>CM072996.1:212871155-222871155 GCA_037038555.1 Rhynchonycteris naso | reverse complement strand
TGATGTCCATGCATGGCTCATTTTGTGCACCAGTAAAAAAAACATATACCTATGTCTTGAATTTGGAAAAAAACTCATATTTTATTTATCACTAAAGAAGGGTTCGGTGAATGCGCATATGAAACTGGTGGGTTCGGTACCTCAAAAAAGGTTAAGAACCACTGGTATAATGATATGTATCCAACATTATAAGATCATACAGAACAGTTTCACTACCCTAAAAATTCACTGTCCTCTGTCTATTCATTTCTCCACCTCAAATCGTGCCAACCATTAATTTTTTTATTGTCTCCGTAGTTTTGCCTTTTCCAGAATGTCATATATTTCAAATCAACTATATGTAGTCTTGACTTCTTTCACTTAGTAATATGCATTTACATTTCCACTGAGTCTTTTCGTAGCTTGATAGCTTATTTATTTTTAGTACTAAATAAGATTTTACTGTATAGATTAGGGGCTGGGAAACTTTTTGGCTGAGAGAGCCATGAATGCCACATATTTTAAAATGTAATTCCGTGAGAACCATACAATATATTTAACACTAAATACAAGTAAATGTGTGCATTTTATGTAAGACCAACACTTTTAAAGTACAAGAAGTCTCTGAATTCTTCTTAATAAGTTGCTATGTTGTTGCTAACCAATGATGAATAAAGTACTTCTTACCATTAATGCGGCTTCTGCTGCTGCATGGTTTTGCTGATGGCTTTGTAGTCTGGTTGATACGTGGTGAGGTTAAGCTTCATGAAGGCGTTGAGACTTCCATCCGTTAAACGTGATCATAGGTTGGTCTTAGCGTTTTTTAGATGGGAGAAAGACTGCTCACATGAATATGTAGAGCCAAACACTGTCAGTACAGCAATACTTACATGCTGCAGTGTGTGATATGTGACGGGAAGCGCGTTCCATGACAATCAGCGGGTCCACGGGTTGAAGTTTTTTCATTTCTCCCCACTTTTGTTTGCTTGCCAACTCTGCTTGCTGTCATGCAAGTCTTTTCAAATCTTTATTAAGTGACTTGAACTTATTCACCTACATGTCTGAGGCCTTCAGGTCAGAAGCTTGTAGCTCAAAATCTCTTACGGAGTCACCAGAGATGTAACTCAGGTCGGCGCTGTCCACTGCACACTTGTGTGGATGGGTGATGAACTTAAAAAGATGAGTGTGCTCATGAAATTCTCCAAAGAGCGCTTCGAATGACTGCAGGAAGTTAGCTGTAAAGCCTGCTCACTGCTGGAGATCAAGATGTTGAACAGGGTCACTTGCTGTGCATGCATCTTTAAACTCTCCCAGTTTTTCAAACTGTAGTAAACGACCTGTTTCAATGTCAGTGATGAAGAGTTCCAGCTTGTTTTCAAATGCAAACACTGCTTGTTGAAGGGATAAGACTGTATTTCCAACGCCTTGCATTTTCACATTGAGCTGGTTCAGATGTTCAGTCATGTCTACGAGATAGTAGAACTTCAGGAGCCACTCAGTGTTAGCTAACTCAGGATGCTCGACGTTAGTCATTTGAAGAAAAGTCTGGATTTTGCTCAGACAAGCTGCAAAATGGCTGAGCACCTTCCCTCTTGACAACCAACGCACATTGCTGTGCAGAAGCAGACCAGGATAATTATTCCCAACTTCATCCAGCAATGTTTTAAACTGGTGATCATTTAAAGCTCGGGCAACAAAGTTGACTACTCGAATGACCAGTGACATCACCTCACCAAGTGCTCACCACACATCTGAGCCCAAAGTGCCTCCTGATGTAGGTAGGATGCAGTGAAAACTTAGGATGGGTCTCTTTTCATGTTTACAAAGAAGCGCTACGAATCCTCCTTTTTCCCCACCATGCACGGAGCACCATCAATACACACCGAAATAATTTTATCCATTGGTAGATTTACTTTCTTTAGCAAACTCAGTGAAAGACTGAAATAAATCCCTCCTCTTGTTATCTCTTTTATAGGCAAAACAGCAAGACTTTCCTCATGTAGTGAGTCACCTTCAGCATACCTTGCAATCACGCTGAACTGGGATAAATGGCTTATGTCTGTTGACTCATCCAAAGCTAGAGAAAAGAATGGTGCTGCATTTATGTCCTTCACTTGTGTTGCCTCAATTTGATTTGCCATGATGATGGTACAATTCTTGTGAACAGTTCTTGCCGACAGAGGCATGTCTTTTATTCATTTGATTATCTTGTCTTTATCCAAAAAGTCATCAAAAAGTTCATTGGCAACATCAAGCATAAATGTTTTGGCATACTCCCCATCTGTGAATGGCTTTCCGTTTCTCACAATTGCTAAAACTCCAGCAAAGCTAGTTGAATTCCAGTCACCTTGTTGGGTCTGAACACGGACTTGCTGCTGACTAGCTTGCACTCTGCACAGTAGCTCTTGATATGCTTTCTTCCTGTTTCCCCAGCTGGATATTCGATGCAAATGTAGTATGGCGTGTGTCGAAGTGCTGCTTTATATTTGACCGTTTCATTGATGCAATTTTATCATTTCATATTAGACACACTGCAGAAACTGCTCTCTCCACAAAGGCGAATTCCTCTGTCCATTCCTGCTGAAAAGTATGATGCTCCTCATCCTTTTTTCTTTTAGCCATCTTCTTTATCAAAAGGGTTTCTTCACTTAGCTAGTTGACTACTTAATTAAAAGGAGGGACGTTTACTTTTTGACCTCACAAGGACCCATGTATGTTAAACATTATCCAATAAAAATTTGGTGTTGTCCTGGAGGACAGCTGTGATTGGCTCCAGCCACCCGCAACCATGAACATGAGCGGTAGAAAATGAATGGATTGTAATCCATGAGAATGTTTTATATTTTTAACTTTATTATTATTTTTATTAAAGATTCGCCTGTGAGCCAGATGCAGCAATCAAAAGAGGCACATCTGGCTCTTGAGCCATAGGTTTCCGATCTCTGGTCTAGATGGACTACAGTTTATTTAGCTCTTCACCCACAGCTGTACATTTTGGTTGCTTGCAAGTTTTGTTTTTCAACTCCTTTTGGTAAATATCAAGGAGGATAATTGCTTGATCATTTGATAAGACTATAGATTTATAAGAACCCAATGAAGTGACTTGTTGCACTGTTATGCATTCCCACAAGCAATCACTGAGAGTTCCTATTGTTTCACATCTTTGCTAGCATTTTGTGTTGTCAGTGTTTTGGATCCTAGCTATTATTACACATGTATAGTGTATCTCAAGGTTGTTTTATTTTGCATTTTCCCGACAAGATATGATATATAGCATCTTTTCATGTGCTCATTTGCATCTGTATATATTTGTTGGTGAGATGTCTGCTTAGGTCTTTGGCTCATTTTCTAATTGGTTGTGTTCTTACTATTGAGTTTTAAGTTACTTATATATTTTAGATACCGGTCTTTTATCAGACATTTCTTTTGAAAATATTAGCTCCCAGTTACGTGGCTTGTCTTTTCTTTCTCTTAACAGTATCTTTTGCAAAACAGAGTATTTACTTTCAATTAAGTCCAATTTACTATTTTTTTTTCACTAATGTGCTTTCAGTATCTTATCTAGAAAGTCATCACCAAACCCAAGTTTGGCTATAATATCTCCTATATTATCTCTAGAAGTTTTATAAATGTTGTGTTTTACATTTGGATCTATGATCCATTTTGAGTTAAATTTTGTGAAGTCATGCAATATCAATATCTAGACCCATTTTTTGAATGTGAATGTTTAGTTGTTCCAGCATCATTTAGACTATCTATACTCCACTGTATTATTTTTCCTCTTATGTCAAAGATCAATTGAATACATTTATGTGCTGGACTGTTTATTTTTTCTATTGTTTTATGTGTCTATTCTTTCATAAATAATATAATGTCTTTTTAAAAAATGCTTTTTTAAGGTATAATTGATATACAAATAACTGTATATATTTAGCATGTATCAATTTAATTAACTTTGGACATAAGTATACATCTGTGAAACCATCACCACAGTCAAGGTAATAAACATCCATCACCTCTGAAAGTTTCTGCCTACACTCCCCCTTTTTTGTATTAAGAACACTTAATGAGGTCTACCTTAATAACAAATGTTTGGGTGCACAATGCAGTATGCTACCTATAGGTTCTCTATTGCACAGCAGATTCCTACAACTTATTTCTCTTGTTTACCTGAGACTTTATACCCAGTGAACAATAACTCCACATTTTCTTTTCTCTTATCCCCAGCAACCTTTCTACTCTCTGCTTCTCTGTGTTTGACTATTTTAGCTTTCACATGTAAATGAAATCACAAAGGATGAAGGTCTTTCTGCTCATTTCACTTAGCTTAATGTCTCCAGGTTTATTCACACTGCATATCTTGAGAAGGAAGGGGCCTGCTGTTTTTTAAATTATTATTATTGAATTTATTGGAATGATACTAGTTAACAAAATTATACAGGATTCAGGTACACAATTCTACAACACATCTTTTGTACACTGCTTAGTGTGTTCACCCTCCTACCCCCAAGTCAAGTCTCTGTCCATCACCATTTATTTACCCTATACCATCCTCTACCTTCGCACTCCTGGCCATCACTGCACAATTGTGTGTTCATCAGTTCTTTCTCTTTTTTTATCATGGCTTTTTTTGCTCAGTTCCTCAGATTTTTCTTCCAGCCCCATCCTCCTTAGCTGTCATCCTGCTCTCAATTTATGAGTCTGTCTCTATTTTGCATATTAATTCATTTTGTTTATTAGATTTCACAGATGAGTGAAATAATTTGGTACTCTTCTCTCTCTCTCTGACTGGCTCATTTTACTTAGCATAATATTATCCAGGTCCATTCATGCTGTCACAAAAGGTAAGATTTCCTTCATTTTTATGACTCAATAGTATTTCATTGTGTAAATGTAGTACAGCTTTTTATCCACTCATCTTCTGATGGGCACTTGGGTTTCTTCCAAATCTTGATTATTATAAATAAAGCTGCCATGAACATAGGGGTGCATATATTATTTTGAGTTAGTGTTTCAGGCTTCTTTAGATAAATTCCCAGAAGTAGAATCACTGGGTCATGAGGAAGTTCCATTTTTAATTTTTTGAGGTAACTTTATTCTGCATTCCACAGTGGCTATAGCAATCTGTATTCCCATCAGTTGTATATGAGGGTTCCCTTTTCCCTAACCCTTGCCAACACTAAAGCTATTGATGATAGCCTTTCTTACAAGTGTGAGATGATATCTCATTGTGGTTTTAATTTGCATTTCTCTAATGATTAGTGTTGTTGAGCATCTTTTCATATGTCTATTGGCCATCTGTATGTCCTTTTGGGAGAGGCATCTGTTCAGGTCCTTTGTCCAATTTTTAAATGCATTGTTTGTTTTTTGGTGTTGAGTTTTATAACCTTTTTTATTTTATTTTATTTTTTAGGTGAGAGGAAGTTTGATACTAAGCACATGTCCTGACTGGGATCCACCTGGCAACCCCACCTCAGGCCAATGCTTGAGTAATGAGCTACTTTTAGTGCCTGACGCTGTTGCAATTGTATAGAGCTATCTTCAGTGCCTGGAGCAGTGGTTCTTAACCTTTTTTGAGGTACCGAACCCACCAGTTTCATATGCACATTCACCAAACCCTTCTTTAGTGATAAATAAAATATGATTATTTTTCCAAATTCAAGACATAGGTATATGTTTTTTTACTGGTGCACAAAATGAGCCATGCATGAACATCACCTTGCTCAAAGAACAAAACCAACAAAGTGCATGAACTCACAACAAATTTTGGTATTACTTTATTCTGGCCTCCACAGCAGAGGCTTCTCCAAACCCCTGAGACCGACTCATCGAACCCCTAGGGTTCAATAGAACCCAGTTTAAGAACTACTGGCCTGAAGTACACCCAAACCAAACAAGTCACTTTCTGTGGGAGGGGAAGATAATGAGAAGGGGAAGAGGGAGAAGGGTAGAAGCAGAGGGTCACTTCTCCTGTGTTCCCTGACTGGGAATTGAACCCGGAGTGTCCATATCCCAGGTAGATGTTCTATCTACTGAGCCACCTGTCACGGCCTATAACATCTTTATATATTTTGAATATTAACCTGTTATTAGATGTATTGGTGAATATTTTTTATTTAGTGGATTGTCTTTTCATTTTGTTGATGGTTCCATTTGCTGTGCAAAAACATCTTAGTTTGGTGTAGTCTCATTTGTTTATTTTTCTTTAGTTTACCTTGCCCAAGGAGATATGACAGAAAAAAAATATATTTCTGTAAGAAATGTCTGAAATTTTACTATGTTTTATTCTTTAAGGTTCTGAGTCTAATATTTAAATCTTTTATCTTTTTGGAGTTCATTATTGTGTGTGGTGAAAGAAGGTGCTCTAGTGTCATTTTTTTGCATGTTTCTGTCTAATTTTACCAACACAATTTATTGAACAGAATATCTTTACCTTCTTGTATGGTTTTGCCTTCTTTGTCAAATATGATTATAAAGATGCGGGCTTATTTCTAGGCTCTCTATTCAGTTCCATTGATCTATATGTCTGTTTTTATGCCAGTAGCATGCTGTTTTGATTATTATGGCTTTGTAGTATAGTTTGATATCAGGTAGCATGATTCCTCCACCTTAGCTCTTCTTTCTCAATATCATTGTTGCTATGTGGAAAATTTTGTGTTTTCATATAAATTTTTGGAATATTGGCCTGACCTGTGGTGGCGCAGTGGATAAAGCGTCGACCTGGGAACACTGAGGTCGCTAGTTCAAAGCCCTGCGCTGGTCTGGTCAAGGCACATATGGGAGTTGAGCTTCCAGCTTCTCCCCCCCCCGCTCTCTCTCTCTCTCACTCTGTGTCTCCTCTCTAAAATGAATAAATAAATAAATTTAAAAAAAAAAGACAAAAAAAAAATTTTTGGAATATTTGTTCTAGTTTTGTGAAATACAGTATTAGTAGCTTGACAGGAATTTCATTGAATCTATAGATTGCTTTGTGTAATATGGGCATTTTAATGACTATGGTATATAATTCCACTTATTTATATCTTCTTCAATTTTTTCAGTGTTATATAATTTTCTGAGTGCAGGTCTTTTTTACATCTTTGGTTAAATTTATTACTAGGTATTTTATTTTTTTGAAGAAATTGTAATTGGGATTGTTTTCTTAGTTTCCTCTCTGACAATTCATTATTGGTATATAAAAATGCAACTGAATTCTGGATATTTATTTTGTATCCTCCTACATTACTAAATTTATTTATCAGTTCAAATAGTTTTTTGGTGAAATTTTTAGGATTCTCTATGTACAGTATCATGTTATCTGAAAATAAGTTTACCTCTTTTACTATTTTTTTTAAACAGGGAAAGAGAGAGAGTCAGAGAGAGGGATAGATAGGAACAGAGAGACAGGAACAGAGAGAAATGAGAAGCATCAATCATTAGTTTTTCGTTGCTGTTGCGACACCATAGTTGTTCATTGATTGCTTTCTCACACATGCCTTGACCGTGGGCCTTCAACAGACCAAGCCACCACTTGCTAGAGCCAGCAACCTTGGGTCCAAGCTGGCGAGCTTTTGCTCAAGCCAGGTGGGCCTGCGCTCAAGCTGGCGACCTCAGGGTCTTGAACCTGGGTCTTCTGCATCCCAGTCTGACACTCTATCCACTGCACCACCGCCTGGTCAGGCATCTTTTACTATTTTGCTAAGAATTTTTACCTTGAATGTTGAGTTTTGCCAAATGTTTTTCTCTGCATCTATTGACATAATTCTAAAATAATCTTGTTAGCCTGTTAATGTGACAGATTATATTAATTGATTTTTGAATGTTGAAACAGTCTTGCATACCTGGACTATAAAAACTCACTGTCAATTTAAAATATTAAATAATAGTAACTTTATTACTAGTTAGTAAAAACTTTTTAAAATACTTATTTCTCATTTTTCTTTTATATTGACATAATATTCCTTATTGCAAATACAAATTTATGAATTAAAAACACTAGACTTTTGTCTTTTGTATGTTCAGCAAAATGTGCTCATAGTTTGTTATTTTTATTGAACTTACGTGATGTCTTCAGCATGTAGTTTTAATTTCTTTTCAATTTAGTCAAATGTACTGATATTTCTGTTGTAATTCTAAAACTAACTGGGCAATGCCCTAATAAGTTTTAGACAGATGTCAGCTCTTTCATCTGGGAATTAAAATAAGTAAAACAAACTTTAATATTTTTTTATCTCTAAAAATACTAGAAATCTATGCCTCATTTCTGTTCTAACTGGAATTCAGGCACAACTGGCATGCCTGCTTTTTCAAAGATCCTGGCACAAGAGAAGAATGACAAAAGGCAAATTTTAGTGGAAGTGGCTTTGCATCATCTAGGCTGCGCACTCATGAAACTGTGATTATTTAGCCTGATGATCTGGAGATGGCAGGAGAGTATGTCATAAAGATTTCCTTTGAAAATTATCTTTTCCAAGTCAAAAGAGAATGACAGGACTGCTAAATAATCCATATTTTTCATTCATTATTAATGATAATACCTGATATCAAACTTTATAGAAAATTTGAAATCATCATCTATACAAATAATGGTTAAATCACATGTTAAGAAATGAGTATGTGTTGTCATTAATCATATGAAAATTTGAGTTTGCTGGCATTTTACTGGATTCATGATTGTCAATTCCTTCTGTTATTAGCATCCATGGTGCGTGGGCTATAGGGTGATGCTTTTAAGCTTTTAAAAGTCAACCAAAACTTTATACTATGTATGACAATATTTTGGAAGTGATGCAGTCACATGAGTCACATGAGCATCTGTTGAATCAGAAAACATCTTTTGGGATAAAGGCAGCATTTCATCTTCTGGATGCAAACACACAATTCCAAATTACCTTGGAACCCCTGCTTCCCAAGCCTCCCCAATTTTCATGCTGCACCTCAGTAAAGCAATCTCTGACATTCTCTGCTTCCTGTCTGCTTTCAGAAATCATCAATTTCTCATTCAAAACTCATTTTCCACGCACCTTAGTAGGTAAACCAAGGCTGTTCTCATTTATATCCCCTACTCCACACTTCATAATTGAAATTTAACACGAGGTCTGTTTCAACAGATATTTGACTGGGACCAATAAACTCTCAACCACATAATAATATCTAATAAATTTCTCAACAGCTGTTAGGAGGCCGGGAGATAAGATTACTATTAAATATATGCAAAAAGAGAAGACAGAGAAATAAAATATTAAAGAAGGAACACACACACATGCACACACACAGACACACACAAACACACAGACAAGGACTAATTGGAAAATGATGAGCTGCAGTTCACTCAAATCTGTGCAGATTCAATTTCCTCCAAATGTTTCTTTTCCTAGGCAATAATTTGTGGAAATTGAATTCATTTTTAAAATCACAGAACTTTATTTTGGGGTGTACATACTTTGAGAAGCTACCAAAGACAGTGAGATCATGAAAAAAATGTATTTATTCTGAACGTGTCAATTTGAATGCAATTATAGCACATATGCATGAAGCAGCAAACAGATCAAACTAAAAAGTCAAAGGCTCCCAAGCTTTTGAGAGACAAATTACATAATGAGGAGGGATGGCCTGATTGGACTATTGTCTTTCTTTTAGGAGACCAAAGAAACTGAAGGCAGTGACTGCGCGGCAACTTCTTTACATGATGAAGAAAATAAAAGTGGCTTTTGTGCATAGCATCTCTTTCCTGTGTCAGACTGAAAAAACAAAACCCAAAACCAACCCTCCCACCCCCAATATCCAACCACTGATCCTTGTTATATTTATCTTACGTTAATAGCTGATGGGTGACTGAAGACCAAATAAACTGAAAATTCTCTTCAAAATTCCTTCTTTATTTAACTGTTAAGAATAGAGATGCCGCCTGACCTGTGGTGGCGCAGTGGATAAAGCGTCGACCTGGGAACACTGAGGTCGCCAGTTCAAAACCCTGCACTGGTCTGGTCAAGGCACATATGGGAGTTGATGCTTCCAGCTCCTCCCCTCTTTCTCTCTTTCTCTCTCTCTCACTCTGTGTCTCCTCTCTATAATGAATAAAAGAAAAAAAAGATTTAAAAAGATAAGTTTTTTAAAAAAAAGAAAATAGAGATGCCTCAGGTGCTGAGGAACTGATCTAAAGTCACAGGTTGTTAGAGAAAAGTTAGAGATTAGACTAGAGTTTTATTATTATTTATTTGGGTGTTTGTTTATCTGATATTTATCTTGCTGAATAGGTAGTACATGAATATATATGAAGTAAGGTGAAAAGTATCCATTGATCCATTCTTTCTAATGTCCTTCCTCAGAACTAACGGATTTTACAAATTTCATATTTTCATTTTGAAATGAACATATGCATAGACATAAATACACGTATTTCTACTCAATATTTCTTGGCTGTCATTCTATTTAAGTATACATACAACTGTCTCTTTCTCTTAAACACTCCCTACTGGGTACTCTATTTTATTGATGTACATAATTTATTTAACAAGTCTTTCATTAATAAGCTTTTATGGCTCATCCAACTTGTGATTGTATAAACCATGCTGCAACAGTTTGAAAATGCCCTTTTTTTTCTCACAAATGGGGCAATAACTACAAAATTAATGCTAAGAAGAAATATTTGCTAGGTCAGATTTGTTTGCATATGTATGATAAAATTATCTTCCATTGAGTTCTATGGATTTATCCTTCGTGAAAAATATGAAACAGTCTTTTTCTCAATACTCTGTAGGATGTTTGTCTATCTATTTATCTGGTTATCTATTTATCCATCCATTCATCCATCATTTATCATCTTTACTATTTAACTAAGTTGTTTCTCAACTGACTTTTAAATTTTATTTTCATTATTAAAAGGGGGCTTGAGCAGGTGAGACACAGAATTGAGACTCATAGACATAGACAGGGATGCAGCAGTTATCAAGGGAAAGGGAAGGGTGCAAAGGGAGGGGGATGAGGAAAAGGGAGGGGCTTAAAGAGAAACAAAATATAGGGTGACGGGATGATTTGACTTTGGGTGATGGATATACAACATAATCGACTGTCCAAAGAATGTGGAGCTGTTTTCTTTAAATCTATGTACTCTGATTGTCCAAGATCACCCTGTTAAATTTAATTGTCTAAATAAAAAAAACTACAAACAAAAAATAAAAATAAATTAAAAAGGGGACTTGAGCATCTTTTCCTATGTTTAAGAAACAAAATAATAAATTTCCTTTCCTATTAAATATGTATATCTAACACACATAGTAAATATATATACACACATACAATTATATGTAAAATTATGTTTAACACAGTAAATATATGTTTATACACATACATAATAATTTACATAGACTTAAAACTGACAGTAAATATATGTGCATACATACAATTATATTTTTCACGCAGTAAATATACACACTTACAATTATATATGTAAAAATATATATGCACAAATAGTTGTTCCTATGGAAAAAAATGCAATAAATAATAATAAAAGAATAAACTGTTTCACATAGTTACAACTGTAAATCTACTTTTGCTCACCGCTGTAAAATGTACAAATGCATACAATTATATTTATGCTTCACATGGACAGGACAGTCAATACACACACTCACACACCTGCATGGAAGCCGGGCAGAGAATAAGCAGGAGACAGCGGGCCTCCTGAGACCCTGGGAAGATTAACGTGGCCCAAGATGTGTGTTATTCAGAAGCTGCCTTTCGGCTGCAGCCATGACCATGAGTTAAGTGGCTTCTTTCGGTCCTGGCGTGTTGGCTCAGTGGTAGAGCAACGGCCAGCTGTGTGGATGTTCTGGGTTCGGTGAGGGCACACAGGAGAGGCGACCAATTGTTGTCCTCCACGCCCCTTCTCTCTATCTCTCTTCCCTTCCCATAGCCATGGCTCCATTGGTTACAGCGCATGGGCCTGGGCGCTGAGGATGGATTAAGTGGAGCCTCCACCAGGCACTAAAAATAGCTGAGTTGGGAGCATGGCTTCAGATGGGCACAGCATCGTCTCCCCCCTCCCCACCCCGTGGTTGCTGGGTGAATCCCAGTCGGGGCTCATGCCTGGAATCTATCTCCTTCTCATTTGGAAAAGAAGAGAGAGAAAAAAAGAGGTTTCTTTCCCAGGGAGCCTGCGCTCCGGTGGGGGTTGGGGGGGTTTCTCCCTGAGGACTCTCTGGGTAGCATTTGGGAAGCTGGAAAGTAGTGACACCAGTGTCCGTAACCTACCCTAGTGCCAGGCCACCCCAGTGTGCGTCACCGCAGAAACTGCCCTTCTGGCAACACTCAGACCTGCAGACACCAAGGCCACGCCCAACATGGCCAGTCCTACACTGCTCCGGTCTGTGGCACCTGGGGACACTGTCCTGGCGGTTCAAAACTAGTTGCTTTTTTCCTCAGTCTTTAAAGATCGGTGCTCCTTTGGTTTCAACCGCTTCTCAGGGTGGGGTCCCTCCTACCTGCTTCCACGCGGCTTCCCTGCCCCACCCGCGGAGTCCAGGAGCCGCTGGGCCAGGCGACAGGATTTCTGAGGAGGTTGTTCCCTGTGTAACTGTGGAGTTGGCAGGTACAGAGTGGAGGCGAGCTCGAGTCCGCTGGCAGGGTGGCTCTCTGTGAAGATTCACAAGTTTGCGCGCTGTCTAGCTTTTCTCCTGCCTTCTTAGTTATGCAGGCTGCTTCGGAAAGCCTTCTCCGCTTTGAGATTATTAGTCCTTTCATCATGTTGCTCATTGACATTATATTGTTTCAACTCAAAATCATTTTGATTTAACATATGAAATAGTTTCCAAATTTACTATTTTGTTTTATTTGGCTACACAACCTTATTTATTGAATCGGTCATTTTCCACTTATCTGTTTGAGTCTTTGCTTCCAATTTTTTTGGGTTTATACACAAAGTAGTGAAATTGTTTTGCCATATGCTAATTCTTTTTTTTCCCCCGTAATTCAGTGAGAAGAAGGGAGGCAGAGACAGGCTCCGGCATGTGCCCGACCAGGATCCACCCAGTAATGTTCACTAGGACAAGGGGTATGCTCTGTCTGGGGCATTGATCCTTGCTCAGCAACCAAGCTCTTATTTAGTGCATGAGGCAGAGGCCATGGAGCAAGCCATCCTCAGCGCCCAGGGCCAACTCGCTCCAATGGAACCATGGCTGCAGGAAGAGAAGAAAGAGAGAGAGGCGAGAGGGGAAGGGGTTGAGATGCAGATGAGTGCTTCTCCTGTGTGCCCTGACTGGGAATCAAACTTGGGATATCCACATGCCAGGCTGATGTGCTACCATTGAGCCAACTGGCCAGGGCCCATATGGTAATTCTTTGTTTAACTTCATGAGGACCCTCTAAACTGTTTTTCGCAATGGTGGCACCATTTTACATTTCCACCTGCAGTGTGTGAGGGTTCCATTGTCTCCACATTCTCACCAACATTTATATTTTCCAGTTATTTCACTTTTTTCTGTTGTTGTTATAATTGCCTTAGTGAGGGTGAAGTGATATATCATTGTGGCTTTGAATTGTATTTCTCTAATGGCTAATGATATTTAGCATCTTTTCATGTACTTATTGGCCACTTGCATATCTTTGGATAAAGATTTATTAAACTTCTTTTCTCATACAGTGGTACCTTGGGATACAAGTTTAATTCATTCTGTAACAGAGCTTGTTAGTCAGTCAACTCATATATCAAACAGATTTCTCCCATTTAAAATAACTGAAATAGATTTAATCTGTTCTAGCCCTGTAAGACATACCCAAACCATCCTAAATTATGAAAAAAGATATGTTTTTAATTAAGAAACACACATGTATACTTTAACCAATGCATAACAAAATATATGAAATAAAAGAAAAAAGTGTTATTTAGTACTGTATTCTTACCTTGGAGACGGACGAGTGTGGCTAACGGAGGTGAATGGCGGAGGAGGAGGAAGGAGGAAGGGATGTAGGCACTGTAGACACGTAAACTAAAACTGCACTTTCTTAACACTAAATGTAAACTAAAACAGCATTTTCTTTACTTTGAACAAAACTAAAACTGCACTTTCTTTACTTAAAATGAAACCACAAAAATTTGTAAAAAAATGCACTTTTTAAACTTTAAACTTAACCTAAGCTTAACATTACGTATTTTTTATTTAATCAACACCTGTTTTTGCCTTTTGGCTGCACTTTCGACACTTTCACTTACAGGACTTTTGAATAAAAATCTATCCAAAAAGGTTTGCTTTGGCCTGCCTTTTAAAATGTTATAGAAATGTGACAAACAAGTGTCATTAAAAAGTGCTGAAGCATGACCAGTTGAAACTTTTTCTGGGTATTTCTTTTCAATGAAACTTGAAAACTCCTCCCAGATTGCCAGCATGTCTTTAATTTCACTTGTTGAAATCACTTCCTTCGACTCTACCTCCTCTTCACTACTAATCTCTTGCAGAAGTTTGGTATGTTGCATCATCTGTAGCTCCTTCAACTCCTCAGTTGAGAGTTCCTCCTCCTGTTCCTTGACAAGCTCGTTTACATCACCCTCATCTACTTCCAGACCCATTGACTTTCTGAGGGACACAATCTCCTCCAATGCTTCTATCTCGGTCTTGGACTCTGGTTCAAATCCTTTGAAGTCCCTGTCTGCAACAACATCAGGCCATAACTTTTTTCATGCTGAGTTCAAGGTTCTTCTCGTAACCTCTTGCCATGCCAAGTCAATAATGTGTAAACATATCCATATCACGATGTTGTAGTGATCTTTCCAAAACTCTCTAAGGGTTAGAATTGTATTCTCAGTCACCTCAAAGCAGCGGCGGAACAGGTGCTTTGTGTAAAGCTTTTTAAAGTTGGAAATGACCTGCTGATTCATAGGTTACAAGATTAAAGTCGTGTTGGGTGGGAGGTAGAGGACTTTCACGAATTTGAACTCATTGAGAATGTCATCTTCAAGACCAGGTGGGTGGGCTGGAGCATTTTCAAGGATTGGTAATGCTTTCATTGGGAGTTTATTTTCTTGAAGATATATCTTCACTGTAGGACCAAAGACGAGATTTACCCATTCAATAAAAAACTGCCGCATAACCCATGCCCTAGCATTGGCGCGCCACATAACCTGCAGTTTTTCTTTAAGAGTCTTGTGAGTCTTAAAGGCTCAAAAAATTTCAGAATGATACACTAGCAGTGGCTTTACTTTATAGTCACTGCTAGCATTTGCACACAATGCAAGGCTCAGCCGGTCCCTAATGGATTTATGGCCTGGCAGCTTCTTCTTCCCTGCAGTGATGAATGTCTTCCGGGCATTTTTTTCCAAAACAATCCTGTTTTGTCACAGTTGAACACTTGTTGGGGGATGTAGCCTTCTTTTGCAATAAGTGCAGCAAAATGTGCAATGTATTCCTCAGCTGCCTTAACGTCAGCACTCGCAGCTTCACCATGCCTCACCACTGAGTGGATGCCAGATCTGTTCTTGAAATTTTCAAACCAGTCGTGACTTGCCTTAAATGTATCTTCTGCTGCCTTTTTAAAGTTGTTGGTTCTCCTTCAAGTCGCTGTAAATAATATGTGCCTTTTCGCATATTACAGTCTTTGTCACGGTATCTCCTGCCAGCTCTTTCTCTTTCACCCACACCGGCAGAAGCTTCTCCATTTCTTCATGGATATTTGTCCTTAATTGGGACAGAATTGTAGTTCCTTTCACTGGATTTGCACTTTTGATGGCATCTTCTGTGATTGTCTTGTCATTTTTCTGATCATTTCCTTAAAAAACAAAGAGGTTTTTAATTTTGAAATCAAATTCATTTATTTTTCTTTTGTTACTCATGATTTGAGTGTGATATCTAAGAATCCATTGCTAAATCCAAGATCATGAAGACTTTCTCCTAAGCTTTCTTTTAAGAGTTCAGTAGTTATAGCTCTTATATTTAGCTTATTAATCTATTTTGAGTTAAATTTTGTATATGGTTGAAATAGGACCCCACCTTCATTGTTTTGCATGTGAATATCCACTTATTCTAGCTCCATTTATTAAAGAGTATTTATATCCATTGAATAGTACTATTATCCTTGTAAAAAGTCAATTGGCCATCAATGTATAGGTTTATTTTTGATTTTTCAATTCTATTCTATTAGGATAAAATGTTTATTCTTATGCCAATATCATACCATCTTTATTACTATAGCCACACTGATTAATTTTCAGAGTTCTGAAAACATTTCTGAAAAGTGTTGCCATTTATTGTTGCATTTATGAAGGTGGAAACTTTCAGAGGTCATTATACTCCCATTTTCATGGATGATCAGCTTATGTCATTTTTCCATATATATGAAAATTGTTAGCTATTCACTGTGTATTTTAAGCTTCATTATTATAAAAGTATTCACATCTGTTCCTCCATCTCTCATTTCTTCTTTCTGGCCCTAAATAAAGTTTGCCTTATATTCAGTTTGTAATCCCCCAGCTTTTTTGTTGTGGTTACAATGGCTTATAATATATTTTATTATAATTTTTTATCATTTTATTTCATTTTAACTTTGAGCTTAGAAATTAACTAAAATTGGATGCATCCTTTCTATTTGTAACAAGTTATTTTGAAGTATAATATACACAGAAGTGCAAATATCATATAAGTATGCATTTTAAAGACCTTTAACAATCTTGACACATTGCATAAAAAGTAACCAGCCCAAGAAATAGAACCCAAACCGCAAAAATCTGCTCAAATTTTTCTTCAATTGTCTCCACTTCAAAGTGAGACCTTTATCTTGACCTCTAATTGCCTGCCCTTGGTATCTAGTATAATCTTCTTCTCCAGAATGTGTAAAGAATTGTATGTATGCTGGATTTTATTATTGATTAAGTTATGCTATAGAATAAAGGTAATGTGATTTTTCAGATGTCATTAAGGCTCCAGGTCAGTTAACTTTGATTTAAATAAAAAGGATGTTATGCTAAGTGGACCTGATATAATCAGATGAGACCTGGCCTTTTTTGAAGGGAGAAATTCAAAACATGAGAGAAATTATTATCCTCTTGGTTTTTAAAAAGTGAAGGACCATTTTGGAGACAGGCCTATATGTGAAGAAAGACCAGCTGGTCTCCATCAGATGAAGTCTGAGTCTAACAAGCACCAAGAGATAAGTTCCAACAACAACCAAGTGCCTAGCAGAGGACCCAGAGCTTCTAGCCCTGACCAGATTCTTCAATGCAGCCTTATGAGGCCCTGAGCAGAGGACCAACATACCTGTACCTTGACCCAAAGAAATGGTGACTAATACATTTGGATTGTTTTAAGCTGCTAAATGTGTGATACTTTCTTATGGCACCAAAGAAAACTAATGAACCAGGTGATACAAAATCACTTACTGAAAAATGCACTATTTCTTCCTGATGACATTGTAGCACCATCTTGTTCATCAACTACACAGAAATGTGTCTGTTTCAGGATCCACCATTTATTGCCATTGACTAGTGAGTCAATGCTTGTGCTGATACCATATTATCTCTCATAGTAAATCTTGATATGTGCTAGTTTTAAGTCTTTTAGCTTTGTTATTCTGCTTTAAAATGTCTTTGACAGTTTTGCTTCTTCAAGTTTCTGTATGAATTTTAAAATAAGGCTCCATTTAAAAAAAATGCTGACATTTTTACTGAAATTGCATTACCCACAATTCCATTTTTAAGTATAGTAGACTAAATTGATTTCACACTATGAGCAAGAATGCACTCATTATATTTTGATTCCATCCATATTTCTCTTTTAATTTCGCTACCTGATTTCAGTTTATTAAAATATTTTCCTTCTCTTTATCTATATGCTCAGTTACTGTTTTCTAATTTATCATCTTTATTTCTTATTCATCTCTTTAAAGTAAAAGATGATAAAATCAGTGTATTTACACTACTTTTCACTTTTCTTATGTCTTTCTTCAAATCTTTTGTATGATGTCTGCAGAGTTAAATCTTATGACATAAACATTCTATTCTTTACCTGTAAGTACCATATTTGTTTTAGTTTTCCTTGCAGTGAAATAAAATAAAATGACATTGCTATTTTGCTGACAGTTTTTTCAACATCTTTTGGTTTGTTGAATTTGTTTTTCAGTATTTTTTTTTAGAAACATGTATAGGTCATTAATTTTTTCACTTTATTTCTTTTGAATTATAGTTTGGCTCTTTATAAAATTCTTGGTTTCATATTTTAAGTACAATAGTATAAATTGATTTCATACTATGAGCAAGAGTGCATTGAATATATTTCGATTCTCTCCATATTCCTCTCTTAAATTTACTACATGATTTCAGTTTATCAAAATATTTTCTTTTGCTATAGTTATATGCTTTTATCTACTAAACTAGCTAATTTATCATCTTTGATTCTTACTATTTATCTCCTTACAGTAAAGGTAATAAAACCAGTTAATTCTTTCTTTGTGTACTTTGTGTTAGAGCATCTCTGTCTCTTAGAATTTAATTTTCTTCTGGCAAAATTTGAGGTGGTCAGATCAATTGTTACTTCTCTTGGTTACTCTCATTGGATGACTTTTCTCTCTTGTCTCTGCTGAACTTTGCACCTATACTCAGATATTATAGATGGAGACACAGTTGTCTTTAACTTTTATTAAGTCAAGATTTTGCATTTCTGCTTTTTCTTGTTACTTTGGGATAATGCTGAAATCGAGAAAGAGAAAATACAATTGCCTTCTATCACTTCTAAGTCAAGAAATATCTATGCTGCACTGCTTCGTTGGTTTGTTCCCATGGGTTGTAAATGTGTCTTTACAGACACCTAGCTCATTTCTTCTTGGACATTTATAATGTTACACTTCAATCAGCACAACATATAGCATCTTAAAGGTAGTTAAGTCAGAGAACTATTCTTTTTCACAATTCACTAAACCCCTTATTTAGAAAAACACATGTGACAATTTCCTCTGGTTAATAATAATTAAAGCAAGAACAGATTCAACAACAATGCCAGCAACAGCAGCTAACAAGTATTACGTAGTTACTGCATACAGCAAAGGTTATTAATCACTTCATTTGGATTGTAACGTTTAACTCTCACAACAGAGCTGTGCTTAGATAGCTGTTAAGATCCAGTCGATAAAATAGCTTGAGAGAAGTGACTTAGCTGGCAAGTGACAGAGCAGCGATGAGACCTTATGCTTTCTGAATTCAAAGTTGTCACTATGTTTGCATAGAGACTGCTCATCTGGCATGTATTTTCATTTTTATGTCAGTACTCAGCATTTTCTGCAACTCTAGTTTACATGAAATGGTACTGTTTCTTTGACGGCCTAGTGTCATCTTTGTAGAGGGTCTAATACTTTCTGTGCAGTTTCATAGCTGAGACAATCCTTCCCTTCATTTCTCATCTGTCCCACACTCCCTTTTTTGCAGACACAGAGAAATAATGAAATCTGGAAGAGTCCCATACATCACCTTTGGAATTTGGAAACTCAGAGGTCTTATTTAAAGTGACTTGGAACTTGAGAAAATAGCTCTGTAATTATGGGAAGTTATTTAATGCATCTGAAAATTAGTTTCTGAGTATATGGGATAGGGAATCCTGTGGGATTTTTTGGCTCAGTCTAGATTTCTGTCACATTCAATCTACATACTTCATTGTAGGTGACACTATCAAAGTGATCATTAGCTTGGAAACTGTATTTACGTCAAATGTTTCTTTCAAGTGGTTAAGAAAACAGGTTTTATATTATGATAGAGTTGGATCATATTTCCTTTTCTCACCTTGTTGCTCAGGGTAATTACATGAAGTTATTGTGAAAATTGCATAAAATAATCCATGTGAAAGGCGATTGCTATTCTTACTATTATTATTTCTCCTTGGTTATATCTGGGCAATACAAAAATATGGGAAAATGTATAGACATAGCAATATCAGGCCAGGTAGTAATTCTTATATACAATATATACATTAAATAATTAACAACTGGGAAAAATGATGAGTGGTAAATTAAAATATTATTTATAGTTTGGTTAAATATCAAAATTTTTGAGTATGTGAGATGAATGCACAATATTTCATAAATGTCTGAGATACCATTTTGTCTCTTAGTAAAGAATATATATTCAAGCAAGACTGAACCGCTTACCATTTGTTATTCAGGCATAGACCATGTATTTTAAATAGATTCAGTATTTATACTTTCAAAAAGTGTAGGAAATCACTAATAGAGTTTGTGGAACATGTTCTTTTGTTTTGATTGAATTTTATTATGTTAAAGTAAACATGGATTCTTTTATTCCTGATAAAAAGCTTAGAGAAACTTGATAAGCAGCAGGTTATTCTTGACCCATTCACAGCAATGAGGAGGGCAGGATGAAAATGTGATAGTGGAAGCAATTTGAAAGATATGATCATGAAATTGCACAGTTCAGGGGTCTAAGGCAGGAGCAGGAAAGTAGCAGGGAAGAAAATGGATGTGAAATGATGACATTTATGTTTAGTTGCCCCTCTGCATTCTACATGGTAGACTAGTCAAAAATAAATAATGATGCAATTAAGTTATTTTCCTTACTTCTTTATAGTATGAATAAATAAATCACTTCTCCTTTCTCCAAACTTACTTTTATACTTTATAAATAATTTGATACAAAAGCCCAAGTGTTGGAAGAAAAGATGAACAGAATAAAACAAAAGAAGTAAACCATTGTTAAAAACTTAGGAAAAAATTTAATCTAATTCACTATACTGAGTTTAAAATGGTATGTGTTCTGAAAGTGGTCATTTGAGACTGTCTGACTCCAGAATGTAGATGCGGTCTTTTTGTTAAGAATACTGCTTTACTTCTCATCACAAATGAATTGAGGACTGAACAAAAGGACTTGGAGTAATTAATAGCAGGCAGTGAGAAAATACTGCACTTGGTAGGAAATGAAGTAGATACGGAAATAACTTTCTGATAATACAAGTGGAAGACAATGGTTTAGGTTTTCTGTTAGTTTAATTTCTGTTTTTCTTTTTTTTAATATTTTGTCTAAGGATTTTGCAAGAAACAGCAGGAACATGAATACTTGGAAAAAAGGGGAAAATGACAGATTCCAGTTAATTAGCCCAGGTTTGCTCTACATATTGTACGTCTTCTTAGGGTTCCTGGGGTTTTTCTTCTGTGAAAATATACTTACTATTTTGTTACAACTCCCAAAATAGATGAAATTTTATCATGCGTTTATCCTAGATAAATCTTGTACTGAATACTTCATGGGAACACAGAAAATAAAAGTCATGTCATTGCACAAAACAGGGAAATCTTTACTCTTATTCTCTTTAAGCATCTGTGATTGTCCCTAATTTCTCTTCAGTTACCTATGAGCTTTACTTTCTCTTTATTTCACATGACATTTAAATTCTCCAGTGTTGTCTAAGGTAAGTTGGCCCTGGCCATTTAGGTTGATAAAACACCCCAGTGATTAGCAGAATCTAAATATTCCCTTGTTAGAAAGCACTATTATATATGTGTGTGTATATATATGTGTGTGTGTGTGTGTGTGTGTGTGTGTGTGTGTAATATTGTGTCTGTGTCATGGCCCTGAAGTCCTCATCCATGATTCTAAGGGTATTATCAAATATTTATTATATTTATTCAAGTATTTAAGAAGACTTGTAACTTCTACTGGAGAAGTGGAGGTGAGGGTGAGTTCTACTTGCAATAAAAGGTTTTTCTGTAGCCTTGGGTCATTTATAACTTTTGGTTATTTTACTTTTTTTTCTGACTCACCCAAGCTTGAACAGTAGGATAAAATCAATTCTTTCCATATAGGAGTAAACAATGACAATCAGGAACAGAATATAAATCAGATTCTCCGAGAAAGTGTCGATCAGGGTAAAATCTGAATGCGTCAAGTCTTTCTTTTTCTGACTTCAAGTTGCATGTGTTTATAAGGTCCGAAAATCATCACCACATTTAAGATAGATAACAAAGGAAGAAAAATAAATAAATAAAACAGGATGTACCATTTACAAGCTAGGCACAATCAGCATTTGAAGGATTAGCTCTAGATTCAAAATAATAATAATAATAAAATATATATATATATATATATATATATATATATATATATATATATATATATATATATTTCTGACAGGTCTTTTATTCTGATAAACTTGAGAAAAGATAGCTTTGGTTTAGTGAAATTCAATGGGATGAAAAAAAAACAATGGAATATTTTTACCTCCCTAAAATATTACCTTCTCCTTTTCTTGAACACAAACCCTGCTAAGAGTAAGGTTCACAAATTTTTCATTCTACTAACTACATGTTGTGTGTGGTGACACATATTATTGGGCAGTTACACACAGCCATGTAGGTGGAGACCATGCAGGCTCATGGTTGCTGCTCATGTGAACTACAGTGAGACTATTGCTGCTGAAGCAGTTTGCAGACTGTCATTTGTTGTCTCTCTCTATCTCCCCAATGTTGGTGAATATTTGATGATGTTAATCTACTAACATAAATAACAAAAAATTCCTGTGATCCATGCTTCCTAATGGACATGACTGAGTTTACAAAATGTGTACAGCCCTATCATATTTCAAAACTTGAGAGTCTCTTGTACAGATTCCACAGTATTAGTATACCACAGTAGGATCTGGGGCCTGGGCCTATGTGGTACTTACTCATTCATGAATATTATGTTGTGAATAAAAAAGAAGAGGTGCTATACAAATCTTATTCTGCAAATCCTTTTTTGTAGTGTAGGAGAAAATGCCAGAATAAGTGTTCTTACAAAATGTGAGAGAAAACATAAATACTAATACTCTAATATTAATAATAGTGTAATAAAATAATTGACAACTACCCAGAAACACAAAATTCTCAAAATAGTTTAGCCTTCAATATTGAGATAAATCAAAGCTGTTTCCATGTGGCATACTTAATTATGTTTATATAGATATATGTTTCAATATAAAACTCCAAAGAGTTCCACATTGTTTTACAGGTCAATTTTCATTCTTTTAAAAAATTATGAATGACTGTGAAAAATACTTTCCCATATGTGAAATACCTTAATAACGGGAATAAATCTGCTTGGAGAACTGCTCTCTCCTGGATTTACCCAAGTAGATTCAGAGGATGGCACAGCTTCTTGGTATAATCTTTTAAAAGTCTCATCCTCATTTTCTTTGATTTTCTCTCAGACATATGCCTTAAATAATGGTGCCCAGGGACTGGTGACTCAGAATTGAAGTACCTCATGATCAAATACTTAGTTTGTTTATCAAATAATTAATCATACCCATCAATACCTTTAGACCCTTTGGAATTTAGTGGTGACATAAAATTAAAAGGGTTGCAGCTTTACTTTATTTATTAAAAGAATGACATGTCAATTAACCATTACAAGTAAATCTTCACTTAAACAATAATTTCTCTTTACATATCGGATAGCTGAAGAATGCAGCTCCTTTCTATGCAAATCTGATTTTTTAAAATTACCTTTATTTAAAAAATATTTTTATTAAGCTATAATTAACATTTAACATTATGTAAGTTTTGAGTTTGCAGTGTTGATTTAATACATTTATATATTGCAATGTGGTTACCACTGTCACATTAGTTAACACCTCTTTCATGTCAGATAATTATCATTTTTTTTCTGTAATGGGACAATAAAGAGCTATTCTCTCAGCAGCTTTGAAGCTTATAATATGAACTTGTTTATAATTGTTCAATAGATCTCCAGAACTGATTTATCTATTAGACCTAAGTGTGGACCCTTAAATAACATATCCCCAGTCAGAAACCACATAAGATTATTCAGACTTGAAGAGATATTGGAACTACTTTTTAATTTATTTTTAGTTTGCTGAGGATTATCTTTTTCTTAATGAACCCAGGCCATTTTAATACTGTGCTCATCGTGGGTGCAGGGGCTCTCACAATATTATGCCCTTTTTGTTAAATTCGGTTGATGCAATGAGTAGTTCACATGCTATGGAGATGTATACCTGAAACTTATGTGTTTTTATGAACCAGGGTCACTCCATTAACTTTAATTTTTAAATAAAAAAATTAAAAGGAAAAGAAAGCAGGTGTTGATGACATCACCCAGTATGTTGATCAACTTCACCTTTGTAGAGATGAATGCACATTAAAAATTTCCCTGTTAAACTTTGCATCAAAAGATGTTTTCCTAAAGAACTAATATTCTTATGTGATTCTTATTTAAAGTGGACAAATGAGAGATACTTTTCTCTCTTTGCCTTGACTGTTAGCAAAGAAAGCTCCAGTATCACTTCTTCAAAAATATTGTGTCAAGCTTTCTCATACTATATTTACTTATTATATAATGTCACAGAATTATTTTGCTTTTTCTAAACCATATATCCTTAACTGTATATTTTTGTATAAGTATTTAATGTTTCTGTAATGCACTATACTGTAAATTATTAAAGCTCACATACATATTTTTACACACCATTCATTTTCTAATGATAAAAACAGTCTCAGATCACAGGTAGCATTTAAAAAAGAAAAACATTACCAAATGAACCAGTAAAACAATTTTAATTTCAATGTATCTTTGGATTGGTTTCAAAGTTATTATTCTTCTTTTCTTTTTTCTATTTTTCTCATTCACTTTTTATAAAAAGTACTTCAAAAAATGTCTCTTTTCCCAAAATTCTTTTATTCTTTTTATCTATTTATATAACTTTTATCTATCATTTATTTACCTATATCTATATTTGATCTATCTATCCACCTATCTATGTATATCTGTCATCTATAATTATCCCTTCTCTATGTCATTTATTAAGTTTTAATGGTTGGAAGTGTTAAAACCTATTTATTAAGTGATTCTAATATATTACAATCATTGACTGTTTTAAAAAAATGTTGCAGGTGAATTTCTGTTGATATAGTTGTCTTTAGCTAAATTATTCTTTTGTCCAGATCAATATCTAAAATTAATAATGACTGACACTCTTCTATTAGATTTAAACATGTTTTAATAGCCAAAATATTGTTTATGAAGTTGAATTTTCTTTTACATAGTTGTGAACTAACAAAAGTTGAATTTAAATTTTTTTCATTTCTTTTAATATTGATATTATAAAATTTCTGTATTATTTACCAATAAGAAATTTAATGGTCAGATGTGAGGTCCTACTCTAATTATATATGTTGTTTGAAATTTTTCTGATTGGTCTTTTTTCTCTAGGTTTTTTTTTTTTGAGAACAAGTCATCTCTTTACATTATTTATTTATTTTCCAGGGACAGAGAGAGAGTCAGAGAGAGAAATAGATAGGGACAGACAGACAGGAACAGAGAGATGTGAGAAGCATCAATCATCATTTTTTTCTTGCGACACCATAGTTGTTCATTGATTGCTTTCTCACATGTGCCTTGACCGCAGGCCTTAAGCAGACTGAGCAACCCCTTGCTGGGTCCAAGCTGGCGAGCTTTTGCTCAAGCCAGATGGGCCCATGCTCAAGCTGGTGAGCTTGGGGTCTCGAACCTGGGTCTTCCGCATCCCAGTCCGATGCTCTATCCACTGCTCCACCGCCTGGTCAGGCTCTTTACATTCTTGTAACATCCACCAATACTCATAGAACCTGGTAGTTGTTCATAAAATGTATTTGGACTTACAAAAGAGGTTTCACTTCTGGTTCCTAGAGTTATCCAGCTCTTCTGCCTTTCACAATATTAGGGAAGTATAACATGTATTACTTCCAATATTGCAAGGTTCCTCATGTAGCCTTCCTTGTATAAACAGATAAGATTTTTCATTTATCATAAGTGGGATTAAAGAGATATGCATATATTCTATATGTCAGGGCAAGAGATTTTCTGGATATAGTAAGAAAATAAAATAAACAGATAATTGGACACAGATCAGCGGAGTATCTCTAAACCATCTCCATACAACTTACTTCTTTTCCACTCAAAGATATGATCATCTTTTCAGTAGTCATTCTTTTCCTTATAACAGACCCCAGACATTATCATGTTTTAATATAATTTTGTTTCATATTTCTAAATGCAATGACATCAGTCAGGAAAAATCAGGCTATGAAAAGCTCAGAAGGCAGGCTGGTATTGTATATTTTGTGTATATACCTTTATTTTATTTAAATTCTTGACCTTCCAATTTTTATCTAAACCACATGGACAGCAAAGCAGTCAAGAGTTAAATTATATGGAAATTCACTTAAAATGATTTTCTAGTTTTAAGCTTTTGCACCTCCTTCTAGATGGGCATGAAAAAGAGGGTGTGGAAATTAGCTTTTGGATGGCATGGGATTGAGAAAGATCAGCTTAGTGAGCAATGCTCAGAAAAGCAAATGTCTGTCTGCCAGAATGTTTGTGCTAAGGATGTGGCTTTCCCTAATCCTTTATCTTAGATGTGCAATAATGCAATATCCACCAGAAAATTAAAGCTTTAAAGGACAGTTATAAATTATATTGATGGATAGTAAAGAAGATGATAAAAAATTGCATTTCCGAAAATTATTTTGCAAAGTCTCTTGATCAGGTGCTACAAAAAATGATTTGTGGGTGGTAATTACAGTTGGGCAAATACACTGGTCCTGTGGCTGGGAATGTTAGGGGACACAAGCAAAGCATTTAGCAAATTAAACATTGGAAGCTGCTGATACTAAGAAAAATTTAAGGTTTAACATTCTGAGACTCAATGAATAAATTCAAGTTCTTAGACTATATCATCAAGACATTCAGTGTGGATGTAGTAGTCAAAATTAAAGTTGCCATGTTTAGAGAGATAACAATTTTATCAGTCACCATAAACACAATATAAATAAAATGAAAAGTAAGATAGTGTATGAAAGCCGGAATATAGCTCATACCTTCCCCAATTTGTTGCTGCCTGAAGGAAAATTAATGTTAGGAAGGATGAAATTTTAGTGATTAATTTGTAGAATAAATACTTTCATCAAAATTTATAAACTAGGCAATATTAGAATCATTTTAATATGGTGAATAAAATGTGACCTTCTCTAATTATGTAGAAATCCTACAAAATTAACTTTATTTAATAATTCTGATTCCTAATTGACTTTTTACTCACAGTAATTTATTAGTCTTTCTTAATCCAGCAGCTTGACACGTTTGTTTAATAAAATTATGCATGTAGTTAGTAAGTTTTAAAATTATGCTTTGTTTGTCAGAAACCATTCTGCCTATTTCTTCTACCATTTCTATAAGATATTTTAACTGAATGAACTCTTAATTTTATCATTATGTCATTTGCTCCACTGCCAAAATAAAGTTCTGAATAGAAACCAGTCTTCAATTGATTGATCAGAGACAGCACAATATTATGAGAAACATTCAATAAGCACTTTAAGGTATTGGAAAGATCTATATAGAAGAAACAACATAGTTAATTTTATTGCTGAGACAGTAATTTAATAAAGTGGCTCTTGCCCATTATTTATTTATATATATGCATATATTTATATAAAGTTCATTATATATATGAAATTTATATGCATAAGTATAAGAATTTATGCATACACAGAGAAAAGATTATCCATCTTACACACACAATGGCGGCAAGATTTCAGAATTAACTACAACAATTGGTCAGTTAGTGATTGTTTTACTGTTTCATCTTTAGTCCTGGAGTACCATTAAAAATAAGGCAAATTTATGTTTATAGTTCTGAACTTTGAATCTCAGCAAGGTTATATAACTGACTGGTTGTACATCCTCTGGCATCTTTGGCTGTTTAAAGTTAAAGATCATTGGAGGTTGAGAATGTGTCTCTTACCTGTTTTATTTTTATTTCTAGAATTTTCTAAGTGGCCTGTGCCCCCTGGGGAGTTAATATATGACCTCTCTTCAAAATACTCATTAATAGGCTTGCAATAAGAAAAAGAAAGAAAAGGATCTTCACTGCTTGGCGAAATGGAGTTTTTCTTTTTTTAAATCATCTTTCAGATCTAAGTGACTTATTATATCACTCATGTGACATGATCTCTTTTAAGAGTTGTGCATTTTTTGGATGAACAGCTAAGGAGAGGCCATGATTTCTTGGTCATCATAAAGCAGGTTCTATAAATTGTCATTCCTATTTTCTTGGTAGCATTTAAGAGCACAGAGAGTGGACCAGTTCTGTGGTTTCCACAGAGTGTGCATTTGTGGCCCAGATGTGGTTATCCTCAAAATTGTATGGCATGGCATCACCTTCTACGTTTCTTAACATTATGTCAAAGCATGTTCACCTGTTGATTTAGGAGTGAATGGTTTGGAAAGCAAAAACTTTATGAGATCACCCAAGAATTTTAAGTCTCAGATATTATACATTTTTATAATGCTTAACTGAATAATTTTGTATTAAAATTTCCATGCATTATATAATATTTCATTTTAATTTTCATACCCATAAAATCACAATTCTTCTGTTTTAGTCTGTAGGGTAGGTAGGATGGATTACTTTGATTACTTCTTAATGTAGAACCAGCCTTCCATATCTAGAATAAAACTCAGTTGAATATAATGTATAAGTCTGTGCTTTATCTTGTTGATTTGATGTGTTATATTTTGTTGAAGAATTTTGCATCAAAGTTCACGAGAGATACTAGTTTGTATTTTTCTTTTTTCTTCTTTTTCTTTATTACTGTTTCTGGTTTTGGTATTGCTGTAATGCTAACTTCATAAAATAATTAAGAAGTGTTCCTCCTGTTCTATTTTCTATAAGAAATTGTGTAAACTTGGGTTTTTGTTTTTTAAAAGTTCGATAGAACTTTCCAGTGAAGCCACCTGGCTGTGGAGTGGAGTTTCTTGTTTTTGGTTTGTTAGTGTTTTTGTTTTCAGGACTTTTTATTTTTTAATTCAGTGAGAGTAGGGGAGGCAGAGACAGATTCCCACATGTTCCCCTACTGGGATCCACCCCAAAAGTCCACTAAGGGGGGATGCTCTGCCCATCTGGGACATTGCTCTGTTGCTCAGCAACCAAACTCCACTTAGTTCCTGAGGCAGAGGCCATAAAGCCATCCTCAGTGCCCAGGACAACCCGCTCCAATTGAGCCATGGCTGCAAGAAGAAGAGAGAGAGAGAAAGAGAAGTGAGAGGGAAAGGGGTGGAGAAACATATGTGTGCCCTGACCAGGAATTGAACGCGAGACATCAACACGCTGGGCCGATTCTCTATCAGTGAGCCAACCGACCAGGGTTGTTTTCAGGACTTTTTAATTTACAAGTCCAATATCTTTAATGGTTAGTCTAGTCTAGTCTGGTTACTTCATTCATCTCAGTTGAATTTTTGTAACTATATCTTTCAAGAAATTGATCCATTTTTTTAAAGTTGTCAAATTTATGAATGTGATTTTTCTTGTAGTATTTCTTTAAATTTCTTTTAATTTGTGGCAGAATTAAATTTCTGTAATTAGTGATGTAAGTCTTCTTTTATTTTAACTTTGCCAATCTTGAGATAGTTATTGATTTTACTGATTTTTATAAAAAAATTTTTGTTGATTTTCTCAATTGTTTACCTATTTTAATTTTAGTTAATTTCTACTCTTTATGAATTCCCTTTCCCTTTTTATGACAAAAATTTTGCTATTCTTTTTCTAGTTTCTTGAGTTAGATTATTACTTTGAGACCTCATTACTATTGTAAATACAGTACTTATTGTTTTAGATTTCTCTCAACAGCGTTTTTAATGCTTTCCACATATTTTTATTTTGAATTTATATTTTTCATTTAGTTTTATGCATTTAAAATGTTTGTGGCTTCTTTGATTTATGGATTATATAGCAGTGTGCTGTTTAATATTCAAGTTATTGTATAATTTCATATTTTTATTCTGTCATTAATCTTAGTTGACTTCATTGGTATCAGAGAATATACTTTGTATGATTTTAATGTTTTAAACACTTGAGGTGTTTTATGAATCAAGATATATATATATGTATATATATATATGTATATATATATATAAAATCTGTTGTGGTGTTTGTTTCATAGATGCTTGAACACGTGTGAGTTGATCTAATTCCTTGAAGTGTTTAATAAAGTCAGTTGGTCCTGTTGGTTGTGCTGTTCCATTACTACTAACTATGGTTGCTTTTCCATGACATTGGATGTACAGTTCTCTTTGCACTGCTATTCTGGAACTGGAACCTCCTAATGAGATTTTAAAGTACTGCTTCTTTTTAATTTTTTTACTAATAGCATTCTTCTTAATATTTTTTTCTTGTTCTGTAATAGTTTAGTTTGGTGGTCTATTGTTTCATTTTGAAATGTGAAGATTCACATTTGTATATCCTGTTATTTCTGTCATTAGTCACTCTGAAAGAGTTCACACTAATATTCTATACAAATGTGAAACCACACTTTTAGTTTTTTTCAGGGTATTGTAAAAACTCATGGAAACAGAGCTTAATTGATAAGAAAGTTAAAGAGAAATTTTAAGGAAACAAAAATATAAATGAGCAGAAGTCAAAGTAATTATTTTTATTTAAAGAGTAGTTTTATAAAATTATATTATTTCTGAGGGGTGATGTTTGTTAATAAAATTATGTTTCAGGTTTACAATTCTATAGTGCATCATCTATATATTGTATAGTGTGCTTACCACAGACCAGTTGCTCTTGATCTATTTGACAATACAGTTAATTGAGAGTAGATATTTATATGTAACAAATGTTGTCATTTTCTATGTAAGGCTATTTAACACAAAAAACATTTGGCCAGGTTTCATAAATTCTCATTAAGCTTATATTTACTGAGTTAATTGTTAACTACATTAGTTTTCATTCAACCTTATTTGTATGTACCAAATTTATATATAACTTTTTTCTTTTTAATTAAATTAATTTAGGGTAACAGTTAATTACATTATATGTTTCAGATGTACTAAATTATATGTATCATTTGTATATTCCATTGTGTACTCAGTACCCAAAGTCTAGTCTCCTTCTATTACCATATATTTGGCCCCCATTAGCTCTTTTTTTTTTTTTTTTTTTACAGGGACAGAGAGAGAGAGTCTAAGAGAGGGATAGATAGGGACAGACAGACAGGAACCGAGAGAGGTGAGAAGCATCAATCATTAGTTTTTCATTGCCGTCGCAACACCTTAGTTGTTAGTTGTTCATTGATTGCTTTCTCACATGTGCCTTGACCGTGGACCTTCATCAGAGTGAGCAACCCCCTGCTGGAGTGAGCGACCTTGGGTCCAAGCTGACGATCTTTTGCTCAAGCCAGATGAGCCCGCGCTCAAGCTGGCAAGCTCGGGTTCTCGAACCTGGGTCTTCTGCATCCCAGTCCGACGCTCTATCCACTGCACCACCACCTGGTCAGGCTGGCCCCCTTTACCTCTTTATCTTCCCTCCACCCTATTCTCCTTTGGTAACTCTTATACTGTTGTCTGTATCTTTTTTTATGACTTTGTTTGTTCACTTATTCTATTATATTTTACACACGAGTGAAATTATGTGGTTCTTGTCCTTTCGATCTGATATATTTCACTTAGCATCATTTTCTTAATATTCATCCGTATTGTTTCAAATGGAAGTATTTATCTTTTTATGGCTGAGTAATATTCCATTGTATATCTAACAGACATTCAATGTATTAGAATTTTTTCTTTTCTGGATTTGCGATTCCCAAGGTCTTCAGAGAGAATTACATAGAGTACTTTTGCAGGAAATGTTTTTTATACTAAAACTCCTTTTTTAATTTTTTGATTATTTATTTATTTTTTTATTAATTTAAATGGGGTGACATTAATAAATCAGAGTACATATGTTCAAAGAAAACATCTCCAGGTTATCTTGTCTTTCAATTATGTTGCATACCCATCACCCAAAGTCAAATTGTGCTCTGACACCTTCTATCTGGTTTTCTTTCTTCTCCTCCCCTGGCCCCTCTCCCTCCTTTTCCTCATTCCCCCAACCCCGTAACCACTACACTCTTCTCCATGTCTCATAGTCTCCTTTTATGCCCCACCTATGTATGAAATCATGCTGTTCTCAGTTCTTTTCTGTTTTACTTATTTCACTTCATATAATGCTATCAAGGTCCGTCCATTTTGTTGTAAATGATCTGATGTCATCATTTCTTATGGCTGAGTAGTATCCCATAGTATACACGTACCAAAGCTTTTTAATCCACTCATCCTCTGACGAACTCTTGGGCTGTTTCCAAGTGCCATAAAAAGAAGAAATGCTGCCATGAACATGGGGGCGCATTTTTTCTTTTCAAACAGTGCTATGATGTTCTTAGGGTATATTCCTAAAAGTGGCATAGCTGGGTCAAAAGGCAGTTTGATTATTAATTTTTTGAGGAATCTCCATACTGTTTTCCACAGTGGCTGCACCAGTCTGCATTCCCACCAGCAGTGCAGGAGGGTTCCCTTTCTCCACATCCTCGCCAGCATTTATTCTGTGTTATTTTGCTGATGAGGGCCATTCTGACTGGTGTGAGGCCATATCACATTGTGGTTTTAATTTGCATTTCTCTAATGATTAGTGATGTTGAGCATTTTTTCATATGCCTATTGGCCATCTGTATGTCCTCTTTGGAGAAATTTCTACTCATTTCTTTTGCCCATTTTTTTAAATATATTTTATTATTATTAATTCTAATAGGGTGACATCAATAAAACAGGGTACATATGTACAATGAAAACATCTCCAGGTTATCCTATCATTCAATTGTGTTGCATACCCATCACCAAAAGTCAAATTGTCCTCTGTCACCTTCAATCTGGTTTTCCCTGCGTCCCTCCCCTCCTCCCTATCCCACTCTTCCCTCCCTCCCCCCCATCCCAAAACCACCACTCTCTTGTCCATGTCTCATACCCTCACTTTCATGTCCCACCTATGTATGTAATCGTGCTGTTCTCAGTTTTTCTTTTTTTCTGATTTACTTATTTTACTCCGAATAATGTTATCAAGGTACATCCATTTTGTTATAAATGATCCGATGTCATCGTTTCTTATGGCTGAGTAGTATTCCATAGTATATATGTACCATGGCTTTTTAATCCACTCGTCTTCTGACGGACACTTGGGCTGGTTCCAGATCTTCGCTATTGTGAACAATGCTGCCACGAACATGGGGGCGCATTTCTTCTTTTCGAACAGTGCTATGGTGTTCTTAGGGTATATTCCTATAAGTGGGATAGCTGGGTCAAAAGGCAGTTCGATTTTTAATTTTCTGAGGAATCTCCAAACTGTTTTCCACAGTGGCTGCACCACTCTGCATTCCCACCAGCAGTGCAGAAGGGTTCCCTTTTCTCCACATCCTCGCCAGCACTTATTCTGTGTTGTTTTGCTGATGAGTGCCATTCTGACTGGTGTGAGGTGATATCTCATTGTGGTTTTAATTTGCATTTCTCTAATGATTAGTGATGTTGAGCATTTTTTCATATGTCTATTGGCCATCTGTATGTCCTCTTTGGAGAAATTTCTATTCATTTCTTTTGCCCATTTTTTGATTGGGTTGTTTGTCTTCCTGCTGTTGCGTTTTATAAGTTCTTTATAAATTTTAGTTATTAACCCCTTATCAGATGTGCTGTCGAATATGTTCTCCCATTGTGTGGTTTGTCTTTTTATTCTATTCCTATTGTCTTTAGCTGTGCAAAATCTTTTTAGTTTGATATAGTCCCATTTGTTTATCTTGCCTTTTATTTCAGTTGCCCATGAAGATAAATCGGCAAATATACCGCTGCTACAGATGTCGGAGAGCTTGCTGCCTATGTTTTCTTCTAAGATGCTTATGGTTTCACGGCTTACATTTAAGTCTTTTATCCATTTTGAGTTTGTTTTTGTGGATGGTGTAAGTTGATGGTCTAGTTTCATTTTTTTGCAGGTAGATGTCCAATTTTCCCAATACCATTTGTTAAAGAGGCTGTCTTTACTCCATTGTATGTTCTTTCCTCCTTTGTCAAATATCAGTTGTCCATAAAGCTGTGGGTTTATTTCTGGGTTCTCTGTTCTGTTCCATTGATCTATGTGCCTGTTCTTATGCCAGTACCAGGCTGTCTTGAGTATAATGGTCTTGTAGTAAACCTTGATATCAGGAAGAGTGATACCTCCTGCTTTATTTTTTCTTTTTAAGATTGCTGAGGCTTTTCGTGTACTTTTTTGGTTCCATATAAATTTTTGGAATATGTGTTCTATATCTTTGAAGTATGTCATTGGTATTTTAATTGGTATTGCATTGAATTTATAAATTGCTTTGGGTAATATAGACATTTTAATGATGTTTATTCTTCCTAGCCATGAGCACGGTATGTGCTTCCACTTGTTTGTATCTTCCTTGATTTCTTTTATCAATGTTCTATAATTTTCCGAGTACAAGTCCTTAACCTCCTTGGTTAAATTTACTCCTAGGTACTTTATTTTTTTGGCTGCAATAGTGAAGGGGATTGATTCCTTAATTTCTTTTGCTGATATTTCATTGTTGGTGTATAGAAATGCCTCTGATTTCTCAGTATTAATTTTATATCCTGCCACCTTGCTGAATTCATTTATAAGGTCCAGTAGTTTTTTGACTGAGACTTTAGGGTTTTCAAAATACAATATCATATCATCTGCAAATAATGACAGTTTTACTTCTTCTTTTCCAATTTGTATGCCTTTTATTTCTTCTTGTTGTCTGATTGCTGTAGCTAGGACTTCCAGAACTATGTTGAATAAGAGTGGTGAAAGTGGGCAACCCTGCCTGGTTCCTGATCTTAAGGGGATTGCTTTTAATCTTTGTCCATTTAGTATGATGTTTGCTGTCAGTTTATCGTAGATGGCCTTTATCATGTTAAGGAATGATCCCTGTATTCCCAGTTTACTGAGAGTTTTGAGCATGAATGGGTGCTGGATTTTATCAAATGCCTTTTCTGCATCTATTGAAATTATCATGTGATTTTTGTCCTTCCTTTTGTTTATGTGGTGAATCACATTGATTGATTTGCGAATATTGTACCAGCCTTGCCTCTCCAGAATAAATCCCACTTGATCATGGTGTATGATATTTTTCATATATTGCTGGATCCGGTTCGCTAATATTTTGTTGAGAATTTTAGCGTCTAAATTCATCAGGGATATAGGCCTATAATTTTCTTTCTTTGTGTTGTCTTTGCCCGGTTTTGGGATCAGAATTATGCTCGCCTCATAAAAGGAGTTTGGAAGTCTTCCTTCCTCTTGAATTTATAGAAATAGCTTGAGGAGAATAGGAGTTAGTTCTTCTTTGAATTTTTGATAGAATTCACTTGTGAAGCCATCAGGCCCAGGACTTTTCTTTTTTGGGAGTTTTTTGATAACTGTTTAAATCTCATTTGCTGTAATTGGTCTGTTTAGGTGTTCTGATTCTTCCAGATTGATTTTTGGAAGGTTATATGATTCAAGAAATTTGTCTATTTTACCAAGATTGTCTAATTTTTTGGCATATAGTTCTTCATAGTATTTTCTTACAATGCTTTGTATTTCTGTTGTGGCAGTTGTTATTTCTCCACTGTCCTTTCTAATTTTATTTATTTGAGTCCTCTCTCTTTTTTTCTTGGTGAGTCTAGTTAAAGGTTCATCAATCTTGTTTACCTTTTCAAAGAACCAGCTTCTGGTTTCATTGATCCTCTGTATTGTTTCCTAGACTCTGTGTCATTTATTTCTGCTCTGATCTTTATTATTTTCTTCGTTCTACTAGTCCTGGGCTTTATTTGCTGTTGTTTTTGTAGTTCTTTTTGATGCAGGTTCAGGTTGCTTATTTGAGCTTTTTCTAGCTTCTTATGATATGCCTGTAGTGCTATGAACTTCCCTCTCAGTACTGCTTTTGCTGTGTCCCATAAATTTTGAGTGGATGTATGCTCATTATCATTTGTTTCTAGAAACTTTTTTATTTCTTCTTTGATCTCATTGTTAATCCATTCATTATTTAATAACATGCTATTTAGTTTCCAAGTGTTTGAGTATTTTTCATTTTTTCTTTTGTGGTTAATTTCTAGTTTCATGGCATTGTGATCAGAGAAAATGCTTGATATGATTTCAATCTTCTTAAATTTATTGAGACCATTTTTGTGTCCTAACATGTGGTCTATCCTAGAAAACGTACCATGAGCACTTGAGAAGAATGTATATTCTACTGCTTTAGGGTGAAAAGTTCTAAAGATATCTATTAAATCAAGTTGATCTAGTGTATCTTTTAAGTCTGCTGTTTCTTTATTAATTTTCTTTCTTGAGGATCTATCCAGTGTTGTTAGAGGGGTATTGAAATCCCCTACTATGATAGTATTGCTGTTAATCTCACCCTTTATATCCATCAAAGTCTGCTTTATGTATGTCGGGGCTTTTATATTTGGTTCATAGATATTTACAATAGTTATATCTTCCTGTTGAATTGTTCTCTTTATCATTATGTAGTGCCCTCCTTTATCTCTTACAAAGCCTTTGTTTTAAAGTCCATTTTGTCTGATATAAGTATTGCTACCCCTGCTTTTTTTTCATTTTCATTTGCATGAAATATTTTTTTCCATCCTTTTACCTTCAGTCTATGAGCATCTTTTGTTTTAAGGTGTGTCTCTTGTAGACAGCATATGTATGGGTCCTGTTTCTTTATCCATGCAGCTACCCTATGTCTTTTAATTGGATCATTTAATCCATTTACATTTAAGGTTATTATTGATATGTAGTTGTTTATTGCCATTTTATTCTTTAAAGCTGTATTCTTCTTTTGCTCTATTCATTCCTCCCTTTAAACTGTTCACAAGAGGTCCCTTAGTATCTCTTGCAGAATTGGTTTGCTTTTTATGAATTCCTTGAGGCTTTCTTTTTCTGGGAAGCTCTTTATTTCTCCTTTAATTTTAAACGTTAGCCTTGCTGGATAAAGTAGTCTTGGTTGTAGGTTCTTGTTCTGCATTACTTTGATTATTTCTTGCCATTCCCTTCTGGCCTCAAGTGTTTCTGTTGAGAAGTCCGATGTCATCCTTATGGGGGCTCCTTTGTAGGTGATAGTCTTTTTTTCTCTAGCAGCTTTTATAATTTTTTCTTTATCCATTAGCTTTGGTATTTTAACTATGATGTGTCTTGGTGTAGATTTTTTTGGGTTTCTCCTTAATGGAGTTCTGTGTGCTTCTTGAATGTGTGGAGTGTTTCCCAGCCTTAATTTAGGAAAGTTTTCTGCTATGATTTGATTGAACAAAGTTTCCATTTCCTGTCCTCTCTCCTCTTCTTCAGGCACCCTATGATGCGAATGTTGTTTCTCTTCAGGTTGTCACAAAGCTCCCTTAGAGTTTCCTCACATTTTTTAAGTCTTTTTTTCTTTTTCTTCTCTGCTTCTGTGCCTTTGTTTATTGTGTCCTCTAACTCGCTTATTCGATCTTCAGCGTCATCCATCCTGCTTTTAATTCCTTCCATTGTGGTCTTCAGTTCTGATACTGTATTTGTCATTTCTGTTTGATTCTTTTTTATTATTTCAATTTCATTTTTTATACTTGTTATCTCTTTATTTAGGTGTTCATAATGACTATCCATTGTTGCTCTAATTTCTTTGAACATCCTAACTATCATTATTCTAAATTCTGCATCTGGTAATTTGGTTATATCTGGTTCATTCAGGTCCTTCTCTGGGGATTTCTCTTGATTCATTTGGTTTGCATTCCTCTGCCTGCCCATTTTTTCTGTGTATAAGCAAGTTGTGGCCACTGGAGTCCAGTAGGTGTTGCCTTTGTGTTCTCTAGGTGTGGTCTATCTGCAGGCCCCCCACCCCCTCTGCCGGTGCCTAGGGTGGTTGGGTATGAGCGTTGCCAGCGCCGGCCCACTGTGGCTTTTGCTATGATTTCTGCCTCTCCTCCATGGGAGGGGCTGTGACTGAAGCCACAAGATTAGCACCAAGGGTAGAGGTGAGCACCTTTCCTCAGCTGCGGACCCAGCCTATTTCCGGACTTCCGCCCAGAACCAGCAGTCGGAGCCTGCTCGCTACAGTTCCGCGGGTTAGGCGGGGCTTTTGACGTGCTCTCAGCTGTAAGCTTTTGCCCGTCCGGAGCTTTAGCCCTGCCCTCGAGGCCAGGGCCCTTTGCGCAGGGTCGGAAACCAAGGTTTATTGGGGCGGTCGTGTTTGCTGGCTTCCGCTGAGCTGCGTACTTCCGCTAGTCCCGGACTCTACCCCGCCTCCGCGTTCGGAGCCCGCTCGTGCACGTATGAATGCTATCCGGGGTTTCTCCGGCCGGATGGGGATAGTAGTGTGGGCTCAGCTGCGAGCCTCCACTTGTCTCGGGGTCCACCCCGTTCCCGCGCTCGGAGCCCGCTCGCGCACGTATACTGGCCAACCGCGGTTTCTCCGGCCCGAGGGGGGGGGACTGGTAGCGTCAGCTCAGGCACCAGCCCCTGCTCGTCCCTGGTCCCAGCCCGGTCCCCGCGGTCAGGGCCAGCTTGCGCAGGGCCTGCCCGTTCCTGGCCTCCCGCTTTGTCCCCGTAAGTGGGATTAAAGGCGGGTCCGCAGCTTCCAGACCGCTTTCGCGGTCCCCTCTGACCCTATGGGCTAGACCGATCTCCCACCGGCTTGGCCTCTGCCCACGCCGACAGAACCGCCTTTCAGCTTCTTGCCGCCCCAAAACCTTAAGCAACCCTCAGCAGAGTAGGAAGGGACCTAATACTCCACACTGTAGGCCTGGGAGCTCCCTCACTTGTTTCACAGCTCAATACTTTCCAAACGCCTCTTCTAGGCTCTAGGACTGGAGGCTGGGGCTTGGGCCTGGGACCCAGGTCCCTCCCTCTCCGCCAAACTCTCCTCCCGCCACACGGGTCTCTCCGGGCTGCCGTTTGCTCCGGGGAGCTGGGCAGCCCTCTTCGCGTTTTCGCTATTCCTACCAGTCTCAATGTGGCTTCTTCTGTGTTCCTTGGTTAAAGAGTCCACTTAGTTTTGTACAAAGATGGTTTATCCCGGTGCTGGTTCTTAAAATTGAGTTGTAATCCACTTTGGTTCTGGGAGTTGGAAGTTGGTACGTCCGCCTACTCCGTCGCCATCTTGCTCCCTCCTCTTTTGCCCATTTTTTGATTGGATTGTTTGTCTTCCTGGTGTTGAGTTTTCTAAGTTCTCTATAAATTTTGGTTATTAACCCCTTATCAGACATGTTGTCAAATATGTTCACCCATTGTGTGGTTTGTCTTTTTATTCTGTTCTCATTGTCTTTAGCTGTGCTAAAACTTTTTAGTTTGATATAGTCCCATTTGTTTATCTTGCCTTCTATTTCATTTGTCTGTGGAGATAAACCGGCAAATATATTGTTGCCACAGATGTCGGAGGCTTGCTGCCTATGTTTTCTTCTAAGATGCTTATGGTTTCACAGCTTACATTTAAGTCTTTTATCCATTTTGAGTTTGTTTTTGTGAAAGGTATAAATTGATGGTCTAGTTTCGTTTTTTTGCAGGTAGATGTCCAATTTTCCCAACACCATTTGTTAAAGAGGCTGTCTTTACTCCATTGTATGTTCTTACCTCCTTTGTCAAATATCAATTGTCCATGAAAGTGTGGGTTTATTTCTGGGTTCTGGGTTCTGTTCCATTGATCTATGTGCCTGTTCTTATGCCAGTACCAGGCTGTCTTGAGTATAATGGTCTTGTAGTAAACCTTGATATCTGAAAGAGTGATACCTCCTGCTTTATTTTTTCTTTTTAAGATTGCTGAGGCTATTCATGTTCTTTTTTGGTTCTATATAAATTTTTGGAATATGTGGTCTATATCTTTGAAGTATGTCATTGGTATTTTAATTTGTATTGCATTGAATTTATATATTGCTTTGGATAATATAGACATTTTAATGATGTTTATTCTTACTAGCCATGAGCACGGTATATGCTTCCACTTGTTTGTATCATCCTTGATTTCTTTTATCAATGTTTTATAATTTTTCGAATACAAATCCTTAACCTCCTTGGTTAACATTACTCCTAGGAACTTTATTTTTTTGGCTGCAATAGTGAAGGGAATTGTTTCCCTAATTTCTTTTGCTGACAGTTCATTGTTGGTATATAGAAATGCCTCTGATTTCTGAGTATTAATTTTATATCCTGCCACCTTGCTGAATTCATTTATCAGGTCCAGTAGTTTTTTGACTGAGACTTTAGGGTTTTCTATATACAATATCATATAATCTGAAAATAGTGACAGTTTTACTTCTTCTTTTCCAATTTGGATGCCTTTTATTTCTTCTTCTTGTCTGATTGCTGTAGCTAGGACTCCCAGAACTATATTGAATAAGAGTGGTGAAAGGCAACACCGTGCCTGGTTCCTGATCTTAAGTGGATTGTTTTCAATTTTTGCCCATATAGTATGATATTTGCTGTGGGTTTGTCATAGATGACCTTTATCATGTTAAGGTTTGTTCTCTGTATTCCCACTTTACTGAGAGTTTTGATCATGAATGGGTGCTGGATTTTTTCAGTTGCTTTTTCTGCATCTATTGAAATCATCATGTGATTTTTGTCCTTTCTTTTGTTTATTTGATGAATCACATTGATTGATTTGCGAATATTGAAACAGCCTTGCCTCTCCAGAATAAATCCCACTTAATCATGGTGTATAATTTTTTTCATATATTGCTGGTTCTGTTTGACTATTATTTTGTTGAGAATTTTAGCGTATAAATTCATCAGGAATATTGGCCTATAATTTTCTTTCTTTATGTCGTATTTGCCTGGTTTCGGGATCAGAATTATGCTCGCCTCATAAAAGGAGTTTGGAAGTCTTCCTTCCTCTTGAATTTTTTGAAATAGCTTGAGGAGGATAGGAGTTAGTTCTTCTTTGAATTCTTGGTAGAATTTTCTTGTGAACCATCAGGCCCAGGACTTTTCTCTTTCGGGAGTTTTTTGATGATTGTTTCTATCTCATTTGTTGTAATTGGTCTGTTTAGGTGTTTGATTCTTTCAGATTTAATTTTGGAAGATTATATGATTCAAGAAATTTGTCCATTTTACCTAGTTTTCCTAATTTTTTGGTATATAGTTCTTCATAGTATTTTCTTACAATACTTTGTATTTTGTTCTGTCAGTTGTCATTTCTCCACTCTCATTTCTAATTTTATTTATTTGAGTCCTCTCTCTTTTTTTCTTGATGAGTCTAAGGTTCATCGATGTTGTTTACCTTTTCAAAGAACCAGCTCGTGGTTTCATTGATCCTCTGTATTGTTTCCTAGACTCTGTGTCATTTATTTCTGCTCTGATCTTTATTATTTTCTTCGTTCTACTAGTCCTGGGCTTTATTTGCTGTTGTTTTTGTAGTTCTTTTTGATGCAGGTTCAGGTTGCTTATTTGAGCTTTTTCTAGCTTCTTATGATATGCCTGTAGTGCTATGAACTTCCCTCTCAGTACTGCTTTTGCTGTGTCCCATAAATTTTGAGTTGATATATGCTCATTATCATTTGTTTCTAGAAACTTTTTTATTTCTTCTTTGATCTCATTGTTAATCCATTTATTATTTAATAACATGCTATTTAGTTTCCAAGTGTTTGAGTTTTTTTCAGGTTTTTTTTTGTGGTTAATTTCTTGTTTCATGACATTGTGATACGAGAAAATGCTTGATATGATTTCAATCTTAAATTTGTTGAGACCACTTTTGTGTCCTAACATGTGGTCTATCCTAGAGAATGTACCATGAGCGCTTGAAAAGAATGTATATTCTACTGCTTTAAGGTGAAAAGTTCTAAAGATATCTATGAAATCAAGTAGATCTAGTGTATCCTTTAAGCCTGCTGTTTCTTTATTAATTTTTTTCTTGATGATCTATCCAGTGATTTTAGGGGTGTATTGAAATCCCCTACTATTATAGTATTGCTGTTAATCTCGCCTTTTATATCTATAAAAGTCTGCTTTATGTATTTTGATGCTTTTATGTTCAGCGTGTAGATATTTATAATAGTTATATCTTCCTGTTGCATTGTTCCCTTTATCATTATGTAAGAGTGTTGTGATTTCTCATGGCTAAACTGTACTTGCAAACAAGACAGAGTGCCATGAAGGGTTAACTGAGGAAGCTGTGCAAATACAGTAACCTCGTTGAGATAAAGACCAGTACAGGATGTGCTAGAGGACATGTGCTGCAGGCGGACATGTCCCAGCCCTTGCTTGATAGCAAAGATGGGCTGAGGATGGGAAATCGCTGGCCTTGAAGGAACAAGAGACAGGCTGTGTCCAAGTACATAAGCTGTAAGATAGCAGCAGGATGTGGACCATCGCCAGGGCAGTGAAGGTGTATAAAAATAAAAAGCTGAAGTCCTTCGGGGCTGCAGTCTTGTTCGTCTTTGTGTGTGTTTGTGTCTCTTTGTTCATTCCTCAGGTCCCCCCGAGGACCCTTCAGGACCACCGGGAGCTAACAAGTGGCGCTCAAACGCAGGGCTCTACTACGGACCTCCTGATAGGGTAAGTCTTCGGAATAGAAGAGGGAAAGAGGAACTGGAAGGTTGCCCCTGGACGTGTACAAGGGGATTTACAGGGAATAAAATAATAAGCATCCTCGGAATAGAGGAGGGGAAAAGGAACTGGAAGGGAATTTTCAGGGAATAAAATGATAGACATGGGTAATTCCCCCTCAGGGGAGCAAGAGTACGTACGCCTGTTAAGGGGTTTGGTGTACTCTATAGGGGTTAAAGTCTCTGCAAAAACTTTTGAAGATTTATTTAAACATATCCATAAACATTGTCATTGGTTTGCTTCCCAGCATAAAGTCCAGTTAAATAAAGGGGAATGGAAGCGTGTACTAAAAGAGTTACGCCTTGCTCATCAACAAGGTCATACTATGGACTTGAAATTATGGTCTCTCTGCACTACTATTACCCAAGCATTAGATTTACTTGATCATTCCTCTACTGCTTCTAATCATACGGATGATGAATCCAACGTGGAGGAAATGAGAAATGAATGCCATGGCTCTGGTGACCATGATGACCCTATTTGTGATGCTTCTTGCTTGAGACCCCCTCCTGATCCAGATCCTCCTGATCCTATTTCTGAGACATATCTTCATGTTTCTGACCCCCCAAAATCAGATTCTGATAAGAGCGATTCTGAAGTTGAACGCATTGTGGCGCTCTTGGCAAAAATGAAAGTAAAACAACAACAGGGATCTACACGGTCCAAAATGCAGCCTTCTGCCCCTATGCCTAATTATACACCTCCTCCTCCTTTTTCTCCCTCAGCATATCCCTTAATCAAAAGCAAAAAGACACATAATTTAAATCTAGAAAAGGCCGCGCAACGCAGACAGGCATTGACGACCGCCGCTGCGGTTACAGATTTAACTCAAGAATTGTCAGGAGATGATCTTTTTGTACTTCCAATTGTTAGGCAAGGTTTCGGACCTCAACAGGGCTTTCCACAGGGAGGAGTAAATGTTGAACATGAGGCATTAGAGTATAAAATGTTACGAGAAATGAAAATAGCTGTTTCTAATTATGGCCCTCAGTCACCCTTTGTTCTCGGACTGCTTCATGCTTATGCAGATGGCAATCTGCTAATACCTATAGATTGGGAAAATATTGGAAAAACCATATTGGAAGGACCCCAATGGCTACAATTGCGTAGCTGGTGGTTTGAAGAGGCTAAAGTTCAGGCTCGATTGAATGCTCAAGCCCAACCCCCTGGTACCACCTTTGAAGAGCTAACAGGGACTGGCGCTGATGCCACACTAGCTGTTCAGTGTAGTTTCAGTAATGCTCAAATACAGGATATAAAAAATGTTGTTTTAAAATCTTGGCGAAAAATTGAAACTCCTGGTAAACAGTCTCTTCCTTTTGTCAAAATAGTACAGGGTCCCTCTGAAGGCTATGCTGAATTCTTGTCTCGCCTCCGTACAGCAGTAGACAGAGCTGTTGGAGAAAATGATGCAGGTTGAATTGTCCTTGAAACCTTGGCATACGAGAATGCTAATCCAGATTGTAGGCGAATTATCACCACTCTGAAGGGACAAGGTGCAGGGTTAGGTGAATACATTCGTGCTTGTGCTGGAGTAGGTGGAGCTGATCATAAAGCTGCTGTGTTTGCTACGGCTATGGCCGGAGCTCTAAAACAAAAAGGAACCTGTTACAATTGTTGGAAGACAGGGCATTTTAAAAAAGATTGTCGGAAGGGAGCAAATTTGAAACTAATCCAAAAAAGAAATTTTAGTACTAAAACTAAGCCTACTAAATTGTGTCCAAAATGTCAAAAGGGGTATCATTGGGCCAGTGAATGTTGGTCCAAAAAGGGCAAACAGGGTAGTTGGATTGTTACTCATCAAAAATCAGGGTTAGGATTTTCCCCTAATCAGGGAAACTCTGCAACGGGCCCGAGTCCCTGGGGCCCAGGACAAAATGCAGGGATGTCAGCCTTTCCCATGAACAACAGCCAAAGTCATCTCAATTAATTAAAGTAGAAAATCTAAAAGCAGCCACTAGGGGAAGTGCTGCTGCGGATCTATTTATAATCCAATCATATGATTTGCATCCCAACATGGGAGTATGTAAATTATCAACTGGAGTTTTTGGTCCCATTCCTCAAGGATATTTTGGTCTCTTACTAGGACGTAGTAGTTCAGCCCTAAAAGGCATTCATATCACACCTGGAGTCATTGACTCTGATTATACAGGAGAAATTCAAATTATGGTTAGTGTAACACAACCCATCTCCCTTCAGGCGGGAGATCGAATAGCTCAATTATTGATTTTACCTTATAAGCAGCTTCCTTCTCTTGAACAACATCGAATTGGTGGATTTGGTAGCACTGGAAAGACTGTGTTTTGGGAAACATTAATAAGAGATGAAAGACCATCTATAACTCTTAATATTGAAGGTCTAAATTTTAATAGATTAGTTGACACTGGAGCTGATGTCTCTCTCATATCTCTGTCACAATGGCCACCTTCCTGGCCTAAGATACCAGTGTCTACTACTCTTTCTGGAATTGGAACAACTCAGAATGTCCAGCAAGCTGTTAATAAATTAACCTGTTATGGCCCAGATGGACAAAAAGCTAGTATTCAATTTTATGTTGTAGATATACCAATTAACATCTGGGGCCGAGATTTGTTACAGCAATTCGGAGCATTTCTTCACATTCCTCATTTATCTTCTGCTGTAAAGAACATGATGTTTCGTATGAATTACAATCCTCTACAGGAAAACTGATAGCCACTGTTTCAAAACCTCGAGCAATAGCCCTTAAATGGAAGATTAACAAACCTAAATGGGTGGAACAGTGGCCTTTAACTAGAGAAAAGCTCGAGGCTCTCAAAGAATTAGTCCAGCAACAATTAGTAGCAGGCCATATAGAAAAATCTGTATCTCCTTGGAATTCGCCAGTTTTTGTTATCAAAAAGAAAAGTGGTAAATAGAGATTCTTAATAGATTTAAGAGAAATTAATAAGTGTATTGAGCCCATGGGAGCTTCACAGCCTGGATTACCTCTCCCATCTCTTTTACCTCAAAATTATAGTATATTAGTGATTGATTTGAAAGATTGTTTCTTTACTATCCCTCTACCAGAGCAAGATAAAGAAAAATTTGCCTTTACCATCCCAGAATATAATAATAGTCGTCCTACAGAGCGATACCAGTGGAAGGTGCTGCCTCAAGGCATGATTAATAGCCCTACTATGTGTCAGGAATTTGTAGATAGAGCCTTGCAACCATTAAGGATGAAATATTCAGACATTATATTATATCATTACATGGATGATGTTTTGCTAGCAGCCCCCACTGAGACCTTAAGAGATCAATATTATATAGAATTGAAAGCTCTTTTAAAACAATATAATCTTATTATAGCTCCAGAGAAAGTTCAATTACAACCTCCTTTCAATTATCTAGGATATATATTACAAAAAGCAAGTATAAGGCCACAAAAAATTCAGATTAGAGTGGATTCCTTAAAAACGTTGAATGATTTCCAGAAATTATTAGGTGACATAAATTGGCTTCGCCCCGTTCTAGGTATTCCTACTTATGCTTTACAACATTTATTTCAGACTTTAGAAGGGGACTCACAATTAGATAGTCCTAGAACTCTTATGAAAGAAGCAAAACAAGAGTTAAATTTAGTACAGGAAAGAATCTCAGAAGCACAGTTAGATTATTTTGATCGTACTCGACCATTTGATGTTCTCATTTTTCATACTCCTCATTCTCCTACTGGATGTATTGCTCAACAAGATAAAATAATTGAATAGCTTTTTTTACCAAATAAATTTAATAAGAAATTGACCACCTATCTTGATAAAATAGCTTTATTGATTTATAAAGGGAGAAAACGTACCCGACAATTACATGGTTTAGATCCAATCCAAATTATAACACATCTTCGAAGGAATCAGGTCGAGCAGTTATTACAGATTAATGATGAATAGCAAATTGCCCTTGCCAATTTCACAGGGGACATAGACAATCATTATCCCCCCTCTAAACTCTATACTTTTCTACAGCAACATTCTATTCTTCCTTATAATCCTATCACTTCCAGTCCTGTTTCTAGTCCTACTATTTTTACAGATGCCACTAGCAATAGGTGCATAGCCTATTGGTGTGAAGACACTCAATTTGTAGAAGATTCCCCTTGGCCATCTGTCCAACAATCTGAACTATGGGCAATCTGCAAAGTTCTAGAACATTTTAATGAGACACCTATAAATATTGTCTCAGACTCCCAATACGCGGTATTTACCACTATCCAAATTACACAAGTCTCTTTGCCATTAGTACCTCATACACCTCTAGAAAAATTATTTGCTTATCTGCAACAATTATTATTTCAACGACGACATCACTGCTATATCACCCATATTCGATCCCACTCTCAATTACCTGGCCCCCTTGTTCGAGGGAATGCAGAAGTAGATCAATTATTGGTAGCCTCTGTTAAGGCTGCACAGAAAGAACATCACCTTCATCACACTAACACTAAAGGCCTACAACATAGATATCATATAACCAGAAAACAGGCTTCCACAATTGTTAAATCCTGTCCAGCCTGTGCTCCTTTTCATATATCTCCACTATTATCAGGAAGTAACCCCAGAGGCCTTGATATCAATCAAGTATGGCAAATGGATGTTGTCCACATTCCTACATTTGGACGATTAAAGTATGTGCATCACACCATTGACACATTTTCTCATTTTCAATGGGCTACCGCCCAATCATCAGAAAGGGCAGACTGTGTGATTTCGCATCTTCTCATTTGTTTTGCTGTCATGGGAGTGCCTAAAACTTTGAAAACAGATAATGCCACACCATATCAGTCTGTAAAACTACGTAATTTTTTACAACAATATAATGTATCTCACATTACTGGCATTCCAGGAAACAGCCAAGGACAAGCTATTATTGAACGAGCCAATAGAACTCTAAAGCAATATATTTATAAACAAAAAGGGGGAGCTCGGGTGCTTCGTCCACAAATGCAGTTAGCTCAAGTATTATTCACCTTGAATCATCTCAATTATTGGACAACACAGAATACTACAGCCAGCATACAACATCACACTTCACAACAACAACACAATAATACACAACAACAAATAAAAAATTTTCACGCTGGTACTCCTCAATCTGTCTGGATTCAGACTGATGATAAGAAATGGGAACAAGGCCTTTTGTGGCACTTAGGGCGAGGGTCTTCTTATGTTTCCGTAGGTACTAATTACTTTTGGATTCCATCTCGACGGGTGAAGATCTCATCATGAACAACTCTGTGGATGATATGCTTTTCCGGACCTTCTCCACTCTGAGCACTCAGCGCACCTTTACTATAGCTGCTGCGCAAGCCAACCCCCCTTCTTGGGAGCAATTGAAGAAGCTGTCCAAGGAAGCAGAAAAAGTGCTGAATCGCATAAATCAACCTTTGAGTCCTGCCAATTTACTGCTGGCTATGATGGCGGTGATAACATGTCAGGTAAGTATAGTCCATGCTAACAACTATACTTATTGGGCATATTTGCCCAACCCTCCTTTGCTACAAGCTGTAGCATGGGGTGATTTAGAAGTGCCAGTTTGTGTAAATAATACTAACCTACTTCCCTATCCATCATGCAACGGATGGGAGACGCATCATTCATGGCTTCATACACCCACTGTACATAATTATACTATAGCCTCATCTAATGTTCCTGTTTGTATAGGCAATGATAGTATGTGCCTAGACTTTTCTCATGAAGTATGGGCTTTAAAACACAATTATTCTACATTAGCTTCATCCATGATTGTATTAACCATGAAAAGTTTTAAGCAGTTAGAACATATTCACAATTCTACTCTTAAACCCCCTAATTTGCCTTTATGCACGACCCCCATCATTTCTGGACCAATTCAGCATATAGACTGGGTCCGGTGTAGAGGTCATTTTCCTACCATGCTTGTAAATAATAGCGAGCATTGCATATTAGATTGGAGTGCCCATGGTACTTTTCAAACTAAGTTTGCTCACTATCGTTTAGGATGGCATAAGAATAACAATACCTTAGATGGTTCTGCCAATGAAACAATCGTTTGGCGAGAGGGAGGCTTAGCGCCCCCACACCCTTTTTATGAAAACACTTCAATCCCACAAGGACAAATTTGGAAAATCCTTGCTTCTGCTGAACCTATACATATATGGAAAGGTAACATGTCTTTGCAACATAATACTTTGCAACCTTTTCACATTCATCTTTACAATAATAAAAGCATTTGGATTCAGGCATGTGTACGATATCCTTACATGTTAGTAAAAGGACCATGGAGTTGGAATAGAACTCTAGGACGGATTACTTGTTCTGAATGTCAGTTATTACAATGTACTAATATAACTTGGTGGAGTTCTTTTAATGCATCTGTTGACAAGTTGCTGTTCACAAGACTACGAACGGACCTGTGGTTGCCTGTCCAATTGTCTCGACCATGGAGTGATTCGGCAGGACTAACCGCCCTTTACCATGCTGTTGATGTTTTGCTGAAGCGGACATGAAGGATGGTGGGAGTTATACTTGCAGTAGTACTCGGACTTGCAGCAGTCACTGCGACCGCAGCCGTTGCTGGAATGGCACTTTACCATAGCGTCCAGACTGCCGACTTTGTGAAGAGTTGGTACCAAGACGCCCATTCCTTATGGATGCAACAACAACGGGTGGACTCTCAGATGAACATAGACATTCAAAACTTGCAACATACGGTTAAATGGTTAGGGGATCAAATTACTGTCTTGACTACTAGAAGTTTGTTAAAATGTGATTGGAATTCTACTACATTATGTATAACATCTGTACCATATAATTATACCCAGCAATGGGATAAGATAAAAAACAATTTGTTAGGACATCAAAATATTACGGAGGAAATAATAGAATTGCAAAATGCTATTGCAGAAACCTTTGCCAAACAATTGCCTGATCTTAACAGCAAGGAAATTTTACAAAGTATGGCTGATGGTATTGCTAATATGAATCCTTTTACTACTGTAACTAATATGTTTTCACATATCATTGTCAATACCAGTGTGATTATAATTGTTGTATTTATTTTGTTTTTAGTCATCCAGCGATGGTTCAGAGACAGAGTAAAACAAGACAACAAGCAGATGCTTCGAGAACTTGTAAACAATTTATTTCTTTCCAAATAAGAGACAATTGGCGACAAAGCAAAATAGAGCAGCAATCTACCATGTTATCTCTTATGCTGCATAAGATGCAAGCTAGATAAAAAAGTGATGTAGTCTTTATCTAGTATTAAGCTCTAGAAGTTAGAAAGGAAATGTATTATAAGTTTTTTAATAGGTGGAAACATCAGCTGTCAAAACTAAGTATTTCGGAAAGGATGTTGCTCCTCTCTCACTCTTGTGGCTATAAATAAATCTGGTTGGCCCCTAAGATGGCTGGTTAGTCAATGACGGGTAAGATTCCTGAAGGCAGGAACAACCTAAGACAGGCACAGTCGAAGGGGGGCCATCAGGAGAAGACTTAAGAACCAATGAAGGTGAGGCTCAAACCCTCACCCCAGAGAATGCATAAGACTGCTCTCCTGAAGTAGTCGTAATCATCCACTGTACAAGCCACCTAGAGAGGAGAAGTCTGTAGAAACTCAACAGCTGATGATACTACGATAAGGTAGTCCCAAAACCAGTAGGGTTTTAGGGAAATTTTAGTAACTTTAGTAGAACTGTTGTCGCCAAAGAAATGACTAGGTATAAGTAGAATTAACTAGGATAGTCAGTGTAGACTAAATAAAAATAAAAGAAAAAAGGGGGAAATGTAAGAGTGTTGTGATTTTTCATGGCTAAACTGTACTTGCAAACAAGACAGAGTGCCATGAAGGGTTAACTGAGGAAGCTGTGCAAATACAGTAACCTCGTTGAGATAAAGACCAGTACAGGATGTGCTAGAGGACATGTGCTGCAGGCGGACATGTCCGAGCCCTTGCTTGATAGCAAAGATGGGCTGAGGATGGGAAATCGCTGGCCTTGAAGGAACAAGAGACAGGCTGTGTCCAAGTACGTAAGCTGTAAGATAGCAGCAGGATATGGACCATCGCCAGGGCAGTGAAAGAGTATAAAAATTAAAATGCTGAAGTCCTTCGGGGCTGCAGTCTTGTTCGTCTTTGTGTGTGTTTGTGTCTCTTTGTTCATTCCTCAGGTCCCCCCGAGGACCCTTCAGGACCACCGGGAGCTAACACATTATGTAGTGTCCTTCTTTATCTCTTACTCCAGCCTTTGTTTTAAATTCCATTTTGTCAGATATAAGTATTGCTACTCCGGATTTTTTTTCATTTCCATTTGCATGAAATATTTTTTTCATTCTTTTACCTTCAGTCTATGTGCATCTTTTGTTTTAAGGTGTGTCTCTTGTAGACAGCATATGTATGGGTCCTATTTCTTTATCCATGCAGTTACCCTATGTCTTTTGATTGTATCATTTAGTCCATTTACATTTAAGGTTATTATTGATATGTAGTTGTTTAATGCCATTTTATTCTTAAAAGCTGTATTCTTCTTTTGCTATATTCTTTCCTCCTTTTAAACTGTTCACAACAGGCCCCTTAGCATCTCTTGCAGAATTGGTTTGGTTTTAATGAATTCCTTGAGGCTTTTTTTGTCTGCGAAGGTCTTTATATCTCTTTCAATTTTAAATGTTAGACTTGCTGGATAGAGTAGTCTTGGTTGTAGGTTCTTGTTCTGCATTTCTTTGGATATGTCGTGCCATTCCCTTCTGGCCTCAAGTGTTTCTCTTGAGAAGTCAGATGTCATTCTTTAGGGTGCTCCTTTGTAGGTGATAACCTTTTATTCTCTAGCAGCATTTAAAATTTTTTCTTTATCCCTTAGCCTTGGTATTTTAACTATGATGTGTGTGGTGTAGATTTTTTGGGGTTTCTTTTTCATGGAGTTTTGTGTGCTTCTTGAACGTGTGAAATGTTTTCCAGCCTTTATTTAGGGAAGTTTTCAGCTATGATTTAATTGAACAAAGTTTCTATCTCTTGTTCTTTCTCTTCATCTTTGGGAGCCCCTATGATGCGGATGTTATTTCTCTTTATTTTGTCACAGACCTCCTTTAGAGTTTCCTCACATTTTTTGAGTCTCTTTTCTTTTTTCTGCTCTGCTTGTGTGCCTTTGTTTATTTTGTCCTCAACTCGCTGATTCGATCCTCAGCTTCATCCATCCTGCTTTTAATTCTTTCTATTGTGTGCTTCCATTCTGATATTTTATTTGTCATTTCTGTCTGATTCTTTTTATTATTTCAATTTCTTTTTATATACTTGTTATCTCTTTATTTTGGTATTCATAATGACTATCCGTTGTTGCTCTAAGCTCTTTGAACATCCTATCATTATTTTAAACTCTGCATCCGGTAATTTGGTTATATCTGGTTCATTCAGTTCCTTCTCTGGGGATTTCTCTTATTCATTTGGGTTTCATTTCTCTGCCTGCCCATGTTGTCTGTGTATAAAAAGGGTGTGGCCACTGGTGTTCAATGGGTATTGCCTCTGTGTTCCCTAGTTGTGTTCTGTCTTCAGGCCTGCCTTCCCCTCTGTTGCAGCCTAGGGCGGTTGAGTATTGGCATTGCCAGCACTGGACTGCTGTTTGTGGTTTCCCCCTCTCCTCCACGGGAGGGTCTGTGCTCTCATGCAGGCTTTACAAGCCTCAACCTGTCTGGGTCTTCACCCCACCTCCTCTGATGGAGTTGTGCACCACACTCAAGCCATAAGCCTCGGCACCTAGGGCAGGGGTGAGCACCATTGCTCAGCTGCAGTCCCCGACTGTTCCCAGGCTTTCTCCCAGCCCCCATGATCAGAGTCTGCTCGCGAATGGGTTTCCACCCAGTCCCTCTGGTCAGGGCCCACTCACGCAGGGTTGCAAATCTCAGAGGCCAGGTGATGCTGCATGCCCTAGCGCCCCTGCTCAGCAGCAGATCTCTGCCCATTTTGGGCTCCGCTTTTCCCCGCAGGTTGAGCTGCAGGCTGGTCCGCAGCTGCCAGACTCCTTTTGCACGTTACTTTCACCCCTGCTGGGCTAGACTAAGCTCACATCAGCCAGCTCGGCCTCTGTCCCCGCCGACAGAACCGCGTTTCCATGTGTCCCGCCGCCACCTTCCCTCCAGCAAGCCCTCAGCAGTGTGGGTGGGGGCACTGCAGCTCAGAACCTAACACTCCATACTGTTGTCCTGAAAGCTCCCTCCTTCTAAGCAGCTCTGCTCTAAGTGCCGCTGGTGAGCTTGTTTGGCTGGTGTCCTGTCTCCCTTTGCTGGTATTGCTGGTTCCAGGGGCAATATTTGTTTCCAATTTGGGAAGTGATTCAGCCCAGGGTTTAGGGTTGCCATCCCTCAAGAGTGTTTCTCCCTGTGCCTTCCAGACCACACTCTCTTCCCGCTGCTCTGGTCCTCTCCTCTCTCCCCATCCCCTGGCGCCCCGGGTGAGTGGTGGTGAGAGAGGTTTTCTGTGCTGTCCCTTTAAGAAGAATCCTGGGTCTGAGAAAACTGTCCCTTTCTCACAAACAGTATCTTAACTTGTTTCACAGCTCAATACTATCCATACACCTCTTCTAGGCTCTGGGGCTTCAGGCAGGGTCTTTGTTCCTGGAGGAACCCAGGTCCCTCCCTCTCCACTAAACTGTCTTCCCACCACACAAGTCTCTCTGGACTGCCGTTTGCTCTGAGGAGATGGGCAGCCCTTTCCACGTTTTTGCTTTTCCTACCAGTCTCAATGTGGCTTCTTCAGTATTTCTTGGTTGAAGAGTTCACTTAATTCAGTTCAAAGTGGTTTATCCAGATGATGGTTCTTAAAATTAAGTTATAATCCACTTTGGTTCCAGGAGTTGGAAGTTGGTACATCCGCCTACTCCATCGCCATCTTGCCTTTTCTCAGCAATCTTTTGTAACAGTATGGATGGACCAGGAGATTATTATGCTAAGTGAAATAAGTCAGGCTAAGAAAAAGATCATATGACCTCACTCATATGAGGAATCCAATGAACAATGTGAACTGAGGAATGGAAGATAGGTAGAGAAGGGGTCAAATAGTTCAGAGGGAAAATGGTCAGAGGGAAAGGGGATGAGAGAAGGGTATCAAAGAAAGAAAAGACATTAGGGAAAGTATAAACACATAACACAGAGATAGAAGATAGGATAGTCAAAATATATTTTTATATTAAAAATATTGTATTATTTTTTTCCAAATCTTGGCACTGTGCATGTGTCCTTACTTACCAATGTTTTTGAGTTTTGGGGTTAAATACCCAATATAGGGATGCTGGGTCATATGGTAGTTCTATCCTCAATTTTTGAGGAACCACCATACTTTCTTCAATAATGGTTGTGTCCTTTGGTAGAGGATTGGGTAAAGAAAATATGGTACGTATATACAATGGAATACTACTTGGCCATAAGAAATGATGTCATATTACCATTTACAGCAACATGAATGAACCTTGAGAACTTTATACTGAATGAAATAAGCAAATCAGAAAAAGCTAAGGACTGTATGATTTCACAGATAGGAGAGATATAAAACTGAGACTCATGGACATAAATAAAAGTGAAGTGGTTTCCAACAGGGGGATTTGAGTGAGGGGAGTAAAGAGGGACAAATATACCATGACCAAAAATGATTTGACTTTGTGTGATGGACATACAACACAATCAACAGTTCAAATGCTATAAAGATATTCACCTGAAATCTATGTACTCTTATTGATCAATGTCATCCTGTTAAATTTAATTTTCTAAATAAAATTTTAAAAATATATTGTACTGGGAGTGAATGAAGGAATCATATGAAAAATATCAGTAATCTTTGGCATGCTGATTGTGATTTTTTTTTTTTTGATACTTGGGATCATTACATACCTCCTTCATTTTTATTCTTTTCGCTTTTTTTTAATGTATAGAAAAAATTTAAAGCATGTACCAGTGCTTACTGGGGGCCTCCATTGTTGTTCTGCACTGTTGTGCATGCATATTATCTCTAAAACATTCTTCGCTCTCTGGCACACAAGAGAGCCAGCGTGGTTGAGGTAGACCTGAGGTGCCCACTTTCCTGGACCCCGCTTGCTGCACAGCCTACTGAGCGCTCCTTGTCCTGCCCAACAGGAAGGAAAATGTGAGGTTAATTTTCTTGTCATATTCTGTGACAAATGCAGATTTCTCAAAAGAGCACTAACTAGAAAGGGCACACAGAGTTGATCTAGACAACTTGGATGGTGACCTGTAAGGGTGGGATGTTAAGAGCCATAGACTTTTAAAGCCTAGGCAGAGCTCACTGGGGACAGTAGCTGCACCCTCATTCTCTTCATCCAAGTACAACCGTTTGAAGAGATTTGTGAGGGTTCTCATTTCTTGCCCAACCTTATATCCCCTGCTATGCTTTCTGAAAATATATCTTTCGCGATTAATGCACTAAATTTTTATTTGGTGACATTTGGATGTAAGCAGTCCTTTGTAGCATCCACTATGCTAAGTCACTACTTCAAAGGTCTATCACTTTTAGTACATATTCATTCAATATTGGATGAATAGAAGCATCCTCAAAATGTCTCTTGAGGCTTACTTTGACTCAAAATTGGGCTCAGTTTTTTGACAGTTTTAATAGCTTCCAATATGATACCCTCAAGGAGTTAACAGTGTATTTAAGAAGATGATTATAAAGCATGACACAAGTGTGAGTATCAGACAGCTTGTAATTGAGTGCTAAATTGTGTGGGGCATTGCGTCTGTATACTGTCAAAGTGGGAAGGAGACAAATTAGAGAGAGCAGAAAGAGTTAGGAACGACAGTGTATAGAAGGAGCTGAGCTATGTCTATAAAATAGGTTTCTTTGGATACTATCAAAGGCAATGACTCCAGGCCCAAGAATAAAGAGACAAGAGAAATTCACTCATCCAACAAGATGACAAAGAGTCTATTCTCCGGAAAGTGCTGGTGTGTGTGGTGTAGATTTCTTTGGGTTTCTCTTTAATGGAGTTCTCTGTGCTTTTTGAACGTGTGAGTCATTTTCCAGCCTTAATTTAGGGAAGTTTTCAGCTATGATTTGGTTGAACAAAGTTTCTATCCCTCATTCTTTTCTTCCTCAGGAACCCCTATGATGCGTATGTTATTTCTCTCATATTGTCACAAAGCTCCCTTAGAGTTTCCTCAGTCTTTTTGAATCTCTTTTCTTTTTTCTGCTCTGCTTCTATACCTTCGTTTATTTTGTCCTCTAACTTGCTGATTCGATCCTCAGCTTCATCCATCCTGCTTTTAATTTCTTCCATTGTGGGCTTCAGTTCTGATACCGTATTTGTCATTTCGGTCTGATTCTTTTTTATTATTTCAATTTCATTTTTTATACTTGTTATCTCTTTACTTAGGTGTTCATAATGACTATCCATTATTTCTCTAAGCTCTCTGAACATCCTATCATTATTTTAAATTCTGCATCTGGTAATTTGGTTATATCTAGTTCTTTCAGGCTTTCTCTGGTGATTTCTCTTGATTCATTTGAGTTGTATTTCTCTGCCTGCCCATTTTTTCTGTGTATAACAAGGTTGTGGCCACTGGAGTCCAATGGGTGTTGCCTCTGTGTTTCCTACGTGTGGTTTGTCTGCAGGCCCGCCACCCTCTCTACTGCTGCCTAGGGCAGTTGGGTATGGTTGTTGCTGGTCCTGGCCCATTTCGGCTGTTGCTGTGATTTCCCCCTCTACTCCACCGGGAAGGCTGTGTTCTGGTGCCCGGCACTAGAAGCCTCAGACTGTCTGGGCCTTTGCCTTGCTTCCACAGGTGAGTTTGCATATCGCACTAATGCCACAAGCCTTAGCACAGCACCAAGGGTAGAGTGAGCACCTTTGCTCAGCTGTGGACCCCGGCTGTTCCAGGGCTTCCACCCAGCCCCTGCAGTCAGAGCCTGCTCGCTGAGTTTTCTTGGGTCCAGCGGGGCTGTTGGCGTGCACTCAGTGTGAGCTTCGTCTGTCCTGGGATTTAGCCCCGCCCCCACAGTCAGGGCAGGCTTGCACGTGGTCGCAAACCTCGGAGGCCAGGTAATGCTGCACGCCCACAGAGCTCTACTCAGCAGCAGTTCTCTGCCCATTACTGGAGTCCCGCTTTTTTCCTGCAGGTGGAGTTGTGGGCGAACTCACAGCTGCCGGACCACTTTCACATGTTCCTTCCGCCCCTGCTAGGCTAGACCAAGCTCACGCCGGCTAGGCCTCTGCCCCTGCCGAAAGAACTGTGTTTCATCGTCCCACCACCCCCGTCCCTCCAGCAAGCCCTCAGCAGTGAGGGTAGGGGCACTGCAGCTCAGACCCTAACACTCCATACTCTAGTCCTGGAAGCTCCCTCTGTCTAAGCAGCTCTGCTCTAAGTGCCACGGGAGAGCTTGTTTGGCTGGTGTCCTGCCTCCCTTTGCTGGTATTGCTAGTTCCAGGGAAAATATTCATTTTCAATTAGGGCAGTGACTCAGCCCAGGGTTTAGGGTGGCTGTCCCTCAGAGTGTTTCTCCCTGTGCCTCCAGTCCACACTCTCTTACTGCTGCTCTCATCCTCTTATCTGTCCTCATTCCCCTGAGCCCCGGCTGAGTGGTTGTGAGAGAGGTATTCTGAACTGTCCCTTTAAGAAGAATCTGAGAAAACTGTCTCTTTCTTACAAACAGTATCCTCACTTGTTTCACAGCTCAATACTGTCCAAACGCCTCTTCTAGGCTCTGGGGCTGCAGGCTGGGGCTTTCTTCCTGAGACCTAGGTCCCTCCCTCTTTGCTAAACTCTCTTCCCTCCACGCGAGTCTCTCTGGGCTGCCGTTTGCTTTGGGGAGCTGGGCAACACTTTCCACGTTTTCACTTTTCTTACCAGTCTCAATGTGGCTTCTTCAGTGTTCCTTGGTTGAAGAGTCCACTTAGTTTAGTTCAAAGGTGGTTTATCCAGATGATGGTTCTTAAAATTAAGTTATAATCCAGTTTGATCTGGGAGTTGGAAGTTGGTATGTCTGCTTACTCCATCACAATCTTGCCGTCTCTTATATTAAAACTCTTTAAGCAAAAACTTTCTTACCAACTTTTATGTTTATTCAAGATTTACCTGAGAAAAGTCAATTATAGTCTGACTCCCACATTAATTAAAAAAAAATAGGGTATTTTCAATAGAATAAAATAATAAGCACTTAGTATCTGAAAATATCCTCTTACAATACGTTAGTTACACTCTACCAAGGTTAAGACCTTGACCCTCCCTGTGGCTGCCTAGGAGCTCCCAGTGAACTGCTATGTTTTGGAACTTTCCTGACCTCCAGCTTACCTCTATGCCTCTTCCTCATGCCCTTGTTAGAGGGCAGGTTGTATTTTAGATGTCTAGACAATCTGATAATTAATTTGACCTGTTGTGTGACCAAATGGTACATTTGACTTTTTTTTCTGATAAGTGAGATATTTACATTTTAATTTGATGTCTAAGTGTTAGACTAGAAGATTAACTCTATCTTGGGGTTATTTAGAATAGTTTCACACCAAAAGAATATTCCAAAGGATGATCTGTGATATTAGGAAATGTTATATAATTATGTTGTAAGGTCTGTATACTTTTCTAAAGCTCCTTTCTTCTTTAGTCAACACACATTAATTGAGCTTATATTAAATTCAAGGCATCATGGTAGGCATAGCTATAAACACATGAATGAGTGAATGAATGCGTGAATGAATGAATGAGTAACAAAATTTGGTCATGGACTTTTATATTTTTTATTTCTTATTTTTTTGGTCATGGACTTTCACAGTCTAGTAAAGTCAACTCTGCATAAATCTTCAGAAGAAAATATGTTATTTAATAAATGCTTATTTTTTTAATTTACTATAGAACTATGTACAATTAATTTAAGCTAAAATTTTATTTAAGATCATATACTGAAAATAAACATTAATTGAATTAAGTAGAATCTAAGCTTTCTTTGTGACAGAGACAGAGAGTGAGAGAGAGACAGACAGACAGACAGAGAGAGGGACAGATAGGGACAGACAGAAAGGGAGAGATGATAAACATCAATTCTTCACTGCGGCTCTTTGTTGCAGCCTCTACGTTGTTCATTGATTCTTTCACATATGTGCCTTGACTGAGGGGGGGCTACAGCAAAGTGAGTGACCCCTTGCTCAAGCTATCAACTGTAGACTCAAACCAGAGACTATGGGGTCATGTCTATTATCCCATGCTCAAGCCAGCAACCCTGTGCTCAAGCTGGTGAGTCCGTGCTCAAGCCGGTGACCTTGAGGTTTTGAACCTGGGTCCTCTGCATCCCTGTATGATGCTCTATCTATATAGCACCACTGCCTGGTCAAGTGAATCTAAGCTTTTTGATCATCTTTTTTAAAATCTTTGAATGTGGTTCTCCTAGTACAGTTTATAGAAAATATTGGATTAATTAATGTTTAAAAATGAATACTAAACCTTTGTGATGTGCATAAAAATTTTATACTGATATTAGAATAGTATATCACACACATAAGACATATCAGACACATGACATATAACAAAAGCTAAATATACCTCATCTATTTTCCCTCAATAGAAGACTTTTAAAAATAATTTTAAAAAATTTTCAATTATAGTTGACATACAATATTGTATTAGTTTCAGCTGTATATCACAGTGGTTAGACATTCATATAATGTATGAAGTGTTCTCCCCAAGCACCGATAATTCAAATGCTCACCTGGCACCATTCATAGTTATTATAATATTATAGGCTGTATCCTCTATGTTGAATTTTATATTTGTTACTATCTTGTAACTGCCAATTTGTACTTCTTAATATCTTCACCTTTTTCACCCATCCATCCAACGCTCCTCCCATCTGGTAACCATCAGTTTGTCCTCTTTATTTGTGAATTTGTTACTGTTTCGTTTAGAGACATTTTCATAAATGTTATAACTCTACATTTCTTGCCTAAATGTTTATGAATAGATATATTAAAAGTGATGTCTCTAATGATTCAAAAGAGAAAGTCTAAGGAGAATTTTTAAAAAATAAGTCTTATTATTTTTCAAGCCTCTTACTTGAGCTTGCCATTAAAACAGTTTTTTAAAGTAGGCAGTACATGTCTATTTCAAGATGAATAAAAAGGACACATCTATATTCTTTTCCTTAGGTTACTCTGATTAAATCATTCCATGTGAATTACAAAAACTTGGCATAATAAACTTATTGTGACTCTGAAAACTAGTAGGACCATTAGCATACAGAATATTTTAACAAATTTTTGAGTTAAACAAAGTCAGTGTATCAGCATTGACTAACAGAAGAGAATTGAGTAAACTATGGCTGGATATATGTTCAGAGGGAGTATAGCAGGGAGCTGACCCTCAGCATGATAACACAGAGCCCTGACCTCTGAAATTGCAAAGTCAGAGTGAGATGTGCTGTGAAAAACAGGAGATGAAGTCACTTCAAAGTGTGTATATATAGAATTGTCAACCTTTCTACAATTTTATTCCAACTTTATAAACAATATGCTGCCAGCAAAGCATTCACACCCCACATTTCCACCCCAGGCAGAAAACTGAAAACTTATTAGCTGACATGTTAATCACAGTGTCTGGGCTAACTCTGGGGAAGCTAGAGTGGGTGTTGATAACTTAGATTCAAGCCACCATCTGGAATATGAGATGGCCTCCTCCACAAACAGTATGGTCCAAAAATGGCTTAGTTCATGTGCACAGAGTCATCAGTCAGCCTTCCTATAATCTCACCTTCATATATAAGTGAAAGACCTAGTATAAGTGTATGCTTGATGACTTGGTAACATAAAATTTAATATTCAAGTTAAAGAAACAAAATTGTTTATAGACAAAAGGAAGGAGACCTTCAGTTTTGTATACTCAGAATGATTCAAAAGATATTGTATCTGTATTAGAATAACTGGATTGTAAGAATAAAGAACAACTAAGAAATAATAAGTAATTATTAAAAAGAAATTTATAATTTAAAAAGAGTTTGGAAAACAGAATTTTCACAATATATAACACTAGAATACAACACTCAGGATATCTTAGAGAAAAAAATTAGGAGGGAGGCAAGTGTGGTGATTGCTGGAGGGGTTGGAGGTGGAGGAGAATATAGGAGGCATAAATGATGATGGACAGAGACTTGACTTGGGGGAGTGAACACACAATACAATGTCCAGAAGAAGTGTTATAGAATTATGCACCTTAAACCTTTGTTAATTTTGTTAACTGGTGTCACCCCAATAAATTTAATTTAAAAATAAAATGATACATCAGTAGTGTTTGAAGCAGATAGTCAAGAAATAGTTATCTCTTGTTCATTTAGAAAGATGGATACATCCTCCAGAACAACCTAAAACAGGATTATAAATGTTACAAATCTGAAAGAGTTGTGTTGGGTTATACTGTGAGTGAGTTTCATGGTTGTGCAGTAAACAAGCATGTTTTATTAGTAATCTTTCAATATAATTTTAGTTTTAAGCTATATATTACTTCCAAGATATTTTAATTTACAAGTTCAAGAAAGATGGTATGAGAGTATAATCTTAATCTTATAGATAAGAAAACTGACTCTCACAATGTTTGTTTGGTTCTGTCCAATACCTAATCAGTGGTGGAGTGGGGGTGATGGTACCAGATTTCTCAGTCTGGTGTTCCTTGTGTGAGGTGTGTATCTTCATGAAGGCATGTGGTTCCTTCAGGCATATATAAGGATATTCTAGGAAAACATCAACAAATAGGAAAACAGTGGAACATGCTTGGCCATATTGACTTTTGTCAGAGGTTAGATTGGAGAATTTGAGAGTAAGACCAGTCAAAATAACTTTCTTTCTACACGGAATGATGATTGTTCCCATTTAAAAAAAAATGTTCTTTGTTTCTCACTGAGAATTGAAATAGTTACTGGTTTTTTTTTTTTTTTTTTTATGCTGGAATGGAGCAGCAATTGTCCCCAGACAAGAGTCTACTATTCATTTTAAGTGCCCAATAAAAGTCTTATATAGATACCTGAAGTGCCAGCCACAGGAAAGGAAATTAGAAACCTAGGAAATATTTGAACACAGGTTTGAGTTTATTTGAACTAATAACGACATTTATTACTAATGAGACTGAAGATATGATCAGACGTTCTTTGTGAACAAGCACAACATCTCTCAGCAACCACTGATTTTATTTCTAAAAAGAGTACCTTTGCTTTCTCACACACAGTTTATTTAACAATGAAACTCAATTGTTGGAATATTAAAGCATTGTGACTTACTGTAATCAAGTCCATGAACAATATTTTTTTGACAAACAATTGTAAGTTTCCACTGTATTAAAGAAAGTACTTTCTTATAAAGAAAACTTATGCCTAACTAGGCGGTGGCACAGTGCATAGAGTGTTGGACTGGGATGCAAAAGACCCAGGTTCGAGACTTCGAGGTCACCAGCTTGAGCGCGGGGCCCATCTGGCTTGAGCAAAAGCTCGCCAGCTTGGACCCAAGTTCGCTGGCTCCAGCAGGGGGTTACTCAGTCTGCTGAAGGCCCGTGGTCAAGGCACAAGTGAGAAAGCAATCAATGAACAACTATGGTGTCGCAATGGCAATGAAAAACTAATGATTGATGCTTCTCACCTCTCTTTGTTCCTGTCTGTCTGTCCCTATCTATCCCTCTCACTGACTCTCTCTTTGTCCCTGTAAAAAAAAAAAAAGAAACTTATGTTAAGTATGGGAAAAGATTTCTAGATTATCAATTTTTATTGATAATCTAACATGTAGAAAATTTTACATTAATTTAAATCTGGAGGAGGTTGTAAAATCAGCTACTATTTTTTTTTTTTTTTTTAGTGAGAGGAGGGAAGGCAGAGAGACCTAGTCCCGCATGTTCCCCTACTGGAATCCTCCCAGCAAGCCCATGGTGGGGCGATGCTCTGCCCATTTGTGGCCACTGTTCCATTGCAACTGTAGCCACTTTTTTAGTGCTTGAGATGGAGGTCATGAAGCCATCTTCAGTGCCCGAGGCAAACTCATTTGAGCCTATCAAACCATGGAAGTGGGAGGGTATAAGAGAGAGAGAGAGGGAGAAGGAGGAAGGGGAAGAAGCAGATGGTCGCTTCTCCTGTGTGGCCTGAATGGGAATCGAACCCAGGACATCGACTCCAGGCTCACATCTACCACTGAGTCAACAGGACAGGGCCCATTGTTTCGTATTCTAATCAAATAATTTTCATAAAATTAGTACTTGGAGGAGAAGACACTTTAGTTTATGTAATTTATGTATAAATTTTTCTGAGTATCTTTCTAATACATACAACTTTTAGAAAAGGAAGAATGACCAAAACTGAGCAATATTGTTAGGCCTGTTCTCCTTTCCTTGTAAAATTGGTTATATATTCTATAATTATAAATTTCTACATATAAAATTAAAGTTTGTTCATCAGAGGATGAAGTATAAATAAACTACTTTATAATTTTTTTAAGTGAAAGTGTAATAAACCATCTTTTATCACAAAAATCAACTAACCAAAATAAATTAATGTTCAAATTAAAAAGGATAAGCATTGAGATATCTGGGCAGTATTTATACATGAATTAAATATATTATCTCTACATTTTTATTATTGCAAAGTTATATATTATTTTTATTAAAGTGAAAATGGCCGGGATCACTTCTCACGTTTCCAGGAACCAAGCACTGCTGCCAGCATGGTGCACAATTGTCCAAATATTTTTTCTTCATTACAATAAAATACATTATATTATTTTTCTACTAATGTGTTCTTTATGACTTTAGCTTTTTCACATATGAGTATTGTACACCAGGGACATCTTTTCAAGTGTTATTCAATACACATCGTCATTAAAAAATTTTCAATTGCTCTCAAAATCATCAAAGTTTTTCTTAAACTTAATAACTTTTCAAGATTAATCTATACAATATTAATATATGGTTCAAAATACAATAAAGACTATTTAAATGTAGTTCTAATTTTTGGGATCATAAGAAAACAAAACATGGATAAAATAGTAAGGAAACACTAATAAGAGATATCAGAAGTAATAATGAGATTAAAAGGAGCATTTTGAAGATTGCTGAAGTCAATCTCAGTTTGCATTATGAAATTTTGAGAAATGCTAGTCTATATGTATTCAAAAATAAAGTAACTATTTTTACTATGAAAATATCAGTTTGTTAAATACCATGTAACTTATACAAAATGCCAGTATCAATATATGGAGTGTTTTAAGTATAATCACCTGCCCACATTGCCCTGATTCCAGAAAGTGTGGTGAATACAATGACTATTCTGGAGTCCCTGTAAGTTTCTAAAAGTTCTAAAAATATTATTAATAACTTTTTCCCAATTACCACCCCCATAAGTATAAAAGATGGGTTACTTATTTTATGTGAGTTAATAAATGTATTTTTTAAATTTAATAGATAAAATGTAGAGTGTATGAATTTTGCTTTGGGAAGGTGTTGCCAAAAGATTTTTTATATAATTCAAGACTATTATATCTCTCTATCTGACTCTCTCTCCAACTCACTTTTCTCCCTCCTTTATCTTCTCCAGCTTCAGCTCCAGCTTCAGCTCTGGATCTAGATCTGGGTCTTTGTCAAGAACAACATTTAGATCTAATCTATCTATATGTTAAGTTATAGATATCACCTAAAGCTGTGAGACTGGAAGAGGAAAGTTGAGTGTAGACAGAAAATAACAAAATTCTGGAGTCAAAGCATATCAACACTATGACACCATTGGTAAGAGGAAGAGCTAGAAAAGAGGACAAAATAAATAACTAGTGGATAGAAGGATGTATCAGTCATGGTGTGATCAGAAAAGAACCACTAGGATTGTTCCAGAATCTAAAATTTATTTTAGGGATTTGCCCACATAGTTGTGGGAGCTGGTTAAACAGTTTACATATGACTATTGTTACTGTGACTGGTTCTGAACTTTCTTAGAGGTGAGAGAAGGTGAAGAAGCAGATCTGGAAAGAGACAGAGGAGTTGCAGGTTTGCTTTCCTCGAACCCTCTACCAACAAGGAGCTCTGCCAGGTCAGCAACAGTAGCAACTTGTGCCTCAATGACAACCTTCTGAACAGAAAAAGGATGTGACTGCTGCTTTGTTGCTCCCTTCCAAGTCTGACACCAAATATTTCAGGCCCACCCTAACAGTACTGTGAAAGGAAGGGTATTTCAGGACATATAGTTTCATCTTAGTTAAACTGACATTGCAGATTAAGTCCAAGAAAAGCTAAGAAATTGTGGTGACCTGGAAACTAAGTAAGTGAAGGTAAATTAAGTGATTTAAGGAGAGAAAATGGCCAGTGATGTCAAATTTTGCTGATAAGTACAATGATGATTGAGTAGTTATTTTCAGTTTTTCAGTGTGGAGGACATTAGTAAAGTGAATAACAACAATGCTAGTGGAATTATGTGTGTGAGGTGGAAAAATACAGAGTGAAGTAGATTTGAAAGCAAATGGGAGGAGAGGAATAAGGGACAGAAGTAGAGGCAACATTATGCAGAAGTTTACCACACACACACACACACACACACACACACACACACACACGTAAGAAAATTGTTTAATGATCAACCAGGAAAAAGGAATCAGACATTTTTTTAAAGAGGGGAGAGAAATGGTAAAATTTTAAAAGTTGGTGGGAATAAACCAGAAGGAAAGAAAGAGACAAGAGAAAAGAAAGAAAGAGAAAAGATAAATAAATAGATAGACATATAGATAGATTAGATAGTCGATGTGATAGGAAAATTTCTGGCTGATGTCTTTGAGCTGGCAATAAGGGACATGATCTGATGTACAAACGAATGGGTGGGTTTCCTACAGAAGCATGGCCACCTCTTCCATAACAGGTGCAGAGGCAGAATGTAGGAGAAGTAGACTACAGAGTTGATTGTCTGGGTGGTATTTCATTTGATGGTTTCAAATTAAAGTGGAAAGCAAAGACATCGGTTTAAAGGGAAGATGAGGGGGTGATGTTGGAAGTTTCAAGAGAATGTAAGAGGTGAAGAACTCATCTAGAGGTTGGGAGAAGGAATGGTTTCAGAATTTTAGCACTATTGCTTAGCAGCTCAAAGGACTCACATGGGGTTCATGGTTTTAGTCTACAAAATAAATAGGTCTACTTTAGCCCTGCCTTTAAATACAGAGAAAAGGAGTGTAACTTTGCAGTAAATTTGCACTTCTTCAAAATTCTTCTACTAGGTTGTGCCAGCAGCAAAACGCCATGCCAGGAAGACAGACTAGCTCCCCTGAAAGCTATTTACATTAAACTCCATGTACAAGTAGTTCCAATTTAATAATATACCCAAATTTGAAAGCCTTTTAAAATCACTTAGTAAGTTGGAAATGTAAGTGCACCCTAATTATAAACTATGTAGAGAGATTAATGGACTTCATCAAATAATTTTTATAGAGTAAGCACAAACTGAAGCCTTAGTCCCCTGATTGTCCTGTTCTGTGACCTCTTTATTGCCATTCCCAGACTTGCAGAATTTGGGTTTTACATATTCATTAAGCAGCCCACAAAGAGAAGTACTTCAACATATAAAGAGTGCATACGGTGCTGAATCCGTTATTGGCATCAACCACCACCACAGCCATATGCAGCTCGTTTTACTTTATTTTAATTTTTCTATTTCTCTGGCCCACCCACTAAATTTTATTTTCTCTGCTCAGTTACCCTTGGTTTAGAAACATGACACAATATTACACTTCTGTGTTCACACTTAACAGAGTAATAGCATTGATTTTTGATCTGTCTTCAATTATAATTTTAGGAGGAAATGATTTAAAAGTGGGGAAACTACTGAAAGACTGAGATAATAGAATTACTCAAATGACTATATTACGGTCCCACACCATTTGAGGGGACACAAACATACATTTGGGTCTTGTTTTGCTACTGGGTCTGTCCTGCAAGCTTCAGTATCTTGACTATAAAATGCTTTATGACCATATTTGGGGAACAGGCAAGGAAAGGTCAGAAAGAGCTCAGTGCACAGAAAAAGCTCAATGCATTAATGCGGGGAGTGAAGGAAGGTGGTGGGGGGAGAAAGCTGTGTCAGTCCAGATGTTACAATTTACTTTGAGACTAGCTCTCCAGAAAGTACATTGAATCCAGATGATTTCCCTAGAAAGCTGAGTGCACTCAAAAATTTCCCATGGAATCTACTGAAAATTGGATTTATAAGGGGTTGATTTCAAAGTTGCATGATCAGAGCCTCTGAAGTCAAATCAGATGCCACTGCCAATCTTTGAACCTCAAGATAATTGAAATTCCAGGAAATTGAAAGTAATACTTTCTCTCTTCTAAATGGTGGCTTTGCATCAATCTATCTCTTATATTTGTAAGTGTATGATCAACATTCTAATATTTGATTTTATCAAATGCTTTTTCTGCATCTATTGAAATTATCATGTGATTTTTGTCCTTCCTTTTGTTTATATGGTGAATCACATTGATTGATTTGCGAATATTGAACCAGCCTTGCCTCTCCAGAATAAATCCCACTTAATCATGGTGTATGAATTTTTTCATATATTGCTGGATCCGGTTGGCAAATATTGTGTTGAGAGTTTTAGCGTCTAAATTCATCAGAGATATTGGCCTATAATTTTCTTTCTTTGTGTTGTCTTTGCCTGGTTTTGGGATCAGAATTATGCTCGCCTCATAAAAGGAGTTTGGAAGTCTTCCTTTCTCTTGCATTTCTTGAAATAGCTTGAGGAGGATAGGAGTTAGTTTTTCTTTGAATTTTAGTAGAATTTACTTGTGAAGCGATCAGACCCAGAACTTTTCTTTTTTGGGAGTTTATTGATAACTGTTGCTATCTCATTTGTTGTAATTGGTCTGTTAAAGTGTTCTGATTCTTCCAGATTAATTTTTGGAAGATTATATGATTCAAGAAATTTGTCCAGTTCACCTAGGTTGTCTAATTTTTTGGCACAGAGTTCTTCATAGTATTTTTAAAATTTCTTTTTATTTTATTCATTTTAGAGAGGAGACACAGAGTGAGAGAGAGAGAGAAAGAGAGAAAGGGGTTGAGAAGCTGGAAGCATCAACTCCCATATGTGCCTTGACCAGACCAGTGCAGGTTTTTGAACTGGCGACCTCAGTGTTCGCAGGTCGACACTTTATCCATTGTGCCACCACAGGTCAGGCTTCATAGTATTGTTTTAACAGCACCAATTCATGCTCAAAACTCTCAGTAAAGTGGGAATACAGGGAACATTCCTTAACATGATAAAGGCCATCTATGACAAACCCACAGCAAACATCATACTAAATGAGTAAAAATTAAAAGCAATTTGCTTAAGATCAGGAACCAGGCAGGGGTGCCCCTTTCACCACTCTTATTCAACATAGTTCTGGAAGTCCTAGCTACAGCAATCAGAAAAGAAGAAGAAATAAAAAGCATCCAAATTGGAAAAGAAGAAGTAAAACTGTCATTATTTGCAGATGATATGATATTGTATATAGAAAACCTTAAAGTCTCAATCAAAAACCTACTGGACCTTATAAATGAATTCAGCAAGGTAGCAGGATATAAAATTAATACTCAAAAATTAGAGGCATTTTTATATACCAATAATGAACTGTCAGCAAAAAAAATTAAGGAAACAATCCCCTCCACTATTGCAACAAAAAAATAAAGTACCTAGGAGTAAATTTAACCAAGGAGGTTAAGGACTTGTACTCGGAAAATTATAAAACATTGATAAAAGAAATCAAGGAAGATACAAACAAGTGGAAGCATATACCGTGCTCATGGTTAGGAACAATAAACATCATTAAAATGTCTATATTACCCAAAGAAATTTATAAATTCAATGCAATACCAATTAAAATACCAATGGCATACTTCAAAGATATAAAACACATATTCCAAAAATATATATGGACACAAAAATGAACACAAATAGCCTCAGCAATCTTAAAAAGAAAAAATAAAGCAGGAGGTATCACTCTTCCGGATATCAAGGTGTACTACAAGGCCATTGTACTCAAGACAGCCTGGTACTGGCATAAGAACAGGCACATAGATCAATGGAACAGAACAGAGAACCCAGAAATAAACCCACACCTTTATGGACAACTGATATTTGACAAAGGAGGAAAGAACATACAATGGAGTAAAGACAGCCTCTTTAACAAATGGTGTTGGGAAAATTGGACATCTACCTGCAAAAAAATGAAACTAGACCATCAACTTACACCATTCACAAAAACAAACTCAAAATGGATAAAAGACTTAAGTGTAAGCTGTGAAACCATAAGCATCTTAGAAAAAAACATAGGCAGCAAGCTTTCCAACATCGGTGGCAGTAATATATTTGCCGATTTATCTCCACGGGCAAATGAAATTAAAGGCAAGATAAACAAATGGGACTATATCAAACTAAAAAGTTTTGCACAGCTAAAGACAATAAGAACAGAATAAAAAGACAAACCACACTATGGGAGAACATATTCGACAACACGTCTGATAAGGGGTTAATAACCAAAATTTATAAAGAACTTAGAAAACTCAACACCAGGAAGACAAACAATCCAAATAAAAAAATGGGCAAAAGAAATGAATAGAAATTTCTCCAAAGAGGACATACAGATGGCCAATAGGCATATGAAAAAATGCTCAACATCACTAATCATTAGAGAAATGCAAATTAAAACCACAATGAGATATCACCTCACACCTGTCAGAATGGCGCTCATCAGCTAAACAACACTGAATAAGTTCTGGCAAGGATGTGGAGAAAAGGGAACCATTCTGCACTGCTGGTGGGAATGCAGATTGGTGCAGCCACTGTGGAAAACAGTATGGAGATTCCTCAAAAAAATAAAAATCGAACTGCCTTTTGACCCAGCTATCTCACTTTTAGGAATATACCCTAAGAACATCATAGCACTGTTCGAAAGGAAGAAATGTGCCCCCATGTTCGTGGCAGCATTGTTCACAATAGCGAAGATCTGGAAACAGCCCAAGTGTCCGTCAGAGGATTTGTGGATTAAAAAGCTTTGGTACATATATACTATGGGATACTACTCAGCCATAAGAAATGATGACATCGGATCATTTACAACAAAATGGATGGACCTTGATAACATTATACGGAGTGAAAAAAAGTGAAACAGAAAAAAATTGAGAACAGCATGATTTCATACATAGGTGGGACATAAAAGTGAGACTATGAGACATGAACAAGTTGTGGTGGTTATGTGGTGGGTGGAGGGAGGAGGGAGAGGGAGAGGGAGGAGGGGAGGAGCAGAAAGAAAACCAGATAGAAAGTGACAGAGGACAATTTGACATTGGTTAATGGGTATGCAACATAATTAAATGACAAGATAACCTGGAGATGTTTTCTTTGAACATATGTACCCTGATTTATTAATGTCACCCCATTAAAATTAATAAAAAAATAATAAGTAACATTCTAATATTTGACTCAAAGCTATAAAAATTAGGATAGAATCAAAAGTATAAATTTAAATCTTAATTAATTCCATAATTATTCCCCATTTATTTATTTATTTTTTCAGTATGAGCTTCTTGTCTCATTTCCTTTACGATATGGAATATGCAGTGTACAATATATTATCACGGACATTTACTCTTAGGCTCCTTTACCTCCCAAGGGGGTGACTGGAGAACATACCTTCAAAGTAACAATTTTTTAAAAAATATTAGTGTCAGCACTCACTGACTGCTTGATGAAAGCCCTCACAGCAGTGACTGACACAGGGGTAGAACATCCTTCTCTTCTGAAGGCCGAACCTCTATACAGTTAACACGTACTAAAAGAATAGAGAGCAACATAAATTTAAGACCCTCTCTAAGAAGGACTGGACATTCTGAATATACTTTTGAAGTGTATAAAATGGTCACTTTTGAGAAGAGCCAGAAGTTAACTGATACTTGATGAAGGAATTGAAGCACCTTTATCACCTTGGTGAAAAGAAACAAATCTCGCTTTCTGTTTGTTGTTTTTTGTTTCTCTACCAGCTACCATTGCACTGACTTCATGCTTATCTCCTAATCCTGAAGTAATTGCATTTATGCAGAGAAATCAGGGATAATGCAGAGGCAGATTACATATGAAAACTGAAGTGGCAATCCTCATCATGATTTTAACACAGAAAAAGAAAGAAAAACAAGACTTTTCTCTTGCCTACTCAATATTTTTTGGCATTAAGTATCCATGCCTTTATTGCTTATACATAGATAGCATTTGGTCCATTTGGCCAGAGTAAACATTTTCTTTATAGTATAATGATTAAGCAAGGGAAGGATCACAGCTCAGGGTCCCATTAGAAGGCATATCCCTCAACTGACACAGATCAGATAACTACCTTTAATGAAACAAGATGATTTCTGCAATGAAAAGACACATAATAGTTCACTATTATGTGTCTTTTCATTGGGTATAATTTTCAAACTTAGGAGACCCAGTGAGACCCAGGTCTTAAGTTCTGTGTCTACCTTCAGAATTTTCTGAGCTACAAAGGAAACACGAAACCAGAGGCTATGGAAATACTGTGGCAATGGAAATAGGATGCTAATTCTCTGAATTAGTGTTTGGAATATCTCTGGATAAATACCCAGAAGAGGGATAAATACCCAAAAAGGGTATTGTTGGGTTATTAGTACAGTAGTTTTATTTTTAATGATTTGAGGATCCTCCAAACTGTTTTCCCTAGTGGCTGACCACTTTACGTTCTCATCAGCAGAGCACAGGATCCTTTTTTCTCCACATCCTCACCAGCCCTCGTTATTTTTTGTCTTTCTGATAATAGCCATCCTAATCAGAGGCCAGTCAGCAATGCTGGTAAGAATTTTAACCTACTGACATTTCACATCAGCTTAAATTTGATCTAACCAGAGGTGGTAAGCAACCAACAAAGGTGTATGTAAAAGAATTTCAACATCATCTGTTGAATCCTCAACCCAGATTGCTGCAGAGTTGCGTTCATTCTCAGAGTTCTCACTAATACTTGAGACCCTCTGAACCAGGAAGGCATCAGAGAAGCAGTTCAGTTTTAGCTGAGCACTCAGACTCATAAAGAGGAGCAAGTACCAAGTAAAGAAGACATTTATTTCCAAACACTATGTGTTTATTATGCAACTAAAGGGACTTTGGTGATTAATTTCTCTTGTAACTAATGATTTTGGCTTTTGCTGAACTTATTCAAGTTGATCTTTAGAATTCAGTGTAACCTATTATTTTTAGAATGCAAAAGGGTCCCTTATTAAACATTTAGTTACTTGCTTTGTATAGCAATGAACATCCCAGTAAGGTGCTAATAGTCTTCTGCCTGCTGTGCAGTGGTAATTTACATGTAGTTAACATGTCCTTTATATCACCAAGTATAACAAATGATGGAATCCCTGCCGCAGAGGAAATGTCTGCCTCATGACATTGAACTATCTCAGGTTTTGCATAGTGTTATATGCTGAAACATGGGCAGAAACACTCAAAATATACATGCTCCAGTCCCAACAAATGTTCTAGAACTTTTATCCAGTTTTATATATCTCATTTTGCTCTAGCTTCAAAGTGATATCAGGGATTAGCTAAAGAATATTTGATATGTAAAGAGGGTGTCCTGTCAGCCAACGAATACAAGTATGTTGTTATATGTTCTCATTTTTATTTGTGCTACAAATATTACTTTGCATATTTTCCTTCTAGATGAAACTCTAGTCACTTGCTAACATTCTGTTCAGAACTAAGTTCCATGAATAATATCCTTGGGTAAAGTATGGATCACTTCTGGTGGTGTTCACTGTCTACAGGGAAAGCCTGATGTTTACTAATTCAGATTCTACAATGAATCCTGAGACTGGTGATCACAAAAGTTTCTGCTATATGGTTGTCACCTTAGCTCCAACATTTACCTTTCTCTCTCTTTACAATGGTAATCTGGAAATCACTATTTAAGTAAAAAAAAAGAATGGTTTTTGACTCTGTTTATATTCACTCCAAGAGATACCCAGAGCTGGGCTTTCTTTCTTTTTTTTTCTTTTCCAGGATATAGAGAGAGAGAGTCAGAGAGAGGGATAGATAGGGACAGACAGACAGGAATGGAGAGAGGTGAGAAGCATCAATCATTAGTTTTTCATTGCCATTGCGACACCATATTTGTTCATTGATTGCTTTCTCACATGTGCCTTGACCGCGGGCCTTAAGCAGACTGAGCAATCCCTTGCTGGAGCCAGTGACCTTGGGTCCAAGCTGGCGAGCTTTTGCTCAAGCCAGATGGGCCCGCGCTCAAGCTGGCGAGCTCGGGGTCTCGAACCCTGGTCTTCCACATCCCAGTCCGACGCTCTATCCACTGCGCCACCGCCTGGTCAGGCAGAACTGAGCTTTCTTAATCTTAAAAATAAATAAATAATAAATAAAACAGGTTCATATATATCCATTTTACTCTATTCTCACTTTGGCAGGAATAAAAGGGTAGACTATCTTTTACTCTCAATAATTCATTGTACATGGGATCATCCCCTTCACCTAAAATCCCTTAGATATGGTATTATATCAAGGCCAGTATATATGTCTGAGTGCTGATTGCAATGACTTGTGTGTTGTTCTCTCCTATAAGCCTGTGAGGACTTCATTCCTGACTACTAGACATGGACTTATATTTATGAGCATCAATGATGGTCAGAATCTTGATTCTATTTTTATTTTCTGGTGAGAATTTCTTGATACTTATTCAAGTTAGTTTACGTAATTAGAAATGTGGGAGGAACATGAATGAAGCCTTGGTCCTCATCACACCCCAAGTCAGATGCAAAGGAGAGCAAACCCCAACTTTATCATGCATCAAACCCATCCAATCAGAATCCATGAACATTCTGTTATTATGGATTTATATTAATTCTATTTATATATTATGTAGTTTTTATTTTCTTGTTGTTATAATCATACAATACATTTTGTAATGCTATTTAAAGGTAATGAATTACCTATAAAAATTGCCTAGGACTTTGATTCTGTATAATAAACAGAGCCTTAGTACAGAAGAGAAGTAACTGAATTGTCATAGGAAGATGAAAGAAGAACAAAGGGGAATTAACATGGAAGAATTCTTATGTCCAGGAGAAAACCAAAACATGTTATGACATAGTTTGAATAAAGATTTCAATTTAGTTCAAATAGAGTTAAGGGTGTAAGAATTGATTCAGCAGTAGTTCAGAACTCTCATGTGAGACTTGAAGAACAAACTGTACATCAGAGAATAACGTTTTTGCCGCAAGTGATAGTCTTTCTTTAATGGGCTTTGAGCAGATGTAATGGGAACAGTTCATTTGCGTTAAACTTAGTATAAAATATTCAAGATGCATTTCTTTATCAGTATGTCTAGTGTATTATGTTGGGTAGCAATATCAAGTAATTGATCACTTTATATTGTATACATTAAATAATTAGAGAATATTATGTAAAATTAAATAATGTAGGTCAACTCTAATGGTGGGAATTAGGGAATGTTGGTTTTCTCTTCCTCCTTCCTCCTCGTCTTCCTTCCTCCTCCTCCTCCTCTTCTTCTTCTTCTTCTTCTTTGTTTTCTTCTTCTTTTCTCTTCATAAGAGGTCATTACATCAATTTGAGAGACTCATACCTAGTATGAAGTCCATCTCTCATCTTCAAATCACTGGCCCAATTGCAACTTCCAGTGTCTGCATGGTCTGTTCTGCTTACATCCCATCTCCAGGGAGGAGACAAGGGCAGAACTGTTTGTGTTCTGTCCCAGTTAACAGATATATAAAGCAAAGGAATGAAAACACCTCCTGAGAGGGATGAAACGATGTTGGCTCCATGACATCTTTTTTAGAATTCACTTTTTAAGCTACATATGAAGGTCAGTGTATATATGCCAAGACCTTCTCTCTTCTGAGAAGTCCTAATAACAATAAAAAGTATATGTTTATTCCCTTCATTTCATGATCACTTTAGGCACAGAGTCATGTATTAACTTTGTTATTTCCTTAAAGCACATTTCAATAGAGCTCTATTGCTGCAGTTTCATTCCATAACCTTATTGGAAGTATGCAAAACATCCTTTCTTGTTTTGTTTTTAAGGCCTTCTGGATTTGGGTCACATGCATCACAATTATACAAAAACCTTTCTTACTAAAATTTCAAATATCCATTTTTTTCCAGATAAATTGCCTTTATTTTGCCAAATTTTTTGAGTATTAGCAGTATATAGTAGTTGTTGGTGCATATTTGTACATGTATATATTACACAGTACCTGTTACTTGTTGAGACTTCTCAGTTCTTCTTTGTTCTCTCTTTATTCCTGGATTTATTACTTTTACTTTGTTTTAAGGAGTTAATTCCCTTTTTTGGTAAGAAACAAGTGAATGCAGTAGATACTATTTTTCATGCTTATTGCAATTCCATGTCTACTTGTAGTTCTATTTGTAAAGTTTAATTATTCCTTTAATCCGGCTGCGGCTTTTGTTTCACTCACTAATATCCTGAACCGTTTTTAAGTGGGTATAAATGTACTCTGCTTGTTGACATGGTTAAGTGCCTCTTGTAAGCTGTTCTTACAAGCTCCTGACAAATTGAAGACATTGTTAGACTAGAAAAAGTAAATAATAATAATACTTTTTTCTTGAGAAATCCAAATGTATTTTAACATAGCCATAAAATGTTCACAAATTATGCATGAAGTGAGTATAAGAAAATGATATTCATAATTTATGGTGAAAAATATTTATGGTATCAGGTGGTAAGACCTTTTTTTCAAATTTGTTAAATGGCATGTTTTTCCCCTTAGTTATTTCAGGTATTTCTTTTGTTATGTAAACCACATACCATTTTTTAACCATCCTTGGTGATAATCACAATACTCTCTCTCATGATTAGGCTGGGTCCTATGATATGTTAGTTTGTACATGCAGAAGGAGAAATTCCAGTCAACAAAAGAATTGTATTCTAGCAGGACTCAATTCCCTTAGTAAATTGCTCTATTGACATGACTGAAGCATTTGAAATTCTGCACAGTGGTTTTATCCAGGCAGGAGGATTAAAATGAGGCAAAATTTACAGAGTGCATGTTTTGTTCAGTCTTCAATTTTTCTAGAGCAATTGTAACTAAGTTGAATGAATTATAAAGAGCTAAAGTTTAAATATTTTCTAACATTTGGAAATCTTTGGAAAACCAGGAGAGGAGGCAATAGCTTCAAGATTGATTAACTTACCAACAAGGAGTTGAATTCAATCTATATTAACTTCTGTCACACTATTTTTTTTTTTGTTTGGTTGGTGAGTTAGTTTCCTAGGACTGCTCTACCAAGTTCTCACAGACTGGGTGGCTTAAAACAATAGGTATTTATTGTCTCCCAGTTTTATATGATGGATGCTTAAAGTCAAGGTGTCAGCAGGGCTGTACTTTTCCTGAAATGTGAAGAGAAATTTGTTTTTGCCTCTCTTGAGCTTTTAGTGGTTTTCTGGCAATGTTTGAGGTTCCTTGCCTTGCAGCTCTGCCATCATTGTCATATGACGTTCTCCCTGTATGTCTGTCTTGGTATGGTCATCCTCTAAAAAGGACACCAGTCACAATGGACCTTATTTGATATGACCTCATATTATTAGTTCACGACATTGGAAATATTTTCCATTTCCTTAGCTCAGGTAGCAGCTGAGCTCTACATGGCCACATCATGTAGGAGATAAAGGGGATCTGTGTTTCAGGAGCAGGCACCCTGCTTTCAGTGTCTCAATATGTTGACTATTAATACCGAGATGCCGATTGAAACAGCAATATTTCTGAATGTAGGATCAGCTAAATACGCACCTTTAGATTTAAGAGAAAAATGGAGGTAGAAAAAAATGCCTTCCTCTTCATTTTTTCCACCTTTCATATTGTCCCAACATGCAATAATTATAGAAGAACTAAAGTCACTTATTTATAAAAATATTCATGAATTTTTTTAACTGCTCTTGGGAGCACAAGCATGATGCCCAAATGAACAGTTCTTTAAAATCACTTAGAAACAACAAGTATCTCAAGGTTATGTCCTATCCTGTTTTTCTCCATTATGTCCTTTGTAACAACTATGGTCTTTGACATTTAGTTAATTAAACGTGCCCACAGTATCTGACTTGGTTGTGCAGTTCCTCTGAAAATGTAATTTTTGAAAATGGAAAGAAGAATGGTTAACCTTGATGCATTGGTTAGTCATAGTAGCATGCCATCCCAGAAAGAAAAATACTTAAAATGTGTGTTTCATGGCATATTTAAAAACCCTAGACATGACATAGATGTAGAATATTCATGAAATATGTGGTGCTTCAAACACCATATAGCAAAAGATAATAAATGATTGCAAAATCCCCAGATCTTCCCTATGGCAACCAGGGATCTCTAACCATACTAACTCAATTTACTAAATTCTCATCAGGAATTTCTACTATTTTTGTTATTATGGATTTTTATATCACTGACATCATGCTTTTTTCTTTTCAGTTTGAATTGTCAGTTTTGATTAAGAACTCAGACAATGCCTAGTGGTTTCTCTTCATTTTCAACATTTAAATCAAAGTCCAGTAGACCCTCTGAATCAAGGTGTTCCCCCTGCAAGCATGTTCATGGTCTGGACTGAAGAATGCATGACCTACATTAAGAACATGACTATTCAGTAAATACCTAACACTAGATATCCATGAAGATAATATTTGAGTGATAATAATGTGACTATTAAAGAATTCTTAAGAGAAGAAACATCAGCCTTCGGAGCATTGAGCAGGATTTCCAGCTTCACTGAGAGAGGTCACCTGTGAATCCTGTTGGCTGCATTTTGACTCACCACATGTGCTTGTGGCCAGGTGCCGTCACTTGGTAATACGCTTTTGTTGGTATTTAGAAGTTGTGGAATGTTTCTGTCCTTTTGCTTTTTGGCAGAGACAAAGGAACATTATAAAGTTGGATTCACATTGCATATTCACTGCTAATCTGGCACCAACATCTGCAGCATTGGTGTTATTTAACACAGAATGCTATTTTATATAAATTCTACAAAGCAGCCTCAAATAATGTGTTTCTTGAGCAAAAGGATACAAAGAACAAGAAGAAAAAAATAGAAAACACATTCCTCAAGTAAAATTTTCTAAAGATATCTAATATAAAGAGTTTTATTTTTAAAATAAGAACTGACCTGCCTGACCTGTGGTGGCGCAGTGGATAAAGCGTCGACCTGGGAACACTGAGGTCGCAGTTCAAAACCCTGCACTGGTCTGTTCAAGGCACATATGGGAGTTGATGCTTCCAGCTCCTCCCCCCTTTCTCTCTCTCTTTCTCTCTCTCTCTCTCTCTCTCTCTCTCTCTCACTCTGTCTCCTCTCTAAAATGAATAAATAAAAAGAATTAAAATAAGAACTGACCTGTTGTATCTCAATCATTTGCATGGCCCTCTTTGAAAATTAGAGATTTTATTTTATTTTTTGTTATATGAAGGACTGAATATAAATGATACACTAAGGTATTTCTTTAAATCTGTTAGCTATTCAAGGGCAAAACCTGCCCTGAAATTATTTTCTAACATTCAGAGAAATTAGCATAGCATTGGATATCAAATGGGTGCTTAATACATATTTATTGAATTTTATCACTTACTCTCCTGAAAGAAACATTAGCTGACAATCATAATTTAGGAAAAGAAACTTTGTACTCTGGAGAGTTATTAAAAATAATTTTCAACTAGCTATGATGAGTCCTGATGTTAAGGGGTGGGGGTCGAATTGCTGGAATTTGAGAACTGCTGAAGGAAAAAGTGCCAAACCAAACAAGTAATTTTCCAAGAAGCGTGGGAGCAACTTGAACATGATGGAGTGAGACAAGCAATGTGAGCACTAGGGTCAATGCTGTTGGAAGATGATGCCTGGACTTTATAATCCTGGCTATAGACAAATATATTGGAAATTTTACCCAACAGCTTGGAATTGGAATTTTACTGAAGAATAAGAATGAGAGGACATGTATTGCCTGATGCAGAGTGTAGAAAGAGGATTATAACAGGTGGAATGAAAACAAAGGTAATAACACTGCTATATTGGTTTTAAAACTTAATTAGGGAGATTTCCATTTCTAGCAGGAAGGCAGAGTAAGTATTCTAAAAAGAAGACCCATGACAATCACTTGCAGCTAAATAAATGTCAGTTCAAATCAGAGCAGTAAATGAAATCAGAAACTGGTTTGAACTTCCTACAGGGTAAGTGTTTATAACAGATGAATGTTTGGATACATCTAATAAGAAGAAGACCTGAGTTCTAAGCTTTGGACTCCATTGAGACTGGAGAGCAGGAGTCTGAGAGTCTTACTTTAAGCTGAGACACTTGAAACATGACATCCTTAGTGAAATGACAATCTGGAAATAATCATCTTACCAACAGAAGGCACAGAAATTACATCACTTTTGGAGTTAGTTTAAAATTAACAGCAACAACAATAATAATAATGAATCTATACCCTCTGAAAAATCAGTTTTCTATAATTGTATCACCTGCATTTATTCCTTAAAGCCAGACATTCTGCATAAAAACACTGAAGCTTTTGTCTATTGCTTTATATGTAAAATTACAACACATATCTAAACCCCTATCTATTGTCTTAAAATATCACTAAAATTTAGTAAACCATCTATACATAAATGGAAATTACATCAGAAGGTAAAATGCTTAAAGCATTATTCCTCCAAATTAAAAATTATATATTTGTTAGCAGGTATGTAGGATGATTATTATAAAATGGTCAGAAACAGGTAATTTTCTGGCAATTATATATTTTATGGGGGACATATAAACTATGTACAAGTTTCTAATTTATTTTGTAGAAATAATACATAAAAGATAATTCACATTGGACAAGTATAAATGATCTTTAAACATGTAAAAATATGCACAAATTCAATAATAATTAAAAATGGTAAATTGAAACACAGTAAGATTTCATTTTACATAACTGGCAGGTGCTTGAAAAAATTAATTATATGATCTCTTCTTTTAAAAGTCATTATTTGAGACCAGTTTGACTTAACTTATTTTTTACAGTTATATAAATAAAACCACAGTGGATAGTATTTTTAAAATATCATTATGTGTTCTTTAATGCTTTTTGGAATGTGTGTGAATTTGTCCTTTCTCCATTCATTCATTTGTTCATTTAGCAGTTGCATCTGCAAGGTAAAATAGCAGATAATTAGCACAGGGAAAATTTAGGTGAATTTCAGAAACACAAGTAATTGAGAATCGATATGGTGCCAACTGGAGACATAAAATGTGCCAGAAAAAGAGGAGTGGAGGTAAGAAGACTCCAGACATGGTAAGGAAATTAGGTTTACCTCTTCATGATCTTGGAAAGCCATTATGGCGTTGAAATATGGGAGCAGCACTGACAATCAGTATTCTAGTAGATCACTATGGAGACGATGTATGTATCATTGGAATAGAGTATTAGGGTGGTTGAAACAAATTAAAGAAAAATCCAGCCCCTGAGTCAAAACTGGGTTAGTGGGCAGTGGTGGTGCAGTGGATAGAGTGTTGATCAAGGATGTTGAGGTCCCTGGCTTAAAACCCCAAGTTTGCCAGCTTGAATGTGGACTGGTTGGCTTGAGCATGGACTTGCCAGCTTGAGCATAGGGTCGCTGGCTTGAGTGTGTGGGTCAGTGACTTGCTAGCTTGAAGCCCAAGGTCACTGGCTAAAGCCCAAGGTATCTGGCTTGTGCAAAAGGTTACTGGCTTGAGCACGGACCCATCAGGTTTGAACAAGGCTCAGCAGCTTGACCCAAGTTCGCTGGCTTGAGCAAGGGGTCATTCGGTCTGCTCTAACCACTCCCCCCCCCAGTCAAGGCACATATGAGAAAGCAATCAATTAATAACAAAGGTGCCACAATGAAGAATTGATGCTTCTCATCTCTCTCTCTCTTCCTGTCTGTCTGTCCTATCTGTCCCTCTTTCTGACTCTCTCTGTCTTTATCACAAAAGAAAAAAAAAATTAAGTTGTAGGGATTTTTAGGGTTCCCAAGACCCAGTGGCAAAATGGATCCAGAGAGAAGAAACCCAAAGAGCACATAAAAGAAAAGTGTGGGAGATTCGAGGGTGTCAGTGAAAATTAAGTTTGTGTGTCTATGTATGTATATGTATGTGCACATGTGTGTGTGTGCAGTGAACATGGCTTGGAATAATTCTCTGATTTCAACTCACAGGACAAATCTTAGAATGTTTTTGTGCACTATAAAATAGATAGGGTTCATTTTGACTGCTTCTTGGCAGAATTTTAATAAGTTTCAGTGATAGTTCTGGGAAGTGGTGAGTCTAGGATGCTAGTATTTAGAAAGAAACTAAACTCTCTTATTGTTTGAGGGTTTGTGATGATTGAGTCGTAACAGATCCTCAGCAAACTAGGCTGGGAATGCCTGGATAAACATTGTAGAGCTTAGGTAGACTCTGCTCAACATCAGGCCCTGGTGCCAGGGTTGTTAAAGTGGAGGGATGAGTGCTAGGAAAACCTGGAGAAATCTCGTCCAGGTCAACACAGACGAGTTGATGCTGCTTCCTTAAAGAATGGACCAGAACTCAAAGTGAATGGTAAAGTTGAAACTAAGTTACCTTTCTCTGCATTTTATTTAGAAAATTAAAATATATATATATATATATATATATATATATATATATATATATATATATTTTTTTTTTTCTATTTTGTTGTCATTCAGTAAAAATCAGGTGCTAAGAGATTGTAAAATAAGTATCTTTGACATAGAAAAAGAGAATTTAAGAGGATTTTTTATTCTTCTAGGATCAAATATAGCAGGGCAAAGAATGGGCAGTTTATTATTATATCACGTGGGTGGAACAGAAAAGAGTAGAAAGAATAGTTAGAAGTAGGTTGAAGAACCACTGGAATTAAACTTTACTTCCCCAGTGAGGCTGCACCAACTACTATATAAGACTGAAGATGTAGAAAACATATGCCAGTGAGATACTACATTTGCATGTCAGATCACAGTCACTGTGAAAGTACCGCAATTGTAAAGTGCAACAATAAATAAATAAATAAATAAATAAATAAATCTGTGAATAGTTTGACAAAATGGAAAAATATTTAAAGAAGTGAAGAGGAAAATGAGAAAGGCTAGAAATAAATGAAAATATGTTTGTTATGAAAAGTGTGTTTTGAAAGAAAAAAGTCATACAAGAAAGATATATATAAATAAAAGTTGTGAAAACTCTTTTGCTACAGGAACAATTTATATATATTTTACCTTGTCTGAACAAGTTTTAGTTTTAAAGGCTTTATTCCATTTTTAGATAAAGATGTATTTAATTATTTTTAATCTGAGAGTGACCAGAGATTCTACTAAGTTAAGAAAGAAGAGTCTGAGGAGATGGTGGCGAAGTGGATAGAGCGTTGGACTGGGATGCGGAAGACCCAGGTTTGAGACTCTGAGGTTGCCAGCTTGAACGTGGGCTCTTCTGGTTTGAGCAAAGCTCACCAGCTTGGAACCAAGGTCGCTGACTTGAGCAAGGGGTTACTTGGTCTGCTGAAGGCCCGCGGTCAAGGCACATATGAGAAAGCAATCAATGAACAACTAAGGTGTCGCAACGAAAAACTGATGATTGATGCTTCTCATCTCTCTCTGCTCCTGTCTGTCTGTCCCTATCTATTCCTCTCTCTGACTCTCTCTCTGTCTCTGTAAAAATGAATAAATAAATAAATAAATAAATAAATAAAAAATAAAAGAAGAGCTGAGGACATGGTAATACAGCAATACCTATGTTTGGACTAGTGTGATTTTTATAACTAAGAATACACTGTAACTTATTAACTAGACCATCCTTAATTCTGAATGTTACCCTGAATGACCTCGTGCATTTATTTTTAAAACTTTCTTATTATCTCAAGTAGTTTTCTGCCACTAGTCTGTTACCTTTCCTGTAGGATTACATCTACCCTAAGGAGATCAGTGGGAAGCCAGTCTTTTTACTCTATAAGCTTATTTTATTGGAAGGCTCATCATGTCCTGATCTCTAAATGATTGTTCTTGGATTCATCTTTGGGGCATGTAGAGTGTGCTTTTAACACGACTAATGCTCACAATCCCCCTGAATTGAAATGGTGGATCAACCCATTAAAATTTGTTCTCCACTTAACATTCTACATGAATTTTGCCTACTTTAAATAGTCAAGCCATTTTGCTACATTTTGCCATGTTAATTTTTTTTGTGTGTGTGTGACAAAAACAGAAAGAGACAAAGAGAGGAACAGATAGGGACAAGACAGACAGGAAGAGAGAGATGAGAAGCACCAATTCTTTGTTGCAGCACTTTAGTTGTTCATTGATTGCTTTCTCATATGTGCCTTGACTGGGGGGCTACAGCAGACCGAGTGACCCCTTGTTCAAGCCAGTGACCTTGGGCTCAAGCTGGTGAGCTTTGCTCAAACCAGATGAGCCTGCACTCAAACTGGCGACCTCAGGGTCTCGAACCTGGGTCTTCCACATCCCAGTTTGATGCTCTATCCACTGTGCCACCGCCTGGTCAGACACCATGTTGATTTTTATAAAAATTAAAGATCTTATTAACAGCAGTACCATAAAACAAGAAACCCAATGTTTGCAATTTCAGAAGAGACTGCTGTTCTTGGGGGAAATGAATAGATATAATCTGACCATATGCAGCTATATTGAGGATACGACTTCAAAGAGTGATTCTTTGGGGAATGAATTTTATCACTGGTGGAGTGATGGGAAACATCTTTGGCTTCTCCACTACTAATTATGAGAAATGGGGAACATCAAGTGTCCTTTACATTTTTTACTAAAGATAAGCAATTTATACCAAAATAATATTAGGTTTACGTGGGTAGAAAAATTCAAAAACTTGTATATTCTGAGCAATGCAAAATTTACTTATTTCATCTGTGGGAATATTTAGCTTATGGAAAATTTTCCAATAAGCCACTCTGGGCTGAACTTTTTCTTACGGCATAGTCAAAAGATAGGCAAGGCACATACCATTTGGTAAGACCATGTAAGCATATTATTGAAAATCTGATAATCTGTTCCAGTTTTTGATTGTGTCCCAAAGAAAGGAATAATAGCTTCTTTAATGCACACCAAAGGATGTTGTACAATTCTCAGAGTATAACTGAAGTTCCATGTTGGAACTAAGTAACAGTTGATCTCAAAGAGAGAGAAGTTTGGCATTTAGTGTACAGCTATTCTACCATGAAACAGTGTACATAATTTCTCTCTTAACTTGGCATTTTCATAAAATTTGTTACAAATTCTCTGTGGATCACTCAGTATTGTCAGATGCCAGACACCATTCAACCGCTCTCCCCTTGTGTATGCAAATAATTATGCCCAGAATAATTAATAAAAATACTAATAAAACATTTTGTTCTATTTTACAGTACATTTTCTAATTTAAATACTTTAATTAATTCAGTGCTTAAAACAACCCTATGAAGCAGGTATTATTATTTTATTTTGTTGCTGAGGAAAAGGAAACACCAAGAGCTTGAGTAACTTGCCAAGTTTACAGCCCTGGAGAGACCCTGGCCAGAACACACACACAGACAGTTGGGGTCCAAAGCCAGTTCACACCACTGTAATAAGCTGAATCTCACATTCCACCTATACCCAGGACAGACAAGGTGTTGCCCAAGGTCAAATAGCTGTTCGAAAGCTCAGCAAAGACTTGTAAAGTTACTCTTTCTGCCCAAATAATTCTCTATTGTATCTAAGGCCAGATAATTAAGTTTTTGTCCAAATTCTGAAAACCCATTTATAATAAATAGTTGAAACTTTCTCAACTCAATTTCCAGTATTTATTTGCATATTTATTAGAAAAGGGGTTCATAATCTTCCTGCTGATATTATTTCTTTGGACACTTCTATTTTGTCAAGTGACATTGGCTTACCTCCAAGGATACTGTATCTATAAAGAAAGGACTTCTCTTGTAACTTCTTATGTGAATTCCTGGCACCCACTTTTCCTCTTCCCTTTTTCATCCCTTTTGTTTACTTTATAGATGAACTTTGGTAGTTTTTCTATGTCTTGTGGTTCAAATTACTATTTTGGAACTGATTTCCCAAGTATATTTTAAGAAAAGACAGCATTTAATAAGTCCCAAACCTATTCAAAAACCCACTTCCACTTTAATCACTCCCCCTGTAAAAATTTTAATGACCGTACATCAACCGAACTACAGGAGAGTTATTAAAATAGGACCATCAATAATCTCTAAAGTCTTTTCCACTACCTGAGAGCCAGTGATGGCAATAGATAATAATAATTTAGCATGTCTCCCAGTATTAGCTGGCTCAGTAAGAAGCCGGTAGATTTGGCATGTGATCGCTTGTTCACTCACATTGGGGAGAAAACTACACAGAGCTAGCTCAGTGTCACTTCATCTCATTATACTATAAAATCATCAGTGGGTCACATTTGTAATGGAGATAACCAGTGAGCAGGTCTCATTGTGTTGCCAATCCTACTGGATAAATATTCATTTGAGTTTCAGATGGTGATTAAGTGAAATAAAACCTAATAGTAGTTATTCTACTTGTTTGGTGATCTTCATTTCTGCAACAGAAAACAGTGAATTGTTCAGTGGCAGGTTTACTTCTCAGTTTTTTATATAAAGAGCAGAGTTCTTCTAAGCAATGCAAAGTTGTAGATTTTCTTCAGGTTAATAAATTTTTGTTCCACAATACTTTCTAATTCAAAGAGATAATGCAACTCATAAAAACTTGGTAAAATTTATGTCTTTGTTCGAAATCTTCTAATATTTATCCCTTCAGAATTCAGACTACTTTGAAACAGTGACATCAAGTTGGGTAGTAAGTGTAATGTAATTACAATATAAAAGGAAATATGGAAAGAAAGCAAAAGATAGAGAAGACAATGTTAATGGCTAATGATGTCTTTGATTATGTGCAACATGTTGGTTAGAAAACCTCATGTAACATGTCTTATTAAAATGTTTAGACAACAGTTTTCTTGATTTTTCTCTTAGCAGAGATATGCTATACAAGTCTCATGAAGAAGATGTGCTGGGCTAGGAACACCATGAAGTCAGTATTTTCCTCCTGCTCCACTTCTAATGTTGAATCACTTTGAGTAAATTCCTTTGAGTAAAGAGCATGCATCAGGTACTATGTTTGTTCAGCCTGGATGCTTTTATACTCCCTTTACCCCCCAGAGCTGCTCTGTTATTTTTGGACATCACCTGGTCTATGTTTGCTCCAGCTCCTGGACACCTCATTTTCTTCCTGGTTCTGGAGCTTTGCCTGTCAAGCCCGGGGAATACCTGCTGGTCTGCGTCTCTGCGGCAGCCCTTAGCCAGTGTCTGGACAGGGCAATGAAAGTCCAGGCCTTTCCTTCAGTTGAGATAGCATAAGGTGCTTTTATAACCAGAGTGACCGGCAAGATCAGACAAAAGCTATTCTTCACGGGATTTTGTCTCTAATTCTTTCCTGTTTCTGTCCTGCTTTACTACCTTCTGGATTTCTCCTGAATCACCCACACTTGAGCTCTGCTCCAGAAAACCTAGCACACGACACAAATTAACTCCTTAATATTGCAATTTCCTCCATCAGGACCATGAATAAAGCAGTGTTTCCTCAGATTTACCTGTTGTTCCTGAACATAAGGATTGCTATATAAATACAGTCCTTTGGAAGATGCAGTCAAACTAGGGTGGCATCTAAATCATAGGAGTGTCAGACACACACAGTTTTGAACTACACATGCTGTTAAGAATAATCTATTTCAACTTGCCCATTTTGCAAGCAAAGAGGTCGATGTCAACAGTGACTTGCCCAAGACATTGCTTAATGAAAGGCACAATCTGGACACTCAAATCTCAGTCTTCTGCATCTCCAGCTCTTTCTCTCTCTACTTGAAATTGTTCCATGGAGCAGCAATAAATCAGGTTCGATAACCTTAAACTCACCATCATAGCAATTTTAAAGAAGAGAGTCTTTTACCTTGACATTAGCATTTCATTACATGGTGGAATGAAGATGTTCAGTGCATTGTTAGACATATTTGGACACTAATGGAACTGGAGGCCACTAAGGTAGATGGAAAAGTAACTTCTAGTCTCTCTTATGGCTGAGTTGCACACTCTGTTTTATTAGATTCACACAAATATATAATGAATATAAATATGTAATATATATAAAATCCATATGTATTTTTATAATTTTGAAAATCATAGGTTATTTCTTGACTCTAAGATAAAATCTATTTTTTATTATCTATCTAGAATATATACATAATATCTTTTATTAAGTTTTTAAAATTTATTATGTTAACATAGATTCAAGTGTCCCACTCAATAGAACACACTCCTCTTCAACAACATGCCCCCTATGAAACCCCCTTTGCTCCTTCCCCTTATTCCCTCCCCCTTCCTTCTGTGATTGGCTGCCCTGTTATCTGTATGTCTGTGTTATGTATATATAATGTCACTAATCCCTCACCTTCTCTGACCCATCCCCTTATCCCCCTTCCCTCTGACTACCTAATATTATATTATATTATATATTTTTTTATCTTAGTGTCATAAAATAACCTCTGGTTTTCAGAATTTAGTAAATGTCTTATGTGACAGAAAATTGTTTAAATGTCTTCTTTAAGCAAGAAAAGCACCCTTTCTTATTTAATTAAAAATAATTTTGCATTCATTCTTGCAGCAGTGACATCATCCACAGGACAATGGTTTTTAAGACTTGCTCATCCCTACTTGGCAATTGCTTCCACATATAAATCGTTGTATGTAAGCCTCATTTTAGAAAGACTTGTCATTCTAAAACTGTAATTCTGTAGCTAAATGGTAATTCCTTGCAATGCAATTGGTAGACTAACAACTTGATCCAGAAAGATTTTTCCATTTGGCATTTTCTCTGCTTACAGCTTCCAGGACAACTCAAAGATTCAGCTATTGCAAAAAAAAAAAAAAAAAAAGCTTCCCTCGTCACACTCAAGCCATGTCTCGCTTAATGTTGGTTTATTACTGAAATGACTCTAATGATGCTCTGTCACTTTTATATTTCTGCCAATTTCTTGAAACTCACTTAAATAAGTGAAAGTCCTGCTATTGAAAGTGGTAGTTGTTTATTTGATATAGAAAATGCCTATGAAAAGTCACATAAATCAGTCTATTGATGTGCTTTTTTACTTTTACTGTTAAAGACATCTTGATGATACAAGGACATAAAAGATGAAAGAAAATAATAGGCAGAACTTTAACTCTCACAGGCATAAGGTATATCGCACTTTGTATACTCTACCTCTGACCACATTCACCTAATTATTTAGAGACAGAATATGGACATTACTCCCAACAGAGGATCTTATCAGGCATCATATTTTTTCTGAACAACTTTATAGTCCTCTGGGGAATGTATTTTAAAAATGCTATTTGGGTGGTAGTGTGAACTGATTTTATAGTATACTTTCTTCAACATGTTGTAGATAATATATATTGCAAGGGGTTACTAAAATAGTCTTTCATTATTCATTTGTACGCATTATTCTTGTAAACTTGTACAAAACTATATTTTTGTTTGGTTTCTAGATAAGAGCAAAGATTGTTAAAAGACATAACCAGACAATATAATATTATTGATCAACAGCAACAACAACAAAAAAAAAGAGCTATCAAGCCATAACAAGACATGGAGGAAAACAAATGCATATCACTAAGTGAAAGTTCATACAACATATGAACTTTCAGTCATGACATTCTGGACAAAACTATGGTGACAGTAAAATGATCAGAAGTTTCCAGGAGTTGAAGGAGTGGAGTGATGACTAGGTGAAGCACAGAGGATTTTTAAGGCAGTGAAACCACTCTGTGTGGTGGTAGAGTAGTGAGTATGCCATTATATATCTTATCTGTCTAAACACTTAGAATGTGTAATACCAAGAGTGACCCTAATGTAAACTATGGACTTTGAGTGATAATGACCTGTCAAGGTAGGCTTATAATTATAACAAATGCACCATCTGGTGGGGGGTGTTGATAACAGAGGGAAGAAGGGCTGCGTGTGTGTGTGTGTGTGTGTGTGTGTGTGTGTGTGTGTGTGTGTGTGTGATATGCGGGAAATATCTCTATACCTCACCATTAATTTTCTTGTGAACCTAAAAATGCTCTAAAGATTAACTCAATAAGAAGAAAGACATAATACTGGAGCTTATAATAAGCAAACAAACTTAAGTACCAGGAGGAAAGTAACTTTGATGGCGTTAGAGTATGCATTTCTTCTTGCTAGATGTTGAAAGTCTATGGCATGGGGAAACTTCTTGCTCCATTCATCAGCTGTCTGCTGTGTCACTCTACACTGTTCCTCAAGCTTATTCAGCACAGCAATCCTGGAAAATGGAAACTGACACATGTAGGTCTAGGAATAAGCCTAAGCATCTCATCATTATAAAAACCTTTTTTAATAGAGTGTTCTTGTCTTTAGCTTACTTTACCAACACAGTAAATCCCCTTATTCCCCAGGTGATATGTTTCAGGGCCTCCAATGGGTTCCTGAAGCTTCATATAGTACTGAACCCTTTATATACTATGGTTTTTTTCTATAAATATATACCTGAGATAAAGCTTAATTTATAAATTAGGCACAGCTAGAGATGAACAATAATAACTGTTAAAAATATAACAAAATATTGTAATAAAACTTATGTGAATGTGATCTCTCTTCTTTTCTCAAAATATCTTATTCTGTGTGTAAAGCAAAAATAAGCTACACAAAGGGGTGAGTCACACCCTGGTGGGACAAAGTAGGGTGACATGAGATTTCATGAAGCTACTCAAAACGGGGCACAATGTAAAACTCATGAATTGTTTATTTCTCACATTTTCCATTTAATACTTTTGGGTCATGGTTGATTGCAAGTAACTGAAACTGCAGAAAGTGAAATCCCTGATAAAGGGTGGTATGCATACTTTGTCGTTCCATGTAGTTCATTCTCCCACAATTATCTCCAATCTCCCAGTTTCCCTTCTCAGAGGCAGTGACCTTGACTAGATTTTTTATGTAACTCTGGGTGCAGTTTATGTATACCCATGACTGTGTTTTTTTTTTTTTACATTTCATATTAGATATAGTGACTCCATACTTTGCTACCCTATGTTGCTTTATTTAGTAAAAAATTTTAGATACCATTTTATGTTATGGTATACTGATCTGCCTTATTATTTTTGTTTGAGGTTTCACTGAATGAGATTTATATATGTACTGTCATTCATCCAACCAACATCCCGGTAATGAGCATCAGTGTTGTCTCCAATTTGTTTCCCCCAAACGACACAGAAGCACACGCTGTTATCTATGCTGCTTTGGGTGCTTGTGAGAACATTTATGTTGGATAAATTTTGAAATGGGTCAGATGATATGGCAATTTCAATGAAAAATAAGTAAAATAAACCAGTCAGAGAAAGACAAGTACCATATGATTTCACTCATATGTGGAATCTAATGAACAAAATGAACTAACAAGCAAAACAGCGACAGACTCATAGAGAGCAGGCTGACAGCTGTTGGTGGGGGCTAGAGAAGTGGAGGGGTTGAGCACAAAAGAAAAGAAAAGAGAAAAAAACTCATGGACATGAGCAATAGTGTGGTGATTTGGGGAGGGATGAGGGGTGGGGAGTTGGAGGAGGGTAGAGGGGAAATAAATGTTGATGGGCGGAGACTTGACTTGGGGTGATGAGCACAGAATACAGTGTACAGATAATGTGTTGTAGAATTGTGCACTTGAAATCTGTATAATTTTGTTAATCAGAGTTACCCTAATAAATTCAATAAAAAAGAAGAATATATTGTCAAATTTAACTTTATCACATTTTTCCAGTTTGTATCCTGGTAGTGCGTGAGTTTATCCCTTCCCCCACTGCTCTGATAACACACACAGGTTCTGTGGTCTGTCCAGCAGGATTCAGACTTCCCTAACCTTTCCCCTCATCTGCCTGAAAATCATTCCAGACCATCTCTCACTTCAAATTTCCAGCCTTCTTTTTGTTCTATGCATTCTGTGAGCTTCTTTCTGTGTTACTAAGGAAATAGGAGACATTAGAAGATAACTTCTACATATTCCCACTACCATGTCTATCCTTTGAACTATCTCAGCAATGCCTGCTCCTAACAAAGCCCAGCTTCTCCTTTGGTGTCTTGCTCTCTGTATTGTCTCATGTGTACAGGGACATCACTCCAAGAATTCTCCTCCTCTCCCTGCCATCATCAGTTTTCCTCACTGTACTGGATCATTTCCTTCAGCACACATATGGTGGAATTTTGCCCATTTTAAGGGGAAAAAAATACTATCCTCACATTACTGTCTGACTTCTACCTTGTTTGCCTGTCCATCTTATAGCAAACTCGTTGGAAGGGTTTGCCTCTGCTCCCATTGCCTACTTACACATTCCTCTGAGGATCTGGGGAGAGACTTTGTAGGGGAACACAACAGTTAATTAAAACAGCCTAGGGCAGAATGGGCTGAAAAAAAGATACTAATTGTGAAATGAAAACCATAAAATATCCTTCAATAGGGGACAACAAAAAACAACCATACATTCAGATAATGGAATGACCTATAGTTACCAAAAAGGACAAGGAAAATGTGCTGTTGTAGAATAACTCTAAAGGTCTTAATGGTGTTTATGGGATGAATGAATCAAGTAACAGGAGAAAATACACACACATGCACACATGCACACTTCCTGTCCTGTGCTCCCTAACTCAGGAGGTAACTGACATCTAGTGAGAAGGCATGTGAACTAAGATAAAAGCTATCAGATGAGTGGTATTGTCATAGGCTGATCTCCCATATTAGCTATGTTTTCATTTACTTGATTATTTTTAATCTAGTATGCACCTATTAGTGAGATTATTTCCCGTAATATATGCTGCTGAATGATAGGCCACTCTGTTCTAGCTAACCAGAACTCTAGCTCCAGGTGAAACAAAGAGAACTATAGCATTGGAAAGCTGTAATTTAAAATGCACCATGTTATAAAGCATTACAAATCAGAGTAAATGCTTTCTGTACAAAAATATATTTCATAATTACATGGTTAAACTAAATATAGAACTGATGATGCACAGAAATGTTGAGCTGAAAAATGTAAAAATAGCTTTAGAATAGTTAAAAGATAAACTCACTCTTATATAATTGTGAAACCTTTCTTACTTTACTTTTCTATTGATTTTGTTTTCTTAGATTCTTCAGAAAGTGTTTTTTTTTAATGGAAAAATAGGATTTCTTTTCTACCCTGTATCTTTGATATAAATTCCAGATGTCAATTAAGAAGGCTTCCCAGCTCCCTGAGAAAGTAATCCCACAAATGCAATAGAATACTAGGTGATGTTAAGTTTTATGTAGAATAAGATGATGAGATGGAAACGATGTTTGATATATTTAATAACTAAATGTTAAAAATGACTACACATAACTTGGAAAAAAATATTCAAAGATGAAATTTCAAATAATTAGCAAAACAAAACCCAGATATAAATACTGTCAGTGTTAGTGTACTTCAAGTATTATAATCCATTGGTTCATTCAGTTTTTAATTGCCTTTTAATTAGTGATTTGTAATGTGCATCTAAACTCACAAAATTGGCTTCCACAACAATTGTAATGCACTGCAAAGCATTCCCTTTTTGATTGAGTTCACTCAGTTGTTCCCCTTCTGCGGGATTTACATCCTTTATGCTCCAAATAATGTTTGTGATGAGGTAATAATTGGATATTAACCAGTCTTTTTATTAATTAGATAGCTTTGTGGGTTTCATTGCCTTGACCCTGTTACAGTGTGTGGATGTAGGATGGAATCCACAAGAGACCCATGGAAAAGAGAGGGATCAGTGTTAACCTTTTGAGTTTGAGTTGAATTATAAAATTCCTGGAAGAGCTACCAGGTAGAAAGAAAAGAAGTTGAGCCTTAAACATTCATATCCTGATTTTAAATTCTCAATGTCAGAATTTTGTCATAAACCAACAAACAAAATAAAACAGCAGGTCAAATGTCTAATAAAGCTGAGCATCAAATTTTATACCCAGGGACTGAATAAAGTAATTACGAGCTGGTTAGAGAAAGGAAGGCATTTAAAGGACAAAAGCAATATGTAGATCCAAGGAAAAGTGAGGTGGGATAGTAATTCCAAAGCAGGATAACCACAAATGGCTTTGGGCATCTCTGAATTGATTAAGATTAAAATCCACAGAATAGGAGAATTGAAAGTTAATATGCATGCTCTATTCAGTATAAAGAGAAAACACACTGTACCCACTTGAGATTTTAGCTTTGAAGATCCATACCTATTTATAAATCATTGCACATATTTTGATTATTGGGTTATAATAAAGACTTAGAAGTAGAAACATATTTAAACATGACCTGGTGTAGAGACACTGCAATGAAGGTGCTTTGGGAGTAAGACATGATGTACTTAAAGCATAAAAATGCCTCAAATTGTCATCGTGTTCTTTGTTATTGTGGTTGTTAACTGTTGTGTCATCCCCATGGAAGTGCTTATCTTTATGGAGAAAAAAAGTAGAAGCAACCCAGAGTGGAGTGATTTTTCAGGTGAGGTACCCCCAAGCTTGAGTTGATAGTGACATTGGGGATGAGGGTGGACATAGGGACAAGAAAAAGATTCCTATGGACTCTAGCAAGTGAGAAAGATGTGGGGGATGGGGCATTATGTGGGTCTGAAAAGTGACTATTCATAAAAGAGCTGACTGCAATACACCGAGAGACAGAAGTTTTTAATGATTTTTAAGCTTTCTTTTATATACATATAAGGTCTCTCTTTCTCTCTCTGTATGATTATTTGTGTGTGTGTGAACATGTAAACAACACATTTATTTCACTTTGCAAGCACAGAGTCCTTGTCATAGAGTTTATATTTTTATTGCTTATTTTTTATTGTCTATAAGAGACTAGATTTCTCTTACTGACTTTTAGGCCTATCACCAAACCAGTGATTGGCAAACAATAGGCATTTATTAACTATAATAATTATACAAATGAGTGATAAATAAATACACAATGTGGTTAATTAATTATATAATTCAATGAATATATTATTTTTGTGTTTGTTCCTGGTGCAATGGGGTGGACAAAACACACATAATTATATTTTTAAAAATTACAACTTTTTCCAAATAAAATCAAATCATGAAGCTGTTCTTTTTTGTTTGTTTTATTTGTCTTCACAAAACCTTTATCAAAGATATTGCCTATTACCATCTATATTCCATTTTGATAGTGAGAAGTGGTTGTATCTCACTTACATTATTAGTCATATTAATGTAATGCCAGTAGCCACGGCCACCATTACAGCCACCTGGCCCATGCAGGTTCGCATTTGATTTGACAGACGGTAATGAAACAATGGAGCCAAAAACTGGTGGGCCATTACCTTTAATCCTAGCTTGCACCCGGTGGGTGAGAAATACACACAGTGGGAAAACACTCCCCTTTCCATTTAGGGCTCCCAAAGCCAGTGAATCATCCGAGTATTCCTAGAATCAAAGGTTTCTACTTCACATTCATCTCTGTTCCCCATCTCCTTCTCTCTGCACAAGTTCTGCACAAACTGGCTTCTCCTTTAGCACTTTGCCATCTTGGCTGCCTCTCCTTTGCAATGCTGATGGCAAGATCTGAGAGAGTGAGAGCCCCTGGTCTGCTTCACTTTATAGTGTAGAAAATTAAAATCTTTAAACCAATATACAAATAAGAAAATCTCTGATACAAAGTCACTTATCTGAGGCATAAATGGGATTCTTCATGAGAGTGCACTACCCACACCATGCAACAGTCAAGCGTGTGGGGAAAAGCTTAGTTTTTTTTTTGTTTTTTTTTAAATATTTTTAAATTTAAATTCTTATTTTATTCACTTTAGAGAGGAGACACAGAGTGAGAGAGAAAGAGAGAAAGCGGGGAGGAGCTAGAAGCATCAACTCCCATATGTGCCTTGACCAGACCAGTGCAGACTGGGCGACCTCAGTGTTCCCAGGTCAACGCTTTATCCACTGCACCACCACAGGTCAGGCTGGAAAAGCTTAGTTTTGAGAAGATCTTAGTATTAAAAGTGTGGGAAAGGCTTAGTCTTAAAACTAAAGCTTAGGGTCGGGATGCCCACACTTTTTCAGCTTGCGAGCTACTTATAAGATGACCAAGTCAAAATGATCTACGTACAGTAAGAATGCAAAACATAAATTTATTTCTTCTATATTATCATTATTTAAGTTACTATTATTACTATTTCATATTGTTTATTCTTCTTTCATCTTTCTCCTTCTCAGCTCTCTTTTCAGAGGAAAGTCAATGCCATAGTTTTTATGAATAGTCCAAAAAAGCAGCTCCACATTTCCCTTCTTTGGAATAGCAATGGCACACAGACAGATGAGACAAACGCACTTAGAATATGATATAGTGAAAAAAATCCCCTCCCATTCTGTATGAAAGTGGTAGGTTTTAGGCTTCGTACTCAGACCAGCTATGGCACTCATTTTTATACTCTTTGTTGTATTTAGTTTAAATAAATTGAAGGCTAACTACGCAGCAATGTAACTGAACAAGTTAGCACGGTTTAACGCGAATGTGTAGGGTGTCAAAAGTTCAGACGTCAGATTGGCTACCCTTTAAGCCAATCAAAAGACAAATGTCTTTTTAATGTCATGTGATTTACCCACACTTCCTTCATGATCGACCAGTAGATCACGATCGAAGTATTGAGCACCCCTGCCTTAGGGTATAAGGACCTTGCCAGCTTACAGCCTGTCTCCCACACCCAATGCAAACAATGAGTGAGCAAACATATATATCATATTTACAAATTTATTTGACTAACATATTAATACTCCTCATTACGGAATTAATGTGTTGCAAGTATTAATGTCATTCTTTTTGGTCTAAGAGACCCTATGTCACTTGAATATCTTATATATTATAGTAAATTAAATTCTGGGAAAAAAATAAGATTGAGTGATTTGATAATGCTATCGTTCAGATGCTATTATTTTGAATATTTCTAAGTATGTATTCAAACTAAAATCAAGCCACTTCTTCAAGTTTCTTTTTTGTATGGAAACTGAATGAAATAATCAGTTTATCTGTTTATTAAACCATGCTGTGGGGCGGTATCAGGTTCTACTTCTCAGTAATGCCTCACTGCTCCCGGAGCTTTGCCTCCTGTCGTAAATATGAATGCACAGACCATGGGAAATATTGTATCTACAGTGGAATTTGCTCTGTAGAAAGGAATTCACTATCCCACCATTTACCCAAAATGGAGAAAAATATCTGAAATACAAAGAATAAATTCAAAACAGCTCTTCTGCTTTTCTCTCCGAATCTGTGCTTCCTCACATTCTCTTTTCTTTTAAACATTTCTGTCTTTATACCATATGCTGTGGGATGTTTATTGTAGATTGTGGTTAAAAACTATCAGCAGGGTTTCTCTGGCAGATCTATAACAGGTGGAGCTATTCTCATAATCTGGAGATAAATTGGACCAAGCCTATTGGGTCATATTTGTTTTAATCTGATCCCCAGTGGATGAGCTTAAGGGAAGCAGATTTGTTTATCACAAGTGGAGGACAAAGGCTCTTGCTGCTCCTTTTAACTGGATTGGTTATTGTGCTTTTATAAGCCAGAGGGCACATTAATCCATAAACACTCCTCTCCCTACAGCCTTATTTTAAACCTAGAAAGTCTATGTGATTTTTTTTCTCAATTTCAAATAACAAGGTCATTAATAAAAATGAGCCCAAACATTCAGTTCCATAGGGTGACTGACATCTCAGATCTTGGGGAGACCGTCCTGATAGCTCTTTTCTATCTTCATGGTGAATTCATGCACACCTTCTCGAGTCATGGATTTTGGAGTCCCATTCAACTGACACATCTGTAGTAATAGTTTGTAATTTTTAAGTTTTTATTGTTGAAATAAATCTTTCTAATTTTTTTCTATAAATGTTTCTATATTTGGAATCAAAACAGTAATGTTATAATGTATTATAACATGAGAACCCAATGTACACAGAATTCCTTTTCCTGAAGGTTGTAATTTTTTTGGCGCTAAAAAGTGATGCAGTGCATTTACATGTGCCCTTATTTATATAGAGCCCGGCAGATTTAATGGCATTGGTAAGTTTATGCACACACCATAAAGTGCACCTCAGGTTAATAGAAATGGCTTTGCACAGCCAGCAAGACAAGACAGAAACATGCTCCTTGAGGATGACCACCTTTGAGAACTGCCTGGGATAAAACAGAACCATTACTTGAAGGCAGAGTAATACATCTGTGTTCTCTAAACTTAAGAGTAGCTACTATTATCACCTTAGTCTTACAATTTTTACATTGAAGTTTGATTTCCAATAAGGTTTTGCTAGTTGGATGGAGTGACTTCTGAAATTGTTCATCAAAAAAGAAAAAAAAAACCCACAAAAACACACTAAAATAAAGATGAGACATGGGTTCTTGGTCTAATATTTGGGATTAATTGACTAGGGGTTCATAGACTTCACTTATTAGTTTTTAGTGCATTCATTCTCCAAGTGAGAAGCTTGATCATTGTTGCAGACAGACCCTAAGCAGATCAGGATGAGACCCTCTTCTGATATCCATGCCTTAGTGAGATGATTTCCTTTGAATGAGACCTTTGACTTGCTTCTAGTCCTAGAATATGGCAAAGGTAATGAGATATCACTTTCGTGATTGGGTTACATCAGATTGTAATTTCCAAGTCGCTATCAATGTCTCTCTGTTGCCTATTCAGTTTGTAGTCATATTATAGAGGTCTGAGTGACAAGGAATTAAGGATAGACTCTGGTCATGAACCAGCTAGGAACTGAGGCTCTCCGTCTAACAGCCTGCATGAAACTGAATCCGGCCAACAACTAGTACATGGTATACAGACCATCCCCAGTTGATCCTTCATCTGGGGCCCAGCCCAGGTTGGCCCCTCACTGCAGCTTATGGGAGACTCTAGAGCAAAGCATCTGGCTCCTCCATCCTGGGTTTCTGACCCACAAAAATGCTGATATAATAAATGTGTGTTTATTTTCAGCCACATATTGTAGAAATTTGTTATATAGCAACAGCTAGCCAATGGAGTTACATTTGTAGTAATTTGTCATACAGCAACAGAGAGCCAATGGAAATGATGCTTCATTTCTACGGCAGAAGATCAAGGAAGACAGGTTGTGAATTCACATTACTTGTGTTGAAATCTTACCTCCCCACTTAGTCAGTCTTGGGATTGTGATGTAATCTGTATTTTGTCTTACTTTCCTCACCTTTATCATGGCATAATATGTATCTTAAAGTATTACTGTAGGGATAAATGAGTTAAGGTGTGTAAAAGGCTTAGGACCATGCCCAGCACAGAAAAATATTAACACGAATGGCCTTTTCTGATGATTTTTGCCTCCAGATGTGGGAAAACACTTCCTCAGGATATGAGAAACAAAAGAACAAGAGGGGGAACTGGCAAGAGGAGGCTGGGGTACAGCATTCTTCCTCATTTGCAATGGGTGGTGACTTTCTGAGGTGCTTTTACCTCCTGACAGGGAACATTTATATGCAAAGAAAGCTTTGGGTACTATACAGAAATGCCCACTCTTATTGCTGAAGATTTGTTGTTTGAAATAAGTCCAGTGTTGCAGCTTCTAGATTCTACCTGGTGAAGTAGTATCTATATGACAATAGGATTACTCCATCACCAGTGATCCTTCTAGAACCTATCTGTGGAGCCTAGAAACATTGTTGGCACTATCAGCAAAAAGATTCCACATGAACAGGCAAGATCACTGCAGAGACTATAACTTATCCTAAGTGCCTCTGACATCAGTGAGTGAATGAATGAAGTAGAAATCCTCACAGTTGCCTGTGATTTTTCAATCTCTTTATGCCATTTGAAGGATGGTTCCAGACTAGTGGCCAAATTCCTGCTGTCCTTTTCCATCACTATCCAGTCTGACCATGAATGCAAAGACAGAATAACCATATATATATATATATATATATATATATATATATATATATATATATATATATATCAGTGGTTCTTAACCTGGGTTCTATCAAACCCTAAGGGTTTGATGAGTTGGTCTCAGGGGTTCGGAGAAGCCTCTGCCACAGAGGCCAGAATAAAGTAATACCGTAATTTGTTGTGAGTTCCTGCACTTTGTTGGTTTTGTTCTTTGAGCAAGGTGATGTTCATGCACGGCTCATTTTGTGCACTAGTAAAAAAACATATACCTATGTCTTGAATTTGGAAAAAAAATCATATTTTATTTATCACTAAAGAAGGGTTTGGTGAATGCACATATGAAACTGGTGGGTTCGGTACCTCAAAAAGGTTAAGAACCACTGATATATATATATATATAATTTTGTATTTTTCCAAAGTTAGAAGCAGGGAGGCAGTTAGATTTCCATATGCAATCAACTGGGATCCACCTGGCTTGCCTGCTCACCAGGGTGCGACACTCTGCCCATCTGGGGCATTGCTCTGTGTGGTCAGTGCCATTCTAGCACTTGAGGCTGAGTCCATGGAGCCATCCTCAGTACCCAGGTCAACTGTGCTCCAATGGAGCCTTGGCTACGGGAGGGAAAGAGAGAGACAGAGAGGAAGAAGAGGGGGAAGGATGGAAAAGCAGATGGGTGTTCCTGCGTGCCCTGACCGTGAAACAAACCTGGAACTTCCACACACCTGGACGATGCTCTTCTGCTGAGCCAACTGACCAGGGCCGAATAACAATATTTTTAGTTTTTGCATTCGATTAAAAATATAAGAGTAAATACTTATTTTCAAAACATTTTTATATCTTAAAATTGTAGTTAATTAAATTGTTTTCCAGTGAATAGTCACAGAAGAATAAAGTCAGAAACTTGAAGGTTGTAAAATATAAAGTCAGTTTTGTGTCTTATTTTAGTTTTCATTTTGGAACAAAACATGATTTTCATTATCAGTCAATGATTCTACCAATTAACTTTCTCAAACGGAAGTTAGTTGCATTGGAGAAACAGTTTTCAAAATTACTTTTAGAATTTCTAGCCTGTACAGGCAGTGGTAGAGTATCTAACTGGGATGCAGAGGAACCAGGTTTAAAACTCTGAGGTTGCCGACTTGTGTGCTGGCTCACCAGCTTGAACATGGGGTCCCTGGTTGGAGTATGAGATCATAGACATGACCCCATGGTCACTGGCTTGAGCACAAAGTTCACTGGCTTGAAGCCCATGGTTGCTAGCTTGAGCAAGGGATCATTCACTCTGCTGTACCCCCCCCCCCCGTCAAGGCACACATCACACATTAGAAAGCAAACAATAAACAAATAAGATGCTGCAACAAAGAATTGATGCTTCCCATTTCTCTTCCTTCCTGTCTGTCTGTCCCTGTCTATCCCTCTCTCTATATCTGTTTCTGTCACACACACAAAAAAGAATTTCTATCAATCAGTTGTGAATATGCCTTTTTTAAGATTATATTTTTAATGTCTTTAATGATGTTTTAATGTAGTTAAAAGTGTAAAGTATCTTACCAGTGCCTTCATGTTCTTGGTAATAATAATACATTCATAACAATGCTTCTTTTCAGCCAAAAACCTATGAGCTTTCTTTTGCACAGGTATTCTTCCTAGAGATACACAAAAACAACCACAGGCTTATGTCTCTGCTTTGTCATCATATATAGAAGCTAGAAAAACTGATCAAAATGTCAGTGTCTTGAGTTCCTCAAATATAAAATAAAGGGATTACCGCACAAAAATTTTACAGAAATTAAACAAATACTTTAATGATAAAGAATTAAGTTCATATAACTGTTATTATACACAGTAATTTTACAGTAGGCTGTAAGGATGAGAAAATCTCTAGTTCTTGAGAGTTCACTCATGTTAGACATTCTCCACAATTAATGTAGAAACACTAAATATAGAAGCAGGTATTTAACAAATTCAGGCTAAAAAAATTTTTTTAAATGATTATTCATATTCTCTTAGTGGCTTTGTCAACATAACCCAGTGGTTCTCAAAGTGTGTGCCAGGGCACACTGGTGCTCCCTAGAAGATTTCCAAGTGCCCCTTATGGTATTCCAGAGAAATGTGTGCCTATTGGGGACTAAAAAACCAACAGGGTTATTGGAGTTTAGATTTTTGGGGGACAGAGGTGTGGGGAATTGACTGTAAGCTGACAGTCTGCCCAACCCCCCACCTCACTTGCCTGATTAGGTTGCAAAAGGCTGTTAAGCTGTGGTGCTGGATTGTTTACACTCCCCCCCCCCCATGTTTCCCGGAAAGACTGGAGGCAAGTTTCTTCTATCCTTTGTTTGGTTTAAAGTTAAGATGATATGTATGGTGGGGGTTTTCTGCACTTAATACAATTAAGAATAAAAAGAGAGGAAATTTTCAATGTATTGACAAAAAAATGAGAATTTACCTTTCAAATATATGACCAAACATTGAAGAAATCACTAGGACACATCAGGCTCATGTTTCTCATAAACACAAGAATGAAAAAACTTAACAGTCTGGCTGGGACCTGCCAAATTTACTAAATCTTACTAAGAATGTATCTATATATACAAAAAATAACTTCTTTGTCATTTAAAAAAAATTTTTAACCCCTCTTTTTTATGAATTCTAAAAAACATAACTTAAAAAATGTAACAAAAATGTTTTTTAATGTCAAAATAAATTTAATTTTGTCATATTAATTTTGTTTAATTACCATAAAAGCACACTTGGGCTTTGTTTTTTTCTTTAATAATTGACTTAATTATTGTAACATATTTCTGAGGAATTTGTATAAAGTGCGCCTACAATTATTTGTAGGATTTTAAATGCGCCGGACTTCAAAAAGTTTGAGAACCATTGACATAATCCGTTTCACACATGTTGCCATAGACCATAAAACCCTTTGTAAGATTATTTAAAGCTGATTTCTCATGTTTTCCTTCTAACTTTTATAGTCAGAATATCTGGGGGTTAGAGTGCATATGGAAATTATAAATAGTGTGAAACAAAGCTCAACCCCCATCAAACATACAGCAGGGCTGAGTGAAAAATGCGTGGCTGCTCTTCCTTTGACCTCTGCTGTGTACAGATGCTTCCTAAAATATTTGTGTCCTAACAACCTGAAAGGAATGTGGAGAAGTTGATGTGATTCTGAGAGTTACTGGTTGTTGAAAAGATAAGAATGACACAGGTTGGAGAAAGAGCAACAATATTTCCAATATCCGTGACTGAGACAGGGAGGTGTAGTTTCCACCCTACAGAGAAGGAAGCTTGGAATACAACCAAGTGTCTATACAACACATTCAAGTGACATTTATACAGAGTTCACATGTATGTAATTAGAAACATATAAACTAAGGAATATTGAAGATGAAAACTCAAAGGTTTTGTTTTCTGAAATAAAGTTCATTCCAATTTTAACTGCCATGTCTAAAGAAAAGGAATTTTTTGTTTGTGGCTTAAAACCACAACCATTTTATTGTTATGTCATGAATTTTTGGTCGGAATTTTGGGAAAACTGAACTGAGTAATTCTCCACCTGGTGTTCGGCTGGGAGCTGCACTGAGCGGCCCTGCGCTGGTCTGGAGAGTCCGAGACAGCTTCCTTCACAAGTGTGATGTCTTGACTGGGATGGCTAAGAAGCTGGGTACAGCTGGGCCCCTCTTCTTTTCCGAGAATCCCCCACCCCGCTTTTTCATGCGATCACTTCAGCAAGGCCATTGAGCATCTTACATGGGCTTATGCAGTTGCCTCCCCTTATCAGCAGTTTCAATTACCCATGATCAACACTGGTCCAAAAATATTCACAGTGGAAAATTTCAGAAATAAATAATTCTTAAAATCATGTACAGTTCTGAGTAGCTCCTCCCTGTCCAGGATGTGACTCTTCCCTTTGTCTTGACACTGCATACCTTCCCCACCCGTTAGTCACTTAGTAGCTGTTTCAATTATCGGATCAACTGTCACGGTATCACAGTGCTTGTGTTCAAATAACCCTTATTTTCCTCAGTAATGTCCCCAGTACACAAGGGTAGTGATGCTGGCAATCCAGATATGCCTAAGAGAGGCTGTAAAGTGCTTCTTTTAAGTGTAAAGCCAGTACAGTAAAATAAAATATTTTGAAAGAGACAGAAAGACCATATTCACATAACTTTTGTTACAGTATGCATTCTGTAATTGTTCTATTTTATTATAGCATATTGTTATTTTTTTACTGTGCCTAATTTATAAACTTTATCATAGGTATGTACACTTAGGAAAAACATAGTATATGTAAGGTTGGGCATCTGTGGTTGGTTTTAGGCTTCCACTGGGGGTCTTGGAATGTATGCCCCATGCATAATAGGGGATTACTGTACCACAATCTTCTTAAAGACTAGAGCCAGAACTGGCATAGAGTAATCTCTCCCATATTCCAGTGGTCAAAGAATCAATGATTCAAAGAGAAGTGGAAACAGAACACACATTGATAGGATTCTTTGGCCTAACAATATGCAGCCATGTTTAATGCACCACAAATTTTGCCTTGTAAATTTTTATATTTTTGTTATATTACTAATCCTTTTGTCTTAAGATTTGTTGCACCAGGCCTGTGCTGTGGCTCGGTGCATAGTGTCGGCCCAGTGTATAAATGTCCCAGGTTTGATTCTGGTGAAGGTACACAGGATAAATGACCTTCTACTTCTCCCTTCCTCTCTTTCCCCTTTCTCTCCCTCTTCCCCTCCATCCGTGGCTTGATTGGTTCAGTTGTGGCCTTAGGCCAGTGTTTCTCAAACTTTTTGAAGTTGGGGTGCATTTAAAATTCTACAAATAATTGTAGGTTCACTATATACAAATTTCTGAGAAATATGTTACAATAATTAAGTCAAATATTAAAAAAATATCTGAAGTCCACACGTGCTTTTATGGTAATTAAATAAAATAAATACGACAAAATTAAATTTATTCTGACATTAAAAAACACTTTTATGCTACATTTTTTGAGTTATGCTTTTTAGAATTCATAAAAAAGAGGGGTTAAAATATTTAAAAAGGACAAAAGGTTATCTTTTTATATATATATAGATAGATACATTCTTAGTAAAATTTAGTAAATTTGCATGTCCCGGTGCAAATATGTTAAGTTTTTTCATTCTTGTGTTTCTAAGAAACAGGAGCCTGATATGTCCTAGTGATTTCTTCAACGTTTGGGCATATGCATATTTGAAAGTCAAAATCTTGTTTCCTTGTCAATCAATGAAGAATTCCTCTCTTTTTACTCTTAATTGTGTTGAGTAGAAAATCCTAAATCACATAAATAGGATATTGAAAATGGTATTAAAATGTTCAAAGCTTTCTTAGATATTGCCACATATTCTTCTTTTATAGAAATCTAAAAGGGTTCAAGAGACAATTCCTTATGTTTAATCATCAATCCACAATCAGTGGATATAGCTGCCAGTTCTTCATCTTCTGTTAATGTTAAACCAAAATCACTTGAAGCTTCCATGAATGGGTTTCTAATCCAATCGTATTGTTCAGTGTTAAGTGATGGAAAATGCTATAAATTAAATTCTGCCTGTCAGCCTTTAAGTCCTATTTTATTTACACTTAACTTTTGATCACTTCCAGAATCAGATTCTTCAATATCACGCTTCTTTTTGAGAAATCTATCTATTTTATTTGGGTGTATTTATCTAAAAATAATATAATAATGTGTTAGCAATAAATATAATAATGATGTGTTAACAAAAAGAGCAATATTTTCATAATGAAATGGTATAATAGAATAACTATATTTATTTTTATATCTAGGCACATGCCATGAACCAGTGCAGCAAGTAATTCCAGGGCCCGAGTGGGAATGGTGCAGAATTAAGAAAATAAGTGGAACTAAGAAAATATGGTGTCAGGAGGGTCCTGTAATTGCTGCTGGCAAGAACAAAGCATGCCCAAAAACCACATATTGCTTTATTTATAGGGCAAAGTGGGCCATTAGCAAATCAATGAGATCTTTGATTATTTTTCCAAGGCAACCCAAGGATTTTACCAAGTGCAGAAAACCTCCACCATACATATCATTGTAACTTTACACCAAACAAAGGATAGAAGAAACTTGCCTCCAGTCTTTCCGGAGAACATGGCGGGTAGTGTAAATAATCCAGCACCACAGTTTAACAGCCTTTTGCAAACTAATCAGGCAAATGAGGTGGGGGTTTGGGCAGACTGTCAGCTTACAGCCAATTCCCACACCTCTGTCCCCCAAAAATCTAAACTCCAATAACCCTGTTGGTTTTTTTGTTTCCCAACAGGCACATATTTCTCTGGAATACCATAGGGCACACCTGAAAATCTTCCAGTGCACAACAGTGCACCCTGGCGCACACTTTGAGAACCACAGCCTTAGGTTCTGAGGATAGCTCTGTTGGATGGGACCCTGCTGTGTGTGTTTTTAATAAGCCCTCTTGATTACATTGAGAACTACTCTTTTTGATTTGTACATTATTTAATAAAAGTAATACTATATTAAACTAGTCTCAAAAGAAACTAAAATTCATGTGTTTTTACCACTCAGCTGTCAAATGCCTCTCCTACTTACCTGGCATGCCAGAGAGACTTTCTTTCACCTACTCAAGGGGTACTCTTCAGACACTTCATACCTTATTTTCAGCGAATCACTTGAAAAAAAAAACCCTATATCTTCTTTATCTTAATTATAGTTATTACACAGATTTAAAAAATTGGCAATTTTGTTAATTATCTCTATGACACCTTGTTTTCTGTTTCTTTCCTTTCTGCTCTTCATTATTTCTTTCTACTGTCTTTGAGTTTATCCTATAGGTCATTTATATTCAGGCTTTCCTTTTTTTTAAGTTTAAATATTTTTTTTATTTTTTAATTACAGCTGACATACACTATTATACTAGTTTCAGGTGTACAACCCAGTGATTAGATATTATATAACTTACTAGGAATCATTCCAATAAATCTCATACTTATCTGACACTATGCATAGTTATTAGAATGTTATTTGCTAATTCCCTATGCTTCACTTTATATTCCCATGACTATTCTGTAACAATCAATTTGTATTTCTTAATCCCTTCACCTTTTTTCATCTATTTCTTCACCTTCTCCCAAATCTGGCAACCATCAAAATGTTCTCTGTATCTATGAGTGCGTTTCTATTCTTCTTTGTTTATTATGTTTCTTTAGATTTATTTGTGGATAGACATAAATTTTTTGCCATTTTATTTTTAATCTTATTTATCAGTTTCTTTTTCTTTTTCTTTTTAAAGAAGACCCTTTAACATTTCATGTAATACTACGTGAAATCTTACCAGGATCTTAAACCATGACTTGCAGATATTCTTTGTTTCATATCAGGGATTCTAAGAAAACCTACAGTATTGTCCACAGGGCAATCTTATACCTCAATAAAGCTGGTGGAAAAAAAGTATAACACTCTTGGGCAGCCACATCATGAGGCAGTCCATACCATGTGTAGACAGTTCTTACCTAAGAGCTGGGCACCTACCTGTGTGATGTCATTTTCAGGGATTACAGTTCATAACCACAGAAACCTGCTAGCCATTCAAGTCTCCCCAACTGAGGCCCAAGATAGTGAGATTGATCTCAACAGTGGCCTTCTCAAATTTCTGACCCTATTGTTTCCTTTAAGCATCATAATATGTTGATGTTTTACTAGGTTTGGGTGGTATATCTATTTTTAGATGTTTTGGGTGATTTGTAACTTAGCAATAGTGATTAGCACACATTCAAAGAGCAAGATCTCAATGGGCTCCAGCTTCTCAGCAGCAATACTGGAGGATGACAGCTCTATGTTCTTCATGATTCTGAGAAAACACTACCTTCAACGAAAACTCTACACCCTGCCAACCTACTGTACTGTATAATGATAAATTAAGATTTTTAGATATACAGTTCTAAAAAATTACCATTTATGTCCTTTTTTCTTAGGATATTTTACCAAGCAAAGGAGAAAATAGAGAAATATAAAACAACCAGGAAGCAGGAGATTCAACCTACATGAGTCAAAGGACATTCTCATAATTATGAAAGGGGATTATGAAAGTGTCACTTTGCAGCAGGCCCCGATTGCAACAAGGTACTAGCTTGCTAGGTTCTTTCAGAAGGGATGTTTTCAATAACAACAAAAAATATATAGATTACCTTACATGTTTGAATGTATAACAAAGTGGTTCATACATTTCTTATGGAGAATCTGGACATAACTTAATGATAGATATATTATTAAAAAATTAAATAATCAGCATGCAATACCAATACCAATACCCCCATGAAGAAATGGTTTAACTCTAGGGCAAAAGTTGTTACAGAAAGAAAATATAATTATGCTTTTGTACATTGTTTACCACATTCATATTTAAAGTCATCTTAATAAAACACAAATAAAGCATTGACTTTGTACTGGCAGTCATTGTAATGGTGTCTCCAATGTCTTCAGCAGCAGAGATTCATGAATTCTGCTTCGTCAGGAGAGAAAGTAACAACTCTAAATAGGCTGAGAGACGACATGTACCTGGCATGCCAGAACCATTATTTTACAAAATATGTTCAACTCAGCCAATGAAAGAACCCAATGCCAGTTGAACTCCCTGCTCTGTGCAATCTGTTAATTCCGTGTATGTGGGTATGTGTGAATAAAAAAAGCTGTTACTGCCAATATCTCTGTGAAAACATTTAAATACCGAATAACTTGTTCTTTTAAATCTGAGGGATGAGTAATTTGGGAATAACATATTGTTATGATTACTGCTCTCCAAAGAATACCAACACTGCTCGCTACTGAATTTTTACTTTTTATTTCCTGCCTAGTCACTTCTCTAAGTGTATATCTCTTGTTCATACTAATCCTAATAATACTCTCAGTCTGCTAACAGATCACGCTGGCTCTGCCTTCAGAAGGTATGCATTTGAGTCTTCCTGCTGCTGCAGGTGAGCACATTCATCCACACCAAGCTCTCGCTCATGAGTTTCTGCGGTGGGGTCCTCAACACTGCCCCCTACTGCTACTGCCCTCACCTACCTCAAAAATGGAGGAATCATAAGTCATGTATGTGACTTCTTGATCAAAATCTTGCAGTAAAATTTGCATTTCACTCAAATAAGTCCAAATTCTTCACAATAGCCTTCCATGACATGCACTACCCACAAAACACAAAGTCCCTGTTACCTGTGAACCTCTTCCTCCTTCTATCCTATCTTACTTCTCTAAAATCCCAGTGTCAGGCTAGCTCTACCATAAAGGTTTACTCTGATCCTCAGTCCTTGTGTGACATAGATTTTTTTTGCCAAATTTTTAAGTTTTTCACTGCTCAATTCCAGGTTCCTAGAAAAGTGTTGAATACACAAACATCACCCCATAAATATTTCTCATATGAGTGCATAAAAAAATGTTGTTATTAGGTATGTTGGTAGAGTGCAGAAGAAGGAAAAACTTTTGTGCATTTTGTCCTCATTTTTTAAAATTTTTCTGGACTGACAGCTTCCCAATCCTACACTGCTGATTTTTCATATTCTGCACACTTGGCTACTCATTTTCTAAGTTTCTATGATGCAGACAGAGATTGAAGCAATTTTTTTAAAGCATGCCTAAATGCCTAAATAAAATCTTTAGCTTAATCCCCAGTTTCCAAGTATGGGCATGAATCAAACTCTTCACTGAAACAGAAGCAACCAGACCTCAGAAAAACATCACCATATGATCATACTTCTCCAATTCCAGCATGCCTTAGAAAAGGATGGGCATGGAACAGACATACTATATTCTCATTTCTTTGAGAAAGTTTAGAGCAGAAATATCCAAATAAAATGTAGTGGACCAAATAGGCTAACATACCTACTGCCTACCACAAGTAAATTATAAAACTCCTATTTCACAGCTATTTAATAGCTGAGAAGTGAGAACTAGATAAATTATAATCCCACAGACAAAAATAATATTTCTAACTAACCTCATAATTTCTTAATATTTCTAACTAACCTCATAATTTCTGACCATTTCCTTTCCAGGTGATTCTGGGTGTGAGTTAATGATGAGGCTTAGCCTATACAGAGAAACTAAATTGGAAAGGAACAGGGAAACAAATAGAGGAGACGAGAGAGAGAGAGAGAGAGAGAGAGAGAGAGAGAGAGAGAGAGAGAGAGAAAGGGGGAGGAGCTAGAAGCATCAACTCCCATATGTGCCTTGACCAGACCAGTGCAGGGTTTTGAACTGGCGACCTCAGTGTTCCCAGGTCGATGCTTTATCCACTGCACCACCACACATCAGACTCACTGTGGTTTTAATTTGCATTTTTCTAATGATTAGTGATGTTGAGAATTTTTTCATATGCCTATTGGCCATCTGTATATCCTCTCTGGATAAATTTCTATTCATTTCTTTTGCCCATTTATTGGTAGGATTGTTTGTCTTCCTGGTGTTGAGTTTTATAAGTTCTTTATAAATTTTGGTTATTAACCCCTTATCAGACATGTTGTCGAATATGTTCTCCCATTGTGTGGTTTGTCTTTTTATTCTGTTCTCATTGTCTTTAGCTGTGCAAAAACTTTTTAGTTTGATATAGTCCCATTTGTTTATCTTGCCTTTTATTTCATTTGCCAGTGGAGAGAAATCGGCAAATATATTGCTACTACCGATGTCGGAGAGCTTGCTGCCTATGTTTTCTTCTAAGATGCTTATGGTTTCACGGCTTACATTTAAGTCTTTTATCCATTTTGAGTTTGTTTCTGTGAATGGTGTAAGTTGATGGTCTAGTTTCATTTTTTTGCAGGTAGATGTCCAATTTTCCCAACACCATTCCTGCACTGCTGGTGGGAATGCAGACTGGTGCAGCCACTGTGGAAAACAGTATGGAGATTCCTCAAAAAATTAAAAATCAAACTACCTTTTGACCCAGCTATCCCACTTTTAGGAATATATCCTAAGAACACCATAGCACTGTTTGAAAAGAAGAAATGTGCCCCCATGTTTGTGGCAGCATTGTTCACAATAGTGAACATCTGGAAACAGCCCAAGTGCCCGTCAGAAGACGAGTGGATTAAAAAGCTATGGTACATATACACTATGGAGTACTACTCAGCCATAATAAATGATGACATCAGATCATTTACAACAAAATGGATGAATCTTGATAACCTTATATGGAGTGAAATAAGTAAAATAGAAAAAAACTGAGAACAGCATGATTTTATACATAGGCGGGGCATAAAAGTGAGACTATGAGACATGGACAAGAGGGGGGAGGGACACAAAAAAACCCAGAAGGTGACAGAGGACAATTTAACTTTGGGTGATGGGTATGCATTATAATCAAATGTTAAAATAACCTGAAGAGGTTTTCTATAAACAAATGTACCCTGATTTATCAATGTCACCCCATTAAAAATAATAAAATAAAATAAAAGAATAAAGCTTAATTTAGATGAAAAAAAAAGTAAACCACACATAAGAATAGAAAGAAAAAGTGCTGAAAACCAAAGGAAAAGAAAAATCTTAAAGAGAGTCCATAAAATAATAACCCTCCTCCACACACACCTACTTTTAGAAGAAAAATAATAAGAATAAATCTGACTAAGCAAATGTTGAATCTGTATATTGATGTTTCTCATCTATGTTGGAATGTTCTTGCACATTATCTCTTTAAATATTTCATCAGTCCCATTTGGTGTTTTAGTTTCTTTTTTTTTCTTTTTTTAAGTGTGAGGAAGGGAAATCAACAGACTCCCATATGTGCCCCAACCAGGATCCACCCAGGAACCCCCATCTGGGGCCAATGATCAAATCAATGAGCTATTTTCAGCACCCAGGGCCAACGCTCAAACCATCTGAGCAGCTGGTTTCGAGAAGGGAAGAGAGAGAGAGAGGAGAGGGAGAGGGAAGGAGGGAGAAGCAGATGCTCGCTTCTCATGTGTGCCCTGACCTGGGATTGCACCTAGGACTTGCACACACCTAGACGACATTCTATCTTCTGAGCAAACCAGTCAGGTCTGATGTTTTGCTTTCTGAGACTCTGATTATACATATGTTAAACCTTTTTGTAATTGTGTTCTTACAATATTGCTATTATTATTTTATCCTGTATGTTTCCTTCTTTTTTTCTGACTTTTAATTTGTATATTTTAATATTTTCTGTTCTTCAGTTCACAAATCTTATCTTTTTCAATGTATAATAAGCTACCAACTCCATTAAATTAATTCAATTTATAATTTTGGATAATATTTTTCAATCTGGAATTTCAAGAAATATTTTTAATTTATACATTTTCTTGATTTTAATTCTATGTTGAAAATTATCTAATATATAAATAACTTTTAATATATTTGGATATGTGAATCATACTTTAAAAAGTAGTTTTTAGTCTGTAAATTTTAGTATGTGTTCTTTGGGTTGCATTTAGAAATTCTATTTAAATATTTATAGATTTTATCAATTGTTTACATGGGAATCAAGCACAGAAAAATATGGGTATATAAGTAGTGATAAATTTAATCTTTGTTATATAAATTATTCATTCTGTAGAGTTGTTAATTTTTAGATATTAATTAATTATTTTTTTAGAGAAAGAGAGACAGATGGATAGACAGACAGGAAGGGAGAAAGTTGAGAAGAATCAACTTGTAGTTGTGGCACTTTATTGGTTCATTGATTGCTCCTCATAAGTGCCTTCAGCAGTGAGTTCCAGCTGAGCCAGTGACCTCTTGCTCAAGCCAGCTACCTTCAGATCAAGCCAGTGACCTTTGGCTTTCAAGCCAGCAACCATTGGATCATATCAATGATCCCACACTCAAGTTGGTGAGTCTGTGCTCAAGCCGGATGAGTCCGTGCTCAAGCTGGTGACTGGGTTTCCAACTTGGGACCTCATCATCCTAGGGTGATGCTCTACTCACTGCACCACCACCTGGTCAGGCTATTTATTTTTGTTTTTAGCAGATTACCCTTTTCTGGTACTGAAAGGAATTTGAGATGTGAGATATATATATATATATATATATATATATATATATATATATATATATATACTGTTATTTACATACACAAAGAGTATAAATTATAAATTAAATCCTATAATTACGATCAATATCTGTATTAATTCTCAGCATCCCAGCCATGTGTTGTAGTATGGGCTTGGTGTTTGCAGAGAACCACGAGGCCACTTATACTCTTCTTTGGAAAAGTATGTACTTCAGAATTTTTCCATTTTTAATCATTTTATTTGAGGTTTTTGCTATTGAACTGAATGAGTTACTTTCCTACTATAGATTACTTTTATATAATTCTGTTGATACATTCTTTCATTGTACAGTAGATTTTTAGCAGTTTTACATCTTTTTGTTATTTTTGGGGTTTTTTTTTTCTTTTGCTATTGCTGCTGGTGCTTTTGGTGTCATATCCCCATCCCCTGAAATCAAAATCATTGTCAAGGCCAAAACGAAGGATATTTTCCTTTGTATTTTCCTGTAGGAGTTTTATGGTTTTAGTTATTACATTTAAGTCTAATTTAATTAGTGGTAATTTTTGTAAGTGGTAAAAAATAGGGGTCCAGTTTTATTCTAATGTATGAGAATATCCTGTTTTTTTAGCATCATTTATTGAAGAGATTATCTGTTTCCCCATGATTATTCTTGGCTCCCTTGTCAAACACTAGTTAACCATATAGGCTAGCATTTATTTCTGGGTTCTCTATTCTGTTAAATTTGTCTATATGTCTGTATTTATGCCAGGACTGTACTGTTTAGATTACTATAGTTTTGGTTTTTCAACTTTATTCATATGACATTGAATTAAACATTGTGTAAATTTAAGGTGCACAACTTAGTCATTTGTTATGTGAACATATTGCAAAATGATTTATACAACAATTAGTTAACATAGACATCACCTTATATGAATTTTTTCTTGTGATGAGAATTTTTAAAATCTACTTTCTTAGAAACTTTTAAATATACAATTTAATATAGTTTTACTTTTATCTTCTTTATCAAAATTTCTTTATCTGGGTTCTTTTGTCTTATGCTTATTTCTTTTATATATATAGTATATATATATATAATATATATAAATTGTTTTTTCTATTTCTCTGAAAAATGCCATTGAAATTTTGATATAGATTGCATTAAATCTACAATGACTTTTGGTACTATGGAAATTTTAAAGTTTTTTTTTTAATTTCTTTTTTTTTATTTATTCATTTTAGAGAGGAGACACAGCGTGAGAAAGAGAGAGAAAGAGAGAAAGGGGGGAGGAGCTGGAAGCATCAACTCCCATATGTGCCTTGACCAGGCCAGTGCAGGGTTTTGAACTGGTGACCTCAGTGTTCCCAGGTCGTCACTTTATCCACTGTGCCACCACAGGTCATGCCCGGTACTATAAAAATTTTAATAATATTAATTCTTCTGATCCATGAACATGAGATATCTTTTTACTTATTTGTGTCTTTATCAGTTTCTTTCATCAATATATTACAGTTTTTGGTGTAGAAATCTTTAACCTCCTTGGTTAAATTTATTCCTCTGTATGTTGCTGTTTTTCATGCTATGACAAATGAGATTTTTCTTTATTTTTTCCTGATAGTTAATAGTGTATAAGAAAACAACTTATTTTTGTGTGTTGATTTTATATTTTAGAACTTGACTAACTTTATCAGTTCTGTTTTTAGGTAGAGACAGTTTTACTACTTTCTTTGCAAATCAAATGCTTGTTTTTATTTCTTTTCTTGCCTAATTGCTCTGGCCAGGACTTTTGGTACTGTGTTAAATAGAAGTGTTGACAGTAGGGGACCTTGTGTTAAGAAAACAGCACCAGTCTTTCATTGTTGAATGATGATGCCTATGGGCTTGTCTTCTCTGTTCTTCATTACATTGAGGTACTTTCTTACTGCCCCATTTGCTGAGACTTTTTATCATGAGAAGATGTTGCATTTTGTCAAATGATCTTTATGCATCTATTAAATTATCTTATGATAATTTTTCATTCTATTAATGTAATGTATCAGATTTATTGATTTGCATGTATTGATACATCCTTATATTTCAGGGATAAATTCTACTCTATCATATGTGTTGTCTGTTTCTTTGCTGTTAAATTTGGTTTAGTAGTATTTTATTTAGAATATTTGCATCTATATTCATCAGAGATATTGGCTTGGGTTTTTTTGTTGTTGTTTGTTTTGATTTTTCTTGTAGTGTCCTTGTCTGGTTTTGGAATTAAGGTAATGCAGACTTCATAAAATACATTTTGGATTGTCCCTTCCCCTTCAATTTTTTTTTGGAATACTATTAAAAGTTTAGAATTTTAAGAAATTTGCATTAATTCTTCCTTAAATGTTTGGTAGAATCGATTAGGAAAACCATTTGGCCTTGGATCTTTTCTTTGTTGGGAAGTTTTTGACAAATGCTTCAACCTCATTACTTATTATTAGTCCATTCAAATTTTTATTTCTTCTTGACTCAGTCTTGGCAGATTGTAAGTTTCTAAGAATGTATTTATATTTTCTTGGTTGTCCAAATTTTGATATATATTTATAGTTGTCTTTTATGATCATTTGTATTTCTGTGATATTAGTTGTAACATTTCCTCTTTCATTTCTGATTTGAGTCTTACTCTAGTTTCTTAGTTTTGCTGAAAGTTTTTATTTTTGTTTACCTTTTCAAGAAAACCAACTCTTAGTTTTGTTATTTTATTTTATTGTCTTTCTAGCCTCTGTATCACTTATTTCTGTCCTGACCTATGTTATTTTTTTTCTTCTACTAACTTTGGGTTTATATTATTCTTTCTCTTATTCCTTGAGGTATAAAATTTGATTGTTTAGTTGAATATTTTTTAGCATAAGTACTTACCACTGTAAACTTCCTTCTTAGAACTATCTTTGCTGCATCCAGCAGTATTTAGTATTTTGTGTTTCCATTTTTGCTGTCTCACAATATTTTTCATTTCCTTTTTTGATTCATGATGTTCAGAAGTGTGTTGTTTAATTTTCATGTAGTAGTTAAATTTTCAAATTTTCTCTTGTTATGAATTTCTAGTTTTGTAACTTTGTCATCAAAAATAATACTTGACAAAATTTCTATTCTGTGTTCAGGCTTGCATGTGGCCTAACACATGATCTATTTTGGAGAATGTTATATATGTACTTGAGAAAAATATGTATTTCTTTGTTGGATAGAATGTCTAATGTGTGTTTTATATCTATTTGGCATATAGTATTGTTTAAATTCACTGTTTCCGTATTGATTCTCTATTTGTGTGAGCTAACCTTTGTAGAGTGTTGGGTATTAAAGTCCCTTACTACTACTGTATTGTACTACTTTTGTATTTATTTCTCTACTTAGTTCTATTAGTATTTGTGTATATGTTTAGATACTCCAATGTTAGATGACTAAATTTACCTTCATAATGAATTGACTTCTTTATCATTATATATTTCCTCTGCATCTCTCATGAGATATAGAAAAATAGCTTAAAATCTATTTTTTCTTGTATAAATAAAGCTGCCCTGTTCTCTCTTTGTTACCATTTAGTTGTAATATCTTTTTATATCTCTTTATTTTAAGCCTATATGTGTTCTTAAAGTTAAAGTAAGTCTCTTATTGGCAGTCTATTACTGTATTTTTTTAAAAATCTGTTTAACCATTCTATATCTTTGATTGTAAAATTTGGTTATTGATAAGATATCATTATTGCTTTTTAGTTATTTATTTTGTTTTGTTCTTTTATTCTATTTTCTTCCTCTTTTCTGTCTTTCCTTGTTATTTCTTGACTTCTTTATGGTTATATACTTGGATTCATTCATTATAATCTTTTGTATATCTACTACATATATTTTCTTTCAGATTATATTGATGCTTACACAAAATATCTTATAGTTATAACATTATAATTTAATATGAAAACAACTTTAATAGCATATAGAAACTATATTTTTACTTCTCCCTTCAAAATTATAGATTATTGACATTGCAGTTTACAGCTTTTCATATTATATATTCAAGAACACATGTTTGTGATACTAGTTATATTTTTCTTTTGTGTGACAGAGACAGACAGAAAGAGGAACACATAGGGACAGACAAACAGGAATGGAGAGAGATGGGAGGTATCAATTCTTCATTGTGGTACCTTAGTTATTCATTGATTGCTTTCTTATATGTGCCTTGACTGGGGGACTACAGCAGAGTGAGTGACTCCTTGCTCAAACCAGCAACCTGGGGCTCAAGCTGGTGAGCCTTGCTCAAACCAGATGAGCCTGTGCTCAAGCTGGTGTTCTTGGAGTTTCAAACCTGGGTCCTCCGCATCCCAGTCCGCTGCACCACCTCCTGGTCGGCTTGATGCTAGTTACTTTTAATGTTTGTTTTTAACTTTTAAACTATAGTTAAAAGTGATTATCTCAACACCATTACAATTTTAGAGAAATGCACTGACTATATGTTTACAGTTGAGTCATGTTGTTGCTATGAATTTCATCACTAGAGATAGACTATATATGGAAAGCATAAAGTTTTGTTTTAGGATGTTTAGAAGATTATAGTGCATGGAATTATAAAATACTAACTAATTTATACAGTTTGCAGAAAAAATGTCTGCTAACAATATGAAGGCAGGTAGGGTTTGTGTGAGGCAAAGAGGCAATTTGTTAAGGGAACAGACAGAGAGAGAGAACTGACTAATGTGCAAGGTTGTGCTGTAATAATGGTAGTTGAAAGCCTAGGATGGAGCTCCTTGGGAGGCAGAAAGGTGAACATGGTACAAAGCATGGCTTGCCAGCCTATGTGTGGAGATTCTGATTAGTGGGTGTGGATGACAACCTCACAATCTTTATATTTAAACAGTTATTTCAGAAATTCTGAAAGGTAGTTTGGAAATGATTGAGATGTGAATATTTAGGAACATCTGTATTTAAGAAAAAGCAGAAGAAATGAACCCAGAACAAACAAGTTACATTTATTAAGTCTGAGAAATGTTTAAGTATCTTTTATTGAATCTTTTTTTTTTAGATAGTATTTGTTCATTCTTAGAGAGAGAGGGGAGAGATATAGAAAGAGAGAGAGAAAGAGGGAGAGAGAGAGAAAGGGAGAGAGAGAGAGAAAGGGGGAGGAGTAAGAAGCATCAAGTCACATATGTGCCTTGACCAGTCAAGCCTGAGGTTTCAAAGCAGCGATCTCAGCATTTCAGCTCAACAACTTTAAATCTTTTTTTTTTTAATTATTATTTAATGAGAGGAGGAAAGGCACAGAGATAAACTGCATGTGTCTTGCCTGGGATTCACCCAGCAAGCTCACTAAAGGGTGATGCCCATCTGGGACATTGTTCTGTTGCTCAGCAACTGAGATCTTCCTAGAACTTGAGGCAGAGGCCATGGAGCCATCTTCAGTTCCTGGTGCCGACTCGATCCAATGGAGCCATGGCTGCGGGAAGAGAGGAGAGAGAGAGAGAAAGAGAGGTAGATAGAAGTGTCAGGAGATGAGTATAGAAGCAGGCGGTCACTTCACTAGTGTGCCTTTACTTGGAATTGAACCCAAGACATACATACATCATGTCAACATTCAACCACTGAACTAACTGGCCAGGGATCTTAAATCATTTCTATGTTAATAACTGGAGAAACTAAGTTTTAAAGAAGTTGACTTAGTTTCCAGTTGGTTTACTGCAAGGTATGTGTTTTAACTTTTATGCATATTTCATTCTTAAAAATTGTGGAGGAAGTGATGAAATTGGAGTGTGGGGCAAGAGTTAACCAGAAGAAATGTAGCTGGTATTGTGCCAAGAAAGCCAAGGACAGAGTCTCTAGAAAGAGAGGTTAAACATTGAAAAATTCAGAAGCCTAGTAGAAATAGGTACATATCACTGATGATTTCTGAGAATTGAGCAGCATTTGTTTTCTGTATTATAATTAACAAGGGAGAGAGTTTTCATGAGAAAAGGGGGAAAATAGGATCAAAAGGTAAATGGGGATGTAGTTCTAAAGAATTAATTTTATTCTTTAATTCTGCAAAAGGGAATAAAAAGATCAAGGTAAATTTGTTATCTTAATAAGAAATTATGCAATTTAGTGTCTTCATATCAGCTCTTAGAATTATAACCTGAAATTATAACATGAAATCTAAGGGCAGATTTCATGGGGATTATGTATTATTTTCCAGCAAACTTTATTTCATTACTGAATGTCTAGAATACCTTAATTTTTTATTTCAACAGTAAATAAAAATTACTACTTAATTACTTGCATGGTGCCTTAGTCAAAAAATACCAAACTTGACTTTTAAAAAGTCACTCTATGTGTCACCTAAATACTAAAAATGAAATAAAAATCAGTTACATGACTCCCATTTTTTATAGACAGGAAATCATCAGGAGAACAATTGTTTGCTACTTTTACTTGGAAGATAAATTAGAAGAGATAATCTGGCAAGTCACTATTGATTAATGCTTATTTCCATGCTCAGTGAGCTACATTCATGAACTGATGAAAATAAATCTTCTCAATGCCCATATTTAAAGAGATAAAAGGTCACCATTTTGAGGATGGAAAGGGAGTTATTCCCCTATCCCTGATCCTAGGGCTGACAACTCAATATAATGCAAACATTTCCCACTCTTCTGTCTCCCTTAAACCTGCCACATCAAGCCTGACCTGTGGTGGTGCAGTGGGTAAAAGCATTGTCCTGGAGCACTGAGGTCACTGGTTCAAAATCCCAGGCTTGCCTGGTCAAGGCAGATATGGGAGTTGATGCTTTCTGCTCCTCTTCCCTCCTCTCTCTCTGTCTCTCTCTTTGTCTCCTTTCTCTAAAAAATGAATAAATAAAAAATCTAAAAAAAGATAATAATAAATTTTTTTTTAAAAAAACCTGCCACATCAAGAGAGGTTTCTTGTGATGGGCATGTTTACTTCTCAGGTGTGATCAGAAGCAGAGTCATTACTGACTCTACTCTTTACTTAGTTGTTTGTCAAATAAGTTTGTAAATATGATATATATATTTGCTCATTTATAGTTTGCATTGGATGTGAGGGACAGTCTGTAAGCAGGCAGTGTCCTTATAGCATAAGGCTTAGTTTTAAGACTAAGCTATTCCCCACACCCTTGACTATTGCAGGATAGGGGGTGGTGCACTCTTATGAGGCTTTGTATCGGAGACTTCCTTGTTTGTATATTGAATTAAAGGTTTTGATTTTTTTTTTTTTTTACAGGGACAGAGAGAGTCAGAGAGAGGGATAGATAGGGACAGACAGACAGGAACAGAGAGAGGTGAGAAGTATCAATCAATAGCTTTTCATTGCCATTGCAAAACCTTAGTTGTTCATTGATTGCTTTCTCACATGTGCATTGACCGTGGGCCTTCAGTAGACCGAGCAACCCCTTGCTGGAGCCAGCGACCTTGGGTCCAAGATGACGAGCTTTTTGCTCAAGCCAGATGGGCCCATGCTCAAGCTGGCGAGCTCTGGGTCTCGAACCTGGGTCTTCCACATCCCAGTCTGACTCTCCATTCACTGCGCCACTGCCTGGTCTGGCAGGTTTTGATTTTTATACTATATAATGGGGCAGACTGGGAGCTTGCTCTCTCTTGGTTCCTGAGATTAGAATTAGAGAGGAGAGCAGAGAAAGGCCATGTGGAGGGGAGGAGAAGCAGCTAAGATGGTGGAGTGCTGAAGGAGAAGCCAGTTTGTGCAGAGAGAAGGAGATGGGGATCAGAGGTGAATAAAGCTGGTGAGTTTTAAAACCTTTAATTCTAGGAAACTCAGATAAGTCAGTGGCTTTGGGAGCCCTGAATGGAAAGGGAAGTGTTTTTCTACTGTGTGTATTTTTTGCTCACTGGGTGCAAGCTAGGATTAACACTAATGACCCACCAATTCTTGGCTTTGTTGTTTCATTACCATCTGTCTGAATCAAATGGGAACCATGATGTGAATGGCCATGATAGTGGCTCCTGGCCATACATTTGGCATACTCTTTGGCAGGATTTGATACAGATCGGTATGGAGTCACCACCACCTTTGAGTGGTGGAGTGGAGTACTGGCTGCTGTTATGGTTCACCATGGCTGTCTTTTGGGGGCTGTAGGCTGGCTGACTTTTACAGACATAGGTGAGGAAACTGAGAGCTCTATGGAAGAGACTGCCTGGGACCTGCAAACCAAGCAGTGGAAGGAGCTGGAGCAAACGTGGGAAAAAGACATGCCAATGCTGGGGGTGGAGCAAGCACCGGAGGAGGCCAACCAGGTTCGTGATATTTGCTTGGAAATGGAGCAGTCACTAAAGAAGGAATCACAGGTTCATGAGTTGCAGATTGCCCTTGATGTTGTGGAGAGCCAGCAGTGGTGGGAGGCCAGGGCTGAGGCTGGAGCTGGGGTTGCAAGGCCTACAGAGAAGAAGGCGGCAGTGGCCCGGGGTTCAAGTGCAGCAGCAGGAGCTGGTGTTTTCAGTTCCTGTTTTGAGGATGAGGAGAATTGGACTGGAGTTGTGATCTGCAGTCTCCAGAAGGTGAGAGCCCAGCAGCAAGGAATATCAAATACACCCCTGGTAGGTCTGTGATTTGGGGACATAAGAGTGGATGCCATCATGCTCTCTGGAGCAGAGATGAAAATGCTGACTGCCATTGCCACATGCTCCTCTTTGGGACAGTGTAAAACCTGCCAGGACAGCAGGGATGAGGGGGTGGCTGAGGCCCCATGTGCGTGGACTGATTCTTGGACTACGACTGGAGTGGGCACTGGCTCCTTTGTTGGATGGACTTATGGATTTTGAACAATGTGAAGTACCCTGATGGGGGTGGGAGGTGGCTTTGCTAGAGGTCCTCCCTCTGCCATGGGAAGCTTTTCAAATTGCTAGAAAGAAGGCCAAGGACATTTTGTGCTTTTGGCAAAGTGCTCAGAGACTGGTGAAATGTACCTTTGTAAATGTTGAAACTGTATGATTTGTGCTGTTGTAATTTATGTAATGTGCCTAATTTCCTTGTGCAGGAATACCTGTGCCTTAGATTGCAAACAAGCAAAGGGGGTGGAATATTGGTCAAATAAGTTTGTAAATATGATATATATATATATATATATATATATATATATATATATATATATATATATATATATATATATATATATATATATTTGCTCACTTATAGTTTGTATTGGATGTGAAGGACAGGCTGCAAGCAGGCAGCATCCTTATAAGGTTTAGTTTTAAGACTAAGCTTTTCCCCACACCCTTTACTGTTGCAGGATAGAGAGTGGTGCACTCTTATGAGGAATTCCATTTATGCCTCAGATAAGTGGCTTTGTATCAGAGACTTCTTTGTTTGTATATTGGATTAAAGGTTTTGATTTTTACACTATATAATGGGGCAGACTGGGAGCTTGCTCTCTCTTGGTTCCTGAGATTAGAATTGGAGAGAAGAGCAGAGAAAGGCCATGTGGAGGAGAGGAGAAGCAGCTAAGATGATGGAGTGCTAAAGGAGAAGCCAGTTTGTGCAGAGAGAAGAAGATGGGAATCAGAGGTGAATAAGGTTGGTGAGGTTAGAAACCTTTGATTCTAGGAAACTCGGATAAGTCAGTGGCTTTAAGAGCCCTGAATGGAAAGGAAAGTGTTTTCCCACTGTGTATATTTCTTGCCTGCTGGGTGTAAGCTAGTATTAAACTAATGGCCCACCAGTTCTTGGCTTTGTTGTTTCATTACCATCTGTTCAAATCAAATGTGAACCTGCACTGGCCAGGTGGCTGTGATGGTGGCTGTGGCTACTGGCTTTACATTAATGAACATTGTTTTGCTAAAAATTACAATCATCACTGATCACATTAAAGGAACACATTATATTTTAAAACATGCTTATTATCTAAACCTAAATTATTCGAGGTTGTCATAAAGTTTGAACATAAGAATACTCTGAAGAAACATCCTTAATAAAAAATAAAATTTTAAGTAAATATACTTGATACCTAGTTCTAAAGAATTTAAATTTAGGTGGGAATAGAGAGTAGTAATATAAATATAGGAAATCTAATGGATATCTAAATGTTATCAACATGAACAGCACTAGGGGAAACTATGTACTTAAAACTAACACAGTGGAATTTAATCTTATCAGTAATATGTCACTTTTTTCCCCAGTGGTTCTGTCCATTTGCTCTTCTCTGGATAAGATTACTATTAACTGATTATTATGTGGAGGAGGTGTAAACAAATGTATTTTTTCACTTTAGTATCATGTGACTCAGTACTTTTTTTTTCATTTTATTCATTTTACAGAGGAGACACACACACACAGAGAGAGAGAGAGAGAGAGAGAGAGAGAGAGAGAGAGAGAGAGAGAGAGAAAGGGGGGAGGAGCTGGAAGCATCAACTCCCATATGTGCCTTGACCAGACCAGTACAGGGTTTTGAACTGGCGACCTCAGTGTTCCCAGGTCGACGCTTTATCCACTGCGCTACCACAGGTCAGGCACAACTCAGTACTTTTGTAGTTGGAATTTTCATAATAAAAATTAAGTAGAAAAGTGAGAATATGAATTTTTTAGTAATTGCCTAAATTTTTTCCTTTATTTATTTAGACTGAATCATATTTACTTTGTTACTTATATAAATCAGAGGAAAATGTAGATGAAAATGTACATAGTGTGTGTGTGTGTGTGTGTGTGTGTGTGTGCACTGTATAATTAGGGAGTGCTTCACAAAAGGCAGCCATATCTCCTTACAATCAACCAAACTAACTCAAAGGCCGCAGATAGTCCAAATGGAACTATTCAAAACTAGTTCTTATATTAATGCTCTTTCCAAACATGCTCAGTTGTGAATTGAGAATCTTTAACATAAAAGCATAATAACATGAAGAAAATAGGGCACTTGGTTTATATGCATTGGGTATTTCTTATGAACTACTAATCTATGATAAATTAATCTATAGTATTTTGATTCCCACAAAAAGGCATGACTGTGGTGTGGATTGACATAACTCATCAAGAACAGTGTTTAGGTTTGGGCAAGGAAAACACTAGAATAAAAGTTAAAAATGTAAAACTTTGAAAATAATTAAATTCTAACTAACCTTTATCTGTAGAGATTCTTACAGTATAGTCTGCAAATTTTGTGACGAGAGGAACCGTTTTATTCCACTGGATCAGAGACAAGAATAACTATTGTACCATTACTCTTGCACTGCTCCCTAGAGCTTAATGAGGATACAAACCTCTATTGAGATATGAAGGTCATGCTTCTTAGGCAACGATCAGATGAAAAAGTGATCACTTAAGATATCTTAAGTATACCCCTTTAGGTCTTTGTTCAGCTGTTCATGCAAACCATTAAAAATAATGAGTGCTAAACAAACTGTTCTGAAATGGAATAATGATTTGCTCCATTTCTTTCCAAAGACTTCAGCTGTTTTTCCACTTTTTACAAAGCTGTGTCTCATGATATTCCAATGCTACGACATTTTTCAAGTTGTGTACTGGTGGCTGGATCTAAACTCTGTTAATATTAGTATTTTATCTAAACTGGTGAAGCAGTTTTACCCTATTTAAATTAGCCCTTCACACATTTCAAAGCCCATTTTGGTTCTCCCTGTGGCCGTGGAAATCATGAGTAAATCCTTTCCTTTCTGTAAATCCCTTAGCATCTGTGATCTGTGACATGAGAATTCTCTATGATGTGTGTTGTGCAGGTTTGTTCTTTGTGCATCTTATGTACCTGAATGTATCCTGTTGTCATAGGTAGTGATTTCTAGAAAAAAAGTCCAATGGAAAGATTTTTGTGAGGTAACATAGTGTATGAGAAGGAGTGAAAGAGGCTGGGATGAGAACAGTGAGGGTTCCAACGAGGTCACATGAGGCCTTGAAGCAGTGATGGTGCCCCAGAAGCATACTCGCTTGGAGCACAGGAAACACCTGGACATGAACTTGCCATGCCAGCCTGTCACCTGAACGCAGCTCCAGGACAAGTGTCCCTCAGGCCAGGGCGGTTTTCAGACGGACAGTAATGGGCTGTGAGCAGAGAACTGTCAGGGGACCTTCAGCTCCTGCAATGTAGATATCTCTGGAAGGGTGTGTTCCCCACTCCCGTCCACACCTCAAAATTCTAGTGCATGGCTGTTAGGTTTCTAATTTTGAAGTTTCTCACTTAACGTGCCAATCAAATTACTTACAATTATACAGTAAATGAGCACAAATGCAGTTATTTGAAGAGTATTTTATGTCAAGAAATTTTTTGTAATATGCATATATTATATTACATTTTAAATATAATATTGTACATAATATATTGACTATTTATACTATATAATTACATTGTACTTACTATAGTGATAAAACGGTATATTACATATGACCTATATATTATTTATATCATCCATGTAATTACACATTAATAGTATGTTATATTATAGACACTTATATAATTAAATATACCTATTATAGTATATAACATATAGTATATAATAGGTAATTGTATATTTATAAAATAGGCAATTATATATATAATATAATAGGTAATTATATATATATAATATATATAGGTAAATATATATCTATTATACTACATATTGTATTGACTTTGTTATATTTTGTACACATTATATTTTTTTCTTGTCCTGTAGTTATCTTTAGCTAAGAACATAATTAAACTATTTCCTCTACTTTTCAGTGATCCTCAGTTTTGCACAAAAAATCTTTTATGACCTACAAGACCTATAATCTGTGAAACCTCTGCTACTGCCCAGTTAGAATCAGTCTTTCTGTCCTACTTGCTCCTTACCTTCTGTTCTATGCTTTGACCCTACTCACCTTCACCTTTAAGCATTGCATGCCTTTTTATGACTTTAAATTCTGTCATTGCCATTTACCAGCTGCATGATCTTGGGCAAATTATTGAATGTATTTATACATAAATTCCTGTCTCTACAATGGGATAATAGTGGAACCTACTTCAAGTAGAAAGACATGCAGTTACATTGTGGATCACCTGGGTACACGTCTTGTACTGCATGATCAGTTAGCACATGATAGTCACACTTAGTGCTCTTGATTTATTTTTGAATTTCTTTAGGGACTGAACCAGCACTTTCCGGAGAATAGACTCTTTGTCATCTTGTTGGATGAGTGATTTCTCTTGTCTCTTTATTCTTGGGCCTGGAGTCGTTGCCTTTGATAGTATCCAAAGAAACCTATTTTATAGACATAGCTCAGCTCCTTCTATACACTGTCGTTCCTAACTCTTTCTGCTCTCAGTAATTTTTCTCTTTCCCACTTTGACAGTATGCAGATGCAATGCCCCACACAATTTAGCACTCAATTACAAGCTGTCTGATACTCACACTTGTGTCATGCTTTATAATCATCTTCTTAAATACACTGTTAACTCCTTGAGGGGATCATATCGGAAGCTATTAAAACTGTCAAAAAGCTGAGCCCAACTTTGAGTCTAAGTAAGCCTCAAGAGACATTTTGAGGATGCTTCTATTCATCCAATATTGAATGAATATGTACTAAAAGTGATAGACCTTTGAAGTAGTGACTTAGCATAGTGGATGCTACATAGGACTGCTTACATCCAAATGTCACCAAATAAAAAGTTTAGTGCATTAATCACGAAAAATATATTTTCAGAAAGCATAGCAGGAGATATAAGGTTGGGCAAGAAATGAGAACCCTCACAAATCTCTTCAAACGGTTGTACTTGGATGAAGAGAATGAGGGTGCAGCTACTGTCCCCAGTGAGCTCTGCCTAGGCTTTAAAAGTCTATGGCTCTTAACATCCCACCCTTACAGGTCACCATCCAAGTTATCTAGATCAACTCTGTGTGTCCTTTCTAGTTAGTGCTGTTTTGAGGAATCTGCATTTGTCACAGAATATGACAAGAAAATTAACCTCACATTTTCCTTCCTGTTGGGCAGGGCAAGGAGCACTCAGTAGGTTGTGCAGCAATTGGGGTCCAGGAAAGTGGGCACCTCAGGTCTAGCTCAACCACGCTGGCTCTCTTGTGTGCCAGAGAGCGAAGGATGTTTTAGAGATAATATGCATGCACAACAGTGCAGAACAACACTGGAGGCCCCCAGTGAGCACTGGTACATGCTTTAAATTTATTCTATAAATTAAATAAAAAAGCGAAAAGAATAAAAATGAAGGAGGTATGTAATGATCCCAAGTATCAAAAAAAAAATCACAATCAGCATGCCAAGGATTACTGATATTTTTCATATGATTCCTTGATTCACTCCCAGTACAATATGTTTTTAAAATTTTATTTAGAAAATTAAATTTAACAGGATGACATTGATCAATAAGAGTACATAGATTTCAGGTGAACATCTTTATAGCATTTGAACTGTTGATTGTGTTGTATGTCCATCACACAAAGTCAAGTCATTTTTTGTCATGGTATATTTGTCCCTCTTTACTCCCCTCCCTCAAATCCCCCTGTGGGAAACCACTTCACTTTTATTTATGTCCATGAGTCTCAGTTTTATATCTCTCCTATCTGTGAAATCATATAGTCCTTAGCTTTTTCTGATTTGCTTATTTCATTCAGTGTAAAGTTCTCAAGGTTCATTCATGTTGCTGTAAATGGTAATATGACATCATTTCTTATGGCCAAGTAGTATTCCATTGTATATACGTACCATATTTTTTTTACCCAATCCTCTACCAAAGGAAACAACCATTATTGAAGAAAGTATGGTGGTTCCGCAAAAATTAAGAATAGAACTACCATATGACCCAGCATCCGTATATTGGGTATTTAACCCAAAAACTCAAAAACATTGGTAAGTAAGGACACATGCACAGTGCCAAGACTTGGAAAAAAACAGTACAATATTTTTAATATAAAAATATATTTTGACTATCCTGTCTTCTATCTCTGTGTTATGTGTTTATACTTTCCCTAATGTCTTTTCTTTCTTTGATACCCTTCTCTCATCCCCTTTCCCTCTGACCATTTTTCCTCTGAACTATTTGACCCCTTCTCTGCCTCTCTTCCATTCCTCAGTTCACATTGTTCATTGTATTTCTCATATGAGTGAGGTCATATGATATTTTTCTTAGCCTGACTTATTTCACTTAGCATAATAATCTCCAGGTCCATCCATACTGTTACAAAAGATTTCTGAGAAAAGGCAAGATGGCGATGGAGTAGGCGGATGTACCAACTTCCAACTCCTGGAACCAAAGTGGATTATAACTTAATTTTAAGAGCCATCATCTGGATAAACCACCTTTGAACTAAATTAAGTGGACTCTTCAACCAAGGAACACTGAAGAAGCCACATTGAGACTGGTAGGAAAAGAGAAAATGTGGAAACGGCTGCCCAGCTCCCCGGAGCAAATGGCAGCCCGGAGAGACTTGTGTGGTGGGAAGAGAGTTTAGCGGAGAGGGAGGGACCTGGGTTCCAGGAACAAAGACCCTGCCTGAAGCCCAGAGCCTAGAAGAAGTGTATGGACAGTATTGAGTTGTGAAACAAGTTAAGATACTGTTTGTGAGAAAGAGACAGTTTTATCAGACTCAGGATTCTTCTTAAAGGGACAGCACAGAAAACCTCTCTCACAACCACTCTCCCAGGGCTCCAGGGGATGGGGAGAGAGGAGAAGACTGGAGCTGCAGGAAGAGAGTGTGGTCTGGAAGGCACAGGGAGAAACACTCTGAGGGACGGCAACCCTAAACACTGGGCTGAGTCACTTTCCGAATTGAAAACAAATATTGCCCCTGGAACCAGCAATACCAGCAAAGGGAGACAGGACACCAGCCAAACAAGCTCTCCTTCGGCACTTAGAGCAGAGCTGCTTAGAAGGAGGGAGCTTTCAGGACAACAGTATGGAGTTTTAGGTTCTGAGCTGCAGTGCTCCTACCCACATTTCTGAGGGCTTGCTGGAGGGAAGGTGGCGGCGGGACGCATGGAAACGCGGTTCTGTCGGCAGGGACAGAGGCTGAGCCAGCTGACGTGAGCTCAGTCTAACCCAGCAGGGGCAAAAGGAGTCTGCCAGCTGCATGCCAGCCTGCAACTCCACCTGTGGGGAAAAGCAGAGCCCGAAATGGGCAGAGATCTGCTGCTGAGCAGGGGTGCTCAGGCATACAGCATCACCTGGCCTCCGAGGTTTGCAACCCTGCGTGAGTGGGCCCTGACCACAAGGACTGGGTGGAAACCCATTTGCGAGCAGACTCTGATCATGGGGGCTGGCAGAAAGCCTGGGAAAAGGTGGGGACTGAAGCTGAGCAAAGGTGCTTTCCCCTGCCCTAGGTGCCGAGGCTTGTGGCTTGAGTGTCATGCACAACCCCATCGGTGGGGGCGGGGCAAAGACCCAGATAGGCTGAGGCTTGTAGAGCCTACATGAGAGCACAGCCCCTCCCGTGGAGGAGAGGGGGAAATCACAGGCAGCAGTCCAGTGCTGGCAATGCCAATACCCAACCGCCCTAGGCAGCAGCAGAGGGGAAGTCAGGCCTGAAGACAGAACACAACTAGGGAACACAGAGGCAATACCCATTGGACACCAGTGGCCACACCCTTTTTATACACAGACAACATAGGCAGGCAGAGAAATGAAACCCAAATGAATAAAGAGAAATCCCCAGAGAAGGAAGTAAATGAACCAGATATAACCAAATTACCGGATGCAGAGTTTAAAATAATGATAGTTAGGATGTTCAAAGAGCTTAGAGCAACAATGTATAGTCATTATGAACACCAAAATAAAGAGATAACAAGTATATAAAAAGAAATTGAAATAATAAAAAAGAATCAGACAGAAATGACAAATACAATATCAGAATGGAAGAACACAATGGAAAGAATTAAAAGCAGGATGGATGAAGCTCAGGATCAAATCAGCAAGTTAGAGGACAAAATAAACGAAGGTATAGAAGCAGAGCAGAAAAAAGAAAAGAGATTCAAAAAGACTGAGGAAACTCTAAGGGAGCTTTGTGACAATATGAGAGAAATAACATATGCATCATAGGGGTTCCTGAGGAAGAAGAGAAAGAACAAGGGATAGAAACTTTGTTCAACCAAATCAGAACAGAAAACTTCCCTAAATTAAGGCTGGAAAATGACTCACACGTTCAAAAAGCACAGAGAACTCCATTAAAGAGAAACCCAAAGAAATCTACACCAAGACACATCATAATTAAAAAACCAAGACTAAGTGATAAAGAGAAAATATTAAAAGCTGCTAGAGAAAAAAAGGCTATCACCTTCAACAGAGGCACCATAAGGATGACATCTGACTTCTCAACAGAAACAGTTGAGGCCAGAAGGGAATGAAAAGGCATATTCAAAGAAATGCAGAACAAGAACCTACAACCAAGACTACTTTATCCAGCAAGGCTAACGTTTAAAATTGTAGGAGAAATAAAAAGCTTTCCAGACAAAATAAAACCTCAGGGAATTCATTAAAACCAAACCAATCTTGCTAAAGATTCTAAGGGGTCTGTTATGAGCAAATCAAAGGGGGAAACAATATAGCAAAAGAGGAATACAGCTTTAAAGAATAAAATGGCAATAAACAACTACATATCAGTAATAACCTTAAATTTAAATGAATTAAGTGACCCAATCAAAAGACATAGAGTAGCTGCATGGATAAGAAAACAGGACCCATACATATGCTGTCTACAGTAGACACACCTTAAAACAAAAGATGCACATAGACTGAAGGTAAAAGGATGGAGAAAAATATTTCATCCAAATAAAAATGAAAAAAAAGCCTTGGTAGCAGTACTTATATCTGACAAAATGGACTTTAAAACAAAGACTGTAGTAAGAGATAAAGAAGGACACTACATAATGATAAAGGGAACCAGTCAATAGGAAGATATAACCATTATATATATCTACATGCCAAACATAAAAGCACTGACATACATAAGGCAGACTTTGTTGGCTATAAAGGGCGAGATAAACAGCAATACTATAATAGTAGGGGATTTCAATACCCCGCTAACTTAACTGGATAGATTGTCAAGAAAGAAAATTAACAAAGAAACAGCATACTTAAAGGATACACTAGTTCAGTGGTTCTTAATCTTTTTTGAGGTACTGAACCCACCAGTTTCATATGCGCATTCACCGAACCCTTCTTTACTGATAAATAAAATATGGTTTTTCCCCCAAATTTAGATTTGCTGGTGTGAGACTAGAGTTGCTCAACTTGGCATTGCATATCATGCAGATAGGATGCTGACTCCCATCCCGTTCCATGATACATGTGAATCCATGTTGTATATATTCATCTGACCACTTTCTTTTTTTGCCGAAATATTTAGTATGGATTAAAATATTAAGACAGAAACCACATGATGTACAACTATGAAAGCTGTTGACTACTGCACGCACTAAATTTCCCGCAGCACTGGTTGGCCCAGCAATGTAAGGTGATCCTCTGCAGCAAGTGATGGCCAAGCTAGGCGTGTCATCATGACTTTACACAAGTGAGTCTTTACCTCCGTGGCAGAGGCTTCTCCTAACCCCTGAGACCGACTCATCGAATCCTTAGGGTTCGATAGAACCCAGGTTAAGAACCACTGCACTAGATCAACTCGATTTAATTGATATCTTCAGAATATTTCACCCTAAAGCAGGAGAATATTCATTCTTTTCAAGCACTCATGATACATTCTCTAGGATAGACTACCTGTTAGGACACAAAAGTGGTCTCAACAAATTTAAGAAGATTGAAATCATATCAAGCATTTTCTCTGATCACAATGCCATGAAACTAGAAATTAATTACAGAGAAAAACTGAAAATACTCAAACACTTGGAAACTAAATAGCATGTTATTAAATAACAAATGGATTAACAATGAGATCAAAGAAGAAATAAAAAAGTTTCTAGAAACAAATGAAAATGAGCATACATCAACTCAAAATTTATGGGACACAACAATAGCAGTACTGAGAGGGAAGTTCATAGCACTACAGGCATACCTAAGAAGACAGAAAAAGCTCAAATAAGCAACCTCACCCTGCATCTAAAAGAATTAGACAAACAACAGCAAGTAAAGCCCAGGGGTAGTAACAAGAAGGAAATAATAAAGATTAGAGCAGAAAGAAATGACATAGAATCTAAAGAAACAATACAAAGGATCAATTAAATCGGGAGCTGGTTCTTTGAAAAGACTAACAAGATCGATGAACCTTTAACTAGATTCACCATGAACAAAAAGAGAGAGGACTCAAAAAAATAAAATTAGAAAGAATAGTGGAGCAATAACAACTGACAAAACAGAAATACAAAATATTGTAAGAAAATATTATGAAGAGTTGTATGCCGAAAAACTAGACAACCTATATGAAATGAACAAATTCCTTGAAACATACAATCTTCCAAAAATCAATCTGGAAGAATCAGAAACCCTAAACAGAGTGATTACAACAAATGAGATAGAAACAGTTATCAAAAAACTCCCAACAAAGAATAGTCCTGGGCCTGATGGCTTCACAAGTGAATTCTACCAAAAACTCAAAGAACTAACTCTTATTCTTCTCAAGCTATTTCAAAAAATTCAAGAGGAAGGAAGAATTCCAAGCTCCTTTTATGAGGAAAGCATAGTTCTGATTCCGAAACCAGGCAAAGACAACACAAAGAAAAACAATTACAAACCAATATCCCTGATGAATTATATGCTAAAATCTAAAACAAAATATTAGTAACCGAATTCAGCAATATATGAAAAAAATCATACACCATGATAAAGTGGGATTTATTCTGGGGAGGCAAGGCTGGTTCAATATTCTCAAATCAATTAATGTGATTCATCACATAAACAAAAGGAAGGACAAAAATCACATGATAATTTCAATAGATACAGAAAAAGCATTTGATAAAATTCAGCATCCATTAATGATCAAAACTCTCAGCAAAGTGGGAATACAGAGAACAAACCTTAGCATGATAAAGGCCATCTACGACAAACCCAGAGCCAACATCATACTATATGGGATAAAATTAAAAGCAATACCCTTAAAATCAGGAACAAGGCAGGGGTGCCCCCTTCCACCACTCTTATTCAACATAGTCCTGGAAGTCCTAGCTACAGCAATCGAACAAGAAGAAGAAATAAAAGGCATCCAAATTGGTAAAGAAGAAGTAAACCTGTCATTATTTGCAGATGATATGATATTGCATATAGAAAACCTTAGAGTCTCAGTCAAAAAACTACTAGACCTGATAAATAAATTCAGCAAGATGGCAGGATATAAAATTAATACTCAGAAATCAAAGGCATTTTTATAAATCAACAATGAACTGTTAGCAAAAGAAATTAAGGAAACAATCCTCTTCACTATTGCAGCCAAAAAAATAAAGTACCTAGGAGTAAATTTAACCAAGGAGGTTAAGGACTTGTAGTCGGAAAATTATAAAACATTGATAAAAGAAATCAAGGAAGATACAAACAAGTGGAAGCATATACCGTGCTCATGGCTAGGAAGAATAAATATCATTAAAATGTCTATATTACCCAAAGCAATTTATAAATTCAATGCAATACCAATTAAAATACCAATGACATACTTCAAAGATATAGAACATATATTCCAAAAATATATATGGAACCAAAAAAGAACACAAATAACCTCAGCAGTACTGGAAAAGAAGAATAAAGCGGGACATATCACTCTTCTTGATATCAAGTTATATACAAGGCCATTTTACTCAAGACAACCTGGTACTGGCATAAGAACAGGCATATAGATCAATGGAACAGAACAGAGAACCCAGAAATAAACCCACAGCTTTATGGACAACTGATATTTGACAAAGGAGGAAAGAACATACAATGGAGTAAAGACAGCCTCTTTAACAAATGGTGTTGGGAAAATTGGACATCTACCTGCAAAAAAATGAAACTAGACCATCAACTTACACCATTCACAAAAACAAACACAAAATGGATAAAAGACTTAAATGTAAGCTGTGAAACCATAAGCATCTTAGAAGAAAACATAGGCAGCAAGCTCTCCGACATCTGTAGCAGCAGTATATTTGCCGATTTATCTCCACGGGCAAATGAAATAAAAGACAAGATAAACAAATGGGACTATATCAAACTAAAAAGTTTTTGCACAGATAAAGACAATAAGAACAGAATAAAAAGACAAACCACACAATGGGAGAACATATTCGACAGCACATTTGATAAGGGGTTAATAACTAGAATTTATAAAGAACTTATAAAACTCAACACCAGGAAGACAAACAACTCAATCAAAAAATGGGCAAAAGAAATGAATAGAAATTTCTCCAAAGAAGACATACAGATGGCCAATAGGCATATGAAAAAATGCTCAACATCACTAATCATTAGAGAAATGCAAATTAAAACCACAATGAGATATCACCTCACACCAGTCAGAATGGCACTCATCAGCAAAACAACACAGAATAAGTGCTGGCGAGGATGTGGAGAAAAGGGAACCCTTCTGTACTGCTGGTGGGAATGCAGACTGGTGCAGCCACTGTGAAAAAACAGTTTGGAGATTCCTCAGAAAATTAAAAATCGAACTGCCTTTTGACCCAGCTATCCCACTTATAGGAATATACCCTAAGAACACCATAGCACTGTTCGAAAAGAAGAAATGCGCCCCCATGTTCGTTGCAGCATTGTTCACAATAGCGAAGATCTGGAACCAGCCCAAGTGTCTGTCAGAAGACGAGTGGATTAAAATGCTATGATACATATATACTATGGAATACTACTCAGCCATAAGAAACGATGACACCGGATCATTTATAACAAAATGGATGTACCTTGATAACATTATACGGAGTGAAATAAGTAAATCAGAAAAAAAGAAAAACTGAGAACAGCATGATTTCATACATAGGTGGGACATGAAAGTGAGGGTATGAGACATGGACAAGAGTGTGGTGGTTACGGGGTGGGGGGAGGGAGGAGGGGGTGGGATAGGGAGGAGGGGAGGGACACAGGGAAAACCAGATAGAAGGTGACAGAGGACAATTTGACTTTTGGTGACGGGTATGCTACACAATTGAATGATAAGATAACCTGGAGATGTTTTCATTGTACATATGTACCCTGATTTATTGGTGTCACCCCATTAGAATTAATAAAAAATATATATATATTTTTAAAAAAATGTGTTTGGGGGAAGTACAACTATCATGGCATGACCGAATAGCATAATCTTAGAATATAATACTCTAGGGAATTACTGAACATTTTTACCAGTGACCTTGATTTGCAGCTGTGTACCACCACTGGGTTTCAAGGGATTCTGTTAATAAAGTGATTTGGAGTTTCAAAAAAAGAAAAAAAACAACACATTATAGGTGCTGGTGAGGATGTGGAGAAAAGGAAATCTTCCTGTGTTGCTGGTGGGAATGCAGACTGGTGTAGCTACTGTGGAAAACAGTATGGAGATTTTTCTAAAAATTAAAAATCGAACTGCCTTCTGACCTAGCGATCCCACTTATAGGAATATACCCTAAGAACACCATAGCACTGTTCAAAAAGAAGAAATGCGTCCCCTTGTTCGTGGCAGCATTGTTCACAATAGCGAAGATCTTGAAACAGTCCAAGTGTCCTTCAGTGGACGAGTGGATTAAAAAGATTTGGTACATATATACCATGGAATACTACTCAGCCATAAGAAATGATGACATCGGAGCATTTACAACAACATGAATGAACCTTGATAACATTATACTGAGTGAAATAAGTAAATCAGAAAAAAACTAAATATAAATAATTCCATACATAGATTGGACATAAAAATGATACTCAGAGACATGGACAATTGTGTGCTGCCTATCTTGAGCGTGGGTGGGGGGTAAGGGGTAGCAGAGGAAGGTGGTAGGGGGTGGGGAGGGGCACAAATAAAACCAGATATAAGGTGACAGAAGACAATTTGACTTTGGGTATGCATTATAATCAAATGTCAAAATAACCTGCAGAGGTTTTCTATGAACAAATGTACCCTGATTTATCAATGTCACCCCATTAAAATTTAAAATTAATAAAATCAATAAATTAAAAAATATATATATATATTTTATCTTTAGTGCATTGTACTTATATATGGACATACCTGATAAAAGGCACTAGAAGTCATTTTAGAAAAAAATAATTTACTTCTACCTACCAAAATAATCTCTCAAATCGCTATCCAAGACTGAAGTAAAACAAAATCCTAGCTCACCACTCAAACTGTTCTCAAAGCAATGAAATTGGTTTGCTATGGGAAGTGTATATTAGAGTGCTGTATCCTATTTTTAGTGCTAATTACCAAACATTGCATTATGACAGGATGAAATGAACTTCATTAAGTTTCATAAAAAAGTTTAAATAGTGAAAGATTGGTTTGTTGACATATAAAATTAAATATTATATCTGATCATTAATTGAATGATACATTCAAAAATGAGATAGCTGAGTTAAACAAAGTTGAACAAACAATATTTGCTAAAGTTTATCTGCACAATTTAAACTGAATATCTGCTATTAGAATAAATATATTAATCATTTAACATAGAAATACTGAATCACTAAGTTTCTTTAAAAAAGGACAGCTTTTTTTCAGATGGTGTTTATATACCTAAAGTTCCTTTTAAATTTAACTGTAAAATTAATGTATATTTAGTTTTAAGAAACGAAAGTTGTTGAAATTACTTTATAACTTGATTTAAAGAGTGTAGAGATTATTTGGAATGCACTGGCTATAAAACTTTTACCATAGGTATGACTTTTTGTTGCTTAGAAGAATGAGTAATCATTGTTAACTACAACTTAATGGAAATGAGTTATAGTGAGTATTGGAATTTTGATAATTGTGATAATTATAAAATTCAATAGCATCAAACATCAGCAGAATATGTATAATCTATTTTCTTATTATATTCTCTAAACACAGTATCCTAGGATAGTTGCCCATGTGGGAAGCAGCTAGAAAAAAAACATCACTTTTAACTTCTAACACTTGCTCTTGTGTTTTACTGATATTCATAGTGAAACAAATGTTAAAACACAACTGCAGGGGAGAAGCAAGATGGCGACGGAGTAGGCGGACGTACCAACTTCCAACTCCCAGAACCAAAGTGGATTATAACTTAATTTTAAGAACCATCATCTGGATAAATCAACTTTGAACTAAACTAAGTGGACTCTTCAACCAAGGAACACAGAAGAAGCCACATTGAGACTGGTAGGAATAGCGAAAACACGAAGAGGGCTGCCCAGCTCCCCGGAGAAAACTGAAGCCCGGAGAGACCCGCGTGGCGGGCGGAAAGTTTGGCGGAGAGGGAGGGACCTGGGTCCCAGGAACCAAGCCCCAGCCTACAGTCCCAGAGCCTAGAGAAGGCGTTTGGACAGTTTTGAGCTGTGAAACAAGTGAGGGAGCTCCCAGGCCTACAGTGTGGAGTATTAGGGCCGTTCCTACTCTGTTGAGGGTTGCTGAAGGGTATGGTGGTGGCATGACGCTGAAACACGGTTCTGTCGGCGTGGGCGGAGACCAAGCCGGTGTGAGCTCGGTCTAGCCCAGCAGGGGCAGAGGGGACTTGCGAAAGCAGTCCAGAAGCTGCGGGCCTGCCTGTAATCCCACCTTTGGGGATAAAGCGGGAGGCCAGGAGTGGGCAGCGATCTGCTCTGCGACCCTGTGCAAGCCGGCCCTGAGTGCAGGGACAGGGCTAGAACCAGGGATGGGCGGGGGCTCGCGGCTGAGCTCATGCTACCAGCCCCGCCCGGCCAGTGAAACTGTGGTTTGCCATTCTACGTGCGCGAGTGGGCTCTGAGCGTGGGGGGTGGGATAGATCTCGAGATGAGCAGAAGTTCACAGCTCAGACCAGGCTACTATCCCCGCCCAAACAGAGAAACCACGGTTTGCCATCCTATGTGCACGAGCGGGCTCCGAACACGGGAGAGGGGTAGAGTCCGGAACAAGCGGCAGCCAGCAAACACGCCCGGCCCAATAAACTTTGTTTTACAACCCTGCACAGAAGGGCCCTGGCCTTGAGGGCAGAACTAAAGCTCCGGACGGGCAAAGGCTCACAGCTAAGAGCACGTCAAAAGCCCCGCCCAACCTGCGAAACAGTGGCAAGCAGGCTCTGACTGCGGGTTCTGGGCAGAAGTCTGGAAACAGGCTGGGTCCGCAGCTGAGCAAAGGTGCTCACCTCTACCCTTGGTGGTGAGGCTTGTGGCTTGAGTGACAGCCCCTCTCGCGGAGGAGAGGCAGAAATCACAGCAAAAGCCACAGTGGAACGGCGCTGGCATTGCCCATACCCAACCTCCCTAGGCAATGGCAGAGGAGGTGGCCGGCCTGCAGACAGACCACACCTAGATAACACAAAGGCAACACCTACTGGACTCCAGTGGCCACAACTTGCTTATACACAGACAAAATGGGCAGGCAGAGGAATGCAAACCAAATGAATCAAGAGAAATCCCTAGAGAAGGACCTGAATGAACCAGATATAACCAAATTACCAGAAGCAGAATTTAGAATAATAATAGTTAGGATGTTCAAACATATTAGAGCAACAATGGAAAGTCCTTATGAACACCAAAATAAAGAGATAACAAGTATAAAAAACAAAATTAAAATAATAAAAAAGAATCAGACAGAAATGACAAATACAGTATCAGAACTGAAGACCGCAATGGAAATAATTAAAAGCAGGATGAATCACACTGAGGATCGAATCAGCAAGTTAGAGGACACAATAAACAAAGGCACAGAAGCAGAGAAGAAAAAGAAAAAGAGACTCAAAAAATGTGAGGAAACTCTAAGGGAGCTCTGTGACAACATGAAGACAAACAACATTTGCATCATAGGGTTGCCTGAAGAAGAGAAGAGAGGACAGGAAATGGAAACTTTGTTCAATCAAATCATAGCAGAAAACTTCCCTAAATTAAGGCTTGGAAACACCCCACACATTCAAGAAGGACACAGAACTCCATTAAAGAGAAACCCAAAAAAATCTACACCAACACACATCATAGTTAAAATACCAAAGCTAATGGATAAAAAAAAAATTTAAAAGCTGCTAGGAAATAAAAGGCTATCACCTACAAAGGAGCCCCCATAAGGATGACATCGGACTTCTCAACAGAAACATTTGAGGCCAGAAGGGAATGGCAAAATATAATCAAAGTAATGCAGAACAAGAACCTACAACCAAGACTACTCTATCCAGCAAGGCTAACGTTTAAAATTGAAGGAGAAATAAAGAGCTTCCTAGAAAAAGAAAGCCTCAAGGAATTCATAAAAACCAACCTAATTCTGCAAGAGATACTAAGGGGCCTGTTGTGAACAGTTTAAAGGGAGGAAAGAATAGAGCAAAAGAAGAATACAGCTTTAAAGAATAAAATGGCAATAAACAACTACATATCAATAATAACCTTAAATGAAAATGGATTAAATGATTCAATCAAAAGACATAGGGTAGCTGCATAGATAAAGAAACAGGACCCATACATATGCTGTCTACAAGAAACACACCTTAAAACATTAAATGCACATAGACTAAAGGTAAAAGGATGGAAAAAAATATTTCATGCAAATGGAAATGAAAAAAAAGCCAGGGTAGCAGTACTTATAGCTGACAAAATGGACTTTAAAACAAAGGCTGTAGTAAGAGGTAAAGAAGGACACTACATAATGATAAAGGGAACAATTCAACAGGAAGATATAACTATTATAAATATCTATGCACCAAATATAGGAGCCCCGACATACATAAAGCAGATTTTGATGGATATAAAGGGCGAGATTAACAGCAATACTATCATAGTAGGGGATTTCAATACCCCTCTAAGAACACTGGATAGATCCTCAAGAAAGAAAATTAATAAAGAAACAGCAGACTTAAAGGAGACACTAGATCAACTTGATTTAATAGATATCTTCAGAACTTTTCACCCTAAAGCAGTAGAATATACATTCTTCTTAAGCGCTCATGGTACGTTTTCTATCATAGACCACATGTTAGGTCTCAATATATTTAAGAAGATTAAAATCATATCAAGCATTTTTTCTGATCACAATGCCATGAAACTAGAAATTAACCACAAAAAAACCCTGAAAAATACTCAAACACTTGGAAACTAAATAGCATAATATTAAATAATGAATCGATTAACAATGAGATCAAAGAAGAAATAAAAAAGTTTCTAGAAACAAATGATAATGAGCATACATATACTCAAAATTTATGGGACACAGCAAAAGCAGTTCTGAGAGGGAAGTTTTCTAGCTTCTTATAATTGCACTACAGGCAATTATAAGAAGCTAGAAAAAGCTCAAATAAGAAACCTGAACCTGCAATTAAAAGAACTAGGAAAACAACAGCATAAAAAACCAAGGACAAGTAGAAGGAAGGAAATAATAAAGATCAGAGCAGAAATAAATGACATAGAGGCGAAGGAAACAATACAGAGGATCAATGAAACCAGAAGCTGGTTCTTTGAAAAGGTAAACAAGATTGATGAACCTTTAACTAGACTCACCAAGAAAAAAAGAAAGAGGCCTCAAATAAATAAAATTAGAAAGGACAGTGGAGAAATAACAACGGACACAACAGAAATACAAAGCATTGTAAGAAAATACTATGAAGAACTATATGCCAAAAAATTAGACAATCTTGGTAAAATAGACAAATTTCTTGAATCATATAACCTTCCAAAAATCAATCTGGAAGAATCAGAACACCTAAACAGACCAACTACAACGAATGAGATCGAAGCAGTTATCAAAAAACTCCCAAAAAAGAAAAGTCCTGGGCCTGATGGCTTCACAAGTGAATTCTATCAAAAATTCAAAGAAGAACTAACTCCTATCCTCCTCAAGCTATTACAAAAAATTCAAGAGGAAGGAAGACTTCCAAACTCCTTTTATGAGGCGAACATAATTCTGATCTCAAAACCGGGCAAAGACAACACAAAGAAAGAAAATTATAGGCCTATATCCCTGATGAATTTAGATGCTAAAATTATAAACAAAATATTAGCCAACCGGATCCAGCAATATATGAAAAAAATCATGCACCGTGATCAAGTGGGATTTATTCTGGAGAGGCAAGACTGGTTCAGTATTCGCAAATCAATCAATGTGATTCATCACATAAACAAAAGGAAGGACAAAAATAACATGATAATTTCAATAGATGAAGAATAGGCATTTGATAAAATCCAGCACCCACTCATGCTTTAAACTCTCAGTAAAGTTAAAATACAGGAACCATTCCTTAACATAATAAAGGCCATCTAAGACAAACCGACAGCAAACATCATACTAAATGGGCAAAAATTAAAAGCAATCCCCTTAAGATCAGGAACCAGGCAGGGGTGCCCCCTTTCACCACTCATATTCCACATAGTCCTGGAAGTCCTAGCTACAGCAATCAGACAAAAAGAAGAAATAAAAGGCATCCAAATTGGAAAAGAAGAAGTAAAACTGTCACTATTTGCAGATGATATGATATTGTATGTAGAAAACCCTAAAGTCTCAGTCAAAAAACTACTGGACCTGATAAATGAATTCACCAAGGTGGCAGGATATAAATTTAATACTCAGAAATCATAGGCATTTCTATATACCAACAATGAACTGTCAGCAAAAGAAATTAAGGAAACAATCCCCTTCACTATTGTAGCCAAAAATATAAAGTACCTAGGAGTAAATTTAACCGAGGAGGTTAAGGACTTGTATTCAGAAAATTATAAAACATTGGTAAAAGAAATCAAGGAAGATACAAACAAGTGGAAGCATATACCGTGCTCATGGCAAGGAAGAATAAACATCATTAAAATGTCTATATTACCCAAAGCAATTTATAAATTCAATGCAATACCAATTAAAATACCAATGACATACTTCAAAGATATAGAACACATATTCCAAAAATTTATATGGAACCAAGAAAGAACACGAATAGCCTCAGCATTCTTAAAAAGAAAAAATAAAGCAGGAGGTATCACTCTTCCAGATATCAAGGTTTACTATAAGGCCATTATACTCAAGACCGCCTGGTACTGGCATAAGAACAGGCACATAGATCAATGGAACAGAACAGAGGATCCAGAAATAAACCCACAGCTTTATGGACAACTGATATATGACAAAGGAGGATAGAACATACAATGGAGTAAAGACATCCTCTTTAACAAATGGTGTTGGGAAAATTGGACATCTACCTGCAAAAAAATGAAACTAGACCATCAACTTACAACATTCACAAAAACAAACTCAAAATGGATAAAAGACTTAAACATTATCCGTGAAACCATAAGCATCTTAGAAGAAAACATACGCAGTAAGCTCTCTGACATTTGTAGCAGCAATATATTTGCCGATTTATCTCCACGGGCAAATGAAATGAAAGGCAAGATAAACAAATGGGACTATATCAAACTAAAAAGTTTTTGCACAGATAAAGACAATAAGAACAGAATAAAAAGACAAACCACACAATGGGAGAACATATTCGACAGCACATCTGATAAGAGGTTAATAACTAAAATTTATAAAGAACTTATAAAACTCAACAACAGAAAGACAAACAATCCAATCAAAAAATGGGCAAAAGAAATGAATAGAAATTTCTCCAAAGAGGACATACAGATGGCCAATAGGCATATGAAAAAGTGCTCAACATCACTAATCATTAGAGAAATGCAAATTAAAACCACAATGAGAGATCACCTCACACCAGTCAGAATGGCACTCATCAGCAAAACAACACAGAATAAGTGCTGGCGAGGATGTGGAGAAAAGAGAACCCTTCTGCACTGCTGGTGGGAATGAAGACTGGTGCAGCCACTGTGGAAAACAGTTTGGAGATTCCTCAAAAAATTAATAATTGAACTGCCTTTAGACCCAGCTATCCCACTTATAGGAATATACCCTAAGAACACCATAGCACTGTTCGAAAAAAAGAAATGCGCCCCCATGTTCGTGGCAGCATTGTTCACAATAGCGAAGATCTGGAAACAGCCCAAGTGTCCGTCAGAAGACGAGTGGATTAAAATGCTATGGTACATATTTACTATGGAATACTACTCGGCCATAAGAAATGATGACATCGGATCATTTATAACAAAATGGATGTACCTTGATAACATTATTCGGAATGAAATAAGTAAATCAGAAAAAAAGAACAACTGAGAACAGCATGATTTCATACATAGGTGGGACATAAAAGGGAGACTATGAGACATGGACAAGAGAGTGGTGGTTACGAGGTGGGGGGAGGGAAGGAAAGGTGGGATAGGGAGGAGGGGAGGGACACAGGGAAAACCAGATAGAAGGTGACAGAGGACAATTTGACTATTGGTGATGGGTATGCATCACAATTGAATGAATAGATAACCTGGAGATGTTTTCATTGTACATATGTACCCTGATTTATTGGTGTCACCCCATTAAAATGAATAATAATAAAATAAAAAGAAAAACACAACTGCAGGTATGTGATACAAAGAAGCCATTTGAATAGTAGGTATTTTGCATGTTAAAAATTTCCTTTTTTCCCTGGCAGGATAGTTAAGTTGGTTAGAGGATCATCTTGGAGTGCAGGGCACATAAAGGAACAGATAGATGTTCCTCTCTCTCTCTCTCTCTCCCTTTCTCTCTCACTGAAATTAATAAATAAAAATTAAAAAATTATAATTATTTCCTTTTATCCCGTCACATTCAAAATTCTGCGTACCTGTTAGTCCCTGAATTACACTTTTACCTGCTCTGGGAACCCAGTATTTGGCATCCAAATAGTATTACTTATGGCACAGCATTGACATTTATACACGTATTTTCTGTTTTAGTGTTCATCTACAAAAAATTATTACACTTGGATTCTTAGTATAATGGATGTTAGGTTCAAATTTGAAGACACAGTTTATTTTTTCTCTCACTATATCTTTAGTATGTCATCTTGCTTCCAAACCACAGGGGCGACCCGTGGAACTGCTCTTTCTCTTTGACCTGAATTATTTTTTCTGGGTTGATGCTCTAGGCATGATATTCTGTCCCTTTTCCTTGTGCAGTCTGTAGCACTGGAAAAGATCATCAATTGTGCCTTGCTAGAATATCAGCACTCCTCTTAGAGTCAAACTTTCAATGAGTTTCCTAAATGGGCATTAACATGGATTTTTCTGCCACTCTCTGTGCAACATCATTAAGCATCCTCAGTGAAAACCGCTGATCAATACTTTACTCATTGACCATTTCACATCTTTTGTGAAGTTTAGCAGTTAACAGCTCTGATGGGGTCTGCTGGTCCTAGACAGGAGATTTTTTTGTTGTTGTTAACTAATCTAGTTAGATCAAGAATGTTTTCTGTTTACCAAACCCTGCAAATAAAACACAGCAACATTCTCCAAGAAACTACATTCTCTAAGAAACTGCCACGATTGCCATCACGGGTTCCTATAAGGTCTCAGAGTGGATCCATGGAGTATTGGAAAATAGGTCTGTCTTTGTGTGAGCCTGGTACACACCAGGTTAATTTTAAACTTGTTTCCCCTGTCAGGACTTTCAGAAACTACTGTGTTGTGAATTGTCAAGAACTGAATTTAGTCTAAAAAATTTCCATAAATTAGTTGAACAAAGATTGATTTTCACAGATCTCTAACAAAAGAAGAAAAAAATTACAATATAAAGAGAGCATAGGAAATTTTTCTAAACAGTTTATGACTAATGATAAAAGCTGTGAAAGATTGTCTATATTTATAACTGTTAAAAATTTCAAAGATTATTTTGTGTGAGCTAAGGACTTGGGCTTCACAATTTTGAGATAAGCAAAAAGATTACAGACACTCAGCAGAGATCTTTCCTTTTAATTCATCACCTTTTACTTGCTCAAAAATAGGACATTGATGTCAGGATTCTAATTAGGGTTGTGAAATAGCATAAACAGGCATGGATTTTTCAAAGATGTTTGTTCCAGGCTCTAATATACTATAAGAAATGCAAATAAAAATCTTGATAATAGAATGAAATATTATTTTGTTCTAGGTTTACTGAAAATCTGTTGAACATTTGATTTGAAAGCTTTTTATTTTTTCCCTTTTCATCCTATTTGAGGTGCAGGGAGGGATATGATATGCATATTGTAAAAAATAAGTAGATAGCATGTATTATATCCATTTAGGTTTTAAACATACACAAATACCAGAAATAAGAAAATGTTTGTGCTGTAACCTGAGCTAACAATGGTAGTTACTGTTTTATATATCCTTTAGAGAATATATAACCATATTTTTATACAAGCCAGCACCACATTCTGCTGATGTTTAATTAGGGCCTAACGAAGTGAGTGATGGTAAGTTCTTTCTGGCCCATTTAAATACAGAGAGTAATTTTGGCTTGACATTATCATATTTTTCAACTTAACTTTCAGACACTGAATTTCAGAAGTAACTGATCCCTACCACCTCCCACACCACCATTGTTAATGACCAGCAAGTCTGAAGTCTGGCAAGTTAGAAACCTAGTAGACCATTCAGGGACCTCGTCTGGATATCCCAGAGGCGCTGTTTATAACACGGCTGCTTGATGGTCAGCTCCCCACTTCATCATGACCCGGGGTGACTTGTTTCTCAGGCATGAAAAGTGGGTTACAAGTCTTTCTGATACAACTCTTCAAGCTACTGGTACATCCACTTCACATGAAACTATTTTTCCCAGTGGTTCCCTCTATCCAGATGAGTTTTCTTCCAGAACGCCCTCGTTTACCTTACTGGCATCAGAGTTTAGCTAGAGACACCTTGGTTCCCCAAACATGTTTTGATAAATTCAAGACTCAAAGCAAAGAGTCTGAGTCTAATCCTCTCTCAATTTTTATTCCCCTCGAACAGCAGTATCCCACAGAACCTTCTGTGATGATGGACATGTTCTTTATCTTCTGTGATGATGGACATGTTCTTTATCTTCTGTGATGATGGACATGTTCTTTACCTGTGCTTCCCACTAGAGAGTCATGAGCCAGCCAAATGTGGTTTTTGAACACTTCACATGTGGCAACCAATGAACTAAATTAATATTTATTTTTAATTTATATTTAATGAATTCAAATTTCAATAGACTCTTATATGCTAGTGGCTACAATAGTGGGCAGGATAGCCTAAATTGGTAGCTCGGCCCCTTTATTAAAGACGGATGAAAGTATTGAGGTCATCTCCCCCCACATTCAAGCCATAACACCCCAAACAAAAATGCTGGTGTACTTGTTAGAGGAGGGTTAACCCTTCCCAGCACTAGCACAGAGGCCTCATGATTTTGAAGAGATAAATCTGCCCTGTTACTGATAAATGTGTATTATTTTAAAAAATAGAGCTTTGCAACTGCACTGATGCTGCTGAACTCTTTCCCATGGATTTTAATCATATGCAAAATTGCAAGATGTTTTGTTATTCCTGTTCTTAAGCAAAACAAATCAATTTGATCAATTGCTGTAAAAGTTTTTTCAGTGAGAACTATTATTTGATGAACAATAGGGAACAACCATCCTGTTCCGGTGTTTGAAGAAACAAACAAAACAAAGAACAAAACAATAAAAACAGAGGAAAATCCAGATAAGCCTTTGACAGCTCAGTGCCAGTGTAAAAGCTCTAACCTCTGTAAAAATGTTAAATGCATTCTGCTTGACAAGATGGAAACTAGAGTGTTTGTAATGTCATGACTATGGAAAATTTAATGATACTTCGGTACTCAGAGTTTTTTATACAAAGTGTAATTAATCAGGCATTTGAGGAGATGATGATATAACATAAGCCTCAGTTAAATGATATCAATCTTAATATAATTATTTCCAACAGTATGTCTTTCATTTTATGAGAACTATCTGTATTTCCTCCTTATACAACCATTTCTCGTCTGTGGTTATTTCAGCGAGAAATTTCTCAAACATAAAGAAATGCTTAAAGGACTGAAATGTATTTCAAATATTATCTTTCTTTCCTTACCTATTAAATAAGTCATACATGATTGCCAATTCAGCATTATATTCCCTCTCATCCCCAACACTCCTAGAATCAGACACATCCTCACAGATTAAATTTTGAGAAGCAGATCCAGAGACATGTAGGAGTTTATGGGGAGTGAAGGCAACTGTGATATGAAGGGAGCAGTGCTGTCAAAAGGAGAAGCTGAAGGGAGATGCTGTGTCAGGGAAGACCTTAGGCATTTCTCCAGGGAACTCTGAAGCTCTGAAGTTTTAAGGGCCTTAGAAAACCTGACTTGGATGAGTCATCAGAGAAGGCTGCCATGAAAAAGGGGCATGTCTTGGGGGTGCTGCTTTCTTCAGTATGGTGGAATTAGAGAAGGGTTTCTCAAAAGCTACTTTCTGATCATCTCTAGAAGTTGGGTGTTTGAAGGGAAATAGAGAATAATAGCTGAAGGCAAATATGCATGTAGACCAGATACCCCACTATAGGTGGCAGAAATGAGAGAGAACTAAACTAATTTTAACAGGCCTCAGCCATAGGCAGAACTTGAAATTGACAGATCCATAATTCATGAGGTCCAAGCTGAAACTAGCATAATCTGATCAGAAACTGAGTTTGAAAAACAAAATCTATTAAAATGAAATCATTTCAGATGAAGACTAAGGAAGTCAAAGGTTATTATAGGGTTGAAACAGGTAGAAAAGTACTGAAATATAAGCCATCAATACATTATTTTGATCACAAAATTTTTGAATTATTGATATTCTTTATTCAAATAAATAGTAGCAATTACTTCAGAATTTGACTTTAGAATGAATGGAAAATGCCACTATGGTGATGTGACTAGTATCCAAAAAGGAATGTTGGAAAAATATGGTTATTGTATCTGAATATAAATCCATAATTACCAAATGCATTGCCTTCCTTGAGAAGATGTTTCATTAGATTCCTTCAGGGTATGAGCTACTGGAAAGAAATAAATTTGAGATGATACAGAGTTATCACTTTTAGAGGATCATAGTATTATAATTACTTTCTGTTATATAGTTGAGTTAGGTTATCATTTAATGTATTACTAAGTATTTAAGTAATTTTCTGGTTGTGAAGGCATAGAAGTTTAGAATGCTCAGAAAATTTGTACAAAAAAAAAAAGTCAAAACATGAACTCTTTCTACCTAAACTGTTTATTAGAAGGGATATGTAGGAATTAATTTAGAAAAGATCTATGGAAGTTTTCTATGCAATTAGGAACTAATCATTTTATTTGAGAATTGATATGTATATATTGTATAATTAGATTTATCTCTGTGTTATGGTGGTTTTGAGTCAAGGACAGTGATATTCTTTCATTCTGTCTTGATGTACATATTTTTACCAATATAGGTTTTAGATTGCAAATCTTGGTTTGAGTGAGGTAGTGCTCAATAGTATGAACTTTGTTCTAGGTTGAATTATCTTAAGGGCTGGATTGAGTCATATAAAACTCATATGTAAAGTCCTAATCTTCAGTACCCCAGAATGGGACTATATTTTGAGATTGGGACTTTACAGATTAAGTTAAAAAGAAGATTATTAGGGTGAACCCTTATCCAATAGGACTGGTGTCCTCCTGAAAAGAGGTGATTGAGGCCCTGGCCAGTTGTCTCAGTGCTAGAGCATTGGCCTACCATGTGGAAGTCACTGCTTTGAGTCCTGGTCAGGGCACACAAGAGAAGCAACCATCTACTTCTCCTCCCCCCCATCTCTCTCTCTCTCTTTTTCCTCCCATAGCCATAGCCATGGCTCAAATGGTTCAGGCAAAGTTGGCCCCAGGCACTAAGGATGCCTCCATGACCTCGCCTCAAGCACTGAAATAGCTTGGTTGCTGAGCAATGGAGCAGTGGCTGAGACAAGCAGAGCATTGCTAAGTACGAGGCTTGCCAAGAGAACCCCAGTTGGGGTGCATATGAGAGTCTGTCTCTGTTTCCCTGCCTCTCACTTAATAATAAATTTAAAAAAAGAAGGGATTGAGATACAAACACACACAGAGAAAAAGCCATGTGAAGACCCAAGGAGAAGCCAGCTGCAAGCCAATAAAAGAGACCTCAGGAGAAAACCACCCTGCTGACACCTTGATCTCAGACTTCCAATCTCTGGAACCATATAAAAATATAAAATAAATTTCTGTTTTTTAACCACCTAGCCTGTGCTACTTTCTTATGGTAGCCCATTAAAAGTATGTCCCCACCTCCATATGTTGAAGTACTAACGCCCCAAAACTAAGAAATGTAAACTTACTGGAAATAGGGTCTTCACAGAGGTACATAAGTTAGAATGCAGTCAATAGATTGGCACAAAATTCAATATGACCTGTGTCCTCATAAAAGGGGAAGTTTGGACATAGGACATGCACAGAGGACTATGTGAAGACTCAGGAGGCACACAGGCCATGTGAAGATAAAGGTAGATATTAGAGTGATGCAGCCACAAGTCCAGAACTCTAGGATTCACAAGAAGCTGAAAGAAGCAAGCTAGATTTCTCCCCACTAGCCTTTTGAGGCCCCTGTCTCCTCTTGTATCAGCTTAACCCATGATTTCTCTTTAACCCGCCTTGAGATTGCTAATGAATATCTCTCCCAACGTTTAAGCACTGTGTGTAGGGCACATAAATGAGAGCACAAAAAGGAGATGAGTGTTAACCTGACTGTCCATACGTGGTTCTAAGGAACAAAGATTTTTCATGTATCTCAAGTTGCATTTATTTCTCCTTGGATCCTATTTACATTTTTTTTAAATTATTCAGAATAGTAAGTGTTGAGGCATATGCCATATTTTATTGTTGTGCTATATTCCCTATTCCTAATACAAGACCTTGTTTCCGCCTTATCATTGCTTGTTGGCCCTGATGTTCAAGGAGTACACGTGCAGAACCTCCTTCTGGAATATTTGTATCTACATCTACACTGATATATCTTGTTTCATTTAAATTTATCTATGTAATTATTTATAAAATACTGATTTTTGAGTATTCAACTATTAAATGAGGGGTGTATGTTGTAAACTTTAAAATGCCCTACAATAATTAGCTGTTAATTCTGTTGCTGTCTCTCTTACAGTTGGAATACATAGTCTTGATGAGAGCTAAGCCATTCTATTATTATTACACCAGGGGCTATCCAAATAAAGATAAATTGATAAAAATAATAACTTGGGAAATTATAATATTTGGATAAAATTACTTTTTCTTTAATCAGGCTTCTTCTCTTGGTGCAGTCTGGGTTTCTTCCTATATCATAGCACTGTCATGCTTTTTCTTTGTGGACACATAGAAAGAAATTAACAGTCTAAATATCAGCAGAACTTTTCAGTACTGTGCATCCCTCTGATTTGGACCAAGAGAATTCCTGACTTTCACCTGCCCAGTCAGAGCACCTATTCAGATCCCTGACTCTGGACACCTAAGGAGAAATTTTGTCCTATTGCAACTTTGCCCCAGTGTAAGAATATATAATAAAGACCAACACAGAATTTGAAGTATGGGTAGAGTTTTATTTTTTTATCGTATGACAACTTCTTTTGGGTCACTTTGTTTTGAATTGATTCAGATCAGTCTACACTAATAAGTCATGGGTAACATCTTAGGAATCACACTGGGTATATTAACAACTTAATGAACTTAAAAGTAACTAAAGTATCTTTCTCTCCAATCATGGCTTCATTTTTCTAATGAATGTTTTATTTGCAGGTTTATAATTGCAGCGAGCTGGCTTTAATTAATAGAATAAATGTTAACGTAATTAATAAGTCAAATTCTTACTGGCACTCTCAAGTGATTATGTACTTTGATTGGTAAAGATGCAATTTGCATGTTATTAAAGTAATCAGAAGGACTTTGGCATTAGAAGTAAGGTAACATTTAATTTTAGTTCACTTAAATCATTTTGTTACTGAAAGCAAAATGAATACGGTTTCAGCATGTGCAAGCTGTGAAATTTTCACTTGGATTTCAGGAGAACCAGAGACATACTCTCTTTTTGCATTTTTCTCTTCTTTTTTTAAAATCTTTGTGTCTCTTCCCTGAATAAACAATATCAGAATGGTGGGGATTTGGTGTGCCCAGCAGATCTGGTCAGGCCCAGCCCACGGTCGTGTGGGGACCTAAGGCTTGTAGTTACCACTGCCTAAGGGTCTTCAGTTGGAGACTTTCCCTCTAGTTGCTGAGGTGACTCACCTAGTGGACAGCAATGCAAGGAGGTTGCGCCCACGTATCACACTGCCTTCCTCCCTCACTCCCCAGCTGCCCTCAAGAGAGCAGGACTTAATTTATCACTGTCCTTGGGGACAGAGTAGTCCATACCATTTATCTAAGTTTCCCTGGGGTAAGAGTTCCCTCACCCACAGGGTATCTGGCTTTCCATGGTGCCTTGATTTACTGCCTCCTCTTTTCTAATCATGTTTCCTGCTCTTCCCAAATGAACTGCTACAGTATGAGCCTTGTCTAGGGTCTGCTTCTGGGAAAACCTGAGGTCAGATGGAACTACACCAGGAGACACATGTTGGTGTAATTTGATGACATGGAATCTAAAGCTAGGAGGGTTCTAAGAAGGAAGGAAGGAAGGAAGGGAGGGAGGAAGAAAGGGCCTGGACCTCAGCTCAGGCAATTGTCCAGTCAGAGAAGAGAAGACAGATAGTCTGATCCAAGAGAGCTTCCAAGGGCATTGATCTGAGGTTGGCATTTACAGATATTCTGGACCTGACAGGGATGGGCTGACGCCCATGTCCAAGGGCTCTGTGTCATGATGATGAGAGGCAAAACCGGCAACCAAGATGCAAGGTAGGATTTGTATCCAGGCTAGAACAGAAGTAGAACACGGGAGTCTGAGTTCTGGGAGTGAAAGAAGGCAGGACAAAGTTACTCCTGATGGCCCTAGGGCTGGTCAGGATGATAGCTGCAGATGTTGGGGGAGGGTCTAGCCTGAGCACTCACTGCTAGGCTCCTGTCTGGAGTCCTGGAGTCCTACAGGTGGACATTTTTATTCTGGGTGTGTGGGTTCCTTCTTCACTCACTAACAGAGGCCTCCTAGTCAGAGGAGCAAATTCCACTGAGCCTGGAGACCTTGTCTTGAGCCCTGTTGGAAATGTAGTCTGACTCTAAGCCATGAGATCCCTCTGACTTCCTATCACTTGCAAATAAATATTTTTTTCTTTTTTTTAAGGTTTTTTTTTAAAGACACTCCTATAATTTCCTTTATTTATTTATTTATTTATTTATTTCAGAAACAGAGAGAGAGTCAGAGAGAGGGATAGATAGGGACACACAGACAGGAACGGAGAGAGGTGAGAAGCATCAATCATCAGTTTTTTTTTGCCGTTGCAACATCTTAGTTGTTCATTGATTGCCCTCTCACATGTGACTTGACCGCGGGCCTTCAACAGACCGAGCAACCCCTTGCTGGAGCCAGTGACCTTGGGTCCAAGCTGACGAGCCTTTGCTCAAGCCAGATGGGCCCGCGCTCAAGCTGGTGAGCTCGGGGTCTTGAACCTGGGTGTTCCGCATCCCATTCCGACGCTCCATCCACTGCGCCACTGCCTGGTCAGGCAATTTTTTCTTTTTTATTTATAATATTACACCTATTTCTTTATTTTCTCATTGTTTTATCTAGGAGTAGTATAGTTTTCATAGACTCAGTTTAAGAATTTCATGTGTGTGCTGGCAATCTATCCTGGGCAAAGCGTTTCCTTCCTTACTCATTTTACGTAGAGCCAGCAAATTCTCTACTAATGTTCTCACCTGTCTTTTCTCATAAGCATCTTTTAGACATTTGAGATTGTCCTTATCTGCTGGGATTGGATTATGTTTTAAAGCATGTGAGAGTTAGAAAATATTCTATTCTCTTTAAAGCACACATCCAATTCCCTCAAGATATATTGCACAAAATACTGGTAGGGTCAAACTAAAGAAAATCGAATTTAGCCCTGGCCGGTTGGCTCAGTAGTAGAGCTTTGGCCCAGCACGTGGATGTCTCTAATTCAATTCCCAGTCAGAACACACAGGAGAAGTGACCATCTGCTTCTTCACCCCTCCCCCTTTTCCTTTTCTCTCTCTCTGTCTCTATCTTCCCCTTCCACAGCCATGGCTCAATTGGAGCAAGTTTGCTTCAGACACTGAATATGGCTCCATGGCCTTGCCTCAGGTGCTGAAACAGCTCGGTTGCCAAACAATGAAGCAACGGCTACAGATGGGCAGAGCATCCCTGGTAGGGGCCTTCTCACTTAAGAAAATAGAAAATAGAATGTAATAGAGTGCCATTAAATGCAAATTTCATTTTGTAAGATGTATTTTTACACAGCCAAGTCAAATTCAGCCCCTGCTCCCCCCATAGTAGGGGCTGGCCCAGATGGCTGCTACAGCAAGCTCCACCGCTCATGAGCTCTGTGTTCCTGCCCTGGGACCTGGGAATAAGTTTAGCTTTGGACATGGAAAAAAAAAGATGTATTTTTACCAGAATGTATTTATTGTTTTATCATCTATGTATAGCAAAGTGCCATATATAATTTTTTACAATGCATGAACAATAATTACTAGGGTAAATATTTTTCAGAGTAGATGTTTAGTATTTACCCTTTTCATTAATTTAGTATATAAACTGTATCTTTTTAATTTTGCTAAAACCTGACCTTCAAAATCAAGAGAACTCCAACATTCTTGAGACTTTAAGTAGTTTAAAATATTCCCTTAGTTTATTTTGTGTGGTTATCAAATGAAGACAATCTCTCCTTTTTTGTTGGATTAAAATAGATAATTCTTTAAGCTGGTTTTGCTATGAAGATCTGTGAACAATAAAGATTATTTTAGCCAATTCATCTATATGATAATACCTTTTTAGAACATATATCTCAGACATATTTTTAGAATTGTGAGATTATTTTCAAAAATTTATGCACAGCACGAAATGGCAGCCTACAAGTTTTCCAGAGCCATTTGTTATATGAACAGAAACTTGTTTAAAGTGCAAGCATATTTTAATCCATGAGGTTAATTTTGATTATTTAAAGCTGTGCAAAATAACAGAATTCAAGGTCATAGGTCACAAAAGAAAAGATTTTATGAAGGAGTCAGAGTCCCTATGGGTAAGAGAAGCGCAGATAGGTGTGAAACCATGATTGCATCTGTTTAACAATATGGCCTCTAGTTTATAATCTCCTGGTTTTTATTTTTATTAACACCCTCAATTTAAACTCAGGAAAGCAATATACTATAATGGAGGCAACTTTTAGCATTTGTTTAGTTGAAGTTACACCTCTTCTGACCTTCAGGGTTTGGCTCAAACACTGCCCACTGCCCTCGTGACATCCTCCTCTATCCACCATCTACTGAGAGACTACTTACTCTAGAGAAAGATGGCAGCAGAGTGCCCATTGCATGCTGTTATTAAACAGTCTGGTAAAAGATTTTTAAAAATTTTTTAAATATTTAAAGCATTTTAAATATTTTATATCAAAACATTGTTTTAAGTATTTTTCTTGTAAAAGGAAATACAATTAAATAAAAAATAACATGATTGCCTGTTTTTTTTAATCAACTCAAATCCTCTGAGTAAAGGGTACCTGTCCACATGAAGAAAGGGCTTCCTTACAAACAGATTTACTCTAAACTCGTGAATTAATCCCAGACCACACATCCTACGCTGAGGTTGTGGCTCAGCCAACCTAAACAGGAACCTTTCCTGCAGGCTATATGCTAGCCTACTTTCTCACCGCATTCCCCAGAAAATCCCTCCCCCAGGTTCATGTACTTATTCTGACATGCAGTCATGCCTAAGGGATCCTTATTCCAATCAACCAGTTTTTTGTTTTGTTTTGTTTTGTCCATGTTCACGTGCTGTTCTGTGCATGTGGAAAGTGACCTAACACATTTTACTTTAACGGAGAGTTTGGGAAATCTTTCCTGAGTTACCTCCATCCAGTAACCTGCCAGCTCTCACTGTGTATCCCACTAGGAGCAGTTTCCACAACAGCAGGCATCTCTGCGTCTTTTATTCCCCAGCATCTAAAAGAGCACCTGGCACATTGTAGACACTCAGGATATCATTGTGGAATAAACAAGCAAGTATTCTCCCTGAGGCTTGTTGCATTCCAGACTGTTAAGTATGGCAGGGGTTTGTAATTATTTACATATATGGCTCTTCACCACTATAAAGAGTTCCCTGAGGAAAGAAAGTCATTTCATTCATCTTTATATCCTCAGCTCCTATCAATGAGCCCAACATTCTTCACACAGGATGAATCAGTTAATGAGAATTGAATTTAAGCCAATTTTGGTACGCAGTTTATTTTTCAATTCAGCCAGTGCTCATGGATTATTGAAGGTGGTTGTATATCTTGTTAGGTGGATGGAATTAGATTAGTAGAAAAATAAATAAAATTTAAATCTCTGTTTTTAGATGTGAAGAATTAAGTTATTTCCTATACTAAGTGTTTGCTATACTTCTCTAACATTCTCTGCTGATAGCAGTTAGCCACTTTCTGAATTACTCAAATAGTCCAGGATATGGTGATCACAGACAGGGGAAACTGTTCTGTTTTTTTTTTGTTTTTTGTTTTTTGTTTTAAGCTCATGGTAGATTTTCTTCTCCAACATAGTCAAACAAATCATTTCTTGGAATTCTACCCAATGTAGGATCAGGAGATTAGCAGTGTAATTGTTAGGAAGAGTATATTTACTAGAAAGAAAGACACCACATCACAACATAAATAACACTCTGGCTAATACCTAAAACATGATTCTCCTGTTTTAACTGGTTGGTTTTAGGAGGGTTGTTTATATTCCTCCTGACCTGGGAAGGGTTTGGGCCCTCTAAAAGCAGAGCTCACTACACATCGAGCAGGAGAGCGAGGCTGAGATAGAGAATGAAATCAATCCTGATATGCAAAGCAAAGAGGTAAAAACAAAATTGAATTGCTTTGTATTCAAAGAATTTTTTACTCATTACAGTACGTGGTAAAATGAGCATTTACAAGAGATAAATGCAGCTGAAAAATTATTAAATAATTCAGTAATATTTTCTCAAGCACCTACTGGGGTGATGCTCTACAAATTGTCAATTATAGTATAATTTATGGTCAAATATAGTATAATTTATGGTCATATATATACATATATATATATATACACATTCACAAACCTCTGCCTGTGAATTAGGGAATGATTTGATATTATAAGGTGGAAGAGATGGCAGAGAGCTGTCTCCAAACCATAGATCATGTAATTAGAGTGAAGCTTTTCTCTAGGCTGAGAAGTAATTGTTGGCAGGTGCACATATTACAACCAATGCCAAATGCATAATGTTGAAGAATTGTTATTCTCGTTATCACAACTTCCCTCAGTAATTCTAACTGCCAAACTTTGATGAGTGATTATACAAAAATAGATAATAACATGCACTTGTATTGAATTGTACCTCTGAATAATTACAGTGTCATATTAAACCATTAAAAATACTGAGTTATTATTTGTACATCTTCTTGGACACAAACAACATAAACCCACTGCAGAACCTGAACTGAGACAGGCTATTACCAACACATATTGAATCTCTGTCATGTACTAAGTTCTGTTGTAAAAGTGGCTAACATTGTACGTGTCCATGCATAGGCACACATTACAGAAGGTCCACTAACCAGGGCATAAATATCTGTATAACTTCATAATAAAAATTACTCTAAAACATGAAAAATAAATTTGAACATAAACTTAAGGAAAACTGAAGATCATGTTTATATTTAAAAAATATTTTTATGCAAATTGAATTTTATAGGTCTCCTAAAGATTGAGCTTCATAGAGTCTGAACAGGCTTGTATAAAAATAATTTATTTAATCCAAATATTTATTAGAAATGACAGAAATATAAGTAGTATGCATTATATGCAGGAATGTTTTGTTGTGAACTGTTAAGAAAAACTAGTGTATTTGCCTTTGTCTTTTTTATTAATTCCTTCCTGAAACCTTTCCAAACTCTGTATATCCATGTCCACATGGGTGCATTCATGTGTGCCTCTTTGTGCCTGTGACACAGCAGAATATTTCTAAGTGAACTTGACTATTAAATATTTCTTTATAACCAGGAACCTTCAGGGTTGGAGGAAGGCTCTATCAACTATCTTGAAATCTTAAGTTATCTTCTGTGCTCTCTGTTTCATGGGTTGGTCTACTTGAGATCCTCATATAAATGAAATCATGTGGTATTTGACCTTCTGTGTTTTGCTTATTTTACTCAACATAAAGTCGTCCAGGATTATTACACTGGGGAACAAAATTTTTGTTGCATCCACAAAAACACTTGTTCTTACCTAATTCAAGTGTGCTGATCTCAAATCTGGCATTAGTTTTTCTCTGTAAGCTATAGTTTTTTTGCAATTCAAGATTTTAGGTTTTCATCTTATTGTAAAATTTTCAACATTTAGTTTAACATAATGAAGTAGAATGTCTTCTTGGGCATCATCATTATGAAAATATAATAATTTATATAATGCAATAAATACACTAATACACTAAAAGATATGATTGCATCAGAATTTGTCTACAATTTTGAAATAGAACATATTAAAACACTTCTATTAATCATAAAATTTGCACAACACTTATTTAAATTCTATTCAGGTAAAAATTTGCATTTGTAGCTCTTGTGTCTGTGTACTTGTTGAAGAAAATCTTGTTTGATGCTCAAGCAGTAGTCTTCTCATTACTAACAGCTCCAAGATTTTCGGTAAACTTATCAAGGTGACTGTTCAAGAAGTGAATCTTAATGCTCATGCTACATCCAATTCACGGAAAGCCAACAGCATCCTTTGAACCAGAAGTTCATAGTTTTCTGCTTTTTTGTTGCCAAGGAAGTTCTTTGTAACTGCCACAAAAGACTGCCATGCTGCTTTCTCCTCCTTATTCATCTTTCTGGCAAATTCTTTGTCACGTATAAGGGTTCCAATTTGAGTTCCTTCTAATACACCTGCTTTTATCTTCTCAAAAGACAAGACAGGAAAAGCAGAAATAATATGTTGAAAGCATTCACTTTCTCTATTCAAAGCCTGAACAAACTGCTTCATTAAGCCAAGTTGGATGTGAAGTGGTGGAAAAATGATCCTGTCTCGATTAACTACAGGTTCATTCACAATATTTTGCATCCTTACTTCCAAAACTTCACGTTTGGCTACTCCTGTGTCCAGTGTTTCTCCCAAGCTTGGCTGTCCCACAAACACAGAAAGCAAGAATACTTCCTGAAATCTCTCTGTTATCCTAGCAGGAAATTGACCATTTTAAGATCCACACAAATGATCCAGTTATGCTCCTCATACTTCAGAAAGTAGAGGACAATTGTTATGTCATCATAATCTTCTCAAAAATGAGTTGAATAACCATTTGGAACCACTGCATAAGCATTACTGTTGTGTAGGAGAACACATTTCAGACTCTGTTTAGAGCTGTCAAGAAATAGCCACCATTCTGTTGCACTGTAAGTGGTAACACCTAGCTGTCTGAGAAGACTACTGATATGACAGTACACAAAGTGTTTGTCTTCGGAAAAAAGTCCACAAAAATTTGTTCACACTTTCTGAAATGGGATACTTTAGCTGACTGGTGAAGTACATTCTTTTCTTGAAGCTTGGAGTCTAATAGCTCAGCTGCTTTCTTTGATAGGCCCAAGTCTCTTAATAAGTTATTCAATTCAAGTTTGCTAAACTGCTGAGGGGTTAATGACTGCTTGGCATCAGAAAAAGACCCTTCAGATTCTACAAACATTTCTTCATGTATCTTATCAAAATACACTTGATCACTATGTTCACTTTCTTCATCCTTAGAAGAAATAAAACCATTTAAAACTGGAAATGGAGTGTCTCAGAGTGTGGGATAGGTCATACTGCTGAAGAAATATTAGGATATGCGATCATATGCCATTTTTTCTTGCCGATGCCCTTTGTATGGATCAGACAAAAATAACAGTCACTGCTGTGGTCCTTAGGTTCACGTCAAACCATAGGAATACCAAAAGACATTTCTTTGAATTTTCCTTTTGCCCAGTCACAAAGCATTTTCTCACAATTATGACACACAATATGAGAAGCTCAATATTTGTCTTGATCGCCAAGGGGAACTTGAAAATAGGCAATATATGCACAAGTCACGAATGATAAAATATTGTGCCTTTGATGTTGAAGTGTGTAACAGCCACATATATAACAGAAGGTGTCAGGACTATTCTTACATTTCTGCCTACTTGAAGAAGTCATGATTCAATCTTAAAACAAAAGAAGAGGGTGTTTTTATCAGATAATAATTTTTGACATTTAAAAACAACTACAATTATGTAAAAGTGATGTTTGTAAAACATTAATTGCCTTGTGGTTCTGTTCAATCCAACAGTCGTTGCCCTTTAACTCCAATTTAAAAACCAATGCATGCCATTAACTCTAACAAAAAGTAATTAAAATTGCATAAAAACTAGAGCATGCACCCAAAACCGGATTTCAGATTTGGAATCAGCGATGCAGAAATATATAGAAAAATTCTAAAACCTCATGCAACAGAAAATGAAAATAAAATTGTTTCCCAGTGTTATCTATGTCATCACATATGGAAGAATTTCATACTTTCTCTAAATGCTGGATGATAACCCATTGTAAGTATTCACCACGTTTTCTTTATCAATTCATCTTTCCATGGGTTTATATTGTTTTTATGTCTTGGCCATTGTAAAAAATGTTGCACTGAACATGTGGGGTATAGATATTTTTTTAATATCTTGATTTTAACTGTTTTGGAAAAATACCTAGATGTAGAAATGCCAGATCCTGAGATAGTTTTAATTTGAGGAATCTTCATACCATTTCCACAGAGGCTGCATCATTTTATATTCTGATCATCAGCACAAAAGGGTTTCCAACATTATCTTCTGGTTTGTCCATGTTTTGTTGTTAATTAAATTACTGTTTGTGTGAGAACAAGGGTTGCACTTCCTGTTCTACCATCTTGCTAATGTCAGGTTCCTCCACATCACTCTCTTTTCCTCTCTTTCACTCTCTCTTTTTGTGATGGTGTAGTTTATCCTGGCCTAGAGGCAGAGAAAAATCTATGAGTTTAGAACCTTACTCTAGACATTTCCTTTTAGCATCAGATTGAAGCATGTTCCACTACTACGAATTATGTCTTTCAGATTAATTGGAGTATATAAAAATATGTTTGCCAGCCTAAATATTATTTTTTGTTCTTGCAACAAAAGCATAGAAAACCATATGTCCTAATGCTTTAAAAATTGCTTCTTTTTAAATTGGCCCATCATGAAGAGCATATGTGTTTATAATCTTTATTAAGTGAGAACTAGGAAGTAACACTATGTTGCCTTTACATATTGGTGTTTTCCAAATAGGAACTATTTATGTTGTCATAATAAATTTCTTTCACTTGGAAATATTTCTTCCTAGAAAATACACAATTGCTCTGTCTGGGTGGCTCAGGGTAGAGTGTTGACCCAGTATGTGGAAGCTCTGGATTTAATTCCTAGTCAAAGTGCACAGAAGTGACCATCTCCTTCTCCATTCCTCCCCCTCCCCTTCTCTCTTTCTCTTTTTTTCCCCTTCCTGCAGCCATGGCTTGATTTATTTAAGCACACTGGCCTGGGTGCTGAGGATGGTTCAGTGGAGCTTCTGTTCAGGAGCTAAAAATAGCTCTGTTATGAGGATGGCCCAAATGGACAGAGCACCGGTCTCAGATGGGGGTTGCCAGGTACTTCCTGGTCAGAGCGCATGTGGTATTTTGTCTCTGTATCTTCCCTCTTCTCACTTAAAAAGAAAAAGAAAATACAGAATTAACATTATTCTTAGTTTAGATTAGAAATTCAATAAATGTGTTTTGAATGAATATATCAGTGATAGAAAATCAATGATTATTAAATTATTTGGTACAAAAATTCACAGATAAATATGCACATGCAAACAATAACCTGGCTTAAAAATTTATGTATATACTTAGTATCAAGATCTTTAATGAGAAATAATAAAGATCATAGCAGAAATAAATGAAATAGAGTTTAAAAAATAAAAGATCAATGAAACCAAGAACTTGTTCTTTGAAAAGATAAACAAGATTGATAAACCTTTAACCAGATTCATAAAAAGAGTGAGAGAAAGAAGACTCAAATAAATGAAATTAGAAATGAAATAGGCTAAGTAACAACTGACACTGAAGAAATACAAAGAACAGTAAGAAAATTACAAAAAACTATATGCCAACAAATTGGATAACCTGAATGAAATGGATAAATTTTTAGAAACATACCATGATCCAAAACTGAATCAGGAAGAATCAGAGAATCTGAACATACAGATTACAACTAGTGTAATTAAAGCAGTTTTCAAAAACCTACCAACAAACAGAAGTCCTGGACCAGCCCTGGCTAGTTGGCTCAGTGGTAGAGCATCAGCCCAACATGTGGATGTTCCAGGTTTGATTCCCAGTCAGGGCACATAGAAGAAGTGACCATCTGCTCCTCCAGCCTTTACCATCCCCTTTCTTTCTCTCTCTTTTCCCCTCCTGCAGCCACGCTCAATTGGTTTGAGTGCATTGGCCCTCGCACTGCAGATGGCTCCATGGAACCTCTGCTTCAGGTGCTAAAACTAGCATGGTTGCAAACATGGCCCCAGATGAACAGAGCATCGGCCCCAGGATACAAAATTAATATCTAGAAACCAGTTGCATTTATATATACTAATAATGAATTATCAGAAAGAAAAACCAATAATCTCATTTACAATTGCTTCAAAAAAACCCCCCTAGTAATGAAAGACCTGTATTCTTAAAATTATAAGACACTGAAGACAGAAATTAAAGAAGATATAAATAAGTGGAAGCATATACCATGCTCATGGATAGGAAAAATTTAGATCATTAAATTGTTCATACTAACCAAGCAATCTATCGATTCAACAAAATCCCTATCAAGATACTTGTCAAGATGACCTATTTTACAGAATCAGAATGAATTTTCCAAAAATTTATATGGAACCATAAAAGACCCTGAAAAGCCACAGCAATCTTGAGAAAAAAAAGAACAAAGTTGGAGGAATCACACTACCTGATATCAAACTACACTACAATGTCATCGTAATCAAAATAGTATGGTACTGACATAATAAAACAGACATATAGATCAATGATATGGAATAGAGAGCTCAGAAACAAACTTATGCCTTTACAGGCCATTAATGTTTCACAAAGGAAGCAAGAACCATACAATGAGGTAAAAATAATTTATTCAATAAATGGTGTTGGGAATATTTGACAGATATGTACAAAAAATGAAATTAGGTCATCCTCTTATACCATGTACAAGAATAAACTCAAAATGGATTAAAGTCTTAAAACCATATGTTTTCTTTCCCTAGAAGAAAATGTAGGAAGTAAAATCTCAGACATTTTTTGTAGCAATACCTTTTCTGATATAGTTCCTTGGACAAGATAAACAAAAGAAAAAATCAACAAATAAGATTACATCAAACTAAAGGTTTTTGCACTGCAAAAGAAACCATCAACAAAATGAAAAGAAAACCCACTGAGTGGGAAAACATATCTTCCAATGATAAATCTGATAAGAGGTAATGTTTCAAATTTATAAAGAACTTGTACAATACACCAAAAAATAAAAAAACAACCTCACCAAAACAAAAAACAATCTAATTAAAAAATGCCAAAAGATCTGAATAGATTCTTCTCCAAAAAGGATATACAGTTGGCCAATAGACACATGAAAAATTGCTCAATTTCATCAAACACCAGAAATTATTGTTCTCTGAACAATGAGATAACCACTTCATAAATGTTAGAATGGCTATTATCATTAAATCGACAAACAGCAAGTGCTGGTGATGATGTAAAGAAATGAAACCCTTGTGTACTTGTTGGTGGAAATGCAGATTGATGCAATCACTATAGAAAACAATATGAAGTTACCTCAAAAAATTTAAAATGGTGCCTGACCTGTGGTGGCGCAGTGGATAAAGTGTCGACCTGGGAAGACTGAGGTCGCCAGTTCAAAACCCTGCACTGGTCTGGTCAAGGCACATATGGGAGTTGATGCTTCTAGCTCCTCCCCCCTTTCTCTCTCTCTCTCTCTCTCTCTCTCTCTCTCATTCACTCTGTGTCTCCTCTCTAAAATGAATAAAGAAAAAATAAAAAGATCCTTTAAAAAAATTTTTAAATGGAACTACTTTGTGACCCAGAAATTCCACTTCTGGGAATATATCTGGGAAATGCTGACTGAAAGTCTATCTACATCCCTATGCTCATTGAAGCATTATTTACAACAGTCAAGATTTCAAAGCAGCATAATTATTTTTGGTGTTGTATTGTACGAGTTCTTTATAAATTTTATAAATATATTAATGAAAAAGTAGTAAATATACCTGACAAAAAACCCCAAAACTTTTATTTATGATACATCAATCAGTTAACAGTGCTTACTTCTAGAGCAGGGGTCCACAAACTACCATCCGCGGGCTGCATGCGGCCCCTGAGGTCATTTATCAGCCCTCCCCCCACCATTGCACTCCTGGAAGGGGCACCTCATTCATTGGTGGTCAGTGAGAGGAGCACAGGATGCATCCGCACACATAGTTCCCATTGAAATACTGGTCAGTTTGTTCTTTATTTTAAATATTGTATTTGTTCCCATTTTGGTGTTTTGCTTTAAAATAAGATGTGTCCAATGTGCATAGGGATTTGTTCATAGTTTTTTTTTTATAGTCTGACCCTCCAACAGTCTGAGGGACAGTGAACTGGCCCCCTATGTAAAAAGTTTGGGGACCCCTGTTCTAGAGGGTGGAGGGAGGGATTGTGGGGTGAAGAAAAAATTTCACATTATCTTCTGTGTCTTTACTTGCTTAATTTTACTCCAGTGAGAATATATGAATACATCACTTTTATAATTTGGGAAAACAAGTATGCGTTTTATTGAAAACCTTGCACCAGTATACACACTGGCATATCTTTAGGACTGCTTCCATAACAAAGATACTGTATGATTAAAATGCATATGGATTCAGAGGAAAGAGTGAATTGTAACTTAATGCCCATGGATCTCTCTTGATCGTATCAAGCTCATTTACCCAATGACTGCTAGAACTCATTTCTGTCTTTCTGTATGAGGGTGACTTAGGTTGTCAGATGTTTCTAACTTTGTGTGTGTTTGTATATTAAGCTATTCAGGGGTATTATAAAAGTCAAAGGTTAAAAAAAGCCTGATTATCACAAATGATGGTAAATTATTTGAGATGATTCAAAATAGAACAATACTGAGTGTAGGATGGCTTATAACTGGTTTTGCAGAGGGCTGAGACGTGATACAGCAGGTGGGGGCTGATGTTCACTTGGGTCCAGCCTCAGTGGCCAGAGCCACTGTCCTTGGTCCTCTTCTCTTTATCACGTTTTAAATATTTGGCTGAAAATAGAAGTCGTTCCTATTTAATCTATACATAACATTATATTAAACGTACTAGAGTATAGGCGAGTAGCAGGCTAAGTATTCAAAAAAGGTTTCACTAATCTAGTACAATGACTGAACGCAACTTATATATAATGTTTTATAAATATATATATAATATTAACTATTTTAAGATATTAAAATGTGATGCATAAAGAAAATGTTCAGAGAAAATCTTTAATGATGTCCTAATTCCATGGACAGATACATGACACCAAGAACTAAAAAATGAGTGCATTTTGACTTGTAAAAATTGTACTTCTGTATACTTTAGAGTACATAGATATAATACTATAAACTTTTACCCCCTAAATTTATATCATGTTCTTAACCAATATTATTCTAATACATTTAATGTAAAAATGAAAGAGAAAAAAGAAGGTGTGAGTTCTAGGATAGCTCTCTCACTTGGATTACATTATAAAATATTAGCAGGTTTTATTTTTTATGGTTCCATAGAAGAGGAAACCATAGTCAACATATATAAACTTATATTAGAAAAGCTATATATATATAGTGCAGTCTAAAGATGAAGTATAATCCCTTGTCCTTCACAAGTAAGATCTAAACAGTGAGCTAGCCAGAGGGAAAGGGGGATGGCAGGTAGGTGCAGGTGGGCAAAAGGGATAAAAAAGACTTTACTTGGGGTAATGGGTGTATGATGTAGTGTGCAGATTATGTTTTGAATTGCACACCTGAAACCTGTACCCCAATAAATTAAATTAAATAAAATAACTAAAAACAATGAACACTGAGCTAGTCATTACTACACACAAAGTTAATCATTACTCTTAAGGTCCTTTCAACCACGGGAGATTCTAACTTCATGGATTAATAATATAAGTACAAAGAGAGGGAACCAGTGGTGGAATTCAGCCAGCTGGCACTGGTTGGGCAGAACTGATACCTAATTTTTTGTTTAGTTCAGCAAACCAATTGTTAAAGTGGCTCTTAAAATCAGGGTTCTCTTTTCTAAGGTGGGCACCTGGGCAGCTTCCCAATGTGGAAACAAACATTTACATTCCTTACTCTTTTTGAACATTGATCTGAGCAGCAGTGTATTCTAAGCACCCATAGTGATGTTAATTTCATCCATAGGTGAAAAAAAATTGCAAGTGAAGAGTCTAATCAAGAATCAATATGGAAATGTCTTAAATAACAGTTTTATTGCTTTTCTGGTCAAGTATTTAATATTTTTTATTAATATTTTTAAACTTCCTCTTATGACATAATCTAGTTTTGTACCTCTTTTATTATTCTTATTTAAGTATTAAATGCTTGAAATAATAAACTACCTTTTGGTATATTGTTTTTCTAATACTTAAAATGGACATTAGGGCAAAGAACCAGTTGTTAAATTATTTGAATCCCACCACTGGAACGAATGTCATTATGTGGTTAATAGTTCAAGGCCGGTGACCAATCAGTGTGCATGACCACTGATTCTAGGACTAGTTCAATGTCAAATGCTCTATTGTAAACACATAGTAACTTTAGAGCTCTTAAGAATGTGAGAATTAAGTAACACAAATATAAGTGTCTTTTGTCCATTCGTAGGAGTTTGTTCACACATCTTTGGAAAAACAGACACCATTGTTCACTAAGTTCCACTTTCTGAGAGCTCACTTCTCCAAATGTAAATCATAAAGTAAAGCTGCATGCTTCAATCTATTTTCTTCATCCTTAATTTTCAGTGACATCTACATGTGAAAACACACACACACACACAAAAAGCAAAAGCAGCCCTTAGGGTCATGCATGTAAATTGCATTTATCTCACACAACAATCTAATCATCGATCAGATCTCAGAGTTCTCTCTATTCCAAAAGCAAGACAAAATCTCAGTTGGGTTCCATTATGCCTTTGATGTGAAACAAGAATTAAAATTTTAAGTCTTTGGGATAAAACTACAAACAGTGTCAAAACACAACAAACCATTGTCAAAGCAAACCTATGGAGACAGAAGTAAGATGTCAAAATTAAAATGATGTCATTATAAATTACAGTAGCTATTTTTTTAAATGAAGCATGGGGCCTCTATTTATGAGTGCACACTGCCACTCATTTCAAACTAATTGTTTGTGCCAGGTGCGTAGGAGGTGTGACAAACGTTCCTAAGCTTGCAGAATATACTTTCCCAAAATAGTTAGGGCATTGTTAAAAGTGAGCGACACAATTTCTGCCAGTTCTGATAGTTACTTTAAATTCACTTTATTCTTCACTATTATGTGTCTTTATTTTCTTTTAGTCTATATACATATTCTATATAGACAGGTAGCTAAAATTTATGAATGTATTTGCCTTTCTGTTCTTATGTCCTTGCACAAAGCCTAGAACATAGGAGGATATTAACAATGGATTGTTTATTAAAGGAATAACTAAATAAACATGTAAATGGAATTGTTTTATGATGTTAGAGCTCTTAAGAATGTGAGAATTAAGTTACTATTAAAGCAAAATGTTTACTAATGGGAAATTTAGTAAATCTTACCCAATTTTCAACCTTACTACATATTTTGTCTTTACGCAATTTCAAATGTCCTTTAACTAATTCTCATTAAACATTATCTGTTCAATGCTGAAAAGTATCTTCCATTGAAAAATGACCTAGTTCATATTCTTTTAGAAATTGAATTTGATGATGTTTGTAACCATACCTTAAAACAGAATTTTGTGTATTGGTTATGTGCAAATACTAATGATCTTGCTAGTTAGATGGATAATTTTTACTTTTGTTAATAATGTAATTTAGGGTTTTGAAGATTTTTTAAATATTCTTAGCTCTTAAAAGTAAGTTGTAGAAAAATCTTATCCTCTAACATTCCTGATCACTGCCTCAGTTGTTATTCTATATAATATATATAGTAATTATAATATATTTTATGATTATTCAGCACTGAATACACAGTTACAATCTTTAATATCTATACATGATAACTAATTATATATGTATTGTGTATTATATATTTATATATGTTAACATCTTGCATTAGTATGGTACACTTGTTACAATTGATAAAGCACTATCAATATATTAATAACTAGAGTCCTTGGTTTGCATTAGGATTCTCTTTTGGGTTTATGCATTTCCTGGGTTTGAACAAATGTATAATGTCATGCATGTGTCTACCATTACAGTATCATACAGAGTAATTTCACTGCCTTAACCATTCCATATGCACACTCATTCATCCGTACTTACTGATCTTTGAGGCCCGGCATTAAAATTACATAATATAATTTTCACCCAAAGTTATTAACCAGATTATATTCTAGGTAAGAGATATAACCTCTATCTATAGGTGGGTAGAGTGATAAAAATAATTTGGGGCCTTTTTAGTCCATATCATTTATCTTCTTTGCATAAGACCCCTCTCCTATTGTACCTTCAAGCTGACCATCGTGGTTGGAGACCTCATGACTGATGGGGTTTGAGTCTGGTCAAGACCCTTCAGCAGCTTCTCCAGGAAAGGGCTTAGGATGCAGAGACCTGTGAACAAAGTGACCAGTGTTCTGCCTGCCACACACCCAGCACCCAATGGGAAGACAGGGACAGTTGGCTAAGATGAACAGGGAAAGTGAGTCTTGAAGAGTCACTGCTTCTCAGTGGTCTCAGCTGAGCCCATGCTGCCGAGTCACCTGCTCTTCCTTGATAAGACTCTCACGAGAATCTCAGAAAGCAGACTTTCTTTAGCATTGGGTTCTGTTATTTGAGGTACTAGCCCTTTAGTTGAAATCACTCTTCCTTTTTCAGAGGAAGTGGCCCATTCTCACATTGAGTAATTTTCGCTATCTGTAAAAGGTTCAGAGCCCAGACTCCTCTCATTTTGTTCAGCTCTCTCTCAGACCAAACCACCCATCTCTTCAAGATAGTACTTATCTCTGGTGAGCAAAGTTCCTAGAAGACACTGGTGCAGAAGAGAAGCCATTATGCCCCAACTCTAATACTAAGGGCTTAACAGGGATCTCAGAACTGGATCTTGGGTCTTTCTCTTGAGAATGAGGCCATGTTTTATTAGTGAAGTCATGAATTTATGCATTTGATCTCTGCTTCCTGGCTATTTCTAACTTCAAGATTCTTGCACCAGTTAAGGAGGATGAAAATGAAAAGCAAATTTATTTTTCAAACCAAGTTGTCCTTGGTTGAAGTATTTTTCTTTTTAGTTCTGTTTACCTCTTTGTTTCAACTGGCCACTTAAAGTAGATTAGGCATTCATCCTAAGGAAATAATCAGAGTTATAGGGGCATACTTAAGGCCAATCATCTTGTAATTATTTACTATAAAGGAAAACTGGAAGCAACCTGTTTGTCCAAGAACTGTTACATTCTAGTAGTTGCAAATTACAAGATGAAAAAATAGAGCTTATTTCTGATAAATGTAAATTGTATCATACATTTAAATAAACACTAAATAATACACATTATACCAGCTGTCATCTGAGCAGAGGAATAATAAATTTGTATTATTTTCTTCTCCAACATCTCTATATTCTTTTTTATGCCTATGTGTTACTTTTATACTGTAAAATTTTGAGACTAATCAAAATAATACTTAAGAATAAATTCAAGATTAAAGCATTTAGTGATATATATAAAATTTTGTAATATTCAATATTATCTGATATTATAAATATCATAAAATGTTATTTTAACAAAACTTGGTATCTCACCTCTGTTTGATTTACCGAAAAATAGAAGTGAATAAAAAAAGGTGTGAACAACTTGACCAGGTGGCAGTGCAGTGGATAGAAAATTGTCTTGGGATACTGAAAACTCAGGTTTGAAACCCTGAGGTCGCCGGCTTGGGAATGGGCTCATTCACCAGGTTGAGTGTAGGGCTCTGGCTTGAGAGTGGGATCATAGACATGACCCCATGGTCCATGACTTGAGCCCAAAGGTTGCTGGCTTGAAGCCTAAGGTCACTGGCTTGAGCAAGAGGTCAGTGGTTCAGCTGAAAGCCCTTTGTCAAGGCACACATGAGAAAGCAATAAATGAACAACTAAAGTACTGCAATGAAAAGTTGATGCTTCTCATCTCTCTCTCTGTCTGTTCCTGTCTGTGTCTCTCATGCTGAAAAAAAAATTAACATTATATTTTTACTCTTTATCACAATTTCTAGACTTTGTGAAACTCACTCTAAAGTTAGAATATGAGCTGTCTGTATCTTATAAGGTTGGTGGTAGAAAACCCATATTAACTTTATGTGGAATTATGCCATTTATCAAGGACAAATGCGAGATCACATGTCAGTTGAAAAAAGCACACATGTTTAAGCTGGATAAAGCAGATTATAGATTCATTTGAAGTAAATTTGCATATGAGTAATTTTACAAGACTCAAACACAATATCCATCACAAGGAAACTTTGCTGATGGTTTATTTATTGAGTGTTTCAGAGAACCACATGGAAAAATTTAGGAAGTAGTGTGCTACTTTGTTGAAAGACATGAACATTTAAAATGCACACTTGTAATTATTACTCATTGATAAAACTATTGAGGAAGAATGCTGGCAGCCTGATATTAAAAATATAAAACAAAAAGCTGAGAAAATGAACATCTGTGGCAGTAATTCCATTTTAGTCCATTTGCTTAATGCATTTTTCTTGTTATTAAGACAACAGATTGTAGATAGATTTAGACTTCGTATCATTACATAATATAGCATCACATGCTGTGCAAATGATGGAATCCATAGTCTCATAAGTTGTCTCTTCTAAGACATAACCAATGTTAGAAAAATAGGAAAAAAATCTAAGTCAGATAGTAATCAAAAGGCATTTTAGTTTCTGAAAAACACAGCTGTTATTAAAATATATTGCTTTCCTAACAAATCAGTATAGTCTAATTTTTAGTAAATAAAAATATGTTTTGTTCATTGCATAAAAATACCTAGATTTGTCAAAAATTTCTACTTTAGATTTCTGTGTTTTAAATTAATATCCTTTAACTTTTAGAGAAGTTTTAGGTTCACAGAATATTTGACCAGAAAGTACAGACAGTTCCTACTACCCCTTCCACACACACACAATGCAGTCAGTCATTGCATTATCAAAAGCCACATCAGAATGATATTCTGTTACAATTGATAAACCTACAGTGACACATCATCATCATCATCATCATCATCATCATCATCATCATCATCATCCAGAGTCCATAGTTTACATAAGGGTCACTATTGGTATTGTACACACTGGGCAAATTTATAATGACACATATCTACTATTATAGTATTATACAGAGTGGTTTCTCTGCCCTAATTAATCCTCTGTGTTCCACCTGTTAATCCTTCTCTTCCCATATCCTTGGAAACCACTGAACTTTATACTCCATAATTTTGCCTTTTCTGGAATGTCATAGAGTTGAAATCATATGGTATGTAGCCTTTTCAGGTTGGCTTCTTTCACTTGTAATATTCATGTAAGGCTTCTCCAGATATTTTTATGGCTTGACAGCTCATTTCTTTTTAGCTGAATACTATACCCTTGCCTGGGTGAACTACAGTTTATTTACATATATATTTACCTACTGAAGTACGTCTTGGTTGCTTCCAAGTTTTGGCATTTAGAAATAAAGCTGTTAATAATGTCCAAGTGCAGATTTCTGTGTGGGTGTAAGTATTTAACTCTTAGGGTAAATACCAAGGATCACTTTGATGAGTTGTATGGTGAGAATATGTTTAGTTCTCTAAGAAATGACCACACTAAGTTCCCAGCAGCAATGAATGAGAGTTCCTATTCCTCCACATTCTCATCAGCATTTGATGTCAGTATTCTAGGGTTAAGCTTTTCTAATACATATGTAGTTGTATCTCATTTTAATGGGCACTTTCATGATGACATATGCTGTGGAGCATCTTTTCATGTGCTTATTTGACATCTGCACATCTTTTTTGTCTAGGTGTTGCTAAGTTCTTTGACTCATTTTTTAAATCAGGGTGTTTATGTTTGTATTGTTGAATTTTTTTTTTTAAAGAATCTTTTTTTTTTCTTCTATTCATTATAGAGAGGAGACACAGAGTGAGAGACAGAGAAAGGGGGGAGGAGCTGGAAGCATCAACTCCCATATGTGCCTTGACCAGACCAGTGCAGGGTTTTAAACTGGCGATCTCAGTGTTCCCTGGTTGACGCTTTATCCACTGCGCCACCACAGGTCAGGCCCTGTATTGTTGAATTTTAAGAGTACTTTGTACACTTTGGATTACAGTCCTCTATCAGATGTGTTTTTTTATAAATAATTTTTCTGTGGCTTGTCCTCTCATTTTCTTGACATTGTATTTCTTAGATCAAAAATTTTAATTTTAATGAAGTCTAGCTTATCAATTTTAAATGTTTCTTGTTTAGATCATGATTTTGGTGTTGACTTAAAATTCAAAGCCATATCCATAAAATCATATAGATTTTCTTGTTAGTTATCTCCTAAAACTTTTATAGTTTTGCATTTTTACTTTTAGGTCTATGACCCATTTTGAGTTAATTTTGTGTTAATATAAATTCTGTATCTAGATTCAATTTTTTGCATGTGATGTACAGTTGTTTAACTAACATTTATTGAAGACTGTCTTTGCTCCATTGAATTATTTTTATTCCTTTGTCAAAGATTGACTGATTATATTTATGCGGGTCTATTTCTTGGTTTATGTTCTGATCCATTGATCTGTTTAGCCAGTATCACACTGTTTTATTTAGAGTAGGTTTATAGTAAGTCTAGAAGTTGGTCAGTGTCAGTTGTTACCCAACATAATTCTTCTCTTTCAGTATTGTGTTTCCTCTTCTGGGACATTTGCCTCTTCATATAAACTTTAGAATCAATTTTTCAATAACTACAGAGTAACCTCCTGATATTATTTATAATATTTTTTTATAATTCTTTTAATGCATAAGGTCAGTGGGGTTGTTTTCTCTTTAATTTTTGATATTACTAATTTGTGTCTTTTCTTCTTTTGTCTTAATTACCTGACTAGAATATTGTCATTTTTATAATCTCAGAGATCTCTCCAATTGACTTCCTGTTTTCAGTTTCATTGATTTGTACTGATTTATTTTTTCTGTTTATTTTAGATTTAATTTTCTCTTCTTTTTTCTCTTTTATAGTGAAAATTATATTTTATAACATCTCTTTTTTGAAACAAATTTATATGCATAGTTTCAAAATAGAATATTGGAAGCAACTCAAAATATTATACAAAATCTTTCTGTTATTTTTTGAAACTATAAAATATTCACAAAAGTTTTGTTACTGCCTGACCTGTGGTGGCGCAGTGGATAAAGCATCGACCTAGGAACACTGAGGTCACCAGTTCAAAACCCTGCACTGGTCTGGTCAAGGCACATATGGGAGTTGATGCTTCCAGCTCCTCCCCCCTTTCTCCCTTTCTCTTTCTCTTTCTCCTCTCTAAAAATAATAAAAAAATGAATAAAATAAAATAAAAATCTTTAAAAAAAAAGTTTTGTTACTGATTGAAGCTATTATTTCACCTATGTATTTTCTACTGAGACTTTTTTTTTCATTTCCCAGTTTATTTTTATATTTTTAAATAATATTCTGTTGTCTTCTATGCTATTATTTATCTATGTCATCTTTCTTTTTCTTTTGATTAATCTTATCAGATATTTTTAAAATTTAAAATTCTTTTCAATAACTCAGCTTAGGTTTTATTGCTTTTTAGTTTTTATTTTTATTTCAGTTCTCTGTCCTCCTTCCCTTTGACAACAATCAGCTTGTTCTTTATATCTGTGAGTCCGTTTGTGTTTTCTTTTGTTTATTCATTTGTTTTGTTATTTTAGGTTTCACATAAAAATAAAATCACATAGTTTTGTTTTTTTCTGTCTGATTTATTTCACTGAGCATAATGTCCTCTAAGTCCTCTTTCTTTTCTAGTTTCTTAAGGTGGAAGTTTAAATTATTGATTTTAGTTTTTATTTTTATATGTATATCTCTCTAATGACAACTTTTGCTCCATCCTACATATTTTGAAAGGTTATATATTTTATATAGATTTAAAAAATATTTTTTATTTATTAATTTTAGTGAGAAAGGCAGGGAGAAAGAGAGAGACAAGAACAAAAATCTGTTCCTGTATGTGCCTTGACTGAGGATGTAGGCAGCAACCTCTATGCTTCAGGATGATGCTCTGACCAACCGAGCTTTTCAGCCAGGGTATTAATAGGCCATCTTTTAATTTTAATTTAGTTCAAAATAATTTGTTTAGTTTAATTTTATCTTGAGATTTTCTTTTTGATCCATGTTTTATTTAGAATTGTGTAATTTAATCTCCAAGTATTATGGGATTTTCCAGCTACTTTCTGTAGTTGATGCCTGTTTAATCCACTGGAGTCTGAAAACATACATTGCATGATTTCCTTTACTTAAAATTTTTTAAGATGTGCTTTATAGACCAGAATGTGATTTGTCTTAGTAAATGTAAACTGTAAATTTGAGGAAAATGTGGTTTTGCTATTGTTGGATGAAATTTTCTATACATGTACGTTATATTCAATTGATTGATTATGCCATTTAGTTAAACTATGTCTTTACTGATCTTCTGACCTCTTAATTAATCTAACTATTATGGGTAGAGGGGGGTTGAAATCTCAAACTATGAAAGCAAATGTATCTATTTCTCCTTGTCCTGTGTGGTTGATGATTTGTTGTTAGGCACATACATGTTTAGGATTCTTATGTCTTCTTGGAGAATTGACCTCTTTATCATTATGTAACATCTGCCTTTAATCCTGATTATTTTTTTTGCTTTGACGTCTGCTCTGTTTGAAATTAATTTAGCTACACATGCTTTCTTTGAGTAGTGCTATCATGTTATATTTTTCTTGATCTATTTACTTTTATTCTAAATGTGTATTTAAATTTATAGTAGGTTTCTCATAAACAACATGTAATTGGATAACATTTAGGTCAACTCTGACAGTCTCTGTATTTTAATTGGTGTATTTAGATCATTGTTTTTTAAAATGATTATTTATATATACTGCTCATAAAAATTAAGAGATATTTCAATATGAGTATGAAGTGATAAAAAAGCATTTGATTTTTTTATTAAACAAGAACATCAAAAAAGCAAATGACAACTCAAAGAAAGTTGTTTGATTATGCAAATGAGATACAAAACTAACTTTTATTTCACTGGTGAAAGTCACTATACAAAAGACTGAAAGTACTGGAGTATCAGCACCTTCCCTGATCTCCTAATTCTTGTGAGCAGTGTAGTTGGAGTTGTATCTACTATATTTGTTACAGTTTTTTATTTGTTGCCCTAGTTATTTTTATTTTATGCTCATTTTCTGCTTCCTATGCTTTTAACAGAGCATTTTATATGATTATGTTTTTTCTCTACTTATAGAAATCAATTATATTTCTATTTTTACTTTATTAATGGTTGTACTAGCATTTGTATATACATTTACAACTAATTCAAGAAGACTTTCAAATGGCACTTTGTTTCATACATAGTGCAAGTGCTTTGTAACAAAGCATTCTTAATTTCTCTCTCTCATTACTTCTACCATTGCCCTTCATTTCACTTATTCATAGATATAATTATCAGATACATTGCTGTTGTTATTTTGAACATATTTTCTGAGAGACAAAATAAATATAAGAAAAGTAAAATAAGCCTTGCCTGGCCTCAGTTAATTAGAGTGTTGTCTCTGTACACCAAAGTTGCAAGTTTGATCCCTGGTAGGGCAAATGCAACAATCAATGAATGAATATATAAAAAAGTGGAACAACAAATCAGTGTCTCTTTTTCCCTCTCTTTCTCTTCCTTTCTTTGTTTCTTCATAAAAAAAGAAAATAATTCATTTTACATTTTATCATGTATTATTTTTCTAACCATTTTTCCTTAATATATATCTAATTTTCTGATAATAGTAATGATTAGTAATGGTGATGATATGGTGATGGTGATGGCAAAGGTTATGATAATTACAGTAGTCTGAGTAGGTATATACATTATTCTTTTTATTCAAATTAGACCCAGAGTGTATAAAATTAAAACAAAGTTAGAAATAATATGGAAGAAAAATGTGCACCATAAACTAGCCAGCAAGTACTAAAGGAAGATAATTTTGACATTTGTTTTGCTTTATGTTATGGTTTGGTATCTAGAAAGATTGACTACTAGAGTATATTTTCTGGGAAAATAACTCAGTATTGGATAAAATAACCTCTTATACTATACAATTACTTTGATTATTATTTTTAGAATGCTGTCATGTACTGTAATATTCACAAGATAATTCCAAGCAAAATCAAGTATTTTATGAAAGTCAGAAAGATATCATGAATCTTAATATTTTCTAAGACAAAGTATTTAAAGTGTCAACTGGAGATATATGAAGGGAGAGGAAGAAGGAACCTTAGTCATATTGTGGGAAAAAATATATGGTTTTGGATACATCAGCTTTCTTTGGGTTGCTTCTTCAAAGATAAAATGCCTTTAGTGTTAACATGCTGCAAGTGCCCCATGCTTGACTTTTACATTATTGCTCTTGCTATTACCATGCATGCATTATTTATGTGGTTGGCTATCATGGAAAAAATGGCAAGCAATTTACTTGTCAAAACACATTAGAATTCATGACTTTAAATCAGAGTCATCTATGCTGGTAAAAAGCTGTAATAAATGCACTTTGGCTAATATGTTAATGTCATTCAGTTTGAGAAGGCTACTGTATTGACTGGGAAACACTAGCCATCTTCAGAACTTTCTGAGAAGAATGGCACTTCAAAGTATTTACACTATGCTTTCAATTGCTTAGTAGTAAGCTATATTATTACAATTTTTCTTTCCACAAATGAGTTTTAATATTAGAATAGCAAGTGAGTACAAATTAAATTCTTAATGATATAATGCTTGAGTTTATTACATTATTTATTTATGCTCTGAACAGTATTTCAGTTGCTTACATAATAGTATTATATCACATAGCTATGTGTCTCTTTTGTTTTTTTCTACTCAGGTAAGCATTTCCATTGTTACTTGACCTTCTCATTACTATATAGAAGTCCTATTTTTTACCACAACAAATGTTTAAGCAAATGCCAGTCACCTTGCTAGTTTTCTGTAAAGTCTTGGTGAGGCCAACCAGAGACCTTATGACATCTATAAAATGACCACTGTGCCCAAGACAGCTGAAAAAAGTTCCATCGGAACTATGGTTCAAAAACTTTATTTTTTTTAATTATTCAATTTCAAGTTTATTGCAAGAGTAGACAGATTCTGAAGAGGTCAGAATTATTGAGCAATGTTATCATGTGCAGGGAGGGTAATCAAGTCTGTGCCCTGCATAACTTTTTTTGTCTGTACTTTATTCAACATTGTCCAACATCATAAGTCTCTAATAGTAATGCACTGGGTTTGACTTGATGACTGTGTCCAGTTGAAAAAGATTGAGGTTGAACCCAAAGGGGTCAACTATCATTTCAAATAAGTATCACAAAAAACATAAACTGAGTCTTCTTTACCTGAATTTACCTCTACTAATATTTTGCCCACCTGTTGTTAACTGTATGATTCATAGATTTACTGCTGAAGGTGTAACTTTATCACATTGTTTTGTATTAGAAAATGTAAGTAACATAAAGTACAGAAAAGTTAAATCACCCACCCAACTCTCAAATATTAGGACCCAGGAGAGATACATTTACCAACTGTCCAGTGCTCTAATTTCAAAAGAAATTTTGTAGCCCTTATAAGGCAAAGGTTTACAAACCTACCTTTAACACATCACAGTGGGATCTTCTTACATTGTTCTTACAAGTTACTATGGTCTACCAAATAAACAGGGGGTGAAGGGCAAATTTTAGCCAAGAGAATTGAGTCTCTTCAAAAATTATGAGGTAACCAGTATCAGATATGAGCCTCCAGACACAGTGGTTGGCCAGTAGACCTCCTGGAAACCTGTGAAATGTAACCAAGAAGGTGAAAAACCTATATAATAAAAACTAATAGTCATTGATGAAAGTAACTGAAGGCACAAATACATGGAAGGTATCATATATTTATGGATTAGAATGAATGATATTGTTAAAATGGCATATCCAAAGCAATCTATAGATTGAATGCAATTTCTATAAAAATTCTAATGGCATTTTTTACAGAAATAGAAAAAAATCCTAAAATTTATATAGAAGCACAAAATACTGCAAATAGCCAAAAAAAAAATCTTGAGAAAGAAGAAAAAAGTTGGAGAAATTACACTTCTTGATGTCAAACTATATACAAAGATGTAATAATCAAAACAGTATAGTATTGGCATAAAGATCTATATATCAATAAAACATAATCAAGAGCCAAGAAATAAACCTGTATATGTGTGGTTGACTAATCTATGACAAAGGAAATAAAAATATACAATGGGGAAAGGATAATCTCTTCAATAAATAATGTTGTGGAAACTGGACAGTCACAAGCAAAAGAATGAACTGAACCATTATATTACACAAAAATCAACTCCAAATGGTTTAAAGACTTGAATGTAGGACCTGAAACCATAAAACTAAAGGAAAATACAAGGTGAAAGCTCCTTGACATTAATTGTGGTAAATTTTGAAAATTTGACACCAAATGTGAGGCAACAAAAGCAGATTTAAAGAAGTGGGAGTACATCCAGTTAAAAAGCTTTAGCACATTATAGAAAAGTATTATCAAAAAAAACACAAAAACCACAGCCTATCGAATAAAAGAAAATATTTTCAAAGTACATATTTGCTAAGGGACTAACAGTCTAAAAATATACAAAGAATCAAGCAACTCAATAGCAAATAAATAAATAAATAAGAATGGGCAAAAAAGACATGTAAAGGACCAACACGTACATGACAATATGTTCAACTTTACTAATCTTCTGGGAAATGCAAATCAACACCACAATGTGATGCCACCTTCAACCAGTTAGGATATCTATCATCAAAAAGACAAGAGATAACAAATGTTGGCAAGAATGTAAAGAAAAAAAATGCTTGTGCACTGTTTAAAGGAATGTAACTATCATGGAAAACAGTATATAGTCCTCAAAAAATTTTTAAAAATCTACCATGTGATCCAGCAATTCCACTTCTGGGTTTGTACAAATAAAACAAAACCATTATCTTGAAGAAATATCTGCACTGCTGTGTTTGTTGAAGCATTATTCATAAAAGCCAATATATAGAAACAAGCTACCGGTAAATGTCTATCAGTAGGTTAATGAATAAATAAAATATTGTATAGATATACAATAAAATATTATTTAGCCGTTCAAAATGGATATTCTGCCATCTTTAACAACATGACTGGACCTTGAGGGTATTATGCTAAATAAAATAAGTCAGACAGAGAAAAATGAATACTTCATGGTATCACTTTTATGTGGAATCTATAAAGAAAACCCAAACAACAAACTAAACTAATAGGAACAGAGAGTAGAAAGAAGGTAACTAGGGGTTAAGAGCTTGGTGAAATAAGGCGAAGATGGTAGAAGACACAATTTTTTCTGTTATAAGATAAATAAATAAGGTTTGAGGGTTTAATGTATATAACATAGAGACTACAGTTGATAACACTGTTGTATATACTGTAATTGAATTTGCTAAGTGTAAAGCCAGTGGCCAAGGCCACCATCACAGCCGCTTGGCCAGTGCAGGGTCACATTTGATTCGGACAGTTTGTAATGAAACAATGGAGCCAAGAACTGGTGAGCCATCAGCTTTAATCTTAGCTTGCACCCGGAGGGCAAGCAAAAACACACACTGGGCTCCAAAACCCACTCGTTCAGTGCTCACAAAGCCACTTACTTATCTGAATTTCCTAGAATCAAAGGTTTCTAGCTCACCAGACTTATTCACCTCAGTTTCCCATCTCCTTCTCTCTGCACAAACTCTGCACAAACTGGCTTCTCTTTCAGCACTCCACCATCTTGGCTGCTTCTCCTGGCCTCCTCCATGTGGCCTTTCTCTGCTCTCCTCTCTAATGGTAATCTCAGGAACCAAGAGAGAGCAAGCTCCTAGTCTGCCCCACTTTATCATGTAGATTCAAAACCTTTAATCCAATCTACAAACAAGGAAGTCTCTGATACAAAGTCACTTATCTGAGGCATAATGGGATTTCTCATGAGAGTGTACCACCTTACATCAAAAAGGGTGGGAAAGGCTTTATAATCATCCATGTGAGCAGCAGCATATTTAACAAAGTGAGCATAATATATTTTATCTTCCCAACACTAAGAAATTAGAACTTAAATGTCTCACCAAAAATAAAAGGGTAAATATGTGAGGTGATGGATGTGTTAATTATCTCTATGGGAGAAAATCCTTTCACAATGTATATGTGTATCAAATCACCACAAGGCACATTTTAAATATCTTACAATTTTAATTCTCAATTATACCAAATAGAGCTGAAAAGAGCACATAGAACAGTAAATAATGCTTATTATATCCTCAAACATAAGATATAATAGGAACAACCCACACAGTTGGCCTCTTGGTTCTATGAAGTTATATCTCAATTATTTTTACATTTTATTCCTCTTAAAAGGTTTTAAAAATTAAGCTTTTCAAATTACAGAAATAATATTGTATGTTGTAAGATGTTTGGAAAAAATAAAGAAAATGGAAAACATTTAAAATCAATATGCCTTTATAAGAATAAGTAGGTACCTTATAGAATATATACATATTGATACCTGGACTTTATGACACTGGCTTAATATTTGGAGAATAATATTGTGGTCTGGAATGAGAAAATTCAGTACAATAGGACATCCTCGTTCTCTGTTTGATATTATGTATTTGTGTCTTCTTTTTTTCTTGATAAGTCCTGTAAAAGGTTTGTCAATCTTGTTTATCTTTTTCCTTTTTTTGTTTTAAGTGAGAGGAGGGGAGATAGTGAGATAGACACTTGTGTGCACCCCTACCAGGATTCACCCGGTGACCCCATCTTGGGCAGATGCTCCAATCAACTGAACTATTTTTAGTACCTGAGGCTGATGTCCTTGAATCAACTGGGCTATCCTCAGTGCCAGGGGACAATGCTTGAAACAACTGAGTCACTGGCAGGGGAAAGGGGAGAGAAGGGGAAAAAGGAGGGGTAAAGAAGCAGATGGTTGCTTCTCTTTTTTGCCCTGACTATGAGTCAAATCTGGGATGTCCGTATGCTGGGCCAATGCTCTATCCACTGAGCCAACTGGTCAGGGCCAATCTTATTTATTTTTTCATAAAAACAGCTCTTGATTTTATTGATTTATTTTAATGTTTTATTTTTTATACTCTATTTTGTTTATTTCTTCTCTGATCTTTAGTATTTCCTTCTTTCTACTCACTTTGGACTTTGTTTTCTTTTTCAGGTTTCCTTGAGTGTAAAGTTAGATTGTTTGTTTGAGATTTTTCTTTTTTCTTAAGGGAAGTTTATAATGCTTTGAATTTTTCTATTAAGACTGTTTTTGCTGTGTCCTATAGATTTGGAGTGTTTGTGTTCTCATTTTTTTGTTGTTGTTGTTTCAAGGTTTCTTCTGATTTCTTCCATGATGTCACTGCTAATCCATTCATTGTTTAGTAATGTGTTATTTAGTCTCCATGTCTTTATGTTTTTTGTGTTGTTTTTTTCTTGTGATTGATTGCTAGTTTTATATCATTATAGTCAGAGTTGATGTTTGATATGATTTCAGTATTTTAAAATTTATTGATAGTTATTTTGAGTCCTAATATGTGGTCTATTCTAGAAAATGTTCCATGTGGTCTTGAAAAAAATGCATATTCTGATGCTTTGGGGTGAAATGCTCTGAAGATATCAGTTAAATCTCATTGATTTAGTATGTCATTTAAGGCTGTTTTCTTGTTGATTTTCTGTCTGGAATATCTACCCATCGATGTCAATGGGGTGTTAAAATCCCCTACTATAATTGTATTACTGCCAATCTCTTCCTTTATTTCCATCAAGATTTGCTTTACATGTTTAGGTGCTACTTTGTTGGTTGCATAAATGTTTATAAAAGCAGCTCTCAATGGAGAAGGGTGTTGAGGGCTGGGTGTAAAAGGTACAGGGATTAAATAAAGAAAAACACTCATAGATACAGGCAAAATTTGATTACAAGAGGGAAAGAGGGTTGTGGGGAGGCAGAAGAGAGTAAAGGAGATAAATGGTGATAGATGCAGACTTGGCTAAAGGTAGTGAACACTCAATACAATATACAGATGATATATTATAGAATTATACACCTGAAACATATATAATTTTATTAACCAATGTAACCACAATAAATTCAACTAAAACAATAATAAAAATGTGGAGGCAGCCTTCAAAAAACCAAACATAAAGGAATAATAAAATATTCTTTACTACATTACTTTTTAAATATATATATATTTTTATTATTATTAATTCTAATGGGGTGACACCAATAAATCAGGGTACATATGTACAATGAAAACATCTCCAGGTTATCTTATCATTCAATTGTGTTGCATACCCATCACCAAAAGTCAAATTGTCCTCTGTCACCTTCTATCTGGTTTTCCCTGTGTCCCTCCTCTCCTCCCTATCCCATTCTTCCCTCCCTCCCCCCATCCCGCAACCACCACTCTCTTGTCCATGTCTCATATTCTCACTTTTATGTCCCACCTATGTATGAAATCATGCTGTTCTCAGTTTTTCTTTCTTTCTGATTTACTTATTTCACTCTGTATAATGTTATCAAGGTACATCCATTTTGTTATAAATGATCTGATGTCATCATTTCTTATGGCTGAGTAGTATTCCATAGTAAATATGTACCATAGCTTTTTAATCCACTCGTCTTCTTACGGACACTTGGGCTGGTTCCAGATCTTCGCTATTGTGAACAATGCTGCCACGAACATGGGGGTGCATTTCTTCTTTTCGAACAGTTATAGGGATATACCCTAAGAACACCATAGTACTACATTACTTTTTAATATTTTTATTAATAAATAGTATCTTTTTGGGTGTGCTCCAAGTTGTAATAGTTAACATCAAAGGATATAGGTAGTAGCATACTCACTAATGCATAAATATTACTTTAATAACTATTATTTCATATAAAAACTCTAAATGGGATAAGTCTTAAGGCATTTATTTCTATTGTAAGTTATATATACTCTAAATAAAAGAGATATTGTCTATGGTTAGTCTTACATCTCACATTTCACAGTTTTGGCTTTATATATTATGCAATTATATTTGCAAGTCAAAATTAAAACATCATAAGCATTTTATGTATAGATTTAAGTGTACACTACTGCACAGAGGGGGAAAATTAGAGGTTGAAATTAATGTATGATATGATACTTGACTTAGTTCATTTAAATTTGTCTATAACATTAATTCACTTCTTAGAAAAATCACAAATGTTTCCAACCAATGTATGGTTAGCATATGCATAATTTCTATACTTAAAAGTCTTGCATTTAAATATTTTATTATTTAGGCAAATGAATAGGTTAAATATTAGCATGTATTTTCAGGATGCATGCCAAATTATTATAATTATTATCACTAAGTGAGAGGAGAGATGTTTATTGTGCCAACAATATGTTAAGTTCTTTGAAGTTCCATTATATTTATTTTCTTATACAGTATAATCTTACTCAAACCCCATCAGCATTCTTCGCTGTGCTGCCTGCTTCATTGTTATTAAATTCATACCACTAACATTTTATAGCACTTTAGAGTAGGAATAGATTGCTTTGGAACCTAAATGGAAACACCAAAGTGCTTATTTAATTCAATTTCAGGAATGAATATAACCCTAACAAACTTCAGGGAGGCAAGAGTCACCTTAATGGGAACACATTACCTGATTCACAGTGTGAGTCTTTTCCTTCTCCCAAATATAAGAACCTGCAAGTAATAAAGACACATAAAACTCCCTCTAGTAGGGAATAGTAAAGATGGAACAGGGTAAGGAAGGTATGTTACCTATGGAAGGAGTGAAATTAAATTATTTACAAGGAGGTTTTGCTGGGAATTGGAAAGGAAGCAGTTTTCACTCAGAAGCTACCCAGGGCGACAGAGACCCTAGACCATTACTGGACTCACAGAAATGAACTTCATGAGGGCAGATGAGGTGGGGCAGAGAACTCAGAAGATGCTAGATGATAAGTGGGAGAGAAATTCTGAGAGTAGAGGGAGGGGAAGAAATGTGACAGTCATGGAAGATAAATGATGCTCACTCTGAATACATGGCCAATGAACCTTTGCTTAACATCTGTTAATGCAGAAAATAATTCTGAATAAGCATGCAATGCAGCCTCCTTCACAAAGGCAAAAGAAACCTAAGATACCAGGGTTAATCCAAGCATGATACAAGACCATTCAATCAGTGACAAAATGTGTAAAGACAGTCTGAGCTTGTGTTGGAGGTGGGCCCAACTTTATGGAGACAGACCAACCACACACAGAAAGGTAAACGCCACAGGGGGTCTTGGTCAACTTTTAAGGAGCATTGTAAAGATGTGGGCTGACATGTGAGTGGATCCAGTCCTAGCTGAGTAAAGGTCAGTGATGGGATGCAGGTGGGTCAGTACTGACAGGGTGGTACTGATTTCCACCCACTGATCCTAGAAAATGAGGGTGTTGTAGCATGTGGCATGGGTGAGAGTCTAGCCTGAGACTGGAGACCAGAGCTGGGGAATTACACTTGTAAGCTTGTGCTCATTTGGAGCTCTGTGTCCTGAGGCAGCTGTGCACCAGGAAAAGACTACCTCCCAACCACCCTTCCTTCCTCACTGAAAGAGAGCTGGTCGCCAACCCAGGTGTTTGCTGATAGGGTAGATCTTAAGGATGAGTCCTCACCACACACACACACACACACACACACACACACACACACACACACACACACAACTTTGTGAGATGATGGAGGTGTTATCATGATTTGGTGATTATGTCACAATATCCATATCTATCAGATCATCAAGTAGTACCTTAAATGTATGCAGTTTTTAACTGTAAATTATACCTTAATTTTTAAAAATCAGGAATAAGTGGGGTGAACACCTCCAGATCCCTGCTCCTCTTCTGAAATTAAATTCAGTCCATTTTCATGAGGCCATCAGGTGAGGTGAATTTGGAATACCTCTTATGTTTACCATCAAATGACTACTTTCCATCTGCTGAAAGTGACTTTCATTCCATATTTGCTAATGGGAGTATCTAATCTGGCTCAGAAGGAAAAGCCTCCATGTGTCCTGAGGGTTGGATTAAGCATGTACCCACACTAGCCAGATCTCAGTCTTGGTTGACATGTGACACGGTGAGTCTCTGGCCTCGTCCATCACAAATCAAGCTCAAGGGGAGAGAGTACGGCATCTCCCAGGTCTGTGCCTGAAGTTCTGCTGGCTTCTTTATAATTCTGAGTTTCTATACACATGTCCATCATTTTGTGAAAACCAAAAAAGGAAATACTCATTCTTCATGTTACCTACCCTCTTCCTAAACAAAGATACGTAGACTGTCGTTTTGATATTTACTTATTGTGGACAGGTATAAATAACATAAAATATATTTTTTCCTAGTCTCCCAGGGTAGAAACTAACCTTGGCAATATTGCTGTAAAACCAGATGTTATATACCTGACCTCTAATCGTTAGTTGTTGGGTATAATGAAATATTCTACACAAAGCCTCAACAGACTTAACAAAGGAAACAGTCTGTCCCAAGATACTTATCCTAGTAGCCCAAATACTCTGTTGGGGGCAGAAGAACCTCTAAATTCTGTGCAGAAGCAAATCAATATTTGAACCTATTGCTTTTCAGGTTTGAGTTTACCCAAATTCCTTTACTCAAAAGTTATAGTAAATTCCTCTTACGATCACTAAATTGTCTATTTTAAAAACCAGTCTTTGCTAAATTGACACTTAAAAGTGATGCCTAATGCATTTTTATTGTGTATTTCTTTGTTCAATAATTGAACTTTGGGAAAGGTGTGTATGTTCTTCTGCAAGTTCTGGGTGGAGCGTCTGCCTGAGACATCTGCCATCTGCAGCTGTTTCTGTTCAGCACAGTCACTGGAAAGAATCTATGACCACATTTTGCTCTCAATCAGGTTTTATTTCTTTATGCTCAGCAGGCTCTCCCCCCTAAATCAGATAAATATTAATCAACATTTCCTCCTTTTCCTATGCTTTGATTTTCTTTTTATTTCTTTAACCCATAAAGCATTTGATTATGAATAGTGTGAGAACATATTTTCCTGTAAAACCAATATTCTAGTCACATTCATTAAATAATACAAACCTTGCACTGTTTTGGGCTGCCATGTTTTACATACAGAATGGATTTGACACTATTAAAGTAAGGTTTATATATAAAATGAGGCATTGAAGAACAATAATGAAGAGATTGTATATAGTACATATTTTTCTACTCAATTTCTTTGTTATGCTTTTTTTAAACATTATAATAATTTATGATTTTGAAATTTTTCTGACATTTTTCTTTCTTACTTTGTTTTCATATTTGTCAGGATAGGTCTTCTTTCTAAACAAATCCATGTAATATCAGAGAAATTATTTTTGTCATAATAGTTCATCTTTCTAAATTAAATCATCACATGATATTTAATTTTAGTATTATTTTATACACTTCTGTTAAGCTAAATTTTATAGTAATATTACGTAGTTCCTTGGCATAACCTATTAAGGTTACTCTTAGTTAACATGTTTCTTTTATAAATGGGTTGTCTTGTGTGTTTTATGTTAGCTTATTATTTCCTGTCTGTGAAAAGCTATTGATTATTTTTTTATTTGAAAAATGTTAGGCAATGTTTTAAAGCAACATTAAACACAGGAATAAGTTCATAAAGTCATTGAAAATATGACTAATACATGTTGAGTATCTGATTGAAAAAGGAAAAAAAGAAGACAACCTAATGGCCTTGACAGTTCACTTAATGAGTCCAGAACACTCCTGACACTAAAATTTCTCATGAAGTGCATAAACAAAGAAAGTAATACAAACTATTAATAAATACAAAACCATGTATAAAGATCATACTACCATGACCAAGTTGCCTCACTTAATGCAAGTTTTTGAAAATCATATAATTAATGGAAAATAATATAATTTAAAATTATATAACTCATCACAATGACCAAGTAAAGAAATAAAATGATATATTTATGCAAGTTTATCATCAGTTTACAATAACTCTCAGAGTATTAGGGATAAATAGAAAACTCCTTTATCTGATAAGGAATATGTCATAATATTTAACATTATACTTCTGTTTGAAATGTTTAGAGTTTTTTCTTTGATATCAGGAACAAAGCAATAAAATTCACTAGATGGTTAAATAAAAGACATGAAAGGTGGAAAGGAAATAGACCTGTCATTATTTGCAAATGTTATGATATGGACATAAAGGTTTTGAAACTGGCCTTGGCCTGATTGGCTCAATGGCTAGAGCGTTGACTCAGCATATGAACATTTCACATTGATGTTTCAGTCATGGTTTACAGGAGAAGAGATCACCAACTTTTCTTCCCCTTTACCTCCCCCTTCTCTCCCTCTTTCTCTCCCACAACCAGTGACTCAATTGGCTCAAGTGTGGATCCCGGGCACTGAGGACAGCTCATGGGTCAGAACATTAGCGTCAGGTGCTAGAAAGAGCTTGGTTGATTTAAGCATCAACCCAGACTAAAATTGCTGGGTGGATCTCATTTGGGGTAGATGCAGGAGTCTCTCTCACTATCTTTCCTCCTCTCACTTAAAAAAAAAGTTTCAAAACTATTGGCATGCAAGTTTATAATAAAGTTAATCAAGACAGCTCAATGAAAGGTCAATTAGTATAGACAAATGTAATTTTATTTGTCAGCACCAACAGGTAAGAATAAAAATTTGAGAAGATAGTAGATAGCATTTAGAATAGCATAAAAATGTATCCAACAACTTTGGAAGCATATACAAAATCTGTGTAATGCAGAAAGAAAATATCACCTTATTTAAAGAAAACAAAGACAAGTTAAAAATATAAAGTGATACACTGTATTTATTGGTTGGAAGATTCAACATTGTAAATATATTCAATTTATCAACATTGATCTATAGATACAATTTAATCTCAATCAAAATTTTAAAATGGTGGTGAGATGTGTGAACATATATGTGTAATTAGACAAACTAAATGATAAATAGCCAAAAACAATGATAAAAATTTTGAAGAAGACAAAGTCAAAGAATTTATACTACTTGATATCAATATTTAATTCTACAATAATTATGACAGTGATATTGATACAGCTAAAGACATAAAAAAAAATTGAAGTTGTAGAAATATCCTCACATGTATGTAGACGCCAAGGTAGCATTGTAAAGCAGTGACAAGAAAATATTTTCAATATAAAGTGTAGGGTAATTATATTTAAACATTTATTTGCAAAGATATATGCATCTGTATGTTCCAAGATTATTCATGGTGGCCAAAACATGAAGACAACCAAAGTGTTCATCGATAGAGGACCAGATAAAGAAGACACGGTACATATACAATGGAATATTACTCAGCCATAAGAAATGATGACATATTGCAATTTATAACAACATGGAAAGACCTTGAGAACATTACACTAAGTGAAATAAGTAAATCAGAAAAAGCCAAGAACTATATGATCTCACCCATATGTGTGATATAAAATTGAAACTCGTAGACACAAACAACTGTATTATGGTTACCAGAAGGAAGAAGGTGGGGGTTCTGGGATAAAGAGGGACAATTATATGGTGATAGAAAATGGTTTGACTGGGTGGTGGGCACATAATGCAATATACAGATCCTGTGTCATGAAAATGTACACTTAAAATCTATATGATTCTATTGACCAATGTCAATCCCATACAGTTAATAAGAAATTTAAACTTTACTTTTACCTCATAGCATATATAAAAATTAATTCCAGGTGAATTTTAAATCTAAATGTGAAAGGGAAACCAATAAAACCACTGAATATATATACCTGTAGGAAAAATCTTCATGATCTTCTACCAAGGAAAGATTTATTACATAAGATGTGAAAAACACTTATTTTATAAAAAATAAAAAAATCCACTCTTCCTTAGAATGAAAACTTCTGTTTATTAAAATATTAAAAGGCCATTTGAAGAATGAAGAGGCAGGCCAAAGTGGAAAGAGAATATTTGACAAAGAAATAGTTCATATTGAGAACATACGTAGAACTTCTAAAATCACTGAGAAAGAAAAATAATCCTATAGACATAACATGGGCAAAATAAAAGCCCTTTAGGGGGTTGCTTCATTAAAGGACATCCAAATGGATACAGACAAAAGATAAGATACTTAATTACTAAGTAGGACAATACAAGTCAGTTCATTGCATTTTCACCAGGAGAGGTAAACTGACACAAAAAAGTAGTTTAAAACCTAGTGTTGGTGAGAATGAAGAACAAAGAGTATTCTGTACACTGCTGTGAAAGTGTAATTAATTAGACATATGCCTATAATAAAGCCCAGTTATTTTCACTCTAGAAATACACCAAATAGAAAAGCTTGCACATATGAACCAAATGACATTTACAAAAGTGTCCATCCACACTTGAAGAGATAAATGATCTGTGTTGTGTTGTATAAGGGGACACTAGTATATATTAAAGAAAATGAAAGAACTATAGCTAATGCAAAGAAAGTGGATTAATGTAACAAGCAAAATGTTGAATTAGAGAAGGCAGCCAAAAATAAATATTATATAATTTAGTTTATATAAGATTTTAAAACTAAACTAGAAAAGTCAAAGTTAAGATAGTGATTAATTTTATGGAGCAGAGAAAGTATGATGATTGGGGGAACATGAAAGAAGCTTTTCACTTGCATTAATTAGTATTAAATTACTTTTGTAGATTTTCTCATTCTTCTCGATATAAAATAAGTATGATCAAAGTTCTGAAATGGCCCTGGTCAATTGACTCAGTGGTAGAGTGTTGGTCTGGTGTGTGGATGTCCCTCTCAGATTTGATTTCCAGTCAAGGCACACAGGAGAAATGACCATCTGCTTCTCCACCCCTCTGCCTCCCCCTACTCTTTCTCTCTCTTCTCCTCCCTCAGCCATGGCTCGATTTGTCTGAACATATTGGCCCCAGACACTGAGGATGGTTTTGTGGAGCCTCTGCCTCAGGCAGTAAAAAATAGCTCCGTTGTGAATATGGTCCCAGATAGGTAGAGCATAGGACCCAAAAATCAGTTGCTGTTGGATTCTGGTCAGGGTTCATGTGGAAGTCTGTTTCTCCATTTTCCCTCCTCTTCCTTGGAAAGTAAGAAAATAAAACTTTTTTGAAATGACAGTGGAAATTGAATGGAAGAATCCACAGATGGTTTTTGTGTTACCTCCAACAATGTTTCAATGGTAAATATCTAAATATGGAAAACAATAATGCTTGTCAGTAGTTTGACTCAGGACTTTATATGCTATAGAAAGCCAAGGAGGCACAAATAATTCACAAGTTACCATAAACATTGTTTTGTAGATGCAAGATCAATACACAAAAATTGAACAGCACTTACTTAAACAATAATAGGTTAGAAAATGCACTGATAAAAATAGTGTATTTAGTGTTTAAAAGAGCCACAAAATAGAATAACTGTGAATAAACCTAACAGATTAGGAAGAGTTTAATAGAGAAATATTGCAAATGTACATATAAATAATTATAAAGTGTTAGTTCCTATATTATATAGAAAAGAATTAAGGCAATTAAGATATAGACCTGCATTGTCAGGGACAGAAATGACAATTAAATATTTCCACTTATTTACATTTATATCTATGGAGAGATTTGACTCTAATGTAGTAGGCTATGATCCTAGTTATAATTATTTAAAATATCTCTCTTCGCTGTATAGCAAATAATCAAGTAGTAATTTTCTGTCATACTTGATGCAAAGTTAATCTATTCTGTTTCAACATTGTTTAAATATTATAGAGAACAATAAATAACATGATACACTTGAACTTCTGCATCTCATGCTAAATATACAAAAAGAAAAGAGGCAAAAAGAAACTTGCTGACATTAAGGACTGGGGGTTGTACATAAAATAAATCTATTAAAAAGAGAGGTACCACAAAAAAGAGACTAATGAACATAAATAGGAGTGCAGTGGTTAGCAGGGGGAGTGGGAAGGGGGAGATAAAGGGGATGGGTGAGGGGTAGGGACATAAAGAGGGACAAATGTAAGATGGATGATGATTTGTCTTTGGGTGATGGGTATACAACATAATCGACTGTCCAAATCATGTGGAGATGTTTGCCCAAAATCTACATACGGTAGTTGAGCAATGTCACCCTGTTAAATTTGTCTAAATAAAAAAGGAAGAAAAAAGAAAGGTATCATATTTCAGGATGAAACAATTCAATTGTGCTAGAGTAGGAATTCCCTCCAATTTTACCCTATAGTTTGAATTAAATTTCAACTAAATTCCAAATTGGTTTATTTTCTTACAACTTGCCAAAATAATTTATATTTTATGTGTTGGTTGTTTTTTTTTTTCTGGAGTATTTGTCATGGCATTATATAAAGTTATGGATATTTACAGATGACTCAATTACTGTAAATAAGATTAAATAATTCATGAATAATCTTTGTATGATGGAATGTTAAATAGCTATTAAAATTAGATTCATGAAATATCAGTACTGGTAATAAAAACTTTTCACACAGATAAACACATTCACACCTAAAATTGTTAACAGATTTTTGTCTCCAGATGTCCTGATCAAAGGTGACTTTTTTTCCTTTGTTTTCCTGGTGTGTTTTAATTGTTTATTTTTGCAATGAATGTGTATAACTAGTACATAGAAAAGAGTTGGTGACAAATCAAGAAAGGGTATTATATATATTGAAAATATAATAAGCTTCCTAGAGCCTAGAGCTAGCTCTTAGTGAAATGGATGAACTTTTTAAGAAGAGTGCAAGCAAACAAATAAATGCCACATTATAAAAAAAGAAAGCATTGTACATGTTACAAAATGATAATAAAGTCTTATGTCAATATATTAATATTTAGATAAGATAAAGAATTTAGCCTGATCAGTGGTGGTGCAGTAGATAAAGGGCTGTCCTGGAATGCTGAGGTCACTGGTTTAAAACCCAAGGCTTGCCTAGTCAAGGCATATAGGGAGTTGATGTTTCCTGCTCATCCTCCCTTCTCTCATTCTCCTTCCTCTCTAAAATGAATAAATAAAATCTTTTTTAAATGATAATAAAATCTTTAATGTATGTAAACCATCATTGTAACATATATTAATAGAAAAAAATGTATTATTAGGAAGACAAAACTAGTTGGGTTTGCAAAAATAAAAAATAGATCTATTCACACAATGCTAAATATAAAAAATATCTTAATATGTTGGGAACTGCAAGCCAACATGATCTTTGCAGTTTATAATTTAGGTGGACAGAGGTGTGGGAAACTAGTAGAAAACTGACACTCTGCCCAACCACCCATCTCACTTGCTTGGTGAAGTTGCTAAAGGCTGTTTTTTCCACACCTCCATGTTAGCTGTGGTGCTGGATTGTTTATACTCGTTTTATCCCCCATGTCACTCGGAAAAACTTGAGGCTGATTTCTCTTTATCCTTTGTTTTGTGAAGTGAAGGTCTTATATATGGTGGGGGTTTTCTGCACTTGGTAGAATTAATTATTGGGTTGCCTTGTGATCAGAAATATCATTGATGTGCTAATGACTCTCTCTGCCCTATAAATAAAGCAGGGTTAAGGGTGGAGAGCGCGCTCTGTTCTTGCCATCAGCTTGCAAAGGGCTCCTAATCCCATTCTATTTCTCTTTAAGTCTATTTTCTTAATTCCACACAGTTCCCACTCAGGATCTGGAATTATTAGCCGTGCTGGTCCATGACATCAATACTTTCTAATTTTTGTAAAAGTAGAATAATTCTAGTAAAATTAATACTATTTTTTTCTTAAAAATACAAGGTTTATGAGTAAAATATACTTATAAGAACAAAGAGAAATTATGAAAAAATAAAAAGTAAAATAAAAATATTTTAAATGTACATTAAAAAGTGTCATAAGCTTTAAATATTTATGCATATGAATTCAGAAACAAATCGATGAAAGAGATATTAATTTCTAATAATAAGCCTATATTTTAGGTCTATAGATCCTATAGAAATTTTTTATAAGATAAAGGTAATTCATTATTAAGATATCATCCTAAAAGAAGATTCTAGATAAAATGACTCAAGTGTGATAAACATAGTCTAGTTATGATAACTGTATCTTGTGACACCATGAAGGGGCCCTATTCTTTTCATCTGTGACTCTGTCATGCTGGTGTTGAATTTGCCCATGTGCTAAATTCTACAACCTATCTCTGGGCACCTGAAACAAGTATGATTGTGTTAACAAGTGTCACCCCAATAAATTCAATTAAAAAATAAATTAAGTCCTGGCCAGTTGGTTTAGTTTATAATGTATTGACCTGGCATGCCAGAGGTTGTTGGTTCGACCCTGGTTCAGGGCACATACAAGAAGTTATAGATGTGTACACAACTAAATGGGACATTAAGAAAAACAATGAGCTGATATTTCTCTCTCTCTCTCTCTCTCTCTCTCTCTCTCTCAAATCAATGAAAAAAACACTTTCCCATGTCCCCAGCTAAAACAAAAAGGAAGAAGAAACAAAAGGGCATTTCGGCACAGTTAGTAGTTAGTGTTTGCTCTACAGTCTATTGTCAGGCTGCTCAAGTTTGCACACAAACCTCTCTCCTCGTACAAAAATTAAATAGCCTCTTCTCTGAGGAGGTAATCCAAAATTAGCTACTGCATCCACTTTAATTGTGATATAAATTATATTATAATATAAAATGGTCATGTTTGACATAAAAATGTGCATCCCCAAGGTGAAATGTGGGAAATAGAGGGTTATGATGAGATTGTCTTGGACTGGAACTGTAAAGACACACTTCTTGGGAATGTAAGGAATTCCAACCCTAGGTCCTTGTTGGGTTTGCTGGGAAAACTCCCTTCTCCGTGCTTTCTATCACTGGGGTTTCCAGAGATATCTTCTACCTTGCCCTCCTCAGTCACATTGTAAATGGAAGTTAGAGACTATGATTCCATGTGGGCTGTACTGTCTGAGATGCCTGTTTCCTGGTGCTATAGTTTTGGGATACTGTACAGATTGCCTTTAGGAATCAGTCTGCTACAGGCTATTGTGTGAGGGGTTGCTGCAGTGTCTTCTGCAATAAATTTCTTTAAAGCCTTGGTAGGTATTCTGTTCCAGAAGCAGAAAGTCAACACCGTGAGTATATGGTCGTGTTTGTATGAGATCTCCTCTTTTATTTTCTGATCACAAAGTGAAAGAAGTTTCTTTGGAAAAACTGTATTTTCATCCCATCTGTGCTTTCAGACTAGCTAATCCTTGTCTTACTTAAACTTGGTTAAGTATATTGCTAAAATAGTCACAAAGGGAAAAACCAAAAATGCATTTTGACGTCTCTACTATCATCCTCAGAACTGCAAGGTCAGTAAAGAAGAATTTCTTTTTCCAGTGCTTTGCAGACTATATATTTTTTTTAAAAAAAAGTGTGGTTTAACCAGGATAATCAACTCTTTAAAGATTTGTCTTTTCTATCTCTGCTTTGAAAACCAAGACAATGGCATAGTTTTTTTCTAGTGTCATACTTCCAGATACCAATTTCTGCATTACTTGGCATACAGGCTAATATACCCCAACCTCTCACCCAAAAAAGATACTTTACTTTTATTTTCTTTCAGAGTGTAGAGGACTTATTCAGAGCAGTTGGCACCTCCAATCTGTGATGTAATTAAGAGCCGTAGGTTTTCCTGTCTTTGTTCCTTGCCACATCTTAGTGAGTTGCCTTTGTCCTTTGGATAAAGTGAGCTTTATCCCCAATATAGACAGTTCCCTGGGCAGTGAACATAAAAAGATGAGGATAACTTTCATGTAGAAACATGATCCAGAAATTACATGCATCATTTCTGCATGCAACACATCTTATTGGTCTGGACTGAAGCCTGAAGAAATCTCAGACCCATAATGTTCTGTAAAAGAAAAGAAAACCAGATATCCAGATGCAAACACATAAAGTCAGACCTTTACTTTCTACCACATGTAAAAATGAACTCAAACTGGATTAATAACCTAAATTTAAAACATAAAACTATAAACCTAGAAGAAAACTTAGGGGAAAAGCGTCATGACATTGGTCTTGGCCATGATTTCTTGGATATAACAATAAAAACAAATAAAAAAATAAAAAAGTAGATAAGTTGAGCTATGTAAAACTTAAACTTTTTTCTCATTAAAGGAAAAAAATGAACAAGTAAAAAAGCAACCTATGGACTGGGAGAAAATATTTCCAAATAACATTTCTGATAAAGAGATATTATCCATAATATAAAGGAACACCACCACTCAACAAGAACAAAACAAGATACACCTATTAAGCAATGAACAAAGGCTTAAATAAACATATCTCCCAAGAAGGTATTTAAATGGTCAACAACCTGACCTGTGGTGGTGCAGTGGATAAAGCATGGATCTGGAATACTCAGGTTGCCAGTTTAAAGCCCCAGGCTTGCTGAGTCAAGGCACATACAAGAAGCAGCTACAAGTTGGTACTACCTGCTTCTCTCCCCTTTCTCTTTCTCTAAAAAATCAATCAACAAAATCTAAAAACAAAACAAATAGTCAACAGACACAGGAAAAGCTGTTCAACATCACCAATCATTAGAAAAATGCCAACCAAAAACACAATGAAATATCACCTCACAACCATTAGAATGACCACTATAAAAAAAATGGCAAGTAAATATTGGTAAGGATGTGGAGCAATAGGAACCTTTGCATACTTCTAGTGAGAAGCCAAAATAGTCCATCTATTTGAAGAGCAATGTGGAGATTCCTAAAGAGATTAGGAATAAAATTGCCATATAATGCAGCACTCTCACTTTTGGATATATATTCAAAAAAAATTGGAGCAAAAATCTCAAAGATATATTTGCATATTTATGTTCATAGCCACATTATACTGTATATTATAACCAATACATATGATAGAACATTATTCAGCCTTAAGAAAGAAAGGAATCCTGACATATGCTACAATGTGGATGAAGAACCTGGAGAATACTACGCTAGGTGAAACAAGCCACATGAAAGGATGAAATAACAACATGGATGGATATTGGGAATATCATGCTAATTTATATGTCAGTTGCAAAAGGATAAGAACCATGCGATTTCACTTATATGTGAGACATAAAACAGAAAGCAACATATAAGCAAAATATCCTATAGACATAGACAACAGTATGGTGGTTACCAGAAGGAAAGGGGGTTGGGAGGACGGTTGAAGGAGGTAAAGAGGGTCAAATACATGGTGACAGAAGGAGACTTTACTTTGTTGAAGAGTACACAAGACAACATGAAGATAATGTATTATAGAACTGTATAATTGAAACTTATATGATCTTATTAACTAGTGTCACCCCAAAAATTTCAACTAAAAAATGGTTAAGGTGGTAAAAAAAAAAGTGTCTGCTCCTTTATTGTATTTTGGTGATATAGCGATGACAAGACAAACACATCTCTTTCCTTTCAAAACTCATAGAAAGGGGGAGTAAGATATAAATTGAACAATTAAAAAAAGAAATGACATCACAATTAAAATTATGATGATAGCTATGAAGATGTAGAGTTATAAAAATTAATAAAAGGAGCCTTGACTTAGTCTGAGGTTCCTCTAATGTGTACATCTTTATTATTTTATAAAAGCTTAATTGTATGGATTACTTACAAAGTGCTCAGTATAAATCTCTACAGTCATTATTTAATAATATATTACATCATTAAGTTTGTAGTTTGTATTTTGTAGTGTTGTGTTATCATGAGGATTTGGTGATGGAACACAAGTGAAATGAAGAGCACAGCGGACACTCACTAAACAGTAGTTGTGACTACTAGAAGCATTGATGTAGCAACCTATATTAAATATAAATTTTCCTAGATAATTAGAGCTAAAGTAAAAATTTTAAGAATTTTTATAATCATAAGTAATTTTATGAATTTATCTCTGTGAGGCATTTAGAATAGTAGAATAGTGGCTGGTACATAATAAGTATCAGGGTGTTGGTATAACTATGCTTATTTCTATTATACTATAGTTGTTATTTTTTATTATTACTATTGTTTGACACATTTAATATGAAAAGAAAAATATTTTTTTAGCATTTTGAAACAAACAGTAGCTTCTTTTAAAACTATTTCAGAAAAGTCTGGTGTGTACTTCTGGTCTTCCCTGAGCATGTTTCTATCTGTTTTTGTTTTTTTGTTTTTTTGTTTTTTGTTTTTTTTTTTTACAGGGACAGAGAGAGAGTCAGAGAGAGGGATAGACAGACAGGAACGGAGAGAGGTGAGAAGCATCAATCATTAGTTTTTTGTTGCCGTCGCAACACCTTAGTTGTTCATTGATTGCTTTCTTACATGTGCCTTGACTGCGGGCCTTCAACAGACTGAGCAACCCCTTGCTGAAGCCAGCGACCTTGGGTCCAAGCTGACGAGCTTTTGCTCAAGCCAGATGGGCCTGCGCTCAAGCTGGCGAGCTCGAGGACTTGAACCTGGGTCTTCCGCATCCCAGTGTGACGCTCGATCCACTGCACCACTGCCTGGTCAGGCTCTATCTGTTTTTTATGCCTTGTCACCCCACACTGAACTGCCATTTCAACTTTCTAGTGTGACTTGTTTTGTAATAAAAAAGTTATTGTTCCATGTATTAATTATTTTTATCATGCTAATCACCTACTGAATTGATCTCTATTTACCAATGAGGCATTTGAAATTATATTTCTAAACTTATCAAAAGTCTTTTTATTTTTTAATTTTTTTAAATAGTTTAATTAAAGTTTATTCCAATCATGATATCATGGAAATTTTTTCTAAAAAGGATGCGAAGTGTATAGTATCTACATCACCATGATAATAATGTAAGAAAATATTTGAAATTATGTTCCTAAACTTATCAAAAGTCTTTATTTTTTGGCATAGGATCACCAATTGCTTTAATTTTTGATATTGTCTTTGCTTTTGTCTCTGTCACTAGCAGTTGGGTTTTTATACCCCCCTCAAGAAGATATTGTGTCTCCAGGAGACATATAGGTGCAGGTCAATGGACAGCAAGAGGGTGTCCCATTGAAATGTGGAAACTGGTTAGTAAGAAGAGTTAGCTATTGGGAAAAAAAAAGTAAAGGTATCACTTATTGCAGATGACATAATTCTGTATATAGAAAACCCCAGAGACTCCAACAAAAAGCTGTTAGAAACAATAAACAAATACAGGGAAGTTGCAGGATACAAAGTTGATATACAAAAGTCAACTTCTTTTTTATAACCCATCAATAGAACGTAAGAAAATGAATTGAAAATAGCAATTCTTTTGACAATTGCAAGGAAATAAAATACCTAGGAATAAAGTTCTATTTTCTTCTTTTTCAAGTGAGAAGAGGGGAGATAGAAAGACAGACTCCTGCATTTGCCCCAACAGGGATCCACCTGGCAACATGAATCTAGGGTCAATGCTTTGCACATTTGGGGCCATGCTCTCTACTGAGCTATTTTTAGTGCCTGAGGTGGAGGCTATATAGAACCATACTTAGGACACAGGGCCAATGCTCTTGAACCAATTGAGCCATGGCTACAGGAGGGGAAGAAAGATAGAGAAAGAAGAGGGAGGAGGTTGGGAAGTTTATGGTCACTTCTCCTATGTGCCCTGACTGGTAATTGAATCCAGGACATCCACACACTGGTGCACTGACCAGGGCCATGGATAAACTTAACAAGAGATGTGAAGGACCCATATACTGAAAACTACAAGGTATTACTGAAAGAAATTGAAAAAGACACAACGAAATGGAAAAATATTTTGTGATCATGGATTGGAAAAATCAACATAATTAAAATGGCCACATTACCCAAAGCAATATACAAATTATTTTGCAATCCCCATCAAAATCCCAATGTCATTTAAAAAAAATAGAAGAAAAAATTACCAGAAATCTATGGAACCATAAGAAACCCTGAGTACACAAAGCAATCCTGGAAAAAAAAAAAAAATGAAGCCAGAGGTATCACACTACCTAACTTCACATTATACTTTAGAACCACGATAATCAAAAAAGCATGGTATAGGCAGAATGAACAGATGTACAGAACAATAAAATAGAATCGAGAGCCAAGAAATAAAACCACATATATATAGAAAAATAATCTTTGACAAAGGAGCAAAAATCACACAATGGAGAAAAGAAAACCTCTTAAATAAATGGTTCTGGGAAAATTAGAAAGCAATATGCAGAAGAATGAAACTTGACTACGGTTTTTCCCTATGCACAAAAAGTAATTATAAATGGATCAAAGACCTAAATATAAGATCTGAAATAATAAATTACGTAGCAGAAAACAGAGATACTAACCTTATAGACCTTGGTTATAGTGAACATTTTATGAATTTGACACCAAAAGCAAGGGAAGTATAGGCAAAAATAAATGAATGGACTATATCAAACTAAAAGGCTTCTGCACAGCAAAAGAAACTGACAACAAACCAAAAAGACAGCCAATCAAGTGGGAAATGATATTCACAAACAACAGCTCCAACAAAGGGTTAATATCTGAAATATATAAAGAACTTACAAAGCTCAACAGCAGACAATCCAATTAAAAAATTGGAAGAGGACCTGAACAGACACTTCTCCTAAGAAGATATACAAACAACATGTAAATATATGAAAAAAAAGACTCATCTTGGTTAGCTATTAGAGAAATGCAAATCAAAACTATAATAAGATACCATCCCACACCTTTTAGCTTGGCTGTTTTTAACAAAACAGGTAATATAAAGTGTTGGAGAGCATGTGGAGAAAAAAGAATCCATACTCACTGCTGGTGGGAATGTAAACTGGTATAGCTACTATGGAGGACAGTATGGCTGTTCTTCAAAAAATTAAGAATAGAGTTACCATATGACCCAGTAATCCCTCTACTGGTTATCTACCAAAAAAATTAGAAAATATTAGTATGTAAAGACACATGCACCCCCACATGTTCATTGCAGCAGTATTCACAGTGCCTAACCTAAGACATGGAAACAACCAAAGTGCCCCTTGATAAAGGATTGGATAAAGAAGATGTGGTACATATATACAATGGGATACTACTCAGCCATAAGAAATGATGACATACTTGCATTTGTGAAAACATGGATGGACTTTGAGAATATTATGCTAAGTGGACTAAGTAAATCAGAAAAAGCTAAGATCTATATGATAGATCTTAGTTTTATATCCCACACATAGGTGGAATATAAAACTAAGACTCATGGTCATAGACAAAAATGAAGTGGTTACCAGAGAGAGAGGGTGGGTAAGAGGAGTAAATGGAACCAAATATAGTGAGATAGAAAGTGTTTTGATTTTGGGTGATGGGCATACAATGTAATGAATAGTTCACATACTATGAAGATGTACACTTGAAACTTATGTGTTCCTATAGACCAGGGTCACCACTTTAAATTTAATTTCTAAATAAAATATTAAATAAAGATTGTATTAATTCAGATTTAAAAATAACTATTCAACATAAACTTGTGGGACACTTGAGAATAGTCAAATTTGGAGATAATAATTTTTGAATTCCAGGCATTTGTTTACTATTATAGTACAGTACTATTGCCCAAATGGCAGTGGCACAGTGGATAGAACACAGACCCAGAATGCTGAGGGTCCTGGTTTGAAACCCTAATGTCACCAGTTTGAGCATGCCTTGCCAGCTTGAGCTTGGGGTCCCTGGCTTGAGCTTGGGATCATTGACATGATCCCAAGGTCTATAACTTGAGCCCAAATATTGCTGTTTTAAAACCAAGTTTGCTGACTTGAGAAAGGGGTAATGGCTTGGTTTGAGCCCCACACCGCTTGGATCAAGACATGTATGCATAGCAAACAATAAAAAACTAAAGTGAAGCAATAATGAGTTGCTTCTCACTCTCTCCTTTCACTTTCTCTCTCAAATCACTAAATAAAACCCATGAAAATCTTTAAGAAAGTACAGTACTGTGTATGCTAAATATTCCACAAAATATGCCTTCCTTGTTTCCTTGATTTAACATTTTGATTTCTTCAGTTAAATCTCAGAATGCCCATCCTGTTGACTTGTTTTAGTCTAATGCAGAAGATGCCACAAAGAAAAATAAATCAGGTAATGAGAAATTGTATTAATGAATGAACATAGTTGTGGCATGGATATAATGTTGCTTCTCAAATCAGAACAAGATATTGGGTAAAATGTTCCAAATTTTATTTAAGGTAGAAAATACTAATTTATGTTTTAATTTATAGCATATTTAATTACTAATAACAGAAAATATTTTAGATAAAATATTATTTAAGCATTTAATTTCTTTTCTTTTGCCCCACATTGGAAAATAATCCTCGAGGGACCCCATGACCTAGAAAAGGGTCTGGCACATACCAGGTGTGATATGTTTTCAGTAGACAAGTGAGCAAATGGCTAATTATATCATGAACATATCTATCTTTATAAGAAAGCTGGGCTCTAAAAAACAGGTAAGATTGGTTAACAGAATGGTGGAACTATTCCAGGTGGAAGGATGAATATATTGTTCAACAGGGATAATACAAAATGTGTGTTTGTGTAAAAGAAAAGAAATAGAAAGTGAGACTTAGATACAGATACTTAGAGTGAAGTAGTTGGCAGAATAAATTTTCAAAAGCAATTTTTGCTTTTCTACTCACTCTATATATTTTAAAACAATTTTAGATGGTATGTATTTATGAATTAAGTCTCACGAATATGAATAAAAGCAAAATCTATCAAAGGCTGAAAATTTATCAATGCTTTAGGCAGAATATTTCCAGTAGAAATTAAGTACACACAAAAATAAATATATGCTTTTCTTTGTAGGCAATGATGTTCCAGCCACCCATTGACTTTAGTATCTGTTATTGCATTTTATTTATTCACTGGTAAGGCCCTTGAAAACTACTTTATGCTTAATTCTATTTTAATTTGAGAGAATATCAGTGCTTTTACTTATGACACCATGAACAAGTAGCATAGATTATTGCTTTATTTCAACTTCCCCAAAAAATGCATTTGAAGAAAACCGGCACATTTGTGACCTAAAATGCTCTCTGGGGTTATATGCATAACAGTAAAGATCTCATATATGCCAGGTTGCAGGTTTAAAACAAATTGACTACTCAGTGATAAATGCCTGGAATTGGAGAAGGGGTCAGCGCCCATAAAAACCCTGGCATAACCTTAACTACAGAGGTATGAATGGTTTTCTACAGCTACAATTATTTCATAATGTGCAGGAGGGTTTATCAGGCTAAACAGACCATATGGTGAAATGAATCCTTAAATTAAAAACAGAAAGGCATTTTGAAAGTGTCAAAGAGGAGATAAAGTCATCTGCATATTCTGTAGAGGAGATGCGAAAATAAAAAATATGAAACGTAAATGTATGTTAAAGTAAAATAAAAGCATTTAAAAATTCAAGATCATGCTGATTATAACATTTAAAATATTTAAAAATGTACCTTACATTTGGTCACCATAGATTTTATTACATAAGAAAATTACTTCAGCCATACATTTTAAATAAAAATATTATATTTATGATACTTAAACATTATTCTAATTATGCTCAATGTTTTTCTCATGTTATGATTTATTTAAAGCAGAAAAAAAAGTTCGCTTGTTATATCAACAAGGAGTGTAAGTCATCTAGAAAAATTGGTTGTTACTATTTAATGATGTTAGTTGCCAAACATGTACCATTCTGGAGTGATTTTAGACTAAAAAGACTGCAAGACCTGTCTGATGATGTTACTGAAGCTCAATTCAACAGAAGAACATTCCACTGAGTGGTCTCTTTACCTTAATCAGGAACGTACTTTAAATATGAAGAGCTGAGTGAAATTGTTGGTGGTGTTCTACCTACTCTTCCAGTAAATAACCTCACCTGACTATGCAAGGGACAGGTGTTTTGTCAATCTTTTGTTTATTGGGAAATAAAAGATCAGTGTAACCCAACTGCATGAAAAATATGGGTTGAATATGGCATCTGCTCTTGCTAATGTAATTTCTTCAACTTAATTGCTTTCTGACAGCAATCCCTGGATTTTTCAGGGGCCTTCTGTCCAATATTTAGCTACAGAAGATACTCCTAGATCTCTTTATTGGTTCCAAAACCAGAACACATAAATTGCATAGCCACATTTTTATTTAAGCATGATTATATAGATTTTGATATTGATATGAATATTATATGCCTCTGTATTCTTCCTCAATATATAAATCATCATAAGCTAATGGTGGAACCCAGAAATATCTCTGAACATATATCAGAATTAACTTCATGATTTTATCTGAAATCTATTCAATACACACATGTACACAATGCAATAATTCTGCTACTCCATCCTGATTTTGGGAATTTGAAAGACTATTTGCCATTAGAGAAATGAACAGCATAATAAAATCACAGCAAAAAATATAATCATTTAGAGTCAATACATATCCTCATGTAATGAATGTTGATGAAGAAATGTATAAGGCTTTGTTTTTAATTCATTCTATTATGAAAGTAAAATATATTAGATTATGAAACAACATTGTTATAGGCACAGAAGAATTTAGATTAAAGTCACATCCCACTTTTAGAAGTCTCTAGAATCTTTTCAGAATTCAAGTCTTCAGATAATCCCATTACCCGAGTTTTCTCTTATTCCCCTTTTTCTGTCCTAGGTTTTATATATGCATCAACTTACTTACATGCTGGGTCATGCTTGTCTATTTCATAATGTCACGAAACAAAAGATTCATATTTCCATGACTTCAGGAACACTTGCATTCTTTGGTTAGCTGACTTTATGTTTTCCCATATTTTAATTTTAAACTATCTCTTTTATGTGGTATAGAATGAGGCCAGGCTGGATGCTCAATTGGTTAGAGCATCAGCTCATAGTGCAGAGGTTGCCGGTTCGATCCCCGCTCAGGGTCCATCCAGAAATGGATCAACACTTCTGTCTGTCTGTCTCTCTCTTTCTCTCTTACTATCCCTTGCACTCTGGCTAAAATCAATAAATAAAATAAAAAAGGAAGACTCTATGTGGTGTAGAAAGTGCTATACAGAGCTTCACTTTGTGTCCTTTAGTACAGGCACAATTTGTTTTATTGCGCCTTGCTTTTATTGTGCATTGCCGATGTTGTGTTTCTTGCAAATTGAAGGTTTGTGGCAACCTTGCATGGAGCAAGTCAATTTGTGCTATTTTTTCCAACAGGCTTAGAAAATGGTTAGTGTTTTTTAGCAGTGAACTATTTTAAAATTAAGTTTTGTACATTTTTTTAACATAATGCCATTGCATAGTTAATAGACTATAGTATAATGTAAACAAAACTTTTACATGCACTGGGAAACCAAAAAAAAATGTATGGCTTCCTTTATTGAGATATTTGCTTTCCTGCAGTGGTCTGGAACCAAACCCATAAGATTTTTGAGGTATGCCTGTATTCTCACACATGTGATGAGTTAAATATCCATGCAGTCAGAATACTATCAAGAATTTTAGAAAATTGCAGTTGTAAAATTGGGAAACACATACATACCTTGATAATCTTAAAACTTGGAAATATTAAAATAGTAGAATCTGGCTTTGGATTTGTTAAAATGTCTGAAGCAACTAATGACTTATATAAATTTATTTATTTTGGTAACCTACCAGGCTTTTCTCTCCTGCCATTCACCTTATTACCTTTGGTTTATACCTCTCTATCTCTGAACAAATAGTCAATTGGTTGGAGCTTATAATCAGACATAATCATGAAATTGTTTTACTGTTATTTTAATTTTACAATTGCTTTAGATTTATGACTCTGTATGGTTTAAAGTTTAGGTCCCTACTCACTTATTTACTAGATGTGTATTCTTTTCCTCTCTGACCCTCACTCTTCTACCTTAAAATGGAAAAATTTTCCACTGGATAGACAAAATGCAAATAGATCTCCAGCACAAAGCCTGGCACAGGGTAAACACTTGTATTTGTCAGCCAGCAATTGTCATCCTCATGATGTTGATGATAACTGTGTGATGGAAATGGATAGCTTGGCTTACGTTTTCACTCAATTGTATTTGGTCATTAAATTCCTTTACTGTCTCACAGTGGAATGAGCAAATGCTCTTGCTTGAAGAATATGTGAGCATGTATTTCTGTGTTGTTGTCTAGAAGTCTTGGACAAATTTACTAATCCATATGACTGTGCTTTCTTGTCTAGAGCTATTGCTAGTCTATCCAATTGTGACTATTGGTAGCACATACCTTAAGGGACTGTATTAAAAACTACATAAGACAGTGCAAGTGAAAATGCCTTTTAAACTGTAAAATTTCAAAGAATTTCAATGATTTATTTTGTCTCAATTGTGTAATTAGATTCAGGAGCGCTCACTAAACATATAGTCATTCCCCAAGGAGTTGTTCATACCTAGATTTCTCATCTCTGAGAGTTTGGGGAAGTCAATACATCTGTGCTTTGTAAAAACACCCAAGATGGCTTAATGTTGGTGACCAGAGACAACATTTTGAGGATGCATACATCTGTAAAAAAGCCTGAATGTATGGAAAGTAACAACAAAGAAATACCTAGGTAACGGGGATGAAGAAAGCTCTAAGGTTGGTAATAGATCATTATAAATTATGATTAATGATTAATCTGAAGATGGCAATTATTTTCTACACAGCTGTTTTTTATTATTGATTTATGAATATAATTGCTATGTTTAATCTAAAATAAACCACATGAAAATCCTCATTCCAGAAAATAATAACAGCAAAAAAGAGAGAACAAAGAGATATGAGACTCTTAACTGTAAGTTGAGGGATTTTTACTAGAAGATCTCAGAAAGAGTTTACTTGACACTCTAAAATTCTATCATGTAAATTAAAAAAAAACTAAAATCAAGGTAGTTTGATGATGAATATCTGATTCATTTATCTCATCTCCCCCCCTCCTATGGCATCAGAGCTTAATGGTCCTGGTAAATTAAGAGTAATTTGATGAGGAAGATTTGTTGCTATTTGTCACTATTGGTGAAAAAATATTAGTCAATTATATATAATATTGAGTTATCTAAAAAGTTTAAGTGATCTAATTACTATTTTCAGCCTCATTGCTTATATACAACAGTAAGTTTAAGAAGAAAAAATTTTAATCGTATAACAATGTGAATGTATTAAATGCCACAGACCTGTACATATAAAAAGGGTTAAAATGATAAATTTTATGTTGTATATTTTACCACAATAAGAAACTGAATAGAAAATATTGGATAAATTTTACTATGAATCTTGACCACTTATAAAGTTAATAGCAGTCCTTTAATTCCCAATTAAAATTTTCTAAAAGAAAGGAAATAAAATATAAGCGTGCCTCTGATATTTTAGATAAAATAATCAAATCTATAGATAATTACTCATAACACATTAATTATAAAAACTGATAAAATATAGATTATAGTACTAGGTTCCTGTTTCTTCATCTTTAATGTTGTTTTCAGAAAATCTAGAGAAGGATCCACTGAAATTGGAAAAGGAGCAAATGTGAGGAATATTTTCAGAGTCTGTATCAGTACTGTAAGTCCATGCATGCTCCTGTAACTGAGCAAATCTGAGAAAGCTTCAATACTCAGAAAACAGAAAAAGTGGATGATAGGAGTTTGTATCTATTAGAAGCTAGACTTGAAAACCAAGCTAACGCACAGCCACAGAACAAAGGCAGTCTAGAGTAAAAAAGACAGGTAGAAAAGGCAAAGAAACAAAGCCCGTTCCTCCAGCTGGATTCAGTCGTTCATTGATCATATGCTGTTCAGCTTCTGAACTGTTCTTACAAATTTACAACAACCAACTCTAGCATGAGGTGTGAATGGAAAGTTGAGAATTCAGAAGTGAATTGATCAAGAAATAGAAAATCGAATGTATTGAATTGTCATTCATGCAAACAAAGGAATTATGATTTAAGATGTGAAAATTTGAGATTCAGAAAAATGGGACACATTTGCCTAATCCTTCAGAAAAATAATATCTAACATGAAAGAGAAGAAAATAGTAAAGAAAGAATAAACAAGATGCTACAAAAATATCCAAACTAGGTTGTCACTGAATATTTACTTGAGCAACATCTTTAGGGACTCAAGATTTAAGGAATATGCCTGACCAGGCGGTGGTGCAGTGGATAGAGCATCGGACTGGGATGCGGAAAACCCAGGTTCCAGACCCCGAGCTTGCCAGCTTGAGTGCGGGCCCATCTGGCTTGAGCAAAAGCTCGCCAACTTGGACCCAAGATCATAGGCTGCAGCATGGGGTGGCTCAGTCTGCTGAAGGCCCACAGTCAAGGCACATGTGAGAAAGCAATCAATGAACAACTATGGTGTCACAACGCCAACAAAAAACTAATGATTGACGCTTCTCATTTATCTCTGTTCCTGTCTGTCTGTCCCTACCTATCCCTCTCTCTGACTCTCTCTCTGTCCCTGTAAAAAAAACAAAACAAAACAAAGATTTAAGGAATACTATTTGAAAAGTGCCATGCTAAATAAATTACCATTAAAATCAAAGGGGAAAAAAAAAACCCACTCAATATAACACCCTCTACCCCAGCATGAAGCCCTCCATGCCCAATGCAGTCTCTTCCATTCCTGTTTCATTCTCTTTACCTCTCTCCTACTATCTCCATATCCCCTTTCTCTCTGAGAATTGTTATATTTTAAAGCACATAAAGATTAATGACAATGTCACATTAGCATCAAAATATGTTAGAAGGTGGCCTGACCTGTGGTGGCGCAGTGGATAAAGCATTGACCTGGAATACTGAGGTTGCCGGTTAAAAACCCTGGGCTTGCCCAGTCAAGGCACATATGGGAGTTGAAGCTTCCTGCTCCTCCCCTCCTTCTCTCTCTCTCTCTCTCTTTCTCTCTCTCTCTCCCTTTCCTCTAAAATGAATAAATAAATAAAAATAATTTTAAAAATATGTTAGAAGGTAACAAAATACAATTTTAGCTTTTTAAAATGTGCTCTATACTGGGCTTATGAGAAAATATAAAATAATTAATGAAAATAGAAAATAAATTTACTAGTTATTTTGATAATAATTAAATTAACTACATAATAAGAACAAACTGGAGCAATAAGCTCCAAAACACTTTGATTTTATTTTAATAACATTCTCTTTAAAAACCTGAAGTACTGCTAAAATACAAAAAATATAGAAATGGAAGATAAGAAATAGTCAAAATAGTAAGAAAATATTAGGCATAATATTTAAAAAAAAACAATAACCCCAACAAAATGAAAGGAAGAATATAAGAGAAAGAGCAAAAATTTGTGAATGAGATCATTAAAAGTATTAAGAGGTTTTCTCACAGTAAAATACACAATTCTCTGGCAATTAATTATGAAATGAAGGAACATAAAAATAAGTTTAATAGTAACATATTGGGGATGTAGCCACAAACTTAAAAGTTTTAAAGTATAAGAGACTACTTTGGATAAATTTACACCACTGTGTTGAAAAGTCTAAGTAAACTGAACATTTTTCAGTAAATAACAAAATTACTCTGGTATAATAAAAATATTGAATAGATCAACAATCATTGAAAAGTATGAAAGAGAATAAAAAACTTGTAACCCAAAATGATCTTTGATTGAGATTATTTTATTTTTAAATTGTATGAAATGTCAAAACAATAATAGTTCTTACATTATGTAGATATGTAGAGGGTACAGAGAGAGGGAAAGTTTGCAGGTTTGGTTGTAGTGGCTTGTATAATATAGCTAACAATATTGAATGTTTAGAACACACATATAAACATTGTATGTACATATATGTACATGTATGGGTGCCAATTTTACTTTTTAATAAAATGTGGAGCATCCAAAACACAGTTATAGGCAACTGAATAGTAGTATATACAAAGAATATGAGACAGGAAGAAAAAATGGTCTGTTAGGAAATCTAAGAATGAAATGAATTCTTCTCTTTAGTAGACTAAAAGATAATATACCTATGGGAAGTCAAGACAATTAATTATAATTGAGCCTGTTAAAGTCAGACAAGACAAAGATGTGAATATAAATATTGTCCTAACCAAAAAAATCCATAATGATACTAATTATATACATATATCGTAGATCATTTTTATTTTATTATGACATATTGATTTTCTGTTTATAATAATTAAATAATTAATTGAAAATATATCTGATTTAATAATATTTAAGTAAATATTTTTCAAAGTCAATATGCAGAAAATAAACATTGTGTACATTTCACAAATACCCAATTCAAAATTGTCATAGAAAATTAACACTCAGTAGTGGAAAGAATAATACAAAAGAAACCATACCTGGGCACATTATATTGCTGAAAAACAATGTAAATCAGTCAGGGCTGAATTATTTTAGTTGAAAAAATTAATAAACATTGCAGGTAATTGGTTAATGGGTGCTGAAGGAATGAAAAGGCAAACCTGGAACCCTGATAAAGCACAGAGATAGTAACTTAAGGAAGTAGCTTGGGGATCATGGATGAGGTGTGGAGCAGGAACAGGAGAAAAGCTGGAATTATATAAGAATGTAGAAAGTTGGAGGAGAGTCTCCAAAAATCTGGGGCCTAAACATCTGGAGACTTGTACAAGAATGGGTCTCAAACTTATGAGAAGAGGCAACATACAGTAGATTTCCCAAGGGGAGTGTTAAGGTTGGTCTAGCAACATAAAGAAAACAGAAATAAACCACTTGCTGCTTTCAGGGCGAAGAAGGGTATATGGGCTGAAGCTGACAGAAACCTGAACCAACTGGAAAGGAGAAATCCCCTTCATTTCCTCTGTGTTTAGTCTTCTCTAATGTTATTTCTTAATTGGTGTTGACAATTATTATTACTAAACTTATCTAGAGTTTGTTTAATGGGTTCACCATCACAATTTAATATCAACCAACCAACCAACAAAGCAGAAGCAAGAAAGCAACAGCAAAATTGATTTTTCCCTTAGCTAACTGGAGTATAACTTCTCATAGGTTTTCCAGAATGAGTCTAGACATAGCATACGTACATAGCTTGTGATCTTTTTTATTATTCTATATAGTTTAAACAGGTTTTACACATTCTAAATATAGTTTGTGCCTGACCAGGCAGTTGCGCAATGGATAGGGCATCGGACTGGGATGCGGAAGACCCAGGTTTGAGACCCTGAGGTCGCCAGGTTGAGCGTAGGCTCATCTGGTTTGAACAAAGCTCACCAGCTTGGACCCAAGGTCACTGGCTTGAGCAAGAGGTTGCTCGGTCTGCTGAAGGCCCGCGGTCAAGGCACGTGTGAGAAAGCAATCAATGAACAACTAAGGTGTTGCAACGGCAATGAAAAACTAATGATTGATGCTTCTCACCTCTCTCTGTTCCTGTCTGTCTGTCCCTATCTATCCCTCTCTCTGACTCTCTCTCTGTCCCTGTAAAAAGAAAAACAAAAACAAATAAATATAGTTTGTGCTACATTTTATAACACAAAACATTATAAATAATTTATGAGAACAATTACAGCTTTATATAGTTTTCACTATATTTTTAAAATATAACATTTTAATTGATGTAATGAGCTTCTGATTGGCATCTATAAATTCAGGGTTTACAACTATTTCTTTCATAATTAAACATATCTTATTTCAAGGTATGCTATCATCGAACAATTTGCCAAAAAAAAAAAACAACCCAAAGGTAATATATTTTTTAATTGTAGGGTATTGATAACTATCCTGAAGTCTTAAAGTATCGGAGAGAAAAGAAGGTTTCTCTCTTAGTTGCTAACACAGGCTTTAACATGGATTGAATATATTTGTCTGTCGATTCATTAGAGAATAAGATTTGTATAATGTGAACTGCTATTAGTCAAAATAAAATTGCAATCAGTAATTAATACGACCATCTGGAACCAGCCACAATTACGAGGGAACAAAAGCTGCTGCACACGGGACACAGCTGCTGTGTTTGAGTGGATTTGTACTTTGTCCTAACAAAGGGTGCCGAACATTGAAAGAAAATATAGAACACATGGTGCTGGTGACCTGGTAGTGAGTAAAACGGAAAAGACATTGAACTTGAGCAAAACCTAGATGCCTGTCAAGACAGGGCTTATCGATAATGGTGAGGTTGTTAGCTATAAATTGTTTTTTTTTTCTTTTTTGGGGGGTTGGGTCTCTTTTTTTTTCCTTTTTTTATTAATTTTAATGGGGTGACACCAATAAATTAGGGTACATATGTTCAACAAAAACATCTCCAGGTTATCTTATCTTTCAATTATGTTGCATACCCATCACCCAAAGTCAAATTGTCCTCTGTCACCTTCTATCTGGTTTTCCCTGTGCCCCTCCCCTCCTTCCTATCCCATCCTCTCATCCCTCCACCCACCCTGTAACCACCACTCTCTTGTCTATGTCTCATAGTCTCACTTTTATGTCCCATCTATGTATGAAATCATGCTGTTCTCAGTTTTTTCTGATTTACTTATTTGACTCTGTATAATGTTATCAAGTATCTTAGAAGAAAACATAGTTAATAACCAAAATTTATAAAGAACTTATAAAACTCAACACCAGGAAGACAAACAATCCAATCAAAAAATGGGCAAAAGAAATGAATGGAAATTTCTCCAAAGAGGACATACAGATGGCCAATAGGCATATGAAAAATGCTCAACATCACTAATCATTAGAGAAATGCAAATTAAAACCACAATGAGATATCACCTCACACCAGTCAGAATGGCTCTCATCAGTAAAACAGCACAGAAGAAGTGCTGGTGAGGATGTGGATTAAAGGGAACCCTCCTGCACTGCTGGTGGGAAGGCAGACTGGTGCAGACACTGTGGAAAACAGTATGGAGATTCCTCAAAAAATTAAAAATCGAACTGCCTTTTGACCCAACTATCCCACTTTTAGGAATATACCCAAAGAACACCATAGCACTGATCGAAAAGAAGAAATGCGCCCCCATGTTCGTGGCAGCATTGTTCGCAATAGCAAAGAGCTGGAAACAGCCCAAGTGTCCGTTAGAAGATGAGTGGATTAAAAAGCTTTGGTACATATATACTATGGAATACTACTCAGCCATAAGAAATGAAGACATCGGATCAATTACAACAAAATGGATGGACCTTGATAACATTATAAATTGTTTTTAATTGAAATCCCTGCAGTATCAAATGCATTTGTAAAATTTATTAACTCCAATATTAAGATCAAAGCAATTGTTTTTATAAAAATATTTTTGTTACAACTCTTTTATAAACATGTAACCTACACAATTAAAAATTACATTTATTCATATATGTAGTCAAGTACCTCCTTCCTGGTTTATTTTGCCTTGGAAAGAGGGCAAATTTTCTGTAAATTTAGTCCCAATCCAAGGAGGTCTATATTTTAGGTCTTTTGCTTTATAGACTCAGGTTCTTTTTCAACTTAAGAAAGTTTTGTTTATGTATTTTTTTTGTATTTTATTTTATTTTCACTTACTGTATTTTATTTTCACTTATTTTAATTGTTTACATAGATTCTAGTGTCCCCTGAATTCATCCCCCCTCCCCGGTGTTCCCCTCAACATCTCCCTTATCCCCCTCCCCATAGTGCTCTTCTCCCTTCCCTTTAGGCTTATCCCATCCTATCATCCCCTTTCCCTCTGTCCTCTTTTCCTCTGGTCCCTTTGATCTCTTTATTTTATTTTTAAAATTCTTCCATTTGCTTTATCTAGTCTAAAAACTTCTGAGTGTTGATATTCCCATCGCGGATTTGAGTCTCTGCAATATAGACTATTTTTTCAGCTTTAATGCCAGTTTGAGTTATGCTGTATCTCTTTTCTTTCATTCTTTTGACAACATAAAGTCTCTTCTGATTTGTTGCTCTTAGCTATAAGCTTTCCTGTTTCCTCCATTTCTGAGATAGTGCAAATAAATGCTGTTTATATTTTAAAATGTAAATATTTAAAAACTAAGTGACATATTTCATTATACCTTTTTATGGTGGATTTTCTCTTAATTCCTTATGCTTTGAGAGTTCCCTTTGTTGTTTTACTCTTTTGCCATATTTGAACTCAGAGAAATTCAACAAATATTAATATTTCAAAACAATGTTTATGAATTCTTATTTTTCACATTTCCTTAATGCTACTAAATTCTTCTTAGGTTTTAAACTTTATCCTGCTTTATATAATAAGTGTAGTAGTCAACTTGAGTTGCTGTAGCAAAATATCTTAGACCAGGTGCCTTAAACAACAGACATTTACTTTTTAAAGTCAAGAGGCTTTAAGTCTGAGATCCAGATGCTTCATGCTCAATTTCTGATGAAAGCTCTCTTCCAGGGTTGCACACTGTCACCTTCTTCTTGCTGTCTCCTCATCTGGTGGACAGAGACAGCAAACTCGCCAGAGAGTGCTAATCTCTTCAAGGGGACTGCACTCTCATGACCTCATCCAGCCCTAGTGACCTCCCAATGACCTCATCTACTAATACTGCCACCAAAAGTGTTAGGGCTTTAACATATGACTTTAGGAGACATAGAAATTCTGTCCATAAGAATAAGTTTACCCATGTAGCACAGGATATGGTTTAGAAAGGGGTAAAGCTTAATTGTATTTTTGAATAGTTTTCTACTCTCTGTTCTAAATAAAGTCTTCCTTCATGGAGAGCTTTGAGTCCTCTGTACTTATTATTTGCCTCTCCTTGGGCAAAACCTCCTAGCCACCAATCTGGGCTGGAATGAGGACAGTCACTCCTGGAGCACATTTTCAAAGACTTTATATTATTTTTAAAATACATTTTACTAGTTAACTTGTTTCACTAGGGAGTGGGTCTGTGGTTCTCAAGCCTCCATGGTAAAAGTGGGTCACCACTGGTTCTCCGAGCAGTGGTTGTAGTGCCTCTGTATTACCAGCTTTCAGAAAAGTCTCCAGAGACCATTTTAAATACCCACTTCTCCTCTCCTACCCCCACTTAGATCTTAACCACCTTCCAGAGACAGATGGCACTTAGGAATCAGCGTATCACATGGTAAGGTCTAAAGGAGGGGGTCATGGTTTATTTTCTTGTTGTGATTGTTGCTTCTTTAAATGACAAAATATAAATAAATATGGGTATAAAACTTAATTCATAAAATAAAATTGGATTCTAAAAGGAAAATAAAATCCATAGCTACATATCTCCTTTTTATACCTATGTTTTCTCTTCCATCTCTCTTCTACACTGGCTTAGTTGTTTTTCAGGCATAAGGGTTCAAACAATTATTCTAATACATAACATTTTTATCTCAATACTTGCCTTCTTCTCAATCCCATGTTCATGTATTAGTCTTTAATGAAATGCTCTTACTATTTTTTATATTTAGCTTTGTCTTTGTTACATTTTTACTCATAAAACAGCTTCTATAAACACTTTTAATTTACATTGTTATATTTTATATTAAACTTAATCATGTCACTACTTTTATAGGTAAAATTGCTGAATATAGGCTACTTCCAATCATTCAATGTGCACATATGATGATTTCAAAAATAGAAATTCAATTAACAATATTTAAAATATTACATACTTAACTAAATATTTTTCACATAAGTAATTTAAATTTTGTGTAACTAAGTTTGAAGAAATAATAGTCCTCAAGTGTAAAAGTACTTATATTCATTACACCCTTACTGAGGATATTATCCATATGTAATCTCTTTCATTTTTGTTCTGTGTCTTTATTTTACAGGTTTATTTATTTTATCTTGAATTTATAAGTCTTTAAATTTTGTTCATATACCTATCAAATGAACAACTCAATCACTAACTCTCAAATATCATGTATTAGTCCATATTAAATATAATTTTTATTTTTCCAAGCAATATATTGTATGTTCTTTTCTGAAAGGTTTTATAAAATTTATTTATTATTTTAATTTTTTTTATCTCTTTAATAGGTTACCTTCTGGTGTTAAGGACACTTTTATGAGATATACTCTCTTAAAATTTTAATTTAACAATACAATATTTCGAACTTAAGTAGAGTGCTGTCTAGAGGACCCCTGGACACTGTTTATATTGCTTGAGTGAAGTTTTATGCCCTTTGATTATAACTCCCCAGTGTCCCCTCCTCACAGCCCCTGGCAGTCCCCATTGCACTCTTGGATTCTATGAACCCTACTATTTTAAATACCTCACATAAGTGGAATCACACAGTATCTGTAGTTCTGGGACTGGCTTATTTCACTCTGCATAACGTCTTCAAGCTTCATCCATTTGTCGCAAAATGCAGAATTTCCTCTTTTGTAAGATTTTATAATACTCCTCTGTATATGCATACCACATTTTCTTTATCCATTCATCCACTGACAGACTTCTATTTAACTTGTGTTCACAATTTGGTTAATAATGATGCAATGAATGGTAGTACAAGTATCTCTTTGAAATCTTGATTTCAATTCTTTTCAATAGATACCAGGTCTGGTCAGGTGGTGCTGCAGTGGATTGAACATTGGACTGGGACACAGAGGACCAAGATCCAAACCCTGACCTTGCTGGTTAGACCACAGGCTCATCCACCTTGTGAGTGGCTAACCAGCGTGAGTGTGGCATTGCTGGCTTGAACATGGGATCATAGACATGAACCCATGATCACTGGCTTGAGCCCAGAGGTTGTTGGCTTGAAGCCCAAGGTTGCTGGCTTGAGCAAGTGGTCACTTGCTCAAGCACATATGAGAAAACAGTCAAGAAACAACTAAAGTACTGCAATGAAGAATTGATGCTTCTCATCTCTCTCTCCCTTCTTGCTCTGTCTGTCCCTATCTGTCTCTCTCTCTGTCTCTATCACAAAATAAATAAATAAATAAATAAATAAATAAATACCCAAGAGTGGGATTGCTGGGGCATATGGTAATTCCATTTCTAATTTTGTTTTTTTTTTTTTTACAGGGACAGAGAGAGAGTCAGAGAGAGGAATACATAGGGACAGAGAGACAGGAACGGAGAGAGGTAAGAAGCATCAATCATTAGCCTTTCGTTGCCGTTGTGACACCACAGTTGTTCACTGACTGCCTTCCCACACGTGCCCTGACCGAGCCATCCCCTGCTGGAGCCAGCAACCCTGGTCCCTCAGCAGACCGAGCTATCCCCTGCTGGAGCCAGCAACCCTGGGCCCAAGCCGGCGAGCCTTTCGCTCAAGCCAGATGAGCCTGCGCCCAAGCTGGTGAGCCCGGGGTCTCAAACCTGGGTCTTCCGCAGACCAGTCCGATGCTCCACCAACTGCGCCACCACCTGGCCACGCTCTATTTCTAATTTTTAAGAGATTCTCTATACTGTTTTTCTTCACCATTTTGCATTTTCACCAACAGAGTATGATGATTCTTTTTTATCCACATCCTCAGAATTTTGGTGAATCTTTCTAATAGTTGTTAAAGATGTATTATTGTGATATTTGTTGTTGTTGCATTTCCCTAATGATTAATTATTTTTTGATGCTATTATAATTGGATTTTCCCCTTAATTCTTTTTCAGAAAGTTTCAGGTATTTAAAACTATAAGTGATATTTGGATGTTAATTTGTCATTTTTACTAAATTTTATAATTAGTTATAACAGTTTCTTGGTAGAGCTTTGTAGTTTTCTATATGTAACACGGTTCAGGAAACATTTTGGCTGAGAGAGTCATGAATGCCACAAATTTTAAAATGTAATTCCGTGAAAGCCATACAATATGTTTAACACTAAATACAAGTAAATGTGTAAGACCAACACTTTTAAAGTACAATAAGTCTCTGAATTCTTTTTAATAACATTGTTATGCTGTTGCTAACCGATGATAAATAAAGTACTTCTTATCATTAATGTGACTTCTGGTGCTGTGTGGTTTTGCTGATGACTTTGTAGTCTGGTTGATACGTGGTGAGGTTAAGCTTCATGCAGGCGTTGAGACTTCCATCTGTTTAACGTGATCATAGGTTTGTCTTAACGTTCTTTAGATGAGAAAGACTGCTCACATGCATACGTAGAGCCAAACATTGTCAGTACAGAATACTCACATGCTGCCCTGTGTGGTATGTGACAGGAAGTGCGTTCCAAGTTTTGACAATCAGTTGGTCGGAGGGTAGAAGTTTTTTCATTTCTCCCCACTTGTGTTTGCTCGCCAACTCTGCTTGCTGTCATGCAAGTTTTTCCAAATCTTCATTCAGTGACTTAAACTTATTCACCCACATGTCTGATGCCTTTAGGTCAGCAGCTTGTACCTCAAAATCTCTGACGGGGTCACCAGAGATGTAACTCAGATCGGCGCTGTCCACTGCACATTTGTGTGGATGGGTGATGAACTTAAAAAGACGAGTGCGGTCATGAAATTCTCCAAAGCACGCTTTCAATGACTGCAGGAGATTATATGTGAAGCCCACTAGCTGCTAGCGATAAAGATGTGAGCAGGGTCACTTGCTGTGCATGCATCTTTAAACTCTCCCAGTTTTTCAAACTGTAGTAAAATACCTGTTTTAATGTCGGCAATAAAGAGTTCCAGCTTGTTTTCAAATGCGAACTCTGCTTGTTGAAGGAATAAGGCTGTATTTCCAACACCTTGCATTTTCAAATTGAGCTGCTTCAGATGTTCGCTCATGTCCATGAGATGGTAGAACTTCAGGAAACACTCAGTGTTAGCTAACTCAGGATGCTCGATATTGTTCATTTCAAGAAAAGTCTGGATTTCGCTCAGACAACCAATGCACATTGCTGTGCAGAAGCAGACCAGGATAAGTATTCCCAACTTCATCCAGCAGTGTTTTAAACTGGTGATCATTTAAAGCTTGGGCAACAATAAAGTTGACCACCGGAATGAGCAGTGACATCACCTCATTAAGCTGCTCGCCACACATCTGAGCACAAAGCACCTCCTGATGTAGGATGCAGTGAAAACTTAGGATTGGTCTCATTTTATGTTCACAAAGAAGTGCTACAAATCCTCTATTTTTCCCCACGATGCATGAAGCTTCATCACTACACACCAAAATAAGTTTATCCATCAGTAGATATTTTCTTTAGCAAACTCAATGAAAGACCTGAATAAATCTTCCCCTCTTGTTGTCTCTTTCATAGGCACGTAGTGTGTCACTGACAGCATACCTTGCAATCATGCTGAACTGGTATAAATGGCTTACGTCTGTTGACTCATTCAAAGCAAGAGAAAAGAATAGTGCTGCATTTATGTCCTTCACTTGTGTTGCCTCAATTTCATTTGCCATCACGATGGTAGGATAGTGAACAGTTCTTGCCGACAGAGGCATGTCTTTTATTCATTTGATTATCTTGGCTTTATTCGAAAAGTCATCAAAAAGTTCAATGGCAACATCAAGCAGGAATGTTTTGGCATACTCCCCATCTGTGAATGGCTTTCCATTTCTCACAATTGCTAAAGCACCAGCAAAGCTAGTCGAATTTCAGTTACCTTGTTGGGGCCAAACACGGAGTTGTTGCTGCCTAGCTTGCATTCTGCATAGTAGCTCTTGACATGCTTTCTTCCTGCTGTCCCCCGCTGGATATTTCGATGCAAATGTAGTATGGCGTGTGTTAAAGTGCTGCTTTATATTTGACCGTTTCCTCAGTGCAATTTTATCATTGCATATTAGACACACTGCAGAACCTGCTCTCTCCACAAAGGTGAATTCCTCTGTCCATTTCTGCTGAAAAGTACGATACTCCTCATCTTTTTTTTGTTTGACCATCTTCTTCCTCAAAAGGGTTTCTGCAATTAGCTAGCTGACTACTTGATTGATAGGAAGAAGTTTACTTCCTGACCTCACAACAACCCGTGTATGTTAAGCATTATCCAATAAAAATTTGGTGTTGTCCTGAAGGACAGCTGTGATTGGCTCCAGTGACCCACAGCCATGAACATGAGCGGTAGAAAATGAATGGATTGTAATACATGAGAATGTTTTATATTTTTAATGTTATTTATTTTTTTATTAAAGATTTGTCTGCGAGCCAGATGCAGCTATCAAAAGAGCCACATCTGGCTCATGAGCCATAGGTTCCCAACTCCTGATATATAACATTATGCCATCTGCAAACAGGGGCTGTTTTATTTCTCTCTGATTTGGATGTCTTTTTTATTGCCTAATTGCACTGTAGAAGAGAAATTGTTAGAGTGTGCTTCCTTGCCTTTCTCCTGATCCTAGATAAAAAGTTCACAATTTTTTCACTGTTGAGTATGATGTTTGCTGTGTGCTACTCATATATGGTTTTTATTATGTAGAGATACTTTTCTACTGTACCCAATTGTGTCAAGATTTTATCATAGAAAGATGTTGAATGTGAAATGCTTTTCTAGCCTCTATTGAGATGATCATGATTTTTGTTCTTTATTCTGTTAATGAGATATATCAATCACATTTATTGATTTGTATGTGTAGAACCATCCTTGTATTCTAGGATTAAATCTCAATTTATCATGGTGTGTGATTCTTTTAATGTGCTCTTGGATTCAGTTTGCTACTATTATAGTGAGGATTTTTTCAATTCTATTCATTAGGGATATTAGTTTATAGATTTTTGTTTGTTTGTTTTTGCTTTGTCCTGCCCTTGTCTGGCTTTGGTATTAGAGCAATGCTAGCCTCTTAAAATTAGTATGGGAGTTTTTCCTCCTCTTCAATTTTTTTGAAAGATTTGAGAAGGATTGCTTAATTCTTTTTAAAATCTTGGTGGAATTCACCAGTAAAAACCATGTGGTCCTGGGATATTTTTCTTGGGAAGTTTAGATTACTGGTTTAATTTCCATGCTAGTGTTAATTTTGTTCAGATTTTGAAGTTTTTATTTTTCCGTCTTGGTGCACTGTATGTTTCTAGGAATTTATTTCTTCTTATTCAGTTTGTTGGCATTTACTTGTTCATAGCTGTCTCTTATGATACTTTCTTTTTCTGTGACATTATTTGTGATGGCTCCTCTTTCATTTCTAATTTTATTTATTTGAAAGTTCTTTTTGTTTTGTTTTTTTTACAGAGACAAAAAGAGAGAGAGAGGGATAGATAGGGACAGACAGACAGGAACAGAAAGAGATGAGAAGCATCAATCATTGGTTTTTCTTTGTGACACCTTAGTTGTTCATTGATTGCTTTCTCATCTGTGTCTTGACTGTGGGGCTACAGCAGCCCAAGTAACCCTTTGCTCAAACCAGCGACATTGGGTCCAATTTGGTGAGCTTTGCTCAAACCAGATGAACCCGCACTCAAGCTGGCAACCTCGGGGTCTCGAACCTGGGTCCTCTGCATCCCAGTCTGACGCTCTATCCGCTGCACCACTGCCTGGTCAGGCTGCTTGTTTTTCTTAGCCTAGCTAAGTGGCTGCCAATTTTGTTTATATTTTCAAAATAAAATCCTCTCAGTTTTGTTGATTTTATTCTATTCTTTATTTTCTTTATTTGTACTCTAATTTGTATAATTTCCTTACTTCTGTTAATTTTGGGCTTATTTTAATCTTATTATATAATTTCTTCAAATGTGAAGTTAGTTTGTTTATTTTACATCTTTTCTCTTTTTAAATTCAGACTTATTACAATAAAAAGTCTTCTTGATATTGCTTTTGCTGCATTCCATCAGTTTTCATTTTCTATTTCTTGAGTGTTTTTTCTAATTTGCTCTTTTATTTCCTCTCTAATCTTATAGCTGTACAAGAGTTTTTTGTTTAATGTTTACATATTTATAAAATTTTCAGTTTTCTTTCTGCTATTGATTTCAACTTTTATTAAGTTGTGATAAAAACGATGTTATTGTGATTTCCATTTTTTTAGAATGTTAAGACTTATTCTTATTTTTTGACCTAAAACATGATCTATAGTAAAAAAATTTTGTGTGTACTTAAGACAAATGTATATTTTGCTATTGTTATGTGAAATTTTTTTTCATATTTGTTGAATCCATTCGGTCTAGAGTGTTGTTCAAGCCCTCAGTATTTTTTTTTATCTTTTTTGATGTTCTAATCATTAAGAGACAAGAAAAGATACTATATAATGATAAAAGCATCAACACAGCAAAAAAGTACAACAACTTTAAATATATATGCACTCAATATTAAAGCACCTAAATATATCAGGCAAACATTGACAGACCTGAAGGAAGTTAAATAGAAAACAAAGCAATAATAGTAGTAGATTCCAATACCCCATTTTCAATAATAAATACATTTTCTAAGCCTTTTATGTTTGAAACAGTTATCTTATGAGTGATAATTTGGTTTGATATGAAATCCTATCTTGGAAATTATCCTCCTTCTGAAATTGAGGTCATGTTTCCCTGTCTTCAACAATGCATATTGCCAATGTTTTCAGGCTCCATTTTCTTCTTTTTTTTTAGGGGAGTTTTTCTTTCTTTTCTTCTGAGAAGCATTTAGAAGCTTCACTTTGTCATTGGCATTCTAAATGTAGCTCATTAATTCATATTGCTTGTTGATCAGTATATACTTCAACATACTGAAGATGCATATTTTTTCAGTACTGAAAAATGAAAATTTTATTTAAAATAATAGTTTAACCATAAGAGTTTATATTTTCTCATATTATCTTCATTCTATTTCTGCAATTCCCATAAAATATTACCATTGTTGAATTGTTTTGCTTTCTTTTTTTTCACCTGTTTCATACATTTAATTTATTCTAATTTAATGAGTATTCTTACATTTACAATATAAACTATTGATTTTTAAATTTAAATTGTAATTTATGTAACTATAAACATTTTTCTCATATGATTTTAAACACTTTAGTTTCTCTTTTAGAGCATACTATTTTTATTCATTGTATATTCATTTTTCTCAAGTTTTCTATCAGGTATTAAATTAAAAAATTAAAAATTTAATTGGCCCTTTATGACAGTTTTTTTGAACTCAGTAGTTTATTATTATTGTTATTTGTATTTATACTTATCTTTTCTGATGTCTATGACCCTCAAATTTTTGGCAATAACTGTGTACTTACATTATAACATGTGGAATTTTTTGATTACTATCAATGATGACATTTTTTCCCCTTTTCTACCCATGGTCTGATAAATCAGATGTTTATACTATTTAAATAAGGACACTTTGGCAAAGAACTTTGTAGATTGGTTGACATGTGAATTGCTAAGCTTCAGTTTAAATTAGCTGCTTTGGGGAATGGTAAATTGGCTGAGACTCCCTCTCAAGTGCCAGACTAATGACTGATCTCCTCCAGAGTGCCAATGCCTCCACCAGGAACAGAGCCCTCCACAGCAGATTAACCAATGCATTTTGAATGCTGTTTGTTCTTTGTGTATACAAGTGGTGTTTGAATTTGAGAAATGAAAGCAATGAATGTAAAAGAGGACCTGTACAGCTCTTCTACAAATAATCTATTAAATACCCATCCCTATTTTATTTCTGCCTTCTCTATACACCGATCAACAAATCTAAAGCTTCTCCAAGAATATTTCCCTTGCACTTTAAATTACTATGTACTTATTTGGATTTAACACTAGTTCTATCTTCTCTTGTTAATCCATTAATATGCCCCATGTATTTCTTATCTTACACAAATTTGCTAAAGCATCTAGTTCACCCATGCCTATACTTCTTCCTATTCTTAGAGCTACGCTGGATGCATCCATTTTTTACACTTTTATTCCATTAGATTTGGGGGAAAAAAACAGAATTGAATATGTATGGAAAATACTTGTTGTTTACTGCCTTTTGCCAGTGAGAACTGGTAAAAAATATTATGGTTTATCACGGCAACAATGATCATATACTGTACTGTTTTTTATTAAGTTACTCTCATTATTAATAACCTATTTCTACTTGGATTATTAACATATCTTTTTAACTCCCATTCTATGGGAGATAACTTAGCACATACTCAATGCTATGTCAATTTCTTAATATTTGGCATTGGGCCTACATGTACCCTACACAATTTCTCTGAAGGTTTTACATATTCTTGGATAAATGTTACCATTGTTACTTGATCGCACCTCCCAAAAAATTATCATGTAAAATAAAGACAATAAAACATGCAAAGGAAAATTGAAACCCTGGCATTAGTTCATGAGAAAAATTGATTGTTCAAATTATAGACATGAGCATTTAGCCCTTTCTTAGGAATTAATATACTTTTATTCATTTCCTTAAAAAAATAGCTGTAATGATACAAAAGTCATGAAATTTCTTTGGCCTTAAAGGACTGTACTATGGAAAAATAGAATGCCAAAATTTGTCAAAAGAAAGTCTGAATCTGCAACACGGGTAATATTATAAAATCTAATCTAAAATTTGTCAATAGAACTAATGTAAATGTTACGGCAATTCAGGAGTCCCACAGTTTCTAACTTATGTATAAAGATTATCAGGAAATGCCCCGGGACAGTAATAGGACCCTTTTCTCTTGTATAAAAAAGGTATACATCACCAGCCATGGAAGTTCAATTCCTGTAACTGAGCCTTATTAATACCCAACTTCATCCTGTCCACCTTGAAAGATTATAACCTAGGCTTGATATTGCAACTAAGACAGAGATTTGGCATTTTTATTTAAATTCACAAGATGTAAATATATCACAATTTAGAAAGAGCTTTTGAGGTGGCTTATTCTTCTGTCTCCTTCTGTAATTCCCAAAGACAATGAAGACGATGCAGATGAGCTTAATTATTATCTCCTCTGATTGAGCATGCTGTGACAAAAGATTAAGGGGAGGGGTAGTAGGAAGGGATGAACTATCCATGGCACAAATGAGTATTGAGCATGTGTTTTGAAATCATGCTGTCTTTGCCAGCACTGGTGCTTTTCACTTTCAACATAGAACAAACCTAAACTCCTCATTTTTTAGTTCAATTACATTACTATCTCTGTTGAAAGCTCGTTTCCTCCTAGGTGTCTGATTTTCCAAATGTCCTGTGCTATACAATACTGCATAGAAAGAATTAAACTTGATTAGGTTAAAACATACAGAATTCTGCCATTAGTGCTAAAACACATACTTAGTACCATTCTCACCATTGCACTTTAAGCTTGAGAGAGTCTAGTTTTTTACCTTAGCAGTTACATGGGAACTATAATATCATCATCAAATTTCCAAATTAAAGAAGTATGTTTGTACAGTATATAAAATGAGTTGCCAGATTTATATATTTATTTTAATTCTCAGAGTAGTAACTTGTAGCAGGCATTTTGTTGACTGCTATAATCTAAGAATGAATCAAAGTAATGCAAGCCAAAAATTCTACATATTCATATCAATCAACAGCAAATTAGAAATCAATGCACTCTTTCATTAATTAAAGACTTCCAGGCAGTAGCTGAACTTCAAAGAAGCCACATGAAGAGTAAAGGCAGAACTTCCCCCATCTGTATTAGAGCCCTCTGCCACATGAACAGAGGCAGAACATTCTCCCTCTGTATCAGAGCCCTCCTGTTTGCCCAGTTACTGCCACTAAACTTTTCCATGACCCATTTTAGGACTTGTAGCGCACAAAGTGTTTCCCACTATGCCATGCCAAAATTCCTCCCCTATATTTCACATTGCATGAGTGTGTCAAAGACTCAGGCTTTTGAAGAACTGAAAAATAAAACTGCACTCAAGTCATGATGTCAGCCATGGAGTTCAAATTTAAAATTTGGAAAATCATAGTAGCTTAAGAAAGTTTACTTCAGATGTTGGTGAAGTTTGTGTGACATAACCTAAAGAAAAAAAATCACTAAAAAATGTTACAACTTAACAATTCATGCTTATGTCCTTTTCACAGATACATTGAAAGATGAATTACTTAGAAATTTATGAAGTAGACAGAATTTATATTGCTCCTTCTATACCCATATTTTCTGTTCTTTTACTATACACTAAATATTCTCTAAAAGCCTCATATCATGATCTTTGTAGTAGAATAGGCCATGGAGAAAATCCCAGTAGGGACACTCTAGTGTTTACTGCAAGGGATTCAAAGCTGGTAATGCACGTGGCTGTCACTCCATCCCACTGTCCCTGACATACCTCATCTGTGCAGGAAGCTTTGATTCTTCATGGACATGGAACTCTTAAGATCTTTGTGAAGGATGAAGCAGCCTAGTAGCCCTGATGCCATTATCAAGAAATAAACAACAGCAACACCCTAATTTCTCCAATGCTTAGTTTCTTCTGTAGCCTGGAACATGGTTCCCTCAGTTATAGCTATTGATAGATGACCAGACAAATATCCAAGGAGATGGCCTCACCAAGTCTCCCAGAAGAGGCTGGCTTTAGCCATTTGCTATATCTGGGAGAAGATAGTAAACCTAATGGCCTTCTATTTCATCAAAAGAGCAGAATTACAAGCCCATTTATTACTGATCCAATTCAAAAGAGAATTATTTCCTCTTGTTTATTATGTACAGGCCAACCTGTTCCCAAGCGTCTCATTGTCTGCCAACAACATGTAGTCACATCCCTTTCATACCCCTGTTGTTAATACTGAGCAGGTGGTGAAAAATCAATGGACATTTTGGTGAATAAATGGCCGAATGAGTGAAACCAAACTATTCCATCTCTTACCATTGTCATAAACACATAAAGAAAACCCCATAATATATATTTTCCATTTGCTAAGAAGATTTTAAAGTTAAAACTATAGGAAGCTATAATGTAAAAAAAGAGAATTGTAGAACATGAATAATTAGAGGTAAAAATAATTATTACCTAAAAAATTCATCCAAGATAGTGATTAACATCAGGACACAGCTAAAATTTAAAATACTAACTTAAGAGACCATATTGGGAAATTATTCTATGTCATGAAATAAAATTATTATTAACAGAAATGAATATTATGATGGAAAACTTGAGAGCTATGAAAGAGAATGACACCAGGACATAAAATATTTCTCTAAGAAGTTCAGGTGAGAAAGGAGTAGAAGAGACATAGTAGGAAACAAAGAATGGAAGAACATTTTTTCTGAAGTAAAAACATACTCAGTTTTTCAGATTGAAAAGCTCATTGAATATAAGGGAGGTTGAAAATAAAATAAAATACACACATCCCAGTAAAATTCATAATTGTAAATATGAAAAGAGAATCAACAAGCTTGCAAATGGAGTAGATAAATTACATAGAAAGGGAAGAGGATCAAATGAGCAAAAGCATATGAACTCTAATAACGGTAACACCTTATAGAATAGCATGATTGGTGAACTTGTATAAATATCTTAATTAATTGACTGGCAGAAACAAAAACCAATATGTTTTGTATTTATTGTTATTAGTTAACAAATAGTAATTGTTACAGTAAAGTAAAATACTTGCTGTTCTCCAAGAAGTTTATAGAATTGTGATCTGAGCATATTAGTATAGGGTAAAATGTCCTTCATGTTTTCTGGGCGGAAAAAGGCATTTTCAGACAAATATGGTACATACTTTCAGAACAGTAGATACTTGTAAATTAGGCATCTGAAATCTGTCACATTATAATTGAATCAGGAAAAAAAAAAGCCCTAGGCAGGGACTGATATGACAGAATAAGAGCATGGATGAGGATTGAAATGAGTGCATTCTGATGTTAAATATAGGAAAATCAGTAACAGTAACTCAAGTATAATAAAATTAATAATAACATGCTATTACATTTTTATAATAAACATATTATTAAAATGAGCAATCACCTGGCACTAACATTTTAGATAAATTTGATAAAATGGGAATATAGGTATAGGAAAACCATTGTGTGACATTTTGCAGAAAATGTCATCATGGGATAGGATGTTGATCTGAGCTACTCTGTATTTTCTGATTTTGATATATATTCATGCTCAATCATATTTCACTCATAAATCAAAACAGCTAATAGTGAAATAAAATAGTAATAGTCATTTGTGGAGATATTTAACAACTCAGTGAAAGCAAGGAAAAAATAATAAAAACACAAAATATATAATAAAAATAAAATATAAAACATGCATGAATAAGGCTTCATACAAAAAATTACAAATAGGAAACTTTTTAAAGTAATGGAATAGTGTGATTTATAATGTAATAGAGTATATTATGTTAGGATGTAATTATAATTTATGCATCAAAGACAAAAGTACAAAATAGCATAGCTATTATGCTTTACTTCAGCAGGTTTGGATGCAAAATTAAGTCTATTATATTTTTACTTTCATTCTGTTTTATTGACGTATGTTAAGTATAATACACTGTATATATTTAAGTTGTAAAATTTGATCAGTTTTTTATATACCTATAAAACCAGTACCAATATCAAGATAATACAGTTTGTTTTATTTTAATGTTTAAACCATAATAACTTCAATTTTACAGATCTGGAAGCTAAAAGTCTAAGATCAAAGTGGAGGGCAGAACTTCCTCTTCCTGAAGCCTCTCTCCTTGCCATATTGGCAGCCATCTTCCCCGTGTCCTCACACGGTCACCTCTTTGTGTATATCTGTACCCTAATCTCCTCTTCTTATAAGAACTCAAGTCCTGTTGGTTAGGGCCCCGCCTTATGACTTCATTTTAACTAATTATCCCTCTAAAGACCACATCTTCAAATGTAGCCACATTCTTAAGACCTGGGGCTCAGGGCCTAATCTATGAGTTCTGAGGGGTCACATTTCAGTCTACAACAAGGGGGATTCCCAGGATCCCAAATTTATCTGGTGGTCATTTTTCTTTCACTAGTTACCAGCCTTGCTTACTTCATTCACCAGCAGGTAACTAAAGATAATTATGAGCCACTCACTCATTCCTAGTGAGCATTTAGTGCTTCTGAAACAGTCTATTTAACCAAAGGTTGCTGTTTGTTTATGGGATGAGGAAAAGAAAGCTGAGTGGAGAGAGATTTGCACTTGGCATCCTGCACACCCTGACCATAAAGCCAGATCTCCTTTTTGCAATGGTGGGAGTAGGAAGAGGGGAGGCACATTTTATCCTGTAATATTGAGACATTTCTTGGTGATTTAACACATAAAGTCAGAGGAAAAAATCTCAAGTTCTTAGTCTTACCGGCTATTTAAATGACATTAAATGTTTTATACCCAGAGCAACAGAATGACACAGCCCACTTCTAGATTTGAAAAAATAAAAGAATATTTATTGCTGTACACCATAAACTGCAGGGTTTGTGGTTGTTTAGTGGTATCATCTTGGCCTTACATAATGGATGCACATACTGGTTCAGGGAGTAAGATGTTGACGTTAAAAACCTTTCCATCGCATTTGGACAGATCGGATGTGAGACGTACTGTTACCAAATTGCTAAAGAAAAATACAGAGGAAATTATCACCAGAAGCTATAAAACAAGGAATCAGGTTACATCGCTGAGAAATAATTACAATTCTGTCACCAGTAGTAAATTGGAAGATGGAAAACAAACCTGACGAAGTTTTAGGATTGACTAACAAGACCTCCAGCCAAAATACTGAAAAGAGCTTGATCTCAGATGTAAATGAGAAGAGTTGAAAAGTAAAAGATGAGTGAAATAAAGAACTAGTTTGTAGTTAAGATTTAAAGGGGATGTACAAAGGTTTGGTCTGGCAGGATTGGAAAAGAAAACTGCTTCTCATCTTTCTTCTCTCTTCAGCCAGCAAAGGGCTCTCAAAATAATATGTAACTTGAGGCACAGATTGTATCAATGGTGTGGAAGGAAGAACATTTGTTCAGATCTTTGAAAGACTGAGGCAGTGTGTAATAGACACTTTCAGCTAAACAAAAGACTTCAGTGAGCTGTCTCCTAACAGCCTAACCTGTCCAGAAGAGAACAGATCAAGGCTAGAGAGAGAAGTATGTTTGAAAAAGGATTGTGAGTTTGCCTTTTTTTCAAATAGATTGAAATTTAACTAGGTTCAAAGAAGTCTGCAAGGTTTGCAAGGGAGTTCCACAAGTTCAAGGGCCAAAAACATTGACTGAAACTCTCCAAATACAAAAGAACTCTGGGTTTGCTGCTTTCCTAGAGTATAGCAAGCAGACTAAGAAATCCATTCATTTGTCAATGTGAACCATTTCTTCAGAAGTGCCCATTTAAGGTGATGGGAGAGAAAGGACATCTCAAAATCTGTGTCCAAGGTCCATGGGGGTCATCTCCAGGGAAAACGAGGACCTACTTAATCAAGGCACTTGCTTTCCTCCTGGAGAGGGAATCCTGTCAGCATTTGATTGGTGAAATTTTAGAATTCCTTAACACCACAGACGGGCTGCAGCTTCTGTTCCTCCTCATTCCAAAGTTGTTTTAGTGGGGCGTGTTATTTATCGTAATCTCATAAATGTATGTTTGGAGTGTGTGCAGGTAGAGTGGGGAAGGGTATATCTTGTCTTTCTAATTTCCAGGTCTCCAGAACATGGAATAACTCCATACAGTAAGGCATAAATTTTTTTTTCAACTTTGCTTTCAGTGACATCATATTAATCTTGGAGGATACATATTGATGATTATGTAATATGTTGATCATCATTTTATATATTTTAAAAGCAGTAATGATGTTGAGTTTTACAAGTTCTTTATAAATTTTGGTTATTACCCCCTTATCAGACTTATTGTTGAATATGTTCTCCTATTGTGTGGTTTGTCTTTTTATTCTGTTCATATTGTTTTTAGCTGTGCAAAAGCTTTTTATTTTGATATAGTCCCATTTGTTCATCCTTTCTTTTATATCCCTTGCCCGTGGAGATAAATCAGCATATATATTGCTGCAAGAGATGCCAGAGGACTTACTGCTTATGTTTTCTTCTAAGATGCTTATAGTTTCATGACTTACATTTAAGTCTTTAATCCATTTGAGTTTATTTTTGTGAATGGTATAAGTTGGTGGTCTAGTTTCATTTTTTTGCAGGTAACTGTCCAATTTTCCCAACATCATTTGTAAAATAAGCCAGGCAGAGAAAGAAAAATATCATATGACCTCACTCATATGAGGAATTCAATTAACAATGTGAAATGGGGAGAGGAACTGAGACAGAAGAGGGATCAAAGGCACCAGAGGAAAAAAAGACAGAGGGAAAGGGGATGATAGGATAGGATAAACCTGAGGAAAAAGATGGAGGGCACTGTGGGAAGGGAGGTAAGGGAGATATTGAGGGGAATGCGGGAGTGGGGGAATGCATTCAGGATGACACTAGAATCTATGTAAATACAGTAAATTAAAATCAATTAAAAAAGAAATAGAGAGAAAAGGAAAAGAAATAAAAGCAGTAATGAAGTTTCCCTTTAAAGGATTTTTAGGTCTAACTGAGTTAAATGTTCAGGGAAGAAATGAGCAACCTTCCTTAAGTGTCTTATTTTGGTCTCTCTGAAATTATAGATTCAATTGTTCACCTGTCTTTATTTTATTTTAATTGAATAATGATATCATTTCCATGCAAATCACATAAATAATAATAGCTTAAATTTAGATAAACTGTCATACTGAACATTAATTTAAGGTGGTGTCTTTTAAATTTTTTTTTTTTTAAATATATATATATTTTATTATTATTAATTCTAATGGGGTGACATCAATAAATCAGGGTACATATGTACAATGAAAACATCTCCAGGTTATCCTATCATTCAATTGTGTTGCATACCCATCACCAAAAGTCAAATTGTCCTCTGTCACCTTCAATCTGGTTTTCCCTGCGTCCCTCCCCTCCTCCCTATCCCACCCTCCCCTCCCTCCTCCCACCCCGTAACCACCACTCTCTTGTCCATGTCTCATAGTCTCACTTTCATGTCCCACCTATGTATGAAATCATGCTGTTCTCAGTTTTTCTTTTTTTCTGATTTACTTATTTCACTCCGTATAATGTTATCAAGGTACATCCATTTTGTTATAAATGATCCGATGTCATCGTTTCTTATGGCTGAGTAGTATTCCATAGTATATATGTACCATAGCTTTTTAATCCACTCGTCTTCTGAGGGACACTTGGGCTGTTTCCAGATCTTCGCTATTGTGAACAATGCTGCCACGAACATGGGGGCGCATTTCTTCTTTTCGAACAGTGCTATGGTGTTCTTAGGGTATATTCCTAAAAGTGGGATAGCTGGGTCAAAAGGCAGTTCGATTTTTAATTTTCTGAGGAATCTCCAAACTGTTTTCCACAGTGGCTGCACCAGTCTGCATTCCCACCAGCAGTGCAGAAGGGTTCCCTTTTCTCCACATCCTCGCCAGCACTTATTCTGTGTTGTTTTGCTGATAAGTGCCATTCTGACTGGTGTAAGGTGATATCTCATTATGGTTTTAATTTGCATTTCTCTAATGATTAGTGATGTTGAGCATTTTTCCATATGCCTATTGGCCATCTGTATGTCCTCTTTGGAGAAATTTCTATTCATTTCTTTTGCCCATTTTTTGATTGGGTTGTTTGTCTTCCTGGTGTTGCGTTTTATAAGTTCTTTATAAATTTTAGTTATTAACCCCTTATCAGATGTGCTGTCGAATATGTTCTCCCATTGTGTGGTTTGTCTTTTTATTCTGTTCCTATTGTCTTTAGCTGTGCAAAAACTTTTTAGTTTGATATAGTCCCATTTGTTTATCTTGCCTTTTATTTCAGTTGCCCATGAAGATAAATCGGCAAATATACCGCTGCTACAGATGTCGGAGAGCTTGCTGCCTATGTTTTCTTCTAAGATGCTTATGGTTTCACGGCTTACATTTAAGTCTTTTATCCATTTTGAGTTTGTTTTTGTGAATGGTGTAAGTTGATGGTCTAGTTTCATTTTTTTGCAGGTAGATGTCCAATTTTCCCAACACCATTTGTTAAAGAGGCTGTCTTTACTCCATTGTATGTTTTTTCCTCCTTTGTCAAATATCAGTTGTCCATAAAGCTGTGGGTTTATTTCTGGGTCCTCTGTTCTGTTCCATTGATCTATGTGCCTGTTCTTATGCCAGTACCAGGCTGTCTTGAGTACAATGGCCTTGTAGTAAACCTTGATATCAGGAAGAGTGATACCTCCTGCTTTATTTTTTCTTTTTAAGATTGCTGAGGCTATTCGTGTTCTTTTTTGGTTCCATATAAATTTTTGGAATATGTGTTCTATATCTTTGAAGTATGTCATTGGTATTTTAATTGGTATTGCATTGAATTTATAAATTGCTTTGGGTAATATAGACATTTTAATGATGTTTATTCTTCCTAGCCATGAGCACGGTATGTGCTTCCACTTGTTTGTATCTTCCTTGATTTCTTTTATCAATGTTCTATAATTTTCCGAGTACAAGTCCTTAACGTCCTTGGTTAAATTTACTCCTAGGTACTTTATTTTTTTGGCTGCAATAGTGAAGGGGATTGTTTCCTTAATTTCTTTTGCTGATATTTCATTGTTGGTGTATAGAAATGCCTCTGATTTCTGAGTATTAATTTTATATCCTGCCACCTTGCTGAAATCATTTATAAGGTCCAGTAGTTTTTTGACTGAGACTTTAGGGTTTTCAATATACAATATCATATCATCTGCAAATAATGACAGTTTTACTTCTTCTTTTCCAATTTGTATGCCTTTTATTTCTTCTTCTTGTCTGATTGCTGTAGCTAGTACTTCCAGAACTATGTTGAATAAGAGTGGTGAAAGTTGGCAACCCTGCCTGGTTCCTGATCTTAAGGGGATTGCTTTTAATCTTTGTCCATTTAGTATGATGTTTGCTGTCGGTTTATCGTAGATGGCCTTTATCATGTTAAGGAATGATCCCTGTATTCCCACTTTACTGAGAGTTTTGAGCATGAATGGGTGTTGGATTTTATCAAATGCCTTTTCTGCATCTATTGAAATTATCATGTGATTTTTGTCCTTCCTTTTGTTTATGTGGTGAATCACATTGATTGATTTGCGAATATTGAACCAGCCTTGCCTCTCCAGAATAAATCCCACTTGATCGTGGTGTATGATTTTTTTCATATATTGCTGGATCCGGTTGGCTAATATTTTGTTGAGAATTTTAGCGTCTAAATTCATCAGGGATATAGGCCTATAATTTTCTTTCTTTGTGTTGTCTTTGCCCGGTTTTGGGATCAGAATTATGCTTGCCTCATAAAAGGAGTTTGGAAGTCTTCCTTCCTCTTGAATTTTTTGAAATAGCTTGAGGAGAATAGGAGTTAGTTCTTCTTTGAATTTTTGATAGAATTCACTTGTGAAGCCATCAGGCCCAGGACTTTTCTTTTTTGGGAGTTTTTTGATAACTGTTTCGATCTCATTTGCTGTAATTGGTCTGTTTAGGTGTTCTGATTCTTCCAGATTGATTTTTGGAAGGTTATATGATTCAAGAAATTTGTCCATTTCACCAAGATTGTCTAATTTTTTGGCATATAGTTCTTCATAGTATTTTCTTACAATGCTTTGTATTTCTGTTGTGTCAGTTGTTATTTCTCCACTGTCCTTTCTAATTTTATTTATTTCAGTCCTCTCTCTTTTTTTCTTGGTGAGTCTAGTTAAAGGTTCATCAATCTTGTTTACCTTTTCAAAGAACCAGCTTCTGGTTTCATTGATCCTCTGTATTGTTTCCTTAGCGTCTATGTCATTTATTTCTGCTCTGACCTTTATTATTTCCTTCCTTCTGCTTGTCTGGGGTTTTATTTGTTGTTGTTTTTCTAGTTCTTTTAGATGCAGGGTCAGGTTGCTTATTTGAGCTTTTTCTAGCTTCTTATGATATGCCTGTAGTGCAATAAACTTCCCTCTCAGAACTGCTTTTGCTGTGTCCCATAAATTTTGAGCTGATGTATGCTCATTATCATTTGTTTCTAGAAACTTTTTTATTTCTTCTTTGATCTCATTGTTAATCCATTCATTATTTAATAACATGCTATTTAGTTTCCAAGTGTTTGAGTATTTTTCATTTTTTCTTTTGTGGTTAATTTCTAGTTTCATGGCATTGTGATCAGAGAAAATGCTTGATATGATTTCAATCTTCTTAAATTTATTGAGACCATTTTTGTGTCCTAACATGTGGTCTATCCTAGAAAACGTACCATGAGCGCTTGAGAAGAATGTATATTCTACTGCTTTAGGGTGAAAAGTTCTGAAGATATCTATTAAATCAAGTTGATCTAGTGTATCCTTTAAGTCTGCTGTTTCTTTATTAATTTTCTTTCTTGAGGATCTATCCAGTGTTGTTAGAGGGGTATTGAAATCCCCTACTATGATAGTATTGCTGTTAATCTCGCCCTTTATATCCATCAAAGTCTGCTTTATGTATGTCGGGGCTCCTATATTTGGTGCATAGATATTTACAATAGTTATATCTTCCTGTTGAATTGTTCCCTTTATCATTATGTAGTGTCCTTCTTTATTTCTTACTACAGCCTTTGTTTTAAAGTCCATTTTGTCTGATATAAGTATTGCTACCCCTGCTTTTTTTTCATTTCCATTTGCATGAAATATTTTTTTCCATCCTTTTACCTTCAGTCTATGAACATCTTTTGTTTTAAGGTGTGTCTCTTGTAGACAGCATATGTATGGGTCCTGTTTCTTTATCCATGCAGCTACCCTATGTCTTTTGATTGGATCATTTAATCCATTTACATTTAAGGTTATTATTGATATGTAGTTGTTTATTGCCATTTTATCCTTTAAAGCTGTATTCTTCTTTTGCTCTATTCATTCCTCCCTTTAAACTGTTCACAACAGGCCCCTTAGTATCTCTTGCAGAATTGGTTTGGTTTTTATGAATTCCTTGAGGCTTTCTTTTTCTGGGAAGCTCTTTATTTCTCCTTCAATTTTAAACGTTAGCCTTGCTGGATAAAGTAGTCTTGGTTGTAGGTTCTTGTTCTGCATTACTTTGATTATTTCTTGCCATTCCCTTCTGGCCTCAAGTGTTTCTGTTGAGAAGTCCGATGTCATCCTTATGGGGGCTCCTTTGTAGGTGATAGTCTTTTTTTCTCTAGCAGCTTTTAAAATTTTTTCTTTATCCATTAGCTTTGGTATTTTAACTATGATGTGTCTTGGTGTAGATTTTTTGGGGTTTCTCCTTAATGGAGTTCTGTGTGCTTCTTGAATGTGTGGAGTGTTTCCCAGCCTTAATTTAGGAAAGTTTTCTGCTATGATTTGATTGAACAAAGTTTCCATTTCCTGTCCTCTCTCCTCTTCTTCAGGCACCCCTATGATGCGAATGTTGTTTCTCTTCATGTTGTCACAAAGCTCCCTTAGAGTTTCCTCACATTTTTTAAGTCTCTTTTCCTTTTTCTTCTCTGCTTCTGTGCCTTTGTTTATTGTGTCCTCTAACTCGCTTATTCGATCCTCAGCGTCATCCATTCTGCTTTTAATTCCTTCCATTGTGGTCTTCAGTTCTGATACTGTATTTGTCATTTCTGTCTGATTCTTTTTTATTATTTCAATTTCATTTTTTATACTTGTTATCTCTTTGTTTAGCTGTTCATAATGACTATCCATTGTTGCTCTAATTTCTTTGAGCATCCTAACTATCATTATTCTAAATTCTGCTTCTGGTAATTTGGTTATATCTGGTTCATTCAGGTCCTTCTCTGGGGATTTCTCTTGGTTCATTTGGTTTGCATTCCTCTGCCTGCCCATTTTTTCTGTGTATAAGCAAGTTGTGGCCACTGGCGTCCAGTAGGTGTTGCCTTTGTGATCTCTAGGTGTGGTCTATCTGCAGGCCCCCCGCCCCCTCTGCTGGTGCCTAGGGTGTTTGGGTATGAGCGTTGCCAGCGCCGGCCCACTGTGGCTTTTGCTATGATTTCTGCCTCTCCTCCGTGGGAGGGGCTGTGACTGAAGCCACAAGATTAGCACCAAGGGTAGAGGTGAGCACCTTTCCTCAGCTGCGGACCCAGCCTATTTCCGGACTTCCGCCCAGAACCAGCAGTCGGAGCCTGCTCGCTACAGTTCCGCGGGTTAGGCGGGGCTTTTGACGTGCTCTCAGCTATAAGCTTTTGCCCGTCCGGAGCTTTAGCCCCGCCCTCGAGGCCATGGCCCTTCTGCGCAGGGTCGGAAACCAAGGTTTATTGGGGCGGGCGTGTTTGCTAGCTTCCGCCGAGCTGCGTACTTCCGCTCGTCCCGGACTCTACCCCGCCCCCGCGTTCGGAGCCCGCTCGTGCACGTATGAATTTTATCTGGGGTTTCTCCGGCCGGATGGGGACAATAGCATGGGCTCAGCTGCGAGCTTCCACTTGTCTCAGGGTCCACCCCGTTCCCGCGCTCGGAGTCCGCTCGCGCACGTACACTGGCCAACCGCGGTTTCTCCGGCCCGGGTGGGGGGGTGGGGGACTGTTAGCGTCAGCTCAGCCACAGCCCCTGCCCGTCCCTGGTCCTAGCCTGGTCCCCGCGGTCAGGGCCGGCTTGCGCAGGGCCTGCCCGTTCCTGGCCTCCCGCTTTGTCCCCGTAAGTGGGATTAAAGGCGGGCCCGCAGCTTCCGGACCGCTCTCGCGCTTCCCCTCCTACCCTCTGGGCTAGACCGATCTCCCACCGGCTTGGCCTCTGCCCACGCCGACAGAACCGCCTTTCAGCGTCCTGCCGCCCCAAAACCCCAAGCAGCCCTCAGCAGAGTAGGAAGGGACCTAATACTCCACACTGTAGGCCTGGGAGCTCCCTCACTTGTTTCACAGCTCAATACTGTCCAAGTGCCTCTTCTAGGCTCTGGGACTGCAGGCTGGGGCTTGGTTCCTGGGACCCAGGTCCCTCCCTCTCCGCCAAACTCTCCTCCCGCCACACGGGTCTCTCTGGGCTGCCGTTTGCTCCGGGGAGCTGGGCAGCCCTCTTCGCGTTTTCGCTATTCCTACCAGTCTCAATGTGGCTTCTTCTGTGTTCCTTGGTTGGAGAGTCCACTTAGTTTTGTTCAAAGTTGGTTTATCTCGGTGATGGTTCTTAAAATTGAGTTGTAATCCACTTTGGTTCTGGGAGTTGGAAGCTGGTACGTCCGCCTACTCCGTCGCCATCTTGCTCCTTAAGGTGGTGTCTTTTAAAAACTAAAAAACTGAACTACTACCTACATAGTTGTCTTAAGTATTAATTCCATAATTTGAATATTTTTCATTGACATGCACTTTTCAGACATAGTTCACCAGTTAATGTATTTTTAATATATATTACTAATCTTACTTGTTTTGTAAAATTGTGATTTTTATAAATTTATAATCTCATTCAGATGATTTTTAGGAATAAAAAGAATATTATGAGTCTCATTTAAATCTTTAAGAATTTTTACAATGATTAGGTTTCAATGTTATGAGAGACTTCATTATGGAATTGTTTATATCTTAGACTTAATCTGTTTCCCAATATGAAATTTTATATCTAAAATGAACATTCCATTAGCTTCTTGATTACTATAATAAAAATATTAGTTTTATTTATAAACAAAGGACTATTTATATTAAAAAGGTCAATTCAAGTTCTGCCACAAGGAATTTGTTTTTTAACTAAATGGGATAATATTAATATTATTAATACATACTACTAAATTGTGGATGATATCAGCATTAATATTTTGTTACCACTGCACATCATAGCCTGAGATTGTAAAAAATGTTATTACATTCACTAGCAATTGTTTGTATACAATATTAAGCATCATATGATTAAATTATTATTTTCTCAGAGAGATTATTTAGTGTAGTGGTAAAATCATAAGTTTTAAAACAAAATAGAAACCAGGATTTTTCTTCTTCATTTAGTTCATTGTTGTACTTGAGTAAATTATTTAAAATCTATAATCCTTATTTTTATTTGAAGAAATGGAAATAATAACACCAATAGTAATGCTATAAAGAAGGAACATTGTGAGAAACAGATGATATATATAAACAGGGTAGAATATAGTAAGCTATTTATTCATTTCCCAAAAGAAAGTTGAAATAAATAAAAAAACAAGCATTTTCTCCAAAATCCACTGATGAAATTAAGAATACTGTAAACCAAGGAGATAATAAAAGCATATAGTTCTTTGTATTTTATAACTCATGGCCTAGAAAGTAGACATTTCTGGAGAAGAGTTTCTAACTGTGTTCTCAATTACCATAAGTCATTTAAAGAGTATATTTTTCAACCTAGAATTTTATATAGATGTACCCAGTCTGAAGAGAATACCTGACTGGCCTCCCTTCTCTCTTATTCTGACAGGGAAGCAGTAGAAATAGTAGACAGAGAGATGAATTAAGGCTCCATGACCACCCATGGAGTCAGAAGAATGGCTCACAGCTGTTTGGAGTCCATCCCCAATTTTGGAGTTTTATATGACAGTGGCTATTAAAATGAATTCTGGAACTGGAGGGTAAGTCTAGAAGAGAGAGACCTCTCAGGTATGTCAGTGGTTCACCTACTTCAGTCCACAGATGTCCTTACTCTATGGCTGAGATGGTAAAATGAACTGCAAGTAGGAGATTCACTATAAGTCAATAATTCACAACAAAACAAGAAGATAGTCGAACTAGTCTGATCAGAGCTATCTAAGCTTGGGAGTGTGACCATTATGGTATGACAATTGCATAAGTATACTATGGGAAAAGAACCAAATGCAACAAAAGGAAAAGAATAAAGCAACATAGTGGAAACATGTAAACTAAAATGAATTACATACAAACTATAGAAATGATCCAATAGGAAAAAATACAAGAATTTGAATGAAATCCTTCAAGGATAATCCATAGTAGATAAAAATATGATAGTAATGTGAAGTTAAGTAGAGTTTTTCTTTAAAAATGAAATGACAAGACAACACAAGGATACAAATTTAGGACCAAAGGAGCTATCATTACAGACCTAATATATAAACTAGTGGGATGTCAAGAAAATCTATAGGCATCCAGATGGGAGGAAACAGCTGTCTAGAAGACAAGGAGAGGGGTCTCAGGATAAATGAATTCTGCCAATACCTTGATCTCAGACTTTCAGCCTCCAGAACTGTGAAAAAATGGATTTATTCTGTGTAAGCTCTCCAGTCTATGATATTTTTTTACATAGCCCAAGCTGACTGATGTGCTGTTTAAACTTACACAGTGCTCCAGGGTGCTGGCATGTGGGAGAGTGGTCAATTTTAGGTAGGATATTTCACAGTGACGTTTCCTGCCAAAACACACCAACTCATTATCTCTATTGATCTGAGAAATACAATGTGACTATGCAAAAACAATATATCCAGGTAGGTTTTTATTCAACATGAAATATGTTGTTCATATTTTAACAGAGCAGACAGCTATCCCCAACTGCAAATAGTAGTCGACTGAGGACACTAAATGGTGACCTGGTGAAGCACTGCCTCTGACACAATCCAGACAATGAAGAGAGAAAATGAAAAACTCAAAGGGAATGGAGAAAGAGAGGAACAGTGAATGTAAAACTGGGAACAGCTGCACAACACAAGAACAAATCTTGTTTGTGCATCATGGCTCCTATAGTTAACAATATGGTATTATATATTTGAAAGTTCCTAAAAGAGCAGATCTTAAAAGTTCTTATTACAAGAAGAAAAATAGTAACCATATGTGGTGAAGGTTGTTAACTAGATTTATGACGGTGATCATTTCATAATACATATAAATATCAAATCGTAATGTACACCTGAAATAATATAATGTTATATCTTAAAAAATAAAAGAGTAAATCTGAATAAAAATATTTTGGTCACAGATATAGCAAAGATATTGTAATTGTTGACAAAGTAAACAATATAATGAAAACCAGCAAAAATATCAGGAATTATGGGGAGCAGGACTGAGTTAGGGATTGAATTCCTTTCTTTCATAGTGATAATATATCAGGTAGTAAAACTGTTGGTGGTGAAAACAGCACCAGGTGTTAAACTGATAGGGTCAGACAGGATGTTGGTTCAGCAACTTCAGTACTTGAGTTCTGGCTAAGAGTTCAGAAATAATTCAAACTCTAAAAGAAAGTTTATTTAGAAATTCACAAATGTAGAAGTGAGCTGTATAAAAAATGGGCTGAGGAAACAAGTTACAGAGGCAAAAGAAGAGGCCTTGGAGATTAGGAGAGAGACAGAGAGAGAGAGGCAAGGAAAATACCCTGGGCAAGAGATGAGGAAAGGGCCTTCATTCTCTAGGCTCCAGGGAAGGCAGTCATTAGTCATTGTAGCTGGTCCTCAGGTCAGCCATGGCATTCATTGCTTGTTACATTTTTCTGGTTTGGGGGTCTTTAGCTGAGACACAACTGAGGCCTAAATTATTTAATGTGGATCAGGACCTCATTGTCCTGGGGGCTGACTACTTAAGGTCTATTATCTGGCCCCTATTTTCATTCCCCCTCTAATGGGGTTGAATCCACATGACTAGTGACATGCCAGGTGAAGAAAAGTCAGGGGGTCCAAACCAGATGACCAGTGATATGAAGGGCCAGGGGGTATAAACAAGATCAGTGATATGTTAGGGGAGGAAAGGTTACCCTGTGAGAACAAAAAAGGTTACCCTTGTTTTCCCAGTTTTGCCCATTGCTAGGCACCCAGGGCTTTCCAACCTGGTAGACTTCTATACCTGACCCATTGTCCTTGCTCTGTTCATGTCTGTCTAATAGCCTACCACAAAACAGGAACAAGAATCCCTTATATCACCCATTGTTTTTCTTTATACTTTTTTAATAGTTAAAATTGTGAATTAGTACATACCCTGTTATGAAAAAGCACTTTCCTGAAGTTCATTATAATTTCAGTTTAACTTAATTTTTATCCTAATGTAAAATTTAAGTAAAATTAAATTAAGATATTAAACACCATGCAGACTCCAGTTCCATTTATTAGTGAAAGATAAATAACTCTCCCTTTGGCTCTCTCATTATCCAACCACCCTTAGGTTTATTTTTTTAATTGAGTGTGAGGAGGAGAGGCAGAGAAGCAGACTCCCACATATACCCCTATCAGGATTAATGCGGCAAACCCACTAAGAGGAGATGCTCTGCTCACCTGGTGTGTTGATTTGTTGCTCAGCAACCAAGCTCTTCTTAGTGCCTGAGGTGGAGGACATGGAGCCATCCTCAGTGTTAAGGCCAATTCACTCCAATGGAGCCATGGCTGTAGGAGGGGAAGACAGAGAAAGAGAGAAAGAGAGAGAGAGAGAGAGAGAGAGAGAGGGATGGAGAAACAGATGGGTGCTTCTCCTATGTGCCCTTACTGGGAATCAAACTGGAGACAACCATGTGCTAGGCTAAAACTTTACCATTGAGCCAACTGGCCAGGGCCAGCTCAAGTATTTTTTACACAGAGTCAAACACACACACACACACACACACACACACACACACACACATTTGCTTGATTAATAATTACATAAAAAATTAGAAAACTTGTACAAGAACTTGGAATGATTTATCATTTCTTGATTATATTGTATGCCTTGCTTGAATCTCTACAATAAGCTTACGTGTTTTTTTCAAAAATAGGATGACTATTTTATTAAACATTAGGTAGCCAGAAAAGTTAGGTAGTTCAGAAAAAAAATATTTTTCTTCATTTTGTATTTACCAGTGTATCACAGAGTCATTCAATTTCTCCTTTCCTTTTATTTTTATTTTTGTCTATTCTTACTCCTGGTACATTTGTGCAGGAGAGAAGAACTATGGTGATACCAGGAGATGTGAGAAATCCTGTTTATGAAATGAAGATGGCTGTGTTTAGAGATCTCCACGCTATTCTGCCTAATAATTCTATGGTTTTCAAGATGAGTTACCAACACTTTCTTTTCAAGTTCTGTTTCTATAGCAACATTTCCTCCTAGCTTTCCATCTATATGCCATTTGTTATTATATTAGCTACATTTACTCGTTACCTATTATTTTTTTTAACATCAGTCCATTACTTCTTTTTATGTTCTATCTAACCTGACTTCTGGCTTCAGGGTTTGAAGAATTTGGCTCTCAGCTACCCACCAATAACTCCAGAGTCAATATTTGTAACTATAGGACACATAATTTTTCTGGTTCAGGTTATTTTCTACTTTCTTCTCCAACTTCCTCATTAATGAAATATTTATTATCACCTTTTACTTTGCTTCAATTTAATCTATCTTGTTTTAGCTTGGTTTATTCTTAGTTGGTTTGAAAAAGTCCCAGTGTTGACCTATAACACCTGCACAATTTTCTAGTTACTGTTACTAAGAAACACAACTCTTGATTTCACATGGTTCAATTCTTGACTCTCAGAGAAATTATTTACTGCTGAGCACTCTTCTTTTATCAAGGACTATGGTTTGATTTTTTTTCCCTCTAACAGTTTGAGGGGAGAAAACAGCTCTTCATTTCTGACACTTTCCTAGCTTCTCCAGTGAAGGCATATGATGCTGTCAGTTATTTCTAATTAACCTCCCACAGTCTGTGTCTGAGTAAATGGGTTTGTATGACTCATTATCTTGAACTTTTATGTGAGTTACATTATTTTGACCCGTAACTACATATGGTAAATATAGTTAAAGCATTTAGCATGTTCATTACAGATTCAAATATAAACAAAATTTTTATACAGTACTCTTATCAGAGAGTAAATGGATGCTTTGAAATGTCCAATTCTGAGAACACTTGGTTAGGGCACTAAGTGATACTTATCAGCTTAGAGTCTTGGAGAGATCTTGACACTTTGGAATCCTGCAAATCAGTTGGAGATGAGAACCCCATGTGTAATAGGAGGCCTTGTTCATTGCAGGAATAGCAATGCTAGGACCATTATGGGGAGAGAATTACTAAATATAAAGGATGATGGCAAAATCAACCTAACAACAAATTAATGACAGGTCCAATAATAGCACTAAATATTTATAGATACTCTCAGATTAATTTGGAGACTACTAATGTATTGTTCTTTATTTTTATTTCAGATGCTGGCAATGATAGCTTATTAAAGCTAAATTAAATTAAAATTAATGCTGATCAACCACCAGTTTTAGAATGCTCAGATAAGTAAGGAAATTTGTGTTAGAGGATACATAATGAATTTTATTACATATGATTCAACCTTTTCTATTTACTCTTCTGTCTTCCACTATTAAACTATCAACTTCTGTAAGTGAAGGTTAGGAAAGAAAATGAGGGGAAAAGAGGGAAGGGGAGGGGAGGGAAGGGGAAGAGAGGGGAGATGAGAGAAAGGGAGGAAAAATGAGGGGAGGGGAAGATAGAGGAGAGGAGAGGAGAGAAGAGGAGAGGAGAGGAGAGGAGAGGAGAGGAGAGGAGAGGAGAGGAGAGGAGAGGAGAGGAGATAGTCTATAGTTACTTGATGAACAATATTGTCACTCTTGTGATACTTGGAAGGGCTGTTCACAACTTTACAATACCTGCTGGATGCATAGAGGTTGGATGCAGCCATATGACTGGTTTTGGTCAATTAAATGTGAACAAATTTAACAAGTCTGTACTGAGCATATATACACTCTGTTGTGTAAATCTATTGAGTTTTGGGGATTTGTTACTGCATCTAACTATGCACATCTTGACAGATGCACCCTGTTTCTTGAAGAACAGATGTTGCCTCTCATTCATGAATGTGTCCCCAAATTAACATTTTTCTGATTGTTTTGTATCAAGTAGATGCACCAAATTAAGTACAATAAAAGGAAACTAAAAATTCAACTCATCAATTGTGCCATGACTGTTTCATGAATTCTCACCTTACACAGGACATAACACCATCTTGACAAACTTTGTCAATCTTTGAACAGAATATTAATTTTCCATGAAAGCAATCTTTTACATTATGAAAATGGCAAAATGTACAAATGTGTTAAGGCAATAGAATGTGGACATCTCACAAAATGCCTCTGTTTTTTGTTGTTTACTTTTGACGTTTTCTTAAAGTGCATCGGAGTGCTGCTGAAGCTACAAAATATAAGGTGCTCTTATTCTATGTCTTGAAGACAAATTCATGACTGGGCATATTGATTTCTACTCCAAGATTTAATATATTTTAAAAATCTCTACTCCCCCACCCAATATTGTTATCAAACACTCTGGCCGTGGGTCATAGTATTTTCATGGTGTCCTTATGCACACAGTCATATTAAAATATTATTAATAGCTATTTGAGTGAAATTATTCCATTGTTAAAATTTCAGTTAGGATCCTTATGTAATTTATACCCAATTCATCAAATCTAGTCTTTTACTACATGCCTGAGCAAACTTCAAAGTTAAAAGTTTGACCCTTTTCCCAGATACATTGTCTATTATATTACATTTGGCTGGATCCATGTGGCCTTTGGTTAAATTTTAGGAAGTGTCCTTTGTAAAATACACAATTCCCTGTTATTTTAGAAAACTTTACTAGGGGGCTATTCATGTAATTTTTTCTGTAATAACACCTTTAGATCTCATAAAACACAGAATTTTTGTGTGTATGAATAGTAATACAGACTAGGCATTACAGTGATCTACAGTAGGGAAGATAAAGCACCCCACTGGGTTTAAGAAGGAGCCCAGTACAAATGTGATATTTACTTAACTATAGAGGCATGAATGGTAATGCTAACTTATGTTAAGAGCTAGAGAATTATTATTAAAATATTTTAACAGAGCCACCTTTGGATGCTTGCATTGTCCTTTTAAAAATTGTTTCTGTTGTAGAGTCATGAGGTCTGGCTGCCACTGTGAGTTCAGGGATAGGTGCTGTGTTAATAGGATTTGGCAACTGCTGTCTGAAATGTGAGGCAGTCAATCTTTTATAGAAAAATAAAGTTTCTTCAAATACTGTGTTCACTAGCCTTACATTCCCTTGTACATATTTCTAGCAGTATTATTCTGTATTGTTCCTGCCTGGTGAAGACCTCCTGTTTGCGTGTGATTTTATCTGTTGTTGTTCTGTTTTATTTTTACTTTGAAAATTTCTTTTGTTTGTTTTTTTATTTGTCACACTTATAATTTTGTAGTGCAGATAATAAACAAGGCTCTGTCTTTATTTTTACTATGGCATCTAATGACAATTGGATATACACTGAGTAACTTCTCTTGAAGAGTCACCCAAGTGAGTAAAAACATATCAAGTCCTCTTTCTTCCTGTCTATGACTAGAAAATGTAACCTTTTAAATTTTTTTCTACAAGGAACTATTGAAAGTAAAATAAATATTGCAGTATATAGCCTCTATGTATATGCACTATGCAATTTCTCAAAACTCTTTTAATTAAAGGTCATAGTAATCAGTCAAGTAAAAAATTTTACATTAGCAAAGAGAAATTATTTTTTATTATTTTTACTGTGGGTTAAGTCCATTCTGAAATACGGTTCTTCTCATAATTATCTCTTGTTTGGTTCTGTTAGGCAATAATATCCTGTAACAGAGAGATTCTAGGATAATTTATTTTAATAACACTGAGAAACAGGTCAATATTACCATATATTTAGTTGGTGTTCCACATTGATAAGGACTTCACTGTATTAAATCAATATAATTAGGTTTAGATGGAAAGAGTGAACAATGAAATATATATTTTTTATTTAAATTTTAATTTACCCAAGATTACATATTCTGGGTTCACATTTTATTAACTCTAAGTTTTCTTAAAGTATATAAGCATTTCCAATCTTCATTAAAAGCCTAAATAATGGAGAACATAAAACATCCCAGAAAATCAATATTTGAGTGTTGTTGCCTTAAGCTATTTTAGAACATTATTAATTTTGATATGTCTCAAATTAGTATCATTAATCGATGGACTCATTGCATTGTAATAATAAAAAATGCCTACCAGTTTGCTATTTAAATGTATTTTTTCTTACCAATGTTATATGTGGTATATGGGATCTTTGAGGATAATGTAGTTTTGTGCTCAGAACAAGCTATAAGTTAAAAATGCATTGACATCCCTTCATTTACAGTTATTGTTAACTGATGATAAACTTCAGCATTCTAAAGTATAAGATATTGAACTAGTTAGAATGCTATATTTGTTTTTTTTCTCACATTGAGTAAGAAATCTAATTTAGAAATGCAACTAATTAAATGTGTCTTAACTCCTTACTTGTAAGGCTAATCATTTATTTTCATGTGGTGTTTTCTTTCTGACATCTGGCCAGCTAGCACTCCGAGAATGAGAGCTAATTGTCTTTCACCATCTCAGAGAAGAAACAACAGTTCAATTTGGACAAGTGCTTACTGATGGTTCATGTGAAGGAGCATTTCACTAGACACGACACAAAAAGAGAGAAACAAGGTACTCCATCTTTGTCCCTGAGGAGTAAAATATATTTCTATAAAATAAAAAGTAAGTGTTTTTCGAAATAAGGCTCATTCTGAAAGACAGACTCTAAGAGGTCACAGGAGAGTGAACCCAATACTAACCCAGGGGTTCAGTCTAGTAAGTGTGTCTTCAGAACTCCTTCCAGTGATATTGTCAACTCAATTAAATTTCATAATCTGGCACTCTGGCAACAAAATAACTTACCAAATGATAGTCAAGTATGATCTCATTACTTAACCTAACCACGGGTATCACTATCTACATTTAACTCTCTCTCACTCTCTATCTCTATCACCATTTTTCTCTTTATTTATATATACTTATATGTATATCATCTGCCCTCTATATCTATCTAGATATCAACAAATACACACTTTATATATACAGCAATATTAAAATACTGGAGTACACACATACAGAGACACACACACAATATTTTAATATCTCTACGCTAGAGGACTATTTTACAATTTGCTTGTGAGTCTTGGGTTGTCTACCTCTATAATTCTAAACAATGTATTTATACATAGGCTAGCCATATATCCTAGCTTCTGCCTATTGTCCTGACATCATTTTTGGGTAAGAATTTGCTCTATTTTATTTCTTAAAAAATTAAAATAATGTAATGTTTTAAATTGTATTAAAATAAGGTAGGATAGGTATTGTAAACTTGTACTTCCTTGTTTCAGCTCCTGCTCTGAAAAGAGATCTTGCTTTTAATCCTTGATTAAATCTGAAAACCATTACTGGTAGTCCCTTCTCCAGATTCTACAATAACTGTTTACACTGCTCCCGCTGGTCATGCCATAAGCTTGATCTACATGAAAGCCTGTGAAGGCTCAGTGGGTCACAAGAAACCAGGATATTATAAGTTAATCAATGGTTCTCAAACTTTTTGAATTCGGGGTGCATTTAAAATCCTACAAATAATTGTAGGTGCACTATAAACAAATTTCTGAGAAATATGTAATACTTAAGTCAAATATTAAAGAAAAGAAAGTACAAGTGTGCTTTTATGATAATTAAAATAAATACGACAAAATTCAATTTTTTCTGACATTAAAAAACATTTTTATGTTATATTTTTTGAGTTATGCTTTTTAGAATTCATAAAAAAGAGAGGTTAAAAATTAAAAGAATGTCAAAAAAGTTATCTTTATATATATAGATATAGGTATAGATATAGATATAGATGATAGATAGATAGATAGATAGATAGATAGATAGATAGATAGATAGATAGATAGATAGATGATAGATACGTTCTTAGTAAGATTTAGTAAATTCAGCAGGTCCTGGTACAAATGTGTTCAGTTTTTTCATCCTTGTGCTTATGAGAAACATGAGCCTGATATGTCCTAGTGATTCTTCAATTTTTGGGCATATATTTGAAAGGCAAACTCTCATTTCCTTATCAATACATTGAAGAATTCCTCTCTTTTTACTCTTAATTGTGTTGAATGCAGAAAACCCCACATACATATCATCTTAACTTTACACCAAACAAAAGATAGAAGAAGCTTGCCTCCAGTCTTTCTGGGGAACATGGGGTAGTGTAAACAATCCAGCATCAGAGTTTAACAGCTTTCTTTGCAACCTAATCAGGCAAGTGGAGTGGGGGGTTGGGCAGATTGTTAGTTTACAGCCAATTCCCCTCACCTCTGTCTCCCCAAAAATCGAAACTCCAAAAACCCTGTATGTTTTTTGATCTCCAACAAGCACATATTTCTCTGGAATACCATAGGGCATACCTGGAAATCTAGGTTGCACCAGCGCGCCCTGGCACACACTTTCAGAATCACTGGGTTAACTGCTCTTACAATAGGTGAATGGGGAGAAGCTTAGCTAGACTTACCATAAAGTGTGTATAAAATAATCTGACATTCTCAAAATTACATTGTAACAGCATTGACATTTATTAAATGGTATTAATTTACAACAATTTATTTAATAAGCTTTTTAGCAGTAATAAACTAAAAATAAAATATGTTTAATGAAAAATTAGGCAGTAAATATTTTCTCTTAAAAATAACAAAAATATAATAAGTATGCACCCTCTAAAGACATTTCTTGGCAATTACCATTAACCATTGTATATAATGACCACATGGAGCCCAAAGGACATACATTTGCTGAAGAAGTGTCAGGATTGACTTCAAAAGTCATTTGTTCTTTACAGAACTCTTTATTTAAATGCACCAATGTGTCCTAGCCAGAGTTCGGTTTGTTAGAGCATCATCTGGAAGCACAGTGGTTGCTAGTTCAATCTCCGGTCAGGGCATGTACGGGAATAAAACGATGTTATTTTCTCTCTCTCTCTCTCTCTCTCTCTCTCTTTCTCCCTTCTTCTCTCACCAAAGCCAATAAATAAATGTCAAAAAAATTTTTAAATAAAGTTGACACTATAACATATGCAGCTGCAGAATATCTTGTTACATAAAGTACTTCTCTCTGTAAAGCTTAACTATTCCTCTATTTTGAGAGTTCTTTTAGCCTACTAAAGGACCTCATCACATGATCCTGTATGACTCTTAGTATTTCTTACAGATTTCTACCTGATTCTTTCAGGATGATTGGTAAGTAATTACCTCTGTTGAAGATCTCCTGAAATAAAGTCTGAGCTGTGTGTTCCTCTTTGATTGCATTAGACTCCCAGCTTAAAGCCCACCTCCTTTCTCCTTGATAAAAGTGTGTAGTATTTTGCAACAACATTGATGAACCTAGAGGATATTATGCTGAGTGAAATAAGTCAGACAAAAATAGACAAATATCATATAATTTCACTTATATGTGGAATATAAAGAAAAAACAATAAAAAATGAATAAACAAAGCAGAAGAGAAACAAGCTCATTAAGACAGATCAAAGGGGTGGTTGCTAGAGGAGCATACGTGTTGAGGTGGGTGAAAAAGGTGAAGGGGAATACAGCCAATAATATCACAATAAGTTTGCATGGTCACAGATGGTTACTAGTGGTTCATCACATTATAAAGTATGTAAATGTCAAACCACTATATTGTATACCTGAAAGTAATATATGTATATCATTTATACTTTAAAAAAAGGCAATGTTAATGAAAAAATTTTTCTTTGAGTAACACAAAAATTTTAAATAGTGGGTATAACATGCATGCAGTGAAGTGCAAACATCTTACTTGTACAGATAGCTGGATTGGTCCTACATATAAACCCAAATAATCACCACCCAGATCAGAAAGCAGAGCATCCCCAGAATGCCAGGAGACCCTTTGGGTCTTTTCATATTATTTATCACAGTCAGAGGCGACCTCTCCTCTGACTTTCATGGGGGCAAGGGAGGAAGAGAACTTTTCTATTTACTCCCATCTGCCATTTGCTAAGGCTTTTTCTTGGAGCTATAACTCTCTAGAATTCTTGGCAGACCCTGGGTTTTCTGTAGCCAGAGAAATCTCTCAAACTGGGCTGCAGGCACCCGTGGGACGAGTTTGAGCCAAAGCTTGCGCGGGAGCAGTGAGGTCTGAAGACACACGGGCAGAGCATCACCAGACGGCTGGGGTCCACCCATGCGTTGTCAGTTTTGTGCTTGCCCCCCATTAGATTCACTTTGTCTTGTTACTGATTCTGTAAGGATGTGAAAATCAAGATTATTAAAAAAAAAAAAAAGGAGAAGCACTAGTGTGGCAAAACACAAACAAGGATTCCCACCTCCAGTTGAACTGACTCCATTGACTTGTGTAAATATTTATCATCAGCTGTTTATACCATTCTAGATCCCCTCACTCTTGGGCAGTGCTTGTGTTAGTCTGGGTCACATGTCAGAGGGAGCAATCAAAACTCTACCCCATGAGGTGAGTAACTGGATATAGGCCACGTCAGTTGGTGCCTGTTGAAATTGCCTGTTGACAATGATCTCGGGGAGTGGCAACCCCAGAGTGAGGATCCTATGGGATCCCTTGAGTCCCAGACACACTGTTTCCTGTTCCAGTCATGTAGCAGAAAGCCAGTCTTCTCACACATATCACGGTCAGTTGGTAAAGTAACACCTTTCTACCAATGAGCATGGTTATAGTTTTTGTAGTCTTTGGTCTCTGAAGTATAATTAGCAAAAATACATACATACATACATACATACAGACAGACAGACAGACAGACATGGAACCACAGACTTCTAATTCTTTTTCTGTCACCCTGAGGACTAACTGTAGATGTCTTTAATCCACATGGTATGTTGTCAATATTTGAAGAAAATTTTTAGAACCTGTAGAGGTTGTTGTGAGCAGAGAAAGTTAAGTCACTTTGTCATTCAGTGATGACAAAAAGGACAGGGGATTTAGGAAAAGCCATGCATCCATGTTTTTGACAAATCAAACAAGAATTTATGGCAAAGTTAGGTTCAGTGGAGTGCCTGCTATGTATTGTGTTTGGAAAGACCAATCCCACTTCTGGAAGCAGCAGAATATCTCACCCATCAGAACTTAGTGTCACAATGACAGGAGGCAGAGCACCCCTCAAATCACTAGGATACCCTGAGTGAGGCCATTTCTATTTCTACTGTAACCATCTGTTCTATCAGGGATGCAGCATTATACAAGGCCTTTCAGTTCAAAATGCACAGTGCATCTTGAAGAACCATGACTGGGTAACTTGTCACTCCCAAAGTAATGGCCTTTTCAACATTGAACTTGATGTTCTGTCATTTCAAAAAGCTTAAAGTCATAACACAAAAACCTCAGAAACAGAAATAAATTCAAAGAATAGGAGGTTAGAGCAGTTTCCATCCTGGGTGAGAAGACTTCATGGTCCAGGAGAAGACCAGAGGCAAAAAGGTTGAAAAACGAGGCAATCTAGTAAGAGGAGGCATTCAGCCACTCATCTTCTGTCCATAGCAGTGACCAGCTTATGTGAAACTGCAGGATAAATCTCTTTAAAAGGGAATTACTGGTACTGTCTTTCTTTGATGCTTGCTTTTCGTTTTTTATTGAATAATAGTGTCATAGTAGGAAATGTCATTCTGTCTCTGGATTTACCAGAAATGCTTAATATTTTAATTCATGAGGCTTGATATTTGAGGTAAAACAAATGTATTTAATTCTACTTATATTATAACTACAAACTCCTATTTTGATTTCTTTTTTTTTAGTTGAGAGGGAGATAAACAAACTCCTACATGCTCCCCAACTGGGATCAACCCAGCAACCCCCATCTGGGGTTGATGCTTGGACCAATCGAGTTATTCTTAGTGCCTGAGGTGATGCCCAAAACTATTGAGCCACTGGCTGTAAGAGGGAAAGAGAAAGAGAAGAGACAGAGCAAAGGGGAGAAAGGAGATGGTCGCCAACCAGCCAGGACTTGAATATTTTTTTTAACTAAGTATAGTCACTAAATTTTATCAATGCATTTTCAGCATAATATATTTTTCTACTTAATTCTATTAAGATGGACCATTTTGTTAATATCAAAATATCTTTTTATGACTGAAATAAATTTCACTTGGTTGTGATATATTATTTCTTTACTATAAACCTGGTTTCTGTTTGCTAATATTTCACATAAGATTTTACCACTGATATTCACTATGGAATTGTTATAATTTTATTGTACAGTATTTCTGTTTTTATATTGAAAACTTATGAAAATAATTGCAAATTGTCCATCCTTGCACTGCTTTAGATTCTGCCATTAAAAGTCTAATAGAATTTCTCAGTGACAGTCATGTCCAAACTTAATCATCTCATGGCACACATTAATTAATTACTAAAATTCTGTGGCATACCAAAAAATATAGCTTTTGCCAATCAGACAAAAAATAAATAGGTATAACTTTGATTCATTGATAAACATTTCAGTTCCTTTTGTAGCAATTGATTTTCTTATTTATATATTTTATCTCTTCATGAGTCAATTTTGGAAATCATTTTTCTGAGATAATAATCAATTTCATAAGGTTTTATTATTTAATATGTAATCTTTCAAAATAACTTATTTAAAGATTCTTATTTCTGAAATAGTATACCACTTATTTATTGTGTGCTTTGTTTTGTTTTTTCAACTTTTTTCTTGATTATTTAAACTGGTAACTATATAGTCATCAAAAGATATTTGAGAACTAGGTATTTAGTATACTGAATCTGTTTTTCTGTGTTTGTCCCTTATTTTTGTTAATTATTTGCTTCTTTGTATCTTTAGTTTACTTTAGTAAACTTTTTCAATCATTTTTACTGAGTACTTAAATAGTTTATTTCACTCCTATTTTATTTTATTTGAATTTTTTTCTTTGACTAAAGAGTGAAAAATAACTTTTATTTGTTTAACATTTTGTTGGATGATATTTTTGGTTTACTGTTTTTTAATTTATTTATATTTGTATTGCATTGTGATTAAAAAATATTTCCTCTAGCACTTCTGTTTTCTGTTGCGTGAGAATTATTGAATTTTCTTAATGGCCTGATATATGGTCAATTTTTATAGATTTTTCATGAGTTCTTAAAAAAAGTGTGTACTAGAACATGATAAAGTTTACATATTTAAATCTCTTCGAATATATCATCTATCTATCATGATCATCATCAATCTATTCACCTATCTCCTATCATCTCCATAAGATTTAGCTTATTGTGTTGTCTTTTATATGCTTATTTTTTGTCTACTTCATATTCTATTTTTAGTGCCCTTTCCTAGTTCTTTCCATAAGTTGTTGATATGTTGGGTTACAATATTCATCATGTGTTCTATAAATATTTTTTTTCAGTTTTCCTCATATGTTAAGGAATATTACTTCTCTTCCTTACATATTATGCTAGACACTTTTTATAAAAGCTGTTTATTCCTTTTAAAAATACTCATATATAAAAAAAACTTTTATTTTACTAGACCAGCTCTGAGAAATGCAATCTTATAAAGAGAAGAAGAGAATAATTTACCAGACTTTTTATAGGTTTCTTTCAATACATATTCCTGTTGCAAGAATATCTTTTATGTAAAAAAAAGACTCCTTGGTAAAGGTACTGTCTTTGCCTCTTAAACCTTAAGGCTGATTCCTCATGGCTTCCACCTCCATTGCCAGTATCTCTTTCTGTCTTCTCAAGATACCACTGAGAGGAGGGTAATACACTCTGGGATTTCTCTCCCTCTATTCCAGGACATTCCTGTGTCCAACTGCTTCATAATCATGTCCTACATTCAGTATGGCAAACACCAGTCCTTTCACAAAGGAGGACCTTCTCTGGGAAGAGAATTCTTGCTCCTGCTTCTTCATATCTGCCAGTGCCATCTCACCCATCTCATCCATCTTTTGTGTGGAATCTAGTGGCTTCAGTTGCTTTGAAAACTACAATATACATAGGAAGTTTGGATGCTTCTCTATTTCTTAATGTTGTTGAATACATAGGTTTGCTTTTTGTTGTTTCTTTTCTTCTTGTTTGCATCTATGTATTCCAGGAGATAATTAGAAATAATCTGGAAACAAGCTACCATGGTTCTATCAGGACACGTAATTGTATTATTATGATTTGGTAATAATTCTTTTGTAGAAACTCAGATAACAATTTTCAATTTGTGATAATTTTTTGTACTTGTTCTTTCTTAAGTCATCAAAATATATATGTTACACATATTGTCCTATTTTTTATTCTAATTAAAACTTTATGTACCTAATACCTAATTACAATCAAATTATTTGCTGATTCTAAGAAAACATAACTGTCAAATAGAGAAAGGTTATTGTAAATAAATAAATATTATTTGCATTTATCATTATTTATTACTAAAATAAAATGCAACAAAGTGCACAAATCTTAAGAGTGCAACTAAAGTAGTTACACTATACACACACACCTATGGTGATCACTACATGAATATATAGAAGATATAGGTGTAGGTATACACAATTCCTGGCACCCCAGAGAGTTTTATAATGTCACATACCACTCAGCACCACTGCAAACACTATACTTTCAGCTAATTATACAAACTAGCTTTGCCTGTTTTTATACTTTATTAAATAGAAATACACAATTGCATTCTATTGCCTGTAACATCTGTTATTACATTAAATCTGTTAGTTTCATGTAATTGTGTATTCCAAGAGTTCTTTTTTTTTGCATTGTAATGTCATGTTTGGTTCCATGACTATATTATAAATTATTTAGCCATTTCCATTATTTCTAATATTCAGGTTTTATAAAAGCTGCCATGAAAGGTATCAAATGTGTCTTTGGAGACTTGTTTTCATCTCCCTAAGGCATATGTGGAAAATTGGAAATACTGGATGACAGATGATCCTGTTACATTCCTAGAATGGTTTTCCAGGAGCATTGTAACAGCATCCACTGGCTCAGATCTTCACCAACACTTGGTATAGCCCATAAATTTAATTCTGGTGGATATATCTCTAAGATTTTTACTTTCATAATAGCAGAGATAAATTATGTTCAATGCCTTTAAAGAATTTTGTTCTTAACTATTGGTTATTACTTTCTCTAAAGATAGGTAAGGTGATTCCAAGATGGCAACTGAGTAGGCAGATGTTGCAACTGCCATCTCCCAGGACCAAGTTGGATTATAACTTAATTTAAGAATAATCATCTTGCCTGACCTGTGGTGGTGCAGTGGATAAAGCGTCGACCTGGGAACACTGAGGTCGCCAGTTCAAAACCCTGCACTGGTCTGGTCAAGGCACATATGGGAGTTGATGCTTCCATCTCCTCTCCCCTTTCTCTCTCTCTCTCTCTCTCTCTCTCTCTCTCTCATTCTCACTCTGTGTCTCCTCTCTAAAATTAATAAAATAAAATAAAAATAAAATTAAAAAAAAAAAAGAAGAATCATCTTGAAAAACCAACTTTGGACTGAACAAAGAGGACTCTATAACCAAGGATCACAAAAGAAGCCACATCAAGACTGATAGAAAGGGAAGAGACAAGGAAAGGGCTGCCCTGCTCCCAGGAATGAGCAACAATGGAAGGTCTGGAGGGACTCTCACAGGGGGGTGAGTCACCCTATGAAATGTGGGTGCTCAGCCCCAGGCCTGGAGCCACATTCTAGAGCCCCCGACCCTAGAAGAGGCTCCCAGACAGAATTTGGCAGTGAAAAGAGCCAGGTTTCTGTCTCCAAGAAAGAGAACTTTCTGAGACTCAGACTCCATGTTAAAGGGTCCAACAGAAAATCTCATTCATTTCCACTTACCCAGGGCTCAGGGGGAGGAAGAGCTAAGAGTACTGGAATTGTATGAGGACAGTGTAACGTTGGAGGCCCAAGGAGAGACAGGGTGGGAAAGGCCACCCTAACCCCTGTGCTAAGTCATTCTCTAGTACTGCAGTTGCCATCTTTCTTGGATGAAATATCCCCTTAGAGTGGCATCAGCCTAAGGAAAAGCAACTGTTCCGCCCTCGGAAGTCTCTCCTGCTCCAGTCAGGGTGAAGGGTTGTTCTCAGAGGCTAGAAAGAAGGGGGTGCATCAGTTACTCAGTTTTCTGGTGCTGAGGCTGTAACTACACCTCCACACTCTCTCAAATCTATGACTGGTGCTTCCACCTCACAGGAGACTCAGTTGAAACTGTGGGTGGGAAGACCACAACTCTGAGTCTCAGAGGCCACACCCACCAGACTCCTGGGGCCACACCCTACTGAGGTCTGTGAAAAAACTCTGTTCAGACTAAAACCTGGGGCTGAGGGTCAGAGCCACACCCACCACCATTTCTAATCCCCAAATTGCTCTAGAGTCTAGAGACCAACAAGCAGCCAGCAGACAGTGGCTGCAGAAAGAAGAACCCAGGGAATCTTGGCTTTTTAAGTGAACTTTCACCCAGACCCAGTGTGGGTAAAAACCAGCTTAGGTGTGCAACTGATATTTCCATGTGCACCTGGGCCCAGCAGAGGCAGCCACAAACTCTAGATTGCTTGTAGCTCAAAGAAGGTTCCTGAGGGTCAGTCATAGAAAGTGTTTCCCACTGGCCTGTGCCAGTTTTCTGCCAGGTAAGCACAGGGTAGACACATCCAGTGGTCAGTTACACAGAGTATTGGTTCAAGACCTAACAGCCCTTATTTGAGCAGTATCCTAATGAAGGGCTCCTTACACCTGGCCCAGCTTAGGTGAGTTCTGCTCTCTTTGATCAGTACTGGCACAGCAGCTCATGTGCATTGGGTAGGGTGGAGCTACACAGTCAGCTGGCTTGGGTGCTGAATATCCTACTGTGCTGGGATAGACTCCAAAAGGAGAAAGAATAGAGGCTTGGAGCAAGGACATTCAAAGTGTGGGTGCCTGTGAGCATATGGTTGGATCTGGTTGAGGAGTATAGTCACTTTCTGGGGGGCATAATCACACCCAGGAGAGTACTCTCTCAGCCTTCCTTCCTGAGAACAGGGTCTCATCAGCTGTAAGAATTTCTGCAGAAGGGACTGTTGACTCCACTTGATCTGAATCTGCTGTTCACCTTGGGGGGAAATAAAATTTGAGTATCCAGCAGTGGCTGGGGGATTAGGCTCTGGAGTAGGGGCCACAATCCTTGTACTGAGCTACTGCCCAAGAGATCCTTGAAGTAGGGGGTCCTACTAACGTTGTATTTCTAACCTCAGCTACCATAATCCAACAAGCTTGCAACCTTTAGAGGGATTGGATGGGAAAAGCCAGTCTGGGCCCACACTAGTCTTTCCACAGGAGACTCTGGGAAGAGCTGCAAGAAGAAGTGGAGCAACTGAAAAGTAGAGGAAAATCTTATGGATATTGAAGTTTTTAAGGAGCTGCTGTCAGCTCTAAGCAGGAGGAAGCTGATCCTTATACACAGGTAGCCCTTTCCACACTACCCGGGGACAGAAAATGCAGATACAAACAGCAAAAAAAGCAGTAGCTGCAGACAAGTAGCCCAGAGCAAGTTAAAAACAACAGCTGACACCAATCTAAGAAGATCTAGAACCAACACAACTGCTAGCTGATGGCAGACAACACCAACCCTAGACTCAACTAGCTACACAGGCAGCATGCCCAAAGGAGAAGCCTATACACAGACAAAATGGGTAGATAAAGAAATGTAACCCAGATGAATCAACAAGGGAAATCCCCAGAAAAAGAACTGAATGAGATGGAAGTGACCAAACAAGCAGATGCAGGGTTTAAAACAATGATTTTTAGGATGTTCAAGGATTTTAGAACAACAATGATGGACACAAGGAGCACCTAATAAAGAGATAACAAACATCAAAAAGGATATTGAAATAATAAAAAAGAACCAAGCAGAAATGACAAATACAATATCAGAAATGGAGACAGCACTGGAAAGAATTAACAGCAGACTGGATGAAGCAGAGGATTGAATTGGTGATTTAGGAGACAAGATAAATGAAAGAACAGAAGCAGAGCTGAAAATAGAAAAGACATGCAAAAGTCGGAGGAAACTCTAAGAGAGTTCTGTGATAACATGAAGAGAAACAACATCTGCATCATAGGGGTTCCTGAAGGAAAAGAGAATGAACAGGGAATAGAAAACCTGTTTGAGGAAATCATAGCTGAAAACTTTTCTAAATTGAGGAAGGAGAAAGTCACATAAGTTCAAGAAACACAGAGCATTCCATTAAAGAGAAACCCAAGGAGGCCTACAGCAAGACACATCAAAATTAAAGTGTCAAAGTAAAGAGACAAAGAAAGAATACTAAAAGCGGCAAGACAAAAGCAGTTAATTACCTAAAGAGGAGCCCCCATAAGGATGACATCTGACTTCTTAACAGAAACAGTTAATGCTAGTGATGCAAAGCAAGAACCTACAAATAACATTTCTTTATTCAGCAAGGCTGTCATTTAAAAGTGAAGGAGAAATAAAAAGCTTCCAAGACAAAAACAAAAACAAACAAACAAAAAAACCCTCAAGAAAATTGTTAAAAAACCAAGCCAGCACTGCAAGAAATGTTAAGGAGCCTGCTATAAAAAGAGGAAGAAAAAAATATCTAGAAAAAGAAGACTGTAGATTTAAAATGGCAATAAACAACTAATTATCAATAATAACTTTAAATGTCAATGGATTAAATGCTCCAACTAAAAGACATAGAGTAGCTGCGTGGATAAGAAAATAGCACCTCTCTACAATATACACACCTCAAAACAAAAGATATACATAGACTGAAAGTAAAAGGATGGAAAAATATTTCACACAAATAGAAATGAAAAAAAGCTGAGGTAGCAATACTTATATCTGACAAAATAGACTTTAAAACAAAGGCTATAGTAAGGGATAAAGAAGGTCACTACATAATGATAAAGGGAGCAATGCAATAAGAGGATATAACCATTGTAAATATCTATGCACCTAATATAGGAGCACCTAAATATATAAAACAGATTTTGATGGACACAAAGGTCAAGATCAACAGCAATACTATAATAGTAGGGGATTTTAATACCTCACTAACATCAATGGGTAGGTCCCCAAACAGAAAATTAACAAAGAAACAGCAGCCTTAAATGACACACTAGATCAACTGGATTTAGCAGCTATTTTCAGAACCTTTCAGTCCAAAGCAGAAAATATACATTCTTTTCAAGTGCTCATGGTACATTCTCAAGGATAGACCATATGTTAGGATGCAAAATGAGTCTCAATAAATTTAAGAAGATTGAAATCATATCAAGCATCTTTTCTGATTACAATGACATGAAACTAGAAATCAACTACAATAGAAACACTGAGAAAATATTTGAATACTTGGAGGTTAAATAACATGTTATTAAATAACAAATGGGTTAACAATGAGATAAAGAAAGAAAGAAAAAATTTAAGGAAGACAACTCAAAATTTAAGGGAGACAGCAAAAGCAGTCCTGAGAGGGAAGTTCATAGCATTACAGGCATACTTTAAGAAGAAAGAAAAAGCTCAAATAAATGACTTAAGCTTACATCTAAAAGTACTAAAAAAAAGACCAACAAATAAAGCCCAGAGGAAGTAGAAGAAAGAAAATAATAAAGATCAGAATGGAAATAAATGACATAGAGGTTAAAAAAAAATACAGAAGTTTAATGAAACCAAGAGCTGGTTCTTTGAAAAGGTAAACAAGATTGATGAACCTTTAACCAGACTCATCAAGAAAAAAATAGAGAGGAATCACATAAATTAAATTAGAAACAAAACTGAGAAGTAACAACTGACGCCACAGAAACACAAAGGATTGTAAGAAAATACTATGAGGTTCCATATGCCAAAAATTGGACAACCTAGGGAAATGGATAAACTCCTAGAAACATATAATCTTCCAAAACTCAATCTGGAAGAATCATAAAATCTAAACAAACTGATTACCACAAATGAAATTGAAACAGTTATTATAAAACTAGCAAACAGAAGTCCTGGACAATATGGCTTCGCAGACAAATTTTACCAAATATTCAAAAAAGAACCAACACCTATTTTTCTCAAGCTACTTAAAAAATTCAAGAAAAAAAAAAAAAGACTTTCAAGCTCCTTTTATGAGGCAAGCATAATCCTCATTTTAAAACCAGGTAAAGACACAACAAAGAAATAAAACTATAGACCAATATCTCTGATAAACTTTGATGCTAAAATTCTCAACAAAATATTATCAAACTGAATCCAGTAATACATGAAAAAAATCATACATCATTATCAAGTGAAATTTATTCTGGGGAGGCAAAAATGGTATAATATTGTCAAATCAATCAATGTGATTCATCACATAAACAAAAGGAAGGATAAAGACCACATGATTTTATCAATAGATGTGGAAAAATCATTTGATAAAATCCAGCACCCTTTTATGATCAAAACTCTCAGCAAAGTGGGAAAACAGGGGACATACTTCAACATGATAAAGGTTATCTATGACAAACCCACAGCCAACATTATACTCAGTGGGCAAAAATTAAAAGCAGTCTCCTTAAGATCAGGAACAAGGCCAGGGTACCCCCTTTCACCACTCTTATTCAACATAGTTCTGGAAGTCCTAGCCACAGCAATCAGACAAGAAGAAAAAATAAAAAGCATTCAAATTGGAAAAGAAGTAAAACTATCATTATTTGCTGATGACATAATACTGTACATAAAAAACTCTAAAGTCTCAGCCATAAAACTACTAGACCTGATAAATGGATTTAGCAAGGTGGCAGGGTATAAAATCAATATTCAGAAATCAGTGGCATTTTTATACACTGACAATGAACTGTCTGAAAGAGAAGTTAAGAAAACAATCCCGTTCAATATTGCAAAAAAAAAAAAATAATAAAGTACCTAAGAGTAAATTTAACCAAGGAGGTAAAAGAGTTGTACTTGGAAAAATTTTTAAAAATTGATAAAAGAAATCAAAGAAGATATAAACAAGTGGAAGCATATACCATGTCCATGGATAGGAAAAATTCACATCATTAAAATGTCTATATTACACAAAGCAATGTATAAATTTAATGCAATTCCTATAAAATACCTACACCATACTTCAAAGACATAGAACAAATATTTCAGAATTTATGTAGAACCAAAAAAAGAACACAAATAGCCTCAGCAATCACACCTGATATCAAGTTATAGTACAAGGCCAGTACAAGTATAGTACTCAAAACAGCTTGATACTAGCATAGGAACAGGCATATAGGTCAATGGAACAGAACAGAAAATCCAGAAATAAACCCATGTCTTTATAGTCAATTGATATTTGACAAAGGAGGCAAGAGCATACAATGGAGTAAAGACAGTTCTTTTAATAAATGATGTTGGGAAAATTGGACATGTACATATAAAAAACTAAAACTAGATGAGCAACTCACACCATACACAAAAATAAACTAATAATGGATAAAAGACTTAAATGTAAATTGTAAAACCATAAACATCTTGGTAGAAAACATAGGCAGTAAATTCTCCGATATCTCTTGTAGCAATATTTTTGCTTATTTATCTCCATGGGCAAGTGAAATAAAGAACAGAATGAACAAATGGGACTATATAAAAATAAAATGCTTTTGCACAGCAAAAGACACCATTAACAAAATAAAAAGACAGCCTACACAATGGGAGAATATATTCAGCAATACATCTGATAAAGGGTTAATAACCAAAATTTATAAAAAACTCCTAAAACTCAACACCAGAAAGATAAACAATCCAATTAAAAAATGGGTAAGAAACTGAACATACACTTTTCCAAATATGGCATGCAAATGGCCAATAGGCATATAAAAATATTTTCAACATAACTAGTCATCCAAGAAATGCAAATTAAAACCACAATGAGATACCACCTTACACCTGTCAGAATGGCGCTTATTTACAAATCAACCAACACACAATAAGTGCTTATGAGGGTGCGCGAAAGGGAACCCTCCTGCACTGCTGGAGGGAATGCAGACTGGTGCAGCCACTGTGGAAAACAGTATGTGGTTTCCTCAAATAGTTAAAAATAGAACTGCCTTTTAACCCAGCTCTCCCACTATTAGGAATATATCCTGCCTGACTAGGCAGTGGCGCAGTGGATGGAGCGTTGGACTGGGATGCGGAGAACCCAGGTTCGAAACCTCGAGGTCACAGGTTTGCGCGTGGGTCCATCTGGCTTGAGCAAAAGCTCGTTAGCTTGAACCCAAGGTCGCTGGCTCGAGCAAGGGGTTGCTCGGTCGGTCTGCTGAAGACCCGCGGTCAAGGCACATGTGAGAAAGTAACGAATGAATAACTTAGGTGTTGCAACAAAAAACTGATGATTGATGCTTCTCAACTCTCTTCGTTTCTGTCTGTCTGTTCCTATCTCTCTCTCTGACTCTCTCTCTGTCCCTGTAAAAAAAAAAAAAAGGAATATATCCTAAAAATAACAAATCACTGATTCAAAAGAATGCAACCTCATGTTTATTTCAGCATGTTTATTGCAGCATTATTTATAGTGGCCAAGACCTGGAAACAATCCAAGTGTTCGCTGGTGGATGAGTGGATTAAAAAGCTGTACTATATATACACAATAAAATATTATGCAGCTGTGAAAAAGAAGAAAATCTTACCTTTTGCAATGGCATGGATGGACCTGGAGACTATTATGCTAAGTCAGGGGTTGGAAACATTTTTGGCTGAGAGCCATGAACACCACATATTTTAAAGTGTAATTCTGTGAGAGCCATAAAATATGTTTAACACTGAATAAAAGCCAATGTGTGCATTTTATGTAAGATTTAAAGTACAATAAGTCTCTGAATTCTTTTAAATAATGTTATTATGCTGTTGCTAACCAATGATGAATAAAGTACTTCTTACCATTAATGCAAATTCCGGTACTGCATGGCTTTGGGATGGCTTTATAGTCTGGTTGATATGTGATGATATCAAGCTTCATGCAGGCGTTGAGACTTTCATGGTTAAACGTAATTGTAGGTAGGTCTTAACATTCTTTAGATGTGAGAAAGACTGGTCACATGCATATATAGAGCCAAACATTGTCAATACAGCAATACTTACATGCTGTAGTGTGTGGTATGTGACGGGAAACACGTTCCAAGTTTTGACAATCAGCTGGTTCGTGGGTTGAAGTTCTTTCATTTCTCCCCACTTCTGTTTGCTTGCCAACTCTGCTTGCTCTCATGCAAGTCTTTCCAAATCTTTATTCAGTGACTTGAACTTATTCACCCACATGTCTGAGGCCTTCAGGTCAGCAGCTTGTAGCTCAAAATCTCTGACAGAGACACCAGGAATGTAACTCAGGTTGGTGCTGTCCACTGCACACTTGTGTGGAAGGGTGATGAACTTAAAAAGACGAGTACACTCACAAAATTCTCCAAAGCATGCTTTGAATTACTGCAGGAGATTAGATGTGAAGTCCGCTAGCTCCTAGAGATTAAGATGTTGAGCAGGGTCACTTGCTGTGCATGCATCTTTAAACTCTTCCAGTTTTACAAAGTATAGTAAACAACCTGTTTCAATGTCAGTGATGAAGAGTTCCAGCTTGCTTTCAAATGCAAACACTACATGTTGAAGGAATAAGACTGTGTTTCCAATGCCTTGCATTTTCACATTGAGCTGGTTCAGATGTTCAGTCATATACACAAGATAGTAGATCTTCAGGAGCCACTCAGTGTTAGCTAACTCAGGATGCTGACATTGGTCATTTGAAGAAAAGTCCGGATTTTGCTCAGATAAGCCGCAAAAAAGTTGAGCACCTTCCCTCTTGACAACCAATGCACATTGCTGTGCAAAAGCAGACCAGGATAAGTATTCCCAACTTCATCCAGCAGTGTTTTAAACTGGTGATCATTTAAAGCTCAAGAAACAATAAAGTTGACCACCTGAATGAGCAGTGACATCACCTTACCAAGCTGCTCACCACACATCTGAGCACAAAGCACCTCCTGATGTAGGTAGGATGCAGTAAAAACTTAGGATGGGTCTCCTTTTATGTTCACAAAGAAGTGCTACGAATCCTCTGTTTTCCCCCCTAAACACGGAGCACCATCAGTACACACCAAAATAAGTTTATCCATCGGTAGATTTTTTTCTTTAGCGAACTCAGTGAAAGACTTGAATAAATCCTCCCCTCTTGTTGTCTCTTTCATAGGCAAAAGAGTAAGACTTTCCTTACATAGTGTGTCACAGACAGCATACCTTGCAATCACATTGAACTGGATAAATGGCTTACGTCTGTTGACTCATCCAAAACAAGAGAAAAGAATGGTGCTACATTTATGTCCTTCACTTGGTGTTGCCTCAATTTGATTTGTAATCATGATGGTACAATCATGAACAGTTCTTTTACTCATTTAATTATCTTGTATTTATCCAAAACGTCATAAAAAAGTTCATTGGCAACATCAAGCATGAATATTTTGGCATACTCCCCATCTGTGAAAGGCCATCCGTTTCTCAAAATTGCTAAAGCAACAGTAAAGCTAGCCAAATTCCAGTCACTTTGTTGGGGCCAAACACGGAGTTGCTGCTGACTAGCTTGCACTCTGCACAGTAGATCCTGACATGCTCTCTTCCTGCTGTCCTCCACTGAGTATTTCTATGCAAATGGAGTATGGTGTGTGTTGAAGTTCCACTTTATATTTGACCGTTTCATTGATGCAATTTTATCATTGTATATTAAACACACTGTAGAACCTGCTTTCTCCACAAAGGCGATTTCCTCTGTCCATTCCTGCTGAAAAGTACGATACTCCTTATCTTTTTTTCTTTTAGCTATCTTCTTCGTTAAAAGGGTTTCTGCAATTAGCTAGCTGATTACTTGATTAAAAGGAGGGAAGTTTACTTCCTGACCTTACAATGACCTGTGTACGTTACACATTATCCAATAAATATTTGGTGTTGTTCTAGAGGACAGCTATGATTGGCTCCAGCCACCTGCAACCGTGAGGAGCCTAAGGAGTCATCGCACCACAGTGTAATGTGGGGTCTTGGATGGGATGCTGGACCCAGAAAAGGACTTTTGGTAAAAACAAAAGATATCTGAATAAAGGATAAGCTTTAGTGAATAATAATGTATCAATACTGTATTAATATTAATTATGTGTCAATATTAATTATGGCAAATGTAATATAAGCAGTTAATAACAGGAGAAAATGGACATGGGGCATATGAGAATCTCTGTACTATTTTCTCAATTTTTTTGTAAATCCAAAACTGTTCGAAAGAAAAGTCTACTTAAAAATAAATAAAAATGAATAAAGTTTACTCTTTATTTTGAGGGAAAAAATTATACTTCAGAACCAAGCATTGTCTTCTTCATCCCCTGACATCAATGACTAGGAAACTCAGTCTATAACAACTATACTCTAAACGGTATGTTTTCTTTAAATTAGTAAATCATTGGAGTAGAATTCATTTTTTGAAGTTACATTAAAAAATTTATTAAAATATATTTTATAAAAGTTTATGTTGCAATAAATAGTTAAATCCTGTGTTTCAGAGAAGATATGATTATCATAATTCCAAGTACTTGTCACCTTTGTTTTCAGTAAATAAGAAAGGGACTTCATTTCAAAGGTAGGTTAAATATTTGATACCATACTCCACCACTAACCATGTCTCTTTATTATTCCTTTTATACTAAACAATGACTAAGTGGGTCAAATTGGAAATCTAAAAATTTGAGTTGTTAATGTTGCAGTTTTACTGTTTTTTTTTTCTAAAGACTTTTATTTCCCTACAAGAAGTAACTTGCTTTTATTTTCATATAATGAAAAGCTTCACTTTCCCTCAAGAAGAACATTGTCAGAACTCCTCAATAGTAAAACTGTGTTTATTTTCTTGCCGTTGGCAGGTCATGTAGGATGTCAGCTTGAGTGACTTAGAAAGTTGTGTTCCTCAGAATTGAAAGGAAATGCCTAGAGGTACGAACAGAAGAACAATACAGCAGGGGGAAGAGGAATACTCCTTGAAGAATAAATTAATTCCAGGCTCTTTGTCTACAAACAGCTCCAGGCTCACATTGTGTAGCATTACAAGATATAAAACTCTGGATAATATAAATGTGAGCCAATATCACATTTTTAGTTAGTTTTTGGAAGGACACAACTTTGCTTTAAATTATAAAGAAGAGAAAAGAGATAAATCTACAATCAAATTGGGGGATAAAACAACATTGATTAGGATACAAGAAGTTTTAAATTTGATTGTTAATTCTCCTGTTAATTAGATGTGTCTCAGAACAAATTTACTCATACTGTGAAACAGTTTTCTTTTCTGTAGAATAGGAATTGTAACATGTGTTGTGGACAAGGCTCTCCGGGTGTGAGGACTACGGAGACAAATGAGACCCTACTCCAGGGACAAGGTTCAGTGATGTCGATCCATTTTATTCAGGAAGTAAACTAGCTTATATGCATGGATTCAGCCAATAGGATGTTATAGTAGGGCAAATGGCCAAAAAAGGTCAGCAGGCTGCCTGACTGGCACTGAGTCATTTCCATATAGCAGGCGAGCTCCCTTCCTGGGTGTGCCTAGGAGGGTTTAACCTGCTGGAGTGTTCTCACAGCATAGCATCAGCCACAGCTGCCAAATGAATGCCCTGTGCTCTACGAATAATGTGTCGCTATTTACACTGAGTATCTGTGTCCCCCCAAATTCACATGTTGAAACATACTCCCAAATGTGATGATGTTAGAAAGTGAATCCTCTAGGAAGTGATGGGGTCATGACTGTGGAGTCCTCATGAGGGGACAGTGAGAAGAGCCCTATTTGAATCAAGAGGCTGATTCTCACCAGACCCTGAGTTAGCTGCCTTGGTCTTAGACTTTCCGCCTCCAGAACGCCGAGGAATAAATTTCTGTTTTATAAGCCAGCTAACCTGTTGTATTTTGTTATAGTAACCCAAATGGACTAAGACATATCAGGCAGGGTTTTGACAGATAATATGTGTGCTCAACATGCCTCAAAATTAATATATAATTGCTATTTTAGTGGGCATTTGCTGTTTTTGTTCCTCAGTATCCATTGCCTTTTCTACTGGTATCCTCTTTTTCTTTGGGGGAAAAGTGTGTGCATGTGGTGAGTGCAATTTCTGGTAGGGTCCCCTAACTGCAAAAGGTAGAGTGGATGCTTGTGTCATCTTGGGTATTCCTACTGCACCTTCAGATTTTGTTATATGTGAAATTGGGATGATAATATAGATTAATAGGGTTGGTGATCAGCAAATTAATTTATGCAATAAATTCACCATAGTAAAGAATATAATTATTTGTCAGCACTACCATTTAACTGACTAAAAATATTGTGATACTTTGAGACTCATGTTTTAATAAACACTTTTCAGCTCCAGTGCAAGGATATAAAACTTTAGTTTAGAAAAACAGACTTTTTTAGAATAGGTTTTATACTTAAAACAAATGTTTTCCTTAACACTTTGTTCCAGCATTGCTCTATGGTCTTGTATTGATTTAGTTGATAGTTTTTCTTCAATATCAAATACCCAGAATGCTTATGATGTATTTAGAATCGCTACTAAATCTTTAGAAGGACCAGACATTCTGCTCTCCAAATTGTTTTCTCAATCTCTTGATAACACTGATTTAGGCTACCATGCTATATGATACAACCCAGACTTCTCTCACTTTTATTAGCATTAAAATAGTTATAGTTCAGCAATTCTAAAATAACTAGCTTGCTACTTTGGTCAAAAATCAATCTAGTGTTGCTCTACCTATTCATGGCAGTGATGGATTTCAGGGAATCAATAGAGCAAAGTTCTCCTTTGTTATAAATAGGCCATGGGGGAGACTGATGGGGAAGCTAATTTTTCATAACTATGATGTGCTAGACAAGGCTCAAAGAATTTTTATATTTTACCCCATTTTATTTATAAATAAACTTCTTATAAGTTAGAACTATGAATCATGAAACAACATATATATACTCAATAAATATAAAATAAAGAGTTGCAAGTTATCAATAAAGTGATGTCTCAAACAAAATAACTTTTAAAAACTTTATAATATTTTTTACACCAAAAATAGAGCATATTACATTAATTAAATGCTTATTAAATAGTGACCATATTTAAAATGTTTTTGTAAAGTATGGGAAGACACATGTAGAAATGTTTGTCTTTTCAGTAGATGATTCCATGTATGTGCCTGTCCTTTCATTAAGCCATTAGGATATCATTACTATTCAATTCTAAAAAAAAAAAAAAAAGCATCGAATTCAAATTGTTATCCAGGATATAGTTCTTCTTCAGTTTTCAGCTATTTGACACAACATACTTTTGTGAAAAATTCACTATTTATTACAAGGCAGAGACAATTGCAAAGGGGAAATGAGTGATAAAGTCAGGTTTGGACTTCCTTGGGTCCAATTGGGCACCATGAAGAACTCTCAACTATCGTGAATGCTCAGGTATGGCTTAGAAAAGCAGGTAGTGTAAGAGGAATAATGTCACATGTCCTTCCTAAGGAAATAAGGAAGTCAATTCAACCACCATCTTTGACACTTTATCTTTACAGCCAGGTCCCATCCCTAGTCCAAAGAAATCTTCAGCCTCCTCAGTTGAAACAGTCCTCCTGTCAGTGACAATGTTTCTCAGAGCATTGTACAGAGATACCTCAAGGATATAAAACCCAACTTAAAAGCTGTTATTTTGTGAGAGAGAGAACAATGCATTTTCAAGTGAATTGTATTAAATCTTTGCTATTAACTTTGTAAAAACATATGCAAGCTGAATTAAAAAACATTTTGGGTCAATGCCCAACATTTCAGTCCAGATAAAATACTAGAGTATTCATCCAACATACTTACACATGTTTAAAACAAGAGATCATGCATAATATAGTTCAATATAATGAAAGTAAAGAAATTCAACATTTTGCTACTTTGTACATTACTTTCAGGAAGGGGGAACTGGAGTGTTGACACTGTGAAGGAGTTGGCACCTACAGAAAAGGAGAAGAATTGCAAAGTGCAGAGATTTTATAGTAAGTTGTTAAGTAGTTTGTAGCAATGTCTGAATCACCCAGCAAAAGCACTGTCACAGGAGGGAAGGTGGCATGTTTCTCATACAAGTTTTTGTTTAAAGTGGTCCCATAGTCGTTGCAAACTGGACAAAAGCAAAAGATGTTAAGAGGAGACACAATATCTCAGAGAAGTCCAAAAGCATTCTTTCAAATTATAATTGTGTATGGAATCACATATATCTTGCCTCCTTGTCATTTCTCTTTAATGACATGGCATGGTCATTGCTGGTCCCAAGGCAAAATTCAACAAGTCAGTTCTTGTGTTCCTGCGAACCACCCGCCTGCACCTTACTATTTTTTCTCTGTGGTAATAAAGATACTCTTTTATCTATATGTTTCCCAATATCTCTGACCTATATAAAATTCTTTCCATTGTTTTAGGAATGTTAGTGGGACTTTTTACTATAGATTTACTAATAAAAATAGTAATATTATAGGGTTTCCTAATAAACATCTTTCCATTTATGGAATAAACCTGGAAAATTTTTGGTGGAATAATCTATTTATATTTGTGATATTTTATAATCCAAAAAGATATAGTATTCATTTAGTTTTCTTTCACATTTTCTGAACCAGGACTATTTTAATTTTATAAAGCAGTTTCAGCCTATACTTATTTTGACAGTGGGAAAAGTCATTATCATTTTGTTAAAACCTGATAATTTGGATATTTGATAATACTTTCAATTTTCATTATCCAAATTGGTTAATGAAATAAAATGTTTCATTTGACCACTATTTTTAACAATTGCATTAGTATTAATTAATGAAGGTTTTATGATTCTGTAGAATTATTATACAGAAGAAGAAATACGACCAAGGTCTTAGGAACTGAAGTCTGTGCAGCTTAAGCACAGACAGCATCATTTAAGAGGGATTTGGGAGGCAGGAAGGAGCTAGATGATGAGTGTCAACCATGTTAAGAAACATTTTTTCACTTTCAAATGAACAGAAAATAATTGCGTTATTTTAATCATCAATAACACCATCAGAATGTGTTTTGAAACCATCAGTCTAGATGAAGTGTGAATATGGACTGGTGACAAAGGATAGAAAATGCCCATTTAAGAGAATGTTTCCATTGGCCAGGATGAGATGACGACATCTTCTATAGGATTCTGGTGTGGGAGATGAAGAGAACCTGACCTTTAGAGGCAAAAATAATAGATTTCCCATTGGTAATAAATGATTTACCATTTGTGTTATGTGAGTTCGGAAGAAAGAGGCCATAACTACATGGGCATGGGCTCCATTCACTGGCATATGAAATATTGGAAGGTGGTAGGTTGAGAGAAATAAAGGGATATACTTTAAAAGTTATGGGCCTGACCAGGCGGTGGTGCAGTGGATAGAGGTCGGACTGGTGTGCAGAAGACCCAGGTTCGAGACCCCGAGCTTGCCAGCTTGAGCGCAGGCCCATCTGGCTTGAGCAAAAGCTCGCCAGCTTGGATCCAAGGTCGCTGGCTCCAGCAAGGGGTTGCTCCGTCTGCTGAAGGCCCGCGGTCAAGGCACATGTGAGAAAGCAATCAATGAACAACTATGATGTCGCAATGGCAACGAGAAACTAGTGATGGATGCTTCTCACCTCTGCCCATTCCTGTCTGTCTGTCCCTATCTTTCCCTCTGTCTGACTCTCTCTCTGTCCCTGTAAAAAAAATAAAAAAATAAAAATTAAAAGTTATGGATTGACTTCTGAATACAACCTTTATCATATCCCAACAATTTTTCATGGTAAATATTTCCTTCCCCTGAAATTCACAGACAAGCTTAATTGTACCATTCCTTTTTACTTTCAGATATTTGAGTACATTGACTGTTTTTTAATTCTTCCTTCTTCAGAAAATAACACCTGGAAACGTTAGCCATTTTGTGAATTATCTTATATAGCTTTTCATATTTTATATGTCTGTTTCATTTTGCTTTTGTTTTTATAATTTAAGTTTGTTCATTAGCATACATAGGGGCATTAGTAGTAACATTTGGAAGTGTTGGTTGAACATGCCCTGTGTGAAGCTGTAACATATAGACAAGTGTTATGAGACTAGGCACCAGGCTCTTACTCTGGTTGAAATGTCAGTTCTTGCATGAACCTCTCAGTGAACTTGGGAAGATAGGCAAATGTCTCCTGTTTCAAATTTTTCACCTGTTTAGTGGGGACATCTATCTCACAGAGTCCTTGAAAGAAATAACTAGGATTATAAATATAAAGCATTTAAAATAGTACTGACTTAAAGTAACCAATAAATAAGCATTAGCTGTTACTGTCTTTATAAACACTTATGTGGAGTATGATGACATTGGAAAAATAGGAAGAGGGACAGAATTCAGCTTCTAAGCCAACTATATAAAAATAATTCTCAACTTTTGTTCTTTTAGACAATAATGTTGTTCATACAAAAAAAAATGGAAGGTTTAGTAAGTTTCAGCATTAGGGATAAATTAAGGACAAATATGTTGATAATAAAATATCAAGAAAATGCACCAAATTGTTGAGTTTTATGTTGTTTTTGTTGTTACATTCACTGAGTTTTTAAAAAATAATCATGATTAAAAATAATCTCAGCCTGGCCTGTTTGCTCAGTGGATAAAGTGTCAGCCTGGCCTGTGAATGTCTTGGGCTCAATTTCCAGTCAGGACACAGAGGAGAAGTGACCATATGCTTCTCTTTCCCTTCCTTTTTCTCTTACCTCCCTCTTCCTCTACCACAGGCAGTGGCTTGATTGGTTCCAGCATGGCCCTAGACACTAAGGATAGCTTGGTTAATCCAAGCACATCAGCCTCAGGTGCTAAAAATAGCTCAGTTGATTCCAGCATAGGCCCAAGATAGGGGTTGCTGGGTGCATCCCAATCAGGGCACATGTGGGAGTCTGACTGTCTCTCCTACTCTCACTAAAAAAAGAAATCTAATTTTTGTACACAATACAATTTTGTAATCTGAGAATAATAAATGATTCAGGTTTCAGTTAATCTCATAATCAAATTTTATAAAGTAACTTCTAAGTGAAAGCAATATTCTGCACAAGAAATTGCATTTAGAAGAGGAGATGTAGCATGCTATTCCCGATGCACTGTGTGAGGGAGAGTCACTGTTTTCCAGATGTTTTGAAATGTTTTGTTGGATTTTTATTTAAATTCAACAGTGTAACTCCTTTTTACCCAGATTAGATTTAAGTTGATTTTAAAATTCTGAGCAACATGCTTTCTCAAACTGTAAAGGTAAGACTTAGGTTATTAGTCATGGATCTATTAATTCTGGTACAAAATATGTGTAAGTATAGGTTTCAACCTTGAGGAAACCAGAGTGGGACAGAAGCATGTCATTTACACCCTCTTTCCTCTCTGTCGCTAGCTCCTATACTCACTCTATCATATGGAATCAGCTGTCTGAGTCATGCTGCTTCAGTCTTCTGACCTCTGATCTTAAATTTGTTTTGACATCTGAAGTTAGACATTAGTGGTTCCTGATTGCTTCATTCAACAGATTTACTATTTCCAAATTGTGATCTTGAAATTTCTACACAAAGCAACCTGAACATTTTCTCTAATTTCTTCTATCGCTTGACAAGTCACTTAGTAGGTAATGGCATAAATATAATTAGCATAGGGAATGTATAGAGGTCTGGAACAGTGTTTAAATTCCTCTGGTCACATGCATAATGGATGTGATGCCTGTAGCCATAGAAATAGAAGTAAATTTATAGGTCACTTCTTCACGAATTTGCACCTAGATATTCACTGTATTTTATATTTTGCCTTGTATGCATTTGTATTTTATTTATGTACAAAAGTTTTAAATCTAAAATTGTGGAAGGTCTGACATTTCACCCTATTGGCACACTAATAAGTTAGGCAGCCAAAATGTCCTATACGTATAGTGACAGAAGACACAAGACCCCAGGGTCATAGAAAAATAGAAAATATTTCTCACAGCACAAAGCTGTGGCCAGAGTTAGTGTCCATATTGGTTCCCCATGCTCCAATTCCCACAGGACAAAGTTGTAAGGGCCAGATGCTGACTTATGAGATCACTAGTGGCACCACAAGGAAGGTACCTCCAAACCAGGGACTCTAAGCTTTGTTTTATTTTTTGTTTTTATTGACAGCTATCATCTCTCCTGGGCCCTTCCTTTGGAGAGGATGGTTAGTCGTTATTCTAGAAAATAAGCCAGTTTCCTCCATGATTTGGTTGTGTGAGGGAAACGTCTGTTCCAAACGTCGGCCTCATGTATTTCCATTGACACTTCTGCCATAACCAGGTGAAGAATGTGCCCAGGATAGACCTTAATGCCAAGAAGAGGGTGAGAGCCATGTGGACCTGAGCTGCCCCCATCAAACCACCCCTTCCACCTACCTGAGCTACCCAGCTGAACCCAACCAAGATTATCTGATCCATAAATCTGAGAAAAAAACAAATTATTATTTGTACAATATATATCTTTGCAATTTTGTGGTTGGTTGTTACACAGTAGATACACATCAATGCAAATATCAATGTAAATTTTTAAATAAGATAACTCAATTTTATATCTCTCAACCCCCTGGTTACTTACCAGTATAACACATTCTATATAGCATTTACCTTCTCACAATGGCCTTTGTGAAGAGATGGTCCACACAGGCATGTACATAGAGAACAAATACTACGGACATGTGTTGCCTACTTAATGCTGACTTAGCTCTTCCGTGTAGTGGATACTCCGTGAAGTAATGAAGAAAGGACTCTCATTATCTGTAATAATTGCACATAGGTAAATAAAACACAAAGAGGGAAAGGGGAATTTGCATGTTTAAGAGGAACAATCCTTCACATTTACTACTTTTTGAGAAACTCTGTTCTGTTACAGATATTGCTGTGAAATGCCACTTTTTAAATTAAGAATTAACATAGAGCCACATTTAATTCTGTACAGGTGCTTTTATGTGTGCTGTGAAGGTGGTGATTATAGCCTTACTCGGCCCCTTCCCATGCTTTCATTTTACACCGTGGTTTACAGCTTCAATGCTGTATAAATGATGATATAGAGCAAGGGTCGAGAACCTTTTTGGCTGAGAGAGCCATGAACGCCACATATTTTAAAATCTAATTCCATGAGAGCCATACAATATGTTTAACAATAAATAAAAGTAAATGTGTGTATTTTATGTAAGACCAACACTTTTAAAGTACAATAAGTCTCTGAATTCTTTTTAATAACGTTGTTATGTTGTTGTTAACCAATGATGAATAAAGTACTTCTTACCATTAATGCAATTTCTGGTGCTGCATGGTTTTGCTGATGGCTTTGTAGTCTGGTTGATACGTGGTGAGGTTAAACTTCATGAAAGCGTTGAGACTTCCACCTGTTAAACATGATCATAGGTTTGTCTTAACATTCTTTAGATGTGAGAAAGACTGCTCATATGCATACGTAGAGCCAAACAATGTCAGTACAGAAATATTCACACACTGCTATGTGCGGTATGTGACAAGAAGCATGTTCCAAGTTTTGACAATCAGCTGGTCTGCGGGTTGAAGTTTTTTCATTTCTCCCACTTGTGTTTGCTCGCCAACTCTGCTTGCTGTCACGCAAGTCTTTCCAAATCTTCATTCAGTGACTTGAGCTTATTCACTCACATGTCTGAGGCCTTCAGGTCAGCAGCTTGTAGCTCAAAATCTCTGACGGAGTCACTGGAGATGTAACTCAGGTCGGCACTGTTCACTGCACACTCGTGTGGATGGGTGATGAACTTAAAAAGATGGGTGTGATCATGAAATTCTCCAAAGTGTGCTTTGAATGACTGCAGGAGATTAGATGTGAAGCCCTCTAGCTGATGGAGATCAAGATATTGAGCAGGGTCACTTGCTGTGCATGCATCTTTAAACTCTCCCAGTTTTTCAAAGTGTAGTAAATGACCTATTTCAATGTCCACGATGAAGAGTTCCATCTTGTTTTCAAATGCAAACACTGCTTGTTGAAGGGATAAGACTGTATTTCCAACACCTTGAATTTTCACATTGAGCTGGTTCAGATGTTCAGTCATGTCCACGAATAGTAGAACTTCAGGAGCCACTCAATATAGCTAACTCAGGATGCTCGATGTTGTTCATTTGAAGAAAAGTCCGGATTTCACTCAGAAAAGCCGCAAAACGGCTGAGCACCTTCCCTCTTGACAACCAACGCACATTACTGTGCAGAAGCAGACCAGGATAAATTATTCCCAACTTCATCCAGCAGTGTTTTAAACTAGTGATCATTTAAAGCTCGGGCAACAATAAAGTTGATTACCCGAATGAGTAGCATCATCACCTCACCAAGCTGCTCACCACACATCTGAGCACAAAGCTCCTCCTGATGTAGGATTCACTGAAAACCTAGGATGGGTCTCTTCATGTTCACAAAGAAGTGCTACGAATCCTATTTTTCCCCACCATGCATGGAGCACCATCAGTAAACACCAAAATAAGTTTAAGTTTATCCACTGGTAGATTTATTTCTTTAGCGAACTCAGTTAAAGACTTGAATAAATCCTCCCCTTTTGTTGTCTTTCATAGGCAAAACAGCAAGACTTTCCTCACGTAGTGTGTCACAGACAGCATACCTTGCAATCACGCTGAACTGGGATAAATGGCTTATGTCTGTTGACTCATCCAAAGCAAGTGAAAAGAATAGTGCTGCATTTATGTCCTTCACTTGTGTTGCCTCAATTTGATTTGCCATCATGATGCTCTAATCATGAACAGTTCTTGCCGATAGAGCCATGTCTTTTATTCGTTTGATTATCTTGTCTTTATCCAAATAGTTGATTGGCAACATCAAGCATGAATGTTTTAGCATACTCCCCATCTGTGAATGGCTTTCTGTTTCTCACAATTGCATACCACCAGCAAAGCTAGCCGAATTCCAGTCACCTTGTTGGGTCCAAACACAGAGTTCCTGCTGACTAGCTTGCACTCTGCACAGTAGCTCCTGACATGCTGTCCTCCGCTGAATATTTTTATGTAAATGGAGTATGGCATGTGTTGAAGTTCCACTTTATATTTGACCATTTCATTGATGCAATTTTATCATTGCATATTAGACACACTGCAGAATCTGCTCTCTCCACAAAGGCTAATTCCTCTGTCCATTCCTGCTGAAAAGTACGATACTCCTTATCTTTTTTCTTTTAGCCATCTTCTTTGTCAAAAGGGTTTCTGCAATTAGCTATCTGACTACTTGAAAAAAGGAGGAAAGTTTACTTCCTGACCTTACTATGACCCGTGTACATTACGCATTATCAAAAGAAATTTGGTGTTGTCCCGGAGGACAGCTGTGATTGGCTCCAGCCACCTGCAACCGTGAACATGAGAGGTAGGAAATGAATGGATTATAATACATGAGAATGTTTTATATTTTTAACGTTATTATTTTTTTATTAAAGATTTGTTGTGAGCCAGATGCATAGGTTCCCTACCCCTGATATAGAGTAATGTCTTTTTCCAAAGCATGGCATAAAGAGTTTAGAACATTGTAGAGTAACAGTGGGGTGGTTTCCAACACTCATCGTATTAGAGGAATGAATGGGCACAAGTTATCACTCCTTCATTTTACAACTTTGTTTTCATAATTTTTCTCTTTATTTTGAAATATTGGATGTCCAGGTAGAAATCCACTAATGGGTCATACATTCCGCTACAGTCAAGATAAAAGCTCCAGGTTATGTGTTGACAAAAGCTTCTGTTAGCTTCCATATTTTAGAAAAGCAAACAACGGTAAGATTCTTGTGTCCTGTGAAATCCTCTCACTCCGTGGGCCAGACTGACCTATAACATCTGTGAATTTTTAACAAGTCCTCATTGCCTCCTAAACCCTTACATGTTTCTTAGTGTTGCGTTCATATGCTCTTCTTTTCCTCTCAGTTTGTGTCTTGAGTAGATAACTTTTTTACATCGGTTATTTCCCCATCTCGTCTTAGGACTCAATAAATATTCATTAACTATCCATAGCCATAGGTCCTATTTTCTCTTTGAACTTTGTTCAGGTATTATTGTAAGGTAAATCTGTTTTTAAAATACTTCATGCTGAAGAATAATTTTGTGATTGTAGGCAAGTTCTTTGGAGCATAACAAAAAGCAACATTCTGGAAAAATATTTAATGGTACATTTATTTTGGACTGTTCCATTTTAAAAAGCAAACTGAGAACCTATAAACAGCCTGCCACACCAGGAAGATTCTATAACTAACCTACAATTTAGAAATAAAACTAATAATTTCAAAAATATATATAAAGGAAGTCTTTTCTTGAATATAAGAAAAAGAAATGCAGACTCTGGCCAGTTGGCAAAGTGATAGAGTGTCAACCTGGCGTGCAGAAATCCCAGGTTCAATTCCTGGCCAGGGCACTAGGACAAGCACCCATCGGCTTCTCCAACCTTCCCCCTCTCCTTTCTTTCTATCTCTCTCTTCCCCCTCACTCAGCCAAGCTCCACTGGAGCAAAGTTGGCCCAGGTGCTGAGGATGACCCCATGGCCTCCACCTCAGGTGCTAGAATGGCTCTGGTTGCAACAGAGCATCACCCCCTAGTGGGCATGCCGGCTGGATCCCAGTCGGGCACATGCGGCAGTCTGTCTCTCTGCTTCCTGCTTCTCGCTTCAGAAAAAAAAAAAAAAAAAGAAATGCAATTACTATGACAGTTGTTAATTTTCTTTTCATGGTCCTGCCAAGTCACACTTTCACATGAACCCGCAGGCTGCTCTTGCTTACATGGGAAAGCTAGAATTCTCACTTAATTTTTGTGAAGGGCAGACAAGTTATTTCTAGACCAGCTAATGCTGGCAGAGCATATTTGACAAGTAGCCACCTGATGGGATCAGAGGCTCCAAGCATGTTTTCAAGTTAAATTTTAAAATCCTAGCTCAGCTGGAACTTTATCTCCTGCTCAGAGCAGTCTGGCCAACACCACTGGCTGTGGGCGGCCCTCTTGACTCAAGTGAATTGAGCTTTTTAATTACTGCGGTAGCCCAGCCTTCCCGCTTAATGACCAAGAGAAAGCATTTGTTTCAGAAGCTCAGTGGTAATGACTGAGCTTCAGTGAAAAGACAAGCTTCCCTGAAAAAAATAATTCACCAAAGACGTGACTGCCTTCTGCCACATAAAACAGTATGTTTTCTTCCCGTAGGTGGATGACTAAGATAAAAAATTGGAGGGAGAGATCTATCAAGTTAAGATAATATCACCCACAGCATGAAGTGGAATTCCTCTTTCTGTTCTGATCTGTTCGATGTACTTAAAAAATGTAGGTTATTTTTTAAATTTTAATTCTTTCCCAAAATAGAAAAATAAAGTAAAAGAGCACACAATTATCTTCATTGTGAAAGAGTGGCAATTATAACCTGCTTGGCCCAGTATGATTAGATAGACATCTTTTTTCTTTTCTTTTGTATAAAGGTAAAGAAATACTTCTAAAAATAAAAATTTACTTTCAATGGTAATCAGCTGGTAGTTTATTAACTTTGTAATATTCATTGTTCTGAGTTCCAAATAAAAAATTACAAAGGGCCTGTTGGGCAGATAAAATATATTATGCTCACTTTGTTAAAGATGGCGCTGCCCACATGGAAGTTTGTTGATATTAATGTGTGTTCTGGAACAGGCTGTGGGTAGGCCCGGTCATTATAGCCTAAGGCTTAGTTTAAGAGTAAGCTCTTCTCCACACCCTTGACTGATTGGATGATGTAGGGTGGTGCACTCTCATGATGAATCCCATTATACAGAGACTTCCTTGTTTGTATAATTGGATTAAAGGTTTTGATTCTACGGTATAAAGTGGGAGAGACCAGTAGCTTGATCTCTCTCGCTTGGTTCCTGAGGTAGAAGAGAAGAGAGCAGAGTAAGGCCATGTGGAGGAGAAGTAGCCAAGATGGCAGAGTGCTGAGGAAGAAGCCAGTTTGTTAAAAGTTTGTGCAGGAGATGGGAAACAGAGGTGAATAAGTCTGGTGAGCTAGAAACCTTTGATTCTAGGAAACTCGGATAAGTCAGTAGCTTTGTGAGCACTGAATGTGTGGGTTTTGGAGCCCAGTGTGTGTTTTTGCTTGCCTGCCGGGTGCAAGCTAGAATTAAAGCTGATGGCTCACCAGTTCTTGGCTCTGCTGTTTCATTACCGACTGTTCGAATCCAATGTGAACCTGCGTGGGTCAGGCTGCTGTGATAGTGACCGCAACTACTGGCTTTACAGGGCCCTGGCTGGGGTTCAGTGGTAGAGTGTTGGCCTGGTGTATGGATGTCCCAGATTCAATTCCCAGTCAGGACACACAGGGAAGAGATCATCTGCTTTCCCACCCCTCTGCCTTCTCTCCCTCTACCTCTCCCACAGCCAGTGGCTCAATTGGTTTCAGCATGGCCCCAGGAGCTGATGATAGTTCCATTGGAATGCATCAGCCTCAGGCACTAAAAATATCTTTGTTGATTCGAGCATCAGCCCCAGATGGGGTTTCCAGGTGGATCACAATCAAGATACATGGAGGAGTCTGCTTTACATTATCCCCTCCTCTCACATTAAAAAAAAAAAAAAAAGTTACAAAGGAAATAAGATACAATTCTACAATTCTAAGTATAAGTAACCAACCACTAAACACCGGCCAAAGAGGTATGGTATCTTAAATCAATACAAGTTTTCAAAGAATATATGCTCTACTAAAAAAAAGTGCCAAACCTGCCTGACCAGGCGGTGGTGCAGTGGATAGAGCATCAGACTGGGATGCAGAAGACCCAGGTTCGACACCCCGAGGTCGCCAGCTTGAGCGTGGGCCCATCTGGCTTGGGCAAAAAACTCGTCAGCTTGGACCCAAGGTCGCAGGCTCTAGCAAGTGGTGGCTCGGTCTGCTGAAGGCCCGCGGTCAAGGCACATGGAGAAAGCAATCAATGAACAACTAAGGTGTTGTGATGGCAACGAAAAACTAATGATTGATGCTTCTCATTTCTCTCTGTTCCTGTCTGTCTGTCCCTATGTATCCCTCTCTCTGACTCTCTCTCTCTCTGTCCCTGTAAAAAAAGAAGAAAAAAGTGTCAAACCTTAAAAAGGATTATAAGAAAGTTGACTTGATGCTTTTGGGTTCACACCTGGACTTCCCACCATCGCCAACAGTCCCTGTCCACTTGTTCTTTCAAATCAACATTGTTGCAAATTTCCTGCTTTGCTGCTGGGAGTGTAACAGCCTTAATAATACACATGTTGCCACAGCAGGTGCATGGCTGGTTGGAGGACTGAGTAAGCTGCAGTTTCAACTATGGGACCCCAATGTGTCATAGAAGACATTGAAATGTGTGGGGACAGAACAAACCCTTCATTACACTAAGCCTGAGATCGAGGTGCTTTGCTGTCATTTTGTTTTGTTTTGTTTGTTTTACACACTAATAAAATTTCTAGCATGAGACAGACACTCAATTGAACTTTGGTGAATGTATATATAAATAAATGAAGATGAGAGAGTATGTGAACCAGTACTTATAGAAAGAAAACCTTAATTGCATATTTGGTATTCCTTAGAAAATAATCTGCAAGATTTATAATCACTCTCTGCTTACCTGTGTTTATCATCATATATTCTAAAAATTGTAATTCCTTTTCACACATATAAATGAGCATTTCCAAATGAAACAAAAAATATGGCCTACCCAGCAGCATGCTTTCAGGCTGTGGTTGGCAAGCACTCAGCTTTAAAACAGTATATAATTACACAGGGTTTTTATTATCTCACTAAAAATACTGTTCATTGTAGAGAATCCTGTATTTTCCAGTTTCTGAAATTAAAGGACTTGGAGGCTGGTTTCAGGGTGATAAGAAAAATCCATGTTCTTTGACATTTATCTTTGTATATAATTACCTGCAAAGCTATAACATGATCACTTTATCATATTTCTCTTCAGTGTCCTGCTAAATCTAGTGTGTGTGTGTCTCGTGGTGATGTTCTAGGATATAAAATCATATAAAAGCATCTTTATTTAAAACTTTGTGATGAAAATATATTCTTACTACCAGTAGATCCTAATTTTACGCTACGATTTCTGCTCATTTCTCATCATTTCATGAAAAGTTCATAACTTTGTCAGAGTAGAGTATTATTCCCAACTTTAGTGAATTTATGCTGCAATGTACTTGAAACTGCCACTGACTTAGATCTCCATTTCCTACTACAGTATTAAAGCTATATCGTTATTTAAAGGTTTAACCAATTTTATCCTGATTGAAATGTTTACAGTAATTATTATATCTCCTTTCTTAGGAAATGATATTATTTATTTGGCAGATAAGCATTCGGTTCTTTTTCAGCTGATAGTTTTCAAGCACATTAAAATGTAAGTCTGATCCAACAGATAAGGGGAATAAAACTAAAACTTAATGTGTAGTTCATTATGAAATCTATAAATATACTATTGTGAAGAACAGGGTGCACATAACACTTTAATTGCTAGAAAGTGCTTCCAACAATGTGGGTTTTTTTCTCTTATAGTAATAAAATCTGTGAGCTCGTGAATTAAAATATTCATTTACAAAATATTCTGTGGAAGTGTTTTTGAAAATCAGTGTTATTGGGTATCACTTTATGACAATTAATTCAAAGTGCTAACTCTCAGACTCATGTTCTTACGTTTGTTAATATATATTAGTACCTGGGCATATGAATGAGAAAGAAAACTCCTTGTTTGCAAGGCTGCAGATTTATTCCCATTTGCTCCTCCATGTTGCATCATTGGACTCTTCTTTTAGTGAGAGTCTGTTTCTCTCATTATCTTGCTGCTACAAAGATTGTATCCTCTTTTCAACTGCTGCCTTTTCATAATCCTCCCAAACAAAGGCATTTTGGGGGAGTTTAATATTTAAAAAAATAATAATAAAATGAATACAATGTTATGTTACATAAAGAGAGATTTTGATGGTGTCACAAAAGTAATTTTATTTTGATTCTAGAATAATGTTAAAAAACGTTATTGGATGTCTCTAAACTCTAATATTTGCCATCATTCTACAGCACATTCAAACCCTCAGATGCATGTGGCACAAAGCCCCAGAAATGCATCAGAGGCTCTGGCACCTCCTGATGTCTCTCTTCTTTGCCATATGGGTTATAAAACTGTTAATGAGGGAATTAACTTTGAGCTGTATGAACGTTCATGTATGTCCTCGTGCCTCCTGACCACCCAGAGTACAATCAATTTATTTGAAAACTGTGTAAGGCAACATTAAAAAGAGGCAAATGTATGTTCTTCTTGTTTCCATAAATAGGTTATCAAACAAACATGATTTTAAGTTAATAAAACTATAACTGAAATCAATATCATTTTTTGAAAAAAAACAAAAAACAACTAATTCCCGGGAGTAAGCGAGCACGAAAATACTCACTACTCAAAGGGTTAAAACTGTGTCAAGGTAACAGGGAAATGACATGACTGTGAAAGAGACAACAACGTCCACCTGACTTCTAACTTCGGTGACACTCAGCCTCATCTCAAATACCCAAAAGCATGGCCTCATATAAGGTTCTAGTTCCATCTGTTGCCCTTCTCTTATATGTAACTTTTCCTCCAGATTGAATTATCTTCTGTGACCAACCAAACATGATTGGTCAACCACAATTCCTCTGTGGATTACTGAGCGCCATCCTTCTGCCTAAAACATTCCTAGGACTGTTCTTCTGTCTTTTAGTCTCATAGACATTCCATGATTCTTAGAGCCTCTTTGATCAAGCCTTCCCGTACCTCAAACCTATATGATCCACATTCCTTTAAATACCCACAGTTCTTTGATTAGACATCACCTTCCTCTAAATATCACAATGAAGTAACTATTTGCTTTATCTTCTTTATTATGCAACACTGTTTGTCATGTAAGGTGTCTCCCTTATGTCATCTGTCCTTGATGAATGTCTTGTATTTCCTGTATACCCCTAGCATTCGCTGTATATCTGCTTAATTAGTAGTGCCCTGGAAACATATATATCCCAAGCCAGAATTTTGAATAGTTTTCAAAATTATCCTTAAAAATTAACCTCATTGCCTGACTTGTGGTGGCGCAGTGGATAAAGCGTTGACCTGGGAACACTGAGGTAGCCAGTTCAAAACCCTGCACTAGTCTGGTCAAGGCACATATGGGAGTTGATGCTTCCAGCTCCTCCCCCTTTTCTCTCTTTCTCTATCTTTCTCTCTCACTCTTTGTCTCCTCTTTAAAATGAATAAATAAAAAAAGAATTAAAAAAAATTAACCTCATCTTATACATGCTAATAAGAATATACTATTTCTTACTATGACCCACAGTATTTAGTAAGTTCTAGGCAACACAATCTTAGAAAGAGAAAAATATATAAATATCAGAAAATATAAATTACAATCATTTTCATACATAGAAATCCTTCAAATAAGGTTCAAAAGTACACCAACTATTGAAAGAAAACATTCTAAAAGCTTCACACATACAAAAAAGGCGGCTCAACCTCAGAGTATAAACACAGCATGTGAAGTCCTGGGTTCAATTCCTGGTCAGGGCACACAGGAGAGGCAACTGTCTGCTTCTACACCCTCCATTCCCTCCCCCCTCTATCTCTTTCTTCTCCTCCTGCAGCTATGGCTAGATTGGAGTGAGTGCGTTGGCTCTGGGCACTGATGATGGTTCCATTGAGCCTTGGCCTCAGGTGCTAAAAATAGCTTGGTTGCAAGAATGGGGCCCAAATGGGCAGAGCATCAGCCTCAGATGGGCAATGCAGGGTGAATCCCAGTTGTGATGCATGCAGGAGTCTATCTTTCTATCTCCCCTCCTCTCACTTAAAAAAGAAAAAGCTCTTACTTCCTTCAGAATAAATGACAATTTTAAAAAACAATATAAAGCAATAAGAGATTAGGTAAATAAAACACACACTTAAGTTTTGCTCTGTACTCCACAGGTAACAAAAAATACAATAAAGTAAAAGATTCCAGTCAGAACAACAATGAAAACACTAACATCCTTAGCAGTAAGGAAGGTTGTAAATAACAACCTTAGCAGCAAATATTAGAGTTTGTCATAAAATGGTATACTTATAAAACAACAAATACAAAAACCTACATGAAAAATAAATGTAGTTGCAATAACTGGCTAGCAACTTGGGAAAACTAAAGTGATTTTCTGACGTATTTATTATACTTAAAAGGTTACAGATAGAATAAAACCTTCAATTTTAAAGATAGTCCTTAAAATAACTAAAACTAGATATGGATAAAGAGTTCCATAATATTAAGGAAATAATAGCCTTTCTAAAAATTTATACAATCAGAAATACAGAAGAAAAATAAATTGGACTACAAAAAAGAAAAAAGAAACAATATAGAAACAAACACAATTAGCAAGCAACAAACTGTGCAACTGTGATCAATAGGTTTTAAAGCCCTGGCCGGATAGCTAAACTGGTAAGAGCACTGGTCTAAAGTGCAGAGGATGCCAATTCAATTCCCTGTCAGAACATATATAGTGGCTCAATGTTCCCACCTCTGTCTCTTTCTGTTTCTTTATATCTCTCTCTTTTTTCCTCTCATTCTCTCCCTCCCCTTCCCCACTCACTGAAATCAATAAATAAAAATTTAAAAAAATAAAAGACAAAAGTTTTAAAAAAAGGTTTGAAAGATGGAGGGATAGAGCAAAAAATAAAAAAAGTCACAGACACGGACAACAGTGTGGAGATTGCCAGGGCAGTAGTGTGTGGGGCTGTGAAAGAGGGTATGGAGTAATAAATGGAGATGGACAAAGACTTGACTTGGGGGAGGAGTGAACACACAATGTTGTGTACAGAGACACGTTGTAGAATTGAGTACCTGAAACCTATATAATTATGATAACTAGAGTCAATGTAATAACTTTTTTAAATGTTTTAAAGATAGAAAAGTAATATATATAAATATTGAATCATTTTGTATATCCTAAATGAATATAATGATTTAAATTAATTGGACCTCAATAAAAAAATATAATAATTGTCAACTTGGAAGAATGTTCATGACATCACTGAATAAATAAGAAAGGCTTTAGACAACATGTTCAGCCTTATTTCACTTAGGCAAGATTATAAGCCTTTGTGCATTTATGCAAGTATATATAGGCTAGTGTTGGAGGTACTTCATTAATCTTGTTGGTACTAGGTTGTGAAATTTAATATAATTTTGATTCTTTTATATTTTACTATTTTATTATTTGTTTTTCCCCTCACACATATATAGAAACAATCATTTTATAACATCCCTATCTCACTCTTCCCCCCTTCTTTCTCTAAAATCAATAAATAAAATTAAAAAAAAAAAAGAAACAAATGTGGTTTCATCTTAACTACTTTTGATTAAGGCAACCATTGGATCACTTATAATATTTTAGTATGTTAAGAAGTCTAGATTGTTGTGTTATACTAATCTCATCTAACTTTGAATTTATCCTGATAAATACCATCTTGAAATTATATTCTACTGGCATAATTGAGATTGAGCTAAATAGGAGTTTCTCCAGTTGGTTTGAATATTGTACCTCAGAGTAGAGGAAAGGGAAACATTGACTTTTAGAGCATTTTCCATAAAGGATGTCATAATTTTTAAATAAATTTAATCCCGGTAATAGCCTGCTTCTCATTGAAACAAAAAAGAACAGACATTAAGATGATCTATCAAACTGAACGAGGAAATTACATTTCCAGATGGGATGTAACAATTCAAAATATAAATTACTTTCTTCAGTTTGCAACTGTGGAGATTTCCTCACATTACTTGATAACTTCTTCTGAAATAGAAAAAAAATAGCATTATCATTGAGACATTGTATAACTGTGTCAGCATTTTATAAAAATCAATTCCAGAACAGAGCTTTTGAACTTTTAAAAACCGTATTAGTATTATCATTTGTCGTCTGCATCAGAGTTAGCAAAATAATGCTTTTGAAATCTTTGGCATTTATTTGACAGTTTTTTCCTTAGGAAATAAGATTTTGAAAATTTGTAGCTGGGTTTGGAGAGTCATGAGTGTGTATCATGCATGACAAATGCAATTTTATTGGAACACAGATGCACATGTGTTGACACATGGCCTCTGGCTGCCCTTCCCACTATAAAACAGATTTGTGGTTTTGTGACAGAAGAGGTAGGTCCACTAAGTCTAAAGTATTTAGCATTTCAGTAAAAAGTTGGAGAAGATGTTTGCTGATTCCTATTCTGTTTTGTATCATTGTTTTATCTATATTGCATGTATCTATATTAATAGATATTGTTTCTATCCATTTCCCTATCATCCAGAATGGTCCTGTTCAAACTAGAAAAAATTATTCCCTTCTCAAAACCATTCTCTACCCATGTAAGAAGAAAGGTAGTTTGTACAATGGCCTAGAAGTAACTTGACCACATGCTTTATGGTCTAAACTGGTTCATTATTGAAAGCAAAACGGGAAATTATCAATACCTATATTTGAATACCAGGCATGAATTAGGATTGCTCTAGGTTACCTGGTAAACCTTACCTCTGAGCGATAGGATCAATGCGGGACATGATCCTTCCCCCTCCCCAGCTATGTAGTGCTGTGGTCACAGATCCTGACCTTGGGCCATGAGGTAAAGGGCAGTCAAACTGAAACTAATGTTTTACTAACCACAATGGAATGAATCACCAGATATGTATTAAGAAGGGGTAATACAGAACAGGTGTACATCCTTCCCCCTACCTACCCTTTGCCTTCCTGGTTAGTTTAGCTTTCTTGAATAGCATCCAGGGTTTGGTGATCTTTCACTGACCAGCCACCATAGGTGCTGCCCCTATCTGTAAGTAGTAAAGGCTATGTCTGCTCCATCTTGTCCTCCTTATGATTTTTCTGGGGCCCCACAGCAATACCAAAGCCATTTTTCTGGGTCTGTACCTCCTCTGTTACAAATTGCCACACAATTTGACCCCATTCACTACCCGACCTTGTCTTAGGTGGACATACTGGCTCATACCAAAATGCCACAGACTAGGTAGCTTAATCAACAGACATGTAATTCTCAGAATTCTGAAGGCTGTAAGTCTGAGATCAGGATGGCAGCATGATTGTGATGGGTTCTGGTGGGAGCCCTGTACTTGGTTGCAGAGGCTGCCTTTTTGCTGTGTCCTTACATGGCAGAGAGAGAGAGTGAAAGAGAGAAACAGGGCGAAAGAGAGAGAGACCTGGTGTCACCTCTCAGAAGGGCACTGATCACATCATGGAAGCCCCACCCAATGAACTCACCTAACCCTAATCACCTTAATCACCTTCCAAATGCCTAAGCTCCAGACATCATCCCATTGGGGGTTACAGTTTCAAAAATGAATTTTGAGATCACAATTTAGTTAATAACAGATCGAACCTCTTAGTACCACTCCTTTATTCACTCAACCTCAGGCACACAGGCCTCCTTATCCTCCAAATACCCTGGGCATGCCCAGCTCAGAGCCTGCCCTTCCTGCAGCCGGGATACTCTCTTCTCACCATGCTGAGACTCTCACTTTTAGCAGAACGTTTTCAAATATCAGCTTCCTCTCCCCTTATCTCTTCACCTCCACTGCTCATTCTTTTTTTTTAAGCATTCATTTTTTTAATTTTTTTTTAATTTTATTCATTTTAGAGAGGAGACACAGAGTGAGAGAGAGAGGGGGGGGGCTGGAAGCATCAACTCCCATATGTGCCTTGACCAGACCAGTGAAGGGTTTTGAACTGGCGACCTCAGTGTTCCCAGGTCAACACTTTATCCACTGCGCCACCACAGGTCAGGCTCCACTGCTCATTCTTTTTTTAAAAAAATATTTTATTATTATTAATTTTAATGGGGTGACACCAATAAATCAGGGTGCATATGTACAATGAAAACATCTCCAGGTTATCTTATCATTCAATTGTGTTGCATACCCGTCACCCAAAGTCAAATTGTCCTCTTCCACTGCTCATTCTTAATACCCCTTCTAGTCTTTTTTATTTTCTTCTTTTCTATAATAATTATCACCAGTATAATACAAGTTACAGATAGCAATAATAGTTTTTATTTTTATTTTTTGCATGTTTTCTTTAATGCTGTGTATCCAGTGCTGGGAAGGGTGTCAGAGCTATGTAGCTGCTCAAAATATATTTATTTTTAAAAAATGAATAAATTGAATGAATAAGCCTTGTTCAGGTCTTTTTAGCAGGAGGAAAATAACAGGTTATCAAATGTCCCTGAGATAGCAGCATTCATAGGAAAATACCATAATGCAGTTTTCTTTGTTTTTCTGTTTTGTTTTTTTTAATAGAGACACAAACTCCCACATGTGCCCTGATCAGGATCCACCTGATAACCCCCATCTGGAGCTGATGCTCAAATCAACTGAGCACCTAGGCTGACAGCTAGGACCAACCGAGCCATCCTCAGTGTCTGGGGCCCATGCTTGAAGCACAAACCAATTGAGCCACTGACTTTGGGAGAGGAAGAGGTAGAGAAGAGGGAGAGGGAGGAGAAGAGAAGCAGATGGTTGGTTCTCTTGTGTGCCCTGACTAGGAATTGAACCGGCATGTCTATAAGCCAGGCAGATGTTCTATTCACTGAACCAATCAGCCAAGGCCCATGAATGTAGTTTTTGTTTATTCGTTTTTTCAGCACTTTTCAAGAAGAGTGGGGAAGTAGTGAGAAGTGGAGAGAGGAAGAAATGTAAGAAAATAAATAGTTTATTTTCTCTACAACTTCACTGAACTCTGAGTTCAACTGTTACCAGAAAAGCTTTAAATAAAATTAGACTGTTCTTAACATGTTGTTTTCTGGTCATCTTTTTTCTTCTTTTAATTGTGTATCAGAAAATAGTTTTATGTTAAGGCATAAATCTTAAAACAACACTTTATTTACATTTTTATCTTTTAAAGTCGGCATACAATGTTTAATTTCAAGTATACAGAATAGTGGTTAGACAATTATATAACTTACAAAGTGATCAACCTGATCTGTCTACCTGGCAATGTTCATTTGGGGCCAGTGCTTTGCCCATCTGGGGCCATACTTACAACCGAGCTATTTTTAGCACCTGAAGAAGAGCCTCCACAGAACCATCCTCAGCACCTGAGGCCAAAGTATTTGAGTCAACTAAGACACGGCTGTAGGAGAAGAAGAGAGAATGACAAGCGGAAGCATATGGTCACTTCCCCTGTTTGTCCTGACTGGGAATTGAATCCAGAACTTCAGCACGCTGTGTCAACACTCTACCATGAGCCAAATGGCCAGGGCTATTCTTTTACATTTAATGCTCATCCTTCCCAACCCTTCTTCCCTCTGGCATCTATCACTTTGTTCACTGTATCTATGAGTTTGTTTCTGTTTTGTTTGTTCATATATTTTGTTTTATAGATTCCACATATAAGGGAAATCATATATAATTTCTCTTAATTTTCTGATTTATTTCACTTAACATAAAACCCTCTAGGTCCATCTATGTTGTTGTAAATGGTAAGATTTTAGGCTTTTTAAGGGCCAATTCATAGTCCACTGTGTATATGTATCACCTCTTTTTTATCCATTCATTAAAAGAGCATGAACATATAAGAAAACAAGACCCATATATATATACTGTCTATGAGAGACTCATCGCAGTAAGAAAGGCACGCACAGACTAAAAGAAAAGGGATGGGAAAACATACTTTATGCAAATGGAAATAAAAAATAGCTGAGGTAGCAATACTCATATCAGATAAAATAGACCTTGAAACAAAAGTTATAATAAGGGACAAAGAAATATATTGTATAATGATAAAGGGATCAATCCAATAAGAATATATAAGCCTTGTAAACATTTATGTACCCAATCTAAAAGCACCTAAATAAATAAACAGATTATGGTGGATAAAAAGGGAGACATCAAGTAATACAATTTTGGTAGATTTTAAAAACCCATTGACATCAATGGATAGATATTCCAGGTAGAAAACCAATAAGGAAAGAGCGGACTTAAATGACACATTAGACAATATAAACTTTATAGAAATTTTCAGATTATTTCATGCCAAAGCAGCAGAATAAACTTTTTTCAAGTGTATATAAAATATTTTCTAATATAGACCACATGTTACGACATAAAACAAGTCTCAATAAGTTTAAGAAGATTGAAATTATACCTATGTATCTTTTCTAATCACAATGGTACAAAACTAGAAATGAATTGAAAAGAAAAAACTGGAAAACACACAAACACATAGAGGCTAAATAACATGTTACTAAACAATGGATTAGTTAAGAATAAGATGATGGAAGAAACCAAAAAGATACCTTAAAAAAAATAACCCATAGTATGGGAAACAGTGAAAGCAGTCCTCACAAGGACATTCATAGCATTTCAGGACTACCTCAAGAGAGAAGAAAATTTTTTTAAAAAATTTAACTTTACACTTAGAGTAATGTGAAAATGAAAATAAACAATGCCCTAAGTGAATATAAGGAAGAAAATAATAAAGATCAGAACAGAAATAAATGAAATAGAGACTAAAAATATATAAAAAGGTCAATAAAGAGCTGGTTCTTTGAATAGATAAAGAAGATAAATAAATATTTAACCAGACTCATCAAGTAGGAAAGAAAGAAGACTCAAATAAACAGAATCAGAAGTGAAAGAGAGAAACAACAACTGACACTATAGACATGCCAAAGATCATAATAAAAAAGGTTATGAATAGCTACATACCAACAAATTGGACAATCAAAAAGAAATGAAGAAATACTTAAAAACATACAAACTCTCAAAACTGAAGAAGAAGAAACAGAAAATCTGAACAGACTTAATTAACAGACAATTAACAAAATTGAAGCAGTAATTACAAATCATTGAATAAACAAAATGTTGGAATGATTAGCTTCCCAGGTGAAACATTGAAAGAACTAACACCTATTCTTATTAAACTATTTCAAAAAATTCAAAAGGAGGGAAGACTCCAAAACTCATTTTAAGAAGCCAGGTTTACCTTAATTCTAAAAGACACTACAAAGAGAAGAAGAAAAAGAAAATTATATGCCAATATTTCTGATGAAAATAGATGCTAAAATCCTCAACAAAATATTAGCAAATTATATTCAGCAATACATTAAAAATATTATACTCAATTCCAAGTCAGGGCACACAGGAGAAATGTCCATCTGCTTCTCCATGCTGCCTCCTCTTGCTTCTCTCTTTCTCTCTCTCTTCCCTTCTGCAGTCATAACTCAATTGAAGCAAATTGGCACTGAGGATGGCTCTATGGCCTCTGCCTCAGGTGCTGAGAAAAGCTCAGTTGCTGAGCAATGGAGCATTGTCCCAGATGGGCAAAGCATCACCCCCTAGTGGACTTTCTGGGTGGATCCCAGTTGGGGCACATGTGGGAATCTGTCTCTCTGCCTTCTCTCTTCTCACTTAATAAAAGCATATATATATTATATGCCATGATCAAGTGAGATTTATTTCTGGGATGCAGGTTGGTACAATATTCACAAATCAATTAACATAATGTGCCACATAAACAAAATGAAAGATAGAAGCCACATTATAGTATCAATAGATGCAGGAAAAGCATTTGATGAAATCTAGTGCCAAGTTATGATAAAAACTCCAGCAATGTAAGAATAGAGGGAAACTTAACATAATAAAGGCCAGATATGACAAATTCATAGCTAATATCATACTCAATGGGGAAAAACTAAAAGCATTATCATTGAGATAAGAAATAAGACATTACTCTTATTCTAGTACTGAAAAGAAGACACTACTCTTATTCTAATACTGAAATAATACACAACTTTTATTCATACTACTGAAATTCCTAGCAATCAGACATGAAGAAGAAATAAAAAGTATCTAAATTAGAAAAGTTAAGTAAGACTGTCATTATTTGCAGATGGCATAATACTGTATATAGAGAACTCTAAAGATTTCACCAAAAACAAAACAGAAAACACCCCAAACAAACAAACAACAAAAAAACCTACTAGAACTGAAATTTAGTAAAGTAATAAGACACAAAATAAACATCCAAAACTTGATTATATTTTTATACAACAACAATGAACTAACAGAAAAGAAAACTAAAACCCAAATCCAATTTACAATTGCATCTAAAAGTAATAAAATACTTAAGAATAAATTTAACCAAGGATGTAAAAGTACTGTACTTGGAAAATTATAAGACACTGAAGAAAAAAATCAGGAAGATAAAAGTAAGTGGAAGCATATACTGTGTTCATGGATTGGAAGTATTAACATCATTAAAATGTCCATACTACCTAAAGCAGTCTTTAGATTCAGTGTAATTCTTATCAAAATACCAATGACATATTTCACAGAACTAGAAATAATAAAATTTATATGAAATTTCAAAAGACTTTAAATAGCCACAGAAATCTTGAGAAAAAAAATAATGTTAAAGAAATCATTCTATCTGATATCAAACTATACTACAAAGCCATACTAATCAAAACATCATGGTTTGGCATAAAAACAGACATATTGATCAATAGAACAGAATAGAGAGCCCCAAAATAAACCCACATCAATATGGTCAATTAATATTTAACAAAGGAGGCAAAAAGATACAATGAGGTAAAGACAGTCTATTCAATAAATGGTGTTGGGAACATTGGACAAATAAATAGAGAAAATAAAACTAGCCTATCTTGTTACACCATGTATAAGAATAAACTCAGAGTGGATTAAAAACTTAAATGTAAGACTTTTTTATGAGAGAAAGAGAGACAGACAGAGAGAGAGTCAGAGAGAAGTGCAGATAGGGACAGACAGACAAGAAGTGAGAGAGATGAGAACAATTAATTCTTTGTTGTGGCTCCTTAGTTGTTCATTGATTGCTCTTTCATATGTGCTTTGACCAAGGAGGCTCAAGTAGAGCGAGTGACCCTTTGCTCAACTCAACAACCTTGGACTCAAGCCAGTGACCTTGGACTTCAAGCCAGCAACCTTTGGGCTCAACCCAGCGACCATGGGATCATTTCTATTATTTCAAGCTTATGCCAATGACCCTGTGCCCAAGCTGGTGAGCCTGTGCTCAAGCCAGCAACCTTAGAGTTTTAAAACTGGGCCCTCAGCATCCCAGTCTGATGATCTATCCACTGTGCCACCACCTGGTCAGGCAAATGTAAGACTTGAAACCATAAAACTCTTAGAAGAAACAATAGGCAATAAAATACTGGACATTTCTCACAGTAATAATTTTTCTGATATATGTTCTCAGGCAAGGGAAACAAAAGAAAAATATAAACAAGTGGGACTACAACAAACTAAAACACTTTTGCACAACAAAATAACATCACCAACAAAATTAAAAGCTAACTGTAAAGCCAGTAGCCATGGACACCATCAGAACCACCTGGCAAGTGCAAGTTTGCAATAGATTCGAACAAACGGTAATGAAACAACAAAGCCAGAACTGATGAGCCATTAGCTTTAATCCTAGCTTGCACCCAGGGGGCAAGAGAAAACACACATTGGGCTCCAAAACCCACTCATTCAGTGCTCACGAAGCCACTGACTTATTTGAGTTTCCTAGAATCAAAGGTTTCTAGCTCACCAGACTTATTCACCTTTGTTTCTCATCTTCTCCCTGCATAAACTCTGCATAACCTGGCTTCTCCCTCAGCACTCCACCATCTTGGCTGCTTCTCCTGGCATCCTCCACATGGCCTTTCTCTGATCTGCTTTCTAATGCTAAACTTAGGACAGAGAGAGAGTAAGCTCCCGGTCTGCCCCACTTTATAGTGTAGGTTCAAAACCTTTAATACAATATACAAACAGGGAAGTCTCTGATACAAAGTCACTTATCTGAGGCATAATGGGATTCCTCATGAGAGTGCACCATCCTACATCAAGAAGGGTAGTAAAGGCTTAGTCCTAAAACCAAGCCCCAGGATACAAGGATCCTGCCTACCTACAGCCCGCCTCCAACACACATTAATATAATCACACCCATCCAAGCAAGACGGGCAATTAATATTATCACCTTGGCGATTGGCTCCCACGTGAACAGCACCATCTTTAACAAAGTGAGCATGATATATTTTATCTGCCCAACAATCCACTCCTATGCTTACTTTACTACCCACAATCTACACCACCAGCATCCCTGTGCAAGGAAATTAGGCACATTACACAAATTACATCAACATGACAAATCATACAATTTCAACAATTACAAAGGTACACTTCACCAGTCTCTGAGCACTTTGCCAAAAGCGCAAAATGTCCTTGGCCATGGGAAAAGCTTCCTGGGGCAGGAGGAGGACCTCTAGCAAAGCTGTCCCCCACCCCCATCAGAGTATTTTACCTTGTCCAAAATCCATAAGTCCATCCAACAAGGGAGCCAGTGGCCTATATGGTCATAGTCCAGGAAATTGGTCCACACACATGGGGCCTCAGCCACCCACCTCATCCCTGCCATCATGGCAGGTCTTACACTGTCCCAAAGAGGAGCACATGGCAATGGCAGTCAGCATTTCCATCTCTGTTCCAGAGAGCATAATGGCAACCACTCCTATGTCCCTAAATTGCAGACATACCAGGGAGGTAGTATATACTCCTTGCTGCTAGGCTCTCATCTTCTGAAAACTGTGGACTGTAACTTCAGCCCGATTCTTCTCATCCTCCAAAAACGACCTGAAAACACCAGCCTTTGCTGCCTGGCTTGAGCCCCAGGCCGCTGCTGCCTTCTGCTCTGTAGGCTTTCCAGCTGCAGCCCAGACCTCCTGCCACTGCTGGCTCTCCAAACATCCAGGGCAATCTGCAACTCATGAACCTGTGAATCCTCCTCCAGCAGCTCGTCCATTTCCAAACTAGTCTCACAAACCTGGTCAGCCTCCTTCTCTGGTGCTTGCTCAGGCTCCAGGATCAGCATCTATTTCTCACACATTTGCTCTAACTCTTTCCACTGCTCGGTTTGCAGGTCCCAGGCAGCCTTTTCCACAGAGCTCTTGGTTTCCTCACACATGGCTGTAAAAGTCAGCCAGCCTACGGCCACCAAAAGTACAGCCATGGGGAACCATAACAGCAGCCAGTTCTCTACTCCACCACTCAAAGGTGGTGATGGCTCTATATTGATGTCCGAATCCTGCCACAGACTATGACAAATGTAAAGTCAGTAGCCAGGGCCACCATCACAGCCACCTGGCCAGTGCAAGTTTGCATTAGTTTTGAACAGACGGTAATGAAGCAATGGAGCCAAGAACTGATAGGTCATTAGTCAAAACACACATTGGGCTCCAAAATCCACTCATTCAGTGCTCACAAAGCCATTGACTTATCCAAGTTTCCTAGAATCAATGGTTTCTAGCTCACTAGACTTATTCACCTCTGTTTCTCATATCCTTCTCCCTACATAAACTCTGCACAAACTGGCTAATCCCTCAGCACTCCACCATCTTGGCTGCTTCTCCTGACCTCCTCCCCATGGCCTTTCTCTGCTCTTCTCTCTAATGCTAACCTCAGGAACAGAGAGAGAGTAAGTCCCTGGTATGCCCCACTTTATAGTGTAGATTTAAAACCTTTAATCCGATATACAAACAAGGAAGTCTCTGATACAAAGTCACTTATCTGAGGCATAATGGAATTCCTCATGAGAGTGTACCACCCTACATCAAGAAGGGTGGGAAAGGCTTAGTCTTAAAACCAAGTCCCAGGATACAAGGATCCTGCCTGCCCCCAACACACATTAATATAATCACACCCATCCAAGCAAGAAAGGCAATTAATATTATTACCTTGGCAATGGGCTCCCATGTGGGCAGCACCATCTTTAACAAAGTGAGCTAATATTTTTTATCTGCCCAACACTAATCCACTAAATAAGTGAATATATTTGCCAATATACATCTGATAAAGGGTTAATATCCAAAATTTATAAAGAATTTATACAACTCAACATCCCCCTCCAAAATAAAGAATCCAATTAAAAAATGCAGATGCCAATTGTCACATGAAATGATGCTCTACATCACTAGTCATCATGAAATGCAAATTCAAACAACAAGAAGATATCATCTCATACCTATCAAAATGGTACATCAATAAAAACACAAGTACTGGCAAGGATGTGGAGAAAGGGAACCCTTGTGAACTGTGGATGGCAAGGCAGATTGGTGCAGCCAATGTGGAAGACAGTACAAAGATTTCTCTAAAAATTAAAAGTGTAGCTGCTTTATGACCCAGCAATTCAACTTCCAGGTGTATATTCAAAGAATCCCCAAACACTAATTCAAAAAAGTATATGAATCGGTATGTTCATTGCAGCACTATTTATAATAGCCAAATGTAAAGCCAGTAGCCACGGCCACCATAACAGCCGCCCAGACCATGCAGGTTCACATTGGATTCGAACAGATGGTAATGGAACAATGGAGCCTTCTTTCTAGCCATGGGAGAAGCTTCCCGGGGCTCGGGGAGGGCCTCCATCAAAGTTGCCCCCCCACCCCCTTCAGAGTATTTCACATTGTTCAAAATCTATAAGTCCATTCAACAAAGGAGCCAGTGCTTACTCCAGTCGTAGTCCAGGAAATCAGTCCACACACATGGGGTGTTAGCCTCCCCCCTCATTCATGGCAGGTCTCACACTGTCCCAAGAAAGAGCACGTGGCAATGGCAGTCAGCATTTCCATCTCTGCTCCAGAGAGCATGATGTCATCCACTCCTATGTCCCAAAATTGCAGACCTACCAGGAGCGTAGCTACTCCTTGCTGCTAGGTTCTCATCTTCTGGAGCTGCGAATTGCAACTCCACACCAATTCTCCTCATTCTCCAAATAGGAACTGAAAACACTAGCTCCTGCTGCTAGGCTTGAGCCCCGGGCTGCCTTCTGCTCAGCAAGCCTTGAAGCTCCAGCCCCGGCCTCAGCTCCAGCCCCAGCCTCAGGCCCAGCCTCATGCTGCTGCTGTCTCCCCACAACATCCAGGGTAATCTCCAACTCACGAACCTGTGATTCCTTCTCCAGCGAATTCCTTTCCAGGCGAATCTCGCAAACCTGGTTGGCCTCATCCTCCAGCGCTTCCTCCAGCTCCAGGGTCAGCATCTCTTTTACCCACATTTCCTCCAGCTCCTTCCACTGTTCAATTTGCAGATCCTGGGAAGCCTCCTCCATAGAGCTCTCAGTTTCCTCACGCATGGCTGTAAAAGTCAGCCAGCTTAGAGTTCCCTATAGGATAGCCATGGGAAATCATAACAGCAGCCTGTCCTCTACTCCACCTCTCAAAGGTGGTGGTGGCTCCATACCAATCTGTATCAAATCCTGCTGACTACGCCAAATGTAAAGCCAGTAGTCAGGGCCACCATCACAGTCACCTGACCAGTGCAGGTTCGCATTAGATTCGAACAGATGGTAATGAAACAATGGAGCCAAGAACTGGTGAGCCATCAGCTTTAATTCTAGATTGCACCCAGTGAGTGTTGGGCAGATAAAATATATTATGCTCACTTTGTTAAAGATGGTGCTGCCCCCATGCAAGTTTTAAGAGTAAGCTTTTCCCCACACCCTTGACTAATTGGATGATGTGGGGTGGTACACTCTCATGAGGAATCTCCCATTATGCCTCAGGTAAGTAACTTTGTATTAGAGACTTCCTTGTTTGTAGATTGGATTAAGGGTTTGGATTTCTACACTATAAAGTGGAGCAGTCCAGGAGCTTGCTCTCTCTCTCTCGGTTCCCAAGGTTAGCATTAGAGAGGAGAGCAGGTTAAGGCCACGTGGAGGAGAGAGAAGCAGTCAAGATGGTGGAGAGCTGAGGAAGAAGCCAGTTTGTGCAGAGAGAAGGAGATTGGAAACAGAGGTGAATAAGTCTCATGAGCTAGAAACCTTTGATTCTAGGAAATTCGGGTAAGTCAGTAGCTTTGTGAGCACTGAATGAGTGGGTGTTGGAGCCCAGTGTGTGTGTTTTTGCTTGCCCGCCGGGTGCAAGCTAGAATTAAAGCTGATGGCTCACCAGTTCTTGGCTCCATTGTTTCATTACCGACTGTCCGAATCTAATACAAACCTGCATGAGCCAGGTGGCTGTGATAATGGCTGCGACTACTGGCTTTACAGTAAGCATAATATATTTTATTTGCCCAACTGTTGGTATGTGTGAGAGGCCTGAAGGGGGAATAATTGGCCAACAGTTTTATTGGTGAATCTGAATTAAATTCTGTATGAAGCACATAAAAATCCTGAAAGGGCAGGAGCCAAAGAAGTATTAATAGGAAGTTACTAGCAGACCCATGAAAGGTAATCACCAGGTTAATTTTGGCAGAACCTTCTGTATAGCTGACCATATTGGTGTCTTCAAGCCCTTCTTGGCAAAAAGCTTTAAGCCAGGCTGCATTTTCTAAGGTCCTTTGGGTTCTTTCTTCTACCTTTAGAGAGGTCTGGTAGAGTTAGGGCAGGAGCTGAGATGAGGGCCTGTCTTAACTGGAGAAAAGGGATTTTGATGGGAGCTGCTGGGTCAATAGGTTCTGATAGATTTTCCCTTGGTGGTTTGGTAAAGGGGCTTGGCCAACAGAGCAAAAGAAGGAATTTACAATGAGAAATACAGTCTCATGCTAGAACAGAAAAGGAGAAGATCTCCTGTTTGTTTCGGGGACAGGCAAGGAAGAGACGAGGGAGAGCTGGTCCAGGGTAATTCCTCAGGAGGTGGGGGTGAGGGCTAGATTTAGGTAGGTGATTATTGGGGTATGAAGTTGTGCCTTTTGGGGAGATACTCTGTAACCCTTTTCTGCAAGGAAGTTGAAAACGTGGACAGTTTGATTATTTAAATTTTGTTCTGAGGGGCTTCAGAGGAGTAAATCATCAATGTACTGTATAAGGGTAGAGGGCCCTAAATCTAAAACCTGTGAATCAGTCACTAGGGCCTGTTTAAATAGGTGAGGACTATCTTGGAACCATTGGGGTAGGACCGTCCAAGTGAACTGCTGGGATAGATATGTATCAGTCCAGGTGAAGGCAAGGAAGTCTTGTGAATTAGGTTGTAAGGAAAGAGTAAAGAAAGCATCTTTTAGGTCTAGTACTATAAAGTGGGAAGTTCCAGCAAGAATTTGGAGAGGATAGTATATGGGTTGGGAACAACCAGGTGTAAGGGTTGTACTGCCTGATTGATGAGAAGAAGGTCCTAGACCAGAAAATAGGACATGCCAGGTGTCTTCAAAGGGAGAATTGGGGTACTGAAAGAGGAATTAGTAGGGTGATAGAGTCTGCTACAGAGTAGGCGAGTGATAATGGGTTTGATCCCTTGTTGTGCAGGGGGTGGGATAGGATATTGTTTCTCGGAATGGGAATTAATTGGGATCCTTGACCCTAATCTAAACTGGGGCATGGTGACGGGCTATTGACGGGGTTTCCATGTGCCACACTGAAGTGGTGACCAGGGAGCTGGGAAAAAGCAGGGAAGTTTCAATTAAGTGTTGCCCAGCAGTTAGTAAGAGGAGTAGGAGGTTGGCTGTTTCTGAAGGGTCTGGCACATACCCAGGGGCAGTACGGAAAGTAAGGGTAGCATGTAGATTAGACAGGATGTCTCATCATAGGAGTGGTGTAGAAAATGAGGGAAACATTTAAAAAGCATGGGTAAAGGTCTGGGCCCCCAAAGAGCAGAACAGAGGAGCAAGAGAACGGGATTGGGAGATCTGGTACTCAATTCCCAAAACTGAGATACCTGAGTCTCTTAAGGGACCTCTATATTCAGGCAAAGCAGAGTAGGTTGCCCCTGTGTCAATGAGAAAAGAAATGTGCCTATCTGATATCATCAAAGTTAGCCGAGGCTCAGAAGATGTGATGTCTGTTTGGGCATCCATCCTTAAGCACCTTCAGTGACCAGGCCTTTCAGCTCTGGAAAGGAGGGACCAGCCAGCCCAGGAAGGAATAGGGTCTTACCTAGAGATGTCTGATCACAGTCCAACTTCCAATGGGGCTTACTGTAAAAGGGGTAAGGTCTTGGGGGCTATACTGGATGAGGGCACTTGCTGGCCCAGTGACCTTCATTGTGCACTTGAAACAGATACTGAGCAAGGCATTATTGTTATTCTGGCCCTTGACCTGAAGTCCATATCAGTTGTTTTGGGACCATTGGCCCCAGTGTCCCTGTGGGCCCTTGATAGCAGCAACAAGTGTTTGGTATTCAGCTACCTTCTGTTTCTTTGCCTCCTCATCTCAGTTATAAAAGATCTTAAAGGCCAATTGTAAGAGACCCCACTGAGGAGTTTGAGGGCCATCCTCTAGTTTTTGTAATTTGCACCGGATGTCAGATGCGGACTGAAAAATGAAATTCATGGGAAGAACTATCTGCTCTTTGCACTAAAGGGGTCTAAGGTGTTTGTTAGTGAAATAAGTTTGTAAATATGATATATATGTTTGCTCGCTTATAGTTTGCATTAGGTGTGGGAGACAGTCTGTAGGCTAGCAAGATCCTTATAGCCTAAGGCTTGGTTTTAAGACAAAGCCTTTTCCATTTTTTTAATATTAAGATCTCAAAACTGAGCTTTTCCCCACACCCTTGACTGTTGCATGATGTGGGGTGGTGCACTCTTATGAGGAATCCCATTTATGCCTCAGATGAGTGGCTTTGTATCAGAGACTTCTTTATTTGTACATTGTCTTAAAGGATTTAATTTCTACACTATAAAATGAGGCAGACCGGGGCACTCTTGCTCAGATCCTGCCATGAGCATTGCAGAGGAGAGGCAGCCAAGATGGCAGAGTGCTGAAGGAGAAGCTAGTTTGTGCAGAGAGAAAGAGATGGGGAACAGAGGTGAATAAGGCTGGTGAGGTACAAACCTTTGATTCTAGGAAACTTGGATAAGTTAGTGGCTCTGGGAGCCCTGAATGAAAAGGAAAGTGTTTTCCTACTGTGTATTTCTTGCCCACCAGGAGTGAGCTAGGATTAAAGGTAATAATGGTCCATTAGTTCTTGACTCTGTTGTTTCCTTACCGTCTGTCCGAATCTAATGCAAACTGGCACGAACCAGGTGGCTGTGATGGTGGCCGCTGTTACTGGCCTTACAGTGGTATATCTCTTAAGAGCCTCTGTGAGGCATGAGAGAAAGAGATGAGGATTTTCAGTGGGCTGCTAAATAGAGAAGGGGCTCTGATTGCAGGGACGGGGGGATCTTGGGAATCAGGAGACTGAGGAGCAGAGAAAGCAGGAGGAGGCGGAGGTGGGGGCAGTCTGTGGTCAGCAGGATTGAAGGAAGAAACACTAAAAGGGTCCTCCAGAGCAAGGTTGTAAAGCCAGTAGCAACGGCCACCATCACAGCCGTCTGGCCCATGCAGGTTCACATTAGATTCGGACAGACAGTAATGAAACAACAGAGTCAAGAACTGGTGGGTCATTAGCTTTAATCCTAGCTTGCATCCAGTGGGCAAGAAATACACACAGTGGTGAACCACTTCCCTTTCCATTCAGGGATCCCAAAGCCACTGACTTATCTGAGTTTCCTAGAATCAAAGGTTTCTGACCTCAACAGCCTTATTCACCTCTGTTTCCCATCTCCTTCTCTCTGCACAAACTGGCTTCTCCCTCAGCACTCCACCATCTTGGCTGCTTCTCTCTCCTCCACATAGCCTTTCTCTACTCTCCTCTCTAATGCTAATCTCAGGAACCGAGAGAGAGCAAGCTCCCAGTCTGTCCAATTTTATAGTGTAGAAATCAAAACCTTCAATCTAATATACAAACAAGGAAGTCTGTGATACAAAGTCACTTAGGGTGGGAAAGACTTAGTCTTAAAACTTAGCTTTAGGCTATAATAACACTGCCTGCTCACAGCCTATCCCACACACCCAATGCAAACTATAAGCGATCAAACATATATATCATATTTACAAACTTATTTGACCAACACATATGATTTCACTTTTATGTGAAATCTAAAGAATATTATAAATGTAAAATGAACAAACAAAAGAGAGACAGATTCATAGAAACAGAGAACAGATTAATGGCTGCCAGAGGGGATGAGAGGAGGGTCCTGGGTGAAAATAGTGAAGGTATTGAGGTGCACAGAATGATAGCTACAAAATAGTTATGAGCATGTAAAGTACAGCCTAGAGAATATAGTCAGCAATATTGTAATAACTATGTATGATGCCAGGTGGGCACTGGAAATTTCAGAGCAGATACTTCTAACATATATGATTGTCTAACCACTATCCTGTATACCTAAAACCAATATAAAATAATATTAACTATAAACCTATAATTTAAAAACTTAAATAAAAATAAATTTAAATAAATAAATAAATAAAGGTGCTTGAGTGCACCTTAATTTATTTATTATCCCCTCTTAGCAAACTTCCATCTTTTAATTATAAATGGTCCTGACCACATTTTACAAAAATCAAATACATCTAGAATGACAGTGAATATTTTCAGCCCTTCATTGTATTTCATATCTTATCAGAATATTAGTTTGATTTCTCATTACACTTATAGATATTTTGTTCTTTTGCACAAAATTATCAGTAGATTTGACTTAGGAATACTGATGGGAGAAATAAGACAGCATGTCCACGATGGGTTTACTTAATGAATTTTAGCCTGTTTTAATGTAGGAAACTTCAGTAATTATGGTTATTATGATAAGAGACTAATGAAAAAAAAACTAGATTTTCTCTTCTGGAATAAATATGGCATTTCTTTTACAAAAAGAATTATTAACTGAAAATTGATAATATCACATTAGCAAAACAACTTGCTGGTGTTTTGGATTTTTCTCTTTTAAATTAGTTGCATAATTCAACAAAACTCTTCAGTGAAATTATGGATTCTTAATATGACTGACTGTTGCATATTAAAGCTCTTGTTGAAACCCCAACCACACAGTTGCATAATGTAGTAAAGGTTAGGGCAGTTAAACTCTGGGTCAGGGCCCAGGAAAGCTGCTCCTGTTCTCTATCTCAGTTGAAAAAGTATCACTGCCTTTAAGGAATGCTTGATTTTTTATCTCAAAAGTCATAGTTTTATAACAAAATGCATATTTGAGGGTCAGTTCCTGATCTAAACAGAACCTGCATGTGGGCAAGAGACATCACTCTCCTGTTCAATATGTCACAACAACAATTAGAATCATGCCTGAAACATGGAATCTTGTTATAATACATGTGAACCCATGAATACAGGCATGGGTAAATTGCTCAACATCTGTGAGGATTATGCTCGAGCATTATTTTCTATGATCATGATCTCAGAGTATTTCCAGGAATGTATATTTAAAGTACATCGTGGTTTAGCACAGATTTTTCTGTAGTAAAGAGATGATTGATTCTTTTAGAAACATGGCAGTTTATCTGTAGACCAGCTTTACCACTAATGTTCACATCAGCTAAGTTGTTTGTGTGAGACTTGCTTCTCAGACTAAATAATAGACTTACAGTTGCTCAACTATAGCTTTCCACCCTTCTTTTAAGAATAATCTTATATGTGTCAAGCTTTCATAGAAATCAGTGACATTACAAGAAACATAAATAATAGTAAGGGCTGTCAAATAAGTTATGACAAATCTCTCGGCATATTCTTTATATAAATATTAAATATACATATGTCTTCTAAAATTCTTATGCTATTTTATTAACTGGGATCATAGGCTTTTATTTAAGATATTTAATGATAACTACAAAGTTCACACAACAACCCTATCAAACACTTTGCGTTCCTCATTTGTGTGTTTGTTGTTGAATGCAACGCTAATCACTTGTGCTTTCTTAATAGAAAATAAGATGTGAATACAGATCTAAACTATTAATTCTTTTTCATTGGACAAATAATAGTGCTGACTCCCATACTAAACCATATTATGAGTTATCACTATAAATAAGAAACTACATGCAACTAATTTAAGAACATTCTTAAATATTAACTAATTTAACTGCTTACTAACAAGTAGCAATAACCAGTAATATTTAAATTTTTTAAATTAAGATGCAGTTTATATACCATAATATCTTCCCTTTTTAGTGCACGGTTCTGTGAATTTTAGCAAATGCATTTTTTAGTGCAGAAGAGTATTCCATTGTAATGGACATACTAGATGGCCATACTCACATGGCAGATCTGAGAGTCTTCAGATTTCAAAACAATACCTAATATATTAAATTCAGGAATATTTTTCAGAAAACATCTCTTCTTTGTAAGAAGCCTAAATAACAGGTTATTATTACCAAGGCCTCTTAGCATTCTTCCTCTGATTCCAGCTAAAAATGGTGTCAGCATTATAAATGCTTTAAAATATCAGGGTAGCATATTGTCCCTGTGAACCCTGAATACTCTTGCACCATTTGCATTCGGCACAATAATTTTGAGAATAACACTTAGATAATGTCCAAATTTTCACCTAGAATCCATGGATGTGTTATACTTCTGCAAGGTAGTCACAAATATATTAAAACTGAAGTTGATGAAACTCAGATCAAATGAAGATTTATGTATGGTAGAGCATTTGAGGAACCAGAAATATCACATTCCTACATAATGCAGCTTTTAAGTTTGAGTCTTGAACGTGTGTTTCACTTACAGTGAATTCTTGTAGATAGAATGATGATTTTCCCACTCCTGCTATTGTAAGGAATTCTTCTACTAAGATCTTATTTTTCTCTGATCTGGAGTATACCCAGTATGGGGCAGACTTCACGAAGACATTACCTTTATTTGGAGGTTGAAATACCATGAAACTAATATACCTGTTTGTTAAAAAAGTGTGGATCCAGTGCTAGCTTTGGGACCATGCAATGTGGGAGATTAATTATACAACAAATTCTTCTCCTCTTTTAGAACTTCAGGTTCCTCTCTTATTTTTCTCTATAAAAACCTGCAGAAAAAATAAGGGCATTTTATCATTAGTCTAAATCATATGATAAATGTCTTGTATCACAATGGCACTATTCTAATTTTATGATTAATCAAATATTTAAGACAAACTTTCAAACCTGATTTGAAAGGTAAGCACATGAATGTGCCTATTGCACTTGCTCTTTCATTATAACTATTCAGTTTCAAAATCTGGGACATACATAGCATGGCACTTACAAATGATTAATAGCCATGTGTTTGCCTGAAGTTGAAAATGCCAAATCAAAAATTATAGTGCCTTTACCATTAAGATATATTTTTTATTGTAATAAACTTTTTCTCTTGTGAAAAGCTACTTTTCTGCATTTAGAAGAACCCATTTCTGTGTATAGTTCTGCATTTAAAATCAATTATCTTTATTTAGTATATGCATATTTACAATTATAATATATTTATTAAAGCCAGTTTTTTATGAAAGAAATACATCTAGAATAAAAATATAAAGAATAATAGAATTCATGTATTTGCTATGCATTACAAATGCAGACATTAAAATATATCTCATAAAGGATATTTAATTCCATATAAGGATAATATAGCAGCATTACTGTATAGTCTTCATTTCTGCTAGAAATTTTATAACCCACATAAAAACTTTTAAGTTAGTTTTTATAAGAAAGCTAGAAAACTCTTCAAATTCTTTCTCAACACACAATAAATAAGAAACCTAGTTTTCAATATCTTTACTTATCTTCATAAAGAGTGATCATTATTTAAATCAAAGAGAAGAAAAAATTTTCGACCCTTAAAGTTCTGCTTCTGAGGTGACTAAAGGTATTTGCCACACTCTCTAGAGAGATAACGAGATAAATTCCCAGATAAACTGGAAGATTTTGCAAGGACTCTCCTTTGCTTTTTGTTCTTTTCTTTTGGTCAAGCAACTTCATTCTCTGACAGATGCTGTCAGAAAAATGTTATTTCTCTCTATATAAATGTTTCCGCTTTGTGACATGAAGAGTGAGTGGAAATAATGTAATATTTATCTAGCTCAGAGATTCTTAAACTTTAGCCAGCATTGTAATCCTCCCAGTGGGGCAGGAGCTTATTACCATGCAGGATGTGGATGCTGTCCCCCAGGACTCCAAATCTGGGGCCAGGAGCCAGGTCTGGTGTCTGCACTTCTAAGAAATTCCAGGCTCCAGGTCCATGCTTTAAGAACCACTACTGGAAGTACTAGCCAGTTCTCCACACAGAACTTAGCCTTGTGAGCTTTGACCACACTGTTGAAATTGTTCCTAAGCCCCTCTCGTGAACTAGACTTGAAAAACCTGAGGCTGGGAATCTCTTGTCCTCACCTCTTCCATATGAGCTCCTGGCCTGCAGGAAGGTTTTTTGTTTTTGGGTTTTTTTTACAGGCACAGAGAGAGAATCAGAGCGAGGAGCGAGGGATAGATAGGGACAGACAGAGAGGAATGGAGAGAGGTGAGAAGCATCAATCATTAGTTTTTCATTGCCATCACAACACCTTAGTTGTTCATTGATTGCTTTTTCACATGTGCCTTGATCACGGGTCTTCAGCAGACCGAGCAACTCCTTGGGTCCAAGCTGGCGAGCTTTTGCTCAAGCCAGATGAGCCCGCGCTCAAGCTGGCGACCTCGGGGTCTCAAAGCTGGATCTTCTGCATCCCAATTTGATGCTCTATCCACTGGGCCACCGCCTGGTCAGGCTGCAGGAAGGTTTTAAGCAACATTCATCTGATGATTTCAAAGGACACCAAATAAATTTTGGAAGAGGAATATCTAATGAACAGTGATTCTTGGGAATATTACCTTAAAGAATGTATCAGTAACTAAAGCATAAACCTATTCGTTTGATAAATTACACTATGTTTTAATGAAAACAGAGTTGCTTAGGAAATTTAACAAAGTAGAAGGCAATTGGAGGCAGTATTAGGCACAGCTACACGCAAACCACACAGGAGGAAGGTGGCGAGTCAGCTGAATTTGAGCGATGTGGGCAGTTAATTTAGTTGACAGAAGGGTCAAAATGTTTTCTTCTTTTCCTCTGGACAAAAAGTGATCTGTTTCTTGTGATTAGAGGGTTCAATAAAATAATACATGAATATTAAATGCTAGTGTACATTAGCATGCTATGGATACCAAGCACACACATGTTCCTTAAATAAACTGTAAAGCAATCCATACCCTGTGTGTGTGTGTTTGTGTGTGTGTGTGTGTGTGTATATATATATATATATATTTGAATAGAAATGAGTTATTGACAGAAACATACTGGAATAGAAAGAGTCACTGTGGACCTAACAAATGACTGGGAGATAGCAATGGAATTTGGAGAAATAGGGAAATTGACAAACGGATCACACCCAGATATGATGAAGTAATGCAGAGCAGTAAATTTAGAAAAATAATGAGTTATGTTCCATGGCACTTTTGACCCAACTCCTATCAGAGTGACAGGGCAAAATATCTGCCTTTGCATAAGCTCTCCTCTCCTCCTATCTCAGTGACCTCTAGAAGGGACATGGTTCCTTTTAATGAGGCAAGAAGGACATGATGCTCATATAGGCAATTGCTATACTTTCACTATAGAGCTTCTAACTCATGGTAAGGGCATGGAAATAAGAGTAAAGCAACTCTCAAGGTCCATCATGGTTGTTGTAAATGTCACTATGTCATCATTCCTTATGGCTGAGTAGTATTCCATTGTATATATGTACCACATCTTCTTTATCCAATCCTCTATCAAGGAACACTTTAGTTGTTAACATTATACTGAGTGAAATAAGCAAATCAGAAAAAGCTAAGAACTGTATGATTTCACACATAGATGGGATATAAAACTGAAACTCATGGACATAGATAAAAGTGAAGTGGTTACTGGGGGAGGGATATGCAGGAGGAGGATGGGAGAGGGGCTCTGGGAAGGGTGTAAAGAGAGACAAATATAAAGTGACAAAATAACTTGACTTTGGGTGACGAGTATACAACATAATTAACAGTTCAAATGCTATAGAAATGTTTACCTGAAACCTATGTACTCTTATTAATCAATGTTACCCTGTTATTTTTCTAAATACAATGAAAACAAAAAAAGAGTAAAACAACTCTAAAAAAAAGAAGAGTAAAGCAACTCTGTTCATTTTTACTAGATCAAATCGCTTAGCCTCCTTATGTTTTTTTATCTTTACTGATGTGTAACAGAGAAATAAAATTATGTTTATGGAAACCTTCTTAGGTCTTCACCTGACTTCCAGCAGTCTGAAAGAGTCATTCAAGGGTCAGATTCTAAGATCGCTTAAACACAGAACACACAACCCAACACAGGCGCCCACAGAGACACTGAATCCAACTGTTTTTAACACCAGCCAGCTTCACATGTCCCTCCTCCTATTCCCATCTCCCAGCTTTTCTTTATTTCTGCTCATCATTCTTTTTTATGATATGGACCACTGCAGAATATTAAAACAAATAGTTTTGTTTTATTTTCTAACAGCCTTGATTTATATTGCCATCAGGATTAATTTTCAAAATAAAAAGAAAAGATTCTTCTCCCTTCCTTAAAACTCTGCTGTTACTGTTGTATTGTAGAAGGAAGCTTACCATTTTTAGGGTATCTCTCAAGACTACACATGATCTAACCCCAAGTAACTCCCTAGAGCAGGTGCACTGGGCACCTACCTTTTATATCTGCATGCTTTCCACAAGTTCCCTTCTTCCATCTGTAAGGACTTTCTTTTCCATTCTTTCTCCCAGTGTTCAATAGTCTCGGAGAGATGAAAAGCTAGCTCATTCAGCCAATTCTGAACTATGACTTATAGAGAAAGGGTGAGGAAATATGAAAAATAAGGCCCCATACAAGAGTTTTTATAAAACTAAAGAAAATCATCATCTGCTCTCCTCTGCACTTTCCAAATGTAATCTCCTCCTGACCAAATGGGATGATATTTATCATACCTCAAATTAATCTTTAATATTGCTTTATTTATCATGGGCATTGTCGTGTAGTCATTATTGTAAAAAATTGAGAGCAATTAAGGGATTTAATGAAGAGGTGACTCAGCATTAAAACGTGGCAGAACTTTTCTTTCCGTTTTAAAAACAGTAGAATGTGGCAGGCCAGGGGTGAGACTGCTCGGCTGGCTTTAGGAAAGACGGCTCTATTGCGGAACTCACCAAGTCTGCTATTGTTAAAGGATTTTTTTTTCACCGTTCACTTTGGGAAAGTAAATTCTATAGCACACTGCAGAAGCTCGAGCTTATTATCTCCAAATACCATTTGAAAATAAGTGATCAGCACTGTGGAGTCATTAAATATACACAATTGGAATATTGAGCTTATAATCTATGAGAATGACCTGGAATATATCACCTCATTATTTTATTTTATAGCCAAAGACATAACTTGCATTATGTTTCAGTGAACAATGAGCATCAAACCCTGACAAAATTACCTCATTTCTTTTTTATGCTTTCTCAATACAGGCAAATGCATTACAAACTCTAATTTATTCTGACCCAGAAATTGCTTGGTGGCATATTTCTACAGGCCCTTGTGGGAGTGAAACAAGAAGTCATTCAGCGTAGCATTATGTTTTCTTATTTTGTTTCCAAATTATTGTTTACATTCCCAAATGTTAAAAAAGTCAAATGAGCTAGTCAGCTTTCATTATAATGTTTCCTAGGTGAAAACACCATTACCTGGGACCAGCGCCATTCCATCACGTCTATAAACAACTATGGCAACAACTGTGCCTTAGTCATATGGTTTGATGCTGAGTATCTGAGTTTGTTTTGAGGTTCATCAAGTATTGAATTAAAGATAATAACAGAGAAGGAGGTTTGCTAGCCAGCAAGATCTAGGGAGTGACTGACAGTGAGCTGAATTGTCAACCATTGGGAATGGTGTTGGCTGATTTTCTTTGTTGTCAGGATCTGCCTTACTGGTCTCTGTTCACTAAATTCTTGACTCCCAGAGAAAGAAGTTAGGTTGGTACTCTTAGATAAGCACTCCTTAATATGGAAACATCCAGATATTTTCATTCCTGCATAAACACACCTTTAAATTCACTGTCATTTGAAGGAAGCAGCTGCAGAAGACAAGCTGTGTGATTGCACTCACATAACGCTCAAAACTGACAAACTAGTCAGAATCGTGGTGACCAGTGGGGTGGGAGAGGTTCTGTGAATGGGAAAGGTCCTTGGGGGACTGCTGGGGTGCTGGAAGTTTCTTGTGCTTTGTTCAGTGGTGATTGTAAGAATGTATATATTGGTCAAAATTCACGGGGAGGTACACTTAAGATTTCATGCATTTTACTGTATGTTAGCTATACCTAGGAAAATTTTAAAAGTTTTTAAAAAGAAGCAAAAAGTGCTGGTTTGAGAATAAACAGTTTATAACCATCCCACACTCCCCCAACACACACAGAGGGAAGGGGGACAGAGGCCAACTGCTAGGAGCCTGAAGCACACAAAGGGCCATCTGTCACTTTGCCCACTTCTCTTAGATCACTCTAATACTCCCTAAAGCTCCTATGTGGTCCAGACAAAGCTGCAAATACTTTCCCACTGTGCTTCTTCAATTGTGCTCTGCTGGAAGGTGGACATCTGAGAGCTGGCTGAGGCTGTTCTGCTCCTGAAATTGAGTAATAGCAGCCCTTTTCCCATTTCACAGGAAATTTAATGGGCGCTATTCTCTTCATTTGGTATCTGTTCTTTTCGTAAAATTTTCTTAAATTTCTGTTATCTACTATCACTGTTCTTTCACTGAACTTTTAACAAAAGCAATATTGGTGAATAAATAGCCAATGTATATTAGAGAAAAACATAAACTACTGGTCATGTGGAGTTTGACAGCTCAGTTTTTATGGGTAAAGGTGTTGTTTATACATTAATGGCTGAAAGATGGGATGAAACACATCAATGACATACAGTGATTTTTAAATGTATAGTTTTCACAGAACTTTGGATGCCAGTTTCCTGGGCATCTTAACAGTTTGGGAACTTTGGACCTGTGAAGAATGGATGTGATTTTACACCATAGGAACCAAGGCAATTGTGCATTCCAGACCCAAGCAAAATAGGTCTATTTCATTCTTTTCACCTAATGATTATTATGGCAACTAAAGCCTCAGGGCTCTTCAGGCTGCCCCATGGTGAGGTCTCCTGGCAGAGCTTCCTACTACAGCTCAGAGAAGGTGAGGGGCTGAAAGCAGTGACAGCAACCTGAGCTGTTTGGGTGTTTTTAAGCTTATACTTTTCAAAAGACCTTAACTTGTAATTATTCTAGAACAATTATATACCAGTTTTACTTCATAGATAAGAGAATAAATATTAAGAATAATGAACCCTGTCAGGGTAGTTGCATTGGTTAGAGCATCATTTGACATGCCAAGGTTGCAGGTTTGATCCCTGGTCAAGGCACATACCCAAGAATCAACCAGTGAGCGCATGAATGGGTGGAGCAACAAACTTTCTCACTATTTCCTTTCTCTAAAATCAATAAAAAAATAATAAGACTATGAAAGTATATATATATATATATAGTTTTGGGCCAAAGCTATATTTCTGAACTAAACCTCTGAACCTAGATTTTTTCATACCTAAATTGCATTTGGTTTGGCCTTTCCGTTTTAAGACTTTATTTTTTCAAGCAGTTTTAAGTTTACAAGAATATTGAAGGTACAGATAATTCCGATATATTCATGATCCCCACACATGCACGGCCTTCTCAATTGTCAACATTGTAAGGTATTTTTCCCCTCTGAGGAAGAAGGAAGGGCATAGCCACAAAGTGTGGAATAGTAAAAGCTTTATTTAGTGGAGCGCTTCCTGGATGATGTTCTCTGGTCCAGGGGCCAGGGGCCAGAGAAGTCGAGTGGGGGATTCGCGTGGGGGTAATTTATAGCATCTGGAGGGTGGTCGGGTTAATATGATGTGGTGAAATGTCATTGGATGACAGATGGTTGCTCTTTTCCAAAGGATTTCTGGGAAGTTTCTTTTGGTGTGCATCGGTGTGGGCGGTTTCAACCAAAGTTCCCTGGTCTGGTTCCTCACATGACCTTTCCTCATTGCCAACTGACCTCACATTCCGACCTTTTATGTTAGATAGGGGCACCACTATTCACCTGGCTACTTCCTGCTGGTTAGAGGCATTGTGGGGACGGGAGGTCAGAAGGTGATGGCTCTGAGGAGAGTTGTGTATTAGGGTATAGGAATATCTTTGACCGTGACTAAAGAAACTTCGCGAATGTGGTCCTGTAATAATTTTAAAAAGAGGAGCAAATATGAGTAATATGCTGATAATTAGAAGAGGACCTAGGATAGGGACAGCCCAGGGGAAGATGGGTGGCTGCCATCAGGAGTTAAGTGGGTTGTAGAAGAAGAGGTCCTTGTGCAGTTTCTCTTGCAGATGGTGGAGGACCCCAATGCTTTCTTCCTTTGGTCCAGTCTCATGGAACAGCATTGCTCCCTGCTTTAGCTCACTCTGGTGGCAGGTTTCTGGTGGGAGGGACAGGAGCAACAGGAGGGTCTGCAGGGCCCAGCCTTTTGGTGAGCCGGAGATGGGTAGGGCTTAGTGGTTTCGACTGCCAGCAGTCCTGCATGGGGGCAATCTTGAGGCAAAAGACATGGTTAGAAATGAGAGTAGTATTGATTATAGGAAACCCTTGGTAGTGAGGAAGATGTCAGCTGGATAGTGGCTCCAAGACTTTGTAGAATGTCCTGACTCAGAAGGGGTACAGGGCATGATGGCATAACTAAGAAGGAGTGAGAAAAGGGGATTCCATCCAAACTGCATGTCAGGGGTGGCATGCGAAGGAGAAAGGAAGGGGTCCCAACCACTCCCATAACTGAGACCTGTGAGGGAACTAGAGGTACAGAGTGTGATGGCAAAACAGAGAAGGTAGCTCCCGTGTCCACAAGAAATGAGATGTACTTATCTGCTACCTGCAGTATTACTCTGGGCTCAGCGAGGGTGATGGGAGTCTTTGAGTCCAGGCCACATCAGTCATCCATGAGGTCGAGGAGTTCTAGCGATGGGCCCAACTGGCTGGGTTGGCCTCCCATTTTGGTGGCTTGTAAGAGTCTATTGCTCAAAAGGGACAATTGTTTTGCCAGTGACCGGGCTGCTTGCAGTTAGAGCAGGCTCAGTGGGCAGTCTTGGGCAGGAGAACTGCTGGGCCCAGTGACCCTCCTTGCCGCATTTAAAGCAAGCTCCTGATGTGGTTCCTCTTTTCAGCCCAGACGTGGGTTGGGTACCTCCTATGCCTTGCCTCTGTTGCTCTGCTGGCCTCAAGGCTGCCACGAAAGCCTGGGTTTGTAGAGTTACCTTTTGCTGCATATGGCCTGGTGAGCAGCCTCAGCCTTTTTCTCCTGACCATTAAAAACCTTAAATGCCTGTTTATTAGGTCTCGGATAGGGGTTTGGGGGTTGAGAAGAAGGGGGGGGGGTTCTTGGGGGAGCTGGTACCCAGATCCAGCTGGAAACACCAGAGCCAGAGGCAGGACAAGGCTAGGCCTTCCTGTAAGAAGACCAGGGCTGGGCTGTGGGGTCAGGAGCCCTGCAACCCTGTGTGAGGGTCAATGGCCAGTGGAGGGTGGCCTGATGGTGGAGGGGCTGAACACAGCAAAGAAGGGAGGGGCTCCTGGCTGGCAAGGGAAGAGAAAGAGAGACTGGTATTTGCAGGTGAGTGAGAAACAGGATTTGGCAAAGGGAGGGAGGGGAGAGGACAGAGGGAGCTGTGCAGGAGGGGAAGAGAGTTGGGGATTGACGAAGGAGGAAAGATCAGGAGCGGAGGGTTTAGGTGAGGTTTCTCTGGTCAAAAAGGGCCTGCACATAGAGCAGATGGCACAGAGATTAGGATGGGAGCACAAATATTAGAAGCCCTGAATGCAAGGGATCTCCAACCATTTACCAGTTCCTTGGCAATAGTTAAATTGGTGAGGGTGTTAAAACTGAAAGTCCCTTCAGGGGGCCACCTGGTTCGATTATTCAGTGGGTTCTGTGGCCTGGCTACAGCAAAGAAGAAGAACAGTTTCCTCTTCTTTAGGGAGGGAGAGATTTTGGATAAGGCACTCCAGGAGAGTTTTTGGATCAGGTTTAGACTGCTGTGCCTCTATGGCCGCCCTCAGTCCTCAGAGTGGTCAGAGTTGAGAATTAGCATCCCACAACTCAAGCTCTGGCCACTGGATGGTTAGGTAGAGTGGATGTGTTCCGGATGTCTCCATGGGCACACACGCACTTGGAACGGATAAAAGGTTCCTGACACAGCTGCAATTACGAACAGGGAGTCTCAGCGAAAAGAACTGAGGGAAAGCTGGAGGCAGGGGACTTACCGCACCATGAGCTGAAGTGGATGGAAAGTCGGAGGTCCTGGTTCTTCCTCGGAAGGGAAGGGGAGAGGTGCGGCCCCAGCAGGCTTCAAACTCCTCTTGGGTTTCAGCACCAAATGTAAGGTATTTTTCCCCACAGAGGAATAAGGAAGGGTGTAGCCATGAAGTGTGAAATAGCAAAAGATTTATTTAGTAGAGCGCTTCCCAGACAATGTTCTCTGGTCCCGGTGGACAGAGGCCAGAGAAGTCACGTGGGGGGATTCGCTTGGGGGTAATTTATAGTATCTGTAAGGTAGTTGGGTTAATATGATATGGGAAAATGTCATTGGCTAACAGACAGTCACTCTTTTCCAAAGGATTTCTGGGAAGTTTCTTTAGGCGTGTATGGGTGTGGGCGGTTCCAGCCAAAGTTCCCGGATCTGGTTCCTCATGTCACCTTCCTCCATTGCCAACTGACCTCACGAACATACCCACTAGATGGAATATTTGTTGCAGTTGATGAATCTACATCGACACATCATTATCACTCAGGGTCCATAATTTACACACGGTCACTCTTGGTGTTGTACATACTATGGGTTTGGATAGATATGTGACATGTACCCAGCATTATTGTATCATGCAGAGTAGTTTCATTGCCCTAAAAAATCCTCTGTGCTCCTCTTATTCACCCCACCCCATGGGGCCCCTAGAAACTGCTGATGTTTTCACTGTCTCCATAGTTTTGTCTTATCTGGAATGCCATATAGTTGAGATCATACAGTATGTAGCCTTTTAATTCATATTAAAATTTAAAAAAATGTTTACTGAACAATTTTTTTACTCAATGACCCTACCAGGAACTAAGCATATCATTTTGAATCAAGTTAATATAGATATACCATCTTGAATTCTGGGACATTAAGCAGTTACTGAGAATTTCATAATTTTACTAAAGAATTTCATCTGAGGAGATTCAATAAGCATTGGTGCTTTTGTCCTTGTCTTAGACTAAGACATGAATTTGTTTACCTACCACTGTCCTAGAACTATATTCAGGCACCAGAATTCTTCAAGGACTGAAGTGGTTAAAATAGAAGCAGGTCCAGGGAAGTAGAAAGAAAGAGAGTGCAGGCGGGAGCCATGCTGCCTCGGAGGGGCGAGCAGGCAGCTCCCATTGTGTCGGCCAGGTTGGGGGCTATGAGAGGAAAAGAAATGTCATCTTGATGACACATATATTTATAGATAACAACCCCCCTAAAAGGCAGGTAATTAAAAATCCAAAGCATGCTGTTCACAAAAGAAACCTTGAGATTTTGAAAATGATTTTTAATTTTGGGTTTGGGTGAGTGAAAACTCAGATGAAAGGTCTATGTTAAGGTAACTTCAAAGCAGCTGTCTTCTCTTTTGAGGAGGAAAATGGTTATCAAATCCCCTTATTGATACCATCAGCATTACTTGCGCTGGCCCTTTGGTGTTATCAGATAATTTGACTGCTTCTGGAGGCTGACTTTCCGCTACCTTTCATCTCCTCCATACCTCAGGGCTTCCCTCTTTCCTTTTCTGTCTAAGAATATGAAAAGGGAATTTATGAAGTGACACTGAAGATCATTGAAAGGTCAACAGATTGAGACTTCTTGTCACTCAGGTGCATGTTTGGCCAATGAAAATACCTCGTGCCACGCATGGCCCATGGTGACATAGCTTTCACGCTGAGCCAGAATTGGAGATTTGCATCACTCAGTAAATGTCACTTAGACTTTAAGCTGGATAGCTATACTCTTTACCTTCTTTTTACTGTGACAACTCATTTATTCAATAAACTTTTTAAAGTTAGTTTTCATTTTTTAGTGATTTCAAAATCCCAAGTAGCTACATATGCCTCCTGATGAACATTATGCACCAAGAAGGCAGCAGAAGGCTGCTACGTGTTCCCCAAGGTTTGCTTGTACCGATAAAGATGTCAGGGGAAACTGCAGATGGCCCTTCCTTAGTAAGCACACACTCACACTCAGAAATACTCTAGAATCTGATGACAGGTCCTTATTGCCACTTGGTCTGGTGAGGAGAGGAGTGTTTATGATGTGGTCACAATCAGAATATTGGCCTGCCCCTGGCATCCAGGGACCTTGGTGCATGATTTTACTGCCCCATAATATTTTTCTAAAAATAGCATTGCTTTTAGGTTTAAATGAGAGTGTGTCTAACCTGATTCAATCAAATCTAGCACCAGAGCCCACTTTAACCTTTAGGTAAGGACTGGTGTCATTGTCTCATCCTATAAATATCCCTGTGACTTAATAATCATCTCTTTCAGAGAGAACTAAATTCATTCACCTCATCCACATTGCAAAGTTTTGGGACTAAAGGGATGAGCAAGTGGAGTAGCATTCTTGCTCCAGAGATTAGAATTTGTGATGGGAATTAAAGAAGAGCTGCCTGAGCCAGGAGCTCAGGGAAGCCCCTTTGTTCTTTTTTCTTTTCCTTTTCATTTCAATCACAAGATGAATAAACATCACCATGTCGGCTACCTCCTGTTTTCTAAGGCAAGTTCAGTGCTTCCGTACTGCATCTGAGCTTGCCATGGGGTTTTCTCCAGAAAACTGACATTCAGAGATGCAGAATGGGATAGTGAGCTCCAAAAGCTCACCCTGAAGAGCTGGCTGGTAGCGCTGTGTGTTCCGTTCTCTTCTGTGACCTACATGGCTGAGGTGTATGGTTACCTTTACTCATTCTCTTAGCAAACTGATTTTTAATGGTCTACTAAGGAATGTTATACCTGAAATTTTGTATTGTCAGTGTATAATTCAATAATGTTTTTAGAAAAGTTTTCATTGTTCAATTATCACCCAAATCATTTTAGAAAACAGCTGTCATCACAAATATTCCTTCAAACTTGTTTACAGGCAAGTTCAGTGACTCCCCCAGTCCCTGGCAACCAGTCATTTGCTTTTATGTGTAAATGCATCATCTAGTTTTCATATACGTATTCTATAGGAGTAGTCATATAATAGGTAGTCTTTGGTGTCTGGCTTTTTTCACTTAGCACAATGGTTTTGAGGTTTTAACCATGTTATAACTGTATCAGTATTTTATTTACTTTTATTACTTAATTGTATTCCAATGTAAGGAAATATTTCACTTTGTTTATACATTCATCAGTTTATGAATGTTTGGGTTGTGTCTAATCTTTGGCGATTATAAATATTGTTGCTTTGAACATTAGTGCACATGTGGGAACATGCACATTTATTTATCTTGGGTAGATACATCAGAATGGGATTTCTGGTTTGTATATTAAGTTTATATTTAGTATTTTAAGAAGCTGCCAAACTGTTTTTTAAAGTGGCTGCTCCATTTTACATTCCAACCATCAAAAAATGAGGGCTTCTGCTTTTCCACATTTTCACGAAGATGGTGTTCTCTATCTTTTTGATGCTGCTGATTTTTGTGGTGATATAACATTCCCCTTTATGGTTTTAGTTGGCACATGGAAATTTTATATTCTCAAAATCTGAAGATGGAACCATGTTCAACCTCTCTTTTCACAATCTTGCTGCCTGGGTCACAGCCTTAAACTTCCCTACCCTCCCTACTAGCAAACAGAAATCTTCTATAGGAAATATTGTGTCTTAGTCATCTTTTTCTTAGAACTTTTTATGTTGAAACAATTTTAGACTTATAGGAGAGTAAAATTTGTACAAAGAATTCACATACACAACTTCACAGAATTTCAATTAATGTTAATATCTTACATAAGTTTAGTAAAATTCTAAAAACTAAGAATTCAATATTGGGATGATACTATAACCTAGTGACTTTCCAGCTTGTTCATTGTATAGCACACAATAACTAATTACAAAAATTTTGTAACACACCAAAAATATATATCTTTTGGTGATCTAACAAAATAATAAGTATATATATTTTATTGTTTCACACTAGATGGCTATTGTGTTGGCAGTGTCATTTTAATTTTTTTTTAATTTAACAATCTAAGGCAGGGGTGCTCAGTAAGTCTATCGTGATCTACTGGTCAATCATGAAGGAAGTGTGGGTAGATCGCATAACATGAAAAAGACATTTGTCTTTTGATTGGCGTACAGGGTAGCCAATCTGACGTCTGAACTTTTGACACCCTACGCATGCGTGTTAAACCGCTCTAACTTGTTCAGTTACATTGCTGCGTAGTTACACTTCAATTTATTTAAACTAAATACAACAAAGGGTATAAAAATGAGTGCCATAGCTGGTCCGAGTAAGAAGCCTAAAACCTACCACTTTCATACAGAATGGGAGGGGATTTTTTTCACTATGTCATATTCTAAGTGTGTTTGCCTCATCTGTGTTTGTGCCATTGCTATTCCAAAGAAGGGAAATGTGGAGCGGCTTTTCTGGACTGTTCATAAAACTAGGACATTGACTTTCCTCCGAAAAGAGAGCTGAGAAGGAGAAAGATGAAAGAAGAATACACAATATTAAATAGTAATAATAGTAACTTAAATAATGATAATATAGAAAAAATAAATTTATATTTTGCATTTTTATTGTAGGTAGATCATTTTGACTTGGTCATCTTATAAGTAGCTCGCAAGCTGAAAAAGTGTGGGCACCCCTGATCTAAGGGAAAGAAGTCAGTGCCCCTGATTAAAAAGTCAGGTATTAGATGTTTTAAAATTTCTTGTGGCACACCGGTGTGCTGGTTGAAGATAGCTGCTATAACCCAGGCTCCAGTATTTATTTGGATTTATTCAATTTTCCCACTAATGACCTTTTAGTATTCCATTATCTGTTTGGATCTCATTTTGCCTGGAGTTATCAAGACTTCTCAGTCTATAATTGTTTTGGCTCTTCCGGTTCATATGTCTTTCCATTCATATTTTAGAATAAGCTTGTCAAAATATTTTTAAAAACCTGCTAGCATTTTGATGGGAATTGTGTTGACTTTATCTGTTAAATTTTGTATAATTGCTATATTAACAGTACTGACACTTCCAATAATGAACATGACCTATGTCTCATTTTGATATCTTTGATATCTTTCATTTGTAGTTTATAGATTTTAGCACACAGATTATACACATATTTTGTTAGATTTATTTTGGGGTTCTATGGTAAATAAAATTTTTATAATATAAAATTCAATTAATGTTTTTATATAAACCTTGATTACCCTGTTATTCTGCAATATGGTGAAATTTACCTACTCTTTGTAGATTTTTTTTTTAGATCTTTTGGAAATTTCTAGGTAGCCAACCTTGCCTTCTACAATAGAGATTTCTGATCTCCAGGATTATGTTGAATAGTAGTGGTGAGTGTTCAATTTAAAAGGCAATCATTCAGGCACTTGTCATTAATTATAATGCTAGTTTTATGTTTTTAATAGGTGCTACTTGTACATTGTGGAGGTTCTTTTTTATCCTAATTTACTGGGAATTTATATCATAAGTGACGATTATTTTTATGTCAAGCACTTTTTATTTTATTCTATTATGACTTATCTCATTGATAGATTGCTTTGATTGATACTGTGATATTGGACCAGCCTTAAATTTTTGTTATAAATTTCATTTCACTTTCTACTAATGTATCATGCTACTTTTTGCTGATTAGAAATAATTGTGTTCAAATTTATAAGAGATACTGTTACCTAGTAAGCTTAACTTGTATTACCTTTGTCTGGTTTTCACATTAGGGTAATATTGATCTTTTTACTAAATTAGATTTCTATCCTATATTTTGGAAGAGATTAACTAGACTTATTAACCACCTTATCTAGTTTTTTTTTTTTTTTAGAAATAATTGGTGTACATCATTGTATAAGTGTAAGGAATACAGCATAATGTTTTCACTTACATATATTGTGAAATGATAACAACCATAGATTTAGCTCACATCTAAATCAACAATTCTTTCTTAGGTATATAATATAGTTCTTCAGAGAAAACATCTGATTTGGAGTATGCTTTATTGGAAGATTTTCAACTACAAATTGCAGTTCTTTAGTCAATATAAGACTATTTTGAAAATCTATTTGGGTGGATTTGGTTGTTGTGTCTTTCAAAAAGTTGGTCAGTTTTACATTAAACTGTCAAATAGTTAGACATAGATTTTTTTGTTCCTTTAATAAATGTTTGTGGGTCCTATTTTTGTGACTCACTGTTAGTCTTAGCAGGCACCATGTTCCTGGATTATAGAGCAGTGGCCTCTCTGTGCTCCTGCTCTTCTGACCAGCATTTATGCCTGCTCTTCATCCAGGGCTTGAGAGGATATTTCCTGGTCCACACCATCAGCTGAAATGAGTGTTCATCAATATCTCAAGAGTGATAATGTTTCTAACCATAAATTATATATATATATATATATATATATATATATATATATATATATATATATATGTGTGTGTGTGTGTGTGTGTGTGTGTGTGTGTGTGTGTGTGTGTATATATATATATATATATATATATATATATATTACATTCTTTGTGAACTTCTAGGTAGATAACCATGTGTCTAAAAATTATAGATATTTTCCATAGAGGAGACAGAAAAATGTGTATGAGTAGATCTTCAGAACCTATTTGTAGTGGGTAGTGTTTTCCTCCTCAAATGTACACCACAGGTTAACTTTCTTAAGTCTTTTGCAGTTTTTTAGGGATTCCCTTGTTTTGTTCTGGAAAAAAAGCCTGAAGGTTGATGCACATGAGGATAGATGCTACATTTGCAGCACCGAAGGGCTCCACTCTCTCTTACCCATGCACTCTCGTATGCCCCCAGTTTACCAACCACCTTCTCTGGATGATTCTTACCTGTGTCCAGGTTCATCTTTTTCCAGATAAGTCAGTGTACTCATCTTGTCTCATTTCTCTCAGTAGGCAGCACTCTGTGCTTTATTTTAGGCAGATTGGTGGCTATCCAACATCAATGTGCAAATAAATTCAGGAAAGCCAAAATTACTGTTTGGCATTTCATCTTTGTATGTTTTAGAATGATATTATTTCCAGCTCTGCATTTTTCAGAAGTTGAAAGTCACTTGTACTCTTTTTGTCTCTCAAAATTTTACTTTCTTTATTGTTAAGAGATATTGAAAGGGATTTTCATAAATAATAAATATTAATTTAAGTATTAAGAATGACAGTTTAGGTGACTAATGAATATATATTTAGCATTTTACTTGGCCAGACACTGTGCAAGTTACATTATATAACATTTAATTTTATAAAAGATAGGTTACATTATTATTTTCTATTTTTATAATTTGGAAGATTAAGGCTCAGAATCTTAGTTTCACCAAGTGAGAAAACAGAAATAAATAAACATAGGTGACTATAAATTTGTGAAGTGTTACTTCTGATTATTTAGGGTACATTCAGTGTGTCTTTAGAGCATAAATGATAGAATGTTTATCTGCATACAAAATAATTGTATTTAATATACACTATATAATTTCCATATATGTAGAACACAGTTCAGAATAAGTTAAATTATTATCGATGAGTCAAAGGGCTTCAGTTATAAGAGAACAAAATCCTACTCATAATAGTTTCCTAAATAAAGATTTCCAAGGAATGATAGCTAAGAATACCATAATTTTAGGAAACCAATACAGTTACCTAATCTGCAAAAATTAAATTTACAATTTCTCAGCATAAAAGTATAATAACAAAGAGATAATACCTAAAATATTATGATAATCTCCTGAATACAAGTTTCTAAAAATCATATAAAGTTATTAATGGAATCTAAGTTTTTATTAAAAGAAACACACTAAATAAATGTTAGACCCTCATTTTAAGAACTGCAATAACAATAACAGAAAGAAAAGAGAGTCTGTGTTTCAGTATATACACTATTGAGAGGGTGTAATCTTTAAGTGTTGCAGTGTCAGTTATGTCTTCCAAACTCACACATGCAACTAATTTATAGGAAAAGTCAAGAGCCTGACCAGGCAGTGATGCAGTGTATAGAGCATTGGCCTAGGTCACAGAGGACCCAGGTTTGAAACCCTGAGGTCACTGGCTTGAGCGCAAGCTCATCCAGCTAGAGCATGGGCTCACCAGTTTGAGCATGGGGGTCTCTGGGTTGAACATGGAATCATCAACATGACCCCATGGTCTCTCTCTAGCTTGTGTCCAAAGGTCCCTGGCTTAAAGCCCAAGGTCGCTGGCTTGAGCCCAAGGTCACTGGCTTAAGCAAGGGGTCACTGGCTCAGCTGGAGTTCCCTGGTCAAAGCACATATGAGAAAGCAATCAATGAACAACTAAGGTGCTGCAATGAAGCACTAAGGTGCTGCAATAAAGAACTGATACTTCTCATCTCTCTCCCTTCATGCCTGATGTCTATCCCTGTTTGTCCCTTTTGCTGTCTCTCTCTTGCTTAAATAAAAAAAGGAAAAGGAAAAAGAAAAACCAAGAAAGCACACCCAGCTTATGCAAAACAACTTAATTAGGGGATAGTAATATTTACTATAATTTATATATAAATACCTCCCCCTGACAAATGTTGACTTTTATAGGTGAGATCACAAGACAAAATTAACTTGTTCTTAATTAGATTAGTTACTTTTTAGCATAATTGAAGGTATCTAATTTGCTTACTTGAATTCATTAAATAACTCAAGATAGGCATTTAGGTGAATCAATAAACTATTCTTATTTGTATGTTAGCTGTTTTGTTTCAATCCAAGAAAAGAAAACTTGCAGGGGCTGAAATATTAGGAGAAGTCCAAGAGCAATCTGAAAATGTTGTTGCTATGTGACCTATAATAGCCAAATTATTAAAACAAAGTTCTAAAACTTCAAAGTTGGGGAGCTTCAAACTGTTACTGAAATAAGTGGGGATTCATATGGTCTGTCATCCTTTTCTACCGATTTCATGAGACACAGGGACTGAGCAGGTATAACAGCATCTTTAATTCAAATTGCAGCAACTTGAGAAAGCGAGGGACTCCTGTCCAAAAGATCTGCCTTAACACTATACTGGTGCTGGCGGTTTTCATAAGGCTCAGGGCTGTTAGTAATGGCATAAGGGGAAAAAAGTCAGAGCAGTTAGTCATGTAACAATGTGCAGGAGGTGGAGGTTCAGTTGCAGGAATGTCTCCTCCGCAAGTTCTTCTTTTGTAACACAGGCCTAGTCAACATAGTCTTATCTGGTGTCCTCGACATTACTCCAGAACAGCTGGGGTCATTATGCCTCTGGAAACTTCTGCAAGAGAACTCCCTCTATTTCTTATACTGCAAAATTAAAATTAAGGTTTGGGAACTAAGCTGCTAGTTACCTAGAGTGTCTTACTTCCTTGCAGGAGATTCTGTGACTCAGTCTTTACATGAAATTATTGTAACGTAACCCCTTACAAAACTACTTTATTTTAAGAATTACTATGAAGCCACAGTAATCAGAGGAGCAGGGGAATGTGGAAAGAATAGTCACATAAATCAATGGTACAGAGCAGAAAGTAGAGAAATAGGCCAACAAAATATAGGAAACTGACCTCTGACATTTATAAATAGAGCAAAGGCATTCACTAAAGAAAAGATAATGTTTTAAATAAATGGTGCTGGAATAACTCTACATCTATATGCAAAAAATAAACCAAGGCTTAAACCTTATATGCTACATAAAAAATAATTCACAGTAGATCAAAGATAAAAATATAAATTACAAAATTATAAACGTTCTAGAAGAAAACATAGAAAAAAACAAGTGAGTTTGAATTTGGTGACAAGTTTTTATATATATCACCAAAAACTTATTGTATAGAAAGAAAAATTAATAACTTATACTGTAATAAAATTTAAATTTTTTGCTTTTGTGAGAGCACCTGTTAAAAGAATGAAAAGACAGCAACAGACTAGGAGAAAATATTTGCAAAAGAAAAATTCGATTAAAAACATATATTCCCTAACCTGTGGTGGCGCAGTGGATAAAGCGTCGACCTGGAAACACTGAGGTTGCCAGTTCAAAACCCTGCACTGGTCTGGTCAAGGCACATATGGGAGTTGATGCTTCTAGCTTCTCCCCCCTTTCTCTCTCTCTCTCTCTCTCTCTCTCTCTCTCTCACTCTATGTTTCCTCTCTAAAATAAATAAATAAAAATAAATTAAAAAAAAATTTTAAAACATATATTCAAATTGCACAAATAACTCTTAAACTTCAACTGTAATATAATAAACAATTCAGTAAAAATTGACAAATTATCTGAACAGATACCTTACTGAAAAAAATGTATGGATTAAAAATAAACATATAAAAAGAGATTTAAAATTACTGTCAGTAGGGACACCACATTAAAACCAGCATTCCAGAGCTATAATAAATATCATTAGATAGTTATATTAACATATTTATTAGAAAGGCTAAAATCCAAAAACGAACAATACAAACTATTGGCCAGAATATGAAACAAGAACTTTGTTTTACTCCAGTGGGAATGCAAAATGGTACGTGACTTTGAAAGAGCATTTGGCAATTTCTTACAAAATTGAAGTTAATTGTATGATCTGTTACTTGCTCTTAGGGATTTTCCCACCTGATTTGTAAACATGTCTACACAAAAGCCTGAACATTAATGTTTATTGAAGCTTTATTCCTAATAGCTCAAAAAGGAAGCAAACAAAATTCAGTAAGTGAGTTGATTTCAAGCTGTTATATCTATACAGTGAATTATTACTCAGTGATATAAAGAAATGAACTAGTAAACCATAAAAAGAAAATAGTAAATCTTAAATGCATAGTTCTATGTAAATGAAGCCAGTCTTTAAAGGGCACATATTGATATTTCCAATTATATGACATTCTATTTTTTAAAATTTACTTATTTTTAAAATTATCCTAGATAATTTTTTTATTAAGAAATTAAATTTAATGACGTGACATTGATCAATAAGGGTACATAAGTTTTCAGGAGAACATCTCTATAGCATTTACACTGTTGATTATGTTGCACACCCATCACCCAGTCAGATCATTTCCCCTCACAGTATATTTGTCCCTCTTTTCTCTCCTCTGCTAAATCCTCCCCCTTTTATCTATGTCCTTGAGTCTCAGTTTTATATCCTAGCTTTGTGGGGTATCTATTTATCCCTTTTTATAACACTCCACACCACCCCTCCCACTGGTAACAACTTAAATTTATTTTTAAATTTATTGCGATGATGTGGTTTGCCAAGCCATACAGATTTCAGGTGTGCAACTCAGTATAACACCATCTACCTACCATATCATGCCCCACCCCTGCCCCAAGCAGAGTCTCTTTCCACCCCCAATTACCTTTGACTTTGATCTCTTCCCCCTACCTTCACCCCCTTTCCCTCTGGCTATTGTCACCCTGTTGTCTGTGTCATTGTAATATATATATATTTGGCTAATCCCTTCAATTTCTTTGACCTAGGCTCCTGTCCCCCTCCTGTTGGCTTTTCATCTTTATTCTAAAGGTAAAACTATAGTAATGGTACAAAACAAAATTTAAAAAGTGTCGACCAGGGATTCAAGAAGTAGGCAAAGGTTGAATAGGTGAAGCACGGGGAACATTTGGGTGGTGAAATATTTTGCATGAAGTTTTAATGATAAATTTGAGACATTGGACATTTGCCAAAATCATAGAACTTTATATTAGAAAGAGTGAACCTTAAAATAGAAATAAAAGAGGGGACACAAGATGGCAGTGGAGTAAGCAGACGAACAGACTCCCAGCACACACCACCAAACTGGATTACAAATTAATTTAGAAACATCCAGTGTGAAAAAACCAACTCTGGACTAACTACAAGAACTGCTCTCAAAATCCAAAGAGCAAAGAAAAAGCCACACCGAGCCTGGTGTGGAGTGCCAAGGAGCGGTGAGCCTCCCCTGCTTACAGGAACAAAGGGGGGGTGGTGAGGCTGAGAGCCCAGAAAGGCTCTCAATCAAAGGAAAACAGTAGAAAATATCACTTATAGCCACTTGCCTGGGGACCTGGGAACGAGGTGTGTTGAAAAAGCTGACTTGTTTTCCAAAAAAAGGGGGGGAGAGAGAGACAGCTGGTGACAAACAGTGGAATGCATGGGAGGACCTGAGCAGCGGAATTGAAGCAGCCATACCTGAGGGAGGCGCTGGAGGCGGCCATTGCAAGGGGAGGGATTGATCCTTCCACAGAATACTTCTAAAATATCTCTCTAGCTCCAAAGAGCACAATGAAGACACAGCTGAAAATAAGAAGTGGGGAGGAGGGGCAGTAACTCATGTCTCCATGGAGATCGAGATACACCTCCCCCTACTGAAGTGGAGAAAGCACCCTGCCCCCAGTGAGAGTAACTGGCAAATCAGGTCTTTAGAGTCTCAGGTTACACCCACCACATTCCTGGATACAGTTTCAAATAAGCCCCCTGCTGAGATCAGTACAACAAGACTACCACCTAGTTAAGAAAACTGAGAAGAAAACAAACAAATCAAAACTTCAAAGGGGCACTATTAGAAAAGCCAAATTTCACAGTGGATTATAAACAACAGCTGAAGCCAACCAAAGAAGACCTATAAATAAAACAACTCAAAATTGGAGGCAGACAACACCAAGCCTAGTCTCAGCCAGCTCTACAAACAATACACCCAAACACACAGACATAATGAGAAGACAGAAAAGTGCAATACAAATGAAACCACAAGAAAATTCTCTCCAAACTTCCAGATGCAGAGTTTAGAATAATGATTGTTAGGATGCTTAGTGATCTTAGAACAACAATGGATAGTCATGAACACCTAAATAAAGAGATAGCAAGTATAAAAAAGGACATTGAAATATTAAAAAAAAATCAGTCAGAGATGACAAATACAATATCAAAAATGAAGACCACAATGGAAGGAAATAAAAGCAGGATGGATGAAGCTGAAGACTGAGTCAGTGAGTTGGAAGACAAGATGAACAAAGGCATGGAAGCAGAGAATAAAAAAGAAAGGGACACAAAAAGTCAGAGGAAACTCTAAGAGAGCTCTGTGACAACATGAAGAGAAATATCATTCACATAATAGGGGTTCCTGAAGATGAAGAGAAAGAACAAGAAATAGAAACTCTCTTCAATCAAATCATAGCTGAAAACTTCTCTAAAGTGATGCAGGAAGGGTCTTACAAGTTCAAGAAGCACAGAGAACTCCATTAAAGAGAAACCCAAAGAAACCAACACCAAGACACATCATAATTAAAATCCCAAACCTAAGTGTTAAAGAGAAAATATTAAAAGCTGCTAGAGAAAAAAAGGCTATCACCTACAAAGGAGCACTCATAAGGAAGACATCCGACTTCTCAACAGAAACACTTGAGGCTAGAAGGGAATGGCAAGAAATATTAAAAGTAATGCAGAACAAAAGCCTACCACCTAGACTACTTTATCCAGCAAGGCTATCATTTAAAATTGAAGGAGAAATAAAAAGCTTCCCAGACAAAAGAAAACTCAAGGAATTCATTACAACAAAACCAATGCTGCAGGAAATGTTAAGGGGTCTGTTGTAAACAGATCAAAGTGGGAAAAGAATATAGCAAAAGAGAAATACACCTTCAAAATATAAAATGGCAATAAACAACTACATATCAATAATAATCTTAAATGTAAATGGATTAAATGACCCAATCAAAAGACATTGGGTAGCTGCATGGATAAGAAAACAGGACCCGTACATATGCTGTCTACAAGAGACATACCTTAAAACAAAAGATGCACATAGACTGAAGGTAGAAGGATGGAAAAAAATATTTCAAGCTAATGGAAATGAAAAAAAAGCTGGAGTAGCAATACTTATATCAGACAAAATGGACTTTAAAGCCAAGGCTATAGTAAGAGATAAAGAAGGTCACTACATAATGATAAAGGAGCAATCCAACATGAAGATATAACCATTATAAATATATACCCACCTAATATAGGAGCTCCTAAATATATAAAGCAGACTTTGATGAATTTAAAGCACAAGATCAACAGCAATACTATAATAGTAGTAGATTTCAATACCCAATAACATCACTAGATAGATCCTCAAAAAAGAAAATTAACAAAGAAACAGCAGACTTAAAGGAGACACTAGATCAACTGGATTAATAGATATCTTCAGAACCTTTCATCCTAAAGCAGAAGAATATACATTCTTTTCAAGTGCTCATGGTACATTCTCCAGGATAGATCACATGTTAGGACAAAAAAGCAATCTCAACAAATTTAAGAAGATTGAAATCATATCAAAGAATTTCTCTGATCACAATGGCATGAAACTAGAAATCAATCACAACAGAAAAATTGAAAAATACTCAAACACATGGAAACTAAATAGTATGTTATTAAATAATGAATGGGTTAACAATAAAATCAAAGAAGAAATACAAAAATTCCTAGAAACAAATGATAATGAACATACAACAACTCAAAATTTATGGGACGCAGCAAAAGCAGTCCTGAGAGGGAAGTTCATAGCACTACGGCATTCCTTAAGAAGCTTAAAAATGCTCAAATAAACAACCTAACCCTTCATCTAAAAGAACTTACAAAAGAACAGCAAGTAAGGCCCAGAAGTAGTAGAAGGAAGGAAATAATAAATATCAGAGCAGAAACAAATGACATAGAGGCTAAAAAAACAATACTGAGGATCAATGAAACCAAGAGCTGGTTCTTTGAAAGGGTAAACAAGATCGATGAACCTTTAATGAGACTCACCAAAAAAAAGAAGAAAGAAAACTCAAATAAATAATATTAGAAATGAGAGTGGAGAAATAAAAACCGACACAACAGAAATACAAAATATTGTAAGAAAATACTATAAAGAACAGTATGCCAAAAAATTAAACAACCTAGGTGAAATGGATAAATTCCTTGAAACATACAATCTTCCAAAAATCAACCTGGGAGAATCAGAACACCTCAACAGACCAATCACAACAAAAGAGATTGAAACAGTTATCAAAAAGCTCCCAAAAAACAAAATCCTTGGGCCCGATGGATTGACTGGGAATTTGACTAAATATTCGAAGAAGAAATAACTCCTATCCTTCTCAAGCTATTTCAAAAAATTCAAGAGGAAGGAACACTACCAAGTTCCTTTTATGAGGCGAGCATAATTCTGATTCCAAAACCAGGCAAAGACAACACAAAGAAAGAAAATTATAGGTCAATATCCCTGATGAATTTAGATGCTAAAATCCTTAACAAAATATTAGCAAACTGGATCCAGCAATACATGAAAAAAATCATACATCATGATTAAGTGGGATTTATTCTGGGGAGGCAAAGATGGTACAACATTCATAAATCAATTAATGTGATTCACCACATAGACAAAAGGAAGGAGAAAAACCACATGATAATTTCAATAAATGCAGAAAAAGCATTTGATAAAATCCAGCACCCATTTATGATCAAAACTCTTAGTAAAGTGGGAATACAGGAAACATACCTCAACATGATAAAGGCCAATTATGACAAACCCACAGCCAACATCATAATCAATGGACAAAAACTAAAAGCAATTCCTCTAAAATCAGGAAACAGGCAGGGATGTCCCCTTTTACCACTCTTATTCAACATAGCACTGGAAGTCCTAGCTACAGCAATCAGACAACAAGAAGAAATAAAAGGCATTCAAATTGGAAAAGAAGAAGTAAAACTATCATTATTTGCAGATGATATGATACTGTATATAGAAAACCCTAAAGGCTCAGTCAAAAAAATACTGGACCCAATAAAAGAATTCAGCGAGGTGACAGGATATAAAATTAACACACAGAAATCAGAGGCATTTCTATGCCCGAACAATGAAATGTCAAAAAGAGAAATTAAGGAAACAATCCGCTTCACTATTGCAACCAAAAATATAAAGTACCTAGAAGTAAATTTAACCAAGGAGGTTAAAGACTTGTACTCAGAAAATTATAAAACATTGATAAAAGAAATAAATATACACAAACAAGTGGAAGCATATACCGTTTTTATGGTTAGGAATAATAAACATCATTAAAATGTCTATATTACCCAAAACAATTTATAAATTCAATGCAATACCAATTTACTACCAATGACATACTTCAAAGATATAGAACAAATATTCCAAAAATTTATATGTAACCAAAAAAAAAAAAAACAACAAACCACTAATAGCCTCAGCAATCTTAAAAAAGAAGAATAAAGTGGGAGGTATCACACTTCCTTATATCAAGTTATACTACAAGGCCATTGTACTCAAAACAGCTTGGTACTGGCATAAGAACAGGCATATAGATCAATGGAACAGAACAGAGAACCCAGAAATAAACCCACATCTTTATGGATAATTGATATTTGACAAAGGAGGTAAAAGCATACAGTGAAGTAAAGACAGTCTCTTTAACAAATGGTGTTGGGAAAACTGGACAGCTACCTGCAGAAAAATGAAACTAGACTACCAACTTACACCATGCACAAAAATATGCTCAAAATGGATAAAGGACTTAAATGTAAGCCATGAAACCCTAAGCATTCTAGAAGAAAAGATAGGCAGTAAACTCTCTGACATCTATCTAAGCAATATATTTGTGGATTTATCTCCACAGGCAAATGAAATAAAAGACAGGATAAACAAATGGGACTATATCAAACTAAAAAGCTTTTGCACAGCTAAAGTCAATATGAACAGAATAAAAAGACAAACCACACAATGGGAGAACATATTTGACAACACATCTGATAAAGGGTTAATAACCAAAATTTATAAAGAACTTGTAAAACTCAACACCAGGAAGACAAACAATCCAATCAAAAAGTGGGCACAAGAAATGAATAGACACTTCTCCAAAGAGGACCTACAGATGGCCAGTAGGCATATAAAAAAATGCTCAACATCAATAATCATTAGAGAAATGCAAATTAAAACCACAATGAGATATCACCTCACACCAGTCAGAATGGTGCTCATTAACAAAACAACACATTATAGGTGCTGGTGAGGATGTGGAGAAAGGGGAACCCTCCTGCACTGCTGGTGGGAATGCAGACTGGTGCAGTCACTGTGGAAAACAGTATGGAGATTTCTCAAAAAATTAGAAATGGAACTGCCCTTTGACCCAGCTATTCCACTTATAGGAATATATCCCAAGGACACCATATCACTGACTGTAAAAAAGAAATGCACCCCTATGTTTATGGCAGCATTGTTCACTATAGCAAAGATCAGGAAACAGCCCAAGTGTTCATCAGTGGACGAGTAGATTAAAAAGCAGTGGTACATATATACAATGGAATACTATGGTGCCATGAAAAAGAAGAAAATATTAGCTTTTGCAACAATATGGAGGGGCCTTGAAACTAATATGTTGAGTGAAATAAGCTGGGCAGAAAAATAAAAATATTATATGACCACTCATTTGAGGAAACCAAGGAACAATGAGAACTGAGGAAAGGAATTAAGACAGAGGAGGGATCAAAGGGACCAGAGGAAGAGGACAGAGGGAAAGGAGATGATAGGATGGGATAAAACTGAAGGGACTGGGGGGGGGAGGGTGCTACAGGGAGGCGAGTAAGGGAGATGTTGAGGGGAATATGGGGGAGGCGGGATGCAGTCAGGGTCACCCTAGAATCTATGTAAAAACAATTAATTAAATAAAAAAAATAGAAATAAAAGAAAATCATTTATGAGTTTGGGTTACCAGTAGTGAATAGATAATGTGTCAATAAATTTAATTGTATTACAAATGTATAAAATATTGGAAAATATGAAAGAGCATTTATAAATGTCTTTTTAGGAAAATCAACATCATAGTAGATGGTCATGACTGTAGATGCAAAATACAATATTAATCATTGCTCTTAGTTCACACTCAGCTTGTATATCCTACTCAGGGAACCATCATTGTCAATGGGCTTCCTCTTTACTTGGAGCAGCACCATGTTTTGTGTTTTTCTGTACAATTATAAGTGTCAACACCATTGTCAACTACTTAAGTGAGCCTTTAAGTTGCTAGCTAATAAAGTAATATTTGTAGACAATTCCTTTTCTTCAAAAAAAAAAAAAAAACTATTAAAAATTTCCCCAGGCCCTGGCTGGTTTGCTTGGTGGATAAAGCATGGACCAGACATGCCAGAGCTTGCAGATTTGATGCCCCTGGTCAGGGCACGTATGAGAAGCAATAAATGATTATGCAATTAAATGGAATAACTAAGTGAAACAACGAGTTGATGCCTCTCTCTCTCTCAAATCAATGAAAATATAAAAAAAAAAAATCCCCAAGCATTCATGGCTCGTCTTGAAAAATTATTTTTTCCCCAGAATGAGTCATTTTTTCTCAAATAGCTGCACCTAGAAATATTGATTTGATGCTGAGTGTTCTTCCAATTTATATTTTAAATCCCTTTGGAAATTTGCCCCAGCCTCCATGTACTCAGGCATGCATCTGTTCATATACATCTAAGGTCTTTCTCTGTGCTTCACTTGTCCCTATTTAAGTGATTGCACATATTTGCTTTTATTGTTGCATTTCTCTAACTTGTCTTTCCTGTGGGGTAGGATAAGGAGGTCTCTGATTTCAATTGCCCCTTGTCTTGATGGAACATGTGACATTTACATAGTCACTATCACCTATTAATCTGGAAGATGCTGGGTTGGAAACATGGGAAGCTTGGAGAAAGAAAAGGCAATTTCTCTTTATATACTATTTCTTGTTTCTGAATGCTCTTTCACTCTTTTTACCTGTCTGAATTTAAGACATTCTTGATGTCTAAGCTACCTCTCCTCTGGTCAACCTCCCTTCACTCCACAATGTGGGCTGAGTGTCCTTCTTTATTCCCCTTAGCATTTCTTGACTAGCTTTGTCATCGCATGAAGAATGCATTTAATCCTGCACTGAGCTTTGCCATCAAGTGTATCTCACTCTTAATTGCAATAAACCACTTATTTTTCTTGGCCTCCCATAGGTTGTAATTACCTTGATTTTAGAGCCTACATTGTACTTAAGTTTTAAACCTATCTTGAAAGGCTTACACCGCAAGTGGCAGGTTGTTATTGAGGTAGGCACTCAATAAATACGAAGTGGATGCACGAGAAGCTGTCCCTTCAATTTATACCTTTATCTGTCTTGAGTATTCTACAGATGAAAAGTAGAAATATCATCTAAGTATGATTGACATAGATTCATTATATTTTCTACCTTTCAAAAAACCATCATTATTAGGAAGGGTGATATAAAAGAAAATTGGTTGGGAAAGAAAGAAGTGTTAAATAAACATAAAAGAAAAAAAAACTGTAAACAGCATCCAACTAGCATTTCTACCTTCCCCTTTTATAACTTCCATGGTCACCTCCAATTTGCTTAAATGCTGCTCATATGACATCACATTTATTCTAGGAGACACAATTAAAATATACTGCTGCATCAAGGAATATGGCTATAGTGTGACCTGTCTGTATCCATACTTAGAGATGTATCCAGTAAACACCCTACTATATTTTTATGAATTCCACAAATAACCAGTTCACTTTCCTTATAGTATAAACATAGACTTATTCACAATTGCATCATTGGGGAAGATGATTTAGTTACTACATGGTAACTAGAGAGAGGGGAGAGGTGTAGCCTTTTTAATCTTCAACCTGTTAAAATAATGAAAATCATCACATAAAGCCCTATTTTCATTAGATAGATGAAGGACCATAAAAACCTGAAATGTCAGGCAGCCTCTCATTAATCATAGATGTGAATCAGCACAAAGCTGTACAAGATCCAGGAATACAAGCAAGAAAGCTGACAGGGATGCATCCTGAGCTCGGAAAGGGCCCAGGCCAGCCAGTGTTGCCTCCTACAGGTGACCTCCTTTCACTGAGGTGCATTCTGATCTGGGAAAATCTGGCATTATAATGTCAAAGGTAGAAAGAGACAGGTGTTTGGGGGTGTAGTTTTTATTTTTTGTTACACAGGGAGAGAATCTCTAAGACTAATTTCCATCTTGCACTCAGCCAAATTCCATAAATCTGTAATTCAATATTTATTTGGAATAAACAATCTAGATGAATCCATGTACATCTTATTAAAATATCTTTTGATAAGAAATGCCTCCCTTATCTTTCAGCTGGTAAACCATATCAGAATTTTGCAAGGAGATCTGGCCAACATTAGTGCTCACTAGTAGAAAGGAGTGAGTTATATAGAATAAAATCTGGTATGTCCCAAAGTTGGATGGGACATTAGTCAGGGTTCTCCAGAGAAATGGAACCAATGGAAAGTCAGTAACTATACAGTATCTGCGTGGACATTTCTATCTTTTTATCTGTCTACCTATATTTATATCTATCTATCTGTATGTATATCTGTATCTATATAAATATCTATATCTGTATCTGTATCTCTTCCTCAATCTCTATCTTTACAGAGATTTTAGAGAAGAAATTGGCTCATGCAGTTGTGGAGGCTGAGAAGTCCCAGGGCCTGACCTCTGCCTGTGTTGTAATTCATCCTGAGCCTGAAGGCCTGAGAACCAGTGAGCCCATAGTACAGTCCCAGTCTGAGAGCAGAAGAGAGATAATTCTTTTCTCTGGGCCCAATTGGTCAATTGTTCTTGAGTTCACTAGGAAGTCATCCTGATGTTTTTTTCTGTCTCATCAATCTGTCAGGGAAAAACTGTTGACCCTATGTAAAGCCAGTAGTCGCGGTCATTATCACAGTCGCCTGACCCGTGCAGGTTCACATTGGATTCGAACAGTCGGTAATGAAACAACGGAGCCAAGAACTGGTGAGCCATCAGCTTTAATTCTAGCTTGCACCCGGCAAGCAAGCAAAAACACACACTGGGCTCCAAAACCCACTCATTCAGTGCCCACAAAGCTACTGACTTATCCGAGTTTCCTAGAATCAAAGGTTTCTAGCTCTCCAGACTTATTCACCTCTGTTCCCCATCTCCTCCTGCACAAACTTTTAACAAACTGGCTTCTCTCTCAGCACTCTACCATCTTGTCTGCTTCTCCCGGCCTCCACATGGCCTTAATCTGCTCTCCTCTCTTCTAATACTAACCTCAGGAACTCAGGAACCAAGAGCGAGAGCAAGCTACTGGTCCATCCCAGTTTATAGCATAGAAAATCCAAATCTTTAATCCAATTATACAAAGAAGAAAGTCTCTGATACAAAGCCACCCATCTGAGACATAATGGGATTCCTCAGGAGAGTGCGCTACCCTACATCATCCAGTCAAGGGCGTGGGGAAGAGCTTACTCTTAAAACCAAGCCTTAGGCCATAACGACCTGGCCTGCTTTTACAGCCTTTCCCCCACACCCATCCTAAGCATAAGGGCAAATAATATCATCTGGGTGAGGGGCTTCCATGTGGGCAGCGCCATCTTTAACAAAGTGAGCATATTATATTTTATCTGCCCAACACCCTATCTTCAAAATATATTGCAATAGACTGCTACCAGCTCTCCCTCGTCTCATGACACCTGCATTGCTTTCTGAAGTAATCCTTTTAAAATATATGTCAAACTACCTTACTTTTTTGTTCAAAATCCTCCAATGGCTTCTAAATATACTATGGATGAAAAGAGGCTCTTAGGTCAGCCAAAAGAGGGACATGCAAGGCCTGATGAGTTTTATAAGAAGTTTATTTATGCATCTGCGTACAGATGAGCTAAGACCCTGCTGGCATTGGCAGAGAGCTGGAGGAAGAAGGTGTCTGATACAGGGACTACTTCAGACATCTCCTGATCTGGGGGTTGGTATACCTGGACATGCTCAGATTAACATGCCTTGGTTTGTGGCTTTGCTCAAAGGATTGTCTCCATTTTCCTAGAGGTCTTGTCCCAAGGACATTTCCCAGATCCTCCTGGGGTGAGGAGAGTTGCTTAGGGAAGGGAGAAGTTGGGTGAGGGAGATGCTTAATGAGGAAGTTGCCCAGTGGGAGGCTGGGTGAGGGGAGTTTCAGTTTAAAGTGGACTAGACCCAAACTTAACAAGGGCCCCATGCAGAACCTGACAAACTCCAGAGAGGTCAGCGTGGTGGCCTTGCAAACTCAGAGACCTAAAGTAGCCACACAGATGGTCTGAAATCAAAACCTTCTAACTAAAAGCAGTTCGTGTTCGGTAATCCTGTCCTAGGGAGATATTTTTCTCTAACAAAATTCAATGCTTGCCTTAATGGAACCTGTAAGATCGGAGGATAATGGGGGACAGTCACATGAGGAACTCAGACCCGGTATCTTTGGGTAGAGCTGCCCACAACTAAGCATGCCAAAAGAAACTTCCCAGAGGTCCTTGGTAAGGTGACCAGATGTCCTGCTTTTGGCGGGACAGTCCTGATTTTTAACAATTTGTCCTGCATCCCACAGTGTTTTAAAAAAGTTCCGATTTAAAAAAATGTATTACAATACTATTTTTGCATTCTATGAAAATATTCCTTTGCTCCATATAGAGCAAATTTTTAATCAAGAACCGCCCCCCCATCAATGGTGTACTGCATTACCAATTTTATCTTTCTTTTTTTTAATCAATTTTAATGAGGTGACATTTATAAATAAGGGTACATATGTTCAAAGAAAACATCTCTAAGTTATCTAATCATTCAATTATGCTGCATACCCATCACCCAAAGTCAAATTGAACTCTGTCACCTCTCTGGTTTTCCTTGTACCCCTTCCTTCCCCCTGTCCCACCCTCTCCTTCCTCCCTTCACCCCGTAACCACCACACTCTTGTCCATGTCTCATACACTCGCTTTTATGTCCCACCTATGTATGAAATCATGCTGTTCTCAGTCTTTTTCTGTTTTACATATTTCACTTCGTATGTTATCAAAGTCCATCCATTTTGTTGTAATTGATCTGATGTCATCATTTCTTATGGCTGAGTAGTATTCCATGGTATATATGTACCAAAGCTTTTTAATCCACTCATCCTCTGACGGACACTTGGGCTGTTTCCAGATCTTCGCTATTGTGAACAATGCTCCCACGAAATTGGGGGCGCATTTCTTCTTTTCGAACAGTGCTATGGTGTTCTTAGGATATCCTAAAAGTGGGATAGCTGGGTCAAAAAGTAGTTCGAATTTTAATTTTTTGAGGAATCTCCATACTGTTTTCCACAGTGGCTGCCCCAGTCTGCCTTCCCACCAGCAGTGCAGAAGGGTTTCCTTTTCTCCATATCCTCACAAGCACTTATACTGTGTTGTTTTGCTGATGAGCGCCATTCTGACTTGAGTGAGGTGATATTTCATTGTAGTTTTAATTTGCATTTTTCTAATGATTAGAAATGTTGAGCACTTTTTCATATGCCTATTGGCCACCTGTATGTCCTCTTTGAAGAAATTTCTATTCATTTATTTTGCCCATTTTTTGATTGGATTGTTTGTCTTCCTGGTGTTGAGTTTTATAAGTTCTTTATAAATTTGGGTTATTAACCCCTTATCAGACATGTTGTCGAATATGTTCTCCCATTGTGTGGTTTGTCTTTTTATTCTGTTCATATTGTCTTTAGCTGTGCAAAAACTTTTTAGTTTGATATAGTCCCATTTGTTTATCTTGCCTTTTATTTTATTTGTCCATGGAGTTAAGTCGGCAAATATATTGCTGCAACTGATGTCGAAGAGCTTGCTGCCTATGTTTTCTTCTAAGATGCTTATGGTTTCACGGCTTACATTTAAGTCTTTTATCCATTTTGAATTTGTTTTTTTGAATGGTGTAAGTTGATGATCTAGTTTCATTTTTTTGCAGATAGATGTCCAATTTCCCCAACATCATTTGTTAAAGAGGCTGTCTTTACTCCATTGTATGTTCTTTCCTCCTTAATCAAATATCATTTGTCCATAAAAGTGTGGGTTTATTTCTGGGTTCTCTGTTCTGTTCCATTGATCTATGTGCTTGTTCTTATGCCAGCACCAGGCTGTCTTGAGTACAATGGCCTTGTAGTAAACCTTGATATCTGGAAGAGTGATACCTCCTGCTTTATTTGTTCTTTTTAAGATTGCTGAGGCTATTCGTGTTCTTTTTTGGTTCCATATAAATTTCTGGAATATGTGTTCTATATCTTTGAAGTATGTTATTGGTATTTTAATTGGTATTGCATTGAATTCATAAATTGCTTTTGGTAATATAGACGTTTTAATGTTTGCTCTTTCTAACCATGAGCACGGTTTATGCTTCCACTTGTTTGTATCTTCCTTGATTTCTTTTATCAGTGTTCCATAATTTTTTGAGTACAAGTCCTTAACCTCCTTGGTTAAATTTACTCCTAGGCACTTTATTTTTTTGGCTGAAATAGTGAAGGGGATTGTTTTCTTAATTTCTTTTGCTAGCAGTTCATTGTTGGTATATAAAAAGGCCTCTGATTTCTGAGTATTAATTTTATATCCTGCCACCTTGCTGAATTCATTTATTGGGTCCAGTCATTTTTTTACTGAGACTTTAGGGTTTTACATATACAATGTCATATCATCTGCAAATAGTGACAGTTTTACTTCTTCTTTTCCAATTTGGATGTCTTCTATTTCTTCTTCTTGTCTGATTGCTATAGCTAGGACTTTCAGAACTATGTTGAATAAGAGTGGTGAAAGGGGGCACCCCTGCCGGGTTCCTGATCTTAAAGGGACTGCTTTTATTTTTTGCCCATTTAGCATTATGTTTGCTTTGGGTTTGTCATAGATGGCCTTTATCATGTTAAGGAATGTTCCCTGTATTCCCAATTAACTGAGAGTTTCGAGCATGAATGGGTCCTGGATTTTATCAAATGCTTTTTCTGCATCTATTGAAATTATCATGTGATTTTTGTCCTTCCTTTTGTTTATGTGATGAATCACATTGATTGATTTGTGAATATTGAACAAGCCTTGCCTCTCCAGATAATTCCCACTTGATCATGTTGTATGATTTTTTTTTCATATCTTGCTGGATCCAGTTGGCTAATATTTTGTTGAGAATTTTAGTGTCTAAATTCATCAGGGATATTGGCCTATAATTTTCTTTTTTTTGTGTTTTCTTTGCCCAGTTTCGGGATCAGAATTATGCTCGCCTCATAAAAGGAGTTTGGAAGTCTTCCTTCCTCTTGAATTTTTTGAAATAGCTTGAGGAGGATAGGAGTTAGTTCTTCTTTGAATTTTTGGTAGAATTCACCTGTGAAGCCATTAGGCCCAGGACTTCTCTTTGTTGGAAGTTTTTTGATAACTGTTTCAATCTCTTTTGTTGTGATTGGTCTGTTGAGGTGTTCTGATTCTTCCAGATTGATTTTTAAAAGAATATATAATTCAAGAAATTTGTCCATTTCACCTAGGTTGTCTAATTTTTTGGCATAGAGTTCTTCATAGTACTTTCTTACAATACTTTGTATTTCTGTTTTGTCAGTTGTTATTTCTCCACTCTCATTTCTAATCTTATTTACTTGAGTCCTCTCTTTTTCTTAGTGAGTCTCGTTTAAGGTCCATCCATCTTCTTTACCTTTTCAAAGAACCAGCTCCTGGTTTCATTGATTCTCAGTATTGTTTCCCTAACCTCTATGTCATTTATTTCCTCTCTGATATTTATTATTTCCATCCTTCTACTGGTCCTGGGCTTTATTTGCTGTTGTTTTTCTAGTTCTTTTAGATGCAGGGTCAGGTTGCTTATTTGAGCTTTTTCTATCTTCTTATGGTATGTCTGTAGTGCAATGAACTTCTCTCTCAGTACTGTTTTTGCTGTGTCCCATAAATTTTGAGTTGATGTATGCTCATTTTCATTTGTTTCTAGAAACATTTTTATTTCTTCTTTGATCTCATTGTTAATCTATTCATTATTTAATAACATGCTATTTAGTTTCCAAGTGTTTGAATATTTTTCAATTTTTCTTTTGTTGTTAATTTCTAGTTTTATGCCATTGTGATCAGTAAAAATGCTTGATATGATTTTAATCTTCTTACATTTGTTTAGACCATTTTTGTGTTCTAACATGTGGTTTATCTGAGAATATGTACCATGAGCGCTTGAGAAGAATGTACATTCTACTGCTTTAGGGTGAAAAGTTCTGAAGATATGTATTAAATCAAGTTGATCTAGTATATCCTTTAAGTCTGTTGTTTCTTTATTAATTTTCTTTCTGGAGGATATATCCAGTGATGTTAGTGGGGTATTGAAATACCCTACTATTATAGTATTGCTGTAAATCTTGCCCTGTATATCGATCAAAGTCTGCTTTATGTATGTCCAGGCTCCTATGTTTGGTGCGTAGATATTTATAATAGTTATATCTTCCTGTTGAATTGTTCCCTTTATCATTATGTAGTATCCTTCTTTATCTCTCACTACAACCTTTGTTTTAAAGTCCATTTTTTCAGATATAAGTATTGCTACACTGAATTATTTTTCTTTTCCATTTGCATGAAATATTTTTTTCCATCCTTTTACCTTCAGTCTATGTGCATCTTTTGTTTTAAGGTGTGTCTCTTGTAGATAGCATATGTATGGGTCCTGTTTCTTTATCCAAGCAGCTACCCTATATCTTTTTATTGGATCATTTAATCCATTTACATTTAAGGTTATTATTGATATGTAGTTGTTTATTGCCATTGTATTCTTTAAAGCTGTATTCTTCTTTTGCTATATTCTTTTCTCCTTTGAACTGTTCACAACAGGCCCCTTAGCATCTCTTGCAGAATTGGTTTGGTTTTAATGAATTCCTTGTGGCTTTTTTTGTCTGGGAAGCTCTTTATTTCTCCTTTAATTTTAAATGTTAGCTTTGCTGGATAGAGTAGTCTTGGTTGTAGGTTCTTGTTCTGCATTACTTTGAATATATCTTGCCATTCCCTTCTGGCCTCAAGTGTTTCTGTTTAGAAGTTGGATGTCATTCTTATGGGGGCTTTTTTGTAGATGATAGCCTTTTTTTCTCTAGCAGCTTTTAAATTTTTCTCTTTATCCTTAGCTTTGGTATTTTAACTATGATGTGTCTTGGTGTAGATTTCTTTGGGTTTCTCTTTAATGGAGTTCTCTGTACTTCTTGAACGTGTGAAATGTTTTCCAGTCATAATTTAGGGAAGTTTTTTGCTATGATTAGATTGAACAAAGTTTCTATTTCTTGTTCTTTCTCTTCTTCTTCAGGAACCCCTATGATGTGAATGTTATTTCTCTTCGTGTTGTCACAGAGCTTCCTTAGAGTTTCCTCAGATTTTTTCAGTCTCTTTTCTTTTCTCTGCTCTGCTTCTGTGCCTTTATTTTGTCTTCTAATTCGCTGATTTGATCCTCAGCTTCATCCATCGTGCTTTTAATTCCTTTCATTGTGGTCTTTAGTTCTGATATTGTATTTGTCATTTCTGTCTTGTTCTTTATTATTTCACTTTCTTTTTTGATACTTCCTATCTTTTATTTAGGTGTTCATAATGATCATCCATTGTTGCTCGAAGCTTCTGAACATGCTTACTATGATTATTTTAAACTCTGCATCTGGTAATTTTGTTATATCTGGTTCATTCAGGTCCTTCTCTGGGGATTTCTCTCGATTCATTTGGGTTGCATTTCTCTGCCTGCCCGTTTTGTCTGTGTATTAGAAGGGTGTGGCTACTACAACATCCAATGATGTTGCCTCTGTGTTCCCTAGGTGTGGTCTGTCTGCAGGCCCGCCACCCCCTCTGCCGCTGCCTAGGGCTGTTGGGATGGGCGCTGCCAGCGCAAGCCAACTGCCGCTGTTGTTGTGATTTCCACCTCTCCTTCGAGGGAGGGGCTGTGTTCTGGTGCCAGGTTCTATAAGACTCAGCCTGTCTGGGCCTTTGCTTCACCCGCACAAGTCGGGTTGTGCACCGCACTCAAGCCACAATCCTCAGCACCAAGGGTAGGGCTGCTAACGTGCGCTCAGCTGCGAGCCTCCGCCTGTCCCAGGCTTTAGCCCCACCCCCGTGGTCAAGGGCCAGCTCTAGCAGTGTCGCAAACCTCAGAGGCCAGGTGATGCTGCGCGTTCATGGGGCCCTGTTCAGTAGCAGATCTCTGCCCGTTTCTGGCCTTCCGCTTTTCCCTCCTCAGGTGGGGCTGCTGGCGGGCCCGCAGCTGCCAGACCGCTTTTGTGCGTCCCCTCCACCCCTGCTGAGCTAGACCGAGCTCATGCCGGCTGAACCTCAACCCCCGCCGACAGAACCGCGTTTCAGCATCCCACCGCCACCATCCCTCCAGCAAGCCCTCAGCACTGTGTGCAGTTCAGACCCTAACATACTGTAGTCCTGGAAGCTCCCTCCATCTAAGGAGCTCTGCTCTAAATGCTGCGGGAGAGCTTGTTTGGCTGGTGTCCTGTTTCCCTTTGCTGGTATTGCTAGTTACAAGGGAAGTATTTGTTTTCGATTAGGGAAGTGACTCAGTCCAGGGGTTAGGGTGGCTGTGCCTCAGAGTGTTTCTCCCTGTGTCTTCCAGTCCACACTCTCTTCCCACTGCTCTGGTCCTCGCCTCTGTCCCTGTTCCCCGGAGCCCCAGGTGAGTGATTGTGAGAGAGGTTTTCTGTGCTGTCCCTTTAAGAATAATTCTGGGTCTGAGAAAACTGTCTCTTTCTCACAAATAGTATCCTCACTTGTTTCACAGTTCAATACTGTCCAAACACCTCTTCTAGGTTTTGGGGCTGCACAGTGGGGCTTTGTTTCTGGGACCCAGATCCCTCCCTCTCCGCTAAACTCTCTTCCTGCCACAGGGGTCTCTCTGGGCTGCCATTCGCTCCAGGGAGCTGGGCAGCCCTCTCCATGTTTTCGCTTTTTCTAACAGTCTCAATGTGGCTTCTTCAGTGTTCCTTGGTTGAAGAGTCCACTTAGTTTAGTTCAAAGTTGGTTTATCCAGTTGATGGTTCTTAAAATGAAGGTATAATCCACTTTGGTTCTGGGAGTTGGAAGTTGGTACATCCACCTACTCCATCGCCATCTTGCCATGTCCGATACACAAGAAACTTAATAGTGGCTGCCCTGCTCTGTTTCAGGCTTTGAAACTTCATGCTCAGGTCAGACCTGCCGGGCCTGCACTATATTCCGATCTGCTCTCTCCTCCAAACGCATGTTCTGTTTCTTTGCCTGTTCTACATTCTCTTCCACCTGTTGTTCTGTTTCTCAGAGCTGATTGAAAGTCCTCCAATATAACCATGGCCTCCTCCCCGCTGCTGCTCCTGCACCTAGGCCTGCAGCTCGGCAGGCAGAATGCTCAGGAACTGCTACAGCACCAGCATCTCTAGCATCTGCATCTTACTGAGCATCTCAGGCTGCATCCACAGCCAGCAGAGCACACAGAGCCAGCTCAGCACCTCTCGAGATCCTTTGGTATCTTCATACCACAGCTGCCTGAACTGTTTGCACAGTTCCCTATCTGTCCGTGGCTCCTGTCCAAGGTCATTGCCGCTTGAATCCCTGTTTCCAAGCACAGTGGTGATCCTCCTTCACTGCTTGAAGCCCCTTCTTCTTCAGATTCAGAGGAGCCTGGGAAGGAACACTCATCAATGCTGTCGCCATCCTCAGTTTCAGACGACTCTCTCAGTTTTGGAGAACTTTCTTTTGACTATCTCCTCAGGGATACTTCATCTTGCCGCCTTGGTGACCACCTCCCTCGGAGCCTGGGCCCCACTTTACCAATTTTAAAATCTGGTCACCTTATGGGAGAAGAGTGACTGTCTGTCAGCCAGTGAAATTTCACCACGTCATATTAGCTCACCCACCCTAGAGGGCCCTTTTAAATACCTCTCACACGGTTTAATTCGCACAACTCCTCTGGCTTCTATACCCCGGGACTAGAGGACCTCGTCAAGCAGGATGAGCTGTACGAAATAAAGTCTTTGCTATTCCACACTTTGTGGCTCCAGCCCCTTCCTTCTTTCTCAGTGGGGAGAAATACCTTATATTTGGTGCCAAAACCCAGGAGGAGTTAGAAGCCCGCTGGGGCCACTCCTCTCCCTGTCCCATCCAAGAAAGAAACAGGATCTTCGACCTCCCATCCACTTCAGCACACTGTGTGGTAAGTCCCCTGCCTCCAGCCTCCTCTCAGTTCTTTCTGCTGAGACTCCCTGTCTGAAACAGTAGCTACGTCAGGGAAGTCTTTTTCATCCAAGCACATGTGTGCCTGTGGAGACATCCCAAGCACATCTACTTTCCCTATCTGTCCGTGGCCAGAGCTTGAGTTTTGGGATGCCAGTTCTCAACTCTGATCACTCTGAGGACTGAGGGTGGCGTGGGGTCACAGGAATCCCAAAATGCTCTAGGAGTTGCCTTATCCAAAACCTCTCCCTCCCTAAAGAAGAGGAAACTGTTCTTCTTCTCTGCTGTTGCCAGGCCACAGAACCCACTGGATAATCGGACCAGGGAACCTCCTAAAGGGACTTACAATTTTAAGACCCTCACCAATTTAACTATTGCCAAAAAAGCTGGGAGCTGGTTGGAGATCACTTACATACAGGGCTTCTAATTATTTGCGTTCCTGTCCTAATTTCTGTGCCACCTATTCTATATGCAGGCCGTTTTTGGCCAGAGAAACCTCCACTCCTAATCTTTCCTTCTTTGTGGACTCCAAACTCTCTCTTCCTCCTGCCTGACGCCTGGGGCACCCCTCTCTCTGGTCCCTCTGCAGACCTCTTCCACTTGAGTATATTCCCTCCAGAGAGCCCCTCCCCTCCCTTCTCTGGATCCTACCTACTTCTCATTCACCTGCAAATACCAGTCTCTCTTTCTCCTCCCCTGCTGGCCAGGGTCCCTCCCTTCTCCACTGTGTTCTTAAGCCCCTTCTCTGTCAGAGCATCTCTGCCTACCATTGGCTCTTACACCAGTTTGCAGGATGCCCAACCCCAATCTGCTTGCAGGAAGTTTTTACCCTGTCCTGCCTCTGGATCCAGCATTTCCAGCTGGATTTGGGTGCAGGCTCCCTAAAAGCCCTCCTCCTCCTCTTATCCTCAACCCCCACCCCTATCCTGGACCTGTGAACATGGCATTTAAAGTTTTTAATGGTCACATCTTAGTAGGAAACAGCCAAGGCTGCTCACCAGGCCCGCATGCAGCAGAAGGAAACACTCCAAACCCAGGCTTTTGTGGCAGCCCTGAGGCCGGTAGAGCAACAGAGGCAAGGCACAGGAGGTGCTCGGCCCAAGTCTGGACCACAAAGAAGAATCCCACCAGCAGCTTGATTTAAGTGTGGCAAGCAGGACCACTGTGCCCGACAGTATACCTGCCTGCAGCTACCCACTGAGCCTTGCCCTGACTGCAAACAGCTCCGTCACTGGCAGAGTGATTGCCCCTTTGGGCAACAGGCGTTTTCCTCAATGCCTCTACATGGAGGATGAGCCAGCCATGTAGGCACATCGCTCAAACTCCTAGGACATGGCCTGGACTCGGAGAACCCAGGATAATGCTGCAGAAATTGGTAAGTCCATCTCATTTCTTGTGGAAGAGGGAGCTACATTCTCTGTTTTGCCACCACACTCTAGACTTCTAATTCCCTCACAGGTCTTGGTTATGGAAATGGATGGTACCCCTTCTTTTCCTCTTCACATACCACCCCTGGCATGCAGTTTAAATAAAATCCCCTTTTTGCACTCCTTCTTAGTTGTGCCATCGTACCCTATACCCCTTCTGGGTTGAGACATTCTACATAGTCTCAGAGCCACTATCCAGCTGACAGCATCTTCCCACTTACTCCTGTCATTCCTCAATACCAAGGGCTCCCCCATAATCAATGCTACCCTCATTTCTAACTATGTCTCTCGCCTCAAGCTTGCAACCATGCAGTATTGCTGGAAGTCAGAACCACTGGGCCCTACTTGTCTGCGGCTCACCAAAAGGTTGGACCCTTCAGACCCTTCTGTTGCTCCTGTCCCTCCCACAAGAAACCTGCTGCCAGAGTGAGCTGAACCAGGGAGCAATGCCGTTCAGTAGCACTGGCCTGATGAAAGAAGATTCAATCTCCTCAACTGTCTGCAAGAAATTAAGCAAGAATCTCTCCTCCTACAACCTGCTTCACTCCTGATGGCAGCCACACATTCTTACCTGGTGTAAGGCCAGTGGCCAAGGCCACCATCAGAGCCGCCTGGCCCATGCAGGTTCACATTAGATTCAAACAGTCGGTAATGAAACAATGGAGCCAAAAACTGGTGAGCCATCAGCTTTAATTCTAGCTTGCACCCGGAGGGCAAGTAAAAATGCACATTGGGCTCCAAAACCCACTCATTCAGTGCTCACAAAGCTACTGACTTATCCGAGTTTCCTAGCATCAAAGGCTTCTAGCTCACCAGACTTATTCACCTCTGTTCCCCATCTCCTTCTTCAACACAAACTCTGCACAAGTTGGCTTTTTCCTCAGCACTCGCCATCTTGGCTGCTTCTCAGAGAAAGGCCACATGCAGGAGGCCAGGAGAAGGCCTCCTGCATGTGGCCTTTCTCTGCTCTGCTCTCTAATGCTAACCTCAGAAACCGAGAGAGCAAGCTCCATGTCCATCCCACTTTATAGTGTCGAAATCCAAACCATTAATCCAATCTACAAACAGGGAAATCTCTGATACAAAGTCACTTATCTGAGGCATAATGGAAGGATTTCTCATGAGAGTGCACCACCCCACATCATCCAATCAGTCAAGGATGTGGGGAAAAGCTTACTCTTAAAACTTGCACGTGGGCAGCACCATCTTTAACAAAGTGAGCATAATATATTTCATCTGCCCAACACCTGGGCTGCCCCCATCCTAAATCTTCTTCTAATTATCAGCGTATAACTCATATTTGCTTTTCTTTTTTTAAATTCTTACAGAACTGCATCTGCAAAGTTTCTCAACTCATGGCCAAACAGATGTTCCTCCTGACTCCTCTCAAAGTCACCACCTTATGACCTACCCTCCCCACAACACCCCTAACCAGCAGGAAGTAGCCAGATGAATAAATGGTGCCTCCATTCTATTTAATACAAAAGGTCAGAATGTAAGGTCGGTGGATAATGGGGGATGGTCACATGAATAACTCAGACCTGGGACCTTTGGCTAGAGCCTCCCACAACTAAGCACGCCCAAAGAAACTTCCGAGAGGTCCTTGGGAGAGAAGCAACTGTCTGTCATCCAGTGAGATTTCACCACGTCATATTATCTTGCCCACCTTAGAGGACCCCTTATATACCTCTCACACGATTTAATTTGTGCGACTTCTCTGACCTCTGTACCCCAGAACCAGAGGACCTCATCAGGCAGGATGCGCTGTACTAAATAAAGCCTTTGCTATTCTATACTTTGTGTCTCTGGCCCCCTTTTTTCTTTCTTGGTGGGGAGAAATACCTTACAGAACCTGTCTGTTGTCTTTTGCATCTATAATAAGGTACTTGATAACATGTCTTTGAAATGTAAGGGTAATCTTTTTCTGCCCCCTCAGGGCAGGCATCACCTCAGAGCAGGAACCAACAAACCCCCTCATTGTTATTATTATTATGTAATTTAACTATTAGCTATCTTATGTCTGCCTATGTAAAAGAAGTTTCAGTATATACAGTTTTACTTCTTATCCAATCCCAGAGATCCCTCTTTTGCTTTCCCCCACTTTTCTAATCTATCAACAATTTCATGTAACCCGTTTATGTCTTCTTCTTTGATTCCGATGCATAAAATAAGTAGTAAAACTACCGTTTTCTGGAGCACTTTCTCAATCCATTGAGACTTTGCTTCCCGGCAATTGACTACAGTTTGTCTCAGATAAACTCATAAAAAAATTCTTACAGGATTAGACATTTCTTATCTTGACTGTACTCAATGCGACACAAGGTTTCTTTGCCCCAGGTATTCATATAATGTCTTTGTGTTTAATTTTTCATAGTATTGTCTATGTGTTTGTCTGATGTGTCCCTTACTAGAATCACCAATGTATAAGCACCCTGAGGGTAGATATTTGTTTTATTTTTGTTTCTTTATGTTTTTACTTCTGCTGTGACCCTCAGTGCCTAGAACAGCTCCTGGCACAAAGCACATGATAGAAATCTCCATGCAAATTTGCTCAATAATTGAATGGATTTGGTTTAATACTTTAGACTAATTCTATAGATTCAATAATTTTTTATTCTTTTACTTATATGTAAAAAAAAAGTCTGGAGAAGTGAAGTTTGCCTGACTCAAAAGTATTATGAATTGTATTTTCCAAAGTTAAATTTATAGCAAAGCTAAATATATAGCAATTATATATTTATATTTCAAATCTAAATATATAGCAAATGTTGATGCCTGCACAGCTAGCTCTTCATAGTTTCTGGTTGCTGCACTTCCTAAGTATTAAGAGTGAGTGACAATGAGCAGAGAATTGCATCTTCTTTTTAGACTTACATGATCCTGATAAGATAAAATAATATTGAAAAAATTGTACAAGCACACACACACACACACACACACGTATCAGCAAAGTTGTACCAATTGTTATTTATTTCCAAGGAAGATTCAGTGTTGAATAATAATGTCCATGATATTATATTCTGATTCAGTAGACAGTCATATACCTCATTATCTTCCTCTTGAGTTATTTTTTAGTTTGCACCTCTGTTGACACCTTATATACTGTATGGTGTAGATTGGGCTTTTAAGACAACCACATGCTACTACTTTACATGAGGTTAAGTAGTCGGGCCATAGCTTCTGATTTGAGCACTGAGCTCTCAATGGCAGAAAACACATTGGGGAAAACATTTTCACACACAGATTTGTAAAACAACCATTAGACTAGAATTTAAGGCAGGTATTGAGTGTATGTATGGATGATATAATGATATGTCTGACAATATTTAAAAAGTTGTATGCCTATGATATCTTGAGTTAAGCTTACATCGTAAGGTCTCCTTCAGAATATCAACGACTGAGGTTGACCTGCACTGAAATGTGTTTGTTTATTTAAAGACAAACCTCACAAAATTTGTAGCATTCTCCCCCATCAGGATTTGTGTAGGAAGTCATGTGTGACTGTCTGTGCCTTTAAGCTGTTTGGACAACAATTTCCAAGCCACTCTCTCCCTGTCACTGCTTGACCAAGGGCTGACGACGCTTCCAGTTAATCAGCAGGTTAAGCTTCTTTGTTTGGGCAGGAGGACCATCAGCTTGGAGGTCTTCCGAGAGATCCCTAACACAGCAGCTCTTGCTTTGAGCTATACATTGTACTCTTTTTTTATTTTTTTCATTCCTTTCAGGTTTGTGTCTGAGCCAGTGGGGTTTCATTGGTGAAAACATCACATGCCCTGTCTGGAGGCTCTAGTAGAGTTCATTGATTCCAAGTCCTGAGTGAAGGCGCTCTTCATTTCTGTCTGACTTTCTATTCTGACTGTAGGCTCTGTGTCTATTTGTGTGGACACTGAGAAAATTTCTGGTTGGCAACACATTTCTACTATTGAAAAGATGATTGAGAGAATGGTAGGTAACAGGCCAAGGCTAGATGGAATCAATCCCCAGAGTATTAAAAAATGAATCAGAAGGGCTCTATTTTCAAAATGCACAAATATTTATGCATCTGAATATCTTTCCCAAACAGGCAGAGTAGTAGAAACACATAAATGTGCATGCATATGTCTATGTGTATGCATATCAACACATACTCACTTAGTTGGGTTGTTATGTGAACAGTGTCTGAAGGGTAAAAATGGAGAGTTATAACAAGATAATAAAATGAGTTAATGTGACTTAAGTTTACTATGGAATAAATGTTCATGACCCCCAAAATTTACATGTTGAAAGCCCCCCAAGGCGATAGTTTTAGACAGTGGGGTCTCTGGGAGGCAACTATGTCATGAGGGTACAGCTCCCATGATTGAATTCATGCCCTTATAGGAGAGACCCCAGGAAGCCCCCTTGCCCCTTTCACCATGTGAAGACCCAGGAAGATGACAATGTCTTTGAACCAGAGTGCAGGTTCTCACCAGACCCCAAATTGGCCAGTGTCTTGATCTTGGACTTCCCACCTCCAAAACCATGAGAAATACATATCTGCTGCCTGTAAGTTCCCTGGTCTGTGGTAATTATGTTATAGCAATTCAAATAAGACAAATACATAGTGAAAGAAAAAGAAAAGATAATTACGGCAAGGATGCAGTGATGACCACGTGCTTTTAGAGATGTAGCAGATCTAGTAGCAAGGAGCAAAGTTTCCCTTGAAGTCTGATGTTCCCTCACAATTTTAATTTTAGAAATAATTGCACTTTTATGATGCATGAATTAATTTAATAAGAGGTGTAAGTATTTAAACATCTTGCAAATTAAACAAAAGGAATTGTGATAAGTAAAACATAAAACCACACACATGCATAATGAACTGATCAGAAAAGACTTATAGAAGAAAAGGGGGCTGAAAACCAATTTTTTGTCTCCAAACCATCCTTATTGTCGTATAATGACCTTAACAGTAATTCACCTTTTAGAAATGTATAAATTAAAATACATAGGCTGCTCCCAAGGTTTCATTCCAGACAACTCTTTACCCTGTACAAGAGTGATGAATCTGTGATGTCAGTCCCTCTGGGTCCACTCACCAGGGGAGCCTGTTTCACAGTTAACACAAAATGAACTCCTTTGTAGTGACTAAATTGTCCACCTATTGGGGTTCACTCACTTAAAACATCTGTGGGGGGTTTCTTAAAACAGTATTAGGTCACTCAATTCTGTTCCACTGTTCTGTGTGTCTGTTTTTCTGCCAATCCCATACTGTTTTGATTACTGTAGCTTTGTAGTATAGTGTGAACTCAAGGAGAGTGATGCCTCCAGCCTTTTTTTCTTTCTCAGGATAGATTAGACTATTCAGGGTCTTTTGTGGGTCCATACAAATTTAAGAATTGTTTGTTCTATTTCTGTGAAAAATATCATTGAGATTTTAATAGGGATTGAATTAAATCTATAGATTACTTTAAGTAATATGGACATTTTAACTATGTTAATTAATGTGTGAGGGGAGATGAAGTGGGGAAGAGGGTCAGATACATAGCAACAGAAGAAAACCAGACTTTGGGACCCTGACTGGTTGGCTCAGTGGTAGAACGTCAGCCCGGTGTGTGGGAGTCCCGGGTTCAATTTCCTACCAGGGCACACAGGAGAAGCGCCTATCTGCTTCTCCACCCTACGCCCTCCCCTTTCTCTCTTTCTCTTTCTTCCCCTCCTGTGGCCAAGGCTCCATTGGAGCAAAGTTGGCCTGGGCGCTGAGGACAGCTCCTGTGATCTCTGTCTCAGGTGCTAGAATGGCTCTGATTGCAGCATAGCAATGCTCCAGATGGGTAGAACATCGCCCTCTAGTGGGCACTAGTGGGCATTCTGGGTGGATCCTGGTCAGGTGCATGTGGGAGTCTGACTGCCTCCCCGCTTCTCACTTCAGAAAAATACAAAAAAATTAAAAAATAAAATAAATAAAAAAGAAAACCAGACTTTGGGTGGTGAGTATGCAAAATATAGATGTCAAAATATAACCCTGTATACCTTAAAATTATATGATGTTATTAACCAAGTTTACGCCATTAAATTTAATTCATAAAATACAGTATTAGAAAAGAAAAACTGAACATATTTTGTGGTAAGAACTATCCACAGTGTAAATTATTAAAACACATGATGTACAAATTATAATATAGTTTAACATCAACACAATAGTTTCAACTTAGGTCTGTGAGTTTCCAAATCATTGTTTTGGTACTTTACAAAGGGTTTCTTGTTCCATTTTACATAATATAGCACGTGTTTACAGTTTTCAGTGGCTTAAATCTATAAATTGGAACTCTCATTCTTTAAAATTTCATGTTGATTATTCTTGGAGTCTGGATAGCTGTCATAGCTACTCTAAGGTTATTCATTAAAAAAGAAGTCTCTTTTTAAAAAAAGATAGTGCATATCTCTGTCGCTTAATTTTCCTAATAATACTTCTGTTGTCTTAGGTGTTTGTGTCCATTGGCAAGGAAGAAAGAAGTACGCAGCTATGATCAAAAATTGCTGTAATTTTCAAATCTATGTATTCTCTAATGTAGAATGTTAAACAAACAAGCAAACAAACAAAAAAATCTAGTATATTCTTTCCACAGAATTGCTGTAAATGTGTAACTTACTGTTTTTAAAAACTCCTGCACAGTGAGTTTTTAAAGCTCCCTTGAGCAGAAAGTCTCTTCTGATGACCTACACAATGTAATCTTCTATGACTTTTTCCTGCCCTCACCATTAGATACCATCCAAATTAGGTTTGAAATTTCCATGAGAGTACAGGGGGTCCTTAGGTTACAACAGTTTCAACATATGATGTTTTGAGTTACAGCGCTCACTCCCATAAAAACTAAAAAAAAAAAAAGTGAGATGTGAGGGTTTTGGCTTATGCCACTAGCATGGTACTTACCAAATACATGGAAGAACTAATTTGGTTGCAGGCAGCAGAAGAATATGCAGTAACACAGCCTATGGGGGGGGGGAGTTGGAGTCCCCCAGTACACTTACCTACTCCATTTTGGACTCTTAAAAGCACAAGTGTTCTGTTTGTGTTAGGCTAGGTGTTTTGATTTACACTAAAATTCGGGTTACATCACTATTGTAGGAATGGAACTGTGTCATAATCTGAGGACCCCCTGTAAATGGTGCCTTGTTGACAGTTTGTGCATCTAACACAGTGGGCTATGCATGCACCACATGGAATTTTTTTCTTGAGTATTGGCTCCAGAATTTCTGGACCCTCTTGAATTTAAGCATGAATTTACAAGGCAGACCCTTAACTGCTACACCTGTTCTTCCAAAATAAAACAAAACCTAATGAAATGTGACATCTCCTAGGGGAAATTGAGCTGCTGAAGGAACAGGTATGCTTTATGCATCACTCCTTGGAAACAGCTCCATCCCTGTGAAACCACAGTTCATACAGTCTTTCTTGCTCTCAACTATCTGCCTTAGTTCCACATTTTGGCTATTACTGGGGACTTATTTCCAGAGAGCCCCTATTTGGATTTTGTTTTCTTAAGAACCTCTTGGCCAGTATGCATTCGTATTATCGGTAAAGCTTGTTAACACAGAGTGCTGGTTTCAGCCTCAGAGTTTCTGATTCTGCTGGTCTGGCAGGGGTCAAGGATTTGTATTTGTAGCAGGTTCTAATGCTGCCGGTCCAGAGACTGTTCTTTAAGAACCAACACTTCAAACCACGTGGGAATACTGGCTCTGTGGATTTACGAGGTACACAGGTGAGTGAAATACTTTCACCATGCTCTATGACACCTATGAAATTACTTTTTTTCTCACTGTAGATGCTTTTCTAATTCACTTGTTATAATTTACATTGATATAAAGTTTGGAACACAAACACATTATGTATGTGAGAATGGTGTGGATATAGGGAAACAGGCACTCTCATTCAGTGAGGGAATAAACAAGTATTTTGCAGAAAGATACTTCTCAAAATGCAGTAAGAAGCTACAAAACTGTTTGCCCCTTGTACTTCTACGGCTAACACTCTCTTCTAAATGAATGCCCAGGTATGTAAATAAAGATTGACATACAGGAAATGCACAAAGGTATATATCCCATCAATGTTTACAGAGTGAAAGAGCTAAACAGTCTAAATGTCTCACAATTAGGGACAGAGTATATAGCTAATTTTAAATTTTATTAAAATTATTGAGGTGACATTGGTTGATAAAAATATATAGGTTTCAAGTACACAATTCTATAATACATCATCAGTTATGGCAGTGTATGCTCACCACCTAAATTCGAATCTCCTTCCATCATCAGATGTTTGACTCCCTCTACCCTCCACTACCTCCCTCAGGTCCCTTTACCTCTGGTGACCACCATACTGTTGACTGTGTCTGAGTTTTTTTTTGTTTGTCTTATTTGTTTCTTGTTTTCAGTTTTATCCGTAATTTAGGTAAACCCTTAAGAAAGAATACACTAAAACTTTTTAATTTAAATGCAATTATAGAAAAACCTGTCCATCAATGAAAGGTGTGTATGAAAGTAACAGTGATTTTAAGAGAATGTTCTATTCAACAACATAAATCACACATTGAAAAGTAGGATTTTTTTAAATTTTAGGATGAAGTTCCATTTCTTCACCCCCCTTCTTTGAAGTGCAATGCACTCTAGGAAAGTACAGAGTGGTGCCACGTACTAACAAAGAAAACACAAAGGATATCTGTGTTTTCATGTATTCATTGATATGCCAGTGCTCTGCTCAGCTTGTCACGATGTCAGGCAACTTTCCTAGGGCCTTCCTTTCTCTCTTCTCTGGGGCAATGGCTTCAGGATGAAGTAAGTATGTGAAGTCATTCATTGCAGGAATTAGAACCATTGCTTGATTTAAAACATTTAAGAAATACAACCTATAAACCAGTTTTTTCTTCTCCAAGTATTAAATACAGAGTAATATAGGCCTATGAAAATCTTTTATTAAAAATTCTCACCAGTCTGTCCCTTTAATTAAATAAAGCCTGTTTGGTATTAATCAAAGTACAAAGAATTTATATACCAAATCCAGATTAATTAAAAGCCTAGTGCTTGGAAAACAGACTGTGTATAAAGACAAAAATAAATCAATCCAAATGTAATATTTATGAATATGGACTGTTTGTGAGAAAATATAAATAATTGAGACAGAGTAATATATATCTGATAGGTGATAAGATTATTTTATATTATCGGATATATTTTCATGCAAATCTGAACCCATGTTTGAATTAAGGTTTCTATTTTTAGCATTTATTGTTCATTACAGAGTGATGATTGCTCTTCTTAGCTAATCCCCTCACAAATCCCCAAGGTTTTAACTACCTGCTCACGTGCATCAGGAAAGTGAGTCCAACATAGAATCATCTCTCTTTCTGCTAACTTTGGTTTAATCTTACTCGACATTACCTGTATCTCTGTCTAGGACCTTATCAGGAGTCTTGAGGCCCACCTCCTACCTAGAATTTAAACTTGATCTATTATTATCTGTTCACCAAATTTTAAAAAATAGTCTCTAGCTACATTTTATATCTAAACATAATCAAAACATTTGATCATCTTTAAAGCTAAAATATATATGATTACTAATTCACATATAGAAATGCTCTGCTCCTACACACACATACATGAACACAGACATACATTTATATTACATCAATCTGATTCTCATTACAGCTCTGCAAATTTGAATTCAGGTATTTTGACTATAAGTCTAAGATTTATTTTACTGCTTCCATTGATCATATATCTAATCTTCCATGGGAGAAGCAAATGATTTTAACTCAATTGCTACTCTCATTAAGAATGGAGTAAGGCCCTTAACTATACTGCTTCCAAAAATTAGGGAATATTTCAAAAATAAATATGAAGTGTTAAAATATTCCCTAATTTTTGTGAGCAATTATATTTGGAATTTTGTCTGTTAGCAAAAACTTTGGCTGAGAAATAATTCTCAAGGAATGTAGCTTCTCTTCATTTTCACATTTCCTTTTCCTTCTTCTTCTTTTCTTCTTCCTCCTATTTCTTCTCATCCTCCCCAATTTTCTTCTTGTTCTTATGCTTCTGTCTTATTTAAGGAGAAAAATAAGGTTACAATGAGAATAAATGGAATATTTTGTCATTATACAAAATACTCATAAAATAAGTACTAGATATAAAGTGATATTTGTTGTCAGCTGAGAAAAGGATGGCTTATTTAGGAGAAATTATGAATATTCACCTAGGCAATACTGGGAGATCCTTGCCAAACACAACTTTCAAAACTAAGTTTCAAGAATATTAATGAACACCATAAGTGTTGTAGAGAGAAATACAAGAAAACATCTATAATGCTGTGTCTTGGAATTTTTTATTAAGCCAGATACCATAGAACCAATGACTCAAAGATTTAACCTTAGCAAATAATCACAAATCACTTGTACACATACATTGACACAAACACACATATAGACACACAGAGTCACACATGAAAACACATAAATATACACATGGACACCGATGTAGAGACACACACTGAGAGACACACACTGATACACACACACACAGGTATATAACACACTTATAAAAAATGTAGTGTTTGAAAATATGTTGTGTTAGCTCATATTGTTATCATCATTTTCATTATTAAGAAAAGTAAGTGAATAAATTTTTAAGGCATTTAATTATAACATTTAAGTCAATTGAATACTTGCACTACATTTTACCATAAATACTGGTGTCTTTAAGGTCTTAATTTTTAGAGTTTCACAATGTTAATTTAAGTCAAATGTTATTATGATTACATATTAGAAACAGACCCAGTTATTTCTAGCTGTAGTAAAATTTATCAAATAATGAGATTTTTTTTTTGTAAAATTACATATACATAATTTTTGTTATGGCATTTTAACTAACAATTACTTTTACTTTAAACATAACTGATAGTAATTGCATACCCAGATTTAAATAAAAAGCCATAGCTAAAGATGCTACCCGGTGTCAAAAGTTCAGAAATAACAGAAGTAAAACCAGTGAGTCACCAAAGTAGTAATTAGCAAGAGTTTATTATGTACAAACGAAAAAGGGCATTTTGAATACCTGGAGCACTCAAACCAAAACATGGAATGGGGCTCAAGGGTGTTTTGTTATAAAGCAATTTACACAGTGGTGGGATTCAAATAATTTAACAACTGGTTCTCTGCCCTAATGAGCATTTTAAGTATAACAAAAATCATATACCAAAAGGTAGTTTATTATTTCATTCATTTAATACTTAAATAAGAACAATAAAAGAGGTACTGTGGGGCAGCTGTGTTAAGCTTGCTCACTGGTTTACCAACTGCAAGCCCTTTGCTTGATTAGTGTGTGAGCACATAGCAGTGCTTTGTATGTATGGCCTATATAAGGCTATGGGTGCTTATGCTCAGGGGGATTGCAGATGGCGGATTGCCTGCCCACCACTGTAAGGGGTCATTTTGCTGTTTGTTTGCCTGAGAGGTGGTTTCCCCTGCCTGTAAGCTTGCCCACCATTGTGAGACTATTAAACGGTTGGCCCAACCCTTTCTGGCTCTGCAGTTTTTCAACTGTCTGCCCTAATTCTAGGTGAATTTACCTGGCCTCAGCCACCAGCAGTACATCTGACACGGTGAGCAGGGTTCGGAGCAGATTGGTATAGAACTGGCAACACCCTTGAGGGGTGGAATAGAGAAGTGGTTGTTCCCAGTGGCTCTCCTGGCGGGGACAGTGGGCTTGTGGTTTTTAGAGTCCTGTGAGAAGAAATAAAGAGTTCTGTGCGAGAAGCTGAGCGAGGTCCCAAGCTCCAGGATGACCTGCATACTGAGCGCCAATGACATTGTGAACTGGAGCAAGTGCCATAGAGGGAGGCCGACCAGGTCTGAGAGTTGCAGTGTGAGGTACAGGCTGAACGCCAACAGCGCTTGGAACTGGAGCGGTCTCTGGATAAGGAGTTAGGAGTTCCCAAGTTGCAGTTTGCTCTGGAGGCTGAACATTGGCAGTGACAACTGTTGGAGAAATAACTGCAGGTTCAGGATCTCAAGAGTCAGCTTCAGGCTGACAGCCAGCAGCCAGAGTAGCTGAAACGGGCACAGAACATGGAGCTTTATTCCTGCCAGTGGAGTGGCTCTGATTGGCAGGAGCAGGTATTTCTGACTCTTCTGAGTGGTAGGCTCAGGCTGCAACTGCCATCCACAGACTCAGAGACCAGCCAGTGGTCGCCAAGAAGGTTAAGACCCAGTGGCCAAGAGTCCCTCAGGGGCAGCCACAGCCTTCTCCCCAGGTATTGGAGCACTCTGTGATCTGGCTCTACACCCAGGCAGAGGTAATGGAGTTGGGGGTGAAATTCAGGCAAAAACCCACTGAACCACTGGCAGCCTGCTTGGTGTGACTGTGGGACATAGGGGGTGGATGGCATCATGCTCTCCAGAACAGAGATGGACCATCAGGCTCTGAGGGCTGCTGCCTGTGCTACCCTCCCTTCTCCCCACCTCCTAACAAGAGAAACAGGCCTGTGAAAGTTACCCAAACACAAATGTGGATAGATTTAATTGTGGCTGGGGCAGATAGAGAGAAATTAGATGGAAAGCTTAATAAAGTCTTGTTGGAGCTTTGGCGGCAGTTTGAGTCAGAACAGAGGTTCCAGCAACTGAAAAAGCAGGGGAAGCAGGGGACTCCAGCACCTGCCAGAAAAATCACTGGTGTTCAGGTTACAGGATCCCCAAGACCCGCTGTCCCACTCTGAATAGGAGGCAGGGCAAGGGACCCATCAGACAGGGTTCAGAGGTCTGATGTGAAATTGGCAATCCAATGGTCCCCTTCTGAAGCAGGTGTTGGCATTAGAAGGTAATAGGTGCTTTTTTTTTAAAGCAGCAGCAGCAGAAGCTAAAAGAACTGTTAAACACCGGCCTTGAATGTGTTTGACCCCATCAGGCCCTGTGAGCTTGTTGAGGGGTGAGATGAGGTTGTGGCAACGAATGGCACACTATGGAAAGGTGCTGAGGTCTGTTAATAAAGAGCTATATGGCTAGTTTCCTGTAATGGACCTTTATCGTGGTGATTTGCACAGTCTGCTGGGCTATCTATCATGGACTGACTCTTGGACTATGACCAGAGCGGGCACTGGCTCCCTTGATGGATGGACATATTGCTCATGGTCAGTATACTATGAAAGACCCTGATGTGGGGGGCACAGCACCTGTGGAGGCCCTCCTGCACTGGTTCTCATCCAGTTGCAGAGGTGTACCAAGGACACTTTATGGTTTCCATGGACATTACCCTTGACTATACAAACCCTCCTACCTACCATGGAGTTGGGAGTTAGAGGTCGGCCTCCAGGTTACACCTGCGGCAAAGTGCTCAGAGAGACATTGTGAAGGGCACCTTTGTAATTATGGTAATAATGTAACTTTTGCTGTTGCTGTAGCCTCTGTTTCCTGTCATGTAGATTGTGAAGTGAGCAACTCAAAAGGGGTGGAATGTGGGGCTGCTATGTTAGGCTTGCTGGCTGGTGTACCAGCTGCAAGCCCTTTGCTTGATTAGTGTGTGAGCACATGGCAGCACCACGTGTGTATGGCCTATGCAAGGCTATGGATGCTTGTTCTCAGGGGTATTGTGGACTGCCTGCCCCACTGTGAGGGGCCATTCTTGCTATTTGCCTGAGAGGCTGTTTTTCCTGCCTGTGTATTTTTCTGCCATTGTGAGACTTTATTAAATGGAATGGCCCAACCATTTCTGACTCTGTAGTTTCTCTACCATCTGCCCAAATCCAATGGAAACCTGCCAGGCCTCAGCCACCAGCATTATAGATGCCCATCAAGAAATAATATGAAAATATCTTAAATAACAGTTTTATTGTTTTTTGTCACATATTTAATATTTTAAAACTCTTATAATCTAGTTTTATGTACCTGTAATATCAGTCGCTGAGGCCAGGCATGTCTGCATTGGGTTTGGGCAGTAGATAGAGAAACTGCAGAGACAAAGGGTTGGGCCATATTGTTTAATAAAGTCTCACAATGTGAGACAAGCACACAGGCAGAGGAAACTGCCTCTCAGGAAAACAAACAGCACAATGGCCCCTCACAGTAGGGGACAGGCTATCTGCCATCCACAATCCCCAATCTCTCTCCAGTGCAAGCACCCATAGCCTTATATAGAGCAGACACACAGGCACTGCTATGCACCTACGCACCAATCAGGCAAAAGGGCTTATAGCTGGAACCAGTGAGCAATGTCCTCACCAATCAGGCAAAAGTGCTTACAGCTGGTACCACTGAGCAATGTCCTCACTGTAAGGTCCGACCCACATGAAATGAGACAAAGTACCAAATAGTTAAAAAGTCCAACTTTATTGGAACCTTCGGGCGGGTTCAGTGACTCAGAGAGTAGTGAGCCAGAGAAGCCACGCCCAACTGGTGGGGCTTGAGATTCTTATACCCCTTCAGGCTGGCTGGGGAAGGGAATTTTCTACTGCAGTTTCGGCCTGCAGGTGGTTTACTGAACCCGGGATGTTAATGGTTGAGGAATTTCTATTATGGCTTCGGACAGGATATGTGTACTAAAGGTCAGTAATTGTAGAAATGCTAAAGACATGAGGGACTCTCCAGCCCCTGCCCCGGGGGTGCTACCGGACACTCACTTGCAATTATTTTCACCTATGGATGGAATGAACCTTACTACCGCCGCTTAGAATATGCTGTTGTGCAGATGAATGTTAAAAAAGAGTAAGGAATGTAAATATGTGATTTCCACAGTGAGAACAGGCACCCACTTTAGAGAAACCTAATGACAAGTGCCATTTTAACAAGTGGTTCACTAAACTCAACAAAAAATTAGGTATTGCTTCTGCTGAACCAGTGCGAACCAGCTGAATCCCACCACTGAATTTATATAGTGAGAATATAGTGACTGTTTACTCTGCACGGTGACTGGTTACAAAATAATTTTTTTTTTAATGACAGAGAATAGTCAGTGGCTACCTCACACTAACCTAGGGAAAACAGTAAGTTTTGTCTGATTTCCAGAGGCATAAACAAGAAATAACCCAGGTCTAATTCCTCTTGCAAAATAAGCTAAATTACAATTTGCCCATCTGACTAAACTGGTTTTGTCGGCTCAGAATTTTCAAGGCTGATTTCCGTTTGTTTTTGACTTTCGCAGGGCCATGCAAATCTACGTTGCAAAGCCCATCACCAAAATGATGAAATTGCTTTTTGCCTAAAAGTAATGGGAAACCCTAGAGAATCCACGCTTTCAATTTAATCCTTGATCAATGACAAGTGCTAAATATAATTGGCATGTGGTTTGCAGCATTTATAAATGAAAGTTGTATTTTTAGCAGAAAAAGGAAGTTTCTGTCCTGTTTTTGTTTGCTAATATATGGAAAACAATGGCATTTATTTGTAGATATGAACCTGTAGAAGCAATATGGGGCTTATGCTAGTCATTCATTTCTAATTTTATTGAATTGCTACGTTTCAGGTTCTCCTGTAGACTCCAGATGTAGAGTGATGAAATTAACATTTTCTGCATTCTGTAGTTTATCTGCTTCTTCAGGGAAAATCTTATCACCCTGACCATCTGAAAACAAAGCAATTTTCTAGTGTCAGATGGTGATCATGGGAGGAAGGAAATTAAGCAGAACAATGAAAATGATGGTGATGATTAGTAAGAGGCTAGCTTTTTCAAATGAGGAAACATTGGAGGGCTTCTCAGAAGAGGTGTCTTTCAAAATCAAGCTAGGAAGTAAATGCAGCAATATTTTTATTTCTTTTAGTCCAATTATCTTTACTCTTCCTAATTTTACCTATAAATATTTTCTTTACTTTTGTAAAAGTTTCCAAGTACTATTTTCTCTTTATTTCTCTGTAAAATATGAATTTAAGATACTTAATTTTAGTAGATTGTCAATGTAGTCATTATAATCTAGTACAGTATAGTTGCTTTGAAGTTTTAAAGACTTTTGGGGTAAGGGGTGGTGAAAAGAATTTATAAAAATAAAAAATAAAATAAATACCTCCTAGTTGCTTTTAAAAAATCTTAAACTCCTACATTTTCTCTCAGGTGTTCAATGAAAAGCGATACTGTTGTATTAGTGTTCATTCTCTCTGAGAACATAAGACTTCTGGAGTAATAGCATGTTTCTTATTTTTCACTGAAAATATCTTTGTAACTAGCAGTGTCCACAAACATGTACAACAGGCACACACATAGGGTCTAATGTCAGCTATCCTTCATTTTGGAAAAAAATAAAATATGAGTTCAAGTTCCCCCATCTAAATGAATAGCAGAATCTAGCAAAGTTATCTTGAAAAGATTTCTGTCTTGTAGAGTTGAATATGTAAAGAATTGTGAGTTTCGTGATTTATCAATGTGATCTAACAAAACCTCTGCTAATTCCTCACCCAGTTTTGTGCCTATTATTTCTTTAACTTGGAAAACCTGTGATGTCATGGGGCACATATTCTGTTGAATGATGTGTTTCAACAAATGTTCACTATTGTTCGCTGAGAAAACACCCAATTTGTGAGTTGCTGAAAACAACTGATTGATACCACACCTCTTTGTCACTCCTTTTGAAGGCCATTCTCAATTGAGAAAATATTGAAATGTAAAGGAAAGCTATGTTGGTGAGTATTTTTAATGCAACCCAAACACTCCCACATGCCATTGTTTCTTCAGATAATGAATGACAGTCCTCACAGATGGAAGACAATGGGAGCTCTCCTTACTTCTCTTCTGTACTATACAATAGACAGGCTGTTCCCAAACTCTGATCAAACAGGAGAGACACTGACACTTGTTTCTTTCTCCAGACTGGATCAGGGATACAAAATCGTTCTAAAACTATTAAAAATTCTTATTTGGACTGTTAAATTTGCTTTATAAAGTATTTTTCTCCCACTTCAAAAACCACAGTCTACTGGTTGGAAATAAAACAATTTTGGTCCCAACGTAACAGATAAAAGAAAGTTCTTGGCTTTCAGCACGCACAGTTGCAGGTTGTGGGGAACCCAGGTCTCCCATCTCAGTGACGTTAGCTTTGACATCTCTCTGGACCAGCTGGAAATGGTCGGTTTGTTTCCCATCATTTGTGATTTTGAATTGGGCTTTTTAATCGGATGGATGGGAGGCAGGTGTGGCAGTTTCTGGGCAGTTAGTGGTACGTAATTGCTTCAGGCTATTGTTTTAAGCAGTTTCCATTTGTACATTGTTCCAAGAGCAGCTGTCAATAGGCTCAGCTAGGCACGTGTAACTATTCCTTCTAGGTTCCAATTACAAGTCTAAATTAATCATGAAAAGCATCTAGATCTGGCAATTTCAGCAAAAATTTTAAGGATGAAAACATAGTACATAATAGCTGAGTGGATGAACAGAAAAAAATCCCCATCTTTTTAGAAATTTCAAGGATGTAACTTTATGTTCAGAGGCCACCAACTCCTTACTGGTAAATTTTAAAACCCAAGATTTTTCATGACTGTTTGCAGTAAATCAAGACCGAAATACTAAAGTTTAGTTTTAATCAAAACTGAAATTCATTTTAGAACATGTCTAATAAAATGTTTGCTTTTATATTTTAACTTACCAATTTCAACAATGGTAATGAGGTCCTTACTAATCACAAATGTGATGCAATATTCTAAGTCAATGAAACTTAGTAACCTATGTGGAAATATTGCCAAGTGAGATTTCCAACATGAAATTGTGTCTACTACACATTATTTGGGAAGAAAAAAATGGGAATGATTGGTTTGGGGCTTTTTAATATTTTAATTATGCAGATATTTTTATACTGTGCTTGAAAAATCACAAAGGATAACAAGTGTTTGTTAAGGGAGAAAGGGTAATGGCTTGAAGCCCTGGTGTCGTCATTTTGTTCTTCAAAGAAAATATTAAAAACGGAGTTATAAGAGGCCACTTTGGAAAAATCATTCTGTAGCTACATTGTGCCCAACATTTCCCTGCAACTTTCTATAACTCTATAACGAGAAGTCAGAGACTCTGCCCCTTTCTCCACATGAAGACCCGGTGGAAAACATCTCTCTGAAGTCAGAGAGTGGTCTCACCAGGCCCCACTCTATCGGTGCCTCAATTTTGGACTCCCAGCCTCCAGAAGAGTAAAAAGTCAATGACTGTAGCTGTGCTAGGCTTGCTCACGTGGGCTTTGCATGGTAACTGCATGAGCACGTGGCAGAAAGAAACGTATGTAGAGCCTGTGTAAGGCTACGGGTGTCTTCTCTCAGGACAGATTGCTTGCCTGCCACTGTGAGGGGCCGTTTTGCTGTTTGTTTGCCTGCTGCTGTGAGAAGAGGTCTTCCTCTGGCCAGTTTGCTCCCCTGCCCTTGTAAGAATCTAATTAACGGCAATGGCCCTATGCTTTCCAGCTTTGCAGTTCCTCTACCGTCTGTACCAATCCAATGTGAACCTGTGTGGCCTCGGTCACCAGCATTGCACTGTCCCTTAGAGACCCCTAGTCTGTCTGATCCTGTTTCAGCAGCCCCAGCTTCTCAAGACAGAGGGTCCTGACTCTGACCATTGTCAGGAACAATGCCTACGGTGAGCCGCCTTATCATTTTCCATAGCTTCTGGCTTGTTGATAGCCAGGGATCCACAGAGTTTCTGCTCCCAGGGGAGCCATGGCATGGTGTCCCCTCGGGGTTCCAGAGGAGTGGGGCCTGCAGGGGTCAACCAGCTTTCAAACTCCTTTCAGGTAACCTTGAGACTTCAGTGCTTTGCCTCATAGAAAACAACTTAGGAGTCAGCTCCCTTCTTTCCCAAGTGCAGCAGGTCCTGGAGTGATGCTGTCTAGGTACTACATCGATGAGAAAAAGATTACTTCCTGGTGAAGGCCAGGTCTCTACAAAGTACTCCCCATGTCTGCATGTGTGAGTTTTCTCCATTGCCCTGTTTCCTCCCTTGTCCCAAAGGAGAGGTGAACAGCCTGTCTGTGTTGTCCCCATCTGAGTGAGTATGGATGGGAGTGGCCCTGTGATGGAAAAGTGTCCTATCCAGGGTGGGTTCCACCTGTACTTGAGATTCTGAGAGAGATTCTGACACTTGTGATTGTTCACTGGAATAAACAGGTGAGGAAATAATGATCTAACTTTTGTTTATTCATCTTTCTAAATGTATGTGTAACTCCTATTTATTTCAATGTTCTGATATTAGAAGAGTTTGGTATTTTATTTAGAAGTTTGTTTTTGTGACCAGAAATATGCCGTAGAAACTTAACTCCTGTTTCTATCAATTCTCTTGAGATAAACTTGGTTTCCTTCTACATTATTTCACTTAAAGTTGCAGTTTTCAAAAACCTACCAGGAACCTGCCAACAACAGTAAGTGATAACTTACTGTAATTAATGTTAGTAATTTGATTTCTGCTTTGTTCTTGATTCTTGTGGGGCAGCTGTGTTAGGCTTGCTTGCAGGGTTACCAGATGCAAGCACTTTGCCTGATTTGTGCATGGGTGTGCAGCAGCGCCATGTCTGCCATTTTGAGACTTGATTAAACAGAATGGCCCAAGCCTTTCCGGTTCCGCAGTTTCTCTACCGTCTGCCTGAATCCAATGTGAACTTGCCTGGCCTCGGCCATCAGCATTATGGTTCTCAAAGGAAGTAACACACACAAGCACACTTCTATACTGAAATGACAGTTATGTTTGATTTTATAAAGTTGCTTATTCTGTGAGTGAAAATAAAATAGTAAGAAGAGGTAGAAATCAGCCTGAGCATTCTTGTTTATTCTGAGGAATCAGGTGTGGAGATGTATCTGGATGAATGGGTTCAGCTTTCTTCACTCTCACTTAGCTGTTCACCTTCTGACTTTTAAACTAAATATGTCCACACTAGGTTATTGATCCCACTTGCCCACCTTCCTGTACATGTCTTTTCTCTATCTCTAGAAATGGCAAAACTGGCTCATCATGGCCCAGAGAGCCTGGTCCACATCCTTTTGCTCCATCTACTAGTTTTAAACAGTGGCTGATCAGAGCAGTCAGGTAAAAATGCACTCGAATCCACCACTCCACTGCCCAACGGCACGAACCCATCCCGATCACTTACACCTGGATAGCCTCACCTGGACCTTGTTCCCCCAGGGTGCTCTCCACAGAGAAAGTCCAATTGAAAACTCCCAGCTCAACACCCTGGAATGGTCTCTTCTCACTCAGAATACAGTGAAAACACTTAACAAGACCAGACAGGCCCTGCTGGTGATTCCTAACCCAGCTGCAGATGAGGAATCCTCTGAGGGACTAAAATATATATGAATATATATTGATGCCAACTACCAAGCAGAGACATGAAATCAATCCTTAGTGAGGGGTCTGGAAATCAGTATTTCTAAGTATCCCCAGGTGACCCAGGTACAGAACTGAGGCTCAGAACTGGCCCCCTCAGTCCCTAGGAGCCCAACTTCTCCTGTCCCAGTTAATTCTGCAGCCCCAGCAGAAGACCCAGCATCCCCCAGCCCCCACTCTGAGCATTTAGACAAGGGGCCTTTTGGGTGAACACAGCCCAGGATTGATAGCCTGAATTTTTCATTTTCTTTCATAGTTTTTGTTTGTAACTTTTGTTTACTTTTAGTTTTCCAAACTTATCATAAACAACATATAAGAACAATAAAATAATCTAGAGCATATACTTTACCCTAAATCAACAATTTTTATTTCATTTATTTTTTATTTTTTAAAGGGACAGAGAGAGATTCAGAGAGAGGAATAGATAGGGACAGACAGACAGGAACGGAGAGAGGTGAGAAGCATCAATCATTAGTTTTTCATTGCCGTTGCAACACCATAGTAAATCAACAATTTTTATATTTCCTTTCAGCTCCTCTGACTCTATTTCTGGTCTGCGCTTCCCCCCGCCCCACCCTCCATCCCCCCCTTTCTCTCTGAGCCAATCAGTCTCTCTCTCCCTATTTTTTCTGACTCTCTCCCAATCTTTGTCTCTGAGTGTCTGTGTCTCTCTCAGCCTGTCTCTCTCTTCAGTCTCTCCCTCTCTTTCACTGAGTATCTTGTCTCTCCATCTGAGACTCTGTGTGTCTCCATCCATCCCTGAGTCTTTCCCCCGCTCTGAATTGTTCTCTCTCTCCTAGTCTCTCTTTGAGTCTTGCTTCCTCCCACAGTCTCTCTCTCTCTTCATCTCTGATTCTCTCCCTCTCTGTGTGTCTTTTTTCTCTACCTGTCTCTCCAAGGGACACTATGTGACTCTGCAACTCTAAGACCCTCTTTATGCACCTGGGTATCTCTGAGTGCTTTCTCTGGAACTCTATGTATCTCTCAGAAACTTTATGTGACACTATGTGTCTCTGAGTCCCTCTCTGTGACTCATGTGCCTGAGATTTCTCTCTGTGACTCTGTGCGTCTCAGAAACTCTTTTTGTTTAAGTATTACTGTTTCACCACTGACTTTACTATTTCAACTTTCTAACTCCCTCTGAATATGTTTGTCTATATATCATTTTTCTAAACTATTTGAGATTAAATTGGGGCATTTCCCCCCTTACCTATAATAATAAAATATGTTCTCCTTCATAACACAAACATTATCAACATAAAATGTTAACACTGACAACACTATATGTGTTTCACACCTTATATTCAATTTTCACCATTTTTTCTCGGTAGTATATTTATACAGGAACTGCCTCTTGGTTCAGGGTTTGTCTATAATTGACTTCTCTCCAACATCTTCTTGTGCTGGACACATTTGAGGAGCATGCCCTGTTGCTTTGTAAGACGAGCCTCTGTTTGGGGTTGTCCAGTGTTTATAATTAGATAGGACTCTTGATTTTTGGCAGAAGCTATGAGGTAGTGGTGGGTCCTCACATCAGGAGGCAGCTGATATTGGAGTGTTCCCAACAATGGTGACACTGACTTTGATGATTTGTTTGAGTAGTTGTCCCCCACGTTTCAATTCTATGAACTTACTTTCTTTGTATCTTGAAACTCGTACATGGTTTGTGGGGGTTTCTGTGAGGCTGTGAGCAGGTGGGACCACTCTGTGTGCAGGGGTCCCTTTGGTTAAACAGATGCCCCCCTGTTGGGTCTGCATGTGTCTTGTTTCTGTGTAAGAAGTGCAGATGTAATTTGTCTCAGGGGATCACAACCTGCATCTTAGACAAAAGTGAGATAGTTTAGGTTGGAAACTAATTAATGTAGAAACTAGAGCAATGCAGTTAATTTTTTAGTGCCTCCTCTTTTTTTTTTTAATTTTTTTAGTCTGTCAGAAAATTGCTGGGCAAGAACTTACACTATTAGCTTGAAAATGAAATAAATCATGTCCAGAAACAATATAGCAGAGAAAATACTCTGAATGTGCTGCCTTGACAAAACACCTAGAAATGTCAGATGAAATATAACAAGTTTTTTATACAAAACTAAACTTGGAATAAACAGGGAAATCCCCAAGGGCAAACATTTAACAAAGAGCAAAAGATAGAATGTGATTTTTCCCTGAAGCTTCCATTTCCTCCTGGGAGTTTGCTTTGTTGGGACTATGAGATTTGCCTTTAATGGCCCAAAGAGCATGTGGGAACAACACTGAGACTCTGTAAGTAGGGTGTGAAGGTGACACCCATCACTGTGGCTTAGGTCACAGGACCTCAGGAAAAGAGCCAGATGATCTAATCCCACAGAAAAGAAGTATCTCTGGATTCTGCATGTAAACAATACTTCCTCATTTTATAAACCAATACTGTGTCAGGTGGGGTTTGAATTCAAGTTTTTACTGATGCTTTTGGTTCAGAAAGCCTCCAGTTGAGACACATGGGTTGAATCTGGGTCCATAATACCTGAGGAGACATCACAGAAGTCAATTCTGTTCTCTCTGCTGAGATGAAGTTCTATCGTAGGTCACTCAGGCTTTTTACTCTGAGAAACAAACTACCAAAATGATGACTAAAAAATCAATAGAAACAAACACAGCCCTGGACAATTCAGCTAACTGAATGGTTGGAATATATTTTAGATGATACACTTAAAGTAGAAAAGAAAATGCAAGGTGAGCTGAAATTATTGGAAATGGAATATTAAAAGGTTAGGCTAAGGAAAACAGCCAAATCCAACTGCTAGGTATAAAAATATACTTCTCACAAAAATTAGGGAATATTTTAAAATGAATATGAAGCAATAAACTATCCCCTAATTTTTGTGAGCAGTATAAAATGTCTTTAACAGAATATGATAGACTTCTGTTTCTAGATATGTCCCAGGTGACACACTAGAAATACCACATGATTTTGGGTATAGGATATCTAAATTGATACAAAGAATGAAAAAGGGACTCTTCTAGATAAACAGGCATCTGAAAACCTATGTGGTGTTTTTCTATGAGACGGCATACAGACAAACATCAGGCAGTGTCTGGGAAATGCGAGGGAGAATGTGTGCAGGAAACTGGGCCCTGGGTCTTCAGGATTCTGGAAGAAGAAAACAGTCCCCATGGATAAACTCATAGAAATATTACTGACAAACACATGTAACATTATTCACAACATGTCACAAAACAGGCACATCTTGTCCCAAAACTGGACTCCTAAGTGACACATATGTCCACTCAGAAAGTAAACTAAAATAAGTCAGACAACACTGCACTAGGTCACTTGCATGTGGATCTATGGTAGGGTGAGGTCACAGAGGCTGAGAGCATTGAATGGTGGGTGCCAAGGACCAGGGGAAATGGGGGCATGGCGGTCAAACTTTCAGTTCTAAAGGGAACATGTTCTGGTGACCTAGGGTACCATGTGGTGACTGAAGTTAAGAGTGTTGTGTACTTGGAACTTGCTAAGATGAAAGACCTTGACCATTCTCACCGTAACTAATTGCTCGTTATGTGTGGTAAAGGAGGTGGTAACTAACCTTACTGTGGTAAACATTTTGCAATCTACCCATGTATCACGTTGTACGCCGTAAGCTTACAAAGTTCCACATCAATTATATCTCAAATCTTGGGGAATAAGGCAAATTCCAGGAGTAGATTTTCACCACGACACTGGGCCTGCTCTGAAGAGTTGTCACCATAGGAGGAGTGACCTGCCCCTGCCTGCTCCTGGAACTCTGTTAGTGGAAGACTTGGGGACCAAGTCCCACCTGCACTGATATTTAGAGAAGCCAATGCCACATCCTCTTCACTTAGAATTGTCCTCAATAATGAACTCTGAGTTTCTCCAGTCACTAGCAGAGTCTGGGGGGGGGGGGGCTATAAATGTTCCTACATGACTTATTCCCCATTGGTCTGATTCTGTGACCTTGTTTCCAGATCCCATAATAAAGCTTCCTGTTCAATAGTCTAAAGTTGGGTACATAGAGGGGTCTCTTCATTTCCTGAAAAGAAGTTTGATTAGAAATTATACTCCAAAGTCCCAGCAAATGTGCTTTTTGAGTAATGTTAAACAAAAATACATTCTCTAATATATATTAGTTATATATTTTAACAATATCCCAGAAAAAGTATACTGTTAATAATTGTGAGCCACTATGGGAGACTCTACTATTGTGACTCTGTCCCTTCTTCTTATCATACTCATGATACCATGTAATATTCTTTTGCCTTGAAATATCCTGGTCACTAAAAGGCGCATTGAACCCTCCAACTGTAACAGCGAGTGTGTAAATTTTCCTTTCCCTTCTAACAGTGTTTGCCTCCTGCATCTTGGAGCTCTCATGTTGGCTGCATGCCTGTTTGGAAATGCTGTGTCTTCTTGCAGAGTGACTCCTTTATGATGATATAAAGTTCCAATTTGTCTCTGATAATCTCCCTTGTTCTAGAGTCTGCTTTTCTGAAATTGGTATACATACTCTACTTTTTTACTAGTATTAGCATTAATATCTTTCTCATCCCTTTACTTTAAGCTGCCAATTCTTTACATTTGGTTTCTTCCTTTTTTTATATCATCGTTAAAAGATATTTTAGAATGCTTTTTGTTGACTTAAGAAACCACAAATGCTTATCTTAAAATTACTTGGAAACTTTAGAGAAATATAAAGAAAATAAAAATCACCAGCAAGTTCCACTGAGATAACCACTGTTGATATTTTTTGGTATATTTTGTTGTTTGAAAATATTTTTTAATAAAAAAATATTAGCTCTTTTTGAAGTATAATTGATATAACATTAGTTTCAAATGTATAACATAATGAGTCCGTATTTGTATACTGTGCAAATTGATTATAATAAGTCTAGCAATGTCTGTTACATTACATAGCTATACATTATTTTTTCCCTGTGATGTGAACTTTTAAGGTCTATTCTCTTAGTGCATTTAATATATGTCCTTAACATGCTCTGCATTCATAAATTATTATTTTTTAACTAGAAGTTTGGGCCCTTTGTCTCCCTTCAGAAATTTTGCCCAAATCTCCCCTTCACACACTGACAACCACCCATCTCTTCTATGCTTATATAAACTTGGTGTGAAGGTGGGGGCTTTTCTCTAAAATTCCACATATAAATAAAATCATGTAGTGTTTATCTTTCTGTTTGTCTTATTTTAATTAGCATGATGCCCTCAAAGTTCATTTATGTTATTACAAATGGCAAATTTTATTCTTTTTTATAGCTGAATAATATTTTTTGTATATGTGCATTTTCTTTATCCGTTCATTTGTTGATTGACACGTACATTGTTTATTTAGGGTATTGTAAATAATGCTGCAATAATCATGGCAGTACAGGTGACTTTAGAATTAATTGTTTTTATTTTCTTTATATAAATACCCAGAAGTGAAATTTCATTTTAAAATTTTTTTAACAAGCTTTCATATTGTTTTCTATAGTGACTTCAACAATTGATAGTCCCACCAATAGTGGATGAGGGTTCTCTGTTTATCCCATGTCCTTGCCAACACTAGTTATTTCTTGACTCTTTGAAAAGAGTTAGTCTAACAAGTATGAGGTAAGTTGTTCTATTTCTGTGAAAAATGACTTTGGAATTTTGATTAGAATATCTTTCCAATTTTTGAATCTCTTTCAATTAAATATTTTATAGTTTTCAGTTTATAAGTCACTCAAATTCTCAGTTAATTTTTATGTGTTTATTTTATTGATTTTAGAAAGAGAGGAGGTAAGAGAGAGAGAGAGAAGGAGAGAGAGAAAAAGAGAGACAGGAACATCAATCTGTTCCTGTATGTACCCTGACCAAGGATGGAACCTACAACCTCTGTGCTTCAGGACAATGTTCTAACCAACCAAGCTATCTCACCAGGGCCTTAGTTAAATTCTTAATTATTTTACATTTTGATGCAAATATTTAGTTTTTGTGACAGAATATAGTTGAGCTTGTCTTGTCCTTTTTGACAACCTCTGCTTTTAACTGGTATTATTATGATTTTTAAAATGTGATTGGCAAAATAAATGTAAGTCTCATAGCTTCTTGTGTAGTAAGCATAAGTGGTTCCCCACTTCTTTACTACTCTGTGACTAAATCTCTAATATTTAAAGGTGAACCCTAATGTATGATACATGGAGCCACTTAGAGTCTATACAAGATGACAGTGAAGGAGATGAAAATACTGCGTTTTGGCCCTTCTGGGATTTTTCCAGGTCTAATGAGAGTCTAATGAAAGGACCTAATGAATTTTTAAGACTCATTAAATTTGTTTACTTTTTCTTCAGCAAGATTTTGACTAAACTAAGGGAATTTTTGTCAAATAAAACTTTCTTGACCACAGTGGATTTCAGAGTTATTGGTGATTTCATCCTTTACTCTTAAGGGACTGCTCCAAAACAATTTAGTTTTAATAATAATTAATACAAAATAGAAAATAGATTTTTTAAATTGTGGGCTGTGAAACTATTTTATATGTTATTGTCATAGTGGCTACAGAACACTGTGTATTTGTAAAAGCCTGTAGAAACTTAGAGCACAAAGAGTCCTTTCGGTATAAAAATTAAAACAAATAATTTAGGAGATTGGGGAATCCCAGAATGGCATGCAGATTAAGACAAAATTATCTAAAACTGTGCTTCAGTTTTATGAAACAATTTTCCTGAAAGGGGTGGGGAAAGGGTGACAACTTAAGTAACTTTGGAAATGAGTGGTATCTGCAAGATTAAAGGCAAGGGGACTATATGTACGCTCTGTGCTCTAGTTGACCAAGTTGTTCCTACAACGTGTGGGTTAACCACTCTGAAACCATAATTCAAATATACTCTAAATTTACAATTAAGTGGATGGTAGATGGTGGGCACCAGGTTTCTAACTGTTAGAGTTGGAGGTTACAGACAAAACAGCGAGAACACCTGAATGATCCATGTGGTACTAGACTAGAGTTGGGAACATTGGTATTAACTTTTATTTCATATAGACACTGATACATAGATATAAAATATTTTTAGATATTTGTATACACGTGGTTTAGAATATAGGCATATATCTCCTTGCTTTGCCAGCTGACAAGAACTGAAAGAAACAAGGACACAGTAACAATGAGCACACTCAGTGCCCAGATTTTGGTTTCTAATACTGCACTCTAATCAAAGGATCCAGGCGTCTTTAAAGAAATGGCTGAACATAGTACTGGGAAAATGAGTGCAAAGAATAAGCCTGGAGCATCTTCTAATACCAGAAATAAAGGAAGTGCTTAAGAAGAAGAAGAAGAAAAGATAGTATGCCAAAGAAATGCAGGAGCCACCTGAAAAATCTTTTGTTGTTCAATACTGAAATGATTTGAGCAACAGAATAAAGTAGCATTATATTATGACCCAAAGGATAATAATAAATATTCAAGAGTTCATGCTAACATTATTTAGTAAATATATAAGTGGCAAAATAAGTCTGTCTAGCTTACTAAATAATTTATGTAGCTTAAGGAGGTGAAATATAACACTATTTCTTAAGTGTGGGTTGCTCTTATTGTCATCCTTCTTTTTAAAAAAATAGATTATTGAAAAGTAGAACAATAAATAAATAAATTTACAATATAGAAACTTGACAAACACTACCTCAGCCAGGTGGTCAAGGTCAATACCAAGACTGATAAATCATGTTGACAGTATATACATTTGTTGTGATAAAAATGGCACTTTGTGTCTGTGGTCTTCCCCCAAAGGTCTTTAACCAAGTCTAATCCTAAGTAAGACATCAGAAAAACTCCCTGTGTGTGACTCTACTGAATACATGAACAGCCCTTCTCAAAATTGCCTATGCCACCGAAAAACCAGAAAAGTGAGGTGCTGTCACACATAAAACCAGCCTAAGAAGATATAAATGTAATATGATGTGTTTGTAATCCTGGATCAAAAAAATAAAATGACATTAGGTAAAAACTTAGTAAACAGAAATAAACTGTAGATGTTAGACATATATATCAATATTAATTCCCTAGTTTTTACATTATGGTACATTGTTCACATGTTTTTAATAGCAGAAACTGAATGTGTGGAGCAGAGGGAAACTTTCTGTAGTATTTTCAAATTATTCTGTAAGCCTAAATCTATTTTAATATAAAATTATTTTAAAGTATGGGCCATACAAGTCCATAATAGACAAATGCACTTCTATATAAACAAACCTTAGTTAGACCACAACCCATTAATTAATCTCTAGCATACAATAAGAGCTTTACTAGACACATTGGGATCATTCATTACTCATCACCAGAGGGAAACATGCCTTTGTCTTATAGTGATTCTCAGAGAAAAACATAAACATTTGTCAGGTAGAAGCTTTCCCTAGCAGAGTACAGGTCTAAACAGGAAATTGTAAACGGCAGCAACCAACCCATCAAGATATTGTGTTGTAGTTTGAATCTCAGTGAAATGCTAAATGCCTTCAAGGAATGCAAACCTAACACATGGGAACACAGCAGAAGAGGAGTATCAGCACAAGACTTGAAGCAGGAGGGGTCTTCAGAATGATCTCCTCCCTAAGGCAGTAAAGTCTAGTCAATTTCTTTTATAACTGCTAACTGACTAATGTCGACATCCTAATGGGATCACTACAATTAGCCTTCTCTTTCATCTGTTCTTACACCATATGAAGTGTGGGATAAGATGTGTTTATTTGCTCCAAGAAACTCTTTGCAAATTAAAAGGATCTTGACTCTTAGAAAAGATTAGCCAGATATTAGGCTGCTGTGGTTTGCTTTTGTCATCTTGTGGTCAACTGGAAGAAAAGAAATCTGGCCGTTCAAATCTTGTCTTCAAGGCACCGAAAAATCTGCCATTTCAGATCACTGCTTTTGTAGCATAATGATAAAAAGAAAGTGTCATGTCTTCCAAAGTCAAAGCCATTTCACAGTCCCCTCTATCCAAGTTCAGGATAGCAAGATATGTGCCACATTTATAGACACAGGACTCCCATTCATGACAAATAAATGAACTTAGTGGTCTCTACTCTTGACCCTACCGACTCCATGTACAACAGAGGTCATTGGTATAAAGTGATAGACCATTTTAGGAGGTATTTAAACTAGGCTAATTATGAAGAAGTCTAGTTTCTAGATGTATGTTTTTAGAAAGAAAAAAGTTTGTTTAAACTCATTGTATTCAGAAAAATTTAATTTTATGCTTTAAGTCAGAATCTCAGTTAAAGTGAATTATAATTATCTTACAAATATCTTCAAAATCATATAAGAGTATATAAGGTGATATTTCAGAATTAATTTAGATTGGATCCACGAGTGTGTTTGCATGTTCCTTGCAAACTGGAATGCAGAAATTAGCAGGGAATATTGGCTGTGATTTCAGATCACTTTTGGTCCAAAAATGCTAATTAAAGCAGTGGGTCAGGTCTTGCAATGTCAGATATGTGTCTTTCCTTACCTTGGGAAAAATAATGTGCTGCCCCTGGTACATAAGTACCAATCTGACAGCTACCAGGAAAGGGAAGAAAATCCACATGCTGACAGATTTCCACTTGCTGAGTATTACCATGAAGACTGGAGGGGAACGAACATGTTACTGACAAGAGTTGATCTGAGGGAGAAATGAATGCTGTTCACACAGTGTGATGTATAGTAGTAGTTCAGTGACTGACCTATTTTAAATATTGCCATGGGTCTTATTTACTAACTGTGGGTGACAGGAGAGTGAATTTGCATTTATTTATTTGTTTACTGATTTATTGGTGTGACATAGGTTAATAAGATTATACAGGTTTCAAGCATACATTTCTATGATTCATAATCTGTATATAGCATTGTGTGCCCACCACCCAAATTCAAATTTTCTTCTATCACTATACATTTGGCCGCATTTACTATGTCCCACCCACTTCCCTATGGTAATGTTCATACTGTTGTCTGTGTTGTGAGTTTCAGTTCTATATTCCTCCTGTGAGTGAAATCACATGGTTCTTGGCATTTTCTGACTCATTTATTTCACTTAGCATAATATTCTCAAGGTCCATTCATGTTGTTGCAAATGGCAGTCTTTTATCTTTTCTTATGACTGGGTGGTATTCCACTGTATATATGTGCCTCATCTTCTTTATCCAATTTTTTACTAGAACACATTTTAGTTGTCTTCATATCTTGGCCACTGTAAATAATGTTGCAATAAACATAGGGCTGCATATATCTTTGCAAATAAATGTTTGCAAGTTTTTTGGGTAGATACCTAGAAGAGGGATTGCTAGGTTATATGGTAACTCTATTATTATTTTTTTGATAAATTGCCGTAGTCTTTTGCATAATGGCAGTACCAGTTTACATTTCCATCAGCAGTGAATGAGGGTTTCTTTTTCTCCACAATTCCTCCCACACTTGTTAATACCTGTCTTGTTGATATACAATCTATCAGGTGTGAGATGGTATCTCTTTGAAGTTTTGGTTTACATTATTTTAACAGTGAATGAAGTTGAGCATCTTTTTATATATTTTTGGCTATTTGTATGTCTTCTTGGCAGATGCGTCCCTTCAGGTTCTCTGACTATTTTTAATTGGATTTTTATTATTTTGTTATTGAATTGTATGAATTCGTTATATATTTTGGATATTAACTCTTTCTCAGAGGTAATGTTTGCAATTATTTTCTTCTGTTTGTTGCCTTTTTCTTTTGTCGACAATTTCTCTTGCTGCATAGAGCTTTTTAGTTTGATATTATCTCATTTATTTGTTTTTGCTTTACTTCTTTGCCCTCAGGGTCAAATTCATAAAATATTCTCTATGACCAAGATGCATAAGTTTAGTGGTTATGTTTTTTTCCTATTTGATTTATTGGTTCAGATCTTATATTTAGGTCTTTGATCCATTTTGAAATTATTTTTGTGCCGTGGGACAAACTGTAGTCAAGTTTCCTTCTTTTGCATGTGGCTTTCCAATTTTCCCAGCACCATTTATTGAAGAGGCTTTCTTTCTTCATTGTATGTTTTTGCTCCTTTGTCAAAGATTATTTGCCCATATACATGTGGTTTCATTTCCTCATTCTTAATTCTGTTGCTGTGGTCTCTGTGTCTATTTTTCTGCCAATACCATGCTGTTTTAATTATTGTAGTGCTAATTTGAAGTCAAGAAGTGTAATATCACCAGCTTTATTTTCCTATCCTCTTAGGATTGTTTTGGCTATTTTGGGTGTTTTTGTTTGTTTGTTTTTGTTTTTTGTTGTTCCATACAAATTTGATAATTTTTGTTCTATTTCTTTAAAAAATGACTTAGGATTTTGATAGTAATTGCATTAAATCTGTATATTGCGTTGGGTAATATTGTCACTTTCAATGAATTGTTAAGATTTCCAACTATGGTTATGTTTTTGTGTCCTTTTCTCTTTAGTTCTCTTAGTTATTTTGTATATTTTGCTCACAAAAAGTAGGGGATATTTCAAAATTAATATGAAACAATAAAGTATCCCCTAACTTTTGTGAGCAGTATGTCTTCTTGATATATGTCCCCTTTATTATTATAAAATGCCTATCTTTGTCTCTTTTTATCTTTGTTATCTTTAAATCTGTTGTGTCAGATATGAGTGTTGCTACACATTCTTTTCTGTAGATGTTATTTGCTTGGAGAATCATTTTCTACCCTTTCACTTTAAATCTAACTTTGTTTTTGCTGCTTAGATGTCTCTAGAAGGCAGCATACAATTGGGTTTTGTTTTTGATCCAATTTGCTACCCTGTGCCTCTTTACTGGTGAATTTCTTCCATTTACCTTTAGGATAATTATTGATGTATGAGGATGTGCTATAACCATTTTATATGTTGTTTTCTGGTAGTTCTGTGCCTCTTTTGGTTCTTTTCCTTTGTGTTTCTGTCAGTTGTTTTTGTTTGGTGATATTTTATACTTCCTCTGTTTCCTTTTTTTTAAAGCTATGTGTCTCTATTTTGTTTTATGTGTGTGTATGTGTGTGTGGTTGCCATTGAGTTTATAAAAAAGAAAGTTTCATGTAAACAGTAGTCTTTTCACTTTTGAATGTACCTAATCTCCATCTGTTTTGCAAATTCAAACCTTAACCTACTCCCCTTTTTATGTATTTTTGTTGTCATAATTTATCTCTGTTTATGCTGTAAATTTGTTGGTGATCTTGTAGTTTTGTAACCTTTTCTTCTTTGGTTTAGGCAGAATGACCTCCTTGAGTATTTCCTATAATAAAGGTCTTCTGATGATATATTTTCTCAGCTCTGTATGTCTGGAAAAGACTTAATTTCTCCTTCATATGTAAAAGGTAACTTTGCTGGACATATTATTTTTGGCTGATAATTTCTCTCTTTCAGTAGTTTGAATATTTGTTTCCTCACTCTTCTGGCTTGTAGAGTTTTGCTGAGAGCCCAATGATAACTTAATGGGCTTTTCTTTATAGGTAATTTTCTTCTTTCTCCTGGCTGCCTTGAGAATTCTTTCTTTGTCGTTAATTTTTTACCATTTTAATACAACGTGTCTTGGCAAAACCTTCTTTGGATTAAGGTAAATAGGTGTTCTGTTTGCTTCTTGGATTTGAGGACCTAACTCGTTCCATAGTTTGAGAAGTGCTCATCAACTATTTGTTTGAATAGACTCTTCATTCCCTTCTCCCTCTATTCTTTTTCTGGATGTCTATTATTCTTATATTGCTGTTTCTGATGGATTAGATAGTTCATCTAAAGTTCTTCCATTTTTTTATGATCAAGTCTCTCTTTTCGTTCCCCTGTGTCCTTTTAGATTTCTTATCTTTGCTATCACTGATCCTTTCCTCCATCTGGTCTTCTCTCTTTCCTATGAACTCTAGTTAATTTTTAAATTTTTTATTTTATTTATTTTATAAATCATTTTAAAATTTTTATTTATTCATTTTTAAAGAGAGAGAGAGAGTGAAGGAGAAGGTATAGAGGAACAGGAAGCATCAACTCCCATATGTGCTTTGACCAGGTAAGCCCAGGGTTTTGAGCCAGTGACCTCAGAGTTTCAGATAAATACTTTATCCACTGCATCACCCCAGGTCAGGCCTCTAATTTATTCTTGATCTCTTTTATTGATTTCTTCATTACCTGTATTTTTGTTTGGTTTTTCTTACAGTGTTTATCTGTTTGGTAAAGTATCTATTTTATTCATTGGTTTGTTTTCCAAGTGCATTAAATTGCCTATCTATATATTCTCACATCTTGGTTAGTATTTTCAGAACTGCAATCTTGAATTCTCTGTCATTTATTTCATATATTTTCATGTCTTTAAGTTCTTTTCTGGAGATTTAAATTTTTTTTTTTCTGAGCTGCATTGCTACCTTGGTTATTCATGGTATTGAAGGATATCTTTTCTGTCTAGGCATCTATGTATGAGGGAACTTCTAATATGGACAGATCTTTCTATTATTTTATAATTGGTGGTGCTGAATCACAAGTTTTTTAATTCTGTGAAACTCTAGTACTCTCTACCACATCCAGATGCTGTTGTGGTGTAGCTGTAATGTGTGTGTTTGGGGGGGGGGGCTTGGAAAACAGGCCAGCTTCTTTGTTGTTTTGCCCTCCTGGTAATAGTGGCTTGGGCCTCTACAAGGTATCCCCTGCACCCTGACCTCAGGACGCATCACAGAGTGTACCCTTTTCTCAAGGGAAAAAGCAATTCTGTAGTTCCAATTCTCAGGTTTGCAGATAATGTGCTCTGCAACCTGATATCAAGGGCAAAGAAAGACAATCTCTGGGAACCACATAGGCAGCAGGGCTCCATGACTTTGTCTCTCTGCCTGGAATACTGACTGCCTGATAACCTTGGCCAAATCCCTATACTCTGTCCTTCCCAGTTTTCTGGGCTCAGTTGTAGCTCATGCTACTTGCTCCTTCAGTAGTGCTCACTAAACCTCTTTGTTCCTCCTGGCAGAAGGGAGGGCCAGCCACAACCATATCCCCCATCTTTCTGAGCTGAGCCCTGCCATGAGCTCCTGGCTGCAAAGTAGGGTTCATAGCTGATCTCAGCTTCTCTTCCTTCTTTCCTTCCTCTTTTTCTTCCACTTACCCACTAGATGTTTCATGGCATGAAATCTCAGGCACACTTGTGCGTTGAGCAGGGAATCATTTGTTGAATAATAGCTGTTCAAATTGTTAAAATTTCAAGGGGAGAGACAAAGGGGATCTCTCACACTTTCATTCTTCTGATGTCACTCAACTTGCACTCTCTCCCTCCTTATACTACCTTCAATCTTTTCAGATTTAAACCATCATAGCCTAGAACTTCAGTCAGTATGGATATATATATACTCTTGAAGCAAAGGCCTTCTGTAAATGCTTTACTTTTTTTCGGCTCTCACTGAAGTTGAGAAATGGCTTCATCTCTCTCTTTCAACACTGAGCATTCATCTTTCATTATACCTTCACAAATCCCCTGCCACTGATGGAGAAGCTCCAGAGCCAAGATTGCCTGTTATGAACAATCCCCTGAATGTGCATTCTGAAGTAAGGAATGAACATATCTGCATACACTTTTTTTCCCTTGGGTAAATCTAAGATTAGATTTTTTTTGTTCATTTTTAAATCTTGTGATACTATAATATTAGATTTTAATAGTATCATTATTACATATTAGTTATAGTGTTTTTTGAATAGTGATAATTTATAGAACTTTTTTTTGGCTTTGAATTGTTCTCTCATATATTTCTAAGAAAGGGATTTTCAATGATTTTAAGATATATGCTTTTATATTTATAGAATTATAAATAATAGAACCATTACTAAAACTTATAAAACTTATGAGAAATATCTCATTCTTTTCTCCCATCATTATGAATTATAATAGTTTGTTATTCTATTTGCTCAAAATGAATTTACTTAGAAAATTATAAATTATTAAAACTTTTTATGTTACTATTTTGTAAATGTTTATTTATTACACATTAAGGGTAATTATATACTTTTTAAAATTTACATCTCCCATTCATTGCCCTTTGACAACCATCAGCTTGTTCCCTGTGTGTATGGGTCTCTTTCTGTTTTTTGTTTGTTTGTTAGTTTGTATTATAGTTTTCATATGTAAATGAAGTCATACATTAATTTCTTTCTATGACTTATTTCACTTAAGCATAATATACTACTATAGGTCCATCCATTTTGTCCCAAAAGGCATAATTTTTTTCCCTTGTCTTGCTGAGTAATATTACATTGTATACATATTACTTTTTCTTTACCATTCATCTGTTTACAAATATCTAAGTTGCTTCCATAGCTTAGCTATAAGTGATACATATATCTTTTTGAATTAGTGAGTTTTACATAAATACTCAGTAGAACTGCTGGATCATGTAGTGATATTTTTAATATTTTGAGAAATAACCATACCTTTTTTATAGTAACTAAACTAATTTATAATCCCACTTCAGTGTATAAAGGTTTACTTCCTAATATTCTCACCAGCATTTGTTATTTGCCAATTTATTGATGATAGATATACTGACAGGTGTAGGGTAATATTCCCTTGTGGTTTGAATTTGCATTTTCTTGATGGTAAGTTATGTTGAGCATCTTTCATATATCTGTTGGACATTTGTATCTTTATAATGGATAAAAGTCTATTCATGTTCTCTGCCCACTTTTTAATTACATTGTTTATTATTATGTTTTTGGTATTAAGCTTCATGTGTTACCTATTTTAGATATTAACCCGTTATGGGATGTATCATCAGAGAATATCTTCTTTATTCAGTAAGTTGTCTTTTTATTTTGTTGATGTGCCATTGTTGTACAAAAGCTTTTTAGTTTGATATAGTCTTTTTTGTTTATTTTTTCTATAGCTTGCCTTGCCCTACGAGACATTTAAAAGATATTGCTAAGAGCAATGTCAAAGAATTAAATGCCAATGGTATTTCTAGGAGGTTTATGGATTCAGGTCTTTATTTAAGACTTTAATTTATTTTGAGTTGTATGTTGTTTAAGTAGTTCCATTTAATTTATTTGTTTGTTTGTTTATTGTATATGTGTGTGCAGTTATCCCAACACCTCTTATTGAAGTGACTCTCTCTATCCCATTGTATATTCTTACCTCCTTTGTTATATATTAATTGACCATATAAATGAGGACTAGTTTCTTTAGGAGTAGAGTTAGGTAGTTTGAGATTTTTCTTCTATTCAGACGTAGGCCTGCATAGCTATGTATTACCTCTTAGAACTACTTTCTGCTTCATTCCATTAATTTGGAAAAAGTATTTTCAATTTTTATTTGTTTTAGGGTAGGTTTGAATTCTCTGTTTTATATTCTCTTTGACCCATCTTTTGTTTAGTAGCATAATTTCAGTCTCCATGTATTTGTGTTATTTCTAGTTTTGTTTTTGCAGATAATTTATAGTTATTGATAAGTATGTATTTATTACTATTTGTTTATTTAAGGTTATTTTTTTATAGTTCTTCTTTATTCCTTTCTTCTCTTGATTTTTCCTTATTGGTTTGCTGTTTTACTTTAGTGTTTTTTTATGGATTCATTTCTTTTAGTTTTTGTATATATTTTGTGGGTTTTTAGTTTTTGGTTAGCATAAGATATATTGTAGAAATATGCTGTGAAAAATTATAAGAATTAAGACAGAGGGGTGTCCTAGGGCTAAAACCCTGATGAGTTGAGAGTTAAGGAGTTTCTCTGACCCATACCAAAAACAGTGCATGCTGGAAATAGCAAAATAGCAAGATAAGATTTAGTAACAGAAAATGTTTAGGCTCTCAGAACAGAGGTTAGAACTCAGCATGTTCCTTGTCCTTTACTTCACCGCCTGAAAACTTCTCCTGTCTGCTTCCTTGCGTTATTTGTATTTGCTAATATACATCTGAGTAAGGCTGGGGATGGAGTTTCAGTCCTTCAGTCTGCTGATGGGGCTATTGCCTCCCTTTGCCCCTAGGAGCATGTCATATGGTCTCTGAGTAGTTCATTGTTGCTGTGACACGTGGTATCCCATGTGAGGATCAGACACCAAATGACAAGTCTGCCACTTTGAGCAGTTCATTGTCACAGTGACAAGTGGTTTCCTGCATGAAGTACAAGGAAAAAAAAAAAAAACCCAAAGCCTGGCAAAGGAAAAGGATGTCTGCTCATCTGGTTTGGTAAGGGACACAAGCAGCAGGGGAAACACCCTTGAATGCTTGTGACAAGGTCACTTTTAGGGATCGGGCCAGGGGATTTCCCTTTTCCTTCATCTTTTATCCATCATGGGGAATTCCCATTCTCCTGAACAGCAGAGTCACAAATTACACCTACAGGGACTCCTCTGAGCTGCAAGGTGTAGATGGAAATTTAACTGTCCTCTTGCTCAGTATCTGACAACAATGCCCCTGGTATCTGGAAGGAGGGAGGTTTAAACATAGAAGACTGGGAAAGCACTTTACCAAGGAGATGGTTGAAGCAATTGGGACAGAATAGGAAATGACCCCTTGGGATTGAAAAGAGCTTGTAAAACTGTTCTCACCACCTAGCCCGAGCCTCACACCAGCCCCCCCCCCAGATATTTCACCAACCCTAAACAGCAGGAAATAGCTACAGAAGAAGAGACCTTTTTCCCCTTTTTCTTAAACAACAAAAGGCTAGAATGTTAGGTTTGGGTCCAGGGCTCCTTTAAAACTAGAACCCCTTTAAAAACTCTAATTCCCTTCACTGAACTCTCCCCTCCCCTTAAGCAACTCCGACAACCCTGGGAAGGTTCTGGGGAGTGTCCTTGAGACAAGGCCTTCAGGAGGAACCTGGCGGTTGGGAAAGGGAGAAAGTTTGTGACCAAGGCCACAAACCTGTTACAACTGTGAGAAAGAGGGACATTTTCAGAAAGATTACAGGGAGAGCCTAATAGCAACTGTGTAATCTGTCTTTTGTTTGTGTCCTGAGAGGCTAATAAAACTCAATCTAAAAATTCCTTATAATGCAAAGCAGATTGTAAAAAGTCAATATGATCAGTTTTTATTCTTGTTGTGTTTATGCAAATTACCAGGCCAATACAGGACTTAATACTGTAACTAGGATAATCTTAATTTGGCTCTTTTAAAATAAAAACTGAGGGTAATTTTAAGAAGAAAAAAAAGAGAACCCAGGTCATTTAAATATCTTAAAGCCATCTCCTAAAGACCTGAGAAATACTGTAATTCTGAGAACAATAGAAAAATTATTAATAATACTGTAAAATATAAAACTATTATATATTTAACCATGTGGTCTAGAAAGGCATTTAATATTACTATTAGTTTAAATTTGATTAATGTCTTTTGAAGTTCTTAACAAAAACAATGTTTGTTTTCCCTTTTACAAAAGGTTTCTGATATTTCTACTATATATTTTGAAAATATGTTTGTTTGCCAATAGCAAAAGAACTGTTTCTAAGGGTTGTAAAATATATTCATACAAATACCAATTTTAAATTTCTAATTACTGACTTAGTTGTCACTGAAAGTTAAGGTTTTTAGAAGTTAAGAATTCTGATTAATTAAAAAGAAATTGTATAGTTTTAATGATAAAAGGTATAAGGTATAGAGATACTTTTGAAAGGAAAAGGAAGAAATTAAATAACTTCTGAAAGCTAATTATTTCTTAATAGGCAAAGTTTATGGAAGCTGCAGAAGGTTTGTGCAGGTTGTAGAAGGTTTGTACAGAGGAATAAACAAAACGAGAAGGAACTAATCAAGTAGACAAAGGTGAGAAAAGGAAAGGGAGAAGTTTAGAAAAAAATTGTCCTGAAAGGGAAATTAGAACATTCTTCGGGGCCTCAGAAGCTTGAGAAATTCACACAAACTTTCAGGCATTACAGAAAGAGACAATAGCCTTCTCAAGCCTCAAAGACACAGACAAAAAAAGGGGAGTCAGGAGGAGAGACTCCCCCCAGAAGAACAATTGTATAAGGCTCTTTACTCTTATTTTTTTTTAACATTTCCTTATCCGGATTTGCTGTAGCTTTGAGGCATTTTATACCAGCTGAGCAATGTCCCAAGCCTCTCATGTTGTACTGGGATGTATTAACTGACCCTGAGTGGCAGAATCTAGTCAAATTACTAAACTGGGGGCAAGGGTATATTGCAATTTTGTCATTAAAAGGTCTTCTTTGGATACCAGTGAGGAACATGAAGCCTCATCATGAGTTGGCACCAGCCCCCAGAAAGCAACATGGTTCCAGAGATCAAGAAGCTGGTAGTGAATCCACTTTCAGGGAAATAAACCTGAAAAAGAGGACATCTAACTTGCTCCCAAGCACTCAGGGAGTGCCTGACATAACCTGGGACACTTTAAAGCACCTAACCAGGCATGCTGAAGAACTTTTGCAAAATGCAGACATACCTGTTCCTCCTAATAACCTGTTTCTCTCTATGATTGCCCTTCACCTTCCACAGCAACCACTTAACCATCTTACTCTCTGTTAATTTTTACTAAAAAAAAAAGGGGGAGGAAGAATATGTAGGAATATGCTGTGAAGAATTAGAGGCAGAGAGGCAGCCTAGGGTGAAAGCCCTGAGCAAACAAAAGTCCAGGGGCTCTCTGACCCATACTGGATACAGTGTGTGCTGGAAACAGAAAAACAGCAGAATGAGATTCAGTAACAGAAAATGTTTAGGCTCTCAGAACAGAGAGAACTCAGCATGTTCCTTGTTCTTTACTTCACTCCCCGAAAATTTCTGCTGTTTACTTCCTTAACTTATTTGTACTGGCTAATAAATATCTGAGTAAGGGTGGGGGTGGGGCTTCAGTTCTTGGATCTTCTGTCCAGGGCTGTTGCCCCCCATCAGCCCCTCAGAGCATATCAGCTGGTCTCCAAGTAACTCATTGTCGCCAAGACAATACATGTATATTATTCTGTATTTATAGTAATATTTTAAGGTGATAGTCATTTTAAGTTTGAATGTATTCTATAAAGACTATAAATTTACTCCCCATCCATGGTATGTTACTTATGCCATGTTTTAGAATTTTGAGTGTTGTGTATCTCCTAACTAAGTACTTATTGTAGGTTGAGTTGAATTTCATACAGTTTTGTTTTAACTGTTGCAGTAGCTTTTTAATTGTCTGACTTACTCTATTTATTTTATATTTGGCTCTACCTGTGAGATTTTTTGTCTTTCTCATTGTTGGTCAAATAAGTTTGTAAATATGATGTATATGTTTGCTCACTTATAGTTTGCATTGGGTGTGGAGGACAGGCTGTAAGCTGGCAAAGTCATTATAGCCTAAGGCTTAGTTTTAAGACTAAGCTTTTCCCCATACCCTTGACTGTTGCATAATAGGGGGTGGTGCACTGCCATGAGGAATCCCAATATGGCTTAGATAGGTGACTTTGTATCAGAGACTTTCTTGTTTGTATATTGGATTAAAGGTTTTGATTTCTACACTATAAAATGGGGCAGACCGGGAGCTTGCTCTCTCTGGGTTCCTGAGATTAGCATTAGAGCAGAGAGCAGAGAAAGACCACGTGGACGAGAGGAGAAGCAGCCAAGATGGTGGAGTGCTGAAAGAGAAGCCAGTTTGTGCAGAGTTTTTGCAGAGAGAAGGAGATGGGAAATGGAGGTGAATAAGGCTGGTGAGGTACAAACCTTTGATCCTAGGAAAACTCAGATAGTCAGTGGCTTTGAGAGCCCTGAATGAAAAGGGAAGTGTTTTCCCACTGTGTGTATTTCTTGCCCACCAGGTGCAAGCTAGGATTAAAGCTAATGGCCCACCAGTTCTTGGCTCCATTGTTTCATTACCGTCTGTCTGAATTAAATGCAAACCTGCATGGCCCAGGTGTTTGTGATGGTGGCAGTGGCTACTGGCTTTACACTCATATTTTCTTATTCATGATTATGGATGTTTTTCCTGCTTAAAGATACTTTAACATTTTTTATAAAACTAATATAATGAATTATTTTAGTGCATTCTGTCTGAGAGATAAAAACTATCCTTCAATTCTGAATGATAATCTTGCTGGGTAAAATAATTATTTTAGGTTGTATGAATCTTTCCTTCAGCACTATACAGACATACTGCCAATCCCTTACTGTCGGTGAATTTGCTGAAGAGAATTCAACTAGATAGTTTTATGGTGTTTACTTTGTATTTAACTCATTGTGTTCCTCTTGCTTCCTTCACAAGTATCTCTTTATCTTTTAACTTTTTAATTACAAAATGTCTTGGTTTGGGTCTTTTTGGTTTCATCTTATTTTGAACATTGTGTTTCCTGGCCTTGCATATCTGTTTTACTTTCCCCTTGATTGTGAATGTTTTCAGCCATTATTTCTTTTACCTATTTAAAAAAAATATTATTCATTAAAAATTTAAATTTATTATGTTAATATGGATTCAAGTGTCCCACTCAATATAAAACCCTTACCCCCAACAATATGCCCCCATTACACCCACTTTGCTCCCATCCCCCTGGCTTCCTCCTTCCTTTCCTCTGGGGTTTGCTATCCTGCTATCTGTATCTCTGTGCTATGTATATATGTATAATTTCACTAATCCCTTCACCTTCTCTGATCTCATTCCCTCGCCTTCCTTTCCTCTGACAGTTGTCCTTCTGCTCCCTGTGACCCTGCCTCTGCCTCTATTCTGTTCCCCAGTTCACCATGTTGATTAGATTCCACATATAAGTGAGACTATATGATATTTGTCTTTCTCTGCCTGGCTTATTTCACTTAGCATAATAATCTCCAAGTCCATTCATGCCATCAACAAAGGTAAGATTTCCTTTTTTCTCATGGTCTTGTCATAATCCATTGTGTTTATGTACCACAGCTTTTTTATCTGTTCATCCACTGATGGACACTTGGCTATTATAAACAATGCTGCAATAAACATGGGGGTGCATTTCCTTTTTTGAATTGGTGTTTTGGGATTCTTAGGATATATTCCTAAAAGTGGAATTTCTGGGTCAAAAGGCAGTTTTATTTTTAATTTTTTGAGGAAACGCCATAATATTTTCCACAGTGGCTGCACAAGTCTGTGTTTCCACCAGCAGTGCAGGAGGGTTCCCTTTTCTCCACACCTTTGCACCCTACCAGCACTTATTCTGTGTTGTTTTGCTGATGAGTGCCATTCTGACAGGTGGAGGTGATATCTCATTGTGGTTTCAATTTGCATTTCTCTGGTGATTAGAGACATTGAACATTTTTTTGTATGTCTCTTGGCCATTTGTATGTCCTCTTTGGAGAAATGTCTATTCAGGTCCTTTGCCCATTTTTTAATTGGATTGTTTACCTTCCTGGCATTAGGTTTTAGAAGTTCTTTATAAACTTTGGTAATTAACCCTTCATCAGATGTATCAATGAATATGTTCTCCCATTGTGTGGGTTGTCTTTTTATTTTGTTAATGGTATCTTTTGCTTTGCAAAAACTTTTTAGTTTGATATAGTTTTATTTGTTTATTTTATCCCTTATTTTATTGCCTGTGGAGATATATTGGCAAAAATGTTGATATGAGAGATATCAGACAGTATACTGTCTATGTTTTCTTCCAAGACTTTTATTGTTTCACAACTTACATTTAAGTCTTTTATCCATTTTGAGTTTAATTTTTATGAATTATGTAAGTTGGTGGTCTAGTTAATTTTTTTGCATGTATCTGTTTAATTTTCCCATCATTTGTTAAAGAGACTGTCTTTATTCCATTGTATGCTTTTAGCTACTTTGTCAAGTATCAATTGACCATAAAGGCATGGGTTTATCTCTGGGTTTCCTGTTCTGTTCCTTCAGGCATTATTTCTTAAAGTTTTTTTTGTTTGTTTGTTTTTTTACTTTGTCTTATTCTTCCCCTGTGATCCCTATAATGTAAATATTTGAGTGTCCGATGTTGCACTACTGGTTCTTTAAACTTTTCTTATTTATTTATTTACCATATTCATTTTTATTTTTTTGTTTATTTGCTGTTCTGTTTGGTTGATTTCCTCTAGTTCATCTTCAGATCAATGATCAATTGTTCTGTATTAGCTAATATACTGTTTATTTCCACTAATTTACTTTTTTATTTCTGTTGTAATCACCATTTCTATTTTTTATTGATTTTAGAGACAGAGGGAGGGGTTGGAGAGAGAGATAGAAAGAGAAGGAGAAAGAGAGAAACATGGAATTGTTGTTCTACTCATTCATGTATTCACTGGTTGATTCTTGTGTGTGTCCTGATTGGGGATTGAACCCACAACCTTGGCATATCAGTACAATACTCTAACCAACAATGCTATCCAGCTAGGGCTGTATTCAACTTTTCTTCATAATACTTTCTAATTCTTTGTTGAAGTTGTCTTTAAATCCCTCTATTTTACTCAAATTTGGTAAACATCCTTAATACCATTTCTTTTCATTCTTTCTTTTAACTATATTTACTGGGGTAACATTTGTTGATAAAATTATATAAGTTTCAGGAGTACAATTTTATGATACTCATCTGTGTATTCTATTGGGTGTTAACCACCTCTAGTCTAGTCTCCTTTCATCATCGTTTATCCTCCTTTACTCTCTTTTACTTTCCTTACTTTCCCTCTGGTACTCACCAAACTGTTGTCTGTGTCTATAAGTTTTTCTTTCATTTTGTTTAATCACTTTACCTTTTTAACCCAGCCTTACAACCTCCCTTCCCTCTGATGGCTATCAGTCTGTTCTCTATTTACTAGTCTGTTTCCATTGTGTTTCTTTACTTTGTTCATTAGACTCCAGATATGAGTGAAATCATATAGTACTTGTCTTTATCTGATGGCTTATTTGACTAAGCATAATATTTTCCAGATGCATCCACACTGTCCAAAAGTGTACGATTTTCTTCATTTTATGGTTTAGTAATATTCCATTGTGTAAGTGTACCACTGCTATTTTTACACCCACTTATCTACTGATGGGCACTTAGGCTGCTTCTAATTCTTGGCTATAGCTATTTTAAGTAATTCTGCAATAAACATAGGGGTGTATATATTATTTCAAATTAGTGTTTTAAGTTTTTTTAGATATATTTTCAAAGGTTGAGTTTCTGGGTCATAAAGCAGTTCCATTTTTAATTTTTTGTGGTCACTCCCTATTGTTTTCCACAGTGGTTGCACCAATCTGTATATCCACAAAGAGTGCATGAGAGTTTCCTTTTCTCCACATCTTTGTCAACATTTGTTGTTTGTTGATTTATTGATGGTAGACATTTTGACAGGTGTGAGGTTTTTATCTCATTGTGGTTTTAATTTGCATTTCTCTGATGATTAGTGATGTTGAACATCTTTTATATGTTTTATATGTTTGGAGAAGTGTCTATTTAGATACTTTAAATATTTTTTTAATTGGATCATTTATTTTGGTGTTGTATAAGTTATTTGTAAATTTTGGATACTAACAATTTATCAGATGTACTGTTGGAAGATATGTTCTCCTATTCACTGAGTTGATTTTCAATTTGGTTGAAGGTTTCCTTTGTTGTGAAAAAAACTTTTTAGTTTGGTGTAGTCATGTTTATATTTTCTTGTTTCCCTTGACCAAGGAGATATACCAGAAAAAAAATATTGCTATGAGAAATGTCCAAGATTTTACTGCCTATGTTTTCTCCTAGGAATTTTATGGTTTTGAGCCTGACATTTAAGTCTTAATTTTTTTTAATTTTTTTATTTTTGTGGCAGAGACAGAGAGAGTCAGAGAGAGGGACAGATAGGAACAGACAGACAGGAAGGGAGAGAGATGAGAAACATCAATTCTTTGTTGCAGCTCCTTAGTTGTTCATTGATTGATTTCTCATATGTGCCTTGACCGGGGGACTACAACAGACCAAGTGACCCCTTGCTCAAGCCAGCAACTTTGGGCTCAAGCTGGTTAAAGTTGGTGAGCCTTGCTCAAACCAGATGAATTCATGCTCAAGCTGGCGACCTCGGGATCTCAAAACCTGGGTCCTTCACATCCCAGTCCGATCCTCTATCCACTGTGCCACTGCCTGGTCAGGCAAGTCTTAATTTGTTTTGAGATTGTTTTTGTTTGTGGTGTAAAAAGGTAGTCTAGTTTCATTATTTTTTCATGTATCTGTTTAATTTTCTCAACACCATTTATTAAATAGACTGTCTTTACCCCATTGTATGTTTTTTTCTTCTCAAATATTAACTGACCATAAAGACATGGGTTTATTTCTCGGCTTTCTGTTCTATTCCACAGATCTATATGTCTGTCTTTATGTCGGAATTATGCTGTTTTGATTACTATGTCCTTGTAGTACAGTTTAAAATCAGTTAGTGTGATTTCTCCAAATTTTTTTTTCAAGATTGCTGTGGCTGGTGTTTCTTGTAGTTCCTTATAACTTCTTGGAATATTTGTTCTGGTTTTGTGAAATATGCTATTGGCATCTTGATGGAAATCATGTCGAATCCATAAACTGCTTTCGGTAGTATGAACATTTTAATGATGTTAATTTTTTCTATTCATGAACATTGTAGTATATGCTTCCACTTCTTTGTATCTTCCTCAATTTCTTTCTTTAATATCCTATTATTTTCCAAATACAAGTCTTTTACTTCCTTGGTTAAATTTATCTCTAAGTATTTTATTTTCTTGATGCAATTGTGAATGGGATAGTTTTCCTTTCTGATAGTTTGTTATTGGTGTATAAAAATGCAACTGATTTCTGAATATTTATTTTGTATTTGCTACATTTATCACTTCTAGTAATTGTTTGATGGAATCTTCAGGGTTCTCTATATAGAGTATCATGTCATCTGCAAATAATCACTTTTATTTCTTCTTTTCCCATTTGTATGCCTTTCATTTCTTCTTTTAGTCCAATTGCTGTGGCTAGAATTTTCATTACTATGTTGAATAAGAATGGTAAAATGGATATCCCTGTCTTGTTCCCAATCTTAAGGGAAACACTTGTGGTTTTTGCATGTTGAGTATAATGTTTGTTGTGAGTTTGTTCTATATATGACTTTTATTGTACTGAGCTATGTTTCCCCCATTCACACGTTGCTGAGAGTTTTTATCATAAATGGGCGCTAAATTTTATCAAGTGCTTTTTCTGCATCTTACATCCTCAGAATAAATCCCACTTGATTGTGGTGTAAGATTTTTTTTACTGCATTGCTAGATTTCTGTTGCTAATATTTTCTTTAGGATCTTAGCATTTTTGTTCATCAGGGATATTCACCTATATATATATTTTCTTTGTAGTGCCTTTATTTGGCTCTGGAATTAGAATAATTCTGGACTTGTGAAATGATCTTGGAGTCTTCCCTTCTCTTGAATATTTTGGAATAGATCGAGAAAGATTGGTGTTAGTTCTTTGAAAGTTTGGTAAAATTCATCTGTGAAGCCCTTCAGTCCAGGACTTCTGCTTTTGGGGAGTTTTTTTTTTTAACATTCCTGCTTCAATTTCATAGTTGTAATTTGTCTACTACAAATTATATTATTATGTCTGATTTAGTTCGAAAGATTGTATGTTTCTAGAAATGTTTTCATTTTATCCAGATTGTTCATTTTGCTGGTATAAGTTGTTGGTAATTTATTCTTACAGTACCTTGCATTTCAGTGGAATCATTTGTTACTTCTCTTTTATTTTTGGTCCTATTTATTTGCACCTTACCTTTTTTTCTTGATGAGTCTGTTTAGAGGTTTGTCAATTTTGTTTATTTTTTTAATGAACTAGCTCTTGGTTTCATTGATCTGTCATATTATTCTTTAGACTCTATTTCATTTAGATTTGCTCTGATTATTTCTTTTCTTTTAATTACTTTGGTCTTTGTTTTTTATTTTTTAGTTCCTTTATGTCTAAGGTTAGATTATTTGATATTTTTTCTTTTCTTGAAATAGGCCTGTAATATTCTGAATATTTTTGTTAGAAGTACTTTTGCTGTGTTCCACAGATTTTGAGTTGTGTGTACACATTTTCATTTATTTTAAGGTATCTTTTCATTTCTTCCTTGATATTAATGCTAACCCATTTATTGTTTAATAACATGTTATTTAACCTCCATGTCTTTGTGCATTTTTTAGTTTTTGCTTATGATTGACTTATAGTTTCATACCATATAGGTCAAGAAGGATGCCTGATATGATTTCAATCTTCTTAAAATCATTAAGATTTATTTTGTGTTCTAACATATGATCTATCCTAGAAAATGATCCATGTGCTCTTGAAAAGAGTATGTATTTTGTTGCTTTGGAATAAAATGCTCTGAAGATACCAATTAAATCCATCTGATCAAATTTGTCACTTAAAGTCATTGTTTTCTTGTTTATTTTCTTTCTGGAAGATTTATCCATTGATGTCAATGGGATATTAAAGCCTCCTACTATGACTGGATTGGTGTCAATCTCTTCCTTTATGTCTACAAATATACCAATATTTTTGTTACATATTTAGGCGCATCAATGTCGGGTGCTTAGTATTTTACAAGGGTTATACCTATTGTTGAATTGTTTCCTTTATCATTATGTATCTTCTTTGTCTTTTACTATACCCTTTATATTCAAGTCTATTTTGTTTGATACAGGTATTGCTACTCCAGCTTTTCTTTAAATTCCATTTGCATGATATATCATTTTTTGTCTCTTTGCTTTTAGTCTGTGTGTATCTTTTATTCTGAGGTGTGTCTCCTGTGGACAACATATATATGGCTCTTCTCTTCTTATTCTTTCAGCTACCCTATGTCTTTTGATTTGAACATTTAAGTCATTTAGATTTAAAGTGATTATTAACCCTGGCCTGTGGTGGCACAGTGGATGAAGTGTCTACCTGGAGCAGTGAAGTCACCGGTTCAAAACCCTGGCTTGCCTGGTCTAGGTACATATGGAAGTTTATGCATCCTGCTCCTCCCCCTTTCTCTCTCTCTCTCTTTCTCTCTCTCTCTCGCTCACTCATTCTTTCCCTTCTCTCTAAAATAAATAAATGCAATATTAAAAAATAATGTGATTATTGATAGGTATATATTTATTTCCATATTTTTTAACTACAGGCAGTCCCTGGGTTACAAACAAGATAGATCTTGTAGGTTTGTTCTTAAATTAAATTTGAATGTAAGTCAAAACAGATACATTTACCTATTAAATAAAACTTAGATGGATGTTTGTCTTAACATATTTATTTTTACCTTTCTGTGCATAAAAATGCTTAAACATTTTTAAGTCTACATAATCTATCTCATTCATAACATGGGGACTGCCTCTATGTCCCTCTGTTTTATTTTTATTTTTGCTTATTTGTTTGATTTTTGAGAGAGAGTCATGGAGAGAGCGAGACAAGAACATTGAACTTCCCCTGTATGTGCCCTGACTGGGGAATGGAACCAGCAAACCCTGTGCTCAGGACTACTCTCCAACCAACTGAGCTATCCAGCCAGGGCTTGATTTTTATTGATTTTTAGAGAGACAGAGAGAAGGGAGAGAAGAGGGAGGGGGAAGGCACTTATTCATTTGTTTTTTAGCTCAGTTGTGCATTCTTTGCTTGTCTTCCATGTGTACACTGATTGGGGATTGAACCTGCAACCTTCTCATTGTAGGACAATGCTCTTAAGCAACTGAGCTAATGGGCCAGGACCATGTTATTTTATTTTATTTTTTTCTTCTAGAAGATCCTAAAACATTTCTTGTAATATCAGTTTGTGGGTAACAAACACCTTTAGGGGTTTTTGTTTTTGTCTAGGAAGCTCTTTATTTCTCCTTCAATTTTAAGTTATAGCCTTGCTGGGTAATATAGTCTTGGTTGTAGGTCCTTGCTTTTTATCATTTTGAATATTTTATGTCAGTTCCTTTTAGCCTGAAATGTTTCTGTTGAAAAATCATCTGAAAGTTTTATGGGAAGTCCCTTGTAGATAATTGTCTTTCTATTCCTGTTTTAAAATTCTCTCTTTCTCTTTGACCTTTGCCATTTTAATTTTGATGTGTGTTGGTGTCGGTCCCTTTGGGTTCATCTTGTTTGTGACTCTCTGCACTTTCTGAACTTGTGTGTCATTTGTCTTCACTGGGTTAAGAAAATTAGTGGTCATTATTTCTTCAGAAAGGCTCTCAATCACTTGCTTTCTCTCTTCTATATCTGGTACCCCATGATGCAGATGTTGGTACGCTTCATATTTTCCAAAACAACCATTATACTATCCTCATTTTTGTAGAATTATATTTTTCTTTTGCTTCTCTGGTTGGGTGTGTTCTGCTACCTTGTCTTCCAAATTATAGACTTGGTTGTCTGCTTCATCCAACCTACAGTTTATTCCTTCTAGTGTATTTTTTATTATAGATATTATATTCCTTATTTCTGATGTTTTTTTATTATAGTTTCTACATCTTTTTTAATGTTACAGACTAAGTTTCTTGTAGTGCTTGCTATGTTCCTTTAGCATTTTTATAAACATGCTTTTAACTTTATATTTGGTAAGTAGCTTACCTCCATTTCATTTGACTCTTTTTCTGGAGATTTCTCCTATTCTTTTATTTGGGGCATGTATTGTTTTCTGCCCATTTTGGCTGCCTATTTTTGTTTGTTTCTATGTTCCCTGTGGGAATGGGGCCTGCCTTTTTTGCATCTCCATACTTCCTACCAGTCCCCATGTCACTTCTGTAAACCCATGTTCAATAAGAGTTCTCTTCAGCTAATCTTTAATTTTTTATTTAGGTTGATTGCTTTACATTTTAGTTGTAATTCTAGTTTGGTCATGGGAGGAGGTGAGTGTAGCTTCCACCTACTCCATTGCCATCTTGGATCCTCCTTTTTTTGAATTCTTTATTAGACAAGTTACTTATTTCTGTAGCCTTAAGGTTTTTTCCTGAGGATTTTTTTTTTGTTTCTTTGTTTAAGAGAATCTTCTGTCACATCATTTTGTTTGACTTTGTTTGCTTTATTATATGAATTAGACAAAATAGCTATTTTTCTCAGTCTTGAAAAAGTGGCCTTATTTAGAAGCAATCTCTGTGTTGGCTGTTTGTACCAGGTCGTTTTGGAAGACCGTTAAGATAGTCTGAGCTGGTGCCTAAGGCACACCCTCCAAGCCAGCTCTCCTTCACATGGAGGCCAGGTGTGTGAAGCAATGCCCTCTTGATTCAGCTTGTTCCCAGTGTTTGCACTCCCACTGTGTTTGGTACCTGAATGGGGTTGGGAGATGTGTCTGGGAACATTCAGCAGTGACAATGAAGGCAGGCTAGAGCATCTGAATAGAGTTCTCATCCACACTGGGAAGATAAAAGGGGCCGTGAAGAATGCCACTCACAAGTATCTTTGACCCCAGAGAATTCCTAACGTGCCAGAGAGCCTATTAGCTCTTCAGTTTTCTTTATACAATCTCTCTTATTGGTTGTACATAAAGCAGTCCCATGTAAACATGACTTTTCTGTAGACTTATATGCCAGAAGTTTGGAGATGCCATTGACCTAACAAGTACTATGGAACCTGGACACTGGTCTTCCTAGTGAGAAGTGGCTATTACCAAGAAGAATAAGGACATGTAGTGATGCCCTGTTGTTCTTTCTTGTTCCCTTGGTTAGAAGGTAAAGGCTTTGAGCAATGTAATTGGGAACATGCAGTCAGTGATTTGCATGCAGGCCAAAGCAAATGAATAGAGCTTCTGCCCACACCCACCCTATTAATGTGTAGGGCAACATAAACAATGACCCTGGGTAGCTCCTCTGGCCAGATAGTCCCTTCTGCACCTGGAAGGTTCCAGTAGCTTTCCAGCCTCTCTATTCAGTGTCTTATTTGTTGTTTAGATGCTGTTCATTCAGTCCTCAGTTTTGTCATATGAATGATTGCTAGGTATAGTGCCACCATCTTGGCCCTCCTTACAGTCTTTTTTTTTTGGGGGGGGGAGTCAGAGAGAGAAGGACAAATGGACAGGAAGGGAGAAAGATGAGAAGAATCAACTCATCCTTGAGGCACCTTAGTTATTCATTGATTGCTTTCTCATATATGTCTTAACAGGGATCTCAAGCCAAGCCAATTACCATTCCTCAAGCCAGTGACCTTGGGCTTCAAGCCAGATATGATTGTGCTCAAGCCAATGACCATAGGGTCCTTTTTATGATCCCACATTCAAGCCAGTGACCCCACGCTCATGTTGGTGACCTTGAGGTTTTGAACATGGGTCCTCAGTATCCCAGGCTGATGTGATATCCACTGTGCTATCAGCTGATCATGCCTCACAGTATTTTATTAAAGACTATTTTGACTGATATAAGTATAGTTACCCCCAGCATTTTTGGTTTTCTTTAGCATGAAAAATCTTTTTCTATCCCTTCACTTTCAGTCTATGTGTGCACCCCTTAAATGAAGTAGAACTACTTCTTACTTATTGTTAGGCCCAGAACTTTGCAAAATACCTAATAGTACATTAAATTGTGGTCAATTATAAACTGTTTTAGAAAGCAATCAGAAAAGCACTGCTTATATTGCTTATTTTACATCGTAGGTAAATGTATTTACCTAATGCACAGTTCTTTTTGCAGATATGATTTTTATGGATTTAGCATTTCAGCACTGTACATATAAATTTAATTCCTAAAATTTTCAAAAGACTTTTCAAAATTAAAAATATTTATGTAATTTGGTGAACTTTGTTCATAGTTCTTGAGCCACGTCTTGTAATGTATCATATCATACTGTCAAGGGGAGTGGAGGATGTCAATGGACACAAGGGTATATTTGGTGCACACCATCACTGCCACACCTTTTTCAAAGGTTTTGACAAATTTAATATCTCCTGATTATGACATGAACACACAGAGAAATATGCATGCACGTGTGCCAAGTCATGCTATTTGTCAAACAACTTTAAGCAAAATGCCACATTGAAGATATAAATACTCTATGATATAAGTAAATTAATCAATAAATAAGAGATGAGTAATAGTCCAACAAAATCTTATGTAAAATAAACTGCATTTGAAAACACTAAACAAAATTGAATGATAGTAAACAATTTATGAAATTATCTTTAAGGGTCACTTTTTGTCTTAAAATTTTTATTTGGCCCTGGCTCATTGGCTCAGTGGTAAAGCATCAATCAGCCCAGCATGTGGATGTCCTGGTTTGAGCATGGCCCCAGATGGGCAGAGCATTGGCCCCAGATGGGGGTTACTGGGTGGATCCTGGTCAGGATGCATGCAGGAGTATGGTTCTCTATCTCCCCTCCTCTCACTTGGGAAAGAAAAGGAAAAAAAATAAATACTTTATTCACAGATCATTCACATGACAATCCCAAGAACTCAGCTCCATCTTTGAAACATGAATATTTAGCCTTATTCTAATTACTTCCTTACATATGTATGTCCTATTCTCTAATCATCTTGAAATATTTACTGTTAATATGCTACATGGTTCTTCATCTCCATATATTTATTTAAGTTTTTTTCTCTGCTTAAAAGTGTGAGTTGTGACTAGTTTCTCCCTTTCGCTGAGATAAGTATTTTTTCAGAGCAGCATCTCTCCTTCAAGATCATTTTAAATACCGCTTTCTCTTTAAACACTAACTCTGAAAATTCTGTATATAATTCATTCCTCCTTAGATCATTTTATTTCTCAATTATTTTTACTTATTCTGCTTCTTACAAAGCAAAACTCACATATTCAAAATGTAAGAAATATAAGAAGAAATACAGTGAAAATTATTACCATTCATGTCTTCTTACCAACATTTTCCTTCTCCAGATCAAACTGATATGTTTAATTATTTCCACATGCATTTCATGCATATCTAAACAAAATATTCTTTTTGACTTTACATAGATGGCAACATTGTACATTTTTAACTTTGTTGCTTTCATTTAATGCATATTGGAAAATGTACTATGTCAATAACAGGTTTCTTTATATTTGTTTGTCTTCAGTGTGTTTTCTATCATTTAATTTTAATTATTTTTACAAGTGTGATGATTAGCATTTGGCTAATTTTAAGTATTTTTCTAGTATAATATTGCAACAAAAATTCTTTAACATATCTCATTGAAATATAAAACAAAGTCCTAGAAGTAAAATTGCTGGCTCAAATTGTATTTGCATTTTCTTGTTAATGTCTTTAGAAAACGTATTTAATTTAATTTAAATAAAGCATGTTTATAATAAACTCAAAAGAAATAAGATATAAATATAAGTCTGCTTCATAATCTATTTCTGCAGGAGCTCAATTTACCTCTCTAGAGACAGCCAATGATATCAGATTATTATCTCCTTTCAGAGATATTGTCTATATGTATAGGAGAATTTATCATATTTTGGCATATTGGAGATTTCTTATATATTCCAAAAAGGTAAGAATGCTCATGCCAAGAAGGTGATTAACATAATAACACCAGGTTTTAGAGTAACAAATGAAATTCAGTGTCAGACACAATTTTATCAAAGATTCCTGAGAATAAAGTTCTTGTCTTATTTATGTTAATTATAGTTCTCATTGTAATTGCAGGAAACATACATGTATGTATGTATGTACAAGTCACTCCCATGTTTGTAGTCAAGATCTTAAATCTTATTACAATTTGGGATAGTGTCCTCTACATTTTGCCTTTGGTAGTCATCGTTAGAATTTGCTACAACATCATCTTGAGTTTTTCTTTGTCTTTTTTCTGTATATTGTTTTCTTGGGATGTTACATGTTTATTTCTTAGTTTATGCCCTTGCTTTGGTCAAGGACATCCTCAGATAGTTTTGGCAAAATATGTATGAGAAATAAGATTTGCTTTTGAGTTAATAAATAATAGTAGTGCCTTTACTTACTTGACTAATGTTTTGGGAATAGAATTCTAAGTTAGAATTTTTTCTTTAGTGTTATAAAATCATTTATTCAATGTTTTCTAACTTCTCGTGTGCCTATTGAGAAATCAAAAGATATTCTAATTTTATTTATTTATTTATTTTTAAGTGAGAGGAGGGGAGATAGAGAGACAGACTTTCACATGCACCGCGACAGGGATCCACCCGGCAACCCCCTGTCTGGATCCAATGCTCAGACCAACGGTGCTATACTTAGTGTCCAGGGTCAACACTCAAACCAGTCAAGCCACTAACTTCAAGAAGGAAAGAGAGAGAGAAGAGTGAGACAAAGGAGAAGAGAAGCATATGGTCACTTCTTAAGTCTGCCCTGACCAGGAATTGAACCTGGGATGTCAACATGCCAGGCCCATGCTTTATCCACTGAGCATCCAGCCAATGTCTAAAGATATTCTAATTTTTATTCTTTTTAGTAAGACAATAATTTTTTTCTTGTGCTATCAAATCTTGCCAATGATATGTCAGTGTGGGAGTGTGTAGTCTTATCCTTGAGTTGTTGGTAGAGTGAGACATTTTGACTAAGAAATTACTCTTTTTAAAAATTTCTTTTTAATTTAATTTTTAATATTGACATGGTTTCAAAATGTCCCACTCAATGTAACACCATTGATACACCACATCGTGCTCCCCTTTGCCCTCCTCCCCCTATTTCCACCTACCTTTTTCTCTCAATATTGTTACCCTGTTTTCTGTATATATGTATTATATATATGTTTTTTTGGCTAATCATTTCACTCTCTTTGATTCAGTCTCCTGTCCCCTTTCCTTCTGACAGCTTTCCATTTTTTCCTTATGACTTTGCCTCTGTTTCTTTTTTGTTTCTCAGTTTATTGTGTTTATTAGATTCCACATAGAAGTAAAATCATATAGTATTTGTCTTTCTCTGGCTGGCTTATTTAATTTAGAATAATAATCTCCAGGTTTATCCATATTGTTGCAAAAGGTAGGATTTTCTTCTTTTTCATAGCCATGTAGGATTCCAGTGCATAAATGTATCACAACTTTATTGTTGGGATTTTCCCTTAGTTTTGGGTTATTTAGTATATTCCTTCCCCTTTATACATATTTCTGTTTTTTCTTCTGAAACTCTTAGAATTATACAGAAGTTGAATTTCTAGAATTGGTTCTTTTGTTCCCTCTTTTTATGTTGGTACTATATATATTTTTCTTTTTTTTTTTTTTTTTTGGACTACATTCCCAATGAGTTTTATGTTTTCCACCTTTTCTACTAAAGTTTATTATAACTTCTAAATGTTCAAGTATCAAAAGATTTTTATCAGAATATTTTTATGAGAAGCATCCTGTTTTTATCTCAGGTATACAATAATTTCTGTTATCACTCTGAGCATCTAAATGGTAGTATGTTTAAAGATCACTCTGAGCATCTAAATGATAGTATGTTTAAAGTATTTTATTCTTTTGTAGTTTCTTTATCTCTGTTATTATTTTCTGATTTCCTTAAAAAAACTTTGTATTTCACATCATAGATTTTTATTGGCTATTAGGATACCCATAATTATCTACTTATTAATGAACAATTAAATAAAATGCCATTTGGAAATTCTGAAATAAATACAGGATTTGTCCATTTTGAGTTTAAAAATAAGGCAGTCAGCTGAAAACTACAGTTGTTCCTGTGAAACACACAGTCATATTTCATATATTTCTTCTTAGGTGGTTCAAGTTCTTCATAAAGAATCACCTACTTCCTTTATGAAAGGTAGGGATGTATCTAACAGTGTTTGGTGAGCCAAATTTGAATAGACCACTGAAGTCAACCTCCAGTGAATGAGGTAGATCTATGTCTGTTTGTAGAATGATAGTCACATCTTAAGTCAGGGGTCAGGAATCATTTTGGCTGAGAGAGCCATGAATGCCACATATTTTAAAATGTAATTCTGTGAGAGCCATACAGTATGTTTAACACTAAATACAAGTAAATATGTGCGTTTTATGTAAGACCAACACTTTTAAAGTACAATAAGTCTCTAAATTCTTTTTACTAATGTTGTTATGCTGCTGCTAACCAATGATGAATAAAGTACTTCTTACCATTAATGCAACTTCTGGTGCTGCATGGTTTTTCTGATGGCTTTGTAGTCTGGTTAATAGGTGGTGAGGTTAAGCTTTATGCAGGCATTGAGACTTCCATCTGTTAAACATGATCGTAGGGTGGTCTTAACGTTCTTTAGATGTGAGAAAGACTTCTCACATGCATACGTAGAGCCAAACATTGTCAGTACAGCAATACTCACACGCTGCAGTGTGTGGTATCTTACAGGAAATGCATTCCAAGTTTTGACAATCAGCTGGTTCGTGGGTTGAATTTTTTTCATTTCTCCCCACTTGTGTTTGCCCGCCAACTCTGCTTACTGTCATGCAAGTCTTTCTAAATCTTCATTCAGTGACTTGAACTTATTCACCTACATGTCTGAGGCCTTCAGGTCAGCAGCTTGTAGCTCAAAATATCTTACAGAGACACTGGGGATATAACTCAGGTTGGCATTGTCCACTGCACACTTGTGTGGATGGGTGATAAACTTAAAAAGATGAGTACGCTCACAAAATTCTCCAAAGCACTCTTCGAATTACTGCAGGAGATTAGATGTGAAGCCCGCTAGCTGCTGGAGATCAAGATGTTGACCAGTGTCACTTGCTGTGCATGCATCTTTAAACTCTCCCAGATTTTCAAAGTGTAGTAAAAGACCTGTTTCAATGTCAGCTATAAAGAGTTCCAGCTTGTTTTCAAATGCAAACACTGCTTGTTGAATGAATAAGACTGTATTTCCAATGCCCTGATTGGAAATTGAGCTGATTCAGATGTTCAGTGCTGTCCAAGAGATAATAGAACCTCAGAAGTCACTCAGTGTTAGCTAACTCAGGATGCTCAAAATTTTTCATTTTAAGAAAAGTCCAGATTTCACTCAGACAAGCTGCAAAACAGCTGAGCACCTTCCCTCTTGACAACCAATGCACATTGCTGTGCAGAAGCAGACCAGGATAAGTATTCCCAACTTCATCCATCAGTGTTTTAAATTGGCGATCTTTTAAAGCTCGGGCAACAATAAAGTTGACCACCCAAATGAGCAGTGACATCACCTCACCAAGCTGCTTGCCACACATATGAGCACAAAGTGCCTCCTGATGTAGGATGCAGTGAAAACTTAGGATGGGTCTCTTTTCATGTTCATGAAGAATCGATACGAATCCTCTGTTTTCCCCCACTATGCACGGAGCACCATCAGTACACACCAAAATAAGTTTATCCATTGGTAGATTTATTTCTTTAGCAAACTCAGTGAAAAACTTGAATAAATCCTCCCCTTTTGTTGTATCTTTCAAAGGCAAAACAGCAAGACTTTCCTCACAAAGTGTGTCACCAACAGCATACCTTGCAATCACGCTGAACTGGGATAAATGGCTTACATCTGTTGACTCATCCAAAGTGAGAGAAAAGAATGGTGCTGCATTTATGTCCTTCACTTGTGTTGCCTCAATGTGATTTGCCATCATGATGATACGATCGTGAACAGTTCTTGACAACAGAGGCATGTCTCTTATTCATTTGATTATCTTGTCTCTATCAGAAAAGTCGTCAAAAAGTTCATTGGAAACATCAAGCAGGAATGTTTTGGCATACTCCCCATCTGTGAATGGCTTTCTGTTTCTCACCATTGCTAAGGCACCAGCAAAGCTAGCAGAATTGCAGTCACCTTGTTGGATCCAAACACAGAGTTGCTGCTGACTAGGTTGCACTCTGCACAGTAGCTCTTGACATGCTTTCTTCCTGCTGTCCTCCGCTGGGTATCTCGATGCAGATGTAGTACAGTGTGTGTCGAAGTGCCGCTTTATATTTGACCGTTGCATCAATGCAATTTTATTATTGCATATTAGACACACTGTAGAACCTGCTCTCTCCACAAAGGAAAATTCCTCTGTCCATTCCTGCTGAAAAGTACAATGCTCCTCATCTTTTTTTTCTTTTAGTCATCTTTTTCGTCAAAGGGTTTCTGCAATTCGCTATCTGACTACAAAATTAAAAGGAGAGAAGTTTACTTTCTGACCTCATCACGACCCATGTACGTTATGCATTATCCAATAAAAATTTGGTGTTGTCCCGGAGCACAGCAGTGATTGGCTGCAGCCACCTGCAACCATGAACATGAGCAGTAGGAAATGAATGGATTGTAATACATGAGAATGTTTTATATTTTTAATGTTATTAGTTTTTTAATTAAAGATTTGTCTGTGAGCCAGATGCAGCCATCAAAAGAGCCATAACTGGCTCATGAGCCATAGGTTATCGACCCCTGTCTTAAGTGATAGGTATTTTTAAATCCTCAGAACCTTTGTTACTCTCCTACAGAATAAATCTATAAATCTGAGTGAATTTGGAAGGAGATGAGGAAAACAATGTAAGGATCAAATTGTTTCCCAAGATTTTACGCACTTAGATTATTAGTCTGGGTCCTCCAGAGAATCATGACCGATAGGATATGTGTATCAATTTAAAGTCAGTCAGGCACGAGGTATTCCCCCCTACCCAGAGTGGATCTTTTTTTGTTTGTTTGTTTGTTTTATTCAGGCCTTCATCAGATTGGATAAAGCCCACTCACATTGTCGAGAGCAATCAGATACTCAGTCTATTGAAACAAATGTTCATTTTATCCAGAAACATCCTCAGAGACACACCGTGATTCATGTTTGACCAAATGTCTGGTACCACCCACACCCTTCAATCTGTTCAAATCTAATTTTGTTTTTCTTTCTTTACCATGGGCTGATAGTGCCTCTTTGAGTTTATTGTATGGGTTTCTGCTTGTCCATCATCTTTCCAGATTTAACCCTCTGAGTAGTGAGTTATTTTTCATACTCACTGACCCTTGGGAGTGAGTTTTTGGGTTTTTTTTTTCCAAAATATGAAATTATTTCAATTTACAGTTTTATTAACTTAAAATTATGTTTGTTTTATAACCAATTTATAGAAATAAGAACATACATTTTCCCTTTTTAATGTTGCCTTACACATTTTCAAAATAAAAATTTTTATCTCATGCAATTCTCTCATACCTCCCATCTGTAAATAAAGAAGTATTGTTATTAGCAGAATCTTAAGTATGTACTTGCATATGATGATATTCCTAAGGACAATTTATAGGTATTTTTATTTATTAGTTATGTTTAAAATTTTTTCAAAGTATGGTATTCCTCAAAACATGGATACAGGCAAAGTGGTTTGTTTCGTCCAATGCACATCACCCTTGTATTCCTTCGTGTACACTCCCTTCTTGTAGTGTGCTGACACACGGAGCATTTTCCTTGTGGCTTATCATTTGAGGCTACTGCAGGGACTGGCTCTGGGAAGTGACTCTCTGAAAGATGAAGGCTGTCTCTTACTGATGATGGTTGGCTTCCTCTGGGTGATTTCCTCTCTTTTACAAACTCTACCACCTCAAAGTTTAAAGACGTACATGTACAATTGTATTCTGGATGGTCAGGAGGCACAAGGATGTACATGAACGTTCATACTACTCAAAGGATTAATATTGTCTTACTTGTTGTTTCTTCTTTGTGGGTTTATATTTTTATTTCAAATGGTGTTAGATCTAATGATTTGGAAATAACTCTTAGAAACAGGAAAACTGTTTCTGCTCTCTTAACCCAGCATTGTCCTTTACTTAATAAAATATGGTAAGTTGCTTATTCAAAGCATTAAGTATTAAGGTGTAGTAGTGCCTGTGTTGAGTGTGTTCTATAGATGTTTAATTAATGGGACTTTGTGTGTGTGCTCATACATTCACAGATACACTCTCATCCATGTATAAATAATGCATTTAAATCTGTGTGCATGTTTCAAATGGGATAACTTTCCTTTATGTTAGTTAGCAGATATTGCTACCATCATTCTCTTTGAAGGCTGGTTACTAAAATGCTGTAAAAGAGAAGTATGTTTGAGTAGTTATAAACTTTAAAAATCCTATTAAGAAATCTTAAACTATTTTTTTCAGGGAGAATTGTAAACTTTCAAAATGCTCTAAAATTTTTCAATTCTTATATAAATTTTTGTAGTTTTCCCAAACATGTCTAATGTAGTCTCTAATTATGCCTAAACAAATTATAAGGTATTTTTATGTGCAAAACACTTCTAGCAGATCCTCAAACTGATTTTGTAGTTATTTTGAAACATGACTGATTATTGTAGTGGCATTTTGGTAAGCACTTTGCATTCTGTGCTGTCCAGAAAACTTGCTATTGAAAACTTGCTCTACCTTCCCATGGTTCTGCTTGCACAGTGAGCTTTGGAATTATAAAGCTAAAAATTCTACATAAGTAAATATGAAATGTTCTGAAGCTCCAAGGGTTATTTTAATTTATTAATAGTATGATTTCAGAATCAAATTTAGATATTTCACAACATACTCATTGTTTTCAGCTCTTAGCTGCTTGCTCTATATTTTTACTTGCTTGTGTTACCTTGTGTGAAATTATTTTGGGTTGTGACTCCTTTTTTGGTATTAGTTGATTAAATCATAGGCTCTTAAATGAATCCTGTGACTACTGTCAAAACATATTTATGTCAAAGTCTCAATCCCTGTCATAATTTGAGAAGCCTTGATTAGTCCAGTTTGAAGACTTTTCTTTTATAAGGAGAGCATTTCTTAGCAACTTGACCTTTCACATCACTTATTTCAGGACTAATACATGAGAACATTATTTTTTAATGAACATACAGGTGGGCTCACTTCCATCTCCTAGTTATACTCCAAAACATGTTATATCCGTTAACTTAATATTCTCTAAGAACTTTTTACATTAATGTGATAAAAAAATAATGCAGTTCCTTGGCTTTATTATTGATACATCAGGATTTATTTTGTAAGTATGTAATAAGTAATGATTAATGCATTTATGAAAATACTGTATAAACTATATACATACACACTGTGCAGCATAATGATATAAATAAAACTCATGTACTCAACATAAAAATTATGAAAAAACATATTAGCAATATCATTAAGTTATTTGTGTGCTTTCTCCAAAATCCATTGGTCTTATTGACCTGGAGGGAAAGCACTCTCCTGGATTCTGTTTCTTATTTTGTTCCTTTTAGTTTTATCAAGTATACATTCCTGAACATTATACTCTTTGGTTGTACCTTTGATCTCATATAAATAGTATTATGCTATATGTAGTCTCCTGAAAATGTTATTTTTTGCTCCAGACTATACTTTCAAAAATTTATTCTTGTTTTACATAGAGTTGGACCTCATTTACTTCTCTTAGGTGAATTAATCTTGTCTAATGTGTCATTTAAGGCCATTGGTTTCTTGCTGATTTTCTGTCTGGATAATCTATCCATTGATGTCAGTAGGAGTTTCCTACTATGATTGTGTTACTGTTAAGCTCTCCATTTATGTCTGTATGAATTAGCAATCATATGAAGTAATTTTAATAATTGTAGAAGATTAATTACCTTAAAGGTGACAGGAACCTACGGATATAAAGTAAACTGATAAAAATAAGTAATATTTTATTTTGCTATAAAAATCAACTCACTTGCCCAAAATATGTGCTTCATTTAGAATTTGCTTTATTTTCTTTCACTTTAAAGAAATGTAAAGTATAATGAGGCATGGTTACTTAAAATGTTTATTTTAAATATTATTTTAAAACAGTAACAGCAGACCCTTCCAGAACTGAGTGCTTATATGTAGGTGTTGACCAGGTCCCATTCTATCATAGGGATCAGAAAACTTTCTGCAAAAGGCCAAGTGAGAAATAGCCTAGAGATATTGTGGCCATGTGGTCATCTCTGCCTCTATTTCTCAACCCCGTCCTTCTGGTGAGAAAGCAGTTGTGAATAATACATAAATGAATAATGCAGTGCTATTCCAAAACTGTTCACTAGTGCAGATAGCAGACCAGATATGCTTTGCAGGCCACTGTTTTTCAACTTTTGTTCTTTAGTCAGTTCTTCAAATAATTATACATTATATGCTTTAAAATCATCTGTGAAATGTATGGCTGGATCCAGTTCTTAATGGATCCAGCCATAAAGTGAAGATTATAAATGGAAGGAGGGTTCTTTTAAAGAACAAAAATAGTGAACTTAAAATTATTTAAGAAAATAGTTAAGAATAAAATCATACTGCATACCTTAAAAATCACAAAATCATTTTTTTTAAAAAAACAACAATGTATTATCATGTCTCTAACATTTTTTCTCCAATTTTGGTTGCATACTTTTTCAACTTTTTATCTTCAATAAAATGTTTTACATTGTGAATAGAAAGCTCCTTCTTTCTTCTAACTTGGTTCATTAAAGTTTAATTTTTCATTATTAATATTTTTAAAAGTATCTTTGAGATATTATAAATATTAGATTGTAATGCCCTGAAAATACTTCTAGATTATTAATTTCATAAAGAAGAAAATTTTAAGTATCTGTTTTACAAGTCATAAGATTTGAACATGACCTCCATAAACTAGATTCTGTCTCTCTACATTTCGAACCTTGTTTCCCCTTTGTGACATATCTCTGCCTGTTCTACTGCAGGACAGACATCTATAACAGGTTAGCCCTCGTCCTTCCCTTAGTAAGTATGTTAGCAAAGGGGGAAACAGGCAGTGGGAGTGACTCCAGCAACTATTCCACATCAGGAAGCCTTTCTGTAACCAAATTCTGTACAGACATGATTGCACATAGGTGACAAATCTCTATCCCACTAAAACCAAACTGCATTCTTCACCAAATCAATTTCTGCCAACTAAATCCTCAAAGGGCCATGCCCTTCCAAAGCACCTACATAAGGGAAATGTGAGCAGTCTTATTTTCATGGCAATACACTTACATACATTCAATTTAAATCTGTTTTCCTTGTAACAGGACATAATTGGAAACATTGGTTTATTACCAAAGCCTTGACTGGAATGTTGTATTTAAGTTATATATTCATGGACTCAGACTGCATTAAGGCACTAAAGTTGACTTCACAAAGCCAATAAAGCCCCTTGAAAAAATCAGTCTTGTGCCTTACCAGCAGAGTTCCCAACACCCTTGTCAGGTGAGTAAAGAAGGTAACTTCTTGCAGGCCCAAGTACCTCAAGGTATTTTGGGGACCTTAGGACAAGAGGAATTCATTCCAATCTGTGGGTGTTGCAGGAAAAGTCTGATGGCAAGTCCTTGGCTTGTCTTCCTACCCCTCCGAAACACCCACATAAGGAAATGTGATATCAGAAAAGTCACATTCAAACAAATAGTGCTTATAAATCAGTTTTGAATAAGAGTCAACACACTTTACTTTTACAAATTTCACAAAATATTTGATCAGTGTACATATTGCTGAAGCATTTCCCAAGGCCTTGAAAATGGCTGATGTAAAAGAGATCCCTAAAGTTTAAGCTTCATTAGCTTCATAGTAGAGTCATGTTCAGGTTTCCTAAAAAATGGACCCCTCAGTTCCTAGCCCCAACCTAGTAAATGTAAATTTCTGGGATATGGGAGTGATGTTTTATAATTCTAATATGCTGACCCTTCCAGAATGGCCTGGAAGCTCTATGTAATGTCAGGACAAAATTATTTTCTCTAGCATTCCAATAATTCTGACCCTTTTCTTCTAGTACCCAAGGTCAATAAAAATATTTTCAAAACCAGGGATGTGTCGACTTCCAGATGATCATTCAAGCTAGCAATCATAGAGAATTTATCTCTGGTTTGAATCAAATAATATATTTGTATGTAGGGAGTACAAGCTTGTATTTTTTCAGTGGGTGTAATATCCTGATTTAAAATTTCAAAAATAGATTTAACCTTCACTGAGTAATTATAAAATACACACAGAACAGAGTATTTTCTTATTTTTACAGGGATAGATAGGTAGAGAAAAGCATGCTTGATATATGGGGCTTTGCCATACACAGTGTTTATTAAATAAAATGAATGAGTTATTTGAGCATAAAGAATTGATGCAAGAGATTAGATGCTAAATTTGAACAGTTCCCAAATCTCTGACCTCCTATTTCTACTCACCTTCTCCATAATCAAAAAAACAAACAAAAAACAAATTCCATGTTTTGTTTCAAAGAGATGAATGCAAATTAATTACGCAATTATTCTGGGAGCTGAGCTATTTTTGATATTGACTTAGAAAAAGTATCAAAGTGTCTTCTTATTTAGTTATTAAAGACTTGTATTCTATTTTACATAATGAAAGCCATTTCCTAAGCTCTTTAAAAACATTAACTTACTGATTTCTTGATGCTGTGCTGAAAGATAATTATGGTTACATTTAACAGATGTGGAAAGTGTGAAGTACAGCAAGTTATGGAGCCTCCTAAGTCAACCCAACAATAATATAGTAAAGTTCAGAAGAGAAGCAAGATGGCCATAGAGTAGGGCGGATGTAACAACTTCCAACTCCCAGAACCAAAGTGGATTATAACTCAATTTTAAGAACCATCATCTGGATAAACCAACTTTGAACTAAACTAAGTGGACTCTTCAACCAAGGAACACAGAAGAAGCCACATTGAGACTGGTAGGAATAGCGAAAACGCTAAGAGGGCTACCCAGCTCCCCGGAGTGAACGGCAGCCCAAAGAGGCCCACGTGTTGGGAGGAGAATTTGGTAGGGAGGGAGGGACCTGGGTCCCAGGAACAAAACCCCAGCCTGCAGTCCCAGAGCCTAGAAGAGGTGTTTGGACAGTATTGAGCTGTGAAACAAGTGAGGATACTGTTTGTGAGAAAGAGACAGTTTTCTCAGACCCAAGATTCTTTTAAGAGGGACAGTGCAGAAAACCTCTCTCACAACCATGCACCTGGGGCTCTAGGGAACGGGGACAGAGGAGAGGACCAGAGGAAGACAGTGTAGACTGAAGGCACAGGGACAAACACTCTGAGGGACAGCCACCCTAATCCCTGGGCTAAGTCACTTCCCTAATCAAAAATGAATATTTCCCCTGGAACTAGCAATACCAGCAAAGGGAGACAGGACATTAGCCAAACAAGCTCTCCTGCAGCAATTAGAGCAGAGCTGCTTAGAGGGAGGGAGCTCCCAGGCCTACAGTATGGAGCGTTTGGGCCCTTCCTACTCTGCTGAGGGTTGCTGAAGAGTTGGTGGCGGCAGGACGCTGAAAGGCGGTTCTGTTGGCGGGGGCAGAGGCCCAGCCAGTGTGAGCTCAGTCTAGCCCAGCAGGGGCGGAGAGGACATGCAAAAGCGGTCCTGCAGCTGCGGGCCCACCTGTAACCCCACCAGCGGGGGAAAAGCGGGAGGCCAGGAATGGGCAGAAATTTGCTCTATAGCCCTGCACAAGCCGGCCATGACCGCGAAAACAAGGCTAGGACCAGGGACGGGCGAGGGCTTGAGACTGAGCTCATGCCAGCAGCCCCGCCAGCCCAGAGAAACTGCAGTTTACCATCCTGCCTGCGCGAGTTGGCTCTGAACGCGGGGTTGGGATAGAGGCCGGGACGAGCGGAAGTTCAAAGCTGAACACACGCCAGCAGCCATGCCAGGCCCAATAAACCTTGGTTTGCGACCCTGCACAGGAGGGCCCTGGCTTTGAGGGCGGGGCTAAAGCTCTGAACAGGCAAAGGCTCACAGCTGAGAGCACGTCAGAAGCACCGTCCAACCCACAAAACTGTAGTGAGCAGGCTCTAACCACGGGTGCTGGGCGGAAGCCCGGAAACAGGCTGATCCGCAGCTGAGCAATGATGCTCACCTCTACCCTTGGTGCTGAGGCTTGTGGATTGAGTGACACAGCCCCTCCCGAGAAAGAGGCGGAAATTACAGCAACAGCTGCAGTGGGCTGGCGCTGGCAACACTCATACCCAACTACCGTAGGCAGCGGCAGAGGGGGTGGTGAACCTGCAGACAGACCACACCTAGAGAACAAAGAAGCAATACTTACTGGACTCCAGTGGCCACAACTTGCTTATACACAGACAAAATGGGCAGGCAGAGGAATGCAAACCAAATGAATCAAGAGAAATACCCAGAGAAGAACCTGAATGAACCAGATATAACCAAATTACCAGAAGCAGAACTTAGAATAATGATACTTAGGATGTTCAAAGAAATTAGAGCAACAATGAATAGTCACTATGAACACCTAAATAAAGATATAGCAAGTAAAAAAACAAAATTGAAATAATAAAAAAGAAAAAGACAGAAATGACAAATATAGTATCAGACTGAAGATCACAATGAAAGGAATTAAAAGCAGGATGAATGACGCTGAGGATCGAATCAGCGAGTTAGAGGACACAATAAACAAAGGCACAGAAGGAGAGCAGGAAAAAGAAAAGAGACTCAAAAAATGTGAGGAAACTCTAAGGGAACTCTGTGACAACATGAAGAGAAACAACATTTGCATCATAGGGGTTCCTGAAGAAGAGGAGAGAGAATAAGAAATAGAAACTTTGTTCAATCAAATCATAGCAGAAAACTTCCCTAAATTAAGGCTGGTAAACATTCCACACGTTCAAAAAGCACACAGAAGTCCATTAAAGAGAACCCCCAAAAAATCTACACCAAGACACATCATAGTTAAAATACCAAAGCTAAGGAATAAAGAGAAAATTTTAAAGCTGCTAGAGAAAAAAAGGCTATCACCTACAAAGGATCATCTATAAGGATGACATCTGACTTCTCAACAGAAACATTTGAGGCCAGAATGGAATAGCAAGATATATTCAAAGTAATGCAGATCAAGACCCTACAACCAAGACTACTCTATCCACCAAGGCTAGCGTTTAAAATTGAGAGAGAAATAAAGAGCTTCCCAGAAAAAGAAAGCCTCAAGGAATTCATAAAAACCAAACCAATTCCGCAAGAGATACTAAGGGACCTGTTGTGAACAGTTCAAAGGGGGGAAAGAATATAGCAAAAGAAGAATACAGCTTTAAAGAGTACAATGGCAATAAACAACTACATATCAATAATAACCTTAAATGTAAATGGACTAAATGATCCAATCAAAAGACATAGGGTAGCTGCATGGATAAAGTAACAGGACCCATACATATACTGTCTACAAGAGACACAACTTAAAACAAAAGATGTACATAGACTGAAGGTAAAAATATGAAAAAAAAAATATTTCTTGCAAATGGAAATGAAAAAGAAGCCGGGGTAGCAGTACTTATATCTGACAAAATGGACTTTAAAACAAAGACTGTAGTAAGGGATAAAGAAGGACATTACATAATGATAACGGGAACAATTCAACAGGAAGATATAACTATTATAAATATCTACGCACCAAATATAGGAGCCCTGACATACATAAAGCAGACTTTGATGGATATAAAGGGTGAGATTAACAGCAATACTATAATAGTAGGGGATTTCAATACCCCAATAAAAACACTGGATAGATCCTCAAGAAAGAAAATTAATAAAGAAACAGCAGACTTAAAGAATACACTAGAACAACTCGATTTAATACATATCTTCAGAACTTTTCACCCTAAAGCAGTAGAATATACATTCTTCTCAAGTGCTCATGGTACGTTTTCTAGGATAGACCACATGTTAGGACACAAAAATGGCCTCAATAAATTTAAGAAGCTTAAAATCATATCAAGCATTTTCTCTGTTCACAATGCCATGAAACTAGAAATTAACCACAAAAGAAAGACTGAAAAATACTCAAACACTTGGAAATGAAATAGCATGATATTAAGTAATGAATGGATTAACAATGAGATCAAAAAAATAAAAAAGTTTCTAGAAACGAATAATGATGAGCATACATCAACTCAAAATTTATGGAACACAGCAAAAGCAGTACTGAGAGGGAAGTTCATTGCACTACAGGCATATCAAAAGAAACTTAAAAAGCTCAAATAAGCAAACTGACCCTGCATCTAAAAAAACTAGAAAAATAATAGCAAATAAAACCCAGGACCAGTAGACAGAAGGAAATAATAAAGATCAGAGCAGAAATAAATGACATAGAGGCTAAGGAAACTACACAGAGGATCAAAGAAACCAGGAGCTGGTCCTTTGAAAAGGTAAACAAGATGGATGAACCTTTAACTAGACACACCACAAAAAAAAAAAAAAGGACACATATAAATAAAATTAGAAAGGACAGTGGAGAAATAACAACTGAGAGAACAGAAATACAAACCATTGTAAGAAAATACTATGAAGAACTCTATGCCAAAAAATTAGACAACCTAGGTGAAAAGGACAAATTCCTTAAATCATATAATCTTCCAAAAATCAACCTGGAAGAATCAGAACACCTAAACAGACCAGTTACAACAAATGAGATCGAAACAGTTATCAAAAAACTACCAAAAAAGAGCCTGACCTGTGGTGGCGCAGTGGCTAAAGCGTCGACCTGGGAACACTGAGGTCGCCAGTTCAAAACCCTGCACTGGTTTGGTCAAGGCACATATGGGAGTTGATGCTTCCAGCTCCTCCCCCCTTTCTCTCTCTCTCTCTCTCTTTCTCTCTCTCACTCTGTGTCTCCTTTCTAAAATGAATAAAATAAAAAGAAATTAAAAAAAATATATATATATAAAAAAAAACTACCAAAAAAGAAAAGTCCTGGGCCTGATAGCTTCACAAGTGAATTTTACCAAAAATTCAAAGAAGAGCTAACTCCTATCCTCCTCAAGCTATTTCAAAAAATTCAAGTGGAAGGAAGACTTCCAAACTCCATTTATGAGGCGAGAATAATTCTGATCCCAAAACCGGGCAAAGACAACACAATGAAAAAAAATCATAGGCCTATATTGATGAATTTAGACGCTAAAGTTATTGACAAAATATTAGCCAACCGGATCCAGCAATATATGAAAAAAATCATACACCATGATCAAGTGGGATTTATTCTGGAGAGGCAAGGCTGGTTCAATAATTGCAATTCAATCAATGTGATTCACTACATAGACAAAAGGAAGGACAAAAATCACATGATAATTTCAATAGATGCAGAAAAGGCATTTGATAAAATCTAGCACCCATTCATGCTCAAAACTCTTAGTAAAGTGGAAATACAGGAAACATTCCTTAGCATGATAAAGCCATCTATGACAAACCCACAGCAAACATCATACTAAATGGACAAAAATTAAAAGCAATCCCCTTAAGATCAGGAACCAGGCAGGGATGCCCCCTTTCACCACTCTTATTCAACATAGTTCTGGAAATCCTAGCTACAGCAATCAAACAACAAGAAGAAATAAAAGGCATCCAAATTGGAAAAGAAGAAATAAAACTGTCATTATTTGCAGATGAAATGATATTGTATATAGAAAACCCTAAAGTCTCAGTCAAAAAACTATGTGATCTTATAAATGAATTCAGCAAGTTGGCAGGATATAATATTAATACTCAGAAATCAGAGACATTTCTATATACCAACAATGAATTGTCAGCAAAAGAAATTAAGGAAACAATCCCCTTCACTATTGCAGCCAAAAAAATAAAGTACCTAGGAGTAAATTTAACCAAGGAGGTTAAGGACTTGTACTTGGAAAATTATAAAACATTGATAAAAGAAATCAAGGAAGATACAAACAAGTGGAAGCATATACCGTGCTCATGTCTAGGAAGAATAAAGATCATTAAAATGTCTATATTACCCAAAGCAATTTATAAATTCAATGCAATACCAATTAAAATACCAATGACATACATCAAAGATATAAAACACATATTCCAAAAATTTATATGGAACCAAAAAGAACATGAGTAGCCTCAGCAATCTTAAAGAGAAAAAATAAAGCAGGAGGTATCACTCTTCCGGATATCAAGTTTTACTACAAGGCCATTATACTCAAGACAGCCTGGTACTGGCATAAGAACAGGCACATAGATCAATGGAACAGAACAGAGAACCCAGAAATAAACCCACAGCTTTATGGACAACTGATATTTGACAAAGGAGGAAAGAACATACAATGGAGTAAAGACAGCCTCTTTAACAAATGGTGTTGGGAAAATTGGACATCTACCTGCAAAAAAATGAAACTAGACCATCAACTTACACCATTCACAAAAACAAACTCAAAATGGATAAAAGACTTAAATGTAAGCCGTGAAACCATAAGCATCTTAGAAGAAAACATAGGCAGCAAGCTCTCCGACATCTGTAGCAGCGGTATATTTGCCGATTTATCTTCATGGGCAACTGAAATAAAAGGCAAGATAAACAAATGGGACTATATCAAACTAAAAAGTTTTTGCACAGCTAAAGACAATAGGAATAGAATAAAAAGACAAACCACACAATGGGAGAACATATTCGACAGCACATCTGATAAGGGGTTAATAACTAAAATTTATAAAGAACTTATAAAACGCAACACCAGGAAGACAAACAACCCAATCAAAAAATGGGCAAAAGAAATGAATAGAAATTTCTCCAAAGAGGACATACAGATGGCCAATAGACATATGAAAAAATGCTCAACATCACTAATCATTAGAGAAATGCAAATTAAAACCACAATGAGATATCACCTCACACCAGTGAGAATGGCACTTATCAGCAAAACAACACAGAATAAGTGCTGGCGAGGATGTGGAGAAAAGGGAACCCTCCTGTAGTGCTGGCGGGAATGCAGACTGGTGCAGCCACTTTGGAAAACAGTTTGGAGATTCCTCAAAAAATTAAAAATTGAACTGCCTTTTGACCCAGCTATCCCACTTATAGGAATATACCCTAAGAACACCATAGCACTGTACGAAAAGAAGACATGCGCCCCCATGTTTGTGGCAGCATTGTTCACAATAGCGAAGATCTGGCAACAGCCCAAGTGTCCGTCAGAGGACAAGTCGATTGAAAAGCTTTGGTACATATATACTATGGAATACTACTCAGCCATGAGAAATGATGACATGGGATCATTTACAACTGAATGGATGGACCTTGATAACATTATACGGAGTGAAATAAGTAAAACAGAAAAAAACTGAGAACAGCGTGACTTCATACATAGGTAGGACATAAAAGTGAGACTATGAGACATGGACAAGGGAGTGGTGGTTATGGGGTGGGGGGAGGGAGGAGAAGGTGGGTTAGGAAGGAGGGGTGGGGCACAGGGAAAACCAGACAGAAGGTGACAGAGGACAATTTGACTTTGGGTGATGGGTATGCAACATAATTGAATGATAAGGTAACCTGGAGATGTTTTCATTGTACATATGTACCCTGATTTATTGGTGTCACCCCATTAAAATTAATAATAAAGAAAAAGAAATCCAAAAGAAAAAAAGGAATATACTAAAGTTCAGAATGATGTCCAGCAGATGTGGTTCCAGATGTTCTTTTCTCCTCCATTTATGACATTGATTTTATTCTTATATACATATATCTAAGCATGAGGAAGATGCAAATCCCATTATTTGAATTATAAAGGCAAGTAACAATTTTTATTTGATCCAGTTGCTTTAACTCTAATAACTAATATTTTAAAATCTGAAATGTTTGTACAAGGCCTCATCACTTTTCCCACCTTTCCCCCCTTTTTTTACTTTTTTTCCAAATGAGAATAGGGGAGATAGAGGGAAAGACTCCCGCATATAACCTGACTGGGATCCACCAGGCAACCCTTGTGTGGGGTTGACACTCTGCCCATCTGGGTCTATGCTTGCAACCAAGCCATTTTAGTACCTGAGGTGGAGGTTCCATGGAGCCATCCTCAGTGCCTCGGGCTGATATATATGAACCAATTGATCATGACTGTGGGAGAGGAATAGAGAGAGAAGGGGGGGCGGGAAGAAGGGGATGGAGGTGGGTGGAGAAGCATATAATCACTTTTCCTGTGTGCCTGACCAGGAATCAAATTTGGGACATCCACACATGAGGCCAATGCTCTACCACTGAACCACAGGCCAGGGCCCACCAATCCACTTTTTAAATATCATGGAAGTTCTAAAAAGAAAACAAATGAGATTGAGAAAGATAAGAAATACATTGAAAAACAGAAACTATGAACTTAAGTTTCTATAGCCAATAGCTGATTAAGAACAGGTGACATTGCTTAAAAAATTGTTTAAAAGCTTTGAAAAATAAGTCACTATAATCATTCTTCTGATGAAAAGTAATTTTGTACTTTTAACATTTTGAGAGCCACTTGAAAGAAGAATGCATGTAGCTCAGAATCATCATTGTCTTAACAACTGTATTTTGTCACAAAGGACATTGTCAATAAGGTTCATGAGAAAGTATTAACAAACTTCTTGAGTCACTAAAATTTTACAAGCTTATTAGTCATCATTTGAGGTAAATAAATTTTTACTAGTTTTCATTTTTAAATAAATAAATATGTTGAAAATTTGGGCTTTAAAAATCAACATAGGCTGGCTTATCTTGGCTGTGAGGTTTGTTATTCTTGCTGATCATAAGTTACCTTTATCACTTAGGTTTATAGACAGCTGTCAAGAGTACGGCTGTGTAGGGAAGGTAGAGGGACTGAGCAAAAAAGGAAAAAAATAAAACCTCATGGATACAAACAACAGTATGGTGATTGCCGGGGAAGGTGGAGGAGCCTATAGGGATGATAGATGGTGGTAAACCGAGAAGAGGGAGTTGGTGAACACACAATACGATGTACAGAGATGTGTTGAAGAATTGGGCACCTGAAACCTGTATAATTTTGTTAACCAATGTCACCCCAATAAATTCATTTAAAGAAAAGAACATAATTCACAAACCAATAAGGAGATTAAATGATGTGAGGTAAAAATGTCTATAAACATGGAGCGGTCTTAGGTAGATGGCTAGCACGTAGGAGCTATTCTCACTGTTCATTCATGGCATTCCTTGTCACTTACCACGAAATTATGTCTGTAATGTCTCAAGCCATTACAGGGCTATTTTTAAATGTCCCATTTTTTTCAAATTGTTTCCCAATCAGTAACTTGTGAGTGCTCCTTTAACTTTTAATCTTTTTTGACACTTCCTGACCTGGCTGGTGTTTGTGTTTTCTTACCATAAATCATCTCTATCCAAGGGAAGCTCTCATCAGTCAAGGTCTCATTGCATTTCTACTCCCCCAAGGTTCCTCCAATTTCCTAGGATTAGAGCCAGAATCGCCTGAGAGCATGTAGATAGTTCAATAAACTGCTTAAAAAAACAATCCTGCCCTTCTCACACAATCCGCTCTGTGGCCTTCATTTCTGCACGGTTGTTATCCCAATCAATACTGATATCTCAGTAATTAAAGGCTCCCAGGTTTAGACTTTGGGCCTTCTTGCTGGCTGCCCTTATCTGCAAAAACACTGCCTTATACATTTGCTTCAGCTGTCCTTGACTTCTACAGCTGCCATCAACAATTACATTGCTATTTTTTATTCCAAATCAACTGCTGTGTCAGTGAACTATTTAAATGATCTTTGCTTATATAATCATTACTGTGGCCCACCCTAATAATATTTGACAGCACAATTTGGTTTGTATTTCTTATCTTGGTACTAAGCTAAATTCTCTTCCATTCATCATAAATATTTTCTAGATAAATAAGTACACCCTCTGTTGAATTATGTTTACCTACCTGTTAGCTTTCTGACGAAGTGGCTCTGGAAAACACCCTTCCCAGAGTAAGAGGATCTGCTCTAACTCTACCATTTTAATTATCAATATCTGCACTACAAATGAGAAATTTAGTCAAGCATTGGCATGGCCACACATAGATGAATATATAATATTACAGATATCCCAAAGAATTATAAAAATAAACTGCCTTACTTTACAACTAGTGGAGAAAGCCATCCCTATAGCTGCTCTTGGGTAATGAGTAGATCTTTGATTTGTGAAGCCCTGTAAGGACCTGAAAAATATTTTAGACATATTTCCCCAGACAGCTCCACTCACTGAGGCTGGATGCTTTGCTTTGCTATAATTTAGGATTTGATTGACTCCTACAGAAGTACAGATTCTGTTTCTACATAACTGTCTTAGAGTTCACAGGCAAGATAAATAGTGAAGGGATAAATTAAGGAGGAAATGGAAAGAAATAAAAACAGAAAAGCCATATAGTAAAAGGAAACATGGTTTTAGTCAAGCCTATCACATCGAGTAAACAAAGTTCTCAAATGTGCCTCAGTAACAGCATTATCAATAATTTCCCCCACCACCTTCAACAACCACCACAACTATCAGTGAGAATTACCAACAATCACTAACTACTACCATCACCATCAAACAGCACCACTGTCAACATTAACCACTTACTAGCACTGACAACGACTGACTACCAACAACCACCAAGCACCATCAATCATCCGCTAACAGCCATAGCCCACCACAAGCATAAAAAAATCAAGAAAACCAGCAACCACCACCTACTATCAAACGTAGAAGTTAATGGAAAACAGTACTGGTCAGGGAGGAGACATGGGGCAATAAAAAGATAGAATCAGGCAATTGAGAAAGGTCCCAATTTTAAGAACCCAAGGTCAATCACAAGGCTGACTAAGGAGAATAAAAATGAAATTTGAAAGTTCATGCAAGGGAATTAATGAGCAAAGATACAAAGGTTATAGCTATTTCTTGAAAACAAAATATTAGAAACAGAATAGCAGAAAACATATAACCATTGTAATGCTAGTGGTAAAGGCCAGGCAGGTATACATTGGATTGGGGCACATGGTAGAAAAACTGCAAAGGCAGAAAAAGGGTTGGGTCATTTCATTTAATCAAGTCTCAAAATGGCGGACAAGCACACAGGCCGGGGAAACTGCCTCTCAGGCAAACAAACAGCAAGAATGGCCTCTCATAGGGGTGGGCAGGCAGTCCACCATCCACAAATCCCCCTGAGTGCAAGCACCTATAGTCTTATATAGAACACACACACATGGTGCTGCCATGCACTCGTGTACCAATCAGGCAAAGGGCTTGCAGACAGTAAACCAGTGAGCAAGTGTTAACAGCTGCCCCACATTCCACCCCTTTAGGGTTGCTCGCCTCACAATAGGTACATTATATACATTCCAAAAATGACAGTTACAAAGGTGCTCTTCACAGTGTCTCCCTGAGCACTCTTCCCAGGGAGTTAAATGGAGGCCTACCTCCAACTCCTCATCCCACGGTGCCAACAAGGCCACTCATCATAGGCGGAAGGGCCTGTACAGTCCAGAGCCATGTTCCTTGAAACCAAAAGTATTCTTTGTGCATCTCTGAAACTGGGTGAGAGCAGCTTCCTGGTGCAGGACGGCCTCCACAGGTGCTGTACCCACCCCCTAAACCCCCATCAGGGTCTCTCATAGTCGCAGTCCAAGATCAGTCCATGATAGACAGCCCAGCTGTCTGTGCAAATCACTAAGGTAAAGGTCCATTACTGGCAACTAGGTTCACAGGGGGCCTCAGGCCTCCCCCCTCATCCCTGCCATCTTGGTGGCTCTAAAGATGCTGCCCAAGGAAGAGCGTGTGGCAGCAGTGGTCAACCTCTCCTTCTCTGCTCCAGAGAGCATGATTCCATCCACTCCTACATCTCACAATCACAGAAAACCTACCAGGGGCTCAGCAGGTACTCTTTGTTGCTGGGTTTTTACCTTCTGGATGACCCCTGGCCAAACTCTGAGTGTGCAGATGGCAGCTTCAGCCTGAGCCTCCTCATCCTCAGAAGAGAAGCTGGAAATGTCTGCTCCTGTCAACTCAGATCCCCTCTGCTGGCACAGCTCCATCTTTGGCTCTGTGGCTACCAGCTCTCAGCCTGAAACTGAACCCACAGTTGTTCCTCCAACAGCTTCCGCTGCCAATGTTCAACTACCAGGGCAAACAGTAACTCACGAACCTATAGATTGTTCCAGTTCCAGGTGCTATTGCTGCTCTGTGGCTCTCGAACCTGTTCCTCCTCCATCTCCAGTGCTCACTCCAGTTCACACAGTCATTGCTGATCAGTAAGCAGCTCATCCTGGAGCTTTCGACCTCACTCTGTTTCTCACACAGAGCTCCTGGTTTCTTCTTGCAGACTGTAAAAATCACCCAGCCTACAGTCTCTAACAGGAGAGCCACCGGTAACAGCCACTCCTCTATTCCACCCCTCAAGGGTGTCGGCAGCTCCGTACCAATCTGCTCTTAATTCTGCCCACTACACCATATGTAATGCCGGTGTCTGAGGCCAGGTAGGTTCACATTGGATTTGGGAAGATGGTAGAGAAACTGCAGAGCTGGAAAGTGTTGGGGCATTCCATTTAATAAAGACTCACAACGGTGGACAAGCACACAGGCTGGGGAAAACAGCTTCTCGGGCAAACAAACAGCAAGAACGGCCCATCATAGTGGTGGGCAGGCAATCTGCCATCTGCAAATCCCCCTGAGTGTAAGCACCCATAGCCTTACATAGGGCATACACGAGTGGTGCTGCCATGTGCTCACACACCAATCAGCCAGAGTGCTTACAGATGGTAAACCAGAGATCAAGCCTAACACAGCTGCCCCACAACAATGGTGGAAAACTACAAATTAATAACAGAGTTTGTCTATTTTTGCTGTGATGCAGCTCCAAAAGAATAGTTAAAAATATTTGTAAAGTTACCATAGATAAACTGTTCTTATTCACAGATAAATACATTCTTGATGTCATATGACCTTTACAAAGTCACAAAATAAGCTGCAGTCTGGACATAGACCCAGATGGCTCTGTGTGGAATCAAGTGTTCACACCACGCTAACTACGATGGCTTTTGCAACAGACACTACCTGTATTCAATCAAGAGTTAAATCATTCTCCTTCAGGTGAATCTTTGTAAATTTTCCACTTCCAGCTCTAACAATCTAAAAACTACACAGGTAAATTGCACATAATAGTAAGGAAGGGAGTAAAGAAAAAGAAATCAATAAAAGATTATATAATTGTATTTCTTATCTTCCAGGGCTCAAGCTATCCATAGAAAATCTAGTTATCAGAAGATATCCAACCTTGACAAGGTTAGTCTGGATTTGTGGTTAGAGTACTTTGTGATTTTTAAACTATTATTATGATGATGATAATCATTATGGGTTGTAGCATGTACCTTTTAATTTGGTTGTCAAGGGAGACAGGGAGTGATAATTAAGGCTAAAAGATGGAGAATGGAAGCCTTATTAAAGGATATATTGAAGATGGGAATTTGATCTGAGAATTAGATTATGATGAGAGTTTTTAATGCAGCTGTGACACTCTTGAGTGACAGGGGAACTGAGCAGGCAATTACAACGACAGGCATCTCCCCTAATCTTTATAATCCCAAACTCACAGTCACATCCATTTAAATTAATTTTATGAAGCCTGCACATTTATAGCCTCACCAAATTGGAAATTTGTTTGTTTATTGTCCATAGGAAATAATTTTAGGGGAGCAAGTAGCAATGAAAGCCATCATGCCTGTCTGCCTTGTCTTTTTAACTTGTAAAATTAATAATATGAGATTAATCTGAAGGCTGCTCCCTCTATGAAAGCTGACTGATCCTCAGGAGACAAGTGTTATTGTGATTAGCAGTGGGAAGGTCAGAGTGAGGCATGTAAAAGTCACAGCTGATTCATGAGTTCCTACATCAAGCAAACGATTTGAAAAAAACAACAACAAGGCTTGTGTTGCTCAGTGTTATAAGTGAAAAATCAGTCTTCCTTGCATTGCTGAAACTGAAATGTTCAGGAATGGGTTTTAAACAACTTTGGACATAGTTACTTTAAGATGTCTGCTCAGTAGAGATAGCAATAGCTCATTACCATGCATGCTGAAAACCTATTTTAGGAAGTACTTTACTGCACGAAGATTAATTTACCACATCTTATTTTTTTTCTCCCAGTAATGCTAATATAAATAATTGTTATGCCTTAAATTGGCATTATATTTTGATAGCATAGTTTTTAATATACAAAGAACTGTTCAGAAACATGGAAATAGAGACAAAAATAGGAGTCTTTGGGAACAGCTCTTAATTTAAATCCCATTTATTGTTCTGATGGAGTATGGTAGCTGAAGATGTTTCAACCTAATAATGATAGAGTCATGATTGTTTTGCAAATAAGTTTCAAACATTTCAGAAATGTGTTTGTGGTTTATATATGGAAAAATCTGAAAACCAGCCTAATTAAAAGTGTTCTTATTATTTCTAACTGTTACTTTCTCTTAGGGTTATCTAATAGGGTTCTCATGTATGTGTGTGTATATAGATATATGTGTATGTATTGAGCAGAGTTTTGTGATAGTGACTAGCAGGTCTACAATTTTCCTAAGTTCTAGTAACATCATCATCCTACATAATAGAAGTCAATATATAGTATGTATAGATGATAGAATTAAAAGTACATGTGATATGTGATTAATATGAAAAGTTAAGAATACTAAAAAGAATGATAAACAGTATCTATGTTTTGGAGAGGAACTGGAAAAAAGAAGTAGCTGAATTCTCAATATATTGAAATATTAATATCCAAAATTCAACAAAACAAAACTATTATTTAGACTAGGATGAATTAAAACCAAAAATAATTCAATGATTTGAGTATTTACTGCTGGGAGCACAAAAGAAGATATAATGATGCTTCTAAGAAAGTTTTCACACATATGGCTCATTAGTAATGTGCAAATATTTCTGAGAAAATATTAAAATGTCATTTTAAATATGTTCTCTATATATGTGTGTGAATGTATATGTATGATATTGTATGCCATAAGTTTTCAATCACAAAATGGATTCAATTTATCTTTTGTAAAAGACTAAATGTTCTGAAAAACTTTGTTATTGTTCTTTTACTCTGTCATTTTTAGTATGATGATAAATAACTCAGTCCATTTTACTTCATTTCCTGCATATCAAACTCAGGTGGCAATACTTGACATATTAGTGTGTTGGGGTTCAAATTATTTGTGTAGATTTAGTAATGAAAATGGATTACATAATTCTCACTGTCCAAGCTGTGTTTAAGACCAGAGTGTCGTGCAATGTTGGATGAAGGCACCATCTTTCCACCATCACCACCACCTGGGCACAATATAAATTAATGACGAGACAGAGAACAGCTACTTAAAAGAGGGTACAACAGAAGCCCCTTCCCTCCCAAGACCACCATCTGCCTCTACAGGTTTCTCTCTTTGTGGGCACCCAGCAGCTTCTACCAGTAACTGGACTGAACTGGTGTTATTATAGAACCTTAGCTCTGAAGAATACCACACACATGTTACACTAAGAGTTTATTGATTGCTTTTTGTCAGCCCTTGGTATACAGTTTATCAAATCAATGGAAGGAATGACTCATGGGACTGTAAAATCTGATGGGAATAATTTGACATTAGAAAGGTAACTGTTAGTCATCTTATATTTGATTATTTTTTCACAAGCCACTACTACATGTGTATTTACAGACGTAGTGAGCATTAAAATGACATTTAGGAGACACAGGTATTGTCTAAACTCTACCAGGTTCCAGCCTATGACCCTGTCAAAGAGTCAGAGCATTTCCGTGTGTGTTATATATGCTTACTGTTACCTTCTCTACAGCACTCTCCTTTCTGTTGTTCATGTAATATGTAGATGTTAATATATATTCGGCACCTGGAAAATGAGAGTGTGACTAGCAAGTCAGACTTTTTCATAAAACATAAAATCTGAAAAAGAAATAGAGGTATAAAACAGGACTCTCTCTATAGAGATCATTTTTCTGGTGGGAATATTAACATTATCCAGATCTTAATTTACCCCTCTCCAATATCTAAAATGTAAAAATTTAAGGAAGATGTTAGTAATGGAACTTAGAAAGTAAACTCTATGAAAGAAAATATGAACAAAATTAGTCCATAAGATGTTAAAAAGAACAGTAAGAATGGTTAAATATAAAAACAGAGTTAAAATCAGTAATGAATGTAATGCACTTCTGGCATAGGAATTAAATATGAGGAAAGAACAAAAATGAAAATAGGAGGACACTCTATAAACAATCAAGAAAAAAGGAACGGGTTTTCAACAAGTGATGTTGGTATAAGGAAACTACTCCATTGCTGGTGGCCGCAAAGACTTGTTTTATATTTCTGGAATTGTGGTACAGCAGTGAGTTTTTATCACTACCTTGCAATAAAATTTGCCTTTCCAAATAGAATACAATAGTAAGGAAGATACAGAAGATTGGGTTATATAATTTTAGGATTCAGATCTGCAGATAAGACTCTGTGATCATCAGCAACTGAATTTGCCTTCCTGAAATTGGTTAAAAAGGAAAAAAAAAACTACCTCTTAGAATTGCTTTGAAAATAGGAACTAAGGCATAAGAAAGTACCTTGTATATTCCCTTGGTAAATGCCAACTGGTATAAATCATACTCTTATGATCAGATATTTTATGTATGTATGTATTTTACTAATTGAATTTATTGAGATGACATTTGTTTGCAAGACCATATAGGTTTCAAGTGTACAACTCAGTAAAATACCAAATATATATGGCATGTGTACTCTATGCCCCAAGCAAAGTCTGTTTTTATCCCATTTTCACCATTTACCCACCTTCACCTAACCCTCACCACTTTTACCTCTAGCTATCACCACACTATTGTCTGTATCTATGTCTTATGCATACATGTTTTTTGGCGAACCCCTTCACTTTCTTTCATCCAGTCCTCTCACTCCCCTCCTCTCTGACAGCTGTCAGTCTGTTTCATGTGCCCATGCTTCTGTTGCTATTTTGTTCGTTAGATTCCAAATTTAAGTGAGATCATAAGATATTTGTCTTTCTTTGACTGGCTTTTTCACTTACCATAATAGTTTACAGGTCCATTCATGCTGTCACAAAAGGTAATATTTTCTTTTTTTTATGGTTGCATAGTATTCTATTGTATAAATGTACCACAGCCTTTTTTATCTGCTCATCTACTGATGGGCACTTGAGCTGTTTCTAGATCTTGGCTATTGTAAATAATGCTGCAATAAATATAGGGGTGCATATATTCTTTGAATTAGTGTTTTGGAATTATTAGGATATATTCCCAGAAGTGGGATTGCTGGATCAAAAGGCAATTCCATTTTTAATTTTTGGGGAAACTCCATGGTGTTTTCCACAGTGGCAGCACCAGTTTGCATTCCCACAGTGCACAGGGGTTTCCTTTTCTTCACATCCTTGCTAGTCTTTTATTGCTGTTATTTGTTTATTTGTTTATAATCAGTGAGAAGGGGGGAGACAGAGACAGACTCCCACATGCACCCGGACCAGAATCCCCCCTGCAAGCCCACTAGAGGCAATGCTCTGCCCAGGTGGTGTGTTGCTCTGTTGCTCAGAAACCAAGATCTTCTTCATACCTGAGGCAGAGGCCATGGAGCTGTCCTCAGTGTCCAGGGCCAACTCACTCCAATAGAGCCATGGTTTCAGGAGGAAGGGAGAGGGGAGGGAAAGAGAAAGAGAGAGAGAGAGAATTTTTTCATATGTCTGTTGTCCATTTGTATTCTTTTCTGGAGAAGTGTCTGTTCAAGTCATTTGCCTATTTTTTAATTGGATTGTTTGTCTTTCTGGTGTTAAGTTGTATAAGCTTTTAATAAATTATGGATACTAACCCCTTATCAGATGCATTGGCAAATATATTCTCCCATTCAGCATGTTGTCTTTTCATTTTGTTGATTGTTTCTTTTGCTGTACAAAACTTTTTAGTTTGGTATAGTCCCATTTGTTTATTTTTTTCCTTTGTTTCCCTTGACTGAGGGGATGTATCAGCAAAATTATTGCTATAAATGATGTCTGAAATTTTATTGCTTATGGGTTTTTTTTCTAGGATTTTTATGGCTTCATTATTTTTATTTAGTTGTAACTTAAAATACTAGAGAAACAGTTTTCAGTTGTATTTTTTTATTCTTTTTTTTAAGAAGGAATGTACATTTATCAATCCCAGAGGAATGCATTTTTATTTTAAATATTAATCATTTATGTATAAATTTATTACACATATTTAATCTTTATATTTTAAATTTAAAAATATTGTGACATGCTCTGCACATTATTCTATAGTTAAACTATGTTGAGATATACCTACTTCTCCCACTTTATATCTGGGTAGGCATAATTAATACACAGAAATCTATTGCATTTCTATACACCAATAATAAATGATCATAAGGATGAATTAACAAAATCCATTTGCAATTGCATCAAAAATGATAAAATACCTAGAAATTAATTTAATCAAAGAAATAAAAAATATGTACTCTGAAAACAGGAAGACTTTAAAGAAAGAAATTGAAAAGACATACATGTAGGATTATGAAAGATATACTTTGCTCATAGATTAGCAGGGTTAATATTGTGAAATGTTTTATATTACCTAAAGCAATATTCAGATTCAATGGAATCCTTAATAAAATGCCAAAAGCATTCTTTTCAGAATTAGAACAACTAATACTAAAATTTAAATGACCACTAAAGATTCAAAAGAACTAAAAAAAGATCTTGAGAAAGCACAAGGTAGGAGGTATCGCATTTTTTGATATCTATACTATAATATAATCTATACTATAAAGCTAAAATAAAACAGTATTATACTGATATAAAAGCAGAAATATAGATGAATAGACTATAATAGAGAACCCAGAATTGAGTCCTCATTTATATGGTCAATTAATTTATGACAAATAAGGCAAGAATATACCATGGGTTAAAGATAGTCTCTTTAATAATTGTTATTTGGATAATTGCACACATATATACAAAAAATGATATTGGACAACTTTATTAAACAATATGCAACTCAAAATGGATTAAAGACTTAACTGTAAGACCTGAATTCATAAATTCTAGGAATTAGATTGGCACTTATATCTTTAACACTGCTTTAAGCAATATCTTTTGGATAAGTCTCTTAGAGTGAGGTAAACTATAGAAAAAATAAATAAGAAACTGCATCAAACTAAAAAGTATTTTTACAACAAAGAAACCCATCAACAAAATGAGAAGACAGTCTGCTGAATTAAAGGAAGTATTTGCTAATAATACATCTCATAAGGGGTTAATATTCAAAATACATAAGAAACTCATACAAATTAATACTAAAAATAATCCAATTAAATGATGGACAAAGGACCTGAATAGACACTTCTCCATAGAGGACATACAAATGGCCAATAGACATATAACAAGCTCAACATCACTTATCATCAATGAAATGCAAATCAAAACCACAAGGAGCCTGACCAGATGGTGGCACAGTGGATAGAGCATTGAACTGGGATGCAGAAGACCCAGGTTTGAAATCTCAGGGTCACCGGCTTGAGTATGGACTCATCCAGCTTGAGTGTAGGCTCATCAGCTTGTGCATGGGCTCACCAGCTCGAGTGCAGCGTCACTGGCTTAAATGTGGGATTATAGACATGATCCCATGGTCGCTGGCTAAAGCCCAAAGGTTGCTGACTTGAAGGTCAAGTGCATTGGATTGAGCCCAACATTGCTGGCTTGAGTAAAGGGTCACTCACTCTGCTGTAGCCCCCCAGTCAAGGCACATATGAGAAAGCAGTCATTGAATAACTAAGGTGCCATCATCATGAAAAATTGATGCTTCTCATTTCTCTTCCTTCCTGTCTGTCTGTCTGTCTGTCCTTCTCTCTGTTTCTCTCTCTGTCTCTGTCACACACATACACACACACACAAAAAAAAAAACCCCACCACACACACATACATACACACAAGGAGATATCACCCTACAACTGTCAGCGTGTTTATCATCAATAAATCAGCAAATAACAAGTGCTGGTGAGGATGTTAGAATGCGAAATTTTATGCACTGAGGTGGAATTATAAATTAGTTCAGTCACTATTAGAAATGTATGAATATGTATCATAAAATTAAAAATAGTGCTGCCAAACAATCAGCAATATGACTACTGTATATTTATGCAATGAAAACAAAACACTAATTCTAAAAAATTTTTGCACTCCTATGTTCACTGCATCATTACTAGTAGTAGTCAAGATATGGAAAACAACCTTGGTGTTCATAAACAGATAAAGGGCAAAGAAAATGTGGTACATATATACAATAGAATATTATTCAACAATAAAAATAGAATAAAATTATGTCATTTGTGACAATACGGATGGACTTATAGAATATGTTAAATGAAATAGGTCAGAGAAAGACAAATACTGTATGATTTCCCTCATATGTCAAATCTATAAAAACAAAAGAAATGAATAAACAAACAAAATAGGGACAGATTCATAGATATTGAGAACAAGCTTATGGTTGCCAATGGACTACAAAGTAAGGTAAATGGGAATTTTAAAAAGTGTAAAATTATACATTATATGTAATAAATTAGTATTTGCAAAATAATTACTAGAATAAGCATTTAGCAATTTATAATTTTCTAAATAAATATAGTTTGAACAAGTATAATATCTTGCCATAATAATTTATAGGGATAAGGGCAGATACATGACAATTCTCAAAAATTTTGTAAGTTTATGTAGTAGTTCTATTGCTTATATTCTATAAATATGAAAGTATCTTAAAATCATTTAAAATCCCCTTTGAGATATCTTAGAAAACAATTCAAAGGGAAAAGAGTCCTGTAAACTATCACTATTTAAAGTAAAAATACTTACAATATGGTAAAATTTGATAAATATTGACATAGACAAAAGAAATAAAGAACAGTATCATTAATATATAATCAGAATAGTATTAAATGTCTATATTATGGGAACACAAGATTGAAAATGAAACAAAAAAAGCCAATGTAAGATTGGTGGGAAATTTATGTTTTACCCCAGAAGTTACAGTGCGTGGAAATATGTTGCTTCTTTCAGATGCACATTCACCCTCCCATCATCCCCAATTAGTATATAGTGTGTCCGTAAAGTCATGGTGCACTTTTGACCGGTCTTTACAGACACACTGTATAAGATTCACAGAATATTTAAAATGTCATTTCTGCACTGAGCTACATCATGATATCTGAACAGCATTCGATTCTCCCTCAGATCAACTCTTGTCAGTAAGTGGAAATTTGTCAGCATGTGGATTTTCTGCCCTTTCCTGGTAGCTGTCAGATTGGTACTTATGTAGCAGCGGCAGCACATTATTTTTCCCAAGGAAAGGAAAGACACATATTTGACATTGCAAGACCTGACCCACTGCTTTAATTAGCATTTTTGGACAGAAAGGGATCTGAAATCACAGTCAATATTCCCTGCTCATTTCTGCATTCCAGTCTGCAAGGAACATGCAAACTCACTCTCTTGTGGATCCAATCTAAACTAATTCTGAAATACCACCTTATATACTCTTATATGATTTTGAAGATATTTGTAAGATAATTATAATTCATTTTAACTGAGATTCTGACTTAAAGCATAAAATTAAATTTTCTTGAATACAATGAGTTTAAACAAATGCTTTTCTTTCTAAAAACATACATCTAGAAACTAGATTTGATCATAATTTGCCAAGTTTAAATACCTCCTAAAATAGTTTATCACTTTATACCATGGCCTCCACTGTACATGGAGACATGGAGTCGGTAGGGTCAAGAGTAAAGTCCACTAGGCTTATGTTTTTGTCATTTAATGGGAGTCCTATGTCTATAAATGTGACATATATTTTGTTATCCTGCACTTAGGTAGACAAGAATGTCAAATGTCTTTGACTTTGGAAGACATGACCCTGAAAATAGCATGATCTGAAATGCCAGGTTTTTCAGTGCCTTAAAGACAAGATTTAAATAACCAAATTTCTTTTCTTCCAGTTGACTGCAAGTTGACAAAAGCAAACCACAGCAGCTTCATATCTGGCTAATCCTTTCTCAGAGTCAAAATCTTTTTAATTTGAAAAGAGTTTCTTGGAGCACACAAACACATCTTACCCCACACTTCATATGGTGTAAGAACAGATGAAAGAGAAGGCTAATGGTAGTGATCCCATTAGGATGTCGACATTAGTTGGTTAGCAGTTATAAAAGAAATTGACTAGACTTTACTGCCTTAGGGAGGAGATCATTCTGAAGACCCCCCCTGATTCAAGTCTTGTGCTGATACTCCTCTTCTGCTGTGTTCCCATGTGTTAGGTTTGCATTCCTTGAAGGCATTTAGCATTTCACTGAGATTCAAACTACAACACAGTATCTTGTTGAGTTGGTTGCTGCTGTCTACAATTTCCTGTTTAGACCTGTACTCTGCTAGGGAAAGCTTCTACCTGACACATGTTTAGATTTTTCTCTGAGAATCAGAATAAGACAAAGGTATGTTTTCCTCTGGTGATGAGTAATGAATGATCCCAGTGTGTCTAGTAAAGCTCTTATTGTATGCTACAGATTAATTCATGGGCTGTGGTCTAACTAGATTTGGTTATACAGAAGTGTGCATTTGTCTATTATGGACTTTTATGGCCTGTATTTTAAATTAAATTTTATATTAAAATAGTTTTAGGTTTACAGTCATTTCTAAAATACTTTAGAAAATTTCCATTTCCTCCACATATCCAGTTTCTGTAATTGAAAAACTGTGAGCACTGTACCATATGAAATAAATGTTGATATGTTATTATTCTTTCTAATATCTGTAATATATTTCTATTTACTAAGTTATTTCTTATGTCTTTTTTATTTTTTGTTTATTATTATTTTTGACCCAGGATCCCTACGACAGTACCTTACATTTATGTAGTTGTCATGTCATTTTCAGTCTGCTCTTGGGTGTGACAGCTTCCTTTCCTGGTTTTTGGTGAGTAACAGTTGAAGAGGCTGATCAAGTACTTTGCAGACTGTCATTCTCACAGTATTTTTTTGATGTCTTTCTCATAATAATACTTGGTTAAAGACTTTGGGGAGAAAGACCAGAGATAAAGTGCCAGTTTTGTCACAACATATCAAAGATATATATTGTCAACGTGACTTACCACTGTTGGCATTGACCTTGATCTCCTTGTTGAGTTAGTGTTCGTCAGAGTTCTTCATTGTAAAATTATTCTTTTCCCCTATCTTTCTTTTTTTAATATATTTTATTTACAATATTAAATTTAATGGGGTGATATTGATCAATATGAGTATATTCATTTCAGATAAACATATTTATAAAATTTGAACTGTTGATTATGTTGCATACTCATCACCCAAAGTCAATCATTTTCTGTCACCATGTATTTGTCCCTCTTTACTCCCTTTACCCCACTTTCTTCCCCACATCCTTTTCCCCTAGTAACCACTTCACTTTTATTTATGGCCATGAGTCTTGGTTTTATATTCCACCTGTGTGTAATATCATATAGTTCTTAGCTTTCTCCCCCTACCTTTCAATATTCTATTTTTTAAAATGTTAACAAGAGCAGCTCACACTTAAGGAAAAGAGCATTACATTCTACCTCCTTTAAGGTGGAACAACTACATAAAGTATTTCAAATTTTGCATATATTTGCCTATTTCTACATTTATATGGTTACTAATTTGAGCCAGTATAGACTCATGTATATTTATGTTATCCTTTGTATTATAATATAATGCTATTCTATTTTGTTGCTCAGATTATATCAGTATTGAACAATGAGGAATTTCTCAGCCTCTGTTTTCCTTTGGCATACTATAATTTCTTTTTAGCTTTGAGCACTTTATTTCTGGCATTACAAGATGCTCCAGGTTCATCCTATACACTCTCTTCTATATTAGGTCAACCATTTCTCTAAGAATGCCTGAATTCTTTAATTAGAGAGTGGTATTAGGAATCAAGGTCTGGGCACTTGGTGTGCTCATTCCACTGGAACATTGCTACTTCCACATCTTGTCAGCTGACAAAGCAAGGATATATGTGCATTCTAATATACAAATATCTGTAATTATTTTATATCTATCCTTTTGTGTCTATATTAAGTAAAATACTAGTTCATACTAATGTCCCCAACTCAAATTAAATACCACATGGATCATTCAGGTGTTCTCCCTTTGTATGTAATCTCCCACTCTACAGTCAGAAATGTGGCCCTCTCCATTCACCATCCACTTACTTAATTGTTCATTTATAGTATATGTAAATGGTGGCTTCAGAGTTTTTAATACACATGCTGTATAAATCACTTGAACCACTAACTCACACAGCATATGTACAGTAACCTTGCCTTTCGTCTTACAGACACCACTCATTTTTAAAGTTAAGTTGTCACCTTTCCCCATCCCTTTCAGTGAAGTTGTTTTATCAAACTGAAATACATTTGTAGATGCTTTCGACCTGGTCTGCATGTCATCTTGGGACTCCCCAACCTTCTGAGGTATTTGATTTTAATTTTCACATTTGAAGAACTCTTTGTGCTCTAAGTTTCCATAGCTTTGACAAATGCATAGTGTCATGCAACCACTATGACAGTAACATACACAATAGTTTCACAGCCCACAATTTTTTAAAAAAATCATTTTCTATATTGTGTTCATTGTTGTTAGAAATTAATTTGTTAGAAGTGCACCCTTTGGCGTAAAGGAACAAATCACCAATAATTCTGAAATTCACCGTAGTCTAGAACAGTTGTTTTAAACCACTGATTCTCAGACCTATGCCAGTTTGCCAGAAATTTGTGCCAGTCCACAAAAGAATTAACCACCCTGATGTTGTATAACATGATAGACCCAATGATAACAAACTCTATAATCTTCAACATCATCATGGTGGTTAGCTCTTTTGCAGACTGGCATGAAATTTCTGGCAAATCAGTATTTAAAAACCACATTTTTCAATTTGAAAAATGCCTCTTTGTTAGTGAGATTCTTGCTGAAGGAAAAGTCAAACAAATATAATGAGTCCTAGGAATTCATTAGGTCTTTCAGTAGACTCTTATTAGACCTAGAAAAGACCTAGAAAGGTCAGAGAGCAATTCTTTGGTCTTCTTCAGTCACCTTGTATGGATTACAAGTGGCTCCATGTGTTTTACATTAAATATCACTTTTGAATGTTAGGGAGAGATTTAGTCATAGAGTAGTAGAGAAGTGGGAATCTATATATGCCTACTACACAAGAAGCTATGATAACTACCTTTATTTTCCTTTTCTTTAATATGATCTAATCACAGCTGTCAAAAGACAGAAATTGTAGAGGCCAACAACAAGACAAGACCCAGCTATGTTGTGTCAACAAGAAACCAAATATAGGCATAAAAAATATTAAAATACTGAAGAATTTAATCAAGGATATAAAAGATATACACAAACTAAAAAATGGTAAATTGAAGGAAACACAAAAATTTAAAAGATATTCTGTACTCATGGACTGAATAATTAAAATTGTAAAAATGTCTATACTACCCAAAGCAATCTATAGATTAAATGCAATTACTATCAAAATTTCAATGGCATTTTTCACAGAAATAGTACAAATTTTTAAAATAAATAAGGAACCACAAAAGACCCCAAATAACCAAAGCAATCTTTAGGAAGAAGAAAGCTGGAGAAATAGCACATCTTTTTTTTTTTTTTCTGAATTGAGAAGTGAGGAGGCAGAGAGACAGACTTCTGCATGTGCCCAACCAGGATCCACCCAGCAAGCCCACTAGGGGGTGATGTTCTGCCCATCTGGGTCATTGCTCCATTGCAACCAGAGCCATTCTGGCACCTGAGGCAGAGGCCATGGAGCCATTCTCAGCACCCTGGCCAACTTTGCTCCAATGGAGACTAGGCTGCAGGAGGGGAAGAGAGAGACAGAGAGAAAGGAGAAGGGTGGAGAAGCAGATGGGTGCCTCTCCTGTGTGCCCTGGTTGGGAATTGAACCCATATCATCCACACGCTGGGCCAACACTCTACCACTGAGTCAACTGGCCACAGCCAAATGACACTTCTTGATTTCAAATCATACTAAAGGTTTTAACAATCAAAACAGTATGGTGCTGGCATAAAACACACATATATAAAGGAAATAGATTTGAAAGCCCAGAAATTAACCTAAACTGTATAGTCAATTAATTTACAACAAAGAAGCCAAGAATATACAATGGAGAAAGGGACAGTCTCTTCAATAAATGGTGTTGGGAAAACTGTATAGTCAAATGCAAAAGAATGAAACTGGACCACTATCTTAACCAGACACAAAATCAACTCAAAATGGTTTAAAACCTTAAATGTAGTACCTAAAACCATAAAATTTCTAGGGAAACATAATTGGTAAGCTCATTGACACAGATCTTAGTGATAATTTATTTTTAAATCTGTCACCAAAATCAACAAAAGAAAAATTCAAATTCACAAATGGAGCCATATCAAAATAAAAAGTTTCAGCACAGCAAGGGAAATCATCAAGTAAATAAAAAGGGAACCCTCTGAGGGGGATAAAATATTTACAAATAATATCTGAAAGGGGTTAATATAAAATATGTAAAGAATTTATACAACTCAGTAGCAAAAAAGAATCTGATTAAAAATTGAACAGAGAAACTTGAGAGACATATTTTCAAATACAGAATAGAGATGGCCAACAGGTTATGAAAAGACACACATCACTAATAATCATGAAAAAGCAGGTCTACACCACAATAAAATATAATGTCAAACCTGTTAGAGTGACTATTATCAAACAGACAAGAAATAACAAATGTTAGTAAAACTGCGGAGAAGATGAAACCCTTGATCTATTGGTGAAAGAGTCTATTGATGAAACAACTATAGAAAAGAGCATAGAAGTTTCTTTAAAATTTTAAAATAATATCTGAAACTATAAAGTACATAGAAAGAAAACTTAGGTACTAAACTTATGGGTCTTGGCCATAGAGAACAATTTATGAATGTGACCCCAAAGGCAAGGGAAATAAAGGCAAAAATAAATAAATAGGACTACATCAAACTAAAAAGTTTCTTCACAGCAAAAGAAACTTTCAACAAAACAAAAAGGCAGCAAAGAAAAAATGGCAGATGATATTTGCCATAAACAGCTCCAATAAGAGGTTAATATCCAAAATATGTAAAGAACTCACAAAGTTAAGCAGCAAACAAGCAAACTATCCAATTAAAAATGGGGACAGGACCTGAACAGACACTTTTCCCAAGAAGATATACAAATGGCCAGCAGATATATGAAAAAATGCTCATCTTCACTAGTAATTAAAGAAATGCAAATCAAAACTACAATGAGATAACATCCCTCTCCTGTTAGATTGGCTGTTATCAGCAAGATAGGTAATAGCAAGTGTTGGAGAGGTTGTGGAGAAAAAGGAACCCTTATTCACTGTTGGTGGGAATGTAAACTGGCACAGCAATATGGAAGAAAGTATGGTGGTTCCTAAAAATTAAAAATACTATTACCGGGGGACGGCAAGATGGCGATGGAGTAGGCGGACGTACCAACTTCCAATTCCCAGAACCAAAGTGGATTATAACTTAATTTTAAGAACCATCATCTGGATAAACCACCTTTGAACTAAACTAAGTGGACTCTTCAACCAAGGAACACTGAAGAAGCCACATTGAGACTGATAAAAAAAAAGCAAAAACGCGGAGAGGGCTGCCCAGCTCCCGGAGCGAATGGCAGCCCGGAGAGACCCGCGTGGCAGGAGGAGAATTTGGCGGAGAGGGAGGGACCTGGGTCCCAGGAACAATGCCCCAGTCTGCAGTCGCAGAGCCTAGAAGAGGCATTTGGACAGTATTGAGCTGTGAAACAAGTGAGGATACTGTTTGTGAGAAAGAGACAGTTTTCTCAGACCCAAGATTCTTCTTAAAGGGATAGCTCAGAAAACCTCTCTCACAACCACTCATCTGGGGCTCCGGAGAATGGGGACAGAGGAGAGGACCAGAGCAGCAGGAAGAAAGTGTGGACTGGAAGGCACAGGGAGAAACACTCTAAGAGATAGCCACCCTAACCCCTGGGCTGAGTCACTTCCCTAATCAAAAATGAATATTTCCCCTGGAACTAGCAAACTAGCAAAGAGAGAAAGGACACCAGCCAAACAAGCTCTCCTGCAGTACTTAGAGCAGAGCTGCTTAGATGGAGGGAGCTTCCAGGACTACAGTATGGAGTGTTAGGGTCTGAGCTGCATTGCCCCTACCCACACTGCTGAGGGCTGGCTGGAGAGACAGTGGCAGGACACTGAAACACGGTTCTGTTGGAGGGGGTGGAGGCCCAGCCGGTGTGAGCTCAGTCTAGCCCAGCAGGGGTGGAGGGGATGCACAAAAGTGGTCCAGCAGCTGTGGGCCCACCTGTAGGCCCACCTGCGGGGGAAAAGCGGGGGGGGGGGCAGGAACGGACAGAGATCTGCTCTGCAACCCTGCGCAAGTTGGCCCTGACTGCAGGGGCAGGGCTAGGACCAGGAACAGGCGGAGGCTCGTAGCTGAGCGCACGCCAGCAGCCCCGCCTGGCCCAAGAAACCATGGTTTGCCATCCTGCTTGCGTGAGTTGGCTCTGACCATGGGGGCAGGGTTAGAGGCCAGGAAGAGCGGAGGCTCGTGGCTGAGCACATGCCAGCAGCCCCGCCGGCCTGAGAAACTGTGGTTTGCGATCCTGTGCAGGCAGGCCTTGGCCTTGGGGGTGAGGATAAAGCTCCAGACAGGCAGAGGCTCATAACTGAGTGCACGTCAGCAGCCCCGTCAACCCGAAAAACTGTGGCGGGCAGGCTCTGACCATGGGGGCTATGCAGAAGCCCGGGAACAGGCTGGGCCCGCAGCTGAGCAAAGGAGCTCACCTCTACCCTTGGTGCTGAGGCTTGTGGCTTGAGTGCAGTGCTCAACCCAAATTATGGGGGTGAGGCGAAGGCCCAGGCAGAATGAGGCTTGTAGAGCTGGGCATCAGAACAGAGCCCCTCCCGCAGAGGAGAGGCAGAAATCACAAAAACAGCTGCATTGGGCCGGTGCTGGCAACGCCCATACACAACAGCCTTAGGCAGAGGCAAGGGGGTGATGGGCCTGCAGACAGACCACACCTAGAGAACACAAAGGCAACACCAATGGGACTCCAGTGGCCACACCCTTCTTATACACAGACAAAAAGGGGAGGCAGAGAAATGCAACTCAAATGAATCAAAAGAAATCCCCAGAGAGTACCTGAATGAACGAGATATAACCAAATTACCAGATGCAGAATTTAAAATAATGATAGAATGTTCAAAGACATTAGAGCAACAATGGACAGTCATTACAAACACCTAAATAAAGAGATATCAAGTATAAAAAAGGAAATTGAAATAATAAAAAAGAATCAAACAGAAATGACAAATATAGTATCAGAACTGAAGGCCACAATGGAAGGAATTAAAAGCAGAATGGATGATGCTAAGGATCAAATCAGCGAGATAGAGGACACAATAAACAAAGGAACAGAAGCAGAGCAGGAAAAAGAAAAGAGATTCAAAAAATGTGAGGAAACTCTAAGGGAGCTCTGTGACAACATGAAGAGAAATAACATCCGCATCATAATGGGTCCTGAAGAAGAGAAAAGGGAACAAGAAATAGAAACATTGTTCAATCAAATCATAGCAGAAAACTTCCCTAAATTAAGGCTGGAAAACATTTCACACATTCAAGAAGCACAAAGAACTCCATTAAAGAGAAACCCAAAGGGATCTACACCAAGACACATCATAGTTAAAATACCACAGGTAAAGGATAAAGAGAAAAATTTTAAAAGCTGCTGGAGAAAAAAAGGCTATCACCTACAAAGGAGCCCCCATAAAAATGACATCTGACTAATCAACAGAAACATGTGAGGACAGAAGAAAATTGCAAGATATATTTAAAGTAATGCAGAACAAGAACCTACAACCAAGACTACTCTATCCAGCAAGGGTAACATTTAAAATTGATGGAGAAATAAAGAGTTTCGCAGACAAAAAAAGCCTCAAGGAATTCATTAAAACCAAACCAATTCTGCAAGAGATACTAGGGCCTGTTGTGAACAGGTCAAAGAGGGAAAGATATAGCCAAAGAAGAATACAGCTATAAAGAATAAAATGGCAGTAAACAACTACATATCAATAATGAAAGAAAAGCCGGGGTACCAATACTTATATCTGACAAAATGGACTTTAAAACAAAGGCTGTAGTAAGAGATAAAGAAGGACACTATATAATGATAAAGGGAACAATTCAACAGGAAGATATAACTATTATAATTCTCTACGCACCAAACATAGGAGGCACAACATACATAAAGCAGACTTTGATGGATATAAAGGACAAGATTAACAGCAATACTATAATAGTAGGGGATTTCAATACCCCACTAACATCACTGGATAGATCATCAAGAAAGAAAATTAATAAAGAAACAGCAGACTTAAAGGATACACTAGAACAACTCGATTTAACAGATATCTTCAGAACTTTTCACCCTAAAGCAGTAGAATATACATTCTTCTCAAGTGCTCATGGTACATTTTCTAGGATAGACCACATGTTAGGACACAAAAATGGTCTCAACAAATTTAAAAAGATTGAGATTATATCAAGCATTTTCTCTGATCACAATGCCATGAAACTAGAAATTAACCACAAAAGAAAAACTGAAAAATACTCAAGCACTTGAAATTAAATAGCATGTTATTAAATAATGAATGGATTAACGAAGAGATCAAAGAAGAAATAAAAAAGGTTCTAGAAATGAATGAAAATGAGCATACATCAACTCAAAATTTATGGGACACAGCAAAAGCAGTACTGAGAGGGAAGTTCATTGCACTATAGGCATACCATAAGAAGATAGAAAAAGCTCAAATAAGCAGCCTGACCCTGCATATAAAAGAACTAGACAAACAACAGCAAATAAAGCCCAGGACAAGTAGAAGAAAGGAAATAATAAAGATCAGAGCAGAAATAAATGACATAGATGCCAAAGAGACAATACAGAGGATCAATAAAACCAGAAGCTGGTTCTTTGAAAACGTAAACAAGATTGATGAACCTTTAACTAGACTCACCAAGAAAAAAAGAGAGAGGACCCAAATAAATAAAATTAGAAAGGACAGTGGAGAAATAACAACTGACACAACAGAAATACAAAGCATTGTAAGAAAATACTATGAAGAACTCTATGCCAAAAAATTAGACAACCTAGGTGAAATGGACAAATTTCTTGAATCATATAATCTTCCAAAAATCAATCTGGAAGAATCAGAACACCTAAACAGACCAATTACAACTAATGAGATTGAAACAGTTATCAAAAAATTTTCAAAAATTAAAAGTCCTGGGCCTGATGGCTTCACAACTGAATTCTACCAAAAATTCAAAGAAGAACTAACTCCTATCCTCCTCAAGCTACTTCAAAAAATTCAAGAGGAAGGAAGACTTTCAAATTCCATTTATGAGGCGAGCATAATTCTGATCCGGAAATCAGGCAAAGACAACACAAGAAAGAAAATCATAGGCCAATATCCCTGATGAATTTAGATGCTAAAATTCTCAACAAAATATTAGCCAACTGGATCCAGCAATATATGAAAAAAATCATACACTATGATCAAGTGGGATTTATTCTGGAGAGGCAAGGCTGGTTCAATATTCGCAAATCAATCAATGTGATTCATCACATAAACAAAAGGAAGGACATAAATCACATGATAATTTCAATAGATGCAGAAAAGGCATTTTATAAAATCCAGCACCCATTCATGCTCAAAACTCTCAGTAAAGTGGGAATACAGGGATCATTCCTTAACATGATAAAGGCCATCTATTACAAACCCACAGAAAACATCATACTAAATGGGCAAAAATTAAAAGCAATCCCTTTAGGATCAGGAACCAGGCGTGGTGCCCCCTTTTACCACTCTTATTCAACATTGTTCTGGAAGTCCTAACTACAGCAATTAGACAAAGAGAAGAAATAAAAGGCATCCAAACTGGAAAAGAGAAAGTAAAACTCTCATTATTTGAAGATGATATGATATTATATATAGAATATCCTAAAGTCTCAGTCAAAAAACTACTGGACCTGATAAATGAATTCAGCAAGGTGGCAGGACATAAAATTAATACTCATAAATTAGAAGCATTTTTATATACCCACAACGAACTGTCAGCAAAAGAAATTAAGAAAACAATCCCCTTCACTATTGCAACCAAAAAAATAAAGTACCTAGGAGTAAATTTAACCGAGGAGGTTAAGGACTTGTACTCGGAAAATTATAAAAGATTGATAAAAGAAATCAAGGAAGATACAAACAAGTGGAAGCATATACCGTGCTCATGGTTAGGAAGAATAAACATCGTTAAAATGTCTATATTACCCAAAGCAATTTATAAATTCTATGCAATACCAATTAAAATACCAATGACATACTTCAAAGATATAGAACACATATTCCAAAAATTTATATGGAACCCATAAAAAACACGAATAGCCTCAGCAATCTTAAAAAGAAAAAATAAAGCAGGAGGTATCACTCTTCCGGATATCAAGGTATACTACAAGGCCATTGCTCTCAAGACAGCCTGGTACTGGCATAAGAACAGGTACAGAGATCAATGGAGCAGAATGGAGAACCCAGAAATAAACTCACACCTTTATGGACAACTGATATTATACAAAGGAGGAAAGAACATACAATGGAGTAAAGACAGCCTCTTTAACAAATGGTTTTGGGGAAATTGGACATCTACCTGCAGAAAAATGAAACTAGACCATCAACTTACACCAATCACAAAAACAAACTCAAAATGGATAAAAGACTTAAATATAAGCCTTGAAACCATAAGTATCTTAGAAGAAAACATAGGCAGCAAGCTCTCCGACATCAGTTGCAGCAATATATTTGCCGACTTATCTCCATGGACAAATGAAATAAAAGGCAAGATAAACAAATGGCACTATATCAAACTAAAACGTGTTTGCACAGCTAAAGACAATAAAAAGAAAAACCACACAATGGGAGAACATATTCGACAACACGTCTGATGAGGGGTTAGTAACCAAAATTTATAAAGAACTTATAAAACTCAACACCAGGAAGACAAACAATCCAATCCAAAAATGGGCAAAAGAAATGAGTAGAAATTTCTCCAAAGAGGACATACAGATGGCCAATAGGCATATGAAAAAATGCTCAACATCACTAATCATTTGAGAAATGCAAATTAAAACCACAATGAGATATCACCTCACACCAATCAGAATGGCGCTCATCAGCAAAACAACACAGAACAAGTGCTGGCAAGGATGTGGAGAAAAAGAAGCCCTCCTGCACTGCTGGAGGGAATGCAGACTAGTGTAGCCACTGTGGAAAACAGTATGGAGATTCCTCAAAAAATTAAAAATCCAACTGCCTTTTGACCCAGCTATTCCACTTTTAGGAATATACCCTAAGAACAACATAGCACTGTTTGAAAAGGAGAAATGCGCCCCCATGTTCGTGGCAGCGTTGTTCATAATAGCGAAGATCTGGAAACAGCCCAAGTGCCCGTCAGAAGACGAGTGGATTAAAAAGCTTTGGTATATATATACTATGGAATACTACTCAGCCATAACAAATGATGACATTGGATCATTTACAACAAAATGGATGAACCGTGATAACCTTATACGGAGTGAAATAAGTGAAACAGAAAAAAACTGAGAACAGCATGATTTCATACATAGGTGGGACATAAAAGTGAGACTATGAGACATGGACAAGAGTGTGGTAGTTACGGGGTGGGGGGAGGAAGGGGAGGGTAGGAGAGGGGTGAGGGGAGGTGCACAAAGAGAACCAGATAGAAGGTGACAGAGGACAATATGACTTTGGGTGATGGGTATGCAACATAATTGAATGATAAGATAACCTGGAGATGTTTTCTTTGAACATATGTACCCTGATTTATTAATGTCACCCCATTAAAATTAATTAAAAAAATACTATTACCATATGACCCAGCAATCCTTCTACTGAGTGTCTACCCCAAAAGCTCTAAAGCCTTGATATATAAAGACTCATACAACCCCGTGTTCATCTCAGCCTTATTCACAGTGGTCAAGACATGAAAACAACCAAAATGTCTCTTAGTAGAGAATTGGATAGAAAATTCATGGCACAGTCTACAGCCATACCACCCTGAACTCGCCCAATCTCGTCTGAAAATACATGGCATATATATATATATATATAATGGAATACTTCTTAGCCATAAGAAATGCTGACATATTGCCATTTACGACACTATGACATAGATATAAGTGAAGTGGTTACCAGGAGAAGGGCGTTGTCAGGGAGGGATTTTGGGAAGGGTAGTAAGAGGGGCAAATATACTATAATGGAGAGTGATTTGACTTTGGGTGATGGGTGCACAACACAATCAATAGTTCAAATTCTACAGAGATATTTACTTGAAAACTATTAATCTTATTGATCAATGTCACTCCATTAAATTTAATTTTCTAAATAAAAAATTTCATAGAACTACCATATGATACAGCAGCTTCACTTATAAGGATTTATCAGACTAAAGTAAAAAACATGAACTTAAAATCATTATGTCCTCCATGTTTTTTGCACCATTTTGTATAGTAGCCAAAATATAGTATTAACATGCATCCATCAATAGATGATGAAAATGTGGCCATTATTCAGCCATAATTAAATAAAAATTTGCCATTTACAACAATGGATGAACCTTCATGTTATTATTATTATTATTATTATTATTATTTTGACAGAGACAGAGAGAGAGTCAGAGAGTGGAACAGATAGAGACAGACAGGAAGGGAGAGAGATGAGAAGTATCAATTCTTCTTTGCAGCTTCCTAGTTGTTCATTGATTGCATTCTCATACGTGCCTTGACAGGGGGGTTACAGCAGAGCCAGTGACCCTTTGCTCAAGCCAGAGACCATGGGCTCAAGCCAGTAACCATGGGGTCATGTCTATGATCCCATGCTCAAGCCAGCAAATCTGCACTCAAGCCGGATGAGCCCGTGCTCAAGTTGGCGACATCAGGGTTTCAAACCTAGATCCTCCTCGTCCCAGTCCAACGTTCTATCCACTGTGCCACTACCTGGTCAGGCTTCATGGTGTTATGGTAAGTGAAATAGGTCAGACTAAAAGCCATTTACTTCATGATCTTATCTATGGAATAAAAATGAAACAAACTCATAGATACTTAGAACAGACTGGTCATTGCCAGAGATGGAAACTGGGTAAAATGAATGAAGGGGATCATATGGCACAAACGTTCAGTTACACAATAAATAATTCTTGAATGCTCAGCATGGAGAATATAGTTAATAATACTGTGTTGTATATAGGATATTTGCTAGGAGAATAGATCTTAAAAGTTCTTACAATAGGAAAAAAATATCTTGTAACTAGGTAAGATAACAGATATTACTAATTTTGTGGTGATCATTTCACAATATACAAATATAAAATCATCATGATGTACATGAGAAACTAATGTTATACCAATTATACTTCAATAAACATGTTTAAAATTTTAAATTAAAAACCTTTTTAAATAAAAAATGAACAATAGCCCTGGTCAGTTTGTTCAGGATTGATTCCAGGTTAGGGCACAGATGAGAAGCAACCATTTGCTACTCCACCCCTCCCCCTTCTCTCTCTTTCTCTCCAGCAGCCATGGCTCAATTGGTTTAAGCACATAGGCCCAGGTGCTGAGAATGGCTCTGTGGAGCCTCCTCCCCAGGTACTAAAGATAGCTTGGTTGCAAGCATGGTCCTAGAGGCAGAGCATCAGCCCCAGATGGGGTCACCAGGTGGATCCCTGTCCAGGAACATGCAGGAGCCAGTCTCTCTATCTTCTCTCCTCTTAACTTGAAAAAAAAAATAAACAAGAAAATATTAACTGTGATTATTACAATGAAAGTTGCTGAAGATTTTTATTTTATTCTTTATACTTCTGAATTTTACTTTAAGTGTTACTTTTAGATCAGCAAAAAAACTATTTAAAAATATTATTTTATAATGGCTTAAAATGTACAGAATTGGCAGCTTAAAGTATAAGTATGGAAAAAGATATTAATACTAATACTAGTAAAAACGTGGAAGCACCCAAACCAATTTCAGAAAAGCAGACATTAGAACAAGGGAGTTTACCAGAAACAAATTGTAACTTTATATCATGCTAAAGGAGTCAAGTATTCAAGAAGACACAACATTTCCAAACAGAAATGCAGCCAACAAGAGAGCTCCAACATATAGGAAGCAAACACTGTTAGAAGGGAAAAGAAAATTTGACACACTTGCTGTTACAGTTGGAGATTTCAACATCTCTCTTTAGTGAGTAGAATATTTTTTAAAAAATAATATTACATAGTATTCTAAGTATGATAAGAACAAGGGAGAGAGTCATTATAATAGAATCTCACTTAGTGACTCACAATTATTAACAAAATACCTTGGGGTTTTGTTCACATATAACAAATGAAAATCAGAAAATTTGTTTTTGTTAAACATTACTCAAAAAGATAGCATAGTTACCTGGATATTGAAGGATATATATATATATATATATATATATATATATATATATATATATATATATATATATATCAGTGGTTCTTAACCTTTTTTGAGGTACCGAACCCCCAGTTTCATATGCGCATTCACCAAATCCTTCTTTAGTGATAAAATATGATTTTTTTTTCCAAATTCAAGACATAGGTATATGTTTTTTTACTGGTGCACAAAATGAGCCGTGCATGAACATCACCTTGCTCAAAGAACAAAACCAACAAAGTGCATGAACTCACAACAAATTACGGTATTACTTTATTCTGGCCTCCGTGGCAGAGGCTTCTCCGAACCCCTGAAACTGACTCATCGAAACCCTAGGGTTTGACAGAACCCAGGTTAAGAACCATTAATATATATACACACACACAATTGAATTTATTGAGATGACAGTGTTTCATAAAACCATATAGGTTTCAACTGTACAACTCAATAAAACATTATCTGCATACTACATTATGCACATATCATCAAAATAAAGTCTCCTTTTGTACCCATTTTTACCTGCTTTGCCCACTTCCACCTACCTCCACCCTCTTTGACCCCCTAGCTATCATTATGCTGTTTTCTGTGTCTATGTATTATATATAATTTTGCTTAATCCCTTCATCTTTTTTCATTCATTCCCCCAACCCACCCTCCCATCTGAAAGCTGTCAGTCTGTTCCATGTGTCTATGCTTCTGCTTATATTTTGTTTGTTAAATTATTTTGTTTATAAGTTTTCATATATAAGTGAGATAACGTACTTGCCTTTCTTAGATTGATTTATTTTACTTGGCAGAATAACCTCCCCGTTCATCCATGCTGTAGCAAAAGGTAAGATTTTCTTCTTTTTACAGTTGAGTTGAGTAGTATTCCACTGTGTAAATGTACTTCAAATTTTTTGTCCACTCATCTAATAATAAAAACTTGGGCTGTTTCCGGATGTTACCTATTATAAATACTGCTGTAATGAAATAAGGGTGAATACATTTTTTTGAAATAGTTTTTTTGTTTTTTTAAGACATATTCCCAGACATGGGATTACTGGGTCAAAGGCAGTTTAATTTTTAATTTTTCCATACTGTTTTCCCCAATGGCTCCACTTATTTCTATTTTCTTCACTTATTTTTCTCTTTAGAATCTTATAATCTTCCAAGTGCAGGTATTGTAGATCCTTGTTTAAATTTATGCGTAAGTACCTTATTTACTTATTTTTTAAGCAGTTGTGAATTGGATTATTTTCTTAGTTTTTATTTCTGATAGTTCATTATTGGTGTATAAAAATGAAACTGATTTTAAAGTATTTATTTTGTATTCTGTTACTTTACTGAATTCATTTATCACTTTTAGTAGTTTTTTGGTGGAATCTTTAGGGTTCTTTATATACAGTTTCATATCATCTGCAATTAACGGCAGTTTTACTTCTTTCTTTCCATTTTGGATGCCTTTTATTTATTCTTCTTTATCTGATTGCTGTGGCTAGGACTTCTAGTACTATATTGAGTAAGAGTGCTGAAAGCAGACATCCTTGTCTTATTCCTGAGCTTAAGGAAATGTTTGTTGTTTTGCCCATTGAGTATGATGTTGGCTGTGGGTTTGTTATATATGGCTTATATTATGTTAAGGTATATTTCCTTTATTCCAAGTTTACTAAGAGTTTTTTTCTTATCATAAATTGCTGTGGATTTTATCAAATGCTTTTTCTGCATCTATTGCTATGATATGTGGTTTTTATACTGCATTTTGTTTATGTGGTGTATCACATTTATTGAATTGAAAATATTGTAACAACATTGCATTCTTAGAATAAATCCCACTTGCTCGTGATGTATGATCTTTTTAATATATTGCTGGATCTGTATTGTTAATATTTTGTTGAGGATTTTAGCATGTATGTTCATCAGAAATATTGACCTATAATTTCCTTTCTTTGTAGTGTCTTTATCTGGTTTTGGAATAAAGATAATGTTGGCTTGTAAAAAGAGTTTGAAATTCTTTCCTCCTAAAAGCAATGGACAATAATAAATAAAAACCAACTAAATTGGAAAGAGGAACTAAAACTTTTATTACTCCTAGATTACAATACTACTAGATCTAATAAATGAATTTGGCACAGTAGCAGGAAATAAGATTAATATACAGAAACTGGTGGCATTTTTATACACCAATTATGAACTATCAGCAAGAGAAATAATAAAGCAATCTCAATTACTATTGTAACAAAATAGAGGAATAAATTTAACCAAAGAGGTAAAAGAATATAATCCAAAAATTATAAGATACTGAAGAAAAACATTGAGTAAGATACATATAGGTGAAAGGATACACTGTGTGCATGGATAGAGAGGATTAACATTAAAATATCCATTCTACCCTAAGCAATTTACAGATTCAGTGCAAATTTCTATTAAAATACCAATGGCATATTTTACAGATCTCGAGCAAATATTCCAAAATATGTATTTGGAACATAAAAGATCCTAAATAGCCTCAGCAGTCTTGAGAAAGAAGATCAAAGTTGGAGGTATTATACTACCTAACATCAAACTATACTACAAAGCCATAGTAATCAAAACAGCATGATATTGGCACAAGAATATGCATATTTACCAATGGAACAGAATAGAGAGTATAGAAAAAACTTACTCTTTTATGGTCAATTCATATTTGACAAAGGAGGCAAGAACATAAAATAGTATAAAGCCAGTCTTTTCAATAAACAGTGTTGAAAAATTGGACTGATATATATATATATATATATATATATATATATATATTTTAAAAAGGAAACTAGACAACTTACACCATATACAAGAATAAACTTAAAATGGATTAAAACTTAAATGTTAATCATGAAATCATAAAAATCCTAGAAGAAAATGTTAGCAGTAAAATCTCAGACATTTCTGACAGCAATATTTTTCTGATATATCTCCTCTTGCAAGGGAAACAAAGGGATAAAACTAACAAAGGGACTATATAAAATTAAAAACCTTTTGCCCAGCAAAAGAAATAACCAATAAAATGAAAAGGCAACCCATTGAATAGTAGAACATATTTGCCAATGATATATCTGATAAAGGGTTAATATCCAAAATTGTAAAGAACTTTAACAACTCAACACCAAGAAGACAAACAATACAATTAAAAAATGAGAAAGAATCTGATTGGACACCTCTCCAAAGAAGATATGAAGATGGCCGATAGACACATGAATCAATGTCACTAACCATCAGAAAAATGCAAATTAATGCCACAATGAAATATCACCTCACACCTATCATAATGGCTTTTATCAATAAATCAACAAACAGCAAGTGCTGGAGAGACTTGGAGAAAAGGGAACTCTCGTGCACTACTAGTGGGACAGCAGATTGGTTGAGTCACTGTGGAAAGTAGTACAGAGTTACCTCAAAAAATTAAAAATGAAACTGCCTTATAGCCCACCAATTTCACTTCTGAGAATATATTTGAAGAAAGCTAAAACACTAATTCAAAAGAATATATGCACCTCTACATTCATTGAAGTGTTATTTACAATAGCCAAGATTTAATAAGTCCGAGTGTACATCAGTAGATAAGTGGATGAAACCCATTACATTTACACAGTAGTATTTATTCTACTTGGCCATAAAAAATATAAGGAAATCTTACTTTGTGACAGTATGGATGGACCTGGAAAGCCTTATGCTTAGTAAAATAAGCCGATCAGAGAAAGACAAATGCCATATGATTTCACTTATATGGAATAAAAAAAAAACACAACAATTTAAACCAGCAAACAAAATAGAAACAGACTCATAAATAGAGAACAGACTGATGGCTCTCATAGGCAAAGGGTGTTGTGGGGCTGGGTGAAAAAGGCGAAGGGATTAAAAAAAAGAAAAACAGAAAGAAAAACCAATAGTTTGGTTATTACCATGAGTTTAGAAGGAGGTAGAAGAGGCTATAAGGGGGATTTAGGGTGGTGAACACAGTACAATGTACAGGTGATTATTATAGAATTGTACACATGAAACCTATATAGTTTTATTAACAAATGTCACCCCAACAAATTCAATATAAATGGAAGACTCTGCGTGGGTCCAAATATTGCGTAGTCAGATGAACTGCCTCCATGTAGAGAGAGCCTTGCTTGGCCTTCCCTTGGATGTCTAGGTTCTACAAATATCAATCAGTATGTCCATGTGTCAACTGCAGCTCCCATGTCTGCCCTGTTGAGCTTCTTGCACCAGGACCAACATCTCTAATATTGTACAGTGTTGATAGGCAATTCTGCCTTGTGAGGGTATATAAGAGAGTCCATTCATGGCGTGTGTCCCAATGCAGATAGCAACTCGGCAGAATCAGTCATAGTTGTGGCCAGGTGTGCTGGGATAAACAAAGAGAGCTCTCAGTTTTGGACATGATAAAGTGACAATTTTGGGAAAATGGCCTCTCATTATTCCACTTTTAATATTTTACTTGAAAAACAAAGTGATGACTACAAGACTTCAAGCTATTCACCTTTCACCCTAAATAAGCAACTGTTATCCTTTGTGACTTTTCAAACACAGGATAAAAATATCTGCATAACTAAAATGTTCAAAAGCCACAAACCAATCAACCCCCTCTTTTACTCAAATAATGAACAAACATAATTTCATGTTGAAAATTTTACTTGACAATATTTCCACATAGGTAACTAAATTGTTTTTATTTGGAAAACACATCACATTCATGATACTTTGTTACCCCACTGTTGAAGTTGCTAAATTGAAATATATAAAACAAACATTTTAAGTGAGATATTCTAAAATGAGGTCGTTAATCCTAATTATATTTTAGTCTTAATTTACTGGAGTCATGAAAAATCTTCAGTTTTAAAATTTACCAGTAAGGAGTTGGCCTCTGATTGTCAAGTTACATCCTTGAAATTCCTGAAAAGATGGGGAGTTTTTCTTTTCATCTGCTCTGCTATTATGTACTCTGTTTTCGTTATTAACATTTTTGCTGAAATTGCCAGATCTAGATGATTTTCATGATTAATTTACACTTGTAATTGGAGCCTAGAAGGAATAGTTACGCGTTCTTAGCTGAGCCTATTGACAGCTGCTCTTGGAACAATGTACAAATGGAAACTGCTTAAAACAATAGCCTGAAGCAATTACGTACCACTAACTGCCCAGAAACTGCCACACCTGCCTCCCATCCATCCAATTAACAAGCCCAATTCAAAATTACAAATGGTGGGAAACAAACTAATCATTACCAGCTGTTCCGGGCAGACGTCAAAGCTAACGTCACTGAGGTGGGAGACCTGGGTTCCCAAAGACCTGCAAATGTGCGTGTTGAAAAGTCCAGAATTTTCTTGTTACGTTAGGACTAAAACGGTTTTATTTCCACCATAGTTTCTGAAATGGGTGAAGAACACTTTATATAGCAATATTGTACCACCATGGGGAGAAAACATTTGGCAATTTCTTTAACATTTAAACATACACTCAACATATGATCTAGCCATATGTCCTTGCAATAAACATGGATGTCCAAAGGGGCTTTATTTGTAAGAGCAGAAATCTGAAAATATCTTAAAGATGCATTATCAGATAAAAGGAAAAGCTAGATTTGTTCTGTCCCTACAATAAATGCTACTCAGTAAAGACAAGGAATGAACTTCACAATACATGCAACAGTGAGGAATGTTAAAGTAATGATGGAGCAAAAGAAGTCAGGAAATAGTGTAAACTCTGTTTCATGTATGAAAATCTCCTAAAGAGGAGATATGTGGACGTAGCGGCAGAACATAGGCAATGCCTGCCTGGGGATGGGGTATGAGAAACAGTGGTGGGGGATGGGTCTCAAAGGAACCCCAAAAAAACTTTGGATGTTTATGTTTTCCCTCTGGATCTTGATAATTGTTTCACACTTGTGCATTCTTAACTTATCAAATTTGTACACTTTATCTTTTTAATTGAATTTATTGGTATGACACTGGTGAACAAATTTATACAGGTTTCAGGTGCACAGTTGTGCAGTGCGTCTTCTGTACAGTGTAGTGTGTGTTCACCCCCCACGTCATGTCTGTCCATCACCATTTTACCCCCTATATCCTCCTCCATATGCCCCCCACTCCGGCAAGCACTACACTGTTCCAAATTGTATGCTTTAAATGCGTACTGTTTATTGTATGCAAATTATACCTAAAATTAATTATGTATTTAAATATGTGGACTTCAGGTATGACTTTTTATATCCTGAATTTTCTCTGAATCAGGACAATGGGGCTCTGAGGTCCTTAGCTGTTAATTATAATATCAGAGACAGGTGTTTTGAAAGTCCTCCCAAAATGTTAATTTTTGAGGCATTTGTCATTCCCCCCCCCCGGGATCTATTCTGATGGTCATTTATTCACAATAATAGTTGGTTATCTTTAAATTGTGAAAAGTAAAGTCTGATATCATCCCCCACACCTATAACCTTCAAAATCCATTGAATCCATTTCATCTCGTATATGTTTCAGTATAGTAAGTACAAATATACATTTAATTGGGGCTGAAAAAAATGAAAAAAATAACTTCTTATTTTATCCTATTGAAAAGTCATCTCTAAATAGCAATGTTCAATCTTCTACTTGACAAATCAGTGCAAGGGAGGGCTGATAATATTTTTAGATGACATATCAGTTATATCACCTTAAAAAAAAAAGAAACCTCTAAATTGCACTTTAATCAGAATAATAGTCAAAAAGAGGAGTATCCAGGCAACCACGCTGAGACTGTGGGAACTGATAACAAGGCTTCCTCAAACCTTGGTGAGAAAAATCAATCTATTCTCCCCTTTGCAATAAAAATGTGATCGCATGTATTTTGTGGGGGTGAATATAAATGATGGGAATTGCCTTTTAGAAAATCGTGTGATTGTTCAATATGCTAAGATGTTATGTGGGCTTCTCTATGCACAGATGTCTTTATATATGACTCATGGTCAAGAGAGCTCATCAAAAACTGACCATAACTGTGAATCTGTCATTGAAGATCTCTGCAAAGGCCTTCTCCTGAGGAAATAATATACCAATTTTGATGTGCAATCATTGGAGACCACACAGGTGTGGGGAAACTTGTAACCAAAAATAGACATAAGGGTTGAGCTGGGTGCAAAGCATGTGAAGCTCTCTGCTTTAGCAGCATTTGTCTTACTTGATTTTTGTTGTTTTATTGCTTTTGTGGGACTCACAAGATTTTCTTCTTCAGGCATGCATTTTGTTTAAGGCAAAAATCACTCTCTCCAGTGGACTTTAGTTAGCACATATTCCTATTTCTGTTGTGAATTAATGAATTTCAGCCTTATTCCTGAAAAGCATTATTTCTTACCAAACAGAGTTAGCCTTCTGCAAATTCATATGGTGAAATATAACCCCCAAAGTGAAGATATTTTGGAGATGGAGCTTTGGAAGGTGATTAAAGCTTGATGATGAAGTAATGCTTTTATAAAAAGAGGAAGACACATGTGATATGTGTGTGCGCGCACGTGTGCATGAGCACAGGCCCACAAGCCCAGGAGGGTCATGTGAGGACATTACCAGAAAGAGCCTTTACTAAGAGCCATAACATGCTGGCACCTTAATCCTGGAATTTCAGCCTTTTAGTGGTTACAAACAAAATGTCTAATTTGTCCCATGAATGTAGGCTTCAGAAATTTGTAAGAGGTTGCAAGAGCTTTTATTTTGCCCTGAGATATTGGCTCAGTGGTAGAGTATTAGACCAGCATGCGGATATCATGAGTTCAATTTCCAGTCAGGGCACAGAGGAGAAGCAACCATCTGTTTCTCCACCATTCCCTCTCTCGCTTCTCTCTATATATCTCTCTCCCTTTCCCTCTCCCTCTCCTAAACTATGGTTTGATTGGAGGGAGTGGGCTTCGGGTGCTAAGGATGGTTCCACAGCCTCCACATCTGGAAATAAGAAGAGCTTGGCTGCTGAGCAACAGAGCAATGCCCCAGATTGACAAAGTATTGTTCCCTAGTGGGCTTGCTGGGTGGATCCTGGTCGGGGAACATGGGGAGTCTGTCTCTCTGCCTTCTTTCTTTCACTGAATTAAAAAAAGAGCTTTTATTTTAATAAAATTTATTTCTCATTCTCTGGAACATATATTTATGATCAAGGCATTTAGGAAATCTACCACTTTCATCCTTCCAGGTAATGTCAGCATATTGTCAACATGAAAGATCACCAGTATGCCCTATGGACTTGTTGAGTCATTGAAGTTCCTTTGAAATTAATCATGACACTGAGCCAGAGATCTGAGTAACACCTCAGGGTCCCAAGCTTATTGGAAAAGGAAAAACAAAACAAAAGTATTGGCCGAATAAATGGCGGCTTACTGCATGTCACGACTTCTAATAAATAAAGTAAAATCGGAACACCAGATGCAACTGATGCAGCCAGTTGATAAATCTGTTTTGTAAAACAAACCATGTTAAATATGGATGCACTCAAGTCAGCAGGCCTGCTTCTTTTAGGTCTTTTTTGGGGATACTGATCTTTATGGTTTCTCCAGGACTATGTTACAGCTTTTATTTATTTTTGTTTAGAAGAAGGGGCTTTTACTTTTACTTTGCTATCAAGCTATTCTTTGTTTTTTAATAGTGAATGTCAACTGTACTTGAAAATTAAAAATAATTGTTATTGTTTTACAGGTCAGTAAGATAAATATGGCAGTTCTTCCATTTACTGATAATATTATTCACAAACTCTCTCAACTAAGAATGGCCATGAGGTGGGTCAGAAAATCTCCTGGATCTGCAATGAGAAATACCTAAAAAAAATTGTCTTCAATCTATAATCTGACATTCTGACTGGCAGATTACAACTCTATTCTTTCCCTAGCATTCAATTTATTTTAAAGTCTATGAGTACTTATCCCTGAAATGCTGGATATTTCTCTTTAATGATTGTATAATTTGTTTTTTTAATATATTTAATATAGAATGTTATCAGGTAACTATTGTTTAATTTGTAGTAACCCAGGTAAATGGACACAGATGTGAAGACCTGAATGTTGATGGTACTATTGCAGCATTCTTCTCCAAATAACATTCTTCCTAATTTCATAAAGTTGATGTGTATTATGACTTCAGTCTGGAAATCAGATGAATGACCATTTTTCCAGACAGGCCTCATCAGATGACTGTTTTGAGGTATAAATATCAAGTAGGAGTGGAAAAAATCAAGTAGGATGTATATGTGTGTGTGTTTTAATTGACTTTTAGAGGAAGGGAGAGAGAGAGAGAGACAGAGAATCATCAATTTGTTGTTCTACTTATTTATACATTCATTGGTTGATTCCTGTATGTGCCCTAGTTGGGGATTAAACCTGCAACTTCAGAGTATTAGAATGATGCTCTAGAAAACTGAGCTACCCTGCCAGGGCAAGTAGGATTTGTTAATGACATACCCACCCAGTTTGGTCAAACTATTTGTCCCTATTGTTTTTTATTGGTCACATATTTTTAAATGCAAACCATAATCCTGATAACTCCTTTTAAATGATAAAACCCATTTCAACTGGTTGTTTGTCAACTGCATCCTCTACCTTCATTAAATAGCAACTAAATCACTTTTCAAGGATAATGCAGTGCCCCTCAGCAAATATTTTCTTATCCATGTTTTTAGAAAAAAAAGTATATTCTGCCTGACCTGTGGTGGCGCAGTGGATAAAGCGTCGACCTGGGAACACTGAGGTCGCCAGTTCAAAACCCTGCACTGGTCTGGTCAAGGCACATATGGGAGTTGAGCTTCCAGCTCCTCTCCCCTTTCTTTCTCTCTCTCTCTCTCTCTCTCTCTCTCTCTCTCTCTCTCTCTCTCTGTCTCCTCTCTAAAAAAAATGAATAAAATATAAAAAAAATAAATAAAATAAAATTGTAAAAAAAAAGAAGTATATTCTGAGCTCTTTTGGGAGTAAGAGATGGATTACAAATGAATCACTCTTGTCTAAGTCTTTGGGTCACTTTCTATACTTTATAGCAAATCATTTCAAACATTTCAGGTTAATTTAGCTGTGGGTACCACAAATTATAGGTTCCACTGAGTCAACTGAGCCAGAATTTAAAACCTCAGGGCAATTTGATTTATCAGATTTAATCTGGAATCTCTTCTAACTTTCTTACTATAAGCAATTCCTGCCTAATCTAAACTCTCTTCTTCGCTTCTAAGATTGCATTTTTGTAGGATGCACTCCTATGCACATTCTTCAAGAATTTACTAATACAAACACAAAACATTTTGCACTTTATGTGCATATCACTTTTGAAGAATTACTGTAGTCAGAAGCAAAATGGAGGGATTTAGGATAGGTAGAAATCTCTTCCAAGGTATATAGATACAAGAAAAAACAGAGCAAGTTGAGGACAGCTGGAATACAATGTTGGCTCTCAGGGTTGGTGATTTTATTTTGGTTTCGATTTTTAAGATAAAATCTTCAGTATATTTTACTGATAAAAGGAAGGGTTATTTACAGAGAGAGAAAAAAATTAAAGAGATAAGAGGGCATAATGGTGCCTGACCAGGCGGTGGCGCAGTGGATAGAGCATTGGACTAGGATGCGGAAGGACCCAGGTTCGAGACCCCGAGCTCGCCAGCTTGAGCGCAGGCCCATCTGGCTTGAGGAAAAGCTCGTCAGCTTGGATCCAAGGTCGCTGGCTCCAGCAAGGTGTTGCTCGGTCTGCTGAAGGCCCGCGGTCAAGGCACATGAGAAAAAGCAATCAATGAACAATTATGGTGTTGCAACGGCAATGAAAAACTAATGATTGATGCTTCTCACCTCTCTCCATTCCTGTCTGTCTGTCCCTATCTATCCCTCTCTGTGACTCTCTCTCTCTGTCCCTGTAATAAATAAATAAATAAATAATAAATAAATAGGGCATAATGGCTTAGTAATGGAAAGGATCCAGAGAAAATATGCAGAAATTTGAGATAAAATATGGTAAATAAAGGAAAAAAGAAAAGAAAGTATAAAGTAAATTAAGTATGGATCTTGGTAAGCATTAGGCTAATGCTATTAAATGGATAACTTTTATTCATTTATACTCATTCACTAACCAACCAGTTTTTATATATTGCTTATACAAATCTGTTCTGTGACAGATAACTACACACAGCCTTGGGGACACAGTGGTAAAAAAGACAATGTACCTGTTTTCCTAGAGTATGTATTGCAGCTTTAAAAACACTTCTCAGACTAATTGGGATGGAGAGGAAGACATTGAGTCTTTTAAGTGAAAGCTTCATGAATCAGAGTCAGTGTCTGCAAAATAATGGAAGCATAAAACCGCAGTTATTTCCTTTGTTTGTTTTGGAGTGTTTTGTGAAGGAGCGGAGGAATGATGATCAGATAGTAATTTAGATATACCTGGGACAATTATAATTCCATTGTCATCCCTGAGTTCCATGATATGTGAAGAATAAATAGGGCCAAGAATCCAGGTTTCAGAGAGAACACAGGTTGCTTGGGAGGTTCAAGCAGGATGGAAGAAGATTTGCATTTAAGAGGATTAGAACAGTGGAAATAATAGATGATTAGAAGGTTGATTGCATGTAATATTTCCATGGATTGTAACCATTTTGAAAAGATCAGCCTGTGGACATAGACATATTGTGCGAAGATCAACTTTCTTTGGGCATAACTTTATGCTGCAGCCACAGTGGGTTTCTGTGTAATAATTTCCCAGATTCAGGGCAGAATTAAACTTTTCTGCAGGGTGTTACAGCTGAAATGTATCTTAGATAATGAGATACTAAAATCTATTGACTTATATCAGCATTTACAACCATAACTCTAGTTAGCTCATTGTTATTTTTGTCAAAGTACCATGAATATCTTAGGTAGAAACACATTTTCCTGTAAAAGGAAAATAATTGGGGGGTGGGTGGAGGGAGGAGTGTAAGGATGAGTGGAAAAGATAACTTCTTTTTTTGTGTGAGACTGTAACTAAACTTGCTTTTAAATATATCTACATATATTATGTGAACAAAAATAATACATTGAAATGCAAGCAAGTAATCACAAAAAAAGAATCCGAAAAGTCCATTCTGTGTACAAAGTGTTTAAAAGGAGCAAGTGCAGACCATGTGTGGTGCAAAGACAAGAGCTGGTGACATAATCATAAACAAAGCCGTTGGTTCCTGATGTCATAGAAATCAGTATTTAAGACAATAAAGTAAATAAACACTTCTGCTTCCATTTATATAGCAGTAGCTAATATCATATCTATTTTTTAAAATCAGAAACAAATGAAATAACAGGATAAAATGCACAAAACTCCCAAATACTTGAGGGCATTCAAAAGCAATCAATGCAGCTAAGACTTGAGGAGGCAGGAAAGACCCTAGAGAAAAGAAAAGTACAAAACATGAGCCTGGCATTCTGTGTGGAATTTGCTCTCTAAACATTTGCTAAATGCTAAGCTGCTGAGGAGTGAACAACCAAGAAATAAAAAGAAAAGTGGCTGAGAAGCTACAGCAGAGCAGAGCAGATACGTTGGTAAGTACCACAAGCTTCCTGAGGAAATGCTTAATGCACCTCTAAAGTAGACAGCAACTGAAAATAGACCAACTCTCACAAAGCCACTTCAGTCTCTGAATGCATCAAAGTGAGCTTCTGCCACTATAACTGTGGCCAAGAATAAAATCAAATATGGTCTGAAAAAAGACAACATTATACAAAGAATCTACTATGTTCATGTCCAGCCTTCAATAAATGTCACTTGCTTTCCAGGAGAAGACCCATAGGTCATGTAGATGTTATCTGTCTGAGATTCTAAACTATGTTGAATATGTTTAAGAAATTAGACGAGAAGGAAATTTTACCAAATAATTAGAATCTACAAATAAAATTGAAAGAAAAGTATAGATCTGTAATTAAATATTACTACTATTATGTTGATAATGCAGTTGAAGTGTTTAATAGCATGTTAGAAAAAGTAGAAGAGAGTATCTGTAAATTGGATGAGAAACACAGAAAAAGGGTCACAAGTATATATGCACCTTGGTGAAAAGCCATGGCATACATTAATTTGATTCCCAGAATAATAAAGAACGGAGAGGGACAGAGAGAGAGACAGAACAGGCACAATATTTGAAGAAAGGCTGTTCAAATTTTTTCCAGATCTGACAAAAATAAATTTATATATATTTTTATTAATTTTAATGGGGTGACATTAATAAATCAGGGTACATATGTTCAAAGAAAACATCTCCAGGTTATCTTGTCATTCAATTACGTTGCATCCCCATCACCTCAAATCAAATTGTTCTCTGTCACCTTCTATCTGGTCCATCCATTTTGTTGTAAATGATCTGATGTCATCATTTCTTATGGCTGAGTAGTATTCCATAGTATATATGTACCAAAGCTTTTTAATCCACTCATCCTCTGATGGACACTTGGGCTGTTTCCAGATCTTCGCTATTGTGAACAATGCTGCCACGAACATGGGGCACATTTCTTCTTTTTGAACAGTGCTATGGTGTTCTTAGGGTATATTCCTAAAAGTGGGATAGCTGGGTCAAAAAGCAGTTGGATTTTTAATTTTTTGAGGAATCTCCATAATGTTTTCCACAGTGGCTGCACCACTCTGCATTCCCACCAGCAGTGCAGGAGGGTTCCCTTTTCTCCACATCCTTGCCAGCACTTGTTTTGTGTTGTTTTGCTGATGAGCGCCATTCTGACTGGTGTGAGGTGATATCTCATTGTGGTTTTAATTTGCATTTGTCTAATGATTAGTGATGTTGAGCATTTTTTCATATGCCTATTGGCCATCTGTATGTCCTCTTTGGAGAAATTTCTATTCATTTCTTTTGCCCATTTTTTGATTGGATTGTTTGTCTTCCTGGTGTTGAGTTTTGTAAGTTCTTTATAAACATTAGTTATTAACCCCTTAGCAGCCGTATTGTCGAATATGCTCTCCTATTGTGTGGTTTGTCTTTTTATTCTGTTATTATTGTCTTTAGCTGTGCAAAAACTTTTTAGTTTGATAAAGTCCCATTTGTTTATCTTGCCTTTTATTTCATTTGTCCGTGGAGATAAATCGGCAAATATGTTGCTGCAGCAGATGTCAGAGAGCTTGCTGCCTATATTTTCTTCTAAGATGCTTATGGTTTCACGGTTTACATTTATTTTTTTTATCCATTTTGAATTTTCTTTTGTGAATGGTGTTAGTTGATGGTCTAGTTTCATTTTTTTGCAGGTAGATGTCCAATTTTTCCAACACCATTTGTTAAAGAAGCTGTCTTTACTCCATTGTATGCTCTTTCCTCCTTTGTCAAACATTAGTTGCCCATAAAGGTGTGAGTTTATTTCTGGGTTCTCTGTTCTGTTCCATTGATCTATGTGCCTGTTCTTATGCCAGTACCAAGCTGTCCTGAGTAAAATGGCCTTGTAGTATACCTTGATATTCGGAAGAGTGATACCTCCTGGTTTATATTTTCTTTTTAAGATTGCTGAGGCTATTCTTGTTCTTTTTTGGTTCCATATAAATTTTTGGAGTATGTGTTCTATATCTTTGAAGTATGTGATTGGTATTTTAATTGGTATTGAATTGAATTTATAAATTGCTTTGGGAAACATAGACATTTTAATGATGTTTATTCTTCCTAGCCATGAGCACGGTATATGCTTCCACTTGTTTGTATCTTCCTTGATTTCTTTTATCAATGTTTTATAATTTTCCGAGTACAAGTCCTTAACCTCCTTGGTTAAATTTACTCCTAGGTACTTTATTTTTTTGGTTGCAATAGTGAAGGGGATTGTTTTCTTAATTTCTTTTTCTGACATTTCATTGTTGGTATATAAAAATGCCTCTGATTTCTGAGTATTAATTTTATATCCTGCCACATTGCTGAATTCATTTATCAGGTCCAGTAGTTTTTTGACTGAGACTTTAGGGTTTTCCATATACAGTATCATATCATCTGCAAATAATGACAGTTTTACTTCTTTTCCAATTTGGATGCCTTTTATTTCTTCTTCTTGTCTGATTGCTGTGGCTAAAACTTCCAGAACTATGTTGAATAATATAGTTCTACATCTATGTTTCTGCATCTATTGAAATTATCATGAGATTTTTGTCCTTCCTTTTGTTTATGTGATGAATCACATTGATTGATTTGTGAATACTGAACCAGCCTTGCCTCTCCAGAATAAATCCCACTTGATCATGGTGTATGATTTTTTTCATATATTGCTGGATCCGGTTGGCTAATATTTTGTTGAGAATTTTAGCATCTTAATTTATCAGGAATATTGGCCTATAATTTTCTTTGTTTGTGTTGTCTTTGCCTGGTTTTGGGATCAGAATTATGCTCGCCTCATAAAAGGAGTTTGGAAGTCTCCCTTCCCCTTGAATTTTTTGAAATAGCTTGAGGAGGATAGGTGTTAGCTCTTCTTTGAATTTTTGGTAGAATTCACTTGTGAAGCTATCAGGCCCAGGACTTTTCTTTGTTAGGAGTTTTTTGGTAACTTTTTATCTCATTAGTTGTAATTGGTCTGTTTAGGTGTTCTGATTCTTCCAGATTGATTTTTGAAAGATTATATGATTCAAAAAATTTGTGCAATTCACCTAGGTTTTCTAATTTATTGCATAGAGTTCTTCATAGTATTTTCTTACAATGCTTTGTATTTCTGTTGTGTAGTTGTTATTTCTTCACTCTCACTTCTAATTTTATTTATTCGAGTCCTCTCTCTTTTTATTTTTTAGTTAGTCTAGTTAAAGGTTCATCGATCTTGTTTACCTTTTCAAAGAACCAGCTCCTGGTTTCATTGATCCTCTGCATTGTTTTCTTAGCCTCTATGTCATTTATTTTCACTCCGATCTCTATTATTTTCTTCCTTCTACTAGTCCTGGGCTTTATTTGTTGTTGTTTTTCTAGTTCTTTTAGATGCAGGGTCAAGTTGCTTATTTGAGCTTTTTCTATCTTCTTATGGTATGCCTGTTGTGCTATGAACTTCCCTCTCAGTACTGCTTTTGCTGTGTCCCATAGATTTTGAGTTGATGTATGCTCATTATCATTTGTTTCTAGAAACTTTTTTATTTCTTCTTTGATCTCATTGTCAATCGATTCATTATTTAATAACATGCTATTTTGTTTCCAAGTGTTTGAGTATTTTTCAGTTTTTCTTTTGTGGTTAATTTCTAGTTTCATGCCATTGTGATCAGAGAAAATGCTTTGTATGATTTCAATCTTCTTGAATTTGTTTAGACAACTTTTGTGTCCTAACATGTGGTCTATCCTAGAGAATGTACTATGAGTGCTTGAAAAGAATGTATATTCTATTGCTTTAGGGTGAAAAGTTCTGAAGATATTTATTAAATCGTGTTGATCTAGTATATCCTTTAAGTCTGCTGTTTCTTTATTAATTTTCTTTCTTGAGGATCTATTCAGTGAAGTTAGTGGGGTATTGAAATCCCCTACTATGATAGTATTGCTGTTAATCTCGCCCTTTATATTCATCAAAATCTTCTTTATGTATGTCTGGGCTCCTATGTTTGGTGCATAGATAATTATAATGGTTATATCTTCCTGTTAAATTGTTCCTTTTATCATTATATAGTGTCCTTCTTTATCTCTTACTACAGCCTTTGTTTTAAAGTCCATTTTGTCAGATATAAGTATTGTTATCCCGGCTTGTTTTTCATTTTCATTTGCATGAAATATTTTTTTCCATCCTTTTTCCTTCAGTCTATATGCATCTTTTGTTTTAAGGTGTGTCTCTTGTAGACAGCATATGTATGGGTCCTGTTTCTTTATCCACGCAGCTACCCTATGTCTTTTGATTGGATCATTTAATCCATTTACATTTAAGGTTATTATTGATATGTAGTTGTTTATTGCCATTTTATTCTTTAAAGCTGTATTCTTCTTTTGCTTTATTCTTTTCCCCCTTTGAACTGTTCACAGCAGGCCCCTTAGCATCTCTTGCAGAATTGGTTTGGTTTTAATGAATTCTTTGAGGTTTTCTTTGTCTGGGAAGCTCTTTATTTCTCTCTCAATTTTAAATGTTAGCCTTGCTGGATAGAGTAGTCTTGGTTGTAGGTTCTTGTTCTGCATTTCTTTGAATATATCTTGCCATTTCTTCTGGCCTTAAGTGTTTCTTTTGAGAAGTTGGATGTCATCCTTATGGGGGCTCCTTTGTAGGTGATAGCCTTCTTTACTCTAGCAGCTTTTAAAATTTTGTCTTTATCCCTTAGCTTTGGAATTTTAACTATGATGTGTCTTGGCGTAGATTTCTTTGGGTTTCTTTTTAATGGAGTTCTCTGTGCTTCTTGAACATGTGAAATGTTTTCCTGTCTTAATTTAGGGAAGTTTTCATCTATGATTTGATTGAACAAAGTTTCTATCCCTTGTTCTTTCTCTTCTTCTTCAGGAACCCCTATGATGTGGATGTTATTTCTCTTTATGTTGTCATCAAGCTTCCTTAGAGCTTCCTCCGATTTTTTGAGTCTCTTTTTTTTTTCTGCTTTTTTTTTTTTCCTTTGTTTATTGTGTCCTCTAACTCGCTGATATGATCCTCAGCTTCATCCATCCTGCTTTTAATTCCTTCCATTGTGGTCTTCAGTTCTGATACTGTATTTGTCATTTCTGTCTGATTCTTTTGTATTATTTCAATTTTCTTTTTTTAGTTGCTATCTCTTTATTTAGGTGTTCATAATGACTATCCATTGTTGCTCTAAGTTCTCTGAACATCCTATCATTATTCTAAACTCTGCATCAATTAGTTTGGTTATATCTGATTCATTCAGGTCCTTCTCTGGGGATTTCTCTTGATTCATTTGGGTTTCATTTTTCTACCTGCCTATTTTGTTTGTGTGTAAGAAGTGTTTGGCTACTGGAGTTTAATGGGTGTTGCCTCTTTTTTCCTTAGGTGTGGTCTGTCTGCATGCCCGCCACCCCCTCTGCTGCTGCCAAAGGCTGTTGGTTGGGGATGTTGCCTGTGACGGCTCTGCGGCTGCTCCTGTGGTCTCTTCCTCGCCTCCACAGGAGGGACTTAGTTCTTGTGCCAGGCTCTATAAGCCTCAGCCAGTCTTGGCCTTCGCCCCTCTCCCACTAGTTGGACTGAGTATCTCACTCGGGCCACAAGCCTAGGCACCAAGCGCAAGTATATGCACTTTTGCTCAGCTGCAGGTCCCTGTCAGTCTTTTCCTCTGGCCTGGAGGGGCTTCTGGTGCACACTCATCTGCAAGCCAGGCTTCTGCCCTGCCCCCACCAACCTTGGCTCCTCGGATGGGCAGGGTTTCTGCTATGTGCTCAGTCGCACGCCGCCAGGCTTCGGCCTCACCACTGAGGGCAAAGCCGGTTCGTGCAGGACTTCAAGCCTCAGAGAGCAGGTGAGGCTGTGTGCCTGCTTGCCCCTGCCCAGCGGAGGATCTCTGCCAATTCCGGGCTTCTGCTTTTCTCCCACAAGTGGGGTCCCAGGCTGGCCTGCAGCCGCTGGACCACTTTCGCGCATCCCCTTCGCCCCTGCTGGGCTAGACCAAGCTCAAGCCAGCCGGCTCAGCTCTGCCCCTACCATCAGAACCACACTTCCACATCCCGCCACCGCCCAACCTCCAGCAAGCCCTCAGCAGTGTTGGTGGGGGCACTGCTGCTCAGACCCCAACACTTCATACTGTAGTCCTGAAAGCTTCTTCCTTTTAAGCGACTGTGCTCTAATTGCCACAGGGAAGCCTGTTTGGCTGGTGTCCTGCTTCCCCTTGCTGGTTCCAGGGGAAATAATGTATCAGATTTGTGGAGTGACTCAGCCCAAGGTTTAGGGTGGCTGTCCCTCAAAGCTTTTCTCCCTGTGACTTCCAGACCGCACTCTCTTCCTGCTGCTCCAGCTCTCCCCTCTCTCCCTGTCTCCTGGAGTCCCGGGTGAGTGGTTTTGAGAGAGGTTTTCTGCGCTGTTCCTTTAATAAGAATCCTGGGTCTGAGAAAACTGTCTCTTTCTCACAAATAGTATTCTAATCTGTTTCACAGCTAAATACTGTCCATATGCCTCTTTTAGGCTCTGGGGCTGTAGGCTGGTGCTTTGTTCCTGGGACCCAGGTCCCTACCCTTCCGCTGGCCTTTCTTCCCGCCACACGAGTCTCTCTGAGCTGCCTTTCACTCCAGAAAGCTGGGCAACCCTTTCTGCATTTTTGCTCTTCCTACCAGTCTCAATGTTGCTTCTTCAGTGTTCCCCGTTTGAAGAGTCCTCTCAGTCCAGTTCAATGTTGGTTTTTCCAGATGATGGTTCTTAAAATCAAGTTATAATCCAAGTTATAATGGTTCTGGGAGTTGGAATGTGGTATATCCGCTTACTCCATCACCATCTTGCCCCTCCTAAATTCATATATTTATGAAATCAGATTCAACTCCAAGATAAATAAATTTAATAGAATCACATCTTCAGACAGGATGTTTACCCTTTATAAAACAAAGGGGGGAAAAACCTTAAAAACCAACTGACTTATCTTAAAAAATATCTAGAGTATTTATCAGAAATTATTTTTAAAGGGACTAAAGCATGAATGACAGGAATCTAAAGACAGTGGAATAGCTTCTTTTAACTGAAACTCATAATAAAAAAACAATGAAACTAGAATTCTATACTAGAATAATAATAAAAAAAAAGACTTTAAAAATGAATACCAAATAAAGACATTTTTAGGCAAGCAAAATCTGAACTAATTGACCCATCAAAATAAGTTTGTTCATAGAAATAAAGTGATTCCAGAATCTTAGTAAGGCAGGAAGGGTAACAGTTAACACAATGGTAATTACCTAAAACCACAATTGTATTTGTATACTGCATTCTAAATCAGATTTGAGTCCCCCTTGCTGAGGAAGGGAGAATGAGGGGTGTATTCTTCCCAGTGGACTCAGGCTACTGTCCCACAGCTAATATTCTCCAGTGCTGTTTAAATCCAGCTTCAGTGTTTGGGGGTTGGGGTGGAGCTTCCTCAGAACCGCCACAAATCTTTTAACTTGGCTGCACAGCTGAAGAAGATGAAAAGGACCTGGAAACTACGTGAAACCCCTCAATTCACAAGCTTGCTTCCAGTCCCGCATTCTGGACTCACCCCCTTTCCTTCCCCTAAAGATGATATGAATTTTGAGCTAAAAGCTTCTGCTCTGATCCCAAGTTGTAGAGATTTTCTTTATTAGTAGCCATTGAGCTGTCTTAGCACTAAGTGGAGACAATAGTCAAGAACAACTCTTTTTCCCCCCAGTGTCTTGTTTCTTGCAGTTTTAGAGGTATAAAACTAAAAAAAAAAGGCCTTAAATTAGAAAATTATATGCAATTAATGATCTCATCTTATTTTTTTCTTTTGGGTGTCACAGTATCTTTTGTCTTAATGTTTGTGTTGTGCAGAACATAATTTCAAATATGACAACTTGATTTCTAGTTTCAGATGGGATGGAGTAAATGGATTTTATCAAATTCTTTCAAATAAATGCAATTAAAAACTTTGGACCATATATAAGAAACAAATATCACAAAACTGTTAAAGACTGAGAAAATAAAGTCAGACTGCTAAAGGGTGTTGAGATAAGAGAAAGGAAAGTAGTGAATTCCATTTTTATTCCTTGAATGTGGAAAGCACTACCTTCTGTTTATCCCAGACTGAAGAAGCTCTTGACCTTCAAATGCAATGTAAGGAAATGGAAAAATGGCCTAAGAATTGGACCCTTTGTCTAGCCAAAGAAGCTTGCCAAGAGTAGCCATCCAGACAAACACTCAACAATACCCAGCCAACCCAAGCTGAGAACCAGGAAATGACCATACTCACCCCCTTCCTCAGCATGCTCATTGCTGGCAGGGAGCTGACTGAAGCCTGTCTGCACCTGCTTGGCAGAAATAAAGGCAGAGCTTTCTTCCCTTACAGACAAAGTAGGAGGGGAACCTGGGAGGGAGATAAGTGGAGAAAGGGCTTCTGTAAGGCAGTATATGAAGTGTGAGGCACCTCCCTAATTGCAGATCTGATAAGAACCAACACAAAGGTTTGAGAACTGAATTACAGTGACAAGCTTTACAGAGATTTCAGGTCAGCCTTGGTGTGGCACACAAGCAGAGAGAATTGCAAAGGCTTCAAAAATCAGCATTTGAGCCAAGCCTGGAAGGTAGCCAGAATATACAAATGTTCTGGACCTAAATAGGAATGCCTACCTGCTAAAATTGAAGATTTAAATGGGCATTAAGGTCTCATAACCCTATATACACCCAAAATGTCCACAGCACCAGTGAGTTTTAGTTGTACACCTGTAAACAAAGTATCTCAACTGTGATGAAATCAGACAAAGAATTCACACTAACAAGGAGATAAAAAGACGCTTTAATTATCTATCAGGGTTTGTTGTCCTCAAGTAGTTACTTGGTAACAACAACAAAAACCTCTGAAAGAAACCTTTGCTTTTCTGCTGTGGAGAAAGTAACCTAAATGTATGAATTGCCCTGTGGACCATTAATTGAGATCATATAATAAATTCAAAGTTTCTTGGAATTTGAATCTGACTTTGAAAGATTAGACTTAGGAGATAATTCCTTCAACAAATATTTCAGTGAGATGCCTACCAGGGGAATTAAATTAGAATCTTTCCCTTCTAGGAACTTATCTGTCAGTAGAGATGAGACTTACTTACACAATTTAGTCAAACTTTAAATTAAATATGGCCAAATACACATGCTTATGTACAAATGAGTGTCCAGACAAGTGGTCCATTCTCATCTCATAAACGTCCATGTGGGAGATTGGTGGAAGCCTGATTGAGGTTTACATGTGAGAAAGTTTTTTATTTATAATCTCAAATATACAAAAAAACCTCTTTTTTATATAGAGGGTGTCCTCAGGTTATGACAGTCTTGACATACGATGCTCAGTCCCATAAAAACTTAAAAAAAAATGAAACATGAATGTTTTGGCTTATGCCATTAGCATTGTACTTACGAACTATGTGGGTAAACTAGTTTGAAGAGATGCCATCAACCTTCCGGACTAGCCTAGAACAATTCTTTAAAAAGGTAGAGAGGCCTACAACAGTTCCTATACCCTCTACATCAACTGCTTCAGGAGATAAAACAGCTATAGTACATGTAGAATCATTTTCAGTGTCTTCTGCATGTTCCTTAGGCAATCCTGATTCACCTGACCCAGAATCTCCAGCACCCTCTGTAGATTCTCCTGCCTCTCAAGTTTCTTCCTCCCAATAGGTCACTCTCTCCCACCTTGCAATACCCCTGCCAGTGTGCAAGCCAATCACAGGAATAAAGATAAGAAAATTTTTTTACACTAATTTTTTGTCATTTATTTCTGGGGCTTAGTTGTGTTTTTATGTTCTTGTAAAATTATGTTCTATAATTTTACAACTGTATTAGGATAGGTAAATGATGTAGGCTAGAGTACGTTTCGACGTACACCAAAATTTGGATTACATCACTGTCGTAGGAATAGAACTGTGTTGGAACCCGAGGACCCCCTGTATTTCCATAGCTGTCAGAGAGAAGAGGAGTAGTAAAGTTTCCATCCAATTATGACAATGTGCACCACCCCAAAATATCATGCTTGCAGATTGCTGTGTAGAAAACAATAGTTTTTCTGTGTAAATCAGTGCATGATTACTAAAATAATCTGTACAATGCAGTTTTTAAAAAATAGAAAGTAAGTACTTTTAATCAATCACAGTTAACCTGTTGTTGTCTTGCTTCTCATTTATATTTATCCTAGTAATTTTTCTATTCCCTGTTGTTAGCCTAATTTAGCCCTTTGAGTAGTACAAACGTTCATGTACGTCCTCGTGCCTCCTGACCATCCAGAGTACAACTGAACATGTGTAAGGCAACATTAATAAAAGGCAAATGTGTGTTCTTCTTGTTTATACAAATTGGTTATCAAATAAACATGATTTTAAGTTGATAAAACTGTAACTGAAACTAATTTCGTTTTTTGAAAAAAAAAATTCACTACCAAGAGTCTGTGAGCATTATAAAACTCACTATTCAAAGAGTTAATTAGGCTAACAAGGCACCAGGGAAATATTTTTGTCATTTCACAGGAAATGGCAGAGCCAAATACATACAGTGGAGAAAAGAAAGTTCCTTGAAAACATGCTGTTGAGAGAACTGAAAAGCCATAAGTAAAAGAATAAAATAAATAGCTATTTATCACAATATTCAAAAATTAACTCAACACAGATCAAGACCTAAATATTAAACTTGAAAGAAGGGGTAATATAGGTACTAAACTTATGGACCTAGATCAAAAAGAGGATTTCATGAATTTGACCCCACAGGCAAGGAAATAAAAGCAAAAATAAATGAATGGGATGATATCAAACTAAAAAGCTTCTGCACAGCTAAAGAAACTATTAACAATACAAAAAGGCAACAAATTACATGGGAGAAAATAGTTGCAAATGGCACCTTCAATAAAGGATTAATATCTAAAATATATAAAGAAATCATATAACTTAATAACAAAATAACAAACAAACCAATTAAAAATGGGCAAATGGCCTGAATAGACACTTGTCCCAAGAAAACATACAAATGGCCAACAGATATATGAAATGATGTTCAACTTCACTAAGGAAATACAAATCAAAACTATAAAGAGACACCACCTCATACCTGTTTGAATGACTATTATCAACAAGACAAGTAATAACAATTGTGGGAGAGGTTGTGAGAAAAAGGAATTCTCATTCACTGCTGGAAGGAAAGTAAACTGGTACAGCCATTATGGAAAACAGTATGGTGGTTCCTCAAAAAATTAAGAATAGAGTTACCGTATGATTCAGCAGTCCCTCTTCTGGGTGTCTACCCAAAACATTTGAAAACATTTATTCATAAGGATATATGTACCCCTAAATTCACTATCTGAAAATGTTAAACACATTTATTTGTAAAGATATATGTACCCCTATGTTCACCATAGCATTCATTATTACTCACGGTGGCCAAGACATGGAAACAACCAAAACATATAGAAGATGTGGTACATACTTACATACAATGGAGTACTACTCAAACATAAGAAAAGATGAAATATTGCCATTTACAACAACATAGATGGATCTTGAGAATATTATGCTAAGCGAAATAACTAAGATGGGAAAAATCAAGAACCATATGCTTTCACTCATATGTGGGATATAAAAGCTCAAAGCAACAAATAACAAACAAAGAAAAGAAACAAAAACTTATATAGAAACAGACAATAGAATGGTGGAAATTGGAAGGGGGATAGGGATAGAAGAAGTGGAAGAGGGTAAAGGGGATCAAACACATGGTGATGGAAGGAGATTTGACTTTGAGTGAAACACAATGCAATATACAATGCTATATTATAAAATTGTACACTTGACATGTATATAATTTTATTAACCAATGTCACTCCAGTAAATTTAATAAAAAATTGCTAAATACAAGGCCATGCCTGAAAAATCTGTATGATTAAAAGAAACTACAGTGGTACTTTAAGATACAAACAGACCAACATACAAATTTTTTTTTAAGATACAAACTGCGACTCAGTTCATATTTTTTGAGATCCTAGCGAAATTCCGAGATACGAGTTATGATTCTGGAAGCTGCCGCTAGTAGGCGCGTTGGCACACGGGTTCAGTATTGGCAGTTTGATATACGAGTTGACTGACTTATGAGCTCAGTTACAGAACAAATTGAATTCGTATCTCAAGATACCACTGTACAATTTTTTAAAAAATGCTGTCCTTCTAAATGATTGAACATCATTTCCTGAGAATTATTGATAAGTAATTATTAACACCATTTGCCAAACATTGTTTTAGGTGCTGAAGAAACAATAGTTACAAAAAGAAAAGAAAGACAATGTGTCTGCTCTCATAGGAATAAAATTTTATTTGAGTTTGGTGCTTTATTAACCAGTAGACTAAGCCATATTTAATATGCCAGGGAAATAATAAGTGCTTTAGAAGAAAATAAGCACAATTTGGATCATATTGGAAGATAAGACTAGAGCTTGGCAACCTTTGTTTATATTTTGGCAGTTTCTCTAATGTGATGCATAAAGCACAGTCCTATGGGAAGTGTGGGAGCCTGCTCTGGGATGTTCAAGAGATGACATTAAAATTTATGGGAGGATCAAGTAACCATCTCCGAGACCCATTAATCAAGGTAAGGAAATGAAGCTAGTAGATTGAGTGAAAACAAATAAACAAGAGAGAAATGGTAGATGAAAGCAAAGAGGTGGTGGGCTGGCTACATTGTGTTGGTAGTTATAGACTGAGATAAAATATTTATTTTATTCTAAGTTGTGCAGCTATTAGACAGTATGGAGAAGACAGGTACCATTGAATGACTTCTATTTGTGAGGACCTCCCTAGCTGCAGCATAAAGAGAAGACCCTGAATAGTGGTGACAGAAGATAGGAGAGTCAGTCCAGACATGCCACAGTCCAGGTGTGTAATAACACCTGTAGAAAATTATTTCTATTATTTCTTTTCTTGTTTCCCACTTGTAGACATGCTTCTCACGTTCAGTGCCCTGCTTTTCACAGTACTTCTGGCTTGCATGAATGAGCAGCAAAGAAAATTGTAATGACTTAACACTATTTGGGAAAGGAAAGGAGGTGACTGACAGACTGTGTTGGGATGTAACTATCAGGGACAGGGTGGCCCTCTTGAACAGAAGTTGCGCTCTTAGAGAGAGTTCCCTGAACAAACAAAACACAGGCACGATTGTCCCAGGAGGTTATATCTGCCATCCTCCTCCCCACATTTCCAATGTGTCTCGTTTGTTGTCAGAGAGACCCTGAAGCCACTAAGTCTAGGGCTCTCCTTTTAAAAAATGTTCATTTACAACCAGACTGTCTCACTGCCCTCCCAAATGAAATGCAATGATTAAAACTTTAAATGTCCTTAGCAGGAGGGGACACCTTCGCCAGCATTGCTATTTTATGAATTATCAGCAGCCTTTGATTTCTTCTCTTCACAGTGTCTTCACATTATGACCTGTCTCATTCATGTTTCTATCACTTGACCTTGTGCATAGGATGTATGCAAAAATTAAATATTAAAGTATTATTGCTTTAGTCCCCCAAACCAGAAGAAATCATGGCACTAAGCTAATGAAAAATAAGTGTATGAGACTATGACTTTAAATTATTTCCACTGTACTGATTTCCATGTTCTTTAATTATAATTCGGGATGTTTTTTTTAATAGAAACATTAAATCCAACAGAGAATTGCATGTTTACAACTTAGAAAACGCTTAGGTTTGGTTAAAAAGTGTAAGTTGGCCCCTTTAGTCCCTTGCCCTGCAGACTTCACTTACGGCTGTTCTTCAACTTCTAATTATCTGTAGTGGCCTCACCACGTAGTCTGTGACAGGGGCAGGGGCAGGGTGAATGAACGAATGATTACTATGAATAAATGGAAATGAAAGTTCTCAGTCTAATTAGTGAAGTCTTGTTGATGTCTCTGGGTAAGCAGTATTCACTTCACGGAGACACTCAGAAGTTGTTCTGTCATCTGTTTCACTTAGTTCTGATGATCACCCTGGTCAGTGACACTCAGTGCTCAGGGAAGGAGGTGGAGGGAACAGTGGAAGTTTAATGAGCCTGGCCTATGAAGGTGTAATATTTCACTCCACACCCATGAGCACAGAGACACCTAACTAAAGGGGCTGGGGAAGCTGGCTCATCTTGGACAGCCACGCCCAACAATAATAGAACAAGAGAAAGAATTCGGGTGGAGAGCTACGTACTAATTCCAAAGTTTATAAGTAATCATTTGCAATAACATGTTATGAATTATGATTTTTTTAAGTCCATTGTTTCCTGGTAAATTATACTGACGTCAGTATCTTCCCTGGACTTTCTCTAAATTATAGTATGAAATATTATTTCTATGAGGTTTCATATGAGATTTGTTCATGCTGGTAGGTGGGTTTCAGGCTTCACTCAAAGAGCATGACTCTTCCTGAGTCTTCTTTTTAACTTTGTGTCAATTACTTCATATAAAGCTGAAGTTATGGATATTATTTATTGTTTGCCCTAAGACCTCCATTTTGCCAAATACTACATATAAAATATTTTTTTTTTATTCAGTGAGAGGAGGGAAATCAGAGACAGACTCCCACATGCGCCCCAACCAGATCCACCTGGCAAGCCCATTAGGAGGAATGCTCTGCCCACTTGGAGCACTGCTTCATTACTCAGCAACCAAGCTCTTCTTAGTACTTGAGGCAGAGGCCATGGAGCCATCCTCAGCACCCGGGGCCAACTCGCTCCAAATATGCCTTGGCTTCAGGAGAGGAAGAATGAGAGAGAGAAAAAGGGAGAGAGAGAGAAGCGAGAAGGGTAAAGAAACAAATGGGTGCCTCTCCTGTATGCTCTGACTGGGAGTCCAAGTGAAGACTTACACATGCCAGTCAACACTCTACCACTGAGCCAACCCACCGGAGCCAAAGTAATTTTTATTTTATTCAATTATGAATTTTCTACAAATGTCTCTAAATTATAGTAGTTTATTTTGTTCTGATATAGATGTCAGACTACAATAATAAATGCAGGCAAATAACAATAAGTATATTAAAGTTTATAATCCTAGTTTACCATATTATACCCAGAGTTCCAAAATTATAAAACCAGCCTAATGTGAAAAATATTTTAGAAAGTATTTTCAAAAAAATTAGTACAATTCCTAAAGATAGACATATATAAAAAATGAACTTGTTATGAAGAATATTTAATGGTTGGTTTAGAATGGTTATATTTATACAGAGATGATATACACTACTAGTGTTATATGTTCAACTTACAACAATGATTTCTATATTTACATACAAATATTTTTCTATTGGCATATTTTTTCCTGTATAGTTATACTTATATAATATTTATAACATGTATACCTGGACACTTTACCAAAATAAAAGAATATTTTATATTTAAAGATATTACATAAAAAGAAAATTATATGTGTAATAATTCTATATATAAATAACATTAATATATGTCAATAAAATTTTATTTTCTACATTTTATATATAAAGAAAATTTCTATATATGTGAATAAAATTTTATTATTATTTTCCTGATTACAAAAAGCATAATCATTTTATGAACTCCATAAAATATTAAAATGTATAATAAAGTGCACTAAATGTAAAGTTATAAGAGTAAATACTAAATCACTTATAATCTCTACATATTCTTATTTCTATCCTTGCTTTTTCTTTACAAATAAACTTATAAACTCTGACTATTATATTTACAATTTCTCCTAAAACATATTATTATTCTAAATTTCGAGAAGCCATACACTCCCACACCTGCTATCTTTGCCCACCGTGCTGTTCTCAGTGGCACTGCTGGAGAGCAGTTATAAAGTGAGGGAAATACCTCCTCCTGTTGCTTTGGGTAATATACTAACATAGTCAATATCCAAAGTGATAAATTTTATATCTTATCAGTTTAGTGATTTACTTGATTGTAGCAGGCTTTGCGATTGCAACTCATAACCTACTGCACCCTGTCCTGCATCCAGCCTCAGGTAAAAATGCCTCTGAGAAACTAAAGGGAAAAAAGGTTACCAGCTCCTTTGCCCAGTGACAAGCTTGACATGGTTTGACCAGCAATAGAAACCTGAAAACCATGATCTTTCCCAGATAAGTTCAACGTGTTTTTCCAAATTTTTCTTCTGTTATTAATTATGTACAGTGCAGTTCCAAAGTTTGAGTCATTATATCGTTGTCACCTAAAAGTGAAAACTGTCGTCTCCACATTAACATTTGCCCAAGAGAAACAGCATGGAGATTCACTGCTCAGTGAAAGTCTATAGGAAGCTATTAGCAATGATGACTCTGATGTTTATTATGTTTGTAAAAATAAACTTTTTTGTTTAATTAGTAAGAAGAGGGGAGGCAGAGACAGACTTCCGCATGCCCTCTGACTGGGATCCACCTGGCAAATCCACTAGGGGGTAACGCTCTGCCCATCTGGGGCGTTGCTCCATTGTTTATCAATTGAGCTCTTCTTAGCACCTGAGGCAGAGGCCATGGAACCATCCTCAGTGGCCAGGGCCAACTCGCTCCAATCAAGCCATGGCTGCAGGAGGAAAAAAGAGAGAGGGAGAGAGAGAGAGGAGAGAGGGTGAAGTAGAGAAGTAGATGGTCACTTCTCCTATGTGCACTGACTGGGAATCAAGCCCAGGACATCCACACAGTGGGCCAACGTTCTACTACTGAGCAAACTGGCCAGAGCCAATAAACTATTTTGGAGCAATTTTAGGTCAGCAAAATTGAGGGGAGGGTACAGATTTTCCCTATATTTCCTGGTCTTAAAACAGGTATAACCTCCTTCCTCCATTATCAAAATCTCCACCAGATGCAACATTTGTTACAGTCTTTGAACTTACATTGACATTTCATCACCAACCAGAGTCCATAGTAGACTATAGGCTCACTCTCAGTGTTATAAATTTTATGCCTTTGGACAAACATATAATTAAATGAAACCATCATTTTTCTGTCATATGGAGTAGTTTCGATTATCACTCCTATCCTCTCTGCCCCTGGAAACCACTGATGTTTTTACTTTTTCCAAAGTCTTGACTTTTCCAGAATGTCATCAACTTGGAATCACACTGTATGTAGTCTTTTCAGATTGGTTTCTTTCACTTTAGAGATGTTCACTTAAGGTTTCTCCATGTATTTTCATGATTTGATAGCTCATTTCTTGTTATCGCTAAGTAAAATTCTACTGTCTAGATGGACCACAATTTGTCATTTATATACTAAAGGGCATCCTGGTTGCTTCTAAGTTTTGGCATTTATGAATAAATGTCTATGCTTATTAGCCATATGCAGATTTTTGAGTAGCTATACATTTTCAATTTCTTTGGCTAAGTACTAAGGAGTACAAGTGCTGGATCATATAGTAAGAGCATGTTTAATTTTGTAGGAAACTGCTCAACTGTCTTCCAAAGTGGCTGCACCATTTTGAATTCCCATTAGCAGCGAATGAGAGTCCTTTTGGCTCCACATCCTCACCAGCATTTGGTGTTGTCAGTGTTCAGGATTTTTGCCCTTCTAAGAGATGTGTAGTGGTTTCTCATTGTTTTAAATTTGCATTTATCCAATGACATAAGATATGGAGTGTCTTTTCATGTGCTCCACATGAATATTTTCTTTTGTGAAGGGCTCAGGCTCATTTGTTAATCAGGTTTCTGTTTTTGTATGGAAAGTTTTAAGATTCTTTGCATGTTTTGGAAAATAGTCCTTTGTCAGATCTGTGTTTTGCAAATATTTTTCTCGCAGTCTGTGGTTTGTCTTATCTTCTCCGCAATGTTTTTACCAAGCATAAGAATTTAATTTTAATTAAGCCCAGCTTATGAATCCTTTCTTTCCTAGAACATGCCATTGGTGTTCTATCAAAAAACTCATCATCGTACCCAAGGTCATATAGGTTTTCTCCTGTGTTATCTCTCCTAGGAGTTTAATATACAGTTCACAAAAATTAGGGGATGTTTCAAAATAAATATAGAGTTATAAAATATGCCCTAATTTTTGTGAGCAGTATAGTTTTGTGTTTTAAATTTAGGTCTATGATTTCTTTTGAGTTAAGTTTTGTGCAGCAGTAGTAAGGTCTGTGTTTAGATTCAACTTTAAAAATATTTTTTATTTTTAATGTGGATGTCTGGTTGTCCCAGCACCAGTTGTTCAAAAAAAAAAAAACAACTTTGCTCTGTTGTATTGCCTTCTGCCCTTTTGTCAAAGATCAATTGCCTATATTTATATGGGTCTATTTTGGGCTTTCTATTCTATTCCAGTATTACATTTGTCTATTCTTTCAAGAATACCACACTGTCTTGATTGCAGCTTTAATATTGTCTTGAATCTTTATTACTTTTAATAGTAACACAATTCTAGAACTAAGAATTTTAAATTCCTGTAATACCTTTCTTTTTTTCTAAATAATTTAAATTGTTTTCCTTGTTGTTCTAATTTTTGTGTTCTTGAGAAAGCTGAAACCCTACAGGTTATGTGCTCTATGTTATTGGTGCCAGGGCAGATTAAATACATGTTACAACCTAATCACTGGAGACCAGTCACTGACAGGAGGTTGTAGAAAACATGATGTGACCCTAGTTTATGAATATCTGTGCATCATCTATTCTTACAAAGGCCATGGTATTTGCTTTGTTTGATGGGATGATGGAGTCTAAATGTGAAATGGAATTTTATTTCCTGGCAGTCTGAAGAGTTGGAAAAAGCTGTGAGGATATTGCTCAATTGAAATAAGGAAGACTGCATTAAGCTGGTGCCTAATATAATGCCAGACAAATGAGAGAATTCAGATACTTCTCACCTCGATTTCCTCATATTATTTACATGTGCATTCCATTCAGACAGACACTTTGTCATCATATAATTCTATAAGATATTTCAGGGAAATGACATGATAAATTGATTTAAACTCCCTTAAAAAAAAGAGCATGGAAGTAGTTTCTCTTATCAGTAAGTGAGACAAAATAAAAAATCTAACATAATTTTCCTTTTAGAAAAGATTTATTCACCTGATACTGTTCTGAACTTCTAAAACATGAAGTGACAAATACAAGTCTCATAAAATACCCTGGTTCTGATGAGCAAGACAGCAGAACTCAATAACAATTACTGGATGGGAACCCGGGTAGCAGAACCATTCAGCCGGAAACGCGAACCTGCCAAAATACTCTTTAAAAAGGAAGGTAGAGAAACGGTCTTCAGAAAGTGCTTTTAACAGTCAGAGGCCATCCTGTTCTGCAGAAACACAGGAAGACAGATTATGCTCTCATTCCTGGATGTGCCACACTTCTGCCCAGAGCACCACTGAACTGTACGTTGTTGGCAGGATTATTTCCTCAGCCCTGTTTTTTTAGAGATAATTGTCTTTTAAGTACAAATATTAGTGTAAAACAGGGGCTGATGTGAGTACATCTAACAAATTCATTCATATAGTCTCAAAAAGCCAGAAAAAAATATCCATTTAAGAGAAAGGGGTTGTTCCACTTTCCGATGTTTTCTAGTTTTTTAATTTTTTTCCTGCCAACGTTTCCCTCTTTGTTTAGAAAGAAAATTAATGCTATTTTGTATACCAACACACAGTCCTCAATCAGAGATCTTCCTCCCAAGCATATTTGCCAATTGTGCACCTAGAAGATTCTGCAGATCCAGGAGTGACTTGCAGTGACCATTAGTATAAAGCTGACATTTCACACCATGCTCTTAGGAGAACTCTTTCATCAGAAATTTGTCTTGTATGGAGATTTCTTGGCAGAGAATAAAACTTGTTGTTTCTATCACCAAAAACACCATTAAGTTTTCTACTTGTTTCCTAAAAGTCATCATTTTTTACTTTGCCCTTACCATAGTTTCCCTGTACTGACACAATTACATTGGCCCAGACATTTATTTGTCCCTGAGATATGAACTATTTAAGCTTTGTTTCAATCTCATAATTAACTTTTCAAACAGTGCAGAAACTTTAGCTGTGGAACAACTTGGTCAAAACAGGAGTGGGCAGGCCCTGGCCGGTTGGCTCAGCATAGAGCATCAGCCCAGAGTGTGGAAGGCCTGGGTTTGATTCCTGGTCAGGGCACACAGGATAAGCACTCATCTGCTTCTCCACCCTTCCCCTTCTCTTTCCTCTCTCTATCTCTCTCTTCCCTTCCCGCAGCCAAGGCTCCATAGGAGCAAAGTTGGCCCAGGGGCTGAGGATGGCTCCATGGCCTCTGCCTTAGGTGCTAGAATGGCTCCAGCCACAACAGAGCAACACTCCAGATGAGCAGAGCATCACCCCCTGGTGGGCATGAATCTCAGTTGGGCACATGCGGGAGTCTGTCTGTCTGCTTCTCCAATTCTAACTTCAAGAAAAAACAACAACAACAAAAGCCCAAAAAATCACAAAACAGGGGTGAGCAAATTTATGTTTACAGTTTGGAGTATGCACAATACAGGATTTATTCTTGTATTGTTATTTATTAATGATTGTGTTATTTTCCACATAAACAACTGTAAACCCACATTTGCCCATCCATGTTTATTTTTATGCAGAATGTCTCTTTATTTTAATTTTCTATAGATAGAAGTGACAGTATAAAAGTTTCAGAAGCCAAATTGTAAAATTATAAAACAGCACATGACTTGAATAACTGCAGATAAAGATTCCACTGATCCCATTTCAGCCACAGGGAAAAGTTTTCCTACTTAAGATGATGACATCTTTGCCCTGGCTTGTGGGGTGGTCTGTTGACTCTTTGACCACAGCTGTCCTCAACCACGAGGGCTTCCTTCGTCCTCAGGCCTCCTGCCTATCATCACACCTGGCAAGGACACATTGTACAATATATCATACCTTTTTGAGTTGACTTTCAGCTTTAATCTTTTGCCTTAAGTATGAAATGCAAGTATCTAAGATAATTCTAAGTAGAATGGATTTCAGAAAACTGAAGTCATAAAGTTTGCTCACCTATGTTTGCAATTCATTTATTCAATTTTTTTTTCAACAAGAAAGATAAACAACGCAGCCCTCATGTAAAGTTCTGAAGTTGTACTTGGTCTCTTTGCTAACTGTTGGTGCAGGTCTTCCAATACCTCATTCTTTATGTGGCATAGACTCTGTTCAATTCTCAGTCACAAAGACTGGCAGATGAGTCTTTCAGGCTCTTTCCTAGCATTGCAGAGGCATCATTGTTGCTTGGTTTCCCAGTTCATTTGACACTATTTACTTATTAGTGACATATATAGTCTTCTGCATTATCCGGCATTTACTGATACCCAGTGACTTCCTCTCCATTCCATTATTTTGTCACACCTGCCCCCAGCAGAAATAACTGCTGGTAGACCATCTGTGGAGCTGCTCTTACAAATTCCTTGTTGTGCACCTTCATTTTATAGTGGAGCACAAGTAAGTCCATCTGCAAGCCCCCTTCTTTCATTATTTTTTTGTCCTTGAAATCTTAGATTCTTGGCTCATCAGGAAAGTTATTTTATGGAGTTTTTCCAGAGTATCTGTTGCAAAAACATTGTACTATAAGGGAAAAAATGTCAAACACACTTAAAAATAGTTGAAATGGAATAACCCAAATCTACCACATGTAATCCTTCCTTAAATGATGAGCTTTTAGTGAAAAACAGCAATGTAGATATGCTAAACCCCAAAAGCCATTTAATTAGCTATCTGTGAGTCAGTCAATGCAAGAAGAACTCCAGCTCAGAGGAGCCAAGTTTACCTAATTACAAGCCAACCTATTTAATGATTACTAATCTAATACCACATTGACCAGTTCCCAATTGTTGAACTGCAATGAAAGGCCACCAGCTTAATGAAACCATAGCCAGATCTTACTGAATACATTGTAATTACAAATTTGTGACAGATCTTTAGTAAAGTTGTAAACCCACCTCCCAACCCAGATTTACTCTTGTTTGCACTATTTTCTCTCCTTTCAAATATTCAGTGGGTTTCCAATGGTTGGAGGTGCTACTGGCCCCAAAACAGTGATCCCCTCTCCTGACCTCTTTGTCTCCAGTAAATAAAAACTTACTGCTTTCACGAGCAGTGTGCTGATGGCTGTGTTCTTAGCCACACAGGAATGAGGGGCAGAAAACTAATTAGAGAAATGTATCTCAGCTACTATCTTCATACAGTACTCAGGTTTTCATCAGCTCACACATCTCATTAATCAATTATCCAACAACAATGCACCACCCAGTAGGTGACCTGTAATTGCAAAGGGAGAAAATAATTAAGAAAACTTTTCCATGGTTACGAACTTTACATTATTTATGAATGAATAGTCTAATACAATAAAAAATATGACCAAAATTGGAGTTGTCTCATTTAATTTTGCATTTCTCAGGTTACTGGTATTAAGTGGGGGATTCAGTGAATAAGAACTGCAGGAAGGAAGATTCATTACAGTTGGTACAATTGCAAAAACTCACATGTAGAGTCAAGCAAAGGTTCAGTTCAACTTTGCATACATAGTTTTGGAATGAAAAGCAAGAAAACAGGTAGAGGAGTCAACAAGGCAGAACTAGACCTTAACCCAAGTTCCCTAATGTTAATCAACTTCTTTTTCTTCTTACCTGTAACCAGGAAGAAAACTTGGCTTAGAAAAGTGAGATATGAGCTAAGGTTTGACCATGGAAAGATTTAAAGTGGGAGATTATAAAATCATTAAAAAACAAAGGCAAGCACTAAGAGTTGGCAGTAACCACAGTCTGGTCTTGCAGATGGTGTAGCAGCAAAGAGGTGGAAGGGTCCCCATAGGTCTCCAGACACAAAAACCTTTGCTAAAATTCAATATTTCCCCAAATGTCAGAGGCTGGCCACAGATGACTTGCTGAGCTCACTGGGATTACCTGTGGGCGATGTGTCAGGGTGGTTCTGTGGCTCTAGCCCAGGCTGTGACTCTGCCCTGTGGCTGCTCATCCAGAGCCAGTAGAAGCATCCATTATCTGGGACATTTTTTTCTCATGAGAAAAGCTAAAGGTCAAGACAAACCAGACAATCAAAGTTTGAGTTTATTTTCTAATGTCACAGAAACTCATAAAATGTCATACAGCCAGCATGACAATGGGAAGAAAAGGTGTATTCTACATCCCAGGAAAGAGCTGCAAGTCACAAGACAGCTGGGATCCTCTCATGGGCTGGGAGCAAACAAGTCACATCAACCAGTGCCACTCTAATCTGAAACACATCAAATACATGTTCTCCTACCTTACCTTTAGTCAATGGCTTTCCTGATTTGATAAGCCAAATAAAATATTAAAAGAGCCTAATATGTATTGTGCACTTTTTTTCTTTCTGGAATTCCAGGCCAATGGCAGTTGGTGAGAAAATATGCAGTCAGACACTGTTTTATAAGTTTGTTTCTAAAACTACGTCCTTTACAGAAAAACTCTAGTGAATTTCTGTCACATTATTGGCAATTTTGAAGTAAGTTCTTAAAAAATAGCTTGACTTTAACACTGTCAACCTGAGTTTTCTGCATTCTCCCAAAATAAAACATACATATGATGTCCATCTTTCATACTGCGTGGGCTACATAGAGGTCAGTGGATGCTGAGCTATACTTGGCAGTCAAATTTAAGATTTAGCTGAGTTTAAACACAGTTTAAACAGAGATAAACTCAAGCATGCCTGGACTCACAATTAGAGCAGAAGAATCTGAAGTGCAGGTTTACAAATTTTTCTAGAGTGAATGATATAAGAAAAAAATATAAAGGTCTTTGACAAGTGATTGGCATTTTTCTCAGGGTTTCATCTTCACAAATGCTTCTATATGTCAAGAGACTCAGAGTTTCTACAACCACCACTCTTGTGGTTACCTAGGTAATATAATCAACAATAGCCTTCTTGTCTAAGCAATTATACTAATTAGATTTAAAAATCCTGACGTTTCCAATTAGGATGTCTTACCAAATGTATATCTGCAAATGGAACAGAAGGTAAATACTGATTTGTGAAACCAGAATAAATTGTATGATAGCATGCCACAGGCATGGAATTAGGCAGCACAATATGTTAACATGATTGTCTAATTTTTATTCTTTTTGAGTTGAAACAGTCATTTATGAATTATAAGTGTTAGGAAAAATATCAGTGAAACATTTGAAAATGTAATATGTCAAGTTGGGCTCAAAGCAAATAGAAAGGAAAGAAAACCAACAAAAACAAAAAGGCTTTCTTTCAACTCAAAAGGTCATATAAAAGGTCATAAAACATGCTAACTCCCATTCAATAGTAACTACTCCAGAAGGGTACTTTCAGACATCTATTCCTTGTCTACTGTCATATAGATTGATGATTTTAAGAACAGAAAGTCCAGTGGACATGCTCCTGGCTTGTATTCTTCCAATAGTCACCACTAAGGTCATGAAATTACTGCCCATTCCTAGATTTAGGGAGCCCTAAATACAAATTTTCACGGAGGAGTTCTATATAGATTGCACAAATGCCTTGTGGGGTTTCCTTTTACCTTTCCGTGCTGAAACTCTGCAATTTCCCTTTTATTATGTTATAGAGATGAGACTCATACCCTCATCAGGTAGAGCGAGAGATTCATCAATAACCATTTTTCCTGTAAATTCTTCCATGTATTTGCCTACCTTATTTCTCTGAGTCTATTGAATTCTTTTAATAGTAGATGGTATTTGTACACACTTTGCTAGTTTGTTAACTACTAATTTATGCGTTTCTATTAACTTGGACCTATAAAATATGACCTGAAACTAGGGTCACATGTACTTACCTCCATAATTTTTCTAGTTATAGTGGAAAAGAAGTTTAAAAAATTATATTATTTAAAACTTTTGTTCCCAAGATTGTTTATTCTGATAATTAATCAGACATTTGCTATAATAAGTACTGTTTGTTCTTATAAAACCCTTCTTAAACATGTTAACTATTTTAATTTTTAAACCTAAACCATAGCAACAAGTAACCTGACACCTCTGAGAACCATTTCAATTGACCTGCTGTTTGCGTATAGTAATCTCATTCTGTCTAGGGGAGCTCCAGTTGTTGGTTCTTCAGAGCAAAGCTTTTCCTCCAGCTTCATTTCTAACATTGAGATTTTGTCCCACTAACAACAAACATACCACACCACACAGAGGCACACAAGGATGCAGAGTCACTCACACACCCACACACAATGTATTTGTCATCTATAACTAGTAGAAGTTGCAGTGATAAAGTCGCCATGGTGTGAAACAATAAGGTAATACCTGGCACAGAGACATGCCAAAGGCCCATGGCCCTGTTTGCTCCACGCTGTCTTTCAAGGACTGGCTGACAGATGCCCCACCCTCTTTACCTGCAACTCTGTCATCATAACATAAGAAGAGAAAGCTGGAGGGCCAGGAAAACACATGTCACTCTGTTCACAGTTGATTGGCTAAGATTAGTCAGAGTGCCCTACCAAGCTCCAAGAAAACTGAACCCATGGGAAGAGCTATTTTCTCTATGCAGTGAGCTAAAGGATTGAGCCACTAAAATTCTCTCAATTTAATTAAGCATCAGTGTCTGGAGGTTCTGAAACTCCACAGGGAAATGGAAGCAATTTAGAATAGGTGTAATGGACTTGGGTTCCAAGCTGATAATGGTGTCATCTGACCTCATCATTCCCTCTTTTATTGTTTCCAATTAAAAAATAAATTTTAGTGTTATCAGGGAAAAGAAAAGATTTGAGTTAAAATTTAAAATAAGTTTTTTAAAAGGTGAAAGGTTTTATTTGTCAAATGTTTCTTCTATCTGTACCTTGCTTCATGAAAATGAAAGAATATAAATGGCATTTTTCTGTATTGGTTGTTTGGAGGTAAAACTCTAAAGCCCACTTGAATTTATACTAGTATTATTACTGTCATTCCAAAGTAAGAGACTAATTTACAAGAATACATGTCTGAATTTTTACAAGTCATGATGCCTTTTGAGCCATATTAAAAAGTTTCCAGTACGCAGTTTTACTTTGTAAAATATGGTGATGAAAATAGTTGCCTTATTAGGATTAAAATGTCTTGATATGTTTAATAAATATGTTCACAGTGGATGCATCTGAAATTCCATAGGTCTTTATATTTTTATCATATATTCATTACTATTCACTTGACTTTTATGTGCATATATTCCAATTGCTCAAATAGATTCTAAACTTATGGAAAGCAAGGCCTCCTTTTTCATTTTCTTTATCTTTCTAACACTTATGCAGAAATCATTAGGAGCTTAAATGCTCAGAAGAGGTTTTGTAGAGAAGGTTATGAATGCCTTGAAGATTAGACATGTTATTCCAGAAGGGTTACAAGAAAAAGTATGTACATTTTGTGATAATCAAGGCATTGAGGAGGTAACAAGAAGACTTGCATATTTAAATTAGGAAATAATTTGGCTAAGTGAAGTAGAATCATGTTATGAGGTTCTGAATGACAGAATCAGGCATTTCATTTAATTCTTGAATTTTTTATGTAGTGATTAAACTTTCATAATCAGTATTTTGGGAAGCTTTCTCTAAATATAGAAAATAACAAGCAGAATAATTTGTAGAATAGTAAGACTAGAGAAAATAAAAGGACATTATCAGTTAGGAGTTAATAAAACCCTAAAACATGTAAGGTTGGACTTTTATATTATTCAACAAATGAACCAATAGAAAAGAGAGTGGTTAATTGTCTTGAACAACACACACACGCACACACACACACACACACACACACACACACCTATTCCTTAAACCTTTAAATGCTCTCAATAACAAATTACACACCACATATGATTAGTTAGACATACCAAATGTGTACACTGTTGGACAATCTGTCTGAAATGTGTTTATTTTAAATTTAACATAATTGGCTTTTAGTGTTCAGTATTTTGTACTTTAGCTGTTCTCATTTGCTCAATTCCTTAGGGCACTTAGCTACTCTAAGTAGCAAAATATGTGTGTATGTGCTTTTTCTAAAAAAGAAAGAAAGAAAGAAAAAAACAGCTTACATCTAATTTTTAAACATCCACACAACCCATTAGAGATTATCTTATTTTAGGGTGATTTTTCTCTTTTTTGCCTTTCCAGTACTTTTCTGCTTCACTTATGCATTTGTTTTGGTTTCTCTAAAGAAGCATTTTGCTCTGAGCCAATTTTATTAGTCAAATTTCAGCTGTAGGCATCTATATTCACTTATCTTGTAGCTCCCTGGGACTTCCTATAATGGACCAACCACAGCAGATTTGTCTTTCTTTCCTCTTTGCTTATTTCTCTCTCTCTCTCTCTCTCTCTCTCTCTTTCTTTATTTCTTTCTTTCTTCTTTCCTATCTTTTCTTTCCTTCCTTCCTTCCTTCCTTCCTTCCTTCCTTCCTTCCTTCCTTCCTTCCTTTTCTTCCTGCCCTTACTGCCTCTCTTTCTCTCTCTATTTCTCTCTCCATCTCTCATCAATATTTTTCTTTTTTTTTTATTCTCATTCCAGCACCACTATAGAAACAATGAAAAAACAATTGTGCTCTGGAAAAAAGAATACCTTGCATTTCTCCATTCTGATGGATCAATCAACTGCCTTATTAATGTCCAGGATAAAGTAGGGAAGTCATGTTACAGAACTGTGACATAGTCCTTTTATGATTCTAGAAGTTTCTAAGACAGTTTACAACTCTTTTTAAACTAAGATACACTTCAAGATAAAGCAACAAATATGAAAAATAGAGAGGGGAAGTATCAATATTTCAACTCATGGATAAAAGAGGGGATCATGAAGAATTTAAAAATCTGAACTAAACTAATAATGACTACGGGAATTGAGTCAGCAAACAAAAATATCCCAATAAATAAAAGCTTAGGGCCAGATGGCTTCACTGATGAATTCTAACAAATATTCAAAAAAGCACCAATTCTTTTCAAATTCTTCAAACTCTTTTTAAAAAAATTACAGGCCAATAGCTCCACTGAAAAGAGATAAAAATCTTCAGCAAAATAAATGAAAAAATAAATTTAATAGTACATAAAAAGATCATGCTATGTGATTAAATGAGATTCATCCCTAGGATGCAAGGATAGTTCAGCATATGCAAATTAATAACTATGAAACATCACATTAACAGAATGAAGGGTAAAAATCACATAATGCAATGTATACTGCAAATGCTTCAAAGATGTACATCTGAAACCAATGCATCCCTATGGACCCATGTCACTGATTAAATTTAACTTCTAAATTAAAAAAAATTAAATCATATCACCATCTCAATAAATGCAGAAAAGACACAAGAAAATTACCCAGAGCTAAAAGAGACATTCATAAATGCTGAAAACAAAAAGAATGCTGAACATTGTGCCATGTTGAGGGAAAAGGGAATCCTTACTCAACGGGGTATTTTCTTTATGGCCCTAAATATTCACCCTTACCACGGTGCATGGTATTTTCCATTTGTGTTTGCAATTTCTCTCATTAATGGGGTAAAGTGTATGTTCCAGCTCCTTAACTTTAGGTACTGCCATGAGACTTACTTTGGCCAATGTAACAGTGGTGTTTGTGGAATGTCTTATAACTTGGAAAATACTTGAACACTTGGACTTGTTATATTGTGCTCCTGGCAGTGGCATTAGGAAAGCATATACAGGGAAGTTCACCCACCCAGGAAGAAGGCAGGTTTATGCAGCAGAGCAGAGCCATTCAGTCATGCATGGTCGAGATGAGCTATCCCTTCATTGACCTCCAAAACCATAAGATTCATGACTCTTATTTTCAACTAAGTTTTGATAAGATTTACTACAGAATATTTTTTTGTAATAACAAATTGATATCCTTGGGCTTAGTCATTATTATTTTAAAGAAGAATATATTTAGAGTGCCCTAAATACTTCTAAGGAAGGAGAGGAAATTTTTAAAACTATTCTTACAAATAAAAAGGAATAAGATTTTTAATTGGTAAGAATAAATTCTAGACTATAGAGGAGCTGACCTTTAAAGATGTGAGAGCAAATGGATTTTCTTCTATAAGATTATACCAAACACATCCATCAATTGAGCTCAAAAGATAAACTCATATTCAGTCATGTAAAGGCTCAAAATATAGACTCATATGTTTCCTTTCTAGAAAGAAATCTAGAAACAAACAAAACAAAATGTTGATTTAATCCTGAAAAGGGACAAAGAAAGCCAATAAAAAGAAAAAAATATGACATATCAAAAAATATAGAAATAGCTTAAGATTCCAATGAAAGCAATTTTAGTATGAGAGATATTGTGCAGACATGAAGAGCAATTGATCTAAATGAGAGTGTCGATGTTCTCTAAAAAGAATGGCTTCAAAACTAAAATTGGAATAAAAACCAAGCTATAATGATATTAAGTAAGAAATGCAAGTATAATAGAAATAAGGTTAAATTGTATATAATTAGAGGCCACATAGAGCTCCAGAGAGAATGAAAGAGAAAAGGAAAAGAAAATCCTGTCCTATAAAAGAAATAAACCAGTACAAGTCATAGAAACTTTCTCTTTTGAGTGGCATAGTTCTCATGAAGAAAATCCAGTCAGATTTCACCACATAGCCATGAATTAAACAATATTAACTTAAATCATGTTAATATAATAATTATTCATCAACTCTTAATCTTTGGTCAAAAGATGAAAGAAAACGTTATGGGACAGAATAAAATGTGATCAATATTGCCAATGTATAAATAATTCACCTTCAAAGTATATCTAAACTCCTTTCACTTATACTCCTTACTGCAATTGCCTCCTCACTGGTTTTCATATAACTACCATACATGCTGGAATCTCAGGAGAGATTTCTGGCCAAGAGAATAACTGTACCAAGATTATAATTTATATGGCATGTGTCTCTGCCCTTTGAGGTCTAACTACAACTCCTTTGAGTTGTTCTTCAATTTTCTAGTCTCTGAGGAAGGAAAATCTGTCTCAGAGTCTCATCCCCCACACTAAACTGAGGCTGCAGGTGTGAATTAGTCATGAAACTAGCTTTCTAGCAAAGGCAAGGAAAAAAATAGGGAGAAAGAAGGACAAGGAAGGTTAGCTACACCTACATAGCAAAGATGCAATTATATATTATACATATATAAATAAATGAAGAAATAATATAAATAACAATACTGAGCTTCCTCCCATTCTTGTCAAGAAAGAGAAGACTGTTCATAATGGAGTCATTGAAAAGACAGAGACAAATAAGTGTTTTGACAGAGACAATCTATAATTACAAATAAATTATAAAAAAAATAATTTGTAGGGAGAAATTAGAGTAAACATGTCAAAAATAACATAAAGTAGTTTTGGAAAGAATAAAATTAAATATATTTCCTTATAGACAGGCTTTGGTACTTTGATTTTACATTTACTTGGCTAAGATGTCACAGAAGTTGACATTCTGAAATTTTTAAAGACAATTCATAGGTTTTAAGCATGATGAGAGTTTTAGCTATTTTTGAGAACCTCATAAGTTTTAACTAATCAGGAATTCTTAGACTCAAAAACTACTATTTCAGTTGTTTTCTAAATTATTTGTATAAATATTCAGAGGAATATAAGATATATTTAAAGCAAACATAAAGGAGTCAATCTAAGTGGTGCGTGTGTTTGTGTGTGCATGTATGTGTGTTTGTGTTGTAAGAATAATACATAGTTTCTGAACTTCTGAGTAGTCTAGTATCTACATGAACAAAAATTGTAAATTTTTTCTTTAATTTTTAAGAACTTTTAAATTAACTAATAACCTCTGAGATGTCATGAATGATATCATGTGGACCAGGCATTTTGTAGGTAATAAGCTCATAAGTGAATTAAATCTTAAGTCTATCAAGCTCCTCTAATTATTAACTGAAGAGCGAACAAATTTGAGGAAATGTTGTTTTTAGGTTAAAAGGTAGCACAAGATTGACTTGGCATTATAATTTTTTTAGAGCAGAGTCTGTACATGCTTAGTTATGTTTAATGAGATTGGTTCACTTCCATTCTCCTTTCAACTCTTCAAGTGTCACAGAAATGTGGAAAGAAATAGAGGTTATACTTAAAAAGCAAATCATAAGGTCAATAGACCAGGCAAAAAAGTGGACAGTCTTGGTTCTAACAGTAAAGGAAGGGTGTTAGGCAAAATCAGTACATCAAGTATCTAAAGAGAGTGACATATCACGGCTAACCCCTGATTCTCATTGTCCATATAATAAAAAGGAAAAAGTGGATTTTAATGAGATGTGGTTAAAGAAAAATATTGTTTCTTAATAATAAATGAATAAACTTATTTTAAAAAATATTTTATCAGTGCTTTCAAAAGAATAATTCATTTGCAAAAGTGCTTAAGTTTTGCCCTAGAACACCTAATACCTTAAAAGGTATTTCTGATGATTTAATTATTTATCTGAATTTAAAATTGACCAAATATAATTATTGGGTACTCAGTTTTAAACAAAAACCTAAGCATGTTGATAAATAGATAGATATCTATGTATTTAACTCTTGAATAGATAAAAGTAAATGGGTATGTGATAGCCCTAAAAGTGTTTTCTATCATCTACTTTAATGTATTTATTTTATTATTAATCTTTTTTGGTTTCATTGGTGAACTTAGTAAATTTAAATGACAATCAAATTTGTAGTAATTTATAGTATTAATACCCACAAATACCCGGCTGCTACAGGCCCACACTCCCTGATCTTTAATTTCCCGATCCAGTGTCTTTGACAACTGAAAGTTTGTTGTACTTCACTGGAAACACTAATGGGCTGAACTAAATGAGCCTGTTTGTGAAAGTCTTTCTGTACCCACTGAGTTCCATTGTTAGCACATTTCCCTGCAGAGATATTAATGTGTTTGCGTCTATGCTGCCCACTCAGACCTTTCTGAGACCTTACATGTTATCTGTCTCAGGCACTGTGTCATTATTCTAAAACTTCTAAAATTTTGAGCTTTGTAAGTCATCTGACTCCTAAGGTCTCATAAAAATAACTGTGGGTATAAACCAGGTTCTACATTAGGACAAATATTTTTGTTTAATAATTGAAGGAATAAAATAAATATGTATTCCCAAATTATTTTTTTTTAATAGGAACTATAACAACTGAAAGGGTAAGTAGACAATTCTATCATTTTACTTGAATACTTCCACACTCCTCTCCCAGAAATCAAAGTCATAGTAGATGAAAAATCAGCAAGGATTTAGAATATCTGAATAATCATGTCTACCAACTTGACATAATTGACATTTATAATATAGCCCACAAAGAGAAAAATACACATTATTTTCATGAGAACACACAACCTTGACCAAATTGGGCCATATTATAAGTCACAGGACAACCATAGCAAATTTAAAATAATTGAAATTGTACAAAACATTTTCTGACAAATTAAGAAATAAAAGAGAAGGTATCTGAAAAGTTCACAAATACTTGAAAATTTTAAAATATAATTCTGAATAACAAACCCATGGGCAAAGAATAAGATGCAAGAAAAGATATATTTTTTGAATTTTGTGTTGGATAAAAATAAAAACACACGTACATCACAAACAAGTCTAGGATGTCTGCTATTATCACTCTTACTCGGTATTGTGATTGAGATCCTTGCTCAACTTAGTGCAATAAGGCAAGAAAAATATACCAAAGTCAAATAGTTTGCAGAGAAAGTAACAAAAATATTTCAAACAACATAATTGACTATATAATAGTACATACTAAAGTATCTACAAACTCTTTAGAACTAATAAGTAAGTTTGTGAAGTCATAGAAAAGGTCAATATAAAAAGCAATCTTTTCCATATGCAAACAATAAGCAATTAAAAAATAAAACACAACACCATTTAAAGTAGAATCAAAATCTCTGAAACTCAGGTAATTATCCCACAAAGTATGTATATGACCTTTATATTGAGAATTAACTACTTGGAAAGATGTCATGTTCATGAATTAAAAGATTCAATATTCTTAAAATGTTAATTCTGCCTAGACTATTTTGTTGGTTCAAAAAATACCAATACCAATAAAAATATTATCAAAATTGTTGACTACATATTAACAGGCTGATTCTAAAATGTATATAAAAATCAATAAAGTAGACATAAAAATTTTGAAAAACAAGAAGAAAGGTGTAGAATAATAGTTAGTACTTTATTTCAAGACTCAATATTTAAGACACAGTCATTAAGAAAGTGGAATATTGTTCTATCAACAAAAGCAGAGACACAAAGTTAAACTAAAAAATGGCTCTGTGTGTGTTTATACATTTACTAAATTGATTTACAACATAGCAACTTAATCAAAAAAAGATATTGTTTTCAATAAATGATGTGGAACAACTGAACAACCATATGCAAAACAAGTGAATTCATATCTTCTCACATCTTCTACAGCATTAAAAATCAGAAAGAGCAATAAACCTTTAAAACTTTGAAAAGAAAATGTAAGATAAAACTTTTGTGACCTTAGATTTGGCAGGCACTTCTGTGATATAATACAAAAAGCATGTCCCATATATGAAAAATATTAATAAGTTAAAGAAAGTCATTTGGTCTACCAATGGTGTGCTGCTTTGAAACCAACTCAGCAACTTGTGCTATTGTTAGCTGTAGAGCATGTCAGTATTTCCAACACTTCCTGGGGAGCTTGGCAAAGCATCTTGTGCTTTGGTAATTTGCTTAACTTCTTCCAGGAAGCAAGCATGCTATTTAGCAAAGAATTATTGGTGCAGACATTGAATGGCAAAAGGCTGAAGAACTAATGCAGTTCCCTAATGTTCCTAATTAAAAAATGCAAGAGAAACATCCTTGTCAGAAATATTTACCGAATACTTTGAAGCCCATTTGTTTACAGTAGAATTGAAGCTGACAGCTAACAGTAAACATGTTCAGATCTTAAATCACGGAGTCTAGAGATGTAGGTATAGATTTTAACTAAATGTTTGAATTGCTTCAGTTGTCATGTAGTCAAAGATTAGAATGTATGTTAGTTATATCCTGGAGCTCCTCCTGTAAAGCAAATTCTAGGAAGAATGTTTTAAAGGAAATTTAGCTTTAGATAATAGAAAACTATAGCTAGTTAAGCACAAAACAATGATAGCTTAAACAATAACACTGGTCAGCTACAGAGGTTTACTTTCTGCCTTTTGCTTTAAAGATAATTTCATGAGATGACTTGCAGAAACTTAGTTCTTCAACTTAGTTAAATCACCTGATCACAGTGATAAAGGCATCAAACAAGATGACATCAGAAACTGGATTAATCATACTAAAGAAAACCACTGAAACTTACACAGAACTAAACTGTCAGCTTCACATTCAACCCCCTAACCTCTAATCCTCAATCTTGGCCTTTAAAAATGCTTGCTCTGCCTGACCAGGCAGTGGCGCAGTGGATAGAGCATTGGACTGGGATGCACAGGCTCATCTGGCTTGAGCAAAAAGCTCGCCAGCTTGGACCCAAGGTCGCTGGCTCGAACAAGGGGTTACTCGGTCTGCTGAAGGCCCGCGGTCAAGGCACATATAAGAAAGCAATCAGTGAACAACTAAGGTCTCGCAACAAAAAACTGATGATTGATGCTTCTCATCTCTCTCCGTTCCTGTCTGTCTGTTCTTGTCTACCCCTCTCTCTGACTCTCTTTCTGTCCCTTTAAAAAAAAAGTCAATAAAAATGCTTGCTCAAAAGCCATCTGAAAGTTAGGGTTTAAAGCAATAGCTTCCAGTGTTCTCCTGACTTGATGCCCTGCCGATAAATGAGTCCACTGCAAAACTTTGTGTTCAGTGTTTGTCTTTGCTGTGAATTGAGTGGGCGGACCCCCTTGTTCCTTAACAGAATGCATTATTATACAACTAAAATCCTATCATCACTGTCATCACAGATTATATGAAACCCTGCAAGTCTGTTTCTTATAATCTGTGAATAATTACTTGCTGATTTGAATCTCAACATATGTAGTCAATTAAACAGTCATCTGGGAAGTTATATAGCACTGGAAAAAATATGTAATATTCTTATGTGAATATACTCACTACAGAGATATATAGAATTTCAGCTATATTCCCCCAACAGCCCCTCCCTTTTATATAAGATAAATGATTCATTTTTATATTGGAACATCAATAAATTCAACATAAGAAAGAAAATCTAGAGAACTGAGGGGCATTTGCTAGACTGGGGTAAATTGTGATATAAAAAAAGTGATGAGAGGGTTAATCGCTCTCATCTCCTCTCCAGGGAAAATGCCAGGCCAGGAGGCCATCATGACATTCTTTGAAGTCATTAGCAGGTATTTGTGACAACAGATGGCAACCATCAAGAGTTCTTGAAATTATGGGAAGGACTAATAACACTGCTTATCTTTGAAACGAAAACAAAAGTTTTATCTTTATAATCACTAACTGGTCAGTTTAAAATTTTACTAGATGGGAGGAAATTGGAAAAAACTGTCAGGTGATCAATTTGCAATCACGAGGATGAGAACAGGGTGGCAGAGGACAGTCAGATGTGCTTTGTGAGGGACACACAATGCCAAGTCAATTTAATTTTCTTTCATAATGGAGTGCCAGAATTTTAGACAGGAGAGAGACAATAGATGTAATCTATCTGTGCTTGACAAAGACTTTTCACTATACTTCACAGAAAACCCTTACCAAGGAGATAGAAAACTGTATCTGGTGGGTGAGTGGGCAATTATGAGATAGGTCAGGAAGCACATAGCCCAGGGGAGGGTTGAGTCCACTCTCTGAAAGTCATCATTCATAAGGCATGAAGTACAACTCTCTAACATTCCCAAGAACTCCAGTATATTCAAATAAGTGGTTAAAGTTATTGACTTAAATTTGCATTATAAAAAAAGTAAACAAAAAACCTGACCTGTGGTGGTTCAATGGATAAAGCATCGATCTGGAATGTTGAAGTTGACAGTTCAAAACCCTGGACTTGCCCTGTCAAGGCACATATGGGAGTTGATGCTTCTTGCTTCTCCCCCTTCTCTCTCTCTCTCTTTTTTCTCTCTAAATGAATAAATAAAATCTTGTTTAAATAATTAGCCAAAAAGATGAAAAAATAATAATTTTCTGTCTAATTTATAAAAAGATATTGTATTTATGTATGAGTATACAGTTCTAAATTCTGGTCATTTTTCTAAATCTTGAGGAAATATAGCTTGTCTTGATTCAGATTATATAAGACCTACTAAAAGTAAATTAATATGACTAAAGACTTCATAGATTAAGTATAAAATAAATAGCGACAATTTAGTACTAATTTCCAAAGGAGTAATTGTCAAGTGAATTAGATAAATAAGACACAGGTGGCTGTGATGGTGGTTGTGGCTATTGTCCTTACAGGTCACTTCTCCTGTGTGCCCTGTCTGGGAATTGATGCCAGGACTTCCACACACCAGGCCGATGCTCTACTGCTGAGCCAACCAGCCAGGGTCAAAATAATAATTTTTGAAATGGGTAAAAATCAAGGTGGTATGGAATGGTGAAAACAATTGGAATGAATTAGAAGACCTGAAAGAAATACCTTAGAGTACCTTTGTTGTATTGTTTACTTCAAAGGCCAAATTCTGACCAGGCACCTCTAAGCCCTGTTTTTGAGTATATCTCTGGCTGAGACCCTGATCTGGGCCTTCCTAGCCAGTGTCAACATAAGAAACATCCAAACCTGTAAGAACTCTGAGTTTTTTTGAGCCAAACTATCAACAGGTGCCAGGAAACAAAGTCTCAATGGATTGAGAAAATGCTCCAGAAAATGGTAGTTTCACCACTTACGTTATACATCACAATCAAAGGGGAAGACTACATGAAATCCATTGTTGAGAAATTAGAGAGGTGGGAGAAAGTAAAGCAGGGAAATCTTTGGGATTGGATAAGATAGTTAACAGTTAACATGGTAATAACAATGAGGGAATTGGTGTTTTTGCTTGGGTGGGGTGGCTGCCCTTAAGGAGGCAGGAGAAATATTTATATTTCACAGGTATGTTGTCAGGTACATTGTTGTAGATCAAAACACAGCAGACAGACTTGATTAGGTAAGCATTGACCTTTGTTAGAAAAAAATACTGCTCTAGGACATGATTACCCACCAGGTACTGCTTTTGTTAGAAAGTTTAATTTCAGACCATCCTATGTAGTTACTTTAAGTCTCTGAGTCTGTAAGGTCACCATGTAGGTCTTCCCTTTTAGGTTCATCATGTGGACCCTTTTTCATCCATACCAGTTTTAGAAAAAATTATTCAAAATAAGTTCAAGGAGAATCTGAACCCTTGACATATGATCACTGTCCATATAGGATCAAGGTCCTCATCTCTTACCCATGACATCTCATCATGACATTGTCCACCTTGAACAAGAATACTGTTGGGCTAGTCTCTCCTACTCCTGCCCCCCTCTCCAATTTGATGTCTCCTCTTGGTAATTTTCCATCCAGGAACTACTCTCTGCCCATTGGTTAAAAATATCCAGCCCTCTTTTCTATATTTGGAAAGGAGTTCAGTGCTTTTGCTTGTTTGGTTGTTAGTTTGTTTTGTTTTTTTTATGTTTTGTTTTTGTAAAGGAGAAAGAGGGGAACATACAGACAGAAGAGAGATGAGAAGCATCAACTTCTAGTTGTGTCACTTTAGTTGTTCATTGATTGCTTTCTCATATGTGCCTTGACCTGGCAGCTCCAGCTGAGCCAGTGACCCCTTGTCAAGCCAGCTACCTTGGCTTCAAATCAGAGATCTATGGGCTCAAGCCAGCGACCATGGAATCCTGTCTATGATCCCACGCTCAAACCAGTGACCCCATGCTCAAGCCAGTGAGCCTGCTCTTAAGCCAGATGAGCCCTAACTCAAGTAGGTGACCTCGGAGTTTCAAACCTGAGTCCTCAGTGTGCCGGGCCAACACTCTATCCACTGTGCCACTGCTGGCTCAAGCAAGGAATTCAGTTTGATACCAAAAACTTTTCCCCTATTGCAATAGAATTGAATAAAATCTGCCTTTAACACTTTTAACTGGCATCTTTTCCCATTTCTCTTTCACGGTATCTCTTTCAACTTCTGCTAAAATGAGGTAACCCAAAGTCTTTACCATTCATGCCCAGCTTCCTGGACCCTAGCAACATAATTCCTCTCTCTCTCTCTCTCTCTCTTTTTTTTTTAAAGAAACAGAGAGAGAGTCAGAGAGAGGGATAGATAGGGACAGACAGACAGGAATGGAGAGAGGTGAGTAGCATCAATCATTAGTTTTTCGTTGCCATTGCGACACCTTAGTTGTTCATTGATTGCTTTCTCACATGTTCCTTGACCGTGAACCTTCAGCAAACCAAGCAACCCCTTGCTGGAGCCAGCGACCTTGGGTCCAAGCTGGCAAGCTTTTGCTCAAGCCAGATGGGCCAGCGCTCAAGCTGGCAAGCTCGGGGTCTCGAACCTGGGTCTTCTGCATCCCAGTCCGGTGCTCTATCCACTGTGCCAATGCCTGGTCAGGCCATAATTTCTCTCTTAAACTTTTATCTCTGAGGGGTGGAGAGAGCCTGCATCTAGAACAATTAGACTTGGAGAAGGTGATAGATCGTGGTGAAGTTGATCAGAGTCTAAAGTAGAAAAACAACAAAGATAATTTGCTCATTTACAATGTGAAATATAATTGTCTTAGGGACAGCATGTTAACATGTGTTAGGCAGATAAAATATATTATGCTCACTTTGTTAAAGATGGCATGGATATGCAAGTTCATTGGTATTAATGTGTTTTGGGGGCCAGGCTGTGGGCAAGCCGGGTTGTTATAGCCTACGCCTTAGTTTTAAGAGTAAGCTTTTTCCCACACCCTTGACTGATTGGATGATGTGGGTGGTACACTCTCATGAGGAATCTTCCCATTATGCCTCAGATAAGTGGCTTTGTATCAGAGACTTCCTTGTTTGTAGATTGGATTAAAGGTTTGGATTTCTACAGTATAAAGTGGGGCAGGCTGGGAGCTTGCTCTCTCTTGGTTTCTGAGGTTAGTATTAGAGAGGAGAGAAGATTCAGGCCATGTGGAGGAGAGGAGAAGCAGCCAAGATGGCAGAGTGCTGAGGGAGAAGCCAGTTTGAGCAGAGTTTGTGCTGGAGAAGGAGATGGGGAACAGAAGTGAATAAGCCTGGTGAGCTAGAAACCTTTGATTCTAGGAAACCCGGATAAGTCAGTAGCTTTGTGAGCACTGAATGAGTGGATTTTGGAGCCCTGTGTGTGTTTTTATTTGCCCGCCGGGTGCAAGCTAGAATTAAAGCTGATGGCTCACCAGTTCTTGGCTTTGTTGTTTCATTACCGACTGTCCGAATCTAATGTGAACCTGCATGGGCCAGGCGGCTGTGACAGTGGCCTTGGCCACTGGGTTTACATTTGGCATAGTCTGTGGCAGGATTCGATACAGATCGGTATGTAGCCGGCACCCTTGAGGTGCATGGTAGAGGACTGGCTGCTGTTAAGGTTCTCTATGGATGTCCTTCTGGGGACTGTAGCATGGCTGACTTTTACAGCCATGTGTGAGGAAACTGAGAGCTCTATGGAAGAGGCTGCCCAGGACCTTCAAACCAAGCAGTGGAAGGAGCTGGAAGAAATGTGGGAGAAAGAGATGCTGACCCTGGAGCTGGAAGAAGCGCTGGAGGAGGAGGCCAACCAGGTTTGTGAGATTTGCCTGGAAATGGAGCAAATGATGAAGAAGGAATCACAGGTTCATGAGTTGGAGATTACCCTGGATGTTGTGGAGAGCCAGCAGCGGCATGAGGCCAGGCCTGAGGCTGAGGCCAGAGCTGAGGCCAGGGCTGGGGCTGAGGCCGGGATTGGAGCTTCAAGGCCTGCTGAGCAGAAGGCAGCAGTAACCTAGAGCTCAAGCCCAGCAGCAAGAGCTGGTGTTTCAGTTCCTCTTTGGAGGATGAGGAGAATCAGGCTGGAGTTGCAATCTGCAGTCTCCAGAAGGTGAGAGCCCAGGAACAAGGAGTAGCTAAGCTGCTGATAGGTCTGTGATTTTGGGTCATAGGGGTGGATGCCATCATGCTCCCCAGAGCAGAGATGGAAATGCTGACTGCCATTGCCACATGTTCCTCTTTAGGACAGTGTGAGACCTGCCATGATGGCTGGAGTGAGGGGGAAGGCTAAAACCCCATGTGTGTCGACTGATTTCCTGAACTATGACCACAGTGGGCACTGGCTCCTTTGTTGGATGGGTTTACGGATCTTGGACAATGTGAAATACCCTGATGGGGGTGGGGATGGGGGTGGCTTTGCTGGAGTCCCTCCCCTTGCTCCAGGAAGACTTTCCAACGGCAAGAAAGAAGGCTGAGGACATTTTGCACTTTTGGCAAAGTACTCAGAGACTGGTGAAATGTACCTTTGTAATTTTTGAAATTGTATGATTTGTCATGTTGTTGTAATTTGTGTAATGTGCCTAATTTCCTTGTACAGGAATGCCAGTGGTGTAGATTGTTGGTAGTAAAGTGAGCATAGGGGTGGATTATTGGGCAGATAAAATATATTATGTTCACTTTGTTAAAGATGGCGCTGCCCACATGTAAGTTCATTGATATTAATGTGTTTTGGGGGCCAGGCTGTGGGCAGGCCAGGTTGTTATAGCCTACACCTTAGTTTTAAGAGTAAGCTTTTTCCCACACTCTTAACTGATTGGATGATGTGGGTGGTACACTCTCATTAGGAATCCTCCCATTATGCCTCAGATAAGTGGCTTTGTATCAGAGACTTTCTTGTTTGTAGATTGGATTAAAGGTTTGGATTTCTACAGTATAAAGTGGGGCAGGCTGGGAGCTTGCTCTCTCTCGGTTCCTGAGGTTAGTATTAGATAGGAGAGAAGATTCAGGCCATGTGGAGGAGAGGAGAAGCAGCCAAGATGGCAGAGTGCTGAGGGAGAAGCCAGTTTGAGCAGAGTTTGTGCTGGAGAAGGAGATGGGGAACAGAAGTGAATAAGCCTGGTGAGCTAGAAACCTTTGATTCTAGGAAACCCGGATAAGTCAGTAGCTTTGTGAGCACTGAATGAGTGGATTTTGGAGCCCTGTGTGTGTTTTTATTTGCCCGCCGGGTGCAAGCTAGAATTAAAGCTGATGGTTCACCAGTTCTTGGCTTTGTTGTTTTGTTACCGACTGTCCGAATCTAATGCGAACCTGCATGGGCCAGGCAGCTGTGATGGCAGCCTTGGCCACAGGATTTACAACACGCATGACCTGTCCTTGGAGAAAAGCTACATAGAAAGTCAAATTATAAAATGATTTCTTCCTAAGCATGATATCAGAGCAAAGGGAGTTAATTCTGTGATTTGAAGTTTTAATTGCATGAGGTTTTGTTAGGCTGATTCCTTCTCCACTCTGGTTAAGTATGTATGACAGAAACCCTTAGTTTCTTTGCAAGGTGGAGCCCAGACAACTTGAATAGACACAGTTTACATATGGTAATTCTTATTGACATATTATCTTTCTTCTGATATGCTAATCCTTTTAATCAGATTATTGTCAACTGGGTTTTGCTAAAGGCATACTTTATTCTTTTTTTTTAAATTTTATCCATTTTAGAGAGGATACACAGAGTGAGAGAGAGAAAGAGAAAGAGAGAAAAGGGGGAGGAGCTGGAAGCATCAACTCCCATATGTGCCTTGACCAGACCAGTGCAGGGTTTTGAACTGGCGACCTCAGTGTTCCCAGGTCGACGCTTTATCCACTGCACCACCACTAGTCAGGCGGCATACTTTATTCTTAAGGTGACTTTGCAGATCCCTGCCAATGCAATACAGACTGTAGGATTCTTGGTGATATGAGTTTGTGTAGTTCTTGCTGGGATATCACAGTACTTCTCCAGCGTGTTTTATAGCATAGACATTGGAAAAGGGAAACTTGTGCTTGAAGCTCAGCTTTACCACACGCTGTAGTGTAGACAAGCTTCACCGACATTGTAGAGATCAAATAAGATAATGTATTTGAAAGAGTTTTGCACACCATAGAGGACTACAGAACAGAAGTAGTTTGAGCTACCTGACTCTGTTCAGACCACCTGAGAAGGCATGGAGGTTCAGACCCTCAGCAGGAAGACAGTGTCACTCATCCCAGGTTGTGTGTAACAGAGTCCTGAGGAGCAGATGAAACATTTGTGTACCTTCCCCTTGAGCCATTTATTAACCGAAGTCCCCCTACATAAGAACAAGATTCTCCCTCCTTTTGTGTTTTCCTCTCTCCCCAAGCTGCCCTATTTTTTTCTCTGTTCTGCTTAACTCCCAATGTACCAGAGTATTGGGGGTAGATTGCTCAGATTCTAAAATTCTCTGCATCCCAAAACATTTAGGATCACAAGAATAGACTTAATAAGGAAAATACTATGTTATTTTTCTTACTAAGTATTCATCAGCCATAGCATTGCTTTAGAAATGTATGTTTCATTTTATACTGTCTCATCTCCCCTAAAGGAGAAGTCTGCAGGATACCTCCCACTGTGGATCACACTATACACCACACCCCAAGGAACGTGGCCTAAATGGTTCAAAGCTGTGTGCCTAATTATGAAAGCAATTCCTTTACAGGTATTAGGAAAGAAAACTTCTTCAACCACACACGAATTTATAATTACTGTATAAATTACCAACTTCCAGAATCATGAGAAATGAATGTCTGTTGTGTATAAGTTCCCCCCTTCCCCATCCCCATCCTCACTGACCCATCTATGCTACTTTGTTATAGAACCCAAGATTGATAACCAGGGACCAAAGATTGTCTTATTCAACAAGATGTGGAGTTAAAGTGCCAACCTGGGCCTTTCTGTAGGTGTGTGTATACGTCTGTATGTGCAGAGGGTACTGTGTGTTTTTATTAAATTTTTACAGATGTGTTAGAAGTTGTTACAGAAGAGAAGAAGGAGGGGCAGGAGGAGAAAGAAAATAATAAAAAGACAATGAGACCATTGAGAACCTCTCTTCCGTGGCCTAGAGATCATAAATCAATTTGTAACATGGGCTTTTCTTTCTTACAAAGTTTCCCCTGAATTTAATATGCAACACGGCAAGATGCTTGTTCCTGAGTCTCAGACACAGATATTTAATTTGGTAATAATGTGCAAACTCTTCTCCACCCTGCCAATATTTCATTGCAAAGAAAGGTTTTTTTCTTTTTTCCTGAGCTGCTTTTGGCTGCAAATGAGTGAGAAAGTGGAATAAAGGAATAAAGGAAGGCAATCGACTATTCAGGAAGGTGAAGCAGTGCCAAGGTGAAGAGATGGACGCCTTTGTGTACCCAGGGGATGTGAAATCACCCATCACCTGCTCAGCCCAATCAATAAACACCAGAAAACCTCAAATGAAGAAAAATCACCACTCAAGAGAAAAATATTTCTGGCTCTAACATACTATGGAGAAGGCAGAGTTTATATCAGTTCCTTATATTTGATCTCTGTGAGTTAAATTACAGATAATCAGAAATGTGGTTTCCTATTGCTAATATTTACACATTGAAACTATTTGAAACACTGTTAACCCATATGCTATTAACTCTTAGCCTCCATAATGGGGAACCTTTTGCTGTGAACAACTTCAGACAAAATAGAAAGTATTTCTAACAGCATATATTAGCTTAACTAGAATATTTAATGAGCATAGTTTTTACAGAAATTTATAATAGGATGCTATAAATTATTGAAATCTCACTTGGTCTTTGGAGCCTAAAAGTTCATCTGATTGTAGATGAGAATAATGATACCTGTCCTACTGGCATTGTGTGGGTGACATACAGCAGATATCACGGCAGCATTCCCTCTCTTTGTTCACTGGAAAGATGACCGCAAGAAAACGCTACCTGTGACAGACAATACACAGACATTTGATATACAAGTGTTTTCTTTAACCTTATCACAGTTATATTAAGGGAGCTATCATTACCTCAGAAAAGAGGGGATTGTCATCTACAGATGATGACATCTAAGGAAGTGACCACCATCTTATACCACAATGGCCTCTTACTATGGAAACTATTTCTATAGTTTATATAATGGAAACGATTATGGGGTTTTAAATATTTGCAAAAATATTTCAATAAATTTTATTTTATTCATTCTCTTGGCAGGATGCATATATATATATATATATATATATATATATGTATGTATATATCAAACTATGTTTGTAGAGAACAGTATAACTTTAAAAATTAATAACTGAAATAAACAACAGTAGATGATGAGTAATTGTAAGATTTTGAAGTATCACTCAAATATACTGAAACACCAAATAAGGGCATATTTATTCTAAGTCATTTTATTGATTTAACTGTTCCCATTTTGGAGTAGAGAACTATATTACCAGGTACTAAAATCCAGCCATTTCTTTATGCTCCCCTAGGGTGCTCTTTCTATAATATTAACCCACCTATCAGTACTTAGATAGACATTTTTGATATGAAAGATGGCCATTTACCAGACTAGCACCAAATGAACTAAGATTGCAGGCTATAATGTCTTTTAAACAATATTGCAGTGTATGCCACAAAATTTGTAGCCTTCACAGTTATGAGGAGAAATTAATAGTTAGCTTGTTCAAAGATTGGCAATTTGACACAATGCAAATATTTATTTTATTTTTCCATTTTTCTTTTAATTTTAGAGAGAGAGGAAGGAGGGGCAAGACACAGGGAGAGAAACATCAATCTGTTTTTGTATATGCTCTGACCAGGGATTAAACCCATAACCTTTATTCATCGGGATGAAGCTCTATTGTTTTTAAATGCTTTTAGTCCACTGCCTGTATTTTCTTATAGTGAGCATAAACAGGAATCCTAATAATGCTTCAGTGGGAGCTGGAAGTGACAGGCAGTCACTCTCAGGTTACTCATACTTTACATCAATTAAGGATTATGAAAATTTATCCACAGGAGAAAGAGGAAAGTATCCTTTATGAATGTCAAGAAAACTGACAAGCACTATCAAATTGAAAAATCAGGCACACAAATTACACATAAAGTCATGCCTGTTAAGTTCTTGTTTTGGATTTTGGACAATTATCCATGGAGTACTTATTAGCATTATTATTTACCTGTGCTTCAAAAGTCCTTATAGTGAGGATAACTGTTGTAGTTATGAAACACGATCTTGTGGGAGTGTGTATGCAAATTATCTAATTCCATAAAAAGGGTAAATAGTAAAATACATAGAATGCCACATGAGTTCAAAATTAAGACTTTCAAAAGACCAAAAGAAGGAGACACAGATTTATCTGGAGACTTAAAAATCTATAATTAGAGAGCATAAGACATAAAAATGTTATCCTGAGAAGTGCCTCCCCAGACCTGTGTGACGCAGTGGATAAAGCATCAACCTGGAATGCTGAGGTCGCTAGTTCCAAACCCTTGGTTTGCCTGGTCAAGGCACATATGAAAGTTGATGCTTCTTGCTCCTACCCCTTCTCTTCTCTCTCTCTCTCTCTCTCTCTCTCTCTCTCTCTCTCTCTCTCTTCCCTGTCTCTCTAAAATGAATGAATGAATGAAAGAATAAATAAATAAATATGCTTCCATCAACAGTGAGTTCCTTAGACCTGGCTTCTCTGCACAAGGCAATGTCTACAGGTACAATGGCTATGTTAAGGCCTAACATCCCAGGTGCACAAATGCCCATTCTTGGAATCTAAAAGTTCATGAAGTTACTAGGATGGAAGCTCTGGGAAAAAGAGAGTTTTTGTCTATTTTGTCGAGGACAAGATATCCAGTCCTAGAAAATTCTGCCACCATCTACCTCCAGTAGGAACATGTTCAAAGAATGTCTATGAGACAATAGGGACACAGTTGTCAGGGGAAAGACAACTTCACAAATGTCCCTGGTACTTCAGTATGAAACAGTTCTGGCCCTGGCCAGTTGGCTCAATGGTAGAGCATCGGCCAGTGTGTGGGTGTCCCCATTCAGATTCCCAGTTAGGGCACCTAAGAGAAGCACCCATCTGCTTCTCCAGCTCTCCCCCTCTCACTTCTCTCTCTCTCTCTTCTCCTCCTGCAGCCATGGCTCAATTGAAACAAGTTGGCCCCAGTGCTAAGGATGACTTCTTGGCCTCCACCTCAGGCTCTAAGAACTCATGGCTGAGCAGTAGAGCAACACCTAAGATTGGCAGAGTATCACCCCCTAGTGGACTTGCCGGATGAATCTCAGTCAGGGCACATGCAGGAGTCTCTCTCTGCCTCCCCTCCTCTCACTGAATAAAAAAAAAAGAAAAAGAAAAGTTCTCCTTTACAGTTACATAATGGACACTACTTGAAACAAAATCCCTAAGTAAATAGAGTGGTTACATTGGTATGATCATTTCATGAAGAATTCGGCATTTAAAGTTTATATGAAAATAAAATACAACATATAATTTTGTAAAGGGACTTGATCAGGCCAAATGATGTCCTCTACTGTTTCTAGAATTGAGGACTTGTGAAAGCCATAATGTGTCTTCCTAGACAAGGGGCAATTCAATATGCTCTAAATTTAATTCAGGGGACTTTGGTTCTGAGTTAAAGTTGACATTTGATTCCAATTGCTTTGTGGGAATTTGTGCTCCAATGGCTAGCCTTGATTTACACAAATATATTAACTTCAAGTGCTTTAAGAAATTACCCATAAATGCCATTTCCCAAATGAGTTGAGTATAGCATAGATATAGATACCATATTTCAGGCAAGATTTCTGTATGTACACAACTCAGGATTTTGATTAAGAAAACTGACATTGACAATCTTATCACATACATTTTTTTCTCAAGAAAATTGTAAATTCTAAATAGTAAATTTTCTTTAAAATCAAGATTTTTTATATAGAATATATATACATATACCATATATAAATGTATAAATATAAATATGTATAGCATATGTACATATATGAGTATATATATATATTTAGTTAGTTATATCTGATTTAGTAGTAATTAAAGTAAGAATATCAATATCTCTGCAAAAACAAAAGAATAATGATAATAACAAAAATTCCTACTGATAATGCTATTTCAAAAGAGTTTGTCTGATTAGCAAAAAAGCCAGAGGTCAGAATGCAGTCTTCTGAGTCCTGATCCTACATTTTATTTAAGTTCTCGAAGCTATCTCCAAATAGATGCTTAAAATTCTTATAAAAAATATTTATTCTAAACACTATTCCCATTTCTTTTCCTCACAACAGTTCAGCATTATTTCTTATCAAAATGGTCATAAATGTATGTATTATAACAAATTTGGTTTTATGACTATAACAAGAGTGAATTATTGTAACCAGTAACTTTTATTTATTAAAATTAGTATTTTTATCTTAAAACATTCTAATTTTTAAACATAATAACTAAAAATATGATTCTTTTGTGAACTCCCAAATAAAAAATTATATTTTCTACTTTATATCTAGTTTAAAAAAGTTGAAAAAAGATTACATTTATAATGTCTACAATTTTTGAAATAATATTAAGTCATTTTACTGGGTCAGAAAATTGATGTATTCCTTCACTTTTCCTTAGCCTCAATCATAAAAAATAGGAATTCTGATATGTTCAGTTCTTATACCTAGCAGCATATTCTGCTTGACTGTGGTAAAGTATCTTATTCTAGCAGAATACAGTGGGTTTTGCCCTTGGGTTCCAATAAGTCAAGGCATTCATATCAATGGATAAGTAACTCTCACTGTTGCAATTGGATTTAACTCGCTCTATCTAAGTAAGACTAAATTTTAAAACCATGTTCATGTTGTCATTATATAACCATCAGCTTTTTCTAGGAACAGGAGAGAGTCATCCATTGGGTAGTAATAAATGTTTTCTATTAATGTTAATATTTAGTAATGACTTGAAAGGTCTGCTTTGTTCTTAATATTGAACATGATCCAGGTCACATTGATGACCAATAAAAATCAACAAACATGGAATTCTAATGTCAAACAGTATTAGATTCACACTCTGTTTTGAGTTGAGATGCAAATATGCATTATTCAAGAGGTTAATTTTTATATAAAAGAACCTTGGATTTGGAATCAGGCCATCTATGTTTAAAACCCAACTCCAACTTACATATTCATCAACTGTTTTAGACTTCCTGGCCTTGTTTATCATTGTTAATGTAAGTGATTTCAGCCTTGAAAAACATTTGTGAGATGAAAATGAGATAATTCTTGTCTATACAAATGAAATTTTTTGTCTATTTTGTCTATACAAAATAATCTTTTTTCTTATTAACAGTAAGAATCACAGACAAGATTGAAGTGTTTCTCACTTTAGTTTCTTATAGATAAAGAATGCAGGTATCTTTCATTTAAGTTGTAAATAAAGGTACATGTTTCAATTTTTTATTGTATTGTCAACAAATTATGCTTCTATACAAGAGTCCTTCTGTTCTCAAACATAAACTTAACTCCTATTGTCTCAATAAATGAAGGTGTAGGTGTCACTTGTCATGAGTAGGTTTACTGACCCTTCCAGCCTAAGACATTTTCATCTTATACATTGTTTGCACGTTTTTAGAACAAATTTTACATTTTGCAGAATGACAGCAGGAAGGGTAATTTCTTAGGGTGTATATTATCATAGGATTCAGCAGCATGTTACAGAGAACCCAAAGCACCAGGATTATTTCCCATATGAGAAGTCAAGAAGACTAGCCTGAAGAGAATGACAGTGCAACAATGTGTTAAGTGTTTTCCCTGAGCTCCATATCATTATATCTAGTGTTTTGTTGAGGCCTTCATGAACCAACATGACTGATAAATCTTCATCAGTTGCATTCTTTCATATACAGCAGAATGTTAGAAGAATAAAGGAGAGTGTATGTGCCCTCCCTTCGTTACTTCAAGGAGATATTCTAATCACATCAAAAGGTTGTTAAGAGCACTTCATAAATTTGAGGTCAGTTGAAGACGCAACTACTGTAGAAGAATAAAAGAAAAAACCAGAGACATAGAGGAAAATTATTAAGTATGGTATCTAGGAAGCCAAGTAACAAAATTATTTCAAGGACATGCTCATGTGTCAAGATAAGAACAGGGCATTATTCATTAGATGTGGTCATGGAAAGCACATTTGTGACCCTAAGATGAGCAAACTTGATACTGTGATTTGGGCTAAATCCTGATATCAGCAGACTTAATAGAAAATGGACCAAAGGTTAGATATAGATGAATTTTTTCAAGGGATTTTGTTATAAGAGAAGAAGGGAAACTGAGCTGTAGCTGGAAGGGAAGTGAAGTGTAGGATTTTTTAAATTTGTTTCTTTGTTTTCCTCATGTGTGTGAAGTAAGAGCAAGAATGTGTTTATGCTCTCCTGAGCAGGATCAGCTTCATGAACATGCACACAGGGCCTGGTGATGATGTTGTCATGAAATGTTAATAATTTTCCCTTTGAATCTGTGTTTTGGAAGTGATGATGGGATGTGTTTGTGATCTGAGGAGATACATGCTCTTGAGGGTTTCTGCCTCCCTCCCTTGCCTTCTCATCCCATTCAGTGTTCACGGTGCCCAGATGCACAAAGTCCAAGTGGATCCACAACACCTGGACACTCTGCACTATTTGAAGGGTGAACAGAGTAAATATGTCATGTCTGTGACTAATTTGGGTGGCAGTTAGGCAGTGCCAGAGACCACACTCTCCTTTAGAACAGAGTTGCTCTGACTGCAAAAGGAATACAGCAACATGCCAAGAAACACAAACAGCCCAGAAACCATTCACATCTCTTCTTGCTCCAGTCACCAACCTGTACAGCTGACTGCTTAAGCTGAAAATGATGACAAGGAAAGGGAAGAATAGGGCAGCCTATGTTGCTCTGTCTTTCAGTCATTCCTTTCTCATCAGTGAAGCTAAGTTTGAGAGCTTTTCTGCAATGTGAGCACCAAAGTGAAATAAAAACAGCTGAGTTCATTTTGTACCATATTTTTACTATACTATTAATAATGTAATACATATGCATACATATACTATAACATGCAAAATTTTAACCAAGTGGTGCATAACCTAATAGAAGGTAAAACACTTGGGTCCTACCTGTAGGTGTCAAAATAATTAGGAGATTGCTTGAAAGTCATATCTGCTCCTTTAGAAGATAGCAATAAAAATGAATGTTATTTGTAAATAAGTAAACACATGGTAATATTTGCTTGACAAACTATTGGGTGATATATCATCTGCACATTAATAAAACATGATTTTGAAGAATCAGGTGTTTTATATTAAATAATTTAACAACTAAACTATTAGACAATCATCTTCTCAAGTCGTTTTCATTAATTGTATCTTTCTTATCTAATTGTTTCATGTCTTAGAACAACTTTGACAAGGGACCCAGGCAAGGAAAACAGACCTTATTAATCTTTTTTTTTCAGCATAAACAGTATTTTTATCAGAATGTAGACAAGATAGAACTACAACTGCAAAAACAATTGATACATCCTTTGTTGAGTGATCAGTGTTTCTTTACCAACACAATTCTAGCCTTGCATAGCCTTCCTAACCCATGGTTAAAAATATTGAGATGCACAATCATCAATTGCCCCACAGTGAGTGCACTCAGTTCATAATGTACCACCTTACCAGCCCCCTTTCAATGTCAATGTGTAAGAAATCCCATTCTAAATCCCTCTTACTAATACCTTGCCAGGAGCTAAATGGTCTTTGCTTTGGACTATGACTATAGCTGTATTTTTGGTGGTTTCTGGTTGATAAACTTCAAAACTGATGCTTAAAATCTGGACCTAAAGTGATTTGAAATATGCTCAACTCAAGCTTATGTAATATATAAAATGGACTTCCAATTTTGATGCCTTCTTGTTTCATTTTCACTAGCAAGTCAGATAAATAAAACAAAGATCAGTGTCACCGTTCTTAAAAATTACAAAAATTTAATTAGGAGGAAAAATAAAAGGAGATTTGATTGTTTTCAGTATGCTTTGAAAACTAGCTTGCCTATCAGGTAAAAATTTGCCAATATTATTTGTTTTTATTTCAGATTACTATATAGCTTCGAATTTATCGTATAATTAGAACAATTCCTAGGTCATGATAAGTGAGAAATAACTTTGAACTTCTGTTAATGTTATTACTTGTTCTCAAATAACTTTTATCTGAATGTTACAGGCTGGAATTACAATCTCTCTTGTGTGATCAGTGTTTTTTCATAATAAAGAGCAGTGGTCCATACTGTTTGGAATAGAAAAACATAGAAAAAAAAAAACAACCAAAAATCTTTCTCAGACTGTCTATTGGAAATTCTGGCTCTGTAGGGTCGATTTCATTATCATGTTAGAAACACTTTTGCCCCAAGTGCTTCTCCTGCTCCTGATTCTTAATTGTTGTTGTTTTGCGGTGTTAAAATATTGATGACATTGGTCAGAAAGATTGACAGCAGCATGAATTGTTATTAACCAGACTGTTGGTTGCAGCTTACATTTCAATACACAACAGGATGGAACAGAAACCCTAAGGGATAGTGTCCTTTTTCATTCTCTCTTCCAATTAGGCAGAAATTAACACTTTCATGACTTTCTTTGCAATTATCCCTTTCCTTTGAGCTATTAAAATTCCATTTGTTGATTTTTACCTTGAAATATTATATATAAATAAAGGAGTCATTATTTATCACAGTTGAAAATCACCCAGGAAACTCAAATTAACCAACTATGCAACAGTTCTCAAGTCAAGAAACAAGGGCAGGAGCAAAGTACTAGCAGGAGATAGGACCAAACTTTGAACCTTGAACCTCGGGGATGTGAAGGTTGGTGCTGGAAAGATTTTTAAAAAAAGAATAGCAGAAGAGGAAATAGAAAACTTAAATCAGAGCAGTGAGAAAGCTGTTTCCTCTCTACACCCCCAGCACACATGCTTGAAGTGGGAAAATTCATTGTGTAGTCAAAACCTTTTGGGAAATATTCATCACTTTGTGTTTTTGTGCAGCGATTAAATCTGACTACCAATGCTTCCTCTGAATGGTCTTGTCATCTATGGCTCCTGTAAAAAGATTATCCATATGGCACAAATTAGTATGGATTACATTCACATCTGTTTGGTTATTTTTGTGAATGTCATTTATAATTAATACTGTGAACTGAGGAGCAACAGTGGAGTGAAAAGTAGAAACCACACATCCCAGGAGTGAAAAAGATGTCACCCCACTACCTGACACTTCTGTTTATCCTCAGATGTCATCTCTATCTTACAAAATAGAAGAGACTGACTCTTTTTGATGGTATTTCCAAGAATAGTAGTCAAATCAATTATTATGGTCCATTTTAAGTCACATGGTGGTTTTAAAAGCTAAGCTGTCAACTATCTCACTGACTGGTAAACTAGTTTTAGTCCAGTTAGAGCTGTGGGTATTTGGTATGTTTATTATAATGAGTAGTGCAGCAAATCATCTCCAAATGTGTTAAACTGCATAGTCTCACACAGAATCACAGACCTGCTGAAGAGGAAATGAGGAAGTCTGGCCAGGAATTCCACTCTATATAACAGGTTTTGTGAATGATTCTGATGGACAAAGCCTGACCAGAATTTGAGCCCCTCCCCCATTTCTAGCCCATTTTCCAGTGTCTAAATAATTACCTGTATAAAATTCAGAAACTCTAATCTTCTATATCTCTTACTGAAAACTAAGAATATTAGTCAAATCAATTATTATGGTCAACTCAGTTGGTTAGAGTGTTGTCCCAATACACCAAGGTTACAAGTTCGATCTCAGGTTAGTACATATATAAGAATCAACCAATGAATACAGAAATAAGTGGAACAACAAGTCATTGTTGTTTTTTTCTCTCTCAAATCAATAAAAAATTAAAATATATCAGAATAGCAAATGATAGAGAGTATGTACTAAATACCACATTCTGTCTCCATTTCCTCTACACCAATCCATTCAACTATCTCACTTTGCATTACACAGGCAGGTTACCATCTCATGTATTTGAAGTTATTGTTTAATTCATCAATTTTATGTATAGACTTCTTTCTATGATTGGTAAAAATATAATTTATCTCTACCTCTCCCCTCCCATTTCTCTTTATTTTCCATTCCTTACACTATAAGTGCATAATTAGTTTTAATTCACATTTAATTTGTTTATAATTTACAATATATTCTTAACCTCTAGTCTTATTTTATAAACTTTATCAATAACTTTAGATGCCTAACTTAATAAAATGAGAATCTTATCAATATAGCCCCTCCTTCCAACTTTTCCTTCCTTCTAGCTTTCAACTATTTGCCATTATTTTCTTTTTTAATTGCACAGGATAAATTATATTAGTATTAGTTTTATAAACAAAAAAGATTGTGTTTCATCTGCAGATGAATTTTAAAATAATTTAGAACAATGGACAACATTTACATGATGACTATATAAACTTTGGTGAACACTTAAGATTTCAGATACACTCTTCTTTTTGAACAACATTCATAACTCAAACTCAAGCCACATTTCAATTTGCTTCATATTTGAACCATAACTCTTGAAAAAATTTTTTCTTGGAGTTCTGATTACTTATATCTTCTTATCATGTGAATAATTATATACCATATGCCTTCTTCTCTAGAGCTAATATGTTTTTACTCAATGTGTAAAAAGTAAAAAAAAATAATAATGATTTTTTATTCATTCTCTCCATCACCATGACCATTTTGCATTTTAGGTTGAAATCCATTGGCTCCTTCTACTTTGGACTAGATATGTCATGTTTGGTAGAACTATAATCTTTAATAACACATTATTTAAATTTTACATGACTTTTGCATGCTTCATTTTATGTGTTACAATGCTTTTATTTTTGTTTTTGAGAATTGAACTACACTAAATTTTTGTGAAGCCCCATAATTACTTTAGACTTACTTCTAGATGTCTTTTTTCTCATGTCACTCAGGGTTGGTTGTTCTCTCAGCCTATGAGGCACTGTTATAGAACTTCACTTTCTGGTATTTTTGAGTTGAAGTAATTGTTTTCTGCATCTATTACTGATGTTTCTTGGTTTTCAAACTCATTATGCTGAAATAAAATTTTTTAAAAATTGAATTTCCTAAGCTTGGATAGGAAGCATTTTCTAAGTCCTCACATGGGTTACTGAAACCCTGGTTCATGTTTCATGAAATGCCCTTTCCCTAACTGGCTGAAATGATTGCTCCTTTTATGTAAAGCAAATAGTTTACATCATTTATTGGCTGACAATTTTTCATGGCATTTCCACATGTCATGTGACAGCTTTGGTGCTAGAATATCTTCTGAAGGATGCCTATAGAACAAAAAGCCTGAGAGGACAGAGGTAGTATCTCTCCAGGGTAGAGCACAGACTTTTTTCCTGACCAAAAGCTTGGTTAGGTTTGCTTGGAGAATAGGGTTTTCCTAAGCTTGAGGTTCCTGGTGGTGCCACAGACCCACTGTGTGTGCAGTAACCCCTCGGCCACTCCTCGGGGCTCACATTAGACTTGGGAAGCAAAGGACACATATTTAATATGAAGCTCTGGCTACCTGCTATGTCATGGTAATAACAACCCAGGAGTTTCATGTCCTCTGTGGTTTGTTTTCATCCCTCCAGAATTCATGTTTTCAAATGTAACCCCCAATGTTATGATATCAGTGGCTGGGGTCTCTGGTAGGGTATTAGCATGGAGCCCTTTTAATGGGATTAGTGTACTTATAAAAGAGACTCCAGAAAGCCCCCTCACCTCTTCTTTACATCTTGAGATCCACAGGCTGGAAATCTGACATCAGCATGCCACAATGAACAAGTTCTGCTGAGCACTCTCTTCGGGTTTGCAGCCATTCTATCATCATTTACAAAACTTTTGCAGGTTAACATTAGATTGCAAACAGGGCAAAAACCTCAAATTCTTCACAGTTGCTGTCTTTACACCACTTAAATATGTTCTAATTTCCCATTTGGCAACACATCAAACAACAGAGGCCTTAGGCTCCATCTGGCTAGGAAATTTTTTCTTCACTAATCCTGATCAGAATTCAGGAAACTCTTTTATACTGAATTCCAGGTTCAGAATAGTCTTTCTAAAACCCAAATGCATTTTTATATCATCTTATGGTACAACTATTGCTGATAGATGTATGATACCAGGTTTCTATTTTTCTACTGAGTTACTTTTTTTTTGTTCAAAGCTTTCCTTCTTTCTTCTTGGACTCTTTTATGGTCTTCTCATTTACACATGATCTTATAAAATCCTAAATCATATGTCCTGGTGTATTAGTCCATGATCAGGTCTGAGCCTTAGCCCTCAGCTAAATACTTCCTCATATATATACATGTATATGTATATGTATATGTATATACATATATATGGGTGGGCAAATTTAGGTTTATGGTTGTGAGTACTCAATACACAATTTGTTCTTGTATTATACATTTTTTTATACCAACAACTATAAATCTACTTTAGCTCACCCCATACACACACACACACACACACACACACACACACACACACACACTATTCAGCAGTCCTAAGTCATCAAACATTTTTAACTAAACAAGAAACTAGAAGTTAAGACTATAGGTGGTGACTGCCACAGGGTGAATAGATGTATTTTGGGGTGAGACATGTATTGGCACTAGGAAGTAATTGGTGTGGCTTCCCAAGTTACTGGAATAAATGCATGAATCTCTTCTGGCCTGGCAGGACCCTACCCCATACTAGCCACATAAGAGAATCATCCTACAGGACTGTCTAGATAGGCATAAAGCAGGCAGGCTCTGGGACCCTTGTGAACTTTAATATAACTCTATTCTCTACCTTAATTTATGGAAATGTATTGTTTTAATCTAAATTATATAAGCACTTGGCATCACTTAATTGTAGTCCAATTTTCTCATTTCTGTTGCTCTCTCAGGCATGGTGTGGATCTTTTTCATTCATTCTACTCCATATTTTGTCAACATCATTGAACTTGTCCACAAAAAAGTATTTGAATTATGGTTGAATTTTGCTTATAAACATCAGCACCCATGTCCTTTTTGAAGTATTTGCTTTTTATTAAATGTTCTTCAATCATACAACCAAAGACCCTTTGTTATATAGTTCTATTAAAATAATGATGAAATTTTTGGAGCCAGACTTCCATACAGTGTTGGAGTCCATCAGAACACTGGCACTTATAGAGAGAACTTTAACTACTTGCTTACTTAGCCATTGAGGTAAATATGAATAAAATTGTATGTTAAAAAGAGTTGCCAAGTAACTTATTTAAACAATAGCTACATTTATGTTTTTCCATTTCTTGTGTCTCTAGCAATTTAACCTATAACATTTCATTCATAATATTTAATCAATATATGCAAATCACTTCAGGGACCTATTGTATCCTGAATTCATTAATCTAGTTGGTCAATAGAAGCATATAAAAAGATTTCTGTGATTAAGGTCATAAAGGAGAATGAGTAGTATTAAGTTTCATTATCATAAGGTCTTGAGAGAGTGTAATAATCCAAACAATAAGTGGTTATTTTGATTTGTATTTTTGATTCAAGAAATTTCTCATTTAGATATATTTTGTGTCAATTTAAGAAGATATGCATATTACTTCTTATTATTACTGTTTCTATTCTATATAGCAGTTTCTGATAAAAAATATAAAGTAATTATTTTTGTTTCTTTCAGAGGTCAAATTTCTTATTTATCACAGAATATAGGATGAAAGTTTGCAATAAAATTTTACTTGTACTATTCATTACGAGGAGTCTGATTTATGCTTACACAACAAGAAACCAATGAGATCAACTGTTCTATTATGACATATCATAAAGCAGCTCTTAATCTTTAAGCTTTTGCTAAGAGCTGATTTATTAGAGGTCTGAAATAGATACAAATTAAGCTTAATATAATGTGATGCAGGTCAACCATAGAACTATTGCTTTAAATTGATGTAAATGGATTTTTTTTTCATGAAACAAGCATGTTGCAGTGTTTTGGAACTTTAGTTATAATTCATAGTAAAGAAGGACATAAAGACATTTTATGATTTGGAGTTATTTTTATCCCTTTGTTGCATGGGCCATCTGTTTGACTATTTTTGAATTGTATAAATTTATAAACATTATTTGTTGTCCTAAGAAATAAATCTAAAATGAAAATCTTTACAGTTATGTCTAAATCACATGCATCTGACTTTCACAACACAGATCCAGATGGTCAAATTGTTAACACCTCACATATGTTGTAAGCTTTTCCCATGCATTGGCTGCCTCACTAACACCACTTCTCTACTAAAGTAGCATGAACTTAGTGGCTTATCCAAAGGAATAGAGTTCTACCAACATGAATTAGCTAGTCTCTCTCCAGTGAGCACCTAATAAGAGAGGACTGTTTGAATAAATTATATTTCATTATCACATGGATTTCCTTCCAACTGAAAGATGAGAATGGTCTATATGTACTATTATGGAGAGAAATCCAGTATATATTGGTGACAAAAACAAAGTATAGCTAGTGAAAATTAAATTATTGCATTATACACTGTTGTATATCATGCACATATGTATAGCGCAACATACCAATTAATAGATATTTGTATTTCTTTATAGCTACACAAAGAAATATTAAAGAAAAAACTCTGTAAAATAGATGTGTCAAACCTAAAAATAGAGTGAATGAGAAAAGAGAAATAAGTGAGACATTGGTTCTTTTTGTGTGTGTGAGAGAGAGAGGGACAGAGAAAGAGACAGGAAGTGAGAGAGATGAGAAGCATCAATTTATAGTTGCAGCACTTTAGGTGTTCATTAATTGCTTTGCATATGTGCTTTGGCTGTGGGGGTGCTCCAGCCAAGGCAGTGACCCCTTTCTCAAACCACCCACCCTGGGCTCTAGCCAGCCATCTGGGCTCAAACCAGTGACATTGGGCTTCAAGCCAATGACCTTTTGGCTCAAGCTAGTGACCATGGGGTTATGTCTATGATCCCATGCTCAAGCGGGCAACCCAGTGCTCTAGCTGGTGAGACTGCACTCAAGTTGGATGAGCCCATGCTCAAGCCAGCAATCTAAGGGGTTTAATCTGGAACCTCAGCATCCCAGGTCAACGCTCTATCCACTGCAACACCACCAGTCAGACAAGGCATTGTTTCATCTCTTTTAAGTCCTTTTAACTTTAGACCAAATTAACAAGTGCTATCTCTTTAAAATTAACACACAATAAATTCCAGAGTAGAAGTAGATGGCATTGGTGATCTGTTTTTTATGTTGTTGTTCTTTTTTTTCTTTGTTTTTCTTTTTATTTTAATGGGGTGACATTGATTAATCAGGGTACATAGATTCAGAGAAAACATCTCCAGGTTATTTTGACATTTGATTATGTTGCATACCCATCACCCAAAGTCAAATTGTCTTCCGTCACCTTCTATCTGGTTTTCTTTGTGCCCCTCCATTCCCACCACCCCCCCTCTCTCCTCCCTCCCCTCCATTCCAGTAACCACCATTTAATTCCTTTAAAGAGCCCATGTCCTTAGCCCTCAGATGCAATGAATGTTGGGTTCTAACAGCTCATAGCAACATCCTTTTTCATCCAAACCCAGGCTTGGGCTACCTCCTCTGAAATGCCTTATAAAGTATGTACCCTTGCAATTAGGGGCATCCCAATGGTTGATAAGAAGGTATACAAGCCCCTTGCCTCAGAGTGGGACAGCTCCATGTACACACTAGAGCTCCTGTGGGCTTACACAGAGACTAAAAGGCAGTCTAAATGCATTGAGATTCTTTTCTTCCCTTGCTATTTACAGATGCCCTGACTCTTTACGGAATACTCCTGAGAGTACTTACTCAATATAGGATTTACATAAGTATCTCCATTTCAAGCCCTGCTCTTGAGGAACTGGTCCTAAGCCAAATAAGGGAAGCACAATCCAGAGAAACAGCTGTAAGATTAAAGGGCATGCCCTGAATTCTAACTATTTAACCATCTGCAAAGATAATACAATGCCATTTTTGACTGTGTCTTCTCATTCCTAAATGAGCACAATTTATGAATGCTCATCTGAGAAAAACTCAGTAAGGCATAGGTGGTTTTTCCTCATTGACAATAAGAAAATGGTGACTTTGAATGAATACATGTAAAGTTCATGCATTTTTATTTGCTGCTACTGTGGTACACAATTATATTGAAATTAATTATGCTATAGATTTAATGACCATAGTCCAGTAATGAAAAGTTTACTAAAATACAATTAGGATTAACTCAAATTAAGGAATTTCACCAAGAATATAAAACTATCAACCATCACTAATGGTTATTCAGAAGATATTTGAGACAGTTATCTGGTGGCTCTTAAGGTTGTGTCAGGGAGAGAAATTCATATTATAATGCTAATGTTGGCTTTAATAATTCAGTGTAAAATTTGAAAATAAGGATTTTACAACCTTGAATTATCTCCTAGATTTTTTATAATTTTCATTTTTTTCTATTAAAAATAGATACCATAATTTTCATAATTGTAATACTTTTATTTTCTTCAAAAGTATATTTCATAAAGTTGAGGTATCTAATTAGTTGGTTTATATTTAATCCACATTTTATTATAATTCTATATTAATCCATCCATTCACAGAAGGGCTGTCCAAAGCCTACAGTGATACAACATTTTATAAATTTGGGCAGGAAGGCATTTATGATTAGCTCTGTTAATTCTCTGTTTTTCATATGTCATTAGTTTGAATTTGGGACCAAAAATCAATCATTGTCATGTCTGCATATTTTACATCTATTAATAGCTGATGGATGGGCCCCTAAGACAGTAGTCACAAAACTTTTAGTAATACTACAAGTTACTGCTTGCATCTCTGAGTAGTTTGTCAGCACAATCAGTAATATACAGTATTACATTATTTTCTTTGCTTAATCTATAGCAAAATCCATTACATAAGGACTATGTTTGACTGTAAATAAGGAAAATAAGAGAATAGATTTTCACCAGGCTGCTGATGAAGTCTTCTAAAGGATACAACAAAGGAATTCTAACACAGACTATTAGTTGTACTTATGCATGTCTGAAAGAAGAGATAACCAAGGGAAAAAATGTGACATCAGTCTCTTTTCATTAGCAAACACTTATTTAATTTCATCCTTTTATCTTTGTCTTTAAAGAACTTACTCATTTTTTAAGGTAAAATTAATATACCATAGTCTTTAATAAAGTTTTCTTTAACCCCAGTTATAAATATATGTTTTATGGACCCCTGTAACAGTTTACATTTTTATTAAGACAATTACTTATATAATAAACTACTGAACACTTATTTACCCCAGACAATATTCTGGACAGTGGAAAGCTTACAAAGGTGAATGAAATGTTGAAACACATTATTAAATGAGTCAGTCTCCTCAAAATCAGGGATATCCATAATGAGGGGTGTGTGTGTGTGTATGTGTGTGTGCTGAAATTATGAACACTTCTGAGAAAGGTAAGTAGCTTGGTGTGACTTGAAAACATGTTTATTCATAGAGGTAGCAGGATATGAGGATGATGCAGGTATAGATTAAAAGGTTGTGTTGTGCCTATTCAGCTATGCATTATACTGAAGCATAGAGAGACATTTGAGGTTTAGCATCAGGATGACAAAAAGGTTGGGTTTGTGTTTTAAGAAGATAATTCTTGCAGGTGATTTTATGAGAGCAAAGATTCAGGCAAAGAGATCCCCTTGTAAGTTATTGCAATATTCTCAGTGAGTGATGATGAAAACAATCAATTATATATAATTGTGACAGCAAGGATAGTAAGGAGAAGATAGATATAACAACTAATCATGATTTGCCTTACATTATTGTTGACTGTATGCATGTCTGTCTTCTTCACCAGATTATGTGGACAAAAAATGATTCATATACTAAATCTGACAAGCTCAGGGAGGCCAGCACACTCAGAGATCAAAAGTAACCATATCAGATGGCTGAAATTAAACTTCCTAAATAAAAGTGAGTCATATAACCAATATCTGAAAACAGCCCAAGTGTGTATCAGTAAATGAGTGGATGAAAAGCAGTGGTACATTTACACAGTGGAATACTACTCAGCAGTGAAAGAGAAAAATCTTACCTTTTGCAACAGCATGGTAAGAAAATTATTAAGCTAAGTAAAATGAGCCAGTTAGAGAAGGACAAATACAATATGGTCTCATGTTTATATGGAATCTAATCAACAAAATAATTTATATTTTTCTTTTTAATTTTTTTATTGATTTTAATTTATTGTGCTTACATATATTCAAGTGTCCCACCAATATATGTCCCTCCCTCCACCCTTGTGTTCCCCTTGATGCTCCCTTTGACCCCTTCCCCCTTCTCTTCAAGATTTGCTGTCTTACTCTCTATAACACTGTGTTATGTGTATATATAATTTCACCGATCTCTTTTCCTTCTCTGATCCCATCCTCTCATCCCCTTTCCCTCTGACTGCTTTCCCTCTGGTCCCTTTGATCCCACCTCTACCTCTATTCCATTCCTCAGTTCACACTGTTCATTAAATTTCTCATATGAGTGAAGTCATATATCTTCCTTTCTCTGCCTGGCTTATTTTACTTAACATAATAGTTTCCAGGTCTATCCATGTTGTCACAAAAGGTAAGATTTCCTTCTTCTTCATGGTCCCATAGCATTCCATTATGTATATGTACCACAGCTTTTTGATTCACGCATCCACAGATGGACACTTGGGCTGTTTCCAGATTTTCGCTATTGTGAACAATGCTGCCACTAACATGGGGGCGCATTTCTTCTTTCCGAACAGTGCTATGGTGTTCTTAGGGTATATTCCTAAAAGTGGGATAGATGGGTCCAAAGGCAGTTCGATTTTTAATTTTTTGAGGAATCTCCATACTGTTTTCCACAGTGGCTGCACCAGTCTGCATTCCCATCAGCAGTGCAGAAATGTTCCCTTTTCTCCACATCGTTGCCAGCACTTATTTAAAAAATAAAATAGAAACAGAAGCATAGAACAGACTGACAGCTGTCAGAGGGGAGGAGGGTTGAAGGCAGGGTGATAAAATATAAAGCGATTAAGCAAAAAAGGAATATATATGTGTGTGTGTGTGTGTGTGTGTGTGTGTGTGTGTTTGTGTCTGTGTGTGTACATATATATATGACACATAGACACAGACAGCAGTATGGTGATGGGGGTGGTGGGAGGTGTAAGTGGGCAAGGGTGAGATAAATGGGGACAGAAAGAGACTTGACTTTGGTTGATGAGTGCACAATGCAATATGCAGATGATGTTTTATTGAGTTGTAGACTTGAGACCTATATGGTTTTATTAACAAAAATATAAAAAATAAAGTTGTGGTGAGTTTAATAAACTAATCTAACTAAAGATAAAATAAACATTGAATCATGGGCAGTCATATTCTAAGCCAGCATCTTCCTTGACAAAGGTCAATATGTCAATTATTACCTTAATTGAATCGATTGTCTTTTTGCATCTATGAAAACATACATTTGAAATGCCTCAGTGATCTCCTTTATCCAGATTCCTCCCACCAGAACAGGGACTACAGAAACTCTCATTGTCATCTTGTTCCCCACATCCCATCTCTATGCTGTAAGTGTTCATTGTTAACTATCTGTACCAACCAAAGTAAGAGAAGTATTGGTCACTTCATTTTACTGTTAATCCAATCTCAGAGATTTCCCCACTTTGCTTTCTCCTGCCTTCCGATTCTACCACCAATAAAATTCATGTAATCCTCTTTACGCCCCCTCTTTTAGTTAAAATAAACTGAAAAACTGCTATTCTCTGGAGAATTTTCTCAAACTGTTTAGATTTTGCTTCTCAGAAATTGTCAGTTTGACTCAAATAAACTCATACAAATTCTTTACAAGTTTGGATGTTTCTTACGTTGAAAATTATAAAGAAACAATGGCACAAAATATATATTTATGTTTTTACTCTATGCCATACTGTGACCATAGAATATGGTTGGTATTTGATTGAATTCACTTTGATTGTATTTATTACTTTCTATTAAATGATATGAAAAACTTACATCATACACACAGATAAATGCATATATTTCATCAGTATTTAAATTGTAATGTACCTCAAAACTAAAAGCCACTGAGCTGATAGTGATCAGATATTCAAGCACAATTCACATATAAAAACTGGCTGAGCCTGACCAGGCAGTGGCACAGTGGATAGATCATCAGAATGGGATGCGGAAGACCCAGGTTTGAGACCCCGAGCTCACCAGCTTGAGCGCGGGCACATCTGGCTTGAGCAAAAGCTCGTCAGCTTGGACCCAAGGTCACTGGCTCCAGCAGGGGGTTGCTTGGTCTGCTGAAGGCCCGAGGTCAAGGCATATGTGAGAAAGCAATCAATGAACAACTAAGATGTTGCGACAGCAATGAAAAACTAATGATTGATGCTTCTCACCTCTCTCCGTTCCTGTCTGTCTGTCCCTATCTATCCCTCTCTCTGACTCTCTCTCTCTCTGTTCCTGAAAAAAAAACTGGCTGAATTAAATGTAACAGCAGATCAGCCTGGCTTACTCCACCTCCTTCTCCAGATGGTTGTCCCTGTGCAGGTAGCAAAAGGAAAAGTGACCATTCTGCTAGACTGATATCTCCATGCCAAAGAGAATTATGTACAAACTTTTTTGAGATGAAAAGAACATAACCATTAAAAAAATAAAATCTTTGTTAAAGAATGAGACTTGGCTTAAAACAATCTTAGGCCAAGATATAAAGGAGCTCTGAAAACTTTTACTTCCCTTTTCATCCTATTTCTGAATGGTCTTGCAGGTCAACAGTCAAAATGGCCCTCAGCTATGAAATGCTCTACCATAAATTGTCATATTTTTCTTTGCAGAATGAAATAGTTTCTGTTAAACTAGAAAAACTGAATGTGCCTTAGTAGCTACTGTTGAAAGAAACAGAAAAAGAAGAAGGAAAGTCTTTGTCTTAGCCCAAGCATGAGATTCCATTAATACTGAAAATGTCATGGTAAAATGTCTGGTTCCATAGAACACTAATGCTAACTCATGATATAAGGTTAATAAGTTTGTTTAACTTAGTGTTTTCAGGCTCATTAAACAGTGTTTAGACATTACATATTATAATTATTAATCATATCTCAATGGAGGAAAGAATTGTAATCTACCAAATATTTTCAAATTAGTATTCATCTCAGTCCTTCTTTATTTTTCAATGCAAAAACTAACGACATATTATAAAGAATTGAGTGTATAATACTATTCATCTAAGTCCATATACATAGGTTTTTAAAAATAATTTGAACAAATGGCTTAGAAGCACTTACATTTATTTAATTATCAAGTTCTAACTAGAAATTACAATAATAACTGGATGCTGTGTGAAAATATTGATTTTGTGCTTTCTTTTTATCCAGTAGCCATAGACTATTATAAAAATTCAATGCAGCATTATTTTTTCAGCTTGCATTTAAAGATTCACGAACTTTAAGGAATATTTATCATCTGTCTTCTTGAACATTTATGTTCCAATCTATAGCAGTGTAATCTCCTTAGGAATTTGGACTCATAATTTTTTCTTCGACATTCTACTGAAACAAGCTTGAATCTTAAATAGTTTCTCTTTCAAATACTAACCATGGGTTATTAATTTAAATGTTCACTTTGTGGTTCCATTAATGAGGCTTTATAGGTATGATTTGTAATTATATCATAAGGTTGTTAATGCTTTTGTTTGAGAAATAAAATAAAATAACTCAAGGTTTACTTTTTAGATTTAATATAAAACATTAGTGGAGAAGGTAACATTTTCATTATTCAAATGTATTTTTATTTTAAAACAAATTTGTAAAAATATATATATGTTTAAAGCATAACATTTTAGCAAAAAAAGTATACTCAAATATCAGACTGATAGATTAATATCTTAGACTATTTGCTCAGTATGTAACCATTTAATTAAGCCATTTTTTTCTCCAAGTTATATTTTCTTCCTTTTTTATTTTGGAATAATAGCAAAATTTGCACCTTTTAAATGAAGTTTAAGTAAAAATACAATTGTGTATTATCGGTATTTTTATAAATAAGCCTAGAATTGTATAAGGTGACTAGGAGTTATTCATTAAAGACTAGAGCATTCATATATAAAGTCTAAAGAATTTAAACAATCTTTATTTGTATTAGAAATAATACTAGATTAATTTTTGGTTATGTATTTGAAAGAAATAACCTTTTTAAACCTTTACTCAGAATTTAAAATGTTATTCTTATTCTAAATAAAATAATGCTTCCTATTCCAGTCATGTTTTCTGTGTTTTAAATGTTCTACCACTAAAAATGCCCAAGTGGTAGTTCACCAGCTAAAATGAGGCACAAGGGGCTAGATTTACTCTTTTGCCTGAATATAGTAAGAAACAATGGGCAAAATGTATAAAATTCAAGTTATTGGGCATCAGGTAGTAAAGGGGTAATAGACTGTGAAGCATGAGAAGAAAATGAGGTGAGCCTACACATGCCCAAGCTCTGTGAATGGAGAGAATTTACAGACCATGTGCAGGGAGGGAGGTCAGGAGACCAAGGCTGACAGAATTCACAGAGCAGAGTCCTGAAGGAGAGAGAGTGCACAGAGAGCCATGGTGATCTGCAGACTCTCTTGTTGAAGTATCCACCTGGGAATGGATTGGTGTATGTAGGGGACAACAGCTACATGAGGTAAAGAATTTCTTGAAAAGCTTGTAAGAAACAATAGCCTAGAATCACATTCTAACAGCAAAACTGGAAAATCTTATGTTTCAGAAAGGTTGGACAAGGGTCCCAAAAGGGTCTTACCTAAGCAGTGGAGAAAATTAGCCTTAGACTAAACATTGCTTTGTTTCTACCTGGCAGAATTTAAAGGAAGAACCTGAGAGGGTTGAACAGTTTCTAAATCAGTTAACTGCATATCAGAACAGATCTGTAGAATATTTTTAAGAATAGCAACATATCTAATACCCCACAGGCTAAAAGTCACATCTGGCATTCTCTAAAAATTTTCCAGACCTGCAAAAAGACTGGAACCCATTATGAAAATAATAATTAATCACTCAAAACTAATCCAGAAATGACAGATAGAATTAATTAATAAGACCATTAAAATAGTTTCTATAACTGTAAAAGAATCTAGAGAAAAGGTTGAACATGTAGAGCTATTCAAGATATAAAATAACTGTAAAGCCAGTAGCCATGGCCACCAACACAGCCGCTTGGCCCATGCAGGTTTGCATTTGATCCTGACATGCGGTAATGAAACAACGGAGCCAAGAACTGGTGGGTCATTAGCTTTAATCCTAGCTTGTATTCAGCGGGCAAGAAATATACACAGTGGAAAAACATTTGCCTTTCCATTCAGGGCTCCCAAAGCCACTGACTTATTTGAGTTTCCTAGAATCAAAGGTTTCTATCTCACCAGCCTTATTTACCTCTGTTCTCCATCTCCTTCTCTCTGCACAAACTGGCTTCTCCTTCATTACTCCGCCATCTTGGCTGCTTCTCTCCTCCACATGGTCTTTCTCTGCTCTCTCTAGCATGGGCTCCTCTGCCACATTTTATAGTATAGAAATCAAAACCTTTAATTCAATATACAAACAAGGAAATCTCTGATACAAAGTCACTTATCTGAGACATAATGGGATTCCTCATGACAGTGTACCACCCCCTATCATGCAACAGTTAAGGGTGTGGGGAAAAGCTTAGTCTTAAAACTAGCCTTAGGCTATAAGGACCCTGCCTGCTTACAGCCTATCTCCCACACCCAATGCAAACTATAAGTGAGCAAACATATATATCATATTTACAAACTTATTTGACCAATAATAACCCTGATCAACATTGAGAGGAGTTTAGCAAATGTTGGTTGGTCATCTTGGCTCCACAATTTTAAATAAATACAATTTTGTAGATATAGCTAAAGCTATGCCACCTTCTCAATAGGTATCTCCCTGTTCTCAGAGTTGATGATAGTTTGCATACATGTCCAATGTTTCAGTACATGCCAGGCTACAAGTCGCTGTATCAGCAAATCTTTGCCTGGGGACTTTGTCCTTCAGCACTATCTTTGTGTACACTTGGGGAAGGACAGAATTCCTTCATTTGAAAAGGAAGGAAGGAAGGAAGGAAGGAAGGAAGGAAGGAAGGAAGGAAAGAAAGTAGGAAAGAAGAAAGATTATAAGATTATTTTGGGAGCTGTTTTAAGTCATTGAAGGAAAGAAAAAAGTGACCTGAGTCACAGACCTTACTGAAAGACCTTACTGAAAGGCTAGTGTGTTCCAAAAGGAAAATTTATTTTAAAAGTGCCTGGGTGCAGGCAGTCCGAGATCAGCAAAGGGTGTCAGATCTGAGGGACGGATGAGGCAGGGATTATATGGATTTGTCAGAGTCTTGGGCAAAGGCAGCTGCAAAATGACTTTTTCTGTTTTTGGTTGCAAGTGACCCCACAATTCTTCAAAATTGTCTGTACTCTGATCAGTTGTCCCCTATCAGCATCCAGCTGCAAAGGAGGTTTGAGCTTGATTACTGAGTAGCCAAATACTTCTTTCTCCTTCAAACATGCATTGTTCTTAAGAAAGATGATGGCTGAGTGGTCATTTTATCTATCACTTACACCTTTCATAAAAATTAACTCAAAATGGATCTTAGATTTAAATGTAAAAGGAACTTCTGGAATAAAACATGGGAAAAATTAGAGTCTAGATGATTTTTTAGAAAGATTATCAAAAACATAATCTATGTCAGTAAAAATTGGTAAGATGGACTTTACTAAAATTAAAAACATTTGCTTTGTGAAAGACACAGTTAAGAGACTAAAAGATAAGCTAAAAAGTGAAAAAAATATTTGCAAAACAAGTATGTATCTGTTAAAGTACTTGTTTATAAACATACAAAATAAATTTGTCACCAATAAGAAAGCAAAGAACTCAATAAAAACAGAAGTGACAAAAAAATCCTATCAGATACTTTAGCAGAAAAAATAAGAAAGAAATAAGCATATTAAAAAATCGTGAACATCAATTGTCATTAGAGAACAATAATTAAATAACGATGAGATACTACAACATACCTACCAGAATGCCAAAATTTTCCCTGACACCACCAAAAGGTAAGAGTAATGTAGAACAACAAGAACTATTCTTTACAGCTGGAATTGCAGAATGGCAAGGGTTACTTTGGAAGAAAGCTTTATAAATGTTTTACAAAGATAAATATAGTCTTATCTGGTAATTGAGTTTCTAGGTATTTATCAACCTTATTCAAGATCATCAAAAACAAGGAAAGTGTGGAAAACTGTCTCAACCTTATTCAAGATCATCAAAAACAAGGAAAGGGTGGAAAACTGTCTCAGCCAAGAGTTGCCTAAGGAGACAACTCCTTAGGCAACTTAGATGTAGTGTGGAGTCTCGGCTGGGACCCTACCACAAGAAAAGGATTCCAGGAAAAATATAAGGATATCTGAATATAGGATGGGCTTTTAGTAATCATACTATATTGATATTGGTCCATTGTAACAAATGTACTTTATCAATGTAATGTTATTAATAGAGGCTCTATCTACTGCGCCACCGCCTCGTCAGGTTAAAAAACTTTTCTTAATCTAAAAAACTACAGACTAAAACTAAGATTCAAATATATTAGATTTTCTTCTTAAAAAGCAAGAGTATCAAAATGCACATATCATATTTTGATTCAGTAGTAAAACATTTCTATTTTATAAAATAATTTAAACCATTTGCTATGGTCCAAAAGTGCTTATTTAAAAATGGAAACAAAATCTTGCTACATCTAAACATTATAATTGCCCCAAAGTTTAGAAAATATAATCGGGATTGATGTGTTTATACCTTGAGTTTGCAACTTACAATTATGTTATTCCTGGCTAGAAGCCTTAATATATATATATATTTAGTTTCCCCTCCTGTATGTATACAAGACAGAATAATATTTACACAAATGGATTTGGCATTTATTTGAGGCAATGCACAATAATCAAGTATTTGAATGTTACATATTACAATTATATATGCAAAAAAACTACTTGGATCCACCTGAAAATATTTCAACTTCTTTCATATTGATCATGATAGCAGATAAAGTAGACAACTGGAAAAAAACAGAATGGTTGATCCATACAGTCAAAGGACAGAGACCATAACACATTTCCAGAAATCGGGAAGTGGAGAGGACATAAAGGAATTGACAAGGAGACAATTCTGAGATGTTCTAAATTAAATTACAAGATCTAGAGAGTGAGAGAAAGAGACAGACCTGTTAGTCTGTTGATGGCTTCAAGCCACCTGACAAGACTCCTTGCATTCCTTCTGTGTCTTTTGGAACTTGGGAGTAATTTCAAGGTGGCCATTTCCAAAGGTTATGTTAGTTCCCATCGCATTCCAGATCCAGGAGTCTTGGCTTCCTGTTAACATGTGGGCTTTCAAGACTGCTATTCACAGCGCTATCCCAGAGTGCCCAGCTCTCTTCCTCCAACCCCTTTGCCTACAGCTAATATAAATTCTTTCAGATGGCTTACATCTTTCGCTCCCTTCCCCTTACATGATGTATAATACATAATAATGCTTGCGAACTCTGAGACAATAAACATGTATGTCTTTTCCACCTAGCCATGCTGCTGGTTGTTTAGACCCCATGCCCCAAGACCAGTCATCTTTTTGGCTAGCACTTTGGCTAGATAAAACCTTTCTTTGAAAAAGACTTTCAGCCAAGCAAGTTAAAAGTTTTGTTTAACAGAACACAGGGGAAACTGAGGGGTTATGGAGAGAGAGGAAGAAATAAATAAAAGTGTGGCAGCATCTGCCTTTTACTGAGATGTAAATATATGAGAGAACATGTCACAGGGGTCCTTGATATTAAATGACTGAGTATTCTATAAGCATTAGCTTTTTAATCTAAACAGTATATTTATAATACCTGCTTGAAGTAGCCCTTTTCCCCCTGATGTGTCACAGGACATTAGGCACTCTCCTTAAAAACAAGAGACATCTGAGAAAAGGTTGCACATATTCAGCATACTATGTGTCACCTCTGGAAGGAATAAACGCCACTTATCTTTAGAGTCCACCCAGTTAGTGGAGCCACATTCGTAATTTCCAGGTGGCTGGCCTTGCTAAATGGCATTACAAGCCATGAGTCATGTGACCATTGGCCCAGTTAGGACCCATCATGTGCTTCGTACATAAAAAGAGAAGTATTTAATGTTCACCTCATTTTACTTCCATTGTATAAGGTAGCGTGAGGTACCGTAGACAGCATCTTGATTGCAGTGGATCCACAACTCAAGGGGAAAGACGTTCCACGAGGATGCACACACTTATCACTGAGGCATGGCCCTGACAACTGCACAAATGAGGATCCTGAACGGACAGGGGTCACTGCTGACTCAGCAAGCAGAAGGGCCACAAGCAAAACGAGCACCCACCAATTTGCGAGCTTCATTTAACACACATCAGAAAGTATGTGGCATAATTGTGTCCCTCACAGAGAAGGGAGGGCTTTGGGTGACCATTCTTCTAACTGGGAGAAAAAAAAAAGAGAGAAAAGGAAACATTTGTTCTCCTCTAGCAGATTTGAGCTTATGTCACCAAAGAAAACAGGAGGTCTGCAGGAGAACTATGGATGTCCAAGGTGCCTTCCCCTGAATACATTCACACACCTTAATACATTCACAAAACATGGCCCAAGTCATTTCTATTCTCTTACGTGTGTGTGTGTGTGTGTGTGTGTGTGTGTGGTGTGTGTGTATGAAGACTCTGTCTCTCTACCCCTTTTTTTGTTTATATTCCCATTCCCCACTCATTCCTTTTTGACTACCATAAGCTTTATCTAAATATCTATATTCCTGTTTCCGTTTTCTTTTTATTTATTATATATTGTTCACTTTTAGATTCCACATATAAGTGAAACCATATGGTATTTGTCTTTTCCTGTCTGACTTATTTCACTTAATATAATACCCTGTGGGTCTATCCATGTTGTTACAAATAGCAAGATCTTTTTTCCTTTTTTATGGCTAAGTAATTTTATATTATATAAATGTACCACATCTTCTTTGTTCATTTGTCTATCTATGGACATCTAGGTCTCCCCAAGTCATTTCTGAATAAGCCTATGTTCATTTAAGGATGATGACTCAATGATGGAATTGTGAATTATCTTACTTTTGTGATCATAACAATTGAGAGTGTCACACTGAGTATATGACTGCTTCCTGGCATTTTGCCTATCCGTTTTTTGGTTGTTTTTTTTTTTACCTTATAACAGTGATTTTCAATTGGTGTGTGGCAAAAGGCACGCTGCCGTGCAAAAGAATTTTTAAAATATGCAATACCTGACTATTAAGTCAGGGCACTGACCTCTTTTCCTGTAGATTGTCAAGTGAAAAAATGACAACAGTCAATACAAAAATAGACATCCGGTGTGAATGAGTCAAAACTATATATTTTTTTTGTCAGATCATCAAAATATATATTTTTTGGAGTGCCACAGAATTTTAGTAATTAGTTTATGTGTGCCATGAAATATAAAAGTTTGAAAATCATTGCCTTATAATATGGTTCTATGTACTATAAGAACCTTGCTAATTATTATGTAAATTCAAGTGAAGAGACCGCAATATTTCCTTTATGTTTCAAATATCTAACATAGTGCATATCTAAGAGGCAGCAAATGGCTGATGAATATTCTTATTTATGAAATGGATGAAATTATTGCAACCAAATATAGCCATTCCATGATTCTTTGACGTTTTTTAAATTTACCAGATATTCAAGTGCTCCAAATTGTATCTACTTTATTCAAAGTCATTGAAGGAATAAGGCAAGGGAGTAAATTTGAAATGACTTAGAGAACAAACATTTGTGACTCACACCAAATATGTAACTAACACACACACACACACACACACACACACACACATACACACATTTTTTTTCCTAGTCAGTATCTGAACATATTTAAGCTGATGATGAGTCAGTTCAACATCACACAGTATGACTAAGCTTGGAAAAAGAAAAAGCTCTGACATGTGTCCTCCTTCCGACAGTGACATCTTACAGCCCCAAACTATTTCTTTAGTTCCTTTCCAGTTGAGAACAGAAAGCCTAGCAAATGCCCCAGGGCGTGTCAAGCCAGCCTAGACGGATGTCAGTGTTTACCCATTTCCTCACTTTGGGCTATCAACTGTGTCAGACATTTCGGAGAAGTGAAACATGTCATATTTTAAATACCACATGGTGATTCTGGCAGAACAGGTGCTGATCTGTAGGGCACCACACAGTTTATGCTTGAGGTCATTATTCCAAGAATTAAGTCAGAAAACAAGAACTATGAAAAGGACATGTCAAAAATCAACATCTCTCTTCTATCCTTGGGGATGTATCTGCCAATTGAGAACTTCCAGATTACTCTGTGGAGGTCCAAGATGGCGGCAGTGTAGGGGGACACTGACCCGCTGTGAGCAAAATCAAACACACATCTACAGAGAGCGATTACTCCTGCCAAACAACTGAGCACCAAACGAACAACTTCTGACAATAAAAGAAAGACTGAACAGAATGGCTGAAAAGCCACCAGAGCCTTAAAGAGCTGGAGGAGCTGCCTGGCCAGAGGAGCCCTGCGCACCATTGTGATGCCCCTTCTACCTCAGAGGGCAGTCCTGTCCTCTATTTGGGGCTTTGGCCTACTAGGAGGATCACTGCAGCTCAGTCATGGGTACATTGGCTGGAGCCTTTGGCCTCTGCACACAGGGATCAGGAACAACTGGGTATCATTCCGCATGTCTGGTCTGCCTGCCAGGAATGGCTCTGGGTTGCAGGTTAGTTGCCCAGGTGCTGAGGGCCTGCTGGGTCCCACGTTCTGGAAGAGCCTGCTTGTGTCCCGGGCTCTGAAAGTGCCTGCAATAGGCCAAGAAGCTTCCCCCAAATGCCCCACACCTAGAGCCTGTACAGAGGCTGCTTCTACCCAGGACAAATTTCTGTACAACCAATAAGAGAGACTTCTAGAGAAGGCTGGCAGCCGGGAGCTCCGGGGTCAGAGTGGCTGTGGTTCACTGCCTCTCCACCTCCTGAGGGTAGGGGGCTCCATCTATCAGATCTGGCAAGGTTGCGGCAGAATGTTCCCAGACACATCCTTGGGCCCATTTTGGCCCTTTGGTTATTGTCTCTGCAGTGAGGAGTCAGTGGAATCTTCAGCCAGGCCAATGCTTTCTGGAGCAGAAAAAAACCTTTCACACAGCATGCCAGTTGGAGCAAGGGGCCAGGCTTTCCTTTCCCTGCTGGCCTATATCTGAATGCACACACTCCAGAGAGGCATCTTCCTACTAACTCTTCAGCTTGGAGAGACTCCTAGGCCAGACAACTGAAGCCTGTGCTGACATTATCCCCAGCTGCTGGGTAATAATAAGCCCATTGCTCCTCCAGATGAACCTGGGCAGCGTTTACCCACGTTGACCTCAGTGCAGGGTAGCTGCCACTAATTACCAATCACACCACTCTCCACTTTTTTCCCCCGAGGGTTGGTAGCCTTCCTTAATCTCTTCTCTTTATTAAATGATTCAAGTGCCCTAATTACTATCTGTTATCATTATGGCTCTTAAACCCCTTTGTCAAAATGATTTCACAGCTTCTCTCTAAACAATTCTCACAGCACCTTTCAAGAAATCAGCCCCTTATTTTAAATTCCTTTAACTTTTTAAAATTAATTAATTATTACATTTATTGGGGTGACATTGATTAATAAAAATTTTAAATAGTCATTCTTGTGTTTTTAAGAGAAATAACATCAATTTTATAGTGCAATAATTATAATTTTAATTGCACATTTTAAGCCTGTAGAAAATTTTTAGAAAGCATTTTTTTATTATAAAGTGTTAAGAACAAATAAAATTTATTTTTATTCTACTCTTTTTATTTAGTGAGAGGAGGAGAGGCAGAGAGACAGACTCCTGTGTGCACCCCAAAGGGGATCCACTTGACAAACCCACTAGGGGGTGATACTCTGCCCATCTGGGGCCATGTTTGCAACCAAACTCTTCTTAGCACCTGAGGTGGAGGCCATGGAGCCAACCTCACTCCAACTGAGCCATGGCTACAGGAGGGGAAGTGAGAGAGAAGAAAGAGGGAGAGGGGTGGAGAAGCAGACGAGCACCTCTTCTGTGTGCCCTGACCGGGAATAGAACCCAGGAACATACACAAATTAAAAAAAGAGATTTAATTATTCCTCTTCAAATAAGGAAAGAGACCCTCTCTCCCTCCTTTTTTAAAATTTACCTTTTTTTATTGAACTATAGTTGACATACAGAATTGTATGAGATACAGGTGCTCAACATGGTTATTCAATGTTTATATACCTTACAAAGTGATCACCGTGATAAAGCAACTAATCATCTGTCATGTACAAAATTCATACGATACTGTTGTTTATATTTCCTATTCTCTCTCTCTACATCACATCTCCATGACTTTTTTGTTTTAGAACTGGAAGTTTGTACCTCTTATCATCAAGTTCTTAAAGCAACTCTATTCTTAATGACAGGCAAACAAGAGTCGGTTATAATTAAGGTTATATATTTTCTTAACAAGGGGAAATTTAGTATTTATGAGACTTTGGCAGTAGCCTTGAAAGGAGGCCCATTTTCATCCCATACAGGGTGTGCCCATTTGCCATTAGGCTGACATGCATAGACTGCTGAAAACTTTCAGGCAACTGTGTCAGAATGACATTAAAACCTGTTTGTACTAATGCTTACACTCAGACACAGCATGCCTGTACACTAGAAATTTCATATGATGCAACATTATTGCAAAATTAATGTTTTCTTTCTTCAAAGCACCAGATTGGAATAAGCCTTGCTATGAGGTGGTTTCAATAGGAGTTTCCCATTCACCGTGGGAAACCTTTTTGGTGACATCAGCATTTAGTGTATGTGTTCAGAGAAATAGTTAGTACTGGGAAGGCCTTTGGCTGAACTCTGGCTCCAGGACCATAAAACCTCTCCCATTTAGAGAAATAAATTACATTATGTTCCTTTCTTCTGTTTTATAGCTGAAAATACCCAGTGATTTTGTAGACAAACATCAAGCTATCCCCCGGTCCCTGTTGGAATTTACTGATGCAAACTTGATAACTGTGGCTATCTCACATGAGAAGGGGTTGTGTCAAGATATCTTCTCCTGGGGGGCTATTAGTCTCTGATCTGAGATAGGCGGGGGTGGGGAGAAGAGAAGGGAATAGCATGCTCTGACATTAGAGCCATTTATCACCTACTGCTGCGTGTAGAATAAAAGGATCCTCTTTCAAGATAGTCTATTATCTGCGGCTTGCTGGCTTCATGCTGTCATATGTTTTTTTCAGTAGTCAATAAATTGCTGAAGGCCACATTTGAAGAGTAAGTACTGCTGTACATCTAAGCTTATATAGTGTTCTGTTATTTACAGCAGCATTTGCCCATTTTCTAGAAGAATCTAATAGACCAGGAGGTATTTTTCTACTCACCAGATAATCTCATTAGTGATAGTTTACAAAATCTATTTTTATAATAAATAAACTAGAAAAATATTTTATATACATTTTAAATTGTGTCCTGCTTCAAAAATGCTTAAACAAGTATACACACATTTAGCAAAAGTGGTGCTTACTTATTCCTTACACTTAATCTCATCTCTGTTTTAATGTATGTATTTCATTTCTTCAATCAGTGTGTACACCACACGGAACCCTGTAAACCAGACATTAATTGGTGCTAAATACACTCCTTTGTTTAACACCAAATCCTAGCCTGGATAATGAAGAATTAGGTCCTGAGCTCTATTTTATAAAATCAGGGATGGGAATCATCCAAGAGTGTTTACAGGTAAGGAGTTTTCAGCAGCCTTTGTTCTGCCTGGCCAGGCATTCACCCACTAATTTATTAGGGACAAGATCAATAGCCTGAACTAGATTGCTGTGCTTAACTTGAATTGAATTTATGCCATGTTTACAGCTGTTTTCTCTGATAGTATCCTTGAAGGAGATGAGTTGTTAATCTAATGTGTTTGTGCCGCCATTTTGCATGTGCTGATTGCTTCAATGACTTCCTAGAGATTCTTTTATATTAAGCCCAAACTCATAGGCAGAAATCAATCAGAACAGCACTTTCTCTCTAAAGAATATAGAAAACTTATTAGAAGCAAAATAGTGCCTCTCAACTGTGGTTAGCCTTGGGCAACATATGTCTACTGAGTACAAGCAAGAAACAGTGGGCAGTATTATTCACTCTGGCACCATCACAAATATCATATCAGTGTTCAGTGCTCTGTAACAGATTACAGTAAATGTAGTTGCTTAGAACAACACACATTTACTACCCCACAGTTTTTCTGGGCCAAGAGTCCTGACAAGACTTAGTTAGCTGTGTCTGCTGCAAGATCACAGTCAAAGTGCCAGGCAGGACTCACGTGGAGTTCAAGAGTGGCAGGGTCCCTTTCCAAGTTTACTCAGTCATTTTGGCAGAATTCATGTTTTTAGGACTAAGGGACCCATAGCTGCCTGCTTCTTTAGAGCCAGAATGGAAAGCAAGACTCTAGACTGAGTCTGCTAGTAACATGGAATTCTATATAAAATTATCATGTAATTATGGCAGGGACAACTCATTTCTTTTGCCATACAATGTGACATAATGATAGTAGTAACACCTCATCAACTTTGCCATGTTCTATTGGTTGAAAGCAAATCACAGGTTGCTCCCAGACTCTAGGGGAGAAGATATGCGAGGATGTGAACACCAAGAGGTGGGGATCGTGGGCACACCTTCAGTCTGTCTCACAGTGCACCCTCTGCCTCCAATGGCTCACATCCTTCCTACGTGGATGTATATTTATTCTCCTCCCAAAACTTTCAGAGTTTCATCCCATTACAGCACAAACTCAGAATCCAAAATTCCATGTTTTAAGTCAGATCTCAGTGTAGAGGAGGCTTCTGAGTATAGCTTGTTAAGTATGACTACTGGGACACAATTCTCTTCTTTTGTGACTGTGAGAAACTAGAGACAAGTTATCTTCTAATCCCATCCAACATATGATGATGGCCCAGGCATATGTTAAGAGCAATAATAGCTGTGGAGATGTCAAGTCAAGAAGCGGAAAGAGAAAGTAAAAGGAGTCACTGGCATTTGTAGCAGTTCTGAAATCCAGCTCGGCTCATGTTGGGAGTTCCATGATTAAGTTTCAAGAGATGAAAATAATTCTTTGTGGCTCTGACTCTTTCTTTTGGAATATGGGCTCCTCCCTCTGAGTCAAGTATCTATACATACCCATCCCTGATATTTGCACTAGAATGGCAATATAACCATGAGGAATAAAATAATCGCCAGTTAGAATTATTTTATTTAGTAACAGAATAAAATTAGAATACACTATTTTTCAATGTTCTACTTCTGAAGTTATTTATTAGCATCAATGTCAAAAAAGCTATGATCTGTGAAGTTGAAAATGAAAAATATGAGCCAAAATTGTGGACACCATAATTTTTTTAGAAGTTATATATATATATAATATATACATAATATATATAATATACATATATATTATATATTAAAATGTTCTTCTGAACTATCCATTTTCTAGGGAATTTTAGACAATTTCAAATCATACTTTCCAAAATGTTAAAAGTGAAATAATAATAAATGATAACATGGCATTTAAATGGTTCTCTTAAAAAAATTTTAGATTTACAACTTTGAAAAAGACATTATGCCTATATTTACCAAATGAAGTGGAGAAAAAAAGATAGTATTTTTATGCGAAAAAATCTAGAAAACTTTCTTAAAGGAAAAGGGTTTTATTTTCCTCAATAACATGGCTGGAAGGCAGACATTTCTTTAAAAGGGCAGTGGATGCTGTTATCACATGAGTGGATGGATAGTCCTGGCCAGATAGCTCACTTGATTAGAGCATTGGACCCAATGCACAGAGGCTGTGGGTTTGATCCTTGGTCAGGGCACATAAAAGAACAGATTGATGTTTCTGTCTCTTTCTCTCCCTTTTTTTCTCTATAAAATCAATAAAACATTTTTTTTTTAAAAAAAGAGCAGATAAATCTATTGCTACCACAGTACTTTGCACATAGTGTATGGACATGACCAGGTCTAGGAGCTATTTGGCTATTCAGTATATGTGAGGAAAATGTGGCCTTGAGACAAGACAGTGCAAGGCAGTGCTGTTCTCAGCAGAAAGCCAGATCCTAGCTATGACTGCAAGTAGAGAAAATGTCAAAGGTCCAGAGTTGAAGTTAATAGGAATATTGCCAGATGATTTTTATGAGAATTTTGGGTACTTACTTCCAAAATATAGAGCAAAAATCTGGGAGGATTTGTCATTCTATCAGAGGCTGAGGCACACAGAGATGTATGATGGAACCTCTGTTGATATTTTTAGAGATGTACATGCTGTTTTCATGCCACAATCCAAAGGGTTTCTGGGGCTGCACATGCCCCCCCACACACACACACACCATAGCCTCTTCCCCAGGGAGGGTGAGCAGATGCTGGGCTGGTTGTCACTTCTGGATTCCCAAAACATTAGGGATTTCTCTTCTGATCTCTCCCTCCGTGATAGTACTATCCTAATGTGTGGAAGTTATTGGTTTAACAGGTCCCCAGACACCTGTACAATTTCACAATGCATAGAAATGGAAGCTCAGGATGGATCAGATCTACATTTTTATCTAAGAGAGAGGAAAAATAGTGTTGTTCACAAAAGAAGGCAACTAGAAGTACTAATGTTGGTTGCTGTAGGAGCAAGACTTTTTAAAACATTATTATGCCCATTTGTTTCTCTTCAATCCCTTTAATATGCTCAATGGTGTGTGTGTGTGTGACTGATTTCTTCTCATCTTTCAAGTCTTCTTCTAATCCAAGAAGCCCTCTCTTTACCAATAAATATAATATATATTATTAAATTATACAAGTGTTTGAGCTTTTAAAAAAGGATGCAATATTATATATTATTAATAGGCATTTGCTTTTTTCATTCAACATTCTGCTACTAAGATTTATACAAACGTTAATATGGAGTTGTAAATTATTTACTTTAACTGTTCTGGTATATTCTATAATATGATTATATTTTATTTATTATTCTCTGCAAATAAAATTTTTTAACATTCTTTAATTACTAATATCACTAGCACAAATGTTCTCTGTGTTAGTCAAGGAATGGGTTTCCTGGCCATACATTTAACTTCAAAAGACAGCACCACATTTTATTACAGAATGCCTTCACAAAAGTTTACTGTCACTAACAATGTATGAGATTTAACTGATTCATATTTTCTCTATAACTTAGTATTATCATACTTGTTACTCTGTCAATGAAACAGGTGTAAATAACAGCTCATGTTCTCCATTTCCATTTGTGAAATATATATTCATGTTTTTTACCATTTTCTGTTTGGTTTTTATTTTTCTTATTTAGATTTTACATACTAATTTTTTGTGAGTTAGATGTGGCAAATACTTCCTTTTAACGTTTTTTATCCATGAATTTGTGATTTCATGGATAAAATTTTTTAATTATAATTGGTTTGTGTTGATCAATCTTTTCCTTAATGTTTATACACTTATGCTTGAAGAAATAATTGCATATCAGAGTCACAAGATTAATAAAGATCACAAAATATATAGAATATGTATCATGTTTATATAATGTATGGATGACGTTTGTCTATAAAATTAAATTATTTTGCTTTCCACATTCAAAATATTTTTTTCTGGTGATAATGTATATGTATGATGCTACATATATGTATATGTATCTCATACTTACTTTTCTACATGGATAATTACTTTTTCCATCTCCAGGTTTAAACAGCTTCTGTTTCTCAGTAATTCTTTCTGTTATTGCTGTCATATATTCAAGTTTCAGATATATTTCTGGAATCCACAGTTTATAATTTTTGTCTATCCTTGTGCTACTGATACCATGCTACCTTAATGTCTAATTGTTTTTAAAGTGAGACTTTTTATTAATTTTTTGGGAAAGAATCTTGCTTTTCTTGACTTCTTGGATTTCTATATAAATTTAAGAAACAATCCATTAAATTTTACACAAACGTGTACACAGACCATAATATATATATATATATATATATATATATATATATATATATATATATATATATACCAGATTTAGCTGCATAAGAATTAGAAATGTAATAAATCCACATGTCAATTTGTAAATGACAACTTTAAGGAAAAGATAACTTAGTATTCATGCCTGTGTATATAACTCTCTTAAGTATTGGTTAGAAAAGCTTTTCAATTTTTATTATATGGTCAGACATATTTTTAAAATAAATTCCAAAATTATTTTTTACATTTATAGAAACATCTGTAATATAAATATTCTTTTTCCACAGTCTTATTAGAAAATAAATGACATATATCCTGTATATGTTTAAGGCTACAGCATTTTGGTTCAGTTTACATATGTTGTGAGCTGCTTACCACCAAATGTTTAGATAACACCCTACTTTTCATGTAGGCACACTAAAAATAAAACAAAATGAAAGAGAAAAAAGAAGAAACATTTCTCTTTGTGATGAGAAAGAACTTTTAAGAAAAACTCTCTTAACAATTTTCCCATGTATCCTACAGCAGTGTTAGCTCTAGTCATCAGGCTGTACATTGTATCCCTAGAATGTACTTATTTATCTTATAACTGAAGTTTGTACCTTTCAGACACCTTTCTTCAGTTTATTGTTTCCCCACTCTCTGCCTCTGGTAATCACAAATCTGATCTTTATTCTAGAAATTTTATATCATTATTAGCTTTACTATTATTAGTAAAAAACATTAGCTTTAGAAAATATTAGTATAGAAAATATTAGCTTTACTATTATTCTTTTTGATTTAATTGCTATTGCAAACAGGTTAAAAATAAGTTTCTACCATTTAAGCATTAAGAATTCACATAAAAATTAATGTGTTTATTATGTTTAAATGGTTGGAAGATGTTATACTGGCCATCTTTTCTATATTAATACGATTGTCATCTATGTAGACATGGCTGTCCCATGAAGCAGGACACAGCTCTTCACATGGTCCCAACCAAAGCTTATCCTTTTCACTTATTTTACTTTTATCAGTTCCAGTAACCTTTTAGTCAAGCTACAGTGAAATAGTTCAAAATACAGAAAGAGGGAAAAAAAGCTTTTAAAAACAGGAATGACTTTGTAGATAACTTGTTGCTTTTAAGGAATTATTTATCTAAAGTATTTTTAATATTTTCATTTATTGCCATTTCAGAATTGGGACAGTTTGGTTACCTAAAAGTAGCTTATGCCCTATAGCCAAGAAAAAGTGTTGTGTTTGGGTTTTGTTTCCAAAGATTCACTGTAGCCATAAGGTTTGTTTTGCCTTTGGCTGCCTGTGATAGTAATCTGTTGGAATCTTTTCTCACACTCCTCTCACCTATACAGAGGAAGTTTTCCTAAATCTTGAGAGTGAATCTGCAGACTCCAGACATATATAAAGTGAAACTTTGAGAAGTTAAGGATCTTACCCAAGGTAAGGTAACCTAGCTGGTACGTGACAAAATCATGCAAAAGTAAAAGATGCCATTATAAATTACATAAAAACAGAAATTTTGTTCTCATCAGAACCAAACTGTTTTAACATAGGTCATTGATCTATATCATGAGAAATCACAATCACATTGTCAACAAACTTATTAGCAAAATTCTGAAGGTAGATTTCTTATTAAAAATGAGCTACATAATATGCCCCCCTTTTTTACAAATGCAATGGTCAGCAGCCCAGGGGTGACCAACGTTCTCATCAAAAGGAAAAGATCGCTATGGTGTTCTTAGGGTATATTCCTAAAAGTGGGATAGCTGGGTCAAAAGGCAGTTCGATTTTTAATTTTCTGAGGAATCTCCAAACTGTTTTCCACAGTGGCTGCACCAGTCTGAAGGTGACAGAGGACAATTTGACTTTTGGTGATGGGTATGCAACACAATTGAATGATAAGATAACCTGGAGATGTTTTCATTGTACATATGTACCCTGATTTATGGATGTCACCCCATTAGAATTAATAATAATAAAATATATATATATATAAAAAAAAAAAAAAAAAAAGAAAAAAAGGAAAAGATCGCTACAGAACAGAGAGAAATAAATGTCCTGCTACCTTCATGCCAAGATTTTTTATTTCAGAATTCAAGAAAAAATACATTTTTGTGAGGATATAGTTTTATACTATTATTTATACTCAAATCACTTCAGAATTATAAAGTTCTAAGATAGTAAAAGGAACCCTCATATAACTTTACCCAGATCCCACAATTGTTAATATTTTTGCTCACCACATCTTCTTTATCATTCTTCTTCTTGTATATTCAAATTATTTTTATGAATCATTAAAAGTAAATTGCAAGCTTATGCCCCTTTGCCCGTACGTACTAAATACATTTTCTAAGAATAAGCACATTACTGTGCAATGAGCTAAATCAGAAAATTAACTTTAATATAACGCTATTATCTAATTTATAGACCATAATTATATTTTGCCAATTGCACAATAATTTTTTAGAGAAAAAAAGGTTTTAATAGTCTAAGACTTCACATTGCATAGAGTGTTCATGACACTTCAGTTTCCTTTAATACAGAACAGCTGCCCAGCCTGACTTCTATTGTGAATGTGGTAGTTTATAAGAGAATAGGCTAGTTATTCTGAAAAATATCCTCACTCTGTATTTGATTCAGACACCATCACGATTAGAATGAGGTCACATATTTTTGACAAAAGTGATGCTGTGTTATTCTCAGTGCATCAAAACAACAAACATGTACAGTTTAAAGTAAAACACACTTCAAAATATTTTCCCCAACAGCAATTAATAGGAAATTACAAATCTGCCTTGCACTAATGCACTAATAATAATAACTGGAACAAGGCTGTAATGATCACGAATTGAGCATTTCTAATATACTAAGCACTACTGAATTTACATTTGTATTTAGATCAATCTTTTATGATTCCTACTTACAACTTGCTTACTGGACATTACTAAGTTAAACCTGGAGACCATTATTTTGTTACTCTCACCTAATTCACTAATTATGTTTTTTTTTTATTTTAACAAAAACAAAGGCAATTTAGGACTACCATATATGTTAAAGTTGGGGCATTTCTATGTGTGTTAATTTTAGTTTATTTTTTGAAAATGGGCAAATTTTCAGAAGGGTATTTTTCTTAAGGTTTCAAAGAATTTTCTAAACACACACACAAAAAAGCAGTTTTATAGGAAATGAATTATAAAGCAATTTTCTCTATTAGAGATATTTCATGAACACAGCTAGTGTAAACTTTTAGCATGACCAGAATACAGACTGGTGTTCATTATACTTTGCTCATAAAATTATAAGGTAGAGATGAAATAGAATTATATTTATATGTAGCGACAATTAAAACCAGAGAAAGCAGAAAAAAAGGCTTCTTACAAAACTAAACAGTGCCTTACCACAAAATTCAAAAAATATTCTTTGGTATTTACCTGATTGACTTGAAAATATATGTGCACAAAAAAAGGCACTCAAATGTATTATGAGTACCTTTTTCATGAGCCCCATAACTGGAAACAACTGAGTTGTCTTTTCATATGTGATTGGATAAACAAACTGTGATGAATCTACTCGTTGGAATATTATTCAGTGATAAAAATAAATGAACTACCAACCCATGGAATTGCAGAAAGAAACCTTAAAAGCATGTTGCTGAGTGAAGGAAGCTGGTCTGAAAAGGCTACAGGGTGCATGAAACCAACCATGTGGCATTATGAAAAAGGCAAAAGATATACAATAAAATATTCAGTGATGACTGGTTATTTTGTGGAATTGGATGGGGTTGAAGGACAGAGGTTTAAACAATAGTAAAATGATTCTGTGTAATATTTTAGTGGTGGATACACAGCATTATGCATTTGTTAATCTCTTATAATATTATAGCACAAAAAATGAATCTTAATATATGCAAACTTTAAAAAGTTTAGGGGGTTGGATAATTTTAATAATACAGACTATGACAACATAGTATAGTTATAATACAGATACATGAAGCAATCTCACTGAAGTGGGTGATGGCAAAAGGTGTTGCTATAGGTAATTTTGGAAATGAGTGGAGTCTTTACAGCTAAAAGCAAAAGAAAATATACATTGACCTGTTGTTCTGGTGAGGATCCTGGGACAGAAAAGAGAATATTATATGTGTAAACAAAGGAAATCCAAATAAACCCGGTGCATTAGTTAATAATATTATTGTTTAATACAGAAGATGAACATGGAGCATCTTATAGTGCCAGAAAGTAAGAAATTAAAACAAAAACTAAATTCAAAAAACAATGATGATGATATGTTAAAAAACATAGGAACTGACTAAAAATGCTTACAATAGCCAAAGTTGGAATAATTTGAAACACAACTAAATAAAGTAGTAGTATTGGATTGTTTTCCAAAATACAAAATAAATACCCCTGTTCTCAGGTTGAGATAAATAAAAAATCTAATAAATAAATGGCGGAGACTAAAAAACTGTGTTCAGAATAAGACTGAATAATTTATGTAGATAGTCAACTAGCAAGAATATGGACCCTAATTCCTCACTCACTGAGTCTGGACTGAGCAGACTGCCTTCTTGCCAAAATCTACAGTATTCAGGGAGGGGGGGGGAGTAATTTTACAGTAAAGAAAGCTGACGAACACACTTAGCCAGGTGATCAAGGTTGACATCAACAGTAACATTTCATGTTGATACAATGTGATGAAAATGAGAATTCACCTCTGTTATCTTCTGCCTAAAATCTAGGACTATAGTCTGATCATGAGAAAGCTCGCCAAATATCAACTGGATACATTGTACAAAATCCCTTAGTACTCCGCAAAATTTTCAAGGTGACAGCCAAGAGGAACCTACATAGACATGGCCACTAAATGTAATGTGGTGTCCTGGGTAAGATCCTGGAACCGAAATAGGAGAGAAGGTAAAATCTGGATAAAATATGAACTTCAGTTGACAATAATGTTCAACATTGTCTCATCAATTGTGACAAATTAACAATGCTGATGTAAGATGTTAATAACAGCCCTAGCCAGTTGGCTCAGTGGTAGAGTGTCAGCCAGCATGTGTAAGTCCTGGGTTCAATTCTTAGTCAAGGCACTCAGGAGAAGCACCCATCTGCTTCTCCACCCCTTCCCTCCACCCTTCTCTCTCTCTCTCTCTCTCTCTCTCTCTCTCTCTCTTCCACTTCTGCAGCCATAGCTCAATTGATAGCTCAGTTGTTTCCAGCAGGTTGGCCTCAGGAGCTGAGGATAGCTCTGTGGCCTTCTCATCAGGCACTAAAGATAACTAAGTTGCCAAGTAGGGGGGCTCGCAGGGTGGGTTCTGGTCCTGGTGCAGGCAGGAGTCTGTCTCACTGCTTCCTCTCCTCTCATTTAATAATAATAAAATAATAATAATAATAATAAAGATGTTGAAAACAAAGGAAAGTGGTTATAGGGTGGTCCTGTAATATCATTGTAAATTTCTGTATATCTAAAGCAATTCTAAAAGAAAAAATTTATTTAAAATATACATATTTTTAAAAGCATAAAGCAAGAAATAACAAATAAAAATTTAAACTAAAATGAATCACGTAATGACTGTTTAAAATACCAGACAAGTTTCAAACAAAGGACTCAGAAAAGGAGAGCCTATGAAATGGGAGGTCAAAGTTATCATGTGATAAAGGAGATTAGTTCCTGTGCTGAGTCCCAAAGTCATAACTGGAGAAATAAATAGCATGTCACTAGTCCCCTGGTGGCAATAATTTGTTCCAGATGAGCAGAACAGAAAGGTTGGGATGAAAAAGTCACATATAACTGATCAACATAGAAAATGGGATAATTTATCACATATTTTTTCATCTCTGAATTAATTAGGTAACTGGTCATAATGCAATCAGAAATCAGAAATCAATTAAGATAGACAAGTTAAGTTCCGGCTGCCATTAGATAAAGATCTGTAACAAAATAACAGTGAATTTAAGGTGGAATTACTTCTTTCTGTCAATTCAAGGGAATATTCCATTCTTACATCTATGCTTCCTTTTCCTTTTCCACCTAAAAATGCTCACACCTGAATCCATACTAGTCTTGTCCACAGAAAATGCCAGTCCTGACTGCTATCTATGTGCACTTACTTTTATTAAATCCGCTTTGTATATTGTAACTTTATTGCCCCATCCCTCAAAGCATCTCTTATATTCACCTCTTGTTCAAGAAATTTATCCAAATAATCCTCAATTATCCAAACTGCCGTTTACCTGGCAATTAATATATTACCTACTTACTATTTTGGTGCTTTATTTACTTTTGTCTTTTAATTTACCCCAATTACTTCTCCCTTTTTATTTAATTTTATTAACATTGCAAGATTCATATACAGTGTTGTGAATAGACTATACTATCAATATCTTGCTAAATTGACATGAATTGATGAAAAGACAGCCATGTATTTTCATCTTCAGATATGTCAAATCTGGTTAAAATTCCAGAAACTCCATATTTAATTTTATGACATTGGCCTTCTTTGTAAGTTTGATGGAAACTTTAGCAGGCTCTAGTCAGTACTCTCAAATAAGATACCTTAATACAGTTTGCTGGTGTAGTTAGCTGCATGTGATTTTTAACAAAATGCCTCGTTGCTGTTGGTGAGAACATTCTATTGTTCTCAAGGGCTAAGTGTGATTGATGCCCAAGCACCTGTCACCTATGCATCAAAGCAGCATTGTTCCTCCCTGATAAAATTTTAACCATGCTCTGTATTGTGTGTCTTCTACACTTTCCATCCACTCCAGAGATGCACAACATTACTGTGCTGTAGGTGACAAACATTCGATATTATGTCCTCCTGTTAGACTCACTTCCTGTCTTAATGACTACACTTATTTACTTTTGTTCACATCTTACTTGCTCATTACTCATTCCCAATTATAAGTCAGATTTCTTCTGGAGCTTAATTACTCCTCTGGTTGAAGATGACAAATTAATTTTCTTATTAACTCTTTAACACTTTTAAGTCAATGACTTAGGTGTCATTTCTTATTTTATTTTCTGTGGTAGAGGCTGATGTTTCACATGGATTACAATAATGAGGAACAGAGGAATATCATAAATTCAAATTGTAGAAAGTCAGTTCTTACAAAACTTTTCTAACAAGATGTATCAAAGGCTTGTGTCAATTCAAATATACCTTGTGCCTAACCACAAAATATTTGAAATGCTATATCTTTTGATTATTTTCCAGATTATCATTTATGTCCCAGGGAAAAAAAATGTTTTCTGTATTTAAAACATGTATGAATAAAGCCTAAACTTTTAATCTCCTGTACAATTTAGTCACTAAAACAGTAATAAAAGTTGGACCATGTGACTTAAACTTACTCTCCATTTTTTATCATTATTTTCATCTTTTAATATAAGTCAATTCTTACTCTCAATACTTTATATGATCTTATAGAAAATGAAAAGATTGAATGTTGCAGCCAGTTAAGAATTTTTTTCGATCAAGTTTAATTTTATAGAAAAAATTAGTTGAAAGTAGAGACAATTTCCACATACTCTTTCCCACACTTATTCCTATTGTTGACATTAATGTGGGACATTTGTTTCAATTGCTGAACCAATATTAATACAATATTATTAAAATTCTACAGCTGGCCTGACCAGGCAGTGGCACAGTGGATAGAGCATCAGACTGGGATGCTGAGGACCCAGGTTCAAGACCCCAAGGTCGCCAGCTTGAGCACGGGCTCCTCTTTCTTGAGCAAAGCTCACCAGCTTGAACCCAAGGTCGCTGGTTCCAGCAAGGGGTTACTTGGTCTGCTGTAGCCCCACAGTCAAGGCACATATAAGAAAACAATCAATTAACAAACTAAAATGCCACAACAAAAAACTGATGATTGATGCTTCTCATCTCTCTTTGTTTCTGTCTGTTCCTATCTATCCCTCTCTCTGACTCACTCTCTGTCTCTGTAAAAATAAATAAATAAATAAAATAAAATTCTACAGTTGACCAAGGAGCAAAGGCAATAAAATGGACAAAGAAGTTTTTTCTATAAAGGGTGCTGGGACAATTGGACATCCACATGCAAATAATTAAACTTAGGCAGAGACCTTACCTTGCACAAACATTAACTCAAAGTGGGTCATAGACCTAAATTTAAAGTGCAAAGTCATAATAATTTTAGACGATGACATAGTAGGAAACCTAGATGATCTTGGGAATGGTGATGACTTTTTAGACACAACACCTAAGGCACAAGCCATGCAAAAAATAGTTGGTAAACTAGACTGTGTTAAAATTAAAAGTTCATCTCACAAAGACACTGGTAAGAGAAAAGCCACAGAGGGGGCGAAAAATCTTTGCAACTCTTTTCCGAAATATACAGAAAACTCTTAAAACTCAACTATAAGAAAATGAGTGATTCAATGAAAAGATGAGTCAAGATCTCAACAGACACCTCACCAAAGAAGATATATAGATGGCAAGTAAGCTTATAAAAAGACACTCTACATCTTAAATCACTAAAGAAATATAAATTAAAACATTGAGATGTCACATTTATTAGCATGGCCGAAATCTGGAACACTGACACCACCACATGCTGGAGAGGATAGGGAGCAGTTGGAACTCTAAAGCAGTTGGTGGGACACAAAATCGTACAGTCACTTCAGAAGACAGTTTAGAGGTTTTCTTATGAAGCTAAATATACTGTCAACATGATCCAGCAATTGATCTTTGGCATTCACTCAAAGGAGTTGAAAACTTAACTTTTACATAAAACTGCATAAGGGTGTTTATAACAGCTTTATTCATAATTGCCAAAACTTAGAAACAACCAAGATGTCCTTCAGTAGGTGAATAACAAATAAAATGGGGTTTATCCAGATAACGAGGTATTCTTCACCAGCACCAAAAATAAATGAGCTATCATGCCATGAAAAAACTATGGTGGAAACTTAAATAAATATTAATAAGTAGAAGAAGCCAACCTGAAAATAATTTTGTTATAATTTCAGACGAAAACTACTTGAGATGTATTATGTCATATTATGTATGATATTATACAATGTTATTTGCATGTGTTTAAATGAGATTATATGTAATACACAGTATTTTTCATCTGTGTTTTATTATATAACCCCCTTCCTCATTTGTAATGGTCCTTTGAGAATTTAGTGTGAACCCTTTTGAATGTTTTGCTCAGGTCAGTTTAAGAAAATACTGATCAGTGAGCACATATTAAATTTAAAAAGAATGTTTAAAATTTGTTTTTAAGATTATATAACATGTGATGATTCACTAATGGGTAGATATGGAGGTCCATAAATTACATGGACAAAAATGAATATATCAAGCTGGTTTCAAATATTTGCATTTCAGTAATCATCTAGATTTTGGAAATTTCTTTTATGATAAAATATTGTTCTATGATTGCTATTTCACTTAATTTTTGTTTATTTATTTGTTCCCTTATTTTTTCTACCTTTCTTTGTCTATTCTCTCGGTAAATTAATTATCTGTTTGATATCTCTCTGTTGGAACCCTTGGGGAGTGTTCAACTTGCCTAAAGAACTTCCTAAGAACATAAATTTCATTCAGTGAAAAGCTGGATATCGTGATTACTAAAGTACTTTCTAGTCTCTGAATCCAAGATATTAATACAAAAATAAAAAATATTGGCCCTGACTGATTTGCTCAGTGAATAGCACATCAGCCGGCATGCAGATGTCCTGGGTTTGATCCCCAGTCAGGGCACACATTTGAAACAACCATCTGCTTCTCTCCCTGCCTTCTCTCTCTTCTCTCTCTCATCCCTTCCCACAACTAGTGGCTCTATTGGTCCAAGCATCACCTCAGGTATTGAGGATAGCTCGGTTGATTCAAGCATTGGCCCCAGATGGAGATTGCCGGGTGAAACCTGGTCAAGACGTATGCTGGAATCTGTCTCTTTATCTTCCCCCTTCTTACTTAAAAACAAACAAACAAAAAAACGTACTTATTAATTTATTTTTATCTTTCTGGCTCCATATCAAGTGCTTAGGTTGGAGGGATGGACAGAATGAAATACTTATCTTCAGTAACCTCGTAATGCAAACAAACAGGAAACATGCCTGGTAAAAATAGCATGACTTTTGTAGCTGAAAGTTGTGGGGGACAACTTTAATAGTTTCTCACAGCCCAATATTGATGAAGATTTTATGAAATTAAGACATGTACCTGTGACATTTTTCATTATTCTAGAACACCTTAATCTTGAACCATTTTAATGCTGAATTTAAGCACTCATTTTGTCATTATTTGGAATGTATACATGCTCTAAAATTCTATTATAATTGCAATTAGTGATTATTTTTCCAATATGTTCATAGGCCTACTACTAGGGGTACTTGAAAATACTTATAGTATTAAATTCTCTTCCTAGAATATAATTTCTTTAACTTTTATCAACACATCCTGAAGTCTCAGAATCTACTGATACTTTGTAAGTCACACCCATGCTACTTGGGAAAAAGAAAAACCTAAAAGGTGTGATGAAAGGAATCTATGAAATGTGCATTGAGATGACACAGACAAGTACTGATGAACGCACTTTAGAAAAAAAACCACTTCCTCTCCCCACACCTTGGGATTCCAGCAAATTATCATCAGTAATGAACTGCAGGTACTTTTTGATGAGACAGGGATGAGCATTTGGTTGTTTATCATTTTTCCTCTACCAATGTGACATCTCTGCTGATTACTTACATTATGGCTAATTTGCAGCTTATTATCCATCCTAGTTTCTTAATAAACGTCTCATTAAGTGACAGGAGCTGTCACTTTGCCTCCATGTTCCCACTTCCCAGTATAATATCTGCAAACACTTTTTTTGGGAAAAAACTGCTGGACGTCACACATGTCATTTGCAATCATGTTTTCTTGCTTCAGAGGGGGCATGTTAAATAAATGCCCTTCACAACTCATTACCACAAACTAGACATGTGCAATTAGTCACCACACTTTAGGCTTAAATACATTACTTTACTGGGCAAATCAAGAAAGTGTGGAGTCTAAAGTGAGAGAGGTATTCTTATCATAGAGAAACGGTCAAAGTGGGGAAAGTGCTGATTTATGCACGGTATTAACATACTAAGTTGTTCAAAAGACAGACAGGCATCAGAAAACCCATGTGACTACAGACGTGAACTCTCAAACAAAGCTGGAAAGCCTACTGGGAGAACCATTTCTGGGATGTTTAAGAATAACAGATATGATGTCAGAACCATAATCTCTGTGCTGGATGAAAGTGATGGGTTATAAGCCTCTTCCTCTCTTCTTTATATCATCATGCATGAGAAACCAAGATTATATCTGTAAAAATACAAGTGAGAAATAACATTTGCAAAAACACTTGTTTCAGAAAATTATGCATTAAATTGCAAAATGACCGTTTTGTTGGTGTGTGATTTTGCAGTAACATCACCAATCTATGCATAACTTCTAAGATAGACTTCTTGGAAATTAAGTTAAATGTAGTAATAAAAATACTCTTATTATAGTTTTAACATTTCCCTTTATAACTACAAAATGTCATTTTGTCAGACCCAAATTGTCATAATATGAGAAGGGAAGGAGAAGGCACTAGTTCCTATGTTATAAGAAACAGAGACACCCATTTTCCATGAGAAATCAGGTAGAAGACAGTCATTTGACTATATTATTTTTAAGATGAAAGTATTTCCTGACTTTTTAATGATAATTAACAAGCAATTCAATTGGACAAATAATCTCTAAATAAATCTTTTTATTTGAATATAAGATACATATAGAAAACTGTACATATTATACGTTAAAAGCTTGATAAAAATCCATAAAATGAACACAGCAGCATAACCATAGCCCAGGTGGAGATATTGAATACAGCAGTGTTCTAGAAGAAACTCTTGTGGCTCCAACCCCACCAAGAATTGTATATCCTTATCTAATATAGATTATTGTGCTTCCTAAAATTTTTCTTTAAATGAAACTATAAGGTACTCCTTTTTAAAATGTTTAACTTTTTTCAATATTTTGTTTTGTTAGATTTATATGAAAATTTGTGGTTAAGTACATATTTTAGTTCTCAGTTCCATAGGGCAAATATATAACAACTCATTTATCCATTCTACTGTTGATGGCATTTTGATAGTTTCCACTTTGGAAATAATTTATGTAGTGATGTCATGAGCATTCTTATGTATGTCTTTGGTTGGCTGAGATATTGGGTACACAAATTCTACTAAATATTGTCAAAGAGATTTACAAACCGGTTAAACAAGTTTATGCTCTCTTTAGCATTGGAGGAGGGTGCTGTTGGCTTTATGCTCTCATTAATCATGTGTCTTTTTTGACTTAGCCTTTCTGGTGTATATGCAGAGATATCTTATCATGGTTATAATTTACATTTCTCTGATGATTAATGAAATTGAATACCTTTTCATATATTTATAGCTCATTTTAATATCCTTTTTATAAACTGTATATTCAAGTCATTATCCATTTTTTCCATTCGCTTGTCTTTATGTATTCTGCCTATAAGGCATGTGTTAAATTATATAACCTTTCACAATGACTAAAATATGCAAATACTTTGGCACTTATCTTGGGTTTTCATTGATGAGTACCCACAAACTGTTCATTTCAGGCACTTGAGATGCTATTTTGGCTAAATACAGAACATGAGGTCAATTAATGGAGCTCATAGCTTTAAAATTTAGATATTTCTATTGTCTTAAGCAAAGTATTATACTAATCTTACTCCAAAACTATTAGGAATTAATATATATGGTATATAAATATAAAGCAATCTCTTTATAACATGTAATGTTTTATTATGTATAAACATTATACTGAGTGAAATAAGTAAATCATAAAGAACTAAGAATTATATAATTTCACACTTAGGTGGGATATAAAACTGAGACTCATGGACGTAAATAAAAGCAAAGTGGTTATCAGGGCGAAGGAGTTATGAGGGAAGGGGTGGGGAGTTAGAGTAAAGAGGGACAAGTATGTGGTGATGAAGACTGTTTTGTCTTTGGGTGATGGGCACACAACACAATCAACAGTTCAAATGCTATCGAGACGTCTACCTGAAACCTAATGTACTCTAATAGATCAATATCAGCTCATTAAATTTAATTTTGTTAAAGAAATAAAAGAAATTTTAAAAATGTTCATATGTATAAAATTTTTAAGTATAAATATTTTGGATAAGTTTTATATCAGTATTTTGATATTACTAATCTATATTTTTCAAGAGTCAAATATGTTACTTAAAATTCAAGCTTTTAATATAATTATTACATTTATTTTTAAAAATATATAAAGGCATCATTCAAAAAATTTTACTTAGCATTACTTTGGAGTTTAACAATACTTCATAATATAATTAGAGGCACTAAGAGTAAACAATATTTTCTTTAAAAAGTGTTACCTTTCGCCTGACCTGTGGTGGTGCAGTGGATAAAATGTCGACCTGGGAACACTGAGGTCGCCAGTTCAAAACCCTGCACTGGTCTGGTCAAGGCACATGTGGGAGTTGATGCTTCCAGCTCCTCCCCCCTTTCTCTCTTTCTCTCTCTCTCTCACTCTGTGTCTCCTCTCTAAAATGAATAAAATAAAAAAAAATAAAAAATAAAAATAAAAAAGTGTTACCTTTCTTTAAAAATTTATTTTTTGATGCAAGTCTTTGATATCAAATAATATAAAAATTTGTTAATACATAGCTTTTTAAATAATTGCCACCTTTTGTCTTGCAATCTATAAATTTTCTTACACAAAAATAACATTGTATTGTGTAATGTCCTACTGTATTTTATGTAAAACAATAATATAATGATTTCTAGAAGCATAAATGGATAAATTAGAAAAGTAATGTTTATTGAACATCTCACATGTTATATTGTTTAATTTTTGTCATAATTTTCACCATAATAAGGTAAACTATTGTGTCCACCCCATTTGTATATTAGGAAGCTATTAATTAGAGAAGTAAGCAAATTGTTTTTTACCGGTAATGCTATGGACCAAAATGTGTCCTCCCAAAATCCTTATGTTGAAGCTCTAATCCCAATAGTGACAATAATTGGAGATAGTGTTTTTAGTTGATAATTAGGCTAAATGAAGTAAAAAGGGTGTGGTCTTAATCTGATAGAACAGTGCTTTTATAGAGAGAACACAAGACACCAGAGATCTCTCTCTCTCTCTTTACAACATGAAGACACAGCTAAGAAAAGAGTCCTCACCAAAATCTGACTGCGGTAGCACCTGAGTCCAGACTTCCAGGCTACTGAATCATAAGAAATAAACATCTGCTGTTTAAGCCACTCATTCTACAGTGTTTTGATATATCAACCTAAGCTAATTAATGCAAGGAAGACTGTTACATATCATTATAAAAATCTTTCTGAAATTGGTTTAATTTCTGTTTGAAATTGAATTGAATCTACAGATTAATTTAAAAATAACTTATGTACATTTATTTTTGAATCTTTTGACCTTTATATTCAGTGAATATTTTTTTAACAATTTTCAATAATGTTGAATATATATATATATTTTTCTTTTTTTTTATTCAATGAGAGGATGTGAGGCAGTGAGACAGAGTCTTCACATGCACCTTGACCAGGATCCACTGGGCAAGCCAATTAGGAGGTGATGTTATGCCCATCTGGGAATGTTGTTCCATTGCTCAGCAACTGAGCTCTTCTTAGCGCCTGAGGTTGGGGCATGGAGCCATCCTCAGTGCCTAGGGCCAACTTGCTCCAATCAAGCCATGGTTGCAGGAGGTGAAGAAAGAGAGAGAGAGAGAGAGAGAGAGAGAGAGAAATGAGAAGGGGAAGGGTAGAGAAGCAGATGGGTACTTCTGTGTGCCCTGACTGAGAATTGAATCCATGACATCCACACACTACACCAACCCTCTACCACTGAGCCAACAGGCCAGGGTCTATATTTTCTATTAATATCTTGCACAAATAAAATGAAATTATTTTAATTTTTGTTTGTTAATATTATATAGATGTTTTGTTTGTTGTTACTATTAACTTTGAATATTGAACTTCTATACAAGATAATACTAAAATCTCATTATTTCTAGTAATATATATGTAACATCTTTCGGCTTTTTTGGTCTATAAAATTATATCTTTCTAATCATTGTGTATTTTATCTTTCACTTTAACTGAATTAGCTAAGCCTTTAATGAATTATAAGTAAAATTAATTATAGTAAACCATCTTATCATAACTGTGAAGCCTGCCACCAGTTAAGTGTGGTACATTCTGAGAAGTAAGGCCAAACTTTAACTGATTGATAATTCTTTAAAACAGTTTCTATTCTTCTGTCACCAACTTGAAAAACCTTTTTGGACAGTGGTTTGAGACAAAGTGTAAGAATGATTAATTTCCTTAAATTCTCTTTGGGATGACCATGTAGAATGTACATCCAAGCCAGTTTCTATCGCAGCAGCATCCATCTCATTATCTACAGTAAAATTTACTTGCCATGAGGATGGCAGCTCATTTTCACAAAACTTTAAAGTTTTAAGGGAGGATGGGGTCTAAAAATAGATAAGGGGAAACATTGGTAATGTTTTCGCCACAATTTTCCAGGTGCCCTAACCTGTGCTGGGTCAGAATCTAAACAGTCTCAGGTTTATATGTTTGCTTTGTTATAATTTATTAGTTTTATTAGTGCTAAAATGTATTGTTTTAAGAAATATAAAGCCAGTTTAAGTGTTTAACAATCCATTACCTAAAAGTCTTGAGGCCATATGTTTTGTGTTTTGGTATTCAGTATTGTCAGAATTTTAGAAAGATAGTGATGTGCAGACACCATGCCGAAAGTTTAACTCAGCAGAAAGGAACATCACATGATTATGCACATATTAATTATACCGGCATGAAATATATAAATAATTACTAAAGTAAGATTAAATAAGAAAATACTATAAATAGGCTCATTTCAGGTCAGGTACACTTTTTTTCTATATATATATATTTTATTATTATTAATTCAAATGGGGTGACACCAATAAATCAGGGTACATATGTACAATGAAAACATCTCCAGGTTATCTTATCATTCAATTGTGTTGCATACCCATCACCAAAAGTCAAATTATCCTCTGTCACCTTCTATCTGGTTTTCCCTGTGTCCCTCCCCTCCTCCCTATCCCACTCTTCCCTCCCTCCCCCCATCCCGTAACCACCACTATCTTGTCCATGTCTCATAGTCTCACTTTTATGTCCCACCTATGTATGAAATCATGCTGTTCTCAGTTTTTCTTTTTTTTCTGATTTACTTATTTTACTCCATATAATGTTATCAAGGTATATCCATTTTGTTATAAATGATCCAATGTCATCATTTCTTATGGCTGAGAGGTATTCCATAGTATATATGTACCAAAGCTTTTTAACCCAATCGTCTTCTGACGGACACTTGGGCTGTTTCCAGATCTTCCCTATTGTGAACAATGCTGCCATGAACATGGGGGCGCATTTCTTCTTTTCGAACAGTGCTATGGTGTTCTTAGGGTATATTCCTGTAAGTAGGATAGCTGGGACAAAAGGCAGTTCAATTTTTAATTTTCTGAGGAATCTCCATACTGTTTTCCACTGTGGCTGCACCAGTGTGAATTCCCACCAGCAGTGCAGAAGGGTTCCCTTTTCTCCACATCCTCGCCAGCACTTATTCTGTGTTGTATGGCTGATGAGTGCCATTCTGACTGGTGTGAGGTGATATCTCATTGTGGTTTTAATTTGTATTTCTCTAATGATTAGTGATGTTGAGCATTTTTTCATATGCCTATTGACCATCTGTATGTCCTCTTTGGAGAAATTTTTATTCATTTATTTTGCCCATTTATTGATTGGACTTTTTGTCTTTCTGGTGTTGAGTTTTATAAGTTCTTTATAAATTTTTGTTATTAACCCCTTATCAGATGTGCTGTCGAATATGTTCCCCAATGTGTGGTTTGTCTTTTTATTCTGTTATTATTGTCTTTAGCTGTGCAAATACTTTTTAGTTTGATATAGTCCCATTTGTTTATCTTGCCTTTTATTTCATTTGTCCGTGGAGATAAATTGGCAAATATATTGCTGCTACAGATGTCGGAGAGCTTGTTGCCTATGTTTTCTTCTAAGATGCTTATGGTTTCAGGGCTTACATTTAAGTCTTTTATCTATTTTGAGTTTGTTTTTCTGAATGGTGTAAGTTGATGGTCTAGTTTCATTTTTTTGCAAGTAGATGTCCAATTTTCCCAGCACCATTTGTTAAAGAGGCTGTCTTTACTCCATTGTATGTTCTTTCCACCTTTGTCAAATATCAGTTGTCCATAAAGGTGTGGGTTTATTTCTGGGTCCTCTGTTCTGTTCCATTGATCTATGTGCCTGTTCTTATGCCAGTACCAGGCTGTCTTGAGTATAGTGGCCTTATAGTAAACCTTGATATCTGGAAGAGTGATACCTCCTGCTTTATTTTTTCTTTTTAATATTGCTGAGGCTAGCCTGACCTGTGGTGGCGCAGTGGATAAAGCGTCGACCTGGGAACACTGAGGTCGCCAGTTCAAAACCCTGCACTGTCTGGTCAAGGCACATATGGGAGTTGATGCTTCTAGTTCCTCCCCCCTTTCTCTCTCTCTGTGTCTCCATTCTAAAATGAATAAATAAAAAGAAATAATAAAAAACAGATTAAAAAAATTATAGATTGTTGAGGCTATTCGTATTCTTTTTTGGTTCCATATAAATTTTTGAAATATGTGTTCTATGACTTTGAAGTATGTCATTGATATTTTAATTGGTATTGCATTGAATTTATAAATTGCTTTGGGTAATATAGACATTTAAATGATGTTTATTCTTCCTAGCCATGAGCACGGTATAAGCTTCCACTTCTTTGTATCTTCCTTGATTTCTTTTATCAATGTTTTATAATTTTCCGAGTACAAGTCCTTAACCTCCTTGGTTAAATTTAGTCCTAGGTACTTTATTTTTTTGGCTGCAATAGTAAAGGGGATTGTTTCCTTAATTTCTTTTGCTGACAGTTCATTGTACATTTATAGAAATGCCTCTGATTTCTGAGTATTAAATTTATATCCTGCCACCGTGCTGAATTCATTTATAAGGTCCAGTAGTTTTTTGACTGAGACTTTAGGGTTTTCAATATACAATATCATATCATCTGCAAATAATGACAGTTTTACTTCTTCTTTTCCAATTTGGATGCCTTTTATTTCTTCTTCTTGTCTGATTGCTGTAGCTAGGACTTCCAGAACTATGTTGAATAAGAGTGGTGAAAGTGGGCAACCCTGCCTGGTTCCTGATCTTAAGGGAATTGCTTTTAATCTTTGTCTATTTAGTATGATGTTTGCTGTCGGTTTATCGTAGATGGCCTTTATCATGTTAAGGAATGATCCCTGTATTCCCACTTTACTGAGAGTTTTGAGCATGAATGGGTGCTGGATTTTATCAAATGCCTTTTCTGCATCTATTAAAATTATCATGTGATTTTTGTCCTTCCTTTTGTTTATGTGATGAATCACATTGATTGATTTGCGAATATTGAACCAGCCTTGCCTCTCCAGAATAAATTCCACTTAATCATGGTGTATGATTTTTTTTATATATTGCTGGATCCGGTTGGCTAATGTTTTGTTGAGGATTTTAGCGTCTAAATTCATCAGGGATATAGGCCTATAATTTTCTTTCTTTGTGTTGTCTTTGCCCGGTTTGGGGATCAGAATTATGCTTGCCTCATAAAAGGAGTTTGGAAGTCTTCCTTCCTCTTGAATTTTTTGAAATAGCTTGAGGAGGATAAGAATTAGTTCTTTGAATTTTTTATAGAATTCACTTGTGAAGCCATCAGGCCCAGGACTTTTATTTTTTGGGAGTATTTTGATAACTGTTGCAATCTCATTTGTTGTAATTGGTCTGTTTAGGTGTTCTGATTCTTCCATATTGATTTTTGGAAGTTTATATGATTCAAGAAATTTGTCCATTTTACCTAGCTTGTCTCATTTTTTGGCATAGTTCTTCATAGTATTTTCTTACAATGCTTTGTATTTCTGTTGTGTCCGTTGTTATTTCTCTACTATTCTTTCTAATTTTATTTATTTGAGTCCTCTCTCTTTTTTCATGGTGAGTCTAGTTAAAGGTTCATCAATCTTGTTTACCTTTTCAAAAAACCAGCTTCTGGTTTCATTGATCCTCTGTATTGTTTCCTTAGCCTCTATGTCATTTATTTCTGCTCTGATCTTTATTATTTTCTTCCTTCTACTTGTCTTGGGTTTTATTTGCTGTTGTTTTTCTAGTTCTTTTAGATGCAGGGTCAGGTTGCTTATTTGAGCTTTTTCTAGCTTCTTATGATATGCCTGTAGTGCAATGAACGTCCCTCTCAGAACTGCTTTTGCTGTGTCCCATAAATTTTGAGTTGATGTATGCTCATTATCATTTGTTTCTAGAAAGTTTTTTATTTCTTTTTTGATCTCATTGTTAATCCATTCATTATTTAATAACATGCTATTTAGTTTCCAATTTGTTTGAGTATTTTTCAGTTTTTCTTTTGTGGTTAATTTCTAGTTTCATGCCATTGTGATCAGAGAAAATGCTTGATATGATTTCAATCTTCTTAAATTTATTGAGACCATTTTTGTGTCCTATCATGTGGTCTATCCTAGAAAATGTACCATGAGCGCTTGAGAAGAATGTATATTCAACTGCTTTAGGGTAAAAAGTTCTGAAGATATCTATTAAATCAAGTTGATCTAGTTTCTCCTTTAAGTCTGCAGTTTCTTTATTAATTTTCTTTCTTGAGGATCTATCCAGTGTTGTTAGAGGGGTATTGAAATCCCCTACTATGATAGTATTGCTATTAATCTCACCCTTTATATCCATCAAAGTCTGCTTTATGTATGTCGGGGCTCCTATATTTGGTGCATAGATATTTATAATAGTTATATCTTCATGTTGAATTGTTCCCTTTATCATTATGTAGTGTCCTTCTTTATCTCTTACTACAGCCTTTGTTTTAAAGTCCATTTTGTCAGATATAAGTATTGGTACCCCGGGTTTTTTTCATTTCCATTTGCACGAAATATTTTTTTCCATCCTCTTACCTTCAGTTTATGTGCATCTTTTGTTTTAAGGTGTGTCTCTTGTAGACAGCATATGTATGGGTCCTGTTTCTTTACCCACGCAGCTACCCTATGTCTTTTGATTGGATCATTTAATCCATTTACATTTAAGGTTATTATTGATATGTAGTTGTTTATGCCATTTTATTCTTTAAAACTGTATTCTTCTTTTGCTATATTCTTTCCTCCCTTTAAACTGTTCACAACAGGCCCCTTAGTATCTCTTGCAGAATTAGTTTGGTTTTTATGAATTCCTTCAGGCTTTCTTTGTCTGGAAAGCTCTTTATTTCTTCCTCAATTTTAAACGTTAGCTTTGCTGGATAGAGTAGTCTTGGTTGTAGGTTCTTGTTCTGCATTACTTTGATTATATCTTGCCATTCCCTTCTGGCCTCAAGTGTTTCTGTTGAGAAGTTCGATGTCATCTTATGGGGGCTCCTTTGTACGTGATAGCCCTTTTTTCCCTAACAGCTTTTAAAATTTTCTCTTTATTCATTCGCTTTGGTATTTTAACTGTGATGTGTCTCGGTGTAGATCTTTTTGGGTTTCCCTTTAATGGAGTTTTCTGTGCTTCTTGAACGTGTGGAATGTTTCCCAGCCTTAATTTTGGAAAGTTTTCTGCTATTATTTGATTGAACAAAGTTTCCATTTCCTGTCCTGTCTCCACTTCTTCAGGCACCCCTATGATGCGAATGTTGTTTCTCTTCAGGTTGTCACAGAGCTCCCTTAGAGTTTCCTCACATTTTTTGAGTCTCTTTTCCCTTTTCTTCTCTGCTTCTGTGCCTTTGTTTATTGTGGACTCTAACTCGCTTATTCGATCCTCAGCATGATTCATCCTGCTTTTAATTCCTTCCATTGTGGTCTCAGTTCTGATACTGTATTTGTCATTTCTGTCTGATGCTTTTTATTATTTCAATTTCGTTTTTTAAACTTGTTATCTCTTTATTTAGGTGTTTATCATGACTATCCATTGTGGCTCTAATTTCTTTGAACATCCTAAGTATCATTATTCTAAATTCTGCTTCTGGTAATTTGGTTATATCTGGTTCATTCAGGTCCTTCTCTGGGGATTTCTCTTGATTCATTTGGTTTGCATTCTTCTGCCTGCCCATTTTTTCTGTGTATAAGCAAGTTGTGGCCACTGGAGTCCAGTAGGTGTTGCCTTTGTGTTCTCTAGGTGTGGTCTGTCTGCAGGTCCCCCACCCCCTCTGCTGCTACCTAGGGTGGTTTGGTATGGGTGTTCCCAGCCTGGCCCACTGTGGCATTTGCTGTGATTTCTGCTTCTCCTCCGTGGGAGGGGCTGTCACTCAAGCCACAAGCCTTAGTACCAAGGGTAGTGGTGAGCACCTTTGCTCAGCTGCGGACCCAGCCTGTTTCTGGACTTCCGCCCAGAACCCACAGCCAGAGCCTGCTTGCCACACTTTTGCGGGTTGAGCGGGGCTTTTGACGTGCTCTCAGCTGTGAGCCTTTGCCTGTCCGGAGCTTTAGCCTCGCCCTCGAGACCAGGGCCCTTCTGCGTGGGGTCGCAAACCAAGGTTTATTGGGCCAGGCGTGTTTGCTGGCTTCCGCTCAGCTGCGAACTTCCACTCCTCCCGGACTTTACCCCCCTCCCTCGTTCGGAGCCCACTCATGCACGTAGAGTGGCAAACTGAGGTTTCTCCGGCCGGGCAGGGCTGGTAGCGTGAGCTCAGCCGCTAGCCTACGCCCATCCCTGGTCCTAGCCCCTTCCCCGCAGTCAGGGCCGGCTTGCTCAGGGTCGCAGAGCAGATTTCTGCCCATTCCTGGCCTCCCACTTTGTCCCTGTAAGTGGCATTACAGGCGGGCCTGCAGCTTCCGCAGCGCTTTCGCCGCGTCCCCTCTGACCCTGCTGGGCCAGCCCGAGCTCACTCTGGCTTGGCCTCCGCCCACGCCGACAGAACCGCGTTTCAGTGTCCTGCCGCCAACAAACCCTTCAGCAACCCTCAGCAGAGTAGGAAGGGACCTAATACTCCTCACTATAGGCCTGGGAGCTCCCTCACTTGTTTCACAGCTCAAAACTGTCCAAACGCCTCTTCTAGGCTTTGGGACTGCGGCCTGGGTCTTGGTGCCTGGGACCCAGGTCCCTCCCTCTCCGCCAAACTCTCCTCCCGCCACGTGGGTTTCTCTGGGCTGCCGTTTGCTTCAGAAACTGGGCAGCCCTCTTCGCGTTTTCGCTATTCCTACCAGTCTCAATGTAGCTTCTTCTGTGTTCCTTGGTTGAAGAGTCCACTTAGTTTAGTTCAAAGTTGGTTTATCCAGATGATGGTTCTTAAAATTGAGTTATAATGCACTTTGGTTCAGGGAGTTAAAAGTTGGTACGTCCGCCTACTCCGTCGCCATCTTGCTCCCTCCAGGTACAGTTTTGTCTCTAAAAAATGTTAGGGCTCTAACTCATAAAAAGTAGAAACTTTTGGCTTTTAAAAATACTTAAACTTTGGAATTGATGATAAGTGATTCTTTTATTATTATTATTATTATTTTTTAACAGGGACAGAGAGTCAGAGGGAGGGATGGTTAGGGACAGACAGACAGGAATGGAAAGAGGCAAGAAGCATCAATCATTAGTTTTTCGTTGCCATTGCGACACCATAGTTGTTCATTGATTGTTTTCTCATATGTGCCTTGACCGTGGGCCTTCAGCAGACCGAGCAACCCCTTGCTGGAGTCAGCGACCTTGGGTCCAAGCTGACAAGCTTTTGCTCAAGCCAGATGGGCCCGCGCTCAAGCTGGCGAGCTCGGGGGTCTCGAACCTGAGTCCTCCGCATCCCAGTCCAACGCTCCATTCACTGTGCCACCACCTGGTCAGGCAAGTGATCCTTTTTTTTTTTTTTTCTTTTTAAACTTATTATTTTTTTTAATCTTTTTTTTTCTTTTATTCATTATAGAGAGGAGACACAGAGTGAGAGAGAGAGAGAGAGAGAGAGAGAGAGAGAGAGAAAGAGGGGAGGAGCTGGAAGCATCAACTCCCATATGTGCCTTGACCAGACCAGTGCAGGGTTTTGAACTGGCGACCTCAGTGTTCCCAGGTCGACGCTTTATCCACTGTACCACCACAGGTCAGGCAAGTGATTCTTAATATTAATAAAATTTAAAAATTGTAGGCCAAAAGATAAAGCCTAAGGAAGACCTACTGTGGTCTTTTAGATCCTAACTAAGAGTTTTTAAATCTAAAATACCAATGTGCTTGTTTATGCATTATCCCAGCACATTACTAAAAGCCATCAGAGCAAATCTAAGATGTGGAACTGGAGATGTGGGTTGAAAGCACCTGTTCTGGTCTAAGAAATATCCAGCATTTTCCCTTGGAGAGTGTGATCACAATGTTCATTGCATTGGAGATCAAGTTCATAAAGCTAATTGCTCGAGGCCAAACCATCCAGTAAGGAGCCGGGCTACGCCATGCCCAGTCTACCCCACACTGGAGTTCACACTGGATTCCTACAACTAAAAATTTATATCAACATAGACTGCAACACATGGCCAAGGTGGGGATACCAACTGAAACTGGGACATAATTTTTGTTGGTATACTGAAGAAAGTATACATCCCATACACCAGCAGAATAGACAATACATCCGTGTGCTGATTCTCACTATAAGCAGATAAGGGTTAGAAAACTGAGATATTAAATTCATAAAGTTAGCCTCCTCCTCCCTCACTCAGCATATTCTCCTTCCTTGAACCTTCTTTCTTGTGGTCCTACCCATTGCTCAAAGCACAGATAAGGCTCATTTCTGCTCTCACCAATCTACCCCTCCTGAAAATACTTTAGATCATAGAGACTCAGTAATATTAACTGGCATTTAAATTTATGTTTTGGTGTAACTGACATGTCATGTGCAATTACTAACTATAGTCAAAACTCCATGCAGGAATATATGTACTTTACATATGTTTACTTCACTCCCAAGACCATTTAGCATAGTTGTTTAGCATAGGTTTGACCACTATATGCTACTAGATTCTGGTGACTGAATGGCTATCTTTGGGACTTAAGGAAAAATTATTCCTGTATATAGAGTCCTCCCCAGAATGCATGCAGTTTTCTCCCATTTCCAACTATGGACATTTAAAACCTTTCACCATTTTCTTGACTAGTTACTTCTTGTTCATATATAATGCTCTTTGGCCCTTAAGAAATTATTGTTATTATTTTTTTGACTGCTGCTTCTTCTTGGTCCTATCTGAGAAGACAAGTTAAAGGTGCCTGGAAATGAGTCAGAATGCTGCTTTTGAGCTCAGCCTTGTTTGCTAGCGGCTGGCCAAGGCTCTCTGGCACTGAGGACTGCTGAACAAAGGCACCATGCAGTCTGAGAAAGGTAGGGCAGAGCACTGTCCCAGAGAGCTGAGGATTGGCAAGAAAGCTGAGAACTGAAAACTAAATTACACGTGGGTGTCTCCAGAGTCTTCATGGTGTTTACTGCATGTGCGCCTAGACTGTGTCTGTGTTCACAACCTAAGTTTTTCCTACCTTGCTAATGCCAGACTACAGATCCTCTTTGCTGTGGTAAATGACACCTGCGATTATACTTTGAACTTCAGAATTTTAGGGGATTGTGTTGGAAGAGAGATACTCTGATGAGTGGAAATGTGTCACTTAAAAAAGATCTAAAGAACAAACTAAACAAAAAATATAGCTACAGAAAATAGACTGATGGTTTTCAGAGGAGGGAAATGGAGGGAGCTGGTTAGCAAAGGTGAAGGAATTGAGATATGCAAATTGGTAATTACCAAATAGCCACAGAGATGTAGATTACAACATAAGAACTATAATCAATAATATTGGGATAACTTTGTATGAGGACAGGTGGGTACTTGAAACATTGAGGACATTACTCTGTAAAAAACATGATTTTTTAACCACTATGCTGTACAACTGAAGCTAGTAAAGAATAAAGTTGATAAACTGTATTTGAAAAAAAAATGCTCAGAATGTGACCTTATTAAGAAATATGGTATTTACCACCTCACATCAGTCAGAATGGTGCTCATTAACAAAACAACACAGAATAAGTGCTGGCGAGGTTGTGGAGAACAGGGAGCCCTCCTGCACTGCTGGTGGGAATGCAGACTGGTGCAGCCACTGTGGAAAACAGTATGAAGATTCCTCAAAAAATTAAAAATGAAACTGCCTTTTGATCCAGCTATCCCACTTTTAGGAATATATCCTAAGAATACCAAATCACTGATTCAAAAGAAGAAATGCACCCCCATGTTTATGGCAGCATTGTTTACAATAGCCAAGATCTGGAAACAGCCCAAGTGCCCGTCAGTGGACGAGTGGATTAAAAAGCAGTGCTACATATACACAATGGAATACTATGGGGCCACGAAAAAGAAGGAAATCTTACATTTTGCAACAATATTGATGGACCTGGAAACTATTCTGTTAAGTGAAATAAGCCAGGCAGAAAAAGAAAAATATAATATGACCTCACTCATTTGAGAAATTTTATGAACAGTGTGAACTGAGGAATGAAATAGAGGCAGAGGTGGGATCAAAGGGACCAGAGGGAAAGCGGACAGAGGAAAAGGGGATGAGAAGATGGGATCAGAGAAGGGAAAGAGATCCGTGAAATTATATACACATAACAGTGTTATAGAGAGCAGGACAGCAAATTCTGGAGGAAAGAGGGAGGGGGTTGAGGGGAGGAGGGCAAGGCGGAGGTTGAGGGGAACATGGTGTGGGGGGGGATGTACTCAGTGGGGCACTTGAGTCTATGTAAACACAATAAATTAAAATAAATAAATAGGGTATTTAGAGAGCTATCAAGTTAAGATGAGGTTACGAGGGTGGTTCCTAATTCAATATGTCTCATGTCCTTAAAAAAGAAGATCTGGACATAGAGAGGCCAGGGGAAAATATCAGGTGGCATGTGTTATCAAAGGGAAGCATCTACACGCTAAGGATCTGAAGTTTGCAGCCACCAGCAGATGGTAGGAGAGAAGCCTGGAACAGAGTGCCCCTCACAGATTTCAGAAAAAACACACCCCATTGAGGTCTTGAAGTTTTAGCCCCCAGAACCTGAAACAATCACGTCCCATTGTTTTAAATCTCCCATTGTGTGGTACTTTATTATGGCAGGTCTAGCAGACTAATTCACACTTTCTTGACATAATCACCAGGTTAAGTTCTCTGCAATCATACCTTTTATCCTGCCCACCCATTACTTCACAATTCAAAGGGCAGTAGGCTTCTATCCTGAGAACCCATATTCTGGAATCCTGACCATCAGAACCTGGCTGCATGACTGGGATATGCCAGCAAATTTCCAGGGACTTAAGGGCTCCAGCAGACAAATGGGAATGAGCTATATGCACAAATAGAAGGTAATGGACCTTTGCCTTATTGAAGGCTCTTAGCATTGTTTAGAATCCCTGATGTAATGAAGAAAAGAATTATGTGGAAAAAAGGTCAATGTTACAGGGAAATTACCAATAGGTTGTCAGTCCTGACTTACAGTCCTATCCAACAGGTACATGAAAAAGTGCTCAACATTACTAATCATGAGGAAAATGAAAATCAAAACTATATACATGAGATGCCATCTGATACTTGTTAGGATATCTATCATCAAAAAGACAAGAGATAGGTGTTTATGAGGATGTAAAGAAAATGCTTGTGCACTGATGGTGAGAATATAAACTGGTACAGTCATTATGGAAAACAGTATGGAGTTTCCTCAAATACTTAAAAATAGACCTACCATGTGACCCAGCAGTACCACTTCCAAGTATTTATCTAAAAGAATTGAAATCAGAATCTCAAAAAACTACCCTGTACTTCATGCTCATTTCAGCGTTATTCACTATAGCCAAGATACAGTAACAACCATTGATGAGATTCAGCTGGTTCACACCAGTTCAGCAGAATCGATACCTAATTTTTTGAGTTCGGCAAACCAATTGTTAAAATGGCACTTGTAATCAGAGTTCTCTCTAAGGTGAGCACCTGGGCAGCCACCCAATGTGGAAATCACAAATGTACTTTCCTTACTCTTTTTTACCGTTCATCTGTGCAACAGCATATTCCAAGTGCCTATAGCAGTGGTTCTCAAACTTTTTGAAGTTGAGTACATTTAAAATCCTACAAATAATTGTAGGCACACTATATACAAATTTCTGAGAAATGTGTTATAAAAATTAAATCAAATATTAAAGAAAAAAATATCAAGTCTAAGCGTGCTTCTATGGTAAATAAAAAAAATAAATACAACAAAATTAAATTTATTCTGACGTTAAAAAACATTTTTATGTTACATTTTTTGAGTTATGCTTTTCGTCAAAAAGAGGGATTAAAAAACATAAAGACAAAAAGTTACCTTTTTTATATATATGGATACATTCTTAGTAAGATTTAGTAAATTCAGCAGGTCCCAGTGCAAATGTGTTAAGTTTTTCCATGCTTATGTTTATGAGAAAAATGAGCCTGATGTGTCCTAGCGATTTCTTCAATGTTTGGGCATCTATTTGAAAGGCAAATTCTCATTTCCTTGCCGATACATTGAAGAATTTCTCTCTTTTTACTCTTAATTGTGTTGAGGGTAGAAAATCCTAATTCACATAAATAGAATGTTGAAAATGGTAGTAAAATGTTGAAAGTTTTATTAGATATTGCCACATATTATTCTTTTATAGAAATCCAAAAGGCTTCAAGAGACAATGCCTTTTGTGTAATCATCAATCCACAATCAGTGGTTATAGCTGCCAGTTCTTCTTCTTCTGTTAATGTTAAACCAAAATCACTTGAAGCTTCCATGATTAGGTTTGTAATCCAATCATATTGTTCAGTGTTAAGTGATGGAAAATGCTATAAATTAAATTCTACCCCTCAGCCTTCAAGTCCTATTTTATTTACACTTAACTTATGCTCACTTCCAGAATCGGATTCTTCAATATCACGCTTCTTTTTGAGAAACTTATCTATTTTCTTTGGGTGTATTTCTCTAAAAATAATATAATGATGTGTTAAGAATAAATATAATAATGGTGTGTTAACAAAAAGAGCTATATTTCCGTAATGAAATGGTATAATAGAGTAACTATATTTCTTTTTATATCCGGGCACATGCCACGAACCAGTGCAGCTACTAATTCCAGGTCCCGAGTAAGAACAGTGTGTACTTAAAAAAATACAGGGTCGGGACAGCCTTGTAATTGCTGCTGGCAAGAACAAAGTGCACCCAAAAAACGATCTTGCTTTATTTATGGGCCAAAGTGGGTCATCAGCAAATCAATGAGATCTTTGATCATGTTTCCAAGGCAACCAAAGAATTTTACCAAGTGCAGAAAAACCCCACCATACATATCATCGTAACTTTACACCAAAGAATAGAAGATACTTGCCTCCAGTCTTTCCGGGGAACATGGTGGGTAGTGTGAACAATCCAGCACCACAGCTTAACAGCCTTTTGCAACCTAATGAAGCATGAGGTGAGGGTTTGGGCAGACTGTCAGTTTACAGCCAATTCCCACACCTCTGTCCTCCCAAAATCTAAACTCCAAAAACCCTGTTGGTTTTTTGGTCCCCAACAGGCATATACTTCTCTGGAATACCATAGGGTGCACCTGAAAATCTGCTAGGGTCCACCAGTGCGTCCTGGTGCAGACTTTGAGAACCACTGGCTTATAGTAATGTTAATTTGTCTATAGGTGAAAAATTTGATCAAACTATGCTTGTAGTATTTATTTAATAAAACTAATTATACCTTTGATGAAATACTACTTTTTAATTCCTTCACATTTTTTACTTCATTAAACACACATATAATGTAAAAAGTGCCAATCAGAGGGTGACAACTTATATTGTTTTATGTCAGTATTATTAAATATGTTTTCTTCAATATTTTAAAAGCTTCTTATAATATAATCTAGTTTTGTGTACCTCCTTTATTGTTCTTATTTAAGTATTAAATACATGAAATAATAAACCACTTTTCAGTATATCATTATTTTTTATACTTAAAATGATCATTAGGGCAGATACCTGGTTGTTAAATTATTTGAATCCCACCACTGGAAACAACCTAAGAGTCTCTCAACAGATAAATGGATAAAGAAAATGTTTTATATACATATATATATAAATGTGTTATATATAATATATATGGGACATACATATATATATGAAATATATGTTATATATACTATATGAAATATATATATATAATAAAATATTATTCAGTCATAAAAAAAGAAGGAAATGCTGCTATTTGTGACAACATGAAGGGATCTTGAAGGCATTATGCTAATTGAGATAAGTCAGACAGAGAAAGATAAATACTGTATGATTTCACTTATACGTGGGTCTAAAAAGCTGAACTCTTACAAACAGATTTGTTGTTACCAGGGGCTGGTATGGGAGAAAATGGGAAAATTTTGATCAAAGAGTATAAACTTCTACTTACAAAATGAATAAATTTTGGGGATCGAAAGTACAGCATTATGACTATAGTAACACTTTATTTTGTACTTTAAATTTTCTAAGAGTAGGGCTTAAATGTTCTCAACACATACTGCATCAAAAAGGTAACTATGGGAGGTGATGCAAATATTAATTATCTTGATTGTGGCAACTATTTTACAATGTATACAGATATTAAACATCATGTAGTACACCTTACATGTATTCAATTTCTATTTGTTAATTGTACCTCAATAAAACTTAAGAAAAGAAAAAGAAAAATACTTTACCAATGCCCACATCGCATGAAGGCCCGGCTGAATGACTCAGGAATGCCCATACTCTGTGTGCTGCCTGCGGCCGTTCACTTGGTGCTTGACTTCTACGTTCTCTCCTCCTGCAAGAAGCTCCAGGACTGCTGTCAGGTTCCTGTGAGTCTACCAACTAGAAGCTCACCTAGTCCACCTGCCACTCACATTCAGATTTTGGTTCAACTATTTTCCATGCCAGATAGTAAGGGGATTTGTCTTGAAGTTCTAAAATTTGAAAAGTCTTTTTTGAGAAAATAAATGAGTTCCTGCGTATTGATATCCAACTCCTGAAAATAGTGTATGTAGACAAACTAACAGAGTTGTTTGCCCACTAGACAATATCATTAAGACCTGGGCCTTTTCCTTTACCCTTTCTTATGAATCCTAACACACTGGCTGAACAAAATAGAAAGCCTTCTGCAATTTCTTGGATGCATGATGATGAATTCACTGAGAACTGGGTGAATGAATGATTAAATGAGCCAGAATGCTAGACATTGCTAACCTGAAGTTACTGGAAACACTTTAGGATGTGCAATCAGGAAAAGGACCCATATACAATTGTGAACATTCTAAATTCAACAAAACCACAGTCACAGAACATCTGACCATGTAACTGACACAAGACCCTCTGAAAATATCTTTAGCAACCTACCAAAATCAAACTTATAATTTGAACTTATAATAATTACCCCCTCCCAGTCTTTAAGAAACAACCATAGAACATTGGAATCTTAATCCAGAATGTATGAGTTATATGTGTTAATAAAGTATGAAAAAAAATCATTTCCAAAGACCAACTGTTTCACACTAAAATTGCAAAAATCCCATTGTCTGGAAATGTTTTACAAGTATATTTTTATGGATTAAATTTTTGTCATACAGTATCATCAAGATTCTGTCACATTTCAGTGTTATTGATTTGAAACACAAGTGGATTTTGATATCATTTATTCTGGGCTACACACTGTGTAATTATTCAAATGCTTCATTTTCATTCGGGCTTTCCTATTTGTTTTAAATGTTATTACTTGCTTCAGTGCTTTTTCATTTTAGTGAGCACACTGATAAATATTTCTATCAATTGCAGATGTGGTTTTTGCATAAGTAACTAAAATGCTAGTACCGTGGTTTAATACAATATTCGACACCACAGGATCCCATAGCAGCAATTAGAAAGTTTGTCTGCATTTGTGTAATCATAAAGGCCTTATGGAATGGTTTAAAGTGTACTTATAATTAGTAATTTTAATGCTTCATATCTTTCTAAAAAGCCTTAGGCACAAAGCCAGGGCTGATCCGAGGTAAAATGGTCAAAGGGACCACATTTGCTTCTTGTATTTCTTCATCTTTTCATCTCTGCTTATTACTGATTTTTCAGGTTTGGGTAGGGGTACCCCAAATTAAGTCAGCCTTGTAGATAGATACCTCTCTTTTTTCATACCATTTTTGCCAGCTCCTCATCTATCAGAATACTCCAGAGTGTTTCTTCTATTGATTCTTTGATAGTTGCTGCTTTGATTACTCTTTTCCTAGGTTGCCAAAATACCCTTAAGAGAATGTAATGCACACTCAACATAAACTAGGTTGAATAATCAGCTGTCATGGTACAGTAAATCAATATGAGTTCCTAGAGTCTAAATTGCTTGGTTAACTGCCCCATTATCCTTATAATTTTACTACTAATGTTGTTAGTCCACTAACACAGTTGGTTCTTTACTTTATGTTCATCAGTGGCAAAAAAAAAAAAAAAAATGAAGCACCCTTTCTTACACTGAATACAAGCGAATATTCTCAATGATTCCTTAAACAAGATCAGAGTGACCCAAAATGAGAAATCTGCACTTTGTAAAGCGAAGCCTGTCGCTCCTGCCCCTGGGAGGCTCACTGAGGGCCACCCAGTGAAGAGACGCTAGCACACTTCTTGTGGCCCTCATACCCCCCCCACCCCGTGCTGCTTCCTGAACAAGGTCAGTAACGATTCGCACACAAACTAAGAACAAAAGAAGGAGAGAAAATGAGCTTCTCTTATTTTTGAATCTAATTTATTTTAGAGATTCATAGATCCAAATTAGAACATTAAAACATACACATTTATGCAAATACACTTTGATAATATTGATACTTGTGAAATAGCAAGCTTCATAAATTTTTAAAAATTGCCAATGTTTCAATAATAACCACATTTAGATAATGACTACTGGATAAGGTTCCTATAATGACAAGGCCATGAGAATTGACAATACTTAAATGTGTTCAAGATTACAATCTTGTAAAAATAAAATATGTTTAAGAAATGAAATGCAGAAAAGTCTACCAAAATGTAGTGCTTTCTATGTGCCCTGCTCAATGTGATGGTCATATATTACTGCCTGCGGTTTGCAACAGAAATCATGACAGTATCCTTTTCATTTCAGTTAAGGAAACTGAAGCACGAAAATTCAATTAACTTCCTCAAGGTCACATTGTCAGTGCAAAGCAGAGCTGGGATTTGAACCTGGAATTCTGGCTTTAGAGACTGTGCTCTGAACCACAATAAAATACAGCCTCAGCGCTAAAGTAGTTGGATATTTTAACCCTAAGGAATGTTGGAAAAAAGGATATTTATTCATTCCTCTTAAATAATAAAATGCCATTTAACATAAATAAAAAAAATGTACAAATTAAGATAAACTGCTACAGGGATTATTACAGGGTGAAAATACCATGCAGGTCAATAAATAGTGCATCAGACACCCCTCATTTTCTCCCCTAATCATTCCTCCAATGAATTTCCAAAATTAGTTAAAGATTAATTTGGCCTATTTTGAAATCATATATATATATATAATATATATATATATATTCATTTTTGTAATTTTCTGAAGTGGAAAGCAGGGAAGCAGAGAGACAGACTCCTGCATGCACCCAACCAGGATTTGACCGGCATGCCCACTAGGGGGCAATGCTCTGCTCATCTGGGGAGTTGCCCATTGCAACCGCAGCCATTCTAGTGCCTGAGATGGAGTCCATGGAGCCATCTTCAGCACCCAGGCCAACTTTGCTCCAATGGAGCGTTGGCTGCGGGAGGAGAAGAGAGAGATAGAGAGAAAGGAGAGGAGAAAGGGTGGAGAAGCAGATGGGTGCTTCTCCTGTGTGCCCTGACTGGGAATCAAACCTAGAAAATCCACACTTTGGGCCAATGCTCTACCACTGAGCCAACCAGCCAGGGCTTCATGTGTATTTTCATTCAACATTAAATATGTTTATATTTCTTTCATGTTCATATAGCAGTGTGTTCATTTTCAATTCCATATAATCTATTGTTCTATAGAAGTCCTTCTATATGAGAAGAGTTTTAGACTATTTTGGAGATGTAGCTAATAAAGATAACATTGATATAAATTTTTTTGCACATCTATTTTAGTGTATGCACAATAAATGTGACAAATGATGTCATTTGATTCAGGGAAGTTCTTAATTTAATTGTAATCAGTAGTTTAAAAATCTTTTTATTAAGGTTAAATTCTTTTATATTGTTTTCAATGAATCTTTTTTAAAACTAGATCTTGAGTACATTCTCTTTGATTATGGCCTGAAGGCCAACTTAATACTGTCTGTGGCTGCTTTCTCTCTACCAAAGTGTAAGTGAGCAGTTGCAAAAGATTTTATGGCTCTGCTAGTCATAAGTATTTACCATCAGGACATTTCAGAAAATAGTTTGATAATTATCTTTTACACCTTTGTCAAAAATTTATGTGGAATTATTTTGGAAGTTTGTAAAATGGTAGTCAAGATTCTTTGTTTCTCCTTCTTTTCCTAATTAACCAAGTACTAATTATTGAAAAGAACCCATTCTTTGCTATTCAGTTGAATCTAAACATTGTCTTAAATGAAATGTTAGTATTATTTTTGTTTAGTTAGCTATTCAGTTATTTTTGTTATTTCATATTCTATTTCATTGTTCTAGCTGGTTATTGTCTGCACATTAACTTCACACTGTCTCAATCAATGTGGCTTTAAAATATTTTGATGTTTGCTAAGTTAAGTTCCTCTGTGATATTTTTATTAAAGTCATTCTTTTGATATACAGCTCTTAAATATTTCCATATGTTTGTTGAATAAGATTATCAACTACTTCCTCGCACCACACACAGATACACTGTCTTAGATATTGACTGAGATTTTATAAAATCACTTAATTTTGTGAGATGCCATTTTTACAATTTAAACTCTTTCAAAACGAGCACATGTGATATTAATCACTTTTCTTAAATGAACATCTTCATTTGTCTTAATGATAGTTTATGTGGCTTCTTGCATATCTTTCCTTAAATTTATTTATAAGTTCTAGGAGCTTTGGGTAGCATTGTAAATGGCAGTGCTTAAAATTTTATTTTCCAAAATTTACTTTTTAATTGTTTTCATTTTGGCACTTACCAAATTCCTTTTTCTTAAATATTCAACTTATATTCAGTATCATTGTTAAGTTTGCTTAATTCTAAGTGCTTATCTTGAAATATATTTGGATTTTCTCCAGAAGCAAACATGACATCTATAAATGTTGTTGGTTTTTTTAAGTCCTTTATCATTTATGTTTGTTCACTATTTTTTCTGCGTCTTGCTACACAGACTTGGACCTCTGAAACAATGTCTTTTGAATTGGTGAATCAATTCAATTATTTTTGTTTTGTTTCACATCTTACAGAAAATTTGTTCAGGTTTCACTATTAACTAGTATAGTTGCTCTAACTCAGTGGTTCTTAACCTCTTTTGAGGTACCGAACCCACTTTCATATGCGCATTCACCGAACCCTTCTTTAGTGATAAATAAAATATGATTTTTTTTTCCAAATTCAAGACATAGGTATATTTTTTTTTTTACTGGTGCACAAAATGAGCCATGCATGAACATCACCTTGCTCAAAGAACAAAACCAACAAAGTGCATGAACTCACAACAAATTATGGTATTACTTTATTCTGGCCTCCATGGCAGAGCCTTCTCTGAACCCCTGAGACCGACTCATCGAACCCCTAGGGTTCGATAGAACCCAGGTTAAAAACCACTGCTCTAACTATTTTATATAATCTATCAAAAGCTCTTTTTTTATTACCTGATTTGCTAATAGAGTTATAACACAAATTAATACTTCATTTTCTCAAATGTTTTTCTGTATTATTTGGATGAAAATATATGTTTGTGTTTCTCTTCCATAAATGTAGTAATTGCATTAGAAGTAATTTGCTGTACTCTGCAGCTTCTTGAAATCCATGCTGACATACCGATTTATAAGCTATTCTTCTTTTCTAACACATGTATTTAAAAATTTAACTATCCCCTATATCTGTTTTAGCTGCCTCAATGTCATATTTTTACTTTTATGTAGTTCAAACTATATTGGTATTGCGATTTATACACACTCTGATATATAGTGACTTATTCTTTGACCCATAAATTGTCCAAAAAAAGTATTGCATAATCATCAAATATATGTGAATTTTGTGTTTTTATTATCATTAGATAGTTTAATTCCATTGTGTATAGAAACGCCCTTTGTATGAAATGAATTATTTGTTATTTGTTGAGACTTAATATGTGCCCCAGTTTTGGTAAATATACATGCGTGCTTGAGAAAAATGTGTACCCTGGAATTGCTAGGCACAGTGTTCTTTTTTATTCAATGAGATAGTGTTCAAATAGTATACATTCATATGAATTTTGTCTCTTTGTTCTATTAGTCACCTACATACCACTAAGATTATAGTCAATTGTATACATATTTTAATTTTGATATTAAAACTGTTTTTCAAGAAAACAACTTTTACCTTGGAAATGTAATCTTTCTCCCTAAAGATTTTTTTTTTTTATCTCTCACATTGCATCTTTCCTTTTTCTGATATTAGTGTAGTTATGTATTCTGTTGGTATTTTGTTTTTGGGGGGTAGTGATTGCTTTTGTCATCCGATTATTTTTTTGTTTTAGGTTGGTGTATAATTTTGTTTCCCTTCTAAGCAGTTGCATTTTGTTTTGTACCCAACCTTTCAGTCTTGTATGGATTTAACAGTTATTCTAGTTACCTTTCCTATTTGACTATTTGATATCACCTTGTTTTTAAAATAATTTAATTGCCTTTCTTCTGAAACACTAATTTTTGTAATATTATTTTCTACTTTTTGGCTTGTTAATTCTCTGATCTTTTACAAAATTGACTAATGACTAGTGTAAAGGTTAGTAAAAATAATCTTTACCACTTCTTAGATAATTCAGTTATGAAACATTTAACACCATCAAATGCTTCCGACCTTTGTAAAACTTTGCATATAATAAATTCTAAACATAGTTTCAATCCCACAAAGCATTATTTTACTACTAATCAATAATTATTTAGATTAGTTATGCTTTCAATTGATAATTATCACCATTCTTTCATTCAGGGTCATTTTCTTTCTACTTGAGGTATATATATATATATGTGTGTGTGTGTGTGTGTGTGTGTGTGTGTGTGTGTGTGTGTGTGTGTGTGTGTGTGTGTGTTTACAGGGACAGAGAGAGAGTCAGAGAGAGGAATAGATAGGGACAGACAGACAGGAATGGAGAGAGGTGAGAATAATCAATCATTAGTTTTTTCGTTGCCGTTGCAACACCTTAGTTGTTCAAAGATTGCTTTCTCACATGTACCTTGACCGCGGGCCTTCAGCAGACTGAGCAACCCCTTGCTGGAGCCAGCGACCTTGGGTCCAAGCTGATGAGCTTTCTGCTCAAGCAAGATGGACCTGCACTCAAGCTGGTGAGCTTGGGGTCTCGAACCTGGGTCTTCTGCATCCCAGTCCGACACTCTATCCACTGTGCCACCGCCTGGTCAGGCACTTGAGGTATATTCTCTAATGTTTTTTAAAAGAAATATCTGTTCACAAACAATTGTCTTCATTTTAGCTTATTTACAAATATCTATATTTTGCCTTTATTTGTGAAGAATGTATTTCCTTATCAAAGAATTCTATGTTGGCAAACTTTTTGTCAACATGTTGAAAATATCCCGTTATTTTCTTTTTTTTTTTTTTCTTTTTTTTTTTTTTTTTTTTTTTTTTTTTAAAGCTTTTTTTTTTTTTTTAAACTTTATTCATTTTAGAGAGGAGACACAGAGTGAGAGAGAGAGAGAGAGAAAGAAAGGGGGGAGGAGCTGGAAGCATCAACTCCCATGTGTGCCTTGACCAGACCAGTGCAGGGTTTTGAACTGGCGACCTCAGTGTTCCCAGGTCGACGCTTTATCCACTGCGCCACCACAGGTCAGGCCCCCGTTATTTTCTTGCTTGTTTATATTGCAGCCATTGAGGTGTCCGATTTTGTTATAATATTGTTCCATTGAAGTAATAACTTTTTATCTGAATATCTCTAAGACTTTTTCTGTATTCAGTTCATAGCAGTTTTATGAAGATAAACCTCGGTGTTTTCTTTTTATTCTTCTATTTGGAGTTTGTAGAGGTTTTTTAAATCTGTGGCTTAAAGTCTTTATTCTGTTTTCAGAGAATATGGCTTTTAAAAACAAGGTAGGTAACATGTCTTACCCTGTTTTGCTATTTTCTGACTCCTCTCCCTCTGTGCTTCAAGTTTAAATGTTCTTCAATTCTATCTCCAGCTGTCTTTAATATAATGTTAATTCCAACGATTATTTTAATTATTGTTACTGTGATTATTTAATGTGAATTCATTTTTCTGCAGAAATTATCTACAATGAATTTTATTATTTTTACTTTTTGTTTAAGTGTAGTATAATACAAGTTACAATCATAACTACTTTTAATTGTATAATTCAATGGAATTCAGTACATTCACATGGGTTTCCAGCTATAACCACCATCCACCTCCAGATTTTTCATCAACTTAAATTCTATACTCATTAAGCAACAATTACTCATTGCCACTTTCCCCTGTCCCCCCAAAAACATCATCTGACACCAACCATTCTTTATTTCTATGAATTTTACTATTCTAATTACTTTATATAAAAGGGACTATATAGTATTTATTTTTTGTGACTATCTTATTTTTTTTTTAGAAAAATGTCTTAAAGTTTTTAGTATGTTGCAAATTTCATCAGAATTTTCATCATTTTTAAGAGTAAATAATATTTTACTGTGTTGTATTGACCACATTTTGTTTATCAGTTCATTATTGGACACTTTAGTTGACTCTACCATTTGGCTATTGAAAATGCTGCTGTGAACATGGATACCCTGTTTTCAAATATTTTGGCTACATAATGAGAAGTAAAATTGCTGGATCATGCAGTAATTCTATTTTTATAATTTTGAAGAAATACATATTGGTTTTCATAGTGACTACACAAACTCTATATTCCTAACAAATGCGCAGCATCTTAATTTCTCTACATCTTCACCAACACATTATTTTTTTGTTTTTTGCTTGCTTTTTTGTTCATAGCCATGCTAACGGGTATACAGTAATATCTCATTATAGTTTTAATTCCATTTTCATGATTAATGATGCTGAGCATCTTTTCATGTGCTCATTGAGCATTTAAATATCTTCTTTGGGGCAAGGTTTGTGGAAATCATTTGCCCATTTTTAAATTGGGTGGAGTTTTTTCTTCAAATCTTGTTTTTAAGCATATTAATCACAGTTATTTTAAAATTTATATGTGATAATTTTATTATATTGATTTCTTATTGGTCTTACTCCATATTTTAGTAACTAAATGTGTCCCCCCAAATTTATATGTTGCAAGGTCCAGCCTCTAATGTGATTGTAGTTTGAGATAGAGCCTTTATTAGTCTAGGTTAAAATTATGTCATAAGAATGGGATTCTGATCCAATAGGATTAGTGTCCTCATAAAAACTAGAGACAACAGACATCTAACTCTCTCTCTCTCCTCTCTCTTCACCATGTGAAGATAGAGTGTGAACGCAGCCATCTAGAAGTCAAGCAGAGAGCTCTCAACAGGTACAGAATTAGCTAGAACTTCGACCTTGAATGCCCATCAACTGTGAGAAATTAATTTCTATTGTTTAAGCCTCCCAGTTTATGGTATTTTCTAATGGCAGCCCATGTTGACTGAGACACAGTTGTCAATGGTTTATATTTTCCTCCTAGTCTTATATACTGCAAGGTTATAAAACTGCTTTTTTTGATTGCATATGAGGTATTATGAATAGATATAGAGATAATTTGAGATGGTGGATGAGATTATTTTCTTTCAGAGAGGGTATTTTTCACTTTTCTTCCCCCAAAGGTAATTATGCTATGGGCTCTATATATACTATATCACATTGTTCCACATAGATATGAAGGTGTTTTAATGCTGCACTGCAGGGTCTATGAGACTGGCCTCTCTGCTTCACTCTACTCACATGGCATACCCTGTTGGAATCTAACATCTATCCCTTCCACTCTATATCTGTGCCAGCTAATTCCCACATGCCCCCTCTTTTGTCATTGGCAGGAAGTACAGGACCCAGCCTGTAGCATGAGAACTTTCACCCATCCTGCCCCAACCCACAATATAATCCAACTAGTACCCTCTCACTTTCTTTGAAGCTGTGGTCACACCTGCTTGGGAGCCTTCCCAAAATAACTTATATGTAAGTTATAAACCGTTTTTGTTTGTGTGGTTCTTAAGTCTTAACATCCAACCAAATTTGAGGTAGAAAGTCTATTCTGCTTCTGCAGAATAATTCCAATATTCTTTTAGTCTTTCAGTCCACATATTTATAATTGGCCAATTTCTTAGTAAAAAATAAAATAAAATAAATGCTTATTTACTTCATATTGGCCATTTAGTTTATTCAGAAATTATGTACTGGAAAAGACATCTAGTTTCTAGAACTATACTTAGGAAGAGATTGATCCAAACAAAATTATCTGTCTTTTTTGGAAGTTAACTCCAGAAACACACTGATGATTATTGTTATTATTATTTTGCATTCTTAAATTCAAGGATACTGTTTAATGCATTCCAATGGTAGCACAGTCAAAAAAGAATCATAAGTTTGCAAATGTGATACATGCATGAATTCAGTTTTAGTACGGCAGACTGCATTGTTCACAATTACTACATTTCCTCACAGGACACTTATACATCCCTTCCCTGTTGAGTTTTGAAGCATCATAGCTTGTACTCTGGGTAAGGAAATGTAGATAGAAGCAATGTATGCCATGTTTTTTTTTCTTTTCTTTTAGATTTTAAAAAATTCATTGATTTTAGAGAGAGAAGAAAGAGAAAGGCAGTAAGGGAAGAATGGGTATGTACCTTGACCAGGCAATCCCAGGGTTTCCAATCAGAAACTTCAGCATTCCAGGTCAATGCTTTATCTACTGCACCCCCACAGGTTAAGTCATGTGTGCCATTTTCAACGAAAAACTTTATGGCAAATTTCAGATTCACCATATCTTTTTTTCCTCTCTGACAGAAGACTGGCTATGTTACTGATGGGAACTGCTCGCTCAGAGAGGTTCACCACATGAGGGTGTTTTAAGCAGAGTCTTAATTGAGTCAGGTGAATACTAATTTAAGGAAAAAAACTTCTATTTTTGTGAGCCACTGAGATTTTGGAGGTACTTCACTTACTGTAGCCTATTTTGAATAATATAATAATGGTAGTAATAATTAGAATAAGAAAACCTTTCAGGGCATGTTTAAAAATCATAAAATGCTGAATTACAGTATGGCAGTATTCTTATAATGAGTGAAGTGTTTTTGTCACCATCTCATGAATATTGAGTTTGGATGTGATATAAAAAAATGTTTTACAGTGGCTTGTACTGTTTAGTGTCTGCTCCCTGGTGACCTCCCATGAGAACACTTCCTCTGAATCACAAACACATCTGCCTGGGGACCTCCCAAAGAATAAGAGACTGAAATCTAACCCACAGCTTAAAGCCAAGGCCAGCAAACAGAGCTTACAACTTCCAGCTGAGCACAGCCTCCATCAGCCAAATATCAGTTAACTCACATATCTGTAAACATAAAAAATAGATTCTTATGGTTATGAGCCAAGCTGTTGTTTCCCTGCTCATGTATCTTATTGCTTTGGGGAATTCTAACTAAATTCCCACTGCTAGTGTCTGTACAACTTATCTGAGAGCTTTGTCCCAGGCTTGATATGGCCTATGTGCCTACACACAGAATGCATTAACTTTCCCTGGCGGCATCAAAAAGAGATGGATTTTGGCGGAGCAAGATGGCGATGGAATAGGCGGACATACCAACTTCCAACTCCCAGAACCAAAGTGGATTATAACTCAATTTTAAGAACCATAATCTGGATAAACCAACTTTGATCTAAACTAAGTGGACTCTTCAACCAAGGAACACAGAAGAATCCATATTGAGACGGGTAGGAATAGTGAAAATGCGAAGAGGACTGCCCAGCTCCCCAGAGTGAACAGTAGCCCAGAAAGACCCGCGTGGTGGGAGGAGAGTTTGGCGGAGAGGGAGGGACCTGGGTCCCAGGAACAAAGCCCTAGCCTGCAGTCTCAAAGCCTAGAAGAGACGTTTGGACAGTATTGAGCTGTGAAACAAGTGAGGATACTGTTTGTGAGAAAGAGACAGTTTTCTCAGACCCAAGATTCTTTTTAAAGGGACAGCGCAGAAAACCTCTCTCACAACCACGTACCTGGGGCTCTGGGGAATGGGGACAGAGGAGAGGACCAGAGGAGCAGGAAGAGAGTGTGGGCTGAGAACACAGGGGAAAATACTCTGAAGGACAGCCACCCTAACCCCTGGGCTAAGTCACTTCCCTAATCAAAAATGAATATTTCCCCTGGAACTAGCAATACCAGCAAAGGGAGACAGGAAACCAGCTAAACAAGCTCTCCCACACCAATTAGAGCAGAGTTGCTTAGAGGGAGGAAGCTCCCAGGTCTACAGTATGGAATATTAGGGCCGTTCCTATTCTGCTAAGGGTTGCTGGAGGGATGGTGACTGCAGGATGCTGAAACACAGTTCTGTCAGTGGGGGCGGAGGCCCAGCCGGTGTGAGCTCGGTCTAGCTCAGCAGGGGCAGAGGGGATGCATGAAAGTGGTCCGGCAGCTGCGGGCCTGCCTGTAACCACACCTGTGGGGAAAAAGTGGGAGGCCAGGAACGGGCAGAGATCTGCTCTGCGACTGTGTGCAAGCACGCCCTGACCACAGGAACTGGGCTAGGACCAGGGATGGGCGGGGACTCGCAGCTGAGCTCACGTCATCAGCCCCGCCCAGCCTGAGAAACCACGGTTTGCCATTCTGCGTGCACGAGTTGGCTCTGAATGCGGGGCGGGGTAGAACCCCAGACGAGCAGAAGTTCGCAGGTAAGCGCACACCAGCAGTCATGCAGGCCCAATAAACCTTGATTTGTGACCCTGCGCAGGAGGGCCCCTACCTCGAGGGCGGGGCAAAAGCTCTGGACGGGTAAAGGCTCACAGCAGAGAGCACGTCAGAAGCCCCGCCCAACCCTTGGAACTTTGGCGAACAAGCTCTAACTGCGGATGCTGGGCAGAAGCCCGGAAAGAGCCTGGGTCTGCAGTTGAGCAAAAGGGCTCACCTCTACCCTTCGTGCTGAGGCTAGTGGTTTGAGTGACAACCCCTCTGACAGGGGAGAGGAGGAAATCACAGCAACAGTCGAGTGGGCTGGCAATGGCAACACCCATACCCAACTGCCCTAGACAGCGGAAGAGGGGGTGGTGGGCCTGAAAACAGACCACACCTACAGAACACAAAAAAACACCTATTGGACTCCAGTGGCCACAACTTGCTTATACACAGACAAAATGGGCAGGCAGAAGAACGCAAACCAAATGAATCAAGAGATATCCCCAGAGAAGGACCTGAATGAACCAGATATAACCAAATTGCCAGAGCAGAATTTAGAATAATGATAGTTAGGATGTTCAAAGAAATTAGAGCAAAAATGGATAGTCACTATGAACACCTAAATAGAGATATAACAAGTATAAAAAATGAAATTGAAATAATAAAAAAGAATCAGACAGAAATGACAAATACAGTATCAGAACTGAAGACCACAAGGGAAGGAATTAAAAGAAGGAGGAATCACAATGAGGATCTAATAAGTGAGTTAGAGGACACAATAAACAAAGGCACAGAAGCAAAGAAAAGGAAAAGAGACTCAAAAAATGTGAGGAAACTCTAAGGGAGCTCTGTGACAACATGAAGAGAAACAACATTCGCATCATAGGGATTGCTGGGAAACATTCCACACATTCAAGAAGCACACAGAACTCCATTAAAGAGAAACTCAAAAAAATCTACACCAAGACACTCCATAGTTAAAATACCAAAGCTAACGGAAAAAGAGAAAATTTTAAAAGCTGCTAGAAAAAAAAAGGCTATCACCTACAAAGAGCCCCCATAAGGATGACATCGGACTTCTCAACAGAAACACTTGAGGCCAGAAGGGAATGGCAAGACATAATCGAAGTAATGCAGAACAAGAACCTACAACCAAGACTACTCTATCCAGCAAGGCTAACGTTTAAAAATGAAGGAGAAATAAAGATCTTCCCAGACAAAGAAAGCCTCAAGAAATTGATTAAAACCAAACCAATTCTGCAAGAGATACTAAGGGGACTGTTGTGAACAGTTCAAAGAGAGGAAAGAATATAGCAAAAGAAGAATACAGTTTTAAAGAATAAAATGGCAATAAACAACTACATATCAATAATAACCTTAAATGTAAATGGATTAAATGATCCAATCAAAAGACATAGGGTAGCTGCGTGGAAAAAGAAACAGGACCCATACATATGCTGTCTACAAGAGACATACCTTAAAACAAAAGATGCACATAGACTGAAAGTAAAAGGATGGAAAAAAATATTTCATGCAAATGGAAATGAAAAAAAAGCAGGGGTAGCAGTACTTATATCTGACAAAATGGACTTTAAAACAAAGGCTGTAGTAAGAGATAAAGGAGGACACTACATAATGATAAAGGGAACAATTCAACAGGAAGATATAACTATTATAAATATCTATGCACCAAATATAGGAGCCCCGACATACATAAAGCAGAATTTGATGGATATAAAGGGTGAGATTAACAGCAATACTATAATAGTAGGGGATTTCAATACCCCACTAACAACACTGGATAGATCCTCAAGAAAGAAAATTAATAAAGAAACTGCAGACTTCAAGGATACACTAGATCAACTTGATTTAATAGATATCTTCAGAACTTTTCACCCTAATACATTTGAATATACATTCTTCTCAAGCGCTCATGGTATGTTTTCTAGGATGACCACATGATAGGACACAAAAATGGTTTCAATAAATTTAAGAAGATTGAAATCATATCAAGCATTTTCTCTGATCACAATGACACGAAACTAGAAATTAACCACAAAAGAAAAACTGAAAAATACTCAAACACTTGAAAAATAAATAACATAATATTAAATAATGAATGGATTAACAATGAGATCAAAGAAGAAATAAAACATTTCCAGAAACAAATGATAATGAGCATACATCAACACAAAATTTATGGGACACAGCAAAAGCAGTACTGAGAGGGAAGTTCATTGCACTACAGGCATATTATAAGAAGCTAGGGAAAGCTCAAATAAGCAAACTGACCCTGCATCTAAAAGAACTAGAAAAACAACAGCAAATAAAACCCAGGACCAGTAGAAGGAAGGAAATAATAAAGATCAGAGAAGAAATAAATTACATAGAGGCTAAGAAAACAATACAGAAGATCAATAAAACCAGGAGCTGGTTCTTTGAAAAGGTAAACAAGATTGATGAACCTTTAACTAGACTCACCAAGAAAAAAAGAGAGAGGACCCAAATAAATAAAATTAGAAAGGACAGTGGAGAAATAACTACTGACACAACGGAAATACAAAACATTGTAAGAAAATACTATGAAAACTCTATGCCAAAAAATTAGACAACCTTGGAGAAATGAACAAATTTCTTGAATCATATAATCTTCCAAAAATCAACCTGGAAGAATCAGAACACCTAAATAGACCAATTACAACAAATGAGATCAAAACAGTTGTCAAAAAACTCCCAAAAAAGAAAAGTCCTGGGCCTGTTGGCTTCACAAATGAATTCTATTAAAAATTTAATGAAGAACTAACTCCTATTCTCCTCAAGCTATTTCAAAAAATTCAAGAGGAAGGAAGACTTCCAAACTCCTTTTATGAGGCGAGCATAATTCTGATTCCAAAATCAGGCAAAGACAACACAAAGAAAGAAAATTATAGGCCTATATTCCTGATGAATTTAGATGCTAAAATTCTCAACAAAATATTAGCCAACCTGATCCAGCAATATATGAAAAAAAATCATTTACCATTATTAAGTGGGATTTATTCTGGGGAGGCAAGGCTGGTACAATATTCGCAAATCAATCAATGTGATTCATCACATAAACAAAAGAAAGAACAAAAATCACATGATAATTTCAATAGATGCAGAAAAGCATTTGATAAAATCCAGCACCCATTCATGCTCAAAACTCTCAGTAAAGTGAGAATACAGGGAACATCCCTTAACATGATAAAGGCCATCTATGACAAACCCACAGCAAACTTCATACTAATGGACAAAAATTAAAAGCAATCCCCTTAAGATGAGGAACCAGGCAGGGGTGCCCCCTTACACCACTCTTATTCAACATAGTTTTGGAAGTCCTAGCTAAAGCAATCAGACAAGAAGAAGAAATAAAAGGCATCCAAATTGGAAAAGAAGAAGTAAAACTGTCACTATTCGCAGATGATATGATATTGTGTATAGAAAACCCTAAATTCTCAGTCAATAACTACTGAACCTGATGAATGAATTCAGCAAGGTGGCAGGATATAAAATTAATACTGAGATATCAGAGGCATTTCTATATACCAAAAATGAACTGTCAGCAAAAGAAATTAAGGAAACAATTCCCTTCGTTATTGCAGTCAAAAAAATAAAGTACCTAGGAGTAAATTTAACCAAGGAGGTTAAGGACTTGTACTCAGAAAATTATAACACATTGATAAAAGAAATCAAGAAAGATACAAACAAGTGGAAGCATATACCGTGCTCATGGTTAGGAAGAATGAACATCATTAAAATGTCTATATTACATAAAGCAATATATAAATTCAATGCAATACCAATTAAAATACCAATGACATACTTCAAAGATATAGAACACATATTCCAAAAATTTATATGGAACCAAAAAAAAACCCACGAATAGCCTCAGCAATCTTAAAAAGAAAAAATAAAGCAGGAGGTATCACTCTTCTGGATATCAAGGCTTACTATAAGGCCATTATACTGAAGACTGCCTGGTACTGGCATAAGAACAGGCACATAGATCAATGGAACAGAACCCAGAACCCAGAAATAAACCCACATCTTTATGGACAACTGATATTTGACAAAGGAAGAAATAACATACAATGGAGTAAAGACAGCCTCTTTAACAAATGGTGTTGGGAAAATTGAACATCTACCTGCAAAAAAATGAAACTAGACCGTCAACTTACACCATTCACAGAAATGAACTCAAAATGGATAAAAGACTTAAACATAAGTCGTGAAACCATAAGCATCTTAGAAGAAAACATAGGCAGCAAGCTCTCTGACATTTGTAGCAGCAATATATTTGCTGATTTATCTCCATGGGCAAATGAAATAAAAGGCAAGATAAACAAATGGGACTATATCAAACTAAAAAGTCTTTGCACAGCTAAAGACAATAAGAACAGAATAAAAAGACAAACCACACAATGGGAGAACATATTCGACAGCACGTCTGATAAGGGGTTAATAACCAAAATTTATAAAGAACTTAGAAAACTCAACACCAGGAAAACAAACAATCCAATCAAAAAATGGGCAAAAGAAATGAATAGAATTTTCTCTAAAGAGGACATACAGATGGCCAATAGGCATATAAAAAATGCTCAACATCACTAATCATTAGACAAATGCAAATTAAACCCACAATGAAGTATCACCTCACACCACTCAGAATGGCGCTTATCAGCAAACAACACAGAATAAGTGCTGGCGAGGATGTGGAGAAAAGGGAACCCTTCTGCACTGCTGGTGGGAATGAAGACTGGTGCAGCCACTGTGGAAAACAGTATGGAGATTCCTCAAAAAATTAAAAATCAAACTGCCTTTTGGCCCTGCTATCCCACTTATAGGAATATACCCTAAGAATACCATAGCACTGTTCGAAAAGAAGAAATGTGCCCCCATGTTTGTGGCAGCATTGTTCACAATAGCGAAGATTGGAACCAGTCCAAGTGTCCGTCAGAGGACATGTGGATTAAAAAGCTTTGGTACATATATACTATGGAATACTATTCAGCCATAAGAAATGATGACATCGGATCATTTACAACAAAATTGATGGACCTTGATAACATTATACGGAGTGAAATAAGTAAACCAGAAAAAAAACAACAACTGAGAACAGCATGATTTCATACATAGGTGGGACATAAAAGTGAGACTATGAGATGTGGACAAGAGAGTGGTGGTTACAGGGTGGGGGGAGGGAGGAGAGAGTGGGATAGGGAGGAGGGGAGGGTCACAGGAAAACCAGACAGAAGGTGACAGAGGACAATTTGACTTTGGGTGACGGGTATGCAGCATAATTGAATGATAAGATAACCTGGAGATGTTTTTGTACATATGTACCCTGATTTATTAGTGTCACCCCATTAAAATTAATTAAAAAAAGAGATGAATTTTTATGTGTGTGTGTGTGTGTGTGTATGAATATATAGTCTGTAAGTGATAGTTAAACCATCAGATAGAATAAGACCACAACAGGAGAGAATTTGTTTAGAAAAATAACAATCTCAACACCCCTTAGGGCAGAGACGATGATGAATCTACGAAGAGGTCTGAGTAAGGGACATTAGAGAAATAAATAGACAATCAACAGCACAGAAACTGGAGAAATAGAGCTTTTCAAGGCGTTTCGACAGCAATGCTCAGTCAAGTACAAAGGGCTGTTAAGTGAGGACTGAAGGTTGTATATTATAAAACCAATATGAATAGTAATTATGGGCATTTTTTGAGGAAATTCAGTACAATAGATAAAAACAAAAGCTTGGTTTCAGTCAATGCAAAGGAAGAAAGTAGAGACAGTGAGAATGGTTTACTGTTCAAAGGAGAGTCTCTCAGAATATAAACCAAATCAAGAAGCAGTTCAGTCTCCACCCCTATAAATCTATTGTCTAATGCAGCACCAGAAGCAGTATGTGAACTACATTTATAAATATAAAAACTTTAATAGCCACATCAAAAAGTAAAATGAAATAGGTAAAGTTGAAATAATATACTTTATTTAACTAGCTATTACTAAAATTTTATCATTCCAACATGTTATCAATGTAAAATATTATGTACAGTGTTTTTTTCTTTCATCACAAATCTCTAAACTGTGGTGAATGTGTGGTCCTATACGCAGCTTAGTTCAGACTAGCCATATTTCAAGTGCTCATAGATACATGCGGCCAACGAATATTATACAGGAAGTATAGATAAATAGAGTCTCAATGCAGGTAAGTGTATCCTCTGTGAAAAAGTCAAACTCTTAACAAATTCTGTTACAATAGCGAAAATCTTTAGCAATTTGCAAATGGGTTGAAAGGCCGATTTAATTTAGAAAACTGCTCAGGAGTTAGTTTACTAACTATAAGATAATGGCTAAGGATATCATAGAAGTATATCACATTGACCAATTATCCACAAATTTAAGTGCCAGTGGCTCTAATGTTACCCCAAAAAATGTATTTATAAGCAGCAAAAAAATAAAGGTTTATAAGTAAGAAATAAATGTAGATGGAGTTGATGTAAGAACCAAATCAGGTTGTTTGTAGCACTGAACACAGAATCAGAAGAAACAATTCTCTGTGGTCAGCATGGGTAACATCCACCCTGTTTGGACACATGCATTCTTCAGGCTCTTTCAGTGTAGTCACCCTGGGGGTTTTGTTGAAGTTCTCAGGAAATTCTTCTGTATACATTTTCTTCTGGAGTTTCAGATAATGAACTTTAGAAACCATAGGTGATATCAATCTAAGATTGCTAGATTTATCAAATAAAAATAGAAGGGCACACATGAGATATACTAAGTGGTGGAATTCAAATAATATAACAACTGACTGACCAGTCAGTGGCGCAGTGGATAGAGCATCAGACTGGGATGCGGAAGACCCAGGTTCAAGACCCCGAGGTCACCAGTTTGAGTGCAGGCTCATTTGGCTTGAGCAAGGGCTTGCCAGCTTGGACCCAAAGTTTCTGGCTCGAGCAAGGGGTTGCTAGGTCTGCTGAAGGCCCACAGTCAGAGCACATATGAGAAAGCAATTAATGAACAACTAGAGTGTTGCAACGAAAAACTGATGATTGATGCTTCTCATCTCTCTCTGTTCCTGTCTGTTTGTCCCTATTTATCTCTCTCTCTGATTCTCTCTCTGTTTCTGTATATATATAAAAAAAACTGATTCTCGTCTCTAATGACCATTTTAAGTAAAAAATAACCATCTATGACATCAGAGTAATGTCGGCATGAGAGATACTCCTGATCTCTCTCCTTGAAATTTCAATAAATTGAACAGCTAAAATGTAGTGAAAGAACGCCAACTGGACTTGCAGGCATGCCTGAAAGATTCATGCACTGAATGGACTAAAGGTGGGACTGGGTGAAAAAGGGGGCAGAAGATAAAATGCAGTCATGGTGGGCTTTGGAGAGGAGAAAAGACAAACCTGGAGTGACTGGGCTATTTTTTCTCTTCTGGACTATGGGGAGGAGGGATGCTTGGGCTCTCTGGATTTTATCTGAGGGGTACAAAGAGGAAAAATTGGAGTGACTGGGTCTCCTTCTGCTGGGAGGAGCAGTGATATAAAGGACCTGAGGAGAAGATATACCAAATGACCAGAGCATGGGGTCATGGCCAGTGTTCCCTCAGTCTGCCTGCAGCCTGCACTTGGCAGAGACAAAGAAAGCTAAAGTGCAGCTTCCCAGCCTCCTAGATCTTGCCTTCTTCACCTCATGCTACTAAGAGTAGCAGAGACAAACTCCACAAATAACTCTTCCAAACTACTCTCTCCTGAAGGACAGAGGTGCTCCATGTCTGGTCCCCAGGTCTGTTGAGATATGGAAGGCACTACCTGAAAACCTAATATTTCCATTGTTAGAGCTATAAAGCTGAAGCAGTAAAGCCAAAGCCATTAATCCCTCCCAACACACCCCACCCACCAATGCAACTGCAACCATTTTGACAATGCAAATGTACATTCTTTTGACAGCAACATTCAGTAGACAGCCCAGGAACATCACAGAGCTAAAAGTTATAATGCAACAACATCTTTTTGGAAGAAACCTCTTAAAGCCAAAATTTATGTTCCTTTCCCCCCCCCTTATACATTTTTTTCTTTTATGTTTCCTTATTCCTTTTTATTTATTTTATTTTATTTTTTAAATATTTATATTTTTATTCATTCTTTTTGTGGGCATTTGTTTTTGTCAATACACTGAGTTACTACAATCTAACTACCTATGCCAAGGCACATTGTAATAAACTTTTCTTAAATCAATGACAAATAAAGAATTCTCAAAGCAACTAGGGAACAGAAGACCATAACATATAAAAGAAAGCCCATTAAGGTATCACCCGACTTCTCAGCAGAAACTTTACAAGCTAGAAGAGAGTGGACTCAAACATTCAAAGTACTGAAAGAGAGGAGTTACCAGCCAAGAATACTATATTCATCAAAGTTATCTTTCAAATATGAAGAATAAAGAAAAATGTTTACAGACATAAAGAAGCTGAGGGAATTTATCACCAGAAAACCTCCACTGCAGGAAATACTCAAGAGGGTTATTTGACCAGACACAAAGAACAAAACAAATCAAAACTATAAGCAAAAGCTCCAACAAGGACACAATAAAAACAGGGATAATCTGTGACAACAATAACATCAATGGGGAGAGGATAAAGATCTGCAGCAGCAAAGGAGGATGGACTGCAAAGCACTCATAAGACAAAGGACTCTTGTACATATGACATTTTTTCTTCAACTAATGGTGACCACCCATGAAAAAGCCACTTCTGAAAAACACAGCTTAAAAAAAGAAGAAACAAGGGAAAAGTGTATGGAATACCACCAAATAAACACAACTGATGGAAACACAAAAAAGAAGAACCAGATAAGACACAGAGCTACCAGAAAACAAAATATAAAATGACTACAAAAAGTCCTCAAGTGTCAATAATTACCTTTTTAATGTAGATGAAATAAAGAGGCACAGAGTAGCAGAGATTGGATCAAGCAAATTCAACTGTATGTTGTCTTAAAGAGACATATCTAAGCTATGAGGATAAAAATAGATTCAAAGTGAAAGCTTTGAAAACTATTCTCCAAGCAAATAATGTACATAGAAAAGCAGGTATAATCATATTCATATTTGACAATGCTGACTTCAAGACAACAAAGTTAACTAGAGACAAAGATGGAGATTTCACAATAATGAAGAGGACATTGTATCAAGAAGACATAACACTTTTTAATATATTTACACCAAACCAGGGAGCACCATCTACTAAATGATCTAAAAATAGAAGCAGACAAAAACCCAGTCATACTTGGAGACTTCAACACAACATTGATGGCTTTAAATAGATCATCCAAACAGAAAATCAGTAAAGAAATATCAGCCTTAAATGACACTTTGGACCAAATGGATGTATTAAACATTCATAGGACATCTCATCTCAAAATGTCAGATTTTACATTCTTCTCCAGTCCATATGGAACTCAAGGATAGACCTATATGTTGGGCCACAAAACATCAATAAATTCAGGAAGACTGAATTTATACCAATCATATTTTCTGATGATAAGGTTTTGAAATTAAAATTCAACTGTAAAAAGGAAGTAAAGAAACTCACAAAAATGTGGTAATTAAACAACATAATTTTAAAAATGGACTGGGTCAAAGAAAAAATAAAAGCAGAGATGAAAGGATGTATGCAAACAAATGAAAATGACAACACGACATATCAAAATTTCTAGGATGCAGCTAAAGCAGTAATAAAAGGTAAGTTTATATCATTAAAGGCTTACACCAAGAAACAAGAGATCTCCCAAGTAAACAACCTAACATCACACTTTAAGAAACTAAAAAAAGAACAAAGGTAACCCAAAGTCAGAAGAAGAAAGGAAATAATAAGAATTAGAGCAGAAATAAATGAAATAGAGAAAAACAACAAAATTATAGAATAATTAATATAACAAGGAACTAGTTATTTGAAAAGATCAATAAAATTGACAATCCACTGGCTAGACTCACTAAAGAAAAAAGAGGAAGGACTCATATAAACAAAATCTGAAATAGAAAAGGAGTAATTACCACAGACATCATAAATATACAAAAGATCATAGTAGAATATTGTGAAAGATTATATGCCACCAAATTCAATAACCTAGAGGAAATGGATAAATTCCTAGAAGTATACAAGCCTCCTAGACTGAGCCACAAAGAAGTGGAAAACTTAACTAGACCTATAAGCAGGGAGGAAGTAAAAACAACTATCAAAAACCACCCCCAAAACAGAAATCTAGGACCAAATGGTTACACTTGTAAATTCTACCAAACAATCAAAGATTTGGTACTGATCCTTCTCAAAGTAGTCCAAAAAATAAAAGAAGCAATTCTCTCCAACACATTTTATGAGGCCAACATAACTCTCATACCAAAACCTAGAAAGGACAACACACAAAAAATGAAAACTACAGACCAATACCTCTAAATCCTAAACAAAATACTAACAAATCAAATACAACAACACTTTAAAAATAATAATACATCAGGATTCATTCCAGGAGCACAAGGATGGTTCCCAACATACGAAAATCAATCAATGTAATACACCACATGAACAAAACAAAGAACAAAAATCATATGATCTTATCAATAGATACAGAAAAGCCATTCAATAAGATAAAACATTCTTTTATGTTTAAAACAGTAAAATCAAAACATAAGGAAAGTACCTCAACATAATTAAGGCCATGTTAACCAACCATCAGCTAATATGATACTAAGTGGTGAAAAATAGTGAAGGCTTTTCTCTAAAATCAGAAACAAGACAATGTTGCCCACTCTCTCCACTCTTATTCAAAATAGTTCTGGAAGTTTTAACCTGACCAATCAGTTAAGAAAAAGAAATAAAAGGCATCTATATCAGGAAAGAAAAAGTAAAGATACCAGTTTGTGCAGATGACATAATCCTGTATATAGAAAACCCCAAAGACTTCACCTAAAAACTATTAGAAACAATAAACCAATACAGTAAAGCTGCAGATTCCAAATAAATATACAAAAGTTTGGGCCTGGCCAGTTGGCTTGGTGCTAGATTGTCAGCTTAGCATGTGGAAGTCCAGGGTTTTGATTTCTGGCCATGGCACACAGGAGAAACACCCATCTGCTTCTCCACCCTTCCCCTATCTTTCCTCTCTATCTCTCTCTTCCCCTCCCACAGCCAAGGCTCCATTGAAGCAAAGTTGGCCCAAGTACTGAGGACAGCTCCATGACCTTTGCCTCAGGCACTAGAATGGCTCTGGTTGCAACCGAGCAACACCTCAAATGGGCAGAGCATCACCCCTTAGTAGGCCTGCCACGTGGTAAGGCACATGCGGGAGTCTGTCTCTCTGCCTCCTTCCTTCTTACTCAAGAAAATAAAATACACACACACACACACACACACACACACACACAAATATTTACTGTATTTCTATATGTCAACAATAAAACTTTGGAAAATGAAATAAAAAAACAACTTCTTTTACAATTGCAATAAAAACAGTAAAGTACCTAGAAATAAACTTAACAAAGAAGGTGAAGGATCTATATACTGAAACTACAGGACATTATTAAAAGATATTGAAAAAAAACACAATGAAATGAAAAATATTCCATGTTCATGGATTGGAAGAATCAACATAATTAAAATGGTCATATTACCCAAAGCAATATACAAATTATTTTTGCAATCCCCATCAAAATCCCAATGTTATTTCTAAAGAAATAGAACAAAAAATTACCAGGTTTGTATGGAACCATAAAAAAACTCGAATAGACAAAGCATTTTGGAAAAAAAAAAAAAGAATGAAGCCAAAGGTATCACACTATTTGACTTCCAATTATACTTGAGAGCCATGATAATCAAATCAACATGGCATTGGCAGAAAAACAGACTACAGACCAATGGAACAGAATTGAAAGCCCCGAAATAAAACCACATATATATGGACCGATAATCTTTGACAAAGGAGCAAAAATTATACAATGGAGAAAAGAAAGCCTCTTCAATAAATAATACTGGGAAAATTGGAAAACCATATGCAAAAGAATGAAAGCTGACTATACTTTAGAAAATATAAGTACTAAACTTATGAACCTTGGCCATAGAGAACAATTTATGAATTTGACCACAAAGGCAAGGGAAGTAAAGACCATATTTAACTAAAAAGCTTTTGAACAGCAAAAGAAACTGACAACAAAACAAAAAGGCAGCCAGTCAAATGAGATATGATATTTGCAAACAACAGCTTTGATAAGGGGTTTATATCCAAAATAAATAAATAACTCACAAAGCTCAGCAACAAACAAGCAAACAATCCAATTAAAAAATGAGGAGCAGACCTGAACAGACATTTCTCACAAGAGGACATACAAATGTGACCAAAAGATATATAAAAAGATTCTCATCTTCACCAGCTATTGGAGAAATGAAAATCAAAACCACAATGAGATATCACCTCACACCTGTTAGGTTGGCTATTATCAACAAGACAGATAATAACAAGTGTTGGAGAGGTTGTGGAGAAAAAGGAACCCTTCTTCACTGCTGGTGGGAATGCAAATTAGTACAATTATGGAAGAAAGTATGGTGATTCCTCAAAATATTAAGCCTAGAATTATCATATGACCCAGCAACCCCTCTACTGGATATCTACTGCAAAAACTTGAAAACATTGGTACGTAAAGACACATGCACCACCATGTTCATCGCAGCATTATTCACAGTGGCCAAGACATGGAAATAACCAAAGTGTTCCTCAATAGAGGATTGGATAAAGAAGATGTGGTAAATATATACAATGGAATACTACTCAGCCATAAGAAACAATGACATAGTGACATTTGTGACAACATGATGAATCTTGAGAACATTATACTGAGTGAAATAAGTAAATCAGAAAAAGCTAAGAACTATATAATTCCACACATAAGTGGGATATAAAATTGAGACATATGGACATAGATAAAAGTGAGTGGTTACCATGGGAAAGGGAATGTGGGGGAGAAGAAAGGGGACTTCAGTGAATGGGGAGTGTGGTGGGGGTGAAGGGAGGGAGTAAAGAGGGATAAATATATGATGACAAAAATTGATTTGACTTTGAGTAATGGGTATACAACATAATCAATGGTTCAAATGCTATATAAATATTCACCTGAAATTTATGCACTATTACTGAGCAATGTCACACCATTACAGTTAATTTTCTAAATAAAATGTAAATATTAAAAGAATCTGATATACAGAAAGGTAGTTTATTATTTCATGTATTTAATACTTAAATATGAACAGTAAAAGAGGTACATAAAACTGGATTATGTTATAAGAGGGAGTTTTAAAATATTAATAAAAAATATTAAATTAAATCCATGACACAGAACAATAAAACTGTTATTTAAGATATTTCCATATTGTTTCTTGATTTGCATCCTCACTTGTAATTTATTTCACCTATGGATAAAATGAACATTACTATGGGCACTTAGCATACGCTGTTATGCAAATGAATGTTAAAAAAGAGTGAAGAATGTAAATTTGTGGTTTTCATATTGGGCGGCTGCCCTGGAACCCACCTTAGAGAGGACCCTGATTACAAGTGCCATTTTAACAACTGATTCACTGAACTCAATAAAAAATTAGATATTGGTTCTGTTGTACCAGTGAGACCAGCTGAATCCCACCACTGGAAAGACTTATATTAATAACAACAACAAAAATACAACTATTCATCACTTTTCTGAAGTGCAAATTTAATCAAATACTGTATCTTATATTTTATCTGGCACAGTGTTTTTCTCCTTTAGTTTCTCAATACTAAAGATGTTTGCTGAATAGATGGTGATGTTTCATGCTACTAGAGCTGGTGTGAAATTATCTATCTACCTTTGCAGCCTCAAGCCAGGCCACATGGGCAAACTCAGGTCTTTCCCAGGGGCTGAGTCAGTTCCATAGTGCTGCCTCAGCTCTCCCACTGGTGGTTCTCGCAAGGAGGTTACATTAGACAGGAAGTCAAACTCTAGTTTCTCTCTTCTGAGAGGACTCAGCTTGCTGCCACAGCCCTCTGCTTCTCCTGTTCTGGGAATGGGACTCTAACTGCTACTGCTCCTTCCTTATATGCATGGCTATGCCTCCCAATAACTAAGCCACCCTCTTGACCTTGCAACACAATTGGGAACACATATGCTTGCTTTGTTCATAATATGCTCAGTATTCAATCACAAGTGAAACGATAATTTTCTCCAGCAGGACAGTCATGAACTAATTTTTAATCAGACAATGGGATAATTTGAGAAGATTTTTCCCTATGTAAATATTCACAAACATAGAAAGTAATGTGTTACAGTGCCTTGATAGGGGGGAAAGTCTTCAGAGAAAGAAGAAACTTTGAAGGGCTGTCAGGTCACCATCACCATTCTCTAAGGATGTGCTGAGCAGCGGGGAACCAAGTATCTTTTTCCATGTTGCCTGGTGATATTTCCTCATTTCCTTTAGATATTTTAATGCAATCAGTGTGGCTCACATCTGCAGAGCAATCAAATTACCAAGTCAACATAATCCAATGAAATGCTGAAGAACCAAATAATCAAATTCAGGTTAATATTAATTGCTATATTTCTGCACCTGGATTCAGAAAAGAAGAGATGGAGAGATAGAGAAACAGACAGTAAGAGAGAACAGATATCCACTAACCATTAAATGATTACAATCATGTTCTCTGAGATTGTTCAAACTCTTTTCTTTCCAGGCTTACATTAAATTCTTTAATCCGGGAAAATGATTCTTTCTTTGCTATTTTTACTGAGTACATAATTATGGACATAGTTTAGAATAAGTACAATGTATATAAAACTCAGTATTTAGTTCAGGAATAAATGAGCAGATATCTGGAAAGCAGAAAGCAATTTATATTTACTGGTAATATGATAGTTCCTATGTCTCTGACCTCTGACACCCTAGAATTGTTTCTCAGCATCCTATTAATTTAATGCCAATAATATTTTACAAAAAAAATTTATGGCTATAAATTTATGAATATTTTATGTCAAAAGTGACTTTACTATAAATATATTATGATTCTAACTAAATTATATTTTCTTTGTGAGAAATGAATCTTATCAAGATAGACTAGGAAGAATTACAAACAAATTTTAATTTAATTCTTATTGTTCTCTTTTATATTATTTAACTCTTTGTCACTTCAATTCTAAACTTCAGTTTTTTTATTTGAAAATATGGGATTAATAATATTGACCCTATTTTATTTATTTTTATTAAATATTATAATACATCTAAAGTGTTAGCAAACCATAAGATAATGTACAGGTAGGTTGCAAATGTGATGCAGTAAATTTTTAAAAGTGGCAGTAAGAAAATCTGAACAAAGTATGAAATTGAATCAGAAATAGCATATCAACATTGGTTCATGAGTTGTGACAATGTTCTACTATACTAATGCAAGATATTAGCAATAAGAAAAGCTGAGTATAACAATTCTTTGTAATATTATCTCAATTGTTCTGTAAATTTGTACCCATTCTAAAATAAAAAGTTTATTAATATTTTATTTTTTAATTACTGTTGACATTCAATATTATTCTCTATTAGTTTCAGGTGTACAATATAGTGTTTAGATAAGCATTTACTTTACAAAATGTTTCCCCTGATATTTCCAGTACCTACCTGGAAATAGTTATTATGATATTATTGACTAACTTTCCTATGCCGTTACTTTTATAACTCTGAAAAATGTTTTTTATAAAAATGAAATCAGAGCATATAGGTTTATAATGGCAATATATCTAGGTGAGCAAATGAAACAAAACCAGGTTTATATTTTAATTGTGAGTATGGCAATCTACTTAAGGATGAGTCACATCCATCATTTTTATTGAACAAGGAGACGTCTGCTTGTATCATAGGACTTGCATGCACACCACACCAGCCAGAACATGACAAGAGGAATGGCATCATACTTTGGGGCAGTATTACTATGTCATTTGAAATCGCAAGGATTGACACCTCATCGAGATGAACTGTGCATCACGACTTTGGGACAGTACGTCACCTGTAGTGTAGCATCATCTCTTCTCTCCTTGTCACAACTCTTACAGGATGTAGTACCAAAGCAGCAGGTTAGTCATATTTCTAGAGCATAGCTAGACCAGGAGCAAAAAGTCTCCCCTAATCAGAATTTTGTGGGGCCATGCTGATTTATAGTTTCCTTTTGGAATCTTACTTCTTTTCCAGGCAAACAAGGAAATAAGGCAGTTTCAGAGTCTTGAATAATAAAATTTTTATATCCAGGTTATCATAATTTTGTTCTTGGAACATTTTATCAGTAAATTATAAAATATTCAACTCTGCCTTAAAACTAAATTATTTCAAGTTATGTGGAACTGAGTATCTTCTGACTCTTATTTTTAGATCACTTTGGGGACCAAAGTATAGCACTTTTTAACTGAACTCAACATATGTTTAGAGGCATCTCTTCCAGAATATAAAGATGTACTGTATACATCATCAGAGAGATCATGACCAGACTTGAAAGAGTGCTTTTCATTATGTGGAAAAGAGCAATAAAAAATCATCTCTCCTCCCCATCCAATTACTCTTTCTGTCTCTTCCTCTCTCCACTCTCTTCCTTCTTGCCTCTCTCCCTTCCTTCTTTCTTTCTTTCCTTCCTTCCTTTCTTTCTTCTCTCTCTCTTCTTTTTTCTTATTGCTAGAGTATTTAAAACAAATCTTTGACAAGATGTTATTTAATCTACAAATACTTTTCTAATTAAAAGGAAGATGTATATATATATCAGGTTAGTATAATATCCAATGAGAATTTTTTAAAAAAATTTATAAAGTCATTATAACTTGCTCATACTTAAATTTTTAAGTGTTTTAAATAAGTGTGGGGTGTTTTTTGTAAATATTTGTTTTGTATGAGTAAGGATCCAAATGAAGTCTGGGTATTGAGTTCAATGGACCTAAGAGTTATCAACTACAGAGCACTTTCTCCTTATTGATTTGTGAGACTCAATTACAAGACACAAGAATAATTTCAGAGGCTGTTTGCTTCTTCCTGCTTTCAGATTTGGAAAGATTGTGCTTGATTATAATGAAACTGTGTATGTGCAATGAGCTGTTTCCACCATGTGATACCTGCTTCTGAGACTGTATTTTTATTTTTTTATTATGAAAAAAGATTTGTAATATTTTAAACTTTATTAAGTCCACTTTAGAAGTAAGTAAAAAATAATGATGAAAAAAGGAGAGAAGCCATGTGCTTGAAGACAGAAAAGATAAGAATCAATATTTACATTTATTAAAATTTTTTTTCATCATAATGTTAGAAAAAAAGAGGTTTTGTGAGAAATTTTATGTTGTTATAGGATAAAATGAAAAGATATTAAGTTGTTTTCTTGAAGTAGACGGTTATGTGTTAGCTAAGAACTTGGGATATCAAAAGAAATAGGTTTATATCTTAGATCTGTCAATGTGAAATGTTACTTACCTTTTTCAAACCCTACTTTCTATGTATAAAATAGAAGTAGTAAATGGACTTGCCCTCAGGGGTATTTGTTAACTTCAAATGAGATAAGTCCTATAAACAGCAGGTCAGATCATAGAAGTTTAACTACTGACGCCATTTTTATTGTTATTGTTATACTCTATGCTCTCTGTTCTCAAGTTTAGTTTTTAAAAGTTGGGACAGAACTTGTAACCACTATCAGAAAAGTAGAGACCAGGTCTTAGGGTCCTAAGTCTCAAGCTTTAAACAATGTCTGGGCATGTATAAGACTCTGGTGCCTGGCAGGTCATACTGTGTGCATTTCGAGCTCTTCCAAGAGTAACTTAGCTTGAAAATACCTGCCTTGGTTTCTCCCTTTAGTTCCAAAGCATGATGACAACCTAATCTTGGAACCTGGGTTCTGAAATTGTCCTTGGCAAGTATTTGTTTGAGTCACTTACCAAAGTCAGTGGTAGTGAGAACCTGGTCTCTGGCGTGCATGTTCCCTCACTTCATATTCCAGCAGGGCAAGGACAGATCAGGCTTGGAAAACTGATGGCTCAGTTGGGATGGTCCTGCCTCAACTGAGATGACATCATAACAGGACTATTACAGTTGTCTTTGGGCCTTGAAAGTTCTGAACAAAAACATTTTCATTCATTGGGAGAAGTCCTCAAAACTCATCTAGTCTGGTCCCTCTGGTCTCCACTCTGCTCAAGGACCAAGTTCCGGAGTAGGAGCCATCTCCAGACAAAGGTTTGCACTCTATAGAACATTTTTTCTGGTACTGGATCAGAAGGCTGGCAGAGGGAAAACTTCAGAATGTGGCAGAAATTTTCAACTTTATCTGTGGATTCAGCAAGATCTTAATCCAATCCCAGAAATTTATTTTATAAATACAGACAAATGTGATAATACTGATAATTTAATAATTATTATAATTCAATCCTAGAAGGATTTAATTTTATACCTATTTTGGGTTTTGTGTTTATACAACGAATTTACAGTCACTTGAAAAAGTTTAAAATATGAATGCATTATATTTTGAGGAGGAAATGTATGACTTAAAATATATATTTAAGTCATATTATCCCCACATAAACTTTGTACACTAAATGTCCAAGAGTTCAGCTGCATTTAAGTGAGATTAATTTCATTGATATGAATCTCTAATGTTTCTATATTCTAGCTTTATAATTCTAAGAACTAAGATTCCAGTCAAAATATCATCAGTAATTCCTGAAAGTTCTACTCTGTTATGGTAACACCATTCTGCCCCATCTGTTACTACCCTTTGTGAAAATACATGCTCAAGTTGGGACCACTTCACTACAACCTTAAGACCACTGGTGCTAGAGAAATTTTCTTTGCTCTTCAAACACCAGGACTAAAGGTCTGGCCCACTTCATACAGGATTATCATGTGTTCCTTATTTATGGAGCCTTCTTGATCAGTCTCCACTTCTTCAGAAAAGAAAGCCCTGAATATGAGCTTATAGAGAGACCACCAGCTCTCAGTTTAGCTAACAAACATCCAAATACTGCATTTCGTTTGAAATCAATTGGAAAACCATTACAGTATAGGAAGGCCATAATAAGTAGAAACATCTGAATTTAGTTATTACTAAGTCAATAATACTAAATATGAATTTCTTTAGTTATAACATTTAAGACTCTCAAATAAACCTTTTTCGTGTATTAAATAGTAAATGGGATGACACTTTTACTCTCTAGGTATTTGGAAATTAACTTCAGCTATATGAAATTGCATTAGATAATATGTTATTAACACAAAAATACCTGGATTTTAAGCACCCTGGATCCTCAAATTGTCATAAAATTGAAATAATGTGAAAATATAAAGCATTATTTATTGAAATTTTTTATTGTATCAAATGTGCATTTTTTGTATAAAACCTGCAGGTTGGTGTTCAACATATCACTAATGGGGTTTAGAGAACACATTCATTTACAAACTTTCCTGGAGATGGCTTAGTCTCACCATTTATCTTGATATAATGTGACCCCAGATATAAAATATTAATGAACTAGCATATAAACTTTTTTTAAATTTCTTTTTATTTTATTCATTTTAGAGAGGAGACAGAGAAAAAGAGAGGGAAAGAGAGAGAGAGAGAGAAAGGGGAGAGGAGCTGGAAGCATCAACTCCCATATGTGCCTTGACCAGACCAGTGCAGGTTTTTGAACTGGCGACCTCAGTGTTCCCAGGTCAACGCTTTATCCACTGCGCCACCATAGGTCAGGCACATAGAAACTTTTTAATAAGTACCCTGTATGATAATACATGGTATATGAGAACAAACAACCTTAAAATCTTGAGAAAGGTATTTACCACCTAAAGTCAGCCATTTCAAAATTTTTTGAGTGTAGGTCACATTTTTCTGTCTGTCTTAGTGTATTTTCTATCTGCTCTTTAATTCCAGCTAATTAGGCGATTTCACTTTCTTGTAATACTGGATTCTTTAGTCCAGCTGTCATTACAATGGCTATCAGTGTTCAATTAAGTATAAGTTGTGGGTTAATTGGTAATTCTTCATACAGTATTTTTCCTGAAAATGCTTCACATGGCAATCATTCACTAATTCCCAGGACAATAGATTTAACCATTCATCTAAATGTTCCTCCTTCCAAATGCTGGATAAGGAATTCTGCTGCTTGGATGTCCTGATTTATCTCAATAATGAGGGAAAGCAGGAGAGATATCATGGTGAAAGTTCCTCATTTCTCATTAAAAGTAGATTTTATATTAAGACCATTATCTCACACATCTCTCCACAGTGCATTTGGAACAACTGGATAATATTCTTATTAAAGAACATTCTGGCACCTAAATTACTTTGCAGTAAACTAGTTATCTTTATTCCAACATTCATTGAGAGAGAGAGAGAGGAAGAAATGATACACATTGGTTTGATTTTCCTACATTATAATCAAGGCTTTGTCATTGATGAATGCTTCCTTCCCTGAATCAAAAAATTCAATATGTCTAATATTAATCTTATTCTTATATTCTAACCAAGATTTTCACTAATTTTCTTCAGATCTATCATCACACTCCTAGTTATTTGTATGTATACTACAAAGGAACTCATAACTTCACTTTCATTCTCTATTCCCCAAATTAAGTCATGAAGAGAGTTTATCCATGCTTTCCTGGCAGAGTGGGGCACATATACACTTTCTTACTGCCTTTTCATGACTCAAACTCTAGGTAATCACTATCTTGTAACTACATTTTTGCCATAGTTCCTCAACATATATTGAGAACTTTATTTAAAAAAAAATTATACAGCCATGGCCGATTGACTCAGCAGTGGAGCATTGTTCTAGCTTGTAAAAGTTCCAGGTTAGATTCCCAGTCAGGCTACACAGGAGAAGCAACCATCTCTTTCTCTTCCACTACCTCATCTTATTCTCTCTCTCTTCCCCTCCTGCAGCCATGAATCAAATGAGGAAGTTGGTCCTGGGCACTAAGGATGCCTCTATGGACTCACCTCAGGCACTAGAATAACTCAGTTGTTGAGTAACAGAACAACGACCCCAGATGGGCAAAACAACAGCCCTAGATGTAGGTTGCTGGGTAAATCCCAGTGGAAAAATATTATAATATGTTAATCTGCTTGAGGTTTTACAGAATGAACGAGGGTCTGCCTGCCCCATGCACAGCAAAGCCAAACTCTGAATATCAAGATTTTCAATGGAAAAATTGAAGCTCTTTTAACTGTAGTGCATCAAGCAAAAACAGCAGAAAGCTGCCGCTTAAAAACCAAACTATTCAATTTTTTTTTAATTTTTAAATTTCATTTAGAAAATTAACTTAACACGGTGATATTGATCAATTAGAGTATCTTAAGTTTCAGGTAAACATTTCTATAGCATTTGAATTGTTGATTATGTTGTATACTCATGATCAAAAGTCAAATCAACCTGACTGGGCAGTGGCACAGTGGATGGAGTTTCAGACTGGGATGCGGAGGACTCAGATTCGAGACTCCGAGGTCGCCAGCTTGAGCGCGGGCTTATCTGGTTTGAGCAAAAGCTCAACAACTTGGACCCAAGGTCGCTGGCTCAAGCAAGGGGTTGCTCAGTCTGCTGAAGGCCCGCGGTCAAGGCACATATGAGAAAGCAATCAATGAACAACTAAGGTGTCGCAACAAAAACTAATGATTGATGCTTCTCATCTCTCTCCACTCCTGTCTGTCGGTCCCTATCTTTCCCTCTCTCTGACTCTCTCTCTCTCTGTCCCCGTAAAAAAAAATAAAAAGTCAAATCATTTTTCATCACTTTATATTTGTCCCTCTTAACATCCTTTAGTCCCACCTCCCCTTTCCTCCCCATTCACACATGTTCCCTTCCCCCTGGTAACTACTTCACTTTTATCTATGTCCATAAGTCTCAGTTTTATATCCCATCTATGTGTGAAATCATACAGTTCCTAGCTCTTTCTGATTTAGTTATTTCACTCAGTATAATGTTCTCAAGATCTGTCCACGTTGTTGTAAATGTCACTATGTCATAGTTTCTTATGGCTGAGTAGTATTCCACTGTATATATGTACCACCTCTTTATCCAATCCTCTATCAAGAGACACTTCGGTTGTTTCCATGTCTTGGCCACTGTGAATAATGCTGCGATGAACACAAGGGTGCCTGTGTATTTATGTATTGATGTTTTCAAGTTTTGGAGGTAGAAACCCAGTAGAGGAATTGGTGGATCATATGGTAATTCTATTCTCAATTTTTAGAGGAACCACCATACTCCATGGCTTTTAATCAAGGATTTTTAAAGACAAAGCTTGAGGATCAGGAGCTCAGGAGATCAGATATGTGGAAGCACTGGACATGTAAGTTTTTATTGAGAGGTTTGGAGCATGGCCATATATGGTAAAGGGGCTTTAGCACTGGATCTTCTTGAACATTTGATTCTTCAGTTTTGAAAGGGTTTCAAGTTCAAATTCAGCTCCTGTCCCCATTTTTTGGTTCCAGGTCAAAGTTCCCTCCTTTGTGCATGCTTTGGCTACATGACTTGTGGTTTTGGTCTATTGTCTCTGAAAAGCAACTCAGCACCTTGTTAAACAGGATAGGACGATATTGAGCTGGTTCTGCAGCTATAAAGGGGATTATTCATCAAAGAGAAGTAATTGGACATTTGGGAGAGAAAAGAAACAATAGCTGGAGCCTATGTTGAGTGGGCTGGAAGAGAAGAATCTATACCCAAAGAGAAAAGCTACCTTCAATGATATGTCATTCTTAGCAATTGCAGGAAAGACGTTACGTGGGTACAGTTGTCATTAGTTGTCTAGAAACAGAAAATTCAGAAATGTTTTATAGAAAGGAGAAATTAGTTTATTAGTCTAAATGGGAAAAAGTTACTAGAAAAAGGAAAGACATGAAAGGGTCAACTGAAACAGACTTCTTATGAAAGTAGCCAGATAGTAAACATTTCAGTATCGCAGGTCCTTCACTCTTTATTGCATTTACTTGTTGTGCCCTTGTAGCCCGAATGCAGCCACTGACAATAGGTATATACAAGTCAAGAGCACTGTAGTTTTCCAGGGTAACTTTATTTACAAAACAGTCAGCATGTCAGACTGGGCCCTGGGGCTAGGGTTTGCAATCCTGATACAGGAGAATTATGGATGGATGTGTGTCTTACTGTTCAAGGGCTCAAGACTCCAACATGAGACCCGTCAGCAGGGTTGAGTAACTTTTCCTATTCAAGTGAAAACCAGCACAGGAGAGGCAAGGGTAAAGCAGGGAATCTGCCTCCAGTATTTTATCTCCCCCACTGCTCGGAATCATGGTGAATCTTCTTTTTTTTAACTCGAAAAACAGTGACTGCCATGCAATCTCTCTAAGTGTAAAAATTTTGACAGTTCATAATATAACATAAGTTGGAAAATATTCTTTAGGAAAATCTTTAGATGGAATTCAGGATAAGTAAGGCAATCCATGCTTCAATATAAAAATTTTCACAGACATTAAATATTTCATTTAAAAAAATACTCTTTCATGAAAGAATGCCTCTTGTTCAATTGGTAAAGCAGTATGCCAGATGTGGAAGTGGTGAATAACCTATTAGGTGGGACCCAAAGCCAAGTACTAGGAATTAATTGAGTTTCAACAAATATATTTAATGTATATCCAAAAATATGTGTGTATTTTGTGGCTTATTAATGTCCCTGTTTCTTTCTGTTTATTTAGTGAATATGTAGTTGAATGAATTAAATACATTTCTATATAAGGAAATGACTTGGATCACTTTAAATTCTTCAACCTACACTACATTCAACTCCTGTGAATAAAAATTCTTTGATAGGTTTGCACCTTGTTACTCAAAGTGTGGAGTTTGGGATGGCAGCATGAGCATCACTTTGCACACACTTAGAAACTCAGGCTCTACCTGTTTCTCTGGGTCAGCATCTACCTGCCACAAGACTTGGGTTGGGAACACCTGCTAGCTTCAGGAAAGGTTTGCTTTACAGCAGTTCTTCCTCTCTTCCGAGGTGAAAAGGACAGTTACTATGAAAATGTTGAAATCATTGAGTTTCATTTCATAATTTTTGTAAAAGTCATTATGGCCCTTTGAATTGCTTGGTCATGCTGGTTAATAATTTCAGTTCTGGCTTCTAAATGTCATTCAGAAGATCTGCTAAGAAAATCGAAATGAAAATATTAAATTATGAGGACTTGTTCCATTCATTGCTTTTCTCCCAACCCAAAGAGCTTTATTTTTAGATGAATAATTGCATCCTTTGTACTGAGGACAAATTAATAACTGGTTGCATTTAACAATTCCAATTTTACCATCAGAAAGGCTCATGTACCGAGTCAGAGTAGAATATTACAGTGACAATTAGTTAAAATTTAGCTGGCCTTGTGGAAAAAAATAATCTGTATTCCAAGGGCAGCTGTCATTAAATGGGGACATTTGGGTTACTAGGCAAATATTAAATTAGATGAGTTTGCAGAAGCCATAAACATGTTATTCCAGAACCCTACAAGAAGATAATAAAAGTAATAACAAATAAGCTTTGAAATCATATTTTAATTAGTCAGACAAACTATTTACACAGAAATACTGACACAGCACCAGCCATGGTGCCATGAAGCTAGTTAAATATAGAGATATGAGCCGGTTTATTCGGAAATAAAAATGTACTACTTAATAGCAGTTTTATTCAAAATAATGACTTCCATAAATCACTATAACTAGAAGATTATTGAATCAAGAATATGCCTTATTTGGATTTATTATTATTCAACATTATCTCTGGATACCATAACAAAGTTCTATTAGGTGCATTTTTCAAAAGTATGAAATTTTATTAATATTATGAAATTATTATTGTGTTAATTTTATAATATGCATTCATACAGTGATATTAGTCTCAAGGGTTCTTTGTATTCCCACCAGACTTCGGATTTCTTGTCATCTTAGGGAGAATTCTAGAACTAGTCCTAGGCAAACCAGTCAGTGGTCATCTGGTCACCTAAGAAAATGCCAGAGCTCAATTTTTCTGTATGTGTTGTCAGTTTGGTGGGAGCTCTGATAACCCCAAAGACCTAATTTATAGACTCCCTTTTTCCTGGCATCACCCTGACAGGTGTTAGGAAACAACAAATATATGCACCCAGGAAATACTTCAAGTTAATGAAATGAGGAGGTTGGAGAATATGAGAGGAGTCAAAAAGGCTAACATGTACCTGTAGTTCACAGTGAAATTTCAAGTAAACCACATACAGAAGGCAAGTATAAACAAAGGGTAACAGAGTGTCTTGGAACACATCAGCTCTTTGTGTGGAAAGCCTCAGTTAAGACGCAGGGAAGTGTCACCAACAACCAAGTACAATATATGGTGGGAACTCATGGACAAAGAAGCTTCTCTTTAGCAATCATTGAACTTAGTCAATAGTATCATTTGACATGGGAATAATCAGTCTGCAAACACCATCTCATGAAACCAGCTACCTTTCATATCACCTGAGTTTAGTGTTAATTGTATTATTCTGTCACCTGACCATCATATGTTACTGAAACTGTCATGATTTTCAGGTTTGAAAAGACTTATGAAAATAGTAGATACATATCCTAGAAATGTGATTTAGAAATATTATGATACAACTTCTACAGAAATACATCAATTATATTTCTTTTCATTCAAACTCAGAATATCTCCCTCAGAAAATATGAGCTGACCAATGAGGCTTACTCCAGTAATAGTTAGTCAACTCAACATTGGATTATGTGTACTATCATTTATTATTTTTACTATTTAAGTTACAAAAATATATTTTTATCTCAATAGATACAAATATACCATATACTTGATAAATTGAATATTCCAATTTTAAGTCTATTTTTAAACAAAGAATGAATTTTTTTACCTTCATAAAAGATATGTTCAATAAAAGAAACTCCTAGCAAAAATCATACTCAAAGATGAATTGATAAAATGAGGATGATTAAATACCAGAAATATGATAATAATATCAGCTATTACCACTTTCTTCACATGATACAAATTTTTCTATTGTGCCACAATGCTAAAAAAATAAATTATAGATGAAATCCTTAACACTGTAAAAAAATCTTACTAACTCTAAACTGTTCTTATAATTCAACAAAGTATCAAACTCTCTAAAACAGAGTTAGCTGAAGTTTTTCTGAGGCTATTGATAAGTATATTTATAAATGTATATGGAATAACAATAGCTCAGATTTAGTAAAGACACTTCTGACTCAGAAGAATAATTTGACATATGATGGACAGGGCATTATAGATTGCTGGAGAATAGAAGACCGTTCAATAAAGGAAGCAGAGAAATTCAGCTTTCAATTTGGAAAAATTAATTAAATTTTTAAAATTCCAATATATTAAACACTTAACTATAAATAAGAATTTTAAACTGTTGTAGATAAATATAGGTCAATCTCTTTATAAGTTTAGAATAGTGCATTAGGTAGAATGATAAACTTATGTATGTTAACAAAAATCCTATAATTTTAATAGCTTAAAACCCTTATTTGCTGTTTTCTTCCTAACATAATATCTGTGACTGGTTCAGGCAACACTCTGAAGACAAATGTCCTCAAATACCCAACGCAATGCAAGCTGCCAGATCAAGTCCAGTTTATAAATTGTTTTATTGCTTTTGCTCATGCTTTTAGGTTCATATATAAGAATCCATTGTCAAAGAAAACATCCTGAAGATTTACTCTCATGATTTCTTTTAAGAGTTTTATAACCTTCACTCTTACATTTAGCTCTTTGGTCTAATTTGATATAATTTTTGTATATGGTGTAAGTAACAAGTCTAACTTCATTAATTTGCATGTGGATATCCAGGGTCCAGCATTGTTTATTAAATAAGAAAATAGTAGTTTTCTATATTAGTTGGACTCCTCTTTAAAAAAATGATTTCTATACACCAACAATGAAACTTCAGATAATGAACTCAAAAAAAATTTCTTTTACAATTTCAATCAGATGCTTAGAAATAACCAAACTAAGAGGGTAAAGGACCTGTATAATGAAAACTACAAAACATTATTGAAAGAAATTAAAAAAGACACAATGAGGTGGGAAGATGGCGATGGAGTAGGTGGACATACCAACTTCCAACTCCCAGAACCAAAGTGGATTATAACTCAATTTTAAGAACCATCATCTGTATAAACCACCTTTGAACTAAACTAACTGGACTCTTCAACCAAGGAACACAGAAGAAGCCACATTGAGACTGGTAGGAATAGCAAAAATGCAAAGAGGGATGCCCAGCTCCCCGGAACAAACAGTAGCCCAGAGAGACCCCTGTGGCGGGAGGAGAGTTTGGCGGAGAGGGAGGAAGCTGGGTCCCAGGAACCAAGCCCCAGCCTGCAGTCCCAGAGCCTAGAAGAGGTGTATGGACAGTATTAAGCTGTGAATCAAGTGAGGATTCTGTTTGTGAGAGAGAGACAGCTTTCTCAGACCCAAGATTCTTTTCAAAGGGACAGCACAGAAAACCTCTCTCACAACCACGCACCCGGAGCTCCGGGGAACTGGGACAGAGGAGAGGGCCAGAGCAGCGGGAACAGAGTGTGGACTGAAGGCACGGGGACACTCTGAGGGACAGCCACCCTAACCCCTGGGCTAAGTCATTTCCCTAATTAAAAACGAATATTTCCCCTGGAACTAGCAATACCAACAAAGGGAGACAGGACACTAGCCAAACAAGCTCTCCTGCAGCAATTAGAGCAGAGCAGCTTAGCGGGAGGGAGCTCCTAGGCCTACAGTGTGGAGACTTAGGGCACTTCCATCTCTACTGAGGGTTGCTAAAGAGATGGTGGCAGCAGGATGCTGAAAAGCAGTCCTGTCGGTGTGGGCGGAGGCATAACCGATGTGAGCTCTGTCTAGCCCAGCGGGGGCGAAGGGGACCCGCAAAAGCGGTATGGCAACTGCGGGCCTGCCTGTAATCCCACCTGCGGGAAAAAAGCGGGAGGCAAGGAACGGGCAGAGATCTGCTCTGTGACCCTGCGCAAGCCCGCCCTGACTGCGGGGACAGGGCTAGGACAAGGGACAGGCGTGGGGGCTCGCTGCTGAGCTCACGCTACCAGCCCCACCAGGCCGTAGAAACCGTGGTTTGCCATCCTGCGTGCAGGAGCTCACTCTGAAAGCGGGGGCGGAGTAGACTCCAGGACAGCGGAAGCTCCCAGCTGAGCTCAAGCCAGCAAACACACCTGGCCCAATAAACCACGGTTTGCGACCCTGCACAGGAGGGCCCTGGCCTCTAAGGCGGGGCTAAAGCTCCGGACAGGCAAAGGCTCACAGCTGAGAGCACGTCAAAAGCCCCGCCCAACCTGAGAAACTGTGGCGAGTAGGCTCTGACTGCGGGTGCTGGGTGTAAGTCCAGAAACAGGCTGGGTCTGCAGCTGAGCAAAGGTGCTGACCTCTGCCGTTGGTGCTGAAGCTTGTGCTTGAGTGACAGCCCCACGTGCGGAGGAGAGGTGGAAATCACAGCAACAGCCACAGTAGGGTGGTGCTGGCAACACCTATACCCAATCGCTCTAGGCAGCGGCAGAGGGGGTGGCAAGCCTGCAGACAGACCACACCTAGAGAACACATAGGCAGTATCTACTGGAATCCATGGCCACAACTTGCTTATACACAAACAAAATGGGCAGGCAGAGGAATGCAAACCAAATGAATCAAGAGAAATCCCCAGAGAAGGACCTAAATGAACCAGATATAACCAAACTACCAAAAGCAGAATTTAGAATAATGATAGTTAGAATGTTCAAAGAAATTAGAGCAACAATGGATAGTCACTATGAACACCTAAATGAAGAGATAACAAGTATAAAAAACAAAATTGAAATAATAAAAAAGAACCACACAGAAAAGACAAATACAGTATCAGAACTGAAGACCACAATGGAAGGAATTAAAAGCAGGATGAATCACGCTGAGGATCGAATCAGCGAGTTAGAGGACACAATAAACAAAGGCACAGAAGCAGAGAAGAAAAAGTAAAAAGGGACTCAAAAAATGTGAGGAAACTCTAAGGGAGCTCTGTGACAACATGAAGAGAAATAACATTCGCATCATAGGGGTGCCTGAAAAAGAGAAGAGAGGACAGGAAATGGAAACTTTGTTCAATCAAATCATAGCAGAAAACTTCCCTAAATTAAGGCTGGAAAACATTCCACACGTTCAAGAAGCACACAGAACGCCATTAAAGAGAAACCCAAAAAGATCTACACCAAGACACATCATAGTTAAAATACCAAAGCTAATGGATAAAGAAAAAATTTTAAAAGCTGCTAGAGAAAAGAAGGCTATTACCTATAAAGGAGCCCCCATAAAAATGACATCTGACTTCTCAACAGAAACACTTGAGGCCAGAAGGGAATGGCAAAATATAATCAAAGTAATGCAGAACAAGAACCTACAACCAAGACTATTCTATCCAGCAAGGCTAATGTTTAAAATTGAAGGAGAAATAAAGAGCTTCCCAGACAAAGAAAGCCTCAAGGAATTCATTAAAACCAAACCAATTCTGCAAGAGATACTAAGGGGCCTGTTGTAAACAGTTCAAAGAAAGGAAAGATTATAGCAAAAAAAAAAAAAAAAAAAACAGCTTTAAAGAATAAAATGGCAATAAACAACTACATATCAATAATAACCTTAAATGTAAATGGATTAAATGATCCAATCAAAAGACATAGGGTAGCTGCGTGGATAAAGAAACAGGACCCATACATATGCTGTCTACAAGAGACACACTTTAAAACAAAAGATGCAGATAGACTGAAGGTGAAAGAATGAAAAAAAAAATTTCATGCAAATGCAAATGAAAAAAAGTCAGGGTAGCAGTATTTACATCTGACAAAATGGACTTTAAAACAAAGGCTATAGTAAGAGATAAAGAAGGACACTACATAATGATAAAGGGAACAATTCAACAGGAAGATATAACTATTATAAATACCTACGCACCAAATATAGGAGCCCCGACATACATAAAGCAGACTTTGATGGATATAAAGGGCAAGATTAACAGCAATACTATAATAGTAGGGGATTTCAATACCCCTCTAACTACACTGGATAGATCCTCAAGAAAGAAAATTAATAAAGAAAGAGCAGACTTAAAGGATACACTAGCTCAACTTGATTTAATAGATATCTTCAGAACTTTTCACCCTAATGCAGTAGAATATACATTCTTCTCAAGCGATCATGGTATGTTTTCTAGGATAGACCACATGTTAGGACACAGAAATGGTCTCAATAAATTTAAAAAGATTGAAATCATATCAAGCATTTTCTCTGATCACAATGCCATGAAACTAGAAATTAACCACAAAAGAAAAACTGAAAAATACTCAAACACATGGAAACAAAATAGCATGATATTAAATAATGGATGGATTAACAATGAGATCAAAGAAGAAATAAAAAAGAGTCTAGAAACAAATGATAATAAACATATATCAACTGAGAATTTATGGGACACAGCAAAAGCAGTACTGAGAGGGAAGTTCATTGCATGACAGTCATATCATAACAAGCTAGAAAAAGCTCAAATAAGCAACCTGACCCTGCATCTAAAAGAACTAGAAAAACAACAGCAAATAAAACTCAGGACAAGTAGAAGGAAGGAAATAATAAAGATCAGAGCAGAAATAAATGACATAGAGGCTAAGGAGACAATACAGAGGATCAATGAAACCAGAAGCTGGTTCTATGAAAAGGTAAACAAGATTGATGAACCTTTAACTAGACTCACCAAAAAAAAAAAAAAAAAGAGAGAGGACTCAAATAAATAAAATTAGAAAGGACAGTGGAGAAGTAACAACGGACACAGAAGAAATACAAAGCATTGTAAGAAAATACCATGAAGAACTCTATGCCAAAATATTAGACAATCTTGGTGAAATGGACAAATTTTTTGAATCATATAATTTAAAAAATCAATCTGGAAGAATCAGCACATCTAAACAGACCATTTACAACAAATGAGATTGAAACAGTTATCAAAAAACTCCCAAAAAAGAAATGTCTGGGCCTGATGGCTTCACAAGTGAATTCTATCAAAAAATCAAGAAGAACTAACTCCTATCCCCCTCAAGCTATATCAGAAAATTCAAGAGGAAGGAAGACTTCCAAACTCCTTTTATGAGGCGAGCATAATTCAGATCCCAAAACCGGGCAAAGACAACACAAAGAAAAAAAATTATAGGCCTATATCTTTGATGAATTTAGATGCTAAAATTCTCAACAAAATATTAGCCAAACGAATCCAGCAATATATGAAAAAAATCATACACCATGATCAAGTGGGATTTATTCTGGAGAGACAAGGCTGGTTCAATATATGCAAATCAATCAATGTGATTCATCACATAAACAAAAGGAAGGTAAAAAAGCACATGATAATTTCAATAGATGCAGAAAAAGCATTTGATAAAATCCAGCACCCATTCATGCTCAAAACTCTCAGTAAAGTGGGAATACAGGGAACATTCATTAATATGATAAAGGCCATCTAAGACAAACCCACAACAAACTTTATACTAAATGGACAAAAATTAAAAGCAATCCCCTTAATATCAGGAACCAGACAGGAGTGCCCCCTTTCACCACTTTTATTTAACATAGTTCTGGAAGTCCTAGCTACAGCAATCAGACAAGAAGAAGAAATAAAAGGCATCCAAATTGGAAAAGAAGAAGTAAAACTGTTACTATTTGCAGATGATATGATATTGTATATAGAAAACCCTAAAGTCTCAGTCAAGAAACTACTGGACCATATAAATGAATTCAGCATGGTAGCAGAATATAAAATTAATACTGAGAAATCAGAGGCATTTCTATATACCAACAATGAACTGTCAGCAAAAGAAATTAAGGAAACAATCCCCTTCACTATTGCAGCTATAAAAATAAAGTACTTAGGAGTAAATTTAACCAAGGAGGTTAAGGACTTGTACTCAAAAAATTATAAAACATTGATAAAAGAAATCAAGGAAGATACAAACAAGTGGAAGCATATACCGTGCTCATGGCTAGAAAGAATAAACATCATTAAAATGTCTATATTACCCAAAGCAATTTATAAATTCAATGCAATACCAATAAAAATACCAATGGCATACCTCAAAGATATAAAAAACATATTTCAAAAATTTATATGGAACTAAAAAAGAACACGAATAACCTCAGCAGTCTTAAAAAGAAAAAATAAAGCAGGAGGTATCACTCTTCCGGATATCAAGGTTTACGACAAGGCCATTATACTCAAGACTGCCTTGTATTGGCATAAGAACAGGCACATAGATCAATGGAACAGAACAGAGAACCCAGAAATAAACCCACACCTATATGGACAAATGATATTTGACAAAGGAGGAAAGAACATACAATGGAGTAAAGACAGCCTCTTTAACAAATGGTGCTGGAAAAATTGGACATCTACCTGCAAAAAAATGAAACTAGACCATCAACTTACACCATTCACAAAAACAAACTCAAAATGGATAAAAGGCTTAAATGTAAGCCGTGAAACCATAAGCATCTTAGAAGAAAACATAGGCAGCAAGCTCTCCGACATCTGTAGCAGCAGTATATTTGCCGATTTATCTCCACGGGCAAATGAAATAAAAGGCAAGATAAACAAATGGGACTATATCAAACTAAAAAGTTTTTGCACAGCTAAAGACAATAAGAACAGAATAAAAAGACAAACCACACAATGGGAGAACATATTTGACAGCAGGTCTGATAAGGGGTTAATAACTAAAATTTATAAAGAACTTATAAAACTCAACACCAGGAAGACAAACAATCCAATCAAAAAATGGGCAAAAGAAATGAATAGAAATTTCTCCAAAGAGGACATACTGATGGCCAAAAGGCATATGAAAAAATGCTCAACATCACTAATTATTAGACAAATGCAAATTAAAACCACAATGAGATATTACCTCACACCAGTGAGAATGGCACTCATGAGCAAAACAACACAGAATAAGTGCTGGCGAGGATGTGGAGAAAAGGGAACCCTTCTTCACTGCTGGTGGGAATGAAGACTGGTGCAGCCACTGTGGAAAACAGTATGGAGATTCCTCAAAAAATTAAAAGTCAAACTGCCTTTTGACCCAGCTATCCCACTTTTAGGAATATACCCTAAGAACGCCATAACACTGTTCGAAAAGAAGAAATGCGCCCCCATGTTAGTGGCAGCATTGTTCACAATAGCGAAGATCTCGAACCAGCCCAAGTGTCCGTCAGAAGACGAGTGGATTAAAAAGCTTTGGTACATATATACTATGGAATACTACTCAGCCACAAGAAATGATGACATCGGATCATTTACAACGAAATGGATGTACCTTGATAACATTATATGGAGTGAAATAAGTAAATCTGAAAATAAAAACTGAAAACAGCATGATTTCATACATAGGTGGGACATAAAAGTGAGACTATGAGATATGGACAAGAAAGTGGTTGGTGTTTACGGGGTGGGGGGAGGGAGGGGAGGATGGGATAGAGAGAAGGGGAGGAGCACAGGGAAAACTAGATAGAAGGTGACAGAGGACAATTTGACTTTGGGTGATGGGTATGCAACACAATTGAATGATAAGATAATCTGGAGATGTTTTCATTGTACATATGTACCTTGATTCATTGGTGTCACCCATTAAAATTAATAATAATAATTAAAAAAGAGACACAATAAAATGAAAAAATATTCTATGTTCATGGATTGGAAGAATTAACACAGTTAAAATGGCCATATTATCCAAGGTAATATACACATTCTTTTGTAGTCCCCATAAAAATCTCAATGTTATTTTAAAAGAAATTAAACAAAAATATTCCAGGTTTGCATGAAACCATAAAAAACCCAAATAGACAAAGTTATCCTAAACAAAAAAGAATGAAGCCAAAAGTATCACACTACCTGACTTCAAATTATACTAAAGAGCCACGATAATTCAAACAGCATGGTATTGACAGAAAAAAAGAGACATACAAACCAATGGAACCAAATCAAGAACCCAGAAATAAAACCACATATGTATGGACAATAATCTTTGATAAAGGAGCAAAAATTACACAATGGATAAAAGAAAACCTCTTCAATAAATGGTGCTGGGAAAATTGGAAAGCCACATGCAAAAGAATGAATCTTGCTATACTTTGTCCCCCGGCACAAAAATTAATTCAAAATGGATCAAGACCTAATATAAGATCTGAAACAATAAACTACATAGAAGAAAACATAGGCACTAAATTTATAGACCTTGGTCACAGAGAACATTTTATGAATTTGACCCCAAAGACAAGGGAAGTAAAGGAACAATAAATGAATGAGACTATATCATACTAAAAAGCTTCTGCACAGCAATCGAAATCAACAACAAAACAAAAAGGCAGCCAACCAAGTGGAAGATATTCACAGACAACAGCTCTGATAAGAGTTTATTAAAAATATATAAAGAACTCACAAAGCTTATCAACAAACAAGCAAGCAATCCAATTATAAAATGGGGACAATACTTGAACAGACACTTCTCCCAAGAAGGCATACAAACGGCCAAAAGATTTATGAAAACATGTTCATCTTCACTAGCTATTAGAGAAATACAAATCAACACTACAAGGAGATACCACTTCATACCTGTTAGATTGGTTGTTATATAACAAAGCAGGTAATTACAAGTGTTGAAAAGGCTGTGAAGAAAAAGAATCGTCACTCACAGCTGGTGGAAATGTAAATTGGTACAGCTATTATGAAAGAAATTACTGTGGTTCCTCAAAAAATTAAGGAATAGAACTACCATATGACCCAGCAATCCCTCTAGTGAGTATCTACTCAAAAAACTTGAAAACATTGGTACACAAAGACACATGCACCCCTATATTCATTGCAGCATTATTCACTGTGGCCGAGATATGGAAACAACCCAAGTGTTCTTCGATAGAGAACTGGATAAAGAATATGTGGTACATGTATACGATTGAATATTACTGAGCCATAATTTGTTTTGCCATTATACAACAACATGAATGGACCTTGAGAACATTATACTAAGTAAAACAAGAAAATCAGAAAAAGCTAAGAATGATATGATTTCACACCTCGGTGCGATATAAAAATAAAACTCATGGATATAGATATAAATAAAGTGGTTACCAAGAGGAGGGCATTGTGGAGAAAGGGTTGGAGGGAGGGGAGTAAAGAGGAAGAAATATATGGTGAAGGAAAATGATTTGGGTGAGGGGTACACAACACAATCAACAGTTCAAATACTATGGAGATGTTTACTTGAAACTTATATATTATTATTGATCAATGTCACCTTATTAAATTAAAATTTCTAAATAAAAAATAAATGATTTGACCATATATACAAGGGTTTAGTCTGGATGGATGCCTTACAATGTTTTCAAGCAGTACTCACTACTTTTTGGCCACTGGAATGCTTTCTTGCAACTTTTAATTTGACTTTTTCTTGATTCAGTGTTTGATTTTACCTGGAGAACTTTGGTTTCTAGGGTTCTGACAGTTCTTGCTTGTTCTTAATGTTGTGTGTTTTAGGGCACACATTCTTGGAGCTACCTATTCTGATATTTTGTCAACATTGCTCTCCCAGAATGCTCTTTATATGTTAAAAAAGCACAACTGAAAGAATAAATGTCATAGAAGAATAAAAATATTAGAAAAAAAGGAACTTTTCTTTTTCCTGGAACATATTTTAAACTTGTTTTTGCAATAATTAAAAATAAATCTAGAAAGTTAAATGGAAAATTAGCAAACAGATACAAAAATTTGCAAGGTTAGTGTGTGATAAAAGTGATATTTCTAATTACTGATGGAAGAGATACTCAAAAAATGTAAAACAATAGGCTAGCCACCTATAAAATAATAAAATCCTAAACTATGATTTAATTTATAAACAAATTAAATTATTGCATTCAGGCCCTGGCTGTTTGGGTCAGGAGATAGATCATCGACCTAGTTTGTGCAGACCTCCCTGGTTCGATTCACAGTCAGGGCACATATGAGAAACATCCATCTTTTTCTCTTTCCTTCTGTCCCCCCTTTCTCACTCTCTTCCCCTCTGGCAGCCACTGGCTCAATTGGTTTGAGCATTGGCCCTGGGTATGGGGTGGCTGAGAATAGCTCGGCTGGTTCACTCATTGTCCTCAGGTACTGAGGATAGCTCAGTTGATTGAAGCGTCAACTCAGATGGAGGTTACCAGGTGGATTCCTGTTGGGGCATATAAGGGAGTCTTTCTATATGCCCTCTCTCACTTAAAAGAACACAAAAATTTATAGACACAGATAACAGTATGATGGTTACCAGAGGAAAGTGGGAAAGGATGTAGTAAAAGGTAAAAGGAGTCAAAAACATGGTACTAGGCCTCACCTGTGGTGGCACAGTGGATACACTCTCTCTCCTCACTCTAAAATCAATAAATAAACTCATAAAAAAATTATGGTGCCTAAACATGATTGGACTTTGGGTGTTTGACACAGTATGCAAAATACAGATCATGTATCACAAAAGTGTACACTTATAACCTATATAATCTTATTAACCATTGTCACCCCAATACATTTAATTTTAAAAGAGAGAAAAAAGAAACATGAACTCAGCCAGGCAAGTTCCTCCAGTTTATCCAGACATATGAAATCATCAACAAACACACATTTCCTTTATCTCACAACATCACCACCTCCTCTTCACTTGCACATTTTTCTGCTGTTTGAGTAGAGAGAAAATTTATTTGGGTCCTGTTTGACAGGAGGAGAAATTTCTTGTGTAGCCAGCAGGTGGTATTTAAAGATGGCTTCACCAGACCATACATTAACATCCAATGTAATTATAGAAGATAATTTTAGACAGAAATTTTCTCTCCAATCTTTCTCCTACCTACACTGAACATATTTTAGTGTCTTTAATATGACAGCTACCTTCCACTTAGACTTTAACTCCAATTTCTTTAGCCTCTCTGATGAATTCTCCCCAACATGAAGCCTTATTTCTCTCACCATTCTCATTCTTCTGCTAATTTATTAATTTGTAAATGGAAAATTAAATCCTACTAAACTCTGAGGAGACCGTTTCTTTCTCTTTTTTTTTGTCTATCACTTTTTATTTAGTTATTTATTTTGTGATTCTAATTTATTTCCTAATTTAATTATTTTTATTTAGACAATTAATTTTAACAGGATGAAATTGGTCAACTAGAGTACATAGATTTAGAGAAAACATCTACATATCATTTGGACATTTGATTATGTTTTATACCCATCACTCAAAGTTAAATCATCCTCCGTCATCATATATTTGTTTCTCTATGTTTCTCCCCCTCCCCGTACCCCCTCTTTCTTCCCTTTCCTTCCCCTCCTCCTGGGAACCACTGCACTCTTATCTATGTCCATGAGTCTCAATTTTGTGTCCCACCTATGTATGGAATCATACAGTTCTTAGTTTTTTCTGATTTACTTATTTCACTCCGTATAATGTTATCAAGGTCCATCCATGTTGTTGTAAATGATACTATGTAATCATTTCTTATGACTGAGTAGTATTCCATAGTATATATGTACCACATCTTCTTTATCCAATCCTCTATCGAAGGGCTTTTTGGTTTCTTCCATGTCTTGGCCACTGTGAATAATGTTGCTATAAACATGGGGCTGCATGTTATAATCTTAAAATTATTTCTATTTTTCAATTACAGTTGACATACAATATTATATTAGTTTCAGGTGTATAACCCAGTGATTGAACATTATATAAATCTAGTACCCATCTGACACTATATTTTTAAAATATTATTATACAACATACTTTTTTATTGGTTTGAGAGAGATAGAAAAGTAGAGAGAGAGAAAAACATTGATTTGTTATTTTATTTATTTACGTATTTATTGATTGATTCTTGTATATGCCTTAACTCAGAATCAAACCCACAACTTTGGTGCATAAACACAATGCTCCAAACAACTAAACTACCAGGCCAGGGTTACAATATATTTTTAATAAAACTTTTTTCTTTCTCTTGCACAATATTATTGCTTTGTTTGGCATAAGATTTTTTATCTGAAATGTGTGACTATTAGCAAAATTTTAAAAAATTATTAGATCTTAAAAAATAAAGTATTGTCATTCAAAATTTGTGCAAAATTTATAGAATACAGTGAGCCCTAAATAGATAGAGCTGCATATTGAATTAGAAAAAATCAATTGTAGGTTATTCTTAACTTAAAGCAGTGGTTCTTAACCTGGGTTCTATCGAACCCTAGGGGTTCGATGAGTCGGTCTCAGGGGTTCAGAGAAGCCTCTGCCACAGAGGCCAAAATAAAGTAATACTGTAATTTGTTGTGAGTTCATGCACTTTGTTGGTTTTGTTCTTTGAGCAAGGCGATGTTCATGCACGGCTCATTTTGTGCACCAGTACAAAAACATATACCTATGTCTTGAATTTGGAAAAAAAATCATATTTTATTTATCATTAAAGAAGGGTTCGGTGAATGCGCATATGAAACTGGTGGGTTCAGTACCTCAAAAATGGTTAAGAACCACTGACTTAAAGGTATATACATTTTAATGTTTTTATGTATATTCTTATTGTTTCCATGAGTTCCATTGTTTCATTGGAGTTGAACATAAACAATGTGGAGGTTGGGGGTACTGAACCCCACACAGTCAAAGATCAACATGTAATTACAGTTGACCCTCCACATCCAAGGATTCCCAACCACAAATGGAAAATAGTATTTATTCTATTCCATGTATCGATCTTGTTAAATAGTAGTGTTACACCTAAATATAATTAATCAAGCTGTGTTAAAGTAGATTAAGGTCTTGAGAACATCTATTCTAATACTCCTTGTAGATAAGAAGTTCAAGTGTAAGAGCATGGAGGTGACATGATTAAGGTCATGTCACATATTCATCAGTGTTTGATTTCAGAACAAGAAGTAAAACACAGGCCATTTGGCTATTTTTATATTTGATAGATGAGGCCCAGAGGCTTTAAAATGGCAAGATCAAAACTCACATCTCTTATATTTCCATCTACACTATTTCTTTTTTCCACACTTGTAATAAAAGATAGTTTGCTTCATGGCATGCTTAATATTTCAAAAGAAGAGATAGATTGGTTTAATATATATAAAATTAAGAAATATTGCTCGCTTCTGAACTTAGAATATAGACATTTTCCTCTGCATGAAATAAACAGAAACTGATAAAATTCATAGAATGGGGCCAGATGACCCTCAGATACTCACTGTGGTTCAACCCCCAGCCATCTGTATTGCTACATATTCTGATGGTGTTACATGAACAAAGTGGAATGACAATATTAAAGTGTCATGTGATCAGTAGCTGTGATTTGTATCTTATTAGTTTTTTGTGGAGTACATTAGTAAATGGGGTGGAAATCTAATGAAGTTGTTTCCAAAATATGGACATAAGCCACTTTTCCTATTGTTCCTGTAAAGCCAGGGCAATAGACAGAGTCAAGTCACTCTAATCAATACTTCTTTTAATACTACCATTAGCTAATATAGCCCCATTAGTGATCTAAAGATTAAGCAATCATGCTAAGATTTCTTTACTATAAGGGAGAATGAGAGATTGTGGAAGATAATAAATTTGACAGGAATATAAAGCTACATTGCTTAGAATAAATAAGATTTTGATAAATATTCATTGGTGCTCCTTTTATTCATGATAGCAATTCATAACAATTGCAAAGAATAAAATAAAAAGAGTAATTAGAAATGATTAGAATTCTCAAAATCATGCACTCAGATAAAATAAAATATTTCTTCAGAAGTCTTCAAATGACAATTTTCTGAATTAGTTTTAAGTTTCCATAACCTAGAATGATCTGAACCTATCTTATTGGTTACTCATGCTGAGAGAATATAATTATGATGATTCTAATATTGTTCAAAATAATTACTTCAGCTCAGCAAGTTCAACATAAACTTGCACTAATCTGAGACTATCTGGAGATAATGTAAAGAGATCATGAACAAAGTCTAGAAGATATAATAAAGTCAGACATGATAACCAATCTGAAAATCATAGACAAAGCTTCTGTGAATAACTTGATACTGCTTTTTTACTGTTATTTGTCACCTTTCATGGAAAAGGGTGCTAGCTTTAATTGTGATTATAAATAACATGTAGTTGTATAAGTCATTTCAATGATTTTGTGTTTGCATAGCCATAAATATTGTAACATAATTTTAATTGGTGGGCTTCTTTAGGCACATTGATTTTATTTCAATTTATAGTATTAAATGAATTACCTATGTTAAGAAGATTTCATTTAACAAATGTAATTTAACTTTGGATAAAAATTTTTGGAGAGTGGTTTCTTTATTTTTAATTAAAATCAAAATAAATATTGTTAAACACCTCACTATTAATTTCCTTTTGTTTTTTTACAGGGGCAGAGAGAGAGAGTCAGAGAGAGGGATAGATAGGCAAAGACAGACAGGAACAAAGAGAGGTGAGAAGCATCAATCATTAGTTTTTCATTGCCATTGAAACACCTTAGTTGTTCATTGATTGCTTTCTCATATGTACCTTGACCATGGGCCTTCAGCAGACCGAGCAACCCCTTGCTCAAGTCAGCAACCTTGGGTCCAAGATGGCGAGCTTTTGCTCAAGCCAGATGGGCCCACGCTCAAGCTAGCAACCACAGGGTCTCAAACCTGGGTCTTCCGCATCCCAGTCCGACGCTCTATCCACTGCGCCACCGCCTGGTCAGGCTAATTTCTTAATGGACTTGAGAAGCATGATAAATTGAAAACACTGAAATTTGTATTAGAAATATCAGATTAATTCTTACGTAAAATTTGAGGATACTTATACGCAGCAAATTTCTCCTTAAGATTGATTACTAAAAATTCCAGGATAAAAATAATGTTTAAAGTAGAGAAAACATAAATCAACCAATAATTAAAATTTTGAATTACCTATTCATTTGCTCAATAATTCGTCAAATACATATTGAGTTCGTATTATATGATCTCTTGGCAGGAATATTGAATATCCCTAGTAGCAATGTTTCCCAGATTTGCCTGATCAAAATATTCACAATATACTAGTTTCCTCCTGTTTTCTCTCCACTATCTTTATGATGTGGCTTTTGTCCTCCTGTGTGCTGCATGAAGATTTTAAGATGTCATTCCGTCTCCAGCATAATGTTTATATTCAAAGCAGGAGGAAGAAAGAATTAAAGGAGGTTGGTGCCTATATAAAGCAAACTAAAGTATCCCCCAAATCCTTAAAGCCTTTGGCTCATATCTCCTTAGCTTGACCTACGGCCTAGGACCAATCTATGCTGTAAGTGAATCAGCAAAATGAACATTTCATCTAGACATACAGCTTTCACAAACCAAATTAAGATTTTGTTATCAATAAAGGAGAAAGAAGCCTGACCAGGCGGTGGAGCAGTGGATAGAGCGTCGGACTGGAATGGGAGACCCTGAGCTCGCCAGCTTGAGCTCGGGCTCATCTGGCTTGAGCAAAAAAACAAACAAACAAATAAACAAACAAACAAATAAACAAACAAACAAATAAAAAACTCACCAGCTTGGACCCAAAGTCACTGGCTTGAGCAAGGGGGTGCTCTGTCAGCTGAAGGCCCATGGTCAAGGCACATGTGAGAAAGCAATCAATGAACAACTACGGTGTCTCAATGGCAACCAAAAACTAATGATTGATGCTTCTCATCTCTCTCTGTTCCTGTCTGTCCATCCCTATCTATCTCTCTCTCTGACTCTCTCTCTGTCCCTGTAAAAAATAAAATAAATAAAGGAGAAAGAATATATCCTGCACAGGGAACCAACAGTATCTGCTCAGTAGTCAATGAGAAAGGGTGTTGTAAAAAAATGATAGAATTGAATTAAATTAGTTTATATAAGAAGAAATTCTTTACTTGATAGCAAAACCACATGTGAAACTGTCCTTTCTTCTTTCTTCATACCCTTGAAAAATCTGTTGACCTGAATTATTATTTTCTTCTTCAAAATGCCCTTGACTCTCAATCCAACTATGTCTATTTCAATAAAACGACAGAAATTCCTGTAATAACATTTCTAAAAAGTAATCTCAGAAAAGTAATTATATTGTTTACAATGTTGATCTACAAAAATGTTGAAGTAATCTGCATATTCAACAATAAGGGTTTACTCAGTAACTCAGAAAACAATCATTCAAAAGAATTACATGTAGACAATAAAATGTAAATGTATCTGAAAACCAACTGATGAGCTGGAAAGACACTCATGATAAGTTTTATCAACAATAGTTAGGGCGTAACAGGATAATCAGTGCAGTTAATGTTAAATTGATAGATTGTACACAGGGTGGTGCAAAATAATTTTACAATTATTCATATGAAAAATAATACAAAAATTAATCAATAATAATACAAGAATAAACTCCATGTTTTATGTACTCACAACCGCAAACCTACTCTATCCCACCCAGAAATACTAAAATATAGATATGTTTATTGATCTATGTTAATGTTAAAGTGTTTTTCTGGAATTAGAGAATAATCTTTCTTTCTTGACTTGTTTACCATTTTATTTAAATTAGATCTAATAAGAATTCTTTGGTGAACATTGAGGAAGGAAGCAGAAACAAGACTATTGGGAAAAATGGTTTTATGTAAAACTTTTAGTGTGTCAGAAATGTCAAAATGGAATAGGAAAGTATTTTTCTATACAGGAGACAATCTTGTCTATTTGTGTGCAAGACAAACAGGGAGATACAATGAAGGCATGTGAATCTTTTCAAAGTCCCAATCAACCTTAAGAAAAGCAATATAGTAAATTTAAAAACAGGGTTTTTTTTTGTCTCAGATATTATTTTATTATGGAAAAGTAAGTTCTTTGTATTTGATATTTTTCTATAAGAAAATTGTCTCTTAATTTTACATTCACATATGACACTTGGACATTCTGGGTTGCCTGGAAATTTCTATTGAAATTCAACTCTAGATATAATTCTGAAGAGTAAGAATTTCTACCAATATTTGATATTATGCAGCTTCTCAGTTGCAAGAAGCAGAACACACTTTGGAAGCTCAATAAGACGTGAATTATGTAAAAGTTCAATTGGGTAATTTAATCATTTAAGAATCTGGGGAAAGATCAAGTCAACCTTCAAAACTGCCCCAGAACACAACACCTGACCACACTATGAATTCCAGGCTACAATTGTACAACATCAATGACAGTTGGGACTCTATTCAGAGATTCTAGCACTGCCACCCCCTTGTACTGACATCAATTCTACTTCTACCACAATTGATAGAAGATGAATATTCCTGAGTATGCCCAAAGCCTGGTCATGCCCACATCTAATTCTGTGTCTCAGACCACAGCACCTGGACCACATGCCTGTGTTTTAACATCAAAGGAGACAGAAGACACAATTATTTTGGGAGAGCAGGGCTCATAATACATTCCTCATACATACAGAAGGAGTTCAATATATTGGATGTCTGGATATGACCCATGCTCTCACTATAAATTCTATGCCAGGATAATTTCAACAAGATGTTAAGATCACTTTTATTCCATCCACATAATGACATGGGAGAAATATCTTCCTAGCACTCTTAGTTATAATGATTGAGAGGAAATGGTTCAACCTTAATAATCTATGAGCCTAATTAAGAAACACACACACACATACACACACACAATATAAGCTTGAATGAGTTACAACTTTCTAACTTCTTGATTACAAATCCTTTTTTAAACTTTTCTGATAGTCTCCATTTTTAGTTTTATTTTTAATTCAATCTATTCTTTAACTCTGTTATACAGTGTCTAGAAATGCAGATAGTACTAAAGTCAAGTATGTGGTTAGTAACAACTGGCTTTATGTATTCCAAGGTATTATATTAAAAATATTATCTTTCCTCTTTTGCATTTTTTTCTGTGACATGTTTATGATATTCTTCTCAATTTGCTTCCTGTCTCTATCATGAAATTAGAGTAAATAAATACTGTTTCAAATAATATAGAAAGAAAAACATTTTTAATCACTTTTGAAACTCAAGAATACATTTTCTCAGCAAGAAATATAAGCTTAAGGGCAGAATTTTTTTATGGGAGGCAGAGCTTTCTAAAACAGGTTAGCATCTGATCAGGCGGTGGTGCAGTGAATAGAGCATCAGACTGGGATGCGGAAGACCCAGGTTCAAGACCCCAAGGTTGTCAGCTTGAGCGCGGGCCCATCTGGTTTGAGCAAAGCTCGCCAGCTTGGACCCAAGGTCGCTGGCTCCAGCAAGGGCTTGCTTGGTCTGCTGAAGGCCCGCGGTCAAGGCACATATGACAAAGCAATCAATGAACAACTATGGTGTCGCAATGGCAATGAAAAACTGATGATTGTTGCTTCTCATCTCTCTCCATTCCTGTCTTTCTGTCCCTATCTATCTCTCTCTCTCTGACTCTCTCTCTCTGTCCCTGTAAAAATAAAATAATAAAATAAATGATTTGTTTAAAACAGGTTAGTAAGACAAAAGTTAAGGTGAAAGGATAAAGATCATAGATTTTATTAAATAATGTAGAGAAGGTACTATTTCTATTTATTGTTATATCGTGTGGTTTAGCCCTAAGTATGGAAGGATATGGTTAAAAATTTAGAAAATGTCTCCATCTGTTCTTTGAGTTGCAAGTGTGATTGGATGAAGAAGGGAGAAAGAAGATGGGATTAGTTTAGAGCCCAGGTCCTCATTCTCCACTTCAATCTCAAATTGGTGAGAGTATTTTTTTTTCTGTAAGGTACAGCTGCAGAATCTGAGGGCTGGTAGCACATTCCCACTGTTTTTCTGCAGATCACCAGTTATAGGGGAAATACTGCCTCTGGGCACTCCAAAACAACATTTACAAAATGCAGAATCACTGAGGAAGGGCAAAAGGAGATAAAGATTCAAATGCCATCATTCTTTGTCTTGATTGACCTTCCCTGAGTTTAAATTCTGAAGATGGGTGTTTATGAGGTTGAAAGTATTTTTAGTGGGACCTCTGCCCCCTTTCCAAATAAGACTCTGAGATCACTCAGTTTGCTGAAACTTTATCATGTTAGGTTGAACCCTGTCACATGCAGGCAGGAATATCTCTTAGAACAGTTCTCTCAGTTACCCTCTTGTGTAGCGGTGAAAGGGACTCAGAAACAAGATGTGCACCCAAAGAAGCTGGTTGGCAAGTTAGCTAGGAATCCTGACAGAAGAGGTGGCTGAATTGGGTGAAAATGGCTTTGCAGGCAAATGTTATGAGGCAGATAGATGGGGCTAAGATCAATTTAGGGTAGCAGATGAGTCTCAGGAGATAGAGAGCACCCATTTGAAAGAATGCTGAGCCTGAGCAATTTGAAACGGTGAGTAGACAATACTTTCCCTGAGTACCAAGGGCTGGTGGGGATGCCATGGAGGTGAGAAGAGTCTTAGTCAAACCAGACAAAGCATTGCTCAAGGGAAGGCTAAGGCAACAGAAGGGGATCCCCCACAGCAGATGTGGGGTTCTTTTCTCTCATTTCTTCAGTTTCTTCTTAGCATCCCACACAGATACTATTTTTCGTAGGACAGTTTATACTGGCATGACATCTAAGAGATAAATTTTTACCTAAAATCTCAGTTTAAAACAATCAGAATAATATTACTCAATGCACTATGTAGGAGAGGACTCAAGGGAGAGTGAAATAGCTACAGAGAAATGAATGCAGCTCATTGGTTTTGGTGGCTCAGTCCATGTCTTTGCTGCAAACATGAGAGAGTGAGTCCTGAAGTTTTTAATGAGAATGTATAATAAGATAGAGGTTGTGTAACACTATACATCTGAGCAGTTGTTTTAGGATAGCATCAGTGAATTTGATTTAGTAAAAGTATTTCACAAAAAAAATAATGAAGGTTAGACAATAACACTAAATTACAAAAAAACAATGCTTTTAAATAGTAATCAGCCAGAATAAATACCATTTATACCATCAAGATTGCTTTACCTAAGACTGGTAAACAGTAAAATTCTTCAGTTTTAAACACAGCAAAATGTCTTGACTGAAAAGCTCAGGTGACAGTGACAGAGGATTTAACTAAAGCTAATTATATGATGCTTCGAATGAATGAGCACCAGCCATTAGCTTTCTCGGCCTCCGATGACACATGGACCAGAGTAGCATCCATTAGAAAAGACAGGCACATAGTGTGATGCTGAAGGCTTTGGTAAGGAGTGTGGATACTTGAGTAAGCACCTGAGTAATTATGGTCTATTTGATGTGGCAGGACTTTTGTGTATGAAAAAATGCAAGAAAAATGTAAGAGTATTTAGATCTTTAACTCTAGACCTTAAGGTTGTAACAATAAAGAGCAAGATTAAGAGTAGATTCTATAAAGAAAGTAGGTTTTCATTTGGTGATGAAAAATACAGAATTTGAATTCTATGCTGATAAGTGATGTGAGTTTAGCCTGTCTTCATAAGATATTTTTAATAGTAATCTCCAAAACCATTCTGTGAGTGAAATCAATTTTCAGAAAACACGTACACACACACACACATACTTATATCTCAAGATAAAATGATAGCAATGTTTAAAAGTAATTTTTCTATTTGCTACCTTTACTTAAAGTTAAAAGGTGGAAATTCAATATTAATTGCTTGCATATATTTTTGCTTAAAAATTTACTCATCTGTAAATCAGAAAATATAGGAAACAATGGTCTAAACAATCAGTAACACAAATAGTTTGAACAGCTTCCAGCGTCCAAGTTAGAGGTCTTGCCACTTTCAATTATAAATAAATTATTCATACATAAATTCTCATATATATTTTTATATGTATATAATTTCTTAGAAATTCTATTTATCACAGAGGAAGATTAAAAGACAAATCCCCCAAATTAATATGGCATTCTCACTTTGCTGTGTCTGTTTCTTTTTATATAATTATATGTAAGATTTTTCCCATAAAGTTTTCCTGGATTAAAGGTCAGGAAACAAATCCATCGCACAGAATGCTAGTACAGAATTGGTTACTTTTAGTAGCTTTGCATTTGAATGAAAGGGAGACAGATTGTTTAGTGTAAGATAAACATTCCTTACATCATGTATCCATAAGTGAAACACTCTTTATATAAAGAAGTTCCCAGAAATTTAGTTAGCTATGTATCATTTGAAACATGTGAAATAATTATACTCATTTCCAAGTAGTGATTCTGCAGAACAAAATGTCAATGCAGGTAGTACTTTTATTTCCCCCGTTGTTTTTGTTAAGTAGAAATTGCCTTTGTGGCAGACTTGTTACCTTAAAAAAATCCCCAAATTCATTTTCACAGTTCAGCTACAGCTCACTGTACAATTTCTGGCACAGCAAGAGAAGCCTGAGTAGATAAGTATAGAAAATGATCTGGGAACAAAGTCAGCATTTTTATAGACTATAGTTTTTAAATGCTAGTAACTTTCCTTCTGTAAATCCTTGAAAACTATCATGGAATTTTTTTCTTCTTAACTTTTCTCAATAACACCAGAAATAACTTCTTTCTTTCAATATTTAAAATTATTTCTGTAAGTGATACCAAAGCTTGATATATATTTTTAGTTTTAGGTTTTTTCTGAACTCAGATATTTGTATTTTCAATAGTATGAAAAAGGCATCTACTTATGAGATAAAATAAAACTTGGATCATATCTAAAATATTTAACATCAGTGAAAATTAAGGATTTCCCTTCAATATTTAGAATAGAGTGTGCAATTTACTTCTCAGATATAATAGCTGTTATCTGAATTTTCTTGTACTCTACTCAAATGAAAATGATTATTTTTTAACAGGATAAAAAAATTAGAAGGTTCTGGAATAATCTTGTGAGCAATTTTGGTATCTTCTTTTCTTTGTCTGCATGTATCAAATCCTCTCCTACATCCACAGTCCAGGCAGGGGTAAGTAAGGACTGCCTCGCGCAAAGCCTTGTGATAGTGGACATGCACAAGTCTCCAAACCCATGATGTCAACACAACCGCATTCTAGTTCTGTACATTATTTACTTGCTTTCTGGACATTTGCACCTTGATCATCACTGTCCTTGGGAAGTAAAACGCACAAGATGTGTGTGAACAAAGTCTCTTGGTCATTTTCACTCTTCCTAAATTTTCATTTGTGTTTTGTGTCCCCTTCTGCACGCAGTTCCAGCTGCAACCTCAAAGACAAATAAGCAGGTGCTCAAGCCTGCACTTCCAGAAGACTCTTGCTTTTACCCTGGTTCTTGTTTTATCAACACAAAGAACAACTATTCTATTCTTAATGTCTAAGATGGTTAAGCTACTTCATTTCTCCTTTTAGAAGTGGCCCTTCTGCCAAAAATTTTCTTTAAAATCCCTCCCTCACCTTGGAAATAATTCACGAGCAACCAGCACTTAGTTGAGTGAACTTATGGTTTTAATCCCTTTTATTGGAAGATGAGAAATGAGGTTCGATTCATGGTGGTGTCAGCATTTGAGCACAGAGCCCTTGAAATGAGCGGGTGGGGTAGTGTTAATCAGGGGCTACATCTAGTAGAAGGCTCTTGATCCAACTCCTCTCAGAGCACTAAGCTCACTTACGCTCACCATGAGGCTATCCTTCACCAGAGTGACATAGGCCTTCATTGGACCTGGTTATCTTGAGGAATTTTAAGTAGACTCAGATATGCTCATTCCACAAATAAGAATTTTCTGCACCACTCACATGATACATGGAGATTTACATATGAGACAAAGAGTCCAGTGTTTAATCATTCAACACTTCAGACATTATCTTTTATTTCCAATAGAATTGTAAGGGACAATTTCTTTCCCACTGCACTAGTGATTACAGTAACCCAGAAGCTAATAGAGGAAAGAGATTTTGTTTAAATTCATTGCAGAGCTAATGGACCATTGTGTGTGTGTTGAACGGGGCAAATGAATTGGGTAAAGTACTTCAGAACCTGGTTTCCAATTTTTCTTAAAATACTCTCCGCTGCTTGTTGTATCTGCCTAAGCTTTGTAGAAAATTCACAAGTTGCTGGTTAGATTAATACCATGTGAGCTAGTCTGTGTAAATACAGTGTTGATCTTTTTATTCATGGTCCTCTAAGTTTTTTATGTTTATGCTTTTCAATTAAAGTTAAATCGTTAAGATATCTCTAATAGAAAGACCAATTTACCAAAATAATCTGAAAAATAAACTCTGGAGTCTCTCTTCTCAAAATGAAGCCCTTATCCTCAGGTAAGAAAAAACATCCATTCATGGCCAGTGGCTCCAGCCCCGTCTTCCTGACCTGCGGCTTGTCTCATCAGCCTCCCCACCTCCATAAGTCAATTCATCAAAATCAACTGCTTATTTCCTACCTCCTCTGCATTCTATTCCTCTGCTCAAACTCGACAGATAAAGTGACCATCTCATTCTAGGGGATCTTCAGAAGTCTCTCCAGTACTCTCTGAAACCTCAGAGCATATTTCTGCTGGAGATTCTGTCTGTTATCAAGAGCCGTGTCCTGAGCGTTTCATCTTTCCTTTGGTTGTTAGATCAAATCTTTGTCCTCTGTCCAGCTTCTTCTAAACCAGAGCTGTGTGCTTCTCTTGAGGGTCAGCCAGGGTGTTGCTGGCTGATTTGCTTCTCCTTTCCTTTTCATTTGAATTTAATGGGAAGAATTAAATGGACATAGTCTTAATTCTGAATAGAGAATCCATAATTCCACCTGGTAACATTCCCTGAAGTATATTTCTTTGAACTTGGTTGTGAAAAAAGACCTTAGAAGAGGAAAGCTTTTCTTAAACAAACTTCTCTTAGAAATTGACACACATCAATCAGCATTATAAAAGCTCTGAATATTTTACCCCTTTCCCCACCGCCAAATTTTAAACCTTTGAGAGAGACTTATAAAAAAAATATTTAACCTCTGAAATTTTTTTATAACATTGATTACTACACCTCATCATTAAAAATTTTTAATAGAGGTAATCTCTGTGGAGATCCTTGCTGTTGAGAAAATGGGGGGGAGGGTGAATATACATTCCCCACACATATGGCCCTGGTCAGGAACTCACTCAGGATCTTCTAAAGCTTTCAGGGAAATGTTAGAAAAGTTCAGTCTTACTCCTCAAAGTCAAAGTGCCCACATAAGTTGTTTCTGAAACCAGGAAGTATTTCAGAGTGAAAGGAATCGCTGCTGATGATCGTGCTGGAACAACAGGAGGGACCCTAGACTACAAGACAAACTGCCATGGAGTCACCCAGGGTCTATAGTCATTAAAAATGACAATATATTTATTTTTTATGTGTAATATCTAAATATTTCCTCACACATTAGTCTCTAAATTTTAAAAAAATGCATTCTCTCAGAATAAAATTGTAAATACCAAAAAAACCCTAGGGCTGTTTCTGTTGCCGGATCAGCCCACATTTTTATTAGAAACGTGAACACTGTGCAGAACACAATGAATAAAAAATAAGGCTTTGTTTGGTGAACGTATGACACGGGGTGGGGGGTTAGTAATCTTTCCCTTATTGTGTGTCTAAATTGGAATGCCTGGATAATAATTTAGCCTAAGCCACCAGGACGAGATGGTGACTTATATAAATCCTACACCACTGAGTATAAAGCTCACTAAACAAATACCAACAGGAAGAATAATGTTTGCCTAATAGTGGCAAAATGTCAGACAAAATGTAAATTTAGCAATGCAATCACCATCACGCTACACAAAACACTTCCAAAAAATGGAACATTCAAGGACATAGGTATCCCACTGTCTACAGTACCCTTCCTTGGGTGGAAGTGAAGTGTTTTCTGTTGTTTTATGTCTAGATTAGAGTTTGGTGGGGCAAGAGTGAAAAAGATGAATTCCAAGAAGGAGAAAAGGGATTTAAAAAAAGGATTAAAGCAATAAAGAAAGGTGAAAGGAAGAGGTAGAATATTTGATTAATTGCATATGATTTCATTTAGAAATTGCCATTCCACACTAGAATATAATAAATCACTTTTCTGTTCTGCTTACTACTGTTCAGCCATTACAATGCCCTGCACACAATATATGCTCAAATATTAAGGGAAGAAGTAAGAAAGGGAGAAAGAGAAGTTAAAAAAATGAAAATAAGTCAAACCACTTGTGTCTCAAATACTTAAAGGCAATAATGTCATAGCATTTGGGGGTATATTTTTATTTAAGTCCTTATTATTTTAATTTCTAAATACAAATTAAAAATACAAAGTCCACCATCTGTGTCTAACTTTTACTTTGAACTATATCCTTTGTTTATTGATTAGAAGACAGTATTCTTTATAAGCTTCATCTATGTTATGATGGTTTGTTTCTAACAATACCAATCTGTTTAATTGATAGTTCAACACATTACAAATCTGCAAATTTATTAGAAATGTTTATAGCAATGTTTTCTAGACAGCCAGGCATATTTTTTTGGTATTTAGGTCACATAGTTTTTGTCTTCACTTGGAAAGTATATTGAGAGATATTTTCTGAGCTGTGACCTTGAGATATGTGCAAGAAGGTAGAATCTAATTAGGACTGACATTTGAATCTGAGTTTGAATATCTTGTTTGTGAATAACAAGCACATTCTTTGAAGTAAACAAAAATATTTATTGACTAAGACATTGTGTAATGTACTATCTAAGAACAGAATGTAACAAAATGTATTCTTTTTCCCCAGGTTCTTTTTTTTTCATTTTAGAGAGGAGAGAAATTGAGAGAGAGAGAGAGAGAGAGAGAAAGGGGGGAGGAGCAAGCATCAACTCCCATATGTGCCTTGACCAAACAAATGCAGGGTTTCAAACAGGCAACCTTAGCATTCCAGGTCGACGCTTTATCTACTGCACCACCATAGGTCAGGTCTTCTTCAAGGTTCTTGTAGTTTCTATATCCTAAATGTGAAAAGATGCTAGATAACATAAAATATTTTACTAAATATACAAAATAATTAAATGTTAAATGATAGGGCATACTTGTTCTTAGTTTGCAGTGAGATCCTAGCAGGACAGAGTTAATCTAGGAATTATCTCTGGAGACTATAGAAAACCTAGAATTACATATATTAAATATATATGGAGATTATAATAACTTTCAAAATTATAACTGGTGTTGGAAAGCATGTTCGAGTTTCCAAATAGGTATTTATGTGTCAAAGGGTTTCATTATTTGTAATTTGGTAGACTATTTAAATTGGTAGGAGGTACAATCCCTTAGTGTTCTAAAATTGGCTATACTGTTTATTATGATTTGAGCTTGAATAATGAGTTACGGAAGCTGTGTTTTTGCAATTACTATGAGGAATAGTGGAAGAAGTGAGTCCAGCTATTGAGACCAGATGTCTTGGATGTTCAGTTGAATCAAGTGACAGCTGTGCATTCATGACAAAATATGGTCCACCATGAGCCTGTTGTAGACAGTATTTCACAGATTACAAGTGTTTCTAATGATGTCATCTAAACATTCTTGAAAACCAGTCAAAATAAAAGCAATGAAAGCAACAAGAACCATTGCTTTCCTCATTCCTCATAAATCACTGTATTAGTTCCCAGAATCATTAAGAGGAGAAAATAAATAATAAATGTGAACACATGGGGCCACATTCCTGGCACTAGATATAGTTTTGATGAATCTTTAATATATTTTTCACCACCTGTAGAGAAATAAGCACATAATTGAATAAGTTTCTCTTACTGTGTATCAAACCTGAAGGTCCAAGGACACTCACTGTTAACATATTCTAATGCTTAAAGAGGAAGATCTGTTCTATGAGATAACATTTCTGCAAGAAGAACAAGAATTAAGGTAGAAAGGTAGCAGAGATCCCAAGCTAGAATAGCCATTGGGGACTATCTAATCCACTTCTATTTTGCAGAAGGAAGAGATGGATTCTAAAGAGATCAGTTAAACCTCCCAAGTATGACCATGCAAGCTGTATGTCAACTGGCTCTGAAATCCAGGAAACTACCAATTCTGTGTTCTATCCTCTGCTGCCACTCATTGCCTCTTCAGTGAACTGATGCTTAGCCCAAAATTAACAGCACAGAATGCTCATGAGTCTCATCATGAATTACAAGTACTAGAATAAAATTCAGGTAATTTTTACTGTCTAATATGAATTAAATATGTGATTTCAAGAAAATTGATGGGCAATAAAAAGAGTGGTGTCTGGAATTGTGAATATTTCAGGCAGGCTAGCAATGCTTGTGTCTAATCTGAGTTAGGTGAGTTGAGCAAACTAATTACACCAAATTCTCCACCTTCTGATTGCTTTTCCCTCAAAATGTTTTTGTTATCATGATAGCTGGTGCACTTTCAAGAAAGTGTGTCCATCATTGTGATATGAAATATCTGGTTCCTGTGACAGTCATATTTTCCATTGAAAATTAATTTATCATTCTGGTTTTTAACTGTTTTGGGGGAAACTGTTATAAAAATTAAGAAAATAGTATCATAAGTGTTTCCATCAATAAAGACGATTAACATTTAACATTATCAGTTGATAATCTGTCATTCTGGGCTTACAACTTAGCCTCATAAGGATGGCAGATGTAATCCCATAACTAAGAAATGCAATAATTTTTGATGTACTTATAAGTATTCTGGCCTCATCAAGCTAAGAGCCAGACCAATGTTGGTAAATTTATATATATATATATATAAATTATATATATATATATAAATTATATATATATATATATAAAAATTATATATATATATAATTTATATATATATATATATATATATATGTATGTATACACACACACACACATACATTAATTGCCTTTGGTGATACTTGGGAGGCAATAGCTGATGTGTGGTGACCCACCTTCCAATTTCCTGAGTTACTTTATGGAGGATTCATCTGTCCTCATCTACTTTCTGACTCCTTGAGTTCATTTAACATTTAGATCATGCTTGGATTCCGAGGATAAGAACATGTAGCATTGCCTCTTCTTTATTCTGTTAAAAAGTCACTACACTCTCCCTTAAAAGGAATTAATTCTTTCAGAATTTTCTACTTTTTCCTGAAAATGGAGAACCAATTTACATGACTTTGATTATACTATTTGGCTTCAGATAGTTTTGAATTAGTAACAAGCTTAGGTCTGGGAGTAAAATCATGAGGAATCAACACTTCTGCTCTTATTTTTCATCAAAGATAATTGAGGACCTAACTCTTGAGGACCACAGCTTCAGAAAAGTTAAATTGTTTCTTTTGTTCTGTTCCCTTTAGTAAATGTTTCAAAAGAAAGGTATGCATTTTTAAGATGGGTTGTATATATGCATATTTGTATGTTACTATTCTTTAAATTGTGTGTGTATTTTACAGTTTTGTTATAGATCATATATTTCGTTAAAATATTTTTAAAACTCTCTCTTGAGCACAGCACTATTTTTCAAACCATGCATATAAACATTACCAGGTCCCCGTGGGAAAGTGCTACTTGGAGTACCTGCAGTGCCTGGGGCTCCTGACGTCCTGGCATGATATATTTATTAAACTCAGTAATAGACATCTTTTCATGTAAGATGAAAAAGGTTGGCTTGCATCATGATAAATGTGCTAGTCTCAAAATATTTATAAACAAGATAGTGTAAGGACTCCAGTATAAGTAAAAGCTTAAACTCTATTTGGGCTAAGCATGGCAGGTGGTGGCTGCTCCAATGACTGATCTTGCCCTGGGGTCACAAAATAAAAAGGTATAAAGTAGTAAGCATGCTCTGCTGCACGAAGCACACACTCTCAACAGCCCGGTGGTTAAGGAAGGAGTCTCTGAAGCTAAACCACTGGCTGTATCACTCTACCCCAGGATTTCATAACCTCTAGATGTTACCATATACTCAAATGTAAAATGGTTACAACCATGTGATTCTGCTGCAAAAGTCATTAGCCGCATGCCTGGCACAGAATAAGATCTCAATAAATGTTAATTATGCCATTAGGAATTGTTTGTTGAAACACCACTTTGCTTTACGTTATATATTATGAGAAATAGCTGAGTCATATTAAGCACATATGGTGAGTTTAGAAACAAACCCCTGTGCAAATGCCACTCCACTGGACAGGATTGATACACATGAATCATAAAAATATTATGTTGACTATCAGATATCACTTGGAGCAGAGAGAGAGGAGAGTGAGATAAATATGCATTGTGAGAAATTTGGGCTAGATTTCAAAGAACATGAGGATTTGGATTAGTGGGAGACAAACTCTCCAGGACTGAGCAGAATGATGGATGAACGGCAAACTTGGATGGCAGACTTGTTTTTTCTGTCATCAGACCTGTGGATCTGGATCAACATAGACTAAAACACTCTGGTCCAAATCAACAATGAGAGTTTCATTTTATTCCTGTGGGCAAGGAGCAGGGTAGGAGTGTCCACATAACCCAGAGGGCTTTCTGTCTCATTGTTTCCAGAGCATAGAAAATTTTGTAGGTCAGATGACAGTTTATACAAGAGTTAAAAGAAATAGTGAATGGTTATTATCCCCTAGAGATTTCTAGCCCAAGTTCAGAATCCTCACTTTAAACTTCCAGAGTCAAACCAAGAGTTAATTTGAGATTAGATTTGTGAAGTATGATCACATAATGTTCTTATAATCTCCAACCCTGGAGAACGTTAGAGTACTCTTAAATATGTACTTTCTCTCTTAGTCTTTAAGTTAATTATAATTTTTTTGTTGTTTAGAAATTAAATTGAAGGGGGTGACATTGGTTAAGTGCCTCCTAGGTGTGAGGCATTACTGGAATAGAAGTGCTGTGAAGGTGAAGGAAAAGGCAAGCACCATGCATTGATTTTAGCACCCAGAGGTTTAGTTGCTGAAGAAAAGTTCATAAATTCTAGCAAGTCCTAAAAACTCATGACTGAAATGTTTTAAAAAGTGAGAATCAACCATATATTTCACATGTTAGATGCTGTAGGGTGAAGAGCGTAATTTTTTATTTGTTTCTTTGACTTTGTAACACAAAGATTTCAACATAATCAGTGCCCATAAGACATGTATAGAAATGTAACACCTTTTTCTTTTTACATCACTGCAAGTGCTCTGGAAGTTTTGTTGTTATATTTGTGTCTGTTTCTTTTGTTATTGTTTGAGGTCTAAGAATGGATAAAGAAATTTTAAGGACTTATATATTTATACAATTGACTGTGAATCATTTAATTAAGATAAATTTAAACTGAAATTAAATTTAATAGAGAAGTTGGATAAGTCAATTGAGTGATCGTTGGATGTAATGTGCAGATATTTTATGGGAAATCTAATTTAATTCACTAGTTCATAGGCAGAAGCTGTTAATGAGTCATGGAGCTGCCTGAGGCACACCCAGCATCTTAGCTGCAGTAAGTTGTATGGACTTAGATTTTAACAGCAGTAAAATATGTAATCGACACATGTTGCATAGGTACAAAAATGTGAACATTGTTATCCCTTGCTTCAGAAAAAAAGATGTCAGTATTGTCATAATTCTTAATATATAGTTTTGTTTATTTGTTTTATTTTTTATTTAGACAACTAAATTTAACAGGGTGATATTGGTCAACTAGAGTACATATAGTATTAAAAGCAAGCATTCAGTGGTCTGCAGTGAAAATTATAAAATAATTTTCAGTGTTTAAAATTTATTAAAATCTTGGCCCTGGCTGGTTGGTTTACTGGTAGAGCATTAGCTCAGCTTGTGGAAGTTCGGGGTTTGATTCCTGATCAGGGCACACAGAAGCACCCATCTGTTTCTCCATCCTACCCCTTCTCTCTCCTCACTCTCTCTCTCTCTCTCTTCCCCTCCTGCAGCCATGGCTTGATTGGAGCTAGTTGGCCCCAAGAAGTAAGGATGACTCTATGGCCTCCACCTCAGGCACTGAAAGAGCTCATTTGCTGAGCAATGGAGCAACACCCTAGATAGGCAGAACATCACCCCCTAGTGGGCTTGCTGGGTGGAGCCCAGTCAGGATGCATGTGGGAGTCTGTCTGCCCCTCTCCTCTCACTGAATAATAATAAGAAAATTATTGAAATCTTAAAAAACAAAAAATATATTGAAATTCTGGTTACATTTCCAAAAAGCTTGGTCTATTATTGCCATTTGTTCAATGAAATGTGCCTAATAGTATCAACCTTACCCAGATGAATATTTAATTTAAGAGAATTTTGTGTCTTCAGAGTCACCAACGCCTGAAATTCTAAGCATTTAAGTTTCCTCTAATAGAACCATAAGGTTTTGAGCATTATAGGAATGGGATTCATGTTCATCAATGTCACCCTGCTACTAGACTTTACTTACTGAATCCAGTTCTTTCTACCCATCTTTGCCAAATTGCAGCATTATTCACAATAGTCAAAAATATGAAATGGATGGACCTTGATAACATTATACGGAGTGAAATAAGTAAATCAGAAAAAAAGAAAAACTGAGAACAGCATGATTTCATACATAGGTGGGACATAAAAGTGAGACTATGAGACATGGACAAGAGAGTGGTGGTTATGGGGTGGGGGGAGGGAGGGAAGGGTGAGATAGGGAGGAGGGGAGGGACACAGGGAAAACCAGATAGAAGGTGACAGAGGACAATTTGACTTTGGGTGACAGGTATGCAATATAATTGAATGATAAGAAACCTGAAGATGTTTTCATTGTACATATGTACCCTGATTTATTGGTGTCACCCCATTAAAATTAATAATAATAATAAAAGAACATTATAAAACCAAAAAAATAAGAAAACAACTCAAATGTTCATTAACAGAAAAATGGATAAGGAAAAGGCGGTGGATACATACAATGGAAAATAATTCACCTTTAAACAGAAAGAAATCCTACCAATTGCAACAATATGAATGAACCTGAAAGACAATATGCTTAGAGATATAAGGCAGTCACAGACATATCATTCATGAACCCATTTAAATGAGGGATCTAATACAGTCAGACTCAGAAGCAGAGAATAGAATGGTGGTTGCCAAAGTATGGAAAGAAGAAAATATGAAGTATTTTCAAATTAAAAAAATGTTATAGGTACACAAGATGAGTAAGTTCTAGATTTCTGTTATAGTTAATAAGAGAGTGTCGTGCTTTTTGTTTTTAAATTATTTTTCATTTATTTTTTTTTATTTATTGGGTTGACATAGTTCACCAAACCCTATACGTTTTAAGTGTGCAACTCAAAATAATACCTAATACCATCACTCACTGCATTATGCCCCATTCCTACCCCAAGCAAAGTTTCTTTTCACCCACATTCTTGCCCTTTGCTCCCTTTTCCCTCCCCCAACCTCTATGCCCCCTTTCCTTCAGGCTATTTCCACTCTATTGTATATATGTTTTTTGTCTAATCTTTTCTCCTTCTTTGATCCAGCCCCCTCTTCTCCCTTCCCTCTGACAGCTGTCCATCTGTTCCCTGTGTCCACGATGTTGTGCACTTTACAACATGTTAAGAGGGCATATCTCAGGCTGACTTCCTACTGCTCCCCAAAAGCAAGGGAACGTAAATTTTTGGGAGTTGATAGATATGTTTATTACCTTGTTTTTGACAATAGTATCAAGTGTGTTTATGCATATGCTCAAACTCATCAAAACATATACATTAAATATGTGCAACATTTTGTATATTAAGTATATTGCAAAACAGTTGAAAAAAGACAAGGCAAAAACAAACAGAAACAAAGACTAAGTCAAGACACAGGGAATAGAAAAGGACTCTATCTGCAGAAGAAAGAGGTGGCTGTGGGAGAGGAATGGGGGAGACATGGGAGATTCTACACTTCAGTAATAAATGCACCAACCTCAGCAACCCTGGAAGCAGCATTTGTCATCAATAGAAGAGAAGATAGGGGATGAGTAACTTGCTCAGGAGTAGCTCATGCTTAGAAATACATATGGCTGAGCACAGGGAATTCATGGTGACATGAATGGGGACAAGCAGAGCACTGTCTTAATAAGAAACAGCCTGAAGCTGAATATCAGGGGTGAGTAGTTTCAGAAATCATGAGAGTTGGGGGTGGAGGGGCATTGAATAAGCTAATGCTGAGTGGTGATTTTTGTACAAGTCTTTGCCTCTGGTTCTGTGCAGAGCAGGAAATTATGTCTGGGGGCTGCTATGCCCCACTGTTCCTTGTCTATGACAGATTAAATGACCAAGGCAGATAGAAGCTCAGGATCAATACTTGTGCAGTAGTTCAGTAGTAGTAAGTTAATGGGAATGTCTGGACAGTAGAGCAATGACCTCTTGTTTCAGCAAAAGACTTCAGGTTTTTAAATACCAAAATCACTGTTAAAGTTTATGAAATTGTCTTAATTCATACAATTATGCTTATAGAATTCACTTCTCGTTTGGCTCTGCCCTACAGTCTGCAGAGATGACCTTGATAATGACATTTCCTGGTCAGGTTCCCAGAAATTTTATTAAAAAAATAGAAATGGTCCACATGGCTTTTCCTTATTGACTGTAGAATCTTTTTAAAGTCAGTGGCATTAGAGAGGCCTCGTTTGAGTAGGTGTTCCTCATTAATTAATGCCCATTACTTACTAGATAAATATTGATGAGGAAGGAATGGTTCTGGATTCGAGCTCTTTTAATGTTGCAGTACAAGTGAACACGGGCTGCTGAAGAGAAATCTACCTGTGATTTATCTCAAGAGGAGAGATGTTCCTAGCTCCAACTTATCACATGCCTCAGAGAGCTGCTTCTAACAGTGTCCATCCCTGCAAACCAACCCACAGCCACTCCAGTTAATCTCTGCTTGGTGGGCGGTGAGGTGACGGGGTGTTGAGCAAGATGGTCTGAAACCCAGCTTTATAAACACATGGGATCATTAAAAAGGAAAATATTAAAAAATCAGAGAGAAGCAGGGAACATATCTGGAGAACTTTATAATACCTAGTAACTATTAAAGCAGTTTATTTATTTATTTTCTTTTTATCACCCTGCCCAATTACTGGAACAGATGGAAGGGTATGAAATTAACTGAATGGAATCTGAAACAAATGAAATGTTTTCAAAAACTTTGCTGAAGTAGCCATGATGGATGTGTCAGTGCCACTTTAATAAGGGACCATGAGACAAAAACACTGCAGTTTTGGGGCAATTACAAACTTTGGGCTGGGAGTGGTGCTGGTGGCTAATGTTTCACCTCCTCAGATCAGAGCAAGTTCTACACCCAAATCCTACCCAGGTTTAACGGAAAATTAACACAAAGCCTTCCTCAATGGGATAGGGTATGTCAGCTGAGTCACACAACTGTCATTTCAAACATTGTAATCTTCCTTCCCAGCATCTTTGTATATAAACAACCAAAAAACAAGCATTAAAAGCAAAAACAAACAAGCAAAAAAAAACAAAACCCGCAAAACACTAGCAAGTCAAATCTATTCAGTTATGCTATCCAGTGATGATGGAGAGATGTCACAGCCTCAAGGACTCCGTCTGCCTGATGTTTAGAAAGGAAATGTGTTGCCTCTGTGTACAATTTAGTCTTGTACTTCACCAGCAAAATTTACCTATGGAAAAAGTGTGACATTAGTGAAATCTGGAAGTCTAAAGTATATAAATCTGCTCGTGTTGACAGAATCAAGTTGGATATTGTTAACTTATTTGAGAGAACTTTTAGGGCCTTTCAATCCTCTATGATAAACTTACATGTCATCAAAATTCAACACATTTCATAGTTAGTAGCTAATAGTGACTGAATGACCCTGTGCCAGGCACTGTTCAAGGCAGCTAAACACAATCTATTTTATTTAATGGTAATCACAGCTCCAAGAGGAAGGGACTGTTATTCCAAACTCCTTGAAAATAGAACTAAGACATAGAGACTTATAAAAATTTTCTCAAGGTTATTCTGTCATAAAGAGTGTAACCGGGATTCAAGCTCAGCTACCTGCTTCCAAAGTACCATATAATTTCTTAGTCTTCTTTTTAGATTTTATTTATTTATTTATAGAGAGAGGAGAGAGAGAGAGAAAGAAAGAGAGAGAGTAGAGGGGGGAGGAGCAGGAAGCATCAACTCCCATATGTGCCTTGACCAAGCAAGCCCAGGGTTTTTGAACTGGCAACCTCAGCATTCCAGGTTGACAATTTATCCACTGCACCACTACAGGTCAGGCTAATTTCTTAGTCTTTTAACAGTCATGAAATATTGCGTGGCTCAAACCTGTGTTTAACAACGTCTGACTAGGTGTAGTAGGATGTGAATAAAACAATATATGGTTCCTGACCTGAAGGAGATTACTAGTGTTCACAGTGTCTAAATCTACCTACCTGTGTACCTACTTGTAGGTAAATCTATATATCTGTATATAAACATACATGCAGTGGTGGAATTCAGCTGGTTCACACCAGTTTGGCAAAACCATTACAAGTGGGTGCCTGGGCAGCTGCCCAATATGGAAATTACAAATTTACATTTCTTACTCATTTTTTAATGTTCATCTGTACAACAGCATATTCTAAGTGCCCATAGTGATGTTCATTCCATCCATGGGTGAAAAAGATTGCAAGTGAGGATGCCAATCAAGAAACAATATGGAAGTATCTTAAATAACAGTTTTAATGTTTTTTGGTCAGAAATTATTTAATATGTTTTTTATTTATATTTTAAAACTCTTATAACCTAGTTTTGTATACCTCTTTTATTGTTCTAATTTAAGTATTCAATGCATGAAATAATAAACTACCTTTTGGTATATCATTTTTTAATACTTAAAATGGTCATTAGGGCAGAGAACCAGTTTTTAAATTATTTGAAGCTCACCACTGTGGTCATGTATATGTAAACTGTTTATGTATGGTTATACTACTTAATCCCCTCACCTTTTTCACCCAGCCGCCAACCACCTCTTCCCCTCTGACAGCTGTCAGTCTGTCCTCTTCATCTGAGTCTGTTTCAATTTTCTTTGTTAGTTTATTTTGCTCAGTAAATTCCACACATGAGTGAAATTATATAGTACTTGTCTTTTTTCTGACTGGCTTATTTCACTTAGCATAATACTCTCCAGATCCATCCATTCTGTCACAAAAGGTAAGATTTCCTTTTTGTTTTCTTTTTTATAGTCAACTAGTATTTCATTGTGTAACTGTACCACAGTTTTTTTCTTTGTCCATTCATCTACTGATGGGCACTTGAACTGTTTCCAAATCTTAGCTATTATTAGTAACACTGCAATGAACATAAGGGTGCATATATTTTTTTTGAATTAGTGCTTGAAGTTTCTTCAGGTATATACCTAGAGGTGGAATCTCTGGGTCATAAGACAGTTCTATTATTAATTTTTTGATACAATTCCATACTGCTTACCACAGTGCCTGCATCAATCTGCATTCCCACCAACATCGTTGCCAGCACTTATTTGTTGATTTATGGATGATAATCTTTTCTTTTTTTTTTTTTTTTTTGTATTTTTCTGAAGTGAGAAGCAGGGAGGGAAGCAGAGAGACAGACTCCCAGATGTGTCTGACTGGGATCCACCCAGCAAGCCCACCAGGGGGTGATGCTCTGTCCATCTGGGGTGTTGCTTTGTTGAAACTGGAGCCATTCTAGCACCTGAGGCAGACACCATGGAGCCATCCTCAGTGCCCAGGCCAACTTCACTCCAATGGAGCCTTGGCTGTGAGAGGGGAAGAGAGAGCTAGAGAGAAATGAGAGGGGGAAGGTGACAGGTGTGAGGTTTTATCTCATTGTGGTTGTAATTTGCATTTCTATGATGACGAGTGACATTGAAAATATGCTTATTGACCATCTGTATACTCTCTTAAGAGAGGTGTTTATCCAGTTTCTTTACCCATTTTTAAATTAGATTGTTATTTTGGTGTTTAGTTGTATAAGTTCTTTATAAATTTTGGATATTAGCCCCTTATCAGATGTATCATTGACTAATATGTTCTTCCAGTCAGTGGGTTATCTTTTCATTTGGTTGGTGGTTTCTTTTGCTGTGAAAAAAAAAAATTAATTTCATGTAGTCTCATTTGTTTATTTATTTTGTTTGTTTCCTTTGCCTGAGGTGATATATCAGAAAAAAATATTGCTATAAAAATGTCCAAGATTTTACTGCTTATTTTTTCTAGAATTTTTATGGTTTCAAGTCTAATATTTAAGTCTTTCATCTAATTTGATATTATCCTTGTGTGTAGTGTAAGAAGTAAGAAGGTGATTTAGTTTCTTGTTTTTTTCAGGCATTTGTTCAATATTTCCAACACAATTTATTGAATAGATTATCTTTACCCCATTGTATGTTTTTACCTCCTTTGTCAAATATTAATTGACTATAAAGGCATGGCTTTGTTTCTGGGATCTCTGTTCTATCATCTATGACTGCTTTTATGCCAATACCATGCTGTTTTGATTAATATGATCTTATAGTATAGTTTGGCATAAATAAGCATGATTCTCCCAAATTCATTTTGTTTTCTCAAGATTTGTGTGGCTGTCTGGGGTTTTTGTGGTTCCATATACATGTTTGAATTATATTTTCTAATTCTGTGAAATACACCATTGGTATTTTGATAGAAATTGCATTGATTCTATAGATTGATATGGGTAGTATAGACATTTTAATGATGTTAATTCTTCCCATTCATGAACACTGTATATATGCTTTCACTTATTTGTATTTTCTTCTATATCTTTACTCTGAGCCTTATAATATTTTGGGGTTTTTTGTTTGTTTGTTTGTTTGTTTGTTTTTTTACAGGGACAGAGAGAGAGTAAGAGAGAGGGATAGATAGGGACAGACAGACAGGAATGGAGAGGTGAGAAGCACAAATCACTAGTTCTTCGTTGCTGTCGCAACACCCCAGTTGTTCATTGATTGCTCCCTCACATGTGCCTTGACCGTGAGCCCTCAGCAGACTGAGCAACCCCCCGCTGGAGCCAGCAACCCCGGGCCCAAGCTGACAAGCCTTCGCTCAAACCTGATGGGCCCGCACTCAAGCTGGCAAGCTTGGTGTTTCGAACCCAGGTCCTTCACATCCCAGTCTGATGCTCCATCCACTGCGCCACCACCTGGTCAGGCTGAGCCTTATAATTTTTTAAGTATAGTTCTTTTACATCCTTGGTTAAATTTATTTCTAGGTATTTTATTTTATTTTTAGATACAATTGTAAAGTGATTTGTTTCTTAGTTTCCCTTTCTAGTAGTTTACTGTTGTATAAAAATACAACTGATTTTTGAATATTTATTTTATACCTTATTACTTTACTGAGCTCATTTATTAGTTCTAGCAGTTTTTTGGTGGAATCTCTAGGGTTCTCTATATACAGTATCATGTATTCTACAAATAATGACAGCTTTACTTCTTCCTTTCTAATTTGTATGCTTTTTATTTCTTCTTCTCATCTGATTGCTGTGATTAGAAGTTCTAATACTGTTATATGAGAAAATGAAAGCAAACATCTCTGTCTTGTTCCTGGTCTTAAGGGAAACGCTAACAGTTTTTACATATTGAGTATGATTTTGGTTGTCCATTTGTCACATACATGTATTGTTTTTATTATGTTGAGGTATCTTCCTTCTATTTTCACTTTACTGAGAGTTTTTATCATAAATGCGAACTGGATTTTATCAGATGCTTTTTCTGCATTTATTGATAAGATCATATGGTTTTTATCCTTCATTTTGTTTATGTGATGTATCATATTTATTGATCTGTGAATATCCTACCAACCTTGTATCTCCAAATTAAATCCCACATGAGCGTGGCATATCATCTTTTTAATTTATTGCTTGATGTGGTTTCAAAGGGCAGACTCTTGATCCACTTTGAGAGAATTTTAATCCTTCTTTGACCACTTAATGACTCAGTGACATTTGATGACTCATACCGTCTCTCCATGCTGCTTCCTTCTCTCTAGAAGGGAGATAATGACATTAACTCATAGAATTTTTGTAAGAGTTACATGATTCATATTTTTTTATCAAGGCTCATTGTGTTGCATGAACTCTGTTACCCATCAAGGAAAAACAGAGAAGGAATCAGCTTGAAAAGCTCAGACCTGAGAAAAGAATGCCTCTGGGAAAAACTCACTTGGATAACTGGGAAGAAAGTGATGGAAGTTTTGGTTCAAAGACATAATATAAGAACCTATACAGAAAGAATTTATCACTACAAGACAGTGGGGCAGATAGTCACCTCTGCCTGACCAGAAGTGAGTTATTTTGTATATGCTAGAGAAAAGTTTCCAGGAGTTGGGTTAAATGTCTTCCTGATTCTGATTCCAAAAGTTCTCTAATTTTCAGATGGAAAACAATAAATTGATTTGTGGAACAAGACTCCTTCTAGGTAATTTATATTTTGATTATAACTTTCTGGAAGCACAAGGATTATCTACTACAGTGATTTAAATGGCTGGCATTAATTCCTGGTTGGGAGAGGTTTTAAACAGACTCACATGTTTTGCCTCTTATTCTCATGGCATATCAGTGCCTGCCAAGAGCTTTGGTGCATACAGTTTAAATAATAGACCCATTATTTTATCATTTTCCTTCACCTGTGTTCTCTTAAAATAGTGGGGATATATAATGAAATGGAGAAACAGGTCAATACCCTGGAAAATCAAAAGTCCAGCCTGACTCAACTGCTTTCATTATCATTGAAGCAAAGGAGCAAAGAAACTACTCACTGTTGACTACAGTTTAGCCAAGTGCACAATTACTGCTGTGAATTGTTAATTTCACTACAGGTATCTGATAGAGGAAAAGATAATGATGTAATTTCAAATCCACCCTCTTTTCTTCTTCTTAGGGTTTCTTTCTTTTCTGTGTTCTGGCAGTTCTGACACACTGTGATGACACAGGGTATTTCCCCACTCACTTCAGTACCTCGTTCACACCTCCACTCAGTAGACCAATAGGAGCTCTTTGCAGTGTTCCAATTCAACTTGGTAATGGAGGTAGATGCTGTGAGAGACTCTTGTTCCAAGGAGTCCTACCTCCAAGTTAAACCCAACCTGAAATAGGTGTCTGAATGTACAAAATAGATTAAAAAACAGAAACAAACAACAACAACAACATGAGTTAAATGTTCACCCATAAGGTGATATAAAATGAACAAATTAAATAGTGTAAATGATTACATTAAAAAACATTTATTACAAAAAGATGAGAAATTTTAAAATTTTTTTAAATTTATTGAGAAAACTGTCAGGTTTTAAATTTTATCTATTAAACCTAGGACAGTGCTGAACATGTAGGTTAGTCTAGAATGATGTTGTTTAATCAGCTATTATTTAAAGTGGGAGTTTAGGAGAATTTCATTGAAGTAATGAAATAAGAAATATTTTCTATAGCATTAATTCAGGAAATATTTACTAATTATTTGTGGTTTTAATAGGCAATACTTATCTTAGCATCTTTAGTAACCCCTAAATAAGGGTTATTCTCCTAATTTCCTTGAATGTGAAGAAGCAAATCACTTGATTCCTCAATATTTAGCACATATGGGCATTAATGATCTCTCATGCTACAATATGAAGTAACCAAGCATCCATCTGCATATTATGCTTTTTCTCTGTATGTAAATTTGTCTAGACAAATTAATTTGTCTAGAGAAATTAATACAACGAGGGCTGTATGTAAATTTGTTTTATTGTCAACTTTATTTCTCGGGCTAAATATAAAATCACTGTCATTCTGCCTTTAGTTTTGTTTTTATAAGTCACTCTCTAGTGTTTTATCACCCCTGCATTTTTTAACAAATATCTGGGCAGCTGTATCTATCTCCAGGCCACTTTTCTCTTCTGTCTGATTTTTAAACTCCAGCAGCTTCTATCTTATTGGATCAAGTACAACTTATCTGCTAAGAAATTTGGCTTCCACTTGACCTGGAAAAAGTTTCATTCAACTCTCATACTCAAACTCCAACACACTAGATCTTCTGAACAAATATGAAGTTGAAAAATTTGTATGGTTTCAGAGAGAGACCCAACTGGATTAATAAATATAAATAGATTTTATCACTTTATTAAAAATGAATAACTTCAACATATTTATGGAAATATATAATATGCTATATAATCTGTTAGTTGCTATTGATTAAAAGGATATTGAAATTACCACATGTATTTAAACAAATATGTAACTATTTGTATAAGTACTTACCTTCTTCATATATGTTACACTGTATACCTATTAATGAAAATATTCAATAAAGTAACTTTTGTATTTTTTTTTAATCTATCTCATCTCATCCTAAGTGACCTTGATCAGAAACCATAAGGAGTTTATACTCTTCTCTCATTTTCTCCATTTATCCCCCTTTTCTTGATCATGGGAGTTACAACTTGGCCAAATACTTTCACTCTCAAATTAGAACTGTAGTCAAATATAAACATTATTCTATAGCATGAGATCTTTTCTTTATATCCCTTGAATTTATTTGTGGTTTCATTATTGAAGAAAATAAAATTAGCCAATGACCTCTGCTAAGTATGTCTTATAATTGAATCTTTTTCTTTTCCAAGATTTTCTCTTTCTGCCCATAGGAAACCCCTTTTCAATAACTTTCTAAAATATTTCTCTCCCCAACATTGCTTTTGGTAATTTGTTGGTCAATTTTTTCTCTTTTCCCCTGAAAGCAATTTGTAATTTCTGAGGCATTCCTTAGTCAGAACATGTATGTGTCTGTGAACTGAAAAAAGAAGTTATATATAAATATGCTATTGATTCCACTAATAAAATAATTATAAAGGCACTAATATTTAGAAGGTAAGCATATTTTCATAGCATTGGAGGGATTAGTGACTTTTATATTCCCATATCCAGTCCCAAGCTGGCCCATACCTGCAGTTGTGTCTTGGCAGCAGGGTGAAGGTATGCCAACAACGAAAGCAGCCTATAGCTCTGGTTACATGTTGAATGTCTTCTGGTCTAAGTCTGGGCTGCACAACTATGATGAGTCAGATGTGAGACAGTGGAAATTCATTTCGGACTAGTCACCTCTTCTAACTTGGTTTTTTAATAAAGTTTCAAGTCCATCTTTGTAAAATTTTGAGCATGGTATTCATGACAGTTCTGACTGCATTAACATATCTATCCAGCATGTAGCTTCAGTTTGTTTTTGAAAATGGTCATTAATCAGATATTTTATTCAGTGTTTCAGAATAACTTTTGGGACAAAGATCTTTATGACCTCATAAAGATATATAATGTATAAGCCAATCTTTTTATTTTATTTTTTTTATTTTTTGACAGAGACAGAAAGAGAGTCAGAGAAAGGAACAGTTAGGGACAGATAGACACTAAGGGAGAAAGAGGAGAAGTATCAATTCTTTGTTGCAGCTCCTTAGTTATTTATTGATTGCTTTCTCATATGTGCTTTGACTGGGGGCTACAGCAGAGCTAATGACCTCTTGCTCAAGCCAGCGACCCTGGGCTCAAGCCAGTGATCATGGGGTCACATCTATGATTACATGCTCAAGCCAATGATCCTGTGCTCAAGCTGGTGACCTCAGTGTTTCAAACCTGGATTCTCCATGTCCCACCAATGCTCTATCCACTGCAACACTGCCTGGTCAGACTAAGACAATCTTCATTTAATAACTGTTCTGCATTACCTATTAATTGACATTCCAATAAGCCAGAAAATAAAGGGTCAATTATCTATGTTAAGACCACACTGACTTGTAATATAAAAGATTTACAGAGACACTTTTCTATAGACTGTAGTTTGTAAATACATTTTAAAAAACACATTGACAGCCCCTTTAGTGTAGAATTAATGATATTGCAATGCTTATTATTGATTTGTATAATGAGTAACATAATAAGCACTATTGATTTTTTTCATTGCATTCCAAATAAAAATGTTCCTCCAGTAATAGCACGTCCCCTTAATGAAGAATTGGTGAGGACTTCAGCTGCATCCATGAGTCTTCTCTTTCCCCTGCTTACCCTGCTAGCTTCTGTGTAAAGCCTCTAGCCCTGAAGCCATCCATCCAGTAATGGTTTGAAATCAGACATAAAGAATTTACAAACAGGATGTTATCTGCTGAGGGAGGTTTTATAAGTTTCTGTATTGTAACTATTAATAAGTAAAGTAAATTTAAACTGGTGAAAGATGATTATTGTAAAATTATTAAGTGTGGTGTGTTGATTGGTGGCCTTTAAAAGATATGTTCATGTCCTAATACTCAGACTCTCAGAATGTGACCTTATTTGGAAAAGTGGCCTTTGCAGGTGTAATTAAGTTAAGGACCTCAAGATAAGATCACTCTGGAATATCCTAATGACCCTAAATCCAAATATAAGCATCTTTATAAGGGATAGAAGTGGAGAAGACAAGAACACACCAAAGAGGAGGAAATGTCACCAAGGATGGAGAGATTGGAGAGCTACATCCAAAAGGCAAAGACAATGGGGCCATCAAAGGCTTGAAGAAACAAGAAAGGACCCTCCTCTAGAACCTCCAGAATGGGTGTGGCCCTTTGCACTGGATTTCTGACTTTTTCCTTCCAAATCTGTGAGAGAATAAATTCCTGTCATTTGAAGCTCCACTGTTTATGTTAATTTGCTACAGCAACCTCAGGACACTATACAAGAAATTATTTCCACAAGTTGAAATGCCCAGTAAGACAGAAGGAACCTCTTCAGAGCTAGAAAGAGACTTCTGGGATGGCTTTGCATTATCTTGAATTCCCTACAATCTTTGGAGTGGGTGGGTCTTGCAGAAAAAATACAAACAAATTGAAAAAACAACTTGATTTTCACCTGTACACTTGGGAAATTTAATTCAGAAGATTCATTAACAGAACTAATCCAGAGAAGTAGAAGACTGGTATTAACATCAAAGAAAAAAATGCTACTGTCACTTAGCCTATTATGTTTATTCCAGCAAAACTCCTCCTACTGGAAGCCTGGCATGGGGAGCCAAATGAAAACCAAGAGGTTGCTTGTTGATCATGAAGTCTAAACAAAAGCGATTAGTTAGCAAATGTTACTATTTAGTGAATACCAAACTAAATAGCCCCAAACATCTATTCCACTATACAGCTTTTATCACAATAAAATTAAAATACTAAGAATTCCTTTTTTAAAACTTTATTCTTTCAGTGTCACTGGAAATATTTACTTTTGGTTGTTTTCTATTTATTTTGTTTCAAATTCCCTGTCACCCCCACCCCAGGCAAACCCCAGCTCTTTCTTGTGGACACACCCTTTTTAGGTGATTATCTTAATCAGGCTGACAAGTCTTAAAAGTCTGAGAGACTTTAAGAGTCTTAAAGTGACTTTACTTTTCTTTTCCTGTTCTGATCCATTAAAAGTTCATTTTAGAGGTTACCTTTGTGTGTGTTTGGGGGTGGGGGCATTTCCCCCCTCCTTGCCCTGTTGTAGTAGGTGCCTCGCTGTGAGCTCTTGTTGGTCAGCTTGCTGCATTTTCTGACCATAGAGATCTAAATACCAGGAACAGGACTCTTATCTTTACTCATCGCTAATCCAAATCCAAACTCACAGAATTTTGTAGATAAAATTAAATTGGATAGAAAAGGTAGCTGACCTTCAGATAAAGTCATTTTGAAGAACTTCAGTTAGACGTGACAAAATAAAATAAAAATGTAAGGCTGCTCCAGAAGGAGCACTGATAAATGGCCAAAATGTCTTCCTCTAAAATTATTCAGTCTCCTTGTTATCAAGAGAAAAACAAGCATGCATTAAGCACAACACACTCTCTTTCTACATTTCCCATTTTGAAAGAACTACGTTTTTCTAGGAAAACAATGCTGCAGCTGGAATACAGTTCAGGCCACCAGACACATTGAAAGGTGATATACAAGAAAGGCCAAATATTAAATACGTGATAAAAAACTAAAAATTAAGTTTTTGTTTTCAAAGAATTTCTTTGGCTGCCATATTTACTATATTCTGGCTCAGTAATTATTCTGAATTTACCATATAAAAGACTTTCAATTACAGCATTAAGATGAAGTGACTACTTAACGTGCATACAAATTCAAAAATCCCAACTCCTTCCATTCCATTGCCTTTTGCTGATGAAAATGTAATTCTTATTTTTAGATTTCAGAAGATGGAAGTTGTAGTCAGAAAGACTGCTAGACCGTGCTAGCCGTTCCACTTAAATTAAGTGATATCCCACTTATTTCTCAAGTAAATTAGTTTTCACCAGACACTACCAGCACAGCTGACACAAACTCCTATTTCCTGCACATACATAATCTATTTTTGGTGACATTTTCAATGGTTTGGCACAGGGGCACAGATATGTGCTAAATTATTAAATGGCAATGCATTAATTCATGTTCTCCTCAGAAAGTAGTCATAGAATGTTTCTCCTTCCAAAGTAACAGTCCAGGAAAAATGCTCTAGGTTTTCTGAAAATGAATTTTTTCCTGAAGACTCACCGATGCACCAAAACATACACACACATACACATTCAGGACACAGACTCCAGTCTAGGCTCCAGTTATGCTTATTGGGGTTATTATTATTTTTTTAGTTTTATTAAGGTGCAATTGATATACAAAATCTCACACACACTAATACATACGTCTTGAGATTGCTTTCTTTTTTGAGAGAAGAAAATAAGGAATGCTCTTTTGCTCTTCAACACTCCAAATTCTGGAATTTCTGGAATTTAAGTCATAGTTTTTTCAAATTATGCCTCAAAATTGGTCAGCTCATTACGGTGTTAATCTCCTTCCTGTCCTATCTTGTTGTATGCAGTAAGTAAGAAACAAGTATACTTTTAACAATCTCTTTGCAAGCTCAACCTGTGCAAACCCAAAAGACCGTTAGATATACACATATTTATTTTCTAAGCTGTTCAATACAACATTTCGCCCCAAAATCTTCTGAATTACCTATCATGGGTGCTGTTTTCTCAGTTCCCTGTGACATTTTCCTCAGCATTTCCCATCACTCTATTAGCTTTTTCATCACTTTTAACTTCCAGCAGCCAACTGGTGCCAAACAAAATGCCATGTATTTTGCACTTGGGCATAATAGTACTATTGCTTTATTCTATACTAATGGTTACAGTAGCACTGTATGAGAAATAGCCACAGGCCCTAGGGAACATGAATAATCAGGTTTTATTTAGCTCTCAATTATGCAAGCTGACAGTTTCAACCAGGGTTGGTGAAAGTCACTCTGGTCTTGGTTACCCTGCTCATATGCCTGCTAGTTGACTGTTGATCATTTGATGGGCTCGGGGAATTGACAGCAACCACTCAACTCTGCTCTTTGCTTCTGTTATCTTTTATGGGGACCTGTGGGCTAGCCTCGGCATGTCTGTCTCATGGCAGTGACAGAGGGCAAGACCAGGAAGTGTGAATTTAATCCTACAAATGTTCGCAAGGTTCTACTAGCATCACTTTACTGACATCGTATTAGCTAGAACAAGTTAAGTGTCAAGCTCAGAATCACATCAGGAGAAATGCTCATGACAAAGAGTGAGGGTGGATGCCAGAAAAGAGGAAACATCAAGGCCAATTTTACAATCAGTCATGTAAATAAAGTCAGCTACCAGTTTCTAAATAAAGGTGAATTTGAAAACATTATTATGACCAGAGAAGTAAAGTAACAATGAACTGATAAATACTGGCTCTTATGGAAATATTTTTTAAACTTATATACTTTTTTTCATATACTTCTATATATTTACTTTCTCTATAAATATCATGAATCTTAAATTATCACTTAAAAAAGTAAGAATCTGAGTCACCTTTAGTCTATTAACTCTTATTGTATGTAGTAAATAAATGTGAAAACTGAGTCTTTTACTTCAACAGACATCTATGTCTGTCTATCTGCAGGCACCCAGGACTTGATGGCAATGAGATGTGGCCATTTTTCATCCAACTGTGAATAGGAGACATCAGATTGCATGGTCTTCAGCACATCCAGCACCCAACCAGTTGACATGGACAGAAAGGTGCTAAAACATGAGGGACAAATACCCTGCAATTTTTGAGAAAGGCAAGAAATTGCATTTTGATCTTTTATGAACACAGAGATTAAAATAAGAATTTCAAGAGAGGTAAAGCCAATATAAAGTTTCATAATACCCTCAGAAAGAAACTATACCTTAGAAAAAGTATTTTCCCCATAGAAGCAAAAAATTTTAAGTTATATTCTAAATATAGATGCCAAAAGTGGATTTTTTAAACGCCAAAGATGGTCTATTATGCTGTAATTTTGTCAGAAACAGAGGATTAAATATTGACGCCCAATCAATAGATGAAGTAGCTAAGGTGACCGCTTAAGTGATTTTGAATTGGACTTTAGACAATAATACAAAGTCCTTGTTCAGTTGGCTCTAACTGCATCATTTGTTAAAAACGTTATTCATTTTGTAGTTTAGTGGAAAATCAAATATTTGATTCAGCTCTTAGAATGTCTTTCTTGAAAGAGTTGGACTTTTCCATCATTAAAGATAAATCCCTGCCCCTTTTCTTCTTTGCAGCATCTGTTTTATGGGAGTTACGTCCAGTGCTGCCATAAGACAGCATATGCCACAGATAAAAGAGGCATGCATTTGTAATTAACAGTAGGATCCTGTACCATCTTGAAATAAACATGAAACATTATAAAGTAAATGCACCTCTTGTCTCTGGAGGCAATTATTTTACAAAAGAGCTCTGAAATACAAAGTAAGTTCTCCATCATTTAATTTTTTCCAAACCCATAGGGATTCTGAAAATGATGTGTGTGTGTTGTTTTTATGAGCTTTGTCCCAGATCCTTACCTTGGACTGTCTTAAAATATTGCCGTTTGTATGAAAACAGAAGAATTGTGGAGTCTATCTTAGAGCTAGCCCCAAGTTGTCACTGTCAGATAAGGGAAAACTGAAAATTTGGCTTGACTTTATCCAAAAAAAGTAGAAATTATGTAGTAGCAATGATGATAATAAAAAGATTTTGTGTTAAAGTTAATAAAGGGGATTAATTTTATGTGTTTATTTTGTTGGGAGAGGATTAAGTGATAGCCCGTACAACCAGACTTTAACAGCATACATATACATATTCTATACCCAGATACATATATACATATTCTATATACATATGCACATATACATTATATACATATATAAATATACACAAGCATGTGCATTTATGTATGTACAGTATTATATATGTATTATGTATATAGTATGTATATATGTATATCTATTTATGTAGTATGCATATATGTGTGTATGTATATATATAAATACATGTGTATGTGTGTATATAAATACACATGTATTTATATATATATACACGCACACACACACACACACAAATATATACACACACACATACTCAGAATAAAAGGTTATAAATAGCACTCACCCTATGGATAGTACACAATCGTAATGTGTGGTTTGACTTGAAAATCAGGAACACTCTTCTTGCCACTCCCCCAAATTATCTTCAATTGTTCCCAAGTCTTAACATTAAGTTCACCCATGAACCACTATCTAAGGACACTTCCTGTCAAAAGCACGTGTGTCACCTTTGAGAGGCAGTAGACTAAGCTAGGCTGGTCACTGCCCAGAACACAGTTGCTGAGCACAGGAGACAGGCTGATGCATCCTCATGAATGGGGGACAGGGGGAGGGGAAGGTGTGGGAGCTGCCGCATGAGCCCTGACAGAGTCACGAGAAACACCATAAAAATGAAGAAATAGGTGACATGAGAGGAAGTCATCTGAACTGTGCTTCGTGTTATAAATGCCTCCCTGGCAATGTGACCTGGAAAGGCCATCAGAGAAAGCTGAGTTTCCCTGAAGAAAACCAACCACTTGTGGACAAAACTTTCATCATGCTGGCCTTTCTGGTGAGCCCAGGCCAGAGAACAGAATGTGCCTGACCACACCACAACTGTATAAACTAATTTCTTTCAATAGATTTCTTAGCGTATCTCCAGTGGAACTCTGACTGATGCATATTCCCCTTAGGCAGTGATAAGAATCAGAGGTTTCTCTAAAGAGAATGGTTGTCTCTATCATTTATGTTTTCAGGGGAGTATAAAATTAGGTCAGTAGGTTAACTAGAGTCACTTTTGCAAAACTGCCAATATATGTAAATTTTAGAGTTTTGGTTGTAGCCTAAGTATTTGCATAAATATTTTATATCAGCCCTGGCCAGTTGGCTCAGTGGTAGTGTTGGCCAGGTGTGTGTTCAATACCCAGTTAGGGAACACAGGAGAAGCACTCATCTGCTTCTCCACCCTTCCCTTCTCCCTTCTTTCTCTTTCACTTCTGCAGTCATGGCTTGATTGGTTTGAGCACATTGGCCCTTGGCCTGAGGATAGCTCTGTGGAGCCTCTGCCTAGAGCACTTAAAAATAGCTCAATTGTGAACATGGCCCCAGATAGACAATGCATCAGCCCCAGGCAGAAGTTGCCAGGGTGGATCCCGGCAGTGTATGCGGGAGTCTGTCTCTCTATTTCACCTCCTCTCACTTAGAAAAGAAGAAAAAAAATATTGTTACACCACAGTTATTACACAATAAGGTATAGGAAAATAAAGCACTGTAATGAAATGAAATCCAAGATCAATTTACATACTTTCTAATCTACTGACTTTAGGAAAGTCTTCATAACTTTAGTTGTCTTATTTGAAACTGTTAGTGATTGAATAAAATGTATATGTGAACATATCATAAAAAATATAAACTATGTGCTCATTAATATGGTCTAAACCAGGAGCTGGTCTGCAGGTTTCAGAGCCTGGAAGTTGCATTTGCTTTTTTTTTTTTTTTAATTTCCAACAGAGTAGCTTTAGCTTTGTCAAGAAACTTGAGAAAGAAGACGGCCTTCTAGAGCAGAACAGGATGCAAACTACTGATAGAGAGATTCAGTAGGAAGGGAGTAAACAAAAAAGAAAACAAAATCGGGCTTGTCAATTATAACAATGTCATCCTTATCATTTCCATCTGTTCAAATTATTTTGCATGTTGTTTGTCATTTTGTGATTATCAGACATCCACCAGGGACCTCTACAAAAGTACTGAATGGCTTATTTCACCAAACTGTTCCTTACATCATAGTAATTGGACTACTAACTTGTTCTTCTGCTTTAATTTTTGCTTGACTTCAGTCAGTTTGAAAAGCTTCAGTTTTACTAAGTTCCTGGAACTTTTGAAATCTCCTTAATCCATCTCAAAATTTCAAACCTATCATCACCAGCTAGCCCCACTTCTCTTGAATTATTGTGGATCTAGATTCACAATAAAGGTAAAGAGTGTTAGAAATTTGTGTTTCTATATGTTTTGCTGCTGAGACTGTAAACAATTTTGAGTTTCCAGGGGAGAACCTAACTTTCCTTCTCAATTAGTGAATAGGGAGATTGCTCCTCAGAAGGTGATGCCTCTGTTGATATGAGAATTGAAAATCAAATCAAGTCTGGGACAAAAATCTAAGAATAGCCTGGTCAGATAGCTTGGTTGGTTAGAGCACCATCCTGGTACACAGAGGTTGCAGGTTTGATCCCCAAGTAGGGCATATACAGGAACAGATTGTTTCTCTCTCTCTCTTTCTCTAAAAATCAATATGTAAATTTTAAAAAACTAATAATAGCCTTGTCTCAAGACATGAGGAACAAGGTTATCACTTCAGATTTATGGTTCTCTGATTTTCTGGCTGAAGTCACAATCAAGAACAAAATAATTTTCGGAAAGATTCTATAACAGACAAGCAGGCACCTTGCAAAATGAAAAATTGAAACTAGAGGAGACAGAAGGTGAGGAAAAGGAGTAATATGAATGAAGAGATTGAAGTTTTTCTTCAGGAATGGAGGCTTTATCAGGGTGTTTGCCACATGAAATGTTACATTGGTAATGGAATGTAACTCAACTTTTATCTTAGAGTAGAAGGGGTCACTGAAAAGTATATTTGAGGAGAGTGGAAATTATAATGCTATAAAACAGTCAGAATAATGATGATGCTTCAAGACCTAAATAAGATCTCACATTTCTATTGTCCTCAATTCACTGTTTCTTCATTAATTCAGTTAACTCACTCTGAATAGTCAGCAAATATTTTGGGGGAGCTTATCCTGTGCCACCTTGCAAAGTTCTGGAACGCAGATGAGGAGACATAAATTGCCATCTCATAGAAATCGTGACGTACAATTGGTACTGTCTACCGTTAAACACGAATCTTCCTTTTGGCTCTTCCAACACTTTGATTCAACAATTTTTGACTCCTTTAGATATTTCATAGTCTAACCATGCAGTATTTGTCATTCAATGACTGGCTTATTTCACTTAACATACTTTTCCCAGCACTAGTCTCATCCATGTTGTAGCATGTGTTCGGGTTTTCTATTTTTTAAGGCTAAATAGTATTTCATTGTATGCATATACAACCATTTTTTACCCATTCATCTGTTGACAGGCAGTTGACTTGCCTTTATATCTTTGCTATTATGGATAATGCTGCAATGAACATGGGAATGGGTGCAAGTTTCTCTTCAAGATCCAGTTTGTTTCTCTGTCTGACCCTCCAAGATGGTCACCTCCTCAAGTTTAGGGACCTTGAAGTGGCAAGTTTCTAGAAGTCAATAGAAAATGAGTTAAAGTTGATGTCAATAAAAATTTCTGTCTCTGACTTGGGGTGGTGAACACACCATACAATATACAGATGGTATATCATAGACTTGTACACCTAAAACCTATATAATTTTATTAACCAATGTCATCTCAATAAATTTAATTTTAAAAAAAGAAACAATTTCTCTCCACAATGCAGCACCTGTCACAATTCCCTGGAGCTCCAGCTCTGCCTTTGTTCACCAGCTCACAGTTTGCAGTATGTGAAGGAGGGTTTTAGCAGGTATGACAAGATGAATGAAGATTAGTGAAATCCGCAATGCATGGATCTTAAAACTGTTCTCTGAATAACAAGCCTCTTGGCATTTCATTTCAAGAGACATCTCTTAAAACTACAACTTTGGCCTCCCTCCAAATGAGCCTTCAGTACACCAAAATTAAATTGTGTGATACTATTACATTGTGCCTAAGGATGGAAGTGCATTGCTTTTATAGAATTGGTAAGTTCTTCCCCAAATATGTAAAAAAGAAGAAGGACTTTATTTCTTAAATATTAATAAGCTTGAGAGGCCAAACTAATGAAAGAATAATGTAAAATTTAAAGTACTTTACCGAAGTCATCTGAGATGATATTTGCATAAAAAGACTGCCCTTTCCTTACAGGTGCATATAACATAAATATTTGTTGGAAACAAATCCACATTATAATTTTACCTGAAAATATACATACACATTTGTAGAACATTATATAGTTATATATTTACAGATAGTCCTGATTTATTTTACAGTATACACACACACACACACACACACACACACACACATTATAAATATAATTCTTTGTAAACAGTTTAAAATTATTGCTTGGGAAATAATGTATATATATTTACAAAGTCACACCATATTTTATACACTTTCTGGTATGTTGCAGAGCTTAATGATCTCCCTTGTATTATATTGCCACAAAATGTAACTAGACCATTATCACTAGTAATATTAACTTTCCCTCCATGGGAAACTACAGATTGCCTTGTAACAACCAGGAGATACAGCTATTAGATGAGATGATACACATGTGTTGTTAGGTGACTTTAGAGAGAGATAAAATTTATCATCTGAAGGGCAGTGTTGACAAGCTGTGGGAGTGGCTAGAAGGTGGATAAGGAGGAGCAGAGGGCCAGAGCTGGGACAACTTGGCTCAAGGTCCTTGGGGATTCCTACTTACAGACAGCTTAAGCCGAAAGATTTCTTCTAGGATTCATAAGTAAATCCAAGCTGTGATGCCAAAATAAGAGTATAAATATGGTATAAATGAACTTTTTTTCCTTATAGCATACCTAATAAACTCAAGACATAAAGTGAGTAAAAGTTAAAAAATATATACTTAGAAAGGGAAATATTGAGAGAGACAAGCAAGTGGCAGTGATGGAGAAAATGGCAAAGAGGAAGGAAGGTGGAGAGGGAGGAGGAGAAGGAAGGGAAGTAAAAGAAAGAGTCAAGAATCAGAGGGAGGAAGAAGGAAACAGGTGGTGGGGTGAGTCAAAAAAGAGCTTGATACCCTATGTTACAGGTACTTCTAGGTTTAAAAAATTGAGTCTGGCATCTGTTTATTTCAACCTCAAAGCAATACTTATACATCTTTTTACCTTTTAATATCTTTTCCACATTGTTCTCAAAGTCAGTGAGCAAAACATGTATCTGATGTAACTTCAGCAAAAATAAAAAATCGAAACTGAACACAATTTCCTGATTTTATTTCATCCTTCCCTCCACTCACCAGTTGAGAACGGGACTGTACCAATGACTTTGAGTAAGCAATTCCAATTCTATAAACTGAAGTTTCTTTCCATAAACATAGTGCCTTGTGAGTAGTACTAAGTGAAATAATGCATTTAAGGAACCTAATCTAATATCAAAAACCTAATAGCTATAAAATAATAATAATTATCATGATTTATTATAACTTATTATTATTGTCATGATTTAGAATATGAAGCCTGACATAAACACATGGTAAGCACTCAAGACATTGTAATTATTAACATTATTATAAAATAAAAACAAATATATTTTATCAATGTACAACTCAGTTTTATTTCAACTCAATATTCAGTACCACAAACAACAATGACAATAACAGACATTCTTATTAAAATCAGAAATAGGACAAAATACATAATGTATATGTAATTATATTTCAGTCAAAATCCCAAATGGCTTTTATTTTGAAACTTGACAATATAATTACACATTTCTTCTGCAATAAAAAGATATAAGAATCCAAGAAATATAGAAGAGAGATAATGAGAAAGAAATTTCACTGCCAGATATTTCATAAGCTATAATAAATTTTAAAGTACTATTAATTCAGTACAGTCATATCAATTGAGGAGAACAGAAATTCTAAAAATAGACCCATTTAAAAGGACGGTTGCTAGATAATGAGTGAAATTGCCAGTAATTTAGTAGTATGCTTGATGAATGGCACTGTGATAATTGCTTCATACATGAAAAAATTTGACTATGAGATTTTTCATGCAATATGAGAGCATAGATTATAAATGACTAAATATTTAAATATAAAAAGAAACCATGAAAACATTCTATTAGTATATTTAAATAGTTATATCTTTGAAAGAGGTAAAAAAAATTTAAATGTCAAAATCCTTAAAAAAAAAGCCAGAATTGATACATAAAATACATTTCTGCTCATAAAAATCATATAAAAATATAAAGACTCTCTTAAATAAGGGAAATGTTTAGAATTCTACTGAAAATTTCTTTGTGCCCCTTTATATTGTACTGACAAAAATTAGAGGATATTTTATTGCTTCGTATTCATTATGAAATATCCCCTAATTTTTGTGAGAAGTATATTTTAAGGTCTTACAAAATAGAGCTTAACAACAGTGACTATAACTGTAGCAAGGAAACATTGAATAATCAAGGACATATTTATATGTATAAAAAGAAAATGTTTAGCTTAACTAGCTAATGCCTACTAAATTTTGTCTAAAGGAGAATTGTTAAAATACCCAATTACTATGGTGCTTCTATCCAATTTGGCATCATATTTTTGAAGCTGTGTTTTGTGTTCACACACAATTAAGAAAGTTATGTGTACTCAATAAACTGACACTTTCATAATTCAGATGTACTCTTTGTCATCTATGACAATTTTCTTGTTTTGAAATCTACTTTGTTTGAAATTAAGATAAGACATCTAATTGCATTTATACTGTTTAATACTGTCCTCAAGTCTCAGATACACTGTTCTGCTTGGTTTTTCTTTCTTTTTCTATCTCTCTTTCTTTCTTTTTTGTTTGTTTGCTTTTTTTCTTTCTTTTTCCCCTCTCTCTCTCTCTCTCTCTCTCTCTCTCTCTCTTTCTCTCTCTCTCTCTGTCTTTCTCTCTTTCTTCCTGTCCATCAGTTTGGATAATTTCCATTGGCTATTCTCTGATTTATTCACATACTGAATTCTATAACCTGGCTATTACTATATCTTTTCCTTTTAGTGTAGAGAACTTGTTGAGCAGTGTGCACTGAGGATTATGAACTTTCTTTTGTTTTATTCTTTTAAAACTTCTCTTTTCAACTTTACATTTAAAGCTATTAAAAATTCCAGCCATGGTAGCAGGGGACATTCCCCACAGGGCTTGCAGGACCATGAGGCCCATACATTGAGAGGAAAGGTGGAAAAATAAATTTAAGTTTCCTTTTTAATTTCAGCACTGTAAAGGTGCAGTAGTGCTCTATTAGAGTGATATAAGCACAAATACATGTTTATTTTAATATTTGTGAATAGATTGATTCAAAAATAAATATTGAGATGGAAATATATATTGGTTAGTGTAAAAACATTTCTAGCTCTTCCCACAGGAGACCTTGCCAGGTACAACACCAATGAACTAACACAACACCCAATTATTTGTAATAATTTATATGAATTGTATATATAATCGGTAATTAGTATGATACATACCTCATCAATATAATCTATCTATCATCAATATCTAAAACAGTGTTGGCCCTGGCTGCTTGGCTCAGTGGTAAAGTATTAGCCTGGTACGTAGATTCCCCAGGTTGGATTCCTGCTCAGGGCACATAGGAGAAACACTCCACCTCACATCCTCTCCTTTCTTTTTCTCTCCATCTCACTTCTCCTCCTGCAGCCATGGCTCAATTAGAGCAAGCTGACCCTGGGCACTGAGGATGGCTCCATGGCTTCCACCTAAGGTGCTAAGAAGAGTTCAGTTGCTGAGCAACAGAGCAACACCCCAGATGGACAAAGCATCGCTCCCTAGTAGGCTTTCTGGGTGATCTGGTTGGGGCACATGCAGGAATCTGTCTCTGTACCCCCTCCTCTCACTAAATAAAAATAAAAGTCTTAACCATTAAGCAATGGACATGTCCGTATTTTAATAAAACTGTACTTCCTAAACATCCCTGCATGCCTTGGCTTACATCATCTTTTTCCCAGCAGTACTCCTTTCTCTTTGACTAAATTGTAAATACAGTTACTACAGACATCAAATAATACTCATCCTCCTAGAGGAAGCTTAGATTCCCTTATTGTAGGTTTCCTAAGCTGCTATTATAATCAATGTTTCATGTGTGATCTCCTAGTCATTTTAATTTCTTTTGTTTCCTTTTTCCTAATAGAAAACTTTCTTATAGGATGTATGGTAAATCTATATCAGATTTTTCTTCTGAAAACATAATTTTTGCTCCAATTACATGCAATGTAAGAACCCAACACATGAATTCTTATCTTCTTATTGTCGAGTCTATGTAATAAAATTGCATCTTACAGAGACAATGCATGAAAACCAAGCCAAAAATAAAAACAACTCATTAAAGTCCGATATAGTTAGAACTTGAAAATCTGTAACTCATCCTTCAAAGTTGTTAGAAGTAAAAATAAACCTTACTTATTTACAAAACATATGGAAAAGAGCTTATTTAGTATGCTTGAAAAGTCAATGGGATAGAAAGGAAAGTTCATAGTGTGGACGTATACTTAGATTTGAAAAAAACAATGAAGAAAACAAAACTTATTTAATGCAAGATTTATCAACAGAGAAATGCAGTGCATTTTAACAGCCTGCTCAGATCATTACAATTAATTAGGTTGCAATTATTTAGTAGCCTAGAAAGAGAATGGAGAATATGGTGGGCAGCATTTCAAAAAAATATCATCAAACTTTCAAACCATGAGCATGCTGGTACTGAGTATGATATTTATACAGAGGGTATTAAAGAGAAGATTAAATTGCATTTTTATGTAAGGAACTGGATAAAGAACAGAGATTGAGTAAACCCAAAGTGTAATTTTCTCATGAACAGAATTGAAGGGACGGTCTCAGGTCAAGGCTAATGTGTGTCATTATACAGCTGAGGGAGGAATCCGACACTTCTTTGGCCCTGGTACAAAATGTAAAGTGACATGCTTTTATTTTCTACTGGGACAGCTGCTACTATTCTCAGATGAGAATTGGCCGCAGCTGGCATGATTTAAATGGAAATACATGTGTATGATAACTGTGGATTATAGAGCTGTATTAGCTAACCAGGAATCAAATTAGTAGTAAGTAAAAGCTTTGTTTATACTTCTGCTTTTAAACCTTTACAGAGACTTGATTATGTATTATTAGCATGAATCTTTATGGATTAGGGACCCCACAAGCTAAAATAACATATTTCTCTTCAAGACATTCCCTGGTGTTTGTGTGTGTAAGTGTGAGTGTGTGCATGCATGCACATGCATAGGTGCACTAGCACATGACACACACTTATCTTTCTGTATGTGCAAAAATAGGATAGAATACTTACTCATTTGTTCAGACTTCATCAGTCTGGAACAAACCTTACCTAGAATATGCAGCAATTACTTTTAAATCTACTTTGATGTCCTTGCCTTCAGGAAGCTATCCAGCATCTTGAATATGAGTCAGGTACCCAAGCTGAAGCAGCAAACCCAAGACTCATCAATAATCATGGCCTTGAAAATAGTTGATTTCTTTGGGAATTGCTGGAGTATAACACTTATCCCACTGCACTCCCTGCCCAAGGAACTCTCCGCCTTCTCAGGCTCATGTTTGGCAAGTCTTATTTATGAGGCCAACAGGAGTTCAGAACTGATATTAGGAAAAACAGTGATTGAAAGGGCACTGGGGAGGAAGCATTGAAACACTTATTCGTTTCCTTTACACACACTCTGGCACTTAACTCCTGTTGCGTACCAATGAGCTAGGTATCACTGCCAATTTGCTGATAGGGAACAGGGAAAAGAGTTTAAATTGCCAAGGTCACATAGCTAGAACATAGCAACCACTCTTTGAACACAGAATAGTCAAAGTCTAAGAATATGTTTTTCATACCACACTCCATTCATTGTTTATAGTAAAAAATATGTAGTTCTCTAAGCTTTCCCTGAGCATTAGAAGTGAACAGCTCTTTAATATTAAAAAGAAAAATAAACATTTTTAGTGGTTTTGCAACTAATGTACTTTTCCAACTGACAGAAATAAACAGCACTGAGATATTTCCCCATGGGCAAGACTCACATCAGTGACTATTACACTTGATTGGAAAGTGTGTTCATAGCACAACTATGCTAAAAGCCGAGTCATCAGCTTTGTCAGAAATGAGAAAAAAGAGCTCCAAGCCCTCTGCCTTTCATTGCCATCTGACAGATCTGAATGTCCCTATGTGGCCTGTACAGCAAGGAACAGCTTTCAGGCATGTACCACTGTGCAGCATTATGAGACATCAAAAGTTCTTATTTACTGGCAGAAGTCTCCAAAGTTCAAATGTTAAGGCATTTTTGCAAATCATGAAAACAGCTCTTGACTTGTGGAGTGTTTATAAGTATTTCCAAAATGTAAATGTCACTCCCCTGTCTTGGAAAATGTGCTGCAGATACAGCCATGATCCAATATTTAGAAGCATACTTTCATATAATCGTGAAGTTGGCAGAAGAGTTAGAGGCCAGTTTATGCACCTTGACTCCAAGGATGGAAACACCCTGGATGAAATCATCCTCCAGACTCTCTGTCATTTTTTTTTTTAATTTTTTTTCTCTTTATTTAAACAGAGAGAGAGTCAGAGAGAAAGATAGGGACAGACAGACAGGGATGGAGAGAGATAAGCATCAATCATCAGTTTTTCCTTACGACACCTTAGTTGTTCATTGATTGCTTTCTCACATGCACCTTGACCGCAGGCCTTCAGCAGGCTGAGCAACCCCTTGCTGGAGCCAGCGATCTTGGGTCCAAGCTGGCAAGCTTTTTGCTCAAGCCAGATGGGCCCACGCTCAAGCTGGCAAGCTCGGGGTCTCAAACCTGGGTCTTGCGCATCCCAGTCCGATGCTCTATCCACTGTGTCAGGCTCTCTGTCATTTTTTAAAGAAGTCTCCATTCTCTGTTTTTTCTCATATGGTCTACATTGTTTTCCTAGGGATTTTCCTTTTGTCCTGCACTTTTTCATACATACCACATCAGATAATGAACACCATTTGAGAACCACTTACATTTTATTCTCTATTGTATTGTCTTTCTGATCAAGTATCCTGAGTTTCTTCCATTTTCCCACATGGAATTTTGTCTCAAACTCTGATTATTCCAATCCCTGGCCTTTGTACCATCTCTGGATCCACTTGTGAGTGTTTCTCATACCAAACCAGCCACATAAAACACAAGTTCAGGTGTGGCCCCAACAACACCAAGACATCACCAACCACAGCCTGGAAACAACTTTGATCTGAGCATAAAACAGCAATTGTAGCAAATTAACAAGGCAACCCCTTTTCTCATCTGTGATCTCTTCTGCAGCCTCACATTGCATTGTATTTAATGACAAACTTTTACATATTTTCTTATAAATTCTTATGTCAAAATAATTATCTTTTTATAAAAATTAAAATTTGAAATTATATGCAGCAATTTTAGCTACTCTCTATTGAGTTTAATATTTAAAATATAAATCACTGCCACAACTAATAAAAATAATTTTGAAAATACACTTTTTTCCGGTATATATCTCACCATATATATGGAAAGGAAAGATAAAGGAATTTGATGGCAGGCAACCAAAAATCTGTTTTGAAAGTTTTGATTATTTTATACCCCCTCAATTTTATTTTTATATTTTTCTGGTTGTTGAGATAACTATACATCCCTTAAATCTGTATTAACTTTAGCTGTGATATATTAATCTCTAGTTTACAAAGTTAATATATTATTAAGACATAACAATTCCCTAATTTTAGCCCTACAAGCTTTTCTGGAACACACCTCCTCCTCTCTTTGTTCTGTATTAACCTGGCTCACACTTTGTGAAGGTTCTTATTTCCTTGCAGCTCATCTTTTAACACTGGTTCATAAAGTCACTCATTAATTCCTGAGAACAGAATGATTCCCTCACCCTTAATACTCACTTCCCCAGACTAGCTCTTGTCTCACCACTGCTTTTGAGTCTGTCAATGACAATAAACTCAACTAAGGACCTTTCTTTGGGGTTTTTACTCCTTTCTCTGTTAGGAGGTATGTTGATGACCAGGATCACTGAGGAGCACTTCTTCATCCAGCTGCCATGCAGTAGATAGAAAACCAAACTTGTCATTGGGACAGGGTTTCAGCCCAAGTACAATGGAGCTGAGGTTCACTTCTGCTGCTCGGTCCCTCACATTTCATCCTCCACTTTCAAAAGATATTTTTATTGTTTTGGAAAACAATTGTCCAGGTGCCCACACTGCTGTGCCCTGCTGTGAGCTCTTTCCATCATTGGAACATTCTTATCCAGGTACCCACTACATAATGGCCTGCTCTTTGAAAATATGATGATGAAATCCGGCAGGCATTGCATTCAATTTAACAGTTGCCTTCCGCACTTTGATGAATTTTTGTCGTTGAAGCTGAGTAAGGAAGAAAGTATTTTAGATAGCAGCACTTTGTAAGTAGTGTGTTTTAAAATTATTTTGACAGTTTCTAAACTTTGTGCATTATTGTCTTTCCTAGTAATAGGTAATTTGAGTAAGGTAGGTGACTGAGGGAAATGAGAATACTAAATTTGAAAAGACCTGCCATGCAAACCATAAATGGAACCTGTTTCCATGGAGTCTTAGCATATCTGGATGGAAGAGGTCAGGCCGCCCTGGCTGCATATTTAGCTGGAAGGGTTGTGCTCCCGCAGAAAACACAAAATAGGTCCTTGAGCATGCTGCTTTTGCCATACCTATTTTATTTGTACTTTATGAAACAAGCACTGATTAGGCAAACTGTAGAATAAGAGGCATTAAATAACTCAGTGCCCATAAGAGATTAAAACATGTAGATCTAAGTAGACCAGTGGTGCTTTTTCGTTGAATAAGCAGTGTGTAGGATGAACTGTGTCACCTACAAAAGATGTGTTCAAGTCTTAACACCTCACACCTGTGTACTTGACGTTATTTGGAAACAAGGTTTTTGTAAATGTAGTCAAGTTAAGAAGAGGTGTAGGTTGTGCCTTAATCCAATATGACTGGCGTCCTTAAAGGTAAAATTTGGAGACACTATACTCCTTAATTTATCTAGGGGAAATAAGGGGAAAAGACTAAGGAGTTCTTTGAAATTAAAAAAGATGAAAACTAAAGTACAACTAGATTCAGGATTTGTGATCTTGAATCTTGAGCCAGAAATAAAAAAGAAAAAATGGAAGCAAGTGAGATTGGTGGGAATTTGGTAAAATTAAAGTGAAAAGTGTGGGTTAATTTAAAGCTTCTTATCAATGTGGATTTCTTGATTTGGAGGTTATATGTTGGTAATGTATAATTGTTTCTGTGTTTGCTTGTGCAACATGCACTATAATTTTGCATAGTTTGCTAGGGCAAGTGTTCTACCTTTATCTTCATGTCTGCAGCTGCTCACACATGATTCAATAAGAGACTATTGATAGTGGTGACTGTGGGGGGGGGGATGTGTGGGTGTGTGACAGAGATGAAGATAATAGAAAAAATGTAGTAAAATGATTTCAATAAGGAATTGGGGGGTATGAATCAAGGGGGTGTGGAAGACTTTGGTGCTTATTTAAAATTTATCTATCAGTTTAAAGTAATTTCAGAACAAAATGTAGTCATAGAGAATAAAATTAATTTCTTCAAAAGTAATTGGCAAGTCACATGAAATTCTGGCCTTCACAACTATTTCAACTGAGTAGATATTTCCATTGTACTAATGTCATATTCTTTCATATGAGCCATATATTTTTTTAACATTCAGGAAAGAGGAAACAGTAAAAGAGGGATTTAAGCCATCAAACACAAGTGAAAAATCAAACTATTATATCAGCATCAGTTTTGTTACATAGACTAACTCATGAGCTGTTACCACATTTTGTTCAGGGTTGATTCATCTCTATTAAAGGGCTAATATTCCTCAGTAAGCCACTATTAATATTGAATTTCTGAGAATAAGGTTATTGTCAAGGTAAGGTTAATAGATTTTTATAAAACAGACTAACAGCATACAGGATCAAAGAAGTGATGATGACTACATTACATATTAAGAAAATTAAATTCTAAAATTGAATGCAACAATTTTAACCTTTCAAGTTGTCATTAAATGCAGATGTTGATGTTCTCTACTTATTTATTTAAGAACTCATTTGAATCCCTCATATCCTGTGGTGCAGAACAAAACTCAGCCTCTAAACCCATCAGACTGATGCATAATAAGCTTATGGGTCCAACCAAGTGGGGTCATCCTCCCTTCTTTCCAAGCCCTCCCTGTTATAACCACAGCCACACTCCAACCCTCAGCTGGACAGGACACAATAGACAAGCATCAAAGATGCTCAAAAGTTGAAAGGAGAAAGCAGACTGCCCAAGGACCTGAGAACATGCAAAATGACATGGCAATGAGTCTCTTATGAGTTCTCCAGCTTTTCTGATTGCCTCTTAGATTTTCCAGACATTCAACCCAAAACTATGTACAGGCAACAGACAAACAAACTCCATGGAAAACCTATTTTCTCCTCCTCAACACAAGAAATGGGTGAATTAACAACAGAAAACCTTTTGGCCATACATGCCCTTCTCCAACCAAACACCAACAAAAAAACTGAAAAATGAACCTCCTACTTCCCAAGGTTTCAGCAGGACCCAGTAGGAGCTGACTCTGAACCCCAACCCTTTATCCCACCAAAGAAGATGGAAGTTCTCAGTGCCTCTTCTGAGGCTCTTAGTGGGTTTGAGGATCTAACCTGCCTTCTCCTACCTAGTGGACCCAGTCAGCACTCTGGTTCTCCTGCTGGCCTAGTGTTAGAAAAAAGCTGATCTTGTTGGTTTGTAAAAACACCATCAAAGAGACAACACAACTGCTTTTTTTTTTCTGAAGCAGATAATGCATAGGTTACTGTGGCAAGTGCCAAAAATAAATCTATTATAGAGAATATCTTCTTTAAATGAAAACAGTGTTTCTAACTTTTCAGCATCTACCTTGTTATCTCTTTCTTCACTCTTATTCATTTACCAACTCTTGTTAGTTCTACCTGCATGAGATTTTTTTGAATCTGCCCAATCTCTACAACATTTTAGACAAAGAAATAAGAGACTAGCTCCAACTTGAAGTACTGTGGAAGTGACTCATTAGAAGCAGAATTTTTCTCTTAAGTTGCAATTTCACTCCCTTCCTACCTCTGCCAGTTGCCCATTATCATTATTTTTATCTTCTCAACCCACACACTTTCTTAAAGAGGTAGAGTTAAATGAGTTTAATGCAGGTGGTCATTGATACCTCAATGTCTGTTTAAATTAATGGACACTTTTTCTCAGATTAACTTGCATTGAAAGACTTGTTACCTGAGAAGAAATTGGAGTGAGATTTTAGATTTAGAAGCAATCCTATTTTATTCGCTATGGGTACATCACCAGGTAGAGGTCAATGTCTCCACCTGTGATCTACCTCTGGAGAAGTCCTCAAGTGGGATACAGGTGGGATGATGATGGACACTGCTAGGATGGCTGAAAACAGTCAGACCCCTGTTGTCTCACCCCATCCTAAAAAACTGGGACTCGGCCTGACCTGTGGTGGCGCAGTGAATAAAGCATTGACCTGGGAACACTGAGGTCGCCAGTTCAGAACCCTGCACTGGTCTGGTCAAGGCACATATGGGAGTTGATGCTTCCAGCTCCTCCCCCCTTTCTCTCTTTCTCTCTCTCTGTCTCCTCTCTAAAATAAATAAATTAATTAATTAAAAAAAAAACAAAAAACAAAAAACTGGGACTCAACTGTCATGGAAACCCAGCTTATAACATCACATACCCCATAGGAAAGAAACTGCCTTATTATTTTCCACAATCAATGAGACACAGATATGGCTGAGAGACAACAACATAAAAGGAGAGGAAGAATAAAAAATAGGCGCCATACCATCCAGTTTTTCCTCTGTGTGTATAATTTGATGCAAATTTTTTTTCCAAACCAGATTTTGTTTCCCTTTGGAAAAAACACTGTAAATCACATGTTTTCTTTGAACATCGCTTGATGCAGAAGAAACAACTTTGTAACCACATCTCAGGAGGAGCTGCAGGGAGTCAACCCTGTGATCAGAAACAGGACCTTGCTTGTGCCCTGGCCTGAGGATTTCACGTCCAGCTTGCCAGTTTTCCACTACTTCCAGGCATATGGCCCGTTGTCCTCCTTAGTACATTGCATTAATCAGATCCTTGGGACTGTTGTCATTTTAAATTTAGAAAATGTACTCAAGGCAAACATATTGCTTGCATAATTGAAAATGTCAAGAAAAGTATCCAGAATCTAGAATTTGGAAATTAAGCAAACAAACAAACAATGAATAAATAAATAAAGACCATATGTCTTTTCCACATATGGAAAAGCTAGAACATAGTCCTATGAGCCTGTCCCAAAGTCATCTGAATTTCTTGAACATAAAAAAAAGTTAATTAAATATTTAATTAGAATTTTAACATTAATTTTTAGTTATTTTAAGTTTTAAATTAATTGTAATAGTTTTTTTAAAAATAAAATGTTTGTAATAGTTTTCTGTTCTTTTCAGAAAACTAAAATCATTCTTTGCTAGATATCTGAGTAATTTCTTTCCAGTAGAGAATATAATCCATTGCCTCATGTATATGATGACTTTCTAACTCAGCAATGGTCCTAACTGTTAACTGTATGCACATCAGTGTCTTGAGTTCTCCTTTGAACCAGCTTTCCATCCTGTTAATCGGCTTATCCACACTACTTGTTACATACGCCTTTGAAACATGTTCATTATAGATGTCTATGAGGATTATATTTTTAAATCATTTTGAAATTTACACATAGACAAAAATAAGATGTAGAATGTGAAAATCCTGTAAGACATCTTAGACATTAATCTAGTTTGCGCCGCTGGAATAAAACCCATTCTTTGTATTAAATGCCTTATCTAATTTTGACACAATAATTTAGGAACAGGGGCTTATTTAAGATATGAATGATTTTAATACACAGAGAAAGCAGACAAAAAATTTAAGTTGAATATTTATGTTGAAAAACTATCACTGAAAGTGCTCCTAATTTCCAACCATAGTTTATCTTCTAACTCAACAACCAAACCTTTGTATCATGCACAACATATCCCAGACTTACCTGTAACCTTCTTTCCCGCAGTCTTTTATTTCCACATAAGAATCAATAAGGGTAAAATGGAAGGTTTATTAAGCCAACTCAATTATATTTTACCACCAGAAGATCAAGCCGTTCCAAGTGCTTCCAATCAATGCCCTTTATGCTGCACACAGTGAAGGGAGAGGAGGAAGCTACACAAAGCACATGGAGAGGAGAAAAGGACACAATCTAGTCTCAGTTTTTATCCCATAGTGTCATAGTTTTGTTTTTGTTTTTGTTTTTAATCTGTGGTTCAAGGTAGTATCCCATTACCTGCTGACAAAGCATTTATACTGCATCTTTAGTCACCTTTCCCATAAGAATGACAAAATTTCCAATTCCAGTAAATTGACACACACTTTATAACACTGGACAACCTTTCTAATATACTAACCAAAAAAAGAAACAGAAAATAAAATCCTGAAATATTCAAGTTATTCTGTACAAGCTTGTATACTACATATTAGATAAATATCATCAGAATAGTCTCTGAAATAGTTTTCTTTCCTTTCCATCCACATTTGTAGATGCTAATGTATTTTCTTCTATATTTACCCATTTCTGTCCTCTTCTCCCCAGTTCTAGCAGGTGGTATACTAGGTCCTCCTTTTAACAAGGGAATTATAGGAACCTTAATTTTCCTGAAAAGTGTTCTGATATCTATTTTTATACTCCCATCCCAGACAGAAAATATAGTTTGGAGGATTTTAGAAAGAACAGGAAGGTGGAAGTGTTTTCCCCAGATTGAAAGAGGTGCAGAAGGTGTGCAGGGGAGAAGTCACAGCAGGCAGTGGTGCGGAGTGCAGCGACCCGTTCTCCACTCCCTGGTATCCCTACCACCTTTGCAAGGGCTCAGAGCTCCAACCCAGGGAAGACACAGACAAGTGAGAGGCTCCTGTACGTGGGAGGGGTGGAGGAGACAGAAAACCCCATGCCTCTCCCTACTAGAGCACTGGTAACAAATGAAGATTTTGGCAACAGGATATGGCCCTGTGGAGGGTGGGGTTACAAGAATGTTTGAAATGTAACACTATGAACTTTTCAGCAGATCTGTGGCTTGAAATCAAAATTAAATTAAGTTTAAAAGATAGAAATGTGATGTCTTTATACCACATAGGGAAACTTGTGTTTGTTATTATTTATCTTTATGGGATGAGAATTTTCATGTTGTCATGACATTTTTAATCATCATGATTAAGCAATCTCCTGGAGAAAGAAAAATTGCAATCTCTTGGAGAAAAAAAACCTTTGACCGATGACTCTCTCTAAGGCTGTTTCACCAGCCAGATTATCCCTTAATCCAAGTCAGAGGGTGAAAATTTGCTCAACCGTTTATCTTATTTTAATGAAGTTTTGAGGTAACCTAATGAATTTCTCTATAAAGATAACTCAAGAAACAACAACAAAATCAAGACCTACAAAAATGTTTTCCATCTTGGGATCAATTGTGGTTGAGTATTATGATATCTGAATGCTGTCAGGTTGAATTTTTCCTCTGAGCCCTTAACATCCAAAGTAACAGAAATTTGTATGTCTTTGGTGGGGGATAAATGGAGATGGAAGGAGGTTTGATTTGGGGTAGTGAATGAACACACAATACAGTGCACAGATGAGGTATTGTAAAATTGTATGCCTAAAACCTATATAATTTTATTAACCAGTGTCACCCCCAAAAAATTCAATAAAAAATAATTAAATAAATAAAATAAAATATGGTTGAACCAGGCTAGTTGGCTAGAAATAAATGAAGTATGTTTTCTCGAGGAAGAATAAATTTTACCCTCTTGTCCTTTATTTTTCATTTGCCTGGATTTTTTTCTATTTCACCTTTGATCCATAACAATCAAACAGCCTGTCTCTTTACCCTCCTTGAATTTCTTTCAAATCAGTTTCTATGAAAACAGTAACAGTCAACATACACACATATACATAGTCACACTCACATACAACCATTTTTCTAGAGAAGAAGAAAGTGAATGTTGTAAGCAGGTACAAGAAAAATTGTAAAATGGCAAGCAAAAAGTACATTACTTTTCATTTTTTTATCTAGGAGCTGCTTTGTCATATAATGGTTAATAGCAAGCCCTGAAACTTAACTCTTCTCAGTCAGTTATCATCCTGCTCACTTAATCATCACTTACAATTATTACCCTCTGTTGGCCATCTAGGTTTTGAGTGGTTTGTATATATTTTCTGAGGAAATGATGTCCATAATTAAGGGCTCATGTATAATTGTGGACCTTTTCTTGAAATCTAAAATAAGAAATATGATTTTGTTTGTAAGCATATAACTAAAGCATTAAAAGTAAAGCTTTCAATGGACTTAAGTCAGACTCCTAAAAGAGAATGCAATTCCAGAGACAATTTTAAATACCTATTTCCATCCATCACTTTCTACTTCTCATTAGGTAGCTTTGCCATGTAAAGAGTAATTCTAGGCCCTGGCTGGTTGGCTTAGTGGTAGAGCATCAGCCCTGCATGTAGATATCCAAGTTCAATTCCCGGTCAAGACATAAAGGAGAAGTACTCATCTGCTTCTTCACCCCCCTTGCATATCTCTCTCTCTCTCCTCTCCTGCAGCCATGGCTCCATTGGAGCGAGTTAGCCCTGGGCAGTGAAGATGGCTCCATCACCTCTGCCTCAGGTGCTAAAAAGAGCTGAACAATGAAGCAACGCCCCAGATAGGCAGAGCATTGCCCCCTAGTGGGCTTGCCAGGTAGATCCGAGTTGGGGCAGGAGTCTGTCTCTGCCTTCTCTCCTCTCACTGAATAAAAAAAAAGCAATTCTACTGAATATTATGATTAATTATTGGGTATTGTCAAATTATTAAATATATGTGTATTTATATTAGATAGATGATAGATAAATAGGTATATGTTTCATATATTCATGTGTATATATGTATATATGTATGTATGTATGTATATATGTATGTATGTACATATATATATTATTCAGAAATTTCATCAGTAAAATAATTTATTAAATCATTAAAATTGCTTATCAAAAGCACTCTTTCATGCATTGATGTTTTTGTTTGGTTTTCAATATTTTGGAAGTGGAATATATAAGGCAATAAACCCAAATACCACTACTTGTTAATTGAGAACTTGGCCAAGATAGTTTAATTGGTCATTATGTCATAACCTACTTACATTGTCTTCTACTGTTAGATTTTTAAAATGTCTTCAATATATGCTCTGATGTTTTGTAAATAAATTTTAGAATTATTTTTATGAAATACCTTCACAAAGACATAATTCTTGGGATTAACTCAAATGATTTTTATGCTCTTGATAGAATTGACGATTGCTTTCTTAAATGATTAACCGACTTCTATTCCTTTAAGAAGGCTGAGAAACCCTATAGTGTTGACTCTACCTAATCACTCTGCAGTGTTTAATTTTTTTTTCACTTTTGGAGTTTATCCTTATTGACTTCTTTCTTGTTTAGACTTTTATCATGACACATTTTTGGAAAGTTCTCCACACTAAAAGCTCAGCTTAATGATTTTTAATGTATGTAAACACATAAAGACAACTTATGCTAACACCACTCTTGATTGCTACTGTTAGTGTGATATAAACTATTTCTTGGGACTTGAATAAGCACCAAAGTGATTTGGTACTTCTAAAACCATGTTTTAATTATCACCATATAAAAAACTCTATTCATTCTTTCTTGCTGGTATAGACCTCAGGAGGTTATATGCAAACTACACAGAATGTGGAACAGTTGGAATACATTTAAAATTTAGGGGCTGCCTATGGTAAAGGGTGTTTTGCACTGATTACCAACACAGAAAAGATGACCTTTCTATTGATATCACCTCTATTGATACGCTGCTAAATACTTAGAGCACAATGTTTCAATAAACCATCAATACAGTTGAAAATGAAACATTTTGAATAAGAACATTTTGAAATCTTGTGCTGTTGTGCTGGGTGATGCAGGGAGCTACACAGAGAAACAAAGGGGACATAGGTGGGGGGATGCTTAGGGAGAATTCATCACACACTCTGAGAATAGAGAGAATGGTTTTGTTTTATTTGTTTTATTTAATCACCAGCATCTGGTACAGCAGCTCTGACACTTCCGTTGCATTTCTCTTTGTGATTCATGATAAAAGGCTGAAGACATAAAAGATCTGCCCAGAATTACCTTCCCTGACTGTAACCTAACAATAAGAATAATGTTTTCAGCGTGAAGCTGTATAAAAGGATGCCATGTTAACCATATAAAATGCATTTACTTTCTTGTAGATTAGTAAGCCATTCAAAGAAGTATTTGATGAGAAAATAGAATGAGCAAAAGGTTAAAAACAATTGAGATTTTTCAGAATTCTAAATTCAATTTTGTATACAACTATTATTTAGTGTATTTCTTTTCTTCTATAAATCTCTACAAGCAGCTCTTTTCAGATGCAATTTTTTAGTGACAGTAAATATATATATTCACTTTAAATACAAATATCAGAATAATTTTTAAAAGGTAGATATTTATTCTCTGCTTTTGTAGACTATACTTTTTGTTACAATTCCAGTGTCAGTCATTCAGTCAATGCATCTCTACTCAATATTGTATTTGGGAAGTGTAATAGTTAAATTTGTATATTGACTTTACTGGGCTAGGGGATACCTCAGAGAGCTGGTAAAACATTTTTTCTTGGTGTGTGTGTCAGGGTGTTTTGGAAATGATTAGCATTGCATTGGTAGATTGAATAAAGAAGACTCCACTCCCCAAAGTGGGTGGGTCTCCTTCAATACCCTCAGGGCTCTAATAGCCCAAAAGCAAAAGAAGGGAAAATTCACCCTCTGCTTGAGTTGACACACCCACCTATGTCCTCAGGTATGAGATCACTGGTTCTCTGGCTTTTGTCTTGGGCTTAATCACAGAATCAGCATCCCAGAGTCTCCAGTCTCAAGTAAGTTATGACATAATGACCAATTAAACTATCTTGGCCAAGTTCTCAATTAACAAGTAGTAGTATTTGGATTTATGTTAGATTGTGACACTTCTTCACTTCCCCAGTTATATGAACCAATTCCTATAATAAGTCTTTTCTTTGCATCTATATCAATATCATTTATTTATTTATTTATTTAGGTTAGAGGAAGGGAGATAGTGAGGCAGACACCTGCATGCATCTCAACTGGGATCCACCCAGCAACCCTGTCTGGGGCCAATGCTCGAATACTGGGCTATTTTTAGAGCCTGACAAACTCAGATCAACTGAGTATCCTTAGTGCCAAGGGCTGTGCTGGAACCAATCAAGCCATTGGCTGCGGGACAGAAGAGGAAGAGGGAGAGAAGGGAGAGTAGAAAAGAAAGAGAAGCAGATAGTTGCTTCTCCTGGGTGCCCTGACTGAGAATTGAACCTGGGACATTCATATTCCAGAATGACACTCTACCCACTGAACCACAAGCCAGGGCCGGCATTTGTATCTTCACCTGTATATAGTTCTATCTACATTTATATTTCCTACTGCTTGTTATTCTGGAGAACCCTGACTAATACAAAAACTATTTTACATGGGCAGTGGGTGGGAGATTAGTTTGTAGCTTTTGCTTATTTTTGTGGAATAAATGCCTTCACATAGACAATTTAAGGTTACCAGCTTAGTGTTAGTTGGCTTAAAATCGTATATAGTCAGTGTTCACAGTCAGATGCAAAATGGATGAGCTGACTCTAGCGTACCACTCCCATCTGTGGGTTTCTTCTAGAATCTGTATTCTGCCTTCCCTCCTTTTATTATATAGTATTTAAGTGATTCATTCATTAGTTGATAGTGGAAACCAGATTTCTCTCTTGAAAAGGTCCCAATGTAGTAGGAAAATAATATCGAGTCATGGAAAAATAGAACAATGTTGTAAGAATTCAGATAAGAAAAAATGTAATATGGCAGATCAGTAAAGTTTATAGTATTAATACATAATATACCATTCTCAGAGTTCTTACCAGTCACAGGGCCAAATGCCTTACATATACTACTGCATGCTATTCTCAGTACCATCCCGCCAGAGTCACACTATCCTTAAATCCATTTTGAAAAAAAAATGAAAGAAAAGAAAAAAAGAAAGAAAGAAAGAAGAAAGAAAGAAAGAAAGAAAGAAAGAAAGAAAGAAAGAAAGAAAGAAAGAAAGAAAGAAAGAAAGAAAGAAAGGAAGGAAGAAAGAAACTAAAGCTTTGTGAAGTGAGGTAGCTTGCCCAAACTCACACAGACAGCAAGAGGCAACCCCATTTATTTTCAAGTGGATTGTACAGGTTAAAGTTTCAGTGATTTTACATAAGGTTGAGATATATGCATTTGGCATACACCGAGAAGAATATACTAACAAGATTGGTTTTGATTATATGAAAGTTTGCATATCTAAATGGATATATAAAATTAACAGAGAAAAGGAATGAGCATCATATTATATGGGTGTCTATTAAATTACCATTATTATTACATGATCTTATCTCTCAGTTTTTTTACAATAACCACATCATTATCTTTATGGTTTGTTACTACGTTTACTGCCAGTTTTATTTTTCAAGACATTGTTTTACATTTTTAAGGCTGGCTTATACTAATCACAGGTTTGTATACTTCAGCGGTGTGCCAATAATAGGTCAGAAGATTTTCTTAAATGTCTTGCCTGCTTGTCTGCCACCCTTAGCCAAGAGGATCTATGTGGGAGACAGCCTTTGTTTTCTCTTTCCATGTGGACAGGGCTTCCAGGACTAGCTAGATAATCAATGGGGTCATATCCTTCTCTGTGTCTTTCCTGGGTTTAGACACTGGTTTCCCCAAGCATAAAGCCTTGTAGATCTCTAAGAACATGTCTCAGCATTTCGAATTTCCCTATGGTCATCTAGTTCTCCAGAAATTCCTTTTAAATTCCCACCCAACTGAGATCACAGCAAAGGGCGCTGCAAAGCTGTGAGCAGATTGCTACTGTTTTGACAACACCATCAGAAAGAACCCCTTGTATTCACTGAACTTAGTTCTGAGTCAAATAAAATAACCAAAAAGTACTAAGATCCAAATCATGGCTAAGCATGTATATGAAAAAGCATACAAGTGAATGAAATGACGGGCATCTTTTGCTGTATTTCTTATATATTACTTGACTAATTCACATTATCATAATTTTTGTTGCCCTCTGTTCCCTATGAATTTATGGACTTGTCGTCTTTCCCATCTATTTTGTCATTTCTCACCCTTTTTGCATATTATAGAAGATACCTAACTGCTCAAAAAATACACAGTTGGCAATTGACCCAAGAATATCTGCTAATTATAAGAAACAAAAATGGAACTGAATTAAAATTGATCATATGTTACTCATTAATTAGATTCCTGTGTCCATTTATATAGAGAGGTAAGGCTTTCAGTTACTTTTCACTTTTATTCATAGACAATATTTTTATTTATTAAAAATGCACTGTTTCTGGCATCCATGATGTATAATAAATTTCCTAATGTATTTAACTTATAATTTGTGAAGTAATTGACTACAAACAATGTGATTTTTGAATCTGAGGCTACTGATAGACAAAAAAAATTTTTTTGAACTGTTTTTAAGCATTAAGTACCTCTAAACAGCATTTGTTTCTAATGTTTCACTTGAAGGAGCAAAAAAAGAAACCTTTTTTTAATTTTATAAACATTAAAGGCAAGACATATGTAGCCTTAAAATTAGGGTTTACAAACCTAAATAAGTAACCAAGAATAATAATACTTTCATGGTGATTTATGCAACTCAAATTATTGTTTCCAAAACTGAAACTGGTAAAATTGATTTAGCTTCTCTAATTTCATATTTAATATCTGGTCATCTAGACAAATCTTATGGATGTATAAATGGTTTAAATCTTATAATGTTGTACAAATTCTATTTTTAAGGATATGAGTAACTAGATTAATTAAGATAGACTAGCTTTTCTAATTTTGACATAATCAGTGGCCTGATAGAATATTTTTTGCAATATTATGCACGTTGATTTTTAAATGTTGCAACTACCTCTCCTGCCTGTTTTCATCTGTCACTCTTACTTGTTTATCCCAATTTCTCAAAACTTTCCTAGTACTTTAGAACATACATTGTTTTTCATAATGTTATTATATAATTCTTCCATGACAATGCTCTTAAAATGTATGTTGTCACCAATGCTTAAATCTGTGACACCCTTTTGCTCTTTAAATAATGGTGAATGACTTTGATTTTGTTTCTTTCCCTGGTGACCGTGCTTATTATGACACACTTTCAAAAAGTGCCCTATGTGAAAAGCTCACTAAGAGGAACATGAGGTTGACTCACAGCAACTTAGCTGAATGACTTCATCATCTCACTCTCTGAGTCTGCATTTTAAATGACTCCAGTGGTCACATTTAAAGGCTGCTCATGTCTGTGCCATCCAGAGATGAGAGTTTGGGAACAATTAAAAATAGAAGAATACCCATCAGAGCCTTTGTTCTCTTGTTGTCTCGCATTCTAATTCAAAGCACACACGTGTCACTGTAATGAATGTTCTTATTCTAAAATTGCTCTCATTAATTTTCAATCTCTCTCTTTCTCTTTGAGTGACTCAACCAGAGGAAGAGTTTTACTCATGCTGCCTCTGAAGTCATGTCAGAGTCTGCTTACCAGTTCTCATCTGATTATTCAGGTGTCCCCAGCACTCAGACAAACCCTAGTACACTGAGCCTCAATTGGAACCACATGTCCTGTGAATCCTCACGTCATGCCTCAGCCTATGCTTTCCAACTGTCCTGAAAAATACTTTTGCACCCATCAAAGGAAGACAATTTCTTTAAAGCTCAAGTCAAACTTCATCCGGGCAGAGTGTGGGACATTTACTATAACACATCTTCTTCATCTTCATGTTGGAGAAACCATTTACTTTCCCTCTCTAATAGGGTCATTATTCCTAATTCCTATTTTGGAATCATCAAATCATCTATCAGTTGAAGTAGTCTTAGGGTCAAGACAGATTAGTTTTGATGTGGGGCTCAGTGGTTCTCAACTGCTCATATCGTGGGAAGAATCAAAATAGTTTTCTTTACTGAATAAAATTATGATGCCCTACATTTTTTTTTATAATAGCTTCTTATTTACAGAAATATCTGCACAAATAATATTAAAAAATCTATATAACCCACATTCAGTGTCCTCTATTACTGCTATCTCAGTAGAGTAGATTAGTGTGGTATATTTGTCACAATTAATGAACCAGTATTAATACATTATCATTAATTAAAGTCCATACATTACTCATACTTTCTTAGGTATTTAAAAACTTAATGTTCTTATTCTGTTTCAGAATCCCATGAAGGACACCACATGGCATTTAAGTCATGTCTCCCAGGCTTCCCTTGGCTGTGACATTTTATCAGACTTCCCTTGTTTGTAATGATCTGACAGCTTTAAGGAGAGGAGTACTGGTCACTATTTTGTAGAATGTACTAAAGTGGAATTTATCTGATGTTTCTCTCATGATTAGCTTAGGACTATTTGTATTTTGGAGAAAAACCAGAGGCAAGTTGCTATTCTGATCACACCATATGAAGGAAACACACTATCAAAATAAAATTTGTGGTAATATTAAAGCTTAAACACCCAACTGTTTATCAAGTTTTTCTACCAAAACATTATTCTGTAATTCTCGTTCAATACTCTTTGAGAGGAAATTGCTCAATGGACAACATAGGTAAAGAGGGGTCGCTTAGGCTTCGACTTCAGGGAAGAGTGTCATATAAATATTAGGAATTCTGCACAGGGGATTTGTCTCTTCTTCCCCATTTATTTATATTTTTATTTATGTTAGTGTGCAATTATGAATGTTTATTTTATACTTTGTATTATAATACAATTCATACTACTATTTATATTTTGTTGCACAAATTGTTTCATCTTTGACCATTGAACACTCCTAATTGACTCCTTAATTATGTCCTTTGACAAAGCCCATTGTATCTTTGTGTATGTGTTTGTGTGTTTGTGTGTGTGAGAGAGAGAAAGAGAGAGAGAGAGCGCAACTTTCTTGCTTTCTGGCACTATCATGATGGGCTGTAGTAGAGCAACCAAACGGCACCGCGATTGGCCCACCATGAAAGCTGGAACGCCCACTAGTGGGCGGTAGGGACCAGGTAGACCAGCACTGCAAAAGTGGGCCGTTTTTATAAAAAGTTTGAAGAAGTCTGATAGAGCATAGTGGTTATATACAGTTTCTTTTACATTTAGTCTTATACTCCATTCATTTTTCAAACACTTAGGTTAGCATTTACCCTGCCTCCTCCTCTCCCAGTGAGGTTGTTTCTCATGTTTGTAATACAGATTGATTCTTATCTCACATCAGCATCCATCTTGAGATCCCGTCACAGCTTGAGTGTAAATATGTATATTTGCATACATTGAAATTTTCATTTTGTGCTAAGGTTCTATGGGTTTTGGTAAATACATCATGTCATTTTTCTGTCATTACCAATAACACAGAATAGTTTACCATCCTGAAAAATATCCCCCATGTTTTTTAACCATTGACCAATCACCCCACTGAAGACCCGGAAACCAAAGATATTTATAGCGTCTCTATAGTAGTACCTATTCAGAATGTCGTTTTAGTAGACTCATATAGGATTCAGCCTTTTTAGACTGGTCTATTTCATTCACTTTGCATTTTACATTGAAGGTTTATTCATATCTTTGCATCACTTGATAGCTTGTTGTAATGCCGGTCGCCAAGGCCAGTCAGGTCCACATTGGATTTGGGCAGGTGTTAAAGGAACAGCAGAGCTGAAAAGTGGTGGGCCATTCACGTTTAATAGACACGCACAATGGCAGATAAGCAAAACAGCAGGGAAACCGCTTCTCAAAGCAGGAGGCAAATGAACAGCAAAATAGTCTCTCGCAGTGGCGGGCACGTAATCTGCAATCCCCCCTGAGAGGAAGTACCAGTAGCCTTTCATAGACTATACACATGTAGTGCTGCCACGTGCTCATTCGCTAATCAGGCAAAGTAAAAGTGAGCAAGCCTAACACAGCTGTTTTCCCAACACATCCATTTTCATTGTTGTAGAATAGTCCCTCTTATAGCTCAGTTTGATTACCCGTTTATAGTTTATCCACAGCTGGTTTATCCATTATTTTTTATTTTATTGTGCGACAGCTGTGTTAGGCTTGCTTGCAGGTTTACCAGATGCAAGCACTTTGCCTGATCAGTGCCTGAGTGCGTAGTAGCGCCACGTGTGTATGGCCTATATAAGGCTATGGGTGCTTGTGCTGGAGAGCAATGGGGGATTATGGATATGCAGATTGCCTGCCTGCCACTGAGGGGCCATTGTACTGTTTGTTCGCTTGAGAGGTGGTTTCCCCTGCCTGTGTGATTGTCCACCATTGTGACTTTATTAAATGGCATGGCCCAATGCTTTCTGGCTCCACGATTTCTCTACCATCTGCCGGAGTCCAATGTAGACCTGCCTGGCCTGGGCCATCGAAATTACACCTATGGAGGGGCATTTTATTGGTTAGTTTCTGATGACTATAAAAAATGATGTGAAGAGTGTTTGTGTACAGATTTTTGCTTAAACATTGATTTCCAAGTCAGGTAGTTAAATACCTAAGGACTTGATGAGTGTTCCTATGGTGCATATACAGCATGAGTCAGCTTTCTAAGAACCCACAAGTCTACCAAAGTGAATGTACTGCCTTTCCTTCCCATGTGTGAAAATGTGTGTGCTATATTTGTGCTGGTTTTACTTTTTATCATCAAAGACCTATTTTTAATAAACCTCACTCACATGTTATTAATTTGTTGTAATGATATATTTACCACAGCAAAACTACCTTTTCTTCTCACAACTTGTCTGTAATTTCTCTACTTTCCCTCCTGTGATGATTTTGTTTTGTATAAAGGAAAGTATATAAGAGAATAGTGTTATGTTCTTATTTTGTTATTTGTTTTTATCTTACAGGATGTGTTTTTATTTTCCATTCCTAGCTGGAGCTCGTAGAACTGTCTTAGTTTTGCTGGATGAATCCTGACCTGCTGTGCTTTCTACCTCAGCAGGTTCTTCCTATCAGCCCGAGAGCTGGAAAAACATACTCTCTTAGCAATTGATTAACCTCAGGTAAACTGTCAAAGTTATTGTCCGATATGAATGTGGCTGGAATGTGTAGTATAGGCACTGCTGGCCACCTCATACCACCTATAGATGCAGATAGGACTGAAACAGGTTTAATATTATTTGATCTGACTAAAGGCCCTGAATGAGCATAAAGGAGTACAAATAGTTTTTATCTTTTTCTTACCAAAATACTATCACATTGTATCTGCACAGGAGAAAATAAAAATGAAAGGTTCTTATAAGTGAAAATTAAATTTAAAAAACTTTACTACATACAGGAAGTGTGCAATGTTCAAATAAAATTATATTCAGAATAAATTTTAATAAGATGCCTATAGTAATTGCTGCCAGTCATTATGGAATATATCTATGTTCTAGACAATGAAAACAGGGAAACATAGGTACTAGATAGATAGATGATTGATAGATAGATAGATGATAGATAGATAATATATAGGTAGATAATGATAGATAAATAGGTGATAGATGAAAAAAGATACTATATATAAGTAGATAAATAATAATAGATGGTGGGTAGATAAAAATCTGTAAATATAATCATATCTTTATCTATGTTTGCCAAACTTATTCTCATATGACATGCTCAGGTACATAACATTGTTATCCTCCATTTTGTTGTTGAGGAAACTCAATACATATACTGTAGTGAGTAGCAGACCTGAAGTCTTTCATTTAGCTAATTGATCCACAGATTGTGGAAGGCAGGAGGTATGTGCATCCAGGCTGGTCGCAGGCTGGAGCCTGCAGTTCTAACATCTACTTGGTGGCTTCACCATCAAGCAACTCATCTAGTCTCACCTCAGCCTCTCTTGGTCTGTCCTGCACTGGAATGTCCACTCCAAGCTTCCAAACCATCTGAGTCTCCCTTATTGTGCATGAAACGAGGTGTTGAACAGTCTAGCCTTGTCTCCCAACCATGAAGGAATTTTGCCTATGGATTTTCATGTTTTCTTCAGAGCAATCATGTTTACATGGACTGTGGTGATGGGAGGGTGGTACTAAATCTCTTTTTTGAGACACAATGCTTTCTAGAAGCTAAGCTGTAAATAAATCTAACATAGTAAGAACATAAAAACTATACAAGCCAGGGGCAGAGTGAGGAAGAAGCTGTGAGTCTCATGTTATATTCACATCACAGGCATGGTCAGAAAACAGTATTAAAAGTAGATATTTTTTACTCGTGACTAAAATAAGTTTGGCTTGCCTATATACTTATCGTATTTAGAAGATAATTCTTTGATTTGAAAGAAATGAAAGAATATTGTATATAATTTATAAATGTTTAAGCCAGTTAACTTCTGGAAAAAAGTTAGGATAGATGATGTAAACACAGAAAAAGAGTTACATGGTCTATTGAGGTCAGATCAAGCTCTACATTATGCAATAAAGTAAGCAACTTTTAAATATTTCTCTTTGTCTTTATCAGGATCAGAAACAGCCATTCCCTCTCTCAGGTTTATTCCCGTCAGTGCAGTGGGGGCCGATGTGTTAAAAGTTGATAGTGTTGAATTAACCATCCTTCCTAATGTCAGGTTTGCACTGGACAAGGAGCTTCCAAGAAAGAGAAAGAAATTTGTTTAACAAATAATGAGTGAACACTTCCTATGTACTGAACACTGTCCCCAAAGTTTGAAACGTGGAGTTAAGCCACCAGAGCAGGCGCACTTCCACCCCTGCTATTAAGGAACTTATATTCTATTGGAAATCTTAAGAATAAAATGTAAGGAATTGTCTTCAGTGGGGAATTTGAGAAGATGGTTTTATAACTAAGAAGATCCTCAAATCATCTTTTGCAACTGTTTACTTCTCTTGCCCAGCAGGCCTAGTCACAAAAGTTATATAAACCCATTTATAACCAGAGTATAATAATTCAGGAGTAGGAAAATCAATACACTTAAAAAATTAGTTATTGTCATGCTCAACAGAGTGGCTTCTGAGGGCAGACACACCTGTGTGATGTTCTTCCAGATTTAATGGCCTCCTTCGAGATTTTATCATGGCATTTCAGGATGAAGATGTCACATGCCACAAGAAATGCTTCCTGGAAATTACTGCAGACTTGAATTCTGCTCAATAAAACTCTCTCCCTGATTCCGTCCACATTTCTTTAAAGACAGATGATCACTGTCCTATATCATTATGTTTCTCCATCTTCTGCCAACTCAGATTAGAAGAGGCAATTCTAAAACTTTTTGTCCTATTGTTCCTAAAGGTCTGGGAACAAATTAAAAAATACATCATGAGTACCAATTTTTACATTCTCAATGCCATCTTGTTAACTTAAAAAACAAAGCACACTCTCCTCTCTTTTTGTGAGGATTTGGACAATGCTGAAGAGCTTTGTCATTCCTAATTTCATATGCATATCCAGACACTCCATAGAAATGTTACAGGAATGCAATTTAAACTCTGCAACCCAATCTGTGAGTGTGAGTAAAAAAGGGCAAAGCCATGGATTACAGACTCAGGGACATGAAGCCCTATTTGAGTGTATCAAAGATCAAAGGTCCAGTTAGGAAGTTGGAAGATAAAGGAACAGACCTCTGGAGCCATTGGCCCAGACCATTCTATGGCAAATGAGACTCTGACCAATAAAAAAGCACAATGAAGAGTGCTATTAAATGGAACCCAATGTGGACAGTTCACCTATGACACTTTATTACCTAATTTTAGAATGCTGTGAGTTTTCAAGAAGTGGTAAATGAGATTCCCGGAACACAAGAGACACACAACATCCCCGTCTTGATGTCTTTTGAAACTCCTGTGTTCAGGTTGAGCTCAGTCTTCACTTCTGTTTCTCACCTACCTTGTCCATCCATCTTTTCCACTCTCCATTTCTTGGTCTCCCCTTCAATAATGTTCTCATTACTTCATTGTTTCTATCTTATTTTTTCACTGTCTCTCTCCCTCTTTTCCTAGTGTCACTTCTCTCTCTCTATTCATCAACCTCTCTCTTTTATTGACCATCAAGCATCATATAAACAAGACTTCTATTTATCAAACCACAACCAATGTTTGCTTTGCTATTTTGAATATAAAAGATACAAAAACTTAAAGAAGAGAAAATGCATTTTAAGTCAGAAAATCAACCAGACAATTCTCAGATACATGTCTCATGGTCAGATAATAAAGGTTACTGATAGTTTTTTTTAAATATTTTTTATTTATTCATTTTAGAGAGGAGAGAGAATGAGAGAGAGAGAGAGAGAAGATGTGGGAGGAGCAGGAAGCATCAATTCCCATATGTGCCTTGACCAGGCAAGCCCAGGGCTTCAAACCGGTGACCTCAGCATTCCAGGTCGAGGCTTTCCCCACTGTGCCAACACAGGTCAAGCTGATAGTATTTTATATTTCCACTTCAGACAAAGAGGTGGAGGATTTTAGAAATTTATACCAGGCCATGCAGCTCACCAATGGACAGAAGCCATGGTTTTCCAGACTCTAAGCTTCTTCTCCTTCAGGTCCCTGAGACAGAAGACAAATAGGAAGCGCCTGGGATTATAGACTAGGCTTCTCTGTATTTTTTCTTCTCACTGGAAAGTTGGAAAATAAGAGAATAACTAAGACTTATACAAGTGAAGTACATCATTTCCCATGAGGACATGAGCAAAGTTATGGTTGGGAAATGATGCAGTTTGGCCAAGGGAAACAGAATAGGTCTGATCCCACCATTAGGTCATCGGGGACTGAGTCAGATAAGAAAATAGGCCGGTCATTTTTTGCAGCACCTGACACTATCATTTTTGAAAAGGTGAGAGAGTTTAATTATAGAGCCAGTTTTTGTGCATTTTACCTGCCTGTTCCTTCTGATGCTCATTTAAAGCCTACTGTTTCCTTGGCAACCTGTCTTTTCTTTCTCCCCTCCATTGTGCCTTATCAGTTAACAGGCTGTTAAAAATGTTTTAAGAAAAAATTATAATTTATAACAATTTATCTTATTTAAGACTAACCTGACCATTTTTCTCATTCTCTCCACTGTTAAAAGGAAATCATGTAGCAAAGATGGATTATAAACCATATTGATGGTACCTTAGGAGTCCAGCGGCAGCAAAGAACGCGCACAATTACCTCCTGTGAATCTAGGGAGAACGGTTGTTTGTTCCTCCCTCTGATAAACACCCTCCACCTAGGACAGTATAAGCTACTGTACATAGCAAAAGATTAATAAGCAATTTCCAATAAATGGATAAAATATTGATTCATTTACTTTAATCATAAAACAGTTCTACCATATTTTTAGCCTGTGCACCTAATTTTTTTTGCTTTGTTACTTTTTCTATAGATTGCTTATTATCTATATATTCTTTTTGACATTCTTATGAGGTATGGGAACTAAAGTGCATTGAAAACACAACTACTTGTTTGACTTGTGGTGATGCAGTGGGCAAAGGGTCAACCTGAAACCGTGAAGTTGTCAGTTCAAAATCCTGGGCTTGCCTGGTCAAGGCACATATGGGAGTTGATGTTTCCTTCTCTCTCTCTTTCTCTCTCTCTCTTCTCTCTATAAAAATGAATAAATAAAATAAAAAACAAAGTTAAACACACACACAGATACTGTTGCCATCTTTACCTTGAATTAAAATATAAACATAAATGTTTTATTATATTGGCCAAAAATTTCCAAATTTTTCTCCAGATACATTATTTTAACTTTCTTTTTTATCACTCTCTTCTTCATCAAAATGACTATTTTCTAGTTCTTTTACTGAAGATTGTTAGTATTATTTAAAATCTTTTCCAATGTAATAAAGTATTAATTTGTAAAAATAGGTCCTCTCAAATCTCAATTTTGTCAGCTCTATCTATTATCAAACTTATCATTAGAGTTTTTAAGTTTTTCCCAACAGTTGTCCATATTTAATTAAACCTTTTCTCTTAGAACTTACCTAGTTTAAAATTTTTATTTCTCAACTATAAATGGAATCTTTAAGCAGAGTGCTGTCTGATTTAATTTATTAGAAGAACTATAGAAAATAACACATTATACTTCCATGGTGTATGTCTTATTTCATAAGCTGTTTTAATGTATCATTGTGAAATAATGAACCAATTTCTTACATGAGCTGGTAACTAAGAATAAACTATGAAAAAAGAGATATTAACTGACAAGCTTAAAAGAAAAATCTTATATTTGATGTGATAGACTTATGAAGAGTAAAGACATTTTAAAAATACTATTGAACATTACATCTCACACTAAGTAAACAGAAAAAAGACATAAATATAAGATTGCCAAGATTGAAAAAGATACATTATAAAATTTGTATAAATTGAATTCATATATGAGTAACTCAGACAGATTCAAATATTATATTATGTAGAGTAAAAGGCTGAGAAGACAACAGAATATCACAATAAAAACATTTTTATGACTGTGCTGGATTGAATAGTGTCCTTCAAATAGCTACTCAGAATCTGTCAATATGACCTTATTTGGAAATAGGACTTGGCAGATGTAATTAAGTTACAATAAATTCATATGGAATGGCCTGACCAGGCGGTGGCGCAGTGGATAGAGCGTCGGTCTGGGATGCAGAAAACCCAAGTTCGAGACCCCGAGCTCGCCAGCTTGAGCGCAGGCCCATCAGGCTTGAGCAAAAGCTCACCAGCTTGGACACAAGATCACTGGCTCCAGTAAGGGGTTGCTTGGTCTGCTGAAGGCCCGCGGTCAAGGCACATGTAAGAAAGCAATCAATGAACAACTAAGGTGTCGCAATGGCAACAAAAAACTAATGATTGATGCTTCTCACCTCTCTTCTTTCCTGTCTATCCCTATCTATCTCTCTGTCTGACTCTCTCTCTGTCCCTGTGTAAAAAAAAATAAAAATAAAATTCATACGGAATGGATGGACTCTATTTGAATGACTAGTTTCCTTATAATAAAACTAAATTGGACAAAGACAGACACACAGAAAGAACACCATGTGATGATAGAGGCAGAGATGGAGTAAGGCTTCTATGAGCCAAAGACTGCCAAGGACCATAGCAACCACCAGACGCTGCATGAGGCCAGGCTGTATCCTCCCCCAGAGCCTTCAGAGCAAACATGGCCTTGATGACACCTTGACTTTGGACTTCTAGTTAAACACAAAACAATAAGAGCTTAACAATGGTAATAGAACTAGAAACATCAAAGTCAATTCCAACGGGGAGCTATGGCTGATTATACCAGGGGACATGGAGTCTAGTCAGAGAAGAAACAGGAGTAAATGCACGATGCCTCTCTCTTTCCAGCCTCCACTCTCTCCGCTAGCACTTCCCATTGGCTCACTCATGATGATCTAACCAGGGAAGTCCAGATGGAACAGTGTTCAGGATTCAGCCTCCCTGGTTACAGAACATGACAGAGAAGGAAGAAGAATAGACCCAAAATAGCAAACAGAATTACTGGCTGCCACATATGTATATTCATTTACTCAAAATACATTGAAAAAAAATCTCATTGGCCACATTTATCACTGATCTCCAGGACAGGGATGGAATTGGAATCATATCTGTAACCATATTTCTCAATACAGCATTTGACAAGTAATAATAGGATTGATAATTTTAACAGAACCCTTATTAGAAGCCAAACTTTTATGTACTGTGCATTATCTATTGCATATTATTTTCTTTGATTTCAATAATACTCTATAAGTAGGTACTATGGTATTTTTTTAATTTTTAAAAATTTATTTATTGATTTTAGAGAGAAAGGGAGAGAGAGAAACATTTATTTGCTGTTCCACTTATTTATGCATTCATTGATTGATTCTTGCATGTGCCCTCACTGGGGATCAAACCCACAATCTTGGCATGTTGAGATGGTTCTCTAGTCAACTGAGCTATCTAGCCAGGGTGGTATTTTTTAATGTATAAAAAAATTAAATGTAATAGTTATACAAAAGCTTGCCATATGCCAGGCATTTCTCCTAGTCTATATTCTCCAATATGATAACCACTAGCCACATGTACTATTGAACACTTAAATGTGGCCAAATTCAAATTAAGATGCATTCAAAGTAGGTAACACAAACTGAATTTATTTCAAAGACTATGAAGAAATAATGTGAAATGCCTCATTATATTTTACATTGATTAAATTTTGGTATATATTGTGTAAAATAAACTATATAATTGAAACTCATTTCACCCAATTTTTTCTTAACATGGCTACTACAAAACAAAATTTTATATATAGTTCACATTTGTGGTTTGTATCATATTTCCATTGGAATAAGCTGCTCTAAATGTTTTATATAAATATCAAGAGGTGAAAACTGAATTTAAGCCCAGATCTTCTCATCCAGAAGGTCATAGCTTAATCACCATCTTATGTAATGTCCAAAATGTTACTGAGTAAATGAGAATAAAACTTGTCATCTTGAGACCCTATTAAGTATCAAACTCTATGTCAGGTAGTATATATATTCTGCTCTGAACAATCATGCATGATAGATATTATTCTATTTATTTGCCAAATTTTAAAAAATTTAATTTTAATTTAACATACTCTTGACTACAGAGTAATAGGTAGGTGACCAAAATATAAGTCTAAGACAGATTCCAATGTTATGGTCTTAAGCACAATGTTATAGGAATTTTTTGGTATAAATGTTTTTAAAAACACAATGAACACATTAAAATTTTAGAGAGAAAAAAGATAATATACTTCTGAATATATTCAACAAGCTAAATTGTAGAGATAATAACTTATTCTATAACAGGGCATGATTAGCAGTAAGCATACTTTCTCATCCATGAACTGGTAGATTAAAAGATATTAATAAGGAAATCTGCATGGTGAATAACACAAAGAAAACACCTAGTCGATCATCAATCACTGATTATCCACAACACATGAGGAACATCCATCATGCAGTTAACAGAGGCTTGCACATGTACATATTCACAAACATGGACAACCCTCGTGACTCTAGGAACTGATTTCTTCACCAAAAGAGACAATTAAATGGTAAGTAGAAAACATCACAGGGAGCACTCACTACACGATGTATTCATTCATGATATAGCAGGAATCTGCAAGGGGCTATGATTTATGTAGAAAGTATAATAAACAATAAAGTATTTTTGGCCACCTATTTCCCATGTATAAGACACTCTCATGTATAAGATGCACCTTAATTTGAGAAACTGAAATTAAAAAAAAAAAAGAATTATTACATAAAATTATTAAACTCAAGTTTTCTTTTAAAATTTTTATTGATTTTAATTTATTGTGCTTAAATAGATTCAAGTGTCCCACCAAATATATCTCCTCCCCCCCCCACCCCATGTTCACCTTGATACCCTCTATGACCCCTACCTCCATTCCCCCCTTCTCTTCAGGATTTTCTGTTCTGCTCTCTATAACGCTGTTATGTATATATAATTTCACTAATCTCTTTCTTTTTTCTGATCCCATCCTCTCATCCCCTTTCCCTCTGACCACTTTCCCTCTGGTCCCTTTGATCCTGCCTTTACCTCTATTCTACTTCTCAGTTCACATTGTTCATTAAATTCCTCATATGACTGAAGTCATATGATATTTTCTTTCTCTGCCCAGCTTATTTCACTTAACATAATAGACTCCAAGTCCATTCATGTTGGAAAAAGTAAGATTTCCTTCTTTTCAATGGCTGCATAGTATTCCATTGTGTTTATGTACCACTGCTTTTTAATCTACTCATCTACTGATGGACACTTGGGTTGTTTCCAGATCTTGGCTATTGTAAACAATGCGGCAATAAACATGGGGGTGCATTTCTTCTTTAGTATCAGTGATTTGGTATTCTTAAGATATATTCCTAAAAATGGGATGGCTGGGTAAAGGGCAGTTTCATTTTTAATTTTTTGAGGAATCTCCATACTGTTTTCCACAGTGGCTGCACCAGTCTGCATTCCCACCAGCAGTGCAGGGGGGTTCCCTTTTCTCCACACCCTCGCCAGCACTTATAATGTGTTGTTTTCTTAATGAGCACCGTTCTGACAGGTGAGAGGTGGTATCTAATTTTGGTTTTAATTTGCATTTCTCTAATGATTAGTGATGTTGAACATTTTTCATATGCCTATTGGCCATTTGTATGTCCTCTTTGGAGAAATGTCTATTCATTTTTTTTTTTTTTTTTTTTTTTTTTGCCCATTTTTTGATTGGGTTGTTTACTTTCCTGGTGTTGAGTTTTACAAGTTTTTTTTTTTTAATTTTGGTTATTAACCTTTTATCAGACTTATTGTTGAATATGTTTTCCCACTGTGTGGCTTGTCTTTTCATTTTGTTCATATTGTTTTTAATATTGCGCTTTAGCTTTTTAGCTTGATATAGTCCCACTTGTTCATCTTGTCCTTTATTTCACTTGCCCCTGGAGATAAATGAGCAAATATATTGCTGCTAGGATGTTGGAGAGCTTACTGCCTACATTTTCTTTCAAGATGATTATGATTTCACAACTTACATTTAAATCTTTTATATATTTTGAGGTTATTTTGTGTATGGTGTAAGATGGTGGTCTAGTATCATTTTCTTGCAAGTACCTGTCCAATTTTCCCAACACCATTTGTTAAAGAGACTGTCTTTATTCCATTGTATGCTTTTACATCTTTTGTCAAATATCAATTGTCCATATAGATGTGGGTTTATTTCTGGGTTCTCTGTTCTGTTCCATTAATCTGTATGTCTGTTCTTATGCCAGTACAAAGTTGCTTTGTGTAAAATAGCCTTGTAGTATAACTTGATATCAGGAAGTGTGATACCACCCACTTTATTCTTCTTTATTAAGATTGCTGAAGCTATTTGTGGGGTTTTTTTTTTTTTTGGTTTTTATATAAATATTTTGGATATTTGTTCTATATCTTTAAAGTATGTCATTGGTATTTTAATAGAAATTTCATTAAAATTATAGATTGCTTTGGGTAATATAGACATTTTAATGATGTTTATTCTTCCTAACCATGAGCATGGTATATGCTTCCTTTATTTTGTATCATCCTTGATTTATTTTATCAGTATTTTATAATTTTCCAAGTACAAGTCTTTAAACTCCTTGGTTAAATTTACTTCTAAGAACTTCATTTTTTGTTGTTGTTGCAATGAAGAGGATTGTTTTCTTAATTTCTCTTTCAGATAATTCATTGTTGTATAATAATGCTACTAACTTCTGAATATTAATTTTATATCCTGCCATGTTGCTGAATTCATTTATCAGGTCCAATAGTTTTTTGACTGAAACTTTAGGGTTTTCTATGTACAGTATCATGTCATCAGCAAATAATGATAGTTTTACTTCTTCTTTTTCAATTTGGATGTCTTTTTTTTCTTCTTCTTGTCTGATTGCTGTGGATAGGACTTCCAGAACTATATTAAATAAGAGTGTTGAAAGGGAGCATCCCTGCCTTGTTCCTGATCATAAGGGGATTGCTTTTCATTTTTTCCCATTGAGTATGATGTTGGCCATGGGTTTGTCATAAATGGCCTTTATGATGTTGAGATATGTTCCCTGTATTCCCACCTTGCTGAGGATTTTGATCATAAATGGGTGCTGGATTTTATCAAATGCATTTTCTGCATCTATTGATAATATGTTATTTTTCTCCTTCCTTTTGTTCATGTGATGAATCACATTGATTGTTTTGTGAATATTTTACCAGGCTTGCCTCCCCAGAATAAATCCCACTTGATCATGATGTATGTTTTTTTTCATGTATTACTGGATCCGGTTTGCTAATATTTTGTTGAGGATTTTAGCATCTATGTTCATCAGGAATATTGGCCTATAGTTTTCTTTCTTTGTAATGCCTTTGCCTGGTTTTGGAATGAGGATTATGCTCGCCCCATAAAAGAAGGTTGGAAGTCTTCCCTCCTCTTAATTTTTTTGAAATAGCTGAAGATATTTCAAAAATAGAGAAGGATAGGAGTTAGTTCTTCTTTGAATATTTGGTAAAATTCATCTGTGAGTCCATCTGGCCCAGACTTTTGTTTTTTGGGAGTTTTTTGATAAGTGTTTCAATCTCATTTAAAGGAATTGTTCTATTTAGGTTTTCTGATTCTTCCATATTGATTTTTGAAAGATGGTATGTTTCTTTTTCTATTGTAGTTGATTTCTAGTTTCATGCCATTGTGATCAGAGAAGATGTTTGATATGATTTAAATCTTTTTAAATATATTGAGACTTCTTTTGTGTCCTAGCATGTGGTCTATCCTAGAGAATGTACCATAAGCATTTGAAAAGAATGTATATTCTGCTGCTTTAGGGTGAAAGGTTCTGAAGACATCTATTAAATTCAGTTGATCTAGTGTGTCATTTAAGGCTGCTGTTTCTTTGTTAACTTACTTTCTTGAGAATCTATCCAGTGTGTTAGTGGGGTATTAAAATTTCCTACTATTATAGTATTGCTGTTGATCTCTCTCTTTATGACCATTGAAATCTGCTTTATAAATTTAGGTGTTTCTATATTAGGTACATATATATTTATAATGGTTAAATCTTCCTGTTGGATTGCTCCCTTTATCATTATGTAGTGACCTTCTTAATCCCTTACTATAACCCTTGTTTTAAAGTCTATTTTTTCAGGTATAAATATTGCTACCCTGGATTTATTATTTCCATTTGCATGAAATATTTTTTTTCTATCTCTTTACTTTCATTTTGTGTGTCTCTTTTGTTTTGAGGTGGGTCTCTTATAGACAGCATATGTATGAGTCCTGTTTTCTTATCCACGCAGGTACTCTATGTCTTCTGATTGGAGCATTTAATCTATTTACATTTAAGATTATTATTGATATGTAGTTGTTTCTTGCTATTTTATTCTTTATATCTACATTCTTCTTTTTTTAGATTTTCCCCCTTTTGTTCTGTTTACAGCAGGCCCCTTAACATTTCTTGCAGCATTGGTTTGATTGTAATGAATTCCTTAAGTTTTTTTTGTTTTTGTTTTTGTTTTGTTTTGTTTTGTTGTCTGGGAAGCTTTTTATTTCTTTTTTAATTTTAAATGATAGCTTTTCTGGATAAAGAAGTCTTGGTTGTAGGCTCTTTTTTTGCATTATTTTGAATATTTCTGGCCACTCCCTTCTGGCCTTAAGTGTTTCTTTTGAAAAGTCAGATGTCTTCCTTATGGGGGTTCCTCTACAGGTAAATGACTGCTTTTCTCTTTCAGTTTTTAGTATTCTTTCTTTTTCCCTTAATTTTAGCATTTTAATTATAATGTGTCTTGTAGGTTTCTTCGGGTTCCTCTTTAATGGGACTCTCTGTGCTTCTTGAACTTGTGTGACTTTTTTCTTCATCAATTTAGGGAAGTTTTCAGCTATGATTTCTTTAATCAGGTTCTCTATTCCTTGTTCTTTCTCTTCTCCTTCAGAAACCCCTATATGCAGATTTTGTTTCTCTTCATATTGTCACAGAGCTTCCTTTGAGTTTCCTCAGACTTTTTGATCCTTTTTTTATTACTACTCTGCTTCTGTGAATTTATCTTGTCCTCTAAATTACTGATTTGATCCTCTGCTTTATTCAGTCTACTTTTAATTCCTTCTAGTGTAGTTTTTATTTCTGATATTGAATTTGTCATTTCTAACTGGTTCTGTTTTATATTTTCAATGTCCTTTTTAATGCTTGCTATCTCTTTATTTAGCTGCTCATTATGTCTATCCATTGTTACCCTAAGTCTTTGAACATCCTGACAATCATTATTTTAAACTCTCCATCCAGTAATTTGGTTATTTTCATCTTATTCAATTTTTCTTCTGGGAATTTCTCTTGTTGATTCATTTGGATTGCATTTCTCTGTCTTCCCATTTTGTCTGTATATAGACTCCTCCTTTGGGTGTGTTGTTTGTGTAGCTTGCTGAGTCTAGGCTTGGTATTTCCTGCCTCCAATTTCCAGTTGTGTTTTTTCTAGATCTTCTTGGGTTGATATCAGCTGCTTTTGTAGTCTGTTCTGGGCTACTTGTCTGCTGTAACTGTTCTTTTTGCTATTTGTGTTGGCATTTTCTATGTCTTAGCTGGGTTAGGTGTGAGGAGCCCTTCCTTAATATACCACTCTAACAAAGGTTGTTAGGTCCTATACTGATGCTCTCCATATCTGGCCACTGGATGTGCTCACCCTGGACCTCCCTGACTAAAGTCTAGCACAGATCAGTGGGGTCACTGCCTATGACTGGCCCTCATCAATAATTTTGGAGCTGCAGGTGATCTAGATCTCGTGGATATCTCTGCTGGGCCCAGGTGCCATTGTAAATATCAGCTGGAATGCTAAGCTATCTTTTATCTACTCTTGGCCTGGGGAAAGTTTGTTTAAAAGTTCAAGTTCCCCTGAGATCCACTTTCTGCCGCCATTATTGCTAGCTACTTGTTGGGCTCAGTACTATAATTCAGAGATTAGGTATGGTATTGGATGTGGCTTGCCCCTTAGCCTCAGGTGTCATTCTATCCAGACATTTTTTTTTCTAGTTTATTTTACTATTTTCTTCTTTTTCAGTTCTCAGAAGGACATGACCACAGGAGTCCAGTGGATGTGGTGGGCTCTGTGTTCCCGATGTGTGGTCTGTCCACCGGTCCACTGCCATAGCTGCCACCAGCTCTGGCGTTCAGACTTGGGACACTTCCAGTGCCAGTCTGCTCCTTTGGCCACTACAGCTTCTGCCACCATGGGCGGGCTTGTGTGCTTGTGCTCAGGCCGTGGTGTCTTTTGCCGCTGTGGCCACCATGGGCTTGCATGTGCCCCCTTGGGCCGTCTCCACAGCCACCCTTGCTTCTGCAGCTGTGGGCAGGCTTGCATGCATACGTTTGGGCCACAGCTGCAGCCTCTCCAGCCTCCGCCCCTGCAGGCAGGGTTGTGCGTGTACACTCTAGCCACACCAGTTCCTGCTGCCTTATTAGCCACCAGCCTGCCCACCCTCAGGCATAAACTCAAGTTTTATTCATCATAAAATTCATATAACTCCCCATCAGTGCAAAAAAGAAGGAAATGCAAGTAAAAAATAAAACAGACTACAACTACTGTAAAAGATACAGCCAGTTTTTAGGCCCCTAATTTTTAAAAAATGGTGCGTCTTATATATGGGTAAATATAATAAATACTATATTCTGAAATTTGCATACAAGAATAAAAAACTGGAAATAGACTTCCCTGTGATACTGTAATGCTAGAATAGCAGAAATTAATTTTGTAATATATTCTTTTTCCCCTTATGTTGTGGTTCTCAGTTTGTTATATGAACTTTATTTCCCTACTATTTTGTGCATCCAGAATAAAAATATTTTTCACAGAATTATTTTCCAAAAATACTTTTTCTCTTTTAGTTAGAAAAGAACATAATTTTGAAGTTATTCTTTAATTTAAATAAATGTGTTTACTATTAATTTTAAAACAAATAAATGCCTTGTTTATGGGTGAATTTAATACCTAGAAAATATTTCATGACTGATACCTTTTGTATGTGTGAGAAAGACTTGCAATAATATAACTGCATTTACTTTTGCTGGTTTGGGGACATCACAGTGAAATTATGTGAACAGGGGTAGAAACACTGTTGAACATGTAGAAAAATAAGACCTCCTCACTGAAACAAAAGACACAGATAATTTTTAAATTTCTGATAAATTTTAGAACATTATTGGAGCTCATTATTCAATGAAGCCAAAAATGTTATGAAACCAGATGTTGAATAAAGAGCAGGTTTTTTTTGTTCAGTGTAGGAAGCATGCCTAGATTCTAAATGAATGCATTCTAAACCACTTTGATCAATTGTAAATCATAAAAACGATGACCATTCTCTCTGTCCTGGGTTTTGCAAAGTCCAGACTTGTTTTATATACCTTCATTATAGCCTCAGCAGGAAACTCAGTAACAGAAATCATTTTCTTTCTTTTTTTTCCTTCTGTAAAGCATATGGCCTAATCTAACCTGTGAAAATTCCAATTTATTTCAGCATTCATGAACCTTCATGACTAATTTCCTGAGCCAAACTATAATTACTTTAATTCTACACTGCTGGAGAGAATTTGAAAACAGGACTTCTTTAGAGAAAAAAATTAACTTATATAATAAGTGAAGAGATAAATCATATTAGCTCTAATTAAAGTATATTAACATTTTGGTTGCATATGAATAAAAATCACACAATGAAAGAAGGTTTCTTATAAAGAGACAATTTATGGAGATTTATGAAGATTTTAGGGACTTGCAAAATTTCATTACTTAACATCTCTATTAAGATCTTTACAGGCATGCATAATGAAAAGCCTAATAAAAGATTTAATAAATGGACTTTTGCTTTAAGTTACACTGATTCAGTGCAAGCAAAGGTTCTAAACCCATAATGGAGATTAAAATGATAATTGCCAATTTAAAAATACATATGCTATTTCCATGGCAAGCAGTAGAGAAGTAGGAAGTCAGAAAACTGTCTTCCATCAAAGTTGAGTAATACCACAGTTTCTCCTGGCATTCTATAACTATGGTAATTACCTCCCTTTTCTATATTGTTTACCTTTTATCTAAACATCTACGAGTTTAGGGGGAAAATAGGGTGAATGTATAACTTACATGAAACTATAAGTCAAGTTCTTCCCTTTTGCATTAATACAAGGTCTTTAGCTGTGTGTGTGTGTGTGTGTGTGTGTGTGTGTGTGTGTGTGTAGAATGAATGTTTTATACAAATAGTAGACTTCCTTTTACTTAAGTTAAATTTGATGATGAAAGTAATAAGATTCTTTTCCAAAAATGTTCTTTTATTTAACTAATAAAATAGAACTGCCCAATGGTTGCATTTTCTATATTGCTCATAAATGGCTCATAGAGAAGATGTTCTCAAACCAAGTGACAGACAAGTTCCTCACCTATAAAAATGCCCAGCAAGCACAAGATTGTGTGTGTCTAATTTGCAGATGAGATTTGCATCCAGCATTCACCATGGTGCTGCTCCCCAATTTCGAAGATAGCATATGTTCCATTTGTCATGGCATTCAGAATCCACTACCCTTCAACAACCATGGCACTTTTATCATTCACTTTAAGTTTTCCATAGCCATGAATGCTGCAGAATGGACCTTATTTTCTCCTGTCATTCACACATCACTGTTTACAACTACCATTTTTTTTATTTTTATAATTTTCTAAAACATGTCATCATATAAAGCATACAAACTCAAGAGCCTTATTGAAAACAGTCATAGTTACTCTGCAAAAAAATATTCATTTTTAGATTTTCAAATAATAAAAATACATATTTTAATAAAGAAAATTCTAAACTAAAGTCTGTGGAAATGTATTTCAGTTCCTGCATTAATGCATCAGCAATTAGACATTGCAAACAATTATTCTCATGGGTGTTTAGTAACTCGTCTGCAGAATAAAAAGTGACTGTGCTCATAGAGACTCTCATTTCCATGTATAATCTCTCAAACTCTTGGGAAATATTTATTGAGTTACATTTTTAAAACTCTATTCTTTTCTTTTTCTTTTTTTACAGGAACAGAGAGAGAGTCAGAGAGTGGGATACATAGGGACAAACAGACAGGAACGGAGAGAGGTGAGAAGGATCAATCATTAGTTTTTCGTTGCCGTCGCAACACCCTAGTTGTTCATTGATTGCTTTCTCACATGTGCCTTGACCCCAGGCCTTCAGCAGACCAAGAAACCCCTTGCTGAAGCCAGCGACCTTGGGTCCAAGCTGGTGAGCTTTTGCTCAAGTCAGATGGGCCCGCACTCAAGCTGGTGAGCTTGGGGACTCGAACCTGAGTCTTCCGCATCCCAAGCCGACGCTATCCACTGTGCCACCGCTTGGTCAGGCCATTTATAAAACTCTAAATTGTATTGCTATTGATACCAGAAAATGAAAAGTCAAAACTAAGAATTTTAGAAAACTCAGAGAATAAATGGCAATTTAAAAACAAAGAGAAAAATAATGGTAAAGGAACACAAGAAGAGCTAACGATTAGAGATTTTCTGATAGTATGTTGGAGAAAATATCATAAACAATCCTAATGCAGAAAAAAAATAGAAAATTGATTACACTGGGGAACAAAATTTTTGTTGCATCCACAAAACACTTTTTCTTACCTAATTCAAGTGTGCTATTCTCAAATCTGACATTAGTTTTTCTCAGTAAGCTAAAGCTTCTTTGCAATTCAAGATTTCAGGTTTTCATCTTATTGTAAAATTTTCAACTTTTAGTTTAACATAATGAAGTAATTCTTCTTGGGCATCATCTTTGTGAAAATATAATAATTTATATAATGCAGTAAATACACTAATACACTAAAAGATATGATTGCATCAGAATTTGTCTACAATTTCAAAATAGAACATATTAAAACACTTATTTTAATCATAAAATGTGCGCAAAACTTATTTAAATTCTATTCAAGCAAAAATTTGCATTTGTAGCTCTTGCATTTGTGTACTTGTTGAGGACAATCTTATTTGATGCTCCAGCAGTAGTCTGCTCATCACTAACAGCTCCAAGATTTTCAGGAAACTTATCAAGGTGGTTGTTCATGAAATGAATCTTAATGCTCGTGTTATATCCAATGTAGTGGAAAGCCAACAGCATCCTTTGAACCAGAAGTTCATAGTTTTCTACTTTTATGTTGCCAAAGAAGTTTTTTGTAACTGCCACAAAAGACTTTCTTCTCCTTATTCATCTTCCTGGCAAATTCTTCAACACGTATGAGGGTTCGAATTTGAGGTCCATTGAATACATCTGCTTTTATCTTCTCAAAAAACAAGGCAGGAAAAGCAGAAATAATATGTTGAAAGCTTTCACTTTCTCTATTCAAAGCCTGAACAAACTGCTTCATTAAGAAAAGTTTGATGTGAACTAGGGGAAAAATGATCCTGTCTCGATTAACTACAGGTTCGTTCAAAATATTTTGCATCCCTACTTCCAGAGCTTCATGTTTCAGCCACTCCTTCTGTGTCCAGTGCTTCCCTCAAGATTGGCTGTCCCACAAACACAGAAAGCAAGGGCACTTCGTGAAACATCGAGGTTGTTCTAGCAGGAAATTTGCCATTTTAAGATCCACACAAATGACCCAGTTATGCTCCTCATACTTCAGAAAGTCGAAGACAATTTTTATGTCATCATAATCTTCCTACAGATGAGTTGAATAACCAATTGGAACTTCTGCATAAACATTACCGTTGTATAGAACACATTTCAGACTCCATTTAGAGCTGTCAAGAAAGAGCTGCCATTCTGTTGGATTGTAAGTGGTAACACCTAAACTGGCTGAGAAGACTACTAATATCATGACAGTAAACCAAGTGTTTGTCTTTGGAAAAAAACTCCACAAAATTTGTTCCTGCTTCCTGAAATGAGATACTTTAGCTGACCTGTGAAGTACATTCTTTTCTTGAAGCCTGGAGGCTAATAACTCAGCTGCTTTCTTTGATAGGCCCAAATCTCTTACTAAGTCATTCAATTTGGGTTGGCTTAACTGCTGAGGGGTTAATGACTGCTTGGCATCAGAAGAAGACCCTTCAGATTCTACAACCATTTCCTCATGCATCTTATTAAAATACACTTGATCACCATGTTCACTTTCTTATTTCTTAGAGGAAATAAAACCATTGGAAACTGAAACCAGGAGTGTCTCAGAGTGTGGGATAGGTTGTACTGCTGAAGAAATAATAGGATATATGATCATATGCCGTTTTTTTCTTGCTGATGCCTTTTGTATAGATCAGATAGAAATAACAGTCACTGCTGTGGTCCTTGGGTTCACACCACACCATGGGAATACCAAAAAGCATTCCTTTGTGTTTTCCTTTTGTCCAGTCACAAAGCATTTCCTCACAATTATGACACACAATATGAGGAGCTTAATTCTTGTCTTGATCGCCAAGGGGAACTTGAAAATAGGCAATATATGCGCGTGTCACAAATGATGAAATATTGTGCCTTTGACATTTAAGTGTGTAACAGCCACATATATAATAGAATGTGTCAGGACTATTCTTACATTTACACCTACTCAAAGAAGCCATCTTAAACTCAAAGATTCAATCTTAAAACAAAATAAGAGGGTGTTTTTATCAGATAATAATTTTTTACATTTAAAAACAACTGCAATTATGTAAAGGTGATGTTTGTAAAACATTAATTGCCTTGTGGTTATGTTCAATCCAAGAGTCATTGCCCTTTAACTCCAATTTAAAAACAAGTGCATGCCATTAACTGTAAGAAAAAGAAATTAAAATTGCATAAAAACTAGAGCAGGCACCGAAAAACAGATTTCAGATTTGCAATCAGCGATGCAGATATATATATAGAAAAAGTTATAAAACCTCATGCAACAGAAAATTTAAAATAAATTGTTCCCCAGTGTTATTTATATAGTTATTACAATAGTCAATATGATTATTAATGTAATTCTAATTAGGATATATATTTTTACAAAAACACATGTTAATGCTTAATTGAGATGCTTATATATTAAGAGAAAGAAAAGTGGGAAATGAGAGAGATAAAAATGTACTAGAAGTAGAAGCTTCCCTCATGGGTTCCTGATGTGACTGTCATAGGTATGGGCAGAAGACATTTCTCATTCTGTCTTCTCAGGACTTGCCTACACTGCAGACAAGAGTACTCCACTTGAAACCTAAAATGCTGTGCTCTTGTATTTCAGGGCTACCTGAGCCCCATTTCACACCAAGTTGTGACCTTAAAATATATACAGCCTATATGTTATGAAAAGCTTCACATTATGAACTTATTTTTAAATGGGTCTGGGTTTATACTGGACAGAAGCAAAAGCAAATAGTGTAGAGCCTTTAACCAATGGTAAAAGTGTTTCCAATGGTAAAACACAACTGACCATAAAGTTAATAAAAATATACATATATGCACACTCTAAGGAAATATGTCAATGTGACCAATTTTCCAAGAGACATGGAAATTATGAGGTACAGTGTATAAATTATGAATACACCATTAAGAAAAAGATTAGTACAATGCACAACATTCAAATTAGAAAACTATATTTCAAAAACTTAAAAAGGGGATGTATTCTGTTTAAGAAATAACATACTTCTCTTTAGATAAATGATATTCTTCTATATCATTTTCTAAAAGGTCTGTCATTCATATTTAAGTCTTTAGCTAACCTGAAATTCATTTTTATGAACGATACGTTGAGATCTAATTTCATATCTTTTTATATAGCTAAACAAGGTATTTTGGGGGGATATGATCATCAAAAAGGAGTCCATAAAATAAATTCATGACAAATATATCCTGATTTTTTATGTACTTAAAATAGTTAGGACTCATATATTTGCTTTACCATGAGGAAAAATGGAAAAGTCTCAGACAGATTTGAAAGATAATAGGTGAATCATACAAAGATAAGATTTTCAATGAGAGCAAAGTAGACTTTTACAAGCTAAAGGCTTTTCAAAAGAGATATGCTAGAACTGTTTTATAATTAAGGTCATATTTTTTTCTGAGAATAGTGGGTTTTATGTAGCAGGAACTTTCTTACTCAAATCCATAACAAAGTGCTTTGTACAGTGGGAATATACTAGCTATACAATCATAAGTTGACAATCATAAGTTGAATAAGTTAAGAAGGGAGCTTAATATTATACCTTGTTATCAATGATGTTGAAATGTCCTATATGGTTGTCAAGATTGGTTCTGACTTACGTGTTGAAATATTGATCAATCTATTGGCAGTAACAGGCAGGGTCCTCCTTGGGATACCTTCTATAGATCTTGGGGTCTCTGAGGACCAAGATGCAATGAGTGACTACTGTGTCAGTAGCTCATCTGAAGGTAGCATTAGCAAAACTTAAGAACACCAAATTCAGCCCATGTACACACCCTGCTCAGCAACTGCTTTTATTCATGACTAATATTACTATTAATAACCTATTAATAGCAACTAATGTTGCTATTAATAACCTATTAATAATTCTTGCACAATACCATGAAGCTGAAAATAGATGCAACCTTAGAAAAACAAACATACTTAGAGTGCAATCATTTTCCATCTTTCATGGGTGTATGTAGCTCGAAAGAAATTTATCATTAGCTGTCATGTATTAATTTTTCACATAAGATCGTAGCTATATTACTCAATTTGTCAACACCTTACAAGGGTCACACTGTACCTTCAAGAAGTTTTCTTAGGTGACCCAAGCTAAAGGATGGAGCCAGCACTTTTTTCATTCTGATTTGAAGGTTAACATTAAATAAATGAATGAATCAGGACTTTATTATTTGTACTGTACTGACACTAACATTGATGGAAATAAAAACTATTCTGTTTTTATGTTAGCTCACCTTTTTTCTATGAGGTTGTTTTAATAATTTAGTATAAACTGAATATTTTGTGTAAACCAAAAGCAATCATTTCTACCTCCCATTTCCAATATAGCAAACAGAGCCATCTAAGATATTTAATAGGCACATTAATTATATCATTGATGTGTTATATCATATTGCTCACAAACACTAAATAGTTCAGAAAGCTACTGAAAAACTTATTTTAATTGGTTTTCTCAAGTGTCTAAACCTTGATCATCTATTTTCACATTTCAGTGATTTCAGAAGTATAACTGCAATTATGCCTGCTGCTTGTTATTTTTGGAAAATATGTTCTATTTATACTTCCTAGAATAAGTAGCAGGACATTCATAAGGTTACAATTAAGTATGGAACAAACTAAACATTAAGTCTTACAATCTGTGTTCTGACAAACATTTCTAATTACAAGCTTGGAAATGCCCACACAGGTTACATCAACATGAAAAAATGAAAAGGTACTTTTTTTTTGTAAAATGCTTGTATATTTAGTGTGCATATTGTATAATGAGCCCTGACATGTTCAGTGAAAATGCTTCCATTTTTATAAGAGTTTTTCAAAATATACTTTTCTTGGCTATCATATAAATGACCCTTCTGAGGTAGCAGAGTCAAAATCTGCCCAAGTAACTTAAAATTATAAAAATTACTACTTTCTCAGCAAAGTGCTGGATGAGTAACTTTAATTTTCTGAGTCTTTGGCCAGCATGTGACTATATTAAATAAGTCATCAATCTTCTTACTGATTACTTAGAACGGCACTTACATAGAAGTCTGCTATGCCTTGCCCTCCAATGCCCTCTAATAAAGAAAATATGCATTTTCCTTCTCACACCTTCTCTTGGATGCCTTCATTTATACCCCTCATTTCTTAATAAATGTTCAATATCTTCATAAAAAACAAAAACTAGAATAATTTACTCAGCTGATCATCTACTCCCTTCTTGGACAGACATGAAAAGAATGAGTAGATGCTTAAGTATAGAACAGAATTGTGTTTCTACGTCTAACTTTTTTTGACAGACCCAATTGTTTAAACCAATGCAAACTGTAAAACACTTTAAGAGAAGAGCTCAGAGACAATAAGACAACTGTGCAGTCTCTCAAAGGTGGTAAGTAAATGTTTTATCCACACTGTCTCCATAGACTTGCAAAGGTTCCTTCACTGAGTATTTTAGATAAAGGATATCTGATTTATTTGGGGTTTCCAAACCTTAACACTGAACTCTCTTGATTATACATACTAGACACATAAAATAAAATTCAATTATATGGTTGAAGAATTGGATATACTCCCAAAAACTGAGGTATGAGCTATATATATTTTTTAAATTATTTTTATTTATTTATTCATTTTAGAGAAGAGATACACAGAGAAAGGGGGGAGAAAAAAATGGGGGAGGAGCAGGAAGCATAAACTCCCAGATGTGCTTTGACAGGGCAAGCCCAGGATTTTGAACCAGCAACCTCAGTGTTCCAGGTCAACGCTTGATCCACTGCACCACTACAGGTCAGGCTTGAGCTATATTTTTAAGACAATAAAACTCCTTTGTATGATATGATAATAGTTTATAATGACATTATGGCTTTATCAAAACCCATCAAACTTTACAGCACAGAGTAAACCTCAATGTGTTCAACTTTTAAAGAACTCCTGAGGAGATTAGGGATCTCTAGATGAAATGCATAATAGGATATATGTGGCCAGTAGTCACAGCCATCACAGCTAGGCACATGCAAGTTCCCATTAGATTAAAGCATATAGTAAAGAAACAACAGAGCCAAAAAATGGTGGGTCATTCCTTTATTCTAGACTCACACCCAGCAGGTGAGTAAAAACACACAGGGCTCCAAAACCCACTCATTCAGTGCTCACAAAACTACTGACACATCTGAGTTTTTCTAGAATCAAAGGCCCTCACTAGCTCAGTCACCTCAGTTTCCCCATCTTCTCCCTCCTCATCTCTGAATAAACTGCCTTCTCCTTCAACACCCTGTCTTCTTCGCTGCTTCTTCTTCCTTCTTCCTCACAAACTTTTCTTGGTGCAAAAACCCATCCTCTAGTGCACATTAGCATAACAAAGTCCCTTCCCAAGCAGAAAGGTACTTAGTAGTTTCATCTGGCAGCACAATTTACCTGGGCAGTGGCCATTTTTAACAACAAAAGTGAGCAAACCCAGAAAATACAGATTTTATAATCTCATTTGCGCAACATTCCACCCCTTTTGCTCACTTTGCAATCCACATTACAGGCATTCCTCTGCAAGAAATTAGGCACATCACACAAATTACAGCAACAGCACAAGTTATACAATTTCAACAATTACAAAGGTTCCCTTCATCAGAGCTTCCCCCATCAGGGTCTCTCACATTGTCCAAAAGCCGCAAGACTCTCCAACAAGAGACTAGTGCCCCCTCTGGTTGCAGTCCAGAAATCAGCCCACGTACATGGGGCCTCAGGCTTCCTCCTAATACCTGCCATCTTGGCAGGTCTTAAGACACTATCCTAAGGAGGAGCACATGGCAATGATGGCCAGCATTTCCACCTCTGTTCCAGAGCCATTCACCCCTTTGTCCCGGAAACATAGCAGGGGATTAGTAGGTACTCTCTGATGCTGGGCTTTTATCTTCTGAGGTCGGTGGACAGCAGCTTCAGCCAGATTCTCCTCATCCTCAGAAGAGGAGCTGGAAATGCCAGTTCTCACTGATTCAGATCCACTCTGCTGGCGCAGCTCCATCTTAGGCTCCTGCAGCTGCTGTCTTTCCACAACTTCCAGGGAAAACTGTATCTCATGAACCTATAATTCCTTCTCCAGAAACTACTCCATTTCCAGGCACAACTCACAAACCTGGTAGGCCTCCTTCTCCAGCACTTGCTCCAGTCCAAGATCTGCATCTTTTTCTCCCATAGCCATTCCAAATCCTTCCACTGCTTGGATTGCAGGCCTCGGGCAGTCTCTTCCATAGCTTTCTTGGTTCCTCTCAAAGGGCTATGAAAATCAGCCAGCCTAAAGTCCCCAAAAGAACAGCCATGGGGAACCATAACAACAACCAGTCCTCTACCCCACCTCACAAAGGTGGTCGTGACTCAATATCTATCTGATCCAAATCCTGCCAAGTACACCAAATGTATGGCCAGTAGTCAGAACCCTCACAGCCAGGCACATGCAGGTTCCCATTAGATTTAGGCAGACAGTAAAGAAACAACAAAGCCAAAAATAATGGTGGGCCATTCCTTTATTCTAGCCTTGTACCTGACAGGCGAGTAAAAACAACAGGGCTCCAAAACCCACTCATTCAGTGCTCACAAAGCTACTGACACATCTGGGTTTTTCTAGAATCAAAGGCCCCCACCAGCTCAGTCTGCTCTGGTTCCCCATCTTCTCCCTCCTCATCTCTGCACAAACTGGCTTCTCCTTCAGCACCCTGAATTCTTCACTGCTTCTTCTTTCTTCTTCCTCACAAATTTTTCTTGGTGTGAAAATCCTCCTCCAGCACAAGTTAGCATAACAATGCCCCTTCCCAAACAGGAAGGTAATTAGCAGTTTCACCTAGCAGCGCAATTTACCTGGGCAGCAGCCATTTTTAATAATAAAAGTGAGCAACCCCAGAAAATACAGATTTTACAAACTCATTTGCCCAATAGAACAAAACAATCTAACTGAATTATGGATATATAAAAACCCTAGACTAAAGTGGTAGGTGTCAAGATGCTGACCCAGGTAATTTTGGAAATGAGTGAAGTCTGTAAGACTAGGACAGAAAAACAATGATGTAAGACCTGCTATCTAGTTGAAAAAGCTGCTTCGCATGGGAGGAAATACAGGTGAGTTATTTTGACAGCACTACATACATATATGCTGTGACTGAGCAGTTAAGTAAGTGCACAGACAGGAGAGTGGAGACTACAAGTAAGTAAGGAGGGAGGACCGGAATGACCAGCAGACTGACTAAGGTTGTGAAATAGGAGACACACGTATAAACTCATGTTTAACTTAATATATATACAATAGTTACATATGAAAATATCTGTAGATGTGTACATATACATGGGTTATCATATATACCTCAACATGAAGAGACAAAGTGATAGAATGTTCTCTTGTTATGCAAATAATAAAAATAACACTTTTTTCTGTGATATTTTTCTCCAAAATATCTAATCTTAGTCTAATGAGAAAAACACAAGGGCAAATTTTAATTGAAGGACATTCCATAAAACACCTGACCAGTCTTCCATAAAAATGTCAAAATCTTCAAAACCGAGAAAAGTCAAAGAAATTGTCACTTTCAAGGGGAGGCTAAGGGGACCTGAAGACTCTCTAATGTGGAACAAAAAGAGGACATTAGGTAAAAACTAAGGAATTCTTAGCAAAGTAAAGACTTGAGTTAAAATAAAGCAAGACTAACGTATTGTTCATTAGAGAGCACAATGTTCACTAACTGTAAAAATGTACATTACCAAGGTAAGATGCTTAAAGTGGGGAAAGCTGAATGTGCAGTTCATGTTGAAGCTATACTTTCTAAATTTTTGTTAAATCTAACACTGTTCTAAATTAAAACATGTATATTGGTCAAATAACTTTGTAAAATATAATTTTTATGTTTGCTCGTTTATAGTTTGCATTGGGGACTGGGCAGAGCCAGGTATATGTTGTCTGTGAAATTGCAAATTACCTTTCTGCTTGAGAAGAGCTATTGTTTTGCTAATGTTTACTGGGGGAGAGGTTTTCATGCCTAAAAGTTTTGAAAAGAGAAAAGGAGAGAGAGAGAGAGAAGCCATGTTTGCAGAGTGAGAGCAGAGGGTGTAAAGCCAGTGGCCAAGGCCACCATCACAGCCGCCCGACCCATGCAGGTTCGCATTAGATTCGTACAGTAGGTAATAAAACACAGGAGCCACGAACTGGTGAGCCATCAGCTTTAATTCTAGCTTGCACCTGGTGGGCAAGCAAAAACACACACTGGGCTCCAAAACCCACACATTCAGTGCTCACAAAGCTACTGACTTATCTGAGTTTCCTAGCATCAAAGCTTTCCAGCTCACCAGACTTATTCACCTCTGTTTCCCATCTCCTCCTGCACAAACTCTTAACAAACTGGCTTCTTCCTCAGCACTCTGCCATCTCGGCTGCTTCTCCTGGCCTTCACGTGGCCTTACTCTGCTCTCCTCTCTAATACTAATCTCAGGAACCCAGGAACCGAGAGAGAGAGAGATCAAGCTACTGGTCTCTCCCGCTTTATAGCATAGACTCAAAACCTTTAATCCAATTATACATAAAGAAAGTCTCTGATACAAAGCCACCCATCTGAGGCATAATGGGATTCCTCAGGAGAGTGCACCACCCTACATCATCCAATCAGTCAAGGGTGTGGGGAAGAGCTTACTCTTAAACTAAGCCTTAGGCTATAACGACCCAACCTGCTTACATTACAACTTTTTCCCCACAGCCATCACAAGCATAAGGGCAAATAATATCACCTGGGTGACGGGCTTCCATGTGGGCAGCACCATCTTTAACAAAGTGAGCATATTATATTTTATCTGCCGAACAGAGGGAATACAGAGTGCTGAAGAAGAAGCCATGTGCAGAGAAAGGAGAAGGTGTGCAGATGGGGAACCAGAGCTGAGGGACTTTTGCAAGCTCTGCTGAGACTGGTGGGGCCTTTGATTCTAGGAGGAACCGGAGAATATTCTTCTGGTTGTGGAACTGGAGACTGTGTCAGGGTTTTGTGAGCTCTGAATGAAGAGGGAAGTGTTTTCCCTGTGTGTGTTGCTCGTTGGCCGGTGTGAGACTTAATAAAGGAACGGCCCACCATTTTTTGGCTCCACTGTTTCTTTACCATCTGCCCAAATTCAATGAGAACCTACATGTGAATGGCCACAATGGCCATGACTACTGGCCATTCAGTGTATTAAAAATGGCAACATCTGAGTTGTGTGCTTAGAAGTGACAGATGCAGAAGCCATGGGGAAAAACTATACTGGCAGGAGAACTGTGAAGAAAAATTATCTAGCATTTTTTCAAAGTGAAGAATGTGTTGGATTTTTGTGTGCATTCTGCCTCAAATATTTGCAGTAAAACAAGCTTTTGGGAATGAGGAAAACCAACATAATTTTTTCAGGCTATTTCTTCTGTGAACTTACCCCCATGCAATCAGGAAGAAAGGGTGTTACAAGCCAGGTTCCATTTTGATAAAGGTGTGGAGAAATGCAGAGGTATCACTTTCCCCAGACACAGCAGGTAACTATCCACAGGTTGCAAGACCTCATTCAGGCATTAATCCCAGAGTTCAGGAACAAGAGATACACTCAGCCCAGAAAACCAGGTAGCCTGACTTCAACTGTGTATGTATAAAATCATATCCACCTGCAGATCTATTTGTTTTATCACTGCATCACAATGATATCCAGTTCCTGGGAGGTAACAACATTTGCTTTTTTATCTCCCTTAGGCAGTTAGTCTGCCTCCTTAAAGTGCTTTAATAAGTAAGAGATAATTTAAACACAGAAACAGAGGATGTTTTGTTGGAATGAATTGGTTTCCCATCTCAGTCTCAAAGTCTTAGTTGAATTGGGGCAATGTTTTTGTGAATCTTAGTATATCACTCACAATCTCCAAAGACACCTATAACAAAATGCTGAAGTTTGTTTTTAAAGGCACAAAGTATGGATGGTCCCAGTCCATAAATGAACACGGTTTTATCTGTAATATCTGATTCCAAGTTGATGAGTAAGCCTAGAAGTTGCATTTCTGCTTATCCATGGCACACTCTTGTTAAATTATTCTGAACTCACAAGCCTTTCAAAAGGCAAGACACATTGATTTCCTCATTATGTCAGGAAGTGGCAACTTAAGCAAATTTCTTTCAAACCCCAAGGTCTGTTCAGCAGTGATAAGACAGGACACCATCTGTAAGTTGGTGAGGTTTTGTATTAAGACGGTTTACAGGGTTTACAGTGGGAGTATTTTTGTCCTGTAAATTTTTCCTCTCCCTACAGCCCGTTAGGAGAGAATGGAAGAGGGAGAACTCAAGGGCTAATTCACTTCTAACATTCTTTAGGATTTTCCACAGTGAAAGACTGGTGAGAAGGTACTGGGTTTCATTGTTTCACTCTTATTTGCTCCACACACAATTTTCCTGACTTCCTTCAAAAGATGACAATGACACAAAGATTGCTTATTCTCATTAAGCACAGATGCATGATGACAAAAGCAAAAGTAACATCAGGAGTTTTAAATTCCACGTTAAACGTGTAATATATTAACATGAAAATTAGTCACTTTTTAAATGTAAAGAAGGGGAGGTCACCAAAAAAGAATGATGACAGTTTGACTCAAAATGTTTCTTTCTCTAGCCACCACTAGACATTCAATCTTTCAAGTGTGCTTTGCGGAATGGAAATGCCAGAGGCTAGTAAGGAAAGAAAATAGGAAGAATAGTAGCTTGGAGAATTATGAATTAAAAGGACATAGTGAGTGATCTGAAAGGTCAGAAGCATAAAAAAGCAGGGTCTTGCCTGACCAGGCAGTGGCGCAGTGGATAGAGTGTCAGACAGGGATGCGGAAGACCCAGGTTTGTGACCCCGAGCTTGCCAGCTTGAGCGCGGGCCCATCTGGCTTGAGCAAAAAGCTCGCCAGCTTGGACCCAAGGTTGCTGGCTCCAGCAAGGGGGTGCTCGGTCTGCTGAAGGCCCGTGATCAAGGCACATGTGAGAAAGCAATCAATGAACAACTAAGGTGTTGCAATGGCAAGGAAAAACTAATGATTGATGCTTCTCACCTCTCTCTGTTTCTGTCTGTCTGTCCCTATCTATCACTCTCTCTGACTCTCTCTCTGTCCCTGTAAAAACAATAAGAAAAGAAAAAGCAGGGTCTTCTGAGGAGAACCCTTTTCAGAACTGTGAGTGCGATTCTTTAAAGGCAGGAAACAGGAGAAATTTCATTCATGTTTGGAAGTTCTTTTGACATTTCCATTAACTGAAAAAAATATGAATAATCTCTACATGTTTGATTCATAGTAGGTGAAGATAGCACATTAAGAACTCATTGAGATGTTATAATTAAACAGTAGACAAAATATTGATTTCCCATATACTGGTGCTTTTTAAAAAAATACTTCTCTAAGTACTTAAAGATCTAGGGACCATAGTCATTCAGTTTTATTTCTGCTAAGTCAGAAAAGATTGAAAACATTAAACAGAAGAAAATTGGTTCCTAAAAATTTTAAGAAAGTTTTTCTTTGCTTTAATCCAATGTAACTCAATAACTGTTATTTAAAGTTAGAGTTACTATTCTCTTATCTAAACAACAGGGGCTTAAAATAAATGAAACTAAAGGATCTGTCTGGTTGTCTTAACCTAAGGCTGTGATGCTGTATATGACCACTCATTCCACTCTTTGATTTCCAATTATTTTTAGCAAAACAACCAGGAATTTTAGGAAAGATAAACAACCTATAAATAATTATTGCACTCCTACCAGGACTGCTTAACAATGACAACATTTGTTGGCTTATGGAAAAATGTGACCATGAAAAAGCAACACAAATGAAATCAACATGAATTCATTTAGGAATTAGGCAGACTAAAAGAGACTTACCTAACGGGTGTGTTACATTACATAGTCCCTGACACATGACACATCTTATCAAATTCTGTGTCATAATTGTTGCCGTAACTTCTTTCACAGTTAAAGATAAAATATAATCAAAGGGTTAAAAGCCTAGTAATCTTAGCAAGCAATCTTAGAGCTAAGATTCAAACCCAGGTTTTCTGAAATTCACATACTCAGGAGCTACACCATGTCAAAACTCATCCCCAGTTGACTGTGTGTTTGCCAGGACATTAGGTAGAATTAGAGAAGGAAATTTAGTTCGAGGTTTACAAAATAATCAAGCCCTATGCCACTTTAGTAATAATAGTCACACTTTAATTAAGTATACTATTAAATGTATGTATGGAAATGGGGGCTTTGTTTTCGAGCATTTCCTTTCTTAATTTTTTTGTTGAAAACAGCCCACAGAGCATTGATGAGATTCTTTTGTTTTGCAGCATTAAGTGCATGTCGCACTTTATTGAGAAAGAAAATCAAAGATCATAGCAGATGCCTTTGTTGGGTACTATAGACGTTTTGTGGATTTTAACACAAGTATTTCATTTTGTTCTCTGTTTAGCCTTCAGAGAGCACATTTCTCCTCCCAGGATACATTAGGACAGAGATTCTGGGAAAGAAAATTCAAATTTGTCCACAGATTAAGCCCAGTCAAAAAAAATCTAGTACAGCCCTTTTTTATATTCTTTCCTTCCCTGAAATAACTTGTAAATAACAACATTTTGTCAGATCATCTCACTAATGTTACATGATATTATCTTGACCTCCATAATGACAAGTGTATAAAAATCCTTGAGAGTGGAATGTGTTACACATATTACTTATTTATTCCAGACATATTTGTTGAGCAAGTGCATGGTAGCACTAAGGAGAGGATAGGGGGTGAGGGATGGTACTAACCTTGGAGAGGTCATATTTCTTCTGAGCTCACTCCTTCAGCTAGTGCGTCTGACATATGATGGAACAGCCCAGTAAAGGTAACTGACAACCAGAGGGGATGCCATATACAGTTGAATTTAAGAAATAAGTAAAATAATAATCTATTCTTTTTGTTTAAGAGTATAAGCAGAGTCAAAAAATGACATCCAAATACACACAGACACACACAGACACACACACACACACACACTCAAACTAAATCTACATTATTTGACCAAACTTGCAGTTCTAGGACATAATCAGAATTCTAAGCACCAAATTCAGTGCTTTAGGAGGAATATGTTCATTTCAAGGAAATAAAATCTCTACTTACTTCAAATAAGGAAAATCACTTTCTTTCTCTGAATACAGAAATGCAATCAAAGTGTAATAGTTGCATGCCTCACATAACCCTAGTAAAAGGTTCCTGATTATCAGAAGTAATTCTGAGACCCCGAGGACGAAGAACATGTCACAAACGAAGAGCAATTTTCTTACAATTGTGTCTCTTTTTAGGTGTCACAGTCATGAAGGTGAAACTTTAAATCAGTTTTTCCAATAATTTTAATGTTCCTTTATTGAATATTATATTTTTATTACATAGGTTTTGTTATATCACCTCTTATGTAATAGGATTAAATTGCCAAGTTAGGCTCACTTCTCACAATACCTTAGTTATTCAGATGACAGTCCTCTGTTAAGCATCAAGCCCTCACTTAAGGGAATTTTGTTCATGTTATCCCAGGAGACAAAAACTACATAGAGGTGGTGGCTCTTAGATGATGAAATAATTAATAAAAAGAGGTACACAGAATTAAGCCTCAGCCATGTGGTAGACATAGTGTTACATTTCCTTTAACTGCCCGGTTATTCTGAGAGAGAGAAAATACTACATACATTTTACCAATAAGGAATCCAAGACTCACAGATCAGACCCACTTACCTTGGTGAAACTCTACGTCAGGTTTTAGCAGATCTCTCTTCCATACCACAGAGCACGTGCTGAATGGAAAGTCAGGACTGTGCCTCAGAATGGTCATTTTAAATACTTTTAATAATTGTAACTCTTGTTTTCCATTAAAGTAAAAGAGAATGCCATAAAACAATTTAAAGTACATTGTTTACACACAGATACGAAGAAAAGCTGCAGAGTAATTTTTGACATGCGCAGTTTGCCTGCAATGTGTGTATGCACAAGCATAGGCATACAATTTATCTAACTAACAATCAAAAGATTAAAAGTGGGCATAGGAAATGATGGGTTTCATGATTTGGCAATGTCTATAATGCTCTCGTATTTTAATATGTTTGCATTTTACATTGTGTTTTTTTTTAGTTGTGTGTTTTCTAATTCCAGAAGATCTGTCATCACACACTGCCTATTAGTTCAGTTGTGCTTTATTTCTCAGTTGGAATCAAGAGCATTCAAAAACAGGAACATGAAACATAGGTAAATGCTATCTATCTGAAGCCCATTAATTCAGTTGTTAGAAAAGGTGATCAAAATTACCTCATCTAAATATTTTTTATACAATTGGGAAACAAAGAAAAACAAATAAACCTGAGACAATGGTTTAGATGCATGCGAGTCATATCTATCATCTCAAAATATTTATATGGACAATCTAGAAGATAAAAAAAAACATGTTTATTTCTCCATGAATTTGTCAGCGATGAAAATACATTAGGTTACTAAATAGAAAAAAAATGCATCTTTCTCTATTGAGTGTGGCAAGGTTTATAAGATAAGAATAAAGCCATATTTCATTTTGTGGCAAAATACATATTTCAGTTGAACATAACAATAGTAATCAAACAAGGTGTGGAGAGCTACAATTTGGTGGTGTGCATGAGCAAATCCCTTTTATGAAAGGTCATTCAGTTGTGTGCTATTAAAGGATATGGGGAAATTATATGAAATAAATCAGCCCCTTACTTGTCCTCAGCGTGAGGATGACACTTCAGGCAGGCATGATTTTGTACAACCTACTGACAGTTCACAAGTCAAGATACATTTTATCAGGGCCATGGTCCTAGAATACCATCAATCTGTTAACATATCACTCCTGTGCCCCAAAGAAATGACTCGTGGTTTGTGGGTTTCTGTCTGCAAAACTTTGAACAAACTAATTGATGTCAATCAAATATTTATTGGTATATTCCATCGGCGGTATGTTCCCTGTGTGACTTAAAGTCAATTTTTCACTATGAAGTTTCAAAGACCCCATATGCCAGGAAATATTAGATGCTTAGCATTGTTTAATCCAGCAGATAATTAGACAGGAGATCCTGATTTGTTAGCGGCAGTTAGTATATTGCTGCATCTCCAGTGTCTGCTTATCAGTTTACTATTGATCTTAATGGAAAGGAAGTTAAGGACACAATTGTATTTACCTCTGCAACGAGGCAAAGCTGACAAAAAATAAAATTATGAGCACAGTTTGAAATGCGACAAATTTGGTTCTCTCATTTCCCTTCGACTCCTATCAGAACATTTACATTCTGCAAAGAGCAATAAATAGAAGTTATAGTAGATGATTATTTTCTCTTTTTCCACTACAGAAGATCAAAACCACTTAAGCTTGCAAAAATTCTACTCCACCATGCCCTGATGAATTATTATTATTATTATTATTATTATTACCCTTTTCTGCTTTAGCTGGTAGTCATCCACCTCTGAATAGTTAAAGAGAAAAGGTTTGCAGTGAAATCCAAATTAGTTACATCATTAGAGTTAATTATGTTAAAGAGGGAAATGGGACTTCAATTTGCAGCTTTTAATTCTAGATTTCTCCAAATAATAGTTGATACAATACAAACAATTCCAATTGTGGAAATTACCATAAGTGCCTCACCTGTCCCTGACATGAGCAGAGATGAGCAGGAGGAGCACATCTGAAATCATCAGAGCAAATCTTCAATCAGATGTCAAGTACACATATAATTAAAACCTTGCACCAAGTTCCATTATTTTTTGTAACACATTTCCAGGCCAAGCCAAAGAGCAAGGATAAACTGTGGCATTGAAATAATGCATCTTGCACATTTGGCATATTTTCACTGAACTCACTCTGCACACATTAAACTCAGTCTCCAGTCTAGCTGCTTGTCCAGTTCTCCATACGTGTGATTTTTACTGCTCCTATGCTTTGTTTTATATTACCATTTAAATATTTGCTGTTACTTCAATTTTCCAACTTCAGCCTAGCTCTGCACTTCTCACTGGGTGGTGAAGGTGTCCTTATGTTAGCCTCACTCCTTAGCACTATGTGTCTGAAGACACAGATGGAAAAGAATTTTGATTTAGTTGTATCTCACTATAGATGTTGTCAGCTGTGGATTTATCTCCTGAATTTCCATTTGTTTTCTGGCTTTTTCCTTCTCAATATGAGTCCAAACTTTTTTTTTTTTTTAAAGGATCTTTTTTATTTTTTCTTTATTCTTTTTAGAGAGGAGACACAGAGTGAGTGAGAGAGAGAGAGAGAAAGGGGGAGGAGCTAGAAGCATCAACTCCCATATGTGCCTTGACCAGACCAGTGCAGGGTTTTGAACTGGCGACCTCAGTGTTCCCAGGTCGACACTTTATCCACTGCGCCACCACAGGTCAGGCTAGTCCAAACTTTTTGAGAACAAATATTTGCAGGTTATACTGCTAAATGAGTGGCCTGGTCACAGATACTACAACTGGGTGCCCCATATCATCAATAGCACCTTCAACACCCTTTACAGGACCAAAAGGACTAAAATCTCAGTTACCCTAACATAGCCAATGAATCAAGAATATACTGGTTCCCAGGTGGTTCTAAGAAATAGCCTGACAAAATAAGCGCAATTGGTGAAATAGGTAAGACTCATTTTTATTCCCTATTCAGTCTCTTCCCTTCTTTTTAAAAAAGTAAACTAGGTCAGCAAAAGATGTGAAAGTGTTGTATAATAATCACTACAAATCACTTAGAGTTCTGGTTCAAGGGGTTTTAACCTGGTAATAAATTATTCTTCTGAGAGGAGACTCAGAGTTAATTATGTCCATTACTCTAATTTTATTTTATATCTAGAGGGGAACTAAGGAGAAGAGACCACAAATAACTCACGACCATCAGCCTCTACGTTTTTGCCTAGGTATATCAGAGAATATTGTAAATGTTCCAAACCATTTCTGGCAGTAAGTCTTCCATTTTATGCTGAACAAAGGACCAAAAAACAAACTGGTAAGAGGGCTGAGAAGTAATTTTTTCTATTTGTAGACATCCATTAGAACAGCCTCTTTGTCATCACTATGCTGTGGCCAGGTCATCAAGAGAGGTATCGTTCCCTCCAGGCAAGATGCTGGGTATTAATGTGGCCAGTGAACACTCTGTTGCGGGGTTTGGGGCTCTCATCCTATAAAAGCTTAATTAACCAGAAACCACAGAATCATCCCTGGAGGAAGAGATGAATCACAAAAATTATAAGAAAGGCAGCTTGATCGGAAATCTCCACAAAATTACTAATATCTGGGTTTAAAAACTCAAACACTTATGCTTCCTCTGGACAATGAAATGAAGTTTCTTAATAATTACACTGACAAACCTCAAGAACTTCCGTCATTAAAAGGATTCAATTATGGTTATTAGTCTGTACTCATTTGTGATGGAAATGTAACTTGACTATTTAGAATGATTTCTAACCACTCAGATAGACCCTCTCCTTGCTCAAGAAGAATACTTGAACACTTGTGGACCCCTTCAGCTCTTGGGTAATACATGTTCATCCTACACGTGTTATTCTGCAGCACAGATTTAAAATACACACAGATAGTCATGTTCTTATGTTACATTTAAATAAGATTTTAGAAAGCTGTTAGCATCTATGTCCTCCAAACTTAATTCCTCTTTTTTTTTTTTTTTTTTAGCATTCTTAATTTTTAAAGGATTAGGCCAGATCTTCCATTTTATGTGTGATCAACTGAAAGATAAACTGTTAATGCCTCATATTAAACTTGAAGATGAGATGTCTGTTAAAAGCACACAGGTAATTCTTGCATCAGCTCAACTCTGTTTCAGAAGCCTTGGCTATTTTTTCAGTGACACAAGCATCAGTTAAACTAAGCCGTGTCCCTCATCTCAAAAACAGATCCTCCTTGCTTGTAGAAGGGGTTTGCTGAACTGTCCTGACTGGGTAAGTTATACACATGACAGCTCTGAATATTTTCTCTAATGATTGCCCCCAAAGTGTTAAGTAAATCTCCTTTTCATGCCTGAAAGCACGAGGCATAAGACCACCATAAACAGACAGCAGCACTTTCTATGTGATGTTGGTTATTAACAGCAGACCTGGGATTTCTCCATAGCGACAGTGCAGCCAGGGAGTGAGGGGCTGTCTCCTTTTCCTGAGGAGGCTGCAGAGCAATACCATAGCAAGTCTCTTGTGTCACTAGGGGACAGACAAGGCACTTTCCTCTCTGATCTTAACTACAGAAAAGAAAGTGCACCTGCCCTCACATCCTAAACTCCACGTCATTCCTCTGTCTTCTGCTAGTGAGATGGATCATGAGTTTGGAATTGATCAGGTCAGTCCAGTTCTCTCCTCTTCATAATTGTTGAGTGTCAAACTGGCCCCGGGGTTTTGTGGCTCTCTTTAAATGCCATGTGTTTTAGCCCCAATTTTGGATACCCATTGACAATTCCAGGGTAACATGAAAAGTCTTGCCTACACAGAATATCATGTTAAGCAAGATGGTGAAGCCTTTTTCATTTTACAAACACTTCAATTGGGATTCCAGAATAGGTGTTGATCAATAAAGAAAGGAATAAAGAAACTTTTCATTTGCAAATCTGTTATAAGTAAACACATACATGTATAATTTATATATATATATATATATATATATATATATATATATATATATATATCCATATATATTTGGGAGTATCTAGAGTTGCTAAAACAATTGAATAAAAGTTTGATGGAAAGCTTTATAATGAATGAGTCAGACTTACAATCTCTTAAATTATTGGTCATTACAGAAAGCAAGACAACAAGGCATTATTTTTTTACAGGAAAATTAAATTTATAGAAGGAAAGACATTTAAGAAACATTAACTATATATAGATCTTCTTGGGTATTAGATAATATTAAAGGATTCTTTACTTTTCAGTGTGAAAATAATATCATGATTCAGAATTAAAATGTCCTTATCTATTTGGAAATACATGCCAGATACTTATAGGAGAAATGCTAGAATAGCTGAAGTTGGTTTAAAATATTCAAATAACTAAAACAAATAAGTATGGTATGAAAGAAAAAGCAAAATTTGTAAAATATTGATAATTAGTGAAGCTAAATGATGGGTCCATTACAACATTTTTTACACTCCCACCTTTACACGAAAGATTTCTAAACCTCTTGTTTTGGCACTGTGGCCCCCTTTACTTGACAGTAATAGCTTTGTTGTTATTTAAAAATGGCTCTACTGTTTTCATTTTGTTCTGTTATTTTATTGCTAGCTGGTAAGTATACATGTTGGCCTCTGATGATCTGAGTGGAGTGTCTAGTAGGGTAATTGTATGGTCAGTAGTTGTGGCGGTTGCAGCCGCCATGCAGGTGGAGGTTCTCATTGAATTTGGACAGATGGTAGAAGAAAGAGTGGAGCTGAAAATTGGTGGGCCATTTCTTTATTCTAGCCTCGTACCTGGCAGGTGAGTAAAAACACACAGGGCACCAAAACCCACTCATTCAGCACTCACAAAGCTACTGACACATCCAGGTTTTTCTAGAATCAAAGGCCCCCCATCTACTCAGTCCCCTGGATCCCCATCTGCTTCTCTCTGCACAAACTTTGCACAAACTGGCTTCTCTTTCAGCACCCCACTATCTTGGCTGCTTCTTCTCTGCAAAAACGTGGTCTCCTCCTCCTTCTTTGTCCTTCTTCTTAAAACTTTTTGGTGTGAAAACCCCTCCTCCAGAGGCAAATTTCTCTTGAGTTTTTGCACGCTCTCTTTCTACACAGTAAGATCGACATGGCATTCTCTGGTCAGATGACTTCATTTAGCACTGACAGATTTGTGCAATGAACCATAGTATGGTAGGTGTCAAGTATTTCTGAGTTAGAGTATGTGTACACATATAAGGAGGGACATTTGTTTGAGCATGCATTCTAAGAAGAAATGGTTACTGAATGATGCATTGCACCAGACAATATTCTAAATGTTGAGAATATAAACAGGAAAATATAACCCTTTGTATTCAAGTTGATTACACTTCAGGGTTATTTTAGGTAGATTACCCCATATGTTGATCTTGAGATGCAGTGAGGTATGAAAATGATCGAAAAAGGAAATAAAGCCATAAGACAATGTGGTCATTAGCAGCAAAATCAGAGCTCCATTCTATAAGCACCTCTAGAGATGATGTAAAACAGGCTCCCAAATGTGAGCAATCACCAGTACAGTCCATCATCAGACCTTGGGGTTTGAAAGGGTTTAGAAATTTGCTTAAGTTTCCACTTCCTGAAATAATGAGGAAATCAATGTGTTTTGCCTCTTTAAATGCTTATGAGTTGAGAATAATTCAACAAGAGTGTGCCATGATAAGCAGAAATGCAACTACAAGGACTTGCTCATCAACTTGAAATCAGAGCTCACTTACAGGTAAAATTGAGTTCATTTATGCACTGGGACACTTTAAACTTTGTGTCTGCAGAAACAAACTTCAGTATTCTGTTAAAGGTTCATTTTGGAATTGCGAGTAAATATTCTAGTAAGCACAAAAGCTCTGTCCCTCTCCATGTTCAAACAGATTAGGCAACTGGTGTATGATGATGTTTATTTTGAGGATGGTTGTAAGACAAAGAACAACTTAAAGAAGTAAAGGACACATGGAAGAAAAAGTAAAGCTATAGTTTTGGAAATGTTTACATATAAAACTGAAACACACCTATGTATTATTTAAATAACAACAAAATGGCTTCAAAGTCTGTCTATACAGAGTGGTCATGGAGGAGAAATTAGAGAAAGTCTAATGGAAGGACAAATCACTGTCCTATGGTGAAACATTGTGTGATGTAGGTGTAGATGAAGGTTAAGTGCCAACATTCAAACCGCCTTCTCTTCTCTTGAAAAAAATGTGAATATAGTTCTATAGGTAGAACTGTAACTTAGAAGAGCAAGGTAGCTTCTCTAGTTAGTGGTGCCATTTGTGATGCTCATTGAATCTATGGGCTTCTAAAAAGTATCCAAGACCTACCAGTTCAGGGACAAGGCCCAGAACAGAGTGTCTGGCAAATTCTAAGGTTTGGTGCTTGGGCAATCGAGGGAAAGGCTACCCTCTGGAGGTACCTTGATAAAAAATATGTTTCCTAGGGTTTGAGAGATGATGAAATCATAATACTCCCATTGCTATCACAGGCAACAAGGAAGCTGTGATATTACAAAACAGATCGGTATAAAAATTCTTATTTTTATTTTTCTCCTACAGGGGCTAAGCAGAGTTCATAGTATCAATAATGTAGGGTAAGGTAAACAACCATTTAAACTTAAGCTAATTTAAACCTGCACACTTAATGTTCCAATCAAAATGTCACATAATTATACTTTTTAACAATTCAGTATTTTGTTGTTCTGTCAGGAGAGTAAATATATCATTTTATTCAAGAAGGACTTAAAAAGGAAAGATGCTGGCCTTGGCAGGGTGCTCAGTTGGTTAAGTGTCATCCCAACATGCCAAGGTTGTGGGTTTGATCCCCAGTCAGGTTCCATACAAGAATTAACCAATGGTGGCATGAATAAGTAGAAAAAGAAGTCGATCTCTCTCTCTCTCTCTCGCTCTCTCTCTCTGTCTCTCTCTCTTTCTCACTCTCTAAAAAACAATATATATAAAAAAGGAAAGATGCCTGACCAGGCGGTGGCGCAGTGGATAGAGCGTCGAAATGGGATGCGGACGACCCAGGTTCAAGACCCCGAGGTCAATAGCTTGAGTGTGGGCCCATGTGGCATGAGCTAAAGCTCGCCAGCTTGGAACCAAGGTCACTGGCTCCAGCAAGGGGTTGCTCGGTCTGCTGAAGGCCCGCGGTCAAGGCACATGTGAGAGAGCAATCAATGAACAACTAAGGTGTCGCAACGGCAACGAAAAACTAATAATTGATGCTTCTCATCTCTCTCCATTCCTGTCTGTCTGTTCCTATCTATCCCTCTCTCTGACTCTCTCTCTGTCCGTGTAAAAAAAAAAAAAGGAAAGATGCTACCATGCAATATTCAATGAAATAAATTAATCCATAAGAACATGAAAAATAATGCTGATAGTGATACTACATTAATTTTGAGGTCTCTTTCTCTTGTTCCACTTATTCATGCTGGCACTGATTGGTATGCACATATATACTGTATACCAATATACATACCAGAGAGAAAAGAAGAAGAAGAAGAAGAAGAAGAAGAAGCAGCAGCAGCAGCCAAGGGAGGTCCTAGGGAAATTCAACATATAAAACTGGGTAGTTCTACTTCAGAAATAAAATTTTAAATTACTTTTATTAATTTTAAAATTTTATACAATAAACGCATAATACTTTTTAAAGGTAGACATATTAAAGAAACATAGAAATGTAGGCAGAGGGAGACTAAAAAACTGCAAAAATATTTTTAGTGTTTTTATGCTTTAGTATTATTTCAGTATTTTAGATTTTTGTATAAATATTTTAGTAATTTTAGTCAGCCATGAGTATGTGGGCACACAGCATAAGGCATGAACAACTTAATATAAAAAATCAAATCATTTTAAAACCATGGTTAATATATTTTCAGATTGATTTTTGGTCATTATTAAAACAATTACAATAACAAAATTGAGGGTCTCTGGGGCAATCTATAACATCAGTCATATATGATGACACTCTCTTAAATCACCATTCAATAGCTTTTTAAGTCTATTGACTTGAAGTATTTTATCAATAATGCTATTAGCATCACTAGTAATAACTACTATCGATTAGGTACATAACATTTGCTGGGATAAGTGCTAAACTGACTTATATGTATTACTTCTAATCCACACAAAAATTACAAGATAAAAATTATTTCTCCTATTTTATTTATTAAAAAGATTAAGGTTCAGATAATTAAGTAACTTGGCTAAAAACACACTGTAAATCTTGGATTTATGGTTTTGAAGACAACTTAACCTATTCCAAAAAATTACTTTCTGTTTGCTATTCATGAGCTCTTTTACAAAGGCAGCTTGTTATATGATATTTTGGAAAGTATCTGAGAATAATGTAATGCGAATGCCTTTCAAATATGGATTCTAATCAGTGCATAAGACTTAGCATGCCTGCTGGAAGAGTAATGGTTTCTTATGTAACACAAGAAAATTATTTTTCTCTTTAAAGAAACACAGACACTGGATTTCATGTTGTAAAATAAACACATCTAAGTAACTTTTTCTCTTTTTGTGCTTGTCCTATGAAGAAATGAAACATGCACACACACAACATACACACATGGGCACAACTTTTTTAAAGATAAAGATTTCAAGAATGTTCTGTCTGTCCTGCTCTTCTAGTTAGTATTATTAACAATTAAATAAAGACATTTACTGTACACAACATAAAACTGTGATGATGTTAAGACTCTGACTAAGTGTTAAATAATCATAACTTTCAATACAGATCAATTAATTATAAAAGAAGAGGCAAAGATTTATCCCTTAAAATACTGAAGAGAATGAAAGCAAGGAATTTAGGAAATAATACCACATATCCTTTAAAGACTGGGCATGTGCTGTAGATTAATTTCGACAGTCAGCCTTGCCAAAACAACTTCCTCATAATCTGGCTGCCTTCTCCCTCTCATGTGCTAACCTAAATTCTACATTTTGTTCCTGGAGTCTCAACCTGTGCTTTTCTTCTCTGCCTTTGCCCCACTCACCAGTCCTTCCAACCGCATCGCTCTTCTACATTGTCAAATTATTGTAGGAGAACACTTCCCCAAATCACTTTTAATTGATAATTGAAGCAGATGGACAATAAGGAAGGATACAGATTACCTGAATGGTACCACCCATCAGTTGGATCTAAAGTGGCATTTACAGAATAGTCTGTTCCATAGCAGAACACAGATCCTTCTCAAGCTGTGATGGACTGTTCATCAAGGTAGAGTACATCCTGGGACATAAAGTAAACTTAATTTTATGGGAAAAAATATTATGCAAAATATTTTTTCAAACTACAATGAAATTAAAATAGAAATCAATAAAAGAGAGGAGATGGAAGATTTCCAAATACTTAGAATTAAAAAGAAAAAAACTTCTTAATAACCTATGAATCAAAGCTGAAGTCCCAAAAGAAATAAAAATGCATTTTAATATAAATAAGAACAAAAATAAAAGTTATCTAAATTTGTGATATGTAGTAAAACCAGTGCTTGGAAGGAAACATATAGCATTGAATACATATATCAGAAAATTATAAAGATCTAAAATTAATAACATAAGCTTCCATCTTGGGAAACTAGGGAGAGAAAAGCAATTTAAGCCTAAAGCAATCAGAACAAAAGTAATAAAAATGAGAATGGAAATCAATAAAATTGAAAGTATAAAACCATAAAGAATATCAATGAAAACAAAAGCTGGTTGTTTGAGAAGATCAATGAAATGGATAAACCAGGTTCCCAGTGAAGAAAGGAAGAAAAGAAACAAATTACTAATGTCATAAATAAACCGGGTCATCACACTGATTCCATGGACATTAAAAGACTGCTAACAGTGTTATGCCACAATTTGGATAACATATGAAATAGACTAATTCCTTGAATGACACAAAATACCAAAACTCACTAAAAAAAACCCAAAAAAATAAAAACAATAAGACAATCCCAAGAGGACTATTACCATTAACAGAACTGAATTAATAATTTATAACCTTCCAAAAGAGAAATCACCAGGACTAATGATTTCATTGGTGAATTCTATACAAATTTAAGGTGGAAATGATACCAATTCTTCACAATTTCTTCCAGAAAATAGAAACAGAAAGAACAGTTCTTTCTGTTATGAGGTTAGAATTACCCTAATATCAAAACCAGATAAAGACATTGCAAGAAAAGAAATATACAAACCAGTTTTACTTATAAACCAAATTCCTCAAAAATGTAGTCTCCTCTCAAAATAAATCCAACAAAGCATAAAAATAATTACACACCTTAACCAAATAGGATTTATTTCAGGCATGTGAGGCAGTTTTGGAATTTGAAAACCATTAAGTATAATCCACCATATCAACAAGCTAAAGAAGAACAATCCTATTTCTCAGTCACAGAGAGTTCCATCTTAAAATCCTCCATGACTATTGAAGTTGAGTTTAAAATTGATTTTTAGTTTCCTAGTTTTTGAAACAAAGGGATAAGTACATATCTGATTCAGTATAAAATAGTCTTATGCTACAAACAGGACTGCAATATTTTTCTCATTTTCAAAAAATTGTTTGCAATTAGACAAGGCATAACATATAAATTGTATCATATTACAATCAGTTGAACTTTTGACTAATATTATTTTTCAGTAAATTAAATATTACAGTTGATAAAGACACAGAAGTTTAAAGAAAAGAAAGCTGCAGAAACATTTTTTAGGAATAACTAAAATGGCATTTTTTTTTAACTTGAATTATCTTTCTTTACAAAACTATGCAAAGAATGATTTATAGCCATTACTTTTAACTATTGCATATATTAAATAGGACTGTGGTGCTTTAATAATTACTTATCCTTGCAAATGGTATGTGTTTATCTTATGAATAATGTGAGCCTTGAGTTTGATAGTATTTTCTTCTTGATTTCAGTCACTAGAAAACTTAAAAGTTTATTCTGAAGTTCAGCTTTGATAGCTGTGGAAAATCTTGTGAGTTATTTTCATGACCAAACTTGTTCTTGGGTTTAATCTATTTTCTTGATTTTTCAACTTATAGTGTTTCTTTAACTCTTTTTATTTGTTTGTTTTTGTTTATAACAGTGCAATGTGAGTTTCTGCTAAGATTAATTTATTATATCATTTTTTCTCTTCAAACCTTTTATTATTTATCCTCTCTTATCTCTCCTTTAGGCTTTACTTTTTAAAAAGATTTCTCTTTTTTTTGAGCAGTTTTAGGTTGACAGAAAAATTAAGAAGGTATAGACATTTCCCATACAGCCCCTGCCCTCACACATGCACAGCCTCCCCCAACACAACAACCCAGCAGATGGTACATGTGTTATTATTTGTTAGTATTGATGAGCCTACACCTGAACATCATCATGACCCAGACTCTAGTGTTGATATTAGGGTTCGCACTCGATACTGTACATTCTATGGGTCTGGAGAAATGTATAACGACATGCAGCCACCATTATAGTGTCACACAGAGTAGCTTCACTGCCCTGAAAATTCTCTGTGCCCCACCTATTCATCTTCCCACCACACACACACATAAACAAAGAAAAGAGCTGATGCCAAGAATTATTACGTATTTTCCCCAAGGCCAAACAGATGATTAGTGGCTGATCTTGGACTATTGATTTTGAGCCCAGGAGTTTTTTTCCTAATCAAATATTAATAATGAATAGAGAAATTGCTCTTTACTTTCATATTATTATTATGCCTAAGCAAATGTTTTTGCCCTCTGTCCGACTGATATAATTAAATAAGTAATGATTGACTTCCAGGCATCAAATCTTGGGGACAATTGTCAGTATCTATAGTGGCTTCATGAAATTCACCAACAATTCTTTCAAGCAGTTATTGATGTTTTCTGGCTTCATTAGCTCTTTGCCATCTTCTGATTTGATGACATGCAATGCAGAATGAGAGGTTTACAGCATTTTCTGACAGTCAGAGACTTCTTTACTATCTTCTTAATTGTACATTCTTCTACTCCAAATACACTATCTTGTCTATTGATGCATCCCTACTTGTATCACTCAATCAATTGAATCTCTCAGTCAAGGTTCTTGTACGTACCTCATGTGTTTTTATTTGTGAGATCTTCCTGATCTTGGTACTCACCTTCTCTCCAGGGCACCTCATGTTTCACGTATTTTCATAGTTTCTCAGTGGACTCGGTCTCATGGCCCATTACATTTTTCAGACTCATTCTTTAACCTTTCTAGGGCCTTATTTATAGTTTTGTTCTCCATCGAAGTGAACATTGCTTTTGTTATAAATTTGAAGCATGCACAATAGTCAGTTGTTATTGATCTTCCTCAAAACAAATTTTCTGTACAAATCTTTTAACTTTGTCCTACTTGAGATGTAATTACCCATTTGAACATTCATGAATTGATTTCACCAACAGTACTGAAGAGTTTGTAGAAATCACTGTAGGAACTTTATGAAAATATAGTGTAGGATATAGACATTAATATTTTTCCGTATATTTTCTGCTTTATACCTTCTTTTATGAGCTTTTCAGCTCTCAGACTTGGGACAGAATTAAACTCATGGACATAAGAATCTCCATAGGCCTAGGTAAGTGATTTAGTAAACGTGAAGTAAGGATCAAGGATGTCACTACTGTCTAATGAAGACAGTCACCATTGCCTAGGAGAACTCTAATTCTCTACTTCTAAGTCAGCTACTACTTCTAATTCAACTAATGTCAAGAAGAAGACAATGGTGGTGATGGTGGAGACGATTTTAATAGCAAATGATACTTACTTCATCTCTGTATCTTCTTAATTTCTCAACCTGAAACTGCTCTAAAAATTAAGTCTTTTAAAATGTAAGGGGTCCAGTAATTTTCAAACTGAGCTCTATAGCTCTGCTAGAACTGTGGGGACCTCTTAGGACATGGTAAGTGGGAGAATTATTGGAAGAGAACACGGCACCTCTCCACTCTCCCTCTCCCTAATACATAACACATACATCTTTATCAAAAAGGTTTTTCTCAGGCCTGACCTGTGGTGGCGCAGTGGATAAAGCGTCGACCTGAAATGCTGAGGTTGCCAGTTCAAAACCCTGCACTTGTCTGGTCAAGGCACATATGGGAGTTGATGCTTACTGCTCCTCCCCCCTTTCTCTCTCTCTCTCTCTCTCTCTCTCTCTCTCTCTCTCTCTCTCTCCTCTCTCCTCTATAAAATGAAAAAAAAAGGTTTTTCTCAGCATACACCCATGTAGTCACAAATGGCAATATTTTATCTTTTTTGTGGCTGAGTAGTATATAGGTATTTCTTCATCTAATCATGAAAATATCATGCTGAGCAAAATAAGTCGAAAGAAAAAAGGTCAAGAATCATATTTGAGATATAAAACTGAAAGCAATTAATAAACAAGCAAGACAAACAAACAATCAAACAAAAACTCATAGATACAAGCAACAGTATGGTGGTCACCAGAGGGAAGGAACACAGTGGTGGGGGCATTGTAAGGGTAAAGGAAGTCAAATCTATGGTGACAGAAGGAAATTTGCTTTGAGTAAACACACAATACAATATACAGATGATGTATTATAGAATTGTACACTTGATACCTATATGTTATTAACCAATGTCACCCCAATAAATTTAATATCCAAGATAAAGATATAACAATAAAACCAAGAGTTTTTCATCAGGAATTTTGTCTTTTTTCTGGGGAAGATTTTCTCTGAAGAAGTGATATCACTGCCAAAAATATATTTTAAAGTAAGTAACTTGATGATCATAAATAATGGGTCATAGATTTAATCTTATTTCCATGAAGAAAAGCAAATTGTGCTCTGAAGCAAACTCTCCCTAAACCTGATCTTCTATAATACTAATCAGCAGTTTTCAACATCTCTTATTTCATGGCACACATGAATTAAGTAAAGATACTAAATTTCTATGTCACACCAAAAAAATACATTTTTTATCAATCTGACAAAATAAAAATAGGTATAATTTTGACTTTCTCACACCAGACAACTGTTGTTGTGTTGATTGTTTCATTTTTTCAGTTAACAATTTAAGGGAAAAGAGGTCGGTGTCCTTGATTAAATATTCAGGTATTGTATATTTTAACAATTCTGGTAGCACACCAGTTGAAAATTGCTGTTATAAAATCATGCCAGCTCTTGGTCTCAGACTGTCAACCTCCAGAACTATGGGAAATAAATGCTTGTTGTTTAAGCCACTCAGTCTGTGGTTTTCTGTTACAGCAGCCCAGCTGACTGAGATACCCATCTACCCCTCAAATCCCTGGTTATCTTGTGACAGAGGCTATAGAGCAATGGTGCAACAATGGCCACAGGGCTTTTAAGGCCAATTCTTAGGAAGCACTGCCTCTCTTTAGACTGTGAAAGCACCTATTATACCTTGTCTTCAACTTTGGTGACTTAGCTGATGTTCTGAGATAATGAGAAGTCATTTAAATACCAGTTACACAGTTTTAAAAAGGAAAAAAGCACTGGCTTATTAGAGGTAAAGAATTTGAAACATATTTTCTCCAGTATACAAATAGTATATACAAATACAGTATACAAATAGGAAGTGCTTTGAGAAGGTGTTCACCCGTGTAGGTAATGTTAGTGTTTCTTCATGTAACTTTGTGTGCACAAAATGCAATAAAAAATAATGGGAAAAATAATTTCCTGCTGCCCATCTTGAACCCCAAATCCAATCCAGAAAAAGAACCAAGAAAAACCTGAAAAGAAGAATTTCATTTCTCTTTTCTCTGAGGTTCTTTCCAACAATAACACGAACCCCAGCACACTGTGGCATCACTATGCAAGTGAGAACTGTCAGCACCAGGATGGCACGGACGCTGCTGTTGGGTTCAGCAGAATTGCAATGTTTCAGGTTCCCAGTTTCATCATTTTCCCCCTCACAGCTTCTCATCCAGCTCCAGTGTTTGACAGTTTCATTTCTATAAGTCATTAAATATTCAATGATTCATAATAACAATTTTCCATGTAATTCTATTGTTCCCATTCTGGCATTAGCTTATTGTACCAAATAACAAAAGTATAAATACCCACTTGAAATAAGGACATTTCAGTTTTCATTTCCATTGCATGAATATTGTCACAGGAGCTTGATGCAAAAGACTTCCAAATATTACCTAGACAGCCTCACTATTATAACTCAGTACAAATTGGAATTATGAAACAGAAAGCCAGGAAGGCAGGGAAAATTCAACCAATATCACACTAACTGGAGAGGAAGCTCAGAGAGTGTGAAATCAAAGAGTAATCAATTTCCGAAAGGAGTAAGTTGCGGCAGCGTGTCATTACCGATTATCTCAAGGGCAGGACAGAGACGAAGTCGGCGGAAAAGTTTGAGCAGAAGGAACTTGGAGTTGCAAGTCTGAATTTTTCCACCGGAGAAAACAACTCCTGCCTTGCACTTAACATTTATAATGAATTTGAACATTTTGACAAGATTATGCTGTCAGGCATTAAAATAAAAGTTTCCACTTACTTCTAATAGTACTTACTGTATGAGGACATGACTTCCTAAATGGTAAAATAGTGGTCCATGAAGCACACATGCATGGAACACAGTTTATTAATGTTTTACTCAAATATCTGAATTCTCTGTTAGTGATTTGAAGAATAATTCTAGCTCAGAAACTCAGAGTTTTGCTATGTTCGTTTCCTTCTCATCAGCCCAGCATTTGTGATCCACAGTTTCACAGCAGGGTCTCCAGTGCCTTGAGCATCCTTGCTACTCATCCCCACCATCACGCTGAGGAGCACACCACCAAAACCGAGCCAAGTGTCTTTTCCCTGCCTGACCGCACCAAAGCAGTTCAAACTGTGGGGAGAAGTCTCATACAGGAGATGGGCTCCGCTGTGAATTCAAGCTCAACAGCCTCAAATGAAATCTTATTGATGTGATGCTCATGATGGACAGATACCAGGGGCTCCCCATTACTCTTAGAATATGTGTCAAAATCCTAAATAAAATTCCAACCTGTGCATATCTTGTCTCTACCCAAATATTCCTCTATCTTCACTGGATCTTGTTTATACCCTCCTCTGCCCAATTCACACCTGCACTCAATTTGCAACTAGAAACCTCTCCTGGAATCACGTCTTAATTATTGCCTATGTGTAAAGCTAGTAGCCATGGCCACCATCTCAGCCACCTGGCCCGTGAAGGTTCACATTTGATTTGGACAGTCGGTAATGAAACAATGGAGCCAAGAACTGGTGGGCCATTAGCTTTACTCCTAGCTTGCACCCAGCAGGCAAGTAAAAACACACACTGGGTTCCAAAACCCACTCATTCAGTGATCACAAAGCTACTGACTTATCCAAGTTTCCTAGATTCAAAGGTTTCTAGCTCACCAGACTCATTCACCTCTGTTCCCCATCTCCTCCTGCACAAACTCTGCACAAACTGGATTCTTCCTCAGCACTTCGCCATCTTGGCTGCTTCTCCTGGCCTCCATGTGGCCTTACTCTGCTCTCTTACAGCACAAACTCCTCCTAGAATGCAATCACTCTTCTCTTGAACAACGTGATCTCTCTTCCTTTTAAAACCTTTTGGCGCGAAAGCCCTCCCCCAACACACATGAATACAATCACACTCATCCCAAGCAGGAAGGGCAGGGCAACTAATGTTATCACCTGAGCAACGGGTCTCCACCTGGGCAGTACCATCTTTAACAAAGTGAGCGTAATATATATTATCTGCTCAACACTATGTCTTTGCTAAAAACACATCAACTTTCTTGTTCTTCTTGGCATTGTAGGGAAATCTATGAAATTTTAAGCTGGTTAAAAAAAAAGCCAAAGTCAGCACAATTTAAAATTATAAATGAATATGTCCAGTTGAGAAACTGAGGAATTGTGTTTTTCTAGTCAGTTCCCTGAGATCTCTTCTGTTGTAAGACCGTCTTGTTTACTTTCATCAGCAGGTGCTTCAGATCTCAGAGATAACTCATTTGTTATTATAATTGTGCCTTAAACCATTTCCGTGGACTCCTCAGTAGCAGGTTCTATAAGTAGATATGTTCCTATTGGTGTTGTCTTTCTTCTCTCAATTAATCTTTTCATTATTTTAATGAAAATTTTATCAACGTTACTATAAAGACTTAGTGCAGAAGTGTGGCTATTTCTTTACTGCAGATGCTTCAACATCATTTTTCCTTGTATGTATTAATTTAGTTCCCTTGAGATGTACACTTTGAAATCAGCTATATAGTTTCCCCATTATTCTTCAGTAATATGCAAATTAATGTTAATGCTCTGTAAATCATTTATCTTTTCTTTTTTGTTATTATATCAGTAATTAGCATGAATAAGATTTATAATTTTTCACACTTCTCATAATTACAGATTATATTTGTTACTTACCAAGTACTGCAAAATTTCAGAATTTCCTTTGATATTTTCACCTCAAAAGCCCTGTTTATTCAAACCAACTGGTAAATTGGTGAACACTCAAATGCCATTTTATAGTATTACAAATATCCAATGCTAAAAATATTGTTGGCATTAACAGTTCATTACCACTGATGCTTGCTGAGAAAGTTGGACTGTATGTTTTGAGAGGGAAAAGTAGGTAACTATATATATTCAAGGGCAAGGTAAGTGTCAGTACATAAAATTTGACTGTTTCATTTCATACATTCTTCTTAAGAAGCTGTTAATGAAAAACTAAGACAAACTAGTTAGCAGGTAAGACATAACCACTGCCCTCCACCACACACACACCTTTTGAAAAGTATGTTCTTTCAGTGAATTCAAATCACTGGTTTATGACAATGTTTATGTAAAATGAGAGTATGTGTTCAAAATCAAATGAAGAAAACTAAATGAAAACGCACTCCTTTTTATCAAATGTTTCTGTATTAATTGAATTCAAACCTATGAACTTGAGAAGACAGTATTTTTACATCAAAAAATAGGTGCTCACATATAATTTTATTGGTAAGTTTGGATCCTTTTTTATAACTTCCTGTCCAGCAAAATGTGCCATGTTTTGTCTCTGCTAGGGAGCATGTTTGCTGCTGAGAGCTAAGTCTTCCAATAGCATTATAAGAACATATTTATAAGTTGTGCTCCTCTACTTTCTGAATATTTTTAGAAGTATCTCAACTCCTTTGTAGTCACATTATAAACATTTTTATACTTATATGTAACATATATATATATGTTGCAGAGTTCTGGTGGAGAGAGACAGCTTTAATTCAAAGAGAGAGGTGGCTAGCACAACCCCATGACTGTAAAGAATGTTGGTAACGGTGTGGAGAAAAGGGAACCCTTGTGCAATGTTGGTGGTAACGCAGATTGTTACAGTCATTGTGGAAGGAAGTATAGATTTACCTCAGAAAATTAAAAATGGAGCTGCATTATGACCCAGTGATTTTACTTCTTGCATTTTATCTGAAGAATTCTAAAACACTAATTCAAAAGAATATATGCACCCCCATGTTCATTGTAGCATTATTTATAATAGTCAAGATTTTGAAGCAGCCCAAGTGCCAAACAGTAGATGAGTGGATTAAAAAGCAGTGGTACATTTACAAAATGAAATATTATGTGGTAATACAAAAAAAAGAGAGAGAGAGAGAGAGAAAATCTTACATTTTGTGCCCTAACTAGATAGGTCGATTGGTGAGGGCATCATCCTGATAACCAAAGGCTATGGGTATGATACCTGGTCAGGGCACATGCTGGAAGAGATCTATGTTGTTGTTTTATTCTCTCTCTCCCTTCCTCTCTTGCTGAAAATAAAGAGAGAGAAAAAAAATCTTATCTTTTGCTACAGCATCGATGGTCCTGGAGAGCATTATGCTAAGTGAATGAGCCAATCAGAGAAAGACAAGTACCATGTAATTTCACTTACGTGTAGAATCTAATGAACTAACAAGCAAAATAGAGATAGACTCATAGATAGAGAGCAGGCTGACAACTGTTGGGGAAGGAGGAGGACTGAATGAGGAGGGTGGAAGGATTGAGAAAAAAATGCCACTGAAAAGGAAAAATAGAAACACTCATGGACATAGACAACAGTGCTGTGATTGCTGGGTGGAAGGAGGTAGAGGAGGGCATACAGGGAACAAAGAGTGATGGACAAAGTCTTGGCTTGTAGGAGGTGAACACACAACATGGTGTACAGAGATGTTTTTAGGATTGGGCACCTGAAACTGGTATAATTATGTTAAACAGTATAACCCCAATCAATTCAAATTAAAAATATAAGAACACAGTTCATGGTGATAAACCCCTTTGTCTCTTATTTTATACCCATTCTATCAACTTTATAAAATCTAATCATGAGTTTGTATTGGTTTACTGGATACTTCTTTATAAATCTTGAATTTTTAGTTATATCTGGGTAAAAGAAAATTATTTAGCCATTCACACAATCGCTATTCACTAAAAACCTCAAACTATGTTAAACAGGGGGATGTAAAAGTAAACGGGACTGTCCTGCTTTGGTTGTAAAGGAGCGTATATGATAGGAGGGTTCCAAAAGTGGGAATTAAGCAAAAGTACAAAGAAAAACTCATATATTCAGAGAACAAACTGATGGTTACCAGATGGGAGGAGGTTTGGTCGTCTGGGTGAAATGGTTGGGGGGATTAAGAAGGTCAGTTGATAGTTATTAAAATAGTCATGGGATGTAGAGTACAACTTAGGGGATGGAGTCAATAACAGCATAATAATCATGTCTGGTGTCAGGTGGACACTAGACTTACTGTAGGCATCGCTTTGTAAATTATAACTGTCTAACCTTGGTATCCACCTAACATAATATTTTTTGTCAATTGTAATTGAAAATATAGAGAGCAAATAAAATAATTTTGCTTTAATGATAAGTGCCAGGAAACAAACCAATAGGATCTGGGAGAAAGGAGTGTAGGCAGTGTCCTTTAGTTCAGGTGCCTTTAGCCCATCCGCTATGTTCCTGGGATAAAGAGGGACCAGTGATGGAGAGTGGGGCTGCAGGACTGGAGAACAGGGGTTGTGTCACTGGGGCCAGGGAAGGTGGAGCCAGGACTCTCTTTTGTCTTCAACACAAGATAGAAATAAAGGTTTTCAGCCAGAGCAGTGACTTCCTCAGACATGTGAAAGCAGGTCTGATTAAGACAAACATGGAAGCCATACTTCAACATACTAAACTTATTGGCAATATTAGAAAAATAACATCTTTCTGATGAGAGTGAACTGATTTCTGAGTTGGGTCATACAGGTATTTTAAATCCCTAAAATCACTATTAAATTTTCAGACCTTTATACAATATATAATACTAAGATTCCATCAAAATGTATAGCAGTTTCTTATTTTTGATAACAAGCATTTTTTAATCTTTTGTCAATGAAAACACAAGCCAGACTATCAGACATATCAAAGGTGACAGAAGAAACAGTGTTTTCAATGTGTGTTTGTAGCAAGACATACTTCCTGTGACCACATTTGATTTTGCACACTGATCTCTCTGTGTACATATTCTTGAATGAGCCTCCACGCTGTGCTTCTGATTCAGGTTCACTTGGTTCAAGCTGAAATTGTCCTGCTATCTACTTTATACAATAGATTTTTCATACATCATAGTTGCATCATAACATTACACACTGCATCCAGCAGGCATACATATGGCCATTTAAATCTAATTAACTAAACTAAAATAAAATTTTAAATTCAGTCACACTAGCCACATTTCAAGTTTTGAGTTGTCACATGCTCTTATTAGACAGAACATTTAAGAATATTTCTGTTATTGAAGAAAGTTCTGTTGGGCAGCTTGTTATCACAGCTTTTTCTTTTCTTTTTTTAGTGAAAGAGACAGAAAAAGAGACAGAGATAGGGACAGACAGAAAGAAGAGAGAGAGATGAGAAGCACCAATTCTTCGTTTTGGCAACTTAGTTTTTCATTGAATGCTTTCCCATATGTGCCTTGAACGGAGGGCTGCAGCAGAGCAAGTGATCCCTTGCTCAAGCCAGCTACCTTGGGCTCAAGCCAGTAACCTTGGGCTTCAAGCCAGTGACCTTTGGGCTCAAGCCATTGACCATGAGGTCATGTCTATGTTCTCATGCTCAAGCCAGTAACCCCGCGTGCATGCCAGCGACCTCTGGGTTTCGAACCTGGGTCCTCTGCGTCCCAGTCTGACTCTCTATCCACTGCGCCACCGCCTGATCAGGCATTACAGCTTTTTCTTTTACAACATGCATGATGAGTCTTAGATGTAGCAAAGAAAACTGGGCTCAGTGGAAAGTACACCTATTGGCTCCAGGCAACATAGGTTAAAAATCACCTAGATACCTATCTCATGTGCGCTGGAACTTAAAACTGTGGTCCAGCTGTTACCTCATCAAAAGGAATTGTGAGCCTCCTCCCCTAAGAGATGCTCATTTAGCTTAGGAAGAGAGCCAAACAATAATAGTAATTGTAATAGTAATAGCGGTGATAATTATAGTTAATGTTATGCAAATTGCTGGAAAACTGATGCTATAAAAAGACTAACTTCATAATGTTGCACATATATTTCAACTAAGGGCATCTACAAAATTGCAGAGCCATTTATATCTTTCCTGCATCTGCCCTTTTTGTTCTATCCTCTCTATGGCAGTAGGCTCCTACCTTTCATTTTTTTCCTCATCCATATCACAACATCTGCAAATTTGTGATCATAACAGCTAGCAGCCATTGAGTAAGCACCATGTGCTAGTCGCTGATATGGGCGCTTAACATATATTGATCCATTTACTTCTCCAACCTCCATGTGTAAATGATACCACTATTAACTACACTCTGCAAACAAGAAATGGGTATTTAGAGAGAAAGGTAACTTGTTCAAAGTCACACAAATAGAGAGAAACAGAGCTGAGACCTAAACTCCCTCAGGGTAGTTCCCAGCTCCCAGCCTATATCTCTAGCTCCCATTCTAAATACTTAACCAGAATCATCAAGTAAGATATTTAGATTCTAAAAAAAAAACTATAGGAAATTTTCCAGAAAAGAAAAAATGACCCATCCTCCAAATGAAATTTAATTTCAAGACTGCTTTATGGACCTCAGCTTACAAAACAATGCTCTATATATTTCTTTCTGTGTATCATGTAAAACATCAATTTACTCTTTAGATTCTGCCTTTCACTATGGCTCTAAAACCTTAATCTGAAGTCCAACTACTCTAGTTAGAACTCAAAACCAATCAACCAAGGAAATGTTCCAAGTTTTTGCTTGTGTGATTCCCTCTTATTGGGAGAGCTCTCCCAATTCTTGGCAGAGATAACTGCCTACCAAATATTTCTTTCCTTCTGTGGGGCAGTTGTGTTAGGCTTGCTCACTGGTGTACCAGCTGCAAGCACTTTGCTTGATTAGTACATGAGCACATGGCAGCGCCACGTGTGTATGACCTATATAAGATTATGGGTGCTTGCACTAAAGAGAGATTGGGCATCGAGGGTATGCAGATTGGCTTCCCGCTGCTGTGAGGGGCCATTTTGCTGTTTGTTTGCCTGAGAGGTAGTTTCCCCTGCCTGGGTGCTTGTCCGCCATTGTGAGACATTATTAAACGGTATGGACCTAATGTTTTCTGGCTCTGCAGTTTCTCTACTGTCTGCCTGAATCCAATGTGAACCTGTCTGGCCTCAGCCACCAGCATTACATCTGTAATATAGTGAAAAAATATTACTCAAACAAGAACTGGCTTGTGTTCAAAAAAGATCAAAAGCGACTAAGTCCAGCTCACAAGAACCTTAAGGACTGAAAATACTGAAACCTGGACCCCAGTTATTAACAAATTTGAAAAGAATTTAAAGTAACATATGCCCAGAAAGACTCCTGAGATCAACAACAACAAAAACAAACAAACAAACAAACAAAAACACCCAAATCCTTATTAAGGAATATTCTCTCCCACTAACTCAGTGATTCTTAACTTTTTTTGAGGTACCGAACCCACTAGTTTCATATGCGCATTCATCGAACCCTTCCTTAGTGATAAATAAAATATAATTTTTTTTCCAAATTCAAGACATAGGTATATGTTTCTTTACTGGTGCACAAAATGAGCTGTGCATGAACATCACCTTGCTCAAAGAACAAAACCAACAAAGTGCATGAACTCACAACAAATTACGGTATTACTTTATTCTGGCCTCTGCGGCAGAGGCTTCTCCGAACCCCTGAGACTGACTCATCAAATCCCTAGGGTTTGATAGAACCCAGGTTAAGAACCACTGCACTAACTGTTTCAAATGATCTCATGGTGACATCTCAGGTGAAGAGACAAAGAAATAAGCCAGGAATCAGAATTGCATCTGAAAGACCAGCAAAGACATTTTGGTGAATGGGACCAGCTGGGTATAAATGGATCTGAAGCTTCCTAAATTCTGGACGAGACTGATGCCGAAGAAACCACAGGTAGAGAATGAAAAGCCTTTAACAAGTGTCACACCTCAGACCGCATGGTTAGAAAGTGAACTTTGAGATAGGGTTGAAGGTAACCCTACCTGTACATGAAGGGATTGAGGTACAAAGAAGACAGAATTCCTAGTCAAAAAAACAGCAAGTAAGGAGATTTAGGGTTTGAGGGGTGTAATGCTGGTGGCCATGGCCAGGCAGGTTCACACTGGATTTGGGCAGACCACAAAAGAACTGCCGAGTCAAAAGGCATTGGCCATTCCCTTTCATTGGATTCTCGCAGAGGCTGGCCAGTGAACAGGCAGGGGAAAATGGCTTCTGGCCACAGCAGCAAGCAAACAATTAGGAAAACCATCCTTAGTGCTGTTGGGCAAGAGATCAGGAATAACTGCCCCTTGTGGTGGCAGGTTATCAATCCGGATGAAGGGAAAGGACCCATTGCCTTATATAGGCTACACACGTGTCTTTCTGCCATGTGCTCATGCACTAATTATGAAAAGTGCTTGCAGTCAGAATATAAGCAAGCAAGCCTAACACAGCTATTTTCCCTACAAATGTGGCAGGTGTAAAAAGGGCGCCCTGACATCCCATCTTTTTCCCTCAAATCAGGAAATGAAACTATATGTGAAAGACATTCTTAGCTGCACTGGAAGGGAAAAACATTCTTGTCACCAGAGATGGTGAGTCTGGGGGAGAAGAATCTGAACATACAGACTTTTAATTTCTTTTTATTTATTCATTTTATAGAGGAGACACAGAGTGAGAAAGAGAGAGAGAAAGGGGGGAGGAGCTGGAAGCATCAACTCCCATATGTGCCTTGACCAGACCAGTGCAGGGTTTTGAACTGGCAACCTCAATGTTCCCAGGTCAATGCTTTATCCACTGCACCACCACAGGTCAGGCCCATACAGACTTTTAAATAACTCTTTTCTCCCTTTACCCACCCCACTTCATTTAGTTACTTTTCCACATTAACTTTCTTTGTTCCACTCACTATGTAAGTCTCACCATTTCTTTGCATTTCATTTCCTTAAGAGCTCTGGGGTCACGTAAAATTCCCATTAAATGAATCTGGATGCTTTTCTCCTGCTGATTCGTTGCCATTGGTGAACTTAAGAAAATGAAGGTAAAGTGTAGCACCCCCTACTGGCCCCACAAGACCTGAACCACCAAATTAAGAGTTTCATAAACCTTAATGTGTGGAATATCACGTGTGGAGCATATTGAATGCAAACCAGAAGAAAACACTGAAAATATATAAAATTGGATCTGGAAACACGAGTCACTGTTTGTAAAAATCACTCCAGGTGAGCCTGTCCAGGTGGTGGCGCAGTGAATAGAGCATCAGACTGGGATGCATAGACCCAGGTTCGAGACCTCAAGCTCACCAGCTAGAGCTCAGGCCCATCTGGCTTGAGCAAAAGCTCGCCAGCTTGGACCCAAGGTCGCTGGCTCCAACAAGGGGTTGCTTGGTCTGCTGAAGGCTTGTGCTTAAGGCACCTGAGAGAAAACAATCAATGAACAACTATGGTGTCACAACGGCAATAAAAAACTAATGATTGATGCTTCTCACCTCTCTCCATTCCTGTCTGTCTGTCCCTATCTATCCCTCCCTCTAACTCTCTCTGTTCCTGTATAAAAAAAAACAACAACAACAACAACAAAAAACAAACCAATCACTCTAGGTGATTCTTATTCAAATTTATTTCTTTTTTATTTTGTTTTTAATTTTAAAGTTTGGTTTTATTCAGGATGAACTGTGGTAAAACATATATAACATGAAATTCACCATTTCAGCCATTTTAAATTGTATATTTCAGTGTCATAGTGCATTCACATTGTTGTGCAACTTCACCACCATCCATGTCCAGAAATTTTTCATCATCCCAATAGACGGGGAGTTTTAAAATATATATAGGTTTGACTCTTTTCAGATTAATTCCCTAAACTGTCTTTCTGGGCCCTGGCTGGTTGGATCTTAAGTCCCATTCATTAACAAGCATTTCACAATCATGAGCAACAGGAAATCAGGTAGTTTCTATTAAAATATTAAAATTATATAATTAATTTAATAATTAATATTAACATAAAGTGGAATGTATCTCCTGTCCAGAGAAATAGTTTTGGGTTTTTTTAAAAGATTGCATTTATTGATTTGAGAGAGAGAATGGTGAGAGAGAGAGATAGTATTTTAATAGGATTACTAAATACTCTCTGATTATTTGCAAAACTGCTGTTGATTATGATAAATTAGTAGTAGATATGTTGATGTCTCTGCAATTGCAGCCAAGGTGTAGGGGAGAGAAGCAGGAAGCATCAACTCACAGTTGTTTTCCATATGGGTCTATGTGACTTGAACCAGCAAGGTGAGGTTTCAAACTGGTGACTTCAGCTTTCCAGGTCCATGTTTTATCCACTGTGGCACCATATAACAGACCAGAGATATAGTTTATTCCTTCCATCATTTTCATTTTCATCACTATGTTCATTATCACCAACACCAGAATTTATTTATATATATATATATATATATATATATATATATATATATATATATATATATATATATCTGTATTTAAGGCTTGAAATGTTTTAAATGCTAGCTAACACTGAGCTTTTTAAAAAGAGTTCTGTGACTTTCAGGCAGGAAGATATTCATCAAAAGGCCTTTCCAAGGAAAAAGAGGAAAATTATGCTAACTTTAAAGATGAATTATATCGCTTTGTAGATTCTAGCCCAATGAAGCATTGAAATAGCACAGACTGGAATAAAGCCGGATGAGGTGCTATTTAGGAACGTCCTTCTGAATTAGACTTCTTCAGAGCAGAAAATGCTATCTATTTCCTAAAAGACTATGTGCTATTGAAGATAACGTGTATATGTTGTTTGAAGTTTGTAAGAAATCCATTTTCCCATAATAACGAATGAGTAATTTATGCCTGACAAAATGACTTCGTAATTGCTGAATGAAGATAAAAGAGGAATTTGATTATCCTAATTAAGGAAGATACTACAAAGGTGGCTCTGAACAGCGTGGGGTGTGCACAAGATTACTAAATACTATCTGATTATTTGCAAAACTGCTGTTGATTGTACCAAATTAGCAGCAGATATGTTGATGCCTTTGCAGTTGCAGCCAAGGTGCCATTTCTAGTGGGTAGTGACAGGTGGCCACAGGGTGAGGCCGTGGAATGTGGACAGGAACTTTGCTCCCTGCGTTCCAGTGCGGGGCTGTGTTAAGAAGCACGTCCCAGTAGCTTTTATGAGAGAAGTTGATTCAAGGTAAAAGAGTTAAGCACCCTGACTCTAAAATGTTTTAGAGTCATCTTTTAGAAGCTGTGTCCTGAACACCTTTAATAAATTCTAACTCATGCAAAACAAACAGACAAGCGGAAATACACTGCAGATTATAGAACTTAGTTGAGTCAATCTGAGGTTATGTCTGAGCATTTTATTGTCAATTAGAAGTTGTCCTGGAAAAGCACACCAGGATGAGGATAAGAATTACACTCTGGTTGTAAACAGGACAAAGTGATCTTTTTGTGTTTTGCGCTTAGCAAGAAAAGGAGAAGGTTTTCACTGAGCTGTGGCTGTCTGTTGGCTTCCTGGGACCTGAGAAGACTGTAACCAACACACTGACTGAGTGTGTCTTTGGCATCACTCACTTGAAAGGAATGAGGAGGGAAGGGGACAAGACTGGCCTCCGGTCTGGAGGGTACCACAGGCATCGCCTGCAGCCCGCTGCACTGAGGTGAGGCATCAGGAATTTCAGGTGCAGTTGTGCGACCCACTAGATATAGAAACAGGCTCTTCCACAGGAAACAAAACGTACTGAATAAAATACATATTAAAACTTTGATGGTGAACCTATGACACACGTGTCAGCACTGACACGCGTAGTCATTTTCGATGACACTTGGCCGCATACCAGAGAAGTATGGGGCCACATGCCTAGAAGGATGTTTCATCATCGGTTCCTGCAGGGCCAGGTGCAGTAGCCGAGGATAAAACATTTGCTGTAGTGTAGACACTCTGTGCCAGAGGTCTGTAGGCCAAAACAACAGAATTCCGGCACAGAGCGTCTAGTTCTGGAACTTCCGGTTAGGCCGTTTTTCTCAAAGTGACACACCACCCGAGTTATGCTTGTTTTTTTGGCAAATTTTGACACACCAAGCGCAAAAGATTGCCCATCACTGTATTAAAACATTGTAAAGCCAGTAGCCAGAGCCAGGATCACAGCTGCCCGGCCAGTGCAGGTTCGCATTAGATTCAAACAGTCGGTAATGAAACAACGGAGCCAAGAACTGGTGAGCCATCAGCTTTAATTCTAGCTTGCACCCAGCAGGCAAGCAAAAACACACACTGGGCTCCAAAACCCACTCATTCAGTGCTCACAAAGCTACTGACTTATCCGAGTTTCCTAGCATCAGAGGCTTCTAGCTCACCAGACTTACCTCTGTTTCCCATCTCCTTCTCCAGCACAAACTCTGCTTAAACTGGTTTCTCCCTCAGCACTCTGCCATCTTGGCTGCTTTTCCTGGCCTCCATGTGGCCTTAATCTGCTCTCCTTTCTAATACCTCCAGAACCAAGAAAGAGAGCAAGCTCCTGGCCTGCCCCACTTTATAGTGTAGAATCAAAACCTTTAATCCAATTACACAAACAAAGAAGTCTCTGATACAAAGTCACCCATCTGAGGTATAATAGGATTCCTCAGGAGAGTGCACCACCCCACATCATCCAATCAGTCAAGGGTGTGGGGAAAAGCTTACTCTTAAAGCCAAGCCTTAGGCCATAACGACCCAGCCTGCCCACAGCCTGTCCCCGAACACACATTAATATCAACGAACTTCCATGTGGGCAGCGCCATCTTTAACAAAATGAGCATATTATATTTTATCTGCCCAACAAACATACACTGGGAAATTTTTTTTCATTTTCTGTTGCATGAGGTTTTAGAACTTTTTCTATATATATCCACATCACTGATTCCAAATCTGAAATCCGTTTTTTGTTGGATGCTCTAGTTTTTATGCAATTTTAATTTATTTTTTTTTACAGTTAATGGCATGCATTGGTTTTTAAATTGGAGTTAAAGGGCAACAACTGTTGGATTGAACATAACCACAAGACAATTAATGTTTTACAAACATCACTTTTACATAATTGTAGTTGTTTTTAAATGTAAAAAATTATTATCTGATGAAAACACCCTCTTATTTTATTTTAAGATTGAATCATGGCTTCTTCAAGTAGGTGTGAATGTAAGAATAGTCCTGACAACTTCTGTTATATATGTGGCTGTTACACACTTTAACATCAAAGGTGCAATATTTCATCATTCGTGACACGTGCATATATTGCCTATTTTCAAGTTCCCCTTGGCAATCAAGACAAGAATTAGGATCCTCATATCGTGTGTCATAATTGTGAGAAAATGCTTTGTGACTGGACAAAAAGAAAATGCAAAGAAATGCCTTTTGGTATTCCCATGGTTTGGTGTGAACTTAAAGACCACAGCAGTGACTGCTATTTCTGTCTGATCCATACAAAGGGCATCAGCAAGAAAAAAAGGCATTTGATCACATATCCTAATATTCCTTCAGCAAAACGACCTATCCCACACTCTGAGACACTTCCGGTTCCAGTTTTCAATGGTTTTATTTCTTCTAAGGACGAAGAAAGTGAACATGGTGATCAATTGTATTTTGATAAGAAGCATGAAGAAATGGTTGTAGAATCTGAAGGGTCTTCTTCTGATACCAAGCAGTCATTAACCCCTCAGCAGTTTAGCCAACCTGAATTGAATGACTTAGTAAAAGATTTTGGCCTATCAAAGAAAGCAGCTGAGTTATTAGCCTCCAGGCTTCAAGAAAAAACTGTACTTCATAGGTCAGCTGAAGTATCCCATTTCAGGAACTGTGAACAAATTTTTGTGGAATTTCTTCCGAAGACAAACACTTTGTTTACTCTCATGATATCAGTAGTCTTTTCAGCCAACTAGGTGTTACCACTTACAGTCCAACACAATGGTGGCTATTTCTTGACAGCTCTAAATGGAATCTGAAATATGTTTACCTATACAACAGCAATATTTATGCAACGGTTCCAATGGGTTATTCAAGTCATCAGTCAGCAGATTATAATGATGTAAAAATTGTTTTTGACTTTCTGAAGTATGAGGAGCATAATTGGATCATTTGTGTGGATCTTAAAATGGTCAGTTTCCTCTTTTCTGTGTTTTGGGACCACCAAGCTCAGGAGAAGCACTGGACACAGAAGAGTGGTCAAAACGTGAAGCTCTGGAAGTAGGAATGTAAAATATTGTGAATGAACCTGTAGTTAATCGAGACAGGATCATTTTTTTTCCCACTTCACATCAAACTTGGCTTAATGAAGCAGTTTGTTCAGGCTTTGAATAGAGGAAGTGAGTGTTTTCAACATATTATTTCTGATTTTCCTGCCTTGTCTTCCAAGAAGATAAAAGCAGGTGTATTCGATGGACCTCAAATTTGTACCCTCATATGTGATGAAGAATTTGCCAGGAAGATGAGTAAGGAGGAGAAAGCAGCATGGCAGTTTTTTTGTGGCAGTTACAAAGAATTTTCTTGACAACAAGAAAGCAGAACACTATGAACTTCTGGTTCAAAGGATGCTGTTGGCTTTTCACGACATTGGATGTACCATGAGCGTTAAGATTCACTTCCTGAACAGTCACCTTGATAAGTTTCCCAAAAATCCTGGAGCTGTTGGTGATGAACAGACTATGGGGGAGCATCAAACGAGATTGTCCTCAACAAGTACACAAACACAAGAGCTATAAACGCAAATTTTTGCCTGAATAGAATTTAAATAAGTTTTGAGTAAATTTTATGATTAAAATAAGTGTTTTAATATGTTTTATTTTGAAATTGTAGACAAATTCTGATGCAATCATATCTTTTAGTGTATTAGTGTATTTACTGCATTATATAAATTATATTTTCACAAAGATGATGCCCAAGAAAAATTACTTCATTATGTTAAAGTAAATGTTGAAAATTTTACAATAAGATGAAAACATATAATCTTGAGTTGCAAAAAAAGATTACAGAGAAAAACTAATGTCAGATTTGAGATCAGCACTCTCAAATTAGGTAAGAACAAGTGTTTTTGTGGATGCAACAAAAATTTTGTTCCTCAGTGTTATTTGTCAATACCATAAGGATTGTATGTTGGGCAAATGAGTTTGTAAAATTTGTATTTTTTTTAGTTTGCTCACTTTTATTGTTCCAAAATGGCACTGGGCAGCACCAGGTATATGTGGCCTGTGAAATTACAAATTACCTTCCTGCTTGGGAAGGGCTATTGTTTTGCTAATGTTTGCTGGAGGAGAGGTTTTGTACCAGAAAGTTTTGAAAAAAGGAAAGAAGGAGAAGAAGCAGAAAATAAGCCATGTTTGCAGAGTGAAAGAGAGAATGCAGAGTACTGAAGAAGAAGAAGCCATGTTGGCAGGGAAAGAGAAGGTGTGCAGATGGGGAACCAGAACTGAAGGGCTTTGCAAGCTCCGCTGAGACTAGTGAGGCCTTTGATTCCAAGAGAAACCCTGAGAAGATTCTCCTGCTTGTGGAACCGGAGATTGTGTAGTGGCTTTGGGAGCCCTGAGTGAGTGGGAAGTGTTTTCCCTGTGTGTTGCTTGTCGTCTGGTGTGAGACTTTAATAAAGAAATGGCTCACCATTTTTTAGCTTCATTGTTTCTTTACCGTCTGCCCAAATTCAATGAGAACCTGCATGTGCATGGCCAGGACGACCATGATTACTGGCCTTACAATTGTACATAAGTTAAAATTAATTTTAAAAAGGGAAAAAATGAGATGAGCAAAGCTGACTTGGTTTTGACTGGAGGGCATTTTTCAAGCCCCTATAAATTTAAGATTAGATTTTTCAGAGTTTTGAGAGAAGGTAAAGTAGGAACCACAGGCTGAGGTCCCCAAATGGGGGCATCTGGAAGGACCTTAGAGTAAACAGGACACACCTAAGAGTAATGGTGAGTGAGAAGTTGTCACCCTGCAGGAAAGAAAGGAAACAATGTATGCATCGCATTGTGTCATGGGACTGAGGGGAAGACTTCACACTCAGAACTCAGGACAGCAGTCACTTGGGAATGCCACCTACATTCTCAGTCTCTAGGTCAGTGGTTCTTAACCTTTTTTGAGGTACCGAACCCACCAGTTTCATATGCACATTCACCGAACCCTTCTTTAGTGATAAATAAAATATGATTCTTTTTTCCAAATTTAGTTTTGCCGGTGAGAGACTAGAGTTGCTCAACTTGGCATTGCATATCATGCAGATAGGACGCTGACTCCCATCCTGTTCCGTGATACATGTGAATCCATGTTGTACATATTCGTCTGACCTCTTTCTTTTTCTGCTCGACATATTTAGTATGGATTAAAATATTAAGAAACCACACAACATACAACTACGACAGTCAACAGTTGTTGACTACTACTGCACGCACTAAATTCCCCACAGCACTGGTTGGCCAAGCAATGTAATGTGATCCTCTGCAGCAAGTGATGGCCAAGCGGGGCGTGTCATCACGACTTTACACAAGTGTGTCTTTACCTCCGCAGCAGAGGCTTCTCTGAACCCCTGAGACCAACTCATCGAATCCCTAGGGTTTGATAGAACCCAGGTTAAGAACCACTGCTCTAGGTAGTCAAAATCAAGCCTCACTTGTGAATTTCATTTAGAAACCCCAGTTGCCAATACACATAGTGAACTTGTATCATTCAATGCTAAATTTCTCATGAGACATCACATTTAACCTCAGCAACATCTTGCTGAAATACTCAGGTAATATACGTTTATAGTTAACAGTCACAACTTGGCTTTCAGATAGTTGACAAAAAGTTATTTCTTATACTTTGTCTTGTTTCCTGACTGTTAATGTGGGAATGTTATGAGAACAAGTGGGGGTTCTCGTAGCCAATTACCACTGAGTCACAGAACCTGTTACTGAGTAGTATAAAGTGTCTTTTTTCAGATAGCCAGAAAACTGAAAAACCAGGGAGCTTGGGAATGCAGCAAATACTGTCTTACACTTTCACAGTTCTGACTCCTTTTATAGGATTCAGGGGCTGTTCATAAAGGTGTGAGGGGTAAATGTCGAGCAGTTAGTCAAGTAGCAATGTGCAAGAGGTGAGGTTTTGTTGGCAGGAACATCTCCCCAGCAAATTCTTCTGATGTTAACATAGGCCCAAGTAGCATGGGCCTATTTGGTGTCCTTGGTAAATCTTGAAAACAGTCGGGATCAGGTGTCTTTGAGGAACAGACTGGACCTGGTAGCTCTTAGACAATCTGGCTCTGGGAATTGTCTGCAAAAAAGTCTCCATATTCCCTTAGGAGACAAAGTAAAGATTTAAGCTTGGTCAACTAAGTTTCTAATTAATTTATAGGCCTTAACTTTTCAAAGGAAATTCTGTGGCTAGGCTTTTACAAAAAACTATTATGACTGAAACTTTTCTAATCTTCAGGTCCCTCTTCATGTAAGCTTTCCCAGATCTTCCTGCAAAGATAAACTTTTCACTGCATTTCAAAGGGGGAGGCTAGGGAGTTATTAAAAGAGAACAGCAAACTAACTATCCCCTAACCCCTATTAATTATGATTATAAGCTACTCTTACTGAATCTAAATTCTTAATTTTGAGTCCCCTATCAGGAACCACGCTCATCCTAGGTTTCTGACACAACAGAGTCAGAACTTTCCATATCTTCTTCACATGGTTGGGTGGGGAGCTCTCCTACCACCTGAGGCAGCCTACTCTACACAAATGCAAATTTTCCCATTTCCTCCTCAAACACTATTATTGCACTATTCTTATACACTGATGTGTAGCATTCAGCATTCCAGTTCTCCACAGTACAGAAATCAAATTACTAATCATGACATAAAATTTGAAGTCAACAAAGAAAGATAATATCCTTGAAAAAATTGGACAAGAAGTGTTTTTGATTGCAATGGTGTAGTAAGGGGTGCCTTATTTAAGACTAAGAGTTTAGACTGTACTATTTATATTTAATGAGTCTTTTGTGTTATTTCCCATTAACATTCCACAGGGCATGGTGAAACATATACATTCAATGAAATCTACTTTAAAAAGTTATTGCTCAATTCTCTTTAAAATTTTTTAAATATCTCAGGAACGCAAAGGCCGTAGCTACTTGAACAGCAAACATGAGTACTGATTTTGGAAACAAACAATTTTGCTGATTTAAAATTTTACTTATCTCTCTACCTTATTTTAGAGCTGAAGGATCAATATTTAGGTTGTTATAAGAGCTTATGAAAGACAGACAGAGAGACAGCCACTCATCTATTTTAAACCTTTCACTGGCTCCCCACTGCCTCCCTAATAAAATCTGTTCAAATATATTCTTATTAGAATGGCATGCACAGTCGCTGTGATCTGGCTCCTGCAGGAATATGTTGCTGCCACATATTCTATTTTATAATTCAAATGTCAGAACTAACTTATATGGATATTTTGCCTTTGCTTGGCTTTATGAATGAATAATTTGGGGAAAATGCTTATAATGCTCTTTTTGATAACCCTGCAATAGAATATATCAAAACCCCATTTTCTTCTTTTCACTGGTTTCATATATTAAGTCAGCTGGATATGCCAGACTTGTTTTTCTCTTTTTAGACCCATGAAATATGTTGTCCTTTGCATTTTCCCTGTTTAAAGTTTTTATAAAACATGGTTTTCTTTGTATTATTTTTTTCAGATTATGGAATGAGTTACTTCAGAAGAAATTTTAAATAATTGTTGGAGAAAATATTGAAACAGTACATATATGAGGAGTTAGGTGAAATATAAATAATTTAATAAATTAGAATTTTTTATGAGTTAAGGCTTCATACAAGTTATTTGAAATGCCCTGGACTAACTGAACAATTAACTTTGTCCATCAACTGTTAAGGAAGAATATTTAAGTTAATAATTTTATATAAGTTTGTGATAAAATTACTTGTACAATCTTTTCATGCTGACAGCAGTGTAACTTTATTTCTCAGTTTTCCACTGATCTTATACCATAACTATGCCAAAATACAGATGGAATGTAATAGCCAAATAGTTTTTTATATACTTCTGTTTTCACTCTTTTCTTGTTGACACCCATGTCTCATAAACTCACTACAACACTGGAGTAGCAGGAAGCCTTTTCATTTCATTCCCCCAAAACTTTGTTTTTCCAGAAGTTAAAGAGAGTAATAGAGTGATGGAATCACATATTTCATTAAAAAGAAAGACAAGGAATACTTGGTGGCAAAAGCAGCCATGTGTTTATCGCAATGACCTTTATGGCTGTGTGTGTATGTAGTGTGTGGGGAGATGTGTACTGTTATTATCCATCATATTTCAAAAGAGGAAAATGTCAGGTAACTTGCTTAGTCTATTTGGGCTGCTGTAACAAATTATTGCAGACTGACTGACTTAAACCAGTGGTTTCCAACATTTTTACACTTGGAGACTACTGAAAAGAAGAGAATTATTTCAGGGACCACTAAGGCAGAAATTATTATCTGGAGCATAAATTAATTTGAGTAAGATCATTGGGTCTATAAGCTTCATCCATCAGGATGGTAAATTCTTTCATAGGCTGGCACAAAATTTCTGGTGGACTGGGCCACAGACTGGCAGTTGAAAAAGACTGACTTATATAGCAGATATATATTTCTCACAGTATGGAGGCTGGAAGTCCAAGATCAAAATATCAAAAAATCTGGTATCTGGTGAAGACCAGTTTCCTTGTTCATAGATAGCGTCTTCTCCTTATCTGCTCACATAAAGAAAAGGGAGAAAGAAAATCTCTATGAGTCTCTCTTATTTGTTTGTTTGTTTGTTTGTTTATTGGGGTGGTCTCTTTTATAAGGATTATTCCATCATCTGGGCTTCACACTACTGACCTAATCACCTCTGTAAGGCCCCCACCTCTTAATGTCATCGCATTGGGTATTAGATGTTAATACATGAATTTAGTGGGTAGGGGAGTGGCCACAAACATTCAGTAAGTACATAATACATGCCCAATATCAAAGAGCTTATAAATTATAGAGCTGTGGTACATACAGACTCAAGCAACCTGGTTAAGTGTTCATATCCTTAAACACTGAGATGTACTGTTCTTATTTTACCTGTAAAGACATGTTTTATTCTATTATTATGTGCAAATACCTTTACTGAATTCTAGACTAGTATATTTCATATATATATAATATATATATTATATATATTATATATAATATATATATTATATATATATATAATGTATCTCAATTAGAGACAAGTGAGTATTCACCTTACCATTTTGTATCTATCATTTTAGTTGTCTGTTTGCCCCAAGATTCTTAAAACTCTTCAAGGCCAATGCCACTATATATTTAGTGATGTGTCCTCAACACTCATAATAGCATTTGTCCTAAGGTAATAGCTTAACAGTTTAAAAAGTGAGTTAATAACATCAGTCTTTCATGCAACTTGAGGTTAGGAAAAGAAAAGCAATTGACGCATTATCAAAAGATCATACAGAATACAGTCCTGTGGATCAGGAAGATGAAGAAAAATTAGAGTGAGACCTTTATGTTGTCCTGGTTTATGCAGGTTGGGATAGTTTTGTCACCTTTTCACCTGACATATTTTGATAAATCGTTTCTTCTGTTGAAGCTTTTCTGACTACCTATGTGTTTTGTCTCTACATAAATTGAAACCACACATTTTTAGTAATTTCTACAGAAAAATAATTGCGGTATAGTATAAAATGACCCATATTTTATTATATTCAGGTAAGCAGGTTTGTTTTTTCCATTATACTGTATAATCTTTGAAGGTTTGAAATAATCCAAAATATCTTAGTGCCCAGTCCTAGTTCATTTCCTGGCACATAATTGCTACTCAGTAAATTTCTTGAAATACAGTGTCCAATAAATCTTTAGAAACAAAAATTGTGAAAAAGTAAAAAATGTATTTTAATAGGGATTAAACTAGACCAGGCGGTGGTGCAGTGGATAGAGCATCAGGCTGGGATGTGGAAAACCCAGGTTCGAGACCTCGAGCTCGCCAGCTTGAGCGTGGGCCCATCTGGTTTGAGCAAAAGCTCACCAGCTTGGACCCAAGGTCGCTGGCTCCAGCAAGGGGTTGCTGGTCTGCTGAAGGCCCGTGGTCAAGGCACATGTGAGAAAGCAATCAATGAACAACTATGGTGTTGCAATGGCAACAAAAAACTAATGATTGATGCTTCTCACCTCTCTCTGTTTCTGTCTGTCTGTCCCTATCTATCCCTCTTTCTGACTCTCTCTCTCCCTCTGTCCCTGTAAAAATAAAAAAATTCTTATAAACTAGGTATCATAATGGAATCTGAGTGAAAAAGAAAATGTAACCTTTAGTCTAAAGAAGAACAGATTATATAAATTCTACAGAATAGTTCTTAGTAAATTTAATAAAAGAGTCCATTGATTAAAAGAAATTGGATCTATTGCTCATAATAACATCTCATTGATTGAAAAGCACTCCTTATAATAGCTTCCTTCACTGCAGCATCTGTCAAGCATTAACCTTTCAGCCTCACGATCATGTAAAAGGAATTTCTTGCTTATATTACTGGTCATATGACCCCATCATGACATTTAATTAATTGCATCTATTGAACATAGATTTGGAGTTTTCTAAAAATAGAGAGACACCCATTAGAAAAACAAGATGTTTCCCCATGTATTCTATGAAAAATTTAACCTTATGATCTATATACCTGGAGATATTTTAGTAAATTTGATTATCTCTGGTAAATGATTTATACAAGTAGATAAGTAAGGTTTAATTTTTTAACATGTATTGTTTGTGTTGAGATATATTTAGTAGCTATTATACTATGTTGTAATTGCATTTTCAAATGCAGTGTATTAGTAACCTCATTCTAAAAGATAAGTTAAAATTATACCAAATTTTGTGAATATGAACATTAATACACTGAAAAATAGTTAATAAAGTTTTATTATTAATACTAGGTAATCAAAATGCATGTTTTAACAGATAAATAACAAAATAGATAAACATTTTATGAAGCATAATTTTTTCCAGCTATCAATTTGCATTAGTTTTTTAAGCAATAATAAAGGAAAGATAAAATGTTTTTAAAGTAAAATAAAAGTGTTTTCATTTTTAACAAAATACCAAATTTTATTATTCACTTAACAAAATCTACGAAATCAATGGTTATATAAACAAAATTGCATACCCTTTTATGCCGTGTCTCAAAAGAATAAATGACTTTTCCTATTGATTTTCTATATTTCTATGTAATTACTTTAATCCTTGTAAAAGTAAAATTAATGATTAACATTTTAATTTAGTTTAAAATTTGAATCTGCAACTAATGAAATATATTTTATTGAAAATTCTCAAAAAGAGTTTAGAAGCACTCAGGATCCATCACACTCTACTCTTGGCAGTGTTTTTGCATTAATATATCCACTCTCTTTCAAAATAGGTTTTAATGAACTCACAGGTTTGAAAATGATTGCTGATCTTAATGGAAAAATAATTTCAAAGAAAATCCTCAGCTATTCAAATGTCACTCATAAATACAGCAGAAAGAATTACAATAGAGGAGATAAACAGAAAGTTGTGGTCATGAAGTTTATCTGCACCTGATAAGAATGAATCCATTAGTACTGTAGAGGATTTTGATTTCAGCCTTGCCCTGCATTTGGCAAAATGCTTTTTCTGGCACTTCTATAATTGATGGTCATATCTATTTATATCATGCCCACACAGAGGCAGTGTCTAGATAATAGCAAACCAGTTGTTGAAAATTGAAATAATCAGAAAAATTATTTTGACAGTACAATTTTTAAAAAGTGTTTTCACTAATTTAGTATTTGATCAGAGTTTAGATTTAAGTGGGAATCATATCATTTCTGATTCAACCAATACAATAACATTTCTGGTTTGCTATGAAATAAACCAAACATAACTCATAGCCAATGGGTAGAAAGAAATCAAATGGCCAGAAATAATTTAGATTTTTGTTTCCAGTGTCCCTCAATCCATGAAATGAAAAATTGAAATTAGGAGGAAGCAAGATGGCGACGGAGTAGGCGGACGTACCAACTTCCAACTCCCAGAAGCAAAGTGGATTATAACTCAATTTAAAGAACCATCATCTGGATAAACCAACTATGAACTAAACTAAGTGGACTCCTCAACCAAGGAACACTGCAGAAGCCACATTGAGACTGGTAGGAATAGCGAAAACGCCAAGAGGGCTGCCCAGACCCGTGTGGAGAGAGGAAAGCTTGGCGGAGAGGGAGGGACCTGGGTCCCAGAAACCAAGCCCCAGTCTGCAGTCCCAGAGCCTAGAAGAGGCGTTTGGACAGTTTTGAGCTGTGAAACAAGTGAGGGAGCTCCCAGGCCTACAGTTTGGAGAATTAGGTCCCTTCCTACTCTGCTGAGGGCTGCTTAAGGGTTTAGGGCGGCAGGACGCTGAAAAGCGGTTCTGTTGGCGTGGGCAGAGGCCAAGCCGGTGGGAGCTCGATCTAGCCCAGACGGTCAGAGGGGACGCGCGAAAGCAGTCCGGCAGCTGCGGGCCCACCTTTAATCCCACTTACGGGGACAAAGCGGGAGGCCAGGAATGGGCAGGCCCTGCGCAAACCGGCCCTGACCGCGGGGACCGGACTAGGACCAGGGACGGGCGAGGGGCTTGCGGCAAAGCTCACGCTACCAGCCCCGCCCAGCCAGAGAAACCGCGGTTGGCCAGTATACGTGCGCGAGCGGGCTCCGAGCGCGGGAACGGGCTAGATCCCGAGACAAGTGGAAGCTCGCAGTTGAGCTCACGCTACTATCCCCGCCCGGCCGGAGAAACCGCGGATTGCATTCACACGTGCACGAGCGGGCTCCGAACACAGGGGCGGGGTAGAGTCCGGACGAGCGGAAGTACGCAGTTGAGCGGAAGCCAGCAAACACGCCCGGCCCAATAAACCTTGGTTTCCGACCCTGCGCAGAAGGGCCCTGGCCTCGTGGGCGGGGCTAAATCTCCAGACGGGCAAACGCTTACAGCTGAGAGCACGTCAAAAGCCCCGCCCAACCCACGAAACTGTGGCGAGCAGGCTCTGACTGAGGGTTCTGGGTGGAAGTCCGGAAATAGGCTGGGTCCGCAGCTGAGCAAAGGTGCTCACCTCTACCCTTGGTGCTAAGACTTGTGGCTTCAGTGACAACCCCTCCCGCGGAGGAGAGGCAGAAATCACAGCAAAAGCCCCAGTGGGCTGGCGCTCGTAATGCTCATACCCAACCACCCTAGGCACCGGCAGAGGGGGTGGGGGGCCTGCAGACAGACCACACCTAGAGAACACAAAGACAACACCTACTGGACTCCAGTGGCCACAACTTGTTTATACACAGAAAAAATGGGCAGGCAGAGGAATGCAAACCAAATGAATCAAGAGAAATCCCCAGAGAAAGAACTGAATGAACCAGATATAACCAAATTACCAGAAGCAGAATTTAGAATAATGATAGTTAGGATGTTCAAAGAAATTAGAGCAACAATGGATAGTCATTATGAACACCTAAATAAAGAGATAACAAGTATAAAAAATGAAATTGAAATAATAAAAAAGAATCAGACAGAAATGACAAATACAGTATCAGAACTGAAGACCACAATGGAAGGAATTAAAAGCAGAATGAATCATGCTGAGGATCGAATAAGCAAGTTAGAGGACACAATAAACAAAGGCACAGAAGCAGAGAAGAAAAAGGAAAGGAGACTAAAAAAATGTGAGGAAACTCTAAGGGAGCTTTGTGACAACCTGAAGAGAAACAACATTCGCATCATAGGGGTGCCTGAAGAAGAGGAGAGAGGACAGGAAATGGAAACTTTGTTCAATCAAATCATAGCAGAAAACTTTCCTAAATTAAGGCTGGGAAACACTCCACACATTCAAGAAGCACACAGAACACCATTAAAGAGAAACCCAAAAAGATCTACACCAAGACACATCATAGTTAAAATACCAAAGCTAATGGATAAAGAAAAAATTTTAAAAGCTGCTAGGGAAAAAAAGGCTATCACCTACAAAGGAGCCACCATAAGGATGACATCTGACTTCTCAACAGAAACACTTGAGGCCAGAAGGGAATGGCAAGATATAATCAAAGTAATGCAGAACAAGAACCTACAACCAAGACTACTCTATCCAGCAAGGCTAACGTTTAAAATTGAAGGAGAAATAAAGAGCTTCCCAGAAAAAGAAAGCCTCAAGAAATTCATAAAAACCAAACCAATTCTGCAAGAGATACTAAGGGGCCTCTTGTGAAGAGTTTAAAGGGAGGAATGAATAGAGCAAAAGAAGAATAGAACTTTAAAGAATAAAATGGCAATAAACAACTACATATCAATAATAACCTTAAATGTAAATGGATTAAATGATCCAATCAAAAGACATAGGGTAGCTGCATGGATAAAGAAACAGGACCCATACATATGCTGTCTACAAGAGACACACCTTAAAACAAAAGATGCTCATAGACTGAAGGTAAAAGGATGGAAAAAAATATTTCATGCAAATGGAAATGAAAAAAAAGCAGGGGTAGCAATACTTATAGCAGACAAAATGGACTTTAAAACAAAGGCTGTAGTAAGAGATAAAGGAGGACACTACATAATGATAAAGGGAACAATTCAACAGGAAGATATAACTATTATAAATATCTATGCACCAAATATAGGAGCCCCGACATACATAAAGCAGACTTTGATGGATATAAAGGGCAAGATTAACAGCAATACTATCATAGTAGGGGATTTCAATACCCCTCTAACAACACTGGATAGATCCTCAAGAAAGAAAATTAATAAAGAAACAGCAGACTTAAAGGAGACACTAGATCAACTTGATTTAATAGATATCTTCAGAACTTTTCACCCTAAAGCAGTAGAATATACATTCTTCTCTAGTGCTCATGGTACGTTTTCTAGGATAGACCACATGTTAGGACACAAAAATGGTCTCAATAAATTTAAGAAGATTGAAATCATATCAAGCATTTTCTCTGATCACAATGCCATGAAACTAGAAATTAACCACAAAAGAAAAACTGAAAAATACTCAAACACTTGGAAACTAAATAGCATGTTATTAAATAATGAATGGATTAACAATGAGATCAAAGAAGAAATAAAAAAGTTTCTAGAAACAAATGATAATGAGCATACATCAACTCAAAATTTATGGGATACAGCAAAAGCAGTTCTGAGAGGAAGTTCATTACACTACAGGCATATCATAAGAAGCTAGAAAAAGCTCAAATAAGCAACCTGACCCTGCATCTAAAAGAACTAGAAAAACAACAACAAATAAAACCCAAGACAAGTAGAAGGAAGGAAATAATAAAGAGCAGAGCAGAAATAAATGACATAGAGGCTAAGGAAACAATACAGAGGATCAATGACACCAGAAGCTGGTTCTTTGAAAAGGTAAACAAGATTGATAAACCTTTAACTAGACTCACCAAGAAAAAAAGAGAGAGGACTCAAATAAATAAAATTGGAAAAGACAGTGGAGAAATAACAAGTGACACAACAGAAACACAAAGCATTGTAAGAAAATACTATGAAGAACTATATGCCAAAAAATTAGACAATCTTGGTGAAATGGACAAATTTCTTGAATCATATAACCTTCCAAAAATCAATCTGGAAGAATCAGAACACCTAAACAGACCAATTACAGCAAATGAGATCGAAACAGTTATCAAAAAACTCCCAAAAAAGAAAAGTCCTGGGCCTGATGGCTTCACAAGTGAATTCTATCAAAAATTCAAAGAAGAACTAACTCCTATCCTCCTCAAGCTATTTCAAAAAATTCAAGAGGAAGGAAGACTTCCAAACTCCTTTTATGAGGCGAGCATAATTCTGATCCCAAAACCGGGCAAAGACAACACAAAAAAAGAAAATTATAGGCCAATGTCCCTGATGAATTTAGACGCTAAAATTCTCAACAAAATATTAGCCAACCGGATCCAGCAATATATGAAAAAAATCATACACCACGATCAAGTGGGATTTATTCTGGAGAGGCAAGGCTGGTTCAATATTCGCAAATCAATCAATGTGATTCATCACATAAACAAATGAAGGACAAAAATCACATGATAATTTCAATAGATGCAGAAAAGGCATTTGATAAAATCCAGCACCCATTCATGCTCAAAACTCTCAGTAAAGTGGGAATACAGGGATCATTCCTTAACATGATAAAGGCCATCTATGATAAACCGACAGCAAACATCATACTAAATGGACAAAAATTAAAAGCAATCCCCTTAAGATCAGGAACCAGGCAGGAATGCCCCCTCTCACCACTCTTATTCAACATAGTTCTGGAAGTCCTAGCTACAGCAATCAGACAAGAAGAAGAAATAAAAGGCATCCAAATTGGAAAAGAAGAAGTAAAACTGTCACTATTTGCAGATGATATGATATTATATATTGAAAACCCTAAAGTCTCAGTCAAAAAACTACTGGACCTTATAAATGAATTCAGCAAGGTGGCAGGATATAAAATTAATACTCAGAAAACAGAGGCATTTCTATATACCAACAATGAACTGTCAGCAAAAGAAATTAAGGAAACAATCCCCTTCACTATTGCAGCCAAAAATAAAGTACCTAGAAGTAAATTTAACCAAGGAGGTTAAGGACTTGTACTCAGAAAATTATAGAACATTGATAAAAGAAATGAAGGAAGATACAAACAAGTGGAAGCATATACCGTGCTCATGGCTAGGAAGAATAAACATCATTAAAATGTCTATATTACCCAAAGCAATTTATAAATTCAATGCAATACCAATTAAGATACCAATGACATACTTCAAAGATATAGAACACATATTCCAAAAATTTATATGGAACCAAAAAAGAACACGAATAGCCTCAGCAATCTTAAAAAGAAAAAATAAAGCAGGAGGTATCACTCTTCCTGATATCAAGGTTTACTACAAGGCCATTATACTCAAGACAGCCTGGTACTGGCATAAGAACAGGCACATAGATCAATGGAACAGAACAGAGAACCCAGAAATAAACCCACAGCTTTATGGACAACTGATATTTGACAAAGGAGGAAAGAACATACAATGGAGTAAAGACAGCCTCTTTAACAAATGGTGTTGGGAAAATTGGACATCTACCTGCAAAAAAATTAAACTAGACTATGAACTTACACCATTCACAAAAACAAACTCAAAATGGATAAAAGACTTAAATGTAAGCCGTGAAACCATAAGCATCTTAGAAGAAAGCATAGGCAGCAGGCTCTCCGACATCTGTAGCAGCAGTATATTTGCCGATTTATCTCCACGGGCAACTGAAATAAAAGGCAAGATAAACAAATGGGACTATATCAAACTAAAAAGTTTTTGCACAGCTAAAGACAATAGGAACAGAATAAAAAGACAAACCTCACAATGGGAGAACATATTCGACAGCACATCTGATAAGGGGTTAATAACTAAAATTTATAAAGAACTTATAAAACTCAACACCAGGAAGACAAACAACCCAATCAAAAAATGGGCAAAAGAAATGAATAGAAATTTCTCCAAAGAGGACATACAGATGGCCAATAGGCATATGAAAAAATGCTCAACATCACTAATCATTAGAGAAATGCAAATTAAAACCACAATGAGATATCACCTCACACCAGTCAGAATGGCACTTATCAGCAAAACAACACAGAATAAGTGCTGGCGAGGATGTGGAGAAAAGGGAACCCTTCTGCAGTGCTGGTGGGAATGCAGACTGGTGCAGCCACTGTGGAAAACAGTTTGGAGATTCCTCAGAAAATTAAAAATCGAACTGCCTTTTGACCCAGCTATCCCACTTATAGGAATATACCCTAAGAACACCATAGCATTGTTCGAAAAGAAGAAATGCGCCCCCATGTTCGTGGCAGCATTGTTCACAATAGCGAAGATCTGGAACCAGCCCAAGTGTCCGTCAGAAGACGAGTGGATTAAAAAGCTATGGTACATATATACTATGGAATACTACTCAGCCATAAGAAACGATGACATCGGATCATTTATAACAAAATGGATGTACCTTGATAACATTATATGGAGTGAAATAAGTAAATCAGAAAAAAAGAAAAACTGAGAACAGCATGATTTCATACATAGGTGGGACATAAAAGTGAGACTATGAGACAGGGACAAGAGAGTGGTGGTTATGGGATGGGGGGAGGGAGGGAAGAGTGGGATAGGGAGGATGGGAGGGACACAGGGAAAACCAGATAGAAGGTGACAGAGGACAATTTGACTTTTGGTGATGGGTATGCAACACAATTGAATGATAAGATAACCTGGAGATGTTTTCATTGTACATATGTACCCTGATTTATTGATGTCACCCCATTAGAATTAATAATAATAAAATATATATATATTAAAAAAAATTATAATGGAGCTCTAATAGTGATAGTATGAAAGTCTAAGATTAAGCAATAGAAATATCAAGGAGATGTTAATGGGATTTTTTGAGTGAGAACTGCTGTGTATGCTAAGAACTGATTTATTTTATGTTGTAAGGACATGGGTTGTGTTCAAATAGTATACCATTTATTTATAATGTTTTAATCTCTCCTCATGATCTGTCAGCCAATAGCCCATTTGTCTTTGAAAACATAGCTCAGATATTACCTCCTTCAGGAATCTTTTACAGACTTCAACCGAGAGAAGTCTTCTTCTTTTGATACTTTCATAAATGATGTACTTTTCTGTTGTTGTCCTTGTCACATTGCATTTTTTAAAAATTTGTCCTATTAAACCATGAGCTTCTTAGTTAAAAAAAAAAAAAAATTGAAATTAGAGGTAATTTGATCAGCTTGTCCTCTACCATTTTATCAGACAGTTCAGAACTTTGCTTGAATAGACCAGATGAAATGAGGTCAGAGTGACAAATGGCTTCTGCTTAATGATCACTGATTCACAAATCCCAGTCTAAAAAGAGAGAGAGAAAGAGTGAGAGAGAGAGAATTTTCGAGAGATAGAATACCAAATATAAGTGAATTGGTGCATTATCCATTGGTTCAAATAAACCAACAAATAAATGTCAGGAACACATGACTCCGTGGAATTTTCTCATTTGTTTATTTATTAATTCAGCATATTTACTGAATGCCTGCTTTGCGCCAAGTACTATTGTTAGTTACATTTGTTGATGTCTAGCATATGCTATATTTCATTTCTTCTTTTTACTGTTGGCTTTTATCTTCAACAGCAATGTAACCCCAGAGAGCATGGACTATAGGCCATCAGCTCAGTGCTTTTTCTCCAGCAACCAAACAGTGCCTGGAAGTTAGCAAGCACCAATAAATATTTGTTAATGGAAATAATAAACAAATTAAGAATCTATTGTTTATCAATCAATAAATAAATACTATGAAAAACACAAAAAACAGGAGGTGACATGCAAAGGATTTCACAAACAAATGGACAAAACTGATGAGCAATCTTTTTATAGGAAAAGCAGCTCAAACACTATTAAGCATATGAGAGGCTCAAACTTAGTAGAAACTAGGTATATGCAAATTGAGGTTCGAAAGCAATTCTATTTCACACTCATGAATGGGCAATATTTAAGAAATATGATAATATAAATTCCTATTGAGTAAATGGATCAATGAAGTTTTAGTGCACTGTTGGTAAGGATTCAAATTGGTAAAACCACTTCAGGAAACAATTTGACATTATCTGGTGAAGTTAATTATCTATATATTCTACAGCCCAGCAATCATATTCAGAGGTGTGTGCCTTGGGAAAGTTTTGCATATGTGTACCTGGAAATATTTATAATAGTCATTGCTGTATTGCTTATAAAAGAAAAGAACTGGAAGCAAAGTAGGTGTTTATCAACAAAGAGTGAGTAAATAAGTTATAATATAGATTTCTAGTAGTCGATTTTATATAGCAAAGAAAATGATAGTTATGATAGGTATATTACTAAATATATTAAACCTTTATATTTATAATATATATGCAGGGTGGGGGAAAAGCAGGCTTACAGTTGTTTGTATAGAAAATAATACAATAATTAATAAATAATAATACAAAATAAACTCTGTGTTTCTTATACTCACAACTGTAAACCTACCTTTGCCCCACCCTGTGTGTGTGTGTGTGTGTGTGTGTGTGTGTGTATATATATACACACATGTATATACTGTATATATATTGTGTATACACACACACACACACACACATACACATATGGGGTTGAATCCCCCATATCTTGTCTTAGGCATTCAATGCATTACCAAGTTAACTCATTCTTCCAATATATTTCTTTTAGTTTGCTGTGTTTACACACCTGAACTGCCAAAAAGGACTCATGACTTTGCTTTAACTTTATTTTGCATGTTTTAAAAACAAGCTCTTACATGGCCAATACAATTAAAAATCTATCACACCACTTTTCAAAAACCATTCAAAAGTTTCATAGCCTATTGGGATAAGATGCAAACATTTTTCATAACTTATCTAGATCTTCAGGATATGAACCCTTCCTACATTTTAAGCTTCATTTCCCTGACCTCTTCCATGCAGTTTTGGTGCCACTGTACCTAAGCAGGTATAGGTTAGCACATGCTTTTTGACATTTGCATTCCTTTATGCCCTAACACATACTGTCTCTGAGATAGGCAACCAGTATACAGGATGGGGCATGGACTATGGAATTAATCCCTTTGACCAGACTCAAATGTTTCTCTGCCCTCTACTTGCGCAAGTTACTGACCTCTCTGTACCTTGGTTTTCTTTGCTGTCAACTGCTGTTAATAATAATAGCTCCTACCTCATAGGGTTGATATGAGGTCTAATAATTTAATATTTGTAAAGTGTTTAGAACACTTCTTTGGTACTGTGTGAGATCTATTTAAGTTCCATAAAAATAACTGAAATGCCTCCTCCAATGTCTGTTCAGAAATCTCTCACTCAAGCCTTTTCTTCTTTGCAAGGTACTTCATAGATTCTCATGGCTCTTCCAAGTCCCCTGAAGATGCTTAATATCAGGTAACACACTGGTTTATCATTGTTTGTTTCCTGCTCCAAGTTCATGATCTTTCTGAAGAAGGAATCTCTTTTCAGCCTGTATTTTTTTAAGAATTAAATGTTTCATATGTACAATTCTATATCATTTGTGCCTTGTATGTATGCTCACCACCTAAATTTAAGTCTTCTTCTATCACCATGTATCCCCTCTTTACCCTCTTTTACCTCCTAACACCCTTCGTTCCTTCTGGTAATCACTATACTGTTATCTGGATTTATAATTATAATTATTATTATTATTATTATTTTGCTTAATCCTTTACCTTTTTTACCCAGCATCCCAGCCCCTCCCCTCTAACAGCTATCAGTCCATTCTCTGTATCTATGAACCCTCTTCTAATTTGTTAACTCAATTTGTTCATTGAATTCCACATATAAGTGAAATCATATGATACTTGTCTTTCTCTGATTGGCTTCTTCTTCTTTTTTTTATTTAATTTTTTTTCATTATTAACTTTAAAGGGGTGACACCAATAAATCAGGGTACATATGTACAATGAAAACATCTCCAGATTATCTTATCATTCAATTGTGCTGCATACCCATTACCCAAAGTCAAATTGTCCTCTGTCACCTTCTATCTGGTTTTCCCTGTGCCCCTACTCTTCTCCCTATACCACCCTCCCCTCCCTGCCCCACCCCGTAAACCCCACACTCTTGTCCATGTCTCATAGTCTCACTTTTATGTCCCACCTATGTATGAAATCATGCTGTTCTCAGTTTTTTTTCTGATTCACTTATTTCACTCCGTATAATGTTATCAAGGTACATCCATTTTGTTGTAAATGATCCGATGTCATCATTTCTTATGGCTGAATAGTTTCCATAGTATATATGTACCAATGCTTTTTAATCCACTCGTCTTCTGACGGACACTTGGGCTGGTTCCAGATCTTCGCTATTGTGAACAATGCTGCCACGAACATGGGGGCGCATTTCTTCTTTTCGAACAGTGTTATGGTGTTCTTAGGGTATATTCCTAAAAGTTCTTAGGGTATATTCGACTTTTAATTTTTTAAGGAATCTCCAAACTGTTTTCCACAGTGGCTGCACCAGTCTGCATTCCCACCAACAGTGCAGAAGGTTCCCTTTTCTCCACATCCTCGCCAGCACTTGTTCTGTGTTGTTTTGCTGATGAGCACCATTCTGACTGGTGTGAGGTGATATCTCATTGTGGTTTTGATTTGCATTTCTCTACAGATTAGTGATGTTGAGCATTTTATCATATGTCTTTTGGCCTTCTGTATTTCTTCTTTGGAGAAATTTCTATTCATTTCTTTTGCCCATTTTTTGATTGGATTGTTTGTCTTCCTGGTGTTGAGTTTTATAAGTTCTTTTTTTTTAAAATTTATTCTTTTATTTTTATTTTATTTTATTCATTTTAGAGAGGAGACACAGAGTGAGAGAGAGAGAGAGAGAAAGAGAGAGAAAGGGGGGAGGAGCTGGAAGCTCAACTCCCATATGTGCCTTGACCTGACCAGTGCAGGGTTTTGAACTGGCGACCTCAGTGTTCCCAGGTCGACACTTTATTCACTGCGCAACCACAGGTCAGGCAGAGTTTTATAAGTTCTTTATAAATTTTAGTTATTAACCCCTTATCAGATGTGCTGTCGAATATGTTCTCCCATTGTGAGGTTTGTCTTTTTATTCTGTTCTTATTTTCTTTAGCTGTGCAAAAACTTTTTAGTTTGATATAGTTCCATTTGTTTATCTTGCCTTTTATTTCATTTGCCGGTGGAGATAAATCGGCAAATATATTGCTGCTACAGATGTCGGAAAGCTTGCTGCCTATGTTTTCTTCTAAGATGCTTATAGTTTCACGGCTTATGTTTAAGTCTTTAATCCATTTTGAATTTGTTTTTGTGCATGGAGTAAGTTGATGGTCTAGTTTCATTTTTTTGCAGGTAGGTGTCCAATTTTCCCAGCACCATTTGTTAAAGAGGCTGTCTTTACTCCATTGTATGTTCTTTCCTCTTTTGTCAAATATCAGTTGTCCATAAAGGTGTGGGTTTATTTCTGGGTTCTCTGTTCTGTTCCATTGATCTATGTGCCTGTTCTTATGCCACTACCAGGCTGTCTTGAGTATAATGGCCTTGTAGTAAACCTTGATATCTGGAAGAGTGATACCTCCTGCTTTATTTTTTCTTTTTACGATTGCTGAGGCTATTCGTGTTCTTTTTTGGTTCCATATAAATTTTTGGAATATGTGTTCTATATCTTTGAAGTATGTCATTGGTATTTTAATTGGTATTGCATTGAATTTATAAATTGCTTTGGGTAATATAGACATTTTAATGATGTTTATTCTTCCTAGCCATGAGCACGGTATATGCTTCCACTTATTTGTATCTTCCTTGATTTCTTTTATCAATGTTTTATAATTTTCTGAGTACAAGTCCTTAACCTCCTTGGTTAAATTTACTCCTAGGTATTTTATTTTTTTGGCTGCAATAGTGAAGGGAATTGTTTCCTTAATTTATTTTGCTGACAGTTCATTGTTTGTATATAAAAATGCCTCTGATTTCTGAGTATTAATTTTGTATCCTGCAACCTTGCTGAATTCATTTATAAGGTCCAGTAGTGTTTTGACTGAGACTTTAGGGTTTTCTATATACAATATCATATCATCTGCAAATAGTGACAGTTTTACTTCTTCTTTTCCAATTTGGATGCCTTTTATTTCTTCTTCTTGTCCGATTGCTGTAGCTAGGACTTCCAAAGCTATGTTGAATAAAAGTGGTGAAAGTGGGCAACCCTGCCTGGTTCCTGATCTTAAGGGGATTGCTTTTAATTTTTGTCCATTTAGTATGATGTTTGCTGTGGGTTTGTCGTAGATGGCCTTTATCATGTTAAGGAATGTTCCTTGTATTCCCACTTTACTGAGAGTTTTGAGTATGAATGGGTGCTGGATTTTATCAAATGCCATTTCTGCATCTATTGAAATTATCATGTGATTTTTGTCCTTCCTTTTGTTTATGTGATGAATCACATTGATTAATTTGCGAATATTGAACCAGCCTTGCTCCTCCAGAATAAATCCCACTTGATCGTGGTGTATGATTTTTTTCATATATTGCTGGATCCGGTTGGCTAATATTTTGTTGAGAATTTTAGCGTCTAAATTCATCAGGGATATAGGCCTATAATTTTCTTTCTTTGTGTTGTCTTTGCCCGGTTTTGGGATCAGAATTATGCTCTCTTTATAAAAGGAGTTTGGAAGTCTTTCTTCCTCTTGAATTTTTTGAAATAGCTTGAGGAGGATAGGAGTTAGTTCTTCTTTGAATTTTTGATAGAATTCACTTGTGAAGTCATCAGGCCCAGGACTTTTCTTTTTTGGAAGTTTTTTGATAACTGTTTTGATCTCATCTGTTGTAATTGGTCTGTTTAGGTGCTCTGATTCTTCCAGATTGATTTTTGGAAGTGAGGAAACTCTAAGGGAGCTCTGCAACAACATGAAGAGAAACAACTTTCGCATCATAGGGGTGCCTGAAGAAGAGGAAAGAGGACAGGAAATGGAAACTTTGTTCAATCAAATCATAGCAGAAAACTTCCCTAAGTTAAGACTGGGAAACATTCCACATGTTCAAGAAGCACACAGAACTGCATTAAAGAGAAACCCAAAAAGATCTACACCAAGACCCATCATAGTTAAAATACCAAAGCTAATAGATAAAGAAAAAAATCTTAAAAGCTGCTAGAGAAAAAAAGACTATCATCTACAAAGGAGCCCCCATTAGGATGACATCGGACTTCTCAACAGAAACACTTGAGGCCAGAAGGGAATGGCAAGATGTAATCAAAGTAATGCAGAACAAGAACCTACAACCAAGACTACTCTATCCAGCAAAGCTAATGTTTAAAATTGAAGGAGAAATAAAGAGCTTTCCAGACAAAGAAAACCTCAAGGAATTCATTAAAACCAAACCAATTCTGCAAGAGATTCTAAGGGGCCTGGTGTGAACAGTTCAAAGGGAGGAAAGAATATAACAACAACAACAAAAAATACAGCTTAATGAACAAAATGGCAAGTAACAACTACATATCAATTATAACCTTTAATGTAAATGGTTAAATGATCCAATTAAAAGACATAGGGTAGCTGCGTGGATAAAGAAACAGGACCCATACATATGCTGTCTACAAGAGACACACCTTAAAACAAAAGATGCACATAAACTGAAGATAAAAGGATAGAAAAAAATATTTCATGCAAATGGAAATGAAAAGAAAGCTGAGGTAGCAGTACTTATATCTGACAAAATGGACTTTAAAACAAAGGCTGTGGCTTATTCTTCTTAACATAATACTCTCTAGATCATTCATGCTTTTGCAAAGATAAGATTTTATTCTTTTTTGTGGCCACATAGTGTTCCATTGTGTAAATGCACCACAGCATTCTTTTATTCTTTTTCTTTCTTTTTTTTTTTTTTAACAGGGACAGAAAGAGAGTCAGAGAGAGAGAGAGATAGGGACAGACACACGGGAACAGAGAGAGGTGATAAGAATCAATCATTAGTTTTTCATTGCCATTGTGACACCTTAGTTGTTCATTGATTGCTTTCTCACATGTGCCTTGACCACGGGCCTTCAGCAGACCAAGCAACCCCTTGCTGGAGCCAGCGACCTTGGTTCCAATCTGGTGAGCTTTTGCTCAAGCCAAATGGGCCCATGCTCAAGGTGGTGAGCTCGGAGTCTCGAACCTGGGTCTTCCACATCCCAGTCCGATGCTCTATCCACTGCACCACCACCTGGTCAGGCACACCACAGCATTTTTATTCACTTATCTATTGATGGGCATTTGGGCTGCTTCCAAATGTTGGCTATTGTAAAAAGTGCTGCAATTAACATAGTGATGTACATTTTCTTTCAAATTAGTATTTATGGTTTGTTTGTTTTGTTTGTTTTGTTATTTTTTATATATTTCCAGAAGTAGACACTGGGTCATAGAAAGTTTCATTTAAATTTTTAAGGTAACTTTATACTGCTTTTCACAGTGGCTGCACTAATTTGCATTTACACCAATAGTGTAGAGGGGTTCTCTTTTCTCTGTATCTCCTGTTGTATTGTATACTCTTATCTTCTTTATAAAATATTAATTGTCCATAAAGGCATTGGTTTATTTCTGGGTTCTCTGTTCTCTTCCATTGATCTATATGCCTGTCTTTATGCCAGCACCATGCTGTTTTAATTTCCATGGCCTTATAATATAGTTTGATATAAGGCAACATGATTTCTTCAACTTTTTTTCCCTCAAAATTGCTATAGCTATTCAGGGTCTTTTGTGGTTATATATAAATTTCTGAAATATTATTTTTACTTCAGTAAAATACTGAATTGGTATTTTAAGTGGAATTGCATTGAATCTATAGATTATTTTGGGTAGTATGAATATTTTAATGATGTTAATTCTTCCTATCTATGAATACCATATATGCTTCCATTTATTTGTATCTTCTTTGATTTCTTTTTTCAGTGTCTTATAATTTTTCAAGTATAGATCTTTTACATCCTTTGTTAAATTTATTTTCAGGTTTTTTATGAAGTTGTAAATAAAATTGTTTTATTAATTTCTGTTTTAGATAGCTCATTATTGGTGTATAAAAATATTAATTAATATTTGACAAAGGAGATAAAAACATACAAAGGGGAAAAGATTATCTATTTAGTAAATGGTGTTGGTAAAATTTGGCAGATGGATGCAAATAAATGAAATTAGTCCACTTCTTACACTATACACAGAAAGAACTCAAAATGGAATAAAGACTTAAATTCAAAGACTTGAAACCATAAAAATCTTAGAAGAAAATATAGGCTGTAAAATCTCAGACATTTCTAATAAAAATAATTGTTACTGATGCATCTACTCGGACAAGGGAAATAAAAGAAAAAATAAATGAGACTATGTCAAACTCAAAGTTTTTGCACAACAAAGAAAACTATCAATCAAATAAAAAGTGAACCTAGTGAATGGGAGAACATTTTCACCAATGATACATCTAATAAGGGATTAATATTCAAAATTTATAAAGAAGTTATACAACTCAACACCAAAAAAAAATGAAAGAAAGAAAATCCAATTAAAAATGTGCAAAGGACCTGAATAGACATGTCTCCAAAGAGGGTATACAGAAGGACAATAGACATATGAAAAGATGTCACTAATCATCAGAGAAATGCAAATTAAAATCACTAGAGATGTCACATTACACCTGTCAAAATGACTATCATCAATAAATTGTCCCTATATTTTATGTAAATGTCCAGTTCCCTGAATAAACTGTGGAAAAGCTTAATGAATGATAAACTGAAGTAAAAGAACAGAAAAAGACACAGGACATGAGCTTGAGGCAGCATAGATACCATCTATGTATGCCAAAACGAAACAAATGGAAGGGTTCATCTAGTGACAAATAAGAGTACAGAAATATGTTGAGACAAGCTTGTTTTTAATTGTGATGGCTGATTGATAAATTTTCAGGAATATGGCAAGCTAGTTGCCAAACATAGACATTATTAAAAATTAAATTACATGAACTTATTGTTTAAAAACTACATTAAAAAACAAGGTAACACTACTGAAAACTTTTTGCTTCTTATATTTTACTGTTACTTATGTTCATGAGGTTCTTTATATCTATTGTGTCTCTATGATGGGACTACCATATAATCATGTGCTACTATGTACTTCCTTCTAATACAACTGATATTCAGTGACTAAATATTGGTGACTTGAATTTCATAAGGAGAGGCAAACACTACCAGTCAGTACTTGATTAAATGTTTGCTCAACTATGCAGACTTAAGAAAACAAGAGTAAATACTAAAGTAAAAATTAAATTTAAACATGTGTAGTGTCTGCAGCTATTAATTTGTGAAAAGCACAAAAATATGAGATTTTCTCCCAGCATTTGACAACCATTGTCTTACTCATCAAAAAATCAATCACACCATTGATGAAATAGTGAAGTTCTGAAATATTTTTCTGTTGTTTGACTTTCGCAAACTAACATCCATTCCAGATCTATGATTGCTCATCAAGTGCAACCATATATTGCTATGGAGACACAAATTTGGAAAAAATCAGTGAAAGTCATCGGTATGAGAATCAATTAGCTATATAGAATTTATAATAACCTTTATTGTGGGTTACTTTTTCTTTTCGTATTTTTCTGAAGTGAGAAGCAGGGAGGCAGAGAGAGAGTCCTGCATGCACCCAACTGCAATCCACCTGGCAAGCCCACTAGGAGGGATTGGTCTGCCCATCTGAGGCATTGCTCCATTGCAACTGGAGCCATCTAGCACCTGAGGCAGAGGCCATGGAGCCATCCTCAGTGCCGGGGACAACTTCACTCCAGTGGAGCCTTGGCTGTGGAAGGGGAAGAGAGAGATAGAGAGAAAGGAGAGGGGGTAAAGTGGAGAAGCAGATGGATGTTTCTCTTGTGTGCCTTGGCTGGAAATTGAACCCAGGACATCTACACTCCAGGCCGACACTCTACCACTGAGCCAACTGGCCAGGGCCTTGTGTATTATTACTTATAAGTTGTGTGCTACACCATCTTTATAGTAGTAAAATATATGATGAATATATGCACACATACAAAATGTATTTTTTTCAGGGCCCAATTGTTAAACATTGACCTAAACAACACTGAAATAATATAGAGCATGTTTACAGATAGCTGTGTTGAAATTGTCAATGAAATCCAGTTTTGTTTGTAAGGCAAGGACCAACGTGCTCTAAAAAACATATAGATAATAAGTAAATGGCACTAACAAATAAGGAGCAACAGTCAACTTCAGATTCATGGTATAGGTCAGGGAATGCCCATTCTGTATTAGAAAATTTTGGCAAAGAATAGTCTCATATAGGAATTAAAAATAGCTTTAGATAATAAATGCTAATATTGACTAAGTATATAGTGTCTCAGGAATTTTTACATTTAAAATTTTTATTTTGCTATTACGGTTTACATTAAATATTATTTTTTATTAGTTTCAGCTATACAGTATAGTTGTTAAATAATCATATACTTTACAAAACATATGATTTTTTTGGTATCCATTTGGCACCATTTATTTTTAATGTTATATCTTGCTTATTATACTTTGCTTAATTATTACAATATTATTAATTTAAGTAGTTGCTCCTCCTGTGTGCCTTGATTGGGAATCAACCCAGGACATTCACATGCCAGGCTGATGCTCCACCACTGGGCCAACAGGCCAAGGCCTATCTATACACATGCATTTTTAATGTCATACTTTGCTTAATTCCCAACTGTCCTGTGAGTTGATAATGTACTTATATCTTACAAATTAGAAACCTAGATATAAAATATTTATGTAATTTGCTTAAATTCATACTGTAAGGGATTTAAACCTAGTCATTAATTTCCTTGAGCTCATGTTTCAAATCTCTCATTACAAATGGTCAAAAAGACTCTGCAAACATATGACATGATGTGGGAGAGGAATAGAAGTAAGAATTTTTGGAGGGGTCATGTATAGTTGAGTTGCAACCTCTGCAGAAGTCTGGCAGAATCTAAGGCTAGGGAAAAAAGACTGTCATTGAAATTGATGAAACTGAAAGGTAAGCCACATATGAAAAACTGTAATACTACACAGTTCATCCAATCTCTGAGCTTTGTTGAGGCAACAGTAGAATAGGGATAAACAGAGAATTAGGACTATAATTCTATGCTACACATACTCAAACTAGAGCAAACAAGAGATTGATAAAACAAGGGTCAATGTGTGAAGTTCCACACTAAGGCCCAGCTAAGTATAAAGAACTATTATTAAGGAGTTTCTTTAATTGGAGGTCTGGTGTCCTCTATCAAGACAGTCAATATGATAAAGCTCCAGAGCTAACCCAGGGAATTACAAGAATTAACCTGAGGCAATGTACTTTTAAAATCATGTAGTGCTTCATAGGTACTTCAGAGTAGATTCTCATCTGGATCCCCAAAACAGGCTGTTAGGATGTTTTTCTAACTGTTACACTATAAACAAAAGAGCCTTCCTTTTTTTTCTCTCTCTGTATTTTTCTGAAGTGAGAAGCAGGGAGGCAGAGAGACAGACTCCCGCATGAGTCCGACCAGGATCCACCCGGCATGCCTACCAGGGGGGCGATACTCTACCCATTTGGGGTGTTGCTCGGTAGTATACAGAGCCTTTCTAGTGCCTGAGGTGGAAGGCATGGAACCATCCTCAGCACTTGGGCCAACTTTGCTCCAATAGAGCCTTGGCTATGGGAGAAGAGAGAGATAGAGAGAAAAGAGAGGGGGAAGGGTGGAGAAGCATATGGGAGCTTTGCCTGTGTGCCTTGGCTGGGAATCAAACTGGGACTTCCACACACCAGGCTGATGTTCTACCACTAAACCAACTGGCCAGGGCCAGAAGAGCCTTCTGATGAGCTGTGTCTCCTCAATGCTGTTGTTTAGTGTTATTTCAGGTGTAAACTTCTTCTCTGAATAATAATATAATATACTCAGCACTTTAACCTATGAGAAGTTACCTTTCCCACATAGGGACCATGCTCCCACATTTTTCTTCAGCCGGAGAACATAGTAAAGCTAGAATCACCACAGGATGAGGGAGAGAAGGGGTGAGTTCTCTAGTGAATATTTTTTATTGGCACAAATAATGTTATTGCTAGGAAATCTTTTCTTTAGAGGTACTGAACATGACTGCTTAAGAAACCTTGATTAATGAAAATGGCAGCATGCAGAATAAGAAAAAGTAATATTTTTTCTTCTCGGAATGGTAATGGACTCTCTGAATGTGAATGCCCTTCAGTTGGCTTCTTTTGCTTTTATGCCGCAATCACTAGTATTTTCCTGTAGTTCAACAGTAAATGTAGATGAATGAAGTGGATAAAACCTACAAGACATTCTACTATCCCAGTTTTTGGGTGAGCCAGGCCTCACCCTTCTGTCTTTATCATGCCTAGCGATTTTGAGGAATTTCTGGCTAACCTTGATAAAGACACAGAGGAATAGCTACAAAGAAATGGAGTCAGAAAACAATTTGCTTATTTTGAATGCTGTGGTGGTCCTAGGCTGAGAATGAAATAAGGAGAGGACCGTGGGACAGAGATGAAATGAACTACAAATAGAAATTTTTATTTTGGATACATTTATGACAAGAATAGATGAGTAGCAGCCTCTAATCTCGCTCCTATGGGAAAGTACCATGCTCTGAGAAGCTCACAGACATTCTCTTGTCCTTGCTCAGTGAATGAGTTCGCTGGGTCTTCTTGTAAATCAAGAATTTTTAAACTTTATGCAAATCAAAGAGAAATTCTCTTTCACATTCAGGGATCAGCTAAAAGTATGACGTGTTTAAATTTTCTAGGAGTAATGTCTAGTTAAACGTAGACTAGTACTTCTCCAGTCATCTTAAAATTTCTTTCTCCTAGAACGTCCACACCAGTTTTCTAAATTTCAATTGCTACAGGACCTAACAGTTATTGAACATAATTAGTAATGCAGTCATTCTTATATTAACTAATATTACTGATAAATTAGCATTAGTTGGAAGTTAATGGGAAGGTTAAATTAGACATAATATATTTTATTATTGTTTTAAAGAAACATAAAGGAATATTCAGGTATACTTTGCTCAACAAAACTTGTCACTGCAAAAACTTTACAACACAACAGAAAGGCTCCTTTACAAAAAGTACTTTGAATAAAGAAGTAGGTACAAGGAAAATGTAAGAGTTATGACCAATTTTAAAAACTATTAAATGGTTCATACATGTTATTATATGCTTCTCCTGACCAAAATACATTTTCAGCCCAAGGGTAAAGAAAATTAACAGGGCTCAGTATTATTGCTTCTGCCAGTGGCTAGTGAATTATTTTCATATTTCTATGAATATGTTGGTACTATGGTAATTTTGTTGTAGCAGCCCTTGGCTCATTTTATCAAACAGTGAGTTAGCCATTTAATACACAGGAGACCACAGTAATGCCAAAAATGCCATATCAGTGTACTTGCATTGAAAAAAAATCAGTAACAAAACTTTTACAAACACCTCTGATGACTTAACTATTGAATTTATTTTTATGTTTCTTTATTATATGTTATAAAGCAGATATTACTTCTGCTAAGTAATGTGGTATATTTTAAATTAGATCAAAAGATAAAACCTTGAATGACATAGAGAAATGACACAGAATACATGACACACCCTAACTTTCTAAAGAAGGGGAAAAAAAGAAAAAGAGAAAGCTATTCCAAGGCCTTGAAGTGTTAGGGACATCTATTGATAAAATTAACCAGAAAAACCTTAGAGACATCAGAATATTTTTCATTTAAGCAGCAATGTGTTGAGGAATAAATTTCCATTCTTAGTAGTTCAGTTCTACTCTCTATAAAGCCCGAAAGGGGAATGTTGTTCAATACATCTTTGTATGGACAAAATTGAGGCTGTTTACTGTGCTTATTTAACCAGCTAATGTTGATCTCCATGTATGCCTCTTAAACACACTAAGATTGAAGTAATGCCTTTTGTTAGTTCTTCCTACAAGGAATTCTCATAAAGGTTCAGGAAAACAATATTCTATAGAATGTTTTGGCTTTCTTTCTTCACAATTTTATATATTAGTAGATTTAAGTAATTAAAATATTATAAATAAAATGGAGACCTTAGAACAGTATTTTTTGATTTCATAATACAAGTACCAGTTACACTGCACAGAATATTACCCTAAATGCAAGAAATTATGTCAATTTATTAATTTACTGAGATATAAGTACATTCAGTGACTATCATTATCTGTAAAAATCAATTATGTGAGTAACTTATTGCAAAAAGCCTAATTTTCTATGTAAGTCAAAAATAAATAAAAGTTTATTAATGTTATATATCAAAATAATCATTTATTAAATAATTATTTATCCATTTTTATAATCTCAGCTAAATAATATAAGCATAATTTCTTACCTATAATTTTAGTAAATGCATTTGGGAAATAGAATCAAAGAGAATAAATATACTGTTTAGATTGAACAATAGTCTGTTTCAGCCTTAAAATAATATACATATTATTTTATTTTAATTTTATATATTTCTTGGGTTAGAAAAAATGCAGTCACCTAAATGAAGAAAAATGTATCTTTAAAAAAGTACATATGGGAGGAGGAAGAAATGAACAGGCAAAGCAAAGAGGATTTTTAAGGCAGCTCTACTATAATGGTCATTAGACATTTATCTAAACCTATGAAATGTATAACACTAAGCATGAACCTTAATGTCATCTATGGGCTCTGGGTGATGATAATGTGTCAATGTTGGTCCATCAACTGTAACAAATTTACCAGCTTGTGGGGATGTTGATAGTGGGAGATGATATGGGAGAGATAGGAAATATATGGGAAATTCTGTATTTTCCACTTAGTTTTACTGTGAATCTAAAACTACACTAAAAAGTAGTTTAAGAAGTATGTCTTTTAAGAAATTATATGGCTCTTATAGTGAATATACATATATTTCTATATATTTCTTTCTATTTCATTTTTTAAGTCAAATGATTGCATAATATTCTTATTACACAAAGAAATATAAGGACTGTCAGCTCTACTTTAATAAAAAGAATAATAGTGTATCAATATTGTGTCATTCATTGTATCAAAAGTATCATACTAATGTAAGATAATATAGTAAATAAGTTGTTGGGTTAAAGGGACCTCTGTTCTAATTTTTTGTATTTTCTACAATTGTCCTAATGAAGTTGCTATAAAATAAAAAGCATACATAAATAAAACATGAAAAATAAAATAAAGCAAATAATTAATGTATTAGAATATGTCAAATTAAAATTTTAAGAAAATGTATACCTAAAAATGATGGATCTTTAGAAAAGACTATCAAAAAATCTGGACATATACAAAAACCATACATTTAATTATAAAATAAACCTTATTTGCAATTTTGTATAAGCAATTTTAGTTTGTATAAGATATAAAATATTGCAGTGGGCCCCAAGTTATCAAATCATTACTCATAAAACTGACAAAAGGAGAAAAACAAATTCTTTTTTCCTGCCATCTCTGTGAGTACTCTTAGTTCTAAGTAGTTGATGAAAAAAATATCCTTCTTTAACAAAAAATTTCAGTTAATAATTACAGAAGGAATGATAGAATTAAGACATAACAATCTTACAATCCATAATAAACTCTTCCTTTTCACAAAATTATCAGTTAGGTGTTAAAAACCATAAAAAATTTTGATGGAGAACTTCCTGATCAGGCTGAACACACTTATTAATCTTAACATCAGTAAAATGGGACAATCAGACACTATGTGCCAAACAACGTGATACAATACAGAGAACACAGCACCACCTCTGAATTATCCTGTCCGAATCATTACACCTGAATTTAATCAAAGCACTAGCTCTAAGGATTATTGTACAAAAAGGGAACAAAGTGAGTCATTCAGCAGAGTCACAAATGTGAATTGGACCCATGTCCTGGTTTTCCTAACCTAGGTGAACATGACAATAAACCAGTTTCATGGCTAATTCAGTGGCATAGAAAGAAAAAAGGAAGGGACAGTTAGTGAAAGATGCTGCGTGAGGTGTGCCAGAGGCATGGAGTCCACTCTCCTGTGATGAGGTGGGTCTTTCAGAGAGCCTGTGTGCCTTAGCTGTGCCCCTCACCGGTCTTCTCAGATATTTCTCCCCTGAGTAGGACAGGATGGTGGCAGTGGGCAGCAAGCAGTTAGGACTCTCCATCTCCCAGGTACATTAGGAGTGAGATGATACTTTTAGTTTATCATTTATATACTTCAACAGTTGTAGAAATATGCATGTTTAAATAGGCTTTTACATACTGGATATAACTTTTATCTTTTAACAAATTTATAACTCTTTGTGGAGTCTATGTGTATGTGTATTCATACTCTAGCACCACTCTGTTTAAATTATAGTCTCTTAATATATTTTTATTCATCAGGTCCTATACCTACATTATTCTTATTTATCACAACTGTTCTTTCTTATTCTGCATTTTATTTCCTTTACATGTAAATGTTAGGAATTAACAAAATAGAGTACTTTCATATATTTTAGATTAAGTTAAAATTATAGGTTTTTTGTGTAAAAATAAGACATTCATTCTGAGATATTTTACCTACATTAGAAATTTTTTATCTAGTTTTTAAAATTTATTATTTTAACAAGAAATGAAATAAACAACAATAAAATATTTTGTTATGTTTTATTTAAAGAATGAAAGTAAATTAAGTCATGTGACAGCGGGATTCCATCTGGGAAAATCTCAGAGTTATAAAAGCCTTAGTCCACAAACAGCACAATACATAGACATCAAGTATTTTCTGATATGTTTCTGCTCTGGGGAACACTGCTTTGGAGCAGCTGCACCAGGAAATTGGCTCAGGGCTTCCACATTGGATGAGCTGCTGACAAGCTCACCATGAAGGTAAAGGATCTGGTCTTCACAAATACAGAATATTTACTGGCAAATTAAAAAAAAAACAGTCCAGGAGTTGGACACTGTTTCTACAGCAGCTGTGGGAAGAGAAGAGTTGGCACAGAAACACCACCTGACTCCTCAGAGATGCTAAGGTTTTTCTACTTCCTCTCTTGTTATAAACACCATGCTTGTGTACCCTTGAAATAAATATGTTGAAGCCTAAGCTCAGTGTGATGGTGTTCAGAGGTGGGACTTAGGGAGATGATGAGATCATGGGGGTGGAGCTTCCAAAGTGGGATTAGGGTTTTTAGGAAAGAGACCCCAGGAGCCTCCTCCCTGCTTCTATCACCTGAGCAGCAGGAAGATGCTGTCTATGAACCAGGGAGGGTTCTCATCTGACTATGGGTTCCGACTTGGGCTTCCAGTGCCCATAACTGTGAGAAAGGAAAGTCTATATTTCTAAGTCCCCAGTCTGAAGGGTCTGTTACAGCAGCCAGAGCTGACTGAGACAAACCAAAGCCATATAGAGCAGATGAATGTCATTTTGAATCAAGATATTGATTATAAAAATCTTGTAATTGTTATATTTTAATCATCATTTTCTTGGTTCTTATGTAGAACAGAGAGTGCTAATTATATTTTTCTAATGTTCCTCATCTGAAATCAGATTTATGTGATGTAACTTCAATAAAGGTCAATAATCTCAAAAACATAACATAAAACATGACAACTACTTTAACGTGACATGTAAACCTTTAGTTAAGGGATTATTTCATTGCTGGTTAGAAGAATAGTGTTTGCTCCCATGTGGTAAGTAGGGGGTGCAGAGGGCCGGCGCAGACAGAGGCCAACAGGCTTGTGTTATGAACAGGACTGCTTGACACTTCCTGGAACCCATCTGCAAAAAGGTCGTAGTGGGATCCGACACCTGGAAATCATTCTACCTTTTCCTAAAGTAGTCATTTATAAGCAAGAGGAAATAATATGAACTCTGAATTACTATTCAAGGAATAAAGTATTTCACAGGTTTGCTCTGATGTACATTTAATTGGCTTTAGTTTATGCTTGCCTTGCTACCGTTAGCATATGTTACCTTTCAGCAAATGACACACACAGGTGAGAAATTCTTCTCTAGCTTATAAAAGGATCCCCATCTTACACCCTGGATGGTCACAACAAGCTGAAATTCTGTTTGGAAATGAGGTTTCTAAAAGATTATGAGACAGAAATTATCAGTAGACCTGATTTCTGCTGAATGAGAAAACTCACTACCTGTGGCAGGCTGCAGCGTGATTCGGTTAACATTTTGGAGAGTTAACTCAAACAGGAAATTTAGTTTATTAATTAATTGAAAAATGTAGAGCTAAGAAGACTTTAATGAGGGGTGATGTTATTTTACATTACATTTGTCTTTTTGCTTCTTTTTTTCTCCTTTTGGAATGAATTAGAGAACTATAAAACGTTTTTTAAAATGTCGTATGATCCTTTATTTTTCTCTTCTCTTTCTTTTTTCATCCTTTAGCCTTGCCAAAACAGACCTGAATTGCTTTCAAAACGAGAACATATAGCATTCCTCTTGAGAATATGATGCTGTAAAATATCAAAAGAGAAGATGGCAATTTAATGTGCTTCATGAGTTCCTATCCATGCACATATTTGTGCTTAATCATGTGCAAAACCCTCTTAGCTAATCTTACAGAGAGAGTCAGGTCTGACTTTGTGAATGCTTAAAAAACTGTCTAGGCAGGTCTGTTTTTTAACTCATTGGCATAAAACACTGTAAAGTCTTCTTACAGTGTTCTTGTTCATAGGTCCATTAACCAATACAATTATTATATTGGCAGCTCTGGTTAGTATAAATATCTTTACTCTTTAATATGTTACTCTTCACTTACATATTTTTATATTTCCATCAGTGATGCTTTACTGCATCATTCCAAGATCTGGTGGTTTAAACAATGAGTGTTCACTTAGTGCATGAGGGGAGGATTGACAATTTAGCCTGAACATGGCTGGGTGGTCCTTCTAATCTGAGATAATCTCACTCACACATCAGGAGCTTTGACTGCCTGCTGGCTGACCTAGACTGAGTTTAATGGCAATGACTTGTGCAACCAAATTCTGTTTCATATGTCTCTTCTACTCAAGAAGTCTTGCCAGGTATGTTCCCACAACAAGACAAAGGAGAGAAATCCTAAAGTCAGACACATGAGGCAATTGAGGTCCAGACCAAGAACTGACACATCTTTACTTGGCTGGGTGCTACTGGCCAAAGCAAAGCTTCTCCATAAGACCAAACCCCCCAGTTTATTTCTGTTACCCTCCAAGGATTTTTATTCAACCAAATAGCCCAGTAAATTATAGAAAGGACTGCATATCATTTAGTCAGGAACATTGCTTTGTTGTCATAAAATACAACAGAGTTGAAAAAAAATGCTAAGTTGGAAACCAGGAGAGATATATATATATATATATATATATATATATATATATATATATATATGAAAAATATATTTGGTATATATTTCTGTTTTCATTTGTAAGTATAGCTGATGTTAATATAATATTTATAACCAGTATTGTCCCAAGACAGTATTTACATGTATTAACTCACTTCATCTTAATAGAAAACCCATTATTGTTACCACCTCCACCTTCCAGATGAAGAAACTGAGGCACAGGAGCGACTTGACCCATGTTATTATAACCACAGAACCAACTCAAACTGGCACTAGCCTGTTTTTAACAAGATACTGAGTTGTTTTTCAGAGGTAACAGATCCAAACTGCAAGTTATACAGCCAAAGCACATGCAGAGGAGAGAACCTTGACTTTCTGCTCAACCAAAGGACCAGGACATGACAGAAACTTGAACACCAAAACCCTTCCATAAACAATCAGTCTGTTGTCCAGGAAGATCCAATGTTGACAATCCTTTACCATAAGTGGCTAAACTCCAAACCTCTCTAATAAAAAAATTGAGCCACTTGCACTTACACGTACTAGCCAGTTTCCCCAAGCCCCTCACACTCTCCTAGGCACCTGGATCTGAGAGAAAGGTGTGTGCCATGCCTCCTGTCTCCTGGTAGTCGACTTCACAAGAAAGCCTTTTCTTTTCTCAAAAGTCAGTGGCATAGTGTTGGTTTCTATGCCCATCAGGCAGTGAGCTCTTGCTCAGCAACATACGTAGCTCTTAAATATTAGAGTCAGAATCTAAACTCAGGCAATATCTCTACAAGGCCCATGCTTTTCATCACTATGCTATGCTATGTTAACTCTTACTAGCTTTTCTTCTGAATAAATAAAAGCATAAATAGTAATAATAAATAAAACCAGTAGAAAATCCTAGTATTTTAGAATATTAGAATTAAAATATTTTTTTAATTACATAATTGGAGCCTGACCAGTGGTGGTGCAGTAAGGAAAGCATCAACCTGAGACGCTGAGGTCCCAGGTTCGAAACCTGAGGTCACCAGCTTGAGCGCAGGTTTACTAGCCTGAGTGCAGGGTTGCCGGCCTGAGCATGGGGTCAAAGACATGACCCTATGGTCGGGGGCTTGAGCCCAAAAGGTCACTGGCTTGAAGTCCAATGTCTCTGGCTTGAGCCCAAGGTTGTTGGCTTGAGCAAGGGGTCACTGACTCAGCTGGAGCCCCCGGTCAATGTACATATGAGAAGCAATCAATGAACAACTAAGGTGTTACAACTATGAGTTGATGCTTCTCATCTCTTTTCTTGTCAGGCTTTCTCTGGTACTTGCTCTCTCACTAAAAAAAAAAAAAAAAAAAAAAAAAAAAATTAAAAATTACATGCTTGAACTGTTTCATTTTTCAGTTGAGAAAACAAGCCATGAGAAGTTAATGAATGTCCCTGGTGAAAATGCAAACAAGTGACCAGCCAGATCCCAACCTCCCATCTCATTTGGTGCCAGTACAATTGCAACACAGGTGGCAGGAAATCGAGTTACTGAAACACTAGAAACTCCATACAGAAAAGACAAACTTCGAATAATGAGTGATAATTTGAAGAGAAGTATAAATTTTGATGACGCTTGCCAGACATAGACCATTTCTAGAAAAAAATGTGAACTTTCAATCTGAAACTCTGAGATTTCATTTGATGCAATATTTATCCAATAAAGTTGTGTGTCTTTATAATCAATCTTCAAGTAAAAATTTATCCAGTTAACATCACCCAAATGATATTCAAATTGGGAAGTTTAAAGATTTATTCAGTAAACTGGAATCACAGGTGGATAAGAGGCGTTATGAAAAAAAGAAATGACTAAAACTCTGAGAGTTTATCAACCAATACGCAATCCCTTTGAAACAGAAACTCAATGTAATACAGAGTGTATGGAGACGTGGGCTGGAGTGGGCGCAGCTGGGCTGGGCATCCAGATCATTGCTGAGGATTCTCTCTCTCCCGCCAAGCTGTGCCCGAGTTATCAGAACTCAGCTTTATTTTCTTCACTTGTAAAATAAAAGTAACAAAATCACATATTGAGAAAATAAAATGAAATGCCATGTATCTTATCTTTATACATGTATGTATATTTACCCATATATACTTTATACGTACATGTTTTGTAAACTTTAAAGCGCTATCTGAACATAAAATGTAATTGTGTACGTCATTCACAAACATACATCAAGCTGCCTTTGCCTTTGCCCGCTGATTTATTTTTTCTATTTTTGGTTGAGTTCTATTTATTTGGCTTACTTGTCTGAATTATGTAATAGATGTCAATAGCTCTTTATCATTTCCTCGCAGGTCAGACTGTTGCTATCCAGGGACCCGGTGTTCCCTGACAGGCATGCTCTGGGTGAGGTGATGGAGAAGTTGTGGCTACTGGCCACATGCCAGGACTCAGTAAAAGTGCCAACCAACCCAAGACCACGGACTTGGGGAGAGAGGCCCAGGCCTGGCTAGTGGATTGGGGAACTGCCAGAGACTAGTGGTCACTGACTTTCAGACTTCTGATGTCTCTTTACCTAAAAGCTGACTATGATCTCCTTTTTTTTGTTTAGACTTTATTAAGTAGCTTGGGTCAATTATCCACAGTCCTTTGGCCATCCTCCATCACCTCAGTGTATTTCCCATGTGCTGAGATCAGAATGAATTCTGTACCCACATCACGGACACAGAGGACTCCAGTTCACACATCATTCTCATGTGTCATCAACCTTTCAACTGCTTTGTATCAGTAGACTGACCTTACAGTTACTTGTCCAAAGAAGTAAGGTCATTTTATAAGCAGTTTCATCCCAATTTCCCAAATGTCTTTTCTGATTAAAAAACCCTATAAACTACTGTGGCTTCAAATTTACAGAATCATTATTCCTGAAGGTTTTGCTGTCCTTCATGCTCAGAGATGACATCTGTGACCCAGGGATGGTGGAGCATGGTCTCTGAGCTGTACAGGTGATCACTTCATTCTGTGCTGCCCACACCATGCCATGTCATCCCGTCACCCAGCAAGTGACGTGTGATTGTCAATACCTACCAAGTTAATACGGTCCATCCAGTTTAGTTGTCCCCAGCTTTTTGACCATGGTCAAGAGCAGAAAACATATTTTACTTAACAAATCAGAATACATGTGCACACATAGACATTATAAAGACACACACACATGCACACATATATATAACAAAAAGTAACAGAAAAAATACTTTGCTTTAGTAACAATGCTTTCTATTTTTATCCCTATTTATTTTGCATTTACAGAAAGTGTTGATATGCATTAATTTAGTTATTATTCACAATTATTCATGGTTTGAAATATTTGTCTGGTGTGTGGTAATGAAATCTATATAGTGTTGGCCATTCTTATAATAGTTGGGCATAATAAACCTCACAAAACATTGATAGCACACTGAGTGAGCCATGATTATCACCACGACTGAGTGTGTGGTCACAGTTGCAACCTGGGTGAGGCTGACTCCCTCGGGGCTCGCTGTGGTCTCTGGTCGAGCCAGTGGTTTAGGGATAGCTGGTAGCAGGATAGTCTGGAATGGCCTCAGCAGGAATGACTGGGGAAAACCGACTCTGTTCCACATATGATATCTTCCAACAAGTTAACTGAGGTGTGTTCTCGGTGTCAAATGGGAGGCTAAGAGTGACAAGCTAAAATCTGCAGGTGCTTTTCCGGCCTCTGCTTTCATCATCTCCAGTCCCTGGATAAACAGTCAGATGTTGGAGCTGAGCCAGAGTGGACTCCACATGAGGCGTGAGTGAGAGGTTGAGCACATTATTGTCATGTACCACAGAGACCCTGTGGATAAAGGTTGTACATTTGATCACTCCAAGTCAAGTGAGCTCAAATCAGACCATAGGGAGTGTTCTCAATATTTGAAAACAAAGGCCTGATTCCAATGGCAGCACGTCTGCAGAGTCATTCATGCCAGCCAACCTTCTAAGTTATGCAAGGATTTGGATACATGACAGAGGCAAAGGAGATTCTGAATGCATTCACTATTGAATAAAATAGTATGTACAACAACCAAGCTGTGGTTTGAAAATAAAGAAATTATTTTAATGTACACGCTGGATATAGAGAAACCAATTTCGCCACATGAGTTAAAGATATTTTTCCTCCCAAGCAACCAAAGCAATTGCAATCTCTTATATTCTTTTCAATGGAAAATTGCCGCAAACAAGCCAAAGCAGCTCTGACCATAGCAAGATTTTTCTGATGAAAACTTACAAATGGAGAAAACATCAATTTTTGCCAATACCCACCCATATTTTTAAAAATCAGTTAACCATCACTGACAAATGGTGATGGTTGTGGAAAAATTCTATTCAAATTTCCTTTTCAAAAATATCTCTGTTACCTAAAATTTAAATAATGTGGCAGTATGTTTGTATTCCTTTCCTGTTATGGGCTATTTCCATTACCGGCAATTTTCATAAAGTGAGATTATTTTTGTATGCATGGGAAGTAACAGAGGATAACACAATATGAAAGAGCCTGGTGCTCTGTGAACTCAAACAATAAATTCTTCACATAAGTTACTTTAACAAATAAAGCAAAGCTATGGTCAGCGAAATAAATGCAATTTCCTTTATGTAAAAATGTATGTCAAGTTTCCTTTAGGTCAAATGTTAATTTTTTAGAAGATAAGTTTGGGAAATTTCATAATCATATATCTTTTGGAAAAATTCTATACCTCAAATGTCTGCAATTTTCTTTAGAAAGTCCCCATATATCTTTTGCTGTTTGTGATCTTTGTGCTTCTAAGTGTGTGTGTTATATAGCTTTTGCCTTGATTTTCCCTGGCTTCAATTCTTGAAACCTGTCAAGAATAACTTAACCTGTTTTACTGTGCCGATAAATTCATATGTAACTGCTAGCTAAATCCAATTTGTGTCAATCTGTCTTTCTTTGTAACCTATTCTAAATCTCCCAGCATGATTCACAAAAGTAGAATCCTATTAACACCAAATAACCAGCTCTGTATTTTATTCAGTAGTTATTATAGCCACTCCAAGGTGGTAGTACATATAGATCCTGAGATCACTACTGGTATAGTAAAAAATTTAAAACTTATTTTTCTGTGTGATATGTATATGTATGTTCTGAGTGTCTTCAGGGTTTTATAGATGTTGGCAATACCCAATATTGCCTCTGTTTTCAATTTACATCACACCCAACACAATTTAAAATGCCTTAATAAGGAACTTCCCAATACTACTGAGTATAAATAGCTTCACATTATAAAATATAAGTATAGTAGCATTATATTTTAAAATTTAATACAAGTGAGTTACAAAATAATAAAAAAGATAAAATTTAATCTATGTGTATAATTTAAATGATTTTATGCACATTATTGTACAGTAACCTCAAAAGATATTTGAAGTATAGTATACATGGAAGCATTTGGGGGGCATCCAATTTATAATATTAAAGAAGTTCAAATGTATACTCTAATACTCTGAGCTCTGCTTTGCACATTGTCTAATATGCCTACCAATTTTTATTCCACTGAAGATTTTCATGTTGAATTAGTCAATACCGATAACTCTAAAATGCTATCTTTAGAAAGGTCTTTTCTAACCATGGCATAACCTTACAGCTTGATGACAGTGTTTCTATATCAACAACTTCAACTCTTTCCTGAGGTACAGAATTGCATAATTTTCTGTCTACTGGATAGTGACAGCTGAATTATTTCTAATTCAATATAGTCAAATATGAACTTAGCATTTTCTCTCTAAAACATGTTTCACTTTCTACACATCTTATTTAATAAACATCCCAATATAAAATCATATTTTTCCTGTACATTTTTTTTGTGAAAGTAAGAAATAACACTGAACTGTGCAATTTTTTATTTCCGTCCCTTTATTTTCATTTTATCTACCTAAGACTAACATTTTGTTACTTTCTTTATATTAAAAATATTTTTTGTTATTTCACAAATAGAGTTTTTTTCTAAGTTAAATTTGATATGAAATACCAATATGCATAATATACTGCTCACAATAATTAGGGGATATTTTATTGCTTCATACTCATTTTGAAATATCCCCTAAGTTTTGTGTGCAATATATATAAAATTGGACATTTAAACATTTTTTTATTTAAAACATTTAAACATTTGTCAATATATAAAACATTTTCTTATAACAATAAAAATGAAACAAAGATTTTTTAACATTTTAAAATGTTTAACTTCAAATTACACCTCAAGATATACTATATTCATTTTCATTTCTACTTATGTCTATAGTAAGGGTTTATTCTTATAATTTTACTGATTTTTATAGTCTCAGGATGCTTTTCAAAAAATAAATTTAGATACCTAAATAGGCAGTGATAGCACATTTTTTAAGTATCTACCCACAGTGCACATCTTTAATTGGCTAGTGCCCCATGTAGAGAGAGGAACAAGGATAAGAATTAAGTGACTTTTCATCAGAAGTCATGCAAATAAGACAGTGAAGTGAAATATTTAAATATTTAAGATATTAGAAGAAAGAGCTCACCAAACTAAAATTCTATATTCAGTAAATTTATCCTTCAAAATTGAAGGAGAAAAAAAAAAATTGAAGGAGAAATGAGACCTCCAAGAAAAGAAAAGAAAAAAATGAAAGCTGAAAGTCTTCACCAACAGCACTATATAAATTAACTTCATCTAACTGACATTTGTGGGATTCTCCATCCAACAATAGCAAAATATATTCTTCTCAAGCTCACATGATATATTTTAGACCACATTTTGAGTCATAAAATATACCTTAGCAAATAACAAATTTTAAAGAGAATAAATTTCATAAAATATATTCTCAAATCACAATAAAATTAACCTAGATATTAATAACAGAATGATACCTGTAAATCCCTAAATGTTAGAGAATTAAATAACACACTACTAAATAATATGGGTAAAAAAATGTCTCAAGAAAAATTTAAAAGTATATTTGAGAGAGGGAAAATGAAAATGCAATACATCAAAATTAGTGGTGTTCAGAGAGAACACTGCTTAGAGGGAAATGTATAGAATTAAATGCATATGTTAGAAAAGAAAAAAGATATAAAATCAACAAATCAAGCTTGAACCTCATGCAACTAGAGAAATAAAAAAAAATAATCTCAAACCTAGCCTACAAAATGAAAGAAAACCTACAAGGCAAGTAAAAATAGAAGGGGACTTTCTTCAAGTAGAAGAATGTCTTAAAAACAAGTTTACAACTATATTTAAATGTCATGGTGAGACATTGAACACTTTTCTGCTAATGTCAAGAACAGGCAAAATTAACTTCTTGTACTATTCTTATTCAGCAATGTGCTGGACATTCTAGCTTGTGTAATAAGATAAGAAAAATACAGACATGTATATTATAAAGGAATAAATAAAACTGTCTTTATTCACAGATGACATGATCTTTTATGTAGAAAATACCATTAATAATTTAAGAAACTTTGGCAGGCTTTAGCCAGTTTGCTTGGTTGGTTCGAGCATTATCCTGACATGCCAAGGTACATGTCCCTGGTCCAGGCACACACAAGAAACAATGATGGCATGAGTAAGTGGTACAACAACTTGATGTTTCTCTTTCTCTGTCTCTGTCTCTCCCTCCCTCTTTCTCTAAATATCAATAAATAAAATTTTTAAAAACTTTTGAAAATATCAAATGGTTGAAAGATACATGATTAGTATGTAAAATTCAATTGCTTTCTTATATACAGGTGCCAGCAATGAATAATGGAATTTAAAATTTCAAAAAGCAATTTTATTTACAATAACACCTCCCCCCAAAATAGTTGAGTATAAATCTAACAAAATTAACACAGGGTTTATATATGGAAAACCGTAACAGTGTGTTTTAAAAATAATTTTAAATGACTTAAATAAATGAAGTTATTCTCTATTTTCATGGATTGAAAAACTTAATACCATTAAGTTGTTAATTCTTTCCAGCTTGATCTATAGATTCAATGTAGTCCTAATCAAAATTCAAGCAAGCTATTCCATATATTCCATAAATATTGACAAACTGACTCTAAAGTTTATTGAAAAAGTCAAAAACCTATAGTAGTCCACACAACATTGAAGAAAAATAATGTTGAAGGATTGACATTAAGACCTACCAAAATGAGCCTGACCTGTGGTGGCGCAGTGGATAAAGCGTCGACCTGGGAACACTGAGGTCGCCAGTTCAAAAACCTGCACTGGTCTGCTCAAGGCACATATGGGAGTTGATACTTCCAGCTCCTCCCCCCTTTCTCTCTTTCTCTCTCTCTCTCACTCTATGCCTCCTCTCTAAAATGAATAAATAAAAAGAAAAAAAAGAAAAGAGAAAAAAAAAAAGACTTACCAAAATGAGTGGGGGAAAACTAAGTTTACAGCTGTTCATATGAAAAATAATGCAACAATTAATAAATAATACAGGAATAAAGTCTTTTACACACTCACAACTGTAAACCTACTTTTGCCCTACCCTGTATATCAACCAATGAATTTTCTTTTACCTTAATTTAGTTTGGGGCATGTTCTCTTAATTTTCAGTAGAAAGAACCTGCTTGCTGAAATCAGCATTGGATTTTCAAGATGCACAATTGTCCTTGAGCTTTGACTTAACATGAATGTATTCATAGATGGAAAAGGATCTGAAGAAAGACTAGATGTTATTTCATTTACTAGGGGCTGATTAATGCAGCTTTATAAAGATTACTTGTATCTCTTTATTTCTAAGTCTTCACCAATTTAATAAACATATTAAACATCTATGATGTATAAGAAAATTGGGAACTGAGAGTAACCAAAGAAATGTTCTTGTACCTAAAACTATGAAATCACAGCTATTTAAAACCTGAGTTATTCTGAATGTGGAATATTCTGAATATGCTCTGTGTTTACAATAGATAGCATGTGTGCTGATGATTTTATAGGGAACCCTTATCAATTTATCAGTAGTCTCCTTGCCTTCTTAAACAATGTACTATGACTATAACTTAATTTTACTTGGTTTGCCAGGTCACCATCATGGCAACTAGAGAGTGGGAAGAGCATTTTAAAGGTGAGAATGGGGCCTGACCAGGCGGTAGTGCATTAGATAGAGTGTCGGACTGGGATGCGGAGGAGCCAGGTTCGAGACCCCAATGTCACCAGCTTGAGCACGGGCTCATCTGGCTTGAGCAAAAAGCTCAACACCTGACCTGTGGTGGCACAGTGGATAAAGCATCGACCTGGGAACATTGAGGTCATCAGTTCAAATCCCTGCACTGGTCTGGTCAAGGCACATATGGGAGTTGACTTCCAGCTCCTCCCCCCTTTCTCTCTCTCTCTCTCTCTCTCTCTCTCTCTGTGTCTCCTCTCTAAAATGAATAAAAAATTAAAATTAAAATTAAAAAAAGAAAAAGCTCACCAACTTGGACCCAAGGTCGCTGGCTCAAGCAAGGGGTTACTTGGGCTGCTGAAGGCCTGTGGTCAAGGCACATATGAGAAAGCAATCAATGAACAACTAAGGTGTCACAACAAAAAACTGATGATTGATGCTTCTCATCTCTCTCTGTTCCTGTCTATCCCTCTCTCTGACTCTCTCTCTCTCTGTCCATATATATATAGGTATATATCTATATATCTATATATATCTATATATAAATATATAGAGAGAAATAGATAGATATAGAGAGAGAGAGAGATAGATAGATAGATATAGATATATAGATATGAGGATGGGGAAGAATGTGGGGCATTTCCCTAGCACTGAACTCTGTGTCCATACTTCGTCTATGCCAGTGGTTCTTAACCTTTTTTGATGTACTGAACCCACCAGTTTCATATGCACATTCACCGAACCCTTCTTTAGTGATAAATAAAATAGGATTTTTTTTTCAAATTCAAGACATAGGTATATGTTTTTTTACTGGTGCACAAAATGAGCTGTGCATGAACATCACCTTGCTCAAAGAACAAAACCAACAAAGTGCATGAACTCACAACAAATTACGGTATTACTTTATTCTGGCCTCTGTGGCAGAGACTTCTCCGAACCCCTGAGACTGACTCATCGAACCCCTAGGGTTCGATAGAACCCAGATTAAGAACCATTGGTCTATGCTGTTCTACATTTCTGAATCATGGAGACCTCCAGATTTCTACAAATGAGTGGTTCCTCTTCTTGTTTTTATTCCCCCTCCACAAGGACCCTAAGCCAATGATACTCAAATGAGGCACATAAAAAAATGTGGGTTCACAGACCATGAGTTATCTCTCTGCAATGAGATCAAAGCAACACAGGTGACCACTACAAACTTTTTACAGCCATTTGACAGTAATTTTATGTCTCTTGGATATCAGAATCAAAATGTTGGTACTGGATGTTTATGTCTTTTTATTTTTCTAGTATTTCTTTTTTATTGTATCATTCAGAAGTATTGATCTTCAAGAGATTGGAAGTAAAAAATAATAATAACAAAACCAGAAATGGTCAGTCCTATGAATTCTTGGAGAGGCACTGCTCTGGACAGTGCTTTCCATCACCAACTCCATCGTTCACCTTCTCTTCACTGACCAGAAACTGGTTTATGTCTTCGGAAACTTCTGACACTCACCTTTTTTCTTGTGTTAAGTTTACATGTAAACATGTTAGTTCAGTCTGCACTTTTAATCAAAAACTCTTATCTATTTATGTGTGAGTTTGTGATAAAGAGCGCTGTTCTCACCTTCTCACAATAGTGATATTTGTTTTATTGAATAATTAGAAGTCCTTGGAATTCAGATAATAATGGCACAGGATTTATGGGTAAAGTAACAGTAAACAGGCTTGAAGCGGTGAACTGAAAATCTTTCCATAACTAAGATCAGGAGTCTGAGTTTGTAGAATCTGCACAAGTGTGAATGATCAAGTTTTAACTGTGACCTAATTGCTGATGAATCTTCAATATTTCAGTTTCCCAACCCTTATATCTCTAGTCTCACACCCTCCTTCACTCATTGTGCAATATAACTAATAGGTGTGTTTGTGTATGAGAGTGTGTATGTTTCTCATATATTAATAGCTTCATTGAATGATTCCTAAATAGGGCAAAATCCCATATACAAAGTAGAGAGGAGACCCGAGGAGCTGTTAAAATAGGAAATATCCAGGGGCAGAAGGGGAACAGATAAGAAGATAACAAATTAGCTCATCTTCCTCTGTAAGAGAGATGAGGTCCATGTGGTAGGTGACTTTATTGGTGCTGATCAGTTAATTCCAGACTGATTGGTTAAGACTACATTCTGGGGAAAGTCAAAACTGCAATTAGGCCAGACATTAAGTTTTTGTTTGGTATCTTGGGCTTAGCCTAAGAAACCTCATTTTAAGCCTGTAGTTTCTTTTTAAAAATTCCATCACTATAAATCAATGAATTAGTTAACTTCAGAAAACTTTCTAGACCAAAAAATTGAGGTTTCAATAAATTTGGCAATGTATCAGGATGCAAATTAATATTAAAAAATCAGGGGCATTTTTATACACCAATAACATTATCTGAAAGAGAAATTAAGGAAACAATCCCATTTACTATTGCAACAACAGCAAAATAAGGTACCTAGGAATAAATTTAGCCAAGGAGGTAAAAGACCTATACTTGGAAAATTATAGAACATTGAAGAAAGAAATTGAGGATGATACAAATAAGTAGAAGCATATACAGTTCAGAGATAGTAAGAATTAGCATCATTAAAATGTTGATACTACCTAAAGCAATCTATGGGTTCAATTCAATTCTTATTAAAATAACAACAGCATATTTCACAGATCTATAATAAATATTCCAAAAATTTATATGGAACCAAAAAATGCCCTGAATAGCCTCTACAACCTTGATAATAAAAAACAAAGTTGGAGATATCACAGTATCTGATATCAAACTATACTACAAGACCATTGTAATCAAAACAACCTTGTACTGTATAAGAGTAGCCAAATAGATGAATGGAACAGAACGGAGAGCCCAGAAATAAACCCACACCTTTATGGTCAATTAATATTTGACAAAGGAGGCAAGAGCAAACAATACAATAAAGAAGTCTCTTCAACAAATGGTGTTGGGAAAATTGGACAGTTATGTGCAAAAAAATGAAACTAGACCACTGACTTACACCATATAGAAAACCAAATTCAAAATGTATAAAAGATTTAAATGTAAGTCATGAAACAATAAAAATCCTAGATGAAAAATAGGCAGTAAAATTTCAGACAGCTCTTATAACAATATTTTTTGCCAATATATCTTCTCAGGCAGGGGAAACAAAGAAATAAAATAAACAAATGGGACTACATCAAATTAAAAAGCTTTTGCAAAACAAAAGAAACCATCCATAAAATGAAAAAAACCACTGAATAAGAGACCATATTTGCTGATACATCTGATAAGAAGGTAATATCCAAAATTTATAAAGAATTTATAAAATACAACACCAGGAAGACAACCAATTTAATTAAAAATGTCAAAGAACCTGAATGACACTTCTCTAAAAAGGACATACAGATGAACAATAAACACAGGAAAAAATACTCAATGTCATTAATCATCAGAGAAATGTAAATTAATACCACAATGAGATATCACCTCACACCTATAAGAGTGGCTGTCCTCAACAAATCAACAAACAATAAGTGCTGGCAAGGATGTGGAGAAAAGGGATCCTATGTGCACTGTTGGTGGGAATACAGATAGGTGTAGCCATTGTGGAAAACAGTATAGAATTTTCTCAAAAGCATTAAAAATACATCTGCCTTTTGATCCAGAAATGTCTAAAGAATATCAAAACATCAATTCAAAAGAATATATATACCTCTATGTACATAGAAACATTATTTACAAAAGCCAAGATCTAAAAACAGCTTAAGTGTCTGTCAGTAGATGAGTGGATAACAAAGCTGTGGTATATTAACACAATGAAATGATATATAACCATAAAAAAGAAGAAAATCTTACCTTTTGCAACAACATGGATGAACCTGGAGATTTTTGTGCTAAGTGAAACAAGCCAGTCAAAGAAAGACAAACAATGTATGATCTCACTTATATGTGAAATCTAATAAACATAATAAATTGATGAACAAAATAGAAACAGAGACACGGACACACAGGACAGATGAACAGCTGTCAGAGGGGAGGGGACTGGTTAAAAAAAAGGTGAAGGGATTAGTCAAAAAACATATATACATAACACATAGACACAGACAATAATGTGATGATAGCCAGAGAGAAAGAGGAATGGGACAAGGTGGGGAAAAATGAGGATGGATGCAAAGAGACTTTGCTTGGGCCAGATGCTGCACAATGCAGTGTGCAGATGGGGTTTTACTGAGTTGTACATTTGAAACTTGTATGGTTTTGTGAACCAATGTTATTTCAATAAATTCAATTAATGAAATAAAAATATTAATTGTCACTATTAAAATTGAAACTGTCTTTTGCAATAAATAAGAATCTTAGTCATATACTTTCGTTCTAAGAAGGACAGAGAAATCATAGTTTTCATTTTACTAATAGTAATTTCAAGCTATCAATGAGTAAGTAAGATGCAACTGCTGGGTGCAAACCAGTCCACACTCTGAAGCGCGACCTTGAACAAACTTGATCTTTGCAGGCAAAGCAGAACTGCAGCATGGTCAGTCTTTTTAAAGGAGAGGCTCCTCAGAGCCTTGGCATGGCCATTTCCATATCAATACTGAGGCTCTTTCAATGATAAGGAACTTCAAATTACTGCTAGGGTCAGGGATCTGCAGTCTTACAGAAATGTCTGCACAAGTTTTATTTAACTCCATCAATGTTATGTAATATCAAAGTTTAAAAAGTTAGTTAATGGCATTCTGAAATGTTCCCAACTGAATTTAGGAAGATAAGAGGGTGAGAAAGGATAGGAAGCAGTAAAGAGAAACAGTTAGGAGAAGGAAGGATACCTCAAGGAGACTGGTTTGTGATTCAAATACTACATTTAAATTATAATTCATGACAGAAAAAATGTTTGTTCTCAATATATTATTAAGCATCTGCATTTTAGTTTGTTCATAATAATTACCTATGAATTCAAACTAATTGGAAAAGAGAATAGATAAAATCATCAAAAATTTAAGTTGAATAATTTCTCAAAGACTTGTAATATTATTATAGAAATAATTCAGGATTTAAGATAAAATTGAATATTCCTCTAATTTCTTCCTTTAGATAAGTTCCAATGAAGAGATAAAGATGATTAGTCATTATAATACCATTATTTTTATGTCGATGTTGTTTCTAAATGTTTCTAAAAACAGTTGTTTTCTTGATTTGGTTAAATATATTCTTATAGTCTTGTTTATATGATTAATTTTCAGAGTAAACTATTTGTGTATAGAAGAATGTCAACATCTATTTTTTGATATCTGGATTGACCTCATATCTGCAATATAAAATCCAAATCAATTCAATTTTGTTATAGTAATGTTGCAAATTACATCACAGAGGCCCACTTTTCATTTAAAAATTTGCTAAAGTAAATATGATTGCAAAGAAATCATGGTTTTGAGATTCTAAAAACGGCATGCTAAATTCACCCGAAATCATCCTGTGTGTTTTGGAGCACTACAGAAATGAGCTCAAAAGACAAAAAAATAAATCTAGATGTTCTCATTGGGGACAGGGGTGCTTGAAAGTGATGGAAGATACTTTTAGAAATGCAAACTCAAGGGCTAATTTTTATTGTCTAAGAGATAAAACTTGTGAATCTTGGGACCAAAGGAAAAGCTGTGATCAGCATAGGGTAGCTATTTTGTAAACATTTCTGAATACTTCACTTGAGGAAATGGCACTGACACCCAAGACTTGATGTTAATCCAGACTGTGGAAGACAGTAATTTTTGGACGATGGTGAGGGAAAACCATTCTTATACCAATACAGAAGGCAAACAAGACTCTGAGAGGTTAAAATGAAAAAGAATAGGGGTGTTGTACCTGGCACAAGCTATTACAAAAGAGAGCTAGGCGAACATTCCCATGGAATCTATATGGCCAAGATACTCAAACCTCTAAAGGTGAATCTTATAAAAATAATCACAAAATTTACAACTATCTTTCCCACACAAGAATCAACACCAGAATAGACACTAAAGTTAGACTCAAAACTTTCAGATATTAGAAGAATGATCAGAAAGTGGGGAATGAAAGGTTGATAAGACATTTTTATATCCCCAGATTACAGATCAGATGCAAAACAGAGATGAAAAGTCATCCTGTAAAAGAGTCTAAGTGCTAAAAGCTTTTAGTAATGGTAATCTGAAGAGCAGCTCCCATACCCAAAACCATGAAGGCTACAGAAGCAGAACAGAGAAAAAAGAGAATGTCATCAGAGGTGTACTCACTCTGGCCAGTGGAGATTACTGTGTCTTTATTTTCACTTCTTCTTTGGAGAGTATAAAAAGGTGTTTTGTAGCCTGACTAGGCAGTGATGCAGTGGATAGAGTGTCGGACTGGGATGCGGAAGACCCAGGTTTGAGAGCCTGAGCTTTCCAGCTTGAGCGTGGGCTCTTCTGGCTTGAGCAAAAAGCTCACCAGCTTGGACCCAAGGTCGCTGGCTCCAGCAAGAGTTTACTCGGTCTGCTGTGGCACCACGGTCAAGGCACATATGAGAAAGTCATCAATGAGCAACTAAAGTGCCACAACAAAAAACTGATGATTAATGCTTCTCATCTCTCTCCATTCCTGTCTGTGTGTCCCTCTCTTTGACTCTCTCTCTCTGCAAAAAAAAAAAGAAAAGGTGTTTTGTTCCACCCCTCCTCCCCAAGACATTTGAGTGAATTCTTAAAAAATCAATGTACCTGCAAAATGAGGAATCTGGAATCTTATTGTATTCTCACCATCCGCTTATTTCATCATTTTGCTGACCCACAGCATGTGCCCCCATTTGCCCATGGAGAGGAGAGTTGTCGCAAAGTGGAAATGGGACCTCCATGAAAGAATTCACACTGTTAACATATAACCAAACACAGATATCACTGTTCCCCATATATCATGAAATGTGAACCATGTTGCCAGAACCAGAAGAGTAAAATGGGAGCCTCTCATGGGTAGGCCTCCAACAACAGAAGCAGTGGCTGGGAGCTGAAGGAAACCTGAAGACACTGCACTAGTGTAGAGGTACCTGTTAAGGAATTATCCAGTGAAAAGCCTCCCAGGATGCTCCAGAATTCACCATAATGCCCTTAGGGGTCAGCATTTGCACACCTGCCATACAAGACATACCACCAATGGAAACTTCAGTAGCAGCCAAGTTAATAAGACACTTGTTACTCTCTATTATTCTCTTCTGCAACTCAACACCAGAAAGAACACCAGAAATGAATGAAATAACATGCTACTTATAAATAGAAGTATTTTAGGCTGTAATATTATAAAATAAGTTAAAATATTAAATACATTAAAATAAAAATAATTCTGAAAAATAGAGAACTTTTAAAAATTTATTGATTGACCTTTTTGAGAGAGAGAGAGAGAAAGAAAGATCAATTTGTTTTTCCACTTATTTATGCATTCACTGGTTGATTCTTGTGTGTACCCTGATTGCGGATCAAACTTGCAACCTTGGCATATTGGGATGAAGTTCTAACCAACTGAACTACTTAGGCAAAGCTAGAATATTTTGAAAATAAAGTAAATTTGAAAAGAACAAAATATAGTTTTCAAAAATCAAATAATAATTGGTGAGCTTAAAAACTCATTGGATGTAAGTGTTCACAGCAGAAAATGGAAGCCAAGACTTCAAGCAGAAAGATGTTCAATATAGACAATTGGAAACTTAACTTACAATGAGAAATTAGGGGTCACTACAATTTATTAATTCCAAATTTTCTCCATGTTTCTGATACCCAGGATCAAGAAGGCGGTGTCATATTCATTCCACCACAGTCCTTGATAATTATACTACTTAGACAACCATAATTTTTCCTCAACTATACAAAGCTGGCAATGAGAAATGAGAAGTTTAATACCACCAAGAAATAATAATTCTGCTTATACTTTCAAGCTTCTTTTCCAGCAGTAACAAAAGCAGTTGGCTTCCACATCACAGCCAGTTATTAATTCTAACATCACAACTTTACATGGATGCAACTTAAATCTAGAAATCTGATTGCAAAAGAGTGTGGATAACACAATATTTAACTTTTCACCACTTTGGTGGAGAAAATTCCACATTTCATTTGGTATATATAAAGTATAACTATAACTTAAAAGGAGATTATTAGTATAGCCATAATTGTTAATTAGTTTTAGGATTTTTAAAAGCTGTTTTTCCACTTTTTTATTACTCTATTTTTTTAATGCAATACAATACTCGAGAGAAAACTTCCTACAAAAAAATAGATATTCTATTCTGGAGTTCAATTCTAATGTTAAAATACATAAAAGGCAAGATGATTAAGAAAGATTAGAAGACTTTTTGAGTTTTGATTTTATAATCAGAAATTATTTTAATAAAGATAAGAAGAAACCTCAAGTCACTTTTTAAATGAAAGTGAATGCATCATATTACCACAGAGCTCAGATTTTAGAAGAATAAGTTAAAAAGTTGGAGAAGGTTACACATGCAAGGGCAATTTCAAGGAGTGGTGCAACCTTGTAAGTTATGTCAGGAAGACTAATGAGTTATATCAAATTAAAGCCTAGAAAGAGCTGATGCCTGCAAAAATCCTTGATAATGGCAAAAGTGTGATTATAAAAAAGAAAGAAACTAAAGCTTTTAAGCTACATAAAAAAGCAAGAAGAAAAAGAAAAAAGTGATCCCATTTTTGGGGGCAGATATAATGTGAGTGGGTGTAATAAGTTTGTTTGGCCTAATAGAACATGATGGAAAAGTTATTCATTGTTCTCTACAAGGAATAGTTATTTATCACCCAAACCATATTTGAACCCTGTTGTATGGTTCTAAGCATTATATATGAATCTCTTTGATTAACTTCTCAACTTCAGGTTTTATTTTTATGCTTTTGCTATTGTTGTTGTTGTTGAAAAGCCAGACTTTTTCATGAGGATGTTATAAAAATGGTAAAAATAGTAAAATTTTAAAAATGCAAGATTATCAATATTATTTCTCCTATTTTTATCTTAGTGAAGAAAGATATTTAGGTTCTGCACAGTAGACTGTATATTTAAAAGAAACTAAATCCCACTGTAGGTGAGGAGATAAAGTGGAAGAATAGAGTTAAGTTAATTCATATTTTATATATTTATCAAATTCTTTCCTTAACACTAAAATATTGTTTTTATAGCTATTATTAGGAAGCTAGCTACAGTAAGAATTTTGAAGTTATGTGAAGAAGGGAGAACACCAAGCTGTGAATTTTAATTTTCAAAAGCCAAAAGTTACAGAATCTACAACATCCAAGCAGGTAAACTTGAAAATGATCTCAGAATCCTTTTGGTACTTTTCATTAAGAGGATGAGAAAGAAAGTAATACCTGATCATTACTGGATCCTTGGAACATGATCAACCCAAACTAAAAATCCCATAACTTTTTAGGAAAATGTCTAGAAAAAGCCAGGTGTAAGTAATTTTACCCTTGTGAACCAGTGAGAATTAAGTTAAGAAATATTTTGCTTTTTCTTATTGTTGTGGTGTAAGTAATATCTTAGTTGCTTTTGTTCTTTCATAGTTCATCAATAGTTTCTTATTTTTTTAAAGCATTAAAAGAGTGTGGGATTTATTGTCAGATACTCCACGGTTGGAATCTCAGACATTCTATATAGTAGCTACAAGACTAGGTAGTTATCTTAACCACTCTGGGTAAAGGACCACATATCTTAGATGGGCTAAATGACAAGTGAGTCAGGTGATCAATACGATATTTGAAATGCTTAGCTCATACTATATGTTTTGTAAATATCAGCTAGTACAAGTTATTTATTAGTATCATTACTATTTCAATATCCAATGCTGGATTTTGAGACCTGCTTATACTCAGTATAGCCCTCTGTTAAATTACAACCCAAAATTCTCCAACTCAAAGAAAGGAAATTCTTATTTCAAATACTTTTATTTCTAATTATCTTGTTATTATTTATATTGATGTGGAGTTGCTTTATGACTCCATTTTATATCTTTATAAGTAATACTAAACTCTTAAACCTATAAAAAATAAAGTTCTAAATCTAAATTATCCTACAGTTTTATCTAAAACTGATTTTCATATGTTATACATATATTATCTATCATCTATTCTACAACATCTACCTATGAAATACTTAGAATGATGAATTTTTTGAAGTTCGAGATCTCACCAAAATTAAGGATATCCATAATAATATGAAGTAAAGTTTTATTTCACCTCTGATGGCATCATGGTCAATAAGCATGCTAAGAATTAGGAATTTCACAAGCCATTCAGTTTTAGCATTGAAAGAGAATAACTTCACTCTCATTATATACAATAGATGTTATTTGTCAAGTTGCTTCAACCAACCCGAGAAACACACCTGAAATGTAGAGCTGATTGATGTAATGAAAATACATTTTTATTCTACAAAGACTGATAACAAAAGAATAAACAGATTTCAGGAATATGCCACTCAGAAAATACAGTGATTTCCTTGAAAACTATTCCGTCTCAACTTGCCTAAACTTTTTATACAGTCCATTAACATTGACCAGAACAAAATGATTTCTTAAATCACAAAATAGCATTATGGTATAATTTTAAATAAAAATTTTTACCAGAAGCTCAAAAAATTGAAAAGTATTTTTACAAGACTTTCTTTTTTTAAAAATAAGATCTTTATATTGAACAGTATGCTGCAGAATTCTGTAGAAATATAAGAGAAGGAACTTCACTCTGAGGATGTTTTTCATATTAGCAAATACTTTATTCTTTAAAGATAAATTTTTTAAATTTTATGAGTAACCTATTAAGTGAAAAACAATACAAACATCCAAAGTGGACCCCTCCCCCAAAATGCTAAATACGTTAAACAAATATTTTCCTGAAATATAGCCTTATTTTTTGTTATATTTTACCCTCGTATCAATGTCTATTTTTGTGTTTGTGGTGCCCTTTTCTTTTTTTTTAATTTTTGTTTTGTTTTGTGTTTTTCCAAAGTTAGAAGCGGGAAGGCAGTCAGACTGACTCCGCATGCCTGATCAGGATTCACGGGGCACGCCCACCAGGGCCGGATGCTCAGCCCCTCTGAGCATTGCTCTGTTGTAATCAGAGCCATTGTTTCGCCTGAGGCAGAGGCCATGGAGCTGTCCTCAGAACCTGTGCCATCTTTGCTCCAGTGGAGTCTTGGCTGCGGGAGGGGAAGAGAGAGACAGAAAGGAAGGAGAAGGGGAAGCAGATGGACGTTCCTCCTGTGTGTCCTGACTGGGAATCGAACCCAGCACTTCCGCACACCAGGACAACGATCTACCGCTGAGCCAACCAGCCAGGGCTGTGGTGCCCTTTTATGCATTGTTCCCTTGCATTATTTTTCTGGGCTCTAATCTGCAAGTGGATTTTATTCTTCCCAGTTCAGGGTTTAAATAAATGGACTCTGTCCATGCATTGTATACACTTCACTAGAGAAGACAAAATTAAACTTCTGTTACTCAGTTTGCTCTGAAAACATTCAGAAAGCTCAGAAAAATAATTCTTTTTAAATAAAAGGTTATATAATTTGTTGTCTTCTTTCTAGCGTCAAGTTCACATTTTGTGCAGTTTTTATCTACAATGTAGTTATTTCTTTGTTGGTGATTTATTATTTTGAAATGATGCATGATTACTTATCTCTTAGAGTTTTGCTTAAACAATTAACAAGTATTTTTTCCCTTAAAAGGAAAATTGAGCATGTCAATATCTTTCTGTTTCCCTGTGTTTGAAAGCTTAGTTTGAAATAGAATGTTTTCAAAGTTATATTTTCAGAAGATTTTACTTAACTCAAAACCTTGGTGTTAAATTCTTACAGTATATTTAGAATATTTTTTATCTCCCTACTTGCATTGAATACATTTTCCACTTTCTTGGATATTATATTCATATTAAAACTTCTAGTTTTGGGATGTTCATATTATGCACAGAATTAAGAAGATAATGTTCATGATCTGAGGTCTATGAAGCAATGAATAGATTTCTCAGTTGATTAAATGCTGAAGGAAAACGAAGACACTTAATAAGCTGCAAGCACCATTTATTTTTTACATACTGCTGGTGTGAACAGTGTTACAAAAGGAAATGCAATAAAATAATTTCAAATACTTTAGATTCCATTCTACCTTAGGGTAGCTAGGGGGTGTATGTATCCCAGGGAGGTGAGGGTGAGATAGGACAAAACAAAGAATATGTGTTCTTGAAGAAATTCTTTTTTTAATTTATTTTTTATTTAGAAAAATGAATTTAAAAGGGTGACATTGATCAATAAAAGTAAATAGGTTTCAGATAAACATGTCTATAACATTTGAACTGCTGATTGTGCTGTGAAGCCATCACTCAAAATCAAATCACTCTCCATCACCACATTCTTTTCCTTCTTTACTCCCTCCCCCAGTCCCCTCTTCCACAAGGCCCTTCCCCTGGTAACCTCTTAACTTTTATCTATGTCCATGACACTCAGTTTTATATTTCACCTGTGTAAAATCATATAGTTCTTAACTTTTGGGGATTTAGTTATTTCATTCAATATAATGTTCTCAAGGTCCATCCATGTTGTAAACGGCACTATGTCATCATTTCTCATGACTGAGTAGTATTTCATTTTATATATATGTACCGCATCTTCTCTGTCCATCCAATCCTCTACAGAAGAACACTTTGGTTGTTACCATGTCTTGGCTGCTGTGAATAATGCTGCAATGAACATGGGGCTGCAGGTGTCTTTATGTACCAATGTTTTCGAGTTTTTGGGGTAGATACCCAGAAGAAGGATTGCTGAGTCGTATGGTAGTTCTATTCTTAGGTTTTGGATAAACCATTTACTTTCTTTCATAATGGCTGTATCAGTTTACATTCCCACCAGCAGTGAATGAGGTTTCTTTTTTCTCCACAGCCTCTCAAACATTTGTTATTACCTGTCTTGTTGCAATAGCAAATTTAACAGGTATGAGGTGGTATTTCATTGTAGTTTTGATTTGCATTTCTCAAATAGCTACTAAAGTTGAGCATTTGAGTTGAGCATTGAGTTTTGGTTTGTATGTCTTCTTGAGAGAAGTATCTGTTCAGGTCATCTCCCTATTTTTTAATTGGGTTTTTTGTTTGTTGCTGAGCTTTGTGGCTTCTTTTAAAAATTTGGGTTTAAACCCCTTATTGGAGCTGCTGTTTGTAAATATCAACTCCCATTTGGTTGCCTGCCTTTTTGTTTTGTTGTTGGTTTCTTTTGCTGTGCAGAAAATTTTTTAGTTTGGTATGGTCCCATTCATTTATTGTTGCCTTTACTTCCCTTTGTCTTTGTGGTCTAATTCATAAAATGTTCTCTGCGGCCAAGGTCCATAAATTTAGTACTTAGGTTTTCTTCTTTGTGATTTATTGTTTCAGATCTTATATTTAGGTCTTTGATCCACTTTGAATTAATTTTTGTGCCTAAGAAGAAACTGTAGTCAAGTTTCATTTTTTTGCCTGTGGCTTTTCAATTTTCCAAGCACCATTTATTAAGAGATGTTCTTTCCTCCATTGTGTGTTTTTGGCTCCTTTGTCAAATATTATATATTTATATATGTAGTTTTATTGCTGGGCTTTCAATTCTGTTCCAGTTATCTGTATATCAGTTCTTCTGCCAATACCATGCTGTCTTCATTATCATGGCTCTATAGTATAATTTGAAGTCAAGTAGTGTGATACTTCTGACTTCATTATCTTTCCCTCAGGATTGCTTTGGCTGTTCGGGGTTTTCTATGGTTCCATACAAACCTGATGAATTTTTGTTCTATTTCTTTAAAAAATGGCACTGGGATTTTGATAGGGATTGCCTTAAATTTGTATCTTGCTTTGGATAACATGGCCATTTTAACTATGTTGATTCTTTTGATCCTTGAACATGTAATATTTTTCCATTTTATGTGTCTTTTAAATTTTCTTTTAATAATTATTTGTAGTTATCAGTATATAGGTCCTTCACATTCTTTTTTAAGTTTATCCTTAGATTTTTAAAATTTTTTGTTGCAATTGTAAAAGGAATTGTTTTTTTTTCAATTCATTTTCTGAAGTTTCATTATTGGCATATAGGAAAACAGAAGACTTTTCTATTTTGATTTTGTATTCCATAACTTTACTATATTTGTTTATTGTTTCTAATAGTCTTTGGGGGTTTTCTATATACAGGATTATGTCATCTGCAAAAAGTGATCTTTTTCCCCAGTACGAATTTTTTTTTTCTCTTTCCTGATTGTTCTGGCTAAAATTTCCAGCACTGTGTTGAGTAAAAGTGGAGAGAGTAGGCAGCCTTGTCTTGTTCCTGATTTTATTTCTTTTTATTTATTTATTTTAGAGAGGAAACACAGAGTGAGAGAAAGAGAGGGGGGGGAGGAGCTGGAAGCATCAACTCCCATATGTGCCTTGACCAGACCAGTGCAGGGTTTTGAACTGGCGACCTCAGTGTTCCCAGGTCGACGCTTTATCCACTGCGCCACCACAGGTCAGGCTTGTTCCTGATTTTAGAGGAAAAACTTTCAACTTTTCAATATTCAGTATGATATTGGCTAATGGTTTGCCATTTATGGACTTTATTATGGTGAAGTACTTTCCTTCTATACCCATTTTATAGAGTGTTTTAAACATAAATGGATGTTATATCTTATCAAATGCCTTTACTGCATCTATTAATAAGATCATATGATTTTTGGTTTTTGTTTGTTGATGTGGTATACTATATTGATCAATTTGCATATATTGAATCATCTTTGTGCTCCTGGGATGAATCACACTTTATTGTGATGTATTTTTTAATGTGCTGTTATATTTGATTAGCTAGTCTATTATTTAGGGTTTTTACATCTGTATTCATTACAAATATTGCCCTACAGTTTTCTTTTTTGTGTTGTCCTTGCCAGGTTTTGGTATCAGGGTTATATTGGCCTCATAAAATGTATTAGGAAGTATAACTTCTTCCTGCTTCTTCTATTTTTTGGAGGACTTTGAGAAAAATAGGTACCAAATATTTTTTGAATTTTTGGGAAAATTCACTAGTGTAGCCATCTAATCCTAGAGTTTTATTTTGGAGGTTTTTGATAATTGTTTCTATCTCCTTCCTGTTTATGGGTCTCTTTGGGTTTTTCACTTCTTTGTGACTCTGTCTAAGAAGATTGTATAGTTTTAGGAACTCATCCCTTTTTTCTAGATTGTTATATTTGGTGGCATATAATCTTTCATAGTATTCTAATATGATGATTCTTTGTATATCTATGATGCCTGTGATAATTTCTCCTCTTTCATTTTGGATTTTGTTTATACAAGTCTTTCATCATTTTTCCTTAGTGAGCCTAGGCAAGGAGTTGTCAATTTTATTGATCTTTACAAAAAAAAAAAAAAAGCTCTTTGTCCTATTAATTTTTCTATAGTTTTTTTTTTGTTCTCTATTTCATTTAGTTCTGCTTTAATTTTTACTATTTTCTTTCCTCTGCTGACTTTGGGTTGTCCTTTTTTTCTAGTTCTTTAAGATGTGATGTTAGGTTATTTATTTGGGATCTTTCTTATTGCTTGATATAAGCCAGTAATGATATAAACGTCCCTCTTATTACTGCTTTCACTGCATCCCAGAAGTTTTGATATGCTGTGTTGTCATTCTCAAGTGAGAATGTCTGTATATATTTCCTTTGATCTCTGTTTTTATTTTTTCTTTGACCTAGTCACTTTTTTAGAAATATATTGTTTAATTTCCACATTTCTGTGGGTTTCTTTACTTTTTTATTTTTTGCATTTGAATTTTAATTCCAAAACCTTATGATCAGAGAATATGCTTGGTATAATTTAATCTTCTTGAATTTTTGAAGTTAGTTTTGTGACCCAACATATGGTCTATCCTTGAGAATGTTCCATGCACACTGAAAAAAAATGTATAATCTGATGTTCTGGGGTAAAATGTCTTGTAAATATCTATTAGGTTCATCTGGTCTACTGTGTTGTTTAAGGTCAATATTTCTTTATTTATTTTGTGTTTGGATGATATATCTAAACCCTTTAATGTTTTGTTATGATCTCTAACTATAATTGTGTTTTTGTCTGTTTATATTTTTAGATCTGTTAGTAGATGCCTTATGTATTTTGGTGCTCACTGATTAGGTGCATATAAATTAGAAAGTGTTATATCTTCTTGATATAATGTCCCATTTATTATTATAAAACGTCCATCTTTGTCTCTTGTTAGTATTTTGTTGTCTTAAAGTCAGTATTTTCAAGTATATTTATGACTATACTAGTTTTCTTTGAATATTATTTGCTTGAATACTCATTTTCCAACCTTTTATTTTGAGTCTACTTTTGTCCCTGCAACTTATATATGTCTTTTGAAGGCAGCATATGATTGAGTTTTGCTTTTTGATCCAATCTGCTACTCTGTGCCTCTGTGTTGGTGAGTTCAGTTCATTTACATTTAGGGTAATTACTGACATTCACTTTTAAAGCTGGTTTTTCACTACCATTGTGTTGACCTATGTATCCTGATCCACCATGAGTATGTTTAATTTCACCCAAAAGCTGTGTGCATCTAACTAAAAATAGGTTATTCTTATTAGTTCAACTTATTTCTTTAAGGAAAACAGTTTTCAAGCATATTTTCCATAATTTTACAAGCTAAAGGCTTCCTTATAATCTTACATTCTATGACTAACTCTTGCTATCAACATGCGGAAGTTAAAAATCAAGACATTGTTAAAACCCATTTGTTGGGATTGCTTAAATACCAGTAAAAATATAACTAAGACCTTTCCATAATTGATACACTTTTAGAACATTTTTTACACTAAACTCGTCTCAAAATTGCAGTCTGCATTTTCTTAACACAGTGGGAGATCACACAAAATAATTGGTCCTATTACATTATCAAAATACCATGCTAAAAATAAATCTACCATCATAAAGGTAATTAAGATCTAAATCTAGTATATTCAATTACATCTCAACACTGCTTTTGTAATTCTTGGAATTCTGCCTTAAGAATGAGCTAAATTTCAGTTCAGATTTTTTTCTAATACATTGATCTAAAAGACAGGGAAGTTGATATCAATATGCACATTTTCATTTTTTTCCCTAACACTTCAACTAACTTTGCTGCAGCCAGATCAGCATAGCACATAGTGGGGGTGGGGGGGGGGAGTGGTGAGATGCATGCTGATGTGCAGACAAGCAGATGTACACAAGCAGCTTCTTCCAGGGTTTTCTCAGTTGATGATTGTGCTAAGTAGAAAACAATTACAGTCTACATCCTTAATGTAGAAAACTAATGACAAGGAAAGAAAACAGGCATTTGGGGACTATATTTGTTGGAAGGGACAGACAATTGTTCTGTGATTCTTAAATCATAACAAAATTGATGAGGGGTAAACCTCCTAAGAGCTGGCACAATGAAGCTGAAAGCTAAGAAATCTAAATCTCATTTTAAATTATGCCTCCAATGTTTGTACTTTCCAATTGACAGTCATCAAGTAGAAAGAAAAATCACTGCAGTGCCTTAAAGAAGTACTGTGACAACGTTTGAAGATGCCTCCCAGTACTTCTTACATCTAAATTTCAACCATTTTCTTTGGTTGAGAAATGAGACAACAGAAATTCCCTGTAAGAATATGAACATTTTCCTGAGGAAGAGATTTGAAATTATGCTTAGCCATCATTAATGAACAATAAGGACTAAAATGACATAGCTCATTTTAAAGCTTATAATGTAAGGACACATGGTTCCAAGTTCATACAGATCTTACATTTTGTGATCACTGTCTTTTCATCTTCATTCCAGGCATAAGGCACCACATGAGTTGTTAATCTAAACTTTATCACTTCCTCCTTCATTCCCTCCTATTTTGAACACATTAATTAACACTTCCATGAATCCCATTCTACCCATCCTTCTAAGTCTATCTCAATTTTAAATTCTTTTCTAAAACTTTATCTCTAACACTTCCATATTTTGGACAGCAAACCCACAGTTTTCTATATCTTACAATAGTCTATGTCTGCTTAAGAAATATTTGCTGAAATGAAGTACTCCGTATCCTAGATGAACAGTACAAGACTGAAGAGAGCACCAAAAAATAACAATGGAAACAAGTTTTCCTAAATGTGAAAGGCTATAGTCCAAGCAAGGAGGAATAGACAAAAGAAACAGATGAAACACTGATTATTCATATTCACTAACTAAATTTCTTAGTTCAGAACATATTCTCCAGACTCAAATGGTAGTTAAAGGAAAAGAATTTCCTTCCTTTGAATTACTTACAAAAATATGTCTAAGATGCTTTTTACCCAGAGCTACTTTTAAAAGTTGAAAGAAACATTATATCAAATAGTAAGTTTCAAATTTGAATTGGAGAAGGTTGTTAATCTAAAAAACAGTTCTAGGTGCCATAAAATAACACTGGGGAACAATTTATTTCTTCATTTTCTGTTGCATGAGGGTTCCAAACTGTTTCTGTATATATCTGCATCGCTGATTCCAAATCTGAAGTTTGTTTCTGGTGCATGTTCTAGTTTTTATGCAATTTTAATTTCTTTTTCTTACAGTAAATGGCATGCATTGGTTTTTAAATTGGAGTTAAAGGGCAACAACTGTTGGATTGAACATAACCACAAGGCAATTAATGTTTTACAAACATCACTTTTACATCATTGTAGTTGTTTTTAAATGTCAAAAATTATTATCTCATGAAAACACCCTCTTATTTTATTTTAAGATTGAATCATGGCTTCTTCGAGTAGGTGTAAATGTAAGAATATTCCCGACAACTTCTGTTATATATGTGGCTGTTACACACTTCAACATCAAAGGCGCAATATTTCATCCTTTGTGACACATGCATATATTGCCTATTTTCACGTTCCCCTTGGTGATCAAGACTAGAATTGGACTCCTCATATTGTGTGTCATAATTGTGAGGAAATGCTTCGTGACTAAACAAAAGGAATGCCTTTTGGTATTCCCATGGTTTGGCATGAACCTAAGGACCACAGCAGTGACTTTCATTTCTGTTTGATCCATACAAAGAGCATCTGCAAGAGAAAACAACATATGATTGCATATCCTAATATTACTTCAGCAATATGACCTATCCCACACTCTGGGACACTCCTGGTTCCAGTTTTCAATGGTTTTATTTCTTCTAAGGATGAAGAAAGTGAACATGGTGATCAAGTATATTTTGATAAGATGCATGAAAAATGGTTGTAGAATATGAAGGATCTTCTTCTGATGCCAAGCAGTCATTAACCCCTCAGAAGTTTAGTCAACCCAAATTGAATGACTTAGTAAGAGATTTGGGCCTGTCAAAGAAAGCAGCTGAGTTATTAGCTGCCAGGCTTCAAGAAAAGTATGTAATTCACTGGTCAGCTAAAGTATCGCATTTCAGAAAGTGTGAACAAATTTTTGTAGATTTTTTTTCCGAAGACAAACACTTTGTTTAATGTCATGATATCAGTAGTCTTCTTCTCAGCCATCTAGGTGTTACCACTGATAGTCCAACAGAATGGTAGCTATTTCTTGACAGCTCTAAATGAAATCTGAAATGTGTTTTCCTAAACAACAGTAATGTTTATGCAGCAGTTCCAACTGGTTATTTAATTCATCTGCAAGAAGATTATAATGACATAAAAATTGTTTTCGACTTTCTGAAGTATGAGGAGCATAACTGGATAATTTGTGTAGATCTTAAAATGGTCAATTTCCTGCTAGGACAACAGAAAGGTTTCATGAAGTATCCTTGTTTTCTGTGTTTGTGGGACAGCCAAGCTCGGGAGAAACACTGGACACAGAAGCAGTGGCCGAAATGTGAAGCTCTGGAAGTAGGAATGCAAAATATTGTGAATAAACCTGTAGTTAATCGAGACAGGATTACTTTTCCCCCACCTCACATCAAACTTGGCTTAATGAAGCAGTTTGTTCAGGCTTTGAATAGAGAAGGTGAATGGTTTCAACATATTCTTTCTGCTTTTCCTTTCTTTTCTTTTGAGAAGATAAAAGCATGTGTATTTGTTGGATCTCAAATTTGAACACTCATACGTGATGAAGAATTTGCCAGGAAAATGAATAAGGAGGAAAAAGCAGCATGGCAGTCTTTTGTGGCAGTTACAAAGAACTTCCTTGGCAACAAAAAAGCAGAAAACTATGAACTTCTGGTTCAAAGGATGCTGTTGGCTTTCCACGACATTGGATATAACATGAGCCTTAAGATTCACTTCCTGAACAGTTACTTTGATAAGTTTCCTGAAAATCTTGGAGCTGTTAGTGATGAACAGACTACTGCTGGAGCATCAAACGAGATTGTCTTCAACAAGTACAAAAATGCAAGAGCTACAAACACAAATTTTTGCCTGAATAGAATTTAAATAAGTTCTGCACAAATTTTATGATTAAAATAAGTGTTTTTATATGTTCTACTTTGAAACTGTAGACAAATTCTGGTGCAATCATATTTTTAGCGTATTTACTGCGTTATATAAATTATTATATTTTCACAAAGATGATGCGTAAGAAGACATTCTACTTCATTATGTTAAACTGAATGTTGAACATTTTACAATAAGATGAAATCCTAAAAATCTTGAATTGCAAAAACACTGTGGCTTACAGAGAAAAAAATTATCAGACTTGAGATCAGCACATTGAGTTAAGTAAGAACAAGTGTTTTTGTGTACGCAACAAAAATTTTGTTCCCAGTTTAATTTATTAGAATAAATTATATTTGTGTGATCAAATAAATATTTTAATGAAAATACATCCTTCTTATTGGTTTGGTTATAACATACTATCTTTCTTAGAATTATCTAAATAAACCTATTTTTCCCAAAGTTACAATAGAGTTGTTATTATTTAATGAAAATTAATACCCAAAAGCTATTTCTATATTATTAATGTTTGAAATGAGATTTCACATAAACTCTTTCCTTCAATTTTCAAAAATAACTTGTTTGTATAATTTAGCTCCTATATGTATTTTTAAGTTCAAATTTCTTTTGATATGTCCTTCATTCTTCAACAATAGAATTTTGAAAAGAATTCAGAAGTAACAACAGGAACTATTCTTTCTGATCTGAATTGGTGACCTAACAGCTCAATTACTCTGAATTACAGTGACACAAACTACCTTTTTAATGTACATATGTTGATTGATCTGCATGACTTCCAGGTAAAGATTACCACAGCCACAATGATGTATGTTTAGGGAATTGTGGTTCTTGCAGAGAGAATCAGGAACTCCCCATAGCACCATTGGTGTAATGTGGATAACACCCTCCCCCGACGATATGCAATTGATATCCTTGCATTTATATAAACAATCTTTGCTCACTGTTATCTCAGAGAATGTACAGATTATAAACTATTTAACATTATTTTATGGTCTATAATTATCTTTTAAGCTTCGGATTTCTGCTTTATACACAATGAAGTTTAAGGAAATACGATTTACACAGAATGATACATAGATAAAATAATGCAGAAACTAGGATGGCACTTCAAAAGAAACCTAGTTGAATATAGGATTATCTGTGAACTTTCTTTAAGCCTCATCCAATGTCAACTAAACTACACAATGTCTCTAGTGAGACATTATTTTTATTGTATTATAACTTTATTAATAGGAAGCTGGAAGAAAAAATAAATTTTTAGATACTGTATCATCAGATGAATCATAACTATTAGTTAAAATTAACCCATTTCGGATCCAGCTAGAGATGAAACAGCCCATGCCTCTCAGACTCTCTATATAAACTATATATATAAAATCAAGTGATGATGGGGTATGTCTTATGTCAACAGCACTGTCCCATTGTTTTCTCTGTCAAAACTGACTGAAACTGTTCTCTATGACGTATTAAGAGGTTTAATTCAGTTCCCAGCATTTTCATTTTACTAGTTTTTTGATCATCTCTATATAGTTTGCAAGACATGACCTTAAATTTGAATGCAACTTCTGACTGACTTTGCATATGTTTGCTTTTCAAACTTGATTGTGATACATAAGATAACAACGCCTTCTACTATAAAATTCAGTTTCTCCATTACAGATAGTAATTAACTATTTTGTGCAATTTATATTTATTGGAGTATATCAAATATTTTAAAAATGTGTCAACTACCATTGATAAATTTTAAATTACAATAATCTATTTAATGAAAATAAAATATTAAGGCAATACTAGATAGATAAAGATTTTTATACAGTCTATAGTTGTTGTGCTTGCTGCATTGTGTGGTTTATACAGAAAAGCTCACATTAATCACAGATTAATGTTTGATTCAAAAGCCAGTGGAATATATTATATCTTTCATGAACTCTTCAAGGATAACAGAGTAATAGGAAGTGGCTAAATGTTTTAAAATATAATTACAAAAATTAGGAAAACCTTAGATTATTAAATGTCAATGGAAAAAGTACTGGATTACTTTAAAATAGTCATCAAATTATAAAGATTTATATCACCTTTGATTATTATGTTTAATAAAGAAATTATAGGTAAACTTTAAAAATAACCATTAATCAATGTATATGTTTAAGGATGACATCATAATTTCAGTTTATGTTGCAATAAAAATATTACTTTTATAAGTTTAAAAACATTAAAATTACAGATAGTTTTTATTTTAATTAGTACTCAGTGATTAAAATAACCTTTGAATTGAAAAATATTTAACAAATAATTTCTATGGATTTTACTATTTAAAGAAATGCTTTTTTATTTGTAGCATGAACAATTTTCAGTAATGTGAATGGTTATGTTAATTAAATACAGTCAAATTTTTATCTAAATTTTGTTATTTCAGCCCTTATGCTGTAATATACATATTGCAGCCTTCTCTTTAGATGAGTGATTACCAGACATCTAAAGCCCTTAAACCCTTTCCAATTTCTGCCATAACCCCTGTAGAAGTACAGGATGCTCTAACAGGAACCCACATGGAGCATTCCACCTGAGCTATCTGCTTCCAAGCCTTCTCTAATTCAATAGCCCACATGTCCAACACAGGCAACAAGAAGAGAACACCCAGAAGCACAAATCTCAACACCAGAAGCTGATGGATGAATGACACATCTCCTACTGTTGGACAAGTAAATCTGGTGGCTTTCTGTTTACTCCTCAGAAGTTCTGGCAGAATGTAGACCTTTTGCTATGTCACTGACATCCTTACTTTGACTTTCCACAAGACATCACTCTGCTTTACCACATGGATGACCTCATGTTAATCAGCTCTGGATAATAATCTGAACACTTTATTAATGCTTCATTGATGATGGGTCACTGATTATTTGCAATATTTTTGGTTTGTTGGCTTATTTTTCTCCTACTATCTGGCAAATACATGTCTTCTAGTGGCATTCAGAGCCTCTGACTTTCCCTGTTATTCAGCAAAGAAGTTCATCTAGGTATTTAAGGAATGTCATTACCATGTGGATGGCCCTGTAGGGATAGGAGATGAGACAGAATCAAAGACTGGGTAAGAACTCATGCCAAAACTAAGAAGGAGGGGAAGGGCACAAAGAAAACCAGATAGAAGGTGACAGAGGATAATTTGACTTTGGGTGATAGGTATGCAGCATAATTGAATGACAAGATAACCTGGAAATGTTTTTTTTTTTTAACATATGCACCCTGATTTATTAATGTCACCCATTAAAATTAATTTTAAAAAAACTAGAAAATTTCTCATAAACATCCAAAAAATAAAAAAAACTAAGAAGGAAAGACAGAGGCCATATCCTAAGATAGACCAAAAAAAAAAAAACCCTGAAAGTATGGTAGAACATGCATAACATTAAAGGTGATGATATATGAACAATTTTAGTTGTGAAACAATATTATCCAGAATTTTAAAATAGCTGTAAATAAACTGTATATCATGCTAGGAAGCATACCTATTGCATGTGTAAAATAGTGTTAATTATATGTAGCTTGATTTTAAAACACAGTCATAGTAACTGAGATACTACCAAAAGTAGTTCTTTATGTATGAAAAACAGAAGGGCCATACAAGCTGGCTTTATTTCCTCATCCAAAAAAAAAAAAAAAAAAAGACTCATATGCAGGAACAAGGAAGTTAAACAGAATGTGCTACTGCTGTTCACTATTCCAGACTTTCTGAGCTAGAGTTGTAATATGTTCACACTTTCCCAGTAACTTGTTTGTGATATAATTTTCACAGTTTCTTATTAACCTGTTGGTAATACAATTTTCTCACTTTCTCATTAACCTGCTATTACAAGCATGACTCAAGTATAAGTGTGCAGAGATTAAAATGTCTGTAGCTGAGAGAGTCAAGGGAATATAACCTACACAGATGGTGTGAGGAATCTAAATTTTAAGAAAAAATACACTTTAGAAGATGAACATAAACAGAATAATTTTTAATGACAATTTTCAAGCCTGTTTCCATACTCACATTTGCTTGTTACTGTTTAACACGTTTTCAATAAATGTGGAGTTAATTTTTCAGCAGTTGAATCACTTATAGGGAAAAAATGTCTACATCTGAACATAGTTTTCTTATTGAAATGGCACTTTCTGTAAAACCTTGTATTTGTTATTCTCAATAAGAAAATGACTTCTACATTAGAGAATGCAATATTTGTTTAACAAATTGACTACAGGCTAAATTAAATTGTACAATGACTTCTTTTGATTGTGAGGTTTGAGCAGATCACTAGGGTAGATAGTAGAAATTATAATAAATAGCCCTCAGGCTTAAGACATCTGTAATCTAATTAGTAAAAAAAGACTAATCTAGTTATTTTCAATTTTACAGAGTTGCTTCAAGTAGTCCAGGCTAGTTTGCTCTATCCTTTTTCCTCTACATTTTTTAAAATTAAATTTATTGGGTAAAAGTGTTAATAACATATAACTTTTAGGTATAAAATTCTATAACACATCATCTCTATATTTCATCATGTGCTCACCACCCAGAGTCTGTAGTCTCCTCTCATCACTATGTGTTTGACCCCCCCTTACCTCTATGTCCTCCCCACCCCCTCTCCTTTTGGTATCTACCATAATGTAATCTGGGTTTATGAGTTTGTTTGTTTCTTTGTTTATTGCTTTATGTTTTATATTATATTTATGAATAAAATTATATAATTTTTGTCCTTTTTTTAACTTATTTTGCTTAGCATGATACTCTCAAATCCACCCATGCTGTCATAAAGGGCAGTATCTCATCCTTTCTTGTGGCTGAGTAGTATTCCACTGCATACATACATCACATGCTCTTTTTCCAGTCATCCATAAAAGGATATTTGGATTATTTCCATGTCTTGGACACTGAATAATGCTGCAATAAATGTAGGGATGCATATATGTTTGAGAAAAATGTTTTCAAATTTTTGGGGTAAATACGCAGAAGAGAGGTTGCTAAGTCATATGGTAATTCTATCCTTAATTTTTTTGAGGAGGCTCTATACTTGTATGCATAGTGGCTGTACCATTAACATTTCCATCTGCAGCATAAATGGATTCCCTTTTCTTCATGTTTTCTCCAACACTTGTTATTTATTGTCTAATTGAAAACAGACATTCTAACACAGTGGTTCTTAACCTGGGTTCTATCAAACCCTAGGGGTTCAATGAGTCAGTCTCAGGGGTTTGGAGAAGCCTCTGCCACAGAGGCCAGAATAAAGTAATACCGTTATTTGTTGTGAGTTCATGCACTTTGTTGGTTTTGTTCTTTGAGCAAGGTGATGTTCATGCATGGCTCATTTCATGTACCAGTATAAAAACATATACCTATGTCTTGAATTTGGGGAAAAAAATCATATTTTATTTATCACTAAAGAAGGGTTCGGTGAATGTGCATATGAAACTGGGGGGTTCAGTACCTCAGAAAAGGTTAAGAACCACTGTTCTAACAGGTATGAGGCAGAACCTCATTGTGGTTCTGATTTGCATTTCTCTTACAGCTAGTGATGTTGAGCAATAAACCAGGTTAAGAAAGTGAAATGCTGTGCCCATGTCCTAACCTAATTGAAGGCAGAGTCCAGGCAGGATTCACAGGCCACTGACCCCCCTGCCCCCCATGCAGAAAGCTTCCTAATGCCAGGTGCCTTGATGTTTCTCCTTATATGTAGCTCCATACGTCTCACCGCATGACCCAAAAACAAGCTAAAATAAAATCACTGCCTTATTATTACTTCTGGATAATCAAAATAATTAAGAGAGCAGAGAAGAGATGTTTTGACAGGTTGTCATTTTTCCCTGAATATTGTTATGATGTAGAAAAGACAATAATACAGAAGAAATTATATGAAAACAACAAGGAGTGCCTCAGTCTTCTCACCTCCCTGGCGGCTTCCCATAGGCAAATCATGCAAATTGTTCCCAACTTGTTTATTCCAAAAGTTCCCCAACAGTAACTAAATAACATACACCACTATTTTATATATATCACTTTATGACAATAAAGTGAATATTTAAAGATACCCTGTTATAAAATACAAGGATTAAAAATAATTTATACCGTATTCTTAGTCTTTATTCTCTCAGTTTGAGTTGGTTGTTTTCTTTCTATTTTCTCCAAGCTATAACTTTGTCTCTATGTTGATAATTATATTTACATGTATTTCTATATTAACTTTTATATTTTCTGTATTTGGTACATTATTTAATTCAAAAGGGTAAAAACTAAGAAATGTATTATATTATTGTAATGATGTAAATACTGTTCATTGTAGGATCAAGTTCTGTTATAGCTATACTTTTGTTCACCATGAGTCCTTTGTCAACCATGCTGTAAATTTCAGGGAAGATGTTTCTAGCATTTTAAAATATACTGCTCACAAAAATTAGGAGATATTTCAAAATGAATATAAAGTGATAAAAAAGAAGCATTTGATGTTTTTATTTAAGAAGAACACCAGAAAAGCAAATAACAAATCAAAGGAAGTTGCTCTATTATGCAAATGTGATGCAAAGCCAACTTTTATTTCATTGGTGAAAATGCACTACAGAAAAGGCTGAAAGTTCTGGAGTATCATCCCCTGATCCTGCAATTTTTGTGAGCACTTGCTGAAAACCATGCCTATTTTAGTTTGCTGTTCATATGAAGTAGGTTTTTCTGACAGTTTCCTTCTCCTTTACAGTGTAATTGCAAGGTATTTATATTATTAGTGCTTGGAAGAGGACCCAAGTTTAATTCAGGAAATCACAAATACTATTCCACTTCTGTTTCATAGAACCAGTTCCATTTGATGGTTGGGAGACTTTTTTCTTAGACCCACCGACTAAATCATTCATTTCATTATATTTGTGATATCCAAATAACATCCAGAATCTTATTTTTACTCATCTTCAAGTAATTTCCATGAATTCTTCATCTTTTGATTAGCTGAGGGAGCACAAAATAATTTCTTGTGAAGTGATCCATGAAATAAACTGTCGATGTCCCAGGTTGGATTCCCAGTCAGGGCACACAGGAAAAGTGACCATCTGCTTCTTACTCCTCCTCCTCTTTCTTCTCTCTATATATTTTTCTCTTCACCTCCCATAGTCATGGCTCCATTGGAGCAAGTTGGCCCCAGTCTCTAAAAATGGCTCTATGGACTCACTTCAGGCACTAAAACAGTTTGGTTGCAGAGCAACTGAACAACACCTCAGATGGGCAGAGCATCACCCTGCAGGGAGGTTGCTGGGAGGATCCCGGTGGGGGTGAATATGGGAGTCTGTCTCTCTGTCTCCCTGCTTTTCACTTAAGAAATATTAAAATAAAATAAAATAAATAAACTGTTTTATTCTGCTTATTTCACAAACATCTTCAAATAACTCACTGACTGCAACAGCTTTGAATAGAATTCTAAGGTCACGTTTTCCCTCAAAACTTTTGATGGAGAGCATAAGTGACAAATAACACTGACATACAGTAAATTTCTCACCAAAATTGCCAAACTGAGATCTCTGGAAATCAGCTTTGGTTCTATTGTGCTCTTTGCACTATATGCCTGCTAGTGTCTAAACAGTATCACATTACAGCTGCTCAGTAAACACTTGTTGAATAAATAAATAGATGATTATGTGCTAACACTGGAGGTTGTATAGAAAAAAAAGTAACTATGAGAAGTAAGCAGCAATCTATATTAAAAACGTAAGTGTTCTCAAGTGTTGTTCTAAACATTTTTCATTAGTTTTTCCATATCCCTACCACATAAAAAGCAATATAAACATGTATAGGCCAACTATTCATTCCTTTCTTTATTTTCCTATCTTTAAAGTATAAAAATAAAATTAAATCAAAATAACAGAATAAAAAGAATTTCTTTTAATATACTTAAAATTAGTATAGTTTGATCTTTTTTGAAACATAGCAATAAAACATCTGAAAGATATTTTATTCTATATCTAAAATTATTATACACAAGCGGCACTTTCTTTTACCTGTTACAATTCTGAGTGTAGTTTCTGTTAGCTTTAACTGAGGGCAAAATTTATTCATGGAAGGAATGAGTTCCACTGAAGGGTGGCACACAAGTAGGAGGACAGAAATCTTTTGGAGATACATAAAACTTTTTATGCCTTAAAAAATAATTATTGGTAAGATCAAAGAACTTAGAAATTCTACTAGCTTCAAAGTCATTGTCTGTGATGTTTTTATTGGTGCTTTGAATGTTAATACCATCACTCAGAAATGTTACAAAGAGAAAAAAAGGAAAGAAAGAAGAAAAGAAGGAAGGAACGAAGGAAAGAAGGAAGGAAGGAAGGAAGGAAGAAAGGAAGGAAGGAAGGAAGGAAGGAAGGAAGGAAGGAAGGAAGGAAGGAAGGAAGGAAGGAAGGAAGGAAAGAAGGAAGGAAGGAAAAATGAAAGAAGGAACTTACTACTACTATTATGTAAATGGCTTTATAAAAGCAATGTTAACTTTTCAAGAAAATTTCTTTAAGAATCTCTTGCTTTTTGGGTTGAAAATATAATTCTTGAAAGTAATGAAGATTGACATTCCTTATTAAGCTCAAAACTCTGGTTAGCACTTTTTAAAATTTTTATTGAGTTTATTGGAGTGACATTAGTTAATAAAATTATACAGGTTTCAGATGCACAAGTCTATAATATATCATCTATATATTTCATTGTGTGCTCACTACTCTAAGTCAAACAATCTCCACATTGTTTTTTTTTGTCTGTAAGTATTTTTTGTTGTTGTTATGTTATAATCTCTTTACTTTTTCTACTCTTGAACAGTATCTCCCCATACACTTTCCATGGGAGTTTCGTTGAATCAGCATGGACCAAATTATAACAATTCTATAAAATTAGCCTTGATAAAGAATCTGAGATATTTCAGAGGCTGCACAATAACTGTGAAAAATAATGTATTTTTAAGGATTTATATTTTCTGAGAGAGAAAAAAAACTTCAGCAACTTATTGTGTATAAAAAATTTTAAATATATTTTATTCTTAGCATTTTTCTAAATTTGAAAATTTTCAATATAAAATAAAATTTATGCATATATCCTGATGTTTATGAAGGTTGTATGTAAATTTCCTGAATTTGTACTTAGTTACTTATTATTAATTTTCTTCAAGTAGAGTTACCATAGTTTCTGAGATATACAGTTTTAATATATTATATATTATGGCACATGCTTTACATAACTGAACAATGCATTTAAATCTCTGTAAAAGAATCATGTAAGAATACCTTAGACTGTCACTAAATCACATAAAGATAGGATACATAAAATAAGAAAATTGAATTCAAATACTAAATTTGAAAGTAGAGTCTTTACCTCCCAGTATGGGAATTTCATTACTGTTAGAAGCAAAATGTTTCATCCTTCTTCCCAGTTTACACCCAAATTCCCATGGGTCCTGATGTGCTTCCTGGAATTATAGTGTTAATTGGCCAGAAATAGATTATGCCATTAAGTTAACATTGTTCATTATGACAACTCTGAAGTAATGACTGTTTCCATAAGCTAGTGCCAAAGCTTACATTTAGTAATTTTTTTTGCAACAACCACTTAAAAATGCTAGATGGTTGCAAGTGTGGAGGATAAAAGGTGACAAAAGGGAACACTTTGTCCTGTCACCAGATTGTGCTGGCCCTGTAGGTAAAAGACACCTGAGGTAAACTTCTTCTGTAAACTCAGTGGTAAATTTTTTTCTTTTTTTTTTTTACAGGAACAGAGAGAAAGAGTCAGAGAGAGAGAGAGAGATAGGAACAGACAGACAGGAATGAAGAGAGGTGAGAAGCATCAATAGTTTTTGATTGCCATTGCGACACCTTAGTTGTTCATTGATTGTTTCTCACATGTGCTTTGACCACGGGCCTTCAGCAGACCAAGCAACCCCTTGCTGGAGCCAGCCACCTTGGGTCCAAGCTGGTGAGCCTTCACTAAAGCCAGATGGGCCCACGCTCAAGCTGGTGACCTCATTTCTCAAACCTGGGTCCTCTGCATCCCAGTCCAACGCTCTATCCACTGTGTCACCACCTGTTCAGGTTCAGTGGTAAATTTAACATCAATCAAACAACTTTCTCATCTTCATGACATTGTGCAGCCTTGAAACTTACTTATGGGATCAATATCAGACACTGTTAAAGCATCATCTACAGTTTTAGTGCTAGTTCTTCATCTCTAACACAGGATGATTATTCAAAGTCAGAGAGATATTTAATACACAGAAAAAATGGGCAGAACGAAATATGACCCAAATGAATCAACAAGAGAAATTTCCCCCCAAAATAACTAAATTAAGTGGAAGTAACCAAGCTACTAGACACAAAGTTTAAAAGTTTAAAATAATGATTTTTCGGATGCTCAAGGATCTTAGAGCAACAATGGATGGTCAAAATGAGTACCTAAATGAAGAGATAGCAAGAATCAAAAAGAACATTGAAATCATTACAAAGAAAAGTCTGAAATGACAAACACAATATCAGAAATGAAGACAACACAAAAAAGAAATCAACAGTGGGCTGGATGATGCAGATGGTGTATTCAGCAATTTAGAGGACAAGACAGACAAAAGTACAGAAGCAGAGCAGCAAAACAAAAAGAGACTCAAAAAGACTGAGGAAACTCTAAGAGACCTCTGTGACAACATAAAGAGAAACAACATCCACATTGTAGGGGTTCCTGAAGGAGAATGAACAAGAGATAAAGAACATGTTTGAAGAAATCAGTTGAAAATTTCCCTAAATTGATGAACAAAAAAGTTACACAAGTTCAAGAAGCACAGTGATTCCCATTAAAGAGGAACACAAGGAGGCCTATATCAAGATACATCACAATTAAAATGCCAAAGTTAAAAGACAAAGAAAAAATATTAAAAGCTGCAAGAGAAAAGTAGTTATTACCTATAGTAGAGCCCCCATAAGAATGACATCTGACTTCTCATCAGAAATGCTTGAGGCCAGATGGGAATAGAAAGAAATATTCAAAGTGATGCAAAACAAAACCTATGACCAATACTACTTTATTCAGCAAGGCTATCATTTAAAATGAAAGGATAAATAAAAAGCTTCCCAGACAAGAAAGGACTCAAGGAATTCATTACAACCAAACCAGTACTGCAAGAAATGTTAGGGGGCCTGCTATAAAAAGAGCAAAGGAAAAAGGAAATTGAAAGAAAAGGATTGTATATTTAAATAATAAAATGGCAATAAATAAACACATACCAATAATAACCTTAAATGTAAATAAGTTAAATGCTCCAATCAAAAGGCATAGGGAAGCTGCATGAATAAGAAAACAGGACCCATACATATGCTGTCTACAAGAGACCCACCTCAGAACCAAAGACAAACATAAACTGAAAGTGAAGAGATAAAAAAAGTATTTCATGCAAATAAAATGAAAAAAAAAAACAGCTAGGGTAGCAACACTTATATTTGACAAAATAGCTTTTAAAACAAAGGTGATAGTAAGAGATAAAGAAGGTACATTATGCTACATTATGATAAAGGGAGCAATCCAACAGGAGGATATAACCATTGTAAATATCTATGTACCTAATGTAAGAGCACCTAAATATATAAAGCAGGTTTTGATAGACATAAAAGGTGAGATCAACAGCCATACTATAATAGTAGGGGATTTTAATACTCCACAAACATCAATGGATATAACATTCAGACAGAAAACTAACAAAGAAACAGCAGCCTTAAATGACATACTAGATCAACTGGATTTAGTAGATATCTTCAGAACTTTTTAAGCAGCAGAATATACATTCTTTTCAAGCTCTCATAGTACAATCTCTAGGATAGACCACATGCTAGGACACAAAATAAGTCTTAATAAATTTAAGATTGAAATCATATCAAGCATCTTCTTTGATCACAATGGCATAAAACTAGAAATCAACTAAAATAGAAAAACTGAAAAAACATTCAAACACTTGGAGGCTCAATAGCATGTTATTAAATAACAAATGGGTTAACAATGAGATCAAGGAAGAAAGAAAAATTTTCCTTGAAACAAATGAAAATGAACATACAACAACTCAAAATTTATGGGACACAGCAAAAGCAGTCCTGAGAGGGAAGTTCATAGCATTACAGGCATACCTTAAAAAGTAAGAAAAAAGTTAAATAAACAACTTAACCCTGCATCTTAAAGAACTAGAAAATAAAAATAAAACAAAAACAAATAATGCCCAGAGGAAGTAAAAGGAAGAAAATAATAAGGAGGAGAGTGTAAATAAATGACATAGAACAGTGGTTGGCAAAATGCGGCTTGCGAGCTACATGCAGCTCTTTGGCCCCTTGAATGTGGCTCTTCCACAAAATACCACATGTGGGCACTACCTCAATAAGGAATGTAACTACCTATATAGTTTAAGTTTAAAAAGTTTGGCTCTCCAAAACAACACAGAATAAGTGCTGGCGAGGATGTGGAGAAAAGGGAACCCTTCTGCACTGCTGGTGGGAATGAAGACTGGTGCAGCCACTGTGGAAAACAGTATGGAGATTCCTCAAAAAATTAAAAGTCGAACTGCCTTTTGACCCGGCTATCCCACTTTTAGGAATATACCCTAAGAACACCATAACACTGTTTGAAAAGAAGAAATGCGCCCCCATGTTTGTGGCAGCATTGTTCACAATAGCAAAGATCTGGAAACAGCCCAAGTGTCCGTCAGAGGACGTGTGGATTAAAAAGCTATGGTACAAATATACTATGGAATACTACTCAGCCATAAGAAATGATGGCATCGGATCATTTACAACAAAATGGATATACCTTGATAACATTATACGGAGTGAAATAAGTAAATCAGAAAAAAAACAACTGAGAACAGCATGATTTCATACATAGGTGGACATAAAAGTGAGACTATGAGATATGGACAAGAAAGTGGTTGGTGGTTACGGGGCGGGGGAGGGGAAGGTGGGATAGGGAGAAGGGGAGGGGCACAGGGAAAACTAGATAGAAGGTGACAGAGGACAATTTGACTTTGGGTGATGGGTATGCAACACAATAGAATGATAAGATAATCTGGAGATGTTTTCATTGTACATATGTACCCTGAGTTATTGGTGTCACCCCATTAAAATTAATAATAATAATAAAAAAAATAGTTTGGCTCTCAAAAGAAATTTTAATCATTGTACTGTTGATATTTGACTCTGTTGACTAATTAATTAGTTGGCCAACCACTGACATAGAGGCTAAAAAATAAATACAAAAGATAAATGAAACCAAAGCCTGGTTCTTTGAAAAGGTAAACAAGTTTGACGAACCTTTAACCAGACTCATCAGGAAAAAAAGAGAGAGAACTCAAATAAATAAAATTGGAAATGAAAGTAGAGAAGTAACAGTTGACACCACAGAAATACAAAGGATTGTAAGAAAATACTATGAAGATCTGTATGCCAAAAAATTGGACAACTTAGATGAAATAGATAAATTCCTAGAAACATACAATCTTCCAAGACTCAATCTGGCAGAATCAGAAAACCTAAACAGACTGATTACAACAAATGAAATTGAACCAGTTACAAAAAAACTACCAGCAAACTAAAGTCTTGGACGGGATGGCTCCACAGGCAAGTTTTACCAAATATTCAAACAACTAGCACCTATCCTTTTCAAGCTATTTCAAAAAATTCAAGAAGAGGGAAGACTTCCAAGCTCCATTTACAAGGCAAGCATTATCTTCATTCCAAAACCAGGTAAAGACACTACAAAGAAAGAAAACTATACGCCAATATCCCTTTTTAACCTAGATGCTAAAATTGTCAACAAAATATTAGCAAACCAGATCCAGCAATACATCAAAAAGATCATGCATCATAATCAAGTGGGATTTATTCCAGGGAGGCAAATCAATAAATGTGATTCATCACATAAACAAAATGAAGGATAAAATCATATAATTATACCAATAAATGCAGAAAAAGCATTTGATAAAATCCAGCACCCATTTATGATCAAAACTGTCAGCAAAGTGGAAATACAGAAAACATATGAGAGCATAATAAAGGCCAACTATGACAAACCAACAGCCAGCATCATACTCAATGGGCAAAAATTAAAATCAATCTCCTTAAGATCAGGAACAAGGCAGAGGTACCCCCTTTTACCACTCTTATTCAACATAGTTTTAGAAGTTCTAGCCACAGCAATCGCACAAGAAGGAGAAATAAAAGGGATCCAAATTGTAAAAGAAGAAGTAAAACTATCATTATTTGCAGATGACATGCTACTGCACTTAAAAAACCCTAAAGTCTTAGTCAAAAAAACTACTAGCTCTGATATATGAATTCAGCAAGGTGGGAAGATATAAAAGTAACATTCAGAAATCAGTGGCATTTTTATATACCAACAATAAACTGTCAGAAAGAGAAATTAAAGAAACTTTCACTGCCTGACCAGGTGGTGTGCAGTGGATAGAGCGTTGAAATGGGATGCGGAAGACCCAGGTTCGAGACCCGGAGCTCGCCAGCTTGAGCGCGGGCCCATCTGGCTTGAGGAAAAAGCTTGCCAGCTTGGATCCAAGGTCGCTGGCTCCAGCAAGGGATGACTCAGTCTGCTGAAGGCCCGCGGTCAAGGCACATGTGAGAAAGCAATCAATGAACAACTAAGGTGTCATAATGGCAATGAAAAACTAATGATTGATGTTTTTCATCTCTCTCCATTCTTGTCTGTCTGTCCCTATCTATCCCTCTCTCTGACTCTCTCTTGGTCCCTGTAAAAAAAAAAAAAAAGAAAGAAAATAAGAAAGAAACAATCACCTTCACTATTGCAAAAAAAAAAAAAAACAACCACAAAATACAAAAAAAAACCTAAGAATAAACTTAATCAAGGAGATAAAAAACTTGCACTAGGAATATTGTAAGACATTAAAAATAAAAATTAAAGAAGATCCAAACAAGTGGAAGCATATACCTTGTTCATGGATAGGAAGAATAAATATCATTAAAATGTCTATATTACCCAAAGCAATCTATAAATTCAATGCAATACCAATTAAAATACCAATGACATACTTCAAAGATATAGAACAAATATTCCAAAAATTTATATGGAACCGAAAAAGAACACGAATAGCCTCAGCAAAATTGAAAAAGAAGAATAAAGTGGGAGGTATCTCACTTCCTGATATCAAGTTATACTACATGGTCATTGTACTCAAAACAGCTTGATACTGGCATAAGAACAGACATACAGGTCAATGTAACAGAACAGAGGATCAAGAAATAAACCCATGCCTTTATGATCAATTGATATTTGACAAAGTCAGAAAGAACATATAATGGAGTAAAGACAGTCTTTTTAATAAATGGTGTTGGGAAAATTGGACATGTACATGCAAAACAATGAAACTAGACCATCAACTTACACCATTCACAAAAATAAACTTAAAATGAATAAAAGATTTAAATGTAAGTTGTAAAACCATAAACATCTTGGAAAGAAACACAGGCAATAAACTCTCCAATATCTCTCGTAGCAATATTTTTGCAAATATATCTCTGGGTTGAAGTGAAATAAGGAATAAAATAAACAAATGGGACTATATAAAACTAAAAAGCTTTCGCACAGCAAAAGACAACATGAACAAAATAAAAACACAACCCACACAATGGGAGAACATATTTGCCAATATATCTTATAAGGGATTAATAACCAAAATTTATAAAGAACTTGTAAAACTCAACACCAGAAATCTAAACAATCCAATTAAAAAATGGGTAAAGGAACTGAATAGACACTTCTCCAAAGAGGACATACAGATGGCCAATAGGCATATGAAAAAATGTTTAAAGTCACTAATCATCAGAGAAATGCAAATTCAAACCATGAGATACTACTACCTTACACCTGTCAGAATGGCACTCATTAACAAATCAACACACAAGAAGTGTTGGCGAGGGTGTGGAGAAAAGAGAACCCTTCTGCACTGCTGGTGGAAATACAGACTTCTGCAGCCACTGTGGAAAACAGTATGCGTTTTCTCAAAAAATTAAAAATGGACTGCCTTTCGATCCAGCTATTCCACTTTTAGGAATATATCCTAAGAATACCAAAACACTGATTCAAAAGAAGATATGTACCCCTATGTTAATTGCAGCATTGTTTATAATAGCCAAGATCTGGAAATAGCCCAAGTGTCTAATAGTGGATGAGTGGGTTAAAAAGCCCTGGTACATATACAGTGTCCAGGGGTAGTCAGCCTTTTTATACCTACCGCCCACTTTTGTATCTCTGATAGTAGTAAAATTTTCTAACCGCCCACTGGTTCCACAGTAATGGTGATTTATAAAGCAGGGAACTATCTTGACTTTATAGAATTTATAAAGCAGAGTTACAGCAAGTTAAAGCATATAATAATAATTACTTACCAAGTACTTTATGTTGGATTTTTGCTAAATTTGGCAGAATAAATCTTTATAAAACAACTTACTATAGTTAAATCTATCCTTTTATTTATACTTTGGTTGCTCCACTACTGCCCACCATGAAAGATGGAACACCCACTAGTGGGTGGTAGGGACCAGGTTGACTTCCACCGCAATGGAATACTACATGGCTGTGACAAAAAGAAAATCTTACCTTTTGTGATGCCATGGATGAACCTGGAGATTATTATGCTAAGTGAAATAAGCCAGGCAGAGAAAGACAAATATCATATGATCTCACTTATATGTGGAATCTAATGAACAAAGTGTACTGAGGAATGGAATAGAGGCAGAGGTGAGGTCCAGGGACCAGAGGGACAGCAGTCAGTGGGAAGGGGGTGAGGGGACAGAATCAGAGAAGGTGAAGGGATTAGTGAAATTATATATGCATAACACATAGATACAGATAATGGGACAGCAAATCCCAGAGAGGAAGGGGAAAAGAGTTAGGAGGGGTGGGGGGTAAAGGGGATGTAACAGGAGACATGTGGTTGGGGGTGATGGTGTTATATTGATTGGGACACTTGAATCCATGTTAACACAATAAATTAAAATTAATAAAATAAAACAGGATGATTTTGAGGGAAACTTCAAGCAGAGCTAACTATGCAGGAATCCTTGGATTGCATCCTGAGCACTGGCACATTACTCTCCTGGATAAAGATGGCAAGAGCCAGCTTGATCTCTAGTCTAGCTAATTTACAAACTGGAAAAAAAAAAAAAAACCGAATACAAACTAATGAAAAGGCGTTAATGCTGGCAGATGGCTCCTGAGTACTGATACTTGTTTCACAAAAGTAGGCTGCTCTGCCACAATTCACAGCCATTATAAGTTGATAGATAATCAACCACAGAAGAGGTACAAGGTGCACAAAAAGGCTGCTACCTTTATTTCAGTTGTCTTTTACTGCGGGCAAAACGAAGGCACTAAATGGTGATTTGATTGTTTCTTTGCTGCTATCTTTCCCTGGGGAACATGGAGTCATCATTAACACTGATGGATTAAGATAGGCACTTTATGGAGACTGCCAATTTCAAAGCACTGATGTGTTTTTATTCTTTCCAACTGCACAAATAATTCTACTTAATTCCCTGAAGTTGATATTTCTTTAAGTTCTCTCCTTAATTGGATATAGTCACCCTGACTGTGAAATCATGACTTGCTCATATCCATGCTTTCATGAGATGTCACCAAAGACATAACAGCCTTAGTATTTATTGGGTTAAATGAGTAAGAGGAAATCCCACTGTGGAATGGTGGCATGAGAAACCCTGTGGGTCCATTGCCAGTAGTATAATCATAACAACTGAAAATTATTTTTCAAGAAAAACAACCATTTAAAGTCTCTATAGTTGTCCTAAGGGAATACAGCAAATGAGAAAGCACTTATTTAAGAAAATTTACTAAATCTCAGTAAGAACAGTGACAACCTATGACCCTTGAGTCCTGACTGCTCTCCAAGTGCCCCTCTCTCAGTTGGGCTTGACAGAAGCTCCTCTCTTAGTGGAAAAGGACAATAAGATGGGACCCTTCTCCGCTCAGCTCCCAACCAAAGGATGTGATATCCCACCAAGAGGGGCAGGTCATCAGCGTTATTTATCTCCTCACTCTCTGGGTATCAGAGACTATATTCATGGTTAGTGTGACTGAGAGTTTGGGGTTTCTTTTCCTCTGCCCAACCCCCACATGGAGTGAAAATTCTACTCCAGGCACAGCAGGTCAAAGATACTGGGATCCTGGTAGCCTTTGCCCAGCATATTTGTAAGACAAGGGTCCATGCCAAGAGAGACAAGCCAACAGAACAGGATTCTACCTTAATATGCTCCCTAAAGGAACTGACTGTTTTTGAAACAGAGTATGGGGAAGTTCAAGGTTAAGGATATTCTTGAAACCAAGAAGTTTCAGTGGTAAGGAATTAAGAAAAGGCATGGAGCTCTAATTGAGCAAAAGCATTTGTAAGCGAGTTTTCCAGAGACAGCTGGTAACACTGGTGATAACAGGTAAAAAGATGGGTTTCAAAGATAATCTTTACCTGATTCTAACATCAGTAAAATGGCAAACAGGTCTTGTTACCTCAAGAGAACAGCTACCAAAGACTAGCTACTATATGCCAATAAAATGGCATAATTTAAGCCAGGTCTAACAGGAAGTTGTTAAAATGATCTGTTCCAGTAACACTATACGAAAATTGTCTGCTCCAGTGACATAAGCAGATGTACATAAATTAAAAAAATAAATGTATACTTTGAAAAATTGGAGTGTAAGTTAGCTTGCTGTATCTTTTGCATATTAACCTTGACCTTAGTACTTGGAGGGAAATAATGGCAGGGCCAGCATAAATGGTATTGCTGCTCAAGAGTAAATGTACTCATTTTGTGCCTACCAATTTCTGCAATAATACATCCTATAAAAACAATCCATTTCTTCACATCTAAAGTATATCAAAGCAATATCTTTGACTGCAGGTAATTAAAACGGACATTTACTTTTAATTTATCTTTAGATTTGAAAGCTATTAGAGATTCACAAAATAGAATTGATGAAAAATATTTCTGGTCAAAATAATATACTTTTCTAAAAATCTTAAGGACCAGACTGACCAAAACTTAGTGAGTTTTTAATAGTTGAGTAATAACTTATAATTATTCATACTTTTGTAACAGTACTTCCTGAGTATGAATAATCATATTTCAATGTATTTAAAGCATAAATTTTATAAGCAGTCATAAAAACAACTTAGAATGTATTGGTTTCTTACAACAAAGAAATTATGAAGACATAGGCTTTAGGAATGTAAGAAAGAATCAGAATACTTATTAAATGGTAAAATTGATTCATAAAATAGAAAGACCATTTTTTAAAATACAGTAAAGCAGCATCTACCACTAGACTAGTAATCACTGAAAGTTATATGTTAAACAGAAACAAGGGATTGCTTTTGGGGGGGAAGGAAATTACTTTAGGAGTCAAAGAAAAGAGAGACTTTAATAAATTAGAACATCATGACAGGATTCATGAAGCATGCACTTGAGATGGGCCTCAAAAAATTCATTAATTCAACAAGCATTTACTAATATTTACTATGCCCCAGACTCTGTACCATACTAGATAAGAGTTTCTGCAAGTGTATATTGAATTATAGACAGGTATAATTAGGCAGGAGTTAAATTATTGGGAAAGAGCATTCATATTAAAGCAAGCAAGCAATCTGGAGTTACTGGGTTTTCTGAACAAACAACCACTTTATTAAGACAATGAATATCCACTGGTTCACACTTAGGAGAGATTCGAGGCATAGATGTATAAGATAATTTTCGCTCTCCAAGAAATAAGGTGCAAGAACCTACATTAGGATTGCAGAGGTGTGTAAGAGATAAAAATACCCACTCATTAGCCTAGAATGGAAGGTGAAAAACAAAATCCTGACACCAAAGAGATGAAGCTGAAGCCAAGAACATTAATTTGGGCAGCAAGTTTGAAAAAGATGATCTCAACTAAAAAGGCAAGGAGAGGTGATTACTATTGACTCCCTCAAAAGGACCACCATAAAAGCCTGTTAATCAAGCAATGTCAACTTTATTTAACTTATTGCTATAAGAGGGAATATTATCTAGACAGAGTCTTAGTAATATCACAGAAGGAGAAAATAAGGGGAAGAGTCTTACAAACATCTAGGATTCAGATAGGTTGATTTAAGGTTGATGATTCAAGATTAAGAATTGGTTTGGTTCCAGGGAGTTAATGGTAATAACTTTGGTTGGTGAGCATAGCAAGATGGGGTCTTGAAATGAGTACTGATGACTAAGATGTTAGTCTTGGTAAGTGATCCATTTTTGTTTCTTCACATTCTTAATTCACAGGAGCAGTATTTCTTGGAGCTGAGAGCTAAGCTACATTTGCCTGATCACAGAAGTGTTTAACTTCAAGTCAGGAAATAACCTTCATCACAGAATTGTCTATTATAGGGTATAAGTGTACAGTTAGCCCTGAATTGATTAATACACAGACAGTAAATTATATAGGCTTTTTCAAAGTTAGGTCCCATTGTCCTAACAAATACGAGCAGATATTCTTCATCTCTCATGTGTTCTAGAAAAGCCTCAGCAGTAAATCTAGTGGAGATGGAAAGAGACAGAAAGAAAAAGATAGAGGTATGATTCTTGATACTGTCACAATGCCAGCTGGCATTGATAAAAAAATCATGAAATAAACAGTCATGAATAAACTGAGCATAACAACTTGAAACGCTGCCTTTTCATGTCAATAATACACCTTTAGTCAACAAAGAGCTGCCGGTGAGCATCACTTCCACGACAATTCTGGTAGCCCTCGCTGGCCGGAAGTGACAATGGGGAAGGGAGTTTTATAGGCACTGCAGGGCCTCAGAAGGATGAATCAGCTCAGACCAACCAGATTCCTCAGCACCATGGTAATCTCACCCTTAAGATTGTAAAGATCTGTAAACTTCTTAGTAATCTATACTAAAAGAAGCAGCAGCTCTGGAAGCCTACTCACTATACAGATGAGATTCATACAAAATATTTCAAAACAGATAAGAAAACACTAAAGTTGCATTTTATGCTAAAAATAAAAAAATAGAACTATGACTCAGGTCATAGGCAACCTATGCTTTATACTGTCTTTCATGAATGGATTTTAACCTTAAAATTTGGTGTTCTAAATTTCTATCATAAACCTTTAATAATAAAAGAGTATGAGCCTGATCTGTGGTGGTGCAGTGGATAAAGCATCGACCTGGAACACTGAGGTCACTGGTTCAAAACCCTGCACTTGTCTGATCAAGGCACATATGGGAGTTGAAGCTTCCTGCTCCTCCCCCCCCTCTCTCTCACTCTTTCACTCTCACTCTTTCTCCTCTCTAAAAATTAATAAAAGAAAAATTTAAAAAAAGAGTATGAAAGAAACTATTAGTAATTAATGACATTCCTTGGTTAACAATATAACCACAAGGAAAAGGAGACAAAGACGACTTGTAGAAATTACTTGGCAGCTAAGAAAGGACTGCAATAAAAAAAGGCTTGACCTGGAAAAAAAAGTGCTAAGTTGAAATTAAATTTCTGTAACTTTACATAAGCAACTTTATCTATGGCCTTTAGTTCTTCATCTGGATAATGGGAATGCTGGATTCAATATTCACTAAATATACTACTAGAAAATTCAAAGATATATACAGGAGTAGGAGTTCTAACCAGAATGATAACAACAACAACAAAGAAATGCTACTAACAACAGAAATGAGACATCCAAAGTAAATTGTTAGGGGAAGAAGGAAAAAGTCAAGTACCATAATTATGTAGGTTTCCAAAACCCAAAGGATATATAAGTAACAATGGATCCAAATGGATAGTTAAGAATTTTGCTGCTAAGAAGAGCTTATTTCTAGAAATATTGTCATGCTTAGAAAAATATATGATGTTCTGAGAATATATAAACATTGTGAAGAAAGAGTTTAAATCAATGGTTCATTAATTAGTCCTGACCAGACTTGAGCTCTAACAGAACATCAAGGAGATACAAGTATGCCTTTCAAGGGGAGATAAAAATAGGTATTATGAAAAATTCTGTGTGTGTGTCTCTCCCACCCTTTTCTCTCATTATTTCCAAATCATTGGTATGTAAAGAGAGAACAAAATAATAATACAGCATTTTGCTGAGATCTCCAAAGTTTCTGATATTTTATTCTCCTTTTGAGCTAGCAAATGAGTCAGTCACAATTTCATGAATGCCATCAAAAGACACAAGACTCCTGGCTCAGACACAAAGAACTGTGTTAACCATGGCACGTGAGCATTAGCACGACCGTGTTTGTTCTCCTAGCCCACAAGAACAACATGGATCAGCCTAGATAGACAGCAGCACCTATGGGTTGCATTATAGGAGAACGCAGAGCTCTGAGCATCCAAATAGTTTATAGTGGGTAGTACACATGCATGCCCTGGGCTCCACAGGAAGACACAAGTCTATCTTCCAAGACTGTTTGACTACAGAGACATTCTTACAGACAACTCAGAACAAAGGGTGGTTAGTGCCTGGCTTGTGAATTGTACTGAAACATGTAGGACCATGGAAGCTGTCTTCCAATGCATCTGGATAGAGTGCCAGGGGCTTTAGTACATAGTGAATGTAGCAGGTTGAAAGGAGTATCCCAAAATATATGTTCACTTGGATTAGCAGAATATAATTTTATTTCTCAAAATGTGGAATAGGGGTCTTTGCAGACATTATTCAGGTGAGGATCTTGAGAAGACATTGTTCTGGACTAGACTGGACCATAAACCAAGTGAGCAGGGTCTTTATAAAAGACATAGAAGGGAGAGAGAGAGAGAGAGAGAGAGAGAGAGAGAGAGAGAGAGAGAGAGAGAGGAGAAGGTAGTGTGAAGATGTAGGCAGAGATTGAAGTGACATAGCAAAGAAACATCAAGGATCACAGGGAACCACCAGAAACTATAAGAGAAGCATGGAATAGACTCTCCCTCTAAGCCTCCAGGAAGAATCAACATCAAGACATTGGTTTTGGACTTCTCCAAACTGTGAGATAATAATTTTATTGTTGTTGTAAGCAACCCAGTTTATGGTAATTTGTTATTAGTAACCTGTGTGGTAATGGGGTGAAGTGTGTGTGGGGGGGGGGAGGGGGGTAATTATTGTGTAGATGAACTATAATAGGAACACAGCTACAGGAAGAAGGAACAATCATGTATCATTGTCATGACTAAGGAACAAAATGCTTAGTATTTCACCTGCTCCTTTCTTAGAACAACAGTTTGGCAACACACTGTTTGAGAGTAACACTGTGTACAACAGTATTTATTCTAAGAGCTGAAGGTGCCAAAAGTAATTAACAAAGCATTTGTCAAAGACAGTGTTTCCATTCAGGTGCTAGAATTTGGCAGAGGATTATCATGTTTTGTAACAATGTGGGGTTGTTGGTCAGAAAACACATCAACAATGTTTTGGTTTTAAATTGTTTTCATTTTAGAGAAAAAAAAAATGTTTCCTTAAGTAATGATATAGCATCTTATAGTTGCAAAGTTTTCTCTTCAATTTTCATGCAAATCTGCTAAAGTAAGCAGAATTAAGATCCAGGATATTTCTTTAATGTGTTTCAATATAACACCTGGTAATCAAACTGGAAACAAACATTCAGTGTAAATCTTCCACTGTTACCAGTCTTCGGGGGTACACCAAAAAATATTTCCTGGATATTTCATTTTCATTTGGAATTTCACTCTCAGTCAGCACACATGAAAATTTGGAGTCATCACTGGAATTGTAGGATCATAGTCCATGAAGCATGATGAATAAGAAGAGGGAAATGAAGAGATGCCTCAGCTAATCAGCTCAAACTCAGTGTCTTTATTGGCAGCTCCTCTGTGCTCCATTGTAGCTCAGTATTGAAGATGTACAATGAGGGGCAGAGAGTAGGGAGGGAGCACACAGCCAAATCTGTGACTAGACAGTTATATGTGGAACTGTTTTCACCCAAGTTTTTCTCTTCTTCCCCCAAATTTCATGTACCCAAAAAAGTACAAACAAGTGTCACTGTTTAGAGATTAATCTTCAAATATCCAGATGGGTAGCCTGTCAGGTGACCCCCTTCCCATACCTGGGCTACAGATGATCACTTTCCCATGGCCAGTTTTATGAAGATCTGAGCATTGCATTTTCATGGCCAGAGAACTAACTCTTAGCTCTCATTATCCTTATTAAAGCAAAAAATATATTTAGTAATCTACTACATATGTAGAACAATTTCAAGAAATCATTAATCTAAATGGATTGAAATACAACAGATAAAAGATTGACAATGAGCTGTTGACATTGGAGACAGGATAGAGCAAGGTGATTAGATAGAAAGCCAGTGCATTAGCCTCGGTAAGAGACAGCAGCTGAGAAGATGATGGTGAAGGGGAGAAGGACTAGGATGATTCTGGATTTTAAAGGAAGAGCCAACAGAGCTCAAATCCCAAATATGACAGAATGTAGCTGCACAGTGTGGATGCAAGATTGGATGCAAAGAGAGCAGTAAGACAACTCCTAAGATTTGGCCTGAGCCACTGGGCAAATGTTCACACCACTTGGTGAAGTGAGAAGTCCTGGCTGGCATTTGTTCAAGGAGGAGGGTAAAGACTGCTAGGGATGTGTTACCTTTGAGACTTAGGGGAAGTTAGTCCTTACATGATGTTTCCCCTGATTTACTCTGGGCGACGCTCAGGACAGAGCTGGTGTCTACATGGGTAAGGAGCAGGCCGGCACATTTCCCACAACCTTGGCAAGGTAATTCCTTCCCCAACAGCTCAGCCTGGCTGAGTCACCATCGACAGCTTTCTCACTCCTCAGGGGCTTCTCCCCGCTTTTTCTTTCTTTCTTTCTTTCTTTCTTTCTTTCTTTCTTTCTTTCTTTCTTTCTTTCTTTCTTTCTTTCTTTCTTTTTCTTTAATTTTTGTTTTTGGTATTTTTCCTTCACTGTTTTTCCTTAGTTGTTATTCTTTAGGGGGATGGTGGAGCAAGCAGGGATGATTGTCCTGCCTTTTAATAAGAACTGTGCATTCCTCTAAACTTGGTTATTTTATAATAACATTTAACCTTCACTGTGTACTCCCTTGCCCATCCAGCCATGATGACAGAAGTCATCATTTTTAGATATCTAGGACATCTCAGACATATAGGTAAACATCACTTTACAAATGGGGTGGCTGTGGCCAGGAGAGCTTAATCTGGTAAAGGCCCAGGCTCCGACTTAGGGTCCCTCTGAACTCTGATCTAGTGCCGCCCCTACCTTATGAGCCAATCTGCAGGCTATCTTCTATGCTCTCAAATCAAAACATGTTCAGTCATTTCTGCTAAGAAAAATCTCCAAATAAATGAAAATGAGATAATTCACAGCAGTGCATTCTAAGCAGAGCACAGAAAATTTAAGCATCTTTTTTCCCCGGCTCCCTTCCCTGTCTCACCTGTCTCTTTATTACAGGTACAAATGATGTTAATCTCACAGTTCCAATTCAGCCCACAAAATCGTGTCTTCTGGAGCAAGAACAAGTTAACCCTCGACCTTAAACCTTAACTGCAAAGCATAAGTTTCATTTTGTTAAGCAAAAGATCTTCAGAGAGGTAAAAGGGTCTTTTCCCGCTAATGACAAAACCGAGACAGATTGCACAGGAAAGCAACTAGCTATGCACGGAAGGGAACTGCGTCTCTTTGAGGAACCAGATGAGGAATAAGATTTACTTGTTTCAGGAAGTGTCAGACACTCGGGACAAGCCCATTATCAGAGACCCCTGAATGTGTCATTGCCGCCCGTGTTTCATTTTCAGTAACAATTTGCTCACTCTAGCTATGATACCTACGTGCTTAATAGATTGGTAAGTCACACACTCTATCCACTTTTGAAGACAGGGAATCAAGGCAATTTGGGCACAGGCAGAGACGAAGCAATGCAATGACCAGAATTAAGCATTTTATTGAAGAGACACAAAGGAAGCCATGTCGAAGATAGAAAGTAGGCAGACCTCTTTGTGAGATGAACGCTGATTGACAAGACTGTTTCTCTGTGATTGACGGTCAGGCTGGAGCACACAAGAACAGGTAATTGTAGCTCTGTTCTATCTTTGCATAAATACCAACTCCATAAATAGGCCTGTTGGTGTGCAGCAACACAGTCTCAGCAGGGAGCTGCTGCCAGGACTCCACTCCTGTTTCCTAGGCACTTTATTATACCCCATGGAGATGGGGCCAGACCCTAAATTGCTGGGAATGCATAGACACTTTCACATTCTCTACATATTGATGGGTTGCACATTGCCCCCAGAGGTAGAAAGCCAGGGGCAATCTCAGAGGCATCATTGCTCTGTGTAAGATGCATGGAGGGTAATTTAAATCTTCCTTAGTTAAAATAGGAGTAAAATACTGACCTTCCCTAATATGCACAGCTCACATGAGAATCAAATGAAATTATGAATAGGGAAAGGTTGGCATCGTTATTATTACAGTTGAACTCAAATTTCAAGCATTTACCACATTGTGTTAAAAATAGGATGCCACAGGATCTCTTAGGTAGAACCACAGCTAAGCCATTGTTGCTTCATATAAATATAGTGCAGTACAGTCAAAGTAGGAGATTAGCAGAGTATATTTGGATGGATAAATTCCAATATTTGTTCCAAATGCACTTTTAAAATCTGAGAAAGCTTCTAAAATCATAACTTCCTATTTCCCCTTCTGGTCATACATGGATTGGCCAAAAAAGACCAATGGGTGAATTTTTGGTGGAATCCCTGTTTTTTTTTTTTATTAACTTTAATGGGGTGACACCAATAAATCAGGGTACATATGTACAATGAAAACATCTCCAGATTATCCCATCATTCAATTGTGCTGTATACCCATTACCCAAAGTCAAATTGTCCTCTGTCACCTTCTATCTGTTTTTCCCTGTGACCCTCCCGTTCTCCCTATCCCACCCTCCCCTCCCTCCCCCCATCCCGTAACCACCACACTCTTGTACGTGTCTCGTAGTCTCATTTTAATGTCCCACCTATGTTTGAAATCATGCTGTTCTCAGTTTTTCTTTTTTTCTGATTTACTTATTTCACTCCGTATAATGTTATCAAGGTACATCCATTTTGTTATAAATGATCCGATGTCATCATTTCTTATGGCTGAATGTTGTTCCATAGTATATATATACCAAAGCTTTTTAATCCACTCGTCTTCTGACGGACACTTGGGCTGTTTCCAGCTCTTCGCTATTGTGAACAATGCTGCCACAAACATGGGGGCGCATTTCTTCTTTTCGAACAGTGTTATGGTGTTCTTAGGGTATATTCCTAAAAGTGGGATAGCTGGGTCAAAAGGCAGTTCGACTTTTAATTTTTTGAGGAATCTCCAAACTGTTTTCCACAGTGACTGCACCAGTCTGCATTCCCACCAGCAGTGCAGAAGGGTTCCCTTTTCTCCACATCCTCGCCAGCACTTGTTCTGTGTTGTTTTGCTGATGAGCGCCATTCTGACTGGTGTGAGGTGATATCTCATTGTGGTTTTAATTTGCATTTCTCTAATAATTAGTGATGTTGAGCATTTTTTCATATGTCTTTTGGCCATCTGTATGTCTTCTTTGGTAAAATTTCTATTCATTTCTTTTGCCCATTTTTTGATTGGATTGTTTGTCTTCCTGGTGTTGAGTTTTATAAGTTCTTTATAAATTTTGGTTATTAACCCCTTATCAGACGTGCTGTCAAATATGTTCTCCCATTGTGTAGTTTGTCTTTTTATTCTGTTCTTATTGTCTTTAGCTGTGCAAAAGCTTTTTAGTTTGATGTAGTCCCATTTGTTTATCTTGCCTTTTATTTCATTTGCTCGTGGAGATAAATCGGCAAATAAATTGCTGCTACAGATGTCGGAGAGCTTGCTGCCTATGTTTTCTTCTACGATGCTTATAGTTTCACGGCTTATGTTTAAGTCCTTTATCCATTTTGAATTTGTTTTTGTGCATGGAGTAAGTTGATGGTCTAGTTTCATTTTTTTGCAGGTAGATGTCCAATTTTCCCAGCACCATTTGTTAAAGAGGCTGTCTTTACTCCATTGTATGTTCTTTCCTCCTTTGTCAAATATCAGTTGTCCATAAAGCTGTGGGTTTATTTCTGGGTTTTCTGTTCTGTTCCATTGATCACTGTGCCTGTTCTTATGTCAGTACCAGGCAGTCTTGAGTATAATGGCCTTGTAGTAAACCTTGATATCCGGAAGAATGATGCCTCCTGCTTTATTTTTTCTTTTTAAGATTGCTGAGGCTATTCGTGTTCTTTTTTGGTTCCATATAAATTTTTGGAGTATGTTTTCTATATCTTTGAAGTATGTCATTGGTATTTTAATTGGTATTGCATTGAATTTATAAATTGCTTTGGGTAATATAGACATTTTAATGATGTTTATTCTTCCTAGCCATGAGCACGGTATATGCTTCCACTCGTTTGTATCTTCCTTGATTTCTTTTATCAATGTTTTATAATTTTCCGAGTACAAGTCCTTAACCTCCTTGGTTAAATTTACTCCTAGGTACTTTATTTTTTTGGCTGCAATAGTGAAGGGGATTGATTCCTTAATTTCTTTTGCTGACAGTTCATTGTTTGTATATAGAAATGCCTCTGATTTCTGGGTATTAATTTTATATCCTGCCACCTTGCTGAATTCATTTATAAGGTCCAGTAGTTTTTTAACTGAGACTTTAGGGTTTTCTATGTACAATATCATATCATCTGCAAATAGTGACAGTTTTACTTCTTCTTTTCCAATTTGGATGCCTTTTATTTCTTCTTTTTGTCTGATTGCTGTAGCTAGGACTTCCAGAACTATGTTGAATAAAAGTGGTGAAAGTGGGCAACCCTGCCTGGTTCCTGATCTTAAGGGGATTGCTTTTAATTTTTGTCCATTAAGTATGATGTTTGCTGTGGGTTTGTCGTAGATGGCCTTTATCATGTTAAGGAATGTTCCTTGTATTCCCACTTTATTGAGAGTTTTAAGCATGAATGGGTGCTGGATTTTATCAAATGCCTTTTCTGCATCTATTGAAATTATCATGTGATTTTTGTCCTTCCTTTTGTTTATGTGATGAATCACATTGATTGATTTGCGAATATTGTACCAGCCTTGCCTCTCCAGAATAAATCCCACTTGGTCATGGTGTATGATTTTTTTCATATATTGCTGAATCCGGTTGGCTAATATTTTGTTGAGAATTTTAGCGTCTAAATTCATCAGGGATATAGGCCTATAATTTTCTTTCTTTGTGTTGTCTTTGCCCAGTTTGGGGATGAGAATTATGCTCGCCTCATAAAAGGAGTTTGGAAGTCTGCCTTCCTGTTGAATTTTTTGAAATAGCTTGAGGAGGATAGGAGTTAATTCTTCTTTGAATTTTTGATAGAATTTACTTTTGAAGCCATCAGGCCCAGGACTTTTCTTTTTTGGGAGTTTTTTGATAACTGTTTCAATCTCCTCTGTTGTAATTGGTCTGTTCAGGTGCTCTGATTCTTCCAGATTGATTTTTGGAAGTTTATATGATTCAAGAAATTTGTCCATTTCATCTAGATTGTCAAATTTTTTGGCATAGAGTTCTTCATAGTATTTTCTTACAATGCTTTGTATCTCTGTTGAATTAGTTGTAATTTCTCCAGTGTCCTTTCTAATTTTATCTATTTGAGACCTCTCTCTTTTTTTCTTGATGAGTCTACTTAAGGGTTCATCAATCTTGTTTACCTTTTCGAAGAACCAGCTTCTGGTTTCATTGATCCTCTGTATTGTTTCCTTAGCCTCTATGTCATTTATTTCTGCTCTGATCTTTATTATTTCCTTCCTTCTACTTGTCCTGCATTTTATTTGTTGTTGTTTTTCAAGTTCTTTTAGCTGCAGGGTTAAGTTGCTTATATGTTCTTTTTCTAGCTTCTTATGATATGCCTGTAGTGCAATAAACTTCCCTCTCAGGACTGCTTTTGCTGTGTCCCATAGATTTTGAGTTGACGTATGCTCGTTATCATTTGTTTCTAGAAACTTTTTTATTTCTTCTTTGATCTCAATGTTAATCCATTCATTATTTACTAACATGCTATTTAGTTTCCAAGTGTTTGAGTATTTTTCAGTTTTTCTTTTGTGGTTGATTTCTAGTTTCATGGCATTGTGATCAGAGAAAATGCTTGATATAATTTCAATCTTCTTAAATGTGTTGAGGCCTCTTTTGTGTCCTAACATGTGGTCTATCCTAGAAAACGTACCATGAGCGCTTGAGAAGAATGTATATTCTACTGCTTTAGGGTGAAAATTTCTGAATATATCTATTAAATCAAGTTGATCTAGTGTTTCCTTTAAGTCTGCTGTTTCTTTATTGATTTTCTTTCTTGTGGATCTATCCAGTGTTGTTAGTGGGGTATTGAAATCCCCTACTATGATAGTATTACTGTTAATCTCGCCCTTAATGTCCATCAAAGTCTGCTTTATGAATGTCGGGGCTCCTATATTTGGTGAGTAGATATTTATAATAGTTATATCTTCCTGTTGAATTGTTCCCTTTATCATTATGTAGTGTCCTTCTTTATCTCTTACTACAGTCTTTGTTTTAAAGTCCATTTTGTCAGATATAAGTACTGCTACCCCGGCTTTTTTTTCATTTCCATTTGCATGAAATATTTTTTTCCATCCTTTTACCTTCAGTCTATGAGCATCTTTTGTTTTAAGGTGTGTCTCTTGTAGACAGCATATGTATGGGTCCTGTTTCTTTATCCACGCTGCTACCCTATGTCTTTTGATTGGATCATTTAGTCCATTTACATTTAAGGTTATTATTGATATGTAGTTGTTTATTGACATTTTATTCTTTAAAGCTATATTTTTCTTTTTTTTGCTATATTCTTTTCTCCCTTTGAACTGTTCACACTAGGCCCCTTAAAATCTCTTGCAGGATTGGTTTGGTTTTAATGAATTCCTTGAGGTTTTCTTTGTCTGGAAAGCTCTTTATTTCTCCCTCAATTTTAAACGTTAGCCTTGCTGGATAAAGTAGTCTTGGTTGTAGGTTCTTGTTCTGCATTACTTTGATTATTTCTTGCCATTCCCTTCTGGCCTCAAGTGTTTCTGTTGAGAAGTCCAATGTCATCCTAATGGGGGCTCCTTTGTAGGTGAGAGTCTTTTTTTCTCTAGCAGCTTTTAAGATTTTTTCTTTATCTATTAGCTTTGGTATTTTAACTATGATGTGTCTTGGTGTAGATCTTTTTGGGTTTCTCTTTAATGGGGTTCTGTGCGCCTCTTGGACATGTAGAATGTTTCCCAGCCTTAATTTAGGGAAGTTTTCGGCTATGATTTGATTGAACAAAGTTTCCATTTCCTGTCCTCTTTCCTCTTCTTCAGGTACCCCTATGATGCGAATGTTGTTTCTCTTCAGGTTGTCACAAAGCTCCCTTAGAGTTTCCTCACATTTTTTGAATCTCTTTTCCTTTTTTTTCTCTGCTTCTGTAACTATGTTTATTGTGTCCTCTAACTCACTGATTCGATCCTCAGCGTCATCTATCCTGCTTTTAATTCCTAACATTGTGGTCTTTAGTTCTGATACTGTATTTGTCATTTCTGTCTGGTTCTTTTTTATTATTTCAATTTCATTTTTTATACTTGTTATCTCTTTATTTAGGTGCTCATAGTGACTATCCATTGTTGCTCTAATTTCTTTGAACATCCTAACTATCATTATTCTAAATTCTGCTTCTGGTAGTTTGGTTATATCTGGTTCATTCAGGACCTTCTCTGGGGATTTCTCTTGGTTGATTTGGTTTGCATTCCTCTGCCTGCCCATTTTATCTGAGTGTAAGCAAGTTGTGGCCACTGGAGTCCCGTATGTGTTGCCTTTGTGTTCTCCAGGTGTGGTCTGTCTGCAGGCTTGCCACCCTCTCTGTCGCTGCCTAGGGCGGTTTGGTGTGGGCGTTGCCAGCGCCGGCTCACTGCAGCTATTGCTGTGGTTTCTGCCTCTCCTTTGCGGGAGGGGCTGTCACTCAAGCCACTAGCGTTAGCGCGCAGGGCAGAGGTGAGCACCTTTGCTCAGCTGCGGACCCGGACTTTTTCTGGAAGGCTTACGCCCAGCCCCCTCAGTCCGAGCCTGCTCGCCACCGTTTTGTGGGTTGGGCCGGGCTTTTGATGTGCTCTCAGCTGTGAGCCTTTGCCCGTCCAGAATTTAGCCCCGCCCTCGAGGCCAGGGCCCTCCTGCTCAGGGACTGAAACCGAAAACCAGGGATTATTGGGCCGGGCGTGTTTGCTGGCGTGCGCACAGCGGCTAGCTTCCGGTCGTTCCGGCTTCTACCCCGCCCCCATGCTCGGAGCAAGCTCGCGCAAGTAGGGCGGTACTCCGCGGTTTCTCTTGCCGGGCAGGGAGAGCAGCGTGATCTCCGCAGGGAACTTCCCCTGGTCTCAGTGTCTCCCTCGCCCCCGACTTAGGAGCCCGCTCGCGCCCACAGATGGCACGCCGGGGTTTCTCCTTCTGGGCGGGGTTGGCAGCGTGAGCCTCGGGCCCCTCGCCCGTCCCTGGTCTTAGCCCGGTGCCCGCGGTCAGGGCCGGCTAGCGCAGGGTCGCAGGGCTGATCTCTGACCGTATTTTTCCCCACAAGTGGGGTCACAGGCGGCCCGCAGCTGCCGGACAGCTTTAGCGTGTCACCTCTGCCCCTGCTAGGCTAGCCCGAGCTCTCACTGTTCGCCCACACCGACAGGACTGCGTTTCGGCGTCCTGTCCCGACCATAGGCTTCAGCAACCTCAGGGGGCTAGAAGTGCCCTAAGTCTCCACACTGTAGGCTTGGGAGCTCCCTCCCTCTAGGCAGGTCTGCTCTAATTGCCGCGGGAGAGCTTGTTTGGCTAGTGTCCTGTCTCCCTTTGCTGGTATTGCTAGCTCCAGGGGAAATATTCGTTTTCGATTAGGGAAGTGACTTAGCCCATGGGTCGGGGTGGCTGTCCCTCAGAGTGTCCTCGTGCCTTCAGTCCACTCTTTGTTCCCGCTGCTCTGTTCCTCTCCTCTGTCCCAGTTCCCCGGAGCCCCGGGTGCGTGGTTGTGAGAGAGGCTTTCTGAGCTGTCCCTTTAAAAAGATTTTTGGGTCTGAGAAGACTCTCTCTTTTTCCCAAATAGTATCCTCATTTACTTCACAGCTCGATACTGTCCAATCGGCTCTTCTAGGGTCTGGGACTGCAGTCTGGGGCTTGGTTCCTGGGACCCAGGTCCCTCCCTCTCCGCCAAACTCTCCTCTCGCCACGCGGATCTCTCCGGGCTGCCGTTTGCTCCGGGGAGCTGGGCAGCCCTCTTCGTGTTTTCGCTATTCCTACCAGTCTCAATGTGGCTTCTGCAGTGTTCCTTGGTTGAAGAGTCCACTTAGTTTTGCTCCAAGTTGGTTTATCCAGATGATGGTTCTTAAAATTGAGTTATAATCCACTTTGGTTCTGGGAGATGGAAGTTGGTACGTCTGCCTACTCCATCGCCATCTTCCTCCGGAATCCCTGTTTTTTAAAAAGTATAACAATTTATCTTAATTATGAACACAGTAATGGTACAACAGGTAACAACTACAATCCAAATTGCGACCACAATTATAATACTTATAAGGTGAAATATTCTAGAAAATGCATAGAGACATTTTCCAGCCCAGAGATACATTTTCCTGTGCTGTTTCCTTCGGGATTCCCCGATTCCCCAAGGTATTGCCTTTGTAAGATTTGTTTTACAAGAGTACGTTTCTGGGTGTTTTCCCACTCGTCAACATTTTTACCTGTGAAAAGTTCACTACAATAAACCATAAAATCAGAATGAAAGACAAAAAGAATACGAAGGCTCCCAAAAGAGCTATTGTCCCTTAAAATATGAGCAGTTAGGAAGTGTTAGTTCCAGTTGAGGAGATTCACACTACATCCTTCATTCTGGGTCTTGTGCCACCTTACACTACCCGTGTGGGTTTTCCGAAACACTGCGATGGACCAAGAACCCAGGATTTGCCATCAGAACAACTCTGCCTCTCTGCAACCTTCTTCCTCAGAACCACCAGAACTGATATTGAAAATGATGGGTTTAAGGATACACCTAGAGATTATTATGCTAAGTGAAATAAGCCAGGCAGAGAAAGAAAAATATCATATTATCTCACTTATATGTGAAATCTAATAAACAAAGTGAACTGAAGAATGGAATAGAGGCAGAGGCGGGGTCACAGGGACCAGAGGGAAAGCTGTCAGAGGGGAAGGGGTGAAGGGATGGGATCAGACAGGGGAAAGGGATTAGTGAAATTATATATACATAACACAGAGATATAGCTAACAGAACAGCAAATCCTAGAGGGAAGGGGGGAGGGAGTTAAGGGAGAAGAGCAAAGAGGGTATAAAAAGGGACACAGGAGTGGGGAGTGAGGGAGTTATATTCAGTGGGACACTTGAATCCATGTAAACACAATAAATTAAAATTAATAAAATGATGGGTCCTGAGTTCCACTTCACATCAGCACAACAAATCTAGGACTTGACATTTGAATATCTTCCCAGGTAATTTAGAGTTCTGTGCAAATGTGACAGCCTAAAAATTTACTCTAAATCTCAATTTTGGTAATTGTTTTTGGGAGCAGGTGACAGACTTTCTCAGTAACCACTTCTCATGTGTTAATCACCCATGTCTGTTCCTGCTTTCCCCAGCCTAGTAGAGTGGATCGGATTCCTCTCCATGTTGGAGACTTGCCATCAATCACATCATGGAGAAATGCAGAGAAACAGTCACACCAGAACCACTGATGCATGAGAATACAGTCTGGATGGAGAATACCCAGTGAGGAGGTATAAAGGCTGGCACATTTCTTGGAATATGTGAGCAAAGATTTTTGTTTCCTCCTGTGAGCAAAATGAGCTTGGGTGATCTAATTTTCTCTTCTAATTGAAGTTACTTGTCTGTGTGACTGTCAGCCTCATATTAGCAGACCCAGATACTAAAATACTTAGGACAACCATGGCCTCCTCTAAAATGAGGATATATGGGAATGTTCCATTGAATTGAATATTTCAAGCATAATCTACGTGCAGTACTGATGAATGCATTATTATTTATTTTTACTTCAAGATCAGTGGTGAGTTAGAAGAGTAAAAACATCATTTTTGTCACCTTTCTCGGCTTCCTTTGATGTCATTAATTCCATAAATCTTTTCCCAGGAAATTATTTTTAAAATGCAAAATTATGAAGTGAAAACCTATTAGGAAAAAATGGAAGTATTCCCCTGTATTTCTGAAATTAAAAGACATAACCCCAAATGCATGTTTTGGGCATGCATACATTCTCCCACACTTTTACTTTCTCTCCCGTCCCCTTTTCTTTTCTTTTCTTTGTGTTTTCTTCATTTCTTTCATTCTTATTTTTCCTTTGTTTGTCTAAATACAAAAACACATTTACCTTGAACACTCTTTAATCTAAAAATAGATCAAGACAAAGAAAAATTTTTTTTTTTACAGGGACAGAGAGAGAGTCAGAGAGAGGGATAGATAGGGACAGACAGACAGGAACAGAGAGAGGTGAGAAGCATCAATCATTAGTTTTTCATTGCCCTTGCGACACCATAGTTGTTCATTGATTGCTTTCTCACATGTGCCTTGACCGCGGGCCTTCAGCAGACTGAGCAACCCCTTGCTGGAGCCAGCGACCTTGGGTCCAAGCTGGTGAACTTTTGCTCAAGCCAGTTGGGCCTGCGCTCAAGCTGGCGAGCTCGGGGTCTCAAACCTCGGTCTTCGGCATCCCAGTCTGATGATTTATCCACTGCGCCACCACCTGGTCAGGCAAGACAAAGAAATATTTTTAAAATAGATTAGTTTAACCTGATGAAGACAGAACAAAACATATTAAATGCCTTTAAAACCTATCAATGTTTCCATGAAGACATTTCTTTCCTCGGTGAATATTGAGCATTGACTTTAATTGACCAAAGAACAGTTTAAGTGAGCTCCAAAAAGGTATTTCCTGAGTTTAGGAGTTTGGGGAATATTACTAAGATATTCAGTCAATTATTGATTATCCTTGAGAAGATAAAGTATTTTCATATTTATAGTAAAAAATATACAATATAGTAAATTTGTGAAAATAAGTACTAACAATTAGCGAAGGTAACTGCATGTTAGAAATCATTTACTGTTTGTAGTTTTATAAAAATCAATAGACATTGTACCATTTAGAATGTTTCCTTTGACTGTTATGTGTGTCTTGCTCTACTTGCAACTAACTAGTTGTCTGATCTACTAGGAAACTAAAAAAACCATAACCTAAAATATTCAAATATTTTAAGTAAGTATTAAGTGAATTCAGAGGTCCTCTTCTAATATATCTGAGTGGCATCTAGCCAAGGCTAGGTAATTTTAAGACTTGAAGGACATCAGTGTTCTAACTGAAAAACACAATTGTTCCTTCAGTTGAACCTACATTTGGGGTTCGGAAAAATACAGCATTACTTGATTTGGCTGAAAAGAAAAGGGGTTGAACATGGGCGTGTAGAGTATTTGGGGTCACAGTGTAGGTGCATGTTATCATTAATCAAGGTTCAGTCTTGAACAGGGTAAGGGACTGCTTTTACTCCCTCCAAAGCCTACTGTAGACATCATGCACCTAACGGGACACTACTTCCTACCAAGCAAAGAAGTGACCTTGGTGTCTTCTCAGTCAATGTCCAGCAACCCTGCCAGTCAGGGAAAGCTGCTGAGCTTATAGGCACTTGCTGCCATCACAGGTAGAATGCCACAGGATCCCTTAGAACGCAAGCCCACTAATATTTCATAGACTTCATTCTAGTATTAAAAAAATGAAGGCCTCAGCTTAAAAATTATTTTTAGAAAAGCAATAACAGGCTGTATTAACACATCACTATATCTTTCTACATTCCATTTATGTGGGGTTTTTTTTATATTATATAATGTTGTAGTATAAATAGGTACCTATCAGGTGCATTTTACCTACATATATTTTATGCTGTACTATATTTTAGTAAACTTTTATTTCCAAAATGTTAATGCCTTTAGCTCCTTACCCAATCTAGACTGGTTTAGCAAACATTCTACTTGAAGGTAGAGTAACGGGTTCTTTGTCATTTACAAATGACATTCCTGGTCATGCAAGCCTCTACATTTAGGCAAATAAATTAACAGCATAAGATGGAAAATGGAGAAGCTGACCTAAATTTGGTTTCCAAAATTACAGCCCGAGTGACACTAATTTCTCACAGTAGAATGGTAGAAAGGTGATGTATCACTAGAATATAGTTACAGTTATTCTCATTTGAGCTAGATTTCATGTGGAAGTGACAGAAAAGACTGTCTTTGTCATAGTGGACAGACTCATTCATAGCTTGCCATTACATAATTTCTATTCGCAGCATGGTGTTCTTTGGAGAGTTGGGCTGTGCCATTAGGTCTGGGTTTGAATCTTTTATCGATTCCATATTGGCTGTATGGCATGGACATCAGTTTTCTCCTCTATAAGCCTGAGATAATAAGAATATGTATCTCATCATGTTTTGTAAGAATTAAGGAAAAGCCAAAAGTGATCTTCTGCTTTCTACAAACACATCATAAGTGTTCACTTTGTAGTTATACTTATATCTGCTTGATGTTAAACACTATTGTCAATAAAAATATAAAAAGAGTTCATAGTTAATCTTTATACTCTTTATTGGGCACTGCCCTCATAAATCCTAGAGTCATATATATGTACAGTTTTTAGAAATATACATATTTGTATGAAGAAGTATAGAATGAAAACCCTAAAATACAATTAATAAACTATAAAATAATTATTTCTGTTTGCATGTAGTTTTTCTAATACTCCTATAAATATACTGCTCACAAAAATTAGGGGATATTTCAATATAAATATAAAACTGTACAATATCTCCTAATTTTTGTGAGTGATATAAATAACTCCATTTTTATAATAAAAATATGATATTTCACTTAGGGATGAGTTGCACCTCTGTGGATATATACCTGGAATGTAAAATTGCTTATAACCTTTGACATAGTGCTGCCTTCAAAACCACATATCTAGTTCTAGCCATAGACATATTTTAAGTGATGCACCCTTGAAATGGGACCACTTCTACTGACACCTGTGCTCAGTAATTTCAGGTGAGAGTGTAGCAGTCAGGAAACCAAATTCACAAAGTGAGGCTCTTTGATAGCCATCCATGACTTGCTCTTATTATTTAAAAATAGTTTATGAAATTTCATTTAATTGTTTTACCTGGAACCAGTCATACACCATTACTGACTTAGCAATTCTGTGTATCAATGGGGAGAAGAAGAGTGAAAACCATGCATCCCACACAAGGGGCTTTAGAGCACTGTGTTCTTCTGAGTTTTTCTGAAGTCAAATAAGTAGAGATTTTTCATCCTAATAGAGGAAAGTAACCTGAGAAAGTATTTTTTCTTTTTTAATAATCAGAAAAAACATTAGATAGACCTTCTATGTAATTAGCAAAAACACTTTGGGCTATAAACAGCTTGGTAATTAATTAGAAAGGGAAATTCAAAAACACATCTTCTCCATCAGAGTGTTTATATAAAGCTGGTAATTTTCAATTCAGGAATCCTTTAGATGAAACATGAAGTTTTGTTTTAAAAGAAATTTACTGTTAAGTAAAACAAAGATCACAGCTTTTAATGCTTATAATGAGCACGATGTGTTATCCAAAGGGTTTATCAATCAAGCAGCATTTTGTAAAGGACATCTTTGTTTTATAATCCCAGTATATTCCTTTAAATTTCCTTTGATATTGTTTCCTTCAGAAGTCACCTTCCACTACTGTCTATAATGCCCCATCGATGAGGCTGGGCAATCCATGAACAGTGAATGACTAAACTACATGATGAAACGTGTCCTTTGTCATTTCTGTGCCCGGTAAGATCACACCCAATTATACTACTTACCACTTCTAAAGGAAATCTATCAAATTCGTTGAAACATTTATAATGACATTTTAACTCCCTCCTGTTGAAAATACATTGAAAAGTATTCCATAAGTGCAGTATTTAGAAGGAAACTATTATTTAGAAGATGTACCAAATGTCTGAACCTGCTGTTTTAAAATTGCTTTCCAAATTCAAGGAAACATTTTACAAAGAAGGCTCATAATAGAGTCTGAGCTGGGCCCAGGGGACGTGAACACCATGTCTGTTCTGTGTCATCTATTAACCCTCAGAAGTTGATAAAACACAAGGCAGATTGCACTGGTCCTCTGTGTTTAAGTATCAAGCTGGTCCATACCTTTCACAAGAATCAGAAATCATTTATTGTCAGTGTTGTTCAGAATACAAAGACAGGCAAAGTAGGTTTACAGTTGTGAGTACATGAAACACATAGTTTATTCTTGTATTATTATTTATTAATTATTGTATTATTTATGTATATTATAACTGTAAACCTATTTTTGCCCACCCTTGTATATCCTGACAGTTCAGTGGGAAATTCACTGCCATTTATTTTCCAATCAATACTCAATTACGAAGAGGAAGATTCACTCCCTTGCCCATTTTTCAAGATGAAATTATGGACTGCTGCAATAACACTTAGTCAAGGCAAAGCACCGTCCGTTAACTCATGAAGGTACCTAAAACAAGCCCAATATTTTATAAAACTTCACTCCCTCTCCCTCTCTCTTTTTAAGTTTTAATTAATCATTGTGAAAAAGGCCCTTCACATTGTGACTGATGACCAGAAAAAACAATTTTCTCCTAACTGCCTTTAATTTCAACTCGGAGAGCGCATTGACCGGCTCTCACAACAACCCATCAATGCTAGTTTTTCATGTGGTTTCTCTTTTGTTATTGAGAAGAATGGAGTGACGATGGAGCCCCGTGCTGCTCTTCATAACTCACATAATTGATTCAGTAAATGCTGCACATTTGCTACAGGATAAAAAGTGCTGTCAATGAAGATGCTAGGTACTATATAAATTACTCCATTAATAAAAAAATAAAGCTATTTATGGTTTTTAGTGTAAAATGCAGCTGTTACTAAGAAAAGAATAGAATAGGTGGATTACATGCACTTTTTTCCCCTTTACAGATGCTATACCCTGCCCCTTCTGTTGTGGTTATGTGAAAAATAATTAAAATCATTAAAAAATGAAGACAGAATGATGACAATAAAATCTCTAATGTTAAGTAGTAAATCTGAAGGACCAGATGGAAAGTGTGTAATTCAACACTTTAAGGCTCTGACCCTACACAGTTTTTGCTTAGTTTTAGGTTAGTGCATGTAGACATATCCAGAAAAATCTTCCAAATGCATTTATTTAATGAAAACCATTGGAACATAATTGCTAGCAAGCACAGAAAAAAAATCCAAAAAATTTAAACTTTGTTTTAAAAAATAGTATATTTCTAGTAGTCAAAATTCAGTACCCCAAATAATGGCATAATTCTTTTTATGAAGATTTACTTGTTTGACAGAATTTGAGTGAAATCTCAAATACAGCAAATTTAGAAAGTCTCTCAAGAAAATGAAGTTTCCTGTTTGATATTCACAGTCGCTGCTAATTTCAATCAAAGCTATTTTCCAAGAGGCTGAAGAGGGTGAGACACAGAGAATGTTTTTCTGCCTTAGTAAAATTGTGACTTGGATCAGATAGAAATTGTTCAAAATCATTAATTTTCTTATAGTAAAATCATTAGGTATAATGGAATCGTGGGTATCATTACTTATTTGAAATTCATACAATCTCTTCTCTCAAAAAATAATCTATGCTTTAAATATAATAAACATAAAGAGATAACTGAAATTAAAAATAAAAAAATCAGAAATCAGATAAGTAAAACAAAAGGTAGTTTGTCCAGAATCTATAATAAAATTGTTTCTGCTAAGTACTAAAGTGAATCAGCTTCCTAGCAATCAAGAGATAAAGGAAAATATAATTTTGAAAACTACCTAGTTTTCATTAAAATAAAAAATACAAGTTCTTCTAAAGGAGCTTTTTTTGTTTGATAATATGTTATACTGATCTTCATCTCCCTTATACAGGTAAGGTATTTATTATATAGTAGATGTACATAAATAATAGCAGACTAAAGAATGAAAAATTGGTAAATACCTGGGTGCAACTGACATCAATAAATATAAAGGACAGAGCAGATAGGAAGAGTAGGTCAGAGGGTAAGATGTGGGCAGGTGTAGATGGTTTGTAGATATGATCACTGGTGCTATTTTTTCTATAAAATAGAAAATTAGATTCTCTGTTAAGACTTATGTAGATAGGGACTTGAAAATGGGTATGCAGAGAGTACATAACTTCCAGGAATGTATTGATCCATCCTACATGCACTAGCCTGAAAAATAGCCTCACTATTTCTGTTGAAGTAAGACACCAAGGCCAAAATGGTTAAGCAGTTGTTATGGACTGAACATTTCTGTTGCTCAAAATTCCCATATTGGAATTTTAACTTCCCAATGCTATGGTGGGGTCTTTGGCAGGTGATGGGGTCATGCGGGTGGAGCCCTTATGTTGGGATTCATTTCTTTATAAAAGAGACCCCAGAGAGCTTCTTCACCCCTTCCTCCATTTGAGCACAAAACAAGAAATGGGCTATGAACCAGGAAGTGGGCACTCACCAGACAGTGAATCTGCCGGCACCTTGATCTTGATCTTTTAGCCTACAGAACTGAGAAATGTATGTCTGTATTGATAAGCTACCAGTCAATGGTACCTGGTAATAGCAACCACAACTAGGACAGTAGTAACCAACTTTTCTAGTATAGTATGCTACATTTATTTTTTAAAAAACACTACCTTGTGTAGTAAGCAGATCCCCTAAATCTCAGGTAGCCTCCTCCAATGACTTCTGTGATAAACAAAATACTATGTGAATCTGCTCACACTACAGGGTCCACTCAGAAGCAGAATATTTTTAAACTGTAAACATTCAGACTATTATTACCATCATATTGCCATGGTGATTTTTGGGAGACATCAGAAATAAATTGTCTCTAAGAATAATTTGGTTAAGCATTTCTGATTTACTAAACTTCATCTAAAAATGTAGAATTTTAAAAACTAATATATTTAGTGAGACACTTGAATCCATGTAAACACAATAAATTATAAATAAATAAGTAAATAAAGACTAAAAAAACAACAATATAATATCATGTAAAATGTGGTTATAAAAGACTGAATTATCTGATCTGTGTTACACACACACACACACACACACACACACACACACACACAGTTCTCTAGCTTAAGACTACCACACAAGACGATTATTTTAAAATTAAATTCACTTGACCAAACAAAATGAAATAGACATGTTATGTGATATTGTGAGTGCCTGTTTTAATTATTAGCTGTCAGGCTTCTGATTATAGTTTTCTTGATATAAAAATGCTCAGTACTGATCCAGTTGTTGCAGCTTCAACATGTGCCCACACGCGCCCTTCCTTATCACCAGCGATTCGATAGCATTTGCTTCCTTTCGTTCTCAGCTTTGACCGAGGCATGTCGACCTCAAATTCTTTTTGTTTTTGTAGTGTATGTGAAACCATGTGACCGCCATCCACACTCCACATCTGTTCAGAAGCAGGGGCTGGAGATGCTGATGGGGTGAAGAACAGAGTTGGATGAACCTTAGTTTCATATATGTATTTGTACAATCAAGTTCAGTTCTGTGCTCATAGCTCTAACTGTCTGTTTTATTATTCTGTCAGCAAATATATGGGAAACAGAAAAGAGTACAGAAAAATTCATTAAACCATTGGGCAACAATCAAGTGCTAACATTGAGTTGGAATATTTTCTTTGTAGATTTAACCACATGTATATATTGTTGCCGAGTGTTGGCTCATTGTATGAATATGGCACAGAAGGTCCAGAAATTTTCTAGTTTATGAGCACATGGAGTGTATTAGTCAGTGTTCTCTATGGAAAGAGACTCTATGGATGAGGTACATACACTAGTCCTTCTCTCTATGCATGCAGTTTTTCTCTCTCCCTCTGTATCTATCTATTGCTGTCTCTCATCTAAAATAAAGTTCAGCCCTGGCCACTTGGCTCAATGGTAGAATGTCGGCCTGGCGTGTAGATGTCCAGGTTCAATTCCCAATCAAGGCACACAGGAGAGGCACCCATCTGCTTCTCCACCCTTTCTGCTCTCCTTTCCCTCTATCTCTCTCTTTTCCTCCCACAGCCAAGGCTCCACTGGAGCAAACTTGGCCCAGGCACTGAGGATGGCTCCATGGACTCCACCTCAGGCACTAGAATGGCTCCGGTTGCAACAAAGCAATGCCTTAGATGGGCAGAGCATCGCCCCCTGGTGGGCATGCCAGGTGGATCCCGGTGAGGCGCATGTAGGAGTTTGTCTCTCTGCCTCCCTGCTTCTCAATTCAGAAAAATAAAAAATAAATAAATAAAATAAAGGTGCATCCTACAATTGTTGTGATCTGCAATCATGCATTATCACCATTTATTTTGCATGTTCATCAAATATACAGACTGGATGCCAGTGGTTTAGAAAAAAATTCTGGAACAATAATGGAGAGCAAAACAATGCTTACCCTCAATACTATTGATGGCATGGAAGAAACGGCCAAAACCCTGGCAAGTAATGGGCTTAACAGCTCAACGCAGAATGTGTTCAGAAATGCTGGTGAGTCCCAGAGAAGTATTAAGAATACACATCAGTTCATTTATACTGTGTTTCATGTGTGAAAAGGGGTGATAAGCATATTTTTAAAAATAAATATTAAAAGGTTTCTCTGGTAAGTTAAATAAGAAATGCTAGGTGATAGTTACATTAGCAACTTCCTTTCTTTCTAAATGTAACATATAATGATAGTGTACCTTTTAATCAATGGCACCCTAGATTCAGAGAATATGGTTATTTGAAAACCAATTGACACATCAACATTTTCTAAGAACAATATTTTTCAGTACGTAAAAAACCCACTTAAACCAATGTTATAGCAGAAATTCAGAGAAAAATAAGTTAAAATCTGTCTCAAATGATCAGTTTTCTTCCACATTAAAAAGAGAGAGAGAAACTTTTCTCCAGATGTAATTACAAATTACCATGCATTCATAAAATGTTTTAGAAAATTTTTAAAAACTCTAAAAATATTTGGCAGAATAATGGGAAGAAGATACTGGTTTTGAAACAGGTATTATATAATGTTCTATCGTATGATTTCAAACATATTGTTTCAAAATGTTTTTTTTTTAAAAAAAAAAAATCAAGCAAAAATGTTGCAAGACTAATGCTCACCAAATTTGAAATCTAGGTGTTGGAATCAAAAGAACTATCTTTATTCAGTCAGATCACAGGAAGTAGAAATGACCTCTAGCTCCAAAACATGATTTGTGAAATGTTAGTTAATGATGAGTAAGTGACAAGACACACTCTAAAAAGTATGTTCTTTGCATGTGTTATAAAAGAATATTCCATTAAACATTTATTGCTAAATGCAAGGCTGATAAATTAATTTTCTCTCATTCACTGGCAAATTGTGCAGCAATCAAGCACCTTTGTTTCTTAATAAGCATTGCATCAGCAATGTTTGTGTATAGAACTACTGGAAAATACTCAAGTGAATTCTGCAACACTCTCGTTAGGATTCTGTCTCTCTTCTCTTTATTTCTGTTATTTAAAAATCACACCATGTCAAAATAAAATATTTTGAAGAGAGTGTTTTTATTTTAAAATATACTGATGCAATTTTGCCCATTTGTTAAAAGGGAAGTGTCATTTCCCAACTGAAGAAGCCTAAGTATTAAATGATAAGTGCATTGAATAATATAAAGCAGTGGTTCTTAACCTGGGTTCTATCAAACCCTGGGGGTTCGATGAGTTGGTCTCAGGGGTTCGGAGAAGTCTCTGCCGAAAAGGCCAGGATAAAGTAATACCGTAATTTGTTGTGAGTTCATGCACTTTGTTGGTTTTGTTCTTTGAGCAAGGTGATGTTCATGCATGGCTCATTTTGTGCACCAGTAAAAAAACATATACCTATGTCTTGAATTTGGAAAAAAAATCATATTTTATTTATCATTAAAGAAGGGTTCGGTGAATACGCATATGAAACTGGTGGGTTCGGTACCTCATAAAAGGTTAAGAACCACTGATTTAAAGTCAGATTATATGGTTACACCCTCTGTATTTTTGCACTCCTGACCTCATTCTTTACAGATCAGTGTGCATTTCATATCTAGACAGGAAACTGCTCCTTTTCTAAAACCAGAATTACTGACCAAAGGCAGTGGAGTAACAAGAAAACGCTCTGGGAATATTACATTTCAGGGCAAAAGTCAAACTTTTTATAACCTTCAACAAATTTTATAGCCACAGACATTTTATTTTAATGCATTATGTTTGGTTTGCAGAAGGGGGCACAAATCATGGCGAGTTTTTATGCTTATTAAGAGTGATTTCTCTACATGATTTTAGTTTTATTCATATATCAGTCCTGCTATTTGCTTTAATAAAGCCAACAGGATGATAAATATTTAAACACTTCAATTTTTTAAAAAATTCTCAGAAAGAAGCAAACCACTCATTCAGAAAAAATAAAGCTTCATTTAGTGGAGAAGTTGGATGAGAAAAGTCGAAAATGGACAAATTGAGTCACAGGTTCTTTTTTTTTCTTTTACAGGGACAGAGAGAGAATCAGAGAGAGGAATAGACAGGAATGGAGAGAGATGAGAAGCATGGATCATCACTTTTTCGTTGCAACACCTTAGTTGTTCATTGATTGCTTTCTCATATGTGCCTTGACTGCAGGCCTTCAGCAGACCAAGTCACCCCTTGCTGGAGCCAGCGACCTTGGGTTCAAGCTGGTGAGCTTTTTGCTCAAGCCAGATGAGCCTGCGCCCAAGCTGGCGACCCCGGGGTCTCGAACCTGGGTCCTTTGCATTCCACTCTAATGCTCTATCCACTGCGCCACTGCCTGGTCAAGCAAGTCACAGCTTTTTTTTAATCAGGTCTTCCCACTGTGGCATCATTACAAAGTGGTTTGTAGGAACTAAAGATATGGTTGTTGGCCATGTTTCTTACTATTTTTTAAGTCAGAATGCTTAAAAGCCCAATATAATTTTATTTTTTTATCAAATTCACATAAGCATAAAACTGTGTTAAAAATATTAATTTTAAAAGTAAATTATTTCTATTCATTCTTTTTTTTTCTATAAACATGGACTGTACCAGATTATAAAGAAATAGTCAGGAATAAGTAAAACTATTAGTCAATTCTATTTCAAGAATTAAAAGAGATTCAATAACTGTGTCTTGAACTCATTTTTATATGTTACTTAAATATAATAAAGGATAGAAAAAAAATGAAAAGTCATTTGTAGTAAATGTCCTAAAAAATTTTCTTTTTATTGGTTAGAAGATAGTACATGTGTGACCCACCAGGTCAGGAGGTCTATCTAGCATCTATCGATCATCTATCTATCTATCATTTATCTACCTATCATCTACATTTATCTATCTACCTATCTAGCTACTTACCCATCAATTAATCTATTCATCCATCCTTCCATTCATCTTTCAAATTCTCCTTTAAAATAATGCTAACCTTATTCATCTCTTATTAATTAATAAATTGAATACAACTTTTTAAATGTGTTTATTACATACAGTGTGTCCGTAATGTTATGGAGCACTCTGGTCACCAGTCAAAAGTGCTCCATGACATTACGGACACACTGTATATTCAAGAGAGCCATGGGTTAACCTTTTTGAAAATAATTCTTTGTCAGGGAAAAGAACATCTGGCTTGTGCCCATATCTCTCCTTCTTGGCCTCACTAAGGCTCTTCCTCTCACATTCATTGTGCTTGGTCCACAAACCTAGACCTTAGTGTCAGAGCCACTAGGTCTCTGCTAGGTTTCAGGATCTCTTATTTGCATTCTACCTTTGGACACCATTGGTCAATCTTTTGAAACTGTGTTTAGTTAAAAGGGTTTCCATGGGACTGTAGCCATTACATTTTTCCAGGCATTCTGAGCACCCATCTTCTACTTCTCTGCAACCATGAATCCAGGCTTTCCTATGGAAATATTTGTCCTTTAGTCTGTCCTTGAAAAATAAAGCATGAAGCTTCATGGTTGCTTACATTGAAACCATCAAGTATTTCCATCATTACCCTCCTCCATATGGCTCCACCCCATGGTGGTGAGACACTGGAATCATTATCAGACCCCAGTCAGTACCTAAGTTTCTAATAATCCTCTTCTGCCTAGTGATGAAACGTCACAGTTTGATCACAATACTTCCTGCTTTTCAGATTGGACCCAACTCAGTGAAGTACGGTTAGTATAGCATGCTATGAATTCTCTGGTTTTACTACTGGTAGTCTTAGCTGAGCTATTTTTAATTTGAAGATAAAAAAAAAATTCTTCTTAGGAGAGCCTGGCTCTTAGAAATCAAAAGTGCTTTGACTTTCAAATGATTGTTCAGCTTTAGTTTTTAAGATGTCTAATTAGGAGCTCAAAAATCTAGAGGTGAACATTTGTTAGGTCCCTTGTGTCCTCTTTCCTCAGGCAATAAAGCTTAGCATCATAATGTGGAATTAATAGAGTAGAGAATACAAGATTTTAAATATATGTAGAAGTAAACATATGCTGGATGTTTTTTCACGATACTATCCCACAAAAATGTATTAGGCAGAAAATGCCTGGTCCTTTCCGTCTGTTTCCACCCATTGTCTCATTCATTTATATCAAAGGGGAGGAAACACTTCTTTGTCTACAAAATAACATTTCTAAATCTGAGTTTCTTTTCTTCTCAATCCAGATCTTCCTTAGATTTCCTCAACTCAGATAATGGCAACTCTATTTTCCTAGGTTAATAGCTAAGAACCTTCCTTTGGTCCATTACCTTTCCCCCTTAATCTTTTTCAATCAGGAGAAGGCTATGTAGACCTCTTATCTTTTCTTGTTTCACTTCTGTGGTGTGAGCCATGACCATAAATCCAACAATCCTGTGCCTTATTGTAATACTCTACCAACTGGAATTCTCACTTCTGCCTCCCTGCTGTGCTCTCAACACAGAAGGCAGGACCATCTTTAAAACTGTGGACTCTATCACATCTTCTCATGCCCTTCATAAATTTCCATCCCTCTCAAAGTAAAGTCAACCTCTCTATGAGGTCCTATAAGACCCTTCACTAGTTGGGCCCCTTCTCCTTTCTGAACTCATCTTCAATTACCTTGTTCTTGTTCTCTGCCTTCAGCCACACTCCCTCTTGCCCCTTCTCAAATATGCCATCTACATGATATATGGGGAGCAGGGCACTTTCTGTTAAAACTTCCTTCTGGTCATCACACATCCAATCCCTCCACTCCTTTGAGTCTAGACTCAAAGATTGTCTTATTGGCATGTCACCAACACCAACCTTCCCTCACCCTTGACATTTATTCTACTCTCCCTCTCTTATTCTTCTTCATGACTACTCACTGCTATCTACCATGTTGACTTTTTACTTATTTATTTTTCTTATCATCTTTTGCTCCAAACAGAATGCCAGCTTAATGAGTGCAGAGAGAACATATTTGAATTTCCTGAATTTAATAATATTTTGATTAATATTTCAGAATAAGTTTTCCTATTCACTGAATGTCTTTGTGTTATTGATAACTCTAATAAAGATATAAGGGCTAACTTAAAAGAACAAATAATTATCTCTTACTGTGGAGCTGTAAGGTCAAAGATAGTGCTAATTATTTTTCTATATTATAGAAATCAATTATATTTTAATTAGAAAATACACATTTTTAATTCTATATTTTAAACACATATGCACTTTATTACATGTTATTATATTTATTAGATCTACATTTTCTACAAATGAACTGTTTGGATTCCACTGCAAGTGAAATATGTTTTAGTATACCTAAAATTGTGTGCATTTAATTCACCACATAACTTTCATATTAAGATATACAGAAAAAAAATCAACTCTTGAAAGATCTCATTCTACGGTCATACAACCTGCTCAGGACAACTATGAGCAGGTTTAACACAATTGACACAGCTTTATCTTGATGCCTGACAATGCAATTTCAAGAGAACCCTTAAAGGAACATTACAGCCACAGTGAAATCCTGGAATTTCTCCTCTCTCCTGTATGACACCTTGATAAGGCAATTATAGCATAATTACCCTAACAAGTGGCATTACAGGAAATTATTGTCATTCTCCTGTTAAAATAACATGTAATCATCAGCAAGTGAATTCTAGAATTCCCAATCAGCATCTCATTACCTGTGTCGGCCATGAAATGAGCATAATTGGTGGGCGCTAACTGACAAGGTACTTGAAGGGGAGAAAATATGAAAGAGGATGGTTTGCAAATCAATGGGAACACACAACAAAGTTAACCCTCAATGACAGAATTTTAAGTTAAACAGCAACATTTACTGGTCGTTTGAAAACCTGGCAAACCTAGCATCTTTGTTTTTCAGAAATACACTTGCTTCTCTGTCCTGCCATATTGATGTTTTATAAGACAGTTACTCCTATGAAACAGCCAATTGTGAACACTATGTTCTCCTAAAAATGACACCATTCATGATTGCATGCACTTCAATAAAAACATCTCTTTAAACCACTCACTTCTTAATGCAATAATTTGCCTCCAAAAGCAGTTCTATTTTCACAAGAGTAGACATACTTAAAAATAGATCTTTATAACCCATCTCATATCCCTTAAAGCTAAAATATTATCAAAATCTTAAAATAACACAATTGACAGAAAGGCATTAAAAGACATTCTTAGAAGATTTAAATTCTCTTTAATGTCAAAGAATATGAGAACTTACAGAAATGGTCACAGAAAGCCAGAGATGCCTACTGTGCTCCAATGAGTGATAACATCTCAGACCCCCAGGCTTCCAAGGGGAATCTTCTATGTAAAACAAAGATTTGTCTTTACCAATACCTTAGGGTTTTCATATATTCCTGGCCACCCTCTGATCTGACTCTCCAGAATGCCGTTGCTTCATGCTGGCCGGTATGGAAAGGAGAAGCAGGACGAGCAACCCCAGCATGCTACTGAGTTGTCACTGCAGGACCGCGTGAAATGAACACTTACTTTTCCACAGTATTTTACAGCAAGTCTTTACTCGAAGCCTGCCTGAAGGCCACTTTTCCAACGAATGTGAACAAAATAAACATTTGCACTTCTCAACATTTCACGTGATGAGAAAACAAATCATGACACATCAATACAGAAAAAAAGAGAGACACTCTCAACCGTAACAAGTAGTTCCCTTCAGTATGTGTGAGTTTCCTCCAGGTCAGCTTTGATACAATAAAAAATAAAAATAAAAGAAGAAAAACAATTTATAACATAGTATTTTGAATGAGCCTTTTAAAAAATAAAAAAATTATGGAGATCTCAGATTGACCCCACTAGTTGAAATTAGCAAAAATATTTGAGAGATGAAGTAGCTGTGGCACAGAGGTTTTCTGATATTCCCATCCCCACTTGTGCATGGGCGAACACACCTGCCTCTTGTTCCAGTGCCAAGACACACTCAGAGTGACTTGATCTACACCTGCATTGAGCCATAATGGGACGCCTTGTTCTCCACCTGTTCCTCTGGAGTATCTTTCTGTTAGCATTGTATACCAAATATTATTTCAAATTCAGTATCAGCAAAGAGAGGTTTTCTTTTTAAAGGAACTTACTCCTTTGCTAAAATAAAACCACCATGTCATGTGAGAAGTGAGTGAGCCATCTTTTTCATCAATTTCTAGTAATTTTTGTCTTCCTGTGTCTTCATATTTAAAATCATTCTTCACAAAGTATATATAAAATTCCCTAGGTTTGGTTTTCTTTGTTTTGTATGAAACAAGCTCCCCATCAACTAGAAGAAAAACTCATGCAAATTATAAATGAAAATTCATACAAAATAATATAATAATAATTAATAATAACACTGGGGAACAATTTTTTTTAACTTGCCGATACATAAGGTTTGGAACTTTTTCTATATATTTCTGCATTGCTGATTCCAAATCTAAAATCCATTTTTTGGTGCATACTCTAGTTTCTATGCAATTTTAATTTCTTTTTGTTAGTTAATGTCATGCATTGGTTTTTAAATTGGACTTAAAAGGCAACGACTCTTAGATTGAACATAACCACAAGGCAATTAATGTTTTACAAACATCACTTTTACATAATTGTAGTTGTTTTTAAATGTCAAAAAATATTATCTGATAAAAACACCCTCTTATTTTGTTTTAAGATTGAATCATGGCTTCTTCAAGTAGGTGGAAATATAAGAATAGTCCTGACACCTTCTTTTATATATGTGGTTGTTACACACTTTAACATCAAAGGCGTAATATTTCATCATTTGTGACACATGCATATATTCCCTATTTTCAAGTTCCCCTTGATGATCAAGACAAGAATTGGGCTCCTCATATTGTGTGTCATCATTGTGAGGAAATACTTCGTGACTGGACAAAAACAAACAAACAAACACAAAGGAATGCCTTTTGGTATTCCCATGGTTTGGCATAAACCTAAGGACCACAGCAGTGACTGTTATTTCTGTCTGATCTATACGAAGGGCATCGGCAAGAAAAAACGGCATATCCTTATATTCCTTTAGCAATACGACCTATCCCACACTGAAACACTCCCGGTTCCAGTTTCAATGGTTTTATTTCTTCTAAGGATGAAGAAAGTGAACATGGTCATCAAGTGTATTTTGATAAGATGCATGAGAAAATGGTTGTTGAATCTGAAGGTTCTTCTTCTGATGCCAAGCAGTCATTAACCCCTCAGCAGTTTAGCCAACCCAAATTGAATGACTTAGTAAGAAATTTGGGCCTATCAAAGAAAGGAGCTGAGTTATTAGCCTCCAGGCTTCAAGAAAAGAATGTACTTCACAGGTCAGCTAAAGTATCCCATTTCAGGAAGCGTGAACAAATTTTTTGTGGACTTTTTTTCCGAAGACAAACACTTTGTTTACTGTCATGATATCAATAGTCTTCTCAGTCAACTAGGTGTTACCACATACAGTCCAACAGAATGGCAGCTATTTCTTGACAGCTATAAATGATGGCAGACTTCTGCTGGAGCATCAAACGAGATTGTCCTCAACAAGTACACAAGTGCAAGAGCTACAAACACAAATTTTTGTCTAAATAGAATTTAAATAAGTTTTGCGCAAATTTTATGATTAAAATAAATGCTTAATATGCTCTATTTTGAAATTGTAGAAAAATTCTGATGCAATCATATCCTTTTCTGTATTAGTGTATTTACTGCATTATATAAATTATTATATTTTCACAAAGATGATGCCCAAGAAGACATTCTACTTCATTTGTTAAACTAAATGTTAAAAATTTTAACATAAGATGAAAACCTAAAACCTTGAATTGCAAGAAAACTGTAGCTTACAGAGAAAAAGTCATGTCAGATTTGAGATCAGCACACTCGAATTAGGTAAGAACAAGTGTTTTTGTGGATGCAACTAAAATTTTGTTCCCCAGTGTAATAATGTATTATGATGACTGCATACATTTGGTCTTACAAAAATTGCCCATTGGTCCCAAAAAAGGATACCAATTTCGGGATATATTGTTTGCTTTCCTCCTCTTCCTCACCACCAGCTGCACCCAGACATGGGGACATTTTTCTGCTTTCTAAATTGGGGGTCCCTTCTCTTTGTGGAGAAAACAAACACTCATATGCACTTTGGCTTATCTTCCTTAGTGAAGAGATACTCTTTAATAGTAGGTTTATCCAAGAAATAATAATGAAGTCTAAGCACCAATCCTTTAAATAAATTTCTACAATTGCTGAAAATATATTTGAAAATTCACTTTTCTGCACAAAATAAAGCAAAATTTTGGACAGCAGTGTTTTTACACTTGAAGAAACAACTGCTCCTTCCACCACCATCACCGTGACACATACACGTACAAACTTCTCCACTCCCGGAACATGGGTATCTTGTCTACATACTGTAGGATGTTACTGAAAAATTTCTTTTACAAATATATGCTTTTAATGAACCTTACTGGCATCAACAATGTCCAGTCTGGTCATTAATTCTCAGTGGCTTTTACAGAAAAGACTGAGCCTTGGAATTCTCTTCTGAAAGTCTCGAGGACTAATGATTAACCAACGGGGCATATTATAAAAATTATAAAATTTCATTTTGGAACAACATTCTTGGTGATTTTTTATTAAATAAACTATTATTAAAAGGAGAAAAGGGGAGGAGCAAGATGGCGACAGAGTAGGCGGACGTACCAACTTCGAACTCCCAGAACCAAAGTGGATTATAAATCAATTTTAAGAACCATCATCTGGATAAACCAACTTTGAACTAAACTAAGTGGACTCTTCAACCAAGGAACACAGAAGAAGCCACATTGAGACTGGTAGGAATAGTGAAAACGCAAAGAAAGCTGCCCAGCTCCCCGGAGCAAACGGCAGCCCGGAGAGACCCATGTGGTGGGAGGAGAGTTTGGCGGAGAGGGAGGGACCTGGGTCCCAGAAACCAAGCCCCAGCCTGCAGTCCCAGAGCCTAGAAGAGGCGTTTGGACAGTTTTCAGCTGTGAAACAAGTGAGGGAGCTCCCAGGCCTACAGTGTGGAGTATTAGGTCCCTTCCTACTCTGCTGAGGGTTGCTGAAGGGTATGGTGGTGGTAGGATGCTGAAACGCGGTTCTGTCAGTGTGGGCAGAGGCCAAGCCATGTGAGCTCGGTCTAGCACAGCAGGGGCACAGGAGACGCGCAAAAGCGGTCCGGAAGCTGCGGACCGCCTGTAATTCCACCTGCGGGAACAAAACGGGAGGCCAGGAACGGGCAGAGATCGGCTCTGCGACCCTGCGAAAACCCACCCTGACCGTGCAGATGGGGCTAATACCAGAAACGATCAGGAGCTCGTGGCTGAGCTCACGCTACCAGCACCACCCGGCCGGAGAAACCGCGTTTTGCCATTCTACGTGCATGAGCGGGCTCCGAACGAGGGGGCGGGGTAGAGTCCGGGATAAGCAGAAGTCCACAGCTGAGCAGAAGCCAGCAAACACGCCCGGCCCAATAAACCTTGGTTTGTGACCCTGTGCAGAAGGGCCCTGGCCTCGAGGGCAGGGCTAAAGCTCCCTATGGACAAAGGCTCAGAGCTGAGAGCACATCAAAAGCCCTGCCCAACCCGCGAAACTGTGGCGAGCAGGCTCTGACTGTGGGTTCTGGGCAGAAGTCCGAAAACAGGCTGGGTCCACAGCTGAGGAAAGGTGCTCACCTCGACACTTGGTGCTGAGGTTCGTGACTTGAGTGACAGCCCCTCCCACAGAGGAGAGGCAGAAATCACAGAAAAAGCCACAGTGGGCCAGCACTGGCAATGCCCATACCCACCCGCCCTAGGCAGCGGCAGAGGGGGTGGCAGGCCTACAGACAGAACAAACCTAGAGAACACAAAGGCAACACCTACTGGACTCCAGAGGCCACAACTTGCTTATACAAAGACAAAATGGGCAGGCAGAGGAATGCAAACCAAATGAATCAAGAGAAATCCCCAGGGAAGGACCTGAATGAACCAGATATAACCAAATTACCAGAAGCAGAATTTAGAATAATGATAGTTAGGATGTTCAAAGAAATTACAGCAACAATGGATACTCACTATGAACACCTAAATAAAGAGATAACAAGTATAAAAAACAAAATTGAAATAATAAAAAAGAATCAGACAGAAATGACAAATACAGTATCAGAACTGAAGACCACAATGGAAGGAATTAAAAGCAGGATGAGTCATGCTGAGGATCGAATCAGCAAATTAGAGGACACAATAAACAAAGGCACAGAAGCAGAGAAGAAAAAGGAAAAGAGACTAAAAGAATGTGAGGAAACTCTAAGGGAGCTCTGTGACAACATGAAGAGAAACAACATTCGCATCATAGGGGTGCCTGAAGAAGAGGAGAGAGGACAGGAAATGGAAATTTTGTTCAATCAAATCATAGCAGAAAACTTCCCTAAATTAAGGTTGGGAAACATTCCACACGTTCAAGAAGCACACAGAACTCCATTAAAGAGAAACCCAAAAAGATCTACACCAAGACACATCATAGTTAAAATACCAAAGCTAATGGATAAAGAAAAAATCTTAAAAGCTGCTAGAGAAAAAAAGGCTATCACCAACAAAGGAGCCCCCATAAGGATGACATCGGACTTCTCAACAGAAACACTTGAGGCCAGCAGGGAATGGCAAGATATATTCAAAGTAATGCAGAACAAGAACCTACAGCCAAGACTACTCTATCCAGCAAGGCAAACATTTAAAATTGAAGGAGAAATAAAGAGCTTTCCAGACAAAGAAAGCCTCAAGGAATTCATTAAAACCAAACCAATTCTGCAAGAGATACTAAGGGGCCTGTTGTGAACAGTTTAAAGGGAAGAAGAATATAGCAAAAGAAGAATACAGCTTTAAAGAATAAAATGGCAATAAACAACTACATATCAATAATGGCCTTAAATGTAAATGGATTAAAAGATCCAATCAGCCTGACCTGTGGTGGCGCAGTGGATAAAGCATCGACCTGGGAACACTGAGGTCGCCAGTTCAAAACCCTGCACTGGTCCGGTCAAGGCACATATGGGAGTTGAGCTTCCAGCTCCTCCCTCCTTTCTCTCTCTCTCTCTCTCTCTCTCTCTCTCTCTCTCTCTGTGTCTTCTCTCTAAAATGAATAAAATAAAAAAATTAAAAAAAAAAAAAAGATCCAATCAAAAGACATAGGGTAGCTGCAAGGATAAAAAAACAGGACCCATACATATGCTGTCTACAAGAGACACACCTTAAAACAAAAGATGCACATAGACTGAAGGTAAAAGTTTGGAAAAAATATTTCATGCAAATGAAAATGAAAAAAAGTCAGGGTAGCAGTACTTATAGCTGACAAAATAAACTTTAAAACAAAGGCTGTAGTAAGAGATAAAGGACACTAAATAATGATAAAGGGAACAATTCAACAGGAAGATATAACTATTATAAATATCTACGCACCAAATATAGGAGCCCCGACATACATAAAGCAGATTTGATGGACATAAAGGACGAGATTAACAGCAATACTATCATAGTAGGGGATTTCAATACCCCACTAACAACACTGGGTAGATCCTCAAGAAAGAAAATCAATAAAGAAACAGCAGACTTAAAGGATACACTAGATCAACTTGATTTAATAGATATCTATAGAACTTTTCATCCTAAAGCAGTAGAATATACATTCTTCTCAAGTGCTCATGGTACGTTTTCTAGGATAGACCACATGTTAGGACACAAAACTGGTCTCAATAAATTTAAGAAGATTGAAATCATATCAAGCATTTTCTCTGATCACAATGCCATGAAACTAGAAATTAACCACAAAAGAAAAACTGAAAAATACTCAAACACTTGGAAACTAAATAGCATAATATTAAATAATGAATGGATTAACGGTGAGATCAAAGAAGAAATAAAAAAGTTTCAAGAAACAAATGATAATGAGCATACATCAACTCAAAATTTATGGGACACAGCAAAAGCAGTACTGAGAGGGAAGTTCATTGCACTACAGGCATATCATAGGAAGCTAGAAAAGGCTCAAATAAGCAACATGACCCTGCAGCTGAAAGAACTAGAAAAACAACAACAAATAAAACCCAGGACAAGTAAAAGGAAGGAAATAATAAAGATCAGGGCAGAAATAAATGACATAGAGACTAAAGAAACAATACAGAGGATCAATGAAACCAGAAGCTAGTTCTTTGAAAAGGTAAACAAGATTGATGAACCTTTAACTAGACTCACCAAGAAAAAAAGACACAGGTCTCAAATAAATAAAATTAAAAAGGACAGTGGAGAAATAACAACTGATACAACAGAAATACAAAGCATTGTAAAAAAATACTATGAAGAACTCTATGCCAAAAAATTAAACAAACAAGATAAAATGGACAAATTTCTTGAATTATATAACCTTCCAAAATCAATCTGAAAGAATCAGAACACCTAAACAGACCAATTACAACAAATGAGATCAAAACAGTTATCAAAAAATTACCAAAAAAGAAAAGTCCAGGGCCTGATGGTTTCACAAGTGAATTCTTTCAAAAATTCAAAGAAGAACTAACTCCTAACCTCCTCAAACTATTTCAAAAAATTAAAGAGAAAGGAAGACATCCAAATTCCTTTTATGAGGCGAGCATAATTTTGATCCCAAAACCAGGCAAAGACAACACAAAGAAAGAAAATTATAGGCCTATATCCCTGATGAATTTAGACGCTACAATTCTCAATAAAATATTAGCCAAGCGATCCAGCAATATATGAAAAAAATCATACACCATGATCAAGTGGGATTTATTCTGGAGAGGCAAGGCTGGTTCAATATTCACAAATCAATCAATGTGATTCATCACATAAAAGAAAGGACAAAAATCACATGATAATTTCAATAGATGCAGAAAAGGCATCTGATAAAATACAGCACCCATTCATGCTCAAAACTCTCAGTAAAGTGGGAATACAAGGAATATTTTTTAACATGATAAAGGCCATCTACGACAAACCCACAGCAAACATCATACTAAATGGATAAAAATTAAAAGCAATCCCCTTAAGATCAGGAACCAGGCAGTGTTGCCCACTTTCACCACACTTATTAAACATAGTTCTGGAAATCCTAGCTAGAGCAATCAGACAAGAAGAAGAAATAAAAGGCATCCAAATTGGAAAAGAAGAAATAAAACTGTCACTATTGGCAGATGATATGATATTGTATATAGAAACCCTAAAGTCTCAGTCTAAAACTACTGGACATTATAAATGAATTCAGCAAGGTGGCAGGATATAAAATTAATACTCAGAAATCAGAGGCATTTCTGTATACAAACAATGAACTGTCAGCAAAAGAAATTAAGGAAACAATCCCTTTCACTACTGCAGCCAAAAAAATAAAATTTCTAGGAGTAAATTTATCCAAGGAGGTTAAAGACTTGTACTCAGAAAATTATAGAACATTGATAAAAGAAATCAAGGAAGATACAAACAAGTGGAAGCATATACCGTGCTAATGGCTAGGAAGAATAAACTTCATTAAAATGTCTATACTACCCATAGCAATTTATAAATTCAATTCAATACCGATTAAAATACCAATGACATACATCAAAGATATAGAAAACATATTCAAAAACTTTATATGGAACCAAAATAGAACACGAAGAGCCTCAGCAATTCTAAAAAGAAAAAATAAAGCAGGAGGTATCACTCTTCTGGATATCAAGGTCTAATACAAGGCCATTATACTCAAGACAGCTTGGTAGTGGCATAAGAACAGACACATTGATCAATGGAACAGAACAGAGAACCCAGAAATAAACCCACAGCTTTATGGACAACTGATATTTGACAAAGGAGGAAAGAACATACAATGGAGTAAAGACAGCCTCTTTAACAAATGGTGTTGGGAAAATTGGACATCTACCTGCAAAAAATGAAACTAGACCATCAACTTACACCATTCACAAAAACAAATTCAAAATAAATAAAAGACTTAAACATAAGCCATGAAACTATAAGCATCTTAGAAGAAAACATAGGCAGCAAGCTTTCCGATATCTGTAGCAGCAATATATTTGCCGATTTAATTCCAAGGGCAACTGAAATAAAAGGCAAGATAAACAAATGGGACTATATCAAACTAAAAAGTTTTTGCACAGCTAAAGACAATAGGAACAGAATAAAAAGTCAAACCACACAATGGGAGAACATATTCGACAGCACGTTGGATAATGGGTTAATAACCAAAATTTATAAAGAACTTATAAAACTCAACACCAGGAAGACAAACAATCCAATCAAAAAATGGGTAAAAGCAATAAATAGAAATTTCTCCAAAGAGGACATACAGATGGCCAAAAGACATATGAAAAAATGCTCAACATCACTAATCATTAGAGAAATGCAAATTAAAACCACAATGAGATATCACCTCACACCAGTCAGAATGGCACTCATCAGCAAAACAACACAGAATAAGTGCTGGTGAGGATGCGGAGAAAAGGGAACTCTTCTGCACTGCTGGTCGGAATGCAGACTGGTGCAGCCACTGTGGAAAACAGTTTGGAGATTCCTCAGAAAATTAAAAATCGAACTGCCTTTTGATCCGGCTACCCCTCTTATAGGAATATACCCTAAGAACACCATAACACTGTTCGAAAAGAAGAAATGCGCCCCCATGTTCGTGGCAGCATTGTTCACAATAGCGAAGATCTGGAAACAGCCCAAGTGTCCATCAGAAGAGGAGTGTATTAAAAAGCTATGGTACATATATACTATGGAATACTACTCGGCCATAAGAAAAGATGACATCGGATCATTTACAACAAAATGGTTGTACCTTGATGACATTGTACTGAGTGAAATAAGTAAATCAGAAAAAAAAAAAACTGAGAACGCATGAATTCATGCACAGGTGGGACATAAAGGTGAGACTATGAGACATGGACAAGAGTGTGGTGGTTACGGGGTGGGGGCATGGAGGGGAGGGTGGGAAAGAGAGAAGGGTAGGGGCACAGGGAAAACCAGATAGAAGGTGACAGAGGACAATTTGACTTTGGATGATGGGTATGCAATACAATTGAATGATAGGATAATCTGGAGATGTTTTCATTGTACATATGTACCCTGATTTATTGGTGTCACCACATTAAAGTTAATAAAAAATAAAAATAAAAACTCCCAAAATAGAAAAGTCCTGGGACTGATGTCTTCACAAGTGAATTTTACTAAAAATTCAAAGGAGAACTAACTCCTATCCTCCTCAAGCTATTTCAAAAAATTCAAGAGGAAGGAAGACTTCCCAACTCCTTTTATGAGGCGAGCATAATTCTGATCCCAAAACCGGGCAAAGACAACACAAAGAAAGAAAATTATGGGCCTATATCCCTGATGAATTTAGACGCTAAAATTATCAACAAAATATTAGCCAACTGGATGCAGCAATATATTAAAAAAATCATACACCAAGATCAAGTGGGATTTATTCTGGAGAGAAAAGGCTGGTTCAATATTCGCAAATCAATCAATGTGATTCATCACATAAACAAAAGAAAGGACAAAAATCACATGATAATTTCAATAGTTGAAGAAAAGGCATTTGATAAAATCCAGCACCCATTCATGCTCAATACTCTCAGTAAAGTGGGAATACAGGAATCATTCCTTAACATGATAAAGGCCATCTACGACAAACCTACAGCAAACATCATACTAAATGGACAAAAATTAAAAGCAATCCCCTTAAGATCAGGAACCTGGCAGCGGTGCCCCCTTTCACCACTCTTATTCCACATAGTTCTGAAAGTCCTAGCTACAGCAATCAGACAAGAAGAAGAAATAAAAGGCATCCAAATTGGAAAAGAAGAAGTAAAACTGTCCTTATTTGCAGATGATATAATATTTTATATTGAAAACCCTAAAGTCTCAGTCAAAAAACTACTGGACCTTATAAATGAATTCAGCAAGGTGGTTGGATTCAAAGTTAATACTCAGAAATCAGAGGCATTTCTATATACCAACAATGAACTGTCAGCAAAAGAAATTAAGGAAACAATCCCCTTTACTACTGCAGTCAAAAATTAAAGTACCTAGGATTAAATTTAACCAAGGAGGTTAAGGACTTGTACTCGGAAAAGTATAAAACATCGATAAAAGAAATCAAGGAAGATACAAACAAGTGGAAGCATATACCGTGCTCATGGCTAGGAAGAATAAACATCATTAAAATGTCTATATTACCCATAGCAATTTATAAATTCAATGCAATACCAATTAAAATACCAATGACATACTTCAAAGATATAGAACACATATTCCAAAAATTTATATGGAACCAAAAAAGACCACGAATGGCCTCAGCATTCTTAAAAAAAAAAAATAAAGCAGGAGGTATCACTCTACCGGATATCAAGGTTTACTATAAGGCCATTATACTCCAGACAGCCTGGGACTGGCATAAGAACAGGCACATAGATCAATGGAACAGAACAGAGGACCCAGAAATAAGCCCACAGCTTTATGGACAACTGGTATTTGACAAAGGAGGAAAGAACATACAATGGAGTAAAGACAGCCTCTTTAACAAATGGTGTTGGGAAAATTGGACATCTACCTGCAAAAAAATGAAACTAGACCATCAACTTACACCATTCACAGAAACAAACTCAATATGGATAAAAGACTTAAATGTAAGCCGTGAAACCATAAGCATCTTAGAAGAAAACATAGGCAGCAAGCTTTCCGATATCTGTAGCAGCAATATATTTGCCGATTTATCTCCACGGGCAAATGAAAAAAAAGGCAAGATAAACAAATGGGACTATATCAAACTAAAAAGCTTTTGCACAGCTAAAGACAATAAGAACAGAATAAAAAGTCAAACCACACAATGGGAGAACATATTCGACAGCACATCTGATAAGGGGTTAATAACTAAAATTTATAAAAACTTATAAAACTCAACACCAGGAAGACAAACAACCCAATCAAAAAATGGGCAAAAGAAATGAATAAAAATTTCTCCAAAGAGGACATATAGATGGCCAATAGGCATATGAAAAAATGCTCAACATCACTAATCATTAGAGAAATGCAAATTAAAACCACAATGAGTTATCACCTCACACCAGTCAGAATGGCACTCATCAGCAAAACAACACAGATAAGTGCTGGCGAGGATGTGGAGAAAAGGGAACCCTTCTGCACTGCTGGTGGGAATGCAGACTGGCGCAGCCACTGTGGAAAACAGTTTGGAGATTCCTCAGAAAATTAAAAATCAAACTGCCTTTTGACCCAGCTATCCCAGTTATAGGAATATACCCTAAGAACACCATAGCACTGTTCGAAAGGAAGAAATGCGCCCCCATGTTCGTGACAGCATTGTTCACAATAGCGAAGATCTGGAAACAGCCCAAGTGTCCGTCAGAAGACGAGTGGATTAAAAAGCTATGGTACATATCTACTATGGAATACTACTCAGCCATAAGAAATGATGACATCAGATCATTTACAACAAAATGGATGGACCTTGATAACATTATACGGAGTGAAATAAGTCAATCAGAAAAAAAGAAAAACTGAGAACAGCATGATTTCATACATAGGTGGGACCTAAAAGTGAGATTATGAGACATGGACAAGAGAGTGGTAGTTACAGGATGGGGGCAGGGAGGGAAGGGTGGGATAGGGAGAAGGGGAGGGACACAGGGAAAACCAGATAGAAGGTGACAGAGGACAATTTGACTTTTGGTGACGGGTATGCAACACAATTGAATGATAAGATAACCTGGAGATGTTTTCATTGTACATATGTACCCTGATTTATTGGTGTCACCCCATTAGAATTAATTTTATATATATATATATATATATATATATATATATATATATATTTAAAAAATAAAAAAAATAAATTTAAAAAAAAGGAGAACAGGACATTGTAAATGTAGACATGATCTGAGAGAAGAAAAATGTGATTATAGTGGACCCTATAGATCAGGGGTGCTCAATATGTCGATCGCGATTACTGATCGATCGCGAGGGAAGTGTGGGTAGATCGCATGGCATTAAAAAGACATTTGTCTTGTTTGACCTGTGGTGGCCCAGTGGATAAAGTGTCGACCTGGGAACTCTGAGGTCGCCAGTTCAAAACCCTGCACTGGTCTGGTCAAGGCACATATGGGAGTTGAGCTTCCAGCTTTTCCCCCTTTTCTCTCTCTCTTTCTCTCTTTCTCTCTCTCTCTCTCTCTCTCTCTCTCTCTCTCTCTCTCTCTCTGTGTCTCCTCTCTAAAATGAATAAAATAAAAATTAAAAAAAAAAGACATTTGTCTTTTGATTGGCATACAGGGTATCCAATCTGACGTCTGAACTTTTGACACCCTACGCATGCGCGTTAAACCTCACTAACTTGTCCAGTTACATTGCTGCATAGTTAGCCTTCAATTTATTTAAACTAAATACAACAAAGGGTATAAAAATGAGTGCCATAGCTGGTCCAAGTAAGAAGCCTAAAACCTACCACTTTCATACAGAATGGGAGGGGATTTTTTTCACTATGTCATATTCTAAGTGTGTTTGCCTCATCTGTGTGTGTGCCATTGCTATTCCAAATAAGGGAAATGTGGAGCAGCTTTTTCGGACTGTTCATAAAAACTATGACATTGGCTTTCCTCCGAAAAGAGAGCTGAGAAGGAGAAAGATGAAAGAAGAATACACAATATTAAATAGTAATAATTGTAACTTAAATAATGATAATATAGAAGAAATAAATTTATGTTTTGCATTTTTATTGTAGGTAGATCATTTTGACTCGGTCATCTTATAAGTAGCTTGCAAGCTGAAAAAGTGTGGGCACCCCTGCTATAGATCTCTAGTCAAGATCTGCGGGCACACATTTTCTCACCCATACCTGCCCCTAGACAGCTCCTGCTGCTGGTGGCACATTGCTGGGACCACATAGGACTCCTTGCTGCCTCCAGAACTGGCATGTCTGGACTCACTGAGACAAACACTTCCCAGAGGTTGTCTGGGAGTTGAGGTCAAGCATTTGGAGATGCAGAAGGTTTCAACCCCTAGGAGAGAATACCTGGAGAGGAGAGGAACAGAGGGCACTAGGATAAATTTTTCTCTTTCATTTCCCCGAATGGACTGTACCGAGATACAGTAGTTCATAAGAACATTGAACATGGGACACTGAAGACGTCCCATGAGACTAAGTGGCCAGCAACTCTTGTGACAAAGGGGGAAACAGCCTGAAAGTGTATCCCTGTGTATTTTATCTCCCTCTTGCTTGATTGACTTCCCTTCCCCCTTCACTCCTACTGTCCTGGCTTTGTACTTTCTATAAAGCATGAGCACATAAGTTTTGCCTTAGTCTCTATTTCTTAGGGCACGTAGTATAAGAAAGTAAAAATGTTAAAGTTTTATTCTTCAAAGAAAAACAGCCGGTCTTTTGAAAAATTGAACGAAATTACCCTCAACTCATTTGTTAAATGGCAAATGAACTTCAGAATTTCTGAAGTGGTTCCCATAATATGTGCACTTTGAAAAGACATATGAATCATTGAAGCACTTTATTAGTCTATTGTTACTCATGATGAGCTAATATTTAATATATAATTATTTACACCTTTGCTAATAATATGGGAACTAATAGAAATCTGTGTAGGCAGAGTAATTGCATTGGGTCACCTTGAAAATTATATTACTAGCTGGCCTCTGGCAGGTGCTCATTTCATTTGATTCATATCATTTTTACTTATGTTTGTTCCATTTTATAAAAGAATAATAATTATGTGACATAGCAAAGTAAATTCTGCAGAACATCATAAAATGATAATCACAAGCTTGGTCGACATCTGAATAAGGCAGTAGTACTGTATTTTCATAGTATAATAAATAAATATCTGGGAACTGTTCTCTATGAGTAATGGAACAAAGACATTGGGAAATGTTAAACACATAATATATATATAAATAGAAAATAGATTTTATAATATTGCTAACTTGAAAGAGAAATTCTTTTATTTATCAACATAAACTCATTAAATGTAACCACTTACTTATCTAATATGTGTCAAAGAAATGTTTCTCTTAAGCTTGATTTAAAATTATCAACTGTAATTTTGCATGCTATTTTTTTGTGTTCATCATTTATTGTCAAATTTAATATATTTCTGGGAGCCAACAATTGGGAAAATCATCTTAGAAAAATAAAAGTGGTTACAGATGAGACACTTTAGATTACATTTGGATTTAACTTTTGCACATATTTTTAGCAACATATTGTGATGACAGTACAGATGATTCTTCTTTCGTTTATAATCAATGTTTGTTTGGATTTTGTGTTATTTTTTAGTGGCTGTTTGTGCATGCATCAAGTTTGGGCTGTAGAGTGAAAGAGGAAGATCATTCTTTAGACCATCACCCATACTTTTAAGCATTATTTTTGCTGAGAAAGTCAACAATTCCATGAAAAATAGTACTAGATTACTTTGTCTAACAGACTATAAATCATTTTTATTAAGTGAGCCAACACAAACAAAATTTGTTTCCATAATCAACAAATCACTCATAAAACAAAATTGAACAATTTTCTCCTTTAGTCTGCCTAACTTCTTTATCTTACTGCATGAGACATTGACTACTTTATAAAAGAGGAAGCCTAAAATTGTTAAAATAATATCACTCTCTGAGAATATTTCATGTTCATGCTGATATTTTTAAGTCAGGTCATTCCCTGAATTCCAACATGACATTAGGAATTATATGGAATCTTCATCTACTTGGTTAATGTTTGCTGTGTTGAGTAGTAAGTACAAATATTCCCTTCAAATTCTATCTGTCCTCACCTCAGTAAAAGTGAAGGAAAGATTTGAGTAGAAAAATAACTTTATTTACAAAGCCTCAAAAATATATTTGAGTATTTGCATTGGTGCATGAACATTGGGATTTAACTAAAGTTAGCTTAATTTAAATTTCTATTTTAAAAATGTTTGGTTTTCAGGCACTACTATGAATTATAGCCATGACCATGCCATGTTCTCATTTAAATACTTTCAGTTTTTATTTTCCTGTAGAATACAGTCTAGTTCAGGTGGTCAAATTTTTCAACTGACACACTATGGCCACACCTACTATTCAGATATCACTTCCTTTTTTCCCCACAATGTTTTAGCAGAATTGAACTACCTTTTTCACTTTAACACTAAAAATCATCTTACACCCAAGTACATTTAAAATCTTTAACAGAGATGGTGTTTGGGTAAATACCAATCAGAACAGACAAACTAGGCAGAATGGGAATTAGAAAACATCACACATCTGTTCCTACCCTGGACCTGGATGCTTTACATGTCTGTTTCTTATAGATATAATGTATTCCCACCAAATTTATATCTTGAAACCTGAACCTTCAGGGCCATGATATCAGGAAGCTGAGCCTTTGGGAGCTGATTAGAACATGAGGCAGAGTCTCCATAATGAGATTAGTGTCCTTCTCAAAGAGGCCCCAGACAGCTTCCTTGACACTTCGTCCCCATGAGGACCCAGGAGAAGATGTTGTCTATGAACCAAGGAAGCGGGCTCTTACCAGACCCTCAGTCGGCCAGTGCTTTGATCTCAGACTTTCAACCTCCACAACTGTGAGAAATAAATGTCTTTTTAAGTTATCCAATTTATGGTACTTTATTATAGCATTTTGAACTGATTAAATCAAGCTCCTACTTTTATATATTATAATGACATTTGCTTCTATTTTATTACCACAAGTGAACTGTAAACGCCTTGAAGAGACAGTCAATATATCGTAATATTGAGATCTCATCACGTCATATTAGCTCAACCACCCTAGACGGGACCCCTTAAATTTGCCCCATGCGGATCATCCCATGCGACTTCTCTGAGCCCTGTCCCACAGGACCGGAGAACATCATCTGGGCAGCACAATACTAAATAAAATCTTTACCATTCCACACTTCGTGGCTCCGGCCCCTTCCTTCTTTCTCAGCGGAAAAAAATACCTTACACCTACATTGCCTGAAATATGAGAGAAAGAGACAGGAAGAGTGACGAGAGAAAGAACACAAGTTTTCATCAATATCTGATTAATGAATGGACAAGGATTCCTCTAGAAAATGCAATTGTAATTGAGAGTTTGGTAGTGATTTTCAATAAAAAAGGAGTGGCAGAACCAGGTCTGGTGAGAGAGTCCAGTTGTGTTTTGATGATACTAATTTAGAGGAAAAGTTAATCAGAAAATTTACTTGGTGTCTCATTGAGAAAACAATCTGGAAACATTTTTGTTATCTAATATAAAAAAAATTCAAGTGGAGAAATACTTCAGAAATTCAGAGCTAAATAAGTTTACACATTAGTACTTTAGTGACCCAAACCAGTAAACACATACATCTTTTATGCCAGAGTGATTTTATTTAGTAATAAATTTGCTCTCTAAATCTTTTAATTAAAGTTCCAACTTTAAATGTGTGCTAGTTCAATGGGAGAGGAATTTCTATATGAGGAGGACATGAGGGATGCTTGTGGCGATGGCGTGACTGTATCCTGATGGTGTCAATCTCCATACCCTGGGTGTGTATTATATTATAATTTTGCAAGATGTTACCACTGGGAGAAATTTGGCTAAAGGGTAATCATCAGCTGCATGTGAGTTTACAATAGTCATAAAATAACAAAGTTTAATTTAAGAAGTTTTACTCTAATTTTCCAGTCTTTTCAAGTTGTTTCCATAGTAGATCACTAGAAACCCTGCAGAGGTAAATGGCACTGCAGTCGGTCAGACACAAACGTGAGGCTGGCCCCTGTCCCTGACGCGAGGTCTCTAATTAGCACTTTGATTAACAGTTAATGAATTTAATAGTGATGTTCAAGTACAGTCAATACAAATAAGAAAAACTAAAAATAGTAAAAAAAGAAAAAACAAAAAAAGAAACAGATGAATCTGAGTATGAGAGATGAAAACAATTTACCATCTTTAGTAAGTTCTTACTTTCCTTCAGATTTAGGCTGCTGATGCTACTCTTCCCAGGATCGCTGGTCCAGTAATTGAGGTTGAATGAACTCTGCATGTATTCTCGGAAAGGGTTCAGAAGAGGGATGGAAAGGAGCCAATAGATCTGCAATTAAAGAATCAGGTGAAACAGGAATGAAGGATATAGAATGGGACAAACACAGCATCATTGTCCTCAGTAACAAAGTTTTTTATGTTTGTCCTCAACAAATTTGAGATCTGTCCCTTCAAGATAGACATTCACAAGGCCACATGCTGACGGCAGGACTAAACGGGAGAGGAGGAAGCTCGAATGTAAATGTCCACACGATGAGATAGACAAAAACCAAAATAAGCTCCATTAACAAGAAATATAGAGGAATCGCCTATTGTACCACTTTTCTCAGGGTTATGCTAGTTTAAAGGCAGATGCAGTCCTGGGACACAGTTATTGCTAAAGTAATAGTGTTTTTAAAATCTTCATTTTTATCATTCACATTGAAACTTTGATTTTTTTTTTTTTTTTTTTTTTTGCACACGATGCTTCTCAAAGGCCACCATGCCAGAGAAGCTTTTCCATGAGAAGCCCCTATGAGATCACAAATTCACAGGAAAGAGAAACCGTGTCTGCTTAATTCCCCTGCCCCTCCTCACCTTTTCCTCCAGTTCCTAGCATGTTGTATTTCTACCATTTACTGTGGGTAATTTATGAAAAACTCACTAAAGGTAAAGGGCTTTATCTAGTCTTGAGCCCTTTAATTACATTTATGTATATTATTTAATGCTTTTTCTCTCCAATTCCCTCTCCACTCCAGGATTGGACTGCCCAGAGTCCTACCCCTGGATGAGCACACAGTGGTCCATCATTAACTCATAGAAAGTCAATGGCTCTTGCATTCATGTTCACATGTTTGTGGAGTCATCCTTGGGTCAGGCCAGAGAGAAAAGAATGTATCCGAAAAAGATTGAGGAAAGGAGAGTTCATCCTGCTTTCTTCTCCCCACACTGCCTCTTTCTGCTGTCTTTTCTCGTTCTCCACAGCCATGGATCAAAAAAGCCTTTCCTTCTTTTGCTACAAAGAGAGAAAAAATGGCCACATCAATCAGGGAGAAATTTTATCTGCTTAGAAAGGAAGAAAGTTAACATCTCATTGCCTAAGTTTCAAAATTTCCATTTTCACCTCATCAACTTTCTTCCCTATTAAAATGTGTTAGGCTGCAATTGATGAAACTACCTTCCACTAGGCAATTAGCGATTTTTCTGGACAGGCAGAGTCGCGCTGCTGTGAAGGCGCCTGTGGTCACTGGCCTGGGACTGGTGAAAGCACAGCATTCTCAGCACTGAAAACGGAGCTCTTGTGCAATTTGCAGAAATGCAGATGAGGTGATTTTCAGGGTGTGTGCATAATGGGTTTTGGGGAAAACATCTCAGCTCTTTAGACGATTAAGAAACAAAAATGTCTTCATAAAATATTTCAAACTTCAATCCACCTACATTTTAATTCATTCAAAACAAAGTCTTGGTCAGTGAGCTTGCTGACTTTCTGACCAAGGTGTTCTAAGACTTCTGATGACATTTTTACTGCCTGTTTCTGCTGGCCACATAATCATAGTCACAGGGAAAGAGAGAGGTCTGAACAAAATGACAGACATGCAAAGCACTTTGCAAGTCCCCAATTCCCTTGTTTTACTATTTGTAAACATACGAGGAAGCTCGTGCATCAGCCTGCATGGGTGCGCACATGCAAGGAGTCAAGGCCCTTCTCAAACAGACCTGAGCAAAGCTGGTGAAATTTTAATTTTAGTATCCAGAACAAAGATCACAGAGTGAGCTGAGGAAGACTGATATTAACTTTGTCTTTTCAATTTTTCACACATGAAGAGAAGCTGTTAAGAATCTTTCTTTGCCCTCTTCAGACTTAAGGTAAGTTCCTGGTTCTTGATGATTAAGCATTATAATTACAGACTTTCCTACATTTGTTCCAATAGCCTGGAATCAAGATATAATTACATCAATATCTCTCTTTTCAGGTTGTTGTACAAGCATGTTTCACAAGTCCTGTTTCACTAATTTTAAACTTTTTAAGTGAGCCAAATAAAAATTTAATATTAATGAATGAACTAGTATGCATGCTACCAATTGCAAGAAAGTCATACTTTCTCTCTCAGGGATTATTAAACTGAGTGAGATAACTCATCCTAGAGGGAGTCCCACTTTCTCCCCAAAGTCACCATGACAGCTGGCTATTGTCACAGCTTCTGTTACACCTTTGGTTGCACAAACTCAGTCTCCTATTGATGGTGACCAAGCAGATGTCACAAAGGGAAGAAAGGAGGTTGTCTTTCCCTCATATTTAGTGTAAAGATGTATTATTGACATTTTATAAATCTATAGCTGCTCAATGAGTCCATTTGTTTAACTGCTATGTCTGTTCACAACTACACACAACATGTACACACACAACAATCCCCCCATTCCATACCTGGGGTCGCATGCTGTACAGGGAACTAACCTTCTCCTAAAACCATGAAGGGTCCAGCGTTCTCTTGTGTCCTCTCAATGCTCATTAGCAGGCTCTTCGGATTTGTATTAGAGGAATTCTGCTGCTATGACCGTCACCAATGAAGGGAGTGGGGAAACAAAGGCTCAGTGATGCTTTTTCTCCCAGACCAGCCCTTGCAGGACCCTGAGCAGTATACTTGCAATAACTAAACACACCTCTGACCTTCCCAAGTCTGTTTTTTCATCTAGTCTCCAAGCCCCAAGGAAATCCCTCCTCCTTTGACTCAAGCTCACCTAATTTCCTGTCACTGGAATAATTAATAACAAAAATGTCTATTATAGTAATGGTTAGAAGGAGACACCTTCAAACACCTGCTTACCTCTTTTCTGCCTCTCAGCTTCATGGGTGACCATGGCTTCCCAAAGTCATGCCATCAGGCCTGTGGGATACCCGGCCTCTGCAGGGAGGCCCCAGCATCATGCCAATACCCAATCCATTGGGGACTAATCTTGTGCCACCACTGCCATTGTCCTATAGCTCTGCTGTGGGTGGGAGTCTTGAGTAGGTCCCCATATGTTTAACTCGCCTTCTCCCTCAATTTTGAATAATTTGACAAATAAAAGAGTTAGTAGAGACCAAGCTGTCATTTTCATTACTGACACAGGCCAAGGTTGGGTCAGCAGCTTGCCGTGAGAGCCACAGGACAGCTGAGTGCCAGGATTCCATTCTGTTGCAGCAGTGGCAAGCCAAGGCTTGATCAGGCTTGTGGTTATGCTGATCTTGCTTAGGGTAACCCAGGCATATGAATTATCTGAGAGCTTCTCAGGGCTGGGCAGGCAAGGAACCTTACTACATATCTGTTGGTTGGCATTGGCTGTCCACTGGGCACTGTGGTACTCTGTGTGGTCACCTCGGACTTATTCTGGTAGTTTCAGGGAGGAAAGAAAGTGAACAGAAGTTTAGAACCTGACCTTTAAATTCCCACACCAGGCCATGGCCAGTTGGCTCAGTGGTAGAGTGTCAGCCCAACGTGTGGATGTCCTGAGTTTGATTCCTGGTCAGGGCACACAGGAGAAGCAACGATCTGCTTCTCCACCCTTCCCTCTTCTCTCTCTCCTTCTCTTCCCCTCCCTCAGTCATGGCTCGATTGGTTTGAGCGAGTTGGCCTTGAGTGCTAAGGATGGCTTAGTGGCCTCTACCTCAGGCATTAGAAATGGCTTGGCTGCTGAGCAATTTAGCAATGTTCTCAGATGGGCAGATCATTGCCCCCTAGTGGGCTTGATGTGTGGATCCCAGTTGGGGCACATAGAGGAGGAGTCTGTCTCTCCGCTTCCTCTCCTATCACAAAAATAAAAAATAAAAATAAAATAAAATAAATGAATAAATAAATTTTCAAACTGTCACTTCTCTTCCATCCCTGTGTCAAAGCAAATATGTGGTCAGCTCAGACTCAAGCAGGTTCCATCTTCTAATAAAAAGAGTAGTGACATGCAAGCAATGGAAGAATATGTAGACATGCAGGCTTGTGACCATTTTATGTGATGCACCACAGAGTATCTTCTACCAACTCAAGGTGGAAACATTTTAATTGGCAAGCGGGTTGCCACCACCCATGAAGAATAGGAGAAAGTACATGGATCTCAAGACAATCTCTGGAAGAATTATTTTATGACCACTTCCAGTGTTTAAGGAGTTGATAAAACACCATAACTATAGTGGCTGGGACACCAGAATAGCAGAACCCAGATTTGTGTCATCTCACTGGATAAAGAAACCTAAATAATTCAATTATTTATCTATTTAGATAAACAATCTAAATGGCTGGCTGAAAACAAATTGACACTGACTCACATTGGAATAGAAATATTATAAAGACTTACTATGATTAGATAATGAATTGGAACACTGATTTGCTACTTTCACATAACCTAATATGTATGTATTTCACTAATTTGCTATGCTTATTCTGCCACTTCTCGCCAATTTATAAAGGGTATGTTGATGGTCAATAAGTTTATACTTTATTCTGTGAGTTTCATAATATCAAATTAGTTTCTGAAAGAACTCAAGGAAAAATGAACACCACAAGGTGTATACTATCTCATAAAATATTGGGCTGTCTTTCCTTGTAGAGTTACATATAGTGTCTTCAGCTGGATGAAAAGGAATCGTTTTAGTTTTGGTGCCAGCAATTGTTTTGAAATCTTCAGTTTATAAAGAAGAATTCAGCTGAATTTTTATCATTTGGGGTATTGGGAGTCCTTTGAAGATAGACATGGACCAAGGACCATCCACCACATCAACTGGGAGCCAGGATGTTGCTTCTCCAACACCTGGGCAGTTCAAGTATGTGCTCAAAGGCTGAGTGAGCCAACCACACACATCTTCCTGGTAAGTTGAATCTGAGGGATTGCAAAGGCATAGTACATTTAAAGTTTACTTGCCATGTTTCCTGTGGAGTTAGGATCCATGGTGGCAAGGGGCTGGAGGTAACAATAAAACAGCCTCAACATCACCATGATAGACCCCACGTGACCTTGATAGTAAATTCCTTTTCTGCTTAAAGAATTCAGAGTTGGTTTTGATTGTTTACACCAAACATAGGGCACAAAGATATAAGCAATCAATTCTACCTGAACTTTAGATTTGGGTTTGGTACCAGGGAAGTGTTCATAGAAACAGTAAAGAACTAAGAAATTGGCTAATAGATGTAATCAGTGTCCATTATCTATTTGAATGTAATTCAGTATGCATTTTTGAAATCTGTAATAAGGTTCAAGTGTTTTTATATTAAATATCCAGATCCTGGTGTCAACTTGTGCTGTACCTATCTTCATCACCTTAGAGTTGCATGAGTGGGGAAAAATAGAAGAACCCTATAAATAAATCTTGTTTGTAACATTTATCATTAAAAAGCAAAAGTATATTCTATGAAAAATAAATGACTCACATTGATATGTTTTATTTTGATGTTATAATTTATTAATCTTAACTTAGGTTAGTATTTTGAAATAAAACAGTTTTATATTATTTTCAATAATACTGGAAATAACAAAAAAATCAGGTAAATTTTCTGCTACCATAAAGATGAGCATCTATACTGAAAATCTTCTTAAAAGTATAACTTAGATTTTCCAGGGAATTGTTAAATAGTATCTTAAAATCCTCTGGGACTTCTCAGAAAACAACCTTGTTAGAAAAAGCCTATTTATGTCTTCTGACTTATCTACTTTAAATTGTCCGTTCTTGCAAAGAGTACTTTTACTGCAGTTCATTAGTTTTTAGAATCTATAGGTTTGTAGAACTTGATTTCTTTAATCATGCATGTAAAATTAATTATTAGAACTTTTTCATTTTGCTGATTTCAGCAAGAGTATGGAGCCACACAAGATAGCCTTCAGCAAAATATGTAGCTTCTAGCAGGAAAAGGAAAAATGATTCTTGCTTTTTCTTAAAATGAATTTTCTGTTTCAGTAACTTGTAGTCAAACCATTAGGGCAAACATTTAACTTTATTTTCTTTTTTTTATATTTCCAGCCGAAAGTTGAAAATAACAGCACTGTCATCCATCTAAAATCACACAGGCCTGTGTTGCAGGCACATTAATGGAAGGCAATCTCAAGTAAACCAAGTACTCGTATCAGTGATGCTTTCGTCATTAGACACATAAAGTTTTAAAATCTCATTTGGAAATGATCTCAGGAAGAATTGCAACCAGAGAAATAAAATTTTATGTGGATTCAGGTATTGTGCTAACTTTCTCAGCACAATTCTAATTGCATAAAATTTTAGTAAGTGTGATTTGAGAATTTTGGTACCATTTAGCAATATTTTATTTATTTTTAAAAAATTTTATTTATAAAATTAATGTTAACAGCATGACATTGATCAATAAGAGTACATAGGTTTCAGGTAAATGTTTCTATGGCATTTGAACTGTTGATTATGTTGTGTACCCATCACCCACACTCAGATCATTTTCTGTCACCTTATATTTGTCCCTCCTTACAACTTTCCACCCACTCCTTCCCCAGCCCCTATCCCCCACATACCTTTCCCCCAGGTAACCACTTCACTTTTATCTAAGTCCATGAGTCTCAGTTTTATATTCCATCTATGTGTGAAATCATATAACTCTTAGCTTTTTTCTGATTTACTTATTTCACTCAGTATAATGTTCTCAAGGTTCATCCATGTTGTTGTCAATGTCACTATGTCATCATTTCTTATGACTGAGTAGTATTCCATTGTGTATATGTACCACATCTTCTTTATCCAAACCTCTATTGAGGGACACTTTGGTTTTTCCATGTCTTGACCACTGTGAATAATGCTGCAATGAACATGGGGGTACACGTACGTGTCTTTACATACCAATATTTTCAAGTTTTTTGAGTAGATACCCAGTAGAGGGATTGCTGGGTCATATGGTAGTTCTATTCTTAGTTTTTTGAGGAACCACCACCATACTTCCTTCCAAAATGATTGTACTAATTTGCATTCTCAGCATCAGTAAATGAAGGTTCTTTTTTCTCCACAGCCTCTCCAACACTTGATATTTCCAGTCTTGTTATAATAGCCAATTTTAAAAGAGGCAACTCTTCCTTCAAAATGCAGATGTCATAAAGAGAGAATATGAATGGTGGTGCAGAACTAGAGGGTCTGTATTAAATTCTTGTATGATGCATTACAAATTCAGCAGTATACAGAGGACCATCTTACGTATATGAGGACAAGTTCAAGACAAGAATTAATTCTGCATCTTTACCCATAAATGTAAAACTAAAGTCCCCACAATCAACATGATGCCTCCTACAGATACATTGTAGGTGGACACAACCAACCCTCAGCTCTCCTGACCAAATGCTAAGAATGCCTTCTATGTTCCCCTTCCTATTTGAGTAAGACATTTACAGATACATGAGAAGTATTTGTTAGTTTCTATGACCATATAGCTCTGTTTAACTTTATCTTTTCCTTTCTTTTCTTAAGACTTTAATAAAAATATTTTAGAGATAATTCTTATTTTTTGGTTTCCTTTTCTCACATAAAAAATAGGAATGATATGCCTGACCCGATGGTGGCACAGTGGATAAAACATTGGACCGAGATGCAGAAAACCCAGGTTTGAAACCTCAATGTTGCCGGCTTGAGCACAGGCTCATCTGGTTTGAACAAGGCTCGCTAGTTTGAGCCCAAGGTCACTGGCTTGAGCAAAAGGTCACATAGTCTTCTGTAGCCTCTGGTCTAGGCACATATGAGAAAGCAATCAATGAACAACTAAGATGCCACAACAAAAAACTGATTCTTCTCATCTCTCTCCCTTCCTGTTTGTCCCTATTTGTCCCTCTCTCTATCTCTCTGTTGCTGTCACACACACGCAAAATAAAGAAACATTAATCAAAGCTAAAAAATATATATTCAAGAAAAGAGTTCATGGGTCCCCTTTCTTGACCTTTGCTATTTCAGTAAAGCAGGATTGACCATCTGATTTTCTGGACACAATGAGAACAAAATTTTTATACTTCTCGAAATTTTTCCCTCAAGAGTCAAGATGTGCAGTTTGAAAAAGGAAAGAAAATTTAAGAATTGATTTGGAGTTGGGTTAGGGGAATCTTGTTAAAATCTTATCAACTCTGAGTCTAATTTAAGGCAGGATTTAAGTGGAATGGTTTGACCACTTGACACTGGCCCTCCTGTGTTAATTATAAAGGTAAATGTCTCTGAGTTTTACATTTAGCCACATAGCTTAAACCATCATTCCTTGAAATAACATAAATTATATTTATGATCCAACTGAACTCTAAAATAACAGAGTTGCTTAACCGTTGTCCTCTGAGCCTGTGCATTTATCAGAAAATTAAATTATTATCTCAAATATTTAAATTATATGCTGAATTTCTTTATGTAGTTTCCTTAAGTCCCATCTAATGATTCAGTCGAATATTCTTTCTGTTATGATTGCTTTCTTTGTTTTCAGACATTTGCTTTGTCTCTAAGATGGTAAGTATTTTAAAAATTAAATTCCAGACATTGTGAACAAAAAAGAAAAAAAAATGGAGCTAATCTGACACATAGAATTACATCTTCTCCCTCCTAATAGAATTTGATTTTGCTTCTGGCAGCAGCTAAGGTAGGTCAGATCACCTTAATGGAATCTGAGATTGAACTGATCTAAACAGGAGCTTTAATCTCAATAAGGCTGGTCTATTTCTTGTTGGGCTGAACACCAGTACAAATACGGGGTATTAGCCAGACCCTTCCCCTTTCATCAACAGCAATTATTGCTTCCTAGCCCCAGAAGGCTGCCTGAACTTTGTTCACCATTACAATCACAGATGCTTGGTCATTGGGCTTCCCTACTGATAAGATTTTCAATTGCTTCTTTTTTAAAAAATTGGGAGCCCTCGGGGCAAAAATGCAACACCAAACATCAGCTTTCTTTGTGGGAGGTTGGCCATTATATCCTCACTGTTCAATAGCTCTGAAGCCTTCTGCTATAGGCTTTATTGTGGCCCAGAAATCCAAATGCTGAAGCCCTAACCCAGAAAGTGACTATATCTGGAGATAAAGTATTTAGGAGTTAATTAAAGTTAAGTGAGGTCATAAGAATGGGACCTTAATATATTGGGACGTGGCCTTTTAAGAAGAAGAAGAGATCTCTCTACCATGTGTGGACACAGCGAGAAGGTGACTACTACAGGAGGAAGCAGAACCTCACTGAAACCAGCCATGTCAGCACCTTTATTGTTGTGGCTGTTGGAACCTTGATCTCAGACTTCAGCCTCCAGAATAATTAGATACAAATTTCTGTCAATTGCTCTGTTGTGTGTTATGTTGTTGATTTTATGGCAGCTGATCAATAAACCATCTAGTAGGTATCAAGCACTTGTTTCTCCGCCTTCCTTTCCTCACTATTGGTGAAAAGGTTGGCCTGTTAAAGGCTTGTCTGCCATAATAAATGTACTGTGTAGGCTACAGTGACACCAGAATACGGGCCTCATCTGGAACCACTAGAGAGAGTTGATAATCTCATGGCAGGTGCTTAATAAGACTTGGGGGGCAAGAAAAAAAGTAACCATCGTCATATAATACTGAATATTTGAATAAATTAACCCAAAGTATTTCTAATATTTGGCATATTATTTCACTAGAAAATGGAATTGATAGTGTTCTTTTTCAACTGTGGTATTTAAAAAAACTGGCAGGTGTCTGAGTTTCACCCTACTTGTAACATAACAAATTTGTCTGCTATAGTATCATGGATGCTAGAGAAGACAGGAGACTCTTGGGTCAGAAATAAAAGACTATTATTCATAGTGATAGCAGGTGACAGAGTTTCAACATTTATTTTAATGCTTTATTACTAAGCTTCAATTCCCCAAAGAGAACCTGGGAAGGACCAGGTAACACTCACACACAGTTCATTACACTGCAGTGGAGGAACCTTAAGCTTAGGGGCCTCCGATCTTGTTCAATGAGCTGCAAGAAGGTCTGCACTTTGCTCCAGATGGAGACTTTTATTTTACTGAGAAGTAAACAAGGTTTCCTTTGCTCCAGAAGACGACATTATTGCTATCTTTCCAGGCTATGGACTATACAACCATCCTTGAATAGTCCAGACCAGAGTGAAGTCAGTGCCTTTTCTTGCAAGACATGCAGAAACATGAGACTTGTAGAGAACTTTCCAACGTGGAGAAGAAAAATCCTTCACACCAAACACCTTGCCATCAGATACACCGAGTTCTGCTCACTATTCAGTACCCAGTGTACAGCGGTGAACAGGATGCATACAGTCCAATATCAGGAGACTAGAGACCCAAGAAGGTGAATGAAAGTTAACTAAATTGTACTCATTATTGCTCATTTACTATATTGATGTTCTTTGGTTTTGTATCATATTTTGATGGTTATGGAGGTAAATAAAAAACTACTTCTACCTGACCCATGGTGGCACAGTGGATAAAACATTGACCTGGAACACTGAGGTTGCCAGTTCAAAACACTGGGATTGCCTGGTCAAGGCACATGCAGGAAGCAACTACTCTGAGTAGGTGCTTCCCACTTCTCTCCCCTCTTTCTCACTCTCTTCCACACTCTCTCTTCCCCTTCTCTCCAAACATCAATAAATAAATTTTAAAAAAACTACTTCTAAATAAGTTCATGAGTTTACTAATATATTCAGCTATCCAACCTTATTTGTTTAATAATGTGTGAAATTCCTCAAAAAATAATTTTCCTGTTACCTGTATTCTAGGAGCATAATCTTCTATTTTTTTTTCCAACCCATTTTAAATAATCATAACATATGCCTTTCCTGTCTTGTCTATGAGTGATGTGCATAGTTTAAATTAGTCTGAATTGCTTGAGAACCAACTTCTGAAAGCTGAGGTCTGAAGTTTTATAATCACACAGAAACCAGCTAAGGCCAGCATTGCAGCCACACTCATGGGATCCCAGCTGTGCGAATAAATCCCATGGCCTCTCTGTGCCTCAGTTTCTCAGCCTGCAAAATGGGCATCAGAGTGGTACCCATCTCATAGAATGCTCCTGGAAATTTTACAGAATAATGTACAAATAATATATTGTAAAGTCTTTGGCACATAATATGGGTTTAAAATTGTTATCTAAAAGTATTTCTCAGCCTGACCTGTGGTGGCGCAGTGGATAAAGCGTCGACCTGGGAACACTGAGGTCGTCAGTTCAAAACCCTGCACTGGTCTGGTCAAGGCACATATGGGAGTTGATGCTTCCAGCTCCTCCCTCCTTTCTCTCTTTCTCTCTCTCTCTCCTCTCTCTCTCTCTCTCTCTCTCTCTCTCTCTCTCACTGTGTCTCCTCTCTAAAAAAAATGAATAAAATAGAAAAAAAAAATTTAAAAATATTTCTCGCCTGACCAGGCGGTGGCGCAGTGGATAGAGCATCAGACTAGGATATGAAGGACCCAGATTCGAGACCCCAAGGTCGCCAGCTTGAGCACAGGCTCATCTGTTTTGAGCAAGGCTCACCAACTTGAGCCCAAGGTCGCTGGCTCAAGCAAAGGGTCACTAGGTCTGCTGTAGCCCCCTGGTCAAGGCACATATGAGAAATCAATCAATGAACAACTAAGGAGCAGCAACAAAGAATTGATGTTTCTCATCTCTCTCCATTCCTGTCTGCCTGTCTCTATCTGTCCCTCTCTCTGACTCTCTCTGTCTCTGCAACAGAAAAACTATAATAATAATAAAATAAAATAAATAAAAATATTTTTTATTGCACACACATACACATATTACTGAAATGAAAATAAATTACTTTATAAATATATAATTATGGCCTGACCAGGCGGTGGCGCAGTGGATAGAGCATCGAACTGGGATGCGGAAGACCCAGGTTCGAGACCCCAAGGTTGCCAGCTTGAGCGTGAGCCCATCTGTCTTGAGCAAAAGCTCACCAGCTTCGACCCAAGGTTGCTGGCTCCAGCAAGGGGTGGCTCGGTCTGCTGAAGGCCCACAGTCAAGGCACATGTGAGAAAGCAACCAATGAACAACTATGGTGTTGCAATGGCAATGAAAAACTAATTATTAATGCTGCTCATTTCTCTCAGTTCCTGTCCGTCTGTCCCTACCTATCCTTCTCTCTGACTCTCTCTCTGTCTCTGTAAAAAAATAAAATAAAATAAAATAACATATAATTATGACATTTAACAAGTTTATACTCTTATTGACAAATTGCAGGTTGTCATGGTTTTATTGTCAAAATAGCATACATTAAATAATTGAGTTTCAGGAGAAGAGAAATGAAATGTGGGGAAGAAACTCTATGTTTAGGTCCTAGATTCCACCAAGGCTTCCAGAAAATAAACTGGAATGGGGAAAAATACAGAGGAGACTGCTTACTATTATTTTACAGTAGGTTCTACAGCACAAAGTTAAGATTATAAAATAGCAAATTCTATAGGAATTCTCATTTTGTTATAACTTGAAATTGCTGCCTCATCAACAGACAGTTGAATATTAATCTTCATAGCAAATGATATAACAATTGGCACGGAAAACAGTGGGAATGTCAGATAAATTCTGCACGTTGATACTTGTTAAAGTAGTAGCTTTCTTCTTCAATGAAATATATACTTAAGATTTAAATTCCAAGACAATAAGAGAAAAAGAGACAAAGAACATTTAAAAAGCACTTTTAGTAATGTTTGAAATGTACCTCGTTTTTGGACTCATTGATTTTTACTTTTTAAAACAAGCCTTTTTTATTTCCAAATATGACATGCACATTATTCAGCCACACTAAAGAACAGTACAATTTGTTGCCGACTATATCATCAATTCTGTTTTAATCTTCCCGGGGTACTGAAGTAAAGCCTGCTGAGCTGTAGATTTCCTTTGCCATGGCAGGAGAAATTTACTAAGCAATATTGCTCCTTTTCCCCGAGGCTTGCATATCTGCCTTCCCCTGGAGCACAGCCCTTCCTTCCGCAGTTGGGGACACAGCTAGGTGTCTGCGGCACGTCACAGTGTGTGCTCCATTGATTAACCATGAAAACAGTAATGGAACTGGCATTGATCCCTGAAATGGCTCCTCTGAAATCCTTTAGGATGGCCACAGGGTCACTACTCATGTTCCGTTGTGAGGATAAGCTTCAAGCTATCTGACTGCTTGCTAACCGCCACCTGCAATAAACTGCTTACCTTTCCATTACCAGCTTAACAATTGCCTGCCAGAGTGGAGTGTATGAAAAATAGATAAGGAAGCTCCCAAACTTTACAACTGCAGAGTCATGTGCACAACCAGGTTTGAGAGTTTTCAGCCTGGAAAATAACTCCCATGCACACTGGAAAGTATAAAGTGATTCGGTCCCTCATTGTAAATTTTCAGAATTTAACAATAAAAAGATCTAGCTACATTTGTATGCCACTTTTAACTCTTCAAAGCAATTTTATGTTTCTTTTTTTGGCTTGTTTCTCTGGGTTTTCTATCTAGACAATTTCTAAAAATGAGCAAAACTATGGTAAAACCATGACTAAGAAATGTTAAATGGTTATGTGAGGATTACTACAGATAGAACTCTAAATTGTGTCTTTCATCCAGCTACCCCACGTACCCATCCATATGCCCATCACCCATCTATCCACCTCCACACTTACCTACCCACCCACCTACCTATCCATCCACCCATACAATCTATTCTCTTTTCCTTCCACTCGTCCATATAACTTTTCTTCTTAAGCATCCACCCACTCACCATCTATCCACCAACCCACTCATCCGCCCAACTTCTTGCCCATCCACCCACCCACCCATCTATTCATCTACCAATCATCTTACCCATCCACCCATTCACCTAAGCACCAACCCCATTCACCCATTCAACCTCTTACTTGAGTGTGTCTGTGATACATGTATAGCCCCTTCATTGTCTTTATCCATTCATTCATCAATAGGCACAAGCTTATTTCTGTATCTTGTTTATTGTTAATAATGCTGCAATAAATATGAAAGTGCAGACATCTCTTCAAGATTCTATTTTCTTTTTTATTATTAATTTTAATAGGGTGACACCAATAAATCAGGGTACATATGTTCAAAGAGAATATCTCCAGGTTATCTTATTATTCAATTATGTTGCATACCCATCACCCAAAGTCAAATTGTCCTCTGCCACCTTCTATCTGGTTTTCCCTGTGCCCCTCCCCTCATCCCTATCCAACCCTCTCCTCCCTCCCCCCACCCCGTAACCACCACTCACTTGTCCATGTCTCATAGTTTCGATTTTATGTCCCACCTATGTATGAAATCATGCTGTTCTCAGTTTTTTTTCTGATTTACTTATTTCACTCCGTATAATGTTATCAAGGTCCATCCATTTTGTTGTAAATGATCCGATGTCATCATTTCTTATGGCTGAGTAGTATTCCATGGTATATATGTCCTTTGAAGGACAATTGGGCTGTTTCCTTATCTTAGCTATTGTGAACAATGCTGCCACGAACATGGGGGCGCATTTCTTCTTTTCGAACAGTGCTATGGTGTTCTTAGGGTATATTTCTATAAGTAGGATAGCTGGGTCAAAAGGCAGTTCTATTTTTAATTTTTTGAGAAATCTCCATACTGTTTTCCACAGTGACTGCACCAGTTTGCAATCCCACCAGCAGTGCAGGAGGGTTCCCTTTTCTCCACATCCTCGCCAGCACTTGTTCTGTGTAGTTTTGCAGATGAGCGCCATTCTGACTGGTGTGAGGTGATATCTCATTGTGGTTTTAATTTGCATTTCTCTAATGATTAGTGATGTTGAGCATTTTTTCATATGCCTATTGGCCATCAGTATGTCCTCTTTAGAGAAATTTCTATTCATTTCTTTTGCCCATTTTTTGATTGGATTGTTTGTCTTCATGTTCTTTACAAATTTTGGTTATTATAAATTTCCTTATAACCCCTTTATAAATTTTGGTTATTAACCCCTTATCAGGAGTACTGTCTGATATGTTCTCCCATTGTGTGGTTTGACTTTTTATTCTGTTCTTATTATCTTTAGCTGTGCAAAAACTTTTTAGTTTGATATAGTCCCATTTGTTTATCTTGCCTTTTATTTCATTTGCCTGTGGAGATAAATCGGCAAATATATTGCTGCTACAGATGTCGGAGAGCTTGCTGCCTATGTTTTCTTTAAGATGCTTATGGTTTCACGGCTTACATTTAAGTCTTTTATCCATTTTGAGTTTGTTTTTGTGAATGGTGTAAGTTGATGGTCTAGTTTCATTTTTTTGCAGGTAGATGTCCAATTTTCCCAACACTATTTGTTAAAAGAGGCTGTCTTTACTCCATTGTATGTTCTTTCCTCCTTTGTCAAATATCAGTTGTCCATAAAGGTGTGGGTTTATTTCTGGGTTCTCTGTTCTGTTCCATTGATCTATGTGCCTGTTCTTATGCCAGTCCCAGGCTGTCTTGAGTATAATGGCCTTATAGTAAACCTTGATATCTGGAAGAGTGATACCTCCTGCTTTATTTTTTCTTTTTGAGATTGCTGAGGCTATTCGTGTTCTTTTTTGGTTCTATATGAATATTTGGAATATGAGTTCTATATCTTTGAAGTATATCATTGGTATTTTAATTGGTATTGCATTGAATTTATAAATTGCTATGGGTAATATAGACATTTTAATGATGTTTATTCTTCCTAGCCATGAGCACGGTATATGCTTCCACTTATTTGTATCTTCCTTGATTTCTTTTATCAATGTTTTATAATTTTCCGAGTACAAATCCTTAACTTCCTTGGTTAAATTTACTCCTAGGTACTTTATTTTTTTGGTTGCAATAGTGAAAGGGATTGTTTCCTTAATTTCTTTTGCTGACAGTTCATTGTTGGTATATAGAAATGCCTCTGATTTATGAGTATTAATTTTATATCCTGCCTCCTTGCCGAATTCATTTATCAGGTCCAGTAGTTTTTTGACTGAGACTTTAGGGTTTTCTATATACAATATCATATCATCTGCAAATAATGACAGTTTTACTTCTTCTTTTCCAATTTGGATGCCTTTTATTTCTTCTTCTTGTCTGATTGCTGTAGCTAGGACTTCCAGAACTTTGTTGGAATAGAGTGGTGAAAGGGGGCATCCCTGCCTGGTTCCTGATCTTAAGGGGATTGCTTTTAATTTTTGCCCATTTAGTATGATGTTTGCTGTGGGTTTGTCATAGATTGTCTTTATCATGTTAAGGAATGTTTCCTGTATTCCCACTTTACTGAGAGTTTTGAGCATGAATGGGTGCTGGATTTTATCAAATGCCTTTTCTGCATCTATTGAAATTATCATGTGATTTTTGTCTTTCCTTTTGTTTATGTGATGAATCATACTGATTGATTTGCGGATATTGAATCAGCCTTGCCTCTCCAGAATAAATCCCACTTGATCATGGTGTATGATTTTTTTCATATATTGCTGGATCCGGTTGGCTAATATTTTGTTGATAATTTTAGCGTCTAAATTCATCAGGGATATAGGCCTATAATTTTCTTTCTTGTGTTGTCTTTGCCCGGTTTTGGGATCAGAATTATGCTCTCTTCATAAAAGAAGCTTGGAAGTCTTCCTTTCTCTTGAATTTTTTGAAATAGCTTGAGGAGGATAGGAGTTAGTTCTTCTTTGAATTTTTGGTAAAATTCACTTGTGAAGCCATCAGGCCCAGGACATTTCTTTTACGGGAGTTTTGTTTTAATTGGTCTGTTTAGGTGTTCTGATTCTTCCAGATTGATTTTTGGAAGATTATATGATTCAAGAAATTTGTCCATTTTACCTAGGTTGTCTAATTTTTTGGCATAGAGTTCTTCATAGTATTTTCTTACAATGCTTTGTATTTCTGTTGTGTCAGTTGTTATTTCTCCACTGTAATTTCTAATTTTATTTATTTGGGTCCTTTCTCTTTTTTTCTTGGTGAGTCTAGTTAAAGGTTCATTAATCTTGTTTACCTTTTCAAAGAACCAGCTTCTGGTTTCATTGATCCTGTGTGTTGTTTCCTTAGCCTGTATGTCATTTATTTCTGTTCTGATCTTTATTATTTCCTTCCTTCTACTGGTCCTGGGCTTTATCTGCTGTTGTTTTTCTAGTTTATTTAGATGCAGGGTGAGGTTGCTTATTTAAGCTTTTTCTTGCTTCTCATGGTATGCCTGTAGTGTAATGAACTTCCCTCTCAGTACTGCTTTTGCTGTGTCCCATAAATTTTGAGTTGATGTATGCTCATTTTCATTCGTTTCTAGAAAAACTTTTTTATTTCTTCTTTGATCTCATGGTTAATCCATTCATTATTTAATAACATGCTATTTAGTTTCTAAGTGTTTGAGTATTCTTCAGTTTTTCTTTTGTGGTTGATTTCTAGTTTCATGGCATTGTGATCAGAGAAAATGCTTCATATGATTTCAATCTTTTAAAATTTATTGAGACCGTTTTTGTATTCTAACATGTGGTCTATCCTAGAAAATGTACCATGAGCGCTTGAGAAGAATGTATATTCTACTGCTTTAGGGTGAAAAGTTCTGGAGATATCTATTAAATTGAGCTGATCTAGTGTATCCTTTAAGTCTGCTGTTTCTCTATTAATTTTCTTTCTTGAGGATCTATCCAGTGTTGTTAGAGGGGCATTGAAATCCTCTACTATGATAGTATTGCTGTTAATCTCACCGTTTATATCCATCAAAGTCTGCTTTATGTATGTCGGGGCTCCTATATTTGGTGCATAGATATTTATAATAGTTATATCTTCCTGTTGAATTGTTCCCTTTATCATTATGTAGTGTCCTTCTTTATCCCTTACTATAGCCTTTGTTGTAAAGTCCATTTTGTCAGCTATAAGTACTGCTACCCAGGCTTTTTTTCATTTCCATTTGCATGAAATATTTTTTTTCCATCCTTTTACCTTCAGTCTATGTGCATCTTTTGTTTTAAGGTGTGTCTCTTGTAGACAGCATATCTATGGGTCCTGTTTCTTTATCCACGCAGCTATCCTATGTCTTTTGATTGGATCATTTAATCCATTTACATTTAAGGTTATTATTGATATGTAGTTGTTTATTGCCATTTTATTATTTAAAGCTGTATTCTTTTTTTTTCTATATTCTTTCCTCCCTTTGAACTGTTCACAACAGGCCCCTTAGTATCTCTTGCAGAATTGGTTTTAATTTGATGAATTCCTTGAGGCTTTCTTTGTCTGGGAAGCTCTTTATGTCTCCTCCAATTTTAAATGTTAGCCTTGCTGGATAGAGTAGTCTTGGTTGTAGGTTCTTGTTCTGCATTACTTTGAATATATCTTGCCATTCCCTTGTGGCCTCAAGTGTTTCTGTTGAGAAATCAGATGTCATCCTTATGGGGGCTCCTTTGTAGGTGATAGCCTTTATTTCTCTTGCAGCTTTTAAAATTTTCTCTTTATCCCTTAGCTTTGGTATTTTAAGTATGATGTGTCTTGGTGTATATTTCTTTGGGTTTTTCTTTAATGGAGTTCTGTGTGCTTCTTGAGCATGTGGAATGCTTACCAGCCTTAATTTAGGGAAGTTTTCTTCTATGATATGATTGAACAAAATTTTTATTTCTTGTTCTCTCTCCTCTTTTTCAGGAACCCCTATTATGCAAATGTGTTTCTCTTCATGTTGTCACAGAGCTCCCTTAGAGTTTCCTCACATTTTTTGAGTCTCTTTTGCTTTTTCTGCTCTCCTTCTGTGCCTTTGTTTATTGTGTCTTCTAACTCGCTGATTCGATCCTCAGCATCATTCATCCTGCTTTTAATTCTTTCCATTGTGGTCTTCAGTTCTGATACTGTATTTGTCATATCTGTCTGTTTCTTTTTTATTATTTCAATTTCATTTTTTATACTTTTTATCTCTTTTTTTAGGTGTTCATAATGACTATCCATTGTTGTTCTAATTTCTTTGAACATCCTAACTATTATTATTTGAAATTCTGCTTTTCGTAATTTGGTTATATCTGGTTCATTCAGGTCCTTCTCTGGGGATAACTCTTGATTCATTTGGTTTGCATTTCTCTGCCTGCCCATTTTGTCTGTGTATAAGAAGGTTGTAGCCACTGGAGTCCAGTAGGTGTTGCCTTTGTGTTCTCTAGGTGTGGTCTGTCTGCAGGCCCGCCACCCCCTCTCCCGCTGCCTAACGTGATTGGGAATGGGCGTTGCCAGTGCTGGTCCACTGCGGCTGTTGCTGTGATTTCCACCTCTCCTCCGTGGGAGGGGCTGTCACTCAAGCCACAAGTCTCAGCACCAAGGGTAGAGGTGAGCACCTTTGCTCAGCTATGGACCCAGCCTGTTTCTGGGCTTCCACCCAGTCCCCGCAGTCAGAGCCTTCTCGCCACAGTTTCTTGGGTTGGATGGGACTGCTGACGTGCTCTCAGCTGTGAGGCTTTGCCTATCCAGAGCTTTAACCCTGTCCTCGAGGCCCGGGCCCTCCTGCACAGGGTCGCAAACTGTGGTTTATTAGGCCGGGCATGGCTGCTGGCGTGCACTCAGCTGAGAACTTTAGCCCTGCCCCCGCATTCAGAGCCAACTCGCTCATGCAGGATGGCAACCCGCAGTTTCTCTGGATGGTTGGGGCTGCTGGTGTGAGCTCAGCCACGAGCCTCCGCCCGTCCCTGGTCCTAGCCCCGTTTCCAGGGTCAGGGCAGGCTTGCGCACAGTCGCAGAGCAGATCTCTGCCCATTCCTGGCCTCCCGCTTTTCCCCGCAGGTGCGGTTACAGGTGAGCAGCAGCTGCTGGATCGTTTTTGCGCGTCCCCTCCACCCCTGCTGGGCTAGACCCAGCTCACACCGCCCGGGCCTCCGCCCCCACTGACAGAACTGTGTTTCAGCATCCCGCCGCCACCGTCCCTCCAGCAACCCTCAGCAGAGTAGGAAGGGGCCCCACAGTTCAGACCCTAACACTCCATACTGTAGACCTGGAAGCTCCCTGCATCTAAGCAGCTCTGCTCTAAGTGCCGTGGGAGAGCAACTTTGGCTGGTGTCCTGTCTCCCTTTGCTGGTATTGCTAGTTCCAGGGGAAATATTCGTTTTTGATTAGAGAAGTGACTTAGCCCAGTGGTTAGGGTGGCTGTCCCTCAGAGTGTTTCTCCCTGTGACTTCCAGCTTACTCTCTCTTCCCGCTGCTCTGGTCCTCTCCTCTGACCCCGTTTCCTGGAGTCCCGGGTGAGTGGCTGTGAGAGAGGTTTTCTGTATTGTTCCTTTAAGAATCTTGGGTCTCAGAAAACTGTCTCTTTCTCGCTAACAGTATCCTCACTTGTTTTACAGCTCAATACTTTCCAAACATCTCTTCTAGGCTCTGGGACTGCAGGCTGGGGCTTTGTTCCTGGGACCCAGGTCCCTCCCTCTCCGCCAAACTCTCCTCCCGCCATGTGGGTCTCTCCGGGCTGCCTTTTGCTCCAGGGAGCTGGGCAGCCCTCTTAGCGTTTTCGCTATTCCTACCAGTCTCAATGTGGCTTCTTCTGTGTTACTTGTTTGAAGAGTCCACTTAGTTTAGTTCAAAGTTGGTTTATCCAGATGATGGTTCTTAAAATTGAATTATCATCCACTTTGGTTCTGGGAGTTGGAAGTTGGTACGTCCGCCTACTCCATCACCATCTTGCTCCTCCGAGTTGTTTTTTGGGTTTTTTTTAAGTAGATTTTACTTTAGTATGGCTGAATAGTCTGCTTCATTCATCTCTGATTGATGGCCTCCTCTCTGGAGACGGCGCTAGAGCTTGGGGACTCCACGGATTGAGGCCCGCGGATGGCCTCGGAACGGTGGCGGGCGTTAAGCAGAGCCCGAGGGGTGTCACCTGCCTCGGTTCTTAACCTTTTTTCCAAGATTCTATTTTCAATTCTTTTGGATATATACCCAGAATTTTCATTGTAGGGTCATGTGAAAGTTTTATTTTTAATTAGTTAATTAAAACAAGGACTTTATACTGTTTTCCACAGTTGTACCATTTCTATTCCTGTCAACAGTATACAATAGTTTTCATTTCTGTACATCATCTGTAACACTTATCTTTTTTTAAAAAAAAAATGGCATTTTTACAGATGTAGGTCATATCTTATTATGGTTTTGATTTGCATTTTTCTGATGATTAGTGATGCTGAGCATCTTTTAATGTACCTGTTGGCCATTTGTATGTCTTCTTTAGAGAAATGTCTATTCAAATATTGGCATAAAGACAGAAATATAGACCAATAAAACAGAATAGAAAGCCTGTAAACAAACTCACACATAGATGGTCAATTGACCCCAGATAAGGTATCCAAGAATACACAATGAGAAGAAAACAGCCTCTTCAACAAATAGCAATAAGTAACTTTATACTCACATGCAAAATAATAAAAATGGATTCTTAACTTATACTACATATATAAATAAACCCAAATTGAACTGAAGACAAAAACATAAAAATTAATATTGTTAAAGTCCTAGAAGAAAACATGTGAGAAAAGCTCTAGACATTGTACTTGACAGTGATGTTTTGGATGATGACCAAAGACAGACAACAAAGGACAGATATTTTAAAATAATATCAGGATGCTTTAACTGCAGAGTGGTTAGCTAGCAAAGACACAGTAGATATTTTCATTAGATCACCAACAGAAAGAAAGGAAGAACTTAACACATTGATGTTGGTTCCAGCCCCTGACCCCAGAGGATTGTCGTATCCTTTGAGTGGGTGACATCAGGCATTTAAGTTTGGGAGAGGGGGAGAGAAAAAAGCTTCATCATGAGCAAAAAAGGAGCACTTGAAGGAAGCTTTCTGGAAGAGGAGAGAATAGATTGCAATGCCAACAGCTCAGATGATGCATTGGGCAACAGTGGGCTACCATGTGTAGGACAGGAAATAAAGCTTTGCCTGAGCTAGGGGTAAGGCTTTTAGCCATGCACTGTGGGCAGAGAAAACCCGGAGAAGCCTCGGAAGTGGAGCTTCAGAGCTGGCTTTTCATATCCCTCATTGGAATGCACTTGAAGCCAGTGACCAGCCTCCTGGTTAGCTCAGCTCCAAAGAGCTCTATCTGGCAGGTCTACATCTATTTCCCACACATGAAAGGTCCTGACTCATTATTAGATTGATGCAGATACAATTCCATTAGGTTCCATTGCTCCTTATCACTGTGTTTAAAGTTTGGGTATTTAAGCTCTCCTAGTTAAACTAGTGTGGCTGCTTAAAAAATCGTTTTGTGCAGGATTCTTCACAGGGCCAGGAAAAACCCTCAATCTCCACCACGACTCCCGGCCATGGTCCTTGGCCCCATCTTTGTATCTGACATCTGGAGACCCCCAGGGTGCCATTGTGACCATCTACTCTTTCAAAAGTAGTCTTTTCACAGTATAATATCAATCCTTCCATTTGTCAAATAAAAAGAACAACAAACTAGAATTAAGGATATGTGTTTATCTGAGTTATAGTTCTACGGATTACCAATTATACTTTTAAAAAGCAATTAGATTATTTCCCTTTCCAATAAAATTATTAACATGACCTTTTTTAAGGACAAAAAATATTATGTTATAGTGACTCATGTTTATGTTAAAACAAAAATATCATTATCTAGGGAAAAATAATATTCATTAACTATGTGTTCAAGCAATCTGTGCTGAATATATTACTGTTTTGATAAGTCTAGATCCATGGCATTGGGTGACCAACTCATAGTCAACCTAACAGTCACATTTATAATTCAAAACACAGTAGTAGATGAAGATTTGTATTTTATGTTTAAGGATTATTTATTCAGAGAAGTAATTTATTAAAAAAACAAAATTCTGTGATTCTGCCCTCAATCAACCAAGTCCAGCTGCTAAAATAGAACTTCACTCAAATGAATACAATTAAATCCTCAATTTCATTTTGTAAGGAGATAGTCTTACTTGAATTTTTAAAAATATGTTTAAAACTTTACAAAATAATATTGACCCCAAATAGTACCTATTAACTTATCATTTCATGTTGGCTTTTGAAAGTGTTTGATGCAGCACTCCTGGAAAGGAGGGTTGAAAGAGAACATCTGACCACATTTTCAATCCCTGAGTAACAATTATCCAATTCAGTTAGACTCAGAAATGCACCGGTAACATTTTCTTTACTTGTGAAAATATAAGATGCATTTTGATTCTCTAACTTAAATCAATAATAATTATAGAATTTTTTGTGTGTAGAAATGAGGATATCTGAAATCATGCTTAGAATAAATTGACAAAAATTTGAGCTTGCCATTTCCTGCCAATAAATGGATGTTGTATCATTCAAGTCAGCATATTTGTTCAAATGTCAGTAAGACATACATTCTCCAGTAAGGGAACCGATATGGAAATATAGGTGATATTCAGAGAATGGGAATATACACATACATAAACACACACATTGTATATATTAGTGTGGGAATATGTTTTATATATATATATATATATACACACACACATACATATATACACACACACTACTGTATATGTATGTATGTGTTATATGGTATATGCGTATATATGTACATACTGGTATAAATGTATATATGTGTTATGTATGTGTATATATGTATATTTGTATATGTGTTTTATATATATATACCAGAATGAGAAAATATATCTAATAAATATATATACATACACATATATGTAATATATGAGTATATGAGAATGTATATCATATACATACACAATATACACATACAGGTACTGGTAAGGGAGTATATATGTGTATATTTGTATGAGAAATATTAACAATTTTCCAAATCAAGTTTTGTCCTGGATCCTAAACAAACTATAAATGTGCTCCTTGTGCCAAGCAGTATAGGACACTCCCTGCCATGTTTGCTAGTTCTTATTCTTCCTTTAAGACAGAATTTAAGAGATTGCCCTTCTTTGCTGCCTTTCCAGTAGATAGGAAAATAAATCTACAGCTTCTCAAGAGAACTTCTACTTTAATTCAGACACCAAATAAGGCTAAGGTCATCATCTGTCCTCCTTAAATTCCATAAAGATTGCGCGAACCCTCCTCTGAGGAGGGTGCCTGCTGACCAGACACAGGCTCGGCTTGTCTACCCGGCAGGCCTCGTCCCTCCAGGGCTCACAGGTCCAGGGAGTCCGGCCAGCCAGGGTCCCTACTGCTCACCACTGAGGACCTCAAAGAAGAAGTCCCAGCTTTAAACACACAGTCAATGAGGTGGAGACATTGCTAAAGAGAGTTATATAAAGAAACCACAGAACCTGACTAAGCAGTGGTGCAGTGGATAGAGAATCGGACTGGGACACAGAGGACCCAGGGTCAAAACCTCGAGGTTGCCAGAGTGAGTGCGGCCTCATCTGGTTTGAGCACAGCTCTCCAGCAAAGGGTCACTCGGTCTGCTGGAGCCCCCCTGTCAAGGCACATATGGGAAAGCAATCAATGAACAACTAAGGAGCCGCACCAAAGAATTGATGCTTCTCATCTCTCTCCCTTCTTGTCTCTCTATCCCTATCTGTACTTCTCTCTGTTTCACTCTCTGTCTCTGTCACAAAAAAAAAAAAAAAAAAGAAAAGAAAAATAAAGACACCACAGAAAAGAATGAAGTGTCCACAGACGAGACCTGGAAATATGTGTGTGCTGGAAGAATGTAGGATAAAAATAAGCAAAATTTTGCCAGCTCAACTGAGCTGCATCCTCTAAGAGAAGGTTTTTCTCTAACAAGTGATATTAACCATCCTGTTCAGCCATTTCTAGAAACAATGTGAAAAATATAAAAAGAAAAACAACTTTGTTTTAAAATTCCTTCCATAATCCTATGCTTAAAAGAATTTCTCCCTGGTAATACTTGAAATATAAATTTTCAAAACAAAAATAATAGAGATTAAATCTACTATGTGTATTTCAAAATTATTATAATATTATCTAGAAAAATAACTAAATCAATAATAGATTAAGTATAAAAACTTAAAGATATGTTATTTTCTTGAAAATTATTTAGAATATAATTTTAGTTTTTATTGAACTTTGAAGATATTTTATACCCTCAATGTTTTAAATACTTTGTGGTAATGATTTATACAAGTTGAAGTGGTTATTTTCCATACTTCATTACTTCCCCCAAATGATCATTGATTTGATAATTACTTGATATTTTAAAGCCTGAAGACTTAATGTCTTTGAAAATGTTTTAATGTCTTGTTCTAAGCAAAAATAATTTATGTGAACTTAAAGATGATTTAGTTTTTCCACAAAGATAAAGAACATTTTATTTTATCTTAATAATAAGACTATTTAGCAACATATCTTGCTGAAGAAATAAACATATAGCTAGTTAACAGATCATAAAATAAGGTGTTCCTCCATATAGTATCCAAATATTATTGTATTTATGAGAATGACTCAGGAGTAACTGTGTATAATATTTTACTTATTGATTTCTCTCCAGCTTCTCTTTTAATATTCTGATCTCTCTGCAAAGTGAACTGACATTTAAATACAAAGAGTTTGATTAATTTTGGTCATACAATTTGTCTGTAATTTTTTGTCACTTATTTATAGTTAAATCTTGGCCTTTGGACATGCTTAAGAATTAAATCAAGTAATACAGGTTATTGCACAACATGTTTTTATGTGAAGTTATGAGTCTACTATATACGAAGCAAATGGAGTTAGTGTGATGGGAGACACTCATTTTCTACCTGGAGAATCTGAAATTTTGGATAGAATCAGTGGGAAAAGTTAATTTTATGCAAAGGATCATCTATAGTTACTGTAAGAATTAACATATATTGATCACCAAGATCTCACAGTTTTAAAATTTATGCAAATACCTGAAACTTTTCTTATGAGACATCAGTGTACAAGATTAAGTTATCTTCAGGAAAATACTCATTCCAGTTTTGGACCTATACTTCAAATTACCTACTTAAAAAAAAAAAAAAAACTGCCTTACTTTCCCACTTTCCAGTCTTTCTACTTGTGCTTGGGCACTGCACATTTTCTCGGTGAGCTCTTCCTGATCTCGTGTTTGAGGCAGTTTGACAGGGGAAGGTAGTTCAGCCCCCTTCACAGGTATTACCTACAAATATTTGCCAAAATAAATAAACTAAGTGAAGCTATTTGCTGGTCTTCTGACCTCCAGAAAGGTTTTTTCACTTAATTTTCACACTTTCAAATTAACTTTCACCAATACGCACTGTTTTCAAATCCTGAATCCTGAGACCAGTGCTTGAAGCATTGTTGTGTTTCAAGACATACTAATAAATAAATACAGACACTTGACACTAGAGAAAACACCAGGTACAATGGAGTATGGCCAACCAAGAGCTACAGTAGAAATTAATGGGCATTATATTCAGTAGAGTATAAAATATTTATATGAATCTTTACTTTTTCCTCATATCTCTTAATGCATATTTTCTCTGAGGACACATGCTATTCAGAAAATATAAATATTCTGCTTATGACCAAATTAGCATTGTTTTTCACAATAAATGATAATGATTGAAAATTGAATTATTTAATCACCCTAAATACCAACACTAAGAAGTTTCTTACCTTTTGAAGAATGGATGTACACATTTATTCAAAGTTGTGTGTATTGTTTCATAATGAAATAGAACATTATAAAAAGTGTTTCTTAACCATTTTTTAAAGTAAGAGACCTTTCTAAGATTAAAATTAAAAGTTTACTGCATTGCCCTGGCTGGGTAGCTCAGTTGGTTAGAGCATTATCTTGATACACCAAGGTTTCAGTTTCAATCCCCAGTCAGGGCACAAACAGGAATCAACCAATAAATGCATAAATAAGTGAGTGACACAACAAATCAAATCAATGTTTCTCTTTCTTTCTCTCCCTCATTCTCCTCTTTCCCTTCCTTTTTCTCTAAAATCAATAAAGGTATTTTTTTCTTTCTTTTTGTAATTTAATTAATTGTGTTTACATAGATTCTAGGGTAACCTCAACTGCATCCCCTTTCCCCATATTCCCCTCCACATGTCCCTTGTCCCCCTCCCTAGAGTGCCCTCCCACCTTCCCTTCAGGTTTATCCCATCCTATCCTCCCCTTTCCCTCTGTCTTCTTTTCCTCTGGTCCCTTTGATCCCTCCTCTGTCTCAATCCATTTCCTCAGCTCTCCATGTTCCTTGAATTCCTCAAATGAGTGAGGTCATATAATATTTTTCTTTTTCTGCCTGGCTTATTTCACTCAACATAATAGTTTCCAGGTCCCTCCATATTGTTGCAAATGGTAATATTTTCTTCTTTTTCATGGCCCCATGGTATTCCATTGTATATATGTACCACTGCTTTTTAATCCACTCGCCCACTGATGGACACTTGGGCTGTTTCCAGCTCTTTGCTATGGTGAACAATGCTGTCATAAACATGGGGGTGTATTTCTTTTTTTCAGTCGGTGATATGGTGTACTTGGGATATATTCCTATAAGTGGGATAGCTGAGTAAAAGGGCAGTTCCATTTATAAATTTTTGAGGAATCTCCATACTGTTTTCCACAGTTGCTGCACCAGTCTGTATTCCCACCAGGAGTGCAGGAGGGTCCGCCTTTCTCCACATCCTAGCCAGCTCCTATAATGTGTTGTTTCATTAATGAGCACCGTTCTGACTGGTGTAAGGTGGTATCTCATTGTGGTTTTAATTTGCATTTCTCTAAAGATTAGTGATGTTGAGCATTTTTTCATATGCCTATTGGCCATCTGTATAACCTCTTTGGAGAAGTGTCTATGAATTTCTTGTGTCCATTTTTTTATTGGATTGTTTGTCTTCTTGGTGTTGAGTTTTACAAGTTCTTTATAAATTTTGGTTATTAACCCTTTATCAGATGTGTTGTTGAATACGTTCTCCCATTGTGTAGTTTGTCATTTTATGCTGTTCATATTGTCTTTAGCTGTGCTAAAGCTTTTTAGTTTGATATAGTCTCATTTGTTTATCATGTCTTTTATTTCATTTGCCTGTGGAGATAAATCAGCAAATACATTGCTCTGATAGATGTCGGAGAGTTTACTGCCTATGTTTTCTTCTAGAATGCTTATGGTTTCACGGCTTACATTTAAGTCCTTTATCCATTTTGAGTTATTTTTATGCATGATGTAAGTTGGTGGTCTAGTTTCACATTTTTTCAGGTAGCTGTCTAGTTTTCCCAACACCATTTGTTTAAGAGACTGCCTTTACTCCACTGTATGCTCTTACCTTCTTTGTCAAATTTCAATTGTCTATAAAGGTATTTTTTAAATGAACCTTTCTTATGTTTTTTAAAAAAAGTTTACTACAATAGAACAAACATAATTATTGGCTGTAAGAAACCTTACTAAATATGGGCTCCTGAGAATTATCAAGTGAATTTAATAATTTTTACTTTGTATTTTCAATTGAAATTAATAATAATATATGTATTAATTTTTATCCCATCTTACTTTACAATACATATACTTTTTCATCATTTCTCAAGATGACATACCTTTATATCTTAGTCATTTCCTTATGCATACATGTGCACACACACACGAATATGGGCACATTCATATAAAGGATGTCTGAATATACTCATCTACTTTATGCTATATCTTTAGCTCTTCCTCATTTATTGTGGATTTTACATAATTGTCATTTATTTTATAATGTATTGTAGGACAAATTCATGTTCCATGTGTTTATCACATCCACCAGTTTTAAGCTGCTTCCCAGAAACTTTCATGTCTTATATTGTTGTGTATTTCTGTCTAGATAAATGATAATGTCTCCCATATTATATGTGCTCAATACAGGTTTGTTGACTGACTGATACAAACTATTTCACAATATAGTATTTTTCTTTGAGATTCAGTTTGTTGATGACCCTCATATGCATAGACTGATTAGAAATGTGAAGAATCCACAAGGGGTTGGGAACTAAGAAAGCATGCTGTTTGAACTCCCAGAACCAGAGCAGTAACGGATGGTTATGAATAATTCATTACACATAGGGAATGCTACATGCTCTAATTTCTACAGAAAAGTATGTTCTCTGCTGGTTATTCTTTTATTACCATACCTTTAAAACAATCCTTTCAACTTAAAGTATTAACTTTCTTAAAAGCTAAACTAAATAAAACCACTGTAAGACATCAATTTTAACAGAAGAAACTGATAGTTGGAAAAATTAGAAGTATCATTTCACTGCAAGAAATAAATCATGTGTCTACATTTCCATTTGCCTTTGTGTCCATGTTTTGCAATAATCACTTCTATTACCAGAATGTAGCCAATGTTTTCTATGATGGTTATGATGAGGTATCAAATACTACTATCAATCATAATTAAAGAAAATAATTTATAACATTATTAAGTTGTCCACACTTGAGTCACTGGGTCGCCAATCTGTCCAATAATATGGGACGTAGGATGTATGAATGGAAAGAACCCTTGCTGAACATTAGGGATTCAGGCTCTAGTGTCAACTCCCACTTATTTCTTATAAAATGTGGGGAAACTCAGTCTCTCTGAATGTGAAAATATTTCTCATCAATGCAGTAAAAGGAATGAACTCAGTTTTGGTTCTTCATCTGGTGACCATACACCCCAGAAATTTTATGCAAACTGTTGTGGATATGTGTGTGCATACTCTTCTGGAAAACGGTTGTAGCTTGCAAAAGATTTTCACAAGGATTTTTACTCTGGATTTGAACTACCTCAAGCACCTTTTATACATAGTAGGAGAAAATTGTGTGGTTGTAGAAACTTGGTGTTTAAAATTAGTTGGTGAAATAAAAATTGAAAATGTATGTCTCTTAACCACCAATATAAGGAAAAAAACAAAAATTAAGAGAATTATTTACAACATATTTGAGACACATCTTGTTAATTACTACATAAATAACTTACCAATCAACAGAAAATCGTGACCTTGACAAAAGAAAGTCAGCCGGATACTAATGAGAAAATTAATAATAGAGAAAACACAAATAACATGGAAAAAATTAAACCACAAGTAATTAAAGAAATGCAAAAAACAGTAACAAATTTTTTCATGTGACTAAAGTTGATAAAATATTATACATCTCATGGGATGGAGGTGACTATTAAATAAGAATATTGAAAGGGGGCCAGAGGGAATGCCAGGAGAATTGGCTGTATTGCAAATGTATGAAACACTCTCACTAAAGAGGCAGAGCCAGGCTCTGAGCCCACTCACTCTGGAAATGAATGGAGTCTGTAAGAGTCAAGGCATAAGTGCACAGAGCACAGTTCTCTGGATGACAAGGTTGTTCCTACAGGATGCAGGTTATCAATTCTCATACTGTCTTACCTGTGTGCTAAAATTGACCAATAGAGTAAGTGGATGGTGGTTGGTGGGAGCCAGGTTTCTTACTGTTAGAGATATTGGTTGCAGATAAACTAGGGAGAAGGGCAGGATAATCCACGTGCTCACAGACTAGAGGAAAGAACGCATGCTTAGCTTAATACAGATCAAGGCCTTACCTATAGAAATATTTATGTATACATGCATGGATATACATATATCTATTTCCTTGCTTCAAAGCCCCCCATGCACCCAGATCCCATTTCTAATATGATCCTATAATAAAAAGGAACAAAGTTTCCTTGAAAAAATGGCTGATTTTAGGACTAGCACAAGGAATATGCAAGATCAACCTGAAACATCAAGAAAGTAAGAAAATACTGGAGAAAAAAAAAAGTAAAAAAAATAAACCCAAACCTGTCTCACATTATGGGGTCATGCCAAAGGAGCAAATGAAAACAGTTCCCAGGGGCCAAAACCTGGACATTTTAAGCAAAAAAATTAACGTGTGTGTGCACATGTCTGACGACTCAGGAGAGGACAAAGTGGGGGGGACAGGGTACCCTGTATTTGTGCACTTGGGGATCTGGAGCGCATTGTTCTGCATCTGTTTCCACTTACAACAGCAGGACTGGCAAGTTAGGTAATGACTTTGGAGAGAAGGGATTGAGAGAAAAAGGGAAGCAACTCAAATTGGTGCATATTTACCTAAAAGCAATAAAATTTAGAGCAATTTTAATATTCTCTGTTTTTCCGGGTCTTCATCAATTAACATGAATTATTTTTGTAATCAAAAGAAAACAAGACACATTACAGAGTAAAGCAAGTGCAGTTTTAATGGCAGCCAGTGCTTTTAGTAAGACTCTAGTCTGTGGCCATTTGCATACGCCAGCAGGTGAATCATTTCTCAACACGCAGCTCTGGGTTTTTTCAACCAACGGCTTGTCACCTTTTTGCCAAAGTTTGAAGGACTATTAAGATCATAGAAAACATTTGAATGTAACTTATTCCTTTTTATTCAAAATGATCTATTTTTTTCTATATTTTAAATGATCAGCTCTTTCATTTAAATGACTTGCTAGAAACATGTCTCCTAATGAAAACCCCATTATGCTTTTTCATAACTTCTGACTTGAGTGAGTTCAGCACTGGGCTCAGAAAGATATTAATTTAAAAGGGAAAAAAAAGATAGGATGTAATGAGCTGTGAAAAGACTGTACGTCTGGAAAGAATAACACTGAAATACACTTAATATAAGGCCAATTATTTGACTGGCACTTGGATCTTGCCATTTGTAATATCCACAACAGAAGAAAATTTCAACCTAGAGATTTTTCTCTACAATATATACAACATAGCCTGACCAGGCAGTGGCACAGTGGATAGAGCGTTGGACTGGGATGCGGAGGACCCAGGTTCGAGACCCCGAGGTCACCAGCTTGAGCGGGGCTCATCGGGTTTGAGCAAAGCTCACCAGCTTGGACCCAAGGTCGCTGACTCGAGCAAGGGGTCACTCGGTCTGCTGAAGGCCCACGGTCAAGGCACATATGAGAAATCAATCAATGAACAACTAAGGTGACGAACAAAAAACTGATGATTGATGCTTCTTGTTTCTCTGCATTCCTGTCTGTCTATCCCTATCTATCCCTCTCTCTGACTCTTTCTCTGTCTCTGTGAAAACACACACACACACACACACAACATAGGTGAGCATACAAGATAATGATCCTCAAGCTAAGCTATCTCCAAACACACATAGATCTGGAGATTCTTTAGGCAAGTTATAATCTTTGTGTTCAGTTTGTTTCCTCCTAAAAAATGGTATTGGAGGGCACAATTTCATTTATGTATCAGGGTCTTACAAACACTAAATTGGCTATTACATATAAAGTACTTAAAAAAGGAAGTTCACAGAGAAACTTTAGCTACCACTATTATTAATGGTATTAAGAGTATTGTTATTGCATTGGGCAGCAGAACAATACTGTCAATATATACAAAAAGATATTATTTGAAGAATTTAAACTACACATATTAACAAGAATGCCTTTTCTAGAAGGCAATCCTGAGGATGTATAGTAATATAGTAACAACAGGGAAGGGATATCTTAGGGTCTTATGAGGACAAAAATAAAATTTGTTTTCTGAAATTACCTGGAGAAAAATGGTTGTATCTTGTGTTTCAATGAAACTAAGATGCATTATTATTGACAGAAAAATATATTGCCAGCAAAAGCATGGAATGACCAGGTAGTGACACTTAGCAACTAAAAGATGGTGGATTTGAGTATCATAAGGACGTCAAGGTAGGGTATCTGGTCTGCAGAGTTATGTAACTGGTTAACTGAATATGTATTCCTGGAGCAGCATATACAGATAGCCACAAATGACCTCTTCATTTGTACCAACAGCAGAAATCAAGATGGATGACAAATAACATGCTAAAAGTGGTCACGCTATTATAGTCCCCATTCCTTACCCAGTTTCCTGGCCAGAGCCAGTTTTGAGACCTGAATCCCACTTGGAGAGGAAGCATCCAACCCCTACAGGAATATCATAGATCCTGGGAAGACAGAGAGGGCACATGAGTGCAAGCTCAGACAACTGGTAAACCCACATTGCTGTCTCATACCAGAGGTGATTCTTGGTAAAGCTTATTTTCATGGCCTCTGTGACATGGCATGTGGCCATTGACCTGTTGAGCATCTCGGTTTTCATACTTATCAGATAAGAGGATCAGAAACAATGAACATGAAACAAGTATATGGAAGGTGAAATATCATATACAAACAATTTTTCTCAAGGTGATGTAACATCCTTGCCCTTTTTCATAGTATACTTCAGGAGATCTGGGCCATCTGAACAACTATCCACATCACATCAACCTACTGTATGGATGACTTCATGCAAATCGAACTGGATGATCAAAAAGTGGTTAACACCTTAGAGCCCTTGATAGAGTTATATGCTTCAGAGGTGGTTACAAAATCCCATTACGACATAGGAGATTGCAACATCAGTAAGATATTTGGAGGTCCAGCGGTGAGGTACTTATGGGAATGCCTTATCTAAATAAAGGGTAAATCATTGCATCACAAAGAAGGGATCATGTTCTTGAGAGGTCTCTTTGGATCTAGAATCAGAATATTTCTCCCCTGGAAACATTACTCAAATTCATACACTGGGTGACTCAAAAGGCTGTTGTCACCATTAAGTGGGGCTTGGAGCAGAAAAAGGTCCTGTAGCAGGTCAGGCTGTGGGGAAAGCAGCCCTACCTGTTGTTCCACATGACCCAGAGACCCCATGGTATGAGAATGCTGTGGAACAGAGAAGGATGTCCTATGGGGTTTGTGGCAGGACTCTATGGCAGATAACAAACAGGTCCTTAGAGTTGTGGAGCAAAGCCATGTAATGTGAAATTAATTATACAACTCACAAAACAACCCATGAAATGCTACTAGACCTGAGAGAGATGGAGCACTTGGTGACCAAGATGCCAGAACTCTCCATTATGGGGTGAGAGCTGTCAACCCACCAAGTCAGATGGCTGGTGTGCCCAGCAGAAGCTTTCATAAGACAGGAGCACTTTTTCTATACTCAGCAAGATTCCACAAGCTTGACCAGGCGGTGACACAGTGGATAGAGAGTCAGACTGGGATGCAAAGGACCCAATTCAAGACCCCGAGGTCGCCAGCTTGAGCACGGGCTCATCAGGTTTGAGCAAAGCTCACCAGCTAGGACCCAAGGTCGCTGGCTCCAGCAAGGGGTTACTCAGTCTGCTGTAGCCCCACAGTCAAGGCACATATGAGAAAGCAATCAATGAACAACTAAGTGCCACAACAAGAAACTGATGATTGATGCTTCTCATCTCTCTGTGTTTCTGTTTGTCTGTCCCTGACTCTCACTCTGTCTCTGTAAAAAAAAAAAAAAAAAAAAAATCCATGAGAGAGCTGCATATCCAGGTCACACAGACCCTATGCTCCTATGCCTGTTGTTCCAGGGGTATTTCACTTTCAGTTCCAACCTGGTGCAATGAGGGAAAAAATTCTTCACCTTGGTTCATGGACATTTGACCCCTGTATTTCTCTAAAATGGAAATTCAGCCTATCTCATCTTATATCTCCTCTTTGCTTTATTTGGGGACTTGCTTTTGCTTTATTTCACCAAGGTGTTCAAATGCCATATATTATGAATAGATATGCATAGAAAACGTACTAAAATGGGAGAATGCAATAGATAGAAGGAATTGTGGCTTGCTTGTACCTAAAGCAAATCTATCTAAAACCTCCAGAGGTATAAATAAAATGATCACCCATACCAAAAAACCATCTCACATATGATGCCGATCAATAGTGGCTGCTGTCCAGAGGACAGGGGCATGGGGAAACTTTGCATTAAGAGCTCTTAATTTAGACTCGACCCTGTCTTTAAAACAATCTTCAGTTGACCTCAAACACTAAAATCAAACATGAAAGACAAGTTCAGAATAACCCAGGGAATATCCTAAATATAAAAAAAAAAAACAACCCTGGCCGTCTTGGCAGCTTTCCTTTTTAAAATGTCAGCAGCAAACAGTTCTGTTCTGAAGACTGATTTCTAGTTATCTTTCAGAATGGAAGGAAAGATGATCACAAATTAAACTGAGGGCAAAAGAAAAAAGAGAGACCCTCAAATTCCCTTTGCATCAGCATGAGTTGAACAAAAAAAATCTCTTCACGTTGTCAAAAGAAGAATTGGAGACAAAATGTCTGTGAACTGCAGCCAAGGCGAGCACACATTTTTCAGACTTTTCCCAACGACTTTCATGGAAAGATAAAAAGTGCAGTAACTCATCATAGAGAAGTAGGGATGATTTATCTACTCAATTACGCTTGATGTCAAGAGGCACCAAAGCAGAAGATGGGTCTCAAAGACTGACCACGTACAACGCTACAGTTCAAAGCTAAGCACTGCATGGTCCAGCATAGCTCAAATTAGACAGTTTCTCCTCCGAGTGATGATTAGGGCTTTGGAAGTTCTGAAAATGACGTACCGAGTGGCAAAATTACTAGCTACCATCCACAATAGCAGCTGAGGCATATTACTTAGGAGAAAGTAGTTATTTACTCTAACCTTTGAGAAGTTTTCCTTTTGATCTGGTTGTTTCCCAGTACTCCTCATGAGATCTAGTAACAAAACCAGTTGTGTAAGTGGAAGATGGGGTGGTGGCTTCAGGATGAAGGTCTCAGCTCCCCCAATGCTCCCTACAACCTCAATCCAGTCTCATGTCATCACCAAAATGAAAATTATATTCCTGCTTTTATAGCAAGCTTGTTCTAAAGACTAATTCTAGCCAATGTTTTGGTTTCTCCAGGAAGTGTTATAGTTGACTCTTAGAGGAGCAGGGAAAATTTTACCACTGATAGAATAATATCTTTATTCAATTTCTGTCCAGCGTCAGCAATGCAGCCACTGTTGCCTTCTATCTGGCTGACATTTGAGATGCCACCATTCCCTGCTAAGTAACAGGAGAAATACTTTAGGACTGATTATTTACTTTACCTAGCTATAAATTAATTTATCAAATTATTTTCTGAGGCAGAAATAGTGAGAGGACAAGAGACCATGATTAAATAGGGACCCTGATGGGATATCCAAAGGGTAAAACAGATTTGGAGCAGAGATTCAGGGCATTGTGCATGCTTCATAATTTTTTTAAAACTTGCTCTATAAGGGAACTCGGCACTACTTGGGCTTGACTATTTTTAAATGAGATGTTTTAAAAAGCATTATAAGGAATTATTCTGGACCTGTTCAGTGGCTCAGTGGATAGAGCATTCACCTGGGTTATAGATGTCCTGAGTTCAATTACCGGTCAGGGCACACAGAAGTGACCATTTGATTTTCCCTCCACTCCTTCTCCCCCTTCTCTCCCTCTTCTTATCTCATAATCAGTGGCTTGATTAGTTTGAGCATGGCCCCAGGTGCTGAGAATAGCTGGGTTGGTCTCAGTGCTTAGGCCTCAGTGCTTAGCTCTGTACTCGAGCATCCACCCTAGACAGGGGTTGCCAGGTGAATCCCTGTTGGAGTGCATGTAGAAGTCTGCCTCATTATCTCTCCTTCTCTCACCAAAAAGAAAAAAAGAAATCTCCTAATCTATGGGAGTAGTACAGAATAGGGTCTGTTTAGATATTATAAACCAACAGAAGCCCTGGAAGGCTTACTAAATGGATAGAGCTCAGACCTGGCATATGGCTGTCCCAAGTTCGATACCCGGTCAGGAAACACAAGAGAAGTGACCATTTGCTACTTCTCCTTCCTTCTCCCCCTTTTCTCCCTCTTCCCCTCTTGCACTCTTGCAGCCAGCAGTTCAATTGGTTCAAGTGTGGCCCTGGGTGCTGAGGATAGCTCAGGTGATTCAATCAACAGCCCCAGACAGGGGTTGCCGGGTGGATCCCGGTTGGGGTGCATGTAAGAGTCTGTCTCACTATTGCCCCTCCTCACACTTAAAATCAATCAATCAATCAATCAGTCAATCAATCAATCTAAAAAGGCTCAAAATTTTTAATTTTCTTTAATCGTCAATCCAACTTTTATCTCTAAATAGAGTAGCTAATAGGCATATTTTCTCACATGTATTTTTTCCATCTGGTTATATCTTTCTTCCATTCTAAGAAGCCCTTTTCTAATGTTTCTCCTCCAGGTTACTTTGTCCTATGTAGGCCACTCTGAATGCTTTCAGGTAATTTAAAAGGCATATGAGTTTCTATGTGTTTTAAATTTTTTTAAAAACTGCCATGAAGAAATATCAGCATGTTTCCAGGTAGTTGTGACGTCTGGAGTCTTTACTGACCTTGCTGAGGAGAAAGACATGTTTGTCTGCAAAGAGCAGAATTCCTATCAAAAACGCAAAGAGGAGTTAAGATAAGGAATAACTCAGCAAAAGAAAAAGCCATAAACCATGGACTCTCTACTTAAATATTAAAAATAATAATAATAAATGTGGGTGTGATATGCACAATCAACACATTCAAAATTTAGTGTTTCTGGCCTGACCAGGCAGTGGTGCAGTGGATAGAGCGTTGAAATGGGATGAGGGGGACACAGGTTCAAGACCTCAAGATTGCCAGCTTGAGTACGGGCTCATCTAGCTTGAGCAAAAAGTTCACCAGCTTGGACTCAAGGTCACTGGCTCCAGCAAGGGGTTACTCAGTCTGCTGAAGGCCCGCAGTCAAGGCATATGTGAGAAAGCAATCAATGAACAACTAAGGTATCGCAACAAAAACTGATGATTGATGCTTCTCATCTCTCTCCGTTCCTGTCTGTCTGTCCCTATCTACCCCTATCTCTAACTCTCTCTCTGTCCCTGTAAAAAAAAAATTAGTGTTTCTGCTGTTAAATGAACAGTTTCATCTGTTTCTGGTAATGGTTGGGGGAAATTTCTACCCTCCTTCATAACCATCTTTAGAAAGGCTTAAGATTACAAGAAAAATACAAAGCTTCAACTTCACACACTCTGAGTTTTGACTACACAAAGATGCCATTGCTAGCCTTCCACAGTGTAATTAATCCCTTCACACTTTCCCTGTCTACACAGTACAACATAACTACGGGTTGTCCATCACGTCCTACCTCCCCAGTTGAGTAATTACTATAATAATGAACAGTTCAGGAAATTACCTGCACAGAACTATACTGGGTTACAAAAAAAAAAGTTGCTATTTTGGTGTGCATTTAGTTTCATGTATGCATGTGTGCATGCACACGTGTGTGAAGTTGGATGTGTGTTGTGTGACACACATATATGTCACATATTAAACTAATTTTAGTAACTTTTACTTTCTTTCAAATCTGAGCTCCTCCAGAGGGTCCTGCATATTCAGAGAGAGGACTGCATCTATTTGCATCTCTGTCAGATAAACAAACATTTAAATGTAAGCAATATTGGAGAGATTGCTGTAAGCGCTGAAGCATAGGCCAGCATTTAGAAGAAAAAACAACTGGGCTGAAGCTAGTGAACCTGACCACAGATTCCTGCAGCAGCAGGCTGGTTAGGGAGCTTTCAGCAGACACGACCTGAGGCTTCCCTAGACTATGGCTCATTGACTTGCAGAACTCACGTGTAAACTAATTTCAGGATGGTGATTTCACATATACACACCAGAGAGCAGGAGCTGATGATGCTAAAGGCAAATGTTTGGCCAATTTGCAAAACATCCCATTGGATCTCCTGGGAGCACCTTTCTGCCCAGTCGGTTGTTTTGGTAATATGGATTTACTTTCTGTTTAAAGTAGAAGTGTTAGGGCTACAAAGTTTTTAAATTAAAAGCTCCGATTTTATTTATTTCCATACTCAATGATGCAAAGACGAGATGAATAGTTGATAAATAGAATGCCAGAATCATATTTTCAAAGTTTTCAATAAGAGTTTAAAGCAGGTAAGTGGGAATAAATTGTTATGCTTTTATTTAGAAAATCCAGAAATATCAGTCTTTACATTTGCCATAAGGGAAAGTTGCTGGAAACATGTAAAACAGATTTAAGGAGTTTCAGTGACCACAAGGGCAATTTGAGCCTGAGGAATCGTCTGCAATATCCGTCTGTTTCAGTTTGTGAGGAAACTACTCCTCTCACAGGTTTCCGGAATCTGTAGCACCCACGTTTCACTGAACAAATAGGTCTGAAATCTTTGCTGTTTTCAGGACCATGGATGACGTCTGATCCATATGTTCCATGAAGAAGGAAGAACTTCTGTCTTCGTCTCTCCTTCTCATACTTTCCATTCCTAAACTATGCACTCGCCGTGGCAATAGTCATAGGCTAGCCATGCAGGGGATGACAGTAAGTGATCATTTTATACCACTGCTCCAGCTCCCAGCCTAACCCACACTTGAGCGGGGCATGCCCTTGCTGAGCCAATGGTGTGCTACAGAGACCACCTAGATAAGAATCAGAGTCCAGTGCAAAATGAAAATATGAGGCCTCCAGTTTAAACACGCTTAAGAATTTCAAGATGGTGACAACAGGCAGACTGAGATGTTACAGACAGGCTCTCAAAGCATGATCAGACGCCCTGCCCATGAAGCCCAAATAAAGTCAACAGGCCCGGCTCACATAAAAAGTGGACTCAAAGGCTCATTCATAAACAGATATGAGTGGTTGTTGATTTTATTTTTCCTCCCTTGAGGTCATTTTATTTATTTATTTATTTATTTATTTACTTGCTCATTTATTTGTTTATTTATTTATTTGATTGTTTATTATTATAAAACTTACATTAACTTAGAATTTGCCATTCTAACCATTTTCAGTGTACAGTTCTGGGTCAGTAAGTACATTTTCATAGATGTGCAAACATCACCGCCATCTACCTCCAAAACTTTTTCATCTTCCCAAATTAAAACTCTGTCCCCACTAGACAACACATTTCCCAATTCTTGTTTGAGTTTCCGCTAATTGTTCTGGATGTGTGTCCTAAAATGGAATTGTAGGGTCACAGGCTAATTGTATGCTTACTTTTATGAAGAACCACCATATCTTTTCTGACAGTGGCTAAAGTAATGTACTTTACCACCAGCAAAGCACAAGAGTTCCAGTTTTCTCACATCCTCACCAACACTTGTTTTGTTGTTGTTGTTGTTTTCTGTTTTATTTTAGCCATAGCCAACCTAAAGGGAAGAAAGTCATATCCCATTGTGGTGAGGTTATTGTAAATAAAATTATTTTTTAAATTTTCTTCCCAAATTGTTCATAGTTAGAATGTAGAGATCTGATTTTTCTGTTTGATTTTCTGTTTTGTAACTTTACTGGATTAACTTATTAGTTCTAACAATTTTCTTTTTTAGCCTTTAAGGTTTTCAACTCATAAGATAATATCTTGTACAAAGAGAAATAATTATTTCCCTATTCCAAATTTGATGCTTTTATTTATTATGCTTTCCTAATTGTTCTGGCTAGGACTTTTAGTACTATGCAGAGTAGAAGTGATAAAAGCAGGCATCCTTCTCTTCTACCTGATCTTAGAGGAAAATCTATCTTTCACTAACTATTAAGTCTGATGTTTGTTTTGGGTTTTCAATATATGGTCTTTGTTATACTGAAAAGGTTTTTCTTTTCTATTTCTAGTCTATTGAGTGTTTTTTATCATAAAAGGGTGCTGAATTTTGTCAAATTGTATATCTTAACCAACTGAGATTATCATGTGTGTGTTTTTCTTCTCATTCTGTTATGGGGTTTATTACCTTGATTTATTTTGATGTGTTGAACCATCCTTGTATTCCAGAAATAAATTCCACTTAGTCATGGTGTATAATAATTTTAATATACAGCTGAAATTAATTTACTATTATTCTGTTAAGGATTTTTGTATTAATATTCATAAGGAACATTGGCCTATAGTTTTGTTTTGTTTTGTTTTGTTTTCATTTTGTAATGTCTTTGTTTGATCTGATATTTGGGTAATTCTAGTTTAATAGAATGAGTCAGGTAGTATTCCATCTTCAAATTTTTGGAAGAGTTTAAATGAAGATTAGTATTAATTCTTCCATAAATGTTTGGTAGAATTTACCAGTGAGGCTATCTGGTCTCAGGTTTTACTTTGTTGGGATGGTTTTGACTAAAAATGGATTCAATATCTTTATGATTTATAGATCTAATAAGATTTTTTATATTTATTTTTTGTGACAGAGACAGAGAGAAGGACAGATAGGGACAGACAGACAGGAAGGGAGAGAGATGAGAAGCATCAATCCCTCGTTGTGGCACCTTAGTTGTTCATTGATTGCTTTCTCATATGTACCTTGACCAGGGGGCTACAGCAGACCAAGTGACTCCTTGCTCAAGCCAGCAACCTTGGGCTCAAGCTGGTGAGCCTTGCTCAAACCAGATGAGCCCACGCTCAAGTCAGCAACCTCAGGGTTTTGAACCTGGGTCCTCTGCGTCCCAGTCCAATGCATCCCAGTCCAATGCACTCTGCCACTGCCTGGTCAGTCAAGATTGCTTTTACTTCTTAACAATTTAGTCCTGGTAAGTTGTGTTTTCCTAGTAATTTGTCCATTTTATGAAAGTTACACAATTTATATGTATATAATTATTCATAGTACTTTTCAAAAATAGTTTTACGGATTATTTTTTAAATAAGAGGAGGGGATAGAGAGAGACAGACGCACACCTGCACCCTAACCAGGGACTATCTGGCAACCCCCATCTAGGGCCAATGCTTGAATCAACTGAACTACCCTCAGGGCCTAAGGCCAACACTCAAACCAATCAAGCCACTGACTGTGGGAGGGTAAGAGAGAGAGAAGGGGGAGAGAAAGAGAAAGAGAAGCAGATAGTCTGTTTTATTGATCTCTGTTCAATCTTCATTACTTTCTGCCTTCTACTAGCTTTGGGTTTAGTTTGTTCTTATTTCTCTAGTTCCTTAAGTCATAAAGTTAGGTTATTAATTTCAGATCTTTCTTCTTTTGAATATAAGAATTAACAGATAATAAATTTCTTCTTGGCACTGATTTCACTCTAGTTATACATTTAGATGTGTCATTTTTGTTTTCAGTTTTTGTTTGTCACAAGGTATTGTCCAGACCTGGCCAGTTGGCTCAGTAGTGGAGTGTCAGCCAGTGTATATACGTTTCAGGTTCAATTCCCAGTCAGGGCACAGGAGAAGCGACTGTCTGCTTCTCCACCCCTCCCTTTCACCTTTCTCTCTATCTCTCTCTTCCCCTTTCACAGCCATGGGTTGGAACAAATTGACTCTGAGCATTGAGGATGGCACTATGGCCTTGCCTCAGGTGCTAAAATAGCTCGTTTGCCAAGCAATGGAGCAACAGCCCCAGATGGGCAGAGCATCACCCAGTAGGGGGCTTGCTGGTGGATTCCGGTTGGGCACATGCAGGAGTCTGTCTCTCTGCCTCCCAACTTCTTACTTAAGAAAAATATGGGTATTTTAAAGTTTTTCTTGGAATTTCTTCTTTGATAAGTTGTTTCTTTATGAGTATATTGTTTAATTTTCACATTTTTAAAAATTTTCTAGTTTTCCATCTTCTGTTGACTTCTAGTTTAGTTTTTTTTTATTTAGAAATTAACTTTAATGGAGTGACATTGATCAGTTAGAGTACATAGGTTTCTGGTGAACACCCCATATATAATTTATATACTATTTGAATTGTTAATGTGTTGAGTGGCCATCATCTAAAGTCAAATCATTTTCCATCCCCATATATTTGTCCCTCTTTACTCCCCTCTCCCCCTACCCCCTCTCCCTCATAACCATTTCACTTTTATTTGTGTCCATGAGTCTCAGTTTTATATTCTCCCTATGTGGGATGTATATTTGTCCATCTTTACTCCCCTTCCCTACTTCCCCACCCTTGGTAACCACTTCACTTTTGTCTATATACGTGAGCCTCAGTTTTATATCCCACCTAAGTGTGAAATCATATAATTCTTAGCTTTTTCTGATTTACTTATTTCACTTAGTATAATGTTCTCAAGGTCCATCATATTGTAGGTACTAAACTTATGGATTTTGGCCATAGAGAACACTGTATGAATTTGACCCCAAAGGCAAGGGAAGTAAATGTAAAAATAAATAAATGGGATTATATCAAATTAAAAAGCTTCTGCACAATAAAATAAAACTCACAGCAAACAAAAAGGCTGCCAAACAAATGGGAGATGATATTCATAGAAAAGAGCTTCGATAAAGAGTTAATATAAAAAATATATAAAGAACTCACAAAGCTCAACAACAAACAAATAAATACTTTTACTGATATATGAGGAGAGGGCCTGAACAAACACTTCTCCCAAGAAGACATACATGTTGGCCAACATATATATTAAAAAATGCTCATCTTTGCTAGTTATTAGATAAATATAAATCAAAACTACAATAAAATACCGCCTCACACCTGTTAGATTGGTTGTTATCAACAAGACAGATAATAACAAGTGTCAAAGAGGCTGTGGAGAAAAAGGAACCTTCTTTGACTGCTGGTAGGAATGTATGAAAGACAGTATGGTAGTTCCTCAAAAAAATAAGAATAGAGCCTGACCTGTGGTAGCGCAGTGGATAAAGCATCTACCTGGGAACACTGAGGTCGCCAGCTCAAAACCTTGTACTGGTCTGGTCAAGGCACATATGGGAGTTGATGCTTCCAGCTCCTCCCCCCTTTCTCTCTTTCTCTCTTTCTCTCTCTCTCTCACTCTGTGTCTCCTCTCTAAAATGAATAAAATAAAAAAATTTTAAAAAATTAAAAAAAAAAAAAGAATAAAATTACCATATCATTCAGCAATCCCTTTACTGGGTAACTACCCAAAACACTCAAAAGCATTGGTATACAAATACACATGCACCCCCATGTTCATTGCAGCATTATTCATGGTGGCTGAGACATGGAAACAACCTAAGTGTCTCTCAGTAGAGGATTGGATAAAGAAGATGTGGTACATATATACAGTGGAATATTATAGAGCCATAAGAAATAATGACATATTGCCATTTACAACAATATAAATGATTTCTAGTTTTATCCTATTGAAATAAACAGATAAATTATATGATTTGAAACCTTAAAAATTTTTAATAATACTTGTTTTGCAACCTAACATTCTCAATCCTTGAGAATGCTCCATGAGCGCTTGAGAAAAACATATATTCTACTGTTACTGGGTGAGGGGTTGCGTATATTTTCGTTAAGTACAAGAAGTCTATAGAGTTGTTTAAGTTCCCTGTTTCTTTATTGATCTTTTGTCAGGTTGTTTTTATTTGAAGATGGGATGTTATAGTCTCCTATAATTATTGTAAAGCTGCCTGTTTCTCCTTATAGTTATTTCATTATGTGCTTCATATATTTTGAAACTCTGATATTTGGTGCATAAATGTTTGATTATTACATTGTTTGTTGAATTTACTCTTTGTCATTATGGCATATCCTTTGTGTTTTTTAACAGTTTTGACTTGAAATATACTTTGCCTGATATTAGTATAGCCACCCCTGCTTTCTTTTCGTCACTATTTGCATACAATCCCATTTTTATTTTTTCACTTTTAAACTATATGCTCTTAGATCTAAAGTGAGTCTCTCATAGAAAGCATAATGGTATTCTGTTTTTTTTAACTCACTCAACCAATTTATATCTTCTGAATGGAGAATTTAATATATTTATATTTAATGTAATTACTGATAGGAAAGTACTTATTTATAAAATTTTGTTTTATCTATTTTGTATAACGTTTTTGTCCTTAATTTCCTATTACTGCCTTCTTTTGTGTTTAGTTGATTTTTTTATTATGTTTTGATTTCCTTCTTATTTTCTTTTATGTATATCACGGAAAGAATGTGTATAGAGCAAATCATTTTGGCTTTAGCTACCCAGGACAGAGTTAGCCTGAAGTTTATGTACTGTGATGTTTAAATAAATTAGAAATAGCTATGAATAGGTTAATTATGTTACTATGTTAATCATATTTGGTAGGAAAATTCACAGATGAATTGATGGTGAACTCTGTCTAATAATATAGTGTCTTTGCTTCTTATAAGCAAACACTTTCAGTTTTGTGCTATTCTGGACTTCATTGCTTCTAACTAGAAATTTTCCATTCTAGAAAACATTGTTCTTAGGGTAGAGGTCTCCTCCTCTATAATTAAATAATCCAGCTTCAACTGGGGCCACATGATGGGGAGTGGCTCTTAAATTTTTGAATCTACCTTTAAACCTTCCACTCATCTTTCCTTAGTTCTGAATTCAGATTTGAATTTGTCACAGCCCTATTTTTGCACACTAACTAGACCTACCTTTAACCATTGAAAGCCAAACTCACTAATATCAAGAGTCTACAGAAAAGTTGCTGTTGTCTTGTAATTTAAAATAAGCAAATGCTGTCTCATTCTTAAGATCTAAAAACCCTATCGTTGTGAAGAATATTCTTCCCTTATGCTAAAATTTTGGCTCAGTTATTCTGCTTAGGAAAAAATTCGTCTGTGTAATGCAAACTCAGCACTCTAATCCTCCATCCCTATTTTGGCCTAAGGCTACCAGGAATCATTCATATATGGTCAAAGTTGCCATAAATAACAATATTGCCAAGGCAGAAATACTTATTGATCAACACCTGCAGCCCAATGCCACTACTATGAATTAGGTACTACTATGTACAATGTCAGTCACTGTAAACTACAAAGTCAAAATGTGGAGGAGGGGTTGAGGAAGAGGTGCAGGGAAGGCCTTAAAGAGGGACAAATATAAGATAATGGAAAATAATTTTATTTTGGCTGATGGGTATATAATATAACATAATCAACAGTTCAAATGCTTTAGAAATGTTTACCTAAAACCTATGTACCCTTATTGATCAATGTCACCTTGTTAAAACTAATTTTCTAAATAAAATTCTTTAAAAAACACCTTGCCCCTAATAAGTCATATCTAAAGGTTTTGCTTTTCTTTCCAAACTTGTACTTTTCTGTATTTCTCAATGTTTTTGACCAATGCATAAGAAAGAAAGTTTCAGGGCCCGGGTTGTATAGCTCAGTTGCTCACAACATTATCCCGATACATCAAGGTTGCAGGTTTTATCACCAGTCAGAGCACATACATGAATTAACCAATGAATGCATAAATAAGTGGACAACAAATTGATCTTTCTCTCACTCTCTCTCTTTCCCTTTCTTTCTCTCTAAAATCAAAAAATAATTTTTCTTTCTTTCTTTTCTTTTCTTTTTTTTCTAACAGAGACAGAGAGTCAGAGAGAGGGATAGATAGGGACAGACAGATGGGAACGGAGAGGTGAGAAGCATCAATCATTAGTTTTTCATTGCCGTTGCGACACCTTAGTTGTTCATTGATTGCTTTCTCACATGTGCCTTGACCATGGGCCTTCAGCAGACCAAGTAACCCCTTGCTGGAGCCAGCAACCTTGGGTCCAAGTTGGTAAGTTTTGCTCAAACCAGATGAGCCTGCACTCAAGCTGGCGTCCTTGGGGTCTCAAAACTCAGTCTTCGCATCCCAGTCTGATGCTCTATCCACACTCCACTGCCTGGTCAGGAAATAAATAATTTTTTTAAAAAAAGGAAAATTTCTAAAGTATCAGGAATCGGGAAGAAACTGTCCCATCCTAACACAGAGGGTATCACTTATGCTGGAATTACCCAGAAGCAGGGGAAGACATGGCACTCTTAGTGCCAGGAGAACATGCACAAGCACAAGCGCTCACAGTTCCTCAGTGAATAAACAGAGGGTGTGTCTCCTGTTTATTCAAGTGCCAGGTCTACCTGGTGGGACAGACTAATCTGTTTCTCAATATATTGGTGGCATTCAATAATTATTTCCATTGCAATAACTTGTTTGGCGATGCAATCTTGAAATAACTCTCCTAGAATGCCATGCAGCTTCAGGAGTGATGGAAAGCTAAATGAAGTGATATTTCTGAGTTGACAAAGGAAAAATTTAATTAAAACTGTAAGTGACCTTCAAATGTCAGAAGTAAATAAAACGATAACAACCACGTTTTTGACAGCTGTCACCAACTAATAGGAATGCCGTAAAAACTCATGATCAGGGAGCATTGGTATATCCAGTATATACCAGACTCATCACCATAAATTTTGTCAGATAAGTGCTCAGCCTGATAATAATCTTACATCAGTGCCCTGAATTAGCTTCAGCTACACTGATGGAAAGATAAGTAGAGTCAAGGATCATCTCCATAACAATGAGACCCACCCACGCTGGCACAGAGCTGAAAGGTTGGATGTTATTTGCATAACAGGAAAAGCAAAGAACTTCATAGAAAATTATGTCAGAGCTTCCCATCAGGTACACTCTATTGAGCCTCCTTCTTCTCTAATTTGTGGTGTTTTCATCTGAGGCCCTGGAATAAATTCCCTCTCTCTCTCTCTCTCTTTTCTCTCTCTCTCTCTCTCTCTCTCTCTCTCTCTCTCTCTCTCTCTCTCTCTCACACACACACACACACACACACACACACGCACGCACACATGCTTAAAATAAAAATAAATTATACAGCTTCTCCCTTGAAAGGAGAAAAGATATATTTGTCCCAGTATACACAAAGTTACTTCTTTTAAAAAGGTGCTGGCACCTGAAAAAGCGGAAATTTTAACCTTCAAGCTGATCAAGTCAGTGACTGGCTTGGCTGAAATGTTCCAAAGAGATGCAACAGAGTTGAGGGCTGTTAATGGATTCTGACGTTTGGTTGAATGCAGCACACCCGTCCTGTTCACAGAAAATATTATGCAAATATTTTCTGTGCATAATACCAAATAATGCTGTAAGTAATGCTAAAAATGTAATTATACAGACTCACTGTCCATAGTTGCACCTATTTTATAAATATGATATGAGAATGGATTAAATGTTTAGACAAGATATTTAAAATATATTTTCTACCAAAAGGGAAAGACGAATATTTCTTAAATAGTTCTTAAAACAATTGCTATTAAATATAGTGCATTATTTTTTAATTATTAGTGATATTTTAAAACTGATACTTATAAGAGCCGGACCTGTGGTGACACAATGGATAAAGCATCAACCTAGAATGCTGAGGTCGCTGGTTCAAAACCCTGGGCTTGCCTGCTCAAGGCACATATGAGAAGTAATTACTATGAGTTGATGCTTTCTGCTCCTCCCCCGCCTTTTCCTCTCTCTCTTTCTCTCTCTCTCTCTCCTCTCTCTAAAATCAATAAATGAAATCTTTTTTTAAAAGCCCTGATACTTAGAAGAACATTGTATCACTATAAATAATGTGCATTAAAATAATCTAGAGAGGTTACATTTGGGTTTGAACCTAGGACCAAATCTAACCTGCTGCTTATTTTTGTAAGGCATGAAAGCTAAAAATGTATTTTTACAATTTTCAGTACTTCTATATGTTTCAACATATCACCCAAGCTTTTGCCCCTTGACCCTTAAAGCCTAAAATATTTGCTATTCAGCTCTTTACCAAATTATATTGCTGACACTATCCTGTTTAGAAACAAATAATTTCATACGAATACAAATGAAATCCTATGTACAAATGACCTTAAATGTCTAAAAGTGTGTCTGTCCATATGTCTCTTAACAGTTCCTGATGGTTTGTGTATATACATCTCTTAGAAAATGGTTAACTTAGTCCTATCCAAATACATAAGAGGTGTGAAGCATCTTTTAGAGATGCATAAATATCAATTTCTAATGAAAAAAGTCTCTTAATGATAGAAATATGGAGTTAACTTAGTGATAACTGCAATAAACAGGCATAGGAGATAATGAACTGCACAGGCAAAGATGGCAGACTGTGAGTCTCTTGGCACAGAAATACTTAAATTTAGTTTTTTCTTGAAACTCAAAGGCCTTCTTTCTTCTATGTTCTACCTTGAAAGAACCTGTGCCATTTTAAACTGTCCCAAAACCAAAAGGACCATGACATTGCAGCACAACATATGCAATTTCCTCCATGTGCTTTTGTCCTTTTCCTCCTGATTTTGACCAGTACAGAATTTTAAGGGGTTGTAACATTAGGCTGAACTGGTGCTTCTTTAATATGCACAGAATTCTCTATTGTTACACTTTTCTGGCTGATCCAAATTCTTGAAGAAAGGGGCAAGTTTTTATAATAATTCATCGCTTTAATGCCCATATGTTATAACCACTCAATAAATATTCATTGACATTGCAGTCATTAATATTATTCTGGTTATTGTTTTCCACCATGGCTTATATATTTTATAATCCAGATCAGTTGTTTGAAACAACTTCCCTTTGGCCTTTCAAGGACAGAATTATTTAAAAACACACATTTAGCTTGCTTTAAGACAAGAGAAAAGAGGGATGATTCTTCCATGCATGTCTCCAAGCCAAAGTATTCAAGCTCAAAAGTTTTCTAAGAAGCCATTGCAGGAAAACAAAACAGAAAGAAAAAAAATCTCTTGCTATGAGTCTAATTTGATTAGAGCTGGCACTAGCCCAGGGAAAGACGAGGGTGTCACCAGAGTGTTGTACATGTTTGGTCAGGTGTTTTCCTAAGTCATAGCCAGTCAGTAGGTAGGCCCTAAAAAAACCATTAAATAAAGCTTGGCTAAAAATACTTTCAGATAGTGATTTTATGCACTAAAAGGCAAGAGGACAACAACAAAATAACAAAAAATAAAATTTTTATTTTTATTGCTTAATACAAAGCAATAGATCCTACTGAGTCTAAGACAGTAAATATGACTAGATTCACTTGGAAAGATAATTTCAGAAAATATATGATAAAATAAATGAAGACACTGAATATATGCTAAACTTAGAAAGAGTAAACAATATTTTTATTAGAATTATTGAGTGTAAGCTTAGTAATTTTTTTTAAATTTAAAACATGAAGATTATCAACCTGTTTTTATTGGGTCCCAAATATACCTGGAAGAAGATACTAAGTAGTTCTAAAATTAGAAGAAAGTTTAAAAAGTAACACATGTTTTGCCTGACCTGTGGTGGCGCAGTGGATAAAAGCGTCGACCTGGGAACACTGAGGTCGCCGGTTCAATACCCTGCACTGGTCTGGTCAAGGCACATATGGGAGTTGATTCTTCCAGCTCCTCCCCTCTTTCTCTCTTTCCCTCTCTCTTTTTCTCTCTCACTCTGTGTCTCCTCTCTAAAATGAATAAAATAAAAAGAAATAAAATAAAAGTAACACATGTTTTATACCATCCATATATAAGCATGTGCTTTGCTCTAACTCCAGAATGAAACTGGTGAATCTGACAATTGGTTTAACAACACTGATTAGATGCAGAAGTCGGGCTAATGTTCCCTCTGGCTCTGCCTGAACATTGTGTGTTCCTCGGTAGAGCCTTCAAATGGACGTGTTGATGACTCAGGCCATTCATGGTTGTGATACGAACTGTCTAAACTAACATTTCTATAAGATACATAGTGATTCAGAGAAGTAAGTAACTAATCTAAGATGGCAAACCTGAACTCATGTTTCACCCCTACACAGATAACTTCATGAAAACGACACTGAGGTTGGTTGCATAAGTAAGTAAATGTGTGGATTTTTTAAATGCCTTCTCATAGTTTGTGCCCAAATTTCACTCAATTTTGAGCTGAAATTAGAAAATCAACCAAGTTTCTAAAAACCTATGAGAAAATTATAGCTTTTGGTAAATCAAAGGTTTCAAAGAATTTTTGTGTTCAAAGCTCTTTTCTCAACTGTTGTAGTAATATAAGGTTATAGTAATTAAATATATAGAAATATAAAAATATGGAAGATATATAAAAGTAATTAAAATTATGTTAAAATAATTATAAAAATTAAATAAAGTTATGCCATTTGGATAGGAATTATTATAGTGGCTTAGTGCCATAACTCTGTAATGTGATAAACAGACTCTGACTTACAAGCAAAGCCCAGTTAGTATGTGTGTGAAGTTATACATAGATAAGAAGTGACTTGGTGTTATTTACATTAATTTTGTAAATTAATGAAAATAAGAATATCTTAAAAAGTGGTTTAATGTAAACATTTCAGTAGAATGACATAGAGGGAATTCCCTGCGAGGAACTCCCAAAAAGGTGGTTTGAGGTGATAATCCTGTAGATTGACACCTGTTAGAAGGTATTGGCCAGAAAAGGTACTAAAGCTGAGGGGCCCCCTGCTGCAGTAGTCGCCCAGACTCCAACATCGATATGGACTGTCTCCACGCCACTCTGAGCTCTGACCAAAGCCAGCAGAGAGGAGCGCTCCGACAGGGCCCCCTTAAGCTGCACCCAGGCACACCAAAAGGATTTGTGAGTAATAAATTGCCTGTGTGATTATTGAAACTAATTTGTGTGTCAGTCGTGTCTTTCCTCTGGTGGCACTTAAAAGTAGTATCCTCATAGCCGCCTTAAGAGTAGTCTCGAAGAGGCTGCCAGCCCTGCTGATAAGCAGGAGTGTCCCACTGCACGGGGAAGTTGAGTCAGGGATGCCTGATCTACGTAGAGCTTGGGCTCTATTGGGACATCAACCAATAGTTAAATTTATACAGTTAATATATAGTAACTACTTGCTGTTTTATTTCCCTCTTCCTGTTCTTCTCATTGTTGTTTTATAAATGAGAGGAAGGGTTGTCTTCCCTAACTGCACTGCGGTGATAGTAACCAATGTCAGCACATCTGAGACAGTAAGACTAAGAGAGAAAGCTGGGATGGCTTCCGGTTACTTACAGTAGCCCACTACTTTAAGTCTGCTTTCAGTCTGAACTCCTTGATGGTCTCTTCATACGTGTCTATAAAATATTCTTTTACTTTGCTGTTTTATTTTATTTTGCTCTATGAGCACTTAGAGGAATTGGGAATGGAATCCATGCTTTGTTGGTGATACTAAAACTGGGAAATAGTAAATAGAGAATGGCTGGTTTGCATTAACCTGTATCGATTAAGCAGCTTAGTTCTTGCATGCAGGCATGGCATGAGATAGAGATACAGTAAATGACACGTTTCCCTGCTCTCATAATGCAGGCAGCACAGTGGAGTTAGAAGTACTTTGACAGATGCCTTCACTGTGATATTGCAAGCGCTGTTATATGTTTACACACAATATTACTTATGTACATAGACTTATACCTGCATTCAATGAAGGCTGGTGGTTCTGAGGGAATAAGGGGTCAGGTGAAGAATGGGATGAGGTGGGCATAGAGTATAGCCAATCTGGCTCTTTTAGGCATTTTGCCATTTAGTGGCCCTGAGGATTTCAATTTGTTCTGATGCACTATTATTCTCAGGGCATAAGATTCCCAAAGCAATGGCAATAAACAAATTACTACAATACATTTCTTATAAAATTACAGAGTAATTATAAATAAATTAGTTTATTAACATCACAAGTCAGATTTGAGAAATAAAAAAAAGTATTATTATTGTGCCTGCCTTATTTTCCATTCAGGTGAAATCCTTGATTACACAAATTCCCCCACTAGGAGGCAAGCCTAGAACTCAACACCAGGCTCCAAATCCTATGATGACTCATCTACACTATTAAAATAAGTACATGGTACCACACTGAGTGCATCTGGCATCTAGAAAAGTCTCCAGGCATTGATTTTCTGACTCTCTAATTCATTCAAGGACGTGCCTACTCTATGCCAGTTCCTGGCACAGACCTTGAAGATACAGCAATGAGCAAACAGACAAAACTTCCTTCCTAGAGCTCCCATGCTACGAGGGAAGCAGAAAACCAGTTAGAGACCTGAATAATGCATGTGCCATGTTAAACATTGCACCTGCTGAAGAAAACAGGAAAGCAGGAAACAGTACGATGATGGGATTTCTGTAGTCATGTGTAGCTTCACCTAACCATGAAGTGTGTGCCTGTGAATGTGTTGTGTATACAAATGTATACACACAATTAGGTGTTTCACATACTTCAGTCACCCAGGGGTCCTGACAAAAGGGATTTTAGTTTAGGGAATTTTACTGTATTTTAAATACTAGCAGACTACAGAGTTGACATATAAACTAACATCTTAAACATTTTGAACAATGTCTTAAGATTTTTCCACCCTGAAAAATGTAACACATAAATTTTAGTTTGTTTTTATATAACCATGGCTAATCCTCACTCAAAATAAGCCCAGCATTAAATATTCATCAGCATGAGGCACTTTTTCCTATAAAACCCTCTGTAATCAAGCCAACCACTTAATTGATATGTTTTTATTTCTACTTGAATAGGCTAAAAAGGGAATCCTTCTACAAGATCTAGACAAAGTTTGGCAATTCAAATTCTTATGAAAAGCTAAATTACCAAGAAGCAACCAAACATTTCTATAGCAGAGCAGCTAAATCATCCATAAAACAGAAAATGCTTATAGCCTCAAAAACAGAAAGGCAGAGAAATCCTGCCATGGGTAGAAAGAGCTTCAGTTAAGTCAACCTTATCTCGCCCTAACCCCTTATCTTCTTTCTTTTATTTTGGCTAGGTATTTATGGTGTTGAATTTGTTAGGAGTGCGTAATATTTTCAAGAGACCAAACTTTGTGTTTACTTTACATAGAATACCAATTCCACACCTAGACTGCACTTGAGAATAATTTAATAAGTTTTAAAACTGCTGGGTCACTAGATCTGACCCCAGAGGCTCTGGTTGAGAATCAGGCAGATTCTCAAGGGTCTTTGATGTGTTCCAGGAGATTCTAACTCTCATCCAGGTTGGGAAATCCTGACTTGCACTAGGAGAAATAATTACTATGCTCAGTGGCACATAAAACTTGGCTTTGGCCACATGGCAGGCAAATGATTCGAATTTCTTTACTGCATTCTTGCTGTTCAGTATACCCAATTCTAATTCCCCCAGAGGAATAGAATTTGTGAGGCTAAAATTTTCTAGAGTAGCTAGAATAGAACATCTTTAGCAATCTTGGTTACCCCAGAGTTAAGTAAAGTATAGTCTAGATACATAGAGGGTATTTCTGTCTAATGTTCATAAATGGTATATGTTCCATATATGCCTTATAGTCTAAAACAGCTTTGAATTTAATATTATGCTCCATTAGTCCCTAAAACCCCAGTTTTTTTTCTGTATTTAACATTTATATTCCAGATTACTTGAGAGATTATGTTGAGAGGTCTGGAGATGTTTGGCCTAGTGAAGAAAAATCAGAAGAGAGTTGCCTTCAAATATTTGCAACTGTGTTTGCAATATATATATATATATATATATATATATATATATATATATATATATATATATATATATATATATATGCTAGAAGATACTACAACTAATATTAATTAGTAGGAGTTATAAAGAATTAGAGTTGGGCCCATACAAGCATGAAGTATTTTGACAACAGAGGATCCTGTGGGCAGTCTGTCTGTCTTCTTAGCAAGTTAACCTTTGTACAAGTTGGTAGCACACTCAGAGCACAACTTTCCTCAATGTCGTTTCTCTCAAACAACAAATGACACATTGGCTTACAGATTTATTTTTCGTGTGTTTTAATAATGATTTTCCAAATGAGGTTGAATCTGCATTTACACAGTGTTGTACGATGTCAGCTTCCTAACACTGTACCCTGGCACCGCAGTGAATTGCATTATCCCTAATGGTTCATCAGGTCTGAAATTTAGGATTTGATCTTGTTTTATTATCTTCTCCAGCTACATTCTATACCTAATTTTTTCCCTGAAATGAACATTATTGATTTCCTTATTAAATATTGTCTGCCTACTGTGAATTTTCCACATAAGCCATATGATGAACGTTTTTTAAAAAAAGATGATCTACAACACAATGCCTGAGATGCTGGTTTTGTAAGGAGAGATTGAATGGATCTGAACTAAATACCGACTATAAAAACTGCCCTGCACTTTCTTGGATAAAAGCTTACACACTGATTCTATCTCCTCAAGAGAAAGAGTAATCAATAAGTGATTATATTCTTAAAGTAAATTACATTTTAGGTTTTGTTCTGTTCAGAGCAGTTAAGAAGTCATGATCACTGCAGGTTAAATCTAAGGGTGAAATCAGGAACTTGATATGCTGTCTGTAATGGCTGAGGGAACACATCAGAATAACATTTAAAGTTAATAGTAGAATTAACATATCTTTATGAAACAGTGTGCGCCTTCCTAAAATATACTTCTAGCTCAATCAAACTCTATGTGGAACTGGAGAGTACACTATTACAGCACTTCACCTTTTCCACATACCACAGCCTCTTCCCATTTGAACAGCCCGGAGGTCTCATGCTGTCCCCCTGGTCTCATGCTGAACTCCTGCCAGCCGTTTCCTGCCCAGGATACACTGGTATCCTCCTCTCTCTCTACTGCCTCTAGCTTCTGGTGCCAGTTAGCTGCTTCTGCCTCAAGGATCACTCTGAAACAGAAGACCCACCACTATTTCCTAATCTTGTGGGTCTGTAAGACCTAAATTTTAGGTGCTGCCTTAACCTCTTTGACATTTCCAGAAAATAGAAAAGTCAAGTTTATTTTAGAACAGTCATAGAAGCCTGATATTAATCCTTGGTCAAAGGGCATAGAAAAGAAAACCACTTATATGTTTTTTCACTCTCACTGCTAACTGCATGCTCCCAGAGGGATGTTGAGAACCCCAGGGGCTGTGAAGATAGTACATCATTTACTTCTGCCACTTTTGCTAGTTCACTCCCATTGAAGTTTGTATGTATCGTAGTGTGTGTGTGTGTGTGTGTGTGTTCCCACCATTTAGAAACCCAACTAAGATACTACAATTTTGTTAACAATAACAAAAAGCAAGTTGAAAGGCAAGCAACACAGACTGGGAGAGATCATTTGCAGCAAACCCACACAAAAAGCATTTGATAATCATATTTAAAGAGCTTCAAAAAACAAAAAGAAAGGAGGCAGAAAAAATAAAAAACAATAATTAAAGGCTATTAGAAGAAGAAACACAATTAGAAAAAGAAATACAATGGCTAATAAATGCATGAATGATGATCAATTTCACAATACAAAGGCCAATGCAAAATAATACAAAGTCTTTGGCTTAACATATTGTCAGAAATTCCAAAGACTAATATATTATAGTCGTGTAAAAGCTAAAAACAGGTCAAGGATATCATACTGAAGTTTTTGTGAGATGCAATTTAAAAGTATTTGTCAACATTTGGTAATTGTTACGTTTTTACCATGCAATTCTATCTCAGTGGGTCTCTCTAATGAAAAGGTGCCTCTTTCAAAAAGGCCCTCATTGCAGCATTTTTCAATAATGAACAAAAAATTAGAAACCAGCACTGGATAAAATGGCCCAAACGTCTGGTCCCAGTACATTTCCATTCTCACATCTGAATATTATACATGAAGGGAACTAAGTAAAGTCCTAATGGTACTAAGAAGGGGAGTGCATTCCTAGAATGGGAGCTAACAGACTTCTGAAACACAAAAGCTAGATGGGGTGGGGAAGCAAAGCAGCTCTGCGCTGTGTTTGCAAAGGCAGGAGCCAAGGAAGCTTTGCGTCGTCGGGGTGGGAGGAGTCGCCTTAGATAGGGTCTGGACAATGCTCCCAGAATCACAGAGGGAAATCAGAGAGTAGGGGCTGAAATGCAAGGATGTGGTGAGGCCTGAGGCCAGAAGCTCCAGGAATGTCTCTTCTGAGTGTCTGTTTTCCCAGTGGAACAGGACAGATTATCTGCTCAGAAAGGGAGGTGTGGGAACAAGGAGAGAGAGAGCAGTCTTCTGGGAAAGTGGGAAAGTGCTTGGGGTCAGGAAGCAGCACCTGGATGAGGGCTGGTGGGATCAGCACTCATGATTGTAATGAAACCTGTGAGCACAGGTGAGCATTCTTCTCCATCTGATCAAGGTGAGTGAGTGCACAGGTGTAATGTCAGCGTCAACTGGGTAAAGAAAGGAAGAAAATGCGAGTGTTGTGTGGGATGGCGAAAGGGTGAATGAACGGATCAAGTTTGAGAGGCAGCATATCAGAGAAAGCAAGCAAGAAGAAAAGACACAGTGGTCAGGGCTGCTAATGCTGAGGAGTTGCAGTTACTTGTCAGGACATGAAAATATCATAAATAGGGCTGTTCCAAGGTGACATAGTAAATATTATAGGTGAAATCATCTGCTTCCTTTGGGTACTTTTTGCAGCTAACATCCTCCTCAACATTCCTATTATCATTCAGGATTGCTGGGTTATGCATTAGAAACAAATTAGACCTGATTCAGTGATTTGCATGAAAGGTTATTTCCTGTTCACAAGTGTCTCCAACAGCAGTCCATCCCTGCAGAGGCTCTGCTCCACATAATGTCTCAGCCCAGGCTGATGGAGGCTCTACTTCCTGCTTGCCCTTGTCCTTTCTGGGGAGGAAGGCAGGGGGTCACTTCCTTATCCTTCTTCCCATTGCCCAGTGTCCAGAATTAGACACAGGGCTCCGCCTAACTACAAGATGCACGGGCAGTCAGTGTTGAGAAGAACCCAGTATTCCCCTTCAGGCTCTCAGCTCACTGCAAGACTCAACACTGGTGGGAACTAAGAAAATAAAGTGTTAGTGGATAAACACAGCCCTCTGAAGAGTGATCTGAGTGTCAGTAGTAGACTTTTGATTAAAAAACAACCCCTAAAGCTCGAAAAAACAAGATCCCTTAATGGAGAAATGTGGCAGGATGCGGGGTTACAAATGTAAGCGACCAAACTTCTTGGTAAGTAATGCCACCCACTCAGCTGCATTCTGCTTCTGCTTCTAAATCATGCCATTTATGTAAATGTGAGACAATGAATTGTGGTGAAAATATAAAGGCTAGGAAGAAGTACAAATTAAGTTGTGATGTAAATGCTAAATTAAAATCCCATTTTATACAGCCTTGAATGTGAGGACCACATTCTTTAGTAGTGAACACCAGACAATTAATTTACCCATATCTGCTTAAGATATCAATTATTAAGAGTGAAGCAATTAGTGTGCAGAAGAAGGAAGGCATTCAGCAAAAGCCCAGGCAGCATGAAATTAGGGACCACAGCAGATGAGAAATGCAAGTTTTAATCCTTTCCAAAGTGTTCTGAGCAAAAGCACCCTCGTCAACAAAGACTCAGAGGAGGTGCAGCTAATCTTCAGCCACTCTGTTACATGAAAGCACATTTTAAGTTTAGAGATCACAAAGAGGGAAGACTATCTTTTGAGAGCAGGATGTGCTGTGGCGCATGCTTTTCCGGCACCTCTCTGCTAAGCTCGGGCATCATCCATTTGTCTTCATTCGGAACCCACAGGGAGCATGATGGTCCCTAAGGAAGCCACAATCAAGGGAAACTGAATTCTCTACCTGACTCTTTCCCCTTTATCTTTTCCTGTTTTTGGAGGCCTGACACTTACTGACTCTCCCTGGTACCATGCCACCCTCCACATAATCCCCCCATTGAAAATAGCAAAATTCCGGACAGACGCATCCACAAAAGGGTAGTAATAACGGTTGTAGAATGCAGTGGAAGGTGTACTTATGCATGTACACACTTGTGCACACACATACACACACAGACATAGATGCACACACAAGGATATCAGTTACACCCAGCATGAGGGCTGACTAGGAAAGAAGGGGCTTGACTTTTATTCTGCAAGGAAGAGGAAGTCATTTAAGGTTTTGGGTCAGGGAGTGATAAGGTAAGTTTTACATTTCTAGGGTCACATTCTGATGGCAGGGGTCAAACATGTGCAAGACAGATGAGGGCCACTGGGAGAAAATGTGGAGACTAGACTGCATAGGGGGCGGAGGGGACTGGAGAAAACCAGGCATTGCTGAAAGGGCAGCCGGAGTGGCACACCTGCAGTATGTGTGTGCACGTGTGCGCATGCTCACAAAAGGAAAGCAGGACTTTGAGAAAAACCCTAGGATATGTCCTGGGCAACTGAATACAGAGACACAAAAAGGAATTCCTTGAGAAACGACTCAGATCAACTACTACTTCCTATCTCAAGCCTTCGCATGTGTTCTCATCAGATTTAATTACATCTTCTTTCCCTTCACTTCTACGTGCTGGTATTCATCTCATTTCCCTGGAATTATGGTTCGTTCTCACATCTGGCAGAACATTTTAATTCAACCTGTCATGTTTGTTTTCTGCTCACAGCCACACCCAGCCCAGGACCTAGGACAGCAGATGGTGCTCAGTAAGAAATGAGCCTCAGGAAAGGTCAGGAAGGATCATCAATATGTGGACAATTCTAAAACTTGATCACTTTGGTCAGAGATGTCCATATGCAATTATTGGTTATCAGAAACCATTCAGAAATGAACCCAAAACAACACTTTGTACATTTATTTGCATAATGCCCATCATGTGTATCACTTGTAACTATGAATAGCTGTTGTTCATTTATCCTGTTACTGTACATTGTATTTCCTGGTCCCTGGAAAACATGAAGCACAGACAGTGACTGGTGTTTCACTCAAACTTTCAATGGATAAGAATATAATTTTTCAGTTAGAACAGAACATTGCAAACAGAGCTATCTTCCTTCCAGTCCTTCTGCTGTGCAGAAACACACGTTTGCAATTCTATTGTGAATTTAAAACAGTGGTTCTTAACCTAGGTTCTATCGAACCCTAGGGGTTTGATGAGTCGGTCTCAGGGGTTCCGAAAAGCCTCTGCCATGGAGGCCAGAATAAAGTAATACCATAATTTGTTGTGAGTTCATGCACTTTGCTGGTTTTGTTCTTTGAGCAAGGTGATGTTCATGCACAGCTCATTTTGTGCACCAGTAAAAAACATACCTATGTCTTGAATTTGGAAAAAAAAATCATATTTTATTTATCACTAAAGAAGGGTTCAGTGAATGCGCATATGAAACTGGTGGGTTCAGTACCTCAAAAAAGGTTAAGAACCACTGATTTAAAATAAAAAAGCTATAGTATGAAAATCCCAAACATCAAATCCCTGCATACACACTGGTTTCTATGTATATGGAATCTAAATATTTTCCTTGAATTGTCTTGGTAGTCTCCACAGCTTTTTTCCCAGAGACAAGATTCAAAACCACTAAATTATTGCTATGGTTCATTTATTTTATTTTATTTTATTCATTTTAGAGAGAAGCCACACAGAGAGAGTGAGAGTGAGAGAGAGAGAGAGAAAGGGGGGAGGAGCTGGAAGCATCAACTCCCATATGTGCCTTGACCAGACCAGTGCAGGGCTTTGAACTGGCGACCTCAGTGTTCCCAGGTCGACGCTTTATCCACTGCGCCACCACAGGTCAGGCAACTATGGTTCATTTTTAAAATGAGTCATTTAATTAAATGATCTAGGCAAACCTTTATGGCTTACTGCCCCCTTCAAAAACGAAAACAAATAAAAACAAAAAACTAGGTCCTGGGCAGCTGGCTGAGTGGATAGAGCATCAGCCCTGCATATGGACTTCCCAGGTTTGATTCCTGGTCAGGGCACATAGGAGAAGTGACCATCTGCTTCTCCCCGCCCTCTCCCCCATCTCCCCTTTCTCTCCTTCTTCCACTCTCGCAGCCAATGGCTAGGTTGGTTTGAACATAGGCCCCAGATGGGGGTTGCTGGGTAGATCCCTGTCAGGGTGCATGCAGGAGTCTGTCTCACTAGCTCTCCTCCTCACACTTAAAACAAAACAATAATTATTCAGTGATGTGTACAGTGGGAGCCACATTATATAATCAAATGTTGAAACTGTAAATAAAACGGAAGCTATTGCCACATTAGGTGGAGTTCTTGTGCTCATGAAATGCCTCCTTCTGCAGAAAGCAGCACTATACCCTCTCATCTATCTCCCCACAATAAGATGTCACAGGACATTTTTCCTCCTAGGTGAGACATATGGCAGTCCTTGTGGCTGCCCCAGAGTCACAGTGAGTAATTCTAAAAAGGCTTATTATTATCCTGACAAAGTGCTACAGAAGTGTGTGTGATTAATTTTTTAATGTGCAGTCAGGAAAGAGAGGGAGACCTGGGGGGGGGGGCGATGGCATGGGCACGTCCCTGTGATGGTAATTGCTACAGACACGTGCATGACACGCTGCTGTGTGTTCCCAGTGGCCAGTGATCTTATCTGGCCCACGACTGCTGATGAGTGTGGGCAGCCTCCAGAAAGCCTTCGATCCCTCATTGTTTGCTGCACGAAGGGGAAATTGCAGAGGCAAACTGCATTCTAAAATCACACGTGTACTCTTTTACCCTTGTTCTCTCTCTCTCTCTCTCTTTCTTTCTCTACTGTTCATTTTTTTGTGTGTGCAGTTTTACAAATGCCCTCAGCAGAATCCTAGGACACGCTCAATCTGAGGAGGGCTCTTTATTTTAGAGTTTCCCTTTCCTGTAAGATAGACTCCAAAGCCTGGTATATGATCCCATTACATGATTACAGGTAACATTAAAAATCACTGTTTTAAAAGATAACATTTAAGCTTCAGTTCCTTCTCTATAAGGATCATGACGCCTTCCTGAAGATTGTAAGTAATATATGAGAAATGTTCAGCACATTATTGTAATATAGGTATGTGGGACTTAATATTAGCTATTATTATCTAAAATCATCTGATTATATAAAAATGTATTCATTCAAACTCTACATTTGTGAAATCATCAAGTCACCTATATTGGGTCAGATAATCAATTTAGCTAGATGATCTATTGGAAGCTCAGCTCTGTTGTGGAACAAAATAATTGGTTGTGGAAATCTGCAAAAATTGGAATAAAACATCTATCTGCCTCTTAATATTCTCTGATATACCTCAGACAGTGTACCAGACAGGTGAGCAAGACAGTGCAGCTTACATAGGGCCAGATGGCTTGGGTTTGAATCCTAGGTCCTCCTCTAAACTTTGGGAAAACAATCGTTTTGTACTCAATTTCTCATCTATAAAACAAAGACCATTATAGTACCAAAACTAGTATGATTGTCTGAACAATGAAATGGCTCACTATGATTGATATATGTAAAGTGCTGTGTGCAGAACCTGACACCTAAAAGGTATATTCGTGTTTTTCAGTATTATTATTTCTGCTCAAAAGAATCCCCAAGCAATGATGGCCCCATAGTGCAAAAGTCCCAAGTCGCAATCTTTCTCCACTGACACAATTTCTCTTATTTCACAGGAGAATCAAGCAAAAGTGGCAATGTGGCTGCATATATTTAACTGTCTCCATCTTCCTTTCTAGAGTAATACAGCAACTGAGGCAGGCAAGTTAAATGAACTCTAAGATTCTATACAGATTCTGAAGTTCATACATCAACCAGAGACTCTACATCCCTGGTTGTATTGTTATTCAAGAATTCCAGAAGTTTAGCACCTATAAGGCCACTCATGTACAGTTGTGCAGGCTGTGGCCTGCACAGGGACACTTGACAGAGAGGAACACTGCAAAACTCCCCACTGCAGGTCCTCTGGCACAGACCTGTGGCTGCATGGAGGAGGAGATGCCTGAGGGAATGGGATGTCCAGGTAAACCTAATGCCAGGTAAAGAAGATAGTGACATTCTAACCAATAAAAACAGTTGTATACTTAAGCACTGAATAAGATCTGGGGTTTGTAAAGAGTGTAACAATTGCTGAAATAGGTTAAGTAAAGAAATTTATTTGAATGCAAGATTATATTAAAAGAGATACTTTGGGATTTAAGAAGAAGAGGAGGGAAGGAAAAATAATATAACTAATTCAGCAAAAATGAGGAAAAACAGGGATTGGGTGGAGAACTTGATCCCTCAGAGAATATGTTATTTTTATTGATGTCCATTAAATAATTACAAAAATAAATTATCTGAAACAATTGGTATAAATATTAGAAAATACAAAATTATCTATTAGCTATAATACAGCCTATACTTAGAAATCCCTATGACTGCCAGAAGAAAAAAAATGCAAAATTACTTTTTGGATGAGATAGGAAACTCAAAAGCCATAAAAGAAATACAAATATTTGCCTTATAAAATAGGATTAAAGACAAATGAAGCATTTTAGGAAAAAAAACACTTCAAATGCATTAAACAGGCAAATAATTAAATAAAGTATTTTACAAACTGTTTACTATGAACAGACAACAGGAAATAAGATATTAAGAATTTCTGGAAAAGAAAAATAAAATGACTGTTAAACAAAAGAAAAGATAGTGATAATTCACTATTTGTCAAATAATCAAAAAGTAAAGTTAATACCTGGATGCATTGTTTTTACTGAAAAAAGTCACAAAGTTTTTTTTAAAATGTCATAATACCCAGTAGACAAGATCATAGACCAAATAATACTCTCATACTTTGATATAGGAAAATTGAGAATTGTTACAATCTTTTAAGAAAGCAATCTAGAGATAAGTCTTAAATTAAAATTACACCAATTCCTTCATCCAGTCAACAATTTAGCTTTTGGTAAGCTTTTACAAAAACATTCCCATCAGTAATTGGTAATTCTGATATGTTAACTCTCTTGGATAGGATTAATGCTTCTTCAGAAAAATTGAGCATGGCCTTAGAAATTATTTCAGTTTTGATATATATATATATTTTTTAATATTGATTTTAGAGACAGAGCAGAAGGGAGAGAGAGAGAAACATTGATTTGTTGTTCTACTTAGTTGTGCATTCATTGGTTGATTCTTGTATGTGCCCTGACCTGGGATTGAACCTGGAACCTTGGAATGCTGGGACAATGTTCTAACCATATGAACAATGAGGGCAGGATGTACACATCATTTTAAATAAAATTCTTTCTTAGTGTAATCAATTTTATTATATATATTTTTCAAAATTAAAATAGTATTGTTCTTACTAGGACTTTCACTCAGATATGTTGTTGAGAGACTACAACCTGGAAGCCAGAATTCAAGTAAGACCCAGAGATGGTCCTTGTTTAGCATTACTCAGAAGTTTTACAAAATAAAGCTAGCAATTTCTATCTTTAAAAAGAAAACCTAAATTAGCGGCTTCCATTTAAAAGTCAAGTCTGACCACAAGGAGCCCCTGTTTCTTCACGGCTAAGGTTTGAGATGTTGATTTCCTGTTCCAATGAGATGCACCCTCCCTGGTATGCTCAGCCACGCCTATTCACTGCCCTCAGAAGCACCTGCTTTCACCAAGCCTCCTTTCTTCCTGTTACTTCAGGGCTCCCTTAGGCACCCGAGCTCCACACAGACTGATTCTCGACAGAGTTAAATATGCCTTTTATTCTATGCTTACCTCTTGAAAATAGCTTCTATATGTGCCTTGGATATATACCATAGTTCAGTGGTTCTTAACCTGGGTTCTATCGAACCCTAGGGGTTCGATGAGTCCGTCTCAGGGGTTCGTAATTTGTTGTGAGTTCATGCACTTTGTTGGTTTTGTTCTTTGAGCAAGGTGATGTTCATGCACAGCTCATTTTGTGCACCAGTAAAAAAACATATACCTATGTCTTGAATTTGGAAAAAAAAATCATATTTTATTTATCACTAAAGAAAGGCTCGGTGAATGCGCATATGAAACTGGCGGGTTCGGTACCTCAAAAAAGATTAAGAACCACTACCATAGTTCTTGAAAACAATTAGGTTAAATAATTTCACAATATTTTAAACTTTTTATTTTTTGAATGTGAATAGTGAGCTTAGAAGTTCATTATTAGCCTGGTGTATATTTAAGTGGCTGCTTAATATAATGGTACAAGTCCATCAAAGATCGTGGCAGAATTACAACTGTAATTTAGTCCGAACTCATAGCCTGCAGTGATTTTTCAGTGATATTTCTAAAGTATCCTCATGCAGTAAATGGCATTATATTGTGATACAATTTGCAATTTAAGACTTCAGGCAAAATAAGAATTCTGCCTGCAAGATCTATGCATATTCTTTAGAAGAATTACCTCTCAACTTTCAAAAAGAAAAACATACATCTGAGAAGCTACTGATTTATACTAATCAACCAATGTATTCCCAATCCTTTTAATTCCACTTTTTTCTTATATGTCTATGCTTTTCTTTAAACCTAAAAAGTGAAAAAACACATGATTAAATAGTTTTCTTGACAACAAAGCCCCATTATCCTGCAAGTGTGTATTCACATATATATGTAAGAGAAAGTAAGAAAAAAAAAGTTTGTGAGCTAATTTTAAGGAAAGAAACAACACCCAGTAACTAGTAACATTTGGTAGTTCATATTCTATTGGAGAAATAGATAACAAGTTAAAATAATCATGACAAATTAAAAAATAATTATGATAATAAATAATAATCTTATTTCTGAAATCACACTTCTTCCAGGATGCTTGTAAGACTAACAAGAAGAAATGTTTGTGATGCATAATCATTAATCATGTATCTAATCATTAGAAAAAGTATTTCTGAAAACTGGGTTAAAGGGCCGGCACATTGCCTCTGGCCACAGTATTTATTTGGAGCTAGGTAGGAGAGAAAGTGTAATATAATGTGTCCAAAACCCTTTAGCATACAAAAGAACAAGAATACAAAAATAACTGAAAAGTTATTGATTTACATATATCTCAATTTTTAAAATTATTCGTAGAAACATTGTTCTTTTACTTCTTCAAATGTTATTCCTTTAAACTGGCTAAAAATCAAATGTCAAAAAATAATTGTTGAGAAATATATAAATTAAGTTTATGTATAGATGACCACGTATAAACCTGATCAATTTTTTATGTTCAATCATTAATGAGAAATAAAAGTAAGAGCATAAAATCAACAGAAAGAATAATGATGCTTCTTAAGGTTTTTCATTATTTCATAGAATAAAATAATAGCTCAATAATCACAAGTGTGGTGTGAGTGGGAAGCTGACTTTAGGAGCTACCAGGACATTCAGGGAAAGAAGACAGGGTAGAGGGACCAGAGCCCGTGGCCTGAGGAGCTGCTGCTCTCTTTTTCGACCACACACAATACAACCCCCTTCTCTGCATCTCTCCGCTACTCATCAGCATGCACACCCAAAAATGGTCTTAATTCAGTGGACCTTCTCTTCTATGTTTATAAGCATCTTAATATGTGTTTGGAAGTCCCAGTTCTCAGAAGAAAAAGTGAACAGTCAGCCCTGCTTTCTTAGGCTTGTTTTCATGTTGGCAATGTTCAGTGCCACTAGGAGTGGTCACAATAGCTATGACCTGGCCACTTGGGCTCACCCTTTAGAAAGAGGCTAGGGGTGGGGACAATTTACTAAAAATGTGTGAAGAAGTATCTATCCTCCAGCAGATGTGGACAGAGAGCAGCATCTAACATCTTTAGTAAACATGGGTTGGATTTAAGTATGGAAAGAGTGTAGTAAAAGGGAAGCTTTGCTTCTGCTTTTGGGACTAGAAATTGCTTTTCCAAGAATCTAGATAGTCACCCTCTGAATTTTAAAGGACAATTATAACCAAGGCTCTAAAATAACTTAAATAACAAAAAAATATTTAAAGTAAATGTTAATTAAAATTCTGCTATCTTTGCCTACGTAGTAGCCTGACCTATGCCGCCTCCCTAACATACCAGAAATTTATTATTTGATTAATAAAACTTGCAAGTAATTTGGAATTATTTTAAACTTCATCTCAATTATACAATATAATGAGGTGATGATAAATAATACAAAAGTTTTGACTACATCTTTTGTTTTTGTAGGATATTTGATGCAAAGGATGGTCATTATTAAGAAAAAAGCTGGCTTAAAATTTGAAGGAAAATAGGCATGTCACTTATAATTTTGGAAAAGAGAAGGGGAACATAATTACAATTTATGTCTTCCATCAGAAAATATCCCTGTGTAATTTGAGAAAACACTTCACAATTCAGATTATGAATTAAATAGTTTCCCATCAGAAGACATTTTCTGAGGTTGCTGGATCCAGGGAGGTCTCTGTGGCCTTTAACCAAATTTCAAAGACTATTAAATTTAAGAGTCAGATCACCTCATCTTCAAGGTTCTGTAACTACTGTACCTTCATTGAAATCTTGCTATTCCCAATTCACCAAATATTTAAAATATTGTTCATAATGGATGGTAGAACCAGGACCTTTTACTTTGATATCTAATAATTTTTAAAGTGCCTATAAAATATTTTACGGATTTAGATTTTTAAATGATTATCTGTGCCAGAAATAATTGGCTGAACTGAACTAATGATTTCGTCTGAGAGCATCTAATCTACTTATTGCAATTCAAATGCAAGTTTTGTTCATAATGTATCTGCTATATATACATGTTTTGTGAAATCAACCTTGAAAACACTCTCCATAACCACATAAACCATGTTGGGTGCAGTCATTTAAAATGCATAATTTATTAAAATTCTTTCTCTTTTATATTTTGTTTGGAATTGTTTATTAATCAGAAAATAAGTGCCTGACAGAGAGTCAGCAGTCAGGTGAGAGTCCATTGACTAAAGGAATGAGCACAGGTACCTTTGTTAATATGCAGGTTTTCCAGTCCACAGAAAAGCACCAATAGCATTTGTTCCTCCAAAACCATAAGCATCAGAAGATAAACCCATCCTCCAAGGACACAGAACAGCCGTGAGAAAGCGATGGCCTCACAGAGAGGTGGCAGCAACTCCTTCTGTTCAACTGGTTCTGGACCTAGGGGATAATTTCCATTTATCAGATGTGTATGAAAAACATTCAGGATGTTGTAGTTTCAAGTTCTTACTCAAGAATCCAGGTTCGTACATATGAAACAATAAAAGACCGTGGGTTCAGAAACAACCTACTAAACCCAGTGTGCATTTTCTTTGTAATAAATACAGACATTTTCCTCACAGACTCTGTAAAAATATTCTACTTTGAAATTAGCTGCTTATATTTTTTAAGACCCAAACCAGGAAATTCAAAATGTATCATTTGTGTCTAAGCTGTCAATACTCTGTAATCTTTGTATCAAGAAGAAATAGAGATCTCCACCTCGTTTTCCTGACAACCCCTGTGCAAACAACTACCACAAACTCTTGGACAATCTCATAATGTCACTTAGAATACTTTTTCTTTAAATGTGACCACTTGCTCCTAATGTGTCAATGTGAATATATTAAAGTTAATTTCCTTTGGCCAGAAATGAGGGTAACATGCAGCTGCCTGGTGATTTTCCATAGACAGTTATTTAAAATTGTTTAAGATGCTACAAGCTCATTTAGAATTTAATACACTTCCTAAGGCAGAGAACTGAGCTCCTTAGAGGCAATTCATTCTAGACATGAAAAAAACCCAGCTTTCAATCAATGGCAGCACTGTCTCTGCTTATTTTTCCTTCTATTCTTTTCCTTCTCTCCTCTTTAAAGAAAACTTTTTCCTGGAGTTATTTAATTATAATAGAGACATCAGCGCACAAAAGCAAATTCTACTAATGGCCATAAAATGGTAAAACAAGTGGAGAATTCTTTATGTTTCAGGTGATTGTACCATGAAGACAAAATATAAATTATATAATATTTGTTGCTTTTTAGTATACATATTTGTAATGGTAAGTTTTCTACTAATAATAATGACTAACATTCACGGAACTTTTGCTATGTTACGTAGGCATTGTTCATATAAATTAATCAGCACATTGACGCCTCACAGTGACATTCTAAGGTGAGTGTCACAATCATCCCAGTTTTACATTGGAAGAAACTCATTACATTTGATTCCCACAAATCTTTTGTTGTTTACCCTGTCCCAATGTCCTGACATTCAAGAGTACGTTGGCTTCCTGGGAGACTGGTTAATGTTTCAAGGATCAAGCTTAGGGCTCTGTTCCCACTGTAGGCACTGAGCCCTAAAGAAAGAGAACCTATAATAAAGCCACTCTCAGTCCCATGAAAAATGTTAGTTTGTGTTTTATGACCTACCAGGGAGACTCCTAAGGACATTTTCTTATGCAAATATTATTCTCACCTAATTTAGATAATGGGATAATGGATCTTACTAAGATACTGGTCTCTCTTTTTTTTTCTGTAATTTCCACTCAATTTAATTATATTGTCTTATTTTAATTTTGCCTTCATGAAGTTTCTTTTTTTCCTTTCTTTATTTAAAATTCAGTAAACTCAGACTGGTCTTTCAAAAACACAAGTCTGAATACGCCATTCTCCCAAGTTTGGTCTACAAGTGCCTGCTTGTCGTCTTTCCACCCCTCTCTCATCCCTCCTTTAGAAGCCCTTACTCTGAGGGCGGGTCCCACCATACACCTAGGGCTTGCCATGGCTCTAAGAGAAGAGTCACACTCTCTCACATTTCCATGTATTTAAATGTGTTTTCTCCTTTAATGGCAACATCCGCTTCCCCTCTTTATCTAGATCATGCCTCCATCTGTCCACACTTAGATGAATCACCACTTCCCTTGGGAAGTCTTTCCTGACACCTCAGAGGGAGGTGAGGTTTTTGATTACCATAGCAAGATGTGTTTATTTCTACTCTGCTGGTGCTCCCACCACTAGATGGAATTTCCTTGAGAAATTCCAAGTGTTCTCTTTTACTTCTCTATCTTGAGCATATAATAACATCATTAAGAAAACTCAATAAAAAATATGTTGCATTAATAAAACACCAACTTAGAGAAGCAACCCTCCTAATAATCAAATCTCTAAAATAGGTTAAATTTTGTGTTTCCTTAGCCAAGTGAATCCAAGGATTATGGACAGAATTAGTAGCTCCTATCTAAAATCATAGCCTGAAGTAATGCTGAGTTGTCAGAACTAAAATGAGTGGTAAACTTATGCTCTTCAGGATAGCTCAAGAAAGATCTATAAATAAGGTCATTTCTACCTTTCTCATGTTTAATATGAAGATATTAAGAAATTAAAGCCATATTGTATAATATGCATGTCTTTGAATTTTGGTAAATCATTCCAATCTGAGATGGAGTAGCACTCATACAAATTTCTAACTGCAATGCCATCATATTTTACTATTAAAATATCATTGTGCCTGACCTGTGGTGGCACGGTAGATAGTGTCTACCTGGAATGCTGAGGTCGCTAGTGCAAAATTCTGGGCTTACAGGGTCAAAGCACATAAGAGAAACAGCTATGAGATGATGCTTCCTGCTCCTTTCCCACATCTTTCTCTCTCTCCTCTCTCTAAAATAATCAATAAATAAAATATTTTAAAAAACACTAATGCTACATTCATGTATATTTTGTATATCATTATATATATCCATAGGGCTTCTCAGAAGGAATTACATTGTAAATCTCTCTATTTGCCTTGTTTCTGAAATAAATCATTTCTATCTCTCTGTGTTTATATCTCCATCAGAGCACCATTTTTAGAATTCTCCGACAACAAAATACTTCTCAACAGATTTTACTTATCAAGAAAACTATGGAGAATTTATCCAGAGTCAACTTTATTTCTACAAGTGTCAGAAGTGGCCAAACCCCAAATCCCATTTTCTAAGGGGCTAAATCATTAAGTATTTTTACTACTAAGCACCCTTTCTGTTCTGTGCCCTAGTAAGGAAGCAAAATGCAAAGTCTATGTTGTTAAGACATTACTTTGTGACTTTGATATTTTATATAAAAAGATGTGCTATTAAAAAGCAGGAGAGGACATGAAGGACTGGGTGAAAGTGAAGGGATTAACCCAAAAGCATATATGCATAACACATAGACACAGGCAATAGTGTAACAACAGCCAGAGAGAAAGGGTGGGTGGTTGGGTGGAGGTGGGCAAAACTGAAGGACATAGGGACTGAAAGACACTTTGCTTGGGGCAATGGGCGCACGATGAGGTGGGCAGATGATGTTTATTGAATTGTATACTTGAAACCTGTATAGTTTTGCAAATCAATGTCACCCCAATAAATTCAATTAAAAATAAATAAATAAAAGCCATGGCTCCTGTTCAGACCTGTTTAGGGGTGGGAAGAAGAGCCAAGATGTCAGGATATATCTCCAAGTAATCTTTCCTATGGGGAAGCAACCAATTTGAGTGTAAAAACATAAATGGCATTTAGCCATGAAAAAATCACCTGGTCTCAAAATTTTTTAAGTTATTAATTTTCCAGTTGAACTAAGGAGAGCAGTTAAATTAGTGCTTAGTGTTCCATAAAAAAAAAAAAAAGAAAGAAAATTACTGTGGGAGAAGGGCTCTTCTGCACCTAAAATGTGTTTCCCAAATTGGCTGATCCCATTTTCACAAAATAGTGGTAAATTTGTCATGATAAAGTATTCTCTATTCAAATGTTAGGAAAATCATTTCACATTTCTTTTACTGCCAAAATTTTTAGAGACTTTAATATATTAATACAGGTTATAAACCTATAACATTAAAGCATAATGCATTTTTCTAATTCTTATTGCTCACAGAACATTTGTCTCAAGGTACAACATTTAGTTAATTAAAGGAAAGGATAACCCAGTTTGGAAAGTTTGAGAGTTTGATGAGGAAAAGGTTTAATCTGTGAAAACACAAGAGGAAACCCAATGAAGGCAGTTTAATAATAATTGATTAGAAAATATTATGAAATTTTAAAAAATGTTCTAGATCCTTCATTTTTATAATTTTCCCATGTGTGACATTTTTTATAAGCTCAGTCAGTTTCTTTTCCAGTGGAGAGGGAAATTCTTATAGCTCCTGATTAAATACTGTCTTGATAAAAGTTTGATGCTCAAAAATCAGAGATAGCCTATATTGCATCCATTGCTTCATTTGTAGAAAGGTATAAAACAAATGAGAAAAAGAGAGAAAGCCAGGCAGCTATAGTCACACATTCTACACAGAGATCCCTGACCTCCGAGTGCAGTCAGCAGATTATTGAAATGGAATAGACCTCTGTCCTAATTTATGGAATTGCTATATCTACTTCCACCTTGTTTTCTTGTCAAAATGAATTAGTAAATAATGTAGAGAAATCATTACATTTTTAAGGAATGTTTTGTGACTACCTGCTACTAAGGGATACTAAGGGTGCAATGAGTATCATGGTATAAGGCTCACAGATGTTTCTGTGAATGAGTATCAGTTTGAGCTGTTTGAGCTAAAGAACAATTTCCCCCAACTATAGATTTTTCCACAGTGAGGCATTTTGATTGGGCCTATTCAAGACATTACAGAAACACACAGACATTCTTTAATTCAGTCTGCTAGGACTGCTGTGAAGTTGTTAATCTCCACTTAACCTATTTGTGAAATAAGCAACGTGTAAATTCCATTTCATTCAACGCAATTAATATTTATGGAGAACCCATAGGGTGCATAGTGCTGCACAAAGCACTGTAAGGTCAGACAATGAATCAGACACGGACTCTCTGACAAGCTTTATGTCTTTCCTCTCCAGGGAACATTTACTCTGGCTTAGAACAATATGAACAAGCAAAATTAGGGTCATGTCAGAAAAGAACACCACTGCTTAAAACGAGTGTGGAATGACCTCAGGCCACTTACATGGAATGAGATCCACCTCGGGAGAGCTCTGGCTTATCCTGCCGCGCTGGCGACATCGAGATGAGTGCCATGAAGACTGCCAGCTATGATCGAAGGATATCCTGTGGGTTTCCCAACTCAGTAACGTGATGTGAAATCCAACAATTCCTGTGAATCTTGCAAGTTTTTCATCTTCTAGGTCACCTCTTAAAGTCTAATCAGTCAGCTTAGTCTAGGAAAATAATACCAGTTGCCTAGTTCTTGTATCTCATCATTTCTCCCCATAAAATGAGAAACTAAAATGCCAAATATTATTTCAGCTCTCAACTGTTTTTCTAAATCCATCTGTGATATTTGTACCAGATTTTCCATCTTTTTTCACAACTCCTTTCTTCTTTCATCTTGTCTTCTGTCTACGATGTTTACCTACCTACCTGCACCTCACCTGACCGCTCAGGGCCTGGTCCATGACTGCCCCGAATGCTTGCTTCCCTTCCCACCTACTGGTGGGCAGTCTTTCTCTTGTGCCATGTATTACGTATCTTTCTTCCTTGATTATCAATCCCCCAGTTGGGAGCTGACTGTTAGTTCTCATTAGGTCTTGCTCAGATACCTTTTCTCTTGCCTTGCACAGAGCAGCCCTTTAATAATTATTTGCTGTGTTATATAGTAACTCCCAAGGAAAGGCAGAATCAACTTGTGGTGAGTCTTCATTTTTAGTTGGTCATGAACCTATATAGACTTCATGAAAGTTCTGGCCTCTCTCCTCAGAAAAAAAAAGAAAACATACACACACACAATAATTTCTGTACAATTACAGATGGTCACACTTTTCCTTATATCTACATAAGTTCTGCTTTTTGGGTAGTTCCACAGTTTCCCTATTGTTAGGGCAAAATGCATCCTCAGGGCTCAAAACTTCTCCCTCCCAAACCCTCCTCAGTTAGTACAAGACGAACTGTACTTAACCTTTAAGTTGACCAAACAGGAGCTTATTACCCATGGAGGCAGGAACCAAAACAGAATACCACAAGCCCAGGCCAAAGGCCTGGTAACCAGCATCAACAGAAACTGCCAGAAAGAGGCAGCAGAGTATAAAATTAACCCTCTCACCCCTGCTCAGGGCTGACTCTCTTATTGGACTCAGCCCACCTGCACCCAAGTGTCTGCAATAAACCCTCTTTTCCACACTTTGGCCTCTGCATGGCTGATGTGACTCCAGCAGGGTCTTAAACTTTCATTTGGTGCCAAAACCTGGGAGACCTGTAGCAGTTGGTGAGGTAGCCGTTGCAGGCCCTCGGATTCCCTCCAGGTATCTTTTGGACCAGGCAAGAAGACCTTTAATCACTTGATACCAGGACTTCAGTCATTCCCTCTCTTCTGCTTGCATTCCATCAACAGCAGTCACTAATTCACAGAGTGAGTCTGCCTTTCTTTTGTCTACACCTTCCATCTGGGCTACTCTGTCTTTTAACCTGAACCAGGTCCCCTGTCACTTTCAGTGACACCAGAAATCAATTGCTCATCAGAGCAAGCCCTCCAAGAGCCAGGCTCCCTCAACTTGTTCTGCATTTGGGGATGCCAGGTGTAGATGAGTTGCACTACCCTCTGCTCCTACTTTGGGAATGGGGATGCCCTTTCCCTGAGTAAGGTTCTCCATTTAAGGAAGAGAAGAGGCTTAGACTCTCCTCACCATGGGGAACAGTCCATCTGTTACTCCTCGAACTACACCCTTGGGCTAACTCCTTAAAAACCTACAGACCCTTGGGTTGGCCCAAGACCTCAGGGCTAAATGCCTAATTTTTTATTGCAATACAGCTTGGCCACAATATAAATTGGACAATGGGTCCCAGTGGCCAGAGAATGAAACTTTTGATCTACACATTCTTACTGACCTTGACAACTTTTGCAGATGAAAGGAGAAATGTCTGAGGTCCCCTACATCCAGGCCTTCTTTGCACTCAGATCACAACCCTCACTCTGTGACTCCTGCTCTCCTTCCCAAATTTCCCTACTACTTAACATAAATTTCATCTCCCAATCAGCACTAGACATCAGGCACAAGCTGCAAAAGCTGGAAGATGATCCTCAAACTTTCTAATGAGACCTTTTAAATCTGGCCTTTAAGGTCTCTAATAACTGGGATGAGGAGGTAAAGAAACAGAAGGTAGCTGAATATCAAATGCTAGCTTCTGACACCAAGGGCCTGCAAACCCAATTCTGAGTGCTAAGGGCGGGCCAAAAAGCAAAAATCAGCAGGTCACTGGGCCAACAAGTGCCCTAATCCAGGCCAGCCCCCAAAGCCTTGCCCCCTTTGCAATGAGCCCCATTAAAAGCTGAACTGTGATTGGACTTCTTTAGGTAGGACCCCATGCCTTCCCAGGCTTGCTGGCCCCTCCTTTCCGGAGTTGATAGGCCTGGCCACTTGTGGAGAAAATGGCTGTTTTAGGCTTGCTCACAGGGTTACGGGGGTGTAAGCACTTTGCCTGATTGGTGCATGGGCATGCGGCAGCGCCACATGTGCGTGGTGTATATAAGGCTGAGGTGCTTTCCCTAGGTGGCGATTCACTCCGGTCGCTGTCCCGCCACCGTGAGGTGCGGTTTTCCTTGCTCCCTTGCCCTTACTGCAAGTAGCAGATTTTCCTTTGTTTATTAGCTCTCTCACTTTTATTGTTTATTTGCTCACCTGTCTGCGAGCCTCCAATAAACGGAATGACCCAATGCTTTATGGCTCTGCAGTTCCTCTGCTGTCTGGAATTCAGTGGGAACCTGCCTGGCCTCAACCACCAACATTACACCGCTGAAAACTGAAGGTGCCTGAGGACAGATACCCTGACCAACATCACATCCTCTGAGCCTCAGGCAAACTTGATGGTGGCAGGTAGGCCAATCTCTTTCCTTATGGCTACCAGGGCAACCTACTTTGCCTTTACGGAGTACAAAGGCCCCCTCCAACAGTCTGCGGTCTCTGTTGTGGGGATTAATAGCCAAATTTCCTAACCCTGGTTGACCACACTCCTATAGTGCACACTAGGATCCCTCACTTTCACACATGCCTTTATTGTGTCTCCTCTCCTGTCCCACCCCATTACTAGGCTGAGATATCTCGTCCAAGGTACCAGCCACCTTGTCTGTTTTCAGCTTGGGGACAGACAGTTCCACTCGCCTATTCTGCCTCTTACAGGAGTCAGCCAGTCATGGGGAGAAATCCTTCCCAGTGTCCCCCGAGCTTGTAAACCCCCACGTATGGGACACCCCCTTCCCTCCTGCCTATAACAGTAAAGCTCCCTGCTAGTCCCTCTGCATGCATTCATGTCCCACAGGCCGTACTTCATACCAGCCTCCTGCATCCTCTGTCCACCCCGAAGACTCCCTCAGATGCCTTGCCCATAAGGTTATTACGTGAACTCTCCGAGGTATCCCCTTTGTCACAAGGATTGTGATGCTACTATAAACATCGTCTATCAGGGAACAACTCTTAACACCACTAACTGTAAACAGAGGGAAACCCTAAACATTACCACTTTCTTTTTCTGTATGTTTTTCTCAGCTCTTCTTGTTCTTGCTGCTGATTTTCCTATGTGCCAGGCAATCTTTGATCTATTTATATTTTAGAGAGGATGGAGGAACTGGTGTGGATTTCCTCTGTTATTAAAAGTTGGTCTCTTTCTCTTAAATCTATCACCTGAGTGGAAGGCTGACTGAGGCCTCTGGGTAAGGCAGGATGCCTTGGTGGCTGGCTTCTCTAGGGTGAGCCTGTGCTCAGACTCTGGGTGCCCTGTGCCAGAAGGAGTGCCTTCCTCTCGGGAAACTACTCCCACTAGAAGCCTTGGCTTTTCACAGGTCATTTGTTTCTTCAGCTATTTGGATTTTCAGCTAAGGACTAATGCCAGACTGCCTGTGATTTCTGTGGGGGTGGGGGAAGCTGATGGGAGTGCCAGCCAGCACAGTTCCAGGTACAGACCTTCAATTATCCCCTCTGTCTTCAGCCCACTTCCCATGCCTGCCCTCCCTTGTACCTGCTGGCCTACAGCCAGAGCCACCAGGTGTTCCAGGGCAGACTGGTTCTCTAGATTCCTATAAGCAGCACTACCCAAGCTCACATAGCTTCTACCCTTAATAGGTCCCATATTCTGTGTTGTCCTACTTCTACCCTTGAGACCTTGACTCCTACATGACTCCTACAGGATGACATAAGAGGCCTAATCAATCAAACCATAGCCCAGTTTGTCCTCATGCAGACCCCAGGAGGATACCAGCCAATGTCACAACTGGTTTAAAGTTCTTTTCTTCCAGCTTGTTTGCAATGCCCAGTGTCCCACATGAAATGGCAAAAGAGAAACCATGCCCTCTTTCTTTTTATATTATAACCAACAAGACAGGAATGTTAAGGCAAAATACATCATCAGGGCTCAAAACTGTCCCCTCCCAACCCTTCCTCAGTCAGTACATAACGAACTATACTTAACCTCTAAGTTGACCAAAGAGGAACCCATTACCAATGGAGGCAGGAACCAAAACAGACCTGTTACCAATGGAGGCAGGAATCAAAACAGAAGAATATCACAAGCCCAGGCCATAGGCCTGGTAACCAGCATTAACAGAAATTGTCAGAAGGAGGCAGCAGAGTATAAAACTAACCCTCTCTCCCCTCTCAGAGCTGACTCTCTTATCAAACTTTGCCCACCTGCACCCAAGTGTCTGCAATCAACCCTCTTTTCCACACTTTGGCCTCTGCATGGCTGATGCAACTCCTGCTGGGTCGCGGACTCTCCACCTTTGAACTTCTCTAAAGGAAAAGCCAGTGTGGCTGCAGTGCAGAGAGGACCATGCGTAAGACAATGTAAACTGCACAAGAGGAACTAACTGATCCTGTCCTATCTCAGAGAGCCACCACCTGATACCCCATTTGCAAGAGCTTAGCACTGGGTGGGGAAAAAAGTTTTTGCATGAACTTTTCATCTAAGTCCCTTCCTCTCATATCATCAATCACCCAGTCCAACTCACGTAAAAGAAAATAGCCTAAATATGAAAGCACATTGGATTTCTCCAGGTAGGTGGCATTGTTTTCAACTTCTATTATTCTCCCATTTTATCTCATTTTTTAAAAATCAATAACTTTATTTTAGAGACCCAGAAAATTCTGGTATGTGTCTCTTACACACACGAGCTGTGTGGTGCAATTCCTAGATGTGGCTTCAGAAAGCATCAAGGCTTCTAGAAACAACTTCTTCATTTGTAGGAACAAAATGTCTGGTCTACCTCAGAAATGTGGAGAAATAAATGAAATGGTATAAGGGGATGTTTTATGTGAATTACTAGACAAAATGTAAATGCTGAAACTAGATACCTTCATACAGATAGTAAACTGAATATCTCTTCTGTCATTCCAGCCATTTATACGTGTCATGTGGGTGGGTTTTTCAAAGAGATGACATGGAGAAGGTCACATGCTCTTTTATTTGTGTGTGTACACCACATCCATTTCCAATTTGAGTATGGGAATTAGGATTGGAATTATCCAGATGTTTGCATCTTCTGTTTTACAAATAACTCCTTCAGGGAGAGGGTCTGTGCGTTAATTCTCTAGGAACAGAAGAACCCCTAGTTGCCTCTTTTAAAGGCCTCAAACTTCCATTTTCTTGTGTGAAAATACTCTAGAAACCTAGTCTTCTGTATTTCCAGTCCCACAGAGCAACAAGTGTTGCCTACTGAGTAGTGATTTTTATGGCGACAGAGAATTTGGCAAAATTATGATGAGTCAGGTTCCAGGAGATGAGCCGCCTTTATGGGCTAGATGCCCTCTCCCAGACAATAATCAGAGACAAATACATTTATTCTAGTCTTGGGAGTTATTTTGAAAATTCCAGTGATGAAATCATTAGAACCAAGTGATTACCAATGATAGAACAAGCTATCTGGGTTAAGATTGTTCTTTGAAAAACTATTTTCCCCCAACATGCAAATTCCTTTATGGAGACTTTTTCCTGTTGATGTTAAAAGTTATGCCACTAATTTATGTTTAATTTGAAAACTAATAAAACTGGAAACAACAAAATAAAAATTATTTGTTATTGGACCACAAGAAGATAACTAATTGTGATATTTTGTATCAACATCAAAATCATTCATACTCATTTTTTGGTAGGATAGATACATTACTTTACAAAAATGAAATTATGTAATTTTATGAACCCAATTTTCTCATTTAATATATCAATAAGTCTTTTCAAAGAATTTTGTGCTTTCTTATTATTTTATCATTGTTGAGGAATTTCAGTTATACCTCATTTTGTTGTTATAAGCAACACTGCAGAGAACAGTGTTTCCCATCCTCAAGTTTATAAAATTATGGACCTCTTAGTCTTGATTTGCAGGTCCACTATTAGTTGCTATGTTTCCAATACAGAAAAAAAAAATCTGGTTACAATAGATTAAACAAAGGTTATATTTATTAACCCTTATTTAATCATCACAGCCAAGCAAACAACTTTAATCAGAGAAATAGAGCTGAAGCTCAATATTTAAACTGTGCATAAAAACACGGCATTTAATCTAATCGAGTTGGCCAACAATGAGCATGCCACATTTAATGTTTGCTCTTCAAACCTGGAATTTATTCCTTCTGTCACTCTAATTCCTGAACCCAATTTGGAAATAGTTTGCATTATATGCTATCTCACAGCTCTTTATGTTGGCTAACCAAATAGAAAGTGTTTAAAGACGTTGTCTTTCCTGAATGTGACATTGTTAAAAATCAAAGGCATTTAACAGTTACAGCTGCTAGTGGAATAAGGGACATGTTTCTTAAATGTAACATAAAACTATATATATACACACACACACACAGAAATTGTCCTGATTCTTTCTACTACTTTATGCTTTTCCTAATAGAAGTAAAAAATAAAATATGTATATATTATATATACATAATTTCAAGGAGGCTAAATGTTATATCTAGATAACCATATTAATGAGAAGTTATTTTCCTTATATATATTCTCCTGCCCAAAAGCCAATATTTCCAAGGAGAGAAAATGTGTATGTGCAAAAAAGAACATAGATAAAAAGAACATGTCCCCGTCCCCAGCAATTTCCCGGGTGAATAGAGAAAATAAAAGACTATGTGGATCTCTGGACTTTTTCTTTGCTGTTCCCATCACATTATCAGTAATTTTTTAGTAAATCCCATAAAGTAAGACTCAGCTGGAAACCCTCTCACCCAAGGTAAAGATAGCATCTGAGCAGGTTAATGACAGGCCTGGATGGGGCCGGGCTCTTGGGGACTGTGGCCAGTGGCCAGCATTCTGACTCCTCAGAGGCTGAGGCACAGCTTTCTATCATAAGCCCCTCCAAATGGATTAACTGACTCATGGGATGATTGACTGTGTGTTCACTTTTAAATTTACTTTGAAGAAACAGTGAGCTCCTGATTTGAGCCTGGTGCTGTTCTAGGCTCCAGAATACAGTAGCTAGTGAAATAGCCTAAAATTCCTGCCCTCATGGAGTTTTAATTCTAGTGGGGAAGACCCAAAAGAAAATTCTCATGCCATGGTCAATGCCATGAGAAAAACAAACAAAAAAAAGATACAGAAAAGAAAAAAGATACAGAATGCTGGGGCTTTAGTCAGCTGGCTGGGCAAAGACTCCCTGAGAGAGTTAACAGTAGGGTGAAGACTTGGGGAAGAGGCAGCAGCCAGGCAGGTTATTAAAATGAGCATTTTAGTCAGAAGCCCAGTGAGTGCAACAGCCCCACACAGGGTCCTGGTGTGCTTCAAGTGCGCTTGAGGAACACTAGTCACTTTAAATAGGTAGTATATTAGTTTCAGGTGTATAACACAGTGAATAGACATTTATATACCTTATGAAGTGATCCCCACAATAAGGCTAGTACCCATCTAACACCATATATAGTTGTCAAAATATAATTGACTATATTTTCTATGCTTTGCTTTTTATTCCAGTGACTATTTTGTAACTACCAGTTTGTATTTCTTATTTCCTCTTTTTCACTCAGCCATGCAAAGCCCCAACCATCTGGCAACCATCAGTCTATTCTATGTCTATAAGTCTATTTCTGGTTTATGCTTTTATAATGTTCTTAAGATTCCACATATAAGTGAAGTCATATATTATTTGTATTTCTCGGTCTGATTTATTTCACTCAGAACAATATCCTCTAGGTTCATCCATGTTGTCACAAATTGTAAGATTTCATTATATTTATGGCTGAGTAATCTTTTGTTGTATATATGTACCACTTCTTCTTTATCCATTCATTTACTGATGGATACTTAGGTTGGTTCCAAATCTTGGCTATTGTAAATAATGCTGCAGTGAACATAGTAGTGCATATATTTTTCCAAAGTAATATTGTATGTCAACCTTAATTGAAAAAATAAATTTAAAAAACAAAATTAAATGAAATGAAAAGAGTTCCTAGTTATTTCTTATTTATTTAGTTATTTATTTAGTTAATTAGTTAGTTTATTCAGTGAGAAGAGGGGAGGCAGAGAAAAAGACTCCTGCATGCATCCTGACCAGATCCACCTGGCAAGCCCACTAGGAGCAATGCTCTGCCCATCTGGGGCATTGCTTCCTTGCTCAGCAGTCAGGCTCTTCTTAGTGCCTAAGGTAAAGGCTATGAAGCCATCCTTAGCACCCAGGGCCAATTTGCTCCAATTGAGCCATGGCTGCAAGGAGGGGAAGAAAGAGAGAAGTGAGAAGGAGAGGGTTGGAGAAGCAGATGGGTGTCTCTCCTGTGCGCCCTGAACAAGAATCAAACCCTGGAAATCCACATACCAGTCCCATGCTCTACCATTGAGCTAACTGCGTAGGGCCTACATATTTCTAATTTGTAGTCCAGTTGAAAAACATGGGTCTTTAACAAAAGGCACAGAGTTTAGAAAATGGATGGCTTAGGAGGAGGGAGCTCCTATGATTCCTTCCCGAGACAGCCAGATGAGCTGAGAGTCAGGGTGAATGGTGAACTTGTGGAGGTTATGAAGGCCAGCCATTAAAAAGTCTTTGAGGCTAATGAGAGTGTGAATAGACTAGAGAAATGTTGGGTTGTTATATTTGTGATTATAAATCTAGAGTTAGACCATTCCAAGTGTGTGCATATATGTGTTTCTCATTCTACATTTTTCTGTACATGTGCAAGAATGGGGTAAGCAGAGTAGGATTTAACCATGGATATGGTCTTACTCCAGTCCCTGTGCTCTCCTTACGAGAGGATCTGGGATGGGGCATCCCAATTTGTTTGCTCTTATAAGAACCCCATCTTTTCTAACTACTAAGCCAGAGGAGAATTGAACCAAAACAAGAACATTTTTCACAAAGACATCTGCATTCTTTTCTAATCCATTTTTGCTCTTTCTAATTATTTGATACAACCTTCCTTCTCTCTTGTTACTTCATGTTCTGGATGAAGAAATGGACACAAAAAGATGTAGCTAGTTTCCTGGTGCTCATAGAACAGAGTTATAACTCTCAGGAAGCCACCTCTAACTTCCTGAACTGGACCGCGGCTCAGCGCCTCGCCTGCTGGCAGGGCCACCCCGCTGGCTATTTCAGTTGTGAGGGATGACTGTGCCAAGTGTTGATAATTGCACAGTAAATTCTATGCAAACCCTTGCAAGCTGTGTCTTCCAGGAAATTACATGGTAAATAATGACATTTGCAGGGAACAAATAATTCAACTATTCGTTACCATGTCAAATGCAATTGTAAGATCTGATGAGGCAAATCTTGTTTAGGAGATGAAAACAGAAGATAAAAACCAGATAATTGCCAAGTGATTAAACAGGAAGTGCCATGCGTGTATGATTAATGCAAAATGTGCAGATAGTCCCAGAGGAGAGTGGGCCATGGAATGAGCTGGAATATCCCCATAGTGTGCACGTGCCTGGTGATCCCTGCACCAACAGCAGGGCCGACATCACCCCGAGGAGTGGGTCCTGTACCATGAGCATGGCAGGCTACATGGAGTGATTTTGTTTATGAGTCTCCTTCTTTTCTCCTCAAGAATTCCTCTTACTGTTTTCACTCTTTCTGCTTCTTAAATCCCCGAGACTTCTCTCTTCTTTTCCATTATTCTCTGCTCCTGCTATCCTTTCTCATTTGTTCCTTCTGAGGGGTTTTCAGATTTGGAGCTCCTACCTTGTCATATATTTTTAAAGGGAAAGATTTCCCGCTATTGTCCTGTCATAAATACTCAAAATCTGTCCACAAATCATCCTTTTTTGCATGTTTCTTATGTCAGCAAATTGGCTGTGGCCTTCTGCTTGTAAGGTGAATGCTGGGTCTAAGTATGCCTTTGCAACTGAGGTCGTCACAGCTCCATAGCAGGTTCTCTGCCACTTGCTGCCACTTCCTGTCCTCCAACCTTCTCTGGTCTATGGTAAAAACAGGGACAATGAAAGTGTGTGTCTTTCCTCTTGACTCTTGTCCCCTGGTGCCTAGTATTCTATAAAGTCCAGCAGTTCTCCCAAGCCTGCTCAGACCCATTCCTTACCAAACAGAGCAGACTGTGAACCCAGAGGCCCTGTTTCCCTCAAATATCTGTAAGAAACAAACAGTAGGTAGAAATAATGGAAACTGGGTCCCCCGAGGAGGGAGCAAGATTAATTAACCATCCAGAGAAATCAATATTGGATAACGTCTTCCAACATACAGAAGCCTCAGGACACAACTGTCAATTGTCTGTAAACTGTGGGCTCCTTGCCTGGAGAATGGAGCTAATGGGTATGCAGGATGCAGAAGACAGACCATTTGTACATAATATGCCATCAATGGGAAGGTGATATAAGAAGTGGTGTTAATTATGGGCAGGGGATGAGTGGGTTCTTGAGGAAGGCAACCCTGAAGAGCCAGGCTGGGGATGCAGGTGTAACAGGGTGGAAAGGGAATTATTGGAGGACTGGCTAAATGCTTGTCCTTTGCAGCCTCATTACATGTGGCATTTCCTTCTACACTAACAGTGGTTATTCAGAGAATAAAGAAGTGCTCCCTGCGGCTCAAGTATGTGGGGTAGCAAACCCAAGTATGGCAACAGTCCATGTGGTGCTTAATTTTATATCGACCTGTTTAGACCAGAGGTGCCCAGATCTGGGTCAAACACAAACATTATTCTTTTTTCTTTTGAGAAAGGGGGACAGACAGACAGGAAGGGAGAGAGATTAGAAGCATCAATTCTTCATTGTGTCATCTTAGTTGTTCATTGACTGCTTTCTCATATGTACCTTGGCCAGGGGGCTCCAGCAGAGTGAGTGACCCTGTATTCAAGCCAGCGATCTAAGGGTTTCAAACCTGGGTCCTTAGCATCCCAGTCTGATGCTCTATCAACTGCGCCACCACTTAGTCAAGCAACCATTATTCTGTGTGTTTCTGAGAAAGTATTTCTGGATGAGACTAACATAAAAATCAATAAACTGCAAATCAGATTGTCCTCCCTAAAATAGGTGAGTCTTGTTCAATCAGTTGAAGGCCTGAATAGAACAAAAGCCTGACATTCCCCAAAGTAAGAGAACTGTCCTGCTTGGTGACCTTTGAACTGAGACATTAGCTTTTTCCTGCCTTCAGACTCAGAAAAATAAAATGTGGACTCTTCCTGTATCTTGAGCCTGCTGGACTGCTGGCTGAAGATAAACTATAAACCCACCTGAGTCTCCAGTTTACCAACTCACCTGCCAATCCTAGGACTTGCCTGCCTCCTTTATAATCACATGAGACAATTTCCTGACTGAATACTACACATATAATACATATGAAAAATTTTGACCAAGTTCCTTATTCTTTCTTTGCCTCATTATTACCTCCGTATAAAATATGAATTATATCATATTATCACAATATCATATTACATGATATTATGGCATTACCTCTGTATAAAATATGGATTATATTGCATTACCTGTCTCAAATTGGACTTAGAAGAAAGAGTGGAGTGTCACAATGTGCTCAGACCTGTGGTCCTCTGAAGTATAAACCAACCTCATTTTGCCTGTGGGCAGTCACCCTCCCAGGGCGGGAGTCCAGCTCATGTTTGGACAGGGCCAAGTCTCGACACACCCAGGCCAACAACACTCCCTTGTCACCACAACCCCCTCTGGACAGTGTTTCAGCTCTACCCACTTTAGGATACTTGAATTCTATCACTGTGGAGCCTGTTAAAATGGATGAATGATGGGCTGCAGGCTGACGTGAAAGGAGATGGGGTTTCAGAGCTGCTAAGTGATCTTGGAGTCGCCCAAGCGTGGCCTGGGGCTGCTAACGCCTCCCTGATGGGTCGTTAGCAACACCCTTACTCTTTCGCAGGCAACAATATTGACTTCCCATTAGATAAACATGAATCTTCTAAACAAGGGGTGAGCACATGGGAGCCAGCTCCTCCAGTGTCGTGCAGGTAACAGGCAATAGGACACAGTCCATAGATTTAATTTTCCCTGTAATTACCTCTCCTGGTGAAGTGAGCTCAAGCAACAGAGGAAGCTGCTGCAGCACACACAGCTCTGAGCGGAGGATAAACGAGGTCAGCCCCTTTGCAGGACCAATTTCTGTTTTGAGCAAAACCCATTATTAACAAATCAGAGAGCCATTAGAGGCATCTCCTTACTCCCTTTCTTTATTGAAAAAAATCAAAAAGAGAGAGAGGCAGGTCCCTTGTGAGAAAATTAAAGTGATTCTAGTAATGAGCTGAACGAGCACTGGATCAGGGTTAAGGTCACCAGTGAAAACAGCAAAGCCCTCACCTTATAAGCCCCTGTGACTATCACTATGGGGGAGAGGACTCACATGGTCAAGGATTACACTAGTCTTCCTTGTTGACGTCTAACCATTTTATCAAAGTCACCTTTTAAAGCTCATTTGCTAAAATAAATTAGAAGTAACTAACAATAACAATAGTCTGTTTAGTGTTTTCCACTCATGCTTATCTAAACCAGACAAATCAATAACAAGGACAAGGTTAGTGTTTTATAATAGTTTATTTTAGAGAAGCTCTTGCTTCAAATAGTGAAGCTTCTATAGTAGCTAAAATTAATGGAAACTTGATTTATATAAAATTTACTAGGTTTTTCATGTATAAAATAAACTATCTTAATAATAAGTAATCTTAAAATTGATAAGGGATTCAAAATATGGTCATAAAAATGAAAATATTTATAGAAGCCAAAGATGGATTTTAGCCAAAAGTTAAGTAAGACACCTGATGAATGTAAACTTCCTAATTAAGTCCCTAAATAAAAATTAAATCTACCCATGTTGTGCTCCTTCTCAATATATAAAATCTTATGATTAGGGAAGAAAAATACCCAATCAAAACCCCACCATAGTACATGGCTTCCTTAAAAACTTCCCCTGCGTAGTATTTAGTTGCCACAAAACATGTTAAGTTTTTGGGGGGAGACCTGCTAAATGGATGGGTTCAGAGCTCTCATTATAGGAGAAAATGCATAGGCGAGAGGGGTATTTTTGAGAGTACATTTTTCTAAATTCCCTTTTAAAAAGTTTTTAAATAAAATCATCTAAAGCTATTCTTTTAGCATATTTATTATTTTGATCATAATTACACTAAAAATTAATTGAAAATTAGTTATAATTTGCCTGTGAGCATGTTTCTAAAAGATTTAAGAATTTATTAGAGCAGTATATGTATTATTCTATATCTGTGTGTACACGTGTAGTCATATGCATATATATGTATGAAATACACACACTCTGTGTCAAAGTGTTATCCGCTGAAGGTTATCTGAACAGCATTGCACCTGAATACAACAAAAAGGCAGAGGAAGGGCTGATTAGCTCTCTGCTTGAGCTGGGATGTTCACCTTCTTCTGCCTTCTGACATCAGTGATCCTGATTCTCAGATCTTCAGACAGAGATAAGGACCTACGCCATCCCCTTCCCCCCTTTTCCTCTGATTCTCAGGCCTTTGGGTTTGGTCTGGAACTCAACTACCACCTGTAGAGCCTCCAGCCTGTAGACGACAGATCGTAGAACTTCTCACTCTTCATAATTGTGAACCAGTCCTTTATAACTAATCCTTTCCTATAAATCTTTTTATGTATTGTATTCATTCTGTTTCTCTGGAGAGCCATGAGTAGTACAGATTTTGGTATTTATATACTTTGGGTTTTTGTTTCTTTTTTGACAGAATGTTATGGTTTCAGTAACATACACACAACGTGCACACAGCTGTCTATTCATTTTCTTTGCTGCACAGCCTCACATTGGGATTGCTGACTTTGAGGGCCAGCTGGGCTGATCTTCCCTCAATGGCTGTGCAGTTCTTTGAGGAGACATTCTGAGCCTCCTCAACACATAAGATTTGCTAAACATCAGCAGCACTTCAAGCTCCTTGATGCTGTGAACCAAGAACTTCTGAAAACTGCTGGGCAGCATGTGCTTTGTTCCCTTGTTATTCCCATAACCAATGTTGGGCATCAAGATCTGGCCCTTGAATCTTTTGTGTACCATATTGTCTGTGCCTATGGATTCCTATCAGTTGCACTAAATTTTGACATATTGGTCTGACTAGTGCTGGATAAACTTTGTGGTTCTTTTTTTGATGATCTTGAGTTTCACCAGGGCTCTCAGAGCAGGCATGATGCTGAATAGGGGATGACTACTGCCTTAGTGGGCAGTGACAAGAAAGCAGGATTTATATACTTTGATATGTAAAGTATGCAAAAGATAATGCTGAATCTGTCTTCAAAAAGAAAAGAACATTTTTTCATATGCCTATTGGCCATCTGTATAACCTCTTTGGAGAAGTGTCTATTCATTTCTTGTGCCCATTTTATGATTGGATTGTTTGTCTACCTGGTGTTGAGTTTTACAAATTCTTTATAAATTTTGGTTATTAACCCTTTATCAGACGTGTTGTTGAGTATGTTCTCCCATTGTGTGGTTTGTCTTTTTATTCTGTTCATATTGTCTTTAGCTGTGCAAAAACATTTAGTTTGATATAATCCCATTTGTTTATCTTGTCTTTTATTTCATTTGCCTGTGGAGATATATCAGCAAATATATTGCTTCAATAGATGTCCGAGAGTTTACTGTCTATGTTTTCTTCTAGAATGCTTATGGTTTCATGGCTTACATTTAAGTCCTTTATCCATTTTGAGTGCTTAACATCACTAATCTTTAGAGAAATGCAAATTAAAACCACAATGAGATACCACCTCACACCAGTCAGAATGGCGCTCATTAACAAAACAACACATTATAGGTGCTGGCGAGGATGTGGAGAAAGGGGAACCCTCCTGCACTGCTGGTGGGAATGCAGGCTGGTGGAAAACAGTGTGGAGATTCCTCAAAAAATTAAAAATGGAACTTCCCTTTGACCCAGCTATCCCACTTATAGGAATTTATCCCAAGGATACCATATTACCGACTGAAAAACAGAAATGCACCCCCATGTTTATGGCAGTATTGTTCACAATAGCGAAGAGCCGGAAACAGCCCAAGTGTCCATCAGTGGATGAGTAGATTAAAAAGCTTTGGTACATATATATAATAGAATACTATGGGGCCATGAAAAAGAAGGAAATATTACCTTTTGCAACAATATGGAGAGACCTGGAAACTATTATGTTGAGTGAAATAAGCCAGGCAGAAAAAGAAAAATATAATATGACCTCACTCATTTAAGGAATCCAAGAAACATTGAGAATGGGGAAATGGATTGAGACAGAGGAGGGATCAAAGGGACCAGAGGAAAAGAGGACAGAGGGAAAGGGGAGGATAGGATGGGATAAACCTGAAGGGAAGAGGGGAGGGCACTGTAGGGAGAGGACAAAGGAGATGTGGAGGGGAATATGAAGGAGGAGGGATGCAGTCGGGGTTACTTTAGAATCTATGTAAACACAATTAATTAAATAAAAAAGAAATAAAGAAAGAAAGAAAAGAAAAGAACAGTATTCTGCTCTGTTAGCTATTAAATGTAGTTTTCCTAAGAACCCCAAAATGCAGTGGCAAGGTAAAAATTAGCAGTTGGATGTTTGCCGGAGCTTGAGCAAGAGGAAGAGCATCATATCATGTGTTGTTTCTATATGGGAACGTTAGCTGAGTCCTTTGTACTTGTAACGACAGTGTGTGTGCCATGACATGGGGCCCATAGGAAACAGAGATGCTCACCAATATGAGATGCTGAAGACATACCCCCTGACTCTGTGGTGAAGGAGCTGGTCTGGGTTATAAATGTAGAGAACAGTGTCAGACTAATAACAGGGGTTAGGAAACTGTTAGGTTACAGCAACCTAAATAACATTTGTTCATGCAATAGGCAAAGCAGTGGTGATCCAGAGATGTCCAGGTCCTTACAACAGAGCCTGTGACTGTGTTAGGAGGAATTAAGGGTGCAGATGGAATGAACACTGCTAAGCAGTTGACCTTAACATAAGAAGATTGTCCTGGAATACCCAGGTGGACCAGCACAATCACAAATGTCCTGAAAATTGAATGAGAGAGCAGAAAAGAAAATCCTAATGATGTGAGGACTCTACTAATGTCACCGACCTCAGAGGTGGAATAAGAAACTGGGCCATCAGAAGCTGGAATGACCAGAAAACAGATTCTGTCCAGGTCCTCTAGAAGGTGCCAGCCTTGAGGACACCTTGATTTTAATCTTATGTGACCCACGTTGGACTTGTAACCTACAGAACTGTAAAATAAAAAATGTACATGGTTGGAGCCACTAAGTTTGTGGTCATTGGTTATAGCAGCAAAAGAAAACAAATCCAGTTCACTAAGCAGCATCATGTCTAAAACGCATTCCCACAAATCGTGTATGTGTAGTTCTATGGGCATGGGCCAATGAAAAAGGCAAGTGAGTTTGGAAACATTATAGACTCAAAACAAAAATTCCAGATAAAATGTTTAAAGTTTCAACATTTTATTAGGTAGACTCCCAGCTTCCAGAAAGAGCAAACAGCTTGGTTCAACTAAACGTCCTCCTGCAGGTGGTGAATGTCATATGTAGTCCTTTTTTAGTTTATTGGGAGATATAGGAAAGCAGAGAAAAGCAGGAACCTTGGGACAGCCTTCTTTGAAAGGCAGGCACTGTGAATGATGAGATGTATGAGGTCTGGCACTTTTTCTAAGTATACTTTCCAGGCCACCTGCGACTCAGGGCAACAGGTGTCTAGCTGTGAGAGCATAGTGTTAGTTTCAAGCAGAGCAGCCAGATATTAAAAGAATTCCAAAGCAGGAATAGACAGAGGACTGAGGCCCAGAACCATCATGGAAAATCCATCCCAATACCTGGTAGACAACTAAACTTCACATGCAGGGGGTCATCAGGAGCCTAGTGCAAAGGCAAAAGCTGGCAATTAAAAGGACAGGGTGGGGATTCCATCTATATATCAATGTGTGTAAATTTTACCTAACCCCCAAAATAAATTCCATAAGCAATAAGCCATCAGGCATGGGTATGGGGGTGGCATAGGCGAAGGAAGAATGGGAGAACACTAGGAATAGTTGAAGCAGTATGCTAAATATGCAGGAAGTCAATACACTTTTCTGTTATTGATGTTTAATTGTATTTACAATTAAAATATTTTGAACTTTTATTAATATTGCATAACTCCCTGGTTTGGGTGGGGTCCTGGAGGTATGATCATAAAGACCCTCTAGACACCTAGCCACCCTCCTCCCCCCATCCAAAAATACTATAGACGTCCCCAAACCCTACCTACTCTGCTCCTGCAGGCTATTTCCTCACCATCCTGCTGCCATCATACAAACCCATCTTTAATGACCTTGAAACCATAAGAAATTACTTCATAACCTTTTTTTAAAATATTCATTTATTTATTTATTTTAGAGAGGAGACAGAGTGAGAGAGAGAGAAAGAGAGAGAGAGAGAGAGAAAGGGGGGAGGAGCTAGAATCATCAACTCCCATATGTGCCTTGACCAGACCAGTGCAGGGTTTTGAACTGGCGACCTCAGTGTTCCCAGGTGGACGCTTTATCCCCAGCGCCACCACAGGTCAGGCACTTCATAACCTGTTTTATGACCACTTTTGGGAGTCACTGCTAATATCATGACAACCTAAAATGGTCATGGCATCAAAGTCAACAAACTATGAAAAACCACTGAAACTGATGATTTAGTTCCTCAGGAGATCACTGAGCCAAACATAGAGACACCAGGATGTGTTTTCTGCCAAAGTGGAATAAATTACTCCACCCTCCAAGTCAACCCCAAATGTCTGTGGGGAGGCTCACAGTCATACTCAGGAAGCAAGATGTCCACTAGACATGGCCTCTGCACCACCCGGGGCTGGCTGTGGGGTTTCACCCATGTTCTCTCCTCTCTTCTGTTTCTCTCTACCTTTTCTAGATGAAGAGTTTCATAGGACTTTGTGGAAAGCATTCATGGCAGCAGTCCATTTTTACTCACAAAGTATTTGGAGTTTTTAAGATTCAGCATCCAAGCACGAGTTTCTTAGAAAGCGCTATTTGACCAGTGTTTCTCAATGTAAAGGTACTTAAAAATATTCCCTCAAGACCTGTCTTTGCTCTCTTAAACCCATGTGGTAAAATATCCTGATAAGTCGGGAAAAGCTAGATAGAGCAATTATAATAACACGGCTTTCTGAACATCCTACACTTAGAACCAGTGGGAACTCCAGTTCTGGCCATGCTTTCTACAGGAGCTGTTTGCAGGAGCCACCAAGAACGGAGTGAGTGACAGAATGCTCGACACCTGCTGTCCACTTGCCAGCTTTGTGGACAAGACATTTTTATCCTAAAACAATTATTTAGGCACCCTTTATTTGCATAATAAATATGCAAGTCCTGAAAAAACCTTTACAGGAATAGAAGAGAGATTTGTGGGAAGGATATCAATAAAGGTGCCTTTAGGAGAAGGAGGCAGAGAAGGTGTGGGCACATTTCCTGACCCCAAGAAGCTTACAAGACAAACCTAGGGATAGTAAATCAGCACATAAAAGTGCAAGGAGAATAAAAGATTTAAATAACTGCCAAAGACAATAATAGAACTGACACTTGATATTCTGCCCCTAAAATGACAATTTAGTTTTTTTGCAGATAATAGTTCTATCTGTATAGAGACGTATGTTCTGGTATATCAGAGAAGGTTTAATAGCAAAAATGTAATTTAAGCTCGTAGCATGGGAGTGGTCATTTCAGTGTGGGGGATGATGACAGCACATTCATGCAGATCAGAAGTCACCTGGAGTGAAAGCGCAGAAAATGACTCTCTTTGAGGGTGAACCATGAGTAGGCACTATTGTGACCATTATTAATATGGTAGAACAATGATAGTAAAAAATGGTAATAAAAAATAAATTTTAAAAAGTGTGCCCCATTTATTTGGCTTTTGTGACTCATTTCTTGTCATATAAAACATGTGATAGATGAATACTTCTTCTCACTATTTTCTAAACAATCTTAATGTTATAAAGGTGTCAGAGTTGACAAAGTGGTGATGGCCTGGCTCCAATACTTTTACAACTGCAATGACATGGGGGGAAGAAGTGAAGAAAGTCATGATTGTTACTTGCAGTCTACTTCACTATCTTAATTTCCTGTAATAACCTATTACGGTTCTGTCACCCACGAACTTATATTTATTAGAGTACATTTTATTATTTTCATCAAAATAGCACAGTCGTGTTGAAAAAAATGAAATATTAAAAGATACATGACAAAAACTTCCAACACTACCCATATCTGGCTTTCCTTTCTTCTTGGGCATACAAGAACAACTAATTGCCCTTGTTAGTGGGATTGTGCCACTATTTCTGATCAATGAACTGTTGTGTTGTTTCTAGTCTGAAGTGAGATGGTAAACAACCACAGGACTCTCAGCTCTTTCCTCCCCATCAAAGCGGCATGGTGCTTTTTGAAGCACCATATTGAGGTGCTGAGACAATGAGCCCACAGTGTCTCTGAGTCACCACTTTGAACGAAGCTTCCCTAAAGAACTGCTAAATATGTAGAGTAATTGGGAAAGAAATAAACCCAAATGTGCTAAATCCCTGAGATTTCAGGGTTTACCTGCTAATCCTACTTGACTAATACTACTTTTTATATCACTAGAAACAGCAGCCCTGTACCTTAGACCACCTATTGCTACAGCCAATATAGCAGGGGAAAACTATTTTTAAGAATAATATAAGAATAAAGTATTCTTATATTTATCTCATTTGTTTTATATTGTTATTTCTTGATTTATATATTTTAATCATTATGGATTCATTTCCTCTAATGACATATAAAATGCAGATCTTTTACACTCACATTTCTCATTTTCCTACAGAGTTATATGAAGACTTTTGCTAAATCACTAATGTTTGCATTACTTTAATCGTGTAAATGTCAATCATTGCAGCACAAGTAGTGATCTACAACATTTGAATTTTTATAACATTTATTTTTCCTGAAGTTAATAATCACCTTCTATTTTACATTTACTTAGTCTTCTATATACTTATTCTTAATTTTATTCCATCAGATTAGTCCATGATTCTCAATATTTTCCCAAGTACTCAGCTATATCAGACAATCAGGTCCCTTTAGATTCTCCATCCTCTGCAGCTGAAATTTGCCCCCCATCGGGCCTGCCTGCTGCTCTCATCTCAGGAATGATCCATGCTGATCCTGCATGAAAGCCATAATACCCAAGTCTTTCTTGGATGAGTACCTATTATTTCTGAGACAAATACTGTCATAGCTTCCCAAGAAAACTGGAATATTAAAAAAAATTTCATTAGTGTTTGCAACAGGAAAATGCCTTTATTTATTTTTTATGCTTGAGTGATAGTCAAGTAAATATAGATTCTCAGTTATGAGTCATTTATTTATACCATCTGAAATTTTGAGCTATCCAGTTCCATGTTGATTTCTAGTTGTGTATGACCTGTTCTCTAACACTCCAATCTCCTTAGAAGCTTGAGGATATTTCATTTATCCTTGGAGTTCTACAACTTTATAATATGCACCCCCATTGAGTTCCTTTTTCCTTCAATGTGCTGAGCAGCTAATGAGCCCTCAGGTTCTTTATTCTCAAGCATATACTGAACTTCAGTAATTTTCTTTCTATCCCCTTCTTGCTTTACTCTTTCTGGAATTACCATTAGTTAGATCATGGACCAGTGCATTGCCCTTCTAACTTTCTTTTTATCTCTTTTATGTACTAGGTGAGAGACATTCTAGTCTTTACCTTCCCACTTTTACATTGATTTTGTTTTATTTTCTTTATCATATTTTAAATTTCTATGATCTGTCCATGAATTTTCAATATGTTTCTTATGTCCTGATTGTTCTTTTATTTAACAGCTTATTGTTCACCTCATTTCTCCAAGCATAAGAATTATGCAATTCTCTTCCCCTTTATCATCTCTGTGTCCTGTGGGTTTCTTTTTCTGTTTAGTTTGGTTTTTCTCTTTCATGTTTGGAAACTCTCTTCATGTCTGGTTGCCTTCAGCTGTCTATGCACTATTGAGAGTGAAGTCCTACACACTGATTGGAACTTCTGTGCATAAGGAACTCACAGTTCAGTTGATAAGTGTGAGCAGGTATAGGGGTTCTTCAAAAGAGAGCATCTGGCATTCACCCTGACCTGATTCAGTTTCTCTAGATTTTAGTCTAGAGACAGATCTCTGCCCCCTCTCATTGGGGACCATTACTTGGCTAATAGAATTGTGGAGTTAGGGCAGGAAAGGAGTTGGAGATCCTACCACCTGTCACACACTCTTTCATTGGCCCTCCCCAGACCCCACTCTTTATGGTGACTTATGAACAACTCAAGGGTTCTACTGTTTTCTCCAACATTCTCCCCTCCAGGATTGCAGGTTTGTAGCTACAGGTGCCTTCATGCATCAGCCTCACTGAACTAACTCCCTTACTACTCATCTCCATCCCGCATTCTGTTTGTCCTCATCGTTTGAGCTTTTTAATTTTTTACTATCACTTAGTGGGTATCCAAAGAAACAGGGAGAAAATGTATTCCCACATGAAAATATTGAGCTCCAAAAGGTTGACACTTATTTTGTAAATAGTATTATTAATTTTTAGCCTTGAATTCACATCTTTCACACTTAATAATGTGATTCTAAGGTTGGCAACCGTAGATTTTGTGAACTAATCTTCTAAATTTAGACCATATTATTATTTATATATTTCTAGAAATATAGCAAGAGACTAGAAAAGATGTTAAATACCATCCAATCTAACCTATTTATTTTGTAAGAGGTAAAAAAAAGAGACTTGAGGAAGTTAAATGCCAACTTTAATCAAAGAGATGTTTATTAGCAGATTCCAGACTTGAATATATAACTCTTTCACTGATAATCCAGTGTGCCATCCCTTATATCTATAATTATTGTAAACTTCAATCATATTTCTTCTAAGACTTAAAGAAAAAAGAATCTAAGCCTATTATCCAAGTGGCAACGATTAGAATAAGGGAGATATTTTTCAGTTTTCAAGCAACAGTGATAGTGATATCATAAGATTTAATCCAACCTATTTATTTTATCTGAAAGACCAGTATTTCAAAATGAGGGTGTTGGTTAAATAAAACACATTAGCTCCCTTGAGTCATGAACACTATGGCTACAATATAAAGCTAGGAGAGTTTCTTTTTGTAGCGGTCACTAAATTGGTTATTAAGCATTGATTTGAGTGTTTTAAAGAATTCCCAATGATACTGATAGTACATCATGCAAACATCTTCACATTCGTGTGTGTTTATTTTTCCCCCTGAGCAGCTACTTAGCCTCAGTAGCTGGTTCAGAAAAAGTACGGCAACGTAATGAGAAAGTCCATTTTCACAATACAAATAAAAAAATTGTCAAACTAGTTTGTGATGTTATTTCAGACTTTGAGGAAGCTATTTTAAGATAGAGGGCTGGCCACTATGTAAAGATGTAAAAATAAGTCTAAAAGTGTGTTTGTGGATGGCTGATGAATTTTGCCAATGCAGTGCAGTGACCCCTGGGCCACATCAGCAGCAATCCCAACAGAGAGAAATTTGTATCCTTGAGAGGGTCTTGAAATCCAATCCTTATCTGGTCTGCGCATCAGTGTGCAAACTGCAATCCATCGCCTGTGGCCTCGCTTAGTTCACCTTCCCCTTCAGTGTCTGTTCATTATAATTAGCATTTATGGCTACTTCTTATTGGAAGACCTTATGTTAAATATTTGGTATACATCATTCCTTTCAATGCAGATTTTTCTAGAAAAGAGGTACTATTAAAACTGAGGCTTAAAGTAGTTAACTTGGGAAGGTCACACAGCTGGTAAGAGGTGGAGACAAAAACCAAACTCATCCCTTAATATCTGTCTCCCTGTCTATTTACTTAGCACCTCATCTCCTGGACTTCTTTTCTGCCCAAAAGAGCCCTGTCCATTAATGCCGTGTCTCAGATCTCAACCTGCATATGCCAAGGGTTTCCCTGTCATCTCATCCCATGGACCCTGTCTCCTTCATGCCATCACCCCAGCCAGAAGGCAATAGTTACTGTTTTTCTCCTCTCTCTCAACTCCTGTAACCTATTAACTATCATGCCCTCTGAATTCTACTTCTAAAATGTCTTTCAAATCTTGCCATTTATTTTCATTGCAGGGCACAGAACCTCACCTTTGTACAGATGACATTACAATAGTCTGTGAGATGTTCTCTCTGGGCATTGAGTTTTTGTGCTCATATACATCTTCACAAGGCTGCTAGGAGGGTACTTATAAAGTAAAAATCTATACCCGGGCCAGTTGCCTTAGTGATAGAGCATCAGCCCAGTATGTTGATGTCCCAAGTTGGATTCCCTATCAGGGCACACAGGAGAAGCAACCATTTGCTTCTCCATCCCTCCCCCTTCTGCTTCTCTCTCTCTTTGTCTTCCCCTCCCACTGCCATGGCTCAGGAAGCTAAGGATGGCTCTGTAGAGCCTCCACCTCAGGCACTAAAAATAGCTCAGTTGCAAGTATGACCACAGATTGGCAGAGCATCAGCCCCAGACAGGGGTTGCCAGGTGGATTCTGGTCTGGGCACATGCAGGAGTCTGTCTCTCTATCTCCCCTCCTCTTACTTGGAAAATAAGGGGGGAAAAGTGAAAATCTACTCATGTTATACTCCTTAAAATGTCTCAGTGGCATCTTCTACTGAAATCAGTCAAAAACCACTACAGGTCACACAGAATCCTTAAGGTCTGATCCAAGGAGCTTCTCAGGCTCATCTCTTGCTACACTGTATATTTACTCATCAGTTATTCAACCTGTATTTATTAAAACACAGTGGGAGATATTGAGCAAAAAGACAGATACAGACCAAGCTTATCTGATCTGAAAGTCAAAAATTCAAGTACCTGTTATAGTATAACCTGCTTAATTCAACTGTAGGCAAGATGGGAACACATAGAAAAATATTGATTTGGGTCAGATAAGTCTTCCCAGAGAAGTGGCCGCCCTCTCAAAAAGAGGAGTAGCAGGGAGAGATTATGTGGTGGAAATTGTTTTAGACATAGAAACAGAATGAGCAAAGCCCTGATGCCTGAAAAAGCATGGGACCAACAAAGTCAGCAAGAGCCTCTTTGGCCATGGCCCAGACCGTCTGAGATTACAGAGAGGAGTAGCAGATGCAGTTACACAGGAAGAGCACCAACACCAGCCTTCTAGTCCATACTGAAGAGCTGGATGAGGTCCTGAAACAGGAGGAAACTGTAAAGGCTTTGAGCTGGAGCACATGTGTTCTGACTCAGCTTTAACTGAATTAGATGACCTGAAATGAAGAGTGTGGTGAAAGAAGACAAGAGTGGCCCTGGCCAGTTAGCTCTGTCGGTTAAGAGCATCATCCAGAAAAAGTTGCACGTTCAGTCTCCGGTCAGGGCACATCCAGGAAGCAACCAATGAATGCCCGACTGAGTGGAGCAACAAAAGAATGCTTTCCTTTCCACTCCCCTCTCTCCCTTCCTCTCTCTCTCTCTCTCTCTCTAAAAATAAATCAATAAAATTATAATAATAATAAGCCCTGGCTAAATAGCTTGGTTGGTTAGAGTATCATCCCAGAGAGCGGAGGTTGCTGGTTCAATTCCTTAGTCAAGGCACATACATGAACAGTTCGATGTTCCTGTCTCTCTCTCACTGCCCCTTGAAAGAAAGAAAAAAGGAAAGAAAGAAAGAAAGAAAGAAAGAAAGAAAGAAAGAAAGAAAGAAAGAAAGAAGAAAGAGAGAGGGAGGGAGGGAGGGAAAGAAGGAAGGAAGGAAGGAAGGAAGGAAGGAAGGAAGGAAGGAAGGAAGGAAGGAAGAAAGGAAGGAATTAAGGAAGGAAGGAAGGAAGGAATTAAGGAAGGAAGGAAGGAAGGAGAAAAAGAAGAAAGGAAGAAAAAGAAAAGTAAGAGGACAGGGAGGAGGCTGTGGCAAGATGGGATTTGGATAATCCAGTGTGGCTGGAAAGCAGTGAGTTAAATATCAGCGATAAGCCTGTCAGACCTGGGATCGGGAATGAAGACCAGAAGACCTGTCGAGTATAACATTCTGAGACAAAACCGCAACCAGAACCCCTAACATCCTGTGCATTCCCTGTGTACCCTCTGCTCCCCAAACACAGCACACCAACCGGAGGTTGAGCTAACACCTGCACTCTGTCATATAACCAAAGAGGGATATGCAGAGATACTGTGATAAATAAGCTAAAACAAAGCAGAGAATGAGAAAATAACAAGCAAAAAAGTAGCTGATGTGTTCCCAAGGTAGAAGAAACAAATCTAAAAACATGCAAATTCATACTCTCAAATAAGAGAGAAGTTAGAATCATGGAGGTTGGGAATAAAACGGGGCTAAAAAAGAAATAACAATGAGTGAATAATCAATGTTAATATGAACTAAAGATAGAGTGTGCACCTGTCCTGTGGTGAGCAATGATTAGAATTTAGGCCTCCTAAGGCTTGAGGACAGGATAATGGAAAGAAACCAGATATTTGGATAAAACACTGCAGTCATGACTGAGGAGCAAAATCATACTTCCAGAATATTTTTATTTTGATCCACTCTAAAAATTCAAATGGGTCTGACCAGGTGGTGGTACAGTGGATAGAGTGTCAGACTGGTACATGGAGGACCCAGATTCAAAACCCCAAGTTTGTCAGCTTGAGCATGGACTCACCAACTTTAGTGCGGGATCCCTGGCTTGAGCGTGGGATCATAGACATGAGCCCATGGTCGCTGGCTTGAGCAAGGGGTCACTTGCTCTGCTGTAGCCCCTCAGTCAAGACACATATGAGAAAGCAATCAATAAACAACTAAGGTGCTGCAATGAAGAATTGATGCTTCTCATCTCTCTCTCTTCCTGTCTGTCTGTCCCTAGCTTTCCCTCTCTCTGACTCTCTCTCTGTCAAAAAAAAAAAAAAAAAAAGTTCAAATAGATTACAATACAAAGAAAGAATCTGGAACCAAGTCTCCTCAGACATAATATGAGAGAACTAAAATACTTTTACATAAAAATACTATTCATTACTTACAAACATATATTTCTAGGTATTGTTTTAACTTAGAGAAAGAAAAAAAAAGGATAAAATACAAAGAAAAACCAAAGGGAGAGATGAAGATAAAAAGCTCTTATCCCTCTGTCATCTAACTATGAAATTAATTTAGAAATTATGACATAAAAGAATGTCACCTTGCCTCATGGAAAAAAAGGGAACACACATTATCTTTTCTTAGCATACCAGCAAAAACTGACTTAATGCAGGTAGAAAAACCCAATTACCAAAGGTGTTTGACGGCCACTTTCACCTGTCTGTCAAGAGTTGAAGAGAATTTATTAGCCAAAGTGGTGAGCTAAAGTTAACTATCAAAAATGACCAATTCTTAGGTCTGAACTTAGTTCAGAGCAATTTTTGCTCTTCATGTCTACATATGAAATATATATGAAATGGAATGTTACAAGAAACGTTTTGCCTCTCATCGCTCGTCACAGGAATCGTGTAACTTTGCTTTGGGGGAGAAAGAGCAAACACAGGAGTACAGGCTGAGACATGATCAGCATGCCCTGGGCCTCCACCGTAAAATAGACCTGCCTTCATTTGAGCTTTTGCTTTATATGGTTTCAGTTACTGGCAGTCAATTTCCATTGGAAAATAATAAATTAAAAATTTCAGAAATAAAAAATTTATAAGTTTTTTTTTTATTATTATTTTTTAAAGGGGAAGAAGAGAGAAAGACAGACTCCTGCAAGTGTCCTGACCAGGATCCACCTAGCAACCCCTGGTTAGGGCTGATGTGTAAATCAACTGAGCTATTCGCAGCACCTGGAGCCACACTCAAACCATTTGAGCCACAGGCTGTGAGAGGGGAAGAGAGCGAGAAGAGGGAAGAAACAGATGGTCGCTTCTCATGTGTGCCCTGACTGGGGATCAAACCCAGGACATCTACACACTGGCCCTATGCTTTATCCACTGAGCAATTGTGGCCAGGGCCACAATTCATAAGTTTTAAAGTGCACACCGTGGTGAGTAGGGTGATGAAATCTCTCCATCCCGGCCTTCCCACCTGGCACGTAACTCAGCCCTGTGTCCATCGTCTCCACACTGTCTACACTTTCTGCCCATTAGTCACTTAGCAGCCATCTGGGTCATGAGATCAACTGTGATACTATACCAGTGCTTGTGTTCAACTCACCCTTATTTTCTTTAATATTGCTACATTTACTTAATTTTTATTGCAACATTTTTTATAGTTGTTCTACTTTATTACTAGCTATGGTTGTTAATTTCTTACTATGCCTAATTTATAAATTAAAGTTTATCATAGATATGTATGATTAGGAAAATATGTAGTATACGTAGGATTTGGTACTATTTGCGGTTTCAGATAGCCACCAGGGGTGTTGGAACGTGCCCCTCATGGATAAGGGGTGTGACTGTAATTACAAGAGAGGGTAAGACACCTTGTCCATGTGTGGCGTACAGAGACACATGTTCTGAAAAGTGCGATGAAGGATGAAGAAGCTAGTGCTCCACCTGGACACTACACAGAGCCCATCACAGACCCCCTACAAGCTGCACACCGTTCAAACCTCCATTCATCTGGGTCACAAGGAAAGAGAGTGACAATAAGCAGCCATTCCTGAGCTACTGCTATTTGTCACAAAATGTTTGTCTGCTTCACAAAAGAAATAATAAAAAAGAAAACACTAACAACGTAAAAGGGGTGCTGATAAGGGAAGGGAGAAAAGAAGTAAGAACTGGAAAGGAAATGGATTGTCTAGATCAGGGGTGCTCAATACATCAATTGCGATCTCCTGGTCGATCTGGAAGGAAGTGTGGGTAGATCGTATGACATTAAAAAGACATTTGTCTTTTGATTGGCATACAAGGTAGCCAATCTGACGTCTGAACTTTTGACACCCTACGCATGCGCGTTAAACCGCGCTAACTTGTTCAGTTACATTGCTGCGTAGTTAGCCTTCAATTTATTTAAACTAAATACAACAAAAGGTATAAAAATGAATGCCATAGCTGGTATGAGTAAGAAGCCTAAAATCTACCACTTTCATACAGAATGGGAGGGAATTTTTTTCACTATGTCATATTCTAAATGCGTTTGCCTCATCTGTCTGTGTGCCATTGCTATTCCAAAGAAGGGAAATGTGGAGCAGCTTTTTCGGACTGTTCATAAAAACTATGACATTGACTTTCCTTCGAAAAGAGAGCTGAGAAGGAGAAAGGTGAAAGAACACACAATATTAAATAGTAATAATAGTAACTTAAATAATGATAATATAGAAGAAATAAATTTATGTTTTGCATTTTTATTGTAGGTAGATCATTTTGACTTGCTCATCTTATAAGTAGCTCGCAAGCTGAAAAAGTGTGGGCACCCCTGGTCTAGATACAGCTCATTTTACTATTTTAAGTACGGAAACATGTAAGCACAATACATAATTTTAAAAATCAAATTAAAAGAAACAAGGGGAAAAGTCACCTAAGCAATATCTAATACAATCAAACACAAATTGAAACTAATCAATCAATGCATTTCAAACTGGGGAATTAACCACACAGAAGAATTGCTTCGACTGACTTTAAAATGTAGTACAGTATTTGGACTGCATGTCCCTAACGTTTAGGAAAGCACCAAAAGAGCTACAAGAAATCACCAGGTGTGTTTGGAATCCTGGTTAGTAGTAACAGTAGCAATGCTATTCGGAGGCTAGTTTGAATGATATTTGAAACTTATAATAAACAAAGAAATAGCTGCCAGTCAAATAAGTTTGTAAATATGATATATATGTTTGCTCGCTTATAGTTTGCATTGGGTGTGGGGGATGGGCTGTCATTGTAGCCTAAGGTTTAGTTTTAACACTAAACCTTTCCTGCCTTTTTAATGCTAAGATCTTTTCAAAACTAAGCTTTTCCCCACACCCTTGAATGTTGCATGATGTGGGGTGGTGCACTCTTATGAGGAATCCCATTTATGCCTCAGATAAGTGACTTTGTATCAGACTTCCTTATTAGTATATTGGCTTAAAGATTTTGATTTCTACACTATAAAATGGGACAGACCAGTGGCTCTCTCTCTCAGCTCTTGAAATTAGCATTGCATAGGAGAGTCAGTCAAGATGGTGAAGTGCTGAAGGAGAAGCCAGTTTGTGCAGAGTTTGTGCAGAGAGAAGGAGATGGGGAACAGAGATGAATAAGGCTGATGAGGTAGAACCTTTGATTCTAGGAAACTCAGATGAGTCAGTGGCTTTGGGAGCCCTGAATGGAAAGGGATGTGTTTTCCTACTGTGTGTATTTCTCACCCGCCAGGTACACGCTAGGATAAAATGTAACGACCCGCCAGTTCTTGGCTTTATTGTTTCATTACCATCTGTCCGAATCAAATGTGAACCTGCAGGTGGCTGTGATGGTGGCCACAGCTACTGGCTTTACAACAGCTATGTCCATACAATGAAAAAGGAAAATTTTCACATTAAGAGGGGAGAGAAAAAGGTCTATACAAAGTCAAATACATTAGGTGAAAGCCTTCTTGTCTTTAGTGTGAGTCAGCTGTACCTATAGGAGCTCAGGACTTATCACCAGTGGGAATGAGGACAGGTTGCCAGCCATGCAGAAACCGCCCTTCCCAGGATCCGGTTTAGGAAGGGACTCGGTCTTGGATAGCAATTTTTGTAGGAAGAAAATCAGAAAAACAAAAGTGTAGTAAGTTCACGTTGCAAATATTTTTGCCTGCCAAATCCAAAACACTGACAATACCAAATGCTGGTGAGGATGTGAAGCCACAGGGACTCTTGTTCATTGCAGGTGGGAATGCAAAGTGGTGCAACCACTTCGGAAGACAGTTTGGCAGTTATTTACAAAGCTGAACGTTCTCACCATACCATCCAGCCATCATGCTCCTTGGTACTTAGCTGAAGGAGTTGAAAGCATGTACACAAAAACCTGCACATGGATGCAGCTTAATTCATAATTTCCAAAACTTGGAACCAACCAAGATATCCTTCAGAAGGTAAGTAGATAAATTATGGTACAACAGGTAATGAAATATTATTCAGTGGTACAAAGAAATAAAATCTCCAGACATGAAAAACTTAAAAGCATATTACTAAGTGAAAGAAGACAATTTAAAAATATTGAGAGAAGAAAGATGGTGATGGAGTAGGCGGACATTCCAACAGCCACTTCCCAGGATGAAATTGGTTTACAACTTAAGAACAATCATCTTAAAAAACCAGCTTTGGACTAAACTAAGAGGAGTCTATAACCAAGGATCACAGAAGAAGCCACACCAAGACTGGTAGGAAGGGCAGAGACTCGGAAAGGGCTGCCCTGCTTCCAGGAGCGAGCAGTGGCTGAGGGTCTGGAGGGACTCTCACTACAGGGTAGGTCACCCTGAGAGGTGTGAGTCCTCAGCCCCAGGACCTGAGCACTAGCCTGGAGCCCCAGAGCCTAGAAGAGGCTCCCAGACAACATTTACCTGTGAGAAGAGCCAGTTTTCTGTCTGCAAGCGACAGTGCTCTCGGACACAGACTTCGTTTTAAAGGGCCTATACAGAAAACCTCGTTCACAGCCACCTACCTGGGCCTCTGGCAGGGGATTGCTGAGAGGACTGAAGTTGCAGGAGGAGAGTTTAGAGTTTGAAGCCCAGGGACAGACACTGTGGGGGATGGCCACCGGAACCCCTGTGCTGAATCATTCTCCGGTACTGCAGTTGTAATCCCTTCTGAGCAGCATCAGACTGGGGAAAAGCAACTGATCCGCCCTCAGGAGTGTCTCCTACCCCAATCATGGCAATGTGTCATTTTGAGAGGCCAGGAAGCAGGGGCACATCAGTGACTCCCTTTTCTGGTGTTGAGACTGGAGCTGCCCTCCACACTCTCCAGAGTCTATGACTGTTGCTTCCACCTCAAAAAGACTCAGTTGAAACTGGGCGGGCAGACCACACCTCTGGGTCTCAGAGGCCACACCCACCAAATTCCTGGGGCCTCACTCTACTGAGGACTGTGAAAAAAGTCTGGACTGACTGACACCTGGGGCCAAGGGGTGGAGACACATCCACCACCCTTCCTAATCCCTGAATTGCTGCAGGCTCTAGACTCTAGCAGAGATTTTTTCAGCAGCTGAGCTCAACAAGCAGCCAGCAGATAAAGGCTACAGAAAGCAGAACTCAGGGAAACTTGGCTGTTTGAGTGGACTTTCCCCCAGAACCAGAGTGAGTAAAAACCAGTCTAGGAGTGCAGGTTGGTATTTTCATGTACACCTGGGCCCAGCAGAGGCAGCCACAAACTCTGAATTACTTGTAGCTCCAAGAAGGTTGCTGAGGGCCAGTCAGGAGCAGGGTCTCCTACTGGTCTGCGCTGGGTTACTGCTTGGGAGGCCCAGGGCTGGCACATCCAGGGGCCAGCTGTAGAGAGTATTGGTTTAGGACCTAACAACCCTTGCTGGAGTGGTATCCTAAAGAAAAGCTCCTTACACATGGCCCACCTGAGTCGAGTTCCACTCTTTGTGATCAGCACCAGTACAGCAGCTCATGTGCATTGGATAGGGTTAAGCTTCACCGTCAGCCTGGGCACTGGATATTCTGTCCTGCTAGGCTAGATTCCACAGAGGAAAGGGAAAGAGGCTTAGAGCATGGACATTTAATGTATGGGTCCCTGTGAGTCTATTGTTGGATCTGGTTGAGGAGCTTAGCAACCTTCAGGAGGGGCACAGTCAGCCCCAAGAGAGGACTCTCTTAGTCTTCTTCCTGAGACTGGGGTCCCCACACCTGAAAAAACTTCTGTCGGCCCCACTCGGTCTGAACTGCTGTTTACCTTGTTGGGGAGAAATAAAATTTAAGTATCTAGCAGTGGCTGAGTGATTAGGCTCTTGAGTAGAGGCCACATTCTCTGTACTGAGCTCCTGACCAAGAGACTCCTAAAGTAGGGGGTCCCACAAACATTGTATTCACAACCTCAGTTGCCCTAAAACACCAATTATGCAACCTATAGAGGGGTTGGTTGAGTGAGTCCAACCTGAGTCCACACTACAGTCCTACCATAGAAGACTCTATGGGAAGACCAGGCAACTTCAAGAGGAGGAGGAGCAGCTGAAAAGTGGAGAGAAACATTATAGAGCTTGGGGCTTTTACAGGGCTCCTATCATCTCTAAGCAGGAGGAAGCTGATCCTTATACAAAAGTTACCTCCTCCTACAGTACCCAGACACATAAACAGCAAAAAGTGCAGTAGTTGCATACTGGTAGCCCATAGCAGGTTGCAAACAACAGCTGATGCCAACCCAAGAAGAACTAGAGACAACACTACTGGTAGTGGGTGGCTGACAGAACCAACTCTAGACTCAACTACCTACACAAACAGTACACACAAAGGTGAAGTCTAGTAGGCACCAGACACTGTGGAGAATAAATACACCCAACAGGACAGACATTGCACAGTGTGTACTACACATAATCAAGGTTGACCCTTAAAGCCAGCAAGCTTGAAGAGATAACCATACCCCTAAAAGAACCAACTGCATCTAATACTCACTTACAAAAGGGAAAATAGTACCCTCAAGAAGCATTCCTAGAACAAGAAAAACAAGTGGCCTGGAGGACAGTACAAGCGAGCCCTTCTTCTTCATAAAAACCACACAAAAATTTTAGTCAGATAGCGCTACCTAATGCACAAACAAAATGGGCAGACAGAGAAATGTGACCCAAATGAATCAACAAGAGAAACTCGCAGAAAAAGAAATAAATGAGATGGAAGAAACCAAAATAGCAGATGCAGAGTTTAAAACGACGGTTTTTAGGATGCTCAAGGATCTTAGAACAACAATGGATGGACATAATAAGCCCCTAAATAGAGGGATAGCAGCATCATAAAGGACATTAAAATTATAAAATAGAACCAGTCAGAAATGATAAATACAATATCAGAAATGAAGACTGCACTAGAAAGAATTAATAGCAGAATGGAAGAAGCAGAGGATCAAATCAGCAATTTAGAAAACAATATAAATAAAAGCATGGAAGCAGAGATACAAAAAAGAAAAAAAAGAGGCTCAAAAATATGAGGAAACTCTAAAAGATCTCTGTGACAACATGAAGAGAAAAAACATCTGCATCATAGGGGTTCCTGAAGAATAGAACAAACAAGGAATAGAAAACATGTTTGAAGAAATCATAGCTGAAAATTTCCCAAAATTGATGAAGGAAAAAGTCACACAACTTCAAGAAGCACAGAAAGTTCCACTAAAGAAGAACCCAAGGAAGCCTACAGCAAGACACATCATAATTAAAGTGTCAAAGTTAAGAGACAAAGAAAAAATACTAAAAGCTGCAAGAGAAAAGCAGTTAATTACCTACAGAAGAGCCCCCATAAGAATGACATTTGACTTCTTAACAGAAACAGTTGAGACCATAAGGGATTGGCAAGAAATATTCAAAGTAATGCAAAGCAAGAACCTGCAACCAAGACATCTTTATCCAGTAAGTCTTTTATTTAAAATTAAAGAAGAAGAAATAAAAAGTTTCCCAAAAGAAACTAAATAAAAAACTCAAAGAATTAATTACAACCAAACCAGTACTGTAAGAAATATTAAGGGGCCTGATATAAAAAGAGCAAAGGAAAAAAAAATAGAGAAAAGGAGAATTGTAGATTTAAAGAATAAAATGGCAATAAACAATTACATATCAATAATAATCTTAAATGTAAATGGATTAAGTGCTCCAATCAAAAGACATAGGGTAGCTGTGTAGATAAGAAAACAGGACCTGGACGGTAAGATGGTGATGGAGTAGGCAGACGTACCAACTTCTAACTCCCAGAAGCAAAATGGATTATAACTTCATTTTAAGAACCATCGTCTGGATAAACCAACTTTGAACTAAACTAAGTGGACTCTTCAACCAAGGAACACTGAAGAAGCCACATTGAGAATGGTAGGAAAACCGAAAACGCGAAGAGGGCTGCCTAGCTACCCAGAGTGAATGGCAGCCCGGAGAGAACCGCGTGGCAAGAGGAGAGTTTGGCAGAGAAGGGGAGACCTGGGTCCCAGGAACTAAGCACCAGCCTGCAGCCCCAGAGCCTAGAAGAGGCGTTTGGACAGTATTGAGCTGTGAAACAAGTGAGAATACTGTTTGTGAGAAAGAAACAGTTTTCTCAGACCCAAGATTCTTCTTAAAGGGACAGCGCAGAAAATCTCTCTCACAACCACTCACCCGAAGCTCCGGGGAATGGGGACAGAGGAGAGGACCAGAGCAAAGGGAAGAGAGTGTGGAATGAAGGCACAGGGACAAACACTCTGAGGGACAGCCACCCTAATCCCTGGGCTAAGTCACTTCCCTAATCAAAAACGAATATTTCCCCTGGAACTAGCAATACCAGCAAAGGGAGACAGGAAACCAGCCAAACAAGCTCTTCCATGGAACACAAAGCAGAGCTGCTTAGAAGAAGGGAGCTTCCAGGTCTACAGTATGGAGTATTAGGGTCTGAGTTGCAGTGCCTCTACCCACACTGCTGAGGGCTGGCTGGAGGGACGGTGATGGCGGGACGCTGAAATGCGGTTCTGTCGGCAGGGGCAGAGGCCCAGCCAGTGTGAGCTCAGTCTAGCCCAGCAGGTGTGGAGGGGACGCGCGAAAGCAGTCAAGCAGCTATGGGCCCACCTGTAGCCTCACCTGAGGGGAAAAAGTGGGAGGCCAGGAACAGGCAGAGAGCTGCTCTGTGACCCTGGACCCTGCGCAAGCCGGCCCTGACCACGGGGATGGGGCTAGGACGAGGGACAGGCAGAGGCTCGCTGCTGAGCACACACAAGCAGGCCTGCCCGACCAGAGAAACTGCGGTTTGCCATCCTGCGTGTGTGAGTTGGCTATGAACACGGGGGCGGGGCTAGAGCCCCGGATGAGCAGAAGTTCGCAGCTGAGCATATGCCAGCACCCCTGCCCAGCCGATAAACCGTGGTGTGCGATCCTGCACAGGTAGGCCCTGGCCTCAGGGGCAGGGCTAAAGCTCTGGACAGGCAGAGGTTCATAGCTGAGAGCACATCAGCAGCCCCGTCCAACCCAAGAAACTGAGGCGAGCAGGCTCTGACTGCAGGGGCTGGGTGGAAGCCCAGGAACAGGCTGGGTCCGCAGCTGAGCAAAGGTGCCCACCTCTACCCTTGGTGCTGAGGCTTGTGGCTTGAGTGACAGCCCCTCCTGCGGAGGAGAGGCGGAAATCACAGCAACAGTCACAGTGGGCTGCCACTGGCAACACCCATACCCAACCGCCCTAGGCAGTGGCAGAAGTGGTGGCGGGCCAGCAGACAGACCAAAAAGGCAACAACCATTGGACTCCAGTGGCCACAACCTTCTTATACACAGAGAAAATGGGCAAAGTAATGCAATCCAAATGAATCAAGAGAAATCCCCAGAGAAGGACCTGAATGAGCCAGATATAACCAAATTACCAGATGCAGAATTTAAAATAGTGATAGTTAGGATGTTCAAAGAAATTAGAGCAACAATGGATAGTCATTACAAACATGTAATAAAAGAGATAACAAGTATAAAAAAGGAAATTGAAATAATAAAAAAGAATCAGGCAGAAATGACAAATACAGTATCAGAACTGAAGAACACAATGGAAGGAATTAAAAGCAGGAAGGATGAGGCTGAAGGTCGAATCAGCGAGTTAGAGGACACAATAAACAAAGGCACACAAGCAGAGCAGAAAAAAGAAAAAAGACTCAAAAAATGTGAGTAAACTCTAAGGGAGCTCTGTGACAACATGAAGAGAAATAACATCTGCATCATAGGGATTCCTGAAGAAGAGGAGAGAGAATAAGAAATAGAAACTTTGTTCAATCAAATCATAGCAGAAAACTTCCCTAAATTAAGGCTGGAAAACATTTCACACGTTCAAGAAGCACACAGAACTCCATTAAAGAGAAATCCAAAGAAATCTACACCAAGACACTCCATTGTTAAAATACCAAAGCTAAGGGACAAAAAGAAAATTTTAAAAGCTGATAGAGAAAAAAAGGCTATGACCTAAAAAGAAGCCTCCATGAGGTTGACATCCGACTTGTCAACAGCAATACTTGAGGCCAGAAGGGAATGGCAAGATATATTCAAAGTAATGCAGAACAAGAACCTACAACCAAGACTACTCTATCCAACAAGGCTAAGGTTTAAAATTGAAGGAGAAATAAAGAACTTCCCAGACAAAAAAAAAAACGCAAGGAATTCATTAAAACCAAACCAATTCTGCAAGAGATACTAAGGGGCCTGTTGTGAACAGTTCAAATGGGAGAAAAGAATATAGCAAAAGAAGAATACAGCTTTAAAGAATAAAATGGCAATAAACAACTACATATCAATAATAACCTTAAATGTAAATGGATTAAATGACTCAATCAAAAGACATAGGGTAGCTGCATGGATAAAGACACAGGACCAATACATATGCTGTCTACAAGAGACACACCTTAAAACAAAAGATGCACATGGACAGAAGGTAAAAGAATGGAAAAAAATATTTCATGCAAATGGAAATGAAAAAAAAGCCAGGGTAGCAGTACTTATATCTGACAAAATGAACATTAATACAAAGGCTGTAGTAAGAGATAAAAAAGGAGACTACATAATGATAAAGGGAACAATTCAACAGGAAGATATAACTATTATAAATATCTATGCACCAAATATAGGAGTTCCAACTACATAAAGCAGACTTTGATGGATATAAAGGGCGAGATTAACAGCAATACTATAATAGTAGGGAAATTCAATACCCCACTAACATCACTGGATAAATCCTCAAGAAAGAAAATTAATAAAGAAACAGCAGAATTAAAGAAGACACTAGATCAACTCGATTTAATAGATATCTTAAAAACTTTTTACCCTAAAGCAGTAGAATATACATTCTTCTCAAGCACTCATGGTACATTTTCTAGGATAGACCCCATGTTAGGAAACAAAAATGGTCTCAACAAATTTAAGAAGATTGAAATCACATCAAGCATTTTCTCTGATTACAATGCCATGAAACTAGAAATTAACCAAAAAAGAAAAACTGAAAAATACTCAAACACTTGGAAACTAAATAGCATGTTATTAAATAATGAATGGATTAACAATGAGATCAAAGAAGAAATAAAAAAGTTTCTAGAAACAAATGAAAATGAGCATACATCAACTCAAATTTATGGGACACAGCAAAAGCAGTTCTGAGAGGGAAGTTCATTGCACTACAGGCATACCAAAACAACCTAGACAAGTCTCAAATAAGCAACCTGACCCTGCATCTAAAAGAACTAGAAAAACAACAGCAAATAAAGCGCAGGACAAGTAGAAGGAAGGAAATAATAAAGATCAGAGCAGAAATAAATGACATAGAGGCTAATGAAACAATACAGAGGATCAATGAAACCAGGAGCTGGTTCTTTGAAAAGGTAAACAAAATCGATGAACCTTTAACTAGACTCACCAAGAAAAAAAGAGGACTCAAATAAATAAAATTAGAAATAAGAGTGGAGAAATAACAACTGATACAACAGAAATAAAAAGTATTGTAAGAAAATACTATGAAGAACTCTATGCCAAAAAATTGGACAATCGAGGTGAAATGGACAAATTTCTTAAATCATATAATCTTACAAAAATCAATCTGGAAGAATCAGAACATTTAAACAGACCAATTACAACAAATGAGATCGAAACAGTTATCAAAAAACTTCCAAAAAAGAAAAGTCGTGGGCCCGATGGCTTCACAAGTGAATTCTATCAAAAATTCAAAGAAGAACTAACTCCTATCCTCCTCAAGCTATTTCAAAAAATTCAAGAGGAAAGAAGACTTCCATACTCCTTTGATAAGGCGAGCATAATTCTGATCCCAAAACCAGGAAAAGACAACACAAAGAAAGAAATTATAGGCCTATATCCCTGATGAATTTAGAAGCTAAAATTCTCAACAAAATATTAGCCAACCGGATCCAGCAACATATGAAAAAAGTCATACACCATGATCAAGTGGGATTTATTCTGGAGAGGCAAGGCTGGTTCAATATTTGCAAATCAATCAATGTGATTCATCACATAAACGAAAGGAAGGACAAAAATCACATGATAATTTCAACAGATGCAGAAAAGGCATTTGATAAAATCCAGCACCCATTCATGCTCAAAACTCTCAGTAAAGTGGGAATACAGGGAACATTTCTTAACATGATAAAGGCCATCCATGACAAACCGACAGCAAACATCATACTAAATGGACAAAAATTAAAAGCAATCCTCTTAAGATCAGGAACCAGGCGGGGTTGCCCCCTTTCACCACTCTTATTCAACATAGTTCTGGAAGTCCTAGCTACAGCAATCAGACAAGAAGAAGAAATAAAAGGCATCCAAATTGGAGAAGAAGAAGTAAAACTATCATTATTTGCAGATGATATGATATTGTATATAGAAAATCCTAAAGTCTCAGTCAAAAAACTACTGGACCTGATAAATGAATTCAGCAAGGTGGCAGGAAATAAAATTAATACTCAGAAATCAGAGGCATTTTTATATACCAACAATGAACTGTCAGCAAAAGAAATTAAGGAAACAATCCCCTTCACTATTGCAACTAAAAAAATAAAGTACCTAGGAGTAAATTTAACCAAGGAGGTTAAGGACTTGTACTCGGAAAATTATAAAACATTGATAAAAGAAATCAAGGAAGATACAAACAAGTGGAAGCATATACCATGCCAATGGTTAGGAAGAATAAACATCATTAAAATGTCTATATTACCCAAGACAATTTATAAATTCAGTGCAATACCAATTAAAATACCAATGATATACTTCAAAGATATAGAACACATATTCCAAAAATTTATATGGAACCAAAAAAGAACATGCATAGCCTCAGCAATCTTAAAAAGAAAAATAAAGCAAGAGGTATCACTCTTCCAGAAATCAAGGTTTACTACAAGGCCATTCACTGTCTGGTACTGGCATAAGAACAGGCACATAGGTCAATTGAACAGAACAGAGAACCCAGAAATAAACCCACACCTATATGGACAACTGATATTTGACAAAGGAGGAAAGAACATACATTGGAGTAGAGACAACCTCTTTAACAAATGGTGTTGGGAAGATTGGACATCTACCTGCAAAAAAATGAAACTAGACCATCAACTTACACCATTCACAAAAACAAACAAACTCAAAATGGATAAAAGACTTTAATGTAAACCATGAAACTATAAGCATCTTAGAAGACAACATAGACAGCAAGGTCTCCGAGATCTGTAGCAGCAATATATTTGCCGATTTATCTCCATGGGCAAATGAAATAAAAGGCAAGATAAACAAATGGGATTATACCAAACTACAAAGTTTTTGCACAGCTAATGACAATAAGAACAGAATGAAAAGACAAACTACACAATGGTTGAACATATTCGACAACACGTCTGATAAAGGGTTAATAACCAAAATTTATAAAGAACTTATAAAACTCAACACCAGGAAGACAAACAATCCAATCAAAAAATGGGCAAACGAAATGAATAGAAATTTCTCCAAAGAGGACATACAGATGGCCAATAGGCATATAAAAAAATGCTCAACATCACTCATCATTAGAGAAATGCAGATTAAAACCACAATGAAATATCACCTCACACCAGTCAGAATGGCGCTCATCTGCAAAACAACACAGAACAAGTGCTGGCGAGGATGTGGAGAAAAGGGAACCCTTCTGCACTGCTGGTGGGAATGCAGACTGGTGTAGCCACTGTGGAAAACAGTATGGAGAATCCTCAAAAAATTAAAAATCGAACTGCCTTTTGACCCAGCTATCCCACTTTTAGGAATATACCTTAAGAACACCATAGCACTGTTCGAAAAGAAGAAATGCACCCCCATGTTCATGGCAGTATTGTTCACAATAGCGAAGGTCTGGAAACAGCCCAAGTGACCGTCAGAAGACGAGTGGATTAAAAAGCTTTGGTACATATATACTATGGAATACTACTCAGCCATCAGAAATGATGACCTCGGATCATTTACAACAAAATGGATGGACCTTGATAACAGTATACGGAGTGAAATAAGTAAAACAGAAAAAAACTGAGAACAGCATGATTTCATACATAGGTTGGACATAAAAGCGAGACTATGAGACATGGGGGTTACGGGTGGGGGAAGGGAAAAGAGGGTGGGAGAGGGAGGAGGGGAGGGGCACAAAGAAAACCAGATAGAAGGTGACAGAGGACAATTTAACTTTGGGTGATGGGTATGCAAAATAATTGAATGATAAGATAACCTGGAGATGTTTTCTTTGAACATATGTACCCTGATTTATTAATGTCACCCCATTAAAATTAATAAAAATTTTATGTCATTTAAAAAAAAAGAAAAGAAAAGAAAACAGGACCTGTACATATGCTGTCTACAAGAAACCCATCTCAGAACAAAAAATACACATAGACTACAAGGGAAAGGATGGAAAAAAGTATTTCACACAAATATAAATGAAAAATAAAGGTGGGTAGCAATACTTATATCTGACAAAATTGACTTTAAAACAAAGGCAATATAATAAGGGATAAGGAAGGCCACTACACAGTGATAAAGGAGCAATCCAATAGGAGGATATAACCATTGTAGATATCTATGTGCCTAACATAGGAGCACCTAAATATATAAAGCAGTTTTGATAGACAAAAAGGGCAAGATTAACAGCAATACCATAATAGTAGGGGACTTTAGTACCCCACTAACATCAATGGATAGATCTTTCAGACAGAAAATTAACAAAGAAAGAGTGACCTTAAATAACACACTAAATCAACTGGATTTAAAAAATATCTTCAGAACGTTTCACCCCAAGCAGCAGAAAATACACTCTTTTCAAATGCTCATTGTACATTCTCTAGGATAGACCACATGTTAGGACACAAAACAAGTCTCAGTAAATTTAAGAAGATTGAAATCATATCAAGTATCTTCTTTGATCACAATGGAATGAAACTAGAAATCAACTTCAATAGAAAAACTGAAAAACATTTAAACACTAGGAGGCTAAATAGCATGTTATGAAATAATAAATGGGTTAACAATGAGATCAAGGAAGAAATAAAAAATTTCCTTGAAACAAATGAAAATGAACATACAACAACTCAAAATTTATGGGACACAGCAAAAGCAGTCTTGAGAGGGAAGTTCATAGCATAACAGGCATATCTTAAGAAGCAAGTAAAAGCTCAAATAAACAACCCTGCATCTAAAAGAACTAGAAAAATAAGAACAAATAAAGCCAAGAGGAAGTAGAAGAAAGGAAATAATAAAGATCAGAGTAGAAATAAATGTCACAGAGGCTAAAATCAACGCAGAGGATCAATAAAACCAAGAGCTGGTTTTTTGAAAAAGGTAAACAAGATTGATGAAACTTTAACCAGACTCATCAAGAAAAGAAAGAGAGAGATCTCAAATAAATAAAATTGGAAATGAAAGTGGAAAAGTAACAACTGACACTGCAGAAATACAAAGGATTGTAAGAAAATACTATGAAGATTTGTATGCCAAAAAACTGGATAACTTAGGTGAAATGGATAAATTCCTAAAAACATATAATCTTCCAAAACTCAATCTGGAAGAATCAGAAAACCTAAATAGACAAATTACAACAAATGAAATTGAAACAGTTATCAAAAAGTCCCAGCAAACAAAAGTCCTGAACCAGACGGCTTCATGGATCAATTTTACCAAATATTCAAAGAACTAACACCTATCCTTCTCAAACTATTTCAAAAAATTCAAGAGGACAGAAGATTTCCAAGCTCCTTTTATGAGACAAGCATAATCCTGATTCCAAAACCAGGTAAAGACACTACAGAGAAAGAAAACTATAGACCAATATCCCTGATGAATTTAGATGCTAAAATTCTCAACAAAATATTAGCAAACCGGATTCAGCAATACATGAAAGAAGTCATGCATTATCATTAAGTGGGATTTGTTCTGGGAGGCAAGGCTGGTACAATATTCACGAATCAATAAATGTGATTCATCACATAAACAAAAGAAAGGATAAAAGTCACATGATAATATCAATAAATGCAGAAAATGCATTTGATAAAATCCAGCACCCATTTCTGATCAAAACTCTCAGCAAAGTGGGAATACAGGGAACATACCTCTACATAATAAAGGCCGTCTATGACAAACCCATGGCCAACATTATAATCAATGGGCAAAAATAAAAGCAATCCCCTTAAGATCAGGAACAACGCGGGGGTGCCCGCTTTCACCACTCTTATTCAACATAGTTCTGGAATTCCTAGCCACAGCAATCAAACGAGAAGAAACAAAAGGCATCCAACGTGGGAAAGAAGAAGTAAAACTATCTTTATTTGCTGATGACATGATACTGTACATAAAAAACCCTAAAGTTTCAGTCAAAAACGGCTAGACAATATATTCTACCATCTTCGGAAGGAATATAGAAATGACAAAAAAAAAAAAAAAAACTACTAAAACTGGTAAATAAATTTGGCAAGGTGGCAAGATATAAAATTAATATTCAGAAATCACTGGATTTTTATACACCAACAATAAACTGTCAGAAAGAGAAATTAAAGAAACAATCACTTCACTATTGCAACAAAAAAAAATAAAGTACCTACGAATAAATTTAACCAAGGAGGTAAAAGAGTTGTACTTGGGAAATTATAAAACATTGATAAAAGAAATCAAGCAATATACAAACAAATGGAAGCATATACTGTGTTTATGGATAGAAAAATAAATATCATTAAAATGTCTATATTAGCCAAAGCAATCTATAATTTCTATGCAATTTCTATTACAATACCAATGGCATACTTCAAAGATATAAAACAAATATTGCAAAAATTTATATGGAACCAAAAGAAGAACACTAATAGCCTCAGCAATCTTGAAAATGAAGAAGAAAGTGGGAGGTATCACACTTCCTGATATCAAGTTATACTACAAGGCCACTATATTCAAAATAGTTTGGTACTGGCATAAGAACAGGTGTACAGATTGATGGAACAGAACAGAGAACCCAGAAATAAACCCACGCCTTTATGAACAATTGATATTTGACAAAGAAGGTAAGAGCATGCAATGGAATAAAGACAGTCTCTTTAACAAATGGTATTGAGAAAATTGAACAGCTACCTGCAAAAAAAATGAAACTAGACCACCAACTTACACATTCACAAAAATAAACTCAAACTGGATAAAAGACTTAAATGTAAGTCATGAAACTATAAACATCTTGGAAGAAAACATAGGCAGTAAACTCTCCGGTATCTCATGTAGCAATATTTTTGCTGATTTATCTCCATGGGCAAGTTAAATAAAAGGAAAGATGAACAAATGGGATTATATCAAACTAAAAAGCTTTTGCACAGCAAAAGACACCATGAACAAAATAAAAAGGCAAACCACACAATGGGAGAACATATTCTCCAATATATCTGATAAGGGGTTAATAACCAACATTTATAAAGAATGTCTAAAACTCAACACCAGGAAGGTAAACAATCCAATTAAAAAATTAGTAAAAGAAATGAATAGACACTTCTTCAAAGAGGATATACAAATGGCCAATAGGCATATGAAAAAATGTTCAACATCACTAATCATCAGAGAAATGCAAATTAAAGCCACAATGAGATACCTCACACCTGTCAGAATGGCGCTCATTAAAAAAACAACACAGAGCCTGACCTGTGGTGGCGCAGTGGATAAAGCGTCGACCTGGGAACACTGAGGTCGCCAGTTCAAAACCCTGCACTGGTTCGGTCAAGGCACATATGGGAGTTGATGCTTCCAGCTCCTCCCCCCTTTCTCTCTCTCTCTCTCTCTGTGTCTCCTCTCTAAAATGAATAAAATAAAAAATAATTTAAAAAAGAAGTTTAAAAAAAAAACACAGAATAAGTGCTGGCGAGGATGTGGACAAAAGGCAACCCTCCTGCACTGCTGGTGGGAATGCAGACTTGTGAAGCCACTGTGGAAAACAGTATGGAGATTCCTCAAAAAATTAAAAATGGAACTGCCTTTTGACCCAGCTATTCCACTTTTAGGAATATACCCTATGAATACCAAATCACTGATTCAACAGAAGATATGCACCCCCGTGTTTATGGCTGCATTGTTTACAATAGTCAAGATCAGAAAATTGTCCAAGTGTCCATCAGTGGACAAGTGGATTAAAAAGCAGTAGTACATATACACAACGGAATACTATGCAGCCATGAAAAAGAAGGAAATCTTACCTTTTGTGACAGCATGGATGGACCTTGAGATTATTATACTGAGTGAAATAAGCCAGGCAGAGAAAGAAAAATGTTACATGATCTCACATGTATGTGGAATCTAATGAACAAAGTGAACTGAAGAACAGAATAGAGGCAGAGGCAGGGTCATAGGAGCAGAGGAACAGCAGTCATAGAGAAGGGGGATGAGGGGATGAGATCAGAGAAGGTGAAGGGATTAGTGAAACTATATATACATAACACAGAGATACAGATAACAGGACAGCAAGTCCTAAAGGGACAGGGGGAGGGATTTGGGGGGAGGGACTTAATGGAGGGGGCAAGGGGGGTATAAAAAGGGTGGGGGGAGGGAGTTATATTCAGTGAGACACTTGAATCCATGTAAACACAATAAATTAAAGAGAAGTTTTTTTAAAAAAATCTGAAAATGTTTTATAATGTGTGATTTCAACTCTATGATAATCTGAAAAGACAAGACTACAGGGACAGTGAAAACATCAGTGCTTGCCGGGTTTAGTGGAAAGAGACCGACGCACAGGTGGAGCACAAAGTAATTTTAGGGCAGTGGAACTCCTATGTACGACACTATAGATGGTGGATATATGTCATATTACAGTTGTCCAAACCTATACAATACACAGCATAAACATGAACATAATGTAAACTGTGGGTTTAAGGAGCTGATGATCTGTCAATGTAGTTGCATTATCTGTAACAAATGCAGCCCTGGTCGGGTAGCTCAGTTGTTTGCAGCATCATCCCAATATGCCAAGGTTGTGGGTTCAATTTCCTGGTCAGGGCTCATATAAGAATCTACTAATGAATAAATCAGTGGAGCATCTCTCTCTCTCTCTCTCTCCCCCCTTCTCCTTCTCTCCCCCTTCTTTTATCTCTAAAAATCAATAAAATTTTTTAAAAATTGTAACAAATGTACTATCTGGTGAGGATGTTGATAGTGAGAGAAGCTGTGTATATATGGGAGGTGCGACTTACATGGAAAATTTCTGTACCTACCCCTCAATTTTGCTGTGAACGTAAAACTGCTCTGAAAAAAATTAGTCTTAAAAAGGGTTTGTGTTTACTGCACAGGACAGGCCCCAGTAGGAGCTGATGGGTATGGTGTTCTCAGATGACTGGGCTTGAGTTTTAAGGTCTTCCAGGGAGCAAGTGGCTCAGTTTAGGAAAGCCACACCTGCTAGACTCAAGGCATGGCCTCCCATGTGGCATATTTGGGGGTGTGTCCTGCACATGCCTCTGACCCCTTTGCATGGGAAAAAAGTGGCAATGTCAGCCATCCATCTAAAAGCACACGTTTAGGGATAGATAGTGAACTTTCTCTGCAAAGTCTAGTGCAGACCAAGCACCATGTTTCCTTAAGGTAAAAACAAACCGAGTTTTCTGTCTTGGGAAAAACTTACATTAGGATAAAATGAAACTTTCCTCTTTCCATCAAGGGGACCTTTCATTTACCACATAAAAAAACAGAAGGGGAACATTTTTAAATTTGAAAACCTTAAACCTGCTCTTTTCACTTTCACAGATAAAAATCCATTATTTCCCAATAACATATTGGCTGGAATGAAGTAAAACAAGATGTGATTGGAACTGAAAGCCATTCAGTTTTATTTTTTCCTGCTTCTCTGATGTAAAGCGAAGCCTGGCTTCATCTGGATGATCGCCCGGAACAAAGGCTGGCGTCCACTGCAGCTCTGGGAGAGCGATCTGGGGGGGCGGACAGAAGAGAAGGTATGTCCTCTTTTTTAGGAGTTGTGAGTAGCACCAGCAAAACAATCAAGATAGCAGATCAGTGCCACAGAAATAGTCGTCACACAGTGATCAGAGAAGAGCCGCCTCCGCAGAGGAGAGCTTGATTATTTGAACATATCATGGAGTTAATGACGGTTGGGCTGCCTGCACCGCCTAACTTGTATTTTTAAAGTATGTGGCATTTGAAAGCTTGAAGTAATTTTCAGTATCTTATTAGGTGCTTGAAATTCAGTTTGTAACATTTGCTTTGAAGAGCAGTCTTTTCATTTAGCAACTATTGAGAAAAGTGGGTGTCAGGGGCGACAGAATCTCTAGGAAGTCTCAGGAGCAAGTGTTTGTCAGCTTCAATCAGAAAGAACAACATATGCCTAATTCTATGTGGTCAGTGTATCATGTCACCTTGACAGTCATCGACAGGGAGCCCCACACAGATTGTTCTGTAAGCTGTACATTGGTTTTGAGAGTGACCCTCCTGCTTACCCAGTGCACGCGGTCCCTCTTGAGGTGTCTAGTTTACCAGCACTGAGCTACCTTAGGGACCCAGAAGAATCAGGTGAAATTCATGTCTCTCTTGAAGAAAAAAAAGTCAAGACTACTGAAAAAGTTTGCCTGCTCCAAACAAAGCCTAATGGAGGGGTAAAGGTTACAATACACATCATGTTACCAAAATTAGAGGCCATCCTTAATGCCCCATGAATACCTGGAAAGAGGAAGAAACATGTAAGGATAGTGCTTAAGAAATGCTGACACGTACAGAACATGGATTCTGTACCACCAGAGTTGTGTTAACACACACACACACACACACATACACACACACACACACATACACACACACACACACACACACACACACACACACACCACCTGGTCTTTCCCGTCCATTATAGGTTCTCTGGTGCTTTCACATAGCCTTAGCCATGACCAGGGAGAAGCAAAGAGAAGCTTTTTCTATTCCTTTGGGTTCTCACTAATATCTAATCTGATAAATGAGTCAAACCTCACATTACTCAGAAATGTATTCCTCCCTCTTGATTAATATTTGCATTTTAATCTTCATTGATTATATAAATTATTGTGACCCACTACAGTGATGTTAATGATAGAAGTTTTAGGCAATCTGCTTACAAAGGAATTTAAGATAAATGGAAATATACGAGGAGCCTGGCTTATCAAGTCAAGCAAATAGATACAAATAGAACAGAACCTAAATTCGTCTTAAAAATTGGTAACTTAGAAGGAATGGTATTTATTTTATAATATAACCAAAGAGCTTTAGTTGTTCATTCTTAGCATGGTCCCACCCAATCTGAAAATTGAGAGCTGATACCAGAAATACACATATATAACAAAAATGTGTGGAATTTTTGTTGTTGTTTTGTGTTTCTTTTTGTTGTTATTATTGTTTCATACGTGGCTAGAACCACACTAAGAAATAAATAAGAATGTTATAATCCTTAAATATTTTGAGTTGTGATGTTCAATAATACTTGCTCCTTCGAAATTCTGATCAAATTAGGGCATAGTTGGTCAAGAACGTGGGTCATTAGGCATAGTTGGTGGCTTGGCTATGTAAACCACCAATGTGGAAAACTGCATGATCACTCTAGATAAGCAGAATTTATCCCAATACAGGATGCCATCATACTCCTCCATTTTCCCCACTGAACATGACAGTCAAATATTTACCTCATCTGGTTGGGAGCTATCAATTCAAGCTATTTCACATTCTCTTTATTTGTTCCTTTTAATAAAACCAATATAGTTTAAAAAAAAAGAGGTGGTTTGTCCAAAAGCACATGCTAACTAACCACCACGAAATTTTAGTCTGTGCCCCTTTGTATTCTGCATTTTGTATTCTGCACTTGCATCTGGTAGTTTGTATTTTGCTCCCTCCTTGGGCAAAATTGTTAAACTACTTTGTCATCATATGTCTGTCATTATCTCTTTATCACTTTGCCAGACTCAAATTGGCTGAAAATGCTTTGTAAGTTTGAGATATGTTTGACAGGAAAGATCAGGCTGAGTTTATAAGCATTTTAAGAGAAACACTGAAAATATTTTATCCCCAAAAGAGAACTGACCCTAATGACATAAAGAGAAACAATGACAACACTGTGTGGATCAAATTAACAGGATAATTGACAAATCTCCACTTCATTTTGCACTATGACATGGGGATCTAATCTCTTTTGCTGTCCTAATGATCAATAGCTTTTGCTACAGCTGAATCAATACTCATCAATCATTAAGGTGGCCAAATGACCAAATCAATGTAATGACTCAAAGTAGTCTTTCTTCTTCTTTTAATATTTGTATTTGACCTGTACCTATTTCACAGTTGTCACATTATGGTACAGAATTTCTGGAAACATTCACTGTGTTTTACCAGATGACTGAAGCTGAGTTTAAACAGCATACATATCACCTCCACCCATCTCTGTCCCCTGAAAAGACCCTTCACCATAACAAACACTGACACACACTAGCAAGAATTAAGAAGGGAAGGAGGGAAGGAAGGAAGGAAGGAAGGAAGGTAGGAATGAAGGAAGGAAGGAAAGGAGGGAGGGAGGGAGGGAGGAAGGGAGAGAGGGAGGGAGGAAAGAAGGAAGGAAGGGAAGAAAGAGAGAGAGAAAGAAGAAAGAAAGGATTCATTTAGATCTGGCCAAATTTATGTAAGGATTTCAAAAAGTGACTATGACTCTTAGCATTTAAGCCAGTGGTTCTTAACCTTTTTTGAGGTACCGAACCCACCAGTTTCATATGCACATTCACAGAACCCTTCTTTAGTGATAAATAAAATATGATTGTTTTCCCCAAATTCAAGACATAGGTATATGTTTTTTAACTGGTGCAAAAAATGAGCCGTGCATGAACATCACCTTGCTCAAAGAACAAAATCAACAAAGTGCATGAACTCACAACAAATTACAGTATTACTTTATTCTGGCCTCCGTGACAGAGGCTTCTCTGAACCCCTGAGACTGACTCATCGAACCCCTAGGGTTCGATAGAACCCAAGTTAAGAACCACTGATTTAAGCACTTATTCATACAAGAAAGAAGGAAACATTAGGGATGGCTTTCTCCCTAAGGAGGGAATGGGATAAGAATGTGGAGAAGGCATGCTTAGCTAGCTCCCCCTGGCCCCTTGGCCCTACACAGCAGGGGCTGAAGCCAGAAGAGTTTGACTGGCAGGAATCACAGAGGGTAAGCCTACAACTGATCAAAACAGATAGATCACACAGCAGGTGTTTCTGTGGTGATGGCAATAAACTATTGAATTTAAGGATTATGAGAAGAGAATTTGAACCCCCAAAGGGGAAAGAGGGCAGAAAGAAAGGTGCCAAGCATTGGAACCACTGTGGCTGAACAATATTGATTTCTCCATCATAATAATTTTCTCATTTTCTGAGAAAAAAACTTAAATAAAGCCAAACAGAGTTGTTCCTATAAACTTTTTAATTTACTGTTTTAATGAAAAGGGTGCATAATGGCCTTTAGAGTTAAACTCAGAGGTTTGCCAACCACAAACCACCAGCTTTATAGATTCTTTATGAAAGCATTTTGTTGAGCATTGTTTGCTGATAACATTTATGGCCAAGTCTAGGCAGATAGTCATTTTTAGTTCCCTTTTTCTTTAAATTTGACTTTAGCACTAAAAATAGCCTTTGCTATTAAGGTTTTATTTGTTTCTTTTTACTTCACCTCTTCAATAGATGTTATAGCAGGACCAAAAATTGAAGCAACACATTGATCAAATTTTTCATTCAAACAAGGATTCAGAACCAATAGTCCGAACTTATAAGTGTCCTTGTAACAATTATACTGGAGCTCAAAGCACAATTGAACAAAACTTATGGACAGCCACTTATACATTATCCCTGGAAACATAATTTTGAAATATCTCTGTTGCATGTTATCTCTAGGGAAAGAAAAGCATGCTTATATGTTTTAAATTATTTTTAAAACACCCAAGCAGCCATGAAAATTTCAAAAAGATCAACATACACTTGTAAATAATTTTCAGCATTTGTGTGATTCATACACCTTTCTTGATATGGATGTCTCAAAGTGTATTTTTATTCTTTTTCATTTCCACTGTGCCCTAGAATTTTCTAAGATGGCAGCATACCTTCTTAATTGTAGGAGAATTTACTCTGCAATTTTTTTAAATTTGTAATATGTGTTATGTGTAAGTAACAGAAGAAATATTACGGAGTAGCAGACAGGGCAGGAGAAATTTTCTTAAGGATATGTTTTTTGATACCTCTCCTCATTACCCCCACACACACACACACACAGTGTTCCTTCCTCTCCCCTACCTTCATTGTTGGGCCAAGGAGACTTTGATTCACCACACATGGGCACTGACAGTTTCTGCCTCATGCTGGGTCTCAGACCTGGAGGTGAGTAAGCCACAGTTGTGCTTCGAACTGCCCACAGACCAGGAACCAGAGGTCTGCCTCTTCAGAAGAGTCAGTATCTACCTGCACACTTCTTCATGATGCTTCTCAGCAAACAACAATAACACACTGATTTAGGCAGCATTTGGTTGAAAATTGGTTTTTTCTGTTTTCCATATTTGCACTTTGATTGTTGTCCCACCATTGCCTACACCAGTGATTGACCCCAAATGGAAAAGTGGTAAATATTAGCTGACAGAGTTGATGCTATAGACTGAATGTTTGTGTCTCGCCAAAATTCATACGTTAAAACTTAACCCCTATTGTGATAGTGTTAGGCAGTGAGGCCTCTGGGAGGTGATAAAGTCATGAGGGTAGAGACCCCATGAATGGGTTAGTGTCCACAGAAAAGAGACCCCAGAGAGCCCTCTTATCCCTCCCATCTTTTCCACCATGTAAGGTCACAGCGAAAGATGCTCTCTATGAATCGGCAAACAAGTTCTGACCAGATACTGACTCTGCCAGAACCTTGAACTTAGACTTTCAGCCTCTAGCACTGTGAGAGATAAATGTCTGTTGTTTATAAGCCATGAACTAGAATTTCTACTTCTAGAAATCCATCTTAAAGAAAAATCAAGAGAGCTATGAGAAATGAATTATGAGATATTTGTTATTAAAACCTTATAGAATTACTTATAAAAATTGTTTAACAACAGAAAAATTAATTACATGAATGAGGGTTTATCCATGCACTAAAATATATGTAACCTTTCCAAATGAATTTTATAATCTTAATTAATGATGTGAGAAATTCTCATTAAATACTTTAAGTCAAAACAACTTTTTACAAATCAAAGATAACTATTAAAGTTCTTATTGGATTCTTCTCCACATATATTCACATATTTTAAAGATACATTGTTTCCTACTTTATCTCCACATGGTGTGGGTAGAAACTAATGTTATTTTGATGATAATAATATAAAAGTAGTTATGATCAGAAGACCTGTAGCAAAATATAAAATAACTCTTTCATTCTCTGGGTCAGTACACTTGGGAGGAAGATGAAACTGAGTTTTGAGGAGATTTTTTCTCAGTCTTCCCATCTGTAAAAAGATGGAAAAAGGAGAAACAAAAAAATTACCCATTCTGCTGTCCTCGGCCACATTGGTTTTAATGTCCCAGATATGGCTTCTTGGTCAACTTGCTTCTCCCTCTATAGACTATTCCTAGGGAATTACTTGTAGCCCTGATGTCAAGTCTGTGTGTAAACCAGTGGTTCTTAACCCGGGTTCTATCGAACCCTAGGGGTTCAATGAGTCAGTCTCAGGGGTTCAGAGAAGCCTCTGCCACGGAGGCCAGAATAAAGTAATACTGTAATTTGTTGTGAGTTCATGCACTTTGTTGATTTTGTTCTTTGAACAAGGTGATGTTCATGCACGGCTCATTTTTTGCACCAGTAAAAAAACATATACCTATGTCTTGAATTTGGGGAAAAAAATCATATTTTATTTATCACTAAAGAAGGGTTCTGTGAATGCGCATATGAAACTGGTGGGTTCGGTACCTCAAAAAAGGTTAAGAATCACTGGTGTAAACTGATGACTCATAGATCTATCTGCTTGGCCTAGAACTCTGGTGAGTGACATACTACTTATAGCTAAAAATCCAAACTGCTGTGATATTTTCACTCATTTGTCTTCTATGGCATCACTTAACACACACACACACACACACACACACACACACATACACACACACACACACTGAAAGCTCCAGCAGCACTAATCTGGGTTCTTTCTCTTGATGAGCACTATTTCCTGTTCTATTTCAGCTTACATGCCTAAGAGACATACACATAAATGTTCATAAACAGCAGTGTTCAAAAAAGACAAAAAACTGGAAAAAATCACAAATATTCATTAATAGCAGAATGAGCAATTACATTACAAGATAACAACACAATAGGATAGTCTAGCATACAGAAAATAAATAAATTATGACTATATATGTGAATATGGGTGCAGCTCAAAAATAAAATGTTGCATTAAAACCATGAGTCACAAAAAAATACAGTATATTCCATTTCCATAAAGGTAAAAACAGATAGTCTGTGGGTTAGGGGTGTATTGTGTGTGTGCATATGCGTGCATTGCAAAGATAAAGAAATCAAGGGAATGATTAATACTAACATCAAGAAAGTCACTTATAGCACAGAGAGGAGCCTGCATCAGGCCAGCACAATCGGACCTTTCAAAAACTGGCGGTGTCCACTCTTACACTGATGAGTGATGCTGTGAGAATTTAGTTAATAACACTTTTTTATACTTTCTTCTGTAGGTAAATATACCTGTATATAACTTTTTAAAATGCTCTCCACTACCAAAATATAAAAAGTGGAGGAAGCAGAAAAGTAAGAGGAAGAAAGTAGCAAGTTCAAATGTCCTGAGAATTTGCATAGCCCAAGAACAAGAAAGAGGCCAGTGTGTGTGGAGATACAGCCTGAGGAGAGGATGATGGCTTTGACCCAAGCAAGAGTGGTAAATTGAAGAAATAATCTGAAGTTAGAAACAAAATTTTCCATGAGAATGGTAAGGAAAATAGATATTTTAGAAAAGATGCTTATATATGTGGCATGATGGACTAGGTAAATTAAAAAATTTTTTATTAAAATGAAGAAAGTTGAAAGAACAGAGAGAGAGAGGATTAAGAGAGACAGATGTGGTTTTGAACAGGGTAGGTTTAACACACCCGTAACCCAACCCAAGCAAGCATCATGTACATGGGTTGATCAGAGGAAACATTTGGGCTGAGATGTCAATTAGTTTGGGAGAGTTGGTCAGTAGATATTTTTGAATACAAAATGCATTACCTGACGACAATACAATTAATTTAGGGATGAAATGCCAAATATCTATAAACAAACCAAATTGTTTCAAAATTTTAAAATACACATAGGTATTTCATTACTCACAGAGCAAGTCATAATGTCATTGAGAAATACTTAGGACTGGAGTACAATAAAAAAAATATATCTGAAATTGTAGGTGCTGAGGAAGCACTACATAGAGGAGATTTATCCCTAAGTGCACACATAGAAAGGAAAAATGGAGGAAATCGATGAGTTAAGCTTTCAACCTCAGAACACACCAAGGAGCAGGTGAAGAAGCCCAAAGAAAACAGAAAATGTGAAGTAACAAAGAAAAGGGCAGAAATCTACAAAATAGATAACAATACAAGGACAAAATGGAAAGCAATAAATGGGAAGAAATTGTTTGTAAGTATATATTCCAAACTGTTAACAGAAGCTGCCTCTCTTCAGAAGGCAGAGTAAAATTGTAGTCAAAGTGTTTGGGTAGGATAAAAAAGCAGAACTTTTATATCATATCATATATACACTGCTCACAAAAATTAGGGGATACAATATTTTATAGCTTCATATTCATTTTGAAATATCCCCTAAATTGTATGAGCAGTATATAATTTGATATAAATTATATGTAATTTTCACTTTATAGTAAAGTCATATAAATTTATTTTAATGCTAAAAACAGGTATAAAGTGAATAATACACTCTACATGTTCCAAAAATATTTTCAGGAAGACGGGAAGAGAGAGGTGGAATGATGTTAAGAATGCATAATTATGCCTATACATCATTTTAATGAAAGCAACTGTAGTCTCTGGAAGAAAAAAAAAAATCTATTGATGTCATGATAAAGTCCTAAAGATATATGAACATCTTCATGATGTTTGTCTTTTTAAGGCATCTTTCTGCAGCCAAATAAATCTCTAATAGTGTAATATCATGCAAGAGGAAAAAAGTGGAAATAACCGTTTAATTCAACAGAAATTTACTGAGTAGTTACTGTATCCCTGGCACTATATTCAGTCTTAGTTTTAAAAATATGAAAAATACTGCAAAACTAAAAATTTTAAAAAGACATTTCCTCACACTTTTTAGACTATAGTTAAAAACAAAAAGCAAGTAAAGGGAATAAATAATGACAGAATGTGATACGCTCTCTGAATGGTGTGAGGGTATAATGGGGGCCAGGAAATACATCTTCGGGGGGACAAACTGCAGATGTATTTTCCAGATGAGAAATGAGACCTTGAAAGAATGAAAGCAAAGAGCCCTGAAGGCACATGAAGGAAAGGTCCTGAGTCAGGGAGAACCCTAGCACATCAAGCAAGAGAGCAGACCGATGTGGCTGGCGCATGCTGAGCAGGAGGGACGAAGCCTGGCATGAATCAGAGATGCGACAACGGCTACATACTCCACATGGGGACTCTGGGCTGTAAAATGCGGTTTGGACTTTATTCTTATGCGGCATGGAATATATATTTAGGGCACAGAAGACTTTCCTTGAGCTTCTTAATTCCCCCATGAGATAAATTCTACCCACTTTATATATTGGGATATTTTTTTTTCTAGCTCTGTGGTCATTTTGTAGCTATAAATCTTCATTTCCTTCTAACTTAATTGCTTCTTCCAAAACAAGGGGTATGTCTCAGACTTCTTTGATATCCACTCCACAAGGCTAGAAGCATATCAGTTGTTTCATTTGCTGGAGCAAACGAGTATATTTCTGTTCCCACCTCTTGTGGGCTGCTGTTTCTTCCCTACTCTGTCAGTGTGGTTGAGCACTGTGGGGTCAGACTCTAGGTCTGTTCATCAAGTCACCATCCATATCCAGACTCCCTACTGGCCTATTGTTCCTGATGTGGCATGTCAATTACATTTAAATCTTTACCTCACCTGTTTGGTCCACACAAGGAAGCCCAGGTGCTGTGAAATATTAGTCTCAATTCAGAGACCTGTGCCATCAGTCAGGAAAAAAAGAGGGAAGAAAGATCAAGGACCTCTACAGCCTTAAGCACTGGGGTGAGCTCTTCCTGTTAACCCATCTACATGCTTCAAAATGAATATTCAAAACACCACTCAGGTTGAGCAGCCACCGTGAGAGCAATCAGTGCAGGCAGAGTGTTCAATCTAGACTCTGCCATCTTCACCCTATGATGGCACTTGTAATCAGTCCCTCCCCTCAGAGACCCAGGAAATCTACATCGATTGACAAGCAGCATGTAGACATTTTCTTGATTTTCTATTATAAATAACACATCTAGATAAGAAAATTATATACAGTTGTCTCTCCTTACCCATGGGAGATAGGCTCTAGGACCACCAATGGATGCCTGAAATCATCGATAGCATGGAATCCTGTATACACTATGCTTTTTTTTTTTTTGATCTGCATACATATGATAAAGTTTAATTTATAAATTAGGCACAATAAGAAATTAACAAACAATAACAAATAATAAAACAGAAGAATTGTAACAATTGGCTGTAATGAAAATTATGTGAATGTGATCTCTCTCTCAAAGTATCTTACTGTGCTGTACACACAGGGTAGAGATGCTGGACAAAGGGATGGGTCACAGCCAGGGAGGGGTGGAGAGGGACAGTGTGAGATTTTATTCTGCTAATTGGAATAGCACACAATTTAAAACTTATTAATTGTTTATCTCTGGAATTTCTATTTAATATTTTCAGACCATGGTTGGTTGTGGGTTAACTAAAACCATGGAAATTAAAACTGTGGATAAAAAAGAGCTACTGTCATTGATTTGATGTTTTGTTGTTTTGGATAAGTGTGTTGTTTTCTTTGTTTGTTTGATTGGCCTGTCTTGTTTCATTTTTTATCTTTTCAGATAGGGGATCTTACCCTACAATGAATGATGAGGATGGTCAAGCAGTAAACTGAAATTCCCAATTTCTTGCTGGTGCTCCTTTGATACACAACATGTCTTAGAAATATCTCTGTCTTTCCAACCTGTTTGACACTTACTTTTATTGATTCATTCAGCATTTGTAGCTCCTTCTATCAAGAGATGGGAGGGACCTAACTTGTAATATTGTCAGAAACTGAAGTATGAGAGACATTCCCAGAATTACAAAGTAAAGATAACTCTCTACTGCTTACATGAAACCATTCATGTGATCTCACTCCCATTTCAGGAGACTCCTCCTCCAAGGGTTCCTCCCATTGTCCTTATATAAACCTCTTCTGTATTCCCACATTGCTCCTTTCCCAGCTCCATGGCACCATTGTGCCTGTGACACACCATTAGAGTGTGAGCTCCTCGAGGGTGAAGAATACATGTGTCTTGTTCATCTTTGTGTTCCTAATGACTAGAAAGTTTCCTGAACATGAAGCAGCACAATGATCCTCTACTGACCAGAGGAGCAGACTACTCTCATCCCATTTGCACTTCACAACGTTGCCCTCATCTAGAAAGGAGAATGGAGCTTATAGGGTCAATTGTCGGCAGAAGGACAGCAGCTTTAAACCCAGGCTGCTGTTGAAAATGAAACCATAAGCAAGGACAACTGGTGTCTCTAAAAACTGTTTCAGGTACACTGGGATGTGTGGTCACCCTGATTATAGAGCATAATAAGGACAATGATAACAAAGGACACAAGCAAATTGATCCAGGTCAGAGTAATAATTTCTAACAAGGGAGAGGCTTGGGAAGAGCTGAGACTAACTCAGTGAAGGTTCTTTGGTTGAAAATCCCAGAACCCAATCCCAACCCTGGATTATTTGAGTGAAAGAAGATCAATTGGGAGGATATTTATAAATTTATCTATAGGAACAGCCTGCAATTACTCTCTCTCTCTCTCTCTCTCTCTCTCTCTCTCTCTCACACACACACACACACACACACACACACACACACACACACACACACACTTTCTCACTCTCTCTCTTTCCCCCTTTCCATTGTTCTGTCTTTGGTTTCTTTTTCTCCATCTAGAAACATGCTTAACACTTTAAGCAACAATAACAGTGAAACACTCATTTGACCCTACTTTATATCTCCACTACTTCTAATCTCTCCTTCTCAAACTTCTTGAATGCTTATGATCTTCGTTTCAAAGAACTCTGACCCCACTTCAGCATGACTTGTCCTCACAACTCTGACAACCTGTCCAAGTTGAGGTGACCAATAGTCTCCCAATGACTAAACTACTTGGACTTTTTACAGATATCTCTGTAAATTTTGATACTATGAATCACTTGATTCATAATTTTATGAATATAAATAATACTGATGTAAAAAACTTAAAGAGTACCTCTGTCATCTCCCCCTCAAACCCAATGCCACGTTTTAATTGTGGTGAAAGCATCAAACCAATCACAAATGAGGCATTCTGCAAAATATCTGATCACTACTCAAAACTGTCAAGGTTGTCAGGGGAAAGAAAATCTGAGAAACTGTCAGCCAAGAAGATCTTAAGGAGACCTGGGTCATTAAATATAATATGTCTGGATGGGATCCTGTACAGAAAAAAGGACACTAGGTAAGATCAAAAGAAATCTGAATAAACTATGGACATTTCTAGAAAATGAAGTATCACTATTGATTCATTAATTGCAACAAATGTACCATACGTTAATTAAAGGGAAAACTGTTTATGAGGCATGTGGGAACTCTGTGGTTTATCTTTGCAACTTTTCTTTAAATGTAAAACTGTTAGAACTTTAAAAGGTTATGTTATTTTTTTAAGCCCAATGATATTAAGTTTCTGGATATAACCTTCTTTAACAAAAAAGCCTCAGTGGTTTCTTCATAAAAGAAACAATGTTACTGAATTAAGGATGCTTCTAAAGAGTTAAAATCAATTACATATTTTTTGGTTCCATAAATGATTGCTTTTGTGTGTGTGTGTCATCAGCTGATTATATTTCTAAATAAATATGTTGATTAAGTTAAAATGAACAAATGGAAAATAAAAATTATGTAAATTTCTTTTGTTTTTCTTGTGTAGGTGTTTTTTTAAGAAGTAAACATGCTTCATGGAAATGTATGAGTCGGCATTACAGTCTAATAAGAGTTTATCATGTAAATGCATATTTATAATATTTTTAAAAGGTAGTTATGTAAATCATTTTAGGGACATACAAAAAAGCAGATTATTTACCAGCCAGAAAATTGCACATTTAGAAAAATGTTGAAAGGCTTATTCTTTAAACGAAAGACCATAAGTTCTCATCCTAGTTGGGATGATGGACCACAACAGCATGTGCCTTATTTAGACAAAACATGCAGGGAGCTCTCTTTTGCAATGGGAACCTAAACATGTATGACAGCAGCCAATTTCTAATCATTGTTTTAAATTTCCTGCACAATTTTCTTTAAATAACCAGGCCTATTCTTGGAGATGTTTTTAAGATTTCTTCTCTAGAATATGAGAAGATAATTATTCATTTAGGGAGATATACACTGTTCACAAAAATTAGGGGATCAGGGACTGTGCACATATTCCAGTCCTTTCAGCCTTTTGTATAGTGCATTTTCACCAATGAAATAAAAGTTGATTTGCATAATAGAACAACTATCTTTGACTTGTTTACTTTTCTGATGTTCTTGTTTAATGAAAAGAAAACTTAATGCTTATTTTTTTATCGTTTCATATTCATTTTGAAATATCCCCTAATTTTTGTGAGTCATATATATACATGGGTGGGCAAAAGTAAGTTTATAATTGTGAGTATGCAAGACAGGGCTTATTCTTATGTTATTTTCCATACAAACAACTGTTAACCTATTTTCACCCATCCCTGTGTGTATAAACGTCATTGAAGTCAGCTTCACAGTTTCTCCAGTGAAGAGGGTTCAGTTTTGTTTTGTTTTTTCCTTCCTTTTGCTTTTCCCTGCAAAAGCCCAAATGCCCTTGGAGGCTAGGTAAGCAAGAACATAGCCCCCAGTCTTCAGAATATTTTCTTCAGTATACTGGCATTTGCTTCTAGGATGGGTTAGCTTCTTTGAGAATTGATCATCCTTCCCTGAAGGTTACACTTGGGGTGCAGGCAAGAAAGCTTGAGAACAAGGTGGTGGCACCCCATGGCACCCCTTTCAAGAGTGAGTGGAGCAGGGACGACTGGAGAATTCCCACTCTGTGGCTTGGTGGAAAATATCCCAATTTGGGTATTCCAAGAACTCCTCCAGGGTTTTCCAAAAAGCACCTGCTTTTATTGTCCCAGCAGACATTGTTGACTTCCATTTGACTCAGCAGGTCCTGAGGAAGAGGTGTTGGTGCAGATGAAGAATGTTGGTTAGCCACTAGCCTGGGCATCTGAGAAAATGGCCAGGGAACATTAGTATTGGCAACAAGAAGTATATAACAAGAGCTATGGTCATGAAGGCAAGAGGTTCCAATTAAAAGCATCCCCCTTTTCTACACCCAAATTTAAAACCAATTAAAAAGAGTCAAGCAGATAAAGGACAAAATACCATTTTATACCAATAAAGTTATTAAAGAATGTGGTTCATTCACTCATTGGAAAAATTTATATTTCACCTCCACATTAAGAAAACTTATCCACAAAGTCATAATGAACTGGCTGTATTGACCAAGGGCCCGGTAGTGGGACTGGTCTCTTAGAATCATGGCACAAAGAGCAGAGCGGTCTGTGCACCGTGCTGGCAGCTGGCTCTCAGTCAGAGGAGGGGCACGGCTGGTTTTGCCAGCCTCTTCCTGATGCTCCAGTCAGATAGCCCAGGAAGGAAAGAGGACAGGGCACCCAGAGGGTTATTTTTATAAAGGGAAAAAGAGAAAGGACATTCTCTCCCACCAAGACTGTGTCTTTGACAGCAGGAAAAATAATGTATGATCATAGTCATTTGTCTTTTAGGGGAGATTAATCTTTTTCATAGCCTTGGGCTGAGAGCTAAGGGCTGGGAAGATACCAAAGAAATGCAAAGCTGGGTCTTTGATTTCCTGAAGATTACAATGTAGCCAGAGTGGCACAACGTGTGGGACAGTTTAGGTAACAATTCACATTATATTATTAGTCAATCAAATAAAAGAGATAGATGGCAGAGGTTTGTGAACTCAGAGGGAAGGAAAACAGTATGCACTATGGCAGAGAAACGAGTCTCATGGAACAGGGCTCTTCCACGGAGACCTGAACAGACGGGGTGTCCTTGGGAAAAGGACATGCAAGATGAAGGGATTCTGCGTGCTGGCTTGTGTGTGAGCTCATGTATGAGAGCTGGCATGAAAACAGTGTGTCCAGACACTTGGGAAGGACAGGACTGGCTGTCCTGGAGGGTTTCTGTGGCAGAGAAAAAGACGACTGGTATGCATTTGGGCTGCCAAGTGTATTGCCTTCCATTTTGGTAGGTGTTCGGGGCACACAAACCGCTGGTAGATTGACTGTTGACCAAGTCATTTCACTAGGTTTTCTTCTAGGTAAGAGAGTATCTCATAGCTCTTTGAGCACTAAGTACTCCTGGTACATTCATGGGTTTAATGAACGATTAGCCTGTCCATAACATGATGCCCACAATGCACTATGATCTTCAGGAGAGGATGAGCCAAGCCAGCAGTGTCTGGACACCATGGGGAGTGCTGGCTTAGCCATGTCTCAGCGAAATGCAAAGATTCTGACTTGGATGGAAGTATTATTAAAGATGTCCAGGCTATCTAGACAGTGTCAGGGGATATCTGATGGAGACTGAGATTTCGTGGGATTTTCCCTCAGCTTTACAGAGATATAATTGACACATAACATTGTGTAAGTTTAACATGTGCAATGTGATGATTTGAAACATTTATAAATTGCAAACTGATAGCCATCATAGTATTAGCTACCAACTCCATTCTAGTAATCATTTCTTTTTGTGGTGACAACATTTAAGATCTACTCTCATGGCCACAGTCAAGTATCTTGGGTTATTCTTATGTAAACTCCACCAAGTTTATCTCTTTCTTACAACTTAAACTGTTCACAACTTGTGTTGAGTGCTTGTCACACATATCGAGAACTGGAGATACAGATAGGTATACAAAGACTTGTGTATATCTCTATAATTCTCCTGGATTAATGATTCCATTCTGGAAATATGTTTTAGGAGAAATAAACATAAATACAGATGAAAGAATAAGCAAGTCTTTTAACCAACCAAATATTAGCTCATATTAAATTATGCACAGTAGCTCAATGACATAGAATGATTCCATTAAATTAATTTACACCACACTATATATCAAGTTCTTGTTATTTCCAAGTATGAAAAGTTTAAAATAATATGAAAAATTCTCATGCCATAATATTATGTAAAAATGGGACAAAATCAGTTATAAAGTATGCTTATAAGAATAACCATGTAAACCACCTCCTTCCCAAATTGATGCCTTGAATTAAGACTTAACAGGATATTTAAGAGTGTGCTTCAGTAATGGGATTGCATTCAATTTTATGTACTTCTCTGTAATTTTTATGTTTTTCAAATTTCTTTAGTGAAAAAAATATAAAATTAAACAAGATTCTCGTCTACAGGCAGGACTGCTGGCAAACAAGTAAAATTGTCAATTGTTCTAATTCAACTAATCAGCTGGTCCTAGGCCTTCTAGTCAAGAACTAAGTCAAGATGAGGCTTTAGATCTATTTTCAATGCTGCTTTACTTTTATTCCTGAGGATGCCAGGGGAGAGAGAAAGAGAGAATTTAACGTATTTGTCTTAAATAGAAGCTGACTTCAGCAGAACCTTGGCATACCCGAGATCATCTATTCTAGACTCATTCAGACTGGCTGCGCTCCAGTACCCTACACTTGGCAACCTCTCTAGCATCTGGTAGACATACAGCATGTAGATGGTGTCATGCCGTTGTTTTCAAGGATGAAATTTCTCTATGTAAAGGTGTGATGGTTATGATTTTTAAAAAAATATATAGCATTAAGACATACAAAGGGTGTTTGTCTACAGTGTATAGGAACTTTTGGTCTTGCTTTATTCCAAACCTCCTGATTCTAAAAACAATCGCTGCACCCAATCTACATTCTGATTTCCGCTGAGGAAATACACAACCTCTTGAGAACTTCTGAGCAGAACTTCCAGTTTATGCAGAGTAACCTCGGACACTGATGATGTCTGAGCAGAGCTGGAGGTGAGCGGCAGGGTATACAAAGGGTCTGTTATTTGTTAGATTGAAGGTACATCAGAGTTGGTGTTCCTTGTGTTTTCATCATCTACAGAGACATGGAATGTAAAAATAATGATATTGTAAAAGAGGTTTTTCAGGATTGTAAGCACGTGATTGATATATGTTTATATATCTCATTTCATAAAAGAAGGGCCTATTACCTCAATGGAGGAGCACTGATTGAGGGATATCGATGCTTCCGGTGCTGTTCAGATCCCAGCATATAAAGTGGCCAACAAGTCAGCTCGAATCTTTACTTCTTACAAATTTAATTCTCAGTGACAGGAGACAGACCATATGTAATTATACAAGTAAACAAGCAATGGGATGTCCGAGGTCCCTGTGCTAGAAAATGACCATGGGTTTTTCAGGTTCATTGTTCAGTAAAGACCTCTACAAGAAAGTGAAAGTGAGGAGGAATTCCGACGATCGGGTCATGTGGAATTATTACTGGAAACCTGCGGCAGAATAGACATGAGGTGCTCAGAACTGCATCTGCTTCCCCTGAGTTCTGCCCATTCTGTGAAAATCAGCTAAGCCACAGTGCAGTTTGTCCCTATTAATTTAGGCCAGTGGTGGGGTGGTCTTCACTTAAGTTCTGAAAGGCACAGTGTCAATGCTGTACTTCAGTCCCAAGAATGACATTGGCCCCAAATCCCTTGTCTGAAATCCTTGGAGCCCAGCACATTTTAGAATTAAGAAATTTTCAGATTTCAAAAAAACTGGTATATTATTTGATGATAAGTTGTATTGTAAGCATCAGGGTCAGACTCAGAAATCACATATACAGCTGATCCTCTGCCGTAGCCCATTCAGGCTGCTATAACCAAACACAACAGACTGGGTCGCTTGTGAACAACAGAACTTTATTTCTCACAGTTACAGAAGCTAGAAGTCCTCTGAGATCAGGGTCAGCATGGGGTTCTGGTGAGGACCTCCTTCCAGGTGGCAAAGATGCTTTCTCATTATGAACTCACAGGTGTTTTTACCAGACTGAAGTCCACATGCCTGATGCATCAAAAGGCCTACACTCAAAATGTCAGAGTTTGGAGTAAAGAGAGGTTTATTGTTTGAGAAGGCACCAACCAAAATGATGGGAAACTTAGTGGTGCCTCAAATACATCTTGCTTGCAGGACTAGGTTAAGGATATATAAAGGTTTAGGGGGAACACATATGTGGTACTGGTGGTGGAGCAAGTTATGATTGGAGGACCTTGGAGCTTGGCCATCTATGGTAAAGGGGCATCGGCTCTAGATTTTCCTGGAAACAGACATTTTTGCTCCTAAAGGGATTCTGATGTTCAAGTTTGGGTCCTTTGCTTCTGAGGGCGTTGAAAGGAGGCTTTGATTCTGAATGCAGCTGGAGATTAAACTTCTCTCCTCTGCACATTCTTAGGCTGCGTGACTTTCGGTTTTATCTATGGTCTCTGAAAGGCAACTCAGCATCTTGTTAGACAGTATAAGACCATTTTGAACAGGGAATTTACCTATTGATATGACTTGAACTCCCTGTGGTTGACTGGGCCTAAATTCAAAATTAGAATCTAGCAGCCGTTTTCTTACAGGGGCCTCTCATACACCCAGAGGAACCAGAGGCTGTACTCTCAGCTTCTGCCCTGATTCCACCATCTGAGTCAACCACCACCAGAAAGTTCTTTGTCCTGTCATCCCCATAACTATCAATCAACCAATAGACTGAGATCTACCCCATCCAATCAGAACTGCACTAATTATACTGTCATTTACATCTGCATCAACCAATCCAACTGATCAGGCTTGAAGTCCTCATTTGCATAAATAGACTTGATTAAAATTTGAGCAGAAAACCTTTTCTATAAAAGACAGCCTCCTATTTCCCTTGGCAGACAGAATACAATTTCAGTTTTCACCTGAGGCTGCATCTTCCCCGTTTACAAAATGTTTCATTTAATAAAGTCCTTCTTCTTTTTCCTGTACCTTTTAGTGAATTTTTATTGACACAGAGCAAAGAGCAGAGAAGGGAAGCAAACTCTCACTTGACTCTTATAAGGGTACGAACCCCATCTTGAGAGTTCCGGCCACAAGACCTCAACTAATCCTAATTATTTCCCAAATGCCCCATCTCCAAATACTATCATATTAGGGGATAGGGTTTCAACATATGAATTTAGGGAAGGACATAAAAATTCAGTCCATGCATTTCATTATTTGCAGATTCCATGTTTGCACATTTGCCTGCTTGCTGAAGTTTATTTATAATTCCAAAACTAATACAGCAGTGCTTACACTGCTGCTGGCCATGGGCAGAGAAGCAAAACAGTGAGTTAGCGCAAACATTCCCAGCTGTGGAACAGGCGACACTCTGCCTGCCTATTCCAGCTTTCACCTCACAAACAGGTGTCCGTCCCACTGTCTATTCAGTGTCATCGTTTTCACACTTCTGTGATTCACTGTTTGAAATGACTCCCATGCACAGTGGGGAAGTGCTGTCTAGTGTTCTAGGAGCAGAAAGCCTTAAGGAGAAAGTACATGTTATATAAGCTTTGTTCAGGCATGAATCATAGTAGTGTTGGTCATGACTTCAGTGTTAATGACTCAACAGTATATATTAAGTAAGGTGTCTTTGAACAGAAACACACATAAAACAAAGTTACATATTGATTGGCTGACCAAAATGCTGTGACCAGGGGCTCATAGGAACCTAATCCTCTATTGTTCCGAGAGCAATGGTTCAGTACCCCATAATTCAGTGCTCACAGTGACTTTATAGAACAGAATTACCACAAGTAACCACCACCAACCATACACTGAGATTTATTCCAAGGAAAATATGAATATGCATAGTAGACTTAACACGAATTCCAAAGTGGTAAATACAAATTATAGAAGATTTACTAAAGCCAACCCTTGCTTTCCCATGTTACTGGTGTGCAGACAAAGCATGGGCCTGTGAAATCAAAAGATACTATTCAAATCCCACCTAAATTAATAGTTACAACTTCCCTTTCCATCAGATCTTTCATCAGGAAAGCTGATGAGTAGGAAATTGGTTGATTTTAATCTCACCTCCTGTCTTTCTCCTGCTTCTCCCTTGGGGATGGTGCTAATGAGAAGTGAAATGACCAAACATGGGCAGCAGAACAGCACAATCTGCATGACAGCATGTGTATAATGGGGCTCTGGATGATTAAGCATTGACTATAAAGTAGAAGAGGAAAGTTGGGAGATATAGATATAAAATACATATGAAGATATGTAAATAAAATATATATGAACATATACATAGGAAAGAAAATTTTATTTTTGAAGATACTTATTTTATCAAAAATTGTGTAGCTATTTTCTAATAAAAAATTAAAATTAGATTATGTAATAAATATTTATTTGAGAGTTAACATCTAACATTTTATACTTAAAAGGCATAAAATATGCTTTTTCATTTTTTGGTTATTGTTCTAGGTCTGTGTCTGAGTAGAAATCTATTCCTAAGCAATTTAGAAGCAACTTAAAAAGCAGTTCAGAAGTGCTTTGTGTTTTATGCCTTTCAAATGAGATGGTGCTGATCTTAAACTTAGACTACCATATATCGAGATGTCGTCTAAGTAACTTGAGTTGTGTGAGTATGACATATTTTATAAATTCAGAGGTGGCAACATTTTTAGTTACTTGAGATCACAGGAAAGTTTAGAGAGAATTAAAAATACTTTCACTTTTTTGATGGATTTTGTTATTTTGAGCTTAAATGTATAGTCATTATGACAATTAGAAAAATCATTATGTACACATTAAATTATTTGAAGTATGTTGAATTGTTGGGAATCTTAAAAATATATTGTCTTAGTCTGACCAGGTGGTGGTGCAGTGGATAGAGTATCAGACTAGTATGGAGAGGATCCAGGTTTGAAATCCTAAGATTGCAAGCTTGAGTGAGGGCTCATCTGCCTTGAGCGCGGGCTCACTAGCTCTAGTGCAGAGTTGCTGGCATGAGCATGAGATCATAAACATGATCCCAAGGTCACTGGCTTGAGCAAGGAGTCACTCGCTCTGCTGCAATCCCCCCCCCCCATCAAGGCACATATGAGAAAGCAATCATTGAACATCTAAGTTGCCGCAATGAAGAATTGATGCTCTCATCTCTCTCCTTCCTGTCTGTCTGCCCCTATCAGTCCCTCTTTCTGACTCCCTCTGGCCCTGTCAAAAAAACAACAAAACTGAAAATATATTGTCTTACATATACCTTTAATTCCTGATAAATCTTTACTAATTCACATTGTCAGTTAAGATTTAAATCCAATAATCTTGACACTCGTATATGTACAGTTACAGCAGTTACATGGAAGGCCTTCTTTTTTTTTAATTTATTTAATTAATTGAGTTTACATAGATTCTACGGTGACCCCGACAGCATTCCCCCTCCCCCATATTTCCCTCAACATCCCTCTTATCCCCCTCCCCCCTTCCCTTCAGGTTTATCGCATCCTATCATCCCCTTTCCCTCTGTCCTCTTTTCCTCTGGTCCCTTTAATCCCTCCTCTGTCTCAATCCATTTCCTCAGTTTTCGATGTTCCTTGGATTCCTCAAATGAGTGAGGTCATATTATATTTTTCTTTTTCTGCCTGGCTTATTTCACTCAACATAATAGTTTCCAGGTCCCTCCATATTGTTGCAAAAGGTAATATTTCCTCCTTTTTCATGGCCCCATAATATTCCATTGTATATATGTACCACTGCTTTTTAATCCACTCGTCCACTGATGGACATTTGGGCTCTTTCTAGCTCTTCGCTATTGTGAACAATGCAGTCATAAACATGGGGGTGCATTTCCTTTTTTCAGTCGGTGATATGGTATCCTTGGGATATATTTCTATAAGTGGGATAGCTGGGTCAAAGGGAAGTTCCATTTCTAATTTTTTTTAAGAATCTCCATACTGTTTTCCACAGTGGTTGCACCAGTCTGCATTCCCACCAGCAGTGCAGGAGGGTTCCCCTTTCTCCACATCCTCTCCAGCACCTATAATGTTTTGTTTCATTAATGAGCGCCATTCTGACTGGTGTGAGGTGATATCTCATTGTGGTTTTAATTTGCATTTCTCTAATGATTAGTGATGTTGAGCACTTTTTCATATGCCTATTGGCCATCTGTAGGTCCTCTTTGGAGAAGTGTCTATGAATTTCTTGTGCCCATTTTTTGATTGGATTGTTTGTCTTCCTGGTGTTGAGTTTTACAAGTTCATTATAAATTTTGGTTATTAACCCTATATCAGATGTCGAATATGTTCTCACATTGTGTGGTTTGTCTTTTTTATTCTGTTCATATTGTCTTTAGCTGTGCTAAAGCTTTTTAGTTTGATATAGTGCCATTTGTTTATCCTGTCTTTTATTTCAGATGCCTATGGAGATAAATCTGCAAATATATTGCTTTGTAGATGTCGGAGAGTTTACTGCCTATGTTTTCTTCTAGAATGCTTAGAGTTTAGCGGCTTACATTTAAGTCCTTTATCCATTTTGAGTTTATTTTTGTGCATGGTGTAAGTTGGTGGTCTAGTTTCATTTTTTTGCAGGTAGATATCCAGTTTTCCCAACACCATTTGTTAAAGAGACTGTCTTCATTCCACTGTATGCTCTTACCTCCTTTGTCAAATATCAATTGTCCATAAAGATGTGGGTTTATTTCTAGGTTCTCTGTTCTGTTCCATTGATCTATATGCCTTTTCTTATGCCAGTACCAAGCTGTTTTGAGTATAATGGCCTTGTAGTATAACTTGATATCAGGAAGTGTAATACCTCCCACTTTATTCTTCTTTTTCAAGATTGCTGAGGCTATTCGTGTTCTTTTTGATTCCATATAAATTTTTGGAATATTTGTTCAAAATCTTTGAAGTATGTCATTGGTATTTTAATTGGTATTGCATTGAATTTATAAATTGCTTTGGGTAATAGCGACATTTTAATGATTTTTATTCTTCCTAACCATGAGCACGGTATATGTTTCCACTTGTTTGTGTCTTCCTTGATTTCTTTTATCAATGTTTTATAATTTTCTGAGTACAAGTCTTTAACCTCCTTGGTTAAATTTACTCCTGGGTACTTTTTTGTTGTTATTGCAATAGTAAAGGGGATTGTTTCCTTAATTTCTCTTTCTGACATTCATTGTTCATGTATAGAAATGCCTGTGATTTCTGTGTGTTAATTTTATATCCTGCCACCTTTGCTGAATTTGTTTTTCAGGTCCAGTAGTTTTTTGACTGAGACTTTAGGGTTTTCTATATACAGTATCATATCATCTGCAAATAATGATAGTTTTACTTCTTCTTTTCCAATTTGAATGCCTTTTATTTCTTCTTGTTGTCTGATTGCTGAAGCTAGGACTTCCAGTGCTATGTTGAATAAAAGTGGTGAAAGGGGACTGCCTTTTTCCTAATTTTAGAGGAATTGCTTTTAATTTTTGTCCATTGATAATGATGTTGGCTGTGGGTTTTTATAAATGGCCTTTATCATGTTGAGGTATGTTCCCTGTATTCCCACTTTGCTAAGAGTTTTGATGATAAATTGGTGCTGGATTTTATCAAATGCCTTTTCTGCACCTATTGAAATTATCATGTGGTTTTTCTCCTTCCTTTTGTTTGTGTGGTGAATCATATTAATTGATTTAGGAATGTTGTACCATCCTTGCCTCCCCAGAATAAATCCCACTTGATCATGATGTATTTTTTTCCATGTATTGCTGGATCCGGTTTGCTAATATTTTGTTGAGTATTTTAGCATCTAAATTAATCAGAAATATTGGCCTATAATTTTCTTTTTTTGTGTTGTCTTTGCCTGGTTTTAGAATCAGAATTATGCTCGCCTCATAAAAGGAACTTGATAGTGTTTCTTCCTCTTGAATTTTTTGAAATAGCTTGAGAAGGAAAGGAGTTGGTTCTTCTTTGAATATTTGGTAGAATTCAACAGTGAATCCATTGGGTCCAGAGGTTTTGTTTTGGGGGAGCTTTTTGATAGCTGTTTCAATCTCTTTTTTTTGTAATCAGTCTGTTTACGTTTTCTGATTCTTCCAGATTGATTTTTGGAAGATTATATGCTTCAAGGAATTTGTCCATTTCACCTAGGTTGTTTAATTTTTTGGCATACAGTTCTTCATAGTATTTTCTTATAATATTTTGTATTTCTGTTGTGTCGGTTGTTATTTCTCCACTCTCATTTCTAATTTTATTTATTTGAGTCCTCTCTCTTTTTTTCTTGGTGAGTCTAGTTAAAGGTTCATCAATCTTGTTTACCTTTTCAAAGAACCAGCTCCTGGTTTCATTGATCTTCTGTATTGTTTCTTTAGCCTCTATGTCATTTATTTCTGCACTGATCTTTATTATTTCCTTCCTGCTACTATCTCTGGACCTTACTTGCTGTTCTTTTTTAAGTTCTTTTAGATGTAGGGTTAGGTTATTTATTTGAGCTTTTTGAAGCTTCTTAAGGAATGCCTGTAGTGCTATGAACTTCCCTCTCAGGATTGCTTTAGCTGTGTCCCATTAATTTTGAGTTGTTGTATGTTCATTATCATTCGTTTTTTTGGATTTTTTAAAATTTCTTCTTTGATTTCATTGTTAACCCATTTGTTATTTAATAACATGCTATTTAGTTTCCATGTGTTTGAGTATTTTTCAGTTTTTCTGTTGTGGTTGATTTCTAGTTTCATGCCATTGTGATCAGAGAAAATGCTTGATATAATTTCAATCTTCTTAAATTTGTTGAATTTGCTTTTGTGTCCTAACATGTGATCTATCCTAGAGAATGTACCATGAGCACTTGAAAATAATGTATATTTTGCAGCTTTAGGGTGAAAGGTTCTGAAGATGTCTATTAAATCGAGTTGATCTAGTGTGTCCTTTAAGTCTGCTGTTTCTTTGTTAATTTTCTTTCTTGAGGATCTATCTAGTGATGTAAGTGGGGTATTGAAATCTCCTACTTTTATAGTATTGCTGTTGATCTTGCCCTTTATATCCATCAAAGTCTTCTCTATATATTTAGGAGCTCCTATATTAGGTGCATAGATATTTATAATGGTTATATCTTCATGTTGGATTGCTCCCTTTATCATTATGTAGTGTCCTTTTTTATCTCTTACTATAGCTTTGGTTTTAAAGTCCATTTTGTCTGATATAAGTATTGCTACTCCAGCTTTTTTTTCATTTTCATTTGCATGAAATATTTTTTTCTATTCTTTTACCTTCATTCTATGTTAATCTTTTGTTTTAAGGTGTGTCTCTTGTAGACAGCATGGGAATGGGTCCTGTTTTTTAATCCATGCAGCTACCCTATGTCTTTTGATTGGATCATTTAATCCATTTACATTTAAGGTTATTATTGATATGTAGTTGTTTATTGCCATTTTATATTTTAAAGGTGTATTCCTCTTTTACTATATTCTTTTCCCACTTTGATCTGTTTACAACAGGCCCCTTAACATTTCCTGCAGCATTGGTTTTGTTGTAATGAATTCCTTGAGTTGTTTTTGTCTGGGAAGCTTTTTATTTCTCCTTCAATTTTAAATGTTAGCCTTGCTGGATAAAGTAGTCTTGGTTGTAGGCTTTTGTTCTCCATTACTTTGAATATTTCTTGCTAGTCCCTTCTAGCCTCAAGTGTTTCTGTTGAGAAGTCTGATGTCATCCTTATGGGTGCTCCTTTGTAGGTGATATCCTTTTTTTCTCTAGCAGCTTTTAATATTTTTCTCTTTATCACTTAGCTTTGGTATTTCAATTATGATGTGTCTTGGTGTAGATTTCTTTGGGTTTCTCTGTAATGGAGATCTCTGTGCTTCTTGAACTTGTGAAACTCTTCCTTGCATCAATTTAGGGAAGCTTTCAGCTATGATTTGGTTGAATAAAGTTTCTATCCTTTGTTCTTTCTCTTCTTCTTCAGGAACCCCTATTATGCTGATATTATTTCTCTTCACATTGTCACAGAGCTCTCTTAGAGTTTCCTCAGACTTTTTGAGTCTCTTTTCTTTTTTCTGCTCTGATTCCATGCTTTTGTTCATCTTGTCTTCCAGCTTGCTGATTCGATCCTCAGCGTCATCTATCCTGCTTTTAATTCCTTCCATTGTGGTCTTCATTTCTGATATTGTATTTGTCATCTCTTACTGATTTTTTTTTAATATTTCAATGTCCTTTTCTATACTTGCTATCTCTTTACTTAGGTGTTCATAATAACCATCCATTGTTGTTCTAAGATCCCTAAGCATCCTAACAATCATTATGCTAAACTCTGCATCTGGAAGTTTGGTTATTTCCATATGACTCAGTTCATTTTCTGGAGGATTCTTTTGTAGTTTCATTTGTATTGCACTTTTCTGTCTTTTCATGATGTCTGTGTGTTTGGGTGTGTTGTTTGTAGAGCTCATTTTCATGATGTCTGTGTGTTTGGGTGTGTGTTTGGGTGTGTTGTTTCTAGGCTTGGTGTTGTCTGCCTCCAATTTTCAGTTGTGTTATTTCTAGGTCTTCTTGGGTTGGCTTCAGCTGTTGTTTGTAATCTACTGTGGAATTTGGTTTTTCTAATAGAGCCCCTTTGAAGTCTTGATTTGTTTGTTTTCTTCTCAGTTTTCTTAACTTGGTGATAGTCTTATTTACTGATCTCAGCAGGGGGCTTATTTGAAACTGTATTCAGGAATGCAGTGGGTGTAACCTGAGACTCTGAAGACCTGATCTGCCAGTTACTCTCTCTGGAGGCGGGGTGCTTTCTCCACTACAGTAGGGGGAGGTGTATCTCAGATCTACATGGAGACCTGAGTTACTGCCCCTCCTCCCCACTTCTTGTTTTCAGCTATGTCTTTTTGTGCTGATTGGAGGTGGAGAGATATCTTATGAAGGTTGACCCAGAACCACTTTAGTCTTGTGTTCTGTGGAAGAATCAACCCCTCTCCTTGCAATGGCCTCCTCCAGCACCTCCCTCAGGTATGGCTGCTTCCCGCACTGGATTAGTTCAGAAGCTCAGGTCTTCCCATGCATTCCTCTCTTTGTTAAGGGCTGTCTCTCTCTCCCCCTTTCTTTTTGGAAAACAAGCCAGCTCTTTCAACACACCTCGTCCCAGGTCCCAAGGCAAATTACTGTGAGTGATATTTTCTACTGTTTTCCTTGGATTGAGAGCCATTCTGGGCTCTCAGCCTCACCCCTTTGTTCCTGTAAGCAGGGGAGGCTCACCACTCCTCGGTGCTCCCCACCAGGCTCAGTGTGGCTTCTTCTTTGGTCCTTGGATTTTGAGACCAGTTCTTGTAGTTCAGAGTTGGTTTTTTCATGCTGGTTGTTCCTAAATTAATTTATAATCCAGTTTGGTAGTGTGAGCTGGGAGTCCGTGTGTCTGCCTACTCCGCTGCCATCTTGTGTGTCCATGGAAGGCCTTTTATAGTCAGTGTTTCTTGGTTTCCTAGGATCATATACAAAGGATTTATATTTGAGGGATTTTGAACAACAAAATAACTTTGTCTAGCCAGTATCCAACACCAGAAACAGATAGAGATGCTTATTCCAAATTTCTACTCACAACAGGAAGTCTCTGTGTGTCTATACCTGTGGTTCTCACTAATATTAAGAAAGCAAGTACTTCAGAAAAGCAAAGAGAACATCAAATAATTTCCCAACTGCTCAAAAGCGGACTAGAGAAGAGGGGGCATCTTCTTCATTGTGAGTGAAGGTACTGAGTGCCCACTCAAGAAGCATAAAACTCCATGCACATGGTCAAGGGTCTGGTACAACACGTTAAGAGAAAGTCTGTGGACAGCCAGGTTTGGGATGAGCATTTGACAATTCTATCTCATGTTTTTTCTCCTTTTTAAAAAAATTAAAAAAGCCAACTTCGGCCTTGGCCTATTGGCTCAATGGTAAAGCATTGGCCAGGCATGTGAATGTCACAGGTTCGATTCCTGGTTAGGGCACTCAGGAGAAGCACTCATCTGCTTCTCTACCCCTTCCCTTCTCACTTCTCTCTCTCTCTCTCTTCACCTCCTGCAGCCAGGGCTCTTTTAGAGTCAACTGGTCCCAAACACTGAGGATGTCTCCATGGCCTCTAACTCAGGCGTTAAAAAGAACTCAGTTACTGAGCAATGGAGCCAGCCCCAGATGAGCATAACAATGCCCCCTACTGGGTGGGCTTGCCAGTGGATCTGGTTGAGACACATGCAGGAGTCTGTCTTTCTGCCTCCCTTCCTCTCACTCACAATTTAAAAAACTAATAAAAATTTAAAAAATCCAACCTCTTCTATTAAAAAGAGTGCCTCTGTCATCATGAGTATAAATTTCTGTCACCGTCCTTTTTCCAAAAGCATTATTTTTCCTACAAACTCCAACATAGGAGAGTCATAGCTATTCACATTCTATAAGAAGAGAGTGGGTCTCCACTTCTATGATGCACTGTGAGCTACCTGCTCCTTGAATGGCCACTTCCCATGTGTCTTGGGTGAAGGAGAGGAACAGCAGAGGGTAGAGTGACCAATTTTCTCCATTACTTCCTTAATGATTCACAATTCACTGTCTATCTTTCAACAGAAGTTGAGCTATATGACTACTGTTTTCAGTTTATAAGATTATCTTTACACCCTGGGAGATTTGTATTGTCAGACATGCTTTAAAACACACACACACACACACACACACACACACACACACACACACTGGTGGATTTTAGTATCATTCACAATTTTTTATTCCCATTGCCATTCCTGTCATGAAGGCCTCTAAAAGGAGGCTTCTTTGTTTCTTTGAGCTCAGTGGGGCACTGCTCTGCTTCTCTTTTCTGGTGACACTCAGGAGAGATCCATGGCACTAGCCCTACCTCCAGGAGTCTCTTCCCTCCGCTGGGTATCTCAGTCCATATAGTCCTGAAGGGCGTTCAGGATTAACTCAGGCTTTAGCACATGAAGTACCAGCCAGCAGGCAAAGTCACGAGGATAACCTCAGAACTGTTGAGCAAAAAATAGAAAAATGACCACAGATTTTCTGGTGCAAGCAATCCTTTTCTTGGTCTTGTTTAGTCTATTGATGAGCCCATAAGAAACATTCTTCATTTCTTTTATGATATATTTCATTTCTAGAATTTCCTTTTGATTCTTTCTCAGCATTTCCATCTCTCTGCTTATATTACCCATATGTTCATGCCTGGTGTCCATTTTTTTTCTGTTAGTATATTAATCATAGTTGTTTTAAGTTCCTCACTCTGTTCATTCCAACATCCCTGACATGTCTGAGTCAAATTCTGATGCTTGCATGTGTCTGTCTTTTAGTGTGTCTTGTGACGTTCTGTTGGAATCTGGTCATGATTGGCTGGGTAAAAGGAACCAGGTACTGGGTCCTGTGGAGGTGTCTGCTTATGAATTTCTCTTCGTGTACACTTTGAACCTCTGTATCCACCTGTTTGTCTCTACAGTGTTGAGGGTAGTGATTTGTCCTGTGACCTCATTTTTTTTTTTGCTGAATCAAAGAAGAGTTGTTGATTTTCATTTTGTTTGGCTCTTTTTCTCTTGTGTTTAAGATGGAGTGATGACTTCTAAGTTCTTTACATGGTAGACCAGAAATTGGGAGGCAATGTGGTCAAGACTTTATCAAAAAATCTGTGGTTACTCTTTAAACAATGGTATAAAAGGCATAAAATATCTAATAAGAACACATTTTTATCAAGAGATAAAATGGAGACTATATATCTAAAGACACGGACTGATTTGCTTTAACCTTCTTTCCAACCTTGCCATTAAACACTTCCCAAATAAATCTTCAATATGGAATCTGGATAATGTTAAAAAGCTTTCAGAGGAACATTGAAGAAATAGAGGTGATCACCTGGACCACTTTAAAACCTGAAAAATAAGATATTGAAGCTGACAGTGCAAGTATGGGATTATTCAGTCTAGAAAAGACAAGACTGTTTTTCTACAACTGTATTATCAAATCATGTACTCTTCAGGGACCGAGTAATCATCTTATTGCAAAACATGATGTCACCAAAAAGTCAGTCCATGGCTTTGCCAAAGTCCATTAACCTTGTCCCATAGATAATCCACCTGTAATATTCACTGCTCATGGCTTTGCCAAAGAGTAAACATCTTATTGCAAAACATGATGTCATCAATAAATGTTAGCAATGATTCTGGGTTAGCCCGTTCACACTGCCTAGCACAGCACCTGGCACACACTCGGTTGCCTGAAGGAGGAAGAATGAATGGACTCTACTAAGTAAAGCACACGGCCCAGATTTTCTTTCTTTGCTCAGGAAAAATAGAACTTGAGGCTTACATTTGTACAGTTAGCTGAAGTTAATTATAAGAAATAACCCTTCACGTATTTCTGAGAGCATTTGCTGAGAAAAGTCAAGTGCTTTCTTTCCCATTAAATATTTAAGATTGGGAAGATTTAATTTTAATACTACTTGGTAGTGCGTGGGTCAACTATAAAATTATAATATTTAAAAATTACTTTACAAGATTTTCTTTTAGGAAGATTATCCTACATGGTTTAAAAAAGAAGCACATCCTAATTTGAGAGATCCTTCTATTGTTATAGTGCATCCATGGCTTTGCCAAAGTCCGTTAACCTTGTCCCAGAGATAATCCACTGTTTCCCTGGATTTTAGAGTAAAACATGAGCAAATTTGTACTTGTTTCTTTTCTAATGGTTTCTTTTTTACATACAATTTTATTTTTAGATGAAAAATAAACCAAAACAAAACAGAATAGAAGTATACCAATAATGAGAGCTTAAAGCAAAAGTCAGTTGTTGGAATAGACACTGAGCATCCATTAAAGATGGCTACAAAGTGGCTAAGAAATACGGTTCTCCTAATTAACTAATACATTTCCAAGTCCAGCTTCTATTCAAGTTCAAAGCCAGACAAGTTAGTTAATCAAGTGCAAAACAGCTTAAATTAATACATTGAAAGTGGAGTGACAGGCAAAGTAAAGAAACCCTGAGGCTGGCACCCATCCCCTCTCCCCACACTCTCCCTTCCTACCCCTCCCAACCCCGTTAACCCAGGCTGTGGTGTGAGCTGTTTGAAGACAATTGCGATCAAAGTCCCTCCCTCTTGAGGGACTTCATGCTTGGGCACCTTCACCAAGGAGCTCCTGGAGCAGTTGATGAGAGAGGCCAGCTATCGGGATGCAATTCCGCACAGACATTTCCACCAGAATGGATTATTTCAGCTTCGTTGGTCATAGATTCTGTAGTTTTCCAGTGATTCATCTTACTATTAATAATGTCAGAGGATTTTAGGCCCTTGAATTAAATAATGATAAATAGGAGACAAGGAGAGCATCAGGCAGAGGCAGGGCTGTGTTCCAGCAGGCAGCACCTTCGGGCCTGATAAATCGGATCCCCGAAACAGTTTATAAAGTCCAGAATTGATGTGGCCGTTGGTGAAGAAGAGAATTAGTGTTACAAAATAGGCCAGCAACCTACACTGTGTGAAAGCCGAGAAAGCCTTTTCTGTAAATGCTGGATGCGCGTGTGAAATGGTTACAAGAGGTGAGTGAGTCGCTGGGGAAGTAATGTGGTTCTGTGATTGGAGGGGCCACTGGTCAGGGCAGGAGGCTCCTCATAGGCTCCTGATTTATAATCTAACACAGTGAGGACCCAAGCGCCCCAGGAAGAGTGAAGGCCTGCTGAAAGAGAGAATGGGGCTTTTCCTGTTCCACATGGCTGTGTTGACAAAGTTCTTGTCAAAGAAAAGCATCCTTAGGGGATGCCCCTTCCCAGGCCAACCCCCATCAGCAGAGTCAGGCTATGTAGGAGATTGTCCTAAAACCCTGTTATCCTCCTATCCACACTACATGTAACAATTGTCTACTTGGACACTTGAAGGGGAAACAAAGCTCATTTATCTTTCTAAACATTTCTGTAACCAATGACATTTTTGGAAATGCTCACTCAGATCACATGAGGTACAGAGAGCTGTGGAAATGTGCTAATTTATATAAGTTCTATGAAAATATTATTTTAATTATTAATGGCACCTTTCTAAAATTTAAGGTCCCAGTTGGTATGATGTTAAAAAAGGTCAGTCTTTCAATATTTCCCTATTGAATTTATCATGGACTTGATTAACTAAATAAAACTTTGAGCATCTTCTGAACATGGCAACACTGACGGAGCTTGCAACAATTTCTCCCCCTTCTTCTCATCCATCCATGTAAGAGACTTTTACAGATGTTCCATTTGAGAAGATTGAAACAGATAAACTAACAGGTTTTGTTCACTTAGTTTCTCTTTTTCTCAGGCTTTTGTGAGTGCCTAGAGAAAAGTATAAAATAAGACTTCAGCTCCAAAGGAAATTTCACAATGTTATGATAGAAATATGCACAAGCACAATAGCTATAAAACTCAACTTATAAGAAAATGTTGATGTTTACATTGTTCAGTAACATGACAGGATGAGATTTAGGGTTTCATGGGAGACTTGCTCTTTTTTGGTGGATCTGTCGGGAGATTTTTAAGAAAGAAAGGACACAATATGGTTATTACTTGGTATTTTGTCTTTCTTAAGATCATAGCAGAATACTTACAAAGACCATGTTAAGTAGACCCACGGTGAAAGAAGGTCTCCATAAATAAAGTCACGTCTTAACCTAGATAGCTACGATTATACTTTTTCTCAATGTAAAGAACCCAGAAGACCAGAACATCATTGGCGGAGAAGATGGGTGTTTGTGCCCTAAACAACATTTTCTTTATTGTCTAAAAATGAGCTATTTACTCAATCTTGTTCCGTGATTTTTAATCCTATATCTCATCATTGGTTTGATATTTTCTTGCAGAAATAATAGCTACTATTTATTGATCACATTCACTGTTGCAGACAAAATATATACATTATCATCAATCTTCAAATAGTGTTATTATCAACATTTTATAGAAAGACTCAAAGAGATTGAATGGGTTGCCCAAGGTTATAGGGATGCTAAATAATGAAGCTGACTTTAAACAAGATCTGCCTCTCTCCAAAGTAACTGTTTTCCTACGAAATGCAGGCAAATATAGACTTACTGAAATAAAAAGTAGCATAACTCAATATTGCAGTTCTTGCCAATAATTATAGGCTAAATATCAGCAGATGAACCACTTTTGTAAATGTTGGTTGTTTCCTGTTGTAATTAGAATTTTTCAAAGATATCATCTAAATTTACAGCACACCTGTGCTCATAACACAGTGGAAATATATCAAGATGAGTGAGCTATTGACAAAAATGAAAAAAGAAAAAAATAACTTGACAGTATATTTATGTGCTAATTTTTTAAAATAGATAATCAGAAACATTGGGCTTAGAGCACACTGACAAAATATGGCCATAAGACAATCAATCTCATGATTTAGCAAATAAATTGGATTTAATTTCAGTCATCTAGATATTTAAGGTCAATAAGATAGATTTCATATTGCATCCTGATCATTAATAAATCCTGGCTTGTCCTCATAATATGATGCTTTTTTGGACTTAATTAAAAACACACACCCTTCCTCCTATAATAAAGAACAAAAAGACAATATATCTGAATACCCAAATTATATGGTTTTATTATTTCCAACTAAGAATAACTTGAGCAGCCTACTGATTAGTTTTACAAAATTATGATTAGAAAGAAAGGTTCTAAATAAAAATTTAAAAAACCAAAAATTGAATATAAGTTATTCAATTTTTAAAATTATGTTATTAGTTATATGAAAGTAAAATGTATTATAAAAATTTAAATAATATCAGAAAGTACTAGGAAGAAAAAAGAAATTATCAAAAATACCTCTACCTGTTCTCCTCACCAAAGACAATGATTGTTATTATTTGGGCTGGACATTCTTCTAGCTAACTCTTTGTGTGTATTTTCCACATATTAGGTACATGGGTAATACCATATGTCATGTTTTATAACATGCTTTATTTCACACACAATATGCTATGAACACTTGAGTATGCTCTGGGAAAAGTTGAAAAACTCTCAGGAGAATCCTGCTGTGAGTTAGGTATTTCCTGTGCACCTACTTATCTCTCTCTCCAATCTCCATCCCCATTTCCATCCCCATCCCCATCCTCATCTCCATTCCCATTCCCATCTCCATCCCCATTTCTATCACCATCTTTATCTGTGTCTCTCGCCCCCCTCCTCACCATGTGAAGAGCAGCCATCTACAACCAGAAAGAGCATTCTCACTGGAATATGACCATAGTGGCACACTTTTCTCAGACTTCTAGTCTCTAAAATTATGACAAATAAATTTATAATATTTATAAGTCCCCCAGTCTTTGGTACTTTGCATAGTAGCTGAAGCTTACTCAGATCTGCTTAAAACAGAACTTAAAAATATTAAGACTGACTACAACAGGAAAGATCTTAATAAGAGAAAAATCTTTCTCACATCAGGAAGGTATTCTGCTGTCCTAAGTCCCTTTCTCATGTGTTCTTAATACAATTGATTGGAAAACTGACCTCCAACTGGGTGCCAATCCTCAACTCAGAAAATCAAATGAGTAGCACTCTAGAGTTTCAATCATTTCATGATTTCAAAAGTTGCATTTAATTCATACTTACCAGTATATCAGTGATATCTGAGCAAAGTTTCTCTGAATGCAAGACCAGGAGGGAAATTACAACATGTTGGCAACTATAATTTAAGTGGAATATTTTATCGGAAAAAAAGAAGTAAAATGATGTATGCTGCAATTTCAATATATTTTTCTGACTTCATCAGAAAGGAAAAAAGATAGAATTTTTTTTTTTTAATTTATTTTATTTTTATTTTATTCATTTTAGAGAGGAGAGACATAGAGAGAGAGAGAGAGAGAGAGAGAGAGAGAGAGAGAGAGAGAGAAAGGGGGGAGGAGCTGGAAGCATCAACTCCCATATGTGCCTTGACCAGACCAGTGCAGGGTTTTGAACTGGCGACCTCAGTGTTCCCAGGTCGACACTTTATCCACTGCGCCACCACAGGTCAGGCCAAAAAAAAAGATAGAATTTTTAAAGAAAAAGATTTTAGTTATATATGAAGTCTATTAAATAATAAATTCTGGTCTACTCCTGTCTTTCCACTTCTCCTAGGTAAGATTAGTTATGACTTTTCTCTATTATTGAAGACCAGCATTGAGGAGATGATATTAATGCAATCAACATAATTTCATCAGTTTCATTTTTCTTACTTTCAGAACCTGCTGAAAAGCATTGAAAGCATTCTGAAAATATGAGAAATTTTTTGAAATCCTTCTTCAGTTACAAATAAAAAAAAAAAAAGCTTTTCATTTATATTGCCTTGTAAATATGCTATGCCAAGTGGGGAACATTTTCTGCTGTAACTCACAGCAATGATTAGTTTGGGGTTCTATTTTTTGGGGGGAGGGGTGTTGAGGGGAGTAAGAGAAGTGTGTATCATATTGTATACCTATTATGAAGTCCACTGACTTAGTTAAGGCAATCACTCTCCAGGTTAGAAAAGGTAGGTTAGGGGACTGAGCACAATGGTTAAACATATGGATTCAGGAGTCCCAGCTGGGTTCCAGTCCTCCCAGACACTAGTACAGTGGTTCTTAACCTGGGTTCTATCAAACCCTATGGGTTCGATGAGTCGGTCTCAGGGGTTCAGAGAAGCCTCTGCCGCAGAGGCCAGAATAAAGTAATACCATAATTTGTTGTGAGTTCATGCACTTTGTTGGTTTTGTTCTTTGAGCAAGGTGATGTTCATGCACGGCTCATTTTGTGCACCAGTTAAAAAACATATACCTATGTCTTGAATTTGGAAAAAAAATCATATTTTATTTATCACTAAAGAAGGGTTTGGTGAATGCACATATGAAACTGATGGGTTCGGTACCTCAAAAAAGGTTAAGAACCACTGCACTAGTAGCTATGTAGCCTTGGGCAGCTACTTACCCATTCTGTGCACAGTTCATCTTATGCAAGTCAGAGATAATAACATATAAAGGTGATTGTACTAATACTGTAAAGAACTAAGACCTGTGCCTGCCATAAGTCAGTGTTTACATATGTTGGCTTAATAAAACATATACATAAACAATCTGATTATGGACATAATCACTTCTGATGCTGAAAAAGCATCATTGTGGATTCCTTATATATGAGTCAACCTCTGGCAACTTAACAGGTCAGCATTACTTTGAGGACCCTAATTCAATGTGGTCAAGAGAAGGAAATCTTTCACTAAATCATGATATAATGAGCCACATAGAGAAAAAGCCCATTAATCTAATTTTGAAGATGAGCAATATGGATATTTTAATTTTAATAAAATCATAAACCTGAAGTAAATTCTACCTATTGTCTGCTCTATTCTTTCTGATTCTAGTCATCTTTAGAGGGAGAGAAAGAGAGACAGAAGGGAGAGAGAGAAAGCAATTTTATTACATTGTAAAAGACTCAAATTATGAAAAAGAACTTCAAAAAATGATTTTGGGAAGAAAGAATATAGCATTTGCTTAGTTTAATGATGTTATTGGTTAACACAAGGAACTTTAAACAGAAGTATTTCAGGGTGAGGACTTATTAGATTCAAGAGAATTTGTAAATTATTCATAAGTGATTGATTCATACTGGGTCAATAAGAAATAAGGGATGCTCAATTAACAGTTCCTGACAACTACTGTGATGTTGTTGTTATAATTATTTTTTTTATTTTGAAACTAAATTTAACGGGATGACATTGATTAGCAAGAGTACATAGGGTTTCAGTGAACATATCTATAGTGTTTAAGCGGTTGATTGTGTTGTGTGGCCACCACCCAAAATCAAACCATTTTCTGTCACTTTATATTCATCCCTCTTTTCTCCCCTTCCCCACACTTTTCCCTAGGTAATCACTTCACTTTTATCCATGTCCATGCGTCTCAGTTTTATATCCCACCGATGTGTAAAATCATACAGTTCTTAGCTTTTTCTAATTTATTTATAAAACATTATAAACATGGTTAATACTAAGGACATTTTAAGAAATCTGAGTTCAGTGGGTTCTTATTAGATGTGGCCTAATACATTTTCACATAATCCTATATAAACCAATAAAGACATAAAGATGCTTACTTATTTTTGACAATTTCTCAGAAGAAAGATTTCATGATATCATATATTTTGTTCCAGCATGCAATTACTTCCTTTTTTTAATCCTGGAAAGCTAACATAGAGCCACAAATACAAAGACATGTGACTGTTATATTGGCAGGAAATATATATATGTAATACTAATACCTCAAAAAATCTTGAGTCAACAGTTCAGAAGAGATTTACGAACATCCTAAGAATTATGAGAGATGCTATTAAGTTGCCATAGTTCATAATTAATATGCATAAGTAATCACTATGCACTGACAAGATTTATGCAGAAAAATACAAACATAGAAAAAGATACAAACAATACAAACAACTTCATTCTTCACATCTTTGAAATATCCCAGAGCTTTCTCAGACATTTTGTACCAACCTGAAATCTATTCCTCTTAGATGTAAAAGCCGTAACTGATAGCCTCTATACCAAGATTAATCCTTTTGAGGTAAAAAGAGATTGTACTAACTCTGCCTGGCTGGCTGATAAACTCAATAGTGGTCCCAAATATCACACCCCCCAAAAATAATGGAACACTGATTTGGCCAAATCTAGACAACTGTTGTGAATCCTGTATATCTGTAGGTAGCTCTTATCAACATAAGCTGTTCAGAGAAACATAGCTTCATCTTAATTAAAGCCATTTCCAGACCAAGAAAGCTTAAGCACCAAAGTAGACTTGTTTGTAGCATTGAGAATAAAAAGAGAGAGAGAGAGATAAACAATTACTAAGGGGTTAAAGTTGGTAATTGGGTCTTTTTCAGGAATTAGCTCATTATATTTACAGCTAGTGCTCGACTTACAACCACAGTTGGTTCCAACAGACTGGTCATAACACGATTTGGTTGTAAGTTGAGTAGGCTATATGTACAGTACTGTGAAATGATGTTATAAAAATCTTTAAGTCATATTTTATCATAATTTTCTTTCATTATTATTATATATCATAACTTTCTTTGTTCATGTTATGCCATTTGTATCATCTCTATACCATTTTGTTTCTTATTTTTACATTCATAAGATTTAAGTAAAACACTGCATTGCCAGTACAACTGGTTTAATATTTGCAAAACATACAGAATTACAAAATTCAAGTGCATACAAAAACTGCTCCAGACACGAAGCTGTTGTGGCTAGCAATTGTGGTCGTAAAGTCGAATGGTCGTACGTTGCATAGGTTGTACGTCGATCAATACCTGTAGTTATGAACAAACTTACTGAATACGAGCTATGAAAAAGAAATAGTAAATTTAAATTTTAGAAACAATCTCTTTTAAGAGTTAAGAGGGAAATAAACTGTTTAGACGATGATAAACTCTACAAGATAATATATATGTAGGAATGAAATGGCAAGATCAACCTTACCTTCACTGAAGAGGAGCACACATCATCACAATAAAACTTTCAAAGTTAGTTCGACTGATGACCCAGCAGGATAGCAACGCTTTCCCCTCCGGCCCCAGCTCAGACATGAGGAAGTGAAGGCCCTGACTTGTTCCTGGCACACGAAGGCCCTCCCAGCAACCTGCTGGGATCAGACATGGGAGGGAAAGGGTTTCTTTGTTTTGGGGTTTTTCAATAGTTGTTAAAAAGAATACTGCTGATGGTAGAAAGTTGTATAAACAACTATTTCTTTGCTTATTCTGACAGCAACCTCTTTTTAATAAAAAAAAATCTCAAATCTCACATGGCTTTCTCATGCACCTCACAAACTTCCTGTGCACATTTGATGATTCCATTTATAGAAAAGTCACTTGCAAGCACAACTACCTAAGATTGCACAGGTCAGGGCAGGGGTTTCCTCTGGGGGGGGTGGGAGTAAAAAGGTGAAAGAATGGGGGCTCTGGCCTGGGTAATGTCCTGCTTTTTAATCTGGGTATATGACTAAATTTGCTTTGTGAAGATTTAGCAAGCTGTTTACATAACGATTTTTGTGCTTTTATGTGAGTGATACTTTAATTTTTCAAATCTACCTAAATAAGTTCAAAGAAATTTTAGCATCCTCTAAAACTATCCATTAGCTGATAAGATTAGTTAGTATATGATAAGCTGACTTTAAAAAAACCAAGAGGAGCTGCTGTGTCGCTTGTCTTTCATTGCCTTGTGTTTCTGCACAAACTGAACCCTTAGGCCTAGATTTCTAGGGCCCCCAGAGGGCACTGGGCTCACTTTGAATCATTCCATTAACTAACTGTTCATTTACTAACTCATTTGGTTTCAGAATAACCATCCATGAAATATTATGGCCCCAGGTGTCTAAAGGACACCCTAAGAAATCTCCCATAAACACTAAATCTACTTAAAGTCTCCTGTGTTCAGATTTAGACTTTTAGAAAATTTGTGTTCTAATATATAGTATGCTCAATTGGTTTTATTAATTTTTTTAAGATTCTCAAATCATACCTGACCAGGCGGTGGAGCAGTGGATAGAGCATCAGACTGGAATGCGGAGGAACCAGGTTCGAGACCCCGAGGTCGCCAGCTTGAAAGCAGGGCCCATCTCACTTGAGCAAAAGCTCGCCAGGTTGGACCCAAGGTTGCTGGTTCCAGCAAAGGGTTACTCAGCCTGCTGGAGGCCCGAGGTCAAGGCACATGTGAGAAAGCTATCAATGAACAACTAAGGTGTCACAGCAAAGAACTGATGATTGATGCTTCTCATCTTTCACTGTTCCTGTCTGTCTGTTCCTATCTACCCCTCTCTCTGACTCTCTCTCTGTCCCTGTAAATAAAAAAAAGAAAAAGGTACCACTTAAAAAAAAAAAGAATATCAAATCTAAGAAAATTAAAAAGCTTATGTTGGGGTTACCTTCCTCCCTGGCACTCTCTCAAATCCCTTATGAAACCATGAATTTAAGGTAGTAGAACTCAGATGTGCCCTGCAATATATATTTATTTTTCTGGTATATATAATTATTATATATGATGTTATTTTTATTTAACTGTATGTTATTTTATATAGCTATATATTATTATAATACATGTATTACATATATGTCATTATAATATATTATTATGTAATATATATTATATATAAGATCTATATAATGTACATAATTTTATATAATACATACTATAAATTATATTATAAAATTGTTTTATATTATATAGCTGTAGGGCCAGGGGCTGCCACCATTAAGGCCATGCAAGTTCACATTGGATTTGGACAGACAGTAAAGAAACAGTGCGGCCAAAAATGGTGGGCCATTCCATTTATTAAAGTTCCACACTGGCCGACAGCAAACAGGCAAGGAAAACACTTCCCATTCGTTCAGGGCTCCCAAAGCCCTAATGCATTCTCTGGTTCCACAACCAGGAGAATCTTTTCTGGTTCCTCCTAAAATCAAAGGCTCAACCAAGTCTCAGCAGAGCTTGCAAAGCTCCTCAGCTCTGGTTCTCCATCTGCACACCTTCTCCTCTCTCTGCAAAACTCACTTCTTCAGCACTCTGCATTTTCTCCACTCTCCCTGCAAAAACTGTCTGGGGCCACAATGACCCCTCTTCCAGCCAACGTTAGCAAAACAATCACCCCTCCCAAGCAGTAATGCAATCCGCAATTTGCAATCAACTGCCCTGCTCTGAGGGCATGCACACATGTGGCAACCCAGTGCCATTTTTTAACAATAAAAACAAGCAAACTCAAAAAATACAAATTTTCCAAAATCACTTGCCCGACAATAGCTATATGTAGTTTTTTTGTTTATATTATGCATATATTACATGTATATAAATATTATCTATACACACACACTGGATTTCTACCACTGGTTCTTGAGTTGTGTCATGATTTAATTTGTAGCTAAAGAGATCTAAATTAATTAGCTCTCTTTTATTTATTGGAAATCTGGGCATTTCTCATCCTTAACTTAGACGTTGATGTTAGCAAATACTAACCAAGAGGTCAAGGGTACAGCAAGAGCAGAGCTCTTCCTTAGGTACATGCAGTGGTGCAGGCGAAGAGGAAGACCAATAATATGAAACTAAAATAAGGTCAACAATTGCCCTCCTTTAGGGAAGACAGTCCTTCTTTTGTAAGTTCCATATTCCCTCGAAAAGTGTCCTCCTACATGTTCTACTTTTTGATACTGGAAGACTAATCTGTAAATGTCCGTATTCAATTGATGCAGAGTCAATCCATTGCATGTGGTGTGACATATTTGTATCTAAATGAGTACTTTTTTCTTACAATTATTATTAAAAATTAATAGGCATGTAAGCATAATTACAATATAAAATATTATAAATGTTTTATTATGCATTTATCATATGATAGTGTATTATTGCTACAATGAATAAAATGTTTCTTTCATTTATGATATTATTTTCTTCCATTTATTTTTGTCCTCCTTTTCATTGCAAAAAGGTTGGTCACCTTAACTAAACATAAATACAATTGTGTACATCACGCCTGCCAGTGAGTCACCCATGTACTGAGACCATCAAGAAAGGGAAGGAGAAAGATGGAGAAAACAGAGCATGTAGGCTGGTTGAGAGACCCATGGGGAGGACCCTGTAATGCCAGTGGCGATCGCCGTGGCCATGCAGGTTCACATTGGATTCAGGCAAACGGTAGAAAATTGTAGAGCCAGAAAATGATGGGCCATTCTGTTTATTAAAGTTTCAAAATGGTGGATGAGCAAATAGGCAGCAAAGACCTCTTTCCTTTTTTTCTCCAGACTCACAGGCCCCCACCAGCCTCAGCACTCCCTAGCCAAACAGGACAGGACAAAATCAGGGTTCCCCAGCCCCTCAGCACTCCCCCCTCTCTACACTCTCCAGCAAAACAGGCTGTGGAGGAAAAACCCTCCTCCTGCAAACAATAGAAAACAATAGCTTCTCCCAAGCAAGAAGGCAATCCTCACTTTGCAATCTGCTGCCCTGAGAGCAAGCACCACTGCCTTCCCTAGACTATACACACAATGTGGGCTACCTCAATACAAGGGAGCAAAACTAAAAAACACTTGTTACAAACTTGTTTGCCCAACAGACCCATCTGCAGTGAGAACTTACTGTGTGCAGCCACTTGAATCTCCACCTCATCAGGGTACTTACAGGAAACAGGCCGTCTTCCTGTGTCTATGGACCAGAGTACTAGCAACAAGGTTGAAACCTATTTGGCAATTTCTCAATATCCCCAGGAAGGGCACAGCCTCATTCATTGGTAAAGAGCTTCTGTCTTCTGTTCTCATGCATTTCCTCCTTTTCTGGCAGGACCAGGAAGAGGTTTTCAGTAAATTATTACTGAATCGAATTGAAGTAACTCTTGTCACTTCCAAATGATGTGATGAGGTCCCTTAAACCACATTGGCAACTTTAACATTACTTTTGTGATGTTCTGTTTGCTTATGCATCTCATATGGATTAGGAAAAAAATGTATCTCCTCTTCCCAGGCCAGTCATGCACTAGAGAGTTTCTTGGCTGCCTTTATAGAGTCATCACCTTTCTCCAAAATCTATTGTGTCTGTTTTTTCAGATGATTTGAAAAAACAAGCAATGTATTAGATGCATTTGGGCGACGCTAAAATCTATGTAAAACACAATAAATTAAAATCAATAAAAAATATAATAAATAAAAAAAATTTTAACAAAAGACAAACTCTTTCCTTGCTTTTTTATTTCTTGCACTGAGATTCTGGAACATTCATAAAATGTATAGTCTCCTCATCATTTTCTATTTTTCTTTAAGCTACAAACTTCTCTTTTTAAGGGTTGCTTTCCTTTCGCAGACATGTATTTGCACTTTTGTCTGATCAGTATGAAAACTGTCATGCTTTAAATTGGTGTTTAAATTGGTGCATGTGCATATGTCTTTACGTGGACAAATCCTCCACATCTCTGTGCAAGATGAGTGGGGGAACCACAGTCCATTGAGCTGTGCTTCAGGTCGTAAAGAGCACAGGAGGCTCACAGTCTGTGGGAGCAGTTGGTGTCATTTGCTTTTGATGCATTTACAAAACTGCAGGTTTGGCAAATTCACTCATTAAGTTTCTTGTAAAATTGCCAAAGAAAGAAAAGTTTTTCAAGCCTTGAAAGTGATTATAATAGAGATATCGAAATACAATGAAATTATTATAGTCCATTGCAATGTAAGTTTCAAAATACCCCATCTTTTTTAAAATTGCTATTATTAAGTGAAAGGAGGGTAGATAGAGAGATTCCCACATGTGCCCCAACCGGGACCCCCCCAGCAAACCCCTTACGGAGTAGCACTCTCCCCATCTGGGGTTATGCTCACGACTGAGCTAGTTTTAGCTCCTGAGGCAGAGGCTCCATGGAGCCATCCTCAATGCTTGTGGTGATGCACTCGAACCAGTTGAGCCATGACTGCAGGAGGAGAAGAAAGAGAGAGAAAGAATGAGAGAGAGAGAAGCGGGTAGAGCGGAGAAGCAGATGGTCCCTTCTCTTGTGTGTCCTGACCAAGACTCAAACCCAGGACATCCGCACACCAGCAGACACTCTACCACTGAGCAAACCAGTCAGGGCCTAAAATACCCAATCTTAATGTATTCAGAACCTTTATCTTAATAGTGAAAGGATATTAAATACCCACTAAAAGTTCTCTGTGATTCAGTTTCCCAATCTTTAAAATGGGGGTAGTAATAGCAACTTTATGTGGTTTGTGAGATTAAAAATGAGTTAATATGTGTTAGGAAATTAAAATAGTATCTGTTACACAGTGAGCACTTAATAACTGTTTGTTCTTACTTTCCTCACTGGACTGCAGATTTTATGAAAGCATGATATTAGTCTGTTTGTAAATGCCTTCTTCTCTAATTGCTAATTCCTTTATTTACTAAGTAAAGGAATAAATGAGTAAATTCATTAAGAAATGAATCCAATATGTTAGATAAAAGGTAATAGTCTCAAAGGACAAAACTACCTGTCATTTCTTCGTAGGGTTTTTGATACAAACAGTATTGTATTAGAGAAATTAATATCTTATTGTTACTCAGAAATTAATATCTTATTATAAAATCTACCCATTCACTAATGTCACTCCACAGTAATCCAAATACCCATAGCCTTTAAAATATCACATTTCTCAACAATCTCTGAGTGGAATCAGTTATCTAGATAAATTATTTTTTAAAAAGCTTTATTGAGTAAATAATGTCATCTGCTTTGAAGTATGTTATTTGTACTATGGTTGATGTGAAAGACTCTGACAGGGGTTAAAACTGGGGAAAATTCCACAGTTACTAATAGATTGTTGACTATTTTCAAGGTAATGTATCCATTTTATTCACAAATTAATTGCATCAAAATTGGTTTGGGGGCCTAGAAAAAGGCAAAAATACTGGAATGTTTGAGTCATATTTTCATATTGTTTTCAATTCGAGTTAATATTATACTATAAGAAATAACCTATAAATGATAAAACCCACACATTCCCTGATAGCACTTTAGTTTCAGTATGAAATATTAAATTTAATTAACCTGTTGAAGAATAGCCATAAGGTCATAAAATTCAATTTTACATATTAAAATTATATGTTCAAATGATTAATTAAAAATATATTATTAGTGCTACCACAGTCCTTGGCCATTCTATAACTTTGGGCCCGAAGGACCAAAATACATCAAGAATCAAGAGCTGTGCTGGATAACTAATACAAATCTTTAAAATTGAAAAGGAAAAATCTAATGCCAACAGAAAAGAGATTTAAAAAAAAATAAGAGCAAGGAACAAATATACAAGATAGAAAATGATTTGACTTTGGGAGATGGGCACCAACACAATCAACAATTCAAACGTTGTAGAAATGTTTACCTGAAACCTATGCATTATTATTGATCGATGTCACCCTATTAAATTTAATTTTCTAAATAAAAAGAACAGATATCACTAAAATTGAAAACAGGAAAACAAGAAATCAATAAAACCAGAAGCTAGTTTTTTTAAAATAATAATAAAATTGATAAACTATCAAGAAAGACAAATATTTAAAGAGAAAAGACAAATCATTAATATCAGTAATAAAATATGATATATCACAACAAATTCTGTAACCATTATAAAGATAATAAAGAATATTACAAAAAGATTTACACTCATAAGTTTGACAACTTAGAAGAAAGAGACTAATTATTTGAAAAATCACAAACTTCCGAAATGTAGTCAAGACAAAATAGACTACCTGATTGTCCCATAATCATCAAAGAAATTTTCATTGTAATTATAACACCTTCATCAAATGTCAGGCCCAAATGGTGTTACTAGAGACCTTTACCAAATATTTAAATAAGAACTTATGCCAATTTGACACAATCTCTTCCAGAAGTAAAGAAGAAAATACTCTTAACAACTCACTTTATATGTCAATATCACCTGGGTATCAAAACTAGACAAAGACAGTATAAAAGATAGACAGAAAAATAAAACCTCACAGATGTTTACATCAGCTTTTTGTCATAATAGCCAATACTGCAAACAACCCAAATGCCCTTCAGTGGGTAAATGGTTAAACCAAATGCAGAGGCCCCGGCTGGTTGGCTCAGTAGTAGAGCATTGGCCTGGTGTATGAAAGTCCCAGGTTTGATTCCCAGCCAGGGCACACAGGAGAAGCAATCATCTGCTTCTCCACCCCTCCCTCTTCCCTTCCCTCTCTCTCTCTCTCTCTCTCTCTCTCTCTCTCTGTCTCTTTCTCTTTCTCTCTCTCTCTCTCTGTTCTCCTTCCTCTCCTGCAGCCATGGCTCGAATGAGCAAGTTGGCCCGGGGCACTGAGGATGGCTCCATGGTCTCTCCTCAGGCACTGAAGTGGCTTGGTTGCCAAGCAATGGAGCAGCAGCCTGAGATGGGCAGAGCATCAGCCCCAGATGGGGTTTCCCCGGTGGATCCCAGGGCACATGCAGGAGTCTGTCTCTCTGCCTCACTGCTTCTCACTTAATAAAAAAAAATAAATAAGCCAAATGCAGTAAGTGCTGTACCATGAGATATTCTCCAGCAATAGAAAGAAATGGAATGTTGGTACATGCAACAACGTGAGAAAATACCAGAGAATTATATTGAGAGAGAAAGAAAAAGAGATGATTGCAAAACAATGCCTAACTTTATTTATGCATAATTTTATTTAAATGAAAAGCAGATGACCAGTTCCAGACTTAAAGACATAGAAAGGGGCGATCTGGAATGGGAGAAGGGGTGTTTATAAAATAGCACAAAGGATCCTATGGTGATGATAACATTTTATATCTTGACCGTGGTGGTGGTGGACCTACAAACTTATGCACATGATAAAATTTCAAGGAATTAAGTACACACACACACACACACATACTCACACACACACACACACACACACACACAAATAAGTACAAGTAAAAATGGGGGAAATGTGAGCAGATCAATGAATAGTATCAATGTCAGTATGCTGGTTGTGATATTATATTACAGTTTGTTCAATGTTTTTATTGACGATTCTGTGTCTGTGGAATCTCTGTGTTATTGCTACATATACATGCAAATCTATGATTATCTCAAAATAAAAAGTTAATTAAAAAACAGTTTTTAAGTATTTATATAAATTCAAAGATCTCGAATCTTTGAATCAAATGACAATTATGAGTGAATGCATCTTCTTTCTGGCCCTTCTTTAACTAGTGCTACTTTGGGATGCAGTACTGCCGTGATGCTATCTCTACTCATGTAATTTCCACTTGGCTACATGACAACTTGGGTTGAGAACATGCTCATGGTTTGTGCAAATGGCTGTATTATTTCTCATTAAGGATCACAAATACCAATCTCCCTAATCACAAAAGTGCTGTTTCAGTGTTCATATAGCTATTTAATCTGGATGATGGTGACAAAGATGAATAATTTTATTATGTTGATCATTGCATTTAGTGCTATGGAGAAGAGAAATGCATCCCTTATGCTGTAATTTGACTTCTGAGATAGAGAAAGGGAGGGAGGCAGGCAGGAAAGGAGGAAGGAAGAAGGGAAGGAAAAAGCAAAGAAGGGAAGGAGGGAAGGAGGGATAGATGGGGATAAAAGAAAGAAAGAGGGAGGTAAGAAGGGATAGAGGGAACTAGAGAGGTACCATGACATGGTAGAAAAAAGTTCTAGTTGAGAGTCAACTGGTCTGGATTTGAATTCTACAGCTTTCTTGCCTTTGAGAAAGTAAATCTATTATTTCTGAATAGATAGATAACTAATGCTAATGAGGATGTGAAGAACAGTGTATTCTCATGTACTGTTGGTAGGAATACAAATTGATGCTGCCAGTATGTAAAACAGTATGTAGGTTGTGCAAAATATTAAAAATAGAACTACCATATGATCCATCAATCCTACTTCTGGGTATCCATCCCAAGAAGACAAAAATCACTATGTCAAAGGGACATCTGCACTCCTGTCTTCATTGTAGCATTATTCAGATAGCTAAAATTTGGAAATAAAGTAAGTGTCCATCAACATATGACACATCAACAAAGAAAGTGTGATAAATACATCAATGGAATATTATTTAACTATAAAAAAGGAAGTCCTGCCATGTGCAATTATATGGATGAAACTTGAGAGGATTATACTAAGTAATATAACTCAGAGACAAATGGCATATGATCTCACCTATATGTGGAATCTGCAAACATAGAGCTCATAGAAACAGAGTAGAATGGTGGTTGCCAGGAGATGGGCATGGGGAAAATGGAGAGAAGCTGGTCAAAGAATACAAACTTTCAGTTATAAGATGTACAAATACCAGGAATCTAACATACAGTATGATGAATATAGTTTACAATACTTTATTGTTTACTTGGAAGTTGTTTTGAGAATAGATCTTTAATATTCTCTTAACAAGAACAATAAAATTACTAACCCTATTGGGTGGCTAACATTTTGCAACATACACATGTATAAAATAATCACATTGTATATCTTAACTTTACACAGTAGCATTGATCAGTTATATCTCAATAAAGCTGAAGAAAAAAATAAAGACTATGCTTGCTTTAAGTTTGCTCCTTTTGCCCTTGGCCAAATCAAGTCACATGCCCAAGCCCAAAGTCTATACAGGGACAGGGACCACCCAAGAGCATGAATGCAGGGAGGCATGACTCACAGGGGTAGTTCTAATAATCTACCACAAAGTTTAAAAAACACTCATACAATAATATCTTAATATTTTTTAAATAATGTCTTAGAAGTCTACTAAACTCTTCACATTTGATGTCACTTACATAACAAAATACCACTATTAGGGATTTCACTATTTCAGAGATAAGGAAATAAACTTAGAGATGTCTGGTGACTCAGGATATAGACTCCATTACTGGCAGAGCTAAGATTTAGCTGGCCTGTGTGACAAAGTCTACATATTTAACCGCTATGCTATACTGCCTCCCTACCTATTGTGTTTTTAAATGAGATTCTCAAAAATATTCTTGGGTTCTGATTTATTGCCTTTAAAAAATTATTTTCTCATTCAAAAATAAAAAAATATTGTATTATATTTCTGTAAGAAATATCTACAAGCCTGACCTGTGGTGGCACAGTGGATAAAGCATCGATCGACCTGGAATGCTGAGGTCACCAGTTCGAAACTCTGGGCTTGCCCAGTCAAGGCACGTACAGGAAGCAACTACTATGAGTTGATGCTTCCTGCTTCTCTCCCCTCTCTTTTTCTTCCTCTCTCCCCCCTTTCTAAAAATCAATAAATAAAAGTTTAAAAAGAAACTAAAAAACCACTAATCACTTTTATGACTAGATTTAACAAATCAGTAGATATTCGTCAGAAGCAAATTTTAGTACAGTAAATGAATACCAAACTTCTAATTAAAAGGCCCATGTTTGAACTTAGTTTTGCCACTGGGTAGCTTAAGACTCATGGCCATGGCCATGGCATGCAGGTTCACACTGGATTCGAGCAGACAGTAAAGGAACTGTGGAGCCAGAAAATGGTGGTCCATTCCATTTATTGAGTCTCACAGCCAGGGAAAACCACTTCTCTCTCTCAAGGCTGATAAGCAAATAGGTTGGGGGTGTGAGGAAGCCTGTTCTCTGGCAAATGGCAAACAATGGCCCCTCCCAATAGTGGCAGGCAATTCACAATCTACAATCTGCTTCCCTGAGGGCAAGCACCTGCAGCCTTACATACAAGCACACATGATACTGCCCCGTACTCATGCACCAATCAGGCAAAGTGCAAGTGAACAAGCCTAATGCACTGGTTTACCCAACAGTAGCTGTGTGAATTTTGGTTGTATGAATTATTTATCCTTCTTGATCCTCCCTTAGCTCATTTGTTAAATAGGAACAATCACCTTCTTACAGAATTATCATAAGAATTAAATGTAGCACAGAAAAAAACCCACTTTGTTTATTATAAAATGCTGTATAAGTATTATACATTAAATTACTAAAAAGGAGTAGGACTGTATTTGTACATAACTATACCTCTTTGAAATTCTCTTTGAGGCTACTGCAGTGACCCATTTGAATGATAGATTAATTTGCCTGAAATTAGTTTTCTACCTCCTAGCTAGAATAATCATGATAAATATTTAATGTTCTCTCTTTATAACTTTTTATAAAAAATTTACCTTTATTCCCCTTGGATCTTTACACACTTGTCACCTCATAGCTTCTGGACAGATTACCTTTTCTGTCCTCAGTCAGACCTGGAATATGAGGAACTGATGCTCTCTTATTCCTTCTCTCCAAATGTCTATCATTCTCAACTAGATCCACCCTTATTTTGATCTATGTTCACGTTTACAATAGATTTCAACTCATCTGTCCCGCTGGTTTCTTCTTCTTATCCATCACACTTCTTTCTATATACCCACTAAAACACCATAAGTAACATCAGATCCTGTCTTGGATGCAGTAATTTTCAAACATCACTGTCAAAGTACCTGTGATGACAGTGTGTTTCTCTTCACCACTGCCAGGACGTGAAGAGTGCCTGAGGAATTGCATAACTCTATGACAACACCTGTCCTCCCACAAAGAACCCAGATGATTTTATGGAGCCTAATCTCTCAATAAAGACTCAGCCACCATTCATTTGGCCGGATCAACATTTAGGGAACACTTACTAGCCACAAGTCACTGCACCAGAATAACAAGCCAGAATTTCTACCTTTAAGGGACATAGAATCTAGAAGAAAAGACAATAACAACACAGGAAACTCTAACAAAAGGTGTGAGCTCCTGAGGGGGTACAAACACGGTGTGCTAACAGAACTCCACCTGAGATTGTTGAGAGTGTGTTGCAAATTTGTTTTCCAGGACTTTTACAAAAATCAGGCACAGTAATTTTTGAACCTGAATTACAAACCAGTTAACCCATTTACATCATCTGGATTTTGAAAAAATTCTTCTGCATTTTTGTTTTGCATTATTTTCCTTTACCATCTTACTTTCTTACCAAGACACTTAAATTATGTCTTCAGAATTCTGCCAAAAATATATATCTGTAGGATACATTAACATAGTAAAATCTTTATTTTGTTTTACTTTTACTTATAGAAACCCAGACAAAAGACTTTTTCTGAGAGAGAGAGAGAGGGAGAGATGAAAAGTATTAACTTGTAGTTGTGTCACTTTAGTTGTTCATTTATTGCTTTTCATATGTGCATTAATGGGGAGGGGGATGGGGTGTGGGGGATCCAGCCCAATAAGTGACCCCTTGCTCAAACCAGCAACCTTAGGCTCAGTCTGGCCGCTTTGGGCTTCAAGCCAGCAACCTCAGGGTTTCGAACCTGGAACCTCAGCACCCCAGGTTGACACTCTCTCCACTGCACCACCACCAGTCAGGTGAAAGACATATTTTTAATGAGCTCATTTGACCAGTTTATTCTGCGTTTCTTAATTTTCACCATATGTTTAGTGTGTGGTTAGTTTCTGCTTAGGTGAAAATTATTTCAATTAGCTTATTTTAATAAGCCAGTTTGTCACCTGATACCATTACTGCTTGAGTCTGCTGAAGTGTCTTTCCCTGGTGTACACTAGTGCAAAAGAGACTTTTTCATTTTTTTTTTTTTTTTTTACAGGGACAGAGAGAGAGTCAGAGAGAGGCATAGAGAGGGACAGACAGACAGGAGCAGAGAGAGGTGAGAAGCATCAATCATTAGTTTTTCATTGCCGTAGTTGTTTATTGATTGCTTTCTCACATGTGCCTTGACCGCGGGCCTTCAGCAGACCGAGCAACCCCTTGCTGGAGCCAGCGACCTTGGCTGACGAGCCAAGCTGACGAGCTTTTGCGCAAACCAGATGGGCCCACACTCAAGCTGGCGAGCTCAGGGTCTCAAACCTGGGTCTTCCGCATCCCAATCTGACGTTCTATCCACTGCGCCACCACCTGGTCAGGCGAGACTTTTCCAGTTTTATCTGAACTTCTCTCTATTCTGTCCTCACTTTTTCATAAACACGTATTTTCACACTGCAGTGCTGAAGGACTGTTAATTTGTATAAACATTGCTATCTACAGAACTGTTGTTAAGACCTGAGTTTTCAATTATATTCATTGTTGTTAGTTACTTTTCACACTTGAATGATACTGTATATAGTAGAGCACTTCAATCTCAGCTTAAGTACTGCTTGCCACGGGAAGCCTTTCCTAATGCTCCAGGCAAACATTAAAATCTCCTGTGTGTACTCCCTTCGCCTTAGACACAACTTAATTAAAGAATTTTTGTATTATAAAGTGCTTATTAGTTTGAATGTCACGTTTGGTCACTTTTTATCAGTGGCATGGTAGTTTCTTTTTACTCCTCCCCAGACACTCTGTGCTCAGGGATGGACCCGCCTCCCTTCTCTGTGGTGCCCAGTTGGACTTGGGCAGGGACCAGGAGGAGATGTAGAAAGAGGGAAACAAGGCTGGAGCACTGGCTTAGTCCATTTGAGCTGTCATAACTGAGTCCCACAGACTAGGTGGTTTGAAAACAATAGACATTTGTTTCTCACAGTTCTGGAAGCTGGCACCAGCAGACCCAGTGTCTGATGAAAGCCCACATTTATGTTCATAAACAGTCTTCTTTTGTGTCCTCACACAGAGGAAGGAGTGAGGGGGCTCTCTGGAGTCTCATTTATCAGGGTGCTAATCTAATTTATGAGAGAACCACCTTATGACCTCATCCTAAAGGCCCCACCCACCTCCTGAGAGATGAATCACATTGGGAATTAAGTTTCAATATATATATTTGAGAGGGACACACACATTCAGACATAGAAAATACTAAATAAATTTTTAGTGGATAAGTGATAAATTAAGAATTTAGTGATGACTTCACGGCTCTTACATAGACTACTTTATTTCTGTAATTTAGAATAGCTGACAAAGTGTAAAACTGATAGCCTATCAGAAATTGGGATTTCTGGAAGCTTATATAGCTAGAGAGACAAGACACAAACATATGTAATACTTTAAGGGAAGGAAGGAAGGAAGGAAGGAAGGAAGGAAGGAAGGAAAGAAAGGAGGGAGGGAGGGGGAGGGAGGAGGGAGGAAACTTTGCAATAAAATAACAGTAGAGATGTCACAAGAAAATGCATGATTAGTTGGCAAGTGAAGGAGACAAGTAGCGAGCGCTTGAAGTTCAGGGGCCGTCAAGGTCTGCCTCGTCCACAGCAACATTTTCTAAACCCCAGGACCAATTAGCCAAACATTAGTTCCTCATCAAAGCTGCATTCTACTCAAATATAGAACCACATAACGTATCATTGCTGGAAAAAAATTTCAAGCATGAATTAGGTATTTTTAACTCCCAATTTTAGGCTCATTAACCCTAATAATAAACTCAAAGAAGTGAAGAAATTACTTGTATTACCAGTTTCTATGTGAATTTGGGACTCGTAAGACTTTTTATTCAACGTGGTCACTGGAATAAAGCAGAAAAAGAAAACAGAATCATTTTCTACTTTAATCCATTTTTAGCAGAATTATTTAAAGGTGAATTTCAGAATCTCTTAACAGTGGTGAGAGGAGTGATGGGTGTGGCTGTTGCCATAGAGACAAGGGTTGTTAGCTTGTTGAGACCACACTTAATATCTTTGATCATTAGCTCATCATTAGCTTCCACAGCTGCCTCTTCAGCCTCAAATATATACTTATTTGTCTCTCTGCCATTTATATTTCAGAAGATCCACTACACTGAGCATTCTCTATCTTTCCCATAAATTAGCCTGTGGATCGCCTGCTGGCTTCTCTTTGCTAACACTGCTTCCCCTCCTCCCTCCCACACCAGCACACACAGGCAGACACCCTGTTGCCCATCCTTCTCCATGTTCCGTTCACAGTGACTTCAAGCCGGGAACAGTACAGGCTGACATTAACTGAGGATAACCAGGGCATTGAACATTTCTAAGCCACATTTGATCTGCAATCATTTTGTAAATTTTTTTCATCATGGGTTTTACTGGTGGCTACAAAGACAAGCATACTCAAACTAGTGAGGACCAAGAATATTTACATGAATGATGAAGAACACAAGGCAGGCTGTACCAATTGCTAAGAGATCAGCACAAACCATGATTCTAATGGGTCTTGAGAAAAGAAGCACTGCCGTGGGTTCCTTCTGTTATAAATTTCACAGAAATCAGCCCCAAAGTCAGCATACGCTGGGGGAAGATTTAAAGGAAAGGGTAATATTGAAGTCATGTATGATAGAAGGTAACAAAATGCATACACAGAAATCGTGATTGAGCTTCCTGAAATGGCACGGCTGAGGCAAAGACAGGGACCAGGGTGATGGGCTGGAAACCACACCCACGTTGTGACAGAACTAGGAGACTCACAAGGAAGTGCCAACTGGAGAAGAGCCAGAGGTCAAGATTACACACCCTAAGACAAAGTTAGGGAGACAGCACTGGGCTGCCACCTACTCAGAGAAAGTCAAGCCTATCCTTCCTGAGGCCTGGCCATCGTCTGTTGTCATCCCCCATTTTCCATCGGCTCCCTACTGACCCCCTTCCGTACAAGGCCTGTGTCACCCACTCTCATTTTTTCAGTGGCCTGCACCCCCCAGTGCTCAGCTACCACCCTGCTTGCACGATGGCAGGAAAGCGTTTATTTGATAACTAAATCTTTTATGTCCTATTAAACTCCCATTTGCATTTTTTAGCAATTTCTCTTTGTGATTCAATGTATTGATCAAAAAAGTAGTTCCTGTCCGTGGAGAGAAATGGAGCTACATGTCTGGCTTTTGTTTGTTTCTGTTTCTTAATGTTTTGTACTGTTGCATAATTCATGCACCCAGAGGCTCCCCATGACGGCCACATTTTTATAAATCCCTCAAATAAATAATAGCCTACTTACAAAAGCAGCTTTGGTTTGCCTAGGACTTTGGCTGCTGGTATCTGATAAGTCATACCCAGCAATACAAGTCAAATGAAAGACCATGATGACACTGTCACCTGGCATGCTTTAAACAGTGAAAGTAAAAATGACAGCTGTCCCGCCAGCATGTAAGTTCACTGTGAGTAGCATGGTGAAACTTTCTTGTTTGGTTTCCTCCTTTGCTTTACTCAGAAATCTAGCTCACGCATCAATTCTGAACCACACAGAGATAATTCAACAGCAAATGACTTTACAAGGGCTCTTTCATTAAATACTATAAAGAAATTTTGGTTTAAAAAGCACCATTTTTATCTTTTTTTACAATTGTTGGTGCTACAACTCATGAGGCTAATAATTACTCCCAGGAGATTAGCAAAGGTTGATTCTCTTTGGCAAACTGAGAGGCAAAAGGAAGATATATCCCTTACTATGCTTGTCTACAGTTTCTGTTTTGAGGAAAGGGGGAGAAGATGTGAATTTTCCATTGGTGCAAATCTGCATTAATCCATACACTTGGGAAATTGTCCAAGTCTTCACTAACCAAGACTCTCCAGGAGTGTCCTGCCAACCTCCACCAAACCGTCAACCCCCCACATGGCTGTGTCACCCTTGAGAGGCACCAAGTAGGGTTCTCTTTCCATGATGAGACCAGCAATGCAATAAAATATTTAAGATGATTCACACATTGTTAAAATATTTTTCTTCTCTGAAACTTACTTTATGTTCTCTAATTGCAGGGCAATTCTCCATGGCAATTTGCTCGGCAGGCACAAGGCTGTGCAGCCAACTCTATGGCTTTTCTTCTCCTTGCTGATCGCAGGAAGATGGCAGGCTTCTGGAATTTTCCATCCCTCTCTTCCTGGAAGCTGCACTTTATAAAGCACATTTGATGCACACTCCCTTCACTCTCTCCTTTGTGGTGAAACGCATTAAACTTTCCCTTAGTTTCATTTTAGCTTAAGATCAATATTTCGACTAAATTCATATCTGTGATATATAGCATTTCACTAGGAGAGTATAAGAAGTCATATATTATTTTGCTCTTAAGAAAAATGGGAATCTGATCTGGAGATTACCTGCTAAGCGGTTGTGAGGATTTATTTGAATTCCCCTAAGAACCTGTTAGTGTATAATTTGTTGCACAGGATTTATGACCCTCCCAGGAGAGTTCATTCACAGCCTCAGAGCGTTTCCCTGACATGTCAGAGATGTGCCACTGTGCTCCAAGTTTTGTGCATTCATGATAGGGTTGCCATGGCACTTCTCATGAAAATTTGGCTACTTCACAGAAGACCTGTCTCAGAGATATTTCAGTGGGGGAACAATGTGGGACAGTCCTTAGTAATCAAGGCCATTATCATATTCAAATCTACCATATTATAAAATACAACCCAAGTTGATACTAATATTTTTTACTCTCTCAAATCTCTAAAATGGGTATTAATACTACGCTATACACATGAAACAAATATACTATTAAATGTCACTGTAATAGAAAATTATGTTAAATAAAATAAAATAAAATGTGAAAAAACAGACTTGTATAAAATAAAATAAAATAAAATGGGTATTCTTTACAACCGAAAGGCATCTGTGTTTTATTGATCTTATAAATCTTACGGATTATAACAATATACAAATAGGACTGTGGCCAAAGACATTATCTGAGTCCTGCTTGAGGCTCTTTGTGAAACTGATGAACAGGTACATGGCGCAGGCAGAGGCAGGTGGCACAATTTTTGCTGCTTTTACTGTTTCTCAACTAGATCTTCAGGATTGTACAATAATAACACAGCTAAATTCTGCATGGTCAGCTGAGCCTGGGTGACTATAATCTCACCCACATGGTACTGTGGGAGTAGGAAGAGAGAGCGTGGATAACTACATTGACAGAGTATCATCAAGACTGTCTCAAGCAAAGTGGACATATGGACACCCTGTAGATACCTCGCTTAAGATTGTTGGTTCCAGGATGACATAAGCAATGCCAGACTGGCTGCCCAAACCCCCACTCTGAACCATGGAGCAAAATTGCAAAACCCTACTCTCAAGGGTTTTCAACTTACAAGGAAGGGCGTTCAGGGTCATAGAGGAAGCTGGGGGATGGAACTCTTGGAATAATGGAGCTCACAGTGATCCTTGAGTGCTGTCCTCCTGTGGCCTCCAGTCTGCATGTCTGAATTACACCAACTCTCACCAGGATTTTTAGATTTCAGAGACCCCAGTGTAGCTTACTTCTCAAAGCATGTTAGATTTTATTTTCCAACATATACAAAAAGGTTAATAAAGATACACCCTAAAGTTAGGGAAGCAAACAAACAGACCTGTGCCTGGAGAACTGTTTCTAGGTGTGGGTTTGCTCAGGAAACTATGGAGCACCTGGACTGGTTTATAAACCTCCTTTGGCCTTGCCATTGGGAGAGGGGTTAAATATTGGGACTGTGGAGAGCAGAGGGTGTGAGCTGTGCTCAAAGTTTTGTTTGCTGCAAAGCGTTTAGTCTCTGCTATTCGATGGGCACAGCCACACTGAAATAAGAATTAGGATGCCAGAGAGAAAATGGAAAAAGAAGATTTTAATATGCCTGGTGGACAAGAAAGACAGACAATAAGAACTCAACTCTGAGCCATGGAGCAAGTCTCAATGGTCTTCTATGAAAGAGTAGATAACATGCATGGTGGCACCAGCCCATGTACGGCAAGAGTCCATTTTCTCCCAGTTGAATTCAAGTTCATAAAACTCCCTGGGCTGCGGGCCTGGAAGGGATAACCTGTTCATGAGGCTAAAAGCAGACCATTTCTCTGACCTTCCTTCCTCCCCAGGCACCACCGGCCTGCTTGGGAATATAACGTGGGTCTGGGGTGGGTTAAGTTCTGGGAACATAACTCAATAGCTGCTTCAGAACTAGAGGCATAATTTTTTCTCCTAAATTAAATTGATTCAGAGTCAATACTGTGATGATTCTGTTTCCTATTCATTCAATGAACACACAGCTCCTGGGGTCCTACAGAAACAGATCCTAGTGGTAGACAGCCTGGACAAACAAAGACGGACTCCACCCGCTTCGGGGAGGAGATTCATCTTGAAAAACTCTAAGAAATAAGAATAAGAAAGTGTTCTGCATTGGATAGCAACTCACAAGGTGAAAATTATTTTTATTTTCTTTTAACTTTGTTTAAAAAATAAACTTTGAAGATTTTTTTTCCTCAAAAGATTTCTGAGTAAGTAAGTTTTTTTGGTGTATTAAGATTTTTTGCCCACAGGAACAGAAATAGCCCATGTCAGCCAAAACAAAAAAGAAAATATTAGATATAAGAGACCCGTGCATCTCAGGTATCAAGGTGAGAAATACACCTGGGCTTTCACATAGGGACCAAACTGCTTGCTTTCCATGGTCCCCCTCATTGCTTTGTCTGCTTCCCAGACCTTGAGATGGAAAGGGTCTCCACTGTCCGAGTGAGAGAGCCACTGACCATGCCTGCAATCCTGTAGATTCAGCCCAGTTCCAGGAGCAGCAAAGATAGAGTTCTCTGCGGCAGGTGTCACTGCTGCTGCCACTTAATGTGGAATTTCCCTCTGGCCCTCTGGTTCTGGACCTGCCCCAATATTACTGACTTCTCACTCTCTCTGTTTTTCTTCTAGAGAGAGTGGAAGGGAAAGAGATGAGAAGCACCAATTCACAGTTGCGGCACTTTTAGTTGTTCATTGATTGCTTTTTATACGTGCCTTGACCAGGGTGCTCCAGCTGAGCTAATGATCGCTTGCTCAAACCAGCAACCTTGGACTTCAAGCCAGCAACCTTTGGGCTCAAGCCAGTGGCCCCACGCTCAAGTTGTTAGGCCTGCACTCAAGCCGGCGACCTCGAGGTTTGGAACTTGGGTCCTAAGTGTCCCAGGTTGACACTCTATCCACTGTGCCACCACTAGTCAGGCTAGATTTTCTTATTATTTTGTTGCTTCTCCTTACTAAAAGATAGAAAGACATTAATATGCTTCAGGGAAAGCTCTCCAACCTTGCACTACTCTTGAACTTTGAGTCCAGATGGTTCTCTGTGGTTGGTAGTCCTGGGCTATGTAAGGCATGGAGCATTCCTGACCTCCACCCACTAGATTCTCTAAGCATGCACCCTTACTTAGTGATGGTAATAAAAATGACTCTAGACATTGTCACATGTTCACTGCTGTGAACTACTGCTTTATAGTGCAAGGTACTTGGGGTAATGCTCTAATCCTAATTTCTATGTGATGTTAGGTAAATTAGCTAATCTCTTTGTACTTCAGTTTCCTCATCTGTAAAGTAAATCTAATAAAAATAACAGGGACAACACTGTGATTTACATGAAGTTAATGTAGGTAAAACATTTAACACCATAGCATATGCTCTAAATTATAGTTATTATTTACAAAACATCCAAATAACAAGCTAAATATTTTTATTTCATTAGAATAATTCTATGTATTATTTTTGTGTCTGTGTGAATTCTCTTTAGTCAAAAGCTGCATTAAAGCATATTGACCTAGACAAGTCTTTGCTTATGAAAATGTCAAACTACTATTTATACAGTTATTTCTTCTCCACTCTCTCAAATTTTCATTTCCAAAGAGACTTAAAATTATATTGACATTTTTGAATTTATTTCCTCTAAATGTTATCTTAAAAAAATATTTTCAAAAATGGAAGAGGTGACAATAAAATATAAAGTATAAAAGAAAGATAAATAAAGAATTTCAATTTTGACTGTGAATGAAAACAAATAATGAAAGTCCAGGATTAAAAAGCTGCTAATAAATTTCTGGACATGGAGAGATAGGGTGCATAATGCTGTTTACAAACAATTTCTGACCTTCGGTGTGAAGGTGTAAGTCAGCCTCTCCTACCACCAAGCAGGGCCATCCCAGGCTGGGATCTCCTATTAAAACAGTGTCTCACTCCCTTCAAAATAGAAACTCAAAGGAATTTGACTCACATTTCAGGGAATTCTCTTAAAACTCAACATGAGATTTCGCCCAAATTCCTGACCATTTTCTCAGCCTCAGGCCAAGAATACAGCCAGGCTCACCAGCAGCATGCTCAGAAGCACCAAGGACACTGTTAGTCAAGTGTTAGAACTGTTAGCGGGATGCAGATTTGAGGACCCAAAAGAAGGTTACACAACTCTATGCAACCACATTGTCAAATGGCGTCACCCACTTTCTAACAGGTACTGTGTAACTAGGCCTTTCAAGGACTCACAGAAGTTCCCATACAGATGTCTCCCAGCACACCCGATGGCCCAGAGCCATCAGTACTCATGAAAGGGAACATAAGGGCCTCTGGATAGTGGGGTTAGCAAGTAAAAGAGATGCTATCATGTGTGAGTACTGGGCTGGGCACTAGAGACAGATAGTAACAGCTTCAGGGATGTTGCAAGTCCAAAACTAGCAGTCTGTCACTTCTTTGATGAAGACACACAAACTACAAATCGATATATGAAAAGATGCTCATCTTCTCTGTCCATTAGAGAAATACAGTCAAAACTACAATGAGATACCACCTCATACCTGTTTGATGGATTGTCATCACCAAAACAGATAATAACAAGTGCTGGAGAAATTATAGAAGAACCCTCATTCACTGCTGGTGGGAATGTTAACTGGTACAGCCTTTATCACAGTTCTTCAAAAACTTAAGAATAGACCTATCATATGACCCAGCAATCACCCTACTGGGTATTTACCTGTAAAACTCTAAATCACTGGTACGCAAAGACATATGCACCCCCGTGTCCATCACAGCATTATTCACAGTGGATAAGACATGGAAACAACCAAAGTGTTGTTTGATAAAGGATTGAATAAAGAAGATGTGGTACATATACACAATGGAATACTACTCAGCTGTAAGAAATGATGACATATTGCCATTTATGACAACATGGATGGGCACTGAGAACATTATGTTAAGTGAAATAAGTAAAGCAGAAAAAGCTAAGAACTATATGATTTTACACATAAGTGGAATATAAAACCAAGACTCATGGACACAGACAAAAGTGAAGTAGTTACCAGAGGAAAAAGGTTGTTGGGGAAGGGGAGGAAAGAAGTTCAAATATTCAGTGATGGACAATGATTTGACTTTCAGTGATGGCTATACAATGCAATGAACAGTCCAAATGATATAGAGATGTTTACCTGAAACCTATATGTTGTTGTGAACCAAAGTCACCCCACTAAATTTAATTTCTAAATAAATTAAACAAAACAGTGGCCTGGGAAGAAAAAGGTGAATAGGTGGAGCACAGAAGATTTTTAGGGCATTGAAACTACTCTTTATGACACTGTAATGGTGAACACATGTCATTAGACACTTGTCCAAACCTATAGAATGTACAGCACCAAGAGAAACTGTAATATAAACTGTGGACTCTGGGTGATGATAACTTGTCAGGGCAGGTTCATCAATAGTGACTAATGTACCACCTGGTGGGAATGTTGACAGTGGGGAAGGCTGTGCATGTGTGGGGGAAGACGTGCACATGGAAAATCTCTGTGCCTTCTTCTCAATTTGCCTGGGAACCTAAAACAGCACTACAATTTTTTTAAAAAAAATTAAGTCTATTGAAAAAGGAGAAAATAATAGCAAGAACCTGATGTGTGTTTTTGAAATCACAGCTATTACAAGAATAGATGACAGATAAGGGAGAAAAGGTTCCATTTTATTTTCTATGTCTACCACATTACTTTTCATATGTAAACTAAAAATAAACCAGCTTAATTTAGCTATTTGCTTAATAAAAGCCAGTATTTATAAAGGGCATGAAAATACCAGCTCTTGGCTCAAGTGCTTTTCTTGGGTTACTTCTTATTTCAAAAGAAATAGTGAGTTAGGTATTATTTTATCCTTATTTACAGATGAAGAAACTGAGACCATGACAGATTTAGGAACACATCCAGTGTGAGGCTAGAGGTGACAAAGTAACAGATGCAAGATTCAGATTCAGAAATCATTCCATGCTGACCTGTGAAGAGGTCAGTGGGATGATCCTGCTTCCTTGAGCTTAAAATCCTTAGAGTAAAAGAAAAATGCAAAATCATACTATGTTACAAACTAAAGATTCAGCCATAAGAACAAGATACAAACTATCTAATGACAGTATCACTGAATCAAGCATATGGGACACCAAAAAAGTATTAAGATTTGGAGACTGTTATTACTACATGGCAACTGATGAATGAGTTACTGCACGATTTACTCATGTGAAAAGAAGCAGTCTTATTTAATTCAGGGAGATTGGTTCAGAAAAATTGAATCTGTATAACTTACTTTGAGAAATACATGCAGATGCCCAGGATACATTTAAAAATAGGAGCCAAGGGAAATGGAACTCAGAGACCCACCTGAGATGTACAGTGGATCTTGATGGAGGACAGCATAACAATAGTAGAATGGTTGTGCACTCACACGCAGAAAACTATCCAGAGCTTAAAACGTAGCTGCGATGGAAGTGGAAAGAGTTCACCATTTCCTGAGTAAAACGAGCAAGGAAACACCACATGTAAACCTACTCAGGGAGTACTTAGATTTCAAGAATCTAATGATTTTATAAACATAAAAAAGGAAAAAGAAAAGGAATTTTCCAAAGACTTGAAATAATATTCATAAAAATAGCATATATATCACCAGAATGAAACAGCCCCATTCACCCAATTTATTTTCAGACTCTGGACTAAGCAATTTCAGATTTTATTTGTTCCTTAAGTCACATAAGGACACAGAAGCTTAAAGAGGGTCCAACACCCAGTCACAGAACAGGAAGGGTTCCAAGTAAAGAAATGGGCTGCGAAACTACTGTTTAGGGCCAACACAATTTGTTTTTTTAAAAATATGTGATTTGTAACTGAAGTAAAGCAGTTCTGTGTTCTTGACCATGGAGAAAGAACAAAGTGGTCCCCATGCTCTTGCTAGGTTAAATGTTCCCATGGGTCCTGCAGACTAGGGCAGAACACCAGACCAGGTGACTGCTTAGAGTCTAACTTTTAATTTTATGATTTTGCAACTGTGTCAGATAAGATAAGCCTTTCTAAGGAGAGCAGAGGCCAGGGAAGAGATATTTTATCTCGTCTCCACTGCAGTGCTAGAAAAACCTGGAGAAGAGAAATCAAACACACTCCTGTGAGCATGTGTGTGTGCTATGTGACTGTGTTTGTATGTGTGCAAGTGTGTGCTTTTATGTATGTGTTGTGAGTTCATGTTTTTGTGTACGTATGTGTATCTATGCGTGTACGTGTGTAAATGTGTATGTGTTTCCAAATTGTTCTTACACAGGAAGGAAATAAATGACCTTTGAAAGCAGAGAACTCTTGACTACCTCTCTGAGGATAAAAGCAGTTACATTTCTGAAACCACACCGTTTTGTTACTGAAATTTTATTTGGAGCTCTTGACTTTCCATAATGCCATCTTTGTAAGTCACGTTGCAATGTATATAGAACTATTTTTAAATATTATAATAAAAACAGCAACATTTCATTCTAATAACGTTATGTCTTCACCATTAGTTATTAAACCATTATTTTGAAAGTTAATTTTCATAATTTTATCAACATCATGAATGTCTGTAGGCAGCTGGTGTTTTTAAACAAGACACCATTAACAACTAAATTTTAGACCTGTCTTTCCACTAACTGGTGAGTAGGATTTGACCATTTACTACATCTATCTAGCCTCTTGAATCCTCATTACAAGAAGAAATACTTAGAAATATCTTTATGGCATTTTTGCAAAAAAAATGCATATAACACCTCATTGGCACACAGTGAGCACTCAATAGTAATTAACCATTAACAATGCTATTAGTTTGCTTGGGCTTCTATAACAAAATGACACAGGCTGGGTGGCTTAAACAACAGACATTATTGTTAGAGGCTGAAAGTCTTAGAAGCAAGGTATGGGCAGTGCTGCTTCCTCCTGAGGCTTCTCTCCTTGGCATGCAAATGGTTACTGCCTCATTGTGACTTCATGCAGTCATCCCTCCGTAAGTGTCTGTGTCCTAATCTCCTCTTCTTATAAGGACACTAGACTTGTTGGATTAGGGCCAATCCCAATGACATCATTTTACCTTAATCACTTTTTTAAAGGCTTTCATCTCCAAATACCACCACAGAGATATGGGGGTCAGGGCTTCAACACATGAATTTGGAGGGAGGGGCAGAAGGCAGCTCATAGCACTGATTCAACCCATAACAAACACTGACTATGTAGTGCCACTGGGTAGTTGAACTTACTTCCTGAGGGAAGGGTCACATTTCTAGTAGAAGTAAAATGTGTAAGTTCATGCTTCCCTTTGAATGGAGGAATAAAGCCAAAAAAGAAGCTGCCAGAGGGATGACATGTTTCCCTTTCTTTGACCCTCCATAGTGGGAAGTTTAACATTGTGTTTGAAAAACGAAATAGAGGACAGCCTGGATTGGGCTGTTTAAGTGTCCTGTGAGGATCATGCCCGTGCTGAGATGAGGAAAGGAAAGAACACCTAAGGAGAAGTGTGACACTGACCAAGGAGGCCACCCCAAGAGGAAAGGCTGCTGTGATGCTTGAGAAGGAGATGAGTGCCAGCTCAACACTCTTGAATGCCACAGCTCCTCTCAGGGGTGGCGCATCAAGGCTCCAATGCAAAGTTGAGCATCCCTAGTTCCTAGCACCTCACCCCAAAGCTGTGGATCCCCTACCTGTGACCGGCCAGGGAATGTGAGTGACTGTAGCCTCCATGTTTCTCCAGAACTCATCATCGGTGGAGCACCTGAGGTCACAGAACAGAGAAGTGAGATCAACTAAGAGTCAGTCCTTATTGTAATAACAGTCCAACTCCCTATTTTTCATACAAAATGACACTCTCCCTTCCAGAAGTTTCTGCATTCTCATGGCCCTATTAGTGGACATAAGAAAAGGAGACAACAGGATATTAATTAAAATATGCTCTGTTCCATGAAATTTCCATGAAGATTTCATAATCTTAAACTCTGGGAAGACCTCAAAAATATAGATTGATAAAGGAGATTAAATCAGTTATGGATTATTGACTTCTAAACCAATTTTATAGTGACAATAATGCTCTTTTGGTAGACATGGGAAACAGCAATTCTTGGCTGAATATGTACCATCAAAGCAAATATTAAATATTAGCATATATTAAAATTTTGGCTATTTTCAAAATGTATTACCAATATTTTATTCCTTCCAATGAATGTTTTCCAATAACATTACAGTGTTAAAATGTCTTTTTCTCAGATAATACAGAATAGGGCAGTTAATAACAATGTATGATGCTTAATACCCTAATTACACTCTTTTAAAAGACATTTTTTCCTTAAAACACTTTAATTAATTGAAGTCTACATAGTTGGATTGATACTCTGAGACAGAAAGATCGTGTCAATTGCATAGTATACTTACAAGAGATATTACACTGAAAAAATTAAAAAGGAAGGAAAGAAGCAAGGAAGGAAGGAGAGAAGGAAGGGAGGAAGGAAGGAAGGAAGGAAGGAAGGAAGGAAGGAAGGAAGGAAGGAAGGAAGGAAGGAAGGAAGGAAGGAAGAAACTGCAGACCCGGAAAGGGTTGGACCATTCCGTTTAATAAAGTCTCACAACGTGGACAAGCACACAGGCAGGGGAAACCACTCTTCAGGCAAACAAACAGCAAAATGGCCCCTCACATTTGCAGGCAGGAAATCTGCCATTTGCAATCCCCATGAGTGCAAGCATCCTTACTTAGCCTTATATAGGATATACAAATGTGGCACTGCCACATGCTCATGCACTAATCAGGTAAAGTGCTTACACCTGGTAACCCTGAGAGCAGGCCTAACACAGCTGCCCTACAGATGGATAGATGGATAGATGGATAGATGAGAGATGATAGATAGATAGATAGATAGATAGATAGATAGATAGATAGATAGATAGATAGAAAATTAGGTAGGGGTATTTTCAGTCTACCGTAAGTAGATGTATAATGTTGAAATGATGTTGGTTTGGTTTGATTTACCCAAATAATTATCTTGCATTACTTCTTCATTTCCAAGATGTTTCTGATCTATATATATGTGTCCCTTCAAATTATTTTGTAAGGCACTAATTAGCTGCCTTTTCTTGTGGTTTGAAGCTTCCCTCCAGATTGGATGCTTCTAGAGAACTACCCTCAGTCAATAGGTCAAAATCACAGGACGGTACTGGGAACCTCCATACTGGCCCCAGCTGGGGTATGAAGAAGAGCAACTCCTGAAAAGAGAAGCTCAAACATCGAAAGGAAATGGCATTAAGTGGTCAAGCTCATGCCCACATGTCTTTAAGTGAGGCAGAGCCTCTGCAACCCGAGGGTCGTAGATTGCGTCTTGCCAATGTTTCCAATAGCATAGGAGATGCTGTATTTACTTTATCTTCCATGAATCTCTTTGAGGAAATTGTGCAAAATGAAAAAGTTCAGTGTCTCTTCCTTGAAAACAATCTTAGCTATTGGTGCCAATTACAAGAACTGTGGTATTCCTTATTCTCTTGAACCTCATGCCCATGAGACACACCACTATAGATGTGGGGCAGCTGTGTTAGGCTTGCCTGTGGGTTTGCCAGCTGCAAGCACTTTGCTTGATTGCTGCGTGAGCAGGAGGCAGAGGCACGTGTGCATTGCCTATACAGGGCTATGGGTGCTTCCTCTGGGCGGTGATTCTCCCAGATCGCTCTCCATCCACCGTGAGGTGCTGTTTTCCTTGCTCCCTTGCCCTTACTGCAAATAACAGATTTTTCCCTTGTTTATTAGCTATTTCACTTTTGTTGTTTATTTGCTCACGTGTCTTTGCGAGCCTCCAATAAACGGGTATGGGCCAACACTTTCCAGCTCTACAGTTTCTCTACCGTCTGCCCGAATCCAATGTGAATGTGCTTGGCCTCAGAGGAAAAGCTGGAAAATGGGTGCACAGAACAGGAGCAAGAGATTACCAAGTTGAGTGATTTAATGTATTTCAGGACATAGTCTGTCCACATTGTGCAAATGCCCTTACCTCTGCTAAAGTGCCTATGATGCCATTTTTCGGTTGGTATTCCCTTAACAGCCCACTTGTTACCTCAAGAGCTTTTATTGGATCTTGCTCTTGGCCAAGCTGGCAGAGTACAGCTGCAGGGCCAGGGAAGAACATCTCGTATCCATAGCAAGGACACTCAGACTAACACAAATGAAGAAGGGTGAAATGCAGAACAATGGTGAGACAAAAATGTTCATAACTGATGTGGGTGTCACCACACTACGTGCCAGGGCCATAGCCATGTGGCATGACTTTGGCTCTTGGCCAACCTCCAGCTTAGAGACATTTTCCTTACATGCTCCCACAAAGTAACCCCAGCCAGCCAAGGAAAGACTCCGGAGGAATCCGAGTGCTTCTCCAAGAACAGCTGAGGGTCACTCCTCCGTGACTCCTGCTGCAGCCGCTGTCAGAGCTTCCAGCAGCTCGGTGAGCCAGCCCCGCTGAGGCCTCTTTCCCGGCTGTCTGTCACCGTGACTGATCACAGCTCCTCTTTCCCTTCTCCACCTCATTTTCAAGTGACTTCCTTTTTTCTGTAATTCATAAATCCTCACTTTCATGTGAGGCTTCTCTATGATACTTTATCAAATGCCTTTTGAAAGCCTCTGCAGAAAATATAACCTGTGTCCTGGACTTCCTTCCCTCAGCTATTTCTTCAGTAATGGAATCCATTTTTTAGAAAGCGAGACACAGCAGGGCAGGATGGTTCTTGGATATACTGCACCTTCCCCTGAGGACCCCAAAGCCCTCCGTGCAGGCTCTGTGTGACTCACCTGTGCCACACGCCTTCTGTGAAAGAAAGCAATAAATTCTCGATTCTGCTATAGTGAAGTTCTCCTCTTCCTCAAAACCCTTTAATAGGCCCTCTCACTAATAATCCTTTGTTCCAAATTGATAGGAAGCATGTATTATTGTCTTCACATGACAACAAACAGTGAGGCTTCGAGACCAGATCTGTGGGACAGGGGACAGAGTTCCCTCTCTGGTGGGATTCTGGTCTCTTCTGCTTCTGCAGCCCTGGAATGATGAGCTTTATCTCTCTCTCTCTTTACTTTTTTACAGCAGTTTTAGGCATACAGCAAAATTGAGGGGACAATATAGAGCGTTCCAGATAACCTCATTCCCACACATGCACAGCCTCCCCCACTATCAGCATCCCCACCTGATGGTACATTTGTTACAGCTGAGGTTACAGCAGGTTTGCTTTGACATCATCATCACCCAAAGTTTATAGTTTACATTAGGGTCACTCTTGGTGTTGTGCATTCTTTGGATTTCAACAAATGTATAACAACATGTATCCATTGTTATAGTGTCATATGGGATAGTAACTTGAGTGCCTTAAAACCGTGGTGCTCCACCTGTTCCTCTTGCCCTTCGGGGCAAGTAGGCTGGAGAACACAGGGAGGCACCACACCTGGAAAATGAAGTCAGCTCCTGGTCCACATCTGTGCTCAGCAGAGAGCCCGTAGTGCTGTTCCAGGTGGTCCCTCCAGTCTCACTTTTCATTTTGCTCCCCTTTCAAGCTGAACACCAGCCCTTCTCGCTCACACACGAGGGGACATACATGCAGCTCCCCTTTACGAGATCTTGTTCCTTAACTGTTCATTCATGAATTATAAAAGGAGAGAAATTTACCTATATGTCCCAAAAGGAAAAGGCCAAGTTCAAATTGAATTTATCTATATTATCTCACTCTTAAAAAAATAAAAAAAGTTAAATTCACCTCCTGATCAAGAAACTTGAGAGGAATTTTTTTATAATGTTCATAGCAATAGCTTCTACATTAGCTTTGATATGATAAGAGCATAGGCCAATAATAGCACAGTGATTGGGGGCCAATTTTCCTTAAATGCCTCTTCCATGTGATATGGAGTCCTTTTGAGATTTAGAAGCATGGGGATTCTGTCTTCTGAAAAAGCTGCATAAATTGAGAAACTCTCACAATGAGGTTTGGTCTGATTCCTCCCTGATCATGACTTGTCAGTGGCTCCCAGTGCTGACTGATTGGACCTACTCAGTGAGCTGCCCGTCACAATGAGAACACTTCTCAACCTCCTCCACTTGGAGCTATATGCATTTCCCTTATTAAATTCCTTTGTCAGAGCTTTATAATTTAGCTCTAAAAATCAGAGTGAGTTACAGCTCAAGCTACCAGCTGACAAGACCTTTAAAAAAAAAAAAGTCACTTCAAACTGCATTTTCAAGCACTGGGAGATTTAGAAGGTGGGAACTGGCAATAAGAAAATATAATACTTTGGCCCTTGTCTCAATTTTCTGCTTAATCTTGGTGTCTCAAAGAAAATGTGGATATATTTCCAAAGTATTTTCAGTCCGTGAAAAGTATTTTTCTTCTAAAACGTCAGGTTTCTCTTTAGATGAAAACCCAATTTTTAGAACATTTAATATGTGTAGCTGGAAATTAATGCAGTCAGCCAGAAGTTGGTCACGTGGTTAGCTCAGTAAAGTAAGCATGAGCCAGAGAGCGTAACTTTAAATCATTGTGCCCCAAAGTGTGTCCAAGAGTCATGTCCATCAGGTGTCCCTTTGAAATCCATCCTGACCTTCCAAAGACTATCTCCAGAGCAGAAACAGACCTTTAACAAATACCTGGAAGATTTGAAAGCTCACCAACCAACCTTTCCATCTGCCCCAAGGTGGGGGCTCCGAGGTGGTTTGGAGACCAGTGGTCAAGCTAAACTCTTCATTGAGTCCATAAGGCTAGAGAAAACATGTGACTTGGAACTGAACCAAGGAGGTGGAAATGGCATTAGGACAAAAAGTATTTGTCTGGTAATTGTTTGTTCCTGCTTGACTCCGTGCCAGCAGTGACTAACATATTTATCATAATTATACTCCATGTTAGCTAGGAAAAGAAAAGTAATCTAAAGCATGTTGAAGTAATATGTAAATGTTTGTTTTTAAGATGCAAAAATTTAAGGAGTATTGATTGACAAGTAACTGAAGGAGGCTTAAATGATGAGGAAAAAGAAAAGGAATGGAGGATAAGAGGCTTTGAATCTGGTGCCAGAGAGGCCAGAGGGGTGGTGGGTGCTGCATGGAGGCCAAAAGCGGTACCAGGGTGATGACAGGAAGAACAAGGAGGGTTAGTTCCTCATCAGAAGGACCAGATGTCAGATACTCTAAGGAGAGTGTATTTCATTTTAGAATGCTCTCTAAACACCTGAGTCAAGAAGAAGCAGATGGCAGGAGATGAGTGTAACCTATAAAGAGCCCAATTTGTGTACCAAATGGGTTCTGGGGCATCTTTGACACCAGTGACACCAGTGTGACTGGTGAACAAATGTGTAGAAAGAACACAATCCAGAAAATAAGGAAACAAGATTAAAGTCAAGGGTAGGAAGCACCTGGTGGCGAAAAGTCCAACTTCATATTTTATTTTTCCCATTTTCTATCTACACTCAATCAGCACTTCACATTTACTCATTTAAATTTGAACTCATAGCCTGACCTGTGGTGGCGCAGTGGATAAAGCGTCAACCTGGGAATACTGAGGTCGCCGGTTCAAAACCCTGTACTGGTCTGGTCAAGGCACATATGGGAGTTGATGCTTCCAGCTCCTTCCCCTTTCTCTCTTTCTCTATCTCTCTCTCACACTCTGTGTCTCCTCTCTAAAATGAATAAATTAAAAATAAAATAAAATAAAAAACCTTTAAATTTGAACTCATAATTTACAGTTCCCCAAGCCATTAGAGCCTCTACTTATACACCCTGCTTATTGTAAGGTCTCCTTGCTCTCCCAGTCACTCATGTAAAAACCCAGTGTTGACTCTGGTTTCTGAGTCATTCATCTTTACTGCTTTCTCACCATCAAACTCACTGCCAATGAACAGAGATTTTGGCATTGGAATTGCATTGAGTGACATTTCTCCCTTCCATTTGATGCCACTGCCACCAGCCCGGTTTATTTTACGTCCCACATGAACAGTCATGATCACATCCATTTCATCCTGAAAGGACCCACAAGGTTAACTTCCTGGATCAAATTAGCCCCATCTAACCTCCAGATGCCACCAGCCCCAAACTGCTTCCATCGTCACCAAATGACTCAAGTGTTAACCAAAATGTCCCTACCTGTCTTGTAAATTGCAACTCATCTCAACCAGACACCATGCTCTGGAGACACCTGAATGCCAAGCAGCCCACCTGGGATTCAGTTTCTTTTTCTTTTTTTTCAGCTTTATTAAGGTATAATTGACAATTAAAAATTGTTTATATTTGTTACTCTTCTTTGAGTTCCTTCTTCCATCATACAAAAGTCCTCTCTGAGCCCCTTTTCAACTCCTCATTTTCCTTTCCTAATTTCACATTCCTGAGTGTTCCTGTTCTAGCTCCTCTCCCCTTCCTCTCCCAAAGACCTCAGATCTTTAACTCAGCTGTAACTACTCTACTTCTTTACACTTGGATGCTCACTATCCCATGTTTTATTACTAAAGGAATTTTTTTAGGACTTTTCCCCCCTTAACCTCATCTATATTTGGCATTTTATCAAATGGGACAATTTTAATTATTTCAGATTACACGTGTTTGCAAGTCTAGGTGGTGTGCACCCAACATGGATAGAGATTCGTTTAGAACACTGACCACTTGTCCAGTTCCATAATGGTTGTCCAGGAGAATACAGTGGATGGAACTGGCCTTTGTCAAGGTTCAAGGGAGCTCAGGTTGTTGGTGGACCAGCCTTTAAAGAACAAGGAACTGGGACTTGGTCCTTGATGGTGATCGAGCCCACAAGGTCCTCCTTCAAACTTTTTACATTTTTGAGATGCCAGGACTCTTTTGTTTCATTCTCCTTCCTACACCTGAATCCCACCCTGAGTTCTTAGCACTGGAATTGGTCACAGGGACAAAAGAGCAAAGTGGTAATGACAAAGAAGGAAACATACTTCCACTTCTGAAACCAATCTGTCATTTCACCGTGCTGTCCATGAAGTCCCCATCCCCTCTCTTACCATGAAATGTTCATGGATGCTTCTCATGGCAATTTTTTCTATATATTTTACCATGTTTCCCATTTTCTTGTGAGATGATTTAATTTTCTTTTTTCTCCTCAAACATTCAACAATTTCTTCTTTCTTCCTGAGAAATTGGAGTGACCAGAAGTCAAGCTACTCAATTCCCACCCCATCCCCCCACCACCTGCCTCCCAACACATCCATTCGCCAAGTCCTGCCACAGGTCTATGGATTTTCTCCTCAGTGCCCCCCAGAAAGGGCAATTTCCCCAGCTCACTCAGTCAAAAGATGCACTTAGTGATCTTCCTCCTTCTGTTCCACATCAGAAAATTCTTCTGCATTGGATCATTCCTTTAGCATAAAGGGGTTTCTCTTCCCCACCTTAAAAAAAAAGGGAAAAAAAAAAGATCTCTCTGCCCTGGCTGGTTTTCTTAGTGGACAGAGCATCTGCCCAGCATATGGGCATCCTGGGTTTGATTTCCAGTCAGGGCACACACGAGAAGTGAACATCTGCTTCTCTTCCCCTCCCTCTCCCCCATATCTCTCTCTTCCCCTCCCACAGCCAGTGTCTCAATTGGTTTAAGCATCATCCCCTGGGCGCTGAGGATAGCTCAGTTAGTCCAAGCATCAGCCTCAAGTGCTAAAAGTAGCTTGGTTGATTTGAGTATCAGCCCTAGATAGGGTTGCCAAGTAGATCCCAATCGAAGTACATGTGGGAGTCTGTCTCTCTATCTCTCTTCCTCTCACTTAATAAAAAAATAGATTCCTCTTCACCTTAGTCTCATCTCCAGATTCTCCCCATTCTTTGTTCCCCTTTTCAACAATACTCGTCAAAAAGAGTGTCTTCATTTGGTTTCTCTTCTCTTTCAACCTCTCCAGTTAATCACAAATTCCCTACAAGACTTAAAGGTTGGCATCTAGCCTTCTCTCTGTGTAACCTCCTCAGTGAACCCTGCCCTGACTACCTGGTTTAAATTGGGCTTTTAAGTACAGCGTGTCCATAAAGTCATGGTGCACCGCTTTCCTGTGACTGGTCAAAAGTGCACCATGACTTTACGGACACACTGTATACTATTGGTGGGATTGTCCATAGGTACAGTCATCACAGAAAACAGTACGGAGTTTCCTCAAAAATATTTAAATTTTTACATCTACGTATACATCCAAAGAAAATGGTACAACAGTCTTGAAGAGATATCTGTACTTCGTGTTCACTGAAGCATGGTTTATTATAATCAGTATTTATAAAGAAATCTGTTATATATATGTACATATATATACATATATAATACATTAAATATTATTTATTCATAAAAAAAGAAGGAAATCCTGCAATATGTGACAACATGGATAGACCTTGATGACATTATGTTAAGTGAAATACGCCAGAAAAAAAAATAAATACTGCCTGACCTGTGGTGGCACAGTGGATAAAGCATCGACCTGGGAACACTGAGGTCGCCAGTTCAAAACCCTGCACTGGTCTGGTCAAGGCACATATGGGAGTTGATGCTTCCAGCTCCTGCCCCCTCCCTCTCTCTCTCTGTGTCTCCTCTCTAAAATGAATAAAATAAAAAGAAATTTTAAAAAAAAGTTTTAAATAAATAAATAAATACTGCATGATTTCACTTATATGTGAAATGTAAAATAGTAAAATTCACAGAATCAGAGTAAAATGATGGTCTTCAGGGGCTCAGGGGATGGTGAAATGGGGAGGTGATGTTCAAAAGCTACAAACTTCCAGTTATAAGATTAATAAGTTCCAAAGTTTTACTGTACAGCATGGTGACTGTAGTTAATAATGTACCATATACTTGAAATTTTCTGAAAGAGGAGGTCTTAAGAGATCTCACCACACATGCACATACACACAAGCACAAATGATACTTCTGTGAGATGATGGATGTGATACCCAGCTTGATTGTGATAATAATTTTACAATGTGTACATATGTCAATGTTGTATACCTTAAGTATAAAAAAATTAAAATTAAAAATTTTGAAAGTAAAGTAAGATCCTCTGTGAGCAAAAGAAAGAAAAATTAAAACAAGCATTGAGCCTCCATGACCAGGGCACTCACCTGATACTCCAATACCCAGGCTCTAGTTTTTTCATGTAGAATTTATTACCCTCTACTATATTCTGCAAGTTGTTTCTTTCAGGTGTCATATGTTTTTATTCACTCATTCATTCCCAGCAGTGCCTGTTACAATAATTAGGTTTTATAGGTTATTAATACTAGCTACACAAAAAATTGAATAATCCTCTTTAATCCCGTTTCCATCCAGCCTTTTCACCCCTCCCTGTAATGAACACAGATATTATCAAGGAGGCAAAAGGAAAGTTGGGGACTCTAGTCATGAAATTGTCAAAGCCAAGGCCCACCTTGGAGCTCTCAAATCATAGAGTAGTTCTAACCTACTCATTTGAACATCAGAATTCTAAAACAAGGAAGTCTTCCTACCAAATGGGGCAAAATTTGCAAACCACCTAATCCCTTAACTCACAAACAGAATCCAATGGGAATTCTCCCAGAAACAAGCTCCCTCACTGTGGATAAAGAATCCTGTTCACCATGAGAATTCTTTAGCAGGCCTCAGTTAATGTCCAAACCACCAGAGAAGGTTTCCAGGCAAAGAGAGAAATGAGAAGTCAGGGTAATGCTCCTTCCCATTTCCTGGGGGTTGGGTGCAGTTTATCATGGTTCTAAGTCCTTTCTAGATGGACCAGGATGAACTGCTGTGACATGGACTTGTTCATTCTCTCCCTATGTGGCTACATCATGGGCTGAGGACACAGACATGCACAAGATGGTTTCTACCCATAATATGCTCATCACCTATTCTGCATCTCTCCTGGTGCACCCTAAACTCCAGCCCCCACTGTCACCCTCGCTCAGTACCAGACCATCACCTGATTCACTGACCACAAGCTCCCAATTTAAATGTTTATTGAATAATTTATTATAAAAAGCAGCAGGACACAGGGCCTGACATCCTCTTTATGTTTTTCTAAATTTGCTGTCCTCATTTTTGGTTTCCATTCTTATTCTAGATTTTATTATCCTTGTTAGAGTTGGGAGGACCACAGAGGACACCTCAGTTTTACCAAAATTCTCTTTCTACTTTGCATAACAAATGGGGGCTAAATAGAGAAAACAACAAGAACTATTACTTTCATACGCCGCATCTACTCCAAGGGTTACAGGACAAAACTCACACATGTTCGTTTCAGGGATAAAGATGTCTTTGAATACAGTGGTACCTTGAGACATGAGTTTAATTCATTCTGTAACTGAGCTCATAAGTCAGCCAGCTTGTATATCAAACAAATTTCTCCCATTTAAAATAACTGAAATAGATTTAATCAGTTTCAGCCCTGTGAAACATCCCCAAACCATCCTAAATTATGAAAAAAGACATGTTTTTAATTAAGAAACACATGTATACTTTACCAATGCAAAAAAATATATATGAAATAAAAGAAAAAAGTGTTATTTAGTACTGTATTCTCACCTTGGAGACAGACGAGTGCAGCTAACGGAGGTGAATGGTGGAGGAGGAGGGAGGGAGGAAGGGATGCAGGCACTGTAGACACGTAAACTAAAACTGCACTTTCTTAACACTAAAACTGCATTTTTTTTTACTTTAAATAAAACTAAAACTGCACTTTCTTTACTTAAAATGAAATCACAAAAACTTAATGGTAAAAAAATAATGCACTTTCTTAGCTTTAAACTTAAACTAAGCTTAACATTATGTATTTTTTATTTAATAATCACTTGTTTTTGCCTTTTTGGCTGCGCTTTCAACACTTTCACTTGCAGGACTTTTGAATAAAAATCTATCCAAAGAGGTTTGCTTTTGCCTGCCTTTTAAAATATTACGGAAATGTGACAAACAACTGTCATTAAAAAGTGCTGAAGCACGACCAGTTAAAACTTTTTCTGGGTGTTTCTTTTCAATGAAACTTGAAAGCTTCTCCCAAATTGCCAGCATGTCTTTAATTTCACTTGTAGAAATCACTTCCTCCAACTCTACCTCCTCCTCATTACTAATCTCTTGTAGAAGCTCCATATATTGCATCATCTGTAGCTCCTTCAACTCCTCAGTTGAGAGTTCCTCCTCATGTTCCTGGATGAGCTCATTTATGTCACCCTCATCTACCTCCACTACCTCCAGACCCATCGACTTTCCTAGGGACACAATCTCGTCCAATGCTTCTACCTCGCTCTTAGTCTCTGGTTCAAATCCTTCGAAGTCCCTATCTGCAACAAAATTAGGCCATAACTTTATACATGTAGAGTTCAAGGTTCTTCTTGTAACCTCTTGCCATGCCAAGTCAATAATGCGTAAACATATCATGATGTTATAGTGATCTTTCCAAAACTCTCAAAGGGTGCCTGACCAGGCGGTGGCGCAGTGGATAGAGCATCAGACTTGGATGCGGAGGACCCAGGTTCGAGACCCCAAGGTTGTCAGCTTGAGCATGGACTAATATGGCTTGAGCAAGAAGCTCACCAGCTTGGACCCAAGGTTGCTGGCTCGAGCAAGGGGTTACTTCGTCTGCTGAAGGCCTGCGGTCAAGGCACATATGAGAAAGCAATCAATGAACAACTAAGGTGTTGCAATGAAAAACTGATGATTGATGCTTCTCATCTCTCTTTGTTCCTGTCTATCTGTCCCTATCTATCCCCCTAACTCTCTCTCTCTGTCCCTGTAAAAAAAAAAACAAAAACCTCTCAAAGGGTTAGATTTGTATTCTCAGTCACCTCAAAGCAGTGGCAGAACAAGTGCTTTGTGTAAAGCTTTTTAAAGTTGGAAATGACCTGCTGATCCATAGGTTGCAAGATTGAAGTTGTATTGGGTGGGAGGTAGAGGATATTCACGAATTTGAACTCGTCGAGAATGTCATCTTCAAGACCAGGTCGGTGGGCTGGAGCATTTTCAAGGATTAGTAATGCTTTCATCGGGAGTTTATTTTCTTGAAGATATTTCTTCACTGCAGGACCAAAGATGAGATTTACCCATTCAATAAAATACTGCCACATAACCCATGTTCTAGCATTCGTGCGCCACATAACCTGCAGTTTTTCTTTAAGAATCTTGTGAGTCTTAAAGGCTCAAAAATTTTCAGAATGATACACTAGCAGTGGCTTTACTTTACAGTCACCGCTAGCATTTGCACACAATGCAAGGGTCAGAAGGTTTTTTATGGGTTTATGACCTGGCAGCTTCTTCTCCTCAGCTGTGATGAAAGTTCTTCAGGGCATTTTTTTCCAAAACAATCCTGTTTTGTCACAGTTGAACACTTGTTGGGGCATGTACCCTTCCTTTGCAATAAGCACAGCAAAACGTGCGTGATGTACTCCTCAGATGCCTTAACGTCAGCATTCGCAGCTTCACCATTTCTCACCACCGAGTGGATGCCAGATGTCTTCTTGAAATTTTCAAACCAGCCGTGACTTGACTTAAACGTATCTTCTGTTGCCTCTTCTGAAGTTCATGGTTCTTTCTTATTCAAGTCGCCGTAAATAATATGTGCCTTTTTGCATATTACAGTCTCCGTCACTGTATCTCCTGCCAGCTCTTTCTCTTTCACCCACACCAACAGAAGCTTTTTCATTTCTTCATGGATATTTGTTCTTAATTGAGACAGAACTGTAGTTCCTTTCACTGGATTAGTGCTTTTGATGGCATCTTTTTGTTTAAGGAGGGTATAATTTGTAGATGTATTGCAGGTAATATGGCCTTGCCAGTTCAATCACTCGTACACCACGCTCATGTTTTTCTATTATTTCTTTAATTTCTTTTTATATTATTCATTTTAGAGAGGAGACATAGAGTGAGTGAGAGAGAGAGAGAGAGAGAGAGAGAGAAAGGGGGAGGTGCTGGAAGCATCAACTCCCATATGTGCCTTGACCAGACCAGTGCAGGGTTTTGAACCGGCGACCTCAGTGTTCCCAGGTCGACGCTTTATCCACTGCGCCACCACAGGTTAGGCTCTATTATTTCTTGCTTTACTTCTATCAACATCATTCTCTTCTTCTTCTCACCATTGTCCTTTACACTCACTTTCTTCGGCCCCATGATAGCACACAAAAAAAGTTAGTAAAAAATGCAAAAATGATGCAAGAACAAGTACAGTGCACGAGATTCGACTTGATTCTGGGGGTAACACATGAGAAAGAACAAGATACTGCTGTGCTGCTGATACTGGACCTGTGCGCCAACGCGCCAACTAGCGGCAGCTTGCCCAATCATGACTCGTATCTCGGAATTTCGCTTGGATCTCGAACAAAAAAATGGACCAAGTCACAGCTCTTATCTAAAAAGAAACAAAAAAGAATCGTATGTTGGTCTGCTCGTATCTCAAGGTACCACTGTAATTAGCTTCTGTAACACCAACCTTGGTGATGTGTTCTGGATTAAATATTTCCTAATGATGCTGCTTCCTGCTTTCATCCCAGTCAAGGAAGAAAACAGAGACTGATGAACTTGCTGTCTCGAGGCCCAGCGGGAGCCCACACAGACAGTAAGGACAGAGTTCACAAATCATCACAGCAATTCAAAATAGCCTGTAAAGTAGAAATTCCCAATTATGAACTCCATAAAAATTGCTCTTAGTAGGGCCATTGTTTAAAAGAGTTGTGCCTTTACTCCTTTTATCCATGTCTCATCATGTTCTATCTTCGGCCAGGCCCTACTAAAATAAAAGGGGATACTCTTCTGAGTTTCATTTTGATAGTGTGCATTATAAAAACAATAGCTTTTCTCAAACTAGTTTGAGAAAAGTTCTCACACCTCCGCTTTTCCCAGTTGAGAACTATGAATCAAATCAAAGAGATATTACCAAGCAAAGTCCATGGGCCTGATGCTTCAAAAGGCCAAAACTTACTCCAGTTTGGAGTAAGGAAAGATTTATTGATCCAGAAGACTCCAACTGAGAAGATGGGAGACCTCATCCTCAAATCCATCTTGCTCACTGGACCAGACCAAGAGAGAACAGGTATATGAAAGTGCTCGTGAGGCAAATTTTAATTGAAAGACCCTGAAAGGTGGCCTTTTATGATAAAGAACATCAACACCCGATCTTCCTGAACAATGAACTCTTAGTTTATGAAAGGATTCCAGTGTTAAAGTTCTGGTCATGTCCCGTTCCTTTGGTTCTGGGGTGAGAGGTGCAAGACTTTTTTGTTCCAGGTGCAGCTAGAGGTCAAAGTTCTTTTCTCTGTGCATGCTTCAGCAATGTGACTTGTGGTTTGGGGCTGTTGTCTCTGAAAATCAACTTGACACCTTGTCAAACTTGCTGAGCTGGTTCCACAGTTACAGATAACCACCATAGAAAACCTCCCATTGACACCAAGCTCATCTGTATACCCTTGCCTCAGGAATCCCCATGATTATTAGTCTCAATACTTTACTGATCCTTGAATGTTAATAACATTCCACAGGACAGAATATGAGAATGACAGGAGAGTGAAGATACATCCTATTCACTAAAGAACACCTTAAGAGTTAAGCGTTTTACAAAATATGACAGTGACCAGTAGGAATATAGGTGATGCAAACTCACTGCACAGCAGGTTCTCAAGCTGATGTGACATATGTCCCACACCTCCTTGATATCCACTAAATGTAGACTTTCTGGGTTGTTGACTAACTGCCAAACGTCTGTCTCCGTCTTGCCTTCTAAGTCCTCTCCATGTAGCTTTCAGCCTGATGTTCCCAAACTCCGATCTGACCACGATGCCCACAGCTTCACCTCCGATTCCTCACTCTCTCACCTTGGGGGTTCAGTTTCAACACATGAATTTTAAGAGGACACAACATGCTGTTTATGATAAGGAATAAGCAAAGAAAACTGAGGTACCAGAATGTAAGAAGAAAAGGATACCACATGAAAAATAATTTATATTGAAATGTGAATATGTGATTTTACTGGAAATGAAACCAGTGACTGGTTCAGCCATAGAGAAAGTAATACTCTTGTTTTTAGATTTTTTTTTACTTGTTCCCCCCCCCCCCAAAAAAAAAATACCTACTCAACAATATCAAAGAGAGAAGCCTGCCTGAACGTGAACGGTGCTGCCCGTGAGCGTGCTCAGTAGTCCCTGAATAAGAAGCCCATATAAATCCAGTGTTATTACAATACAGGGAAAGGTTGTGGGGTTAACAATGGGAAGGCGGAATAACAGAAAACAATGCATTTGTCAGAATCCTAGTGGCATTGGTCTGGGTCCCATAGACATTCTGAAACAGCAAGCAAGCAGGGGTGGATGACAGACAGGTAGAAACAGGCTGGCAAGCAGCTGGGCAAAGCAGTTCTGTGTAGACGTGAAATTAAGAGCATTCTTCCTCTGAAAGCTTTAATCCTTGCTGTTTTTTACATCCAGGTCTCTGATTTGTCTCTGGCTCTAACTTGAGTCATTTCATCCACTTCTAAGGGCCAGCCATGGCCACAAAGTGCCACCAGATTCCAAACTGCAGCCTTCCCCTAGTTGAGCTTGAGATGGACACCAGAGTACTTTGCTGTGGATTCATGTGTTGAGCACGTCTGTTTCACATGACACATCGCTGATTTCTCCCTGGTTCAGAACCTAAGAGATGATAACGATCTCCCAAGAAACCGGTTATCTGTCCTGCACAGACCAACCAAAGCTTTGTCAGTTTCTCTGGGATGTTTAATCAGATGTCTTTGAATATGTGAGAGAATAAAGCCCACTTAATAAACATGTCTTGCTTAAAAACTCTTTGTAATAGCTTAAGATGTGTGTCCTTTTTTTCTCTCTTTCTTTTTTTTTTTTCAGCACGTTTTTTTTCAAGCCTTTGAAAGCCGCTATCTGACGCGCGTGGTGTCTGAACTGGCCTGGCTCTGCGTGCGCACAGACGGGAAGAAAGCTGGCTGTTCTGATCCTGCGCTTCTCTGGGGCGTGAGATAAGGCTCTGCCGAAAGTTGCCACGCGATCCTGAAATTTCAGAAGACAGGCAATGCAGAAGCGCAGGGCTCCACGAGTTTTCGGAAGGCTCTTCTATTATTTATAGGAAGAGACAAAGACACACCAAAAAAGAAAAAAAAGAAAAAGCTTTCCTTAGATGGAAGAAATTAGGGCACGTCAACACCACAAACTGATCTACCACCATGAGAGCGTGATACCGAAGCAGACCGAGATTTTTCTAAGGGATGAAACTTTCTGGACAACCAAGACCCAGAAAATAATCATTTTCATGGTTCACTTTTGTCTTTAAAAAAAAAGAAACTCTAAAGCCACATCCTTTAAAAAGTTACTGTTTTAAGAACCGTGGACCATTTGTAGCCTCCCACCAACAAAAATAATGCACATTATCTGTAAAAACTTCCAGCTGCCTATTTATTCACACTCACATCTGAAGACCATGCACCTGAGAGAGGCAATAGTATGTGTCCCTCACACTGCCCAGTGATAGTGGATGGAGGTCACTGTACAAATATTCCTGTGCAGACAAGTGTTGTCATGTCAAAATGGGGGCTAATGGTCAGGCCAACATAGAGGAGTCATATTCCTTTTAGCGCCTGCCACCTCAGCCCATTGACTTTATCCATCTATACCAGACCCCTGTCTGCAAACTGAGGATACACTCCCTGCAGGTAGCTGGGGAGGTATAAGTGAGATTGTGGATGTAAGCTCTGGGAAAGGGCCTGAAGCTCACATGCATCATTTTGAATACAGACTGCATCTGTTGGTCATAATTTTGCCCTTAACATCCTTCCATAGGCCAAAATGATTCTCATTTCTCTACTCTCTGGCCTGAAATGATTTCTAAATAAACTGGCTCAAATGATCTGAATAACTTCTTTGCCACTGTCAGCTCTTTTGATTTGCAATGCCTTCTGACACGTTTTTGCATCAAATCACAAATCACACTCTAAAATAACATTGCCTGGGAAGTGGGAACTTTATGAGATTCCAATCCCAGACCAAGATGACTTGTGCTGGTGACAACTTAAATTAATTAACCGAGCTCCCACCCATCTTTATAAGACCATGGGCAGGCTCACTCATGCATCTCTGCAGAACAGAAGCTCACAATCATCAAAATGTGCAGAGATGAACTATAAGTGCTCCCTTAGTTTGTAGTCACTAATTTAAAAAATAGGAGTGCTGGCCCCTGGCCGGTTGTCTCAGTGGTAGAGAAACAGCCCTGTGTGTGGATGCCTCAGGTTCAATTCTTGATTCCTGGTCAAAGCATACAGGAAAAGCAACCATCTGCTTTTCCAACCTTCCCCTAACTCTTCTCTCTTTTCCCCCTCATAGCCATGGCTCGACTGGTTCAAGTGCATTGCCTGGGAACTGGGGATGGCTCTAGGGAGCCTCTTCCTCAAGTGCTAAAAATAACTCGGTTGCAAGCATGGCCCCAGGTAGGCAGAGCATCGGCCCCAAATGGGGATTGCTGGGTGGATCCAAGTCAGGGAGCTTATAGGAGTCTGTCTCTCTGTCTCTCCTCCTCTCACTTGGAAAAGAGGGGGGGAATAGAAAATAAAAATAAGAGTACCTTTGCACAGAACAACACAAGGTCCCAGGGAAGTGATAAGCACCTACCTCATTCCTCCTGACTGCCACACTCATAGGGGCCCTGAAGCTTGATGCCATTTTGCAGCTTCCTACCTGCTTGTGGCTGCAATGGGGTACAAGACTTTCTAATGAGGCATAAGTGAAGTGATACAGGGACCTGTGATGTTTTACTCATGTGGCAATTTGACTGGACCAATAACACCCAAGTAGCTGGTAAACTGGTTCCTGGGTGGGTTTATGCAGGTATCTCTGGAAGAGATTAATATTTGAATCAGTGAACTGAGTAAAGCAAATAGTCTCTCACCACTCTGGGGGCAGCATTCATTCCTTGGAGACCTTAATAGGACAAAAAAAAAAAAAAAACAAGAAAAGATGAATTCACTCTCCTTGCTTAACTGAGACAGGTATCTTCTGCCCTTGACTATCAGCCCTTGTGGTTCTCCAGCTTCAGACTCAGACTGGACTACACCAGCTGTCATGGACCTCCACTTGCAGAGGACAGATCCATTGTACTTCTCAATGTCATTAACACTGGGGAACAAAATTTTTGTTGTATCCACAAAAACACATGCTCTTACCTAAATCAGGTGTGCTAATCTCAAATCTGACATTAGTTTTTCTCTGTAAACTATGGTTTTTGTGCCATTCAAGATTTAGGTGTTCATCTTATTGTAAAATTGTCAACATTTAGTTTAACATAATCAAGTAAAATGTCTTCTTGGGCATCATCTTTGTGAAAATAAAAAAGTTTATATAATGCAGTACATACACTAATACACTAAAATATATTATTGCATCATAATTTGTCTATAATTTCAAAATAGAATATTAAAACACTTATTTTAATCAAAAAATTTGCGCAAAACTTATTTAAATTCTATTCAGGCAAAAATTTGTGTTTGTACCTCTTGCATTTCTGTACTTGTTGAGGACAATCTCGTTTGATGCTCCAGCAGTAGTCTGCCATCACTAACAGCTCCAAGATTTTGGGGAAATTTATCAAGGTGACTGTTCAGGAAGTGAATCTTAATGCTCATGTTACATCCAATGTCACAGAAAGCCAACAGCATCGTTTGAACCAGAAGTTCATAGTTTTCTGCTTTTTTGTTGCCAAGAAAGCTCATTGTAACTGCCACAAAAGACTGCCATGCTGCTTTCTCCTCCTTATTCATTTTCCTGGCAAATTCTTCATCACATATGAGTGTTCAAATTTGAGATCCAACAAATACACCTGCTTTTATCTTCTCAAAAGACAGGCAGGAAAAGCAGAAATAATATGTTGAAAGCATTCACCTTCTCTATTCAAAGCCTGAAGAAACTGCTTCATTAAGCCAAGTTTGATGTAAAGTGGGCGAAAGCTTATCCTGTCTCGATTAACTACAGGTTCTTTCACAATATTTTGCGTCCCTACTTCCGAGCTTCACATTTCGGCCACTCCTTCTGTGTCCAGTGTTTCTCCCAAGCTCGACTGTCCCACAAACACAGAAAGCAAGATATTTCATAAAACCTCTCTGTTGTCCTAGCTAGCAGGAAATTTACCATTTTAAGATCCACACAAAGCATCCAGTTTGCTCCTCATACTTCAGTAAGTTGAGGGCAATTTTCATGTCATTATAATCTTATAGCAGATGAGTTGAATACCCAATTGGAACTGCTACATAAACATTACTGTAGTGTAGGAGAACACATTTTAGACTCCATTTAGAGCTGTCAAGAAAGAGCTGCCATTCTGTTGGACTGTAAGTGGTAACACCTAGCTGGCTGAGAAGACTATTGATATTATAACAGTAAAGAAAGTGTTTGTCTTTTAAAAAAAAGTCCACAAAGATTTGTTCACGCTTCCTGAAATGGGATACTTTAGCTGACCTGTGAAGTCCATTCTTTTCTTGAAGCCTGGAGGCTAATAACTCAGCTGCTTTCTTTGATAGGCCCAAATCTCTTACTAAGTCATTCAATTTGGGTTGGCTAAACTGCTGAGGAGTTAATGATTGCTTGGCACCAGAAGAAGACCCTTCAAATTCTACAACCATTTCTTCATGCATGTCATCAAAATACACTTGATCACCATGTTCACTTTCTTTGTCCTTAGAAGAACTAAAACCATTGAAAACTGGAACTGGGAGTGTCTCAGAGTGTGGGATAGGTCGTATTGCTGAAGGAATATTAGGATATGCGATCATCTGCCATTTTTTCTTGCTGATGTCCTTTGTATGGATCAGATAGAAATAAGAGTCACTGCTGTGGTTCTTAGGTTTATACCAAACCATGGGAATACCAAAAGGCATTTCTTTGCATTTTCCTTTTGTCCAGTCATGAAGCATTTCCTTACAATTATGACACACAATATGAGGAGCCCCATTCTAGTCTTAATCGCCAGGGGGAACTTGAAAATAGACAATATATGCATGTGTCACAAATGATGAAATATTGCGCCTTTGATGTTGAAGTGTGTATCAGCCACATATATAACCGAAAGTGGCAGGACTATTCTTACATTTACACCTACTTGAAGAAGCCACGATTCATTCTTTTTTTTAATTCTTTTTATTTTATTTTATTTTATTTTATACATTTTAGAGAGGAGATACAGAGAGAGAGAGAGAGAGAGAGAGAGAGAGAGAAAGTGGGGAGGAGCTAGAAGCATCAACTCCCATATGTGCCTTGACCAGACCAGTGCAGGGTTTTGAACTGGCGACCTCAGTGTTCCCAGGTCGACGCTTTATCCACTGTGCCACCACAGGTCAGGCCTGTTTTGCTTACTTTATTAACATTCCATTTGTAAATTAGAATATATCATTCTTTAAATTCTTAGATTTGTGCTATTTTAGTTTATTCATAAATATATTAAGTTTTAAAAGTTATCATTACAGGGGTTTTCAAAACTCCATTAAATGCTCTCAAATATGTCAAATTGTACTTATATATTTAATGTATATTGTTTCCTTATATTGACTCAAAGGGTCTCACTTATAAACAAAGTATTCCCACGTATTTAACAACTCAAGTAATGCAATAAACTCAATTTACATGTATAGTGATTATCAAGTTCTCTTAAACACTCCAGCCCTGCATACAAGCATTACTAAATAATCTTATGTCTTTTCATTTAAAGTAACAGGTCTAAATTTAACTAAGCAATTACACTTTTTATTTGGAATCATGAGTTTAATCTCTTAGATGCTCTATGTGTCAAACTCCCTTAAATATTACAATTACTTAAAACACTAAATATAAACAGATTGTTCCTAACAACCAAGAATGATCAGTTCTCGGGTTTGACTCATTTTATGCTGTCTAGTCTTCCTTTCAAGCCTTCCCAAGATTAAAGACACAGGTCCCTGAATGAATAGTTGGCAGCGGCCCCAGCAGACACAAAGCCACTCAGATGGTGAGGCAGGAGCATGAGCCCGAAAGCCGGACACCTGGAAAGTTTTATTGTAACCCTAACAGTCACAGTGAGCTTTTTTTTTTTTTTTTTTTTTTTTTTTTGTGTGTGTGTGTGTGTGTGTGTGTGTGTGTGTGTGTGTGTGGTTTTTTGTGTGTGTTTTTTTTTTACAGGGACAGACAGGAACAAAGAGAGGTGAGAAACATCAATCATTAGTTTTTCGTTGCCATTGTGACACCATGGTTGTTCATTGATTGCTTTCTCACATGTGCCTTGACCGTGGGCCTTCAGCAGACCGAGCCACCCCTTGCTGGAGCCAGCGACCTTGGGTCCAAGCTGGCTAGCTTTTGCTCAAGCCAGATGGGCCCGTGCTCAAGCTGGTGAGCTCGGGGTCTAGAACCTGGATCTTCCGGATCCCTGACCAGGCGGTGGCACAGTGGATAGAGCACAGTGAGCTTTTTTACCTTTGCTCTGCCACAAGGCACTCTCAGACTAGTCTTTCAAATTGGGTGATTTTCCATCCTCTTTATCTTGGTTTGGTTGCTTCTGGCTTAGCTCTTCTGAAACTTCTTTTCACGCTCCTCTGTGACTGTCCCCAGGTCAGGGCATGAATGCCCTGGATTCAATTAACCATTTTAGTCTGACTTTGCAGAATTTGACCATAAGTCACCCTTTCTTAGGACCCCTTAATGATGGAAATGTGATGTTTTAATGAGGTTTTGGTTTTTCTATTCCAGTTGTGTGGTTAACTTCATTTTCTCCTGCCTCATCCTGGTAAGTCCTAGAGTGAAAAGGGAAAGCTTAGCGAGGCTGTCTCTCTCTCCATTACCACATGATTTTTTCACTGGGAGCTAATTTATTTTTAAAAAGAAAACATCCTTTCTTTATCTATGAAACATTCCACTAGAGAGAAACTCTGAATAACCTCTTTACTAATCTCTCTGGGTGCCACAAGTCATTTGTGACTTTCAAAGTTCCCTGGAGTGACCTGATTTTAAACATGGACAAATCCATATTATCAAGAAGCCTACATTTGGTCTTAAAATGTGTCACGTTGGTATTTTGAAAACATATCTAGCTGTGCCCCTCATACTTTTCTCCTCAATCTGAAAGGAAATAATCTTGTTCTTAATAGTACAAGTTAAAAATTAAAAAATATATATGACTATGGGCTAAGATGTCTTAACTTAAAAGTTTTATTCTGCTTCTACCTACCTAAGTGACACAATCTCTTTGAGCCTCAATTTCCTCATTTGGACAAAGGGACCTCTAAGGTTTTGTCCTTCAAAATATCGTGAACTAATGAGTTTGCCAGAGAAAGCAGAAGGAACCCTGAACCAATTATTTTTTATCTTGACCATTGTAAGTGGAAGGTTGTAGAAGTTAGAATTTTTCCTTCCAAACCACTTACTTTACTGGAGCAATATTTTCATAAATGAACCTGAACTTCTTGAGATTAAAAAGCCTATGAACTTTCAGATGACCAAAATGGAATATTGCAAGGGAAATGTGCTGTGAAAATTATGCTGAGATTGTTATCCTGATGGAAATTTGGTAAAGTTCTCCTTATACTAGGGGAACTATTTAAAGTCGGACAATAACATAAAGATGAGGATTTTTTTTAAAGAATGTACTACTCCATTTGCTAGACTTGCTTATCCAAAGGTTTTAAGAGGTTTATGGGTGAATCTCTGCACTACCCTGCTCCTATAAGACCTCTTTCTTATGGAGTCATAAGAGAAAGGGAACTTGGGTTTAGCAATAGCAATTGAGAATATGGTCACGTGTTCCTGTGCTCTCAGCACACAGCAGACCTAACATCAGAATTCTTGTATCATTTTCTTAATCAATACCTTCTGCTGTCTTCTCGTAGAGAAGGTTTTCGTGCCTCTATTGGAACAGTCTTCAAAAATGGTCCTTTAAATCAGATTTTCTTCCCTTTTACAAAAGGCAATTGATTTATTAATCATAGACACTATTCATAACATCGTCAGAACAGCTTAATTCTTCAAAACAGTTCATATTTCTATTATAATGATTCTCTTTCATCCTGGGATTATTTGAAGAAAAATTTATTATTTGGAGAAAAATGTTTCACATTTTTGATGGGGCTATCTAGAGCAAAAGAGTAGAGGAGATATGTGAAGGAAAAGTTTGTGGAAATAAAAAAATAAATAGTCTCTGATAAATTAGCCAATAGTAAATAAAGTAGAAGAAAAAATAAAATCAAGTGCTTTTAACATTATTAACGTAGCATTTTTGACGTGCTCCTTCTAGCAGAAAAAGTTTGCAGAAGTCCTACACCCAATTTCCTACACTCAGTTTTGGGCCCAATTGCACACCCCTCCCTTATCACTGAGGGTAAGATCCCTACATTTTGAGGGCACATAGTTGGGTTGACATGTGAAGAAAGGAAATAAAATGTCTTTGTGACATTACACCCACACTCCCACAAGTTCCCTCTGAGACCACTTTGTAAAAGAAGTTGGCATGGCCTGACTAGGCAGTGGCACAGTAAATGGAACAATAAACTGGGATGCTAAGGACCCAGGTTAAAAACCCTGAGATCACCAGCTTGAGCACGGGCCCCCCAGCTTGAGAAAAGGGTCACTGGCTTGAACGTGGATCATAGACATGACTCCATGGTCACTGGCTTGAGCCCAAGGTCACTGGCTTGAGTTCAAGGTCACTGTCTTGAGCAAGGGGTCACTCGCTCTGCTGTAGCCCCCTGGTCAAGGCACATATGAGAAAGCAATCAATGAACAACTAAAGTGCCTCAATGAAGAATTGATGTTTCTCATCTCCCTCTCTCCCTCTCTGTCTCTGTCTCTCTCTCTTGCTAAAAAACAAAAACAAAAAAACAAGTTGGCATGTAATGGGTAGACACACCACCCAGAGCTCAATGTTTAGGGCAAAATCTGTGTGAAGAACAAAATCTCTCACAGCCATCACTAAATTATGCTGTTTCTATTTTGATTTATAATACAAAACTCTGACCTCCTGTTATTAAAATAAGATCGAAACAGCTTTTAATCATTTTTAAAAACTGATTTAAAGTGATCAAATACCACAGTACTTTTCATCCAGAAATTCTGAGTATCATCCCCATATGCAAAGGTTGCCAATTTCATTCCTAGGGCACATCTAGAATCATATCAATGTTTCTAACTCTCTCTCTCTCTCTCTCTCTAAAATAAATTTAAATTTTTTTTAATTAAATGTATATGTTATTTGCACTCTGCTTCATGAAGTAGACGGACCAGGTTTTAAGATGAGAAGAGAGTTGGCATAGAGCACACAGCCTCAACTCGCAAATCTGGCCCCCTCTCAATTTACATAGTCATTTTGTGCTACCCAAGTCCCTGCAGAAACAGTATAGGAGCGGTGTGTCGTTCTTTCTTGTTCTGATTGGCAATCATCTGGGATGTTCCTGCCTTTGCTTACACTGCGAATCGCCTCCTCTCCACACCCCGTCTCTTCCCACTTCTCTGACCTTAATACTTGTGAGAATTGGGAGCATGCACATTAGCCCTGCCTCAGCAGGTGAGATCTGTGGAAATAAGATGGGCAACATTGTAAACAGCACTTAATCATAAGCCATCTGGAGGCCAAGCTCATGGTGACCATACTATACTGGGTATCACTATAAACACATAATAATAAGCATTTCAACAACTTATTTTTGTTTCATACCATTCTACCTCTTTTTCTATTCTGGATAGAAACCTTATTTCCCAGAAGGAACTCAATGAGGCATTCTTTGACAACTGTTCAGGACATTTGTATTAGCTTACCTAAACTGTCAACATCCAAAACATGACTGTGCTCTCAGAGAAAAGCAATCCCCCAGCCAGCAGTGCCCCACTAGCACAAAGAAGGGGGAAAGACCATGTTTTTAGAGGAAATTTCATCTTGCTTGACAACAAAATCATCTGCAGAGCCTTGAGACCCCATTCTGGAATAGGAGCTATAGATTCACCAAAGTGGGTGTTTTCCAAAGACAGAGAATGCAGATAGGCTTCTCAGAGGAATATGAGAATGTGAACATTGCCAAGAAGGAGAGAGCTCCAGGTTTAAGGCTGTGAGGAACAGTGGAGACCAGCATGGGACATGACAGAAGCTGCATACATGAATCTATGATGGTGGGTTTCATTCTAAAGATAGAACAGATCGTGGAATTTCCTAAAATACTTCAAGGACATTTGACCTGAATCTTGATCCCTTCCATCTTTCATACAGTTTCTGTGCCACCACCACTATGAAGTCCATGGAATAACACAGTCAACAACAGATATCATAGTCAATCCAAATAGGATCTTAATCTTTTCCTGCAGCAATAGTGAATAGAGGTTCTCAAAACCGACCATCAGTATCTCTTATAAAGCTTGTGTGTGTGTGTGTGTGTGTGTGTGTGTGTGTGTGTGTGTGTGTGTGTATCCAAACCCCACAGCATGTCCATTGGAACAGAACTCCAGGGAGGCACCTGCCATCTACATGTGCAAAGCTCTACAGACCATGCTGATCCCTGGCCAGAATCCAGACCTTGTGCTCCATATAGCCTTGGAGATGTAGTCACATAAGTGGGAGATTTTAAAGATGCTCCGTGGGCTAAATGGGAAGAAGTACAATCATATAAAAGATTAAGAAGCCATATGAAGGATAGGAGATCCTATAACAATACCTGGGAAACAGGAGAGAGTAGTCAGTCTGCTCCTGATGGCTCCACAGAGGACAAACCCCACTCTAACCTGGGTCAGTGCTGGCTCGTGCATTCCCACTGCCTGTGCATGGAAAATTCAGGACTGAATCACAGTCCAAACAAGAAACCCTGAGCTTCCTAGTTTCTTATCAACTGTGAGTCTTGCATTGCATGTAAAACAGCAACAATCTCGTTGGCTCACTTTTGTCACCATATAGAAGCTTTTTAAAAAAAAGAAAAAGAAGAAGAAGAAAAAGAAAAAGGAAAGGCAAATTTTAGAGAGGAATGAGTTCCTGGTAATTAGGAAAGAAAAACAGTTGAGAAACCTGAAACTAAATTTGATATCTGCCAAGTTTTCATGACTCTTGGCTCCTGGCTTTACAAGCTGTGCTGTGGGTTCTTGAGAATGTTTAGAGCATCCTCCTGTGGAAGTTGCAGGTATCACCCGAGGACATTTTCCAAACGACCCTGTTGGGGTGGCACGGTCATCCTGAGCCAGTGCATTTTGGAATGGCAGTGAGCCTAGGGCTGGCTAAGAGCAAATCAATAAAACTGGCAAAACAAAGAGCCATCTGCTTACTTGTTCTCGATTAGGCAATTTTGTGGGAAGATTGAGCAAATTATTGATTTGACACTGCAATTACCCAAAATAACTGAATTCTGTCTTCCCTTCTTCCTATTTCAAATCATTTTAATTTATGAGGAAAAGGAAAGAAGACTTTAGCAACTCTTAATTATTAAGACTCCATTGGTTTGTTTGTTCCCTAAGAAACTGTGAACCATTAAAAGTCAAGACACGGTGCGGTCAAAATTACAGCATTTCAAAGGGCTCCCTATATTTGGAACTTTCTCAGAATAATTTTAATCATCTCCATACTGAAGATTATTCGGTACACAGCTATGATCATTTTCTTCCTCAGCACAGGCAGCCCGTAGAAATTCAGACCCAGAGATCTGAGGTCTCCAAAAGTGTTTTTGTATAAATGGTATGTCACTATGCTGTTTTGTTTGCAAATTCTACTGCCAGAAGGAAGCGACCTTGGCCAAAAAAGCTTGCAGGTTCCTTTCCAACCGTCTGATACTCTGATGTCCTTCTGCAGTGAATGATGCTAATTAAATAATTCAGGATGCCGGATGCCCCATGGATCACAAATACATGGTCTAAAAAACCACCTCAGTGGGTCTTTTTTAAAATTTTCTTCTTTTTATTATTCAAAGCAAATAAAGTTGAATGTACAATAATGAGAGCCACCCACAAATGGCAAGAAGGAAAAGCAAACTAATTTGTTTAATACTATGGTGAATCGTTTGAGTTACGTGTCTTTTTCAAAAACAACACAATGATCTCTAAGGGGCTTTATAAATTATTGAAAAGTTATCAAATTTTCATTAAGATTTTTTGAATTCAAAGACCCACATAGGAAATCTCTGGCCCACATATAATTTGACACATGTCTGGAAGACATGAGACCAGTGCTTTAGGTATCACTTAAAACAATTATCATACACATGTATGAACTATCAGTAGGCTAAGCATTCAATACGTATTATCACACGTTACCTTCGCTGCAATATAAGGTAGATTCTACCCTTGTCCCTGCTTCATAGATGACACATAGGGTGACAATGGTGGGATATCTTTCCCAAGGTGGTAAGAAGCACTGATGAATGTAGGACTGTCTTATTTCACCTTTGGAGTCATCTGTGTTAGCAATCAGCCTCTGTACAGTGTTTTCAAAGTCACAATAGCAAACAGAAAATCACATTTTGAATCCAATTTTGTCTGACTTGAAAATGTACATTTTTATCAATAATGTTCTACTACTAGTGTACCGTAAGGATTTGCAGGACATTCTACCTCCCTGTGAGGACCTAGACTTTACCCTGGGCCCTACAAATGTGAAATAGAAAAAAACAACCCCTGAAGCCCTTGACTTTCTGAGTAAAACGATAAGCTTAAATAACTGTGTGTCTACGCAGCTTCCAATGTGCTGAGCCATACAGTTCCCTCAGTGGCCGAAAGTTGGTTAGGCTGGTCCTGTTTTCTTAAAGTCGTGGAAAAATCACAGAATTGTTTGTGAAGCTGTGATATGTGGCTGGTCATGTGCAAGATTTGCTGCAAAATGAAGTTGAATCTCTAAGCATCCCTCACGTACATTCCGCCCCACTTTCCTCATCCTTAGAATGTAGCATACCAGTACATTACATCCTGGCTTACAGCGTTGATTAAAAATGGATTTTCAGAGAAAGTTTTCAATTTTTTCTTGAGTTAAAGTTTCTCTGATGGAACAGGTGCAAGAAACAATATGGTCAGTGTCTGTATTTATATCAACTGTCACAGCAGAGCTCTCAGTTATAAGCAGTTGTTGAGTTACCCACTTATTTCACTTGATAGTGTGTGCGTGTGTGTGTGTGTGTGTGTGTGTGTGTGTGTGTGTGTGTGTGTAAAGCTCACAAGGTCCTGAGAGAAATCATCATCAGGGTGAGAAGGGACACCCTCTAGAGGGAGACATTGTGCTTCTCTCCCTCGGATATATAGAAACTCAAGAGATTAATTGAAAAACCAGCAATATAAGACCATACATGTGCATTGAGTTTGTGGAGAGATAAAAGACTATTTCCCAAAGCTAGAAATAGGACTTCCATGTGAAAATAAACATGACAGAGAATATAATTAGCTTATTAATAAATGAGGAAACAATAAGATATTAAGATTAATTCAACAGAAAATGTGAATGAGAAGATGTTCATACACAATCTCAAGGCTGAATGAATTTTCCAATGGATACAAACAGCTAAATGTCCTACAGGTCCGTCAAAAACAGTGTAATACTTGTGGTTATACTTTTGATAGAAATGAAATTAGTTGTCTCTACCAGAGGACACTCATGTGCATTGCTACAGACATTATTATCAGTTTTCTGCATTAACTTCTATTCCTCCAGATCTGTAGAAAGTAAATGAAAAGATTATCTCCCCATGGAATAAGGTACCCAGAGGACCCCCAGGCTACATACATCCAGTTCTCCAATGAAAGGACCTAGCTAACTCCTGGTCAGAGCCTAATTCTGGAAGGATATTTCCCAACAGGAGAAGTTAAAAGTAATCGTGGACACTTAGCATGCTTTTATATCTTGGCCATTGTAAATAACACTGCAATGAACAAAGGGGTGCATACGTCTTTTCGAATTGCTGTTTTGGTTTTCTTGTGATAAATACCCAAAGTGGAATTGATATACAATAGAATATTACTTAGCCATAAAAAAGGAATAAAATCTTGCCATTTGTGACAACATGAAAGGACCTAGAGGGTATTCTGCTAAGGAAATGAGTCAGACTGAGAAATACAAATACCATATGATTTTCCTTATATTTGGAATCTAAAAAACAAAATAAATGAACAAAGAAGAAACAGACTCATAGATACAGAGAATATTTTCATGGTTGCCAGATGGGACAGGGGTTGAGAGGCTGGGTGTAAAAGTGAAGGGATTAATCAGTAGAAATTGGTAGTTACAGAAATAGTCACAAGGATAGAAAGTACAGCATAAGAAAGGCAGTAAATATTGTAATAACTATGTATGCAGCCAAGTAGGTACTAGACTTATGGGGGGATCATTTTGTAAGGTATATTTTGTACACTTGAGACTAATGTGATATTGTACGTCAACTGTAATTGGAAATTAAAAAAAAAGAATAGTCATGGACAGAAAATCTAAAGCACTAAATTCTTGAGTCCAGCTGTCACGTGAGTGTGTGACCTCCCAGAATACATGACTGGGACAGCCAGCCCAACTTGGAATTTGCAAATAGGAGTTATGAATGAATTTCTGTGAAGCCAGACTAGGAAAACAAAAGAGAATTGGGCAAGGCTGTATAAAATAGAAGATTTGCTTGATGGGGGGGAAGGCACAGGCACATTTCATTCCTGGAAGTGAGGAGAGCAGGCAGGAACACTTGCAGGCACTGGACTCCAAGTGGCAAACCGAAGTGGGAGCAGCCAGGCCATCAAATTTCACATCTGGTCCGAGCTGCCGGGCACTGACTGTGGCTAAACAGTCCCTGAGGAGGCAGAGCAGAAATCTGATCTAATCCCCAGTGAGGCTTTATCTCAGGTTTGCATCAGCCAACCCCCTGGAATTCATATCTAGATATGTTAAGTAAAGGGAAACATTTTCTACCTGGACTGTCTCAAAATCAAAGACCCCAAATGCGACTCAGCCACAGATTTCTGGGAAGAACGCTGTTGAGAGCAAGCTTTGTACTTGATATGGTCATCAAACCTCTAAATGGTAAAAAGGGTGTAAAAAATCACCTAGCCCAGCTCTTTTTCAGACAACTATCTGAGCATGTTTTCTTGTTCAATCATTATTTGGTTCTGCTTAGAAAAATAAAACATACTTATTGCAAAATAGAAAGGAAGGGGAGGGAGGGAGGGATAGAGGGAGGGAGGGAGGAAGGTAGGGGAGGGTGGGAGAGAGGAAGGAAGGAAGGAAGGAAGGAAGGAAGGAAGGAAGGAAGGAAGGAAGGAAGGAAGGAAGGAAGGAGAACAGAAGAGAAGAGATGGAGGGAAGAATGGTGGGATAGAGAAAGGATGGAGGGAAGGGTTTCTTTTCTGTCTCCCCTGACTCGACAGGTCCAGCTGGAGAAACCTTTGAGAGTTGGTCTGATTGCCTCTTTAAATCAGTTTTGCTGAAAAATGACACCCTCACATTAGGAGTAACACTGAATGAACACTAAGATCTCCTTTGAATTAAAATCATTTTGCAAGACAGAATAGAGGCATGACATCAAGAAATCGGATCACACAGACTGCTGGCAGAATGGCACCGCTGTCTCATGTGGGACCAGGGAGGGGGGAGGGTAAAGACATCACAGGCAAACTTGATCCAAAGAGCTTCCTTCAGTGGGCTACTCTCAGCTGGTTATTGCTGTGAAAGGTGAATTTGAATTTTCTGTGTGTGGTAGAGTTTTAGGGAGAGGGAGACAGAGGAAGGAGAGAAGAAAAACTCACAGATCAGCAGAACCCTAAACCAGGACAAAGGGTCTATCCATTGGAAGCACCAAACTAAATTTAATTCACAAGCTCCAAGTGTTTTTAAAATGAGTTTAGACTAAAGCAATGACATTGGAGAGACCAGCCAGAATTGCTTAAAGGTGCTCCCACTTGCCCATTTAGAGAATCTTTTGCCAGAGAATGTCACCGGATGCATTTCAAAAGCACTGAACACAGATTAGTTCAAATACACACATAGCCGTGCAGAGGCCCTTGGAAGGGCATTCTCTTTCTCAGAGAGGCAGTTGTCTGCAATCCAGGGTACTTTTGTCCGAATGGGTTCTCTCCAGCATCAGCCTCCAGCTGTGCCCAGTTTTTCTGGATCCAGCCATCTTTTTCAGTCCTGAGAGTTCTCCAACTGAAAAGCATTCTCATGCACTTTGCACCTTGAAATACAAACGATTTTACCTATCATCCAATACTAAGGAAACCTGGAATGCGGGTGAGAAGTGAGCGTGTTGTTGAGTTTCATACGTATTTTGTATAAAAGTAAATTGTTTATCTGCCCACAGAAATATACATGCAAAATCTTTTGGTAGAAATACACATTTTGCCTGACCAGGCGGTGGCACAGTGGATGGGGCATCGGACTGGGATGCGGAAGACCCAGGTTCGAGACCCTGAGCTCGCCAGCTTGAGCGAGGGCCCCTTTGGCTTGAGCAAAAGCTCGCCAGCTTGGACCCAAGGTCGCTGGCTCCAGCAAGGGGTGGCTCTGTCTGCTGAAGGCCCACGGTCAAGGCACATGTGAGAAAGCAATCAATGAACAACTATGGTGTCTGCAAGGGCAACGAGAAACTAATGATTGAGGCTTCTCACCTCTCTTCGTTCCTGTCTGTCTGTCCCTATCTGTCCCTCTCTCTGACTCTCTCTCTGTGTCCTTGGAAAAAAAATAAATACACATTTTTAAGACATGTTATAGGGATGCTACACAAAGGGTAACTTTTTCAAAGTTGTTATGCTGTTAAAAGAAAATCTTAAATAGACAGAATAGAAGGCCTCCCTGTAGGGTGGAAACAGAGGTATCTTAAATCAGCCGGTGAAAACCATCCATGATCTGTCTGAGCCAATGGTGAGTTCAACTCCATTGCCGGGGGCTGCTGATTATCCCAGATGACAGAAAGGACTTAGCAGGGGTTTCCAGCCCAGGAAAGAGAGACTAACTGCTTACACCCTTGTAAAACAATGAAAAAATATTTCATCTTGCCCCAAAAAATCTGAGAAGAAAAGGAGAAAGTTCAAATTTTAAAAGTAAATAAGATAAAACAATGCAAAACAGAAAAGTTGATATGCATTGAACATAAAAATAGAAACTATCTAAATGAAGTACTGGACATAAAAATATTGCATGATCATTTGGAAGGAATTTTATTTAATTGTCCCTAAATATTATTACATTCTTATCCATTTTGGAATCGTCTCTTTTTGTTCACTTGTACAGTAAGTTGAAAAGTACTGAGGCTGTTATTGATATAGAAAGGAAAAGAAAACTCTAGAATTGTATATTGGTTCATCCTCTGCAAAACACCTCACTACAGGTGCCATATTCTAATGTACATTCTGAATCTTCATGCTAAGACACAAAAAGCTTCTGTAAGATTTTTTATTTTAAGTGAGAGGCAGGGAGGCAGAGAGACAGACTCCTGCATGAACCCTGACCAGAATCCACCCATGAAGTGGCAAGTCCACGAAGGGGCCATGCTCTGCCCATCTGGAGCCGCTGCTCCGTTGTTCAGCAACCGGGCCATTTCAGCACCTCAGGCAAGGCCATGGAGCCACATCCTCAGCGCCCAGAGCCAAATTGCTCCAACCAATCCAGCCATGCCTGTTGAAGGGGAGAACAGAGAGAGAGAGAGAGGGAGGGCGGGGGTGGGGGAAGGGCTGGAGAAGCAGATAGTTGCTTCTCCTGTATGCCCTGACAGGGAATCAAACCCTGGGCTTCCACATGCCAAGTGGAAGCTCTACTGCTGAGCCAACAGGCCAGGGCCCATAAAATTCTTTTTTAAAAGCAAAGAAGAGCCTGACCAGGCGGTGGTGCAGTGGATAGAGCATCGAACTGGGATGCGGAAGACCTTGGTTCAAGACCCCGAGGTCACCAGCTTGAGTGCAGGCCCATCTGGCTTGAGCAAAAAAGCTCGCCGGCTCAGACCCAAGGTTGCTGGCTCCAGCAAGGGGTTGCTCGGTCTGCTGAAGGCCCACAGTCAAGGCACATGTGAGAAAGCAATCAACGAACAACTATGGTGGCACAAGGCAACGAAAAACTAATGATTGATGCTTCTCATCTCTCTCCGTTCCTGTCTGTCTGTCCCTATCTATCCAACTCTCGGACTCTCTCTATGTTCTTGTAAAAAAAAAAAAAAATTGTCTAAAGAAGCAAAGAAGAACCTGATCTATGGTGGCAAAGTGAATAAAGCAGCAACCTGGAATGCTGAGGTTGCCAGTTCAAAACCCTGGACTTGCGTGGTCAAGACATATACTGGAGTTGATGCTTCCTGCTCCTCTCCCCTATCTCTCTTTTTCTCTCCCCTCTAAAATGAATAACTTTTTAATTAAAATAAATAAATAAATAAAAGAAATGAAGGGAGGAAAGAAGGAAGGGAATTTCTAAATACAGAATGAAGAAGAGTCTATAATATATATCTTCAGTAAACCTATATTATTTCATTCCATTTTTCTTAATTGTATGGGTTCATAGGAAGCCTAAAACTGCCTCCTTAAAATGTCTACCCAAAACAGAACAGAGAACCCAGAAATAAACCCACAGCTTATGGACAACTGATATTTGACAAAGGAGAAAAGAACATATAACAGAGTAAAGACAGCCTCTTTAACAAATGGTGCTGGGATTATTGGACATCTACCTGCAAAAAAAAGAAACTAGACCATCAACTTACACCATTCACTAAAACAAATTCAAAATGGATAAAAGACTTAAATATAAGCCGTGAAACTATAAGCACCTCAGAAGAAAACATAAACAGCAAGCTTTCCGACATCTGTAGCAGCAATATATTTGCAGATTTATCTACACCAGCAAATGAAATAAAAGGCAAGATAAACAAATGGGACTATATCAAACTAAAAAGGTTTTGCACAGCTAAAGACAATAGGAACAGAATAAAAAGACAAACCACACAATGGGAGAACATATTCGACAGCATGTCAGATAAGGGGTTAATAACCAAAATTTATAAAGAACTTATAAAACTCAACACCAGGAAGACAAACAATCCAATAAAAAAATGGGCAAAAGAAATAAATAGAAATTTCTCCAAAGAGGACATACAGATGGCCAAAAGACATATGAAAAAATGCTCAACATCACTAATCATTAGAGAAATGCAAATTAAAACCACAATGAGATATCACCTCACACCAGTCAGAATGGCACTCATCAGCAAAACAACACAGAATAAGTCCTGGCGAGGATGCGGAGAAAAGGGAACCCTTCTGCACTGCTGGTGGGAATGCAGACTGGTGCAGGAACTGCCTTTTGACCCGGCTATCCCAGTTTTAGGAATATACCCTAAGAACACCATAACGCTGTTTGAAAAGAAGAAATGCGCCCCCATGTTTGTGGCAGCATTGTTTACAATAGCCAAGATCTGGAAACAGCCCAAGTGTCCGTCAGAAAACGAGTGGATTAAAAAGCTTTGGTATATATATACTATGGAATACTACTCAGCCATAAGAAATTATGACATCGGATCATGTACAACAAAATGGGTGGACCTTGATAACATTATATGGAGTGAAATAAGTAAATCAGAAAAAAAAACTGAGAACAGCATGATTTCATACATAGGTGGGACATAAAAGTGAGACTATGAGACATGGACAAGAGTGTGGTGGTTACGAGATGGGGGGAGGGAAGGGAGGGTGGAATAGGGAGAAGGGTAGGGGCACAGGGAAAACCAGATAGAAGGTGACAGAGGACAATTTGACTTTGGGTGATGGGTATGCAACACAATTGAATGATAAGATTATCTGGAGATGTTTTCATTGTACATATGTACCCTGACTTATTGGTGTCACCCCATTAAAGTTAATTTTAAAAAAAAGTTCTTAAAAAAAATTTCTGTATGTGTTTCACAATGATAGTGATTGAGATTAAAGTCAATTTTTCTAAAATTAAAAAAAAAAATGCCTACCCAAAAAGAGCAGTAAAATACACCCCCTTCTTTCCACTATCTCCACTTCCTGTTCCTCTTATGAGTGTCATTCTCTCAGGCACATTCCTGTGTTCCCACCTCTTTTATACTAATGGCAGCTTCCCTGGTGTGTGTTTCTGTACTTTTATGCTGATTCTGAAAACTGGAAAGGAGCATGGGTACCTCCCACAGGTGATACACAATCATCTTCACCTGAAAAGCACGTTTCCAAGTTGTTAAAGACGTTGGCCACATCTCCAACATCCCTCAGAACATCTCCCCAAGCTTCACAGCTGGAGATGCCCAGATTTGACCACCCAGACCCGTCGTCTTCCTGAACACATGCCCCTGCCCCAGTTTCAACCACCTTCACTTGAAAACTACATTAATGGGGTAGATAGCGTCCAGGACAGCCCCAGTGATCCTCCTGCTTTCTGACTCACTCTTACAGAGCCCCTGATAGCCTACCATTCATAATCCTGTTCACTCCACCACTCTGTCACCAGGGTCATGGTCTAATTCTGCACCCAGAGAGCCACAGTCTGGGCAGCAAAGCTGTGTGCCTCATGTTGGATCCCTGCTCCACACATTCCTCAGCAAAAATGAATCTAGTTGGATGGGTTCCTTCCTCAAGCCTTACCACAGAAGGTCCTTGAATAACATCATTATGTTCAATGTCATTTTATTGTAATGTTAATGAGAAAAAAAATCACTCTGGCCAGGCCACTATCAGTGTGGAGTTTGCACATTCTCCCCATGTCTACCTAAGTTTTCTCCGTGTCCTTCAGTTTTCCCCCATGTCCCAAAGCTGTGCACATGAGGTGAATGCTGTGTCTGTGTTATCCTCACCTAGTAAGTGGAGGGGGGGGTGAGTGGCCCTGTGATGAACGAGTGTCCTGTCCAGGGTTGGTGGTGCCCTGAGCTTCTGGGAATGACTCCAGTCACCCTCAACCTGAACTGAGATAAGCAGGTGGAAAAAATTACTATCTTATTTTTTTTTATTCATCTTTCTTAACTGTATGTGTAGCTCCCATTTATTTTAATGGTTAATATTAGAAGTGTTTGGATCTTTATTTAAAGATTGGTAATGTTTTTGTAACCAGAAATATGCCATAAGAACTTAACTTGTTTTTACATATCAATTAGCTTGGGGTAAAATTGGTTTTATTATATATTGTTTTGCTTCAAGTTGCATTTTCAAAGAACCTAATAATCTTAAACTAGGACTTACAGTACTGTATTCTCTCGTTAAATGAAAACGCACCTGCTATAAATATGAAGCTACATTTATTAGTCTTCAATACTGCTTAATATTCAATACTGACATCTGCGAATCAGATTCTTTAGAATCAGAACTCTAAACTCTGGCCAATCACTGCTATACTGGCTGAGCAAATCTTAGGGATTATTGTTAATGGAAAATTACAAAGACAAAAACAGTGTGAAGATTTCAAGAAGATGTGGACTCAACTGCAATCTTTCTTCCCAAGGCCATTGGTCAACAACCTCTACAGCCATGGGAAAAGAATCAGTAAAGAAAATGTCAAACAAATGTTCAAGATATTTGTACATTTCTCGCAGAAACCCTAAATGCTTCACATGATTCAGCTAATAAGTCATTAAAATGGGTTCTGCTGAGCACGTGATAGCTTATTTTACCACTGCGCTGTCTGACTGAAGGGCTTCAGCCTCCGTCCTGGAGAAGGGGGACGGTCCCAACTCTCCTCAGACTCTTTTCATTGCTGCCACTTTCTTTTACCTTCATCTACTGGCCACTTCTTCCTGCTGGACCCATTTCTCATTGCCTATATGACTGTTCATTTTTATGCTGTAGTCCTCTCCTTGTATCACCTCTTCTCCTTTCCAACGCACCCTGTGAGCTGTATTTCTACAACCAAAAAGGAGACTCAAGATTTCCTAAACGAAAGCAGTTCTCACTCCTAGGAGAAGAAATTGCTTCCCTGTTTTTAAGCTACCTTCTTGCCTCCCCTATACTATTAATATAGGGATGGACATGACAAGTACTCCATTCACCAGGCAGTCATAGGATGGGAAGGGACATGACAGAATTTGGGAAAGTTTGGTGGAGTAGTAGGTGGTATTTGAGATGCTCTTTGAAAAATGTGTGAAAATTCAAAAGAAACTCTTAGAACATGATATATCCAGCCAGGAAACAATGTGACAAAAGACACAATGTTAAAAATAAGATGGAGGGTAGTCTTGGGAGAAGACTAAGTAATTGAATGTGAATGAAGTAAATTTAGTGAGGGAGAAATGTGAGCAAAAGTAAAGAGGTGAGCATGGAAAAGCACCAAGGAGTCTTGCACGGGAGAATTTGAACAGCAGAGCAAGCACGTTAGACTCTTCCGTCAGTTGTACAGGATTTTATAAGTTGTAATCTCCTAACTTCCTGCATTAATAGACCCAAGAGTCTTCATGAAATAATAAGTTGCCAAGCCTTACTGCAGGCCATCAGAATCTCCATGGAATAGATTCAAGGAAAGAAATATAAGAGATGAGTTGAATAGTTAGATATATAAAGTTTGAGTCTTAATGACATCAATATAAAGATATCTAACAGAAGTTCTTTCTTTGCAAGTAGATGTTTAATTGTTCCAGCCCTATTTACTGACCTTCCTCTAATGCAATACCTTTGAACCTTTATTAAAAATCAATTGCATGTATGTGTGGGTCTATTATGAAAGTCTCAGATTATGTTCCATTGATCCATTTGTCTATAATTATGCCAATACTACACTGTCTTGTCCATTAATATAAGCTCTCTAATCATATTATTCTTTTTCATTTTTTTTTAATAGAGACAGAGAGAGAGTCCGAGAGAGGGATAGATAGGGACAGACAGACAGGAACAAAGAGAGATGAGAAGCACCAATCATCAGTTTTTCATTGCTACACCTTAGTTGTTCATTGATTGCTTTCTCATATGTGCCTTGACCACGGGCCTTCAGCAGACTGAGTAACCCCTTGCTTGAGCTAGTGACCTTGGGTCCAAGATGATGAGCTTTCTGCTCAAGCCAGATGAGCCCGCGCTCAAGCTGGCGACCTCGGGGTCTCAAACCTGGGTCCTCCGCATCGCAGTCCTACACTCTATCCACTGTACCACCGCCTTGTCAGGTCATATTATTCTTTTTCAAAGTTTTCTTAGTTATTCTGGATCCACTAAATGTTCAGATAAACTTTAGAATCAGTTTGTCAATTTCTACCCATCCCCAAAAAATATACTAGTGGGAGTTTGATTAGAATTGCATTACCTATAGATCAGTAAGGATGGAATTGACATCTTAACAATATTGAATCTTCTGATCCATGAACATAATATGCTAGCTATATTTATTTAGTTTTTATTTTATTTCTCTCGATGCTTCACAATTTTTAGTAGATTGATTTTGTTCATCTTTTGTCAGATTTAGTCTTAAGTATTCCATTTTTGATGTTGCTGTAAATATTATTGCTTTTCAAATTTTAATTTTCAATTATCGGTTGCAAGTATCTAGGAATAAAATTATTTTTTGTGTGTTGATCTTATATCCTACAACCTTGCCAAACTCACTTTCTAGTGAGCTTTTATTATTATTATTATTATTATTATTATTATTATTTAGTTCTTGCAGTTTTTTGTAGATTCCAAAGAATTTTCTACATAGATCATCAAGTCATCTGCAGATGTGCTTGGAAAATATTTGTTGACTGAATGAATGGTTCTACACTTCCAAACAAAGATAGAAACTTAAATTTGAAAGAATGAAAATAGACAACATTCCCAAAGTAGATCATGTGTGAGAAAAAGAAAAATAGAAAGGAGAGGGATCCTGGCCTATGGTGGCGCAGTGGACAGAGCATTGACCTAGAATGTTGAGGTCCCTGGTTTGAAACTCTGGGCTTGCCCAGTCGAGGCAGATATAACAAGTATGCAACTATGGGTTGACACTTCTTACTCTCCTCACCACTCACCTTTCTGTAAAATCAATAAATAGAATCTAGAATAGAAAAAAAAGAAGGAGAGGGAGCAGAATGTCAGCACAGAAGAAATACATTCAGGATTTTAACATGCTATTAACCAGCAATATTCTTTTAGATTTGCAATGATGTGCAAAGCAAATAAACTAGAAAATAGTATCTCAGTAAAAAGAAAATTTTTAAATAATAATATATCTGGGGAGGGTGTCATCAATCTTTGAAAGCTATTTTACAATAAGTTTATGGCTCGGTGTGTACAGGAAATTCAACTGTGATCTAGAAATTCTTCAGGACTCTGTACTTTCTTGCTGTATGCATATGCGCATATGTGTGTGTGTGTGTGTGTGTGTGTGTGTGTGTGTGTGTGTGTGTGTTCAATAAGCACCAATAAAACAAATCAATCATTAGAACTATGCTGTTCTTATTGCAGGTGCTCATAAGGGCATTGGCAGCGGCAGTGGCAGCAGTATGACTTGGAGAGGAATATTGAGCAGAAGTAGACCTGCATGCAGGAGTCAGCCCCAGGGAGTATCTGAGCCAGGAGACAGAGAGATCTGTCTGGGAGTCGACACTGGAGCCGAGCAGCCGACCTTCATTCTAGCGTGCTCACTTCGGTAGGTCTGCCTTTAAATCCAAGTTCTTTCCATGCATTTGTCTGTGCTTCTCCTGTGAAAGAAAATGACCCCATAGCTAAAATGTAGACTTTACGAAGCAAGAAAAACAACATCTGCAGACTTAGCCGGGAGCCAGGCAGGCCATGGAGAGCAGGCAGGTCCAGCGGGGACAGACCACGAGCTCTGGCAAGTGGCCCTGCATGTTGCCACCAACAGCATATGTTTACACGCTAATGAAAGTCAGCTCATTTGGAATAAATTTGCATCCATCAAAATCAAACAGTGAGCAAATGTTATGTTGTGTGTCAACAGCCCTCAGGATGCAGAGAAACTTAAACCACCTTCCCTCCAACTTCTTCAGCATCATAGGAAGAAAATGTAGACCCCACTGAAAAGCTGAGCTGAAAGCCCTGTGCCCCTGTGATGCCTGAGGAGGCTGGTGGTCTCTGCAGTCACTACTGAGCATGGTCTTGGAGGGTGTGGGACCATAACAGTGGGAAAGGAAAGAGAAAGAACAGAGTAGAAAGAGGAAGAGCCAGGATCTCTCCAGAACCCACTGTTACCTTAAAAGCAGTCAGAAAAAGAATTTTTAGAGGTTGTTAGACAGGAAGCTGTGAATAGACATGGGGCACAATGACCCCCTCACACACACACACACAAAAGCAAGAGAAGGTCAGAGAGTGAGAGGAAGGGGCAGAGTTGCAAGTACAGGAAGGCAATCCATCTACCCCTTCTAGCTGTCCACCAACTGCCTTCAACAGACCAACTAGGAGCCCCAAGGGCCAAGGGTGAGGGATCCAGGATATGCACCATGATAGGCCAGTCACGCAGGGCTCAGAGATGGAAGACAGCACTGACACACATTTCACTGTAAAAATTTTGATGGAAATATTTAAAACACATGCAACACTTCCCTATGTCCTGGGCCAGGTTGTTTCCGTGATGTCACCTTTCCAGTTGCTGGATAGCATTCTCAAGACTTTGTTCTGTGCTGTTTCCCAGGGCTGCCATCTGGGGTTATTGTAGGTTGTGGTCGCCTTGCTCCACACTGGGCCCTCAGACCCTGTAATCTCCCAAGGTCATGGTGTCCCTCCCTGGAAGATGTTTTCTTACTGTCAACCATCATTGTATCGTCTCACCTTCCCTCCTTTCACTGAAAATAATGGAAGCACCTCATATACATGGGGAAGAACAGACAAGTAGGACTTTGGCTAATCAGAGAATTTAAGGAAGAGCTGGGAGTGAGCCCTTGAGGAAATGGCATGAGCTTATATAACTTAGACTGTGTGATACCATCTATGTCCCACAAATTCAAATGCTGAAGCCCTGACCCCCAGGACCTCTAAATGCAGCTGTAAATGGAGATAGGGTCTCTAAGAAGGCAATTAAGATAAAATGAGATTGTTAAGGTGGGCCCTTATCCAATCTGGCTGGTGTCCTTATAAGAAGAGGAAATCAGGACACAGTCACAAACAGAGGGATGACCATGTGAGAACACAAGTAGAAGATGACTGACTACACCAAGGAGAGAAGCCTCAGAAGAAACCAGCTCTGCCCACACCTTGATCTCGGACTTCCAGCTTCCCAGACCATGAGTGAACAAATATTTGTTATTTAAGTGATCCGCATGTGATATTCTGCCATGGCAGCCCATATGGACTAAGACAGAAGTCCCCATATTTTTACATATGTATTGTTTAATTTGTTTATTTAGTACATTTCTCCCCACTAGACTCTAACCCCATGAAAGCAAGGGCCATGACTAAACTAGTTTACCAGTATGTCTGGATCTAGCCCACCACACGGTAGACATACATTAATCATCTGTCAATGAATACACGAATGAATCAGAGCCACATTAAAGGTGAGGGGTTTGATGTTCAAAATAAATACTTCAGTTAAGCCTATCTATCACTTTGCTGATGCTTCTTCTAAATAAAGAAGTAACTACATTTCTTAAGACTCCACTTGACTTAGCAGGTCCTGCTCTAGGCTCGGCTTCCTGCCCTGAGGAGAGCCTTCCATTTGGCCTTCTGCCTCAGCTTATGAAAATGTCTGCCTTCTCCTTTTTTTATTCCACAGTTAAGGGCACAAACTTCATTTTCAGGCCCGCAATTAGTAAGATTCATTGTGGAGAAAGAAGCTAAATTGTTCATTTGTGTTAACTCAGCACTTGGGACCCATAAGCTCAATGAGAGGAAGAAGCAAAGTTACATTTTTGTCTTTTCAAAATGGGCTTCAGTTGCTGCCCACAGAATGATCTTCAACCTCTGGGACCAAGCCTCCACATCTTGTCTAAAAACATGCAATTTGTAGAAATGTCATCTGTCCCTACCAAACATATGGCAATATGATAGCATTTCCACATTAAAATTTGGGGACAAAAAGTAGAGGGGAAAAATTCAGATAGATATATATATCTGAATTTCTATCTGATGCTAAGTCTCAAATTGGTATTGACTAAAAAGATGTCAATGAATCAAACTTTAAAGCACAGAAGATGGGGTTCTTGTTTCCACCCAATTGCATTCATATACTCAATAATCTGGGTGCACACAAACTCCCAAACATTGTTTGCTTTTGATAACATTCATTTTGAAGACCTTGAAGAGCTAGGCATGACAACGTTCAATGATAAAAAGCAATCAGGGCACTATCTATCTTCTCTTCCCAAATTGCATATGATTCCCAAAAAAATTTTCCAAAAAAGTCTTCAATACTCACTTGTGTTGCTTTCCCTTGATGCATTTTCCACCTTTAATATCCTTTTCAATTGGTAAAAGCCAACACTGCCCTTCTGAGATGGCTACATTATCATTCAGGAAGTTGGGGGAAGTGACTTCTTCTCTGCTGAAAATAGTTTCCTTTTCCGTACTGTTAAGCAAAATTGCTCTTCCTGAAATAGCAAAAACTGGAGTCTAATCTCAGAAATTATTAAAATAAAACCAAAAGAGAAAACAATAAAAGAAAGAAAAAGAGAAAGAAAACATCCCCAAAAGTCCTGACTTGCCAATGCAGAGTGAGTGGCCAGTAATCATGGCCGTCGTCACAGCCATGCAGGTGCAGGTTCCCATTAGATTCGGACAGATGGTAAAGAAACAGTGGAGTCAGAGGATGGTGGGATATTCTTTTATTCTAGCCTCGCACCCGGCCAGCAACACGCAGAGGGAAAACACTTCCCTTTCCATTCAGGGCTCCCAAAGCCACTGACACATCTGAGTTTTCCTAGAATCAAAGGCCCACATCAGTCTAAGTTACCTCTTCTTCCCCATCTACCAATATGGCTTCTTACTCTGCAAACCTGGCTTCTCTCTCCTTCCCTTCCATCTTGGCTTCTTCTTCTTCTTCTTCTTCTTCTTCTTCTTCTTCTTCTTCTTCTTCTTCTTCTCCTTCTCCTTCTTCTTATTCTTCTTCCTCCTAAAAACTACCTGGGCCCACAAAGACCCCTCCTCCAGCAACATTAGCATAACAATGGTCCTTCCCAAGCAGGAAGGTAATTAGCCGTTTCACCTAAGCAGTGCCATTCATGTGGGCAGCTCCATTTTTAACAAAGTGAGCAAACATAAAAATCACATTTTACAAACTTATTTGCCCAACACTGGGTTTATAGCAATGCAGTCACACATGATCAATATCTGAGATGAGATTCTGGCTCTACTGTTGGCATCTACAAATGTCCTGTATACTTTTAATAGCACGTTAGAATGCCATTTGTGAGGCAACAGGGCCAGAACTTTCTGCCTCAGAGAACATGCCTCATCAGCAGAGACTCAGCCCAGTGGGAGGTGATATCTGTGGGTAGGTCTAAGGATGGGAAGGAGGCAGATGAGGAACAGAGCAGAGGGGTCAGTGCTGGGATCCTGTTATGAGCTATGTTAGGACCACATTCCCATCTAGCATGCACATACATGGATTAAAATTGGCTAAAACTCTCACATCAAATCAAGGGAGCAGGCAGATAGGTAATTCTACACAGTTACCTGTGAACAGAGAAAATTAAATTCACACACACGCACACACACTCATCACATCATCCATGATACTTGGAAGGGAGTATGCCTAAAAGTGATTGCAACCAAACCACGGAATCTGAGGGTTCAGCAATCACCACAGGCGGTGGCCTGTCATTTTGCTTCAGTTGGCATGATGAATCTTTTACATAACGTAAATCACTGGCTAACTACGAGTCTGATTTCACCTACCATTGTTAGCATGCTCACAGCTCCCCAGCCATTAAAGAAGCAAGGAAGCTACAAAGAACCAAACTTTTTCACATCAGGGAAGAAAATCTGCCCACATAAAAAAACTAAGTGGCCTCATGAATAAATAAGTAGAAAGTCCCAGTGGATTAGCATGCAGCGTAGGTCACTGAGTATGACAGGGAGAGAATCCAGCACAAAAGCATCTCATCCACCCAAAGACACACTAGTTCTCTAGATACTGTCATCTGCTGCACGATGTGGCATAATGGACACCCAACAGACCTGGTTCAAACCTCACCTCTGTCACCTGCTATCTTGTAAATTTTATCTTGCCTTCACATGAAGTCAACTCTGAATGTAATCTTATTAAATATCTAAAACATTGGCTGATCCTCAGTAAATGTGAATTATGATCATTTTCCCTTGTGAAGATTAAGTCCACTTGTGACTGTCCTAGCTATAACGTACAACTACCAAAAACAGCAAACTCGCGTCTTCTTGCTCATTGTCCTTCCCATCTTCCCACCATTTAGGACATGCACTGTGTCAACATATTGACTTCACCCAAGGTCAGCCACCTCAAGGACAAAAAAAGGGGACTCCCGTGGGGCTCTGATTTAAGGTGGGAAAGACTGGTCTGCATCAACACTGAGCCTTTGTTTTGGTCTGTTACGGGGGCAGTAATTCTCAAGCATTGCAGCATTTCTATGAACGAGTCATTCCCCACGAAACTACTACGAGACAAACAAGTATGTTGAAGAGTCAGGCAACATAACAAATGACCTGCCGGATCCCTTATCATCTGAGTGTGCAAATGTTGAATACTCACAATAGCCCTGTGCATTAACTGCTGCTAACAATAATAATTGTATAGATGAGTTACAAAGAAGTCACTCAACCTGACCACAGCCACACTTTTAGAACATAGTGAAGTTGTCATTCAAACCTAACCTGAGTCGAGACTCAGAACACTGTACATTCTGCTCTTTCTGGAGTAACTGAAAGAGCAGCTATATTATGTTCAAATATAGAGCTGTCTAGGATAACTTGGGTAGGATCTTATAGATCTTGTGATCAAGTACATATCCCATGTTTACGTTTTCATAAAAATATACTATAAAACGGAATGGCATATGTGGTATAGATGGGAGTAGGAGTAAGCACATTAGCTATGTTAGCACATGTCTTCATCAGCTCAGGCTGCTATAATAAAATACCATAGACTGGGTGGTTTAAACAACAAACATTTTTAATCTCGCAGTTCTACAGGCTGAAAGTCCAAGATCAAAGTGGAGTGAGCATGGTCTGGTTCTGGCTGTCTCCTCTTATAAAGACATTAGTCCTATAAGATCAGGGCCCCACCCACCCTTTTGACTGCATTTAACCTAATTAGTCCTTAGAAGCCCCATCTCCAAATACAGCGTCTCTAGGGGTTAGGCTTTTGACATATGAATTGCAGGGTCAGGGGGGAGGGGGGCACAAACATTCAGTCCTTAGTCACGTATTATTCACATAATATCGGGTGGGTCATTTGATACCTCTGAGTGTCTGTCCAAGATGCCACTATGTCACTTGCGTGCTTCACAGAGTTTCTATGAAGAGCAAATGAAATATACATGGAGCTGTTTTGTAAACTGTTAGACACTATCTAAACATCTGCTAAACAAGAAAGAAAGGTAACATATAAATCACCCTGGACCAGAATCACTTACTAGTTGGGATCTTTCTGTACTTCTTCAGAAGAAGAAAGCAAATGACTACAAAGAAAAATCTTATTTTTTAGAAATCCAGGGTAGCAGCATGAAACCTCCCTGGTCAATTTCTCACCTTTCCTTCTAGACAATGAGAAATGAGACCAGACTCTCATTAAAATTCTAACAAGAACAACAAGGTTCACGAGGTTAACAGCGGCCTGAATCATTTCAGAAGGAGTTTTGAAACCTAGATGGAGATAAGAGGGAGCTTCTGTCTAATGAGGACACATGGATAATCCCCATATCTCCTGCCTTAGACATTCTGCTGAGTGTGCTTATACTCAGCATGCTCACGGTACTGTTAGGTAGGCACCAGCTTGAAGAGAAAAAAAATCAGCAGTGTGGACAAAAGAAGGGTTTCTGCAGAAAGTAACCTCACAGGGTGTTCTGATTATAAATTCCTAACTGGGCAGGTCATGGGGTGTAGTCACGCCCCAGGCATATAGCTTCTTTAGTAAATGGTTTAGCTTTACCTAAGCAAGCTCTGTCCTTGTTCTTGTGCATCTAGGTTAACACACCTTTGAAATAAGCCTAACCGCCTTTGAAAGAGCACGTAATCTTAAGCATCCTATTATCTGACCCTCGTTTTGCTTTCTCTCTAAATAATCTTCCTTATGTTCCCTCTTTAATTTGAAATGTATTATAAAAATTGCAAACTGTTTTTCTCCAGAGCATTTGCAACCTTGCTTCCTAGCAATTGTCCTCAGTTTGGGCTCAAATAAATTTTTTTTTTTTTTTTACAGGGACAGAGAGAGGGATAGATAGGGATAGACAGACAGGAACAGAGAGAAATGAGAAGCATCAATCATTAGTTTTTCATTGCCATTGCCACACCTTAGTTGTTCATTGATTGCTTTCTCACATGTGCCTTGACAGCGGGCCTTCAGCAGACTGAGCAACCCCTTGCTGGAGCCAGTGGCCTTGGGTCCAAGCCGATGAGCTTTTGCTCAAGTCAGATGGGCCTGCGCTCAAGCTGGCAACCTCGAGGTCTCGAACCTCGGTCTTCCGCATCCCAGTCTGACGCTCTATCCACTGCGCCACCACCTGGTCAGGCTCAAATAAATTCTTATAAAAATACAGGTTTGGAGGTTTCTTATGATGACATCAGAAATTCATTTTTAAAACAGTCTATGTGAACAAACATATCTTTTATTTCTGGACAGTGGTTATTTCTGAAATGTCTCCATATGAATCTTAAGGATCCTTCCATCATCATCATTACTGTGCATTTAAATGTATCAGGCCTTCTTTCTCTCTCATTCCAATACTCCAGGATACCAGAAAGTGACTGATAGATCACAGGAGAGAATGGAAAGTATGCCCTTATGATAGAGTCCATGAACTTTAGGTCAGAAAATCTTCCAGCAACTCCAACAAAACAGAAAGAACAGCATAAAGTCAGGCAGAAGTCTTGTGCAGTGTCATATTGGTTCCCATCCAGGAAGACTCAGAGAAATGGAGTAGCTACTGTTTTCACTAGTATAGGAAACTGCTTCCCTCTTGGAGATTGTTACTAAACTAAGATCCTGAAAATAGCCATGTTTCCCACTCAAATTCACATTTTGTAAATTAAACATCATTCGTTGGAAAGCTAAAAAATATGTTTACTTCTTTTTCTTTTCGTGGTAATTTAATTGTATTAAAGAAAGAAGGCCCGTCCACTATGGACATTCTACTTCACATGCTACATAAGGCTTCCCCAGCAGATACTAGATTTCCATCATCCTAAATTCTGTAAGCAGTCTGTCATCTTGGGGTTCAACTTTACTGGGGTTCTCAGCTCTGGGGGAGCAGAGGGATAACTTTACAAAAGAAAATGAGAGAGAACCCCCCCACACACACACAGGAATAAGTTCTTCCAGGGGTATCTATGACTCCAATGTTTCTTGTCATGAGTTGAAGACAAAGATATTCAGGAATTATGAATAAATGTTGTAAAGCCAGTGTCCAGACCACCATCACAGCAGCTGGCCCACGCAGGTTCCCATTAGATTCGAATAGTCGGTAATGAAACAACGGAGCCCAAAACTGGTGAGCCATCAGCTTTAATTCTAGCTTGCACCCATCAGGCAAGCAAAAACACACACTGGGCTCCAAAACCCACACATTCAGTGCTCACAAAGCTACTGACTTATCCGACTTTCCTAGCATCAAAGCTTTCTAGCTCATCACACTTATTCACCTCTGTTTCCCATCTCCTTCTCTCTACACAAACTCTGCACAAACTGGCTTCTTCCTTAGCACTCCACCATCTTGGCTGCTTCTCCTGGCCTCCATGTGGCCTTACTCTGCTCTCCTCTCTAATACCTCAGGAACCAAGAGAGAGCAAGCTCCCGGCCTGCCCTACTTTATTGTGTAGAATCAAAACCTTAATCCAATCTACAGACAAGGAAGTCTCTGATACAAAGTCACCCATCTGAGGCATAATGGGATTCCTCAGGAGAGTGCACCACCCCACATCATCCAATCAGTCAAGGGTGTGGGGAAAAGCTTACTCTTAAATCCAAGTCTTAGGCCATAATGACCTGGCCTGCTTACATTACAGTCTTTCCCCCACACCCATCCAAAGCATAAGGGCAAATAATATCACCTGGGTGACAGGCTTCCATGTGGGCAGCACCATCTTTAACAAAGTGAGCATAATATATTTTATCTGCCCAACAATCCACCCCTATGCTCACTTTACTACCCACAATCTACACCACTGGCATTCCTGTACAAGGAAATTAGGCACATTACACAAATTACAACAACATGACAAATCATACAATTTCAACAATTACAAAGGTACATACATTTCACCAGTCTCTGAGCACTTTGCCAAAAGCGCAAAATGTCCTTGGCCTTCTTTCTTGTCATTGGAAAGGCTTCCCGGGGCAGGGGGAGGGCCTCCATCAAAGCTGCCCCCAACCTCTATCAGGGTATTTCACATTGTCCAAAATCCGTAAGTCCATTCAACAAAGGAGCCAGTGCTCACTCCAGTCATAGTCCAGGAAATCAGTCCACACACATGGGGCTTTAGCCTCCGCCCTCATTCCTGCCATCATTGCAGGTCTCAAACTGTCCTAAAGAGAAGCATGTGGCATTAGCAGTCAGCATTTCCATCTCTGCTCTGGGGAGCATGATGGCATCCACCCCTATGTCCCAAAATCGCAGACCTACCAGCATTGTAATAGAAGCTCCTTACTGCTGGGCTCTCATCTTCTGGAGACTGCGGATTGCAACTCCAGCTTGATTCTCCTCATCCTTCAAAGAGGAACTGAAAACACCAGCTCCCGCCGCTGGGCTCGAGCCCTGGGCTGCTGCCGCCTTCTGCTCCATGGGTCTTACAGCCCCGGCCTCAGCCTCAGCCTCAGCCCCAGCCTTTGCTTCAGCCCCGGCCTCCTGCCACTGCTGGAACTCCACAACATCCAGGGCAATCTGCAACTCACGAACCTGTGATTCCTTCTCCAGTGGCTCCTCCTTTTCCAGGAGAATCTCGCAAACCTGGTCGGCCTCCTCCTGCAGCACTTCCTCCAGCGCTTCCTCCAGCTTCAGGGTCGGCATCTCTTTCTCCGATGTTTCCTCAAGCTCCTTCCGCTGCTCGGCTTGCAGGTCCCAGGCAGCCTCCTTCATAGAGCTCTTGGTTTCCTCACACATGGCTGTAAAAGTCAACCAGCCAACAGTCCCCAAAAAAACAGCCATATGGAACCATAACAGCAGCCAGTCCTCTACACCACTGCTCAAAGGTGATAGTGGCTCCATGCCGATCTGTATCGAATCCTGCCACAGACTACGCCAAATGTAAAGCCAGTAGTCGCGGCCATGACTACAGCACCCTGGCTCACGCAGGTTCACATTAGATTAAAACAGTCGGTAATGAAACACTGGAGCCAAGAACTGGTGAGCCATCAGCTTTAATTCTAGCTTGCACCCAGCGGGCAAGCAAAAACACACACTGGGCTCCAAAACCCACTCATTCAGTGCTCACAAAGCTACTGACTTATCTGAGTTTCCTAGAATCAAAGGTTTCTAGCTCACCAGACTTATTCTCCTTGGTTTCCCATCTCCTTCTGCACAAATTCTGCTCAAACTGCCTTCTTCCTCAGCACTCTGCCATCTTGGCTGCTTCTCCTGGCCTCCATGTGGCCTTACTCTGCTCTCCTCTCTAATACCTCAGGAACCAAGAGAGAGCAAGCTCCTGGCCTGCCCCACTTTATTGTGTAGAATCAAAACCTTAATCCAATCTACAGACAAGGAAGTCTCTGATACAAAGTCACCCATCTAAGGCATAATGGGATTCCTCAGGAGAGTGCACCACCCCACATCATCTAATCAGTCAAGGGTGTGGGGAAAAGCTTACTCTTAAAACCAAGCCTTAGGCCATAACGACCTGACCTGCTTACATTACAGTCTTTCCCCCACACCCATCCCAAGCATAAGGGCAAATAATATCACCTGGGTGACGGCCTTCCATGTGGGCAGCACCATCTTTAACAAAGTGAGCATAATATATTTTATCTGCCAACAAATGTCTTCCATGTTGGGTTTATTTTCTACCTCTCGGTCACTCTGTAAGGCCTCCTGACTTTGTTTGACACCTTTCATGATAAATCTGTTAATCTAAAAACTTAGGAAAGCAGGGAAGATGGCTGACGTTGAGATTACCTCTTTCTGCTCTCTCCCAGGAAGTCTCTGTATCCTTGCAATAATAGAGCAGCCCTGTACCCCTTACCACATGCCCTCCTGCTGCCTGAGGAGCTGCCCACACTTTGCAGTTGCGTTGCATGCCCGAAGTCCTGGAAGGCCCCTAGAAAGTCTTGAGAGAGAGGATTTGTGAAAGGAAATCACCAGACTTTTTACATTATCACCAGACATCACCCATTAGTTCACATGGCAAAAACATTTAAAGAAAAGAAACCAAGAAAGGGAAGAGGGAGAGGTCTAATCCATTTAATGATATTGCAGATGAACAGCTAACTAATTCCTCAAATGCTTCGAAATTCCCAAACGTTCATAAATATCTCAAAATGATACCCATACTCAATTGATCAAGCCAAAATTCCCCATGTCAGTTGTATTCACTAGAAATTAACTAATGGATACCAGAGGGCGCCCCCTGGAAGGCTATGTGAGTCGCAGCTTCTACACCAAAGAATGTGTTCTTGACAGGGTTCTGATAAAATGCGATGGGAAAGTTACCTTCCACCTGCCATCATACCGCAGCCTGGGCCCAGTTACGGTAAGGCACTTACCTGGGACCCCAGGGAATCTCAGTCATCAAGAGAATATATTCGTGCAATATTTTTAAAAATCAAAAATTCATGCAAAAATGCCATGATGAATGTCAAAATTTGAAATAACGATGGGATCTGACAGTGCTGGGCTGAGCCAAGCCCAAATCTGAAGCAAAAGGAAGCATATGCACCCCCATATCCATGTTGTGGTGAATTATTTTGATGGTTTACTTTTTCCTGGAATATTAAGGTAGTTAAAAATATTGAAAAGTTGATAAGTAAGTTTATTGAAACTCACAGTGTTAAGTTTAAATGTTTTAATTGCATCAAAACCAAAATTTATTATAACTGTACTTTCTTGACATTAATGGAAACAAGCTCTTTCATAATATTTTCAAAACTTACTTCTTTGATTATCCGGGTTACATTTGAGAACATTGTTATGTTTGCACCAAATAACAGTTTTAATATTCTTTTACATTAACTTTAATTGACAAAAAGTTCTTTTACAGGACACCACTGTGACACATACCACTGTGACACATACTGTAAAATTTCTCAAGGCTTTTCTAAATTTGGATCAAATTTTAGTGAACAAAATTTATAAACAACTTTTAGCAGATCCAGACAAAATTCTGATTTATACTACAGATTATTGATAACATGAGCTGCTTAAAACCAACTATTTCCAAAGAAATTTGTCCAGGACTTAAACTGTAGGAATATTTTTTTGTTTCTTAGCAGGGGCCAGTGGCAGCCATTTGGAAATCAGATGTATCATGCAGAATAACTAGCTTTTAGCAAATACAAAATCTGAAGCTTCTTGATTTCAAATGTAAAATTAGGATATTTATAATCTCCTAAATTTTGATTTTATACCCACTTATCCCATAAAAATTAATACTCATCTGATGAAGCATAGATTTCCTATTTATTTTCTTTTTCTTTACATTTATTTTCAAATGCAGAAAGAACCTTCATAAATTTTGCTAAAGGTTTAAATTCATCAAACATACTTTTAAACTTTCTCTCATTTGCTTTAATTCACAGTGCTTACTTAAAATGAGGCAAGCCAAGAGATCAGTTTTGGAAATATTATTAAAGACTTGGCTTTTATTAAAGCCAGAAAGGTAAAATTATAATAAATTCTGCTTTGAATGTATATATAATATTTAAATTTAAAATAATGTTGTAAATTTTAATGCTCTTTCAATTTCCAATATTTTTTCACTTTAATGTTTTTAAAAAAAGTAATCATAAAAAAGTGCATAAAAATGAATGACCAGGCAGTGGTGCAGCAGATAGAGTGTCATCTTGGGATGCTGAGGACCCAAGTTCAAAACCCTAAGGTCCCCAATTTGAACACGGGGTTGCTGGCTTGAGCATGTATCATAGACATGATCCCATGGTCACTGGCTTGAACCCCAAGGTCGCTGGCTTGAGCCCAAGGTCACTTGCTTGAGCCCAAGGTCACTGGTTTGGCTGGAGCCCCCCAATCAAGGCACATATGTGAAAGCAGTCAGTGAACAACTAAGGTGCCACAATGAAAAATTGAGTCTTCTCATCTCTCTCCCTTCTGTCTGTCCCTTTCCCTCCCTCTCTGTCTCGGTCTCACGTGAGTGCATTAAAAAAGAAATGCATAAGAGGTACATAGTAGTGCACATTTTTCCTTCCATCACAGGCTCTGGTGAGGTGCTTTCAGTCACTGTCAGTGATGCTCAGGCTCTTCAGTTCTTTTTATTTATTTTTTTTTTATTCATTTTTTTTTTAGAGAGGAGACAGAGTGAGAGAGAGAGAGAGAGAGAGAGAGAGAGAGAGAGAGGAGCTGGAAGCATCAACTCCCATATGTGCCTTGACCAGACCAGTGGAGGGTTTTGAACTGACGACCTCACTGTTCCCAGGTCGACGCTTTATCCACTGCGCCACCACAGGTCAGGCAGCTCCTCAGTTCTTAATGGGAGGCATCTGTATCACAGGTGACCACAACAATGCCCTGACTCTGCAATCCATGCTACACAGCTCAGTTGTAAGGGTCTGTTCAACCATCTTTTTGCACCCCCTCATAGTCTCTCCTGTCCCCCTACTATGCTCACATGTCAAAGAGATAAAGGAAAAGGAGGGAGACAATGGGTGTGTGCATCACTTTCTTTACTCTCTGTCCACCTTGTACTCTGAGAACACCCTACACATGGGAGCCAGTCCTCCTGGCTGGTTGGTCCCTGCTCCGCCACTCTCTGCTCTGTGTCCCTGGGTAAGCTGTGTAACACTCTGTGCTCCAATCCCCACATCAATATAAAAATTTACCACCTAGGATTGCTCTGAGGGTAAAACGAACTCGAACGCACACAGGCTTAACCACCTGTCAGCCCCACAGACTGAGGGCTGAGATTCGATGGCGCCATCTTGCCAGGTGATGAGTCAGCCTGACCCCTATGTATGTGATGCACACAGTGGTTCTGCTTCAGAGCTGGGGAAGCCTGAGTTGGGAAATCTGCTGATTTTATAGCAAGCCACGAGCAGTCCTGCCTGCCATCTTCTATGGGGAAGGAGGTATTTTAACCTTTTCTCTCAAGGGGACTGATTGCAAAACAATATCAATAAATGAAAGTGTGATCAGGGCCTTGTCATCCTGGCACACCTAGCGAGGTGTTTGGGGGCACAAGAGTTCCCACAGAGCTGCCTACTTGCTGTAGTCACTCCCATCCTCTTCCTCGCCAGCTGGTTTCTACTGTCCCTGGTAACTGGGGCTCTCATTATAGTGTGAGATTTTCTCATTGATGAATATATCCTATCCTAATCTAACTCTACCAGCTATGTTGCAGACTTAATGCATTATTCCCCTTGGATATAACTAATGTGTTTTTTTACATTCTAAGGAGTGAATCTCTAATAGTATAATTTCATGCCCCATGACTCACGAGTGAAAGAGAATGTCTCCTGGGACATTCCTTGAATCCAATTCTTTATTCTAAATTATGAAGGGACAAGTCACTCCGTGGTCTGGGGAGATCTTGCTGTGGGGAGGGCTGGAAAGAGTCTGTTTAAGCTGCTATGCTAGTTTCACACAGTGTCAGATCACACTTCTTCAAATTAACTTATTATATAAATTTTCAAATATACCCAAAGCAGAACATCCTCCAACCTGAACAGAGACCTAGGGTTTGCTGCTTTAGCTCTATTCACCTGTTTTACTATTATTTTTCTTATGATATAGTTTTAATGTAGTTTCCTCAAAAGGTTATAACTAAAGGCTGCCTTAACAAACTACCACACCCTCGTGACTTAAAATGCCAGACCTCTATTCTCTCACAGTTTTGGAGGCCACAAGTTTGACATCCTTCTGGAGGCTCTGGGAGAGGACTCATTAAAAACACCACAAATAAGCAAAAAGACACATCCAGACAGCAGATGCATGAGGATTCTACAGAGAGACAAAACTAAGAGGATGTGTGCACATAGGAAAAAGAAGTATCATAAGAAATTGACCCAATCTGATTTTGGAGGCTGGAAAATCCAAAATCTTCAGGGTAGGCAGAAGGCTAGAGGCCTGGGGAAGAGTCAATGTTGCAGTTGGGATCCAACTTGCTGGCAAAGTCTCCCTTGCTCGGAAAGCCCAATCTTTTTGTTCTATTAACTCCTTTAGCTCATTAGATGAGGCTCACCCAAATTAGAAAGGGCAATCTGCTTTGTTCAAAGTCCACCAATTTAAATGTTAATCTTATTTAAAAACACTTTCATAGACAAACCAAAATAATGTTTAACCAAATATTTGGGCACTGTGGACCCCTAAATTGATAAATGTAACTAACCATCATGGGGGGTATCCTTCAATTTAGTGGCAGGGAGTAAACTGCAAAAGGGTGAGAGAGGTAAAACTGGAGATTTAGAGAACTCTGGGAATATGTGGACCTGGTTCCGATCATGATCAGAGAAATGAACTAGAAAACAGGACTGCTGAGACAAGAGAGGAATCTGATTGTGAGTGTCAGATAATAAGAAAACACATCCTTAACTGGGGTAAGTTGTCATGATAATGGCTTTGGGGAGAATGCCCATAGTGTCAAAGATGCATGGTCAAGTGTGTCAGGTTGACATGACCACTCATGAAAACTACATTAAAACTATATCCTAAGAAAATAACGTAGTCAAACAGGTAAATGAAGCCAAACCAGCAAACTCTGGATCTTTGTTGATATTTGAGGATGCTCTGCTTTGGGAATATTTAAAAATTTACATAATAAATTAATTTGAAGAAATGTGGTCTGACACTGTGTGATAGAGGATAGCACATTGAGCATAAATATATATTTGCTAAACTTCCATTATTTTGTAAATATCTTCGTGGATTCTCTTGGTGTTCTTTTTTCTTCTCAAATTTACAACTGAAAATAGCAAAACCACTTTCATTCTCTCAGCACATAAAAGTGATCGGATTTGGAATTATGTTAATACCATTTACCCAAGTTCTGGGAGAACATTTGCAAATGCCTGCTGTGAGAGTATTTCTAAATATTAGTAAAACATCAGGTGGCAACAGAACGCGTGTGGAGGGCTTGAACATGTGCTAATATAGGCCTCTGCACAACTGGCTAGCTTGGTTTAAAGATATTCCAGAGATATTTTTATCATAATTTGTATTTTATTCAGAACTCCTAGGAAAACAACAATATCATGTAAATCCCAAAGCACTTCATATATTCCCTGTGTGCACGTCTATTGAGGCAATCTTAAAGGGACAGCAACATTTCCACAATTTCACGTCAAGCTGTGAATGCAGCAAATTTTAGTAAAAAAACATGCAGGAACTACATTTTAACGTTTCTAAATGAGATTTGCAGTTACAAACCCACATGTTTTCCACAAACCTTTAATTTATTTATGTGGATTTTTTCTAAAAGAAAAATAAGATAAGTTTTCTTTTTTTCAATTAAAGGCTTTATTCAGTAATAAATTTTCACTTTAGAACGCAGTGGGTTTCTCTTGCAAAGAAAACAGTGCTGTTTCCATTTTATCTTACTGAATGGAAACTATTCCACATTGCTTAATAATTATATCAGTACAAATTTCATAGTGGAGAAAAATATTCCCATCTTCCACAGAAAGCCAGATTTCACAAATTAGGTGGTTATCTAGTGATAATTTCTATGGCCAGATGTTTAGACTCTGTCTGCATTTGGAAGAAAAAGGAAAACTCTAGTCCCAGCTTGTCTAAGCAAGGGCATAATAAACACTGTAACTGTTGCAGCGACACTGAAAAAGCAGGGAGACGGGAAGCCCTGCCATCCTAGCTAGGCTGAGGCCTACTCTTATCTGTAGCCACACCTGAGCCAGCAGCACCTGTGTCCCTGTGCTCACAGAGTAGTAAATGCAAACACACCAATTGCTTCTAATGTTAATGCAATTCTGATCTCAGAGCTGAGGGATACAGTCCCCTGACTGGTCCATGCTGGTGGGCAGCCATCCCACCCGCCGCCATTGCATAAGGAACATGCAATTCAGCCTGTGGGAGAGACCAAGGAGAGCTTCCTCTACTCCAGTGGTTCTTAACCTTTTTTGAGATACCGAACCCATCGGTTTCATATGCGCATTCACCAAACCCTTCTTTAGTGATAAATAAAATATGATTTTTTTTTCCAAATTCAAAACATAGGTACATGTTTTTTTACTGGTGCACAAAATGAGCCGTGCATGAACATCACCTTGCTCAAAGAACAAAAGCAACAAAGTGCATGAACTCACAACAAAGTACGGTATTACTTTATTCTGGCCTCCACGGCAGAGGCTTCTCCGAACCCCTGAGACCGACTCATCGAACCCCTAAGGTTTGGGTTCCATAGAACCCAGGTTAAGAAGCACTGCTCTACTCTGAGAGGATCAATTGTTCACAGAAATTACCATATTTCCCCATGTATAAGGCACACCCTTTTTCAATAATTTGGGGTCTAAAATCTAGGTGCTTATTATACAGTGGTTGTGGCATTGTAAATGTCATAGATGGAACTGAGGATGAGGTAATATATGAAGACAGTGATTCGTCATCAGACACACATAAGGACAAGGTAATGGGTGTGAGCTTTGACGATGAGGAGTTGTATGAATTTTATGATGAATAAAATTGAGTTCAATAACTTTATGTAATACATTTTTTTTCAAATTTCGGGTCCCAAAATTAAGGTGTGTCTTATACCTGGGGAAATACGGTAATGCCAACCTGCTGACATGTGGATATTGGGATATAAGTTCAGATAAATTCCTAGATATTTTACATAAACCATAAGAAGTCTATTGTTTCCGCAGGTAAAGCACCCACCTAAACCAAGTAGATTTGTAATTCCATGGAGTCATTTGAAGCAGATTTAATAACCAGAGTTAGAAAATGAAATCAGGAAGAATCAAGTCTTTCTCTTTTGAACACATTCCTCCAGTGTCATGGGTTTTCAAAATATTGATTGCTTTTCATCAAACCAATTTTAACAACGAGCAAAATATATTTAATGCTCAACTGCAAATATGGTTTGAATGATCGTAGAATGTGTGTACATAATTAGTAGCCTCAGGCGATGAGCAAAATGCACTGCCATCCTGAAGCTAGCGAGAGGGCAGAGCAACACAAACAGGTTTCACCGTGATCACGGGCCTTACAAGCTGAGGATGAAAATCTAAAGGCACTATCCAGAGGAGATTCGGTGTCTGGGGAGAGGTGGCCTGTCCACCCCACAACACAGAGCGGCCAGCTCCATCAGACTCAACAACCAGGTGCAAAACGAAATGGTCATCTCTTTCCCAAGCACAGACCTGTAATGCCATGAGCTGTGCTTTTACAAACACCACAATACTATGCACAAATAATTCCATTATGGTGAGATATTAAAATTAAACATGAATCATTGGGCATATTAAATGGATGGCATCTCATAACCACCTGACTAATAATGAAGCATTCTTGTAAGTGACGGGGGGGGGGGGTAGGAGAGGATATCATACAAAGATACAAAGAGTTACTAAATATAATGACAATGCACGTTAGAAATAGAAGCTGTCAGGACATGCGCTCGTCTGCACTCATCAGAGGAGTAACAAAGAGCTCCACAGCTCTCTGCCAGCTCTCTAGGTCTTTCCCCAGGGAGGGCCAGACCCGTCCCTGACTCCCAACACTGGACACTGGGGATCAGAGACTGCCTGAGGCAGGGCAGGAGGCGGAAGTGCCTCAGCTGCTGTTCCATAAATTTCTAGTAAATAAAAATAAAATGTAGTCTTGTATTTTATGAACTCAAAGAGTTTTCCTTTTTATGGTTTACCTCCATCGAGGTGTGTGTGTGTGTGTGTGTGTGTGTGTGTGTGTGTGTGTGTGTGACAGGGAGACTGAGTGTGCTGGAAGACAAAGATGAATAGCTCTCGGGGAGATCAAGGCCTCGCTATTAGCTTTTCCTTGCAGGCATTCCCGACATCACTCATCTAAAACACCTTCTAATAGTCTGATGGAAAGGGAGGGTGATTTTTATGATGTGAGTTAAATGGAAATTAGGGTGATTTTTGAAACTCTAACATATGGCCCTACTGATTACTTTCCCGAACAAATTTTTCATGTCGTCATAATCTAAATTTGAATAAGAGTCTACAGGGGAAAACAGGAGAGTATGAGCACCCTGCGCCCTCAGGCCTCCTAGGAGGACAATAAAAACCAAATTTCCTAAAGTTAAAGGGAAATTTGATGCAAGTAGAAAATTAATGGCTGTGAAAAACAAACTCCAGAAAAATTTCCCTGGGAGTGTCTGTCCTAACAGTAGCTTTCACCCAGACTCGATGGAAGAGAGAGGGGACTGGATGACCCAGCTGCAGCCAGGCAGGCGGTGTGGTTTCTGGGAAGCAGTTTGCCAGGCAATCGGGACAAATACCAGCACAGCACAGGCCACAGAACCTTCCAGAACATCCCTCCTGACAGGAGGCATGTGGTAAAACTTCACTTAATTATTATCTCTGTGGTCTTTCTCCATGTAAAAACACCTTCTTCTTTCTTTTTAATTATAAAAGAAAAACATGCTTACTGCTCAAAATTTTGAAATTGTTCAAAAGTATAAAAAAAGTCATTTAAAATTCCAAGACTCAGAGAAAATAACTGTTATTAGCTATTAACACTATGTTTTCTCCTAGCCCTTTAAAAAATAAAAGATCTATTCATAATGTAATATATTGAGCCTGTGTGGCTCATATGTTTGGCATGCTCCTTTCTACTGAATGTCTTGTGAGTCACATTTTCCAGTGTCATTAAACGACTCAATAAAATCCTTTGTAAAACCTAAAAATGTGTAAATGTTCACAGTGTATTCCATCCACACAGATACCACGTTTTAATGATGACATTTAAAATTTTTTTTCTCCTCCACCAAAATGCTACACATTTGTAAATATCAGAACACATTGATTTAAGAACTTGTACCCTGTCTCTTAATATCAGAGACAATTTAGAAGCTGTTCATTAGGTGACAACATATTGGAACTTATGAAAATTCTCAGCGGCATGTGTGGAAGGCAGGGCCAACCACCAGAAACTTAGTCTTTGCTAGTCATTTGGAAAGAAGTGATCACTTTAATCCAGTGCGTGTGCGGAGATTTTAATGCTGCCTGTGACACGAGGCATTGCAGCTAGCTGCACAAAGAAATAGGTTTCTCGTGAAAGGGCAAGAACAATTTCTGGAATGAGGAACTGATTCCAAAATGCTCCTTATACAGAGAAGAGGATGGTCGGTGTTGGGGGGCTCCAGGCACAGTGGCTAGGAGCCCAAGGGCGCAGGCTGGTTCCCCTGGAGTGTGAGCGTTACCTCGAGTCCTCATCTGTGACAGGGTTTACATGCCACCTCAAAGGGTATAGAGAACTCAGGACAGTGCTCCCCAGAGAGGTCACAGGACATCACTGCTGCTGTTGCTACAGTTGCTAATTATATGCTCTAGTATACACCACAGTGAACTACAGGTATTAGAATAATACAGTCATTGATTTACTGCTGCTCTACTCATAGTGGCTAATAACGCACTCTATATACAATATACTGTACCACAGTACACTGTAGCAAGTAGAATAATATAGCTATTAATGTTATGGCTGTGGTTAAAAGTATAATTATTATAAAAGTATAGATATTAATATATGAGCATTAATAATATCAATATAATATAGGTGTTAATATTATTAGTATTAGCAATATATTTTTGCCAATGGTGTTTTAAAGAAAATAAAATGGCATTTACATACATTCTAAAGACTTGATTCTATCTGGTTATTGTCATATAGGAGTGTGTTCTTGCATGTGTGTATATATGGCTTGTGGATACTTGTGTGTGTATAAAATAGATTCCCTAGGAAGAGCTTTGTGTTAAAAAAAAACACTGAGGTATTTTTGACAAGGGAAGGAGGCCATTTGGGAAAAGTCATTATGGGTATCGTTTTCACGTTGACCCTAAACTGGCTCAAAGTCACTTCGGAACACAATGCAAGAGTGTGAACTGTTTCCCATCCTGTGTGTGGTGTGGGAACAAATGATGATAAGTGACATTTTGGAGAAAGGTATGAATTAGGAGGGGGAGATCCTGGAAGAGAATCCAAGGAAATTAATTTTATTGGCAGGAAACAAAGAAGCTGAGGCAGAGAAGAGGGGTCCCCTGGGAAGGAGCATGCCGCTGGCACCACGTCCTCCTGGGCTGTCCCAGGCCCGTCCCTGCTGCTGCCTCGTCACCTCCTTCATTGGAGTCTCTGCCTCTGAGTCTCCAAAAGGCAGAGAATAAATGCCTCCCTCCAAGTTTCTCCTGAAGCCCAATCTCAGGAGATACAAACCAGTGTTATGCCTCACATAGCGCTGGGATCCAACATGTGAACCATTATCTGAAATCAATTTTTTTCTAGGAGGAAACTACAGGAGGAGTCAATAAAGCCCCAGTAAGAAGTAAGAAAACGTGATTTTATTAGAAAACGAGAAGCTGGATGTAAGGAACCCGGTCAGTCACACTGAGCTGGCAGAGCAATGGGAACTTGTACCTCCCACACGGGACCAACCCGCTCTGTGGGTAAGAAGCCATCTCAGCCCCTTATGTATAAGTGACTATTTAAGATTCCTGTAAAAACAAAATAAAACACCACTTTCCTGGGTGCTTTATAATAAATCTAAATGCTTTGCTAATTGCCTGTCACAACTACAAATAGTATTTGCTTTTCAGGGAGCTTTTTTTTTAAAGGGTCTGGAAATAAATCAGAACTTTTAATTCATTTGAAGATAAACTGAGAAAAAAATGGAGGACAAGGGAGAGGCTCTAAGAGAACAGGCTTATCTTGGGCATTATCTGAAAGGTGTTCTTGTAAAAAGAAGACACAACCAAAAGTCAGCTAATTGGTGATGTACTATTTTCTTCCTAATCAAAAGGCTGGGAGAAGCCATAGTGATAAAAATGGCACGTTGGAAGGGTAACCGACCACTTGTGACAAGCACAGCGGTTCCCAGCAGGATTGGAGGTGAGGCCGTCTCTTCTCTGGAAGGCTGGGAAAGCCTCACACCAAGTTAAACAGCCAACTTCTTCAGCAGCTCCAAGTGCTTTGGAAATACATTTTTCCCCCTAGAAATAATAATATGACACCAAGTTACACACTCAGAGTACTGTGCTCCTAGAAATCACTGCTGCGATTCCACCAACTGACAGAAATCACGTGCCATAACAGGGAAAGTTTTTACCGTAAAGTATAGGCTATGCAAGGCACTAATTTCGGCCCAAAATGGCTGTTTGCAAATAAAATGCTTAGAAATTTAAATGCAGAGCTTTCCATTCAAGGGCTGATTGGAATCATCATAGCAGAGTCCCTGAGACCAAATCATCTTAGAGTTTCAACAAGAATAATGTCAAACTGAGATATAAAAGTTAGGATAAAATTTCTATAGCAAATTATTAAGTGATAAATGGGCCAGGCACAGGAAATTTAGGGCAGTGAAACTACTCTGTATGACATTATAATGGTGGGTGCCTATCATTATACATTTGCCCAAACCCATAGAACGTACACCACTAGGAGTGAGCCTTCATGGCAACTATGGACTTTGGGTGATAATGACCTGTCGATGCAGGTTCATCAATTATAACAAATGTACCATCTGGTGGGGATGTTGGTACAAGGGACACCATGTATGTGAGGGAATAAGGGGTAGGTGGGAAATATTTGTAATTAATTTTCTCTCAATTTTCTTGTGAATCTAAAATTGCTCTAAAAAGCTAAAGCCTATTAAAAATCTACAGCAGATTAATCAGTGTTATTAAATTTAATCCACAATCAAAATGGAAATTATTTTTTCCTTTATGACTACGACTTGCTGCAAGCTGGCAGGTCTTGTGTTAAGCAGGGAGGAGGTCATGCATCACTGTGGTCAGGACAATTAAGAAGATGAGAGACTGAAACAAAAGGCCTCTGAGGGTCTTCTCCAAACATCACAACTAACTGTTGTCAGCACAGAGACCAGGCCTCCTGCCTCTTCACACCTCCAGAAGCCAGTCCCAGGTGTCTCATGGACTCACATCACAGTCTTAGCCTGACCTTTCCCTCTCGCCTCTGTAGAGTCACCACGAGCGAACCCTTGGCCACCAGAGACCTTCTGGGATACGTGGACCTCGCATGTCACCAAGCAGCCACTGGCAACCTTGATCCCAACCAATACACACATCGAATTTCTTGGCTGGTCTTTAAAATTTTGGTTTGCATTTTTAAAATTGGTCAAAGCCTTATCTTTGTAGGAACCAAGGCAAGAATTATCTATACATTTATTAGTCAGGCACTTTTGGTGACTCTCACTCATCATCCGATGGTTAACAATATGAAAGTCTCCCTAAACAGAGCAGTCTGGCAGGTGGGCCAGAGTTTGGGGTCTTACTTGTCAAACATCAAAAATAATAAAATGAAGGTAACACTGTGCTCTTCTGTGTCATTTACACATGGTCTCTTCTACTATCAGTGCATTAATCCACCTAACTGTCCCATCCAAAAGCATTATTTTACTCCTGTTTTATATACAGGGAAACTGAGGCTCCGAAATCTGAGTAGCATGGTGGGATCAGGGCAGGTGGAGGATAGGGTGTCTGTGGTCCAAAGTCTAAGGTCTTTGACAGCATCACAGCCCCCAGCCACTCTCTTTTATTCTTGTAACTCCAATGATTTGAAAACAAGAATTATTTTGTATTTTAGATCCAAAATATTGTGCCATAGATGAAGAACCAGGATCTGGCACAGTCATGCAGGTGTTTTGGTCATCTTTATAGCCAATCTGCATCTGAATGACAGTATAATAACAGCACTCGATAGGCCCCCAAAGTATATTGGCGAGTTGGAGCCAGTGTAGTGCAAACCCAGTCTGAGAACATATCTGCAGGTTTTGCAAACACCCACTGCCAAAAAACCCAAAAGTAGTATTTTATTATTTCTTATGGAAATACCTGAGTCATGTGAAAAGCAATATGCATAGAGGAAGCAAGCAGATTTGTTTAAACAAAATCCAGGCTCTACCACATGCCTGAAAATAAAAGCCTTCCAAGCAAAATGATTTATAAATAAAAGATGAGTCACCAGCACGTTCTATAAATGATGCCTTTTCTTCCCTGGGTATCATAAAACGTTTTCTAGAATTCTACAAAATGCAACATGGCAGGAATGTGACTAAAGAGGGAACTGCGAGATTTGCCTCTGAGGGACTCGGGACTCCTGGCAGCACGGTGGCCACGGAGAAGTGGGCGGGCTCCTGGCCTCGTGGTGACCTGCGATCCTTCACAAAGGGAAACCAACATGGCGATAAGCTAATTGAAATGTAATACATGTAGCAGGAAAACATAAGTATAATAGCATCTAGTGCCAGTGATTCCGCTGCACTGAGGATGAGGGAGAAAACTTTCTGATTTGAAAATGAATTTTTATAAACTGTAAATATTTAAAAATGTCACTTAAGGTGAGGGAAAAAATGTGCTGGGCTGTTCTTCATCCCTCAATGCAACATATTTGTTTATGAAGTAAATGCCGAGTGTTTCAGGGAGATGGATCCAAATGAGGGAGAGCTGGAGGAGATAGAGCACCCAGACCCTGGCTGAGTCGCACAAGGAAACCTGCAAATAGCATCCAGCACTCCTCTGGCGGATTTACTGATAATTCACATTAAGACTCAGCGTTTCCAAGAAAGCAAAGAAGAAAAGGGAAACAGCTTTACTTGTCACATTTCAGCAAAGACACATTATTCAAAGGGCACAAAACTGAGAAAAATAGTCACTGAGAATGGGACTCAGCAAATTACTGGTGGACCTTTTAAAATACCTCTTAAGTAAATATAATTCTCAATATATTTTCCTTCATAGGTTTATTTACTTTTAAATATATTATTAGAAACACCACTTTGAATTTTCCACTGGTGCAAAATCACGGAAGAGAGTGGTGTCTGCTAGAAATGCAAGGCAAGCCACATGTGGGACTGAAAACTTTCTTAAGCACATTAAAAATTTTAAATAAATAGGTAAAAGTAATTTTAATAATATATTTAACCTAATGTAGCTAAAATATTGTTTCAAAGAATAAATATCACAAAAGAATAAGTAATGAGATAATTACATTATTTTTGTCATGCCAAATCTTTGACTCCAGAGTGTGTTTTTCATTGTCAGCTCGTCTCAGTTTGAACCAGCCACATTTCAAGCCCTCCTGGGGTCACACAAGGCCTGTGGCCACAGTATTGAATAATACAGAATTAGAAAATCTAGTCTGACCAGGCTTCAGAAATAGAATGCTCTCAAATTGAATTTTGTTATAAACTATATTTTATGCTACAACATTAGTTTTTTGACCAGTAAGAGGGTAAAAATATATCAGTTTTGTGGGTTGTGGGTGTTATTTTAAGTCAAGTACAAAAATACATTTTAAAAATATTATTTATTGATTTTAGCTAGAGAGGAAGGGAGAGAGAGAGAAAGGATCATTGATCTGTTCCTGTATGTGCCCTGACCGGGGATTGAACCAGTAACCTCTGTGCTTCCAGACGATGCTCTAACCAACCAAGCTATCCAGCCAGGATTAAATACAAAATATTTTTAAAGGTATTTTTTATTCCTAAATATCTTGATTAGCTGATGTGTAACAGTATCTTAGTTCTTGTGATTTAGTTTATACGATATAGGAAGAATAGTTGAAGGACTATTAGTGCAGTAACTCCAAGCTTTTAATAAGAGATAAAGATTTAAGGATAATGGAAATGTGTAATAGCAAACACTGAGCACTCCCTGTATGCCAGATACCATCATCCTATCATTCTCTTAACAGTACGAAATAAGTACTGCTATTAACTCTGTTTTGAAGTTTAAGAAAAAAAACAATTGAAATGGAAAGAAATAATTATCTTAAAGCTGCAGAACCAGAATCAGTATCCACTGCAACTTTCTACCTCCTCAGGGCCTCAACTGTCATGGGATGAGGTCAACGTGCAGTAGGTGACAACAGAATCCTGCAGATGGCTACATCGAAGTAATTCCTCTAACAAGGTTTCAGAGGTGCATTTCAGATGAATGAGAGTACAGATCTAGCTGTGCTTCCAAACAACTTCAGAGAGAAACATTTTACCGGAAGAATGAGAATACAGGAAAAATGGAAAATTAACATACCCCCCAAAATAACTCCCAACTAACTTACTAAATGTATTTAATGGTGTTCAGAAGCCAAAAACAGACACTGCAATTTAAACTGTAAATTGTGTCCACCATGGTGAGAGGTCACCTCACAATCTGTTCTCCAAATGCAATATATAGGAATTTTCTTGTGAACATTTTAAAATATTGCCATTATAAGAAAAAGGGATGACAACACATGGGAGAGTGATAAAGAGGGAGTGAGAGGAAAACAGAGAGAAAAGGAGGGATAAAAACGAACATTATCATAGAGAAACGTCTTCTTTTGGTCTTTGCTTTTCTTTCTCGGGACTCGAGGAAACTTAGCCCAGTCTAGTGCTGCCCTCTGGTGTTTGAAATACAAAATACTGCTGTCAGGCTCCAAACAACAGCAACAACAACCACACACACACACACACACACAAAAAAAAAAAAACAAAAACCAGAATCCACCCAATTTGGGGATTGTTCTAATTAACAACCCAGAAAAAAAAACAAACAGGAATAAAGTAATTATCCATCTATCTTGCATACTTACAAAGTCTGGATTATTTCTCTTTGTTCCAAGTGATTTAAATCTCCCAGCTCTAGAAAAGTATGCAAGGAAACTGAATCTTCACAAAAGCTACTAAACTCCGCCTGCATGTTGTACAGTCATCTGTTCCCATAACATTTCCAAGAAGTTTTAGCACGGATACCTGCTTCAATTGTTTATTTGGTTTGTTGGTTGTTTTGTCTAGGTTTGGAAGATTTGATTTTTACAATTTTAGCTGTTTTTCTCACTCCTCATCTTAAACCATCATTGATAAACTTGAATCATTCCTGTTTAGGAAATATTTAAAAGTGAGGATTCAAACCTGAAATGTTGAATGTGACAATGTAACATGGAAAACATTGAATCACTTCAGGCATTTCTATGTTTTAATGGGGACATTGTTCTTACACTTTCAAACCGTTGGGATCATTGAACAAAGCCATTGCAATGACCAGTTTTTGTGATAAATTTCACACGTGCCAAAAGCATAAGATAATTTGTTAGAATTGTCAAATCTTACTGCTGGGAGCAAAGTAGGGTCAGAAGGAGACCTGGGAAGCACCAACAGGGCAACGGAAGCCTTGGAGAGGAAAGGTGCTAACTAGCCTCCCGGCCTTCCTAATGGGGCTTCTTTAACCAACACTCTGAGCCACAGTTTGCTCCCAAGTGTTCCAAGACTATTTTAACAGGCAGCCGCAGAGTCAGATGACAGCACTACACAAAATATCTACATTTTCCAGAGAGCTTACATTATTTTTTTCTTGGTATTGAAGACATTGGAAATTATATTATTCTTATATGTCCTCTGGGTTTGTGAAAAGTCCGTGAAAACTGACAAAATCTCAGAGCTGATCTTCTCTCGTCAGAGAAAACTAAACCAGAATTACGTGCCAAAGCACTCCCTGTGTTTTGGGCACCGTTCTCACCTTAACTCATTCCTCTTTATTTCTTTGTCACCACAAAGGATGTGGTCAGTGCTATCAGGTCCGTGACACCAGTCTGATTTTCCCAGGTTTGTATGGCCCGTGAGTCATACAGAGGGCATTCTATGAGAAATAACAATGTAGCTGTAGGAAAACAGTCCCTTGGGGGATCATTTAGTCTGTTTTTGATATAGTCTTATTAGTCTCATTTAAGGGAGTTTCCCTTCCACCAACACATGGACTATTATATTAATGTGGCTGCCTTTGGGAACTATACAACACCTAGTTTAAATCTATCTCATGGTTTTTCACTTCCAAATCCTGCAGTAAAATTTATCAGAACAAGTTATGAACAGGTTTCCCTCTTCAGATATATGTTAACAGAATGGAGGAAAAAAACACTGAAGTGTTCAGATATTTAAAAGATCATGACAAGGAGCTTGCAAACCTAAAAAAAAATTATTAGACAGATGCATTTGATGAAACTAAGAAGTACTCTCATCCCTGAACTTGAGCACATCTCTGTTCCTTTTTGGCAGATGGACATTGTCTACCTACTGGGAAAAGCTCTTGTGCAGCAAGAGTTGGATCCGTTGAATTTACAAGTTAGTTAAGGCTTTAAAGTCCAAAAGTAAAAAAAAAAAAACATAAATGCCAGCAGTATTTTACTTTGGCCAAATCTACACAGATGTCCGTTTTTCCACGAAGCACCAATGTCTGCTTTGAGCTCGGTACCTTGAGAGCCGCTCAAGGTTCTGTTCCTTCCTTAAACTATGCCACGATTCAAGGAATTCCCACTGATACCTTGAAAGATGTCTGAACACAGAATCCACCTAGATTTTTTAAATTTCTCAAACGTTTGCATAAGATTCACACACATTTGACTCAATGATGTTTCTTAGCTATTTATTTTTAAAATGAGCCTCTTCCCAAGCATTTGTGTGCCGTTTCATAGAAATAATGCAATCCACCCATTCTGTTTCATGGGGCTATCTAATAACACTGAGGGGAAATTCTCTTTTCATTTTCTGTTGCATGTTTTAGAAATTTTTTTATATATTTCTGCATTGCTGATTCCAAATCTGGAATCCGTTCTTTGTGCATGCTCTAGTTTTTATGCAATTTTAATTTCTTTTTGTTACAGTTAATGGCATACATTGGTTTTTAAATTGGAGTTAAAGGGCAATGACTCTTGGATTGAACATAACCACAAGGCAATTGATGTTTTTACAAACATCACTTTTACATAATTGTAGTTGTTTTTAAATGTCAAAAATTATTATCTGATAAAAAACACCCTCTTATTTTGTTTTAAGATTGAATCATGGCTTCTTTGAATAGGCGTAAATGTAAGAATAGTTCTGAATAGTTCTATTATATATGTGGCTGTCACACACTTTAACAGCAAAGGCACAATATTTCATCATTTGTGACACGTGCATATATTGCCTATTTTCAAGTTCCCCTTGATAACCAAGACAAGAATTGGGCTCCTTATATTGTGTGTCATAATTGTGAGAAAATGCTTCATGACTGAACAAAAGGAAAATGCAAAGGAATGCCTTTTGGTATTCCATTCCCATGGTTTGGCGTAAACCTAAGAACCACAGCGGTGACTGTTATTTCTATCTGATCCATACAAAGGACATCGGCAAGAAAAAATGGCATATGATCACATATCTTAATATTACTTCAGCAATACGACCTATCCCACACACTCTGAGACACTTCCGGTTCCAGTTTTCAATGGTTTTATTTCTCCTAAAGATGAAGAAAGTGAACATGGTGATCAAGTGTATTTTGATGACATGCATGAGGAAATGGTTGTAGAATCTGAAGGGTCATCTTCTGATGTCAAGCAGTCATTAACCCCTCAGCAGTTTAGCCAACCTGAATTGAATGACTTTGTAAGAGATTTGGGTCTATCAAAGAAAGCAGCTGAGTTATTAGCCTCCAGGCTTCAAGAAAACAATGTACTTCACCCATCAGCTAAAGTATCCCATTTCAGGAAGCATGAACAAATCTTTGTGGCCTTTTTTTCTTTGAAGACAAACACTTTGTTTACTATCATGATATCAGTAGTCTTTTCAGCCAGCTAGGTGTTACCACTTACAGTCCAACAGAATGGGGGCTCTTTCTTGACAGCTCTAAACAGAATCTGAAATGTGTTCTCCTACACAATGGTAATGTTTATGCAGTGCTTCCAATCGGTTATTTAACTCATTAGTGAGAAGATAATAATGACATAAAAATTGTCCTCGACTTTCTGAAGTATGAGGAGCATAATTGGATCATTTGTGTGGATCTTAAAATGGTCAATTTCCTGTTAGGACAACAGAGAGGTTTCACAAAGTATGCTTGCTTTCTGTGTTTGTGGGACAGCAGAGGTCGGGAGAAACACTGGACACAGGAGCAGTGGCTGAAATGTGAAGGTCTGGAGTAGAGATGCAAAATATTATGAATGAACCTGTAGTTAATCAAGAGAGGATAATTTTTCCCCCACTTCACATCAGACTTGGCTTAATGAAGCAGTTTGTTCAGGCTTTGAATAGAGAAGGTGAATGCTTTCAACATATTATTTCTGCTTTTCCTGCCTTGTCTTTTGAGAAGATAAAAGCAGCTGTATTTGATGGACCTCAAATTTGAACACTCATATGTGATGAAGAATTTGCCAGGAAAATGAATAACGAGGAAAAAGCAGCATGGCAGTCTTTTGTGGCAGTTACAAAGAACTTCCTTGGCAACAAAAGCAGAAAACTATGAACTTCTGGTTCAAAGGATGCTGTTGGCTTTCTGCAACATTGGATGTAATATGAGGGTTAAGATTCACTTCCTGAACAGTCACCTTGATAAGTTTCCTGAAAATCTTAGAGCTGTTAGTGATTAGCAGACTACTGCTGGAGCATCAAATGAGATTCTCCTCAACAAGTACACAAACGCAAGAGCTACAAATGCAAATTTTTGCCTGAATAGAATTTAAATAAGTTTTGCACAAATTTTATGATTAAAATAAGTGTTTTAATATGTTCTATCTATTGTAGATAACTTCTGGTGCAATCATATCTTTTAGTGTATTAATGTATTTACTGAATTATATAAATTATTATATTTTCACAAAGATGATGCCCAAGAAGACATTCTACTTCATTTGTTGAACTAAATGTTGAAAATTTTACAATAAGATGAAAACCTATAATTTTGAATTGTAATAAAACTGTAGCTTACAGAGAAAAACTAATTTCAGATTTGAGATCAGCACACTCTAATTAGGTAAGAACAAGTGTTTTTGTGGATGCAACAAAAATTTTGTTCCCCACTGTAATCAGTGAGATTGTGAAATTGCCCACTATTTAGTGAAGATGTGAAATGACGAATTACCTCATTTTTAGCTGAATTGTGAAATTCTATGAACACATAATGCAACTTGGGAGCCATGGATGTAATCTGAGAAGTAGGCGCACTTTAAGTAGCGCTGCCCGTGGAAAGTCTGTCCACACCTGCCTGTCCTCATTCCACACAGAGGTTCCTTTGGGGGCATAACGGGGAACTGGTTATTACCGTTGTTTTACCCTGCAATTTCCCATGACCTTCCATAGAGTAAAGGCACAGGAAACAGAGTTGAATGAATGAATAAATAATGTTAACAAACCCCAAAAACTTTGTGTTTAACGAACTAACATCAACCAGAGACTGCGAGGGAGCAAGAGCGGTTGGAGGCAGGGCTGTAATTCACTGACGTGTCTTGTGTGTGCCCAAGTCGTCACACAACTAAATTAGAATGGGAACTCCACTCAAAAAGTTAGTGAAAGTGTTCCTGAATTTCAGTTGGCAGAAACTATGAAATAAACTGTTTCTGCCTGTTCTCATACCACTTATTCACAGGCACACAATGATATGAGTTCTTAGTTGTACCAATGTGGTGACTGAGGGACTGTTTTCTATTGTAAACAATGCATTGTGCTTCAGATTGTTCTCTATGTATACACATTTTTATAATTGAGACTGTTTTCAAATATTTGGGAATACGATTGGGAAATAAAATAGATCAAAGACTCAGAGAGACATTTAATGAACTTTAAAATTTGCTCAATCATTATATAAATAGTACTCTTCATTATTTTTTAAACCAACTGGGAATAAAAATGAGCCATTTTAATCACACATTATTACTTATTGCTGTGTGACTCCATCCCTTCTCTGACTGTCAGGATGCAGACCCTAAGGCAATGCCTGCTTTATGGTGCTTGGGCAGGAAATGAAGGGGTTTCTGTCAATTGATTGCCTTCTCATCAGGATGGTGTATGTGGAGTGCAGAATTGTAGATGTATAGACCTCTCCACACTTTCTGCCTTGAAGCTCTTGGAGGCTGAGGAGACTGTCTCCTGGTGATCCATCCTCATGTTCTGGCTCTCGAGCCTTGAACTGCACAACCAGCTTCGCTGGGTCTCAAGCTTGCAAACGGAATATCATGGGACTTCCCAGAGTCTGTAATACCATGAGCCAGTTCCTCATAATATATCTATCTAATAATTTATCTATCTATCTGTTTATCTATATAATTGGTTCTGTTTCTCTAGAGACCCCTAACTGAGACATTATCCTTCCTTCATTCCCTGGGCCCCTGTAAAACTCTCCCTTTCTTTTTGTAGCATAAAACTTACTGAACTCTTAGTGTTAGAAAATTGAGCTACTCTCTAAATGTCTCTCTTTTTTATTTCTGCCTCTGACCTGTTCTACATATTTCATCTGTACCGTACTCACCTTCTTGTAAAAATGAGTCATGTCACAAAATAAAATGTTCAACCAGTAGTAGCAATTAAAAATAAAATTACTGTGATAATAAAATCTGTTACTATTCATTATTGCTTAAATTGTTTTTAAAGTCAGAAAACAAAAAACACATTATGATAGGTTTTCACAGGAATCTTGGCTAAGATAAAACCTGCTTTTTAAAATAAACTAAGGTGAGTTTAATGTGTTTAAATACTTTTAACATTCTTTAAAAGAGAATTGAAATAGGAAAAAGTTATGTAAGAAGAATAAGGTTATTTGGCCTCACAAGATAATAAATAATGTCCCAGATGCTGTCACATTTGTCTTTCCCCTTCAATCTTGAGGTGGGTTTTACTGTCATGCTGGCTTTTGCAAACAGTAAACCATTCATAAAACCTTGGGTTCCTACAACTTCACGGTCACAGTATTGCTCTCCCTTCCATCCTCTCCACAGCTTCTCCCTCTGGTGTGATTTTTTTCCCTTTGGTCATACAGGACTTTTTATCCTCTCCTGCAAAGCTCACCTGCACTTCATAAGTAAGTCCCTTTTCCTCCCCTGTCAGAAGCCATCAGAAGACTTAAAATTAGTTAAGCAGAAGTTTCATTTTTCTATTTCCAGAAATTTCCTGAGCACAGTCACCTCTTCAGTTTCTCAAGTGACTAACAGGGATGCAGAAAAGAAGACGCCCAGCAGTCCCCAAATCATAATTCTGTGTTTTCTCCTTCCCACACTCTGAGTGTCTTCCCCCAGCCGTTCTGTTTCCAGAATGTGCCCAGAAGATCACTGGGTAGAGGGAAAACGGATTAAAAAGTGTGGTGCCCCCTCGATGGTGAGGCTGTTGTTATGAGCAAGCTGATGAGAAGGACTGAGAGAAAGGGTCACTTTTTTTGTAATTGGTACAATATTTTATTTTTTTTATTTTCAGTTATAGTTGACATACAATATTATATTAATTTCAGGTGTACAACACAGTGACCAAACATTTATACACCTTACAAAGTGAGGGAAGTGAGACTTTTTTGCCTCCTCCCTCTCTTTCCCACTTGCTCCTTCCTTCTTTCCTTCCTTCCTTCCTTCCTTCCTTCCTTCCTTCCTTCCTTCCTTCCCTCCCTCCCTCCTTTTGGTCTCTTATCATGTTTTGTTTGTTTGAGCTCTGGGTTCCCTGAGCCCCTCTGGCTGCAGGACAAGCAACCCTTTACTTGGAGTCACTGGTACATACCCCCTCACTCACAGATTTCCTCAGACCCAGCGTCAGCCACGTCCACCAGCGTAGTTCCTGTCAGAACTGTCCCAGGGCATCCTCTTTCTCATGTGACCTGTAGAAATTTCTGTCCATGTGCCTCTCCCTCTTCAGTGTCCCTTCCACACTTCCTACTGTGTTGGCTTTCATCTGTGCGGCATCTCGGAGTCAGAGCTGAGCTCACCTTTCTCCTGGCAGCAGGACAGTCAGCAGGGGGTGATGTCCCTGGAATGTTCCTTTCCCTCCTCTGTGAGAAGCCATCCTACAGAACCAGTCCCTCATCCAGGTTCCCCCTCTCAGCATTTGATGCCTACCCTGTAGTTCCTGAACATGTCGTTCCATGGATTTTCTTCTTGCCTATGTAACCAGTCTTTGGAGGAAATCCAGTCATCACCCTGAAGGGTAGGGAACGAAGCAGACCACTCTGTGAGAATGGTCTGCTTACCTGTTCTCCTCCCTATTACAGCACAGTCGCCTGAGAGAGCCTTGGGTTGCCCTGTTCACCACTCCAGCCACGATGTGCAGTGACACACACCCATAAATGCCAACTTCCTTCACTCTTCCACCCTGAACTTTATATTGAGTAATGACAGTATCCCAGATTCTTGTGTGCTGTGGTCTAGGCACAGTAATTGACTCTGGCTATTTAAGAAGTGAATGAGGGGAAGGAGAAACTATAAGGGGTCATGGCCAAAGTATGGCAAGACCACCACACAACATCTGAAATAGTGGCAGAGCCAAATGTACTCTCCATCAAAAAAGGGGGTTCTTCTTCTAGAAGGTCACAGTATTGAGGAAACTGTTGGTCTGCTCTAGTAACATAGGCCCCATAGAGTTCAAGGACTGCTGGTCGCTGACACTCAGCATGTGTGTGTACAAATGTGTCTACATCTGCTTGACTGACTTTGGGAGCTGACACTGAACAAGTTAAAAGCTGCCAAAGGGAACAGAGGAAACCGGACAGCACTGAAGACATCTGAGCAAATCCTTCCGAATCTGCTCTTCAGATCTGGGTGAGACCTCAGTGCACCTCGGATCCCAGGCTCACAGTCATTCCTGTCCTAATATTTGCAGCATCCAGAGCAAGGGCGCAAGCCTGGGCCCACACATTGTATGTCAAAGACATTTTGAAATGAATCCTAACTTACATGCTGTCAAATCAAAGATGAAGTACTGTAGTCACATACTGCCTAACAACAAAATTTAAAAATATATTAGGCAAACTACCAAAGGTGCCCCATTTGTATCTCTGTGTTGAAGAACCAGCAATGTCTGGATGAGTAACAAAATGCACACCATAAGTTATGAATTTTTATATATTCTGTAAAAATTATTTTTTATTTATTTTTTCTGTAAAATATTTTTCTTTATTTCAGCAAAATTACTAATTATGTTCTTACAATCAAGCTTTTTATATTTGTTCTGCTATTGTTGTAACAGATTAATTGTAAATGATTAAAAATAAAATGTAATGACATTCAGAGGACACAAACTGGATTATACTTTCATCAAAATGTAACTTCAAGTATAAATATATAAAAAAATCTTAAAATTATATTCAAATTTGTTTTTAGAAATTTACTTTTATTATTATAAAAAAGAAAAGTACCAGTTATAATCAATGAACATAAAACTTTTAAAATCAAGATTAAGCAATATTATTTTTTTCTTTTTCTTTTTGTATTTTTTAAAAATCTTAATGAGTAATTTTATAAAAGTAAAATTATTTCAAGTTCTAAATTTCTATGTCCATCTAGTTGCTAACAGGAGAATCATTATGTCTCACACATCTACGTATCTGTGAACTTCACAGGAAAGCACATTATTTGAAATTGCAAAATATTCTTTGGTCACCATGTGCAAATGGAACATGAAGAGAAACAAGAAAATGAACACTTGGCACTAATGGAAAGTGATACTTTTTATTACACGAATTTATTGTATGCGTGCTACATATGAAGAAAGATGTGACAAGTTAATTACCCAGTCTTTTCTCTTACCTAAGCATTACTGCTGTTCAAAATACTCCATGCTCTGAAACTGCGTTCATCTCTGGTACAGGCAGAGACACAACTCAAAACCCTGCTGGCAGTTGTTTTGTTCTATAAAGTTGTCATAAACATCAAATTAGTGAATATTGGACAGTTGCTCTCAGGAAAACACAGGTTTAGGGTCCGGGGAGTCTCTGGTCACAACATTTATCAGCCAACCAATTAAAACCTTGTTTTATGTGTCTTTCTTTTAACGACATCTTGTTGCCAACAGCACATAATTTGTGCTTCTCTAACGAAGTTTATCTAGCAACATAATCTCATTAGGCATCTCACAACCTTTTTGTGCTAAAAACACTACATGGTGAATGAATCAGGACATTTGGGGGCAACTCTGAACAGTAAACCACTGGCAAAAGTAGAAAAGTGCACAAAATGTGGCACTAAGTAGACCATGCAAGGACACTTGTTTACAGTATAAGAGCTAAAACAAGAAGGCCGTGTCACCTTCTTGCTCCTGAGCTGGGAACTCAAATTTCTATTTTATTTTTCTCTTTTGCCTTTTTAAGTGAGAGGAGACAGACTTTCACACGTGCTCCAACCAAGATCCACCCAGCAACCCTCATCTGAGGCTGATGCTCAAACCAACCAAGCCACTGGCTACAAGAAGGGAAGAGAAGGGGGCGGAGAGGGAGGGGAAGAGAAGCAGATGGTTGTTTCTTATTTGTGCCTTGACTGGGGATCAAACACAGGACATCACCACACTTGGCTTTATCAACTGAGCCAAACGGCCAGGGCCTCAGAATTTTTTATCCATGAATCAGTATGAAAAGACCACTAGTATTGATTTGGGGAGTGACAAGTAGTAGTGAATATGGGAACTTACAAATAACAGAATCTGTGACTAATGAGAACTAACTGTACTGTATTCTTTTGGGACTTGAGCATCACTTCTCAAGAGAATAAACGTTTAAGGTGAGGTTGTAATGAACATGACAGAGCTAAGCACTGTTGCTCAGTGCCAGTCACGTCCATGTGCTCTGGACCAAGTGTGCAAGTCACAAGTGGAGGACAGGAGACCCTCTTGAGTCAGCAAAGGACAAAATAATTCAATGTTTCAAATATCAAATTTTTGCAAACAATGAGATTGGCTCTTTCCCAGTGGATTACTTTTGACTTCTGGGGGAAGGAGGCAGCAGCATTTTCTGATAAACCTGGCTAGTGATTATCTCACATAATTCCCTAAAATGAAGCAATAATTTGCCAGACAGCCACCAGGAGGCATATTCTTTCATCTCTAAGATCTTAATCATGTTTTACTGGGAAAAGTAAATAGAATGGAAAAGCCACTGTAGGAGGGTCCACATTGGTCAAAAGCAGAATACTGAAATTAAAGATACCCAGAAGTGAGAACTAGAAATATACTCCTCAACAAGAACTACTGTGATACATTATTTTTAATATTTAACTATTACAACATTTTTCTCCCTAGAAAATATAAAACACCTCCTAGCAGTAATTCCACACTCTTTAATATTTTTTCTACTTCAATAAATAAACTCATAAACCTCCGTTCAGCACACCTAATTCTGGTCCCATCAGATCTTCCAGATGAGGGCAAAAAAATTAATATGCAGAATTTTTGAAACACCTAGTACTAGCAAATATCTCTAATATCAAAAATATATATTACCCTGTAAAACTGATCACATATTTGTCTCATGATCCCTATTAAATTGTAATCAAGTTCAGAAAGAGTGGGTTCTGGGAGATTCCCCTGGGCTGGTCATCAGCCCCCCTTCTCACCATGGTGTGCAAGACAACTAATAGTGTAATAAAATACTATATTTTAAATATTTTGCATACAAATTAGCTTGTTTACTTTAAATACTAAGTATACAGACTATGTGTCATGTTTTATTTCAAAACCTATGTGATTTCAAGTCATTAAGAAAATACCTAAACTTATCATTTATACCTGTGGTATTTTTATTAGTGACAGAAACAGAGAGAGACAGAGAGAGGGACAGACAGAAAGGGAGAGAGATGAGAAGCATCAATGCTTTGTTGTGGCACAAAGAATTCATCAGTTGTTCATTGATTGCTTTCTCATATGTGCCTTGACTGTGGGCTAGAGCAGACCAAGTGACCCCTTGCTCAAGCCAACAACCTTGGGTCCAAGCTGGTGAGCCTTGCTCAAACCAGAAGAGCCCACGCTCAAATTGGTGACCTCAGGGTTTCGAACATGGGTCCTCCGTGTCCCAGTGCAACGCTCCATCCACTGTGCCACCGCCTGGTCAGGCAACACTTATGTTTTCAGCACAGTTTTTTGTGAAAATTTCATTACTAAATTAACTAACCATCAATATAGTTTGAAATGTAAATGTGATATATATGAAAAAATGTCTATTACTGTATAGATAAGTGTATCAAATACCTAAGTGAGAGAGGGAGAGACAAAGCCAATGTTTTAATAACTTTTATAGCAATGAACATATATGGGACACATTTATCACATGAAAATCATAGTCTATTCTCAACAATGATATCAAATGTAAGAATGAGTGAGTTCTCTGTGCTTTTTAGTGAGCCTGTCCACATACAGGTCAGCAGAAACCAATCCCTGTTCAGAAGGAACCCCTCCTCCACTTTCCTGTATTAGAGAATCCTTTCCCACAGCCCGCTGATTTCCCAAAAGAAACCAGAGCCATACAGAAAGTGCAATGTCATTCTAGACCAGTGGTTTTTAACCTGGGTTCTATCAAACCCTAGGGGTTCGATGAGTCGGTCTCAGGGGTTCAGAGAAGCCTCTGCCGCGGAGGCCAGAATAAAGTAATACCGTAATTTGTTGTGAGTTCATGCACTTTGTTGGTTTTGTTCTTTGAGCAAGGTGATGTTCATGCACGGCTCATTTTGTGCACCAGTAAAAAAAATGTACCTATATCTTGAATTTGGAAAAAAAAAATCATATTTTATTTATCACTAAAGAAGGGTTCGGTGAATGTGCATATGAAACTGGTGAGTTCGGTACCTCAAAAAAGGTTAAGAACTACTGTTCTAGACATTTGATTTACTAAAACACTGAGGTCTATTTGGGAGCTCCCATCTTCTACCTGGCAGGGCAGGCCATTTCCACGTAACGTGTGCTCACTGCACCTTCAGAAAGGGATGTGGCCTGCGATTCACAAGTGCTGCTTCGTGAGATCAGATAAGAGGGCTATGGAAATTAACAGGTAGAAGGACTCTTCTAAGAGTGTAATCCCTGGAGGCAAAACTGAGGATGTAGTAATATTTATGATTATTTGCAAAAGAAAGGGAAAGACAGAGCACTTTAGAAAGCTTAAATTAAAAGTAGTACATTTCATAAGTTCAATAAGTAAATGGTAGTTACTTATAAAAGTCTTCTTCTTGAAAAATGTGGTGTCTTGAAATTTTCAAAGGCATTGTGTCTGTGCAGCCAGAACACTGAACTGGACCCCAGGACGTCAAAGTGCTCACACCCCTCTGCTGTGTTCCCAAGGGGACCCATTTCCCACACTACAGCATTAAAGGATCAGTGAAGTCTGCAATTCTCTTAGCTCTAACAGCCACAATTCTGTTAACAAAGTTCTGCTGTATCTGAAAGAAGCTTTTGCTGTTTGTTTGAAGAAACAGACATTTATTTAATTTAATTTAAATTTAAATTTTCAAGATATGGAAGTGAAAACATAAAATTAATAAAAATTTGCTTTGTATAAACTTGGAGAGCATTATGCTGAGTGAAATTAGCCAGTCACAAAAAGTAAATACTGTATAATTTCACTTCTCTGAGGTCCCTACAGTTGTCACATTTATAGAGACAGAAAGATGATGGGTGCCAGCGACTGGGGAAGGAGCGTGGGAGTTATAGTTTAATGGAGACAGAGTTTCAGTCTGGGAAAATGAGAAAGTTCTGGAGATGGATGTTGGTGATGGTGAATGTACTCGAGACCCCCAAACTGTACACTTAAAATGGTTACAGTCTTTTTAAAAGTCTTTTTTTACTTGGAAAAAGATGGTTTAAATGATAAATTTTATGTTATATGTATTTTACCACTATTTTTTTCTTTTTTTATTTCTTTGTGACAGAGACAGAGAGAGGGACAAATAAGGACAGACAGAAATAGAGAGAGATGAGAAGCATTAATCATCAGTTTTTCGTTGCGACACCTTAGTTGTTCATTGATTGCTTTCTCACATGTGCCTTGACTGCGGGCCTTCAGCAGACTGAGCAACCTCTTGCTGGAGCCAGCGACCTTGGGTCCAAGCTGATGAGCTTTTGCTCAAACCAGATGGGCCCGCACTCAAGCTGGCAACCTCAGTCTCGAACCTGTGTCCTCCGCATCCCAGTCCGATGCTCTATCTACTGCGACACTGTCTGGTCAGGCCCACTATTTTTTTAAAGCTTGTTTGAAAATGGCTAGTGTTTTCCAAATTCCCATAGTGAGTTCCATGTCAGGTGTCTGCCAGTAGAGGGTGGGCTACAAATTGCCGTGAATGGGTCCGGTCTCCACCCTGATAAGCACTACTCTGTCTTTCTCTATGAAGAAATGCAATTACTGTGCCTCCATGCATTATGTGACAAATAGAAATTAAGTTGAGGAATTGGCCTGACCTGTGGTGGCGCAGTGGATAAAGCGTCGACCTGGGAACACTGAGGTTGCCAGTTCAAAACCTTGCACTGGTCTGGTCAAGGCACATATGGGAGTTGATGCTTCTAGCTCCTCCCCCCTTTCTCTCTCTCTCTCTCTCTCTCTTTCACACACACACACACATACACACACACACACACACACACACACTCTCTCTCTCTCTCTCTCTCTCTCTCTCTCTCTCTATGTCTCCTCTCTAAAATAAAGAAATAATAATAAGTTGAGGAATTGTTCCCAGGAACTGTCCCAAGACCCTTCCAGCTGCAACGCTTCTTCTCCCAGTTTCTCAGCAGTGACATGAGCAAAACCATGACACCTAATGAGACTCTAAGGCCAAGGGCACATGTCTGTGGAGGATGGTCAGTGCGGCAGTCTGCACAAATTCATCACTGTTGTTCAAACAGAAGCCAAGAAATCAAAGATGCTTACACGTTGGCACCTGTATGTAAAATGCCCTATTGGTTTATACAGAGCTTTTCAAAGTGGCCTTTGGGGCTGTCCCCTCCCTCCATGCCTTCCCATCCAGGCAGGGCCAGCAGTTAACACCTGCCTGTTCCATGTCCTGTTCATGCATGATTACATCTCTGGCAGGTATGAAGGATGGGTCAGAGACTGAATTCTTGTTATTAAATTAGGGGACAAGTCTGTTAACTCTGTGAATGTCACAAAGCACTATCACACATGCACAGTGGAGTTCAGACATGGTGGCGGATTGGAAAAAAGAACTTTGAAGCACAAAGCTTTTTTTCATTATTATTTTGATGGAGTATAACTTGTTTTTCTTTTGTTTCATATGCTTTCGGTGTCATATCTAAGAATTCTTGGAAAACTCCAATGGCATAAAGATGAATCTCTATATTTTGTATTACAAGTTTTATAGTTTTTCCTCTTACATTTAGGTCTTTGTTTATTTTGAGTTAATTTTTGTATATTGTGTAAGGTAAGGGTCCAACTTTATTGTTCATCATGTATCTATCCAGTTGTCTCTGCACCATTTGCTGAAAAGACTACTTTTCTCTAGTCAGTAGTCTTGGCATCTTTGTTGAAAATCAATTGACCATAAATGTGAGGATTGACTTATAGACTTTCAATTCTATTCCAACTGATCAATCTGTCTACCCTTGTGGTGATACTACAGTGTTTTGACTACCATTGAGTTTTGGTAAGTTTTAAATCAGCAAATGTGAATCTTCATATTTTGTTCTTTTTCGAGATTGTTTTGATTATTCTGGGTATCTTTCAATTCCATGAATGAATTTTTGAATCAGATTGTTTATTTCTACAGAGGAGATAACGGGATTCTGAGAGGGATGGCATTGAGTCTGTAGGTCAATTTGAGGACTATTGCCGTTTTAACAATGTTAAGTCTTCCAATCCATCTATTTCCATTTTCATTAATATCTTTCAGTATTGTTTTCTAGTTTTTAAATCATAAGCTTTGAATTTCTTTTGCTAAATTTATTCCTGGAAACCTAATTGATTTTTAAATATTGATCTTGTATCCTCCAACTTTGCTGAGCTCATTTTAATAATTTTTAGTGGACTTCCTGGAATATTCTATACACAGATCACTGGTTTTTATTATTATTTTTTAATCTGAACAAGCTTATTTTATTGGGTATACTGTTTACCAGGCATTATTTTAAGCTCTCTTCAAATATGAATTCATTAATCCCCTCTGCAACCGTCTGAGGCAGGATTATTATTATTATTCTTTTTTTGCAGATGGGGAAGCTATCGTCTATCCATCTGAGGTCAGAGCACAGGACCATGAAGCTAATTTCCAGTCTATCCTCTCCGCAGTCCTGTGCTCAGTAGGCAGAACTCCGCCCACAACAGTCGCTCCACCTGAGGTTTTCAGCCTTTGTTCCCCTTCCAACCCTCTCATGGTTGAAATATCTGCTCTCTGGCCCTGCAGAATTTATCCTTTTCTAGAAAACAAGCCCTGCTCAACTGGGTGAGAAGAGCTTCGCGTTGACAGTGGGGCATGAGTTCTAGAACAGGCTGGCTTATTTGCTGCATCACTTTGGAGTTGTTACTTCTTGGGGGCCTCTCTGCTTTCATTTATAAACCCATGACAGTCTCACTGCTCTGCGGGCTCAGAGCTGTGGGAGCTGCCGCAGCACAGAGCAAAGCAATTAGGAAGGTGCCTTGACCACATTCCCGCCTTGCACAAACCACATTAGAACCCCCTCTGATGGCTTCATTTTCTTTTTTTATTTTCTTTCTTTTAATTCAGTGAGAGGAGGGGAGGCAGAGACAAACTCCCGTATGCACCCCCATGGGATCCACCTGGCAAGCCCACTAGTGGGGGATGCTCTGCCCATCTGGGGCCCTTGCTCTGTTGCTCCCAATGAGCTCTTCTTGGCACCTGAGGCAGAAGTCTTGGAGCCATCCTCAGCTTCCGGGGCCTACTCTCTCCAATCAGTGGCTGAAAGAGGGAGAGAGAGAGAGAGAGAGAGAGAGAGAGAGAGAGAGAAGCAAGAAGAGGGGGAGGGGTGGAAAAGCAAATGGGTGCTTCTTCTGTGTGCCCTGACTGATGGGAATTGAACCCTGGACATCTCCATGCCCAGCTGACACTCTACCACTGAGCAAACCATCCAGGGCAGATGACCTCATTTTCAAAATGAATCAACATGTTTGGAGATGTTACGTCACATGCCCAAGGCTACCTAGCTCAGGTGTGGCAGAGCCCGGTATGAACTCACAGGTCTGTGTCCTTACAGCATGTTGAAGCTTTTCACTACCCGGTTATATTGTCTCCGACACCTGTGTGAACTATGTAGTTATGATTCTTGTCCATCATTCATTTGCATGTCCTAATTAACTCGCACGCTGAGCGTAGCTTGCAGGACCAGAGGCTGAGATGTGGGCCAGCATCCTGCTAAAGACTGCAGGGAGGGACTCCTCAGCTTCTGCTGCAGTTACAAAGTGTCCTGTCTCCCTCTGGTGGCCTCTCGGCTCCAAACAAGTCTGCATGTCCAAGGGAAAGGAGGGGAGATATTGTATGTGGAACACTCCAGATTATCAAATAATACTTTGACACCGAAGGACACCACACTAGCACAGAATTCCTTATGCTCCTGAAGTGAGGTGAAGTGTAAAGGTTTGGAGGGGACATTGCTTTCATTTGAAAGCTGCCTGATGTCGAGTAATACAGGACAGTGTTTGCATTTATTACATGACTTGAAAAGCTGACGAGGATCGTATGTATTGGTCGTGATCACCAATGCCACAAGTGCTTCATTCATGCTGCACCCAGCTCACCATGCAGGTGGGAATCGAGAGGCAGCACGGGCTGTCCATTGGCCACACACCAGGCACTGTTAGAGGCCCTGATGTCATTATGCCATACTTCATTCTCACAAGAGCTTTCTATGATGTGGACATCATTATCATCCTTCCCGATTACCAACATGACCTGAACCACAGGGCAGGCAGATGACAGTGTTTGAATTCAAGCCCAGGCAGCCAGCCGTCTGCAGGGCCTCTGTCCCAGCCACCCCGGTACGTTTGGCTTGTGCTGTGACAAGGACACACAGGAGAGAGAGTGAGAGAGGGCAACCCAGAGACCACAGTCAGTAGAGGAGTACTTGTCCCATTTTAGTGTAGCAGGTCTAATGAGAGACGCTGTGAAGGCACGAATGTTTTTAGATTAAAAGCAGCTTTACACTTAGGTACACAGGGATATTCAGAACCTAAACACCTGTGTTCCCCGAATTAACATGTATGTCAACACCTAACCCCCAATATCATGGTTAGGAGATAGGATCTTTAGGAGGTAATGAGGTCAAAAGGGTGGAGCCCCATGATGAGATTAGCACCCCTATAAAAGAGGTCTCAAAGATCCTCCACCCCTTCCTACATGTGAGGTCACAGAGAGAAAATGTCATTTATGAACAAGGGAGTGGGTCCTCACCCCACACAGAATCTGCCAGCATCTTATTTTATTATTATTATTCAGTGAGAGGAGGGAAGGCAGAGATAAACTCCTGATTGCACCCTGACTGGGATCCACCCAGCAAGCCCACTAGATGGCGATGCTCTTCTCATCTGGGGTATTGCTCCATTGTTCAGCAATGAGCTCTTCTTAGTGCCTGAGGTGGAGGCCATGGAGCCATCCTCAGCACCTGGGGCCAACTTGCTCCAACTGAGCCATAGTTGTACGAGGGGAAGAGAAAAGACACAGAGAGAGAGAGACAGAGAGAGAAGGGGGAGGCATGGAGAAGCACATGTTACTTCTCTTGTGTGTCCTGACCAGGAATCAAACATAGGACATCCACACGCCAGGCTGATGCTCTACCACTGAGCCAACTGGCCAGGGCCCCTGTCAGCATCTTGATGTCAGACTTCTATCCTTCAGCCTGTGAGAAATAAACATCTATTTTATAGCCCCTCCCCCCAGTCTGTGGTCTTCTGTAAAGTCAGCCCAAATGGACGAAGACAGCAGGTCAATGCCTATAGAATATGTGGCACAAATATTTGATTAAATAGAAATGTTGGCACGATTCAGTGAGCTAAGTGCTCTGTGATTTACTCTGACTATTTCAAAGCACACATTGTCTCCATGTTTATCCAACTGCATCTCTGTCTTTCTCGCATATGCTGATGGATGAGCCCTTAGGCTGATGGGGGGAAAATACCCACCTGGAACAGTTTCCAGAGGTTTCTGTACCTGCTCATTCCTCAGAATCTGGGTGAGCTGGTGGCTTGTCTACCTTGGCAGGGGCCCAAGGTTTGTGGGTAGGATTGTAGATAAAGTAACAACATGTTTAAAAAACTGAAGACCAAAATACTGTCGTAAGGCAGTGGTCCTCATAGGGGTACCCAAGGACCATGGAAGTGGCTGCAGCCCCAGACTCGCAGAGTGGTAGTGTCTTTTTTTATTTTTTCCAAAAAAATCATGATTTAAACAATTATTTTTCTTTCCTCTTTTCCAAGTGAGAGGAAGGGAGATAGAGAAACAGACTCTTGCATGTACCCCGACTGGAACCCACCCAGTGACCCCCGCCTGGGGCTGATGCTTTGCCCATCTGGGGCCATGCTTGCAAAAGAGCTATTTTTAGCTCCTGAAGCAGAGGCTCCAAGGAGCCATTCTTTGTGCCCATAGCCGATGTGCTGGAACCAATCCAGCCATAGCTGGGGAAAGGGGAGAGAGAGAGAGAGAAGCAAAAGGTAGAGGGATGGAAAGCAGATGGTCACTTCTCCTGTATGCCCTGACTGAAAATTGAACCCAAGACATCCACACGCTGGGCCAAAGCTCTACCACTGAGCCTAACAGCCAGGGCCCAGAGCAGCAGCGTCCGAGGTGGGGTTCTCCAACAGCCCCCACGTGGTGCTGGTGCAGTAAACGCTGGAGGACCACCACCTCAAAGACAGGACATGAGGTTGCAGGGGCACAGCAAGGCCTCTCCATCATGGTCAGATCAGAGTGTACCCCGCGGACAAGTGGGGAGACCCTGACAAGAGCTGAGGGTGGATTCTGATAGCATGGACAGAGGAAAAGTCTATCAGGACATTTGAATAGCAGAGCTTGGGGACAGCAACTGGGTCCTCACTGTAGCAGCCTTGTCTCCAGACATTGTCTCTGAAGTCTCAGGGGCTGATGTTACTCCTTCTACTTTCTCCATCAATCATTTTTCACTTCCTTTCAGTTGGTAATGGAGCATTACGCTAAGTTTACTTTTTATTTCATTATTCTCTCTCCCTTCTCTCCTTTAGAGACCCCATCGATCTCCTAGCTGCCGTCATCACCTCAGTGAGAAAGATAACAGGCTCCTTCCCCAGCCCCCACTCACTGAAGGTGCGTGCATCCAACCTTGGTTTCCTGCTGACGTTTCCACTTTCACTCAATCCATATTTAAGCTTTGTGGCAGTAGCTGCTACTTATCCTAACTACCGATTTTTCTTTTCTTCTTGTAAAATGAACCCATGATTCGTAGCTGGGCATTTGTCCAGAATAAGCAGTGCATTCTCAGCTTCCCTTGCCAGTTAGTGTGGTGCAAGACTAAATTCAGGCCAGTGGGGTACAGGCAGAGGTGACAACTTCACTGAATCATCTTTAAAAAGCAGCTTATGTATACCCTTTACCACATTTTTTTCTGCCTTTTCTCCTTCTTGCTGGCTGGAATGCAGATGTGATGGCTAGATCTACAGCAATTACTTGGGGGCTATAAGGTAACCATGGGAATGGAGACTGAAGAAGGTAGGGCAGGTATACAGAAGGAGGCTGGGCCACTCCAGCCCTAGACTAACTACTGGGATTTCTTGTTCTTTTCAGCCAAACTTCAGTGTGACCAATACGTTTCAGCTGTGAACAAGGTGCTATGACATCACAGGAGGTATGCCCTGAGCAGACAAACACGGATCCCTCACCTGTGATTCTGGGATTGTTGTGTGTTCTGTTTCCCCGAAGGAGAGTAAATGAATAAAAGTCTAATTCCAGCATCCACACATCCTGAATTTAGTCCTACGGCTGGGCCTCAGATCATAGGGTATGAGGATGACAGATTAGAAACTGCAGTTAATAGGAGACAGATACAAAACATTTATCTTTTTAACAAAATTATTTTGAGCAATGTTGAATAATAATTCACTGGCTCATAAGTGAAAACTTGTAGAAAACTAAAAATTTGCAAAGTGACCACTTGGCATGTAGCTTTGACTATGAGTGCACTCACATCCAAGTCCTTCTTGAGAACTGCCTAATACCATTCGTGTCTAACTACTGGGCCCAGCCATAATTATGGGGAGCAATGAAGTCAGACTAACTCATTGCCAAGGTTGATTATACTGCAGACTCTGTGTTTATTGCGCAAGGACTACAGTCATCGGCTCGGGAGGAGCAATTACCTACTAACATACTAACAACATTTAGAAAAGTCGAAGGTGCCTAGCCACAAAGCATCTAGGAGACCGAGGCAATTTTCTCTACATGGCAAGTGGAGAAATTGGGGGACGGATAGGCTCCAGTGACTTCCCAGAGGCCAAGCCAGCCTTCACCTTACAAACAGAATACTCACTTGTGGGTGCAGAGCACATTAAAATAAAGTGAAATTGTATCCGTCAGCTCCTTTGCGTTCACGCCGAGACTGCACTCCTCGGCGCCCTGGCTCCTGCGGTTATAGCCCGAGAGGTGGCAATCTCTCCTCTGCTCCTGCGGGTGCAGGGTTCCATTCCAATCCTCTCGGCTCTAGGAGAACGAAATGGCTCCTTTTTTTCAGCTTTTACTTTTTCTCATAAGTATAATGTTTTATTTCCTTCATGACAGTTTTCAGCTTTCTTAAGATTTTGCCCAAACAGGTTTGCTTCATAATTCACATTTTCCTCTTTTGTGGGCAGGAAATTTTTCATGTCCGCATACACAAAACCACACCCAGACGAACATTCTCTGTAAGTCTGAGCAATGCTTCCCTAATAAAATAATAAATTTAGACTTAAGTGGAAGAAATTACAAAGAGGAGAGCTCTGTAGCAAAGTGGTTTGTAATGGCTGTGCAACTTACCAAAAACTTTTATTGAGAGCCAGCATCTTATAGTCCAGAAGCAACAAGACATGGGTTTTTCCCCATTTGAGTGACACGGTTTATTTTGGTTTACTTAAGGTTCATCTGACAGCCCATTAAAGCAGCAATTCTAGTTCCAGAATGCACAATGTTCAGGGAAAAAAATTTACAAAGATTAAAAAGGAAACATATAAGATTATTCACTAACACTGTGTTTATGAAAGTGAAGAAGTAGAAACAACTTAACTATATCCATTAACAAAAATAATAGAAACAGAATTGGGCATGAATGTAAAAGAGGCTACTTCAGAGCCATGGAAAAGAATAGTGTGTGTGTGTGTGTGTGTGTGTGTGTGTGTGTGCGTGTGCGCACACGTACATTTATACAGCAACATGTATTAAGCTTGAAACCCTTCAGAGGAAACGTAGACAAGGTCACTGGGACCAGAAGTGGTCTTGGAAGCAGGTTCTCAGTCCTGTGCTCCCGGATAAGACTACTCACCCAGCAAATGCAACCAGGATTCGGCAGCCTGTGGCCAGGACCACAGCAACTGTTTGTTTTTTTTCTTTTACTTCTGCATCTTGTTGACAGATACCTGAATAGTTGGTGACTGTTTCACTTTTGAAGCAGCTATTTGGGCCTTATGAACACACTCTACTTTCTTCTGAAACTTATACAGGCAGGTACTGGGTTATGAACAAGATAGGCTCTACAGGTTCATTCCTAAGCTGAATTTGTATGAAAATTGAAACAGGAAAGTTTACCTATTAAATGCAACTTAGACAGATGTTTGTCTTAACATAATGTTTATTTTTACCTTTCTGTGCATATAACTATTTAAACATTTTTAAATACAACCTTAAACAATCTTGGATGATGCAGAAGATGATGGACTTGTTGGAGAGAGTGGAACTGGTGTTAAAGTCAGGGTTTGACTCTGCTGCTGCGGTCAGTTTCTTGACATAGGCATCGAGGAGGTTTTGTACAGAGCTTTTCGTGGTTTTTTTAAAGCTTTTTTTTTTTTTTTTTTTTACAGGGACAGAGAGAGAGTCAGAGAGATGGATAGAGAGGGACAGACAGACAGGAATGAAGAGAGATGAGAAGCATCAATCATCAGTTTTTGTTGCAACACCTTAGTTGTTCATTGATTTCTTTCTCATATGTGCCTTGACCACGGGCCTTCAGCAGACCGAGCCACCCCTTGCTCAAGCCAGTGACCTTGGGTCCCAGCTGGCGAGCTTTTGCTCAAGCCAGATGGGCCCGTTCTCAAGCGGCGACCTCGGGATCTTGAACCTGGGTCCTCCGCATCCAAGTCCGACGCTCCATCCACTGTGCCACCGCCTGGTCAGGCGCTTTTCTTTTTTTTTTTATCAATAATATCCCTGTAGCATCTCAGGCCTTTGGTAACTTTACAGCAAACTTCAGTGAACCTCTCTGTATCAGGATCTTGCTCCTCTAACTTTGCCATTCCTGCTTCAGTGAGACAAAAAGCATCAACTAACTCTTTTGTAGAAAACTTTTTCAGTTCTGGAGTTTCTGGGTCCCTGTTTTCTTCCCTAGATGTTGTCATCTGCTCCTCTAGTTCTATAAGGTCTTCACTGGTTAGTTATTTCCCAAGGGGGTTGAGTAACTCTGATCATCATTTTCACTGATGTCCAACTGCAGTAGATTACCAGTAGCCTTCATGGCTCTCTGTTCATAAGTAGAAGTTGTAAGTAAATTGGATGTTTGTAACTGGGGTTTACAGCACTTTTCTTCTGGTCAATTAAATATAAGATTTTTTTTTGTTGTTTCTTACATGGTAATCTTCTGGGCACTGTGCCAGCTAAGTAACCTTTGTTTCTGTTTTGTAACAAAATTCCCAAATGAATATGGCTTGAACAATGACATGTAACTAGCTCACTTAACAAAATGCTCAGAGGCCGGGCTGCTGCAGAGCAGAGGGTGCCCAGCAGCCTCACATTGCCAGGGGTCCGGGCCAGTGTCTCTGAGATGGTCTTGGTCTTCAGCTTATGGTCACAGAATGGCAAGCATAGCTCCAGACATCAAATCTTCAAACAATATCTCCTTGGCAGAAAAAGAGGCCAAGAGTTCCCAAATGGTCTTCTCCTCTGTCATGGAAGAAAATCTTTCCCTGTGACCCTCCCATAGGGCTGTTTGCCAATTCCTAAGAGAGAAGCTGGCAGAGGAAATCAGAACTGATTTGATTGGTGTAACTTAATCACCGCACAGTCCCTGGAAAGGCAGCCAGGACCCATTACCTTCAAACACATAGTCACACCCCCTCAGTACCTGAGCAAAACCAAGGTCCTAAACAGAAGGAAATAAGTTGTGGAGATGGCTTCGTGTGTGCAGCCAATGGAGTCTGCACAGGCACCCTATGTGCAGATGCCTACTACCTTTGTTCTGGTCCACCCGCACCTGAACACGCTGAGTCCTAATCAGCTCATCACCAACAAGAAAGGGACAGCGAGGAGATAGTTCTGCCCCCTCCATTAATCTCCACGGGGCAGGAACAGAGCTCCTGAAACTCGTCAGCCTGGAAATCATTTATTTCTGTTAAATGCACCTCAAAACAGAGGGGCTGCACTTACCCTTCTCCTATTGCAGGAATCACAGTGAGAGAATAGCTCCTTCTGACTCTAGACCGGAGTTGATTGTTATCCATTCCTGCACAGCGGGCTTAGATTTCAAAGGAAGCCCTGAACTTAAAGGGCTTCTTGTGTCAGGGTTCCAGAAGTATTACTTTACCTCTGATATAACATCACAGTAGTAGTCACAACTGTGTATCAACCAACTGTATCTGCACTAGCCATAGAGCCTTGACTTGAATTTCACATAACTGTAAATCCTAATTTCTTAGTTCAAACATGAGGATCTCAAGTTTCCAGGTTACTTCCCATTAAATTACACACAGATATCAGGGAACAACAGTTTCAGTGACCTTGTTCAAGGGGACACAGGGGCTAGTACTTCTGCTCCTCAGGCTTCGTGTTACAGCTGAAGACCCCAGAGCTCTCATTAGCAAGATCCCCGAGAATGGATGCAAGTGACCCAGATACTTGATGGTTTTAAGTCCCTAGGAGAGAAAGTTCTGTCCTGTCTCCACTGGGTCTACACTGAGTGTCCAACTAACATAAGAATCCGGGCTTTTGTCACGCTTGCCTTCCTTGTGTGCAGCCCATACTGATCTTCACACAAACTCAGGAAATCTTTGAAAGAATAAATTTAATGTGTCTTCAAGATTAATTCACCCAAAAGTGACTGAGAAAGAACGTTCAATAATTCATTCACCAAATATTGATTTTATACTACCAAGGGCCAGGTAGTTTCCCTATAAAAGATTAATAAAAAAGCCATCACTAGACTTCCTGTCCGGGCACATTTGGGGCACTATAGTCTTAAGCTTGTCGTTGAAACCCATAAGACCATGTAGTATGAACACATTAAATTTCTCCTTCCTAGAACTTTCACCAAACAAGACTATTATTCCTCAGTGACCACAAATTCATCTTTATCTAGAATTTATAGACTTTCTGAAAAGTGTTTCAGAGAAATGTTTGCAACATTAGCAGAGACAATTAACAAATTGAGAAATAGTTTTGTGCGGTCAATTTATGAAGAAATGATACCTACTTTCAGAAACTGTAAGAATTATACTGGCATAACCTACAATAAATACTTACAAAAGGACAACAAGAATGCTAAGGTTGAAAGAAATTCTAATTTTTTCAATTGTGGTAAAACATACATAATATAAAATTTACCATTTTAACCATTTTTTAAGTGTAGAATTCTATGGAATTAATGACATTCACATTGTTGTGCGACACCATCCATCTCCATTATGCTCTCATCTTCCCCAAACTGAAACTGAAACTCTATGGTCATTAATCACTACTACCCATTCCCCCTTGTCGCCAGCCCCACTGAACGACATTCTACTTTCTGTCACTAGCAATTTGATAACTTAGAAACCTTGTATGGTGGAATCATGTAGTATTTACCTTTTTGTGTCTAGCTTATTTCACTCAATATAGCATCCTCGAGGCCTGTCCATGTGTCACAATTTTCTTCCTTTTTAAGGCTGAATAATATTCCTTTGTGTGTATAGACCACATTTTGTTATCCATCCACCTATCAATGGACATGTAGGTGGCTTCCATGTTTTAACTATTATGAACAATGCTGCCTTCAACATGGGTGTACAAATACCTGTTTGAGTCTCTGCTTAGAATCATTTTGGATAACAGCCCAGGAGTGGGATTACTACAGCATATGGTACTGCTATTTTTAAATTTCTAGGCAGCACCATCTGGTTTTCCATAGTGACTGCACCATTTTACATTCTCACCAACAGTGCACAAGTGTGCCAATTTCTCCACATCCTCACCCACACTTTTTATTTTCTGGGTTCTTTCATCCTATGTGTGTTATGTGGTATGCCACTGTGGTTTTAGTTTGAATTTTCCTAATAATTAGTAACATGAGCATCTTAGTAATATTTTACTAATAATTAGTAACATGTGCTTATTGACCATCAGGATGTCTTCTTTGAAAAATGTCTATTAAGTTCTTTCTCCTATTTTTTACTTCGGTTTGGTTTTTTGTATTGAGTAAATAGTGTTAATCTCTTAACATATATCAAGAACATATTATAACATTCCAAATATTCACTCATAAAAGTTTTATTTTATAAAGTCTCCCAAAAAGTTTATATGTGAGTTATGACAGCTTACCTTTATCCAGTGAGAACTGTGTAACCTCAAGCAAGTTCAAGTGAGGCAATTTAGCATGAAGTCCGTTAAACACTTAAATCCCTGTGGATGAAGTCAAACTTAGTAAATAATATTCTGTGACCAGAAATGATCTGTTTTGTAATATAGTCATGACATAGCAACGATGCTATTGTCTATAGTTCTGTCTTCTGATTCCTGAAAAAGCACATTTTCTAAACTAAAACCTGGCAGATTTTTCCCCCTAAATATCCTAATAATGGGTGTTCTATTCTGTCATACAACAACAGTTGAAAAGCAGGCTCATACTATTTTACAGGGTCCTGTTTTGAGATTGATTACATGAGCCACCACACTCTCCCAGACGGAACACAGCAGAGTGGACCTGGAGACTAGGTCAGCTTGACTGTGGGTCCTCTGCCCTTCCCACTGCACAGTAGCATGTGCTCAATGCAGATTCTTTCTGTGTCGTTCCTGTCCACTTCTAACCCACTAAATACCACCACTATCTATTTTCTAAATATGTTAAATGTTTGAGAAAAGGCTAGTTTATTATTCAGAGTTCTCAAGAGAAACAGAACCAGCAGGGGTGTGGTGTGTGTGTGTGTGTGTGTGTGTGTGTGTGTGTGTGTGTGTGTATGGGAAGATTTATTTTAAGAAATTGGTTCATATGAACGTGGAGGTTTGGTAAATCTCACATAGGGAGGAGGAGGTCAGCTGGCTGAAGACCAAGGAAGAGCTGCAGCTGGAGCCCCATCTGCTACAGAGCTCCCTCTTGCTCAGAAAGGGTCTGTCTTTGTTTTTGTCAGGCCTTCAACTGACTAGATGAGGCCCATCATTTAGGGAGGACAATGTGTTTTATTCAAAGTACACTGATTTAAATGTTAACCTAATGCAGAAACCCCTTCACAGGAACATCCAGAATAATGTTTGCTAAAACATCTGGGCACCATAGCCCAGGCAAGCTGACGCATGAATTAACCATCATAGCCAACAAGGAGAATAGTTCCGTCAGTGAAATCACACACAGGAGGGGGAGATGGGATATAAAAGGAATTCACACACAAACATGAATATATCATGTTGTCCTTCATTTATTCACTTATTTGCATGGCCTCTGATTTTCTCGGCTGCACTGAACCATCACAGGGAGACAAGTGAAGTGCATGAGAAAGGAGAGAAAAGCAGAGAATTGGGAACCACCAAAAATCCCCACCCTCAGGGTGCAAACTGAGTTGGATTTCCTAGCCCAGGAGTCTTCCTTCCCCTCTCCTCTTCTGTTGCACTTTTCCTTAGAATCTGGAAGGTTGAATTAAAAAGGGAAGAATAAATGTGATGCTGGTCTTACTCCAGCAAGATGGAACAAGAGAGGAAAACGACTCAGGTTCTGCTCTGGTTGCTATGACAGGTTTAGTAAGATCAGTAGGAATTGAGTAATCCTGATTCCAAGAACGGGAGAAAATTCCTGGCAACGCCACATGAGGGCACTGTCTGACTCATTGTGAAAGCACGTCTACCTGTGTAGGTGGGGAGGGAGGGGAAGGAAGATGGGACAGCGAGCAGCAGAAACAGAGAGGTGGGCACTCCACACCACCTTATCCACATCAGCCAGGAATCACACTCAGTAAACCTGGACTTGGCCTTTTGTAGCACGTGAAAAGGAGAGAAAATAGTTTTCAACCCCCTGAACAGACCGTCCAGGCTGCACCACAGTTAGCATGAACCAGCACCTGTGAGCTTCCACTCCAGTCTTAGACACGTGTGTCTTAGGCACAAAGATGCACAAGCTCAGCTTTCACCTCTCACCTAAATATTAACCAGGTAAGCCCATTTCTTTCATTTCCCTATCAGCTGCTCTAAAATGAGAGAAAATGAGAAACACCACCACTATTTAAAAGTGAAAGAAAATATGGAAATTTAGTATGGACAGACCTTCACTGGTCTTATAGATTTGGTGTAGACCTCAACTATCTACAAACCTTATGGCAGATAGAATAATGCACACCACTCCCAAAATGTCCATGTCCTAATCTCTAGAACCTGTGAACATGTGACCTAACAGGACTTGATAGATATAACTATACTAAGGATTTTAAGATGGTGAGATCCTCTGGGTATCAGGATGGGTCCAAGGTGATCGGAATGTCACTTATGGTTGGTAGGTCAGAGAGGAGAGAAGCCACGCTCCAGGTTTTGAAGATATGAGGGCCCACAGTCGAGGAGTCCAGCTGCTTCTAGAAGCTGGAAAAGTGATGAAAACAGGTTCTCTCTTAAGCCTGGGAAGCAGCCAGCCATGCCAACACCTTAATTTAAGCCCAGTGAGACCCATTTTGGACTTTTGACCCCCAGAAATACAAGATATGTATGTGGTTTTCAGCCAGTTCATTAATGGTAATTTGTTAAACCACCTCAGAAAACTAATTTACTCACCTGAGGGTAGTTAAAGAGTCAAACAGCATCCCACAGTCACCTGGTCACAAACTACACCAGAACAAGGACCACAAAGTCTTGTGAGCCAGCCTGGTTCTAACCTCTGACAAAAGGAAGCCAAAGTCCATTTTTAAAATGATCTCAAATATCTATTCTCAATTAATGACTGACTTAGGGGTCAGAAAGAAGTAGCAGGAACATGTCATCTTAAACTCTTTCATAAAAGGGCTGGAGTAAATAAACTCAAAATGGATAAAGGACTTAAATGTCAGCTGTGAAACCATAAGCATTCTAGAAGAAAACATAGGCAGTATAAACTCTCCGACATCTATCAAAGCAATATATTTGCTGATTTATCTCCACAGGCAAATGAAATAAGACAGGATAAACAAATGGGACTATATCAAAATAAAAAGCTTTTGCACTGCTAAAGACAATATGAACAGAATAAAAAGACAAACCACACAGTGGGAGAACATATTCAACAACACATCTGATAAAGGGTTAATAACCAAAATTTATAAAGAACTTGTAAAACTCAACACCAGGAAGACAAACAATCCAATCAAAAAATGAGCACAAGAAATAAATAGACACTTCTCCAAAGAGGACCTACAGATGGCCAATAGGCATATGAAAAAATGCTCAACATCACTAATTATTAGAGAAATGCAAATTAAAACCACAATGAGATACCACCTCACACCAGTCAGAATGGCGCTCATCAGCAAAACAACACAGAATAAGTGCTGGCGAGGATGTGGAGAAAGGGGTACCCTCCTGCACTGCTGGTGGGAATGCAGACTGGTGCAGCCACTGTGGAAAACTGTATGGAGATTCCTCAAAAAATTAGAAATAGAACTGCCCTTTGACCCAGCTATCCCCCTTATAGGAATATATCCCAAGGACACCATATCACCGACTGAAAAATGAAATGCACCCCCATGTTTATGGCAGTATTGTTCACAATAGCGAAGAGCTGGAAACAGCCCAAGTGTCCATCAGTGGACGAGTGGATTAAAAAGCAGTGGTACATATATACAATGGAATACTATGGGGCCATGAAAAAGAAGGAAATATTACCTTTTGCAACAACATGGAGGGACCTGGAAACTATTATGTTGAGTGAAATAAGCCAGGCAGAAAAAGAAAAATATTATATGACCTCACTCATTTGAGGAATCCAAGGAACACTGAGAACTGAGGAAAGGTATTGAGACAGAGGAGGGATCAAAGGGACCAGAGGAAAAGAGGACAGAGGGAAAGGGGAGGATAGGATGGGACAAAACTGAAGGGAAGAGGGGAGGGCACTATAGGGAGGGGGGCAAGGGAGATGTGGAGGGGAATATGAAGGAGGAGGAATGCAGTCGGGGTTACTCTAGAATCTATGTAAACACAATTAATTAAATAAAAATAAAAAAATTTTAAAAAAAGGGCTGGAGTAAGGTGACCTGTCCTTCTGGTCTGTGGGAGATTATCTGGTCTTCAGATCCATGGCCTTCCCTGGGAGGAAGAGTGACATTCACTGTTGTTACATCAGGGGGAGGAGCACTTCCTCAAAAATAGGGTCAGTGTGACCTGGCCAGGCGGTGGCGCAGTGGATAGAGCGTAAGACTGGAATGCGGAGGACCTAGGTTCAAGGTCCTGAGGTCGACAGCTTGAGTGCGGGCTCATCTGACTTGAGCAAAAGCTCACCAGCTTGGACCCAAGGTCACTGGCTCAAGCAAGGGGTTACTCGGTTTGCTGAATGCCCGTGGTCAAAGTGTCGCAACGAAAAGCTGATGATTGATGTTTCTCATCTCTCTCTGTTCTTGTCTGTCTGTCCCTACATATCCCTCTCTCTGACTCTCTCTCTGTCTCTATAGAGGAAAAAAAAATGGGGTCAATGTGCTCATTCAAGAGAAACTGTTTCCCTTAGAAAGTCACCTTTATTTTATATTTTGATTCTAGAACCTAAATTGTTTGGGAATCTATCTTTAAAACTAATTTTAATATTTTTATTAATTTCTTTATTTTAGAGAAACAGAAAGAGGGGAGAGAGAGAAAAACATTGATTTGTTGTTCCACTTACTTATGGATTCATTGGTTAATTCTTTTTTATTATTATTATTAATTTTAATGGGGTGACACCAATAAATCAGGATACATATGTACAACGAAAACATCTCCAGGTTATCTTATCATTCAATTATGTTGCATACCTGTCACCCAAAGTCAAATTGTCCTCTGTCACCTTCTTTCTGGTTTTCCCTGTGTCCCTCTCCTCCTCCCTATCTCACCCTCCCCTCACTCCCCCCATCCCGTAACCACCACTCTCTTGTCCATGTCTCATAGTCTCACTTTTATGTCCCACCTATGTATGAAATCATGCTGTTCTCAGTTTGGTTTTTTTTTTTTCTGATTTACTTATTTCACTCCGTATAATGTTATCAAGGTCCATCCATTTTGTTGTAAATGATCTGATGTCATCATTTCTTATGGCTGAGTAGTATTCCATAGTATATATGTACCAAAGCTTTTTAATCCACTCGTCCTCTGACGGACACTTGGGCTGTTTCCAGGTCTTCGTTATTGTGAACAATGCTGCCACGAACATGGGGGCGCATTTCTTCTTTTCGATCAGTGCTATGGTGTTCTTAGAGTATATTCCTATAAGTGGAATAGCTGGGTCAAAATGCAGTTCGATTTTCAATTTTTTGAGAAATCTCCATACTGTTTTCCACAGTGGCTGCACCAGTCTGCATTCCCACCAACAGTGCAGGAGGGTTCCCTTTTCTCCACATCCTTGCCAGCACTTATTCTGTGTTGTTTGCTGATGAGTGCCATTCTGACTGGTGTGAGGTGATATCTCATTGTGGTTTTAATTTGCATTTCTCTAATGATTAGTGATGTTGAGCATTTTTTCATATGCCTATTGGCCATCTGTATTTCTTCTTTGGAGAAATTTCTATTCATTTCTTTTTCCCATTTTTTGATTGGATTGTTTGTCTTCCTGGTGTTGAGTTGTATAAGTTCTTTATAAATTTTGGTTATTAACCTTTTATCAGACGTGTTGTCGAATATGTTCTCCCATTGTGTGGTTTGTCTTTTTATTCTCTTCTTATTGTCTTAAGCTGTGCAAAAATTTTTAGTTTGATATAGTCTCATTTGTTTATCTTGTCTTTTATTTCATTTGCCCGTGGAGATAAATCAGCAAATATATTGCTGCTACAGTTGTCGGAGAGCTTGCTGCATATGTTTTCTTCTATGATGCTTATGGTTTCACGGCTTATGTTTAAGTCTTTTATCAATTTTGAGTTTGTTTTTGTGAATGGTGTAAGTTGATGGTCTAGTTTCATTTTTTTGCAGGTAGATGTCCAATTTTCCCAACACCAATTGTTAAACAGGCTGTCTTTACTCCATTGTATGTTCTTTCCTCCTTTGTCAAATATCAGTTGTCCATAAAGGTGTGGGTTTATTTCTGGGTTCTCTGTTCTGTTCCATTGATCTATGTGCCTATTCTAATGCCAGTACCAGGCTGTCTTGAGTATAATGGCCTTGTAGTAAACCTTGATATCTGGAAGAGTGATGCCTCCTGCTTTATTTTTTCTTTTTAAGATGGCTGAGGCTATTCGTGTTCTTTATAAATGGTTCCATATAAATTTTTGGAATATGTGTTCTATATCTTTGAAGTATGTCATAGGCATTTTAATTGGTATTGCATTGAATTTATAAATTGCTTTGGGTAAAACAGACATTTTAATGATGTTTATTCTTTATAGCCATGTGCACGATATATGCTTCCAGTTGTTTGTATCTTCCTTGATTTTTTTTTATCAATGTTTTATAATTTTCCAAGTACAAGTCCTTAACCTCCTTGGTTAAATTTACTCCTAGGTATTTTATTTTTTTGGCTGCAATAGTGAAGGAGACTGTTTCCTTAATTTCTTTTCCTGACAGTTCATTGTTGGTAATAAGAAATGCCTCTGATTTCTGAGTATTAATTTTATATCCTGCCACCTTGCTGAATTCATTTATAAGGTCCAGTAGTTTTTTGACTGAGACTTTAGGGTTTTCTCTATACAATATCATATCATTTGCAAATAATGACAGTTTTACTTCTTCTTTTCCAATTTGGATGCCTTTTATTTCTTCTTCTTGTCTGATTGCTATAGCTAGGACTTCCAGAACTATGTGGAATAAGAGTGGTGAAAGGGGGCACCCCTGCCTGGTTCCTGATCTTAAGGGGATTGCTTTTAACTTTTGTCCATTTAATATGATGTTTGCTGTGGGTTTGTCATAGATGGCCTTCATCATGTTAAGGAATGTTCTCTGTATTCCCACTTTACTGAGAGTTTTGAGCATGAATGGGTGCTGGATTTTATCAAATGCCTTTTCTGCATCTATTGAAATTATCATGTGATTTTTGTCCTTCCTTTTGTTTATGTGATGAATCACATTGTTTGATTTGTGAATATTGAACCAGTCTTGCCTCTCCAGAATAAATCCCACTTGACCATGGTGTATGATTTTTTTCATATATTGCTGGATTCCGGTTGGCTGATATTTTGTTGAGAATTTTAGCATCTAAATTCATCAGGGATATAGGCCTATAATTTTCTTTCTTTGTGTTGTCTTTGCCCGGATTTGGGATCAGAATTATGTTCGCCTCATAAAAGGAGTTTGGAAGTCTTCCTTCCTCTTGAATTTTTTGAAATAGCTTGAGGGGGATAGGAGTTAGTTCTTCTTTGAATTTTTGATAGAATTCACTTGTGAAGCCATCAGGCCCAGGACTTTTCTTTTTTGGGAGTTTTTTAATAATTGTTCCTATCTCATTTGTTGTAATTGGTCTGTTTAGGTGTTCTGATACTTCCAGATTGATTTTTGGAAGGTTATAAGAAATTGGTCCATTTCACCAGATTGTCTAATTTTTTGGAATAGAGTTCTTCATAGTATTTTCTTATGGTGCTTTGTATTTCTGCTGTGTCAGTTGTTATTTCTCCACTGTCTTTTCTAATTTTATTTATTTGAGTCCTCTCTCTTTTTTTCTTGGTGAGTCTAGTTAAAGGTTCAACAATCTTGTTTACCTTTTCAAAGAACCAGCTTCTGGTTTCATTAATTCTCTGTATTGTTTCCTTAGCCTCTATGTCATTTATTTCTGCTCTGATCTTTATTATTTCCTTCCTTCAACTTGTCCTGGGTATATTTTGCTGCTGTTTTTGTAGTTCTTTTAGATGCAGGGTCAGGTTGCTTATTTGAGCTTTTTCTAGCTTCTTATGATATGCCTGTAGTGCAATGAACTTCCCTCTCAGTACTGCTTTTGCTGTGTCCCATAAATTTTGAGTTGATGTATGTTCATTACATTCGTTTCTAGAAACTTTTTTATTTCTTCTTTGATCTCATTGTTAATCCATTCAATATTTAATATCATGCTATTTAGTTTCCAAGTGTTTGAGTATTTTTCAGTTTTTCTTTTGTGGTTAATTTCTAGTTTTATGGCATTGTGATCAAAGAAAATGCTTGATATGATTTCAATCTTCTTAAATTTATTGAGACCATTTTTGTGTCCTAACATGTGGTCTATCCTAGAAAATGTACCATGAGCGCTTGAGAAGATTATATATTCTATTGGTTTAGGGTGAAAAGTTCTGAAGATATCTATTAAATCAAGTTGATCTAGTGTATCCTTTAAGTCTGCTGTTTCTCTATTAATTTTCCTTCTTGAGGATCTATCCAGTGTTGTTATGGAGGTATTGAAATCCCCTACTATGATAGTATTGCTGTTAATCTCTCCCTTTATGTCCATCAAAGTCTGCTTTATGTATGTCGGGGCTCCTATATTTGGTGCGTAGATATTTATAATAGTTATATCTTCCTGTTGAATTGTTCCCTTTATCATTATGTAGTGTCCTTCTTTATCTCTTACTACAGCCTTTATGTTAAAGTCCATTTTGTCAGATATAAATACTGCTACCCCGGCTTTTTTTCATTTCCATTTGCATGAAATATTTTTTTCCATCCTTTTACCTTCAGTCTATGTGCATCTTTTGTTTTAAGGTGTGTCTCTTGTAGACAGCATATGTATGGGTCCTGTTTTTTATCCACGCAGCTACCCTATGTCTTTTGCTTGGATCATTTAACCCATTTACATTTAAGGTTATTATTGATATGTAGTTGTTTATTGCCATTTTATTCTTTAAAGCTGTATTCTTCTTTTGCTATATTCTTTCCTCCCTTTTAACTGTTCACAACAGGCCCCTTAGTATCTCTTGCAGAATTGGTTTGGTTTTAATGAATTCCTTGAGACTTTCTTTTTCTGGGAAGCTCTTTATTTCTCCTTCAATTTTAAATGTTAGCCTTGCTGGATAGAGTAGTCTTGGTTGTAGGTTCTTTTTCTGCATTACTTTGATTATATCTTGCCATTCTCTTCTGGCCTCAAGTGTTTCTGTTGAGAAGTTCGATGTCATCCTTATGGGGGCTCCTTTGTAGGTTATAGCCTTTTTTTCTCTAGTAGCTTTTAAGATTTTCTCTTTATCCCTTAGCTTTGGTATTTTAACTATGATGTGTCTTGGTGTAGATTCTTTTGGGTTTCTCTTTAATGGAGTTCTGTGTGCTTCTTGAACGTGTGGATGTTTTCCAGTCTTAATTTAGGGAAGTTTTCTGCTATGATTTGATTGAACAAAGTTTCTATTTCCTGTTCTTGCTCCTCTTCTTTAGGAACCCCAATGATGTGAATGTTGTTTCTCTTCATGTTGTCTAAGAGCTTCCTTAGAGTTTCCTCACATTTTTTAAGTCTCTTTTCCTTTTTCTTCTCTGCTTCTGTGCCTTCGTTTATTGTGTCCTCTAACTCGCTGATTTGATCCTCAGGGTTATTCATCCTGCTTTTAAATCCTTCCATTGTGGTCTTCAGTTCTGATACTGTATTTGTCATTTCTGTCTGATTCTTTTTTATTATTTCAATTTCATTTTTTATACTTTTTATCTCTTTATTTAGGTGTTCATAATGACTATCCACTGTTGTTCTAATTTCTTTAAACATCCTAACTATCATTATTCTAAATTCTGCTTCTGGTAATTTGGTTATATCTGGTTCATTCAGGTCCTCCTCTGGGGATTTCTCTTGATTCATTTGGTTTGCATTCCTCTGCCTGCCCATTTTGTCTGTGTATAAGCAAGTTGTGGCCACTGGAGTCCAGTAGGTATTGCCTTTGTGTTCTCTAGGTGTGGTCTGTCTGCAGGCCCACTCCCCCTCTGCCGCTGCCTAGGGCGGTTTTGTATGGGCGTTGCCAGCACTGGCCCACTGTGGCTGTTGCTGTAATTTCCACCTCTTTTCTGCGGAAGGGGCTGTCACTCAAGCCACAAGCCTCAGCACCAAGGGTAGAGGTGAGCACCTTTGCTCAGCTGCAGACCCAGCCTGTTTCCGGGCTTCCACCCAGTGCCCGCGGTTAGAGCCTGCTCGCCACAGTTTAGCGGGTTGGGCGGGCCTCCTGACGTGCTCTCAGGTGTGAGCCTTTGCCCATCCGGAGCTTTAGCCCTACCCTCAAGGTCAGGGCCCTCCTGCGCAGGGTCGCAAACGAAAGTTTATTGGGCCCGGCGTGGCTGCTGGCGTGCACTCAGCTGCTAACTTCCGCTGTCCCAGGCTCTACCCGGCCCCCGTGTTTGGAGCCAACTCGCGCACGCAGGATGGCAAACCGCGGTTTATTGGGCCAGGCGGGGCTGGTGGTGTGAGCTCAGCCGCGAGCCCCCACCCGTTTCTGTTACTAGCCCTGTTCCCGCAGTTAGGGCCAGCTTGCGCAGGGTCGCAGAGCAGATCTCTGCCCGTTCCTGGGCTCCCGCTTTTCCCCCGTTGGTGGGGTTACAGGCAGGCCCCCAGCTGCAGGACCACTTTCGCGCATCCCCTCCGCCCCTGCTGGGCTAGACCGAGTTTACACCGGCTGGGCCTCCGTCCCGCCGACAGAATCGCATTTCAGCGTCCTGCCACCACCATCCCTTCAGCAACCCTCAGCAGAGTAGGAAGTGCCCTAACTCTTCATACTGTAGGCCTGAGAGCTCCCTCTAAGCAGCTCTGCTCTAATTGCCGCGGGAGAGCTTGTTTGGCCAGTGTCCTGTCTCCCTTTGCTAGTATTGCTAGTTCTAGGGGAAATATTCATTTTTGATTAGGGAAATGACTTAGCCCAGGGGTTAGGGTGGCTGTTCCTCAGAGTGTTTCTCCCTGTGCCTTCAGTCCACACTCTCTTCCCGCTGCTCTGGTCCTCTCCTCTGTCCCCGTTCCCCGATGCCCTGGGTGAGTGGTTGTGAGAGAGGTTTTCTACGCTGTCCCTTTACAAAAATAAAAGAATCTTGGGTCTGAGAAAACTGTCTCTCACAAACAGTATCCTCACTTGTTTCACAGCTCAATACTGTCCAAACACCTCTTCTAGGCTCTGGGACTGCAGGCTGGGGCTTTGTTCCTGGGACCCTGCTCCCTCCCTCTCCGCCAAACTCTCCTCCCGCTGCGCGGGTCTCTCCGGGCTGCCGTTTGCTCCGGGGAGCTGGGCAGCCCTCTTCGCGTTTTCGCTATTCCTACCAGTCTCAATGTGGCTTCTTCTGTGTTCCTTGGTTGAAGAGTCCACTTAGTTTAATTCAAAGTTGGTTAATCCAGATGATGGTTCTTAAAATTGAGTTATAATCCACTTTGGTTCTGGGAGTTGGAAGTTGGTACGTCCATCTACTCCATCGCCATCTTGCTCCCCTATTGGTTAATTCTTGTATGTGCCTTGACCAGGGATAAAACCCTGAACCTTAGCATGTTGGGACAACACTCAAATCAGCTGAGCTACAAGACCAGGGAGAAACTACGATAATTTTAAAATAACAAAAATAATTGAAATAAATAAACACAGAAATTTTGTTCTTGCCACTATATCTTTACTGGCTCTACATGGCGAGTTGTTAATCTACACTAAAAAAAAAAATGCCAGACAAGTAAGATTTGCTAGGCTTTTCTAATCTTATGTCAGCGTAGCTAACTCTTTTATGAATCCATACATTTCTGGTGGGCCAACACTGGTACATGGCCCAATGGTTGAAAACCACTGTACTGTTGAGTTATACCAGTAAACAATTACCCATTACACCAGCATTTTAAATAAGTGATGGTTTACAGACATAGTAATTTTATTAAGTCTTTACAGAAGTAAATGAAGTGCTTTTTAGCTTAAGATGTAACTGTTTCCTTTTCTTCCTAGTCCTTTTTTTAAGCGCAGAGGAAAGGATTTCTATGCTGGCCTGGGACGGGGCTGTAGTCATGAACCTGGCACACAATGCTCTCGGGGTTCCAGTTCATAAGAAAATCTAAGTATTATAGTTATCTCCCTGGCGCTGTGGGTTGGCTTACTTTTACCTCCTAGATAAGAAGACAGAAACAGAGGCAGATAAATCCGCTTGTAAAGTTCACCGCCCAACTAGTACAGGCTGAGCTAGATCTCAATCAAGGTCTGAGTGCAAAGTCCAAGCTTGCTATACAGAAGTCATTTATAATTATGGTTAAAAACACAAAACTGGTTGTTTACCAGGAGATCCTATAGAACCATAGCCAAGCATGTGGCCCAGTGCACAGGCCAGACTGCCTTGATGCTTCTCACCTCTCTCCGTTCCTGTCTGTCTGTCCCTATCTATCCCTCTCTCTGACTCTCTCTCTCTTTCCCTGTAAAAAAAAAAAAAATGTTTGAAGTGCTTAGAGTAGCAGCCAGCATATAGCACAACACGCACTGGAAATCTGGTCAGAAGGATGAATGGAGTGCAATACAAAGACCATGCTCAAGCCCAGGCCACGTTCCTGAGGCCCAGGACTGGCCTATGTGAGCTTCTTTAATACAAGATCCCCAAACTGACCAGTTTTATTCTGAATTATATTACATCAGAATCTGCATAGTATTTGTTGGATGTCATTTATAATAAACATCATGGGAGAAAATACAAGGTTGCAAAAGAAAGTGAATTCATGAATTTGTTTTTACCGTCTATGATAGATAAAGCCCCATGGTTCTGAGTGCACATGTGATTCCTGGTGAAAAGGTATTTTTAGGTTATGCATTGTTTCCTGGATTAAGTAAGTATGACATATATTTAGGAAAAAATGTCAATTGTCTCAAAGTTAATCGATGAGGCAACTTTGCTCAACCAAGTGGAAACAGTTGAGTAGTATTGGGAAATTCCTCTTGGTTACTGTGTAATTTCAAAAATAGCTTTGAATGAATAAGAAACTGTGAGGAACATAATGAACTTGAGTGAGTCACTGAGAATTAGGAAAAAAGAGTGAAGATATTACTTTCCAGTCCTTTTGTTCAACACTAAATCCCCTTTTCTCACTGAAGCTAACATACCTGATGCTGAGACTTACCTTTTTAAAAAAATAAAATAACCTAAAATTAATAAACAACAAAACCTCCAATGTTCTGAATGGTGACATCAGTGCCCAATCACTCCTTTAACCATTACACTGATCGTTCTCAGGACTGAACATTTTCTGCCTGACCAGTAAGTAGGTGGGGCAGTGTATAGAGTGTCGGACTGGGATGCGGAATACCCAGGTTCGAGACCCCGAGCTCACCAGCTTGAGCGCGGGCCCATCTGGCTTGAGCAAAAGCTCGCCAGCTTGAACCCAAGGTCACTGGCTCAAGCAAGGGGTTGCTCGGTCTGCTGAAGGCCCGCAGTCAAGGCACATGTGAGAAAGCAATCAATGAACACCTAAGGAGTCGCAAGGAAAAACTGATGATTGATGCTTCTCATCTCTCTTCGTTCCTGTATGTCTGTCCCATCTATCCCTCTCTCTGACTCTCTCTCTGTCGCTGTAAAAAAATAAAAAAAAGACTGAACATTTTCTGTTGGTGTGATTTTAAGTCAAGTCATTCTCTCAAAAACCTTTAGGAACCTTTTCTTTTTCTTCTCCCATATTCATATTTAACAGTTTAGATTTTTCTACAAATATGAGAATTCCAGGTCCAGCGGGAACACTCAGCATCAAAAACATTCCTCATGATTCAGCATCACTCAAAGAGTCTATTCAAAGGGCTCAGAGTAATAATTAATTCATATCCCTCTAAAGCAAATACGGCCTTCATGAAATCTAGAGAAACACTTAAGACTGAGTCATGACAGTTTGAAAAATAATGCAGTAAACTTATATAACACAGAGCACTCAATCAGAAAAGTATCTTTGTCAAGTCCACATTCTCTTATAAATCATATTTTCTTTCTTAAATTTAAATATAGTTGGTATATATTATATCAGTTATATTAGTTTCAGGTGTACAATACAGTGACTTGACATTTTTTGTACCTTACAATGGAATTGCCACACTAATTCTGGTAACCATCTGTCACTGTAAAAATCTCACAATATCATTGGCTACATTTCCTTTCATGGTTTTCACCTGCTCTCCACCCTCTCCGCTTCAGCAACCATCCTTCTGGTCTCTGTTTCTATGAATCTGCTTTTGTTTTGTTTTGTTTTTAGATTCTATATATTAATAAAATCATATAGGATTTGTCCCCTCTGTCTCACTTATGTCACTTAATTCCTTGTAGGTCCATCCATGTTGTCACAAATCGTAAGATTCATTCTTTATATCACATTGTCTTTATCCATTTGTGTAGTGGCAGACACCTAGGTTGCTTCTATAACTTGGCTGTTGTAGAAAATGCTGCATGGGAATGCACATATCCTTTCAAATCAGAGGATCTTAATCTGATGTTTTATATTCTTTGGCACCGGATTCTTCACTGTCAGGAAATGTCAGTTCAGCACACCTGAAGCAATTCATGAAGATGAAAATTAACAAATTATTCAGAGTATTCAGGAGAATGTGGGCCATAGGGACATTTAATACACTTTAATTCCAGTCACTCACTGCTTCTGAATAAGGACTTGGTGATCACTGTTATCTACTGTTTCTTCAGGAACATTCTCTGTGGCTCAAGACTATTTTCTCTGGGTCCCATTTCACTGTCAGACCATGTCCACACAGAGATGTTTGTTGCTCCTTTCAAGACTTTGATTCCAAAATTTATTCCTTGCTTAGAAACTTGTTCCAAGTATCCAGTTGATTTATGCTAAACTGTATTTCTCTATGTCCTGGAATATTTGGGAGATGGCTTATAGGAACGACATGTCTCTCATCTTCATGTCTTCCCTTTTTCCCTCTGGGGAATCCGTTGACTTCATTCTGCTATGGCAATGAGGGTGGGGTTTTAGAGTCATTTTTCCTAGGAAATTACTTCCTACCTAGAAGAGGAATTGAAAATAAATCACTTGTTTAAGTGGCACTGTGATGTGTCCTATTTCTCTATCTCTGTGTCTCTGTCTCTCTTACACACACACACTGGTACCTACTCAAGAATATCACTGTTTCCTCACTTTAAGCTCAATGTCATGTAGGTGAAACACAATCATAAAACATCTGAGACTCAGTGATCATATTGAGATATTGGCTGATCAGACATATAATGTGAACCATTCAATAGAGGACTCTGTGTGACATTATTATTTCCACTTCCACCCCCACCATGATGAATAATGACTTGTTTTAGAAGGACAACACCATATGTGCTGGAAGCAGTCCACTCCAGAGTCAGGGAGAATGTTCAGCAAATCTTGGGATCCTAAGAAAACAAATTATCAGAGTTGGTTAGTATTTATATCGAATCCATGCTACCTTGAGAAAGTACACTGTATAGAAAGACAGAAGAGCCACATCACCCTATTGGGACCTGACATCACTAGATATGAAGCCCAGAACATTCCTGGGAAGATGGCCAAATTTTAAGGGAAATTATTCATTGTCTTCTAATGTTTTTATTGAGGTATAATTAATAAAGATGTTGGTCAAAGGGTACAATGTTTCAGTTGCAAGATGAAGAAGTTCTGAGATGCTAAGGTCCAGCATAGGACTTTATTTAAAATGCTGTATTGTGTACTTAAAAATAGCTAAGAATTGATTTTAAGTGTTCTCCTAATTTTTTAATTTGGAATTAATATGACTATTAAGCGGGCTGTTCAGTCTCTTATCTGTGACTTGTCAACTGTTCAGAAATTAATAAAATCCCAAGTCAGGCTGGACAGGATTTTGCTTTTCAATATTGCATTCATAACACTTACATGAAATCTATTTACTTAAAATTACTCTTCAGCTATGTATGTTTCATAAAGTCCAATGTTATGTAGCTAGGGAAGCAACAGAGAAAATGATTTTATCAGTTTTGCTGAGATATAATTCACTCATACTGTTCCCACAAAACACCTTAAGTGACCCACACTGTTGGAATCGTGTTCAGAGCTACAGTTGCTCTTACCAAATGTGATGCACTTGGATATTTCCCATTTTCACTGTATTAGAGGAAAGATGCTGTCCCCACCTACACAGCTCCTGTCATCACCAGTACACTGAGGAATTATAAACTGCCCCAAAAGTGTCAGCCCCCTGCTAGTAAGAAGACCCGGAGTGACCTGCTTTGTGACCACAAGGGCTGCAGCCTGCGCCTGTGTGACTGCCTCCTCCTTCCCTTGCCACCCTGGCCTTTGGGATCCGCCCAGAAGCCCAGACAGTCCGAGAAGTTCCCGAGGCTCACGGCCCCTCAGCTCACACCTCCTGCCAGGATTTGGCCATACAAGGAAGTGTCCTCCAGCCAGGATGACTAAGGCTCTGATCCACAGGGGCTCGGTAGGGGTGGGGGGAGGGCTGCCTTGCTGTCAGTACACACCATGTTTCTTTTGACATGTCCTTTAGTGGAAGCTACAAGTTCTCACTCAGTGACCACTTGCTATTTCTCCTTCCGGTAACCAGTAAAGTGGGACCCAAGGTCTAGCAGAAGGAGCAAGCTGTGAAACAATTTTAGCACCTGCCCCTTGGCACTGAGAAGTTAGGACTCCAGCTCTGTCCAGGCCCCCAAAGGCAGCCAAGAGGGCATGGGTACATCTTCACAGCAAATCCCTGACTCCATAGTGCACAGTATCAGGACAGTGCTCATCTCTAACTTCACCCTTCACTCCTGGGGCTCACAATGAGTCTACACTTTAAAATGTCAGGGCCCCTTCCGATCCAGCACCTGCAGGCTATCAGCCAGCTCTCTCCCTGTCCTTTTTACCCCTGCTCTCCCTCCCCTTGCTCTCTCTTCCTCTTCTCTCTCTCCCCCTGCTCTCTCTTCCTCTCCTCTCTCTCCCCCTGCTCTCTCTTCCTCTTCTCTCTCTCCCCCTGCTCTCTTCCTCTTCTCTCTCCCCCCCTGCTCTCTCACTTCTGCTCTCCCTCCCCCTACTCTCTCTTCCTCTGCTCACTCTCTACCCCTGCTCTCCCTCCCCCTGCTTTCTCCCAATTTTTCTCTCTCCCCCTGCTCTTCCTCCCTCAGCTCTGCCTCTCTCAGCTCTCCCTTCCCTTGCTTTCTCCCCGTTCCCCCCCTCTCTTTCAGCTCTCTCCCTTCCTTCTCTCTCCCTTCTTGCTCTCTCCCCTGCTTTTCCTTACTCCCCCTGCTCTCCCCCCTGCACTCTCTCTCTCTTTGTTCTCCCCGCTCCCGCCTCTTTCTGCCTAGCTGGAGCTTCTCCCCAAGCTCTCCTGACACCCTTCCTGATTACTATTCAGCACAGTGTCCACAGAAACTTTGCTTTCACTTCACACACATGCTTTTCTCTCAAGACCTCTGCTCAGAACATTTCAACCCTTACCTGTCCTTCTAGTGACAGGTCAGATAACCATTTCTGGAATTGGGTTGTAAGCCCCAGAGGACTTAGGTTATAACCTTTTAAACATCCCATCACACTCTGGGTTCATCACTCCTGAGAGGAGGGTCATTAGAGGTTGCAGACCCAGTCCTGGCCCAGGACTGCTAGCAGAGAGATGGTGTATCAAATGTACAACCCGGGAATGAGGTGAGTGTCCTTGAAGAATGTCCCAGACCCCGGGACACAAGTTGGTCTGCGGCTGGGAGCCTAATCCTCACTAAAAGAGAATGCAGGCTGGAGCTCCTACTGCTTGGCCTCATGAAAGCTGGGAATACTAATGAAGCTCTTTTAACATCCTCACTAAAGGGAGTGTGCATGTGCGCATGCCTACACCCATAGAGTGATGAGGTGGACAACAACAGTCAGAGAAGAAAATTAAACTGAGTGAGGTTCAGCAATTCATAAATACTACTTAAAATAAGACATCTCTAGGAAGAATTCCAGGAACATGTTTCAGAGATTTAAAAAAAAATCCAGGACTCAGGTAACAAGATGAAGAAACAAGCTCGAATCATAAGAATCTCAGTTTTAAAATGGATGTAAAGAATAGACCAGAACAGCCAGAGGAGGTCGTGTTCTAGAAAAAGTTCTGCTGCCCCAGGTGTAGCAGACTCTCCTGTAAACGTTCAGGGGGCACTCTGGACAGTAGGTCGGGATCACTGGACAACAGTAATGAATCATTCCTCTCTTCCTCTTTCTCGCTCTCTCAACCTTTCTCTCCATTTAACAGTGGTAAAACAAACTCCCTTAAGACAATTCAACAATGTCCTCTGTGCCCCCTCCACATAGAGCAGATTGAACTCTTATCAGTACATCAGTTCCCTATTATTCTGCCCCCCAGGAAAAGCCCACACTTCTCTTAAGAGATCCTGTTGTGTTCTATAATTCCAAGTCACTAAAAGTTAAGAAAAAAAAAATCCGCAAAATCCATTCACCAAAAAGTGGAACCTTACAGAGCATTTCAGCATTCTTTTTTCTTCTTTTGGTTTGGCTACTTTATTTCTTTTGGTTTGGTTTAGATGCTCAGATCCAAATCTCACCTGTGTGTGGAAGCCATGCTGACTGTCAGTATATGTGAATATACTGTCTCATCACCTAAACTTTCTACTTGCTTTTTATTCACCTTACTTTACAAGTGTCCTTGAATTTTTTTTTTTTTTTTGGTTTGACTTAAAAACAAGTCTTCAAAGAAATTTATAAAGAAAGTTTCTGAACCCTCCACCAAGGTCAAAGTACTGTTGTGGAGGCAGCAGACTAGATACCAAGCAGCCTGAGAAGAGCGCCTCCTGCACCAGCAGCAGGCACCCAGGGACAAAGGTTACTATGTGCAGCTCCACCGTCCAGAGCCTTGGAAAGCAGTGTGTTTTAGCCAAAGAGGCAGAGGTCAAGTGAGGCAATGACATAGAAGGGGCTTCTTCCTCCCAGGCCTCTTGGACTGGCTGTGAGGCCCATGAATGGGGAAGTGGGATCTGGAATCCATCAGATTCTCTTCATGGGAGAATGGAGACTTGGTACTACAGAGCTGGCCGACCCTCTTCTTCACGTTTGTAAGGATTGTGGCCATTGTGAAGCTGGCTTATTAAAGTTGTTGACAATATCAAATATGGGTATTTAACTAAATCCTCAATAGTTTTCATAGCTGGATAAGTTATCTTAATGTTTCCAGTGACTACTTACATTGTTTTCCGAATAATTTAGCTTCTTTGCTAATAGTCATATTGTTACCTATCCTCTTCCTGGGTCTGTTACCTGCCTTCTTGCCTGGTCTAAACTCAAGTAGTTTAATATCAGATATGAGGCTAGATGGTGGAAGCAGAACAAACAGGTAAAATGTGATTGCTGCACTGTTATCACAGAGTAAAGAAAGTGAGGACCACAACACTGAGACACTAGAGCAGGGGTCGGGAACCTATGGCTCGCGAGCCAGATGTGGCTCTTTTGATGGCTGCATCTGGCTTGCAGACAAATCTTTAATAAAATAAATAATAACGTTAAAAATATAAAACATTCTCATGTATTACAATCCACTCATTTCTTACCACTCATGTTCATGGTTGCGGGTAGCTGGAGCCAATCAGAGCTGTCATCTGGGACAACACCAAATTTTTATTGGATAATGCATATTGTACACAGGTTGTTGTATGGCTCTCATTTTAAAATATGTGGTGTTCATGGCTCTCTCAGCCAAAAAGGTTCCCAACTCCTGCACTAGAGAGCAGGAGACATTTCCAGAGATATTCTGGTCAGAGTATTGACTGGAGCTTCCATCTCTGACCAGCAGAACTAGGTTCAGACTCAGGTCTTAGCACCAAAATCATAGGCCCATTCCCTTATCCACCAGCCATGCCACCAATTTTGGGGAGATGTTCACAAAAGACAATTTTATTGTTTACCACTGATGGACACTTTGCCAAATCAAAATAAAGGAGAACAGTATGCATGGAGAAGAAAGGAAATAGAGCGGGTGTTACCAGCACCGATGGAGAACACAGCTGAGAAGCTGGGTACAGCCTACTGGGCACTGGTGCCCGCTGTCCAGCTCCTGCTCACTGCATAGGAGGCACGGGTGCAAGGCAGCATTTCCTAGTTTAGCAAATGGTTACATTTGTTCTTGGGTTTCCCAAGATCTAGGGGAGAAGGAAAGGGAAGGGGAGGCATGAGAAAAAGGGAGATGAAAAGTAGGTGGGATTGTAAATTAGCTCAAAGTTAGCTCCTGGTTGGAACCCAGGCGAATGCCAAAGTGAGACAGGGTGTGAGCCTGAGCCGGCCAAGGACGGAGGGCCCTGCCCAGTGGCCCTCAGGGATGAGTCCTGACCATAGTGCAGGACTTCACAGACCTTTTCATCCTGTGGTGAGTTTCAGACCTTGGGTGCACACATGTGAAACCCTGAGCAGAGGGTCCAGTGAAGCCCACCTGAACTCCTGACCTTGGAGTAACTGTTCCTGTGGTATGTGTGGGTTGGCATAAGCCACACAAGTCTGGAGGAGTTTGTGAGGCCATATGAGGCACAGCATATTCTCCTGAAGGGAGCTGTACTAACTCCCTCCAGCAGGAAGTTAGTAGGGCATGCAATTTCTGCCCTGTTATCAGAGAGTTCTCTTCTAAGTCCAAAGTTAAAACAAAATACCTCCAATTGAAGTATTAAAAGGCCTGTATTGCAAAATAAAAAGAAAGGAGAGATGATTCTGTCTTTCCATTTTGGCTGAGATCTCCATATATTATTCCCTGAGAATCTGAGCCATGGATGAGAGCTCATGAGGTCAGTCAGGGCAAAATGATGCATTTTCTATCCGAACTACAACTCTGTAATTAGCTTTGTTGTTGTTGTTTTAAAGATTTTGAAAAACAGTCATAACCTTGGGTGTCTGACAACTCTACACTTTATTGTTTTTATTTAACTGTAATATTTTCATTCCAAAAACAATACTAGTTCGTTGAATTAAAAAAAAAGAATTCCTATAATAAGGAAATAAAAATGTCTAGATTTATTTACACATATACACACACACAGGCCCCATTATTTCCGACCTTATTTCTCATTAATATTTCCTGACTATCTTTCTATGGCAATAACTATTTACCTTCATAACCATAATTGAAAACTCTGCATATATTTTTATTATAATTATACAATCTATTGTTGTGTTTGAACTCTTAGCTTGTCTGTGTCATTTTCTCTTTCTTTCTTTCTTTCTTTCTTTTTATCTTTCATTTTTTTTATTAAGTGAGAGGCAGCAAGACAGAGAGACAGAGTCCCATTTTGAGACCCAACCGGGATCTTACCTGGTAAGCCCCCTACAGGGTGATGCTCTGCCCATTTGGGGCCAATGCTTCATTGCTTGGCAATCAAGCCATTTCAGCACCTGAAGTGACACCATAGAGTTATCTTTAGCATCCGGGACCAACTTGTTTGAACCATTTGAGCCATGGCTACAAGAGAGGAAGAGTGAGAGAGAGAGACAGAGAGAAGGGGAGAGGGATGGGTAGAGAAGCAGATGGTCACTTCTCCTGTGTGCCCTGACTGGGAATTGAAACCAGGATTTCAGCACACCAGGCCAATGCTATACCGCTGAGCCAACCAGCCAGGGTATCATTTTCCATGTTACAGACAATTTCATGACAAATGACCAGTCCTCAAAAATATCAATTCATAAGAAGGTAAAACACTATGTGTACCAACTTTTCCAAGTGTTCTAAAAAAAAGGAATGGATATTTCAGAGCACAAACCCTGGACTGGAGGCACTGGAGAACTCTGAGTGGAGGTGCTTAAAGCCTGGTTCCTCTCCTGTCCTTGGAGAGTGGAGGCAACCTGTGTGTAATTGTTAAAGCACCCTGTGTCTGCCTGACCTATAGTGGCACAGTGGACGAAGCTTCAACCTGGAATGCTGAGGTCACAGGTTCAAAACCTTGCGCTTGCCCCATCAAGGCACATAGGACAAGCAATCAATGAACAACTGGAGTGAAGCAGCTATGAGTTGATACTTCTCACTTCCCATATCCCCCTCCTCTCTCTGTAAAATCAAAAAATCTTAAATAAAAAATAAAAGAAAAGCACCCTGTGTACTTTTCAGCATAGCCGGCCCTGCTGGGTTCAATCTATCAGCCAGTTGCTCTCAGACTCTGCAATCATCAGAACAGCTGAGAGCTTGTTATGAATATACATTCCCTGGAAGCAGTCCAGGAAACTGAACTTCAGTGGTTCTGGTGGTGTCAAAAAAATAGGCCAAGTGATTCCCATAAACATGGGGGTTGAGGAATTTCTCCATTAATCCTGGCCAACAGTAGGGATCAGACCTCTTGTCCACAGCAGGCATTTTTTCCCTCTTTTACAATAAAGTTTTGATGCTCAGGGAGATGAACAGGAAGAGGAGGTGGAGCATATTGACACAAGTGCCATCCTAAGTCTGTGCACCCTTTCTGTCTGGGATGGCCCTACAGCAAATAGCTTGACTATGTTCATATCACAGGCTCTCTGGATGAACAGAAGGAGCCTTCCTTAGTCTTCTTCCCTTCTTGTATCTATTCTATAAACATTTAGTACACATCTAGCAGGCTCAGGTGCTGTGCCATCCCAGCATGAACTGCAGACAGATGAGGCAGTGTATGAAACTCTTGTCACTGCACCCCAGTATAGTGCTTCCTGAGACCACGTCGCTTCGGAATCAGTCTGCCTGTCTGCAGCAGGTAACCTGCATGAAGTTAAGCTCCGCAAAAAGTCAGCTTGTTCATCAACACCCCCCCCCCCCCACACACACACACAGGATGCGAGTGTGTTAGGTCTGGAGCTGGCTGACATCTCAGGAACTCAGTTTCCTTAGGTAGGAACTTGGGTCTTATCTCCACCACCAGCCCTTCCTGCCCTCCTTCCACCCCAATTCATTCCTGGCGCCCAGGACGGGTGCTAGGGTGTCACCAAGTTTCCTTCTACACTCACGCCTTCAAAAGTCCCATCGTGCGGGCGGGCAAGGGGTAGGCGCACCAAGGGTCCCTGTGGAAATAGGGGTCAGGGCTTCGTCATAGCCGGCAGTGACGCCCACGGTGGCGCTTCAGTAGAAGATCCGCTCTCAGTCGGTCCTCTCCACGCTAAGGCCAGAGGGGAAATCTGGGGCAGCCAGAGTACAGCTGAGGTTCCCGCAGCTTCGAGCGCCTCCTGGCGAGGAATTCTGCGGGAAGCCGGACGCTCGCCCTAGTCATGGTTCGGTTCCCCAACCGCCGCGGGCCTGTCAGGCAGCCCCTTCTGCGGCCGTCCCCACCTTGCAGTACTCCGGACCCACCAGCTAGGATTCCCTCGAAGGCGGCGGTCCGCCCACCTGCAGTCGTGCACCGCATCCTACAAGAGGTGCTCTTCCGTGCTCCTCCCACCTGCGGTGTTACGGGTCCCAACCTGGGGAACTTTTCCTACTCACCCTCGTGATGCTCCGCCCAACTGCGATGCTGCCAGAGTGTGTTGACTCCGCTCACCTAAGATGCTCCTCCCATCTGCAATGCTTCCCTTCCCCTGGAGAAGCTCCCCTCCTCGTAATGTCCCCCTACCCTCACCTGGGGCTCCTGCCGAGTGCGAAGCTCGGGCACCTGCGTTATCAACCCACCAGCAGCGTGCCCCACCCCGCCTCAACCTGCGCTGCGCCCTGCCACGCGAAACTTCCCAGCCCTCGGTTTCTTGCCTGCAGACCCCGCCCCCGCATACCCGCCTCCGGCTGCCGATTGGCGTTGGCAGAGCCGGAGGAGCGAACGTTTCCGAGAGCCGGCAGCGCGGGCGGGGTACACTGGCTGCCTAGCACCCGGGTCGAGCGCGGTCTTCGGCTTCTTCACCATGGACCACCGCAATGCCCCCTTGACCAACAGGGGCTCCTTCCGACGGTTCCTCGAGCATCTCTCCGGGGCTGGTAAAGCCATCGGCGTGCTGACCAGCGGCGGGGATGCCCAAGGTGCGCGACCTCCTCCCTGGGCCGGTGCTGAGAGGGACCCCGGGGAGAAGAAATGAAGGAACCAGGGAGGAAATGTAGGGAGCCGGGGCAAGCGATGGGGGAACGGGGAGAAGAAAAGTGTAGGAGAGTAGCCCGGTGCCCGGGAACCGCAGAGGTACCTTCCGGGAGCGGAGCGGACTAGGCAGCCTCCGGAGTCACTGCGGGGACGCTGGAGGGAAGGGTTATGGCAACAGAAGGCTTCGTCAGGAAGATTAATTTTTCACCTACACGTTTACTTTTTATATTGAGACTGGCTATGGGGCCCTCTGGACCTCCCTCGTAGGTCATTCCTTATCCGAGTCGTAGGGTGGGACGAGGAAACACACACCACCACCACGCACCCACTCCCGTTCTGAAGCTGGGTTACAGCGCGGCTACGCTGCTGACGGCTCGCGCCCCATGTCGTAGAATAAACGGCCGGGTCTCCGCAGCGCTTCCTGAGGACTCGTGCCCCCTGCGCGGCACGCGAGCGGGGTCCCCGCTGCTGATTGCGAGACCCAACGGCGGGTGCGGGGGTCCCCGAACGGCGTTGCCGGGCGTCTGGCATGTTTTACATTTCCGCTGAGATATTTTTAAAAAGGTTTTCCGCCTTTCTAATTTTCTGTCCCCTTCCGGCTCGTGACCAAACAGAAAGCTAAAATGGGTCCTCGCCAGCTTCCCTGGGTGGGAAGGCTCAGGAAGCGGAGACTCCGGGACGTCACCAGCACCGGGTGACGGACCCAGGCTCCCCACCCTCAACGTGGAGGCGGATTTCGGGGAGATGGGGACTCGATTCCAGGGCCCGAGGACGCAGCAAGAAAATATTTCAATTTAATGGGGAGGGTTGGGGGGAGTGACACAGCCACGCCTGGGCCGTCGCGCTGGGGTTCCCAGGCAGTGGGTTTTCATGATCCAGGGAAATCCCTGGGTGGCACGAGCCAACCGATAGAAAGTTAATCAGCGTTTACCTCTTGGGTGCGTCCTTGGCGCTTTAAGGATCGCGCAGACTGGAGACGCTTGCAGGAGCTGACGTTTGGTTTTTATTTTCCTCTCCTACCCCCCCCCCCCAGATTAGTTCAATGGCCCTGAGGCCTCATTTTCACTTGTTTTGTGGCCACAAACGGTGAAGGGATGCTTGGGTAATAATGCTCCTCGCATCCACGCCAGTACCCACCATCCCCGCGACCTTCCCTTTGCCCTTGAGCAGGGCGGGATGGCGCGGGTGCGGCTGGTCGGCGCCTGTGGCGCGCGCCTACGTGATGCCTGGCCAGTCGCTGTGTGTGCGCCCTGGCGGGCGGCGTCCCGGATTGTGGGTCCCCCTCGAAACCCTCCATCCTCTTGAAAGTGGCTAATCGCAGCGTCAGTCTATCTCTCCTTTGCCTCCCAGTGTAGCCGGGCTGTTCTAAATTGGTATTCTAGTAGTGACTCAGGGTATAAACATTGCATAGAAAGACAAATGTTGTGATATAGCCGAGGCTGGGATTGGGGAAGTGGCAGAGTGAAATGGGTGGCATCGCCCAAGTTACATAAATGAACACTAGAAGATGTGTCAGGTGGGGTCAGGTGGGGTAGTGGCCGGAGGGCTGAGAGTACCTTCCCTGGCAAAGGCTTTAAAAGCACGTGTGTCTGGAGGTGCTCTCACAAATGAGGAACCATCTTAAATGAATGACATCCTGTCCCTGAAGGAGAAAAAAGTAAAACGTTGGCACCGGCAGGGGAACTGGTCTTAAGCCTCCAGGCTTCAAGGTCAGAGTTTCAAGGTTATTTTATAATTAAGGTGCTATGTCTATTGAAAAAATATGGGTCATTCTTTTGAATCCTTGCCCAAAAGTTGGCTCAACTACCTGGTAGTTGGCACACAGGCACTCGCAATAATGGTGCAACAGACAGAATCAGCATTTTCTGTTACTTATCCTGGCTCTGCCACTTGTGAGCAGCTATAAAAGCATTCATTCAGTAAGTCCATACTTCTTCTGAGTGAAAAGGATAGTTTGAGAACAAATATTCTACAAGGAGGTTGCTCGGTTGGTGTCGTGTCACGTTAATGGGAGATGTCAGTTCTCACCTCTGTGGGTAACATTACATTTGATGGCTTGATGCTCTCAGCTGGCACAGCTGGTCTGTCTTACATTCCTGTCAACCCACCATGGTTGGTGGCTGGGCCCCACCCCTGGCAGAGTTGAGGCTGTTGACCATATTTTCCCTTAGATTTCATGTAAAATGCCAGATGTATTTTGATTCTATGTTGGATCTGCCTGAGCGTTTGAATGCATTTTTTTCTGAGAAGGCTCACCCCGAGACATGCTCTGACTGTCTGGTCTTAGCAGCAGATTTTTCCATTTCCCACCATACCTTCCTTCACCATTTTATCTTGATTCTAAATTAGATCAGTGTTGAATTTCCTCTGAGGTAAAATAATTTTACTCATTCCTGCTGTAGATCAAAAACAGCATAGTCACATCTTCATTTCCTGGTAATTTTCTAATCAGATGTGAAATTATGGTAAAATGTCATGTTGAGATGACTATAGCTGCTATGTATTGGCACATTTTATATACTAAGAGTTTTTACAGGTCCTATCTCCAGGCCTAATTACATGGTCCCAAGCCATGTGTGTCTCATTTTGAAGGTGGGAACAAAGGCCCACAGTGAGATAATGGACTTAGCTAAGGTTATATGGCTCACATGTAGCAGTGGCAGGATTTAAACTAAGTTTTACAAGATCTCAATCTAAATACTTTCCAGTCAGCCATACTCTTAAGGGACCTTTCTCAGGCAAGGTTTCAAAGTCTATTTAATGCTCCAAATTGAGCAAAACCTAGCTTGCTCAAAATTATACAGGTAGTTTTTAAGTAGCTTGTTTGTTATTGGAACAGAAAATACCTTTTTATAGTGATAGCAATCTCTTTAAAATACAGCGAGAGGGGCTAAAGTGATGTAGCACTAGATTCCAAAATGATTAAATGCTCTTTTCCCAAGAGAATTAATATTATATATTTATTTAAATACTAAATCTCCCTAGCCTGTAATGTGGTGGCGCAGTAGATAGAGCGTCAACTGGAATACTGAAACCACTGGTTTGAAACCCTGGGCTTGCTGGGTAAAGGCACATACAACAAGCAATCAATGAACAACTAAAGTGAAGAAGCTATGAGTTGATTACTTCTCGCTCCCCATCCCTTCCACTCTGTAAAATAAATAACATCTTTAAAAATATAATAATTTTTTTTATTCTTGACTCCTTAGCCCTGTCCATTAGAGAAGAGTACTTCTAAGGCAGTGGTTCTTAACCTTTTCTGAGGTACCGAACCCACCAGTTTCATATGCACATTCACCAAACCCTTCTTTAGTGATAAATAAAATATGACTTTTTTTCCAAATTCAAGATATAGGTATATGTTTTTTTACTGGTGCACAAAATGAGCCGTGCATGAACATCACCTTGCTCAAAGAACAAAACCAACAAAGTGCATGAACTCACAACAATTTACGGTATTACTTTATTCTGGCCTCCGTGGCAGAGGCTTCTCCGAACCCCTGAGACTGACTCATCGAACCCTTAGGGTTCGATAGAACCCAGGTTAAGAACTACTGTTCTAAGGCTAATTATTTTTCTCATTTCTTTAGGTTTCTTCTGTTTTCACAAGGAATCTGCAAATTTAAACTGATTTTCATTTTAACCTAAAATAAGTTTCATATTACCAAGTGAACAGACTTAACCATGACTCAGAACCTACCCTCAAGCAAGATTGTGTCAAACCAAGAATGACTCATCATCTTAGACACCGACATTAGACTTCTGGAGGCCCTGGTGGGGCTGAGAGCTCTGAACAATGGAGTGGGCCCAGAGGTTCAGAGTGAACATTATAGCTGAATATTTTATTTTGCCCCTGGCAAAATAAATAGACAGTTTTATTTATTTTATTCAAAAGAATAGATAACATTTAGTACCCATTGCTATGTGGCAGGTGTTAATGCTTCATGTATTAATTCATCTTCATTTGACACACGAGCAAAGTAGCTTTGAGATGGACCAAGTGTACTTTGTACATCTCAAAACGTTGAGATGTCATCTGCTAAGTGGCAGAGCTGCAATGGAACTGAGGGCCTGGGACACAGGTGTCGTTCCTCGCTGCGTCTCTGGCACCCAGAACAGGAGTTGGCAGCTCACTAAGCAGTGTGGACAAATTTTGTCCTCTAGGCATCTAACTGTTTTCTCATAAAGTTATGTCAATGAATTAAATCTCTGCTAATCCAAAACACTCTTTCATCCTCTGAGTAATGTCTGAGGAGATGAATGCCTAGAGATTAGTAATCAGAAATGTGAAGTCGTATGGGCGGGGCCCAGGGTACCTGACTGGTCCTTCAATGAATGTCTATTTCTTTATTTAAGTGAGAGAGACAGACAGACAGACAGGAAGGGAGAGGGATGAGAAGCATCCACTTAGAGTTGCAGCACTTTAGTTGTTTGTTGATTGCTTCTCATACGTTCCTTGACCTAGGGGCTCCAGCCAAGCCAGTGACTCCTTGCTCAAGCCAGTGACCAGGAGGTCATATCAAGTTGGTGAGCCTGTGCTTAAGCCAGTGACCTCAACGTTTTGAATCTGGGTCCTCAGTGTCCCAGATTACACTCCATTCACTGCACCATCACTGGTCAGGCTGAACATGTATTTCTTGAACATTGCTTTGGGGCCCAGCATGGGTGGGTTCTTTCTGTGCCTGCCCAGAGCTCTGCTGATATTAGAGCTCAGTAAGCTACAAAGGGCAAATGAGAACAATGGGCATCTTGCTTAACAGCTCTGCCCCTTATGGTGCTAGAACTCTGTATCTATACACTCTGTCATGGGAGCTTTACCATTTACAGTGTAATAATTTAGCAAAAGTGACTGGGTTCAAGGGGCAGTGTGTTAAAACAATAGTGTTAACATCATGTATACTGTGGGAAGTCCGTGCAATTGCATAGTTGTCTACAAAGGCAAACACTGTTTGTGACATTTTGTCATCCTTCAAAAAAGCTTATTTTACCCCCTTGGTTCCAGAAAATTAAGACTCAAATATTTTATCAGGGAGAATTGGGGCCATTTGAATATGCTGTACCTATCTGGTGGCCTGTCAGAAGTAATTATACTTAGAAACATGAAGATAGGGCAGCACCATTCTAAAGGCAGACATCAGAACACAAAATTGCCCATCCACTGTGATTATAATTGTGTTGAAAAGGTGTCTTTGGATAAAGAACAGATGGCCATACATTAAGAAAGTAGTTGAGTCACTTTTCCAGTTACTCTTATCAACCAGCTGCCTAGGGTGCTGTATTTCTATTTGTTACACATTGTCTGCCAGCAGGCCCGTTTGTCCTGTGTGTCTTCCCACCATATACTTAGCATGTAGGGATTATAGTCATTGAGCTGGCAGGAGGGAAGAGGAGGCAAAGCCCTTAGCAGAGCAGTGCCCTGAGAGGCAAGTCTTACTCCTCAGACAAGCAGGCTTGCTTCCTGCTTCTCTCTCTACCAGCAGTGGAACCAGGCTCACATTTTTTATTTGCAAATGAAAAGTTAGAATCACTCATCTCCTATCTCCCTCCTTCTCCCTACCCCTTCCCTCACACCCTTTCCCATTCCCCTTCTCCTCAGTGAAAGGCTTAGGACCACAGGTAGACAAGAAAGATGAGGAGGATGTAAAGGAGAGAGCTTGTTGCTGCGTTGCCCCTGGCCCTGCTGCCCCAAGATTTGCAGCTTCTGCTCTGTGCTGATGCCCCAGTCTCCCTGCAGGCCTTGCTGAGAGGCAGGCAGTGGTTTAGAAGGTCTAAGGGAGGCCTTGAGGACCCACTGGAGCTGCTAGTCCTGCTGGTCCCTCTGGTCAGCTGAGGACCACGCTTCAGTCCTGGGTCCATGGGGCATTTTGAAATCCCAGCAGCTCGGACCCTTCCTGTAGTTTCCTGTGACGATTCTCTGACCAGGAATTTGACTGGGTTGTACTATAGGACCCTGAGTAAAGAAAGGGAGGAAGCAAGTCATGGATGAGAAGTGTTTTTTGCTCAGAGGATGCAGAGAAGGGTGCCCTGGGGTGACCGTGCAGCCCCTCTTCCTCTACTTTTCAGCTCCGCTTTCATATCCCAGGTCTCATTTCCCTATTCATTTAACTGTCCCACAGATTAACAATGGTCTCCTAGGTGAAGGCAGACCATGGCCCCTCCCCTAGGGCAGTGGCACTGTTGTGACCTAGGGGCAGATGAACACGAGAAGGAAGCAGACCTGGGGAAAGACCCTGGTCCATGGAGGGCCCAGGGCAGCCTGTGTCAGGGGCCCTCCCCCCTGACCTTGTGGCAGTTGAGAGGGATGCGCTGGCAGGAGACAGCCTGGGGAGGCAGATGGGATGGGAAGCCTGCAGAGACTCTAAGGGAGAGGTTAGGGCCAGGTGGGCAGGGTTCCTGGGGAGGCGCTGGTGGTGAGGACTTTGGATTTAGCTTGTTTGACCAGTAAGTCACCTGCAGGCACTGGCTGCCTCTGATATGGGTGGTTTTATGAAGGGGAGACTGGCAGGAAGAAGAGGCCAAGTTCAGTATTCATGAGGAACCAGGGTTGCGCCATAGTTGGAGGGTTTCAGGGGTAGAGCTGAGCACCTGGCAAGACCCCTTCTGAATGGAGGAGGGAACAAGGGGCGTGGAATGGGCTTCGTAGCTGGAATGTTTGGACTCTGAGCAGCAGGAAGAAATGCGGAGTGTGGAGTGAGTAGAGGTGGAGGCGGGTAGGGTTGGTCAAGGACATTCTTTACAGCAGTGCCTATCCCAGTGACCAAGGGGAGAACCAGTGAAAACCAGCAACAGGAAACAGGTCACATTGGCTACTTGAAGTGATATAGTCACCGCCTTTCAGGAGGAGCTTGGTGCTAATAATGCACTTGGCAAGATTTACATAGAACAATCGGTGTTAAAGGGCAGGTTCCTGAGCTCTCTGCAGTGAAAGTGAGGTTTGGCATGGAGCCCCTGTTCTCCTGACTTTAAATTGTTTAGTCGCCATCTTAAAAAAGAAGAAGAAACAGGATGAAATTAATTTTAAATGTATATTTTATTTAACTAAATTATTTCAATCCATTGTCAATGTACTTTTTTTTTTTTTCTTTTTCCTTCATACTGAGCCTTTGAAATTCAGTATGTCTCTCACTCAACAGTGGTTCTGGCACAATGTTGCTCCTGTTTAGAGGGTCCCTGTTGACTGTTTAAGTTGAAGTTGGAATGACGTGCAGGGGACTGCTGGCTGTGGTCTCCCATCTACAATGGAGGCTGGGACATGACGCGTGGCAGGCACCCTCCCACTCTGGCCTGGACAGGCCGGGAATGCTCTTTTCCCGATGTCCACTTGGCTGGCCTCTGTCACCTTTATGATTGTCCCTCCAAGAGTGCTTCTCCCGGAGGCCAGCCCTTCTCTGCACCCTACACGCCAGTCCCCCAGCCCTACTCTGTATTTATTTTTCCTCTGACCATCTTCCACCCCACGTGTCATGTGTTTTTTTTATCATGTTATTGTTTACCAGCCAGAGCGAGCCCCCCCAGGGCCAGGACTTTCCCCTGATTTCTCAGTGACACAGCTAGCGGTGCCTGGCCAAGAGAAGATACCCTTTGCATCTTGTGTGTTGTGTGCATGGACGAATGAATGGATGGGTATAAATGCTTGGGTGAATGACTAAAAAAACCCTTAGGGATTTATCTAAGTTTATCTAAGTTTTCTGCTAACTCTGAACATAAGATGCAATGATTTTAATCATTCATGAGGCCGAGATACTCCTCGTCTTGATAACTTTGATTCATGAGAAAGCTAACATCATTACATAGTTCTTCTTAGCATTTGTTTTTTCTGCCCATTCATAAGTTATTAAAAGGGTAAGCTTTATGGAGAACTTTAGTAGCAAGAGCAAGTTAAGGTGTGTTTTGAGTTTGTTTTCTGACACATTGCACATCTTTGCTTTAGTACAAATATAAAAGCTACATGAATTCAGGAAGAAACCAGGAAGAGGGCTGAGCAACCTGATTTTATTTTTCAAAAAGTTTAATGTCAAAATTAGGGAATGGTTATAAATACTGAGAAATATGCAAGGAACATAGCTAAAAGGGATATAATAAGGAGGTTTATAATATTCTTCAGATAACATAAGAAATGGAAGAATGAATCCCAATTATTTTATTAGAATAAACATATTCATTGTTTGTTACAAATGACTCACAACTTAAATTTCACCAGAACAGAATCTTCAGAAACCTGGAGTCTACCTCACTCTCAGACTGCAAGGAGGAAATCCCTCAGTGACTAGCTTACCTGCATGATGGTTTAGCAAAGAGAAATCAATTCATATGTAACATCAAGAAAACAGTTGAACAATCTGCTCTTTCTATTGTGTCTCAAGTAATTACCACACACTTCTCCCTTAGCTCCTTTTTTTCAAGGTTTATTTCTTTTTGGTTCCCATCACAGGACTATACATCTCTTGAGGACTAGGGTTTAAATTCGTGCACATGATGAAGACTTTCCAAATAATTATTAAGATTCTTACTTGGTAGCAGGATTACATTGTTCCATGGAAATAATTATGAAAGTAGTTTTAACTTCCAGGTTTGGCTGCCAAAATCAAAACAAAAGCAAAATGAACGGGCTGACTGTTTCTAAGCTCTTACTAAAAACAGCTGTTTGAGTGGGAAGTGAAAGACCCCAAACTGCCTGTATTCTGAGTGATGACAGTGGACCCCCCCTTACCCCCACCGGCAGTGCTCTGCAAAACAAAGAAACCAAACCTGCTGGCCCTGCTCACGCAGAAGACTGTCAGACCCCAATACAGAGGACTCGTGTCTTGGTTCTGACCATGTGTTGAAGAGGCCACGGGTGAAAACTGGCTTTTTCTCCATTCCTTGGTGTTGTCCTCCAGGGTCCCTTTCTCTTTGGAAGGCAGCCTCCTGCAGGGCCCAGCCCTTACTGCTGTTTCAATCCCAGCTGGGCATCAAGTTCAAAAGCAGAGCTGGCCCTACCCTAAACAACAAAACAGGAATGGGGGTCCTGAGGGCATTTTTTCTCTTAAAGTTTCTTTGATAATTTTAACACATAACTATTGACCTGAAGGGAATTAGGACATATTTTAAATTAAAATAAAATGAACACCAAGGTTTATATACCAGCTGCACTGTTTATTAATTTTGCTCACATGGCTATCAATTTATAAGCTCAGAGCCCAACTTTCCTGTTGGCCCAGGAGCACTCAGGACCCTGTGGGCTGCTATGCGCATCAGCCCAGGTGCTGGGGCACTGACTTCAGTTATTGTGTTTTGCTATGAGCAGAGGACACCCCTCAGGTCCAATCAGGAGGCTGTTAGCTCCCCACCTGGGGGTGGGTGTGGGAGGACTGGCCAGTTTTACTAAATCACAGGAACTGGCAAGTGAATAAGCCTGTGTGCTGGTTCTTAGGATGTGGCTCACCTCCTGGGAGCTTAGTGAAAAGGCAGTTCTCAGGGTCCTCTCCTGCTTGGGAAACCCTGGGGACCACTGCAGGTAGAGGGGTGACAGGCCATTTTCTCAATGAGTACTGTTTCACTCTACGGGCAGGGTGAGACTGAGGCAAAGGGGCTGGTGTGAAGGTTGTTTGGACTTCATGGGACAGAGGTCAGCATTAGAGCAGGCTTCTATTCCACAGGGATCTTCTGGGCTCACCTCTGTACCTTGTCCCCCTTGTCACAGTTTCACTCCTGCCATTTCTTATTATTTATTTCTAAAATCCCCTAATTTTTTTTCTTTAATCCTGCCTTTATGAAGAACCTCCTTACCCCCAGCCTTGGGAACAAGGGCTTTAGGAAGTGGGAAGTGGGCTGTTAACCTTTTGACTCTCCCAGTGACAAAGCATTGGTGTGGTTCGGCATTTGGTGATTAATTTACCAGTTACAGTGGCCGGAGAATCAAGACCTAGATTCATGGAGTCTGTCAGGAGGGAGGAGCTTGTGTTAAGGTCTGAGGGTCAAGGAGGCTACATGCAGACTTGACCTTGCAAGTGCAGGGATATGGGCATCAGCGCTGCAATTGCCATAAATCTACAGGGTTTTGAGCCTAGGGCGGGGCAGGCGTCTCCCCATTCCTGGAACAGGATGAGTCAGGTGGGCAAGTGCCAGGAAACCTCCCTGGGGATGCAGGAGCCCAGTCCTGGAGTTTGAGAGGACATTTTGGCATCCCTGACGCTGTGCCCCAGGGCAGTCCTTGGGGTGCTGCAGGTCATGCAGTATAGATGAAGCATGAGGTTCAAGGAGAAGCATCCAGTGAGCTGAGCAGATAGGAACAGTCCTATGGCAGGAGATCTCTCCCAGAGGAGTCTGGTTTTATGCATCTGAGTCCTGGAGACTCAGGGGAGCAGCATGGGCACATTTATGTTTTAGAGAGAACATCAAAGCTGACACAGAAAACATCTCAAAAGAAAAAAAAGTGAAAGTTCAGATGGCATAGTGACAACACAACTCATACAGAGTTTACTATGGGTTGTCTTCCAAGGAACAGGTGGGCGAGTGAGGGAAAAGGGCATCTTCTACCTGATCTGTAATTGTTTTAAGACCTTATTTTTAAAAGCAGTTTTAGGTTCACAGCAAGATTGAGGGGAGGATACAAAGAGTCCCCATACCCCTGTCCTCCCGCACAACTGCCTCCCCCATCATCAGCATCCACCAGATGGAACATTTGTTACAGCTGACGAACCCACACTGACACATCATCACCCAGGGGCCATGGTTGACATTAGGGTCACTCTTGTATATTCTGTGGGTTTGGACAAATGTGTAATGACACACAGCTGCCATTACAGTGTCACATAGCAGCTTCAGTGCCCTGAAAACCCTCTGCTCTGCCTCCCTGTCCTTCCCTTCGACTGTCCCCTAGAAACCACTGATCTTTTACCTTTTCCAAAATCTGTAATTTTTTAAACCAAGGGAATGTATTTATAAATTGCTTGTAGAGTAGAAAACAAAAGAGGAAAAGCTTTTAAAATTATTCCGATGATAATGATAATGTTAGAGGAAGGCAGAAGAATTTGGGGAAAATGTTGGGAGAAAATGTCAGTTTACAAGCACGAGCTATCGAGGGCACTAGTAATATCCAGTCTGAGCAACAGAGGAGAAAGTTGTGCTATGCAGCAAGAGAGAACAGGAGGAGGAGAAAATGAGGGTGAAATAACTTACTGCATCTTAAAGCACTGAGCTTGAGGGTTCTGGAGGGACAATCACCAATTAATTAGTAGGTTGTCAAATTCTTTGTGTAATAAACTAGTTTTGAAAATGAAATAATAAAATGACCAAATATAAATATGTTTACATCTATGTAGATATTAGATAGATAGTAAATATGGATTTGTTTCCAAGATATGTACCCTCCAAGCTTTTCCAGCTACATGAATATTGTAATTGTGGTAAACATAGCTGTGTTAGACTTGTTCAATGGTTTACTGGCTGCAAGCACTTTGCCTGATTGGTGCGCGGGCACATGGCAGCTCCACACGAGCGTGGTCTATGTAAGGCTCTGGGTGCTTTCCCTCAGTGGTGATTCTCCCAGATCACTATCCCACCACTGTGAGGTGCAGTTTACCCGCTCCTTTGCCCTTCACTGCCAAAAGCAGGCTTTCCTTTGTTTACTAGCTCTTTTCCCTTTGTTGTTTATTTGCTAGCCTATCTTTGCGAACCTCCAATAAGCGGGTGTGGCCTGATGCTTGCCAGCTCCTCAGTTCCTCTAACCGTCAGCCCAAATTCAATGTGAATCTGCATGGCCAGCCTTGGCACCCGGCATTACATATAGTATAGTGGGCAGGATTTGAATCAGATTAGTATGGAACCGCTGACACCCTTGAAAAGTGGGGTAGAGGAGTGGACGTTGTTCTCCAACATATGGTTTCCTGTGGCTGTCGTTTTGGGGCTGTGGGCTGGGTGTTTTTTACAGTCCTGTGAGAAGAAACTGAGAGTCTGTACAAGAGGCTGCCTGAGGTCAAGACCGCCTGGGTAAGCTGCAGACCGAGTAGCAACAACAGCATGAGCTGGAAAAGTGACTGGAGAAAGAGCTTCAGGTCCAAAAACTGCAGGTCGGGCTACAAGCTGAGAACCAGCAATGGCATAAACTAGAATGAGTGCTGGAAAGGGAGGCTGACCAGGTTTGAGAGCTGCACTGTGAGATGCAGTCTGAGCACCAATGGCACCTGGAGCTTGAATAGTCTCTGTAGAAGGAGTTATGGGTTCACAAGTTGCAGTTTGCCCTGGAAGCTGAATGTTGGCAGCAACAGGTGTTGGAGGAAACAACTGTAGGTTCAAGAGCTCGAGTCTCAGCTTCAGGCTGAGAGCTGGCAGCTGCAGGAGCCAAAGCATGTGTGGAAGATGGAGCTGCATTTGTGCCAGCAGAGTGGCTCTGAGATGGCAGGAGCAGGTGTTTCCAACTCCTCTTCTGAGGGGAGGCTCAAGCTGCAACTGCCATACCCAGAATCAGAGCCTGGCCAGTGGTTACCCAAAAGGTAAAAACCCAGCAGCCAAGAGTCCCTCAGGGGCAGGTACAGCCCCCTCCTCAGGTAATGGAACACTCTGTGGTGCAGCCTCTGCCTAGGCAGAGCTGATGGAGTTGGGGGCGCAATTCAGGCAGAAACCTACTGAACCCCTGGAAGCCTGGTTGCTATGGTTGTGGAACATAGGGGTGGATGGTATCATGCTCTTCAGAACAGAGCTGGAGGAATTTGCCACCATTACCACATACTCCTTGAGGCAGCATCTTCAGAACTGCCATGACAACTCAGGAAACCATACCCTATTAGAATGGGTGATGACTGCCATTTATACAGTCAGGCAGAATGCTGTAGACTTGCTGGAGGCAGTGGTCAGTGGCAGTGCTATAGTGAGCTAGTTAAGGTCCTTCAGGAACTAGGTATGAAAAATGCTGCTTTCCACCCAGGATCCTATGGACCAGATGAGAAAGTGTTTACAGCAGGGATGTGGGATCTTATCCTCTGCAGCACCCTATCTGCTCTTTTGGGGTCACTAGTGACTATCCTGGGACCCTATGTGGGACAGCCCATCAACATGGTTACACAGATGGTAGCAGACTTGGGGGAGCTGGAGGCAGCTTGGAATCACAGAGCTATGAGGGCAGCTGCCCATGCTGCCCCCACAGCTAACAAGAGAAATGGGCTCAAGACCTGGGGATGGACTAGAAGTACCATGTTCCCTACCATCCACAGGCTGCTGGTATCATTGAGCGGTATAATGGACTCTTAAAGCAGGGACTGCAACAGGAGGGGGGCACCAGTTCCCTTACTGGATAGACACGCCACTTGTGGATGGTACTTCACATTTTGAATGAGAGAACTCAGCCAGAGTCTCAGCTCCAGCGGAGGCCCTCCTGCATCAAAAAGCTGCTCCCATTCAGTTGCAGATACACACCAAGGACACTCTACTCAAGCCAGGCTTTGGACGGCAGGACAACATGCTCCTACCTGCCCCAACAGCCCTCCTTAAAGGTCAATGGCTTCAATGGAGATGGTCCTGGACTGTACAGGCCCCCCATCTGAGATGGGTGGCCTTGTTGGCACCATGGGGAAAGGGGCTAGAGGTGGGCCTTCAGTTAACTCCCTGGGCAACCAGCATCTGGCCACCTAAGATAGAAGTATATTATTTCTTGCGTGCTCAGGGGGACAGCATTATGAAAGGCACCTTTGTAATTTCTTTATGGCCACAAATGAATTCTCTCATTCTATTACACATAGAACCAGCAGGTTCAGGTGTGCAGGCTAGTAAGTTTTGGTATGCCCACCAGGGCAGCCTCTGGTACCAGCTACTGTGCTGTCTGCAGACAAAACTCTGGCCTGTATTCTGCCAGAAGAGATAGATTTGCCTCTCTTGGTGCCGCTGACCACTCTCTCATTTTGCCCATAGCTTGTGTTTTGTAATTCGGTTCATGTAATACCCCTCACTCCTTGCACAGGGACCATCACAAAAGATACCTGTCGCATAGATTGTGAGGCAAGCAACCCTAAAGGGGTGGAATGTGAGTAAACAGCTGTGTTCTGCTTGCTTACTGGTTTACGGGCTGCAAGCACTTTGCCTGCTTTGTTCGTGGACATGTGGCAACACTACGTGTGTGTGGTCTATGTAAGGCTTTGGGTGCTTGTCCTTGGCAATTCTCCCAGATCACTTTCCTGCCACCATGAGGTGCAGTTTTCCCTGCTCCCTTGCCCTTACTGTGAAAGCAAGCTTTCCTTTTTTTTTATTAGCCCTTTTCCTTGTTTCTTCACTCACCTATCTTTGCGACCCTCTAACAAACAGGCATGGCCTGACACTTTCAGACTCCACAGTTCCTCTACCATCTGCCTGAATTCAGTGTGAATCTGCATGGCCATGGCACCCAGCATTACAGTAACCTTTCAACATTGTCACCTTTCAAAGGAAGAGTCTTATTCTAGCATATCAGACCTGGCTCAATATAATCTGGAAATGTTTAGCTGTCTGCTGAGTGGGTTTGACATACAAATATGTCTCTATGTCTGTTGAGTGTACTCCTGGAGCCACAATGCCTTTATAATATATATATATATATATATATATATATATATATATATATATATATATATATATATATATATATATATATATATATATCCCAAAAATATCACTCAGTGGTCCATGTTCTCCAACATCCTTAGTCCTGACATTTGTTTCCAAAATTTAAACTTATGAAGGAGGTGGACTGGAACCACTGGATGTCCAGGAGTTGCTTGGCTGAGCTAAGATTTCCTTCTCTTCCTGAGGCACAGGTTTGTGTCCTCTGAAAGGAATCTCTCATTTCTTGTCACTGCTCTCCTCCTGGCCTTCACTTGCCAATGGGTGATGACCCAGGATTTGGCAGATGTGAAATCTAGACTGTTCACTGAGTTCTAGATTGTGGTTCCATGCGCAACAGGCTACCAGAGCGGGGCTTTATTTGGAAGCAGGAGGGAGTGAGTGGACCATGAATCACGTGCAGCGCACAAAGCTGCTTTTAATTTCCTTGAAGTCCTTTGAGAAAGTGTAAGAAATGTCCCAGATTTATCTTTATCAGATATTATTTATAGTATATTGTTTTAATTTTTCTTTTCTTAAAATTGCATGACTTGTTTTGTATTAAGGCCCCTAATGATTTCTTTTTTAATGCTGATAGCTGGTGATGAAATTGTCCATTTTTCACCTCAAATCACAGACTGGTGGTCCTTTTTAGTACTACAGTCGTCCCTCGCCATATTATGGTTCACTTTTTGCAGTCTCACTGTATCGCAGATTTTTAAATTGTATATATTTAATTTTGTATCGTAGATTTTTCATTATACTGCAGGATTTTGTGGAACATAGGCATTTTTATATATTTATTATTTTAATTCTTTTTGTGGTAAAATAAGCGTTTTCTAGCCTAAAAATTGAAAATGCTCATAAGAGTGTGGGGAGGGTTTATAAAGCCTTAATATATATATATATAAAATAATAAAATAAATATAAGGTTGCTACTTGTTGATTTTTGCCTATTGCGGGGGCTTCTGGAGCCTAACCCCTGTGATAGATAGATGAGGGACCACTATATTTTCTTTAAATATGACTAACTTAATTATAAATAAACACTTGTCCTTTGTGTTGTTTCGTAACTGGAAGGAGTTGCCTGCAGATCTGTAGAGTATCGAGGCAGCTCGTGTCCGGAGCCCGTGAGCAGAGCTATTCTAAAGTAAACATGTGTCAGGCCCTTCCCCGAGGATGCTCATCTGTGGACGAGCCTGCAAATGCCAGGCTCTCTGCTTTGTGTTTTCTCTCAATCCTGACGCTGATCCTGATGTGTGTCAAGCCCATCTTTTATCCGAGTAGTCTTCTGAGGTCACTGTTTCCTTGTGGTCATGGCCAGTTGCACGCCTGCTCTCTTCTATAACAGCTGTCCTGTCCTTTCCAGGTATGAATGCTGCTGTCCGTGCCGTTGTGCGTATGGGGATCTACGTGGGGGCCAAAGTGTACTTCATCTATGAGGTCAGTGTTGCGTGACATTCTGCTTTCTCTGATTCCCAGTTATCTGCGCCTCACACTCGCCTGGAGCACTCACCTTGCGGAAGGTTGGGCCCTGCTGACCACAACCTAGGGTCAGTAGTGGCAGCATGCTCAAGGGGCCGCCGGGGAGCCCAGGCCTCACCAGAGCTTACCTGGGAGGATGTGCTCCCGGGTCTAGAAGCACTTCAGTGAGTTTTGTGTTAGGGAGTGAGGAATGGAAGGAGAAGAGACGGTCAAAATATGCCATTTTGATATGAACTGGTCCTGTGGGATTAATGATCTCAAACTGGTTGTATTAATTTATAGCTCTTATTCTTTATAGATGTGATGTAATCACTTAAAATGGGTTGAATTCAAACAAATATTAAGATAAAAGGAAAAAAAATGGCCCCTTTGAGCTTTTCGTTATTAATGTAGAACCCAGACCATGTTCCTAGTGTCTGTCTATCTGTTTACTTCAAAATGAGGAGTCTGGAATCCCACAGCAGCCTTGACCCCTAGCTTCTGCACATGAGGTCCTGACAGTTTGGAAGTGAGTAAGTAGTGTTTGAGGGGAAAGGCACCAACATCATTTGGACCACATCATTTATTTCAAAAACTGCTGGGAAAAAAATAATTTAGAGTTTAAATTTATAAAACATAATAAAGCTTATAAAAAGGAAAGAAGAGAATATATTTTTAAATAACTTAATACCTTCAAGATCACCACTAATATCTTATGCTGATTTCTTCCAGTACTATATACATGAAAGACTGAAAGGAAATATGTACATTATTAAAATCACAGCAAATGTATTTTGTATAGAAAGTTTTCTACGTACCTTTTTATTATGATGATTTTCTACATGCTACATACATGCCACAACTATTACGTACTTTAAATATCTATAGGGCATTCTATCACATTGATGTCTCCACATTTACCTATTTATTTACTCAGTCATTCCATTGCCACCCCACTGGGCTATTTAGGTCACTGCCCATTTCTCAACTATATCATAACACAACAAGATCCTTATTAAAATGTGAGGATCTTCTATGCTTTTTATTATTATTGTGATACCAAGAGCATGACTGAGTTAGAAAACATGGCCCTTATAATGGGTTTTGATGCCCCTTCTGCACCCTCACGCTGCCCCCAAAAGTGACACCAAGCCTACTGGTTCTGTGTGTGTGACCCTTGTCAACTCACTAGAGCTGGCATGAGTTCTGGGGCTGTTGACTAAAGTTGTTTTCTCCCTTTGTGATGTGGCAGCTCATGGTCTTTGCTCATTGGTTGGAATAACCATTTTTTTTATTGTTTGCTGCAAATATGTTTCTCCGGTGCTTTGGTTTGCTTTTTTAAATTGTGGTTCTGTGGGTTTGGGCTTGTACTCATGTGATTTGGGCAGTGTTAAAATGATGGGTCCAATCAAAATAGTCCCAGACTATTATTCTGTCATTTTCTATTTGGATGTATTCTGGGTCAAATTGCCCTTGTGGATGTCCTCCCTGGGCCTGGCCCAGCAGCCGCTGTCCCCTGTTCACTGATGTGGAATGAGCACATTAGACCCAGGGCCACGCTCACCACTTTCACATCTCTCCTCCCTTTCACGTTTGAGTTTGTGCTCAGATGACTGTTCAGCTGAAGAGTTGGTATGCATGTACACAGCTTTCTTTGCCTTTTTAGTTTATTTTGGGGAGGCGAGGGGATTGCATTCTGCCTTTGAGCTTGAGAGAAGACACCGCACCTGGCCTGATGGCAATTCCTAACACGTGAACATGGTTTCTACAATCTCTTGGGGGTTGGAGCACCCTCAGATCGGGTTCTGTTATAATTAGCAAAATGTTTTTAGTTTCACTGAAGATGAATTTACTTAGGCTTGTGGTATCCTGCATGTTCCCCAGAAACCTTTGATTTCGCTGGCTGCTGGCTCCTTTAGTTTTGCGGACCCTGCCAGGTGATGCTGCAGCCTACTGAGCTGAAGATTCCTCACTACAGAGACACACTTGGAATTAATGATGACTTTGTGGTGTGTGGAAGAAAGGGAAGGAAGTCATTTCCATTATTTCATAGTTAAGGGAACTGACTCGTCCTCATGGACGGTTCACTTTCTCTGTGTCACTGTTCATCACTACAGCATGGTGCTTACACATTTATAAAACCTGAAAGTGATCATCCTGATAAATCTATTACAAACTGACATGATACATAGTTATTACAATATTATTGACTATATTCCTTGTGCCGTACTATACATTCCCGTGGCTGTTTTTATAACTAGCTATTTGTAGATCTGAATCCCTTCATCTTTTTCACCTACTCTCCAGCTCCCCTCCTATCTTCAACCATCAAAATGTTCTATGTATCTGTGAGTTTGTTTCTGTTTTGTTTGTTCATTTATTTTATATTTTAGATTCCACATATAAGTGAAATTATATGGTATTTGTCTTTCTCTTTTGAATTATTTCGCTTAGCATAATACCCTCTAGGTCCATTCATGTCACAAATGGCAAAATTTCATTTTTTATGGCTGAGTATTATTCCATTGTATCAATATACTGCATCTTTTTCATTTTTATTTATTTTTATTTTTTAATTGAATTTATTAGGGTGACATTGATTAAAACAACTATATAAGCTTCAGATGTACAATTCTATAATAGATCATCCATATATTGTATTGTGTGTTCATCACCCCAAGTCAAGTCTCCTTCCATCACCTTTTATCTCCCTTGTGCCACATCTTTTTATCCATTTGTCTATCAATGGACACTTCAGTTGCTTCTATATCTTGGCTATTGTAAATAATGATGAAATGAGGATAGGGGTGTGTATGTCTTTTTGGGTTAGTATTTTTGGGTTTTTTTTTTTTAAATAAATAACCAGAAGTGAAATTGCTGGATCATTTGGTAGTTCTATATTTAACTTTCTGAGAAACCTCCATACTATTTTCTATAGTGACTGCACCAATTTACTTTTCCAACAATGCACAAGGTTTCCTTTCGTTTCCATTCTTACCAATACATGTCGATTTATTGATGATAACCATTCTGACAGATTTTAAATGGTATCTCATTGTGGTTTTGAATTGCATTTTCCTGATTATTAGTGATGTTGAGCATCTTTTCATGTTTGTTGGCCATCTCTTTGTCCTCTTTGGAGAAATATCTATTCATGTCTTTGTCCCATTTTTTAATTGAATTCTTTGTGTTTTGTGTGTAAAGTTGCATGAGTTCCTTTGTATTTTGTATATTAGCCCCATGTCAAGTGTATCATTGGTGAATATCTTCTTCCATTTACTACATTGTCTTTTCATTTTGTTGATGGGTTTTTTTGCTCTGCAAAAAATTTTTAGTCACATTTGTTTGTTTGGCTGGTTGGTTTCCCTTGCCTGAGGAGACATATCCAAAAAAATATTGCTAAAAGTAATGTCAAAAGACATTGTTTTTATCTAGGAGTTTTATGTTTTTTTATTTCACATTTAAGTCATTAATACATTTTGAATTTATTGTTTACATGGTCTAAGGGAATGATCTATTTCATTTTTTGCATGTATCTGTCCAGTTTTTCCAACACTTTATTATTATTTATTTATTTATTTATTTATTTTTAAAGTTTTTATTTATTGGTTTTAAAGAGAGCAGATAGAGAAAGGTCAGGAGAGGAGCCAGAAGCATCAATTCATAGTAGTTACTTCTTGTATGTGCCTTGACTGGGCAAGCCCTGGGTTTAGAACTGGCTGCCTTAGCATTCTATGTCAACGCTTTATCCGCTGCTCCACCACAGCTCAGGCTCCTAACCCTATTTATGAAAGAGACTATTTTTGTCCCATTGCATAGTCTTGCCTTCTTTATCATAGATTAATTGACTATATAGTGGGTTTATTTCTGGGCTCTCTATTCTGTCCCTTTAAACTACATTTCTGTTTTTATGCCAGTACTGTGTTGTTTTGATGACTATAGCCTTGTATAGTTTGATATCAGGTAGTGTGATATCTCCAACTTTGTTCTTCTTTTTCAAGGTTGCTTTGGCAATTCAGGGTCTTCTGTTGTTCCATACAAATTTTAGGAGTATTTGTTCTAGTTCTGTGAAAAGTGCCATTGGGATTTCATTGGAACTGTGGATTGCTTTGGGTAGTATGGACATATTAACAATCTTGATTCTTCCTATCCATGAACGTGGTATATGCTTCCATTTATTTGTATCTTCTTCAGTTTTGTTCTTCAGTGTATTATAGTTTTTTGTTTGATGCTGTCCCCATAGTTTCCTTAAACTTTTCCCATTAATTTTTTTTTTCTCTTTGTTGTTCTGGTTGGGTGTTTTCTGCTTCTCTCCCCGATCACTGATTTGATCTTCTGCTTTACCTAATCTGCTGTTGATTCCCTGTAATGTATTTTTCATTTCAGTTATTGTATTCTTAATTTCTGACTTTTTTTTTATGGCTTCTATCACTATGTGTAAATTCTCACTGAGTTTATCTATTCTACCACATTAAGTTCATTTAATATCCTTATAACCATGTTAGACTCTGTATCAGGTAGACTGCTTGCCTTCATTTCATTTCACTTTTTTTATGGAGAGCTTCTACATCTCCCATTCTTAACAGAGTGACTTATTTAGTAGATGTCCTGTTTCTTTGATCATCTGAGCTGTGTGCTTCAGGGGTGTCCCTTGTGTGGGTTGTGTGTGCTCCACTGTTGCAATTGAGCTTTGGTTGCTATCTGCATGTCAGTGGGTGCAACTGATCTTCAGGCAGACTGGCTATGAGGGCTATCTGTGACTACAGTGCACAAGCTATTATACATGGTCTGACCCCTGTATAGTGGGAGTCACTTATCATGGCTCTTCTTGCCAGCCCAATTCACCCTTTGTATGTGGCATTTGTGGAGATGGTCGGATGGTGCTTTGATATGGTCTGAAGCTGGGTACCAAGTGGCTTGGGACCGTCTGGTAGGAACTACAAAGTGGGTTGTCGCTTGTGTTGGCTTGCAGGTGTGATGCTTGGGAGAGGCTATGCAGTTAAAAAAAGGCGCTTCCAGTAGTGCTGGGATTGGGACCCTTTGGTGGACCCCATGTCTGAGCTGAAGCCTGCCACCATTTGTGCCAGGCTTCTGGCCTTTTAGCTGAAGCTTTGTCCCATGCCAGCACTGTTGTTGGCCTGAAGCTTCATTCCTGGCCATAGTTTATACCAGGTTAGGGTCACCTGATGGGAGTTACAATGCAAGTTGGAACCAGTTTTCTCTTATCCTGGGCTTTTGGGGCTTCTTAGCAAGAGGTACAGGGAACACCTAGATCAGCTACTGCTTGGTTGGCATTTGTGGAGGTTTGAGAGATTTTAGGAAAGCCCATGCTGTGAGCCTGCTTGTGTGGAAAAGCCACTGAGAGTGGTTCTGATGAATGCACAGATTGGGTGGGGTAGGGTCTCAGAGTGTTACCAAGGGGGCTAATGGTGTTAACCAGGCTAATGAAGAGCTTAGATTTTGTGCCCACCTGTGCCTGCCAGCTTAATGGGAGGAGGGCTCAACAAAGGGGCAATGGTCCCTGCCAGCACTTCCATCCTTGAAGAGAAATACCCTGGCCCCTGCTCCTCTAGCCCATGTCCTGAAGCTTGTCAATTTAGTTTCTCCCTATGTCCCTGGCATTCTTTGAGCTGCTACCTTGTGCTAGAGCTCAGAGCAAATGAGTTTGTGAATGAGTGAATCTGAGCCCCGGCCCTTTAAGAGAAATATTTGGGACTTTAGCAGCCCTCCATCTCACTCAGCCACAACCTCCACTGGTTTTCACAGCCAGAAGTCATGTGGACTTCTCTTCCCTGCACTTGGGCCCTGGCCTTGGGGCCTGATGTGGCACTGAGACCCTTCAGTCTTCAGTGGGGACCCCCACTGTTGATATATCTCTCCCAATTCTTAATTGCCACATGTGAGTGTGGGACCAGCCTGTTCCATGTCTCCACTCCTCCGACCAGTCTCGATGTGACTTCTTTACATCCTTAGTTATAGGACTTCTGTTCACTAGATTTCTGGTGGTTTCCAGTGACGATTTGTCTATAATTTAGTTGTAATTTTGATGTGGTTGTGGGAGAAGGCAAGCACAGCATTTACCTGCTCTGCCATCTTGACCAGAAACCTGTTTTTGTTTTCTTCAACTGGTACTCTGTCCCGTGGTTGTCTGTCTGTGTTCTAAGGATATTTAGATGTATTCTGACCTATACCTACCAGACTCACACATTATAAAAAGAAGGAATGAAAATGAAACGCATCTGTGTCTATGGCTACGAACTTTTGAGCTTCTTTGGAGAAATCTTGATATAGAAAAACAGGTTACTCTCTCCATTCTCAACTAGGAAAGGTGAGCTCCAGGGCTCACTCCCTCATAAGTAAAGGGGTCTTCCTCATATGATTTGTGGGGAACACATTCTTCAAGTTCTCTCTGCAGGAGGGTAAGCCCTGTTCTTGCCTGTCCAGTGGGTGGGCAATGAGGAGTACTGAGTCTGAGTGGATGGTATCTCCCTTAGGGAAATACACAAAATTTCTAGTTACTCCATGGGGAGGATGCCACAGAGAATTCTTGCGTGGAACGGTGTTAGGATGATTATAATTTTCATGCTAACAGATGTATTGCTAATGAACCCCTTTGCTGGAGGCATCTCAGGGCATCCCGCTGACTGCAGCATGTGTGACTTGGCATGGGGAGCGATCAGGCCTTTGACATTCTTAGATATGGAGGGAAAAGGGAGCCTATTGCAGAAAGAGGCATTTGAACTGAAATCTCCTGTCTAGAGATGATGCAGTGCTTCTCTTAATGCCCCTCCCCTTACCCTCAAAAAATGAGAAATACTAGTGAATGGTAAGGACTTTTAGTGTTCTCTCTACTTGGGGCTCACCCCGCCCCCCCCCAGCCCTTACGACTTCACCCTGGTGATCATTATTATCACATTGAATTGAAATTGTTTGGGTGGTTGTCATCTCTCCATGACAGAAATAATGACCCTGTATTTGCTCTTCTGAAAACCAAAGCTGTCTAAAATTTGCCAGTTTATTTTCTAAGTAATTTGGGCAACAAACTTCAGTGGTGCTGTGTGCAAACCTTTCTGCCCATTCTGGGTGACAGACCCTGGAATGAGAGGAGGTGGCTCCCGCTCTTGACAGTGCCAACTCACATGAGCTTAGGACCGTGATGCTTAGGACCCCAGCATTCCCAGTCTTGGGACATCTCCCACTCCACAAGTTTAGGGAAGTCGTTAGGAACCCACATACATGTCCCAGTGATGGGGGATAAATAAGTTAACCTTTCTGGCCCTATTTCCTCATCTGTCCAGTGAAAATCATATTAGCCCTTTCTGTACTTGGAAAGCTTGAGCACAAGCTGGGCAACGGGGCTGTGATTGCTGGGTGGGGGTGTGATGATGAGTGTGCCTTTGACTCCGCTGGTTTTTTCCAGGCACAGAATTGTGGATATGGAGGTTCTGAACTTAATTTACTTTTCTAAAGTCCTCCTCAGAACTACAGGCATGTCCACATGTCCTGCTGTTGGGGTCCTGCCCTGACGGGCAGGGTTTCCATCTGCACAACACACCATCGCGATATTGGCATTGGCTGGGGACGATAGCAGGGTGTGGTGATGGGGGGTGTCCTGAGCAGTGCAAGTTGCTGAGAGCACCCTGCCTCTGCCCATGAGGAGCCAGGGCCACCTCCCTCACCACATCAGTGATAGTTAGGAAGGTCTCCAGACTCAGGCAGGCGCCCCTGGTGAGCCAACTCTTCCTCCTTGGGGGCTGCTGCCCCAAGACTTATTTGGGCTCAAGTGTAGATGTTTGGTTTTAATTTTTTAGTAGTAAATTAGTTAGTAACTAATCCAGCATGTTTGTCCATTTATAGTCTAGTTTCTAAGTCTGCCTCATGTTTTCAAGGTGACCCACACACCAAAACAGTGAAACAGGTCAGGAGGATTAATTATTGAAATGAAAGCGTCTGGGTTCCCGCCCCCCCCCCCCAGCAGACAAAGTGTGGGGAGTGTACCAATTAGAAAACACTGGTGTTTCTGCTGGAGGTCTGATGCCAGACTTGTTCTGTCTGGCTGGGCGAGCCGTGAATTGGGGCAGGCTGCGTGTGCTGCCCGCTGAGCCCTTGGGCGCTGTTCTGGGGTGGGCGGGTGGGGAGCGTGGCCTGTTCTTTCCACTTCCTGAGCCCGTTGTTGATTTTTTGTTTCCCTTTCAGGCTAGGACTTTTTCTTCTTAGAGACATACAAGTGAATGCCTTTAGCTTCTTGGAGACGATGAGGGCAAGCACATCATTTTGCAAAAGTCTGCACTGGGGTTGGCCTGCCCTGGGTTTAGGTGGGTCAGACAGACACAGGGTGGGAGAGCCCGTAAGTTACCTGCCAGCGCTGTCTTGGCTGCAGGAACAGTCGGTGGGTTGTAATTTTGTGTAATACATTGATTCAGATCCCATAGCTAAAGGTTTTTCTGCAGACTTAAAAAAATCATTATTATTACAGCTCTTTAAATATGACTCATGGAAAAGCCTTTTGTCTGTGAAATACCTCTTAACAGTTGGGTGCTGCTCAGGGACAGCATCAGTGTCAGCTCTTCTGCCACAGTCCTCCGCATTGAAGGGAGGCTAGGAACAACGCCAATGGCTTTCAGCAGCTGTTCTTTGGTGTTTAAAATAAGACATTCTACCTCGAAGAATCAGGACTTCCTATTGTTAGAGAATAAGAGCAGCCTCAGGAGCTAATAGGCTGGTTTGCACAGGCTGATTGCCCCACGCACCCAGGGCCTCCTCTCGCTGGAGGTCCAGTGAGGGCTTTCCTAGGCTTTCCTCTGACTGAGGCTTGCTGCTGGATTCCTTTCTTCCCTCCCCTCCTCGCCTCTGCTCCCCTCCTTTCCTTCCTTCTGAACTTAAATGACTACACTAATCCAAGCTGCACTGGGCTGGGACCCTGAGTGTCATGACCTGATTCAACGCACTAATAAATAAGCTTTAATTGTCAGTTAATAGTTTGGTATCATTTTCTCCTTTCTAACAGAAATCGTCTCTTTGCCATGGGCCTCGCTATCTTCCTTCTCAGAGATGATGAGCCACCTGTGGTCACAGTTTTTAAAATGAAAAAAGTTTTACTATGTCCAGACTAAAAAGACAGCAACAAGAAAACCTCTGCCTTGTCCAAGGAGGGCAGCACAGGGCGACATATGTCACTTCTCCCTGTGGGTGTTGGAGAGCTGGGGTCCACCTGTGTATTGGACCGTGTGGGCTCTGATGGATGCCAGTGGTCCCTGAAGGGGACTGAGAATGGTTAGGATGTCAGTGTTGATGTTTGGGAACTCGTCTGGTTTTGCCATCTTTTTCTCACCGCTCCTGTCACCCCCTCCACCTCACCACAACAGTTCCCTGAAGGCCAAATGAGGCGACCAGAATTGCACTTCTCTTCTCCTGGAGGTTTTACACACAGCTGTTTCTGCATTTTAACTCCCTTAAAGGCAAAGCAACTTAACCACTAAATATCTGTCCAGAAATAGACAGTGGTGCTCCAGTGTACAGCTCAGTGTTTCCCTGTGCAGCTGACAGGTAGATATTTATGCTGAACTCCACTGGCTTGGCCCCTCCCCCGCCATGCACATACATTACAAAATTGGTTGAGTTTAAGTTAGTTCATGAAAGACAGATTTTTCTAGGTCCCTGCAAGTTTCCTTCAATTCCATGGGAACATCAGCTGGTACACACCTGGAAAACAATGACCAATAATGATAGTGCTGAGCTCCCAGCTGGGCGCTTCCTGTGGGATCTGTGACTTGTTCCTCACACCATCAACACAATAGAGTGCTCCTGACATCAAACTAAATCTAGTGACTGTCAACATGTTATTGTTCAGATTGCAGAAGTGATCGTCTCCCTCCCCAGCCTTTGCCCCCCCCCCCCACACACACACACGCACACACTGTTATCACCATGGGGTTAAGTAATTTACTGTTTGGTGATAGGCTCTCTGCCATAAAGGTTGGGGGCTTGCTTTGTCCTGCTGCGGCTTTTTAGCTTCAGGAACGCTAGCAGAATAAATAAGTCACGTTGGTTTTTACTGGCTTTTCACAAGAACAGGGATCAGGGCTGTGCAATGGCCTGTCACTGCACAGGGTTGAGAAGGTCGGGGTCCTAAGCAGCACAGATAGTGTAACACATATCACCTGTTGTAGGATTTTGGAGTTGACAAACCTCACCAAGGACAAATCCAAAGTCTGTACAGGTGTTTTCCCTGAAGTTATAAAATCAGTGAGCACAGGTGACTTAGTTGCCGAGACCAGAGTGTTTGTGCCCTTAGAACCTGGTGGGATTCAGCAGGCTCTGGGAGAGAGAGAGAGGAAATGGCATGATCTGAGTTCTGCATATGAGTTTCCTATGGGCAAAGTGAACTCATAATTCCTAAACTTTGAAAACCATTGACGGAGACAGCTTTGCTCGCTTCACACACTTTGAAAACGCTTAGCAGTTTTCACGCACACTTAGTTTTGCACGAAGGCATGTACTGAATGACATTTGAGAGTGGTTTGGAGCTGACCTTTCCACACGCTTGCTCTCAGCTTCTTTAAGTGAACTGCTGCAATTTATTAAGGACTAAACCAGGAAAATCTAAACCCTGTATGAAACAACAGCAACAACAAATGACTCTGAAGCAGCAAAACCCCTGGAGTGGTGGTCTCTGAATGCTGGTGACAATATCTAGAATAGAAAATACTTGTGAGGCGTGTTCTCTTTAGAAGGTGGTTGGAGTGTTTGCCACTTAAACAGCGAGTTGTTGCCTGAGGAACACAGGAAATCCAATTTGGAGAAAGCACTGCAGAGTGGACAAGACATGTGGCTGCCTAGAACAGAAGCCCCCTAAAGAAAGCCGACTGTACTATATGTAACACAAGGCTGCGGTTTTCCTCTGAGTCTTCAATTAAAAAAAAAAAAAAAAGAAGGACATCTCTTATAAGAGAACATCACCTACACATAAACTAACTAGCTCTTACTCTTTTCAGAATGGATTTAGCAGATGTCTAAAAAACAGTTTAAAATGAACACAATGTGATCAAATGACTCCATATAAAAAATGGATTTGATATGTCTGGCTAAGGAGCTCTTGGGTTCATACTATGAACTTGAAGAACATGAAAGGTAGTGTTACTTTAGCTCAAAAACTATGCATGGCTTTAAAACTTTTTATGGTTTGTTTTTCTCTTATGTGAGTCATAGAACTGATTCTGAAAGCAAATTCCATGGGAGAATTTTAGAAAGTGTTTTGGGCTCTGGCAGAATTGGATTAAGTACTCAGCTGTTCAGGGAAGCTTCACAAGATGAAGCTTACCCGAATTTATAAATGATGCTACATTTGTGTAAAATCAGTCTTCCTAATTTAGTAACATCTTCCTCAGAAGAGACGGCCCAAAACTGCGGTTGGTTGCCATTTGCAAATGTGACCTGAGTTCAATGAAGACTGAGTCATTTCCTATATAACCTGGCCTGGGTGCACAGGGAAGAGGGCTGCTGTGAATGCAGTCATCATGAAGTCAATCTTTTCATTCTCAGTTGCTTGCTTTACCTTACGTACCTGGGCCACACGAAATAATCAAGTATGTCTCGAGAACGTTTTCAAAATGTGTTCTGTAAGGTGACCAGATTTTAAAATTGGTAAAGCGGGACACCATTGACCGGGGGTGGGGGAGTGAGCGGTTCTTGATTAAAAATTTGGTCTATATGGAGCAAAAAAATTTTTTATAGAATGTAAAAGTACTATTGTAATATATTTTTAAAAATTTCAACATAAGTATAATTTACAAATATAATACATTAAAAAATTATGTATAGTATTATTTTGTTCTTTGGCATATTTCTCATTTGAGTGAAATTTTTTTAGTAGATTGCTGTCGTTGTTGAAAAGGTCATGAAACTTTTCACAAGAATTTGTTAAATTATATTTCACACATAAAATGACTTTCAAAGTCTCAACACTTAATTGTGAGTTTTCTGATGTCCACACTTCATTTACTGTAGAAAAAACGCGTTCAGTCACAGCATTAGTTCCTGGTAAAGACAGCAACATATTCCACAATTTTTAGTGCATTATTGTATGGAACATGGTTTGTTTCAAAATGATGAAATATTTGTAACCATTCGTTCTCTATTGTGATTTTTGCTGATGCCCAAGATTTAACCTTTTCCTTATCTATTTTTTAATAATGATATACCTCATTAAAAAGATCATTTTTGGAAATATTACTATATGGGAAATTTTGAGTGAGTCAGAGGGATCGGGTTACACGGTCCCGAAACCAATGCTGGAGCTGCAGGAGCGGGCGGGAGCCCGGAGCCACACGCCGGCATCCAGGATGTGGGGCTATGGGTAGTTAGGGGACTTGACAACTGCTGCCCCAGCAGGTACGTCCCACCCGAATTTCTTTGTTTCTGGACCCCGCTCGGGGCAGCCAGCTCTTGCAGCAGTACGGTGCTTCCAGGTCGAGGCAGGGTCTCCCTGCCGAAAACTGTATATTCCCTTCCCGTTCTCCCGCTGTTCCCTAGCTTTTCGTGCATTCTTTCCAAAAATTGGGACTTTTTAAAAATGCCGTGGGACACGGGACAAATTGTTAAAAATCGGGACTGTCCCGCCAAAAGCGGGACATCTGGTCACCTTAGTGTTATGGTTTGAAACTCTTTTCCCTTTTCTAACTCTGGAAACAGAAAGGATTTATAAATGTTTTTATTAAATCAGTGTTTTAATTCTGAGGAGTAATAAAGGTTAGGAATTCTTTCCACTCCCTGTGAGGCATGTGCTAAGCGTCAGATACTATGTGGCACCTGATGGGGAGGCAGGGCACATCTTGCAGAAATAACCTGGAAGATGATTCCATCCGCCTGCACAGTTTTGGCATCCATCAGCCACCTCTGTGTTATCCCATAGGTGATGCTGAAGCCATATGGCTTCTTTCCCTTATCTGTCTAGTTACCCAATGAGCAAATTCACAAAAATTACTGCAGTGGCTGTCAGTGTGGGCTGGGGTTTTTTTACTCTTTTCTGTCAAAGCCTGTGGTTAGTGCAGTTAGTTGGTTTTTCCTCCTGCTCCAGGGCGGTCTTGGGTGATGCCCGCTGTTCTGGCTTAATGTTTTCTCTCCCTCTCTGTAGGGCCTGGTTCAGCACAAGGGTTGAGCATCTGAAACTTGGACCCAGGCCACAGGCTTGCTCACGTACATGTGTTTGCCTCCCAAGCTTCATAGCAAACAGTCCAGAAAGTCAGCATGGGCCCTGATTGTATTCTGTTCCTAATGGTCTCCTGTCTGAAAACTGGCCTCTGTGCTGTGCCTACAGTGACAGGCACCCTTAATGGACCTGGGGGTGTGGGACGGCAGGGACAGTTCAAGTGGCAACTCTAAGACTAGATATTCTCTCTTGCTCACTCTCTCCCCTTCTCTCAATTTTCTATCTATCTCACTGATTGTGTATCTGTTCATCATCTATCATCTGTTTATTATTTATTCACCCATTATCAGTCTATTTCTCTGTCATTCAGCTATCTGTCCATCATCCATCTAGCCATCCATCCATCCTCTCTATCAATCATCTATTATCTACCTATCTATATGTTTATCTGTTGAAATAAGATCCCTGGAAATCACTTAGAAAAGAAGGCAGCTTGGTTTTGCATTTGGTCCTGGAGCATGGGATAATTTATGCCCAGTGCAGCTCTGACCTGAGCTCATTTACATACCAGGACATGGCATTAATAGCGGCTCTGATAATTGCTCCCCTCTCAAGGGAAGCCTGCGTCCAGTCACTACCTTGCTTATCACCCCACCATCCACAATGACAGCTGCACTGGGCTCCATACTATAAATGGAATAGGCTAAAACTATGCACACTGTAAGGCTTACACAATAAGGGATGTGGGAGCAAAGAGCTAGAGGGGATCTTTCAATTTGGACCAAGGTGTGTTCGAAATAAACTGTGGCTTCCCCATGTAGACTGTGGGCAGGTTGTGGGCCACCTGAACCAGCCTGTTCTGGGGACAGAGGATAGCAGGGAGACCGAGGGGCCGAGGCCAGGGTCCCCATGACCACGACCTGCAGAGACCCCTGCTGCTCTAAGGCAAACTTGCTCTCAGCTCCTGTCATTTCATGCTGACTTCCCTTTCCTGTCACATATATGACATGTGTGTGTATATAATACCAGACTATGCACACATGTACATATATGTGTATTTTATTTAGACTACAATATATTATCTAATAATATATCATAATGCAGTTATGAGATATACTAATTATCATATATTATAATTCTATATCATATATGCATAATTAATAATTAAATATAATTACACAATTTTATACTATATAATATATAAATATAAATACAGATATATATGCATTTGTCTAATCTAGTATTGTATAATATATAGTATATAAATATAATATACTAATATATAATATTATATAATATATTATTAATGGAAATTTACATTTTCAAGTATACAAATTAATTAAACATCAAGATACCTGCACTATTAATTGATTTATGCACAAGCCTCTGTACTCAATGGGTATTTCATTATTAAAAATCTTTATTCCTTATTCCTTTCCTCATGGCCTGCACTAGGTAGGGGACATGAATTCACAATAATAACCTATTATGATATGGTTATATACTAAATGATTAAGGCCTCCTTTTTAAAAAATATATATATTTATTTTATTTTAGTGGGGGGAGAGGAGGCAGAGGCAGACTCCCACATGCACCCTGACTGGGATCCACCTGGCAGGCCCACTAGGGGGCAATGCTCTGCCCCCTGGGCCCTTTCTCCATTGCAACCAAAACCATTTTAGCACCTGAGGTGGAGGCCACAAAGCCATCCTCAGCGCCTGGGGCCACTCGCTCTAATTAAGCCTTGGCTGCAGGAGGGGAGGAGGGGAGGAGAGAGAGAGAGAGAGAGAGAGAGAGAGAGAAAAGAAGGGTGAGGGGTTAAGAAGCAGATGGTCACTTCTCCTGTGTGCCCTGACTGGGAATCAAACCTAGGACATCCACACACTGGGCTGACACTCTACCACTGAGCCCACCAGCCAGGGCAAGGTCTTCTTTTTATTTAAGGGTAAACGCCCTAGAAAGTGAGTCACTTAGATAAAATGCAAAGGAACATTTCGGTATTTCTCGATTTTTGTATATTCTGTGAGTAAGAGAAAGATGCATTTAGAATTTCAAGGTGATTATTTTGGGGTTCCAAGCAAAAGTGTGAACTTGCATCCTAATATACTCACAGTCTCCTCCTGTTGTAGTAAGATGTCACTAATTGAAAGGAAGGAAACTAAATAATTAGGGTACTGTTCAGCTGTGCTTGTGAATAATATTTTATCTATGTCAAAAGCAGCATGAATTTACCTGGGAAAATGGAGGCCCTGACTGGAATATTCTCATGTGTTCCATGTGATTGACACTGTACATGTTTGTGTTAAATGACAAACGATTTTAGGGTATGTCCCTTTTCAATCTCTCCAGCACCATTCGGCAGTAGACACCCTTGTATTCCCCACAGTGCTTTGCACGAGTCTGGGTTGACATGCCTAGTCTCGGAAAATAAACTCAGGGGACTTCCCCATCAGTGACTGCTATGCGTGTCACTTGTGTGGAATGCATTTGCAAACCACTGGGCTGCTTGACACTAAGCTTCATTGTCACTTGTATTCACATAACATGTAGTGTGGGATCAATTAGTACCACAAAAATAATTCATGCAGTTTAAAAAGGTTTGATTCTCTCCCCCAGGGCTACCAGGGCATGATGGATGGTGGCAACAACATCATGGAAGCCAACTGGGAGAGCGTCTCCAGCATCCTGCAAGTGGTACGTGCTGACTTCAATGTATCGTTTCTCTATGCAAGTAACTCTCTTAGCTTGAAACCTTCAACCTTTTGCTCCAGTCAGAAGTCAAACAGATTAGTATGCTGCCTGGCCTTATTTTTACCTGTTGGATGGAAAAGAAAACATTCTTTTTTGTTGTTGTTGCATTTTTTGTAATTTTCCAAATTTAGAAGCAAGGAGGCAGTCAGACAGACTCCTGCATGCACTCAACCAGGATCCAACCGGGATGCCAACCAGGGGGTGATGCTCTGCCCATCTGGGTTGTTGCTCAGTTGTAGCCGGAGCCATTTTAGCACCTGAGGTGGAGGCCATGGAGCCATCCTCAGCTCCCGGGCCAACTTTGCTTTAATGGAGCCTTGGCTGCAGGAGGGAAAGAGAGAGAGAGAGAGAAAAAAAAAAGCAGAGAGGGAAGGGTGGAGAAGCAGATGGGCGTTTCTCCAGTGTGCCCTGACCATGAATTGAACCCGGGACTTCCACATGCCGGGCCGATGCTTTACTGCTAAGCCAACTGGACAGGACAAAAGAGAACATTTTGTGTGTGTGTGTGTGGCAGAGACAGAAAAAGTCAGATAGAGGGACAGATAGGGACAGACAGACAGGAAGGGAGAGAGATGAGAAACATCAATTCTTCATTGTGGCTCCTTAGTTGTTCATTGATTGCTTTCTCATATATGCCTTAACCGGGAGGCCACAGCAGACCGAGTGACCCCTTGCTCGAGCCAGAGACCTTGGGTTCAAGCTGGAGAGGCTTGCTCAAACCAGATGAGCCCACACTCAAGCTGGTGACCTCGGGGTCTCATACCTGAGTCCTCCACATCCCAGTCCGATGCTCTATCCACTGCACCATCTCCTGGTCAGGAGAAAGAGAACATTCTTAATGTGTCATTTAATTTGATTTTGTAAAAACTCTTTACATCATGCAAATGGAGGGATTATCCTGGCAATAAAAAGTTATGCTAGCATTCCTTGGGTACTTGTAGCGGATTTGGGTTTTTTTACACCAGACTAATGTTAAGGCAGCTTTGATTCATTGGTGGTGTGTGTTTACTGGCACATATCTATGCCCATTGGATTTTCTCGAGTTGCTTGGCATCAGGGTACCACAACCTGAGTGTAGCCGTGGACTTAGAGGGCATACAGTGCCCTGTCCTGGGCTGCTCCAGACAGTGTGGGTGTCCTCAATGTGCCCAAGGATGAGGTCATCATCATGTTAGGCAAAGAAAGAACTGCTTACTTTGAATTTAAAAAGACATCTGCCTGGATATTTTATATTTATATTTTACTATTCCTAATAAATTTCCAGAACACTGTACAGCTTAACAAAGGCTCCAGACAGCTGAGAAATAGAGAGATCACGTGGAGAAAATGGACATGATGAAATGTTCCTGTGGTTGTATCTTTTGTAGCATTTGGATTAATCTGTGACTTCTGCTGAGTCCTTTTTAATAGAAAGAACCAAAGGGGTTCAGTTCCTGTGAAGATGCTATTGCAGTGGATGAATGAATGAAAAAATTATGGAAAAATATATGGGAAATAAATGGAATATTATTTAGCCATGAAAAAGAAGGAACTCTTGCAGTATGGGATAATATGGATGGATCTTGAAGACATCAAATTAAATTAAATGATTAAGACAGAGAAGGGCAAATATTCTCTCAACTCACTTACATTTGGGATCTAAAATAAGAAGCAAAGAATAAATTGGTGTTTGTCAGGAACAGGAGATGGGGAGATGATGGCTCAAGAATCCAAACTTTCACTTATGAGAATATTCTGGGATCTCATTTACAGCATGGTGGCTATAATTAATAATACTGTATGTATACTTCAAATTTGTTAAGAGAATAGACCTTAAGTGTTCTCACAGCACACACACAAAAGGTAACTGCAAGGTGATGGATGTGTTAATTTATTTGTAATTATTTCACAATATATACACTTATCAACTCATCACATGCGCACCTCAAGTTGACACAATGTTTATGTCCATTGTATCTTAGTAACGGGGGTGAGGGTATATACAACATGCTGTACATTTTAATACTGGTCACAGATAAGTTAGTTTGCACCTAGACCTTAAATTTTTTTACCTGGAAAGGGAGTGAAGAGAAGTTTGACACCTATCAATACTTAAGTAGATTAATAGTTGCAAAAAAATCAGAACAGTATCGTCTGAATTTCAGACAGCACACACACTGTATGTGCAAAGAGCATTTTCTTTCTGCTATTGTAGTTATGCAGAAGACAGAAGATAAAGTGTGGCTGTGTTGTCTATGCACATGCTGTCTGCTTCTCTGCATCTTTGTCAATCCTGGTTTCGTGCCTGAGTCCCTGGCCATATTATCTCCTCACAGTTTATGGGCTTCTGACTTAACTTCCTGTTCTTATAAATCCTCTGACACACTAGTTGCTCTTGGTCTAATCAGAGTCCAGAAAAACAGCTCTGTGCCCTGCACCTGCCACCCAGGCTCACCTGTGTTGTGCCAAGTCGCAGTGTCACCTGCGTCACACTGACTGTTATTAACAGAGGATCACTGTTGACGAGTGAACTCTATGAAGTGAGCATGCATTTGAAGGACCGCATGGAAATTCCAGTTCTAAAAGTGCATCCCTGATGTATATAGGAAAACCTTGCATTTTTCTAGTTTGGAATTCTAATTTATTTCTAAAGCACCAAGTAGGGAAGATCATGACTTATCTCTCTGGAAGTTGGGATGATCCAACTTGTTTTTTTTAGGATTTGGCCTTTATAAAAGGCTTCGGGTTGGAGAGATGTAGTTGAAAAATAAATCTCTTTGGTTCATGGGTTCTTATTTTGCCTGCCTATATGGTGAGCTCTGAGTGATAGGAGAGGAGCCTTGTTACTTGGGGCCACTGGGCATGGTGCTTTTCTGACCTAGGCTGATGACAGTCCTGGGCCTATCTCAGGCTCTAGGCTCTGGGAGAATGGGGTCCTGCTGCCCCATGCTGCCCCGCCTCTGGGGTGGCCGTCATCACCTGGTGCTCTTCTCTGCATGTTAAGCTGACGGCTGGCAAGTGTCCCTGTTTCCATACCGTACTTGGCTTCCCGTGGGCATGAAGCCAGTGTCTCTATCCATTGAATTCCAGGATGAAGCCAAAAATAGGAAAACTACAAACTTTCACAGTAGGCAGATTCAAGAGATTAAACGAAGGAAAATCTAACTTTGGAAAGTCCTGTGTTTACATCAGCACTCAGTTGTGTCAATCTTTCCAGCATTTTGCCCAGTTTTTAGGAGACAAATAAATAGGATTTCATTTCTTTTTTCAGGGAGGGACCATTATTGGCAGTGCCCGGTGCAAAGCCTTCCATACCCGGGAAGGCCGCTTGAAGGCCGCTCACAACCTGGTGCAGCGGGGCATCACCAACCTGTGTGTGATTGGTGGGGACGGAAGTCTCACCGGCGCCAACATCTTCCGGGAGGAGTGGAACGGGCTGCTGGAGGAGCTGGCCCAAACTGGTGCGTTTCGGATACGCTGCGTTGCTCTCGGGTGTCTCTGTTCCCCTCTTTCATCTTTTCTTTCCCGCACAGAGCTTCAGCCTCGCGTGCTCTGCCTGTCTGTTGCAGAGGTAGCTGCGGTGTCAGATCTTACAGTCCCCACCTCAGGACTTAAATTGGACCTCAAATAATATCAATAACAATAATATTTATTTCATTGTACTATGGTAAAACTGTTGTTACACAATTACAATTTAATGCAAAATATCTCCAGAGGAGTCCTATTGCTGGAACTAAAAGACACTTCATGAAAGGTGTAGACTTACAAGTGGCCATCAGATGCCAACATCCGGGGCCTCCCAGCACCTTTTGTCAACTGTATTCTGACACAGGCTGGGTAGTGACACAGAATAGGAATAGCTGCTGAGTCCCTGCATGAGCTGCCCCCAAACCTTGACCTAAACCACCCTGATTTGGTTTAGGCAGAATCTACTCGGCTTCCTGAGAGTGCTAAGTAGACACTACAAACTAACTAGCCCCTCATAGCACCTATAAGAAATTAATATAGCGGTTATATAATATTAGTAAGTACTTAATTCTGTGATTGTGATATTTCCTTATTAAGAGCCACAGTATTCTTCCCAGCCATTACCAGACAGAAGCCATATTTTACCCACTGATTATAAGGTACAGAGCCTTTTCTCCTTGGTTGCTCTACTGCCAAGCTCTTGTCCATGATAGCTCCTGATGTGTCATCACCTCCCGCGTTGTCTGGCCTTTATTTCCATGAATGTAGAGTGATAAGTTGTGTAGAGTTTCGAGCAAACGCGTTCAGAGTTGTGGGTTTCTTCCACTGCCGTCCTGTTTCCCCTCTCGTGTGCCCGTGGAATCCACGGGCTGGCCCAAGTGATGGAGACTGTGGCTGTGTCCCACGCAGGCAAGATCAAGGAGGAGGAAGTGAAGAAGCACAGGCACCTCAACGTCGTGGGGATGGTGGGCTCCATCGACAACGACTTCTGCGGGACAGATATGACCATCGGCACTGACTCGGCTTTGCACCGGATCATCGAAGTTGTTGATGCCATCATGACGACGGCCCAGAGGTAGACGTGAAGGAACTGGTGGGCAGGCGTGCGGCATGGGGCACCCAGTGCGCTACAGCGGAGATGCTAGTGCTCGTTCTGGAAGGTTCCAGAGAGGGTGTTCTGGTCTAACTTTTGTAACTTGAGTATAAGGAATGGTGCAAGACAGTTGTTGTCAGGTTCACATTTTAGTTTCAGTTTTATGAAATGATTCCCTCGCCTCACCACCATTATAGTACAAAAATGTGTTCATTGGAGAGAATTTAGATGACAAAAGTCATCACTATCTAAAGTCCTGCCAGAGTTATGTAGGACTAGCAGAAAGTAAACGTGTGTGAATGAGCCACGGTGGTATGAGACAGGTGGGGGAGCACAGCCCCCACCCGCAACCGGGGGCACCGCTGACCTGCCGCCTCCCCAGTGTGGGCGGAGCTGTGAGATGTGGAGCTGGCGCATGCGCTCACTGCTGAGTCACTCAAAGGTGAAAATGCTCTTGCAACAGTATTTGCTTCTGTAGAAAATTGGTTCTTTTTAGGAAGTTTGGGTGCCTGCCATAATTGTGGAGCAGCTTTGTCTGTCTTGGCTATGACAGGACTGTCACTGTGTCCCATGCTCTTCCCAGCGGTGGTAAGTGGGCATTTTCTCTGTCTCTTTTCCAGCCACCAGAGAACCTTCGTTCTTGAGGTTATGGGCAGACACTGCGGGTACGTATGTGCAGACACGATTCAGGTGGAGAGGACCCTCACATGGTCCCCTGGAGAGTCCTACACCCCAGTGCTAATGCTCAGGGGAGGGTTCACGGGGTTGGGGGCAGTTGCTCCCATGCAGGCTCAGCATTCTGTGTGCCCAGGGTCGTTCCTGAGCTCTGGACGCCCCGCGGCAGCTTAACTGGATCTTTGTTATTTCCACACAGGTACCTCGCCCTGGTGAGCGCCTTGGCCTGTGGGGCGGACTGGGTGTTCCTTCCGGAATCTCCTCCTGAAAAAGGCTGGGAGGAGACCATGTGCATCAAACTGACAGAGGTAACTGGCTCTCTGCTTCCCTCCACTGCCTGCCACCCTGCATGCCCTGCACCGGCCAGACTCTGGGAGCACCTTCAGGGTTTTTAGTTTGGACAAAGTGTTAGGAAACTGTTGGATTCTAAAGTAAATTTAAGCTGGGTGCATAGGCCCTGCATATATTGGCTGCTCACATAGGAGTGCTGCTTCCCAATGCTGCAAGGAGTGAGGCGAAAGAAGAACAGCAGCACCCGTTAGTTTTACATGGAGAAGGTATTGTGAGATCACGGCTGTTGAAAGAAATCAGCATCAGGGAAAAAATCTGTCTCCTATTTTACCTCCACATAACCGTATGAGCAGACTTGTGTTCTGACTCTAATCTGAATTTCCCGCAACACCAACGCATGTTACGACGGTTCTTTGAGCTGTGTCCCCACTGCGCTGGGCTTGGCATTAGGGGGTGAATTACTTTGAATCAGGCTTTTTTTTTTTCCCGCTGTCTGTAGTTTGTGGCATGGTTGTGTTTCACACCGTGGATTATATGTGTAAGGCAAATTTTTCACTAAGACGTGTGAGGTCTCACTGAAAGCAACATCTACTAGGACAGAACCCTCATTATGGGGAAGGGAGGTTCCTCCTGCTTGATTTCTGTAACCTTCTATCAGCTGTCTACAGGTGAAGAATGTGAGCCTGTGGCATAGGCTAGTTACACAGCAGACACAGAAGCACTGTCCCCAGCAAGAACACATGCAGTAAGACAATGTCGTCACCTTCATAGTAACAGATTCGAAGATGGGAATTTAAGCAAAGTACTAAATAAGTCTTGCTGACCTAAAGCCCTGTGCAAGGAACTGTCAGGGCATGCACAAGAAGCAATCAATGAGTGCACAACTAAATGAAACAATTAAGTGGGACAGTGAGCTGATGCTTCTCTCTCTCCCTTACCGCCTCTTTTCCTCTCTCTCGAATCAGTGAAAATATTTAAAAGATAAAATAAGGAGAAGAAAGAACCCATCAGTTAAACTGCACCTTTGCTTGGAAGAGCCAGGTTCTTGTCTGAAGTTAGAGCTCTTAGCTAGAAACAGACCAGTAATTCCAGGGAATGTCTGAAGTGCACACACTAGCACAGAAGTGATGAAGAAGCTCATTGTTTCTTGGTCTGACCTGGGCACGTGGCAGCATACTCCACCACCCAGCTGGTGCAGGGAGCTACACAACTCGGTGCATGACTTGAGGGTGGCACTCCTTCTAGATGGGTACTTCTGTGTGCCACTGATAGCATCTGCTTCTTTATGTCATACAGGACATTGCGTAAGGTTACAAACCAGAGGGCTGTGCCTGTCTCTTTCAGCTGGCCTTCTCTTCCCTGACAGTTGCTGGCCTATGATTGTGACACCATCACAGGCCAAGGTCTGATGGCAGCCCTCAGAGGCACGTAAACCTACCGTCCCTGTCAGGAAGTGTGCATGCGGTTGGTCAGAAGTCAGTCCTAAGGCTGCAGGGCCTGGGTGTCACTGGGTTTTAGTTGCAGGTTTTAGGTTTGTCCATTACTTCTGTAACTGTGTGGTCTTGTCTGCACACTCCCTGGATTCCAGGCTTTATAAGCTACACTGTCAGCCAGGACCTGAGTGAGAACATGTTGGCCCCCTGAGTGGCAGCAGAGTGAGGACCGATGGTTTAAAATCACCTGTGTGTGAAAACACTTGATATTTTTTTTTTATCTATAGTTCATTTTTATTGGTTGTTAATCTAACACTGGGAGGATTTTCCCAAATACCTTTCTGGATGAATTGGCCAAGGATGCAGGCCTCAGGGCACCCCCATCACATTTCAGTGTAGGATTGGGGAAGACTCTGTGGACACCGAAGGCCTGAAGTTGGACCCTGGCTCCAGGATGTCCCCCAAGAGGACACTGGGCACCCCGCCTTCCTGTGTCCTAAGCCCCTTGGCTGTAATGTGGGGAATATGCTGCTCCTTAGCAATTCTGTGGCAAGTGAGTGAGTCAATTCAAGCGGGGAGCCAGCAGGTGCCCCATGACCTGTGTAGACAAGGCCATCTCCCCACATGAGTGTGAAGGCTCCTTTATTTCTCACCACCTTGGGATATTATGTTTTGTGGTTGTTTGGGCAAGCACCTATTTATAGGCAAGGCATTTCTTCTGATTTTGCTTTTTCAAATGATGTTAAAATAATCATTCTTGAAGTCATACCTTTGCACTTTCTAGAAAAGTTCCAGTTAATACATTTTCCAAAGTGTAGCACATCTATTAATATCTATCCAGAAAAAAAAGAAGAACCAAATGGTATATGTATTCGTGACCTCGGTTGTGGGATGGGGCCGCCTTGTGAGAACAGTCTGCTTTGAGTGACATCCTCTGGGTTCCCAGGAGGGGCCGCTCCAGTGCTGCCCACTCAGGGCCTCACCACCGCACTCAGCTTACGCCCCCTACTGGAGAGTCTTGAGTGGGGGACTTTATAGAGAACAGACTCGTGGAGAATGACTTCAGGGCACTCTTGCAGGACTGCCCTGAGCCTGTGAGGACAGCAGCAGCCCTTGGTGTCACAACAGCACCTGTCTGCTTATCCCTATGCAGGGTGGCTCCTGGCCCATCTGGCCCTGAGTTCTTCTACTTTCTCTCCTGTGTCCTGCTGCCTCCTGCTTGAGCCTGAGGCCTTATCAGTCCATCTGACCTCAATTGCTGAAAATTCTTGGGTTGGGGCAGGGTTTCTGAAAGGTGGTTGGAAGTCGGGCTTCCAAAGAACATAAGAAGTTCTGGTTTGCAGTGGAGACTGGCTGGTACACCTGAGAGTGCACTGATGTCTGGTGCTCACAGTCAAAGGTCAATCAGCATAGCCTCCCAACATGGGGCTGCCAAGGTCCAACAACTTGGGTGACATCACCAGATTGCGAGGCCCACCCTGCTGCACCTGCTCACCTAGAAAACCTTCACCTTCTCCCCATGTCCTTAGTAAGTAGTGCTTGTGGAATTAGGTGATGGTTTCTACCTGGCAGGAGGCCAGTTTAGTTGTGGGGCATTAGTGAACTTTCATGTTCTGTTTCCTTAGAACCGAGCCCGGAAGAAAAGGCTGAATATCATCATTGTAGCTGAAGGAGCAATCGATACCCAAAATAAACCTATTACCTCAGAGCAAATCAAGGAGGTGAGTGTGTCTAGCTTGCCATCTCCCCTCCGTACCAGCCTGGGAACGGGAGATGGTCACATGACTGGCGGGGGTGGTTTTGGCACATTGCATTATTATTCTGGAGACATTTTTTGTTCTTCTGATAGTAAAATATTTTCATAATGACTCAGAACTTCAGTGCCAGGAGAATCATACAATTCCCAGCTTCTGGAGAGCTGGTGTCGCTCATGTTACTCTTGGCAATATCCCCAAGGGGCCAGAGCTCCCAGACGGAGAGGAAGAAATGGAGAAAGGTGGGAATGGAAGGTCCAGCTCTGGGCACCAGCTGCCCTGAGAGTTAGGAGGGTCAGTCCCCAGCTGTGAGCCCTGTCTCCTTATCCTGGGAGCATCAGCTGAGCATGTTCTTACAAAGAAAGCCTCCTGTTGGACGTGAGTCACACCCATCCCCACCTGCAGAGGGACTGATCCTGCAGTCCTATTGCTGCAGGGTTTGACCACAGGTACTGGCTTGTCAGGTCTGTGATGGGATAGGATGGGCTTCCAAGTTACGAATTATAGAGGCAACTTGGCACATTCCATACATGCCAGGGAGACAAATAACAGATAGACAGGCTCTGGTTGAAGCTGCCCATCAGGGAAAGGTTTTTATTAACTTGGGTTTATGAGTTGGTTTCTCTGTTTTGCCTTCTTTATTCTGATACCAGCTGTGTACCTAAATCTTAAAATACTGAGAGATAGCTGTGAAAGATATCAGCCGATATTTACAAGTATTAATGGCAAACGACACCAGATTTAGACCTCAGTCCTTGAATTTGGGCTAAGAAAGAATTTAGAGCCAAGACTCGAATACTCAAGACTCAAAAAACCAAAAGATTATATAGAAAGTCACAGAGGTAGAAGTGAGCCAGCTGGATTGCAGGGACACAGGAAACAAGTTACAAAAGCAAAAGAAGGGCCCTTGGAGCTTAGGAAACAGAAAGGCAAAGAAAACACACTTGGGAGACAGAGAGGGGGAAAGGCTCTTTGATATGTGCTCCAGAGAGAAAAGGAGAGAAAGAGAGAGAGAGAGAGAGAGAACTCTGGGGAAAGTCACAGGCATGCTCAAGAGAGAGAGAGAGAGCATGCGCATGTTGAGGGCTTTGTCTGAAGAGCTTCTATTTGGAGGTCTCTGGGGAGGATCTCAATAGAATATTCATCACCTGGTGTTCACTGATTGGTCAGTGCCAGGGCAAAGGGGTCATTAGTCATAGCAGCTGGTCCTGATATAGCCATGGTGTCACTTGCCTGACCTTGCTGATTTTCTGGGCCTGGAGCTGAAATATAAGAGAGGCCTAGATGTTATTTCTAGTTTGACCAACTCTGTCTTTGTGGTCAACAAACCCAAGGCTTTGTTCCTAAGATAATTTGATATGGGTCATTGTCCTGAGGGCTCAATGCTTAAGAGAATGGTTGTGCAAGGGCTTGTAAGGAAGTCATATGAGGTTTTCCTTTGGGCCCCTTGTTCCTCCTCTAAGGGCCTCTAGCACATGATAGGGGGTCAGACCACATAACCAGCAATATCCTAGAGGAGGAAAGGTTACCCTGGAGGCCAGGTCTCATCCTACAGCTGTCCGCTGATAGACACCCAGGGCTTTCTGTCCTGGTGACCATCTGTTCCTGGTCCATGGCTCCTACTCATGTTAGTTAGACAGGCTCATGCCTGTCTAACTAATTACCCACTGTAGCACAAATATTCTCTAAAGTCAGAGCAAAGAGTTTGCTTTCCCACTTAACCAAAGTCGAGATTGAACCATGGACTATTATAAAAGCAAGAAGGACCATGAAATTCCCAAAGCCCAACTCAATTATTTTTATAGAGGAATGAATGAGGCCCAACAGGTATGTGGCCTGTCCTGGCCACCCAGTTGTGTTCATGGGGTTCCTGGCCTGAAGACACCTTGACTTATTGTGCTGTGCTTGTCAAATGCTGTGCTATACAAATGTAGGGTAATTCAAGGAGTGTTTACTTTTTTAAATAAAGAATTATGCTTTTGACATGAGCTGTAGAAACTTTTCTTAAATCATGTTATGTTCATTTTGCAAGGTAGGAGAAATAAAAATTCTATTTGATAATAAAATCTTTATTTAAAATTTTTTTCAGCTAGCTATTAAACTAAGCAATCCTTCAAGAACCATGATTTAGGAATTAGAACATTTCCTTTGTTGAGCTGAAGAGTAGAAAACTGTTTCTCAGCTCCAGCCCCTGCCCCCTAGTGGGCGCTGATATGCCTACACCTGCTCTGTGTCCCCTAATGGAGATATTTCCTGCAGCTGGTGGTGACCCAGCTGGGATATGACACGCGAGTGACCATACTTGGACACGTACAGAGAGGTGGAACGCCGTCAGCCTTTGACAGGATTTTGGTAAGTGAGTATGTACACTGTCTGGCAAAACACAAGGAAAGGCACACTTATGGGAACACAAAGAAAGCAATTCACGGCATAGACTGAGAGCTGTTCATTACTTCAATCCGACAAAAAGCATCTCCTGCAGCATGGTGTGGTCCATCTCCAAGATGCTCTGGCCCTTGTTGTCACTGGGAGACTCGGACTAGAATGATTTCCAGGCCCCAGTCACCCAGGTGCTAGGAGACCCCACCCCATGTGGACAGTTGAGGATAATGGGGACTCTAGGGCGGAACCCAGAATGTTGAAGGTGGCATTCATGTGCAGATGTTTAAAAACAGCTCCTGGGGCAGCAGAGCCCAGAGTCCAGCTCCAGGGTGTTCATCTTCACTGTTCATCACACCAGAGACCCTCCCTGTACCCCGCTCCCCTCCTCCGACCTCCTAGACCAGGCATGGCCAACAGGGCCGGATCTGGCCTGCTTAATGAGTTTATGCGGTCCACGATTAAATGTTTAATATTCTCCACATGACACACTGTGGAAATGAAATAAATGGTATTTTTAAATAGTTATACATAAACTATGATATCTAACCATTGTACAACAATGAAAGTTAAAATCTTAGCTACTCCGAAGCAGAAGCGTCTTTGATTATTGGAAATCAAGATATTTAAGAAGATAGTGATACGCAGAAAAAAATTCCGCATGTTGACTAATCTAGGGTTAACTTCCAATAATTGGTCGAAAGGATTCACCATACTTTTTTTTTTTTTTTTTTACAGGGACAGAGAGAGAGTCAGAGAGAGAGGGATAGATAGGGACAAACAGACAGGAACAGAGAGAGATGAGAAGCATCAATCATCAGTTTTTCATTAGGATACCTTAGTTGTTCATTGATTGCTTTCTCACATGTACCTTGACCGCGGACCTTCAGCAGACCGAGTAACCTCTTGCTCGAGCCAGCAACCTTGGATCCAAGCTGGTGAGCTTTTTGCCCAAGCCATATGAGCCCATGCTCAAGCTGGCCACCTCAGGGTCTCGAACCTTGGTCCTCCTTATCCCAGTCCGACGCTTTATCCACTGCGCCCCCACCTGGTCAGGCCAATACTTTTTTATTTTTTAAAAAAATTCCATTATAAAGATTTGCAACTTTTGTACTCATCTGTGCAATTTTTATAAGCAATTGAATAATGGGAAATATGGAATTTAAAAAGACTTGCCAAGGAATATTTAGTAATCTTTAGCTCAACTTATATTTGTGAACAAACTTTTTCTTTAATGAATCTAAATAAAAGTACAACAAGATCAAGATTGAATGATTTACATTTGGAGGCTGTGTTAAGAATAGCTACTACAAGGCCTGACCTGTGGTGGCGCAGTGGATAAAGCGTCGACCTGGGAACACTGAGGTAGCCAGTTCAAAACCCTACACTGGTCTGGTCAAGGCACATATGGGAGTTGATGCTTCTAGCTCCTCCTCTCTCTCTCTCTCTTCTCTCTCTCTCTCTCTCTCTCTCTCTCTGTGTCTCCTCTCTAAAATAAAAAAAAATAAAAATTAAAAAACAAACAAAAAATAGCTACTACAAGTATAGAGACAGATATTAAAAAAATAACAGGTGATGCAAAGCGCCTCAACATGTCGCATTAGTTTTTTTGTTAATTTTTTGTACTAAATTACTTACATTTATTCATAAACAAATTATATAATAAAATTTTGTTTGCTTAAACAAATCATTTTTGTATTTAACATTTTTTAATTTTAACATTTCATCTGGCCTGTGAAAAAAGTTTTCTTTCTAATCCAGCCCAGGGGCAAAAACTGTTGGCCATGCCTGCCCTAGACAGTCCTTAGTGGAGACTAAATCTCTTTGTCGGAATTGCATAGGTTAAGCAGGAAGAACTTTGGTTTTTAATTGAGAATCAACTACAGAAAACAGAAGGGAAGTTAAGGATGGATATGTTTAGGACACAGTGGGGCTGTCTGAACAGCAGGGTACAGGGGCCATGGATGCATCTGCCTACGGGTACTGAGAGGTTCTCTGGAGAGAGTGCAGCCTTGGGTGGCTGGAGGGCCATCTCTGACCCTTGTGAATGTCTTTTCCAGGCCAGCCGCATGGGGGTGGAGGCCGTCGTGGCCCTTCTGCAGGCCACGCCAGAGACCCCGGCCTGTGTGGTGTCGCTGAGCGGGAACCAGGCTGTGCGCCTGCCCCTGATGGAGTGCGTGCAGATGGTGAGTGGGGCCGGGTGTGGCGGGGGCCACGAACAGGCACTTGTGTCCCCTATCTGTTGCTGACAAGCCACACAGGGAGTTAAGTGACCTTAATCAGGTCACACGGAGCTGCACTTTGGCCATGGCAGCACATCTGTATCGCCTGGGCTGGTTCCTTTTCTCAGTTCTGTGCATTTATATGGTACTCATTTTTAGGGGAGATTATACTGTCAGGAAGAACTGTGCGGGGAGGATCCATGAGGGTTTCTATCAAAGAGTGTAGGCGAAATGCAGGAAAAGGGCTGCAAGGAATCTGTGGGTGGGCTGCACAGGACATCCTTGGCCTCTCAAATTGTAGCCGCTCCTGCCATCTTGTCCCCAGGGATGTTCAAGTCTGTGATATGACACTGGCATGGCTAATTCAGATGACATTCTGACACGTACCCGCCTCCTTCAGGCCCTAGTTATAATTTACCTGCTCAGTGTCCACGGGGGAAGGTGGCAGTGAGTGCATTAGGAATTGCACTCATCTTTTATTTCTCAAAGTCTGTTCATGACTATCGTCCTACTGTCGTCTTTCCCAGTGGCTCTGGAGTACATGCATTTATAACATATATAGAGAGGTGATTAAGTAATCAAGTCATGGGCTTTGGGGAAGTGACCTTAGACACATCACTTACAAAGTCTATGGAAGAGAATGAAGCCTATGTGCATGTATGTGTGTATCTGTATGTGTTTTTGTATAAGTGTATATGTGTCTGCATGCGTTTGCATATATGTCTGTGTGCATGTGCCCATATGTATGTGCTTTTTAAAAATTGTTTTTATTAATTTTAATTTATTATGTTTACATTGATTCAAATCCCGCTGAATATTATACCATCAGCCCCCAACTTTGTATCCCTCATTACACTCCCTTTGACCCCCTCCCTCTAACTTACTCCCCCCTTCCCTCTGAGTTTTGCTGTCCTGCTATCTGTATCTTTGTATTATGTATATATAATTTCACTAATTCCATCACCTTCTCTGATCCCGCCCCCTCATCCCCTTCCCTCTGACGGCTGTTCCTCTCGTCCCGTGACCCTGCCTCTGCCTCTATTCTGTTTCTCAGTTCACTTTGTATGTGCTTTTTTGTGTAAGTGTGTGTGCCTGTATGTGTGTGCATCCGTGTTCATATGTGTGTGTTTGTATATATTCCTGTGAGAGTGAGGTGACAGGTTTACGAGAGTCCAGATGTTGAACTATGTGCAATAGTCTGTTTTGAGCCTATTTCTTATGTCTAGTGTCTGTTCCTTCAGAGACAAATATGTAGGAACAACCTGGCTTGTCTTCCAAATGACCATATAGTACAGCAAGTCAGCTGATGGCTCACAAAAGCCACAGTGAGCCCTTCATTGATACCTGCTGTTTGCCATGTGTTTTCCTAAGAGTTTGGAGTATTTTATAGGCACAGGTGACACTAGAGGTAGGGGGTATTCTTATTGTTCGGATGGAGAAACTAAATAACTTGCCTGAGATCCTCAGGCTGAAGGGGCCGAGGCCAGGTCCCACTTGGGCACATCGTCTCCAAGCCTCTCCCCTCTGCCTGCCAAGACCCCGTCTGGGTCTCCTGGCTCCCAGGGTGGGAGGTCCTTTTGGACACATTTCTTTCTGGTTCTGCTCACATTGGGCAAACTCCCTAAGGTCTCAGGACCTGCTGCCCCAGCATGGCCAACAGGGCCACCTCATCCTTTTCTATGAAGTGGCCTGAGCCAGTGGTCCCAGTGTCCCCCTCATAGCCAGGTGGTGACAGGCTGGCTGCAGTTCAGTGTGGACTGCTGACCCTAGGCTGCCAACCTGCAAGCTCATGCTATGAGGGGAACAGGGGGGAGGCACCGAGCTGGGCATGAGGTGGTGCTGACTCCTGACCCTGCTTTCTTCCTTCTGCCATCTCTTTAAAGACTCAGGATGTCCAAAAGGCGATGGAAGAGAGGAGGTTCAAGGATGCTGTGCAGCTCCGAGGAAGGTGACTGTTCTGAAGGAGTCTCTGATAAGGAAACATGTGCTCGTCGGCCTAGCTCTTCAGAGGGCCCTGTGAGGTTGTCCATTCAGAGGGCCCTGTGAGGTTTTCTGTTCAGAGGGCCCTGTGAGGTTGTCCATTCAGGGGGCCCTGCGAGGTTTTCTGTTCAGAGGGCCCTATGAGGTTGTCCATTCAGGGGGCCCTGCGAGGTTGTCCATTCAGAGGGCCCTGTGAAGCCCATTCTGAGGGCCCTGCAAGGTTGTGCTTGTTCCGTCTCACTGTGAGAAGTCAGCACAAAGACGACAGGCAAGTACTGTTTCTGTAGGGGAGGGCCTGAATGACTAGTCAAGGGGAATGGTTCATACCTTTGTTTATTTTGGGTAGGGGGATCAGGAGAGTATAATGAGACGGGAAGTGACAAATGGCTAGCGTGTTGGCAAAGGAACCTGAGAAGTCCTGGATGCCTTTGTCCCTTAGCTCAATCACATGTGTGTCCTACATACTTGTGTCCCTGTGAGGGAAGTCAGGACATGGGACAATGTTAGGGTCCCTGCCCTTGAGGGACACAGCAGCAGTTGCAGACCATCTGCTCCTGACACCATTGTTCTCTGTGCTCAGCCTTCCTGTGAGCTCCCTCCTGTGCCATATACATTCTAAATTTGGTCCTACAGCGTCATTTTCTTCTAGGAGCTTTGAGGGCAACCTCAACATCTACAAGCAACTCGCCATCAAGATGCCAGACTCCCAGATCCCAAAGGTGGGTGGCAATGCTGCATGTTGGCTCCCAGAGGTGACCTGATTGCTCCCACTGACCCTCTTCCCCAGCTACCTTCCTGCCCTGGACAATGCCGCATCCTCCCTGCACTTGGCCATGCACTTCTGGCACTTGGTGGTGGGCAGGGCCACCTCCCGGGTGTGCATGGCATGGTGATACATCTGTGACAGGTGCCACACATCCCCCTGTCTTGCAGAGTGGCTGCAACGTGGCTGTAATCAACGTGGGTGCGCCGGCTGCCGGGATGAATGCAGCCGTGCGCTCAGCGGTGCGGTGTGGCATCTCAGAAGGACACAAGATGTTCGCCATTTATGATGGCTTCGAGGGCTTTGCCAAAGGCCAGGTGGGTCCCTCAGGAGGCGCCTAGTGAAGGGATGTTTCGTATGAAAATGTCGTGGGGAAGTTAGGGAACCACGGGCTCCGTCAGGAATGTGACTGCTTGTTAAGAACCACTTTTGCTTTAGGGTCCCATCCTAAGGAAGGTTGTCACTACTTCTGTGAGATTGACATGTATTAACCAGTTTAAGTCTCACAATAAATCTGAGATATTATCCCCATTTTCCTTACGAGAAAACTGGACACAAAGACATTAACTTGACTGTGGTTGGATGGTGCAGGATTGTAAACACCACAGTCAGGCTCCAATGTCTTCGTAGTTCGCCTGGTTACTCAGCAGGTATTCACTGAGTTCTCACGCTACAGAATTAAATTAGTGAAGAAAGCAGACATAGCTACTTCCTCCATGGAGTTTTCATCTTAGGGAAGGAGAAGAGGATAAATAAAATTAGATTGAGGCCTGACCTGTGGTGGCGCAGTGGTTAAAGCATCGACCTGGAATGCTGAGGTCACTGGTTTAAAACCCTGGGGTTGCCTGGTCGAGGCACATATGGGAGTTGATGCTTCCTGCTCCTCCCGCCTTCTCTCTCTCTCTCTCTCCTCTCTAAAACAAATAAATAGTCTTAAAAATTATTTTAAAAATTAAAAAATATAGCCTGACCAGGCGGTTGCTCAGTGGATAGAGCGTCGGACTGGGATGTGGAAGACCCAGGTTTGAGACCCCGAGCTCGCCAGCTTGAGCGCGGGCCCATCTGGCTTGAGCAAAAGCTCACCAGCTTGGACCCAAGGTCGCTGCCTCCAGCAAGGGGTTAGTTACTCGGTCTGCTGAAGGCCCGCGGTCAAGGCACATGTGAGAAAGCAATCAATGAACAACTATGGTGTCGCAACGGCAATGAAAAACTAATGATTATACCTCCTTTTCACTTTGCCAGTAGGACTTGTGTCTTTATTGGTCATTCAAGTGAGGCAAAGGAAATAATCCTTTTAAAACTCAAGCAAACTGGGTGTTTGTCTTGCATCCTGTCAGAGGAAACAAATTGAAAAAAAAAACAACAAAAACTAATAATTGATGCTTTTTACCTCTCTCCGTTCCTGTCTGTCTGTCCCTATCTATCCCTCTCTCTGACTCTCTCTCTGTCCCTGTAAAAAAATAAATAAATAAAATAAACTTGCTAAAAATTAAAGAAAAATAGATTGAGTAACTATAGAGTGTATTAGGAAGGGGGGAGGGGTCTATACCAAGACACTAAAGACAGATGTTGCTAGGTGGTGGTCTCAGACTCAAGGTTGAAGGGCTGAGTGAGTAGCTCACAGGGACACTGAGATGCTGTCCCAGGAAGACAGAGGACAGTGCAAAACCCTGAGGTGTTCAGAGTGGGAGGGGCTGGTCTGACTGTAGCAGGAGAGTAGTGCGGGAGGAAGGAGACAGGGCAGGTTCCTTGTAGAAATTGGAAGGAACTTGGCTTTTACTCTGAGAAGGTGGGTTTTGAGCAGGGGCCTGGCACATACAGATTGTAAGGGGCAGATGTGGGAAGCAGGAGAGTAGTTGGGGAGTTGCTGCAGTCACCCAGGCAGGAGGTGTGGGGACTTGGTCTAGTCTGGCAATACCAGAGTCGGTGAGATATCTTCTGAAGGGTCTTGGATGTAATATGAAAGCAGATAAAATAGAATTTGGTCATGAGATATGCACAGGGGTAGAAAAAGGAGGTGAGACTGAGTCTTTTCTGGCCTGAGTTGCTGCTGATGAACATGAGGAAATGCAAGAGGCTCTGAGATTGCAAGATGCTAAGCAGGATGTGTGGCAGACGTGCTTGGGGAGGTGTCCAGTGAGCAGACAGAGATCGTGTTCTGGGTCTTCAGAGATGCAGGCTATGGATGCCTGTTGGGGGGCATCAGATTACAGACAGTATTTAAATTTATGACATAGAGAGATCCCCAAGGGCATGAAAAGAAAGGGCTTTGTTGTTGAGAGAGGGGAGACCTAGCCCAGGAGAGAAATGGAGGTGTGCTGAGGGCAGGGTGCAGTTACCTAGCTGGCATTATCTATATACTTTTTTTTTTTTAATTTTTAATTAAAGAAGTTTTCTTTTAACCGGAGGTCAATTAAAAAATACATGTTAATTTTTCTTTTAATTCCCAATGGTAGAATTTATCCAACGAAAGCATTCATTTGTTCCATTGACAGGAGACTAAGATGCAGAGATATGCAGGCAGGAGGTCTTGCCGTCATTCATGGTTGGACCTTAGTATTGAGTCTGTGTCTTGATTCTGTCGGCATCATGATAGAAGTTGTTTTCTAAGACATCACAAATTCTACAGACAGACAGCTTGTAACTTCTGAGCTGCTCGTAAAACATCTAATTCCCTCAATTTCTCATTTGAGCCATCTCATTCTCTGTTTGCACCTTAGATAAAAGAAATTGGCTGGTCAGATGTTGGAGGCTGGACTGGACAAGGTGGCTCCATTCTTGGGACAAAACGGTAATTTCCCGCCTTGGTTCTGACCATATTCTAGAGCAGTCGCTGGTGCACATGCTGTGAAGGGGTCCCAAAGGAGGTGACCCTGGTCCGCATCCTGATGCCACCCCAGGGAGTCTGGGTTATGTTAGGAGCTGAGGGTGTATGTGCCCTTGAAAAGAGGCAGGCAGATAGATAAGCCATGATCGATCTCCTCCCAAAATCTCTTCCATCCACTGATTTGAAGAATCAGACAGTGGGCAGAAATATTTCCTCTCATTTGAGGAGACAAAGATAAATGATGTCACTGATCTGTGGTGACCATAGTATGCAAACCAGCATTAGGGCATGATTAGTAGTGGCTCAGTGTCTATGGGAACAGACCTGGTTGGTGTCAGTGCCAGAGGCCAGTTCCCTCCGCTAGAGGTGTGGCCAGAGGTATTCTAACACAAAATACTTGTTTCTGAGTCACAGTGAGCCTCTATTTTCCATTGTCACTGGGGGTAGAATATGTATTTTAACCAGGCACCGTTATTTAACATTAAGTCTGAATCTTTTCATCTTTATTCTCAGGGGTGCAAGTTAATATCAGTAGTTACTATACATCACATTTTCTATGGAAGGAAAAATAATTTGTACGTGGGCCTAGCAAAAGTCAGATCCCATGTGAGTGTTAGCTCATTGTCTCATGAGATCTGTCCCACCCTCCATTTTGCTTTGAAACCAGGTAACTTGTGTCCCCCACTGTTGGGGGTCGTTTGCAGGGCCAGTTCTGCCCAGTGGCTCGCTGTCTAGTACCCCCGAGTGCCCTCAGTGTCGGTGTCCTGGGAAGCAAAGCCTAGATTAGAAGCAGGGGCACCTGCCAGTGTGCCTTCCTGGCCTCTGCAACCTGTTGGTGACAGCTCAGGCACTGTTTGCTTTACGTACCGTCCTGGCATAGCTCTGGGTGAGCTGGCAACACCTGACATGCTTTAAGAGCTTTACTCTAGACTCTGGGAGGGACCGTGTGGCTGATGCTATACCTACTGTATGCGCTGATGGCCCAGGCTTGAATATGTTTGCCCTACGGCTTCCGCTGAGTCTACTGACAGGATGAGTTCTGTTTCCTTCAGTCCACATTAATGAAATGGTTGGGTCGGTGTTGTGTAAGCTCTTGGGACAGGCCAACTATCATTTGTGTGACTTCACTTACAGGCTGTGTTTGAAACAGGTGACAAAACAGGAGAATAGTAAGCATAGTGGGTGTGACTTTAAAGAAGATTAGGTTGGATAAAGCAGAAAACTGGAAGTTTCCATTTAAATGATAGTTTTTTGTGAATATTTGCAAGCTATTATGGTTCATTTTGTTTTTTTTTTCTAAGGAGGCTACAGAATTCTTTTGAGGTAAAGATTGGACAGCTATAAAGCTTCTCCCAGTTTTCTTTTGAAAATATACTCCTTTGGGACTTGATCCCTGGCCACTCGGACACGTGTGGTTCCCCCATGCTGCTGTCCACCAGCCACGGTGCGGAGGGAGCACACTTTGCACTGCTCAGCACCACCCAGCTCCACTACAGAGACAGGGCAGGGTTGCTGCCAGGTGCTGGTGGGTGTTTTGTCCTGTGTGAGGCCTGACTGACATTATTTCTCTTGAACTATTTTTAGGACTCTCCCCGGGAAGTACTTGGCAGAGATTGCTGCTCAGATACGCACCCATAGTATCAACGCGCTGCTGATCATCGGTGGGTTTGAGGTATGTCACTGTCTCTGTTCACGGTTGGCATGTCCATTCTGTAGGCTTGAATGGTGACCTGTGCCGGCTCCACCAAGCTCCTCACGAGCTGGGGTCACAGAGCCCAGGCCCCGCTGCCGCTGGACAGCTGTGATGCGGAGCCAAGCCGGTGGGGACACTCACCCAGCAGGGAGCGACACGACTCCTTGACTGGGACGCATCTGTTGAGTGAGCTCTGATGTCTTTCAAGTCTGTATAAATGATTCTCTTAAATCTGAAGCCCGTTGGCTGCTCAGAGAGGAATGGAGTTATATGACCAGATCATTTTTTTATCCCATTTTGTACTGTAGGCCTTAATTTCTTCCCTATTCAACCAAGATCAGTCCCATAACCTTATGTTTTTCCCTTTCAAGAAAATGCAAGAGTCTCAACTACTCAGACGCTTGCCTATAACAGACTTAGTCTTGTGTCTACATGACAGCGTCCCGTGGGTCCCTTTGTGCTTAAGAACTGCTCCGTCTTGCTGTGACCTTAACTCATTTCCACATTGACTTTTTAGCAGTCCCCTCTGCTGCCTCCCTCTCCCTCCAACTGTGCATGCTTGTCCCGCAGGCCTACCTGGGACTACTGGAACTGTCAGCCGCCCGGGGGAAACACGAGGAGCTCTGTGTCCCTATGGTCATGGTTCCCGCCACTGTGTCCAACAACGTACCGGGGTCAGATTTCAGCATCGGTGCCGACACCGCTCTGAACACCATCACTGACGTAAGTCTGAGTGGCAGCAAAGCAGGAGCCATGGCCACTAACCGAGGGCCCCGGGCCCGTTTTTATCTACCAGTGCACTAGAGACGCCAGCCAGCCTGGGCTGTTTGTTTCCAGAAAAGTATTTTTAAAAAGTCTGACCCTGTCTGATCCAGCTCCCAAAGATTTGTAGCTCTTCTTTTCCTGTGCTGCGCGGCCAAGGTGACGTGTGTCCGAATGACAGCACCTGCAGCTCGGATAGTGGGGGGTCAGTGGTTTGTGATTTGGATAATCATTAAAATTAGTTTTGTGGGGTGTTTTGTCTGGGCCAATTTACTTCTATCCTCTATCACCTTGCCATGATGAATTCTGGGTCCAAGAGCCCTGCTTTGATGTTTGAGGACAGAACTCGAGATAAATATTTTGTAATTTTATTCATCCACCTGAATCCACCTTTAGCGTTTGTTTTTCTTTTGGCTGAGCCTGCCAACACCATTCTTCTCTTTGTCAATAGGGGACATTAAATTACACCTATACAATATTGGTGCTATTTAAGGGTTTTTTCCCCTGAATGGAAATAGCACAAAATATATCCTTAATATTATACTTACAAATCACATTTGGAAAATAGCATGGGAGTTTGAAGATCAGTATCTAACATGGAATATATATATATATATTTATTAATTTGGTACCTAAATTTTTTCAGTAAATTCTGAAGTTTAATTTTTCTTCTGAAACCTACCTATATCTCGTGAATGATTTTCTAAGGTTTATTTTTCCTTAAACCCAGGGCATCAGTTTTGTTTCTAGTGCTGGTAAATAAAAAATAAATGCTTTTAAAATAAAATTCAGTGGTAAGGGACGCTGACTGCTTGTTTGTTGCTTTTCTGAGCTTTCTAAATTTTCTGCAATTTTTTTTACTAAAAAGCCCTGCCCTGTGTCGCCCACATGCCCACGCTGGAGTGTCCGTCCTGTGTGCACCCCTAACTGCTTGCTGGGCCGCCACTCCTCCCGTGACTGTCATTCCTGCCTTCCCTGCTCCTGGACTAGTTCCTCTCCTGATGGATCTTCAGGCTGTGAATTGCAAGGTCCTGTCTGTCCCAGAATGAGCTTCACCTTTGTTTGTGTCACTTTTTTCTTTGCCTTTGTTGAATTTTGAATCTGATTATGCTAAGCTTGTAGTGGAAGCCACTGGAAGTTCATTGTTACCTAATCAGAACCCTGGGAGCTGTCGGGAGGCTTTGAAAAGTGTCTTCTGCAGGTCTGTCAAGGTTGGCGTTTATTCCATGTGGTATCTGATACGCACTTTTAGGCACGGAGGTAGGACTCTCCTGCTTTGAATTTCCAGTGTCCTCTGCTACAAAGAATTTTTTTCCAGTTTATAAAGATCTAATACCTATAGTATATGTGTATTGTTAAAAATCTGTAAACCAAAATATACAGGAAAAACACTCCAAATTACCCATCCTGCTTCCTGTAGAGGGGTATTTGAGGTTTATTACGTGGCCTCTTAAATTGGATTCATTTGGTTTCTCAAAGCCAGGGTAATAAGTCACGACGGTGGTGTTCCATTGGTAAAGGGCCAGGCCGCCTTTGCCGGGTGAGCCAGGTAGTCTTGTTGGTGAGGTGGTTCTGGTTCTGGCTGGTGATCTGGGACTACAGGAGGTCAGGATGACCCCCTTGTGGACCTGCTCAGTGTACTCTGAGGCCACAGGGACCGAGGTATGAGCACAGCGTGTAGAAACTGCTGTTTCTTCCAGAGTTCTGTTTGTTAAAGCCAAAAGGAAGTCGAATCCTTCTCAGGAGGCTTGTATTCAGGTCGGAACTTGTCTGGGCTGGCCATGAAAAGAAAAGGGGACACACTGGGGACAGGCACCCTAGCCAGCGGGACACGGCACTCTGCATCCACCCTGATCAGCTCGGAGGATCCAGGCAGCCCTTGGAGCTTCAAGGCGAGTGTAGCATCTGTCCGTCTGCCTCGCTCAGTCACCTGCAGGCCTGTGTCCTGACGGCAGTAGTGCCACCTGCTCAGCCCTGGACACACGCGGGGTGCGGACCTGAGGCGTCTCCAGTACCAGCGGCTCCTTCCAGTCAGAGAACCAGGTGGTTCTCACCTGGTGACAGTTTTGCTCCCAGAGGACATTTGCAGTATCTGGGGACACTTTTGGTCCTCTGAATTGTTCACAGGGATACTTCTGGTGTCTGATGGGTGGAGTCTCCACCATGTAAGGACACCCGCCAAATGAGGATCTTTTGGCCCAGAATGTCAAAGGTGTCAGGGGTGAGAACCCAGAGACAGCCTCAGGTTATCCGCTGCTGCATCTTTGCATGTTTAGTCATCGTCTTCACAACCATTTGTCCTTGCCGGCACTTGGCTCAGCTCACAGGTGTGTCACGGGAAACGGGTCCCAGTGCACTTACTGCGTCAGCAAGGTCACAGGCATCCCGGGCAGAGCAGGCATTTGGAGTCCCCATGGTATGGCTTCGGGCTTTCAAACAGATGGCTGTCCACGCCGCAGAACCAGACACTGTTTGGTCAGAACACAGAGACATGTGCTGAGCTCTGTGCAGCCATGAAGGCCATGAAGGTAGCCAGGGTCACAACCCTGCTGATGTCCTACAATTGTGATTAAAGACATTAGAAACCTGGATTGTTCCTATAAACCCATCCAGTTTCTTTTCTCAGAGTCGACAGGTCCAGTGTCCAAGGTTACTTCACGATATTGTGACATGACTCCACTTAGACCAGGGGTCCCCAAACTTTTTACACAGGGGCCCAGTTCACTGTCCCTCAGACCATTGGAGGGCCGCCACAGACAGTACTCCATACACTGACCACCAATTTCAGAAGTGTGGCGGGGGCCGGATAAATGGCTTCAGGTGGCCACAATTTGGCCCATAGGCCGCAGTTTGGGGACCTCTGACTTAGACCATAAAGCAGGATATGGGTGGATTGAGGGGTGATGACAGAGGAGCTATCAGGTAGGTGAGTGACCCCCTCCTCACCTTCCTCCTGGCTCCCTGGACGAACCCACCACAGGTCCACCATCTCAAGCCACAGGTGCCCTTGAACCTGACTCATTTCAGAGAATCATGGGACAGCACGGGTTACTGTCCCTTCCAGGAGGCCTGGGTGCCAGCCTGCCCCCTATGTGACCTTCCTGCAGCAAAATGTGCAGTGGTCCCAAGGAGATAAATAACAACCACACACAGGCCTGTTTTCCTGAAAATGTCCACCAAACGCTGGCTGTGTTTGGTGCTTCGTGGACTTGGGGTTGGTGGACAGTGGACCTGTTTGCTAATAAACTGCTTTGATTAACACTTGAGACAGGTAATGCAAATCTCTGGCATCCCCAAGAACAGCTGCCTTTTTCAACGTCAGAGCCAAACAGTTTCACCTCGGGGTTCCAAAGCAACTTGGGGCTCTGGCTCCACCATGCTGCCCTGTGTAAGCATTACAATGAGACATGCAGGGAGGGGTTCCTCCTGACACAGAGCAGAGGCACCTGGGCGTGGGACTGTGCATCTCCAGCAGGGCCATATGGTGGCCACACCACTGATGGGGGACTGTTGCAGGCCCTTGCCCTGCTCACTGCAGGAAGTCACCAGACAGGCCTGGCCCTCAGACTCTCCACCTAATTGACTTGCCTCACCTTAAGGATGCCAAGAAATGCCACTTGTTCAGCCACCATTAACCTCGACGCCACTTCTGGCCCTGCTTTGCTGCCTCCTGCTGCGTCTCTCAGTTTGGGGCAGTAAGTGCCCATGCCGAGGCCTGCACCGCGTGCCCCCTGCTGAGGCCAGGACCCAGAGGCCCCTCCAGGTCACCCTGCTCCGCACTGCAGCTTCCTCTCCCCACTGGCACGCACAGAGGAGCTTGCCCCCCCCCTCCCCATGATGGCAGGGGAGGTGCCAGGTGCCTGCTGACCCCCTGCACTGCTGCTTCAGGTTTTCCAGAGCTCATTCATATTCGCCAGTGCACATGGCAACCACCAGGAGCTTTGCATCCCCATTTGCCATTTGTGTCCTGCCTGCCACTATTGGCAACAGTGTCTCTGGCACAGAACTGAGTGTGGGCTGTGACACCGCCCTGAACGCACTTGTAGAGGTAAGGACGTCCCCTCGTGTCTGCTTTCCATGTGTTTCTCCTGCCCCAGGAGCACTGCTGCCAGGATGAACTTGGAGGGGCTTTCTCTTCCCCTCATGTGGAAACTGAAAGGGAAACCTGGCCAGCCATCCAGAATGAATGAGCCAAATTTGTTATTACTCCTTTTTCCATCAGCAGGAGGTTATATCACACTTTCCCTAACAGAGTAGTTTTCCCCAGTTTCTCCATCTTAGGAAGAGCCCACTTGTATCTGCCAATGCTCTGGCTGATCTTTCCTTCTGTCCTACCTGGATGAGGCCTGTGCTGGTGCCCGAGGGGATGGCCAGATGCATGATCTGTTAGGGAACCTCAGAGCAAGTCAGGAGGGTGTGAATCGGGGGTAGGTGCTGGGTGAGGGAGTGCCAGAAGAGCAGAAGGCATCTTTCCTCCTGCAGTAGGCAGAGCTGCCAGGGCTAAGACAGTGCTCCCCTGAAGGGGGACCTGGCAGGCCCAGCGCCTGGCATCCTTGTTCCATCATGAGAACCGATGCCTCTCCCTGAGCCCCCAGCCCATCCAGAGTCCCCTCAGTGCCAGGCTCTGGTCGTTGTCAGATCTGTGTGGTCTGTGTGTGGACATGTGGCCCTCCCCCCACAGGGAAAGGAAAGTTGGCCAAGAGGAGGGTCAGGAGAGCGACCCCTAACAGCAGTGCAAACACTTCCCTGACAGTCTGTGCAAAGCCCGAGCGTTGCAGGGGCCCCGTGTTCCGAGGGGCACAGCCCCTGCACAGCCTGTCGTCTCTGTCCAGGCCGCTGTTTAGAGTTGAGTGTGGATGCAGAGAGAGGACGGAAGGGCTGCTGCTGGGCGCAGCCGCCTGAATCTCTCGCTCTTAAACTGGTGGGTACGTCTGAGCTTCCCCTTTCACTGCAGCTACTGGCAGGAGGCGGGCTTGCTCTCAGCCTCCCAGGAGGGTGGGGGTTTCATTCCCAAGTCGGAGGCTTCCATGGGCCCCGCATTTCACTTCCCTGCAGTTCTGCTTCTTTGCAGATAAAATACGGTCATAGACGGACCCTTAAAACAAGCACTGGCCACTGAGTGCTGGAGGTGCCAGGTGTCCCCCTTCACATCTCCCTGGCACAGTTGGCATCTCCCCACTGCTCACCCCACTTCTGCTCTTTGCCTGTGCCTAGCATGTCACCTGAGCTTTGCCCCTGGTCTGCGCTCTGCAGGGGAGCCCTCCTGCTCCTGGCCAGAACACAAGTCATGGGAGGCCGACCTCCTGGCCCGTTAATGGAACAGGACTGACCATATCTCCACAGTCCACGAGCTTTTCCTACCCACATGCTAAGTTCCACTTTATCTTTTCACTTTCAACTTATATTTTTTAAAAACCAGTATGGCAAAAAGTTAGCACTGAAACTGTCACTTGACGGTTTTCCTCCACTGTGACAAGGCCCAAAGATTTTTCTCAGAGTCGTCTGTGGTCCCCCAGAGAGTGCCAGCATTTGCAGGAGGGGACATTCCTACAGTGAACGTGGTGGTGGGGGTGGGGCTGGCAGGGCATCAGGCCAGGCAGGGACATCAGCCCTCCTGACTGCTTCCTCTCACCCCAAGTCAGAGCCTCTCCCCGCCATGTGGCACCAGCTCAGGGCAGGGGTACATTTGCTACTGTGTGTGGGCTCTCTCTCTCATTAGTCCTCCTTTTAGTAACTGAATGAGATGGGCTGAAATGACCTATTTTAAAGGAAAGGAATTTGGACCCTCAGACACAACCAAGGGGGTGCAGAGAGAGAAGTTAGGGACAAGCGCATCTAAGCTGCAAGCAAAGGCTGAGGGTGCCAGCCAGCTGTCACTGCCCTGACACTCAGTGGCTCACAGAGAACTGAGGCCTTGACTCCATGGTCAGGCTTCCCCGGGCTCCTGAGCTCCCTCCTTGCAACTGGTGCTGAGAGACGTGTGCATTCGTATCGGCGTCACAGGAAAGCTACTTCAACGGCAGGTTCTGCCATTCCGTGGTTATTCCACTGTTCTCCACGTTGGTGATGATAGTGTCTGCCTTAGGTGACCTGCTGGGGAGAACCCTGTGACTCTGCAGCTGGGGGGGGGCGTGAACATCCCCCCCGTGTGCACAGACAGCCCTGTTGCATTTCACCACCACCACCACCCCCAGAATCCATCTGAGACCGAGGCTGTGCAGGGCCGTGGAAGTGTTAGGATGCAGTGTCAGAGACCCGGCGCCAACAGCACCTCCCCTCGGGCTCCGCGCCTGCCCCTCCGCAGTCGGGTCTTCGGCACTTGTCTAGTTCCATTCCCCACCCGCATCAGAACCGGGGAGACAAGGGTTGCCCACATTGGTGCCTTTTTCCTCCTCGCACGTCAGCTCCTAGAGACTGCAACACGACCCACCAGCTAAAGCACATGCTGGATTTGGAATAAATCGATCTAATTATTGGGGGAAGGTACAGCTCCGTCCAAGAAATTGACAGCCTAGTTAGGCGTGATAGCAATTGGCCTTCTGTGTGAAAATCAAAATGCTCTCTCACCTGACCGAACATATTCAAGGGGAAAATCTCCAAATCAATATTACACTTCTCTGTACAAACCTTCTCTCTTGCCCCCAAAGATCCATGACGCCTGGTCTCCAGCCCGCCACTGCCCAGCCCCCTCATCATGTCACTCTAGACACAGCCCTGTTTAGTCCAGGGGGGACTGGGCCATGGCCTTGACGGGCTGCTGGGTGGGCGGGATGCTCTTATTCCATCCACTGCCAAACATTTACTGAGCACCAGCTGTGTTCCAGGCATGGCAGACTGTGGTGAGCCCACCCTGTGACTAGTGAGGGAGGTGTTCCAGGCATGGCAGACTGTGGTGAGCCCACCCTGTGACTAGTGAGGGAGGCACCCCAATCCAGTAGTCACACAGAAAGTTGCAGAAAGACGGACTGAGCTGGTTTCTGTGGGGAAAGACCACGAGATGTCAGTGGAGCCCCAGCAGTGGGAGTGGTCTCGTCCCAGCGAGCAGGCTGTTTTCCTGAGGAAATGAGCCAGACACTTAAGTCTGGGTCACAGTGATGAGGCAGGAAGGGGGCTGCACTAGTCCCTTTGCTGCCGGATGTCTGAGATGATCTCACTGGGCTAGGGTCAAGGTGTCTGCAGGCTGTGCATCCTCCATCAGCTCTGGGAGAAGCTGTTGTGGGCTCTGGCTTCTAGAGCAGCCTTGCTGCATGCTTGCCCCTGGCCCCTTTTCCATTTGCAAGGCTGGCAGCTAGCCTCTTGCTCCAGTGTCACCTGACCTCTGTCCCTGGGTCAGGCCTGCATCTGGGTACCTCTGGGGGTCACGATCTAGCCCACCAAAGGCAGTACATGGAAGGGTCCTGGGGAGAACTGGGTAGGCCCAAGGGGTCCATAGAAAGGCTTGAGATACTCGAGGAAGAAGGTGATGTTACTCTAGGCTGAGCAAGGCAAGGACTGAATCAGTGTGTTTCTGGCAGAGCTGGTTAGAGGCTTTGCAGGGCTTGAGACAAGAGGAGAGTGGCCTGGACAGCAGTGTATGAGTTTCTCTGTATCTGGAAGAAGGTGATGGCCAACATTTCCTTAGGAGACGTGCTGTCTGTGTGTCTGGGAGACTCGTGAGGACTCTGTCTAGGAGCCACTGCCCATCTCAGTAGAGGTGCCCTGACATGGGCGCACATTCAGGGACAGGTTGAGGGTGACCAACCCCAAGGTCATGGTTTTAAAAGAAAATAGAATTTCACAGGGACTATGGTCAGGGCCAAGGCCAGCTGTCTCCGCCCCTGCGCAGGCACCTGGGTGTGCTACCTGTGGCTACACGCTTAGGACCTGCTGGGCTATTGGCTGCTCCTGTCCTAGCACCAGCTGGCCATGCATTGCAATGACCCATGTTCTTTTCTGTGGCCAGACGTGTGACCGCATCAAGCAGTCAGCCAGCGGGACCAAGCGCCGTGTGTTTATCATTGAGACAATGGGCGGGTACTGCGGCTACCTGGCTAACATGGGCGGCCTGGCGGCTGGTGCCGACGCTGCCTACATCTTCGAGGAGCCCTTCGACATCAGAGACCTGCAGGTACGTCAGTGTGCCCGTCACTTAGAGGCCTTCAGTGCTGCTGGCTATCCCTGCTCTTTCGATGGTATCAGACGATATACCAGGTTTAAGGCACTTCCAGTGACCTGCCCCTGCATCCAGGTCATGTGCCGAGGCACGGACTTTGTGTACGAGGACAGCGTGAGCTCACAGTTCAGGGCAGCTTTCACTCTTTACCAGGCTTGAATGCTTTTGTCTACTGAACTATTTCGTCCACTAAGCAGTTACTATTTCCTTAGGCCGGTCACCAGCCATTTAACATGTGTATCTGGTGTCTCAGGGGATGGGCACCGAGGCTCCCCGAAGCCTCCCATGACCTATGGTCCAAGCATGGAAGGTGAGCAATAGCTGGAAGCATCCCTTCCTGGAGCCCAGAGGCCACCCAGGACAAGCAGCTCTGCCCACTGTGAGCGCTGGCTTTAATGAGGGAACCTCCCCCGCCCCTACCCCATCCATATACCTGCTGGGGACACACCAGGGGGCTTAACATACTCTGTGGGCACAACCAACCCCAAACAAAATGGGAACCAAACTTATCTCCTGCCCTTCCCTGCAGCTCATTCCCATGTATTATTGTAGAGCAGTCTTAGGTTTACAGCAGAGAAAGCCCATATGTCTGCAGCCGTCACACATAGCTGCTTACTCTCAGCACCCCTGCCAGAGTCGAGGACCCACAGGGACACACATAGCTGCTCGCTCTCAGCACCCCTGCCAGAGTCGAGGACCCACAGCGACATGCACAGCTGCTCGCTCTCAGCACAGGACCCACAGCGACACGCACAGCTGCTCGCTCTCAGCACCCCTGCCAGAGTCAAGGACCCACAGCGACACGCACAGCTGCTCGCTCTCAGCACCCCTGCCAGAGTTGAGGACCCACAGCGACACGCCATCAGCACCCCAGGTCCACATTGGGGCTGACATTAGGGTTCACTTGGGTGTTGCTGCTGCTTTTAAATCTTAACATCACAATGCCTATTCTTCTAAATTGACGGGTTTCTTGGGGCCCCCGGCTCGGTAGGTGGAGGGCTGGCAGGGTAAGCACAGGTTAGCTGGATTGCTAAACCCAGCCGTGGGTCAGACAGAGGTCAGCCCATTCAGCACAGGCATTAGCCAGTAAAACACAACTGAAATACACAAAACTCAAATAAAATGTAACTGTAAAAGTTATGATTTTATGTTCCTAAACCAAATAAATCAAGTAGAAAGATAGTTGATTTTTTTATTTATCTGTAATTTTTTATCTTGACTTATGAATTTCTCTACAATATTGCATTAACCCTTTGAGTAGTAAGTTTTTTTTCATGCTTGCTACCCCCGGGAGTTTCTTTTTTTTCTTCAAAAAATGAAATTTCATTTACAGTTTTATTAACTTAAAATCATGTTTGATAACCAATTTATGGAAACAAGAAGAACATACATTTGCCTTTTTTTTAAATGTTGCCTTACACATTTTTAACATAAATCAACAGTGCTATGGATGGTCAGAAGGCACAAGGACATATATAAAAGTTCATACTACTCGCCTGGCCTGTGGTGGCACAGTGGATAAAGTGTCAACCTGGAACACTGAGGTTGCCAATTCGAAACCCTGGGCTTGCCTGGTCAAGGCACATATGGGAGTTGATGCTTCCTGCTCCTCACCACCTTCTCTCTTTCTCTTTCTCTCTCCTCTCTAAAAGTAAATAAATAAAAAATATTAAAAAAAAAAAGTTCATACTACTCAAAGGGTTAAATATTTATACTTCAAACACTTGTCTAAAGATAGTGCCTCATCAGCCCATCCCATAGTTCTTGGCATGTAGTAGTAGGTGCTTAATAAATTTAATTACAACGGGGATTTGCTTCTATGTAAATAGCTCTTTTTTCTGCATGTTTCCTCTCGAGAGAGACAGGATTCCTTTCCTTAGAGAATCTGTACACAAGTTAGAATCTATAAAAATTTCCCTTGGCCTGAAAATACTCGCTAGGCAGTTGTATATATGGGATTCTATAGAAAGTGAGGCGACAGATATTTTTCTCTGAGGTAAAAAATATTGTCATTAAAATAGGCAAGAAGCAGCCTGACTAGGCGGTGGCGCAGTGGATAGAGTGTCGGACTGGGATGCGGAAGACCCAGGTTCGAGACCCTGAGGTCTCCAGCTTGAGCGCGGGCCCATCTGGTTTGAGCAAAAGCTCATCAGCTTGGACCCAAGGTCGCTGGCTCCAGCAAGGGGTTGCTCGGTCTGCTGAAGGCCCGCGGTCAAGGCACATGTGAGAAAGCAATCAATGAACAACTAAGGTGTTGCAACGTCAATGAAAAACTAATGATTGATGCTTCTCACCTCTCTCCGCTCCTGTCGGTCTGTCCCTATCTATCCCTCTCTCTGATTCTCTCTCTCTGTCTCTGTAAAAAAAAAAAAAAGGCAAGAAGCAATAGATAAATTGTTTTTGGATGGAAACCTATGGACACTGAGCTCTGCTCACTAAATATGCCCAGTGACATGGCCTTATTTGTCATCTTCATCGCTGGGCTTGTCACTACCTGATATATGTTCTGTTCTCCAATCCAAAAAAATATATATAAACTCCAAGAGCAGCTGCTGTGTCCAACACCTAGAACCATGCAGTGCCAGTGAGTTTTCCTGTGTGACTAACAGATCACTCTCTCTTAGTCCAACGTGGAGCACCTGACTGAGAAGATGAAGACAACCATTCAGCGGGGGCTCGTGCTCAGGTAACAGGCTCTCTTGAGTTCTAGTTTACATCTGGCTTCTCAGAAAGAACCCATTTTATGTTCCAAAACCAAGCAGCCATCGCTTCTCCACTGGGACCCTCACGGAGTACTGAGGGGTAAAGCAGCACAGTAACTGTGCTTTGTGCCAAAAACTTCCACTCACTGAAATGACCTAAGGGTAATTTCTAAAAATTCATTTTTGCTTTGTAAATTTTAAAAAGATATCCCCAAGACATTTCTTTAATTAAGCCATAGACATTTATTTATAAAGAGAAGAAAATGTGTGCAATTATGCCCGGATTAGTACTAGGTGGACGCTGCCCCTAGCCCGGGCCCCCTCCTTTCCGTGTTTCAGAAACGAGAGCTGCAGTGAGAACTACACCACCGACTTCATCTACCAGCTCTACTCAGAAGAGGGCAGAGGGGTGTTCGACTGCAGGAAGAACGTATTGGGCCACATGCAGCAGGTAGGGGCCTTCATCCCATCTCTCCCATGTGGCCCTGGGTCCCGCAAAACAGAAAGGGAAACTGTTATTCACGTGACTTCTTTCTAGATGAATTGTCTTATTTTAGCCACTGTGGGAAAAATATTGTGTATTAGAAGTCATATCGAATATCACTGGCTCTAGGAATTCTGTGGTGATATTTGGGTAGGTGGGCTTTTTTTTTTTTTTTTTTTTACAGTGACAGAGAGTCAGAGAGAGGGATAGATAGGGACAGACAGACAGACAGGAATGAAGAGAGATGAGAAGCATCAATTATCAGTTTTTTGTTGCGACACCTTAGTTGTTCATTGATTATTTTCTCATATCTGCCTTGACCACGGCCTTCAGCAGACTGAGTAACCCCTTGCTGGAGCCAGCGACCTTGGGTCCAAGCTGGTGAGCTTTGCTCAAACCAGATGAATCCGTGCTCAAGCTGGCGACCTTGGGGTCTCGATCCTGGGTCCTCCGCATCCCAGTTCGACGCTCTATCCACTGCGCCACCGCCTGGTCAGGCTGTAGGTGGGCCTTTTAAAGGAAATGGGCAACTTTCATATAGTAGATACCAGTTTATTTGGAAAGACTTATTCAAATTAAGAATCTCATTCAATATTGGGCCCTAATAAACCATTCAAATTGGAATATCAAACAAATGATACTTATTTGAGATTTGCATAAAATCAGAATGAAGTGGAAAGGATTTTGGGGTATACTCTACAAAGCATGCCCCAGATGAGGAAGCAGGAGGTGGGCTGGAGTCAGGCCCCAGCATCCTGACCGCATGCCTGTCCTCACCCCATCGCCGCTGACCACTCCTGAGTATGCGGAACTTCTAACCTGAGGCCTGTTGTTCATTGCCGAGGATCACTGAACCTCCGGAACCTATGATAAAATGCTAGGCAGGTGTGTATTTTGTGCAAGCAAGCCCATGGAGTTGATCATAGTCTTAAAGGAAACTGGGACGCCAGCTCTGTCCCAAAATAAGACTACGGATTCCTTACACGTAGAAGATCCCAGAACAATGAAGACTGCCAGGTGATGAAGGCACTGATGCTTCACTCACAGGCTCAGCTCCACAGCACGAGTGACTGGGCTTGCTTTTGTCTGGTCCCAGCTATACACAAGCAGATACAATTTGCAGAAACAAAGTCCCCTCAAATCCCACATTACAAGTTTAATGTGAATTTTGTTAAATAATAGTAATTTTATTTCTACTTCATTTTAAAAAAATAAACAGCCAAGAAGGTATTGTATAACTAACAATTTTTTTTTTAAAGATTTTATTCATTTTAGAGAGGAGAGAGAGAGAAGGTGGGGAGGAGCAATAAGTACCAACTCCCATGTGTGCCCTGACCTGGCAAGGCCCAGGTTTTGAACTGGCGACCTCAGCATTCCAGGTCAATGCTTTATCCACTGTGCCACCACAGGTCAGGCTAACTAACATGTATAACTCTAACCACCAACAGGGTGGATCACCTTCCCCGTTTGACAGAAACTTTGGAACCAAAATCTCTGCCCGAGCCATGCAGTGGATCACCACAAAACTGAAGGAGGCTCAGGGAAAAGGTACCGAGTGATGCCACGGGGTGTGTGTGTGTGTGTGTGTGTGTGGCCAGGCCGGGTGGGGGTGGCATGTGCTAAAGATCTGTCTGCGCCCTGGGAGGTGAGCGCTGGTTCTCCTCTGCCTAAATCCCTTGAGCTGCACCTGACAAAACCAGACTGCATTCAAAGTTGTATGTAATTAGTTATAAACAAAATATGAAATGCTTTGTTTCTGCTTATTAGTGATGGGAGGCATCCAGTAATTTAGTGGCATTCCTAATAAACAGAAAATTGCTGTTCACACATGGGGCTCTTCTGCAAGACCCTGAGAGCTGATCTTTCCTTGTTTTATTTCTTGCCTCATGGAACACTGTGGACTTTTATTTAAGATACTTTAAGACTTACTCTGACTCACTCATTACTCTTTTTAGAGAAAGCAAGGAAGGGTTGGGGGTATCTAGCCTGTTTCCTCCTTCACTACCTCGTGCTTCTCCCCCCAACAGAACCTTGGCATCGTGATAGCCATGACGTTGCTTCCTTTGCTTTGGTACCTCATTAAACCGTCCAGGATGTTACTTAGTCCCGCTTTGTTTCTGCAGTTCATGTGAATGGGAGCACAGCATGCATTTCCCAGGACTGGAGTCCTTGATGTGGTGTTAGGTATTGAGAGTCCCCTGTGCCATCTGCCCACCAGGACCCTCTACCTGAGCCAGCCTTGTCTCTTGGTGTCTGCTGACAGGCAGTGCTTCATGCCCAGGGCCATGGACAGCCAGGGGCTGACCGCTGGGTCACAAGAATGCACAGGTCACAGGCTAATTCTTCAGACGTCTCACCACCACGAGCTCACCTGTGGGGCATGCCAGTCCCTCCCTGCTCTGTCTGATCCTTCACTGTTGAACTACTGCTATGATGTGGGCCTCGTGGGCTCACGGTGGCACTGAGAGGCCAGCTTCTTCATGCTCATGTAACTTTGTTTCTTCTGTGGACTCTTCATGTATTTTGGCTGTTTTCTCTAAAGGTTGGTTATGTTCATAGTTTGCTTTGTTCATATCATTTTATAGGATCTAGAATTATTTTGATTTTATAGAAAATTTTTAATATTTTGTTAGAGGAAATTTGTTATTATATCCTGTCAATCGCATTAAAATCTCTATATCCCCCATCTGTGCATATCTTGTCACTTTCTGCAAGGGATCTTTTAATGACATGCTCTTAATTTTAATGCAGCCAGCTTACTTTTTCATTTATGCTTTGGGCTTTCTGTTACTAAAATACTCTCACATTTAGCTTTTAATTCACTAGAGTTGATATAAACTTTAATTTTTTCTTTCTTTTTTTCATTTTTTACAGGGACAGAGAGAGAGTCAGAGAGAGGGATAGATAGGGACAGACAGACAGGAACAGAGAGAGAGATGAGAAGCATCAATCATCAGTTTTTTGTTGCGACACCTTAGTTGTTCATTGATTGCTTTCTCACACGTGCCTTGACCACGGGCCTTCAGCAGACCGAGCAACCCCTTGCTGGAATGACCTTAGGTCCAAGCGGGAGAAATTTTGCTCAAGCCAGATGGGCCCGCGCTCAAGCTGCCGACGTGGGTCTTCCGCATCCCAGTCCGACGCTCTATCCACTGCGCCACCACCTGGTCAGGCGATATAAACTTTAAATAGTCCACTTTCATTTTCTTCCATGTAGGTAATCAATGATTTGGGTGCCATTTATTCAGAAGGCCATTCTGTAGGATAATATCCATCATAGACCAAGTATCTATAAACTTACAGGACTATTTCTGGGTTATTTGGTTCATTTTTTGGCATGTAACTCATTGGGGAACAATCTTTTTTTTCATTTTCTGTTGCATGAGGTTTTAGAACTTTATATATATATATATATCTGCATCGCTGATTCCAAATCTGAAATCCGTTTTTTAGTGCATGCTCTAGTTTTAATGCAATTTTAATTTCTTTTTGTTACAGTTAATGGCATGCATTGGTTTTTAAATTGGAGTTAAAGGGCAACGATTCTTGGATTAAACATAACCACAAGGCAATTAATGTTTTACAAACATCACTTTTACATAACTATAGTTGTTTTTAAATGTAAAAAATTATCTGATAAAAACACCCTCTTATTTTAAAGATTGAATCATGGCTTCTTTGAGTAGGCGTAAATGTAATAGTCCTGACACCTTCTGTTATATATGTGGCAGTTACACACTTCAACGTCAAAGGCGCAATATTTCATCATTTGTGACACGTGCATATATTGCCTATTTTCAAGTTTCCCTTGACAACCAAGACAAGAATTGGGCTCCTCATATTGTGTGTCATAATTGTGAGGAAATGCTTCGTAATTAGACAAAAGGAAAATGCAAAGGAATGCCTTTTGGTATTACCCTGGTTTGGCGTGAACCTAAGGACCACAGCAGTGACTGTTATTTCTGTCTGATCCATACAAAGGGCATCGGCAAGAAAAAACGGCATATGATCGCATATCCTAATATTCCTTCAGCAATACGACCTATCCCACACTCTGACACACTCCCAGTTCCAGTATTCAATGGTTTTATTTCTTCTAAGGATGAAGAAAGTGAACATGGTGATCAAGTGTACTTTGATAAGATGCACGAGGAAATGGTTGTAGAATCTGAAGGGTCTTCTTCTGATGCCAAGCAGTCATTAATCCCTTAGTAGTTTAGCCAACCTAAGTTGAATGACTTAGTAAGAGATTTGGGCCTATCAAAGAAAGCAGCTGAGTTATTAGCCTCCAGGCTTCAAGAAAACAATGTACTTCACCCATCAGCTAAAGTATCCCATTTCAGGAAGCATGAACAGATTTTTGTGGACTTTTTTCCCCGAAGACAAACACTTTGTTTACTGTCATGGTATCAGTAGTCTTCTCAGCCAGCTAGGTGTTACCACTTACAGTCCAACAGAATGGCGGCTCTTTCTTTACAGCTCTAAATGGAGTCTGAAATGTGTTCTACACAATGGTAATGTTTATGCAGTGGTTCCAACTGGTTATTCAACTCATCTGCGAGAAGATGATAATGACATAAAAATTGTCCTTGACTTTCTGAAATATGAGGAGCATAACTGGATCATTTGTGTGGATCTTAAAATGGTCAATTTCCTGTTAGGACAACAGAGAGGTTTCACAAAGTATTCTTGCTTTCTGTGTTTGTGGGACAGCAGAGCTCGGGAGAAACACTGGACACAGGAGCAGTGGCTGAAATGTGAAGGTCTGGAGTAGAGATGCAAAATATTATGAATGAACCTGTAGTTAATCAAGAGAGGATAATTTTCCCCCCACTTCACATCAGACTTGGCTTAATGAAGCAGTTTGTTCAGGCTTTGAATAGAGAAAGTGAATGCTTTCAACATATTATTTCTGCTTTTCCTGCCTTGTCTTTTGAGAAGATAAAAGCAGGTGTATTTGATGGACCTCAAATTTGAACCCTCATATGTGACGAAGAATTTGCCAGGATGATCAATGAGGAGAAAGCAGCATGGCAGTCTTTTGTGGCAATTACAAAGAACTTCCTTGGCAACAGAAAAGCAGAAAACTATGAACTTCTGGTTCAAAGGATGCTGTTGGCTTTCTGTGACATTGGATGTAACATGAGCATTAAGATTCACTTCCTGAACAGTCACCTTGATAAGATTCCCGAAAATCTTGGAGCTGTTATTGATGAGCAGACCACTGCTGGAGCATCAAACGCAAATTTTTGCCTGAATAGAATTTAAATAAATTTTGTGCAAATTTTATGATTAATATGTTTTTTCAAAATTGTAGACAAATCTGATGCAATCAAATTTTTTGTGTATTTACTGCATTATATAATTATTATATTTTTCACAAAGATGATGCCCAATGGTAAACTAAATTTTGAAAATTTTACAATAAGATGAAAACATAAAATCTTGAATTGCAAAACCACTATAGCTTACAGAGAAAAACTAATTTCAGATTTGAGATCAGCACACTCGAATTAGGTAAGAACAGTGTTTTTTGTGGATGCAACAAAAATTTTGTTAAAGTGTTATCAATTTCTTGACAGTATCTCAGTTTTACTAACCATTGGTATTATTACCAATAAATACCTGGTGGTAAAGCTCTACCTGGGCCTTCTTATTTGGGCAGTTCTGGGCCTATCCTGCCATTATAGGAATAATAGGATCAGACTGTCCAAGTCCACCACAAGTACTGCTGGATTTCTTTTGTGCCAGGGCTTATATTTCATCAATAAACGATTGGGAGAAAGAATCAACATTTTTAAAATGGCAAGTTTCTAATTCATGAACATTGAATCTCCATATGCTTAAGACTGTTTTAGCTTATCAAAGCACTGTTTTAAAGATCTTGCGTAATTTTTTGGTAAATTTATTCCTGACTCCTTGATCTTTAAAAAAATACGTTATTTTAAGTGCTATTAATTTTTTTTATTATTGTTCGCACACATAAATACAATTAACTTTTGCCAAGCTGATTTTCAATCAACATTTTATGTACTTTCTTAATTTTAATAATTATTTGTAGAGTCATTATTTGGATTTTACATCAAAATATATATCAGTGTCTGAGCTTTGATTTTTCCCTTGGTAACATTCTGTTACTCTGGAGATGCCCGAATGGCAGTAGTGAAGGCAGCGCTCCTGTCTGTCCAGAGCCTAAAGACTAGGGAATGCCTTCAGTGCTTTTTGACTGTGAATTCTTAATAACACTCAAGTTTTTCTATTAATTGCTGTAGTTCTTGGATACTCTGTTCATTTCATATTTTTCAATCATTTAAGGATATTATATACTTTTTGCATCAATTGAGATGACTAAGTCTTCTTTATTGGATTTCCTAATGTTGAGCCTACTTTGCCTTCCTGGGGGCGTCCCGCTAGTCCCAGGCGTGTTCTCTCTACTCACTGGTGCAGCTCTTTGTTTAGTCCATTTCCTGCTCATCCTGTCCCTCTCAGGGTCGGGCTTCTTCTAATTTTCTCAGAAGTCTGGAGGATTCCCCTCAGAAATTTTTTGTTTGTTTTTTTTTTAAGATAAAAACACAGGGACAGACAGATTGGGAGAGAGATGAGAATCATCAACTCATAGTTGTGGCACTTTAGTTGTTCATTGATTGCTTTCTCATATGTGCCTTGACAAGGGGGCTTCAGCTGAGCCAGTTACCCCTCACTCAAGCCAGCGACCTTGGGGTCCTGTCTGACACCACGCTCAGGCTGGTGAGCCAGCATTCAAGCAGGATGAGCCTGTGCTCAAGCTAGCGACCTCAGGGTTTCAAACTTAGGTCCTTGGAGTCCTAGGCTGATACTCTATCCACTGTTCCACTGCCTGTTCAGGCCGTAAGCTGTTTTGATTTTTGGATGTTTAATAACACTCCTCTGACACCTCCAGCAGAGGCTCCCATTTTCTTTGTAGGGAGCGCTGACTAGGCCGAGTCTCTTTACTATTTACAGAGCTACTCATGTTTGTATCTTGAATCCCTTTTGTAAGTTATGTTTTCTAGGAATTTTCAAATTCATCTACATTTCAAAAAATTTGACAGGAAAACTTTCACAATATCCTTTTTCATGCTGGCAGCATTTCTGGTCCCCATCCTTCCAGGTTCAGGTTATCTGTGTTGGTACCTGTATCTCACTCCCCCTACACCCGTTTTCTTTGTCAATCTTACCAGATCTGAGTGTTTAATGTTACTGCCAGTGTTTGACTTACACAAGCACAGCAATATCAAGTTTCATCCTAAGTTTAGTCTTCAAAGAACTGGCATTGATTTTTAGTTCTACTAAGTTTGTTTTCTACATCAACTTCTGCTTTCATATTTCTTCCTACATTTTGGATTTTTCTTCTTCTTTCTACAGGTCATCTAAGGATGATTTCCAGCTGCTCACAGTATGCAGTTATGAGCATACGTTCTTATAAGCACGTAACTGGAACCTTTCTGCCGTTTAAGCCAGTTTTCCTCTTCCAGTATTGAGTGACATATGTAGTCACTTTACTTCCTGTGCTGTCTCACTGCCAAGCACAAGTAACAGCTCCTCAGGTTGAATGTGGAGTGAGGGCACCCCATCATCCCTGCCTCTACTCCCATCATCCTGAAGGGGGCTTCAGGGGGGCTCATGGCCCACCTATCACAGCCCCAGGAGATCCCGGGAGTTTGCTTCTGCCCAGGGAGGGTGTGAGATCTGAATTCCTTTATCTCCCACAGGACTCTGCTCCCTCCCATCACCAAGCCTTCTCTCCCCTTTCCTGATCTCATTGGCCAGTTCAGCCGACTATTCAACGTGACCAAATATCCATCCTCAGGTCATTTTTCTGTCCTTTATAGGAAAAAAATTTGTAACAGACGATTCTATCTGTGTGCTGGGAATATGCAAAAGAAACCTTCTTTTCCAACCTGTGGCAGAGCTGAAGGAGGAGACAGACTTTGAGTAAGTAAAGCTTTACATATCTAAACCCTACTGCAGCTAGAAGGAATGAAGGACAGAAGCCAAGGACAGAGGGATGCCGCTGTCATAGTCCTGTACTCACCCCTGCTGTCTCCTGTCCGCAGGCACAGAATTCCCAAAGAGCAGTGGTGGCTGAAGCTTCGGCCCCTCATGAAGATCCTGGCCAAGTACAAGGCCAGCCTTGAGGTCTCTGACTTGGGCCAGCTGGAGCACATTCATGGCAGCCACGAGGAGCCTGCAGCCATCTAGACGCCACTGCCTGCCAGCGATACTTTGGACTTTCTGTTTACTGCCCATTTTTGTAACACTTAAGTTATTTATCAGCACTTTACGTGTGAATACTGTTGACATTAATCTCTAATCACAGAGCACACGTCCTGCACCCTTCTCACTCCCGTTAGATCCTAAGGCTCCAGTGAGTTGTCTATATTGCATACCGTCTCCTGCTTTAAAATGTGCGTTTCTAGTGGAATAAACATTTCGGTAAAACTCCAACCACACTAAAGTTTCTTTAATTTTTTAAGTAGGCATTTAAATGTCAGGATTGGTGGGCAGTTACGAGAGGTTTGTGTGGCAGTTTTGTGGGAAGGTACTGCAACATATTTCTATAGGGGCAGTGAACTAGGTCACATGGAAGCACAGTCACAGAGAAGGAAGGTAATGCTGGGACATAGACATGGGGACATCAAGTGTACAGAGAAGGGCCCAGACCAGGACACCAGATAAGGTGACCCAACTCCTTCCAGAGTGTGGAACTAAAAACCCCATGAACGCATGTGTCAGGAATGAGGTGAGTACACAGGTGACCTCAGTCCGAGCTATGCACTGAGGAAAGGAAGACGTGTTCAGTGTCTGCATTAAAAGCATTTCTGCTTCCTCTCTATCCATCAGTAAGGGGGGAAAGTTGTGTGTGGAGAAAGTAGATGATAAGAAATCCAGAGACCATACAGATAGACATACAGCCTCGGTTCTAGACCACCACAATAGAGCGAGTGTAATGCTGGTGGCCAAGGCCAAACAGGTGCACCACAGATTCGGGCAGAGGTAGAGAAACTGTGGAGCTGGAAAGCATTGGGCCATTCTGTTTAATAGAGTCTCACAACAGCGGACAAGCACACAGGCGGGGAACCGCCTCTCAGGCACACAAATAGCACAGTGGCCCCTCAGTGTGGGGGGCAGGCACCCTGCCACCCACAATCCCCAATCTCTCTTGAGCACAAGCACCCATAGCCTTACAGAGGCTGTACGCACATGGTGCAGCCACGCACCAGTCAGGCAGAGTGCTTGCAGCTTGTAACCCCAAGCACAAGCCTAACACAGCTGCCCCACAGCGAGTATCCCACTAAAACAAGTCCTACAAATTTCTGGTAGCAAGTAAATATAAAAGTTATGTTTATACAAGAGTAGTCTACTAAGTATGTGATACAGTATGTTTAAATGTACAAACCTTAATTATAAAATACTCGACTGCTTTAAAATGCTAACAACCATCTGAGCCTGGTGGAAAATGGAATTGACAACCCACTCGACGCAGAGTGGCCACAGCTCCAAACTGTACAACACACACGCAGCACCTGCGAAACGCAGTAGACTGAGCTCTACCTGTGGGCTTTGTTTAGCACCTGAGGATTAAATGACAGAGGAAGGGCCAGCATTGAGTTTCCTTTCTGCCTGAAAAACTTCAAGTGAGTAACATATAAGGCAGAGCCTGTAAATAAAGACAAAATGTGAACAAATTAATGCTTATTAACCCCAAACACACCATTCTCAACAGGGTGCCCACTTATGGTGCATCTGCCCCCACACTTTTTGTGATCACACTTTTTAATAAATCAAGACAGGTGTCGGAATACCTTTGTTGGTGTATTAATTTCACTCATTCATTTCTAAGAAAAGGTCCTAAGAACTATTTAGCAAAATGTCACTTTAAAACGAATAAAGCATGGTAGATCAGAGTTGCCTTTTATTTTTAAATGTTTAAATAAATGTTCTAAGATTAACAAGGTAAAATAAGCACTTCTATCATTATTAGAAAGTCTTACAATAATAATCAGTGCATCTCTTCCATTTAATGCATGATTACTTCAATTAATTTCTTCACGATCTCCCATTTCCTCTTTTAACATAGAAGACTTTTGGTTTGACTTGCCAGGCAAGTATGTACCTTTGGCAAAGTTTGAAGAAGTTGTCTACCTTACAAATTAAGCCTGACTCGGCTCACTTCTTAGAAGCCCATGAGCATAGGGCAGCCGAGTGCCCGTGCACAGATGGAGGTACTCGTCATCTGATGATCCAGGACGGGTCCTTGGCAATTTTCGTGTTCTCCGGTCCCAGCAGCGCCAGCCCATGGGTGCTCCTGCCAACACCGAAGTACCTGAAAAGGCAGGCGGAGGGTGAGGGATGTTTCCATGGCAGGTGCCCCCAGGGTCACTGGACGTCTCTAATGCTCCAGGCCACATGGCTGCACTCACTTGCTGCTCACATCAATGAGACCGTCGCGGTGGACGGCAAAGAGCTGCTCCCTGTGTGCCTGCTTCAGCTCATCCGAGAGGCCGTACAGGAAGTGGTCCAGCCCTGAAGGAACACAGGTGACTGGGGAGGGCCGAGCTGACCTACTCCCCTTTGGGGAAGAGCATGGAGGTGAGTGACGGCCAAGTCAGGACGGTCTCCGCCCCATTCCAGCCACACTGCCCAGGACATTTCACAGCTAGCTCACTGAAGTTCTGAGATGATGGAGCGTGACCCCTTGTCCACTGGCAAACCGCGAGATGCTCACTCTCAAGGTGGACATTCGCGTATCACGAGAGAGGCTGCAGAGGGAGGTGGGGTGAGGTGGGCACACAACTCAAGCACTCAGCCTGCAACAGTCTGGTCACACTGTCCATCAAGGGGCTGTTTCTCACTCCGAGTACCTTTGTCCGAAGGCGCCACAGGAGCGTCCACACCAGAGAACACAGACAGCTTGGCCTCATCGATGTCCTGCTGTGAGAACCTCCCAGATGTGGCCCAGTCAATGGCCTTCGCAAAAGACTGGAGTGTTTCTGTTGAACGTGGATCCCTAGGAGACCCAAGAAGTTAGCTACTCACTCACGTTTGCCAATGGAAAAACAAGCAACAATTATATGCTGACTTCATAATTATTAAAGACTAATTGAATGTTTAGTGAAAAAAACAATGCTCCAGAAATTCAAACCTGGCCACACAGGCCATCTGACCCTCTCCCACCCCTTAGAGATGTGGTCTGTTCACCCAGCCTTACCACCAGGTCAGTAAATGCACCCACTGGCTCCACTGGGAGGAGTCAGGTGCAGGAAGGAAAGTCAAATGGAAGGGAAGACTCATGGAGAAATGCTAAGAAAGGCTAAACAAAAACCCTAACTTCCTGAGGATGCACTCAGAATAGCTGAATACCCCGTCTGGGCCGACTCCCGAGAGCCTTCCCTGTCTAAGTGCAGAGCTAGAGAGGCCTTTGTCCATACTACAGACACAGCTGAGCAGTTCGGTGGGTGCTGGAGGGTGGGGTTCTGAGAGAGGCAGGGAAGGAGAGACGGGAACACCCAGCTGCTCCTGCCCATGCCCTGCCTGACTGGGGACTCGACCGGCACCCTTTGTGCTCCGCAGTGAGGAGCTAACTCAGCAACATATCCAGCCAGGGCTGAATTTTTCTTTCTTTGTTTCTTTTTTTAAAGAGAGAGGAAGGGAGAGAAAGTGGAGGGGAAAGGGAAGCATTCGTTGGGTGCTTCCCGAGTGTGTCATGATAGGAGATCGCACCCACAACCTATTGTTTCCAGACGACACTCTGAACTGACTGAGCTAACAGGCCAGGGCCAGGCTTGGGTGTTTTCCATCCTGCAGACTCTAGCACGGACACCAGGAAGTGTTCGGATGCAGCAGTGGGGAGCAGAGAGAAGTGTCTCAGAGGCACAGACAATCTGTCCTTCCCCAGAGCAGTATCAGAATAAGTGTCTTCAGGCAAAGGGCCACAGAACATTGAGAGGGGAAAAGCAGTCTCTGTGGCCCAGGGGCCCAGCCTCTGCCATTCCACCAACCAGAAAGCTCAGGTCACCTTCTACTGAAATACACTTGTCACCAAATGCCAGGATTCACTTAAGGCCAAATGTTTCTTGCTCTCTCCTGATGTCCCTAAAACTGAAAGGACAGTGCTGGGTGTGACTAAGTGCCAAAGAGGTGGAAAAAAAGTGATAACAATTTTTCTCAAGTTCACTCCAACGTATGAGAACCCTGGTGACATAAAAGAGCCAAGGACTGTCTCTAACATGGGGCTGACCACCTGCATGAGGTGGTCAGAGAAAAGCTCACCTATAAGAGTAAAAGGTGAATATTCCGCTGTGACTGAGTTTGGCACCTCCACCGTAAGCACCACCTTTTTCTCGAATTTCTGTGTGCAAGAATTTAGCCGTCATCAAACGTGCCAGGATCTTAAGACTGAAATAAATGATTAAAAAATGCAAGTGAAAAACATGGCTGGCAGGGAAGTATCACATATAATACAAAGTAACCTAAAAGAACTTCAGAATATAATTAAATGAAAACAAAAACAAAGCAGCAGGGGCTGGGTGGACTGGGACACACCTTCCCCCACACTGCAAGCTCTCTCAGCCTCTTTCCAGACACAGGGAGCATTGTAAATCTGCAGCCACAACTCAGATCCCCACGTCAGCGTGTGTGTGTAGTACTTGCACATGGAAAGCTATTGACTAGTTTAACTGTTGCGATGTATACATTTTTTACATTCCTACTAAGTTCCATTGAGGATACTAACAGCTGATGCCCTGGATGGGAAAAGGATGGTTCTAGAAAGCAGCTTCCCAGGACAGAGGGAACAGGGCCACACCCCAGTGTGGCCGCCATTGGCAGGAAGCATGAGCATCTGTTCCGTGTGGGCACTCAGCTCCCACGCTTGCTCCCAGGGCAGGTGCAAGACTAAAGAGAAGCGAACGGGAGAGCAGTATGCTTGTTCCTAAAGATGGGGGAAGGGTGGCTGTGCTGCCCGCCCTCATCGGGGGACCTACAGCCCAGGCTCTGAGGTAGATGAGCTCTGCTCTTCTGATGAGGACTGGGGTCTATCCTCCATGTGTTTGTCTTTAGAAATTTCTATTACTTCTGTGTTGCCTAATGAACTCTTAGGAAATTATAAAATACAAAAAAGAGGCAAAAAATACTAGTAATCCTACTACCCAGGAGTACCACTTGTAATGTTGCCATGGTTTAACTCTACATTTTCCTATTCAGAGAAATACACATCCCTATCCTGATGGCCTAGCACAGAGTATGTCTAATATGGAAAAGACAAAAAATGCTGAGCAACACACTGTTTTCATTTTCTGCATAAACTCTTCCCGGAACCAGTGGCAGCCTCATGTTTCTGAGTTTCTACAATCCCACTACAACATTCCCCCGGCCCCCGACTCCCCTCAGTTCCTGCCAGCCTCGCGTGTACCTGGCATGATCAGGGTCTGTGTAGGGGGCAGTTCTGACACATTCACCGATGTAGTTCACAGGGAACGGAAGCAGGAAATGTGTCTTCATCTGGCAAGGCTTGAAAGTGGGCTCCTGCAGAGGGAGAGGCAGGTCAGGCTGTGTCATGGTGAGGTGGCCCACAGGTGCTATCCGTGTGTCGCCCGGACTTCTAAATGTCCTGCTTCATGTGGACATCGCCAGGCACGGTCTCACATTTGAGAGCAAGGCGCTCACTGATGGTTATGTCATGCCACACAACTACAATGAGATATATTCATTCTATGTCACTTCAGTGGTCACTGTGCGAGCTTTTTTTTTTCTTTTTGTTTTTCTCCAGAAACAGTGTCAGTTGCCTTGTCTGTGGCAAACCAAACTGAATGCCCAGATTACTCCAGCAGAGTGAGCTAAAGGAACAACACTGCCAACTGGAGGTGAATTAATCTGATTCAGCAGGTAAGTTACAATAGAAGCACATTGGTGAGACCATGTGAAGAACAGTGGTCTACATGGGCACTAGGACAGATAGGATTCTCCTGGTCCTACATTCAGCAAAGTGAGGCACCAGGCTGGCACTCAAGGGCGGCTGCCAGCCACTCAGCAGGGCGCAGTCGGGCTGAGGATGCTGGCTCTGGAATGACAGGCTTTGTTAACTTACTGTGATCAGCTTCCTGACGAGCTGGGAGCCACTCATGTGAGTGCTTCCCCCAGATCCGTTAGGTGCAGGTTTCTGAAAATGTTTCCAAGAGAAATTAGAAAAATCCTAAACTAACTTGAAATAAATAAGAAAATACAGTCCAGAAAATTCACAGAGCTAATAACAAGTGTTAGGGCACATTTGCCTAAGTGTTTTAAATAACGATATTCTAACCACATGGTTCCTCCATCACAGAGGGCTCTGGGAAGGCAAGGAGGCTGGTCCATTCTGGGATAAGGGACATATGGATACAACAAAGGAGAAAGCAGAAGTCAGTCCTCTGCAGAATGTGTATATTGTCAACCTTCTGCATGAGAAGTAAGGCTTCTCTTCTGACTTTTGGGAGCCAGATTAAACCTACTTTGTAAGTTAATCACATTGACCAGAACTTACTGAATGTGATAATTCTAGAGAAATATCATGTACTACTGAGTCAGGGAAAAGCCTCCCCATCAGCAATGAGACCAGCTTCCTTGGTCATTATTTTTGGCTGTTCATTCAAGAGCATATCCCAGAAGCCTGTGTCCTCCATCATCTTGAGAGTGTATGCCTCAGGGCTCCAGGGACAATAGAAGCACAGAGTCCAAGGCCATATTACAGGGATTCAACTCACTTCTAACTGGGTCAGCCCTGGGTTGGACCGAACCCTGCTGTACCTGGTCTCCTTGCCAGCAATGGGGACATCAGCACCCGTAAACAGAGCAGTCTGGGACCCAACCCCCCAGCTGCTCTCACCTCCACCACATGTGGGCGCACCGGCTTCCGCTCCTTCTTACTACGCCCAAGGCTTCTAAGGAAGTCTCCTACTGCTTGTTCCATCTGAGACAGCTGCTGCGGGGTTGCATTCACTGCACACCTGTTTAAAATATATACGCACAAAACTCTTATACATCTTGTATAAATACCAAAACTAAAAGCAGGTAATACAGTTCTTGTATAAAACAATGCTCAAAAATATCAAAAAGAAGCAATAGCCAAATATGGAAACAACACGGTCGCTACCTAAGGCCACAGTGCTTTCAAGTTAAAGTCTATTCTGTCTTTCAGTGGGTTATAGCTAATAAACTGCTGTCGAGACAAAAAGACTTCATTTGTGACTCTAAATTCTGTTCTTCTAAAGACGCAAGGAGAACACATCTACCAACACCTTCAGGTTCACAATGTCATAGACTAAAAACTGTAACCTCTGTCTAGAAGAGAAATCCAACAGTATAAAGACATAAACTATTCATTAAAGAAATTATAAGTTGCCACCCATGCTCTCAAAAAAATTTATATAATTCTTCCAAATTCTACAGAATCAGATAATACTATAACAACTTGAACGATACAGTAAATGGACAGTGTATTTTTCTTCTTTTGGCTCTAAGCCTACACTTATTTCAGTTAAATTAATACAAAATACCATTAAAGTAATATTAACTATATTCCAGACTCTAAACCAACTGCATTGCATTTATTCTTATCTTCTTTGCCATAAATCTGCAAAGTAGTATTTTATGGAGAAAACAAAAGGCCCAGTGGTTAAGTTGACTAAGGCACTGGGTACAAGTGTCAGTGCTGTCCAGAAACGGGCTGTCAGGTCTTCCCGCATCAAGGCACAACACTGACCTTAGAGCTGCCTTCCTGGCAATCAGATGGTCTGGGGGAACTTGCTGGTGATGCCCGGAAACTGACTGGGACGATATTGGGACTCTCCAATATAGAGCTACAGCTAAACTAAATCCGTGTCACTGGTAATACAACTGTCAATCATTTCTACATTCTGTTCACACTCACAAACCTGAGGGCTTAGGGCATTGGTTCTCAAAGTGTGCGTCTCAGAAGATTTCCAGGTGTGCCCTATGGTATTCCAGAGAAATATGTGCCTGTTGGGGACCAAAAAACCAACAGGGTTTTTGGAGTTTAGAATTTTGGGGGACAGAGGTGTGGGGAATTGGCTGTAAACTGACAGTCTGCCCAACCCCCTACCTCACTTGCCTGATTAGGTTGCAAAAGGCTGTTAAGCTGTGGTGCTGGATTGTTTACACTACCCCCCATGTTCCCCAGAAAGACTGTAGGCAAGTTTCTTCTATCCTTTGTTTGGTGTAAAGTTAAGATGATATGTATGGTGGGGGTTTTCTGCACTCAACACAATTAAGAGTAAAAGAGAGGAATTCTTCAATATATTGACCAGGAAATGAGAGTTTGCCTTTCAAATATATGTCCAAACATTGAAGAAATCACTAGGACACATCAGGCTCATGTTTCTCATAAACACAAGAAAGAAAAAACTTAACACATTTGCACTGGGACCAGCCAAATTTATTAAATCTTACTAAGAATGTATCTATCTATCTATCTATATATATTAAAAAAACATTTTTGTCAATTACTTATTATTCTTTTTTACAGAGACAGAGAGAGAGTCAGAGAGAGGGATAGATAGGAACAGACAGACAGGAACGGAGAGAAATGAGAAGCATCAATCATTAGTTTTTTGTTGCGACACCTTAGTTGTTCATTGATAGCTTTCTCACATGTGCCTTGACCGCTGGCTTTCAGTAGACCAAGCCACCCCTTCCTGAAGCCAGCAACCTTGCCTCCAAGCTGGCGAGCTTTTGCTCAAGCCAGATGGGCCCGTGCTCAAGCTGGCGAGCTCGGGGTCTCAAACCTGGGTCTTCCGCATCCCAGTCTTGACGCTCTATCCACTGCGCCACCACCTGGTCAGGCTCATTTTTTTATTTTTTAACCCCTTTTTTATGAATTCTAAAAAGCATAACTCAAAAAATGTAACATAAAAATGTTTTTTAATGTCAAAATAAATTTAATTTTGTCGCATTTATTTTAATTACCATAAAAGCACACTTGGACTTTATATATTTTTTCTTTAATATCTGACTTAATTATTATAACATATTCCTCAGAAATCTATATATAGTGCACCTACAATTATTTCTAGGATTTTAGATGCACCCGGACTTCAAAAAGTTTGAGAACCACTGGCTTAGGATAACTGTATGTGAATAGCCAAGATGCTAGGTGTTTTCCACAAACTATCGTATCATAATTATGTTGACAAGAACTCTGCACTTTTACTCTGCATTTTAACCTGCACATGTCTCACCAATGACTCATTTATAGAGCATTTGCTGTCTACTTTTAGGAGCAATAAAACTAAATTATTAGAATAAATCTACCTCACAGTTCTAGGATGAAATCCATCTGCTTTCTTCCCCACCTCCTTCAACATTTGTTAAAGATAAAATATTTTCCCCCATATAAAATTTCTTCATTAGAACATCTAATAGATGGATTAGAACATCTGAAGTCCAGAATCAGTTCTATAATCTACACCAAACATTCTTTCTAATTGTAGTTAAGTTTATGTAAATACAACTTCATATGAAGAGCATCTGCACGCTGTACTCAGTGAAACTGGATGAATTGTTAGGATCTTTGCTCATAAACAAACCGTGAAACCCTACCTAATATTGTCGCAGTTCAATAAATATTTCTTGATGCGCGGGAGCTTTCTCAGGATGGGTCTGATGTCTGTCATTTCTGCTATTCTCTTCATCAACCTCACCTAAGCCAAAGGAACCAACACATAGAGTCAGACACTCCAAGCAGAGCAGGGAGCCCATGGCGCAAAGCAGGGACCAGACGCTCCTCCCAAGTCTGGAAACCAGACGCCTGATATGGGAAGTATGACTCTGTGCTTGTGTGTGAGAGCTGCACCTGCCTGCCTTTGGGAGGGGTTGAAATAGGGGGAAGAAAGAGGAGGATAGTTCCCCAGGAAATAAGGTCAGTTAGACTTAGCTTTCCTAAGATAAATAATTTAGTACTAAACAGTATTAGCCAGTCTGTAAGATCTGGCTAGGTCAGAATACCCAATGTCTCCTCAGCTGGTTACCTGGTCCATCCCACTGAAGGTCTCCTGCAGGTCCCCTGCGGGCGTCAGGGTCCTGCTCGCTCTGATGGATGCGTAGACATGTCCCGAGTCTGGGACTCCGTTGGACAGCTCTTGAGCGGCCATCTTCACTAACACTCTGAAGTGCTCTTCTTCCTCAAAGCGTGGGCTATAGACAAAGAAAAGTGTGCTGAGTTCTTGGAGCCCCATCAGAGCCCCTTCAACAGCACAGAAAAGGTATCAACTGGAAGTTTTCTGACTATGTACACGTCCCCAGAAATTTTATAAGTCCATAGGAATTATAAGGAAAAGTAGAAATTAGGCTCTGAAATCAACCCAACAGAGTAAAACTTCTTCCCTTTAGCATACTTCAGACTGGATTTGTGATACTCTCATGGGAGTAACATCTCTGCAAATCAAGTTACCTATTAAATATTTCAGCCCACAAGTGCATCATGTCTGGTAGGTTTCTATCTAGGCAGAAAGATGAAAAAAGCACACCCTAAATCAGGAAAAAAAGAGAAGAAATTAATTATGACACAACTTAAAAGAAAAATATCTGAGCACCCTTTGCTGGAGAAACAAGCGCTACCTGCTCATAGGTGTCCATATGCGAGTCGTCGGGGAGTACGTGGGGAGACACAGTCATCCCGCCCGTTTTCAGCTCTATCTGCTGAGCCTGCTCCCTGTAGTCGAGGACACCGCAGCCCAGTCTGTGAACAGCAGTGAGTTCCCAAATCACCAACACGATCTCTGCCCCATCATCTCAAACATGAGCGTAACTCAGTCCAAGACCCACGGCCTGCACGAACCTCTCACACCTCCAACTAGACCGTGGGCAGTGCCATCACGGGCCCTTTCCCCAGGAGAAACCAGGGTTGCAGGGCCCAGTCCACCGGACATGTAGGCAGCCGCTATTCAGTACTAAAGTAAAATACTGAATGAACTGCTCCCCAGTGCGAGGCTTTCAAGTGCTTTATGTGTCTTCTCTACCCTGTTCTTCTAAAACATCAGACACAGACTGTCTGCTCAAATATTTGGTAATGCTGGGGGTGAAATCTAAACACTAAACCTTTTTTTAAGAAAAGATAAAGTCTGAACATTGATGTTGTTTTGGTAGAAACACTCTAGCTGCTGTTTGAAGTAATTTAAGCCAAGGAAACACTGTGAGGGTTTTCTAAAATGACCACAGCCATAAAAAGACAAGCAGTGGGAGCCATATTAAAAAAAGGGCAAGAAGCCTGACCTGTGGTGGCGCAGTGGATAAAGCGTTGACCTGGAATGTTGAGGTTGCCAGTTTAAAACCCTGGGCTTGCCCGGTCAAGGCACATAAGGGAGTTAAAGCTTCCTGCTCCTCCCCCCCTTCTCTCTTTCTCTCTCTCTTTCTCTCTCCCTTTCCTCTAAAATGAATAAATAAAAATAATTAAAAAAAAAAAAAAGGGCAAGAACTCTTCAAAGGTCAAAGGCATTTCTCCTGTGATCTGACACTGAGCAGGGTGGGGCGGCTGTCCATGCATCTAGTTACTGCACGTACAGGACAGGGGTCCCAGCCCATCTGCTACAGTGGTCTCCCTTCCCTCGGTGCTCCAGGAACACAGGAAGGGAACCCAGCTCACAGCCCCGATCACTTCTCACTAAGCCCGCCGCCCTCGGCCTCCGAAGCCCAGCAGAGGAACAGGGACACGCAGCAGAGCCTGCGTGTACTGCCTGTACTCTCGGATCTGCTCAGATATCGGCTCACCTGGGAAGACAGGATTGCAAAACCAGCTCAGCAAATGAGGGCACACAACATGGCCTCTCAAGGCCACCCTTGGCACACGTGTCAGATTTAATTATTTACATTTTTGACGTAAAACAATCTTAAATAGCTTAGCTGCTGAAGTAAATACAGTATTCTGTAAATATTACTTATAGCCAAGGTTTATAAGTATCTAATGTACTATATTTTAATAAGAAAACATGAGTTTCATGAGAAAAACTCAACAAATATAGTACCCTTAATACAATGTAAAAACAGTATGGATTTTGAAAAACAAAATGATTCACTGAAAAGTGATTATGGATGGATTAAAACGAAATGAACACACGCATAGAATACCACCAACAAACCAGAGCAGCGCGTGCTGAGCTGTGTCAATGTGAGTCTTACTTGGTGAGGACACTGCAGAAGAGCGGCACGTAGGGCCGGAGCTCCTCGGGCAGGGTGTTCAGGCTGGAGAAGGCCCGGAAGTAGACCACGCCATTGGTGGGCTGGGCACAGTACTGGACGGGGACGACCCCAGCTGGGGAAACAGAGGCATTTAACTTTTCATCTTTACCAGTACAGTTTTAGTCATTTAGTCATTGTTTGATGTATTTTAAATGGTAATGCTTTTCAATGGTGGAGGTTTAAAACTTATTATTTATTTGCTCTAACTCGGACCAATTTCCCTGTTGTACTTTTATTATGGTAAAAATTTAAATAGTCTTCAGTACTAAAGTAGTCCTTGCTTTCTAAAGAACCAGGAGGGAGAAACAGGGTGCTTCAGGTTTTGTAACTGCTGGTCCCGCTGGCCTCCGCACCCCGCCTCCTTGCTCCGAGTGGAGTCTGTTATTCCTGCAGCACTGACTCCACCTGTGTCCAGCCCAACTGCCACTCTTCCCCCTTAATGTGTCCCTCTCGGGACCCTGACAGCCCACTGGGAAGCCCCAGGCACAGAGTGTCTGTGCGCTCTTTTAACCTGCGATTCCACGGTCCCAAGGCCCCCAGCGGGACATACTGTGTTCTTGTTTTACATCCCATACACACTGACAACTGACCTGTCCTCACTAGTCTTTAATCATCCCCTGACAGTCTTCACTGGTAAATCCAAACTGTGGAGGATTAAAAAAATCAGTAGATGGTAACTCCCCTTTCTAAGAGAAAGGATCCCCTTTGTGTGCACACACACAAATAACTCGGACGTGGTCAACAGGATAGGCCCTGCTACAGAGAAAAGGCAAGTGACAGATGCTTCAGAGGTCAGCGTGATGCTCAAATACGCTCTACACTCCTACACTAGAAGAGACATGGCAGAGTGCAAGGCTGCTGTCAGAATTCCCTCAGGCAGAGCAATAAAGTTATGCCTTGTGGGAGCTGAACATCTACAGTGAGGGGACGCTGTTCCAGAGAGGCCTCCTGAGCTTCCACCCAGAAGCCAGAGCGGCAGCCTAGGGAGGAAATTTTAGGATGAGAGGCGAGATGCCAGAGGCCTGCAGTTCCCTTTGGCTCCCATGCCTCAATACAAGTTGATGTGTGGCGTTTCCAGTCCTGCCACATGCTGCCACCTCTCCTAGACTGCTGGCTGAGCTGGAGAGCGTGTGTGGCAGGGCCACAGGGGTGCCTGTGTCCTTTAAAAGCTGCATCTGATACAGCTGCAACATCTCCCAGACTCTCCTGACTCCAGGAGCATGGGTCCCAGAGCCCTGCCACTCCCACTGGGAGGAAAGGACTGGACCTCCCGCATAGAGAAGTCTGTCATCCCTGAGTGGTAACACCAGCTAAGGAAATTTCAAGGGCAGGACTAGAAAGTCATAGGGCTGCTCCCGTGGTTTATGACAAACTAGCACACCCAACATCAATCCTGCAACTTCACTCACTGGCCCTGGCACCACACCCACCAGAGCTAACACTGACCTGCCAGGCCCACCGTCAGCTCAGTCAATGGAATGCTGGGCTCAATGTCGGATACCTTCAGCGCCGGCAAACAAGAGGCATCCTGAGCGTTGCTTTGCTGAGTCTGTAATTCTAAACCTAGTGAAAAAAGGTGGTGGGGGGGATATTAGAACAATAACAACTGAAAGGTGTTATGAAATTCATGTCCTGCCACCGAGTTGCATACCCCCCACCCCACCCCCAGAGCTGGGCTGTGAGCACTGCTTTTTGAAGCAAACCAGACATGGAGCATCATCAACACTGCTCAGCAGGCGGCTCTTTCCTAAACCTTGATTATCTGAAGAAAACACTGTTCTGGTGGGGGCAGGGCTTGCTCGGGCACGTTCCTGCCTCCCAGGTGTAATACTAGACAGAACTCATCTTTAGAGCTTTCAAACTATTTCCTGCTGGACTGAAATTTAGTAATATTTGTATTTCATTCTTATTTTATGTTCACTAACTTAAGCAATATGCTTGTACACTCATACACATTGCCCAAATTATAAACATACTCAACACATGTTCTGGGCCAGCACCTCCACTGATCTGACTGGAGGGGGGCGTCTGGGAGTCTCACAGTAGCACCGGACTGTCGGGGAAGGCTCCAGACGCTCCACGTGTGACCAAGGACAGAGCTGACTAAGGCACACATTAATCCTCTGCACAATTTAAAGTTCTGTCAAACACACACTACATCACTTCACAAGATAACTGATCCCCAGGTGTCTGCTGAGCTGCCCTGAAGGACGCCTCCCTGAAGTTCCCCAAGTCAGTGACTAAGAAATGGCCCCTTCAGACAGGGATGGGTTTCAGGGCAGCCTGTTACAGGCCCTGCTGGGGTTGGGTCCCTGGTCCAATCACAGCCTGAATCACCTCCCCTCCACAGCCCCATTCCCAACTCATATATGAGGGGCTCCATGCACCCCACACTCAAACTTCTTGGATGTTCCAGGACCTCCTCACCTGGCTGTCTACTCTGTTCCAACGAATCAAGTCTCCTGACCTCTTGCCCCTTGGACACTAATTCTGTGCACTTGGCCTCTTGCCTCTCTGCCTGTCCAGTCCTGGCAACAGTTCAAGGGCCCACCTCCCTTATCCCCTGAAACACCCACCGCTCCTTCTGAAGGCAGAGACTGCTGGCATCGCCTCGTCCTCTCACCAGGTGAACTCCCTCCCGATGTCAGGGCCTACACTCCTCCCCAGTGCTTACTGTTGCACACACACCTCAAACTGCACCCAGTGCTTAATGTTGCACACAGACACCTCAAACTGCACAGGTACTTAGAGGTTTTAATTATTAGACAACTTCCCATTCCCATTTTCTCTTAATGCATATAGATTGGACTTGATTCCTCACACTGACGTACACGTTAAAGCCTTATCGAGATGAAATAACCACTAAGCACTAGCACTGTGTCCTACTTAACATACTCTGCAATGATCTGTAAAATAAAAGCACACTTTTGTAATATGGGCCTTCGTTTATTGGGTGTGGACTGGAGTAACTGTTTCTTCAAACAGCACACACCTCCACGGCCAGGCCAGGAATCTGGTCACTCAGCAAGTGCCCACTCTGTTGCTTAGGCATGAAATTATTTCCTATACAAACAGCTTTAAGTAAAATTGGAAGATGGTCGTTTCCATATCTTGACTGTTGTAAATAATGCTGCAGTCACCCTGACCTGTGGTGACACAGTGGATAAAGCATCGACCTAGAATGCTGATGTCACTGGTTTGAAACCCCACGCTTGCCTGGTCAAGGCACATACAAGAAGCAACTATTAGCTGATGCTTCCGACATCTCTCCCTCTCTCTCTTTCTCTCTCTCTCTAAAAATCTGTAAATAAGATCTTAAAAAAAATAATGCTGCAGTCAATATAGGGGTGCATATATCTTTACAAATTATTATTTTCACTTTCTTTGGATAAATACCCATAATACAGACACATGATAGATCTTATGTTAATCTTTTAAGGAACCTCCATATTGTTTTCCATAGTGGCTGCAGGGATCGCCATTTGCCACAGCATGGGCAGATCTGGAGTATTATGCTAAGCAAAGTAAGTCAGAGAAAAACAAAAACCGCTTCACCATGTGGAATATAAGACCAGAAAGCAACAAACTAACAAAAAAAACCAAATGACCCTCACAGACAACAGAATGGTGGATACCCGAAGGGGAAGGGGCAGGGGAGAAAACCAGGTGGGGGAAGGGGTAAATAAATACATGGTAACAAATAGAAACTAGACATTAGGTGGTGAGCACAAATAGAGTACACAGGTGTCAAATTATAATGGCATACACCTGACATTTATGTAATGTTATTAACCAGTGTTACCATAATATATTTAATTTAAAAAATTTTTCCAGGCCTGACCTATGGTGTGCAGTGGGTAAAGCATCAACCTGGAACGCCGAGGTCGCCAGATTGAAACCCTGGGCCTGCCTGGTCAGGGCACATATGGGAGTTGATGCTTCCTGCTCCTCCCCCTTCTCTCTCTCTCTCTCTCTCTCTCTCTCTCTCTCTCTCTCTCCCCCTCTCTAAAAATGAATAAAAACAATAGAAAATAGGTGGGACTCCAAACTAAAACCCTCTGCTCAGCAAAAGAAACCATCACATAAATGAAAAAGCAACCTATGAAATGGGAGAAAATATATATTTGCAAATCATATATGTGTTAAACATTTTACATCCAAAATATATAAAAAATCCACAAAATTCAACAGCAAAACAAAACCTGATTAAAATATGGGCAGAGGACCTGAACAGACATTGTTCTCAAGAGGACAGACAGATGCCATCAGAACCATGAAAAGATGAACAAGATCCTTAATCATCAGGGAAATGCAACTCAAAACAACACTGAAATACCACATTATACCCATGAGAAAGGCTACTATAAAAAAAAACCAAGAAAATAATCAGTGCTGGTGAGCGTGTCTCGTGCATTGTCTGGGGACTGTAAATTGGTGCAACTGGTTTGGAAAACTATATTGAGGTTCCTCAAAAAAATCAAAACCAGAATTACCATATAACCTAGCAATCTCACTTCTGTATATTCACTTGAAGAAAATAAAAACACAAATTCAAGAAGATATATGCACTCCTACGTTCACTGCAGCATTATTTACAAAAGCAAGATATGGAAGCAATATGGATGAATGCACAAAAATGTGGTAAAGCCATGGCCAGATAGCTCAATTGCTTAGACATTGTTGCGAAGTGCAGAGGTTGCCAGTTTGATTCCCTATCAGGGCTCATACAAGAGCAGATCGGTGTTCCTGTCTGTCTCCTCTGTCTCCCTCCCTTCCTCTCTAAAATCAATTTTAAAATATGTGGCAAAGATATAGAACAGAATATTACTCAGTTGTTAAGAGAATGAAATGTGTATAAGTCAGAGAAAAACAATTATTATATTTTACTTGTACATGGATCTAAAAAAAGCAAAAATCAATGAACAAATAAAATAGAAACAAGCTCACATATACAAAGAAAGTTTGATAGTCACCAGATTGGAGGGGGATTGCGACAATGGAAGAAAAAGGTGAAAGGGATTAAGTACCAATTGCCAGCTATAAAAATAGTCACTGGGGCCCTAGCCAGTTGGCTCAGTGGTAAAGAGTTGGCCTGGCATGTGGATGTCCCAGGTTCGATTCCCTGTCAGGGCACACAGGAGAAGTGCCCATATGCTTCTTCACTTGTCCCCTTTCTCACTTCTCTCTCTTCCCCTCCTGGAGCCATAGCTCCATTGGAATGAGTTGACCCCAGTCACTGAGGATGGCTCCATGGCCTTGGCCTTAGGCATGAATAAAAGCTTGGTTGCTGAGCAATGAAGCACTGCACCCCTAGTGACCTTGCTGGGTGGATCCCAGTTGGGGACACATGCAGGAGTCTGTCTCTGCCTCCTCTCTTCTCACTGAATTAAAAAAGTCACTGGACTTTTTTGAGGGAAGACATTTGCTCCAAATTGGTAGTGCTGGCCTTCAGTCAAGGTTCCAAATAACTTGATTTGGGGAGAGAATAGAAGACTCACCTTACTTTTCAGCAGTTGACAATGTTTTTTGGGTCCTCTATTTGAGAGTTGGAAATGGTGATACTATATTTGGAGGATAAGTAACTGCCCTTGGGAGTAAAAATGGGAACAGGAAGGAGGACATAAATGCAGATTCTCAGGCATAGCTCCAGATTGTCCCACTGGCCAGGTGACCTATTGAAATTTTATTTTTTTTAAGATCTTATTTATTGATTTCAAGGAGAGAGAGAAAAAGGTGGTGGTGGTGATATGGGGAGCAGGAAGCATCAACTCATAGTAGTTGCTTCTCTTCTTCTATGCGCCTTGATCAGGCAAGCCCAGCGTTTCGATCTGGCTACCTCAACATTCCAGGTCAGTGCTTAATCCTCTGAGTCACCATAGGTCAGACGGCCCATTGAATTTATAAGGTATTACAGGAGCCATTGAGTATGGGCAGGTCTATTAAAAAAAGTATGTGTCCTTGTAACTAGGAGGCCCAGAGTTTTCAGAATACCCGAGGAAAAAATTAAAGTTAAGATGATGATGCTTGACCTTTTTTATTCTCAAAGCATAAGTCCATAAAAACCTATGTCTTCTTAATAAAGATCAATTTCTAATATACTTATGAATTATAATAAATGTGACTATATACAAAAAAAATGTCACTGGGATGTACAGCATAGGGAATATATCAATTCTGCATGATGCCTGGTGGGTATGAGACTTCTCCAGGGAATCACGTTAAAAGATATAAAACATCATTGGGTTGGGATACCTGAAACCAATATAGTATTATATGTCAGCTGTAAGTGAATATTTAAAATTTTTTTATAAGTTGTTAATGAAAATGTGGTATATAGTATACATACTAGAATACCACTCACCCACCAAACAAGAAGAAAAAAAGAAATCCTGTCATTTGTGACATGACTGAAACAAGGGCATTATTCTAAGTAAAAAAAAAGAAAAACAAATACCATGATCTCACTTATATGTAGAATAAATAATACAGAAACAAAAGAAACAGAGCAAACCAAGCTCATACTGAGAACAGATTAATGGTTGCCAGAGGTGGGGAGAGGGGGAAAAATGAGTGAAAGGGGTCAAAGTTACACACTTCCGGTTATAAAGTAAGTCATGGGGATGTAAGTATAGCATGTCGATTATAACTAATAATATTATATTGCATGGTTTTTTGTTTTTTTTTAATTAAAACCATAAACTTTCATTAAGGGAAAATGGAATGCCTTGTTACAGAAACCTTGTCTCAAAAATGGCAGAACAAGAACACGCTTATTTATTTTTTTTAAAAAAAGTGAGTTCACATATTACAGAGCTATACTGCATGTTTTAAAGCAGTGGTTCTTAACCCGGGTTCTATCAAACCCTAGGGGTTCGATGAGTTGGTATCAGGGGTTCGGAGAAGCCTCTGCCACGGAGGTAAAGACACACTTGTGTAAAGTCGTGATAACACATCCTGATTGGCCATCACTTGCTGCAGAGAATCACGTTACATTGCTTGGCCAACCAGTGCTGTGGGGAATTTAGTGCACGCAGTAGTCAATGGAATTTTTTATACCAATTGTTACAACATTATCTTGATGCGAGCAATCCTTTTCGAGGATGCTGGACATAAAAACGAAGAAAAGGAACAGACTTTGCTGTGAAGATGACATGAGAGTAGCACTTGCCAAGGTGAAACCACGCATATCTGAACTGGTCTCCCAAAAACAACAGCAGAAGTCACACTGATTTGCAGGTATGTAATTTGGGTAGTGCTTTATTCTGGCCCCAAAATGTATTTTGTGGATTCAAAACAACAAAAAACAAATTAAATTTAAAATTAAAAAAATTAAGTTATTAAAAAAATGTTAAATTCTTTAAAAAAATCCAAATTTATTCTTAATTAGTAAAATAGTAAAAATATATTTTGGGGAGCTGAAATTCTTTTATGGGGCCGAAATATTTTTGGGGGCCAGAATAAAGTAATACCGTAATTTGTTGTGAGTTCATGCACTTTGTTGGTTTTGTTCTTTGAGCAAGGTGATGTTCATGCACGGCTCATTTTGTGCACCAGTAAAAAAACATATTATACCTATGTCTTGAATTTGGAAAAAAAAAATCGTATTTTATTTATCACTAAAGAAGGGTTCGGTGAATGCGCATATAAACTGGTGGGTTCAGTACCTCAAAAAAGGTTAAGAACCACTGTTTTAAAGTTACTGAAAGAGTAAATTCTAAAAGTTCTCATCACAAGAAAAAAATCCCTATGTGTGGTGACAGATGTCAACTAGACTTACTGCGGTGATCTTGCAAAACATAATATAGCAAATCATTATGTTGTATATCCAAAATTAGTATGTCAAATATACCTCAATTAAAAAAAAAAAAAAAAACACGCCTGACCAGGCAGTGGCGCAGTGGATAGAGCATAGGACTGGGATGTGGAAGACCCAGGTTCAAGACCCCGAGGTCACCAGCTTGAGTACAGGCCCATCTGGGTTGAGCAAAAGCTCGCCAGCTTGGACCCAATGTCACTGGGTCCAGCAAGGGGTTGCTCAGTCTGCTGAAGGCCCGCAGTCAAGGCACATGTGAAAAAGCAATCAATGAACAACTAAGGTGTTGCGACAGCAACGAAAAACTAATGACTGATGCTTCTCATCTCTCTCCATTCCTGCCTGTCTGTCCCTATCTATCCCTCTCTCTGACTCTTTCTCTGTCCCTGTAAAAAAAAAACAACAACAAAAAAACACAAAGCCTGACTAGGCCTGGGATGCTTAGGATCCAGGTTCAAAACCCTTAGGTCACCAACTTGAGCAGGGGCTCATCCCACATGGTCGCTGACTTGAAGCCCAAGGTCACTGGCTTGAGCAAGGGGTCACTGGCTCTGTTGGAGGCACATATGAGAAAACAATTAATAAACAACTAAGGTGCCGCAATGAGGAATTGATGCTTCTCATCTCTCTCCCTTCTTGTCTGTCCCTATCTATCCCTCTCTGTCTCTCTTGCTAAAAACAAAACAAATAATGAAAGATGGATCTTGGTCAACCGGCACTCAAAAAACAGAAGTTTGTGTTTATTGTTTAACATGTCAAACTCATAGGAAGACCTAATAGCTTTATGTCTAAAGAATTCAGTGATGAAGAGTAATAGGTTGCATATTGACACTAATTTTGTCTTTACAGATTAAATCACCTCAAACTCCACTTGATCAAAATGGGGGGATATATTTCTGTGTGTACTATATGTATGTATGTGTGTGTGTGCATAGATATTTTTGCGCATGCACAAGGTGGGGGAGAAAGTGATAGGAAGGGAGAGAGATTAGAAGAATCAACTCATAGTTGAGTCACCTTATTTGTTCACTGATTGCTTTATCATATGTGCCTTGACTGGGGAGCTCCAGCCAAGCCAGTGATCCCTTGCTCAAGCTGGTGACCCCACACTAAAGCTGGTGAGCCCATGCTTGAGCCGGCGACCTCAGGGTTTCAAACCTGGGTCTTCAGTGTTCCAGGCCGATGTTCTATCCATGTGACACCACCTGGTCAGGATATATGTATATTTTAATAAGACTTAGTTAATACATAATACATATTTGTTGAAATTCACTATTTTAAAGATATACTTCATTATGTTTTGACAAATATATAAGGTAATGGAACACCACATCATGAACCAGAACATTTCTAACACCCCATGAAGTTTCCTCTTGGCTCCCTGTAGGCCACTCCTTGTCCCCAAGCTGGCCTCACGTGCCTTCTGTCACTGTCCTTGTCCTTTTCTAGGGTTCATATACATGGACTCAGTAGGTATTCTTTGTGTCTGGCTAAATGCCCTTAGCAAAGAATTTGGACCTTCATCAATAATGAGTGCATCTGAATTTTTTTCCTCTTTATGGCCGAGAGGGGCATTTCATTTTGTGAACAAAGCATGTCGATGAAGATGTGAGTTGTTTCCGGTTTGGTGCGGACATACGCTTTCATTTCTCTTGGGTAAACAAGAGTAGGAGCACTGGGCTGTAAAGTGAGTGTATGTTCAGTGCTGTAAGAAATTTACACGTTGTCTTCACTGCACCTGCACCACACAGACCCGCGTGTGGCTTCACCACAGCTCACACCTTTCCCCACCCGAAACGAGACCCGCTCCTCTGATCTCACAGCTCACACGTCCACAGTGCTCAGTGGGCAGTTTACTGTACGCGGCAACACAACATACACATTGGTGGCATGATACAGCACCTGAAAATAGAAGTACTTATAAAATTGTGAGGTGACTACACCTCTGAAGCTGCGTCATTTTCACAAGTCCTGCCTTTCCTGCCCAACTAGAGGCTGAACCTATTGCTTCCAATGTAGAACTTCGCAGGTGACCAAGAAACACATGCTTGATTGACATAAGACTTGCCTGCAACTATTTCCTCAGAAAGTTCACCACAGGGTTGGGCAAAGGCTGGGGAATGACCGGGAACAAAAGTGAGCCTCTGACCTTTGTCGTAGATCTGTCGCTTGTCCTCCAGGGAAAGAGCGCTGACCTTTTGCTTCAGTTTTTCAATTTCCATTTGTGCTTGTTTCTCCGAATACCTGTCATCTGGTTTCATTGATAAAGTCAACTTATGCTGGTTATTCTGCAACAACCATAGCAACAAAAGAGTCAAATTAAAACAAGATGTTATTAAAGCCCAACATGATAAACTAGCCTTTCTCTGCCTGTGTGCTCTTGGTCCTGAGTCCCACCTTCCATTTCAAATAGTGATGACAACAAAACTCATCCTAAAGGTGGTCCTACAGAAAGTATGTGAGCCAGAATAGATTCTTACCCTCATATCTGCTACGTAACTACGTAATTTGTATACGCTATTATTACTAATATTAGGATGATTATTGTTATGATGTAGTCATTAATGTATCAATACTCAGTATTTCCTTTATATCTTGTTTGTATGAGGAAAGTATCTGGCAGGAATGTAAACTGGTATGGCCACTATAGAAGACACTATGGTGGTTCCTCAAAAAATTAAGAATAGTTACCATATGACCCAGCAATCTCACTACTGGGTATTTACCCGAAAAAATCGGAAACATTTGTTAGCAAAGTTATGTGCACCCCCATGTTCATTGCAGCATTTTTCACAGTGACCCAAGGCATAAAGACAACTAAAGTGTCCTTCAACAGAGGACTGGATAAAGAAGATGTGGTACATATATGCAATGGAATACTACTCAGCTATCAGAAAAGATGAAATACTGCCATCTGCAACACCATGAATGGACTTGAAAATATGTTAAGTGAAATAAGTTAATCAAAAAGAAGCAAAGAACTAGGATTTCACTTATACATGAGATATAAAACTTAGACTCATAGACATACACACTGGTATGGTAGTTATGAGAGAAAAGGCGGGTAAAGGAAACCAAATATTTGGTGATGAAAGATGGTTTAACTTTGGTGCTAAGCACAGAATGCAATATACAGATCTTGTACCATAGAGATTACACCTGAAACTTATATGAGCCTATTAACTGATGTTACCTCATTATATTTTTTAAAAAAAGAAAAAAATCCAATCAACCAATAAAGTATCTGTAACAGCAAAGAAATTTCCTAAACTTTACCTTTATCTATCACAGGAAGGAGACTGTGTTATGACAAAGAATACTGTTTGCAAAATGTTATGCTTGTGAGTTGATAAACTTCTCATTTACAAAGAAAATGTTGTTCTAGGTTCAACGGTAGAGCATCGGCCCAGCATGGAGAAGTCCCAGGTATGATTCTCGGTCAGGGCACACAGGAGAAGAGACAATCTGCTTGTCCACCCCACCCCCCGCAGCCATGGCTTGAATGAGCAAGTTGGTCTCAGGCGCTAAAGATGGCTCCATGGCCTCGCCTCAGACACTAAAATAGCTTGGTTGCTAAGCAATGGAGCAGCGGCACCAGATGGGCAGAACATCAGCCTTAAATGGGGGTTGTTAGATGGACCCTGGTTGGGGCACATGTGGGAGTTTGTCTCTCTCCCTCCATGCCTCTCACTTGATTTAAAAAAAATAAAGAAAATGTTATGTTGGGCAAACTCATTAAGAATTATAATGAGCTCATAAAGTCTAAATAAAGAGTCATCAGTAAACATGTACAATTATGCATGTTACCAAAAACTTCACTATTTATGGCAGCTATTCTACAATTATAATCAGGATGAGTAAAATAACCACAAATGCTTTTATCTAGTTAAGTTTTTCAGTTTTGCTGGTCTTCAGTTTTTCCATTTAAGATGTTCTATTATAGCTGATTTCTGAAACCTTTACAATAAAAAAAAAGTTTAAATCTCAAAAAAAACACCCCACAATCCCCCCAACCTAGAAAAAATCATTCAATAACTTAAATCACAGGTCAAATGATCTAATCATGCTCCATGTCCAAAACAATGGCACCAAGGACAGCAGTCACTTTTCATAACGGACAGCAGTCCTACCTCAGGTCACGCCCCACCCCACAGTCAAGGGTCTTATAAGTTCTACCACATTGATGACTATCTACCAGGGAACATACGCCAAGTACAACTGCACAGATCCCACAGAAACAAGGAGCAAGCATCAAAAAAATCCTTTACAAAAATAACCAGAATATTCAAACATGTCGGTGACTTATTCTCATATTCTATGTTTCATTAACAAAACAGAACAAAAATTTATGCAGATATTTTGTTAATACATACACATACAAATACAGTATATATATAAAAAAATAATATGCATATAGCCATAGAAAAACCAACTCACATCTGAATCTGAAAAACTAAATTATTAAGTCCATATGAGAATTTAAAATTTAATTAAGTCATTAAGAAATCACATCACCTATTCATTAACAGAAATTGACTACCCAACCAGGCAGTGGCACAGTGGATAGAGCCTCAGACTGGGATGCAGAAGACCTAGGTTCAAAGCCCTGAGGTTGCCATCTTGAGTATGGACTCATCCAGCTTGAGCACAGGGGTCACCGGCTTGAGCGTGCGATCAAGACATAACCCTATGGTTGCTAGCTTGACCCCAAAAGTCGCTGGCTTGAAGCCCAAGGTCACTGGCTCTGCAGTAGCCCCTCAATCAAGGCACATATGAAAGAACAATCAATGAATAACTAAGGTGCCACAACGAAGAACTGATGGATGCTTCTCATTTCTCTTCCTTTCTATCTGTCTGTCCCTATCTGTCCCTCTCTCTGACTCTCTGTCTCTGTCACCAAAAAAAAAAAAAAAAGAGAGAAAGAAATTGACTTACATAAAATAGATTACATTTCTAATGTTCCTTTCATTATAAACTTCACCTTCAAAATTAAAAGCTTATATTCTCCAGTTTTCTTACCTTAAAATACTGTTTCACTTTTTCTTGCAGAAACTTTGGATTTTCCTTCAGGCACTGCCTGAACTGAGTCACCTGATGCCCCAGCCGCAGGAGCTCCACAGGGTCCCCGTCATGGTTCCAGCAGGAAGCTATGTACTGCGACAGGGAGTGTAAATCCACACAGCACATTACACGATGAACTCTACATCAGCTCAGCAAACTTCAAAAGCATAGCATTTTATTAAAATCTGTTTTTACATTTAAAAATACCACAGATTAAAAATTAAGTCATTCTTTGATTAAAAGAAAAACTAAACCCATTTTAAACCTATTTATTCCTAATACAATAAAAAAAGCAAAGGTTTAGAAATTACTTTTAAAAAATATAATTACCATCAAATCAACAGTTATTATAAATCTCTACCACATAAAGTGTTTTGTGTAAATCTATTTTACACACAAACATAAGATACCAAAAAGCCAATAGCAACCTAGTAAAAAGATGAAATATTATAAAACTAAATTAAGAGTAAATTTAAAATTATCAGATGCAAAACAGCATAACTTTCAAGGTCCAGATGAAAGTTGCTATGATTAGCAATCTATACAGGGTGGGGCAAAAGTAGGTTTACAGTTGTTAGTACAGAAAATATACAATTACTAAATAATAATACAAGAAGTCTATGTTTTGTGTACTTACAACTGTAAGCCTATGTTTGCCCCACATTATATTTTCCAGAACCACTAATTACTAAAGTAACAAAACAAAAGAAAAAGAAAGAAAAGAGATGGCTGAGAAATTACATACAGACGTCAGGGCGAGTCCAAAGCTGACAGACTGATGCTTCATTTGTATTTCAATTTTATGAAGTAAAGCTTCAATTCGATCATCTTCAAATCCTTTCCTACAGAAGTATTAAAAACAGAGACATTGAAATGTTCACTACAAAGTGGCGATAATCAAAATATGGTATGGGCAGAAAAAGAGACATATAGACCAATGGAACAGAATTGAGAGCCCAGAAATAAACCCACACATTAACAGGCAACTAATTTTTGACAAGAGTTGAGAACATAACAATGGAGAAAGAAAAGACTCTTCAATAAATGGCACTGAGAAAACTGGACACCACATGCAAAAGAATAAAACTGGACTGCTACCTGACACCATACACAAAAATTAACTCAAAATGGATTAAAGATCTCAATATAAGAAACAATAAAATACATAGAAAAAAACATAATTACTAAACTTATAAACTAGTCTCAGGGAGGATTTTATAAATTTGACCCCAAAGGCAAGGAAAATGAAAGCAAAAATAAATGAACGAGACTACATCAAACTAAAAGGCTTCTGTACAGCAAGAAACTGTCAACAAATCAAAAAGGCAACCAACCAAATGGATATTTACAAACAATTCTTTTAGTAAAGGGCTAATATCCAGAACATAAAGAACTCATACAACTCCACAAAAAAAACAGATAAAAAAATCCAATTTAAAAGAAGGGCAGAGAGCCAGATCAAACAACTCCACAAAGCAAAAACGACAAAACAATCCAATTAAATAATGAGCAGAAAAACTGAATACTTTTTCCCAAGACAAATAGCTAAGAAACATATGAAAAGATACCTAACTTCAGTAGCTATAAGGGAATGCAAATCAAAACCACAATGAAGTATCACCTCACATCTGTCAGAATAGCTATCATCAATAAGAAAAGAAAGAACAAATGTTGGAGAAGATGTGGAGAAAAGGGAACCCTCGTGAACTGGTGAAAGAAATGTTAACTGGGTATAGCCACAAGAATACACTAGTTTGGAGGTTTCTCAAAATTTTAAGAATAGAGCTACCATACGATCCAGCAATACTTCTGTGTACCTATCTGAAAAATCTGAAAACATTTATTCATAGGGATATACGCACCCCTACGTTCTCTGTAGCATTATAAAATCACAACAGTCAAGACAGAAACAACCAAGGTTTATTTATTTTTTTTTTACAGGGATAGAGAGTCAGAGAGAGGAATAGATAGGGACAGACAGACAGGAACGGAGAGAGATGAGAAGCATCAATCGTTAGTTTTTCGTTGCCATCGCAACACCTTAGTTACTCATTGATTGCTTTCTCACATGTGCATTGATCGCGGGCCTTCAGCAGACCGAGCCACCCCTTGCTGGAGCCAGCAACCTTGGGTCCAAACTGACGAGCTTTTGCTCAAGCCAGATGGGCCCGCGCTCAAGCTGGTGAGCTCCGGGTCTCGAACCTGGGTCTTCCGCATCCCAGTCCCAAGCTCTATCCACTGCGCCACGGCCTGGTCAGGCCGAAGTGTCCTTTTGTGGTTGAATGGGCAAAGAAGATGTGGTACAATGGAATACTATTCAGCTATAAGGAAAGATGAAATACTGTCATTTGTAACATGGATGGATCTGAGAGTATCATGCCGAACAAAATAAGTCAGATGGAAAAGGACAAGAACAATATGATTTCACTCACAAGTGGAATAGTTATAAAATAGAAAGCAACAAAAAAACAAATTTACCACAGGTGAAGGTGGGTGGGAGAAAAATGAATGGGCTCAAATATATGGTGATGGGCAGAGACTAAATTTTGGGTGGTGAGCACACAATGCAACATATAGATGATGAATTACAGAACAGTACACTTGAAATTTATATACCGTTATTAACCAATGTCACCCCCATAAAATTTAAAAATAAAAAAGGTACTTCAAAATTCTCAGAAGAAAACAGGAGTTAATTCCTCATAACCTTATGTTAGGCAATGGTTTTAAGTGATGCCAAAAGCACAAGTAACTAAAGAAAAAATAGGTAAATTGAACATCAAAAGTAAAACCTTTTGTGTTTCAAAGGACACAAACAAGAAAGCTAAATGACTAGCCACAGAATCAGAGAAAATATTTGCAAACTATGTATCTCATTAAGGGCCTTGAAAAAAGAATGTTAAGATAAGTTTTACAACTGTAGAATAAACAAACACATAATCCAATTAGAAACAGATCAAGACTTTAATACCCTGGCCAGTTGGCTTAGCAGTAGAGCCTCGGCCCGATGTGTGGAAGTTCCAGGTTCAATTCCTCGCCAGGGCAGACAGGAGAAATGACCATCTGTTTCTCCACCCCTTCTTTTCTTTCTTTCTCTCTCTCTCTCCCCCTCCCACAGCCATGACTCAAATGGTTCAAGCAAGTTGGACCCAGGCACTGAAGATGGCTGCATGGACTCATCTCAGGCACTTAAGTGGTTAGGTTGTCAAGCAACAGAGCAGATGCCACAGATAGGCAGAGTATTGCCCTGTAAGGGGCTTGCCAGGTGGATCCCAGTTGGGGCACATGCAGGAGTCTGTCCCTCTGCCTTCCCAACTCTCACTTAATAAAAAAAGTGAATACATATTATTCCAAAGACATATAGTGGTCGATAAGCACATGAAAAGATGTTCAAAATCACTAATCATTAGGGAAATGCAAATCAAGACTACTTCAAATCCACCAGGGTAGCTATAATAATCATAAACCATAAAATTATATCTGTGAGAATCTGCTTGTCCTAAAGTTGAAAAATTTGGAATTCTCATACATTGGGTGGGATATAATATGGTGTAGTCACTTTGCAAAACAATTTGATTTGGAAGTTCCTCAAAAAATTAAATATAGAGGTATCATATGACCCAGAAATTGCACTCAGGGTTGGTTATCTAGCCAAAAGAAAAGATAACATATCTCCAACAAAAACTTGTACATAAATGTTCATAGCAGCATTATTTATCCTAGCCTTCAAATATAGTGAAAAGAACCCCAACATCTATCAAGAGCTAAATGGATAAACAATGTGGTATATTCATACATGGAATATTATTTAGTAATAAAAAAGGACTGAAGTACTAAAATAAGTGTTTTTGCAAAAAGGGAGCAGAGATAATATTTAAGAAACTAAACCTGAAGAAATACTTGTTTTATTATTTCTAGAGGTGGTCAAACAATGGAGAAGGCCTGGCCCCTTGCTATAAAGTATTCAGAAACCACGAAGGCAAGCAAATTGGCAGAAGAACCACACATACGTGATGACGTTGTCAATCGTCTTGTCGATTATGTCTCGGACTACCTGAATGTCCTTTTCGGCAATCCCCTGCAGGCCCACACTGAAGTAGGCCTCCCTTGTGTAGCCATTGTATCTAGAACAGGAAAATTGACCACGCATTAGAGTGCATGTGGCTTTCATCATGCACTTACCATGTGCCCCAGCTAAAGACAAATAAATATGCTGCAGAATAGAGCTAAGAACACTGAACTCCCAAGTCCTCCAGGACAAAACCAATGAAAGCAATAACGTCACCTATCTGCTTCTGAGATATAACTGGTCACACCGACACACACCTCTTTAACATTTTTAAACATCAGTACAATTTAAACTTCAAAGTTATGGCAAAATAAATCTAAAAAGAGAACTACTCAGTTTTACAAAACCTTAAGATTTCAAAGAATAGTTAAGGACCTGGCTTTTAAAATAGACAGCAGTATGCCATTCTGAGATCTTAAAGAGCTGCCTTTTTCCAGGTCACCCTTCAGCGGACAAGAGCAACTTGTACTGAAACCGCACTCTAATGCAGTTCTGGGCTGGGCAGGAAGGTGCGGTGCCATCCTGTGACTGTGGGATGTGAAGCATCCACTTCCCTAAACCCAACCACAAGATGGCAGTAATCTTCCCTGCCCAGCTGAGACAAACAAAATGTGTCTAGACATTATCAAAAGTAAAAACTGCCCCCAATGGTGAACTACTGATCTGATCTGACAGTTAAAACTTACCCAGCATCAGGAGAAAAGTCTGTGCCAAGTCCAGATTCAATTAAGGCTTTGTAGAAGGGGGAGTTGGGCCCGCCAATCAAGAGTGAAGACAGAAGGCTTAATGTGAAGGCTTCAAATGTGTCAGTGATGCTGCATTTAAAGGGAGGAGGGCGGAGGGGGAGAGAGAGGAAATGATTGTCCCTTATAAATATTTTTAAAATCATTGAAATCACCACTACATTGACACTTATTTCTAAAGAAGCTGGAGTTCTATTAAAAATGCTTGCATGTCAACCTCTATTTTATAGCTATATCACCAAAACAGAGTATTTTTTGATAGGATCTGTTTAGCTGCAAGTGGAATGCTATTGCAGGAGTGTGTGCCAAGCACTCTGACATGTATGACTGCATTCTAACTGCACTGTCACGTTACTCAGAGGACAAGAGACACTGCGGAGACTGGGCAACTCAGTCTGCCAGGCGGCTTCCAAGAGCAGACAACCCAGCGGATGGAGTGAGGCAGGGCTCCCGCCCAGCCACACCCCCTTTGGGTGCTCAGGTCTGTCTCTACAGTTACAGGTGTGTGCCACATATTTTTTGAGGCACCACTCACAGTGCTCTTTTCACACTCAGAGGCACCTGGACCCCAATGGTAACAACTGCTCTTCGAGCCAGCTTTTTCTTTATGAATGAGCTTTAAGAGGCGGTGAGAAAGTTACCTTTCTTTTGGGCAGCTACCTAAAGTGATTTCCCCTCAAACCATCCCAAAGACATTGTTAAAAACTCTGCTGTCAACCAACACCACTGTAACCCTGAGTCCCACCACCCACCCATTCACACCTTACTGGAGAACTCCCTCGGACCCTGCTCACCTGCATGTCTTACTTTCACACAGGTACTTACTCTGGTAAGAGGAAGCCGACACTGACAGTTGTTTGTTTAGAAGAACTTGCAGCCAGAGAGTCCGGGGCACAGGTGATCTGAAATTCCCTCTATAAAAGCACGATGCATGAAGTAGGCATGACATATGAATGAATGAGTTTAAACTAGTATATTTTATCTAAATGAATAAAATGGTCTAAGAGATGTTTTTCACTAAATTGACTTTTTTTTATCAAACACATAAGCATCTTTTGCCTTGAGAAGATCTTACAAATATAGCAGAGCTTCACACCACATTTAAAATCCAATTATTAACACACAGTTGGAGACTTCACCTCCCTGTACTCACAGCTCAGTAGAACACTGATCATCCTCTGGACAGCACTCACCGGCTTATCCCAAGGCTGCTGAGAGGGCACTGAGGTGTTAGGCTCAATTTTCTGAAATTTACTCAGAGCCTCTTCATGAATTTGTTTCAGATGCTGTTCTAGCGGAAAATTACCGTAAGTGAAAAACCTAAAATTTTGAGAGAATATATTAGTCTACTTCAGATTAAAAGATTAGAAATCCACAGATGGCTTTTTGTATAAAGCAGAGGTATGCATATACATAGAAGCTGATAACAAGCCAGCTTCCAAGCAGAAATGAGCTTTATAGAAAAATACATTTTTTCATGTAGTTTAACTATAAATACCAAACTGAGGCTTTTGTTCTTTTTATAACATAGGTGGCTCAAACAAAACACAAGTTGTACAGAATAAATTAATTAAATGTAAATTTGGCAATAATTGCTTTTTATTTTAAATCTACTGTAAAGGTGCTACAAAACCTAAGTAAGTTCTATGTTAAACTACTTTGTGACCTTACAGTAACACGATAATCCATCTAAGACCAAAAAATAAAAGAATTTCACAAAGTTCAACTTTAGGCTACAAATTGAAAGTTACACATGTTCTGAAACCAACATATTTAGCCAGAGGCAAAAGATTATAATGACAGAGCTAATGTTCTTTAATATAATACAATGTTTTTTGAGCTATGGTTAAAATTTTGGAAATGAGTATCTTAATTTCCACTCAAAGGTTTATAAAGTGATAATCAGTAGTGGTGAGCACTCTGGTGCCGTATAGACACTGGTCTGTAAAGGCCAGAACACCTTGGGAAATTACTACCTGCATATATGGAGTAGGATGAGCCCAAATTTTTGGGTGGGGGAAGAGTAAATAAAGAAGTTACTAAATACTAAAAACTGTCAGAAAGATAGAATGAGCCTGAGGGAACTTTCTTGGCCATAACTGAGACAATGTAAGCATAAAAAAATTAATTAAATCCTTTTGATCTCACGCCTCAGATATATACGTAAAGAATATGCATATGAGGTCATAATGGTATTAAAAAAAAAACCTATCTTCATTGGAGGTGTGACTGCCACGATGTCTGCCCAAAACTGGACAGCCAAGGGAAATGAGCACCTTGCCTTTCCCATCAGAATCCTGTCCTCAGCATAACCCATAGTCCCATGGACGGGCATAGCTAGTTTTTACAGAAGTCCAGCTAATACATGCAGAAGAATTCTTTAGAAAACTTTGCTAACTCTACTAAAGGCAACAATCATCAATGAATATAAGAAGAACCATGAACAGGCTGATGAGGAACTCAATGTCCACAAGGTGCCAGCCAGGTTACTGACCCGGCACACGGCCAGGGTCTGTTAGGAAACAAACAGCTTTAGAATGAGGGGTCGGGTCACCATCTCTGTGGGAACCAGCAAACCAGTTGACACTTCCCCACTGTGGTAAACATGTCCGAAGCGTCTGGATGCAGAAGGTATATAGGCATCACCTGCGAGGGTGAAGTGAACCGAGTCTTTGGAGCCAAGTGCAGCTCTCAGGAAACACAGGAACACATAACCCAACGCCACAGAGAAACAATCCAAAGAGGGGCATTAAAGAGATGCAATTAAAGGCAACTTGTGGGCCTCACTTAAACCACAAATTCTGGGGACAACTGGAAAGTCTGGATTTGAGGTAAGTGATAGGTGGCTTTAAGCAAATCTTTTATTTTCTTAAATGTGAAAATGGTATTATCTTACACAAGAAACTAGCCTCATATTTTAAGGTCATAAATCTACATATGAGGGTAAACCATCATATCTGTCATTTCCTTTAAATTATGCTGGTAAAGGAGACATCCATGTGACAAGTGTGTGAGTAATCATTCTAGTCTCTCTACTTTTCTCTGTGCATAAAGTTTTCATAATTATAATTCTTTTTATACTTAATCTTGAAAATCTGACTTTACATTAGTGTTTAATTTATAAATACCAGCATTAGCATTTTAAGTGATCTCTGAAACAAACAATTTATCAAAAAGTGAGTTTCCAAGGATTAATACCTGCAGCTGCCATGCCTGAAGCACTGTTGGGACGGAGAGCGTGATGCTCTCCGGGCACCCTGTCACTCTATCCTGAGGAGGGAGGGGTCGGGCCCTCCTCCAGCCAGTGATGGCACCGCATGCCAGGGTGTAAGTGCTTGCTGCAGACCCTCAGAGTGAGTGTCCAAGTTAATTAGACAGGCAATCTATAAAGTAAAGACTCTTGTCTAAATCTACATGATTCTTAAGCAAACACTTCCCTGCTAAATGTGAGAAAAGCCTATCATTTAGTATAAAAAAACGTAAACAAGTAAACTCCAAATCAAGCCACCATCAAACTTTAAAACAAAACGTCACCTGGCATTACTGGGGTGATAATGTGTAGCATGGAACTTCTTAAGCTGCTCCCATGTGAGGTCTGGGATGCACAACGGGTCACCACCAGAGATCACCGCGTATGTGTGGTCAGGAAGGAGTCGGTTCTGAAGGTGCTGTGAGAATATCCTCTCGTTATCTGTCTTCAAATTTAAAAAAATATACACATGTGTAACATAGCACACACATTATTCCAACACAGCAAGTAAACCACAATCTGGGAGCATACAACACCTTGCAAGTAAAACCACCCTAATGGTACACAAAGACACTGATTAACAAAGCACTCAGTTCACTCCTGATCTGCGTGTGGGACCCAGAGGCTGGCTCTCTCAGAAGAGGAGGCATATCCACTTTGCAGTATGCACTGGGTGATGAACAACCGCACCGGCCAAGGTTCATAAGAATGATGTCCTAGGCTCACTCTTGCCATGAGCTGTGTGAAAGGTATGGTCCTGTGGGCATCCAGAGGGAAAGCCCTAACTTGAGTTTTAAGGTGTCTGGAAGAAATGATGCCCATACCAAGAACTGAAGGTTAAGAACTAGCCACCAGCTGCAGGAGGTAGCTGGCAAGGGGGAAGGGAGCAGCACAGATCACACAGGCAGTATCACACATCAGGGCATGTCTCCAAAGTCAGGGGCTAGGAGGACAAAGCCCAGAACATGGGTGCTCAAACTGTCTGGCCTCAGACACTTCATTCTCTCAAACTTTAACAAGGTCCCCAAAGAGCTGATTATGTGGGTTTCTTGATCAAGTAGGGATGTGTGTGTATAATTTTTCTGTTAGAAATTAAAACTGAAACTTTGTAGCCTAACCAGATGGTAGAGCAGTGGATAGAGCATTGACCTGGATGCTGAAGACCCAGGTTCAAAACCCCAAGGTTGTCGGCTTGAGCTCAGGCTCATCTGGCTTGAGCATGGGATCATAGACTTGACCCCATGGTCATTGACTTGAGCCCAAAGGTCACTGGATTGAAGCCCAAGGTTGCTGGCCTAAGCAAGGGTCACTGGATCAGCTGGAGCCCCCTGGTCAAAGCATGTATGAGAAAGCAACCAATAAACAACTCAAGTGCCACAACTACAAGCAGGTGCTTCTCATCTCTCCTGTCTTTTTCTACAAAAAAATAAAATTAAAAAGTAAAAAACTAAAACCTGAAACTTTGTAAACTGACTTCATTCATTAACTTAACCCATCATTATATGTTAACCAATATTTTTTAAAAATACATTTAACAAAACAAAAAAACTAAAAAAAATTAAAACTTTTTTACATATTTTATAAATCTCTTTAATGTCTGGCTTCACAGAAAATAGCTAGCTTCTTTATCTGCTTCCATGCTGATGTCACAAACCATGCAACATGGCCTTGGGGAAACGTTGCAGTGTCCCAGGCAGGAATGAGGGTGAGGACAGGACGTCTCAGCATTGCCATGAAGAGTGTTCTCTCTCGGAACCCCTGCAGAGCATACACGGGCCCCCAGGACAGTTAGAACTGCTTATCTGGAAGAGTGGGTTCTAGGATGACCGGGAGACTAGCCCAGCTCATTTGGGTCCCAGTTAATTTAATAAATCCCACACAATGAGAATATTAAATGACATTAACAGAATGTCAACTACCTTCTGACCCAGCTTAGCTTCTGAGATCAGAAGAGATTCTGTGCATTCAGGGTGGTGTGGCCATAGACGAACTGCCTTTCAAACCTACTTACAGTTCAATATTTTACAAACCAAGATGATTTTAACACAACATAAAAAGGAAAAAACTCACAAATGCTCCCTTCATCTCATTGAAGACAACCCCTTTGAAGACCAAGGCACTCTGGGGGTCACTTGGATTCTCATGTTCCAGTCGCCATCCCTCCTGCCTAAAAAATAATGCATAATTAATTCCACAATGACAGTGCCTCTAACATCAAAGTCTACAATCAATTGGTCACTACATACCAGAAATCAAGTTCTCGCAAGCACGGAAAAAAGGCCGCATCCAAATACACGGACAGGAGATTCTGGAAGTCCTTGGGGTTTTGCGTGGAAAACGGGTACATAGTATAGTCACTAGCTGAGTGCAAATGAAACGGAAGATTTTAATACATGAGATTCCCACAGGAACCACACCCACCGCCAGTCACCTCACAGGCCTAGAGAGGCAGCTCAGCTGTGAGGGTGCCCATTTAATTTGCACACACTTTATAACAGTACTTCTGTGCATATCATCAGCCTATTCCCTCTATTTCCCAAAAACAAAACTCAAACACCACTACCATCGACACAGCCTAATGCTACAAAGGCCAAAGAGTCAGAACAATGAAAATTGTTCTGACTCTTTCCGGAAAAATCTCAGGTGCCTTCTTCCTAAACCTGAGGATGATGAGTTTATTCTCACCTTCAGGACCTGACCATTCTCCTTTATCTTAGGAAGAGAGGCAACCACAGTTCGGGCCAGGATGTAGGTCTTACCTGTGAAGGCGTTCATAAAAGTGGACAGCGACCTGTTCAGCATTTTGAAGAAAGGATCTCTGCACGGGTATTTCTGAGAGCCGCACAGGACTGTGTGCTCAAGGATGTGCGGGACCCCGGTACTGTCCATGGGAGTGGTGCGGAACTGCACGCTGCAGCCAGACAGAGCCATGACAGCAGGTTAGCCACGACCGCCAAACAGCTGCCAAATGTGCCATTACCTTGGATTACTGAAATTCACCATTTTAACATGATAATCTCTCACAGCAATGTCTGCTGACAATAATTAAAGAACCAATGATTCTGACTGTAAACTTTACTGTACATAGCCAAGAACGTAAAGTCACACTATAGTTCCATTACTTTCAACTACGGAGATGCTCTGAGGAGAAACATTCAAGAATGTGTTCTCAGGGTGCCTACTCACCTGAACAGGTTATTCGTGTCTTCCCGGGCCAGGTGCAAGTACCTCGCTCCTGTGCCATCATGGCTGAGCTTCACAGCGGTCAGGAACAGTTCAGGGACAGGTGTTACCTGAATTGACAAGAACATGAGGCTAGGCCCTGGCCAGTTGGCTCAGAGGTAAAGCATTGGCTTAGTGTGTGGATGTCCTGGGTTCGATTCCCGATCAGGACACACAGGAGGAGCGCCCAACTGCTTCTCCACCACTCTCCCTCTCGCTTCTCTCTTTTTCTCTCTCATCCTCTCCTTTAGCCATGGCTTGATTAGAGCAAGTTGGCTCCAGGCACTGAGGAAGGCTCCATGGCCTCACCTCAGGCAGTAATATAGCTTGGCTGCTGAGCAATGGAGCGGCAGTCCCAGATGGGCAGAACATCGCCCCTCTACTGGCCTTGCCGGGTGGATCCTGGCTGGGGCTTATGCGGGAGTCTGTCTCTGCCTCCCAACCTCTTACTGAATTAAAAAATAAAGGGGGAACATGAGGCTAAATTCAATTGGAAAAACATTCAGAATGGTTATGTCAAATCCATTAGGGACCTGTGCCTTAAACTAGGACAATACTGGAATACCAGCATGAGTGCTGGGGGCACATCAGGAACCACTCTGTCCAAATCCTGAATCTTACAGACATGGAATAGAAGAGTTAGGCTGGCAATAATACACACCTTGTCCTTTTAGAATGATTACTACTTGCCAAACACTTTCTAAACAGTTCAGTCACTGAGTGAAGGAGGTGTTCATGCCCCTGTTACAGATGAAAACACTGAGGCTCAAAGCAAGAGCCACTCTTTTGAGATTCAGAGCCTTTTTGTCATTCCAGGCTGCCTGAGGAATGAGGGCTCTCACTTAGGATGTTAGAATGAGACAGTATGGGGATTTGGATCAGAGAATAAAAAATACCAGGTGGCTGGGAAGCCAAAACGAGGTGTTTAGAAGGAATTTGGGATAAACTGACTGCAAAAATGTCACCATGCCTCTACTCCCTACTGAAAACTCAGAGGTAGCTGATTTCACCTCCCTTCTAACTAACTGCCTGCTTAAACCACTGACCCACACATACAGGTGCTCAAGGTTTGACCTCTATACGACCTTCCTAGGGCAGCAGAAAGAGCAGTCTGCCATCTTGCCCCTACAGCACAGACATAGAGATATCTGCCAAGTAACCTGATAGGAGGAAGACAACTGACCTTCACTGGAAAATTCCCCAAGTCAGTCGTTTTTCCCCAAAAAGCCCAGCTTTTCACACAAGCTCAGTTTGTCCCCACCTTATAAAAGCAGCCAAGCAAAGGCCCTAACCAGTGGCTCAGTGAATAGCATTGGCTTGGTGTATGGATGTCCTGTGTTCAATCCCTGGTCAGGGCACACAAGGGAAGCGACCGTCTACTTCTCTCCCCCTCACTCACCCCCTTTCTTCCCACTTCTCTTCCTGCAGCCAGTGGCTCAACTGGTTCAAGGGTGGCCCTGGTCACTGAGGATACCTCGGCTGGCCCTAAACAAGCGCGTCAGCCTCAGGTGCTAAAATAGCTCGGTACTTGAGCATCGGCCCTAGATGGAGTTGCCAGGTGGATCCTGGACAGGATCATGCGGGAGTTTGAGCCTGAGCATAAGCTTAATAAAAATCTAACTGGAACTTTCTCTAGGGTTTCCTCTCAATTTCTATTTTGGGGAACCCAAGAACCCCAACGCAATAACAAGAACACTCCCAAGAGGTAAATGCTGTTATGGGGCTTAGCCTGGGGCAGCTAGGATGCTTGGGGACTAGTCTTGCTCTCATCTAGTTTATGAGAACTTCCCAGGCTGAGCTGAGAATGTCACCAGTTACTTGTTCCTAGTGGGAAGGCCCAGGATGGTACAATGAAAAGAAACACAGCCTCCCGAGGGTGATCATCTCTTTCTGTGTCAGCTTCCACATAAACCTCCACAGTCCTCAGTACTGAAAAAGCTGCCCTCTTGTCCAACCATGCCAGGGCCTCTCTTCTTCAAGCACAACCTGTGTCACCATGACCATCACACTGCTATCCTCCCCACTTTTCAGAGGCCACGAAAGTAACCTGTACACAATGACACAGCAAGTTACTGGGAGGACAGAGCTTAGAACTGCGGAGGCTTAAGAAGTAATTTATAATTATTAAATTTACTTATATCTCAGAACTTACTATACTTTATAAGAGATGATCAGTGTGTTAAAATCAGTAGTACAGTGAGATGTCTCCCTCATAACAGCTTTCATGGTAATTATTTCTCAAACAAAGATTACCGTGGTTTATCATAGTTTCCATAAAACTTGAAAATTAATAAAAAATAGAAGTTAGCTGAATGTGTTGTTAAAATTGTTTCATATTACAAGTAAATCAAACCATCATACTGTATGCTTTAAGTTTATACAGTGTCAATCATTTCTCAATAAAACTGGAAAAAAAATACCTTGAAAAATAAAAGAATGCACTCCTTTGAGTAAAGCACTCATTACCATACTGCTGTAGAAACCCTAATCCCTTTATGTGGCCTTTAGGGCTTACCCTGAGGTGACTGTTTCAGGACCCTGCCTTGAAGAAGCCCCCCATCTATGGCTCTGTCTATGTTGCCCTAGAGACAGATGGCGATTTTCCTTCTAAACTTAACCGCCCCCTTCTCTGCAAACACCCCCTTCTCAGGAACCTTTCCTATACTGCCAAAGCAGCTACCCTCTCCTCCTGTCTTTCTTCTGCTCTCTGCACTTCCACTATGAAGTTCGCCACATTATTCCTGAATCACAGCAGCACGGGTCCACTACACTGTAGCGGCTTGCGTTTGTATGTGTAAGCATGTCAACATAGCATGAAGCCAACAGCCAGCTAAGTAAGTGAAGTATATGTTTCTCCATTATTGCATTAAAGAAAAACACAATGTGAAAGTTTAAGCATACAAGAACAAAATTAAAATCCAGTTTAATATCAACTTAAGTCAGTATTAGGACCACCATCTCTTTCCCATAATTCTGAAATACAAATGGCTCAAACACAGAAAGCTGTTGCATAAGTTTGCAGCAAACTCATTTGATGGCAAAATCTAACCTGAATGGAGGTGGGGCATTCAGAGCCTTTATGTATCACACCCAGCGTGAACTGTCAGGTGTCAGGGTACAGACGTAAACAAGTTTGATTTACTTTCTAAAATCTGCAGTTCAGGGAAAGGGTTGGGAATCTGTATCTAGGAAGTCCTTTCATTTGCAAACTCCACTCACTTGAGCACCTACTGTGAAGCAGGGAGGAGCCAGGGCTCAGGGACACCAAGATAAAAGCAGGTCAAGCCCTCACCCTCAAGTTCTCTCACTGAGGAGTAGGACAGGCCTTACCTGGCTCACGGTGAACCCATGCAGCTTCTCTCCAACTCGGTACTGCAGTGCCCTCTCACAGGCTCGGGTGCCACTCCACCTCCATGCTCTGAGGTTGGTATGGCTACATTTATAAAAAGTCACCAAAGTTAGAGGATTTGCAGCGACATAATGAAAATATTGTTATGTGATAAACATAATTTCAAGAAAAATTAAGCCTTGCATCTTCCAAACACATTCCAAAATACTAATTTCTAGCAAAGTTCTTTCAATTTTAATGGTATTTTATCTCAACCCAACAAATGCTTCATAACATCAACTAATAATTAAACACTGAGCCTGGCCTGTGGTGGTGCAGTGGATACAGCGTCGACCTGGAACACTGAAGTAGGTTGCTGGTTCAAAACCTTGGAGTCACTGGTTCAAAACTTTGGACTTGCCTGGTCAAGGCATATACAACAAGCAAACAATGAACAACTAAAGTGAATCAACTATGAGTTGATACTTCTCTCTATCCTCCCTCCTTTCTCTCTCTGTAAAATTAAAAAAGAAATTGGAAGCCTTATTTGTACAGGTTCATTAATAACTATAACACAATTATGACACCGATTTCCCATGGCTGAATAAAAACTCTCATGTCAAAATGGCTTTTTTCCATCACAGTATCTCAATAAATCCACACTACCATGCAGTCCCATTCCATACCTATCAAATGGTAAAGATTAACCCTTTGAGCAGTACGAACGTTCATGTACGTCCTATGCCTCCTGACCATCCAGAGTATGATCGTAACAAAAATTTTTATTTTAAAAATGTATAAAGCAACATTAAAAGAAAGGCAAATATATGTTGTTCTTTTTTCCATAAATTTGTTATCAAACAAGCATGATTTTAAGTTAATAAAACTGGAACTGAAACTAATTTCATTTTTTAAAAAAACTCACTCCCAGGGGTCAGCAAGCATGAAAAAACCTCACTACTCAAAGTGTTAAGAAGTCTAGTGTTGCAGAACACTCTCACACTGCTCCTGGGAGGGAAAACTAGAACAGTGACTGGAACAGCAATAGGCAGGACTTAGCAGTTCACTCACCTTGACATGCAGGTATCTCCTGCTTTTCAAAGTTCACCTTCTGCCACTTTATTTTAGGAAAGACCCACATTCGTATTTGTCTCACTACCAAGAGAAATCTCAAAGGGATTTTTTGCTTTTATGAAAAAGGGCTAAAATCAGAAATAGCATTCTGATTGTTCTGTAGGAACAGAGCAGAGTGGCCCCACTAAGCTCCTTCCCTGGGAACTATACTCAGCATCAAGCTGTATTTGTGAGCATCTATACTGTATCTCGACTTATTATTGTGCATTTTAGCTTTGACTATATGTTAGTGTTCATTTAGGCTTTCTGTGTTAATTGGTATGATTTAGTAGGTTACTTGAGGGGTTTAGGGTAGCTGAAAATTTTTCCCATATGAAGTAACAGTAATTGCTTTTTGCTTTATGCCCTTTTGGCTTAAGTAATGTTTCACAGGCACGTTCTACTTTCAGACTGTGGGAAAAACCTGTAGATGTGTAGAAAACCTGTACTGGAACACCAGCACACATATACCACACAGCTGGCACCATTCCTAAGAGTGCACCAACCCAAATGTTCACCAACAGAAAATGGATAAATTGTAAACTATTCAGTCAATAATTCAACCATAAGAACAGACTACAACTATGCGTAACAAAGATGTGGGTTGCCATGGCCAGTTGGCTCAGTGGTAGAGGATGGACCTGTTATGTGGAAGTTCTGGGTTTGACTCTGGTCAGGGCACATAGGAGAGGCAACCATCTGCTTCTCCTCCCCTTCTCTCTATATCTCTCCCTTCCCCTCCCATAGCCATGTGTCAACTGATTTGAGCATGTTGGCCCCAGGTGCTGAGGATGGCTTGGTGGAGCCTCCATTTCAGACGCAAAAAATAGCTCAGCTGCGAGCACGGCCCCAAATGGGGGTTGCCAGGTACGATCCCAGTTGGGACGCATATGCAAGTCTGTCTCTGTATCTCCCCTACCCTCACTTTAAAAAAAATAAAATAAATGCCTGATCAGGTGGTGGCAAAGTGGATATAGAGCATCAGACCCAGGTTTGAAACCCAGAGGTCACCAGCTCCAGCCCAGGTTCATTTGGTTTGAGCGCAGGCTCATCTGGCTAGAGCAGGGGCTCACCAGCTTCAGGGTAGGACCATAGACATGACCCCAAGGTCGCTGGCTTGAGCAAGGGATCACTGGCTAGGCTAGAGCCTCCCCAGTCAAGGCACGTATGAAAAACCAAGCAATGAACAACTAACGTGCCACAACAAAGAACTGATGCTTCTCATCTCTCTCCCTTCCTGTTTGTCTCTATCTATCCCTCTCTCTGTCTCTCTTTAAAAAAAATAAAAGAAAAAGAAAATAAAAAGCCAGGAGATAATTTCTGTAAACCAGGAGAGATTACATCTAAGAGGGAGTGAGAGTTATGATCAATTAGGGGTAATCTTAAACTGGGTAATTGTGACACAACTTATTTTTAAATAAAATTTCTCTCAGCTGTATTACATGTTTTATAAAATTTTCTACATTAATATATCTCACAAAAATATTTCTTTTAAAGATCTGTACTGAAAAGAAAAATACTCAGGCAACATTATGGACATTGTTATAATCAACCAACATTTTCTTTAATGATTTAGCAAATTCTAGACTTGTGGTACATTTTAAGAGATTTCTTATCATCAAGAACCCAACCACGAAAAGCAAAATAGCCAAGTGTATGTATAGTGCAGGACAACACCGCTCTCCCCCATACTTCCTGGGAAGGGACTAAACAGATGAACAATGCTCCTACACCAATGAGGACACCCCAACACATACTCCCATATTCCTCACCTGGGCTAACAGCACCATAAAGTAAGACAGGTTTTGTGAATTAGCATGACACTAAACTTAGCTTTTCAAAAATAAGTTGTACTTTACAAACTCATAGGACATGACACTCATTCACAGTTGTAAACTAAATGCAATCATTTTCCATAAATATAGTCATTTTAAAAAGTTCAAATCCTGGAGGCTACAACTTTATTAAAACGTAGCTGCTGGTAAGTACGTCCTGGGGAAGGCTCAAGTCTCTTAAGGACTCTGGCGCACAACAAAATAGGCGGGCAAACATATTAATGACATCCATAAACTACCAGTTACTTTTATCACATGTATTAAAATCCACATCAGTGACCATCTTCACTTCAAAAGCCTTGACAGGCTACATACAGGGCCACCCACTCTGAGGTCCTAGGGAAAGGGGGTTCCCAAACAGTTACATGGGCCTGGCCCTTCTTTACTTCACAGACTTATCTGGCTGCATTACTTCAACCCTGGCTCCTGCACAGGAACTCCCTTCCTTGGAAGGGAGTTGGGGGGTTGTAGGGATGTATACTGGCTGGGCAGGGTAAGCCAAGGAAGGGTGGCTGCACTCCCATCAGAAGGGGCTAAGAGGTTGTCACCCAGGCCTTGAAAGGGTTTTCAGGCTGGGGTCCTGGCTCTCTGAGTCCAGGAGCCTCAGAAGAATGGTCCAAAAGTTCAGGAACTCCAGGAGAGTGGTCGTGCGTACCGGAGCCCCAAGAGAGAGGTCTTAAGAGTCTAGCAGAGGAGTCCAGAAGTCCAGTAGCCCCGTGTGTGTAGTATCAGGAAACAGGAACACCGGTGAGGGGACTTAGGATTTGAGAGCCCCAGAAGAATTTTCTCGGGAGGCGGGAGCCCCGTAGAGGGGCCTCAGGGTAGGGGAACGCCAGGAGAGGGATTTCGGGGCACAAAAGCCCCAGGAGATGGGTCTCGTGGCACAGGAGCTCCGAGCGAAGGAGCTCAGCGTACAGGAACCCCCCGGTGAGGGGGTCTAGGAGTCCTGGAGCCCAAAGAGAGGGGTGTTGGGGAACGAAAGCCCCAGGAGAGGTCTCGGGGTGCAAAAAGCCCAGGACGACAGGCCTCTGGTACTGGAGCCCATAGCGAGATGTATGAGGTGTATGAAGCGGCGGAGTCCCCGAAGAAGATAACTGTGGTCCAGTACTTCCTGCCCGGACAAGACCCTAAAGCAACCCCACTCTGCCACCGGCCAGGCTCGCGTCCGCCGCCCACCGCCCACCATCTCCCAGAACCCTTGGGGGCCCTTTTATCACGTCCCCTCCTTCCTTCCGCGCGCCTAAGTCTCACCCGCAGCTTGGCCGGCGCAGGGTGACGGAGACCCGCCTGCTGCAGCGCCACATGATGTGTGACCAGCGAGGAGGCAGCGCGGCAATCAACTTATCCCCAACTTACCCCGACGCACTGTGCTGGTCGCGACCCCATTGGCTGGAGCCTATGGCGACACCCTCCTCAATAGGCTGGCGACGAAAAGGGCGGGCCGCCGCTGCGATGGGGCGGGACTCCAGGGCCCAAGGCCGCAACCAGCATAGGATGAACAGGGCATTCGAGGCTTACTGATTACAGAGCCGGAGGTTACGCGAGGAGGGGTGGACCGGATTGCGAAGCGCCAGGTGTACACAGTTTTGGGGGTGCGGGGAGAGCGTCGAGGCACGGAGAGGGGCGGGGCTGAGTGCACCTCAGGGTCTTACGCGAGGAGGGGCGGGGGCACGGCGAAAGGCCGGCAGATGCTAGCGAGGGTTGGACCGGAGCCGATTAGAGGCGGGCCTACACAGCTGAGGGGCGGGGCTGTACGGCCCCGGGGCGCGTTTGCGCAGGCGAGAGGCGGTTCTGTACCCATGGAGATCTGGGCCCCGCTATGCGGGAGCGTTTTTGAGGCTGAGGGTTACTATCAACCTGCGTTGCATGTGTGTGGGAAAACAACATACATGATTTCTAAGATTTCCAGACTACACACGGCCCCTTCTTGAACCCCATGGAGGATTGAGGAGGGCAGAGCATCAGTGGGTGAGCTGGGAGGGGCATCTAAGATTAACCACACCTGGGCACTGGGCACTGGATAGCGCTCCGAAGAAAGTAGCACCGATGTCTTAACTTCAGTTCTCAGAGTTTGGCCTCCTCTCTGTCTCCCTCATTTCTTCCCCTGGCCCACAATCCAAACCCTGCTTCTTACAGGCCCTAAAGAAGAGAACACCAAGTAGCCAGGTGTGATCGGTCTGAACACAGAAACGCTTTGCGTTAACAGCAATGTAAAGGGCCATACCTTGATAGAAAGCCACCAAAAGTCTACCAAAAACTGTCCACAGTGCAGCAGATTCTGCAGTTAGCCAAGTACCTCTTTATTCAGAGGACAGCCCAACTAAACCATAACAAACAGTGATGATGGGAAGCGACTGATAAAAACACACTCCTTCCATGTACCTTAATTCTAGTGAGAATTTAGGTCCGTGATGGTGAACCTATGACAGCATGTCAGCACTGACAGCGTAGCCATTTTCGATGAGAGGCGGCTGCATACCAAAGAAGTATGGGACCGCATGCCAAGAAGGATGTTAGCCGAGGATAAAACATTTGCAGTAGAGTAGACACTGTGCCAGAGGTCTGTAGGCCAAAAGAACAGAACTCCGGCACAGAGCGTGTAGTTCTGGGACTTACGGTTAGGCCATTTTTCTGACACATCACCCGAGTTATGCTCGTTTTTTTGGCGAATTTTGACATATCAAGCTCAAAAGCTTGCCCATCACTGATTTAGGTGATAATTGTTCCTGACTCACCACAGCAGTTCTGTGATCTTGGGGGAGACAGTTGGGTATTATTAACCCTACTATGATTATGCAGGAAACTGAGTCACTGGGTGGGAGATTAAGAAGGTTTTGATCTTTGAAGAATAGATGCTGTTAAATCCAGTAATTGCCACTTAATATATTTCCACAGGATACAACCTCATTGATGGATGCCCTACACACACACACACACACACACACACACACACGCCTAGAAAATACAAATTTACAATTATTTTGAGCAGCACCCAACATTTTACTACCCCCACGTAATCTTGAGTTATATTAACACAAATTATTGTAATGTGAAATGAAAAATTGTCTATACACTATACCATGTTACAAAAATGTACCCTCTTTTATAACGAAACTCATTGCTTCAGGAAGATTAGCAAGGGAGCACTGGTCAGAATAGATTGTGACTGGGACTTAGAAAAGCAATCAAGTGAATACTGAAGTGTTATGGGTTGAATTGTGTCTCCTCCAAAATATGTTGGAGTCCTAACCCCTACAACCTCCAAATAGGACTGCATTTGGAAATAGGGTCTTTACGAGGTCATCAAGTTAAAATGAGGTCATTAGCATGAGCCCAAATCCAATTTAAATGGTGTCTTTATAAAAAGGGTCTATTTAGACACATTGAACATGAAGGCAGAGATGGGGGCGATGCACCTCCACACTAAGGTACACCATGCATTGCTGGCAACACCAGAAATGGGGGAGAGGCATGAGCAGATTCTCCCCACAGCCTCAGAAGGACCCAATCTGCCAACACCTTTATTTTGATTTTTCTGGCCTCCAGAGCTATGAGATAATCAACTTCAGTTGTCCTAAGCCATCCAGTTTGCGGTACTTATTTATACAAAGATATGGCATTTTATGCAAACTTTACATTCATGCACTCTTTCAGCAGAAATTTCGTTTCATGAAATTACAGTATAGTCTCTCAAGGGCACAGTGATGTATAAAGATGTCTTCTACAGCAGTTTGGATTATAACAAATACTGAACAATGCAAAAGTTTTCTTAAAACATAAAACATGGCCCCTGGCTCGGTGGATAGAGTGTCGGTCCAGCGTGCGGGTGTCCTGAGTTTGATTCTAGTTGAGGGCACACAAGAGAAGCATCATCGGCTTCTCTTCCCCTCACTTACCCCCTTCTTTCCCTCTTCCCTTCCCACAGCCAGTGACTTGATTGGTTCACATGCTGGCCCTGGCTGTTGAGGATCGCTTGGTCCAGCAGATCAACCTCAGGTGCTAAAAATAGCTTGTTTTATTTGAGCATGGGCCTCAGACTGGGGGGTGCTGGGTAGATCCCAGTTGGGACAGATGAGGGAGTCTGTCTCATTATCTCCCCTCCTCTCACTTAAAAAAAACACATAAAACTTTTCTTAAAATAAAACATGTCCATATATTTAAATACTATGTAGACACTAAAAAATAGTGATACACACACACACACACACACATATTTTTCTATCACAAAATAGTAGGGGGAAAGGAAGCCAGATGCAGGTTGAAGCTCTCACTTGAGTGGGAAAAATATAGTCCCATTTGAGTGGAATGAACCTACAAGAGATTTTAATTACGAACCTAACATAATACTTTAATGAAAGACATGTAGGAAGCCATAAATAAATGGCAAGACATTTTATGTTCATAGATAGAAAACCCAGTATGATCAAGATGTAATTTGTTGCCAAAATATGCGATGCAATTTCAATAAAAATTCCAAATGATTAGGAGCACAAAGTGATCCTGTAATACAGCTGATGGAGAAAAGAGTCAAAAACAAGCAAAATGATTTTGAAGAAGGACAATGTAGGGAACTTATTCTAGCAGAAATTAAGAAAAATCTTATTATTCAGGACTTTCAGACTGACTAAGTCTTGAAATTACAGCAAATAAGACAGTGTGTATTAGAAAGGGGCAAAGAGGCTAAAGGAATATAGAGGACTCCAGGAATAGACAGTAGAAGTAGAACAGAATCAATAAATCTTATAATTATATGGAGAAAAAATTAATCACTACTTCAAATCGCTCTGTACCTACCCCAAGGCCATCATGATCTTATTTCTCCTAAGGACTTAAAAATTGTATTTTTCTCACTTATGCTTTTTGCATACATGGTCTGAATTTTGTTTCTGCTTCCTGGAGTAGAAAATCCTCAAGATTAAAATAATAGAATAACTCATTAAGTTGGATCCCCCAACTCATGACACAGTGTTAGGGTTTGAGTTGAGGCAGAGGAAGGACCTCTCCACCCATACATTATCCTCAGCACGTGTGTGCTGATGCCTGGAATACTGTAGAGGAGGCAGAACTGTATTCCAAGCTGAGGAAAACGCTTGAAATGCAATACTCACTTTCTTAAATTAATGTTGAGAGTGAACGACTTACTGAATAATGTTGTAAGGCATATTACTGACAGGGAAATGAGATAGCAAGTATCAGAGGATATGGGGAAAGGGTATCATCACCAGGTAGAAATGAAAAAACAGAGAAAAATAAAACCTGGAAACTTCCAAAGACGTTATTTATTTGCTTCAGATGTTTCTTTTCTAAGGCTAGCCATTACTCAAATTCTAAACATTATGTATGGGACAGACATGTTAGCATCATACTGTTTTCTTGTGAATGACTTGGTAGCTAATGTAACTAATTCACAGCTCACTCGGTTGGTTACAACACAGAACTATTGTGTTTACCTTGTGTTTGCTCTGTGGTCATGGATTACAGGGTCATGTGACAAATCATTTTCTAACACTTGTAATAGTGTATACTTTTGTCATTGGTTTCCATGGCAGGACTGCAATGTGTTCAGAATCACTCTTTGGTTGGATAAATATACTGTATATGAACTTCCAAGACAGGCTACATATTTTGCTGCTTCCCAGTTTTGAATAAAAGTTTAGAAACGAGCTCTTCAGGCAGAGATTAAAGACATGGATCTGACGCTTATCGACCCCTTGGTATGGCATAGGTACAGAAAAGTAAATGGGAAGTGTCAGTGCTGTCTAATGCAGTGCTCTAGGGAAGCACTAGGGCAGTGGTTCGCAAACTTTTTGAAGTCGGGGCACATTTAAAATCCTACAAATAATTGTAGGTATGTGCACCATATACAAATTTCTGAAAAATATGTTATAATAATTAAGTCAAATATTAAAGATAAAGATATAAAGTTAACGTGTACTTTTATGATAATTAAACAAAATAAATATGACAAAATTAAATTTATTCTGACATTATAAACATTTTTATGTTACATTTTTTGAGTTATGCTCTTTAGAATTTGTAAAAAAGAGGGGTTAAAAAATAAAATAAAAATGTCAGAAAAGTTATCTTTATATATATATATATATATAGAGAGAGAGAGAGAGAGAGAGAGATACATTCTTATTAAGATTGAGTAAATTTGGCAGGTCCCAGCGCAAATGTGTTGATTTTTTTCATTCTTGTGTTTATGAGAAACATGAGCCTGATGTGTCCTAGCGATTTCTTCAATGTTTGGGCATATATTTGAAAGGCAAATTCTCATTTCCTTGTCAATACATTGAAGAATTCCTCACTCTTTACTCTTAATTGTGTTGAGTGCAGAAAACCCCCACCATACATATCATCTTAACTTTACACCAAACAAAGGATAAAAGAAACTTGCCTTCAGTCTTTCTAGGGAGCATGGGGGATAGTGTAAATAATTCAGCACCACAGCTTAACAGCCTTTTGCAACCTAATCAGTCAAGTGAGGTGGGGGGTTAGGCAGACTGATTAGGCAGCTTACAGCCAATTCCCCACACCTCTGTCCCCCCCAAATCTAAACTCCAAAAACCCTGTTGGTTTTTTGGTCCCCAAAAGGCACATATTTCTCTGGAATACCATAGGACACATCTGGAAATCTTCTAGGGCGCACTAGTGCACCCTGGTGCACACTTTGAGAATCACTGCCTTAAGGCAAAGACCTTGTCACAAAATGATATGTCCGTGAAAACTTCCTGGAAGAGTCATATGAGACATTTCAAAAATGGTGAATTAGTAACAGTCTTCTTTGTCTGTGTTGGTTTTCTGTTGATACTAGAACAAATTACCATAAGTGTTATGGCTTAAAACGACACAGGTTCATTCTCTTATAGTTCTAGAGGTCAAAGTCCCACAAACCTCACTGGGCTAGAATCAAGGCATCAGCAAGGTGCACTTCCTCTGGAAGTTCAAAGGAGACTCTGTTCTCTTACCTTTCCAGCTTCAAGAGGCTACACACATATCTTGGCATGTGGCCTTTTTATCCATCATTCTTTCATCCTCCATCCAGTCTTCTCCCAATGTCATTTTACTGGGCTTCTGATTTCTTATTTAATAACCCTAATAATAAAAATAGGCTCACCCAGATAATTCAACATAATCCCCTTACCTTAAAATCATCTGATAGACAATCTTAATTTCATCTGCTACCTTAATTCTTCCTTGTCTTGGGTCGTAACATAGTCACAATTTCCAAGGATTAGGATGTGGACGTATTTGGGGCTCATTATGCTATCTACAATAGTGGTAAAATAAATTTCCTTTTGGTATGATGAAATCCCAGAAGTCTCTAAAAATAAAATAATTTCTTGACAAAATTACTAATTAGTAAAATTAGTCTTACTAATCTGTTGTTGCTATTTTAGTAAGATTGTCAGGTTTCTTATTTATCTCATTCACTCATATATATTGTCCTACATTTTTCCTTAAGCTTTTTTCTTGAGTTTCATTTACTGGTCAAAATAATTATTTCACAGAATGAATGTGAAGTTGTATTGCCAATTGCTGGTCTTTTTTGGCACAATATTCTACAATATCCTAGTTTATCGTATGAAGGAGGAATTTTTAACATGCTAGAAACAGAAGGAAATGAATATTATAATTGAATTTTCAGATATCAATTTTGGGGGTTTTGAAACAAATACCTGTCAGAGAAAAAATAAAGGGGCACATATCATAAGACAGAGGAAAGGACGAAATACCCACAATGACATTTATACAGCATTTTTATGCATTATTGTTTGTGGCAGTGAAATAAATATTCATTAGTGAAATGTCTCTTTAGTGGAAACAAGCCAGAAGCAATAGCATATTTACGAGGAGGGAGCAAGCCTCCCTTCTGCTTTGAGAGGGGAGAAACCAGAAGAATACAAGGGAAAGGAGCCAGCAGGGATAACTGAGTCAGCCATTTATAAATGAACTACATCGCATAGTTCTCTAAATGGTTGCTTAGAGCCTCTTATAACACAAAGGATGAAAAGCAGGATCTGTATATAGCTAGGACTGGTAATCTGGAAACCCCTTCCCCCTTGCTGACCCCACCCAAACTCCCTGACCCCTCTCCTTGAGTCCTGGGAAACCTTAAACAAAGGAATCATGCACCCATTGCTTGGATACTGTAAGAGTATATAACCTGTAAGAAAATCTAATTTGGGGAGCTCGTGCCTTAGAGCTACTAGCCTCACATGCTCTGCCAGCTACTAATAAATTCTCCTTCCTCTATTAATAAAGCTGTTTGAGTGTCTCTTCCATCGGTGTCACTTCCTGCAACAGATTTTTGGTGCATTGGCCAGGAAGCGAGGAGGAATGATGCCCATGTTTGGCAGACTTTGGGTATCCCACTAGGGAGCCCCAAAACCACCCTATAGATATGCCTGCTGAGTGCACACCAGGGATTTCCCTGTGTGGATGGCTCACAGGACAGAAGGAGAAACCCCATCTGCTGGTCCCAGCATGGACCAGACTATGGAGGAATGAGAAAACATGGGTGCATCAGAGTCACAGTAAGGCATACCAGGCACAGGGTAGCTAGCTGAGGTCCTGCCCCACTGTACAGAAGGGAGGTCTGATCACCCTTCACAGGTTTGGAGTGGTGTCTCGTCACCCTCCATCGGTTGTGGGAGGTTGAAAGAGAGTGCAGAGTTTACAAGGCAGACACCAGGAGAGGGTTCCAACTCTTTCTCACAGGGCCAAAGCGAGTGTTTAGTCCCAAACCATGGTTCTGTAGGGTGCCTTGTATGGCTAAGAGGCAGAATTGTGTGCTGAAGGTTTATATCAGCCTGCCATAAGCCAAGGAGGTCTGCTATCTCTGCAAGGGGAGAGGCCAGTGATGGAGGGAGCAAGTAGCGTCCTCTCCAAGTCTCTCCTACTTTATCCCCCATTTCTTCTTATAGTGGACTGATGTTTGTCTGGGAGGCATGGGAGGTTCACAGGGAAAACCTACTCCGCTGGCCATAATGATCAAGAACTTTAAGAATGGATTCTCAGAGGATTACAGAGTTACTATGTCCTCAGGGAAAGTGAGGACCTTGTATGAACTAGAATGGCCCTAAAGGGTGGGGTAGCCAGAAGAAGGGAGCCTGGATAGGTCCCTTGTACAGAAAGTGTGGCAGATAGTTAGTAGAGATCCAGGCCACCCCAACCAGTTTCCCTACATAGAGACCTGGCTCACACTGATATTGTACCCTTCCCCTTGGCTTAGAGGTCAGGCTTCCACTATGTTGGTAGCAAAGGCAGGAAATCCTTCCCCCAAACCCAGAGAGCAGCTGCACAGCCAGTGTCAGAAATCTTAACGCCTAGTGGGCCAGAAGAAGCAAAAGCTTTGGGTCCCCCACTTTATGTATCTGCAAGGCTTTACTCTTCCATTCCTGGCTCCCCGTCTATCCCAGAGATTGCTGCTGACTCAGGCCCATTATTGCTGGATCTACCAAGTCCCAACATAAGCTCGCCCGAGCTGTAGGTGCCTCTCATTGCCCCTCCAGAACCAGTTCCAGGCTTTCCCTCCCTAGCTAGGAGATTGCACTCAAACACAGTGCCGAGTGCAGACGCCTCTGAGAGAAGTGAGGAACACAGTGATGAATGAACAGGGACACATAGTAGAATAGCATGTGCTGGTGTTTCAACCTTTCACCACCACCGGCTTCCTCAATTGGAAGCACCACACTCCCTCTTATACAAAAAAGCCTCAGGCCTTAATAGGTCTCATGCAATCCATATTCCAGACCCACAACCCCACGTGGGTGTATCGCTATCAATTGCTCCTCTCTCTCCTCAACGCGGTAGAAAGATACCGAATAAAACAGGAGGTAATTAAATGGCTAGAGGTGAGTACCCCTCAGGAACACCAGAATTCTCAGAAATATTTAAGGGTCCAAATACCAGGAGAAGATCCTGAGTGGGTCCCAAATGTAGAGGAAGGCCTGAGACAGCTCAGGAGATACAGAGAGGCTCTTTGCCAAGGTCTCTAGAAGGGAAGCCAGAAGGCCACTAACATAAACAAAGTGGCAGAGACTTTGCAAAGGAAAGGTGAAAGTCCAGGTGACTTTTACGAGAGGTTATGTGCGGCTTGCAGGATCTATACTCCTTTTGATCCAGAAAGCCCAGAAAACCAGAGAATGCTTAATATGGCCTTTGTCAGCTAGAGTGCAGGAGATATAAAAAGGAAGCTTCAGAAATTAGAAAGCTTTGCCAGAATTAACATTTCCCAACTCCTGGAAGTAGCCAACAAGGTCTATGTCAACAGAGAGGTTGCAGGCAGGCAGGAGGACGAGTGCAGAATGAAGAAGGCTGAGCTCAGAGCTGCTGTCCTTCAGCACAAGGACAAAGGAAAACCTCTGCCATTTGAAAATGGAAAGAAGACAGGCAAGGGAAAGAAAGGACAGTCAGGCAGGACCCCTTTCTGGCATGATCAGTGTGCCATCTGCTGGGGAACTAGCCATTGGAAAAATGAATGTCCCAACTGGGACAAGAAGAAGGCGTGCTTGCCAGCTGCTTCCAAAGGGGAAGACACACTGTTCAATGCAGCTGGGGAATCCCTCTTGGATTGAGGGTGACTGGACTCAGGGCTCGTGCCCCCGATGAGTCTATAGGCCATGTGATAGTAGGGGGCCAACAGATGGACTTCCTGATTGATACAGGGGCTGAATACTCGCTTGTGACATGGCCAGTAGCATCGCTCTCAACCTGTAGGGTGGACATTGTAGGAGCCGCAGGGAAACAGACAGAACAGGCATTCTGCCGTCCCTGTAAATGTACTGTAGGAGGTTATGAAGTTATGCTCCAGGTTTTGCACATGCCTGACTGTCCAGTGCCCTTGTTGGGATGTGATCTGCTAAGTAAACTAAGGGCTACTATATCTTTTGCTGACAATGGCCAGCTGGACTTGCAGGTGCCTAAGCCTAGGTTTGTTCTAACTCTAACCATCCCCAGAGAGGAGGAATAGAGGATTTTTACTACTGAGTCTGGGAAGCCGCCCAATCAGAGATTGACCCAGAAATGGCCCAGAGTATGGGCTGAAGACAATCCTCCCGGGCTGGCAATAAACCAAGAGCCAGTGCAGGTATAGTTAAAGCCTAGGCCACTGCCTGTCAGCCAGAAACAATACCCAATTCCTAGAGAAGCCTTGTAAGGAATCCAGGTGCATTTACGGAAGCTCAAGGAACATGGCATTATTATCCTGTGGCAGTCACCCTGGAATACTCCTTTGCTCCCTGTCAGAAAACTGGGAACCAATGATTATCGGTCAGTACAGGACTTGAGAGTTGTTAATGAGGAAGCAGTGACTCTGCACCTGACAGTACCAAACCGCTACACTCTCCTAAGCCTCCTCCTGGCCTGAGCCTCCTGGTTCACTTGCTTGGACTTAAAATATGCCTTTTTTAGTACAAGACTGCCTCCTGAGAGCCAGGAGCTGTGTGCCTTCCAATGGGAGAACCCGGCTACAAGGGCAAAGGCACAGTACACCTGGACTAGGCTCCTGCAAGGGTTCAAGAACTCCTCCACCATCTTTGGGGAGGTCCTCACTTGGAACCTCCAGAGGTTTCAGCACAGGACATAGGATGTGTCTTCCTTCAGTACGTGGGTGACCTGTTGTTGGGTCATGAGACTCCCAGGATGTGCTCGAGGAATGGACGAGCTTTTACGTCATCTAGAGAAGAATGGAGACAAGGTCTCAATGAAGAAGGCCCAGATCTGCCAAAGGCAAGTAAAATACTTGGATTTCTTCTTCAGCAGGGGAGAGGAGGATAGAAGTGGAACAAAAACAGGTTATTCAGAACATCTCGGTCCTCCCACAAGGAGACAAGTTAGAGAGTTCCTGGGTGCAGTAGGATTTTGCCTTTTGTGGATCCCCAACTTTGCAGCACTGGCCAAACCCTTCTATAAAATTACAAAGGGAGGAGAAAAAAGAACCCATGCAGTGGGGTCCAGAACAGGACTGTGCTTTTCAGACTCTTCACTTGATCTTAGCCAAAAGGCCGAGACGCGATGCTTTTCAGACTCTTAAAAAGGAATTACAAGTTGCCCCAGTGGTAGGTCTTCCTAACCTAGCAAAACCTTTTGTGCTGTACGTCTCAGAAAGGAGCAAGACAGCGGTGGGTGTATTAACCCAGGACTTGAGGTCATGGCCTAGACCAGTAGCCTACCTCTCCAAGCAACTGGATGGGGTTACAAAGAGCTGGCAACCATGATTGAGAGCCCTAACAGCCACAGCTATGCTGGTAAAGAGGCAGACAAATTAACTTTTGAGACAAGATCTAAAGGTAAGGGTGCCACATGCAGTAGTGACTCTGATGAATGCCTAATGACATCACTGGCTCATTAATGCCCGCCTCACCAAGTGCCCGCTTATCATGTGCAAACCCAAGACTGGTAATAGAGATGTGTACCACTTTAAATCCAGCAACACTGCTCCCAGTGAAGGAGGGAAGGCCGCAGGCAGCACAGTTGCTTAGAAGTGCTTGATGAAGTACACTCCAGCCGTGGGACTGGCTAGATTAACCCCTAAGGGAGCCCGACTGGGAGCTGTCTGTAGATGGAAGCAGATAGCCCGACTCAGGCCCTAGAGCTATGTGAAAGAAAAAGAGCAAACATTTTTACCAACTCCCACTTTGCCTTTCTGACTCTGCAAGTCCATGGGGCAATATACAAGAAAAGAGATTCCTGGTACCTGGGGGCAAGGACCTCAAATATTCAGGAGAAATTCTCCAGCTACTGGAAGCAGTCTGGAAGCCAAAACCAGTAGCAGTGATCCACTGCTAAAGGCTCCAGAGGGGAGGAATGGAAGAAGCCCAAGGAAATGCCAGAGCAGATGTAGAGACAAAGAGGTCTTCTACTCTGCCCTACCATAAGGCTACTATAATCCCTCTCATCCCATGGGCCCCGGATCTTGCACCCAAATATTCTGAGGGAGAAAAAAATGTGGATGGAAAAAAAAGGGACAAAAGAACTGAAAGACTTCTGGATGCAGCTGCCAGATGGTAGAGTTATCATCCCCCACCTATTGGGACCGGCAGTAGTCCAGGCTTTACACACTGCCACCCATCTGGGACAAGAAAAGACAGAAAAACTTCTAGGGAGGTATTCTATATCCCTCTTCTAGCAACCTTAGCCAAGAAAGTCAGCCTGCGCTGCCCAGCCTGCCACCAGAACAACGCAAAACAAGGACCTTCAGTGCTTCCCCCCACACACACTGGTATCCAGTCCTACGGGGCAGCCCCCTTTGAGGATATATGGGTAGGCTTCACCTAGGTGCCCAAAAGCCGAGGCTACCAGTACCTGCTGGTAGAAATCTGCCCCACTCGGACTGAAAAGGCTAGAGAAGTAACCAGGACATTGCCCAGAGAAATTATTCCAAGATTTGAACTATCACTTCGGATAGTCTCTGACAATGGTCCTGCCTTTGTGGCTAAAGCAGTGCAAGAGACAGCTCAAGCCTTGAACACCACATGGAAACTTTGCGCGGCATGCAGACCTTCAGTTCAGGAAAGGTGGAATGCATGAATAGAACTTTAAAGTTAGAGCTTAGCAAGTTATGTCAGAGAACAGGTCTTAAGTGGGTGTAAGCTTTACCTTTAATTCTGTTCAAAATTCAGTGTACCCCACCCAAGAACACAGGGTGCTCACCTTATGAGATATTATACAATAAGCCTCGCCCAATATTACATAGTTTGCCAGTGACCCCCCCTGAGAACTAGGAGAAACAGAACTACCCAGCTAATTAGAGGCTTTAAGCAAAGTGGCCTGTACCGTATCCAAGTGGGTACTAGGTAAGGCTCAGATCAGTTTGTTTGTGCCGTTCATTGTTTTTCCTCAGGAGACCAGGTGGGGTCAAGGATTGGAATCCAGCTCCCCTCCAACTCAGGAGGAAAGGACCCTACACTGTGATCCTGACCACTCCTACTGCTGCCAAGGTGGAAGACATACCCGCCTGGATTCACCACAGCGGCCTGAAGCCTGCGGTCCCTGCGGAGATGCCCTCGTGGACAGCAGAGACAGACCCCGCCAACCCCTGTAAGTTGACGCTGGGGAAGACAACATGCCCTGCTCCAGCCACAAACCGGAAGTTGGCTGGTCCATGTATACCTGAAGCCTGAGGAACATCGCTGTGGGAATCCTTATAATTGGACTCTGGGGAAGGAGGAGAACTAGAGCAGAGGACTGTGAACTATGTATTCATGTCACCAAAGAAGGTCAAAAGGTCTCCACCACCTTGTGTTTCAATAGTTTTGATGAGTGTAACGGAACTCAGAAAGGAACTGGTACCTATAATCAGACTTGATATTCAGTGTGTGACCCAGGGATTAACCAGCCCTAAGTCTGTTATAATCCTACAGATCGTCCTGCCACAATAGTATTTGAAGTAAAAATAGTGGCAGGAGAATGAGGAAAATGAATAGAAGGACCAACAATATCCCAGACCAAAGTTAAAGGAAACCCCAGACAAGTTACACTGAGGTTTGATGCATGTGCAGCCATAAGCCAGGCGCCATGGGCAGAGGGAAGAATCTGCAGGTCTCTTAGCTGGGCGAGAAACTACAAGGTAGAAGAAAAGTATACATGCTCACATAGTTTCACCTGTAAAACCAGCTGTGTGTATTGGTCGTGTGTCTTATGGGCAACCTGGGAAAAAGATAGCTCCAAGAAAAGGGAAGTGTACCTGAGAAAAAGAACAACCCTGCCAAATTGCACTACCCATGGGTGCAGTCCCTTTGAACTAGTTATAACCAATCCTCTGGACCCCCTCTGGAAGAATGATGAGATATTAACCCTTAGCTTTAATGGAGCTGACCTAGCCCCCTATGCTCAGCTCATCATCCAAAGCCAGGTGTGGAACCACCCAGCCCGAGCCTTTCAAGTATATGTCTTTTTATGAAGAAGCAACGAAGCCTCTGCCCCCACCACCCCAATCTACTAAAAATTTATTCCCCAAGCTAGCAGAAGGGATAGCTTATTTCCTAACTATCACCTCCTGCTATGTGTGTGGAGGTATCCTAGTAGGGGATCTGTGACCATGGGAAGCCAAGGAACCGGTTTCTGTTGAGGTTTTGCCTGATGCCACAGCCCCCAGTCAGCAGATTTTGAAACAGACTATGATAGGGCAGTACTGTGTAGACAGAGGAAGAGGAAATCTGACTGGATCAATTGGGTAACTGACTTGCCTTGGGCAAAGTATTATAATGCCACCGTTGAGTAAAGCATGTGGTGGGGAAACCAGACAGAGAGAAATTCGTTGGCCAGATTCCTAGAGCTAACTGGAGCTTGGCAGGACCCAGGCAGGGCTCAAGACTGGATAGCACCACGTGGGCTTTACTGGATCTGTAGAAATAGAGCCAATACCTGCCTCCCCAGGAATTGGGAAGGAAGCTATGTAATTGGTATGATAAAGCCATCCTTCTTCCTCCTGCCTCTGAAAACTGGGGAACTGCTTGGCGACCGGCTCCACAGCCCTTACAATGGGTAAAGAGAGAACTCCAGATAAGAGACTGGAAAGATGATGAATGGCCCCCAGAACAGATAATCCAATACTATGGATTTGCCACCTGGGCAGAGGTTGGATCTTGGGGATACAGTAACCCCATTTACATGTTAAACCAGATTATCTGATTGCAGGAAGTTCTAGAAATCATTACCAATGATACTGGGAGAGCTGTAACCCTCTTCCTTGCAAATCAACAAACTCAGATGAGAAACTCCATCTACCAAAAAAGGTTGGCACTAGACTATCTGGTAGCAGCAGAAGGAGGAGTGTGTGGGAAATTCAATCTCTCTTATTATTGCCTGCAGATAGATGGCCAGGGCCAGGCAGTTGAGGACCTTGTCAAAAAGATGACAAAATTAGCTCATGTGCCCGTGCAAGTCTGACACAGATGGAACCCTAGTAGCCTCTTTAGGGGATGTTTCTCAGCCTTTGGTGGATTTAAAATCATAATAGGAGAAGTTTTACTGCTCATAGGAATCTGCTAGATAAGTCTGTGTTTGTTGTCACTGTTAATGAACAGCATAAGAAACACAATAGAGGCCACAGTACAGCAATGAACTAAGGCCCATGTACACTTTACCCAGCACTATCAGGCCTTCCCCAGGGCTTAGATGAAGCATGTGAGACTCCAGTAAAAAGGAATTTCTAGAGTCTTAAAGGGGGGATGAGGAGGGAGCAAGCCTCCCTTCTGCTCTGAGAGGGGAGAAACCAGAAGGATACAAGGGAAAGGAGCCAGTAAGGATAACTGAGTCAGCCAGTTATAAATTAACTATATCCCATAGTTCTCTAAGTGATTGCTTAGAGCCTCTTGCAACACAAAGCATCAAAAGCAGGATCTGTATGTAGCTGTGACTGACCAGTGATCTGGAAACCCTTTCCCCTTTGCTGACCCCACAAAACTCCCCCTCCTCTGTCCTTGAATCCTGGGAAACCTTAAACAAAGAAATCACGTGCCCATTGATTGGATACTGTAAGGGTATATAACCTGTAAAAAAATCTAATTTGGGAAGCTAATGCTTTGGTGCAACTAGTCTCACATGCTCCGCCAGCTACTAATAAATTCTGTTTCCACTATTAATCAACTTGTCTGAGTGTCTCCTACATTGTCGGTTCCTGCAACCCTTGTACAGCATAAACTTTGGTGGGGAACAGATGTACCTCTCAATCGATTGTTTTTTATATTCATAGAACATATAATTAAAGTAGATTCATTTCAACAACCTCTCAGCCTGCTAATCATTAAAGTTACTCCTTTATCGATAATATTGATAGAATACATAAACTATTTAGCATAGTGTCTTAGATAGCAAGAGCTGAATAAATGGTACTTTAAAAGCTTTAAAGCCCATATTACCAATTACTACTGTTATGATAATTGTCATTCTAATAATCTAACTTGCTCCAAAGAGATTTTTTACAGGCTCTACTACTTAGTGAAGAAATCACTTTCAAATGCATATGAACAGAACACAGCCATTTATAATCAGTTATTTTTCACAATTTTGATAAATGATAAAAAGCTTTCTTTTCTTGACAAGATTTAAATATGAAGTTTACATTTTAGAGAGGTAGTTTTCATTAACCCAAAGGAATATGTTATCATAGCCTTTCCAGGACATATGGTTAGACCTTTAAATGCCATTACATAAAACTACTCTCCTTTGTAAAATGAAACAGTGCTAAACATCATAAAACTTATATTATCAAATTTTACTAAAATGTAAGGAGCTTATGTATTTAAAATGCTAACCAAAGTGCCCCACAAATAGCTCATGTAATATTTTATTTGTTACTCTGTTCAGAGCCTTTTGTAATCTTCCTTTCTTCTATTATTTTAGCTTCTCTAGAGGGTATCCATTTCTTGAATGCCTTATGAAGACTTCAGAATTGTTTTCTGAGGCTTTAGTTACAATGTTTACCTATAGACGGGTGTATTTAGAAAATTGCCCAGATCCAATAAATTGTTTCCCACTAGGAATACTCATGTAGCCCATTTAATGATCTCCACTAATCTTCACTAAATGAATCACCATGCTCATTGTTGTATATTTATTTACTTATTTGTATTAGATAATCTAACTATTGATTTGATATGCCTTAGTTTTTTTTTCTTTTTGAATATAAATTGTATATAAACTATTTAAACGCAGAGTCTGGCTGTTAAAAGACATTATGAATATCCAAATTCTTAAAATATTATATAGGAGACTATGAAACTTAATATTCAGGGAAAGTGTATGTGTTATCGGTGAACCTGTTGAGCTATCTTGGTTGTTATTATAAATGATTTGGAACAAGTAATTATTATAGAATTAATTGTCTTGGGATCTTCTAAATTAATTCCAACAGAGTTCCTTGATTGTATTGTATATACAGCCCACAAATAAGTGCGCAGTAGGTTTATAGATTGATTTATTTCATTGGAAAAACTGATTAGGATTCCATTGCTTGTCTGTGATCAATCATTATGGGACATGAGACTGGATTTCAAAATTTTGATTTATTTTCATTCAATAGGTCTGGTCTTTGATTTAGAAATTGGGCCCCTGACCCAATTACTGTCCCTTCACAGGCTGGTCTCAGGTCTGTGGTAGGATTTGATGCTAAAGGCTTCACCTAAAGGTTATTAATTTGTAATTATTAACTGAACCTAGAAGTTGTCTCCCAGTAATTATATTGAAAACCTAAGATTAAGCCAGTAGGAAGTTAGAAAAGTGTATCAGAACATACAGAGGAACTGAATTCTGTTAATTCAGTAGGCCCATGGTCTCTCTTTGGACTATGACATAGTTGACTTGCACACACTATGGTTCTCTTGTGATTCTTTTTTAAAACTGTCTCAGAGATTCAGTTTGTTTATTACCTCTCACACATGCTCACAATGGACCCCTCCTTCCTTGGTCCAACAATAGTAACTCTATTCCTTTTGCTCAACATAAGCAAATGAACCAACTATCAAATGTCAGCACTGAGTCAGTCAAAGGCACAAGGAGCTTCCTTGTTTTGGATGAAAGTGTTGCAGTTTTTTCAAAATAAAGGCAATGCAAATCATGAATTCTTTCTCCTTCATGAAATTTTTGTATGCATTTAATAACAAAATGTTTTATAAAAATGTAGGTGGCAGATCTATATGGGTTGTGATCATATATTACCTGGTTTCATATGTTCAGTACCATTTTATTTTATTTTCCACCAATATTGACTATGATAGGCTGTTTGCTCTTTCTCCTGAAGAGATATTATGTTACATTTAAATGATGAATATTTAAACATACTATGGAATAGTTGATAAGCAACAATTTATATCATAACCTAATAAAGGCAATCTAACACCAATAGATGTGTAATTTGAAATATTTTAGCAAAACATTTAATAAAGAAAAGTACTCTGTGAACCATAAATTTCATTTAGTTCCCCATAAAAGTAAAGCTTTTCTGTGAACAGCATATGTGCCATCTGTGATATCCCAGCTAGACTCTTCTCCCCCCACGTTTTTGGCAGGCATTTTATAAGTGTCAATTAATGTTGATAAGGTCACACAAAACAAGGTTATGGACATAATTCTGATACTGAATTATAGTTGGCAGGGGGCATCACAGTGTGAGTCCACAAGCAGTAGGCACTGGCACCTGATTTAAATCCTTGCCCTGCTCTTGCCAAGCTGTGTGGCTTTGGGAAATGTATATGCCCTCTCTGGGTTTCAGGTCCTTTTTTGAAAAACAAATAGATTCATGCAGGCCTTTAATTTCTCTTTCTGCCCTAACATTCCTGTCATTCTAGAAATTCATTGTGCAGCCCTGATTAGACTGGGGGAGACCGGAATTTACAATCAAACACCAGGTTTATCTTTGAAATCTTTAGCAGGAAATGAGTCATGCATATCTCTGACCTCCACCATCTCTCCTGAAGCAGCTTTCAGCTGGCTAAACCTAGCAACACAACCCCAAATCTACTGAGAAACAAATTTGATGGAAAGACCTCTATTGTGCAAATATACATTTCATATACTTATGTTTGTGTATTTTGTATTATTTTAAAATCCTGACTATAATAATTTGTTCCCCGATAATATTCCCTCACTCCCTGACTCAAGAAAAAGTAAAAGCCTTGCTTTACTTTTCACAAATTTTTATCACATCTGTATGTTATTTTAAAGTATATATATTTCTTATTTTGGTTGATTTGAACCTTACTTTTGATGATGATGTTATTTAAAATGATATCACATGGTAGATAAATTTTGGGAAACTGTCCTATCTGCTTAATATTGTATAACTAAGATTTATTCACTCCGTTGGTTGTCAAAGTCAAACCAAAGTGCTTGCATTATTGGGTCAAATGAATGTGAATGAGAAATACGCCTATTAGAATCACTTAAATGTAGTAGTTGGAGACTTTTCCAGTCATATATTGAAACATTCAGTCTCTCCTAATAAGGCAGAGACAGGGTTTAATTTATCATAGACACAATGAAATGAGATTAAAAGTTTCTCTAGAATTAACACATCAGTAACTTTTCTCATTGTTCTCAGTTTCATCTCAGATTTTCTTAAAGGAGCGAAATAATGCCTATTCTTTAGTCATGATTTCCCTTCAAAGAGCGCCAAATTCCCAAGTCCTCTTAGATTTTCAGCAATGATGTGAACAAATTTAGCCACTAGATGGCGCCTTTTCCTTTAACATCCACAGTGTTTTTGGCAAGAATTCTGCTTTTGAGTAACCGTCTTTTACGTGGTTTACTTATTTTTCCTGAAATTGCTTTCCTGACAGTTATTCAAACTTACAACGTCACGCTGCTTGGTTGGCCTTTTAAAAAGGATGAGTGAAACCAAGCTATTGTCCCTGCAAATAAATGAAAAGTGACAGGGAGCTTGGAAACGAGCAGAAACTAATGTTGGACTGCACTGTTTGATGTTCTTCAATAGTGAATAAATGCACAGAGCCTGTGTTTTACGACGGAAAAGCCTGACTTGAGGTCTGAAGGAAGAACCCATTGCTCCTGTCCCTCCCAGGATCCGTTGTCCCAGTCATTATGCAGAAAGAGGTTGTCCACCCCACACCCCCAGGCCTGGCCAGCTAGAACAGTCCAGATCTCTTGCTACAGAATTGCTAAAGCAACCAACAAAGGAGTCATTAAAAACTCATGTTCCTAATACTGTGTTGGGTAGACTCGAAGGAAAAATATCTGATTCTTCAATTGGGAGAAGAGAAGGGATTCAGGCTCCCTCAGTAAAGCTGCCTACAACGTTCTCTGCACCCTTGCATTTAGCTGGGCTTGAGCAACTGCTGTCTGTGGCTCCTACAGTTTTATCATTTTAAGCCAATTTCTTTTCTTTATTTCTTTCTTTTTTTTGGGGGGGTTGTTTGTTTGTTTGTGACAGAGAGAGGGACAGATAGACAGGAAGGGAGAGAGATAGAAGCATCAATTCTTTGTTGCAGCACCTTAGTTGTTCACTGATTGCTTTCATTTTTTTTTTTTTTCTTATATATCTGGAAATCTCTCCAAAACTTATTAAAAATATTAAGTGAGTCAAGGGACATGGCCAATTACAAAATAAATATACAAAAATTAATAACATTCCCACTGAACAATACAAAGCAGAAAGTGCAATGGGGCCCAGGATGGGCAGAGCATCGGCCCCAGACAGGGGTTGCTGGGTGGATCCCAGTCAGGGTGCATGTAGGAATCTGTCTCTCTATCTCTTCTTCTCTCACTTGGAAAAAGAAGGGGGAAAATGCAATGGGGAAGAGTATCACTTATATCAATAAAGACAGAAAATAACTGGAAATAAACTTACAGAAATATGTGCACTGAGAGACATGGAAGAAGACTTGGAGACACTTGCCTTGAATAGAAACATTCAATGCTTAAAATCCACTTATTTTCCCCAAATTAATTGAAAAAATTACATATTTAAACTAAAAAACCCCAAAGGCTTTCTCCTAAAACTTAGCAAAGCAGTTAGTTCTAAAGTTAATTTAAAGAAGAAAGCTATAAAAATGTTCAGGAAAAGCCTGAAAAAAAGTAAGAGTGAGCATGGACTTTCCCATTCATTAAAACATTACAAAGCTTTAGAAATTAAAACAATACGGTACTGCCATAGATGTTTTAAAATGTACCTGAGATATTTATTTATTTATTTATTTATTTATTTATTTATTTATTTATTTATTTATTTATTTAATACAGGGACAGAGGGAGAGTCAGAGAGAGGGATAGATAGGAACAGATAGACAGGAACAGAGAGAGACGAGAAGCATCATTAGTTTTTCGTTGTCGTTGCGACACCATAGTTGTTCATTGATTGTTTTCTCACACGTGCCTTGACCGCGGGCCTTCAGCAGACCGAACAACCCCTTGCTGGAGCCAGTGACCTTGGGTCCAAGCTGATGAGCTTTTGCTCAAACCAGATGGGCTCGCGCTCAAGCTGGCGACCTCGGGGTCTCGAACCTGGGTCCTCTGCATCTCAGTCCGACACTCTATCCACTGCGCCACCGCCTGGTCAGGCAAGAGATTTTTTTTAAGTTTATTGTGTTTACATATATTTTAGTGTCCCCTTAAATGCATACCCCCCGGCTCCCGTGTTTCCCACAACATCCCCCTTTCCCCTTCTCCACAATGCCCTCCCCCTTTCCCTCCAGGATTTGCTTTTGTGCTCTCGATAATGTTGTGTTATATGTGTATAATTTCACCAATCTCTTTCTCATATGTGATTGCTTTCTCATATGTGCCTTGACTGGGGAGCTACAGCAGAGCGAGTGACCCCTTGCTCAAGCCAGCAACCTTGGGCTCACACCAGCAATCTTTGGGCTCAAGCCAGTGACCATGGGGTCATGTCTATGATCCCATGCTCAAGCCAGTGGGCCTGCGCTCAAGCTGGTGAGCTTATGTTCAAGCTGGCAACCTCTGGGTTTTGAACCTGGGTTCCCTGTGTCCCAGTCCGATGCTCTATCCACTGCGCCACCACCTGGTCAAGCTTTAAGTCAATTGCTTTTAATGGCAACACAAACTCCTGGGGATTCAAAGACAAAATCTATTTGATGCTTCTCTGACTACTTTCTTGTGCCTTTGAACTAACAGCTTTGTTCTTGGAAATGCCACCCCTTTTTGTCTTTTACTTACGTGTATTTTCAAGGTCCCTGGTGTGTCCTGGGCACCAGAATGGGGCACCTAATTGTTGGGTGACAACTTCATAGTAGACTCACAGAAACATCTCCACCATCATTCCAGGCATGGGCATGTTTGTCTCCACCCTGGGCTGGGGTCTAACCCAGGTGTGTATATGTAGTGCTTGCTCTCAATACCCTGACAGCTTCATATCCCAGAAAACGTGGAGGGAAACCAAGAGAAGGGAGATTAGAGAAATGGAGAGCATGTTCTTTTGCATGTGGAAGAGCTTGTTTTCTGGGGCCTCAGGTCTTTATCTCATTAGCTCTTGATTTGGGTCATCTTACTGACACTTGAAAGCCACCATTGTATTCTGACTTTTTGGTGACAGCCTGGAGTCTAAAATAACTTTATAGGTAGATCAGTATCACCACCCAGCACTCCTAATACTCAGGGTTTTTTGCTTCCTGTTCGCTTTGTTCAGAACAATTTTTCCCCAGTCACCTATGCCTTACTCCTTCACGTTGTTCAGGACCTTACTGACCTGCAATGCCATCCCTGGTCAACCTGGAGAGCTCACCACCTTAAACCCTGGCCCTGTTCTGCTTTTTCGTTGTTCGTTTCATTTGGGTTTCACCAAGAAAGAAAAGTATGGGAAAAGGGAACCAGAGGCTGAGGGCAGCGTGGTTATTTTAGTCCCACAGCTCCTGGGGACGCTAAGGCATGTTGCCCCTCTGAGAAGCCAGTGGCTCTGCCCAGGTCTTGCAGCCGAAGGCCTCAATTAACAGGTGGCTCTTGGCCTTCCAGGGAAAGGACACTAGGTGACAGCAGAGGCCCAGCTAACTGGCTGCCAGTTAAGGTGAAGGCAGGGAGGTGCTGGGAAAATCTCACGTGGGACTTCTGTGGTCCAAGACTAGCTTGTCCTGGGTCCTCCTTCAGGACAAAGGTTAATTCTTCCTTAATGCTTTAGGAAACAAGCTGGAGAAGATGTTCCCAGGAAGGTTTGAAGCAGCAGTGGCTTCGAATTTCCCCCAGGACCTTCTCAAAAATGAGGTGACTTAAGAGGCATTATCCTGTTTAGAAACTTCTTAGAGTTGAGTCATGATGAACGAGGCTTATCGGGGACAAAGGTCTGTGTTTAGGGTCACTGGAGATAGGAGGGAGGAAAAAGCCTTCACAATGAGCTCATTCTTCTGTAATCATGACTGGATCAAATCCCACTGTCCACTCAATGTTTGATTATATAACATAGACTCTGAACTGGGTGCCGGTTAAAGACCTCAGGCAGTGTGTCCAGTTGCTCGCAATTCCTTGAGGATACTTGAGACTACAGTTCCCACTGCGTGCACACACAGCAAAATATCATTTCAGAATGTAAAATTTCAGTCAACTGTACATTTGTGGGCTATTGTTATAATTCAAACTTTATTATCTTCTAATTATTTTTAAAATTTTACTTATTGGGGTGACATTGGTTAATAAAATTTTATAGGTTTCAAGTGTACGTTCCTATGATATATGTTTCAAGTGTACGTTCCTATGTATATTGTACTGTGTGCCCACCACCCAAAGTCAAATTATTTTCCGTCACCATATATCTGACCCCCCCTTTCCCCTTAATTACCCCTTTCCTCTGGTAACCACTGTCATCTGTGTCTATGAGTTTCTGTTTGCTTTTCTTGTTTGATCATTTGTTATCGCATTTCCTTGTTTACTCTTTGGCATATAAGCACAAGGGCAGGTGACTCTCTGCTGTCTGGGAATGGAATAACCAGTTTTTCAGATGAAATGTGCTGAGGGCCAAGCTGGTTTCTGAGAAGCACTGTTTTTTATCATGGAAATCATTACTTACAAGGCGGTTGGTGGTCTCAGTTGGCTTAGGCTACTATAACAAAATACCCCTGAGACTGGGGGTTGGGGGGGGCTTAAGCAAGAGACATTTATTTCTCACAGTCCCAGAGCTGAGGTGCAGGATCATGGCATCAGCAGGGTCAGGCTCTTGATGAGGACCCGTTATCTGACTTGCAGACAGCAGCCTCCTCTCTGTGCCCTTACTTGGAAGAGAAAGAGCACTGGTCTCTCTTCTTATAAGGCGTTCATACTATTATGGGGGTCCCACATATAGGACCTCACCACCACCTAAAGGTTCTATCTCCTGACACTATCATTTGGGGCTTAGGGCTTCAATACATAGATTTTAGAGGGACACAGGCATTCAGTCCATGGCCCTGGTAAACTCTGAAGTGTCATGTTATGGGATGAATTGCATCCCCCTCAAATTCATATGTTGAAGCCCTAACCCCCAATGTGTCTGTATTTAAAGCGGGGGCCTTAAAGAAAGTCCCTAAGGTAAAATAAGGTTGTATGGGTGGGGGGGGGCTGATCCAATAGGTCTGGTGCCCTTAAAAGAGGAGGAGACTCTGACACAAACACATGCAGATAATACAAACACAAGTAAGTTCATTTCTGGTGTGCAGTAGCTGGCCTTCTGGCAGGGAGGGGGAACGTGCTTTGTAAAATGAAATGCTAATTGAGATCTGACTGAAGCCATATTAGAGAGATGTGTAAAGTGCTTTGGGAGTCCAGGAAAGGTTAACTCAGAGAAGGTCTCAAGGCTGAGATGCTGACAAAAAGCATGGATGATAGTTATGCTGCTTACTGTCTCCCAGCAGTGATGGCAAAAGCTAGCTACCCCTTCCCAGCCAGCCGCCATCAGCCCCGCTCCACATAAAGAATCACAGGCGACTTTCTATGTAGACGACGTCAGAGCAGCCACTGCACAGGGCGCCGCCTTCACCATGCTGCTCTAGGCCTTGGACATGTTTCTGGCTATAGTCCTTGTTTGGCTGTGATGTGACAAGATTTAAAGCCAATGTGTGGGTAAACAATCTAATATGGAAAAAACAGATAAACCTACATATTATTTTTGAAAATGTTTGCCATAAAATCTGCAATACAATAATGCTTTGGTCCTCAGAGGAGTCCAGGTACGCAGCCCCAGGTACTGTCTGGATACGTGCAGATAATGACATGCTACTGATGAGAGATGGGTGACACGTGTTCGGAGCTCCAGTTCAGCCAAGCTCTCTGTTCCCAAAGACTCTCCTTACCTGCTTCTCAGAAGGTTTTTGTTTTCCTGAATTTCTGTCACGTGGGTAGACTTCATTTCATGGAGTGGCCATGAAAAATTTGCTAAATAAAAAGATAAAAGAACGACTATCTCCCAGATTTATTCTTTCTTTGAAACTGGAAATCTGGGATATTCTTCAATGTCCAAAGTTAGGTACAAGAATTAGGCTGTTTCTTTCAGGTAATAACAATGGGGTATCTGGAAATCTTTGTCTGCAGTACAAACCCTGAGAAGATAGAAGCACAGGGGCAATATGAAAAGCGGGCATAATTAAAGTACTATAATTAAAGGAGATAAGCACACAATGAAGAAGACCATCCTCAAATGCCAGGCCAGTCCATTGACAAAACCTCTGGGAAGTCAGCTGATTATCTGCCTAATTTTCTCTGCTAATAGATGATTTGCCTATTCTGCCAGTCCACAAAAAGAACATAAAGAAACCAAATGCAGTAAAATATAACAATAACCTAGGGAGATGATGAAATAGAAATAGTTTGTTGAGTGTTATTAAAAACAAATGTTTTGTTAATTGAAGCTTCAGTCTTAAACATCTTTCTTAAAAACATGCAAAGCCCTGCCCTGGCTGGTGACTCAGTGGATGGAGTGTCATCTTGGAGTATTGAGGTTCTTGGTTTAATCCTGAGGTCACTGGCTCAATCCCAAGGACACTGGTTCAACCCCTGAGATTGCTGGTTCAAGCCCCGGTTAGGGCACATATGAGAATATATCAATGGCACAAAGTGGAACAGTGAGTTGATGCTCCCCTCCCCTTTGTACCTTTCTCTTTGTACTACAATATTATTTATGGCTTCTTTCTTAGGTTAGAAAATGCTTTGAAACTCCAGCTAGTTAATGATCTAGTTTCCCCCCACAATCTTTGGTCTCCTATCCTGAGAGCATCTTGACATAAATAGAAGACCTAAAACTCTGTGGCCCTGAAGAAGATTCAGCAAGACAAATTCTCCCAGAATCCCTGTACACTCAGACAGGAACTGTGAAGTAGCTGGCAGCCCTGTGGGCACTTTCCTTGGGACAGCGAGCTGCTCCCTCGTGCAATAAAATACTCCAGCAGCCACAGTCAATATTTCAATAACTGTGTGCTTCTCGCAGCTATAATTCTTGCCAACATGTGATTCTAACACCTCCCAGGCAATAGTGGAAATGAGGGTTAATTAGTGAGCAGCAACCAGCCAACAGTTTATTGTTATCCACTGTTAGCCCACAAAAATACTATTTAGCAAAAATTTTCTTCAAGTTTTGTAAGGGGTTAAAATTTATTTACTCAAATTGTTTCAATGTGGAAATCTGAAAAATTATTCAAGCGTCAGTGAACTTTGAGCTTCCTAAAATGAGCTGCAATTTTTTTTGCATGTGTTTATATCCACATTTTTCTAAGGTAAGGGTCAAATAGCTTTAATCAATCTCTGTTATAAAAGACTCAGTGCTCTAAGGACTCACCAGGATACCCTAGCAAAGGTGACCAGAATGGCAGCAGCCCGGTGGTTCATTAGCCTCTGGTTGCTGTAGCCCCAGGAAGTTGTCACAGGTGGTCTGTTAGAACCTCACTTCCTGGCTCGAGAACTCTTCCAAGGACCCAGGGCACGTTCATAGTTGAAGAAGGTGAGCATTTTCTCCGAATGGATCCCTTCACTGGAAATCCGAATGTAGCAAGGTCTCCAGTCATTCTTCCCTAATACAGATGTTAGTTGGATCTTTAGTGCTTTCAAGTTTGAGGTCATGTCTAATAATGAAAATATTATAAAAACAAAAAAGGGCATATTAGAGCTCCTTTGAAAGAAAACTTGCATCTTCAAGCCGATGATAAATGAGGTATTGAAAGAAGAAGTCTTTAATACATCCCAAGTCAGTCAGGAAACCACATCCCTGTGATTGCCATCTGAATCAGATATGGCTACAGGAGCCAGCTCTTTGCAGCCCGTAATGCAAGTGGGATTGTGCAAGCCACACACTGTGCTCTGCTTTGAACACATTGGCCACAGGTTATTGTGATACTGCTCTAATTAAACTGCTTTGCTTTCTGCTGTGATATAAAGGAGCATGAGGAATAATATCATGGCAACAGATCAATGGAGGGTCTAGCCCAGTGTTTCAGGGCTTCCTTTCTCTTTCCATGCCCAAGTCCCAGGCTGCGTCATAACAGTCTGTTGTGGAGTTGTCTTTTGTTATCTTATACAAACACGTTTCCAGAACATTTGTATTTTTAGCTTGTATGATATATGCAATAAAGAATTTCACCATTTTTCTATGGCATGGAAAGGCATTCTTCCAACTGCCTTTTAAATCTGAAATTTCCTCCTTCACCCAATTTACACTTAGACCATGTCAAAGCTTTCATTCAGATGCTTTCCCTTCATTTTTCTTTCCAGTCTGCTGTAGAACTCCCTCTCTCCCCTTGACTGCCCGGTTCTCGCAGGTCTTCTCTGCCTGTCCTGGGGCAGGCTGTGTGGGAGCACCTGCCGTTTGCCGGACAGCCATGCACTTGGTTTCACATGAGAGCAAGGAGGTGTGTTGTTCTGTCTTCATTTCTGCCTTTTGACACTTTATGACTGTCACATTGCTTGTTGACTGTGTTTGCTATAGACACACCATTTAGCTCTAGGGTTCACCATGAAAGGCAGCTGTTAGGTCACTCCACAACAGGAAACACTGCCAAGCTAAGGTTTCTCTCATTACAATATTGCCCAAACTTTGTTTTTGTCAGGAGTTCTTTAAATGTGCATTGAAAAGCCTTCAAGGACCCTTTGTGGTGCACAAGTTGACCCCAGGGGTGTCCTTTAAGTACACTTAGGAATGTCCAGCATTTTCAGTATAAAATAGAGCTTTGCTGAATCTGTTTTCATCTCCTTGGTCCTCATAGTGCCACTGTTAATGGGACTGAACTTTCAAGCTGAGATTGGGTCTCCGTGTTCAAACGAAACCTTCCGTATGGTTTCATCAGGCCAGGCCAGTGAACAAAACACACAATAAACCACGAACAAAGCTACTGCAGCATGTCAAACTGGTTGTATATGAGGCTAAACCTCAAAGCTTCCTTGAGGTCCTAAACATTTTCTTTTAGAAATAACAACATTACTGTAGATTGCTTTCAGGGAATGGGACAACCTCGTTGAACTTATTAATCAATTTGTCTGTCTTCTAGGCAATAGGACCCTTCAAAATTCATTCTGTTCTTCTGCACCCTACCCCCCAGCCATGCCCAGGCCTACAAATATTTCTTCACTTCCTATATTTATTTTCCCAAGTTCTGTTCTCTTGTGGATGACAAATGGCTACTCTGAGACACCCATCCCTGGAAGTATGAACTGTAGTTCAGGTGTGATCCTAGTGATGTTATCCACTGGGTGCTCAGCAGGCTGGGCCCACACCAAACATGTTATGGCATTTATTTTAACAAGGACCTCCACTGAAACCGCTACACCCCACAGACATAGCAGTTCAGGTGCTCGGAAGGCTGGTGCAGGAGATGCCGAGGCCTCACTAGACAGATCTTCCATGGGACACGTGAAGTGGCAGCTACATCCATATTTCCTGTTGTTCAAAACACATGTATATGAGCATCACGGGGGGTAGAGGGCTCTGGTCTTAATGAAGCTGTTCATGAACAAGTATTTAACCATTCTAGACATAATTGTATTAAAAAGATGAAAAAAATACAGTTTACATAGAATTTTCTCCTCTGAATTGCCAATATTATAAACATTATCAAAGGACAACCTAATTATCTTATGATTTAACAGTAAGAATAAGTATTACATAAGGTAAATAAAATTGAGAATCAAAGAGCTATATTCTAGAAACTCCCATGATGCATGTTTTTAAAACATAATCAAACACAGTCACCAGGAGAAATCTTTGATCTAAGATATGCCACTTTTTTGGCCTCCAAAGTATATTATTTTCTTATAATTGTGTTAATTAAAGAAGATTACCTTTAATAACATAAAATAGAGATATTTTGGGTCCCATTAACTTGTAGTTTAAGCTTTCCTTAAACACTAACGAGAAAAAAAATATTCTTAGCCTTGCTTATGAAGGCGGTACGAACCCCAGCCTCACAAATTTATTAAAAAATATTTTGAATGCCCATGCCACGGTCCAAAGACACTTAGAAATGAGTCTGATATATGAGAATAAAACTGAGAACACTGTTTCTTTAATCAGATAAAAAAATAATAAACATTTAAATGCCTATTTGTGGCATGGTGCCATCAATAAATAGTGTCTCTTAGTTCCATAAACTTTTAGCTCTTAGCTTCATAGAACTTTTGAGAGCAGAATCTGTCCCCCCCATTGTCTTCTGACATATATCCATGGCATTCTTACAGCCTTCTAATATATGTGTAACTCGTGTTTTTGTTGGTTTGGGTTGCTATAATTCAACATAACAAACTGGGGGGTTATAAACAGCAGATATCTGTTCTCATGGTTCTGGAAGTCTAAGATTGTGGTGTCAGCAGATTAGGTGCCTCATGAGAGCCTGTTTTCTGGTCCATAGACAGTGTCTCCTCTCTGTGACCTTATCTGGTGAAAGGGACTAGGGAACTCTCAGTGCAGAGTTCTCTAGAGAAGTGGCCAATAGGGTGTATACATGTACATAGAAAGAGATTTGGAGTGAAGCATTGGCTTGTGCATTATAGAGTCTCCGAAGTCCAAAATCTGCAGAGTGGGCTGCCCGGCTGGAGACCCAAGAGAGTCGATGGTGCAGTTTGAGTCTGACAGCATCTGCTGGAGGGTTCCCTCTGCTCAGGAAGGTCTCTGGTCTCTTCAAACCTTCAACTGATTGGACAAGACTCACCCACACTAGGGAGAACAATCTGCTTTATTCAGAGTCAACCAATTTAAATGTTAAACTCATCCAAAAACACCCTCATAGAAATACCCAGAATAATATTTGACAGAATACCTGGACACCAGGGCCCAGCTAAGTTCAAACATGAAATTAACTGTCACAGTCTGCAAGAATTGTGCTTGATAGTGAATTTTCCTCCCAAAGCCCAGGTAACACTTTCACGTTGGCCGTGTGAGTCCATAAACAGGGAACTAGCCAAGCCCAGCTGGACTTTTGGCTTGCGAGCAAGAGGTAATCAAGAGGCCTCAATTTAACCTACTAAATTGGTGGTGAGTTGCTTTGTAGCCATGGAAACAATCATGCAGGGCCTGAGGCATCAGAAGAACATTGAGAATTCAGAGGGAAGGGGTTCCAGGCATAGGGGACAGCATGAAATGCTCAGGTCTCTATGGAGGTGGTCAGAAAATATTCTGGAACGGCCAAGTTGTAGAAGAAAAGGTCAGAAAGGTAAGTTAAGGCCAGATTCTAAGTCTTGAAGGTTAGTTGAGGAGTTGGACACAAGAATTCTGTGCACATGGTCCTCCCAGGTGACAACTATGCTTTACCTTACCGGAAAGCTCTAGTGCCCTTCATGTGTCTTGTCGAGTATGGAGTTTGTGGTCTCCCTGGGTTCCTCTGTGTGCTATTGCATGTAACCTGCACAGATGCTAACCCAGAGAATCTGTGAATGATTCCCACTTTCCAACCCGGAAAACCAAGGCTGTGAGACGCCTCAGATATCACACGTCACTCAGCTTGTTGCAGGCAGAGTGGGAAGCAGACAAAGCAGATTCTGACTGCTGGTGAGCCTCGTGCCCGGGAGGTGGGAGGCATCTGGGCTGGGGGTTTCTCTGTTGCCCCCACCTCTCAGTCCTGCATATCATACCTCTCATGTAGTGGAGGAGCTCCCCAGAGTACACACGGTGCCCGGCTTGGCCTCTAAAAGATACTGAATCAGTACTGTGCTTTTTATTTTCTTCACTTTCCAGATGATTAACTATTTATTTTAAATTTCAGTGAGTCATGGCCATATCAAGCAGAACCAAAATGACATTGGCCACCTAACCTCTCTCCTTTCCTCCTTTCTCTTCTCAAAAATGCTTGTAAAAACCTATTCGTGATCAGAGAGAAGAACCTTTTGGAGAGGGGTAAGTGAAACAGAATTATAATCTAATGAAGAGCCAAGAGCATAGGCCAAAAAATGATGTAAATTAGGCTGAGTTTAGTCATTTTAAACCAACTCCCAGACTCATCCTTCATTCCAGACCTGGCTGCGGGTTCTAGCGTCATAAAGCAGGGCTTCAACTGTCTGCCGCTGACATGTTTATGGGTCCTGGGATGCTGTCCTTTGGGGTATTTCAAAGCCCTGCTCAGCTGTCTTCATAGCAAAATAAAGGGCTGGATTTCTCTGAAAATGAAGCGACACTGAGGGTGCCTTCATCACTGGGGGATAAGCCTATCCAGAGCTGGCAACATCAGGCTGCAGGCCCCCTGGCTCCAGGTGTGGACAGCAGGGCCCTGTGAGTGCTGAGGTCAATCTGGAAGCCAGCCCTGGTCCCTGGGCCACAAGGCCATGAAGCACAGTAGACGCCTTTGGTCTGCTTGCCGCATGGATTTCCAAACCCCTTCTTCATTTTCCCTCTTGGTTCGCATCTGTGTACACACACAGAGCTGTCCACACTTAGAAGGAAACTGCGTGTGGGAAATCCTGAGTTTTGTGGTAACAACTTTGTTATACTCGCAGTCTTTCTTAGGGGTGCAACATAAAAAACAGAATATCAAAGAACCTGGAGATGCAGTGCCACCCTTTGTGCTAGTGATGGAGGACCTGTCGTTCCAAGAGGATGGATGACATCTCAAAATTGCACAAGTCATCTAGATGGCAAGAGCCCCCTCCCAGTGAGGTGGGACTGTGTCTTACTGCTTTTTAGTTGTGGTAATACACATAACATAAAACTTACTACTTGCATCGTGTTTCAGTGTACCATTAGTGGTGTTTAGTACATTCACATTGTTGTGCAAACATCAGCACCTTTCATTTCCAGAATGTTTCCATCATCTCAAACTGAAACTCTGCACCCATTAAACAATAACTCTTCATGCTCCTCAACTCCCAGCCTCTGTCAACCATATGTCTACTTTTTCCATGAATCTGACTACTCTAGGGAGATATAAACAGGGGTGTGCAGATATCTGTTCAAGTCTGTGCTTTTTTTTTTAAGTATTGTAACTTATTCAGTCTGCTACATTCTGGTTAGAAATGTGATTGCTTCCTTTTCCACAGTTTGAACTCAGATGTTCACCTGTTTCTTCTGGGCTCTGTCAGTGAACCCTGCCAGATCCCTAAAGCTGGACTACCTTCTCCAGTTCCTGCTTTTGATTCTTCAGAGTCTTATTTATTTCTGTATGCTTAACACTGACCAAAGTTATCAACATAAACACAGAATCAACTTTTGTTGCATGGTATATGAATAAATTAATGTCCAAAATAGCTTGTCTTTTTTAATCTCTTAAAAACAAAACAAGATGCTGTCTCCACATTAAGGCAGCAGAGTAAAGACATCTGTGTTTTGTTCTCCTTTATAATGTTATCCTCAGAGAATAAGAACAAAAGCCAGACAGCAAACTCTGTCTTTCATAAGGTTTATAGTGTAACTGTGGACCACAGAGCATGTGCAAGGCCACCAAACGCAGAGGAGAGCATATGGGGAGCTGAACGATGCTGAGAGGAGGTGCCCCGTCCAGGCACAGAGGGCAGTAGCCCTTGAGTTTTCTCACTGGATGCTGCATGTTCAGGACAAAAAAGGTGTTCTCTGTTTGGAACGGTGGGATCTATGTGAGGATGCTGCAGAAATTTCCACCAGCACCACATAGGAGCAGGAGATATGGTACAAAGAGAAAAAATGACTGCACTTTCTGAGAATTCACCATGTGTCAGACATTCTTCTAAGCACTTTAGATATGACTTTAACAAATGACCTCTGTAGTGAGATCAGGGGGACAAAGACTTCAGACTGTGAGCAGCTCATAACCCTTATTTTCTGTTAGTTGTAGGAAAGTAATGACAAAAATAATGCACACACACATACGTACATGTACACACATGGATGCACACATACACAAATGCAAACACACACATATGCACAATACATGCACACATATACACACATGCATGTGCACACATATTTACACATATGTACACACATGGATGTGGGTACACACATGGATGTGGATACACATAGAGCTAAGTCAAAAGGAGCTTTATTTTGAACCAGGGGGAACTGTGACCTGGTTCCATTTGTATCTTGTGTAAAAAGCTGGTCTTTTATTAAAAGATGAATTTAATTAGAAAGAAAAAAGCTTGGAATCTACTAAAGATAATATGAGAAAAAAGGAGGAAAGAAAGAAGAATAAAAAGACAAAACCCACCAGGACATGAAGTAGATAGAAACAGGATGAGGGTATTCCAATGAACTCAAAAAAATAATCTCTTTTTAAAAGCTATGGTAGAGCCTGACCAGGGGGTGACACAGTGGATAGAGTGTCGAATTGGGACATGGAGGACCCAGGTTCAAGGCTCAAGGTCGCCGGCTTGAGAGCAGGTTCATCCGACTTGAATGCAGGCTCACCAGCTTGAGCTCAGGATCACTGGCTTGAGTGTGGGATCATAGATATGACCCCATGGTCACTGGCTTGAGCCCAAAGGTCACTGGCTTGAGCCCAAAGGTAGCTGGCTTGAGTCCAAAGGTAGCTAGCTTGAGCAAGGGGTCAGCTCTGCTGTACTCCCCTGTTGGAGCATGTGTGAGAAAGCAATCAATGAATAAGCAGTCAACAAATAAACTAAGATGCTGCATTAAAGAATTGATGCTTCTCACCTATCTCCCTTTCTGTCTCTCTTTCCCTATCTGTCCTTCTTTCTGACTCTCTTTGTCTCTGTCAAAATAAATAAATAAATAAAACAAAAACTATAGTAGAGACACGAAACTCCAACTAATAGACACTGTGAAAGAATAATGGTCCTTACAAAATTAACATGAGCTGATTAATTAATTCATTTAAAAAAATTTTTTTTAATTTCTTTTTATTTTATTCATTTTAGAGAGGAGACAGAGAGGGAGAGAGAGAGAAAGAGAAAGAGAGAAAGGGGGGAGGAGCTGGAAGCATCAACTCCCATATGTGCCTTGACCAGACCAGTGCAGGGTTTTGAACTGGCAACCTCAGTGTTCCCAGGTCGACGCTTTATCCACTGCGCCACCACAGGTCAGGTCTAATTAATTCATTTTTATTAGCCATTTGGTATATGCTTACTCTACCAATTTTCCTCATTAGCAACAGACTCAAAAATGATATACAATCAAAAACACAAGCTATCATTGATTAAAAGTAAAGTACAACACCTTTTATTCCATGGGTTTCTAGATAACCTTGATGAAGCATTTCTATTGTATGACCACTGAGGCATGGCCCTCAGCATTACAGACCTGCCACTGGCTTGACAGTTTATTCGTGTGAGTGTGCTTGATAGCCGGAGGTGAGATACAGCAGGAGATGGCCAGTCACGGTGACCAGAATGAGTCACCTTACAAAAGCATAAATTGTCAGGAGAAAAGGAAAGCATTATGTTGGAAAGTGGACATTAATAAGAGGTTCTGATTGACTTTGAAGAAAATTGGCTGAAGTAAATCTTTTCAATTATAGAGGACAACCTTATTTATTTATTTATTCTATAGAAAAGAAACACTTCATTGCATAATTTTATAGATAGCTATAGATTATTTAGAGCTATAGAACATTCTCATTTTCTCCCTTTGCATCTTCTAATCATACCATTGCCAAAAGTGAGATATTCTGATATTTAACTTCCTATCATAGTGATTTTGATTTTTTTTTTAATTTAAAAGACTCTTTTTATAGAGCAGTTTGAGGTTTATAGTAAGATTGAGAGGAAGGTACGAAGAGTTCCTAAACATCTCTAATCTCACAAATACAGCCCCCGCTACCAACATCCCTGCCAGATGCTACATTTTTACAATCGATGACCCTACACTGACTGTCCACATCATTATCACCCAGAGTCCATAATCGACACTAGTGTCACTATTGGTGTTGTATACTCTAAGGGTTTGGGCAAATGTATAATGACACATACCTACCATTGTAGTGTCATACAGAGTAGTTTCACCACCCTAAACATCCTCTGTGTTCTGCTTATACATTTTTCCCCAGCCTCTGTTTCTTCCTGTTAATACAGATTTTAAAAAATCACAAGTAAACTAAATTTTATCGAGAATTTTGACCATATCTGTGGTAAGAGCTGTAGCATGCTAATAGCTATAGCTGTAGTAATAGTCATAACTCAGTGACAGAATACATATAACAACTCGAGGGGCTTTGGACTCAATAAATTAAAATAAGCTGTCCATATACAAACTTTAGTTTGTGGGACTGAACATATTCTTGTAGATTGTTCAATGCTCAGTGTATTACTGAAATGATCATTGAACTTGATTCATCTCACCAGAATCATTATTTGAATTTCACTTTGTGTGGCTTCTATCTGTGTACAATGAAAACAACACCGAGGTTTTATTGACCACTGGCAGTAAACAGCATTGATCTCATGCACCACACTCTCAGTGCTATGTACACAGGAGAAAAACACTGGGCAGCAGTGGTGGTCAGACTGAGAGCATAGCTTAGCTGAGGGTTTGCTGGTGTCAAGAGCCAGATAATAATTCACATCTTTAAGTCCAGACTGGAGACTGAATTTCAACCTCATCAGCCCACTGAATCATAGGCACTGCCATTCACAGTACTCCATATCTTCAAAAACAGGGCCTCCTTGACCACAGTGAGAAAATTTACCGACTTGCCATTACAGGAAAAACAGGCTTTGCATTTTGAATTCCATTGGTTTAAGAACACGAGGTCCATCCATCTGACCTTATTATCTTGGACTTATGAAAACAATTGCTTATTAAAATATATTAATTCAGATTCCAATCACATTAATGTTTCATCAGCCCCTCATTAATAATGGCATGTGAAATGAAATGCAAATAATATGAAGCAAAGTTAATCATGAATTGACAAACTTTCCCTACAAAAGTAGCTTCCAAAAATTTAATCAATTTCAATTTATACAGTCAGTTGACAACTATTTCTTTGGGTATCTAGTGCATGTCAGTCATAGTATGAGACGTATGGATGCTTATCAAAAGGTGTGAGATAAACAAAAAGAAGAATTAACACTGTTAAAATGCTCCTACAACCCAAAGCAACCCACAGATTTAATGCAATCCCTCTCAAATAACCAATGGCATATTTTACAGAGCTAGAACAAATAATCTTAAAATTTATATGGAACCATAGAGGAGCCTGAATCGCCAAAACAATCTTGAGGAAAAAACAAGCAAAGTTGGCAGTATCACACTACTTGACATCAAACTATACTACAAGGCCATAAAAATCAAGACAGCACAAGACTGGCACAAAAACAGACACACAGATCAATGAAACAAAATAGAGAACCCAGAAATAAATCCATGTCTAGGTGGTCAATTAATCTATGAAAAAAGAGACAAGAATATACAATGGGTAAAGGCAATCTCTTTAATAAATGTTGTTGGAAAAACTGGGCAGATTCGTGCAAAAATAAAATAAAACAAAATAAATGAAATAAAATAAAACCAGGCCACTGTCTTTCACCATATATAAGAATAAACTTGCCCTGGCCAGATAACTTTATTGGTTAGAGCATTGTCCCGAAGTGTAGTTTGCTGGCTCGACCTCCAGTCAGGGTACATACAGGAGTAGATCTACATTCCTGTCTCTTTCTCTCTCTCTCTCTCTCTCTCTCTCTCTCTCTCTCTCTCCCCCCCCCTCCCTTCCTCTCTAGTTAAAATTAATAAATACAAATTCTGAAATATTAAAAAAAACAATAAACTTAAAATGAATTAAAGATTTAAATATAAGACCCCAATCCATAAAACTCCTAAAAATACACAGGCAGTAAACTCTCTGACATTGCTCTTAGTAATATTTTTTGGGTATGTCTCCTTGGGCAAGAGAAACAAAAGAAAAATGAACTAAAAACCCTGAAAACAAACAAACAAAAAACAATTTGATTTAAAAATGGTCAAAGGACCTAAATATACATTTCTGCAAAGAGCACAAACAGATAGTTAACAGACACAAATGCTCAATGTCTCTAATCAGGAAAATGTTAATTAAAAACACGAGATATCGCCAGACACCTGTGATCATAAATCAATAAACAACAAGTGCTGGTGAGGATATGGAAAAAAAGAGAACCCCTGTGCTCTGTTGGTGGGAGGGTAGATTGGTGCAGCCACATTGGAGAACACTATGGAGTTTCCTCAAAAAAATTAAAAATAAAACTACTTTATAACCCAGCAATTCTACTCCTGGATATTTAGCTGAAGAAACTCAAAACACTAATTTGAAAAGATATATGCACTCCTATATTTCTTGGAACATTATTTACAATGGCCAAGGTATAAAAGCAACCTTAATGGACATCAATAGACAATTGGATCAAGAAGATATGGTACATATTTAAAATAGAATAATACTCAGCAATAAAATGAATGAAATCTTGCCAGTTGTGGCAACATGGATGGACCTAAGAGGATATTATGCTAAGTGAAATAAGTCAGACAGAGAACCTAAAAACAAAATAAATAAACGAAACAGAACAAACTCATAAATACAGAAAACACGTTGATAGTCTCCATATGAGAGAGGGTTTGGGAGGATGGGTGAAAAAGGAGAAATGAATTAAGAAGTACCAATTGGGAGTTATAAAAACAGTCATGAGGATGTAAAGTACAGCATAGGGAATATAGTTAATAATATAATAAAAACTATGAATGGTGCCAGATGGGTGCTAGGCTTATCAGGGTAACTACTTTAATGTAATTTTTTTTTTTTTTTTTTTTTTAGAGAGGAGACACAGAGTGAGAGAGAGAGAGAGAGAGAGAAAGAGAGAGAAAGGGGGGAGGAGCTGGAAGCTCAACTCCCATATGTGCCCTGACCAGACCAGTGCAGGGTTTTGAACTGGCGACCTCAGTGTTCCCAGGTCGACGCTCCATCCACTGCGCCACCACAGGTCAGGCAGGGTAACTACTTTATAAGTTATATAAATGTCTAACCACTATGCTACACACTGGAAACTGATAGAATATTATATATCAACTGTAAGTGAGAAAATTAAATTAAAAAATACTAAAAACACACAAAAAATAAGGAGTGCATGAGAGGCTGCCCTTGATGATGGATATAGATGTTACTCATCCCACAGTAATAGTCATTCCATACTGAATCATCGAGGAGAAATGCAGCTATATACACATATAGATGGGGATGACGTGCAGAGAGAGAGAAAGGGGGACAGTGCCAAGGGGAGGATCAGCAGTTCAGATAGAAGACCTTCTCCATCACTGCCCCCTGTTCCTTTAAGGCTGTGACTCAGGGTAAGCCAACGTGGCCCAGGAGGACTCCTGGCTCACCAGTCTGAATGTTAAGCCTTGGGGGAATCTCTTCTAGGAGAGGGGAGCTGAATGCCCAGGCTTTGACAGTCACTATCGTAATACAAACTAACACTATAGGGAAGAAAGGAAGTCCAGCTCACAGCTGGCCTCCCGGCTCATACTCAGCTAGGGGAACTCTCCTGCGAGAGGCTAGAGATGAAGAACTGGGAAACGGGCTTAGTACATGCGGGACAGAGCACTTTAAAGGAGGGCACAGCAATAAGATAGGGACAAGTCAAAGAAAGCAGCTGTTTCCAGCCATTGGGTCTCCTGTCTGTGAGAGGACCTGGCTGGGCCCAGAGATGCTGGAAGCAAAGCACCTGCCTATGGACTGCTTACTCTGAGACGGTCAGAGGGACATGGGGACACAGAGAGGGCTACCTAGGGCTCTGTGGGTCCATACATGACTCTCTCCAAAGACAAAAGGCAAAAGGAAGGAGAAATCACATTTTCATGTAGGATTTACATGAGATGGTCACATAAAGATATCACCAACTTGAAGAAGATGGATTCTACTTACAGAGCTGATGTAGCCACTTAACTTGGCCAATGAAGTACACCACATTTAGCACTAGCAAGATGTACTTTATGATGTTGCTTTTTCTTTCTTTCTCTTTGTGCAAGTAACCAACTTGCCCCTTTTCAGCCAATTGTTTTGCTGTGATTCTGAACTTGTACTGGACCTGTAAACTACACACAGAGATGATGAGACTGGTTCTTCCTGGGTGTGAAGTTCTAAAGGTTATGTGTTACCATAATGAGCTGTTATTAGAGGGTGTGGGCTTGGTTTTCTGTGGGGGCCACACAGCATGGTCTGTTTCTCACATGTGTACCATGTCCACAGGGTTTGGCATGGGGGCATTGCCCTTGGTAGTCACCCACCTATTGACCTCTCTCGACCTGTGTTCACATGACTGCAGGGGCAGAGAAAGAATGAGGTGAATAAAGTGGGCTCTAAAACTTCTGCCCATAAGAGAGCCTGGGTCACTTCCACTGCCATTTAATTAGCAAGTCACATGGCGATGGCTGAGCTCAAATGTGCCAACATCTGGAAGGAGGACAGAAAATTTGTGAGAATACCGCAGTTTTCTCTCAGAGAGCTCCCTTCCCGTGAGGTACATTGCAATGTAGAAAGTGGCCACAGTTTCAGTGCATTGGAACTGAAGTCACCTCTCAGGAGCCCGGCCAATTCTTTCAGTTGGTATATTGTGACAGCCCAGCTGTGTGTGCTGGTTAGGAATCTTTAAGGGGCTGGTTGTAGAAGAGATTAAGCTGGGTTGGAATTTTATCAGTAGTTGTACTACGGAACATATTGTTTAATTACTTATTTTGTTGAAGCGTCTCTGAAAACATAAACTGAAAACACTGCAGCCTAAATGTGCATCTGCTATGGACGGAGTGTTTTTTGTCTCTACCACCTCAAATCCGCATGCTGGCACCTAACTCCCAGTGTGATGTTTAGGGGGATGTAGCTTTTGGAAGGTGACTGAGTCATGAGGGTGGAGCCCTAATAATGGGATTAGTGACCCCACAGAGCTCCCTCATTTCTTCCTTTATGTGAGGACACAGTGAGAAGATATCATCTATGAAATAAGAATAGGGTCCTCAGCTGACATGGAAGAATCTGGCATCTAGATCTTAGACTCTCAGGCTAGAAGGCTGTGAGACACAAATGTTGATAAGACTTCCAGCCTGTAGTATTTTCATTATATCAGCCTGAGCTGTATAAGACATAATCTCTCAGAGGCAAGTAAAGGGAAGACCAGTGTCTATGTTCTCCAGGGGTTTAGGCATGTGGACCCTAGACCCCTGGGAGAATAATAGAAATGCCTGAGACTTTCAAAGTGGGCTGGGTGGCCTGACCAGGCGGTGGCTCAGTGGATAGAGTGTTGGCCTGGGATGCTGAAGACTGAGGTTTGAAATCTCAAGGTTGCCAGCTTGAGCATGGGCTCAACAGCTTGAGTGCAGTCACCGACTTGTGCATGGGATCATAGACATGACCCCATGGTCACTGGCTTGAGACTAAAGGTTGCTAGCTTGAAGCCCAAGCTCATTGGCTTGAGCCCAAGCTTGCTGGTTTGAGCAAGGGGTCACTGGCTAGGCTGGAGCGCCCCCTCAGTCAAAGCACATATGAGAAAGCAATCAATGAACTACTAAGGTGTCGCAACTATGAGTTGATGCTTCTCGTCTCTCTCCTTTTCTGTCTGTCTGTCTCTCTCTTTTGTTTGGTAGAGAACAGCAAGGTTCAAACTAACAGAGACAGTCATGGCAGTGGCACTCAGAGCATAGATGGCCCCGGGGATACTTGGTCTGGCCCTTCTGTGGAGGCTGGAAGTTGGGGGAAATGAAAAAATGGGTGGGGCATCTGTCACTTCAGCCAGTGCTTGCACAATGCCCCTGCTACTCTTGGGGACATTTTATTGGCTATGCTTTCTTATGTGTTGAAATCTTGTCAGCCAGTGTGAGTTCATAAAACACGAATGAGGTGAATCTACAAGTAAATAACTGTATGGCTTGGCGCCTATACATAATCAGAAAAACTTATTGAGTTTGTAAGAGAGTATGAGGGGTGCAGTTCTCCCTCTGATAAGACCAGAGATAGAGAGAAGAGTCCCCAACTATGGGTTCATGTGGAACTTATATAGCTGGGGCTGAAACTTTTAGCGGCCTATTCCCTGACACTAAGGGACCTGGGTGAAGACCCACAATGGGAGGAACTGGACACAAGGCTCTCCTTCCCTCTGCACAACCCCCAAGGCCTTGAGCATCCTCTGAGCTGAGAAACACAGCTCCTTCCCCCATCAAGATTCACGCCCTTGAATCAGATTCTGCTTTCATCAAGAGTGCCCCTGACCTTCTGGCCGCTTGGTGCTGGGTTAGTATTAAGTGATTGGAAACTCCTGAGGTTGTCATGCCTCTTCTATTTGGAGAGCAAATTTTACCCTTAATAATTTTTTGTGAGCTCTTGGCAGTCCATGCAATTCCTCATATTTATTTTTGCCCTTGTTCTCAACCCACAGATGTTGTCATCGCTGAGGTAAGTCCCTGGTTTAGAAATTTGGGCCAAAAAATATGGTTTCTCTTTCAGCTTTTTATGTAGCTTCAGAACTGTTTATTATTTCTAAATTTCTTGCTAAGATACCAATAGTTGGGGAGAAAATAAATTACCCTTAAATTAAATTAATTTTAAAATAGGTCAGTTCTGGTGCTACCGTAATTGCCTTTGACATTTTTCCTTTAAACAAAGTTACACATTGCTAACAACTTAAATAAACCTTCCTTTTTGGAGATGAGATGGAAAGACACCCTCTGGCTCTCTGTGTATGTGAGGCATGCTACTCAAGCTGAACTTTCTAATAGAAAGGGGTGGAAAGGAGCTTATCAAAACCAAGTGAAATTGCTCTCTGCAGTTGGTTGACCAGGTGACCCTTCACTCAACTGAGCAATTGTTGCTGGATCCTTGTGTCAGACTCTATCCTTGCTCTTCTTCTGAGTTCCTTCCCCTCCATCACTAGTGCACACACATACACACACTTTTTAGGTCTTGTGTCATTTGTTCTGCCTTTGCTTACCTTCACAAAAGCAAGATCTTGGCAGACTTGGTGTCTGTCAACTGCAAGGTGAATGGTTTGGCTCGGACACCGTAGTCCAGTTGCCTGGGGCTCAATCCTGTCTGCCGGTTGGTTCCATTCCTATTCGCCTTTACCAGTCATTTTCTACTTCCCTGAGGCAGCATGTCCACATTTATCCCATCAAGTTAAAAGTGTACATTAAAAAACATAATTTCCAGTAGAATCCTGTTACTAATAGTTTGCTATCATTGTCTTCATAGAGAGTACTGTGCAGTGCAATTTTGTATTAAAGAATCAAAGGTCATGCCTAATTCCCTCACATGCTTGATTATTGAGATGGTTTAGTCCCTGCCTCAATGCCGTAAATAGTAGTGACACTGGTGTCAGTGACGGTGATGGTGGTCATGCTGGTGATGGTGATGTTGTTATTGGTGGTAATAATATTAGTGATAGTGTTGATGTTGGTATTATTGATGCTGGTGATTGTGTTGGTGATGTTGGTAACAGTATTTCTGGTTGTGTTGTCGATGGTGATGTTTTTTGTGATAAGTTTGGTGACAGTGTTGGTGCTAGTGATGACATTATTGATGGTGTTGGTGTTGGTGATGGTGACAGTGCTGGGGATGGCAATGTCATTGGAGATGTGTTGGTAGTAAGCCCTTTAGTTAGGCCATTTCACAAAACAGCACCCAGAAACGTAAGACCAGTTGCACATCTCAAAGGGATACATCCCAGAAGGAGTTCAGTACATAGGTTTGCCAGGTAGAATCAATGATAACCTACATTTGCTACAGCTTGCAAACATTATTCTCCAAAAAAACATTATAATCACTTAAAATTTCTTTGCATTTTGTATCTTTGTGCCATCAACTCTGCCATTCTCACAACTTCTCATCCACTGCAAAACACATTTCTTGAAAGATGAGATAGCCTCTTCCTTTCTCTCACAACAGACTCTCAAGAGGCATTTCTCTGTGATCTTGTTCCAGGAATACTAATGTGTTCCCCAAGAAGCCAGTTTAGATTTATCTATTATGCCCTCCATGGCCCATTGCTGGCATGTTGTCCTCTTTAGAATGCCTATAGACAGCTCAGGGCGTAGCCCACAGCCCACCTATAAAGGATAGATGGATATTTTGTGTGCATTTTGTGAGCTAGACATATTGCTGCTGCTTCTTTCCCTCAAGTTCTGGTTCTATCATTCACCGCATTCTTTTGAAGTCCATGTAGATTTGTAAGCCTCTTTAAACTCTTGCAAAAGACAAAGACTAAGTGAATAGTACTTGGCTGAGTCCTAAATTTGGCCAGAATAAAGCTAGAGGAAGGGACATGTTAGGAGCAGCATGGTTCCTGCTCAAAACATCTTGTCCCCATCTCTCTTTCATCTAGAAATGCTGTTTTGTAACACATCACACCTCAGCTCCCCAGAGTCATGTTTTGCCTCAACATTTGCTTTTCCTTCCTGTAAAGGTGGTGGCACTGTGTCTGTGTTCCCATTTTCGGTGTAAGTTCAGGAATCTTTTCACCAGTTCCAAGTGATCCAACCGGCAGGAGGGCTCTGGCAGGCCTGTGTATCAGGCCTTTCCCAAGAGGCTGCAGTGGGCTCTGCCTTTATAATAACTCTTCACATGTTCATGATAGCAGCCTGGTCATGCTGATGAGTAGCTCAAAAGTCATTCTAGCAAGGGTGTGTGAGCACAGACTTCATTGTCTAATGACCTCAGGTGCAGTGCCCACAAGGTGCTGTACGCTGAGCACAGACTTAATTGTCTAACAATCTCAGGTGCAGTGCCCACAAGGTGCAAAATTCAAATTTCTTGAATTTTGATGGGATACAGCAGTCTCAACACTTGCTCTGACACATCATGAGGGGAGACAGATGGGATGTGTCGCTATCATAGGGGTGGGAGTTGCTGGCACTACCCTGGAGACAGATGTAAATTAAAAAAAAGCTTTTGTATGGAAAATTTGAGGCATATGCATAAGCAGACAGAACAATCATCTCCATGTAATTAGCAGCCAGCTCTCTGAACTGTCAGCCCATGGCTGCTTTTGTTTCATCCATGCTCAACCTATTCTTTTCTCCCTTTGTCCACTTAAATTACTTAAAAGGAAATCCCAGAGATGTGCACTTCTGCCAGGAGGGCACAAACAACTCACCCCATAAAATGACCCATGTTGCTTGTTTGGAGTCCCCAGCTCCCCTCAAACCACAGTGACCATCATGGTGACACTGACTCATCTTCCACGGAGTTACTCAAGAATCTTGAGATTTATAGTGTGGGGTGGTTTTTCGAAATAGCACATTATTTCCAAGAAGTAAAGACCTGTTATTCTTTCTCTAAGTTAAAAAATATATGTGTTGTCCAAGTTATGGTGTTTGGCTTAAGGGTTTAGGGACAGAGGGTACCCATCTGTGTTCTACACAAGGACTGACACACATCATGTTTTCTACAAAGATTTTCATACCTGGAAATAAGTTTATATGAGGTTTTTTTGATCAAGCCATTGGTTCACCTTTGTGTTATATAGTCACTCAACAAATGTTTATTGAACATCTACTGTGTCCCAGGCATAGCAGAAGACAAAGCCAGCAGGGTCTTTGTGTCCACAGGGTTGACATTCTAGTGGAAAGGGGTGCAGAGTATTGATTATTAAGGAGGCATAACCCTTACACACACTGTACACGTGGTAAGGACTATTTGAGATGAAACTCAAAGGGCTTAGGTATATGCAAATTCACCATTTAATAGACTTGGGGAACACAGGAAGAGATACCTGTTTTCAAGAGGAGGCAGTGAATGAACTGCATTTTGTGCACAGCAGTGACCTAAAGCTACCTGGGACATCAAACTGGAGATAGGTGACCTGCAGGTGCAGAGACAGGTCTGAAACACGGTGAAAGCAGAGCGATTAAACTTTCCCTAAAACTGTCATATTTAATATTTTATAAAAACTGATAAAATGAAAGTTTTGGAAAAAAAGGAGAAAGGAACAAAAAGGTCATTCATTTGCTATTTTTTCCCAAGTGGAGAGCAAAGGCTGCAGAAAGAAATAGAACAGTCAATGGTGCAAGGGGCACTTGCTCACAGGGAGGTAGTGGGCTGCAACTGCAGAAGGTCATATCAGGACCACCTCTGGGGCAGAGGCTTTTCTTGGGGAGCCACTGGACAAGGCAGGAAGCCTGTGGCTGGGAAGATGAAGAGCACAACTTCTAGATGCCATCAAGGGCAGGGGCTGGAGTGAGAAAAGAGGCCATTTTAAAAAGTACTTTAATATTCAAAGATTCTGTAGACAGGATACTACCTTCTGACCCATATAACCCATTAAGAGATCAGGAGGCAGGTCCTCACTGGACACTGATTCACTGGCACCTTAAACTTGCACTTCTATCTTTTGGAACTATGAGGAACATCTGTTGTTTATGCCCTGCCCCCATCTAAGGTTTTTTTATATACCCAAGCTGATTAAGACAAGTGGCTCTCCTAGAACTTTTTTGGTTTTGAGTCTAACATTTAAATCTTTAAGTTATTTTGAGTTTATTCATCTCTATAGTGTAAGAAAGTGGTCTAGTTTTATTTGTTTATTTTTTGTACCAATCTGTCCAATTTTCCTAACATGTTTATTGAATAGACTATCTTTACTCCCTTGTATGTTTGTGCCTCCTTTGTCAAATATTAATTGACTATAAAGGTATGGGTTGATTTCTGGGCTCTCTACTCTGTTCCATTGAGCTATATGTCTATTTTTATAACAGTGCCATGCCATTTTAATTACTATAGCCTTGTAGTATAGTTTGATATCAGGTAGCATGATTCCTTCAACTTTGTTTTTCTTTCTCAAGGTTTGGGGTCTTTTGTGGCTCCATATAAATTTTTGGAGTATTTGTTCTAGTTCTTTGAAATATACCATTGGTATCTTGATAGGAATTGCATTGAATCTATAGATTGCTTTGGGTAGTATGGACATTTTAATGATGTTAATTCTACTTCTCTGTGAACACAATATATGCTTCCACTTATTTATGCCTTGAAGATTTGTTTCTTTAGTGCCTTATAGTTTTCCAAGTACAGGTCTTTCACATCATTGGTTAAATTTATTCCTAGGTACTTTTTCTTTTTCAAGCAATTGTGAATAAGATTGTTTTCTTAGTTTCCCTTTCGGATAGTTTCTTATTGGTGTATAAAATGCAACTTATTTCTGGACATTTATTTTGTATCCTGATACTTCACTAAATTTATTTATAAGTTCTAGTAGGTTTTTTTTCTTTTTGTGGAATCTTTAGGGTTCTCTATATATATTATGTCATCTGCAAATAATGACAGTTTTACTTCTTTCTTTCCAATTTGAATGCCACTTTTATTTTTCTTGTCTGACTGCTATGACTAAGACTTCCAGTACTATGTTGAATAAGAGTGGTGATAGTGGACATCCCTGTCTTATTCTGATATTAATGGAAATGCTTGTAATTTTTGCCTATGAATATGACACAGGCAATAAAATCTCAAACATTTTTATAGCAATATTTTTTCTGATATATCATATTGGGCAGGGAAACAAAATAAAAAAATAAACAAATGGGACTACATCAAACTAAAAAGTATTTTCACAGCAAAGAAAACTAGCAACAAAATAAAAAGACAACCCACTGAATGGGAGAACATATTTGTCAATATATCTGATAAGGGCTTACTGTCCAAAATTTATAAGGAACTCAACATCAAAAAACCCAAACAATCCAATTTAAAAAATAGGCAAAGGACTAAATAGATACTTTTCTAAAGAGGACATACAGATGGCCAATAGACATATGAAAAGATGCTCAACATCACTAATCAAATTAAAACACAATGAGATATCACCTCATACCTGACAGGATGTCTATCATCAATAAATCCGGTTGATGAGGACGTGGAGAAAAGTGAACCTTGGCACTGTTGGTGGGAATGGAGGTTGGTATAGCCACTGTGGAAAGCAGTATGGACTTATCTCAAAATATTAAAAATGGAACTGCCTTATAACTCAGTAATTCCACTTCTGGAAATACATCTAAAGAAACAAGAAACACTAATTACAAAAGTTACATATAGCCCTATGTATTATTGCAGTGTTATTTACCGTAGCCAAGATCTGGAAGCAGTGCAAGTACCCATCAGTAGATAAGTGGATAAAAATGTTGTGGTACATTTATATGATGGAATATTACTTGGCCGTGAAAAGGGAAATCTTACCTTTTGCAACAGCATGGGTGGATCTAGAAATCATTATGCTAAGTGAAATAAGTCAGTCAGAGAAAAACAAGTACCATATGATTTTACTTATGTGTGAAATCTAATGAACAAAATAAACTAACAAACAAAATAAGAATAGACTCATAGATACAATACAGGAAACAAACTGACAGCTGCCAGAGGGGTAGGGAGTTGGGGCTGGGTGAAGAAGGTGAAGATATTAAGCAAAAAAAAAAAGTTCATAGACACAGACAACAGTGTGATGATTATGAGAGGAAAAGGGGTAGGGGAAGGTAGAAGAGGGTAAGGGGGGACAAATGGTGATGGAAGGAGACTTACTTGACTTGGGGTGGTGAATGTACGATGCAGTGTACAGAGGATGTATTATGGAATGGCACACCTAAAAACCTGTGTAACATTATTAACCAATTTCATCCCAATAAAATCAATTAAAATAAAAAGACAGGTGGCTCTCTGCTCACTTCCAGCCCTCAAAGAGAGGGTGAATAAGAGAGCCCATTTACATTGCTTTTCTGCTTTAAGTAGGAAACTGGGAGGGGGAATGAAATATGGGGAGGTGATTGTTTGAGGGCTCCTTCTAAACCCAAGGGTTCAAACATTGCTGTCTTTCAGAAATAGAGTGCAATGTGTGAGGGGAGAATGACACACCTCAAGAGTGAGAATACAAGGGGCACCAAACAAATAAAAACATCCTCAGGAATCCAGAAATGTTAATGCAGCATGTTAAAAAACCTAAATTAATGCAAAATAATGAAAAAGGTATCAATATTTGACATAAAATAAAAAAATCAGGAATAGCAATCCTGTCTTTAAAATGTTGATAATTTTTCTCCTGGTCATGGGTTTTCACATTAATTTTAATTTTTTTAAACATATTGCATTAAAATGTTGTTATCTTGATGACAGATGTCTGTGCTTTACTCTCCTCTCCCTACTCATGGCTGGCTCTACAAGAGAAGTGTCTGTGTGTCACATTTGAGGGCACACCTGCTTCCCTGAAGGGCCCCCTTCTCTCTCCAGTTCTTTATAGTGGCAGCAAGGAGCTCAGGTAGGTGTGGCATCAGGGGTTTTATTTGCTTGGGACCAGGGGTCTGGAAGACAGGAAATTGACACAGATATATTTATTTATTCATTAATCTTCTCATTCTTTTGTTTATTCATTTATTTATTAATTCACTAAATCATTCACTTAATTTGTTTACTCATTTGCTCATTCATTCATTGTTTTATTTATTTGTTCATTTACTCTTTTGTTCTCTTGGTTTGTTTGTTTACTCATTTACTTGATATTTCATCTGTTTATTCACTTATTTGTTCATTCATTCACTTGCTCATTCCTTTATTCATTTACTCATTCCTGGCTCCCAGACGGTGGGCACTGAGGTTCCCTGTCAGGCCTCAGGACCATCAGCAGGCCAGCACCACAGTGTTTGCAAACTAGGCTGCCAGCTCTGTCTTGGATAGGTGGTGGTCCCTTGACCATGCTGCTGGCTCCTGGTGGGTTGGGGTCACCAAGGTCAGAATGAAAGGGGTATCCCTGGAGTAGGGTGGGAAATGCCATGATGGAGGGCAGGTGCTGATGCAGCATTCCCCTTCCCATGACTGTGTGACCCCCTGTGTCAGCGGGCAAGCCCTGGGATGGCAGTGTCACTAGGGGTAGGGAAGACTTCCTGCCTGGGCCACCTTCCTTCTGAGGAGGACAGAGGAGACACGGGTAGGGAGTAAGCTCAGTGTGGATGACCTCAGGAGCAGTCAGGCTGGCTCCAAGCCAAGAATTAAAAGGCAATAGAGAGGTCGCTCTCTCCCTCTTGAGACCAGGGACACAGGTCCTCCAATCCAAGGGCAGAGTCAAGCTCATGCATCATTCATAAGCCATACCACTGCTAGCCTGCAGGACAGCTATTTATAGCATCTAATCCTTTTTACCAACACACTGCCCAGGCTGCAGGCAGAGTTACATTTATAGCTCCTGATGGGATCCCACTGATGTCCTGAGAAGTGTGTAACATGCATTTGACAATAAGCAGGTACCTGTTTTTGTTTTTGTTTTTTACCATGGAGCAAGTTTTCAGTGGCAAGCTCTGGCAGTGAGCCATCTAAGAATGAAACAGCATGATGTGACATCTATTTATATCTATTTTAAAACAGAAAAAAAACTCCCCCAATCCTTACACCAACACGATCACGTGTCTGTATGGTGGAAAGGGTTGTGCAGGTGTCCTTTGCTACTCAGGGAAATACCATCTTGATGGTTTCCCAGCTGCTGCACTTAGTGGACCATGTGTTCAGTTGATGACAAATAGGGAGAAGTTGGGGGGAGGTTGTCAGGGTCAACCAGCTAGAGACCACACCTAGCGTATAGGACCACCTACTGCCACTACACGTCCGCACTGCTGCGTGCAGGTCTGTGTACAGCGGTGTGATTGCAGGTGACCACTCATTGGAAGCCAAGTCAGAGCACAGCAGCTAGAGCACTGAACTCAGGGCTGAGAGGGGACTGGAGCAGAGAAGGGGTTGAGTCCAGATCCAGTCCAGGGAAGCTGCATACCGAAAACCATCTCTGGTGGCGGTGTGGCACAGTGGATTCCATGCAGAGAATGTCTTTGCTAGTTTGTTTTGCTTTTAGTTGTTTTTAGTTTTAGTACCAATTGAGAACACCTTCATTCTGCTGCAGACAGCTTCCTATCAAGCAGGATGGTCACTGTCCAATTTAGAAATGGAAAAATAATGATTGCATGACTTTTATCTTAATTGGAGAATGAAGGAGAAATGGAGGACTCCAGCAGACATCTTAGGCCAGAACTGGTGCCCGCTGGTGGACTTCTTGGCAGTTCTGAGCTCCCGCTGTGCTCCAGGGACACGCTGGTGAAGCTGTCTCGGGCTGGCTGACATCTCAGAAGTGAATCTGCAGTGGAGCAGTCATTGGGGATGCTCAGCATGTGGCTGGGTCGGGACTCTGCAATGTACACTGTCACAGCTGACCTGCCAGGAAGTGACCACTGCGCAGAACCCCAGTCTGGAAGTGGAATCATCGCCTTACAGGAGGAAAGTGCGTTTACAACGGAAACTCTTGAGGCAGGGCGTTCCTTCTGCACTGTTTTCCTCCCAACAGAAGGGTCTGCAGGAGCAGCATCTATCCTCTCATGAACGGCCGAGTGGACGGGCTGCATGTGACACCCGCTGTTTCAAGACATTGTCCTGGTCCTTGGGTGGGTTTGCACCTAAGTACAGGTCTCCTGACTGCAGGTCAGCCTTTCATCACAAGCACAGGCTCTCTTGAATAGCCCAAACAAGACAGTCCCTAAAGGGCACATGGCACGTGGTACTTAAGGCACAGTGTCCACCCAAGCAGGTGACCTGGCACCTGGCTGCTCAATTCTGCAGGTAGGGGACTGGAGGAGGAAGTGATGGGATGGTCATCACGCAAGAGTTCTTCCTTACAGCAAGGCAGATGCCACTGCGGGAGAACAAGGCTGACCCAGAGAACATGTACAGGGAGCGTCATTTCTATGCTGGGGCCCTCTGTTTGCTGTCTCTCTCTTACACACACAGCACCCACTCTGCTCAAGGCCATCACCACAGTCCCCGTGCCTCCCAGGAGGGTCTCCAGCTCTGCAGCCCCACCATCTCAGTCAGACACCTAGCCTCGTCTCTGATTTTCCTTGTCTTTGTATGCAGGGCAAATGGATTCAACATACCAACACCTGTCCTTTAGGGAGATGCTGAAAACACAAAATTCATTCTTTCCTTTACAGTGAGAATTCCAGAGCAGAAAGAGAATCTCCTTTTCCCACTCAGAGCATGAGGGAGGAGCACAAGAAGGTTCCTCTCTGCCTCAGGTGATGTGCGGTTCGCTCTCGTCCAGTGCGGAGGGAGACGAGGAAGACAGACATACGTGCAGAGTTGAAGTGCAACTGTGCACAGAGGGGTTGCAGGAAGCAGCCAAGGTTTCCAAGACCGAGGGGCGTGTTTTCCTCTCTGATGTGCACATTTGCATCTAGATGTTTACCTGCCACAATTAAATAATGTTGCGAGTGCCTCAGATAACAACAAGGACCGGACCGCACGCCCTGCTCAGTGAGGCGCCTCCAGCCACAGGAGGTGTGACATGTTCCCCGAAAGCCCAGGAGGTGTCGCTGTCACCCTCAGAATGGAAACCGCCGCCTCCCGAACCAGTGCAAACATGGACACAGAGAGATTTACTAGATTTCAAGGAAGCCATTCTTTCTAATAGTAAAGAGATGGTGATTAGTAGGGTAAATGGAATACAGTGATTCTTTCGCTTAATAAAACTGTGATCCTGAACTGCAAAAACCTGCTCTTTTCTAGCCCCTTCGGTGAGCACATGAAAATGTGCAGTCTTCTGTCCCTGCTTTGCTTTGTGGCCATGCTTGATGCCTGTGTCCGGTCCCCTGGCCATCCTCATTGCTCCAGAGGCATCTGGGCAGAGGTGAGCAGGCTCACCTGTCCTGTGCAGGCTGCCAGTGCAGCCCCTGCCCTGCCGACCCATCACCTCTCAGAGGCAGCTTGGGGCAGATAAGAACACACCACACAGAATAAAACAAAGACCCACAGGGTTCTCCTGGTGGATTGAAAGCAGGCCCATGATCTGGGCACTTTGTGGTGTGGTCTGGAGGCCATATGCTGTTCTCATGTCTCCTGGTTGCTTCTCGGACAACCTATCTGTATTTTACTGATGAGAAAGCACGGCTCAGAGTGATTTTGTGTCTCACTCACAACCAAGTTCCAAGTCAATATGGAATTCAAGTGTGGGATCTGTTTAGCTCCAAGACCCATGCTTTTTGCTGTGCATTCAGACCCCACCCCCACCCCAAGTCCCTGTCCTTCAGGGACAGCTGTGACAGAATGAGACAGGGACCACTGGAAAAACAGGAAACACCCAATATAAGCGCTGGGCTCAGCTGTTGCTCCCTCGGCACGTGTCAGATGCCCTGTTGGAGAAGTGAGATCCCACGGTGGTGGCGGAAGGAAGCCAGTGCACCTTCATTGAATAGGATGTTTTCTGACCCAATTCAGATAAAATGAGAATGAGTTTGGGACAGAGGGCCACAGCAGGAGGAAGTGGGGCTCTTCTTGCTCAGGAAGTACGAATCATTGGGGAGTGGAAGTAGAGTCAGCTGGGGAGTCTTTACTGTTGTTTCCAAGCTGTGCCTTGTGAGGGCTTCGGGTCACTCATGCACAGGTATGCAGACTTTGCTTTGTCCTTCTGCCCCTTGGGTGCAGAAATGACAGTCCAGGGTGACAGGAACTGGGAGGACTGTGTTGTTATCGGCCACAACTCTCAGACTTGGGCTGCTCTTCAATCAGCTTACACGTTGGAGATACCTGACCCAGGTCTAGAGAATGGCCACCAAAGAGTGCAAGCATGATTTGCCAAGTAGTTGCTTATTTAGAGTGATATCATAACTAACTGTGGGCAGACGTGTGTGGTGGAACCCGAGTCACTCTGCATGATAAATGGAGATTCCTTCCCTGTCATTGCCTTTTGCAGCTTAGCTTTTGCTACAGGAAGTCCTGTGTTTCTAGGAACCACAGTCCAACGTCATTAAAGGAGGCATCATTTTGTGTTTAGTAGAGCACTAAATTGGTGATGTATCCTTGAGATGCTGATGGTGAACCTCCACGTTACCATGGTAACAAAGTCCTTCGTAGTTTGTTGTCCTGCTGTTTCTGAGACCAGCCCGTCTCCAGCAGTCCTCATTTATTTGGAGACCGTAGCAGCCCATGCGTCTGTGCACAGAATAAAGCCAGGCTTGTTAGGGCTCCAAATGGCATGTGTGCTGAGAATGCCTCTGACTCTGTTATTATGTCAATTTACTGCACGTTCATGAAGCATTAGCATTAAAATAAAATAGACAATTAGTGAGCTGCAAATGACTCATGCACTGATATTGTACAAATTTGTTTTTTCATACTCAAAGTGCTTGTGAGAGTCCAAGTTCTTGGGCTCTGCCTGAGACTCACCTACACACACATACTCAGCCACTAACCCTGGGCTCTGCCTCTGAGACTCACATACACACACATACACACACACTCAAAGGCTCACTCATGCTCATACACATAGGCACAGGCACACACACACACAGATTTGTGAAATCAGGTTTACATGAAATAGCCCTGCTCTGCAAGCCACGTCTTGTTGTATAAAGAGAACATTGTGGAACAACCTGTGTTATCTTGGAAGAGAGAATGAGGGAGAGAGTCCGATGTGTGGAGGAAGGAGGAGTCTGGTGGGGAGAGCCTGGTGGTCACACTGACATGGGAGTCACTTATGTTCATCTCCTCTTCCTGTCCAGCCAGCCATCCATCCAAACATTCTTTGAAAATGATGAAAGACCAGTGTGAAGAGAGCCTGGCATTGTGTGTGTGTGTGTGAGCTGTGTAGGTGCTATGTTGTGTGTGTTGCATACATGTGTTTTGGGTGATGTCAGGAGGGAGAGAGACAACATGGAGAGGGGAGGGGAGGAGAGACAAGGAGATTTGAAGAGGAGGAGGGAGGTGTTCAGATGGGTGGGTAGGTTTCTTGGTGACCCCAAAAGGAGGATGCAGAAACACATGTGAGGAGAGCCCTTTGCTGCCCTCTCCACATTCCATCACAGGCTTTGATTATCATTTTTGAATCAGAAAGCTCTAAACACTTACTGACTGACTCTCATCAGGCTCAGCTGTCACTGAGCAGCAAGAACCTCCCAGGAGAAGACCCTGAGTTCTGATGGGATAGGATCAGATGGTCTAGAGAGTAAGTCTCAAGGCTTGCAAGGAAAGCCCATCCTGGTGATCTTCCCCACCAGGCCTGGATTCCCATTGGGTTTCAGTGCACATGGACCTTCTGCTGGGGTTTGTCAGTCTGCCCATCAACCATTTCCTGGGGACCCTAGGAAATGTCTTCTCCTAAAGAAGCCAAATAAAGTGAGCCATTTCCTCATCACTAACTTTAATGTAAATGAAAAATGACTGGGAGTCTATGCACTTTGTAATAGCAGACTAGGCCCTAGCCAGTTAGCTCAGTCAGTTGAGAGAATTGTCCCAAAACAGCAAGATTGTGGGTTCAATCCCCAGTCAGGGCATACTGGAGAAGCAACCAATGAATGTATGACTGAGTAGAACAACAAATGAATGCTTCCCTTCCTCTCTCTGTTTCTGATGAAAAAAAAGAAAAGAAAAATTAAGCCCTGACCCCCTAGCTCGGTTGGTTGGAGTGACCTCCTGGAATGCAGAGGTTGCTAGTTTGATTCCCTGGTCAGGGCACATACAGGAGCAGCTCAATGTTCCTGACTCCCTCTCCCTGCCTCCCCCCACCCCATAATAAAAGAAATAGCACATTAACAGCAGAAAGCATTCTCCTATAGTTAAAAGTATATATATTTATAATTTTTGAATACAGTCATGCTAGTTACTCAGACATCCTTTATTCCCCAACCCCCATTGCCATTAAGTGAATTAATGAAAGTGCAGATGATTTAACCCCTTGTGGCTCCAAGGCATCAGGCAGCTGATAAAATATCTAAACTGGTTATAGGTTACACTGATTCGTGGAGAGACTTGACATCTTAGTTAATAACTTAAGAGGGAAATATGTAAAAGTGAAAATTAAAAGAATGAAATAATTTGCTAAGATGATACAGTACAGCTGTGTCTATCAACAATGTTTCTAGTGAAAACAGAAAACACACATTCCAAATACCAATGTTTTGTCCACAAAACACCAAACACTTCAATTCTTAGAATCACAAAACTTTACCCAAGAAGTTGACCTGAGTAGGAGTCAGCTCCCCAGAGCAGCCTGGCACGCACTTCCAGATCTATTTCTGACCTGTGTACTCCCACACGCCTTGGTACACCTGGAATATGGCCACCTTGTGTGGATTAACAATGGCATTCCTCAGTGTAGGTCATGTAACTTTCATCTTTCTTTATATAATACTGTTTTTGGAGTGGAATAAGAAGGTCTGGTCCCTGTAATTGTCTGATACCTTTCCCACCAATAGAAGATGCTCAAGCCAATAGGTACCCCATGGATATCTCTCGGGATCCCTGGTGGCGACCAAGAAGGCATAAATCCTGACAGATAACCTATACCTCACAAGGCACTCTCCTCCCTACATGTGACATTTAGGAAAGCCACCCAGCTGCCTTGTGAATTTAACAAAGACCTTTTCAAATAACACATATGGACTCAATTCCTAGGTTAACCACCCTTCTTTGTTTGATGAGCTTTTATATTCACACGTCCCTGTTATTACTTCCTTTAATATCTGTAAATGAAAGCCGTACCCTCTCTTTATATGGTTAGGTCACTGCCTGCAGGGTACCTTCTGTAAGCTTGATGATTACTGGCTGCACCCTGCTTCCACTTGCTTCACTTGGTGATTACCGGCAATCTCACCGTTCCTGCAGGGCACGAGTTTTTTGTTTATTTTAGCAAATGTTCATAATAGCAGCAATCTGCTGTCAGGTCCATAATGTGCTCCTCAACTTTCATGATAAATGAAACCTTTCGACAAAATCTTTATAAGTGCTGGTCTCTAAGGACTTAAATGACTACATTTTTTTTAACCTTTTAATCTTGTGATGTTTAGAACTAGGTCACTCTCAACCACTCAGTTTTGCGAAGCTTTTTCATTGGCTGACCTAATTCTTACACCCTATTGAAGAGAAGGGGCCTTAACTGCACAAGCATATGACTCTAACGAGTTAACCTTAGATGTACTGGGTGGTCTTTTTGATTGGTGACAAAAATCTATCTGCAAATATCTGCCCAGCATTTTCACTAGATAATTTACTCCTTTGAACCAAAACATTAAGTCCTTAGAAAGTACAGTCCATTGCACAAATTGCTTACTAGATAATAGCAGCCATTGGGTGAGGTAATTATAACTTTCCCTCCTCCCATGGGGACTGGAAGAGGGATGGGACACTGTACTATAAAAACTGGGGCAGGAAACTCCCCAATAGTCACTGTGTGATGTGAAAACCTAGGAAAACACCTAGACCATGGAACTCCGAGCTACACAGAATACGGAGGTCTAGTTATCAAAGAGCTGATGAGAACATGTGGGGATAAATTAAGTCACCAAGAAAAAAGGGATCCCAAGGAGAAGTTGACTAAAAGTCACAGTTGGGGTGATGTCAGGGAAGACCTACTACTGCGTGCAGCTGAATGGTAATGGATGCTGATGGTAAATATGGATCAGGAAGAGTCAACTTGGAAAACCCGGGCCTCACTCAAACATCGCAGAACTGGAGGGGTTTCCAGACATCACCAAGCCATATAAAGGCATTAGGTGAGGGGCACGGAGGTGGGTATAGAGGCCAACCCAGCAGGCTTTGTAATTTCCCAAGATAGATAGGGTAATTTCCTACCATAGATAGGGTAAGTCTGATGGGCACAGGTAAACCCAAGAGTGACTGTAGGTGATTAGTGAGTGATGACGGAGCACAGATGACCTGAGGAGAGGGCCAGGTGTCCACAGCCCCGTGGGCACAAAGGAAGGTGTGCACATAGCCACTCCGGCTGACTGGCTTGTAATATTCTCATTGCTACATTGTTCCAGTTAACATTAGTCAACATTTCAAACTCACTGGCTGGCATTGCAGTCTTGAGCTCACAGAGACCATGATCAGTATAGAATTCTGAGCTTTATGTTCGACATAAATAAAAGCAAGAGCCAAGCACAACCATGCCAAATATCCATTTTGTTATGTTATAGGTAGTCACCTGATATCAGAAGAGGATACTAAAAGACAGGTTTTGTGACATAGTGGAAAAAATTCTGCTGCTTACTTAAAAAAATAATTTTAATTCAATTTATCGAACATACTGTGCTGCTGTGTGGAGTGGAGAGGAACTCAAACCATTCTTCCTTCTCAGTAGAAGGCCCACACTCATGCAGCCTGGGCTTCTAAGTGTACCAGTCAGGGTTCTCCAGAGAAATAGAACCAGTAGGATGGAGAGATTTTGGACGAGATATATGATAGAAATTGAGTTACATGGCTATGGAGGCTGAGAAATCCCATCACCTGCACTCTGCTGCTGGAGACACAGGAAGCAGTGTAGTTCAGTCTGATTTCAAAGCCCCAGAACCAAGGCCACTAATGTCCAAGGGCAGGAAAAGATGGACATCCAGCTCAGAAAGAGCAAATCTTTCCTTCTCCTGACATTTTGTTCTGTTCAGGCCCTCATGGGCCACACAAGGCTTCCCTGCTTCTGGGAGGGCAACCTCCTGTACTCAGTGCACTGAGTTAAATACAAATCTCTCCCAAAACACTGTGCCAGACACTCCAGAAGCCATTTTACCAGCTCTCTGAACATCCGTTAGTGCCATCAAGGTGACACAGAACATTAAGTATCACAAGATGTTAAAATTCTGATGCAAGAGGAATTAGGATAGATATATAATACTCTACAGTATCAGAGTATGACGTGAATATTAGTTACATTACTTCTAAAAAAAAATTCATTAGTTTAACAAACATCTGAAAGTCCGTGTTTTATAAACCACGCCTCATTCACATACAGAAAAGAAGCAAAACATCACAGGTGTATTATGAGCAGTGATGGGGATAGTCCTTTGCATTTCAGTAATTGGCTTAATCTGGACTTGACTTTTCTGATGTAAAAGTCAGTTTTATTGTTCATCTGATGTCTGGTAAACTCAGTAAGTAAAGGTCAGAAGTCTGGTGACTATGGCCTAGATGAGAAATAGAAGTGAACAATCTCATTTCCTCCCTCAGCAATGGTGACCACTCAGAAATGGTGGGTTGGCCTTCCTTCCATCTCACTTCAGTGTTTTATGAGAACCAGGGGACAGAACAGACAGGACGGAGCAGCAGGCGGGATGTAAGCAGTCTCAGAAAGTAACCACGCCTGGGCCGGGCCAGACAGCGACAGCTTGGTCAGTTAGAGCATCGTCCTGGTACACAAAGGTTGCAGGCTTCATCCGTGGTCAGGGCACATTCAGGAACAGATCAATGTTCCTGTCTCTCTCCTTTCCTCTCTATCTAAAATAAATAGATAAATAAATAAATAAAGACAGTAACCACACCTGTCCTTCAAGGCAATAGAAAACAAAATCTGTCCTCACACATGAGGGGCACCCAGGTTTCTTCCCAGATCATCATTAGATTCACATTGAATTCCAGCTCCTTAAGTTAAACCCACAAACATTGTTTTCCCTGGTCTCAGTTCTCAATGAACTAAATGTGGAGCTTTTTAAAGTGTGGTCTCCATGTAGTTTACATAGTAACAAAACGTAAACATACTGAATGGTTTTCCCTTGGATCATTTGAACCAAAAGAACAGAAATAAATGCTTCTTTCCAGCTTTATTGGGGTACAATTGACAAATAACACTGTATATATTTAAAGCACACAATGTCATGATTTGATATATGTATTATTATGAAATGATCACCACAATCAAGTTAATTAACACATCCATCACCTTACAGTTACCACTTGTTTAAATGTTGAGAATATGCAAGAGCTACTTTCTTAGCAAGTTTCATGTAAACAATACAATATTAACTATCATCATCATGCTTTGCATTGGATTCCCAGAACTTATTCATCTGATAACTGGAAGTTTTCACCCTTTTTATAACATGTCCCCATCTCCTCCTCTACCAGTCCTCAGTGACAACTAGTCTCCTTTGGTTCTGTGAGTACCAGTGTTTTAGATCCTTATATAGTGAGATCACACGGTATTGTTTTTCTCTGTTTGGCTTATTTCACTCAGCATACTGTCCTCCAGGTCCATCTAGGCAGAAATCAGTGTTTTAGAAAAGCATGCTCACATTTATATTTTGTTCCAAATAATCCTTTGTAGCCTGTGCTCTGTGTGTGTCTGTGCAGTGGCTGGCAGAAATCGGAGCACTGGGTGACCCATTTCCTTACTGAGGACATACCTGAGCAGGCCTGTGGGGCTTGAGCGCTAAAGTGATCTTCCTTGGGGTCTCAGAGCCTTTAAGCTAACTTTCTATTTCAGATGGAGACCAGGAGGCACACCAGTCTCAATGCAGAAATGGATGTGTGACCATGCTGCAATGTGGCTTTTCTGAAATGAAGCTCATTACCAACTTCTGAATGTGCTATATACAAGACAAAGATTTTCCAAGGACAGTTGCCCTGAGAATGCAGGGCTTCTGATGTAGAGAAGACAGTGACAGGGCCAGGAGGAAGTCAGTGGGGATGTGTCCTGCCTGAGTACCAAAGGCCTACTTTCCAGCCTGAGTGTGCAAGGGTACCAGCTTATCTTGAGCCTTTCCAGATGTCTACTAAGCCACCAACAGTGTAATTAATGTCTGTTCCATCTGCTCTGCTTCCAGTCTCTCTGCTTTCCCCTTGTGAACTGAGTTTTCCTAGTCCACCTGGGATTCACCACACCACCAGAGAGTCTTGCACAAGGTCAGAGGAGGTCTACGCCTTCCAGCTGGTGCAGACACCATCACCAGCCAAAGCAGCAGATAATCTACGCGAGGCCTCCGTTTGGTCAATGTTTCATTTGGTGGAGTGTTTCTCAAATTGTGAGTTATGACCCATTACGTTCATCAAATTAATTTAGTGGGCCTCCATGGGACCTGAGGATGAGAGAGGGGTAGGGGGGAGAAAGGGAGAAGGAAGGAAACAGAATAGAAAATATGCAGTGTGTCCTGGTCAGTTGGCTCAGTGGTAGAGCGTTGGCCCAGCGTGTGAAAGTCCCAGGTTCGATTCTCAGCCAGGGCACACAAGAGATGTAACCATCTGTTTCTCTACTCCTGTCTCCCTCTATCTCTCTCTCTTCCCCCACCTCCTGCATCCATGGCCCAAATGGTTCAAGTGAAGTTGGCCCCAGGCTGAAGATAGCTCCATGCCCTTGTCTCAGGAGCTAAAATAGCTCAGTTGCAGAGCAATGGAGCAGCAGCCCAGATAGGCAGAGCATCACCTGGTACGCAGCTTGCCTCCCAGGTGAATCCTGGTAAGGGCGCATGCAGGGGTCTGTCTCTATTTACTCACCTCTCACTTAATAAAAAAAATAATAATAAATTAAAATAAAAGAAAAAATATGCAGTGTGCAATGACATTAAGTTACCTCATGAGCTTTTATATAGCTGTGCATGTATACTATTCATGATATAAAATCTAATTAAAAGGGTTTCACAGACACTGTGTAATGCAATATATTCCAAGCAATGTATACATAGGGCTTTTGCAACTGAATTATTTTTCCTAAGATGAAAACTGATTGCATCGCAAATATGGTTAAAATGCATGTAAAAATGTGTGAAATTTATATTTATTTGGATTACCTTTTACAATTTTTTTTATTATTATTATTAATTTTAAAGGGGTGACACCAATAAATCAGGGTACATATGTGCAATGAAAACATCTCCCGATTATCTTATCATTCAATTGTGTTGCATACCCGTCACCCAAAGTCAAATTGTCCTCTGTCACCTTCTATCTGGTTTTCCCTGTGCCCCTCCCCTCCTCCCTATCCCACCCTCCCCTCCCTCCCCCCACCCCGTAACCACCACACTCTTGTCCATGTCTCATAGTCTGACTTTTTATGATTTTTAATAAGACTTTTCCTATCAACTTGCTTCCTTTATTTTCTACCTTTTGTGTGTGTGAAAATATTTCTCATCTAATATGAGTAGTGTTTTTAATAATAAGTGCTAGCTAGCCTGATGAGGTGGTAGCTCAGTGGCTAGAGCACTGACCTGCCAGGGTGACGATCCAGGTTCGAAACCCTGAGGTCGCCAGCTTGCACATGAGCTCATCAGCTTGAGTGCGAAGTCACTGGCTTGAGTGTGGTATCACCAAAATGACCCCCAGGTTGCTGGCTTGAAGCCCAGGGTCGCTGGCTTGAACCCAAGGTTGCTGGCTTAAGCAAGGGGTCACTGGCTCAGCTGGAGCCCTCAGGTCAAGGCACATATGAAAAGCAATCAATGAACAACTAAGGTACCATAATTACGAGTTGATGCTTCTCATCTCTCTCCCCTCCTGTCTTTCTTTCTCTCTTGCTAATAATAAAAACAACAAAGTGCTAGCTAATGTTGACACCTACCCAATGAGTATCTTCCTAGTGAGGACTCACGTGAGTGTGTGCACATTTTATTCTATATGAGACATGGAACAGAGAGCATGGGACAGGGAGCAGTGAGTCAGGCTCCAGAGGTGAGTCTTGGACTCCATCTCCTATGTGATATTTCAAGAGAATGAGCTGCTGCATTGGTGAGTGAATAAATTAGTGACCTTTCTACTTCCACTCTGTTTTTCCTTTGTTAGGCTAAACTGTATTTTTTCAGTATATTCATTTCATCAATGTGTTGTAAATTTATTCTGACTTTAAGGAAGAACCCATTTCACAATATAGTCACTTGCCACAAACCTGTGATTAGAGCAGTTCGCAAAGATTTGTTCTTTATTTTTTTTCCCCTTGAGAGCAGCAATTTGGAGATGAGTGGAAGAAAACTGTGACTCAGCTGTCTTTTGCTGCAGTTTGTGTTCTGTAATAGGCCAGGGCATCTGGTTGTTTTCATAGAAACCAAGGAAAGTACTGGAAAAAGTGATGGGTGGGTGTGGTAGCCCAACCTGAGGTGTGCCCAGTCCAGTTATGGTTTAGGATTATTGTACCTTAAGGGCTGCTTGCATGAGGAACAGTTTTTGCTTCCCAAAGAGTCAATGTTAAATTAAAAAATTAAGACCCAGCAGAAGGAGTAAACATTTTCTTACATAATTCTGTAATTCCTTTTGGTTTCTTTTGTTTGTATATGAGAACACTTGAGCAAAACAGTTCATTAAAAAGGTAAAATCAGGTTTGCAGTTGCAATGATAAGATTTGTAGAGACAGTGTCAGAGTGGGTGAGAAGGAGCTGATGATGACAATAATGACAAAATATGATCATTTATTTGACTGACTGATTCTACACAAGTTCCCTGAAAGAGTTAACCTGGCTCAATTCATGTGAAGTAGAATATATTTGGCCTGAGAGTTCTCAGAAATAGTCAGAGTTTGTAAGGTGAAGTCCAGCTCAGTAGATTTGTCTTTCATGACCTGCATTCATTTTAAAAACAGAATATCTGTGACATACAAGGATCAAGTAATTTAGGATAAAACCCAAGCAATAGAAACTATAAAAACAAAGCTCATTTCTAAAGGTATAAAATGACATCAGATTTGGTCAGTCTATAAAACTACCTGTATTTTCTGGTTACATTTAATTTTCTAAAACAACTCAGTGATGCTTAATTAGTAGTCATATGTTTCATAGAGAAAAATAGTTAGTTACAACTGAGTTCTTTCTCCCCAGTGTTACTTTTAGTTAAGAACTACTTCTGGGCGCCACTCTGTAACAGGTGTGACTACTAGGACTCTTGGGATCAATTTCAAGGGCGTTGAGGAGCAATTAAATAATTGACCGAATTTTGGAAATTACTAAAGTGACTATTTTCCCCGCTACAAATCTAAAGACATTCCTAACTGCAAATGTGTGACTACAGGAGTTCACAGTTTTAATCCATTTGAGGCTAGAAACCTTGAGGATGTAGTAACCAGCTTAATGTCAGTTATTTATGTTCTAAATACTGTTATGTATGATATAGATCCACATGTAAAACAGAACCTTGGTTTTTGGGTTGAGGCAAAGGTCAGGTTATGCTCTGTGACATGGATGTTTCATTATCATTTTGTTACCTTTGTCTGAAGCCTGGTGGCCTCTAAGGTGATAAGCTGTTGGCAAGCCTTCAGGTCTTACCCATTTTCAGCTCAACGCTGGGTAGGGGCCAAAACTGCCAGCTTCACATGCTGGGGCCACAGACATAGTGAGGACAATGTCTGCTAGACATTGTGACAGTATCTCTGCCCAGGGACTAGCAATTGGGAAGCTCTACATTAAGTCAGTCTTCACGGAGCTGCCAGATACACTGAGTGTTTTTATTCATTAGTTCCTCAGCACAACCTTATGAGAAGGGCAGGTGACAACCCAGTTTGAGAGATGAGAAATTGTGACTTTGCCAAAAGCACAGAAGGGGAGCATGGCCTGTTCTAAGGCTTTGATAAGTCCTAGTTCCTGCACTGGCCCCCGCTGACAGGAGCTACAGTGTTTCTGGGCCTCATGAAACATCTGGGTCCGGCAGCGTGACCCTGGGACCAAGGAGCAGACAAAAGGCAGATTGTGAAGTGACAGTCTGTTTCCACTGAGCTCTCCTGGTTCTGGTGCTGTGCCTGTGAATATGATTAAGGGGGAGAAGGCAAAGAGAAAATAAGCATTATATGCCATTATTTCCCAGCCCAAATTAATTGCACCACCATTCTTCAAAGTTTCTAGAGCTTCCATAAACACCTGTACTAATTTTCCATCTCCTCGCTTCATCCCAGGGTAACATTCCCCCAGACCCCTTCTCTCACCCACTGATGGGCTTGGCTGTGGTCCCATCACATCAGGTAGCCCCACAGCTTCCTTTGCTCTTGACTCCAACCCTTAAACCATGGCGGATGTGGAGGCTCTTCAAAATGGACTGTCACATGGCCTCGTTTGGAAGGTTTGGAAGCAGTTAGTCATTTCCCAATTCTGCTAAATTGGAAACAGAAATGGCTGGCGGGAGGCACAGTGAAGTGAATCTCAGTGTGTCTCTGCCAGAGACAAAGTTAACGAGGAAAGATGGCACCATTAAAACGATGTTTAAAGCTTGGAGAGGCCAACTGTCTTTTTGTTTGTTTTCTTGTTTTACTTCTTTTGCAGATATTTATATAATGAGGGCTCTCAGTCCAGTGCCCAGTGGCATCTGCAATTTGAATCCACTTTCCCAAACTGAAGCATCTGTTTAAACAGTGACATAAAAGTGACTGACACATCAAGACTCCACATGCTCAAGTGACACTTAAGGTATGTGTATGAAAGTCACTTCCAGCACAGTCTAATTTACCAACAGGCTTTCTTTTTTCTTAGTCTGAGTTAGAAAGTTGATAACATTATTAATAGTAAAATTTTAATTCTTGCTTTGTTCAACTTTAAATTTTTATAAGCACTGAAATTTTGTTTTCACAGGTATTTATGAAAGATCACAAAATGTGTCAATTCAATTCCCTAAATATTAGTCTCCTAAGTGTACAAACTAAATTGATCTTCACATGCTACCAGAAATTAAATTTTGTATTTCTTATAAATAATGAAAACTTATTTGTCAATTTAAATTTTCATCTTTGTCTAAACCTGTGTGTTATGTCTTTGAAAAAATATGCAAATCAGCCTGACCAGGTGGTGGCGTAGTGGATAGAACTTCGGACTCGGATGTGGAAGACCCAGGTTCAAGACCCCGAGCTTGCCAGCTTGAGCGCGGGCTTATCTGGCTTGAGCAAAAACTCACCAGCTTGGACCCAAAGTTGCTGGCTCCAGCAAGGGGTTGCTCAGTCTGCTGAAGGTCCGTGGTCAAAGCACATGTGAGAAAGCAATCAATGAACAACTATGGTGTCCCAACGGCAACGAAAAACTAATGATTGATGCTTCTCACCTCTCTTTGTTCCTGTCTGTCTGTCCCTATCTATCCTTCTCTCTGACTCTCTCTCTCTCTCTCTCTCTGTCCCTGTAATGCAAATCAGGAAATAAAATCTAGATTTGCAATTGCTAGTGGAAGAAATATGAAAAAGGAATCAACTACAGTCTGTCGTCCTCCCATTCTAGTGCCCTGGAAATCAGCTTCTTTATTCTCCAAATTGTGGCTCCTGACTACGTGAGTTTGGGGGTGTTCACTGTTTCAATAGAGTTTGTTGTAAAGTCAGAAAACAACCTTGGTGGAAAACAAACACTTTTCTTTCTCCTTTCTGTGGTTAATTCTATCTATGCTACAAAAACTCAGAACCTTCAAATAGTCAAATATTATTATCAAAATTTCATCTTTATCCTTCAAAAAATAATTTTCTGTTACAGTTCTACTGAAAGTACATGCTACCATAATCATTCCTCATTTGGGAATATTTTTTTTTATTTTATAGAGACAGAGAGTCAGAGAGAGGGACAGATAGGGACAGACAGACAGGAAGGGAGAGAGATGAGAAGCATCAACTCTTCATTGCAGCACCTTAGTTGTTCATTGATTGCTTTCTCATATGTGCCTTGGTGGGAGGGAGGCTACAGCAGAGCGAGTGACCACTTGCTCAAGCCAGCATTGGGCTCATGGTAGCAACCTTGGGCTTCAAGCTAGTGACCTTTGGGCTTAAGCCAGCCACCATGGGGTCATGTCTATGACCCTGCACTCAAGCTAGTGACCCTGCGCTCAAGCTGACGACCTTGAGGTTTCAAATCTGGGTCCTCTTCATCCCAGTCCAATGCTCTATTCACTGCGCGACCGCCTGGTCAGGCTCATTTGGGAATCTTAATCCACAAATTAAGAGACTGAAAACCGGACAGTACATGTGACAGAAGAAATATTTCCTATTCCCACCAGTATGTTCATAAGTCCTTCATTATACATAGTCATACCTGAAATGGTACAAGTGAAGTAGAGATGCTTTCACATGCATAGTGATCCTTTGGACAAAAATAAATGTTTCAGCCTGACTGGTGGTGGTACAATGCATAGAGTGTTGACCTGAGACATTGAGGTCCCAGGTTCAAAACCCTGAGGTCACTGGCTTGAGCGTGCGGTAGCCGGCTTGAGAGTGGGATCATTGAAATGATCCTATGGTCACTGACTTGAGCAAGGGGGGGTCACTGGCTTGTTTGGAGCCACCCAGTCAAGGCACGTATGGAAAGCAATCAGTGAACAACTAAGGTGCCACAACTATGCATTGATGTTTCTCATCTCTCTCCCTTCGTGTCTCTCTCACTAAAAAAAAAAGAAAACAAAAAAATGTTTTAACATTTGTGAAAACTTGGTTAAAAATATCTGTGGTGTTTTCTTTTAAAAATATTTTAAAGAGAATTATTGGCCTGTTTTCTTTTTATATCAGTTTATAATTAGGGATTAATAGCCTTAACATTTGGGATTTATCTGGTATTAAAGACTTGTAACTTTAAAGGTTACAAATCTTGAAGAAGGGTTGCTGACAGCTTTCTTTATGAATACTGATCGCCCATGCCATGGAGTAAGAATGAATGTTAGAGCTCATTTAACATGTCTGTTTGTCTGTCTATCATCTATCTACCTACCTGTCATCTATCTATCTATCTATCTATCTATCTATCTATCTATCTATCCCATGTACTTATTATTTATCTATCATCTCCTTATCATCTAGACCTAAGCTCTCATTTTTCTGTTTTTCAATGAACCCATGCACCCAGCTGTTCTACTTTTTTGTGCTACAGAGCATTTGGTTTCCTTATACCTTCATTTACAAAGAGGAAACACAACCTGAAAGAGAAATTACAGATTGGTGCTGAAGGCTAGATAACTAGAATTAAAATCAAAGTAATTCAATTATGCTACTTTGCATAAATCTAATAAAATAATTAGAGTAGTTCTACTTTTCAACCAACAAACAAACATTTGCTTTTTGGTGAGCTACACATAGATAATGAAGTTCTTAGATCCTCTTTCCATATTAAAAGAATGTGATTTGAAATGGGAAAGCAATGGCGAACTCTTCCATTTCAATCCAGAAAAATAATTATTTAAATGTTAAAGGAACAGCATCCTTTAGTTGTCCCAAGTGTGCACTTTTACCTAGTAGTCTTTCCACCTCTTTGCTGGTTACAGAGAATAATTCTTCTTGTCTTTTGTTATATTTAGCTCAGTGGTTCTTAACCTTTTTTGAGGTACCGAACCCACCAGTTTCATATGCGCATTCACCGAACCCTTCATTAGTGATAAATAAAATAGGATTTTTTTTCCAAATTCAAGACATAGGTATATGTTTTTTTACTGGTGCACAAAATGAGCCATGCATGAACATCACGTTGCTCAAAGAACAAAACCAACAAAGTGCATGAACTCACAACAAATTACGGTATTACTTTATTCTGGCCTCCGCGGCAGAGGCTTCTCCGAACCCCTGAGACTGACTCATCCAACCCCTAGGGTTCTATAGAACCCAGGTTAAGAACCACTGCTTTAGCTACTTCTATTATTTTTTAAAGAGGTCAAAAGTTGTTTAGCTATTTGTTCTTTAGAAGCAATTTTCACTATGTTTTATTCTCCCTGATTTTTGCAATGCTTTTGTACTATTTTATGTAGCCTACGGTTTGGCAGCAGAAGTCAACACATTTAACTCCCACAGGATGAGATTAGATGAACACTTCACGTAATTAACCAAAGGATGCAAATATTTATGAAAGAGATCTGACCTTGCAGATGGGAGCAGACGCCACCTATTTCTAGGCAGCTTCCTGTGGCCTCAGCATTTAGAACGGAGACCTACAGAATCACAGCTGCCTCTGTCCCCTCAAGGTGGACAGGTCAGCTCTGAGCTCCATTCTTGTGGTGAAAATGGCCTTGGATAGGCAGGCCTTGCTAAAACATTCAGGAAAATAATACATCATGTATCTACTCCTGCTTAAGGGCGTGCCGATAAACAGGGTTTTCTTAAACTCAACTGAGCCTGGTCAGCAAGAGAGAGAGAGAGAGAGAGAGAGAGAGAGAGAGAGAGAGAAACCCGGTCCATGGCAGGGATTTAGCCTTCTGCCTGCAGCATTCCAGCGTTCCATCCTCAAACTCAACCCTGGCCCATCTCATGTCCTTTCAGTGAGCATTTTATTGTCCCCAGGAGCAAATCCATTTTCTGAAACCTGAAATGTCTCCTCCTTCATGAAATACACTCAGTAAAATGTATTTCCCAACACTTTGCAGTTTTTAAAAAAAACCCAGTCTGTTAAGAGGGTCTGGGGAAGGGTGGGTTTCCTGAGCTCTCTCACCAGGAAAAGTCAGCCCTCCCCTCTGGCCCAGGAGACACAGGACAGCTGGGCTGGGGGTTTAGTGCCAGCAAAGCCCTGCATCCATGCCCACGTCTATGTCCACGCGCAGGCGTAGTCGTCCATGAACTGACATTATCGTCAGCGCCGCAGTGAGAGATCTTCTTGTAAATGATTCCAAAGGTTTGATTTTTGTCTCTGATCTTTTTGGATGTACTTGCAGCCAATCCTATTTTTAGCAAACTTTAATTCTGTTTTCAAAACTGAGGTGATTCTCTCAATCTGCTGGGTGTGTACGGGTATGTGGTAAGGCATGTTTGATCTTTCCTGTCTTCATTTCATTCTTTATTCCATACACCATTTGTAAGATGGGTTCTGTTTCTATTTCTCTTCCTAGTAATTTTGAGAAAAAGAGAAAAATATCTTCCCTTAAAATGCAGGTGAGTAAATGGTGCACACCGGTTTCTAGACTGGCCTGTAGACATGGGGTCTCCAGGCCAAGGGGCTCTCTTCCCTGGTCTTTCATACTCCCTCCCTATTTTCTAGGCATCCTGTTACTATGGTTACTCCTTGTCTTGTGGTACAGGGTGGTAGTAGAATTTTGATTTTGTTTTGCCTCTGTTTCCATTTTAATGAGGCATGAGTGACCTTTCCTCACTGTCACCAACCCAGCCACATTTTCTTGGTATTTGAGCTCTGCCTTCAAAGTTGGAATTCAGTGACCAGAGTAAACACTCTTCCAGAGGGTTTAAAATATGTCCTTTCAAATTACATCTTCTGGAGGCAGTGGTGGGAGGGATGGGAGAGACTCTGTAATGCAGCTTTGCCAGAAGAATGTTAAAAATAAATGTGTACCAGAAGAGACTGACATTACCACATTGTACAATGACTTTTACAATTTTACTTTGTCATCTGCATGTCAAGTAACAGTGTGCCTTCTGGCAGGAAAATGTCTCCTTGGCCCAGCCTGGACCTGGGGTGCCCCTTCTGTCAGGGACAAATTGAAGTCTAGTGGCTTTTATCCTGGGTTACGGGTGTGAATTTCTTTCTCGTGTGCATGTTGTTCAAAGAAACTGTGAGTTGCCCTCTGCACACATTGTCCTCCCATTAAATCTCTACTCCAAAGGAAGGATAGAACCCAGAACCTAGGCAGGTAAGAGTAAAGCATACTCACATCCAGCCATTTCCTCAGCTTGAGGTTTAGCTCTTTCTGTTCCAGCCTACTTTTCCTATCCACACCACCCTCGTGTCCATGACCATGTCTGTGTACACGTGCTTGGCAATCTTCTGTGCACTGACATTATCAGTGCCACAATGAGAGATCTTTTTGTAAAATGATCATCAGTTTGATTACTATTCAAAAAGAATTCTTTTTAGAGTTCGAAGGAATTGTTCTGAGATAATTGGGCCAAGGAGATTATTATTTTATTTTATTTTATTTTTTTACAGGGACAGAGAGAGAGTCAGAGAGAGGGATAGATAGGAACAGACAGACAGGAACGGAGAGAGGTGAGAAGCATCAATCATTAGTTTTTCGTTGCCATCACAACACCTTAGTTGTTCATTGATTGCTTTCTCACATGTGCCTTGACCGCGGGCCTTCAGCAGACTGAGCAACCCCTTGCTGGAGCCAGCGACCTTGGGTCCAAGCTGACGAGCTTTTGCTCAAGCCAGATGGGCCCGTGCTCAAGCTGGCGAGCTCGGGGTCTCAAACCTGGGTCTTCTGCATCCCAGTCCGACGCTCTATCCACTGCGCCACCGCCTGGTCAGGCTATGAGATTATTTTTATAGATAAGAACAACTGATAGCAGAGATTCCAGAATTCCTGTGAATTTGCAGAGAGAATCAGTGATGGTACAGCTCTGAGTCTGAGTTTGTCATAATCCACTGCCTCCTTCTTACTGCAGATGCCAAGTAAAGTCCCCACTTAGAGGACCAGAGGTTTCAGAATGCAGTAAAATTAATTCATATTTATATCCTTTATCATTCAGTTAAAGTAACTAACTATTCTACAAAACTGCCAAGAAAATGGGCACAGGACAGGCAGGGCTTAGGGATGTTATTCTTTTCTCCTAATTACAGCAGCTCTAGGGAATGGATCTGAAAGAAACCAGCATCATTGGTCCTGAGCATCCACATCGTACAGCATCATGTCCTCAGCCTATCAGAGGACACTGGTGTGCATGAGCATAGCTGTGCAGAGGATGCCAGGTGCTGGAATATCACTCAGAATAAGGCTTTCTTTCTTTTTCCTTCTCCTGCACAGATGAAGTTCTGTTTTCATTTCTAATTTCTACCCAATTCAGTAGTCAATGAAGATGCATCCTAAACCTCTTCACCAAATTTGCCTCCAAGTGTTTAAAAGTCTCACTTATAGGGATCTTCCTGGAAAATGGGACATGACAGGGAGTTGAGTTCTGTCATGGTGTAAGATCCCCTGGGGTCTTCCTTAAGTCCTGAGTGTAGTTCAGTGGTGGTGTCATTAGTCAAGACGAGACGAACCAATTCCATCCCAAGGTCCAAGGCTCTATTAAGGAATCTCAAGTAATGCAGGTCCTTCTCCAAGCTGCCTGCATGACACTCAATCTTCAGTACCTGGATGGAGGGGGCCATAGTGCTTAGACAAGTCCTGGGTGTCCATCCACCCCTCTCTGACCCATAGCCTTGAAGGATGCTTTATTTTTTAAAAAAAGTCAAAGGATAGGTAAACTCTGAGTGCACTTTTTAAAAGGTTAAATTCTACGTATTTATGCCAATATTTGTTTAACTACACTAAGTAAAAGATTATTTGGCCGAGCGATCAGGGAGAGACATTTTATTTGATCTGATTTTACACAAATATTTCTGTACTCAGAGAAGGAGGGGCGGTTTCAGAACTTTATCATAACCATCATTAAAAGTCTACTCAGCTCTTGTTCATCTTTGCTCTGAATGTCATTTCTTTGACGCTGACTTAGGGTCCACGGTTATAACCCAGGCTCATTCTATATCAGATGCACATACCAGAGAACTGCTAAGGGAGCAGTTGACCTTTCAAACAAAAGTTTGAGAATAGAAAAGATGTCAATCAAAGCTCTCTGCAGTGGAGAGGGTATCTAAAGATTATTTATAGTTAGTTATCTAAAGAGAAAAGTGGCAGCTGGAAAGAGCCATCTGTCTTGTATCTCCTCTCTTTGGCATCGGCTAGATACAAAGCCACATGAAAAATTGTCCTGCTCTGAGTAAGGGTTCTTCAGAAAGTATGGCTCTTACATGTGTTAAGGGTGACATGAAATGGACATCTGTTCAAATAAACCAGACTCAGCTGATCAGAATGACCAATTTGCCCATGTGCTTGCTTGCTTGTTGCATTCCATAATTAGAAGCAAGAGCAAAATTCCAAGAAAAATAGGTCATGCTGCAGGCTGCTCTCAGAAACCATGTGGAATGTGTATTCCCAGGCTGGTCTTCCTAGAATAAGCTCCTACTCTGTTTACGTTAAAAGTTGATAAGGTTTGTATTAAGAATGATGATCCAAGGTATGAAATAGTCTGCAATCATTCAAGGAATACTTGATTAGGCTCACTGACTTCTGTTTATTGAGACGGAATAGAGATATAAACTCATATTTTACAAAGAACTTCCCCAATAAAGAAAATAATTTAATGACAATCAACCAAGACACTATGACTATCTAGAATACCTCACTCCATTAACTGTAAGAAATCAACTCTGAAGAGACAAAGTATAACTCTGAGTCCTCTAAGGATATAATCTTAGAAGAGGAGGCAATTGCTCAAGCTGGGAAGTTATGGAGTATGGATTTGAGTGAGAGGCCACAGCATGTACTATGCTTCCCACTTAAAAGAAGAAGAAAGGAGAAGAGAAACAAAGGTAAAATATGGAGTGAGCAAGGAGTCTTTGATATGCAAGTAGCCAGGGATGTGATCTGACATTTACAATCTGTCTAATTTGTGGGTAGGGCTCAGGTATTTAACAATGAGAAGGTTTAGGTATATCTCCATTCAGTTCCAGGTCTGTCCTCAAACCCATGTGAGAATCAGTTGAGAGCAGTGATGACTTTGGGTTGAGACACACCTTGTTTAGATCTTTACATCAGCAGCTTGCTGGTAACCCTGGCAAGTTACCTAAGCTAAGCTGACTTCCCTCCTAGGGTTGTATAAGGATTAAACAGTCATAGACATGAAGCACTCAATATAGTGCCTGGCTCGTGTATACACACAATTGATATTAATTATTAGTTAAGAGATACAGAACGTTGAATAGAGTAAGGAGAAAAGGGGGTTGTCAAAGACTACTGGTTGCTATACAGAATGCATTTTCCCTTTTTTCCTAGTAAAAGAAAGCATTTCCCAACCTTCCTTGTAAGTAGGTATGGCACGGACTAAATCCTAACCAATGGATGGGGCTTCTTTAAAAGACTGGGTGAAAGCCTCCTACTGGGCAGATAAAATATATTATGCTCACTTTGTTAAAGATGGTGCTGCCCACATGCAAGTTTTAAGAGTAAGCTTTTCCCCACACCCTTGACTGATTGGATGATGTGGGGTGGTGCACTCTCATGAGGAATCCTCCCATTATGCCTCAGATAAGTGACTTTGTATCAGAGACTTTCTTGTTTGTAGATTGGATTAAAGGTTTGGATTTCTACACTATAAAGTGGGGCAGACCAGGAGCTTGCTCTCAGTTCCTGAGGTTAGTATTAAAGAGGAGAGCAGATTAAGGCCACATGGAGGCCAGGAGAAGCAGCCAAGGTGGCAGAGTGCTGAGGAAGAAGCCAGTTTGTGCAGACTTTGTGTAGGGAGAGGGAGATGGAAAACAGAGGTGAATAAGGCTGGTGAGCTAGAAACCTTTGATTCTAGGAAACCCAGATAAGTCAGTAGCTTTGTGAGCACTGAATGAGTGGGTTTGGAGCCCAGTGTGTGTTTTTGCTTGCCCTCTGGGTACAAGCTAGAATTAAAGCTGACGGCTCACCAGTTCTTGGCTCCATTGTTTCATAACCAACTGTTCAAATTTAATGTGAACCTGCATTGGCCAGGCGGCTCTGATAGTGACCTTGGCCACTGGCTTTACACCTCCCCTTCCACCTATTTCCTAGCTGCAGTGTGGAAGTGATGGCTGGAACCTGGGCAGCCAAATATGACCATGAGGCAAAAGGCTAAGAATGGCAGAGCAGAAAGGTGAAAAAAATTGGGGTTGTCTACTGTCCAGGAATCCATCACCTCAGCATTTATGTGCTACTTTTAGACTTGTTAGCTATGTGAGCGAAAGTCAGTTAGACAGACATGAGCGGAGCAAGGATGATGGGCCAGATACAAAAGCCCGGGTGCCTAGCAATGGCAAAACTGGGAAAACAAAGATCTCACCCCCAAGGTAACCTTTCTTCTCCTAGCATATCACTGGTCATACGGTTTAGAGCCCCTGACGTTTTATATTACTGTTCTTTTGCCTTTTACTCTCCCCTGACCTCTCCTTCCCTGGCATGTTGCTGGTGATTCAGGTTAGGCCCCCTCTGAGGGGGAATAAACAAGGGGATCAGAGAATAGCCCTTAAACATTAAGCTTCCAGGACAATGAGGTTTGGACACACATTAAATACATCTAGGCCTCAGTTGTGTCTCAGCTGCAGACCCAGAAAAGCAGCAAAACTAGATAAGCAATGCTATGGCTGACCTCCGGCCCAGCTGCATTGACTAATGACCTCCTGCCCTGGTGCCAACCAATCAGTAGAGACCACACCCTGAAAAGACACACCTGGAAAACATGATTATTCTATTGGGATCCTCCCCTGAGACCTCCAGATAAATACCCTGAAGAGGGAGGACCTAGTTCAGTGCAGTTTACCCTATGGAGCACACCCCCACCTTTTCCTCGCTCAAAGGCCCTTCTTTTGTCCCTGTAACTTGTTTCCTGAACCCATTTCTTCTGCAGCTCACTTCTACTATGTGACTTTCTAAATAAGCTTTCTCTTTTTCTGGGGGAGGGGGGTTGGGGTGGGGTTCAAGCTGGTGAGCCTTGCTCAAACTAGATGAGCCTGCGCTCGAGCTGGCAACCTCGGGGTTTCGAACCAGGGTCCTCTGTGTCCCAGTCTGATGCTCTATCCATTGCGCCGCCACCTGGTCAGGCAAACTTTCTCGTATAGTTTGAGTTATGGCTGAATTTTTCCTTAGCCAGAAATCAAATACCAAGATTGCTGGTCCAGTCTAACTCCACCTGTCTGATTCCTGGTGCTGTTCTCACTCCAACATTTCCATTTTGTGAAATAACCCCCCCTCCCCCATTATCTGTTAGTCAGCCTAATCTTATCCTAACTGATATCCAAGATCCCAGAATTAGGGAATCCAAGTAAATTCAGGTGGCTCAGGTGGCTAGGTGGAGGTTCAACTCTGGAGAGTTGAGAAACCTCAAAAAGACCCACCAGGAGGGTCTCTGAACTTTGGCCTCTTGGGTTTTATGGAAGGTTTATTATTTAGATGAGATTGATTAAATCACTGATCATTGGTGATTTAACCTGTAGCCCCTCTCCCCTCCCAGGGGATGGAGGGTGGGGTGGGAATGCAAATTCCAACCCTTGGCAACCATACCCCATCCTTAGTCACCAGCATTAATTTGCAGTGGCTGAAAAGGGGTTGTTTAATTAACAAAAGACCCTTCTTACACCTTCATTTCTCTTACCACTTAAGAAATTCCAAGGGTTTTAGGAGATCTCTACCAGGAATAGGTACAAAGACCAAAGAAACATTCATTATTATATCACAACACCACAATCTGATGCAGCCAAGTGGCAAAGGTTTTATGTCAAGAGGGTTAAGAAACTCATAGAGTAATGATTGTCTATGCCAGTGATGGGCAAGCTTTTGAGCTTGGTGTGTCAAAATTCGCCAAAACACTGAGCATAACTCAGGTGGTATGTCACTTCAAGAAAAACGGCCTAACCGGAAGTCCCGGAGCTAGACGCTCTGTGCCGCAGTTCTGTTGTTTTGGCCTACAGACCTCCGGCAAAGAGTGTTTACACTATCCTCCGCTACTGCACCTGGCCGTGCAGGAGCCGAGGATGAAATGTCCTTCTCGGCATGCGGTCCCATACTTGTCTGGTATGCGGCCGCATGCGGCTGCGTGTCATAAAAAATGGCTACACGTGTCAGTGCTGATACGCGTGTCATAGGTTCGCCATCATGGGTTTAGGCTGACCAAATGTCAACATACTTATCCTCTTCCAGAACTCAATTTCTATCCTAGTCCTCCACCTGATCCCCTTCATCTTCTCCTCATCTTAAAGTTAAGGACCTTCCAGTTAGGCTGCCTTTACCACTTGTTAAGGTATGGTAAGTGCTAAATGACTATCATAGTCATAGCAATATGTACCTTCACATCACACCCCACAATTCTGGTGTTTTATACAAACACAAGCCATGTGGTCTTGAAACAGCATGACTTTCCTTGCAGCAATCTATTGAGTCAATGAAGGATATGTTCTGAGCACATAGGCACAGCCTGTCACCCTGCAGGGGAGGGTACATGCTGGCAGGTTAGAGGTTAACCAGAGGGAGAGAGGAATGAATCAACTCATACCAACTTTTTCTCATCACTGGTCCCCACCACACACAGGAAACCAACAAAGGATGATGTTAACAGGAAGCACACACCACTTATCCCTAAGAAAGATTAAAGTATGTGGCCATCAGGGGAAAACAAGGTCACGGGAAGCAGCTCAGGGTAGTATTGATCCAGGTCTACAATATTGATCCTTATCTGCAGTATTGATCTTGCTCTATGGTACTAATCCTGATTAGCAGTATAGATCCTGGTCTTTAGTACTGATACTGTTCTACAGTATTTATCCTGGTCTATAGTATTGATCCTGTCTGTTTTGAAGTATTGACTGTGGTCTGCAATATTGATACTGGTCTGCAATATGGATCATGGTCTGCAGTGATATTTGGTACTTACACAGTAGACCCCGCTGCTGGTTAACTGGCTGGCAGCTATGTGTCCAAGTAGAGCTCAAGCTCTACGTAGATTAGGTATCCTTGATTTGACTTCCCTGCACAGTAGGACTCTACTGCTCATCAGCAGGGCTGGCAGCCTCTTTGAGACTCCTCTTGAGGCATCTATGAGGAATTTTACTTATTGGTACTGAGGAAAGACACGACCGACACACAAGTTAGTTGCAAGAATCACACAAGCAGTTTATTACTCACAAATCCTTTTGGCGTGCCTGGGTACAGTTTAAGGGGACCCCATCAGCATCCTCCTCATGGCTGTCTTTGATTAGAGCGGTGTGGTGACAGTCCATGTCAATGTTGGACTCTGGGCAACTCCTGCAGCAGGGGACCCCTTAACTTTAGTACCTTTTCTGGCCAACTCCTTTTAACAGGTGTCAATCTCCAGAATTATCACCTCTAATCACCTTTTTTGGAAGTTCTTTGAAGGGAGCCCTTTTATGTTAATGTACTGAAATGTTACATCAACCCACTTTTAAGATGTTCTTAGGGAAGCCTCCCATCTACATCAATCCACAGAGTTATGACATCAAGTCAGTTCTTATCTATATGTAACTTCACACACACACCAACTGAGCCCTGCACGAAAGGCAGAGTCTGTTTATCATATCTGTACACACTATATTAATTCCTATCCAGATAGCATAACTTTATTTAATTTCCTTAATTGCTTTTAATATTATATCCTAATTATTTTTGTATATCTTCCATATCTTTTTATATTTCTATATATTTAATTACTATAACCTTTTATTATTGCAGCACTATGTTATATTTATCTTGCATTGTCCCTGACATTTTATTGTTCTCCATTCTGGAAAAAAGGGAACAGTTTCTATAAACACTACCAGAAACCATATTAGCAGGCCTAGGGACATCTCTGACCCTTGGTGGAGTTGGTGAGTTCTGGTAGATGGGTGGGCAGTTAGTGCTGTGATATTATAAACACAGGACTCATGAGAGAGGGCAACTGGATGACAGGCAAAGCACCTAGCCCTCCTCTTAAGAAGTCAATGTTGAGACAGTTTTGGTCATCAAAGAAGAGTGGGGCACAATTTTCATGCATCAATTTCAGCAAAATTAAGCCATTCGGTGCATTGTGGACTCACTTGTGGTAAAAATCAAGCCATTAAATAACTCCCTAACTGCCAGCTTGCCAAATTTTTTTGTTTCTGTGTTTTCCAGATTGATTCCTACAAAACATGCAGACTATTTGGTCCCAGTGGCCTTTTATTTTGTGGCCTTTAAAGGTTAAGAATGTGGCTTTTGCTTACCCTCTGCCACTTACACATTTTTTTTCTCTTCTAATTTGCATCTTGTGGCTGCTATACACAATCCCAAAATGACTCATGGGGATGGTGGTACCACCTCCTTCTGACCCCTTGGTTTAATTGCTTCCTCTGGTAACTCACACTTTTATGAACACACACTTGAGGCCTCCAGCAAGGCCCCCTCATGAAGTGTTTTGTTTTGTTCTTTTTTGAGAGGGGTGAGGGATTACAGAACAATAACAGAATGTAGAGCATTGACCATTCTCAGAACCTTTCTGTTGTTTAATATTTCAACTCTTTTTCTCCTACAAAGCTTTTCCCAACGGAGCCAACCCATGAAGCCCAGTTCTCCACAGTAAGACATCATCTGTTTTCTAGACGGGGCATAAATGGAAATTGATTCACTAGCATGACCCACAGTGTGATTCTGCCAGTCTGTGTTTATATTGGCACTTACTCTTCCCCACATGTGGGCAGGTTCCTTTACCTGCCGGCAGATGCGGGCTCCAGGCCCAGCATGGGCTTGCAACTTCCCTTTCACAGTGTCCTTAGCATTTGTGTGTAGTCACATAGATACATCCTGAAAGCCTGAGCGTGGGGTCAGTGACTCCCAGGGTGAGAATGTCACAGGCTGTGTGACTGCAGGAATGCATCTGGAAGCACAAATTCAAATCCTTCCTGTTTGTAAATATCTATCTCTCCTTCTTGCTTTGAAGGAAAGAGAAGTTTTTGTTTGTTTGTTTATTTGTTTATTAATTTTTAGAGACAGAGAAAGAAATATCAATCTATTTCTATATATTCCCTGACTGGAGATTGAACTCATAACCTCTGTTCATCAAGATGATGTTTTCACCAACCAAGCCACCTGCCTAGGGTGAAAAACAGAGAAGTTTTAAGATTGATATCAGAAGTCAATATGGGCTTGGTCATGTTTCTGAGAGGTAAGGACTTAGGGACACAGTCGAAAGCTCCTCTAGCTACCTCTGCCTCCTTTGTTAGCCCAAGGACCGAAAAAACACTTTCAGTGAAGGTTCACCTTTTGGATTTAGGGCTGTTGACTTCCCAAACTTGTCATTTCTAAAGTTTTAAAAGTTGTAATATACTTGCTATGGATTTTTCTTTTTTTAAGTGATAGAAAGGGAGATAGTGAGACAGACTTCCTCATGCACCCCAACCAGAATCTACTCAGCAACTCCCATCTGGGGCTAATGCTCAAACCAATTGAGCTATCCTCAGTGCCCAGGGCCAATGTTTGGACCAACTGAGCTATCCTCAGTGCCTGGGATTGATGCTCAAACCAATTGGTGCTGCAGGAGGAGAGGAGAAGAGGGGTGTTGAGGGACAGGTAGAGAAGCAAATGGCTACTTCTCATGTGTGCCCTAACCAGGGATTGAACCCAGGATGTCCACATACTGGGTCGATGCTCTATCCACTGAGCCAACTAGCCAGGGCCAAGATTATTTTAAAATATTGAACTTCATAGAACTCAAAGGGAAAAGTAATAAATCTCATTTCCTTAATTCTTAGTTTTTTTCTTTTGCTCAGTGTAACCATTGCAAATGTTCATCACTCATTCAACAGCAATTATTGAATTCCCACTTCATATAAAGAAGTATTAAGGCTGTTGGTAATGCCATGAACACATAAGACTTTGTCCCATGGGCCTCACAACCCTGGGGATGATGGTGGTGTGGGCACAGAAGAGAAAACAGTAATCGAACAAGTAGAGCGGGGGAGTGGAGTTAGACACGATGGCTAGGGTAGTGAGTGATGCGGGGAAATGCTGCTATAGAGCAGACGGTTGGCCGACCATGTGGTCTCTCTGACATGTTGCTATTAGACAGCGTATCCTTTGAGAAACACTCTTTGTGTACTGTATGTGTATCTCAAAACTGTAACTTCTTTTTTTTTTCTTTTTTACAGGGACAGAGAGAGAGTCAGAGAGGGGGATAGATAGGAACAGACAGACAGGAACAGAGAGAGGTGAGAAGCATCAATCATTAGTTTCTCGTTGCCATTGCAACACCATAGTTGTTCATTGATTGCTTTCTCACATGTGCCTTGACTGCGGGCCTTCAGCAACCTGAGCAACCCCTTGCTGGAGCCAGCAACCTTGAGTCCAAGCTGGCGAGCTTTTGCTCAAGCCAGATGGGCCCGCGCTCAAGCTGGCGAGCTCAGGGTCTCGAACCTGGGTCTTCCGCATCCCAGTCCGACACTCTATCCACTGTGCCACCTCCTGGTCTGGCAAAACTGTGACTTCTTCAAGAGCAGAAACAGGACTCAAAAGCATTTACATCTTGTAGGTATGTGTTTCCCTTTGATCTTTGTAGACTTGAACTAGAGACGTGTAGGAGGTGGTACCTGCTAAGTCAAGAAAACATTTCAAGGACAAGAGGTGAAGATTGAGTGGGCTCTCACTGATACTAAAAAGCATTTATTTTTTGTAGTTATTTGAGAAGTAAAACTACAAAGCACACATTAAACATATATGAGCATAGCCCTCACATAGCCCTCTAAAAACCAATCTTTGAATAAAAGTCTGTTTCTCCTATGAGGTATTTTCTTCTTCTCCAAATTAAGTGGCATTCCCTAAAATTTAAATATGAGCAGTAAAAATATGTAAGTGGAAGGTCGGGTTTTAAGCAATGTGGATGTCACTTTGCTGAGGAGCACTGATGTCAGTCTTAGCATGATGAAGGGAGCTCTGTGCAGCTGTGCTCACCTCATTGGTCACCCTGACTGATTGATTTCCCAGTCAGCATCCTTGCTGTGCTACCACAGGGCTGCAGAAAGACTGACCAATATCCTAACTTGTAAAAAATGTCCTATGTTTCATAAGTTTGTCCAAGATCTTGAGAAATCTCTGAAGTGGTGTTAGTTTTCCCTTATCAGTCCGATTTCTATGTTTGCTCATTCTTCTTACAAAAAAAGCCATGCTTCAGTGGGATAGGGCTGTGATGGGCATGGCTCGTGCTAGACATCACTTCCATCACTGCCCCTCCCAGCCTAGACTGCAGCTGATGGTGAAAAAGGGACTGTGGTTAGAAGTCCTTTGTGTCACTTTAAGGCCGAAAGCCATTTTCTGCTCTTAAGGACCCAGTGAACAAGAACATCTGTGGCAAAGGTTCTCTTCTCTGGACAGGATATAGAAGGATCCGCCCGTAAGCTATCAGAGTGCACATTGATGACGTGCACAGTGCAAAGAAGCTTGTTGAATGTTTCTGTCCCCCCCAAATTCATATGCTGATATCTATCTCCCCAAAGTGATGGTGTTAGGAGATAAGGCTTTGGGAGGTGGTGAAGACATGATGGGATTAGTGTCCTTATAAAAGAGACTCCAGGGCCTGACCTGTGGTGGCGCAGTGGATAAAGCGTCGACCTGGGAACACTGAGGTCGCCAGTTCAAAACCCTGCACTGGTCTGGTCAAGGCACATATGGGAGTTGATGCTTCCAGCTCCTCCCCCCTTTCTCTCTTTCTCTCTCTCTCTCTCTCACTCCGTCTCCTCTCTAAAATAAATAAATAAAAAGAAATTTTAAAAATAAATTAAAAAAAAAAAAAGAGACTCCAGGGAGCAACCTTGCCCTTCCCACCATGTGAGGTCATAGCAAGAAGATCCCATCTGTAAACCTAAGGGAGGATCCTCAACTAACACTGAATCTGCTGGGACCTTGATCTTGAACTTCCAACCTCCAGAACTGTGAGCACCAGTGATTAAGCCCCAGGCAGTGTATTCTGTTACAGCAGCTGCATCAATAGCATTTGAAGTGCACAGCAAATCCAGCTAGAGTCATGGAAGGAGGATGGCAAATGCAAATAATGTAAAACTTTAGAATTAGGAAAACCCACCTGAGCAGTGGTGGTGCAGTGGATAGAGTGTCAACCCGTGACACTGAAGTCTCAGGTTTGAAACCCTGAGGTTGCTGGTTTGAGTACAGGCTCACTAGCTTGTGCACACGGTTGCCAGTTTGAACATTGAATCATGGACATGATCCTATGGTTGCTGGCTTGAGCCCAAAGGTTGCTTATTTGAAGCCCAAGGTCACTGGCTTGAACCCAAGATTACTGGCTTGAGCAAGGAAGGGGTCACTGGCTCAGCTTAAGCTCCCCAGCCAAGGCATGTATGAGAAAGCAATCAATGAACAACTAAAGTACCACAAGTATAAGTTCAAGCTTCTCATCTGTCCTTCCCCACTTCTCTCTCACTAAAAAAAAAAAAAAAAAAAAGAGTTGGGAAAACCCTTTCTGTGAAAATCAAAGAATTAGCTATACTGTGTATAAAATAGAGATTCAATCACTCTGGATTCTTATACATGAGATGGTAGGAAGAACAGAATAAGGATTAGAATTAATGAAATCCTAAGAATTTCAAGTGAGAGAAAAGATTTTCTTGGCTTGCCTGGTGTGAACAATATTTCATTTATGCAGCTTTTCTCTTGTTGCTCCTGTTAAGTTTTTGCTTTTTTCAAATTTCAGTAATATTTTATATTTCCTGTTTGACCTTGAGAGGGTACAAATTGAAGTTTTTTCTTTCCTTGTCTAAATAGAGGGCCTAGACTTTGTGTTCTGGTGGTGAAGTAGAAATATTCTCGTTGTGTTAAAATATACTTCAAAGGCAATTTGGTGAGGTGGGGTCAGATATCTTTGGTCTAAATTACTGAGCTACATATTATTTCCAGCATGATAAAATATTCCTAAATTACAGATGGATTCACATCTGCTTTTCATCCTTGCTTCACTGGGTTAAATTTGATCTGGTCCTGATCAGAGCTTTGGGCTTCAGATGAACCCAAACATCATGAAAGGTGGGGACACAAACACTCACATGAATGCTTTTCTCATCTATACTCGGTGAGTGAGTACGCCAGGTACAGTCCACACGGATGGAGATGTATAATTAGCAGTTCCATTCATCCACACTCATCTCATGTTCCGAGCCCTAGGACCTTGAGCAATGTTTTAATATGGAATGTGTCAACATTTATATCTTACATCTCATTCCAGTGTCTGCTGCATAGTGAGCAGAAAACAGAAGTTTGTTGAAAGAATGAATTAGTCTGACCTGACTCTCCAAAGCACCTGAAATAAATATGTACATGTTTTAATAGTATATCTACACGTATACTTGATTTCCTTACTAAATTTGAAGCTTCCTAGAGAAATGCAGACGTGCACAGTGAGAAATATAGAAATTGTCCCTGGATGTGACAAAATCAGCACACCCAAGATAAATGAATCTCTTGTCAGTTGACCTGGCATGTTACTAATCGGAGTCCACGTTATTCTGAGTCTTTCTCAGTTGTGGGATTCAGCCGGTTTGCACTGGTTCTGCAGAACCAATACTTAATTTTTTGTTGAGTTTAGGGAACCAGTTGTTAAAATGCCACTTGTAATCAGGGTTCTTTTTAAGATGGGCACATGGAAAGCCACCCAATGTGGAAATCACAAATTTACATTTCTTACTCTCTTTTAATGTTCATCTGCACAACAGCATATTCTAAGCACCCGTAGTGATGTTCATTCCATCCATAGCTGAAAACAATTGCAAGTGAGGATGCCAATCAAGAAACAATATAGAAATACCTTAAATAACAGTTTTAATGTTTTTTGTCAGGTACTATTTAATTTTTTATTAATATTTTAAAACTCTTTCTTATAATATAATCTAGTGTTGTATACCTCTTTCATTGTTCTTATTTAAGTAATAAATGCATGAAATATAAACTACCTTTCAGTATATCATTTTTTTTATACTTAGAATGGTCATTAGGGCATAATAATTTAGAACCAGTTGCTAAATTATTTGAATCTCACCACTGGTCTATTCAATTCAGCTAGTGTCCTGTGCATGCCTTCCTGTGGTGGCCTTTTATGGGGATTAAGGTTCAGTTTGGTTTGGGAATCCTGGAGCACATCACTTTTGCTATGAAGTCATTTATTCCTAAGAAGAGCACAGTTCTGACTTAATCATTCTTATGACAATAATCTGGTGTTATTACCACCAATTTGGAGAGCTCAGGAGAAATTATGACTCAAACACAAGGACATTGGCCTTGTAGGGTCAAGGAGCTCATCTATCTGTCCACCTGTTGGACTAGTGGACTCAGTTTTCCCCACCTTTCTGTTGATTTTGGTCACACACCATGATAATCTGATCTGTTAGGAGATTGCTGGTTATCCAAGATAGTTTTAAAACTGAGTGAAATAAGTAAATCCGGAAAAACTAAGAATAAATGATTTCATACATAGATGGGACATAAAAATGAGACTCAGAGACATGGACAAGAGTGTGCTGGCTATCCTGGGGGGGGGGAGTATGGGGGAGGAGAAGGAGGGGGCAGGGGAAGGGGAGGGGCACAAATAAAACCAGATAGAAGGTGACAAAAGATAATTTGACTTTGGGTGATGGGTACGCAATATAATCAAATGTCAAAATAACCTGCAGAGGTTTTCTCTGAACATATGCACCCTGATTTATCAATGTCACCACATTAAAATTAAAAATTAATAGACAAAAAAGAAAGAACTGAATCAACTGGGAAAGTCAGTGAGTGGTTTTAAACAAAAGTTATCATTAGATGACTTTGTGTTTTAGCAAACAGACCAATTTTCTGGTAGAGAGCATTAGGATTAATAGAAAAACCTGGGAAAAGTCTTGGCAGCTTGGTCTCTGGTTGAGCCATTGTATATAACCTCACAGCAGTAAATTACGTTAGTGTTTATAACTCCCAGCCCCACAATAGAGTCATCTTCTTCCTCCGCAAAGAATGGGGCTCCCAAACTCTTCTCATGGAAAACCTGTGGTGATGGAGATGGGTCAGTGGGCCAGGAACCTCACTCCACTACAGTTAGATGAAGTAATTGTCATTTCAGAACCTGGCCAGTTGGCTCAGTGATAGAGCATGGACCCAGCATGAGAAAGTCCCAGGTTTGATTCCCAATCAGGGCACACAGGAGAAGAGCCCATCTGCTTCTCCACCCTTCCCTTCTTCTTTCTCTCTATCTCTCTCTTCCCCTCCCGAATGGAGCAAAATTTGGCTCAGGCGCTGAGGATGGCTCCATGGCCTCTGCCTCAGGTGCTAAAATGGCTCCAATTGCAGCAGAGCAATGCTCCAGAGGGGCCAAGCATCACCCCCTGGTGAGCATGTCGGGTGGATCCGGATCAGGAGCATGTGGGAGTCTGTCTGTTGCCCCATCCCCACTTTGGAAAAAAAAAAATAAAACAAAACAATTGTCATTTCAACTGCAGGAAATAGAATATTGCATTCATCATGAAGCAATTTTTATTTCTTTAGTATTTCAGGGACTTATTCATGAGGAGACACTGGAAGTGCTTTCAGCAATGAGAAAATGTACATGTAGGACATTGCATAGCATGGGGAGTGAGCACTGTTTATCATAGGTTTGCATATCTGCTAGTTATAAAAATAATTTTCCATAATTTAAAACAGACCTTTTTCTAAGAATCCCAGCCTTTTCTATTAGAAGCAATTAATACTCAACTGAGGTTCAAAATGAGGATGGATATTCAAAACTTCATTATATAGTAAAATGCTATTAAGCTGATATTGGCTTATTCAAAAGAGAGTATAATTGGAGGCAATGGTTACTTTCTAGCTGAATAGATACCTTCATATTTCTTAATTAGAGCACTGAACGGTGTATACATTTTTTATTCAGAGACCAACCGTTTCCGCCCTGCATTTTAAGTCACTGGGAATTTACTGTCGCAGCACAAGCCACTATCTGACCAAAGATTTGCTTTTAAAACTGTTTCTTGTATGGCAACTCCATGTAGCCTGATTAAGAAATTTAAACAATGCTTACTGAGCTACCCTCTGGAGGGAAACATCTCATGTTAACGAGCCTCTTGGGAGTCACGGGGATCACGGCTCCTAATTTTAGATCTTATGTCATGCTTCATGCTAAAAATGACACACAGAACACCGGCTACCATTATCTTCTAATGCAACCATGGTGATCACGGTGTGGCATCCTTTAAAAATGGAAAAGCTTCATTAGGGTAAAGTAAAATCCCCATTTCTTCTTAAATACCACCATTCTGGATTACAGGAGCAGTGAACATCCCTGCGGCTGTGGGGAATCAGTCCTCCCTAACTCCTGCTTTTCCTGCACTTGCTCCTCTTTCTTTCTCCTCACCGTCTCCACCTTGCATGTATTAAGCACAACTGAGGAAAGAAAGACCTTGGCCAGTTTTATGAACTTGGAGCTAGTTCAGAAAAATGGCTAATTAAGTTCACAGTTTGGGTCAAAATAAAGAATATTTTATTTGCATAGAAGCAGAGGCTTGGCAAGTGCTGCATAATGTAACAAGTCTCTGGAGTACAATTCAAATCTATATGGATTTAAGTATTTAGAGCTCTCCATAGAGGCAAAAGGTGGAGGTCTCAGTGACACATAAACTGGTCAGATTTTCACATAGCTATGCAGTGCTTCCAAACCTGGCTCCAGAAAGATGACCATCTACTTGAAAAACAAAGGCACAATAAGTAAGTACCTAGCTAAATCCCAACATATTTAAATTGGTCAAGTGGAGCATCATGTTACTCCAGTGGAAGGAATTTATTTCCTCTTGTAATTCTTTCCTGGAGAATTGACAACTCGTGACTTTGCAGCTATGGAAGCATACGGACCAGAGTCCTCCCAGCGAGACTTCCTGGCACATGCGTTACAACGTAAATCAGATCATTTCTTATTACAGTCATTTGTGGTTGATCTCACGCAGATTTCACTCCTGACCAAAAGATTTCGTGGATAGAAAACTGAAATGTTGTTCCCACTTGTTAACGGAGAGGTCCTTGTGGATGGAGGCAGGGCAAATCACTGTGCCATCTGCAATGTTTTTGAGAAGGTTTCTTGGCTAACTCAGACACAAAGGTTTATGAGCATCTAGGGACAAGGTGCTGAAGGGAAGGGAGAAAAAATGTACACATTAGTAACGACCATTTGTGCAAAAGCCAAAGATTGATTGATAAGAGGCCAGAATCCATCAGAGAATTATTCTAATGTGACTGGCATCACTTCCCCTTCCTGCTTGACCGCTCGTGATTATCGTAAAAGGGTTGATGGACCATATTCATCCATTATTTTAATATTGTCACAGTAGAATGCTATTTGCACAATTTGTATTCTCTTACATTAACATTTTAAGTATTAGACAATGAGATAAAAGGAAATAAAAGTGGAGTCTAATGAATTATTAATGCATGCTCTTCACTTAATGCATATGTGATATTTGAGGAATAATGACAAGCATAATATTTGCTTGTAATAAATTCACATTTAAAAGAAATACTGTTAAAAACAGGCATGAGAGACACAACTCACTTAAGTGATATTATTTTAAAATTGTTATAAAATAAAAGCAATTTAAGTTTCACCTTTATTACATTTGGATCATCTCTCCCTCACTCTCAGACACACAGGAAAAATCCTAGCCTCAGAAAACTCCAGTCATTAGTGCAAGTGAAACTGAAGGTGTATACAGCTGATAAAAGCTTTTCTTTGGTATAAAACTCCTAAAGACTTTTTGCCTCAAGTTGGTCTTGGACAGTGATCAGAGTGTGATAAGATTCATTGATTAAAATCTTTTCTTTTTTTTTTTTTTTGCGGGAGTCCAGCAACCTAAACTAAGTTTTGTCTCATATTGTCCTGTCTTGGGAGTTTCCCTACACTTGTCTGTAGGCAGATCTCAGGCACCCGGTTATCTTCCTCTGTTGTTGGACACTTGAGAACTCTTCAGTTTTAAATAAGGGAGCTGTGCTGCTCCCACGGGTAAGTACACAAAGGGATACACCGTTCACCTGCTGTGCTCTTGCTTTTAGGAATTTGTTCGCTCAGCTCTTTTTGGAATCTGTCCTTTATTAAGTATGTTTGCATTAATTCTTCAGTAAAAATATTTTGTTTTACGGCAGCCCCCCCCAACACACAATGAATACAAAGAACAAAATTGTCAAGGCTGAATACATTAAGTGGATGAACCAATGACTGCTCCACAGTCTGAAACATTAATTCACTTGCCCTATGAATCTCTAAACACAAAACCATGCCAGCTGTAAGGGTAACCTGTGTAATAACCTGTCTTCGTACACACCTCATCTTTGCCAAGGCTCCTTACATTGCTCTTCCATTAGGGTTTTACAACAGCCAGCTAACATAGTTTAGGATGCTGTTAAGCCTACTTCACAGATGAGGAAGTTTAAATCCAAAGAGAAGCTGCGTGAGGTCATAGCATGAGTCCATGGCAGGACAGGAGGGAGCCATTTGTGGGGACATCCTCATTCAAGTTTTCTTTTTAAGACAAGCAGGGAAGGAGATGATGGATGTGCTACTCAGGGGCCTCCAGAGAACAAAACCAGTTGGAGACATATTTTATTTGTATATGTTATGCATATATGAAGATTATATATACACACACACACACACACACACACACACACAGAGATTGATTATACATACATATATTCTGCATATGGATATTAATATGAGAAATTGGCTCACACAATTTATGGAGACTGAGAAGCCCCACAATCTGACATCTGAAAATGGAGACCCAGGAAAGCTGATAGAGTAGTTCCATCCAAGTCTGAGGTCCTGAGAGGGAGGGAGTGATGGTGTAAGTCCTGGTCCAATAGTAATCGAAGATGAGATGTTCTAACACAGACAGAAGGCAAATTCTCCTCCCACAGCCTTCGGTTCTGCCCAGGCCTTGGAGGGATGAGATAGGTGATCCCTGAACTGGGGAGGGTGATTACTGGGTCCGCTTGTACACATTCTCTGCTTCCCTCCAATTTTGTCTGAGGACTGTCAGACTGACCCAGGATCTCCGCCCTTCTTGTTTTCTCAAAGTCTTAGACACTGAAATTACATTTCTCTTCTTTATTCTCTAATGTTATAACATCTCTTATCTCAGCAAAAAAGTGCCCTCCATTGACCCCCATTTCCCTGCAGGTAGGGCACCGCTTCTCCACTCTGCTTCCCATATCATAAACCATTTGTCTGTCTTCAGTGTCTCTGGTTCACCTCTCCTCATTTCTTCTAAACTCATTGTCACCAGGCATCCATTTCCAGAACTTCACAAACTACATGCCAGTTCCCCGGGTGCTCCCCGTTGCTGATTGTCATTGGTGCTTCCCATCCTCTTCCTGTGGCCTGGTGGCAGTGTTGACAACAGTGGACCAGTGTGCCCCCCTGGCCATGTCTTCACTGGGGTCTCCTGCCACTGGAGGCTCCTTCGTAGTTTTCTTTGTGGACGCTCCCTCCTCTCTCAGAAACCAGTGGGTGCATGTGCAGGTGAACTTCTTTAGAACCTCGTTTCTTTTCCACAAACTCTCCTAGGAAGAACTCACCTAAGCCCATGACTAATAATCAACTACACACAAAAAAAATCCCGAATATGTGTCCCTAGTCCAGACCCCTCCCTGACTTTGAGACCCGTTACATAGTTGTTTATTCAAGACCCACCTAATTTTAGCGGGTGACTCAACAAAACAAGTGCCTTGGTGTTTGCTGCCTCACTACATCTTTATCTCACTCTCCTTCACTTCCTCTTTTTTCTTTTTAGATTTTATTTACTCATTTTAGAGAGTAGAGAGAAAGAGAAAGAAGGGAGGAACAGGAAGCATCAACTCCCATTTGTGCCTTTACCAGGCAAGCCCAGTATTTCAAACTGGTGACCTTAGAGTTCCAGATCAACGTTTTTATCGACTGTGCCACCACAGGTCAAGTTTCAATCCTCTTCACTTTTTTATTTTGTGACAGAGACAGAAAGAGGGACAGATAGGGACAGTCAGACAGGAAGAGAGAGAGAGAGATGAGAAGCATTAATTCTTTGTTGCAGCACCTTGGTGGTTCATTGATTGCTTTCTCATATGTGCCTTGACTGGGGGGCTGACTCCTTGCTCAAGCTAGGGACCTTGGGCTCAAGCTGGTGAGCATTGCTCAAACCAGATGAGCCCACGCTCAAGCCAGTGACCTTGGTGTTTTGAACCTGGGTTTTCTGCGTCCCAGTCCGATGCTCTATCCACTGTACCACCACCTGGTCAAACTTCTTTACTTCTGTAATAGTGTTGTTACCTACATTTTATTGAAGAGACACACTTAAAAATCATTCTTGATTTCTCTGAAACCCAACATCCAATCATCCCAGTCCCCGAAAGTCTGGCAGCTCTCAGGACCCTGAAGCTGAACCCACCATGCATCAGCTCCATCCCAGTTCCCTCTTCTCTCTTGATAGCAGCTTCTACCATCACTCTTCTCCTACCCACTTCTTTGCTTGCCTTCCTGGAGCAAAGAAAAGGATTTACTTTGTTAAAGACATAAGTCACTATATGGCCAGTGGCCGCCACCATCGTGGCCATGCAGGTTCTCACTGGATTTGGGCAGATGGTAAAGAAACAGTGGAGCCAAAAAATGGTGGGCCCTTTATTAAAGTTTCTCACTGGCTGATGAGCAAACAGGCAGGGAAGACAAACTCCCTCTCCTTCAGAGATCCCAAAGCCCTGACACATTCTCTGGTTCCACAACTCGGAGAATCTTCTTTGGTTCCTCCTGGAATCAAAGGTCCCACCAGCCTCAGCGGAGCTCCCAAAGTCCCTCAGCTTCAGTTCAACATCTGTATTCCTTCTGCCCTTACTGTAAAACCGAGGCTGGGAAAAAAACTCCTTCTCCAGCAAACATTAGCAATACAATGGCCCTCCCAAGCAGGAAGGTAATCCACAATTTGCAATCTGCAGCCCTGAGGGCAAGCACCTCAACCTTTCAGAGACTACATACACATGGCGCTACCTAGGTCAACGCAAAATATAAGCGAGCAAACTTAAAAAAACATTTGTTAAAATTTATGTGCCCAAGAAACACTAAATATGATTCTGCTCTAGGTTTCTGGTTTTGCCTTTATGTCATTTTATTTTGTATCTGCCCTGTATCTAAGGTGAGGTGATTCAACTTTTTTACGATGAAAAGGACAAAAATAAATTGAAGAGAACAATATTGTAAATAAAAGAAACATTTTATTCATTGCAACAATAATATACTATAATATGATAAATGCATAATAAAAACATTTGTAATATTTTATATTGTAATTATGCTTATATGCCTATTAATTTTTAATAATAATTGTAAGAAAAAAGTTCTCATTTAGATACAAATACGTCACATCACACACAATGGATCGACTCTGCATCAATTGAATACGGACATTTACAGATTAGTCTTCCAACACCAAAAAGGAGGACATGTAGGAGGACACTTCTCCAGGGAGGATAGAATTTACAAAAGAACGTATCAGATATAGGGCATTCCCTTTCATTCCAAGTGCAAAAGTTGATTCCGAGTGTCAGGGTGGGGTTTACTGATTCAGTCTTCTGTTGGGACTGTGGCTTTTTCTGACCTCAGACTTATGAGGGCATGATTTCCTGTGAAGCCCCACTTTTACATCTCCAACCTTGAACTTTCAGTTCATTTTTGCCTGCTTTAGCTTGGACCAAAGCTATTCTGTGCTTGGCCAAACCCTCTGGGTTCCAGGCATCTAGTCCTGATAATGACTCATTACCCTGTCAGCTTGTCAATAAGTTAAAACAAATTTCTTTGGTATTCCATCATCATTTTATTACTTTCAAAAGAGAAGATGATTGGTGTCGCATGTTGTGCCTTGTTTCTGAAAACGGAACTCTTTCTGCTTAGCTTCCAAAATGTAACTGCTTTTCTTTCCTACCCTCTTTTTTTTTTTTTTTTAATTATTGTGAGTTTATATCTTTTATAAGATCTTTTTCCATGTTTTACAGTGGGAGTTCAAAAACGGGCCAAAATAAATGTGTGCATTACACACTCTCTTTATGTAAAAGGCCATGTGTGTTCTTCCTGTGCTGCAGTATTCTCCTGGCCAAGGAAAGCAGGTGACACTCCAAAAATAATATGGGGTGGGTCTCTAGCCGAACTGTAACCTAGAAAGAAAGCATTATTTTTTTAAAGAAAAAAGAGTAACCAGATAAGTTTTCCCAAGTATGCTTAATAAAATATGACTACTTTTTAATAAAACTAATTGTAAAGCCAGTAGCCGAGGCCGCCATCACAGCAGCCTGACCCGTGCAGGTTCGCATTGGATTCGAACAGTCGGTAATGAAACAATGGAGCCAAGAACTGGTGAGCCATCAGCTTTAATTCTAGCTTGCACCCGGGGGGCAAGCAAAACATACACTGGGCTCCAAAACCCACACATTCAGTGCTCACAAAGCTACTGACTTATCCGAGTTTCCTAGAATCAAAGGTTTCTAGCTCACCAGACTTATTCACCTCTGTTTCCCATCTCCTCCAGTACAAACTCTTAACAAACTGGCTTCTCACTCAGCACTCCACCATCTTGGCTTCTTCCCCTCCTCCACGTGGCCTTACTCTGCTCTCCTCTCTGATACTAACCTCAGGAACCCAGGAACCGAGAGAGAGAGATATCAAGCTACTGCTCTCTCCCACTTTATAGCATAGACTCAAAACCTTTAATCCAATTATACAAACAAGGAAGTCTCTGATACAAAGTCACCCATCTTAGGCATAATGGGATCCCTCCCTACATCACCACCCTACATCATCCAATCAGTCAAGGGTGTGGAGAAGAGCTTACTCTTAAAACAAAGCCTTAAACTATAACGACCGGGCCTGCTTACATTACAACTTTCCCCCCACAGCCATCACAAGCATAAGGGCAAATAATATCACCTGGGTGACGGGCTTCCATGTGGGCAGCACCATCTTTAACAAAGTGAGCATATTATATTTTATCTGCCGAACGCTAATATAAAGCAATGTTTATGCATTTTAAAGGAACAGACTCATATACTAAAAAGTGGTGGCCTCCTTCAAAATAATCCCTTTGGAAGGAGAGATACTCATACTCCCAAGATGAGGCACGCTGTGTCACAGAATGCATTTTTGGAGTTAGTTTCTTTTCTTCTTTCTTCCTTTTTCCCCTTTTAATTAAGGCCCAATTTCTTCAGATTTAGCCCTGATAGTATATCACATGACAGTGGAGTTGATTTTTTGAAAACAGTAAAAAATCAGATTCAGTCAATTATGGTAGGCAAGGTATGCCTAACTGGCATGTTAGCATTTTTTATAACCATGTATATGTTCATGGGCATGTGGATGTGTGCAAATTTAATGAAATACAATTACTGGTAGGGTAGTTTCTTATATGACTTGAGAATCATTCTAAAAGGGGCTCTGATAGTCATTAAGGAAATGTTTGGGAACCCAATGAAGATAATTGGTTTCACCTTCAGAAGTGACTGAGGCTAACAACGTATGACTCTTGCTTTCTCAGGAAGAAGGCTACCATGTTTCATCTACCCTCTCCCTTGTCACTGTTCTAATCATTCTTCACTATAGTTTCATGACATCCTGGATGTCTCATTGTTGGGCAGATAAAATGTAATATGCTCACTTTGTTAAAGATGGAGCTGTCCACATGGAAGCCCATCACCCAGGTGATATTATTTGCCCTTATGCTTGGGATGGGTGTGGGGAAAGGCTGTAATGTAAGCAGGCCAGGTCGGTATGGCCTAAGGCTTGGTTTTAAGAGTAAGCTCTTCTCCACACCCTTGACTGATTGGATGATGTAGGGTGGTGATGTAGGGAGGAATCCCATTATGCCTCAGATGGGTGGCTTTGTATCAGAGACTTTCTTGTATGTATAATTGGATTAAAGGTTTTGAGTCTGCTATAAAGTGGGAGAGAACAGTAGCTTGATCTCTTCTCTTGGTTCCTGGGTTCCTGAGGTTAGTATTAGAGAGGAGAGCAGAGTAAGGCCACATGGAGACCAGGAGAAGCAGCTAAGATGGCAGAGTGCTGAGGAAGAAGCCAGTTTGTTAAGAGTTTGTGCAGGAGGAGATGGGAAACAGAATAAGTCTGGTGAGCTAGAAACCTTTGATTCTAGGAAACTTGGATAAGTCAGTAGCTTTGTGAGCACTGAATGTGTGGGTTTTGGAGCCCAGTGTGTGTTTTTGCTTGCCCCCCCAGGTGCAAGCTAGAATTAAAGCTGATGGCTCACCAGTTTTTGGCTCCGGTGTTTCATTGCCATCTGTCCGAATCCAGTGCGAACCTGCATGGGTCAGGCGGCTGTGATGGCGGCCTTGACTACTGGCTTTACACTCATTAACTTCCTATATTTTAAAAGAATTCCTTTTCTTTCTTATATCTTTCTTTGTTCCAGAAGTAATTTCCTGATAAACAAAACACTCGCGATGTCTGGATTTGGTGAAAGTCTTAGCTTTCTTTTTTTTTTAAAAAAAATTTTTAATTACTGATTTTAGTAAGGAATGAAGGGGGGAGAGAAAGAGAGAAACAGTAACATCAAGCTGTTCTAATATGTGCCTTGACCAGGAATCAAACTGGCAACCTCTGCATTTTGGGACAATGCTCGAACCAACCAAGATATCCAGCTAAGGCGAGAGAGTCTTAGCTTTCTAACATTGCATCAGATCATCTCCTGGGCAATACAAACTTTGTTAGAAATTCACTGAGTTGGTATGACTTTCTAAAGCTGCACTGGTTAGAGTTATTAAGTAAAAGGTAAAAAACAACCAAAAGCTCCATATAGCTATGTACTTCTTAGACACCCAAATTTCACTAGCTCTTACATTTATGGTCACAAGAAATAATATACATCTCTCAAAAATGAAGGGGAAATTAATAAAAGAATATAAATTTTAAAAAAACCTTGGAGAAATTTCTATAGACCAAAAATAAATAAATAAATAAATAAAACAAAACAAAACAAGTAAATGAAACCAACATCACACTTCATACAAAAATCGACTAAAAATGAATCATAGATTTAAATATAAATCATAAAACTATATAATTAGTAAAAGATAACATAGGAAGAAGTCTTTAGGTCCTAGGATTTGCTGATGAGTTCTTAGATTCAACATCAATTGCCCAATACATAAAGAAAAAAATTAATAAATTAGGCTTTGTTAAATTAAAAATGTTTACTCCATGAAGGTCTTTATTAAAAGCCTTAAGACTCTGTTAAGAGATCACTCTGTTTAGGCAAGCTATTAGCTGGAGAAAATATTTGCAAACCACATGGCTGACAAAGAACTAGTATTTATAATATGGATAAAAATCTCTTAAATTCAACATTAAAACCAGCAATCCAATTAGAAAATGGGCAAAAGACATTGTGAGGTCAGTTGGCAATGGGGGAAGGTCACGGGAGGAACCAGGCCTAGGAACTGCCCACACCCATGCACGCCAAAAGAAACTTCCCCAGACCCCTTTGAAAAGGAATGACTGTCTGTCAGCCAATGAAATTTCACCACATCATATCAACCCGACCACCCTACCGACCCTATAAATTACCCCCAAACAGGGGAGGTGGCGCAACTTCTCTGGCCCATTTTGCAGACCAGAGAACCTCGTCTGGGATGCGCTCTACTAAATAAAGCTTTTGCTATTCCACACTTGGTAAATACGCCCTACTCTCTTCCTCGGTGGGGAAAGTACCTTACAGACATGATAAGACAATTCCCTGAAAAGGAAATAGGAATAGAAAAAAAAAAAGCACATGGAAAGAAGTATAACGTCACCCACTATTAGGAAAAATGTTTAAAATCCATGAGTTATTAGCACCACACCAATTAGATCAGCTAAAATAAAAGATAGTGTTGGCATTGAGCGCTGGCAAGGATGTGGAGAATCTGGACCTCTCACAAGTTGCAGGTGGGAATATAAAATAGTACGGCCAACTCTGAAACATAGTGACAGTTTTACAAAAAACTAAATACTCCCTATGTAAGCCAGCAACTACTAGTTTGGATATTTATTCCAAAAATGAAAACTTATGCCTCCACAAATGAAGATAAATAATTGTTCAAAACAGCTTGCTTTGTCATAGCCCAAGTTGAAAACAATCAAAACATCCCTTAGTAGATGAAGGCTTACACAGACCATGATACATCCATATCAGGGGCCTTTCATTACTCAGCTAAAAACAGTAACAAACCCGGAATGAATGCATTGACACGGAGTAAAAAATGAGAGTTAGGTAAGTGGGAGGAGGATGTGACTCTAAAGAGGTACACATTCATTTTCTAAGGTTGCCACAACAAATGACCGCAAACAAGGGGTCTTAAACCAATGAGAATTTATTCTCTCAAACTTCTGGAGGCTAAGAGTCTAAAATCATGATATTAGCAGGGTCATGGTCTGTCTAAAGGCTCCAGGGGACAACTGGGAACTTGCCTTACCTCTTCTGGCTTCTGGTGGCTGCTGGCAATCCTTGATGTTCTTTGGCTTGTAGCTGCCTCACAGAGATTTCTATCGTCGTTTCCCTGTGCATGAGTCTGTGTCTATTCTTATAAAGATACCAGCCATCGGGTTTAGGGTTCATTCTAATTCAGTATGACCTCATCTCATTACATCTGCAAAGACCTTATTCCAAATAAGGTCATGTCCACAGGTATAGGGCTGAAGAATTGGACATATCTTTTTGGAAGATACACATTAACAGGGAACCACCAGGGAGATCTTTATGGTAATTAGATATCCTGTTTATCTACAGTGGTGGTTGCACAAATCTGCACAAATGATAAAGTGACATAGAACTTTAGAACTAGGCACGCCATTGTACTCATGTCAGTCTCCTGGTTTTGATATTGTACTGTAGTTATATAAGATACAATTGTTGGGGGAAACTGGGTGTACACAGGACCTCTTTGCATTATCTTTTCAATTTCTTGTGAATCTACAACTATTTCAAAATAAGAAAAAAGAGTAAACAAGTCCACACAAAAACCTACACACAGCTGTTTATAGAGCTTTATTTATAATTGTCAAAATCTTGGAGGCATCCAAGATTTTCTGCAAGAGGTGGATGGCTAAATAAACTGAGGTCCATGCAGACAATGTGCATTATTCAGCACTACAAAGAAATGAGTTATCAAATCATGAAAAAATGAAGAAACCTTAAATGCATATTAGTAAGTGAAAGAAACCCATCTGAAAAGGTTACATATTGTATGATTGCAGTCTATGACATTCTGGATAAGGCACAACTATGGAGACAGTAAAATGATCAGTAGTTACCACAGATAGGAGAAAGAAGGGATAAATGGCAGCAGAGAGGATTTTTAGGGCAGTGAAACTAACCTGTATGAGACCATAAAGGTGGCTACATGTCATTAGACATTTATTTGTCCAGACCCATAAAATATACAACACCAAGAGTGACTCTAATGTCAACTATGGACTTTAGGTGATGACAATATGTCAATATTGGTTCACCAATTATAACAAAGCTACTATCTTTGATATTGATAGTGTAGAAGGAGGCTGTGCACTTGTGGGGGCAGGGGTATATGGAAAATCTCTTACCTTTCCTTCATTGTTGCTATGAACTAAAACTGCTCTAAAAATAGTCTTTAATAAATAAAACAATAAACAAAACATCTGATTTCTACTTTCCCCTCCTGCATGTGCAGGTTGAATTAAATATATAATCTTTGTGGTGTAGGAGATGCACGAACCCACAGACATGCACACCCCTGTTTTTTAAGGGTTGGCATGAATGTTGGGTATGTGGGCATCTCTGTAGCAGAACACAGGAAACCCACAGCTTGTTTCAAGAAACAGTGAATGAAGAAGGGAAAACAATTCCAAAGCACTTCACAAAACTGAAACACTTTTCATGGTTTCTCACTTGCGTGTCATATCTATTTATTTTAACACTTGGTCAGTGGGTTATGAGCCATTTACCTGACCCACAGAGAACTAGTTACAAGCTGTGTCCTTGATTGAGAAGCATTAAGATTCTCTTGACTCTATTAGGAAAGAAAACATAATATTGTTGGCATTTTTGGTTATCCCAGAAGTCAGTCTTTCAATATAGTCTGGTTTTCTTTCAAATCTACCCACATTTATTTTATGTAGAAATCTGCAAAAAATCTGGAAGTTTTGCCATCAGTGTGCCACAGATAGTTAATGGTGTCAGTTTGTTTCCTATGTTGATGTCCTTTTGGAGTGAATTGAGCTGCTGGTTCATTCTGAAATGAAAATAGTAACAAACAAATTTATGTGCCAGCATTATTCACAGTGGCCCAGACATGGAAATAACAAAAATGAGGATTGGATAAAGAAGAAGTATACATATACACAATGGAAAATATACAATGGAATACTACTCAGCCATAAGAAGTGATGCCATTTACAACAACATGAATGAACCTTGAGAACATTATACTGAGTGAAATAAGTAAATCAAAAAAAGCTAAGAACTATATGGTTTGACACATAAGTAGGATATAAAACTGAGACTTATGAACATAGATAAAAGTAAAGTGGTTTCCAGGGAGAGGGGGCAGGGAGTAAAGAGGAACAGATATATGGTGTTGGAAAATGATTTGACTTTGGGTGATGGACACACAATGCAATCAACAGTTCAAATACTAGAGAGATGTTTACCTGAAATCTATATATTCTTATTGATCAATGTCATCCATTAAATTTAATTTTCTAAATTAAAAATAAATTATATGCCAAATACTTTTTTCTAATATGACATGGCAATTGCTTTTAATGTGGACCTAATGAAGAATCTTTTAAAGCTTTTTATGTGTAAATTAAACATATAATATAGCAATAAATATGAAACAACTACATTAAAAAAATAACTGAAATTTGGTTTTGCACGGCATATAAGGTGGCACATTCCACATTGCCTATAGGGTGATATATTTATTTCCTCTCTCATGATTGATAAATATGCTATATGGCAAATATCTTATTCTGTTAGTATTATCCAAGTAGGCATTAAGGACTGAGGCCTTAATAGGTATTTTCCCCAAGCTGCAATGATCTGATTGTACAGCCAAACTCACAGTGTGGAAAACGGGACATTTTATGAAGTTCATACATTTTCAAAATTGGTCCCCCAATGATGCTTTCATTTTGTGTTAGGACTGGAATGATGGCCTCTATCTGTTCCAGAAAATTTCAGTGTTGCCTCAAGTGAAAAAGGAAACCTCATATTTCAAGGCCACTGACTGTAAGCCATTCACATTTCACAAGGGAACATATGCCAGTTCATTTTATGGTAAAGAAAACAGTGATGCATCAGATTCTCTGCCCATGCCTCTCCATCAGTCTTCTCAGTTTGAAGATTGGCCAGCCTGGCTTCTGCAGCAGGAGTAAAGTGTAATGTGTCCCAGTGAGCTAGTGAATACCAACGCTCTCACTTTCTGTATGAAAACTGCCCTTTTAGTGGATAAAGCTATTAGCAGACAAAAGTATTGACATTTTTATGGGATTGTTTTTGGAAAAGACTACCATGTAACTCTAAATTCAACATATGGTCGTGGTCAAATTGTGTTCCTACTGTGTAAAATGCTTGAATAATCACCTACTGCCTTTTCTTGGCTAGTGCACAGAGAGAAACATGATGAATTTCAGCTGTATCCCTTCATTTCCTTCCTTGGCTCTCCTCCCATTCTGCAAGGGCTGATAAATCTTACAGCCCCTGAAGATTATTACGGCTCCTAATAGTCTTATGACATTAGAAAGGAGTGAGGCTCGATGGCACAAAATGCATCCAATAAATGAAATCTCATAAATAATTTAGGTTTCACAGTTTAATTTTTATGGGGTGTTTTGTTGTTGTTGTTGTCGTTGTTTATGGGGCATAATAAGGACTGCTGGCTTAGCCTGCGTCAGGAAAGAGGAAACATTTGGCATCAAAGTTTTCAACAATATTGTTTGTCACCACTGGCTGAGGTCATGCTTATGTTCATAAAAGACACCATCAGTGAGGCAAATACACACACACACACACACACACACACACACTTTTCTGGCATCCATTTAAAAAAATAAAGTTAGCCTGACCTGTGGTGGCGCAGTGGATAAAGCGTTGACCTGGGAACACTGAGGTCGCCAGTTCAAAACCCTGCACTGGTCTGGTCAAGGCACAAATGGGAGTTGATGCTTCCAGCTCCTCCCCCCTTTCTCTCTCTCTCTCTCTCTCTCTCTCTCTTGCTCTCTCTCTCTCTGTGTCTCCCCTCTAAAATGAATAAAATAAAAAATAAATAAATAAATAAATAAATAAAGTTAGTTAGTCCATTCCCATTTTTTTGTTGTTGTTAAAAATATTTTCCTTTTTTGAGCCTCGAGAAGCCTTACATATCTTTGCCTGCTATGAAATAACCTGTGCTAACTTGTGATCATCAGTAAATATTCCTTACTTCTCACCTCTTAACACATTTATTGAGCTCCTTCTGTGTGCCAAGACCTCTGCTAAGGATTGTGATGAGTGTTGAGAAATCATAATTCATGCCCTTGTTCTCAAGGAGCTAGTCCTCCACACACACGTGAGCATCTAAGCGGAAAAACATAAAAGCGTCTGAATCATGCAAATACTGGTGCGAGACAGTAACATAATTGACAAAGGAATACAGAAAAGTCTGCTTCACACCACAGATGTTGAGATTGGCCCTGGGTTTTGCTTTAAAGTAACTGCCCATGAGTCCATATAAAAGTATCTGTGGTAAGCAACATATAAAATTGTACTTTGCATTTACAATGCAATTAATGGACAAGTAATACTTAAGGTTATGTTTATACAGGTCTGCTGTGTCACCATAATTTCTCAAACTTAAGTTGACTGGAGGCCAGTCTGAACATTTAAACATAGCTTAGAGCTTAGGCCTTTTTATAGAGAGCTGAGTTGCTTTTGTTCAAACATCTTAGGATGCCATGCATAGTGCTAAGCAATGGGGATAGAATTCAGAAAACAACATACACATTTCCTGCCCTCCTGATGAGTGTGGTCTAGTCTGTCTAAAGAATGAAAGAGAGGGGAATGTGAATGACACTTCCATTAACAGGACATCTGCTCTTGGCCACCGGGCAAGACATTTACGGGTGTGTATCATGCACACACAAAAATTCTGCACACATAAGGACTTTAAGCAAGAGTTTATCCATTCTCACTAATGTGTTAGTGGATTGGCAGTACTGCTGCTGGCCTTGGGGGTGTCATTCCAAGACTGTGTTTGGCTGGCAGCTGGGCTAAGATGGAATATCTAGAAATACCTCTTTTCTATGTCAGGGCCCCAGTTGTGTCCTTCCAGTCCCCTCCATGTATCTACTCGCTCTGATAGACCACATGGCTTTCTTTTTTGGTGCTCAGGGATCCACGAAAGTAAATCTGTATCTCTTATGCGCTCGCCCCAAAATGTCACAGGGTTAGTTCTATTGCATCATATTGGTTAAACCAAGTCACAGGTGAGCTGGATTCAAGGGGAGAGAACTAGATGTCACCCCAGCGGGAGAAGGGTTATTCCTGTGCAGGTAGGAGGGAGTTGTTGGCAACCACCTCTGCAGACACACACATATCTACCTCCACCTATCACCCCATATTATCTTCATGCCAAACTTTCAAAGGAAGGGCTTTTAGTATTGTCTGTGTGTTTAGGTGAGAAGACTGAGGCTTAGCAATATGAAAAAATTACTTCTTGGAATTATCTAAACATTCATGAGAGTATTTGTTAAAATTAAGGGGTTTAAAATGAGATACACTGGTGATTAGATTAAATGCTGCCTCTTGCAATTTACTGTCTGTGAAACTGAAGGCAATTTATTTATTGTATCTGTACAATAGGAATAATAATACCTATCTCACATGGCTATTTTCAGAGTTGATTAAAATGGTAGTCAGCATAATTTCTTAGCATAGTGCTTAGCGAGTAATCAATACTTAGGGTCTATTGCTGTACATATTATTTTGGAATAAAAGAGGAATGTGTATTATATGGTCCAAATGGAGGAAAAAAATTTTAAATTAAGAATTGGCAACAGAATTTTTTAGGGAGAAAAACGATTATTGATTGGGGAAACTTAAAACATTTTGACTATGGTGATTGTGTGAAATTGTCTTCAAGTCATCAACAGGAAGGTCAAATGAGCCAGGACACTGCCTCTGCCTTGTGGATGTGGGTGGTTGGTGAGGGTGTAGGGCAGAGGTGAGGGAGAGTGCAGAAAGAATAGAGGAAGAGGCAGCCAAGGAGTGAGAGCTGGGCAGCCAGGCAGACTGGCTGGAGGTAGGACCTGAGAAGAGGAGGGGACCTGAGCAGTTTCCAAGTTCCCAAAGAATAGAGAGTGGTGAGAACCTGCAGAAACTGATATTTGTTATTAAGCTTTTGTTAAGCTCCATCCCAACCCCTCAGTATTATCCTATGATCTTTCTTAAGAACTCTACCACAATCTGAGTAACTCAACAAATGAGTTCGATTTTAGTTTCCTCCAATGTCTTTTCCTTCTGTTTTTCAAAGAACTAGGTTTGTGCCACCAAACAGGGGTGAGAGCTGCTTTTTTTTCCTTCATCAACCCTTGTGTTTGGCAGAAGACCCAGCACTCTGTGGTTCTCAGTAAATGTGGAGCACTTGGAAGGAGCTCAAGGTTTCATTTGGTTTATTTGTTTTTGCAATTTTTATGGAAGGGCTCAGGGTGCTCAAACAACTACATAGTGCAAGCGATTTTAAATGGAAATGAAAGTCTGGGTATTCATCATTTCAGTTAATGCAGAGCAGGAAAAGGGAACAACTAAAAGCCATGGGAATTCTACAGAAGCAGGAAATTAGAGACCCTGACAAATAGCCTCACAATTACAGGTAGGTGATTAGGTGAATTTTGTTTGGTTTATGCGTTTTTTGAAATGTGTTTGGGATGGAGCATTGAATCTTTTTCATTTTTATCTTGGGAAGCAGGGGCATCCCCACAACTGGCAAACCACCACTCAGGTTCCATTGAAAGTTGGCAGTTTTACACAGTGCATCAAAGTCTTGTTCTTTACACACATGCCAAGCTACACAACTTAGTAAAAAGATCACTGATTTGGTAGCCAAGAGTGCTGAGTTCTAGTCCCAGTTTGTCACTATGTGGTTCTAAGATTTTGAATTATGTGAAGTCTCTAACATAAATCCTTCATTGACAAAGTGAAGGGATGTCCTGTATAGTTTCTTCCTTGGACCCATGGCCTCCCTGGTTTGATTTGTAAGTTCGTAGAAAGCCAGGGTACAAAAGCAAGTAAAATCAGAGTAGGGAAAGTACAAAAATTTGATGGTGTATAAAGAGCTATTGCCAAGCCAAAAAAAAAAAAATTTTTTTTCAATAGACACATAAGGGGAAATTGTCAACAATGACCATAACCGGAAATTCATGTAAGAACAGCAAATAGCCAACCAACTGCTGAAAATATGTTTCATTGCAATAATAATTTAAGATAATAAAATATAAAAGAAGAGATATGTTCACTTACTAAATTGGAAAATATTTTTACCCTGGCTGGATAGCTCAGTTGGTTAGAGCATTGTCCCGAAGTCCGGAGGTTGCCAGTTTGATCCCTGGTCGAGGTGCATTCAGGAACAGATCAATGTCTCTGTCTCGCTCTCTCCCTTCCTCTCTCTAAAAATCAATAAAATAAACATTTAAAAATATTTTTAAAATGCCTCACATTGAATGCTAAGTGTTCTATCAGTTTATTGGTTGTTTAGTATCTTTTGAGGGGTCAGTTTGGCAATATCTATCAAGAGCATTAAAAAGTTATCTTTGACCCAATCATCTCACCCTTTAGAAACACAGATGCCTGCATCTGTGACAGGCACATATATGGCAGGATGGTTCATAATGATCCACCCTGAAAGTTACTTCGAAATCCACAAAGAAGGGAGAGTTAGACACATTATGATACAGCTGATGACTGCCTATACAGCCAATGAAATCTGTACTTTTAAGAATATTTTATACTACAAAAAAATGTTTGCCATGTAATTAATGGCAAATGCAAAGAAAGAACTCATTCACACTGCAAGTTTAGTGTCATCCTAACTATGGTAAAACATATACAGGTACCCAGAGAAAAACAGAGGAATAATAGATACCCCAATCACTAAAATGCTTATTTCAGAAGTGATTGAATAGCTGATGATTTAAATTTTGTTCTTCATAGTATTCTGAATATTCAAAACCTTAGTTAACATTATGATTTAAAACAAAAAAATCAGCACCAAATGTGTTTTCTCCTGCAGATATTCTCCAAGTCCTATGAAGGAGAGCATTCTCGCAAGTATTTCCAAGTATGAGTTAGTGCAACACACAGAAGATAAATTGGAAATGTGTTTGAACTGCTCCAATGCAGTGCCTAAAAGAGAATGCCCGAGATCTGACTCTGTTCGCAAGTGCTGTACGCGGGACCCCTCACCCCACCAGCAGCGAGACGCAGCACAGCCACATGAGAGTGTCTGCAGACACAGGCTGGGGCTTACTGCCACATCAGCCTGAAAGGCAACTGGGGACCTGCCTGTCACTTGCCCAAGTGCTCTGTCACATGGCTCAAGGGGCTGCTTTCAGGGGAGCTAAATGTCACTATAAATATTTATAAGGGATATAGTGTTGCTCTGCCAGAGGGCAGTTTATTATTAGAAAAGTCACAAATAGAACTGAAAAAAGCAGTGGCCAATACATTCCAGCTGTGTGTGTGTGTTTACATGTGTGTATACACATGGTGTTAAATCTGTGGGTGTGGTCCGTGTACCTCTATAACCCCTCATTCATTCTTTCTTTTTAGCTCTCCACATACATTTATCTGGTTTTGAAATTCAGCTTTTATTGGCACTTGTATCGCCTATGGCCCTTCTGACATGTCGTCCAGGAATCCCAGAGCATGATTTTGTTGCTTGCTACCCTGAAGACAGTTTTGCAGACAAAACCAGAATTGTTGAGCACACTGTGCCAGCTCTCCAGCTCACATCTATATTACGTTAGAGGTGAGAGAATTTTTCTTACACCTCTCCCTCACCCAGGTAGCAAGGGCTGCATGCAAACATAAACTTTGCACAACACCTGGGCACTGTTCACAGCTGTTTTCAGCTTGTAGGTCAGGCCCATTGTCATAACACGGCCAGGTGTGGCATAGGTATGACTGCAACTGATGAAAATATCAAACTGTGCTGTTCAGTGACTAAAAAAATTAGTTAAACCTATCTCTAAAGTGCTGTCACTTTCCCGTCCATTGTGGAGTGATTTTGTGAGAGGTTGAGGAGAGGAGGTTTCGTCGAGGCTTGCTAGGATGCAGGTAAGGTAGCCTAAACTGGGCTCCCATGTTCTTATTACCCTTTGTCAGCCCACCCAAGGCCCACTTTGTTTCTCCATGGACGTGACCTTTTCTACTCACCACTTTCCTCCAGGACTTGAGCCAAGGGATGCTCCCAGTCCTCATCTTCAGAACATTACTGCCATTTGACAAAGTCCCTGCTCCTTCTTAAACATCTGCCCACCTTAGCATGGGACACATGTGATCCCGGTTTCTAACAGATGCCCCATGAACACTTCTGACTGGACTGCCCTCCTTCCCTGCTCTTCAACTTAGGCCTGTCATGGTCCATTTCTAGGGACTTCCCTTAGGCTCCTCCCCACACACCTCCACTCCACATGTTTGCTGCAGCTCACATGTCCCCTCAGATGCCCACCTACCTGGCTGTATCACTCAGCAGGTCCAAACATTTCGTTTCCCTCCTCCCCAAGAAAGCTGGTCTCTCCATCTCCCCAGGTTAATACCAGCCTCTATGCTTCCAGCTGCTCAGGCTGGAACCCCTGGAGCAGAATGAAAATGAAAAACCCTTGTATGGCCAGTAGCCACGGACACCATCACAGCAGCCAGGCCCCTGCATGTTCGTATCTGATTCGGACAGATGTTAATGAAACAATGGAGCCAAGAACTGGTGGGCCATTAGCTTTAATCCTAGCTTGCACCCGGTGGGAAAGAAATACACACAGTGATAAAACACTTCCCTTTCCACTCAGGGCTCCCAAAGCCACTGACTTATCCGAGTTTCCTAGAATCAAAGGTTTCTACCTTACCAGCCTGATTCACCTCTGTTCCCCATCTCCTTCTTTCTGCACAAACTCTGCACAAACTGGCTTCTCCCTCAGCACTCTGCCATTTTGGTTGCCTCTCCTCTCCTCCACGAGGCCTTAATCTGCTCTCCTTCTTGAATGTAATCCCTCTTCCCCAGAACAACATGATTTCTTTTCCTTTTAAAACCTTTTGGCGCCAAAGCCCTCCCCCAACACATATTAACATAATCATGCCCACCCCAAGCAAGAAGGGCAACTAATATTATCACCTGGGCAACGGGTTACCACGTGGGCAGCGCCATCTTTAACAAAGTGAGCATAATATATTTTATCTGCCAACAGCCCCTTGTTATGGGCTAAACTATGCCCCCTAAATCCATGTGGTAAATTCCCAACCCCCAGGACCTAAGAGTGTGACCATATGTGGAGATGGGGGGTGTAAGGTCCATGGCTAACACTGTTGTGGCCATGCAGATGCAGGTTCTCACTGGATTCGGGCAGATAGTAAAGGAACAGTGGAGTCAAAAAATGGTGGGCCATTCTGTTTATTAAAGTCTCACAACTTCAGATGAGCAAACAGGCAGGGAAGACCGCCTCGCTTTCCTCAGGGCGCCCCATCCCTGATTCGGTCTCCGCAGTTCCACAACCTGGACTCACCGTCTGGACTCACAGAGCCAACAGGTCCCCACCAGCCTCATCAGGGCTCCTAAGCCCCTTAGCACTCTTTCTCTCCATCTGCTCTCCCAGCCAAAACTGGCTGGGGGAAACCCTTCTCCAGGAACCAATAGCAAACAATGGCCCCTTGTAAGGCCAGTAGCAAAGGCCACCATCACAGGCACCTGGCTTGTGCAGGTTCGCGTTAGATTCAAACAGACGGTAATGAAACAACAGAGCCAAAAGCTGGTGAGCCATCAACTTTAATTATAGCTTGCACCCGGTGGGCAAGCAAAAACACACACTGGGCTCCAAAACCCACTTATTCAGTGCTCACAAAGCTACTGACTTATCTGAGTTTCCTAGAATCAAAGGTTTCTAGCTCACCAGACTTATTCACCTCTGTTTCCCATCTCCTTCTCCAGCACAAACTCTGCACAAACTGGCTTCTTTCTCAGCACTCCGCCATCTTGGCTGCTTCCTCTCCTCCACGTGGCCTTAATCTGCTCTCCTTTCTAATACTAACCTCAGGAACCCAGAGAGCAAGCTCCCAGACTGCCCCACTTTATAGTGTAGAATCCAAACCTTTAATCCAATCTACAAACAAGAAAGTCTGGTACAAAGTCATTTATCTGAGGCATACTGGGAGGATTCCCCATGAGAGTGCACCACCCTACATCATCCAATCAGTCAAGAGTATGGGGAAAAGCTTACTCTTAAAACTTGAACGTGGGCAGCGCCATCTTTAACAAAGTGAGCATAATATATTTTATCTGCCCAACAGCCCTCCCAAGCAGGAAGGCAATTCACAATTTGCAATCTGCCACCCTGAGGTCAAGCACTGCAGCCTTCCACAGACTATACATACATGGTGCTGCCCAATATAAGTGAACAAACTTATAAAACATTTGTTACAAACTTGTTTGCCTAACAGGGGGTCTTTACAGAGGTGATTAAAGTGAAATGAGGTCATTAGGGTAGGCCCTTAATCCTGTATGACTAGTGTCCTTATAAAAAGAAGAGTATAGGAAACAATAGGAAGCAGACACTCACAGAGGGAAGACCACAGTTTCTTCACATCAAAGATAGAGGCCTCAGGGGAAACCAGACCTGTCCAAGCCTTGTTCTCAGCTTCCAGCCTCTAGGACTGGGAGCAAACAAGTCTGCTGTTGAAGCCTCTTATTCTTCGTACTGTGTACTTGTTACATAGTAAGAAGCGAACAAGGCCTGATATGACTAATACAGCACCTTGAGTAAATAACTCAGGATATCAAGATCACAGGGTGAAGCCTCAGACCAGGTCCTTGGCCAGTCTGAATGCAGATGCAGATGCCTAGTGATGCCCTCTCCCCTCCTATGATGCCCCCTGCCTGGCTATCAGCTTTGTTCCCATTTACACCCATGTCCAATCCACCTGCAAATCCCTTCCTGCTCCCTCCAGGACATAACCGGGTAGGGTTGTCCCCTCCACACTGTCACCCCAGCATCACCTCTGCTTTCCAGATGCCAGTCAGCATAGCCCTTTTACATTATTGAACAGCTTCACTCCTCTTTGAACATTGCTTCAATGCCTGCCCACCTCATTCACAGTGCAATCCTTGTCACCACATGAGCACCAGCCTTATGTGCCCTTCCAGCCCCAGCTTGACTCTGCCCAGCCCACACTTCCTGAGTCTCCTGTGCTGGGTGGTGGGGGGATGAGGACGGCATGGGAGGACATGTGGAGAATCAAAGGGCAACCACACTTGTCAAGGTGACCCTTACAGCAACCTGGGGTGGACGGGGCTTTCAGACTCAGGAGGGTGAACCTCAAGGTCATCCTTTGCATTCTGTGTGCACCTCCACCCATCATAGCAACTTCTGCTTGTTCATCCTGAGGCTGGTGCCACCCACCCTCTAATAGCCTCCTCAGAGCAGACCCAGCCTGCAACCTTCCTCCCTGGGCCCCTGTCCTCAGGCCCCTGTCCCTGGGCTCACTTCAGGCAGAGGAAAAAGAGAAATTCTTACACTCTGGAGGGTTTTGCTCCAAGCCACTGGGGACATTTTTCTGAGAATGAACAACCCTCCCTGTGGCCTTCCTGGCCTCACAGGCTGGCTTCCCTGCAGTTGTGCAAGCCCCCATCTCGTTTTAAACCTCTTCGTAGTGCCTAAACACCGACAGAGACAGTCATGTTGCTGGGAACCAGTCTGAGCAGAAAATAGGGCAGCTGTGTCCACTGGGGTGCCACCACTGGATGTCCTAACTCCGTCTACTCCTTAGAATAAAATGGCCCATAATCAACCATTTTAATGGGCTGTTGAAACAGTCAAACAAACCAAAGTATTGGAAATCATAACTTTTAATCCCTGGGTTATTATTATTAGTGAATCATTTTGGATTCATGAATGACCTTTATTATTTTTACAGTTCTTTTTTTTCTTTTCTAATATAAAATAAATGTTTTCCTTTGAAGAATTGTCAGAAGGAATGAATTAATTAAGGTTATTCAAAAATAATTTGGAAATTCCCATATGTAATGATACAAACTTAGATTCTGAATTTCTTTGATGATATAGAAAAAAAGGAATATGCAGAAAATCTGGTTAAGAACACCCGTGCTAGAATGTGATTGCCCAGGTCCATGTTCTGACTCTATCACTATTAGCTGTGCAACCATAAATTAGCTAATTAAATTTCCAGTGCTTCAGTTTCCCCTACTGCAAGACAAATACAAGTATTTATAGGATTTTGAAAAAAAATTAAAAATTATTCTGGGTAAGGCTCAGAAGAGTGTTTAGCAAGTTGAAAGCTGTCATAAGTATCAGTTGCTACAATCATTACCCATCAGTATAAGTATTTTATTACTGTTTCTAAGTGTAATAACAAAGTATGAGTGGTACTTTTACGACTAAATGAAGAGAAATACAGTGTACATTTTTTATCTCACATTAAGTGGTAAAGAAACAACCACTACTAAGGTCAGGGATAAAACCAACCATATCAAGTCTTCTGATGTAACTTATTTTGTTGCCACAGTACCTGGGCTGTCTGATACACAATATCCTCTTGCTTCATTTAAAGCAAAGTAACAATAAACCTAACAATACTTGACTACAATTTATTTTGCCAAAGAAATTTTAAAACTGTTATCTCATTGCATCGTCAACAAAACTTCAAAACTTCATAAGTTAAGAGAAGCAGGTCTTATAAAGTCATGATTTACAGATGAGGAAACAGATTCTGGGAGGGTGGTTTGCACCGACATGAATAGAACTGTACCCAGGACCAGTGTTTTCCCACTGCTCTAAGAAACCTCCCAGATCAGGACAACGCTTGGACTCAGAAAACCTGGACAGAGTAACTGAGGTTTCAAATGCTAAGCCAAATAGAGGAAGACTCTGCTTTTCTGTTCATTCAAGGCTGTCTGTTACCTTTAGGATTGGGATGTGTGTGTACTTGTGTGCGTGCATGTGTGTGCATGCTCACCACGGTGGGATGTGAGTGTGATTATTGTTAACTAACATTGCTATAGGTGAATGATTTTTATAAGCTTTCTGGTAAATGATGGGTTGGATCTGTGTAATTAACTGTAAGCAGCGAGCAAGCTGTGGACCAAAGCAACATAAATTACAGTTACTGCTCTTCTACTCTGTAATCTGGAGGAAAGACATTTCTCAGCGGGCTTTGCCTGACACCCATCTGTCTCTTATTTACCACTAAGGAGGTGCAGGCAGGGTGAAGCTCAAGCATTTGCACATTGAAGAAGCTGAGGGACGGATGGCTTGAGGTGTCCTAATCACCCAGGAGACATTCGGATGTGATTGTTCTGTTGCAAAATGCTGCCTGGGAAACAGGCTCCATCTTGGTCACACGTTGTACTCCTTTTTTTCCCAGCCTAGAAACCTATTTCCAGGTCAAGCAAGCAGCCTGAATGGAGGTAGTAAGAAAAATAATCGGCAAAATCTTCTGAAATAGGGTGTCTTCTTAAAAATTTACTCTCCTTACTCCTAGGAGCTGACAGGGAATAATAATTCTTCCCATTTACAGCTGGCTCAGCGATCTCTCCTGCATCCTGGAGAAAAGAGCATTTAAGAAGAAACAGTCTTGCTGTGATTTCAAAGCCTTCCTCCTTAATGATATCTGTGCTGCGTATATCTTTTACAAAGGAAGATCTTGCAGAAGCTCACTTACAGTCTTGATCTACCGAAAGTGTTCTGTAAGTGTCTAGACTTTGCGAAGGAAACATATTTAAATTCCAGTTTGTTTTGAATACCAGGTGCAGATATGACATAGAACGTGCAGCTTATTTCTCAGGGAGTTTTGCCTCTGGAGGCTGGGAGAAGCCCAAGTCATCATCTGATATTGGCTGTCTGTGAGATTTCTTTCTAACAGGACCTCCCTCCCTGCCAGTGGGGAAGACTAATTTATAGTGATCATGGAAAGGAAGGAATACTGCCAGGTGGGAGCCTGGGTTGAGGAGACATTGTGCTGTCACCAGGCCATGCTGGGTCCCTGGGGGCATCCTGCTGACCATATGTGTGCCAGTAGGGTCACTGCTTCTGTCTGGAGACACAGGTTATGCGCGGGGCACGAGAGAAAGCTGTGACACATGTAAGCCAGGCTCCCCAAGCCAGGTATTTCAGGCACTCACGGGCCTGAACTTGGAGATCTACCAGCAGCTAGGGGGGCAAATGCAAGCCAGGAGACACTCCTGCTACCTTGACTTCCCCAGGTAAAGGTAAATGCCATCAAACAGAGGAATTATTTTTGATGCAATTTTGCTCTGCTTATTTTTCTTTTGGAACATTGCAAATGAGAATAAAGAAAGAGCAATTCTCTTTCCTATGATACAAAAACAATCAGAAACTGAAGATATTTTTTGAGGGTAATAACTTTGTTGCTGCTTTACATGACATTAGATGGAAAGTTAGATGCCTGAAAAGCCAAAAGCAGCACTAAAGGAGCAAAACTTGAGTTCTGCTTACAAAGAGATATGTCGTGATGGCTTTCATGACATGTTTGCATACATTGTCTTTTTAAGTTCTTACCAAATAAGCCTCTGAATTCATGACCAGTCTAGAGTTGCCTTAGTCTGTGTGGACTGCTATCACAGACTAGCTTAGATGAGGTGGTGTATGAACAACTAAAGTTTATTTCTTATAGTTCTCAAGGCTGGAAGTGTGAGATCATGTAAGTGGCAGATTCAGTGTCTAGTGAGGACTCGCTTCCTGTTTAGTCAATGGTGTTTCTTAATAGGTCCTCACATGGTGGCCAGGCAAGGGAGCTCTCTGGGTCTCTTTAAGGACACTAATCCCATTCGTAAAGGCTGTACTCTTACAACCTCCTCACCTCCCCAAGTTCCCACCTTCTAATACCATCACACTAGGGGTAAGATTTCAATATATGAATTTTAGGGGTCGATGCACTTAGTGTATAGCAGTTATTAATGTCAAAGTCAAGTTTTCTACCTCTGAAATGACCAAAAAGGGCAGAACTGCCACAACTCACAGTAGCATCTCATGTTAAAGCAATGACTCTGCAGGTCTCTGAAAACACCTAACAACAGCCCTCACTGTTTCCTGGCTCCTGTGGAAATTAACAAAGAAAGAAGCTCCATACATAGGACATTACAGAAACAGGTGTCCTGTATAGTTTTACATTTTTTATTATCCAATAAAGGGGACATGTTCATTCCAGTTTTTATATGAAAGAACACATAAATGGAAGGGACTTGTCAGGTGAAAAAATAATTTGCAGAGGAAACATTGTTCCCAAGCCACTGGATGGGTCTCATCATGAAACCTAGGAAGCTATATGTGATGTCAAGAAGACTGGACCCAAGGCCAGTGTCCTTCTGCCCTTTTCAGAAGAGGCATTCTGAAAAAGATTCCCTGCTTTTACAAAACAACCAAGGTCAATGAAATCATCTTTTGAACAGCCATGGAATATGTAAGCTCATTTATTCCCCAGAAACATTAAAGGAATTGTATGCTTTCAAACTGAGTTTTCCAAATTTATTAAGAAAACAGGAAGATTGCTTGAGCTCTTCATGCCTTATTTGTTCGGCTCATGAAGGATCAGAGTGAGTAATGGCAGAAAGTTCATTTGGGTCCATATGTGCCCATTGGGGACTGTGACTGCTCATGGAAACCAGAGACTGTTCTCTGTAGACCCCACACGAATGATGGCCAAGGGGGGAGGTGCTTCTTGGAGCAGCGGGGAAGGAGTGGTGCTTTGCCATTAGGTAAAGATGAGACACTCACCGTCCTCAGAACTGCACCTGGATGCCTGCTCTTCCACCTCTCCCTGGTGTTGGCATCTTTGATAGAACACACTTTCCATCTTCACAGGCCTAGTGTGAGCAAGAAAGACACAGGAACCTCCCACTCCATTGACAACTTGCTGATCTAAGGATAAGTAAGCCTTCAGTGAAACCAGATCTCCCCCGGGAGGCATGCAACAATGTGTCCAGCTGAGAAAATTAAAAAGCAAAAAAGGAGGTAAATTTCCCCAAATTCTTATATAAACTTTAAAATCAGAAAGAGAGTCAGGGGTTGAGGTGCCTGTGAGATCCAAGTGCCATCCAAGACAGTATTCCTTAGCCAGAGGTAAATAAGAACATGTAAGAAACAGACTGACTTGCAGTGTAAGACTCTAGGGGGTACAGATCCTGCTTACGAGACTCAGTGACATAAGCTTGGTATTTGGAAGAATGGAGATAAATTCCAGCAGGAACAGCTAGAGGACTGAGGACAACATTGGTTCTGGAAAACAGGATTGGAAGGAGGGGTGTTGCAGCAGCTGTTTTTGTAATTGTAAGCCTCTTACTAATATTTTATTTTTAACTTCTGTGCATTTTTTTATTAAAGGAAAGAAGAAGAAAAGGAAGAATGAAGGGAAGGTAGAGGGAAGAAGAGAAGGGAAAAGAAAAAAACAAACTTCTCATGACGAAGGTGAGGTTGGGTCAGTTGATGTTCAGTTAATTTTTTTTGTCTAGGGTTGGACTTAGAGAGGTAGGCAGCCTATAAGATAAGGAAGTAGGAAAAAATGCATCTCAGGGGCACTGACTGCACACAAATCTCTTGAAGTCTTTGGACTCTTGAATATCTTTAATTCTCATGCTGACTTGAGCTAGTAAGTTGTCCCCATTCTATAAGTTAAAACAGTGGTCGGCAAACTGTGGCTCGCGAGCCACATGCAGCTCTTTGGCCCCTTGAGTGTGGCTCTTCCACAAAATGCCACGTGCAGGCACTACCTCGATAAGGAATGTACCTACCTATATAGTTTCAGTTTAAAAAATTTGGCTCTCAAAAGAAATTTCAATTATTGTACTGTTGATATTTGGCTCTGTTGACTAATGAGTTTGCCGACCACTGGATTAGAAGATTAACTGAACTATTAGAAGTATTAATAGACAGGCCTGTGTTTGGTCAGAATCTGGAAGGTTCCACTTGGCATGGTGGACAAGGCTTGCTCTCAGCTCCTAGACCCATTGTATGCTGTAAAAATGAAAGTTTCTATCTATAGTGTAATTTTTGCATATTTTTCTCCAGGAAGCCTCCTGACATGACACTAAATAAACCATCGCTTTTTGTTTGTTTGTTTTTTAAAGCAAAACTTGCTAAACTGGCTTTTAATACTTACTGAGCCATATTGGCTATTCCTCCCCTCTCCACAACTTTTTATTTTAGTATTTGAGTTCAGTATTTAGGATTCAGTATTGGGTCTCCTTATTTAGTCTCTAACATGGGGGTGGCTGGGCTTTGTACTGGGTGAGACTGGAATCAGAATGAGGGAGGGACAGGTGTTGTTCAGTAGTCTAGCTTAATCCAGGAGGGGGAGCTGCTTTTGATGTCACACCCTCCCTATGGTACTTCCTAAATCTTTGTTATTAGAGATTTCTGTCATCATCAAATCACAGTAAAGACTATTGTGGCCCAGACTGGTGGCTCAGTGAATAGAGTGTTGGCTTGGCATATGAACGTCCTGGGTTTGTTTCCCAGTTAGGGCACACAGGAGAAGTAACCATCTGCTTCTCTTCCCCTCCTCCTTCATTTTCCCTCCTCTTCCCACAGCCAGAGGTTTGACTGGTTCAAGCATAGCTGGCTCCAGGCACTGATAACCTGGTACTCGAGCATGGGCTCCAGATGAAGTTGCTGGGTGGATCCAGTCAGGGCTCATATGGGATTCTGACTCATTATCTCCTCTCCTCTCACCTAAAGAAATAAAAAAGACTATCATGATGATGATTCATATTGCAAAACACCAAAAACATGCTTTCTATCTCTATTTCTCCTAAGTGGATGCAAAGAATTGGGAAGCATTTTCACTTTGCAAAAGCAAAGAGAAAAGATAGCATTTTGAGGCAGAAACAGACACTACAATATGCTAACAACATAGTAGCAATTATTAAAAGTTACCAGACTAATTAAAATGCCAACTGTCTGACAATAAACAGTAATTACACAGCTTCTCTGGGGATGAGCCATTGCAGAGTGGGTGGGTAGAGAGTGAGATCATGTGGGGGTTCCCACATGGTGGCCCTGACCAGGCACTGCGGTGGGGGGCCAGGCCAGGGTAGGTAGCACTGGTGCTGTGCAAGTATACACACACACACACACACTCACACTCTCTCACACACACAGAGCCATTTTAAATTGGAGCTAGATCTGCCATCCCAGAGAAACTGCTTTGTACATCTTATGCCTCAAACCTTTGGAATGTTAAAATGGCAAAATAAGCTTTGGACTGTGCCTAAGCAGCCTTGTTTCCCAAAAAAACTGTTTGCAAGGATAATGAGAAAGCAGTTATTATGACTACTAGGCTGATGACTACTGAACTGAAAATTAAAAACATAGTTTAGAGTTAGCGTCACTATGTTAGCTTACCTGCACCAATAACAATGTCTTCGTTCTATGGATGTAGTTGTTGTTACCCTTCCCCTTCTCATAAATATCCATTGCCTTAGTCTGCTAATTGGAACACTATTTGGCTTTCTGCCTGAGTCAATGCTTCTCTAATAGCTTTTTTTTTTTTTAAGATCTCAAATAAACGCTTGCTGCCTCTCACTTTGGCCTTTTACTTTTAGGTTATCTGAAGGAAGAAGGAGGAAACAAAATGATTAGAAGCTGGAAGGATTCAGAGAGAAGTCACCTTATCTCTTCTCTATTTTTAGAAATCTCCTTTTCTTCACTTTTCACCAAGACAGATCATGTGCCCAGCCTGCAGGGCCACATCTCTCTGCTTCACCCTCATTCTGCTTTGCATCCTTTTGTGGGATGGTCGGTCCGGTGAGGCCAAAGAGGAGACAGAAAAGGGGCTCAGGAAAACAAAGTTTATCCTATACTCGCAAGTGCTGGAGACAGGAGGTGTACCCACCAGACTGAGGGAGCACAGAATGGTCAGAAGATGAGACAGGAATGGGGAGAAATCTCAGCCACTAACTTTATTGGGGTTTCCACTAGAAGGAAAGGCAAGGCAGGGGAACAGTTTAGGGCGGGCTAATTTGACTGACTCTGGGAGATTTGAGCTGCATGGTGGTCCCTGGTTCTCTGGCCCTTGGCCTCGCATGATGAAGGCAGAGGAATATCTCCTGCTGAGGTGTGTGGGCCCCCAGGAGTGGTCCAACTCTGGATGGATGGGTTGTAGATCATGGGCGTGCTTCCATGGGCCCTTTTTTTGTCCTAAGAATTGGCTCACCCTGGGAGGGGTGGTCTCTCTCCAGCCAGAAAGGTTTTTTAAGATGTCGAATCATCATAATATAATGAAAATTAAAAATATATTTAATATACTCCCCAATCTCTATCAAAATGCCATTCCTCCTGAATGCAGAGTGAGGACAGGAAGTTGAATAGACATTTAGACTCTGCTCCCCTCTAAGGCAGATTTGGGGTGAGCTGTAACAATGAGCCACAGTAAACGTATAACTCAAGCATCAAGCATGAAAAGGGCTTGCTTGTTTCCAGGGCCCTGCACACGTACAGCTTCTTACCTAACCAGGAGATAGCGGCAGTGTGATGAGCGTCAGGGAATGTGATGGGTAACAGGCACAGGCATTTGTGACACACCGTATTCTAGGAAGAATTTGCCAATGCGTCATGGTTTCCAGCTGCCTGGCAGAGGACAAGGAAGTTCCCTGTGCCTCCTGTAATTGCATATAACAGAGTGCTCTGCTCTGTTCCATGTGTTTTCAGTTCCAATCTCTGGGTTTTTTGGGTGGTTCATACTTCTTGTTACTGGCTCACAGCCACACATGAGAGGCAGTAGAGACGAGTCAATGTGAACTTCCACCTGGAGCAAAAAAGTGGCAAAGGCTTGCTCTGCTCACCTGCACTGCGTCACACACTGTATGAGCAGCCTGGTTCACAGAGAGGAAGCCGTGACCCAGGAAGACAGCGTGAGTTGTGTAAGCTCACTCATTCCATAAACAGCAAAGAGAGGTGATGTACCTTCAGGCTGTCCTGACACAGTTTTTCATTACACTCTTCCTTCTCGTTCAAAGTGATAATCAGAGCCACAGTGGTGTAGCTGCTCTTGCCACGTGCCAGGCAACATGTGAGCACTTCACTCATTCAGTTCTTATAACACATCTTTCAAATCGGTCTTATTAATAATATCACCATTTTATAGGTGAGGAAACTGAGGCCCAGGGAAGTGACAGCGTTTCCTGTAGGATACACAGAGTGGGGTAATTATTTGTGTGGCCGGAAATGGAACCAGGTCAGTCTGTCACAAAGATCTGAGTCTATCTCAGGTGTCAGGGGTCCCCCCCTGCCACCTTGCTCCTGATGGCTATGGCTTGCAATAAAATTTCTTGTCCCATAAGTTCTGGGACAAGAAGGGAGTTCTTTCTTGGCAACACTCAAGATCATGAGTGCTCTTGTTCAAAGACAACCAGAAGTGTTTTTACAAGAAGACAAGGATCATTTAATTCTGATGCCATTAAATTAATAAAACTCTCGGGCTTGGCTAGTGACAATCTAATTAAACTTACAGAATGTAGTTCAATTATGTAACAAAGTGGGTTGACTTTCAGATAGATGAGTTCTGGATACATATCAGCCACTTAATCACTTGCCTGCTGTATGAGGTAAACTGGGATTAAATATTTCATCACACAGAATCCTGAACACATTCCAGCTCCCTGTCAGGGTCTTTTGTGGGCAGGGGTCAGCTCATTCTGCTGCTGAGGTTATTGATGGAGATATGATTGCCACCTGCCCAGTTAGGGTCTGGTCAGGCTGGAATTGGCAGTGTCTGCTTGGCCTGGATGCTACTAATCAGGCTAACAAATATTCACTGAGAGCTAACTGTGACGTCCTGCCACTCCTTTGGAGAGCAATTTGGCAAAATTTAATACAATTGCAGGTGCACACCTATGAACTCAAAGTCACCTTCTAGGTATTGACCCGTGGAGAAATTCTCACACACGTGCACAATGAGACACACATGAGAGTATTTGCTGCATCCTCACTTGTCTTTGAGAGAAACTAAAAATTCCTTAAAGTGGCCATGGACAGGTGAATGACTGCTTACACTTTGGTACATTTCAGTTGTTAAAATGAGTAAATTAGAGCTTAATGTATCAAAATGGCTACATCATAAAAAATAGTGAGTGAAAAATGTAAGATGTAGAATGACATTACAGTATCATGCCATATATATAATTTTTACATACATTTTATGACTGCATTTTCTCACATATAATAAAAACATCAAAGCATTTTTTCAGATAATTAACCATCAAAATTATGATAATATTTATCTTTTAGAAAAGATAAGATGGAAAGAATTGGAGAAGCATACATGAGCGATTTAAACTTTATACTGATTTATTTCTTTGAAATAATAAGGACTGAGGTAATGATGTAAAATATTGTTTGTAATAATGCTAGTTTATGAGTGTTCCTTTTATTGTTCTCCATGTTTTTTGTGATGCTTGAAATAGCTCATAATATATGAAGAGCTTCCTGTGAGCTAAGTATTAGGACATTCGGTGTAACAAGAATAATACCTGTAAGAAAGGTACAGAGAAGCAGCAAAAAAGAAAAAATGTACTTATAAAACACCCTTCTAACTGGTACCACAAGCAGCAGAGATGAAATAATGACTTAGCCTGAATGCTGTCTTTGACACAAGCAGAATTTATGACAACCTTTCTCTTGAGCAAAATTTACTTCCAGAACACTTTCCTGAATTTTTCTCTTTATAAATGTGACATACATATGAACTAGCACTTCAATGTAAGTCATATAAACTTGGAAAGAAGTACAAAATGATTGAGTACTTGGAGAAACACCATCCCTGCAGGAGATACCTGGTTGTAAACCTTTTGATTTTATTACTAATTTAGAATTAATTTGGCTGCTTCTGTTATAAGAAAAAAAAAAAAGCACAGGTGGCTCTGAGCATCTGCCAGACATTTGATAGATTGAAATCTTGGCTTGAGTGTGCCACCAGCCACAGTAGGTGACTATGACAGACTCCGTTGATGGCACTTGATCTAGCGTTTCCGGCTTAGGTTTCTTCCCTAGTTATTTAAAAATTACTTGAAACTTCAGTTTTTCAACTCACTTAATGTTTAGATAAATTTGGCAAAAGTCAGAAAAACAGTCCGTAGCTCAACAAATGAGAACAATTTAATTTCCCAGTGGATAAGGACTAAGTTCTCATCTGTTCTCCAAGATACTCCATTCCACTCAGTAAACACTCCTAAAAGATGATTAGCATGATTCCAAGGATACATTTAGGTCTTACAGTGACAGTATAGCTCATGATGAAAAGAATCAGTTACACTTTCTTGATGTTCTCTGGTCCTACCTAGAATATTTCCATATGTGTCCAATATAGCATTCTAGTTACAGTGAGCAATATATGTTATTATTAGAGACCTATTCTCCAAAACAAATAGAGGCTAGGAATTTGTGAAGAGGTTTTCTGTATATAGAGGTCTAAAATAATATTAATAGGTTTTTAAAAATAACAATTTGTGATGAGGTATGTAGCAAACACCTCTGGTTCTTCATGTCACATCTTCTTGGCCCACTCATGATTTCTACTCAGCTGTTGTGCACAGTTCACTGAGCTCACTACTGTGATAGCCTCCCACCTCAGGCACATGCTGCATGTCTTTCCTTTTTGTTTTAGCACCTCGTCCATGTCCAGCATCAGGGGGGCTCACTTGTCCCACACTGGTGCAGAAGGCAAGTCAGAGGGATGCACTTTGTAGGTGAACCCTTCACCATGGCAGGTTGTGTTAAGGCCTCCAGTGCTTCAGGAGATGATTCTGATGGTCAGTCTGAATTAGGTTTTCTTCTTTTCAATGTGGTTGAACTTTATATGACTTTGAGACTGTGGCTTAATGTTGTTGGTCAGTTTTGTAAGTTTTTCAGAAAAGTCTCTCCCACTTTCTATCTACTTCTGAGATCCCATTTGCACCCTTGTCCTTTTGGGCTGCCCTCTGAATATTTTATTTTGATCTATCTTTCAGTTCATTAATTCCTCAACTTTCCTCAGTTTTTATTATAGGAAGCTCCTGTTTGCTCAAAGTCAATCACTGAGTTCTTAATTTGGGTTATTGTTCCTTTTTATTTAGAGTCTCTCTGGTTATTTCTTGATAATTTTCAGCTCTTTAACTTTTCTTTTAGCTCCTAAAACATGTTAATCATGTCCAATAACAGCTTTATCTGAATTTGCTATCTATCTGTTTTTATTGTTCATTGTCTTTTTGGTATGCACTCTATTATTCTTGATTGGGTGCTAGACATTGTAAGTGAAAATAATTAAAACTAATTTGATGCATAACATGGTGTTTTCTTTCTCTATAGAGATGCTTATGCTTTTGACAAGTGTGTGGGGGCAGCAGACATCCTGGAACAATTTGATCCACTTGTGGAATTAATAAGATTTTAAGGTGAGCTTTCATTCCCAAGGATGCTGACCTCTTTCTTGTCCTCATTATTATGTGAGTGCAGTTGTTCAGGTATCGGCTCTTTGTAGACAGTGGACTCTGATTTTCACTCACTACATCTGAGAGGTTGACAAAAGCACTGTTCAGCTTCTAAGCTTCTCAATTCTTTGTTGGCAGAAAATGTCCCAAATGTTAGGTTCATTAGCGTGGGTTATATATTCTCCTGGACCTTATTTTTCTTGCCCTGTTATCTCTTTAGTGATTTCAAACACATTAAGTAGATTTGCTCTCTTTCTTTAGTTGTTCTTGGTGGGTGACTAGATACACATTACCTAGTCCTATTAGGTTGCTAAGGGTACCATAGACAAATACCTCAGCTCTTGTGGCTTCATCTTAAGATCTAATTACCTCCTAAAGAAACTACCTCCAAACATGTTGAGGATTGGGATCTCTTTTCTTTTTTAAAAAGGATTTTATTTATTATTTTTGTTTGTTTGTTTTTAGAGAGAGAGAGAAAAGAGAGAGAGAGAGAGAGAAAGGGTGGGGGGGAAAGCAGGAAGCATCAATTTGTAAAAGTTGCTTCTTTTATGTGCCTTGATGATGCAAGCAGGGGGTTTCAGACCAGTGACAACACTCCAGGTCAATACGCTATCCATTGCACCACCACAGGTCATGCAAGGGATTAGGATTTCAACACATAAAGTTGGGGGAAGAGACACAAATTTTCAGTCTATAGCAGGGACCAAGTCATAAAACTCTTAGTAGCTTTAGATCTTTCAAGCTGTTCTCCTGATTAGTGTTATCTGCTCTTTCTAACAACAACAATAGAAAATCCAGGAATTTCCATTTAAAAAAGTCAAGTCAAAAGAAATATTCAAATTGTGTTTAAGAAATTCATAAATAAGTCACTAATTTTAATCTTTTAATAAATAATTCTGCCTTTATGGAAATTAAGCTACTACTGAATGTCAAATTTATTTCTACATTGTTTACTGTAGATTTATTTTTAGTATTTGTTTTATCTTCTTAAAAGCTCATGCCAAAAATGTGGAAAATGCATTTTTCATTAAATTATATAGAAATAAAGTTTGAATAATTTCTACATTTTCTACTTTCAAGAACAATTTATGCCTAACCCCCCTTCCTTGTAAATTGTTAAAAATTGTCCAAGTTATTTGTTTTATGAAGTCTTAGTGCTTACAAAAGATGCCCACTAAAACACTGTCTACCTTTCAGTATGTAGAGAAAGAGAGCCAGGCACACTCACAAATATTGCTCATTTATGGCAAATGTGCTTTGCTAAAGGTTAATCTAAATTAATTTTCTAGGAATTGTTCAGGCTGGCAAACTAATGAGGTTTACAGAGCTTGGAAAATGGTTGGTCCAAGCATAACAATGGATACTCAGAGAATTTTGAAAAATGACAATTCTGAAGAGTACCATACTAGAGAGTAATTAAAGTGCAATAAGATACTGCCATCTCAAGAAGGAGATGTAAAAATAAGAAAATAAGTGTTCAACAGGGGGGACTGAATGGTCCAGTACCATCATGTTTGCATATGTTTTTACCACGGAACCTTCTCATCCTGTTAGCTTTTGCTTGGTATCTGAATATATGAAGCATAGATAAGGCAGAAATTTGTTTATTCTCCCTCCTTTCTTCCTTTCCTTCTTCTTTTTCCTTTTTGCATTCCTTCTTTTCTTATTTTTTTCCCTTTTATTCTAGAATAAGATGCCTTATATGCTCATGATTCTAATATTCCCTTGTTACTTATCATCCATTGGTAGCAGGATTTATAGATGACTGATAAATTCTTATGTCAATCTCAGCCTCCAAATTTTGTCTGCAATGTATTATGTTTATACTATATCAATACAGTCATGATTCACATGGGCACATAGTTAAATACTTGCTCTGTTGCATGGTGGTCATGCTTATCTTAACACACACACATACATATACACTCCCTCTTTGGACAAAAGCTGTGAACTTCCTAATCAATGTCTTATTTAAAGAGCTCAAAAACAGAAATAGAAACAGAAACACATCCTGTGGTTAATACTGTAGGATGACAACATCAATCCACTTGGTAACTTTCAATGTGTAAACTTTGGTGTGTAGTATATTCTAGCTGGTAAGTCAAATACGTGTGTCTTAATTTACTATGAAAAAGTTAAAAAATATTTAATATATATATATATATATAAACAATTCATTAAATAAAAAAAATAAATAAATGGAGAAAAGAGACAAATATTTTTATAGAAGAATGATAGAAATAGAAAATTGCTATAACACACCATAGTAATAACTGTCACAAGCAAAACATGCTAATGGTACTAAAAGTAATGGGCAAAACTTTAAGAAGAAGCAGGATGCCTGCATGGTCTTAAGTATCTTCCCCTAAATATTTGTTAAATACTGTGGTGATTTTAACATATATTCTCAAATTCCCCACATTCCTTTGTCAGTGTAAACTCCTGTTACTTGCCCCTTGATTGGGGGCTGTCCTTCATTACATTAATAGGTTGAGCATGAAAAGGAACAACAGTGACTTCACAGTGGAGGAACCTTCACGACCTTTATCACAGTGGAGTCAACTTCACCAATAGGAAGCAGAGCTGATCTCCTGTACCCAAACATAGCATGATGGGGAAAGATCCTCACCCTTGCAGGATTCTTCCCAATACTATAACTGCTGAGAAGACAGCAGAACAGCCTAAACTGAGGGAAATCCTCTAAAACCCCTGAAAGGTATCCTCCAAATTCTTGAATCATCAAAAACAGGGAAGTCTGGTTAGAATTGTCATAAATGAAAGGAGACATGACGACTGTATACCATGTGGTACTTGGGCGGGCCTCTGGAATGTCAAAAGGACATGAATAGAAGACAATGAAGTCCTGAAGTCGGAAGTTTAGGGTTCCTTATGAATGTTGATTTTTAAAATTTGATAAACAGACCATAGTTATAGAATATGTTAACTTATAAGTAAATGGTCTATCCATGCAGTGGAATATTATTCAGCCTTAAAAAAGAGATTTTGCCACATGCTATAAGATGGATGAACCTTGAGGACATTATACTAAGAGAAATAAACTAGTCAAAAAAGGACAAATCCTGTATGATTCTACTCAGTTGAGGCATCTAAAGTAGTTAATATAGTCACAGAAAGTAGAATGGTGGTTTCTAGAGGCCAGGGAAGGGGAAGGGAGAGTTGTCATTTAATGAGTTCTGAGTTTCAGTTTTGCAAGATGAAGAAGTTCCAGAGATCTCTTGTACAACAATGTGTATTATTGCACTGGTACACATTGTACACTTACAAATGGTTATGACAGTACATTTTATGTTGTTTTTTTTTTTATCCAAAGAAATATTATTTTTAAAAAGTATTCTTTTTCCCAAGGAAACAAACCAACTTAAAAGCAATAACCTAAATCTTTTTGCTTCTTACCCCCTAAAGCTATCTATTGTATAAGATACATAAATATAAATCTCAAAGACAAATTATTGCACATTGCCAATAGAAAGAATTTCACATCCTCTGCCTTGAATTCCTGTTGAGTTTTTTATATTCCAGAATAATAGAATAGCTAAAACTCTTTGTCTTCAGCTCTGCAGCTGCACATTGTGTCCAATGCTTTGGGATTTGTTATTCTCTACAACAAAGCTGACGTCGCCTTCTTGTCAACAGACTGGTGCACCTGCATCACCTACAGTCCTAATGCCCCTACCAGATACTTCCTGTTTTTCATCTTTGCTCCATTGTCCTTTATCCCACTGTGGTCCCTGCAGCTTTTCATCTTTGATCCCATTATTCAAGGAGTCCTAAGTCCTAAATTCAATTGTATTTCTCTTCTTTTTTTTGTAGAAGGTACGTAATGCAAGCCCGAATGCCAAGAGCTTTCATCTTTTCTAGGTAGGAAACTATGGGAATACAGATACAACAAAATAACAACCATATGTTTCTTAGATGTTGAGATAAAGTAACCATCCAAGGGACCAAAATGTCTGTTGTTGGCAGATCTAACTACAAAGTAGAAAACATCCCACCTTCCTGTTTGTGCCCAGGTATTTGAGTTTTTAAATTGCTTTTGGATTCTCCTCTGGGCTCATGTTGAAATTCCCCCAGATGTTCAGATCAGAACTTGGGGCCATCCTGGAGCGTTCATGTATTCTTCCCTCCACAGCCAGCCATTTGCCACTGATTCTATCAGCATGACCTCCTTGGTTCCTGCGGGTAGACTTGTCACTATTTCCATTGTCTCAAGCTTCATTAAGTCACCCTTAGGACAAAGACAACAGCATCCTAACTAACCCCTATCTCATGTCCTTAACAGCTCTCCCAAATCCAAACCATTCTTCATGGGGAGCTCCAGCAGTCTTCCTAAAATTAAAATTGATGTTTTTAAATCATTTCTTGAAATATTCCAATGAGTTCCCTTTTTCTTTTAGTAAAGCCAGCATGAGACACACAAGTACCCCACTTAAACTGGTCATCTGGTAGCCTTTTCATGGACTTCTTTAAAACTTGTACAGCATTTATTTAATAAGGAAATGATGGCCTTTAAACAAAGAGTATCTCCTGTTCTGTACACAAGGGATTTACTACATGCACTAAATATTAACAAATAATCATCTTATATAGAATTCTCTTGTTTTGCAGTGTTTCCATATTCACAAAACATGTGTCACCTCTTCTTAGTGCTCTTTTAAAATTTTTATTTTTATATTTGTAAAGTCTTGCAGCTGTCTTGAAAGTCCAGAATAAGGCACCACAAGGATGCTACCCACATCTCCGTCTGAACAGGCGGAAGGTGGCTTACGTGAGGCTCACTAACTGTTGGTTTGTCAAGCTGGCCGGCTGCTTCAGGAGCAGTCTCCCAGGTTCTAAGGTGGGAAAATGGTGGTAGCAGGAATTTGCGGGCAGCCTGTCTCCAATTATTCCACAGGCTGTTTCCTGGAGCCGCTGCTGCACCGGCTCGGCCTGAGATCGGAGCCCAGCCTGCAGGGGAAGCTCAGACTCTTCCGCAGCAGCATGCATACCCTCACACTGTGCTCCTCTCTCCCCCAGGCCCCTTGTCCTGTCTTCTGTAGGGGTCCCCTGAGCCCCTGCAGCCCATTCCTGCAGGCCACACAACCAGCTTCCCGGGTAATAGTACCGGACAATGGAGGAAAAGGTGCGTCTGGTGGACAAACACCACCCAGTGTGTTTCAGATCCAGTATGATTTCCATGTGTTCTCATGAGGAGGGGAAAGGCTCTCTCAGAGCTCAGTCATTGTAATTACACAAATGCATTCGCTTCTTGGCTCCTCCCTGGACAGTAAGGGCCTGGAGGGGAGGGCTGCACTCCACGCCCCTAAGAAGGCAGAGCCCATGCCTCAGACTGAGGCTGGGGAGCCCAGTTATTTGAAGACTCTAGGCATGCTGGACAGGACTTTGCCATGGAGTGGACTTTTGACTAGAGTCTTAAAGAGAAATAATTTTTCTCTCTAAAAACTGAAGTTTGATAAAAAGCTCTAAGAGCTCTTCTAGGAAAGTTCCATAAATAATTTATGCATAAAAATTATTTTAGAGATTGTGTGTGTAATATTTACACACCTTCTTAATATTTAAGTTCTATATAGAACACATACCTTGTCTCTCCGTGATGTGTTCCACCTAATATGTAGTTCCTATATTTCTTCCCATCTGAGTCTGGACTAGTTCCCTTCTTGGCTTCTTCATGGTGTGTCCACACTACTTCACAGGATAAAATTCATCACGATTCATTAAATTTGCTCATACAAAAAAAGCTTGCTATTCCCTGGGGCAAGTTCATTAAAAGAATCTCTTTGGTTGAATTATGAATCATTTTTCCCTGAATCCAAAGAGAGCCCCTCCAAGGCACCAGTGAAAGGAGGCCTCACAAAGCAGAGTTGGCAACCGGGCAGCTGAAAATCATGGCCTGCATGGCAGTTTCTGGATAAAAATATCACCGTGGGAGAGGACACGCCATATGGCTGTCTGGTGGTGTTCTCTGCTTGGCATCAGCTGAGCTCCCAAGGCCCGGCTGGCGCAGAAGGTAATTAGATTCCTGCACGTTGTGCTGGGTCGTGCTGCAAGGAGAGTCTGTGTGAGCTGGAGACACAGCTCCCTGCAGGTCAGAGCAAATCCATTTTGTTATTAGCCATTGAAGGACTGTAGGCACTTATCTTCTGAAAGTCACAGTTGGAAAGATAAAAATGTACATCTAAGACATTTCTCCTGTAGCTTCTTTTCTCCCAAAATGAAAGGGAGGTCTCTGCGGTGAGATGGTGTTTTTTACACCTATTTCCAGCCCTTGGGTTCTTTTGCAGAGGTGGGAAATATTCCTGGTAACTTCTCAGATGAGTTTATTAACATATGTTATTTATTGATATACACATAAATATATTTTATATATACTATAGTAATAGTAACATGCATTTTTAAGAGCCCCATGCAAATACCTTCAGGAAGGGAAAGGATGGTTTTCGGAATAAACATCACAAGAGGTTCCCTGGTGTCATTTGCATGCCGTTCTGCCACTTGTAGCCCTGAAAATGTTTTCACACTTAACTGAAAAATGCACCATTAGTCCCTTGCCAGCTGTGTCACATGTCTGAATCAGAAAGTTATTTGTTCATCAGATTTAGCAGCCTTGTTGCTGCCAGCACAATGGTGGATGCCGCCAGGGGCAGAGGGAGCAGGGATGTTGTTGGGGTGACAGCTGAGAACACAGAGCTGGAGGCCAGGTGCAAAGCCATGTCCCCTCCAGGGAAACTGCAGAGGAGCCTGAAGGGACACCCCTCCTGTGGAAGGGACACCTCTATCTGCTGGTTTTTGAGTCTCTTCTCACCTCCTGCTTCTGAGAGGACTCTATATCAGGGTCTGGGGGACTTGCCAAGGCCTGTGTTCCCTTGTCATGTGGACACTCCCGGCCTCTGTTCTCCACCCCCAGTGGAACAGCTGACTGAACTCTGGCTTGGGGTGGGACACTGTCCTGAAGCTTGGGGAGGTCTGGTGAGTCATTTGGTCTGAGTGGAAGAAATCTTTGAATCCAGCAAAAAGTGGAATCTCAGAATAAACTACCAAAATATTTTCTCCCAAGTGTTACTTAATACACATTAGTAAATAATACCCGATGTCAAGGAAACCACTTCCCGAGGCTTCAGGTGTGGTGTTTCCAGTCGGCTTCAGAGTGTCAATTCCCACGACTCCTAAAAATAAAAGCCACTTATATGTGTTTTTAAAATAAATACATTGAAATTATTTTGCCTTCACATTGTTTTAACAGTTTTATTGGCATAACATTGACATAAAATATTGTATTATTTAAGGTGTAAAGTTTGATATTTTGATATATGTTGTGAAAGGATCACTATGATCAAGGTAATTAACGCATCCATCACCTCCCATGGGAACTTTGTTGGTGTATGTGCATTGAGAACATTTAAGATCTACTATCTTAGAAAATGCTAAGTGTACAATACAGTACTGTTAACTATAGTCACCATGCTGTATGTTAGGATCCCAGAAATTATTTATCTAGTAACAAAATCTGTACATTTTGACATCTATCTCCCATCTTCCCATGCTCAGTCCCTGGCAACCATCCTTCTACTCTTTGTTTCTGTGAGTTCAACTCTTCTGGATCCACATACCAGTGAGGTCACACAATGTTTGTCTTTGTCTAGCTTATTTCCATCAGCATAATGTCCTCTAGATTCTGCCATGTCACAAGTGGTAGAATGTCCTTCTTTTTAACCTTAAGAAATTTTGAATGAAATTAGAGAATTGGGGGGAGAGAGAGGAATGGTTATCTTTGATCCAGTTAGCTTTTATAGATAGTATCAATATCATTCATCTGGTTGTTCACATGTACTGCTTTGTAACTTGACTAATTCTTATACTTTGTATTTGGAAATCATTATGAAGTAAGAGAAACTTGTAAAAATAGTTTTGTGGAGTCTCAGGGACCCTTGACCCACCTTCCCCTGAGATGTCAAGGTCCTAGAGTGTAGTTCAAGTTCAAAACCAGGATGCTGACAAGGCGGTGCTGGGGAGCAGACCATGCAGACCTTACTCAGTGATTACAAACTTTCACATGCATTAGTGTGTGTATATATGTGTGTCTATGTGTGTATCTGTATGTCTGTGTGTTGTCCCACGCAGTCTTATCACATAAGTAGACTTCTGTAACCATCCCACTAAAAACGCAGAGCTGTGCATTACCACAGAGGAGCCCCTGGGCTGTTCCTTTATGCCTGCACCCTAATCCAGATCACTGTGAACATCACAAGTTTATTCTTCTGCATTACACAGCACCCCATCATCCTAGAATGAACCACACTTGTGGCACTCTTTAGCCACAGAGGGAAATTTGGGTCATGTCCAGTTTTTTTTTGACATTATGAAGAAAGTGGCGATGAGCATTTACAGGCAGCTTTTTGTATGTATCAATTTTTATTTCTCTGAGATCAGTGCCCAAGAATCCATTGCTGGGTTACTGGGAGCATTAGTGCCTATTAGTTAGTGTTACAAAGAGCTGCCATTCCACAGCATTCCCAAGAGCACTGGGTGGGAGAGCCACATCTTCCCCTGCATCTGGGTCATGACTGTGAGGGGGACCAAAGGCCCATCCCAAAACGGGCCTTTTGGAATTTTGATTTTAAACTGTCTATTAACAAACAAAAATCTCCAAAATAACCTTTGACTCTTCCCCTTTATCTGCTTAAAGAAATACAGACTTGCTTCAGAAAGGGAACCTTGGCATAGTCACCTTAGCATTTGTGAATTCTGTGGCAGACAGGGAGAAATCTAACAAAGTCTGTTGGACTTTTCTCTGTGCCCATTGTTTCCCATGAGGCCCTGCAAGAATTTGTTTACCATATGTTAGCTGTTTCTCATCTACGTATGATCTGCCTCCTTCCTCCTTTTCCTTGGAAATCCCAGACCCTTGCCTCCTTCCCTTTTATCTAGAATGTCTCCTTGAGGTTCCAAATTTCTATGGAACCCATACACGTACATATGTAATAAGTTTTGGAAATTTCCTCCTGTTAATCTGTCTCATGTTAATTTGATTATTAGCCCAGCTAGAATAATTTAGAAATGTGGGAGGAAGAAATTTTTTTGACATCCACAACACCCTTTTATTTAAGAGTCCTACTAGGTGTATAGTAATATGTCACTGTGTTTTTAATTTGCACATCCCTAATGGCCAGTGGTGCTGAGCATCTTTTCATGTGTCTATTTGCCACCAGGATCCTCCTCTGGTGAGTGGCTGCCTATTCATATCTATACCCATTTCCTAAATGGACTGTTACTTTTTTTACTATTGAGATTTGAGAGTTCTTCACATATTTCAGATACAAGTCCTTTTTCAGGACTTTCAGATAATACCTCCTGCTCTGTAGTTTGTCTTTTCATCCTCTTATCAAGAATTTTCACAAAACAAGTTTTTAATTCTGATAAAATCCACCTTATTAACTTTTTAAAATTCATCTTGTTTTCTTCTTAAAGTCTTATCATTTACACTTATATTTAAATCTTGTGTCCAATTTGAATTAATTTTTTATAAAGTGCAAGGTTCAGGTCAAGATCCCCACACATATGTAATAGTTTCAGCACCATTTTTTAAAATTATGGTATAAAACCACATAACATAAAAGTTACCATTTTAACCCTTTTTAAGTGAACAGTTCAGTGGCATTAAGTACATTCACAATGTTGTGTAACCATCACCAACCACCATGAATCTCTAAAAATATTTTCATCTTCCTAAACTGAAACTCTGTAACCATGAAACCAGCACTTCTCACTCCCACACCCCTTCCCCCCAGGCCCTGGTCTCTATTGTCTGTCTTTAAGATTTGATTTCTCCAAGTACTTCATAGGAGTGGAATCACAGTATTTCTTTGTTGTGACTGGCTTACTTTACCTGGCAGACTGTCCTCAAGTTTCATCCATGTAGTACCACGTGTTATATATATAGCATGTTTTCTTTTCTTTTTAAGCTTGAATAATAAGCCATTGTATGTGTAGACAACATTTTGTTTATTCAAAAGAATTGAAAGCAGGACCTAAAGGAGGTATTTGCATACCTAAATTCATAGCAGCATTATTCACAATTGCAGAGGTGTAACCAACCCAAAGTTCCAGCATCATTTTTTGAAAAACTATCCTTCCATTAAATTATTCTTTCTCCTTCAACAAAAATCTGTTTGGTGTATTTGTGTGGGTTTATTTCTGAGTTCTCTACTCTATTCCACTGGCCAACAGCTCATTGCCTTGATTATTGTAGCTATTTATTGAGTCTTAAAGTTAAACAATGTGCATCTACTCCTTTCTTTTTCCTTTTTTTCCTTTATTTTTTCTTTTCTCTTCTCTTCTCTCCTTTTCTTCTTTCTCTCTCTCTCTCTCTCTCTCTCTCTCTCTCTCTCTTTCTTTCAGAAAAGAAGCGGTAGACAGACTCCTACATGAGCCCCAACTGAGATCTACCTGGCAACCCAATCTGGGTTTGATGCTCAAATTAACTGAGCTATCCTTGGTGCCTGAAGCTGATTCTTGGACCAACCAAGCTATCCTCAGTGCCTGGGCTAATGCTTGAACCAATGGAGCCACTGGCTGTGAGAAAGAAAGAGAGAAAAGGGGGAGATCGAATCTGGGATGTCCATATGCTGGGCTAATGCTCTATTCACTGAGTTAACTGGCTAGGGCCACATCATTCTTTTTAAAAATAGTTGTTGGTGTTGTAGTTTCTTTATCACTCTGTATCAGTTTTAGAATAAGCTTGTCTGTATTATTGACACAGCATTGTGCTGGGATTTTGGTAAAACTTGCCAAGGTCAATTTAGGGGAACATAGAATCTTTGTTAGCTGAATATAATATTCTAATCCTTAAACACAGTATAGCTTGTCATTTATGTAGATCTTTGATTTGTACCTGATTTTTAATTACACATAATTTTTCTGTTTTTATAGATAGATTGAAATTCAGGAAATTCTCAATAACAGCCTTGGAATTGTGTCCAGTGATATGCTGTAAATGGCTCATACTGTCAATGTAAGAAAGTTCAAGCCTGTAGAGCAGGGGTCAGGAATCTATGACTCGCAAGCCAGATGTGGCTTCTTTTGATGGCCGCATCTGGCTCGCAGACAAATCTTTAATAAAAAAAATAATAACATTAAAAATATAAAACATTCTCATGTATTACAATCCATTCATTTCCTACCGCTCATGTTCCTGGTTGCGGGTGGCTGGAACCAATCATAGCTGTCCTCCGGGACAACACCAATTTTTTATTGGATAATGCATAATGTACATGGGTTGTTGTGAGGTCAGGAAGTAAACTTCCCTTTTTTAAATCAAGTAGTCAGCTAGCTAATTGCAGAAACCCTTTTGACGAAGAAGATGGCTTAAAAGAAAAAAGATGAGGAGTATTGTACTTTTTAGCAGGAATGAACAGAGGAATTTGTCTTTGTGGAGAGAGCAGGTTCTGCAGTGTGTCTAATATGCAATGATAAAATTGCATTGATGAAACGGTCAAGATCAAATATAAAGTGTCACTTCGACACATGCCATACTACATTTGCATTAAATATCCAGCGGGGGACAGCAGGAAGAAAGCATGTCAAGAGCTACTGTGCAGAGTGCAAGCTAGTCAGCAGCAACTCCGTGTTTGACCCAACAAGGTGACTGGAATTTGGCTAGCTTTGCTGGTGCTTTAGCAACTGTGAGAAACGAAAAGCCATTCACAGATGGGGAGTATGCCGAAACATTCATGCTTGATGTTATCAATGAACTTTTTGATGATTTTTCAGATAAAGACAAGATAATATTTCTGTTTGGAAAGACTTGCATGACAGCAAGCAGAGTGGCGAGCAAACACAAGTGGGGAGAAATGAAAAAACTTCAACCCGTGGACCAGCTGATTGTCAAAACTTAGAATGCGCTTTCTGTCACATACCACACACTGCAACGTGTGAGTATTACTGTACTGACAATGTTTGGTTCTACGTATGCATGTGAGCAGTCTTTCTCACATTTAAACAATGTTAAGACCAACCTGCGATCATGTTTAACGGATAGAAGTCTCAACACCTGTATGAAGCTTAACCTCACCATTTATCAACCAGACTACAAACCCATCAGCAAAACCATGCAGCACCAGAAGCTGCATTAATGGTAAGAAGTACTTTATTCATCTTTGGTTAGCAATAGCATAACAACGTTATTAAAAAGAATCAGAGACTTATTGTACTTTAAAAGTGTTGGTCTTACATAAAATGCACACATTTACTTGTATTTAGTGTTAAACATATTGTATGGCTCTCATGGAATTACATTTTAAAATATGTGGCATTCATGGCTCTCTCAGCCAAAGAGGTTCCCAGCCCCTGCTGTAGAGAATTTTTATGTTTATTTAAGTCAAATTTATGACAATTTCCAGGAAGTAAAATCTCAGTGGATTAAGAAAATGCTCTGGGCCTGACCAGGCTGTGGCGTAGTGGATAGAGTGTCGAACTGGGATGCGGAGGACCCAGGTTCAAGACCCGAGGTTGCCAGCTGGAGTGTGGGCTCATCTGGTTTAAGCAAAACTCTCCAGCTTGGACCCAAGGTTTCTGGCTTGAGCAAGGGGTTACTCGGTCTGCTGTAGCCCCACGGTCAAGGCACATATGAGAAAGCAATCAATGAACAACTAAAGTGTCACAACAAAAAACTAATGATTGATGCTTCTCATCTCTCTCCGTTCCTGTCTGTCTGTCCCTATCTATCCCTCTCTCTGCCTCTGTTAAAAAAAAAAAAAAAGAAAATGCTCTGGAAAATGGCAGTCTCACCAGTTATTTTATACATCAGAATCAAAGGAAAAGATGTAAGGGGGTTACTTGAAATTCATTGGTGACAAGTTAGGGAGGTGGGAGGAAGCAGAGGAGTGGGGGTATCTCTGGGATTGGATAAAAAGCAAAAGGAATAGGCACATAGATGGCAAAGAATGGTTAATAATTAACAATTAACAGGACAATAACAACAATGAGGAGATTTGTGGTGTCTGCTCTGAGGGGGTGGTTGTGCCTTGAGGAGTCTGGGAAAGAAGATTACTCTTACCTGTCAAAGGCATGCTACTCCTATAGCTTAAATTTATGTTATCAAGTACGAGATTGTAGATGTAAATAGACAAGAGACAGCCTTCATTAAGGTAAACACCAACTTTGTTAAGAAAAAGTAGCACCCTTAAGACATGACTACCTGCCATGAACTGCTTTTAGTTACAAAGTTTTAAATTTGAGACCATCCTGTTTGGCTACTTTCAGTGTTTATAAGGTCACCATGCAAGGTTCACCTGAGCTTCTCAGGTTTAGTATGTGGCCCCTTCTTTTTTTTCTTTGTCCACAATTTCAACTCACAAGGACCAATTATGGTTTCTCTTCAATTCTAAGGTTAGTGTTGTCACTGTGGTGGGTTGAAATTTGCCATGGATGAGGAACAAATGGGCAGTAGACAATACTACAAAGTGAGCTCTTCCTCCCTCCCTCTGTCCCTTTTTTACTTTCTTCCTCCTTGCTTCCTTTTTTCCTTCCCTTCTTTCCCTCTCTCTTTCTTTTATTCTTTATGTTTTTTAGAGTGCTTCATTAAAAGATGTGTATGAAACTGAATTTAGGAGTGTCCCTTTGGTATAACCAAAGACTTGATTTCATCTTTCATTCGCACTGGAAGAGGCAATTTGTTAAAAAACATTTACAACCAGAAAAAGGGCAAATTGGTCCTGGTAAAGGTGTATCCACAATTACCCATTCATTTCCTCTTCAAATAAAACCTCAATCATAGCCTTATTGATTGCCAAATACAATCCTGTTGGCTAAAATGAGATGTTTTAGTTTAAAACAAGTTAAGTCATTTGGTCATTTAGGTGGTAATTTTGATCCCAAAATGGAGTATAGAAATGGAGAATCACTCATTCAATGAGGGATCAGCTGCCATACCTCTTCTCCTCTTGAGCTTGTGAGCACTTGGTCCACGTGGAATAGAGTAGCATGGAACAACCTTAAGAATCAGTTCACCTACATTTGAACTCTGGTTCTGTTGCTCCTTTGATCTTTGACTTTAGTAAATTTCTTTGTGCCTGTTTATCAGAGTCTTTTTGTTATTATAATAGGAATATTATCATACTGAAATATGTTCTCAGCTTTCAAACTATAGAAGACCGCAAGACTGACAAATTATCCTGCACTTTTATTTTGAGGATCCAGAGGATGCAATGATTGATATTTGTGTGACACCACCTCTTGGTCTTCTTTCTCCATGCCAGAATATAATTATTAATATAATCCTTTCCCCTTTATTGCTGTTCCCTACCCCTACCTTAGAAAAATGAACTTATTTTGTCACTGATCCTAATTTTGTGAATATTTTTCTTTGTCATAAAATAATGTTAGAGACTTAATAAGAGCTGCAAATATGTAAAATGATAATAAAAAAATGAACAAATGCACCCCAGATATCTGAGAATAAAGTATGTTGACTTAAGTGGCAAAGAATTCTTATTAAGACACATTAAATATCTAGATTAACATTTAAAAAAGTGAAGGTAGAATAGAGAGTTTGTGTAGTTCTAGGAGGAGCTGTAGAATCTTTGTTTGAAAATGATTATTATGATGGAAAACAATTTTTTTAAATTTTCTGTTGCATGAGGTTTTAGAACTGTTTCTATATATGTCTGCATTTCTGGTTCCAAATATGAAATCTGTTTTTTGTTGCATGCTCTAGTTTTTATGCAATTTTAATTAATTAATTAAATTTTTAAATAATTTTTTTTTAATTTTATTTTTATTTTATTCATTTTAGAGAGGAGACACACAGTGAGAGAGAGAGAGAGAGAAAGAGAGAAAGGGGGGAGAAGCTGGAAGCATCAACTCCCATATGTGCCTTGACCAGACCAGTGCAGGGTTTTGAACTGGCGACCTCAGTGTTCCCAGGTCGACGCTTTATCCACTGCGGCACCACAGGTCAGGCTAATTTATTTTTGTTACAGTTAATGGCATGCATTGGTTTTTAAATTGGAGTTAAAGGGCAACAACTCTTGGATTGAACAGAACCACAAGGCAATTAATGTTTTACAAACATCACTTTTACATAATTGTAGTTGTTTTTAAGTGTAAAAAAGTATTATCTGATAAAAAAACACCCTCTTATTTTGTTTTAAGATTGAATCATGGCTTCTTCGAGTAGGCATAAATATAAGAATAGTCCTGACACCTTCTGTTCTATATGTGGCTGTTACACTCTTCAACGTCAAAGGTGCAATATTTCATCACTTGTGAGATGTGCATATATTGCCTATTTTCAACTTCCCCTTGGCAATCAAGACAAGAATTGGGCTCCTCATATTATGTGTCATGTCATAATTGTGAGGAAATGCTTCAAGACTGGACAAAAGGAAAATGCAAAGGAATGCCTTTTGGTATTCCTATGGTTTGGCGTGAACCTAAGGACCACAGCAGTGACTGTTATTTATGTCTGATCCATACAAAGGGCATTGGGAAGAAAAAATGGCTTATGATTGCATATCCTAATATTTCTTCAGCAATACAACCTATCCCACACTCTGAGACACTCCCAGTTCCAGTTTTCAATGATTTTCTTTCTTCTAAGGATGAAGAAAGTGAACATGGTGATCAAGTGTATTTTGATAAGATGCATGAAGAAATAAATGGTTGTAGAATCTGATGGGTCTTCTTCTGATGCCAAGCAGTCATTAACCCCTCAGCATTTTAGTCAACCCTAATTGAATGACTTAGTAAGAGATTTGGGCCTATCAGAGAAAGCAGCTGAGTTATTAGCCTCCAGGCTTCAAGAAAAGAATCGATTTCACCCATCAGCTAAAGTATCCCATTTCAGGAAGAGTAAAAAAATCTTTGTGGATTTTTTTTTCCCGAAGACAAACATTTTGTTTACTGTCATGATATCAGTAGTCTTCTCAGCCAGCTAGGTGTTACCACTTACAGGCCAACAGAATGGTGGCTATTTCTTGACACCTCTAAACAGAGTCTGAAAGTGTTCTCCTACACAACGGTAATGTTTAGGCAGTGGTTCCAATTGGTTATTCAACTCATCTGCGATAAGATTATAATGACATAAAAATTGTCCTCAACTTTCTGAAGTATGAGGAGCATAACTGGATCATTTATGTGGATCTTAAAATGGTCAATTTCCTGCTCGGACAACAGAGAGGTTTCACGAAGTATTGTTGCTTTCTGTGTTTGTGGGACAGCAGAGCTTGGGAGAAACACTGGACACAGAAGGAGTGGCCGAAACATGAAGCTCTGGAGTAGTGATGCAAAATATTGTGAATAAAACTAGTTAATCAAGACAGGATCATTTTTTCTCCACTTCACATCAAACTTGGCTTAATGAAGCAGTTTATTCAGGCTTTGAATAGAGAAAGTGAATGCTTTCAACATATAATTTCTGCTTTTTCTGACTTGTCTTTCAAGAAGATAAAAGCAGGTGTATTTGATGGACCTCAAATTCCAAACATCATACATGTCAAAGAATATGCCAGTAAGATGAATAAGGAGGAGAAAACAGCATGGCAGTCTTTTGTGGCAGTTACAAAGAACTACCTTGGGAACAAAAAAGCAGAAAACTAGGAACTTCTGGTTCAAAGGATACTGTTGACTTTCTGCGGCATTGGATGTAATATGAACATTAAGATTCACTTCCTGAACAGTCAGTCACCTTGATAACTTTCCCAAAAATCTTGGAGCTGTTAGTGATGAGCAGACTACTCCTGGAGCATCAAACAAGATTGTCCTCAACAAGTACACAAACGCGAGAGCTACAAATGCAAATTTTTGCCTGAATAGAATTTAAATAAGTTTTGCACAAATTTTATGATTAAAATAAATGTTTTAATATGTTCTATTTCTATTGTAGATAACTTCTGATGCAATCATATCTTTTAGTGTATTAGTGTATTTACTGCATTATATAAATTATTATATTTTCACAAAGATGATGCCCAAGAAGACATTCTACTTCATTATGTTAAACTAAATGTTGAAAACTTTACAATAAGATGAAAACCTAAAATCTTGAATTGAAAAAAAACAACTGTAGCTTACAGAGAAAAACTAATGTCAGATTTGAGATCAGCACACTCAAATTAGGTAAGAGCAAGTGTTTTTGTGGATGCAACAAATATTTTGTTTCCCGGTGTAATTTTTCATGATGGAGCTGATGGAACCAGTCTGTCCTGTACGGCACTAATACAATTCAGCCTGGGGACTGAAGCGGATCAGGACAGCTTTTCAAGGTCTCTCCAAACCTCTGTTTCTGTGATTAGTCTGAATAATTGATGCTCCAAATTATAATTATTTTTTCTCCTTCAGGGCAGACTATGCACAAAGGCAGTTGTGGAGAAATATTGTTCAAACACTCCAGGGAGTCATTGAGATGCTGCGATTTCCTCCTTAGATTGGCTGTAAGTCACTGTATGTGTTGAAGCAACTTTGCTTCAGGTCACATCATCTGTGACACCAGCTGGCCTGCCGTTAACTAATCAATAGTGTTTTTTCTTGTTTTTCTCTTCCTCTTTTTCTTAAAAAACAATGGATCATGAAGAAAGACATTTATTTCCATCTTCATTTGGATGCTCTTCGGTAATTTACAGACAACATTAAAATTTTGCAGTCTTTTGTCATTATTATCTTAATCTAGCAAAACAGTATCTAGTTTTGGACACCGTTAAGGACTTGCAAGGACTCAGTGCCTGTAAACAGGACCCCCATGAACTGATGAGGATAGCATTAGAGAGAGGCTAACCTGGAATTTGCCCACTGAGATGTGACCAGCCACAGAAACTTCCCTTAAAAATCACACCGATGCCCAGTACTCTACTTCTCTCTCTCTCTCTGCCACAAGCACAACCCATCACCCACAATCTGTTTTCTCATGCATTTTCCTCAATCTTCATTCTATTTATAATTAATGACCCCCCCCCCACACACACACACACACTTTTCCCATGCTGAACTACTTACTATACATTAGCTGCTATGGAAATGTGATGTCCCCTGTGGATGAAGTCTGATGTCAATTATAAATGCAGAGCACAGTTTTGGGAAACCCAATGTCTTGGCTGTAGAAATACTCGAAGGGCCACAGTGGGAATAAATACATGATACGCAGCACAGATGTGAGGAAGGGGCTGCAGAACCCCCAGAAGGAAGTTCCAGAAACAGAACAGCAGCCCACCCACAGTGAGGTAAAGGTCCCTCGGGGGCCTAAAACCTGAAGTGATGTCTGGTGGCTCTCTTCTTCAGAAAATGACCACTGGTTTTATAGATAATACCTGTAATATCTATATCTATCTATGCCCTGATAAGTAGTATAATCATTTAATTTCAACTGAATTTAGCGTTTTTAAATGACAAATGAGATATTATGTCACACTTTTCATAGTGTTTTCAGTATTTTTTTTATAAAAGAGGTAGTTTGCATGGGGTATTGAGCAGCTCTTTTGCTCAGGCTTTTTTGAGAAAAAGTGCTCATCCAGGAAATTGAATGACTGATATGGGGATGGACTGTGGAGGTTGATAGAAAGTCAGTAGGTCTCTAACTCTGAACCAGAGTAACAGATTTTTTTTATCCTTCAGTGTTATCTCTCTGGCTTCCCCAGTGTGGGTCTCATTGGAGCTAGGCAGTGACCTCTTCACCGGTGCTGACCCCAGTGCTTGCATCACATGGCAGACCCACTGATCTCAGACCACATCACCTGTAACTATATCCTCACAATCTCAGCACAGCTGGAGAGCAAGTAGGTGAGTAAGCAACACTACTTGGATGATGTGAAATCCTGCTAGGGTAGCTGCAGTCCACACAGCTTCTCTCTCTCTCTTATCTATTTCCCATTCTGCTCTATGTAATTTCTCATAGACTATATATCTTCTAAATTTAGCAATGCACAATATACTATGTTATTCATCATTTTTCTCTTTTTGTGTGATGTTGGTTTTATGAATGATTCTGTGCATTATTTCATATGCTTTTTGTTTCTCAATGTTTAGCAATGTATCATATCACCATCATATTATTATTACTCTCTCCCCTTTTGGAGCCTGAGTCTATAATATTTTACAGTGCTGAAGGCCAAGTATGGGTCCAAGCCTAAATGAGACACTCATTTTTTTGTGAATCAAGTGTAAAGAACTTTCTTGGAAGAGCAAGAATTCAGCCCCGACTCTCCATATTGCTCAGGAAAAGGGAAAAGACATGAGGGAGGGGGGTTATGAAGGATATTTATTTAGCACTTAATTTGTGCCAGGAACTATACAAAGTGCTTTACATAAAATGTCCCAATTTAATGTTGACCAGTGCACTCTAAGGAAGGGAACAATTGGTATCCCCATTTTTAAAGTGGGAAAACAGGGTTTAAATAGCTAGCAAGTTAAGGAGCCAGGAGCCAGGTCTGTCTGGTCCTGTGTCCATCTCTTTGGACCTACCTTACGTGTGGCCTTTCCCCAAATGGTTTCATTCACTTCTGCACAGAGGCAAACAGCCCCAAAGAAATACTCTCCCAGTGGTCTTCTCTCCTTCCCTGGTTCTTAGTCTTTTTATTTTTGGTTTTTGTTCATTTCCTGAAACCTGCAGTTTAAACCCCATTCGCCCTTGTTGGTGAGCAAACTCAGGTCAAAAGTTGCTTCAAGTAGCATCCTTTCTTTCTAGTTTCTTTCTCCCTCTCTTCTCCCTCCCACTTCCCTCCCTCTTTCCTTTCTCCTTCCTGCTTTTCTTTCCAACTTCCTGCTTTATAAAGTTCTTGTTAGAGTCCAAGGTAATATTGCAACAAACATAGGAAAGCATGTTGTATAAATATAATAATTGAATAAAATTCAGCCATTGAACTGGTATGTTCACAGCTTTGCTTCTCTGAGGTGTTCCCGCTACATGGTTACACTTTCAGGCAGGGCCTATAACTGGAACAACTCCGTTAACAGCCAACAGCCTTGGAGATAAAAATAAAAAATATAAATCCTTACTTTGGTCTGTAGGGAAGAAGCACAAGCTCTACCTGCCAGTCTAAGTGAGAAAGTCTGCTATCAGATTTGAATTCTACTACTGGAGTCTAGTGTATTGTGTCTTTGGGTTGGAATGTGGGAATGTAATTAGAACAAGTTGTTATTCTACAGATTAATGGAGTGAAAAGGAAGGGAGGCCATGACTTCTCTGAGTAAAGGATAGAGTAGACCCTGATCAGAGATGACCCCAGTTTACTGAATTGCTTATTTGCATGCAAAGGTACTGAAAAGAAATGCCATTTCTATACAAATATGTTATAAATAAATTAGTTGGTTAAGTAGGTATCTTAAATAAACCCTATAGAAATTAATGATTTTTTTCTTTTCTAAAAGGCCACTATAAAATAAATCAAAAGCTTACTGAGTGATCACTTTGTAAGGTATATAAATGTCTAACCACTTGTTATACACCTGAAACTAATATATTATATGTCAATTATAACTGAAAAAAATATAAATTTTAAATAAAAAAGATCAAGTTGGTCTTATCTTACTTTATTTGGCCATTTGAACAGGGGGTTCTTGCTGACAGAGCTATTTACAAGGCTTTCAAAGCTCTTTGCAGATGAGCTGGTTTGGAAGCTGAACCACACTACAAAGTCAGCTCCAGTGTCACTCTCCTGGGACTTAGGTCTCCTCCTACCTGCAGGAATTCTCTTCATCAACAGCTAAAATAATGAAAAAGGGTGGGAAGGAAGACCAATGATTTGCTTCAGGAAAAAAAACAATTCTTAAGTTTGCCACCACTTTTTGATAAGAAAGGCAATAAATGTTAACAAATAAATAAAAGGAATGTTTATCTGGAATTAATCAGCTTTGAAAATGAAAAGTATTATTAAATGATTAAGGACACATTAGTAACTACAGAACAGTCATGGGGATGTAAATCACAGCATAAGAAATATAGTCAATAATATTGTAATACCATGAATGTGCCAGTTGGGTACTGGAAATGCCAGGGGGAACACTTTGTAAAGTGTCCGATTGCCTCACCACTATGCTGTACACCTGAAACTGATAAAAAGTAATATTGAATGTAAAAAAATACAGAAATGCTTCTTAATGAACTTAAAAATAAATGATGATGTATGTCAAATTAATATGGGATTTATATTCTACTGGATACATTTAAAAGACTGTTATAATAAATTGGTTCTATTCATACACCATAAAAAAGCATTTAAGTAAAAAGATGCGATGAAGTTTCATGTATTTAAAAAGAGCCATGGAAGAAGAAGGAACAGGGGACCTTTCAGTTTGAAGAGGATGCAGACCCTGGAATTGCACAAGATGGACCTGAGTTTACGTTCTAAGAAATTAGGGTTGCCCTTGCAGGTTGGCTCAGTGGATAGAGCATTGCCCTGGCGTGTGGACGTCCCAGGTTTGATCTCTGTTCAGGACACACATGAAAAGCAACCATTTGCTTTTCGACCCCTTCCCTCTCACCTTCTGCTCTCTCTTTCTCTCTCACAGTAGTGGCTCAGTTGTTCTGAGTGTTGGCCCCAGGCACTGAGGATAGCTCGGTTGATTTGAGCATCAGCCTCAGATGGGGTTGCTGGGTGGATTCCGGTCAGGGAGCATGCTCTGTCTCTCTACCTCCCCTCCTCTCACTTAAGAAATAAAATAAAATTGGGGGGTCATGAGAAGTGTTCTCTCTCTCCTCCGGCTCCCTTCCCTGCAGACTCAGCCTCATGGTTGCTCCAGCGTTCTCCCTTTCAGAGAGTCACAGTGTCAGTCTTTGTTCGTCGACAAAATATTTTCCAAGTTGAGTTTCTGTATTACAAAAACAAAAGTGGTAGGACAAGGAATTGAGAGTAGGATGTTGCTTGTTAATCAGCTTTTCCAATGACATGGTGGTGTGATGATGAGCACAATTTGGACACAGAAGGAAATGGATTCAAGTCCTGCTTCATTATTGAAGGGCCAGAAACTGCTGATGGTGGGCCTTTCACTCAACTGCTTCAGATCAGTTTTTGCATCTGAGATGAGACGTGATGGGGGGGTAGGGGTTAACAGTTTTCACTGTTCAGGTGTCATGTAAAGATTAAATGCAACATAGGTGAAAAAAAACACATAGAAACTGGCTTGTTAGTGCTCAGTACACAAAAACTGTCTTCATTACTCCAATTCCACAGTCTAGCAATACAAACATAAAACGTAAAATTAATAGGCCATACAGGAAAATCACTGTACCAAAGAATAAAAGAATGCTTTATTTACAAGAACCCTAGAAATCAAATCATACATTAAGAACTGTCTAAGGCAGGAGTAGGGGTGGCTTCCTAGATCATCTCATAGGCTCCAGGCTTGATGCAATGCTCTGCTCCTTCTGTCTGAAGATTCTTAACACCCTTTGAACAAGGGAACCCCCATTTCACTTTGTATTGGGCCCTGTGAATTACATAGGTCATATTGGCAGGAATAACTAAGTATCTACAGAGATGTGATTGTGGCTATTGGCACTATTGGCCCTGGAATCTGAGTTTGAGAAGAATGGTTCCAGGTGAGGTTTTCAGAGCCAGCAATGAAAAAATATATATTGCATGGATGTACTCATACTAAAAACAATTTTGCATTGGTAACCTGAAATTCAAATGCAACTGAGCATGCTATATTTTATTAGGCAATGCTCCATGAGGCCATCCCATCATTTTATTATCCCAGGAAACTGAGGTTTATCAAGTATCAGCCGTATGCCAGATACCATGGTAAGTGGCCTGTGTCTACTAACTCATTCAAAGCTGTTAGCACACTTATATGGTTAGTATTATCATCATGCTGTGCAGACAAAGAAAATAAGGCACAAATGGGTAGATAAGTTGGTGAAGAGCAAGTAGAAGAAGGTACCAAATGTTTGGCTTCCAAGTCTGGCTCTTTGATCTCAATGGCTGATGAAAAACTTTGCAAAGAATTAGATTTGAACAGAAGTGGATCCAATCAAACCCAACCCATCTCACGGTCATTCCCAGGCTCTGAGATCAATTAAACTATAAGTTTTTAATTATGACTTTTGAAATTTATTTTATATTTTACACATTGTTTTGTATTTTAAGATGACTTAATAATCCAGAACTAGTCAAAGAGACAGATTAGATCACTAGTTTATTTGTTGCAGCTGGCTTTGTAAAAAGTAGTGTTTTATAAGAAAAAGAATTCATGTACAAGATGAATCATTCTCAAACTAGTTTACTCATCGTGATTAGGTAGAAATTATTGCAAGTGATAGATCGAGGTAAACTCCTTCAAGCACATCTGAAATATTTTAAGTTCAGGAAAATCCCAAGCATTTTGTGCTTATGTCTTTTTTTTCACTTTGAGGATGAAAGGCTGCATGCATTTAAAAAGAAATATAATCCACATATTCCAATGTCATTCCCACTTAATGCATCAATATGTTAGTTTGTCAGTTGATGTTTGTGTAAATGTTCAAAGCTTTCTTTTTTATCTTGCTGCAAAATATACAAAACATTTTTCTTGTATATTTTGTGTTGCAAAATATTTATTCTAATCTCCTAAAAAATGAATACATCATTTTTCTTTATGTCTTTTTGTGAAGTTTTGCAAAGTGTAAGCTGTAGTATCACATTATTAGGCATGCTATGACTCTCCCCAGGTCTTTTAGGGCTGCCTGGCAGACTTGGGTCTCTCTTCTCCTATCCCTGAGAGTAGATGTGGTTATAGCCCTGTTCCCCTCGACTCTGTGTTTCCTAAATGTGTTTATTATGACTTTTCTTTTGTGTCCTTGTTCATTCCACTTTGCTGACACACTCTTCAGCTCCACCTAACATCTGTACAAAGGCACTTCCTACTTAAGGTAATTTAAATATTAGGTATTTTTTCACTTCAAAAATATTCATTGAACCCATGAATCAACTACTTGGTTTATCAGAATAAAAAATGAAAAACAAAACAAAGCAAAACAAGATAAGGCACAAATATTCACAATTCCCTTAAGAATAAACAATATTCATAAAACTCCAACATATCGACAACCTTCCGTAGATAGATATAAACAAAAAAAGCCAATGGTTCATATTCCCACAATGTCATAAATCCCCAAATCACCCACATACCAAAAAACAATTTTATTTGCACAAAATTAGATGCCAGTTGAAAAATGAAAACTTTCTTCTCAAATACAGCTTTAGCTAGAATCTATCCCCTCCCCCAGCATGATCCTCAACAAATAGCACAAAGATGTAATGTAGTGTGAAAGTTTAACTTCTAAGAAATTTTTATTCTATCATAGAAGTAAGAAAAAATATTCCAAAAGCACATAACAGGTTGGGAAAGAAGTTTCCATGAACATGTAAACCTAACAACCAAGAATAGGCCAGGACTATTTTCCTCAATAATCTGAAATGCATTTGTGCTTCTTAGTTTTTTTTTTTTGTTGTTGTTTGTTTGTTTAAAATAGCTCTAAAGAATGAGTGAATTCCTTGAAAGCATGTTAGCAAATCCTCAGGATATTCCAAAGACTTGCTCAAGCCATTAATATTTTAGTGTTACTGTTAATAAGTTACAGAGATTTTAGTATTAGTTTCCTTTTTTAAGCCAGGGTGAGAGAGAGAGAGAGAGAGAGAGAGAGAGAGAGAGAGAGAGGAGAGCGCCAGACAGGAAGGGAGATATGAGAAGCATCAACTCATAGTTGCAGCACTTTAGCTGTTCACTGATTGCTTTCTCATATGTGCCTTGACTAGGAGGCTCCAGCTGAGCCAGCGACCCCTGCCTAAGCCAACGACCATGGGGTCATGTCTCTGATCCCACATTCAAGCCAGTGACCCTGTGCTCAAACTGGTGAACCCGTGCTTAAGCCTGTGACCTCGGAGTTTTGAACGTGGGTCCTCAGCCTCCCAGGTGAACGTTCTATCTACTGTAACACCACCTGGTCAGGCTATTACTTCTATTTTAAAAATAAAGATAATGAGTAAATTATTGGGACAATCAAGGTCATTTAATGAATAGTTAGATACAAGCTCTAAGTTAAGTCTTTTGAGATCAATTAAACTATAAGTTTTTAATTATGACTTTTGAAATTTATTTTATATTTTACACATTGTTTTGTATTTTAAAATGATTAAAGCATTTAAAATAATTTTATATAATAAATTAGTGACCTTATTATGGCTAATGAGTTTAATTGGATATTTATTCCCATTGTTTAAATATCTGTAAAGATGTGCAAATATTTAGAAGGGTATTGGTAGTTTACTATTTAAAGAATATAAGTTGTTTAATAGGCTGTAAAATAAATAAATGGATTATCATAAAGTGCATCACTAGCAGAATTTGCCTGACGGGATGCAGCTGAATCCACTCAACTAACAAACATGTCAAGTACATATAAAATTGTAGATTTTTCAGAAGACACAATGTGATAGGAATTGGTGTCAGAATTAGATTGAGACAAATACAAAAATGTTATTATGACAAGTTTCTGAAATTGTTTACTGTGAAAAATTTCCATTTATAAATAAAAAGGATTTATAAATGCTCTACAAAATGGGGTTTAGAGGTCTAATTAGTTTGAGAAAGTCTGGGTAGTCCGTCGTCTTTTAGGGCCACACAAGGCACTCCATGTTCCAGGTTCTGAGATGTCCTACATGTGGGCTGTCCAATAGAAATGCAACGGGAATCACAAATGAATTTTAGGTTTATCTCATAATCATGTTGAGAAAAGTAAAATAAAAAAGGGAACAGGTAAAATGAATTTGAACATAATCAATATGAAAATAGTAATGAGTTATTTTACATTCTTTTTTTATATTAAGACTCAGAAATCCTGTGTTTGTCTTTAAGCATCTCAATTTGAAACGGCCCCATTCCCAACCTCCACAGCCATAGGTGGCCATGCAGTCCTTTATAGAAGCATCCACCATGACACACACGTGCATGAAGTTAGCAATCTCCATAATCCCAGCACCAATATCTGCTTTCGTTTAGAAAATTACTGACTGTCTCTGGACCCTCCTGTATACTAAGGTCATTTGTAGGAAGACCTCCAAATGCTGGGCCAATGTATGAAATTAAAATTTTATCTTCTAATTATGATGTCTTCTTATAGTCCCCTTTGCTCTTTAAGAATAATTTTTCTAAAAAACTCGGTGATATCAATCATCTCAGGGTCCTTGGTGGCAATGTTTTTTCATCAAATTTCTTTGCTCTTTGTAGTGCTTTGCTGAGAGACCTTGCGCTAGTCTCCAGCTTGAGACCAGACTTCTATTCACCTGCTATTTTATATTTAATTTTTTCTGACAAGGACTAGGCACTTAAGAGGATACATCCACAATGAAATGTGGGCGCCCTGGGAGACCAAGTGGGAAAGGTGTTTTGTATGCGTAAACTCTTGGTGCTACTACTTCCCAAGTGTTAAGCTGATCAGTTCCATCCCCCAGTGGTCAAGGTCACCTCTTGGAGGAAGGTGGGGAGATGCGCACCCCAACTGTCACTAGTTTGTATACTCTTACTAAGATACCCTCAAAAGTAGTGAATTGCTTTCTAAATGGAATTAATCCATTGTAATTAAAAATACAAATCAAGGAGAGACCCACTTCAGAGATTCAGAGATTTGGGGGCCTTCTAAAAGGTGTTAGAGAAGAAACCTCACATGATAAAACTCTAGAAATTATCTGCAGCTTCTTTTTAATAAAGCTCTTTGGCCCGAGAGAAATGCAATGAGGCTGCTAAACCAGCAGATTCAGAAAAGTAAGCAGCTCAGGAAATATATTTCAAACCCAAATACACAGCTTCTAAGGTGGTGACAGGGTTGATGGGACATTGAGCAATAGAATTCAGGCATTTTCTGCTTTAAAAGAAACTTTGACATTTTCTAAACTCAAATAAATGTATGCTTCCTATTGGAAGGTGGCTCCATGCCTAAGCTGTTGAAGATTATATTTCTCAGAGAAACTCTGGTAGGTCCCTACACCCAACAGGATAGGTTATGGTGCTTTTACTGAGCAAATGATCTATATAATGCATCAATTATACAAAACAGTTTCAGCATAGTTAATGAACTTGTCCTAAGGCTAATAAAAGAGCGCTAAGTTAGGCCCTTTTATTTCTTTTTTTCTTTATGCATGATAGCATTTTACTTAATAGCATTAACCAAACTGGAGAGTCATCTGTATTGAAACTTAAGAAATTGTTTTAGCTGTATGTAGGCATAAAATAAAGCAGCTGGGGTTTGAGTGTGGGTCAGGATGGCCCTGAGATGAAAGGGCTTACATGGGACATACATTAGCTTCTCAAGGTTCTGTCCTACCTAAGATGAATTTCAATAGGAAAACATATTCAGATGATTTGGGAGTTTTACCTTTTCATAATGGTCAGTGCCTGTGAAGTTTATTAAAACAGAGAACACCATTTGTTACTTAACCTATCTTGATGTTAAACACTCAGAGTTTGATTTCTAGCAAGGCGAGTAACTATCTCCAAGTTATACTATCTTGGAGAAGTCCCTTAGCTCATCTCAGCCTCATCTGTAAAATGCACACCAGCATTTGCCACTTCCAGTTATTGTGAGAATTGAATGAGGTAGCAGATGCAAACCTCCAGGCGTCACGCTGACTACTGGTTAAGAATGTACACACACACACACACACACACACACACACACACACGTTAGTGGCAAACCATTCAAAGTAGTCATATAGCCAGCATGGTAGGACCCAGAGCTCAGAACCATCCACAGGGGGGTGACGATCCTAAAGGCCGCATTAAAAGATAACGAATAGCAAATGGCTGGTAAGCACATGTAAAGATGCTCAATATCACTAAGCCACAGGGCAATGTACATCAAAAGCACAATGAGATGTCACCTCACACTCATTAGGATGTCTAGTATAAAAGTGTACATATATAAGGTGTTGGTGAGAATGTGGAGAAATAGGACCCTGTGAAATGTGGGTAAGAACACAAAGTGGTGCAGCTGCTATGGAAAAGAGAATGGCTGCTCCTCAAATAATCAAACATAAAACTACCATAAGGTCTAGAAATTCCACTTCTTGGCATTTAACCAAAAGAGTTGAAAGCAGGGACTTGAACAGTTATTTTGTATCTACCTTCATAGCAGTATTATTCTACATAATATAAAAAAACATGGAAGCAATCCAAGAGTCCTGAGGTTAGCAGGGGCTAGAGGAGGACAGAATGAGGAATTAGTATTTGTAGAGCTGGAGAGTTTCCCTTCGGGAAGATGAACAAGTTCTGAGGTTAAATGAAGGTGATGGTTGCACAACAATGTGAATTATACTTGGAAATAGTTAAGATGGTAAATTGTGTGTTGTGTGTATGTTACTAAAATTTAAAAATATAAAGTATACTAATAAAGTCTTTTCATGTTTCAAAATAGTGAGGTAGTGATATGCTTCTTTTGTTGTCTTGTTTTCTCAGTGACAATACAATTCTTCACTCACATGTTTGTTCATTCATTCATTTGGTCCTAAATGCTCTGTTGATTTCCAACAGTACATCAACTACAGTGCTCCATATAGCGTAAAGAAATAAACAAGCCTTGTGTGGATCTCCCCAAACTTAAAGTCTAGGAGGAAATATATGGTAGAACTGGATAAGCACAGGACCATGGGATGAGTGTAATGCATAAAAACAGCATTTGTAACAGAGTGAAATAATATAAAGAACAAAAAACATAGAGACAGGAAGAGGAAAAGTAACAAAGAAAGAGAAGTCCATTTTATATAATAAGCTCAGTGGATTACTACAGAGATCTCATTTTTTCTTCTGTTTTTCACACACACACAAACACACACACACACTGAATTTATGTTATCATTTCTGCCAATTGGTTTGAAATTTTCTATTATAAAGTGAGCAATGAATGCTGAGAATGCTCCAGGTAATTTAACATACTTCTCACACTACTTTTCAAACAAAGAAACTGAGGCCCATAATAAAACATTCCACAATACAATTAGTGACAAATGTCCTGGTCAGATAGCTCAGTTGGTTAAAGTGTTGTCCTGATACTCAAAGGTTGCATTTTCGATCCCTGGTCAGGACACATACAAGAACAAATTAATGTTTCTGTCTCTTTAAAATAAATAAATAAATAAATCAATAAATAAATTAATAAATAGTGACATATGTGTCTAGAATGAAGATTTTTCAGATATGCCTATTTTTTATACTATACTAACGTTTCCAAGTCAACCATACATGTATTTGTTACTAGTGATCTAGTACTTACTGACATCATGTGATCCCACATTTATATAGCATTGTCTTAAACTTTTCAAATTATTATAGACAGCTGTAAGGTATGTTTTTGCATCTGAGAAGGCAAATAGCTTTATTTTGGTTTGAAAAGGCAGTTATAATGTATGGTGCTGATGTGAAGATCAGGCTCACCTACTTGAATGGAAGTCTGTTCATTTACTTATTCGTCATTCATTTAATAGTCAGCACACACTGGGGGTTAGATGCTGTTAAATACAGTGGGAACATGGTAATGAAAGGACACACGTAACTCAACAGTCCTTTCTTAAATAAAGTCTTTCTTACTATCTTTAACAAGCGTCAGAATAATTTTTTTGGACAAGACCCAAGTAGAATTTCACAGTCGATTAAGTGCTTAAGTGTTCTTGATTTATTTATTATCTAGCATCTTTTAATTCTTCCATAGGTTTTACTTCCTATTTCAAGCCTCAGAGACCAAAAATTGATCAATACCATTAAGTGAGATGGGAGTTCTAGGAACTGGCGAAGATTTTATGGGCGAAAGATGATGACTTTAGATTGGGACAAACTGAATCTGGATTTCCAGCAGCATGGCATCTGGGAATAATTTGACAGACAATTGAAAGTTTGAGTGGAATTCAAAAGGAGGTCAAAGCTAGAAATGGAGGCTTGAGAGCTGTCAGCAGAGACAGAAGCGGAAGTGCTGTGTGGTGGTGCTTCCCATCAAGACTGCGAACACCTCTAGGATCCGGCGGGCTGCAGCAGGCACAATGTACCCTGGGAGCTGTGGGGCATCTCAGCAAGGGGGTGTCAAAAGGACACTTATAGTAGGTGGCTTGGGGGATGGTCGAGGATGTGGGTGTCCACTCTAGACTCGATGCTGGCAGGAGGCAGAAAAACTCTATGACTGGGCCTCTTCATAAACCTTTTTAGAAGTGGAGCAGACTGCAGCAGGATTAAACCTATGATCAGTATAGAAGTAGCAGTTTCTCCTATTCATCTGAATAATGAGATGTTTGCTCATTTTTGTGGCTTGTAGAGAACGTTCGTAATTTGTGTTCAGAAATAATTACATGGAGGTCTTGTTTGCGTCATTATACATGCTTGTCTCAGAGTGGCCTTGGCAGATCCTGACATTCAGTGCAGTTGTTTTATGTTCACAGGGAGAACACCGAGGCTTAGCTGGAGCCCCTGACCAGGTGTGGGATGGCAGGGGCTGGGCTTCTTTCTCAGGAGGAAGGAGGGAGAAGGTTTAGGAAAGCATCTTGGAACCCAACCTACCCTCCCAGCTTGTAATTTGGAAAATGGCAAAGAAAGTGAAAGTGGAATGAGTAAAACCATGAAAATGCAGCATCAGCTCTCCCTACTTCACATTTTAAAACATGCGTACTACTTGCTATATGCAGAAGCAACAAATAAAACAGCAGAGCAATGTGGTGTGAGTTGGAATTGCCATCTAGAAAAATGGGTGTCATCAGCTGCATGATCTCATGCAGAAAATTCTGCTAAATTCATTTATTTAGTTGAACTATGTTATAGTCAGTGCCTAAGAAATCCTACAGTTTGTTAAAAACTTGATCTGTTATTAAGACTTTTGCATCATTCTTAAGAAATTGCAGCAATGTGATAAAGTTGTGTCTGTCTTTTAATGTAATTTTCCATTTGTCTGTAAGTGACTGATTTCTCTTGATCCTTCCTGACCTGCCTGGTTCTTGTTAGGTTAGATTTTAACATTCTTGCCTCTTGCTCAAACTCACAAGGAATGTTGTGAACCTGTCGGGATAAATGGACCATTACGCTTTCAAGAGCAGCTTCCCAGACTTGGTTTTCTCAGACCAGATTTGTAAAGTTCCTACAAGTACCATGGTTACTGTTCCTTTCTTCAGCAGCTGATTCTGCGCATTTGCATGGGGTGGGAATCTGCCTTCTACCCCAAATTGCTCACTGTTTCCTCCTTTGAATGTGAGCTTCTTTTCATCTTGACCCACACCTTCCATTGTATGGGCCACTGCGTTCTACACCCTTCATCTGGGCACTGCAGGGATCTGAACGTGTGTCTCCTCTCAGCCCTCCTAAGACACAATGCCCGGGGATGTCCTCTGTCACAGTGCTCCCTGGGGTATGTGAGAAAACCTGACACCCCTCAGCCTCCTTCTGTCTGCTTCAGAATCCCCATGACTCCCCAGAATGAACTCAGCGAGATGGAAGCTCGGAGAGGCCGACCTGGCACAGAGCAGGCTGCAGCCTTCTTGGCTGTGTCCCATCTGCCTTTCCGGGCCCTTTTTCCCCTGGGAAAAGCCCTGGTAGGGAATATGCAATGTGTGGGTGTTTTCCAATCAGGACTTTCCACCAATTGCTTTGATGGCTCCATTCGTTATGCTCATTTTGATCTAGTATTTGAAGTGTGAAGACAGTGTGCACGGGATGGCCATAAAGGGGCTATTGTTGCCACATTTCTTTAGACCAGTAAGGAGGCCCGCGGAAGGCTGGTAGACTGCCAGTGGCAGCGCTGCAAAGCTCCTCCTCCTCTGGAGTCTAAGACATTCAAGTACAGAGCTGAGTGGCTAGGAGCCATCCCCAACCCTGGAGAAAGATTGCTTTGCAGATTAGAAATCAGATGGGGCAGTTTTGAAGCCTGAGAGATATTCACAGGCCATTGTCATTTAAATAAGGTCCTTTCATGTGGTTCTTAGTGATCTGATCCCCTGAACACTGTGCACTTTTTCTCCCTGAATGACGCAGAAGTCCTCAGTGTGGCATGTGTGGATGTTTCCCACTGCACCAGAAGTACATGTGATTTGTCAACAGCTGACACTGTTAATAAAGGATTTACACATATCATGAAAATGTCTACATACGGCTTAAGTGCATGCCAACTGGTTAAATTAATGTTGTAGCAATATATTTTGAAACTTTTGCTTGAGGTCTGCTGAGGTAAATTGGCCCTTGAATAAAAACATATGGCCAGTAGAGATCCCAGGTGCTTTAAATCAGCAGAGGTTTGGCAATCCCATAGATTTTGGTACATTTGACACAAGCAAAGTCTATTAAATATGGGGCCAACCTTGTACCTGATGTCAGCAGACTGAAGAATTCCCTGAGACTAGAACTGACTGTGCTCTCATAATGCTCAGATGTGTCACAACTCTCCCTTTCACCTGGGTCATTGTGACTTTTACGACTTCCTAAAATGCCACGAATATCATGTGCTTCCAAGTGTACTTTCTTCAAGTCTTCCAGTTGGGAAGTACAAATGCAGACCCAGCAAATGGAAGAAAAGGAACGTGTCTATTTTACATGTGGGAAACGTATTAATACTTTTATGAATTAACGAAGACACACAGTCCATTCTAATATGGTTGGATACTTATTTTATGATGTAATACATTCCTGAGAATAAACAAAATATAGGACTGTTATACAAGTTTAGCTTAGTTAAGTGGAAAGCTTGCAATTAATGAGTAATGTTTTATTACCAGATAAATGAAGTTCTGAGATAAAAAGCAGTGAAACAGAGACCACTTCCTCCTTGCTAACCCAACAATTTTTTCCTGTTCCCCTAACATGTGTGTTTTTCTTTACATGTACCATAATTACAGGTACATTTTCTTTTTATAACACCAGTGTTTAAAAGCATCTCAACAGACAACAAGTATAAGGAAGATCACTTGACATTTAAAGTTGGGAAACTCAGGTTGAATATCTACTTTTAGTAGCTGAATATATACATAATCCACATTAGAACTTCAGAATGTAGAAAATGTCTCTTAAAGTAGAAATATATTCTGTAAGTTTAATACTTCACTCTTGCCTTTCATTTTTACTAGTACATTCTGCTTTAGTAATACAAAATTTGAAATAGGATTTAGGTAAGGAATCTAAATGAATATAATTATGCACCATTACCGTTTTTTTTCTCAGCAAGAGGAAGCTTTGCCACACAAAAATTATCACAGTATATCTAAGCAAAAATTAATTTAAATTACACTATATTCTTTATAGATATAGCAAAAAATTACACAAATTCTTTGTGAAAAAATTTTTGAGCAAGTTTTATAGAAGCATTATGTTTTAAATGATAAAAACAACTGTACTACATTATCTAAACAATAATAGAAATTTATATCACCAGCTACAGCATTCTGACTTAACACTTTTTAATCAGAAAGAAACATTATAATTATCTTAAATATATGTATTTTATAATATCAGGCAGAGCCATTTTCAACCTTATGTATTATAACTTTATTTTTCTTTAGGGCTAAATCTCAGAACTTTTATTGGAAGTAAATTGTTTGGAAGAATAAAAAAACCATTGCTCCTTGAATCCACGACTCTTACATTATTTTATTATCTCAAATGATTTGAGAAAAAAGAAAATCTTTCTTTCTCTTAACCTTGGTTGACCATTACTTTTTTTCCCCAAAATTCTTATAATGATTCCTGTAAGGTATTTTTCCCTGCCAAGAAAGAAGGAAGGGGCCAAAGCCACGAAGTGTGGAATAGTAAAGGCTTTATTTAGTACTGTGCTGCCCGGACGATGTTCTCTGGTCCTGGGGGGCAGGGGCCAGAGAAGTCGCATGGGATGATCCACGTGGGAGAAATTTAAAGGGTTGTAGGATGGGCGAGCTAATATGACATGGCAAAATCTCACTGGCTGATGGACAGTCACTCTTTTCCCAAGGACTCCTGGGAAGTTTCCTTTGGCGCGCTTGGTTGAGGGTGGCTCTAGCCAAAGTTCCCGGGTCTGAGTTCCTCACGTGACCTTCCCCCATAATCCACTGACCTTACATTCCGATCTTTTGTTTTAATTAGAGGCACCGCTTATTCGTCTGGTTACTTCCTGCTGATTTGGGGCATCGTGGGGAGGGGGAGATCGGCAGGTGGTGGCTTTGAGGGGTGTCAGGAGGAACATCTATTTGGCCGTGAGTTGAGAAACTTCATAGATGCAGTTCAGTAAGAATTAAAAAAGAGAAGAGCAAATATGAGTTATATGTTGATAATTAGAAGATTTAGAATAGGGGCAGCCCAGGTGAGAATGGGTGGCTGCCATCAGGAGTTAAGCAGGTTGTAGTAGGAGAGATTCTTGCTTAATTTTCTCGCAGATGGTTGAGGAGATTGAAGCTTCTTTCATCAGGCCAGTCTTACTGAACAGCATTGCTCCCTGCTTCAGCTCACTCTGGTGGCAGGTTCCTGGTGGGAGGGACAGGGCCCAACCTTTTGGTGAGCTGCAGATAAATAGGGCCCAGTGGTTCTGACTGCCAGCGGTCCTGCATGGGAGCAAGCTTGAGGCGAGAAACATAGTTATAAATGAGGGTCGTATTGATTATGGGGGAGCCCTTGGTATTGAGGAATGGTAGGAGTAAGTGAAAAGATGCTGTCAGCTAGATAGTGGCTCTGAGACTGTGTAGAATGTCTCGACCCAGAAGGGGTACAGGGCACAATGGCATACCTAAGAACGAGTGCGAAAAGGGGATTTCATCCAAACTGCATGTCAGGGGTGGCGTGCGAAGGGGAAAAGAAGGAGTCCAATTCATTCCCATAACCGAGACCTGTGAGGAAATTAGAGGTCTTGAGTGTGGTGGCAAAACAGAGAAGGTGGCTCCCATGTCCACAAGAAATGAGATGGACTTACCGGTTTCTGCAGCATTACCCTGGGGTTTGGTGAGGCTGATGGGGGTCTCTGAGTTTAGGGTGTCAGTTCTAGGAGTTCGAGCAATGGGCCCACCTATCAGGCTTGTCCTCCACATAGAGACATTGAGGATGAGCCTGCTGCCCAAAGGGAGCAATCATTCCACCAGTGACCGGGCTGCTTGCAGTCAGTGCACGGCTCAGTGGGCAGCCTTGGGCAGGGACACTGTTGGGCACAATGGTCCTGCTTACCACACTTAAAGCAAGCTCCTGGTGGAGATTTTCTTTGCGGCCCGGACTTGGGTTGGACACCTCCTGTGCCTTGCCCCTATTGCTCTGCCGGCCTCAGGGCTGCCACCAGAGCCTGGGTTTGGAGAGTTACCTTCTGCTGCATGTGGGCCTGGCAAACAGCCTTAGTCTTTTTCTGCTAGCCATGACCAGTAAAAACTTTAAACGCCATGTTCACAGGTCCAGATAGGGACTCGGGGTTTGAGAATAAGAGGAGGAGAGCTCCTAGGGAGCCTGGCACCCAGATCCAGCTGGAAACGCTGGAGCCAGAGGCAGGACAGGGCCAGAACTTCCTGCAAGCAGATTGGGGTTGGGCATCCTGCAAACTGGTGTAAGAGCCAATGGCAGGCTGAGAATGGCCTGATGGAGGAGGGGCTTAAGAACACAGTGGAGAAGGGAGGGGCCCCTGGCCAGCAGGGCAGGAGAAAGAGAGACTGGTATTTGCAGGGGAACGAGAAACAAGATCCAGCAAAGGGAGGGGAGGGGGCTCTTAGAGGGAAGAAACCGGAGTGGAAGAGGTCTGCAGAGAGACCAGAGAGGGGTCCCGAGGGAGGGGCGCCCCCAGGGGTCAGGCAGGAGAGAAAGAGAGTTAGGGGTCCATGGAGAAGGAAAGATTAGGAGCGAAGGTTTTAGGTGAGGTTTCTCTGGCCAAAAAAAGGGCCTGCGCGTAGAATAGGCGGCACAGAGATTAGGACAGGAGCCCGAATAACTAGAAGCCCTGAATGTAAGGGATCTCCAACCAGTTCCCAGTTCTTTTGGCAATAGTTAAACTGGTGAGGTTGTTGAAACCGAAAGTCCCTTCAGGAGGTTACCTGGTCCGATTATCCAGTGTGTTCTGTGGCCTGGCCATAGTGGAGAAGAACAGTTTCTTCTTCTTTAGGGAGGGAGAGATTTTGGATAAGGCAACTCCAGGAGTGTTTTTGGATTAGGTTTAGATTCCTGTGCCCTCATGGCTGCCCTCAGTCCTCAGAGTGGTCAGAGTTGAGAATTGGCATCCCAAAACTCAAGTTCTGGCCACCGAATGGATAAGTAAAGTGGGTGTGCTCTGGACGTCTCCATGGGTACACACGCACTTGGAATGGAAAAGACTTCCCTGACACAGCTGCGGTTTCGGACAGGGAGCCTCAGCAGAAAGAAGTGAGAGAGGGAAGTTTGGAGGCAGAGGACTTACCACACCATGCACCAAAGTGGGTGGAAGGTCGGAGGTCCTGGTTCTTTCTCAGAGGGAACGAGGAGAGGAATGGTCCTTGAGGATTTCTGACTCCTCCCAGGTTTTGGCACCAAATGTAAGGTATTTTTCCCCACCAAGAAAGAAGGACGGGGCCAGAACCATGAAGTGTGGAATAGTAAAGGCTTTATTTAGTACCGTGCTGCCCAGATGATGTTCTCTGGTCTGGGGGCAGGTATTAGAGAAGTCACATGGGATGATCTGTGTGGGAAATATTTAAAAGGTCTGTAGGATGGGCGAGCTAATATGACGTGGCGAAATCTCACTGACTGACGGACAGTTGCTCTTTTCCCAAGGACTCCTGGGAAGTTTCCTTTGGCACGCTTGGTTGTGGGCGGCTCTAGCCAAAGTCCCCAGGTCTGAGTTTCTTATGTGAACTTCCCCCATTATCTACCAACCTTACAACCTTACATCCCTTTCTGTCACTGGTATTTTTAGAAAGGCAACAAAGAGGAAACGAGAAAGAAGGAAATAAATGGCTGGTTGGGACTTTAGAGATCATCTACTTCAACACTTTCTGTGGGTCCATAAAAGAAATCATAGTTGTGAAAGGTAAGTGAACTTTGGAAAGGCAATGGGGAGAGAAGCATAGGAGGGTGGTAGTTCCCAACAGCTGGAGCTGCATGTTCCTCTGGACCTAGCTGTGTGTTGACGGTGTGAGCCTGGGCACATGGCCTCCTCTGCCTTTCCAGTATCTTACCTGTGTAGTGAGCACACAGGCTTTTTGTGAGGAATAAGTGAGACATGATGGTACAAGATTCCTTTGGTACCATAGAGGACTAAAGTTTTGTCACCCTCAAGCTGCCTTTTGGGGTTTTGATTTTTAAGCTGGTTATTAAGAAACAAAAGACTCAGAAAGAAAATTTGGCCCTCTCTTTTTCCTACCCAAGACATTCAAATAGAAAAACTCATTTCAGGAAGGAAATATCAGGATATTCACCTTAGTTTAATTTGAATGAAGTATGGTAGATAGGAAGGTGCCAAGCAGGGGCCTGGTAGCTAGATCCCCCCCACTCCCGTGTCCCATTAAAACAAAGATTTGCCTGCCATATATGTTCTGCTTTTCATCAATTACCTGTAAATTATCTGTTTCCTTTAAAATCCCATCACTGTTCCCCATTTCTCCTTTGTTCAAAATGAAATATATACCCAATTTTACTTTACTGTCTTTGGAATTTTTATGCTTCTGCATATTTTTTTGTGCACATATATTATTTATACACCATTTTACATTCTCACCATCGGTGCACAAGGGTTCCAAATATTCCACTGTCTTGTCAACACTTGTCACTTTTTTTTGGACAGTGGTCAACTTATGGGCCTAAGATTTTGATTTGCATTACCCTTATGATTGGTGAAGTCGAGCACTTTCTCATGTGTCAGAAGGCATTTAACTCTGAATGTTCCTTGGTTTGAAAATGGCCATTTTCTGGGCAGGCTAACAGTGAGCCGACACCCCCATGCAGAGTCATCACATACTCTGGCTCAGAAGAGCCCTGTCCCAGACCTGGGGGAGTCCCATCTATGGTGCACAACCCATTACTCTGGTTTTAGGCTAATTACTGCAGTGGGCACACTGTTTATTGGTGTCCCCTCACTCTGATTTGTTCTGCATGTAAAGTGGGTCTACCTAAGCTCCTCCAAAAATTGTGATTAGGACCCCTCTGTTCTGGCATCAAAGTGCCATCCTAACTGTCACATTCAAACCAGGATCTGGGAGGTCTTGAGGGAGTCACCTAGACAGCATTCTTTAACTGCCAGTCCATGGGCTGGTGCTGGTCTGCTAAAGAATTAACCACTCTGATGTTGCATGAAGATTATAGACCCAATTATCTTAATCACATTCACTTATGCTCAGGATGAATGCTACATGTCAACCTGTATCATTGATGAAAATACTATTGAGTTTGTCTTAGATATCTTTGGAACTTACAGGCTCGTTTGAAGAACGTTTTGTACCATACAGAATACTTACAAATCATGCACAATAGACAAAAAGTATTCAGATAAACTTATGTAGTATTCAACGCATCATATGTGTGGAGTTTGGAAATCAAGCACCAGCTTATACTGTGTTGCACTGTTATGCACAGTATGATAAAACTTGATTTGTTGTGTGTTGCCATTTCTGATTGGTTAGATCAACGGTCTCTTAGTGTAAAAAGGTTGAAAACCACTCACCTAGACCACTGTTTTCAAACCTTTGAGTTTCTTATACATGCTTCTTTCTAAATGAGATTGTGGTGGGACTTTGTATATGGCATAGCAATGGAGGCTGTTTTGCAGGAGGTGAAGGTGAAGGTTGTTTGCACCTGTCCAATGGTACCCAGGACCCAGGATGAGCACCAGGATTCTGTCAGTGAATATGCTCAGAAATTGCAGAGCTGAACCAATATTTAATTTTCTTTTCTTTTTTCTTTTTGACAGAGAATATCAGAGACAGGAATAGATAGGGACAGACAGCCAGGAAGGGAGAGAGATGAGAAGCATACATTCTTCATTGAGGCTTCTTAGTTGTTCATTGGTTGCTTTCTCATATGTGCCTTGATTTGGGGGGGAAGGGGTTACAACAGAATGAGTGACCTCTTGCTTAAGCCAGCGACCAAGGGCTCAAGCCAGTGACCTTGGGCTTTAAGCCTGCCACCTTGAGTTCATGTCTATGATCCCATGCTCAATCCAGCGACCCCACGCTCAAGCTTGTGAGCTCTTGCTCAAGCCAGCAACCTCAGGGTTTTGAACCTGGGTCCTCCATGTCCTATGTCTCAGTCTGACGCTCTATCCACTGTGCCACTACCTGGTCAGGCACAATCTCTAATTTTTTAGTTGTGCACAAAGCTATTCTACAGTGACACAGCTCATTAGTGACAGATGACAGACTAGAACTCCAGTGCCAATCCCTCTTTCTAACCTGTCACTGCCCTGACCTTGGTGACAGCATCGCCTGGGAGTGATAAGAGTTGGGGTAGAAACAAGGACTGCTACACTGTCCATAGTTTTGAAGACATAAGCTTTACACTAGTGGGGATGCTGCCACAGTCTCCAGACGTAATTTATGTGAATTTGATGTGTTTATTTAGAAACAACTAAGTGCTAGGTATTTTGGAGGATATAAATTTTAATTAAATATTGATCTAAGTGCACGCATATTTGAAGCAGGGGAAATCAAACTTATGTGAGTTTGTAAATGTTTGGGAGTATGAAGTAGGAGGGCAGCCCTCTAAGGGGTGAGGAGTGGGCTCCGGCCCTGGTACATGTGGCCATGGGGTTGCCAGAAGACTGTTGTAGGACGGAAATAGCAAAATATTTAAACAAACTGAGCTGAATATTTACAGACAGCCAATGTTCCTTCAGTGACAGTGTAGTTAGAATGGAAATGGAAGGGTCTTAGTTAAGAGCATGTGGATATACATTTAGGAGATTCAGGCAGTTAATGGGCTCTTAGAGAAGTGGCCATTTGTGGGAACCAAGACAAAATTTCAAGACAAGGATACTTTCAACTCTTTTAACAATTTTCTGGTAATATTTGCCAAGGACAAAAAAGGTGTAGAGTAATGATCACTCAGAATATAAGGGAGATTTTAATGCTGAAGAAGGTCAAACAGTCTTCTATCTTCAAACAATGACCATCCTAAAATAACCAATACTAATGTAGACATGGAAGAAGAAAGAATATGCTTGCACATCCACTAGGAGCAAGGATTTGCAGACTTTCTGGAATCTAATAGTGGGAGCCCAGAGCATGAAGAGTCCTCACAAAAAACTAGAATCATGGTTAAAGCTCTCACATACCACCCTAGGTGATAGATTATACTTACTTGTGGTTGAACTGAGCTACCTAGCTGATTCTAGGTGTAAGTTATGAAAATCCAAATATTAGGAAAAATTCATATTTAAACAGCTTAGAACAGTGGTTCTTAACCTTTTTTTGAGATACCGAACCCACCAGTTTCATATGCGCATTCACCGAACCCTTCTTTAGTGATAAATAAAATATGATTTTTTTTTCCAAATTCAAGACATGGGTATATGTTTTTTTACTGGTGCACAAAATGAGCCGTGCATGAACATCACCTTCCTCAAAGAACAAAACCAACCAAGTGCATGAACTCACAACAAATTAGGTATTACTTTATTCTGGCCTCCACGGCAGAAGCTTCTCCGAACCCCTGAGACTGACTCATCGTACCCCTAGGGTTCGATAGAACCCAGGTTAAGAACCACTGGCTTAGAAAATGGGCTCTCTTCCTTCATTCACCTCTTTTATCTCTCCATCCCTCTGTCCCTCCTTCCTGTCCTTTCCTGTCCCTCCCTTCCTTCCTGGCCCTCCTTCCTGTCCCTCTTTCCCTCCCTCCCTTCCTGCCTCTCTCTCTTCCTCCTTCCTTCCTTCTTTCCATCCCTCCAGCCTCTTTCAGAGTGTGTTATTTCACTCTGAAAGAGTGAAAGCCCAAAGTCTTCAGGGCTGTGCAATGTTGGTGTTTACAGTACCTGGTATTGCTTGTTCAGCACCAAGCCAGAATGTTGGGGAAATCAGACACGTAAAGATAAGTTTTAAGGGAGCAGAGGATGAGAGGACACCTCTTGGGTGTTCAAATGAAATGATTTCTAAGTGGATAAGTTGGAAAATTAATGAGAAAAATTAAGAGCAACTTTGCATCATGCTTTAAATGCTATGTGTACTCAAGATGGTACGGTAATAAAATATTTTTTGCTGGTAATGGACATGCTTACATAGCTTCCCAGTTGCTTATGAGTGTTTTGCATAAGTTCTAAAATACAATGGAGTGATTTGGGGGCATTCCTACAAGGAGAAGGAGTGATAATCTAGGAGATGACAGAGATTGCAACATGCAGTTATGACTAGCAAAAACAAGTAGTGTTTGAGTGAAAAGTTTAAAAATCCTTTAATTTCACCTGCCCCTCTGATGGTGGAACATTCCACTAATTGACAGATGAAAAGAGGGTTAAGTCACTTGCTCAGGGTTCAATAGCCACCTAGAGGCAGAACTCTTACTAAAACCTGGACCTCTGTTGGCCCTGGTTGGTTGCTCAGTGGATAGAGCATAGGCCTGGCATGCAGAACTCCCGGGTTCAATCCTTGGTCAGGGGCACACATGAAAAGCAATGATCTGCTTCTCTTCCCCTCCCTTTCCCTTTTCTCTCTCTCTTCCTCTCTTACAGTCAGTGGCTTGATTGGTCTGAATGTTGGCCCTGGGCACCGAGGATAGCGTGGTTGATTCAAGCATTGGCCCCAGACAGGGTTTGCTGAGTGGATCCCAGTCAGGGTGTATGTGGGAGTCTGTCTATCTCCTCTCCTCTCATTAAAAAATAATAATAATAAATAAATACAAATAAATCTGGGACTCTGATTTTTAGCCTAAATCTTTCCAATATGCAATCACTCAGTGATCCACCAGTAGAGGTCACCCAAACCTATCTCCTCCTGCAATTGCTCAACTCACATCACTTTATCCTCCAAATGAGACATGTTTGAACCAGGCACTACTCGTTCTGCTATGGGCAACATGGAGAACATAGAGAAATGGCTTAAGTACCACCAACATTTAGCCATCATTTAAGAGAAAAATCACCATTCAGATTTGGGGGTTCTCCAGGTGACCATAAATGTATATTACTGCGTATTTTATTGGGTAATAATTTTCTTCTTGCATGTACAATGACTCCTCCTAGATTAGCTTTGCAATCTAGTGAATATTAAATTGTTATCACAGCATGGCTTCTTCTACTTCATTTTATTTTACTACCTCAGTTATGCGCTCAATGTTGTAGTTACATTTAATTTCACTTATAATCAGGATCTATCTGATCACCTGTTACCTTCCTCCAGCTTTGCATATTGGCTTCTGTATATAGGGCAAAGCCAGAAGAGGCTAGTACTCAGGCGGAAGGCTTGATGTCGTATTTCAAAAAGAGGTAGTAGCTTCCTACTATTTTAATAGTGCTCTGGTACCCACACCTATTTGTGGTGACATAATTGTATTCATACAATTGTCTTGTTTTGTTCTTTTTCCTGTATTCCCTGACAACTGTTCTATCGATGTCATTGGGTTGACCATGTATTTAGCATTTATAAACCGGCTACTTTAACACGCCTCATTCTGGTAAGCTGATAACATGTCAGCATCACCACACCTGGGTCTCCTTCCGCAATGCTTTACAAACACAAGCTAAGCGGCCCAGAGTCCACATTTCAACCCCTCCTCTGTGAGGTTCTCACACTCCAGGCCACTGTTCCCTGCTTTAGTCATGTAGGACGGTACCAAACAACTAGGGGCAGCCCCTGTGGAAATGACCAAACCAGAGAATCCTAAACCTGTTTGTCCTGCCTTATCTATTCTTCCTTTGGAAACCACAATGACGATGTGACCACCTCCTCATATGGCCCTGCATGGTACAGTGTACCTCCTGTAACTGTGAACAACAGACCAGCTTTTCATTTGCAGTTGTGTCCTGATTTGCCAGTCTTATCATCATTCAGAGTTTCTATTAATGCATTTTATTTTAAAACTTATATGTATCATTACTTTTTTCCCCACAAGGTTATGAGTTAACAACAAGCACACCCTTTTTAAGGTGTGTAATTTTACATGAGCACTCCTGACGTGTTGGGGTGGAGTAAGCTGGACTTGGAGGGTTAGCTGGGAGTTGGGGGAAATGCAGGCTGTTTTGGTGAGAGTCTTATCTAGAAAGCTGTAGTGTTACTACTAGATTTTTATTTTGTTAAGCTTTTCTAAAGTTTAGGCTTTGATTATGATCCTACCCCTAAACACTTGCTTTTTGTAAGGACTTGTCAAGGTTCCCTCTGTTTTAGTGTTTTCTACTTCCAGCCAAGTGTTCTATCCACAAAGCACACGCCCTATCTTAGCTCAGAGGCAGTTCCACGTTTAGGGGTGAGGTGGGGTGCTTTATATCTGGATACTTCTCAAGCTCATGGTTCCTTTTTCATTTTAAAATGTAATAAGTATAAATTATTACAAAGGTAATTAGTTAAATCAGGTTTATTCTTTTACTCTCCCAAAATACATTTGAAAAGCTTCATACTGGAAACTTACTAGAAATGAAAAAGAATGAGCACTGAGTTCACTCATCACACAGAAATATTTCTATCACCCTCAGATTTGCTGTAAGCAGAATCACGGCACTGAGTCTTGAACCCCCCTCCCCCCGTTGTGATGCGATCCCCCTGAAGCATATTCACCATGTTGACAATATAGTGCAGTGTGTGCATGGGGGGCTTGCGCTGGTGCAAGTGTTGTTCCTGCAGACTGATAGATATGCCGCTGCTCCCCCAAACTCAGTCAGCAAAACAGAAAACTTACTCTAGGGGTATCACTTTCTTCAAACACAGGTCCTGTTTAAAATAAGCCATCTTTAGAGGCACACACAAAAGGACTATTTACAATGAGAGCACAGGAAATAAGACATTTACTGGGGAGCAATGCACTGAATCTCTCAGTAGAGAAATTTATTCTACAAGAAAGAAAATACTTTCCCACTAACTAAACCCAGTGTGCTCAAGTGACAGTCCTCTCCTCCCCCACTATGTTGTATCTGCACTTGCTGGTGGAGGCTGAGCAGTGTCCTCATGTCCTCACAGTCGCCTCTGTGTTAGTGCAGACACCAAGGCCAGTTTCTACCCCATTCTTATGAATCCTGACTCTGAAGCAACAGCTGATGAAGAACATCTGCGAACATCGCATGTTTGTGACACAGCTGGTATGTGGGAGTGTGGGAGTTTGGTGTTTTTCCTTCACTCTCACACCTTTCTTTTTTTGGGGATGACAGACATCCAGTTCCCTACCTTCTCAGCCCCTCCTGAGAAGGTCTAAGATGCTATTTGAGTACCTAACTGTAAAGCCAGTATCTGCGACTACCATCAGAGCCGCCTGACCCATGCAGGTTCACATTAGAGTCGAACAGTCGGTAATGAAACAATGGAGCCCAAAACTGGTGAGCCATCAGCTTTAATTCTATCTTGCACCCGGCGGGTAAGCAAAAACACACACTGAGCTCCAAAACCTACTCATTCAGTGCTCACAAAGCTACTGACTTATTCGAGTTTCTTAGCATCAAATGTTTCTAGCTCACCAGACTTATTCACCTCTGTTCCCCATCTCCTCTCTGCACAAACTCTGCTCAAACTGGCTTCTCCCTCAGCACTCTGCCATCTTGGCTGCTTTTCCTCTCCTCCACGTGGCCTTAATATGTTCTCCTCTCTAATACTAACTTCAGGGACCAAGGGAGAGCAAGCTCCCAGCCTGCCCCACTCAAAACCTTTAATCCAATTTACAAATAAGGAAGTCTCTGATACAAAGTTACTTATCTGAGATACTGGGAGGATTCCTCATGAGAGTGCACCACGCTACATCATCCAATCAGTCAAGAGAGTGGGGAAAAGTTTACTCTTAAAACTTGCACGTGGGCAGCGCCATCTTTAACAAAGTGAGCATAATATATTTTATCTGCCCAACAATCCACCCCTATGCTCACTTTACTACCCACAATCTACACCACCGGCATCCCTGTACAAGGAAATTGGGTACATTACACAAATTACAAATACATGACAAATCATACAATTTCAACAATTATAAAGGTACATTTCACCAATCTCTGAGCACTTTGCCAAAAGCACAAAATGTCCTCAGCTTCCTCTCTTGCCATTTGAAAGGCTTCTCGGGGCAGAGGGAGGGCCTCCATCAAAGCCGCTCCCCACCCCCATCAGGGTATTTCACATTGTCCAAAATCCATAAGTCCATTCAACAAAGGAGCCAGTGCTCACTTGGGTTGTAGTCCAGGAAATCAGTCCACGCACATGAGGCCTTAGACTTCCCCCTCATTCCTGCCATCCTGGCAAGTCTCACACTGTCACAAAAAGGAGCACGTGGCAATGGCAGTCAGAATTTCCATCTCTGCTCGGGGGAGGATGATGGCATCCACCCCTATATCCCAAAATCGCAGACCTACCAGCGTTGTAGTAGAAGCTCCTTGCTGGTGGGCTCTCACCTTCTGGAGACTGCAGATTGCAACTCCAGCTTGATTCTCCTCATCCTCCAAAGAGGAACTGAAAACACCAGCTCCTGCTGCTGGGCTTGAGCCCCGGGCCACTGCTGCCTTCTGCTCAGCAGGCCTTGCAGCTCCAGCCCCGGCCTCAGCCTCATCCTCCCGCCGCTGTTGGCTCTCCACAATGTCCAGGGCAATCTGCAATTCATGAACCTGTGATTCCTCCTCTGGCAGCTGCTCCATTTCCAGGTGAATCTCACGAACCTGGTCGGCCTCCTCCTTCAGTGCTTCCTCCAGCTCCAGGGTCAGCATCTGTTTCTCCCACGTTTCTTCCAGCTCCTTCCATTGCTTGGTTTGCAGGTCCTGGGCAGCCTCTTCCATAGAGCTTTCGGTTTCCTCACACATGGCTGTAAAAGTCAGCCATCCTACAGTCCCCAGAAGGAAAGCCATAGGGAAACATAACAGCAGCCAGTTCTCTACTCCACCGCTCAAAGGTGGTGATGGCTCCATACTGATCTGTATCGAATACTGCCATGGACTACGCCAAATGTAAAGCCAGTATCTGCGGCTACCCTCACAGCCCACAGCCGCCTGACCTGTGCAGGTTTGCATTAGATTCGGACAGTCAATAATGAAACAACAGAGCCAAAAACTGGTGAGCCATCAGCTTTAATTCTAGCTTGCACCCGGCAGGCAAGCAAAAACACACACTGGGCTCCCAAACCCACTCATTCAGTGCTCACAAAGCTACTGACTTATCCGAGTTTCCTAGCATCAAATGTTTCTAGCTCACCAGACTTATTCACCTCTGTTCCTCATCTCCTTCTCTCTGCACAAAGTCTGCACAAACTGGCTTCTTTCTCAGCACTCTGCCATCTTGGCTGCTTCTCCTCTCCTCCACGTGGCCTTAATTTGCTCTCCTCTCTAATACTAACCCCAGGAACCGAGAGAGAGCAAGCTCCCAGTCTGCCCCACTTTATAGAGTAGATTCAAAACCTTTAATCCAATCTACAAACAAGGAAGTCTCTGATACAAAGTCACTTTTCTGAGACATACTGGAAGGATTCCTCATGAGAGTGCACCACCCTACATCATCCAATCAGTCAAGGGTGTGGGGAAAAGCTTACTCTTAAAACTTGCACGTGGGCAGCGCCATCTTTAACAAAGTGAGCATAATATATTTCATCTGCCCAACACTAACCATCTTCCACATTGGATCCATTCAGTGGGCAGGACCTTGAGGCCTACCTTGCTGTAAACCAATTTTACTAAAGTGTTTATGAATTTTGAAGAGGCAACATGTCTATATTTATTAATGTTTTGAGATCATTTTTAGTTGAGGAATAAACCTAAATAAATAAGGGACAACTAATGTTTTTTTTTTTAAAGAACACCATCGTATGAGGAACAACAATGACAAAAATATTGCAAAGTCAACAAAGTCAATGAGAACAAGGGACCTACTTCCAAACTAAAAATTTTCCCGTGCTCAATATGTCCATCTTTCTCTCAAAAGCCCTGGCTCTCCCAACCTGAAACCAACTTGTCTTTGTTGACTTGGTCCTCACCCCGCACACCCACCCAGGGTTCACCGAGTGTCCCGATACATAAGGTTACTGTAGGACTTAGGCTCAGCCAACAGGCTATGGCGTAAATTTACTCTTTACATATCTTAGGTTCTGACATCTAGTTCTGGAAGAAAATAACTACAGTTACAGGAGAAAAGGCCAGAAGAGACCCTCTATCTTTACCAATTTAGGGAAAATTGCTATACCAAAGGCAGAGGACTGTTTTAGTCGAACTGTGGCACCGTAGGAGTGGTATCACCTGAGGTGTGTATATACCTATGCACATGCATGTATTAGAAATGCTTATTCTCAGGCCTCGCTTGGCCCTGCTTGACCAGAGCTAGCATCTGACAAGGCCCTAGGCCATTTATCTGCTCATTAAAGTGTGAATAATACTGCTCAAATTCAGTGTTTTTTCAGTCTGTCCTCCTAAATCTTACCGAGTTTTCCAAGAGTTCTTGTTTATGTGGCTTATGCTTATCTATATTTACCAAATGAGAAATTTAAGCTGTAGAATTTTTAACATATTTGTTTATTACACTATTTAGAAATCAGAATAATGAACACATTCCATGCTAATATGAATAAATATTTTTGTGAAAAGTAGCTATGCTTCTCACAAAATGTAAGTTAGTGAGAAGAATGGGATTATCTCATGTTCAGTGGGAAACAGCAAATTCACTTTCAGTTCTGGTTTAACCCAAGACAGCTGGGTTTTCATATCTTCTTCCAAGTTCAATCTGTTACAATAGTATCTATCACATGACCTTAGCATTACTTCACTATACATTCATAAGAGAACAGTGAAAAGGCAAAAAGTCTTGGAATAATTATAAAAATAGTTTTAACCTGATAGGCTTCCTGAACATGCCGTGGGATCCTCCCGGCACTAATGCTGGAGAACTACAACTCTAGTTCATGTCCCAAATTGACTAGCTTTGTTGTTTTTTTAACCAGTGGTAAAATCTTCTATTTTTCCTACATGGAGTAGTAGATTAAACAACAGGTTATACTTTCTCTGAGCTCCACCTTTATTCTGAACACTTTCACATCATAACCATGGAGACAGGCACAGAAAGAGACTCAGCAAATTCAGTCGACTCATCTAACTAATGACAAGCTAGAATTCAAATACAGATCTTTCAAATCTCAGCTCTACCTCCCAGACTTGTAAGAATTATTTGTAAACTGTAAGTTAATAAAGTGCCATAAAATAATTGCCAAGTATTACTATTGAGAGTGTCTTTAAAATTTCTACCAGCTAGTCAGTTTAAAATGATGGACTCTGCCACGAACACTGAGCAGAGAGAAAGGCACAGCCCTGTAAGGACTCCATGAAGAAGAGACCACATTTTTAATTTGCTAAAGGCATGTGAGCCTGAGCGAATGCCAGCAGCAAAGGGAGCCCATGTCTCTGCCCAAATTTGTCTGATAGCTAAGGTAGAGTTGACAGGCCATGACTAAATAAGGTGGAAATCAACTTTAGTTGTGGACTTAGAAAGAGTGATGTTTTGGTTTTAGGAAAATTGGGGGAAATGGGCTTTTATTGGTGGGAAGCAAGATTATTTAGTTTAATATTCCAAAGCCAATTCTGAAATAGACAAGAGACCCAGTCAGGAACACACAGTGAGGGTCTTAGGATGTTTTGACCTGGACTCACATGTACTTAAGTGCTGGGAGTGACCATAGCTTGTTTGATGGGGCTGATACTTCCTTCTGGTCATAGTTAATGCTCATTCACTCCTTTACTACAAGTGTCTTTGATCAAAGTTCTTGCTGTCTATTTTTCCTTTCATTAAGTCTGCTTTTCAAAAAGTAATGATTAATTTACCCTACCTGTTGGTGCACCAGACAGTCCTATCAAAAAGAGAAATTGAGAAAAGATTTTGGATATATCAAGTTTAATGGGAGATACAACATTCATTTAAAAATTGTCAAACCTTGTGCTATGTTGTACATTAAACACCCAACAGAGTATTTCACTTCAAAATTTCATACTGAGAATATATTGCAACAAGTATTATGTTTTCAGGGCAGCTGAAATTCAGGCTTATACCTACTGATAAATATAAATATGTGATGTCACTGGTGATTTCATCAGGCCCGGTTTGTGGTGCTGTAACAACAACTTACCTTTCAACAGCACGTACTGTCTTTATCACAAGGTCTTCTGAAAAGTGGGGCAGCTGTTTGAGTCATAAAAGATAAATATATCCTGAAATGACTATTGTTTTGAGTCCCTGAATCATTTCAAAGGACATTTCCAGTGCAAATAGATGATGTAACTCAGTGTGATCTCAGTAATACACCTGCAAATCTTGTGATTTCCCAGGATCATATTAAGTCTGTAGATAGACTGTCACTTGCAAACAATATTGTAAATGAGATCCATATAGTCCTTCTCCTGAGCAAAGAACACTCACCTGTATTTTGAGCTACAACAATGTTCATTTTCTTAAGGGAACATACCTTATTTTATTTCACTAAAGCTTTTATTACCAGCAACTTCCCACACATAAAATGAAAAAGTAAAAATTCTTTTGGTATACCAACAGTCTGCATTACACAAAATGATAAAAACAGATTAAAAATTAAACATTTATGACCCAAGGAACTGCTGAATAGACTATGCTGAAAAGAACATCTGTAACCATAAAACTCAGAGTCTTGAAATCTGAATTTGCCTGTTGTGCTTATTTAATTACTGTGCAGAGAAACTTGCTGGGTTAATATGGCTATGACTGAGTTGTAGGAAAAATTATTCCCTTGGGGATTTTCTGTGCAAATTCTAGAGGGAAAAATTGTCTTTCCAAGACCCAAGTGTGATTCCCTTTACTATTAAATAGGGTCATATATATGAAGCACTGAAGAATGGACCCTAGAGTAGATAGAAACAAAACAATAGTATTAACCTCCTTTATCATGTCCATAAGTTTTCTTCAACTTCTAATTTCTAAATCTATGAAAAAAGAGTAAAACTTGTTTTTTCTCACTTAAATTAATAATTCAATTTGTAATTACTCTTATTAATAGGAATGTAGACTTGTGTCTTGATGGTAAGTTAAGGTTCTTTCTTCCCTAGGACTCATCTGATTCACCCTGATTGCAAATGTCTGGTAATTAGAAACCATATTTTGGTCATTATTGTGTCCTTCATGGTACTGGCACAGATTCTTAATATCTGCTTTCTAAATGAGCTGAAAAAGCACACAGGCAATCAATCTTCTTAGTATAGTTTTATATTATATTTATAGTATATTAGTATTGTTATAATTTCATATCTGAGTGGCAAATTAAATATATGCAAGATTTGAAACTACCAAATATACCAATGTTATTAATTTAGGAGCAATGTAAGTCTTCCTTCCACATATGAGGTTCCAGATGGCTGCGTTTAGTTAGTCTGGTCTCAGTAGGAAAAAGAAACTGTGACCATCTTATTGAAGAATAAGGAACAAAGAACAAGAAAAGCAGGTTTCAGTTCCAATTCTGGTATCAAATATCTGTGTTATCTACAGTTCTCTTTATTACAGTTCATTATTAGTCATCTTGGGATCAAAACACTTATCTCAGAAATAAGATAATAAGTGTGAAACTGTTTTCAAAAATTCAATATTGGCCACACGTGTTTGTAACATCTTTGTTATTTGCATAAAGAATATTTTCATGTTGCTGAATTATTCATGAATTATAGGAAATGCATCTGACATAACAAATTGTATCCAGAGGTTGGAAATGACAGTCAAATCGTTCTCTTAGATTTGTTTTCAGAAACAAACAGAACTTTGCAAATATTAATACACTCAATAATAAGCTGCCATGTCAGAATAGGAAAACAGGAGCAGTAAAATGGATCGAACTCTAGTGCAAAGATAATGAAGATCATTGTGAAATGACACATGGTTTAAGTCATTGGCACCCACATAGAGATGCATAGAGTATATTATTAAATGCCTTTATATATAGTCCCTCGATCCATCATGGAAACAATGCTGAATTGTGCAAAATATTATTTAGAATTCTATTGCTTTGTCTCTTTTTCAATAATTGAAAAGTGACAACCTAATAGTGGTATTTGTAAAGTAATTCTTGATGAACCAGAGAGTACCTCGTTGATATAACTGGCTTATTTACCCATCTTGCTCCATAACTGAGAGGTGCCTTTGAGAAAAGTTTCAGATGTGCTGCAGGCTGGGATAATTTAGAAACTATGGGTAGTTTGAATTTGGGCCTCATCCACACATCTTCATTTGAATCTTAGCTTTGTAGTTACAATGCCAACGACCTTGGGAGAAAATAGTTTCCTTTATCCTCCTCTAGGTCTATTATATAACCTAGCAACAAGCAGGTTAACTAGAGGAATATTATAGAAATTTATGCATTTGTAATATGGAGTGTTCTAGGACATCAGAGGTAAAAAAAAAACAAAAAACAAAATACCCCTGAGCAACCCAAAGTGCAGTGAGATTTGAGACCTTATATATTGCCTTACCAGAAGAGTGGGGTGTGGGCCTCTGCAGAGAGAGTAAGTGACTTGTTATAGAAAAGATAACTGGGTGCTTAACAAAACAAAAAAATAGGATGGCAGTTTGTCTGGTTGTGGTGCTGATTTCTAGTTCCCTCTCTTGTGATGAGTCAACCATCCTGGTCAATGAAACTCCCTGCAGGGGACTTATGTCACCTGAGTTTCTTTTGGAAGACCTGTGTTTAGACAGATGAGGGGACTTCACAGAAAACCTCTCCCTGAGTCGACTGCCTTTCAAGTGGCTTCAGCTCAATACACCAAAGTAGTATATTTGGGGGAAGCATGTCCTAAATCTGTTCATTTACTTATTTTTTCCTCAACTCTTTCATCTCACAATGACTACTGGATAAAATGACCTGAAGTTCTCTTCCAGCTCCAAAATAAGTTTTTAATTTTTAAGGTATAGTTGGTATACAATCATATATTAGTTTCAGGTATACAATATAGTGATTTGACATTTTTACACTGTACAACGTGATCATCATACTAATTCTAGTGACCATCAGCCTTCATGCTAACTCATCACAATATTATTGACTAAATTCTTCTTCTTGAGATAGGCTATAAATATTTTTAAGGCTCTATTCAACCAAATAATCATACTAAGTTTGGATCCTTTTGACTTTTTATAGATACAAATTGACCATGGTGGTGGTGGGGGGACACTAATAACCAAGCAATCATTCAAGTGAGAGTAACATAATTCTCTTCTGTATTTTTCCTATGAAATAGATGGCAAATGCAAATAAAAGTATTATTTGTATTTTAAAAATAAATGAGGAAATTTCTTTATAATGAAGAATATCTGTCTCTTGTGGAAATCTTTTTCTGCCAGTGTTGTCCCCAGTTGGTTAGAATTTACTTCCCAGCCAGTTATTTATCAGGGGTTGGTAACAGGAATGCTGAAAACCCTGTAAGGGCCATAATGCTGCCTGGTACCCTTGAAATAACACAACCTTCAATCACGACCGGGGGAGAGAGGGAGAGGGAAGGCTTTGCTGGTATTTGAAACAGAATGATGACATGGAAAATTCCTGGAGGACAAACATGCATTTGGGGGATATTAACTAAACATTTCACTAGTGACCTTTAGCCGGTACAGCTATGCCCCCACAAACAAGTGCTCGATAAACGGAGAGTGGTTCTATACACGTATGCCTGTCTGTCCCACAGCAATTATTCTGCGATGCTGTAGTTCACACTGTTAAGGTTATTGTTAACAGTATTTTGTTATTCCATATGGATTTTCCTAATTGCAAAATACCTTATGATTTATTACACACCTTATGATTAGGTGAGGCTGGACCAATCGATATCCTATTAATTAGGGACTGCTGTTTTATATGCACTCTAAAAACATCTGAATTCAGAACCTTGTGAAGTTATCCCAACCAGCAGCCAAAATGAGCCACAAATTTCATAAGTACAAAAGGCTCATTTCATCTAAAGAGGAAGTCATTACGCTAAGAAAAATAGCATGCCATTTCTATGGGAGCAGACAGATGACTCCATGTTAAAGAGAAAGTTTTGCAATTTGTTGATTTTATTCTCTTCTTTAGTAGCTTGGTAAGAAAACTGTTTGTGAGACCAGCATTCCCCACTAGTAGATAATATTTCATAAAAATAAGCATGGCCCACTTTTCCCAAAGATGTCATTATTCAGTTGAACACCGACATCTTCTGACTGATAAAACCAAAATTCTTTACACAGTGGGATTTGAGGTAACCAAAATTAATATGCCCCACAGGACTGGGCACATGCAATCAGGTGGTTGTTTCAATTATACTGGATAAGAGCATTTTGAGTATTAGAACTTTTAAAAACTTTTTAATTGTTTTTAAAGATAACTCTTCTTCCTAATGAGGCCAACAAGAGTAATGAGGATAAAGGTTTTGTTTGGTTGCTGTTAACTAATATTCCACTAGCACTCTGTCAAGCTGAGTGTCCAACTAGACAAATGAGGAACTGTGTGTCTGGGAACCTTTGAACAGGGCAGATGGGGGCAGGACGTGGTGCCTCCCCAGGTAAGGATGCACACAGTTTCTCAGCTGTGGTCTCCTCACTCTTCTGTACGATGAGACCACAGCAATGGACTGAGGCAAAGGGAACCTGCACACCCTGCCCGGCTTCTGCAACTTGCAGGAGAAAACCTGGGGCTGCTGCAGGGCTGGGCTCCTGTTCTTAGTGCATGGAAAGTGGTATTTCCTGTGACCCGAGACAGGTCACTGGCCCAGGACTCATCTGTGAAGCAAGGACTTTGGCTTCTCCTCTTAAGCCAGTGAAGCCTTCTGTGACACCACTATTTTGGTAAATAATTGTTGTGTTTCAGGGAACAGAGAATAAGAGGAGGTAAAGGGAGAATCCCCATATTCCTTCAATAATTTCAAGGGTTAATCTTCCTGGGAAAAGGGAGTTTGACATTATACTCATTGGCCATAAAAATAAAAACAATTCTGTACCTTTGGCATGTATTTTACTGAGAAATTTAAAAAACTAACTGCACCACCCTGTGGAGACCTAGCACTCAATGACACAGACACATATTCCAGTCTCTCAGCTCTCTCTCTGACTCTGTGACAGACCCCATACGCTCTAAGCCTGACCTCTCGACAGCAGCCCCATTGCTGGCAGCTGGGGCTTCCACTCAAGGCCCACCATGGTCCAGATTCTTTTAGAATATGCTGGATGGGACCAGCACCCCCTGCACCCCACATGAAGATTGTCCTAGGGTAAGAATGGGCGCATGATCAGGCCATTGTTTCTAAGAAAAATTAGGCACCATGTGTGTGGAGGTGGGGGAGTGAAAACCAGGCCTTTGATTTAGGCTTAAAAACTTTTTAAAGATAATTGCCTCCTTAAATAGATCACCTGTCCACATCCTTCTCTCTTACACACAAAGCAGATGGAGGTCTTACTAGATTTTGGCCTGTTTCCCCTGTCCTTTCCCAGAATAGTGAGAGGAGAGGGGGAATCTCCAGGCAGGATGCTCCCATCTTGGGAGTCCTGAGGTCTGCCCTCAGAAGAAGACTTTGCCATGCTGCGTGACTCCAAACACAAATGCTATAGGTTCTATAGCAGTGGTTCTTAACCTGGGTTCTATCGAACCCTAGGGGTTCAATGAGTTGGTCTCAGAGGTTTGGAGAAGCCTCTGCTGTGGAGGCCAGAATAAAGTAATACCATAATTTGTTGTGAGTTCATGCACTTGGTTGGTTTTGTTCTTTGAGCAAGGTGATCTTCATGCATGGCTCATTTTGTGCACCAGTAAAAAATCATATACCTATGTCTTGAATTTGAGAAAAAAATCCTATTTTATTTATCACTAAAGAAGGATTCGGTGAATGTGCATATGAAACTGGTGGGTTCGGTACCTCAAAAAAGGTTAAGAACCACTGAGTTAATATATATACCTCTAGACAAAGGAATAGCAGATAAACACTGAAAGATTTGGAAATGTCTTTTTATATGAAAAGCAACATTTTTCGCTATTGTGTTACCTTATAAGTTTTAACATGTAAAAGTGCTTTTTATAAGTCCTATAGACGAATGTTATAATCTTGCTAATGAATGGTGTCATCTTCCCCTCCTCCTCCTTTTCCCGCCAACCTGTGTGTGATCAAAGGTATATAACCTGCCTCAGGGCTGTAATCTGGACAGCATGATTTGGGTCAGCTTTGCCCTGTGTTAGTCATATGTGGCCAGCATATTAATAAATCTCCTCCTTTTAATAAAACTCCTTAAAAATTCATTTGGACTTAGTGTCTCTACATAAACCCAGAGGAATGGTACTTTACAACACAACTTTCAAAGTCTGAACAAGAGAACATCCTTTTCTTGTACACTTTCTAAGATCAGGGAAACCTCTCCCAGTAACAACACTGGAAGTGGTTCATTCATTATGCAGAGGAAGCTGAGAAAGATCCTACATAAATAGGAGGAATTGTCCAACAAAAGGAAAGATCACAAGAACCAGTCTGATGCTCCAGGCTGTGACCATGGTGGCACTTACACTGGGCAAAGCTTCAGGGAGGCACACACAGAAGACAGCAAGTCCAAACCTTCTGCTTGTCACCAGAAAAGTTATTTGTGGGGCAGGAGGAAGGAAACAGGAATGTATTGGCATCCAGGTAATAGTCCAATGTGGCCAAAGGCAGGGGACTGGGTGGGCTATGACCTCAGGTAGAGAGCATCTTTACATCCCTCTGCAACAATGAGAGGCAGCCCTCTGCATTCTCATATTCTCCTCCTGTGGAAGATCTTCCCTATGACATCAAACCCGCGTTTCTAATAAAGCAGAAGCCTAAGTCTTCTATTCCATTTCCTGCTGACCATAAAGTGCACTTGTTTTTGTACAATAGAAAGATTTCAGGAGAAAAGAACTAAACCTGACCAAACTGATAAGAAAACTTTTTTTGAGGATAAGAATCAAGAAATAGGGCTGTCAACAATTTGTTAAAATTATTAAGATTTAAAGAACCACAGTCTTTTGGGAAGGAGGCTCTACTTTTCAGATTTAATCACTATGCTCTAAAATAGTTATTTTTCCATTTGAATTTTCTTAGGAAAGGGTAAAAAAAAATCAAACCTTTAAATTATACTTGCCTAACAGATTGGGTTATAGATGTGGGTGCCAAATAGAATCATCATTATCTGTGAGAATGTATTCTCTCTCTCTCTTTTTCTTTAAGAGAATATTCTAGGCATTGATTGCTATTCTCCAAACTCGTCCTCAGAACCTTGATATTTTTGTTTAAATAGAGCACCAACTAGGGTGCCAATTTTAAGCTTAGAAAAGATTATGGTAAGTGAATCTTTTCAAAAGTTATGCAGTCTTGTTGGTGAGCTTGACAATTCCATAACTCTCCTGGGGAAAGACTTGAAGTTGTGCTGGAAGTTGAACTCTAGACAAAGTACAGAATCTTTCTAGAAAAGCCCCTAAAACCCCAGAAGTGTCACTGGTCACTGCCGCGAACCAGCGTGGCTAGTAATTCCAGGTCCTGAGTGGAACGGTGCAGAATTAAGAAAATAGGCTTGAAGAGAAAAAGAATGGGCTCCGGAGGTCTCTTTGCATCTCAAGAGATAGCTTGCAAAAAGCAAACCCCCAACCCCCACCTGCTTTATTTATAGGGCAAAGTGAGGCCATTAACAAATCAAAGAGATCATTAAAACAAAGTCACATTTCCAAGGCATCCCAAAATTCTACCAAGTGCAGAAAACCCCCACCATACATAACATCTCAACTTCACAAAACAAAGGATAAAAAGAAACTTCCTCCAGTCTTTCCAGGGACATGGGAAATAGGACAAGTATAAACAATTCAGCACCATAGCTAACATGAAGGTGTGAAAAAAAATAGTCTTTAGCAACTTCACAGAACAAGTGAAATGGGGGGTAGGGCAGATTGTCAGCTTGCTGCCAGTCCCCCACACCTCTGTTCCCTAAAAATCTAAACTGCAAAGACCCTGTTGGCTTTCGGTCCCCAGCAGGTCACTCCTTTATGAGGAATCATTTCTCCAATAGAACTCGGGTTAGGTAAAACAGATGCAAGTTTGCTCATTCTTCCAGAGATCCAGAGCAGGTTCTTGTTACTGACTCTCAAGGTTTGGAGCTACCCTGTGGGAGCACCTGACCCATTCACCAGTACAACTTCAACAGAGACAAGACTGCTCCAAATGAATTCCCCTAGAGAAGTGGCCCCATGTCAACCAGCAATTGGGTTGGAGGAGGCTTTAAAACAGTTAGTTCATCAGTCATATAGCTTGGGTGGTTAATCAATGGAAAAGGTCAGAAGAGACAAAGAAGCCACAAGTGACATGAACCATGAGAGATGTCTTACTAGTGGGAAGCCACCTGGGTAAAAGACTAAATTCCCTTGTTTCCAAAGGGTTCTGAATAAAAATAGCTGTGATTTATAGATAACAATCTGGGAATTGCAGGAGGAAAAAATGGGTGAGGGGAGGTGGAAGAGAATGGGGAAATAAATGATGATGGAGGGAGACCTGACTGGTGGTGCTGAATGCACATAATGTGGAAAAAAGGTTATTGGGCTAAAATTAAATACAATAAAATACAACCACTTAAAAATGAGAAAAAATAGCTATCATTTTAAAGGATATTTGGCTGATTCTAGGGAGACCCCACATTACTCAGCAGCCTTATTACCTGTACCACCATCCAGCCCTAAAGTGGAAGGTGGAATTTGAAGTAAAGACACTTTGATTTTATTTATATATTTTTAAAGTTAAAACTGAGAAAGGATGATGTTTATTTAGTGCTCAAGTGATAGTACAATAAAAAACAGAGATTATCTTAATAAGATAATTACAGCACACCATCTGCTAAATGAATACATCATGTGTAATGTCAACTATAGATGGAAATGCCTAAAAGAGTTCTTATCATGGAGAACCTGTCAGATCAAATACTAGACCCACTCTTGGACCCCACTGATTATAGAGCCACAGGGACACTATCAGCCAAACCTAGACTGTGGGAAATTCTATAGCACAAACGAGCCAGTTTTTTCAATGACCCAGCAAATAAATGTCATAATAAAAGGTGGAGTGAGGAATGGTAACTGCTACAGGCTAAAGGAGATAAAGGAAATCTACCATCCAAATGCAACATGTGGTCCTTCTTTGGATCATGATATAAGCACACCAGTGGCAAAAGGATGTTTATTTTGAGACAATCAGTGAAAACTGAACACAAACTGGGCATTAGATATTATTAAGGATTATGGCCAATTTTATTGGGAGTGATAATGGAATGTGGTTAAGTGTAAAAAATGTGTTTTGGTACATAATAAAACATTTATGGATGAAGTGATGTGTTGATTGGCTTTGAAGTTTTATAGTTAAAAAGTGGTAAGGATTGATGAAACTGGAAAAGAAAAACATTGAAAACAGTCATAAACAGGTTATATGTGCACGGAAATTTACTATATTATTTTCTCTAACATATACATGTTTAAAGTGTTCTATAATAAGGTGTTCTTTAAAGTGGCAGATAAATCAAATTATGTCTCTCTAGTAAGCGTGGTTACACTTGTTCCGTTGCGTGGTGAAAAAGCCCTTGCTCCACCACCATGAGGACTAAGGGAGAGATGTTGGCATCAAACAGACAGGAGTTGAAATCCTTCTCTTCCAGGACAACAGCTGGACCTGGGTCACATTTTCTATCACCTCCGAACTTCCCTGCAGCATCTCAGACCAGTGCCCAGAACACTATATGCCCTCAGTAGTTATTAAATACATGCATGAAGGTATAGTTGAAGCAGGAGATAAAGCTTTCACTACCTTTGGACCCAGCTATCCCACTTTTAGGAATATACCCTAAGAACACCATAACACTGTTCGAAAAGAAGAAATGCGCCCCCATGTTCGTGGCAGCGTTATTCACAATAGTGAAGATCTGGAAACAGCCCAAGTGTCCATCAGAGGACTAGTAGATTAAAAAGCTTCGGTACATCGGTACATATATACTATGGAATACTACTCAGCCATAAGAAATGATGACATCAGATCATTTACAACAAAATGGATGGACCTTGATAACATTATACGGAGTGAAATAAGTAAAACAGAAAAACACTGAGAACAGCATGATTTCATACATAGGTGGGACATAAAAGTGAGACTATGAGACATGGACAAGAGTGCAGTGGTTGCGGGGTGGGGGGAGGGAGGAGAGGGTGGGAGAGAGGGGAGGGGAGGGGCACAGGGAAAGCCAGATAGAAGGTGACAGAGGACAATTTAACTTTGGGTGAGGGGTATGCAACATAATTGAATGATAAGATAACCTGGAGATGTTTTCTTTGAACATACGTACCCTGATTTACTAATGTCACCCCATTAAAATTAATAAAAGAATAGAAAAAGCTTTCAGCACTAGTATCAACACTAATAGCATTTAACAAACAGTGACTTTAAGCAATTAAGAACACAAAATGTGTAGTTGGGCTGGCTCCCTGCACACCGTCCTCCATCCTTCAATGGGAAACACTTATGTGCAAGCAAAGTAGGAGAGTGGGGGACGAGGGGCAGGCACTGCTCATACAGCATTCAATGGGACCTCCATATGCTGATTAACATTTGGACAGGAGAGCTTTGGTTATATTTATATGAAGTGTATATTTGAGATATAGAAGGCTCCTCCTATCTAAAATTGATGGTAGGTATCAGTGTTTCTCTGCACATGTCTGTGATAATTAGCACAGTGCTCAGTACTAGTTGTCACAAGAGAGTGAGCTAACGAGCTAAACTGATCTTATCTGGATACCTCTGATCTGAGCTCCTTATATTGAGGTTTGTTACAAAGCTGAGGTTCCTAAGGGGCATTGGGACTACAAATTGCCTGGGTTTTATTTTTCAGAAAGCATTCCTCAATCATGACACACACATGTGTACACATACACACACATGCTCACCCATGGCTGACCCAGTGAAAAACATCACTGGTAGACAGACAAACATTCTACTTTCTGGAGTGTTGGTTCATAAGAAAGTTTTGAAGGGACAACTTCAGGGACTGGCTGAGGAACTCCACACTGCTGACATTGCCCGACTTCATTTCAACCATGTTGTCCAAGAGAAAATACGTGGGTAACACTTCTGAAGGCAGGCTGGACATGACACTGTCTCCACTCCAATAATTAATGAACACTTACTGTTGCTCTGGGAACTCTAACTTCCCAAGGGTCCAGTGCCAGGGTTTCATGCTTGCTCATTTCAGGAACACCACCATGCTCACCTTGCAGGTGCCTTGGCATCCTGCTTTGGGTGTTCTGGGGTATTGTACAAGGAGGGGTAGTCACATAGGGAGTTATGTGAGACCTTGGGTAGCCTATAGCTCAACCAAACACCTCCCTAATGCACAACCCATGACTCCAACAAGCATGGGGCACTATTCTACTTTTAGGGATGGGCGTGCTCACTTGTAAGCTAAGTGGTGATGGACTGTGGCATGTGTGTCTGAGATTCTGGAAGCTGTGGGGTATTTGAGAAAAACCCCACATTTGTCCTTCAGCCTGTGCATGTCCTTGGCATTTTCTAGGCAGTGGCCTCTGCCCCCATGGCTGTTACCATCAACACCATGCCAGGTCCTCCAGGACTCCCTCTGGTCATACTCTTATGGCTCAGTCTGCCTCTCCTGGTCTAGTCTCTGCTCACTCTTCAGACCTGCACTTAAGAAATGCCCTATTCCCTTCTTTTCCAATCTGAACAACTCAACTTTAATGGCCCATAAAAACCAGAGCTTAAATCATCAGGAGCCTCCTAACAACAAAAATGAAAGGTTTTTTTTTTCCCCCTAGAGGGCAGACAGGCTGAGAGCCCTATGGGAACCAGGAGGTGGAACCCTAGGAAGGGGAAGGTTGGATGGTGGTGTTCTGGTACACTGTTACCTGCACAGCACCGCCAGGAGCTGTGAAGTCAACTTTTCCTTCTGCTCCTTCCCGGAACAGCTGTAAGTATGGAAATCTACTGGTCTTTGTGTAAGTGAGAGGATGGCACCTGTGGGTGAAGAAAGCAGTCAAAGGTGTTCAGGGGTGAGAATGGGGACTATGTGAGGAGAGAGCCCTTTAGCTGGTGCTGCCCGGGCAGTCTCCAACGAGACTTTGTTTACTGTTCCCTTCAATGATGACAGGTTGGCATCCTAAAATTTTTCTAAAAGCCATAAAGAGATGAGTCACATACACACTACAGGGTCAGATGGTCCTAGGTTAAAAATTTCTGCTTCTTTACCTATTAGATGTATAACAACAGATAAGTTATTTAACTTCTTGTAACCTCACATTCCTCATTCTAGAAGTGAGGAATGTCCAGTTATAAAATAAATAAGTAATGGGGATGTAATATAAAGTATGGTGACTATAGTTAATAACACTGCATTGCTTATTTGAAAGTTGCTAAGACAATAGATCTTAAGAGCTCTCTCATCACAAGAAAAAAATAACTCTAGCCACTTGTGAAGATGCATGTTAACTAGACTTATTGTGGTAATCCTTTTGTAATATATTTAAATTTTAAATTATTATGTGATACACCTGAAACTAGTATAATGTTATATGTCAATTATATCGCAACAAAAATAAAATTTAAAAAGTATATTTTAAAACCAACAGAAATGGGATTAACAACAGTATCTACTTTGTTTATGATAACTGCTCTCTATAAATGTTGGGTAAGGAAGAAAAGAAGGGAGGAAGGAGGAAGGGAGATAAAGAAGAAGAAGTAAGGGAGGGAGGGGAAAAGAAGAAAAGCAAGCCAAGCCACTACTGGCCCCGTCCTGGGTCACTCTCAGGGAGCAGAGGTGAAATGCAGTATGCGGAAGACACTGTTCTCTCCAGGCTGTTACCAGAAGAACACGTTGCAAAGCAATATTTAAAACACTCAAAGACTGGTCTCAATGATTCTTCCACTCTATGTAAATCAACAGTGGAAACTGATGTTTATAAAGTGGGAGATGGTAAACACTAAATAGTGCTCATTAATTTAGAGATATAATGGGATACATAACAACCAATGACTGAGAAAGGCTGTTCTGTGGCTCTCATTCACTCTGCTCAATAGTATATGAACAGCAGGCAAGTGATTAAAGGAAAAGGAGGCCCATTTAAGGCAGATAAAAGGGAACATCACATTGTTTACTCACCACATAATTATCTTGTAAAAGTATTCACTACAGGGGGTATTATTGTGACAAATAGTTTCAATTGAGGATTAGGCCTTTATAATAAGAATGTGTAGTGATAACCCTTAAACCACATTAAGAGACCGTTAAACTGTATGCTGCATGGAGGCTGCTAAGAAACTGGGAATAGTGGAGAAACTTCCAGAACATTCAACACTGAGAACCTCAGTGTTCCCCAAACACTCTTGGCTTAGCTTGTGATATATGAGAAAAATGTGTCTTGTTTGTGTGTCTTATTGTTTCTATACTGCATTATTATTATTATTTTTTTATTATTCATTATGTGAAACACAGCATTCCATTCAATAAGATTTATCTATAAGATTATCTATAAGATTTTTGGCTAAATTAATTAATTGGTGGGAGAACTGACTTTGTACAGTAGGCATTAAAGATAGTCAAACAGAGCTGTATTTTATTTTTTTATTTATTTTTGTATTTTTCTGAAGTGAGAAGTGGGGAGGCAGACAGACTCCTGGATGCAGCCGCCAGGTGGAAACCACCCGGCATGCCCACAAAGGGACGATGCTCTGCCCATCTGGGATGTTGCTCCACTGCAACTGGAGCCATCCTCAGCACCTCAGGCGGGGGTCATGGAGCCATCCTCAGCACCTCAGGCAGGGGTCATGGAGCCATCCTCAGTGCCCAGTCCAACTTTGCTCCAATGAAGCCTTGACTGCGGGAGGGAAAGAGAGAGATAGAAAGGAGAGAGGGAAGGGTGGAGAAGCCGATGGGCACTCCTCCTCCATGCCCTGACATGGAATTGGACCCGGGACTTCCACACACCCAGTCGACACTCTACTGCTGAGCCAACCGGCCAGGGCGAACAGAATTGTATTGGTCACAAAATTAGATCATTGAATCTCCTAAGTACTTTGGTGGTAATAAATGTTCCAGATTGACTGTGTATATTGACATGATTGTTGGTAAATGGCTATTTCTATTCTCATGTGGATGCAGCCAGTAGAATGGAAGTTTTCCTCTAAGACACCTGGATCCTGATTTTGTAGAAGCCGTGATGAACCGGGAGCCTGTACTGGCTGCCCGTTGAAATGAGCATTTCCCCGTTTGGCTATCACCAATGCCAAAGTGGTGACAACTTCAGTCAAACCAGGTGCTTGATGTGACAAACACAGCAGCACAAGCACAATCGCAGATATTTGCTTTTGTAGAACTGAAGTCTGTTAGACTCAATTAATTGAGTTAAAGCCTTTTTTATATGTTACTTCATTATGCCTGATGCTCCTGAACCTTTGCATAAGTAGAACTGTGCCTTGTGTCAGGCAATGATTACCTCATTCTAAAAGCTTTCATGCGCTTGTGAGTGGAAAATTTAATGTACAGATACATATATATTTCTTATGAAGTATGAATTTGCATGGTTCATCTAAATTTACTTTCAATATTAACCAAATGAAAACATCTTTTTTATTAAAAGGTTTAAAATGCCTTTCTATTGCTACTTTAATTTGTTTTTATCCTGTTCGATGGATTATAAACTAAGCTTAAATGGTCACAGAAATAAAATGAGTTTTGAAGAAGTAGCCCACTTTAATTTTGCTCTGTTATCTTTAGGAATCGGTTTTGTTCTGTAAATGAATGGTTTGTCATGAATACAAAGATTCTTTCTGTTTTTCAAGGAAAAGGATGAACAAAGGTTGTATTTCCATATAAGGGTTCAATGAATAGTTGCTGTGTGGAGGAAAAGCAATGTATTCTGCCAACTTACTGTTTCCTCAAGGAGCCACCAATGACTTAACGGAAACACACACACACACACACACACACACACACACACACACACACACACACGATGTCACAATGTAAAATGCCCTGACCCAGAGCACTGTTTTGAGATCAATAGAGTTGTATTCACAGAGGTGGTGAAAAAGGTTCTTCAAGAAAAACTCAAAAACCAAAGCAACCCTTATCTCTAGCAGTCTACCCCCTCACTTAGGGTTGCTCCCCCTTTATCAACTCTCAACATTGATACCCAGGAGTTGTTGCTCATGCTTCGCTCCTTATTCTCAAGCTCAGGTTTACCCTACTTGGCCAACTAATGTTGACTCAATTTCCAACCTCAGATCTTCTCCAGTTTTGCTTCAGAAGAAAGGCGAATCCTACTTGTGTTGACAACCCATTTCTCTGGTATTGATCCCAGCTGTACACTGTATTGGCCTGTGCCACCCAAGGCTGGGGGTGAATGTTTAAAGGCATTCTGGCCTGATTGGGAAAATAAATTCTGTCTTGTGGAAGAAAAGAATCATCATGGGCTGAAATAATCAGAAAGGCTCATAAAGAACACAGACCCTGACATGGATATTGAAGAATAGGTAGAACTGGACACTGAGCAAGGCTGATGGCAATTTTAGTGAAAGAAACAGTATGAAATAAAGTAACAATGTGATGTGTACAAAGGCTGACAAACAGACCAGAGTGCTGGTGTTAGTTAGCTCCTGAGTGTAACAAATTGCCCCTAAACTTGGCAAGTTGAAACCACACACACTTATTTCATAGTTTCTGTTGTTCAGGGATTTCTGTGTCTTGGCTGGCTCGAACTCTCACAAGACTGGCCAGGCTGGTTCTCACCTGCAGGCTCAACTGGGGGAGAACCCAATTCCAGAAAAGACAAAAAAATAGGCGTTGAAAAAGCAGTATGCTTTTTTTTTTATGTGCAGGAGATCAGGGCATGGCGGGAAGTACTGGTGCAGTTCTTTGACATTGCTCCTCAGATGTCAGCCCGAACGATGGGCTGGGTGCCAGGTGGGTCCACAGCTCTGTCGGCTCCCATGGAAGGTTCTGAGTCAGCTTTTCTGCTCTAGTCTAGAAAACCTGATTCAGAAAAAAAAGTGTGTTTTGCTCCATGTTGAAGGATACCTGCTTCTTCTGTAGGGACACCACTGTCTTCTGAAGGATGGAGGCAGTAAGGACCAAGGTGCAATCCAATCTGTCCTTGGAGGTTCCAGCTCAGCTTTGGAGGTCCCAGCTGGTCTTCTTTGCTTCTCCTCTTTGATATTCATCTCCCCTTCCTAGCTCCTTGCTCTGGGCATTTAACAGATGTAAAAATAACAGTCTCATTTTGATTATTTGACCAGCCTACACAATGGCTTAAGCTCAACTCCTTCCAATACTTTAAGTATATATGGCAGTGGTTCTTAACCTGGGTTCTATCGAACCCTAGGGGTTCGATGAGTCCATCTCAGGGGTTCAGAGAAGCCTCTGCCGTGGAAGCCAGAATAAAGTAATACTGTAATTTGTTATGAGTTCATGCACTTTGTTGGTTTTTTTCTTTGAGCAAGGTGATGTTCATGCACGGCTCATTTAGTGCACCAGTAAAAAAACATATACCTATCTTGAATTTGGAAAAAAAAATCATATTTAATTTATCACTAAAGAAGGGTTCAGTGAATGCGCATATGAAACTGGTGGGTTCAGTACCTCAGAAAAGGTTAAGAACCACTGCTCTATGGGCACATTTCAGTGGCTCTACCTCTCTGATCAGTTGCTGCTGGCAGCGGCACCCAGTCTGACTGCAACAAAGCACTGGGACCAGAAATGCAGACCTTTGAAGAAGCTTTCATAGATGATTCAAGAGTTATCTTCCCTTCCTTATTCAAGTTACAACATTAGGGTTCTCTGTGTCTTATGGAGGCTGAGGGTCGTTTTACCATATTCTGGGATAAGGGGATAAAAGAGGTTTAGGAAGTGTTGCCATTGGTGTGAAGGTCTACATAAGCCTCAGATCTTTGGAAGCGCTCCAGGCCAAATGAGCAGGTGCTATTGGATGGTCTTGGATATTTTCCTTATCCCAGCTTTTTGAATATATTTTCATTTTGTAACAAAGGCTAAAACTCACCTCTCTTGGGCACTCCATGATGCTGCTATAGCACCTCCCCACCCCATCCACTACTCAGGTCTAAATATATCTGGCTTTAACTACTGAATGGGAGGTAAATAGGAGTAACCTGGGCCTTGCTCCAAAATGTTAAATTTTGCTTAGTATTTTTATAGAATATAAAAAAATATGGTTCAAGTTGATTGCCTATGAGCAAAAAAGTCTAGAAGAAACCACCACATGGCCATCACATGCCCAGAAGTGGGGACTTAGCAATGCCCTCACTTTGAAGCTGTCTTCTTTCTAGCCAAAGAGCTGTTAACAGAAATCACTTGACAGGGCTTCTGGAAAAGCCATTTTAAAGGGAATTGTCATGCACCCTTTTGTTCCTGTCTTCTCCAATTTTCCCTTTTCCTAGAGTGGCCACTGTAAAGGTTGGTGCTCTGGCGGCTATCCTGGGACCATAAGGACACACTGAGATTGAAAACAATGTGCTAAGCATGGAAGGAGCTTGCATCCTAATGACATCCTTTTTTATTGGGCAGAAAATCTGACTACCACTAGATGGTAGGAGTCTTACATTAACTTTAACCTGGACTTCAGGGAGATAACTTATTCAGTACAACTCTGCTCAGAGGACATTGGTGCACTGGGAACTTGGTAAGGCCCTGATGCGTGTGTGCGTGGGTACGGCTTCACCTCAGCTGGTCCCACTTGGAAAGTTGTCTGACTCTCTTATCAGGGTGAGTCCTGCGCCAGAAGGGACAAATGGGAGTGGATCCAGCAATGCCCTCTCAGGTCCCTGCCCTCTGACATATGTTGAGATATTTTTCATGTTCTCCCTAGACAGAAAATACATGAAAAACAGAAATAGTCCCTCCAATTTCTGAGGAAAACCTCCTTTACTGGGCTCAGCACCAGGCCATGTCAGCACCTTGTGGTGGAAATGTGGGCAAAGGCAATTATGCATGGCACATTTCAACCCATATGGTTGAGCCAGGTGGGAAGAGGCAACATTCCCAATTACAAGGCAGGCTTGGAGGCTCCAGGTGGATTCCTGGCCTCTGCCACTCTCTGCTGGCTCTGTGTCAATGCAGCGTTGCTCTGTCAATAAACTAAAGCATTGCTCCCTTCTGGAGGAAGTGTTCAAATAGCTACATTATTTAGAATTAGGGAATGTCATCCCTGTTACCCATTATTGTTCCTGCTGCTGATAATCTGTTCCCAGTTCAGAGGAGAGAAGACCTAAGTGACACTGAAGCCATTAGAGCTTCTTAATTTTGAAACAATATCACAGACTGGGTGGCTTATGAACAGGCATTTATTTCTTACACTTGTAAAGGCTGGAAAGTCCAAGATCAAGGCCCCAGCAGGTTTGGGGTCTGGTGAAATCCACTTCTTGATTCACAGATGATGTCTTCTCACTATACCCTCACATGCAGAAAGGGCCAGGGGGCTCTCTGGGATCTCTTTTATAAGGACACCAATTCCATCATGAGGGCTTCACACTCATGACCTCTTCACATCCCAGAGGCCCCACCTCCTAATGCCATCACATAGGGGGTTAGGCTTCAATATATAATTGGGGGATACACATTCAATCTATATCAGTTATATGACCTAAAGCAGGGGTCCCCAAACTTTTTACACAGGGGGCCAGTTCACTGTCCCTCAGACTGTTGGAGGGCAGCCACATACAGTACTCCATACACTGACTACCAATGAAAGAGGTGCCCCTTCTGGAAGTGCAGCGGGGGCCAAATAAATGGCCTCAGGGGGCCACAATTTGGCCCATGGGCCGTAGTTTGGGGACCTCTGACCTAAAGGGACATTAGAGATAGGCAGAAACAAATAGTATAATGTTCCTAAATGGTTTATGTAAGTCCTTAATAGTTTTCTTATTAATTTTAGAGTATTGCAGAGAAAATCTACAAGTTACTCAAACTCTTTAGCTCTTTACCTCTGTCAGTTTGTTCCCTTGTTGATAAAATGGTATGAACAATTTCTACCTCTCAAGTTCATTGTGAGGATGAGATAAAATCTCTCAGATGAGACTTTTAGGGCAGTACTGTATTGACCCAGAAATATGGGTCTTATGCCATTTTCAATCAAGTTTTCATCAGTTGCCTTAAAAATATGGACATTGGGAATGAGCATATTTCAGATGAGTAGACTATTAGGTTCTATTGGTAAGTAAACTTAATCTGCCATTTAGGTTCAGAGATATGGGCTTAGAAATTAACTGACAATGGAGAAATTAACAGGGAAAATACATGGTTGCTTTACATGTTTATGTATAGACTTGTGTGTACTCAGTAATGAGATAAAGGTTAATATAATAACTTTAAAAAGGAGGGTGTAAGGCTTTAATGGGAAAGTATGGCAGGTTCTAGTGGCCTTCTGAATTCTCACTTTCAAGTGCTAAGTTATCTTTCTAAACAGAAGACTCTCTTGGGAATGGTGAATGGCACCTATATTTTGAGGAGTATCTGCTTAAATTTAGATAACAATTCTTTCTGTGCCTGCTAGTTATTAAGATGTTTTCAGGCTTTGGCTTGTTGGCTCAGTGGTAGAGCATTGGCCCTGCATGTGGATGTCCTGGGTTTGATTTCCGGCAAGAGCACACAGAAGAAGCTCCCATCTTCTTCTCCACCCCTCTCCCTCTCCTTTCTCTCATTCTCTCTCTCTTTTCCTTTCCTCCTGCAGCCATGGGTTGATTAGAGCAAGTTGGCCCTAAGCACTGAAGATAGCTCCATGGCCTTCGCCTCAGGTGCTAAAATAATGGTTCTGTTGCAACAGAGCGAAGGCCCCAGATGGGCAGAGCATCGCCCCCTAGTGGGCTTGCTAAGTGGATTCCAGTGGATAGCATGCAGGAATCAGTCTCTGCCTCCCCTCCTCTTATTAAAATTTAAAAAAGATGCTTTCAGTTTTAATATAATTTTAATCCCTTTATTCTCAAACTTGAGTGTGCATCAGAGTTACCTGGAGGTCTTGTTAAAATATCGATTGCTGCCCCACCCAGGAGTTTTAAGTCTAGGATGGGATGACAAAATGATGTTTGAACAATTTGAGAATCAGTGACCAGTGATCACCTTTACCCGCTACACAGTGGTCTCAGAAATTAGTAATGTCTTTAGTAGAGCTGCCCTGTCTTGACATCAAATCCTGTGCAGTGGTGGAGCCAGCAGAAAGTCCAGCACCCTGCTTGCTGGCTACGGTACTGTCATCTGGCTCCTGGTGCACGTATTGGAGAGACCACAACACGGTAGAAGCCTCATGGGCTTTAATATAGTATGTGTGAATGTGTGTGTGTATGTGTGTGTGTGTGTGTGTGTTTGGGGTTGGAGACCAGTGAACTAAATAATGCTTCTGTCAACCAGGAGCTCCTGATCCTGATTTTTGTGCAAGAAAAAAAAAATAGCCCAAACTGCTCAGCTCCCTTCACTTCTATACTTGACATCATAAAAGGACTGACATCCACACTGATACCAAAACTCTTAGATCTTAATTCAACCGTCTCCCTCCTGTACAGTGAGTGTTGATAAAGAAATAGGGTAAAAGAGCAATATTAAGAAAGAGGAATAAATGTGAGAGATGTTGTTTTGGCTACTCCCTTCCTGGAGGTCAGAAGACCCACCTGTGACGCTGTGTTGATCTGAGATGGGCAGAGGTGCCTGATGATAATCTCACCCTGGATCCAACCACACAAGAACATCATGTGCTTGTGTTTAGAGCATTCACCATCGGGATCTACAAATCAGAAAGTGAACTCAGAAACACCACAGCAAGGAAAATACTTCAGAATGGTAGAGCAAAAGTTTTACAGGGAGTTCTCTGATGAGGATGGAGTTGAGGAGGGCGGGACCCCCAGACTTTATCCAGCAGCTCCCACCCCACCTGCTTCCCCGTGACTATATTCAAGAGGTGTCCCTGCCTGAGTGCTGTCTCTGCAGACAAGAGCCCTCAAGTTGTGCTCAGAGGAGGTCAAGCTCACCTCTGAAAAGAAATTAAAGAAATTCCTTTTCATTTAAAGATGTTCACACCCCTGTAAACAGTTTATTCAAATACATCTCATTACATCATCTCCAAAACATTTGTGTCTGGCAAGTGAAGCCCTGTGACCATGAACAATTCTATGTTTCAAACAAAGCAATTTCCTGTGAGCAGGACTCAAACTGTGCACAACCCCAAGGCACCGTACCTCTCCCGGAGACAGCTGTGCCCCTGCAGGCTGAAGAGGAGGAATGAAGGCAGATAGTGTGGTCTTGGTCCTCCTCTTTATTTTTGGTTTGCTGTATTCAATGATTTTCAGAGTACAGGGAAATTGTCCTTACCCATAATACCTAATTATGCCCTGATCAGAATGAAATTGCTTCCAACAGCTGATACTAACTCAGTGTCCATTTGCCTGGGGACATTTAGGTTTATTGATCCACAGCGTTTGTGCTGGCCATTGGTCCTCACCCTGGATCATGCTTCTCAAAAGGATAAGACATGGGGTAACTATTCATTAGGATCATTTTAGTTCACGGTTACATCCCAGACAACTAAGTGGACCCAGTGTCTTCTTTTATAACCCAAATCAAAAAAGTCACATTCACAACAAGAATTGTAAGAAACTGGGATTTGGTGCATATCTGTTAAGAGTGTAAATTTGTTCTTCAGAAATCTGACCTAGGTAAAAATCATTTTTGGAAAAGATACTATAATATTTCCTGGGGATAAGGTTAAATTAGCAAATGAATATCTGTTTCTCACCCTTAGACCCTAGTTCTGTGTGTACTCTTAGACCCAAGCATTAAATGTATGTCTTCATTTTCAGCCTTTGTAACCTTCATATCCTAATCTCTTCCTCTCTTTGCTTCGCAAATCCTGCCTCAGGACAAACTGTGGAGACCTAGGTCAGGAAGGTTAAATACAAAACTGTGTCTGGCATTGCTATTCTATTATCCAAATAGAGATTATAAAGTTTGAGCATGCAATCTTGAACTATTCTCAGAAAAAAAAAATTATAAAATAAGAGTGACAGGTTAGTGAAACATGCTGAGTGGTATCCCCCTGGAAAAAAGAGTCCAGACTCTCTCCTAGTTCCCCACCTTGTGAGGATGGCTGAGGAGGGCAGGTAGACCCTTTGCTAATAATGGAAATAAATGGGAAAAGAAATCCCATATAAAGTATTCCAAAGGGATTTCTTTGGCTATAATTCTCCATGTCATATAATAATAGGGTGATTCTAATTGGAGTTTAAAAAGGGTGAGAAAAGTAGTCCAATGGCCTTAACCCTCACAAACAAGGCAGCAGGAAAGGCGCACATTTAAGCTGTTTCTCTTGGTCTGTTTTAAGCTGTGCCTTAAGAGGTCAGACAGCTTACCAATACCTCAGGTTAGCATAGAAAGACATGTACCTCTCAGAATTATGAGAAAGCTAAATAATTTAGCACCTGTAAAGTCCTAGGAGATGAAAGGGACAATAGAAATGCAAATTATTATTTTATTTGGAGACACCATCAATATGCAAAAGTAAAATGCTCTTTGATGGATACTCAGTTCAACTGATGAAAGCACTGTGTTCCTATCAGAATCTGAGATTTAACTGCGCAGATAATTGCTTGCCCTCCTGCTCTGTTCCATCTCTTCTCTTTAAGAATTATCTCCCATAGTTTCTCTCCAGGAGTTACTCTGCTCCTTGCTGTCTGACATTCCTCATAACATTAAACACAATAAATTGGCATAAATCCCCAAAGAGAAGGCATGCATCATCATTATGGTGATTATATTCTATGTGGAGGAGGCTATTTCATTAAAAAAAAATGCATATCAAAGTTTTAATTTAAGTTCAAAAGACAGTAAATTGCTAGTGGCAATAACTTTAGCTGAAGCCCAATTGTTTGAGGAGAACTTGTCCTTTAACCTGGGAAATTTTTTCAGTAGGCTGCCCTTCCTGGTAAAAACAGTGGTTCCCTATTTAACTTCAGTAAATAGGATCAGAACCCAGAAAAGTAATCGGCCCAACTAGAAAGCAGGCAGCCACCTGCCTAGATGAACCTAGGTAGTTGACCCTCTAACTAGGGGGTCTTGAGTGAAACCCCTTCCCCCAATCTGGTTGATGGTCAAATAAGTTTGTAAATATGATATATATGTTTGCTTGCTTATAGTTTGTATTGGGTGTGCGGGACAGGCTGTAAGCAGGCTGGGTCATTATAGCCTAAGGCTTAGTTTTCTTTTTTTTTTTTTATTAATTTTAATGGGGTGACACCAATAAATCAGGGTACATATGTTCAAAGAAAACACCTCCAGGTTATCTTATCATTCAATTATGTTACATACCCATCACCCAAAGTCAAATTGTCCTCTGTCATCTTCTATCTGGTTTTCCCTGTTCCCCTCCCCTCCTTCCTATCTCACCCTCTCCTCCCCCCCCCCTTCCCCATAACCACCACACTCTTGCCCATGTCTCATAGTCTCACTTTTTTGTCCCACCTATGTATGAAATCATGCTGTTCTCAGTTGTTTTCTGTTTTACTTATTTTACTCCATATAATGTTATCAAGGTCCATCCATTTTGTTGTAAATGATCTGACGTCATCATTTCTTATGGCTGAGTAGTATTCCATAGTATATATGTACCAAAGCTTTTTAATCCACTCGTCCTCTGATGGACACTTGGGCTGTTTCCAGATCTTCACTATTGTGAACAATGCTGCCACGAACATGAGGGCACATTTCTTCTTTTCGAACAGTGCTATGGTGTTCTTAGGGTATATTCCTATAAGTGGGATAGCTGGGTCAAAAGGCAGTTCGATTTTTAATTTTTTGAGGAATCTCAAAACTGTTTTCCACAGTGGCTGCACCAGTCTGCATTCCCACCAGCAGTGCAGGAGGGTTCCCTTTTCTCCACATCCTGTCCAGTACTTGTTCTGTGTTGTTTTGCAGATGAGCGCCATTTTGACTGGTGTGAGATGATATCTCATTGTGGTTTTAATTTGCATTTCTCGAATGATTAGTGATGTTGAGCATTTTTTCATATGCCTATTGACTATCTAGATGTCCTCTTTGGAGAAATTTCTATTCATTTCTTTTGCCCATTTTTTGATTGGGTTGTTTGTCTTCCTGGTGTTGAGTTTTATAAGTTCTTTATAAATTTTAGTTATTAACCCCTTATCAGACGTGCTGTCAAATATGTTCTCCCATTGTATGGTTTGTCTTTTTATTCTGTTCTTATTGTCTTTAGCTGTTCAAAAACTTTTTAGTTTGATATAGTCCCATTTGTTTATCTTGCCTTTTATTTCATTTGCCCGTGGAGATAAATCGGCAAATATATTGCTGCTACAGATATCAGAGAGCTTGCTGCCTATGTTTTCTTCTAAGATGCTTATGGTTTCACGGCTTACGTTTAAGTCTTTTATCCATTTTGAGTTTGTTTTTGTGAATGGTGTAAGTTGATGGTCTAGTTTCATTTTTTTGCAGGTAGACATCCAATTTTCCCAACACCATTTGTTAAAGAGGCTGTCTTTACTCCATTGTATGTTCTTTCCTCTTTTGTCAAATATCAGTTGTCCATAAAGGTGTGGTTTATTTCTGGGTTCTCTGTTCTGTTCTATTGATCTATGTGCCTGTTCTTATGCTAAGGCTTAGTTTTAAGAGTAAGCTATTCCCCACACCCTTGACTAATTGCATGATGTGGGGTGGTGCACTCTCATGAGAAATCCCATTATGCCTCAGATAAGTGACTTTGTATCAGAGACTTCCTTATTTGTATATTGGATTAAAGGTTTTGATTTCTACACTATAAAATGGGGCAGATTGGGAGCTTGCTCTCTCTCGGTTCCTGAGATTAGCATTAGGGGCAAGAGTGATTACTTTCTAGGAAGAGCCCATGCTGTAAGAGAACAGAGAAAGGCCACATGGAGGAAAGGAGAAGCAGCCAACATGGCAGAATGCTGAAGGCAAAGCCAGTTTGTGCAGAGAGAAGGATATGGGATAAGAGGTGAATAAGGCTAGAAACCTTTGATCCTAGGAAACTCGGATAAGTCAGTTACTTTGTGAGCCCTGAATGAGTGGGTTTTGGAGCCCAGTGTGTGTTTTTACTTGCCTGCCAGGTGCGAGCTAAGATTAAAGGTAAGCCCACCAGTTCTTGGCTCTGTTGTTTCATTACCATCTGTCCGAATCTAATGCAAAGCTGCATGGGCCAGGTGGCTGTGATGGTTGCCGTGGCTACTGGTTTTATGCTGGTATTTTCATTTGGGCTTGGGCAGGGTGCAAAGCCTCTTATTCAGTCTCTTCTGCACGGGTGACTAGTGGACCCACTGATTTTACCTCAGCCTCTAACTGGCCCAAAGGTATACTGGCTTTATTTAGGCAGGAACCAAAACAGGGAGAGAACCTAAGTGCTTTTCTGCCTTCAGGGTACAGGCCAATGGGAAGGAACTGCACAGTTTTTGTGGCTCAAAATTCTCACCTTTATTATGAATTATCACATTTTCTTTAGCCAAAATCTGGAATATAGCTCCCCAAAGTGTCATCTCTTATAGTGAGCAGTCAAGAAAAGGAATAAAAAAATTGAACTTAAATACAGAATTTTCTGGATTATTTTTATTTATTTAGATAATGGAGAAAATGTCAAGTTTTAGGACTATGTGGTATTTAAATTTAGGACTGTATGTGTGGCTCCATTTATTTAAGATTCCAGGGGTAAAGATGAAGATAACCTTGAGGAGCAAACTGAACAATACAATTGTCTTAGTCCGTTCAGGCTGTGATAAAATAATGCCCTTGACTGAACAATGCTGAAACGCAGGAGTTCATTCTCACAGTTCTGGAATTTGGACGTGCAGGATTGGCGGGCAACATGGTGGATCCTGTGGCAACCCTATCATGAGAGTTGAGGAGCTCACTGGGTCACTTTTATAAGGCCATTAATCCCATGATGGGGTCCTCCCTTCATGATCTCATCCTCTCCAGGAGACCCCACCTCCTAACAGCATCCTATTGGGGTCAGGTTTCAGAATGTGAATTGCAGAGGGACACAGACCTTCAGCCACTGCACAAATGCTCTGTCCCTGTATAAACACATGCTATGTCAAGTATCTACTTATTTCTAGTCCTGGGAGTCAGGGTAGGCTCTGAGGAAGTACACACATGGGGTTTAGAATCCGGGCTATCACCTGTGAGGGTGGGGGCTGAGCAGGTGATGTAGGCTGTCTGAGCCTCAGCTTCTCTACCACAAAATCCCCTGTGGTCTTGTGTGTAAAATGAACAGGGTGGTATCTGGCACCAAGTGGATACATAGTAAGTGCTACTTCTCTCTCCCATTTTGTTGAGTAGTCTGTGAGTTATTTTATTGAGTGAGATTTAGAAATGGACACTTTGCATTCATCACAACCTGCATCTGTGTGCAGAAACCACATGCATTCATTCCAGGTGTTTCTGAAGGTGCAGGTTTAAGGTCATCTAGAAGGACAGTTATTAAAGTAATTGTCAGATATGAGCTTTCATTAGGAGAGCTCGTTGTTGAAATGCCATTTATAATATGTGTGATAAAAGATGAAAAACCAAGAAATTAGAGTCTGGTCTTTTCTTTTTTTCTTTTCTTTTTTAGATGATTAAATTTAACAGGATGACATTGGTCCACTAGAGTACACAAATTTTGGGCAATAGTAAACGTATCCTTTATTTGGGTACTTCATACCTGAAGTGCACACACATACTTGATAACATCATATATCTGTATAGTTTTTACATTTTCAAAGTGTTTTAATGTAGGTTATTTTATCCTAACAACACCAAGGAGAGTTAAAAAGATGTTTGGGATGAAGAAACTGAAATTGAGGAAGGTTAATTGATTTTCAAAAACTGATCAGTGGATTAGGGGGCAGAGCTGAACCCTAATCTGCTCTGGTTCACCCACAGCTAGAGTACTTTTCATTCTAGCATGAATTCCTGATTTAAGAAATTAACACCAGGAGGAAGATGCATTTTACTTACAGCCAATTGCTAACTTCCACTATGACTACTCTTCCAAATAGAATCTAGAATAGAATTGACATTGATGGATTTCATGTGAATAATTCTGTCCATGTACACACATATGTATGCATTTTATCCCCTGCTCCCTGACAAAATTGATTTGAAGCACATCATAATTAAAATGAGGATAATAAAGTTGTAAAGCTAGATGCACACAGGACATAAACTTTATCCTTGTTTAAAACAGACTGAACTATTAAGAAAGAGGCCTGGACTAGCAGGTCTGTAAGGTCTGTAATTCAAGCATAATGACAAATGTCTGTTCTAAGTTAGAAACTCATTGCTTCTGCTTCTGATGGCTTGTAGTTAAGGATTCTACACCATGAGTTTCAATCATGCTTGTGGTTATATAGACCATTTTATGACATTAAATTATGGATGGATTTCCATAATTGTATTTTGGATCCTATGGTATATGACCAGTTTGTTGAGCACTAAATTAATCTTTTACACATATTATGTTATTTATTTTCATCTTCATTGGCACCCTATGTGGTAAGAATTACCATAATTTCATCAATGAAGACACCAAGGCTTAGGACATTTCTCCTGTTGGCCACTCTAGACTACTCAGTCTTCATGTCCAGCCCAGGTATGCTCAGGCTTTATGACAAATACCACAGCCTGGGGGCTCAAACAACAGACATTTATTCTCTCACAATCCTGGAGGGAAAAAGTTGGAGATCCGGTGTGAGCAGGGCTGGTTTCTCAGGAGGCTTCCTTCCCAAACATGTAAAAGGCCATCCCTTCCCAGTGGCCTCACTTGGTTGTCCCTCTGTGTACATTTGTGCCCTAATCTCTTTCTTTTTTCTTTTTTCTTATTTTTGTGACAGAGACAGAGAGAGAAACAAAGAAAGGGACAGAGATAAAAAAAAAGACAGACAGGAAGAGAGAGAGAGATAAGAAGCATCAATTCTTCATTGTAGCTCCTTAGTTGTTCATTGACTGTTCTCATATGTGCTTGATAGGGGCAGGGAGGATATAGCAGAGCAAGTGACCTCTTGCTCAAGCCAGTGACCTTGGGCTTAAGCCAGTGATCTTGTGCTTCAAGCCAGTGATCTTTGGGTTCAAGCCAGCGACCATGGCCTCATGTCTATGAGGCCCCAGGGTTTTGAACCTGGATCATTTGTGTTCCAGTAGGATGCTCTATTCACTGAGCCACCACCTGGTCAGGCCATGATCTCTTTTTTATAAGCACTCCAATCACATTGAATTAGGTCCAAGCCAGTGACCTCACTTTACCTGAATCTCCTCTTTAAATTTAGACACATTCCAAGGTTCTGGGGATTGAAGATTCAACACATGATTTCTGGGGAGACCCAAATTATCCCATAACAGCCTGTCCTCTGTCCTTCATTTTAAAAAGAATATCACAAACCTTTGAGAGTGATAAAGATGACACAAACACTCTGCTTTTATGTCATGATCAGGTGAGCTCTTCATCCTCCTTCATCCTCTCCCTCCTTTGGACCTTGGCTCACGGTGACAGAGATCAGCTAAGAGCAGAATGATTGGCATATCCAGTAAGTACAGTTGGCGTGTTCTTCTCATGGAAGCTTGCTCTTTGTGGTGGGGTGAGACCCCACCAGGGCTGAGACACCATCGGGGCTGCATCTTCCAGGAAAACACCAAGGGCATTTGCAATACGCCTACACCAACCTTTCTGAACAGTGCACACCAGTATGATGGAGACAAAGGCCATTGTTTTTTGTCTAATTTAGCTAGAAAATGAGGTTATTCCCCCCCCTCCCCACACACACATAGGTTTTGGCTTTCTGTGGCTAGTATAAGGTAATTTCTTTCACTGATGTATAGCTCAGAAAAAGCATGCTTTTCAGAAGACCAAGTTTATCTGCCACTTTTCTAGATGTTTCTAGCCTACAACATTCTGCTTTTGGATGGTTCCTTTCAGCACCAGTGGGTGTTGGGAGGATGTGCTAGGAGGGGCACCATAGAAGACTTGTGTCATCACCCTTGTACAAACTGAATCTCCCACTGAAACATCCTATCTACCTGCAAAAAAATGAGTTGGCTCTAACAAATAATGATACTGATAATGATATCCCAAATCTTCACACTTTAATAGCTTAAGTTGGTCTGGTCGGTGTTGAATAAGCCAACTGTTAATGCAGAGCATGAATCAGACATTTAACATCTATTGTCTGAGTTATTGAGTGATCACAGAAAAAGGAGGAGTAACATCAGTCTCTCACTGTCATAAGCCTGGAGGACAGTGCTGCTTTCTTCAAGAAGATACTGTCCTCTGGAGCACAGGGATGTGTTCCCTCAGCCAGAAGTAGAAATGGTGTGTGTGTGTTGGGGGGAGGGTGTGAAAAAGAGAGGGAAAGCAAAACAATATCTAGTCCTTCCTGCTTCTGGAATATTGCAAAATTAAGTGGAAATGACTCTCTAGAGTCATTTGCACAGTTTGTGTCTGACTTAGCCATGATCCCTCCTTATCCGCCTCCCATGTACATTTGCTGAGGGTGCGGCAGATGTCAGGATGACGGAAGGGATGGGAGAGAGGGAGCCAATACCAGTCTCCTCCCTGTAAAAGCACAGACATGCAACATCACAGGAGTCTGCACCAGACTTAGTTGGCCTCTGAGGAATTTTATAATATTATGCCTCTAACTAAGACCTTTGACAAGTTTAAGGCTAACATAATATGTAGATTTACAGACTGCCTCCAGATCCAGGCTCCAAGCCACACAAGAATGAAGCCTCTCTCTTTTTGGGATCCTGTTCCAAGTGGGGACACCAACATCACCCTTGTATCCAATTCCACTACTTCAGCCAAACATCTTATAGTCCTACTGAGAAATGCCTTTCTATTCTATTAACCTTGACACTTATTTTGGAGTGTCTTATATCAGAATCTGTTTTGTTTGCATTAAAGTTCTATTTCCCCGGTAAAATGACTGCAGACTTCCAATGGGACATGTCTTATATGCACAATTTAAAAAACTTCCTCATCTATAAGGAATAGCTTAGTCACGCACTTAATATTTCTTAATAGAATTATTGTATTTTCTAGTTTAACGGTCTCTTTTTAACACTTTTTGAAGAAGAAGCTAATTGGATTTTCTTCATAAGCTTTACAAATTGTGTAAAGAATAACTTCCAGGGTACATAAGTGGAAGCAGGGACATGAACTAGTTGCCTTCCATTGGATACTGAATATGGTAGTCCAGGGACAGAGAGGGGCCCGCGCACGAGGAAAGACAGATAGACTGGAAAGAAGGTAGATCTGACAAGACTTTGCGATATGGAGGGAGAGGGAAAAAACAAGAAGATTTAAGAATTAATAATGACTCTTACATTTATGGTTTGGGTCACTAGAATGACGAGGGGGTGAATTTTGTCATAATAAGGTCACATTTTCCACTTTTTCAGCTTAATTTCTTACTCTGATCTATTGTTTGTTCCTTAGAGATGGAAGACAGAGGTGGCAATGTCATCATAAGAGTTATTGTTTTCTTAGATAGTTTCTGAAAAATAAAAACTGAGATGGAAGTAGATTGCGTAAATCTCCCATCCTGCAGGTTTCTGTCTCATACACGTAGATCTTCTTTAACTTTTCCTCTGTAGATTCTGAGTAGTTAGGCAGAGATAGTGTTCACAGACACATCTTTTCTGGAATTTCAGTTGTACTTACAGTCTTAAGTGATCATCAAGTTGATAGTCCTTTTCCAGGAATTCATAAAGCACTGGAATATTCCAGTGTGGTGAAGAGCTCAAACTCTGGCGAGACTGGACTTGACTCATGGCTAGGACATGACGACAGCAGGCATTCCTTATATTAAAGCTTTCTTCTCCTGTGTTACAGAAGCTAAAAAGTCAATAATTTACTACTGCAGTATTTTCTACTGTGAGAATGCCACACCAGCCAAGCAGAAATTATAGAGGTTTGGTCTGATGGCCAAATAAATAAAAAGTTAAATTGAGTTTTCACTTAAATTAAGAAACAAGTTTGCAGTGTGCTGTGTCTGCCTCTCTCTTTTTTTTAAACACTAGACATCATTTTTCAGAATGATGCCCATTAAAAAAAAATCTGACAGCATCATTATTTTATCTTGCTTTGTTTATTTGTCACATTTTCCAAGAATATATCTAAATAACTCCTAATTTTTGGCCCGAGTCATAGCTTGGTAAAATTCAGGTCTTGGTTCAGTAGGGCTGGAATGAAGGCTGAAGTCCACATTCCTAACCAGCTCACAGGCAGTGCCCTGCTTCTGGTCCATGGGTAACACCTGGGGAAGGATTTCTGGAAAGGGGTGAGGGATGGACGGCTAGGCCACAGGAGACAACAGGTGGCTGTGCGGTAGCCACAAACCCTGGGGAAGCTTGGGTGAGAATGGGGGTCCTCTCTGAGATAAAGGAAATGGTTGCACTCCGTATCCAATGGTGTTTGGGTGGTACTCCTCAGATCACAGTCTTTTGGCTGAGTACAGCCTATAGAGGCACTCAACTGTGGGACCAGTATCAGGTCCTGAATGGTGGCCCTTCAGCATAAGGCAGTGGTAGACCAAGATCTAGAGGTGTGGGTGGATATCAGGCCCTAGCTGTTGTAGAATAAACACCTCACTGGACCCACAATGGAGACCAAGACTCAACTCTTTACACAGCCCTTCATGACACTTACCACAATGGGGAGACTGACTATGTGCAGGATGCAACCTTATTCACAGGTGTCTTCTCTCGAGGAAGGCTGCCATCCTGGTATCTTCTCCGCTCCTGGCTGGCCTTTCATTAATCCAGGTCACATCTTATAAGAAATGCAAGTTTTCAGATCTGGCTCTTCATACAGTATATCTCCTACAGGAGTGATCCAGGAAGAGGCAGAAGTGGCATTGGATGGTGTGGTTGGAATGAGCTCTGGATGGAGTGTCAGCACCTGCTTCATCCAGCCAGACTGCAGAGCCAGGCTGCAGGTTAGGAGAGTGCCTCAGACTGTTCATAGCGAGGCCTGCAGCCTCAGCAGCGTGCCTGTCACTGCCAGAATAGAACACGGCCCTGAGGCTGGTGCAAATCCATCCCATGAAGAGGAGGTGGAGTGGAACCTGGTGATGTTTATGTGGCTGTGGCCTGTGGGTGGGCCTGGAGTGGGGGAAAAACCGTCCTTGTGAGAAATTCCCTGGGTGTCCTACCAGCTGGCCCACAGCTGCAGGAGCGTGAGCCCAGCAGAGGGCGCTGCATGTGGCAATGACACCCGTGGGCATGGGAGTTAACCTAGTTCTTGGCCCAAAGCTTCGCTTTTCCACGTAATTGTGCAGCTCTGTACCAGCACCTTAACCTCTCAGAATCACAATTCCCTCAGTGTAAGCAAACATCAGTATAATAATCACTTTCCCTGGTCATGGGAAGGTTGAAATAAGAGGTTTTCCCTAAAGTTACCAATGAGGCTTCCTTTTCTTTTGTTCCCTATCTGGTTTCAGAGAGAAACGAGTCAGAATATCAGTAAACAGTGCAATTCTGGGGGATGCTGGTCACAGAAGTGTGTGATACAGAGCATGCCCAGTAGGCCGGGGGGACACACTGCAGGCCCCAATGACCAAGGTCATGGCAGTACCAGTTTCTGGGTGAGACTCTAATCCCCACCATTAGGGGAGCAATGTGGCTCTCTAGTTATCACCAGGTTCTCTCAGCATTAAGCATGGCAGAATGATGGCCAGACCCCATTTAGGGTCGGGGAGCAGGAGCCCATTCCTGGCCCAACCTGCCCTGGGAGGCCTGGAAAGTCAGAGGCAGGAGCCTCCTCCTGGGTCTGATACCTGTGGGTGAGGTCTGGGGCCAGTCACCTTGAAGACTCAACAAGTCAACTGTTCTCTCTCCTCCTGCTCAACTTTCTGCCAAAAAGCTTGTTGAGCTGATATTATTCACAATGAAAAGATATATAAAAGAACAACTTGGTCCATAGTCCCAGAACAAACAAGTTAGTTTTGTTTTTTCCTTCTCTGAAATTAGAAGATATTTAATTGCCAATTACTGTTTTGGTGTGATAATGATCATTCTTATGTGACTATTGCATTGATATTGACTCAAGTTGACAAAAGGATAACTAGAATAGATGTTTTGTGTAAAAAGGCACTGATTTTAGTTGAGATAAAAATTTAAGTTATAGAAAAGAGGGAAAAGAAAACTAGATAATATCAAAATGAGAATGTAAATAGAACTTTATCCTGAACAAGACCAGAATATACAGGTTTAAACCTGTGTGGTTTGCACGCTCTTCCAGGGCACCATTGGTGAATTTTGCTGTGGATCCTGTATTCGTGGTATTATCTTCCTTCCTGTTCATGTGTCCTCATGTCCCCAAATGACCAGGGCTCACAGACCCAGCCTTACACATATCCCTGTTTGTATGGTTTTCCCAGATGATAGCCACCAGTTTCCAACTGTGCACTTTATACACAGAGTAGATCCTTTGAAAATCCTACCGCAATATAACCCATAGCTGATGGACCCTCCTAAGAAATAAGTATGGTTTTCTATATTTACTACCAACAGCATAGTCCTTGCTTCATATTTTAAACATTTCCTGAGGTCACAGGTACATTTTACAATTTACTGTATCTGAGTTATTTAGAATCTAAATTGTTGATCCCGGGTCTAATGTTAATTAGTACTGTTGGAAAAGGAACCGTATGATATATTCAAGCCAGTGTAAGCACCTCTCTACTTTTATTAATGTTTGAGAATCAATCAAGTAGTTCAGTGTAGATATTCAGAAAAGCGCACTACATTGATGAGAGAGAACAAGGGGCTGGGCGCTTTCACAAATATGGAAGATATGATTCAGCTCCGATTTGTGGATGATAGGATGAGTCTATGCACAGAGAACAACAGACTGAAATAATTCAGTAAGTGGCATGGGTGTTGGGAGTGGTGTAGATTGTAAGTTCTGCAGAAGCTGAGGAAAGACAAGTCAAGGGCTTCTGATACAAGACTGGGTTCAGAGGGAAAGTGTGAGAAAGCAGAAACGTAAGAATACTGATTAGTTTAGGCAGTTAAAAGGGGAGAGCAGAGCTCCAAGAGGAGACTGTGGGGAGCCCAGACAGGTGTAGGAGGTACTTGGGACTGCATGTCCTGATGTAGCCTTTAATCTGACCTGGCTCACCTGGGTATCATGACCAGATTAATACCTGTGATGGTTACTTTTGTGTGTCCACTTGCCTGAGCCAGAGCACCCAGGCATTTGGTCATACATGCATTTGATGTTACTGTGAAGGTATTTTTAAGATAAGATGAACATTTACATCAGTAGACTGTGAGTGCATTGGATTGCTCTCCAATGTGAGTGGGCCTCATCCAATCAGTTGAAGGCCTTTGTAGACAAAAGATACCCCCCACCCCCGCCAGCTGAGCAAGGGGGAACTCTGACAGCAGGTGGTCTTCAGACTATAGCTGCAACATCAGTTCTTCTTGGCTCTCCAGTCTGCTGATCTAGCCTGCAGATTTTGGATTTGCCAGACCCATAATCCCATTAGCTAATGCTCTGAGGGATAAAACATCCAAGACTAATATAGCATCCAAAAAAATAGGTATCTGAGCACCCACCCAGGTCAAGTTCCAAGTTCTAGAGCTCCTCACCTCCTTCTTGCTTTGCTCCTGTCTTCCTTGCTCCTTCCCTGACCCCTTGACCCTGATAGCCAGGGCAGCACTGGGGATTTATGTCTTCTTGGGTATAATGGACATTCCTCTACCTTTACCTATCTAATATTTCCTTGAGTGCAATCTTGTCCTTACCCTCAGAGAACTATTCAGTTCTGAGATTACAAAGGGAAAAGGTGATAAAATTCGGTGACAGTTCAGTTTGAAGCTGCTCTTCGAGGGGCCTGAGCCCACTGGATTGGTAGTGCCGACTCAGGCTGTCTGCTTGGGAGCACAAAGAAGCAGTGAGGCACCTGGAGGATGAGGCAGAAGCACTGCTCTGGGGGATCCCTGAGCTCTTGCATTGGAAGAAAGAAGTGGGAGAAGCCCCAGGTGTCGGCCACTGATAAAGAGGGACAGAGTGAGCTGTTGGAACAGGACAATTGTCATGCTTACCTTGTTCAACACCTTGTTTAGCTCTCACACCAAAGGTTTCCTGTTTTGGACAGGTAGACACTGGGCACTCAAAGAGAAGGTGGGGGGAGGGTAAGAGTCTGGGGCTGGTGTGCCGTTTATTCTGTTTGATCAGGTACATGCATTCTCGAAACTCCATTCTTATGGGCAGGAGACAGGAGGGAAAATATATATTTCTGGCCCCAGCTGGCTGGGGATGGCTATTAATGCATCAGGATGGTGGTTGGTAGTCAAATAGTGCATGTGCCTGAGTGCCAACAAAAGATAATTGATTGTGTGGTGTGACTGGTGGGGAGCCACGTAGGTGTCTGAACAGGGCCTCTAGGAAGTGACCTGCTGGAAATGGGCACAGAAGAGCTTCATCTAACAGGGGAATGCAGGAGGGATGGAGGACAGGAAGGAGAGGGGAGTTAGGACAATTGCTACCTTAAGGATAAAAGTCTACAAAATTATGCCAGTGAATGGAAGGGGCAATCAATTTCAAAGCAAAGATTAAAAGAACGCTGACTATAAAAAAACAACAATACACCACACATCTGGAGTCCTCAGCATCCTCACAGGTCACTTAGAGCAGCTGTGGCCTTTGCAGGTGAGGACACTAAGCCCTCAGAATGAAAGCACGTGGGGATAACTCTAGATGGGGACCGATGGGAATGTGAAGGGGGTTGGGAAAGGCCTTGCTGCAGATGGAAAGTGGTGCTCACTCTGTGAAAAGAGCTCAGATGGAGGAAACAGCTGACACCCAAGGGCCACCATCCAGCTGTTGCTGGAGGTCCACATGACAGCAAAAAGTCAGTTCACTGCCCTCTATTTCTGAGCAGCTCAGCCACCGCTGAATGTCCAGGTCCTGGAACTGAGCACCCCCTGAAACTGAGCACCCCCTGGAACTGACCACCCCTTCGCCTTTTTGGTTCTGGTACGGACTGATACTATTTTTGTCGGTTTTGTTTTACTTCCCCCAATGAACTCCCACTCCAAAAAAAAAAAAAAAAAAAACACCAGTAGGAAGGCAACCCTGCTTCGGAGACTTGGGCTGCATTCCTGGGTCTCATCACTGCCTGGAGGACTCATTTAACCCCTTGGACCTCAGTTTTCTTAGGTAAAGAAAAAAGAGTCAGCTGGGTGATATTCATGACCTCTTAACTCTCAAGTATAAATATTTTCCAATGGCCCAAAACAAGAATTTCCTCTGATTTTAAACAACAGGTAAAGAAGCAAAGCAACACGTAGTGCACAGAGGCCAGGTGCAATCTTAGTGATTTCTTTAGATGGGCAGCACCCTTCTCATGAGGGCAGGGTCAGAGCCATTGTCTGAAACAGCAGAAGCAACAGACAGGTATCCTTTGTCTCTGTCCCTCCGGCTGCTAGTTGCCCTTTTGCGAAATCCTGTCCTCCTTGTTACACTGTTATCTATCCACTGATGTTGGCTGACATTTACGGTCCTCTTCTTCCTTTCTTAACCACAGACCCCAGGTTCATGCTAGTCGTCTCTCTCCCGTGTCACTGTGTGAGTCTGGGAGTGAGGCCCCCTCCACGTGGAACCTGCTTCATGCCTGCAGGGCTCAGGCCCTTGCTTCCTGTTCCCCCATCATGACAGGCTCTCTGCTTGTTTTTTTATACAATATTGAAGATGGCGGAAACACCCTGTTTTGATCAGAAATAAACTCTGTAGCTGCTAGTTTTCAGGCCGAAGTGCTCCTGGAAGCAGAGTGTTGTGCTGGGTAAAGCTCCGCCATCCTAGGAGCCATCAGCCCGCCACCTCCCCTGAGAACCGCAAGCTGAGTGAAAGCCCCAGCCATCCATTATCATCCATTATCAGATGGAAGCAGTCCAGCCCCCAGTGATCACTCAGGAGCACGAATGTTCACATGAGCACGAGATTATTGACCATGAGCTGAGGAAATGTATTTTCTTCTCCTTTCTCCTGTGATTGGAATTACTAATCAGGTGAACATAAAATTAAAATGACTCCGAGACTGCAACACTTGGGGAAAGATCTCTTAAAGTCCATTTTTCATCACTGAGCTGAGACTAAATTATGCTGTCAAAATGCTGTATTATTTCAAATTAGCCAAATTAATTAATCTAACTCAGTTCTTGGCCGTATTAATCATCTGTTCTGAAATTTTATGAGAGAAAGAGCATGATTTTTTCAGCTCAGTGTGTGTAGATGAACTTTCCTGACAGTGGCTTTTCTACAGTTCAAAGCCAGTGCTTTGAAATCTCAGCAGTAAAAGGAATGCCCCAAACACATTGATATGAAGCTTCATAGTTTCTTATTTTGTTTCTTTTTGGTATTTTAAAATATCTACCTTCCTGCTTTTAAGGCTACAAGAAGTAAATGGTAAATCATCTTTTTCTTGAGCACTTTTATTCAATCCTTTTTCATAATGGTTCTTTTTTAAATGATGGAAATAAAAATGTGGATTCTTAGGAGGAGATTTCTGTTGAACTGATTCATTGTTCATGGGAATTTCAGAGTCTCCAGAAAGTTCCCAAAGCTGAATGAAAGCATCATGAGTTATATCACCACCTCTTCCTGACTCCTCACTCACTGTCTCCAACGAACCCGGTACAATGAACTTTTCCTGCTCCTTTGGTGATTATATATTTCTGTCATTGACTCATTGTTCAGTTTATCTGCAAATGAGATCTTTGGAAAAATACCAACGATGTATAATACTAATGATTTAATACTACTGGTAAGGTGTGTAGGCACTGTGTTAAGCTACCTCACCTGTGTGAAGTGGGTTCCAGCATTAATACCGTCTTCGAGATTAAGAAACAGAGGCTAGACTCCGAGTTCATGGTAGTGCCCTCGTGACTGCATGGCCTGGTGGTAATAACAGGAAACAGAGAAGTGAGTGCTCAAATGTTTGCTGCTGCTCCCAAACTCTGAATTTCTAAGTCATCAGGTGAAACTGGGCCAGTAGTCTTGGTCCCTCACAGTGTGCGGAACAGATCCCAGCCACACTGGACATCCGGGAGGGTGACGGGCAGTGGCTGCGGTGGCAGCTGCAGGCTACTTCTAACTCATGTGACTCCTGCAGGTCTGAGCCAGGAGCTAAATGAAGGAGTAGAGAATGGCCTGGATGCCGAGCCAGAAGCCCTGGCCTCTTCCCCTAGTCTGGCTTTTATCTCGAGTCCATTTCTCTGGACCTCAGTTCCCTCAGAATCCATGGTTTAGACTCAGAAACCTACAGAGCCCATGGTTCTGGTTATGTAGGATCTGAGGAGCGTGAAGAAGAGGTACGTTTTCTCTGCTGTCACTTTCACCAGTATTCTGACTCAGATGATGGGCCAGTTCTACTACTGTATACTCATTACTGCTAGTGAATTAGCAGGAGCAGCTTGAATTCCTTTGACACGTTTCTTGGAAGGGGACCAGTTTTTATTCTTATTGCTTATTTCTGTTCTGATGTATTCTGGCCAAGACTCAGCCAAGAAGTGGAAAAATACCGAGGGAAGGCTGCACTTGCGGTATTTCTGGCTTGACTGGACACAGGAAGTATGGCAATCTTAGGGAAAAACATGTTTACATATTTTTCTGAAACCATATCTATCTCTCTCTTAATGTTGGGAGGAATGATGTTTACTGAAAGGTTTGAAACTAGCCTCAAATTACTGACCCACATTAGATTTCTCAAAATTGGTCTAGCTACCACCCAAGCAGTTCCTGTCATATTTTAGGGACCAGGAAAGGTGGCCTGTACTCTGGTCCCCAGAGGCCACGTGGAAGGCATTTCGGGGAGGCAATGAACAAGAATGGGGACTTTGAAAAGATGCAAAATTGAGTGTCCACTGTGGAGGGATCAATATTTGCCTGGATAATGACGAGATTATGAAATCTGTAAATATCAAAAGCTATTTTGGGATTTTGTTTAGCTATGTCAGGAAGAGCCTGAGAAGGTTCCTTCTTATGGGCAGGTGATTTAGAATGGTCAAAAATGGAGCTAATTTTAACAAAGCCATGACTCTTCCTACCCTCAATTTTCATTTAATCAAGGTCAAAACTGCTATAATTCTTTGTGGACCAACTCCACATTTCCTTGGTTATTTCTGTTATTTATTCTGACCTTGACATATGAGTGACCATCTGTATCAAGTTATCTTGTACTTGTTTTCGTCATGCTTCAGGTATATTTTTGATGAAAGCCTTGGTTACAAGATGTTGGTTTGGCATAAAGCTCCTGCTCTGATAACTCTGTAACCCAGGGCCAGCATTCCAGACTGGTGCACAAAATACATGCTTTCTGGAGACATGATGAAGCACGTTATATTTTGATGAAATAGTGCTTCCACTGGAATCATAATGTTAGCAGTATTTTTTAAAAACATGTTAACAATGTGAAAACTCTTTAGGAGACTAAATTCCTCATATAGATGACCAGCTCAGGCTGAGATAGGCAGTAATATCAAAGACATAAAAGGACCTAAATATGCTTTTAAAAAAAAATGTGCTAGCATCGTAATAAATTTTGGCTACCTACACAGTTACAAAAAATAATATGACATTTATGAAGCCTCCGTAAAGTTGGCCTATACTTTTCACTGTCAAGCACACATTTTATTAGATGATATTTCTTTATTCTATTTTAATAGCTGTATTATTCAATGGTTTTATAAATCTTATGCCTGTGTATCTCACAGATTTTATCAACTAGTGAAAGGTGATTTAATGGTGCCTGGGTTGCGGGAATAAGGGGTAAGCATACACATTATCAGGAATTTTATGTAAGAGTGTTCTTCTTTCAGATGGCAATGCACACACACACACACACACACACACACACTATACACACTAACACACACAAATATATACAATTTTAGCCATCAGAAACTTGATCTCTTCTACTGGCTGGGAATTCCCTCCATGTAAGTGTTGGGACACTAAAGAAGACCCAAAGTCTGCATCCACTCTTTCTTCACTCCACCCTCTCCAAACTGGCTAATGGACCAGGGTTACATAAGCCCTATTTGATGCTTTGTATATGAAAGTAGTGTTTACTTCTTGAATTGCAACCCCCACCCTGAATTCACACGGTCAAGTCCTAGGCCAAGTATCTCAGAATGTGTCCTTATTTGGAGATAAGGTCTTCAGAGAGGTAACTAAAATGTGATCACTGGGGTGTGCCTTATGCCAGTATGACTGTTGTTCTTATGAAAAGGAAAACTTCAGACACAGAAACACAAAGGAAAGACTATGCGAAGAGACACAGGGATAGCCATCTACAAGCCAAGGAGAGAGCCCTGAACTGGATTCACCTTAAAACTCTCCGACCCTGTCGACACACTGATCTTCGCTTCTGACCTCCAAGTGGAGGGAGTAATCTTGTGTTGTTTAAGCCGCTCAGTCAGTGGCTATGTTTTGTGGCAGTCCTAGCAGAATAGTACAGCTAGCGATGCAAGGTGGAGAACAGAGACAGAATTTCAGTAGAAGAAGTAACAACACTCAGTCCTGGTGCCACAGCATCACCAGCAGCCTCTGGTGGGCATTGTTGATGGTGCTGGACCCCGAGCCTGGCACCCAGGGGACAGGGTGGTATAAAAATTGCCTCCATAGACCCACCTGTGGGACGAGTTTGGCTGCAGCTCTGGCTGCTGAGGCTCTGTTGCCCTGGCCCATTTCCTAACCACCCAACAGCCCTTTAAAAATTTATTTTCTTCTCAAATTATTGCAACTAACAACCTTGATGGAGAATTGGTTCCAGGAGTGGCTATTTTGCCATTAGACACAATAAATAGTACTTGACAATTCTGTTATAGCACTTTATCAATTTACAGTTTACAAAAAATCCTTACAACTCTGGAAGGTAGGACCAAAATTCAGAAGTCTTTCTTGGTTTTTCTTTGTTCTGTTTTTCTCTGGGGTTTGTTAGGAAGAGGACAAGGATAGCTAGTGAAATCTTGGTGCCATAGTAAACCCTAGATAGAGCCCATGGCATGGATGGGAACCTGAGAAGCCCTGTGCCAGAGAGGAGCTCACCTCTGGGTCCCAGAGCGGTATCACCAGCTGCAGTGAGCTCTGTGGGGCCATCACAGTCACTTTATGAGGCCATTTCCCCCTTTGATTTCTCAGGGTTTTACTGGGGATAATATTAGATTCTATTCTACCTCGGACTCCAGAATCAATTTCAGCAAGCAGTACTAGGCAGGAAAACTGTGACAGTAGTTTTACACGCACATATTTAATGAATGAATGAGAAATACATCACATCTTCACTGGATTGGTATCAGAAGCAATGGGGGCCACATTTATTTTTTGTTTTGTTTTGTTTTTTCTTTTAACAGAGACAGAGAGAGAGAGAGAGAGTCAAAGAGAGGGATAGATAGGAACAGACAGACAAGAAAAGAGAGAGATAAGAAGCATTATTTCTTCATTCTAGCACTTTAGTTGTTCTTGATTGCTTTCTCATATTTGCCTTGATAATGGGGCTACAGCAGACTGAGTAATTCCTTGCTCAAGTCAATGACCTTGGGCTCAAGCTGGTGAGCTTTGCTCAAACCGGATGAACCTGTGCTCAAGCTGATGACTGCAGGGTTTCAAACCTGGGTCCTCTGCGTCCCAGTCCGACACTCTATCCACTGCACTAATGCCTGGTCAGGTAGGGGGCCAGATTTCTGAGACAGTTCTAGCACTGTTCTTGGCACATAGTGGACCTTTTTATATGTATATGCTCATTAATGCTAATCTTCATGTCAAGTGTGAGTGATAATAAATATTTTAATATAAATGGCTGTATTTCAAATACTGACAGATCAGGGTGAGTTCTAGTTTGAATACTTGGACTCAGTAGATATTGTGTCTTGAAATATAGAATAAAATACATAGGATCACAATTTTAAGGTGTTATGTGCAATGGATAGTTAAACTAGAGGGGAAATAGAAGCTGTTGAAACAGATGAGGTCAAGGAAACATTAGACAAGACTATTGAAAGGCTTATGAATGAGCATTGAAGGGTTATCTACAATCCCCAAAGAATGAAAACAATAAGAAAAAGATTATAATCTTGTTGCTCAGTGTATCCTCAGAACTAGAGTTTAGGATTCTAGCAAAAGGCATTCAGAGTGTCCGATGTAAATGGAGTTTCGGGCTTCAGATGAAGGAAGGCCTGGGGCGTGCTCTACTGCTACATACTTTGCTAATCTCCTGACCTCAATGACTTCCTCTCTATCGTGTCACCACCCTGACAGCTCTGCTAAACTGTGGTTCCAGGATTCCAGCGTCACTCACCAGAGACTTGGTGATTCACTAGCACCTTAAGTCTAAGAGCTCCAAACCAAACTCGCCATGTCTCTGCCTGCTTTTTCAAACCCCTATGAATGATGCCTTCCTTTAGAAACCCAATGCCACACAGTTTCTCATCAACCACTTAAACCTCAGGGCTTTTTCTACCACTTGCCTCCACAGTCAACAATTACTGAGTCTTGGAGATTCAATAAACCCAACCTCTATCTCATTTGTCTCTTTATTATTATTAGGCAGATAAAATATAATATGCTCACTTTATTAAGGATGGCGCTGCCCACATGGAAGCCTGTCACTCAGGAGATATTATTTGCCCTTATGCTTGGGATGGGTATGGGGAAAAGGCTGTAATGTAAGCAGGCCAGGTCGTTATAGCCTAAGACTTAGTTTTAAGAGTAAACTTTTCCCCACACCCTTGACTGATTGGATGATGTGGTGTGGTGCGCTCTCCTGAGGAATCCCATTATGCTTCAGATGGGTGACTTTGTATCAGAGACTTTCTTGTTTGTAGATTGGATTAAGGGTTTGGATTTCTACAGTATAAAGTGGGACAGATCAGTAGTTTGCTCTCTTGGTTCCTGAAGTACTAGAGAGGAGAGCAGATTAAGGCCACGTGAAGGCCAGGAGAAGCAGCCAAGATGGCGGAGTGCTGAGGGAGAAGCCAGTTTGTGCAGAGAAGCCAGTTGTGGAGAAGGAAGTGGGGAACAGAGGTGAATAAGTCTGGTGAGCTAGAAAGCTTTGATTCTAGGAAACTCGGATAAGTCAGTAGCTTTGTGAGCACTGAATGAGTAGGTTTTGGAGTCCAGTGTGTTTTTGCTTGCCCGCTGGGTGCAAGCTAGAATTAAAGCTGATGGCTCACCAGTTTTTGGCTTTGTTGTTTCATTACTGTCTGTTCAAATCTAATGCAAACCTGCATTGGCCAGGTGGCTCTGATGGTGGCTGCGAATACTGGCTTTACAATTATTATTACTATCTATGCTCTCAAAAATCATGTCTTTTTTAGGTGATGTCTTTTTCTCCATTCTCTTCTTTCCAGTCTTACTTATATATGTTATAAAGTAATATTCCATAAAAATTATCTTAGTAATAACACTTAATGGCTGAAAAATCTTTGATTGGCTCTCCATTCTTGAAAATAAAATATATAATCTTTTTTAAAAAGCATTGTAAAGTACGAAGTACGTCAAGATCACTACATGTCTAACTTTCTTTTTTTGTTTTCTTTTCTTTTTTTTTACAGGGACAGAGAGAAAGAGTCAGAGAGAGGGATAGATAGGAACAGACAGACAGGAACGGAGAGAGATAAGAAGCATCAATCATTAGTTTTTCATCGCCATTGCGACATCATAGTTGTTCATTGGTTGCTTTCCCACACGTACCTTCACCGCGGGTCTTCAGCAAACCAAGCCATCCTTTGCTGGAGCCAGCGACCTTGGGTCTAAGCTGGCGAGCTTTTGCTCAAACCAGATGGGCCCTGCGCTCAAACTGGGGACCTCGGGGTCTCGAACCTGGGTCTTCCGCATCCCAGTCCGATGCTCTATCCACTGCACCACCACCTGGTCAGGCTACATGTCTAACTTTCTAACAACTGCCCTTTATATTTATTTCATAGCACAGCTAAACTGGTTTTGTTTGTTTTTTTTATGTGTGTACAGTGTTTTCTCCCTGCTCTAGGTTTTGTCACTTGCCCAATCTGGAGTGCACTTTCTTTCCATCTCACTTTCCACATGTCTGAACTTTTAATCTTTCTACAAATAAAGCCCAAATGCTCCCTCCTCTCTAAGCTTTTCTTGATACCTCTCTTGTATCAAGATGGAAAACATATTTTTTTCCTTTGAACTACTAAAACACTGTCTAAAATGATCTCTTATAGCCTTCAAAATTCATTAACTGTCTTCCTTTTGATGTGGGTTATTTCTATATACTTTTTAAGAGCTTAAGGATTTTATTTAAGTATGTGATAATGCAACTAGTTCAACACATTTCAGATAGAAGATGCTCTTTTTAATATTACAAATAGGCCAGCACATTGCACATAGTAAATATTCATTCAGATATAATCAAATGCATTTTTGAAATCTATGAGTTGCTATTAACATAATGCTTATGCAATACTATATAAATGTAATTAAATATACATTTCACCAAAGAAATATAACATGACTAACAAGCACATATAAAGACATCCAGCATCATTAGTCATCAGGGAAATGAGCATCAACACCACAATGAGATACCACTGCACACCTACTGGAATGACTACAATCAAAAAAGACAGACAATAACAAATTTTAGACGGATGTGGAGAAACCTAAACCTCTTATGTATTATGGATGGGAATATAAATTGTACCGCCACTTCGGAAAAACAGTTTGGAAGTGTTTTTAGAAGTCAAATATAAATTTATCATGGGACCCAACAATTCTAACACTAGAAATCTACTCAAGAGAAATAGAAATATATATTCACACCAACACATGCATGGGGATGTTCATTGCAGCTTTCTTCATTATAGCCCCAAAGTAGAAACAATTCAAATTTACATTAACTAGTAATTCGATAAACAAAATGCGTATTGTCCATATAATAGAACTTTATCTGGCAATAAAAATGAACTACTTATACAAGCTCCAACTTGGATGAACCTTAAAAACATTATATTAAGTGAAAGAAGCCAGGCACTAAAGACCACATAGTATATGATTCTCTTAATATAAAAAATCCAATGAAAAGCAAATCAGTAGAGACAGAAAATAAATTTCTGGTTGCATTCAGAGGGGTTGGGGTGGGAATCAGGAGTGATTGCAAATGGGCAATGCGGTCCTTTGGTGATTTTAAAATTGGATTATGGTGATGGTTTCATGACTGTAAATTTGCTAAAAATCATTAAATGGTAAATTTAAAATGGGTGAATTTTATGGTATGTAAATTAAACCTCCATAAAGCTGTTAGAAATAATTGGACTTTCAGGTCATACAACCTTTATACATTGGAAGAATAAAATAAAACCTAGCTTCTTTTAAAAAAATACACTCAAGTACCACAAAGAATTTATCTAATTCTAGTTTATTATGTTTTAATATGATAGTTGTTTGGACTAATGTAACAAAATAAAAAAATATATGTTCTTCATATTAGCCATTAAAATAAGAATATATTTTTAAAGGAAATCACACAATTATTTTTTTAAACGAGCTTTGTAGTACTTTAAATTTTTAGCAATTAGGTTCAAAAGAACTGTCTTACTAAGACTCTACTGGATCTGATCTACTAAAGTCATAATTTTCAGTACATAGCAGTCTTGTCTTAATTAATTATTTACCCCAAGTCTATTTGAAAATATTTACCACTTATAACCTAAGTAAAACTGAACCCAGGTTACTATCAAATATGGGTCATTCTATAGCTCTTCTCAAGAGAAATATAGGCTTTCTGATAGGAGGATTGCCAGGGAAGTCCTAGTCAGAGGGTAGTTACTCAGAGATTGATAAGAAATCCAGGGACAGTCAATGCTCACAGTTCTACTATTGTTCATTTTAGCCAAGTATCACATTCATTGAAGCTGGGTGATGACATAAACCTGGAAAGAAGAAGTAAGTTTCCAGGCAGTAATGAGTGAATGAATATTTCCATCATAGCCCTGGCTGGGTAGCTCAGCTGGTTGGAGAATCCTCACTATGTGCCAAGGTTGCAGGTTCAACCCCTGGTCAGGGCACTAAAAGAATCAACTAATAAATTTATAAAAAAGTGGAACAACAAATCGATGTTTTTTTCTCTCTCTCTCTCTCTTTGCCTTCCCTCTCTCTCTAAAATCAATAAATAAAAATTTAAAAAGTATATACTCCCATGATAATACAGCAGGACTGTCAATTTGGTAAGTGTACATGGTGGTATTTGGGGAATCTTATAGTGCTATCGCTACACCAACGACACTGTTACAGGACTGTATTTGGAAAAGGGAGTGGTTCCCTCGGCCGCCCTCCTTAGCCTGTGTCCTTGAAAAAACAATAGGCCAAGAGGATGCCCTTCTCATTTTACAGTGTGAAGTCTCTGTACCTTGGAACTGTAGACTGGACCTCTGGAATGAGCTCAGGGGATTCTGCAGAGGAGACTATCACACTCTGGTTGTGACCACTAGGGAGTGGGCATGGTTTCTTGTGGAACTCATGTCTTTGTTGGGGTCCTGAAAGTTAGTTATCACCTGAGGCCACATATAGTTGAACTAACAACTCCCCCATCTTGCTCAGATTCTGTGTCCCCAAACCACCAGTTGACTGTCATGTGCATCTCTGTATACCAGCCCAGCTGGACCTGATGTTTTGAGCTATATACAACATTTATGGCAGTAAGCCAGTATCCACCTCAACCCCTAAGAGTTTGGTTGACATGAGTCTGTCCTTGAAGAAGCTGCCTTCAGTTAAACCAGGCATCTGATCTTGCATGGCAAAAAAATAACCCCAAGGGTGGACTTCTCCAGTCAACAGTGCCCCGCAGGGGCTTTGTGGGCTTGGCTGTGCCAATATCACCCCTATTGCTTGTTTCCGTTTTAACTTCAATAGTTTCTGTGTAGAAGTGGAATAAGAGAGTAGGGGAAGTGGAGAAAGGATGTAGGTTGGTTTAATGGAAATTTTGAGACATCTGAGAGGAAGAGATGAAAGTGTATGGGAGGCAAAATTTAATTTCTGCCTTCATAGCATTTTCACCTGGGTCTGAGAATTACATTGACACAGACATAGCAACAGGAGAAAAGCATACAGGTTCATTGAATATACCTCTTATGTGATGTAGGAAGGAAATGGAGACTCAGAGAAGTGGCAGAGCCTACATGCTTTCACACTAGATTGAACAAAGGGAGACAACTGTGGAAAAGTAACTCGACTGGTGTAGTGATAGCACTACAAGATTCCCCAAATACCACCATGTACACTTACCAAATTGACAGTCTTGTTGTATTATCAGCAAGACTATATGGGAAGGTTGAACATAAAAGTAATTTTAATAATATCTGTTATTAAAATCAGCACCTAGGGGTGCTGATGCAACCCCAGGATGTTGGCATGGCAGGCTTCTCAGGATGAACTTCACCAGTGGACGGGCGAGCAGACCCAGGCTCCTCCACATTCTATACATGCCCAAGACTTGTGTGGTTTCCAGTGGTGACTCATAGATAACTAACTCTCTGCTCTGAAAACCCCAGGCAGCCTGGCTCTCCTTGGATCCTCTCCCACATTCAGCAAGCTCTAGCTTTTTTGGGCTTTAAAGACAGGAAGTGGCTACTTGGCTACAAAGGATGTGAGGAATGATGAAATCAAGGATAGAGATTATGGTCTCCATTTTCACACCACCCTTTTCACCCATAATGTGGAAGTAATCATTCTTTTTAAGTAGCCAAAATATGTAAGACTGTTTTTGTTCTAACAATAAATAAACATAAAGCTCCCCAAACTCAAGATTTCCCTCATTGGTAAACAGGGCATGTCGGTTTTAAATATGCACTGGCAGCATTGTATAAGAATGTCAGGGAAGTCCTAACAGCCCATTCACACACATGCAAGAGAAGAGGCATCTGTAGTTTATTAGTGATATTCCCATTAATTGCTGCTGTCGATAGGACTCCAGCTGGCTAAGTGCTCATGTGTTGTTAGAGGAGACTTTGACCACTACACAAATATTGTAAATAGCCTCAGTATACATGATTATTTTTCATAATGGCATTATTAAAATTTAAAAAAATTAATGAAGAATGCTAATAGACAGCATTTGATGGAAAATGTTTATTTGTAGGTTTGTGTTTTGGACTGTGTAATTGGAAGTCTCAACAAGAATAGCAGTGAGCCTATGATGGCTTAGCATTTTAAAATGCAAGGGTTAACCTCTGGATGAAAACGTTTGGGGGTGAACTCTCAGAAAAGCTACAGCATGGAAATAAATTGATGTTTCAGTTTAAAAGAGAGAGTTAAGCTAACCATCTGTTACTCTTGAAGAGAAAAAATTATCCCCTAATTCAATGAAAGGGTCATGAAACAAGACCTAAGCTTTATGTGCAGACCTCAGATTAATCCACTGTCTTGAAAGCGTGGCTGTGTCTTTCTCTGGAGTAATAACGTAGGGCACTTTTTGCTCTAAAGCTTAAACTGAGATGGCAGTTGGGTGCAGCTGCAGGGAGAGAACCTATGCAGAATGACCACTGTTGCCACTCTATGTCTGTACTGAGATCCCTTGGGATGACAATCCAGAACTGAGCAATTTGGAACACATCTACTTGCCTCCCACACAAGTAGAACACCTGAAGAGATCATCATTTCAAGGTGTTTAATAAACAGTTGAATGATAATGGAAAAATAAAATATTAAAGAAAAAAACAATAAAACTAGGTCTTTTTAGCTCTGGCCAGTTGGCTCAGTGGTAGAGTAAGCCTGGTGTGTGAATATCCTGAGTTTGATTCCCAGTCAGGGCACACAGGAGAAGTAGCCATCTGCTTCTTTACCCATTCTCCTTCCCCTTCTCTCTCTCTCTTCCCTTCTCACAGCTATCGCTCTATTGTTGGTTCGAGTGCATTGGCCCCAGAAGCTGAGAATGGCTCCATGGAACCTTCATCTCAGGTGCTAAAAATAGCTCAGTTGCAAGCATGGCCCCAGATGGGCAGAGCACTGGCCCTAGACAGGGATTGCTGGGTGGATTCTGGTTGGTGTGCACGCAGGAGTCTGTCTCTCTATCTCCCCTTCTCTCACTTGGAGAAGAAGAAAATAAATAAATAAAAACTAGGCCTTTTTATTCTAGGAAAGCTTTACAGTGAAAGATAAGATAATACAATGCTCTGAATATCAAAATCTGTATATAGTTTTATTATTATCATCAATTAATACATATAAAGCATTCACTTAGTCATTGTTTGCTTTTGAATTTTTAGGCAAATAGACGTTATGCAATATCAACCCATAACTCAGAATTACATTTTATTCAATAATGTATTTCAACTCATAAAACCTTTGGTTGGAGCTATTAATTACAACATATTTAATAAATTTAATGTTATTTTTGTTCTCAAAGTTCACTTTATATATCTGCTTAGGGTTAAAAAATACTAAAAAGAAGTCTTCCTCCATCAAAATTCTTTCTTCTTTTACCTGCCTTCTGCTTCTGCTGAAAGTTCATCTGTGAACATCTGTTTCCTTTTAGCTGCTATAAGAGTATACTGTTAAAATTATTCATTAGTAAAATATCTATAATATCTAAGATAATACTAGTAATTTTAATATTTATTATTCTTGTTGATATGAATAAAAACAATGATTAAAATTGTTGTATGTCAATCAGTAGGCTAAAAATGGTATACCATCTCATTTAATCTTTTAAACATAATTAAAATGAAGATACTGTTATAATTTTCATTTTACTTATGAGAAAACTGAGATAGAAGAGAGACTCTACAATTTGGTAAAAGGATGGAGTCAAGTTGCCCCATTGATAGTGTACTCTCTTTCTTTCTTTCTTTCTTTCTTTCTTTCTTTCTTTCTTTCTTTCTTTCTTTCTTTCTTTCTTTCTTTCTTTCTTTCTTTCTTTCCTTCCTTCCTTCCTCCCTCCCTTCCCTTCCCTTCCCTTCCCTTTCTTTTCTTCTTCCTCCCTTCTTTTCTCCTTCCCTCCCTCTCTTCCTTTATTCCTTCTTTCTTTCATTTTTTTCAACTTACATTTACTTTTCATTCTTCCCTTCCTCCAAGTTTTTTCTTCCACTTTCTCCATCTCCTTCCCCATTTAAGACAGAGAAAACTCAATGAACCATCCTTTTCTGAACTGTTATTAGAGCATATTTTAAAAAAATAAGATTCAAATAATACGTTTTTATTTTTAATTTATTGTTGTCTTCAGCTACTAAGGGACTAGACAGTGACAGTCTTTCTTCTTGGTTTGTCACTAACGAATAAGTGCAAGTTATTAAGGTTCAGAGAGTTCATGCTGATTCTGCCTCATTTAGTCAATTGCCAAGGCCACACAGTGGTGTGACTAATTATTATTTAAAAGGTACTTGAAGTTCCTCAGATGAAAGTGGCCACGGAGGAGCACACAGTCATTACCATAATCACAACTGCAAAACAAGCTCTTTCTCGTGGAAGGTCACAACTGTATGAACTGGGTGACACTGTGGAGAGCAGGATAAGCCTTACAGAGCTGAATGCCATGACTCACTGCAATGCCACATACCCTGACTATCAAGGGTGTGAAGGAATACATCACCTGGGCAGGTTCGGGCAGGATCTCAGAGGAACAACTCTATTTTCCTGCATCTTCTTGCAAGGATCCACAAGGCCTTGAAGAATCCATTGATCTCTGCACAGAGGCCCAGCTTGATCACAGCCTGCCTAGAGTTGTGTAAGGAGGTGAGGCTGGCATTCACAGGACATATCAATGAAGTTATTTCTGCCTGATCCCCTTCCTCTTTCTCTTTTCTCCAAATTCCATGTTCCAGTGCTGCCATTTCTAATTTAGAACTCTCCCTAGACAAGGCCCCAGGAGGACAGGGCTTGTCTGTGGATCTCTGCAAAAATCCTAGAACTCACCACCACAGACAGTGCAGCAATGCTGCTGGTACCCTGACCATCTCCCCTGAGCATGGGAGAAACCAGCCCCATGCTGTGTGCATCACTTCTCTGGCCACTATGCCCTGGTATCAGCACAGGACCCCAAAGGATGAAAACCTGCCTTTTCTCTTATCAGCAAGGATGCTTAGCGTATTTGATGTACAAGATTATGTTGGAAGATGTCCAGCTTCTGCTTCATGGGCAAGTCCACAGTGAGGGGAGATCAAAGCATGGAGCTTCCAAACAGCAGCTAAATTTAACATTCCAAGAGTGAGGAGGGCAAATTAAAATAGGCTTTCTTGCAATAACACTCGGAGGTCTGTTCTGCATTGCTGAGTATTCCATCCAGCCAAGAAGCTGGGTTACAGAGAGCTTCTGCACACCTTCAGCTCCCAAATTCATCTCAAAGGCAACATGACTTTCTTTTTGATGGAAGGTTTTGCCTTAGACAACATCCTGTCTTCCGAGCAGGGGATCTGGCTCCAGATCCGCACTTTCTTCTCTATGGCAAAGGCGGTAGAACAATAAAAACACCCAGCTTTGGAAAAGAATTTGTAAACAAGTATAAGAGGATATTCAGAAAATTGGTGCAAATGAATCCCACAAACTATTGAGATATATATTTGCATTGTGTTGGCAAATCAGCTAGGTCTTTGTTTTCAAAATCATGATTAGTATTATTGTTATTATCACATCATCCTTATTTTATTACTATTGTTATTATTAATTTGCAATCTGCTACTGCAAAGGACAGACCTGAAAATTCTGAAAAACTCAGGGAAAAAACAGGCCTTAGTATCACCGTTTCTAGTACCTGCTGCCGCCAGGGAACTCTGAGCCAGAAAAACATATTTTTAATATAGCATCACTTGGATTCCAGGGTCTCTTCCATAAAAGCCTTGTAAATGTTCTGGAGGCTTTTCATCTCTTGACCGAATTTCTCTTTCTTTTATGTAATTCAACTCAATTTAAGGAAAGTAGAGTATACAGTACTGGACACAAACAAGAACACACAAATGCCACTTCAGAGCACTCTTAGTCAGGAAGCAGTGAGGCCTCTGGTGAGCTGCCCTGCTTTCGTATGATGGTGTAAACACAACACTTTTACCTCTGACGAGAACTCTGGACATTTGCTGTCACACAGGGGTACATGGCAGCTTCTTCTGGCCCCACCTTAGCATCCTAAAGAGTTATTTATTAGTAACTACCATTTGCACGTGAGGAAAGTGCAGTTGCAAGTTTGCCTAGGGACACAGCCATCAACTGAGGAGGCCAGAGTTAAACTGGCAATGTCTGATCCGAACCTAGACCACGGGGCCTCATCAACAATCTTGGAATCAAAACAGGTCGGAAAACACAGTTTTATTTATGTCAAAATTAAGCTGGCAGCAAAAACTAACCAGAATTTAGAGCATATTTTTGATAACTAATTAAGCCCTTTATTCTGAATGTGTAAACAATTAGGTACGGAAGTATTCATGTGTTTAGAAAACAGAATTCTGTCTCAGCCTCTGCTGGTCATGTCATATAAAATATGATGAGCACATCATATTACCTCACTAAAATTAGGCGATAAATGAACTCTGAAATATGTTTAGGCTTAAGGGTTTTGCTTAGGAGACCCTGGATTTGTATTGCAATGTATCACGGTTCAGCTTACATTTTTTTGACTTTATGATGGTGCAGAAGTGACATACATTCAGTAGGAACCATACTTGAAATTGTGAATTTGGTATCTCCTGGGCTAGTGACATGTGGCCCAGCACTCTCTTGTGATGCTGGACAGCGGCACAGAGCCGCAGCACCCCCAACCCCATTAGCCACACAATAATGTGGGTCTAACAACTTATACCACAGAATGCTGTGCTGCCAGCATTTTTTGGATACTGTGTTTGTATTTTCCCATACCAAAATGTCTTCAAAACACTCATCTGTGTCTCCTGTCTCTGGTGAGAAAAAGAGGAAGGCAAATACTACTGAGATGAAAATCAAGTTCATCTCCCAATTGTAAGTATTCTGAGCAAGCTTTAGTTGGTGAGGCTAAGCTATTATATTATGTTTGGCAGATTAGGTGTATTAAATGCATTTTTGACTTAATGATATTTTCCACTTAGGGTGGGTTTATTGGGATAGAAATCATCTTAAGTTGAGGAGCATCTATATACAGTGATTCTGACATTGTCCTATGACAGCATGGCTGTTTTAAAATGTAATCATTCAGCTTTTCATGAAGATGGTGCTGAAAGTGAAGGAAGCCCCTGCTGCTTCCAAAGCTGAGGCCAAAGCAAAGGCTTTGAAGGCAAAGAAAGCTGTGCTGAAAGGTGTCCACAGCCACATACAAAAAGTTCTACACATCACCCACCTTCCAACTGCCCAAAACCATGCAGAAGGCAGCTCTACTATCCTATGAAGAGTGCCCTCAGGAGAAACAAGCTTGATCACTATGCCATCATCAAGTTCCTCCTGACTACTGTGTCAGCCATGAAGAAGACAGAAAATAAAAATATACTTGTGTCCATTATGGGTGGCAAGGCCAACAAGCACAGGTCAAACAGGCTGTGAAGAAGCTCTACAACACTGACATGGCCAAGTTCAACACCCTGATCTGACCTTCTGGAGTAAAGAAGGCATATGTTTGATTAGCTTTGAATATGATGCTTTGGATATTGCCAACAAAATTGGATGAACTGAGTCCAGCTGGCTAATTTTAAATATAAAAAATTTCACTGTAAAGAAAACAAAAACAAAACATAATCATTTATTTAAACATTTTAAAGTGACTTGAGATCTTTGAATCAAAGTTTTAGCCCATAAAATATATGTCATTCATGGATGCTTTTAACTTTCAGTAGATCTGATTCCTCCTCTCCCAATTTTATAGATGAAGATTTTCAAATTCACGTATTTCTTCCTCCTTTAATCTTCTTACAGAGGAAACTTAACTTCCTTGTCAGAGTATGAGAACTGTATCTTCTTCAATGATCAGGTGAGAGGAGAGTTTACAATTCGGAGAACTCTAGGGTATAGTTACAAACTATAGAAATGATCCCTGAAAGTGTAGTCTTTCTGGGGTGTAGTTAGAGCTGGCTTAAGTGTGGAGAGGTGTGTTTCTGAAATATGCTTAGAACAAATGAACTATTATTCACATATGACTAGACTTTTTTTCTTTTATTAAGAAAAATGAATTTAAAGACACCAAAAGATCTAGTGTAACAAGGAAGCTGCAAAGCCTGGTTATTATTTCCTGACAGCACTGGACCACTGAAATGCTCCTGATGGTTGACAAAGTGTCTTTGATTGTGGGGTGTTTCTTCCTCCCAAAATGAGGGGAAAGGGCACGCCAGCAACAGTGAGACTTGCCCTGGATTGGTCCTGTGATTGGCTGTGACACCACTGTTACTCAAATCATGGCTTATTCTGAGATTTGAAAGCCCCAAATAGGGAACTGCCTGTCTCTTTCTCTTGTCCCTTTGTCATTATGTGACCTGCATCTGCGTTCCCTGTGACTCCCAGTCTCACTGCCTGCTTTACACTCAAACCCCATGGCTCTTTCCAGACAGGAAGTTCTCAGTGTGCCCTGGGCAAATGTCCTTGCACCAGACACCAGGGTTTTCGCTCACCTCGCTGTACCTTGGCTACTGTGGTGTTCACTCTTTACTTTCAATCTGCAACTCTCCTACATGGTTCATCACTCTCTAAGGAGATGAAGGGGCTTTACTAAGTAGTAGGCTCAATTACTATAATTTCTGAACAAGACTCATCCTCCTTCTTTAATCTTGAAGTACATTCACCCCTGGAGCTCTGCTTTCTCCCAGTTTCTCTGACTTTCTCTGGAAGGTGTACTTGTGAGGCCTGAGGGACACAGTGCCCTCCTCACTTCCATGCAGAACCATCTTCAACATCCAAACCAGATGATTTCCAGACTGCCTTGGTCCACATTCATTAACTCCTAAAAAACTTGACCAGGATGATGTTGCTTTTCACAAAAGCAGTCATGCCCAGTGAATTCCCTAAATAAGGCCCACTCCTTTGCAACCCCCTGACCAAAGGCCTGCCTGAAAGGGGCCATCTTTGGTCTTTGGGACTAATTTACAGGGAGATCAATGGGCAAGTCAGGATGTCTGCCAACCCCAGAGATGACAAATATGGCTGAGTCAAAATTCCAGCCTTTTCCCATTTTTCTGTTATTCCTCTGTCATCCTGTCAGACACCACATTCTAGTCTCTCTAGAAGTGTCACTGCCATTCCTCCTTTGGAGTCCCATACTGCTTAAGGGGCAGAAAACATGGATGTGAATCTTGTCCGGGACACTGTAAAGCCAGTACTCACGGCCACCATCACAGCCTCCTGGCCAGTGCAGGTTTGCATTCGATTCGAACAGACGGTAATAAATAAATGGAGCCAAAAACTGGTGAGCCATCAGCTTTAATGCTAACTTGCACCTGGTGGGCAAGTAAAAACACACACTGGGCTCCAAAACCCACTCACTCCATGCTCACAAAGCTAGTGACTTATCCGAGTTTTCTAGAATAAAATGTTTCTAGCTCCCCAGACTTATTCACCTCTGTTTCCCATCTCCTTCTCTCTGCACAAACTCTGTACAAACTGGCTTCTTCCTCAGCACTCTGCCATCTTGCCTGCCTCTCCTCTCCATGTGGCCTTAATCTGCTCTCCTCTCTAATATCTCAGGAACCAAGAGAGAGCAAGCTCCTGGTCTGCCCCACTTTATAGTGTAGAAATCCAAACCTTTAAGCCAATCTACAAACAAGAAAATCTCTGATACAAAGCCACTTATCTGAGTCATAATGGGATTCCTCATGAGAGTGCACCACCCCACATCATCCAATCAGTCAAGGGTGTGGGGAAAAGCTTATTCTTAAAACTAAACCTTCAGCTATAATGACCCTGCCTGCTTACAGCCTGTCCCTCACACACAATAATATAATTATGCCCATCCCAAGCATAAGGACAACCAATATCATCACCTGGGTGACAGGCTTCCACGTGGGCAGCGCCATCCTTAACAAAGTGAGTATAATAGATTCCATCTGCCCAACAGACACTGTTCATCATTCTGTGCCTCCATTTCCACTGGCAATGTGGGGTAATCTCAGGATTTATTTCACACATTTGTGGGAGAATCTTTACCTCATTGGGACAGACTTTCTGATCAAATGGAGATAAAAAAAATAAGCAATAGACTTTGAAAACCTCTCGCCTCTGTTTATTTCCCATTCGACGTGACATTGAGAGAAACTGACCCAGTGAATGCTCATCATGGCTGGAGATGCTCAGAGAGTATTCAGTCAATGAGAGATGGAGGCCTCCAGTTCTCTCAGGACCAAAGCCACAGACTTATGGAGGCATAAATCCTGGCTCTGTTTCCCCTAGTTGATAATAAACTCACAGTTGTCTTATCAAGTGATTACATAAACTGAAAAGGGCCGTATTATAGCCCCAAATTCTAAGAGACATAAGCCAAATGTGATTTTAATATGCTGACATAATATAATATTCCTGACTTTGAAAAGTACCCTGCATGATTAAACCTCTTCACTTTTACTAAAGAGGGATAATTTGCGTCAGATTAAAGTCAAAACAATGAAGCTGCTTATGGAAAATGACCTTTCTTGTCCTTACACATATCAAGTAGATTCCCAAAGAAGCGAGCCCAGCAGGAATTCCATTTAGCTAACTGACTGAATCCACAGGACTCCAAAATGCCTTTCCTTTCTTCTGTTTCTCTAGTAAGCCAACCGATCCCTCACTAGAAGCCCAGGAGTTTTCATGGAGTCACCTTGGTGAGATGACCTTTGTTGTACCAGCCACGGTGATATTAGCTTTTAAAATTTTTTTTAACTCTGTGTGTTTATTTCCACTTTCAATATTTAGCACAATACTTGTTTTGAGGTAATGTCATCAACATGTGATATAATAATGATTGAAAATTTGGTTTAAAATCTAGTTCCCATACCTCAGAAAAACTTGAATATACACAGCAGGTGATGATGTATTATGATCAGCTATTTTGCTTCTTTCTGTAGCGAGGTGGCCCTGCAGCCAGTCCATGTTTCAATATCTCTGTGTATTTTTATACATTCTTAAGAAGGTCCATGCTTAAGAAGTATCATGGGTAGCAGAGTTTCATTAACTTCTAAAGAATCATTAGGAATTCTATGTAGCTGATACACTTAAAACTGTAATACAGAAATAGAAAGATGAAAATACTAGCCATAGTTTAAATAAGGCAGCTTGTATAATTAGCTGCCTCTAAAATAAGAATACATAGCCAGCACCATGTTCGCAGCACCCTTTGCTTCTGTGCCCTATGCAGAGAAGGTGGATTTCAGCTCTTACAGAAGCCTGCTGACAAAATACGCATTGCAACATTTATCCTGAATGCCTGTGTGGCCGGCCTGGCTCTAAATTTAAAAGAAAAAAAAATCATCCTCTTTGTCACTTTTTTCTCTTTCTGTGATGATTCCTTCTTGTCAAGAGCATGAAAGGTCTGCGATTTTACTCAACTTGCAAGCTAAAATGTCAGCCTGCTGCAGCTTCGTGACTGCTGGCAGAAGATATGACATTCCTAGGTCGAAGGTAAAGGATGATGTATTATTCACAGGAACTGCAGTTGCCTGAATATCATCATTTTTCTTGAGTAGGTTCCTCAAAGTTCCAGTTCCAGTGACCAGGGCCAGGCAATACCACACTGTAAAGCCAGTGGCCATGACCACCATCACAGCCGCCTGGCCCATGCAGGTTCGCATTAGATTTGGACAGACGGTAATGAAACAATGGAGCCAAGAACTGGTGGGCCATCATCTTTAATCCTAGCTTGCACTCAGCAATAAGTAAAAACACACACTAGGCTCCAAAACCCACTCATTCAGTGCTCACAAAGCTACTGACTTATCCGAGTTTCCTAGAATCAAAGGTTTCTAGCTCATCAGCCTTATTCACTTCTGTTGCCCATCTCCTTCTCTCTGCACAAACTCTGCACAAAATGGCTTCTCTCTCAGCACTCCATAATCTTGGCTGCTTCTCCTGGCCTCCTCCATGTGGCCTTTCTCTACTCTGCTCTCTAATGCGAATATCAAGAACCGAGAGAGCAAGCTCCCAGGCTGCCCCACTTTATAGTGTAGAAATCAAAACCTTTAATCCAATATACAAACGAGAAAGTGTCTGATACAAAGTCACTTATCTGAGGCAAAATGGGATTCCTCATGAAAGTGCACCACCCTACATCAGAAAGGGTGGGAAAGGCTTAGTCTTAAAACTAAGCCTTGGGCTATAATGACTCTGCCTGCTTACAGCCTGTCCCCCCCCACCCCCCAACAATAATATAAACACGACAATCCCAAGCAAGAAGGGCAACCAATATCATCACCTGGGCGACGGGCTTCCACATGGGCAGCACAATCTTTAACAAAGTGAGCACAATATATTTAATCTGCCCAACACACACATTCATTAGGTTGCTTATTAGCCCAGAGAGACAGACAGACAGAAAGACCCAATAGGACGAACTGTTTCACAGGTTGTGCAGGAACTCAAGGGGTCCATGAAGAATTGTCTTCCAGCACTTTCTTTTCCTCTTTAAATCTATGGCATCACATCAAAACTGGAGGCTAAAATAAGGTATTTGTACCATAATAAGAATGATTTTCTTATCATCACCACTCCTCTTTAGGCTCGTTTATATTTAAAAACTCAGCTTGCTCACTGTAGAATGGGAAATTTTGTGTTGCTCTTACAGAACTTTCTAGCCTTATTGGGTGGATGGAGATGGCTTGGGGAGCCAGGGCATCTGCCTGTATTGTAGGCACAGTGCCGGAAGTGGGATAATTGCCCACCAGAATTCATGCTCAGTGCTGCACAGTTAACATGTCATTCTTGGCTGAGATCACATTTTCTAGCACAACTTGCAGTTAGAGGCTTGCACATTAAAGAGTTTTTGGAAGGAACGTGAGCAGAAGGGATGTGAGCTACTTACAGAGCTGGCTTAGAACCACTTCACAAACAATCTTCCATATCTTTTTCCTTTTGGCTGGCAAAAGTGGGCATGGTCATATGGAGTCTTAGAAGCTAACTGGGAAGCAGGGCGAGTCTTTTGTAGAAGTTAAACATCCATTCATTCATTCACTGACTTAATTCTGTTATGTTACTTTATTGTGCTTAACCTATTGTATATATACATTTTGGAGACTACCTATTATAGCAACTAGCCAACCCTAGTTTATACAAGAATGTTGTATTGGTTAGGAGTGATTTTGCTAGAATGTGGAATTTTCTCTTAGCTTCTCCAAAAGCCTCCATTCTGTCCTTGGTAATGTAGGTGAAATCTACTGTAGAGATTTTAAAGTCCTCTCTATAGCAAAATATAAAGTTGATTAAAATACAGAATTCAGGGAAATGAAGACAACAGAGATTTTAGTGGCTAAAATACCTTTCATAATTTATGCCATTTTAGGTTTGATGGATTACCTAAGTATGGCCATTCATAATAGAGTTCCCACAGTTAGATGAATATATCCACAGATCTAAGACAGCAATAGCTTTGTTTGCCAACTTGTTAACATTAAAATATATAACAAAACCCCAAATAATAAAAAGGTTGGTGGCAGCTGGGTTTATATAATATTAAACCTAATGATAATCATAAATGTTTGGCTTTCTGGAGACAAATGTCCACTGCAAAGAAAAATTTCACTGATGTGGAAATACCAGTAACCTGCCTGCATACTCTTTAACTAAGAAATAAATACATAATTAGCTCAATGTGGTTTAGAACACTATGTATTAATGTAAAGCGGGGGTCAGCACTTTTTTTTTTCTATCGAGGGACAAGTAGTACATATTTTAGCCTTTGTGAGCCAAATGGTCTCTGAAGAGACTTTTCAACTATGCTGTGACAGCCAAAGCAACCACAGATAAGACACGAATGGACAGGAGTAGCTGTCTTCCAACAAAATCTTATTTATAAAAATAGCCTCTGGGCTTGATTTGGCCCAGGTGCTCTAGTTTGTCACTCCCTGACCTAAAGAATCTAACTTTTTGCATTGTCTTTGAGTTGTTTTTGCAATTATTTATACGTTATAAGTAATTGATACACATGTGCAAATTCTGTCCTTTTTGGCAGTGATTTAACTGGCTTCCTTTTTCCCTCCCCTCCCCTTCAGTTTTGTCCTCATTTGTTATTGATCTCAACTATTCTTCATTCTACATACATTTACACTGTGTTGATTTCTTTTGGATGGGCTGTCAGAGCTTCCTGGTTCCCTTACATCATGTGACTTAAATAAAATTTTTAACATGTATCTATTTTAAATCTGTGTAGAGTGATGTGTAGAAGCTAAAAATATTAATTTCCTTCCTTCCTTCTTTTTTTTTTTTAAGTAAGAAGAGGGGAGATAGATAAATTCCCACATGCGCCCTGACTAGGATCAAAATGGCAACCCCCTTCTGGGGCCAATGCTTGAATCAACTGTGCTATCCTCAGCAGCCAGGGCCAACTCTCAAACCAATCAAACCCCTGGCTGTGGGAGAGGAAGAGAGAGAGATGGGGCAAAAGGAGCAAGAGAGAAGCAGATGGTCACTTCTCTTATGTGCCCTGACAGGGTATTGAAGCTTGGACATCTGCAGGCCAGGCCGATGCTCTATCCACTGAGCCAACTGGCCAGGGCCTGCTCTCACCTTCTAAGTTATTAAAATTAACAAAGACAGATTAACAGGAGAATATTAAGTTTTAATACATATGCATGTAGAATTTACATACGCATGAATATTCCAAAGAGAGTTGAGGTAACATTGGGTATCTGTGATTTTGGACAAATAAGAAAAAGGGGGAAACGAGGTCTTAGATTTTAGAAGTGGAAACGGGCAATTTACAGGTAGCTGAGAAGGAGATGAACGTACATGGCAGGCACAGTTCTGCTTCAGTGAGACACAGTGGGTGATCTGGTGACCAGGTCCCTGCTTGGCACCTTCCCATCTACCATAATTATTACAAATTAGACTAAGGTGAATATGTTAAGATTTCCTTCCTGAAGCACATATTTCTATCTGAATCTCTTCAGCAGGAAAAGAGGAAAGCCAAAGGTGTTTCTGATTCTTTTGTTTCTTAATAACAGGCTTAAAATCAATATTCCAAATGTAAAACTCCAGATGATTTTACTTTCTTCTAAAAATTATCTTTTAGTTGTGTATGTGTGTGATCAGATACACAATGATCAGAAACTATGAATAGCTTTGAAATGAAGTTCCAATGGAAAGATAAATTAATCTGGTATTTGAGACCGGTTGTTCCCTTCCCGATCTCACACAGAGATGGTGACAACGTTGTGTGTAGAGAGCATTTTCAAAGACTACTTTCATAACCATTAGCTTAAGGGTTTCTTTCGACACCTGTCTTGGCTTTGTTAGGGCAAACGATTATCAATATTTCATCAGGAAGGAAAATTTGACACATAGAAACTTCACAAATGAATTTCTGTGTCTCCTGGGAAAGAGAGCCTCGTTGCAGAAGCTGCCTCCCTGCCCATTCACTCTACTGTCCTTCCTGCCCATTTAGCCAGGAGGAAAGTCCTCCTCCCTGCTGCACCCAGCCCTGCACTTCGTTTCACTACACCACCTTTTCCAAGCAGCATGCAGATAAAAAGGCAGTTGAGCTCTGGAATTTACCTGGATTGATTTGTATATCTGACTAGTATGGAATGCATTCAAAAGTTAACAAAGATTTATTTATTTATTTATTGTATTTTTTGAAGTTAGGAGCAGAGAGGCAGTCAGACAGATTTCCACATGTGCCTGACTAGGATCCACCCAGCATGCCCACCAGGCGAGTGATGCTTTGCCCATCTGAAGCATTGCTTTATTGCAGCTGGAGCCATTCTAGTGCCTGAGGTGGAAGCCATGAAGCCATCCTCAGCACTCAAGCCAACTTTGGTCAATGGAGCATTGGCTGCAGGAGGGGAAGAGAGAGACAGAGAAAAAGAAGAGAGAGAAGGGTGAAGAAGCAGATGGGTGCTTCTCTTGTGTGCCCTAACTGGAAATTGACTTCCACACACCAGGCTGATGCTCTACCACTGAACAAACCGGCCAGGGCCAAGATTCATTTTTTAAATTCTAACTTTCCATCATCAGCAAAGTGAAGTGAAAATATTATAATCTTATAATTATTAAGTTGATATGCATTTTAAAAACAATCTCCTGATGACAGACTTTTGCCTGGCACACAGATATAAGGCAATCTCATACTTACAAGGCAGAATTCCGAAGAGAAAGAGGTGCTGCTGACCCAGGCATAGAGCTTGCAGCAGTAAGCTGAAATGTAAGGCAGGAAGTCATTTTCAATGCTGCTTGTAAAATTTTAACTTCAGCATGAAGCAAACTTCAGGAATAAAAACTCACCAGGAGAGAGATTAGTGTATATAAATAGAGAACCTGTAAAAGCCAATTACGACTTTCACTAGGATTCGTACAGGAGATAAGAATGATAGATGCAAATAGGAGACTTCGTGTCATTGCAGCTAATGGCATTGTCACAGAACGTTTGAATCTTCCATTTTTAAGCAAGGAGGTAGCCGGAGGATGACTACCAGATTTCACAGGGCTGTGCTGCCGTAACAATAGATGACACGTCTAAGCATTTTCCAGGATAATTAGAGGGTGATTTTTCTGGGGAATTGTGCAGGGTTTCTATTTTAGACTCTTGAGTGTGATGGAGATTTTAAAAGTAGATGGTCTCGCTCATAAAGCTACATTTCTACTAAAATTAGTACTAAGTTGGTTGGAGATTTGAAGGAAGGAATAAGCCAATTGTAGACTTGAGACTGACTTCTTTGGAAGTTTCCGCAGAATCCAGTTTTATGTCATTGAGAGTTTGTGTTTGCTTTTGTTTCTCTATTCAGAGATAACTAATAATTTATGCCTCTTTAAGGAGCCATTAGAGACTTTGTTTTCTAAAATATTAACATACCTATTTGTTTGCCATTTTCCCCTCTCTGACTAGTAAAGTGTTATATAATATAGTATGCATGCACATTATATGTTCTGCCATTCATACATGGCTAAAGATGATAGGAAATTAAAATTATAATATTTTGGTTTCCATTTACTTATGTCATTTTAAATATAAGATATATAGTATAACTTTTTAATTGTTCACAGACTATTAAGTGTTTGAAATTCTTTCCTGTTTAAAGATCAAATAAAATTCTTTATAGTTTGAATTTTTTCACCGTTATGATAAATTGACAAATACTTAAACGGAAATTGGATGCATGTGGTCTCAGCTCCACTGAGTCCAACTCACAAAGAACTGTGTTAAAAAAGCACTTTTGAACTTTTTATAAGAAGCCTATTAAATATCTTTCATGGTTCCTTAGAGGAATCAGAAATAGAAAGTTCCAGAATCTCAGGAACAGAGACAACTTGACCCAAAAAGGTAAAGTTACATCTAAGGCTTGGAAAACAGGAAATTCTAGATGGCTTTTGGCAAAACACACCATGCCTTGCCTCCTCTCAGTGTGTGGTAAAGTTTTCCCCAGTCTGCGCATTCCTTCTAAGTCAGAATTCTCTAAAGATAGAAATTCCCCAAAATAAAAAATAAAATAAAAAACAGAAATTCCCATTTCATAATGAGGAATAGTAACAGCAGCAGCGATGCAACCTTCCTGAGGATGTGCCACAAATACTACCACTATGGCTCCTCACCAAAATATTGCTCATTTCAAAACCCACCTGGGGACAGGATACTTCCCAGAGACTGGGGAATCACCTTCCCAGTAGGAGGGAGGGAGCCATTGTTCAGAAGAGGAAGCTGTGTGTGAATGAGCATGTTTGTGTCTTCTGTGGGATCCACCACAGACCTGGGCTGGGCAGGGCTGTGCGTCTTGGAAATACAAATACACATTTCTTTGTCATGGTTGTTCCCTGGAGATAGTGAGAACTCAGAGCGGCCCTCCTCCTAAGCCCAGAGGAAGACACCCCCAACAATACCAACACCAACAAGAAGGGTAGAAACAGTGGGTGTGTTTGAAATTCCATTTATATGAAGAATGCTGGGGAAAGCCAGCCAATGATCATGGCTGGTGGAAAACAGATTCTGCTGTTTATTGTTCTGCTCTCTGAGTAAGTCAGCGAAGAAATGTAGGCGTGTGCAGTCTGGAAGAATATAGACTTGAACAGAACGTGGGAATTATTTTTCATTGTCAAAGAGAGTATATGTGAAGTGATTATTTAGTTTCTAACATTAAAACAACTTAAAAAAAGAACACAATGACTAAAAAAAACAAGCATGTAGCCTCCATTCCTCAATGCATTTAAAACAGACATTGGTCAAATGGTACCTCGGTGCAGTCAGCTAAGGCTGGCAAGCTTCCTAAAACCTTTACAGATATTTATTGTCATGATCCTGAGGGCTATTAAAAATATATCCAACCCTCCCTTGGTCTTTCATTTAAGCCCCCAAAAGGGAATGTGGTGAGCAGGAATTTGTGAACGTTAGAATCTAACTGATGAGCTTCGGCTTCTTCTCCACAACATGTCTCCGTGAATCACAGTTTTTGTGGTTATGTTATTCAAACAAGCAGGCCCCTGGTGGTTTGTCTTTTGTTTAATTGGCTATAAGATCACACAAGATATTTTCAACAGAGTTTGAGAAAGCATCTTGGGAAATCCACAAAAACGGGCTGAGTCATCTAACCCCAAACAGCCACATCTGACTGAATCTTGCTCTCTTGTCTCTTGGGAGAAAGTTTTCAACCTCAGTCAGACATAAGAACAGGGAAGCAGACATTGATTTCAGGTCAGAGAAGAAAATCCAAGCAGAATGTGAGCACTGGGAACTTGAGGGATTTTTCATCGTACGGGTAAAGTGGGTGCCTGAGATAAAACCTGCCAATGGTTTTAGGATCTCAAAACTGAAATAATAAAGACACTCATAAAAAAAATGACTGTATTAGGAATCTGCTGCTAAGAATGACAACTTATGGGGAAGGGAACTGCATTCTCTCCATCTCTATGTCATCATATCACAAGGTATACACCAAGTTAGCCTTTTGTCCTTTTTATTTTTAAGCTCAGGTTCAGCATATTTCTCTCTAAATTCACAAAAGCAAGTTGTGTTTCTCTTGGCCTGTGACCTGATCCTTAGATTAGAGGAGGCGATAATTTGTTTGCTCAAACACAAGCCCAAAGAGGATTTGGCTTTTTGATTTATAACAGGATTGGATTTCAGGTTTCTAACAGTTCAAACTAGTCTTGAAAATAGAATCCATCAGGAAAAGCGAAGGAACACAGTGAGTGGACGAGTTGTTTGGTGTTTCTTTTCATAGGAGACTCACATTTCAAACTGGGAGGTGTTTCCCCTTTTCAAAAAATGCTTGTGAAATGCATGACTCATCATGCTATTGCGAACAGCCAAAAAAGTTCCGCGGAGTACAGGGCAGGACAAACCACAGCTAGTCTAGTATTTCAGGCACTTGCTGAGCCAGTTTTTCCCACCCAGTCCAGAAGGAGTAGGAGTAGAGGGTCCCTGCTTCCTGTCTCAAAGATTGTTCTCTGTGTTGAATAGAAACAGATCCAACAAGGAGAATTCTGTGACATGTCCCATGATCGACATTCCTATTCCGCCTTTAACTCTCCCAGCTGGCAGAGAGCTTTCTCTATTTGAAGAATTTGGCTCAGAGCATGATGTGGGCAGAGGAGGAAGAGGAATACTAACACCTCAGTTATTGAGAGAAAAAAGGCAACAGGTGTTTTCTATAGTGTGAACCCCAAGTAAGTAAGTGTTTTGCTTCTAGCTCAGAAAGAAGAAAGAAAAAAACAAAACAAAACAAAAAGCAAAAACAAAGGCGACCTTTTCTTCACACAGCCAGCGATACCACCTTGAAAACTGGATGTTGGTCCCATGATCCATTGTGGTCCAAGTTCTGGCATAACTAGATTGCTGGCCCTGTGTCCTCAGGGACCTGTGCTTCATATTTGCCCTTATGTCAACACAGTCATGACAGCAATCCCTCCTCTGGGTGACTGACATAATCTTCCAGAACAGTAAGTGTGACTGACTACAATGCCCCCAGCCAAGCATTGCATGCATTTAACTATATCACCTATGGAGAGCTGGAGGCTGAAGGCTGCTCTTAAGTCATCTGGGCTGTCTCTGCACTGCTGCGCCATGGTAGTGTCGAAAAGCCATACCAGACAACCCCGTCACCAGGATCTATGTCCCAACAATACATATAGATTTGTTCTGGGTGAGCTCATACCTATTAGAGAGTGAAGCTCAGAGAGGGGCTTCTGTACCCTAACCCCAGAACCAGAACCAGAACTTAGGAAGCAACAAATCCTTGACAATACACATGTGCGTGCGCGTACAAACACACACATCCAGCTAGTGCTCGACTTACCACCATGATTGGTTCTGGCAGACTGGTCATAACACGATTTGGTTGTAAGTTGAGTAGGCTATATGTACAGTACTGTGAAATGATGTTATAAAAAATTTTCAGTCATATTTTATCATTTTCTTTCATTATTTTTATAGATCATAATTTTCTTTGGTCATTTTATGCCATTTGTATCATCCCTACACCATTTTGTTTCTTATTTTTACATTCGTCAGGTTTAAGTAAAACACTGCATTACCAATACAACTGGTTTAATATTTACAAAACATACAAAATTACAAAATACAGGTGCATACAAAAACTGCTCCAGACGCGGAGCAGTTGTGGCTAGCCGATTGTGGTCGTAAAGTCGAATGGCCTTAAGTTGCATAGGTTGTAAGTTGATCAATACCTGTATCTATATATACATATATGTATGTATATTTTTTCTGGTATAAGGTAGACATTGAGTTTCAAAAGGGAACCATTACTTTAATTCCTTTTTTAAATTAACCAACATAAATCTTTTTAAATTGTGTGTGTGTGAAGCCAAAACTAAAGAAAAGTTAATACATGTGTTTTGGTAATCTTGTATCTCAGAACCAAGTGACAAAACAACCTGATTCTGGTTCAGGATGCCTCGCCGCCCAATGCCACCTGCTGACCAAAGCAGGAGCCAGATTTCCTCCAAGCACGGCATCTCTTCTTATTATTTTTCACATTACATCCCTTGCCCCATGTTGGCATTTCCTCTATTCAGATGGATTCTCTATCAAGTCTCTCTTCTTGATCAAAAGTTTTTTGATCATGCTCTTCATTGATTTTTTTTTTTAAATCCAAGAACACCTTACTTATAGGCATCCTGGTGTGTTTCAAAAAGTGTAAGGAAGCAGGAAACTGGATTCGCTGCCTGTTTTCACACAGACAGTCCTTCCAAATGTATCAAAACTGCCACTGCCCTCCCAAGGCACACACCAATACACACACCAACTCCCTTTCAAGAAATATAATTTTCTATTCTTAGTTTACATTAGTTATTGAAAACAGTATTTTTCTTCTCAAATCTTTGGCACATTACTTCCAAGAGAGCATTTATCTGTCTCATTAAAGGGGGTATCTTTGATGTGGAAAGAAGTAAGTTGTCATTTTTATTTGGTATATTTCTTCTCTCCAGCCTGAAAGTGTTAAATCCTGAGCTAAAACAGAGGGGAACCTCCAGGGGAAACATTATAGTTTATTAGGAGACAAAGCTGGCACTTTGGTTTCCCAAGGCATTCAATAAACTCTGCTAAAAGTATACTGACTAACCCACAGCCAGAACTGAAAATCCTCAACAGCAAAGTTTTGCTGGGGACATGGAGGAGGTGGGCGGCAGGACAGTCTGACTAAGGAAATCCTATGCACACTGGCTTGGCTGGAGGTAAGGTTCTGGAAGGGAGAGCAGGCGCGTTCTGTGAGCCAGTGCTGGTGGCAAACAGAGATGCTCAGTGTGTGGTGAATTTACCCTGTTACCAGGGATGGAAACAATGAGAGTGTTATAAGCCTTGTTTACATATACAGAAAATAAGTGTAGCTTTCACAAACAGTGTGCTGTGGAAAATGTCTGACTTTCAGTTACTATCCCCAAGATAACTTCCTTCTCAGTGGCTCAGGGAGTTCTGGACGTCCTCTTTTGTTTCAAGGTACCGAGAGCCATAAATCCATATTTAATTAGCATTGAATGAAATACTGAAGATGATAGGATCTTTGTGCTAAAAATGAAACCCAAATGGGTCTGGCTGATTTATGTCTAATTCAGAGTTGTGATTTAATTAAAATGACATACTAAATTAAAAAAAAATCTCTCTGGCGAATTCCTCCCCACGTGAAATTTAAATTCAGCATCTTATGGCTTAGGAGTCTCCACGTTCCATTTCATTGTCACATTGCTTAATATGTTTATTCACTCCTCTTCCAACAACTTACAGCTTACTTTCTGAACTGGCTTGTTTCTCATTAAATCACTGAATTTCTTAGTGACTCAAAGTTATAAAGCTAACGTTTGCATACAAACACATCTTTGTATCTCACCAGATGACTTACCTGACAGCTCTATGAAGGTTAACGCTCTTCCTTACCAGGCTTATCGTTACGGGAGGAGGTTAGTGTTAACTTTAAATATAGGATTGTGAGACAAGGTTACAAGTGAAAAGATAAATAAAATGATGGATTTTTAAATTGTGTCACACTGTGAAATCGGGTTATTAATGTTAAAGTGAAATTGTAATGGCACATCTGAGAAATAAAAATTTCCCATCAAAACCCTGATTGTTATGCCATTTTTACAAGAATAGAAACAAGAATTCCTGTAAATTAAAGCTTCTATCCTCTTCCGCTCTTTGAAGTGCAAAACATTTTAAGTTAAATTAAGCTATAGAATAATATAATTTCATGGGCAGGTAAAGAATTATTATTAAGTGATTTGAAAAATTTACTTGTATGTGTATAGAACATACAAGTTCTATACCCAAATACCTGTACTTCATTTTTACTGAAGTGAAAGTTACAATGAAATGCTGTCTAACTACCTTTGTGTAACCACCACTCCAAACAACATACAGAACTTATCTGTCACCCCGAAAAGTTGCCCTGTGACCAATTTCTGCAAATCCCCCAAACCGGTTTCGGTGTCCTATTGGCTTGCCTTTGTGGGACACATGCATGCTGTTGCATGGATGCTATGTTCCTTGTCACTGCTGTGGGAGGGCATGCAGCAGAGCCGTGACTGCTGCTGAGGCTCTCTGGGATTCTGGCCCATCGGGCAGATCCTCTCTGGCCATCAACACCAGAGAAACCAGCTGGCGGCTCCTCTGTTACATCTAGGTTCCTCCCTTTTCTTCTCCCTATGCTGCAAGCGTGGAGGCAGCTAGCATCTTCTCCCAGGTGCAGGGCTTCACACTTCTGCATCTTCAGCTCTCTAGATGGTTTTAAAATTCTCCTAGTTCGTAGACTGTCTGGCTATGTTTCACTGTTAGGATGAGTGTGACTCTCTCCTATGATTTCTTATGCTAACCACAAGGAAAAGTCCTCTCCAAGACCTCTAATACATACATTTTATACGTCTTTATTAAGCAATCAGAGTGTATCCCTTCCCCCCAGCTGAAGAGTGTGCAGTGACAGCGGTTAAATGGGAGCCCAGGGAGAGCTGCGAGAACGAAGGGTCCTTCAGGAACCTCTGCAAAGAGAGCTGCTCTCTCTTGTCCCCGCACCACGTCTCTCACCTTGATGTGAGTGACCTGAGGGAGAGCATCTTGTATCACCCTGGAATAGGTACTCGTATTTTGTAGGATCAGGGAGAGTTAGAGATAAATAGAGATGATTTGGTTTAAGAAGTAATTTATTTTATAGGTGAGAAAAGTCATAGGAAAAGTCATGGCCTTATAGGAGCAGGTGGCATGGAGACTCTCACATGAGAAAGCTGAACGAGTTTTGAAGAATAAGTAGGAGTTTGATCGGCAAACAGAAGAAGAGGAAAGGGAAAGGGATCCGACAGAGGAAATGTGGATGGGGCGGGGTGTTCAGGAGCTACAGAGAGAGGGAGCTGCAATTAACAGTGAGCGTTACTGCCAACACCACACACGTGAGGGCCACAGGCCTTCAGGAACTGATGCTGAGGAATGGCTAGTGGGCAGCTCATGCACTGGGGTTTCCAAAGTACCCCTAATGCCTTTCCTCTTTTCTTCTGACTTCCCTACTATTTTACCTTCTCTCTTCTTGCACGAAGTAGGGGACAGTTCAGAATCAATTCCTGCTATACCAGACTGTGTGCATTTTAAACACATAAACATATTGGGTTATGTGTTTCTCATTCTGGTACGTGTTACATTTAGGAAAATGTCTCATGTGGAATAAACACTGGAATCTTTTCCTTTGTCCAACAAGTAGTTACTGCTGACCTGTGATGAGGTAGACGCTGCTCTAGTTCTTTGGGTTACACCATCACACAAAAGAGTCCCACTCCCTGTCTTCCCATAGATGATGTTTTGTCAGGTAGAATGAGGAAGTAGTGCTGATGGAGGCAGAGATGATAGTAAATGTAACATATGAGTAAGTTATATGGCACAAGAGAAAACCATTTATGTGTAACAGCAACTATTTTATACAATACTACTTCAAAGGCTTGGTACTGAGGGAGGTATAAGGTTTAATCAGAAATTTTGTGATGGAGCCTAAAGATTAAGGCTGATATACATTTGTGATATGTATTCACTTTGAAACATATTTCTTGAAATCAAGTAAGTCTCAAACTCTAAATAGTTATTTCCCCAACAGATGCCATGTCCACAGAAGGGGAGGGTATTGAGTGCACAGCTGGATTCAATGCTTGGAAATCGGGGATGAGGGTGGATGAATGTCCTGGCCCAGAAAAGCACAATTGGGGATGAGGGTGGATAAACGTCCAGGCCCAGAAAAGTGCAATCGGGGATGAAGGTGGATGAATGTCCAGGCCCAGAAAAGCGCAATCGGGGATGAGGGTGGATGAATGTTCAGGCCCAGAAAAGCACAATCGGGGATGAAGGTGGATGAATGTTCAGGCCCAGAAAAGCACAATAGGGGATGAGGGTGGATGAATGTCCAGGCCCAGAAAAGTGCAATCGAGGATGAGGGTGGATGAATGTCCTGGCCCAGAAAAGTGCAATCAGGGATGAGGGTGGATGAATATCCAGGCCCAGAAAAGCACAATGACCCCTATCACAGAGGCAGCCACCATCAACTATAGGTGTGGCCTTTACAAGTCTCGCTTGCTCTGGACAACATCTGCCTCTGCAGAAATGGGAGAGTGTGGACAAACCACCACTCTGTTGTGTCACACACCCGTGTGTCGCCTAGTCATTCAAACACTGGTTGTTTCCTCAGGAGACCTCCACTGAACATCTGACAGAAGATGTTTGATTAAAAGATATGTCACATGCATAATCAATTAACTAAGCAATGAACTAAATCTCTGAGGTATGTCAGTCCTTGTGAGAGAAGAGAGCCATACAGAAATAGGTGCCCCTTGAGAATCCATGCCAGCAGGAAACATGGAAAGTCAGGTTCAGCTGCTTCAATTCAAGATGAGGTGGTTTCTTCTCTTCACTGTCTCAAACTACCAGTTAGTTGTGTTGAGAATTATTTGTGTTGTTTTTCCCATGATCATTATCCTCACCCCTGTCCTAATAAGCTGACCTTTAAGGATAGGGTGAGCCTGCTCCCTTGCTGAACAGCACCTTGTTGGGCTTGGTCAAGGACAAACATGGAGACAGGAGGGTGTGGCACCTTTCTGGCTGTTAAGCTCTTGCCAGGAGGCCTTTTCATGAAGGTCTCTCATTCGAATGACTTGAGTGAATTCTATTGGGACCTCTGACTGATATTTCAATTTTGTACCAAGTTTAGGAATTGTGGTGAGGAATGGAGGAGTAAACTTGTGTCTAAGTTCAGCTCTAAGGCATGCTGATATATAGATTATATTGCCGGCTGAACAAAGTAACAAGAATGTATATTGATAAACTATTATATGCCATCAACCAGCTGTTCAAGACCAGATCCACAATGGAGAGATTACTGTGTGATTATGGAAACTGTGTGTTTGTGTAAAGCACTGAGTCTTTTTAAGTAGCCTGAGAAAGCTTCAACCAGAAAACAGGAATTCAGGAATTAAGAGTTGGTTAAATAAAGTGGTGGGCTCAATAAACTAGTATGCCACTGAAACTTTGGAAGTTCAGGAACAGAAAAAATGTTATAAGTCAAAGCTGAAAAGGAGCAGGGTGAAGATGAACGGTTAACCTATAAAGACAAGGAAAAAAAAGATTAAAGCATATTATTTTCATAGCAGACATGAATTGTTGAGTATTTGGACTTCATGAACAGAGTGTGTGATAAAGAGACACCAAAAGGACAGAAAAGAGCTCAATTCTGTGGCTGTTATGAATAACACTGTTATCTGCCTGAGAAAGTGGCTAGAAGGTAACAGGAGCCATCTGCACAGGCCTGGAACACACAGGCAAGGCCTTGAATGGGTCCAGCACAATGTTAAATGCAAAGAACTGGACTTGAGAGGAAAGTCAGATAAGATTAGGTATAGAGGCTGGAGCAGGGGACAAAATCTCATTGAGAAAAGTCTTGAGTATCTTGTTGTGGATGGTATTTGCTAGTCACATTCGTGGGGCAAGTGGATCAAAACCCATCAAGGGAACTGGGAGATGACCTCTGCCTCCAGCCTGTCATCTCTGGGACTTGATCATACTTCCAAGAAGCCTTATGAGTAAGTAGTTAGAAAGGAGTTGATGCAGCAGCTCAACTGTTTGCACTTGTGACTTTCTTCTTTGAACTCTTCTAGAACCTACTATAATTACCAACATATGCCATTGAAGGAGTGAGGCCCTGAGGTAACTCAGACCCAAGGTCAAGTATAGCTGTGCCGAAATGGCTACGCAACTCTGGGAAAGTCTCTGGGCCTTCGCGTTCCAGTGTAAGTGGGGATGGTGACAACAACCTCACAGAACAGGTGCCATCTATGGGAGTTGGAGCAAGCCTGTGGATGCAGGGCAGGTGTCCCCCTATCATAAATCTCATTCTGGAGACACCACCAAAACTATTGAGTGCTGACTGCATATGTCCTTCCCCCTTTTCATGTCAACCCCCTATACTCTAACCCCCCCTCCCAATAAAAGAAACTGTAAATGCCTTCAGTTCCAGGTTCCACCTCAGAAGTGTCTACTGCCACAGGCTCTAAGGAAGTATCTGTTGAATTGACTAGGATTTTCACTCAGTCATCAGTTGACATATGACACACCTTGGGTTTCTGAGGGGATGGGCAAAGCACCCTCTCAAAGTCTGCTAGAAGCTGATGGGTTTGTTAGAGTAGTGGTTTTCAACCTTTTTATACTTGGAGTCTGGGGTAAATAGGGGAATTATTTTTATGAATTCTAAGGCAGAAGTCATCTTGAGCATAAGCAAATTCAACTAAGATCATTGGGTCTATAATCTTTATACAATATCAGGTTGTTTAACTCTTTCGTGAACTGGCTCGAAATTTCTGGCAGACCCGTCTGCAGACCAGCGGTAGAAAACCACTGTATTAGAGTGCTGCAGAGCAGAACTTTTTAGTTCAGCTGCAAGCTGGATTCCCTAGGGAAGGATTAAACATTCCTATGCTTCAGCCTCATTCTAGACCAATCAAGTCAGGGTGTCTTGGGGGAGGACCTGGGTATCAGCATCTTCGAAGCTCCAGTGTGATTTCACAGAGAAGTCAATTTGAGAACCACTGTTCTAGTCTTCAGTATAACCACAAGGAACATAGGAATTATGGCTTCATCAAAATACCAACTCAGTGGCTTCCCAAAAGGACTATATGCTGATCATCTTTCACAAGTCATTAATGACAGAAGTACTGAAATTACTCATCAGAGGAAACAAGCAGCATGTGACTTTGTTTTCAAGATCTCACTCACTCTGTGAATCATAAAATAAATGCATGAGAGAGGATGTCTTAGCCCATTCAAGGCATCATACAAGACTATAGACTGGGTGACACTTATTTTCTCACAGTTCTGGAGCCTGGAAGTCCGAGATCAAGATGTCCACAGATTCAGCATCTTATGAAGCCTTTCTTTCTGCTTCACAGTGGCATCTTCTTGCTTTGTATTCATTTGGAAGGAGGAGTAAAAGAGATTTTATTGTCTTGTTTATCAATGTACCTCCATAATTTCTAACAATTCCTATACTCCTTAGAAGCTTCTGTTAATGTACTCAAGTCACCCAATACCACAGGCTGGTCGGGTTTAACAGCAGACATTCATTGTTCACAGTCCTGAAGGTGGAAGTCTGTGACCAAGGTTCATGTGAGCAGGGCTGATTTTCCTGAGGCCTTTCTCCTTGGTGTGTAGGTGGCTGTCTTCTCCTTGTGTCCTCATGGTCATATCTCTGTGTGTGTCTGTGTCTTAATCTCCTTTTCTTATGGGACACCACTCATATTAGATTAGATGTCTCATTTTAACTTAATTACCACTTACAGACCCCACCTCCAAATACAGTCATATTCTGAGGTCTTGGGTTTAGGATTAAACATCTGAATTTAGGGGGAATGCAATATAAAATAATAAATGAATGCATGGAAGAAAAGATTTCTAATGATAAAATTAGATAGGAATGTTAGACAATTCATTAGGAAGCAGTCTGGAGGTGAAAATGATGGGAATTCCTTGGAGGTCTGAGGAAGCTGCGTTTACTCGTTATCCTCCTTTTCCTGGGCGAAGACATATATCAGCATTCTTTTCTGAGGAATTTGACAGAACAGAACATAGAGGATGAATTTGTCACCTCCCAAAGACTACAAAGAAGGAAGTGAGGGCCATGTGCCCATGTGCCCTGAGGAGGCCCCGTCTCCCAGCAGCACAACCCAGGTAGTGGATGGGATAGAAGAATCAGCATTGTGTCCATTTAAACTGCAAAGTTCAAATTGTCTGAGATGACTTTTGGTAAAGGAACATGGAGTCACGTCACAGTGGTGCTGAAACATGGAAAAGTCCTGCCCTTGCGGTCAGCGACTGCTTAGTTATTATCACATCTCAGTCAGAGAAGGGTGCTCACGTCTCGTCTGCGTAATCTATAACCTGTTGTAACCAGCCCTGTTTTGCATTGAGTTTGTAATTAGATCATCACCCCGAGGAACCTGAAAAACCTGTCATGAATGATCTTGCACGGTTAAATAAAACTGATGGGAGAGAAATCATATTAAAATATACAGTGCAGACTTTGGGACATTATTTACATGCCATAGTCAAAACAGAGGAAAATGTTCAGAGGGTTATGCTTCCTTCAAGCCTAAGTCACTGTGAGTTTTAGGATTCCCCTTTACAGCAATCACTTAATATTGCAATGCTTGTGTGTGTGGTCACTTTTTGCTTTCTTGTACCTTTGGATAAACCCCCAAGTCAGCACCAGTTCAGGAAACACTCAGTATTTCTTTAATTGTTCTATATATAGTAAATTTACATGCAATTAACTCTGCTGCAGATCTACTGAGGGCGTTAAAGAGTGTCCCATGGTGAGGTGACTGAAGATGAAAGTTGAGGTTAACCAAATAGCTCAGAAGTTTTCGTGGGTCATTTATGACGGTGAGCTAGATGTTCCTTGCTTGTGAGACTAGAAATTAGGTGGCAAATGGACTCTTAAGCAAAAAATTACCAGTAGAAGTCAAATTAATATTAAGAATTACTAGTCTCTTTTCTGAATGTGGGGATGCTTGGGAAAAGTCAGTTTGAATGCTGTGTGTGTATAGGATTTGGAAGAGGGCGTTAAAATAAAGAACATGCCATCACTATGCCACATCTGGAAGGTCCCTCATTCAGAGAAGAGAAGTCCTTGGAAAACTCTGGTGTACCAGTGAACTAGGCACTGTGGCAACCCTGGGAAGGAGACCCTGCCTAGGTGGATCTCTCCCCAGAAATCACCTCCTTATAAGACCTATGCAGAAGGGAGGGACACTTTTTTCACTTAATGTGCATCCAAATCTTTCTTAAAAGCCTGTCTTATTTCCCACTGGGCTGCTCTATTTGACACACAGCACCTCTTCAAATCTGTGGCACCAGCAACTTTGGAAGTGGGGAGGGAACTGTAAGGCTGTGTCATGGACAAATTCTGATGTTCCACTTTCTCTGTTAGAGCCACCAAAAAATTCCTTCAGGTTGTTCCAGTTTTTACTTTTCTTCATCCTTTCTCCTCCATTCTCTAACATAGAGGGTTCTGGTTTATTAGAATCTATACCAATTAAGTATTGACGGTTGATATCAGCTCATTATACCATCTGACCCTCACAACAGGTGGCTGGGGTTCAAATTCTTTATCTTCTGACTCCAACCTTCAGGTTGTTTGAAGTTTATCCCCCCAACCCCCAGCTCTGGATTCCTCCACCTTCTGTTTTCAAATAAAGTGAGTTCCGATCCCACTATCATCACTGTCCACATGTGACATAAATTGACAGGTTAAGTGTCACCTTGCTTATATCCTTCATGGGTGCTCTTGGTCATTCCATATATTCTATAATTAAGGACAGAGGAACATATTTACATTTTTATAAAGATATTGCCACTCAGAGGCTGGTAAGTAAGCTTATGCCCAAGTCTTAACCTAGGAAGCAGCTTTCTTCATGCAAGGAAACAACACGGAGGGGACTGTTGTTTTCAGGAATAGCTGTAGGCTATGAGTTTATGCAAACTGGTAATTATAATTTCAACCCCAGCATTTCCAGTGATCAAACCTTTGGAATGTAATCTTTGTAGGAGCCTCCTTCAAACTCCAGGATAATAAACAATCATTTGTTATTACTGCAGATAGCAGCCTCTCCTTGTCCCAGAGAGCTATGTCATAGAAGCTCTGAGTCTTTGCCTCCAGGAAGGGGATCCTTTGGCCAAATCTTTCATCTGTTCTGGTTGCTGTTTTTGCATCTGAGCAATGGGACTCTTCCACTCCACCGCCCACCGCTTCCCCACTGCTCACAAACCACCTTCTGGGATACGCAGTCAAGGCAGAGCAGTGTCTGTTTTTGCTTATTCTGCTCCTCAACACGCAGTCCATGTGACTCCACAAATATGGTTAACTGAAATAACTTAGAGTCAAATGCTGAAGACTAGCTCCAATCTCCTCGTGTATATTTTGAGTGTTTTGTCACAAATGTCAAGATTTTATGCATTTCAGTATGCACATGAGATCTTCCCTGTGTTTTATTTTGGGATTTTGTGAAATCTGCAGCAACTATTTTCTCACAAGTTTATTCTTTGCTGTGAAGAAGCTGTTATTTTTCATTTCTGTGATTTCTTGGGACCTACCTTTACCATGACCGGCTTCATTCCCAGACTGATGTTCCCACTTTCCATCTGGCTGTTTCCTTTGGCTGTTTGCCTTTTGGGCTTTACTCAGTCCTTTTAATTGCCATTTGGTAAGAAATCAAAGGCAAATTAGGAAGATGCTGTAGGTTAGGAGCTATAAACATGATTTAAATAGAAAAGTGCTTTTCCTTACATGAAATGGGGAAATGTGTATTAAGATAATGTAGAGATTGTAATTGCTTATTTTAATAGTGTTTGAAACATGTGCACTTGTGTCACCGGGGCCAGTGATAGAATAGAAATAGGTAGAGTAGAACCCCACTAAGTAGATCACTGTGAGTACAAAGAAAATATGGAATTATTTGCACAGGGAAAGTGCCTAGAACAGTGGTTCTTAACCTTTCCTGAAGTATCGAACCCATCAGTTTCATAGCGCATTCACCGAACCCTTTTTTAGTGATAAATAAAATATAATTTTTTCCCAAATTCAAGACATAGGTATATGTTTTTTTAAGTGTGTTTTTTAAAATTCTATTTATTTTATTCATTTTAGAGAGGAGACACAGAGAGAGAGAGAGTGAGAGAGAGAGAGAAAGAGAGAGAGAGAGAGAAAGAAAGGGGGGAGGAGCTAGAAGCATGAACTCCCATATGTGCCTTGACCAGACCAGTGCAGGGTTTTGAACTGGTGACCTCAGTGTTCCCAGGTCGACGCTTTATCCACTGCGCCACCACAGGTCAGGCTGGTATATGTTTTTTACTGGTGCACAAAATGAGCCATGCATGAACTTCACCTTACTCAAAGAACAAAACCAATAAAGTGCATGAACTCACAACAAATGACGGAATTACTTTATTCTGGCCTCCGTGGCAGAGGCTTCTCCGAACCCCTGAGACCAACTCATCGAACCCCTAGGGTTCGATAGAACCCAGGTTAAGAACCACTGGCCTAGAAGGAGTGCACGTGTTTTCTCTGCATCCTCGCCCTCACTGTGGCAGCCCTTAGTTTTACCATGTTCAACTACTTTTGAAACCTTGATCTAATTGTTAATTGAGACATGACTTCTCTCTTGAATATCTCATACAAAACTACATAAAGGAAATAAAAAAAAATTTCCCTTTGAAATTAGGAAGAGTATGAGGAGTATTGAGAGGGTTTATAATAGACAATCTAATGCGTGTGAATACCCTCTTTTTCTTTTTCTTTTTCTTTTCTAAAAATGTTTTATTCATGGCATTTTTTTTTTAGAGAGAGAAGTGGGTAAGAGCAGAAAGCATCAACTCCCATATGTGCCTTGACTGGGCAAGCTTGGGGTTTCGAATCCGTTACCTCAGCATTCCAGGTTGATGCTTTATCCACTACGTCACCGCAGGTTGCCTTTCCTTTTCAAAAAATAGAGATATATAGCCTGCATCAATTAAAATTTCTGTGTGTTATTCTGTAAAACGTTTGTGAGTTTATGCAATAAGAGAGAAAAATAGTACGTTGGAAAAAGGAAGTCCACAGCTCTTGGAGTCACCATAGAAAGCCCCTGTAGGTGTCGGTGGGAGGTTCTGTTTGCTGTAATTAGCAGGATTTTGTGACACCACAGACACTTGTTGGGAAGTGTTTCTAACACAGATTATCCTCCCCACCTGGGGGCACAGCTAGCAGGGACACTGTGGCTTTTGTGTTATGCCCCCATCTATGGGGCCAAGCTCTGCTTTTCTGAGGAATCTCCCTGGTGGGCCCTCAGGGTGGGGCCTCTTGGACAGCACCCAGATTTTGGAAGTAACTACCCACCTGAGGACTTGGAAATATTTTCATGCCTCCCAATTCTTTGAGTTCCTCTTGTTCTTATCATCAAGCCCAAATAATCTATTTCTGTACCTTTCCATGCTTATTTTACTTTTTAAATTTTCAAATAAATGGCATTTTGTGCCCTCCCCTCTTAACTTTGGAGACCAGCTCCGGAAGTCACCTACCTGAGTGGCACAATGTCATTACGTGATCATCTCCACATGCGTGGTCTGTGTTCCCACAGCAAAGGCAGCAAGCAGGACGTGGCACCATTTTCCTCCTCCCCTTGTCCCCTGTCACACAGATTGAAGGAGGCACACCGAGAGCTGGGGCCTTTCTCTCAGTCCTGGAAACAGCTCAGGACAGCCTAGGCTCCCACTCTCCTGGCTTGAATACTTTTACTTAGAGCCAAAATGGAAAGGCTTATAACGAACTCCACTGAGTACATTCTACTGTGGCTGTAATGCAGCTAGAGAATAATTTAATTTTAAATTGTTACTTGGCACTATCTAAATGTAGCCAATAAGAAGTTGCTGTCCTGTTTGCTTAAAAACCAGACAGAACCCATGCGGTTGTCAGTCCATTTGCATTTGTCCGTTTCACTCATTCTACATTCGGAGGGTTTTTCATTGGTGAAGTGCAGCTGTCAGTGTGTGTGGAAAGCCAGAAAGTCCATCCTGTTTTCTCTGAGCTACAGAGAAGTTGGGGTCGCTGTACTGATATTTCTGTCCTCGCCTCAGTTTTGACATCTTTGCTTTAATAGGGCAGCATATGTCTTTATAGCATCACAGCAGCTGTCATTATAAAATAGATTTAGGAATGGACCATGTGCGAGGTTCTTCATGCTGCATTCACTGCTCCTCATCAGGCTGGCATTGGATTATTGACCTCAGTGAAGAGTTGTCCAACCAAAGAGAAACAATTTCAAATCAGGTTCTTAAAAATAACATTGTTTCCAATAAGCTATTGTATACTACATTTCTGTTAGGATAATATTTAGCAGAGCGGTCTAGTCAACCAAAAGGACACCTTATTTCTTAAAATGCCCTTATTATATTGATGTCAAGTATCTTTTTGAGAATGTCATAAACAGAGAAATTTTAAGTAACAGATTGGGTCATTTGATTAAAGTTCAGAGTGACGCTGATTTCCAAAACACCTTGTGTTTTTATTTCCGGCAAGAAATACATTTTCCTTTCAAGGTGAGTGATGTTTATGACTGAGATTGTCAGACCACAGTAATAAGCTTACAGTTTGGGAACGCTTTGGATGAATCGGATTAAAATGACTTCCATTCTGGTATATTTTGTTTGAGGAAACGGGATGGGCAGATGGTAAAAACTAACAAACAAGTATATGCAGAGCTCTAGGAACTCACATTTTCTGCTGGTGGGATCATAAAATAGGGCAAACACTTTGAAAGACAGTTTAGTAATTCCTTACAAAACTTAATCTTATCATAAGATCCAATAATCAAGCTCCTTGGTCTCTACTCAGATAAGTTGACTACCTATGCCCACATAAACATCTGTTCACAGATATTTATAGCACTTCATTTATAACTGCTAGAATATGGAAGAAACCGAGATGCCTTTCAATAGGGGAATAAATAAATTGTGGTCAATCCAGACAAATAGATTATTCAGTACTATAGAGAAATGAGCCTTCAAGCTATGAAAAGACATGGAGGAACCTAAAATGAATATTACTTAGTGCAAGAAGTTAATCTGAAAAGGCTACATATTATATGATTCCAACTCTACGGCATTCTAGAAAGGGCAAAACTATGGAGACAGTAAAAAGGACAGTGGTTGCCAGGGGTTGGGAGGAGAAAGGGATGAATAGGCAGAGCACAGAGTATATTAGGGCAGTGAAAATACTCTTTATGATATCAAAATTATGAATACATGTCATGCATTTGTCCAAACCCACAGAATGTTTAACATAAAGAGTGACTCTGATGTAAACTGTGGACTTTGGGTGATGGTGATGTGTCAGAATATGTTCATCAGTTGTAGCAAACGTCCCACTGGTGGGAATTGATGGTGGTGGGGGAGGCTGTTTATATGTGGGAGCTGAGAGCATGTGGGAAGTCTCTGTACCTTCACCTCAATTCCTTAATTTTGCTCTGAACCTAAAATGGTTCTAAAAAATAAAGTCTTAAAAAATAAAAAAAAGATTGTGCTTGTTGGACACTCGCTCCTGCTTGGCTCTGGGCAATGTGTCTCCAACTTAGCCTGGAGGCTGGATACAGTTTCCCACACACCATCTAACCATGGATGAATGAAGCCCTTTGGGTCTAATTTTTCAGCACTAGATCAGCAGAAATAATTGCAGGTGTATCTGTAAAGGGGCTTCTTTAGGAAATGTCACAGCATCCATGTCCTCAAAGTTCCACTCGTCTGGGAAAAGGCTTCTCCAGCAGCCATAAGGGAAGGCTGGATACTCCCTTGAACTGTTCAATCTGTGAGCATATGACCCACTGCCTTATACTTGATCAAGGTTGTGCTGTCTTCCCAGAATATTTATCCAGGTATGGGAGTGGGGGCAGTTTATGTTGTGTGTGTTTTTCAATAAGTGTGTGTATGTTTGAGGTCCTAGTCGTTTATAAAAAATAAAGCAAAAAAGCAAAGCAAAACCAAACCCTGGCATCATGGAACCCAGGGCAGTGCCAGCCAAGCATCACAAGTTTAAGCCCGTGTCCTGGTAAAGAGTCAGGAGATGATGCGAGAACCAAGGCTCTGGTCTCCATGGCAACAGCAGGTTTTCCCAGAAGGTTCTTGCATGGCAGGGATAGTGAGAAGGGCTGCAGATTGGGGATTCAGGGTCCTTCTTTTTACCTTTTGCCGAATCTGTGTTTAAACTGGTGGCACGGCTCCCCATGTTAGCTCCCAGAGATGTTTATTTGTGACAAACAAATTTTTGCACTGATCAGTTTATTCTAAGTTGCTTAGAAAAAATATCCCACATATATTTAAACAGATATATTGCCAGGTGCGATGTGTCAAGTGTTGGAAAACAATAAGGAGGGTACTTTGCCCTCCAGAAAGGATACCTGTGCAGTGACATGTTGGAGGAGATCATAATGGAAAGGCCTGGATAGAAATGCATCAGACGGGGCCTGCGGCCCAGAGGAAGTGGGTGATAGGAAGCAGTTGTCGCTTTGCGGGCTTCTCTGCTGACAGACCAGATCTTCTCCCAGGTGTGCCTCTCCTGCCCTGACAGACCTTCTGGGTGCTTCCCTGACATTGCTATTCATGCAGCCGCTGCAAGTTGCATAGGGAGACTGGCCTGGAAGAGAGACGCACAGGTCTGGCCACCACCAGCAACACTCTTCCCTCACGCACCTTACCGCAAGGCTCAGGAGGACCCTGATTCCCTTGTAAAGTGTGAACATGATGGGAAAATTCTGGATTCAGATGGAGACATGCTTGTTCTGTGAGGTGGAAACTTGGTTCTGACAGAACTCAGAGTAACAGGCTTGTACACTCAATGATGACTTCAGGGAGCTGTCACAGCCTAGGTCCTTAGTCTAGGGCAGTGATGGGCAATCTTTTGAGCTTGGTGTGTCAAAATTTGCCAAAAAACTGAGCATAACTCGGGTGGTGTGTCACTTTGAGAAAAACAGCCTAACTGGAAGTCCCAGAACTGTTGTTTTGGCCTACAGACCTCTGGCACAGAGTGTCTACACTACATACAGCAAATGTTTTATCTTCGGCTACTGCACCTGGTGGTGCAGGAGCCGAGGATGAAACGTCCTTCTCGGCAAGTGGCCCCATACTTCTCTGGTATGTGGCCACATGCTGCTGAGTGTCATCAAAAATGGCTACATGTGTCAGTGCTGACACACGTGTCATAGGTTCATCATCACAGGTCTAGGGCCTTGAAGGAACCACATAAATCTGGCAAGAGTGAGGCCATTAAGACTGGTGAGGTCTGTGACTAAGGTATGTGCCCTCCAAACTAATAATACTAACTGGCACTTATTGAGCCTATATTTTGTGCCAGGCTCTGGTCAAGAATTTGACTTATTTGCTTACTTAAACCTCACTTCAAATATTTGAGTCAAGTCCTCTTACTCTCCCAATTTAAAGATGAAAACTAAGGTGCAGAGAAGTTAAGTAATTTTCAAGGGTCACATGGCTGGTTGGTGGCAGAGCTGGGAGCCAGAGCCAGGTCTCTCTCCAGTGTCTACTGTCATTGTCTATCCCAGCTGCCAGCACAGGACAGCACAGACTGGGCAGCTTAAACAACAAACATTCCTTTCTCTCAACAAGGAGGTTAGAAGTCCAAGAGCAGGAGCTGGCAGATTCGGTGTCTGATGGAGCTACTTCCTGATTTATAGACAGTTTCTTCTAGCTATGTCCTCACATGGCAAAGGAAAAGGGGGCTCTCTTGGGGTCTTTTTCTTTCAGAGTCAGAGAGAGGGATAGATAGGGACAGACAGATAGGAACGGAGAGAGATGAGAAGCATCAATCATCAGTTATTTGTTGTGACACCTTAGTTGTTCATTGATCCCTTTCTCATATGTGCCTTGACTGTGGACCTTTAGCAGACCGAGCAACCCCTTGCTCCAGCCAGTGACCTTGGGTCCAAGCTGGTGAGCTTTTGCTCAAACCAGATGAGCCCACCTTCAAGCTGGCGACCTCGGGGTCTCGAACCTGGGTCCTTCCCCATCCCAGTCTGATGCTCTATCCACTGCGCCACTGTCTGGTCAGGCTCTGGGGTCTCTTTTATAAGGATGCTAATACATCATGAGGGCTCCACCTGCATGACCTCATCACCTCCCAAAGGTCTTGCCTCTTAATACCATCACATTATGGGGTAGGGTTTCAACATGGGAACTTTGAGGGCACACTCAGTGCAGAGTACCCACACCTACATTCAACCCCTCCAGGGTTTGTATCTGAGAACACACATTGAGTTGAGACAATTGAACACTATAATCATGGAAGATTTTGATGGAGACAGATGAGAGGGTTATCTATAGGAACTAAAATAGCTTCTTAAAAAAACTCACTGACACATGGCATTGCCGATGTGTCAGGGATGGCGAGAACTTGGCACAAGACCAAGCTTAATGGTTGGCAGAATGACTGAACCTTAAGAACAGAATCAAAAGCACTGAATCCAGAAAAGGCCTGAGCTTACTCCTGTTCTCTGGGAAGTCAGAGGTAGCTCTATTAGCTGTGTAGAGAGTAGGAGAAAGAATAAAAGTTATACTGTAGGTATACGGTGTGATGTTAAGAGATGACTGGCAGAGAACAGATGACAGAAAACAAAGCTTCAACTCCTATTTTGCTTGCCATTATTTCATAAAAAAATAACCTTCAATCTAAAAAGGGCAAAACTCATTTAGTGTGAGGAAATTAAAGCCCAGATAGGGGAGAAGATAGCGAGCACATGGCCAACGTTTTTTAGTTATAATCTAGGGATGCTGAAAGATTGTGCAGAAATGCCAGTGACACCTTTTATATTAAATTCTGGGAATTTGGAGAAAAAAACAAGTCTTAGAAACTGTAAGGCATTTGATTTTCTCCTGCCCTGGATAGCTGGAAATCAGTGGGTATCCACAAGTTGACCATGGTAGGGACAGCACTGGACTGTAAGTCAATATTGGGTCGAAGTATTTTTTCAAGAATTTCAGGTTAGATGAAAGCAGAAACTAGTGAGAAAAAAATGCTGGGAGAACTGGGAGGAGGCTGAGGTCAGAATGGTTTGTGGGTATGGAGCCAGCACAGTCATACCACATCCTATGCTTAGTAGGGTCCCACATTTAATAGGTCCACAAGATAATCCTCTCCCCGGGAAGGCCCCAACTTTTGGAGTATCCATCTGCGGGTTTGCCCCATGATATGGAACACTCTGCAGGCTGGGGTGGAAGGCCCATGAGTAGGGAAGATCAACTCAACTACTTGCTTTTAACCAACTCCATATTCATTTTGCCTCAAGTCCAGCAAATGATGTCAACAGCTCTGGGGTGAGAAGAGAGGTTATGAGAACTTTGTAGTGACTCAGTTTGATGGTTGATTAGGGCTAAAGTGTGTTCATGGCTAAGTCTACTTGAAGCAAAGTATAAGTTGTAAATTGCTGGTTCAATCAAGAGACTTTGAAGTCAATGCTTAGATAGAAAACAGGAAAAATGAAGAATCGATATAAAACAGTAAAAAGAAAAATCAAGGTGTGTTTCCCCTGGAAAATACTGGGTGATGAAGTGTAAACCTTTCTGAATAGTACACCAATACTAAATGATTAGAGCACCCCTTCATGCAGTAAGTAGGCATAATATCAACAATAGTCAGTAAAACGAGTCCATCCAGGGCCAAAGGGGTCAAGTTCAAGTCCAAGCCTGCAGTTGGTCTGGTTTTATCTAATGATCAAATCTAGACTAGAAGATGTGTGAACTGCATATCTTTTGGGAAATCCTCCAGAAATCTTATTTCTCAAAATCAGACTTTTGAAAGAACAAATGCTTTAAGCTTATGGTGTCAGTAATGTTGTGTAAACATATGAGCTGGAGATATCACTGATATGCACTCATGGAACTCATGGATGGTCCAAGACTCCAACTTGAGTAGAAGCCACCTCTCACTTCATGTGACGGTGGACAACAGAAGGCTACAGGCAGCACAGACATTTGTACCTTAAAAGATAATATCCCATAATACACTAATAAATGAACAATCTAAGCTCAAAAGTCTATATTAGAGAACATAAAAAAAGAGTTTTGAAGGTCTGCCACCTGGTTAAAAATGCACTCTGTACCCCTAAGTAAGTTTTGTGCCTACGCTTCAACTTCTTCACCTATTGATTGGGGAAAACATTATCACCTATATTTTTAGAGGTGTTGTAAGATCTAAGTGAGATGCTATGTATAAAGAACTTTATTGTATCATAAATCAGGGCACATTGTTTATGAGCCACAAAATACGTATAGAAACATAACTATAACAATTCAGTCTGGAACATTGAATCAATAGTGGAGAAAAGGGAATAAAGAGGGACAAATATATGGTAAAGGAAAATGATTTGACTTTGGGTGATAGACACACAACGTAATTAACAATTCAAATGCTATAGAGATGTTTCCTCTTATTGATCAATGTCACCCTATTAAATTTAATTTTAAAAATAACTTTTAAAAACTGTCCACAGTTATTCCTGTGGGCACAAAAAGAAATCTCAAAATTATCTCCATAATAATCAACATTTAAGTAGTGTGGTTTCCCAATATATTTGTGAGGATTAATAAATTGCCAGACATACCCATATTTAACCAAATGAGTTTATCTGCTCCACAGAGTTACCTGACCTAGACAATTCAATGTTGGTTTTAGAGCAGTTGATTAATCACTCCTCTTTCCCAGACTGCTGCAGAAAGAATAGCCTCATTTTTCCTCTGGATTCAGTGAGCCAAAGGAGGTTCATTCAGAAGTGCTTTCGAATCAAAGTACAAGTTAAAAACTGAAAAAAAAAATCAATGGGCTGGAAGGTGGTTTTGTTCTTATGACCCCAATCTGTCTGAACATGGTTCCAGTTGCCCTAAGTTTCCCTTTGATGGAAGAAGATGCAGGTCCTCCATAAGCCAATCCATGTAAGCTCCTAGCAAGTTCGAGTGCTCCACTGATTCACAGATGTCCCATGGATGCTGACTGTCTGATGACAAACTGATTGAACCCTAGATCTGGTAGGTTGTTTGTCCCCTTTATCATTCATACCTCACTTTTTAAGGTGGTGTATGTTTAATAGATACAGAAAATCCTGCTCCGTTGGGACACTCAGAATTATTTGTAATGGCTTTTGTTCAAGTCAAATGAAACCATGCTTAAGACTTCAAACCCTGAAGTCAAATCTACCTAGGTTAAAATTATGATCAGACAAATTTGCTGCTGTTACTTCATCCTTCTGAAGCTCAGTTGTCAGTTTTTGTTGTTCAGATTCAACAACATAACTGTATGCAGCGCGTTTAACAAGTCTGGCACATATTGAGCGCTAAAAAGGGGAAGATGTTATTATTATTTTGATCCTGGGTTTAGAGCTACCATTAAGTAGCCTGGAAGATGAAGGCTGCAGTCAACCAGATTATCTGGTACACTCTCACTGTAAAGCATCTCCACTCCAAACGACACTGAAATGATATTGAAGCTTTACAGTTAGAACGCAAACATGAGAGCTGCTATTACTATTATTATTCTCAAAACTGTTTTTATTACTAAGCCTAACGTGGAAATGTGTTTTCAGGAGCTTAATTTCATTAAAAAAAAATGGAATAAAAGTAAAATACAGGTATTAATTCTATAGCAAGAGGTTTTATTGTTTTAATTGGATATAAAGAGGTTCATTATTCTGGGGAAAGAATTCATACTAGAAGCCAGAATTGGTTGTTGTTCATAGTTATCATCTGGGCAGTACAGTTTGAGTAGCTCTGAGCATTAAACATTAAAATAGTGAGTGACAACATTATTTAGAGTGTGTAAGAAGCACCATGTACATAGCTGAATAGTGGTGAGAGGAACAGAAAGGTCACCCCTCTTAAAGTATAGATGTAATCAAATGTGGGATTTGCTTAAATTTACACATAGACAATAATTGTACAGCTGACAATTAGAATGCCCTCTGACAAAACACAACTTTGAAATTGTAAGTCTGATACAAGCTAACCTCCATCCCCCACTTTTCCCACTGAAACAATAGTTTGTAAAAGCAGCTTTAACAGTTTAAGCTTTCCTGGAAACACAATTACCTTATTACAGCCAGAGTGTTATCTGTGTTGTTTTGAAAATCAAACACTGTTTCTAGGAATATAATGCAAACAAACTCTACATAAATAAATTTCAAGTATTTCTACTTAGGTACTGGGAACAGAATACAAACTCTGCATTTGTGGAGTTCAAGTTCTAATGTTTCTAGACTGCTTTCTTTGGGCATAGCTAATTTTTACACCAAATTTCATGAAGGGAAGATACTACAGTGGAATTAAATACTATCTTACAGTTGAATGTGATATAGAATTTTCAAAGAGATTTCACATAAACTATCTCATTTTGTTTCATAACAATGACTATGCCAGGACAAGTATTATTATCCTCATTTTCATGTGAGTAAATAAGAGCTTGAGGAAGTTAAGTGACATTCCTGAGGTCACACATCTCTCTGGTGCCTCCGCCCTTGGACACTTCTCCCTCCAAGCCTATTATAGTTTTCAATTCCTTGCTTGTTTGTTTATATGAGGAGGTTAATCTTTTCCATCAATTTCCACATCAATTGCCTTGCCTAGAAATAGACTGCCATTCAGAACACTTCAGCCATGGGAAAGAGAATTAAATCAGGCCTTTGTATAAATTCTCTGCTTCATGAAATAATCTACTACAAAGCTCACAACTTCCAAGAATCCAACTCATATATCAAAGCATGGATGATAAAATAATGGATGAAAACTGTTGTCACTGTTTCTGTTAACACTAGGAAATGAGTCAGGCACCATTTTCAGGGAGTGAGAGTAGCTACCACGGATTGTTCCCTATATAACAATGAACAAAGCATTTAGCAGGCTGGGCCACAGTTCTGTGTTTTCCGCAGGCCTAGTGCTTTTCCGTCTGCACTGCTGGACCAAGACTTCCTTAACAAACTAGAGTACATTAGTGTAAATTATTTTGTTTTTGTTAGCAATGCGGACTGCATTGTCTTCCCCTGGCTTCGACTGAATCATTGCCATCAAGTTCTGTTTTGTTAAATAAAAATACATTCTAAGTAGTTAACTCTGTGATGTTTCAGGGTGTTTTGCAGTAAAAGCAGACTTTCAATCCATGAGAAAGAAGTCTGTGGATGAAACCACACTCATGACTCTGACTCATGGTTTCTCCAGGTGGAGGAAGCGGTGGACCCAAGATTGCAGCGCGGCTGCTCCCTGTGCTGCCGAACCAAGCTCTACGTGGACAACCAGAACAGAAGGACTGGTTTCCTGTCTGTTTTTGAGCAGCGATTAAAGTATTTCTTCAAGAAAGTGATTTTACCAGGCTATTCCACAGCGGAAAAAAGTAAGCAGTCTCAAAATTAGTCATATATGCTGTGTAATATTGAAGTTAAATTAGGCTTGGTTCACAAGTGAGTCATCCCCACTAGTTTGGCTCTAATTTTTGTTTTTTCTTACTTTAGGGGCTGAAACCTGAGGGAAATAGTTGGGAGAGAGCAGGGGAAATGGAGAAAAGAGGAGAAGCCCTCATACACATGTTAAGAGGAAGAACAGCCAGTGGGTTGCACATACTGACCTGAGACCAGCAGCAAGTGACTTAACCGCTAGGGCTTAGTTTTCTTACATGTGATACGAGAACACTGAACACTCACTTGTAGGGGTGCCCTTCACACTAAGTCAGTGTCCAATGAATTTTTATTTTGTTATTAGGGTTTACTACAATTCCAAGAAAATTTTCACCTGAATATGTAGGGTAACTGTCAATAGAATGGCCCTTTAATACCCTGCCAATTGCTTTAAATAAAATAACAGTATAGATGTGACTCATTTATGGACCCACATGAATGGATCTATTTAGGCAGAAAACAGGTTCAGCCTCATTTACCCTGCTATTTTGGGAAGTCACTGGAGAGTTTCCTTAAGAAAGAGTTCACACTCTCTGGGCAGAAAGGCAACTGCATTTAAGCTCATGCCCCTTAAGTCAATTTGAAGCCTGGTGGGATACATGCTAACAAGCCAAAACAAAACACAACACTTCTCTTTCTAAAAATTAAGGAGAAATGAGAAAAAAAAATCAACTAGTACAAATGAAAACCCTTGATTTAGACCCCAGATTTCAAAAAGAGCGAGAAGTGCTGATCCTCCTGTCCTTTTTACCCATGTGCAGTATATGTATAGATATAACAATCTCAATGGCCTAAAACCCAGAGAGTAGAACTAACTAATGGAGTGATTGGGCCTTGGGTGATTCAGGCTTTCCAATGAGGCCAGTCAGGGTGAACCCCTCTGAACACTCTCATTTAAAAACAGGTTTCCAATGATAATACAATCATAAATGCTTCTTTTATGTCTTTTTTAAATTCTTGATTCTGTTTTGTTTTTCTGATTATACAAGTAATGTGATCAATACAGTTCAAATTGGGTTATGTAGACAAATATAACAAGAAAAGCAAAATTTTCTTCGTTTCAAAACCCAGAAATAAGCGCCTTTACCTCTGTCTCCAGACATGGTGAAGAACATTCTTAAGGTTTGTTCTCAGATTCACTTGACACGCCTCACTCTGGGGTAAGACAGAGGATGTGGTCCCTGTGTGCATCTCAGCCAGGAATGCAGACCACATGGCAAGACAGAGCATACCAGTGTTATTATAACCTGTAGTAAGAGGAAGGAAGAAAACAGCCTTGATGCAGAGATGGAGAAACAAGGGCAGAGAAGACCAGATTCCTGGAGAGAAGGACCAGGGAGGGGCTTTTCCAGGAGGCAGCATCTAAGCAGAGGCCTCAGGAATAAGAAATGTGGAAAGAACTTTCTCAGCAGAGGGAGTTGTGAATCAAAACCCAGCCTGGATAAGAGTGTAGCGGATTTGGGGAGCAGAGCGTGGCCCACAGTGCTTACTGAACAAATATAGAGTGGCAGGACTTGAGTTTTGAGATGTAGATGGGTACAGTTAGGTTTCTCAAGGTTTTTCAGACCATAGTTGGGACTTCTATTGTTTTTCTTATTATTTTTTCCTGACATAACATGAATCCTTTAAATAAAGGAGAAAATGAGCCCAGGTTTGGCTTAAGTAATTGGGTAGATGGTGATCGGGTTTAGTGAGATAAATGACTCTCAGTATAAAAGCTAAGGACTGCCTGACCTGTGGTGGCACAGTGGATAAAGTGTCGACCTGGGAACACTGAGGTCGCCAGTTCAAAACCCTGCACTGGTCTGGTCAAGGCACATATGGGAGTTGATGCTTCCAGCTCCTCCCCCCTTTTTCTCTTTCTCTCTCTCTCTCTCTCTCTCTCTCTCTCTCTCTCTCACTCTGTGTCTCCTCTCTAAAATGAATAAATAAATTTAAAAAAATTTAAAAAAAAAAAAAAGCTAAGGACTGGTGTCGACACCGAGACAGTAAAGCTGGTTCCCCTGTATTGGGCAGGTGTGATTTTAGGACACTTGGTGGGAGATGGTGTGTGTTTGAGGGCAAGGGGTGACTTTGCAGCTGAGAGAAGAGAGTGGAATTAGACATACATGTTTGAGAATCATTAGCACATACAGGATATTTAAAGTGACAGAGATGGGCACACTTAGGAACAGAGGGTAGACAAGAAACCAGGGTGAACAGAATTATCCTCTGTGAAGTCCACAGTTGGAGCTCAAGTTGAGAAGAAGCCATTGAAGAGGCAAAGAAGGCTGGACTGGGGAAGCAGAGGGAAGTTAAGGAGCTTCCTATCACTGAGGGAGACAGTGGGAGCCATTGAGGATGTGTAGTGATATGAGTGAGAGTGCAGGAAATTGAAGGTGGATGGACAAGACAAATGATGGTGCCTTTGATTCATCCCAGATTGTGGACATCACTTACCATCATATTCAACCACAAACCACAGAATTTTGTCTTATTAACATTAATATTACTGTGTGTAACTGTTCATCCTCATCATTTTGTTACCAGTGCACCAGGCACCTAGGTTACACTCTACCTCCTCTTGGCTGAGATCCATCCAGTCTCACCCCTCCAGGGCACCTACAAACTGCCAGTGTGAGGAACTTTCAATAACACCTGCTGCTCATGTCATCCAAGTGCTCAAAATCTGTCAGTGACCCACATATACTGCCCCATTGTCTTTCAGGATAAAAATCAAAATCCTTAGTTTAGCTTAAATATACAAATTTAATACTTAAATATACAAGGCCATTGGTGAGCATTCAAGTTATTTCCAGTTTGGGGCTATTGTACCAAGACTACTATGAACATTTTAACATGTGTCATTCAGCACTTGTGTGTAGATACACACAAGTGTTTCTGTTGGATATATACCTAGGCTGAAAATCAGAGATCTAAATAATCTATTTTAGAAGTCAAGAAAAGAAAATTCAACTAAAACCAGAAAGGCCAGAAGTGAGGAATTAATAATGATCAGAACAGTTATCATAGAAATATAAAGTAGGCAGTAGAGGAAATTAATGAATCCAAAAAAATTTTTTTGAATCAACTGATAAAACAGACAACTTAGTGAGACCAATAAAAAATAAAAAAGAGGGGAAAAACACAAATGTATAATATTAGAAATAAAAAGGAGAAGACATCACTACAGGTCCTAAAGACATTAAAATAATGGCAGATTGTATCAGTCTCTTCTGGTCATGTATCAAATTATCACAAACTTGGTGGCTAAAACCAACACAGATTTATTATCTAACAGTTCATGAGATCACAAGTCTAAAATTGATTTTATGGGGCTAAACTTAGGTATTGGCAGACATAGGCTCCTTCTGGGGCCCTAAGGGAGAATTGGCTTTCTGGCCATTTCCAGCTTCTAAAAGCACCCTCCTTCCTTGGGTTCTGTCCTTTTCAAAGATGGCAGCACTCTGGCCTCAGCTTCTGTCATCTTAGCTCCTTCTCTAACTCAAACCCTCCTGCCTCCGTCTTTCACTTAAAACGATTATATTGAGTTCATTACATAGTCCAGTATAATCTTTCCATTTCAAGATCTTTAACTTAATCACATCTGAAAAGTTCCTCTTGCCATGTAAGGCAACATGGATACAGTTTCTGGGATTAGGAAACAACATATTATTAACAATGTTTTGCAAATCAATTAGAAATTTAAGATGATAGAAACAAAAATTCTTAAAAACAATTTTTTCAGATTGTAAACAAGAATAAATATAACATCTTTATAATCCTACAAATGGGATTGAATCTGGAATTTAAAACATTCCCAGTAAGAAAACTCAAGTCCCAGGGGACTGCAGTATTAAATCACTAAAAATACCTAAGGAAGAACTCACACTAATCTTACGTAAACTCAACCAGAAATAGAAAAAGAGGGAACACTTCCAGACTCTTTCTATGAGACCAGCATAACCTCAATACCAAAACTTAACAAAGATGTTATAAGATAGGAAAATATAGGTAAATCACTGTCATGAACATAGATACAAAAATCCTAGACAAAATATTAATAAAGCAAAATGATGTCTAAAAAACACACACACATCACAATCATGTTGGGTTTATTCTTTTTTTAATTTTTATTTTTGGAAGTAAGAAGAGGAGAGATCGTGAGACAGACTGCCACGTGCACCCCAACTAGGATCCACCTGGCAATGCGGGTGGGGCTGATGCTCAAATCATCCAAGCTATTTTTAGCATCTGAAGCTAACCCACTTGAACCAACCAAGCCACTGGCTGCATGAGGGGAAGAGGGACAGAGAAACAGATGGTTGTTTTCCTTTGGTGCCCTGACCAGGAATCAAACCAGAATGTCCATATGCTGGGCTGATGCTCTATACACTGAACCAACAGGCCAGGGCCATGTTGGGTTTATTCTATAAATGAATGCTTAAGACTTAAAATTCAAACAATGTGATTGAGAAAAATTACATGAGATTCTCAATAGGTAAGTACTTGATAGTTTCAGAAACCATTCATGGTATAGGAAGCTATACTTGGAGGGAGGTTTCCTTTATTTAATAAAGAGCTCCTTAAAAACTCTACAGAAATATTATATTTGATAACAAAACTTTAAAAACTTCAGAATAAAAATCCACTATAATAGTTTCTGTTCAATAGTATACTGAAGCTCTTATCTAGTGCAATAAGGCGAACTAAAGAAATATAACTTAGAATTGGAAAGAAAGAACCCAAACTGTCATTTTTCATAGATAGCATAGCTGTATATATAGAACATTTATTAGTATATACAGATAACAATTAGAATAAATAAAGTAAATTTAACAATGTTGCCCCAGTAAAAAGAGTGGAGATAGATGTCCACAAAAAGATATTTGTGAGAATGCTTGTGATAGCTTTATTCACAACAATCCCAAACTGGAAACAGCTTAGTGCCTGTTAACAATATAATGCTAAATATCCTGGTTTACAGTCACGTAATGGAATTCAGACAGCAATGAAGAAGAAATAAACTGTGTGTGCACACCCATCAGACATACCATTTAGTTAGTCACAAAGGAGTATACACTCTGTGTGATACTTTTTGATTCTATGTATATAAACTAAAAGAACTGGTAAAATGAATTTATAATGGGAGCTGTCAGAACAACAGTTACCTTTTGTAAGGCTCTAATTTGAAGGTACTGGAAGTTGGTAATGCTTTATCATTTGATCTGGAAGGTAGTTATATGTATGTGCTCATTTAAAAATATAATGGATTATGCATTTATGATTTGTATACTTTACAACATGAATGTTGTATGTAAAAAATGTTAAACTATTTTAAGGATGAATGAGTAAAAGGAATAGACTAAATAAATACAGCATATCTGTAAATAATTACATAGTTACATAAGAAAACTTGTTTGATGTAGTACTGTAACTTTAATCACAACAATGTATTTTTTATTAATAGAGATTTTGAATTTTTCTGGAGTTTTCACAAAGATTGTCTACACAAGTAAACCAGTCACCTGAGTTTAGATAAATAGCTCTGGGCAGGAGTCAGGAAAGCTGGATTACTATCTAATTTACTCATTTACTTTAAAATTGGTCATATTGGTACCAAGGTTAAAAAAAATGGCAGCATAATCTTTTAGCTCCTGGGAACAGCTGTGACTTGGGACTCAGAAGACAAAAGCCGTGACTTAAAATCCTGCTATTCGCTTTGACTGGTGACCATTCCCTACACTGCCAGAGCTGGTCTGTGTCCCAGCCTGTGCGCCCATCCTCAGGTTGTGTAATGATATGTGCTGTAAGAAGCAGTTGCTACGAAGAGGACATGTAAAATACGAGGGGAATTTTGCTGATAACATTTAATATGCTGGTTCCACAATATCTACCAACAGGGAACTAGCCTTCTTTGAGGTCTTCAAGTGAAAATCACCCTTTTTTCCCTCAGGGACACAAAAAGGCACTGTTCCTATAGCAACCATGTCATGTGATGTCAGAAATCAGGGCGAGGCCTTGAATGATAAAAAAAAAAAAAAAAAAAAGAGGGCACTGGCTAGCTAGCAAGGAGCACATCCTGAAAAGAGGATGCCCTATCTCTAATGAAAGAAAGAAGCAGAGCATATATATATATATATATATATATATATATGTACACATTGTGTATTTTTTTATGCTTGCGAATTATACATTCATTTAAAAGTGGTTTTTTTTTACAAGCCAGTTTTTCTTTTAATGTGTCAGATCACTTAGAAAATAAGGCTTTCCTTTGGCATTCATTAATATCTATTATTCTCTTGTATATAGTCAAGAAGAAATTGTGGACAAAACAATTTATTTGCCCAAACCCTTGATATCTTTGACACTGACCCTGAGCCAGTAACTCTGAAGGGAGAAGTGAGGGGTGAAGAACTGGTTTGTAAAGATCTAAATGGTATAAATGTACGTATTTATATGGCATGCATAGATTTCTTATGACTTTTTAAAGATTCAAAATACATAATATATTACAGAAACATATTATGGATTTTTTTAAAAAAGGAAAATGTTTTATCAAAATTCTAACGGTTGTCAAAGACTTACTTATTTTCCTGCAGTTAAATAGAAAGCACTAGAATCCCAAAGCTCCCCTCTGACCCTGTTTAAATCCCCAGTAATTGAATATTTTACATGTTACCATTGGCCATAGAAACTGATTCCTTGTTCTGCGTTTTAAAAAACAGATTTCATAATGAAGATGGTATATTGATTTAAGGGGACTCCTAAATCTAGAAGACATTGAAATTGTTGAATTTGCAGATTTTTCACTGAAACTAGTGTGAATGATGTGATTTTAGCCTACAAAACAAAGTTTTATCATAAGCTCCAAATTTGCTAAAATGATATCTTTTGATACTGTAGCTTTGTTTATATATTTGGAGAATTCAACATCAATGCATTTTACCAAAATCTTTAAAATGACTAAACTTATCTTTACATACATACCTAAACATATATGTATATGTACCAATGGTATAATAATATTTAGTATTCCTATGATATATAAAAAGTTAGTAATAAATCTCATTCAACTTCAAAACCCATGAAATAATATCTACTTTAAGTTACATGAGCCCAGGGGAAATTTTAAAAATAATACACTCATATTTTGTATTTTAAAATGCTTTCCACCATCTGCTCACACTTACTAAAAATGCAATATAGACAAACTACTGAGATAATTAAGATAAGTGTGTAGCAATAATAGGAATAGCTACACTCATTGATTGCTTACACTAGTTCAGACATTGGACTGGAGGCTTCTCAATTATTAGCACCTGTAACTCTCTCAGCAGCTTTAAGAGTGAGTGTGGTTATTCCTCACTTATTGGGCCAGAGACCACTAAGTTGATGGCTGAAGCAGGATGACCTGGGTGTTAAACTCAGGTTTTGCTGATCCCAAAAACAGAGCTTTAAAAATTCTCCCTGAAAGGCCTGGCTGGGTAGATCAGTTGGTTGGAGCATTGTCTCAATATGCCAAGGTTGCAGGATCAGTCCCTGGTCAGGGCATATACAGGAATCAACCAATGACTATAAGGGGAAAAATAAATTAACATCTCTCTCTCTCTCAAAATCAATCAATAAAAAATTTTTTAAATCACCCCAAAATACTGCCACTGAAACTAATGGTTGTTCAAGAGATGCGAGAGCCAGAGACTCGTAGCCTAGCCACACCTCCACAGTGGCAGGGGAACATCTACATGAGGAGGAAGCCATGCATACAGGCACAGTAGATATCACTGAGGTGCAAGCGATCAGCAACGTGGAGAACAGGAACCTGCTCAAGGTGAAACTGTATCATTACCTGTCATTTCTCAGCTGACACAACCTCTAAGTACAACAGTGAATCCCCCCTAGGGACCAGAAATTGCCTTGGAATACATTACTGTGACCTTTCTTTTGCTGTTGCCATGGTGCACTGGCATCCTGACTGTTGGTAGAAGGTCAATAATCGTATTTAAATGGAACAAACAGCAAACATCTATAGTGCATACAGTCTACTATTATTTCTTTGTGGGAGGTTTATTATAGGGTTTGGTATATCATCTAAATTAGATGTCTGAAGAAAATAAGGCTATTAAGTTTAGGAAATTTTAGAGAAATCTTTGAGTGAGGTACTCTTTTTAAAATTCCACAAATTTTCCAATAGCCTTTGAAGTTTTTTGTCTAAAACTGAGTCTTCTTTTCTCCATTCTTTTAAGAAAATTTTTTCTTTCAACCACCCACAACAAATTGGCTTTCTTTTATGTTTATGCAAAGTTGGATGCAATTATTTTATAATAGCCCATCTCTGTAAACAACTCTATAATTTTTAGACTTTTAAATGTCATTATCATAAACATAGATCAGTGCTTATTCTGCCCCTGGTTGGCTTTGAAATGGCATTTAAAATCTGCATGACTCTATAACCTCTGTCAACTGGATTGCCCTGGTGAATAAATTCTGCTAGCAAGTTAATACTGGTTACAGTTTTTCAAATTCCTGATGCTGCTGATATGTGCAAGCAGCCCGCTTTAAAAAGGAATGTGCCATTTCATGGTACTTGAGCATTGGTAAAAGGAGATACATATTTCACTAAGGGTATTTGTGCAAGTGGACTGGTGATTACTAAAGAATTGTACCTTCCACACTCATCTGTGAAATTAGTGGATTAGGCCACATAATCTTTGAAATCCCCTTCAGTGATTTTATTTTGAGATTATAAAAATAATTCTTGTTATGCATTGGGGAGCTTAGAATGCTCATAGGCATTTGTAGTGATATGTTAAGAGCACTTTTCAAGAGTTTGCCTTAGCTGTGAGTGGGACAAAGAGCTCAGAGTGCACTGAGGGTTTTTCTATTTTCTCCTTCCTTCACATGGGGACTGAGATCAGCAGAACTACATTCTAGAATGTGAGTGAAAATTCACAGATGTACAAAGGAGAGCCTTAGAGACACAGTCTCAAGGCCATAACTCAACATATTCCAGCTTTTATAGTTTCTTTTTCAGAATATAAAAGTCCTTTGTGAATTTTCAAGTTTCTTGCGCATGAACAAAATTAATTTTTAAGTGATTAAATAGTGGATTAAAGTATAAATTATATTTCTAGTAGGTGCTAAATGTATATCCTCTGTTTTTGTATCTGTTTGTCCAGACATGAGAAACTAGAATTTTCTTACGTGACTTATGTGGCGCCTAAACTTCAAAACCAGTGTAAAGCTAGAAAATGTCCTGTGATTTGTTTGTCTAAATTATTAGAACAGGTAGAAATTTAATTTTCTTTTAGATGAGTGCAATTTGTTCTCTGATGTCTGGATACAGACTTTTTCACTTTTAAGGAAAGTATCAAATTCTACAGGAGTATTTTTTAAATAAAGGTTCTGAGCCAGTGTTTGTCTTTGTTTTGTAGGAGACTTCACCTCAGCAGCCTCCTGGTTTTGATGAGATGGAACTTGAGCTAAGACCAGGAACACTCGCAGCCTTCTCAGCCTCTGAGACCTGTGGAGAATTCTCTCCACACTACATGTGGGATTTTGTCCCACAATTGATCTTCTGAGTCCACGATTTGGACTCTGATAACCAAGATATGGCCCCAGTGGAAGAAAGGAGATGGGACAATTCTTAGAGGGTAGCATGAGAGAGCTTTCTGTACCCACTCTTCTTGGATGCTCATTATTTCTCAGGAAAGGTGCCTTTGAGGGGAGACTCTCAGGTCACAGAGGGTCATCCTCAGGCCTTGAAACCTAGCAGAGCTTTTTCAGTGGATTTTGGAATTACTTGAGACTGGTGGGATGTTTTTCTGCCTTTCTTGTCTACTTTTTTGAATGTGTTACCAACTTGCTTCCTGAGTTTCACAGGCTCATGGATAGGGAGAAATTTTGGCTGAGGATGGACTAATCCCAGAGTTTCGCTCGTATCTGAGATGATTCAGATGACAAGTTCGAGACTTTTGAACTGATAAGACTTAGGAGGGATTTTAGATTTGAGTATATACTGAAATGGATTGAGACTTAGAAATCTTGGGATGGAGTGAACATGTTCTATGCATGTGAGACATGAATCTGCAAACCAGAGGGAGAACTGTGGTCAGCTGAATAATAACCACAAAGAGGTCTGTGTCCTAATCCTTAGAAACTGAATGTGTCACTTTACATGGCAAAGGAGACTTTACAGTTGTGATTAAATTAAGGATTTTGAGACAAGGCAATCATCCCAGCTTATCCCAGGGATCCTAAAGTAATCAAAGGCTTTTTAAGTGGAAGAAGGTGGCCGAAGAGGAAGAAATAGAGATGCCAGCATGAGAGGGAATTAGCCTGGCATTGTTGCTGGTTTTAGACATAGAGGAATGGGGCTATGAGCTAAAAGATGCAGGTGACTTGTCAAAGCTGGAAAAGGCAAGGCAGTGATTCTCCCCTGGAGCCTCTGACAGGGAACGCACCTGTGGACATCTTGACTTTAGCTCTGTGAGACCCATCTCCCGCACTGACCTCTAGAACTGTAGGATAATAAACTTGTGCTGCTTTAACCCATGAAGCATTTGTTACATGAGCAATAAGGTAAAAATGCAGGGTTACTGAAGCCAGATTGTCAATAACCTTTAACATGAGTCCTGATCGCCCCACATTCTCCTGTGAAATAGATGTACTAAGTGCTATAGTTTATAAAGAAGAAGCAGTTCCTCTTCATAAGCAATGTTTGACCAACAAAAGTTTTGAAGAGATTTTGAGTAAGTCAATGGCAGCAGGGGCAGTAGTATTTTACGGGACATGGACAGGGGAAGGAAACCACTTCAGGTCAGCGTTGAGCTGCAATGGATACCTGCATGTGTCCCAGCCTGAGCCTGAGGATTGCCAGCCTTAAAAAGCCAGGAACTAAAATAAAAAAAAAAGGTGAACCCAGCAGGGAACCTATGCACATGAGAGAAACAAATCAGTCAGTCCAAGAAGCTACAGGAGTACAATCACATTAGCATGATCCTCTCACATACTTAACAAAGAAAACAGATTGAATTATTATTCTACTTTGAGACAAGCACCATGGGGTGGGTCTAAAAGTATACTTATCTGAAATACTTGCTTATTTATACAACATTCTTCTTAGGTTGAGAGTGTATCTTTTTTTTTTTTTTGGCCTAACACAGCCCTGATAGAAAACTGAGTGTATATAATACATTCTTGTTTGTAAAAGATCAGAATAAATCTGTAGGATTAAATTTGAAAAGACAAGTAAGAAAAATAATGTGGACATCTCAGAGCCTAAGACGTTTTTAAGCAATAGGTGGTTCAGGAAACAGTGATTTTAATGCATCTATTATAGTGGTTCTTAACCTGGGTTCTATCAAACCCTACGGGTTTGATTAGTCGGTCTCAGGGGTTCGGAGAAGCCCCTGCTGCAGAGGCCAGAATAAAGTAATACCGTAATTTGTTGAGAGTTCATGCACTTTGTTGGTTTTGTTCTTTGAGCAAGGTGATGTTCATGCATAGCTCGTTTTGTGCACCAGTAAAAAAACATATACCTATGTCTTGAATTTGGGGAAAAAAATCATATTTTATTTATCACTAAAGAAGGGTTTGGTGAATGCGCATATGAAACTGGTGGGTTCGGTACCTCAAAAAAGGTTAAGAACCACTGCTCTATTAGCACATGAAGCACTTAAGAAGAAGCGTAGCAGGTAGAATGATCACAGGTTTCAGTTTAATGATGGAAATAATGTGAGATAGTTCCTTCAGTGGGAACTAGAGAAGAGAGAACTAAAAAGCATCTGCTTGTGAAATTCTTCAGTCAGGTCCCTGGGAAATGACCAAGAGCATAATTGCCTCAAGGTGTTCTAGCCCTGCTGTTACCAACAAGCCTGGAGATGATCATGTGTTTCGCTATCCTTGACCTTCACAGAAAGACCTATCACATATGTCACATGGCAGAGGAAACACACACAACAAAACCTCCAGAAAGCCTTACTGTAAATACTCAGCACAGTCAGCTCTGGTTTTCTATTTAGTCTTTTTTATACTCCTCCGAAATTCAGCTCGCTCCCATAAAACAAGATAAAAAGGCAGAATCCATTCAATTATTCTTGTTAATTACTCAGGAAGACCAAACCAAACAAAAACAACAAGACTGTAGAATATTAGCTCTTCAGAGACCCTTGGGGATAATTTTCAGCCATCTTCTCATGTTTTAGAAAGAAAGGTTAAGTGACTCAGCAAAGCTCATACATCAGAAGCTTGCTGCTGAGGCAAGTCATAGATGCTGGTGACCAGTCCTCCGGATCCATCACCTCCCTACTGCACCAAGGACTCAGCTGAGAAAGATGATGACTGGAGAGGGATGCTGGGGCAGGCTCTCTGAAGGTGCTGCTGACCTTGGACGCCTCCATGCGAGATCCACCCTGTGATCTTAGGGGCACCTGCGTGGCAATGCTGGAAGCTTTCACAGGACTGAGTGCTTCCCTTGTAAATATAGGTGGACTCTAAAGAACAATAAATGTCAGTTGAAGTTTTGGCTCCACCATGAAAAGTTAAGCTACTTAGCCCCTCGGAGCCTCAACTTTCACATATGTAAAATTGGTATTATAATAACACCTATGCCATAGGAATGGATGTTGCAAAATTTAAATAAAATAATACACCAAGTACCACCTTATCAGGAAGCAAGTGGTTAATAAATGAGTGATCACCCCTATGCTGAGAGCTTAGAGCATTATGGCAGGTCCTAGACCACTCTCCAGAAAGCCAGCTTTCTCATGTAAAGAAGGGAAGAGCCTCCTGACCAGGTGGTGGTGCAGTGGATAGAGCATCAGACTGGGATGCAGAGGACCCAGGTTCGAGACCTGAGGTCACGAGCTTGAGCACAGGCCCATCTGGCTTGAGCAAAGGCTCGCCAGCTTGGACCCAAGGTCACTGGCTCCAGCAAGGGGTTGCTCGGTCTGTTGAAGGCCCGCGGTCAAGGCACATGTGAGAATGCAATCAATGAACAACTATAGTGTCGCAATGGCAACAAAAAACTAATAATTGATGCTTCTCACCTCTCTCCATTCCTGTCTGTCTGTCCCTATCTATCCCTCTCTCTGACTCTCTCTCTGTCCTGTAAAAAAAAAAAAAAAAAAAAGAATGGAAGAACCTCTGAATTCTGTGTGGTGTTTTCAGGCTAGGTTGAGGTCATGTTGTAAGACTCCACTAAGCTCTTGTTCCATCTTGGTGCTTGGAGCCTTGTTTTAAGGAAGAATAGAGATTCCCATCAAACCAGTTCCACCAGCACTGCTTTCTGGGGCCACAGGAGTTAATGCTATAAATAATCCTATTTTATATAGACTCATTCTGATTGGTGATTCCCCAAACTGTGAGCTGGTCTCCAGAGCTGGCACATAGTTGTGCGGATATTTCTTCATCCACATCCTCACCTGCCAAACAGATAGCAGGTTTCATGCACAGCTCCCTGTACCATTCACATATTTATTTGAACATGTGTGGCCCATCTCTGCACTGCTGTGCCGGGCACTAAAGATATAAAGACACAGATTTTGGTGGAAACAGAAATATACATTTTGACACAAGATGGGTAGTGTTCAGTGCAATGCTTGAAGTTTAAGGTTGCTGAGGGGGGGATGGGGCAGGGGGAGGAGCAAGGCATGGAGAGGGTGAGAGAACCAGGGAGGAGATGCCTACTGGGATGCCTGCAGGACAGAATGCTTCACCCAGCAAACTGAGAGGCAGGCGGGGGGGGGGGGGGTGTAGTTACTCAGGCAGAGGTAGCAGCTCGAGCAATTATTAAACATTGATTTCAGAGGTGTTTTTGCTATTTACCCCAATTAGATTTCGGGACTGGGTCAACTGATTAAAATTGTATGATATCCATGAATGGTAAAAAAAAAACGTAATAAAGCAAATGCACAATTTTCTATTGTTCTATATCCCGAGGAAATATAAGTAACAGTAAATTTAAAAGCTTAGATAAAAGATGTTCTATATTGGTATCCAAGAATTTTGCTAAATTTGTCCACAACATGAACAAATATCCACAGATGTGATTTGCAACAGCACTGGAAGGTACCATTGTTTTAGTATACGTTGCTACTTAGAAAACAAAGAAAAAATAGATGATTGTCCCTGGGCATGGCTGCTTGCCTTATTGATCTCTCACAATTGTAGGAAATGCTCCCGTGGAAACCTGACCCTCCTCACAGCTTCTCAAGTCAATTCAGCTTAGTAAGTGCCCACAGATAGAACTGGGAGTTTCACTCTGTCTTGAAGCTCTTTCAAGGAGAGGGAAGGGGAGGTCTAGGCCCCCACTATGGACATGGCATGCCTGTGGTTAAAATATTCCTCAATCTTCACTCAAACCCTCACCTGGCCAGCTGCGCCTTATCGCTTATTTCCAAGTTATCATAGACTTAACCTGTTTAACACAAAAATTGAATAGTTCTTTTTTTATTATTACCATTATAACTTAGAAAAAATACTTTGAACTAATTCATTGTTGGCCAGAAGAGTGCAGACCTGGGGCTGGGGCCTCTATTCTACAACATCAGGTGAGATTTTAGAAGAAAAGGCTGTAGAGAAGGGGGCATGTTGACCTAATTCACCCACATGGAGAATGCATTCATATCCCGGGCCTTCCTAAAAGAAAATATTATTAAGATGTTAGGAGGAAAGGAACAAAGCCCTCTCTGAAGAGCAGGACAGAAACATCAAAGATGCATTTTGACCACTGGCCATCTATAATAAAATGCCTCTCAGGCTCCACGCAGAAGGAAGCGCCCAGAACAAACACTGCTCTTGTCTTCGCTCAGCAGCCACCAGCTGGCTCCCCATTCTCTATCTGTAAGGCCTCTGCCACTGAGAGGCATCCAATTACCAATCTACCTTCTGCCCTTAGACCTGGCCCCCTGAAAAGAGCTTTTGTTGTTTTTGCTCAGGCTGGTGCAGTAGCTAATTGAGATAAAAGGCATGGGGAGCTACTTTTAGGACCAAAGACATTATGTTAAATCTCTATTTTACCAACTGGTCAAAAAGGAATGTTCTTGACTTATTTGCTTTCCTAAATATACACATATATTGTCTGGGACCCCATCAGGAGTGATTATTTTGGAGAGCAGCTAGTTCTGCCAGCTGGGGCACCTCATGGTGATTTGTCATTTTTCTTTCTTGATTTCAGGAGCTGAAAGTAAAAACCTCCTGAAAACAGCTGTTTGTGCATTGTGTGATACTTTAATAATAAACCAACAGGCAAGGGTTGCAGGATGGTGATGGCTAACGCTTTCTTGTTCTTTTTTCAATTAAAGGAAACCTCCACCGTGAAGTCATTAACAGGAAAAAGACTTCAAATGCAAAGTATAGAAGCATTAAAATGAAAAGCATTCTTTTTTTGTAACAAAGCACACAAAGATTAGGAGCCTAGCATTCAAAGGCATGTTTGTAGGCATTTCTGCCTGAAGTTTGTGAACAAGAATGAGAAAAAGAATTTCATAGTTGGCCAGCATGGGACCAGGGCATGGAGGTTGAGGAGGGGCTGCGGGTCTGGGCTTTGGCAGGAAATGTGGAGATACCCAGAGCTTCCTGTTGCCTTCATAGGGTGCCAAGGAAGATGAGGAATAGGTGCCGTGCACAAGAGATCAGATGTGGGGGTACCAGGAGTTAGGGAGTCCAGTTGGAGGCCATTGGCAGGAGTTTAATGGATATCGACAAGCACCAGGTGGGGTTGTCAAGTTGAAAGCATGGGACATGTTTCACCAATGCTGAGAAAGAAGGATCTGTGGTACGAAGGCCATTTTACTACTGCCTTCTATTTTCAATCAGTTTTCTATATTTTATCTTAAAATGAAACACAACATAATTTTGAATAGCCATTTCACCCCTGTTTCTGACCAGTCCCAACCACATCATCTTTTTGTCACATTATTGTGCTATTGCATGAGGATGGGGGATTGTAAAAGAGGCTCTCTTCACCCTGGACCTTTCCTTCTTTCTCTTTTTAGTAACAGAGCTGCCTCCTACTTCACCCTCATGCCACCGGATTTTAGAAAGAACAGCGAGATAGGAGCTTGTGACTACTTTTCAGATAGAGTGATTGAAGACCTGTATGCAGTTTCCACTGGCCTTCACTTCCTCCTTCTCCTCTTATGGACAGGGGCCAAGGCTTGGCGCTGGAGCCAGATTCCACTCTGTGGACCAGAAAAACATCCTGGAAGAGATGGGCCAAGAAGAGAGAAGGGACCTAGTCCTTGGATGACCTCAAGGAACAGGACTGGACTGTTACATGAGACTTTTGTTCTCTATAAGCCTTGTGTCAACCCCACCTACTGCCCTAACAAACATGGTGGTCATTTATGAAGGCCATTTTGACATGAGATTCTAAGACAGCAAATTTACTTCATTTGACCAGAATAAATGGCAGAGAAAGTTCTTTTACCCAGCCTGTGATCCCTAGGAATTCTTTCAAGTTTAAATGTTTGTGACTCTATCTTCTACTTTAATATATTTGGGAGGAAGTATTGCAAGTTTTTGTTTTGTTAAATCTTTTGCTATAGATGTCAAAAGATGAAGAAAACTTTTAGGATAAGTAGTTGGCATGATTAATTTTATGTACTTCTTGATTGGCCATGGCAGTGCTCAGATTAAACATTATTCTGGGTGTGTTTGTGAGGGTGCTTCTGGGTGAGATAAGCATTTGAGTCAGTGAGCTCAGTACAGTAGGTGGCTCTCCCCAATGTGAATGGTCACCATCCAATCAGTTGAAAGTCAGATGAGAACAAAAGGTAGAAGAAAGAAGAATTTGCCCTTCTATATTCTATCTTATTGTTTGAACTGGGACATCTCATCTCATCTTCTCCTGCCGTTGGATTGGGATTTACACCATTAGCTCCCCTGGTTCTCACGACTTCAGATCTGGGCTGAATAAACCACTGACTTTCCTGTGTATCCAACACACACACACACACACACACACACACACACACACACACACACACACACAGTTATCCCTTGAACAACACAGGTTTGAACTCACAGGCTCACTTATATACAAGTGTTAAAAATAAATATACACTAGGCCTTCCAAATACTCTGGATTCAGATCCATGATTCAAGCAACTTCAAAGAATAGTATGTAGGGTCCTAGAACCAAATCCTCATGGATACCATGGGATAACTGGGGAGTCAAAAAGTATATGCAGATTTTTCAACTGCAGAAGGGTGGAGAGGTTTGGCACCCCTCATACCCTAATTATTTAAGGATCGACTGTGTATAGATGCATATATGTATATAAACAAATAGAACATATTGGTCTTAGCTGTAGATAAATAGACAGATAGGTAATGATAGAGAGATTGATAATCTAATCTTTTATTGGCTCTGTTTCTCTAGAGAACCTAAATAGTGTGAGAATACTTAAAAAACAACAAAAAATAGGTCTTTTAACAAATAAATCATTTGAATAATTTTTTTCTCACAAAAATCCTTGACCCATTAAAAGAAATGAAAATGGCACTTTTTAAAAAATTTTATTTTATTCATTTTAGAGTGGAGACACAGAGTGAGAGAGAGAGAGAGAGAGAGAAAGGGGGGAGGAGCTGGAAGCATCAACTCCCATATGTGCCTTGACCAGACCAGTGCAGGGATTTGAACTGGCAACCTCAGTGTTCCCAGGTCGACACTTTATCCACTACGCCACCACAGGTCAGACATGAAAATGGACTTTTATTGACATGTCTCTTTCAATTTGTTCCACTTTCTAAGAAATCACTGAAGCTCAGAAACAATTATTTTTATTCTTTAAATTAGAGAATAAGAATCTTCCAATACATTTTTATAGTAGAAAAAGAAAAATAGTATTGAATGGACAAAGAAGAAATAAAACCAGTGGTGAACTATTAAATAAAACAAAAAACTTGAATATCTAAAATGCATGGCCAAATGGGTCCATAGAGACGTGTTGGAGTTATTAAAGACGCGTGCCTAGCCCCCCTGTCTGGGATGCTCTTCTCAAAAGAAACAGCAGAGCCACTGTCCAGCAGCTAACAACTGGAATTGGCAATCTGCTGTGCTCCTGCGTTTTCAGTGTGCTTCTAATCTGGCAGACACCTACCTTCTAGAGCCTTTGGATTTGAACTCATTTGGTGAATTATTTCTGATTCTGTCATTTAAGGTTACTTCTAGAATTTATCTTCTTTCCATTACATTTAAAATCATTGTTTCAAATCACCTATGCCTTCCACCTCCTCGTCTTTAAATAAGGTTGGGCATTTGGAGTTTAACTCTCTCATCCTTACGGAAGAAACGTATTGCCTTTGGATTTTTCATTATTTCCCTTTATTTACCCCAATGTAGCTACTTTCAGACACATGATGGTCATTTCTTCCAAGCCATTTTGAATGTCTTTATAAGGGAAGATGTCATGAAAAAGGGCTATCAAATATTTTGCTAATATAAACAAACACATAAGGCACCTATGGTGTTTCCCATCCACCAATATTATAATTCTTTTTTTTATGACAGGGAGAGAGACAGAGAGAGGGACAGATAAGGAAAGATAGACAGGAAGGGAGAGAGATGAGAAGCATCTATTCTTCATTGCAGCTGCTTAGTTGCTCATTGACTGCTTTCTCATATGTGCCTTGACTGGGGGGCTATAGAAGAGCGAGTGATCCCTTGCTCAAGCCAGCGATCTTGTGTTCAAGCTGGTGAGCTGTGTTCAAACTGGATGAGCTCATGCTCAAGCTAGCGACCTTGGGGTTTCAAACCTGGGTCTTCTGTGTCCCATTCTTCTGCTCCCTCCACTGCACCACCGCCTGGTCAGGCTCTACTAATATTATAATTCTATAATGGAAAGAAATCAAGTTTGTCTTATGGGATTTGTTCCCCACAGGGTCCATCCATGCCAGGCCTGGCCTCCATGGCAATGCTCCTGCTTCCTAGCTGGTCACTGGTTAGGGGCTGGGATATAGTCTGAAGCTGGGCATGAAATAAAAAGGAATTCACTTTAAACTGTCTCCAACTCCACTGCCTCTGGATGAGTAAACTCGAGAGCTTGTTTTAGGATTTTCTTTTTGAATTACCTGCTCTTATCTCAAGGGTAGGTATTATTTTCCTCTAAAAAAAAGTTAATAGGTGGCTCTCATCTCCAGTTTCTATTTGCATTTTAAGTTGATATAATTATGGCACTATTTCTGTGAATGATCTTTGCATGACCCACTTTGACTATATTTGGAACTCTGAAAATCCTACATTCATTAATCTGTATTAACCCACTTACAGACTCTGTAATTTTGAGAAGGTTATCCCATTTCTACAATGAAGAAAACACTACCTTGTTAACAAGACCAAATGAGATAATGCATATAAAACACCTTATACATACTTCACCCTCGTACCTTCATAAAGATGGCTTATGTTTTCCATTGGCAGTTCTGGTGAGAGACCCAGTGAGGTGGTGTAATCAAGTGAGCTTGAGCTGTGTTGTTGGAGATCCAGCTGTACCAGCTGTACCAATGTTATCTTGTGTGAAACTACTTTGTAGAAACAATTTATGCAAAACCCTGTTGTATCACTTGGCTCTCAACCAATGTAGCTATAACTTGCAGTTCCTAACATGTCCCTCTAAGTCATCTAATTGTGTTTCCCTTTCTGAGATGTATTTGGAGCTAGAAATATTTAATGTGTTGTGTAAGTCATTATTCTTCATAAATTCGGGGTCACTGTGGCTGAAAACCAGACTGAATCATGGAAGACTTACCATGGCAATCAGTGCTAAGCCAGAGGAGGCCTCTTTCACTGAAAGGTTCACCTTCTTCAGCCATCTCTAACATTGTGGTTCACCCTCTACTTCAAAGTTCTGCATTTACCACTTTATCATTTATTGAACCAATGCTTGAGTTCTATGGCACCTTGAGGTGAGGCTACATGGTAGATAATAACATCACACCCTGTCTCATAGCCTACATTGAAAGACTATAGCTCCATATGAGAAAGCTTAACATGACAAGGGATCAATTATTATTCTGAATGCCAACACATCTGTGCATTAATCTGATTTTATAAGAAGAATGTACAGTGATGGTAGGAGTAGAAAAAGAGAGTTTTCTAAACTACCTGGGGACTGAGTTGACCCAGATCAAAAAAATTAATGTCATTAAAATATGCATACTACCCAAAGCAATCAACAGATTCAATGTAACTTCTATCAAGATACCAATGGAGTATTTCACAGAACTAGAATAAATACTCCAAAAATTAATATGAAATAACAAAAGACCTCAAATAGCAATAGCAATCCTAAGGAAGAAGAACAAAGTTGGAGGAATCATGCTACCTAATATCAAACTAAATGCTACATGGTCATAGTAATCCAAACAGCATGATACTGTCATAAAAACAGACATATAAATTAGTGGAAGAGAATAGAGAGCTCAGAAATAAACCCATGACTTTATAGTCAATTAATATTTGATAAAGGAGGCAAAAAACATAAAATGGAGTAAAGATAGTCTATACAATAAATGGTGTTGGGAAAATTGGATATACACACAAAAATGAAAGTAGACCACCTTCTTACACCATATGCAAGAATAAACTCAAAATGGATTAAAGACTTAAATGTTACACTTGGAACAATAAAAATCTTAGAAGAAAACATAGGCAATAAAATCTCAGACATTTCTCATAGCAATATTTTTTCTGCTATGTCAACTTGGGCAAAGGAAACAAAACAAAAAAAATAAATGCAACTATATCAAACTAAAAAGCTTTTGCACAACAAAGTAAACCATCAACAAAATGAAGACAACCCACTGAATGGGAGAATATATTTGCCAATACATCTGATAAAGGCTAAATATCCAAATTTATATGGAACTTACAAAACTCAACACAAAAAAACAAACAATTCAATTAAGAAATGGGCAAAGGACCTGAATAGACACATCTCCAAAGAAGACATACAGATGGTCAATAGACATATAAAAAGATGTTCAACATCACTCAGAGAAACACAAATTAAAACTACAATGAGATATTATCTCACACCTGTCAGAATGGCTATCATCAATAAATCCACAAACGAGTTTGGCAAAGGTGTAGAGAAAAGGGAAATCTCATGTATTGTTGATGGGAATGTAAATTGATGCAGCTTCTGTGGAAAACAGTGTAGAGTTAACTAAAAAATATTAAAAATGGGCCTGACCTGTGGTGACACAGTGGGAAAAGTATTTGACCTGGAATGCTGCTGTCACTGGTTCAAAACCCTGGGCTTGCCTGATCAAGGCATATATGGGAAGCAACTATTATGAGTTGATACTTCCCACTCCTCCTTACCTCCCTTTCTCTCTGTCTCTCTTCTCTCTCTAAAAAACAATAAATTAAATTTTTAAAATTTTTTAAAAATGAAACTGCCTTATGACCCAGTATTTCCACTTCTGGGAATTCATCCAAAAACTCAAAACATTAATTTGAAAAAAGTATATTCACCCTTATGTTTACTGTAGCATTATTTACAATAGTCAAGATATGGAAGTAGCCCAAATGTCTGTCAGTAGGTGAGTGGATTAAAAAGTTGTGGTACATTTATATAATGAACTATTACAGAGCCATAAAAAAGCAATAAATCTTATCTTTTGTGACAGCATAGATGTACCTGGAGAGTATTATGTTAAGTGAAATAAGTCAGTCAGAGAAAGACAAGTGCCATATAATCTCACTTATATGTTGATTCTAATGAACAACATAAACTAACAAAAAAATAGAAACAGATTCATAGATACAGAGAACAGACTTGCAGCTGGCAGAAGGTAAGGGGGTTGGGAACTAGATAAAAAAGGTGAAGGGATTGAGCAAAGAAAAAAATCTCATAGACACAGACAACAATGTGGTGATTACAAGAGGAAAAAGGAGTGGAGGAGGTAGAAGAGGGTAAGAGGGGATAAATTGTGATAGAAGGAGACTTGACTTGGGGTAGTGAATGTGCAGATGATGCATTATGAAATAGTACACCTGAAACCTATGTACTTTTATTAACCAATGCCACCCCCAATAAATTCAATTAAAAAATAAACTACTCAGGAACTGAGTTAACACAGTAAGGATGCAGGATTTCATGGATGGTTGCTTAGGCTGCTCATGACACAATTCGGCAGGTGTCTTTGGATGGAAGAGAAACATAAAATAATACAATATCTGGTCACTGTGAAAGCACAAGAAACATAAGTTAAGCAATTGATGGACAACTGAAAAGAGAAAGGAAAAATACATTTTACAATGAATGGATTTTGTAATATCTTTGTTGGATAAGATATTCTCATTATGCAAGATTTTGCCCATTACAAGTATCTCTGTGAGTCTTAGGATAGCTACATCTCAGAGCTGGAGGATGGCTCAGAGATGGACTGGACTCCATCTAATCGGTGAGGACACCATAGTAAACAACAGAGTTTGGGGTACCAATAAGAATGATGAAAAATCCCTAACAGGGAAAAGGGCCCTTCTGAGCACCAACCAGCTCTGTATACCCAAGAAGACAACACCTACTTTGAGTCAACTCTAAATGAGGGAGTTGAACCAAGTGGCTGCAAAATTTTGTTCATTTTGCTCTATGCAAGAGACACAAACTCAAAAGTTTATAGTCTTATACGGGTGGTGAGATGATGTAGCAAACATTTAAATCAAATCAAAATGAGCTTGCTTTTAATAATTCAATCAGTTTTACCCAATAAAGATGTTATTTTTAACATGAATCACTTCTTTATTTTCTTATTAAAAATACATCTGGAAGAGAACAAATACTCTCTTACTCTGAGTTGTTTCTGACATAGCATTTATCAATGAAACCATATAAATAAAGAGAATATTACACCATTTGTGTAGTTGTCTTCTAAATAAATTGGAATTTATTGTATGTGATTTTTCTTTGTGACTGAGTTATGTTTATTTTTCTAAAGTGTTTACATTAGACACTTTGGATGCCTACATGATGAGATGTCATATAAATAGTATTTATTGAAAAATACCCATTTCCTCAAGCCTAAAACTTCCAGACACTGTATTTACACAGGCTGTATAAACACTGTGTATAGATTGATCAATGCTAAAACATCTTTTCTGTCACTTATCGTGTCATGAGATGACAGCAAATAATCCTACTTCAGTGCCCCAGGGAAACAGATAAAAAGAAAAGAAATACTGCCCTATGACTTGTAAATAGCAATTTGTCATACTTCCATTGACTGTGAAGTTCAGTCTTCCAGAGGCAATTTCCTTTTTCTCAGTAATATTTGTTTTAATCATCTAAGATAGAAAGAGCCATATCAAACAGCAGTACTTTGTATATAATAAAAACAAATAAGCTGCCAATGTCCTACCTTTAAAAAATTCTGCCCTGTGCAAGAATCATCTGGGTCTGGGATGATGGGCTGTCACTCAAGGCCACCTTCTGAATCATGTCCCTTCGATGCTTGTTTCTACATCAAACATGGAGGCTGGAGGAGACAAATGGATTGCCCAGTGCTGCCTGTCCTGTCTCCTTGCCCACTTCCCTTCTCAGTTAAAGAGGCAGGTATGTGTGTCTATCGGATTTCTAAGAATGCTTTCCCAATGCGGAAAAGACAACCTTCGACATTCAAAGTGCTTATCTGGAGCATGAGATGCCAGCACTCCGATGTCCAGGAGCAGTTCTCTTAGAACCCAGTCCTTGTCTTGGAAACATGAGAACCCATTTGTTACAACAATCCAAAGGGGTCAAAAACTATAAAAAAATCCTGAACTCAAGTAAAATACATTCTAGCCTCAGTTTTTATTGCTTTTATAAGCTGGATGGGGTGGGGTTTAGAGCAGGGATCCCCAAATTATGGCCCGTGGGCCACACTGAGGCCATTTATCCTGTCCGTAGCACTTCTGAAAGGGGCACCTCTTTTATTGGTGGTCAGTGAGAGGAGCACAGGATGCATCCGCACCCATAATTCCCATTGAAATACTGGTCAGTTTGTTGATTTAAATTTACTTGTTCTTTATTTTAAATATTGTATTTGTTCCCTTTTTTTTTTTTTACTTTAAAATAGATATGTGCAGTGTGCATAGGGATTTGTTCATAGTTGTTTTTATAGTCCGGCCCTCCAACAGTCTGAGGGACAGTGAACTGGCCACCTGTGTAAAAAGTTTGGGGACCCCTGGTTTAGAGTGTGTTGAAAGTAAGAAACTGACATCTTAGTCTGGGGAGGGCACTGTTCTAGGAGCCACACAGCACTATCATTGGAATGTTCTAGAAATCTCATTAGAATGTGCAGATACTTAGTGCTTCTGATAACTAAACAGATTCACAATACTATGATATGCTCATATCTTACTTGTATAAAGAAAAATAAAAAGTAGGAAATAATTAGAATGCAATATGGATAAAATTTTAAAAAAAAGATGCCTAAATATCAAGTTCAAACCATCGGGCTGAGTGATGGCTTTAGAGTCCATCTTTCATGTGGTTTTGGGACCTGCTGGCTGCAAGTAGTTTTTGTTTGTTTAGTTCACCTGTAAGAATCACCTTTTAAAGGCCAATTTATAGTGAGTGAAACACTGACAAGAGAGATCAAGTTTTTGTTGAATCAAGTTAAAATAGGATTTTTTATTTTAAGGACAGAAAGATGAATTTTCTGCACACAGGTCTTGTTTGGTTTTGTCCCGCCTGCCCTCTCATTGCGGGGGTGACTGGGATCACTTGTCATATGATATGGTGAGTAAAGGGCACACCTGTCAATGAGATCATGGGCCACAGATAGTAGAGGGGCAAAGAGAAATTGTCCAGAGGAAGGCTGGAGGGAAGGATTCTCAGAAAGCTGAGGCCAGGTGGATGTTTGGTCACCTATAGTTCTTCCTCAGAAGAGTGACACATCTTTGCTTCCACTCCATGGAAAAACTGTATTGCTCAGTGAGGGAAGACACAGATGACCAGACAGCACATTTCTCAGGAAACCACAACCCAGATTCAGCCGAAAATGTGTTCCTGTAAAGTAGTGAGAGCTCTCCCCTCCTGTAATCTGTCTGTTGCTTTGCTTCATTTGGTGAAAAACAAGAGGCAGACTGTTGTGGGGGAAAGTGTGGGGAGATGGAGGCAGATCTCGCCTCAAGCCTGCCAATGCTCCGCGCTGACTGGGGCGAGCATATTGAATTCTGCACCGTAGTTTCCTTAGGTTTAAGATGAGATTGGAGAATGGGATAGATAACTAAGGTCCTCCCCAGTTCCGAAATTCTGACTCAGTATTCTCCAAAGGAACCAAATGTTACTTGAGAATCTGAAAGAATTCAGAAGTGGGCTGCCCAGGGTACTTGCACGTCCAACCCCAGGTCTTGTCTTGCGTGGGCTGAGCCCTTCCCAGGTCCTGCCAAAGGAGGCCTGCAGAGCAGACCGTTAGCAAGACAGGAGCTATAAGGCTTCCAGCCCAGGTAGTGTGGTCACTTCTGCACATCCCTTAAAACTGTCATCTGCTAAAGACATTCAACATTTTAAAAATTCTATGAACTTTACTGTTTCTAAAAATATCACACTAGCTTCACTGCTAACTCTCCCCCTCCAATGATGAGTCAGATGCATTTTGCATCAATGGCTCCACAAATTCCAGAAACTGAGCTGCTTTTCCAATGGACTTACTTGTGGTGAAGACATTTTTTTTTTTTTTTTTTTAATGCAGAGCTCCAATGGAGCTCATTTCTAAGAAACTTTCAATTTTCCTGGAGTGAGATGAAGACTTCAAAGTCCAAGAAGAGTATCTTGCTCCAGGGTGACTTCTGAATCCTTCTCAAAGTTGTCTTCTGACCTTTGAGATCAAACTTTGCTCTATCCAGTCTCAAATATATATATTCTCTCTCTCTTTACAGTTGTTAAATGATGCAAACATTGAGTGTCAGTGCCCAGCATTTATCTTCTAAGTGGTTTTGCTTTCATTTCCTCCTCTCACACCAACTGTAAGTTTTCTCAAAATAAGTCAGTCCTACAAGTCCACAAAGAAGAATTTGTAAGTTTATGATTATTATTAATTTCCTCTTGTACTGATAAGTTTCCCAGTGGTTCTAGAGCTCTGGTGGACAGGCAGCTTTTCTGTCCCATGGTATGAGAGCCTGTTAAATGTTATGTATGTGGCTTCTGTCATCTGAGTCCAGCAAAATGTCACATGAAATAACTGTTGGTTGATAATATTTTGGGAAACCAACGATCATTATTGCTGTTATTTAGATAAAAATCTGAAATGTCATAAAATAAAAACACCCAAAAGGAACAAGTCACAGGAAAGGGAGAAATAAAAAACTTTTTTTTAATTTTCAAAGGATTATTTAATAATTTAGTTCCCAGCTAGTCAACTCAACTAGAACCATTAGGATTCCAAATCCACTTGAGAAGCAACTGGGGTCATAAATTATAAATGAAAACAATAAAATAAGTGATTTCATTTTGTTTTCCAGACCATTTTTGCCATCACATAGGGGAATATGGTAGCTCCAAACAACTGTGAAATTAGTGAGTTTTGGAACACTCATCAGCCCTTCCAGGACCCTCGGTGAACCCCATTCTGACCGTGACACAACACTCACTCCGCCTGCATCCCTACAGCCCAAGTTAACTAACATGAAGCAGGGTGATTAACAACAAACAAAACCACGTATTCTCGGACAACCCCTAGTGTGATAGTGTGTGTGCATGTGAGCAGTTCTGGAGTACCTCTGCCCCTGTGGTTTCCCCTCTAAAGTTTTTAAGGCAGAAATATATTACCTCACATCAGGTTTTCTGAAGTGTGTTTTTTCTATTGTTACAAAGTTATATCCTATTATTTCTCACTTCTGGAATCTTTTAAATTCAAATGCATTTTTACATTTAAAACCTGTTTGTCTTTGATTTCTTCACTTGAAAATTTTGTCTTCCTGAATTTTTCTGTTGGCATTTTCTTTTTCCTGTTTGTGTGCTATTTTTTTGAATGTACAAGTATATTGTCAGAACAGGTCAGCAAAATGTTTTGCTTAATTTGTACTTTTTGTTGTATTATTCACATGCAATATTTCTTTTGTTCTGAATAAAAATGATTTCTTCACATCTTGTGACCCTACCTTTATGCTCAATTAGGTTATTCTATCTACTCATAGGCAGTTATAGGGAAAGACTCAAATGAAGATGTGTGGCTTGCAATTTGTCTCTAAGGAAAGCCAGAGTCAACAACACATTTAGGCAGAACTCAGGCCATAAATGTAAATAATCAACATCTACTAATAATTCATGTAATGGTTATAGAAATAAATTAAAAGAAATTTTAAATGGTGACAATTTCTAAGCAATGGATCAAAACTAATGGCAGATGAACATCAGAAGTTATGATTCATCCTCACAAAAATAAATAAATAAATAAACCAACCAACAAATAAATAAATAAATGGAAAGAACAGAGTAGCAGAAACATCTCCAAATCCATGTGAAGAAAAGAAAGGCATTCTTTAGCCGAGTCTCAAGTCCACTGCTTTACTTACAAATCCTTCTCACATATTTCCTCCTGAAATTTTATCATCTTTGAGAGGTTTTCTGACTTGCTTCTCCCTGTGGATTCCAAGATAACAGTAGGATAAAAATAACCAACTGCTCCAGTTAAGCGATTAAAAACACCAACATCATGAGCTACTATTCTAAGATCTGTTCCAAGTTTTTCATGAAAGTCAATACGGACCCATGCTCTCTGGCCATAAGGAGGTCAAGCAGCACATTCTCGAGTTTCCAGTGTGCCTGGGTGTTCTAAGGGCTTACTCCTGCTCCTTCTCTAATCTTGTACCATAAGTCCCCATCAACATGAAGGCATTCCAGAGCCCCCCTCTATGGCACCCTTCCACATTCAGCACTCTTTGGTTCAGAGAGAGGAAATCTTAGCAGGGCCCTAAGATATATCTTCAAATGTTCATGACTACTAAACGTAAACACAACAGAAATCTTCACTGCCTACTTTGTGTTTATATCAAATGTAGCTGAATTCCTCGGATACGTGACTTTGGTGTGGAGTCAAGTTTTTGTTAGAGATAGTTTCATTTGCTTGGTTACCTTACATTATTTACGACCAGGGCTAAGTGGTGGAGCTTCTCCCTCATGGAGCTGACTGAGCAGACATTTAGAAAAGTCAGCATTTGTCCAAAGGGTCATTGCTTTTGAGGTTGAATGATGTTTTAAGAACCTGATTTTTCTTGACAGGATTGTTTTGAGATTAGGAGTATCTGGTTTAGTATATAGTGATTTTATCAGGCTGCTCTCAAAACAGAAATCACACTGGCCACACATTCTCAAGCCTGCTCTCTGACGCCAAAGAATTCTCATGTCAAGCCTGATGTCAAAGGCCAGACGCTGCCACCACACCACGACTTCCATCTGCCACATGCCCTCACAGGAGAGAACATGGTACGTCTGAGTCCTGGGCCAACAGACCACACTGGCACTTTATTCTATCATGGACAACTAGATGCCCGGTCAATAAGAATGAGGAGCATGCATATAGATGGCAGAGCCTTGCTTCAGAAAGCAGTAGTGCTAGCCATCCATTCATTCCATGATACACTCTTTTAGGTTTTATAATTGTAACTTGGAAACTGCCAATCTTTTTTAATTACCTGATAGTACAGATTAGTATAAAGTCAAATGGATTCACTTAATGTTCAGGCTATCTGACAACAGTTCAATTATTTTACTTATTTGACTAGATTTTGATGCATTTATCAAATATTTATGTACACAAATACAATCCTTAATAATCTTGCAAGCATATCTTATTGCTTGGAACAGCATCCCAGAAGGTGTTACATGGAGTGACTCATTTTCAGTCTGGAGATAAACAGGGACATAAAGCTCACTGCTCCCAAAATGTTGGAGCCTCCTCTTCTACCTGGCATCCCTTAAAATATGAGAAGAGAGTTACTAGATTCCACTCCACATCTATAAATTTTCATGTGATAGATCTTCTGGCCTCAATGCTATCAATCGCACAGAATGGTTTCTGAACCCTTTACCATGAAAGCTGCTCCCTAAATACATGCTGGTTGGCCGGTAGTCGATCTTGGGCACTTAGGGTGCACAGGAGCCAGTGCTCCTGCAGCTAAAGACACATTCCTGCACACGCAGACTTCGTACTCTGTCATTTATATGAGCCCCCAATGCAAATGTAGCAGCCCAGAACCGTGAAACAGGTGGAAGACAGCAGCAGCAGCAGCAGCTTGTCACACCTTCTGATGGCCCAGTCACAGTGTTGACTCTTATCAGAGACAACTTGCCCTTCATGCTTTTTGGTTTTGTTAAATTCTATTACTGCACACCTCTCCCACTCTGTCTTTTGAACTCAGATGGGAGAAAAGGCAGCTGTTCCAACTGTGTAAGCTGTGCCTCAGGTCCCCTTTACTCTGTTGCCCTCAGGAAGGCTGCCCCGGTCCCTTCCATTTAATTATATCCTTTTAATAAGGAAGGAATCTGCTTTCCAGGGACAGGAATAGCATGTGTATGCATATGCATCTCACACATTTTCTAAACTAGTCTGACTCTCATTCGGACAATTCCTGTCTGAGATATCTTCAGGTCCGTCACATCTCAGGACAATGAAACTACAAAGTAAGAAGTTTTCCCCCAATCCCATCCAAGTTCTGTGTGGATTCACATTATCTGTTTAACATTGATCGTTTATGTGTGCATAACATGTACCGCTGTGGGAAAAACAAAAACAAAAACTTCTTTTGTAGAAACTTAAGGTAGATATGTCTTTGATGGGTATTGGTAAGCTATTCTAATCTTTGCCATAGCTATTTGAACTATCAATTCATAATATTCACATTTCCTGGAAAACAGCACAATTGATCTGATGAAGATCTAAGTAAATCTTGGATTTACTACTGGAATAAGTTGACACATGTCATTTTAAGGTAACTAATACTCTGATTAATATTTCAGTAATAGTGGCAACTCATTTGCAGTGTTGAAGAGGTGCAGTTTATTTGTATCCAGAGGTTAAAAATTGTGACATGGGAAGTGCTGCTTTTTATTCATTACTTCAAGCAGAAGTTCAAATGTATAGAAAAAGGTCCCCATGATCTAATTCCATACAAAACAGTGACTTGCTTATTTGTGTGACTTGAGCAAGGATGGGAAATCTTCATATAGTACAATAGTGAGTCAGTTATCCAACACTCTGAAAATCACACTGGCCATTCTTTCTATGAAATTGGAATGAATATGAATGGGATGGTCTGTAGCTGTGTCTACATCAGGCAGTTGATGACATCTCTCCCTTCTCTGTGTACATATTGTTCTTTTGTCTTATTGAGCTTTGACCGGGTCCCAGAGGAGTAACCACATACGCAGGCATTCTAGGAACCCCATGGGTGCCTGGTCTATGGGATGTTTAAGTGCTTCTCACTATTTGCCCATTCTCAACCCCATTCAATATAGTAGTGACAGTTCTCCTCACCAAGGCTTTGAAGTTACGGCAGTATTCACTACAGGCAAAGGGGCTTGATTGCCTCCCGAGTGAGCTTCCGGACTGATATCTTCTCATCATCTACATTTTTGGCAATTGCCTCATGCCTTCCTAAAAGCTTCCTACTTGCACCTTCATTTGCATTCTTGTCTTGTTCAAGCTGGTCTTCTTGGAGACATTTCTGGGAACATCTATTTCTTTTGGGTTCCTTGGCTCACTTTGACAAGCTTTGCTCAATTTCTCTCTTTCCTTGTCCTCCAAGATTTCGTCTCTCATTCCTGAAGGTGGGCTAAGAGAAGAAACCCTTCTCTCACTACACAAGACCCTATAATGGAAGTAGAGGGAAGAGCACATCCCCAAACACTTAGTGAAAGTGAGGGAGGGGATAAAGCAATGAGCTTCAGTGAGACAGATCCAGTCCAGGTCCTGGGGAAGTCCTGGGTGATGGTGTTGGCCAGCTTCCACTGATGGCATTTCATGCTTCAGAGGGAAGAGTGCAAAAAAGACTTAAAAAGATATATGTAAATTACTATACCAGAATGAGAGAATACCGATAGCCATCCCTAAGGAGCTCTCAAAATAAATCCATTAGTGTGTTTTCTCTAATGAATGTTCAGTTCCCCACATTCAGTTTCTCCAACTAAATGTAGCCCAGGTAAAAGAGGTTCACACTTTGCAGAGCTTGGATCCCTCAGGAAAGGCTCAGACGAGTGTAAAAACCCATGTAGTAGCCACCTGGATCCAACAGTCTTACTTACTGTGATGGGATGTTCTGAAACCTGAATCTGCAGCCTTCATGGATCTTTTAAGTTTGAAGACATTAATTACACAATTGAAAGTGGTAACACTACATTCTTTGTTGTTTCTGGAGATGGTCCATGGTTGTCCATACTGTTAGCTTCTTTTTACATATATGTGTGCACATGTGTTTGTGCTTGCCATTCTCCCTATTCTCCTGATAAATTTCCTCTTCATCTGTCATGTTTCACTCAGAATGTCACACAATCAGAAATTTATAAAAGGAAAGAGCTAAATCTATACAGCACTAACAATTTTGATGAAAGTATTATAATAGGATTCTAATTGAACAATTTACTGAAAAAAATTAAAATTATTTCGGTTGCATATTTCTCATTAATCTGTGAACTCACCCACAGCAGGCCTGGTATTTCATTCTGGCTTCCATCTCCTGGCCTGTCATTAGCCTGGCCCTGTTGGCTGTCTGACGAATTTAGTGAAATTACCCACATGACGGGAAACGAAGACCCACACATTTCCTAGTCACTTGGATCAGTGCCTGGCTTTTTATATTTCCATTATTTATTCAGAAAAGATAATTCACAGAGAAAGGAAAAAGAACTTCCACATTTGTATGCCACTCTAAGAAATAAAAACATCTCAAGCTTAATAAGGAAAAAGTCTACTTCACACTGAAGTGGAGTAGAATTCCTAAAATAATAAACCCACCAAGCTCACGCGTGCGCGCGCGCACACACACACACACACATACACACACACACACACAGAGAAAAAGTGTTATTGCTAAGATATTAGAAACCAATCTAGCCTCTGCAGGAACCTGTGGTAGGAATCTTAATTATTTGAGGTTTGACCTCAAAAAATTGAGACTCAGAAGCATAAGGCTTTGAACCTAACAGTATCTAGTTCACTGAATTGCTCAAATGTAAACAGCCCAGATGCGACCATGGTCCCCAGCTGCAACATTACCTGGGACAATACATAAAAATTAATTTTGTCATAATTTCTGCCTCGTTCTATAATCACTTCTGATCAGATGATATTCTCGGGTGCCACTGAAAAATCACAGCAGCCAAGCTTTTGCCTTACAGGGGCTACAGCCTCCAGCTCCAGGGGTTTCCCACAGGTCGCCCTTAGTCCTTTCTTTCACACTAGTGACACAGAAATTGCACTGTCACATCTCGAGCTCCTTGGCTGACTGTGTGTTCATTAACGCATGGTGCCTTTGCAGGAGTTCCAGTTATGTTCTAAACAGGATGGTTTGTGTGGGGACACATTTCTTCTCTAATAAAGAAAAGAGTGGGAGACCCCTAAGAAGATGCATATGAGCAGAATCAACTGGTATTATTTTCTTTCACATCACTAGGGACCCAGAAATGAGGAAATTGGAGGGGAAAGGAGTTAATCATTTACTCCATTTTATCTGCACACATTTTGCAGACATTTTTTCATACTTACATGTGAATTTTAGTTTGGGGCTACTTAAATTTTAAAATTTTTATATTTGTTCTTTCAAAAATGGTCTAAGAAGTCTGGTAAAAATGATTACCAAATGGGCTCACAGGTGATGCTGTCCTTGCTCTTTGGTTCTATACTTGAGGCCCAGTCCTGAAAACAGAACCAACCTGTGGGTCAGACAAAGGTAAGGCTAGAGCTCAAATCTAGTAAAAAATGGGCCTAGTCTGGTAAAAATCGTGGGATAAATGAAAACAGGGTAAGGAAGAAAATCATAGCGTTTGGTGGGTCAGCTGTAGAGATGGAGACTACACAGCCAGGCAAGCTGCTTGGTGAGCTAATCACAGGTGTGTCCAGGTGTCGATACCTCCAGTCTTTGAAACTGTAATGGGGAGCATTAGCGTCCAATTATCCCATGGGCTATAGAACTGCCAACATTTCCTATTTCTACTTCTATGTGAAAAACATTGGAAAGTTCTTGTTTAGAGCATGACACCGTCACAAGTTAAATTCTAAAAGTTTGACCCATGACAAAGGATTAAACTGCCACATGTATGGCTCTAAAAATGACCATTGTCCCAAGCAATAGTGCCCAAAGTGCAAGTAATTTGGGACAGCCCATGGCTACTTTTAGACTATTTGCACTGTGCGGCTCTTTATAGGCCTTGACATATATCCCTACGCTCAACACCATACACAGGTAGTGAGCACAGATCCTAGGCACAGGCAGCTTGAACAGTTCCCTTGGCCCCCTCCCCGCCAGGTATAATCTCTATAATCTCTGTCTGCAGAAGCCCTCAGCCTTCTCAGTGGGCCCACAGGCTGCACCTTATTTGATCTCATGCAATTTCTTTTGCATCTTCTTTCCATTTGGGAATTGAGAGGTAGGTATCCTAGAGAGATGTGCCTTCCTTTCTAACAGGTGTTCTGGACTCACAGGTGATGCTGTCCTTGCTCTTTGGTTCTATATTTGAGGCCCAGTCCTGAGAACAGTACCATCCTGTGGGTCAGACAAAAGTAAGGCTAGAGCTCTAACCTAGTAAAAAATGGGCCCAGTAATAGTACTTTTAACTGAAGGACACTAACATTTCAGGTGGGCTGTAGATCCATGGAACCCAGGACATTTGAGTTTGCTGGACTTTCACTCCTCCCACAGGGTGTGTGCAACCTTCTTGCAAACCTTGCACAAACCTATTTGTGTGCTGCCATAGAGGTTTTACCTGATTGTGAGCAAACTCCAGGTCAGCCAGGCCAACTTCTTCTGTGAGGTGGTCATATCCATGTCTAGGTGTCTGTATCTTATCTCTGCTTCGGAAACCCACCACAGCCCCACACACCAGCTTTATCTCTCAGTTTGCACCTTTCTCCTATGAACTGAATGTCTGTACCTACCCCCCACCTCCACCTGCCAAATTCATACATTGAAACTTAATATCCAGTAGAATGATGATAGGAGGTGAGGCTTTTGGGAGGAGATTAGGTCACCCTAATCAGGTAAAGGAGCTCCCTGACCCTTTCCTCCATGTGAGGACACAGTGATACAGTAAGAAGACCCCATCTTTGAACCTGGAAGTAGTTCTCACCAGATGTTGAATCTGTTGGCACCTTGATCTTGAACTTCCAACCTCTAAACTGTGAGACATGAATGTCTGTTGTTGGTAAGACCCCAGATCTGTGGTGCTTTGTAATAGCAGCCTGAATTGACTAAGACAATTTCTATCTGGATGTTTCTGATACTGAATTTACTAGAACATGATCAAGCATTCATTACTCTGCAGATACACAAATTTACTTTCACATAAATTAAAAAATGATTCTTTCTCTGTACATCTAGAGCACCTTAAAGATACTTGATTTTATTTTATTTTTTATTTTATTTTATTTTTTACAGCGATAGAGAGAGAGAGAGTCAGAGAGAGGGATAAATAGGAACAAACAGACAGAAACAGAGAGAGGTGAGAAGCATCAATCATTAGTTTTTCATTGCCGTTGCGACACCATAGTTGTTCATTGATTGCTTTCTCACATGTGCCTTGACTGCGGGCCTTCAGCAGACCGAGCAACCCCTTGCTGGAGCCAGCGACTTTGGGTCCAAGCTGGCGAGCTTTAGCTCAAGCCAGATGGGCTTGCGCTCAAGCTGGCGAGCTCGGAGTCTCGAACCTGGGTCTTCCGCATCTGAGTCCGAAGTTCTATCTACTGCGCCACGGCCTGGTCAGGCTAAAGATACTTTATTAATTACCTTGAACCTTACATTATAATAGACTGTTTACATTTTTTTTACCCCAATAAATAATAAAGTTCTTAGGCATTCATTTATTTACTTTTTAATTCTAGGTCTTTAATATAGTTTCTGCTGTGTAATCCCTCATGAAATTTTTGTCAAATAAAAATATGAATCAAAAAGTGTTGCTCTGTTTTCTTAACTCCCAGTCACAATAACCACTAACGTTTGTAGCCTTCATACCACATGCAGGATCTTGTTCCAAATGCCGTTCATGCGCTGGCTTTCAATTCTCATTGCGGCTCTGGGAGTAAGAAACCATTATTGTCCCCATTTTTCCTTTCTCTTTCTTTATGTAACAAAAGCTTCTGCAGACAGTGGTTAAATCATATAGTGAAAATGACTCGATTCAGAGACATGAAATATGTAAGGTTAAAAACAGATCCTTCCATGTCATTATACATTTATCCAAACCCACAAGATGTATGACACCAAGAATGACCCTAATGTAAACTATGGACTCTGGGTGATGATGACCTGTCAGTGTAGGTTCATCAGTTGTAACAAACATTCAATTTGATTTATGATGTTGATAATGGGGAAGGCCATGCATGTGGGAGGTATATGGGAAATCTTTGTACCTTCCCCTCAAGTTTACTGTGAGCCTAAAACTATTCTAAAAAATAAAGTCTATAAAACTTTACAATCAGTTGTTAGGACAATGCAGATGCATTTGTTCTTACAAGAACCTCCAGAGATAGTTGTAGGAATAAATGAAATAACTTTTGCTGAAAACCCAGAAATCTTCTGAACTAGAGGCTGTCCCACAAAAGAAATGAAATGTAAGGCATGTATAGTCCCACAACAATGGAGCAATAACAATAAAGACAACAGCAGTATTTTGAGTCTGGAATTCCTAAACTTATTCTATGCATAACTGTATCTATGTGGCTTAATGTGCCTTTTAAACTAATACCAAGATAATTTCAAATTGGCTATTTGGATCCTCAAGACTGAATTAATTCAAAAAGCAAAGCATCAAATTTGTGTCAATATTATAGTGGCATTTAGGGACAAAGTAATGTTTCTATGTCAACCCAGTACAATGTTTTAAACTTTTTATTTCTAATACTGGGTTATTTAATTAAATCTTCAATTTTGGGATTGCTACTTCTTAGATATTTCTGTAGTTTAAGTCCCAGTACTGCCTAGATCCAGTATTCTAGTTTCTGATCTTACACCTATTCAAATCACTGTCTTTCACAATATTTTAGTTATATTCCAAGACTTCACTAAAATTTTACCTATTCCAAGAAGACTGTCCTGACTGCTTCAACTATTTCCAGCACATCTACTGTATTTGTATTATGCCACCTAAGATATATGTGGTCCTCCCACCAGACGGGTTGGAGACTCTAAGGTAAAGCTATTATTATAAGATAGCTCTATTCTCTTGGGCTACACTGAAGTAAAGATTATAATAATCTTGTATCCTCACAATACCTAGCACTTTGCTAGACATGAAACTTACCAGACAACTGTTTGGTTTCCAGAAACAGCATCCCAAAGATAGCACAGTGTATACAATGATCTATTTCCTTGTATTCTACACATTTCCAGGTTGCCTCCCACACCAATATCCTCTATTCTTGATCATTTGTCTCCAAGGCTGCAGTAAACTCTATTTCTGAGTATCTCTTCCAGTTGAAGGTTTACTCACAAAAAAATTAGGGGATTAGAGAACGTGCAAATACTGCAGTACTTTCAGCCTTTTGTATAGTTCCTTTTCACCAATGAAATAAAAGTTGGTTTTGCATTTCATTTGCATAATTGAGCAACTTTCCTTGACTTGTCGTTCACTTTTCTGATGTTCTCGTTTAATAAAAAAAATGCATTGTTTTTTATCACTTCATATTCATTTTGAAATATCCCCTAATTTTTGTGAGCAGTATAGATGTCAGGCATAATATGGCTCTTTACATATATTGACTCATTAAATCCTTTCAACAGCCCTAAGATATATTATTATTATTCACCCTACTACAGGTGAGGAGACTCAGGCATGATCAGGATGGCTGGTTTCCCAATACCACTCATGTACTTAGTGTAAAATAGAGGATAAAACTCAGGGACTGCCAACTCCAAGTGCAGTGGCAGCAGCATTTTCTGTATAAGCAGCAGCTTTGGTTTTGAGGTGTTGGTTGTTGGCTGTTTGTCGCTGTTGTGCAGTGTGTCTATAGGATGGCACACACAGTGAGTGGGTGTCTGACCCTGATTCTGAGGTCTATTACCCAAGTGATCCTGGCATGTCTTTTAGCTCCTCTAAAGCTTAGTTCAGATTGAGAATGTGATTCCATCGTTTTATTGGAGTATAAGCTGCAAAGAGAGAGAGATACATACAAGTTTGTTATGATGATGATTATACAATGATGCCAGAACGAGGACATTGATTTTCACATTTCTTACTGCTTTAATCAAATATGCAGTGTTTTCCACGCATGTGTTCTTCTTGCTGTTCAATAAATGTTTGTTGATTAGATCATTGGATGGTCACAGAAGTGGATTCTCATTAAACAACACTGTATGATAAGAGAAATGGTATCATTTTGAGCATTATTTTCTCTTTAGAAGAAAAATAAACACACTTGGGTTTGGAAAGAAAACCATAATGAAATGTATTTTTTTTGCAACCAAATTATATTTAAATTATAAAACCCTTGAGCCATGACCAGTTAATGCAAGCACCATAAATAAGAGTTTCACTCTCAGCATTACATAAAACGCCTGTCTCCTGTTCCTTTGATCCCAACACATCTCTAAGACTGTCTAGCTGCAGATTTTGCAGAACCTGGATTCCTGCACCTGTATTTTTATTTAACGAGAAGGTCAGACAGGGCCCCGTTTCTGTCAATGGCTACTGTGAGTTCTTCAGAAAAAGCTGCAGAGACTTTAAACTGTGCAGGGCACCTGGCTCCAAGGAACCATTTGTGACATGGGTTCCACTGTAGCCTGTGCCCCTACTGCCTGCCTCTCTCATTTGCTTGTTTTCTGCTTCAGTCAGAGCTGTGTCCTCTATTATGACCTAATGGCATCACAATTTTTCCCAACTTGCCAGAAGTTTCTGGAATATACTTAAAGAAAGTAGTCACTCTGCTTCTTGTTAGTTGGCCCTCATTTGAGGCATCTGTCAGAGTTGGAATCAATGAGTCATACTAGCTGATCAAAGGGGAGATTTCAGCAGAGGAAGAGGATGTGGAGGGCCCCAAGCTCCCTTCCTAGAAAAAGCTTCAAGTCAAATGCAGATACGGATGTTGGCTGACCAAAGGCTTAAACCACATTGACCATTTTGTATGACACTTTCATTTCCCTGGAAATCTTAAACTAGGCACATATGTGATGCAATTCATTTCTTTCAGCTACACCTTCCAAGACTGCACTGGGGGGGGGGGTGAAGTGGATAAAACACAGTAAACAGTAGACAGCAGAGCTGAAATGTTTCATATCAAATATATGCACAAAGCTTCCTGGAAGTTTTTAGTGTTTGGGGGTCACAGCTTCTTTAATAATCTGTGGGAAGTCTCTGTGTCCTCTGCTGTCTTCCTTAACACAGCCTTCTGAACTTGTGTTGGAGGATGCCCAGAACTTCTGACACACAATGGGTCTGTTTCTGAGTAAACAGCCCCACCCTACTTGGGAGAGTTAGCCAAGAGATCACTGACCCAGGGCCCACCAGCCACGAAGAGATGGTATTGCTCTAAACTAGACTGTTTCTTAAAGACCTCAGTGTCGAATCTGAAATGTGCAAGGACAGAGATGGAAAGTAGAACTGCAATTCCCCCGTCCTTCTGGTTTTGACCTAAAAATATATGCTAAGCCTTGAGAACACCCATTCCATCATACGCATATTGGACGGAAAAATCACTCTTCTAGGTCAAGAGTTAGGTCAGATGTCAGAGCTGTCCTATTGGCAGAGTCAGGTGTCGGCTGAGAAGGAAGGAGATGAGGTTTGTACAGTGGGAAAGTTAAACTTCCTCTTTAAGAGCAGTGCAGTGACACACTGACTTTGAAACAGGATGGATTACTTTCCTAGGGTGGCCATAACAAAGTGTTTAAGACAGTCTAGGTGTCTGAAACAATAGAAATCTACTTTCTCACAGACCTGAAAGCTGCAAGTCTGAGATCAAGGTGTGGGAAGGGCTGTTTCTCCTGAGGTCTTTCTCTTTGGCTTAGAGATGGCTATCTTCTCCTTGTTTTTTTCACATCGTCTTCCCTCTGAGCTTTTCTGTGTCCTAATCTCCTCTTTTCATAAGGACACTAGTCATATAGAATTAAGGCCCAAATGATTGATAATAATGGTAACCTCATATTACCTTAATCATCTCTTTAAAGACCCTATCTTCAAATACAGTCCCATTCTGAGATCCTGGGGTTAGGATTCAATATGATTTTGGGAGGGAACTTAGTTCAGCCCATAACAGTGTATGTCCACATCTATATTTCCTTTTCAAATCTTCAGGAAGTAGTATTCAGTTAAGAGTTTAGGAAATGCCCTTCTAAGCCGTATGTAGCTCTTTACCCTTATTTAAAAATTCTTCCTTGATTTTTACGCATTGGCTTACTAGGTGATGAGCAGTTTGATGGCTGATTGTTATTCTTTCTCTCATAGGTTCCAGCACAAGGATGAGCACATACTAGGTTCTCACTGAACACTTAGGATTCAAATGCTAATCATTCTAATTTTGGCATTTTTTTATTCTATGTTTTCTGAGACCTTAATCTGTGCTCTGGCTTCTCTCAAACTAGTAAGTATGGAATACTTTGACATCTGAATGAATTTGACATCTGAAGCAATACTCAAAATGCACAAAAGACATTTAATGAAGGTTTGTTGAATGACTTAATGTATTGATTAATTATATTCATCTTTTTCTAAATGACTTCTGCCTCTGCATTGAAATCTCAACAGAGCCAAAGCAATCTTGAGAAAGAAAAACAAAGTTGGAGGTATAATGCTTCTTAATTATAAATAATACTACAAGGCTGTAATAATCACAACAGCATTTTACTGGCACAATAACAGACACATAGAATAGAGAGTCCAGAAATCAACCAACACATACACAGTCAATTAATCTATAAACAAGGAGGCAAGGTTATACAATGGGGAAAAGACAGTTTCTGTAATAAGTGGTGTTGGCAACACTGGACAGATGCATACAAAAAAATAAAAATAGATTACCTTTTTACACTGTATTCAAAAGTAAACTCAAAGTGAATTAAATGATTAAATGTAAGGCCGGAAACCATACAAATACTAGAAATAATCATAGGCAGTAAACTTTTTGACATCAGGTTAAGAAATATTTTTTGGATATGTCTCCTCAGGTATGGACAACAAAAGCAAAATTAAACAACTGGGACTACATCAAACTAAAAAGATTTTTCACAGCAAAGAAAACCATTAGCAAAACAAAAAGGCAACCTACTGAAAGAAGAAGATACTTGCAAATGACACATCTAGTAAGAGGTCAATATCCAAAATATAAAGAACTCATGCAACTCAACATAAAAACATAATAATTCTATTAAAAGTGGGCAAAGGGTCTGAATAGACATTTTTTCAAAGAAGTTATTTTTCAATTTTTTTAAAAAAATAGACATTTTCAAAGAAGTTCAATATGACCAACGTCATTAGCCATCAGGGAAATGTAAATCAAAACCCCAGTGAGATATCATCTCATACTTGTCCAGTGACTATCATCAAAAAGACAACAAATAATACGTTTTTATGAGAATATGGAGGAAAGGGACCCCTTGTGCACTGTTAGTAGAATGAGGAATTTATGCAGACACTAAGGACAACAATATAGAGGTTCCTCAAAAACTAGAACTGACACATGACCCAGTAATTCCACTTCTGGGTATCTACCTGAAGATAATAAAAGCACTAACTCAAAAAGATATATGTACCCCTATGTTCATTGTAGCACTATTCACCATAGCCAAGACATGGAAGCAACCTAGGTGTCCACTGATAGATGACTGGCTAAAGAAGATGTGGTGCATATATATAATGGAATACTATTCAACCAAAAAAAAGAAGAAAGTTTTGTCATTTGCGACAATATAAATGGACCTAGAGGGTATAATGCTAAGTGAAATAAATTAGACAGAGATAAACAAATACTATCTAATTTCACTTATATGTTTGTTTATGTAAATAGACATATAAACAAACAAAACAGGTTAATAGACACAGAGAACAAATTGATGGTTACTGGAGGAGAAAGGGTAGGGTTTGGGAGAAAGAAGTGAAGGGAAATAAGAGGTGCAGACTTCCAGTTATAAGACAGATAAGCCATGGGGATGTAAACTGCAGCAGAGGGAATATAGTCAATAGCATAGCAATAAGTTTGTACAATAACAAAGTTACTAGATTTATCAGAGAAATAACTTTATAAGGTAAATAAATGTTCAATAACTATGTTGCACACCTGAAACTCATATAATATTGTAAGTCAAATATAGTTTAATTTAAAAAAGTAAAAAAAGAAAACTTGACTGATATCTCACACGGGATTCTTCATTTCTGAGGGTCTTCTCTCCCACCAAAGGCCAGAATTTATGCCTTGCCTTCTATCTTAGTTGAAACTATAGGGCTCTGTGTTCTCTCACATTAGGCAAAATGAGACATCCTTAGACAACTTAGAAAAAGACTGAAATGAGACTGAGGGGGAGATTTCCATAGGCTTAAATCACTTACCGGTAATTACTGAAACTTCTTTTTAAAAATCTGTGTATTGACATTTTTGGTGGATATGATAAATAGTCCTTTGGGAAAATATTGGAAAATATGACAAACTATATAGGAGGAAATTAAGCTTATTTATGTTTGCTAAACTTAGCAGTAACTACTGTTGTTATTTTGCAGGTGGGGACTCGCTAGTATTTGTTGCTGTGGTAATGTGAGTAGACAAACCCCTTTGTTTGTAAAGTCAGCTAACCCACATGATGGTGAGCTTACATAACAGTACATCCTGCTTTGTACACTTAGCATTTCCAAATAATTTAAAATTCTTTAAAACTATGATTTTTAGTGACTACATACTAGTTTATCTTAAAAATGCACCAAAAGTAGTCATTCTCTGTGTCTTAACCAATTTTGATGTTAACAGTTGTGCATAACTAGAGTGAACATTGTTGCATATAGGTTTTCATACTTGTCACATTATGTATTAGGATATATTTCTAGGAATGAAATTACCTGTCCAAGGTGCACAGATGGTTTAAAGTCTGTTGTTATAGCCTGACTGGTGGTGGTGTAGTGTATAGAGCATCGACCTGGGATGCTGAGGACTCAGGTTCCAAACCCCAAGGTCGCCAGCTTGAGCACAGGCTGACCAACTTGACTGCAGGGTTGTTGGTTTGAGTGTGGGATCATAGTCATGACCCCATGCTTGCTGGCTTGAAACCCAAGGTTGCTGGCTTGAGCAAGGGGTCACTGGCTCTGCTGGAGCCCCCTGGGCAAGGCTCATATGAGAAGCAATCAATGAACAACTAAAGTGACAAGTGACACACTATGAGTTAATGTTTCTCATCTCTCTCCCTCAGTCTGTCTGTCTCTCTCTCTATCTCTCTCTCTCTCTTTCTCTCTCTCTCTCTCTCTATCTCTCTCTCACACACACACACACAAACACACACACACATACACACACAAACATGCACACACAAAATAAGTCTGTTATTATAAATTGAGAGAATTTTCTGGGAATTCTATGCCAATTTAGACTGATCAGGAGTGAATGAGCATGTCTGTTTACAAAGAATTCTAGCAGAAATGGTGGTTTTATTAAAAGGAAGAACAAGAAAGAAAGGAAAACATTGTTGCAAATTTGTTAAGCAAAAAATGAGTGTTTTAAGAATTTGAATTTCTTTTTAATACTAAAGAGGTTGAAGATTTTTTTTCATTGCTTTCCAGTCTCTGAATTTCTTGTCTTATGAGTAACACTGGGCAAATTTTCCTGTAAGAAATAATTTATCTGTAATCCTTGTGGCATGTAGTTCCCCTATTTCTTATATACTGTGTAGTTATCTTACAGTGATTGTTTCTTTTTATTTTCTTTTGTTTCTTTGTTTGTTTTAAGTGAGAGGAGGGGAGATAGAGAGACAGACTCCAGCATGTGCCCTGACCAGGATCGACCCAGCAACCCCTGTCTGGGGCTGATGCTCAAATCAACCAAGCCATCCTCAGCACCTGAGGTCAACACTTGGTCCAACCGAGCTATCCTCAGCATTCAGGCTGACCCTTGAACCAGTTGAGCCTCTGGCTGCAAGAGGGGAAGAAAGTGAGAAGAGGGGTGGGAAGAGAAGCTGATGGTCACTTCTCCTGTGCACTCTGACTGGGAATTGAACCCAGGACATCTGTACACTGGGCCAATGTTCCATCCACTGAGCAAACCAGCCAAGGCTTTTTTTTAAATTTACTGAAGCTTTTTATTTTATCCAAGTGTATGAAAGCCCAGATGGTACATGGACTGTGTGTCATATGTGAGCACAGTAAGTCAGCAAAATGTATATGGGGCTGGGTTGTGATGGGTCATAAGGCAAACTAGGTCCAGCACTCACAAAAATTAGTGATTAGAGGAAAAAACCAGTACTTTTGTGATGTTGTCACTGATGCTGATTAGAAATCAAATGCGTCAATAACTTTTTTATAATTTCTTCCATTGAATGTCTTCTGGGAAAGATTTTTTCTTCTTGAGAATCTGTTTCTTAATTTTTTAAAAATTGTTGCTATTTTTAGTGTTTCAGCTTCCTACATATTTCATTTAGTTCTTCTTCAACTTATTTCTGTAAATGGTATGAATTAAAAAATCTTAATTGATTTTTCTCCCAACTGAGTCTACAAATTTTTAAACATCATTTATTGACTTAATTATCTGTTTGTCACCCACTAGGTTTTCATCTATTAGCATTTGCTTCTGGGAAAGCTAATCTTTTCCAATGATTGAAATATTTACTCTTGTATTTCCTGTAGATCCAGGCTGACTCTCCTTCCTTACTCATTCATAGTTTTTTATTGCTTTTTTCCCCCCTTTAATCTGCCTTGTGTTTCCTCTGTGAGTCACTTGATGGCTTATGAGTCTATGGTCCTAACATCTGACAACTGATAAGAAAAACTGGCCAAAGGTTATTAGAACCTGGTGAAAAGTGAGGTGGTTCTTAGGCAGAAAGGACCATCCTGGACTGTCAGGGAGACCTGAATCAAAGTCTCAGGGCAGTAATACCACTGCTTAGGGACCTACTCTTTCTTTTGATCTAATTCTGAGTAGCTTGAACGATCAGACCTCCACCTGATGCTTCATGTATCTTGCTGAATTTCTGGCTTCTATCTCAGAACAGTAGTGCTTTGTTCCGTAAATGTTGTCTAATTTTCATTGGGCTGCCTCACACTTTCCGCCTAACATTGTCCAGTAGAAGCATCCTATAACCTGTACTGTCCCATACTGAAGCTTTAGGCCACATGCAGCCACAGGACAGTTGAAATATGGCTAATGAGGCTGAGCAACTGAATCTTGCTTACTTAAATTTTAGGTTTTTATTTTTTTAATTTAAGCTAGTTACTTGGTAAGAAGTTGTACCCTACCCAGCCACACTGCCTGGTCCCGATAGAGCCTTTGACATGTAATGACTTTCGGGGCACACACAAGGCACTGACTGAAGAGGATATGACACAAGAGACCACTTGTTCCCAGACTGACACTCAGACACACATGACCACACAATCTATCTCCCATATACCCTGCAGGGCCTAGATTCTGTTTCCATTCATTTTTCCATTTCTTCCCATCTCACAGCTCCAACCTCCTTAAGAAATGACCTTCACCAACCAGGTTGCTAAATAAAAAAGACTGCATGCATCTTTACTTTGACTGACTTCTAAACAGGTTGTATTTGCTGACCATTCCATCCTTAAATGCCATCTAGCCAGAGGGCTCTGACAAATGCTCTCCTGAGATTTGTCCTGTCTCTCTGGCAGTCACCTCTCTCCCCTATGAGCAGGTACATTCCTCAGAGCCCTTTCCTGAGCACTGTACTTCTCCCACAGTTCCCTCAGGTGGTTCCAGCTTCCCCACAGATCCCTCCACTGAAGTCCAGACCCAAATGGCACCTGCCTCCTCAGCATCTTCAACAAGCAAGCTCAGCACACATTTCCAAGGACAAACTCTACCTGTATGCTCCCAACATCCAGGGACAAACAGGATTCATCCCACACATCTGGGTCCATCTTGGGTCCCTGTTTCTCTGTTTTCACATCTGGATCTATGTTGGGTCTCTGCTCTCACATCAGGATCCATCCTGGGTCCTTGTCTTTTCTGTCCTCGAATCTGGATCTGTCATGTGTGTTTTATTCTGAGTGGTCATGACCCTGCTCGGGCTCATAGCTTTATGTCTGAGTACATACATGTGCTGTGCTATTTTCCTACACGTCCTTTATGCTTTCTGGATTCCCCCACCATGGCCAACATAAGTTTTCACCTCCCACACACAATTTCAGTCCTTCCGAAGTCCCTCGTGACTGCGGACGAGAACTAGACTTCTCAGGGTGACTTCAGGCCTTTCAGGACCTGGCTCTGCCTACATGGCCATCCTCCCTGTATTCCCCCTTTGTCACTCATCTCCTGTCAGGGCCCTAGGAGCCTTATGGTTCCCACCCACTCTGAGACCCCTCTCTCCCCTTTTCCTCCATCCTCTCATCTTACAGGTACCCTTTTATGCTTGTTACAGGTCCTAAACACAGACTGCATCAAAGGTCAGTCTCCTTGCCGCCCTCACCTCCAAGTCAGGGCGCCTCCCAGATAGCTGGTTCCTTAGGGTCTTGCTTGGATAACCAAAAATAAGCAATCATTTTTTTTCTATAAGATTCAGTTCTGTTTGATTCAAACACAAGTGCCCAATAATAATTGCACCATAACCTTTTATTTTTGCACCATAGCCTTTTTAAATATATATATATATATATATATATATATATATATATATATATATATATATATATATATATATTTTCTTTAACTGATGTTTTTGTTTTTATATTTTTTTTATTTTATTCATTTTAGAGAGGAGACACACACACACACACAGAGAGAGAGAGAGAGAGAGAGAGAGAGAGAGAGAAGGGGGGGGAGGAGCTGGAAGCATCAACTCCCATATGTGCCTTGACCAGACCAGTGCAGGGTTTTGAACTGGCGACCTCAGTATTCCCAGGTCAATGCTTTATCCACTGTGCCACCACAGGTCAGGTGCACCATAGCCTTTTTAATAGTCACAAAATCTTTACACAATCCCCAAATAACTGAGATATTTACAATCTGGGCATATTATCACAAGAATGACTTACAAGTAAAATTTACAATAAAAAGTTTTCAACTTTGTATAACTTGGTGATGCAGTTCTATCTAAAACACCGAGTCATTATCGAGACTCAAATGGTCATTTGTCCGCCTGCTCCTTTTAGCTCATGCTCAGCAGATACTGAGCAGCCAAGATTTTTATGATATCCTAGGGCCCATCTGCAATTGGCCTCCTTCCAAGTAGACTTTAGCAGATACCCACATGAACTCTTAACAAAATAGAGGCTGCCAATACATTCTTTGGGGGACCTTCAGAGAAGCAACCAGGAGGGCACTTGCAGGACATATTGAAGGGGAGCTGAGTGAGCTCCACCAGCTAATTTTGATGTAGACATCAAGTTCCGCCAGGCAGCTCCACTGAGCTGCAGTGGGCAGAGTACGCCCTCCCTTCCTGTGGTCAGTTGGCTTCCTCAGAAACACCAAAGTAACTTTCAAACCGCTGTTCCTAACTCGCACGAGGAGAGATAATCCCTTCTCTGGGTGCATTAGTCTCTCCAGGGCTCGCCTCCCTGTGTCTGTAGCTGTGCAGCTTCCATGGTGCCAGAACCCTGCACGTTGCATTCCCATTTATTGTGCAACTTCATCAGTTTGGGCCTAAACATATTTTAAAATGTCAGCCTACTTATTTGGTCTCTGGGATGAGAAATGCAAGATTCTCAGAAAATACCATGTTTGGTTTGGACACTGCCCTGGAATGTGAAACGGGACAAAGGCTAAATCGTCCTAGAGTGTTACCAGGATAAAAAAAGAGAACGCATAAAAAATAGTGCTTGGTAAACTCTGATAGGCTGCTTTTCGTCACGCTTCACTCTTGCTTGTATTTATCATCACAGTCATTATTAGAACCATCCGATTGTATTGTCACAGAGATAGTTGAGAGAATGTGGAATCTGAAAGAAGATTTTCCCCAAAATGTCAAAACAGAGGAACCCGCACAAATATCTTTCACCAACAAAAAAAGAAAGAAATGAAGAAAGAATGAACTGCTCTTTGATGCTGTTGAATCCTTTGAAGGGACAAAAAATGATAGATCAGTAAGCAGGAAGCCAACCCACTTAGGAATGTTGCCTGGCGGTGACTTACGAGAGACCTAAGCTAAGCGTTCCCTATCCTGATTAGTCAGGACTTTCCAGGGAGAAACCCTCCCCTGTGAACTGGGCTCCTGCATTCAACATTGGCCAACCTCAGGGATGAGGACCCATGATTGGGGACTGCTGATACCTGGCTGAGTTCCTTGGGGGCCGCTGATGAATGGAGTTCACCGGTTTATCTGCCTGTTCTGACCATCTGGTACAGGCTGCATGTGGCTACCGTCAATGCTGGGTACTCTGCAGTGTCTAGAGCCTGGCTCCTCCACACATCCCTGAACCAGCAGCATTGACCTTCCCTGACAGCTGGTGAGAAAAGAAATGCAGAGGCTCAGGCTGGCCTCTGACCGGCTGATTCAGCATTTGCTATGAACTGACATGAGCTGTGAGCTCTTAAACAGGCAAGAGGCAACCCTTCAGCCAGACCATAAATTCTCACTCTGTCTCTCTCCTCCCCATTAGAGATGCACCTACTTGGGCTGGTCCCCACAAGCCTCCACTCCAACAACTGACCCCAGATATATGATCATCTCCCCATCCAATCAAAGAGGGCCTGGGGGGCTTTGTGTGAATTACATGGTGGCACCTTTGGAGGCCTGCACCCCCTGCATGAGTGATGACTGCTCTCGTCACCCGCTTCACGGCACCCCTGTGCAGTGCATAAACCAACCCACTTCCTCAGCCACTGGTATCCCCATCTCCATCAACTCAGCTGTTCAGTGCTTGTCCCTATTGATGACATGGACTTTTTAAATGGAGATTCTGCTATGGGTCGCTTTGTTTTTGTTTGCTCATTTACATGTCCCTGAGTTATGGTGCCAGGCAGTGGGATTAGCTGGAACCGGAGGAGAGAGCCCAGACATATTGCAGCTCATGGAAAATGTAAAAGCTCATAAAAACCTGAGAAAGAAGCAACATTTGTGCACAGAATGGCAATGCCCCTACGTTTCAGCTTCATTAGAGATAAACATAATTGAAATTTGTTCTTACTGCGGCACATTTTTCATTTTAGGTAAGAAGCTTTAGGACTCTGTCCATTGATGCCATTTGAATGCTCTGTGCTATTTGACTAGGGTTAGCGAGGAAGGTGCTCTTTTGCTGGCCAGGGCTTCTGGATTCAGATGCTCTCCATTTTCCAGACCAACAGATTTGGCCCAAACAAAAGCTTCTGTATTTAACCTTCCCATCAAAAATTTATTTTTTGCTCATTCACTCCCATTCTGTTTCTCTGCCACACAAACCACTCAACTTTGTTGCTAAATTGACAGCTTGGAAGAAACATCACTTTAGAAATGAGTATTTCTCCCATTTCATAACCCTTTTATGTACATCTTATTGTAATAGTCCCCATGATTTAGAAATTGATTTTGCCATAATATTTCAGATGTAATGAAAATGACAAGAGGACACTACAATGATTATAAGTTAATAATAGTGTTTCCCCCTATTATCATGAGCACAGGGTATTTTTTATTTAGTTCCCCTGAAAACAATTTTCTTCTCTTTTAAGTCCCAAATTTATTTTTTATTTTATTATTATTAATTTTAATGGGGTGACACCAATAAATCAGGGTACATATGTATAATGAAAACATCTCCAGGTTATCTTATCATTCAATTGTGTTGCATACCCATCACCAAAAGTCAAATTGTCCTCTGTCACCTTCTATCTGGTTTTCCCCGTGCCCCTCCCCTCCTCCCTATCCCACCCTTCCCTCCCTCCCCCCAGCCCGTAACCACCACTCTCTTGTCCATGTCTCATAGTCTCACTTTTATGTCCCCAAATTTTTATTAGACTCAAAAGACTTAAAGTTTCCCTCTCACATTGTTAAAGCTTTCTAAACACTTATTCTCAATTTCTGTACGTATCTCAACATAGGTCAGTTATAAGCAGTTCACAAACCCTGTCTATGGATTCCATATTGTATAGCACAGCCTTACAGCAATAAGTAGAGGTTCAACACCTGTACACCTTCACTTCCTACTCTGCTTCTCCATTCTGAAGGCTTCCGCAAAAAACTGGCAGATCTTCTGGGGAAACCATCATTTACCCTCTTTCCATTTTACTCATATCCATTCACCAACTGGATTCATCCCCACCCTCACCAATGTCTTAGTAAAGGCTGAAAATAAAGACATGGGAGGAGTCATTGAAATAAAGGTAGCAGCCAAAGTCTCTGGAAGGTGGAAGGACAGCAGCGGTCCTCACGTTTCTGGAGGATGGTTAGAGCAGGAAGCTGTCTGGGAAACTAGTGGAAGAGAAAGACAGGAAAAAATAGTTATCATTATGACCACTGTCACTATACCAGTTAATAACCAGGTAAATAACAACAGCATTGGGATATCAAAGGAAGATAGAATTAAAAAAAGAGAGAGAGATCTGTGATTATAGAGAGCAAAGAAATCCAAGAGGAGGAAAACTGAAAATACTTTTCTATCTATAATCTACCAACCCACATAGTGACTTAGCTTGCACTTGAAAATGTTAAAGAAGCTCACATTCAAAAATGAACTGGGGCCCCTGTGGTTTAAAGATGTCACATTTATTTTCTCTTAACTAAAACAAGTACCCTATAGAAATGTGTACAAAAAAAATTGTAACCTAAGTATCCTGTCTGGAAATAATTACTTATGAGCCTACCATTTTAAAAGGCTTCTTCATTTTTTCCCTTAAAAAGGAGAGGAAATGTCATCTTAGAAAACAGATATGAAGTCAGAATGTCAGCCGGGGGGGGGGGCAATGGGGGAGGGGAAGGCAGCTGATGGGCCTCGTGGTTGAGTGCACACTGATTATGACTATTTTAACTAGAACTAGATAAATGGTTTTTAAAGCTGCCTGCTCTACCCTAAACACCCTCAAAAAAATAAAAGTTCCTAACAACTCACTGCTAATTGCTTTCTCTACTGGTGGGGAGAGAGAGAGAGAGAGAAAGAGAAAGAGAGAGAGAGAGAAAGAGGCATCAATTCATTGTCCCACTTAGTTTTCCATTAGTTGTGCACTCACGGGTTGCTTCTTGTATGTGCCCTGACTGGGGACCAAATTCACAACCTTGGTGCACCAGGACTATGCTCTGAGCCACCCAGCCAGGGTCTAATTTTTAAAATAAATTTATTGGGGTGACACTGGTTAATAAAAGTATATAGGTTTCAGCTATATAGTTCTATAATACATCATCTATACATTGTATTCTGTGTTTACTACCCCAAGTCAAGTCTCCTTCCATCACCATTTATCCCCCCTTTAACCTCTTAGCCTCTTCTACCTCCCCCCACTCCCCTTGGTAATCACCACCCTGTTGTCTGTGTCTATAAGTTTTCTTTTGCTGAATCTCTTCACCTGCTTCACCCTGTCACCCAATCTCACTCCCCTGACAGCTGTCAATCTGTTCTCTTTATCTATATCTGTTTTTATTTTGTTTGTTAGTTTATTTTGTTCATTAGATTCTGCAAATAAGTGAAATCATATGGTATTGACTTTCTCTGATTGGCTTTTTCACTTAGCATACTTTCCAGATCCATCTATGCTATTGCAAAAGGTAAGATTCCCTTCTTTTTTATGGCTAAGTACTATTCCATTGTGTTAAAGTACCACAACTTTTTTTGTCTTCTCATCTACTGATGGGCACTTGGGCTGCTTCCAAATCTTGGCTATTATATAAATAGAGAAAGAAGGTATTCTTGTATAAGCATGGGCTTGGATTTTCCTTCCATACCTTTTGTAACTTGAAACAAGTTTGTTTAGGGAATGTGATCTATTTAAGTTTTTTAAACTTGACACAAAACTGAATTAGTACTATTTTCCATTTCTTAAGATGGGATTTTCGCCATCCAGCTATGGTAAAATCTCTGTTAGGAAAATGAGAACAGAACTGTAGCTTTAAATGATTTGCAAGATCCTGAGTTTGGCCGAAAATATTCCTCTGTGCTGGTGTGCACTGGCAACACTTGTATAATTCCCCCACGTGTGGCAGGAGGGACTGCCTGCCTGCAGGTGAGCTGTACCCAAGGTGGGTGGCTGACAGCCACACCAAATAGCAGAAGAAAAAGTCAGAATATTCATGACTTGAGTGAAGGAAGTTATAGGGAAGTTAGTAGAATTTGGTGAGATGTTGAGCAAAACGTTTGGGACAAGAGAAACTAAATGAGCAAAGGAAGATAGTGGGAATTGCCCTTAGGAGGCCAGAAGCTGACCTAGAATAAGTGTCTTCTTAAGGTAAAACTTATTGTTTCTGAGTTGCTTCCTTGACCAGCAAGAATGAATGAATAAATGATGGAATTCCTCACCAGCATTAGCTGACATAACTCAATCTATCTCTAACACAAAACAGGTCTTCTAACCTGAACACACTCAGGCTCTGGCCCCATGGACTCTCTCTCTCACCCATCATCTACACCCTGCTGTGTGTCTACCCAGAATTGGAACACCACTTATGTAAGAAACACATGGGTTTTGGGCCTTAAAGTCCTGATTTCAGGTTCTGGCTTCCGGTATAAGGGCCACAAGAACTTAACAGCTGTATAGGCAACCCTTAACATTTCAGAATTAGTTTCCCTCATCTACAAAATGGAATAACAATAGATGTCTTTTTACCTCACAGAGTTTTATGAAGATCAGATGAAATTATGTTTGTGACAATGTCTTATAAACTGTGTGAAATGTGTCAAACACTAATGACAAGCAATGATCAGCGACCAGTAAGAAGAGACAGTGTAGCTTTAGGAGCAATCTGAGGGCTTTGGAGTTTTAGGGCTTCCAGTCAACCCAGGTCATAGAGAAAGATGCTGGTAATAAGGGAAGATTCACTCTATTACAACAGAAGCCTGTGTAGGAACATAAACTGCTGTTAACTTCATGATTTCTTAATTTCCAAGTTTACTTCTTTGGGACATGAACCTGCTTCACTCGCTGTGTTCCTCCACATTCACAACTGGACATGGGAGCTGGCTCTTATCTTTCATTTTATAATCATACCCAGGAACTCTGGCAGTCAGGGTGCCATAGGCATCCTAAAAGTATCTCATTATTGCTGAAAACACAGCCTTGAAAAGATGGCAGTTCCAGGAAAAAACAAATTGCATTCATAGTCTCTTCACATTTATTCCCAATGGGCTAACTTCCTAATTTTGCAAGCAGTGGTCATACATGTCACACAGGTGAGACACGCTGTATTTTCCTTGTAATGCCAAATAGAATAATGCCATTGGAGCCATAGAGAGTAACATTAATTCAGCTTCATATGCCATTGTCAGCACCATCCCCAAGAATCTTCTGATTTTGAGTCTTTCTTCTCCTGCATGCCTAGGACCTACTGTGTGTGAGCATGGTTTTTCTAAAATAGAAGAATTAACCCCCGCAACCCTGCTACCACATATCCTATGTATAATGGATGGGGCGGGGGGCTTTCACTTTGTTGAGGGAACTTTGCAACTTGAAAAAGTGTATACAAGGGAATGTTTGCCCAACCTGAACAGGGAACTGGTATGAGGTAGCTGTCAAAACAACATGGCTGTTCCTTATATGGGTGAGATGACAAAGCTCACCATAAACGGAGGTGCTCTGCTGATAAACTTAACACTTTATGTGTCACAACCCTTTCTATTTATAAAGGGCCTTGGGCATTATACATTTCTATTTATTTAATATGTGTGATACACAAATGAGACTAGTGATTGTAATACAGGGATGAAAATTATGCCTTCCACTCTCATTTGAAAAGATCTCAGGTACTGAACAAATGAGGCAAACTCAGGATAACACAAGGTAAAGCAGGCTCGTGGGTGTTGCGATGCCTGGTTTGTGCAGATGCTGCACAAAAGCTGAGAAGAGAAGGTGTCGTCAATTCATAAAGTCCCAGCTGTTTTGCTCCAGTCATTTTGCTCCTTCTGTGCAGCACTGTAGACAGGATTTGATGGATCAGGGAAGACCCTTTGTGTGTCAGGGAGGAGAAACCTAACTCAAACTGGACTAAACACTGAGGGAGGTCATGGCCTCACTCAGGAACAGAGCAAGGTGGTTCCCTAGGCACCAGGGCTCACTGGCCTCTTCTCTCCAGTCCTGGATCTTTCCTTGCATGACTCACCTCTGGCTACCTCTCAGCCCTGCTGGGATGGTGTCCCCAGAGTGGAGCCATCACGCTGTGGGGTGAGGGAAACATTACACAAGAGATGTGCTAACTGGTTCAATCCAAGCTGTGCTGATCCTGGTTGGGACAGCTTCAAAATGGTGACAGCAGAAAGGGAAACCATGTTTTCTTAACAAGCTCCTCTACCAGAGCCTTCTATTCATTTTTAGCATGCAGGGTCTTTGCTCTAGAGCAGTGGTTCTTAACCTTTTTTGAGGTACCGAACCCCAGTTTCATATGCACATTCACCGAACCCTTCTTTAGTGATAAAATATGATTTTTTTTCCAAATTTAGTTTTGCCGGTGCGAGACTAGAGTTGCTCAACTTGGCATTGCATATCATGCAGATAGGACGCTGACTCCCATCTTGTTCTGATACATGTGAATCCATGTTGTACATAGTCGTCTGACCACTTTCTTTTTTTGCTCGACATATTTGCTATGGATTAAAATATTAAGAAAGAAACCACACGACATACAACTACGACAGCTGTTGACTACTGCGCGCACTAAATTCCCCGCAGCACTGGTTGGCCAAGCAATGTAATGTGATCCTCTGCAGCAAATGATGGCCAAGCGGGGCGTGTCATCACGACTTTACACAAGTGTGTCTTTACCTTCGTGGCAGAGGCTTCTCTGAACCCCTGAGACTGACTCATCGAACCCCTATTGAACCCCTAGGGTTCAATAGAAGCCAGGTTAAGAACCACTGCTCTAGAGTAAAGTGTGAATTGCATTCAAAACAAGACATCTGAGGGGGTCTTTGGAAAGACTCTCTTACCCTCAGTTTTCTCTTTCCTTGATCCATTACAATGTTCAAAGTATCCACCGTTGTGGAAATTGTAATATTAATAGGAGAAATTTGTCAAAATACCCAGAAGCCTATTGTCAACTATTGGTGTTCCATTTTGAATTAGCTTCACAGATCAGTTTATTCAACTTGAAGCAACTCAGAGCAAGGCTTGAAGGTAGAAACAGGAGGTGGGAGATATCTATGTAGTTATCAATTGCTTCCAAAGCAGGTGTATTTGAGCAGCGTGTCACTTGTGATGAGGTGTCAGACTCTGGGATGTAAGTGGCTTGCTGCCTTGTGTGACTAGTAAACCACAGCAAAAAGACTGGAAATCAGTTCACTGCCCTTTTAACTTACCACCTTTCAGAGATATCTAGCTTAAAGGGGAATTTCAAGACACAGAAAGGTGATATTAAGAAATGCAAATATATACACATCCCACTTCACCCTTTTGCCAGGACCATACAGTGAGACTGAGGGAGCCTGGCTACATCTCCCCCAAGCTTTCCCATCCAGAGGGACAGCCCCACACATAACAGGAAGAAAATGACTGACCTTTGTGCAGGAGGAAGAAAGACTTACTACCACTAGGGACAGAGAGAATCTGCATCAGGAAGATTTCTACTATGCAGTAGTAGCTATAGTTTTTAATTTGTATCAAAACCTCTCTGACCTAAACTATAAAGCCTTCACACAATGCATTCATATGACAACTTCTAGCTTAAATTTTGCATCCTGCCACATGCTGGGAGCTACACACCATTGTTATAAGAAATATGCCTTTGGTATCTCATTCTGGCAACTAAGAAAGTTAAATTATGAATACCTGTTTGTTGAAAGACATCTGTTGCGCCCAGTGGAAAAGGAGCATCTTTTTGTTCTAATCAACGTCAGCTGCTGGCCCATAAAAAGTCACAATATATAAAAAGGTGTCATAGATTTGGTTCCAGCAATTTAATTTAGTCCATTTGGGAGCAGGTGACAAGGCTTTATTTTCTTTATAAACCTTCATGGAGCCTCTTAAAATAGCATTGACACCAAGTGGCAGTAATTCAAATTGATGGCAGGTAAAGTTGTAGTTCAGGTCAAAATTTCTGAAAGAATCCAGGCAGTAATCAACATTAATCCACTGGGATTTAATGATTCTCACACATAAAAACAATAAACAAATCCAGGTGTTGCTTTTTATTGGGGGATTAAAATAAAGAACTTATAAACTTTTCTCTTTCTTTTTTTTTTTTGGTAAGACAAGGAGAGATAGTGAGCCAGACTCCCATATGTGCCCTGACAGGGATCTACCCAACAACCCTATCTGGGTGGGGCCAACGCTGGAGTACTAAGCTATTTTTAGCACCCGAGGATGATGTACTCAGATCAACTGAGCTATTTTCAGCATCTGGGGCTAACACTTGAACAAATTGAGCCTCTGTCTATTGGAGGGAAAGAAGATGAGTAAAAGTTCAGGTGGGGTGGGGAGAAGGAGAAGTAGATACGTATTTGTTTCTATTATGTGCTCTGACCAGGAATCGAACCTGAGATGTCCATATGCTGAGCTGATGCTCTATCCATTGAGCCATAAGCCAGGGCCAACCTTTAATTTTTCAAACCATTTTTCTTAGTCCAGCCTCAGGAACAATAGGTTGAGCTCAACCGTAGATTACTACAGGATAGAATCTGAGAAGGGCAGCTTAGATTTCTGGAAAACAAAACCAGAAAACAGATTATTGAGCCTGGACCCCTAGTGAAAGATGCCAAAGGTGGCACTGTTTCTCCTCTGGACTTTCCTGATGTCTGAGCATTTTCTGGCCCTGAGTCTATTTGCAGAGGCTGGTGATGGCCCTGACACTGGGAATTGGAGGGGTGGGTGCATGCAGTGGTTGCTGCTTCTTATACCAAGCTCAGGGATGTCCCAGTGTGTCCATCCTTTTTCCATTCCCCACCCCAGTATTCTTTTCTGGAATTTTAAAGCCAAATCTAAAACTTCACAAGAACCTTTTTAAAAAAATATCATCATACACCATTAATATATTTAAAGGAATTTCTTAATATTCTCTGACATGCTGTGAATTTAAGAGTAAGACCCACAAGTCCTCATCGCCCTGTTTCAACCAGTATAAACACAGGGACAACTGTTTTCACCTAAAAATCCCAAACAAGCGTTTTTTCTCCCTCCAGGATTATTTTAAAGGAAATCTCAGATTCCATTTATTTATAAACATTTCAGTCTGTGTCTTTGCCAAATAGACCCTTTCTCTCTTAAAATCACTGTACCATGATCAAGAGTAACAATTAGCAATAACTCAATTCTATTACATGTAAATATATAATTCAAATTACCTTATTGTAAATATATATGTACATATATGTGTGTGTGTGTATAAGCACATATTTATATCTCGTTGAATTCTTTAAATCAGATTCCAACACATCCTAAACATTGCATTAGGTTGATAAGTCTCTTATATATTTGCTTTTTATTTATTTATTTTCTTAACTTGCAAATCACCAGATTCCTTATCCGATAGCATTTCCCCCACTCTGGAATGGGGTGACTGCATATAATGACACCCTCCCTCAGTCCCTGTAATGCTGCACAAAGAACACATCTGTGTTGTCCAGTAAAGTCACCACCAGTTCATGTAGCTATTGAGCACTTAAAATGTGTCTTCTGTCACTTAAAGAAATAGATTTTTATTTTAATGCAATTCAATTAATTTAAATTAATGTGAATTTTAAAACTGTTATTAGGAAGCTTTCAAGTATGATTGGAACAGCTTTGGTATACAAATCTACTTTTCACTGTGAATTTTATAAAATTTAAATACAGATTGTTTTTCCAATGAAGATTTAGCAATCAAAGTAAGATATCCTATAAGTCTAAAATACTTAATCTTTGAAAAGAGGATTTCAAAGACTTAGTATGATAAAAAGATTCTAAAATAGCTCATTAGTTTTTTTATATTGATAACATTATGAAACTATATTTTGTTTACATGAGTTAAATAATATACACTGTTAACATTAACTCTCACCTATTTCTTTTTACCTTTTAATGTGTTTATTATAAAATGTAAAATTCCCACTGACTTTCATTATAATTATTTTTGGATAGCACTGATGCAGAGACTGACCAGATTGACATTCATTTGCAGAACAGAAAAGTCTGTGAGTGACATATACACACATTTTATCACATCAGATGCCCAGGACTCCACTGTTTCTCTTTGGCGTTATGATGGTTGAGCACTAAGCATGTCATTATCAAGTCTCTATCAGGTCTTCACCTGATGGTTTTGGCAGTACTAATGACTATTACCTTGATTTTTGTGTCATGGGAGCTTGCTAAATTATGATAATCTAGTTCTATAATTCTTTATTTTGTTGCCCAAATTTCTTCTATATTGTAATTATTCTTAACAACCTTTTTTTTTAAACCCCAGAAACACAAGTCCAACACAGTGGAATAAATATCTGTTTTGCCCCTATATTTACTAGTTTTCAGAATATTAGTTTATTCTGAAAAAATACTGAACATATTTTTCTTTCTATTTTTTGTTTGTGTTCAGTTTTTAGTTTCAGTATCATAATAATCTAATGGATTCTGACAACCTAATGTGTTGCAATCAATTACAATTATTACTTTTTTAATGCTTAATTTGTTTCCATGTGACTGGTAAGAATCCTTTTCTTCTGATTCTTTTGTCATGCCTCTGCTAGTCCAGGAAGCATTCTCACTTTCTGGAACAGCAAGCTGCTCCAGAATCAGTTGAATGTCTTCTGCCCAGACATTGAAGCAGCATTTTCTCCAAGGAGCACTGGCTACTTTTAATGGGAAGTGGTACTTAGCAATCACAGTAAGGGTGCTAGCGGTGCTAAGTATTTCTGGGTAAGACAGTTTTTCTAAGCTTTTTCAGTGGACAGAGCTTAGAAATGTTTCTTTTTTCTTTTCTTTTTTTTCCAGGGGCAGAGAGAGAGTCAGAGAGAGGGACAGATAGGGACAGACAGACAGGAACGGAGAGAGGTGAGAAGCATCAATCATTAGTTTTTCATTGCCATTGCAACATCATTGTTGTTCATTGATTGCTTTCTCACATGTGCCTTGACCACGGGCCTTCAGCAGACCAATCAACCCCTTGCTGGAGCCAGCGACCTTGGGTCCAAGCTAGTGAGCTTTTGCTCAAGCCAGATGGGCCCGCACTCAAGCTGGCAAGCTCGGGGTCTCAAACCTGGGTCTTCCGCATCCCAGTCCGATGCTCTATCCACTGCACCACCGCCTGGTCAGGCTCTTTTTTTTCTTTTAAGAGAAAATATATCATAAGCACATAGTGATATGTTTAATTTAAATTTATAGTTATAGATGATTTGTTTTACTTTAAAATTGTTTTATCTATATCACCCTTCTCCCCATCCTAAAATTCTTGGTTTCTAAAAATATTATGACTATTAATTCTAACTATTTATAAATATATAATAGTTTTCAAAAAACAATACCAATATTATCACCAATGTTATGATTATTAAAAAGAGTTTAAGATTTGTGTTCTTCTGTCCAAAGTGAATATCCCACCAGTGTTGTGCAGTTAAATCATATATTGACATTATTTAAGATGTTCTTCATTTGTAGGTTAGCAACTACTTTGCTACATAGAGTTATTTATTTTGTTGTTGTTTTCAATACTTGGGAATTGCTTTTTAAATTTTGGTTTAATTTCCTCTTATATAAGAATAAGTTGAAAAATCAAGTCTATAAAACAAGATCTATTCAAAGAAATATAACTTTTTTTCCTGGCTCCTCCAGCTGTTTATTCCCTCTACTACAGTATTCTTTATATTCAATGCTTGGTTTATCTTCCAAATTTAGCACAAGACTTCATTGCCTCATTTCTTCAGGGTTGTCAATTAGCTAAGCTGTTGGCTTTAGACTGGATTTCTGAGGCTGTAAAGCTTACCCCATCTACCTACAATTCAAGCTTCACACTCTTTAAATGGTTTGGGAGTCTGAAGAAGGTTGACTCTACTCATAAACTTATTCCTCAACATGTTTGACAGTCTTTCTAAGTGTTTTATTCCTTTATTTCTGCCATGTTGTAAGCATTGATATAAAAAGCACTCAAGAAGACATGAAGGACGATGCTTTATGTCCCTCTACAAGCTCTGCTGTTTTGAACTCTTTCAAGTTCTGATATATATTAACAATGAGAAGCAGTCCCAATAATCTCTAAGGAGAAGGACGTATAAGTGTCAGAGAAACAATCTGACTTTCTCAAGGACTCACTTTTAACACAGAGGCCACAGACAGTACCTGGGTCTCAGAGTTATTTGTTCCTTGGAATAATGGGAGTATTTCTAAGAAAGGTTCCTGTTGTTGTCACAAGTTTACAGAATAAAGGCAGTGGCAAGGGATAAACTAACAGTGCAGGACTGTGCAAGAACAGACAAAAAAGAGGAACCTAGTTGTGCTGAAAGTAGCCATTGTCTTGATGGAAGGAGAGGAGACGCAGCTTTATTGGGCTCCTCATTGTGCCAGGCACTATACCAAATGCTTTGCATGCATGATATAATTTCATTTTTATATGACTTATAGCTACCTTAAGGCTGACAGAATTTCCCTTTCTTGTAGATGAAAAAACAAAACTGATGTTTATAAATCTTCTATTTAAAAAAATTAATGGAAAATGCTATAAAATTGTTATTTATTGATGACGAGCATTGCATTTGTATTGAGAAACCCAGAAACACACCACAGTTAATCAGTTATGGCCAAGAAGTGATGTACTCTGATGAACTGAATCACTCATCTTACTTTAAGTTAATAATTTTACAATCTGAAATTAGTATGGGCAAAATTGTACTTGGCAAGAATGCAAAGACCTCTGACTTCAGAAATAATTTTCAAATTAGTGTATTTCCATAGTAAATTGTTTTAATAATAAGTATTTTGAAGGCTATGATTTAATATTATTAATGGTATAAGTATATTATATGGTCATATCAAACCACCTCATGAGTATACATTTTCGCTTATAATTTTAATAAAATGGTGGCCTGACCAGGTGGTGGTGCAGTGGATAGAGCGCTGGACTGGGATGTGGAAGACCCAGGTTCGAGACCTTGAGGTCACCAGCTTGAGCGCAGGCCCATCTGGCTTGAGCAAAAGCTCACTAGCTTGGACCCAAGGTCGCTGGCTCCAGCAAGGGGTTGATTGGTCTGCTGAAGGCCCGTGGTCAAGGCACATGTGAGAAAGCAATCAATGAACAACTATGGTGTTGCAATGGCAATGAAAAACTAATGATTGATGCTTCTCACCTCTTTCCGTTCCTGTCTGTTTGTCCCTATCTGTCCCTCTCACTGACTCTCTCTCTGTCCCTGTAAAAAAATAAATAAATAAAATAAATAAAATAAACATTTTGCATTTAATCAAATGGATGTAATTTAATTGTTGTAATGTAAAGTTGAAATGACAAAGGTACAATTGATTTATGCTTACACAAAGTGAAATCAAAATGACATGACAACATTGTGTCACCTAAGGAACTAAGGTGTGTTGCAGAAGTTTGAATAAAGAAAAGCATGGGAGAATTAAAGCATCACACAGCAACTAGTGTGGGTGTACTGAAGTCAAAAGATTCTACCACAAGTATAATATCATACATACATCTTGAATGGCAGTTTCTTAATAGTAAAACCTTTGCCATATTATATAAAGTTAATTTAAATTTTATTGGTTTTAAATCTTATATTTATGTATAAATTTATGTAAGCTTTTTTATTGGATTTATAAGCATAAAGTATTCATATCTAGCTTAGTTTGTATATATGGATATAATCCTATAAGTTGTTTAAATCAGCACTGTAAATCCATAAAGAACTCTTGTTTTTCTTTAACTGTGAATAGGTATAACCCAGACAAAATGGAAAGACCACACCTACTGACTTGAGCAAGCTGAAAATACAAATATGTTTGAGTAATCAATCTCTATTCTCTCCACCAAAAACCTCACGGCCTAGAGAGGAGTAAAATTGCGTGCATCCTCGAGAAATAATAGTATTACAAGATTTTAGAAGACTGAATTAAAATATAAGGTGCTGGAATTAATTTAAATAATAACTGCATGGTCAAAGGGGACTTTTTAAATTACTAATAAATATGTAAATGTGAATTTGGTTCTAGATGCCACAAGCATTAGTACAAGTCCAGACTTGACATTGTTTAAATAAGTCAATTATCTGGATTCTAATTAAATGGAATTAATCTATTTGCATGTCCAGTCAGTCTGGTGTTATGAAGAGTGGTTACATCAAGTAAGAAATTGTGCAGTTAATAGTAAGCATTCCCAACTAAATTCGGGATGTTCACACAGGAAAACAATACAGATATTGTCATCAACAGAACATGGGCTGGATGACATTTGTAGTCAAATTATTCTAACACTAGCAATTTTAATACACATTGCAGAAACAGATGCAATAGCATGACATCTATTTTATCAATGGAGAAAAATCACTTTCATTTTCTCCATTTGGAGACAAAATTACTTTAGCATATTAAGGCCAGTAGATGACTTACACAAGGGAAATCTGTTTAATTTTGCTAAACCCAGGTTTTCTCACACTTTCAGACCTTTATCATTATTATTCTGATTATGATTTTAAACACCCACATCTTTAAGAAATGTATATTTAATGTATAATCTGATGTCTTAAAAGAGGTATCAATAAAATACTACAGGATATATTTTAATATGTAAGATGACTTGTTTAGCATATATGGTTGAGTTTACTTCTCTTTGGTGAAGAACATTAGGCAGATAATGTGTTAATACATTTTTATAGTCACTAGAAAGGTATCTCACCACAGGAAAAAAATAATCTTAAATTATTTTCCTATTTTTTTATGTACATATATATAACTATACACACACACACACAAATTGCAGTGTTTTACACACACATATCATTATATATAGGTACATTTTGAAGTTTATTAATGCATATGCAATAACATGGAATAAATTTAGCATTTTCTGAAAGACTCAAATTAAATTTATTAACATCTTAACAGTATACTTTTATTTAAGAATGTTATTTTTTGTTGTTTTAAGGAAAAAAACCTCATGTATAAGTACATAAAACCACAGAGAGAGGTTAGACTATTTCAACTAGGAATTTCTTGAGAAGCTTTAGTTCTTCTTGTGAAAACATTTCACTTAAATAATTGAAAATATCCATGTTTGGAAGGAGTGAAGAAATCAGAACTTTTGTGCAGTATTGGCAAGGCTATAAACTAGTACAAGCTTTTTATGAGAGCAATTTGGAAATACTATCAAATTTAGAAATACATATAAACCTTTGGTCCAGATATCCCATTTCTAGGCCTGTGCCTGGTGAATAAACTTGTACAAGGCAGAAAAATCCATGAACAGAATGAGGGACTCTGTCTTTCCCTTCCATTCTGGCTCTGCAGCCTTTGAACCTCCTTCCTCCATGAGAGGAAATACCGAATGTCAAGGTCTAGGTGCGACAGAGCCCATCATCACTATAAAGGCTGAAGATATCAGGTGTTCCTTTCCAGTAGTCACACCCCATCCCCCACGTGGTGCCCTGGAATCACTGCCTGAGACAGTGATCCCAGCTGTGATGGTTAATTTTATGTGTCACCTGTACTAGTTAAGGGTTTCCAGAAAGCTGATAAGATGTGATTTCTGGGTGGATCTGTGAGGGTGTTTCTGGGAAAGATTATCATTAAAGACAGGGGTCCCCAAACTTTTTACTCAGGGGGCCAGTTCACTGTCCCTCAGACCGTTGGAGGGCCAGATTATAAAAAGAACTATGAACAAATCCCTATGCACACTGCACATATCTTATTTTAAAGTAAAAAAACAAAACAAAATGGGAACAAATACAATATTTAAAATAAATAACAAGTAAATTTAAATCATCAAACTGACCAGTATTTCAATGGGAACTATGGGTGTGGATGCATCCTGTGCTCCTCTCACTGACCACCAATGAAAGAGGTGCCCTTTTCGGAAGTGTAGCGGGGGCTGGATAAATGACCTCAGGGGACCGCACACGGCCTGCAAGTCATAGTTTGGGGACCCCTGATTTAAGTAAACAGATTGAGTAAAGAAGAGCCACTCTCATCAGTGTGGGTGGGCAGTATCTAAGCTATTGAGGGACTGAATGGAACCAAAAGCAGAAAGAGACAAATTTACTCTCTGCTTGAGCATCCATCTTTTCCTGCCCTCAGACTTCTTTGCTCCTGGTTCTTGAGACTTTGGACTCAAACTGAATCACACCACTGGCTTTCCTCATTTTCCAGCTTGCAAATGAAAGATCAACCTTCATAACTATGCGAGCTACTCCTATATCTATCATCTATCTATCTATTTATCTATCTGTCTATCTATCTATCTATCTATCTATCTATCTATCTATCTATCTATCCATCTATCTACCCCCCACCCTTGGTCCTATATCTCTGAAGAACTCTGACTAATAATACATTACCCTATATTTATTTCTCTGGAAGTGAGCAGAGAAGTTATGGACCTGCCTGAAATCTCTCCCATGGGGTCAGAAACATAAGTAGAGGAATAGTGTAAAAGAAGAGGGAAGTTCTTTTTCTCATCGCCTCCTGCTGAATCTGGTTTCCTTAATAAAGCAGCTAATAGATTTGGTCTTTTCAGATAATTCTCCTGTGGGAGTGCCTTCCATTCACCTATGAGGTAATTAAGTCTTTAGTGGGAAGTGAGCATACAGTCTGTGTGCTGTGGAAACTGGGTATGGAAAGACTTCAGGAGCCCCCACCCTCGACTTGCTGACTTCATTCATTTGCTTTAGGTAAAACCAGAGCACATCTCCTTCTTGCATCCTTTTTAATTCCTCTGCCCCATCACCCAACACACAGACATGCATGCCTCAGAGAGGATTATGAATTAATAAGCATTATTAACCATTTACTTCTGTGCATGGACTTTTTAAAGGCCCTTTCCTAATACTAGGGTGGAAAATGAAGCGAGTATATCTTTCTTGTGCTTGACCTATGTAGGGTCAAGTTGACCGAGGGTGAGGATTGAGCATGTACAAAAGAGCACATATGGGCCAGGGGTCCCCAAACCATGGCGGGTGGGCCAGCCCCAGCCCCCTCTTCTTGTTTCTTTTTTTTCCACTGCTATGCACATCTGTTTACATATTCCATGTGGCTGCTTCTGCTCCCAAAATGAAGAGCTGAATAAGTAGTTGTTACAGAGACATTAAGGCCCGCAAAACCTAAACTAACTACTGTCTTATCTTTTGTGGAAAATATTTGCTAACCCTTATTATAAGAAGCTGCAAACCAGATCCTAGAACTACTGGACAAACATGAAAGAGGTCAAGCTCCCAATTCCCTTAGACAATTCTAAGTCGCTTAGCTCTCTAGATATAGAACTGTGAGGGATATTTACTCTCCTGCCCTCTTCCTTCTAAGTATATAAGTAGCTATTCAGTGATCTGTATGTGTTCCAAGATCTATAGGGTCCATTATTATTGGAAGCCAAATAAAGTAAGCAATCTCCTGAAACAAAAACTGAATTGTCAATGGCTCAATACAACAAGATTTCAACTTTTCGTAAAGGACTCTTTAAACTAAATTTTCCAAATCTTACAATTTACAAAAATGTGGGCTTTTTGCTTATTGGCACTAAAGGTAAAAAATGTGATATTAATAATATTAGCAAAATACCCCCAATTCCAATATGAAATATCTAAACAATACAGGTCACCCAGTATAACATGTGCTAATTGATTAAATTGAAGTGTAATCCATGGTCAACATATCCTAGATGAAGGTGACAGATATTAACCTACAACAGAGAAGAGGGAACAAATACACCTATTAATGGATATTAAATTGATTCAGGAACTTTATTTTCCTGGGGGGAAAACCCTACTTCTAATTCAAAATACAACTATAAGACTTTTGCTCTGATTCATACATATCTGTTTAAACACACACACACACACATGCACATACACTTTCATATTTTAAGTAAATAACAAAGTGATCCCCTATAATCTTAGAGATTTTGAGAATTTAGTGACGAGCTTTAGTTGGTAGAAAATCACTGATTGGCCTGGCCAGTTATTTAATCTGTGGGATCTAGGGAAAAATGGAAATGTGGGGCCCCTTTTCAGGAAACTATTCAGAAGGTCATGATGGTGACATCAGAGCACTAAACTTAGTTTACGTTAGAAGCCCATAAAGTAATGATGTCTCTCTCCTCTGCTCCCACCTCCCAAACACAGAAAAGAAGCGTAGCCAACAGGCAGAGAAAACTTCAGGGAAAGCTGTGTAAAGCTACCCAATCTCATGCCTGCACCATGACGTTTGCTATATGGCCCAGCATGGGAATTTTTAAAGCAAGATTTCCCCTTCTCCTTTCAGGAAAATCAATTTCTTTTGTGTGTTCTGCCAGGACCTTTAACTGTAAAGACCTTTCACTTGGTTGTACCAATCACTCACATCTTCTCCTCTAACTTCAATGCTTCCGCCTTTAGCTGAAAAATGGCTGTTGTATTTTGGTTAAATAATTGTTTTCATCCATATGAACAGAAACTGTAGTAAATAAGTGATGCCTCGCAGACAGACACTTTCAAGACGAGAGTCCTGAAAAGTACCACAACCTTGGGCAGCTCTTGGTGTTTTATCAACAGGCAGCAGATCGTCCCTGTAGGTGGCCTTGAGCCAAACCATGAGCCACACCATGTGACCCCTCTGCAGGAACTGGAACAAACCTTCAAACCAGCAACCGCTGGGGGACGGAGACACTTCAGTGAAACACAAAGGCAGTGTCGCCTCAGACATTTTATTTTGCTTTGAAAAAAGACCTTCCAGTTTAAAATGGCATCATTGTTCTGCTCCTAATGATGGGACATGAGCTGTGGCTGCCTGAACAGTGACATCACTGCTGGGTAATGGTCCCCAGCTCACTCTGGGCAGAGGCAGAGAGAAGGGACAATGGGAAAGGGCCTGCACAGAGAAGAAATCATTCTTCAATACAAAAAGCTCTGTGGCAGTGAGTGCCAAAATGCCTCCTTCATCGGAGCTGCTGCCTTGGTTTGAAAGTGTGTGCATGCATTGTCTGCCCCCAAGGCTCTCCCACCACTCAGCCATCACCTCTGGTCCTTCAGGCCAGGGCCAATTCAAGGTCAGTGAGAGGAATGCATTTTTCACTGAAAAGAGTAAGGTGGCCATGCTTTCCTTGTGAGGCTGGAGAAGCTGCCCTGTCCTCCTTCTCCAGGGCAATAACAGGCCAACAGGCTGCGTCTTCAGAGAGACAATGTGATGGTGAGTGATAGCCAATGGAAGCATGTGAAGTAAAAAGCCTGAATTTGACAACTTGTTTCAGTCCCTCCCTCGTTCTGTCTCACTATGGAGATACCTGGCCTAAGGTTCTGAACATCACTCTCTTCACTTGCAAAACCGGGGTCAAAGCCTGTTTCTCCAGGACAAGTTATATAATCCACAGGGCCCAGTGAAACATAAACACACAGGGTCTCTGTACAAGTAAGATTAAGAACGTCAAGGCAGTGACAAGAGAGCATTATACAACACGGCACAGGGCCTTCTGAGCTCAGGGTGGTGGGACAGCCCACACGGCCCTATTATAAAGTCTACCTGTGTGCCTTCCCTGGTGTGAGGACAAGGTATCAAAAGATGTTCTTTTCTCTGGATAGAGCCTCAGTGAGTGTTTGCTCAGTTCAGATAGATGGCAAAGGAGGAAGGAAAAGTATTTCTACAGAAATCCCCAAAGTCAGGATGCAAAGTCCATATGTGAAAAGAATGGGTTGTTAAGATGTAGTTATTTGCCTGCAATTGGATTACAATATAAAAGAAAAATGAAGTGAGAATATGGGTTTTATTGCCTCTACCCCTCAACTCCGAGGCAAATGAGGTTTGATTATGTCAGTGTCTAAGGTCAGTTTTGTTACACTAAGTGCCTGCATGAAAAAAAAATGATCAGTGACTACGAACACCTTAAAATAAGATATTTTTTCTCCATATATATTATAATTTACAAAGTGAAACAAAGAGAATGTTATAAAGTTCATAGTTACTTTCTGTTATCTTAAAAGGTTTTGCATATAATCTAAACTTCCCTACATAAACCCTCTCAGGATCTAGCACTCCCCCTGAAAATGTTTACACAGTATTTTCAGTCTGTAATATTATAAAATATCCATACATTTCCTTCTTGCTGTATAAAAGTATTTCTTCTCATCTGTTCTGAAACTACCCTGTTGTCACTTCAAAGACCTTATAGTTCAAATATTCTGGAATGTGGCTAATAGATCCATGATAATGTTAGCAATGTCTTTTGTGAAATTGATAAACTTTGATTGCATCTTCAACTGAGCCTTTATCTTCTTTCAGACCAGAGAGCCCTAATCCTTTAGTGAGTTCTTACAGAGAAGACTTTCCATCCACTTTATTATGATCCTTGTTCCCCCGTCCCTTCAATATTATAATAATATATCTATCGCCTACCTATTGATCTGTATAATCAAGAGTAGAAATCATGCATACACATCTTGCTCAATTTACAGGTTCCATATATGTTTTTGAAGAGTAGAAAATATGTTGTTTATAACTAGATATCAAATTTCATTATTTTAAGAACTGTTAACATTTCCTTCTGAAGCACATCAGACTGAGAGCATGTGGTACAAACCCATGACTCATATCACTTTAAGACTACAATTTGGATGACTTTTTCCAAAAACCTTACCTTCACCTGTCCACACCAGAAGTATAGGCCATTTTTCCTACTCATTAAAAGAATATTTAATTGAATTTATTGGGGTGACATTGGGTTAATAAAATTATACAGGCTTCATGGAGATAGATAAAAGTGAAATGGTCACCTGGGGAAAGGGTTTGGGGAAGGGGAGTAAAGAGGGACAAATATACGTTGTTGGAAAATGACTTGACTTTGGGTGATGGGCACACAACACAATCAACAGTTCAAATGCTATAGAGATGTTTACCTGGTACCTACTTACTCTTATTGACCAATGTCACTCCATTCAATTTAATTTTAAAAAATAATAAAAAAAAAGCTCTGTGACCCTGGACCATGTGCAGCCGGCCCTGACCACGGGAGCAGGGCTAGGACCAGGGACAGGCAGAAGCTTGCAGCTGAGCGCTTGCCAGCCGCCCTACCCAGCCTGATAAACCATGGTTTGAGATCCTGCACAGGCGGGCCCTGGCCTCAGGGGCGGGGCTAAAGCTCAAGACTGGCGGAGGCTCACAGCTGAGAGCACGTCAGAAGCCCCGTCAAACCCGAGAAACTGTGGCGAGCAAGCTATGACCGCGGGGGCTGGGTGGAAGCCCGGGGAAAGGCTGGGTCTGCAGCTCAGCAAAGGTGCTCACCTCTACCCTTGGTACTGAGGCTTGTGCCTTGAGTGCAGTGCGCAACCCAACCTTTGGGGGCGAGGCGAAGGCCCAGGCAGGCTAAGGCTTATAGAGCCGGGCACCAGAACACAGCCCCTCCTGTGAAGGAGAGGCAGAAATCACAGCAACAGCCGCAGTGGGCCAGTGCTGGCAATGCCCATACCCAACAGCCCTGGGCAGCAGCAGAGGGGGTGGCGAGCCTGCAGACAGACCACACCTAGAGAACACAAAGGCAACATCCATTGGACTCCAGTGGCCACAACCTACTTATACACAGACAAAATGGGCAGGCAGAGAAATGCAACCCGAATAAATCAAGAAAAATACCCAGAGAAGGACCTGAATGAATCAGATATAACTAAATTACCAGATGCAAACTTTAAAATAATGATAGTTAGGATGTACAAATAAATTAGAGCAACAATGGATAGTTACTATGAACACCTAAATAAAGAGATAACAAGTATAAAAAATGAAATTGAAATAATAAAAAAGAATCAGAGAGAAATGACAAATACAGTATCAAAACTGAAGACCACAGTGGAAGGAATTAAAAACAGAATGGATGAGGCTGAGGGTCGAATCAGAGAGTTAGAGGACAAATAAACAAAGGCACAGAAGCAGAGCAGAAAAGAGAAGAGACTCAAAAAATGTGAGGAAACTGTAAGGGAGCTCTGTGACAACATGAAGAGAAATAACATCCGCATCATAGGGGTTCCTGAAGAAGAGGAGATAGAACAAGAAATAGAAACTTTGTTCATTGAAATTATAGCAGAAAACTTCCCTAAATTAAGGCTGGGAAACATTTCACACGTTCAAGAAGCACACAGAACTCCATTAAAGAGAAACCCAAAGAAACCTACACCAAGACACATCATAGTTAAAATACCAAAGCTAAGAAATAAAGAGAAAATTTTAAAAGCTGCTAGAGAAAAAAAGGTATCACCTACAAAGGAGCCCCCATAAGGATGACATCCGACTTCTCAACAGAAACACTTGAGTCCAGAAGGGAATGGCACGATATATTCAAAGTAATGCAGAACAAGAACCTACAACCAAGACTCCTCTATCCAGAAAGGCTAACATTTAAAATTGAAGGAGAAATAAAGAATTCCCAGACAAACAAAGCCTCAAGGAATTCATTAAAACCAAACCAATTCTGCAAGAGATGCTAAGGGGCTTGTTGTGAACAGTTCAAAGGGGGAAAAGAATATAGCAAAAGAAGAATACAGTTTTAAAGACTAAAATGGCAATAAACAACTACATATCAATAATAACCTTAAATGTAAATGGATTAAATGATCCAATCAAAAGACATAGGGTAGTTGCATGGATAAAGAAACAGGACCCATACATATGCTGTCTACAAGAGACACACCTTAAAACAAAAGATGCCCATAGACTGAAGGTAAAAGGATGAAAAATATATTTCTTGCAAATGGAAATGAAAAAAAATCTGGGGTAGCAATACTTATATCTGACAAAATGGACTTTAAAACAAAGGCTGTAGTAAGAGATAAAGAAGGACACTACATAATGATAAAGGGAACAATTCAACAGGAAGATGTAACAATTATAAATATCTACGCACCAAATATAGGAGGCCCGACATACATAAAGCAGACTTTGATGGACATAAAGGGTGAGATTAACAGCAATACTATAATAGTAGGGGATTTCAATACCCCACTAGCATCACTGGATAGATCCTCAAGAAAGAAAATTAATAAAGAAACAGCAGACTTAAAGGATACACAGGATCAACTCAATTTAATAGATATCTTCAGAACTTTTCACCCTAACGCAGTAGAATAAACATTCTTCTCAAGCGCTCATAGTACATTTTCTAGGATAGACCACATGTTAGGACACAAAAATGATCTCAATAAATTTAAGATTGAAATCATATCAAGCATTTTCTCTAATCACAATGCCATGAAACTAGAAATTAACCACAAAAGAAAAACTGAAAAATGCTCAAACACTTGGAAACTAAAAAGCATGCTATTAAATAATGAATGGATTAACAATGAGATCAAAGAAAAAATAAAACAGTTTCTAGAAACCAATGATAATGAGCATACATCAACTCAAAATTTATGGAACACAGCAAAAGCAGTACTGAGAGGGAAGTTCATTGCACTACAAGCATATCATAAGAAACTAGAAAAAGCTCAAATAAGGAACCTGACCCTATATCTAAAAGAACTAGAAAAACAGCAGCAAATAAAGCCCAAGACCAGTAGAAAAAAGGAAATCATAAAGATCAGAGCAGAAATAAAGAACATAGAGGCTAGGGAAACAATACAGAGGATCAATGAAACCAGGAGCTGGTTCTTTGAAAAGGTAAACAAGATTGATGAACCTTTCACTAGACTCACCAAGAAAAAAAGAGAGAGGACTCAAATAAATAAAATTAGAAATGAGAGTGGAGAATTACAACTGACACAACAGAAATACAAAGTATTGTAAGAAAATACTATGAAAACTCTATGCCAAAAAATTAGACAACCTAGGTGAAATGGACAAATTTCTTGAGTCATAATATCTTCCAAAAATCAATCTGGAAGAATCAAAACACCTAAACAGACCAATTACAACAAATAAGATCGAAACAGTTATCAAAAAACTCCCAAAAAAGAAAAGTCCTGGGCCTGATGGCTTCACAAGTGAGTTCTACCAAAAATTCAAAGAAGAACTAACTCCTATCCTCTTCAAGCTATTTCAAAAAATTCAAGAGGAAGGAAAACTTCTAAACTCCTTTTATGAGCCGAGCATAATTCTGATGCCAAAGCCGGGCAAAGACAACACACACACACAAAAAATTACAGGCCATTATCCCTAATGAATTTAGATGCTAAAATACTCGACAAAATATTAGCCAACCGGATCCAGCAATATATGAAAAATATCATAGACCATGATTAAGTGGGATTTATTCTGGAGAGGCAAGGCTGGTTCAATAATCGCAAATCCATCAATGAGATTCATCACATAAACAAAAGGATGGACAAAAATCACATGATAATTTCAATAGATGCAGAAAAGGCATTTGATAAAATCCAGCACCCATTCATGCTCAAAACTCTCAGTAAAGTGGGAATACAGGGAACATTCCTTAACATGATAAAGGCCATCTATGACAAACCCAGGGCAAACATCATACTAAATGAACAAAAATTAAAAGCAATCCCCTTAAGATCAGGAACCAGGCAGGGATGCCCCCTCTCACCACTCTTATTCAACATAGTTCTGGAAGTTCTAGCTACAGCAATCAGACAAGAAGAAGAAATAAAAAGCATCCAAATTGAAAAAGAAGAAGTAAAACTCTCATTATTTGCAGATTATAGGATATTGTATATAGAAAACCCTAAAGTCTCAGTCAAAAAACTACTGGACCTGATAAATGAATTCAGCAAGGTGGCAGGATATAAAATTAATACTCAGAAATCAGAGGCATTTATATATACCAACAATGAACTGTCAGCTAAAGAAATTAAGGAAACAATCTCCTACACTATTGCAACCAAAAAAATAAAGTACATAGGAGTAAATTTGACCAAGGAGGTTAAGGACTTGTACTCGGAAAATTATAAAACATTGATAAAAGAAATCAAGAGGATACAAACAAGTGGAAGCATATAGCGTGCTCATGGTTAGGAAGAATAAACATCATTAAAATGTCTATATTACCCAAAGCAATTTATAAATTTAATGCAATACCAATTAAAATTCCAATAACATACTTCAAAGATACAGAACACATATTCCAAAAATTTATATGAAACCATAAAAGAACACGAATAGCCTCAGCAATCTTAAAAAGAAAAAATAAAGCAGGAGGTATCTATCACTCTTCCTGATATCAAGGTTTACTACAAGGCCATTGTACTCAAGACAGTCTGGTACTGGCATAAGAACAGGCACATAGATCAATGGAACAGAACAGAGAACCCAGAAATAAACCCACAGCTTTATGGACAACTGATATTTGACAAAGGAGGAAAGAACATACAATGGAGTAAAGACAGCCTCTTTAACAAATGGTGTTGGGAAAATTGGACATGTACCTGCAAAAAAATGAAACTAGACCATCAACTTACACCATTCACAAAAACAAACTCAAAATGGATAAAAGACTTAAATGTAAGCCGTGAAACCATAAGCATCTTAGAAGAAAACATAGCCAGCAAGCTCTCCGACACCTGTAGCAGCAATATATTTGCTGATTTATCTCCATGGGCAAATGAAATAAAAGGCAAGATAAACAAATAAGAGTATATCAAACTAAAATGTTTTTGCACAGCTAAAGACAATAAGAACAGAATAAAAAGACAAACCACACAATGGGAGAACATATTTGACAATACGTCTGATAAGGGGTTAATAACCAAAATTTATAAAGAACTTCTAAAACTCAACACCAGGAAGACAAACAATCCAATCAAAAAATGGGTAAAAGAAATGAATAGAAATTTCTCCAGAGAGGACATACAGATGGCCAATAGGCATATGAAAAAATGTTCAACATCACTAATCATTAGAGAAATGCAGATTAAAACCACAATGAGATATCACCTCACACCAGTCAAAAAGGCACTCATCAGCAAAACAACACAGAATAAGTGCTGGCGAGGATGTGGAGAAAAGGGAACCCTCCTGCACTGCTGGTGGGAATGCAGACTGGTGCAGCCACTGTGGAAAACAGTATGGAGATTCCTCAAAAAATTAAAAATCGAACTGATTTGTTACCCAGCTATCCCACTTATAGGAATATACCCTAAGAACACCATAGCACTGTTCGAAAAGAAGAAATGCGCCCCCATGTTCGTGGCAGCGTTGTTCACAATAGCGAAGATCTGGAAACAACCCAAGTGTCCGTCAGTGGACGAGTGTATTAAAAAATTTTGGTACATATATACTATGGAATACTACTCAGCCATAAGAAATAATGACATCGGATCATTTACAACAAAATGGATGGACCTTGATAACATTATACGGAGTGAAATAAGTAAAACAGAAAAAAACTGAGAACAGCATGTTTTCATTCATAGATGGGACATAAAAGTGAGACTATGAGACATGGACAAGAGTGTGGTGGTTATGTGGTGGGATGAGGGAGGAGAGGATGGGAGAGGGTGGAGGGGAGGGACACAAAGAAAACCAGAGAGAAGGTGACAGAGGATAATTTAACTTTGGGTGATGGGTATGCAACATAATTGAATGATAAGATAACCTGGAGATGTTTTCTTTGAACATATATACCCTGATTTATTAATGTCACCCCATTAAAATTAATAAAATAAAAAAAAATGATATACTGATGGCCTCCTAGAAAATGCTTCTCTTTATATATTAATCAAAGAGTAGCTCATTTTTCTGTCTCTTGCATTCTTTATTTCTGCACACTGTAAATTGGTGCTATTGGCACTAAGTCTATAACAAAATATTTCCCTAATCTATAATAGATCATTTTTAAATATAAGATTTACAATTAAAATATTTAATTAAAAAAGAAAATATTTACTAAGCACCTACTGTGTACAAAGTAAGATGTCTGTTCTGTGAAGACTACAACAGTGAAAGATTTCATTTGAAAGTCAAAGCAGATTGCATGGGCATGAAAGGAAATATCTTTTTCTTTAATTGCATACTTATGTAAAGCTCCCTCCAATTTGTGATTAGTTATGCAAGATAGTTCATTGTAAAAACCATTTTGTCTTTTACCACTAATTAGGGTTTGTATATCTTCTCAATTATCCTAACTCATATTTTTTAAAATAAGTTTCACATGGACAGAATTTAAATTCACCAATTTGTAGTAATAAGAGTTTTTTCAGTCTTTTGTTTTTTCAGGATTGTAGCCATGTCTAGCAACCTATTATTTCTCTGGAGACCCTCTGGATGACTTGAGTTGCAAGTATCAGAGACCTTCTCCACCTACAGCTATTCATTAGCAAAAGTAGAGTAAGAATCTGGCTGTCAGTTTTCAGACTGCCTTTGCAAGATGTAAATAGAAGAGAAAATGATTCAGTCTCCTGATTGATTGTTCTAGAGCAGCTCAGCTATTCCAATATCAAGAAGAGGGACAATCTCTCTCCTGAGTCCAGGAGTCAGGGTGGAGTGTATTAAATGACACTAACAATGTCCTAAGAGTGAGCGTGATAATAGAATCTGATGGTTCAAAGACAAAAGCAATTCCATGAGAGTCGGTCAACCAGTAAACTGAAGTGTTTTTTTTCCCTTTCAGCCTAGCTTTTACAGACAGACATTTGGAACACCTGAAGCAGAAATGCCTTCAGAGATGGCAGGTGATAGAAACACGCAGAGGTCTGGGACGTAGGCAATGGAAGGTGAAGCATGGCGAGAACATGCTATACACAGTGATACTGATGTCGTGCTTGAATTTTTGTTTTACACTCTAAGCTGCCCAAGCAGAAGTCAGCTGTAAGCTATAGGCTGCAGGAACATTTGAGTTTAAAACACTCCAGCTTATGATCTCTGAGTGGGAAAAAGGATTAATACTTCAAGAAATTCTCCATAAAGGCATCTTCTCTCAAAATGAGCAGTCATGAGTTTGGCAAATAATAGTCAAGCAATCTTCTAAATAATGTTCTAGAAATGCTTTCTTGGATCTATTGTTCTCAAGGTTTCTCATGAGTCAAAAGACCAAATATAACAGCATTTGTGTATAAGCACCAACTATAAAACTTGACTCTTAAACACTTAAGATAAGAGAATGCTAGTACCTTTGGGGAGGGTGTTAAATTTCTGACACCCTCCGTTCTAAGTCTAGAACTGCACTGTCCAAGATGGTGGCCACCTGCCTCACAGGGTTGTTGAGTGCTTGGACTGAGATGAGCTGTAAGTATGAAATGTACAGTGGATTTCATAGACTTTGTATGAAAAAAAGGAATGTAAGCTATATCGTTAATAATTGCTTATATTGACTACATTTTAAATGACAACATTTTGTATTTATAAGGGTAAATAAAATACATTATCAAAAATTTGCATTTCTTTTTATTTTTTAGTGTGTCTATTAGAAATTTCAAAATTGTGTATGTCTATTGACCGCTACTGGACTAGATTACAAAACAAGATGGGTCATTTTTCCTGGCGGGCTGGAAGGTTCTTTTTGATCCTCTTACCATCCATAGTAACTTATTTCTCTGAGAACAGTCTTCAGAATCCACTTGCTTCTTTCTCCCTCTTTTTTACCTTCTACAGTACAGTCCACAAGCCCTAATGTCTCATCTTTCAAAATGTTCCCTCTGCATCTACTCTGACCCTGACAGGAGGTCAGAGCTCCTTGGTGCATGTCTGGTGTATTAATCGGGTAGACACATTGTTACTCTTCTCATTCCTTCTTCATAGGAGACCAGATCAGTTTCTTTCCTTAAATAGCACCTCTACTATGCTTCTCCAGATTACAAATTTTGAATTAGGAATGCACAGCAGTGAGATTGGCAAATAAATAAATAGAAAATTGCCCCATAACATTTTGAAGAATGATTTCTTAGAGCTTTTCACTGCTAATGGAAAATTTCCAAATTCCTTGGTTTAGTCATCAAAGCCCTTCACAATTAGGTCTCTGTCCACGCATCTGATTTTAGCTAGCTGTCCTGCAGTTTGTGGCCTTGCTCATTCATCCTCAGAGATACACAACCTGCTTTTCTTGTTTTTCTCTCCCTCAATCTACCCAAATCCTGACTAATTCCAAGGACCATCCTATCTAACCTCTTTCCTTCCAGCTGGCTTTTATCACAGCTCTGGCAGGGAGCCCCAGTTTTCTTGTTATATCCTCTACTATGTTTATCAGCACTTATTCACCAACTATTTTTGCATTATTTATTTTAGGTTTGTCATATTTTCCCAATTAGCTTGAAAGGTACTTACAGCCCAGGTTTTCATCTTCCTTTTCTATCCACCTTCATTGTAACCAAGACAATGCTGGGTTTAGAGGGGCTCTCAAGCTTTCCATCAATGAATTGGGTCTGCACAATGCAGATATGATGATGGCCTTTAGGCACTAAATCTGTGGGTTCCTCATTCTTTGTGTACAGCAGGTCTGAACCCATTGGAAGAAACTGCTTGCAAATAAGCATTCAGCTTCTCTCCTCCATGAGAACACAACATTCAGGTACAGATGTCTGCTGTCAGAACACTCCAATGAGAAGATAAAGTACCCCATTTAATTTGTACTCCTCAAAGTTTTTTTAACTTTATAAAAGCACTTGCAATGCAGAGGTCTGCTACCACTATGAATCCAAGACAGTTCCCAACAGTGCCTCCAATGAGTAGACATTACCATTTGTTTAGGCCTTAATCTGGTTGAATCACCAGTGAATGAATTCTGTAAGAGTCAAAAAATAATTTTCCTGAGAATAGAAAATATATCTGGTTCTGGCTGGTTAGCTCAGTTGGTTTAGAGTGTCCCCCTGAAATGACAAGGTTGTAGGTTCAATTGCTGGTCAGGGCACATATGGAAGCAACCAATGATTGCATAATTGAGCATAATTGAGTGGGACAACAAATAAATGCTCCCCTTCCTCTTCTCCTCTCTCTCCCTTCATCTCTCTGTCTCTCTAAGAATTGATCAATAAATTTTAAAAAATATTAAGTCCTGGCCAGATAACTCAGTTGATTGGAGTGTCATCCCAGAATGTGGAAGTTGCTAGTTCGATTTTCTGATCAGGACACATACAAGAGCAGCTTGATGTTCCTGTTTCTCTCTTCCTGACTCTTAAATAAGTAAATAAATAAATAAATAAATAAATAAATAAATGTCATTTTATAGAACAAAGCTGTTGTATTATCAGTTTGAAAAGGTATTTTTGGCCTTGGCCAGTTAGCTCAGTGGTAGAGCATTGGTCTGGTATGTGGATGTCCTGGGTTTGATTCCCAGTCAGGGCACACATGAAAAGTAAGCAGCTGCTTCTCCACCCCTCCCTTCCACCCTTCTCTCTCTCTCTCTCTCCTCCTTCCACAGCCATGGCTCTATTGGTTTGAGCAAGTTGGCCCTGAGTGCTGAGGATGGCCCCATGGAGTCGCTATCTTAGGTGCTAAAAATAGCTCAATTGCAAGCATAGTCCCAGATGGGCAGTGCATCAACCTCAGACTGGAGTTGTTGGGTGGATTCCAATCAGGGTGCACGTGGGACTCTGTCTTTTTGTCTCCCTTCCTGGCCCGTAAAAGAAAAAAAAAAGCATTTAAATGAAAATATGCATGAAATGTTTTGTTTGAAAAGCCATTATATTTTAACTTCCTAATTTTGACATTTAACTTTATGTTTCTCTCTTTCTCTCTCATTGTTCCTCTTTTCCTTTCTGTCCTACTCCATAATAATGGAAATGGAATAAAGTGCTCATTTATAATAATTTATACATAGATTAATATAATATTTTCAAAATCTACTCAGAAGGTTATAAACATATCTTAAAGAATAATTTTGAAACTTCCCTTTTAAAATTACCTTTATCACTTAAGTAACATAATTCTTTAATAATGAAAACAATTTCTCAATTAAAAGTAGGTTTCATTTAAAATATATATAGGTCATTCCTGACTGGTGATGGCACAGTGGATAGAGCATCAACCTGGGATGCTGAGGACCCAGGTTCAAAATCCTGAGGTCACCTGCTTAAGCACGGGCTCAACCAGCTTGAGCTTGAGGTCACTGACTTGAGCGTGGGATCATAGACATGACCCACCCCATGGTCGCTGGCTTGAGCCCAGACATTACTGGTTTGAAGTCCAAAGTCACTGGCTTGAGCTCAAGGTCACTGACTTGAGCAAGGGGTCATTGGCTCAGGTGGAGCCCCCTGGTCAAGGCATGTATGAGAAGCAATCAATGCACAACTAGTTCGGCAACTATGAGCTGATGGTTCTCATCTCTCTGTCTGTCTGTCTGTTCATGTCTGTTCTCTCTCTCTCTCTCTCTCATTAAAAAAGATACAGGTCAGTTAGAAGTTCAGTCCACATGAGAAGACATCAATAGTTAGAAAAAAACTGATGGTCTTTTATGGAATCTTGTGAACACATTCACCACATAACATTTACCAATGTTATGATCTTTTATTTCTTGAGGATAGTCTAGTGTTTAAAATAATTTTGTATAGTTTCTAGCTCAGATTCCTTACATATACCAAAACTTACCATTTGAAAAAAGAAAAAAAATAAGAATGAGCTAGAGAGGCTGTAGTTGGTCCATTTCTCATTAAAAAGCTATTTTAGAACAGTACAGAAAGAGCATGGGGAAGGGGTGTACAGTGCCCCCACATCCTTGGAAGGATGGCCTCTTCAGAAGAAACTTCAAGATGAGCTTCTCAGTTCGGTCAAATCACAGGGAAGTAAGTGACAAAGAACAAACAAGACAAGGAATGGACATCTCAGAGGGAGGTCAGAAGCTAAGCAGGAACATGGGTGTGGGGGAGAAAGAAACATTCCTTTAATCATCTAGGTTCTTCTGGCTGGTCTAATAATCAAATATACATGAGACAGGTTAACAAGAGAAAATGGCCAAACATAATTGCAGGTTTATGCCTGGAAATCCCACATACGTGAGAGAATCAGAGACCCCACATACATGAGAAGTTCAGGAACAGAATGGGCAAATGAGGTTTAACATTCTGAGCTAAAGATGAGGTCAAGCACCTTGCTTGAGGTTTAGGGGAATGGAGGGTCCTTGCAGGATGATAAGAAGAGTGATTAAAAGTTTGTCCTGCCCTGCAGATAGTTCACAGAAAGTTATTTCTGATAATAACTCTTATTACAGGCAAGGCCTCAATTTAAATTATTTAAGGAAGAGATAAAAGTTTCTTGTGAGCCTGCAGGGTCTCAATTGCCTCCAGCCTCAAATAATTCACATGCCAAAGTGCTACATCTCAGGGACATCTCTGTTCTGGACCCATTCGGGGGAGGAGTGGGGGAAAATGTAAAATGACGCAAGATGAAATGCACTAGTTTCCAGGTGCTTTTAAGCCTTTGCCAGTGGGGAAGACGGCTTGCATAGTTCTGCTAAGTGACAAGATGGCACAGGTTGGCACTGGGTGCACAACATGGCTTCCAAAGTCCAGTTTACTGGCATAGTAGGATACCTTAAGTTATAGAAGAACTCCCTTCAACACATTACAAATGACCTTTATATATATATAACAAATGACCTTTTAATTACAGTATTTACCTGATAAAGGTGACATATTGAAAAATTTGCACAGAACGGGAGGAGGCGTGTTTAAAATAGAGAAAGCAGAAATGTTTCCCTGAGGCCTCCTGAACCCCACAGTGCCCGGCCATGGGTGTGCAGAGCTCCCCCATATCAAGAGGAACTGTGAGTGGGAGAAGGCAGAACGCAGCTACTGTCGGGCTGGCGCTGGTGGTCCCGCCACTGTGCTTTTCAGTGCTCTGCCCACCACACTGTTCACAGGTTTCAGTTAATGGGACCAGTCTACGTGTATGCATCAGTTTCCAAATTCTGGTGATTTATAGCAAGGTTGGTGCTCCACGCAGAGGTTAACGTGATGATGGTAAAGGGATTGTGGAGTGTCTACAAAGTACGTCATGTCTCTGGAACCAAATGCCATCATTTTTCATCCTGCTTTTTCCCCTGTCCTCCTGCCACTTCAGCCGGCTCTGTCTGGGTCTCATTTTGGTTTCTATCACTTCTCAGTAGCTCAATGCACAACTGTCAACTCGCTCCAGGCTCTCTCCCCCGGAACCGGCTCTGACTGACCTTGCTGTCCCTCTGCCGTATTTCTGATGTTCTCTTCTAGCAGTTAAGCAGTACAGGCAACCAAGTCTCAGTCTGTTCTCTCACTTTACCACCTCATAGCATCTGGTAGGATGCTCCACACCCAGGAAGCAGAAAAACAGAGGAGAATCAGTGAAAGAAAAAGCCACCATTTAATGCCACCACTGTCATTTTCTTCACAAGGGAAGGCAGACTTGGAAATTCTGTCACCTGCTGAGGGTTATTCAGAAAGTTAATAGCAAAAGGCTAAACAACTGGAACTTAATTTTCCTGATTCCCCGACAATGGTTATTTTTATTCTCTACTCCGTCTAGAGGTGTAGGTGTCACTTTATAAAATGAATGTTTTGAGTGACTCAGCACATTTGTCTTCTGTGTTGTTTCAGAGTAAAGCTATAGGATGAAGTCACATCATTAAAAATGTGGTAAGCTGTTTATTATTTTAGAGGGAGGAATAAAATAAAGCTGCACTCATTTTTATTCTAATACAGCAACACGTTTGAATGTATTTTCTTTTCTTTTAGGGTCTTCGACAAAAGATCACGTAGTCAACTCTGAAAACCGTTGATGAGACAGGAAGATACACGCACGGCCCTGACTGCGGCAAGCACCTGGTCACAGTGAGACTTGGCTGGAGACAAGCTGAGTGTGGGGAGGGAGCCTGTGAGGCCAGCAGAGTACAAAGAGCACACTGGAGTGCTAGCCCAGCAGCAGCAGGGCTAACACAATTACACATACTGTTGTCCTCCTTGATGGCAAGAAACAGATTTACAACCAGAGCGTAAGGAGTACCAGGCACACTGTCAGTTGACTTGGTTTCCCAATTTATTCTAATATTGGGGTCTGGACACCAGGGAAGTGCCTTCTTTATGTGATGGGTTGAAGTATGAGTCAGGTTCCTTCATGCTGCTTCCAATGGTCCACTGTGGGTCCTTGGGTCAGCACTAAACAGGAGCAAAGTTATTTGAATCAATATAAATAAAAACACCATTAAGAACTGAACCCTTCAAAAATCCTTATCACTGAAAATATTTACGCTCAGGCTGATTGACCACCAATTGCAACATTATGAAAAGAGAAAAAATACATGATTTCTGTAGACATTTATAATGCTGACATCCTCCAACTCTGAACAAGATTGACTATAAACTCCTTTTAAAAAAATATGGCCTGAGCAGTGGGTAGAGCATCATTCCAGTGTGACAAGGTCCCATATTGGGTCCTCAGTGGGCACATATGAAAAGCGACCAATGAGTGCACAACTAAAAACTAACAAAAAAATGGAACAAGTGAATCAACAAGTTGATGCTTCTCTCTCCCTATGTCTCTCTTCTCCTCCCTCCATGGGCAAATGAAATAAAAGGCAGGATAAACAAATGGGACTATATCAAACTAAAAAGTTTTTTGCACAGCTAAAGACAATAAGAACAGAATAAAAAGACAAACCACACAATGGGAGAACATATTTGACAATACGTCTGATAAGGGGTTAATAACCAAAATTTTTAAAGAATTTATAAAACTCAACACCAGGAAGACAAACAATCCAATAAAAAAATGGGCAAAAGAAATGAATAAAAATTTCTCCAGAGATGACATACAAATGGCAAATAGGCATATGAAAAAAGGCTCAACATCATTAATCATTAGAGAAATGCAAATTAAAACCACAATAAGATATCACCTCACACCAGTCAGAAAGGCACTCATCAGCAAAACAACACAGAATAAGTGCTGGCCAGGATATGGAGAAAAGGGAACCCTCCTGCACTGCTGGTGGGAATGCAGACTGATTCAGCCACTGTGGAAAACAGTATGGAGATTCCTCAAAAAATTAAAAATCAAACTACCTTTTGACCCAGCTATCCCACTTATAGGAATATACCCTAAGAACACCATAGCACTGTTCGAAAAGAAGAAATGTGCCCCCATGTCCGTGGCAGCATTGTTCACAATAGCGAAGATCTGGAAACAGCCCAAGTGTCCATCAGAGGACGAGTAGATTAAAAAGCTTTGGTACATATATACTATGGAATACTACTCAGCCATAAGAAATGATGACATCGGATCATTTACAACAAAATGGATGGACCTTGATAACATTATATGGAGTGAAATAAGTAAAACAGAAAAAAACTGAGAACTGCATGAATTTATACATAGGTGGGACATAAAAACAAGACTATGAGACATGGACAAGAGTGTGGTGGTTACGGGGTGGGGGAGGAAAGAGAGGAAGGGAGAGGTGGGAGGGAAGGGGCACAAAGGAAACCAGAAAGAAGGTGACAGAGGACAATTTAACTTTGGGTGATGGGTATGCAACATAATTGAATGATAAGATAACCTGGAGATGTTTTCTTTGAACATATGTACCCTGATTTATTAATGTCACCCCATTAAAATTAATTAAAAAATTAAAAAAGAATTTTTATCATACTTTAGAATATAAAATACCTTCTGTAGGGTCCAACATAGCCTCAACATTTATTGCTGCAAAAGAGGATCTAGCACAGTTCCAATACCAATGCCAAAAAAATTACAGACACAAAAATAGTGGCTCAAATGCATCCTGACAACTCATTTTCTGTTTTCTATTCAAGTCACTTTTATAAGGAACGTTGAAATATTTTTAATTGCCTATAAATTCATTTTTGTGCTATATGTCAAATCCAGCTAAGCTCTATTTTTTATTTCAATATTTGAAAATATACATAATTGCATTGTCACATGTACTCCCCTTCTCTTAGAGAAAAAAAAGGAAAGCACAAAGTAATGATATAGAAACTGACATTTATTTAAAGTCAGTCATGGAACACTTTAATTAGAATCCTTGTTACTATGGTATCTAGCAAATTATGTTTCTGAGTTTATGGTAACTATAAAAACCATTTATAGTAGCATAAAAATCAACTTCAGAGTCATCTTAGATAAACCTGACAGATTGGAAAGCTCTTTAAAAACAATAATACAAACTTTTGAAAGACACATTGAAATATTTAATTCGTGTGTCTTGCTGACAGCCCAAGTTACAGCATAATTATATTTCCTCACATACTCGGAGTTGTGAATATTATGATTTATTAATTCATGACATTTCTAAGCTTATTATTTTATTTCTTCTTTTCCCCTTCGACAGGTAGTTGTCAATGAGAGTTACTAATGCCTGTTGCTTTTTAGCAGAAACATTGCTTCTTCTTTTTGGCATATCACCTCCTCCTGTAACCCACAAATTCCTGCCATAAAACCCACTCATCTGCGTCACTTTGATGTAAACCAAGATCATGACATTTAATTCCTACATCTTTCGATTAAGGAAAGAAGTTTTAAAAAATTCTCAGGAAAATTTATTTCTGTGTCAAATCTTAGAAATATTCATGCTAGCTTTCTCTCTGATGAGTAGGACTTTAAAATGGAAGGCATGAGTATTATTATTTTGGAATTATTTCTGTTTCTGATAACAATGTATACTATTGTTTATTTTAGACGAGCAGTAGGTATAACTTTTGAAATCAGAATTTTTTGTATTTGTTTAATAGCCTTTTTGGAGGTCAACAGAAAGGGCCAATTGAAAGAAAAGAGATTGCTGGTTGATGTTACAATATTCAGAGTGAGACCAGTTAAATGTATCTTGTGATTTATTGGTTTAAATATGTAATTTTATGTACACTGCTCACAAAAATTAAGGGATCAGGGAATGTGCAGATACTCCCGTACTTTCAGCCTTTTTGTATTGTGCATTTTCACCAATAAAATCAAAGTTGGTCTTGCATCTCATTTGCTAATCAAACAACTTTCTTTGACTTGTTTGCTTTTCTGATGTTCTTGTTTAATAAAAAAAATCAAGTAATTTTTTTATTGCTTTATATTCATTTTGAAATATTCCCTAATTTCTGTGAGCAGTATATATAAACTATGCCTCATAAATAACACTCTTTCTTATAATCATCATGATTCTGAGGTCAAATTTGTTCAATGATTTCTCACTAACTCATGCCAACTGTCTAGAATTTTTTTCCATCCCCTCCTGGCTCAAGGCTCTCCAGGGAAAATGAGCAAAGATACATCAGCTCTGAAAGTTCCAGAAGAATCGTAGACAAATCACTGGTGCTCTTTCTGCAGGGAATTCCATCACCTTTGTTCTGACTGGTCTGGCTCCATAAATCCTATGGTAAGTCACAAGTGGGCTGAGAGGTGTGCCAGACATCCAGGGAGGCCGAGGGCTGCCGACTTTTTCCTAACTTTGATGTTAAGGTATAGCAAGTTAATTGGAAACAAAAAAATAATAAGTAATATATTACAACAGTCATAAAGTTAACATTTATTAAGAGTTACTGTCTTGAGGTGTCCTCTAAGTACTTTATATAAATTAGTTTATTGAGTTCTCTTGGTGATCTTTTGAATTGCATATTAACATTATCTTTGTTTCACAAATGAAAAAAATGAGGTGGAGTGTTGACCTAACTTGCTCAGGAATACATAGTAAGAAAGTGCTGTTTGTCTTCTTACCACAATGTTTGTTATACTATCTCCTACAATTCACAAATATATGCAGGGTGGAGACGAAAGAGTGCAATGAAATTCATTCTGAGTAGCAGGAATGTAAGTTGTTTCTTTTCTTATTTTATTTTCCCTATATTTTTAAAATTTCTGCACTATACCTGTAAGAATTTTTTTTTAAAGTTTCTTTTTATTTATTCATTTTAGAGAGGAGACAGAGAGAGAGAGAGAGAGAGAGAGAGAGAAAAGGGGGAGGAGCTGGAAGCATCAACTCCCATATGTGCCTTGACCAGACCAGTGCAGGGTTTTGAACTGGCGACCTCAGTGTTCCCAGGTCGACGCTTTATCCACTGCGCCACCACAGGTCAGGCTATACCTGTAAGAATTTTATGAGAAAAAAAGTACAACAATATCTCAGTTTTTGTCGATAATCTGTCTGAAAACAATCAGTGAAATTTGAAGCAGATGAAAACTGAGGCAATTATTTCCATATGAATCAATGTAAATCCAATTAATTTGATGTAGACACTCCAAAATACATACCAAAAACACATTTTATAGAGAATAAATGTAGTGTTTAATACTAAAAACAATAAAAATTTAATATAAAATAAATCTAAAAGACTAATGTAAGAAATAAATGAACATTTAACATGGCAAATACCTTTCTGAAGACTCTTCTTGGCGTATGAAAGATGGTGAGAGGGAAGAAAGAGGTGCAGATATTATTCTTAGGAAAGGGAATCCCCCTCCATAAGGACCTTAGGTATCAAGGCACTATCTGGGGTCACTTCCCTTCTTGGTCTTTTTGCACTAGGACCAGCTTCAGAGTCAGTGGACCCATGTCGCACAAGAAAGCTGTCCAAAGAGGTCTGTCTCTGCTGCCTCTTTAAGATTTGCCTAAAATGGGAAAGACATTATCATTAAACAAGTTGCAGACACGGCCTGCAAGAGCTTGTCTGGGTGACTTTTCCCCACAAACCCCTGTACCTTACTCCACATGGAGAAGATGTCCTTAATCTCTGAAGAAGACATATTCTCCCCTGTCTCTTCCTCCTCATCTGAAGCAACCTCTTTGTCTGCCGTCTGTTGCACATCTAGGTGAAGGTATTGCAGCTCTTCAGTGGTGAGTTCTTCACTGTGGTCATCCACCAACTCTTCCACATCCTCACCCCTCACTTCCAGACCCATGGACTTCCCCAAATCAACAACTGACTGCACCACATGTGTAGGGTCATCAGGGAAAGACTCAAACCCTTCAAAATCTCTCTTATGCACCATCCTGGCCATAATTTCTTCCAGGCAGAGTTCATCATCCTGGATGTCACTCCCTGCCAAGCCTTATCTATGAGGCTAATACAGAATGTTCAAATGTTTTTTCCAGAACTCTCTTAAGGACCATTCTGTATTTGATGTCACCTCAAAGCACCTTTATAACATTGCTTTTGTGTAGAGCTTCTTGAAATTTAAAATGGCATTCTGGTCCATTGGCTGGATGAGTGGTATGGTATTAGGAGGCAATAACTTCACTGTGATAAAACTGAATGCCTCCAACAAAGTGATTCCAAACCTGGAGGATGTGCATGAGCATTGTCCATTACCAGAAGACACTTAAGGGGAAACTGATTATCCTGGAGATATTTTTTCACATTCAGGCCAAACACTTCATTCATCCACTCAATGAAAATTGGCCTTGTGACCCATGCTTTCTTGTTTACCCTCCACATCACACACAATTTACTGTACTTTTAATCACATTGTTTCTGCTAAACACCCTAGGAGTTTCTGAATGGTACACCAGTAAAGGATTCACTTAACAATTACCACTAGCATTACCACATAACAAAAAAGTTAGCTTATCTTTCACAGCTTATGTCCTGGCAGTGCCTTTTGCTCCTGTGTAATGAAGTCCTCTTTGGCATTTTCTTCCAAAAGAGGCCAGTTTTATCACAGTTGAAAACTTGTTGGGGAATGAATCCTTCAGCCTCAATGTAATATTTGAATTCAGACACAAATTTTTTGGATCTAGACTTGTCCGAACTCGAACCTTTACCATGCCTAGTAACACCATGTATGCCAGTGTGCCTCTTGAATTTTTCGAACCAGCCTCTGCTGACCTTAAAATCACTAAATACACTAGCACTTGTCCCAGGCATTTTCTTAATGAGAACAGCATACAACAGTCTGGCCTTTTCACATATGATGACCTCTAAAACAGAATTGTCATCTAACTGTTTTTGATTAATCCAAATTAATAATAACTGTTTGATATCTTCAATTGTTTGTGATCTCTGTTTTGTTAGCACATCCATGCCTTTCGCTATACATTAGCCTCCTTTACTGCTTCCTTTTTCACCACAATGGAACTTATCGTGGATGGCGACTTCCCATATATGTGGCCAAGTTCAGCAGTCTTGAAGCCGCTCTCGTACAGTAGTTTTCAATGACGTCCTTCAACTCGATCGTGTTCCTGGCTTTCTTCTTCGAAGGGCTGCTGGCTCTAGAAACTTTCTTTGGTTACATGATCGAGCTAGAAGGAAAGGGTTAACTTAAATTAGCAAGAAAAACATTTAATAGGGACAATAAAACTTGAGCACATGTGATTTTATCTTAAGCACATTATGTACATTTTGAAACCGAAAAACGCAAAATAAACACATTACACCGAATACAGTATATGCAGTAATCACTTATATGTAATTGTAGTATTAGCATTCCCAATCAATAAAAAAAGCACAAAAACACTGGAAAGCAATGGAATTGTTTGGCTAGATGCATGGGGTGATGCTCACACAACAGGAAACAATGCTACACTGAGCAGGAGAACGTGTGGGTCACCCTTTGTTTTCGCAAAATTAGCAGTGAGGTCATGTGGGCAGTGGACAAAATCTGAGGCCACCGACAAAAACTGAGACAAATTTTTCACAGAAAAGTCAACAAAAACTGAAGCCAATGATAACTGAAGTCAATTAAAACCAAGGTATTATTATAGTAATAAAGTTATTTTAATATGCTTTTTTAAAAATCACAGTAACATTTTCACTGTTAGATAAGATTTTCCAGAGATAAAATGAGCCAAGGGCCCAATTACCTGTGGGATGAGTGGGAGGATGAAGCCTGGGCGATGGGCATTGCACAGCAGTAAGTAAGAAGGCAGGCACAGGAGTGGAGACTACTTCACCTCCTTCACCATAAGTCTAGATCTGGTCCTAACTACAGGCTCAAATTCCTCACAAGTTCCTTCTGTCTTACAGGCTTGGATAAGCACACCTTCTTCTATTTATGGTTAACTAACCATCTTTTTTGTGCATTTTAGCTCCAGAGCACTGAGTTTCTATGGCAATGAATGCTATTTAAAATGTGCAAAAGACCACTCTACATCTTTGGTAGATTTCAACAGTTCTTATTCTTGTGCTACGTATGCTCATTAAAGTCCATGTAAAAGACCATACCTCACACATATGCACGGTGGCATGAGAAGAAATGAAAAAAGTTGTGCATTGACAGAACATGTGGAGTGAAAAACCACAAAGAAGTGTCTAATGGTTAAACATAGGGGCTAGGGAAATAGTGAGTCCTTGGGCAGAGGGTAGGATGCCAGAAACAACAAATCTCTCAAAGAGCCTGGGTCCCTTGCAGCCAGTGCTGCGTGCTGAAGGACCACTCACCCAGTGCACCTGCAAATCTGCCCCTGTCCTGATGCTCCACCAGGGGCAGCAATAGGAAGAGCAGAAAGTGAAAACCAAGAGTAGGAGTGGTAAGACCTGGGAGCCATGGAGGAGTGTCGCTGCTACCAAAGGCTCACTAGTGTGAGAGACTTTATTCATAGGAGATGGCATTCAACTAAAACTGTAACGCAGTCATGAACAGAAACAGAGTAATAGAATTAATTAACTGACAAAATGACTGGAGAAAAGAGACGGTTGAAGAATCTGATAAAGAAATTCGGACCTGGCAGGTTGGCTCAGTAGATAGTTGGCCTGGCGTATGGACATCCTGGGTTTAATTCCTGATAAGGGTACACTTGAGAATTGACCATCTCTTTCTCTCCCTTTCCCCCAACCTCTTCCCCTTCTCTCCTTCTTCCCTTCCCACAGCCAGAGGCTCATGGTTTGAGCCTGGCCCCGGGGGCTGAGGATGGCTACAACTGGTCCCTACTGTCAGCCTTAGGTGCTAAAATAACTCGTTTGAACATTGGCCCCAGACAGGGGTTGCCGAGTGGATCCCAGTCCCAATGCTTGAGTCGGAAGTCTGTCTCTCTCTCTCTCTCCTCTTCTCAACTTAAAAAAGAAAAAGATTCACACAAATATATATATTCAAGTGATGCCATTCATAAAATGATGCCAAGCAGTGGCAACAATAAAAAAGAAGCAAGGAAAATTCTAAAATTAACACTATAATGTTTTTGTTGAAAAAATTAAATAAATTTGAAGAACAGTCAGTTGCACACAACTGGCAATGTAACCCAGAACACAGGTCAAGGAGATTTAAAAAAATGGAAAATATACACAAACATTAAAGATAGAATGAGAAACTTTTCTTTTTGAAGGAAGTAGGATTTATTTAGCTGGTGGAGCAGCGTGAGCCCCAAAAGAGGCAACCAAGCACGTGCTCCCTGAAGTTAGATTTTTTACATCTTATATACCTTTTACAGAATACAGGGGTTTTATTTGTTGTTGTTTTTTGTTTTTTATTCTTTTTTAATTATTATTAATTTTAATGGGGTGACACCAATAAATCAGGGTACATACGTACAATGAAAACATCTCCAGATTATCCCATCATTCAATTGTGTTGCATACCCATCACCCAAAGTCAAATTGTCCTCTGTCACCTTCCATCTGGTTTTCCCTGTGCCCCTTCCCTCCTCCCTATCCCACCTGCCCCTCCTTCCACCCCACCCCGTATTATACGGAGTGAAATAAGTAAATCAGAAAAAAACCTGAGAACAGCATGATTTCATACATAGGTGGGACATAAAAGTGAGACTATGAGACATGGACAAGAGAATGAGAAACTTTTGATTGGAAAAAAACCAGATAATAGGAGAGGGGACAATACCTAAATGGATAATAACTCAAAAATTTTCAGGATTGAACAATCATGAGCATTCAAACAGAAACAACATATCAAGCACTGGGCATTTAAGAAACCATAAAGTCTGTACTGGCTTTCCTCACTGTGAGCCTACAAAGGATAGAGATTATGTTTTAGAACATATTATGGAAAAAAAAGAAAGGTAGCTACCAAAAAAATAAAACCACTCTGATATTTGACCCTTGATTTTTTCTTTTTTCTTTTTTTTTTTACAGAAAGGATAAAGAAACCATAGGAGGAACATGTATCTCCAGAGGCAAAGGAAAAATAAACGGGAAACTTGGTATTTTATATTGAAATCAAAATATTTTCATATACTCAAGGATAAGAGTTTACTACTTACAGTTCTTCATGGAACAAAGTAATAAAGTATATATTTCAATAAGGAAAAACCAATGCAGAATGAGAAAACAGGATTAAGAAACCAATAATGAGCAGTAAAATCACAAACATAGATGTATTTGTATTTTTTTAAATAAAAGATGATGATGATAACAATGACCTGCATAGAAAAAACAAATTTTAAATAAATTTGAGACAATAATTACACGGAGAAGGAACAAGTAAAAATTGAAGAAAAGTTAAAACACACTATGGTTTCACTGAATTGGAGAAACTAACTTTAGACTTCTAAAAAAAACCCAAAGGAAAACAAGTAAAAAATTGAAGGGTAGCTATGGAATTAACAGAATTGGTAAGAGAAAGGGAATTTAATCAATTCAATGCTAGTTAGGAAAGAAGACCTTATTTTTAAAAAGTAAAGGATAAACATGGGAATTACAAAACTACATTGTAGAATTAATTTTTGTTATCAATAGAACAATCAAAGTAAACTCACTTAATAAAAGACAATGTCTGTCTGGTAGAAAAATTGATGTCCAAACTCCACAAGGTCCACTTCCTAACCCCCGGGAACTATAGATGTGTCAAGTTAAAGACCTCAAAATGGGAGATTATCCTGGATCATCCCGGCCAGCCCAAGGTAATCACATGAGTCCTAAAAACTAGAGTCCTTTTTTTCAGGACATTGGGCACAAGGGCACCTGGAGGAAGAGGAGATTTCTCCACAATCCTTTCTTAGGACAGCAGAATAGAGCTCAAGGTAGACGATCTTTAACATTTTTAACTTACAGATTTTTCCCTTTGAGAAGACTGTACTCTTGATTTTATCCTGGTGAAAAAGATTTGGATGGAGGAAAGGAAGGATGGAAAAAAGGAGGGAGGGAGACAAGAGACATATCTATCTACTTATATCTAGTGATACTTTAATTCTCAAAAGAGACTCAGTCTTTGTAGAAAGTTTAGAAAAAATAACATCATAGAGATAAAATAAGTCAATAAGTCAGCTAATGTCTACAACTTAGAGTCTCTATTGGTCATTTTAAAGCATATATACACCCAGTTCTTTTTAATATAGCACCATTATATGTATATCCGTTATAATAGATGTTTTTATTCATTAATATAAAATAAACACTTTCCTATGTCATTAAACTTTTTTAAAAATTAGAGATTTTTTCCCAACTGTATCCATATAAAAATCGAATGATGGACAAAGGGTCAGAGAGGCAATCTCATTTGTTTTAAAGACAGAAGAAATGTGGTGACATTTAGAAGGTTAAAAAGTCAAGAATACAGACTCTCCTCCAGAACCTTCAGAAAGAACACAGCCCTTCTGACACCTTAACATTAGCCCGGTGAGGATCTTGATGAACTTCTAACCAACTGGACTGTAAGATGACAGATTTGTGCTGTTCTAAACCACTTTTCATATTTTGGGTTCTTATAAGCCATGTCATGATGAAAAATGAGTCCTTAAACATATATTTTTGTCTATTTCATTTTCTGGTTTCTTTAAAAAGAAGTGGTAATTCTGGTTCAAAGGGTATCAACCTTCTTTATTATGAGTTTAACACTCATTGCCTTTATTGAGTGAATTTACTTAGATTGTGTTATTGATACTGGAAATCTTCTACTACTAAGTTTAGTAATAACTAGCTTTGATAGGGAGGAAAAAGGAAGAAAGTAAGAGAGAGAGATACGCCAACAAGAATGAAGAAGGAAGGTTTTGGCATTTCTTTTGCTCCATCTCCACCCTCCTCCTTCTCCTCCTCCTCCTCCTCCTCCTCCTCCTCCTCCTCCTCCTCCTCCTCCTCCTTTTCCTTCTTCTTCTTCTTTTTCTTCTTTTTTTGTGACAGAGCCAGAGAGTCAGAGAGAGGGACAGACAGACAGGAAAGGAGAGAGATGAGAAGCATCCATTCTTTGTTGAAGCTCCTTAGTTGTTCATTGATTGCTTTCTCATATGTGCCTTGGCCAGAGGGCTACAGCAGACCAAGTGACTCCTTAAGCCAGCGACCTTGGGCTCAAACTGGTGAGCCTTGTTCAAACCAGATGAGCCTGCACTCAAGCTAGCAACCTCAGGGTCTTGAACCTGGGTCCTCGCTTCCCAGTCGAACACTCTATCCACTGTGCCACCGCCTGGTCAGGCTCCCTCCTTCTGATTTCTTAATCCTTTGGCTTCTGGAGCCTGGGAATGGCTTTGACTCCAGGGGACTGTCCCTAGTTATAAAGAGACACCCCCTATCCTTACCAACCTGCTATTCTTCAAGAGGGGACAAAGGTCTAAGATTGCTGATTGCTCCAATCAAAACCTCTGCAGAAAAAATTCAGATTTCCATGGAAACAATAAAAAAAACAAGTAAACATACAAATAATGAACTTGATCTCTTTTTTATTCAAATAATAATTTACCATTTTTCTAAAAATACTATCACTTAAGTATCACAGTCAGATGAATCTGTATTTATAATCAGAATTGGTTTATTTCTCAGAATTTCAGTTTCACTTTTCTCATTTGTAAAATGCAGGTTAAAAATAACATGTAGAGTTTTTGTCTGCAAAACTGTAGAACTGATCATGTCTGCAAAAAACTGACTACAGGCAGGGCTTAGCATTTGGTAGGCAATCAATATATTCTGGCTATTGTTAGCATTACACAAAATTGTATGAATCACCTCCTAATTTCTGTTTTGTTTTAAAACAGAAACCACAGTACAAGCATCCGAACCATCTGGGGAGCGGAATTTTCTTTGATCCTTCAGAGCCCTGGCATGACATACCCTGAGGGCTGAAGCAGTAGCCAGGCTTTGATCCATGATGGCCACGTAGTAGTGCCCACATTGCCTCTTGAATTTTTTGTGGGACGAGTCCTCTCTGTTAATCGGCAATTGTGGGCTCTTCCCCAGAGACCTTAGCAAACCACATCAGTTTGGATGTAGCTGTAGCAGTGGTTCCTGTTTTAAGGGTGTTTTAGGGACCTTCTCGATCAACCCTTACGATCTTGTGCTGGTTTCAGTGGCCTGCATGGGGAGGCTGCTCTGGAAAAGCAGTTACTGGAAAGCTAGCTGGCAGCCTCGGTCTCAGCAATCTGGGCATTCAGCCATGCCCACCTTCTTATCAAACGATAGCAATCACCTTTTAAGTCAGTGCTAACGGTCATCTCTGCAAATACTAAAGGGATCTTTGAAGTCAGCCAGACATCTTACTGGAGACACATGAAAGTCCAACTAAAAAGGACGGCTTCTCAGGGGCAAATACCAGCCTTGGTATTTCCACAGCACCCAATTTATGCATAGACAATGCTCAACACAGGCAGTGTGTCTCCTTCACGTACTTTTTACAGGAGAGATGTTTTGTAGTAAACATGGGGAGATATGTACAGCCATACTGAAACACAGACAAGAAACAACTTACAGCAGTGATGTTTTTGAACCTTTGGTCCGCGGACCAATGTGTCAGAAATTTTGTGCTGGTCCGTTAAAGCGATAATCACCCTGATGTTGCATGAATATTAAAGACTCAATGGTCACAGTAGAATTTCCTTATGATCAGGGTGATTTCTGCCTTAATGATCTCTGAATTTCCCTTATTTTCACTGGTACCCAAGTATAAAAAGGTTGAAAACCACTGCCTTACAGAACTGTCTTCTTCTATTCAAAGTATTTTAGTTTTTAGAGTCCTTTCTATAGGTTATGTTATTTCACCACTCAAGTCCTGTTATGTGTGTTTTCACATTGTTCACATTTCAGGCTGAGAAAATGAGGGCCAAAGAAGCCAAGCTACCCAGTTGAGTAACCCATCTGTAAATTGTGATGGAGCTGGACTGAGGTGGACAGTGGCTGTAGCCATCTGGATAGGATGTAAGCTAATGGCCTACTTGTTTCTTATCCATTCCTTAAGGGAGATGAGATTTCTAACACATCCAAGAGGGAATCTAAGCCTCTAGAAATAAAAAAAATAGACATCTCATACCCTCAAATATTGAGACCTGTCTTAAAAAGAACAAAATCAATTGCCACCATGTTGCCAAGATCTTAACCCCATCACCAAGTGTTCTGATGTGGAGGGAAGTAGTCTAGACATAATTAAAACAACAAGCTGCCCACTAAGGTACGTTAATATGTCTCAAAGCAGTGTTTGCCCAAATATTTTACAAAACTGATTGTGCCTTACACTATTTCTGTATTGATACTAATTCTGAATTTCAAGCCAGGAAGCCCAAAAAATAAATCTCGTTGATGCTGGAGAAATGCCCTGAGCAGTAGTGGCTGTGTGCGCACCTCTGTACATGTGTGTGCATAAGTGTGTGTGTGTGACTGTGTGTGTGTGTGTGTGTGTGTGTGTGTGCTTGTGTCTACATCAGGGTGCGGAAGGTTGCCTTGAACTTATGAAGCAAAATAAACTCTTAGGGCTGTTCTAGCGTAGGGGAGGTGGGGAGGGCGGGGAGGCAAGTGAGAGGATCTACGAAATCCGCAGCAGTGAAGGCTGGAACTGAAAACTCCAGATTCCTGGCAGGGGCAGGGGGTGCAGAGCTCGGCTCTGGAGGAAGCTTGAGATGTTGGTGCCAGAGAGGCTCCTCAGAGGCTGTGGTCCTGGTGCTAGAATAAGTCCTTGAATAGAAATCTGTCCAATTTTCTATGAGTAAAACGAACACCAAGCCCAGATTTCAATATGTGAAAATTGTTAAATTTTACAATCTTTGTTTCACAAAGTAAATGTTTTAGTTTAAAAAAAAAGTTAAACTTGTCCTTTTAAAAAGGCTCTGAGCCTGACCAGGCAGTGGCGCAGTGGATAGAGCGTCAGACTGGAATGTGGAAGAGCAAGGTTGAGACCCTGATGTCGCCAGCTTGAGCGCGGGCCCATCTGGCTTGAGCAAAAGCTCACCAGCTTGGACCCAAGGTCGCTGGCTCGAGCAAAGGGTTACTTGGTTTGCTGAAGGCCTGCGGTCAAGGCACATATGAGAAAGCAATCAATGAACAACTAAGGAGTCGCAACAAAAAGCTGATGATTGATGCTTCCCATCTCTCTCCTGTCTGTGTGTCCCTAACCTATCCCTCTCTCTGACTCTCTCTCTCCGCCTCTGTAAAAATAGATAAATAAATATAAAAAGGCTCTGAAGCTATTTGGTGGGATAGTTGTCTATATTTTCAACCATAATATTTCAACATTAGAGTGGATTTTATCAAATGTGATTTGCACTGACATTTTTGCAAAACAGTATTTTGTTCTGCTAGTAACATGAAAAGAGCAAATATGGTTGAAATTCATACTCTTATTTCTTTTCTTTACTTAATCTTATCCTTTATATCACTGAAATCAGACACTGAAAAGTTTTGAATGTGGATCTCTTATGAAAGTGTTTATTACCTCTGCCAAACTGGCAAGGTGAGCTCCAGAATATATATCAATATTGAAACATAATTGCCATTTATTACATTGATGTTGGGGCTGCTTCTTAATGAGAGGTAGGCTGTAATAGAATAATTTCAGCTTCCTTAGAAACAGAGATGTATGTGGTCAAGAAAGAAGCAAGAATAAATTGAGAAAAATATTCACATTTTTATGAGAATATTTGATATAAAAATAAACCCCAATAGAGTCAATACTTCTTTCTTATCTAGGGAGGATCATAATTATGGCCCCAATTCTCAACTGGCTGGAAAGAGCACAGGGCTATGTATTCTCTGCTGTCAAACAGCCCTGCTAGTTCAAAGCCTGACAGTTTAGTTAACCAATCAGGTATTTGCCTTTTAGCAAAAGAGACAGAGAGAGACAGACAGACAGGAAGGGAGATAGATGAGAAGCACCAACTCATAGTTGCAGCACTACTGTTGTTCATTAATTGCTTCTCTTACATGCCTTGACCCAGGGGCTCCTGCTGAGCCAGTGACCCCTTGCTCAAACCAGCGACCTTGAGCTTCAAACCAGATCTTCGGGTTCAAGCTAGCAACCATAGGGTCATGCCTATGATCCCAAACTCTAGCTGGTGAGCCTGCACTTAAACTGGCAACCTCAGAGTTTCAAACCTGGGTCCTCAGCCTTGAAGGTTGATCCTCTATTTACTATACCACCACCTGGTCAGGCCCTTATAATCAATCTTAAGGTGAAATTTCTGACATTTCCTTAGACTAAATTCTAGACAAGCACTAGGCAAGCAGTATGAACAATTGAAGATTTTGATACCGGTTTTCAAACTTACAGTCAGAAGCTTGGAAAGAATATTTACCTGGCACATTGCAAGTGCTTAATAAATGTTCAGTCAATCAATCAATATATTTAAAGAACCAGTGTTGACTTAACTTCATTTAAAATGTAATCGATGCCTGACCGGTGGTGGTGCAGTAGATAGAACGTTGACCTGGGACATTGAGGTACTAGATTTGAAACCCTGAGGTCACTGGCTTGAATACAGTCTCATCCAGCTTGAGCATGGGGTTGCAGGCTTGAATGTGGGATCATCAACACGACCCCATGGTCATTGGCTTGAGTGTGGGATCATAGACATGACCTATAGTCACTGGCCTGAATCCAAGGTCACTGGCTTGACCAAGAGGTTCCTGGATCAGCTTAAGCCTCCAGTTTAAAGCATGTATGAGAAGCAATAAATGAACAACAAAAATGCTGCAACTACTGGTTGATGCTTCTCATCTCTCTCCCTTTCTTCCCCTCTCTCTCTCGTGCACTAAAAAAAAGAAGAAGAAATGAAATGTGATCACATAACAGGATTTGAATTTATACACACTGTCCCAAACTCACTGACAATGAACAAGGCGTGTCTGACCCTTCTCTCCTATCTGACCAGAGACACCAGGCTCAGAGGCCCACAGCTCACAGACATCCCCTGCGTCCGGTACCACCAGCAAGTGCCTTCTCCTGAGTCTGTTTGAAAGACAGAATCATAAAGCCACTCTCTGAGAGTGATAGTGCACTGTGAAATAAATCTTTAAGGTCTTTAATTTAAGGCATGATAAGTACAAAGACTGAAACAGAATTTCCAAATTGACATTAACATTACAATAATAGAGAGAATACAAATGATTGCCTCTGAACAATGCTGAGCCCGGATGTTCAGCATCAGACTCTGCCCTCCACTCCTATGCAAGGAAATATAGAATAACAGAAAAATACAGTATTTGACTATATTATTGTGGGTTCTCATTTCTGCTTTCTGGAATGTTCTTGTATTCCTGCCTTCGGAACCAAGGTGTGGGAAACTAGATGTTTGCACAGCTCCTGGGGTTTTGCAATCTGCTGAAACACCTGGTTTCATGGAGGTCAGAGGCTGTTAGCAACCTCATTGCAGAGTCCTCCAAACTCAGAAACCCTTCATGCATGATGAATCTTCCCTGTGGATTTAATATTTTTAACCCCTGGTACAAAATAAAAATAATTTCAAAAACACACCTAGGATTATTCAGGACACTATTTTTATTAGATGTGTCTGTTTCTGACTTTACTAGCTCTGACTGGGGAGCAGCATGGTCAGAACAGAAGGAGGGAGGTGCAAAGGATTGCCTCTAGATCACTGAGGTGAACTTGGGTGATGGGGAAACCAGAGGTGACTGTAGAAGCTTTTGTAGGATCCCTGAGTGCTGGCTCTTAGATATTTTTAGGTGTTTGTGGTTGAATTTATTACAATAAGCATCATGGCCAAGAACACAAATCTTGGCGCCCATAACAAGCTCATTATACCACCGAAGACAGGCTGTGTGACTTCACTAATTCCCAGCTTCCTCATGTGAAAACAGAATAATAATACATAGTTTCCAGAAGTCTTCAACAGCTTGTGTATGGAGAGCACAAGGCACTATGTTAACAGTAAACATTTGATGACTAGTAACTGTGAATCATATAACTGCTACATAAAGCTTTAAAAGTATACATTTCTATAACTCCTGTAAGCTTCTCCTGATGGGCCCAGATCCTGCTGGTGTCTAGGGTCACACCCGGGAGCTCACTGTGTTGAGTAAAACCCAAATGTGCCTCTAGAATGGAGAAGAAATGCTTTTGTTTTGTTTTTAAAGTACAATTCATTGGAATTTATTGAGCAATTACAAACTAGGGAATAGGGGATGAGAACACAGTGCTGAATAGTTTGTGTGTGTTGGGGGGGGGGGGAGTTAATTTTATGTCATGGCCTTGGCTGAGAAGATCCCTCCAGAACAGGGGTTCACTTGGAAAACACAGGAGGACTGCCAGTCCCATTAAGAGAGTTTGCCTTTTTGATGCAAACTAACAACAATTCTGTTGAATCAGCCTGATATTCTGTAAAATTCATCCTGAATGTTTACAGAAGAAGCATGCTCTTTCTGAGTTATTAATGGAGAGGCAGTCTGACATCACTACAGTAAGAGGATTTATGACCCAGTGTGGTCATACTTTTCTCACAGAGATTTGATGATCTGAAGACTACATAGTCACAAGCCTGTTTGCTGATAATATTAAAATAGCCTATAATTCTTTCCTATCAGAGAGTGTAAGCATTCTGCTTTCATACTGCCAGAACTTACGAAAATCTAAAGGATGGCTGCTATCAACTTTAATCAGCCATCAGGGCTTAGCCTAATAAAAACTGGCTTCCAGGCCAGCATGATTAAATGGGTATATTTAGAAGCCAAAAATGCCTTTGTTTTTCCTGGTAAAATACTATCATAATGATAGAAATGTAAATTCTTTAATTCTGCAGCTCAAAGACAATAACGCACAAGCCATTGAAGTAAGCAAGTGGAGACAGAGTAATTTTTTCTATATCCTCAAAATGGTGGCATGTCTGATATATCATATTGAATTTTTAAAAAATATATATTTATTAATTATACAGAGGGAAGAGACAGAGAGATAGAGTGAGAAAAGGGGGAAGAGCAGAAAGCATCAACTTCAACTCCCATATGTGCCTTGACCAGACAAATGCAGGGTTTTGAACTAGCAACCTCAAGAGTTCCAAGGCAACACTTTATCCACTATGCCACCATAGATCAGGCCTGATATATCCAAAATAGATTCAAACTTTCCTTTACAGAAAGAAAAATTCAGAATGTTATTTTTCATCAATAGGAATAGATACATACACTATTTTTGCATGTCTGGCTAAAATCATAAAGCAATGAATAGCAGGAAACCATGAGTAAAAATGTTTTCTGAATAAAAACATTACATTTACTTATTTCCCATGTAGTCAAACTTTAAAGGAAAGAGAACAAGAGAGACTGCGTGTAATTTTATTTGGGGGCAAATATGTCCCTTGTTCCAGTTTACAGATAGACACAATGCGTGAACAGCTCAGCAATCCATGCCAGATGACTGTGCCCAGAACACACTGATGGTGTAGCGGAGGAATAATCATGCCAGGAGGGAAGACATTGTCAGGAGCATCAACTTGAGTGCCCAAAGCGAAGGGAGAATGCATAAACTCCCCTTCTGGGAAAACTCGAGGCCATGCTCAGCTAACAATGACAAAAAAAGTAGCTGTTATGTGGTGCAGCGACTGAAAGAGGTGACCCCGTGTAAGTCCAAGCACTTTGCAAGACAAGCAGAAGCAGTGACAAGTACAGGAGGAAGAGCCTTGTGCCTATTCATCATTCATGAGTTTGTAAGTGCAGGGAAGAAAGGCTCAGCAATGGGACAGGAGATGCTGGAACAAAAACCTTTCAAGAGCCAAATAAACAAGGATTCTAATACTAAAAGGTGTCAGGAGAAAACAGAAATCTAGACTCATAGCTGGTGGCCTAGGGGGCGAGATTGGAACCCATGCCTCTAGAAAGAGGAGAGGTGTTGTCCAGTCAGTACCTGTCACTTACTGCTCTGGAAATGCTAGCCTTGTCTAGAGTTCCTGGTTCCAAAAAGAAAATACTGGAAATTTTTATCTTAGGTGAAATGCCTGACTTTTTAACTATTGAAAAATAAATTATATTTTAAAAATAAAGTCATGTGTGGGACACAAAAAATTTTGTTTGTGTTTATTTAGCCCATCCCCCACTTCTGATCTCTGACTTCAAGTCTGAAACATAAAGACCCGCAGACAGAAAACAATGAGAAGTTTTTGGAATCACCAAGAAAAGCATTAAAAAAAGAGAAATAATCTTGGAAAATGGTCCCAAACAAGACCAGAGAACACAGAGCAAGTGTGACAGAGGACAGGGAACCAATATTAAGATGCACCCTTTCTGTAGCCACATCTGAGCTGGTTGTGACTGGCACTACAGTGAAACACGCATGTAGCTGCTATGAGGCCGTGTTCACTTGTTAAATATATATAAATACCTAAGTGCAATTTATAGTCCATTGCATAATTTAGGGTTTATAAATTCCAACTAATCCTTTCTATTGTCCTCATAAAATCATGAATTAATAGCAAAAGCAGCTTCACATATTTTTATTTTATTTTATTATTCAGTGAGAGGAGGGGAGGCAGAGACAGACTTCCACATGTGCCCCGACTGGAATTCACTGGGTAACCCTAGTAGAGGGTGATGCTCTGCTTATCAGGACCCTGCTTCATTGCTCAACAAAGTTCTTAGTGTCTGAGGTAGAGGCCATGGAGCCATCCTCAGCACAAGGGACCAACTTGCTCTAATCAAGTCAATGTGCAGGAGAGGAAGAGAGAGAGAGATAGAGGGAGAGAGAAAAGGGGAAAGGAGAGGGGTGGAGAAGCAGATGGGCGCTTCTCCTGTGTGCCCTGATTGGGAATTGAACCTGGGACATCCACACGTCTGGCTGATGCTCTACTCCTGAGGCAACCAGCCAGGGCCGTCTTCATGTATTTTTTTTTTTTTTTTTTTTTTCTTTTTTTTTTTTTTAATATATATTTTATTATTATTAATTCTAATGGGGTGACATCAACAAATCAGGGTACATATGTACAATGAAATCATCTCCAGGTTATCTTATCATTCAATTGTGTTGCATACCCATCACCAAAAGTCAAATTGTCCTCTGTCACCTTCTATCTGGTTTTCCCTGCGTCCCTCCCCTCCTCCCTATCCCACTCTTCCCTCCCTCCCCCCATCCCATAACCACCACTCTCTTGTCCATGTCTCATACCCTCACTTTCATGTCCCACCTATGTATATAATCGTGCTGTTCTCAGTTTTTCTTTTTTTCTGATTTACTTATTTCACTCCGTATAATGTTATCAAGGTACATCCATTTTGTTATAAATGCTCCGATGTCATCGTTTCTTATGGCTGAGTAGTATTCCATAGTATATATGTACCATAGCTTTTTAATCCACTCGTCTTCTGACGGACACTTGGGCTGGTTCCAGATCTTCGCTATTGTGAACAATGCTGCCACGAACATGGGGGCGCATTTCTTCTTTTCGAACAGTGCTATGGTGTTCTTAGGGTATATTCCTAAAAGTGGGATAGCTGGGTCAAAAGGCAGTTCGATTTTTAGTTTTCTGATGAATCTCCAAACTGTTTTCCACAGTGGCTGCACCAGTCTGCATTCCCACCAGCAGTGCAGAAGGGTTCCCTTTTCTCCACATCCTCGCCAGCACTTATTCTGTGTTGTTTTGCTGATAAGTGCCATTCTGACTGGTGTGAGGTGATATCTCATTGTGGTTTTAATTTGCATTTCTCTAATGATTAGTGATGTTGAGCATTTTTTCATATGCCTATTGGCCATCTGTATGTCCTCTTTGGAGAAATTTCTATTCATTTCTTTTGCCCATTTTTTGATTGGGTTGTTTGTCTTCCTGGTGTTGCGTTTTATAAGTTCTTTATAAATTTTAGTTATTAACCCCTTATCAGATGTGCTGTCGAATATGTTCTCCCATTGTGTGGTTTGTCTTTTTATTCTGTTCCTATTGTCTTTAGCTGTGCAAAAACTTTTTAGTTTGATATAGTCCCATTTGTTTATCTTGCCTTTTATTTCAGTTGCCCATGAAGATAAATCGGCAAATATACCGCTGCTACAGATGTCGGAGAGCTTGCTGCCTATGTTTTCTTCTAAGATGCTTATGGTTTCACGGCTTACATTTAAGTCTTTTATCCATTTTGAGTTTGTTTTTGTGAATGGTGTAAGTTGATGGTCTAGTTTCATTTTTTTGCAGGTAGATGTCCAATTTTCCCAACACCATTTGTTAAAGAGGCTGTCTTTACTCCATTGTATGTTCTTTCCTCCTTTGTCAAATATCAGTTGTCCATAAAGCTGTGGGTTTATTTCTGTGTTCTCTGTTCTGTTCCATTGATCTATGTGCCTGTTCTTATGCCAGTACCAGGCTGTCTTGAGTATAATGGCCTTGTAGTAAACCTTGATATCAGGAAGAGTGATACCTCCTGCTTTATTTTTTCTTTTTAAGATTGCTGAGGCTATTCGTGTTCTTTTTTGGTTCCATATAAATTTTTGGAATATGTGTTCTATATCTTTGAAGTATGTCATTGGTATTTTAATTGGTATTGCATTGAATTTATAAATTGCTTTGGGTAATATAGACATTTTAATGATGTTTATTCTTCCTAGCCATGAGCACGGTATGTGCTTCCACTTGTTTGTATCTTCTTTGATTTCTTTTATCAATGTTCTATAATTTTCCGAGTACAAGTCCTTAACCTCCTTGGTTAAATTTACTCCTAGGTACTTTATTTTTTTGGCTGCAATAGTGAAGGGGATTGTTTCCTTAATTTCTTTTGCTGATATTTCATTGTTGGTGTATAGAAATGCCTCTGATTTCTGAGTATTAATTTTATATCCTGCCACCTTGCTGAAATCATTTATAAGGTCCAGTAGTTTTTTGACTGAGACTTTAGGGTTTTCAATATACAATATCATATCATCTGCAAATAATGACAGTTTTACTTCTTCTTTTCCAATTTGGATGCCTTTTATTTCTTCTTCTTGTCTGATTGCTGTAGCTAGGACTTCCAGAACTATGTTGAATAAGAGTGGTGAAAGTGGGCAACCCTGCCTGGTTCCTGATCTTAAGGGGATTGCTTTTAATCTTTGTCCATTTAGTATGATGTTTGCTGTCGGTTTATCGTAGATGGCCTTTATCATGTTAAAGAATGATCCCTGTATTCCCACTTTACTGAGAGTTTTGAGCATGAATGGGTGCTGGATTTTATCAAATGCCTTTTCTGCATCTATTGAAATTATCATGTGATTTTTGTCCTTCCTTTTGTTTATGTGGTGAATCACATTGATTGATTTGCGAATATTGAACCAGCCTTGCCTCTCCAGAATAAATCCCACTTGATCGTGGTGTATGATTTTTTTCATATATTGCTGGATCCGGTTGGCTAATATTTTGTTGAGAATTTTAGCGTCTAAATTCATCAGGGATATAGGCCTATAATTTTCTTTCTTTGTGTTGTCTTTGCCCGGTTTTGGGATCAGAATTATGCTCGCCTCATAAAAGGAGTTTGGTAGTCTTCCTTCCTCTTGAATTTTTTGAAATAGCTTGAGGAGAATAGGAGTTAGTTCTTCTTTGAATTTTTGATAGAATTCACTTGTGAAGCCATCAGGCCCAGGACTTTTCTTTTTTGGGAGTTTTTTGATAACTGTTTCGATCTCATTTGCTGTAATTGGTTTGTTTAGGTGTTCTGATTCTTCCAGATTGATTTTTGGAAGGTTATATGATTCAAGAAATTTGTCCATTTCACCAAGATTGTCTAATTTTTTGGCATATAGTTCTTCATAGTATTTTCTTACAATGCTTTGTATTTCTGTTGTGTCAGTTGTTATTTCTCCACTGTCCTTTCTAATTTTATTTATTTGAGTCCTCTCTCTTTTTTTCTTGGTGAGTCTAGTTAAAGCTTCATCAATCTTGTTTACCTTTTCAAAGAACCAGCTTCTTGTTTCATTGATCCTCTGTATTGTTTCCTTAGCCTCTATGTCATTTATTTCTGCTCTGACCTTTATTATTTCCTTCCTTCTACTTGTCTTGGGTTTTATTTGTTGTTGTTTTTCTAGTTCTTTTAGATGCAGGGTCAGGTTGCTTATTTGAGCTTTTTCTAGCTTCTTATGATATGCCTGTAGTGCAATAAACTTCCCTCTCAGAACTGCTTTTGCTGTGTCCCATAAATTTTGAGTTGATGTATGCTCATTATCATTTGTTTCTAGAAACTTTTTTATTTCTTCTTTGATCTCATTGTTGATCCATTCATTATTTAATAACATGCTATTTAGTTTCCAAGTGTTTGAGTATTTTTCATTTTTTCTTTTGTGGTTAATTTCTAGTTTCATGGCATTGTGATCAGAGAAAATGCTTGATATGATTTCAATCTTCTTAAATTTATTGAGACCATTTTTGTGTCCTAACATGTGGTCTATCCTAGAAAACGTACCATGAGCGCTTGAGAAGAATGTATATTCTACTGCTTTAGGGTGAAAAGTTCTGAAGATATCTATTAAATCTAGTTGATCTAGTGTATCCTTTAAGTCTGCTGTTTCTTTATTAATTTTCTTTCTTGAGGATCTATCCAGTGTTGTTAGAGGAGTATTGAAATCCCCTACTATGATAGTATTGCTGTTTATCTCGCCCTTTATATCCATCAAAGTCTGCTTTATGTATGTCGGGGCTCCTATATTTGGTGCATAGATATTTACAATAGTTATATCTTCCTGTTGAATTGTTCCCTTTATCATTATGTAGTGTCCTCCTTTATCTCTTACTACAGCCTTTGTTTTAAAGTCTATTTTGTCTGATATAAGTATTGCTACCCCTGCTTTTTTTTCATTTCCATTTGCATGAAATATTTTTTTCCATCCTTTTACCTTCAGTCTATGAGCATCTTTTGTTTTAAGGTGTGTCTCTTGTAGACAGCATATGTATGGGTCCTGTTTCTTTATCCATGCAGCTACCCTATGTCTTTTGATTGGATCATTTAATCCATTTACATTTAAGGTTATTATTGATATGTAGTTGTTTATTGCCATTTTATTCTTTAAAGCTGTATTCTTCTTTTGCTCTATTCATTCCTCCCTTTAAACTGTTCACAAGAGGCCCCTTAGTATCTCTTGCAGAATTGGTTTGGTTTTTATGAATTCCTTCAGGCTTTCTTTTTCTGGGAAGCTCTTTATTTCTCCTTCAATTTTAAACGTTAGCCTTGCTGGATAAAGTAGTCTTGGTTGTAGGTTCTTGTTCTGCATTACTTTGATTATTTCTTGCCATTCCCTTCTGGCCTCAAGTGTTTCTGTTGAGAAGTCCGATGTCATCCTTATGGGGGCTCCTTTGTAGGTGATAGTCTTTTTTTCTCTAGCAGCTTTTAAAATTTTTTCTTTATCCATTAGCTTTGGTATTTTAACTATGATGTGTCTTGGTGTAGATTTTTTTGGGTTTCTCCTTAATGGAGTTCTGTGTGCTTCTTGAATGTGTGGAGTGTTTCCCAGCCTTAATTTAGGAAAGTTTTCTGCTATGATTTGATTGAACAAAGTTTCCATTTCCTGTCCTCTCTCCTCTTCTTCAGGCACCCCAATGATGCGAATGTTGTTTCTCTTCATGTTGTCACAAAGCTCCCTTAAAGTTTCCTCACATTTTTTAAGTCTCTTTTCCTTTTTCTTCTCTGCTTCTGTGCCTTTGTTTATTGTGTCCTCTAACTCGCTTATTCGATCCTCAGCGTCATCCATCCTGCTTTTAATTCCTTCCATTGTGGTCTTCAGTTCTGATACTGTATTTGTCATTTCTGTCTGATTCTTTTTTATTATTTCAATTTCATTTTTTATACTTGTTATCTCTTTATTTAGGTGTTCATAATGACTATCCATTGTTGCTCTAATTTCTTTGAACATCCTAACTATCATTATTCTAAATTCTGCTTCTGGTAATTTGGTTATATCTGGTTCATTCAGGTCCTTCTCTGGGGATTTCTCTTGATTCATTTGGTTTGCATTCCTCTGCCTGCCCATTTTTTCTGTGTATAAGCGGGTTGTGGCCACTGGAGTCCAGTAGGTGTTGCCTTTGTGTTCCCTAGGTGTGGTCTATCTGCAGGCCCCCCACCTCCTCTGCCGGTGCCTAGGGTGGTTGGGTATGAGCGTTGCCAGCGCCGGCCCACTGTGGCTTTTGCTATGATTTCTGCCTCTCCTCCGTGGGAGGGGCTGTGACTGAAGCCACAAGATTAGCACCAAGGGTAGAGGTGAGCACCTTTGCTCAGCTGTGGACCCAGCCTATTTCCGGACTTCCGCCCAGAACCAGCAGTCGGAGCCTGCTCGCTACAGTTCCGCGGGTTAGGCGGGGCTTTTGACGTGCTCTCAGCTGTAAGCTTTTGCCCGTCCGGAGCTTTAGCCCCGCCCTCGAGGCCAAGGCCCTACTGCGCAGGGTCGGAAACCAAGGTTTATTGGGGCGGGCGTGTTTGCTGGCTTCCGCCGAGCTGCGTACTTCCGCTCGTCCCGGACTCTACCCCGCCCCCGCGTTCGGAGCCCGCTCGTGCACGTATGAATACTATCCGGGCTTTCTCCGGCCGGGCGCGGATAGCAGCGTGGGCTCAGCTGCGAGCCTCCACTTGTCTCGGGGTCCACCCCGTTCCCTCGCTCGGAGCCCGTTCGCGCACCGTATACTGGCCAACCGCGGTTTCTCCGGCCCGGGGGGGGGGTGGGGAAGTGGGGGACTGGCAGCGTCAGCTCAGCCACAGCCCCTGCCCGTCCCTGGTCCTAGCCCGGTCCCCGCGATCAGGGCCGGCTTGCGCAGGGCCTGCCCGTTCCTGGCCTCCCGCTTTTTCCCCGTAAGTGGGATTAAAGGCGGGCCCGCAGCTTCCGGACCGCTCTCGCGCGTCCCCTCTGACCCTCTGGGCTAGACCGATCTCCCACCGGCTTGGCCTCTGCCCACGCCGACAGAACCGCCTTTCAGCGTCCTGCCGCCCCAAAACCTTAAGCAGCCCTCAGCAGAGTAGGAAGGGACCTAATACTCCACACTGTAGGCCTGGGAGCTCCCTCACTTGTTTCACAACTCAAAACTGTCCAAACGCCTTTCTAGGCTCTGAGACTGCAGGCTGGGGCTTGGTTCCTGGGACCCAGGTCCCTCCCTCTCCGCCAAACTCTCCTCCCGCCACACGGGTCTCTCCGGGCTGCCGTTTGCTCCGGGGAGCTGGGCAGCCCCCTTCGCGTTTTCGCTATTCCTACCAGCCTCAATGTGGCTTCTTCTGTGTTCCTTGGTTGAAGAGTCCACTTAGTTTTGTTGGAAGTTGGTTTATCCAGGTGATGGTTCTTAAAATTGAGTTGTAATCCACTTTGGTTCTGGGAGTTGGAAGTCGGTACGTCCGCCTACTCCGTCGCCATCTTGCTCCCCCGTATTTTTAATTATAGTAAATACTAAATTTTTAAAATCATTTCCGGATTATTTTCAAACAATTGAATATTCTTCTTATTTTCAAACTAAAATTTCAAATTAAATTCCATTTCTTCTTTGTCGTAGCCCAGCCACGACGATTCTATTACGGGGTCGTCAAACGGGAAAAGGTATGGAATGGAAGTCCTTCATGTATTTTTAAGAACAAGAATACAATCCAGTTAAAAACCCAATAAACAATAGTACCCATTATAGGTATCAGGACGGGGTTGACCAGATAAGACCACCCTTCAAAGAACCCTGGGTAAACAAGGCTGGGTCTCTGTGGTTGTCCCAAATACTTCACACTCAAAGCAGACATTGCTGAATATAGGAACAATGGGAAAAGACAAATGACTTTTGATATCAAATGTACATGGTTATTTTGACTTCCCTCACATTGCACTTTACCAAAGGCAAATTGTAGTGTTTCTAATTCTCAAGGTATTCTGTATGATCATAATACCGAGCATGAGAAAAGCCCAGAGTAAATGATGCTTGCTCTTCTGCTGGGCATTTCATGGTGATACTATTTGTTGCAATTATGGTAACATCTGATTGTTTCACTTACTGTTTTCCAAAGGATCAAGAGGTAAACGGACTGTAAACATTTTCAAGCATTCAGCCCAGAAGGGCAGCGGAAGGGTGGGGTGACAGGTACAGGGGCAGAGTCCAGGAAGGGTTGTGCACTAGGATAAACCAAATTACAGCAGCTTGTAAACATCCCCAAATGGCCTTCATGCAGAGAGAATGAAATTGAGGCAAAGAAAAGGGAGGGATACTTCATGTAGAAATGAAGTATCTGAGAAGTTGAGATCCATTCCAGCAGCAGAAATGCCTGACCTTTCATGGGAACAATTATATTGTGCTCCTCCTTTTTTTGACAGAGACAGAGAGAGAGTCAAAGAGAAAGACAGAAAGAGACAGACAGACAGGAAGGAAGAGAGATGAGAAGCATCTATTATTTGTTATGGCACCTTTGTTGTTCATTGATTGTTTTCTCATATGTTCTTTGACCAGGGGGCTACAGCATAGCAATTGACCCCTTGCTCAAGCCAGCAACCTTGGGCTTAAACCAGCAACCTTGGGCTTTAAGCCAGAGACCTTTGGGTTCAAGCCAGTTACCATGGGGTCATGCCAATGATCCCACACTCAAGCCAGTGACCCCGCACTCAAGCTGGTGAGCCCGTGCTCAAGCCAGATGAATCTGCACTCAAACTAGCAACCTCAGGGTTTCAAACCTGGCTCCTCCATATCCCAGTTCAACATTCTATCTACTGCACTACTGCCTGGTCAGGCAATATATTGTGTCCTTTTAAACAGGTGTTGAGCACATATGTTTGTGGGTTTGTCACAGCAAGATGAGGAGGTTCTTATATGGCTGTTTGTATGTTGTGAATTAAGATGTATAAAAGAGAATGGTTTGGAGTTTGTAGTTTTTTGGAAAATCAGCTCATTCAGTACTTGATATATGTGGTATTTCTCTAGGCATTCAATCAAGGATTTATTTTGTTTTTCATTTAGGAGCATTTATCCTGGGCAGTGCAGGATCCCACAGTTTGATGGCTTACAGAGTCTAGATAATCACTCTCTGAAAATTCTTAAATGAACATTTAAAAGCCAAATTCAGCTAATTTCTCAGAATGTAAAAATGGTCTTCATACTTCACAGAGTGCTTGGCAAACCAACAGAGCTGGAATAACATGTGCACATTTATTAGCAAAGATATTGGGGTCACTGTTGGAGACATGAAGGTGGGAGGTGGGAGAGAGGGGGCTGCCTCTTCCCTGGTGAGCTGTGCTCAGCCCAGATCTGCACGTATCAGTGAGTGTGGAGAAGACTTTCCTTAGGGACTAAAGAGCCCTCCACTTAGCTCAGTCAGCCTCCATGTACAAACCTGTGCACCAGTAACAACAGCAACTCAAGGTAAGTAATCATTTTCATCAATGTCATCATCAACACCATCATCATCACCATAATCATCATCATCATCAAAGAGGTAATATGATTTATTTAAAAAAGAGTGGACTCTTAAATGTCATAGGGCTGTATCTCATCTGTGCCCCCTAGTCACCTTGAACATGCTAACCCCTCTTCCAACCCAGTATATCTCATTGTTGAGAGGATGAATCTCTAAGCTTTGATCCTCACACACAGAAAATTATAAACATAATTATTTTCTTCCTTTTTTTATCAACTCTGTCAGTGATAATTTGGTAAATTTGAAGAAATATGCTTTTTAAAATTTAAATACAGTGTAATATTAAAGAAAGAAGGTTCCTATCTCATCATGAACACACTTCAAAAATACAAGTAACTCATGAGTTAATTTAAAAGAATCAAACATTTTCACAAGACATAAAACCAAAAGTGCAAGATTTCCCCCATTCCGATTTCTATCCCTAAAAAATAAACCACTTCTCACAATTTTTTTGCTTTGCCCACAGGGGAGGGAATAATGTGTAAATGTATACATGCATTAATTCTTGAGTTATTATTTCATACCAAAATAATTATGGAACTTTTAAATTTATAATATATTTATTTGAAAAATAAATCTGTAAGACTCAAACTACCTGATTTCAAGACTTCTAGAACTATCATAATCAATGCAGTGTGGGATTGGCATAAAGATAAAGTAGACTGGAGTAACACAATAGAAATTCTAGAAATAGCTGCTCACAAAGGCACCTGGACATTGCAATGTGTAAAGGACAGTTCTTCAACAAACAAAACTGAAGAACTGTATCAATGTAACTGTGGAAAAGATGGATCTCAGATGTAACTTCACACCATAGGAAAGAACATAAAAACTAAAATCATAAAGATTTTGAAAAAATTGTAAGAGAATAACTTCACAACTTAGGAGTAAGCAAAGATTTCTTAGAACACAAAAAGCACCAGCTATAAAACAAATAAACAAGCAACCCCCCAAATCAAAACAATAAAACAAATTTCATCAGAATTAAGTTGTCTTTGCAACAAAAGTTAACAAAATAAAAAAGTGGCCCTGGCCAGTTGGCTCAGTGGATAGAGCATTGGTCCCACATGCAGACCAACTGAACTCAATCCCCAGTCAGGGCACACATGAAAAGCAACCATCCCTTTCTCTTCCCCTCCCTCTATCTTTCTCTCCCTCATCCCCTCGCTCAGCCAGAAGATTTATTGGTTTGAGCATCGAGCGTGGGTTCCAGGTACTAACAGATAGCTCAGTTGATTCGAGTATTGGCCTCACATGGGGGTTGCCAGGTGGATCCTGGTCAGGGTGCATGAAGGAGTCTGTCTCTATCTCTTCTCTTCTCACTTAAAAAAAAAACCAAACAAATAAATTAAATTAAATATAAGACACAAACTAGGAGAATATATCACACACAATACATGTGTCTACAACAAGATTTAAATACAGAAACATAGAATTTCTACATACCAGTAATTTAAAAATACCATTAAAAATGAAAAAAGGCAAAAGTCCTGAAAATATGAAAGCAAATATCTAGTAAACACACACACACACAAAAGGCATTCCACAATATTAGCTATCAGAGAAATGCAAAATGAAAACATGAGTTAGAGCTCACTGAAGTAAACGAGACTGACAAGATTAAATACCAAGGACATGTGGAATGGCAACTTTTTTACACTAATGGTGAGTGTGGAAAATGGTACAAACAGCCTGGAAAACTAGCAATTTTTACAAAGTTAAACACATTTCTATCTTATAATCCTGAAACTTCATTTATCGTTATTTACTCAAGAAAAATGAAAACAAATGTCCACTAAAACACCTGTACAAGGCAATTGCTAGTACTTTTTATTCTCAAGAGCCCCAAACTGAGAATAATTCAAATTTTTCATCAGCAGGAGAACAGATGAGCTGTTTTTAATCATATCATGGACACTGATCAACCATAAAAGAAGGAACTGCTGATACATGCTGCAACACGGGTGAGTCATAGACGCTGATCTAAGAAGTTGGCCACAAATGGGAATGTATGATCACATTTATAGGAACTTCAAGAACAGACAAAACAAATTCTCATATAAATCAAAATAGTCACTGTTAGTAAGGGGTGGGAACATGGGATGGGTTTCTGGGATAACTTTGTTGTTGTTGTTGTTGTTGTTGTATAGAGTTTAATTCCATTTTGTAAACATATACATGCAAGTCAACAGACATACATTTATTTAACCAAGATGCATGAAACTCCTACTATGTGCTATGCACTGTGTGCATGGAGGGCAGTACAGCATTCAAGCCCTCATGATAGAGCTTACAAGAGGGTAAAGGGCAGCAATGGTTTTCTCCCATTGGTTATAGTGACCATGGTTTACCTTCATAATTTAAAACAGTGAGCCATTATCCTTTTCATATAATTAAACCTTGTTTTCTCCAATTATGGGATAACTTTTGATTGGGTTCCTGGTCAACAGCATATATATTCATCAAAATGTACAGAATTACACATTGAAGACCTGTGCATTGCTTTGCATGTAAATTTTAACCACAATTTAAAAAATATACAAGATCAATCTTTCTATATCGAGGGAAACACATCAACCTCATTGGTTAAAATATCCTCTAACATTAATAACCAGAAGTGGGTTTAAAATTAAGATTGTAAGGATTTTATCCAAATGAAATCATATGAGCTTCTACACTAAACTCCACCTCATTCTTTTAGAGAATATGATGTTTTCTCATTTCTATGACTGTGGTATCATTTGTCTTGTATAAATTTACCTATATTATTAAATCAGTTGTCTCCTTAGAACCTGGCAAATACACAACAGGGAGCTATGTAAATTTGTTTACGCATACTTCTCATCTCCTTTGATAAATCTGACTTGGTCTCAGCAAAGTACTGGAAGATTTGTTTAACTGTACATTAATGTCATATTTAGAGAAATAAGGTGGGGCTTGAGGAACAGAAAAGACACAGCAGAACAAAATTTATTACTTAAAAATGTCAGTACCCCAATGAAAAGCTTTTGGGGACATGTTCTGCTGGCATGCTTTCTGTGCTATATTTTAAGGGTATTAAAATTCAGGTGGTTGAGATGAGGAAATGCATGAGAGACCAAAAGAACATTAATAGCAGTGAAGACAAAATAGGAACTGCCATGTCAGGACCAACTGCTCGCCATCATGAATGAAATTGTAAGGTTCATTTGGATTACTTGGAGGCCAAAGATAAAAAAAGTACACTAAATTCCCAAAAAACTAGATTATAGAGAAAACCATTCAAAATTAAAAAGTTACACAAGTCACAATTTTGGAATAAAAAGTATGTTTTTAAATTAAACTTATACAGTTCATTTTCAGTTAACTTAAGCTCATCTTTTTTAAAAAGTAAATATATGTATTCACACACAACACACACACATTCAAATCATCCTAAAACTGCATTCAATCTCTGATATTTCCAAGCATTATTCTCTTCTAGTGAGCTTAGTAGTTTTGTTACCATGACAACATGCTGTATTATAATTCCTTTTTTCTTTTTTTGACCGTGGTTGAGAAGATATTGTAAAAACAAACAAACAAAAAACTTTCCATTTGATTATATAGATCCAATTTTTTTTAGATCAAAGGGTCTTTTAAAAAGCCACTACAGGTCACCCGGATTTCAAAGATAAGAACCTCACAGTGGGGTGATGGCTTTCTGAATGTGAAGATTCTACTGTGAAACGTTTCCTCAGAGAATGGGTGACAAGTGCTAAGGAGTTAGAAAGACAATGCTGTAGCTATCTCCCTATGACAGGATTGTACCAGAAGGGAAGAAACACTGTTCAGTCGAGCCAGCAGATTGGCATTTGGTACAAATTGAGGACATTTTTAAAAAATTCTATTATCCTTGTGGATGACAAAGACATGAGTTTAATAAAAGGAGAGAACTATCATATGCTAATATCTCAGTATCTTCCTTCTGAATTTGAAACATTATTCAATAAAGGAGAGGTGAGAACAGATTATTAAGCAGGACATGGCTCTTCGCCAGTTCATCCTGAAGAAAAGCATTTCTGTGCCTAATGCTGTCATTTTTCATAAGCACAGACTCTAAGTCAGAAGGTTGCAGCTATATTTCCTGCATAACTGACCAGTGATTATAACATCAAAATGGCTAACCTTGAGTATTTTATGTCTTTAAAGAGAATCCTTTGGAAAACAGTAAGTGAAACATTCAGATGTTACCATAATTGCAACAAATAGTATCACCATGAAATGCCCAGCAGAAGAGCAAGCATCATTTACTCTGGGCTTTTCTCATGCTGGGTATTATGATCATACAGAATACCTTGAGAATTAGAAACACTACAATTTGCCTTTGGTAAAGTGCAATGTGAGGGAAGTCAAAATAACCATGTACATTTCAGTGTTTTTCCAAAGTTGAAAATGTGGTTTGTTATATTATAAAGAGAACATCACAGCTTATAACACATCTTCTTTCTTAAAATTCTGAATCATGTTAATGAGTCAAATATACTTCAATTTGCTTTGAAATCTAAGATGCCAATTTGTTATGTAATATTCCCAAGTTCCATAGAGGAAAAAAAATGAGTAAATACTGAACTTTAATGCACATGACTTGTTTTTAACTTCTTATTGCTGTAGTTGAATAAACCAGGTCTTCTGATGGATAACAGACATGACTACATAAAAATATTTTTTATTTTTATAGATTTGTTTTTGCTAGGAAATGAAATCATTAAATGACGATAACAAGAGCAAAAAAAGAGTCAGATTTAGACACGTATGATACTGATGTTTTAGAAGTCAAAGCACTTTCCATTGTGTCATCTGCCTCTGTCTGAACATAGGACATGAGGAAGGAAGATGAGAAGGCAGACAGTGCAATCCCAGTGGGCACCTGAGAAAAGAGGAAAAGTCAGTGCCTTTAACAGCAAATTGCCTGCCTTCCTTCACATGAAGGACCAGACTGCCTTTGGATGACATTAAGAGGCAATCGTCTCTTTCTAGCAATAATTTTGGTAACTTCCAAGTATCATAAATCATCATATATTGATGCTCTTAAATCCACCCAAACATTCAGGAACTCTACTTAAAATTCCTGTCTTCTTTCTGCTCCCATTTCTTCTAATCCAAAGCACTCAAATAACCATATAGCTTGAAGGAAAGTGAGTCTTCAGCAGTTTTTAAGGAAAGTGATTGCATCCAATATAGATGCACTTAACCCTTCAGAGTCTAAGAGCCCTGAAGTAGTTACTCCTTCCTTAGCTAGACTCTCTTACATATGGAGTTTCAAACAAAAACATGTGATCCTCAAGTTAATTCCTTTCCAACAAATAATAGAATCTTAATCTTGACCAATTCAGGACTATCTCAACTAATTTTAGACAGGTTTGTGTCCACACTTCAGGAAGGTGTGGTAAGCCAAAGTTTGGGGTAAGGAGGGAGGAATCTGGTTCTTAGACAAGGTGTTTTATTCATGCTAACACCTTGTGAGAGGCCCATGTTTCATTGTGTCTCCAGCCACTGGCCCCACAGACTGCTGTACTCATTATTAAAAATGAAGTCTCTCTTTCACAAATATGTGCCTGTCCCTCCTGGACAGCAGAGAGAGTTGGCTGCTTCCTGTACATTGCAGGGTACCACTGCAGAATCTCAGATAGCTCAATCCCATCTCCTTAAACGACCCCACCCTACACAGAGGGGCAGGGTGAAGTCCTATCTCTGGAACACAGACTAATATCTAACCTCACTTTCACTTCCTCTCCCTGCTCCTCTCCTTTCATTCTCTTCTTTCTTTTTCTCCAGGACAAGGAGTGTTTAGCTCTTCTAATGAAGGGAACCAGTTCTTAATAACCAGATACTCATATATCTTTATTTTGAATGATGTGGATATTGACTTGTATAGAACATTTTTTATTTCATTCAATATTACCGATGTCTAAGAAATAAACACACAGATGTGAAGATCGTAGTGAAGAAATATTACTTTTATAAGAAAATTGAGAAACTGCTAAGACACTTCCAGGTATTATCTTCAGTGATTCTACTTATCTTTATCCCAGGACTCCAGGTAACAGTCAGCCCTAACTGCTACCACAAAGGCAGAAAGTGCCTGCTGAGTCATTTTTAAAAAGCACCAACAAAGAAGCATCAGTTGCAAAGCCACTCATGTGTCAGGCTTGCTGATGTCCCAGGGTGCCCTCAGGCAGCCTCTCTGGACAGTTTCTAATCATGCGCTTTCTGCCTTTCATGGTACATTTTCTGGAAATTCCACTATACTGTGGTCATGCTCACATCCATGATTGTGTCCAGGGGCCATGTATGACCACAGTCTGACCTCCCAGGACCAGAAGCAGGCCTCTGTCCACAGCAGGTTGTCTGAAATGGTAACCCCGCACAGAAGCACCATAAGGCAATGACAATGGTATTCCTGCCAGGGATTGAAATTCCCCTCCCCAACCACCCTTCTCCCCAGAAGCTCAGCCCTCTTACAAGCACTGCAGTCCCCTCCAGAGCTCCCAGCCCACAGTGCTCAAGAATGAGCCGATCCTTCTGTGTTTGAAGTCAGTAATGATACATGCTGGGTTACAGCCTCCATTTCAATTTCCAGTCCCAGAGAGGCCCCGTCACAGCTCCAGCGACACTCCCACCTCTGGGTCTTGACTGGGTCTTCCAAGAAAGGAGAGGCTCCTAGCTGAGCCCAAGTCTGTGAGAATCTGCTGGTCTCTCCCAGGTTTTGGAGACCCTCAAGTCCTCTTTCCCACGTGTGGGGTCTCTCTGTGGGTATGATCTCCTGAGAAAAAATTGGATTCTCTTTGAGCAACACAAAAGAGGGCTTTGTGCCCTCTGTACAGTGTCATTTGTTACCCACTGAGCGGCCAATGTCTTCCCCTAAGCCAGCGGTTCTTGTAAACCTCTGGGCCTCCCCTTTTAGGGCAGTTCTGGATGTACTTACAGGGTGACAGCTGACTGTAGGTCCTTCTGCTTTGCTGGGCTCAGCAGCCATGTTCTTATCTTGTGGAAATCCCTTTATAACGAAAACTCAGCAGCACAGATTACCAGATTACTGCCTTGCACAAACTCTGAGATGGTGTAAAGGGATCCCTTGCCTTCTTCTCATTCCTCTGCAGCACGTCCTTCAAGTCTCCTAGAAATGTATGCATTAGGCAGAATTTTAAAATTCAGGTCACAATACCCTCTTCTTGACTCTGTGTCCTCAGCTGTACCTCAATACAGCCCTAATTTTAGCCTAGGACTTTCTGCAGCTAAAAACACACATGTGTCCCACAAAGAATTTGAGAAGTCCCAGGTGACCCACAGCACAGAAAGCACAGTATCAGTCATAAAATTTAGGAGCAGAAAATATGTCTTTTTATTTCTCTACAATTAAGTTTAATTTCTATTTCAAGTCCCTAATGCTCGAGTGGTAGAACCACCCCTTCCCTTGAATCATGGCATCCCTTAAGGCTCCTGTAATAGACACAGCGTTAGGGAAAGTATTCAGCCCCAGCTCCCACTATCCCACTATCGGCACCTAGTACAGATAAGACTCTATGGAGAGGAATAGCAGAAAATAAACCTGTTTAATTCTTTGACATGTGAGCTACATGAGATTTTTTTTTCATGAGATATTTTTAAAAGAAAATGGGGATTGGAGGTAGGGAATTCTGTAATCATTAACTAATTTCTACTTACACCAAATACCTTGAAAGCTATGTGTCAAGAAATCACAGACTATATTAAATACATAATATATGTGGAACATTTTAACCTCCTGGGTGAGTGGTTATTAATAAGAAAGTAGTAAATCATGACAGAAATAATTAGAATAGATCACTGCTCTAATGTGGATCATTATTAGATCAACAAACTCATAACTCAGGTCAAGCCATCAAGTCTGAAGGGTAACAACTCTGAAAAGAAAGCACCAAATGTAATTATGTAAAGTTATAAAATGACATTCTACTACCACAGTGCTGTAAATGTCTCCTCAACCTGTGTTTGTTGAAGGGACTGAGCTAGGAAAATGGGAGGAAGTTGCTGAGTGGCCAAGAACTGCCTGGTGTCTGTAAACCTACATGCCATCTTGCCTGAAAGGAGGAGCGAGTCAGAGACAGTAACATTTCCAGGTGTCTGGACATCAGGCTGCTGAATGTTAGGGCACATACTGAACCTAGGGTACCCTCTGACTGCACTCTATACTTTTCTCCAAAGTCTCTTCTGTGGAAAACTAAGTCCTATGCGATTCTCCTTAAAAAGAGTCTACGTAGTAGTCAAAACGGCCCAGGAAGCACTGGTGACAACATCTACATAGGCTTGGGCAGAACTGTTCTGATATAAAACCTGACCTACATCATTCAACCCAATACCTGCTGAACAGATGGGAGCACACAGCCCAGTATTACTCTTTCCTGTCCTTAACATCCTGCAGAAATGATATCTTGAGCACCACAACGACACTGCTAGTTCAATGTACATCTCAAGATGTAGAGGCAAATCTTTTTTTTTATTTCAGTTAATTTACAGATTTGACCTCTAACCATTGTATAATATCATGTATAAAATTTTGAGCACAGAGAGGCCCAATAATTGAGAAACATGGAGGATGTCTTGGTAGCTTCCCAGTTTTCACAATTATGAGTAAAGTTCCTAAAAACATGTGTGTGCAGGTTTCTTTGTGTATATAAGTTTTCAACTCCTTTGAGTAAATGTCAAGGAGTGTGGATGCTAGATCATATGTTAAGAGTTTGTTTAGTTTTGTAAGAGACCCACCAAACTGTCTTCTAAAGTGGCTGTACCATTTTGCAGTCCCACCAGCAATGAAGAAGAGTTTCTGTTGCTTCACATTTTTGCCAGCATCTGGTGTTGGCAGTGGTATGAATTTTGGCCATTCTAATATGTGTATAAGAGAACATTTGTAATTAAAAAATTCCAGGAAGAATGCTACCAGGGAGAAGTAGAGGGAAAACAGCCCTTTCCTGTTTGGCAGATGAAAGAAATTTGGTCATGTGTATCAAAAGACTTAACTAATTTGGGATGTTGACTCAGGAATTCTATCTCTAGGAAATTAGTTACAGAAACAGGGATGCTTTGAAAATACATAAATACTGATATCTTATAAATAATTATTTACATAACAAAACAATGATATAATAGAAATGCTGAATCAAGAAGATTGATTAAAATATTTATTACACAACAATACAATAATATCTGGAACACCAATATAAGGCATATTGTGGAAGAATATTTCACTATTAAATTAAAAGAACAGGTTATATTTTGGAATGACCTTTGATATATTATATAATGTGATTATCTCCAGATGATGAGATGATTGTTTTCATTGTCTTTTTTCTTCTACTTTTCAAAATTTCCACATTAAACATGTGTTGCCTTTCCATTCATTAAGGAATTAGGCACATCAGACTTAAGCCACAAAAGAGGATTTAGAAAACTATTGCTGATGTTACATTTTAGATAACTTAAAAAAAAAACCCTGAAGTTTCATTGCTGGCATATAGGAAAGCTGTAGATTTTCGTGTATTGATTTTGTATCCTGTGACTTTACTATATTGGTTTATTGTTTTAATAGTTTTTCAGTGGATTCTATGGGTTTTCTATATGATCATGTCATCTGTAAAATGTGATACCTTTGCTCTTTTCCTGATATAAATGCCTTTTATTTCTTTTTCTTGCCTGATTTCTCTGGCTAAAATTTCCAGAGCTATGTTGAATGAGAGTAGAGAGAGTGAGCATTCTTGTCTTGCTCCTGATTTTAGAGGAAAAGTCTTCAGTTTTTTATCATTTAGTATGATATTGGCTTATGGTTTGTCATATATGGCCTTTATTATGTTGAGGTACTATCTTTCTATACCAATTTTATTAAGTGTTTTAAGCATAAATGGGTGTTGTATCTTATCAAATGCTTTTTCTGCATCTATTGATAAGATCATATAATTTTTTTTCTTTGTTTGTTGATGTGGTGTACTATGTTGATTGATTTATATTATGTTCCTATATGCCAACAATAAAACTTCAGAAAATGAGCCTGACCAAGCATTGGCACAGTGGGTAGAGCATTGGACTGGGATGCAGAAGACCCGGGTTCGAGACCCCGAGCTCGCCAGCTTGAGCGCAGGGCCCATCTGGCTTGAGCAAAAAGCTCACCAGCTTGGACCCAGGGTCACTTGCTCCAGCAAGGGGTGGCTTGGTCTGCTGAAGGCCCGCGGTCAAGGCACATGTGAGAAAGCAATCAATGAACAACTGTGGTGTCTCAACGGCAACGAAAAACTAATGATTGATGCTTCTCATCTCTCTGTTCCTGTCTGTCTGTCCCTATCTATCCCTCTATCTGACTCTCTCTTTGTTCCTGTAAAAAAATAAATAAATAATTCTTTAAAAAAACAACTTCAGAAAATGAACTAAAAAAATTTCTTTTATAATTGCAACAAAAAGATAAAATAACTAGGAATAAACAAAGAATATGGAAGTCCTATATACAAAAAACTACAAAGCATTATTTAAAGATATTGTAAAAGACACAATAAAATGGAAAAATATTCCATTTACATGGATTGGAAGAATCAACATAGTTAAAATGACCTATTATTGAAAGCAATATACAAATTTAATGCAATTGCCATTAAACCACCAATGTCATTTAAAAAAAAAATTTAAAAATCACCAGGTTTGTATAGAACCATAAAAAACCCTGAATAGCCAAAGCAATACTGAGAAAAAATAATGGAGCCGGAGATACCACACTTCCTGACTTCTTATTATACTACAGTACTACAGAATCACAATAATCAAAAAAGCATGGTATTGGCAGAAAAACATACATACAAACAAATGGCAAAGAATAGAGAGCCCAGAAATAAAACCATATATATGTAGACAAATAACATTGGGGAAAAATATTTTTTTGCATCCACAAAAACACTTGTTTTTACCTAATTTGAGTGTGCTGATCTCAACTCTGACATTAGTTTTTCTCTGTAAGCTACAGTTTCTTTTTGCGATTCAAGATTTTAGGTTTTCATCTTGTTAAATTTTCAACATTTAGTTTAACATAATGAAGTAGAATGTTTTCTTGGGCATCATCTTTGTGAAACTATAATTATATAATGCAGTAAATACACTATTACACTAAAAATATGACTGCAGTAGAATTTGTCTACAATTTCAAAATAGAACATATTAAAACACTTATTTTAATCATAAAATTTGCACAAAACTTATTTAAATTCTATTTAGGCAAAAGTTTGTGTTTGTAGCTCTTGCGTTTGTGTACTTATTGAGTATAATCTTGTTTGATGCTCCAGCAGTAATCTGTTCATCACTAACAGCTCCAAGATTTTCAGGAAACTTATCAAGGTGACTGTTCAGGAAGTGAATCTTAATGCTCATGTTACATCCAATGTCGCGGATAGCCAACAGCATCCTTTGAACCAGAAGTTCATAGTTTTCTGCTTATTTGTTGCCAAAGAAGTTCTTTGTAACTGCCACAAAAGACTGTCATGCTGCTTTCTCCTCCTTATTCATCTTCCGGGAAAATTCTTCGTCACATATGAGGGTTTGAATTTGAGGTCCATTGAATACATCTGCTTTTATCTTCTCGAAAGACAAGCAGGAAAAGCAGAAATAATATGTTGAAAGCATTCACTTTCTCTATTCAAAGCCTGAACAAACTGCTTCATTAAGCCAAGTTTGATGTGAAGTGGAGAAAAAAATGATCGTGTCTTGATTAACTAGTTTTATTCACAATATTTTGCATCACTACTCCAGAGCTTCATGTTTCGGCCACTCCTTCTGTGTCCAGTGTTTCTCCCAAGCTTGGCTGTACCACAAACACAGAAACCTCTCTGTTGTCCTAGCAGGAAATTTACCATTATAAAATCCACACAAATGATTTAGTTTTGCTCCTCATACTTCAGAAAGTTGAGCAGAATTTTTATGTCATTATAATCTCACAGATGAGTTAAATAACCAATTGGAACCTCTGCGAACACATTTCAGACTTTGTTTAGAGCTGTCAAGAAATAGCCACCATTCTGTTGGACTGTATGTGGTAACACCTAGTTGGCTGAGAAGACTATTGATATCATGACAGTAAACAAAGTGTTTGTCTTGGGGGAAAAAAGTCCGCAAAAACTTATTCACGCTTCCTGAAATAGGATACTTTAGCTAACCGGTGAAGTGCATTCTTTTCTTGAAGCCTGGAGGCTAATAACTCAACTGCTTTCATTGATAGGCCCAAATCTGTTACTAAGTCATTCAATTCAGGTTGGCTAAACTCCTGAGGGCTTAATGACTGCTTAGCATCAGAAGAAGACCCTTCAGATTCCACGACCATTTCCTCATGCATCTTATCAAAATACACTTGATAATCATGTTCACTTTCTTTGTCCTTAGAAGAAACGAAACCATTGAAAACTGGAACTGGGAGTGTCTCAAGAGTGTGGGATAGGTTGTATTGCTGAAGTAATATTAGGATATATGATCATATGCTGTATTGTGTTGCCGATGCCCTTTGTATGGATCAGACAGAAATAACAGTCACTGCTGTGGTCCTTAGGTTCACACCAAACCGTAGGAATACCAAAAGGCATTCCTTTGCATTTTCCTTTTGTACAGTCACAAAGCATTTTATCACAATTATGACACACAATATGAGGAGTCTAATTCTTGTCTTATTCGCCAAGGGAAACTTGAAAATAGGCAATATATACACGTGTCACAAATGATGAAATATTGCGCCTTTGATGTTGAAGTGTGTAACTGCTACATATATAACAGAAGGTGTCAAGACTATTCTTACATTTATGCCTACTCGAAAAAGCCATGATTCAATTTTAAAACAAAGTAAAAGGGTGTTTTTATCAGATAATAAATATTTTACATTTAAAAACAACTACAATTATGTAAAAGTTATGTTTGTAAAACATTAATTGCCTTGTGGTTATGTTCAATCCAAGAGTCATTGCCCTTTAACTCCAATTTATAAACCAATGCATGCTATTAACTGTAACTAAAAGAAATTAAAATTGCATAAAAACTAGAGCATGCAGCAAAAAACGGATTTTAGAATTGAAATCAGTGCTGCAGAAATATATAGAAACAGTTCTAAAACCTCGTGCAACAGGAAACAAAAATAAAATTGTTTCCCCGTGTAATCTTTGACAAAAGAGTCAAAAACACACAATGGAAAAAAGAAAGCCTCTTCAATAAATGGTGCTGGGAAAATTGGAAAACAATGAAACACATGCAAAAGAATGAAACTTGACTATAGTTTGTCCCCCTACTCAAAAACTAATTCAAAATGGATCAAAGACCTAAAATATAAGACCAGAAAAAATAAATTACATAGATGAAAACATAGGTACTAAACACATGGACCATGACCATAGAGAACAATTCATGAATTTGACACCAAAAGCAAGGGGAAAAAAGGCAAAATAAGTATATGGGACTAGATCAAACTAAAAAGCTTCTGCACAGCAAAAAGAAACCCAACAATAAGACAAAAGGGCAGTCAGCCAAATGGAAGATGATATTTATAAGCAGCAGCTCTCATAAGGTGACAATATGCAAAATATACAAAGAAATCAGAAAACAACAAACAAACAATCAAATTAAAAAATGGGGAGTGGACCTGAACAGACACTTCTCCCATGAAGACACACAAATGGCCAACAGATATATGAAAGTTTCTCATCCTTTGCCAGTTATAAGATAAATGCAAATCAAAACTACAGTGAGATACTATCTCATACCTGTTAGATTGACTGTTATCAACATGACAGGTAATAACAAGTGTTGGAGAGGCCATGGAGAAAAAAGAACTCTCATTCACTAATGCTAGGAATGTAAACTTGTATAGTCATCATGGAAGAAAGTATGGTGGTTCCTAAAAAAAACAAGAATAGAGCTATCATATGACCCAGCAATCCCTGTACTGGGTATCTACCCCAAAACTCGAAAACATTGGTAGGCAAAGACACTTGAACCCCTGTGTTCATCGCAGTATTAAGCACAGTGACCAAGACATGGAAACAACCAAAATGTCTTTCGATAGAAGACTGGATAAAGAAGATGTGGTACATATATACAATGGAATACTATTCAGCCATAAGAAATAATGATATATTGCCATTTATGACAACATAGATGAACCTTGAGAACATTATACTGAGTAAAATAAGTAAATCAGAAAAATCTAAGAACTGTATGATTTCACACGTAAGTGAGATATAAAACTGAAACTCATAGACATAGATAAAAGTGCAGTGATTACCAGGGGAGGTAGTTGTTGGGGAGGGGAGTAAAAAGGGACAAATATACAGTGACGGAAAATTATTAGGCTTTGGGTGATGGGTATAAAACATAATCAACAGTTCAAATGCTATAGAAATGTTGACCTGAAACCTATGTAGCCTTTTTAAAAAATTTATTTAGAAAATTAAGTTTAACAGGTGACATTGATCAATAAGAGTACACAAGCAAACAATCCAATTGGTAAATGGGGAAAGGACCTGAATAAACCTATATACTCTTATTGATCAATGTCACCCTGTTAAATTTAATTTTCTAAATAAAATTAAAAATAACTCTTATGATGTTTTGGTCATGTTCATAGGTTCATTTTTTAACTTTTTTTTTTTTTTAGAAATGGGTTATAAAGATGGCAAGATAAGTGAAGTTTAGATGCTTAATATAAGATTGGCTCAACCCTAGGTTTTTAGATAATCTATATTTTAGTTTGAAAAAACAATAATGGAAGACTAATGTAAGTGAAATTCACAGCAGACATCATTTCTCTCCCAAATATAACATGTTTTAACCACACTAGCAGGCTGCATTAAAATAAAAAGTTTTGATATAAAGTAATCTTTATTTTTTGTAATCAAAATAATCTCCATTTCATTTCAGCCTGTCGTAACCCTCGAATATCATGTAGAGCTTCCTAAGGAACCCTGGGAAAAGGAAGACAGAAGAAACAACAGCTGCTTTTGGATTAAGGAGCACAGAAACCCCAGACTGAACCTCTTCTTACACATCAGCACTTTCCTCAGCCCTCCACTAATGCCTAAGTAAATACCAGTGCTTAAAGGTGGTCGATCTCAGTTTATTCTGTCCTGTCTGTGAAACCGTTTTTCTTCTGGAATCTCATTAAATCATATGAACAGCTGCTTCAAGTTGTTATGGCAACAGGGATTTTAAAAGTAAATTAATTTCACTACAAGAAGTTATAAGACCAGGTGAAGGTGGCCTTGAATCACAATGGCTCCTCTCCGCACCAAGAGCACTGCAGCTCTCATTGACTTACAAGAGCCCCAACCAGAAGAAAAGATCCTTAATTTATGATTATCTCTTAACAATTCTTATAGCAGAAGTGACCATAAATTGTGGTGGCTTTATTGCAAATTTGTATATTCTATTTTATTCCTCCATAAAATCATAACTGAAGGAGTTATACAGCTCATAGGCCCATTCGTCTCTGATGAATTTATAGACCAAAAGAAGTTGTAGTACAGATAGCTTCTCTTGTAGGATGATGAGAGATTCCTAAAGAGCTTTACAGTATGGAAAATGTTAACCTTTTAATTTCAGAGAAAAGAGTTAGAAAAAGTCTCCACATAAATTAAGAGTAGAACTGAGCTAACACAGTGATAAACAAAGAACACATCATTGGGTGCCTGGGTATAGAGAGTAAAAAGCTATGCCAGTCCTCTCTACGTGTCTTTTATTTTTTATTTAGGCACTAAATTTAATGGAGTGACATTGATCAATAAGAGTACATAGATTTCAGGTAAACATCTCTATAGCATTTGAACTGTTTATTGTATTGTTTGCCATCACCCAAAGTCCAATAATTTTCTGTCACCATATATTTGTCTCTCTTTACTCCCCTCTCCAACAACTTCCTTCTCTGTTAATCACTTCACTTTTATCTATGTCCATGAGTTCTGTTTTATATCCCACTTATGTGTGAAATCATATAGTTCTTAGATTTTTTCTGATTTACTTATTTCACTCAGTATAATGTTCTCAAGGTCCATCCATGTTGTTGTCAATGTCACATGTCATCATTTCTTATGACTGAGTAGTATTCCATTGTATATATGTACCACATCCTTATTCAATCCTCTGTTAAAGGGCACTTTGGTTGTTTTCATGTCTTGGCCACTGTGAATAATGCTGGGATGAACATGGGGTGTGTGTGTCTTTGCCTACCAATGTTTCTGAGTTTTTCGAGTAGATACCTAGTACAGGGTTTGCTGGGTTATATGATAGTTCTATTCTTGTTTTTTTTAAGGAACCACCATACTTTCTTCTATGATGGCTGTATCAGTTTACATTCTAAGCATCAGTGAATGAGGGCTCCTTTTTCTCCACAGCCTATCCAACACTTGTTATTACCTGTCATATTGATAACAGCCAGTCTAACAGGTGTGAACTGGTATTTCTGTGTAGTTTTGCTTTGCATTTCTCCAATACCCAGTAAATATGAGCATCTCTTCATATATCTACTTACTTGTATGTCTTCATGAGAGAAATGTCTTTTCAGGTTCTCTCCCATATTTTAATTGGATTGTTTGCTTGTTTGTTGCTGAGCTTTGTCTATGCGTCTTTTCAAACTCTTGGTAGTTCTGGATACTTGAGGCTTCTATTGTCCAGGATGCCCTTTTTAACACTTATTCTAGAAAAGTATTCTGTGGTCAAATAAATATGGTCTGTGGTCCATAATATAGGCCCCTTCTCCTTAGAGAGTCACAGAGCAATTCAGCAGATTAAAGCACTGTCAAGCCCAGCTAGATAGAATTCCTTTGAATTGTGTTTAACCCAGTATTTCACATGCATTTTTTGTCATTGGACCTATTTTTAAATATCTTCTTAGTTTTTATCAACATTTATTAACATCAGCTGAATACACTTTGAGACATGTTTCTTAGATTGAAATTTTGAGGTCAAAATTAGTGATAACTAAACACGGCTATTGTATTCAACAGGTAATTTCAAAATCAGGAATATTTGTTTTCTTTATACTAATATTTCTAGTGCTGATAGAGCCATCACCTCATCTCCCTTCTTCATTTAAAAAATGTTTACTGTGTGTTATTCACTGACCTCAAAGCTTTGCATGTGTCAGACCATAGAATCTGGCCTCTCCTCTTTACTGGTACAGAATGCACATATGTGTGCTTTTGTGTACAGGAGCACATGCACATACAGGCAAGCACGGGCATGTGCACACACACTTAGGCATACATGCTCCATGAGAAGGGAGAGTGATGAAGGCAATGGCCACCCCAACGTTTATTTGCACGTAGCACAGGTCAGGATAAAGACAGTCCTCACCAACCTTGGAAGACGGGTATGCAGATGGCAATCTGGGATTTCTGGGCATGAAACTGAAACAGCAAAGACATTAGAGCAAATGAGATGGCTGAGATACAGGGCAGAGCCCACGGTGTGGAGGGAGGAAACAAGGCTCCACTCTCTGTCAGGGCCCGCAGATCCACAAAGTGCTAGGGACTGGCTGGGAGACAGAGCACCTTCATGGGTTTGTAAACTTCCACAGGGCCATCAGCACCAAGACACCAGCTGCCGGTCCCCCAGAAAGGAGCAAGGACCAGCCTGCCATTTTACTCCCCTTAGAATAATGGAGCTTCAGGATTTCTAACTGATTTTTCTTCAAATCAACCCTGTTCGTCTGTTCTTGTTAAAATTTGTCCCCAGCAGGTGGTGACTTTGAAAAAAAGCTAATTTGAAATGACCTGAAAAAGCATCAAACAAGTAGTAGAGTTATTTCCCATAATATCTGTAAATGTTTAAAAAAGGATATATAGAATTATATTAATATTCATCACACCCACACATTCTGAAGCTACTGGCTAAAAAGATTTTAAAACAGGCAGTCTGTAAAGTATAGATGAGAGTTAGCTGGGCACTCAGGCTGCAGGTCCAGGAGTTGCCACTGTGGCCTCAGCATGCTGGAGTGAAGAAGAGGAAAGGAACCGGGGTGCTGGGGTGAAAGCACCCTTGAAATGGGGGAGCCTATGGACAGTCCATAGGGAGCTCAAATCGAGTGGAGAGGGGCAGACCCAGCCAGGTCAGGCCACTGGGAGCTGGGAGCAGAAGCAGACATAGGAAGACACAGTACTGAGCCAGCCAAGATAACATGTGGAATTACAGAAGAGGAACATTAGGGGCCTTGCTATCTATAGGGCACTGTCGTAGGGGGAAGGACAAAATGCCTAACTCACAGAAAGACATCAGTATAGCCTCTCAGATCACTTAACAGTACAGAGCAGTGAGTGGCAGGGGCAATGGCTACCATGACATAATCCAGAAAGAGCTCCATGGCTGGTCTAATTTGGGAAAAGGCTGCGGTGAAACCACATCTCTAACACTCTCAGTACATCTGCAGGAATGAACGTCAGAAACGGAGAAGATGTACTACATTCTGTAGCTCAGATAATTTTTTTTCAGTCTCTCATTAGTTGTTATTCAACAAAATGGAATTTAAAATTTAAGCTCATAGATGTGTACTGAGTACCTTCCTTATAGCACTGGCACACATCTGAGTTTCTATATTCAGGATTAGCTGAGCAAGCAGATTGTGGGAAGGGGCTGTGGAGAGCTTGGATCAAAGGATGGGTTGTTACGGGAGCAGGTAAATGCGGGGCAGTGTCAGAATGTTTTCTGTGGAAGATGTGGGCTTTAGATGAGTCTTTGTGGAGGTGTTGTTGGAGGACAAGAAGACTGGGGGACATGCTCCAGATGTAGGCATCAATAGTGGAGACTGAGACCAGGAAGGTAGGTGCTGGGGTGGCCCAGTTAGTCAGAATGGAGCCGGGAGCTCTTGCACAGAACAAGAACAAGAGGGGGGACCAGTGGGCCACCAGGCTGTGGGAAGTTCTATACCAGACAGAAGTTAGCTTATCCTTGGGAGGCAAAACAGCCTGCTGGGAAACTTGTGAGTCAGAAAGGGGCTGCATCAGTTGTGTCTGCATCAAAAGACTTTTGATTTCGTCCCAAGCACCTGGATAAACCAGAAGTTGGGTAACTGGAGTCAGTGGGAACAGCCAGAAGACAGCTGACGGTGGGCGTGAGAGGTGCGGGGCCCCACGTGGCGAGAGTGGAAATAGCTCTTTCATTCTTGTTTATTTTACTCATAAAAGGAAGTTATTGCTATTACCACTTCCTACACTCTAATTTTTCTTTTAAATCTCTGCTTGGGTTAGACATTACATGGCTTGTAATGAGTGCAGTAAAATGCCTTGCTCTTATTATGGTGATCTGAAATAACAAATAGGAAACAACAGAACAGCCCAGATAATAAAAATAATTGTTAACCTATTTAACCAGCTCTATGGCCAAATTATGTTTTTATAAATTACAGTGCCAATCGAGGTGGATGTGCTCACATGTTCCTCACTAACAAGGTCACCAGTTTCATGTGAATACTTTCCGCTACTGTTGTGCTCACACCTAGATAGGGAAGTGTTTCCAGCTATGTAGGGCAAGGCCGGGAATGCTACTGAGTCAAGCAGATTGGTCCAAAATAGAAACATAAACCTTCAATTCATAAGGACATGATGGTTATGAAACAAGCACTGAAGAGAAAGGATCTGTGTTCAGGAATTCAACGCTGCAACATTGCTTGAATTTTTGACATAGTTCTTGACCCAAGCTTTGCAAAATATGTATGCCGTAAATAGAGGGACAGGGGAAAAGGTTACAAGAGATCATTCCATAAACTTGAATTGCACTTTTAGAAGGCTTAACAAAGAATACATTGAAAACATGTTTCATTTCCTCTTTACCAGAATACAGAGAACCTATTAGCAGCCATTTCAGGTGCTATAGGACAAAGTGAAAATTTAGAATTCACAGTATATATGCCTGACCAGGTGGTGGTGCAGTGGATAGAGCATTGGACTGGGATGCGGAAGACCCAGGTTTGAGACCTCGAGCTCGCCAGCTTGAGTGTGGGGCCCATCTGGCTTGAGTAAAAGCTCGTCAGCTTGGACCCAAGGTCACTGGCTCCAGCAAGGGGTTGCTCAGTCTGCTGAAGGCCCGCGGTCGAGGAACATGTGAGAAAGCAATCAATGAACTACTAAGGTGTCGCAACGGCAACGTTCCTGTCTATCTGTCCCTATCTATCCCTCTCTCTGTCCCTGTAAAAATAAAAATTAAAAAAAAGAATTCACAGTATACAAATGGCATGAAGTAATGAGTACAACAGAAATTGTATTTGAGGATAAGATTAAGTCATCCTGTACTATTTTCCATTCAGGTAGATTTTAATAATCCTCTTAAATAAATCTTTCTTTCATGCGTTTTCCCATTTCCTGTGCATTGAGTTCCTAGAATTGGGAATTCACTCTAGGGTACAAAGAGGATACAGGGGCCACAGAAGGGAAAGAGGTTGTTTCACCAGGAACTGGAAAACACAGTTTGCACAAGGATGGCTTCCCAGTGGAGGTCCTGGCATTGCATGAAAGGTCAGGAGCTTTCAGACTACAACTTCAACTGACTCTTTGTGGCATGATAAAAATGTCACTGAACTCTGACAAAGGTGCAGTTTGAATGTTCTTGTTTTACTAAGATAATATACAGAGATGATATTCTTATAGTGTATACAGAGGTAATGAATAGAGGACTCAATAGGAACTGCTCAATTCCATCAAAGTCTTACCTTGGGAAATGTCATTGAGAAACTAATTCTCTAACCAATACCCTAGTATTCAGGGGGGGAAAAGTTCAAAATATCATGAAGGAGAAACCAATGCTTTTACATTCTCAAGTAACAGATTTGAGGTAGTTATTTCTAAGAGCCAGGCATTTTACATAGTGTGTTTTACATGGTACTTATTTGTAAAAGGTCTCTATAAATAGTCACTGACGTCCTGAAAGGCAGGTGCACTGAGACAATGGGCAGCTTCTTTAGCCACGGGGTTTGTATTAAAAAAAAAAAAAAAGCCTAGAGACTTGTGAAAGAATGAAAGATAAAGATAGTCACAACATCTGAGGGAAGAATAAAGCAATAAATGATCCTAAATGCTAGCAATGATTTACCTAATTAGTCTTTGACAGCTTGAAATATGTGCTAAAAATGGCACTGCAGCAATCAGGGAGTTGTGGTGCGTAAGGAAAGCTAGATTAATGAACAGCACCCACCTGGTTATAAAATTATAATTAAAATTACTTGGTATTTTAGGACCTTAAAAAGTTTCCTAGAGCTAAAATTTTATTAATAAAACCTACTATGAGTTTTGTATCAAGCTAATTATTTTACTTACATGGGATTTTTTAAAAATTATAAGGTTCTTTTTTTCTGATTCGGTAGTGGAGGGAAAATAAGCTAAAAAGAATGGAGAGAAAATATCTTAACAATTTGTTTCAATTTAACATTCAACAAGGAAGAGATCTGTGTCCTCTGGAGATTTTAAGAGATTTAAATAGGGACATTTATGTTCAGCTCAATTAAGCTACTGATCATTCCATTCTTATAGCAGTAAAGTGTCCTCAACCCATTATTACTTCAGAGCATAAAATCACTGGGACTGTCCAAGCTTGCATTCCAAACTATGCATGGCCTGTGCAGATTATTAACCTAAGTCTAGTTCTCTTTCTATTAGGTAACAGTATAGTGAGCATGATGGTCTACTAGACTTGCTCTTTAACAGAGCAAAAATAAGTAAGTAAATAAAAACTAGATAGTTCACAGTGGGAAGAAAACAGAAAAAAGCATCTGTTAAAAAAAAAGAAGTTTTGCAATTACAAATATTGGAACATTTAGGGAAAAAAAATAGGCACACTACTCAAAGGCATCCCAGACTAATTTTTCTGTTGAATTTAAGAAGGTAATTGATGCCCTTCATTCATCAAAATTACTCATCTCACTGATATAACACCCAAGGTAAATGGCAAAGTGAGATAGGTATGTAACATCAGTAAAAAACAATTGTTTAATTTGTTTCCATACAACCAGTACTTACTCTGAGTCCTCAGTGTGCCAGGCACTAAGGAAACAAGGGTCTGAAGAGGCATGTCCAGGCCACCAGGAACTCTCAGGCCAGTTAAAAACTTCTGCCCAAGCAGTGTGTAAAGAATTCTCTTTCTAGCAATGCCCAACTCAAAACAATGAGACACTGGTCTGGCATATGGATATCCTGGGTTTGATTTCTAGTCAAGGTACATAGGACAGGCAACGATCTACTTCTTCCATCTTTTTCTCCTCCCACAGCTGGTGACTTGATTGGTTCAAGCATGGCCTCAAGCACTGAGGATAGCTCTGTTGGAGCACAACAGCCTCAGACACTAAAAATAGCCCGATACTCGAGGATAGGCCCCAGATCAGGTTGCCAGGTAGATACCAGTCAAGGCACACGTGGGGGTCTGCCTCACTATCTCTCCTTTTTTCACCTTAGAAACAAGAATAAAAAAACATAGATACTAAATAAAAATCTGTTTGAAGACATTATCAATCTACTGAGATTGAATAGCCTGATTTCACAAATGAAAATAAAGGACATTTAGCTTTAGACCAACAACAAACAATCTTTAATATAAATTTGTCCAAGGCAATATTGGGGACATACTTATAAGTATGCTCCATGCAATACTGAGCACATACAAAAATTATTTATTATTTGGTATTCAAATATGACTAGGCATCCTATAATGTTATTTATCTATATTTTACTAGATCACCTTCCATTGAAGGCACTGACAATAATAGGTGTTGGACAGGACATGAAGGAGCTGGAACTCTGCCTTTCAGAGTGTAACTTGGTGCAAGTACAATGGAAAACTCATTGGCACTATCGGCAAAGTCCTAATATATTCATGTCCTATAACTGAGCAGTTCCACACTCGGGTATGTACCCAGCAGAAATGTGCAAGTATGTTACCAAAAGACAGGTTGAAAATGTGCACAGCAACATTTCTCATAATAACTCCAAAATAGACACAGTGAAAATGCCCATCAAGAGCAGACATGCAGCCTGACAGGTGGTGGTGCAGTGGATAAAGCATCAATCTGGGACACTGAGGTCCTACGTTCCAAAATGTGAGGTCTCCAGCTTAAGCACAAGCTCACTAGCATGAGCATGAAGTCTCTGGCTTGAGCGTGGAATCATGGAAATGATCACATGGTCATTGGCTTGAAGCCCAAGGTCAATCTCTGGCTTAAATCCAAGGTCACTGGCTTGAGCAAGGGGTCACTGGCTTGATCTGAGCCTCCAGGTCAAGGCACATATGAGAAGTTGCGTAAAGTAATGCAACTATGAGTTGATGCTTGTCATCTCTCTTTTTCTGTTTGTCTGTCTCTCTCACCAAAAAGAAAAAGAAAGAAAAAGAAAAAGAGCAGACATGTAGAACTACATATAGCAACAAATTAACACATTATAAATGTACACAGCACACAGCAACACAAGTTACTCAAGAAGCCGGAAAAGAATAGTCTATTTACCACACGGTTCTATGCATAGGAAGTGTGAGATAATAGAAATAAAGCACAGTGTTAGAGATGTGGAGTACAGGTCATCATTGGGAGCCTACTGATAAGAAGGGGTCATTTCTCTCGGTGGTTACATACTCTGCCTGCATCCGGAAGGGAGGAATATTGGTGTACTCACAGTGTGAAACTTCATCAAAACACAGACTCAAGATTGGGGAATATTTTCTGGTTTTGATATTTACCATTTTAAAGAACATTTTTAAAAGTTTAAAAGAATGACTTTTACTTATCTGTAGGGAAAAATTCACTTTAGAGATGCAGGGATTATGAGATGTTGTAACTGTATCAGTTGGGGTCCTTTTGAGAAACAAAATCAATAGGATATATATATATATATATATATATATACACACACACAATTTATTTATATTACATGATTTGCTATATATATAATGATTTGATATGCTTGGTTATAATAAATTAGCTCATGGAATGATGGAGGAGTCAGCTTCTATGGGCCAGCAGGTGAAGACCCAGGAGGTTTGATGGTGCAGATCACGCACAAAGGCTGCCTGCTGACAGAATTCCCTCTTGCTCAAGGGGACCATTTTTTTAGTCTATTCAGGTCTTTAATTAATTGGGTATGGCCCACCCTATATTAGGGAGAGCAATCTGCGTCATTCTGTATCTACCAATTTAAATCTTAATCTCATCCCTAAATACCCTCCTAGTTGGCACATAAAAATGAGTGTCACAACAGCACACAAGTGAAAAAGAAAGAAACAATATAACTTGATGGCGTGGTGCACTGCAAAGCATTAATTCCTATGCACTTTAAGATGAACTCTAGAAATAATACTTTCCTTCTTAGAAATGTACAGCTTTTATGCAGCAATTCAAATGTTACTTAGATGTGCTAGCAAAGTTAATATTATTATCCTCATTTATCTACATACAACACAGTACATAAACAATAACTTTCATTTACTTTTTAAAAGTATATTTGCAATATTGCAACCCTATCTGCATTCTAACTTAATCCTGCATGTTTTTTTCTTAATACCGTCCATTTCATGCATTGTAATCAGAACAATGTTTTCAAGTCAAAGTCTACATTTGTTCACATGAGTCCATCTTCAATTCTTCACTCCCTACACATAAAAAAGTCCAAACTTTTTGTTTTAGTATTTCTTTTTCTTACTGAATTAAATTTATTGCGTTTACATGGATTCAAGTGTCCCACCGAATATATCCCCTCACCCCCATGTTCCCCTCAAAATCCTTCTTGCCTCCCTCCCTACAATGCCCTCCACCCTCCCCTCCAGGATTTGCTTTTCAGCTCTCTGTAAAGCTGTTATGTATATATAATTTCACCAATCTCTTTCTCTTCTCTGATCCCATCCTCTCATACCCTTTCCCTCTGACCACTTTCCCTCTGGTCCCTTTGATCCTGCCTCTACTTCTATTCCATTCCTCAGTTCACATTGTTCATAGGATTCCTCAAAGGAGTGAGGTCATATGATATTTTTCGTTCTCTGCCTGGTTTATTTCACTTAGCATAATAGTATCCAGGTCCATAGTATTCCATTGTGTATATCTACCACTGCTTTTTAATCCACTCGTCTTCTGACGGACACTTGGGCTGTTTCCAGATCTTCGCTATTGTAAACAATGCTGCAATAAACATTTGGGTGCATTTTTTTCTTTTGAATCAGTGATTTGGTGTTTTTAGGATATATTCGTAAAGGTGGAATCCCTGGGTCAAATGGCAGTTTCATTTTTAATTTTTTAAAGAATCTCCATACTGTTTTCCACAGTGGCGGCACCAGTCTGCTTTCCCACCAGCAGTGCAGGAGGGTTCCCTTTTCTCCACACCCTCACCAGCACTTATTCTGTGTTGTTTTGCTGATGAGCACCATTCTGACTGGTGTGAGGTGGTATCTCATTGTGGTTTTAATTTGCATTTCTCTAATGATTAGTGATGTTGAGCATTTTTTCATCTGCCTATTGGCCATCTGTATGTCCTCTTTGGAGAAGTGTCTATTCATTACTTCTGCTAATTTTTTGATTGGATTGCTTATCTTACTGGTGCTGAGTTTTACAACTTCTTTATAAATTTTGGTTTTAACACCTTATCAGACATATTGTTGAATATGTTCTCTCATTGTAGTTTGTCTTTTTATTTTGTACATATTGTCTTTAGCTGTGCAACAGGTTTTACAGTTTGATATAGTCCCATTTGTTCATCCTGTCCTTTATTTCACTTGCCCGAGGGGATAAATCAGCAAATATTTTGCTGCTAGAGATGTCAGAGAGCTTACTGGCTATGTTTTCTTCTAAGATGCTTATGGTTCCACGACTTACATTTAAGTCTTTTATTCACTTTGAGTTTATTTTTGTGAATGATATAAGTTGGTGGTCTAGTTTCATTATTTTTTTTTCAGGTAGCTGTCCAGTTTTTCCACACCATTTGTTAAAGAGACTGTCTTTACTCCATTGTATGCTCTTAACTCCTTTGTCAAATATCAGTTGTCCATAAAGGTGTGGGTTTATTTCTGGGTTCTTTGTTCTGTTCCATTGATTTATATGCCTGTTCTTATGCCAGTACCAAGCTGTTTTGAGTACAATGGCCTTGTAGTATAACTTGATATCAGGAAGTGTGATACCACCCACTTTATTCTTCTTTTTCAAGACTGCTGAGACTATTCATGTTGTTTTTTGGTTCCATATAAATTTTTGGAATATGTGTTCTATACCTTTAATGTATGTCATTGGCATTTTAATGAGAATTGCATTTAATTTTTAAATTGTTTTGGGTAATATAGAAATTTTAATGATGTTTATTCTTCCTATCCACGAACACAGTATATGCTTCCATTTGTTTGTATCATTCTAGATTTCTTTTATCAATGTTCTATAATGTTCCTAGTACAAGTCTTTAATCTCCTTGGTTAAATTTATTCATAGATACTTTATTTTTTCTGTTGCAATAGTGAAGGAGATTGTTTCCTTAATTTCTCTTTCTGACAGTTCAGTGTTGGTGTATAAAAATGCCTCTGATTTCTGAATATTAAATTTATATCCTGCCATCTTGCTGAATTCATTTATCAGGTCCAGTAGTTTTCCGACTGAGACTTTAGGGTTTCCTATGGACGGTATCATGTCATCAGCAAATAATGATAGTTTTACTTATTCTTTTCCAATTTGAATTCCTTTTATTTCTTTTTCTTGTCTGATTTCTGTGGCTAGGACTTCCAGAACTTTGTTCAATAAGAGTGTTGAAAGGGGGCACCCCTGCCTTGTTTCTAATCTTAAGGGGATTGCTTTTAATTTTTTCCCACTAAGTATGATGTTGACTAAGTTTATCATAGATGGCCTTTATCACGTTAAGGTATGTTCTCTGTATTCCCAGTTTGCTGAGAGTTTTGATCATAAATGGGTGCTGGATTTTACCAAATGCTTTTTATATGTTTATTGATATTATCATGTGATTTTTATCCTTCCTTTTGTTTATGTGATGAATCACACTGATTGATTTGCAAATATTGTACCACCTTGACTCCCCAGAATAAATCCCACTTGATCATGGTGTATGATTTTTTTCACATATTGCTGGATCCCGTTTGCTAATATTTTGTTGAGAATTTTAGCATCTAAGTTCATCAGAAATATTTGCCTATAGTTTTCTTTCTTTGTATTGTCTTTGCCTCGTTTTGGAATCAGAATTATGCTAGTCTCAAAAAGGAGTTTGGAAGACTTTCCTCCTTTTGAATTTTTTGAAATAGCTTGAGAAGGATAGAAGTTAGTTCTTCTTTGAATATTTGGTAGAATTTGCCTGTGAAGCCATCAGGCCCAGGGCTTTTGTTTGTTAGGGGTTTTTGATAACTGTTTCAATCTCATTTGTTGTAACTGGTCTGTTTACGATTTCTGTTTTTTCCAGATTAATTTTTGAAAGATTATATTTCTCAAGAAATTTGTCCATTTCTTCGAGGTTATCTAATTTTTTAGCGTACAGTTCTTCATAGTATTTTTTTCAATCCATTGTATCCTTTGTATTTTGCAGTGTCAGTTGTTACTTCTCCACTCTCATTTCTAATTTTATTTATTTCAGTCCTCTATTTTTCTTGGTGAGTCTGGTTAAAGGTTCATCAATCTTGTTTACCTTTCCAAAGAACCAGCTCTTGGTTTTATTTTTCCTCCGTATTGTTTTTTTAGCCTCTTCGTCATGTATTTCTGCTCTGATCTTTATTATTTCCTTCCTTCTACTTCATCTGTGCTATTCTTTCTCTAGTTCTTTTGGATGCAGGGTTAAATTATTTATTTTAGCTTTTTCTACCTTCTTAAGATATGCGTGTAATGCTATGAAGTACCCTCTCAGGGCTGCTTTTGCTGTGTCCCATAGATTTTGAGTTGTTGCATGCTCATTTTCATTTGTTTCAAAAATTTTTTTTATTTCTTCCTTGATCTCATTTTTAACCTGTTCATTATTTAATAACATGTTATTTAGTTTCCAAGTGTTTGAGTGTTTTTTTTAGTTTTTCTAGTGTGGTTGATTTTTAGTTTCATGCCATTGTGATCAGAGAAGATGTTTGATATGATTTCAATATTCTTAAATTTATTGAGACTTGTTTTGTGTTCTAATATGTGCTCTATTTTAGAGAATGTACCATGAGCAGTTGAAAAGAATGTATATTCTGCTGCTTTAAGGTAAAAGGTTCTAAAGATATATATTAAATCCAGTTGATCTAGCATGTACTTTAAGTCTTCTGTTTCTTTGTTAATTTTTTTTCTGAAGGATCTATCCAGTGATGTTAGTGGGGTATTGAAATCCCCCACTATTTTAGTATTGCTGTTGATATTGCCCTTTATGTCCATCAAAATCTGCTTTATATATTTAGGTGCTCCTCTATTAGGTGCATAGATATTTATAATGCTTATATCTTCCTGTTGGATTGCTCCTTTTATCATTATGTAGTGATCTTCTTTATCCCTTACTAAAGCCTTTGTTTTAAAATCTATTTTGTCAGATTTAAGTATTGCTACCCCAGCCCATTTTTCATTTCCATTTGCATGAAATATTTTTTTCCATTCCTTTACTTTCAGTACTTTCAGTCTATAGGTATCTTTTGTTTTGAGGTGGGTCTCTTGTAGACAGCATATGTACAGGTCTTGCTTCCTTATCTACACAGCTACCCTGCGTCTTTTGATTGGAGCATTTAATCCATTTACTTTTAAGGTTATTATTGATATGTAGTTTGTATATTGCCATTTTATTCTTTATATCTACATTTATCTTTTATTAGAATTTTCCCCCCTTTGTTCTATTTACAGCAGGCCCTTTAACATTTCTTGTAGCATTGGCTTGGTTTTAAAGAATTCTTTGATTTTTTTTCTTTTGTCTGGGAAGCCTTTTATTTTTTCTTTAATTTTAAATGATAGCCTTGCTGGATAAAGAAGGCTTGGTTGTAGCTCTTGTTCTGCATTACTTTGAATATTTCTTGGCATTCCTTTCTGGTGTCAAGTGTTTCTGTTGAGAAGTCCGATGTCATTCTATAGGGTCTCCTTTGTAGGTGATTGACTGCTCTTGTCTTGCAGCTTTTAGTATTCTTTCTTTATCTCTTAGCTTTGGTGTTTTAATTATGATGTGTCTTGGTGTAGGTCTCTTTGGGTTCTTCTTTAATGAAATTCTTTATGCTTCTTGAACTTGTGTGACTTTTTTCTGCATCAATTGAGGGAGGTTTTCAGCTATGATTTCTTCAGTCAGGTTGTCTATCCATTGTTCTTTCTCTTCTCCTTCAGGAAACCCTATGGTATAGAGTTGTTTCTCTTCATGTTGTCACAGAGCTCTTAGAGTTTCCTCAGATTATTGATCCTCCTCTTTTTTTTGTTGTTCTGTTTCCATGTTTTTGCTTATCTTGTCCTCTAAATCGCTGATTCAATCCTCTGTTTCTTCCGGCCATCTTTTAATTCCTTCTAGTGTAGTCTTCATTTCTGATATTGTGTTTTTCATTTCTGTCTGATTCTTTTTTATGATTTCAATGTCCTTTTTGGTGCCAGCTATCTTTTTGTTTAGGTGTTTGTTATTTCCATCTATTGTTGCTCTATGATGCTTGAGCATCCTAACAATTATTATTCTAAACTCTGCATCCAGTATCTTAGTTATTTCCATTTCATTCAGCTATTTTTCTGGGATTTCTTTTGTTAATTCATTAGAATTGCACTTCTCTGTCTTCCTATTTTGTTTCTGTATAGACTACTCCTTTGGATGTGTTGTTTATGTAGCTAGCTGAGTATAGGGTTTGTGTTGCCTGGCTCCAGCTTTTATTTGTGTTATTTCTAAATCTTTTTGGGATAGCATCAGCCATTTGTTTTCTTCTCTGGGCTACTTGTCTGCTGCTATTGCTTTTTTTGCTGTTTCTGAGAATGTTTTATATGCCTTACCTGGGTTAAGTGTGAGGAGACTTTCCTTAAGATACCTCTCTAATTATGGTTGTTAGGTTCTGAGCTGATGCTCTCCATATCTGGCCACTGGATGTACCAGCCCTAGACCTCCCTGGATGGAATCTGGCACAGACTAATGGGGGTCACTGATTATGACTGGCCCTTAGCAACCTTCTTTGAGCTTCAGGTGATCCAGTATTTGTGGCTGCCTCTGCTGGGCCCTGATGCTGTTGTAACTATCAGTTGCACTCCAAGGCTGGCTATTATCCACTCTTGGCCCATGTGTGTCTTACCTCTCTATTTCTGAAGTAAGCTTTTTCCACTGGCCCCCCCTTTGCCTCTGCTGCCTCAGGCACTTGGGCACCAGCATGGGTTTGCAGGCCACAATTCGTGCTGCTCTGCAGGCATGGGAGACTCCTGCTCTTGCTGGGCTCCAGCCTCAACAAGTGCGCATGCTGCCTCTACAAGCTCCACCCCCGTGGGTGTGAGGGATGCCTCGTAGGGCTCTACTCTTCTCCTTCGCAGTGCAGGTGCCTGGCACCACCCTTCATGGTGTGGCTGCCTCTCTGGACTCCATCCCCCATGGGCATGCGGGAAGCCTGTCTGGGATCTGCCTTTCGCCGTTGCCATGTGGGCTGCTTGGCTTTGTCCCCCTCAGGTGCACAGCACCCCTCACTGGGCCCACCTCCCGTGTTTGAGTGGGATGCCTCACCCCACTGGGGTCTGCCCCATGCTGGCACAGGAGACACCTCGCCTTTCCCTGCAGGCATGCAAGAGTCCTCTCCAGTCTATGCTCCCCGTCACTGTTATGCAGGCTGCCTCAGTGGGCTCTGCCCCTGTCTGCTGCACAGGTCAAGTGCCTCAGCCACCACCCAGCCAGGCCCTCCCGCCCTTCAGGGGGAAGTCAGCAGCAGGGAGGTGTAGTTCAGACCTCAGCACTCAAATCCTGTGTCCCTGATGCGCCCTCTGCTTCTAAGTGTCTCTCTGCACTGACTGGAGCAGGAAAGCCTCTGGTGGATGGGGTACTTCCTTTGTTGGCTTGGTTCTCCTAAGAAGAATGGGCACTTTAGGTTTGGGGAGTGACCCAGTACGGCAGTCAAGGTGGATGTCCCCCACAGTATCTCCCTGTGCCCACAAGACTATACTCTCCTTTTGTAACTCCAGTCTTCTTGGTGCTCCTCACTCCCGGATCCCTGGGTAAGTGGCTGTGAATGAGGTTTTCTGCATGGTCCCTTTAAGATGGAGCCTGGGTCTCAGAGTTCTATCTCCCTCTTGCAAACAGTAACCTGGCTCTTCTTTCAGCTAACTACCATCCGTATGCCTCCTCTAGTCTCTGGGGCTCCAGGCCAGGGCTCTGGTCCTAGGGCTGAAGATCCACAACTCTCCAGAAAACCCACCCCACTGTGAGAGACCCTCCGGGTCACCTCTCACTCCTGCGAGTGGGGCAGCCCTTTTCACATCTCTGCCTTTGCTACCAGCTCAGTGTGGTTCCTTCGGTGATGCTTCGTTATAGATTCCTCTTAGTTTAGTCCAAAGTTGGTTTTTCAAGATGATTGTTCCTAAGTTAAGTTGTAATCCACTTTGGTTCTGGGAGGTGGGAGCTGTAAGGTCCGCCTACTCCATCACCATTTTTAGTATTTCAAAGAAGCCCAAACTCTTTGGAAAAACCTTTGAGTACCTCCTTTTCCTTCTCACACCCTTCCCCCACACTGCTCTCACTACACTGTGGGCTCCCCTCTCTTTCATTATTTTTTTTTTATTTTTATTTTACACATGCTATCAGCTTCTTGCATCCACTGGGTCCCTGGGTATGCCCCATGTGCTCTAATCCCCATATTTTCAATCATGCTTTTTTGCCTGTTTCCTAATTCTGGAATTGGCCATTGCCTCTGTGCCTTCCTCTCCACCTGCAGCTCAATATGATATGGCAAATTGGCTTGGAATTAAGTATCAAGTGCCCACTCAAGCCCCATAACTCAAATGTCTGATCCTGAGCAAACTACATCACCTCCCAAACTGTTATATCAGGGCTCAAACTAGGAAATGAACCAGAGAGGTGGCTGTCAAGCCCTTCTACTTTAGTCTGCCATATAAGTTTCTTTTGTCTTTTAAAAAATGCAAACGAGTGCAATGATACAGAGTAGAATCCACCTTTCTCAACTCTGTACTCTTCTCCAGAGGCAACCAATATTATCAGATACTCATTTAATGTTTTTGAGCAATATTACTTGTATACAAGAAGACAAAATATTCTCTCCTCTCTTGAACAATGGTAACATATTTTGTTATTTTGTTAATGCTTTTCTTACTTTAAATAAAAGATAACTCTATATTTTTACAAAAGGAGTTTAACCATTCTTTATAGCTGTATAGTATTCCACTATATGAATTTTTATAACATATTTAAGTACTGACCTAGTGATGGACAGTTAGATCATTATCAGTCTTGCTATCACCTACAATGCTGCAATAAATAATTAGCTGATATTTTCACAATTGCATGGATTACATATGTGAGAAAATTCTTAAAAGTGAAAATGCTAGTTAACTTTAATGCTATTATTAAATTTTATTTGATAGAGGTGTGTACATTTATGCTATGTTAATGATGTCTAAGAGTTTCTATTGCCTTCACACATTTGCTAACAGAATGTGCATTCAACCCTCTGTTCTCTGAAAACATGACTGACACATGATGTCTCCATGTAGTTTTAATTTATAGTTCTATTATTATAAATGAGCTTGAGTATATTTTCACCTATATAAGATCTGTTTATATTTTCTACCTTCAAACTATCTTCTCACAAAAGCTGCCTTTTTATCTATTGAGTTTTTGACATTTTCTTAGCAATTTAGGATGTTTTTTATATATTTATGAAAAAGATCCTTTGCAATATGAGTCACAAATGTTTCTTTACTGGTGTTTTGGCTATAGTAGCTTTCTACATAGTAATATATGGCACAATTCAACAATCTCTTATGTTCTAACTTTTGGGTTTATGCCATATTAAATAGTCCTCTGCCTAATCTGTGGTGGTACAGTGCTTAAACATTGACTGGAATGCTGAGGTCACCTTTTAAAAACCCTGGGCTTGCCTGTTCAAGCACATATGGAAATTTATACTTTGTCCCTCCAACCCCCTTCTAAAATGAATCAAGTGTTAAAAAATTAAAGAATTACACGATTATTTTATTTATTTATTTTTATTAAGTGAGAGGAGGGAAGGCTGAGACAAACTCCCACATGTGCCCCAACCAGGGTCCACCTGGCAAGTCCACTAAGGGGCAATGCTTTGCCCATCTGGGGACATTGCTCCATAACATCCTGAACCACTTATTAGTGCCTAAGGTGGAAGCCATGGAGCCATCCACAGTGCCAGGAGCCAAATCGCTCTAATTGAGCTATGGCTGCAGGAGGGGAGGAGGAGAGAGGGAGAAAGAGAGAAAGAGAGAAAGAAGTGAGAGGGGAAGGGGTGAAGAAGCAGATGGGCACTTCTGTGTGACCTGACTGGGAATTGAACCTAAGACATCTACATGCCGGGCCAATGCTCTACCACTGAGCTAACCAGCCAGGTCCTCATTCCACAATTAATTTGAAAATATATTCCCATGATCTCTTTTTACTCAAATTTATTCTGATTTAAGGCATGATGTTTGAATTCAAATTTATCTGTAGAGGACATCCATAAATGTCATGAACTAAGTCATGAAAACAATTATTTTACTGTCATTTGAAAAAAATACATAATTTCTTAATTCAGCTACAAACTTAATAGCACTTTTAAATGTGAAGGATCAGAGTAATATACATCTGTGAGATAGTTTACCTCACATATAGATTTGTGGTCTCCTGTTTATATATAATACAATACCTTCCCTTACCCAAAGACACATTCCCTTAAAGCCATGAGGCATTTGGAACCCAAAGGTTGGCAATCACTGTCACACTTCTCCTATGCCAAAGTATGCATAGTTATAAGCCTCTCTCTTTCCTTGCCATTATCCTATCATATTTGAATATGACTTATGATACTATAAAAGACAACTCTCACTGTTATTTTATCTTGCATTTGTAATGAGAAGGGGAAAAGATATTTGAAGCCAGACACTGACCCAGCAGCATCACGAAAACTCTAGGATGAAACTTAATTACAACCCATTAAAAGCTGAATGCTCTCTTGTGATTTGAGCATATTAATACAATTCAAGGTTCAGTTATTTATAAAAACTCACCTCTGGGAACCTAAATGGTGTCTGTGGTAAGGTTTCTCCACCTGGAATGCCCAACTGGCATAGGTAACCATGTCTGCTGTTTTTTGATGTGGGCTATCACTGCAAAAGAGTTTACTCTTCTAATTGATACAAATTGTCATCATTATATCATTTCTACTTTGTTAACCATGTATGATAATTTTGTGAGTTTTCTTTAATTCTATCTTAGATGGACATACATTTCTTCTAAAAATTTATAACACTATATATATATATAATCTTCATTTTCATCTTAAAGATATGTATGTGATGGTTGAAAGAGAATATGAAAATAGTATTGATGAAAATCTTCATGAAAACCAACCATGAAGATAATTTTGGGAAGGAAATAGAAAACCTAATAGCTCTGTTTTGGAATATCATATCTGAGACACCTTTTAGTCACAAAAAAAGGAGTTGTCCGGAAGGAAATCTGGGCGTGCCTAGGCTGGAAATAGAGACTTACAGTTTATCAGCATAGAGAAACTAGGATGAAATCATTTAGAAAAATAGTGGGCCCTGGCCAGTTGGTTCAGTGGCAGAGCATTGACCTGGCATGTGGATATTACAGGTTTGATTCCTGATCAAATCACACAGGAGAAGCAAACATTTATTTCTCTACCCTCCCCACTCCCTTTCTCTTTCTCTTTCTCTCTCTTTTTCTCCCAAAGCCATGGCTCAAATGGTTGGAGCAAGTTGGCCCTGGGCATTCAGGATGGCTCCGTGACCTCGCCTCAGGTGCCAAAATAGCTCATTTACTGAGCAACAAAGCAGTGGCCGCAGATGGGCAAAGCATTGGCCAGTAGGGGGATTGCCAGGTGGATCCTGATTGGGGTGCATGTGGGAGTCTGTCTCTTTGCCTCCCCACCTCTCACTTAATAAAAAAAAGGAAACAAAAGTAAAAAGTAAAGTTAGAAATCAGAGGGTCCAAGACTATGCTCTGGGCTCACAGAGAAGAAAGAGTCTACAAGAGATAGTGAAAAATCAGCAGGGCAGCAGGGGAGACAGCAGCAGAGCCCGGTTCCAGGGGATTCGAGATGGGGAAGTGGTGGGAGGTGATGGGAGGTGGTCAGTTGTTTGATTGTTTCAGTGAAAGAATAGGATAGAGAATGGCCCATGGATGTGGAGAGGTCTCAGTGATAATGGGGATACAGGTCAGATTGAACAGAACAGTGGAGAAACTAGAGACAGTAAGATTAGATAAGTCATTCTAAAATAGTCGCATGATGGGGTAGGGAGAGGGGATGAGTAAGAGGGGAGAGACAACTAAGGAAGGGCCATGCAAACTAACAATAGAAAGGCAGACCAGGGCTGCTGGTTGGTGGGATGGGCCCACTTATGGTTTATGGATATAATTTAACTGGAAGCTTTGGATGACTTTGTCCATCAGCAATAAGCTGCCTGGGGGCAGCTAAGGAGAAAGGAGATGGTTGTGTTTAACCAGAAATAGGGCTTTCCAGGTGAGGAGGCAGTCTTCAGTGAAAGAGAGTCTAGGAAGTGTGAGAAATGAAATCAAGGCCCTCAAAGAAACAAAGGGCTTTGAAGGAAAAAGAAAGGAAAAGTATTAAGAAACAGTCTCATGTCTTCCTCTTACTTAGAAACAGAAAGATGTCCAAGTAAGTCTATAGTTAGATACTAGAAGGTCCCATTCAATACAGGTCAGAGGGCTGGTTTACCAGATGTCTCCTGGGTTTCCATACTCACCAAATTCAATGTCACTCCTGCCTGTTCTCACAGTCTCTCAAATGTGAATGATGTAAAGGGAGATTTTAAGACTACATGAAGATGAAGTGGAAAATTCTATAACCTAGCTGAAGTAAAAATTTCCCTCCTGAGTTTTCTAGATAGCACCCTAAGTTAATTGTAATTTGAGAACAAGGAAAAGAAAGATCACCTTACATAACTTTCCCATTCATTCAGAACAATAACAGTTTCATGTTTGAAGTGCAATATACTATCAAGTAAGAAAGGCATGGGGTGGACATTGGTAGAAGGAACTTCTGAGATTTTGATAAATGAAATAACTGATTTACCTGATAACCTGCACACTTTATAAATGAGCATTTGAACTCTGACAAATTTCAGTTAAATCATGATCTGATGATTGAATGGTGCATTTATATACGTGAACGGAGACCTTCTGATTCACTGGAGCTAACAGCTACTTACTGACATGGACATTAGAATGTGGGAGGGCATAAAAAAGAAAAAGAAAGTCATCAAGTTATTGGGAAGTATTCAAACTATGGGCATCACCTCAAATATAATCACTGTAAAGATAAACTAAGTCATAGGTCATTTAATCACATTTTATTTGTGTCCTTTCTTGCACTATTCCCAAAGAGCCTTGCCTCCTGAATTCTAACCCCACCCTCCAAATCCTGGGCAGAATATTCTCAAAAGTTCAGCCAATGTTTCCCACATCCAGGTCCAAGGAATAATGTCAGATTGGTTACCTCAAAGTGTCCTCAGAAGCTTTCAGAAAAATGGAGATTTTAAGATCCTGTCCCAGAAATCCTCATTCAGTAGGTCTTAGGTAGAGCCCAGGAGTCTATTTTTTTTTATAGGGACAGAGAGAGAGTCAGAGAGAGAGAGAGACAGACAGACAGACAGACAGAAATGGAGAGAGATGAGAAGCATCAATCATCAGTTTTTCATTGCAACACCTTAGTTGTTCATTGATTGCTTCCTCATATGTGCCTTGACCACGGGCCTTCAGCAGACCGAGTAACCCCTTGCTTGAGCCAGTGACCTTGGGTCCAAGCTGGTGAGCTTTTTCCTCAAGCCAGATGAGCCCATGCTCAAGCTGGCGACCTTGGGGTCTTGAATCTGTGTTCTCCGCATCCCAGTCCGATGCTCTATCCACTGCACCACTGCCTGGTTAGGCCCAGGAGTCTAATTAAGAATAGATTTGCTTAAGTAATTATGACACCCGGTCTGAGTGAAGAATCACTACTGTAGACCTTGTAATGGATAGAATCAATGAATAATTTTAAATTATTTGTAAAATAAAATACACCAATATAACAAAATTAGGAATTTTAACTTTAAATGTTGGTGCTTCTTGCCTGACCTATGGTGGCGCAGTGGATAAAGCGTCGACCTGGGAACACTGAGGTCGCCAGTTCAAAACCCTGCACTGGTCCGGTCAAGGCACATATAGGAGTTGATGCTTCCAGCTCCTCCCCCCTTTCTCTCTCTCTCTCTCTCTCTCTCTCTCTCTCTCTCTCTCACTCACTCTGTGTCTCCTCTCTAAAATGAATAAAATAAAAATAAAATAAAATAAAATAAATTTAAATGTTGGTGCTTCTTTGAGCTCTAATATTTCAAGAATGATTCCTGTTGTAGTAATATAATGCTATTATAATTAAATATATAGGTATATAAAAATATGGAAGATATATAAAAGTAAAATATAATATTAAAATTAATTAAGGAAATTAAATTAAGTTATGCTGTCTAGATAGGATTTAAAATAGTGTGTGCAGATGTGATAAACAGACTCTGACTTTCAAGCAAGGCACATCCAAGTGCGTGTGAAGTTATGCATAGATAAGAAGTGGCTTGATGTCATAACTCTGTAAGTTAACAAACAAGAAGCTTCCCCAGGAACATCTTAAAAGTGGCTTGTTCTAAATAAGGTTTAATCAGTTCTTCTAGGGGAGAACTTCTGTTTACTCTTGGTCTACTATTTAGGGAAAAGCATGTTTCATTAAGAAGTGCTTGTAAATTGTTAAATTTTCTATTAATAATATATGACATTTGTCTATTAATAGTTCATTATGTCTCTTTATTATTCCTGATGCTGTTGGGTTATATGGCATATGAAAATTCCAATCAATATTATTTATAGCAGCAAAAGATTGTACTAGGCTGGCTGTAAAATAGGTTCCTTTTTCTGAATCTATGATTTTAGAAGTTCCAAAGAATATTTTCCACACATTTAATGTCTTAATTGAAGTGGCTGCCGATGAGTATTTTGCTGACAAGGCAAACATTCCTGTATGTATGTCAACCATCGACACGCATACATTTGTTGGAAAGGCCATGACAAGGGTCCAATAAACTCAATTTGGGCTTGAAAATTTGGTATTTGGGGTCTATCCAACCCTGGTGGCTCTGTTTTCCGGAATGTATATACATTTTTACAGGCTATACATCTATTAATGCCTCTCTTTATGTCTTCTATTTTTGCCTTTAAATTTCTGGTTCTAAACCTTTCTATCATTGCTGCTAGTCTTGGATGTCCTAATTGGATATAAAATTCCTTCACAAAATCTGGTGAGAAATCTAAGTATTCCTCTTGTATTTTATATTTATCCCCTTCCCTTTTTAATTTGATTGTAGGTATTGGGAGTATTTTATACTCTCCTGTATCTTCATCTTTTTCTAGCTCTAACTTTATCCCATATGTTTTTGTTGTATTCCTAATATTAATTTCTTCACTTACCTTAATTCCTCTTGCTAGCTTATCTGCTAGTTGATTCCCTAGTGTGGTTGGAGAATTATCTGTGGCATGAGCTGATACATGGGTTACATAGAGCTTTATGTGTGGTGTTAATTCATCTAGTTTTTCCCAGTGTTCTCTGGACCACAGGTCCCTTCCATTAATTTGCCAATTATTTTGTTTTCATTTTCCTGAACATTCTGTTATTCCTTTATATACTGCCATTGAATCAGTAAAAACATATACTTTGGGCAGCCCCTTCTCCATAGCATATTCCACTGCCAGGAGGACTCCTATTAGCTCTGCGTGTTGAGCCAAGTCAGTCTTACCTTCCCTAGTAAGTGCTGTATTTGCTGCCAGATTGAAAGCTGCTGCTCTCCATTTGGTTGAGTCACGGGCTACAGGGGCTGATCCGTCTGTAAACCAGGCATTTTTCAGTGAGGGTCTATATTTAGGCCCCACTGCCCCTGGATTCTCGGGCACCCTTCGGTTCTCGACAATCTGTCTTGTGGGGGTATACCTCTAGTTTGGAGACCAACTCTGTGAGAAGGGCTGGTTTGCCAGTGCTCATTATCTCTCTGGAGTCTATGTACCATTTCCATGCCGGCACTTTCTCCTCAATTTGGGTACCTGCCAATTCCTCGGCCGACATTTTAAGCCATGTTTTGTGGGGTAGTAAGAATCTGACTATTATTGTTTTTTGTCCTGTTAGTGACTCTGCATGGAGGAGTGCTGCATATAATACCCATATATGTTTCTCATAGGGTGAATATTTATTGTGGCAGTATGGGAATCTTTGGGACCAGAAACCTACAGGTATTCTTTGTTTATCACTTGGTACTTTTTTATATAGGCCCCAACATCCGTGAGTTCCAGTGAATATTATATCTAATGTGATTGTGTCTCCTGGTTTTGGTGCTGCTAATTTTTGATGGTGCTCTAAATATTCTTTTAATTGTTCTAAGGCTTCTTGTTGCTCTTTCCCTCATATAAAATCTATTACCTTCCTAGTTACTTTATATATCGGTTCTGCTAATACTGACAAGTATGGGATGTGGTTTCTCCAGTGTGCAAATAATCCCATTAACTGTTGGGCTTCCTTTTTATTGTTGGGGCCTTAATACTAAGTATTTTATTTACTACCTTTTCCGGTATTTTCCTATCATCTGAGCTCTATTGAATTCCTAAAAATTTTACTTCTGTCCCTGGTGGTTGTATTTTTTCTGGATTTATTGTTCATCCTGCTCCTTTCAATTGTCCTACTAATTTGTTTAAGTCTTTCTGGAGGTTTTTGAATTTTCACTATATATTATTATATCATCAATATATGCAATAATTTTGGATTGGTAATCCTTTGGATTTATGCTAGATGCTAATAAATTGTGTGCAACTGCTGGTAAATTTTTATATCCCTGTGGCAGGCTTTTAAATCAATACTGCTTTCCTTGCCACGTGAAAGTTGTAATTGGTCTGGAATCCTCATGAATGGGTATTGCAAAGAACATATCCGAGAGATAAATTGCTGCCATAAATTTTGGATTGTCCTTTTGCAAAATGTTAATTACTTCATGTGCATCAGGTAAGGTTCCATCTATACTAGAATTTTTGTTGATATTTCTAAAGTCTATGGTAATTCTATAGGTTCCATTTGGTTTTTTACTGGCCACACTGTACTATTCCATATATATGTGATCTTCCTACATCAATTATGTCTTCATCTATTAATTTATTTATGGCATCTGTCACCTCTTGATGTCCACCTTTTAATGGGTATTGTGAGGTAAATGAGGTTTTTAAAGGTTCTTGTAAAAATATGAGTTTTATTTGCAACTGTGCTAAATTTGTTTGAAATTTATGTAATCTTGGTGTGTATATTTTTAGCTCTAATAAATATGGTAATATATCCGTTCCTATAATATTTTGAAAATTTGGGTTTACATAAAAGGTTACTTCCTTTGTTAATCCTTTATAATATACAAGTCCATCTCTTGCTGCTATCAATAAATCTCCTGTTATTCCTTCAACTCCAATTAATCTTTTTGAATTATATATTCCCCTTAATAATGAGACTTGGGAACATGTATCTATGAGGAATTGTGTTTGAAATTTTTTACTACTATCTGGAAATTTTACTTCAAGGGTAATATAAGGTCTGTGATCTCCTGGCTTATGTATAATTTTACTGTTTAATTTCTTTGCCATTGCTTGTACTTGCCCCCCTTGTTGTTCCTCGGGGGGGGCGGGGGCAATTCCAGTTTTATTACTGTTCTTGCTGGAATGAATTATTTATATTTTCATTTTGGTCAGAAAAAGAACTATTCTTATTTTTCTCCAATTTTGGTTTTGATTTCCCTGTTGTTCCCTAAATTTAAAAGGGTTATTTTGATTTTGTTGATTAAATTAATTATTTCTTTTCCAATAAGGGCCTTGGTTTTTTAAATACATGGTTGGGGTTTCCCTGTTTAATAGGGCCCTGTATGATGATTTAAAGTTAATATTTTCATTATTTATTCTCTTTTATTGGAACCTATTTGTGGTTCTTCTCCCTAGGTTTGGCATGGTTGTGTAATATGTAAGTTGATTTTTTCCATTTAAGTCCTCATGTAATTATATCCTTTTTCTAATGTCCTCTGCTGTGGATGTCCCTTGTAACAAGTTTTGTAAAGGTATTTTATAATTCTCATGGGTTCCATGTATGAGTGCTATGATAATTCCTGATGCATTTTTATTTTCCCATGGGTTTTCCAAATCATACTCATATATACTTAGTAAATGTACTGGCTTTCTCAACTGTATCTTAAATCTATTTCTGTCTATCTAGCTGTTATTGCTCCTAATGTTAGGTCTGTTGTAGATTATGCTGTTTTTCATGATTCCCTAATCCAGTTCCATAATGATGCTATTCTGTCCTTATTCTTATCTATTAGCAATCCAAGTTGGTGTTTAATATTTGGGTTTTCAATTGCATCTATAACTGCTTTTAATTCATCTATAGATAGGAGGGTTATATGTCCTCCCTGTTCATAAATTTTTATTAGCCACTCTACCTCTGTATTATTTCCTTGAATTAACGTTTTTCTTAAATCTGCTAGCTCTATTCGGATGTATGAATTAAATTCAATAGTTTCCTCATTATTAGCATCTTCTTATTTAATAGTTTTCTTTCTTATTACTACTGGGTCTGCTTTGACTTGCTAATACTTTCTCTGCTAATTCCTTGCCTTTATGTCTATCTGCATCTATTTATTCAATGGTTTGGAGGAGAATTCTTGTAATTTCCTTTCCTTTTTCCCTCTCTATAATAGGGTTTAAGTTGTTTGGGATTTTAAGGTTGCATGAGATATTTTCTGTGACTGGGACCTTAAATATTTTCCTTAGGGAGTCCTCTGTCATCCTCCAAGGACCTCCTGAAGTGTTGTTATAGGGGTTCTTTTCTTTCTTAAAGATTTTTCTAAAGAAAGTTCTAACCTTTTACATTTTTCTTCTTAATACTAATTCCTACTCAGTATCTTCGAAATGGGAAAAACTTTTTTGGATATCTGAAACTAGTTTCTACTCTTAGGCCTTTAGTTAGTTTTAGCTTTAAGCAATATAATATTTTAGTATGTGGGTATCTGAAACTCGTTCCTACTCTATACTGCCTCCAGCACTCTCTTCAGCTTTTAGTTAGTTTTAGCTTTAAGCAATATAATATTTTCATGAATTTGCTCCGGAGCTTATTTTGTAGATTCTCTTTATAATATTTTTAATAATTTATGGGCTTTAGAATGGTTTTCTCAGAGTTGCCTTTCAAGAGTGGCAACCATCTGCTGAGTCCATCTTGGGACATTCGCTCTCCTTAATAGGCTGATTAGTATACAAGCCTGACTAGGTCAGACCCGAAGATGAAAAAGTAAATTCTTGCTTCTTAGTATTGGCCAGTCGGTATACACCCCCGACTAGGTCAGACCTGGAGATGGAAGAGGTTTCCCTCAGCTTCCAGCGGACATCCTTAAAACTGTATGAGGTCAAAAGATTTATTCAGCTTTCAGTGGACAGCCACTAAACCATATGGAGTTTACGAATTTCCCTTCACTTCTGCTCTCTGGTTTTAAGCCACAAATTTCCAATTGAAATTGCCTTTTTTAAGGCTGAGTGCCTACTATGCCAGTTGTCTCAGTAGAGCCCATGCTCTACGTCGATCAGGCGTCCCTGATTCAACTTTCCCGTGCAGTGGGACACTTCTGCTGCCTATCAGCAGGGCTGGCAATCAATTCGAGACTACTCTTGAGGCGGCTATGAGGATTCTACTTATCAGTGCTGACACTAACTGCCACTGAAGGAAAAACACGAGACCAACACAGAAGTTAGTTGCAAGAATCGCACTGGCAATTTATTACTCACAAATCCTTTTGGCATGCCAGGGTACAGCTTAAGGGGGCCATGTCATCATGCTCCTCTCAGCTGTCTTTGGTTAGAGCTCAGAGCAGCATGGAGACAGTCCACGTTCACGTTGGAGTCTGGGCCCACAGCTTTAGTACCTTTTCTGGCCAACGCCTTCTAACTGGTGTCAATTTACAGGATTATTGCCTCAAACCACCTTTTTGGGAGTTCCTTGCAGGGAGCTCTTTTTTATGTGAATTTACTGAAATGTTACATCAAACCACTTTTAAGATGTTCCTAGGGAAGCTTCTTGTTTATGTTAACTTACAGAGTTATGACATCAGGCCACTTCTTAACTATGTATAACTCCACACACACACTAACTGGGCTCTGCTTGAAAGTCAGAGTCTGTTTATCACATCTGCAAACACTATATTAATTCTTATCCAGATGGCATAACTTTACTTAATTTTCTTAATTAATTTTAATATTATATTTTAACTACTTTTATATATCTTCCATATTTTTATATTTCTATATATTTAATTATTATAATATTATATTACTACAACAATTCCATTGAGAGCAATTGCTATGATAAGTTCTAGCATCCCTCTGATACCACCCTGAAGGGCAGAGCACACTAGTCTCACTATGCCTTTCCTTATATAGCATGACAGAACAGACCATCTGCAACCTCTTTTATTTTACAGAATGATGATAGTCCATGGCTATGTAAACAAGCTGATATTTTCATCTTTAGAGACTCCTGATTCACTTAGCAAGATCAAGAATTAAGTACCAATCATCATCTGAATCACATGGAATCTAAATAAATATAATTACATTGATTGTGGTGGTTGAGGTCATGATGTGAATAACAATTGACAATGGCAATTCCATTGATAACTCTAGGTCACCTTCAGAGATACTGTTAGAAATCTGAGCTCACAATAGATAGATGTTAAGTAGACTTGTGAACAGTTAGATTATTAATAATTGTGTTACAAAATATAAGTAGAAAATAAATTTTTTTAAATTAATAGATTACCTTATCTAATAAGTGACTTTAAATATATATTAGTAATCTAACTAATTAATCAATTATTATAAGTATTAAGGTGACCAATTGTCCTGCTTTAGGGAGGACAGTCCTTCTTTTGTAAGTTCTGTCTTCCCTCGAAAAGTGTCCTCCTACATGTCCTCCTTTATGATATTGGGAAGCTAATCTTTAAATGTCCATTGCATGTGATGTGATGTACTTGTATCTAAATCAGTACTTTTTCTTACAATTATTATTAAAAATTAATAGGTATGTAAGCATAATTACAATATAAAATATTACAATTTTTTTTTTTACAGGAACAGAGAGAGAGTCAGAGAGAGAGAGATAGGTAGGGACAGACAGACAGGAATGGAAAGAGGTGAGAAGCATCAATTATTAGTTTTTCATTGCCATTGCAACACCTTAGTTCAGGGGTGCTCAATACGTCGATCGCGATCTACTACTGGTCGATCACGAAGGAAGTGTGGGTAGATCACATGACATTAAAAAGACATTTGTCTTTTGATTGGCATACAGAATAGCCAATCTGAAATTTGAACTTTTGACACCCTACGCATGCCCGTTAAACCGCGCTAACTTGTTCAGTTACATTGCTGCGTAGTTAGCCTTCAATTTATTTAAACTAAATACAACAAAGGGTATAAAAATGAGTGTCATAGCTGGTCCGAGTAAGAAGCCTAAAACCTACCACTTTCATAGAGATTGGGAGGGGACTTTTTTCACTATGTCATATTCTAAGTGCGTTTGCCTCATCTGTCTGTGTGCCATTGCTATTCCAAAGAAGGGAAATGTGGAGCGGCTTTTTTGAATTGTTCATAAAAACTATGACATTGACTTTCCTCTGAAAAGAGAGCTGAGAAGGAGAAAGGTGAAAGAAGAATACACAATATTAAATAGTAATAATAGTAACTTAAATAATGATAATATAGAAGAAATAAATTTATGTTTTGCATTTATATTGTAGGTCATTTTGACTTGGTTATCTTATAAGTAGCTCGCAATCTGAAAAAGTGTGGGCACCCCTGCCTTAGTTGCTCATTGATTGCTTTCTCACATGTGCCTTGACCATGGGCCTTCAGTAGACCGAGCAACTCCTTACTGGAACCAGTGACCTTGGGTCCAAGCTGACGAGCTTTTGCTCAAGTCAGATGGGCCTGTGCTCAAGCTGGTGAGCTCAGGGTCTCGAACCTGGGTCTTCCACATCCCAGTCTGACGCTCTATCCACTGCGCCACAGCCTGGTCAAGCATACAAATGTTTTTATTACGCATTTATCACTTTATAGAGTATTATTGTTGCAATGAATAAAATATTTCTTTTATTTATGATATTGTTTTCTTTTATTTATTTTTGTCCTCCTTTTCATTGTAAAAAAGTTGGTCACCTTATAAGTATATACTTGAGTTATCATCTAAAGCTCTAAAAGTTTATACTTTTCATCTCTTACAGGGAAAATAAATGGGTCATTTTACATTAGAGATTATGTTACATTCAGGCCCCTATGCTCAATAAATAATCATCATGGGTATATACCTAAGTTAATAAGAGTCTAGACTCAATTGATTTGGGGAGTTTTAGAATCCTGTTGAAGATATAGTTAGCTGCTTCTCAGTATTTGCAACAAGGGTCCCCAAACTACGATGGCCCGCGGGCCGCATGCAGCCTCCTAAGGCCATTGATCCGGCCCTCGCCACACTTCCAGAAGGGGCACTTCTTTCATTGGTGGTCAGTGAGAGGTGCACAGGATGCATCCGCACCCATAGTTCCCATTGAAATACTGGTCAGTTTGTTGATTTAAATTTACTTGTTCTTTATTTTAAATATTGTATTTGTTCTCGTTTTGTTTTTTTACTTTAAAATAAGATATGGGCAGTGTGTGTAGGGATTTGTTCATAGTTTTTTTTATAGTCCGGCCCTCCAACTGTCTGAGGGACAGTGAACTGGCCTCCTGTGTAAAAAGTTTGGGACCCCTGATCTGCACTCGTAAAAATAGAGCTTCAGATTTTCAAAAAGTTATACAGCCATTCAGAATAAAAACTGCACTCATCACCCTCCTTCTAGTGAGGTACATAATTAAGTGACTAAGTCCCACCCAATGGATGTAGTTCTGAAAACTTCCCAACATGGAGTGGACATCCCTTCCTTCTCCTTCTCCTCCCGGTTGGGTATGAGAACTGCTGGGAGCTGGAGCCATCTTCCTTATGAGTGGAAGCCACTTGTTAGATTTTGCAGGACTACAGGTTAAGAGAGACATGGAAGTGTCATGTCAATCCTGGAACAACTACCTCAAGTTCATCTCTGTAAGACAGAAATGAACGCTATCTTACTGATGTCACTGCTATTTGGAGGTTTTGTTATTTTCTATCAAACCTAATCTAAACTGACTTTGGTCTCTTATTGGCAGATGGTATTTAATCTGGAACCCTTCATATTACTGTAAACTTTAGCCAACTCAAAAACAGAAACAACAGCCGAACCTATGGTGGGACAGTGGATAAAGCATCAACCTGGAATGCTGAGGTCTCTGGTTCAAAACCCCAGGTTTGGGCCTGACCTGTGGTGGCGCAGTGGATAAAGCATTGACCTGGGAACACTGAGGTTGCCAGTTCAAAACCCTGCACTGGTCTGGTCAAGGCACATATGGGAGTTGATGCTTCTAGCTCCTCCCCTCTTTCTCTTTCTCTCTCTCTCTCTCTCTCTCTCTCTCTCTCTCTCTCTCTCTGTGTCTCCTCTCTAAAATGAATAAAATAAAAAGAAGTTAAAAAAAAAAAACAACCCAGGTTTGCCTGGTCAAGGCATATATGAAAGTTGATACTTCCTGCTCCTCCCCCTGTTCTCTCTCTCTCTTTCCATCTCTCTTCTCTCTTTATAATAAAAATGAATAAATAAATAAAAATCTAAAAAAAGTTATTTAAAAACAAAAACAAAACAACCAAACATAAAACACAAAACCCCGGGCTTACTCCACTTAAGGCACATACAAGAAGTAGCTACTAAGAGTTGATGCTTCCTGCTCTTCCCCCCTTCCTTTTTTTTTTCTCTCTCTAAAATTAATAAAAATAAAATCCTTTTTGAAAAATAGAAGCAACAACAGGAAAAACTAAGGACATGTTGCCATCAGGCCAGGAACTGTTCCACCCTCTATCTCCACATGGGGCCAGGAACAAGTAATGGATGGCAAGCCAGGTGTCTGCTTAGCAGGGTGGCAGGATGGGCTTCCTGGTGTCCTCTGGTTCATCCAGAGATAATCAACAGCTGGCTAGAAGAGGTTATCAAAGATGGTTGCTTTTGATTAGGCCAAATGTGAGTTACTTCCATGGAAAATGTCTGCTGAAGAGTGAGATGGAGTGTGAAAACATTGATGTCTTTGAGGAAAGGCACTTCATGGATGTAAAATATGATTGCACACCATTACTCAGGGAGATAGCTGCGGCAAAGACAGATTCTTAGAGGTAACTGACTATAGACTCTCTTGTTTTTTAATAACATATGCATCAGCCAGACATATACCATAACAGCTTTTAATTATTCTGTTTGCTTACTTCTTTGTATTAAACATGACTGTAGTCAATTGAATGTTCATCTGAAATCTCCATTTCCTTATCCTTGGTAACCACTTCTCAGATAATTGCTGCCAGGTCTGTGGGGATTTTTGTAAAAACAATCAGCCTTTTTTCAAGCCGAAACCATTCCATTTACCTTAAAGTTCTTTTTTTTTTCTTTCTATTCATAGTTTCTGCTGATCTTTCCTGGCAGGAGGGAAGTTTCGATTACACTTGCAGTAACTTGTTCTCTTGCCTGCGGTTCAAGCATTACCCTGTTTCACAGTCATTCCCCTGGCAAGGACAGGTGGGAGGAATGTCTCTGGGCAGATGAAATCGTCCCTCGTATTTTAGCCTTGACTCTATTCATAGGGGATTTCACAAAGCACTTGTGGCACATTACTATGATAGTGCTGGTTGGATTTAATGAAAAGTGTGTGTCACTGGGGAAGGACAAAGAGGTTTTTATGTGGTCTCCTGTTGAGCTGCATTAGGGTAACCCCAATGACCAATTCTGAAGTCACTACATAGCACCTACAGTCTCAGCCAGCATTCTCCATGCAACACAAACTGATTTGAACAACAAAGGAAAAATGTGGTGTTGTCACCTCATCTACAAAATACCAGGTACACAATTTACAACATGCTCCATAAACAATCCAGACTAACAATGAGATGCATAATGCATAGACCTGACAAGACAGGTCTCAGTGTGGAAGGAAGGCAAGGTGACAGATGAGGTGGGTTCCTTTGAGAGCTCTACCTTTTACAACACTTGAGAGAACTACAGGCAGACTGCCACTTGGACAGGAATTAGCAATTAGTTGCATATCCTTCAGAGTGTGTCAAGTGTTCTTCCTACCAGGCATATCGCTCCCATCTGGCGGGGGTGTGCCATATTTCCACAAGAGTTCAATGAGCAATCAGCAGTTCTGTGAGGCTCAGGAAAAGAATGCTTGACCACATATATGTGTTTTATATATGCACATCTAGATCTCTCTCTCTCTCTCTCTGCTATCCAGGCCAGAACCCATTGTTCTGATTTTCATCACCTTCCTTCTCTAGACAAGTACAACACTGGGACAGAGTCTTGAACTCTGAGACAGAGGGTCTTTGTCCAAATTATTACTGTCATATTAAAGACAGGCTGCCCAGTGAAAGCTGAATTTGAGACAGATGATGGTTTTTCTTAGTGTTATGTCCCAAATATTAATCATTTCTTGTTTATCTGAAGTTTAACTGGGCATCTTGTATATTTATTTGGTGAAACGGGCAAATAGTCCAAATTCAATTTCTGCTGCTAACTCAAATATGCCATTTAGTGTTGAAGGTTCTCAGCTTCTTCATGGTTAAAACGAAGAGGATGAAATTGCAGGGAGAAGGGCAAGAGATAGGTTCTCATACTTACCTCCTAATATCTGGCTCTGTGTTATCAATGTATGTTATTAATTTGACAAATTCTTATTGAAAATTTCCAGTGGGTCAAGGATTGTTTCTAAACAAGTAATCAAAGATGAATAAGATGTGGGCCTCAGGAATTAACACCAGTGGTTCTGTTTTACTATTATAGTAATCCTATGACAAAATAGTTATTTCAATTGTATACATAAGAAAAATGAAACACAAAAAATTTGTCATAGAACCGGTCACTAAGGAAGTTGGGTACTGTTGTGCTTCTAATGGTGAACTTTCCTGTATACCCTCCTGCTTCAAACATCTCTCTAGTGATGAGGCAGAACAAAATATTGGCACCAAAAGCACTACAAATGTGTCAGTGTAGACTTCCTGTTTATTCTTTCCCCTGTGTGTGCTTTAAGGCTTCCTGGTAGCCAAGAATGACCAATGGTGCTGTTCCTCAGGCCTGCTCTTGTAACGTGGTCACTTGAAAACAGTTATTTCCTATTGGGGCCATTTTGACAGAGCTCTTTTTAACGATGCCTGTCCAAGTGCTAAACTACTAATGCCAACACAGGATGTGTTATTAATGAGACAACTGGATCTTTTTTCTCTAACTGACCTTCCTTCTGCAATCATCCTTAGATAGGACTAAGGAGCTTTAGGAAGGGTTGAGACCCTGAGGAGAGGGGAGGATGCTTGTTGAGTACATTACTTGAAATAAAAATAGCTGAAAGCTTAATATCTTCTTAGGTCACGTCAAAACGTCCCTGGGGTCAAAATAGTGGTAGCAAAAGAACTGCGTGAAAACATCATGTTTGCCCAGCTGCAGAGATGACAGCTTTATCACTAATTGCTTGTGTACCTATTTCTGAAGAAACACTGTTCTTTTTTGGAAGATGTAACCAGGAGCAGCGGGAGACCCCCGAAAACAAACGGACCTGTAGTTCATTCACCAAAAGACTTACTTCTATGATTGTATGCAGTCTTAAAAGTGGCCCAAATGATGCAAATGTTTTCTGGGTTGGTTGGATTTTCCACACACACATACATGGCAGGGCAAAAGAAGGTTTATTGTTATGAGTATATAAAAGAGTTTAGTCTTGCCTGACCAGGCGGTGGCACAGTGGATAGAGTGTTGGACTGGGATGCGAAAGACCCAGGTTCAAGACCCCGAGCTCGCCAGCTTGAGTGCGGGCGGGCCCATCTGGCTTGAGCAAAAGCTCATCAGCTTGGACCCAAGGTCGCCGGCTTCAGCAAGGGGTGGCTCGGTCTGCTGAAGGCCCGTGGTCAAGGCACATGTGAGAAAGCAATCAATGAATAACTAAGTCGTTGCAACGGCAACAAAAGACTAATGATTGATGCTTTTCACCTCTATCCATTCCTGTCTGTCTCTATCTATCCCTCTCTCTGATGCTCTCTCTGTCCCTGAAAAAAAAAAAGATCTTAAAGAGTTTAGTCTTGTATTATTATTTATTAATTATTTTATTATTTTCCAAATAAACAGCTGTAAACCTACTTTAGCCCCGCTGTGTGTGTGTGTGTGTGTGTGTGTGTGTGTGTGTGTGTGTCTATATATACCCATTGGTGGTCCAAAATGTAAATAATTCCATAAAGCTTATTAAGAAAATAACAGTACCCCAATCTCTTCCCCTATTTTTCAGAATGAACAATTTCATTTTTTTGCTAATTCTTTTGTAAATGTATTTCTATTTTTTCTTTTTTATTTTACACTTATTTTTTAATTAAAAATATTTAATTTTCAATTCAATATTAATCTGTATTAGTTTTATATGTATGGCACAGTGGTTAGACAATTTTGTAGTATACAGAGTAGTCCCTCCAATATTTTAAGTACCCACCTGGCCTCCTACATAGTTATTATGATATTATTGACAACATGTTTCTATTTTTAAAAACATATTATATTGTTACTTTTTGATATTTCAGATTTAGGCAGAGTTTATGAATTATTGCTCTGGAAAATGGCATTAGCTCTCTCTTACTCCATTGTTTGTTCATCTGAAAGGACACTAACTGTCCTCCTTCCTCCTGCTACAGTAAATCTTGGTTTTATCAATATTCTTTGTTTCTGTTGTTTTGATTTTGAAAACACTACACACAGGTGAGGCAAGTAGTATAATATGATGGTTTTTCCTTTCCTGTACATTTTATTTATCCCTGTTTATAATTATCTTATTTTTGATTGCTTAACCCCATAAATTTAACCCAAGTACTCAGGCCATTGTCTAGGTTTTCTCTCTATCATATCTGATGTGTCAGGTATCTTGTCATTTTGTCTTGTTGAAGGATGCCTCCAGGACCCCTCTGACATGCCGTGCCAATACAGATTGACTGTACTCTGTGCCTGTTCCCCAGGATCCGGGGAGCCCTACCTCTCTGATGCACTACGACCCATTTTTGATCAATGCATTGCTCCTTTTAGAGGGGTCTATTCTTCAGTACTTTCCTATACCAGATTCTTGAACATAAATACTAGGAACATGCACATATGAAAAATGCTCATTCTATTCTCATTCATAATCCCCAGTTGGGCTGGGTACAGAATTTCAGGTTCAAGGTCACTTTCTTTTAAGATTTTGAAGATATTACTCTACTGTCTTCCAGCTTCTAGTGTTTTATTTGACATTTCTGACCATTTCTCACCTTGGTTGCTTTTTGTTGACCTAATTTCTCTCTCTAAAGCTAGTAGGATTTTCTCTTTCTCCTATTGTGATGCTCATATTAATTTAAACATAACTAAGACTTATTAATAAATATGTAGTTATATCAGTTACTTGCTGGACACTGTGCTGGATGCTGGGTTCCCAGACCAGAAAACAAGACCAACTCCAGGCAGTGCTTGGACCTCACAGAGGAGCAATGCCATGAGAGATGCTGCTTTTTAACACACATTTTTTTGTAGACTTAGACAAATTCTGTAGAACCAACTAGCAAGCTGCAGAGATCTTTTGTTCTTATAGTTGCATACTTTGCATCTGCAAAGACCATTTCCTGTTCAACATAGAGATTTGAATTTTAAAAATGCCAAAATCTGAAATTGGGAAATATTGATCAATGATGCCAGCCATGAGGCAAGCCTTGGCAAGCAGATTATAGCAAGAGTTTCCAAATATCAAGGCAGAAATGATACAGAAAAGAATATTTTTCCTCATCTAATGACTATAAACTAATACGTAAATTTGATATGGATAAGAGAAAATATATACATAGTAGGATAGAATTCTGGACCGTTTCTTATCTTCATCAATAGTTTATGGATACTTACTTTCAGAGTTAAATACAATACTCAGTAATAACCAGGAAGGCTTCTTCTTCATTGCTTCATAATTAGAGTAAGCATCTGTAGATGCCACGCAGAAACAGTCACAAACACCTAGTTACATAGAAACACTCAACTCAGTGTCCATTGGCAAAGCTCCCAGACATTAATAAACCCTGTGAGGGAAGGAATACGGTAACATTTAGCCCGCCTGTGGCTCATCAGCTTGTTCACCAGTTAAAAATATGAGACAAGGTTAGGGAAATAGAAAATTCAGAATTAAAGTGATGAGGAAAGAGTTGGTCATAGAAATAAGAGAACAGAAAGAGAAAAGTCTGGTGTTAACCTGAGAGATTCTACCTTTTCTTGGAATGGGAGTAGTGCACACAGGGCGGCAGCAGAAGAGGACCAGGAGTCCACACAGTCTGTGTGGCCCCAGGTTTTTAAGGCTATTCAGAGGGTCCTGCCCAAACTTTAGAAGGAGCTTATTTAGGAAGACAAACACCTGAGCCCTATTTCAGACGTACTCATTCAGAAATCTGCATTTTAATTAGTGCCTCAGATAACTCAGGTATGCACAAAAGTTTGGGAACTGCTGCTTGATCTTGACCTAGGAGTGAGAGGGAGCAGGCACTCCAATACCCCACCTGCTTGGAGGGGGAAAACAATAAGGGAGGGAGTTTCCATATTGTGCCTGTGGCTTATACTCACACAGTGTTAATGACCAACATCTATGTGTTTTCCCCTTGTCTCTTAGCTCTTCTTGTCCACAGGTGGACTTCAGTATGCGATTTATTTCCTATTTAAAGCCATTCTTGAAGTTTATTTTATTCTGCTACTACTGTTAAAAGTTAAGTGTGTATGCATGAAAGTTTCTGTGTGTGACCACATGCATGCATGAGTGTATATGGTTGATAAGGTACAATAACTGGGAGAAGATACTCTTACAGTCTTCAGTGAATAAGAGGAGGACTTTTATTAATGACAGGAGGTATATTTATAGCTTTCTATTTATTTTTATAAATAATTAAAAAACTGAAAAGATTTGAGCTGGAATTGAGATGGTGGGACAGGGTTGGCATACAACCATTTAATAAGTTTAACAAGTTTATACACCATACAAGTATGTAAGCAGAATTAAAGACAGTTTTATTAATACGATAAAATATTTGCAGTAATTCTAGTTTAATCACCTTATTAGATGGTGCTGAAGACAAGAATAATACCTTGAAAGCTGAATCGCAAGTCAGTTGGTCAAACTGGTTTATTGTTAGAATTGTTGCAGTCCTGGCTGACTGGCTCAGTGGTAGAGCATCAGTCCAGCATGTGGAAGTCCAGGTTCTATTTCCTTCATGGCACACAGGAGAAGTGACTGTCTGCTTCTCTACCCCTCTCTCTACCCCTCCCTTTTATATCTCTCTCACTTTTCCACTCCCACAGCCATGGCTCGAATGGTTCAAGTTGGCCTCAGCACTGAGATGGCTCCATGGCTTCACCTCAGGCACTAAAATAGCTCAGTTGCAGAGCAATGGAGCAGCATCCCAGACCGGCAGAGCATCGCCCCATAGGGGACTTGCCGAGTGGATCTCAGACGGGGAGCATGTGAAATTCAGTTCTGCCTCTCCACCTATCGCTTAATTAAAAAAAATAATGTTGCATGTCACAGGCATAATGCTGATTTTAAAAAATGAAACCTGGAGCAAAATCCGTGCTCTAATCTGCTCTACTAGTTCCATAGCACAGAGGGGTGGGGGAAGGGCTAGGAACCTAGACTTTTTTGAGGTGAATGGAGTCCTACAATCAGGCTTGATCCTCAAGAAATGCGGGCCCCTGCTGCTCCCCTTTCAATGTCCTGAGCCACTTGGTCAAGACAGGACTGGAGAATGAACATGACGCACCTCAGGGGCTGTCACTCAGGTCACTTCACAGAAGGTGCCTCATCTGATGCTGATCATAATGTCCAGCTAGAGAGAGAACACATGTGCAGGATACAGAAGCTCTGCAGCTGCTGACCTCAGGCCATTCCACCGGAACCAACATCTTCACTGATGTTCCCCTGTGTCTGCCCACACCCTCCAGAACACAGGCCCAGCAACAGGACAGTGAGCAGATGCCCACAGACTGAGCACCACCCTGTGCATGATGTAGTTCCTGCTTCTCTTCCTCTGCGGACCCACCCTACTGGACCAACCCCCACAGTGCTCATCGCTCCCTCACTCCTGGTCCCTGAGCTGCTGCCAGCCTCTCCCACCTGCCTGTCTGTCTCTCCCTAGCAGATAGACCCCGTTCCCTAAATTTACTAACATCATTTGTTTTATTCCTACTAACGTCTTCCTCCCATAAAATAGACCCCTTTCTGAATTTCCTCTTGGATCAACACAACACACACAAAATATATATTTATTGTGTGGGCACACTGCAGGAAAGGGCCCTGTGTCAGAGCTGGGCTACAGCCAAAAAGGTGGATTTGAGTTAAGTGGCTCTACAAATTTGTTATAGTCACATGACCTCCCAAGGAAAAGAAAAGGAAAAGAAAAGACTGTCCCTCTACCACTGTTTGACACGTCTGATTATTTAGGGCCTCCCTGTTTGCAGCCCATGATGATGTGACGTGATGGACTTCTCTCGAACCATTGGCTCCCAACAACAGAATCGCCTGGAAAGAGATCCACCTGGAACACTCCGATACCGGTGTTTTGTGTGTGGGCTGTGTAGATATTAATATGGAGGTTAAAGAACATCAGACTCTAAAGGAAGCATGGGGTCCTGGAGGAAGTTTCAGGGGATGAGGACACAAAGGAAGGAGAAGTAAGCTGTGTGTAGGTGGAGGGTCATGAAAGGAAAAGCCCCCAGCACAGCTGCTGAGGCTGCCTCCATGCCTGTGCTCACAGCCCACTTCTGGGGTGCAGACTAGGACAGTCTGTGGGCCATGAGGATAAAAAGAAAAAGATAAAAACTACCTCTATTCTTTCCATCTTGTTGAAGGAGTAACTATCCCCCTTCTTACAAAAAGCTTGTTTTGTGCAGACAAGTACTCTTTGTTTATGCACTGACAATACTGATGAGGACACAGGACATACAAGAGTTGACTGAAGTTATGATACTTCTCTTCCTAAGCATGGGAATGTGCCGAGTTATGATATTATAAATTGAGGATTGAATTACTGGTTATTCTTCAGGCAAACACAAAGTCATAAAATAATTTGCTGTATAAAAAAGTTTATTTTCGCCTGACCAGGCAGTGGCGCAGTGGATAGAGCATCAAACTGGGTTGCGGAAGACCCAGGTTTGAGGCCCCGAGCTCGCCAGCTTGAGCGCGGGTCCATCTGGCTTGAGCAAAAGCTCATCAGCTTGGACCCAAGGTCGCTGGCTCCAGCAAGGGGTTGCTCGGCCCACTGAAGGCCCACAGTCAAGGCACATGTGAGAAAGCAATCATTGAACAACTAAGGTGCTGCAACGGCAACGAAAAACTAATGATTGATGCTTCTCACTTCTCTCCGTTCCTGTCTGTCTGTCCCTATCTATCCCCCTCTCTGACTCTCTCTCTGTCCCTGTAAAAAATATATATATTTTCTAGAATGCACAGTAGTCTAAGACTCCCCAAAAGGTCAATAATAAGGGTGGAAATGGAAAGAATTCACAATACAGAGGTTTGCTGATATTTGCACTTTTTTTGTAAGTTATGCTATATCTAAATAAAATGTTTACGTAAAACATTATTGGGATGTCACATTATCCTGGTATGAACCACTAACACTTTCTGTTACAAGAAAATTCTCACTAAAACCCAAGCAGCTCTCAGACAGAACTATTTTAGGGAACTCCTAATTCAGACATGAAGCTGAGGCACAGATAAAATAACCTTAGCAAATACAATTTTACTAAATGATTTCTGTGCTGAAAGATTTACCGGTTCCTTCCAGTTGCCTACCCAGAAGAAGGCATTGAAGTAAATCTCAGGCTGCCTTTGAAATAGCATGTTTTGCAGAGAGCAATTATCTGCGAGGTCTGGGATAACACTCTCCCAGCTTGAGGCCTGTGTCCTCTCTAATCACCCTATTTCTAATGTGATTAAAAGAAATCCAAATTCAGCTGCTGTTATGCCTAACCAAAAAGAAAGACATGAGAAAGTGCCGAGAAAGTGTTTAAAAAACATGCAATCCTATGACTGAACACTCAGATCCAAGAGGTGGTGCCAGTTTCTATTGTAATTCAGAGAAGTCAATCTCTGAGATTAAAACCTACCTGGGGAACTAGCCACAGCATGTGCACACACGTTAACACACTTACATGCATGCAAGCATGCCACACAAATGCACACACACATGTGTATGAACACACCCATACCAGCATGCATACGCACATTTGCATGTATGCATGCCACACACACAAGCATACATATGCACACACAAAGAGAAATTAAGTCTCTGCTGAAGATACTACATGATGTCAGGTCTGTGGCTCACTGCCAATATAAGAACTGTGATCCTCAGTTGTAACTAGGTCAGCCACGTTTCTTACAGCATCAACACTGCATCTCTATAAAAATGTTGCCAGAATGAAATTAAGATACAATATTAGAGCCATTCAGGCTTCTGTTTCTTCTCTTATAAATAATTTGTATATTTCTATATATAACCATTTTTAAAATTTTTTGTAAGGCAAATTTTATTATACATAATACATTTAAATATTATAAAACCCCAAATCAATGGTCTTAAATCCTAGATTGAAGTTTAAATAAAAGATCAGTTTGTCAAAGAAATAGGGCCCTTTTCAAACTTTCTGCTATCTTATTATTTTCCCTAAATTTTGCAAATTTATCTTTCCCATTTTGTTTTATTCAAATCTCCCTTAACCCTGAATGATGCCCCTACACACACACACACACACACACAAACACACACACACACACACACACACACACACACACACACACACACGAGCATGCACACACTCTTCCTTTCCCAAATTAACTACTGACTATAATAAATCTATTTGGTCTTTGTCCTAGTTTGGGAATACAGCTTTAAAACCCTTGGAATCTTGAGGTGATGAATATTTCTGTATGCTAATGAATGAGATGCCTGCAGGGTGGGGACTCCTAGATAACTTCAAGGAAAGAGGGGGTTGCCAGAAAGACCGAGACATATTGAGAGAGTTGTAACTTTCAGCCCCACAAGTTTGGGAGAGGGGCTGGAAATCTAGTTCAATCACATTTAGTCAATAATATAATCAATCAGCCTACAGAATGAAATCTCCATAAAAACAGTGAAACAAGGAGATTCAGAGAGCTTCTAGGTTGTGAACACCCTGAGGTCCTGAGAGTGGTGATCTGGGGCAGGACATGGGAGCTCTGTGCCCCTCCCCCATACCTTGCCTATATTTCTCTTCCTCTGGCTGTTGTTCCTGAGTTGTATCCTTTATAGTAACCATCACTAGTAAGAAAAGAGCCTTCCTAAGTTCTATTTCCTAGCAAAGTATCAATTCTGAAAGAGGAGGCATTTTGGGAACCCCCAATTTGTAGTAAGTCAGAGAGAAGTGTGAGTACCCTGAGACCCACAGCTTGAGACTGATATCTGAAGTGAGGACAGTCTTGTGGGACTAACCCCTTAACTGGAGGATCTGACACTAACTCTGGTTAAAATTGAATTGAATTGTAGGCCACTCAATTGATATACAGAGAGCAGGAACTTGCTTGGTGTGGGAAACCCACACATGTGGTGCCAGAACTGATGTGAGCTGTGAAAACAGTGTGGCAACTATAACTTCTCAACCCCCTTGTTATGCGACCACACCGCACTCAGCCCAGCTCCTTGATCATGTCCATTTTTTCCTCTGCTCACATAATTTCCAATTTACACAGTATCATAATTTTTCCTATTGTTGATTTTACTATAGCAATCATAGAAAAGAAAAAAATCCAGAAAATAAAATAGGAATAGAAACTTGTAACTACATACTAGGCACCATATTGTATGTTTTGTAAAAATCTATCTTTGGTTAGCCTCAAAAACATCCTTTGAATAGATATACTAATCCACATTTTACAAATACAAAAATTGCTGCTTTATTGTTAATATAATGCCTGAATATTTCTTTTTACAAACTGTTTTAAAGAGTAGAACCCTACTTGCTCTCTGCACTCACCTTCCATTCAGTCCCCAGTCCCCACCATTCTGCTGCATGTACTCCCACAAAAGATCACCAGTGACATTCTACTCATCAGTCCCATGCCTTCTCTCTACCTATCATCCTCTGCAATTTCTTATCCTATTTTGAACTCTAAACCCCCTATTGACACCCTTTTACTGCTTGTCTTGGATTATCCACTTTCTGCTGCCTTCTTCTCTGGCCTCTCTGGTCTTTATTCTATCTCCTGAAGATAAATATATGTCTGTATATAATAGATAGGTAGGTAGGTAGATAGAGAGGTGATGATAGATAGATAGATAGATAGATAGATAGATAGATAGATAGATAATAGATGGATGAAAGAAAGAAAGAAAAAGCAAGCAAGAAAGGAAGGAAGAAAGAAAGAAAGAAAGAAAGAAAGAAAGAAAGAAAGAAAGAAAGAAAGAAAGAGAAAGAAAGAAAGAAAGAAAGAAAGAAAGAAAGAAAGAAAGAAAGAAAGAAAGAAAGAAAGAAAGAAAGAAAATCTTCTGTTGGTTCTATTTCTCTGGATAACCATAACATACTACCACCCTCCATTTTTAGTTGTTTAGTTGTTTCTAACAAGGAATCTCAGTACTTTGGTGGGGGTGGGTGAGTGGGTGGGGTGGGACACCATTCTAACAATATTGTATTATTGACATCAAACATGTTCTACTATTACAATTTTAAAGTACATGCAAAGACAGTGTTATTTACCATTCACCACCTGGGGGATGCCTTATATGTATTACTGACCTCCTGTCCTCTTAAAAGCAAGGAGTCAATCTCCTTCAGATAAGTATCCTGAAGCACAACAGACTGCTTCTCTTTCATTACATGAACTTGTCTAGAATTCACGCAACTGACTGCAGATAGAGTTCTGAAACAAGAGTCCCTCAAAATGATAATTTAACTCCAAACCTAGTTAAGTGACTTGTGGGTATAAGCATCATCTTATTTCTTACTACAGCCTAGAAGAAACCAAGGGTGACCCAGCTACGCTTGGTATCATAGATTGTTTTTATTTAGATAAATGTGCAGATCGCAAGGAATGTATATGGCTCTGAACAGTGTCTGGGGTGCAAGATTTGTTATAATAAACTGCACTCCAGACACTGGAGCCATTTGATGACTCCTTTCACAAGAACCATTCAAATCCTGATGAGAGAATAGAGCTAAAGAGCAAGTTACATTTTCCTCTGAAATATTACTTCACCGTGACAATGATGTTTGCTGGGAAGATGTGCAAAGAGATCTCTATCTTTCATTTTCTAACTAGAATTTCTTTCCCAGTCTCATTTCAAAGTTTCCAAAGAAGGATCTTTGTTAAAAATAGTGTTTTGCCATAAAGAGTAACCTATGAATTATAAGGAACATTGAGGAAGTGGGATATATTTTTTCTTCCACCTACTTGTTACTAATTTTTGCTCATTCATCCAATACTTACCTCTGCAAGAGAGAAGTGACATTTTTCATTGTGGCATAAGGATACCACTGTGTAGTGACCCAAATCTAATTGTCATAGGTTTTTCTTTTTCTTTCTTTCTTTTTATGACTGTTGATCTTTTTTTTTTTTCCTGCTGACCATTTCATGGTGAAATAGTCCATTCTAGAGTTCTCTGCCCATACCTATACTACATGTTTTATGTTCAGATTATTTTCCTTTTCTGCTAACACTGCCAAATTCTCTGACCACGTACGTGTTTTGGCAATGAGAGAAGAGGTTGAAGCCACCATTGTTTTCACCCTAGCTGGCCTGAGTCAGCTGATGGGAACTGTGATTATATACTTTCAGGCCAGGATGTGAAGCTTGTTTGGAAAAGCTTTGGAAAGATCAATCCAAGAACATTTCTTTCCTATTTATGTATATCAGTCATATATTTTGTACTGAGAATTATTTATATCATTCAGAGTTCCTAAGTACAGAATATGACTTTGAAATCCCATGGTTTCTGAAAATCATTCAGAAAGGAAAAGGTAATGAAATGAATCATCAGGCAGACAAATTTTATTCTTTGCTCTTTGAAAAGCAAGCATTTCTGTCTTTTTTCTTTTACACTTACAACTCTTTCTTCTACCTGTAACCTGCTGGTATTTCTCATGATTCTTCTCTCATCAGTTTACACATGGTTAGGACATTGGTTGAAAGATTATGGTCTTAATATGCTGTGTGTGCAATACAACAGAGAGATTTTTCAAAAATAAAGGCACATCCGCATATCTATGCACATATATGTGTATATATAAAGAGAGAGAGGGAGAGAAAGATATATTCAAAATATGATTGAGTTCAGAATTGAGTGTCTCTTATACAAAAGCAGAACATTAGTGAGGCTTGTATCCTTTTGTAAACTGTGTGAAACTAAAGCACATTTATGTGTATACCTCATCAGTCAACTTTTTCATATCATGTTTGAGTCACTTTCTGTAAATCTTAATAGCCATAAAATAAAATAGTGGTGGTAAAATGGGTGTTTTAAAGTATAATAAAAACAGAAAGCAGAGATTGCAGCCTAATCAAAAGGAAAAAGTAGATATCAAACATATTATCATATCATTCTCTAAACACTTGAAAGTTGTTAAAATTAATCTCCTGTTTCTTTGGCCTGGTGTGTGTGTGTGGGGGAGATTATAGTTTTATCAGTTTGGTTGTTTTGTTTGTTTGATTTTGTTTTTTAAGCAAGGTATTTCAGGCAGAAAAAATTATCAATCGAGATTCTGCGGTAATGTTTTGCAAAGTATTGGTGGAGTTGTCTTTACTTGCTTTATAGTAAACTCATATTTTTCTTTACTTCAGTTTAAAAATGTCTTACTGGAATGCAATAATTGTAAATTCTGCAACCTTCCCAGAGTAGGAGGAGGCCCAAGTTGGGTGAGAAATGAACCATCCAGCACTCTCAAGTGGATGTTGAATTTACCCCTCTCTTATTTTCTATTTAAAATTCTGACAGCAAATGAAAAATACAGTAGAAATTTAGAGAGAAAGAGTTGAAAACTGATTTTGTAGTCAGCAATGAGATGATGTCTTCTTTTCTAAGAAACAAATCAATCTTAAAGCCAATAGCTAGGATTTAAACAGAGTACCAAACTACATAAGTGCTTTTATATAGTCACCTGTTAACTTAATTGCATAATAAAAATGTGGTTTAAAACATCTATAAGAAAAATTTTTATTTGTTGGTAGACTAGACCTTATGACTATGTTAGTCTGGAAAATCAACTGATTGAGACAAACTCTCTCAAGTCCTGGCCCTCATGTAGGTTTGTGGCTTGTAGGTTGAGGACATTCTTTGATTTGTAGACTAGCTGCCTGGTCTTTTCTAGAGACAAATATTAAGTGAACATGACCATGCAGGAAGTTTGGCCATGCATGGGGTCAAGGATAACAACCAGATCCAGCGGGATGGAGGTGTCCCTGACTTGAAGTTTGCCAATTTCCACAATATACAACTCCCACCATAGCCAATTTCAGGCTCCTGGTTCCACATGATCCACATGAAGGCAGATTTGGTCATAAATGTCCACAGTCGACCTTCCACAATCCACAGGGTCTAAATGAGCCACTAGGGGTGGAGGTGGGGGGCAGAGCCAGAGCAGGCAAGAGTAGTCACCAAAGAAGTCGTACCCTGGTTGCAGGCGCCCATCTTACTAAGCAAGAGCTAAGTACCTTGTTTCCTTTGGAAAGCAGGTATTTTCATAATGGCTAGTGCAATCCCAGGAGAAAGAATGCAGAAAAAATGTGAGCCCACACTGGAAAGAATTTTTGTATGTAAAAGAAAGTCTAGTTTGGGTTCTTTATAGGCAAATGTAACATAAAAGCACTTGATAGTTCCTAGAATATTTATTTTTAGTCATTACACTTAGACATGAACTCTTTCTCTGGCAGAGGATAATTACAATACAACCTCACTGCTCCTCTCTTCAAAAAACAACTATAAGAAAACCACAAACGTGAGGTATGTTGGTCTGTACAGTGTCCAAAAAAGATTTTTTTAACCTTTGCCTTCAGCACACAAACACCTACAAGGCGAGACAAATATAAATAGGACTTATTTGCAAAGACTTTCACAGATCACAACCCTACATTTCTATCCTCTTCTATCCCAGATCTAGTGAGAATCCACATTTACAGACAGAAAATCCTTTTCTCTATCTAACCTCCGTGTCTCATTTGTCACGTTTAATAAAGTCCCTTTGTCTCGCCCTAAATGAGAGAATTATCTTGTTACCCTTACATATAATTAAAGATACTGAAAAACCTTATTACTTCAGACCCCACTAATCACAATTGCAGTCATTTCAAAACAAAGCCTAGACTACAAAAATAATTAGATAAGCAAATGATTAGGGTAAACAGAATTATAGGTGTATTACTTAACCTGCTTAGGAAAATTGTTTCTAAGCACTTTAGAAGTCTTCATTATAAACCTGACTGAAGTGAAGGGTTTTTACAAAATAAGACCAAAGTAGACCCTATGGCTAAGTGCATCGGAATGAGCCTCCAACCCTCAACATCACAGAGAGAGGTTCTTTGAAAAGCTCTGGAGAACATTCCTCAGGAGTCTGGGGGAAGGATGGGGTTGAGGGCGGGGAGGCACTGAAGGCAATCAACAGGCATTTACTGAAACTTCATAAATCAGGCCTTTTGTGACACCTGCAATGACTTCTTTTTTGGTTATTTTCATCTATATTTTGCCAGCTTCCTTCATTTCCCTGGCAATTATTTACTGACTGCCCACTCTGGGATAAACCTTGAGGATAGGGGACATAGACAAACTATATACAGTTCTTTGCATTTAATTTTTAAATAATCAGATCGTGTTTATCACTAGCAGACACTGTTCTAAATATATTACAAAGAGTGAAGTGACTCATTTAATTTATTCTCTTCAGTGAACTCACAGTACGATGAAGAAATTCATGACAACACCTAAGGGGGAAGTTAAAGCAGCCTGAAGAGTTAGGGGTCCCACCTCCATTCATTCTAAAGGGTACAACTGAGGCCGTTTACAAAGCTAGAGATTTAACTGAGGACTTGCCCTCTCCCTGTGTCCTCATAGGGTCATCTGTCTGTGTGTGTCTGTGTCCTGATCTTATAAGCACCAGTCATATTAGACTAGGGCCCACCCACATGACCTCATTTAATCTTAACCTCCTCCTTAAAGATGTTATCTCCAAATAAAATCACATACTGAGATCCTGAGGGTTAGACCCAGTGGAGGAATTCAGCCATTTCACACCAGTCTGGCAGAACCAATACCTAATTATTTTGTTGAGTTCTGTGAACCGGTTGTTAAAATGTCACTTGTAATCAGGGTTCTCTCTAAGGTGGGTGCCTGGGCAGCCACCCAATGTGGAAATCACAAATTCACATTTCTTACTCCTTTCTTAATATTCATCTGTGCAACAGTATATTCTAAGCGAGGCCCTGGAATAATGTTCATTCCGTCTATAGGTAAAAAAAATTGCAAGTAAGGATGTGAATCAAGAAGCAATATGAAAATATCTTAAATAACAGTTTTATTACTTTTTGTCAGGTATCATTTAATATTTTTATTAATATTTTAAAACTCTTTTATAACAGTCTAGTTTTGTGTACTTCTTTTATTGCTCTTATTTAAGTATCAAATGCATGAAATAATAAACTACCTTTTGCTATATCTTTTTTTATACTTAAAATGATCATTAGGATAAAGAACCCATTGTTAAATTATTTTAATTCCATCACTGGTTAAAAGTTCAAAATATTAACTGAGAGGGACACAATTCAGCCTAGAACAGCCACCAAGATCCCAGTTGAGGTCCGTGCCAACAGCCAGCATCAACTATAGTTTAAGGGTGAGGAGTGTCCAGGCCCACACACTGAGAACCAGACAAACTGGTCAGTCTGCCCGTGTCAACTCCTGGCCATGGAATCGATACACACCAAACCTGTGTTTTGTCCACTAAGTTCTGGGTCCTGGGCACTTGTTCCTCAGCAGTTGTAATTGAAATATACTTGGGGAGGAAGTCACGTATCTCACTTAATCTTTACATCTATCAGATGGACATTCTTTGGTAAGGAGTCTGAGGCATGGAAGGTTTCCAGTTAAGTAGTGACAACAGATTTGAACCCAGGCTGGCTGACTCCCCCAAAGTGGGTCTGAGACAATGCAAGGGAACTCAGCACTGATGACCAAGCTTATTTTCCCAGGCCAGTCCTGGTCTTCCCTGAATTCAAAGTCAGAGCATCCTGGCCTCACATGTCCAGACAGCTCAGAGGACACCCAGTGAGGACGATTCCCAGGTCAGTTCAGAGCATACACGGCACACGAGTCAGCAGCAGCAGAGCCCCCAAAGCACCAGTTCCTCCATATCTACAAGGTCCCATGTAGATGGCTGGCCCTTCATAGCTGCACATACAGGTGTCTGTGTGGAGGGGGCTCTCTGAGTGCGGCTGGCTGAGGACTTGCTTGGGGGCACATGCGCAGGAGTGGCCCCAATGCACCCGGGAGCTTGTCTCCTGACCTTATTTGCTAACCAGATGGGCTACTGGGAGGCTTTATTTTGTCAAAAGGAGCAGACATTGTTCCTCAGCTCTTCATTCCAAGAATTTATTTCTAATGTGATGAGTGTGCAGCAAGACGCCAGGGAAACCCAGCTGGAGTTTATTTTTCACTGCACTAGCCTGCTGCTTTGTTCTTTTCCTTTCTTTCTTTTTCTTTTTTAAGAGAAATAGATCAAGCATTCTTCCTTTTCTCGCTCCTCCTCTCAAAAACATCTGGAGTATACAATACATGTATTCTGGCGCTCCCTCTTAAGGGAAACTAATCTTACTGTTCACCTATTGCCCTGGGAAAACAGAGCTGAACCACGGTGCTTCATGTGTGTTTTGCTCATGGGCTGGTGTCGTCCCAACAGGAACAGCAGCAGTGGGGCAATTGCCATGTGTTGAGGGAGATAAATTGCAATAATTACTAATTTATGTGACAGATACGAGCTTTCATTGTTGTCTTTGATATACAGGAGATTCCAAGATTTGATTGTGCCAGGTCCTAGCACTAATGGAGGAACTATTCACACAAGAATTTGGACCAAAACACACAACAGCCCATGTGTCTCCAAAAAAGAGTGGTCAAGGAATTAAGAACTTGTTTCCTCTGTTTTCAAATTCTACCCAATTCTGACCACACTCAGAATGGCTTTGGGCATAGAAAAATGGGGTTAACAGAAAGCCAATGAGTGAAAATTTTAGACGCTCTTCCTTTTTTTATTATCTTTTCTCCCACTGATTCACTACCTTTGCCACCTCTCCAATTCCAGTTTCCATGAAGTGATCAGGCAGATCAGATCTTGAGCTATTTTTCTGCAATTTGGGGAACTGGAAAATCAGATAAAAGCAGACATCTTTTTCTCCTCATGGCTTCCAGATCAGAGGACTGGGATCTGGCTACAATGTTGTGCAACCCTCTTTGACATTCTTGGGCTGACAGACAGAAAGGATGAGTCTGATGAGCACACCCCTGTCCACTTTAAGAGAAATTCTAAAACAGATCAAGAAAATTAGGGAAGAAATAATATTTTTATACAGTAAAAGTCATATTTGTATCTTGTGTGGCTTGCTGAATGTGGGTTTCTCAGTTTCTTGGTAAGCTGCATGTCACATGGGGAGATGCACTGTTTAGCATTTTAGATAATGTGCCGACAGGAACCTGTTTGCTTTCTGAATCTGACCCCTGAGCGTGTTCTGCATCCTGGTAACAGTCAGGACTGGCCTTCTGAAGGCACAGCCCACAAGGTACTGACATGCTCTATGCGGCTGTATGTAGCATGCTTAGAGGTTAAGCATAAGCCACAGGGAAGCCGAGACTGACTTCAAGTAATCTGATTCTCAAGTCATGGGCCATTGTCCAACTACAGCCTAGAAAAATGATATATTGATTCTTTTGAGTTGAAGAAAATAATGTCAGTATGTCAGTGTAAAATTAAATAGATAGGCACATACTTATAACATCTCCAAAGGCGGAAATCATATACAGTATTTTTTGGTGTACGTATAGCAGATGTACACGTGGTCTTTTTTATCTGCTCTTCCCCATTCTTACCACTGTCAGAGGAACACATCTAGTATTGCTAAATAATACTTTGAGAAACTACTGTGTTGTGTAAATAACCCATTTGTGTACCAGCACATAGAGAAGTCCCCCCATATCTGTGGGAGATATGTTCCAAGGCTCCCAGTGTATGCATGAAACTATGGATACTATCAAACCTTATATGTACTGTTTTTTCCTAATCATGTATTTAGACCTATCATAAAGTTTGCTTTACATATTAGGCACAATAAAAGATTAATGATAATAATAAAAGAGAACATCTATAACAATATGCTATAATCAAAGTTATATGAATGTAGTCTCTCTTAAAAATATCTTGTTCTACTGTACACACCCTTCTGTTGATGTGAGATGGCCCAGTGCTTACATGCTTACCTGGCAAGATGAAGTGAGGTGAACGAGATATTATTAATTAAAACAAAGGTTACTTGAACATAAGCACTGTGATACCTCTTACAGTCCATCTGATCACTAAGACGGCTACTGAAGGACTAACTCATGTAATGAATATACCATGGAGACACTGGTCAAAGGGATGATTCACATCCCAGGCAAGATAGAAGGAGATTTCATCACAGAACTCAGAATGACATGCAATTTATAACTTATGAATTGTTAATTCTAGAATTTTTCATTTAATATTTTCAGACCACATTTGACTGTGGCTAACTGAAACCATGGAAAGAAAACCCATGGGTAAGTGGGGACTGCTGACTTGTCAAACCCTCAAGACATTCTGTCTTTTATGACCTGTTTACAACAACTTTGCACTGTAGAGTTCCAATCCTGTCCTGATCACACCCAACCAATGTGGCCTGGGGCAAACTACTTCCTCACTCTATGCTTCTGTTTTTTTCATCTCTAAGTCAGAAAAATAATATGTGCCTCAAAAAATCAAAGTGAGAAATAAATCAGGTAATGTGTATAGTACTAAGAATCATCTTCAGCAAGAAAGTAACTTTATAACTTCTTACTGTTATCATGATTATTTAATAGGTAAAGACTTAGAGTTACTCTGAAGTCCAGCTCAAATCTTAAATGTTGACCTCTGTCATAGAGAGGGTGTGTGGTCTGGGCATGGTCATACAGACCATTAGTACTGATAAACAGCACTCCAGATGATATAACTGTTTACAAAGACAAATCCAGAATTTCTTTTAAAAAATTATCAAAGTAGACCCTGGCCAGTAGTTCAGTGGATAGAGCAGAGGCCTGGCGAATGAACATCCTGGGTTCGATTTCCAGTCAGAGCACACAGAAGTAGTGGCCATCTGCTTCTACCCCCTCCCTACCCCATTTTCTCCCTCATCCCCTCCCACAGCCAGTGGCTAGATTGGTTTCAGTGTGGTCTTGGGAGCTGAGGACAGCTCCATTTGAATGCATCAGCCTCAGGCACTAAAAATAGCTCAGTACGTGAGCATTGGCTCCAAATGAGGTTGCCAAGTGGATCCTGGTTGGGGTGTATGCAGGAGTCTACCTCACTATCTCCCCTCCTTTCATATTAAAGAAAAAAGTTCTTAAACTAGTAAGTATCTTTACAAGTTGACAGAATAAAAAGTTAATATCTTAAAAGTATTTTAATTTTTACATAATAGCAATTGACAATTGAAATAATCATTGAGGCATTAAAACATCAAAAAGTAAAATATTTAAAAATACATATAAAAATGTATGGGAACTGCATACTAAACACCATAAAACATTTTCTTTAAATATTAAAGGGGACTTATATAGCATGCTATATTCATGGATTAGAGAACTCAATATTTCAAAAATTTGCATTCTCCCCGAATTAACCTGTACATTCAGAACAATTCTAATCAAACTCCCACCAGGAGTTTTTGTGGAAATGAACAGGCTACATAAAAAATTTATATGGAAACAAAAAGATTCTGGAATAGCCAAAACAAGTTTGAAAAAAAAAAATGTTGGAGAACTTACCCTGACTGATTTTAAGGCTTACTATAAAGATATAGTAATCAAGGCAGCATGACATTAATATAAAGGTAGAAATAAATAATAAATGGATAATGAAACGGAATTGAAAGCTTACTGATTTTTGACAAGAGTACTGAATGAATATAATGGGAAAAGACTATATTTTTCTGGACCAGGAAAATGGTGATAGAGTAGGTGGACGTTACAACTCCCACCTCCCAGAACCAAAGTGGATTACAACTTAACTTAGGAACAATCACCTTGAAAAATCAACTTTGGACTAAACTAAAAGGAATCTCTAACCAAGCATCACCAAAGAAGCCACACAGAGACTGGTAGGAAAGACAGAGACATGGAAAGAGTTGTCCTGCTTCCAGGGGTGAGAGGTGGCCCGGAGGGTCTCTCATGGTGGGGTGGGTTGCCTGGAGAGTTGTGGGGCCTCAGCCCCAGGACTGGACCAGAATCCCAGCCTGGAGCCCCAGAGACTAGAAGAGGCATATGGACAGTATTTAACTGAAAGAAGAGCCAGTTTACTGTTTGTGAGAGGGAGACAGAACTCTCAAACCCAGGCTCTGTCTTAAAGGGACTGTGCAGAAAATCTCATTCACAGCCACTTACCCAGGGTTCCAGAACCGGGGGCCACTGAGAGGACTGGAGTCATAAGAGGCAAGTGTAGTCTTGGGGGCACAGGGAGTCTGAAGGACAGCCATCTTGACCCTGTACTGGATCACTCCCCAAACCTAAAGTGGTCATTTTTCCTGGGAGAACCAAGCCAGCAAAGGGAAGAAATCACCCACCCACCAGAGGTTCTCAGAGAATGCTCCAGTCAATGTAATGAAACATTTAGAAGCAGGGGCACATGAGGGACACAGGTTTTAAGTGCTGAGGTCAGGCATTCATTGCCCCCCCACAAACTGCTGAGTACCCTCCGAAGATTGGGAGGGCCTGGCTGTGGCAGCAGTCACATTGTGCGGCCCATGGGGTGGCCGAGGGAGGAGCCCAGCTGGGTGGCCCATATGGCCCATGAGGTGTCAGTGAGGGGCAGAACCTGGAGAAGCCTCCTTCGTGCCCGCACTTGTGGGGGGCGGAACTTGGTGGCCAGCATGGCAGAGGCAAAAGGCAGAGCCTGGAGAGGCCTCCCGCGCCCACAGGGAGGTGGAGACCAAAGAGGCAGCCCACGTGTCCACAGGGGTGGAGCCTGGCAAGGCAAGGAGTACTCTGAACCCATGGGGCAGCCCTGTGGGACATCCAGAGCAGTGGCCCATGAGCCTGCGAGCTGGCACGCCTGGCAGTATTGGTGCCCGAGTGCCTGAGGAGGCTGCGGCAGTGGGGGACCAGTGGAAAGAACACTGGCCACAGGAATAAAGAGGCCACACACACTGGACAAGAGTAGATAAAAGCCAGCCTAGAAATGCAGCTAATATTTATAATGACATCAGGGCTCAGCAGAGGCAGAAACAAATTCTGAATCACCTGTAACTCCAAGAAGTTTGCTAAGGGCCAGTCATAATCAGTGACCTCCACAAGTCTGTGCCACGTTCCAGCCAGGGAGGTCCAGGGCTGGTACATCCAGCAGCCAGATATGGAGAGCATTAGTTCAGGACCTAATAACCCTAGTTAGAGAGGTATCTTACTGAAAGGGTCCTGACACCTGACCCAGCTAAGGCATAGAGAACACTGACACAAATAGCAAAAAGAGCAGTAGCAACAGACAAGTAGCCCACAGTGGATTACAATAACAGCTGGGCCACCCCATGATGATCTAGAAACAACACAACTGAAAGCTGAGGACAGACAACACCAACCTTATATTCAGTTAGCTACATAAACAACACATCCAAAGGGGCAGTCTATATAGAGACAAAATAAGAAGACAGAGAAATGCAATTCAAATGAACCCAAAAGAGAAATCCCCAGAAAAAGAACTGAATGAGATGGAAATGACCAAGATACTGATGTAGAGTTTAGAATAATGATTGTTAGGATGCTCAAGGATCTTAAAGCAGCAATAAATGGACATAACGAGCACCTAAACAAAGATATAGTAAGCATCAAAAAGGACAATGAAATCATAAAAAATAATCAGACAGAAATGACAAACACAATATCAGAAATGAAGACTACACTAGAAGCAATTAAAAGCAGGTTGGATGAAGCTGAAAATTAAATCAATGATTTAGAGGGCATGATAAGTGAAAGCATGGAACAGAAGAGCCAAAAGAAAAGAGGATGAAAAAGTCTGAGGAAACTCAAAGAGAGCTCTGTGACAACATGAAGAGAAACAACATCTGTACCATAGGGGTTCCTGAAGGAGAAGAGAAAAAACAAGGGATAGAGAACCTGACTGAAGAAATCATAGCTGTAAACTTTCTTAAATTGATGCAAGAAAAAGTCACACATATTCAAGAAGCACATAGAATCCCATTAAAGAGAAACCCAAAGGGACCTATACCAAGACACATCATAATTAAAACACCAAAGCTAAGAGATAAAGAAAGAATACTAAAACCTGCAAGACAAAAGCCATCAATCACCTAAAAAGGAGACCCCATAAGGATCACATCCGACTTTCAACAGAAACACTTGAGGCCCAAAGGGAATGGCAAAAAATATTCAAAGTAATGCAAAACAAGAGCCTACAACAAAGATTTCTTTATCCAGCAAGGCTATCGTTTAAAATTGAAGGAGAAATAGAAAGCTTTGCTAATTAAAAAAAAAAAAAAAAACTCAAAAAATTTATTACAACCAAACCAATGTTACAAGAAATGTTAAGGGGCCTGTTTTAAACAGAACGAAGAAGAAAAAAATCTATTAAAAGAGAAAAGTAGATTTAAGGAATAAAATGGCAATAAACAACTACATATCAATAATAACCTTAAATGTAAATGGATTAAATGTTCCAATTCAAAGAAATAGGGTAGATGTGTGGATAAGAAAACAGGACCTGTATATATGCTATCTGCAAGAGACTCACCTCAAAATAAATGATGCACATAGACTGAAAGTAAAGCAATGGAAAAAACTGTTTCATGCAAATGGAAATGAAAAACAAGCTGAGGCAGCAATACTTATATCTGACAAAATAGACTTTAAAACAAAGGCTTTAGTAAGGGATAAAGAAGGTCACTACATAATGATAAAGGGAGCAATACAAAAGGAAGATATAATCATTTTAAATATCTATGCACCTAATGTAGAAGCACCTAAATATATAAAGCAGATTTTGATGGACATAAAGGGCGAGATCAACAGCAATACTATAATAGTAGGAGATTTCAATACTCCACTAACATCAATGGATAGATTTTCAAGAAAATAAATTAACAAAAAAACAGCAACCTTACAGGACACACTAGATCAACTAGATTTAAAAGATATATTCAGAACCTTTGACCCTAAAGCAGCAGAATATACATTCTTTTCAACTGTTTATGGTACATTCTCTAGGATAGACCACATGTTGAACATGAAACAAGTCTCAATAAATTTAAGAATATTGAAATCATATCAAGCATCTTCTCTGATCACAATGGCATGAAACTAAAAATAAACTACAATAGGAAAACTAAAAAACATCCAAACACTTGGAAACTAAATAGCATGTTATTAAATAATGAATTTGTTAACAAATAGATCAAGGGAGAAATAAAAATTTTCCTTAAAACAAATAAAAATAAACATACAACTCAAAATTTATGGGACACAGCAAAAGCAGTCCTTAGAGGAAAGTTCATAGTGTTACAGGCATATCTTAAGAAGCAAGAAAAAGCTCAAATTAACAAATTAACCCTGCATCTAAAATAACTAGATAAAGAACAGCTAGTAAAGCCCAGAGGAAGTAGAAGGAAGGAAATAATAAAGATCAGAGTGAAAATACATAACACAGAGGCTAAAAAAACAATACAGAGGATTAATAAAACCAACAGCTGGTTCTTTGAAAAGGTAAACAAGATTGATAAACCTTTAACCAGACTAACCCCCCAAAAAACAGAAATGACTCAAATAAATAAAATTAGAAATGAGTGTGAAGAAGTAACAACTGACACAGCAGAAATAAAAAGGATTCTAAGAAAATATTATGAAAAACTGTATGCAAAAAAATTAGACAACCTAGGTAAAATGGATAAATTTCTTGAAACATATGTTTCAAAAATCAATGTGGAAGAAACAGAAATTGTAAACGGACTGATTACCACAAATGAGATCAAAATAGTTATCAAAAAGCTCCCAACAAACAATATCCCTAGGCCGGATGGCTTCACAGAGAATTCTAACAAATACACCGGGGAACAATTTTATTTTCATTTTTCATTTAATGAAGTTTTAGAACTTTTTCTATATATATCTGCATCGCTGATTCCAAACCTGAAATCTGTTTTTTGGTGCATGCTCAAATTTTTATGCAATTACAATTTTTTTTGTTGCAGTTAATAGCATGGACTGGTTTTTAAATTGGACTTAAAGGGCAATGACTCTTGGATTGAACATAACTACAAGGCAATTAATGTTTTACAAACATCACTTCTACATAATTGTAGTTGTTTTTTTTTTTTTTTTTTTTTTTTTTTTTTATATATATATTTTTTATTATTATTAATTCTAATGGGGTGACATCAATAAATCAGGGTACATATGTACAATGAAAACATCTCCAGGTTATCCTATCATTCAATTGTGTTGCATACCCATCACCAAAAGTCAAATTGTCCCCTGTCACCTTCAATCTGGTTTTCCCTGCGTCCCTCCCCTCCTCCCTATCCCATTCTTCCCTCCCTCCCCCCAGCCCATAACCACCACTCTCTTGTCCATGTCTCATACCCTCACTTTCATGTCCCACCTATGTATGTAATCGTGCTGTTCTCAGTTTTTCTTTTTTTCTGATTTACTTATTTCACTCCGTATAATGTTATCAAGGTACATCCATTTTGTTATAAATGATCAGATGTCATCGTTTCTTATGGCTGAGTAGTATTCCATAGTATATATGTACCATAGCTTTTTAATCCACTCGTCTTCTGACGGACACTTGGGCTGTTTCCAGATCTTCGCTATTGTGAACAATGCTGCCACGAACATGGGGGCGCATTTCTTCTTTTCGAACAGTGCTATGGTGTTCTTAGGGTATATTCCTAAAAGTGGGATAGCTGGGTCAAAAGGCAGTTCGATTTTTAATTTTCTGAGGAATCTCCAAACTGTTTTCCACAGTGGCTGCACCAGTCTGCATTCCCACCAGCAGTGCAGAAGGGTTCCCTTTTCTCCACATCCTCGCCAGCACTTATTCTGTGTTGTTTTGCTGATAAGTGCCATTCTGACTGGTGTGAGGTGATATCTCATTGTGGTTTTAATTTGCATTTCTCTAATGATTAGTGATGTTGAGCATTTTTTCATATGCCTATTGGCCATCTGTATGTCCTCTTTGGAGAAATTTCTATTCATTTCTTTTGCCCATTTTTTGATTGGGTTGTTTGTCTTCCTGGTGTTGCTTTTTATAAGTTCTTTATAAATTTTAGTTATTAACCCCTTATCAGATGTGCTGTCAAATATGTTCTCCCATTGTGTGGTTTGTCTTTTTATTCTGTTCCTATTGTCTTTAGCTGTGCAAAAACTTTTTAGTTTGATATAGTCCCATTTGTTTATCTTGCCTTTTATTTCAGTTGCCCATGAAGATAAATCGGCAAATATACCGCTGCTACAGATGTCGGAGAGCTTGCTGCCTATGTTTTCTTCTAAGATGTTTATGGTTTCACGGCTTACATTTAAGTCTTTTATCCATTTTGAGTTTGTTTTTGTGAATGGTGTAAGTTGATGGTCTAGTTTCATTTTTTTGCAGGTAGATGTCCAATTTTCCCAACACCATTTGTTAAAGAGGCTGTCTTTACTCCATTGTATGTTCTTTCCTCCTTTGTCAAATATCAGTTGTCCATAAAGCTGTGGGTTTATTTCTGGGTTCTCTGTTCTGTTCCATTGATCTATGTGCCTGTTCTTATGCCATTACCAGGCTGTCTTGAGTATAATGGCCTTGTAGTAAACCTTGATATCAGGAAGAGTGATACCTCCTGCTTTATTTTTTCTTTTTAAGATTGCTGAGGCTATTCGTGTTCTTTTTTGGTTCCATATAAATTTTTGGAATATGTGTTCTATATCTTTGAAGTATGTCATTGGTATTTTAATTGGTATTGCATTGAATTTATAAATTGCTTTGGGTAATATAGACATTTTAATGATGTTTATTCTTCCTAGCCATGAGCACGGTATGTGCTTCCACTTGTTTGTATCTTCCTTGATTTCTTTTATCAATGTTCTATAATTTTCTGAGTACAAGTCCTTAACCTCCTTGGTTAAATTTACTCCTAGGTACTTAATTTTTTTGGCTGCAATAGTGAAGGGGATTGTTTCCTTAATTTCTTTTGCTGATATTTCATTGTTGGTGTATAGAAATGCCTCTGATTTCTGAGTATTAATTTTATATCCTGCCACCTTGCTGAATTCATTTATCAGGTCCAGTAGTTTTTTGACTGAGACTTTAGGGTTTTCAATATACAATATCATATCATCTGCAAATAATGACAGTTTTACTTCTTCTTTTCCAATTTGTATGCCTTTTATTTCTTCTTCTTGTCTGATTGCTGTAGCTAGGACTTCCAGAACTATGTTGAATAAGAGTGGTGAAAGTGGGCAACCCTGCCTGGTTCCTGATCTTAAGGGGATTGCTTTTAATCTTTGTCCATTTAGTATGATGTTTGCTGTCGGTTTATCATAGATGGCCTTTATCATGTTAAGGAATGATCCCTGTATTCCCACTTTACTGAGAGTTTTGAGCATGAATGGGTGCTGGATTTTATCAAATGCCTTTTCTGCATCTATTGAAATTATCATGTGATTTTTGTCCTTCCTTTTGTTTATGTGGTGAATCACATTGATTGATTTGCGAATATTGAACCAGCCTTGCCTCTCCAGAATAAATCCCACTTGATCGTGGTGTATGATTTTTTTCATATATTGCTGGATCCGGTTGGCTAATATTTTGTTGAGAATTTTAGCGTCTAAATTCATCAGGGATATAGGCCTATAATTTTCTTTCTTTGTGTTGTCTTTGCCCGGTTTTGGGATCAGAATTATGCTCGCCTCATAAAAGGAGTTTGGAATTCTTCCTTCCTCTTGAATTTTTTGAAATAGCTTCAGGAGAATAGGAGTTAGTTCTTCTTTGAATTTTTGATAGAATTCACTTGTGAAGCCATCAGGCCCAGGACTTTTCTTTTTTGGGAGTTTTTTGATAACTGTTTCGATCTCATTTGCTGTAATTGGTCTGTTTAGGTGTTCTGATTCTTCCAGATTGATTTTTGGAAGGTTATATGATTCAAGAAATTTGTCCATTTCACCAAGATTGTCTAATTTTTTGGCATATAGTTCTTCATAGTATTTTCTTACAATGCTTTGTATTTCTGTTGTGTCAGTTGTTATTTCTCCACTGTCCTTTCTAATTTTATTTATTTGAGTCCTCTCTCTTTTTTTCTTGGTGAGTCTAGTTAAAGGTTCATCAATCTTGTTTACCTTTTCAAAGAACCAGCTTCTTGTTTCATTGATCCTCTGTATTGTTTCCTTAGCCTCTATGTCATTTATTTCTGCTCTGACCTTTATTATTTCCTTTCTTCTACTTGTCTTGGGTTTTATTTGTTGTTGTTTTTCTAGTTCTTTTAGATGCAGGGTCAAGTTGCTTATTTGAGCTTTTTCTAGCTTCTTATGATATGCCTGTAGTGCAATAAACTTCCCTCTCAGAACTGCTTTTGCTGTGTCCCATAAATTTTGAGTTGATGTATGCTCATTATCATTTGTTTCTAGAAACTTTTTTATTTCTTCTTTGATCTCATTGTTAATCCATTCATTATTTAATAACAAGCTATTTAGTTTCCAAGTGTTTGAGTATTTTTCAGTTTTTCTTTTGTGGTTAATTTCTAGTTTCATGGCATTGTGATCGGAGAAAATGCTTGATATGATTTCAATCTTCTTAAATTTATTGAGACCATTTTTGTGACCTAACATGTGGTCTATCCTAGAAAACGTACCATGAGCGCTTGAGAAGAATGTATATTCTACTGCTTTAGGGTGAAAAGTTCTGAAGATATCTATTAAATCAAGTTGATCTAGTGTCTCCTTTAAGTCTGCTGTTTCTTTATTAATTTTCTTTCTTGAGGATCTATCCAGTGTTGTTAGAGGGGTATTGAAATCCCCTACTATGATAGTATTGCTGTTAATCTCGCCCTTTATATCCATCAAAGTCTGCTTTATGTATGTCGGGGCTCCTATATTTGGTGCATAGATATTTACAATAGTTATATCTTCCTGTTGAATTGTTCCCTTTATCATTATGTAGTGTCCTCTTTTATCTCTTACTACAGCCTTTGTTTTAAAGTCCATTTTGTCTGATATAAGTATTGCTACCCCTGCTTTTTTTTCATTTCCATTTGCATGAAATATTTTTTTCCATCCTTTTACCTTCAGTCTATGAACATCTTTTATTTTAAGGTGTGTCTCTTGTAGACAGCATATGTATGGGTCCTGTTTCTTTATCCATGCAGCTACCCTATGTCTTTTGATTGGATCATTTAATCCATTTACATTTAAGGTTATTATTGATATGTAGTTGTTTATTGCCATTTTATTCTTTAAAGCTGTATTCTTCTTTTGCTCTATTCTTTCCTCCCTTTAAACTGTTCACAAGAGGCCCCTTAGTATCTCTTGCAGAATTGGTTTGGTTTTTATGAATTCCTTGAGGCTTTCTTTTTCTGGGAAGCTCTTTATTTCTCCTTCAATTTTAAACGTTAGCCTTGCTGGATAAAGTAGTCTTGGTTGTAGGTTCTTGTTCTGCATTACTTTGATTATTTCTTGCCATTCCCTTCTGGCCTCAAGTGTTTCTGTTGAGAAGTCCGATGTCATCCTTATGGGGGCTCCTTTGTAGGTGATAGTCTTTTTTTCTCTAGCAGCTTTTAAAATTTTTTCTTTATCCATTAGCTTTGGTATTTTAACTATGATGTGTCTTGGTGTAGATTTCTTTGGGTTTCTCCTTAATGGAGTTCTGTGTGCTTCTTGAATGTGTGGAGTGTTTCCCAGCCTTAATTTGGGAAAGTTCTCCGCTATAATTTGATTGAACAAAGTTTCCATTTCCTGTCCTCTCTCCTCTTCTTCAGGTACCCCTATGATGCGAATGTTGTTTCTCTTCATGCTGTCACAAAGCTCCCTTAGAGTTTCCTCACATTTTTTAAGTCTCTTTTCCTTTTTCTTCTCTGCTTCTGTGCCTTTGTTTATTGTGTCCTCTAACTCGCTTATTCGATCCTCAGCGTCATCCATCCTGCTTTTAATTCCTTCCATTGTGGTCTTCAGTTCTGATACTGTATTTGTCATTTCTGTCTGATTCTTTTTTATTATTTCAATTTCATTTTTTATACTTGTTATCTCTTTATTTAGGTGTTCATAATGACTATCCATTGTTGCTCTAATTTCTTTGAACATCCTAACTATCATTATTCTAAATTCTGCTTCTGGTAATTTGGTTATATCTGGTTCATTCAGGTCCTTTTCTGGGGATTTCTCTTGATTCATTTGGTTTGCATTCCTCTGCCTGCCCATTTTTTCTGTGTATAAGCAAGTTGTGGCCACTGGAGTCCAGTAGGTGCTGCCTTTGTGTTCTCCAGGTGTGGTCTATCCGCAGGTCCCCCACCCCCTCTGCCGGCGCCTAGGGTGGTTGGGTATGAGCGTTGCCAGCGCCGGCCCACTGTGGCTTTTGCTGTGCTTTCTGCCTCTCCTCCGTGGGAGGGGCTGTCACTGAAGCCACAAGATTAGCACCAAGGGTAGAGGCGAGCACCTTTCCTCAGCTGCGGACCCAACCTATTTCCGGACTTCCGCCCAGAACCAGCAGTCGGAGCCTGCTCGCTACAGTTCCGCGGGTTAGGCGGGGCTCTTGACGTGCTCTCAGCTGTAAGCTTTTGCCCGTCAGGAGCTTTAGCCCCGCCCTCGATGCCAGGGCCCTTTGCGCAGGGTCGGAAACCAAGATTTATTGGGGCGGGCGTGTTTGCTGGCTTCCGCCGAGCTGCGTACTTCCGCTCGTCCCGGACTCTACCCCGCCCCCGCGTTCGGAGCCCGCTCGTGCACGTATTAACGCTATCCGGGGTTTCTCCGGCCGGATGGGGATAGCAGCCGTGGGCTCAGCTGCGAGCCTCCACCTGTCTCGGGGTCCACCCCGTTCCCGCGCTCGGAGCCCGCTCGCGCACGTATACTGGCCAACCGCGGTTTCTCCGGCGGGCGGCGGGGGGTGCAGGCTGGTAGCGTCAGCTCAGCCACGAGCCCCTGCCCGTCCCTGGTCCTAGCCCGGTCCCCGCTGTCAGGGCCGGCTTGCGCAGGGCCTGCCTGTTCCTGGCCTCCCGCTTTGTCCCCGTAAGTGGGATTAAAGGCGGGCCCGCAGCTTCCGGACCGCTCTCGCGCTTACCCTCCGACCCTCTGGGCTAGACCGATCTCCCACCGGCTTGGCCTCTGCCCACGCCGACAGAACCGCCTTTCAGCGTCCTGCCGCCCCAAAACCTTAAGCAGCCCTCAGCAGAGTAGGAAGGGACCTAATACTCCACACTGTAGGCCTGGGAGCTCCCTCACTTGTTTCACAGCTCAAAACTGTCCAAACGCCTCTTCTTGGCTCTGGGACTGCAGGCTGGGGCTTGGTTCCTGGGACCCAGGTCCCTCCCTCTCCGCCAAAATCTCCTCCCGCCACACGGGTCTCTCCGGGTTGCCGTTTGCTCCGGGGAGCTGGGCAGCCCTCTTCGCGTTTTCGCTATTCCTACCAGTCTCAATGTGGCTTCTTCTGTGTTCCTTGGTTGAAGAGTCCACTTAGTTTTGTTCAAAGTTGGTTTATCCAGGTGATGGTTCTTAAAATTGAGTTGTAATCCACTTTGGTTCTGGGAGTTGGAAGTTGGTACGTCCGCCTACTCCGTCGCCATCTTGCTCTGTAGTTGTTTTTAAGTGTAAAAAATTATTATCTGATAAAAACACCCACATATTTTGTTTTAAGATTGAAACATGGCTTCTTAAAGTAGGCGTAAATGTAAGAATAGTTCTGACACCCTCTGTTATATTTGTGGCTGTTACCCACTTCTACATCAAAGGTACAATATTTCATCATTTGTGACATATGCATATATTGTCTATTTTCAAGTTCCCTTGGCATCAAGACAAGAATTGGGCTCCTCATACTATGTGTCATAATTGTGAGAAAATGCTTTGTGACTGGACAAAAGGAAAACGCAAGAAAATGTCTTTTGGTATTCCCATGGTTTGGCATGAAGCTAAGGACCACAGCAGGGACTGTTATTTCTGTCTGATCCATACAAAGGGCATTGGCAAGAAAAAACCGCATATGATCACATATCCTAATATTACTTCAGCAATACGACCTATTCCACACTCTGAGGCACTTCTGGTTCCAGTTTTCAATGGTTTTATTTCTTCTAAGGACAAAGAAAGCGAACATGGTGATCAAGTGTATTTTGATTAGATGCATGAGGAAATGGTTGTAGAATCTGAAGGGTCTTCTTCTGATGCCAAGCAGTCATTAACCCCTCAGCAGTTTAGCCAACCCGAATTGAGTGACTTAGTAAGAGTTTTGGGCCTATCAATGAAAGCAGCTGAGTTATTAGCCTCCAGGCTTCAAGAAAACAATGTACTTCACCAGTCAGCTAAAGGATCCCATTTCAGAAAGCGTGAACAAATTTTTGTGGACTTTTTTTTCCAAAGACAAACACGCTGTTTACTGTCATGATATCAGTAGTCTTCTCAATCAGCTAGGTGTTACCACTTAGAGTCCCATAGAATGGTGGCTATTTCTTGACAGCTCTAAACAAAGTCTGAAATGTGTTCTCCTACACAACGGTAATGTTTATGCAGTGGTTCCAACTGGCTATTCAACTCATTTGCGAGAAGATTATAATGACATAAAAGATTTCCTCGACTTTCTGAAGTATGAGGAGCATAAAAGGATCATTTGTGTGGATCTTAAAATGGTAAATTTCCTGCTAGGACAACAGAGAGGTTTCACAAAGTATTTTTGTTTTCTGTGTTTGTGGGACAGCTGAGCTCGGGAGAAACACTGGACACAGAAGGAGTGGCTGAAACGTGAAGCTCTGGAAGTAGGGATGCAAAATATTGTGAATGAACCTGTAGTAAATCGAGACAGAATCATTTTTCCTCACTTCACATCAAACTTGGTTTAATAAAGCAGTTTGTTTAGGCTTTGAATAGAGAAAGTGAATGCTTTCAACATATTATTTCTATTTTCCTGCTTTGTCTTTCAAGAAGATAAAAGCAGGTATATTCGATGGACCTCAAATTTGAACCCTCTTATGTGATAAAGAATTTGCCAGGAAGATGAATAAGGAGGAGAAAGCAGCATGGCAGTACTTTGTGGCAGCTACAAAGAACTTCCTTGGCTACAAAAAAGCAGAAAACTATGAACTTCTGGTTCGAAGGATGTTGTTGGCTCTCTGCGACATTAAATGTAACATGAGCATTAAGATTCACTTCCTGAACAGTCACCTTGATAAGTTTCCCAAAAATCTTGGAGCTGTTAGTGATAAGCAGATTACTGATGGAGCATCAAACGAGATTGTCCTCAACAAGTACACAAACGCAAGAGCTATAAATGCAAATTTTTGACTGAATAGAATTTAAATCAGTTTTGCACAAATTTTATGATTAAAATAAGTGTTTTAATATGTTCTATTTTGAAATTTTAAGCAAATTCTAATGCAATTATATCTTTTAGTATATTAGTGTATTTATTGCGTTATATAAATTATCATATTTTCACAAGGATGATGCCCAAGAAAACATTCTACTTCATTATGGTAAACTAAATGTTGGAAATTTTACAATAAGATGAAAACCTAAGATCTTGAACTGCAAAGGAACTGTAACTTACAGAGAAAAACTAATGTCACATTTGAGATCAGCACACTTGAACTAAGTAAGAAAAAGTGTTTTTGTGGATGAAACAAAAATATTGTTCCCCAGTGATATTCAAGGAAGAATTAACTCCTATCCTTTACAAGTTATTTCAAAAAATTCAAGACTGCCAAGCTCCTTTTATGAGAATAGCATAATTTTTATTCTAAAACCAGGCAACAACAAATACAAGAACAGAAAACTATAGGCCAATATCCCTGAAGAATTTATATGCTAAAATTCTCAACAGAATATTAGCACACCAGATTCAACAAAACATAAAATAAATCATACATCATGATTAAGTGGGATTTATTTTGGGGAGCCAAGGCCAGTACAATATTAACAAATCATTCAATGTGATTCATCATATAAACAAAAGGCAGGATAAAAATTACATGATAATATCCGCAGATGCAGAAAAAGCATTTGATAAAATTATGCACCAATTTATGATCAAAACTCTCAGCAACGTGGAAATACAGGGAAGATACTTCAACATGATAAAGGCCATCTATGGCAAACCCACTGCCAACATCATAATCAATGGGCAAAAATTAAAAACAATCCCCTTAAAATCAGGAACAAGGCAGGGGTGCCCCCTTTCACCACTCTTACTCAACGTAGTTCAGGAAGTGCTAGCCACAGCAATCAGACAAGAAGAAATAACAGGCATCCAAGCTGGAAAAGAAGAAGTAAAACTATCATTATTTGCTGATGATTTAACTGTACATAGAAAACCCTAAAGTCTCAGTCAAAAAACTACTGGACCTGATTAATGAATTAAGCAAGGAGGCAGGATATAAAATTAATATTCAGAAATCAAAAGCATTTTTATACACCAACAATGAAGTATCAGAAAGAGAAATTAAGAATACAATCCCGTTTACCACTGCAAAACAAAAAGTACCTAGGAGTAAATTTACCCAATGAGGTTAAAGACTTGTACTTAGAAAATTATAAAACATTGATAAAAGAAATTCAGGAAGATACAAAGAAGCAGAAGCATATATCATGTTCATGGTTAGAAAGAATAAAAATCATTAAAATGTCTATATTACCCAAAGCAATTTATAAATTCAATGCAATTCCTATTAAAATACCAATGACATACTTCAAAGATATAGAACAAATATTCCAAATATTTATATGGAACCAAAAAAGACCATGAATAGCCTAAGTAATCATGAAAAAGAAAAATAAAGTGGGAGGTATCACATTTCCTGATATCAAGTTATACTACAAGGCCGTTATACTTCAAACAGCCTGGTACTGGCATAAGAACAGGTATATAGATCAATGGAACAGAACAGAGAACTCAGAAATAAACCCACACCTTTATGGACAAATGATATTTGACAAAGGAGGTAAGAGCATACAATGTAGTAAAGACAGTCTCTTTAACAAATGGTGTTGGGAAAATTGGACAGCTACCTGAAAAAAAAAATGAAACTAGACCACCAACTTACACCATTCACAAAAATAAACTCAAAATGGATAAAAGACTCAAACGTAAGTCATGAAAGCATAAGCATCTTAGAAGAAAACATAACCAGTAAGCTCTCTGACATCTATCGCAGCAATATATTTGCTGATTTATCTCCATGGGCAAACTGGAACCCAGTTTGTCCAGAGTTTATTCAGTGGGAGAGAGAGATTTTATTTTACTGGGTCTGACTCCAAAGCTCACAGAGCTGAGCAGGGGAGATTTTCTGCTGGTGTCTGCAAAAGCAGAGGTAGAAACCCAGGTGAGATACCACCTGAGTGTTTGTACATGTAATTATGCATACATTGTATAGTATTTAAATATATATATGCATTATTGCTACCTATATTCCAACCTCTGTTTCCTTGGTGGGCTTTTCGGCTCTCCTTAATTTAAGGTGTACCTCTAGCTGCACAATTGATATTGGTTCAGCAGGACAAACCATACTTGAATCATAGGTATAAAATCTTAGAACTTAAATACTCCTTAGGAATACAGTATAACTGTCATACGACGTACCTAGCCACTCTGACCATTTACAATAGTCAGTAAGAGTAATCTAACAGTAACCTAGGTAGTTCTTCCAAAACTGCACATAAAACACATGACCAGTGGTTTTCAACTTCCAATCTGCGGACTGATGCTGGTCCACCAGAAATTTTGTGTCAGTCAACGTAAGAGTTAACCAGCCCGATGTTGTATGAAGATTATAGGATATAATCATGGGGTCCACAAACCAGTGGTTGAAAAACTCTGATCTTGATGACTGACATGTAATTCTTGTCAAAGATACATTTTTTGCTTTTTAATAAAAACTTTTTGAAATATACAAGAGTTTAACGTATAATATAATGAACCTGCATACATCTTTACCCAGATTCATTACTTCTCAAAATGTGGCCACACTTCCTTAATATACCCCCCTTTTTCTTTATTTTCTGATGCACTTTTAAGCAAATAACAGACATCATCATTTAATTCCTACACACTTCAGTTTGCACTTCTTAAAGGAGTGCTTTTTAATATAAACACAATGCTGTTTCTGTTACCTTTCTTTTTATTCTCTTTTAAAAAATCCCACATGCACACCTCTCCTTTTTAAAATATTTAATAGTTTTGCTATAACCATTGAAGTATTAAAAGGACATTGTTTCTTTTTTTTCTATTTTTGTTTTCTTTTTAATTTAATTAATTGTTTACATAGATTCTAGTGTAACCCCAAATGCATCCCCCTCCCCCTATTCCCTTCAACATCTCCCTTTGCCCCCTTCCAAAAGACCCCTCTCCCCTTCGTTTTAGGTTAATCCCATCCTATCATCCCCTTTCCCTGTCCTCTTTTCCTCTGGTCCCTTTGATTCCTCCTCTGTCTCAATTCCATTCCTGGGTTCTCATTGTTCCTTGAATTCCTCAAATGAGTGAGGTCATATGATATTTTCTTTCTCTGCCTGGCTTATTTCACTTGACATAATAGTTTCCAGGTCCACCCATGTTGTTACAAAAGGTAATATTTTCTTCTTTTTCATAGCCCCATAGTATTCCATTGAATATATGTACCACCGCTTTTTAATCCACTCGCCCACTGACAGACACTTAGGCTGTTTCCAGTTCTTCACTATTGTGAACAATGCTGCCATAAACATGGGGGTACGTTTCTTTTTTTCAGTCGGTGATATAGTGTTCTTGGAATATATTTCTAAAATTGGAACGGCTGGGTCAAAAGGCAGATCCATTTATAATTTTTTGATAAATCTTCATACTGTTTTACACAGTGGCTGCACGAATCTGCATTTCCACCAGCAGTGCAGGAGTGTTCCCCTTTCTCCACAACCTCGCAAGCACTTATTCTGTGTTGTTTTGTTAATGAGCGCCATTCTGACTGGTGTGAGGTGATATCTCATTGTGGTTTTAATTTACATTTCTCTAGTGATTAGTGTTGTTGAACATTTTTTCATCTGCCTATTTGCCATCTGTATGTCCTCTTTGGAGAAGTGTCTATTCATTTCTTCTGCCCATTTTTTTATTGGATTATCTTCCTGGTGTCGAGTTTTTCAAGTTCTTTATAAATTTTGTTTATTAACCCCTTATCAGACATATTATTGAATATGTTCTCCCATTGTGTGGTTTGTCTTTTTATTCTGATCATATTGTCTTTAGCTGTACAAAAGCTTTTTAGTTTGATATAGTCCCATTTGTTTATCCTGTGTTATATTTCACTTGCCAATGGAGATAAATCAGCAAATATATTGCTGCAAGAGATGTTAGTGAGGTTTCTGCCTATGTTTTCTTCTAAGATGCTTATGGTTTTCACGACTTATATTTAAATCGTTTATCCATTTTGAGTTTATTTTTGTGAATGGTGTAAGTTGGTGGTCTAGTTTCATTTTTTTTTACGTAGCTGTCCAATTTTCCCAACACCATTTGTTAAAGAGACTGTCTTTACACCATTGTATGCTCTTAACTTCCTTTGTCAAATATCAATTGTCCATAAAGTTGTGGGTTTATTTCTGAGTTCTCTGTTCTGTTCCATTGATCTATATACCTGTTCTTATGCCAGTACCAAGCTGTTTTGAGTATAATGGCCTTGTAGTATAACTTGATATCAGGAAGAGTGATACCTCCTGCTTTATTTTTTCTTTTTAAGATTGCTGAAGCTATTTGTGTTCTTTTTTGGTTCCATATAAATATTTGGAATATTTTTTCTATACCTTTGAAGTATGTCATTGGTATTTTAATTGGTATTGCATTGAATTTATAAATTGCTTTGGATAATATTGACATTTTAATGATGTTTATTTTTTCTAACCAGGAGCACGGTATATGCTTCCACTTGTTTGTATCATTCTTGATTTCTTTTATCAATGTTTTATAAGTTTCTGAGTACAAGTCTATAAACTCTTTGGTTAAATTTACTCCTAAGTATTTTATTTTTTTGTTGCAATAGCGAAGCGGGTTGTTTCCTTAATTTCTCTTTCTGACAGTTTATTGTTGGTGTATAAAAATACCTCTAATTTTGTGTATTAATTTTATACCCTGCTACGTTGCTGAATTCATTTATCAAGTCCAGTAGTTTTTTGACTGAGACTTTAGGGTTTTCTATATACAGTATCATATCATCTGCAAATAATGATAGTTTTACTTCTTCTTTTCCAATTTGGATGCCTTTTATTTCTTCTTCTTGTCTGATCGCTGTAGCTAAAACTTCCAGTACTATGTTGAATAAGAGTGGTGAAAGGGAGCACCCCTGTTTTGTTCCTGATCTTAAGGAGCTTGCTTATAATTTTTGCCCATTGATTATGATGTTGGCAGTGGGTTTGTCATAGGTTGCCTTTACCATGTTGACGTATGTTCCCTGTATTCCCACTTTGCTGAGAGTTTTGATCATAAATGGGTGCTGGATTTTATCAAATGCTTTTTTGCATCTATTGAAATTATCATGTGTTTTTTCTCCTTCCCTTTGTTTATGTGATGAATCACATTGATTGACTTGCAAACATTGTACCATCCTTGCCTCCCCAGAATGAATCCCACTTGATCATGATGTATGATTTTTTTTCATGTATTGCTGGATCCGGTTTACTAATATTTTGTTGAGGATTTTAGCATCTAAGTTCATTATGAAAATTGGCCTATAATTTTCTTTCTTTGTGTTGTCTTTGCCTGGTTTTGGAATCAGAATTATGCTCTCTTCATAGAAGGAGCTTGGAAGTCTTCCTTCCATTTGAATTTTTTGGAATAGCTTGAGAAGGATAGGAGTTAGTTCTTTATTTAATATTTGGTAGAATTTCCCCATGAATCCATCTGGCCCAGGGCTTTTGTTTGTTGGGAGTTTTTTGGTAACTGTTTCTATCTTATTTGTTGTAATTGGTCTGTTTAGGTTTTCTGATTCTTCCAGGTTGATTTTTGGAAGATTGTATGTTTGAAGGAATTTGTCCATTTCACCTAGGTTGTCTAATTTTTTGTCATACAGTTCTTCATAGTATTTTCTTACAATATTTTGTATTTCTGTTGTGTCAGTTGTTATTTCTCCACTCTCATTTCTAATTTTATGTATTTGAGTCCTCTTTCTTTCTTTCTTTTTTTTTTTTTTTTTTTTGGTGAGTTTGGTTAAGGCTTTGTCAATCTTGTTTGCCCTCACAAAGAACCAGCTCTTGGATTCATTGATCCTCTGTATGGTTTCTTTAGCCTCTATGTCATTTATTTCTGCTCTGATCTTTATTATTTCCTTCCTTCTACTACCTCTGGGCTTTACTAGCTGTTCTTTTTCTACTTCTTTTAGATGCAGGGTTAAGTTGTTTATTTGAGCTTTTTCTAGCTTCTTAAAGAATGCCTGCAGTGCTATAAACTTCCCTTCCAGTACTGCTTTTGCTGTGTCCCATATATTTGAGTTGTTGTATGCTCATTATCATTTGTTTCTAGGAATTTTTTATTTCTTCTTTGATTTCATTGTTAATCCATTTGTTATTTAATAACAAATTATTCAGTTTCTATGTGTTTGAGAATTTTTCAGTTTTTCTGTTGTTGATTTCTAGTTTTATGCCATTGTGATCAGAGAAAGTGCTTGATATGATTTCAATCTTCTTAAATTTTTTGAAACCACTTTTGTACCCTAACATCTGGTCTATCTTAGAGCATGTACCATGAGCACTTGAAAAGAATGTATAGTCTGCTGCTTTAGGTTGAAAGATTCTGAAGATATACTAGTGTGTCCTTTAAGTCTGCTGTTTCTTTGTTAATTTTATTTCTTGAGGTTCTATCTAGTGATGTTAGTGGGGTTTTGAAATCCCCGACTATTATAGTATTGATGCTGATCTCGCCCTTTATGTCCATCAAAATCTGCTTTATATATTTAGGTGCTCCTATATTAGGTGCGTAGATATTTATAATGGTTATATTTTCCTGTTGGATTAATCCCTTTATCATTATGTAGTGACTTTCTTTATTCCTTACTATAGCCTTTGCTTTAAAGTTCATTTTGTCTAATATAAGTATTGCTACCCCAGCTATTTTTCATTTCCATTTGCATGAAATATTTCTTTTTATCCTTTTACCTTCAGTCTATGTGTATCTTTTGATTTGAGGTGTGTCTCTTGTAGATAGCATATGTATGGCTCCTGTTTTCTTATCCATGCAGCTACCCTATGTCTTTTAATTGAATCATTTAATCTATTTACATTTGAGGTTATTATTGACATGTAGTTGTTTATTGACATTTTATTCTTTAAAGATTTATTCCTCTTTTACTATATTTTCCCCCTTTTTGTTCTGTTTACAACAGGCCCCTTGACATTTCTTGCAGCATTGGTTTGGTTGTAATGTATTCCTTGAGGTTTTTTTATTTTTGTCTGGGAAGCTTTTTATTTATCCTTTAATTTTAAATGAAAACCTTGCTGGATAAAGAAGCCTTGGTTATAAGCTCTTATTCTGCATTGCTTTGAATATTTCTTGCCATTCCTTTCTGGCCTCAAGTGTTTCTGTTGAGAATTCGGATGTCATCTTTATGTGGGCTCCTTTGTAGGTGATAATCTTTTTTTCTCTAGTAGCTTTTAATATTTTTTCTTTATCTCTTAGCTTTGGTATTTTAATTATGATGTGTTTGGTATAGATTTCTTTGGGTTTCTCTTCAGTGAGGTCTCTGTGCTTTTTGAACTTGTGTAATTTTTTCTTGCATCAGTTTAGGAAAATTTTCAGCTATGATTTTATTGAACAAGGTCTCTATCCCTTGTTCTTTCTCTTCTTCTTCATGAACCCCTATGATATGGATGTTGTTTCTCTTTAGGTTGTCACAGAGCTCTCTTAGAGTTTTCTCAGATTTTTTCAGCCTCTTTTCTTTTTGCTGCTCCTCTTCAGTGTTTTCATTTATCTTGTCTTTTAAATCGCTGATTCTATTCTCTGCTTCATCCAGCCTGCTTTTAATTGCTTCTAGTGTAGTCTTTATTTATGATATTGTATTTGTCATTTCTGACTTGTTCTTATTTATTATTTCAGTGTCCTTTTTGATGCTTATAATATCTTTATGTGCTCATTATTTCAATTTATTGTTGTTCTAAAATCTTTCCACATTCTAATAATTTTTATTTTAAATGCTGCACCTGGTAGTTTGGTTATTTCCATATCACTCAGTTCATTTTCTAGGGGTTTCTCTTGATGATTCATTTGGATTGCACTTCTCTGTCTTCCCATTATATCCTTTTAAACACTCCTTGTTTGGATGTGTTGTTTGTAGAGCTGGTTGAGTCTAGGGTTGGTGTTTTCTGCCTCTAATTTTAAGTTGTGTTATTTCTAGGTCTTCTTGGGTTGGTATCAGCTGTTGTTCGTAATGCACTGTTGGATTTGGCTTTTCTAGTAGAGCCGCTTTTAAGCGGCTTGTTTTTATACCCGACAAAATGAGCAATATTTTGGTAAAATTTAATGTAGAGTTTATATTTAACTTAGTCCAGTGCCTGTTCTCTCCTCCTTCTTTTCATGGTAATGATGTGCTGAATAAACCAGGTGACCTGTCTTGGAAAAGCCCCACTTACTAGATTTAACTGTCTGTTTACTCGCAGTGTACTTTATTTGTCCCTTCTCCCCAGTACTGCCATGATCTGTAAGTTACACCAAGGACTGAGTCAGATTCAGGTTCACTGTCTTGTCCAGGGTATTTGATACTGGGTGCTGGGTGCTTTGTACTGACCTCTTCAGAAGCTGTAGGGCCTGATTGTCTCCAATCTGTCATTTAAATACTGAATTAATTAGAAAAAACACTCCTACATGGAGTGAGAAGCTGGACTACTGAGGGTTTAGTTCTTCCAGTGTCTCCTCTCCATTTTCAGAGGGGCTGCCAGTCCTGGAATCCCCACCATCCTGAACCCTGTCCTTGGCCTACATGTACTTTACATCTGCCTTCCTTACTATTTACATGGAGCTGTCCACTCAGGCCGGCATCTGCGTACCCTAACCAGCAGATGAGAAGACATGGTGAATAATCATCATTTCTAATTGGATACAGATTTAGCAGATTGATTCATTATTTGCAATATGGCTTTCAATGGTCTGCAAGACAATCTTGTTAGACCAATATCCTAAAGGTCGGTACTGCTGTAACTGTCAGATTAACTTAGTCCCAAATTGGCAGTCTCTGCCTCCTCACCAGAATGTCATGTGGGAGGTTTGTAAGTATATGAGTAGATAACACTGCCTATCCTCTCCCCTGTTAGGACATCCTTTGCCAAGGACTCTTCCTACCCACACCATGTGTGCGCAACAGAGGAAACTCCCCAGTCTTCCTGGAAACCCCATGCTTTCTGAATAGCCTCATCTCTGTTACCAGATGGAAGACAATGCTCTGCCCTAATCATTCAGTTAAAGGTGTTAAGAAATGATCATACTGTTTCTTTAACAGGATCATAAAGCAGGATGTTCTATAAATATTAAAGATATTAAGTAGCTGATTTTTCAGTCATCTGTAAGGAACACATTGCTGAATGTGGACTTTGTGGCAGAACTTCCAGTCACCTACTCAATGGCTATGTCCCTTCCTTCACTCATAAAGCCCTGTTTTATCGGGGTGGTAAAGCACTCAACTCAAATACTGTGCTTCTCACCTTGCTAGGTAGTTTTAGACATAGTTTCTGATTGCTTATGATAGTATCTTTTCCAGCCTGATGAGCTGTAATAATTATCAATAATACTCTCTTTCCTTCTTGAAAGTGTCCCAATTCAAAAATTTAAAGTATATGGTCACCCTGAGTAGCAGTGAATCAAGAGGTGTAAGAGGAAGTCATTTGGGGGCAGCTCTGGAAAACTCTGTAAAGATTTTCCATTCTACTGGGATGGGCACTTTCTTGATTACCCTACATCCTTCCCTCTACATTCTGTAGGAATATAATAGAAGGCTGGTGCTTGAGCAGCCTTCAGACTATGGAGTGGCCTTGAAGATTAGCCACTCTGACCATAAACAACAGTCAGTAAGAGTAATCTAACAGTAACCTAGGTAGTTCTGTACTAAGTACTGTACTAAGTAGGGTTGAGCAGAAAGCACGGCCATGGGTCCAGATGGCCCTGGTGCTGCTGGTAGCATTAGGCCAGTTATTTATGAATGGCTACTCACCTGTGTTCCCCCGTGCCACCCCTCCACTTTCGTGACTAGATCAGGGTCAACTCTGTTAGCTTTCTGAGGTGTCCACTAGTCTAGTCTCAGATGGACTAGTGGACTTCCCTTCCCTGTTAGGGACACCTGGCAGATTCCTTTGTGGGATCCAGAGAGGAGAGAAGCAGTAGCCAGTTTGTAGCTTCCACATGTTGCCATAATCTGTGGATTCAACTGCATGGCATGGGGCAGCACTACCTTCCCGAGTTTCTCCTCTGTTCCTCCCACTCCTAGGCCAGGTATATGTTCAGTTTCAGGTGACAGGCTCCAGCTTCCACAGAACACTGATAGTACCCACATCAGGTACAAAGATGGACATGGATTTCAGCTCATCCTGTGGCTTCAGCTCATCCTCATGGGCTCTACTTGATCTTCTCCACTTCTCTACTTAACTCTGTCTTCCTTCCTTTTTTTTTCATCACCTCCATTCACATCATGGTTCTCCATTTTTCTTCCATCTTCCGTCCCTGATGCCTGAGCTGTGACCTTCAAGCTCCACTCTCAAACGTGAGCATGACAGTCTTACAGAGATTGCACACACCCAACTCTTTCAATGTGAAAGGTTGAAACCTTATAACTACATAAATAAGTAAATACTTATGTATATATTTGCCTACATTTTGTCTCCTCATGGTTCTGCTCCTCTGATTGAACCTCGACTGAATCCTCCCCTGTAAGACCTTGAACCTCTCCTCCCTCACTGTATCTTTGTTTCTATAACTTAAGCCAATACAGTGGGAAATGTGACCCACAGGTCAATGGCCTCAAACAATTCATCTAACCTTCCTACAGCACGTTTTCCTCAATAGTTAAGGCTAGAAAGGTGAAGGCTGCAGTTCACAAACTCTTTTCAGAGATGCACACATGGCCTTGCTTCCCATGCAGATGTGTCCACAATATATTCTGAAGGTAGGAGAGAAGCCATGATGTACAATCCAGGTTTCTGCTGTTTCTGCTGTTCCTGTAGCCAGCATGTGAAATAGACATCATGCTCAAGCTGAGGGTCTTGAGTTACAGGCAAGGGTGTCTGCACTAGTGTGAATAGCAACAAAGATTATGGGGCTCTGGGCTGGGGTCCTTTTTCCTCCTGATTATGGCTGAGGTGGCAGCCCTCCTGGCAGGCAGGTTCTGTGGGTGTTACTCTAGTGATCATTTTTAGAAGCTCAGCCTAAAGCCTCCTCCTCTGTCCTGCCAACTATGCAGCAGGTCAGCTAATTCCTCACTACTTAACTACCCCTGCTTAAATCACAGAGGGTGTTACTTGCCACTGAGCCCTACTCAACAGGGGTCAGCTTGTAGTAAAGAGAAGAATGTGGTTTTGAGTCAGATAGAGCTAAATTTCAACCTATACACTGCTACCAGTATTACTAGCTCTCAGAATGGGCTACAGTATATTAGCTTTTAGCTTGTTTCCTCATATGCAAAGCGATAGTTAATAACCTCTACCCTGGAATTGTGTTAGGAGGATTTAATGAGGTATCTTATTTAAAAAACCAAATTCAGTTTTTAATAAATAGTAGATGGACTAATGTGAGTCTTTCTACCACCTGAATTTCTCTTTCTCCTTTCCTCAAAAATGTTTTCTTTCCTCTTTTCCAGATTTCTTTTTAGTTTTTTAACTTTTTATTTTGAAAATTTCAAACCATTGGAAAAATTGAAGAAATAACCTAATGAAAACCATTCATTTGGCTCACCAGTAGCTAACATTTCCCACATGTGATCTATCTCTAATAGATAAAATACTTATTTTTCTCCTGATGAGATCACCTTTCCAGCATGTAATAGCACTCCCTTACCTCACAAGGTATTTCCACAATTTAATACTGACATAATGACAGTGCCTGGTTTATGGTTCATGCTCTACTTTCCCAGTTACTCCAGTCTTGGCCTTGAGAGCTGTTTTCCCCTCCACCCAACCACCCAACATCCACTCAGGGATCACGCATTACATCTGTCTACTGTGTCTCTTTAGTCTCCTTTAATATGAAACATAGCCTGAATTGTTTTTTTCCTTTTGTCTTTTGTGACTTTTTTTTTAAAAAAATGAGAGGAGGGGAGACAGAGAGACATACTCTCTTATATGCCCTGACTAGGATCCACCTGGCAACCCCCATCTATGGCTGATGCTCTGCCCATCTGGGTCCATGCTTGCAACTGAGCTACTTTTAGTGCCTGAGTTGGAGGCTCCACAGAGTCATCCTCACTGCCAAGGGCCAATGTGCTCAAATCAATCGAGCCACGGCTGCAGGAGGTGATGAGAGAGAAAGAGAGAGAGAGAAGGAAGAGGGGAAGGGGTGGAGAAGCAGATGATTTCTTCTCCTCTGTGCTCTGACCAGCAATCGAACAGGGGACATCCATTTTCTAGGCTGATACTGTACCACTGAACCAATAAGCCAGGGCCTAGGCACTGATATTTTTGAAGAGTATAAGCCATTTATTTGTTTTGTAGGATGTCTCATAAAATGAACTTTTCTATTTTCTCATGATTACAGTCAGGTTAAATGTTTTTAGGAAAAACAGTCTATAGTGTTTTCTTCTCAGTTCCTCCACCCAAAAAAACATGCCATTTTCTTGCACTCTTGGTAACATAGTAGATGGTGACGGGGCGGCTATCTGTTCCTGCACCGTAAGGGGCCTTTGCTCTGTCACTTACAAGTAAGGAGGGTGGTGACAGTTCAAGGCCATGCTGATATTTTGTTTCACTGTCACCCTTTCACCCATGGTGCTAGCATCCATGACCACTGCCTGCATCATTACCTCAGTGGCTACAAAATATTTCTCCAAGGTTCTGATTCTTCTTTAACTCAAACATCATTCCTCATCTGCACCCCTGTCTCTTTGACATCCTTAATCTTTCTCTTTCTTCTGACAAGTTCACTTCCAAAGTTCTTGAGTTCCCCATGACCACTTTCATCTATAGCTAATGCCTTGACACGTTTCTTCCTTTTCACCACTGAATTTCTTGTAAGAGTAATTCTGTGTGCTGCATGCCCCTCCCCTCACCTGCAGGCCACCTGTCTGTTCGCTGGTAGCCTGTCCGCTGCCTCCTCCACACTCATGAACTTTTCTGTGATCTCGTAGCAAAGCAAGTCATTCTTAATGTGAACTTTGTCTTTTTACTTCTTGGTTTAAACTTTTTGTAAATAGAAGGCATCATTTTTATTGGTAAAAATATGTATGTATAAAATATTATGTACATAAAACTTATTAAATATATAACACATGCAAATATAAAAAACACTCTTTCTTAGAAAATCACTTTAACTTGTTTTCTCTTCAATCTTTCTCCTTTTTGAAACTTCTTTATCAGTGATGGTCAAATTTTCAGTGTGAACATTTCCCCATTTTTGCTAATTATGAAGCTCCTCCGTTTCCTAGTCTTTTCTCATCTTTTCTTTTTAATTGGGATTATATCTTTTTCATATGACTTTACCTTTATCCACCCAGCAAGCCTACTAGGGGGCGATGCTATGCCCATCTGGAGCATTGCTCCATTGGTCAGCAACTGAGATCTTTTTAGCACCTGAGGCAGAGGCCATAGAGCCAACAGCAGTGCCTGAGGCCAACTGGTACCAATCAAGCCATGGCTACAGGAGAGGAAGAGAGAGAGAGAGAGAGAGAGAGAGAGAGAGAGAGAGAGAGAGAGAAAGAAGGAAGAAGCAGAGGGGTGGAGAAACAGATAGTTACTTCTCTTGTGTGCACTGACCAGGAATAGAACCCAGGACTTCCACATGCCAGGCTGACTGACGCTTTACCACTGAACCAACCAGCCAGGTTCGGTCACCTTTTATGTTTTGATAGTTGACACTGATCTCCTCATTTATAAAGAACATGCATTTTCTCTGGTGCCTGCCTTCAAAAGCCTCTGTCTGGTCTCAGTGTCGCAGTTTATGCACAATGGTTCCAACTATTGCCTCACAAGGCTTCTTTAATGGCACTGTGACTTTGTTTTGGTTTGCTGTTTTTTTAAACTTGTGAACATGTGTACTTTCCAGTGTGCAATGTTTTTGTCCCTTCCCTTCATCCTGCACTTAGGTTCCTCAAAGTCTGTACCTGTAACCTTCAGATCCAAGTTGCCTGCCTAGCCTGTGCTGGGTAGGGCAGAGCAGCAGCCAGACACTAGTATAGCCAGTGCCAAAGTGGTTTGCCAAAAACATGATCCTGCATGTGAGAAACCTAACGGGTTAGAGAGGAGAGCTTCCTAGAGCAAGTGACAATTAGCTGAGGACTGAGGTGTGGAGACCAGTTATCCCGTGAAGGAAAATGCTCTCTCATCAGGGAGCTGTGGTCCATAACAACTGTGTAATGCAAAGGATGGGTGAGTCATCATGGGAGAAACTTAGGGTGTGAGAAAGGCAGTGATAGGAGATAGGGTTAGAGAGCAATGTGGTCTATAGTGGCCTTTACCAGAGAGAAACATCAGATGATGCAGAGAAGTCATTTTGGTGCCAAAATGAAGAATGGCTGCAGGGAGGGTGACACTGGAGGCATAGAGACTGCATATGCATTCACTCTAAAGGTCCAGGGGAAAGGGATGAGGTTTTGAATCAGAGCAATGGCACTGAGCATGGAGCAGTCGGGCTGGGCCCAGGATGAATGGTAACCATTTGGAAGCAGGAACACCTTAATGGCAAGTCCATCAAGTCTCCGGACTTCAGTTTGCAGATAGGTGTCAAGTCTATTCAACGGATGTCAACCTCTCTCGAGAAATATAAGCCTGAACTTCCAGAAGCGTCCCAAATACAACTTACCTATAAATAAACTACTACAACCCCACACAGCTCTGGCCCACAGCTCAACATCCTATCTTGTGCCAGTATAGTCAATATCATTTTGGTTCTCCAGGCTTGGTGACAAACAAGATTATGGCAGGATTAGTTAGGCAGAAACAACAGAAGATTTTGCCAGAACCAGGACAGCTGCACTGGCTGAGAGTACCTAGTTTTAGGCATTTAGAGTGATCATGACCTTGTCAAGGTAAGTGACTACAACAGCTCCGACTCACCCCCTTTTTCCCGTGAGGGATCAGGTTATGTACATGCTTTCTTCTTTCAGTCTTCCTCCCTTTCACCTTACCATTCCTCCTTGGACTAGGGCTTGAGTATCTTACCTCTTAACAATTTAAATATTTCCTCTTTGTCTCTCAGTTTAGCAGCTCCAGTAGCATAGACTGAGTGCCTACTATATGCCTGGCTCTTTGTAGTAAGACGAGCACATCCCTGCCTACACCAATCCACGTGTTATGTAAGTGCCTATTTGGAGGCTACTTTGATACTGACAAAGTAATTCCCATGAGTGAGCTCAGGTAAGTCCTGGTAGTGTCACTTACAGATGGAGAAACGAATACTCAGAACCCTCAAGGATGTCCTGAACTCACAGAACGTAAAAGCCACGTGCTGTATGATTTCACATCACATGTGCCTCCTTTACCTCTTAACTACCAGCTTTGACATCACCATCTTGCGAATGAAACACTCACTCACAGCACTCTGCTGTAGAGAACCTCCTAGAATACCCAATGACTTGCAGTGGGTCCCAGACATCTCACTTTGCCAGTAAAGCCCTCAAGCCCCACCCCACCTCAGCCTACCCTCAACATGTAGGCATGTGGGTCGACATGTGGGCATGTCTGAACAGTAGGCTTTTCCTAAGTGCTCCAAGTGAAATCCCTGTCTTTAGACTTTTGCTGAGGTCCTGTCCAATTCCACTCCTACCTCACAGTTCTGTCAAATACTTCCACTGATCTCGATGCCACGCCCAGGTACCCTCCTTATCTGCCCAGCATGTGGACTGTCCCCAACCCACTCTTACCTTCACAGGTGCTAAGACCTAACACTCATCCTGCACTCAGAATGCCACTCAGTGCTGGCTTCCTTGGGAGCTGGCCTGGACAGTCATAAAGAGTTCATGCCCCGGGCAGGCACACAGTACTGAACAGCTCCTCACACTGCATCTCACTCACTATATGTGCTCACTAGATATTCTGAGTGATGAATTTTCTTAAATAAAGTCCAAAATAAACATGCCTTCTACTAACGTATATTCTTTAGTGAATATATTAGTGTTATGGAATATATGTTTGTGTTCCCCCAAATCTTATGTTGACACATCACCCCCAATTTGATGAGATAATGAGGTGGGCCTTTGGGAGATGATGAGGTCACAAGGGTGGAATCCCTATGATGGGATTACAGAGCACCCCTTCATATACTCCCCACCACTATGTGAGGACACTGGGAAAAGACACTGTCTATGAACCAGGAAGCCAATATTTGACCTTGGACTTCCAGCCTCATGACTATAAGAAATAAAGGTCTGTCATTTATAAACCACCAAATCTGTGGCATTCTGGTATGGCTGCTCAAATTAACCAGGACAATAAGTTAGTAAATATAGATTTATGATTGGTCATTCAATGCCCACCTTACAGATTCAGCTCTATTTCAGGGGTGACTAATGTAAAAGCATCACAAAATATCTTCAACTACCATATGTGCATACTTGTACTTAAGAATAAATTATAGTAATATGAAATGCCCTGTTTTTCACACTAAAAGTGAAATCTAAATTTTGTGATAAATCCCTGACTTCTTGCCACAGTCCATCTTTCTAGAAGTATTATTTGAGGTTAACTGGAAATGTTAGTACTTCAAGGACTATACTCTGAAAACCATAGGGATTTATCAACAGGCAGACTTTAGGAACCACTTACTGGTTTCCGTGAAGGTATTACAGATCTCAGGCTTTGAACACAGCTTTCAATTAGTTTGCCAGGATTTCTGCATTAGCTCTGAAGTCTGTATCTCTGTCATTATCAATGGTAACTTTGCTGTCACACAATCCATCCCATGTTAACATTGTAAAGAATACCAAGTACTTGGCTCTGGTACCTGGGTGCCTTTTGACACAATGATATCCTGAACTAGAATTCCAATTGTCTAAATACAATTTTCTACGAATGTCCCTAGAGTCTGTGTTCTGAATGCAGCTGTTCACGTCTGATGATTCCTGCCCCATGATGTCAAAATCCCACAAAAATCACTTCTGATGTGGAAAAAAAAATGTTCTTAAAGCCACATTTCCATTCAGTCTTGATTTTGAAAGAAAGAGAGAAGGAAGAAAGGAAGGAAGGGAGGGAGGGAGGGAGGGAGGGAGGGAGGGAGGGAGGGAGGGAGGGAGGGAAAGAAAGAAAGAAGTAGAACAGCACCCCCAAACTTTATTTTACAATAAACACAACAGATTTGGTCCAGTCATGGCACAAGCCCCTAAAAGTGCTTTTACTTGAACCACTGATGAATCTGCAGGTGCCAACACTCCCCATGGAAATCTAGATTAAGGACCAGAGCATGCAGGAGAGGCTGGACACCACAGGCCTCCAGTAATTGCTGTCATCCTGATTTTATTTCCTCTAAACTTTAAATCAGGATGATAACTCCCAGGAGAAATCGCAAGGTGGTTTCCACTTGTAACCTTTCCATAAGAAGGATCTTAATGTGCAGAAAGTTTTAGGAAAACTGTAATTAAGAAGGCCTGGTCTCACAAAGGAGACATAAAGGGCACCCTGTCAGTGGTAAAATGTCAAGAGCGTTGGCTCTGCAGTGAAACAGGCTTTTGTCTCGGAAAGGCTGGGTATATAATTAAGAGATTAGGGTGCCAGCTGAAGCGACTGCCTTTAGCAGTATATGTCGCCATTGCTATTACCCTAAATGCCTGAACGAAGTGCAGAGAGCTCATCATATTAGAAGCAATAATAGTGATGGAGTTGAGGAGAGGACCATAAAGAAACAGACCAAGATAAATTATGCCTTCCTCCCCTCCTCACAGTCACTCCTTCCCTTCTTATCGGCTTCGGGTAACTGGGTACTTGGACTCACGTTTTCACAGAGGTGTCAGCACTTACCCGCTGAGAGGCAGTGACCTGAGCAGTTGTGCTTTGGATTCTGCCTGCATCAGCCGCTCTGCAGGTAGTGGAATCAGGTAATAAAGCATTTCAATCTTTTCCACTTCTTTCTTTTGCAAAAAGAGCAGGAAAAAAACAAAAGAAGTATACCTTGCATCATGGGCACTGTTACAGGGACTAAGGGACCAGTGGTCACGCAGCAGGAGGGGCTATAGACTTCCTCCGGGTGTGCAGGGCCAGGGCTGACACACACGAAGACATATCGATCCTTGCTGGCCTATCTCGTGGGCAAAGGGATAATGGTCTGCATATTAACATGCAACCCGAGACACTGCTGCAGACAAAGTAGACAGCAGCATCTGGGTCCGAGAACCCAGACAGCAAGTGTTAGTTTGAGGTTTGGGTGAAGAAAGCTACATGGAATGCAAAACAGTGCAGCCACTCTGAAAGACAGTTTGGTGCATTAATACAGAACTAAACATGCCATTGCCATGCTCTCCTGCAATTGCCCTCTGTGATATTTACTCAAAGAAGCTGAAAAGTATGGCTATACAGAGATCAGCACACTACATTTATAGCAGCTTTATTCATAATTACCAAATCTTGGAAGTTACCAAAATGTCCTTCAATAGGTAAATGGGTAAATAAATAAATTGTAGTCTACCCAGACAATGGAGTATTATTCAGCGCTAAAAATAATGTGTTTAGCAAGCTATTAAAAAGACGTGGGTGAAACTTACATACATATTATTAAGTGAAAGAAATCAATCTGAAAAGGCTACATGCTGTATGATTCCAACTACATGACATTCTGGAAAAGGCAGAACTATGAGTCAGTGGAAAGGGCAGTGCTTAGCAGGGTTGGGCAGGGGAAAGGATGAACAGGCTGAAAACAGACATTTTTAGAGCAGTGAAACTACTCTGTATGACTATAATAGTGGATACATGTCATTATGCATTTGTCCAAACCCACAGAATGTACACCACCGAGAGTGACCTTACTGTTAACTATGGACTTTGGGTGATTCTGACATCTCCATGTAGCTTCACCAGTTGTAACAAATATACCATCTGGTGGGTGATGTTAATAATGGGGGAGGCTGTGCATGTTTGGAAGCACAGATTATATGGAAAATCTCTGTACTTTCCCTTCAGTTTCACTATAAACCTAAAACTGTTCTAAAAAATAAAGTCGTTAAGAAAGAAAGAAAGAAAATAAAGCTACATTGGACCCAATTGTACTGAACAAAGATTGGGGGCAAAGTTTCTGATACTTAATTCTACCTATTCACAAGAGACTGAAATACAATTGAAATAAAAATGTGTAAATAGGTTGGTTTTTACTGCTTAACAAGAATGTTCCAATATATCAGAAAAAAAAGTATTTTTTTTAACTTTTTTGCATTTCTTTTTGAGAAACACACAGTGCTGTGTTAAAAATCACATCTTGATTTCAAAGTGGAAGTCTCGGGGATACTTCTATTTTATACAGATTTTTACTCATAGCTCACACGGTACGTTTGCCTGGAAAATATGATTTGTATGCAGTCATTTCTAGCTCTAGTTATAACTAGTAATGTTAATACCATCACTATATGTTTCAACTGGATTCAGCAACTCAAAACAATTCACTAGGCTTGTACCAAATATTTACTTTACAGATCCAAATAATTCTTTCATAATCATTCATAGACTTTAACTGATATTCCTCTGGGGTCTGTGGGGTGTAGCTAAATATATGTTCAGGAACAATATTGAGGTATTCTTAGGATGGGATCATCTGACAATAGGAAGCTGGCATGATTTTAGCCAGTTTTTCTTTGAACAACTGTTGGATCACCATACCATATTTGTTTGTCACTGAAGCTATAAGAAATACCTGAGGAAATTTTGTGTAAATTCAAACCTGCTAGGTTATGAGAAAGAATGCTCTAACACCACTCCAAGTAATTAATAAGTAGTTGTGCTAGCTAAGCAGAGTGAGGGTGGTGACATGAAACAACCTCATTTATTATGTTTGCAGTGTTTTATCATACACTGAAACTGGTCATCTACGCTGGAGCAGCTCTTAGCTATGGCGCACGACTGTGTGTGGGTCTGTTTATATGTATGCTGGGGTGAGTGGTGGATCACGGAAAAATACCACAAAGCAAAAATCTAGAAAGAAAAAGAAAATAGAAACAATTGATGCTATTTTCAAAGGAAGAGTCATTCAGAAGGCTGACATTTCTCTTAGAACATGTCAATTCCAATACTTATTTAGGTACAATTTCAAGGTTCTAGAATCTAGCAAACCACAATCTTCAGAATCGAGCCCAAAGGTGCGTTTTTCACTAGAAACCATACTGGACACTTGAAGTATCAACCAGGTTCAAATGATTGGAAAGCAAAGCCAGGGCACAGGTGACATTTTCTGATTTCATTATGTTTAACTGCCAACCAGCTAACTCTAGGAAATAGTTCACAAACTGTTTTCCAGGGCTCTCTGGTACCCCAAGGTGGTGCCTGGGGGTTGTTTGGGGAACTTCATGGGAAAAGAGGGTATGTGGGCTGAAAGGAGAGCTTTGGGGGTCCTGGGCCCCCACTTCAATCAGCATGAACTCCTCCTCTGTGTAATTTATTAAGATTGTGGGTAAGATTCCTTTCTAAGAGAGAGTTTTATAGCTTTGAAGCATATTTGAAAACTGTTCTAATATTTAGCAAGTGTTTTCCCTATTAGAGTCATTGGGTTCCGATTCAGATTATTTTAGGGGAGACTTGAATAATCTGATAAATTGTGTTCTGTCTCTTCTATGATAATCATGATGCTAGAGATTAATATGGAAGGCAGCCGGTCTGAGTTTATTTGAGGCCTGAATGATTAGCTATTTAATTGAAATTTGCTACTATTTTCAGACATATACATATAATGGGAACCAATATAAGCAAGGGATGATGGTGATCTTAAGAAACTTGCTCATCAGGAAAATCACTGACCCACAGGGAAAAAATTAGCAAAGATACAAACACATGAAGTTTTTTTAACTGCACTTAATATTAAATTAACTGAAATTTACAATAAAAACAGATTATATAAAATATATTCAATACATATAACAGAGACTATATTCATTCTGTTCTCTATTATCTTAAAAGCTATTTAGGATGATAGAAGAAACAAGTTGAGTGTAGAAGCAGAAATAAGAAGGAGAGAAGAAAGAGAAAGAAAAAAGGGACAGAAAATAAAGTCTCTGGAAGATCAGAGAAGAATAGTATTTTCAATAGCCTTCTGTTTCCTAGGGCATCCACATTAGAGTAACTTTTCATCAAGACCCTGGACCTCTAACAGGTCTATTAATCACTGTCTGATGGGCTCAGCACATCTTACTGTATAAACTTTGGGAGCTTCTTCTCTGAGTGGTGTGCCTGGATGAGCTGCATCAGTAGGAAAATTATATTCTCAGAAGCTGCTTGAATAAAGAACTTTATCACTTCATAACCAGGTAAGAATGGACTAAAGATAAATTTTGATACCTGCAGACAAAGAGAATCTTTACCCACATTTTAAGAAAAGACAGAGCTTATTCTATATAGCCTTTCAATTATTTCTAAATGGGTCATCTACAGCATTGTGTGCTAGAAAACAGTTTGTTCTCTAAATAGCTGAAATATTTTATCGGCTTTATTTTTTAAACCTTATTTAGCAAATCCTTTAATTGTAGGTATTAGGTTAACTTAGCCTCCATCTCTATTACTTCAAATTTTGAATTAATGTACTACGAATTTTTCACCTTTTAAAATATGGTAAATGACCTACTACGGGTCAGATTTGCAAAATTTATTGCAGTGTTTGCAAGTTCAGAATGCATTGTCTTCCCATGGTCAATTGTCTTTCTCTTGGTCAATAGAGGTTGATATTTGGGCATATTTTATCTTCCTTTTTGTGTTCATGGCTACTCTACCTGAAAATAAAATCAAGAATAAGACACATAGGCTTAAAATGAACTTTTAATAATATATTGCATGGATAAGACCAGTGGAAATAACTATGTACTCCAAAGTAAAGGGGAAAGAAAATTGAAGAACACAGGGCCCAAGAAAGAAGGGAAACATTAAAAACTAAACAAGTAGATAAAATATAACAAAATATTTGTATCAATTTAGTTAAACCTGAATGATAAATTTGAGATTGTGATTTCAAGTACCTAAAATGTTTTTAAATAAAAGGTGGTTAACGATAGAGGTAGTTGAATGCCAGAAACAACAGAATAAGTGATAAAACTCATCTTTTAAAGCCTTTAAGTTAGAATTAAAAATATTGCTCAGGGACACAGATGACAGCAGCCCCTCACGTCCCTTCCATTTTTACCATTTTTATTATTTATCAGTTGTGTACAATTCTTTGCAAAGGAATATGAGAGGTTAGTTCTTTGTCAAGGTCTGGTTTTCATGACTACAAGGTAATTGAATTAGTGGGATTCAAATTCTCAGGGAGCTGCCACCATGATGAGTGTCATTAATGCTTCTCTGTTGTACACTTCTCAGGGTGACTATCCAGAGATGAGGTCAGATTGGCAATGCTGTGTTTGGTGGACATTTGTTGCTTTTGCCTTTTTAGCATTCATCAGCCCTTCTCTCTAACACTTAGAACTGTTCCTTCTTAACCTTCACTCCATGTGCTTTGGAAGGAATTCATTCCAACTCATTTCCAAGACTAGGCATTTGACCTAGCCCTCATTCTTTTGGGCAAATGACCCAATTCATTGTAATTCAACTAAATCCCAGGACCTTTGTTGGATCTCTCAAGGGTAGGCTCTCTCCTGCGGCTGGCAAATGCCCGTCTGAACCTCGAGGATGCCATCATTCCACTACTTGGAGGTAGCCTGCCTGAGAATCAATCTACTTAGAAGAAGGAGATACAAAGATTGACCAATTGCTGTTGATGCCTGAACAACTGAATCTATTCACAGCTGTCCCGTTCTTTGACTCTGTAGCTTCATGAATCAATTTAACTTCCACTCTGATGATTTTTGTTTGGCTTTTCTTAATTTTTATCAATTTCCATCATTTATATCTGATATTCTTAATTAAGAGACCACATTTAAGAAAAATATTAGTAACTTAATACATAAAAATACTAGAATAACTAAAGGTATCTGTAAACCAAGTCACTAGATAAATGGCTGAAGAAACTGGGAATTCTTTGTTTGGAGAAGAAAAAGTCAGAGGTGACATGTTGTCCTCGGTGTTTTAAAGGCAGTTATCTAGAAGAGAGAGTAGATGCTCTGTTGTCCTCTGGAGACATGTGAAGCCATCACCAGAGTTATTCAGGTAGGGCTTGTTGAGAAATAGTATTACTACAGAAGAGATTTTTCCTTAGGGCCAGTACTGAGGTCTCACTGGCTTTAAGGTACTTTGAACTCATGGAATCTATGACTCCGTCATTGGAAATGGGTATTTCTTTATTATTCTATGATGCACCCCATAATACTAGGATTGCATGCCAAGAAAACTCAAACTCACTCTACGGAGGTCCAGTTTGGGTGGAAGTGGAGAAAGGGGCAGGTAAAGACACACTAGATTCTGAATGGTTTTCTTGAATACTGATATAGAGCTACAAGAAAAATCTGGAAGTCATATACATTCAACCCAAATTCCTCCTGGCTTAAAATTATTCAAGGAGGTATATAAATGTATTGTATAAACAGTGGCACACTAACATCATAGAGGATGTTTGTTGGAAATCCCACAAAAACATCAGTAGCTATATAAAACCAGGTAACACCGATTTGGTGCCCATTGGAGAGTTAACTTTTTTTTAAAATTTCTTTTTATTTTATTCATTTTAGAGAGGAGACACAGAGTGAGAGAGAGAGAGAGAGAGAGAGAAAGAGTGAAAGAGAGAAAGAGGGGAGGAGCTAGAAGCATCAACTCCCATATGTGCCTTGACCAGACCAGTGCAGGGTTTTGAACTGGCAACCTCAGTGTTCCCAGGTCGACGCTTTTATCCACTGAGCCACCACAGGTCAGGCTGAGAGATTACTTTTTTAAGAAAGCAAAATTTGGGATGAATAGACTTTTACCTGGATTGAATAAAAAGTCTCAAGCATTTGATGCAGTGCCTGACCTGTGGTGGCACAGTGGATAAAGCATCGACCTGGAATGCTGAGGTCACCAGTTTGAAACCCTGCACTTGTCTGGTCAAAGCTCATAAGGGAGTTGATGCTTCCTGCTCCTCCCACCTTTCCCTCTCTTTCTCACTCTCTCTCCTCTCTAAAATAAATAAATAAATTTTAAAATAAGAATTTGATGCACATTTTATTGGCTACCAGCTCACAGTGGGTGCTAAAAGATGTTGGCTATAAAACTGACCAACATTATCTGCAATAATCTCAAAATCTTTCAGCTATGAAAACATGATGGATTTTATTATTTAAGTGGGTGTTAAGACATCTGGAATCATTTCCATAAAAAGTAAGGATTATGCAGTAAAACATTTATTTAATTATTCTAGCTTCCGGTATTTACTACTAACTTGACTAGTGACTGAGATTTGCAACAGATACAACAAACACCAATTTTTATGAAAATGAAGGATTTAATAGATGATTTTTATAAATAATATGTAAGTGAATATAGGTATTATAGAATCTGATATTTGAAGTGAGCGTAAGGATCATTGAGGAAGATGCGGTTGACATTCCCAAGGTCATATGTCTAAGAGATGGGCTAGTTTCCAACAAGATTTGTGTTTTCTTTTCTTTTATATAAACATTGAGTTCTTGAGGCTATTTCCAGCTTATCTCCTCCATTTATGTTTTGCCTGCCTTAGTAACAATAAGTATTACTTAACATGGTTTTACATTAGTCAGCTCGGGCTGCTGTAACAAAAATACCACAGGCTACATGACAATAAAATTTATTTTTCACATTCTGGAAGCTGGAAGTCCAAGATCAAGGTGCTTTCAGGTCTGGTTCCTGGTGAGGCTCCTTTTCAGCTGACAGACCTGGTCTTTCCTCTGCAGACATGCATAAGGAAAGAGATCTCTGGTGTCTGTTCCTCTTTTCATAAGGACACCAGTCGAACTGGATCAGGGCCTCACCCTATGACTTCATTTAACCATGACTATTATATTAGAAGTCCCATCTCCAAAGATAGCCTCAGTAGGAGTTTGAGCCTCAATGCTTACAGTTTGAGAATCCATAACAAGCACCCATGTGTTCCAGTCAATGCCCTTTGTGTTTTTATTTATTCATTTATACAGTATTTAGAAAATCTGTATGTTTACCAACTGAGTTATCCTAGTACTTATTATTCCCATGTTACAGGTGAGGAAACTGAGGCATGGTATATTTGAATGACGTAGTCATTTGGAGGAATTAAGCCAGACTTTGAGTGGGAACAGACTGGCCCTGCAGCCTGTAAGTTCACCCTGACCACACTCTTGCTTCACCCCTCCTCATAACACATTTCTGTTACAACAGCAGATTCTGGCTCTACTCATTTGCTACTTGAGTCTGTTTATCAGACTCCTATAGGAGTTAATTTCCTACAGGATCCCATTGGATCTCATTGGGTTGAAATCCATTCATTGGTGTCTTCATATCCTCTACAGTGTAAAATCTACTGCATGGAGCCTCCTCTGTGACACTGCCCCTGCTTCCCTCCCTGGGCACATGTCTCATCCAGTCTTCCGAAATTTTATTATTCTGTGAATGTGTCCCTCATCCTGCTGCTCCCATAGTGTACAATGACCTCCTCTTCCTTCTTTTTTCAGATAAGGTCCTGAACCTTCCTGGACAAATTTCATCAGGACTCAGGGTGCACCAGTGACACTGTCCTTAGGTTTCTGGAGGGAAAAGGCTGTGTGTGTGTTATTTTTGAATGCCCAGTTCCTAAACTCAATGTGAAATATACTTGGCAGCCAATATTTGCTGAATAGATGGTCACTCAAAAAATTAGGGTCTAGGTCAAATGCTTTTGTTTGTAGCTAACTAAAGCAAAACCTACTAGAATTCAATTTTGTTGACATCTTCCTATTAGCCAGAAGTGGAAATACATGTCATCTACATTAAGGACCCCACATAGAACACAGATCACTCCTTCTTGGTATGTGGTTAGCATGTCACTACTTAGATGTAAACAGAACTCTAGTAGAGAAATTGCACCTTTAAAGAAATGAAAATAGTTGCTCAGTTGTTCTAAAAATATTCTGTCTCCTTTACTGCCTTTGGAATATATTTGCTTTATAATTACTCATAATTAACTGAATTTCCGGAATCAACATAAAAAGACTTCAGCCTTAGAGCACAATTTCATAATAGAAATAATAATAATATCCAAGCAGAGGGTCACATTCATGCATAGAAAATCAAAATCTGTACCTATGGCTTGGAACTGAAGAATCTCCCTTGTGCAGTGATCTTTTTTTCTAATGATAATAATTTATAAATAGGCAGTTTTTTATAGTTTTCAAGGTATTCGCACATATTTTTTACTTTTTGTGACAGAGACAGAGAGAGGGACAGATAGGGACATACAGACAGGAAGGAAGAGAGATGATAAGCATCAATTCTTCATTGCAGCACCTTAGTTGTTTATTGATTGCTTTCTCACATGTGCCTTGACTAGGGGCTACAGCTGACCGAGTGACCCTTTGCTCAAGCCAGTGACCTTGGGCTTCAAGCCAGTGACCATGGGGTCATATCTATGATTCCACATTCAAGCCAGCGACACCGTGCTCAAACTGGTGAGCCTTGCCCAAACCAGATGAGCCTGTGCTCAAGCTGACGACCTCAGAGTTTTGAACCTGGGTCCTCCACGTTCCAGTCCTATACTCTATCCACTGTGCCACTGCCTGGTCAGGTGCACATATTTTCTACTTGATTCTCATAAGAATTATGTGAGGCTATTGAGCAGGAAGATAATTTTTGTTCCATTTTACCTCTAGAGAAGCGAGGATTTAGAGGGATTTATAGGTGATGGAGCTACGGCTAATGCCCAATTCTCCGGCCCTGGGACAGTTTCACTTCCTTTACCCACTGCTGCCCTTAACCGTATAAAAGGGTTGGAAAGCAGACAAGAAAATTACCTTTGCTTAAGAAGTATGTTAAGCTCTTAAAGATAATATTTAATACATAAAATGCATATATTTAGGGTAATCAAAAAATAAATGAATACATTGTAACAGAAGTAAAACAAAGTCACTCCCTTATTCAGATAGATACCTAAAATCAGTTTTAACTAAATAAAATCATTGGTGGAAATAAGAATTATGAACTGTTTTACTGTCATTTAAAGAGACACTAAAAAGTTGGTCAACAGCACACATGTTTATTTATCTATTCATCACACTTTAGCATGCAATAAGCAATGACACCTCACAGGTAGATGCTCCTGTTTGAAATGTTTCAGTACCTGTCTATTACCAAAGTACAGCAATATGATGTCAGAAGTCTATGAAACAAAATAAATAGGCCATATAATTTGCAAACAAGGCCTGGATTGGTTCCTAAGCTTTATTTAAATGAATTCTAAGGAAAGATAATAACTCTTAGTCAGACAATAAAGCTGACATGGAATCAGGTAAATATGCTGGGCACCAACTCCCTTCTTTGCGTATTTATCTCTTTGTCTAAATATCTCTTCCACCACTGAACCTTGAACTACGGGGGCATAGCAAATGTACCTGCACAGAAAGCCACAGGATAATGTGAGTTAGCTAAATGACATACCTTGTGATTGAAATAAATAATAACATAGGAATCTTAAACCTGTGTCTTAGGAGAAAAAGAAAAGAACACTATGCAGTGCCAGCTGTACATCAAGGACTACCCAAAGTGTTTTATATGTGCTGCTTCACTTTCTTACTTAATAAACAACTCCATGAAGATAAGATGAATGGCCAGATGTGAATGCAGGTCAAAGCTCACCTACTCCGTCATCCTATCCTACCACGGAGAGCAATAAGGGAGGTCACTCAGAACACAAAGCTCATTGTGACAGAGACACTATTAGGACACAAAGCTCCTAATTCTAGTGTCATGCTGCTTCCCTGATGGAGCACATGAGCTTCCATGTGGGTCGTAGTGGGAAGACAACAAAAACAAGTGCTCAAGCTCGTAGAATGGGGAGGCTGTAGTGCTACTCTGCAAAAAGATGTTGTATGTAAGTTTACTAGAGCAGGGAAAAAGTGGTGGCAAAACCTGGGGGTCAACTTTGGCTTACTATCTGGTAACCAAAATGAAAATGTAGTGATATTCAGGGTTTATCAGCAGTTCTCTGCTATTCTTCCAAACTCAAGTATTTGACTACACTGAAAAAATAAAGAAATAATTTTCTAGGATGCTTTTCCAGACAATAAGAACAGCAGCCCCAAAGCTCTCCTCTCCTCAATCCCAAATTACTCAAAGAAATGCGCTGACATTTCACTGCTTTATTAGACCCAGCCTAATGGATGCCCACTCCCCTTTTCCTCAGCCAGATGTTTGGTTCAAGTAGCTCGTGTATGGATGTCAGTGAGACTCTGTTCTACAGCTTATTTTCAGTTATGAAGACAGCAAATAAATGAGAGGCACTGAAGTAAAAGGTGGCCAGTGCTTAGTCATGCAGCCTGCCAATGGAGGAAGATTAAAGCTGCTTTGGAAGTCTCAGGAAGGCCAGAATATTCTGTACAGAGATCTCCGTGCTTTCTTAAAACCGAAGATAAATACTCACAAGGGGCAAGGGTGGTGAGAAATGCCACAGCAACCTTTGTCTTCAAGGGAGTTGCAAAACAAGCCAGAAATGAAGAAATTCTCTCACGTGATGAAGAAAAGGGCTTTGTTTCTCTTAAAAAGCGGGAACAACAGGAAGTTTAGCACCAAGGAGGCCCGTTTCTGATCTCCACCACTGAAGGAACCTATAGACTACGATGAAGACAAGCTAAATTTCCCAAGAGGTCATTATTATCTCAAATCACTGAATTTACTTTTTATGATGTCTGTTCTTAAAATAACTGAGTATAAGCAGCATATCTGCTACAATGGCCAATTTGAATGACCAGAAATCTGATGATCTTGGTGACCTCTAGCACATATTTAAGAAATTCATCACATTTCTCAGGTCCTTATTATATTATTAAAGTCATAATGACTAAAGAAATGTTTCTGTGATTTTAGTTAGATGTATCAGTAATCAAATCTTTCCCTTTAATAATATGTTCCAACACAACAGGTTTATTAAAGTATAAAATGCATTAGCTATGAAGAACAGGGGATTTACATATTCTCTCATTTAATCAAATCATATTTAACATTCCACATGTGTGCCTTATACAATTGTAATGATTCTGATGATCTCCAGCAGATAGGGACTCATGGGGACAGATTCAGAGAGCCTCAAATACCCTAACACTATTGCTTACAAGTCATGTCTTCAGTTCACTGGGGATTCATACCACCATCTCTAGGAATCATTGCATTTCCCCCCTACACAATACGTAACTGCACCTGCTTCATGCTTGATGCTATATTGCAGTATACCCATATGGTATCTCCTCGTCCACAAGCTGTGTCTTGCTGTCATGCCTGCTTCATCCATTCTGCCTGACAAATGCAGTCCCTCAGAGGACAGCTGAGAATGGCCACTTATTTCCTCACCCACTTACTTCCATGAGTATGAGGAGCTCACTGGCAAATGGACTTTCACTCCTATAAAATAGGCACACTTTATCTAGGTGTAGAATAGATTGGTTCCTGATGGTGGACATGCTGGCTTTGGGTCAGAGATCATTGCTTAAACTCATTTAATATTTTACACAGTGGTCAACAAAACCTCATATATCAGAAAACTCAAACAGCAAACATCAGATTGACAGGTTTCTTACTGTAATGATATTCTTTCCTGCCTATCTACAGAGTACAGAAAATGAAAGAGGCAGCTTCCAGGATAAAAGGCCAACCTGACCCATTCATTTTGTTGATTTTGGTTTTTAAACAAGATAGAAATACGTATTATTGCATTGTGAACTCATTCTTAGTTTATTCACTTTTCTCCTTTCTCTTCCTTTTCACAAATGAATATATGGAAAAGACTGCCTGGTTTCTTAGAAGTTTCTTAGAAATTTGAACTAACCTGAAATATTACACAGCTGGCCTATGTGCTCCAGTCAACGTCTAGGACTTACTGCTGAGTTTGCCATAGAACTTCCTATAAGAATATGGTAGCACTTCTGAACTTTAGATTAGTGATGCCAACATTGTATTACTAATGGCAATTTCTGGGGAACTTTAAAAAATATAAATTTGTGGGTGTCAATGCCAGACATTCCAACTCAATAGAGAATCTGTGTGTTTATTATTGCTCAGAGAGAGGGTTTATCTCTGCCAAGGTGTCCATTTTGCAAGTCCCTCCTAGAAGGACAGTAATTGACTTCATTTGAGGAAAATATCTTCCTTCATTCTTTCCTCCCATTCTTCATTTTCTTTATTTTTATAAATATATGTTTATAAAACATAAGTGATATAATAAAAAAAACAGAGAACTGCAGACTTTTTCTCAAATATCCACTCAAACCTACATGATTTCAAAACTCTCGCTCTTTTTGCTCTATTAAGTTGCCTCACATATGAAGAAATTATGGATTATTTTGGTTAAAAAAATATAGCTATTAGCATGTTTTGCTTTTATTTTTCTTTCCAACCTCCTCTGTATGACCTTTTATGTTGTGCACATACAAGTAATAAACTATTCCACTTAAGGGCATATCTTTCATCAGATCTCATGCTATTATACAGTCATTATTACTATCCTCTGCCTGTGATTATTATACATATGTTAGTAGGTTATTTAAATACTCCCAAGTTGTTGAAAGTTAGCTAACTTTCAGTTACCCACTTTGAAAGCCAGCATATCCGATGGACTTTGCTGCTAGACATGTGGTTCGGGGGTATGCCTTGCACGAATCTCTCATACTTCGCATGTTCTCTTGTGAGGCACTGCAAGAATATGTGGTCCTACTGCTGAAGAGAATGATGCTTCAAAATACTAACCACCTATTGCACATGCTCAAATTAAGAGGCGATTGGAGTAGACTGTGCATTCAGCTACTACTAAGAGTAGAGCTGATAATGTCAGATTAGTTGGTAGTAACAGTGTTGTCGACTGAATGCATGTGTTCCCCCAAAACTCATACATGGAAGCCTAGTCCCCACTGTGATGGTACTGAAGGTGGAACCATTGGGGGATAATTAGTTTAGATGAGTCCATAAGGGTGGGGCCCCATGATCCAATAGTACCTAAAAGAAAAGGAAGAGACACCAGAGCTCTCTAACTTCCTGCAATATGAGAACACAAAGAGAAAGTGGCCATCTGCAAGCCAGAAAGAGGGTTTTCATCTGGAACTGAATCTGTCAGCACTTTGATGTTGGACTTCCACTCTCCAGAACTGTAAGAAATACATGCTTGTGGTTTAAGCCACCCAGGCTGTGGTAGTCTGTTATGGCAGCAAAAGCTCACTGATGGCAGAGATTGGGAAAAGTATACAAATTTAAGAGCTATTTATGAAGTGTATTGCTCAGTGTCCTGACTGAAAACAGATGGCACAGATGGTACCGTAATAAGGGTTAATTGATGAGGTTGGTGAAAAGTATATTTACAATAGTATAGAAAGTATTAAGAAAACCAACAACAGTAGTTATGACCACTTGGCTTGAAGTGGGTTTGTCAGAGCCATATTCATGGAGGAGGATCTGGTTTAGAGGGTTTAGCTAAAAGTTCATGAGCACAGCCAAAGCCATGGCCCAAGAGAGAGGGCTGGGCAGAAGGCCCCTACCCTCTTCCTTTCTATGCCTCTGGTTGCATTCAACAAGGAAGCCAAGAAGACCAACCAGCATTTTCCATGGACGTGAACTTTCAGATCTCACACAGGGCAGAAAGCAGCAGAAAGTGGATTTGGAGGAACATGATGACAATCACCAGCATAATCTGTCTTTTCTACCATGTTGCATAAAATGTGTTCTTTCAGATGGAAACATTTGCATATCAAACACAGGCAAACTCATTTCCCATCAACCACTCTCTCCTCATAAAATGATGTCAATGTAGCCATACTTCCAAGAACCAAAATGATATATTATCCATCTCCAGAATCTTTCTGTAAAGTAGCAGGAAGAAAGGTATAGGGGAGTGAGGAAAGGATAAACATACAATACAGATGCTATAGTCCCTCCTCTACGAGACCTAAATTCACTATCTTTGCTTTGTTCTCTCACAAAAGTAGGCACTCAGCCAGCAGGTTGTTTGGTTGGTTTTGCTTATTTGCTAAGCATTTGCAAATGGTTAGTGGTTCTTCATTTATTGAGTTCCTATTGTTTCCCATTGACCATTATGAAGCAACATAGGAGTAGGAGGTGGCAGCTTAGTGAATCCCCAGGTTTCCGAGACAATCCTCTGGTCCTCACTGTGTGAAATCCATCCCGTTTCCCCTCAGTGATTGAGATTAATCATACTGAATTACACAGTGACCTCCTTCTGGGTCCCTCAGTCCATGAAATGAGAAGGTCAGAATGGCTAAGGGTATCCTTAGCTTCTAACTCAACAAAACCAGATGGTGCTTCTAGAAGCATTTCTCCCTTGGGCACTAGGTTTCCAGATCTTACAAGCCCAAGATCTGATGATGAGAAGCAAATTCTGTAAGTAAGTTATAAGGTGTGATAGTGAAACAGCATTTCTGCATCTACCCCTTGGTTCCTGTACCCATAGGGTTTTGCTGTTGGAGAAAAGAAGGCTATACATTGGTTACTGGCTTCAGGTACATAAAATGACTTGTAGGACAGTGGCCTAACTTTGCAGGGTATTATCTGCTGATTGGTGGCATGACTCAGCCTTCATCATACTTACTATAGTTAGCAAAGCATATTGCCAACTGCTTCTAAGCAATGGGGAGACCAGTAAATCAATTGCCAAAGTCCCTTTGTCAAAAATTGAGTTTCTTGTAGGAATATGGTACGAAAATATGCATATTTAGGATGACAATTAGAGACAGAGAAGTGCCCTAAGGCAAAAGCCATGAGCCGATGAGAGTCCAGAGGCCTCTCTGAACCTAAACTGGAAAGAGTGTGTGCTGGAAACAGCAAAACAGCAGGATAAGATTCAGTAACAAAAAATATTGAGGCTCTCAGAACAGAGATCAGAAGTCAGCATGTTCCTTGCACTTTATTTCACCCCCTGAAAACTTCTTCTATCTGCTTCTTTGAGTTATTTGTACTGGCTAATAAACATCTGAGTAAGGCTGGGGACAAGGCTTTAGTCCTTTTGTCTGCTGACCGGGGTTGTTGTCTCCCCTCAGTCCCTCAGAGCATGTCATCTGGTATTTGAATTGTTCACTGTCACCGTAACAGTTTCTCAATCTGAAGCAATGGTCTCTGTGATATTCCGTTAATGAGTTAGGTCATCTTTAAGTCCACAAAATAAAGATATTGGCACAAGTTTTATGGGTAGGGATGGCAGAAAAGGTTTTGGAATATATGTGAGTACAAATCACTGCCCCTTCATGATGAAACAGTTTTCACATAATCTATATCTAGTATGTGGCTGAGTCTTCTCTCTGAGAAATGGTAACTTATCAAGGGTTCAACATTGGCCTATTGTGTTGGCAGCTTGGGCACTCAGAGTGGTGAAGTCAGTTTTGGTACAAGGAGTCCATGTTGTTAGTCACACATGGTACCATCACTACTGACAGGGCTACTGTGCAAGGTGCCCTGGACAAGCACGGCACACCTATGGAGAATGACTAATAATGTTACACATAGGTCATTTTGTCCACAGATTATTGAAGGCCTCCTTTGACATGAACATGCTCTGATTGGCATTTATATGAGACACAATATCTTCATTCTCTGTAATTATTCTGAAAGGTCCGTCCCCAGTTGTCCTTGTCTCCAATTTTCCAAGTAGCCACTGTCACTGTCCAAGAATCAGAGCTGAACATTATTAGTCCATTTACCCCTCCATGAACCAGACAACCAGAAAGACTCTTAGAGTTTGGTGCATGTACTTCCTGGACCACTCTGAGGGGTGACGGAATATAGCAACCAGCAACTCTTGGCTGTTGTAGATACACTGTGTGCCAGGCCCACACTGTTACCTCCTCTGTTAACTCATTATTGGGAATTCCTTATGGGGGTTTTTAAACTGTGTTGAGAGAGAGGGTGAAAAGCTACAGAAGTGGGTCCTGTGGGGATCTGAGCAAAGCCACAGGAGCAGATCCTATGGGAACAGAACCTGGAAAACTTACTTGTGCCCCATGCACCTGTTCAGGCCAGTCTTGTGTATAAAATTTCCATGTCATAATGAAATGCAGCTGTGTGTATTCAAAATCAAATTTTATGCTCCAATGCTTTGTATAAAACCAAGTTTCAACAGGTTTTATCTCATAATTGCTGGTGTACCATGGCCAGAAGTTCAGTCTCTACCAGGGTCTAGGAGTAAACCAGGGGCAGCTTTTCAAATGCAGAATATTGTCCTCAGGAGAGGGGAAGATGTTCTCAAGGTCTCTAGGCCTGTGTGTGATTCTCCTACTGGAGCTGGTCAGAGCCTCTGAAAATCCCCTACCTCTGCCACAGGCACTTCTGGGTACCACTCAGTCTACTGGGAAGTAAGGTCTTCATTGGCAGACAGTCTTCATCATACCTCGGGTGTGTGCAGAGCCTTCGTTTGCTCTTTTCAAAGCTGGGGAATTGAAGCCTAAATAGGTTAGGATAATAAAACCAACATGATACATGCTGCACCAAAATCCAGAGAGACCCTCGACTGGCCTCTTAAAGGAGACAACCCCACATTCAAGACAGGTGGACTCCAAGGAGCTTCTCCAACCTGTGGACATCTAGACATCCACAGTGATTATCCCCATGCTAGCAACAGGCTGATTGGAAATGTCACCTTACAAGTCTGTTTACCATAAAGTTGCTGGTATAATAGACAAGCAAAATGTTCTATGGGAAGTCAAGGTTCCTCCAGGCTTGTGTCAAGAAGCAGTAGGTTGGGCACAGCCCTGTGGTATATCAATAAAGGTTTATGGCTCCCTTGGCAGATGAAGGTAGGCTTTGTGGAATTATCTTTATTAATGGGTATTGCAAAGCAAGTGTTTACTCAGTCCATGGGTGCAGGATGCTTATCAACAACCAGAGCTATGTTAATTTATTCTAAGGAAGATACCACATCTGGTATAGCAGCCATCACTGTACCAGCCGTCACTGCTGATTACCTTTTGATAATCCAAGTAATTCTGCAAGATCCATCTGGCTTTTGTTCTAGGAAAACAGATGAGTTAGATGGAGGGGTGATAATAATCCCCACCTCTGCATTGTGCTGTCTCAATGGAGGTAGCAACCTCTGTTACTCCTCTAGATAATTTGATTTACTATTTTGAGAATGAGGGCATTTTTAGGAACTTCCATTTGGGATTTTCCTTTTATAATAGTCCTTACTCCAATGGTAAAAAGAAATACATGGGATCCTAAGAGGTACTAAATATATTTGTAGCCCTCAGGACTTTTGAGATAAGTTCATGGCCTAACTGAATCTTCTGTGAAACACACTTGTGCTACAAGTCTACCCTGCACCTGCTACCTTAAGCCCCCCTTTGGCCAACAGACCACAGTGATGATTTGTGTCTCTAGGGATTAAAATCCTATCCGAGATATTACCCAATAATCCCTAGGAAATCCAGATAATCCACATTTCCCAGTGTATAGTTGTCCTGTTAATAGACCACAGGCCTTCTGGGGGAGAGTTGGAGAGACAGTCATGGCCTGCCTTGATGATGATTGCCAAGGTTTTCCAAAACATCTGATGAGATAGCTAGATTCAGGAGCCTTCACTGAGCTGGGGACTTTAACAGGGAACAGAGCTGGGCAGAGGGGTTGGTGCAGAAGCAAGGGGACAGGGAAAACCCAGAGCCCCATCTGGGACATGTGGGGTTTAAGATGCTTTGAAACATTCAAGTGGAAATGTCCGATAAACACTTGGATACTTGAGTCTAAGCCAGAAATCTAAATGGTAAGGCCTTAGCAATTACATGGTAATTGAAGCCGTCAACATCAACTCAGATAAGAACTTAGTAGAAAGGCAACGTTTAAGGTTTATATAAAAAAGAGGATCCAGCACAGAGGTCTAAGAAAGATCACCCAGAGTGGTTTAGAAAAACCCAGGAGAGGGAGATATTGTAGAGACTGCAAGAAGATACTTCAGAAAGGAGGAAGTGATCCATTCCATCAAATGCTGCTGGAAATTCAAAAAAATAAGGACATAAAAATGCCTTTTTGATTTGGTGACGTGGAGATAACCAGTGACCTTTGGAAGAACTGTTTCTGTGGAACTGAGGGCAGAAGCCAGACTGAGTGTGCACTGTATGTGACAAAACACTGTTTGTGTTATATAATTCTATGTTACAAAAAGCCAAATGGCTTAACATGTTTTGAGCTTATTTCATGTGTGTAGATTCTGACTCCTCTGTTATCACATTTTTATGATCCACATGTCAGTGGCCATCAGCCATTTACAATCCTTTTGTTTAGTTTGCTCCAACATAAATTTGGCTTAAGCCTCTACAATATACCTGTGAGGCCTGATCAAAAGGGTTAAGCTTCCTGAGTAATATATTCATCCTGTGTTTCTGTGACAATAAGAAGTAGCAGGAAGTCAGTCTTGAGATCCTTAACATCAGAAAAAGGATGCTTAGTCATTAACATCTTTAATATACCACAAAAAAAAAAAAAAAAGAAAGAAAGAAAGAAAGAAAAATAAGCCAGCCTGGAATTATTTTTGCCAAACCTCACTGCCCTTTATTTAATTCCTGACACTAACTATAGCCAGAAATTCAGAAATGGGCACATTTTGTTATGTTTAGCTTTCCTGGGCCTTTCTTTGTTACATCAGATATAATGATCCATGCAGAGTATTTCTCTCTTCTGTGAGTTGGTGCAGTCATGAATCTCTATACCTGCTGACTTTTACATTGTGATTCATAGTTAAAGTACGTACGTTTAGGCATAAAATCAATATATTAAGCCCCTTTGAGACTTTAATTATTCCAAAGAGATAGGAAAGTCTGAGTATACGTGAGGTTGAGTAACAAGGATTCCAGAGTGGATAGGATTTTAGTATTTACTTGTCAAGACCATTAATGCCTAAGCAGAGTTTAGCTAACTAAGCATAAAACAAGAACTTAATTACCCATAACTTTGGGATCAAGATGAACCTAAAACAGCACCCGGATAAGAAAACTAGAGCTTGACAGATGGTACGCGGAGTCTATTAAACCTGTTTTCTACAAGATGACTCTGAGGAAGCTTAATAAAAAGACTCATTCCCATGGCTTTAGTCACTTGTTTGGACATACATGGCATTCTTTTGGTTTCTACATCTCACATTCATTACAGAAGTGGTTTAGTTTTTTGTAAACTGAATTGTTTTCATGTGATAAGAACTGACATGTGGTACAAATTCCCTTGACTCTCGGAATGCAGATCAGTTAGTAGCCAGGAGACAAATCCATCAAATTGTTAATTCTCTTAAGACACAGCTCTTCAGAGGAAAATAAAAGTACTTCTTTCATGTGGAAGACAGAAGCCTGAAGAGGACTCATCAAACAGATTTAGAAATGATAATAAGTTATACACTGGATAGTATGCTACAGGAGGTTGGTCAGTGAACAACTATCTGAGGTTATGACTCCCCACGTAGGCCGCGTTTAAGAACACAGGAGGACTCACTGAACCGTGTCCGATATGGTCCTCTCTAAACAGCGAGTATAAATAAATAATGAGTAGTCATTATAAAAGGAGAAAATAGTTTAATTGTTATTTTAAATAATATTTCACTATTAGTAGTAATAATTTAAAATAATCTGCCTTATGATTTTCCTTCTGTCAAATAATATGCAAGGTCTACAAAAATAATTTTTATGTTGAGGTAAAAATTGAGCCTATAATTTTTCTTTCCTAATGAGAATTTTCTTAATATATTCAGAAAGTTTATGTCTTTTTTCCTAAATTAAAAAAGAAAATGTACAGTCTTACATTTAAAAAAAACTTATGAAACAAAAATGTCCCTTTGAGAACTTAATAATTCATTCCGACGGAGACTAACTTGGGTAGACTCAGAGAAGCAGCAGCACAAATATTGACATAGACAAGCGGTGTGTGATTTGGCCAGCTGCCTGAAATTCCTTCTCAAGGTGAGCATGGAGGTGTCAAGCTGAGACAACTAAACAGAGCAGAGCAAACCAAGAAGGTTCCATGGGAAAGAGCACAGTGACTTACCACAGTAAGGGAGATAGAACTAGGGAAGAAAGAAAACCTTTAAAACTATAGTGTCAGGAAATTTCCCATTATTAGAAGAGAGACAGACAAGCAAGGACGATGTGAAAGTGCATGGTATGTGCATTTTTTCTTTCTTTTTTTATTTTATTTTATATTTCTGAAATGTGTTAAATATGCATGAATTTTAAAGAACAAATGTTATAAATTAGTCACTCAATTTGCTCAATGTTAAAATAATTGTGTGAAAAAGAATTGGACAGTCATGGACCTTTTAACTAGCCCTGAAAAACAAGTGATCTTACACAAAATCCTAGTGCTTCCACTAAGGGTATTAGCAGTACTCACTAGTCTCACAGGGACAATACGGGGAGCTGCTAAGGCACAATGTCCTTTACGTGCATTCTCCTGCTTGTGTTCAGAGCAGTCCTGTGAAGCAGATACTATTATTCCCCTGGTGAAATTGCTGAGAATTTTAGTCATTAACAGATGTGTAACCTTGTGTTTAGTTAGGCAGGAATAGCCACTCAGGCCACCCACACCCCAGAGCTTAGCCTTAATCATCATACAGACTGCCTCCTTAAAGCTACTGGAAAACTTTCATCATTAGTCATTCAGTGATAATAATCTTTAATAGCAAAGCACCTTGAAAAACAAGAGAAACCTATGTCACTGCTTTAACAAATTCTGAGTCAGTAGTAAAATGTAGATTTCTCTTTGCTGTTTTCATATTATGTTTTGGTAGAGATGTTTAATGATTATTAATTCGAACTTGCAGAGGAACTCTGCTTAAACAGGATCGAATACATTTTTTTTTATTTCCTTTTCAATATGTTACCTTGTCTTAAACAGGCCTATTATTAAATATGTCAGTAATCTCTTTAACAGTCTAAAACTATAATGAAGATGTTTGTCTCCAGTTGACCATGATAAAAAAATGCTACATTCTTTCCTCATTTTTTCTTTTTTGTTATTATCAATGATTTTCCAAATGTTTTATGTTGTGTTTTCTTAATGACTTTAGACAAATGTCATTAAACAAACTAGCCTAAATTCTAGGATTCAGTTGAGGAGATACAAATAAATAATAAGTATACAAGTAAATAATAAGCATATATCAGGATCTAGAAACAGGAGAGTGATGTATTTCTTTCTTTGGGGTATATTTTACAAGACAGAAAGAGAGACACATAAATTGACCATGTAGAATTCTTGGTCTGGAGCCAGAGCTTGGCTCCGCCACGACAAGCTGCCTGACCTATAAGATTTGGTGATGGTGCTAGTCATGCTCTCCTCAGAGGCTTGTCATGAGGGAGAAATAGAGAATGCACTTAAAGAGCATGTAGTCAGTACTCAGTAAAAGTCACTATGTGAACACTGAAGAGCTTTGGAGAAAAAGAAAGAGTGACACCCACTTGAGTTCCAAAGGATGCCAAAGGATGCCATGGTCTGCATGTACAAAATGCTATAAATATTTTAAACAGATCATTGTACATTAAATGTTCATTCTTGAAAAATATTACAGAAGTTACAATGTTCATTGGAAGAGTTACTTCACAGGATAATTTTGCAATTCCCAAATAGCACTTAAGAGTGAATTACAGGATGCAGTTTCCATTTTCTCAGAGAGCTAATGAGTTTCTTCCCACTATCCCCTGAGTTCCACTCAGAAATCTCCAGGCATATCCTATCATTCAAAAAAATGCAACCACAAGAAGGATAAAACTATACTTGACTCTTTGGTGACACAAAATAATTAGTTATCCCATAAAACAGAACCTGACACTGAACCTTTGGTGGCTTTCCACTAAGCTCAAGAAGCACACCACTTTCACTTTTAATTGAAGGTGCTTTGATTTCCTTCTTCTTCCCCAAATGGATTTCACTTGAAAGAGCCAAGCTGTCACTCACACTATGTGAAGTAGGACTGAAATCATCTTTGCTTCACTTTGGCTGACCAGACACTTTCTTGGTGCACAAAGGTCTAGAAAGGTCATCAAATTTAATTTCTGCCACTACAGGAAAACTCACCCTCTGTCATTTAACTGATGAAAAATTTTACTAAATTCTTCTCATAGCCCTTTCTTTCAGCCTGTTGGGTTCTCCATTATTTCCATTTTGTAACCTCCCCAACAGCTCAAGAGACTTGATCAGTCCTCTGCATTATTCCTCCCCAATCACAACCTTCAATACTGTATTAGTTGTTCACATTATCAATACACATTAAAGACTGGGAAAGGGGAGGGCATATATGACAAAAGGGTACTGAATATTTTGCATTCTCATTACTATTTTGATGACACCAAACTTTTGAATTCTGATTATGACCTCCCCAATCTTTACAACTTTTAGAAGTAGAATATTTATCCTGAGGATTTATAAATGAGTCTAACATGACAGTCATCTCATTCATGTTTCCCAGACTGTAATCTATAGAACTCACACTGAGATATGCTTCCCCCAAATGATTCCATGGTCTTATAACTGTGGAACAAAAAATCTAGAACAAATCAAGATAAACAGCATGTCTCTACTGAGGAGTTGTCAGACTCCTGAACACATTATGAACACCCAAGAAGGAGAGGGCATGCAGCTATCCCTAACCACTTTCTTTGTGTGTTGGGAAGAGAGGATGTGTTCATCTTTTGTTTCTTCTTTAGAAAATGTTGCCTCAAAATCTGATTTTTTTTTTTTTCTAAAACAGAACTAGATTAAAGGATGAATTCAGGGAATTCGTTGGGGAGCCAATACAAGGAGTGAGAAAAGATTGCGGCAGTGACTCCACCCTGGGAATGCAATGAAAGAATACCCCCTTCACTGAAACTCCTCCGAAGACAACATGCTGGGAGGAGTTTTCTGAGTTGATCAAGGTGGGAGGTGACACCCCCCAATAAGTCTAGTACTCCCAAAGAGGAGCATGATTAACAACAAAAGCTCTTTGAACTGGAACAGACTAACTCCACTACACCCTCGTTCCAGAGTCCCCTCCTTTACATAGACATTGACTAGATGCTTTCTACTTCCTTCTTTCCCACTTCGAGTCAACAGTTTCTTGAGGGACATATATTACCTAAAGAAAGTGAAAGAATTTACTCTTTCTTAAAGAACCCGAACAACATTTTAACCCATGGTTGGAAGCTGTAATCCACTAAGTCTTATACTGATTCTTAGATATCTTTTTTTTCTTTTTTTTAGCAAGTGAGAGAGAAAGTCAGAGACACAGAGAGGAACAGATACGAACAGACAGACAGGAAGGGAGAGAGATGAGAAGCATCAGTTCTTCATTGCAGCACCTTAATTGTTCATTGATTGGTAGCTCATATGTGCCTTGATCAAGGTGCTCCAGCCAAGCCAGTGATCTCTTGCTTAAGCCAGCAAACTCAGGCTTGAAGCCAGTGACCTTTGTGCTCAAGCCAGTGACGATGGGGTCATGTCTATGATCCCACACTCAAACCAGTGACACCACACTCAAACTGGTGAGCCTGTGCTCAAGCTGGTGACCTTGGGGTTTTGAACCTGGGTCCTCTGCATCCCAGGCCAATGCTCTATCTACTGTGCCACCACCTGATCAGGCTTAAATGTCCTCATATCCTGCCGTACCTTTATGGAAGAAAACACTACTCTTTCTAGGTATTCTTAACTTCACAATTGCTTTAAATGTTAGCATTATTAAATGACCATTTATATGACTGAATGGTGGCACAGTAGGTAGAGTATCAGCCTGGGACACTAAGTCCCCATGTTTGAAAACCCAAGGTCGCCAGCTTGAGTACGGGCTCACTGGATTGAACATGGGAGGGCTGGCTTGAGCATGGCATTATCAACATGATCCCATTATTGCTGGCTTGAGCCCAAAGGTCACTGGCTTGAACAAGGGGTCATTAGCTCTGCTGAAGCCCCCCAGTCAAGAAACATATGAGAAGTAATCAGTGAACAATTAAAGTGTTGCAGCTATGATTTGATGCTTCTCATCTCTCTCATTTCTTCTCTTTCTTTCTCGTGCAAAAAATAAATAAATAAATAATTACTGAAAAAGTTAAATAATACACCTTAAAGCCTAACCATAGAAAAATTTTAATACACTGGAACATCCATAAACAAAGCATTAATATTGTTTCATAACATTTCATTTATATCATGTATATCTAACCACCTTTCATTGCAAATTTGTTTTTTAGATTAGACTGGAGTACCCTATGTAAAATACTATTTGTATTTTTACTTTTCTTTACTTAATACCTAATTCATAATTTTTACTCAGTGAGGACTTCATAATAAACACAGAACTGTAGTAATTTTTTTTCTTTCCAAATGAGGGGAGGGGAGATATATAGAGAGAGACTCCTGCATGGGCAGAGGCTCCACAGAGGCATCCTCAGCTACTGGGGAGTTGCACACAAACCAGTCAGCCCTGGCTGTGGGAGGGGAAGAGAGAGAAATAAAGAGAAGGAAAGGGGGGAGGAGTGGAGAAGCAGATGGTCAATTCTTCTGTGTTCCCTGACTAGGAATTGAACCCAGTACATCCACACGCTGGACTGATGCTCTACCAATGAGCCAAACAACCAGGACCAAGAGCAGTAGTAATTCATTTTTTTTTATTAAGCAAGAGGGTGAAAGGCAGGGAGGCAGAGAGACAAACTCCCTGATGTGCACCAACTGGGATCCATCTGTCAAGCCCCCTACTAGACCATGATCTGCCCATCAGGGGCTGCTGCTCTGTTGCTCGGCAGCAGAGCTGTTTTAGCACCTGAGGTAAAGCCAAGGAGCCATCTTTAACACCTGGGGTCAACTTGCTGAAACCATTTGAGCCACGGTTGTAGGAGGGAAAGAGAGAGGGGTCGGAGGGGGAGGGGGAGAGAGGCAGATGGTTGTTTCTTCTATGTGCCCTGACCAGGAATTGAACCCAGGACTTCCACATGCCAAGCCAACGCTCTACCACTGGGCCAAATGGCCAGGGAAGAACAGTAGTAATTAAAATGTTTCAAAGTCTATCTGAAATTTTAAAAAATATTTTTATTACCCCAAAAAATTATTTTTAACTTTAGTTAGTGATTCAGAGGAAACATCAATAAAATGAATATTTATAGTAGGAGAAGAGTTTTTTCCCAATTTATACTATTTGACTAACTTATCACAAATGCAGGAAAGCTCTTCTGCAGATCACAGAGATTTTTATCTTTTTGTCACAATTGGAAAATTATTTTTTGTTCTTCTTATGAATCTTATAGCAGATGTGCTATTTGGGGTTTTGTTTTATTCTTGGGAAGTCCACTATTATTTTTTCAATGTTGAGTTTTTTATTCTTTTTAAATTTTGAGGCCAACAATTTTTTTAATATGTTTTATTTTTTTAATTAAAATTTTTTTCAATTAGACATTTACATAACTTACAAAGTCATTATCACCCCAATAATTCTAGTACCCACCCTGAATGCTGTACTTTACATCCTTGTGACTATTTTGTAACTGCCAATTTGTACTTAATCTCTTTACTTTTTTCACTCAGCCACTCAACACTACCCCTGCTAGGCAACCATCAGCTTGTTCTTTGTATTTATGAGTTTGTTTCTGTTTTGTTTCTTTATTTATTTTGTTTTCTAGATTCCACATGCAAGTCAATTCATATACATTTGTTTTTCTCTGTCTGACTTATTTAACTTAGCATTGATACCTTCTAGATACATCCACATTGTTAGAAATGGTAAATTTTCATTCTGTTTTATATACCATATTTCTTTATCTAATTATCTATTTATTGAAACTAGGGTCTTATTTTCTTTTTGTTGTTGTTGTTTGTTTGTTTTTTACAGGGACAGAGAGAGAGAGAGAGTCAGAGAGAGGGATAGATAGGGACAGACAGACAGGAACAGAGAGAGAGATGAGAAACATTAATCATCAATTTTTTGTTACAACACTTTAGTTGTTTATTGATTGCTTTCTCATATGCTTTCTCTTGACCGTGGACCTTCAGCAGACCGAATAACCCCTTGCTCAAGGCAGCGACCTTGGGTCCAAGCTGGTGAGCTTTTTCCTCTAGCCAGATGAGCCCACGCTCAAACTGGCAACCTCGGGGTCTCTATCCTAGGTCCTCTGCATCCCAGTCCAATGCTCTATCCACTGCGCCACCGCCTGGTCAGGCGGGTCTTATTTTCTTATCTATTTAGTCATGCTATGTCTTCTGTATGACACATTTAATCCCTTTACACTTAAAGTAATTTTTGATAGGTATGTAGTTATTGACATATTATTATTCATATTTTTTAAACTTCTTTCTTCTTCAATAATTTTATTTTAACATTTATTGTAATACTGGTTTAGTGGTAACAAACACCTTCAGATTAGTCTTGTCTGGGAAAAGTGTACTAGAATTTTGTAGACATAGTCAATGCCCATTTAAAAGCAACTAGGTTTTCAGACTCATCAGGAGAAAGAGAGAACCCAATTAACAAAATCAAAAATGAAAGAGGAGAAGTAATAACTGACATCACAGAAATACAAAGAATTTTAATAAAATACTATGAACAACTACATGCCAACAAATTAAACAACCTAGGTGAAATGTATAAATTCCTGGAAACATACAGTCTCCCAAAACTGATTCTAGAAGGATCAGAATACTTGAGCAGACTGATTACAAAAATGAAATTGAAACAGTTATCAAAAAACTCCCAACAAACAAAAGTCCTGGACTGGATGGCTTCACAGGAGAATTGTACCTAACACTCAAAGAAAAACTAACACCTACCCTTCTCAAACTATTTCAAAAAAATCAAGAGAAGTAAAGACTTCAAAGCTGATTTTATGAGGTAAGCATTTTCTTAATTGCAAAACCAAATAAAGACAGTACAAAGAAAAAAACTATAGGCTAGTATCTCTGATAAATATAGATGCTAAAATTCTCAAGAAAATATTAGCAAACTGAATCCAGCAATACATTAAAAAGAGGATGCACCATGATCAAGTGCTATTTATTCCAGGGATGCAAGGTTGGTATAATAAGTCGCAAATCAAAAAACATGATACATCACATAAAATGAAGGATAAAAATCACATGGTCATAGCAATAGGTACAGAAAAAGTATTTGATAAAATCCAGCAGTTATTTATAATAAAATCTCTCAGCAAAGTTAGAAAAGAGAGATCATACCTCAACATAATAAAAACCATGTATGACAAACCTACAGCCAACATCATACTCAATAAGCAAAAACTAAAAGTATTTCTCTCAAGATCAGGAACAAGACAAGAATGTCTACTTTTTGCATTCTTATTCAATATAGTTCCGTAAGTCCTAGCTATAGCAATTAGACAAGAAGAAGAAATAAGAGGCATCTAAATTGAAAAGAGAGACATACAACTGTCATTATTTGCTGACAACATGATACTATACATAGAAAACCCTAAAGACTCCACCAAAAACCTGCTAGATCTAATAAAGAAATTCAGAAAAGCAAAAGAATACAAGATTAATATTTGGAAATCCATGGCATTAAAAAAAAATAAGTTTAGGGTTTGCTTCTCAGCTAGATCAGCCTGCGCATCAACCATAGACTTGGATTACATGTCTTGGTAGAGACACGCAGAGCTATTATTCTTACTTCAATAGGAGATAAGTATAAGTAGGTCTCTCTTCTAGTCTCACTAAAGCATTGCATCCTTTAAATAGAGTAGTCTCATGATCCACAACCCTGAAACAAAATGTACACATTATCTAATTCTTGTACACAATTATATTCTTTTTTTGTTTGTTTGTTCTGAATAAATTATTATTTTTAAATTAGAAACCTAAATATAACAGGGTGACATTGATCATTAAAAGCACACAGATTTCAGGTAAATATCTCTATAGCATTTGAACTGTTGATTGTATTGTGTGCCCATCACCCAAAGTCAAATCACTCTCTGTCACTGCATTCTTGTCCCTCTTTATGCCCATTCCCCAGACCTCTTCCTTGGTACCCCCTCCTCAAGAACCCCCTCCCTCTGGTAACCACTTCACTTTTATCTATGTCCATGGGTCTCAGTTCTATATAACACCTATATGTGAAATCATATAGTGCTTAGCTTTTTCCTGATTTACTTATTTCACTCAGTATATTGTTCTCAAGTTCTATCCATATTGTCATAAATGGCAATATGTCATTATTTCTTATGGCTGAGTAGTATTCCATTGTATATATGGGCATTTTTATACACCAATAATGAACTATCAGAAAGAGAAATTAAGGAAACAATCCCATATACTATTACAATAAAAAATAATAAGGTATCTAGGATTAAATTTAACCGAGGAGGTAAAAGACTTGTACTCAGAAAATCATAGAATATTGAAGAAAGAAATTGAGAATAGAAATAAGTGAAACATATACTATATTCCTGGATTGAAAGAATTAACAGCATTAAAATGTCCACACTACCCAAATCAATCTATAAATTCAACACAATACCTATTAAAATACCAATGGCATATTTCACAGATCTAGAACAAATATTCCAAAAATTTATATGGAACCAAAAAAGACCCTGACTAGCCTCAGTAATCTTGAGAAAGAAGAACAAAGTTGGAGGTGCTACACTACCTAGTATCAAACTACACTATATGGCCATTGCAATCAAAACAGCTTGGTACTGGCATAAGACAGGTATATAGATCAGTGGAACTGAACAGAGAACCCAGAAATAAACCCACAGTTTTATGGTCAATTAATATTTGACAAAGGAGGCAAGAGCATACAATAGAGTAAAGATAATCTCTTCAATAAATGATGTTGGGAAAATTGTACAGGTACATGCAAAAAAATAAAAATAAAACTAGACCACCGACTTACACCATACACAAAAATAAACTCAAAATGGTAAGAGACTTAAATAAGTCACAAAACCATAAAAACCCTTGAAGAAAACATAGGCAGTAAAATCTCAGACATCTCTTGTAACAATATTTTTGTTGATGTCTCCTCAGGCAAAGGAAATGAATGAAAAAATAAACAAATAGGACTGTATCAAACTAAAAAGCTTTTATGTAGAAAAATAAACCATCAACAAAATGAAAAGACAACCCACTAAATGGGAGAACATATTCACTGATATATATGATTAGGGGTTAATATCCAAAATTTATAAAGAACTTACAAAAGCTCAACACCAGGAAGACAAACAATCCAATTTAGCAATGGATGAAGGACCTAAACAAGACACTTCTCCAAAGTGGACACACAATTGTCAACAGGCAGATGAAAAAATGCTCAATGTCTCTAATCATCAGAGAAATGCAAATTAAAGCCACAATGAGATATCACCTCACACCTGCCAGAATTAAATTTAATGGCTGTCATCAACAAATCAACAAACAACAAATGCTGATGAGTATGTGAAGAAAAAGAAACCCTTGTACACTGTTGGTGGGAATGAAGAATCATGCAGCCACTGTAGAAAACAGTTTGGAATTTCCTCAAAAAATTAGAAATGGATCTACCTTTTGACCCAGAAATCCCTCTTCAGGGAATATATTTTAAGAACCTGGAAAACCTAATCCAAAAGAATCTATGCATCCTTATGTTCAGTACAGTGTTATTTACAATAACCAAGATCTGGAAACAGTTCAAGTGCTCATCAGTAGATGAGCAGATAAAAACCTGTGGTACATTTACAGAATGGAATACTACTCAGCCATACAAAAGACAGAAATCTTACCTTTTGTGACAGCATGGATGAACCTGGAGATTATTATGCTAAGTGAAATAACCAGTCAGAGAGACAAATATTATATAATCTTTCTTATAAATGAAATCTAATGAACACAATAAACAATAGAAACAGAGGCATGGACACATGAAACAGACTGACAGCTGTCAGAGGGGAAGAGGGTAAGGGTACTGGGTGAAGGGATTAACCAGAATATATATATATATGCAATATATAGTTACAGAAAACAAGGTGGCAACTGCCAGAGGGAATTGGAGATGGGGAAAAGTGGAGATGGGCAAAGGGGAGGAAAATGGGCACGAGAAGAAAGTTTGCTTGGGCCAAAACGTGCACTATGCAGTATGCAGATGGTGCTATATTGAGTTGTACACTTGAAAACCTCTATGATTTTGCAAACCAAAGTCATCCCAAGAAATTAAGTAAAAAAATAAAAGTGACTAGGTTTTGTCATAGTTCCTATTAGTTTTTGTAAATAATTTCTGTGTAATTTTGTTTTCATGAACACTATTTTTTTTACCAGAAAAACAGAATTCTTTATTTCCTCATGTTTTATTTACTGATGGCGAATTTATTAAAACAACAATTGACATTAAAAAACACTGATAACAAATTTCTCAAACTAGGAACCTGAGATGCTGTTATCAAATTGCCCCTTGAAGAGTTTTTAAAAACAATTGTAGTCATTGTTGTAATCACTGTTTGACGTTTTAAAATAGACAAAATAGCAGTTCATCTGCCCTTAGAGTGTTGAGATTAATAAACCATGGCATGTAACATGAATAACACAGTATAGTAACATTCAGTAAATAGAATGTATTCAGTGATGGGATTCAAATAATTAAACAACCGGTTCTCTGCCCTAATGACTGTTTTAAATATAAAAAACGATATACCGAAAGGTAGTTTATTATTTCATGATTTAATAGTTAAATAAGAACAATAAGAGAGGTACACAAAACTAGATTATAAGAGTCTTAAAATATTAATGAAATAATATTAAATAATACCTAACAAAAAACAATAAAACTATTATGTAAGATATTTCCATATTGTTTCTTGATTCGCGTCCTCACTTGCAAATTTTTTTTACCTATGGACAGAATGAACATTACTACGGGCACTTAGAATACGCTGTTGCACAGGTGAATGTTATAAAAGAGTAAGGAATGTAAATGTGTGATTTCCATATTGGGCAGCTGCCCAGGCACCCACCTTAGAGCGAACCCTGATTACAAATGCCATGTTAACAACCGGATGGCAAACTCAACAAAACTTAGGTATTGGTTCTGCTGAAATGGTGCAAACCAGCTGAATCCCACCGCTGGATCTCTTACTATTTTGGTTAAAGGCATTAATTCATGTAACATATCTGTGTGTGAAATTTCACTGTACTAGTGGACCACAGGAATCTCTTACCTAAACTCTATAAAACACAACACAACAAAAGTCATCAGTTAAATACTATTATATTTTAAACATTTCAAAATATATTAATTCTGACAAACTATCGGCCAGATTTTGGAATATAATTCTTTGAAGCTCCACACCTTCCTCAGTATAAGGTGTACCTTCTCATCTTTTTACTAATTTTTAAAAGGCATTTTATCTATCACTGGTTTCATTCATTCTAAAGTTTCTTTCTTTTTTATATCATTATTTAAATTCTTCAAGATCCTTGTTTTATTTCCACATTTAAATACTGTAAGATAGTCTATGAAGTGCTTCCTGACTCATATGCTATAATTGTAACCATCCCTCACATTTAGAATGCACTTACTTACATAATTTAAATCTTGATATTTTTTAATGCCATGCCTCATCCTGTTGGTGTGCTCTTGTTTTGATGTAGTTAACTTTTTTCCTTAGTACAATAGGATGGACCATGAAATCAGAAATGGCCTTCTAACAACAGTCCCATGTTAGATGTGTGTGGGGGGGCAATAGATATATAAGATTTATTAAGTACACAGTAACTAACAGTGGGAATGCTGTTTTAGAAGACATATTCAAGAAAATGGAGAACTTCCTTATGTTCTTTGTATGCTTTTGGGTCAGAGTGTTTAATGTTGCCATTTCTCTCTCTGTAAATCCCTTTTCCTCTTCTGAAAATATCTCTAAGTTGCACTATCCTTTCTCCTTTTATTTACTTATTTTTCCATTGGGAAAGATTCCCACATGATTCTGCTGTTTCTAATATACCCTGACTGGCTAGGTTTTTTGAACTTAAAATAAAATGCAACCTTTGGAAGGCTATTTATCTGTCTTCAAATAAGGTCATGGGAAGAATGCCATAGAATTTTCAAATGATTCATCCATCAAAAATGCAGCTCTCCATTGATTCTTCATGAACTGTCAATTTCCAAACAGCCTAAGGGACAAGCCTCATTCTATGAGGAGAAATCCTTGATTAGGAAAAGGGCGAAGTGATGAATGATTTTTCTGGTGTTTTCCTTTGGAGAAAAACAGTCAGCTTGCTCTCAGCCTCAGGCAACAACATTCCATGAACAGCCTAGACAAATGGAGTCTGTGGTGATAATGATATAGTGAATTTGGCAATGATGGTATAAGAAAAAAACAAGTCACTGCCTACATATGAGGTACCTATAAATGACCTGTGTTGGAGAAAACTAGCAAAGCCCAGAAATAAACTAATAATGCAAAGTAGATTGTCAAACACATTATCATATGCTGACTGAATGCAATATTTTTAAAAGGATCTCAAAATACAGCACAATAAACCTTCCATTGAGTCCATGAGCCAATAAACTAAACTAATCTTCATCAAATTTCCTAGCCCATTTGGCACTAAGAAGAAGCGTACTTAATGAGAAAAGGTAATTAAGTTATAGACTAAAAGAGTCACTCTGTATAGAATATTTTTGAACATTTTTGCAGCCACTTACCATACAGGAATGTTTTGGTAAATACCACTCTGCCCCTCCTCTCATATGACTCTCTCATTCTGACATCCCCATCCAAGTGAGCGTAAACACGACTTGTTTTCATGCTGTAACTTATCACTGTTATTCTTTAACGACTGACAGTAAATGACTAACACTGCAGTGTTAGTGATCCCTGGTGCATCTGACTGAGGAACAGAGTACCCAACAATCTGGATTTGCTGGTCCAAACTTGTTGAGAAGGAAAAAATAAATAAAAGGTCAAAGGTGAATAGGATAGCAAATTTTTTAGAGACCAACTTGAGCCAATGCAGTGGTTTTACCAGTAGCAGGATTTTTATCTTAAATGTTATAAAGATGAGAAAGTGTGGTCTGCCCACCTTGGCAGCTGTCTTCTAAATGCTGCATTTTTTCATAGTTGGAAATTTCAACTGGATCTTTTTGTCTTACATCTCTCTCTTCATTATATGTATGCTTTCCTTTACATTATTTGGAAAAACTTGAAGATTAGTAATAACCGCTTTAAGAATTTTCTGATACTTCCATCATTTCTATCATTTATAGGTCTGTTTTTATGGTTAATTTGTCTCCAACAATGACAAGTTTTCTTTTTCCTGTCTGTTGCGCAGATAAATTATATTATGCTCACTTTGTTAAATATGGCGCTGCCCACGTGCAAGTTTTAAGAGTAAGCTTTTCCCCACACCCTTGACTGATTGGATGATGTGGAGTGGTGCACTCTCATGAGGAATCGTCCCATTATGCCTCAGATAAGTGACTTTGTATCAGAGACTTCCTTGTTTGTAGATTGGATTAAAGGTTGGGATTTCTACACTATAAAGTGGGGCAGGCCGGGAGCTTGCTCTCTTTCAGTTCCTGAGGATAGCATTAGAAAGGATTAAGGCCACATGGAGAAGGCCAGGAGAAGCAGCCAAGATGGCAGAGTGCTGAGGAAGAAGCCAATTTGTGGAGAGTTTGTGCTGGAGAAGGAGATGCGGAACAGAGGTGAATAAGTCTGGTGAGCTAGAAATCTTTGATTCTAGGAAACTCGGATAAGTCAGTAGCTTTGTGAGCACTGAATGAGTGGGTTTTGGAGCCCAGTGTGTGTTTTTGCTTGCCCGCCAAGTGCAAGCTAGAATTAAAGCTGATGGCTCACCAGTTCTTGGCTCCGTTGTTTCATTACCGACTGTTCTAATCCAATGTGAACCTGCACTTGCCAGGCGCCTCTGATGATGGCCTTGTCCACTGGCCTTAAACTGTCCTTGCTTAATAAGCTGCTCAGCACTGAGAACTTTGCATTGTCGAGAAGTGGTGTAAAGCCAATAGCCACGGCCACCATCACAGCCGCCTGGCCAATGCAGGTTTGCATTCTATTCGAACAGACAGTAATGAAACAACGGAGCCAGAAACTGGTAAGCCATCAGCTTTAATTCTAGCTTGCACTCGGCGGGCAAGCAAAAACACACACTGGACTCCAAAACCCACTCATTCAGTGCTCACAAAGCTACTGCTTATCCAAGTTTCCTAGTATCAAAGGTTTCTAGCTCACCAGACTTATTCACCTCTGTTTCCCATCTCCTTCTTTCTGCACAAATTGGCTTTTTCCTCAGAACTCTGCCATCTTGGCTGCCTCCTCTCCTCCACGTGGCCTTAATCTGCTCTCCTTTCTAATACTAACCTCAGGAACTGAGAGAGCAAGCTCCCGGTCTCTCCCACTTTATAGTGTAGAAATCCAAACCTTTAATCCAATCTACAAACAAGAAAATCTCTGATACAAAGTCACTTATCTGAGGCATAATGGGAGGATTCCTCATGAGAATGCACCACCCTACATCATCCAATCAGTCAAGGGTATGGGGAAAAGCTGACTCTGAAAACTAAGGCGTAGGCTATAACGACCCGGCCTGCCCACAGCCTGTCCCCCAAAACACATTAATATCAACGGTCTTGCATGTGGGCAGCGCCATCATTAACAAAGTGAGCATAATATATTTTATCTGCCCAACAAGTGGATTCTCTTGTATCCCTTTAATACAAGGGAATCCACTTGTATTAAACACAGGATGTCCTCTGTGCTGGCACACAATGAAGTGATTTCAAGTTATTTTCATCCTAATGAAATTGTTTTTGGGCTTTGGTAGGCAAGTGAACAGCATCCTTTACTCTCGGGCTACATTAGCCCACAACTAAGGTGAGACCCTTCTGAGGACCTGAACCAAGACCCTGTCTGTCCCCTGGGCACTCTCTGTTCTGACTGATGGAACACATATTCTTTCCAGCTCTGATCAAGGTCCAGGAGTGTTGGGTCCACTGCTTCTGGACGTGGATTCCCCCAACTCAGGATGTGCAGGTCAGTTTTCAAGCAGAGGCTGGCTGAGACCTCTGCTGAGCTCAGCACTCCCTCTGTGCAGCTGCTTCTTCAAACTGCTCTGCCTCATGCAGGTTAATGCCTTGCCTCCCAAACTCCATTCTCAGTCTCCTCAGTTCAGCAAGACTTCCAGGCTTTGATTTAATTTCCTGTCCCTGCATGGTGGTCTGAGACTCCTCTGGCAGTAATTGGAGGCAATATTAGGCCTCACTTTGTTTCTATTTTCTCAAGAATCTCTTGTCTAGGCCATCCCTTATCCAATGTCTGAAAGTGTTGTTTTGTATATTTTTTATATTCTTACACCAAAAGGCATTTCTGTAACATAGATGCTTTATTATTTTAAAGAATGTAAATGTTAGACCAATTCTTCCCAGAAAATAAGTGATAGAAACAGATATAGATATATAGATACAAATATACACAGAGAGAAATACTAGCAAGCCAACACACAACCATACAAATTGTCTGAGGTTCTAAAGCGTTCTCTGCCTCTGATATCAGGTGAAACAACAGTAGCATGTATAACAGTTTTTGCCCAAAGTGGGCACTACAGGTTCTTAAAACCAGCTATACAAAGGTAGAAACATCCAAGAAGGCAGGACCAAAGGTCTTCTGACTTTGGGTACTCCACCAAGAGCAGGGACAGTGACTGACTGAGTTTTACACCTTGTTTGTGAAAGGACCATGTCCCTGTACATTACTCTTCATTCAACAACATGTATAAAACTCCCCAAATTTCAATAGCCAAAAGCTTCTTTTTATCAATCCTTATAATAACAAAATAATGCTAAATTGTTAATACCAGTTAGGATTACTGTGTTTATATTATATGCTGATTAGCTAGCCCTACGATTTTTGTGAATGTAAAATATTATAATAAAGAAATACCTAATATAGGATGAAAATACAATATAAGAGGAATGAATGAAACTGAATCTACAGGTATTTTTCCTTAAGGTAAAGAAAAATAAATTTGTGCTATTTTTTCTCTAATAACATTAAGTACTAGCTATCTTTCTTCTGATTCTGAGGAAGTAACTGGTGAATGGGTACTTCAGTCACAAATTATCCTAAGTCAAGGCTAGGTGTACATTGTAACTACGCACTCAGAAACTATGTATGTCTTTCCAGGCAGATGGAAAAGCCCACACAAGCTGCTCAGAGCCCACCTGGACCTCTGGCCATTGCAGGGGGTGCTGGTTTTCACAGCTGTTTTTTCCAGAGTGTGGATGTGTCTTCAGTACTGGATAAAAACAGTGTCTCCTTCACTTGGAGTTTCACCAAATGCAACCACCAACTGAGATGAAATTTAAAAGCATATAAGAATTTACATGAAGAGTATAGAGCTGTTCCACTTTTCTGCTCCCCACTTCTGCCCCATAAATGAAAGAGCAATTCATCTAAGAACTAGGAAAGGCAATTAGATTTTCTGTGAGCCAATTGCAGAACTCTGGACAACATACCAGGAACTCATAGGATCAATTTTACCTTGATAAATATATTCACATTTACCTTGAGTTTCTTCTCAGAAAACAAGATTAACCTAAGCAATGGTTTTGCAGCTCTAATAAAGTTGTGAGTTGTTTTCAAAAATGAAAATTGGTTCTACCTAAAAAATATATTTCAAGAAAACTCCCAAAACAAGTACGTCTGAAAAAATGTTTTGAGATAGTGAAATCTGTTGCTGAATGAAAGAGACACAGGAAGGAAGGGAGGCAGGGAGGAATGAAGGAAAAATAAAAGGAAGAAAAGAGGGAAGGAAGGAAAGCTGCCTTCCCACGAAGCCTGTGAGTCTGAATGACAACGAATGGTTTGTACTTCTGGGTTTTCCATTGAGTTACTTTCTTCAAGAAAACGAGAAACTTCTCATCCTACTTTTAGTCAAACCATATTTAGAAGAGTCTCACCAGAAGATTTTTGAGGATTACGAAGCAGAGTCTGGAAATGCCTGTTAACAGAGTTTAAAGGGTTTGAAGAAAGAATGCATATATATCATGTCCCTTTTAAAGAAAAGAATTTCCTGACTGTGCAGTTTTGTGTGTGTGGTTTTTTTTTTAATTCAACAGCTCAGAATGCAACTGGAATACATTTATGTCTACTCACAGGTAAAGGAAGAGTTGAATATGATCAGTTTCTAAAAGAGGGTGAGGAGACACTTAGGCCAAAATTTAGTTTTATTTTAAGAAGATAGAGAATACATGCTATGTTTAAAATTTTTTCAAATGTTTATTTTTTAATTAGACATTGCTAGTTTCAGAATGTATGCACTTCTTTCTCTTCAGATAGAATATTAATAACATCCACTGAGATTGTGGTATCACTACAATCAATAATAATAGTATCATTAGTTACATAGTATAATAGTATTATATAATAGCAATATCAATAATAACCACTGGCATTATAATTACTATAATTAATAATAGTTTTACTATAGTTAATAATAGTATTAGTTTTAGAATATAATTAGTGTTAATAACAGTAAATATTAGTTAATAATATCTACTGAGATTGTGGTGTCACCACAATTAATTGCAGTAGTATTAGTTATACAGAAGTAGTACTATATAGCAGTGGATATTAATTAGCAATTAATATCCTCTGTTGCTACCCTCCCTTCCATACTCCTTCTGAGGAACAGAGGTAAATGAGAGATCCTTAAACCAATCTGCCAATTAACCAACCAATTATCTAAGAGTGTTCAGATGATGCTGGCACTTAAACTTTTGGCCAAACATTTCAAGATTGATAGCTTTTCTTTGTAGTTTCAGAGAAAGAAACTACATCTCTTTTCGAAAACCAAGCAATTGTTTTCAGGAAGATATGAAAATAATTATCATACTGCTCACAAAATTTAGGGAATATTTCAAAAAGAATATGAAGCAATAATATATCTTCTAATTTTTGTGAGCCGTATATAATAAGCATGACTATATTCTGAGCAAAGTGCCAATGATGCAAAGAACACATGACTGTTGTTGAGCAAATGAAAGTGTTGGAATAGTCATTAAATAAGAGCATAAAATGGATTGTTGACAATTTCTTAATCTATATTCTTTATTTTTAAATTTCTATAGTGAGCATAAACCCATGGTTTTATATTCTAAAAAGAAGAGACTTATTCTTAGTATGGCAAAGTGAAATAGAGAACACTTACATTTCATAGAATCAAAATAATAAACACAATCCAAGAATAGCAGTGACCACACTGAATGAACATCATAAACCCAATGGGCAGGCATGAACCATGAGGCCTGCAAAACTGGTTGTGACCTACAAGGTTACTTGGTAAATGCTCTTCTTAAAGTCTGAAAATCCATTCAACCTGCAAACTTGTAAATGCAAAACAATACATCTTATTTTCTACACAAATAAATATATTCACATTTACAATAAAGTAGGAGCCATATTTTCATATGACTTGTAATATGGGGTCTAGACTTACAGTTCTGTGGCTTGGCTGTCACGTATGTGCTAGTGTGTGCACAAACATACACATAAGCATGCACGCACACATGCCTGTGTGTGTCTGTATCACCAAATCTTATTTTGGTTAACATTTAGCTCAGTAAACTTAATCATTGTCTAAGAAAGATTTAGACAATGTTATATCCCAAACACACAGAACAAACAGTTCAGAATGTCTGCTCATTACCTGCTCTTAAAGAAGGGGGGTGAGAAAGCATAAAACATTAAGAGCTGCTCTTTCCTTTCGGGGTTGATGGATGGATAGACATATTATAAATTGTCCTGCTCAAAATGTAACCTGGACAGAATGCAAAGATTCACAAGAAAATGAGGTAACAGAGATAATCTTCAAAAATTCCTGAAAACAGCAAATGTTCAGTTCTCGGCACGATTACTCTTAGTGCTCTGTTTGGTTCAAATTCATCTCTAAAAAAAGTCTGGTATCAAGTAATGGTGGTCAAAAATGGAAGAGAAAGGAAAGAACAATGTGCTACCACTGGGAATGCACAGAATCCCTCAGTCTCTGCTCTCCTGGTATTTGTCTTGCCATAAACATGGGTTCTCAAGGACACCGAGCAAGCAGAGGGGTTCTCTTCCAGTGCCCACACTGTGGGGTCCCACTCTCTCCCTCAACAGGGCAGGAAGTATGGACAGGACAAGACTAGAAGGCTCCCTCCCAAGGCATCTAGGTTACTACAGGCAAGCCTCAAACATCATTGTCATGTTAGAACCAGCTGCAGGAAGCATCAAATACCAAGACTGTAAAGCTTGAGGTTTTTATCATTGGGGTGTATTTCTTGTGAAGAAATGCCTAAGGCTAAAAAAACAAAAAAAGAAATGCCTAAGGCTTTGATACATGAGAATGTTCAATAAATAGTTCTTACTATATGAAGGCATTTGAAATAGTATGTAACATTCTTTCATCAAATGAGACCCAGGTCGACCTTAACTCGCCACTGAATGGGTTTGCCCATTTTCTGCGCTCTTCACTCATTCATTCATTCATTCATTAATTCATTCATTAATTCATTCGTTTATTCATTCATTAAACTCCTCTGGTGGTGGTAGTGCAGGGAAGAGAGATTGTTCCCTTCATGGAACTGTCTTCTCAGGTTGAAATGCCAATGCAAGACAGTCCTTCAAAGAGAGAAGCTGGGGAGAAAAAAGAGGATGAAGCACTGCTGTGTGTTCCTAGAGCTCGAATGGAGTACAGTCTGAAGCATAGAGGGAAATGGCCTGAGCTTGGGGAAAGGGCCCTCCCCCATGGAAAAGGCAGCAGGAAGAAAAAGGCCAGGCTAGCTCAGATACAATTTCTCATGCTCCTTGTAAAGATGGCTAGACATCCCAGATGGCCCTGTCCTCCTGCCAGACTCCCCAGTCCCAGTCAGTCAAACCTGCTCTCTCTCCTCCCGATGCAGTAGGCCCTCCAGCTGTAGCTGGACTTGCAGGGAAGGTCTGCAAATGGCACTGGTGCACTGGATACCCACAGGCAAGTCCCTCAGGTGCAGGTGCCATAAGCCACGCCTCTGCTCCCTAACTTTATAGGCAACCTTCTTCAGGCCTCTGTCCATTCTGGGGGCACCCCAAGATTTTTAGACTTGCCCCTGTGCCATACACAGGCCAGGATCAGGGTCTAAAAAGGTGCTGTGAGCATGTCTCCAGTGGGGCCTCCAAGAAGAACCCCAACCTCCTTCACAATCACCCCCATTCAGCAGGCACTTCCCCAATAGCTTTTATTATTGAACTTCTTTAAATACCATTCAAAGCCCAAATGTCAGCATTCCCAGGAAGAACAGGAGGTGGGGAGGCACATCAAGAATTAAATACCACCTGCAAAGATTTTTTTAAATGCAAGTGATGTTTACAGCAGCTTTATTCATAATGCCCAAAATTTAGACACACCCAAGACATCTTCAGTAGGTGAAGAGATAAATTCAGAGAGTGGACTATGATCCCGTGGAATGACCGAGGGCCAGAAGCTGTGCAGACCCATGGAGCTGGAGCTCACAACGAGGGCAGGTACCACCAAAAAGCAAAAAGAAGGAAAGTCAAATGATGTTCACTGATCCTAATCTAGGTTTTACTGTGCAGTGGCTGCTCTCAGAAGCTCTGTCAGCCTTTGAACAACCCAGTTAAATGGTCACCGATCGGTCCAGTTTGCAGGTGAGGAGAGGGCACTCAGAAAAAGTGGAGCCCAGTCATAAGTGGGGCTGGGTCAGGACTCTGGTCCTCAGAGTCACATGAGCAGAAAAAAAGAGCTAACCATCAGGTTTGGATACCAGATCGACTACAAGGCGGCCTACAGGGAAAAGAGGGAAGGCTGCCCAAGAGGACAGGGGGGCTTGGGGTGGCTGGACGCTGAGCCACCAGGCTCCCCTGCTCAGGAGCAGCCTTTGACCAGGTCTGTGCAGTGTGAAAGAACCATAAGAAAAAGAAGTTAAGAGGCTCCAAAGAAGGGGTCCAAGCCAGACATCAGTTTGCTGGCATAAGAGGCCACACATACCATAGATAGTCCTTCTTTCTAGGCAGAGACCTTAGCCAGGGATGAAACAGCTGGAATCAGCTTCCAGATCTGCCCACAGGTTAGTTCCACCCACATTTGTTTCTTATCTGCTCCCTGCAGGTGCTATGTGATGCTACCAGAAATTAATATGGTTATCCTCTGGGGTGTGATTATGCCCAGGAAACAGTAAAGGGATGACAAATAGAGGCCCACAAGATAGGCAAGCCCATGAGAGAAATGAGAGCTATGAGGATTCCCCAAGAAAACATCAAAAGCATCACTGGGGAGAGGGAAGAAATATGATAAAGATGAATGATAAGAAGAATGAGATAATAAGTCCCAAGAGAGGTAGGAAAATCCAAAGCCATGTACATAGAGGTGGCCCCCAATGGGGTCAATCTCACCAACTCAGATAAGTGATAGTAGACCAGTGTTTATAATCAGGAATAGAACTGAGATATTTCATCTGGAATGCAGGATTTCAAGCTTTTATGTAGTGAGTTTTAAGCAAAAGAGAGAGAATGAGAGAGAGAGAGAGAGCAATAACTAAAATAACTATTAATTCCCCAAGCTAATTTATTATTCTTGTCATTAAAAAAAAACAACCCTGAATGAAGTATGACGTTATCCTTTAATTAGCTCAGGAGAGCAGGCATACTTAGAAAGAGTATTCCCTTTGTGGGATCTGTTGGGTAAAAAGGTTAACATCCAATTATAGCTAAACAGGCCAAATGTTCATTCCAGTCCAGTAAAAGCCTACTCCAAACTGTATTTATTTATTTCACGATAATCTGCTATTGTATCCAACATTCTAGGGTGGGAGGGTTCCTTTATTGATTCCATCATGAGATAGAGAGCACGGGTAGAAGTTATTAATACCATTTATCATCCCAAGTTCCTAGCTTGCAAAATATGTGAATCACGTTACCACACGATTACCAGGGCAGAGTTATGAAATGCCCCAGGCTGACTCTCCAAATGCAAGTCACATATTTTGCAGGAGGTTCTGGAAGGGGGTTGAGTTCTATTCCAGGAAGCAGACGAAGTGTCACAAGACAGACATGCACCAGTTTGAACGGCCCACTGTATGTCTTTCCATTTTATATATCCAGTAGTTTCTAAATAATGCACGGTGGCCACACAGACACACTGCTGCCACTGTAAGTCCGGAGGGTTGTCTGAAATCCCATCATAAACATGGGTTCTTGTCTCCCATGAAACTGAAGGTAGAGGTGAGATGATCCAACTGGGAAAAGCAGCCAAATGCAGTCGATGGGTTACAGATTAGTACTGACCAGGAAAGGGAATTTGGGAACATTCAGAGTTTAGGAGACTGGTTCATACTGAGATAATCATGGAAATCATTTCACAAACTTATAGGGCACATGGTAGAATGAGGCAGCATTCCTTCCAATTGCGATAAAACCAGATGTAATGTGGCACTCTTAGGATAGCCAAATCCATCCATGTAAATTGTTGATGTAGATCATTCCTATGCTAAGGAGAGAAGTGCTGGTCTTCTGAGAAAGAGGGAATGCTGTCTGTGAGTCTCACATAGGTCAAAAACAAACACACTAATTAATGCAGGGAATAATTCATGACACACACTCTTGAAGTCCTGAAGAGAACCTCAGCTCCTCTTGGAGGACAGATCACCAGCACATGCTGCCTTCGTTTCTGATGGTTTCATCACACCATTTTGTATGATATAGAACACAGTGAGTTCCTGAAATCTTTAACTTAAACATTTTTTAGCGAGAAACACTCCCTCAGTGTTCAATGTGCCACTATAGCATAACTGAGGATAGTCTGAATTCATACCTCTTCTAGCTCACACTTCCTATGCACACTTCCTAATCAGTTTGGTATGTCTGTGCAGCAGTACACACTGGATGACTAAAATGTTCATCTTTACTTATTGTGAATTATGTAAATGGACAATGGCTTGATGGTTACTTAAATTTATGGCCACAGTGATCTGGAAGGTGTTTGTAATGAATGGAATGTTGGTGTCCCTGAAAATTCCTGTCAAAACCACATGGAGACTGTATATCTGGAAGGCAATTAGGATTTGATGAGGTCATGAGGATGAAGCCTTACAAATGGGATTAGTTCCCTTAGAAGAGTCACAAGAGAGCCTGCTTCCCCTTTCTGGTCTCTGTATTGTGAGTACACAATAAGAAGATAGCGGTCTACACAACCTGTTTGAGGTTTCTCACCAGAACCCTACCATCCAGGCACCTGATTTTAGACTGCCAGGCTTCAAACCCTGAGAAAAAAAATGTCTTCATGTTAATCTGCCCAAGTTATGGTATTTTGGTTATAGCAGCCCAAGTAGTTTTATAGTGATCCATCTCCAGACAGAAGACCCAGACAGACAAATCACATTGAAGACATCAGTTACATGGTAAGAGAGTATGTACAGTATGAGCAATCAGGCTCAGCTCCAGTAAAAAGGACAGATTATAACTTTAAATAACAAGTAACTCTAGAGGTTGCAGCCTGATATAGGAGCTATATTATGCCAGGAACATACAACTTGACATATAAACACAGAAGATAATTCACTCAATCAAAATCATACTACAAAACTTTACTTAGGATTGAAAGATAGAACATAAAATTAGTAAATAGTATAGCAGAAGTTTTGTAGTCTACTTCCATTATTGACTCTAGGAAGGCTTAGAATTTTCTATTTGTGGACATGTTGGAAAGTAATCACAGTGGCACTAAACATGGACTATTTGGTAAGTTAATTAAAGTGGACATTATTTAACATTTTCAATATGTTAATAGTGTATTTTGTAAAAATATTTTTAAATTACTTTAATAAAATATTTGACTAACTGTAGATTTATTCTGCAATCACACACATTTAATCAAAAAGGACTAGTAATTAGCCTTCATATTTAAAATAGGAGCATATTTATAATTTTATCAAATAAGGGATTTGTGCCAGAGTGCCATGAGGGGACTGAGTCTGTGATCTGTGCTTCTGTAAATAACTAAACATTTGTTATGCCTGGGGATTCATTGGTAATTTATTTTCAAACCAATTAAGAGAGATTTGACAGTCCCAATTAACCTGATAATCAAGAATTCCCATATAATACAGATCTAAGGATTTTCTAAATGTGGACAGCCAATTTAACCAACATCTTAAAACATTGTTCAGAAATCTAAATCAATGAAATCAATAGCAGTATCTCCCATTTAAAACATGTACCATGTTCATATCTTCTACATATAGAGTAAATGTTCAACAAATGGTCATAAAGTATTTTATCTATTTTCCTACAGACAGAAGGAATTTACTGAGCTCCTAAAACATGTATTAGGAGAGGTTCTTCACAAGTTAGTTTTCTAGTTTAATACAAGCTCTCCCTAAATTGAGATCTTATCGCCCCCATAATGATAGAACCAGAGGACCCACAGGCTCAAAAAATTGTTCAGAATGAGTGGTGGGACCAGGATGCCCTCTGTAGCCTAAAGTCACAGACCAGCACCTTCCACCAATCTGATCAAAGGGTCCTAAACAAAATGTCACTTATTTACTTATTCATTTAATACCAATTTTGTACTTAAAAAATTATTTTAAAGTAGTTCTAAATAGATTTAACAGAGTGGACATTTTTAACAATATTGATTCGAACTATATTTATAGGTTCTAAATAAATTCATGTTCCAAACTGGAACATATTCATAGCTCTTGGTGTTCTCTCAAAGGCTCTTTAGATTTAAAATTATATAGGATATTAAAATAGGCAAGTCTGATGAAACTTGTTGTCAAGTTGTAAAATATTCTTCCCTGAGCATATACAATAATCACACAGGTAAGTGTCTCTCTGAAATATGCTATGTGGACTTGTAGTTATGGTGGAAAGTAAAGAGCAGAGATGATTTCACTCTTATACCTTCATAGCTGCATCTATACAAACCAGAATATCTGGTCTACCCAATTCATCTCCAGTAGATGTTAGCCACAGAAGTAGAAACTGTTTCAAAATGAACAACTCATTCATTCAAAACTCTAGAGCTGCTTGCTTAACATAGATCCCTGCAAAGAATAGGGTTGGTTTAATTCAAATTAACTAAACAAAGAAAAATAATTAGAAATATTTTTAAGTTATTGAGAGTTTTAAAAATTTTACTTAAGATTAAAATGTGATTTTGATATATATGACATAAGCATTTACTTTTTGTCATGTGCACAATGTACTACTCTGAGGCACAGATGGTTCCCTGTTAAATACACCACTGACTGAATGTTTTTAATCCTTTGAATAAGTTTCCACATTATACAGGTGTATGTCAAACAAAAATACCTCACCAAAATTCCTTTGAGGATCTCTGAGAATACATTATGACAGTGGGTGCCAATACTAACATTTCACACAAATCTACTCATGCTTAAGTTAGGATATTGAACATATGGTTTGTGGAAATATTTGATGCATTTGCATAAGACATACAAGTTTCGGAAGAATGGTCATTTTAATCAGGCTGACTAACTGAGATGAGAAGAGGGAGGTGCGACCATCTGTTTAACTTCATCTTGAATTTATTTAGCACCTGCAAAAAATTAGATTTGAGCCACTTCTGAACCAAGAAAACATAAAGAACCTGTCTAGGAATGCCTCCTGTGCCCTTCTTCAAGGAACGTAAAGGTCAAGTTATAACACACTACAAACACACTACATCATATGCACACATCCATACACACAGACACAGACACACCTGTGAACACCAAAACCATCTACTCTTTGAAACCTAAGGTCTGTAGTTCTATATAATTCATTTGCTAGCTCTGGGTCTTGATTTTAAGAATCTAAGACAACATTCTTAGCTACACTAATATTTGCTGATATCCATAAAGGGAAGTAAGAAAAGGTGAAGTTATGTGTAAAAAAGAAGCTTCTGTACTAAGAGAAGCAGTAATAAAATTTGCCACTTCATTAACTGTTTACATAATGGTTATAAATGGGCACATTATCTTCCCATTGAAAGAATATACCTCTCTACATGAATACTAACATAACATGAAAATAAAGGGATTAAGTCTCAAATTATGTTTCAGTGCATAAAGAATGCCTGGAATTTAGTAGGTACTCAATAAATATTAATTGGATTAATTAAGAATATTTTCTAGTTTTCTGAGAATTTTAAAATATATAATAAACAGATTTGAACTTAAATATAGTTTTCTTATTTATGGAGATTATCCTGAGGTTTTTGTGCTATATAGTTCCTGTGATACATTAATTGATAGATTTTTTGAGGTTGAAATTTTTAAAATTTTCTTGCATTCTTGACTAAATACCCTTTGTGACTTTTTGAATTGAAAATTAAGCTTGTTTTCAGTCTTCTTTATATTTATAGTTAAATTTATAACTTTCCATCTTAGTACTGCTTGAGTGCTGCCCCTCACATTTGGATATGTAATGCTTTCTGTCATTCAATTTTTAGTACTGTTCCTATGATTTCCTTATTTAGTCCAAGGGTTGTTTTAGTAATATGATTTCAGTTTCTTTTTAAACAAAGAAGATTTTTTAAACTCGTTAATTAAGTCTAAAATTAGATTGTTCAGTTACTTTTCTCCTGTAAACATATTAATATATGCAGTGTAACCTACTATCAATATATAAATTTCTGTGTAACTGTTTCATTTGTGCTTAAGAAATAAGAGTTTCTATTTTTTATATGTGATTATCATTTGTGTATGTAAGTGTGCATACATATATACACACATATACACAGGAAGCAAGGAAACAGTAAACTGCTGTATGTTAGGTTATTGTTATCTATTTTGCCTGTCTGAGTTGATAATTTCCCAACAAATGTGTTAAAATACCGGAATAAAATCATTTTTCCCTAAAATTTGTGAATTGTTTGTTGTTCTCTGAACTTTTTAGGCTGCATCATTCATAAGCATTGTATTTTATAATTCATTTTTACAGTATATTTCATTTTTATTCATCTCTTATGATCATTTTGAATGACATTGTATTTTCCTTAAAATTGCTGCTTTTATGTCCATTTGTTTATGCTTGCCTGATGTATCTACATTTGTTTCCATGTTGTGATTTTCAATCTTTCTGAATATTTTTATGTCAATTATTGATTGTATATTGCTAAATCATTTTCTCTATCAATCTGTAAGCCTATATTTCTATTAAAATTGACACAAATACATGTATTATAATCATCATTATATTAAAATGTATCCTTGTCATCTGATTAATGTCCTATATTCGATATAAATTTTTCTCATTTCTTTCTTTTTATTGGGCATAGTAAACTTTTTTATGTCACTTTAAAATTGATACATTTTATATCAATTACTCTGTTGTTAACACTGTCTCAAGTCCGCGTTTTTCCAAAAGCTAGAAGAAGAAAATGCCTTATGACATATTTTATATATGAATGGCTTAAAGAACAATGGTAAACCTGATCGGTGGTGGCAGTAGACACAGCGTCAACCTGGGATGCTGAGGTCCCAGGTTTGAAACCCCGAAGTCACTGGCTTGAGTGGGGGATCGTCAAAATGATCCCATGGTCACTGGCTTGAGTTCAAGGTCACTAGCTTGAGCAAGGGGTCACTGGCTTGGCTGGAGCCTCCCAGTCAAGACGCATATAAGAAGCAATCAATGAACAACTAAAGTGGTGCAACAAGTTGATGCTTCTCATCTCTCTCCCTTCCTGTCTGTCTGTTTCTCTCCCTCTCTCTTTCTCTGTCACATAAAAAAAAGAAAAGAAAAAGAAAAAAATAACAATGGTAAAAGGATACCCAAGTATGCTACACCCACAGTCAACAAGAAAATACTATCAAGGAATTTTGAAATTATTCTCACTCTCATCACGTCTTTACATTCCCACAGGTAATCACCATCTTAAATTTTGTGTTTATCATTGTAGTTTTGCACTTAAAGTTTTGTTAAATGTGTTATGGATCCCTAAACAATATGTTGCTTCATTTGGATGCTATTGAAATTTATATAAATGGAACACTATTCTATGCAATTTATGTTTTTGCTTAACATAATGTGTTTGAGAATCATCCATGTTAATACATAAACAGGTCCTTTATTAATTTTCATTCTTGTATATATTTTCAGTTTGAATAAACCACAGATTATTTTACCTTTGCCTAAAAGTGGACATTTGAACCCATTTTTTTCTATATTTTTACTATATCACAAACAATGAAACTATAAACATTTATACACACCGCTCCAAGAGCCAATGACTTTCTCTAGGACATACTGCGAAACTTGTTATTCTTGTCAATCTGATCAAAGGGAAAAGCTATCTTCTTTTAATGTGTATTTGTACTTTGCTGGTTCCTAACGAGAGTGAACATCTTTTCACATGTTATTTCTTGGTATTTAAAGTGTATATTTCAATGACTTTTTATTGCTGTTTACACCCATAAACTACTGCCACATTAAGATACAGAACATCTCATTACCCCTGAAAGATTTTCACATTCACAAACCATCTATTGTTCCTTCTACACTGGTTCAAGACAACAACCACTGTAGACTGGTTTTAATATATAGAAAGGGAATCAAACACTATGTTCCTTTTGGTGTCCAGCTTCTTTCACTCAGAATAAGGATTCTGAGATTTATCCAAGTTGTGTGCATCAGTAGCTCATCCATTTTTATGGCTGAGTAGTACAGGCATACCTCAAAAATACTGCAGGTTCAGTTCCAGACCACTGCAATAAAGTAAATATTTCAATAAAATGAGTCACAAGATTTTTGGTTTCCAAGTGCATATAAAAGTTATGTTTATACTACACTGTTGTCTATTAAGTGTGCAAGATCATTATTTTTAGAAAAACAATACACATATGTAGATTAAAAAATACTTCATTTGCTTAAAACCATCATCTGAACCCTCAATGAGTCATAATTCTTTTGCTGATGGAGGGTCTTGATGTTACTGGCTGCTCAATGATCAGGGGGTGGTTACTGCAGGTTGGTGTGACTGTGGCAATTTCTTTCTTCTTTTTTTTTTTACAGGGGCAGAGAGAGAGTTAGAGAGAGGGATAGATAGGAACAGACAGACAGGAACTGAGAGAGGTGAGAAGCATCAATTATTAGTTTTTCATTGCAACACCTTAGTTGTTCATTGATTGCTTTCTCACATGTGCCTTGACCATGGGCCTTCAGCAGACCGAGTAACCCCTTGCTGGAGCCAGTGACTTTGGGCCCAAGCTGATGAGCTTTTGCTCAAGCCAGATGGGCCCACGCTCAAGCTGGGGTCTCGAACCTGGGTCTTCCACATCCCAGTCCGACGCTCTATCCACTGCGCCACTGCCTGGTCAGGCGCAATTTCTTAAAATAAGACAACAATAAAGTTTGCTGCATCAATTAACCTTTCATATATGATTTCTCTGTAGCATGCAATGCTGTTTGATAGCATTTTACTCACAGTAGAATATCTGTCAAAATTGAAGTTAATCCTCTCAAACCTTGCCACAGCTTTATCAGATAGGTTTATATAATATTCTAAATCCTTTGCTGGCTTTTCAACAATCTTCACAGCATCTTCACCAGGTGTGGATTCCATCTCAGGAGAACATTTCCTTTGCTCAACCGTAAGAAGCAACTCTTCATTTGTTTGTTTTATCATGAGATTGCAGCAATTCAGTCACATCTTCAGGCTGCACTTCAAATTCTAGTCCTCTTGTTATTTTCACTACATCTGAGGTTATTTTCTCCACTGAAGTCTTGAACCTCTCAAAGTCATCAGTGAGGGTTCAAATCAACTTCTTCCAAACTCCTATTAATGTTGATATTTTGATTTCTTGCCATGAGTCATGAATGTTCTTAATGGCATCTAGAATGGTGAATAATTTACAGAAGGGTTTTAATGTCCTTTTCCCTGATCCATCAGAGGAATCACTATTTATGGCAGCTATACCCTTACAAAATATATTTAAATATAAAAACTTGAAAGTTGAAATTACTTCTTGATCCATGGGCAGAATACTGTGTTAGCAGGCATAAAAACGACATAATTTCATTGTGCAACTCCACCAGAGCTCTTGACTGATCAGTTGCATTGTCAATGAGTAGTAATGTTTTGAAAGGAATTTTTTTTTTTTTTCTGAGCAGTAAGTCTTAAAGGTGGGCTTAAAATATTCAGTAAACCATGTTCTAAATAGATGTGCTATCATCTAGACTTTGTTCTTCCATTTACAAGCACAGTAAAGGTTTAACATAATTCTTAAGGGCCCTAAGATTTTCATAATTGTAAATGAGCATTGGTTTTAACATAATCTCACCAGCAGCATTAGCCTCTAACAAGAGATCGGCCTGTCCTTTGAACATTTCAAATCAAGCATTGACTTCTGTCTAGTTCTGAAAGTCCAAGTGACATCTTCTGTCAATATAACTTTTGCATTTACACTGAAAATCTGCTGTTCAGTGTAACCATCTTCATGAATTATCTCAGCTAGATCTTCTGGGTAACTTGCTACAGTTCCTTCACCAGTGCTGGCTTCTTCTCTTGTACTTTTACATTATGGATATGGCTTCTTTCCTTAACCTCATGAACTAACTTCTGTTAGCTTTGAACTTTTCTTCTGCAGACTCCACACTTCTCTCAGCTTTCAGAGAATTGAAGAGAGTTAGCGCCTTGCCCTGAATTAGACTTTCGCTTAAGGGAATGTTGTGGCTGGTTTGATCTTCTATATAAATCATTAAAACTTTCTTCATATAAGCAATAAGGCTGTTTTGCTTTCTTATCTTTGGTGTTCACTGAAGCAGCATTTTTAATTTCCTACAAGAACATTTTCTTTGCATTCACAACTTGTCTGTTTGGCACTATAGATCTAGATATTAGCCTGTCTCAACTTTTGACATGCCTTCTCACTAAGCTTAATCACTTCTAGCTTTTAAAGTGGGAGATGTGTGTCTCTTCCTTTCATTTGAACACGTAGATGCCATTGTAGGGTTAGTAATTGGCCTAATTTCAATATTGTTGTGTCTCAGGGAACAGGGAGGCCTGAAAAGAGGAAGAGAGATGGGGAATGGTCAGCCAGCGGTACAGTTAAAACTAGTTTTTCCACTGAAAACCACTGAGTTAGAACACATGCAACATTTATTAAATTTGCTGTCTTATCTGGGCATAATTTGTGGTGCCCCAAACAATAGTAACATCAAAGATCACCGATGATGGGTATTTATGACTAATAATAAAAACTTTGAAATATTGTGAGAATTGCAAAAATGTGACACAAAAACAGAGAGAGAGAGCAAATGCTATTGGGAAAATGGTGCCTATAGACTTGGTTCAATGAAGGGTTGCCTCCATCTTTGAATCTGTAAAAAACACAGTATCCGCAAAGCACAATAAAGTGAAGAGCGATAAAATTAAGTATGTCTGTATGCCAATGTAGGGATATACCACTTTTGCTTATCTGTTCATATATTGTTGAACATTGGTTCTTTATAGTTTCTCGCTACTGTGCAATAAAGACATTATGTAGATATGTAGCTTTTGTGTGGCCTTGTGTTTTTATTTCTCTCTTGCAAATACCTAAATATGGAAGGGCTGGGTTTTGTGGTAGAGGGACATACCTTTTAATATAGCTGAAAGAAAAAAAAATTTTTATCCAAACTCACAGAATATTTCTGCACTATAATATGTGGGGCTTTTCTTCACACCAAGCAATTCTGCAATTCTCTGCAGGCATTGACTGGGTGTCCTCGAATTTAATTCTATTCCAACACTAACTACTGAAGATATCACCAGATCCCACAGATTAAGAACTGTCTCATAAGACTGTCCTCCACTTTAGATGCCAATTAAAATCCAGGTTGTCACCTGTGCTTCTGAAAGAGACTGAACTTTTAGAAATGGTTGCTGTATAGGTAAATGAGTGGATCCGTGAAAAAAATTATAACCACTAATTTTCCCCTTTAGGTCAATTAACAGTTATAGCCTACATTATCCAACAGCATATATGTCATATGTGAAATTGTTCTCAGATTTATAACTCCCATCTACAATGTCTTAATGCAGTATTGCTAAAGCATAAGGTCCCTTCAATAATAAAATAAATTTGACTTAAATGGTTTCAGCTAGTTACCACCCATAATGAGCCATTTATTTTGCTTAAATCCCAGCTCAGGAGTGCATTAAGCACATTTGGGTGTGCTTTCAGACTGCCAGGGTGGTCAATTAATGAATCACCACCTCAGTGCCTATGCCCTTTTAATGTCTGTGTAGGCCCAAAAGAGCTTTATGTAATATCCAAATATATAGTTCAATACATTCATACATACTCAACTTTTCTGGGTTTTTTTCCCATTAGAGATTTTGGTCAAGATATCTGTATCCAACTCCTTTGACTATCAAAATAAGAAAATGCATGACTACAGAGAAATAATCTCATAGCACTTACATACTATTATTGCATTGTATGTGTATATGCAAACAATTTTGAGGAAACCAGAAGAGTGTAAAAGCCAAAGTGATTACACAGGGTGCTGTTGCTTACAACATATCCTCTAGAACTTGCTGTATGGTACAAAGTTAGTAAGCCAGTTACCAAACTTGTAGGACTGAACAGCTTACTCATTGACTCACTGTATTTGGGAAAGATTTAGTTGTCATTTTAACTAAGTTATTGGTAAATTCAAATCCTCAGAGTGTGTTTACACAATGCTAACTACGCATACAACTGAACATTGTACATTCTCTTACACTAAATTTGAATGTATGCGTTAGGGTGGATTTAATAAAAAAATTAGGCTTATTCATGGAAAATAAAAATTTAGACTTGTTAACACTTTTTTCAAGTAAGAAGACAGTATTTTACATATATGAGGTTAATTTTGGGAGGTTATGTGTTATAGTAAAATGTATTACAATAATTACATACATTACATTACATTTCGACAAAATTACATTTTGTCTAAGTTTCACGTGTGCACATGTGTGTGTGTGTGTGTGTGTGTGTGTAAGAGAAAGAGAGAGAGAGAGAGAATCCTGGTAGGTTAAATTCCCTTTATTACTCTTCTTTTTCAAAATTCACAAATTCATTCAGCTCTTATTTCCCAGTCATTTTAAGATATACTTTAAATTGAGTGTATGAGATTCTGAAAGAAGTTTATTTAGATTTAATTTGTAATTACACCTGATTGATAAATTATTACTGAAGGAAATTATATGTTTGTAACATCCAGTATACATCCTGGAATTTCTTTTATCTGTCATTTATTTTTTAAAAAATCCTCTATAAAACTTAAATTTTCTTCATCTAGTTTTTTTTATACTTCTTATTAAATTACACATAATGATAGGTAAACTATGAGCTCAGGGAAAGATGAAATAGGTACTCTGTATTCTGCATTACCTCAATATCACTACATAAAGAGATGTGCTAAGTCCATGTAATTTTTCCAAGTGCTAGAATGGTCATTTATAAAGAAACCTTCTATGTCTGTAGTACCGCCTCACCACCCAGCTGACAATATAGCAGAAGGTCTCATAAATTTCACAGACTGGATATTATCATAACAATTAATAATAACAGCATGATCATCACTAGATAAGGGAACTGCATAGTAAAATGATTATTTGAAAATACCATTCCATAATAAAATGATGAGGATTTTCTATAAATACTTTATATCTTTTATTCCTGAAGAGTGAATAAACCAGTTATGGGCAATCTTTTGAGCTTGCTGTGTCAAAATTCGCCAAAAGACCGAGCATAACTCGGGTAGTGTGTCACTTCGAGAAAAACGGCTTAACCGGGAGTCCCAGAACTAGATGCTCTGTGCGGGAGTTCTGTTGTTTAGGCCTACAGACCTCCAGCACAGAGTGTCTACACTACAGCAAATGTTTTATCCTCGGCTACTGCACCTGGCCTGCAGGAGCCAAGGATGAAACATCCTTCTCGGCATATGGCCCCATACTTCTCTGGTATGCGGCCGCATGCGACCGCGTGTCATAAAATAATGGCTACTTGTGTCAGTGCTGACACGCGTGTCATAGGTTAGCCATCACGGGAATAAACAGAGAAAAATGAGTTGAGCACCACACCTTTTACAAAATAAAATACAGAAAATGAATTGCTGCCCTAGCATAATATAACTTTGTTTCTTTAAATTTTCCTAAGTTAAAGAATTCCTGCCATTCTTCTCTTACCAAGCAGCCAGGTCAAATGTGGAAATTAACCCTTTAAATAAGAATAATCACCTAGAAATTAACTGCTTCCAGGGGAATTATGAAGTTTTATTGAAGCAATATTTTAAATTACAGAAAATTTTAATGGTCAACATTTTAGAATCTCTAGCATCTCAGTCTTCATTAGCTACACTAGAACCAGGTCATGATAAGCTACCTAGTTGTCCACTAAACTTGACCGTCCATTCACCTTTCAGAAATGCACACTGAGAATGACAGGTTTAGTGGTTTGGGTTTTTTTTTACTACTTTTTAAAACTAGAAATACAGTTTTCCTCCTGATTGTGCCGCTAAGAGGTTCAGATAAGGGAATCTGTAAAACACACAGCAATTTTATGTTCTATGAAGTGAAAAATTATCTATCATTTTTTAGCTTTATGCACAAAGAATTATCCCACCCAACATGCTGAGGATTTTATGACACAGTTAAAAATGTTAGAGTTGGATGATATGGAATCTCCAGGTAATTCATTTCACTCCAATATATATTTGTCAAAGAAGCTTATGTGTCACTACTGTTTTTTACACCTCGCTTAGGAAAAAGAAATTGTGCATATCAGCATGCCTCACCTAAATCCTGCTCACAGAGTCTGGTCCTGAAGCTGTGGGAGGGAGAGAATGAGCATGAAGCAATAGTGGTGCTATATCTTTCTTAATAAAAACCTACCAAATTTACCGGTCTCCAATGAAACATTAGGATAGCTGAGATTTACTGGGCTCACAGTGGGCCAGGTGCTATACTAAGCTCATTTGTAAGATAATCCCATTCAATTCTCACAGTAACTTCATAAGATAACTACTATTAATATATGTATTTTTCATAGGCGAATAAAAGGTTTTCCGAAAGTTGTTAAGAATCCAGGTTATGCCTGACCTGGAGGTGGCACAGTGTATAGAACATCGGACTGTAATGCGAAGGACCCAGGTTCCAAACCCCAAGGTCGCCAGCTTGAGCGCGGGCTCATCTGGCTTGAGCAGAAAGCTCACCAGCTTGGACCCAAGGTCACTGGCTCAAGCAAGGGTTGCTCAGTCTGCTGAATGCTCATGGTCAAGGTACATATGAGAGAGCAATCAATGAACAACTAAGGTGTCGCAACAAAAAACTGATGATTGATGCTTCTCATTTCTCTCTGTTCCTGTCTGTCTGTCCCTATCTATCCTTCTCTCTCTGTCCCTATAAAAAATAAAATAAAAATAATAATAAATCCAGGCTATACAGCTGTCATTGCAAAGCCAGTGTCAATCGAGATATCAGGACCCTGCCATATTCCAGCTCACAGGGGAAGTATAAAAAGTAACTCCAAAATTCTTTGTCACCTGGCCAACCTGAGGTGGGTCTCTGTCCTCTCACCTTGACTCCAGGCTTTTTGTCTGACAAGTACAACTCAGCTGAAGTGATGCTGGCCTGTCAGAAATTTACAACTCAAATTGCCAGCCAGACACACTGTCAGGAGCTTTGCCTTCATGGCCCCATGGTGCTGCAGCCGCAGATGCTGATAGATGACAAAGACACACAATGACCCTGGGCACAAAGCCTAGGGTACACAAGATGCACATGGTCTGCCCCAGCCTGGGGATGCCAATGAAATCCACAACTGCCTTGGTAGGGAACCACTGAGACCATACATGCCCTATAGAAGCTATCCCTGCTGTTGTGCTACATCCTAGCCCACCTCTGCCTACTTGCCTCTTCTGATCTCTGTTTCCACCTTCACCTTACAAAGATATGCTTTTTGTGTGTGTGTGATCTCCACTCACTAACTGGGGAGCTGTCCCAAGCCGTGCATTCTAGAAAGGCGTTACTGCCTATCTTTCTGTCCTCCCCTTATTTAATGATCTACTTCAGTGGTTTTCAACCTAGTAACACTTGGGGACAAGTGAAAATAGAGGAATTATTTTGGGGACAAATAAGGCAGAAATCACCCTGAGCACAAGCAAATTCAACTAAGATCATTGGGTCTATAATCTTCATACAACATCAGAGAGGTTAACTCTTTCACAGACTGACACAAAATTTCTGGCAGATTGGCTTGTGGACCAGTGGTTGAAAAACACTAATCTACTCTGACCCATCCACTATTTTTTAGCTTCTTTGAGTATGTAATCTATAGATTAGGAAACCAAATTTAAATGTAGTAAGGGATTAACTAGGTAACATTTACAGGAGAAATAATGGCACCAGACAATAGGGAGTGGTGGAGCTTTTGGCAAGTTTGTTTACAATTTAAAATATTTAGATTCAAATATGTTTAAACACCATCAAAACAAAATGAGCCTAGAGATGGAATCAGAATAATGGGCCTAATTTGAATGGGTCTATTCAAAGACCTTGCAACTCTGGCTCTTTTCCTGGGACTGACTGCTCAGTGCAGTGGCCTTGGTTCTGAAGTCACTACAATGACAATAGGTGAAGTAATCAAGCCTGCGTTAGTAATCACTTACATATTCTTCTGGCATCAACCAGAAGAATCCTTTCTTCCTCAGTATACCTGATGGCAGAATAATCTTTAAAATAATTTTATTCATAAGAGTACTGATCTACTGACATGGAAATTTTGACAGCATCTAGGCATACACAGAGGCGATTATTTTATCTGATTAATTTTTTTTTCATTTAAAAATGTTGGAGCAGCTTTAAAATTTTTTAAATAAATAAAAAAAAATTACAGCAAAGGATATGCCATTTGTCAATGAGTTTTGGGTTTTTTTCTTTTTTTTTTTTGGAAAAATCAAAATCAGCTTACCTTCTTAAGCTGATTTGGAAAGTTGACATAGTAATAATAAGGGACATTAAAATTATAATTTTCTGGACCCTCAAGATCCCATAAACAATTTAAAAGGCAAATAGAAAGTTGGAGGAAATGTTTCCAACACATATGGCTACAAAGAATTAATATTTTTACAATATAAATGACTGATATAATTTGTAAGGAAAAAGATACACACCTCTACAGAATAATGGACAAAAGCTATGCGCACGTAATATAGAAAGAGAAAGTGAATATGGCTGTGAAATACCTGATACTGTTTTCACCTATCAAATTGTCCGGTATTATTAGTAAGCTACAGAACCCAATGTTGTACTGCATTTGAAGAAGTTAACACTCTCATATGCTATTGGTGGGGAAAGATACGGATACAACCTTTGCACGAACTAATTGGTTCATTCTCAAAAATATTAAAAACAATAAATCATTGGTTTGATCATTTTATTTTGGGGGTTTATTTTAATAAAAATCAATGTGGATATACACAAAGATTTAACTTTAAATATTTTCATGTTTGGCCCTGGTTGGTGGCTCAGTGGATAGAGCATCGGCCCAGCATACAGATGTCTTGGGTTTGATTCCTGGGCAGGGCACACAAGAGAAGCCACCATCTGCTTCTCCCCCACTCCCTCTTTCCCTTCTCTCCTTCTTCCTTTCCCGCAGCCAGTGGCTCTATCGGTTTGAGGGTGGCCCTGGGTACTGAGGATAGCTCCACTGGAGCGTTAATTGAAAATCTTGGACCTGGCTGACTAGTTCAGTGGATAAAGCATCACCCTGCGAGTAGAAATCCTGGTTTTGATTTGATTCAAGCATCAGCCCTTGAAAGCATCATGACCTGAGAGGGGTCATGAGGTAGATTCTAATCAGGGTGCATGAGGGAGTTTATCTCACCTCCTCTCACTAAAAAAAAAAAAAAAAAAAAAGAAAAAAAGAAAGAAAAAATAAAAATCTTAAAAACAGTAAATCCTTTGGTTTGATAATTCTATTTTGTAGTATTTATTGTAATAAAAAATCACATGGATATACTCAAAGATTTAATTTTAAATATTTTCATTGTTAATATATGATTAAATATCTTAAAAATCTGGTAACATAAAAGTATATATTATAGTCTCATTCGTGTGAGAAAAATTTTTACATGTATGTAATACATGGAAAAAATACCTGGAAGTATATACATCAGAAAGGCTGTTCCAGAATGATCGAATTTTATATTATTTTATTATTTTCTCTGATAACCTAAGAGGACTATTTTTTCTTTAATAATCAATCATGTGTTATGCCATTAGATGTTTTATTAAATGGAAAAAATGTTTTCATTCTTTTTTTATTAAAAATAAATGCTTCTAGGAGAAATAAATGGAAGTGATAATTATTTGGTATGATAAGTTATTCATGATATATTGGCTTGTACTAAAATAATGTCACTAAAGAATATAAATGCACATGCATGGAAAGAATACTAAAGTAATACTTTTAAAAAAGAAGTCTTCATGACTAAGTGATGGAATGGTGAGGGTATTTGTCTTCTTTGTTCTTATCCTCGCTGTCTTATTTCTCTATAGAAATGTTGATTCCTTTCTAGGACAATGTATTTTAAAGTCATCTCCTATGCATTAAAGCTACACTGAATAGCCTCCTGAAGTTGCTAAAATAAAATCAGACTCCCCTCATGATCTAAAATTAAGGGGGAAAAATCACCTCAATTACATCCAAGTATAAGAGACATATATGCATAGGAAGAAATACAACAAAATATTGAGACACCACCTGTGGATGGTGGCTCTTCAAGTAGTTTTTGTTTTCCATTTTTTTCTTTTTGAATTTCCCAAACTTAATACAATACATATATATTTGATTATCAGAAAAAGATATTTTAATTGTAGTTAATAAAATCAAAAATATGTTTTCAAACAGAAAGTTATTCTTACTGTTGGTATATTTCTTATAAACACTAAATAGTGCTAGAATGATGTCAACTGACTCTATACATACTGTGCTTTGTAATAATCCTACAAAAACTGCTATCAAATAAATCAGTTGACTTAGAGTAGGTATGTCAATATTCTTTCCCTATTAAATCTGTGATAAATGCTTTGGCTTAAGAACTACTCCCTAGATAGATACAAACACAATAAAATCCATGATGAAATAAACATGGGAATAAATTTGCCTGTACAAGGGGCAGGGCATTGAGAGATGCGATTTTTGCTCCACCCTCACCAACCAGCCTTTCTGGAAAGAGAGCTCCCAGGAAGTGCAGCTAAGATAAGATAAACTGTTCCACTCCCACCCTGTCACCTTCAAATCCTCCAGGTATCACCAGCTCAGAGATGTCAAGCACACTACCAAAATGATACACATCAGTAAAAGAGAAAGGAGAAGTTCTTTTTCTCTTTTTCTTTTATGCAGCACTTCAAATAAACTAAATGAAACAGTTTTCATAAACAGGGAATCACACCAAGGCTGAGTCCCTACAGGGGAGGATGGTACGCAGGCTGAGCCAGGGGACCCTGGCACAGAGACCTGAGGTAGGCCTCTAGGTGAACATTTACACCTCACTTTATCTCTCCCTAATTGGGAGATCTCAGGCAAATTACTCAAGGACTTGGTATCTCTGTTTCTTCATTCTTACATGCAGGGTAAGGATAACATCCATTCTACAGGTAAGTTGTGAAGACCAGAGGGTGTGATGGATGGGTGTCAAATCCAATGTAAGCTAGTCAATATTATTAAAAATATTATTGACAGTGTTCCTGCTACAGACACAGCTGTGACAAGGCAGGTGGACCCCTGCTCTCCACCAGCTATACTTCTGGTGGTCCTTATTAATTACTACACAGTATTGCCCCATCACCAGTTAGCAAACACAGAGAATACTACTAGAAGAAATCTAGGTCAAACATATGCTTTGCATAATATAAACATCTTCAAAAAAGATTCATAATAGGACCATTTTCTATTGCAAGATAAGAGTTTTCACTTGATAACATTATGATAATATTATCATACCCATTTTATTTGACAAAACTCTGGTCTTACAGTCAACTATTCAGGACTTTTTTCTCCAGGAGCATGTCATCACTGATGCTCAGACACCCAGAGCAGTCCTTCCACTGCCTCAGCGTCTTTTGAGCCCTGTCCCCACTTTCAGTAAGGCTTCTACATAGAGCAGGGCACAAAACCTGGGTGAGCCACCACAGCAGTGAAGGGCCAGCGTTCCCAGAGGTCAGAGTTGTGGGGACCTGAACTCTGATCCTCCCACCTGTCACCACATAGCTGGCTGGTGCTGACTGAGTGGATACCGGACACTGATGCCAGGACTTGCACCAACTCCTGTGCAGCTGCCCAGAGGGACTACGATGCCCGGGGACACCGAGCTCACCTTTGCTCAGGACCCACTGACTCCCACTCCACAGCTACACACAGAACAACCTCCTCAGAAATCCTGTCTCCTGGCCCAGCAGCTGCTGGACCCTGAGGCTGCTGGACCCCACGGTCTGGCACAGAGAGGCCACGTGGAGGCAGGTAGGAGGGAACCCTAACCTGAGGAGGGGTGGAACCCATACTAGCACCCCAAATTTTAAGACCTGCACCTAAGAGACAGACCCCAAAATATCTATCCTTGAAACCACCAGACACCAGACGCGTATCCCGGAGAGCCACTTGAGAGCAACGTGAGAACCAGCACAGACTCAGCGTCCCTGGGGCGGCCTCGGTGTCGGTGTCAGGGACGTCTCAGTAACTTGCCTGCTTCTCAAAGCGGTGCGGAGGGGCCGCGTCTGGCCGCGGCGGTGGCCGGGGGCTCCGGTGGGGCACAGGCAGGTGTCCTCAAGCTCCAGAGCCAGTGCATCTGGTGGGAGTTCCACCTGCGTTCGGGACCGGTTTTACATCTGAGGCCTGCTTTAGGTCAGGGGCCCGGGTTTTACGTCAGCATCGGGTTTTACGTCAGCACCTATTTTACTTTGGGGGCTCAAGTTTAAATTCCGGGTTTTGCCGCTGGCATTCGGAGCCACCTCTACATGGCCTGGGTTTGGTGGCCACCGGCTCTGCCGCTGTGGTCCCCCCAGGACTATGTGAATTTGCACGCTTTCGGAACTCTGCCAGAGGGTCTGGCTTCCAGTCAACCTGAATCTAGATGCTAACAAGCCTCCCCTTTAGGGCACTGACAGGTCTTGGCACATCCCCAGCTCCTGAGAGCCTCTGAAAAGAAAGCAGGAGGTTGGGACACTCACAGCGGTTTGAGAACTAGCCAAGAGCTGGGGCAGGATTAAATGATAAGGTTCATCTCCAGGAGGCCACTCTTTCAAGACTGGGAGAGGGGCTGACATCAAATGCATCCAACAAAGCGAGCCTGAGAAAATGAAGAACCGGTGTTGTGCTGAGGTACAGAAAACAGCAGTCATCCGCCTGTAGTTAAGCCCAGACTAAAGAAGGCGCAGTCACCTGAGCCATCTACTGGGGCCAAATACATGTTAGACATAAGAATCTTGCAACATTTGTATGCATCAGTAGCATATTCTTGATTCCAGAAAGAATTAAAGAGAAAAGAAGGCATATATATATATATATATCAAAGTATTTCCTCCAAATGAGGTAATTTATTTTTCTGTATTCCTCCATCTCTTGAGGAGGAGGCCTTGAACCCTGCACCTGGTTTCTTTCCCTGGGAAGAGAAGAGAGGAGGATGAATGTTGGAGGAAACTCCCCTCCAGATGTGTCTACAGTGGTTACACCCCTAGAATTAGTTTTCCTTCTGACTACCCAAAGACCCAGATCCGCTGTCTGCCGGGGGTTCTGGTGTTCTTTTTTTTCTAGGAAGGAGATTCATAGAATATCATTAAAATTCAGTTGCAGCTCAGAGAAGTTAATGTGGACCCATCTCTCCCTTCTTACTCCCACCAATGACAACTATAAAATCTGAAGATAAGCAAGAAACAAAGTGAAGTGTGGAAGGAGAAAGGTGGGTTGCTTAGGCACCCAAGGACAGGAGAATAACACAGACGCAGGTTGCTAACAACCCAAGAGCCAGACCCCTCTCTTCATCTGGAGACATGGGTGCCCCCGGGGGCCTTCACAAAGGGGATCCCACACAAGCACCAGTGCCAGAAAGCAACTTTTTTCCTTACCTTGAAGAGCTCCTTCTATACCTTTAGGAGCCCCAGCAGGATCAGTGGGAGCTTCAGAGGCACAACATAAACCAAGCAGACAATGGCTTGACAAAAGGCTGAGAATAAATTCCTCACAAAATTAGTCCAGGACCTGTGTGTTGACCCAAAACAGGGTGACAGCATGCCAAAATGCAAGTTTGAAATGGAGTTCATAATAGGCAAAATTTCAGGATCCAATAAAAAATCACCTGTCATAGAACCGGGAAAATCACAACTTAAATGGGTAAAGATCGATGCCAACACAGACATGAATTAGTTGCTGGAACTATTGACATGAACTTGAAAGCAGACATTGTGAGTGCTCCAGCAATCAATTACAAATTATCTCAAAACAAACTTTTTTTAATATATTTTATTATTATTAATTCTAATGGGGTGACACCAATAAATCAGGGTACATATGTACAATGAAAACATCTCCAGGTTATCTTATCATTCAGTTGTGTTGCATACCCGTCACCAAAAGTCAAATTGTCCTCTGTCACCTTCTATCTGGTTTTCCCTGTGTCCCTCCCCTCCTCCCTATCCCACCCTTCCCTCCCTCCTCCCATCCCGTAACCACCACTCTCTAGTCCATGTCTCATAGTCTCACTTTTATGTCCCACCTATGTATGAAATCATGCTGTTCTCAGTTTTTCTTTTTTTCTGATTTACTTATTTCACTCCATATAATGTTATCAAGGTCCATCCATTTTGTTATAAATGATCCGATGTCATCATTTCTTATGGCAGAGTAGTATTCCATAGTATATATGTACCATAGCTTTTTAATCCACTTGTCTTCTGACGGACACTTGGGCTGTTTCCAGATCTTCGCTATTGTGAACAATGCTGCCACGAACATGGGGGCGCATTTCTTCTTTTCGAACAGTGCTATGGTGTTCTTAGGGTATATTCCTATAAGTGGGATAGCTGGGTCAAAATGCAGTTCGATTTTTAATTTTTTGAGGAATCTCCAAACTGTTTTCCACAGTGGCTGCACCAGTCTGCATTCCCACCAGCAGTGCAGAAGGGTTCCCTTTTCTCCACATCCTTGCCAGCACTTATTCTGTGTTGTCAAAACAAACTTTTTAAAAAATAGAAATATTTCAGCAATGAAATAGAAGTTATTGAAAATAACCAAAAGGAAATTATAGAACAAAAAATATGCAATAACTGAAATAAACAATTCATGGGTGGGCTTAATTGTTAGTGTCTTTGTGAGTTCAGCCCAAAGCCTTTGGCATAGTCAGTGCCATTGGCAAACCAGATTCATACTCAATACTAATCAAAGGTCAGCACTCAAGCACCTTAAAAAAACATTAGAAACCCATCAGAACAATCCAACCTTGCAACTACATCTCTACTAAGCACATTCTCAAAAGTCTCCCTCAAACTCCAAGTGCATTTTTTCTTTAAATTTGTGTATTCATTCTTTCCAAATTATGCTTACCTTTTTTGTGTGTATATGTGTGTGTGTGTGTGTGTGTGTGTGTGTGTGTGTGTGTGTGTGTGTCAGACAGAGAGACAGAGAGAGGGACAGATAGGGACAGATAGGAAGGGAGAGAGATGAGAAGCATTAATTCTTTGTTGAGGCATCTTAGTTGTTCATTGATTGCTTTCTCATATATGCCTTGACTGGGGGGCTCCAGCAGAGTAAGTGACCACGTGCTCAAGCCAGTGACCCTTAAGCTCAAGCTAGTGACCTTGGGCTTCAAGCCACCAACCTTTGGGCTCAAGGCAGTGACCATGGGGTCATGTCTATAATCCCACACTCAAGCCAGTGAACCTGCGTTCAAGCTGGTGAGCTGGTGCACAAGCCAGATGAGCCCTCACTCAAACCGAGGACCTCAGGGTTTTGAACCTGGGTCCTCTGCGTCCTTTGACACTCTATTCAATGCACCACCACCTGGTCATGCCAAGTCATGCTTACCTCTTATGTGTGAAGGATTATGCTATGTGTTATAAAGACTGCATTGAGCAAAATAGTCTTGGCATTCCTGCAGCTTAGAGCTATTTCCTGGAGCTTAGAGCATTTTAAAGTACACTCAAGCTGAGGGCCCGTCCCATCTTCACATTTTCAAAATTGAGTGGGCAGGGGGTTTCAATGACAATTCTTGCTTCTGCTTCTCTTTAAGACAGGTTTTATATAATTGTATGAGGTCAGGAAACACACCAAATAGTGGACATGGAACAGTATCTCTCTATCCCTCCAGCAAGAGAAAACATCTAGAAATGTGCATAAATGTTGTCACTCACTTGTCTAGATGAAATGGTTTCAACATCAGAATTCATCACTGTATTTCATAAGTTAAAGATGACAAAAGCTATATCCTAAAATCTTTACAACATACAAACATAGTTATTTATGACTATTGTATCTTAGTTTGCTAAAGTCATCAGTAATTTCTTTGTTGCAAAATGCAACAAATTTCTATCATTATCTTTACTGGTTTTCTCTGCTAAATTAGATGCTGCTAGCCAGTCTCTCTGTTCTGAAACTTTTTATGCTTAGTTTACAATATATTTATTTTCTCTTGATTTTTATTGTTTCTCTTCTATATTCCACAGCTTAATTCATTATTGGAATTCCTTTTCCCTGACCACACCTTAAGAGTTGTAGTTACTTTGGTGATCTCACATTTTCTCTTGAGTGACCTTGTCCCTTGGATTAGATGAGCTAGATTAGATTTCGATATATTTTACCTCTTCCTATCCTTTTCTGCATATTTGTAGTTTTCTCAATTATCTCCCAGGCTAATGCAAATAACTGTTTGACATTTTGAAAGTCAACATTAATATCATATCAGGGGTAGGATTTATAAGAAAAGACAGAAAGATGAAACAATGACAGTACCTTGCTCTCACCTTTACCAACAATGCTGATTGGATTAACTGTGCTAGGAGAGCCATAAATTAGCTTCAGTGAATAGAGAGGAAGGACAATTTTCCCATTCAAGAAGCCATGGGGAAACATCAGTTGGGTGCTCACCAGATCCATTCGAGGTGCTGCTAATATGTGATGAATAAGGCTTTGTCATTGACCTCTAGCACTGAAAGTGTAACATTTATTTTATTTTGCCATCCTTTTCACATTAAAACAATCACAGACTTTGACTAAAGCTCCTCATTAAATTATGCAAAAATATTAAGCTTTACTTCTAAAAATCTTGCATGCCATCAAAAGATTATCAGGCAGTCAGGATTTCTGTTCTTTCATTTAGTCATGGTTTCATTCATCCTCATTCACAGAAACACATGTGTTCATTATTCATGTTTTGAGAGCTAGTTGCACCCCAACATTCTCTTCATATATTTAAATTGCAGCCTTTATCACTTATTAGAACCAATATTCTCATTGAGCTAGGAGTCCATGAGCTGCAAAATTCTTAACCTTTAAAGAAAAATTAAATTATTTTTCAGAATTCTTCATTTCTTATGACAATATTGTCACTGTAGAAATTATAAAATTTCTACCCTTGTTGCATTTGGACTAGGTGATGAGGTGAGAGAGACAGAGAAATATCCCTTCTCCCATATCTCAGAAGCATGGTTCCTTCTGTCATTACCAAGAAACAAAGCAGAAACACAGGGCAAACAGACAGGCACCTAACAGACAAAAGAGAACATAAGTATCAGCATAAAGTGATACCTTAATACCAACCTCAGAAAGGTGTGCTATACCCTTCCCCAAGCTACTCTTTTATTTAAAAGACTACTAGAATCAGAACCTAGCCTAGAAAATATTACAGTGTCACTATGGATCTCAACAGGATACCCAAGACAGAAAAAAAAAAGTCTCAGGAAATCATTCACAAGTGAAAGAAAACCAATATAAAATTGATGAGGAAAATGCTTACTTTCAAAATAATGGCCATTGGAAACAGTCTAAATACCATTAACACAGAGATGATAACATATATTAGGGCTTTGGCCAGTTGGCTTAACCATAGAGCATTGGCCAGGTGTGTGGAAGTCCTGGGTTCCGTTTCCAGTCAGGCCACTCAGAAGAAGCGACCATCTACAGTATGTCCATAAAATCATGGTGCACTTTTGACCGGTCACAGAAAAGCAACAAAAGACGATAGAAATGTGAAATCTGCACCAAATAAAAGGAAAACCCTCTCAGTTTCTGTAGGATGATGTGGCAGCATGTGCACATGTGCATATCGGCGCATTTATAATGAAGCGCCACCACATAGGAATAACATTAACTCGGTGGGATAAGCAGTTGAAGGAAACCGGCAGTTTGGTGGAGAAACCCCGTTCTGGTAGGTCATCAGTCAGTGACGAGTCTGTAGAGGCTATACGGGATAGCTATCTAAGGAGCCCAAAAAATCTGTGCATGCGTATGCTCGACAATTACACCAAACAAGACTACAGTTCATAAGGTGTTAAAGAAACGTCTTTGTTTTACGCGGTACAAATTGCGGCTGTTGCACGCTATCAAACCAGTGGGTAGACCCATACGATGTGTGTTTGCTACAGATATGCTTCATGTGATCGACAATGATGCAAGATTTTTGCAGAAGACTGTGTTTAGCGATGAGGCGACCTTCCATATCTGTGGACATGTTCATCACCATAACGTCCGAATATGGGCTGCTGAACATCCTTATGCCTACGTTGAGTACGAACGTACCCCTAAAGTGAATGTGTGGTGTGGCCTGATGCATGATAAGATGATAGGCCCGTTTTCTTTTTTGTTTTTTGTTTTTTGGGTTTTTTTTTGCGGAGCAGTCTGTGACCGCAAACACCTATCTTGACATGTTGGAATTGTATGCAGTGTCACAATTTCCAGAAGGTGTCATCTTTCAACAGGACGACACTCCTCCACCCTATGCCACCATTGTTTGTGAGTTTCTGGATAGAACATTCCCCCCCAGTGGTAGATAGGCAGGGGTTCTGTCAAGCCATGGCCACCACGATCCCCAGATCTGACACCCTTAGACTTTTGCCTTTGGGGTTATGTGAAGCAACATGTATACATTGAATGTATCAACGACATTAATCACTTAAAACAGAGAATCACAGATGTTACTCACTCTGTAACACCAGATGTCCTTACCCAGTGTGGCAAGAACTTCACTATCGTTTGTATGTGTATAGGGCAACAAATGGAGCCCACATCGAACTGCACTAAATAGGTATGAAACTGGGAGAGTTTTCCTTTTATTTGGTGCAGATTTCACATTTCTATCATATTTTTTTGCTTTCCTGTGACCGGACAAAAGTGCACCATGACTTTACGGACACACTGTACTTTTCCACCCTTCTCTTCCCCTTTTCTCTCTCTCCCCACTCCCCCCCTTCCAGCAGCCATGGCTCGATTTATTGGCCCTGGGTGCTGAGGATGGCACCATGGCCTTGCCTTAGGCGCTAAAATAGCTATGTTGCTGAGCAAGGGAGCAATGACCCCAGATGGGCAGCGCATCGTCCCATAGGGGACTTGTTGGGTGGATCCCAGTCAGGACACTTGCAGGAGTCTGTCTGTCTGCTTCCCTGCCACTCACTTAATAATAGTGATAATAATAATAATAATAATAAATTAGATACATTAGATTGTATATATTTGTCTGGTCAAAATTCCAACATGTGTGTCGGAGGGAAATATACAGACACACACCACCCACGATTGAGTCTTTTGCATCAGCTGTGTTCTACAATTCAGCTTAATTCTGACACTATCTACCTGGAGATAGCAGCAGGTCCCACAGGTTGAGGACTTAGTCCCATGAGACTGCCCCCACTTCAGAAGCCCCTGCAGGTCCAGGTTGTCACCTGTATTTCTGACCAACTGACTATATAAATCAGAAGTTCCCAATATACTCATCCCCAAGGTTCAATTAATTTGCTCACAAAACTCAAAGAAATATTTTACTTACTGGATTACTAGTTTGTTATAAAAGGATGCAATTTAAGAACAGCCATGTGGAAGAGATCCTTAGGCTAGGGCAAGGTATGGGGAAACGGCAGAGAGCTTCCCATATCTCTCCCAGGTGAGCCACTCTCTTCAGTTCTTAAGGTGTTTACACGTGGGAGCTGTCCAAAGCCTACCTATCCTTGTGGGGTTTTATAGAGTTTTCATTAAATAGGCATGACTGCTTAAATCATCTACCATTGGTGATAAATTTAACCTCCAGCCCCTCTCCTATCTCCAGAGGTCTGCGGGCTAGACTGAAAATTTCAATTCTCTGATCATACGGTTGGCTCCATGGCAACCAGCCCCCATCCTTAGGTGCTTTCCAAAAGTCACTCATTCGTATAACAAAAGACACCTTTATCACTCTCATTGCTTAAGAAATTCCAAGGTTTTTATCAGTCCTGTGCCACAAAAGGGAACAAAGACCGAATAAGTATTTCTTCTTATAAGTCACAGTATCACAGTATCCACTCAATAACATACATAACAGGTCAATCCTAAAAATGGTCATGTAGAGTCATGTCCATTGATTGGAAAAGATACTTAAGAATTTTATGAGACAGAGTCAGGTTCTATACATGTTTATTTTATTAAGTAAAATAAGATTCTGTTATAAATGCAAAGGCACTGGTGGTTGTGGGGACAGCTCAGGTCGTGGCCTGCAGGTCCAGACCCTACTTCTGGTTCTTTGCCAGTACATTTAGTAAGGCCATTTAGCCACCTGAGCCCGAGCCTCCCTTCCACTTTAAAAATAAAGGTATTTTTTAAAATTTATTTTTATTTATTTTAGAGAGGAGACACAGAGTGAGAGAGAGAGAAAGAGAGAGAAAGAGAGAAAGGGGGGAGGAGCTGGAAGCATCAACTCCCATATGTGCCTTGACCAGACCAGTGCAGGGTTTTGAACTGGCAACCTCAGTGTTCCCAGGTCGACGCTTTATCCACTGCGCCACCACAGGTCAGGCAAAATAAAGGTATTTTTAAGTTTATTAATGAAATCTCCAAAATGTAAAAAAGAAAAAAAGTTCACTAATGGTGTAAAATTTGGATTGATAGATTTCTTAAACCTCCAAATCTCTTTATATTATCTATCCTCACATTATACACTATCCAAAAACACTTGCAAATACCCAAATGCACTGTAAACAGCAGAGCCAATGTGACCAATGTTTCTGCAACGCCACAGCAAAAACTGTTGGTGGCTGTGGCTGCCCAGAGTCCCCCATGTGTCCTTCATGTGCCCTTCATGTACAGAAGCCATACAAGGCCACCCTTGTTAGTCCAAGACACAAAATTGCCAGTAATATGATGTTGTTCATTTGCGCTTCTTCCTTCACTGAACTTGACTTACGGGAGATACTTTTCATTTGGGCATAAATGACCTTTTTTTGTTTGTTTGTTTGGAAAGGGACTTCTGAGGACTCTGTCAACTTGAGACAATATTTTCAGTAAATAGGCATGACTGACTCTCCCACTGCTGGTCTAGGAACCCTAATGTAACCACTGGGTGAATACAGCACTTCACACAGGCTTGGAAGTGCAGTCATGCGTGTGGCCCAGAAGGAAGCCTTTCTTGCTGAGGCAAAGGCCTGGATGCCAGGGTGCACAGGCTGCAGTGGGGGGCTGGAAGCCCAGCCTCCCTCCGAATGAGGGTGCATACCCTGAGAACAGTGAATGCCTTCAGTCGGTGACGGTGAAGCCTGGTAAAGCAGGGGATGGGAACACTCTGTTTCTCAAGCTGGAGGATGACAGGGTAAAAGGGGCACTCAAAGAAGTCAGCTTAGCTTGGGTAGGCAGGATGAATGGATGTAAAGACTGTTGGCCAAGACTCAGACAGGGGCATGAAGCGGTCAGTAATCTGGGTATGAAGGCCTGAGAACAGGGTGAGGCTGAAAAACCAAGCAGGATGACTCACCTTGCACCCCTACGTGCCATGCTTGGATGGTGTTCTTGTACAAAGTCCAAAAGCAGGGGTCACTTAATTACTTTTCTCAAATTTCCCTCAGTTTTGCCATTCCCAACTTTTTGCTATGTGGGAGAGAAAGAAACCTTTCTCTACCTTCCATGGTTCTTCAGCTGGTCTAATAACTGGGTGTACATGAGACAGATTAATAAGAGAAAACAACCAAATTTAATTACACGTATACATATGGGAACCGCACATACACTAGAGAGCCAGGGAGTCCACATGCATGAGAGACTCAGAGACTGGAAACGAGGTGTATATGACATCCTGAGCTAACGATGAGCTAAGGATCCTGAAACTTCAGAGGAGAGCAAGGTCCTCTGTTCAATAACTCAATAATTAGGAGTTGGTGCTGCCCTACAGATAGGTCATAAAAAGTCATTTGGGGTGATAACTCTTATCACTGCCAGGGCCCCTCATTTAAATTCCTTAAGGAAGAGATAAAAATTTCTTGTGAGCGTGTAGGGTCTCCACATCCCAGAGTGAAACACCCTGAAGAGGCTCAGGGAGGCCTGGTCTGAACTCCTTCAAGTGACATTCCCACTGGTAAGGGTCTGGGGTGACATCCAAGCTCTCAGGGAATGGAACAGTACAATGGTACCCTGTATGCTAATTCTGATTGTTGACACTGCTGTCTCACTATGAAAACCATAGAGGAAGGATAACTGAGCAAAGATGGGAGGAAAATGGAAAGAAAGTGGGAGTGTTCACCATATAGGAATATAATTTTAATCAAGTTTGATTTTAGAAGTGACACCTGAATAGCTATATAAGTTCAGAGCTCTTTACACTTAATCTGGGGAAGTCATAAAAAGTATTCTCTTTGACCAAGAAACCTGGTAGTCCATGAATACAGGAGTTCTCAACAAGAGCCACCCCTGAAATAACGGCACCGTGCACAGCAGTGAGTTATGAGAACAGGACCTTTTCCTTGGTATTGTTTCATGGGTCTTGGTTATAGTTTCAAATTTTGTGTGTCTCATTATTAGCACAATGTTCTACACTTATACCCTAGTAAATATTGTTGCAAGATAATATTTAACAATAAAGGTATTTTGTTCACTAGCCTGTTCCCTGTCAACAACTGGAAGTTGACCTCTAACATGCCCCAAGCTGAACAAACAGTAGCGGTGGATGTTTGCATCTGTCACTTTGAAAATGCCTTCCTTTTTAAATCTGGAATGAAAGAGAGTTTCCTTACCACGCCCCTACACCTCCCCCCCCCCAAAAAAAAGTATACCAAAATGAAAACTTATTATAGTACTTTTCCTTCCTTTTTCCCTCTTCCTTTTTTTGAAAGTCTTCGGTAGAAAGCTGAGTCTTTTCTGGAAAGCACAGTGGTGGACACTGATGAAAAAATGTCGTTTGTAGTAAGTCCCCTCCCACCTGCACAACTGAAGAGGGGATACCTGACCACGTAGAAATATGCTGTTAGAGAGAATTTGAATTTTCAACCTTCCCCCTCCTATCTCATCTCCTTTCCTTCCCTAGAAACTTCTATGGAAGATACGCTGTAATGTACAAATATTTCTGTGTTGTGCTGACTACTACATGAAGAACATCCCCCTGCCCCCCCCCCATCATACTTAAGCGGAATTACCCTGTTGAAACAGCATTCACCTGGGAGTTTGGACAGCTTAGATGTCATGTCGTCATGACTTGGCCACAACTTGGCTAATAGTCACTTCCCTTCTCCAGGCCTCCATTTCCTTTCTGGAAAATGAAGAGTAAGTAATGACATTATTTTGACAGTGGCCAATTTTATGAAATATAACAGGCAACAATTGCTGGCAGGTGTTTTACGACAGACCTGGCTTCTGTAGATCAAGAACCATCAGGCTCATTCTGAGATTTGAGGTTCTGTCCTCATCTGAAATCAAAGTAGAGTAGGTGCATTCAGTGCTGAATAAAGAACCTGTGAGAGGCATGTGGTTCTTCTTAAACCAGAGCATCTGTTTACCAAACACAGGAGGCACCCACGGAGGGAGCGTTTATAGCTCAGACTCAGCCTAGCAACATCAGCTGTGGGGATCACTTGTGGCTGGCTCCATTCTATTTATGGGGATTGGACTGTAAAGGTGGGATGTAAATTCAAGCCCATATGCTATGGAGAAATACATGTTTCCAAAGTGGCTCGATGGCTATTTTTAAAGCCACAGCTAATAATTTACCGTCTGACACCCTGGGGCTTGCCTGGATCTAAAAATAGTTGTTCCTGAGCTTTTGGACACTGTCAGGGAACACTAGAGAGTGTGCAGTGGGGAGTGGCATCGAGTAAAACTTGGACCATCAGGAAATACATGACCAAATCAAATCCAGTCACTCAAGATCTGATTTTTAAAAGATGGATGTGACTGTTGATTTTCCATTAATTAAATTTGTAAAGATATTTTAAGGATAGAAATAAAATAAGAGCCAGCCGGACACATCCTTTGGGTTTAAGAATGAGTCTGAAATCTTATTACATCACCTCATTAGTGGCAGGTTAGCGACATCAGAGAAACAATTAAAGCAAATGGCCCACTTAGGGCTGACAGCTGACCCTCAGTCCAGCTGGCAGCAGCTTGTTGGGGTCAGGTTGCCCCAGGGAAGGGGGATCCATTCAGCCGCAGACAGTTCTTCATACTCTGGCTTCTCCCAGCGCTGAGCACTTCACACAAATGAAATTAAGCCGGGAGAAAACGCAAAAGCTGGCATTTGTTTTCCCCCAACACAAATCACAGCTTATGTGGCCCTTATCCAGGGACTGAAAACAACTTTGCCCAAGTATTTTGTCTGATAGCTAATATTTATTTAACAAAGGAACTAAAATTTCTTTGTGTGTTTGGATTTGAATGTTTACAAAATACTTGATTAACTTATGTGTGCTGAGAACTTCCTATGATTGCTAAAATATGGGGAAAGGTAATTCAAATAGGGGAATTTAAGCCAATTTTTTTTTTTTTTTTTTTACTTTGGCTATTCATTGGTTTCCTTCTGGCCATGTACTACTTACATTGTTGTGTTTCTCTACTTGACTATCTATCCATCATCTATTTATCTATCTATCCATCTGTGTATCTTTCTATCATGTATTTATCCATCTATCTGTCTTGGATGTAGTAATTAAGTGAGGAGTGTTTAAGTTTCAAGCAAATTGCTTCACTCATATTCCTAATATATTTAAAATTCTCAGCTAAATGGAATGGAGTATTTAGCTAAACATACATTTTCTGTTTAATGCTTTTGACAACATATTGAAAGAAAGTTGGGAATAGGAAAAGGGGGCTACATGAATGGGTTAATTTACACAGCTAGACTGTTTTTATTCCTAAACACGAGAGAGAATGCTTTCTATGCATCTATCATTTTCCTGCTTCAAACTTAGTTGAGACTGAAGATAAATATAGAAGTCACATTTGAACATAGGAAATGGTTTCTCCAGAGAAAACATCCCCCCCCCCCACACACACACACATACACACGGACCTCCTACCCACAGCTCAGAAGTGAGTCAGAGGCTCCGCTGGAACCATGTGTTGGAGGAACTGGTGCCCTGGAAGGGGAGGGGCTGCTTTCAAGGGGTGGGGGGCACAAGCTGGTGTGGTGAGTTTTGCTTGGTCGGTTAAAATCTAATTTGTGAAGTTGGATTTCTTTCAATATCTGAGATTAGTCATAACGGCCAGGCTATGGAAAGGAAATTCATGGATTCCAACGTTGTTCCAAGCATTTCAGTTTGTTTTCATTCAAATGGAGAAAAATAGGGAAACAAATTAGACTTGAACTGTCAAATTATATTGCAGCAAAGAATATGATGCTATATTGTTTAATTTTATAAGAAATCCCTTAAAGAATCAAACATTGAAGCTAAGCTAGGTATTAAGTGCTTTATTAGGCCTGTCCTAGGGCTACACATGTCATATTTTACTGTGTAAACATATGACTAAGGAAAATATGGACTGCGAGTTGTATGATATTTAAACTAGTTTTGATTGGCATAGCTGGAAAAGATATTACTGTCATCAGTTATCATTGTAGGTAGAAGACGACATCTCATAGTATTGATTCCTTATACAGTTTTTTTCATTATAGTATATTTCCACGACATTATCCTTTGATTTTTATTAATCAAAAATAACTTTGGTACAAAATGTTTAGAGACTTTTTGTAGTTATTTTAAAATATATTTTACCATTAAATTTATTCATAGTCTTTTCCATAAAAAGAAGTATTTTTTATTGTAAGAAACAATGTATCTAAAAGTAGGACTTTTTCCTCACTTCACTTAAAAATAACACAACGTATCTTACTCCAGATTTGTCTTCATTTTAGAAGATTTTAGAAATCTTAAAAATATGTAAACCTTTTAGAAATATCAAGATATTTCCAGATACATCCTCTTTAATTTGATCTCATCTTTTTACCCCACCCCCTTATATGAATAGAGTCCATTCTAACAAAACAAAACAAACAAAAACCAAGCACTTAGGCTATATTTAGGTATCAGAAGTTTGAGCCTGCTGGTTTTCTCAAGACTATAGTGATATGGTCTCAGACATACTTCCAATGAATGAGGCAGAAATTGACCCAGAAAACTATACTGTGAGGCAGGATGTGAGAGAGAAATCCCTGTACTATGAATCTATGCTATATCAGAACAAAGACTGGGGGCAAAGGAAAAGTTGTAGTGAAAGGGGAACCGGTACCTACAGACCTGGAGAAATTCCTCTCTACCGCCAGGATCTCAGGAAGGACAGGAGGAGCTCTTTTCCAAAGGAGGAACAGGGCAGAACCTATTGGGTGAGTGCCTGCTGTCCAGTAGTTTGGACAGGAACCTCTCCCACCAGACACAATGGCAAGCACCATGCTTAAGTGTACCGTTGTAAATTTTTAGACTATCTTTATGTCATTTGTTCGGTAGGTCTAATCAACAAACAGGTGGTCTGTATAATAAAAACCATTTTGAGGACTCATGGAAATTATGCTATTTTAAAATCGATCTCTTGAAAGGATTTTCTTACAAACATTTCAAAAGAAGAAGGCTGCTGATACATTCCAAGGATGACTGGTAAGTCAACAATAATGCTCTAATATTTTTTTTTTCCAAAGAGAAGAAGAAAAAAAATCAAATTAGAAAGAGTTTTAAAGACTTAGAGCAAAAGGTTATGCAGTATCATCAGCTCCTGTGCAGGACCTGACCTTTGATGAGCAGAGTCCCAAGAAACATGGGACAGGTGTCAGCGCTGGAGCCTGACTAAGAGTTGAGGGATCTCTTGCACAGTTGCGGGGAAGAGAAAAGAAAACTTCCTGAGACATGAAAAGTCAGCCCTGGCCTAATGGGGAGTGAAGATGGAAGACAGTCTGGTTTTCTCCTGACCAGCAATCCCTGCTAAAATATTTGCACCAACACATTTCATGTTTCAGACTAAGAAATGGGACCTCAAGAACAAAATTGTCCTAAAACATAAACCAGTGGCTCTCAAGTGAGATGACTTTGGCCCTTCCTCTTGCCTCTCTTTCTATCCACTGTTCTTGGAACTCTAAAGGGTTTTTTATTTTTCCTAGGATCTTAGACAACTTTCTCTCTAGAGATGCTTCCAAACCAGAAACAGTGTTTAATTTTAATAGAAATGACACACATGTCTGACAGAAGTCCCCTGTCTGCTCATGAAGCTGAAATCACAAATCAAACAATGTAACTGAGCTACTAAGTCTCTCTGAAGAAATTTGAAATGCTTGGCTATCGAGGTCCCTCAGGTTCTGTTTACCTGGATAATCTAATCTCTAAATCCTGCTCCTGAGATAGACAGACCGGTGGATGGACATGCTGATCGAGGCTGCAGTGCCAGGGCCCCCACCTAAGGCTCTTGTCAGCAACTCCTCCAGCATATGGAGCAAGGCTTCCACAGTTCCTAGACAACCACATTTCTTTCAGTAGTTACAATCCCCCCAGAATTCTGTTTCTAAAATGTCAACACTGACTTTGGAAAAGCAGGTATACATGGGAAGAGTCTCTCTATCACTCCAAAGTAGTTATAGAAGGAAAAGGATGACCCCCAAGTTTTTATAAAGGAACACCTCAGGTAGGTATTTCATGACAGTAGCCTAACAGGGGTCCTGTGGAGTGGCAGAGCAAAGTCCCCTGCAAAGAATAAAAATCGAATTAAATAAGAATGACGCACAGCCTGAAAAAAAAGGGAACTTGATCTGTTCTATGTGCTGCCCGGGACTTTGCCTGTTTTATTACCAGAAAAGATTGTTTTCCTGAAAGGGGCCAAAAAGTACCAGTGGTCCTGGGTCGGGGCCCTGCAGCTGAGTGTCTTAGTGTCTGCCTGAGAAAGTCCATTCCACATGGCACAGGACACAATTTGCTTATCTTACCATAAAGTCCCAGATTGAATGAACAATTGTGTTTTGTTTTTTTTTTTTTTCATTTTTCCTGTGAGGAAATTTCCCCTAAAAGAGAGAATAAAAATTTCTAACATTTTGTGTGAATAAAAACAGAAACAAAAACACCTGTTACCTAAAAGGCAGACATCATATCAAGTACAGTAGCCCCACACCTTCCTTCAAGTAATTAAAGCTTCCTGACAGGCCCAGAAGGTGAAGGGAGGTTCCCTGTCATGGAGAAGGGCTGGCTATGTGCCTCAGGCAGGTCTCTGAGTCTGACAGAGCTGGCTGGTCCTGCTCCTACCCCAGCACTGTCTTCATCATGGCAGAGCTGTTTCCTATCATGAAGTGTACTCAAGAAATATGGGCTTGAGCTGGTCAGCTGGGAGGATGGTAAAAGAGAAACCAGTTGCTCATTGCTGCTCAGTTCTGCCTTTATTGAAGCTATTTGTTTTCATTATTTCAATCAATGGTGTTATTGGGTGTATTCTCAGGAAATGTAAGCAAATGGTACCATGTAGAAAACCCTGCTGGCACCAGAACAAGGACGTCAAAGAGGATTTCTGCTTCTCAGCTCCTCACTAGCTTGTGCTGCAGGTATACCTGGCCAGTTCACTGGGTGTGATTACCTGAGACAGATGTCACATCAGCACCAGTCTCCGTCCTGTCCACACAGCCAGCTTCTGACCTCTGGAAACAGCATACATGGATAGTCCCTCTTCAGGAGGGGACCTCTGACCAGCTTCCTTCCTTCTCTGCAACTCAAGTAACTTTATGTGTAAACTGAGAACAATAATACCTACCTCCAAGGCACCTTTATGTGAAATAAGTGTCAATTTTCTTTCCATTTCTAGATTTACCTTTATGCCACAGATAGATGAACATTTCCAAAGCACCTGTTTTGTCATATTGTTTTCCTGCTTGCAAGCATCAAGTCTCCAGATGTGACCTGCAAAAAAGAGGAGACAATCTGTGCAAACATGTGTTCCCTTCTGCCCCCTGCCCTGCGCACCCCCACTCTTTCTGAGTTTGTGGAGTTCTGTGTGTCTCATTTCCACCCGTCTGACGAGAATGTGCACTCTGGGCTCCGTCCAAGCCCCCTGGGTGCAGGGGTGCCGTGCACTGCCCTCTTTCTCCTGTGGTCCTTTCCTCAGGCACCAGATTCAGGATGCACATGGAGCCTTGAGATGGTTTTCTAGGTGCAGATCTCAGGCAGAACACACCTGAGTGCTGGATGACAAAGCTAGTGTTTCATGAATCCTGATCCCTCTCCAAAATGAGATAAGTGAGATAATAGGTCAGTATAAAAAAATAATAATAATAATAAGAGGAGCTTTTTGTTTTCTTTTCCAAATATGTTCTAGATAACACCCAGAGTGATCACAAGTGTTCTCACACATTTTGGACACATTGAAGGCCAAGGGATGTGGCTGATCATGAGGAGCTACAAAGAACGTGACCAGCAGCTGGAAAGGGGGTCTGCGAATCTTCATGTCCCTACCTCTGAGCTCACACCACTTTCCAAAACAGTTTTAGGTTTCACCAAGGAATCGAGCTTAATTATTAGCATTAAGGAGAATACTGAAGGCTGGTGATGATCCATTTCTCCTTTTTCAAACTGCACTAAAACATCCACATTTGCTTTTGGGGTGCATGTGTAGGAGTAAGGATTGGGCAAATGTTGGGGATGAAGAGAAGTTGAATTTTTAATCTCTGAGCTAAAGGCCTCTGGTGACTTTCGAGTTCCCCTGAAGCTTCTGATTTTCATTCTGGTTCAAAACCACAGCTCCATGTGCTGTTGAAATGGCATTTTCTCCCATTTGCAACTTCTGCATTTAGTATCAAGTCTTTGGTAACATGTGTGGCTGTGGGGATGAGCACGGACCCTCTTCACATGTGTTCCACCATCAGAGTACTTGCCTCTCCCTTGGAAACAGCTCCCCAAAACGAGCTGAGTCCTTCATCCAGGCAGAAGCCACGAGCAAGGCCTTACTCCTCACAGTGCCAATCCAGGCCACCGACAAACATCAAGAAGCTGGTCTTAGTGATACACTTGATACAGGAAATGAAAGACGGAAGTGACCAAGTTAGAGCAGAACTGAAAGTCTGCAAATAAAAAGTACAGATCCTTAATCACAACTTTTCCTCTGCACAGGCTGTACAAAAAACACGCAATTCTGTAAGAGACCGGTCCTTTTCTTCCAGGATCTCTTTAGTCATCTTGGTTTCTGTCTCTTGCTTTAGCTTTAACTCTGAGAGCAATAAAATAGTAAAAGCACCATGTTTCCCTGCTCTGCTTCTAAGGCACTAGAAAGATATTTCTCCACCAAAGAGCCTGAGTTGAGGACTCTTCCTCCAACTTAACTGTGCTCAGCTTGATCTTTTCTCCTGGCATATTTGAGAAAGTAGAGGAGTAGCTCAGACCCTTTTGTTTCATTTCTAAGCCAAATACTTTGGGACTTTCTTAATAAGTAAATAGAGATAAAGCCATCATAGAGTCTGTGGAATGGAATGTTAAGCAAAAAATAAATTAGACAAAAAAATAAGTTGGACATGTTTATTACAAATGACAGACTGAATGGCCTGCACAGAAGATTGTAAGCCAAAGTCATCTTTGCCCCAGTTGTTAAAGCTTTTCATCATGTGGTTGTGGTCTTGCTTTTGACTTGCCAGGTCAGCAATTAGAAAACAGAAGGACGTGCTCACAAACAACTTCTGGCAATTCCTTGGGAATCTAACTTTTGATCCATATCCACTTCATAAGTCTTTGAAGGTCAAATGTGTATACTTTTCTGCACTTTGGAAAAAAGGTAACTGACCATTTCTAACCTTTGGAATTCTCTTTAATACTAATAGTTAAACTCGAATTCTTGGGCTTCTCCAGCATTAGTTCTTGGAAAATATTTGGAGAGCTCATACCATCAACTTACATGTAACCTTCCTGCCAATCGCTCATCGAAGCCTATTGTTGAGTCAAAATTTGTTTGTTCATTTATTTTTCAGAACACACCAAGTTAGAGGGACTTTAGATGGGAAGGAACTTACAAACTCAAGCTCTTATGTTATGAACACACCCTGTAAAATAAGTAATACCGTGCCAATATTGTAATGAGCATTCATTACTTATTGGACCTAAGTCCACTTATGCAATACTGCCACTCTACTCTTGAATTTGTTTACAGATTTCATTGTTTCTAATGGGAGATGCTTGAAGGTAAGTGCATTCCGTCAAGCCTGTCACGTCATTCATGCTGTAGCAGCCGCACCAGGACAGTGGCACTTGGCTGGATTCAAACCTGAGAATTCTTAGGAACATCACCAACTGTCTGGAAAATTAGGATAACAATAGTTTATTAATTGGATTAACTATGAGGATAAAAATAACACTTGTGAATGTTATGTAAATTAATATAAAATTACTTAAAAAACTAGTTATTCTGAAATAAATTGTTCTAGCTAATAGTCATCAGTCAGAGTAACAAACTATCAAAGTGGTTCTCAAAGGGTGCACCCTAGAAGGTTTCCAGGTGTACCTTATGGTATTCCAGAGAAATATGTGCCTGTTGGAGACCAAAAAACCAACAGGGTTTTTGGAGTTTAGATTTTTGGGGGACACAAGTGTGGGGAGTTGGCTGTAAGCTGACAGTCTGCCCAACCCCCCACCTCACTTGCTGATTAGGTTGCAAAAGGCTGTTAAGCTGTGGTGCTGGATTGTTTACACTACCCGCCCTGTTCCCCGGAAAAACTGGAGACAAGTTTCTTCTATCCTTTGTTTGGTGTCAAGTTAAGATTTGCTAATGGTCTCACTTTGCCTTATAAATAAAACAAGATGCAGTTTTTGAGCATGCTTTGTTCTTACCAGCAGCAATTACAGGGCCCTCTGAACCCTGTATTTTCTTAATTCTGTGTATTTTCTTAATTCCACACCGCTCCCACTCAGGACCTAGAATTATTACCTGCACTAGTTTGTGGCATGGGCCCAGATATAAAAATAAATATAGTTACTCTATTATACCGTTTCATTACGGAAATACAGCTTTTTTTGTTAACACATCATTATTATATTTATTATTAACACATCATTATATTATTTCTAGATAAATACACCCAAATAAAATGGATAGATTTCTCAAAAAGAAGCGTGATATTGAAAAATCTGATTCCGGAAATGAGCAAAAGTTAAGTGTAAATAAAATAGGAGTTGACGGCTGATGAGCAGAATTTAATTTATAGCATTTCCCATCACTTAACACTGAACAATACGATTGGATTAGAACCCCATTCATTGAAGCTTCAAGTGATTTTGGCTTAACATTAACAGAAGAAGAAGAACTGGCAGCTATATTCACTGATCATGGATTGATGATTAAATATAAGGAATTGTCTCTTGAAGCCTGTGGCAGACAGGACTCGAACTTCATCACAACCCCACCTCATCCTATTACCCCACGCCACCTCCCACAGAATATGTCATTAATCAGTAATCTAGTTTTTCCAGAACACACCAGAAGAATATGTGGCAATATCTAAAAAGCTTTGAACATTTCACTACAATTTTCAACATTCTATTTATGTGAATTAGGATTTTCTGCCCTCAACACAATTAAGAGTAAAAAGAGAGGAATTCTTCATATTGACAAGGAAATGAGAGTTTGCCTTTCAAATATATGCCAAAACATTGAAGAAATTCTAGGACACAGCAGGCTCATGTTTCTCATAAACACAAGAATGAAAATACTTAACACATTCGAGCCAGAACCTGCCGAATTTACTCAGTCTTACTAAGAATATATCTATATATATAAAAAGATAACTTTTTTGTCGTTTTTATTTTTTAACCCCTCTTCTTTACAAATTCTAAAAAGCATAACTCAAAAAATGTAACATAAAAATGTTTTTTAATATCAGAATAAATTTAATTTTGTCATATTTATTTTGTTTAATTACCATAAAACATGCTTGGACTTTATATTTTTTCTTTAATATTTGACTTAATTATTATAACATATTTCTCAGAAATTTGTATATAGAGAGCCTACAATTATTTGTAGGATTTTAAATGTATCCTACTTCAAAAAGTTTGAGAACCACTGCACTATAGTGTCTCTTCTGCCTCTTCAGCACCCCACTGACAGGAGTCTGATGCACTAAAGAGCATCTGTACCAGTGTGGTGTGTGACTGATCCTGTGATTCTGCTTTGTAATTTAAGCCAACTTGCTCCTGTCTACTTACCAAACCTCATAAGCAATCTTCTCCAACCATTCCTTCTTTGCCCCCTAGAAAAATTAAATTCTGTACAGTTGAAAGAAAAAGAGATTTAATATCTACTAAATATTTATTTGGTGTAATTCCCACAAAGTTCTGCAAGGAAAGTAATGGTCCTTTTCCATCGATGCTGCACCGAAGGCTCAGAAAGATTGAGTGAGTCACCCACAGCCACACAGCTCAGACGTGGCAGACAGGACTCGAACTTCATCACAACCCCACCTCATCCTATTACCCCACGCCACCTCCCACAGAATATGTCATTAATCAGCAATCTAGTTTTTCCAGAACACACCTGACATTTCTTCACAGAGTCTCACCTGGACCCTTCCTTTTACTAAAAGGTTAAGGGGTGTGGTTCCTTTTGTGCACATGCCTAGGAGATTAAAACCTGGTGAAATGTGTCAGACTGCCATTCCAGAGCTTGAGAGAGTTTCCCAGAACAGGTATGAATGGACCAGGAAAGTGTAGATTCTTATTCAACTGCCCTACCCTAGGTGTCCGTCTTCTGACCCCGGGGCCACTGTGGGAACAAGCCCAAGAGAACTGAGTCACTGCAGCCTTCTTCCATTGTCCTGTAGAGAGAGCTGCTCCTTGATGAAAACTTGCTCCCCATGAGTCTGACCAACACCCCAATTATTTTACAGTCCTGAAGGGTCATGGGCAGTTTAGTCAAATAAAGATCTGGATGATGATATGGCTTGTAGTTTGGTGACATTAACATGCTTGAGCATTAGGGACCGCTAATATAAAACAGGAACAATAATTTCCACTCTCACAAGATTTGGGGAGAATAAAAGACTGCATGCAATATGAATTGGGGGGGGGGCACAACATTCAGTCCATAACAGTATAAAATATAAAGAGTAACAATGGGGATAAAGCTGAGGAGGGTGAGGTCTGACCCCATTGCAACCCACTCTCCACCCCCTGTACAGGGCTAGCCCACAGTTTTCAAAGTCACAGAAGCTTTGATGAATTTGATCCAGTAGGAAACAGACAGACCTGGGAGCCAGAAAACCTGACTACCGGTCTCAGCTCCAATACTAATATTATGCTCTTATTACTTAAGATTAGATAACATTGGTATTTTGGACACAGGGCCCACAGCATGGGGAAAAAATAGGCAGAGAAAAGGAAGTTGCAGAGTTAAAATTGGTCCAGGGCTGGAAGTAACCTAAAAGAGTTGGATCTTTCTATGAGTCTAAGTTCAGGGCAAGCTATATACAATGTTGAAGAGCCTCAGGACCCTGGATGTATCACCATTCAGGATTGAGCTGGAAACAAAGCAGAATACTTTTGTCTTCAGGGGTTTGAGCACTTGCCAGGAGGCAAATTCCTCCCCTCCAGGCTGTGGATCTGAGAGGTCGAGGTCCCAATCCCCATTTTAACCTTGGAAGCTAGACTCTCCTGGAGTTTGACTTCACAAGGTTGAGAAATCTCCAGAACTGGCATTTGACCACAGGTGTGTCGGACTCTAAAAATACATCCATCTCTAATCCAAAGCTGATAGAGACTTGCATCCCAAGGGCACTGGACTTGGCTGTCACTCATTTCACAGCAGTTGTAGAGAAGGACCTCCAGTGTGGGCTGCTGTGATGTCAGGGACATGGAAAGAATGTTAGGACAGAAAAAAGCAATTTTTTGGGGAAAAAAAGCAATTTCTGTAAGGTACTTACCCACCTGTTTGTTTTATAGGTACAAGCATTGTTTGTGATCTGCACATGGCAAAAATTATGTATGGCCAGTAGCCACGAACACCATCACAGTCGCCTGGCCAGTATAGGTTCGCATTAGATTTGGACAGTCGGCAATGAAACAACAGAGCCAAGAACTGGTGAGCCATCATCTTTAATCCTAGCTTGCACCCGGCGGGCAAGTAAAAACACACACTGGGCTCCAAAACCCACTCATTCAGTGCTCACAAAGCTACTAACTTATCCGAGTTTCCTAGAATCAAAGGTTTCTCGTTCACCAGACTTATTCACCTCTGTTCCTCATCTCCCTCTCTCTGTACAAACTCTGCCCAAACTGGCTTCTCTCTCAGCACTCCACCACCTTCTCCTCTCCTCCACGTGGCCTTAATCTGCTCTCTTACAGCATGGACTCCTCCTAGAATGTAATCACTGTTCTCCCGGAACAATGTGATCTCTCTTCCTTTTAAAACCTTTTGGCTTGAAAACCCAACACATATTAACATAATCACTCTCATTTCCAAGCAGGAAGGGCAACTAATACCATCACCTGGGCAACGGACTTCCATGTGGGCAGCGCCATCTTTAACAAAGTGAGCATAATATATTTTATCTGCCCAACAAAGTATTACTCTTTTTTTGTGACTGTTGTTGTTACCTGTGGGAGAGGGATAAAGGAGTCTGGTCGATGTTCTATTGCCCTTGTGTCTGAAGCTATTTTGCATCCAACGTTTCCTTCATTTTTAAACCACAGTGGACACAAACCCTCAAAATGACAACCTCCAGTGTAGACAATAAACTCTGTACTCCTGAGTTATGCAAATAAGGATGGACCTGACCATTTTAAAAGAAGGTGGTCACCCATCAATTCAACTAATAGTAATGTCATTATTCTTGGTAAGTTTTCTTCTGCCAGTAATACCTGTCCTGTTTGTAAAGAAAGAACTTTGTGTAATGAACCAATTATAGAAGCTATGACTTATTATCTTCATGACCTGCATATCCAATGAAGGACTCTGTGACAGCTTCTCCCTGTGTAGGGCAGGAAGGAGGGGGCTGCTTTTATGGCCCATGCTACAATCCTAATTTCTATCTGCCCCTTTTTAGGATAACTTGCTGGAGCTGGATGGTCACGTACAGACGTGTTCAACAAACAGTGAAAGGCTCTTCTCATACCAAGAGGGATAGCAGCATCTGAATATGCTCTTTGTGACTTCCTCAAATTGTTTCTGCATCTCTAAGTCTCTGGACCCACCTAACAATTTTACAAGGGTATTTTAAAATTATTTCTTCTGTTTTACAAAAAAGAAGTTACAATAATAATCTGAATCTGAGTGAACTCTGAGATACGCCACTCACCTTGCCTCCAGATCCCAGGCTAAGTTCCTTTCATATATTATTTTTCCTCCTAAAACATCTCAGCATGGCTGTTCTCAACCCAGCATGACAGATGAAAAGCTGAAGCAGAGGAAGGTAGGAAAGCAGCGGCATCACAATAGTTCAGCGCGGTTTCCATCAGATGAAGGTGTTTTTTGTGCCTTAGCTCCTGAGACCTGCATCTCAGGGATGCTGGGAGACAAGGCATTTCTACTGCAGGAAGTGGACGGAGCCTCTTGGCCCAAGTCACTGAGCCAAGCAGTGGATGGGGCAGGGGACCAGGCCTTCAGGCTCTGTCATGTTTTATTTGTTGCTGTGGTTTCCTGAAAGGACTTTTCCCTGTGGTTGGTCACAAAAATCAATTGAATGGGAAAGAGCCACTAAAAGAAATAAATTCATGTGAGAAGAGCTTCTGTGCAAGAGTCTTAAGATAAAAACAACCTGCCTGTAAGATAGCCACTCGGAGCAAAGAGAACTGAAGTCTCTGCTATCAGGGTGGCATCCTGCCCGAAGGGATCCCGGCACACACACGCGAACAAACTCAGATTCAGCAACTGTTCCCACTTACACAGTTGCACAAGGGAAGGATATGAACTCATTTTTTGTCTCAGACACTCACTGAATCATGTTACCTCTAACAGGAAAATGATGGTACACACTTTATAATGTCCTGCCTAAAACGAGTACATGATAAGCAGTGACAGCTTAATCATCCATTTGACCTTGAAGAAAAAGACACCACTCTGATTGAATGTAGTAAAATCAACATCAAATGGCTTTGAGTAAAATGTAGGACAAGGCAGCAGGTTGTGAGCAGCGAGGTTTGGGATTTGCAGACATTTTAACTAGTCACCTGGGAGCCTCCCATTTATTCTTCATGCGCAAAGAATCTCATTCAGAATTATAAGGGTTTTGTATTTGGTTTAGAATATGTCAAAACACTTGATAATTTAACTTTAATGACAAGCACCAAACATATTTTCATAAAGTTTCACTTTCATTTCCCTGAGAAACTCTGTTCAGAGTCATGTGACCCTTTCTGGAACATTCAATACATTTGTAGAAGGGAAAGGCCTTTTAATTAGTACAAAGGTGAAAGACAGGCAACTCACAGGGGGATGCTGCCCCAGTGGAGGGAGACAGTTCTTGCCAATGCTGTACTACTCAGAACCCAGCTGCAAGTGTATGGGTTTCCCTGATCATTTTCCTCTGATTTTCAAACACTTCTTCTTAGGTAACTTCAATCGTAGGTGAAAGGGGAGAAAGAAAGAATAAAATACAAAATGGATAATTGACCTTTCTCAAGCCCTTCCAGGCGAAAGATTTACCCTAGAGGTCTAATATTTTGGATCCAATAAGTTGTTGGGTTTTATGTAAAGATCATCCCTAGAACCAAGAGACCCATGCTATTGGCACGGGGAGTGGAATAGTAATAAGTGGAGTAGTTCGTTCATTCACTCATGGAACAAGCATTTTTAAAACACTCTAGGAGGTGAGCAATCTGATATGCAAAACTAAGTGTACATATTCTTGGTTCAAAGGGACGCCTCCTCCAGGAAGCTGGAGAGAAAGGTAAAGAAGCTCAGAGAAAATGCAGGTGATCCAGACTAAGGAAGAGCAGAGGGGGACGCCCCAGGCATCCTTCACAGGCACTTCCATCTGTTTCTGAAATGCATTACTCCTGGGAATGATGTGCCCGACAGTCCCTCACAGCAATTCACTCACCTCACAGCAGAAATAAAAATGAATCCATCTGTGTGTTGTTCAGATCCATCCTGGGCATGCGGTGGTGGGAACTAATGCAGAAAGGCTTGAATTCCTGACAGCCAGGACATGCTCTGAGGCCAGAGCGGATGGCCTGGTGACACGTTATGGGATCTGATCAAACATAAGTCAGAGGGGCAGTGGGGGTGGATGGTGAAGGAGCTGTGGCTGCACATAGAAATATTCACGTCATCATTGTCAAAACCGGAAAGCAGTAATGAGCACCAACTTGATACACTCGATGTGATCTGTGCAGGAGGGCCACACACACACAAGCTTTGCTTTGAAACAATTTGTACTCTAGCCATGCATTACAAGTGAGAAATAAAAACACAAACACCTCACACTAAGTATCAAATAAAGCAAATAGTAAGAAAAGGACACAAACTCAGGGCAGGGGATGCCTGTGGCTGGTGAGGCCAGGAAGGCTGGTGGTAAAGTCAACATATAAGCTAAGTCTTGAAGACAAGGGTCCAGATTCAGGTATTATGCTCCTCTGGTTGCCAGCTGAACTCCTAGCAGGGCACTCATCACCTTGACATTCACCAACTGTGGGGTGAATGGACGAATGAGAGAATAAATTATCTGTGCTCTCAGATCTTCTATCCCTGGGTCACATGGAGTTCTGCTGTTGTCCGGCAGGTTGAGAAGATGAATGTGGGCATAACCAGAAGACAATGGAATACAAATGTACTTCTGTCACACTTGACACAGGTGCACTTGTTATAAGGTCTAATTCAAGAAACTAATCAGATGGCTACACAATTTATTATGCTACAGGATAGAGGTGCTCATCCTCTCTCCCTTCCTCACACAAACTGTGTCAGTTAATTAACTGCACTTCAGGGTTTTTTGTTTTTGTTTTTGGTGACAGAGAAGGGGTGGACAGTCAGGGACAGACAGGAAGGAAGAGAGATGAGAAGCATCAATTCTTTGTTGCGGCACTTTAGTTGTTGAATGATAGCTTTCTAATATGTACCTTGACCATGGGGCTACAGCAGACCAAGTAACCCCTTGCTCAAGCCAGCGACCTTGGGTCCAAACTGGTGAGCCTTGCTCAAACCAGATGAGTCAGTGCTCAAACCGGCGACCTTGGGGTTTTGAACCTGGGTCCTCTGCATACCAATTTGACGTTCTATCCACTGTGTCACTGCCTGGTCAGGCTGCACTTCAGATTTTACCCGTGTAAAGGGAGATAATAATGGCTGCTCTGTCTACCACAGGCAGTCTGAGGACCAAATGACGGGCATCCTTATCAGCCTTTCATCAGCTTTGTCATTCAGAGTGGTTGCCAGCCTCAGAACTTACCTGAATGCTTATTGGTTGAAAGGAGATGGCCAGTGAGACCATTTTACAAATAACAGCAACACCAAAAAAATAAATAAATGAAAAATAAACCTCTGCAAATATGTGACTTTTTTTCCAACGTAGGACAATAAAGGCATAGAATGCATGTTCATGGGAGCTATGCACATAAGAACAAGAGTGATGAAAATAATAAGCAAACAAACAAACACCATTTAACATAAAAAAAAATAAACCAACAGGTGTAAATGAATGTAAGCTTAGAAATTTTTACTGTGTAGTGTACATGTCAAATTGAAGTGGCACCCAGGCTGACTGCGTCATTCATAGGAACCATGATGAGATATCTGTACAGTTTAAGCTCAGTCCACTGGATTCAGGAGAACAAAACCAATCTCTGGACATACAGCCATTCGTGAAAACCATAGTAACAATTGGAGCTTCCAAGTTCTTTGTCATTTGTCTAAAACACTGTGAATTCAACTTTTTAAATTTGTTGGTCAATTCAGTTCCGCCATTGGTCAGTGTGTCCACAACTTTGACAGGAACGTGTTTTACTCAAAGACTTGCAGAGCTTCCTTCCTGTTAGATTTCAATAGCACAGCAAGTATTGAGAGAGTAAACGTCTCTATTGATCTTAAAAATATCACATAATGTCTCAGCTTGTCCTTCACTCAGTTTACTGAAAAATTATGTCATGGAAAATAAACATGAGGAAATGTTTCCTAATCCTATTTTTTTATTCTATTTAAAAGAAATTTAATAGAAAGAACAAGAATTATCTTCCCGATGGAGAAATAAATATCCAACACACAGTGAAATAATGACCAACTATTGATCCCCACATATCGTAGCTCTAATTTTCCAGCATTCCCAAAAGGATTCCCATTGCCTTCATTTTGAAAATGAGAAAACAAAGTTCAAGGGGTTGAAGCCAGGAGTGAACCTTCTACTCACATGGGAAGGTTCCCTGGAACATAATATGTAAAAATGCCCTGTCTTGGCAAATACAACTCTTAGAATTCCCTTTTAAAAAGCAGTAACCCTGAGACTGTGCTATCGTTCCAAGGGAACTCACAACCTAAGAAATGCTACAGGGTGCTCGGGCAACAACTTCCCCATGTTCTTGTACCGTTGTCTGGCTTCTGGGTGCCACTTCAGCTGGTCACTAGAATAAAAGTATTTTTAAAAGAAACATTCTGGATTACCTAACTGCAGGAAGCTCAGGGGTGGGTCATGTTTGATCCAGGGTGAACCAGAGGCTGCTGGCACTCCTTCCTCTCTTGAACCCCATAAACATTTCTTGTCAGAATGGGATGGGAACCTGTTCCGATAGTTCCATCCTGTTGACACACTGGAAGTTTGAGTGGAGAAGCCCAAAGATAGGCGGTATGTCTCCTAGAACCATCCACAGGTGCTGTGATTTCACTCTGCAAAAAATTCCAGTCACCGTTTTTACTGCGCTCTTCTTCAGACCAGTTGGATCCGAGGGCTACTGCTGAGGGCAACCTCAGAACTGCTGGCCTTCAGAGGCCTCTTGCCCCAGTAGTCCTCCAGCACCTCCTGTTACCTCACCTTCATCTTCCAATGGAACATAAGGACAGATGGATATTTAAAACTGAAATGCCATGGTTCACTATTTTAAATCTGTAGCAAACACTAATGTTTGCTTCAATTTACCTTAACTAAATAATTTATGTGTCTCAATTTCTCTCAAAGACAATTTTACCTTAAAGAGTTACATTTTTATAGTTAAAATACATAAACACATGTCTCATGGTGAGCAGGCTTGCTCTGGCTTTTGAGCTTGTGAATAAATGACCTATTTTGGGAAGGATGGTAGATCGCACAAATAAAAATAGGGGTGAAAGCGAAGAATTTTTTACATCCCCAATTGCAAGGGACTGTAGGACATCACTACCATCTTACCTATCCCACGTTGCTAGCACATTTTCATCTCCTCACCAACACAAACAGAATAATGACACTGGGCAATGTCACCTGCTTTTACACTGAGCTAATTGATAATGCCAGTGCATGGCATTACCTATCTTGCACATCTGCAGGGAAGTCTTGCACAACTCAAATGCAATGTAGTAATGTGAAACTTAAGCAATGGAGGGGAACAAGAGCTATATGCTTAGCTGATAAATGCAAGTCATAGAAAAATGTGCTTGGGCATCTAGCAAGTACAACCTTCAGAAAAAGCTGATATGTGGCATGGTACACAGTTATCCATTTTCTAAGCAGCTAAGCCTTTAAAAAACTTACTCATTGTTCATAGCAGCTTTGAATTGGGGGCTCTTAATTTATGGAACAATTTTAGATCATGTGGTGTTTTGTTTTTTTTTCTGCCCATCGGTTAATGCAGGGAAGTCAGTGCAAACCTTAGCCAGCCACTTACTTGGAGAGGGGCTCAGTGACAATGGGCATTCTAGTTAAATGTCTGTTATTGAAAATCCTTCAGTGACTGCTCAGCCCAGTGTGGTTCCTATCAGGACATGTGGTACCCAGACTCCTTCTTCTCTTTGTCTCTTTTCATTCACAGTCATTTAGAGTCTTCTCATTAAAATTACTTAGAGCGAAAGAGAACATGTTATAAAATAAATCTAGTTAAATATACTTTGTTGTATTGCCTAATTTGGGTGATGCATGGACCTCATTTTCCTCTCTTTGTATCTTAAGTACATACATTAGGTGGTGCTTGCTAATTAATGCAGGATGTCACATCCCCAATTGTGTTCTCTATCTTCTTAAACATTAAAAATAAATATATGCCATCTGTCTCATATCTTGAGAGCAATTCAAAATGGTTATTTTGTTTGCTCAGGATTATAGCACAGTTTATAGCTTTAGTGCTTTTGAATTGTAAAAAAGTTCTGTCTTAATTTCATAAATGTAACTTCATTTTAAGGTGAATTGGACAGGATACAGAAAACAGTATTCAGTGGTGATTAAAACTTTGGTTTTTCTTTGGCATTTGAGAGCCCTAACTGAACAACCTAGAGAAAGCAGCTCAGTGTTCCTCATCTGTGAGATGAGGATGGCACCTACTAGGTTAAGGCACAAGAAGTAGAAGATATCATCTTCATTATCACCCAATTTGGGGAGAGGAAGAATTTAGCTGAGGAAGAAAGGTTGTTAAGAAGTAGCTTATGGTGCCATAAGGTTAGAACCTAAGTAAGGAGTTACATATGAAAGCTATGTCCTTGCTCCAGAGCAGGGGTGCTCAATACGTCAATCATGATCTACTGGTTAATCACGAAGGAAGTGTGGGTAGATAGCATGACATTAAAAAGACATTGTCTTTTGATTGGCATACAAGGTAGCCAATCTGATGTCTGAACTTTTGACACCCTATGCATGCGCGTTAAACCGCGCTAACTTGTTCAGTTACATTGCTGCATAGTTAGCCTTCAATTTATTTAAACTAAATTCAACAAAGGGTATAAAAATGAGTTCCATAGCTGGTCCGAGTAAGAAGCCTAAAACCTACCACTTTCATACAGAATGGGAGGGGATTTTTTTCACTATGTCATATTCTAAGTGCGTTTGCCTCATCTGTCTGTGTGCCATTGCTATTCCAAAGAAGGGAAATGTGGAGTGGCTTTTTCGGACTGTTCATAAAAACTATGACATTGACTTTCCTCCGAAAAGAGAGCTGAGAAGGAGAAAAGTGAAAGAAGAATATTAAATAGTAATAGTAGTAACTTAAATAATGATAATATAGAAGAAATAAATTTATGTTTTGCATTTTTATTGTAGGTAGATCATTTTGATGTGGTCATCTTATAAGTAGCTCTCAAGCTGAAAAAGTGTGGCACCCCTGCTCCAGAGCAACCACATTTCAGAGGTGAACAACTTGATTCTAATCACCTCCGCTGCTGTTTAAGAACATGGGTCAGCCTGGATGTGTGGAATAAGGTTGGTAAATTGGGTGAATTTGAGAGACTCAGATCTGCAGTGGCTACAATGGCACTTTTCAAAGAGGTTTTGTGTTTGCTTTTGAAATAAAATAAATGCATGCTATAAAGCACCAAATGCTTGAATAACTTAAGTGTAATTAAAGGGGCAAAGGGCAATTTGAGAACATTCTGTTTTTCATTCTCAGAGCAATTTTCTCAACAATACTTTCTGCTGTAGCACAAGAGAAAGCTTTCTAGATCTGGGCCGAGTATCTGTGGATGGTGAACCTATAATTTGAAGTCCACTTTTTACTCACAGACCACAGAATTGTGGTGCTATATAAAATGCAAAATACATGTGACCTCGCTCAAAATATTTCAGCAATAAGAAAATGGAGGTCCATCATAGCTCAGCACAATGCCCACAAGCACACAGCAACTAGTTAGAATGGGAACATTTTCTTTCTTTGAGCTAGGTTTCAAAAAATTTGTTAAGCAGACTGAAATATTTTATCCTTCTATAAATATGCTGGGTTTACAGCTGATTCCTTGCACAACAGTTCTCCTTAACAGCCTTATTTGAACATAACTGAGCTGTTCGGCATAGTCTGCACATGACAAAGTGGTCCAGTCTTACCAGTAGCCGAGAACGCATTATCAAGCCTTTATTTAGCTGTACAGTCAGGGCAATCCAACTATTAGTCATCCTGACATGTGTTTCAGATCACAACACACCCATGAGTTCTGGCCAAAATTTCATCTGCTTCCTCCACCCTCCCACGCCACAAATCCTCCCAAATTGCTGATATTTTTACTGCAGATCTAGAAAGTCACCTTTAACATTCCTAATCTGGGGATGCATTTAAAATTCCCCTCCCCAATTATAAAATTAAAAGCAACTAGTTTAAACTCTGCACACCTAGCAAAATGAAGATCTGCTATGAAAGAATTCATGAGTACTTACAAAGCCAGGAAAATGTGAGAACTTCCTCAGTTAAGTCAAGAATATTAAGAAGTCTACCCATGGGAATTTCTACCATCAAACAGCCCCTTCTAGAAAGAACACATTGCTTTTACTTATTATTGATTAATTTAGTATGTTCTAAAAATGGACTTGCAGATAAACCAGTGCTACTACTAATCACGCAGTAGAACCGAGGTCGATCTAACACTCCTCACATGAAACCCTTCTACAAAACCAAAAGCAGACTATTTTTTTTCCCTTCTTTTTTTTTGTGCGTGTGTACTACCTATTTTCAAACTCTACTTTGAATGTATCCCATCCATCTTTAAGAGATAAAATCATGTGTTGAGCATATCACACTTTCTGCCTTGTTTTACTGGTCTAACCAGAGAAGGCAGGGGGTCAGAAGAGTGGGTTGGAGAAAGCCAGGCTAGCTTTTGGGCCTGCTGTCCCTCTTTTCGTTTTCGCCTTCCTTGGTGACATCTCAGTCAGGTATGTGGGACAGGTCAGAGAAGGCTGGCCCTGACCTAACTGGTTTGCTGGAACAGATTTGCTGGAGCACCAGGAAGGAAAGGGAGGCATTCAAAACTGTCATTGTGCAGATGCCTCTGTGGTATATTCCCCTGACTAGAGTGACAGGAAGATAAAACACAGCAAATGTTTTCCTACTGTGCCCTGCAGCCTGGCAGTGGCTCTCGTCAGCCTCAGAGAAGAGAATTCAGTGCATGACAGGGTAGCAACATCATCAGGCTGCTCTTTGCACACTAGCTCCCAGGTCAGGCTGTGAAGTTGCAAGAAGGAATGAGGCAGCCAAGTGGTTTTCAGGATTGCACAGGGAGATCTCCCAAGGTTGATTAATACAGCAGGAATGTGCTTCAATCCCCTCCCCACCAAAACAAAACAAAACAAACAACCAGAGTCAAGATGCTGATAAGAATTCTTTTATGTTATTCCAATAAAAAATACATTCATACAGAAATATAACAATCTTGCAAAAAACAATTTCAAATAAAATCTTGTAAAACAAAATTTTACAAAAATCTTACAAAGATTCTTTAGATAACAGGGTGTTTCAAAAAAAAAAGAAATTTCACAAATAGAAATTTTTTTAATGTCAAGCAAAAAGTTTCTGCTTGATTGAGGCTCAGTTATCACCTGAACAGAATGTAATTCTTTATGATGTACTTGCTTATTATGAAAATTACAGGCATTGATATACATGGCACCCAGCCCCACCCAATCAAACAACTCCATGGTGTTTCATAAGTGAGACAAGCCAGTGCAAGTTGGCTTTTTTTCCCCGTCTTGTCTTTTGTTTACCTTCTTGCTTAATGGAATTGTTATGGCTAGGCGCACAGCAGGGCCAAAAAAGGAGTTTTTCAAAATCCAGCAAATCAAGTACCTGGATTTTGAATTGCCAAAAGTGCATCTTCCCCCTTAGCAAAATAAAATGAGTTCTTTAGGTAAGTGTACTCATCAGCCCAGATAAAAAACCAGTTATGTGAGCTTTCATCATTGCTTATTTCCAGGAAGATCAAACAAAATACCAGCCCAGCCAGACTCACATGTGTATATATATGTGTGTGTGTGTGTATATATAAATAAAGAAAAGATCCACACCCACAAGCCAGCAGCTGGATGAAATATCAGCTGTCCACACTGTGGTGTGCCAATTCAGGAAAATTACGGGAAGAAGCTATGTGCTTTAAAAAAACAACTTTATCTGCATAAAAAGTGTTCTTAAAAATAATCCCTGTAATTAGCTGACTCTTAGATCTTCTAATAAGACTGAAATCCAAAACCAAAACCATAGTGTGTCTGAGACCAACTTGTGGGCTAGTATTCCATTCATGACATTTTTGAACAGACGACAGTGCCCCGTTACAGACCTGCCAATAGGATGGGCAAAATCAGCAGTCTGGAACCGAGTCCCTGCCAAGAGTCTGTAGCAAATCATTAAATTAAAGATAAAGCCTTTATAAAAGTTATAGTTTTCATTTTTACCTCCTTTATGGCCATTTTGAAATATTTCTTCACAGGTTGTAAAATTTTCTAGCTAAACATCTAATTTCTCCTTAAAAAAATATTTATATATTATATATATGTATATATATATATACACACACACACACATATACATACTATACACACAAATATACAATACACAAGAATTCTGCCCACTTTTAAAAAATTAACATACTTTCTGTATTACCAACAGATAGCTAGATAGGTATGTGAAACTTGTGCCTTTTAAGTAAATACATTAACATTGTTTTTATACTTCTGTATCTTTAATATGTGTGAAAATATTACATATTAAATACAGCCGGTGTGTGATCTATACAATTGTTGTGCAAAGTTTATATGAAAGTCTCATGGTGACAGAAATGGTCAGATTTTCCAATTACGTGTTTTCCACTTTAACACTGACAGTTAAGTTGTCTAAAATAGAGTAAATACTGACTTGTTGGGGGTTTTCATCTCTCTACTTGTCTTTGTGAAGGAGGACCTTAAAGAGATTGTTCTTCTGTATTTTACATTGATACAGTACAATGCCAGGTGAAAAAAGAGCCTGAATAAAGCATGCATCATCTATACCCCTGTACGAGACCCCGCGGGAGGGGCCACTTGCATAAGGCACCATTATTAAGATCTACAGTGCATTAACAGCTAGAAAACCAGAAATTAGTCCTCAAGGCATAAATAAGAGAAACATAGCTGCATGAGAAAACACTTTCTAAGCTTTAGTGGTTTTATCCACCCAACTGAGAAAAATTTTAGGTGTAGTCTAACATAACGTTAGACCAGGCGCACCCAACCCTTGCTTTCTTGACACCCAGCATGTGTCCAATGTCTTAAAGGACACCACTAAATTCTCCAAAAAGGTCATCAAATTCAGACTCATTTATAAAATAATCCTATGCTGCATACCCCCTTTCTGGAGGGGGAGTATTAAAAAATCAAAGGGGGGGGGGAAGGATTGTGTATTGCCAGGCCCAGATGGCTAGGGATCACTGATTTTGACAAATTGTATCTTAGCTGCTCAGTAACTGGAATCAAAATTGCAGTTCTAATTTAAAAATGGAAAAGCAAAAAGTTCCCTAGACCATGCATTACTTTTGTCTTGTAAGGAAAGGTTACCATTGTGTTATATTTGTAAATACACAGCTTATACAACGGGTAACAAATGAGCTGTTGTAGCCAGTAGAACAAGCTACTTGACACATTGCACGTTTCATAGCTGCACCAGACACCAAAGTTCCTCTCACACAGGAGGGTGTTCCCTCCTACACCCACTCACCACGCAGGGTACTGACCACCCACACTCCTGCCCTCCATGTTTTCCCTTTTTTTAAATTTTTCCTAAGGCGCAGACACCCCTCCCCCCACCTCAGGAAATGATTGGTGGTCATCTCATCTCATGGTTTACTCATCACACACAACATTCAAACATTTTTTTCTGTCTCTTGCAGTCTTGCCACTGCACAGAAAAGACTCTGCCTCATCACACAGTCCTAAGAGATCCTCCACATCCAGTCAACCCAACCATTAACATTCTCAGTGCACATGCTCACGGCAAAGGCTTAGGGACCACTCAGAAGATAGGTACCAGTGGCGAATCCAGGCCACCCAAACACCACACACCACAGGTGCTCTGCCGCTTCCGACATGACATGACTTTTTTCGCCCTCGAAAGACCTTCCAAGGAGAGGTCCTAGAGGCAACTGGGTGGGGTGCAAAATGGCATGCTTTGGCTGGAACACGCACCCTCCTTCCACGGCCGTCTCTCAGCCTGGAAGCTGTTTTAGCCGCAGGATTCACACTCTGCTCCCTCAGAGGTGCCTCTTCATGTGCAGGGCCAGGTGGTCAGACCTGGAGAAACACCTGCAGAGCCAATCAGCATCCGAGAGGTTAGGTCTCCAGCCATCGCTGGGTTACAGACCTCCCACCCTGCAACCTCCCACCCAACCCTTCCCAAAGGGAAGCTGGCAATGCACTGAGTCATCACAATTCATGTTCAAGGGCAGGAAATCCCAACTGATAGTAATATAAATTGAGGTCTCCATTCAGCTCTTTGGAGCATGTGACTTGACCTTACTTCCCAGTCTTCAAATTCAAAAACTATTGAAGACCTATCTTTAGAAGGTAAGAATCACTCTAATTTTACATACACAGGACACAGAGTGGCCTAACGAGGACAACTGGCATAACAGGGACCCTTTCTTAAGGTCGTAGGTTAAAAAAGGCCCACACAGGACAGGAGAACATGGGCCTTCCTTCAGGTATCTGTATGCCCAATCCATTGTGGGGATGGCATTCCCGCACCCAGAGCTTCAAGCACATACCTGTCACAGTGAGAACATTTAAAAGGCTTGGCACCAGTGTGCTTTCTGAAGTGTCTGGTTAACTCATCGCTTCTTGCAAAACGCCACTCACACCCTTCCCATGAACATCTGTAAGGCTTTTCTCCTGGGAAGAGAGCACAGGATAAGCATGCCATGATTTTGCTGACCAGAGCAGAAAGGGCCCTGCTACAACAATACATGGTGAAAGTCAACTCATTAGTATGCTCCAGGTCTGGTGGCTTCAGGAATTCCTAACACATCTCAATCAGGAACTGCTGCCGGGCTCAGAAGGTGACACCCAGGGGCTCCTGACCTAGCCTCAAGCCTCCAAGTACAGTAGAAGGGACCCAGAGCCCACATGACAGCTTTCAGTTAACATGTAAGAAAGACAATTACTCACACTGGAGAAATACTTGGGAGGTGATGTATCAGCCCACTGGACCCACAGCCTCTGCAAGGGCAGGGTTTTATTGCCTTCTCCATGGAAACGGTTTCTCCCAAGCACTTATTTTGCTCCTTACTCACTTCCCTGTGGAATGAGCTTTCCTTTGAGAAACTACATTTCGCCAGAACTGAAGTCATGAGTTTCTGGGAAACCCTATCAGGGGCCTTCAAAGGGCTTTCTTAATGGCAATCAAATAACCAAGTCCGTCTGTTCTTTGGTCAGATTATTAATATGAATTCACTAAAAGTGCTACCTGAGGATATTAAACATTTTTGCCAAAACCAGTCCTAGAGAATGCTGTTGGACAAATGGTAACTGGGTCCTGATCCTACTCTGCCATGAGCATTTTGGGACCCTGATGGAGGCTTCAACCATCTTCTCTTGTCATTGCTAAGATAAGAGTTTGGGTGACTTGTTGATGGGGGGTACAGGGGTTGGGTGTGAGGGTATTATATTGAGTGGAACACTTGAATCCATATTAACACAAAAAATTTAAAAATTGAAAAAACCCAAAATAATAAATGTTTGGGTGACTTGATCATTAAGATACCTTCGAGCTTGAAACTTCCTATGACTCCTTACCAGTTACCCTGGAGACTGTCATGGTAATTTTAAATGGAACTTTCATCTAGGTTGTGATATTTCATTACAAATATACATATATTTAATTTATGGCTTTTTAAAATTGGTATCAAAACAAAAGTCTCACAATTCACAGAAAAATTCCCAATAAGCACCCACTGATCAATACTGCTACATACAGAGGCTAGGGTCAAGCTCAATCCTTCTCACGCCACCATCAACACCAGAGAGGGTGCTTCTCAGCCACCCTCTCCCCAGATTCTTGGGTTTAATTTCAAATAAATTGGCAATGTCATGTAATTATCATGAACACTGGAGACCAAGTACAGTAGGCCCTGATAACCCAGAGGGTTGGAGTGGGTAGGGGGTTGGGTGGAGATGGAGAACGTGATTTACCTCTTGTCTGTTTACTCTGAAAGTGTCAACCATTCATCGGGCACACGTTCAGTCTTTCACCTCCTACTCTGTATTCCCTAGAGACCCAACTCTTTGAGGAAAGAGTGAGGTGAGGATGTGTCTGCTCTGACAGCCTTCCACGGAGCCCGGCCCCCTCCCAGGGCTGGTGCAATTCAGTGGCGCCCACCAGCGGCCCACCTCCCAGGTCGCAGGAGGGACTGACCTGTGTGAGTGCGCTGATGTGCTTTCAAGTGGGAGCTTTTGGTGTAAACTTTTCTGCAGCCATTAAAGTGGCATCGATGCACCCTCCTCCGGCCATCTGGAGAGGTGTCCCCATTGCCCTTGTCACCCGGCTTCCCCGAAGTCCCACTGCGTATCTTCCCTGGAGGGTGCGGCTCACCAGGCGCACAGCCCCACAGGTGAGAAGGGTCTCTGCTCAGTTCTGGAGAAGAAGGGGGCGTGGAGGTGACCGAGGAGCTCAGGTTCCCCGAGTTGACCAGCACTTCGCCGATAGGGTCAGAGGTAAACTTGGAAGTGGGAGAGAGTTCCTCAGAGCTGTCAGATGACTCACTGCTCACATCCGAGTTCAAGCTGTTGGTCTCCAGGTTATAACCAAAACTGGGGCTGCTGAGAGCATCTTCTGGAGGACTGGAGGAAATCTTCCCTTCCGAGTCCTCCTTTTTCTCCCGTGCCAGGATGATTTTGGTCCACAAATCTTCCTGGCTGTCAAATTTTATTTCGGAGGCAGACACATAGCAGGGTTCACTCTGGAGGTAACGTTCCAACTCCAGGCAGGTCTGTGCAAAAGAAACCACAAGAAGGCACATGATTATGACAACCCAAAATGGAACCAAAAACATTTTCAAAAACATGCAGGGATGAAGGGCAAACAGACTGTGGCCATGTCACTATAAGAACCGTGTCTTTAGGAGAGCAACAGGAAAGCTGCTTCTAGGAATGGGGATGGATTCAGAAGATATATCAGGTTGGACTAAAGTGACTAAAAGTCACTAAGCCAGTTTTTTGTTATAGTTACCAGTGTTGATTTTTCTAATGAGTTCTGTAAACCACACAAAGAAAACGAGCCTCAGACACACACCCCTGACAGGTTTAGCCAGATTATCTGACAGCCTCGGAATCATGTGCATTAAGAAAAACCCCAGCCATCCTCCTTTCTCAGGCACAAGATGGAAAGGCTGCACCGCACACAATGCAATGTGTTCTGACACTGCATGTGTCTCCCTTTGCAGACACAGCTGACAGCACAGGGCCACACTCAGTGAGCAGACGCAGCAAGCTGATGGTCTATATTCAAGGACATCAATGGAGCCATACAAAAACCACCCATTTCCTGCTTAGCCCAGACCCAGTAGGCTTTCAAAGAGTGCCATTCCCAAGTACAGGGCCATGGGTGCTTATAACGTTAATGATTTCCACAGTGGTCAGAGAAAAACAAGAGCTTCAACAACACAGTGGAGAAATCATTCCAGAATGGCTGTCTGCTATTGTAAAGGATGCAGGAGGGGAAATTACTCGGCCCCGCTGGGAGTGCCACAATGGACAAGAACTTTATCTACTGGCCAAGAGGACAACTGTATGAGTCATCAGTCTATTTCTTTCGCGCAATGCCAGAGAGACTTCCTTTTGAAATTCTGACCAGCAGCCAAAAAAGGACCCGTTTCACACATACATGCAGTGTGTCATGGACAGAGTGCCCCTCCCCAGACCCAAAACGAACCTTTCAAGAAGCTACAACTGCCGAGAGACCAGCATCCCCTCTCCCCACCATCTCAAACTTTCTAGCCACTGGAAAAGAAAAATGGTAGGAAACATTTCAGGATTAAATTATATCTGCCCTTTTCTTCACTAGGATCAACTTGCCTGGATTGCTATATCAGGCTGTCTATATGACCACACATCTACAGATGGAAACTTCTATAGCCCACTCTGCTCTTCTTAGCAAATCATGTTCAGGACTAGCTAAGCTACTCACAGGGCTCATTCCTGCTTTATGCAATGTGCCTGCTATCATAATATAGCACATACCCTTCCCCTCCCGACAGAATCCTCACAGAACAAGCATGAGCAAGCAAGGGGGGAAAACAACCACTGTTTTCTCTTTACCCCTAAAACTGGAAGTCTGGGTTACGACGCACACCAGTGGTCTGAGGAAAGACGGCTAGATATTTTATGGATGTTCCAATGAAAAACGAAAGCACATTTATTGAGATCTTGTTAAACTTTAATCATCTGGCTAATTTAAAATCTCCATTATACTGATGAACACTGGGGACCAGAAAGAAGCTCTTGGAGAGTTTAAAAGCCTCTGAAGGAGGAGAGCTCAGCCTGGCTTGTGGCCCAAATCCCAAATGCACGAAGGAAACTACTTAGATCAATTTCAATCACGTCCTAGGGAGCAGCTTCTTGAGGAGGAAAAGGGGGGAGGGGAGAGGAAGGGGAGACAGGGCTGAGAACAATTAAGCAGGCATGTGAAGGTTGCTACACTGTATTTCATCCCTCTTAAAAGCTTTGTAGGCTTTGGAATCCACAGAATATATTTGTACTTTGTGACAAAAAGCTAAATCTACCAGGGCACAGAGACTGCCCCGTCGAGCTTTTTAAAAACAATGGGACAAGTGTCAACTTCTCTCCCTTCAGGCAATCCGAACAAATTAGAAAGGGGAAGATATTAAGTTTCATAATTGTCCAATGTCAAAAATTTCAGTTCCACTAAAAATGCCGGATCCCTAGGCTCTTCTTCCCAAACTCAGACTTGAGGCAATTCAGACGGGCTCACTGTCATATGATTGATAAGTCACTGGTTGTGCAAACACTGTTGATTTTTTTTTCTTTCCTTTTTTTTTTTTTGGTCAACAAAACGTAAGGTAAGGAAAATACGGCAGACGGAGGCAAATGTTAAGGATTCCAAAGAAGCAACTGGAAATGGCCTGGCAAGAATAAAAACTGGTGTTTTGGTGGTGACATTTTTAATTAAAAAAAGGAAAAGAAAAAACTCTAAGTACAACGACCAACAAGGAAAACAAAAACAAATCTCTTAAAATACCTTTGGCATCCAAGCAAGTTCAAATGACAAGTTCCAGCTGTGGAGTCTGGAGCTGGTACAAGCACCGAACTTCTGCCAAGGGCTCGGGCCGGGATCCGGCGGTGGAGCTAGGTCTGCCCTTCGGTTCGGAAACCCCAGAACCGGGCGACACCGCTGGGAGCGGCCGAGCGCGGCGGCGCCCCACGCAAATGACAACTCCGCTCCACGCTGGAAGAAGCCCCTTTAAAGTGCCTACCGCAGCGGGAGGCAGCGGGAGTACGTTTAAAGACTATTTTAATTTTTTCAAAAAATGTATCCAAATCAAAAAAAAAAAGGAAAGAAAAAGGAGAATCAATACACCTCTAAGCACACAGCGTCCTGTCGGTGCCTGCACGCACTCCCTCCGCGGCGCACCGGGGCACCTGGCGGCACACAATTCCTATTTACCTGTTGCCAATATTCCTCCAGGGAGGGCAGCGCCGAGAAGTACCCGGTCTCGTGCACAATCTGGAGTTCCTGGAAGATGCTGCACATTGGGAGTACATCCATGTCGGTTTGGAAAAGACAGTCCTCGCTGTTGTTCCAACAGGGAGGTGTGCAGTCTGGAGTCGGGAGCGCAGCGGCCGTGCCTGCAGCGCCGGGAAAGTTTCATGCAAACTCAGTGCACAGCAATGAGGCGCCGCGGGTTCAGATTCTACCGGAGCCCAGAGACGCGCTCGCGAGCCCACACAATATTTGCAAACACCGGACTGACTGCAAACGTAACCCCTGCAAAACTTCCCTATTCAAACCTCCGCTGCCAGCTCCCCCTCCTCCCCGCGTAGCTCCCCCCATTCCCTCCCCCCACGTGACTCCTTCGGCCCGCCCCGCGCACCGCCCAATCACGTCGCGCCCGGCCCGGGGGCTGCGCGCCGATGATGTCAGCTTCGGCCAATGGCGGGCGCTGGCTCAGCGCGGCCCCGCCTGGCGTGACCGAGCCTCTCCATGACGGCCCTCGCCATTGGCCAAATTCGAACTTCTGGAGTCTCTGATTGGAAAGAGGCCTCGCAGGCTATTTTTAGCAGGGTATTTAAAGCGCGGGCCGCCGCACGCCCGAGGAGTCGGCGCTGGGAGGTGCACGACCGAGCGGCTGACTGCTCCCGTAGCCGGGCCGAGGGAGCTGGTTCCCCAGTAGTCCCGGTCCGGTATCTGCCACCCCGGCCGGTTACCGGTCACCCAGGCCCTCGTCAGTCAAGGCCGGCCGGTCACTCGGGTGCCGTCCCCGAACCGCCCCTGTCCTGTCACCCGGTGCCCACCGCCTGTCTCACGCGGGGCAGGTCGGTGTGCCGCAGGCTGACTGAGGGGAGCCGGCGGGTCCCCGTCACCGGCTCGTCCCTGTCCCCCTCTTCCTTGTCTCCCCTTCTCCAACCTCGGGGCAGCTCTGCTTTCCCCCGTCCCACCTCTGCTCTTCCCCTTTCGACCTCGGGTCGCCCTGCTTCATGTCTCCCCTCGGCCCCCTTCCATACTTCTCTGCCCGCTTTGGTCTTTTCTGTCCCTCACCATCCGCCTCGGTTTCTCAGGCCCAAGGCTGTGGCTCTGGGGTTAGGGTGAGGGGGCCCCGCTGCCGCGGTCGGGGGTGAGTGGCGCGGGGACATACCTGTGGGTCTCGGTACCTGCCTGACCTGCGGGAAAAGGGTCTTGTCCAGCATGGCCTGGAAGGTCCATATTGGAACTTCTGGCTGTTCGGGAATTTATTGTAGAATAAAGTGTGGGTTTTACACTGATTCTGTGGTAACAGATTCTGCCTTTAGCCATGAGACTCCCCAGTAACGGTTCTCAATAGGGTCGGGAACTACAGCAACATCTGCACCAGCTGTGTACTTATTGAAAATAAATTTGCAGCCCCCAAACCTAACAGAATCAGAAGATGGGGCCGGGCTGGGGGTTGGGGGGAACTGTCCCAGCCATTGTGTTTGAACAAGCCCCCCACGTTACTGTCGCCTGATAAAGCTTGTGAACCATAGATCTGTAACTTAAAGTGTCCTTTTACTTGTTACCCACCAAGCAACAGCCCTCACTAAGATGCAGATTCTACTTCTAATTGGGAGGAATCTGTTTATCTCATAGAGCTGCTTACTTTCACTAAGGTTAACAACCAGGCTTTTCCCCTCTGAATATGCAAACAGTTTGAATTAGGTTGAAGCTGACATTCTGTGCATATGTGTGTTTCTTTCTATAAATTGTCAACTAAGATATTATATTCACTTTAAAAAAAATAGTGCCAAGGCAACGGAGAATGCATTTTTAATTCAAAATGGAAAACTGAATTATAGCTACTATTTTTATTTTTACCTCAAAATAGAATTTAATGAACATCTTTTTAAATAAAGTTTTGATTTTTTAATGGAGTATGCAATCTTGAGAGGATTTTGTATGATAGAAATTAGTAGACTAGAATAGAAAAGAATATACCAGGATTAGGACCCTATAAGGTAGGCAGGGACCTTGGTGAATCAAAAGTTAGGATTGTACCTATATGTAATACAGTCTATGAAGATAATTCAAAATTAATTGACAAAAAATTATTATTATCCGTATTCATCTTATTTTACACAGAAACAAAGAGCATAACTGGGTCTCTATTGGCATGATAAGCAACTTGAGTCTATTTCCAGGAACAGAAATGGTTTGGTCTTTAACCTTCCACAGGTAGAGACAACTCTGGTGACCAGCAGCTGGTGGTATTTGGGATATGGTTTCAAGAGTGTGGTTATATTGGAAATAGGGTTTTCTCAGTTATTAGCAGCAAATACCAAAGGAAAAAAATATCCAGTGACTGTAAAAGCAAAGGCCAACATCCTAGATCTTTTGAAGGAGAGTTAGGTGAAGGGGAGATGTTCTCTAAGTCAAGATGTCGTGATGGCTCTCAGAGCAATGCATATGGGTATTAAGATTAGGTTATTCTTACTTATCTTTTGGATAATTATTCTTTGTTTTAATATTTTTCTTTATCTACATTTCTTTAGAAGGTAAATTTGTCCTTGTCTCTTACATGCACTGACCAGTACTTAGAAGACTGTATAGTTTTTTAAAATAGTGAACTTAGTGCAAACTTCCTGTTATAAGTAAGTAGTAGGGATGCAATGTGCATGCAGCATGATGACTGTAGCTAACACTGCTATTTGATAAATAGAAAAGTTATTAAGAGAGTAAGTCCTAAGAGTTCTCATCACAAGGAAAATTTATCTTTAATTCTTTTTCTTTTATTATCTCTATGAGAAAATTAATGTTAGCTGAACTTATCTCGACAATCTCACTATATATAAATCAAATCACCTTGCTGTATGCCTTAAACTTACACAGTGATGTATGTTAATGATTTCTCAATAAAATGGGAAAAAATGGTGAACTGCATTGGACGTAATACAGATACACTCCAAATGGTAATTCTCAGAAAAAATAAAAAGATGTAAAAACAGGTTAGTACAATGTGTTGAATTTGAAAGAGAATTCTATGACTTCCTGCTGCACCATTAATCATTCTTTACATATTATTCACACCCCGTGACTGGTCAGGTATTTGGGATTCATACATTCACAAAATAGGTGAAAGTCCCAGTGGTAGAGGAGATAAAAGTCTGTAGAGGTCTTAAAACAAGGCCATGGCCACTCTTGGTGTGTGTCATTTGGTGAAGATTTAATGTCAGCTTCCTATGTGAAAAAATATGCGGAATCCTGAGCAATACTAAGCAACAGAGACATCATAGAAGGAGGGAGGAGTGGGGTATGGTATAAAAAGATGGACTTTAGATTCTAGTTATCCACATTACCTGTGTGACTTTGGTCACATCCTTTCAGTGGGAGGTAAAAATGTCTATTACAGTTTGGTAGAATTGAAATAGATGATTCATTAAAATCCCTGCTTCATGGCACATAGTAGTCATTCAATAAATTGAAGGCAACACTCATCCATCTATAAGTGTGATGTTGACATTTATTTTATAATTCCTTTTTTTAAAATATATGAATGAACACAGCAAAGTGAAATCATCTTTGCAAATTACACATATCCAATCACAGGGAAAGTCAGATTCAATAACTTCAAGAGTTTCTTTGTTTTGCCTGCACTGAAGATTCTTGTACTCCTCACCCCTTATCACTCTCCTAGTCACGGAGAGAAAGTAGTAAACTTCAGTTAGTAAACATGACTCTTGTTCTCCCCTCATTTTCATCTGCTCATCTCTTTTTTCAATTGTCATGCTGCCTACCTGTATCACCATTTTCAGAAGGTCAGAACCTGTGCATCATGACTGCCCAGGCTCTTTGCACATTCCAGGATGAAGGAGGTATGTGACCCCTGTAAGGTATTTTTCCCCGCCGAGAAAGAAGGAAGGGGTGCCGAGAGCCACAAAATGTGGAATAATAAGAGGCTTTATTAAGTATTGCTCATCCCACCCTACGATGTCCTCCGGTCCCGGGGTTGAGAGACCGGAGAAGTCGCAAGAATTAAACTGCATGAGAGGTATTTAAAGGGGTCCTCTAGGGTGGGCGAGCAGTTATGACATGGTGAAATCTCACTGGCTGACGGACAGTCAATCTTTTCCCAGGGTCCTCTGGGAACTTTCTTTTGGCTCGCAAGAATGTGGGCGGCCCTAGCCAAAGTCCAGGGTCTGAGTTCCCCACCTGACCTTCCCCATTATCCACTGATCCTACAACCCCCTTGCAAACTTGTGTCATTCCTCATGTTCTTCCCACCCACATTCACCTCCTCCTCCACATGTTTTTCTTCTCATACTTATAGTTATAATAATTTATTTTATATCACAGCTCTCTTTGCCACATTTAGAACAAATAATCTATTGTTTAAAATAAACTTTTCATTTTAAACCTCAGTTTCAACTTAATTTAAAGGTACATTGTATATGGAATGGTACGTTGGTTTTGAGTATATTTGATCTTCCTACTTTTCCAGATAATTAGGAGGGGCTCTGATGAGGAGTCTCATGAGCCTTTCCAAGGACCACACCAGTAATGCTCCCAATGACATTGGGGTTCTCCCATTGAGCAAGAAGCCACTTTGTTCTATTTTTAGTGTCATTATCAAAACATAAGTTACCATATGACATTACAGTACAAATTTACTCTAATAACTATTAGTGCCGAAAATAGCTAATAAGGAAAGTACTCTATTGATAGTTTTTAATAGTTGTTCAACTTAATTTGTTTCTCCTGGGATCATCTAGGCACCCTGTACAATTCAGTCACATGGGTTGAAAAGTGTACTGTTCCTAAGAAACCTTTTGTTAACTGAAATGATGTAAAGTGAAGAATCAGTTACCTTAGGATACATCTTGCTAAGGGATACACAAAATAAATCGAGATAATACACAGATGGTGGCAGACACAGCTCAAAGTTCTGGGGCTTGAGGCTGGTGGTAAGGTGCTCCGCGAGGTCACTCTTACAGCTGTGGGTGTGCACTGCCTCTGTAACGGCTCTGCTTACTGCCAAACAAACTTTGAACACTATTTTAGCTTTACACCTCTTTTTTTTTTAAAGCAAAAGTCTTCTATTTCTTTCAGGTAGCGAAAACAGGTACTAAAATAGGCCTTTTGTAAAAGAGAAGCAGCCTACCATGAACTCTCAAAAAGCATGGGATACCTATATATGTGGGTGGCGAGGAACTTTGGCTCCATCTCACACCACATTCAAAAATTATATAAGGCAGATTATAAAGTAAGTGAAAAGCTGCCCTGGCAGGTGGCACAGTGGAGAAACTGCCACCCAGAGCTCAAGGTTGCTGGTTCCATACTAGGTTTGACAATCCTGGAGTTGCAAGCTCAATTCTGGGGTGTGAGTTAGAGCTCTGGTCTAAGCTCCATCTGAGGGTGCTGGCTCACGCCTGAGGGCACTGGCTCGATCCCCGGGGCTCGGGTTGGAGCCCTGGTCAGGGCACATATGAGAAGCAATCAAGGGGTACACAACTAAGTGGAACAGCAAGTTGATCCTTCTCTATCTCCAAAAAAGAAAGAGGCAGTAAGCAAAAGCTTACTGTAAAGCTTGCAGTAGAAAATATAAAAGAATATCTATGTAGCTTGGGGGTAGTCAAAATTATTTTAGACAAAACACAAAAAAGCTTTAAAAAGTTTGTTTTCTCATTAGTAAATTAGACTTTATCAAATTTAAACTTTATTAAAAGACACAATGAGGAAAATTAACAGACAAGTTATACGCTGGAAAATAAATGTATTTCTCAAAACATATATGTAGTATTAAACAGGTACCTAGGGGATATAAATGACATTTCTAAGTCAATACTGAAAATGTTTTTAAAAATAGGGGAAATGTTTAAACAGATACTTTACGAAAAAAGGAGATATAAATAATGACTAGTAAGCACATGAAAATGTGTTCATTATTCATCATCAAGGAAATGTGAATTAGAACTCACTATTGGGGCCCTCGCTGGTTGAGCGTTGTCCTGGTGCGTTGGAAGTACCGGAGTTTGATTCCCAGTCAGGGCACACAGGAAAAGTGACCATCTGCTTCTCCACCCTTTCCCCTCCTCCTTCTCTCTCTCACTTTCTCTCTCTCTCTCTCTCCCTTCCCACAGCAATGATTTGAATGATTCAAGCAGTTTGGCCCTGGGCACTGAGGATGGCTCCATGACCTTGCCTCAGGCACTGAAATAGTTTAGTTGCCAAGCAACAGAGTAGAAGCCCCAGATGGGCAGAGCATCTGAGTAGGGGGCTTGCTGGGTGGATCCCAGTTGAGTCTGTTTCTTTTCTTCCCTGCCTCCCAGCCTCTCACTTAATAAAAACAACAACAACAATAACAACAAAAAACCCCACTGTAGGTGGGAATGTAGAACTATAACCACTTTTAAAGACGTTCTGGCCATTTTTAATAGAACTAGACATATAACTATTTTGTGACTCAGCTCTTTCATCGTCCAAACATTTAACCCAAAGTACTGAATAAATATGTTCACAAAGAGATTATACAAGATCATTTATAGTGGTTTATCTATAATAGTCAAAAACTGGTCACTGCCCAGGTGTCCATCACCAGGAAATGTGGTACTCCCATATAATGTGATGTGCTCATCTGCACATAGAACGAACTACTATAATGAAGCAACATGCATGTGTCTCAGAAACCTAAGCTGAGAGAAAGAAGCCTGCACACAGGAATACCTACTGTAAGATTCAGATTATATCAAGCTCTAGAACAGGCAACATTGATGTTTGGTTGTCTCTGGTGGACAGGGGTAAAAACTGACTGGTAAGGGGCCTGGGGGAGCTTTCCTGGTGATGGGTGGTTGACGATGGTGATAGATAATTAGGGATGGTGCTAGATGAATAGTAAAGGTGATGGGTGATGAATGATGGAAGACTGCTGATGGGTGGTTGGTGATGGTGATCGGTAATGGATGATGGTGACAGGTGACGGTGATGGTGATGGCTGATGGCAGTGGTAATAGGTGATGGGTCTGTTCTATGTCTGAATAGAGGGGTGGGTTGCATCACTGACTGTATTTATCCAAACTAATTCAAAGGTACATTTAAGATTTTATTTACTTTATGTAAATTACCCCCACACACAACAAAAAGAACTATAAACAAATATTGAACTCTACTTAATGCTGTGCAAGCTACAGAAGTGAAGTGTACTAACAGTGTGCTTTGAAACAGGGAGAGAATGAGAGAGACCAAGAGACACAGAAAGAAGGAAGGTACTATGTTGATTTAAAGCATCTAATGAGTCAGAATATAAAAATAATTTGTATATTGTATATTAGCATCCTATGTGTTCTTTAATAAATCATCACAAACTTGGTGGCTTAAAAAAGCAAAAGCTTATTCTCTTACAGTTCTTGAGACAGTGAATCTGAACCAAAGTGTTGGCAGGTCCACACTCCCACTGGTGGTACCAGGTGAAGATCCTTCCTCGTCTCTTCTGTCTGTGGCCACAGCACTCTAATCTGTCCTTCTTGGTCACCTGGTCTCCTCCTCTTCTCTATTCTCTTAAAAGAACACTTGTTATTGGGTTTAGGACCCACTTGGATAACACAGGATGAGCTTTTCTGAAGATCTTTAAGTTAATTATATCTGCAAAGCCCCATTTTGAGAGGTTTCAGTGATCTGAGGTAAATGTTTTGGAGGCTTTTATTGACCTTCCATGTTCTATAGAAAAATATATAATTACCTTGTATTAAATAGTATTAGTAGTAGAAAAATGGGATATGACGAACTCCACCTAACTTTCTAGATTTCCACACGTTTTATACAGTAGAGAATATGTTAGTTGAAATTTTAGAAAACTTTTATATGCTATTATCACTTTTAGGGCTTAATCATTTTGTTCTTATTCAACACTAGCATGTTGAGGGCTGGCTGTTTGTTCAGGGTTCTGAGCTGGCACTCTGCTAAATGCAGAGGAGAACAGATTTTCTGACCAGTTTCAGAAATACACAAAGAATCTCTGGACTTGTGAAAATGTCAATATTCTAGTAGATAAGAGATTAGGGATAAAGTGCCCTTACTTCCACATGCCAACATCAATGCAGCGGCCCAGAGAAAGTGGCAGTAGTCCTTCACAGAGGCATATCATGTGAAGAAAATGTACAAAGGAGGCCTAATGTGGGAAGTAGGGATGGGAAGCTTCTTGGTGGTAGTCCTGAAGGCTGGTGACAGTTAGTGTAGGGGAGGGAGGGCATGGCAGGCAGGTAGGATGATCACAAGCCATGCACATGCCTAGGAGAGTGAGGCTGGAGAACATGAGTAGACTTTTTTTTGAAAATGGGTTCTGGAAAGAGTTTGGATGATGACTTAGAAGAATGAGCAAATGGAATATGGCAAAGTTGGAAAGCAAGAGGTGGGAAGGACCTGGGCAGTGACACTAAGTATTAAGCAGCTCCCAGAAGACAGGCTGAATAAAAAGAGTTGAATACCACATAATTTCCCAATTAGTATGCTCAGTGCTTTCCACAGATTATTCATTTTCATCCATGACCACCTCACCACTGCCATGACACAGGAGATTCAAGCTAGATGCTCAAAATCATCCAGCAAGGAATAAGGAGAGGTGACATTTTGTATGTGTTTGGCAGTAAAACCCTTTGAGATAAAGACTTTTGCTACCCCATTTCACAGATCTGGAAACTAAAGTAAGGAGAGGTGGAGTCACTTGCCTGAGGTTAGTTGGTTGTGGATAGCAGATCAAGGTTGAAACGTGGGGAGTGCATGGGGTGGGAGAATGTTCCAGAGCTCACAGCTCAAGTACTGCAGCCACAGACAGAGCAACAAGGCTGGCAATCAGAGCCCAGAACCCACGGGCACGACTGCCATGCCATGTGATGTCAGCAGTGGGTCTACAGGGAAAATATTGCAGAGTTGTTTCAGAGGAAAATCATCTGGTTTGAAGGAAATTGCCTGGGTGAGTAGCTGTGGGGGTCTGCAAGTCTGCCTTTGTAAGGTGAGCACCCTCCGGCCAGGTTGCTGGGCTGACATAGGGAATGCCTCTGCTTCCTCCAAGCTCTTCCTTGTTTGGTCTGTCAGGTGTGTGTGCTGCTTTTGAATACCCATGAACCTTCTGTAACTGTCCTCCCTACTCACTTCTCACATGTGCTTTGAGACTCTCCCAGAATGCAACTCTAGAGACTTTCCCAACACTCCATCAAAGTGCCGTTTCCACGTCACCTCTGCACAGATGGCCCTGTGCCATGACAGTGACAGTGAGTTGGTGTGCTTTTCTCCTTCCTATGCCTCAGAGCTTCCTAAAGAGAGGCACTGGCTTCCTTCTCCACGTCTCACTGCCATGATGCAAAGAGTCTATAGAGTTTATAGCAGGAATTGGAAACGTAACTCAACTTCCTGGGAAACGGTGCTTAGCAGGCAAATTTGCCGAGCATTTACCTCCCTAGAGGTGTGCTGTTGTCCTGCATTATCACTATCTGTGAAACTTTACTTTCCCTATTTGAATGTCAGCTTCTAGGAAGGAGTAACTGCATCTTCAGGCATCATTCTTTTCTCTGCCAATGTCAGCAAGCACTCATCTAGAGAGAAGTTTCTAGAGGCAATAATGTTGCCAACTAGTCTGTCTATAAGGCAGCCTCTAAAGATTAAGACTCAGAGCAAGAGTTTTATAAGAAGGCAAAAAGGAAAGGGAAGACTGCCCATGCTCAATTATTGAGGTCTTTGGTATAAATCCAAACCCTGTCATTGAACATTAAATTGTTAAAGAAAAAAAAAGAGAGAGACCATGAAAAAATTACCGTTGAGCAAAAAAAATTGAGACTGGCAATTGCAAGTAAGATTAAAGTCTGTCCTTGTACATTAAATAAGTTATGATTATGTTTGCTGGTGAATATCTTTAATCTTGTTTTGATCTACTATGTTATAAATTAAAAGGAACTACCAATGATGCCTTCTAAAAACTCAGCAATTACTAAAAATTTCCCAAGGAAACTAAATTTTATAGGAGAGAAATAGTATAAATGACTTTCAGGAATTGAGCACCTGCAAATATATAATACACAGTTTAGAGAAATAAATAATCCCTCCTCATATTCTTGGGATGTGTACACCACCTGCTAGCAGTACAAATACTGGCGGCTGGTGTTATTGTTTTACATCTTTTTCTCCTATAACAGGCTGAACAAAGAGTTGTCCTTATTCTTTATTTTTTTTTGAAACTGACATTTAACATATTGCCTAAAATCTAGCAGCTACACAATAAATACTTTTTGAATAAATAAGTCCATGAGAGATTGTGTGAATAAGGGAGGTATGCAGATGATGTCACTCCAAAGTATTATCTAATTTTAGTAAATAAAGACAAAATGGACTTTTAATGGTTTTGCTTCATTTTTCCCCTCTTTCAGCTCATCTAAAAATATAAATAAAGGATGACTCTTTTTACTCTAAATAAAGCATAATTTTATTTTACATCCTAAATTATTTGCTCTTAGGAACCAAATGTATGATTTATAGTCCTGAGTAAATGTACGTCCATTGGATTAATTACAGATTAACTTAGAAATATATAAAAGTTATATTTTATTGTTTGCTAGAGAAATTGAGGGAAGAACAAATATAAATTGTTGGACGGGGGATCCTCTAGGTCACAAATAGCCAACCTTGATAATGATGTTCTTACACTTGTTCCTAGACTGTGATACTCTTTGTGAATTCTATTTTATCTTGTTTTCTACACTTATTTCTTAGTTGTTCTGGAGTACATCCTCTAGTTACTTCTGAAAAATGTGTAGAAGGTCAACTTTCTGAGTCATCATCTAAATTTTCTTTCTTCTCACACACTTGGTTAATAATTTCACTGAGTATGAAATTTCTCTCAGAACTCTGAAGATACTGTTCCACATTCAGTTTCTTCATTTAATTTGGTTTTCTCTTTCAGATTTCTGGTTCTTCTCATGTGTCTGGTGATACCTGGGTACTTGTGATTTACTAGGACTTTACACTGCCTGGTAGGAATTGTGTCCAGGGGCAAATCATTTAGAATAAGTGGGCAGGGAGCTCCTGCAGGTTACATAGTGACCCCAAGCCAGGCATGCTCGCAAATATTTCTCTAGTGTCTTTGGGAAAAAGCAATCTGATGGTTAGCTGGAGTGGAAATGCCTAAACTCTACATAGCTAAGTAGAAAGGTAGATGAAGAGTGAGGTTTTCACTGGTGTAGTACTTCATCCTTGCCCCCGTTTACCCCCATACTCCTTTGTTTGTTCACTCTGAAGACAGGCATCTCTGGGGTTCAGTTGAGTAGAAAGACACTCACTCCTCTGAAACCCACTTTCAGAGTATTCTTTCCATGCTGCAGATCACTCTGTTTCCCTTGGTACCCAATGCTGCCAACTTTCATTTCTCTAGACTTTTATTAAAATCTCTTGTGTGTTGGTAAACCCCTATTCAATCCCTGTTATATATTTGTTCTTGCAATAGTGCATTTTTAATTTAAACTGGTTCTGGAAAGAGTGGAGGCAAAATTACGGGACTTGTCTTTTAGCTAAAACCAGAGCTTTGAATTTCACTTAAAAATTAGTCTAACAACCCATAAAATGATCTAATTAAATGTGTTTATGGTTATATTTTGTTCTTACTCTGCCAATTATAAACATCTATTTTTATTTCCATTTTCATGTACTGGGTTTTATAAATGCCTGATAAACCTAAGATGAAAGAAGAAGAAGAAAGAAAAGGAGAAGGAGGAGAGGAGGAGGAGGAGGAGGAGAAGAAGAAAAAGAAGAAGAAGAAGAAGAAGAAGAAGAAGAAGAAGAAGAAGAAGAAGAAGAAGAACTGAAGAGAGAAAGAGGGAAGGGGTGGAGGAGAGAAATGGCAAGAGATAGAAAGAATAGAAAGAAACAAAGAACTTCTCACCATGTTTGGTAATTTAGGAGGAAACCCAAATGAGCTTCTTATAACCAAAGGATGCACACTGAGAACTTGGCCAGTTCATATATGGATCAGATTTTTGTGACATTTTTCTCTAGAAAGAGAGATCTTCTGAATAAAAGTGACCTTCAATTTAGCTCTCAATCCCGATGGACGTATGTCTTTCTTATCTCATTTCCGTGAAGTGATAACATTTTCAGATGAGTCAGAAATCTGTATCACCTGTCTGGGAATTTCATCTCGCTTGTGCAAAAATGTCTTAAGTGTTTTAAATAAAAACCTATTTTGTTTCTGAGTGCTTACTCTTTGCTAGGCATTATTCTGTCTGTTCAGGAAACAACAGTGATCAAGGCTAACTAATCTACACAGCTCATGTTTTAGTTGGGGGACAAGTAGGTATCAAATAATATCTCAGGTGACGACAGATGCCATGCAGTGTGAAGGGATATAAAATAATGGACAGGGGGTTATGGAGTGCTATCTTAGATAAGATGGTTCTTGGTTGAAGTAGCTTGGCGCAGAGAGAGGATAAGGTGAGGATACAGTGAAGACATAGTGATATTGAGCAGGAAATGCATGCAGACTATAATCATTAAGTGAAAATAGTTTCGCTTCCACTATAACTTAAATGGTATTTAAGGGTTTCGTAACCCTTTAGGTAATTCCTTATGCATACATTACATTTCCTTATATTAGATAACATTTGTTTTTAGGCAATCTCAAGTATAAACTTCTAGGAGGTCATGATGAGCTAAATTCTTAGAAGAAATAAATACTTTAAAACTTATAAGTGTGTATATGGAAGGAGTCTCCTGTTTGTTCATGTTGCAAGAACATTAAAATCTTGTGTCAAAAAGCTGTTTAGCCGAGCCTCACAAAGATGAGACATTTCAGATCCCTTGGCTCTCCCATATATTAGGATTCTGTCCTGTTTTATAGTTTTTTTGTTGTTGCTTTTTGTTTTTTTTTCTGATAAAGAGCCTACAAAACCCCATGCCTATGGAGCTCTTCTGGAAGAACCAGAATCCCAAAAGCTGAGCCTCCTTCTTAAAAGTTCTCCAAGGTTGATTTCTTGTAAAGCCAAAGCTCCCAAGAGTTGAGGGCCAAGCAGGTAATATCTTAGGTGATGCTACGCTGAATGATATAGCACACTGCAACATGAGCTGGCTTCTGAGTAATAACTGTTTGCTTGGGCTACTGGTGTGATTGGTCTGTTTGCACAACTGTATACCTGGAAGGAGCTTCTTTCTGTCTTAGTCAATGAGCCTCTCCTTCTCTCAGAGTGGCTGACATGAACAAGGAAACCTTCCTGCTCTGGCTATGCGTCCCACACAGCCCTGGCAACCTGGGAGGGTCACAGGGCTCTTTCCGATCCACAGGTCCAAGGATAAACCTGATTGGGAGACATTTGTCCACTATATACTTCCAGGATTCCTCAGGGGAGGGCTCTGGGAAGGGCCGCTTGAGATGAGTGATTTAAATGTCAGTTCTCAGAATTAGAATTTTAACAGCAAAGGGCCTGTTTAGTATTATAGAACTTGGAAGCCAGCCTGAATGATTCGGGGTCGATAACAACAATAAGGTGTTTGTCTCTATATGGAGTTTAAGCAGAAGACACATTCGTGTCACAAGTTAAGCTCTCTCAGAGCCATTGAAGAAGGTGCTTTTAAGAACCCCATCTCTGACATCAAAGCAGCTGCTTGAATGCAGACACATTTCTCAACTCTTCTGAATTTAGTTAAAAACATGCTTTCTTTACAGCAGTGATCTGGGATTAGATGAGATAACGTATGCTTAGTGCATAAAAGCTCTGCTAATTATAAATGCGACTTTGTTGAAGGCACAGTGATAAAACCAACCTTACTCCCAGCAAGAAGTCACAGATATAGAAAGTGGGGTAATGCCAACCAGCAACTGCCAAAGCTCACCCTCTCCTTTCGGGGCCCAGTGGTAGTCACAGCGATGGGTGAGGATGGCAGGCGAATTCTTGGAGGAAGACTGCTTTCTTTCTTTTCTTCTTCCTACATTTTCTTCTTTCCCTTATTACAGAGATCTCTGGTCACACACTGCCCTTTACACAACCTCAGACCCTAGGAATGTCCCTGTGTCTCCACTGTTGTGGCACCTTGTTGGTTCTTGGTGTCCAGTGTGTAGCAGGACTGTGTTGGTGGCAGCTCCATGCAGTTGTCCAAATGTACTCTGGTCCAAATGCACTATCTTCTTTGATTCTTTGTTTGGCTTTTGTTTCCCTTAAGAAAAGTCTTGGTAGGAAGTGAGCACACACAGATACATGGAGATACTCATACACACTTACACACAGAGACACACCGGTACACACAGGGTCTCCTACCATACTGTGGCCAATTAATGAGCTCTAAGAGTTTGTGTCTGACTTTGGTAAATTATAGCTTAAATGAGTATCTTTAGACTTACTTTAGAATAAAGTGTAGCATTATTGTGATAAACAGATTCATAAAAATATGCCAGGTTTCAGAAATGTTTAAATAATAAAATTTAGGGACCAAATAGGTAGCATATATTTGGTCAGAATTACCATCCTCAGATGCCTTGTAATAGGAAGAAAACCCTCTGGGTGATGAGCTATTTATAACACTATTTTAAAAGGTTGCCTTGTGGAAATGCAACATCTTGTCAGGAATTAAATCCTGGAACTTCCTGGCAAAAAAATAATAATAATAAAAGTGGTATTGAAAATAGCATGTTGTCAGAGTAGCATGAAAATGTTAGGTGGGACTGTCTCTATATGAAGTGAGCAGATGACTACAATGACTTAAACTTCTGTGGTGAGAAATTCTGCCATTGTCCTGAGCCCAGAAGCCCTTACAGATGGCAAAGCAATGAAATGTTTTCTTCATGTTTTAAGGTAAAATATTACATGACAGAGTGCAAGAAAATATGTTACCCTAAAAAACAAATAGACAGAATCTGTCATTTAGGGAAACTAAAATTATCAAGGACTTTTCATGTTTCGAGGAAAAGAATGGAAAAGAAATGTCAGGCAGTGTGGGTTTCCTGAATAGGTTTTAGCTCATATGCACCACAAGCCATTTTTTAGAAAAGCCAAAATTTCACACATGTACAGAAATCTTTTTTTCTTTCAGTTTTGCAATGAAGGCTTGAAACCACATGTGTTTTTTGAAACTGTCAATCTAGTGTAATGTTTGGGATATCTTTTTTTTTTTAATACCTAAATGAGATCTATGCAGTGTGGGAAAAGCAGATAAATAGCACTGCAGACTGGCTAGTAAAGAAAATTTAAAATAAGAACACTCTTTAAGCATCTTCCTCTCTCCAGACAAAGTGAAATGATGGATGGCATTGTGCTGTTATCAACATAGTTGCACGCAGCAATATGTGAATGACTTCAGAGATAATGAAACGTTAAGTTCTTTTTTGGTTCACTATTTAAAGATATAAAACCAACAATTACAGATGGGAACTATTCATTCTGAGATTTAAGAAGGGAAAAGCAGAAAAAAATGGCCTTTAACTTCTGAACACACTGTAGATAACTGAGCCAACGTAGTCGTGACTCTTTCACAAAGGGTGCTGGTGAGTCTTTGAGAGAAAGGGACAGGCAGGAACTGTGCACTGTGGTTCTGGTGCTGGTGGTGTGCCAAGCATGGCCTCCAGTCCGCTTGTGTCACCAGTGTATGAAAAGGCCCACAAACAGTCTTGACACACATAGTCTCAGGGTCCTATCTTCCTGAGGTGTCTCAATAATGTCCAATAGTGGGAGATGTTCCTTATACAATAAATGGTGCATCAGGTGAATAATTTTCTCACTAGGAAAGGCAGCGGTTGACAAGAGATATCAAGTGTCTAACTCCATACCTAATGAAGTTTTCCTATCAAATCACTGAAAGGCTGGTGGGGGAACATGTGAACATGTAATGATAAAATCTGAAAGATCCTTTTAAAATTTATTTTAAACACATTTCAGTAGTAGAGGCATTGTTCTTGGATAGCCTATGAATGGTAAACATATTGTCAGTATTTCATAGGCAAATGGCTTCAGTGGTATATATGGAAATGTGTTGAAATATTGTAAGCAATTATCCTGAAATACATTTTTATTATATTATCATTTTTCACTGTGTAGATACAAAGGTTTAATGGACAAGGATAAACTTCATCTCAGCCCTGGTCATAAAGAATACAAATTCTGAAATTAGTAAAATCTAAAAAGTCATTGCCTTTGAATGTTTAAAAAAGTTCCTTTAACCTGATGTAAGGTTTTACAACTAACTGTATACCAAATACTAGAATCCAAGTCCTTAAAATATTAAAATGCATTTTCTTTCATAAAAATACTTATCTGACTCTATGATATACTTGTGAAACCTATTTTGTAATATTTTAATTATGATATATCAATTGAGGAAGTCTCCCTTAATTTCCTAGAAAACATTAACTAAAATTTCAAAGCTTTCGTCTCTAGGTTACATTTTTCTCCAAAGAAAATGTGCTATTTAGAAAACAAACACTGTTGTCTTGTGATAGGTTATTTTTTTTTAAATGAGCCAACACAACGGAATAAAATATAAGATCTGTCGTGGCTGAGTCATTTCCTGTTTCAATAACAAGAATGTCATCAGCTAAATTCTAACCAGCACTGTTTGTCACTATGTGTGGCTTTATTTGTACATGTTGCCAGAACGTTCGTAGGGAAAATACACTCATCATTCTCATACCAAAAAAGAAACTTTCGGTGAGCAGTTTTGGCTGGGGCTGTTGCCTTGTTTATTATTGATGCCTTAGCTCCTCTAATGGAAGAGAGAATGCTTGCCTGGCAGCGGGGAAATGTGGCTGTAAGCTCACCTGCCCGAGGAAGTCATGATTTACTCCTGGCACCAAAGGTCTAACACAAATGTGCAGTGGTTTCCCAAAGATTGAAAGTTGTATTCCAACGGTGTGACAAATCAAAAGGCCTGAATGTTTGCCTGGCTTTGCTACTAAGTGACTATTTGATCTTGGACTTCAGTTTCCACATCTGTAAAATGCTGATGTTCATCAGCACGACCTCTGACCATTTTCACAGTGATTCAAACACTCTGGCACTCATCCTAGAATCATAAAACTGAGCTGGCATTCTTTGCAGGGTTAGTGCCTGATGCCCCCTGAATTTAGAACCTCCCCATGCACTCACTAAGATCTCAGAGCACAAGTTTTAAATGACTCATCTTGGTGATTTATTGCCACACTGCCTTCCGGGCAAGATGGCTATTGCCTGGGTGCTATCATTTTTGGAAATCATTACAACTCAGGAGCTGAAGGATTCCAGACAGTGCCCCTGGTCAGCTAAGCTGGAGGACACAGTCCAGAGCTCTGAAGACATACCTGGGGGCGGGGAGGAAGAGAATTTAGGCTTTTCCTCTGATGACTTCTGAAATCTCCTCCTGGGATAACGTGATTAGGGTCAGACATTCAGTGTACTGAGACACATTTCAAGGTTTTACGTGCAGGAAGGCAACTGAGTGAGTCATAGGTGTGACATTCTTCTTGGAATCAGAATAGACATCATCTTATCAGAGAAGAGAAGGATTTTCTGTGCTGTAAAAGAAGCTTAGACAATTCCGGATTCATGGTTTTGCCAGATTTTAAATTCTGGAACTGTTTGGAAGTGCCTGAACACTGACGATTTCTCTTTCAAGAGCTCCGCCAAGAATTACATTATGAGCAGTAGAAATTTTGAGTAGTAGTAAAAATGCATCCAGTTTTACTATAGAGGTACCATGGGGCTATAATAATTAACATCTCATTGGCATCCAGCAAAATTGTACACAATTGTCTAATCTGATGACAGGCATCTATAATTGTTAAGTAAATATTTTCTCACAGGTATAAAGAATAAATTAAATGGACACGACATTACTTTCCTGTTGCTGAGAGCCCAGGTGGCCTTCACCATGAGCAGAGTGTGTGTACAGCTGAGTCAGGCATACTGGACCCAACAGCCCTTTGCTTCATGCACTGGCCTGCACATTTGTGGTTAGTAGCCACACTCTTTACTGTTACTAGCCTTCCACCTGGGAATCAGTCATATAAACATCATTTGAGATGACTCTGCTATTTACCTACTCAATATGGTAGTATTCTTTTTTTCTGCTCACACCTGAGGTTCTTAAGGGAAGGGCTCTAGCTACTGAAAAATGCATCACCCTCAGGAGATGGGGCCACAGTTGGGTAATGTGCTATGGACAAGGGTTTGGGTCCTTAAGTTTGCTGTGCCCCTCAAGATTGATGAGCCAGAATAAGTGATTAGTTGCTTTGGTTATGAACCCTGCTGCTATTTTAGGGCCAGAATTCTTCCTTCTGGATTTGTTTCTTCTCACCATCTATTTTGGCATTATCTTGCTGTAAGGGCTGGCTGTGTCAGGCCGGGGCTTGTCTGGCTGGGATCTTTGTCCAGGTTTACATAGTGAGATGCCACCCGTGGAAGAAACAGAGGGTGGGAGAACTTAAAAAAATATATTCCATTCAGAATTGTTTTTAAAATGTGTTTTTAAACAAAAGAGATATTGTAGAGTATTTTAAAATTTGTTTTTATATGTAAAGTTCAAGAAAATCAGATTTATTCAGTGATAAGATTTTTGGTGGAGGATGAGAATTTATGAAGAGCGTTCTACTGAATTAGACATCTATCTATCTATCTATCTATCTATCTATCTATCTATCTATCTATCTATCTATCATCTATATCTGTGTGCGTGTGTGTGTGTTTGTGACATTACTCATTTACTCATCTGGTTTCTCAATAGGATGGTTCTTCAAATCTGAGGAAAGTCTCTCCATATACTCATTAGGCTGTCAATAATGTGGGTCCCTAAGAGCATTAACATTTGATTGTATAATTATTGAGGGCTAGCATAGAGATCTTTGGTTGTGATTATTTAATATACACACTTGACAACTCATATTAAACACCATACAATACATTTCATGCTCACAAGAATCAGAGCATTTTGGATCACTCATTCAATGTTTCTATGACTGCCAGGGGACTGGGCACCAAAATGAGGACAGTGGCAGGCTGGTGGCTGTGGCCATGCTTTGTGGACTTGGCCAGAGTCTAGAGAGGATTGCGGAATTAGTCTTGGCGCTGATGCAGGTAAGAGCTGAAGATATTTGTATCACTTTCAAATCTGTCAACTCCCCAAACATGGTCAACCGGATTTACAGGAAATGCACTCACAGGTGAAACACCCTTTGGCACCCAGTTCCTAGCTTTCAGTTCAGAGGACGCTGCGTTCCCAGTACAGGGAGTGGAAGTTGATGTCATCAAAAAGATATTGCCTTGCTTTGAAAGCAGCAAGGGAGTTCAAAGTTCTCCAACAAAAACAAAAACAAAAAATAAACAAAACATTTATGTGACTGCTGCTAAAGAATGCTACATAGCCTTTACATGAACGTTACAATCTTACTTTCATTTACAACTTTCCCAGAAGATATTGTTAGGAGTGAAAATCCAAAGTTAGTTTGAGGCCAAAAGTGAAAAATTTCGACAGCCACTCAGCCACTCTATAGTGGTTTATGTGTTTGGAACTATATATGGGTGAAAGCGATTTCAACAGGAAGCAAAAAAAAAAAAAAAAAGAAAAAGAAAACTTTTTTGTACTCAACAGAAAAATGCTTAAACTTTCATCTGTGAAAGAGCTCAAATTCCCAAGCCTTGCTGAATGAAACTCCAGGTAGCTTATAAACTTGCTTTCACAAAGTTTATTTGAAATGCTTTCTAACTTTCAGGGCCAAATCAGGAAACACAGTTCCCACTATTATTTAACAGTTGGCTAGCATCTCACTTCTGTATGTGTTCTCCTTTTCATAACTAAAAACTAGTGATTATTTAATTAAATTTTGATGATAATCTTAATTCCATCATTCTACATTTACTTCTTACAGCAATTTTATGTTCGCAAATTGCTTTTGCATTCCTATTAGCTAGTTACATAACTTACTTTGTTCCAAGAGTGAAATTAAATTATTTACTAAGATAACATGTTTTTGCGTTTTTGGTGCAAACACAAACATGTAAAGAAATGCATAGAAAATGACCTCATTGCAATGGGGACTCATCAATGTTTGTTATTAAGGGTCTTTCTGTAGCGTTTCTGTGGGACCACACACTGCCTTCTCACAAATCTGGGGGTGGGCACTGAAATGAAGTTTTCAAATATGACATTTCTTGGCATGCTCTCTGTTGACTTCATTATCTACACTGGTCAGCAGACACCCTTCCTTGGCAGCCAGGTCAGGAGTTAGTTTGAGTCTAGAAGGAGTTCTAAATTTGGTGTTTTGTAGGAGCTCCCAGGAGTTTTTAATACTTAATTGTCACCTGGAAGTTTTCATCAAGTTCAAAGGAGCATTCCACTGCAGATGAGCAGCCAAGAGAAGCAACCTCAGGCAAATGCCCTCTTTATGAGAAACTGAAACTCTAGTAAAAAAAAAAAATGAAATACTAGTGACCAACAGCTGCAGAGGCATACCGCTATCTGAGTAAATTCAGAATTTAAAACGGTGCCATGAATGGATACATGAGAGAGTTGTTGTTATTATTATTCAAGAAAAGAAAAACATCTCTCTGAAGTGCTAAGGTATTCAGACTCAGGCTCCAGATGGCCACCAAGTGTGCAGAGGCTAGGGCAGAGAATCCAGGTTATGGAAGGCATGGGAACAACTGTGAGCCAGGATGTTGTTCTGAGGATGCAATATACAAAGATTTCAGGGATAGATCAATTATAAAATATTAGGTGCAGAGTGATACTACTCATTCAGCACCCAGCTGTTGTCTCTTTGCCATCTATTTTGTCAAAATGTCAAAAACCATTTATTTTGAGCCTGACAAGGCAGTGGCGCAGTGGACAGAGCGTCAGACTGGGATGTGGAGGACCAGGTTTGAGACCCTGAGGTCGCCAACTTGAGCGCGGGCCCATCTGGCTTGAGCAAAAAGCTCACCAGCTTGGACCCGAGGTCTCTGGCTTGAGCAAGGGGTTACTCGGTCTGCTGAAGGCCCCGTGGTCAAGGCACATATGAGAAAGAAATCAATGAACAATTAAGGTGTCCCAATGAAGAACTGATGATTGATGCTTCTCATCTCTCTCTGTTCCTGTCTGTCCCTATCTCTCTGACTCTCTCTCTGTCCCTGTAAAAAAAAAAATTGAGAAACTCATGCAGAATAGAGAGGTATAGACTTTAGGTAGTTAGAAGCAAATTTTCTAACTTAGCTCACCACCATTTCCCTTAGGAGATCCACCCACTTGCCTATTGAGAGATGCATTAAGTGCCGGGATCATAAAGATGCCCAGGAAAATCCTGAGAACTTTAATTTCCAACTAGTGCTCACATCCACTCTCCTAGCCTTGGTCAATGGAAGTGCCTTAGGCCATCTTTTCTATAGCTGCCTCCACTACCCAAACTGTTCTTGACTCATCTTCTTTCAGCTGACATTTCCCCCCATTGTGGTGACTCTGCCTGCCAGGGCAGAACTGTCTTTAATGACCACGTTCCTTCCTGCAGCTATTACACATTTCCTGTTGTAAACCACCTCTTCTGTTCCGATTATCAAAATGGTGGCAAAACAAAATGTTGGTGGAGTCTGGTTAAAAGTGTACAACATGTAGAACACAAATTTCCTTAAAAAATTCTCTTGTATTTGAATTTTATGAACTTAAAAAAAATTCCTGGGCATTTGAGTTTTAAAAAATTGAGATACAATTGACATATAACATTATATCATTCATTAATTTTAGACATACAACATGATGATTCAATATATGTATATGTTGTGAAATGATCACCATTGTTAAGTCCAGGTAACATCCCTTGCCACACACAGTTACACTTTTTCAAAAATGTGATGAGAACTTTTAAGATCTATTTTTAGCAACTTTCAAATATGCAATACAGTACTATTAAATTTTTTTAATTAATTTTTAGAGATAGAGGTAAGAAGAGAGAAAAAGTTGTTGTTCCACCTATTTATGCATTCATTGATTGATTCTTTCATGTGCCCTGACTGCGGATTGAACTTACAACATTGGTATATCAGATCAACATTCTAACTAACTGAGCTACTGGGCCAAGGCCTACAGTATTATTAACTGTAGTCACTATGATGTACATTACTTGAATGATACATTAAGAAATTTTTCTGTTTAAAAGTAATCATTTTGAAAACTGCATAACAAAATTGATTAGTTTAGACTTTCTTAGTAGATATTTATTAGATACTTTCAGAAGCAGGCTTCACTTGTTCAGGGTGATCCAGGGTAGTTAGCCAAAAACAGTATAAGCCCACCAATTCTTCCTACCTGGAGAGGAAAAGAAAATTCATCACATTGATTTATCAACATATATGTCTTGGGTATTTTAACTATGGAAAGCTTGTAGACTCTAAAAGATCCCAGATGACACTGACCCCGGCTGGTTCATGGTTCTGCTGATAAACATTCTAATTCTCTTCTGTTGGTAAGTTGGCCATTTTGTAGATAGTTATTGAGAGATTTTAACCCTGGCTGGGTAGCTCAGTTGGCTAGAGTGTCATCTGATATGACAAGGTTGTAGTTTTGATCCCTGATCAGGACACATACAAGAATCAACAAATGAATGCATAAATAATTAGAACAACAGATCAATGTTCCTCTTTTCCTTTCTCTCCATCTTCCTTTCTCTCTCTAAAATCAATCAATACAAAAAATTAAACATGAAAAAGAATTTTAAGAACAGTCATTGTCTAGATCAGTGCTTCTGCATACATTTTATTCCCATGTACCCATGTCACCATAGTAGCACTTCTTATTTCTACAGGAACTCTCCTCCAAGGTGGTGTGGCATTGTAGGAGAGCTGTGTCTCAGTGGTGGGGGCATGGAGCTGTAATGCAAGGAAGCCACCTCTCCCCGGAATTCTGTCATGGCTGAGGCTACTCTGCAGGATGTATTCCTGAATCACAATGTTCGCTTGCACTTTATGATAAATACATTTCTGGGCATTATTAAAAACAAACAAACAAGGAACCTTTCAGCATAAATCTGAACCTTACAGATATAAGAACTAGCATTTTTCTTTATTCTTAAGAAGTCCTATAGACTTGAGCTCCTCACTGACAGAAGGGGCCCCATGATGATACATAACTCAGAGACAGGCTCTCCAGCACTTACCAGAGAGGTTATAACATGCACTAGAAAAAGTCAGCATATATTCTTTGGATGACAATGATCGTGATTCCATAAGCATTTGTAATCTACCGTGCCAGATTGTTCTTCTCAGCAACATTCACCATTCTTCTGGAATTAGAATGCATTATTATCGAATTAATATCCCCAGAGGCATCTACCTTCTATGCCACCTTGTATAGTCAGTCCACAAGCAGCTGTGCTGGAAACAACGTCCTATCTATGTGCAGGTGGCCAAAAGAGAAGAGCAGTGTTGCAGAGTCCTTTGTGCGCACATGGGAAGCTGACTTTTGGGTTTTTGGTTTTGACTTCTTTTTTCAGGAGCCTGCTCTGACTGGACTCCACAGGCTGTTTTTATCAACCTATTTTTATATTCTTATTACTCTTTGAGACAACGTAAGAGAGAAGGAGACTAGCACTAATAAAATAAGTTATATTTTGCTTTGAGTGTAGTCACCTCATGTCTTCATAGCTTCCTACATATTCCATCTTTCTGAACCGATGTCAGCAGCCATAGGCTTCTTAATTGGTATGAAAGTGTCCAGGATGGACACACAGATTGTACTGGGTAATCTACTACAGGAGTAATACACTCAATCATGACCAAGGTTTGGCTCTATGATCTAACTTTATTGGTACTGTGTTTTCTAGAAACCAATTAAAATCTACTTCCTAAAATTATCTGAGGTTCAGACATTTTAAGTTCATATGCTTAAATTGTTTAGGAGTCTGGAAAAAATCTGTACTTTGTTGAGTTAAATCAGAGAAAAATATGTTTTGATATGAGTCTAAGTCAGAAATAAGGGGTGAATGGTCTTGTTTTTGGCAAGGTTCAATGGTAAGTTAGAATATGTTCATGGATTCTTTGATAGTGCTTCCCTTAAAGAGTGAAACTAACATCCCCTTTTCTTGAATATGGGCTGGACTTGGACTTGCAACAATGTGGCAAAAGGGACCGTGTATGATGCTGAGACCAGGTTTTAGAAGGTGCTATGGTTTCTTCCTTGAGCTCCCTTGCATTATTCACCTGGGGAAGCCAGCTGCCACATCCTGAGGCTGCTCAAGCCGCCCTAGGGAGAGGTCCATGCCATGGGAAGCTGAGGCCTCTTGCCAAGAGCCATGTGACAAATTATCTTTGTGGTGTATTCTTTAGCCCCAGTCAAACCCTGCTACAGTCTTCACCTCAAGTCACCCCAACCCCAGGACACATCAGAACTACCTGCTGCTTCTGGAGTCTGAACCTAGGCCACCAGCTGTTTATGATAATGAGAGCTCCAACTGCTTAATTTGGTCCTGGTACAAATTCACAGGAAAACCTAAAACATTATTACTATGTTCATTTTAATGCATCTTGCAGTAGAGGCTTTTGAATGCAAATGGTCTCCAATGCTTCTTAAGTTGAATTCATGGACTAGTTCTTAGTATCATTTTTGGTCTAGCATCTTAGGTGTGCTGGTATATACTCTGGTAAGTTCCTCATGACTGTATCTTCTCTTCACTGCAAGACAGGGACATATGTAACAAATGAATCGAAGCATTTCCTTTGTGGCTATGCAAATATAAAGAGGAAAAATGACTATTTTCAAAGAATTATGAATCTGGTTTTTAATATACTTGTGTGCACTCTGAGTCACGTGGCAAAAAAAGCACATCTGGGTAAGTTTTGTTACCATATGCCAGGCAATGCACTCAGATGATTGAAATGACTTTGTGCTATTGTACCTTCAAAAGGACTAAACCCTAAACCGTGACTGTTGGGAGAAAAAGAAAAGCTCCACCCTGCAACAGATCCCTTTGGCACTGGTCGTAGAATTAAAACCAGGATTATAGTGACACTTTCTAGGTTTAACCTTGTATGTTACCTTTACTGTATTCCCCCAAATTCCCAAGTTTCTTTAAAAGAGATCCGGGGACCTGGGTGCCCCTCCACTACTGGCTCTGAAATCCTCTCAGTCGAAGGAATGTGTTTGCTGCACTCCCGAGTCCTCGTCTGTGTTTCTGACAGTAGACCTGTAGTCACTATTGCTGTGTAACAACTTATGCACAAGTTTAGCAATTTCAAATAACAGTTTTATTTTTTTGCATGTGACATTGTGGAATAAGAAGTTAGAAAAAGCTCAGTGGTGTCATTCTCCCTTGGCGTCCTCATGCAGACCTGTGACCATTTCTTCCTTCTCCCGATTTTGATACCATATCCTTCCATACATGCGTATTTCAAAAAAGCATGTTTTAACTTTAGGTTTTCTATGAATGCAATAAAAATTGGTACCAAAGTGTAAATGAGCTGAAACTTATGTTTTCCAGCAAATATTATGTTTATCATGTATGTAGTGATTGCTGATGTAGTCTACACATTCATAGAATCATTGCTGAAAGAATATACCCATTGAAAGTTTTTAACAAGTGAAACCAGATATTTTTTTTCTCCAGTGTCTACCATGTTAAATCATTTTGTTGTCTTAAAGCATGGATGGGATTTGAATTTTAATATTTGCAGTTTCTGATGAAACAGAACTATTAGGTGGAGAAATTATCTAAAACATGTCATGTAAATGGAGTGAAACTATCAGATGTTGACAAAAGAAACCACACAGAAAAGAGACCAAGTACACAGTTTCATTTATGAAGTCCCAGAATGGGCAAAGGAGATCTAGAGTCTGCAGGCGTGTATGATGAAACTCTGTGTTAGAAGAAATATCTTATATTGATTTTGGTATGGTTATATGGGTATGTGCAGTTGCAAATTCATCAAACTGGACCCTTATAACGGTACACTTCAAGGTAAGCAAATTACACTTCAATAAAATGACTGCTTCTTATGTTGACTGTGGTGATTAAATGAATTGAGATGTGCAGTGCTCATGGAGGGCAGAGCCCAAGACACACTAAGCATTCAACAAATATTTCCATCATTATTGATTATTTTGCTTCTCCACACAATTATACTCAGGAAAGTTTGCTTTCAAGGGAACCAGATGGAAAAGGCCATGGTCCTCTTGCCACAGGGTGAGGGTCCTCCTGCCACAAGGTGAGGGTCTAACACGGAGGCCGTGTGCAACTGTGATGAGAAATTCCTTGCCCTTCAAAAGTGTTGGAATACAGTTTGAAAGTCCCTGGCTCCCATAATTCAGTCTCATGTCCACTTCTGAGGATCAGATGGTTCAAATTCATGTCTTAAAATACAAATCTGTGAGACTCATCTGATACCCTCAGGGTTGGGGGTGTCTCTGGAAATGCAGGATGGGTAGGGTTGGACTCCCCAGGCCCCCACTGCTAAGCTGTATCCCACTGCTATTTCTGATCTCACTGATATTCTGTAGACCGTGTGAACACTTGCTACATTAACCAATGCCTGAGTACAAACTTCATCTATTTTAAACGTTCTACTTTATCTCCAGCACATGACTAAAGTACCTTCTCTTCCTGAGTGCTAATCGTATAAATTCTAATCACTTTTTTGTTTCTGGAACAGTAGATTTTTAGTATAGGCTACTTCAATTATTTTCTAGCTTTATTTAGGTATAGTTGACATAAAAATGGTATATATTTAAAGTATAAGTGTGATGTTTGATATACATTGTGAAAAGATCACCACAATCAAGCTAATTAACACTTCCATCACCTCACATAGTTTACATTTTTGTGTGTGTGCATAAGATCTACTCTCACAGCGACTTTCAAGGACACGATGCAGAATTGTTAACACTTGTCACAACGTTGTACATCAGATCCCCCAAACCGATTTATCTTATAGCTGGAGGTTTGTACCCTTTAAACAACATCTTCCCATTTCCCTGCCCTTCCAGTCCTTGGTAACTACCGTTCTACTCTCTGCTTCTTCGAGTTTGACTGTTTTAGATGCTAGTATAAGGCAGATTATGCAGTATTTTTCTTTCTGTGTCTGGTTTATTTTACTTACCATACTGTCCTCCGGGTCCATCCATGTTGTTGAAAATGGGGGACTTTTCTTCTTTTTTATGATTGAATAATATTCTATTGTATATGCCATTTCAATATATATTACTCATAGATGTTGGTACTTACTATTGCCACATATAATAACCATTAATCCTTAAGCTACACCTACAAACTTATTAATGGCAGAAAAGTTTTCTTTTTAAAAGAAGGACCACCAGAAGGAACTGAGTCACTAGAAGGAACTGGATTCCTGTGTAAGGCAAGGATTATACTACTCTGACCTCCCTATGAATGGGAGTCTAGTGGAGACTAATTTGGGATCCTGGGTCAACACAAGAATCCATTTTCCATAATGTGGTATGACTATTCTTTTTGGAGAGTATTATCTTAAATGTCACTGTGGTGAATTTGTTAAACAAAAACTTTATAATGTACATTGAATAAATAAAATAAAGATGTTCATCTTATGACTAACCTTTTGGCATTCCACAAAAAGACATTCAAATAGTATAAAGTGCAGATGCTGACACAATGCTTTTATAAATTCCTTTATGAAAGCTTCCAATAAAATGTATATGAATTTATGGAGTCAGGAAGTACACAGTCAGAAGCACATTAGTCATAGGACAAATGAGTTAACACTCACACATAGATAGATCACTGCAGAGCTTCTTATTCTAAAGCATGATATTATCTTATAATATTTAGGTAGATAACCAATTCTACAGTTTTGTGATGTCTTCAGCATTCTTTGTACTTTATAAAAAATATGCATTTAATCATGAATTCCAGCCTGACCTGTGGTGGCGCAGTGGATAAAGCATCGACCTAGGAACACTGAGGTCGCCAGTTCAAAACCCTGCACTGGTCTGGTCAAGGCACATATGGGAGTTGATGCTTCCAGCTCCTCCCCCCTTTCTCTCTTTCTCTCTCTCTCTCTCACACACTGTGTCTCCTTTCTAAAATGAATAAATAATCATGAATTCCACTAAAGGTATCTAAGGATAATGTTCCTTCCTGAAGAATCCATGTGTGTATCTACCTGTTGGCTTAGGGACCAGACTGTGTCTAGGACTTGAAGTCAGAGATGGTAGATATTTAAACTGTTAAAATTAACTAAAAATATATGTCTCTCCAAAAAAGCAAACAAATAAAATAAAGTGTATTTCTGAACACATTAGGTCTTCTCTGACTATGATGTGAAATTGTGTGCATGATGCTTCTGGTGTTATCTCATTTGACTTTCTTTTCATCTTACTTTCAAGTAGCAACTCTGTTCCTTAATTTACATTTGGCCAATTAAAATAAACACAAAAATTAAAAACTACAAGACCCTTAATTGTGGCATTGGTAAGACAACACAGCAAAGGTTACATTTCAACCAAGAATAATATCATGTTGTAGGAGGCACGTGTAGCATTTGATTATTATTTTCCTAGCAGCTGAGCAAGGTGGATGTTATTTCTCTTTCTAATTACATGTTTCTTTTGTGTGAACCGCTGTTTGAAAAGGAAGAATGCTAAGCACTTTTATATTAATCAGACTTGGTTTCTGTGAATTTCAGCTATTCTTCTCTCCTGTTTATCAAAGTGATGATGTAAGCACTGTCAGCTACACTGATTAGATAGTTGGTTGAACAGTGCACTACATCAAGGAGAGCTACTCCTTATGATCTTCAAAGAGAAAGAAAGTCTAGATGAAAGGAAGAGACCCTGGTGATAAAACACTGCCATCTAATTGAGGAAGAAATTAGGTCACAACAGAGAGTTCTAACATGTACTAAGAACTTACTTTTGTCTGTAACCCATTTGATTTCCACTGATACCAACTTATGTTAGACTAGTCTTGACATTTCAATGGAAGTAACTTCAGTTTATCTTTTCAACATTGACTTTCTTTTTTTTAGATAAGATGTGAAGTTTTTAAGAGTAAGTGTGAATTGTTAGAATACAATTAATTATCAAGGTGCTTCCAAACTCTTTATCACAAATTATTGTGATATTCCAAAAACAATGGATGTTTAAGGGATATTAATGTCTCTATATGACAGAAAGGGATACAGAATTTAGTGAAATGTAATGTCTTTATTGGGAAAACATAACTAGTGAAGTGCAGGATTTGAAGTTAGAGCTATTCCATGGGCACAGGGTGCAAATATTTTTAAAACTTATATTCTAATTTGTCACTATGCATTATCTAAAGAAAATGTATATTCAGTTTTACTTTAGTGTATTAAGAAAGAAACTTTTTGAATGTATGCTTAATATTACTGTTTAACACAGGGGTTCCCCATGGCTTTATAAAACTATCTAGTGACCTGAGGATCCAGGTGATGATTTTGTATATTTAAATATTCTATGTAACAACAATATACAAGTCAATCATCTAGTATATTTAGATTTTTAGGAGGTCAATTTTACAACAGTTCTAAACACCATTACTATAAACTCTGTAATTGTTCAGAAAAGGTGAAAATATTTCCAAAAGGAGTCTCGAATACAGTTTGGCAATTCTCATGCCTTTTCCCATGAGCCCATTTTCAGTAGATTATTTCAATATTTCTGAAGACATTTTGGCTAAAGATGCAATCACTTTTATTCATAATTTTATTTTATTTTATTTAGGTACATATGGAATATTTCGTCTGCAAAACAACAGTCTAGTAGATATGGAGGCTGAGTCTTCTTTAAAGAAAATAGTTTTAGTTAAGGAAAAAATATTATGTAAATGACATATGCCTGTCACACAGATATATGGCTAAGCTATAACATAATTTAAATTGTATTATTGATGTCATTAAGGCTGGTTGTTATTACCATTTTGGTGTTTGATTCCCAAGCAACAAAAAATAACTCAGAGAAGAAAATATGAGTGAGTATACCTTTATTTCGACTTGAGGTGAAAGGGCCAGCAGAGATCCTGCTGGCATCTGGCATGGACGCCCAGAACCCCAGGAGCAGACTGCACCAACCACGTGGGAATGGGGAAACCTCGGATCTGAAAATACAATGTCTATTCCTTGGGGGACAAATCAAGTTGCACAGTGTATGTCACAGGATTATGAGAATCCTTAATATTTATTCTGAACAATTTGACTTCAGCAGACATTTACCTCAGCCTGCATTAGGATCGTTCAATCTACCTAAAATAAAGTATTTGAATAACGCAGAGTGGATATCAGAGAAAACCTGCAAAGTGGAGCAGCTTTCTGAATGGGAAGGATGATAATGACAATTATTTCACAATTCTGCCAAAGAGAATAGTGGACTTAAGGTTGGGGGTTACACTTAAAAAACTTAAAAATATAGAATAATTTAATGATAGGAAAAGTATACTGAGTCAAATACATCTAAAGTATGTAGATTTATGTGAATGGCCCTAAAATTAATAGAGTTTCAGAGAGGACAGAGGTTTCAAACTGTTACCAAGTATAAGCCTGGTTCTTAAAACCACATTGGTCATGAGGTTGAAGTCCTTACTGGTGTTACAGTAGAATGTGCTCCTGAAATATACAACTACTGTGTTCTGGGTTAACTTGACTTAAAAAAAATATATGATTTACACAAGCATACATCGTATGTGGCTTGCTCACCACTGACTGTCACCTGTAAGGACATATCTCTTGTATGGTGAGGCCGTGCAGCATGGTTTTGACTCTCCCCCTTACCTTATTTTGTTACTTGGTGATCCTTAGTAGACTGTAGCATTATCTGGGCACTCACGCTGGCTGTAGACTAGTGGGACTGGCTCAAGTTCTCCTCTATAGTTATGAGTAAACTGGCTGTGAAGTTCCTTCCATTCTTTTTGGTGGGTCCCACTGATCTTACTTTTCAGGGGCCTACAGATTTTCCAAGTTGAAGTGTAGGCTGAGACTGGGCTGGACACCATATGAAGTATTTAAGCTCATATCCTAGGAGTTTGGTGGTAGGAATGGTAATTTAGACATCTCTCAGTCATCTCGAATTTGGAAATCTCTGTATCAGTAAGATTTAAAAGACTATTTTGGAGGGCAGCTAACACTTTCAAGGGTCTGGGCCCAAGCTGTGTGTGACAGATTCACTTTCAAAGCATTTCTGAAGACCAACTTCAATACTGACTGAAAGAATGTGCCTTCACCTTGGACCTGGCCAGCTGTGGTTCTGGGGACCTGGGTCTCAGGGAACCTATAGAAAACCAAACAAAAAACTCATAGACTCCATGACAACAGCTCCTGCTCTAACAAACTCTGAAAGATAAATCAACAAAGGCTTGGAACTGGGTGTTGTTACTTTATGTCAATAACTACAGAAGGAAGGAACAGGTTGATAGGTGGGAAGGCAAAGGGCATTGGGAAAAGAAGGGCTTAGGCTCACTGGTGGGTTCCCATGGGGCATGGCTGGTTGCTGAGCAGGAGCTACTGTGACCCCCTTTTTTGGATAAAGAATCAGATGGGCTATGAAGAATGCAGTCTCCTTCCAGAAGACGTGTGATCTTCCCTGGGGTGAGAAGAACTCAAGCCTGGATCTGAATGACCTCAGTCATGCTTTAAGGTAAGGTGACCAATAGTCCTTCTTTTGTAAGTTCCGTCCTCCCTCAAAAAATGTCCTCCTACATGTCCTCCTTTTTGCAATTGGAAGACTAATCTGTAAATGACTGTATTCGATCGATGCAGAGCCAATCCATTGTGTGTAATGTGACATATTTGTATTTGACATGATAATTCGTCAAGGATCAGTACAGTGTGGTGAGACGATTATGAGAAGCATGCACTCCCAGCACTGGAGACCTTGGGAGAGCGCATGATACACTGAGCACACAAATGGCTTTGTGTATTTCTTAATGAAACGCAACATGGCACATACGACATTGTAGACTCACGATTATTTCTTTCTCAGTGAATGTTCAATCAGAAAAAGGTAGGCACAATTCATGTAAAATTCAATATGAAGGATATTTCTTGTTCAGATATTTCCAATATATTGTTACAAGATGATACATTGACAAAATATATTCATTTAATGGAAAAGTACTCATTTAGATAATATTATTTCTTACAATTATTATTAAAATTTAATAGGCATATAAGCACAATTACAATATAAAATATTACAAATGTTTTATTATGCATTTATTATATTATAGTGTATTATTTTTGCAATAAATAAAATGTTTCCTTTATATACGATATTGTTTTCTTCAATTTATTTTTGTCTTCCTTTCCATTGTAAAAAGTTGATCACCTTATTTAAGGTGACAGTTTAAGAAAAGTCACCTTGTTAACACACATTTGCTTTTAGTTACCAAGGCAGCTTCTCATAAAGTCTGGGAGCAGGTTTCCATGTATTAAGAACTCTGTGAGCCTGGGTGAGAAGAGATGTAGGGGTCAGCTGGCCTCCTAACATGCTTTATCTGATGTCTGAGCCCTGCTCCTCAGTTCCTGGCCAGGCCTGTCTACCTTCATTCCCAGCATGCTAGCAGCAGGGACCTTGTTCACATAACTGGCTTTGACAGCTGGTGGTAATCTTCATGAGAAGACATCTGAATGGGTGTTGGCTGGAGGAAGGGGAGGTGATTTTCTACCAGAAAAAAAAACCCTCTACATGTGTGCATGTGAGTGCATATGTCTATGTGTGTGTGCATGTGTGTGCCTATGTCTATATGAATGCACATGTATATGTGTGTATACATGTGTGTACACATGAAGGTGTATATGTGTGTGCCTGTGTGTATGTCTATGTCTGCATACATGTATCTGTGTGAGTATGTATATGTTAGAGAGTGTGTGTGTGCATCCGTATGTGTAGTGGTGGAAGAAGTGGAAGCAGAAGTGGCTACACAATATACTGACTGACCATTGATGTGTTCCAAAAATGCAAACACACCACCACTGGGCACACAGTTCTCTGGGCCTGTGCAATAACTGCCTGCATTTCAGTAGTTAGCCAGGAAGCCGTGCCCATTCAGTAAGTAAGAATATAGATATTCCCTTGATGTACCACTTTGACTAGTGAATGAATTCATACATTCATAGAAACCTATTTTGAAATAACTTATAAAGAATTAATACGCCAAGCTGTAAAAGGTGCTGTTTATACACAACTAACTGAAAAGTACCTTGCTTAACTCCTGAAGGAAGGTGTTCCCCAGGTCAGAGCATTTCCACATGACCACACTGAGTTCTTTGGCTTCTGATTCCCTTTTAAATCACAATCAGGAATTGAATCAGAAATGAGAAAAAATGAAAAACTTCAGTATTAGCCTTGTCAGCTCTTCAGAAACACAACTGAATCCTCAACATTGTTGTCAAGACACAAAGAGGCACCAATAAAAAAAACATACTTGCAAAACCTGGCATCAAACATTTTAGTTTCTATTTATAAACCCTAAAATCAACATACATAGGTTTTTAAAGGGGAGAGGGAGGAGGCTCATATATACTAGAAGTCTGAGGAGGGTGAACCTATTTTGAAAGAGTGCCACAGTGGCTTGGTTGTGAAGCTGACACAGACCTTTACATAGTCATAGCTTCTAACACATTGAGAAAGTAGTTTAATTCTACTTCACTTGGCTGAGCATACAAACAGAACAATCTGAGTCACTTCTCAAAAAACAAAGCAGAAAAATATATATTGAAGCAGCTTCCCATGTATACTTTTGTCTGAGCAAGCGATATCCACATGGAAGTTTCTGGAAAGTCTTTTCTTGTATTCACTAGTCTCTGCTCTCTGCTTCCAGTCCTTGCCAGCAGGGCCTGATCCCCCTGCCAGAGAGCCAACTGGACAGAGAGCTCAGCCGAAGGTGGAAATTTGGTCAAAGCTTAGGAGGCCTTGTTCCCTGGGCTTCTGGTACATAGAGTCTCAATACCTGGCCTTTGGGGACCAGGCCCTTCTCTGCCTCCTTCCTCCTTACTGCTGTCCCTAAACTCCCTGGCTGCTTTCACAGAACTACAGCTTCCCTCTAACATCAGACTTGCCATGTCAGGCTGACAGCCTCATTTCCTTGTTCTGGTCCCTGGTGCCTAAAACAAGGAACACCCTCAAATGGTTGAACTAATCCAGTCACTGGAGTTTGGCTGTGGGATTGCTGTAAGGAGATAAAAATCTCTCAGGGCTCCTTAGGGAGTGGCTTTTCAAGGTGTTGAGCTTCTACAAAGAAAGTCTACTTGATGGCTTCTCTACGTTAGTCTCCTCTGTGCAGGAAAATAATTTGGGAAAATCTATAGTGCATCCCTCTCTTGGAAATTCACAATGACATTAGTGTATTTTAGGAGTCTAAGAGTTCCTACTAAACATTGAAAAGTCTATTAAACATTGTTTTAATTAGTGTTTCCCTGATTTAATTGACCAAGGATACTTAAAAAAAAAAAATAACATCTCTTAACATTCCCTCGAAATATCTCCTATGGAAATCAGGAAGTCATGAAGACATACTGTCATCTCTGAAAGCTTTGAATTGAGACCTGATTTGAGTCCAGTGTCTGTAGTCCCTCACATGCTGGGTGACCTTGGGCATGCCATGTGACTTTTCTAAGCCATTTTTGTTTGAATAAAATCCAAAGCTAGAAACAACACAAGAAAAAATGTAACACAATGCTTAAACAAAGAATGCCTAAACATTCAATACGATGAGTACCAGCACACAATGGGGCTGCAGAAAAAGCTAAAACTTATGTGTGAAAAAGGCAAATAGTTCTTTATTTGTTTTAACCAATTGTATCGGGGCATTCAGAAATGCTGTCCAAACAGTACCTCTAAATACCTGTCATCTAGATCAGGATTCTAATATCAGCTATTTTGAAAAATACTAATATGCCAGTTATTTGGTTTTCTATTATTGAACTAAATAAGCATCTGAGCTAATTAACAGAAGGTTCCAGAACACAGGTACTAGCACACTTCAAAAGTAAACAACACATTCTTTGGAAATTCTATACTTGACTGTAGCTCAGACGATCCTGGCAGCAGAATTCAAAAACAGAAAAACTGATAACAGTCTGTGAGCCAAACAAAGATGGCGGAATGTATGAATCAGGTCACCCAATTTTTCCTTTAGGGAGATTGATTTTAATCATTTTAATCTGTTTTCAAAATGGCTGGGGAATGTTTGAACTTGTACAATACAAATAACTTCCTCCCCACAAAAGAAAAGCTTTTTTCTCTGTAAAATACAAACAAAATTTTTAAGCAATTTCTATTTAAAATCTATCCAAAGAGATTTTATTTGCATCTTAAATAAGGATTTAAAAATGGGTTATTTATAATTTTGTGCATGTGGAACTCCAGCTGAGTTTAGCTCCACTCTTGGGCTTTTGTAATAGGAGATGAAAGGGACAATAAAAAACAATTAGAAAAAAAAAAAAAACAATTAGAAAAAAATATACAGCTTTATTTTTCCCATTTATTTGGAAAGATCAGCTCCATATTGCAAAATTACTCATTTTGCTATAGGTCAGCTTCCTTTTGGAAAGTTAAATCAATTTTACTTTTGTTATATTACACTGACATGGTTTAGAATATAACATCAGAGTTGGATGACAAAAAGGAAGATAATGTCCCATATAAAACATTTACATCAACATTTTCTGAATAGCATTAAGCTTTACATTAATAAAATACCTTTAACATATTGTTTTTCTATGAAGAAATTACATCGGTTACAAACAAGCCATTTCTTTGATTTCATGAAGTCATAGGGATGCCAGCAATGTTATCATTACTATGATCGAGAACTGCACCCTTCCATTTCAGAATGTGCAATTCGCACACTTCTCTTAGGTGGCCTAATAATATGGCCATGGATTTATGTAACTGCAGAAAAAATTCTGGGCATGAAAAAACTACATCTGATATTTGCTCTTATATCCAATTTAACCAGAATTAAACATATTCTTTAGGAGAAATTGTGGTTTGAAGAGTCTTAGATTTCTTGTGTGCATTTGGAAAGTCACTGCATGTCATAGAAACATAACCACTAAGTTCAGTTCCCCAAATGTGCCGAATGCCCATTTAGTAAATGTCTAAGGCAATGAAAATATGGTAATGAATCTTTAATTATAATAAAATGACCATTCAGTCAATTCCCTCAAAAACTAAGGGAAGAAGAATCTTTATTTATAACAGTTTGGTGACAGTGTTTACATTTTTATAACTTTTATACAAACTACTGGTTTTCATATATTCTGTGAAGATGTAAATGTACTATAACTCCCATTTCATGAATGAAGAGATAGAAACTTAGATTTTAGAGACCCTACATATGTAGACAAAGTATCATGTCTTCTTGTTCAAGCCTTTTTCTTGATTAAATGTTAACATCTGATGAAATGAAAGAGATAAAAGTTATTTACCAGTTGCCAAGTGGTAAATTTCTGACCATCACTAAGATATAAAAGTCTTTGTCCTGGTGTATTTCTTCTTGAAGCACTGGCAAATGTTGTAAATCCTGGAGTCTAGTTTACATTTTTTTTTTTGGTGTTGTTCTTTAAGCTGCTTATGAAAGTATAAAATGTCACTTGAAATCAATGAGAAAATTTTTCTCTGGAGATAGTGGTTGGTCTTGAGCAAGTAAAAAGACACTTTCTGGGCATTTTGCTGTGAGAGGCAAATCTTTAGAGAGGCAGAAAAATAAAGGTCTGTAGACAACTAGACAGCTGGGAAAATATTTCAGCAAAATCCTGATGGGAGCTGGATGATCACAAAATTTGCAGTTGGAAATCATATACTTAGTCTTCTCACATCCCCATTAGGGCAGTCGTCTTCCCTCTGAGATTGAGCACAGTCAGTCATTGGGGAGATGGGCCAAGGTAGAGTGGGCATGGTTCTTTCAAATATGACTGCCCTGGCTCAGACCCAGAACCAGTTTAGATGGTCTTACATTTGAATTCAGTGACTCAGCAATCTAATTCAAAGAGGATCGGTTTCTGAAAGCCCATTCTCAGTACCTGTTAAGTGCCAAGTACACTTCCAGGGTTTCAGCCAACTGACTGAGAGTAACACTAAGACCCCAATATCTGGAAACAGGTTGCTCTGGAAGATCTTGTATTTCTGTCTCTTAATAGTTGTTTAATCTAAAGCATATAATGTAATTCATCTAAACTCCATTTTGCAGCTTAAAATGAGGATGATAGGACTACTTAGTGTATAGGTTTATTGTGAGGGCAGAAGGAGACAATCCATGTGAAATGCACATGGCCTGGGATTGATAAGTGCTCACTGTTAGCTATTTCTGTAATTATGCTGTTGTTCTAGTGAATCACCACTTTCATCAAATGAGATGTGCTAAACCCTTCTCAATCCAAGGAAAATAGATGCCTAATTTGAAATCAGGTTTCTGCTTATGCAGTGTAGGAGAGGACCCAGGCTGGATGGATCCTTAGTGTTGGAGATGGGAAGATCGTTTCCATGTAGCACTTGAAGTGAACCAGGAACACTTGAGGTTGAAAAGAACCATCATGCTGTGGGGATGGCCAGGGAAATGAGGTTTCAAGAATGGCTTGATGCCAAGGACAGCATCTGGCTCAGCTGAAGGCTTTTAGATATTCACTTAATAATGTTGAACATGTTTTCATAATGTATAAAGAAAATTTCGAAAGACAGGTCTTTTTTTTTTTTTTTTTTTTTTTTTTTTTTTTTTTTTTTTTTTCAGAAACAGAGAGAGAGAGAGATAGGGACAGACAGACAGGAACAAAGAGAGATGAGAAGCATCAATCCTCAGTTTTTTGTTGTGACACCTTAGTTGTTCATTGATTGCTTTCTCACATATGCCTTGACCGCGGGCCTTCAGCAGACCTAGCCACCCCTTGCTGGAGCCAGAGACCTTGGGTCCAAGCTGACGAGCTTTTGCTCAAGCCAGATGGACCCGCACTCAAGCTGGCGACCTCGGGGTCTCTAACCTGGGTCTTCTGCATCCCAGTCCGACACTCTATCCACTGCGCCACCGCCTGGTCAGGCTAAAGCCAGGTCTTATCCCTTCATTGTGTTGACCCTCAAAAATTCTTTCTGCTATCAGATTAAATTTAATCTACTGAAAAAAGTCAGAGCTGATGGTCTTTGATGAGAATTAAGGAGACCCAAAGTGTAAGAGGTTTCTGGTGCAGCTGAGTGCAGAATGACAAAACAAATGGTATATTTACTCAGAAGTTTTCAGCAATATGTGAATAAAACAGCAAAAATTGCTTTAATTCCGTATGGAGTTAGTTGAATTAATCACATCATTAAGCATTAAATGTGCTATTTAAGAAAACATTCTAATGAATAAAACTTTAAGGAGCTAAACCTGTTTTTAATATCTATATTTAGCTAAAGATTGCTTATGATATGAATATAACACTTCTTAACTCTTTTCTGCTTGCGACTGTTTTATCTACTTAATAAAGTTTTAATGTACAAAATTTGTATAATTAAATCTTTGTTAGTTATTCTAGTATGAGTTATACAACTATAAAAGTAAATTTAAAAATATGTTAAAATTAGAAGGAAAATATCTGAACATAGTATCTATGACAAACTATCAGCTAACATTATATTAAATGGCAAAAGACTGAAAACTTTTCCCCTAAAATCAGGAACAAGATAAGGCTGCCCACTCTCTCCACTCCTATTCAACGTAATGCTGGAAGTCCTAGCCTGAGCAATCAGACAAGAGAAAGAAATAAAAGGCATTCATATTGGGAAGGAAGAAATAAAGGTTTTACTGTTTTCAGATGATATGATCCTGTATATAGAAAACCCCAAAGACTCCACAGAAAGACTATTAGAAACAATAAACCAATATAATAAGGTCACTGGATATAAAATTAACATACAGAAGTCTGTTGCTTTCTTATATGCCAATAATGAAACTTCAGAAAATGAACTCAAAAAAATTATCCCTTTAATGGTTGCAACAACAACAAAAAAATACAATACCTAGGAATAAACATAACAAAGAATGTAAAGGACTTATATAATGAAAACTACAAAGCATTGTTAAAGGAAATCAAAAAAGAAATAATGAAATGGAAAAATATTTATTGTTCTTGGATAGGAAGAATAAATATAGTTAAAATGACCAAATTACCCAAAGCAATATACAAATTTAATGCAATTCCAATCAAAATTCCATAGATGTTTTTTAAAGAAATGGAACAAAAAATCATCAGGTTTATATGAAGCCATAAAAACCCCCAAATAGCCAAAGTAATCCTAAGGGAAAAAAATGAAGCTGGGAGCGTAACAATACCTGACTTCAGATTATACTACAGAGCCTACTACAGAGCCATGATAATCAAAACAGCATGGTATTGGCAGAAAAATAAACACTCAGAACAATGGAACAGAATAGAGAGCCCAGAAATAAAACCACATATATATGATCAAATCATTTATAATAAAGGAGCCAAAAACATACAATGGAAAAAAGAAAGCCTCTTCAATAAATGGTGCTGGGAAAGCTGGAAAGCCACATGCAAAAGAATGAAATTTGACTATGGTTTGTTTTCTTGTACAAAAATTAATTCAAAATGGGTCAAAAAAATCTGAAACAATAAATACATAAAAGAAAACATAGGTACTAAACTCATGGACCTTGGCTATAGAGAGCATTTTACAAATTTGACTCTAAAGGCAAGGGAGGTGAGGGCAAAATAAGTGAATGGACTACATCAGACTAAGAAGCTTTTGCACAGCAAAAGAAACTGACAACAAAACAGACAGACAACTAAATGGGAGATGATATTTTTGAACAACAGTTCAGATAAGGGGCTAAAATCTAAAATATATAAAGAACTCACAAAACAGCAACAAACAAGCAAACAATCCAATAAAAAAATGGGGAGAGAACATGAACAGACACTTCTCCCAAGAAGAAATACAAATGGCCAGTAGAGACATGAAGAGACACTCATCTTCACTAGCTATTAGAGAAATGCAAATCAAAACTACAATGAGATACCACCTCACATCTGTTAGATTAGCTATTATCAAGACAGGTAATAATAAGTGTTGGAAAGGCTGTGAAGAAAAGGAACCCTCATTCACTGTTGGTGGGAATGTAAATTAGTACAACCATTATGGAAGAAAGTATAGTGGTTCCTTAAAAAATTAAGAAGAGAACTACCATATGACTCAGCAATCCCTCTACTGGGTATATAATCCCCAAACTCAAAAACATTGGTACATAAAGACACCTGCAGCCCCATGTTCACTGCAGCATTGTTCACAGTGGCCAAGACATGGAAACAACCAAAAAGCCCTGCAATAGAAGATTGGATAAAGAAAATGTGATACATATATACTATGGAATACTATACAGACATAAGAAATGATGACATAGGATTATTTACGACAATGTGGATGGACCTTGATAACATACTGAGTGAAATAAGTAAATCAGAAAAAACTAAGCACTGTATGATTCCATACATAGGTGGAATACAAAATTTAGACTTTTGGACGAAGATAAGAGTGCAGTGGTTACCAAATGGTTACCAGGGGGAGGCAAAGGGAGGAGGAGGAGGGTCTGGTGGGAGGGAGGGGCATAAAGAAAACCAAATACAGGGTGAAGGAGGATGATTTGACTTCGGGTGATGGGTATACAACATAAGCGAATGTCAAAATGATCTGGAGGTGTTTTCTCTAAATTTATGTGCTCTAGTTGACCAGTGTCACCCCATTAAAATTAATTGTTTAAATAAAACTATAAAAAATGTTAAAATTTTAAGCATATTAAAATTTGTTAAATTTAAAAATATGTCCAATTATTTATTAAATGTCCTAATAAATGTGCTAATGTATTAACTCTGTTAATAAATATTACTAGCTTGACTGACTGGTGGTAACGCAATGAATATGGCATCTACCTGGGGATCTGAGGTCTCAGGTTCAAAAGTCAGAGGTCGCCAGCTTGAGAGTAAGATCATTGTTATGATCCCATGGTCACTAGCTTGAGCCCAAGGTCATCGACTTGAGCAAGGGGTCACTGGCTCAGCTGGAGTGCTCTGGTCACAGCATGTATGAGAAACAATCAATGAACAACTAAAGTGACATAACTACAATTTGATACTTCTCATCTCTTCCCCTCTCTCTCTTTCTCATAAATAAATAAATAAATATTATTAGTTCTCTAAATACACTGACTTGTTGAGTAATGTTAAACCATTTGTCAAATTTTCTCACTATGAGGGATTTGAAAATTACATTGACACAAGTGTGACTTTACATTCTGAAAACAAAATTTAAGAAATAATTTTCTTATTCCTTTAGCACATAAAGTACAGTGTTTTATTAAATTAAATTAATTTCTGATTTATAAAGGTGTTTTTTCAAGATTGTTTAGTTACTGAATCATAATTTTTAGTTAAAATGAAACTATGGTAGCTCTCCCCTCCTCTTATCCATGGTTTCACTTTCTGACTTCAGTTATCTGCTGTCCACTATGGTTCAAAATCACTTTCTTTTCTATTTATTTATTTATTTATTTATTTATTTATTTATTTATCTTTTTTGAGAGAGAGAAAGAGAGGGACAGACAAAGACAGACAGACAAGAAGGGAGAGAGGTGACAAGTATCAATGCATCATCAACTTGTTGTTACGGCACTTTAGTTGTTCATTGATTGTTTTCTCATATGTGACTTGACCAGGATGCTCCAGCCAAGCCAGTTACCCTTGCTCTGGCCAGCAGCCTTGAGCTGAAGACAGCGACCTTGGGCTTTAATCCAGTGACCTTTGGGCTCAAGCCAGCGACCATGGCATCATTTCCATGATCCCATGCTCAAGCTGGAGACTCTGTGCTCATGCTGGTGATCTCGTGCTCAAGCTGGTGACCTTGAGATTTCAAACCTGAGTTTTTAGCATTCCAGGCCAACATTCTATCCCCTGCACCACCATCTGGTCAGGCCAAAAATCTTAAATGGAAAATTCCAAAAGTAAACAATTTATGTGTTAAATTGTATGCTATTCTGAGTAACATGGTAAAATCTGTCATTGTCCCACTCTCCCACCTGGCACATGAGTCATTTCTTTGTCTGGGGTCTCTATGTTATATAAGTACAGTGAAACAAGGCATTTTGAGAGAGAAAAAGAGAGAGACCACATTCACCTAACTTTTATTGTAGTGCATTATTACAATTGTTCTATCTTATTATTAACTATTACTGTTAATATCTTACTGTGTCTAATTTGTAAATGAAATTTTATCATAGTCATGTATACACAGGAAAAACATGGTACACGTAAAGTTTAGTACTATTTGAGGCTTTAGTCGTCCCCTGGGGATCTTGGAATGTATCCCTGTGAATACAAAGAAATGATCACAGTTAGTTAGTTGATTAGTTAATTGTCCAAAGTAGTCAGAAGCTATATTGACCTTGCAGCAAGAACCAATTTTACAGACAATTGCAATCAGAAAAGTAAGTTACAACTTGTTGACTGAAGACCACAGGGCAGAGATAAGCTATTCTGTTAACAGCTGATACAGAGGTTCCACTCAGTTTTCTTTGACGGGCATTTTGGCTAGAAACCACTGCAGTTTGGTTCAGTTTTACTGAGCTACTGCTTTGCATTGTTGTGTACTTTAAAGAATCAATGAAGTTGGTTAAAACAGAAGAGTGCCAGGGTAGCCGCTGGGGCAGAATAGTTTGTAGGACTCAGACATTCTTCTAAGCATCGTAATGGGGTTCGTGTACATGGTCGACCTCACTAGGTCTTCAAAGAAAGTGACTTCTATCTACATCACAGACTTTCAATGTCCCATCTACAAGTTCTTTAATTTGTGTAGATTATAGTATGGTACTAACTTTTTCTTAATTTATATAGACTATAGTATGACATTTATTTTAGTTCTTTAATTTCTATTATACTCAAGTACTATCTAAAAAACCTCATCCTCATCTATTTCTTAAGGTATCTATGTTGATGTTTATCTATATGTGTGATATATACATTTTATTTCAAAGCATTTATATCTAAGACTAGATTAAAATTAAAATTATTCCACATTTTTTATTGTTTCAATTGTGTATAGGTAAGAATGTCTTCAGTCTCAGCTTCTTGGGAACTAGCATGTCTACATTTTCTGGATGCAACTATATGACATTGAAAATTAAAGCCACACAGCCTGTCAAGTTTTTCTGTGCTCTTACAATTGCGAATAATAGTTTATGAATTACAGAATGCCACTCTCAAAAAAGCTCCTCAATTTTACTGGGATCAGTCAGGCTTTCATAATGTATAAGTTCCATAATATTTATATCAACATGTAAATTAGATTCTCATTTGAGTATTGTGTTTTATATATATGTAAAGAGACCAATTCGTCTTTGGAACAAAAACTGGTCACAAATAGCTAAGGCCATGTCAGTTCAAGTCTACCAATGACAAAAAGCTGTAGTTAATATTGTTTGTATTTTTTAAAGGTCAACCTAAATAATTTGGTATTCTTTTTCTCCCCTAATGAGATAATGCACATACAGACACATAGTCACAGATCAAAGGTGGATGTGAACATTTTGACCAGAGTATTTTTACCAGATTTACTCTATGACAGGTCACCCATCCTGCTTTAACTGAGTTAAATGAATCAGCTGCTGATCCCAATTATTCTGCTGTTTTTGAGAACCATCCATCCCCAAAGGAGAACTTGGAAACCAAGAAGTTTGTTTCTGATTCCTGCTTCATCTCTCTGTGCACCAGTGTCCTTATCCAAGGTATGGTAGTGCCTTCTAGGGTCTGTTTACCCCTAAAAAGTATTGCTAAGAATAATAAACTCGTTGTGTCAAAATTATCCAGAATGGTTTAAAAATTATATTTAAATTGTATCACTTGAACAAATTTCATGTAACATATCTGCTTTAGTTTTAATGGCAAAAGATTTCGTGACTGATGGTATCGTTCTAACACTTGTGAGTGATTTCAATCATGGTTATTAGTTTAATCATGCCCTGCAGTGGTTTTTTAACATTTCTCCTACTTCAGCATTTGTCTGAAAATTTTCTGTGGACCTCCAGCTCATAGACAGCAGAATCGTACAGGCCATTTTAAACCCCCCCACAGTCATGCAACCTCCTGAACAAGTGCAATTCAGAGCCCCGTTCTGGGATGCATTCTCTTCTACGAGGACTACTTTGCTTTCTTGAATCAGAGCCATTTCTTCATTTTAACTGCTTCAGAAATTATTCCTTATAAATCCATTATAACACAAACCTCCTTTGCTCATTATTAGGTTGTTCAGAAAAATGCAAGGTCACATAGTGTTCGTTAGACTGAATGTGATGGTGACATTAGTCTAATAGGAGTACATGGGGCTTCCTTCTAGTATGTTCAAAATGCTTAAACTGCATTATTATAATTTTGTCAGCATTAACCCTAATAGGCTGAGGGAATTAAAATGCTGTAAATATACACATTTCAATGTATCATTTTATTCACAAATACAGACAAACTAATATTAGTCCAGGAGGGGTGAAGTGTAAACTGGAGGTGTTAATACTATGTGTAGAGGGCTGGAGTCCTCTTTGCTGGAGATCCGAAGAGCAGAGAGTAACTGCCTCTGCTGGGAAGGGGGACACTGGGGTGGTGCTTCCTAGGGAGATGCTAAGGCCTCTGAGGAAGGGAAGGTAGTGTATGGAGCTGATCACTTCCAGGCAGGAGGAATGGGATCTGTGTCTTTACTGATGATGCTGAACCCCAGACTAGGAGGAAAGAAGATGGCCCATAATGGGACTGGAAAGGTAGCATGTGGTTGGTCCACTAAGAAAGGCCTGGCTGTATCTTGGATATGATTGGGGGGTGATGGGTAGCTCTACACGATTAATAACAAGGAGATGGCATAACCAGAATAATATTTTATAAAAATACAGGAAAAATAAAAAATGCCATCAATAAAAGCAGTTTAGTGAGTGATAGAAATATTGGAAGCTTGTAGCTTATCCCATCTGAGTTAAGCTCAGATGCGTCACTCCTACAGTGGGCGACCGAGTCTGCTCGCAGCCTCTCCCGCTGTGCATCTGACCGCAATGCCAGGACTTCTGTGAACCTGACACATTCACCCTTGAGGAGAGGGAGGCGGAGGAGGGACTGGGGGTCACAGGCAGTTGTGGAGTGGGGAAGAGGAGACACTGAGATTGTTTCCAGAGAGCGATTATTTGAAGGACTCAATACTTTAGGATTGCTAAGGAAAATTGGGAGCAGTCCAACTAAGATTAAGGTCAGCATGACATGTGCACAGAATATGATGGTACTATTGTTTATTATGATGAACCTTAAACTGGATACTAATGTTTCTTTTGATTAGAACAAAGAAGAAATAAGCTTTTATTCTAAGAGATCAAAAGCTTAAAACAAACCTGTTGCTCAGTCAAATCACTAACTTTTTCTGGTTCAAAGACCCATTAGGTGCATCTCTAGCAGACTTCCTAGAAGTGATGTCCCCAACACCCCCCACAGTCCATGTGGTAGAGATTTAATGAGGCTGCTTCAGTTTTCTTGTTTATTGTAATACATTACATAGATATAAATTTTATACATAAACATATATATGTGATATATGTATGGCATAAAGATCCTAACAAAGACTCTCCTTCTACATCTTAATAATTAGAACATTGCCAAAAATTTTGAGATTGACTTCTTACCTTTCTCTGACAGTACTCTCCTTTATATACACTAAAGTTTTGTACTTATTGTTTCCCTTGTTGTATATTTTTAGTTTGCACCCATCCATATATTATTTACATCCAAGCAATATATTATTTACTTTTGCAAGTTTTTGAGTTTCTTCTCAATGGAATTGGTGTATTTATATTCTTCTGTTCATTGCTGTATCTTGTCAATGTATGTTTCTGATAGCTACCCATGTGGAGTACTGTTGCATTTGCACTGCTGTATGGTATTTCACTGTATTAATATACCATATTTTATTTTCTAGTCTCCTGTCAATGCAAGAAGGTTGTTTCTTATAAATCAGTGTAGGCAAAGAAATAATATGAAGTATTTTTGTGAAGAATTATAAATAAGCTTGCCCAAGTGCATAGTTTTCTAATAGCTTCAATTCAGAATATCATTTAGAATATCTAGAGGATTAAAATGACCTCATATCATTCTGGAATTCCCATTGCTTTTTAATAACAACCAAAAGAGAACAGCAATCATATTATCTGGCAATAATTAGTATGCACAATTTTTTTTTTTGCAATTAAGAACTCTGTTTACTTTTAAATTAATAAAAGTATTGGGCAAGGTTATGTGTTTGTATAAAAATTAAAAAACTAATTGGGATATATGCTTAAATTAGAAGATTATTGAATGTTTAAATGAAGAAGTAAAAAGAAGTATTTGCAAATCAGGCCCATCCTAGATCCACTTCAGACCAAAAAAAAGAGTGGCTGGGAAATTAAAACTACAATGAGATTCCTCTTACTCGTATTAAAACAGCTATTATCAAGAAAACAGTAGAGAATAAGTGTAACTCCAGTGCAGTGGGTCTCCAGCTCCCAGTCATCTGAGAGATGCTTAGGTTGCACACAGAAATATATATATATTTTTAAATCTTTTTGTTTTCTTTTTTTTATTTTTTTATTTTATTCATTTTAGAAAGGAGACACGAGAGAGAGAGAGAGAGAGAGAGAGAGAGAGAGAGAGAAAGAGAGAAAGGGGGGAGGAGCTGGAAGCTCAACTCCCATATGTGCCTTGACCAGACCAGTGCAGGGTTTTGAACTGGCGACCTCAGTGTTCCCAGGTCGCTGCTTTATCCACTGCGCCACCACAGGTCAGGCAAGAAATATTCTTGACTAAGCTTTAAGGAGAGACATAGAAACCTCCTTTATTCACAAATACCATAAGTGATTTTGTTGCAGGTACTACAAAACCCACATTTTTAATTTTTTTTTGCAAATGTTGTCTTCTTAGAATGAGTTTGGATAAAGAATTGTCTGGATATTTTCTATCAACATGGCCACTGGATCGAAGCTGCAGGACATTTAAAAGTGTAAAAAAAAATATTCATGTAATTATACCATACAATATGTTAAAATTCCTAAGTAAAAGTTTTTACATTATTGCAATCTTAATAAATCTGCTTAACATACTGACTTTAAAAAAAAAACACTACCAAAGAAGTAAAAAATATTGGCTTTTCTATCACTTCTTTGGTAGCGTTTTTTTTTTAAAGTCAGTATGTTAAGCAGATTTATTAAGATTGCAATAATGTAATAACTTTTACTTAGAAATTTTAACATATTGTATGGTATAATTAGTCCCTTAAGGTTTACTTAGTTTTTAGAATTTTTTTTTCTTTTCTCTCTTTCATTTATAAGACATATGTAGGTTAATAAACACTTGTTAGAAGAATCAACTCTCTATTATCCATTTGTTTACCTACTGAGCTAGCCATGGTTGTTGAATTGCTGGGGGGTTTGGAATTATTTAGATATGTCAAGTAACCAATTACTGAGATGTCTGGCTTATAAAATGTTGAATTATCAGATGTTATTTTTTATTAAAAATTAATAGAACTTTCTTGCCTGTAGTGGCAGAGTGGATAGAGTGTTGACCTGGAATGCTGCGGTCGCCAGTTTGAAACCCTGGGCTTGCTCAGTCAAGTCACACACAACAAGCACACAATGAATAACTAAAGTCAAGCAAGTATGAGTTGATACTTCTCACTCTCTACCCTCTCTCTCCATTCTATGTAAAATCAATAAATAAACTCTTTAAAAAATTAGTAGAACTTGTAGGTCCTAAAGTAGAAATATATTTGAGATAATATCTCAAACACTGTATAAAAATGATCATTAAATATATTTAAACATAATTGTCTCCCTGCCATTCTTACAAGCATATTTTCTTTCTTTTTTTATAGATTTTATTTTATTTATTCATTTTAGAAAGGAGAGAAAATAGGGTGGGGGATGAGCAAGCAGGAAGCATCAACTCCCATATGTGCCCTGACCAGGTAAGCCTAAGGTTTTGAACCAGCTACCTCAGCATTCCAGGTCAACACTTTATCCACTGCGCCACCACAGGTCAGGCATTGCAAGCATTTCAATAGAGATTCAGGTTATCTTCATAAACAGTAGTAATCTGAACATTTTAAAATTTAAATATTTTCATTATTATTAAAATTTTCTTCCTTACAGGCTATAGTTTCTTGTTTGGTGTTTTAACCCTGCATTAATCAGTATGGCTTTTGAATATAGTAAATGCTACTGTCAGTATTTACTCTTATAGTTCTTTTTCTCATAAAATAATGCTTAAGAGATTGATTTTCCAGTTGGCTCATTGGTAGAGCATCGGCCTGGTGTATGGATGTCCCAGGTTTGATTCCCAGTCAGGGCATACAAGAGAAACACCCATCTGCTTCTCCACTGCTCTGCCTCTCTTTTCTCTCTCTCTCCCCCTTTCCCTCCTGCAGCCACGGCTTGATTGGAGCAAGTTGGCCTGGGGCACTGAATATGGCTCCATGACCTCACCTCAGACACTAAAATAGCTCAGTTGCTGAGCAACTGAGCAACATCTCAGATGGGCAGAGCATACCCCCAGTGGGCTTGCTGGGTGGATCCTGGTTTGGGCACATGCGGAGTCTGTCTCTGCTTCCTCTCCTCTCACTGAATAAAAGAAGAAGAAGAAATGATAGATTTTTTTATGTACTCATCTGACTTTTCATATCATAGAAAGCTTTTAACTTAATTTAGATCTAACAAATCTAACCCAAACTGGAAAGAACTTGACATTTTATTTTGTATATTTGTACAGAGAAGAATTAATGTCTTCTGTGTAATATTTGATTGTCCATGGAATTTGAATGCATGGCATGAGTATAGCAAATCAGATTCTTCTACTAATCCTTTGATCAGAGTATTAAGTCTGATTATGTATTAAGTCTACTTAAGAATTGGGAGTTATAAATCATTCAAGGGTATTTCTCTGACACTCACTAAGTTATAGTTTTGCTTATGCATGTGACAGGGTCTCTGCAGCTTTCCTTCTCATCGCCCTCTGCTTTACTTGTTCAAACTATTTTCTAATGAGTAGAAATGAGCTAAAACACATCAGTACCTTTTATGAAACACATTAATAATTTAATTTATGGAAAATTTGGCATCCTTTGCCGTGAGATCTATTTTTACTTATTTTGGAGAAGGGTGAATCTCTTCCTCTCTCTGTCTGTCTGTCTCTCTTTTATTTAGTTTTTCACTCATTCATATAATTGATATGCGAAAAGTTTTGAGAATGTGACTCAAAATGTCAACTAAAAGCATATCTATATATAGCCTGACCAGGTGGTGGCTCATTAAATAGAGCATTGGCCTGGAATGCTAAAGACCCAGGTTCAAAACCCTGAAGTTGCTGGCTTGATTGTGAACTCACCAGCTTGAGCACGGGGTTGCCACCTTGAGCATGAGATCATAGACATGACCCGATGAGCACTGGCTTGAACCTAAGCTCTCTGGCTTGAGCCCAAGTTTGTTGGCCTGAGCAAGGGATCACTGGCTCAGTTAGAGCCCCCTTGGTCAAGGCACATATGAGAAAGTAATTGATGAACAGCTAAGGTATTACAACTATGGATTGATGCTTCTCATCTCTTTTCCTTCTTGTCTGTACTTGTCCATCATCTCTCATTCTCTCTCTCAAATAAATAAATAAATAATAGCATACATATGTATGCATAAAAATTTCAATACCTTGCTTTTATTTATTCAATAAATAAAATTTAAATAAGATATTCAATATCTTATATATAATTTTATTCAACAACTAAAAATATTGGAATTTATTAAAAAAATATTAACACATCAAAGAAAAGACTGGTGAGGGTGGTCATGGAAGAGAGTAAAATTTACCATAGAACCAGGGAGAATGTGTCAGTTAGGATTGCTTGGAGTGTCGTTTACTAAAGAGAGATAAAGCCAGAAGAATGCTCTTGTTGATGGTGAGGGTCACAGTCCCTCTCCTTAGTTATCCAGTTTTACTGGTCAGCATGGTTACTAGAAATTTTTTGTATTGCACTAGACAACTAATTTCCATGAGTTACTGCATTTAGTGGAAAAAAATTATTAAAAGCATAGTACCTGTAATTTAAAATTTATATTTAATTTATTATAATTAATATATATTATATTAATATATATTATATATTAATGTTATAATATATAATATTATAATATAATAATATATATTAATCTGAAAAACATTTGTCACATTATTAATTATATTTTGATGTAGAAAACATGTATGTGATTATTCAAGCCGCAGAAGAAACTGGTTTAGTCTAAGTCTGGGCTGAGAAAGAGCTTTTCTATCCTCATTTGAAATGACCACTTATTTGTTGTTTGCATTCCCTGTATAAAACATTAATGCCCTTGGGAGAGGTCTTGTGTACTTCAATTTGAATGAATTTATTACCAGTTTCTCTGAATATAAAACTACCCTGTGTACATAGCTGAATTTAGGACAATGAAGATGAAACACAACATCTATGTGATGGAGGCATTGCCCAGATAGACAGTTTGGGGTTTCTAATACTAACTGGGTCGCTGCAGGAGAGGGCCACCTGTATCCCACAAAGGCCTCATGCAGTCTGTACAAAATATACTGAATCACTAGATTCTGGGGGGAGAGGGTTGTCTTATTGTGTCAGTCTTGAGTACTAGATAAATTTTAAACAAGATTAAAGAGAACAGTGTATTTGTCAGTTTCATCCTTAAAACTAAGTTTTTCCACATCTAAGATAAGTTTATGTAGAACTGCTATGGTACCACTTTTCTAATTTTTCAGTTATTTAAATTAATGTCCTTATTGTAAAACATTTATCTGGTTGCTATGAACTATTGAAACCTGTCTAGAAGCACATTATTGGAAACAAATAGTATACTTAAAAATTACTATTTTGGGCCTGTCCTGTGGTGGCACAGTGGATAAAGTGTCAATCTGGAATGCTGAGGTCGCCAGTTCAAAACCCTGGGCTTGCCCGGTCAAGGCACATATGGGAGTTGAAGCTTCCTCCTCCTCCCTACCTTCTCTCTCTCTCTCTCTCTCTCTCTCTCTCTCTCTCTCTCTCTCTTTCCTCTAAAATGAATAAATAAAAATAATTTAAAAAAAATTATTTTGGGTTCATATATTGCTTTTACTGCTGTCTGTTAAATGGTGCTGGCCTATTGATGCCAGTCCTTGTCTGTGATCATATATCTTCTAGTAATTAGTTAAAGTTAAAATGATCACAACTACTCCATCCATGGATGGGGGAAAGAAAGGGTGATAGATGACAGTTAAGAACAGCTACCATGTCTGCTCTGCACATGAGGCAAGGAGACACCCATCTCAAAAAGCACAACAGATGTGATCACAGACATAGAGAGTTCTGGAGGCCAACCCCTATGTCACAGCAATGGGGGTCAAAGATGACTCCGAAGGACATCTGATCACAGAGAACAGAGTTTTAAAGAGTTTTCACTTAGGTGATATTTCAATTAAAGAACAACTCAGTGTAAGAAATACATGATTTTCACCCTACAGCTTTTATGGAACAAGTTGGACAATGGGTATAGAAGCAAGTTTCTTCAAAAATAAGTTATATATGTTGAGAGTGAGGCAGTGGGGTATGCCATCTCATTACAAATTCTTGACTTCCTCTTTAAGGTCTAACAAAACTTTTATGTTTTCTTAGGACCTTTCAGAAGCAAATAGTCAATGCTGAAAAAAGGGAAGTAAAACAATGATTTGCTAAAATTGAAAGAAACATAACTTTCTACATAACAAACTTTTCCAGCCCTGGCTGGTTGTCTCAGTGGTAGAGTGTTGGCCTGACGTGTGGATGTCCCACGTTCGATTTCCAGTCAGGGCACACAGGAGAAGTGCCCATCTGCTTCTCCACCCATCCCCCTCTCACATCTCTTTCTCTCTCTCTCTCTTCTCTTTTCCTTCTGCAGCCATGGCTCAATTGGAGTTAGTTGGCTTCAGGCACTGAGGATGGCTCCATGGCCTCTGACTCAGGTGCTAAAAAATGACTTCAGTTGCAACAGAGCAAGGGCCCCAGATGGGCGGAGCATTGCTTCTACTGGGCTTTCTGGGAGGATCCATGTTAGGGCACGTATAGAAGTCTGTCTCTGCTTCCCCTCCTCTCACTAAAATAATAATAATAATAATAATAATAATAATAATACTTTTTCAAACATCATGCTCTTTGCTCCATTTTCCAATTTTTCAAGTCAAGCCATCTTGGAGAAGTGGTATTGTCAGCTTAATCAAAAAAATATGCTTTCTTGATCTTGGCAGGGTTCTACCCAAATGAGTGATCCAGTTTCTTAGAAGAGATTGCTGCTAGCGTTACAACAACTGAAAGTATGGGAACCCCTTTCACACTTGCTCCTTTGAGACTGATAGGGCAGTTGGGTAACCAGTGATCTCATTTTGGGTCATGCAGTTTTGCTGACATTATAATGAAAGGTATCAACACAGATTTAAGGTAGCTGTCAATGTACTTAGTTCTTTGGCTTTGAGTTTTTCATCATATGCAGCCAACTCTGAAAAAACTTCAAACATTACTTCCCATTTAACTTTTTCACTATAAAAGCAATGCTTACTCATTGAATAAATGCAAAAGAATAGAAAGAAGATAACAAGTGACTGATAACTCCCACCCCCTCTGTATATACTTCCCACTCCCAAATACTGTATATATTTCCCTTGATTAAAAAAAAAAAATAGAATCTCATTGCACATTATTTTCAGAGGTTTCAAAAAACCTTCCTCTATCTGTTCTGAAAAAGGATATTCTTAATAGTTACTTAAACCCAAAATATTTCAGTTGAGTTAAACTTTAACCAAACCTAGTGATTAGTTTATAGGTCTTAAAACCATATTGGATACTTTGTATCAGCAAAGACCACACACCCTGAATTCTTGGGCCATGTCTGGTGTTTGCATTCAAACATAACCCTGAAATGTTTTCTTTCCTAAGTCTTCAAGACACATTCTTCTAGTTGGAAAGCTTATGTCTTTCTTACTCAATAACCTCTGTATCTAAACTATGTTAAAGATACATAGAGAAGAGGTGACGTCACTGAGCTGATTTTGTTCTTTAGCCTGTGTTTAGCTAAATGTGAGCAGTTGCCATGAGTCATACAATCTTGTGACCAGCTGGGCACTTTTCCAATCCAGAGAAACTGTTAAGATCTTTGACAACAGACCTGTAGTTGTTTGAAGAGGAGGTATTAACAGTGACCTGTTTGCTTGGTAATCCAGGCTTCTGTGAGTAACAGAATGTGTTCCCATTCCTGCTGAATAACAATGATGAGGTAATAATTAGTAAAGCTGACTCATTTCCTCATTGACAGACGAAAGGCATTGTCCAACAAATACCTATCTCACAGGTAAATAATGTTTCCTTCAGGCCATACATGGCGAGACTTTTTAAAACAAGACCTGACTATAACGCTGGCTTGTCAGTTACTAGATCTATTAATAAGCAAATTTATTATGAAATAATGTCAGACATTAAAAGTCAGACCTATTTTCCCCCCTAAACTATGTGAGGATTGCAGATTTCAGACCTATTCAGAAGTAAGAGCTTGTGTTGCATAATGAAGTATAAAGATGATCGAAAATTTCCAATTAATTGAAATGTGAAATCAGTGTAGTTTCACTGGTAAGGCTGTAGCTGTTACCTCTACATCTGTGTAGGACATCTGTGGGGGGAGTGCCGGAGGCCCCCACCATATCTATGGACGTCACAGTTGTACAGGGCTGTGCGATTTCCAGCCATGTCATGTTGACTTAAACTGACTCAGCAGGCATTATCATCCTGGGAAACTGAGAAACCTCCGCCACCCTGACTTGCTGTAGTCTCTTGGGCTTTACATTTGAGCTCCCTTATAAACACATTCCTTGAACCTAATTTGTGATATACTTATTTTTAAAAATACAAGAAGTCATTTGAGAGAAAAATATTATATCAATGCATTCCTCTGAACATCACCAAAAGTCATAATTGTGTTCCTCTCAGACTAGATTTTACTAGAACTTGACAAAAATGAAAATATTCTGCTCTAAATAAGGTTTCATTGTTTGCATTAATTTATAAAGTGTGCATTGCCCTCTGTTGCCTCTTTCTCTGCTTGGTATGCCTTATTCTGAATTCTCGTATGATTTTAACAGTTGTACAATTTCTTTTGTTGGTAGAAAATCACAAATTATGACAGACATTAAACTGAACCTGTTTAAAAATAACTCAGTCTTTTCTACTGTTTGGGTGGGGTTGCGTGCTCAGCTGGGGTTCCTAACAGGGTAAGTGGCCATGTGCTATCACCTCCAGGGCCAGTTTGTTTGCTCAGAGGCAAGAATTCATTGAACAGCCACAGACTACATTCCAGAACATCAACCAACCACTTTGCAAAAGTGTCCCTATGGGTCAGAGCAAAGCGAGCCACCACTTCTGGAAAAGCAACTCCAAATGCCTGCTGTGGGACAGAGATCTTGTTGCAAGATGTCAATAACAATAACTTTTATTAGTGGTTCTTTGCTCCTCCTAGTTTCCTAATAAAAGACCCCTGGAATTTTTAGTTTCTGGAAATCCATGGGACTCTACATTTTTTAGAGGCCTTTTTCTATGATTTTCAGTTCATTCTCCCAGTGAAGTTCATCTGAAGTACTACTTGAAGTATGTTGTGGGGTGGTACTGATGGTAGTGAAGTGATTTCAAATACGTCATGATTCAGAATAGGCTTATCATGTGGTAATTCTCTCCTTCCTTGCTAATCAATCACAATATTACCATCCTGTATCTGAAATCTGAGAATTTTCAGAGACATCTCATGGGTCCCAGGGAGGATACAATAGGACAGATGGGTCATTGCTTCCCCTACTTGTCCACGCCTCATTTATTTATTTTATAAATGGGACAACTCTACTTTGATCTGCTTTCATATAAGAGTTTATTTGAACACACAGAGATAAATAAATGTATCTAAAAATTGTTGAGAAGAAATATCAAAGCAGAAACCAGAAAGAGGTTGTTGCACCCTCATCTATCTGCTCAGAAGAGAAGTCAGAGAGGGGCCCAGATAATAATACTCCAGGTGAATTTTCCTCTGGGTTCTCTCTGTTAGGCAACATAGAATGGCTTATGATCAAGAGCATTGTCCTAGTGCCCAGAATGCTCAAGTGGAATCCACATCACCCACCCCCACAACTGCCATTCTTCTCCCTCCCTCCCTTATTTTTCTAAGTGCTCTGAGGCCTTAGCAAGTTGCTGGAACTCTCTCTAATTCATTTGCATTTAAAGAAGATAATTCTGATAAGGGCTTAACACAGTGCCTGGGAGGTATTATTTTAAAAACAAAACCAATAAGAACTCCCCACCTCCCCCAATAGGAATAATTCCCAAATAAACATCCTTGGGCAAGATATGTCTCAAATTTTGGACTCATATTTCCAGCTGTATGGAGGCATTTTTTACTTTGATGTCTTATTGATAACTACACTCTACATGTTTCAACCAGACTCAGTTATTTTAGTTAAGTTATGCTGAAGTGAGCCAAGTGCCAGGCACAGTTCTGCCTCTGAGGACGAGATGGTGAATAACAGTCTTCACTTATCATCAAGGAGGATCATTATGGTAGCTGCCATGTATGGTGTGCCAGCAACGAGCTATGCAATTTATACGATGCCCTTACCAACTCCCCTCTGCTTGGTGGTGCCTGGGTCCTCTTATAGCATGTGAATTCCTAGCCATCTACCTTGATGAGAAGTTATGTTGTTAGGACTCCAGCAATGGATCATCTAATAATAATTTGTACTAGCGAAACACATTTCTCAGACCATAGAAAGTAATATTTATTGATTGATTAACTAGCCTGAGAGATGATTAACCAAGTTGTACCTGATGTGCTAAATAGTTTATTTTTACTTTGGTTTTAGAATTGGCAAAGAAATATTGAGTTAATTTGCATAACATTTTGGCTACTTGAAGATGTGAGAGTGTTGTTTATTTTCTCCTGGAATGATCAGATAGTTCAACCATCCAACTTGCATATAAGCATAAAATGGGGCCCCAGACTCCAGTCTACAAAAGTCCCACTTCAGTTTTCTTTAAACAGAGGGTGTTTTATCAATAAAATTAAAGTATTATTAAGTTATCTGATGCTTGACCAGAGTGCTTCTCCTTATTTACATGCTCTTTCTTTATAATTACTTACTCATTTTTTATTAAAATAGGAAAATAACCATTGATCCAAAAATGGCTCCTTTCTACTCTGACAGTGTCCTTTTTTCACTCTGGATAAAATAAATTTAAGAAAAAAGAACTTAACTCTCTACTCAAGCCACATGATTTAATGTGATGGCAGGATTTCCAATTAATGGCAATGCCCAGGACTTGACTGAAAAACAAAAGTATGCAGACTGAAGCTACCAGAGGTCATACTTTTTAAAATTGTTCTTATAGAAAGTGTGTGTATGTTGTTCACAAAACTTCTGCAATATCAACTGCATTTTTTAAAAATGACTCTTGATATTTTAATGCAGTTGGGGTTACATTCAGCTGCAAGGTACAGAGAGGGCAATAAAGCGGTATTCGTGATTGAGTTTATATTTAGCTCACATAAAAATAGCTACCAAGGAAAACTGGGGGCTAATGTGGCTTCTTAGGAACATCTTCAAGGATCTAGTTTCCTTCTCTGATTTCTAATTCATTGTCACTGCTTTATAGTTTTTATTACCATGGTTTGAGCATGCCTGCTGCCTCTCCCGGCAGCTCCGTGTTCAGGTTTAGAAAAGGGGGAAGGTTGTTGTTCATTGGGTATAAAGTTTCAATTATGCAAATGAATGAATTCTGGAGGTCTGCAGAACACCGTGCCCATAATGAACAATGCTATATTGCCCACTTATAAACCTGTTAGGAGGGTAAATCTTCTGTTAAGTGTCATAACCACACAAAAAGAAGGAAAGAGGGAAGGGGACACAAGAAAGTTTTTGGAGGTGCTGGATATGTCTATTATTGTAATTTTGGTGATAGTTTCATGGGTGTTTGCACACGTCACAACTCATCAAATTGTACACATTAAATATGTGCACTTCTTTGTATACCATTCTCTCAAAGAATCTCTCCCTCTCATTTCCTCTCTCCCTCCCTTTCTCTCTCTGTCCTGCTTTTACATAGTATTTGGGAAGTACAGTCCTCCCTGGAAAATCTCCCTCTCACAGTTCAGAATGCCCCATGACAATGCCCAGCTGCAGAGGAGGCTTAGAATGACCTGTCCGACCTCTATAGTGGGGAAATGAAACAAAGGGCAGCAAGCTGAGTGGCCAGGAGTAGCAGACCTGCCACCTCTGTCATACTGTCTTTCATGTACGTGATGTGAGAGGCATAACGGGGAGTCAAATTGTGGTTTTATTTTGCTAATTTGTTGACCTTACTCAACCTAAATTCTAATTCAGTAGCCCTCTACTCCCCACCTATGGTTTTGTTTTCTCCAGTTTCAGTTCACCCTGGTTAACTGCAGTCTAAAAATATTCAATGAAAAATTTCAGAAATAAACAATTTATATTTTTTAATTGTGTACCATTCTGAGTAGTGTGATGAAATTTCTTGCATTCCTGCTCTGTTCACCCTGGGACATGAAGCATTCCTTAGTTCAGCATCTCCGTGTCATAGATGTTCCCCACCTGTTAGTCACTCAGTAGCCATCTGGGTGAGCAGATCTACTGCCTCAGTACCTCAGTGTTTGCACTAAAGTAACTCTTACTTTACTTATTAATATCCCCAAAACTGTTCACATAACTTTTTATTGCAGTATGTTATTATAATTGTTCTATTTGTTATCATTGTTGTTAATCTCTTACTGTGCCTAATTTACAAGTTAAACTTTATCATAGTTATGTGTGTATAGGAAAAAACATGGCATATATAGCATTCAATACTATCTGTGCTTTCAAGCATCCACTGGAGATTGTGGAACATATATCCCTCTAGGATGAGGGGGCACTACTGCAGAAAAAAATCCTAATTGATTTTACCAGCTTACTAGAACTAAGGAGAAAAAGAAATGAGCTCTGCTGGGATCAAATCTTGGTGCTTTAACACACTAGCTGTATGACCCAGACAAGATGATGCCTATAAGTGCCAATCTCCTTATTTGTAAAGAAGTGATTACACATTTGGTAGATTTCTCCAGGAATAGCCCTGATGTATCTTTCTGTTTGGGTGAGTTCCTTTCCCACATTGAATCGAGGCTTTGCCCAGATTTTCTTTGGCCAATGGGATATCAACACACATGAAACAAGCAAACAGAACACAGCAAGCATAATGTGCTTGTCCAAGGGGAAAGGGGTGGTGCATTGCGGCCCCCATTCTCCTAGGAAGCTCAGCAGGAATGACCTTCTGGAAAGAAACAGTTTCTCACTCTTCAGGGTGAGCCCAACCCCTAACCAACTTGCAAGCTAAACTCAGCTGTGTGCATAAGCCCAAGCTGTCCCCACAGACAGTCTAAACAACAAACCCACAGATATGTTTTAAGAAGTCAGGTATTGTTGGTTTATGACACTAAATTTTGATGCAGAAAAAGGTAACTGATCCACCAACTTTTTAGTAGTGCTGCCACAGAGGCCTGAAAGGATTGTGAGATCCTGGGCATGTAGCAAGCACTCAGACATACATGTTATTATTGTTGTTCTTGTTATTTTTCATGTACAGTGCAGATTCATGAAAATACTTGTCAATAGGAAAAAACATAAACCCACAGACACTTTCTTGGCACCTATAGTCTGTTTAACATCCTATGCTATGGAGCTTTCCCTTAAGAGGATTACATCTTGGCTAATATATTGAAGATAAAGAAACAATGCACTTGTTACTATAGGCTATAAATAAATAAAAATGGAACCAACTCTATGAAACATCAAGTAGGTGAACATTTGAAGAATCAAGAATCAATACAGGTATTTGGAGAAAGCTTCATCTAACATGTATTTCTGGATCAAGGTCTTGATTGAAGAGAATTATGTCAATAATGAGAATGCTAATAATACTATTGATATTTGGCATTTGTCGGGAACTTATTATATTCCAGGCATAACAATAAGTGCTATACAAGCAATTTCAGATTTGATCTTTATCATAGCCATATGAGGAGGCAGTTCCATCTTAGCCTCCTTTTATAGAGAGGACACAGAATGAGAGTGAAAATAAGAAATATTCTGCCCTGTCCAGTGCTACCTCTCTGGGCAGGAGTGGAGCTGGTATTTGATGCCAGGGTGGCCTGAATCCAGAGCTGACATGCTTCTTCTTTGCACAGATGCTGGTGGAGAAATCAAATGTATTGTTCATCCTCTAAGAAAAATCATTCTAATGTTGAGGGAAGTGTTAATTGTTACCTCTGTCACAAGACTTCCCTGACCTATATTCTAAAAGGTTCTAAGTAAATGTATTAGTGGATAGGTCTTTTAATGATTAAAAGATGTCTCCACTCCTCTAAAGAAAAAAATTGTAAAACTAGCCAGGATATGTGCAGTGATCACTGAGGGCAAGGCACTGATTTTAGTGCTTGAGGCACTTGACACTTCGTTTATTCTTCTCCAAACCATATGGGGGTAGGTTCTCTCTTTACCCAACTTTACAGGTAATATAACCAGATTCAAAGAAGAAGTCAGTTTTCAACATCACAGAGGTGATAAAAATGACAGGTCAGAGATTGAAATCTAGGCTGCAAAGCTCCAGAGGCTGTGGATCTAGCCACCTAGCCCCAGGGCTGTACTGGACACTGCATGCACGAGCTCCTTCCGATGGGTCAATGACACCAGTAGAGCCAGGAAGTGGATGAGAGTACACAGAGTGACAAATCATCTTTTCTGCATGTTTTGTCATGTGCCATATGATGTGGCATTTCCCTAAATCCTAGCACAATTCTATGTGGTTGGTGTTGCTATCTTCCCCGGCAAAGTCAAAGACACTGAGGTCAGAGAGTGAATGAGTCTTGATCCAGTGAGTGAAGAAGCTGGTATTTGAAGCAGGCATCCCAATCCAATGTAAGACTTCTTCTTTTTATTTTTATTTTTTGGTCTGTTTTTCCTGTTTATTTATTTTATTAATATTTTTATTCAATTTATTGGGGTGGTATTATTTTTAAAAATTACATGTTTCAGGTTTACAATCCTATAATACATGTATTGTTTGTCTTTTTAACATGAATTATACTTAGTAAGAGTTCTACATCCATATAGTTTAAAGAAAATAATTTTTCTACTAGGCCTATTATTAAAAAACAGCCATTCCCAGCCTCTCCCTAATATTTCCTCCTTCCCAGAGGAAATGATTTTCAAATCTGTTAACTAGTTCCCTGGGTATTTATTTCTAACATAGCTCTAAAACTATGCTGACATGGTTATTTTTTGATTTTCCAATTCTAGTAATTTTTTACTGAATTTCCACTGGAAGATGAGTAATTGTCCCTTCCCACTATCCACCCCTGCTCGGCTTCTTGTTTTCTCTGCAGTTAATAATTATATGTTTATTCTACTTATCTTGTTATGTATCTTTCACTGGCTAACCCCCAAAATGTCCTCTGGTTGATGTCTTCTCTTGAAATGTGAACACAAGAACGCTTCTATCATTGTTCATCTTCCTGAGACATCTTCCCCAGACAGAACTTCTCAAAACTCCATTCTGTACTGGGTGTTTACTAGACTGCCGACAGAAGCTGTTTCTGGAATTTTCTTTTATGATCTTTATGGACATCCGATTTATCTTGCTTCTGGGTTTCATCTCTATTTTGGGTATTTCAGCTGTTTTTATTCTTAGTTAATAGGCCCCTGTTGATGGAGCATAGCTGCGTTAGTCTGGTTCCAATGAATTTATTAGAGAAAATAAGTACCTGTGAGAGCAAGTAGGAGAGCACGGGCAGGGATAGGAAAGCTGTCAGGTGCAAGACAGGTGCAATCTTAAATGAAGGGGAGAGAAAAGAGAGAGAGGGAAAGGAAGGAAGAAAGAAACAAAGGAAAAATGGGTGGATCAAGGGAGGAGAATGAAGAAACATTGGAAGATATCATATCAGATTACAGTGCATTTCTCAGGAAAGTCTGAAAAGGCCATTGAATGTTCTTGAGTTTAGGTGCCCCTTCAAAAGAGTTTTATTTATCCCAGAAACAGGTCCCTTCCCTTACTTGTCACAGTCTAGGAGCAGCCCATGGAAAGGGCAGCCTTGGTGTGAACACAGCATGAATTTCAGCATGTGGCATGGGCCTGTTGGCAGTGACTGTCCCTGAGATAGGAGATCTGGGGCTGCCCCTCCATGTCCCACAATCCCTCAGTGCTTCCCGTGAAAGGGTGTACAAGAGGCAAACATGCTTACTGTTGGTCAAATAAGTTTGTAAATATGATATATATGTTTGCATTGGGTGTGGGGGACAGGCTGTAAGCAGGCAGGGTCCTTATAGCCTGAAGCTTAGTTTTAAGATTAAGCCTTTCCCACTGTTTTAATACTAGGATCTTTTCAGAACTAAGCTTTTCCCTACACCCTTGACTGTTGCATGATGTGGGGTGGTACACTCTCATGAGGAATCCCATTATGCCTCAGATAAGTGATTTTGTATCAGAGACTCCCTTGTTTATTGGATTAAAGGTTTTTATTTCTACACTATAAAATGGGGCAGAGGAGCTCATGCTGGAGGAGAGCAGAGAAAGGCCCTGTGGAGGAGAGGAGAAGCAGCAAAGATGGCAGAGTGCTGAGGGAGAAGCCAGTTTGTGCAGAGAGAAGGAAATGGGAAGCAGAGGTGAATAAGGCTGGTGAGGTAGAAACCTTTGATTCTAGGAAACTCAGATAAGTCAGTGGCTTTGGGAGCCCTAAATGGAAAGGGAAGTGTTTTCCCACTGTGTGTATTTCTAGCCCACCGAGTGTGAGCTAGGATTAAAGCTAATGTCCCAACAGTTCTTGGCTTTATTGTTTCATTACTGTCTGTCTGAATCAAATTTGAATGTGCATGGGTCAAGCAGCTGTGATGGTGGCCGTGGCTACTGGCTTTACACTCAGGTCTTGAGATTTTTATCCACTCCCACACTACAGGGATCATTTGGCTGGGCATACCATTTCTGTTAGAATATGGAAGGGGATGAGAAGTAATGTAAGGAAGAGATGGAGAGTCAGGACTCTTTCATCTGGAAGTTATCACAAAAGTGCCTTAGACAGCCAGGCGCAGAGGTGAGAAGTGGTGCCCAGAGAATTGGAGTTTTCTTGATGTCATTGGTCAAATATTTCTGGTCCTCTCCTTTCACGCACAAGTAGGGCCATACCGCTTCCTTTCCTGCAAGTCAAGAGTACCCATGTCACTTGCTTTACTGATGAAATGTGAAATGTGTTATTTACTTCCAGCTGAAGCTTTAAGAGCCAATATATGACTCATGAACTTTTCTTTGTCTTTCCATGGCCTTGGGATTTGGGGGGTGCTTTGTTACTGTGGCATAACCTAGCTCATCCTGGCTGAAACAAACTGCCAGAAGACATAAAACTTCCCATTCCACTAAATCAGGGTTCATCAAGAGTTTCCTTCAGTAACATTTTGTGCTTTGTTTCATCAGCAGCAATGAAAACTCTGGCAGCTGGTTAAGAACTTCAAAGTCATTATCTAAAGTAGGGTTGTTATCAATTCCATTTAATCCCATCATCATGAGCAATCATATTTCCCGATTTAATCCTATCTTCACACTAAGGTAGGTGCTGTTAGTCTCATTTTACTGATAATTTTTAAAAAAGCTCAGAGATGTTCAGAATCTTTTCTAATGTTATTCTCAAAACAGCAGAGCCTGGATTTGAATCAAGTTCTGTCTGTCTAGTACTAAAGTACCTAGAGAGTCAAATTGTCATGAGCAAGTAGCCTTTAAAATCACTGTAAAGCCAGTAGCCGGGGTCAGGATCACAGCAGCCTGACCCACGCAGGTTCGCATTGGATTCGGACAGATGGCAATGAAACACCAGAGCCAAGAACTGGTGAGCCATCAGCTTTAATTCTAGCTTGCACCCGGCGGGCAAGCAAAAACACACACTGGGCTCCAAAACCCACACATTCAGTGCTCACAAAGCTACTGACTTATCCGAGTTTCCTAGAATCAAAGGTTTCTAGCTCACCAGACTTATTCACCTCTGTTTCCCATCTCCTCCTGCACAAACTCTTAACAAACTGGCTTCTTCCTCAGCACTCTGCTATCTTGGCTACTTCTCCTCCACATGGCCTTAATCTGCTCTCCTCTCTAATACCTCAGGAACCAAGAACCAAGAGAGCTCAAGCTCCCGGACTGCCACAGTTTATAGCATAGAAAATCCAAACCCTTAATCCAATCTACAGACAAGAAAGTCTCTGATACAAAGTCACCCATCTGAGGCATAATGGGATTCCTCCCTACATCACCACCCTACATCATCCAATCAGTCAAGGGTGTGGAGAAGAGCTTACTCTTAAAACAAAGCCTTAAGCTATAACGATCCGGCCTGCTTACATTACAACTTTTCCCCCACAGCCATCACAAGCATAAGGGCAAATAATATCACCTGGGTGACTGGCTTCCATGTGGGCAGCACTGTAAAGCCAGTAGTCGCTGCCACTATCACAGCTGCCTGACCCGTGCAGGTTCGCATTAGATTCGAACAGTCGGTAATAAAACAACGGAGCCAAGAAGTGGTGAGCCATCCACTTTAATTCTAGCTTGCACCCGGCGGGCAAGCAAAAACACACACTGGGCTCCAAAACCCACACAGTCAGTGCTCACAAAGCTACTGACTTATCCGAGTTTCCTAGAATCAAAGGTTTCTAGCTCACCAGACTTATTCACCTCTGTTCCCCATCTCCTCCAGCACAAACTCTTAACAAACTGGCTTCTCCCTCAGCTCTCTGCCATCTTGGCTGCTTCTCCTGGCCTTCACGTGGCCTTACTCTGCTCTCCTCTCTAATACCAACCTCAGGAACTCAGGAACCAAGAGAGAGATCAAGCTACTCGTCTCTCCCACTTTATATTGTGAAAATCCAAACCCTTAATCCAATTTACAAACAAGGAAGTCTCTGATACAAAGTCACCCATCTGAGGCATAATGGGATTCCTCAGGAGAGTGCACCACCCTACATCATCCAATCAGTCAAGGGTGTGGAGAAGAGCTTAGTCTTAAAACTAAGCCTTAGGCTTTAATGACCCGGCCTGCCCACAGCCTGTTCCAGAACACACATTAATATCAACGAACTTCCATGTGGGCAGCGCCATCTTTAACAAAGTGAGCATAATATATTTTATCTGCCCAACAAGCACCATCTTTAACAAAGTGAGCATATTATATTTTATCTGCCGAACAATCACTCAGAGTCTTGCCTGACCTGTGGTGGCGCGGTGGGTAAAGCGTCGACCTGGGAACACTGAGGTCGCCAGTTCAAAACCCTGCACTGGTTCGGACAAGGCACACATGGGAGTTGATGCTTCTAGCTCCTCCCCCCTTTCTGTCTTTCTCTCTCTCTCTCTCTCTCTCTCTCTCTCTCTCTCTCACTCTGTGTCTCCTCTCTAAAATGAATAAAATAAAAATAAAATAAATTTTAAAAAATCACCCAGAGTCTTCTACTGTTTGAGAAGTTTCAAAATATAATGTAATCTAGAGAGAAGAAACAAAATTTTCTCCTCAAAATTCTCCCTAGTTTTGCCAAGAATTTATAGCAGAAATAAAATGAATATTTGAATGCATCTAATGGTATCTTTTTTAAGGCATTAAACACTCAGACATTTGTATTTAGCATTTCTAGATGCCATTGTAGATGAATAACTGATTTTGTGTTAAATATACACACACTTATTTCCTAGTTTTCAGGTTAAAACATATTGCCAAATAATCCTTGGGAATGATTTTTTCCCCCTTATTGGGATTTCTTAGAACACAGAGTGGAAAGACAGACTGAATATATTAATTAAAGGAATCACTAGATATTTGTCACATGGCACATAGATGAGAGCAAAGTTTCTTAAATTAATTCAAGCAGATATTTTCCAATATTTCCCACTGTTGTAAGCCACATGGTAAAGAAAATGATTCAGATTAAAATCCTATTTTGATATGAACTGTCTGAATAATTGTCTTGACACTTTCTTATATAAATCCCACAGTGGTTTTTTTTTTTTTTTACTGTTATTTGAGCAATCAAAATAGTCATAAAAATATCAGTAATTCAGTGGATAATACTATACCAATTACAGTTAATTAAATTAATAGCATGATTGATTTTGCCAAAGGCTAAATTTATAAATCTTAGGATAGCTCTTGTCTGAATTGTCAAACTTGTTGAGGAAATTCCAGAAAATGAGAAATCTGGGCTATGGATATGCTTCTTATTCAAAACAGTTTGGAACTCTCCTCGTGAATGTCCTTCAAAGTTCTTCCACCTTTCAGGTCTGTGAATTAATTACTTTTGTTTGAGGCACAGTTTTATGAATGATTCTCAGTGGTAGCTGGTGATTAATCTGGAGATGTTGATTCTGGTAAAATCAAACAAAACATTGCAGTTTGGTTCTAAAGTCAGGAGCCTGTGTAATGAATTTAATCTGAGAATATTTCCCAAAAAGGAACTTCCTAATTCCTTTTCATTAGATGTTTTCAATTTTTAAACCGCGTGACTATTACTTCTTCAATGAAAAAATTAAGGTAGAAAAGAAATAAGCCCATTGTGGGATTAGATATACTCTGGATAGATAACATACACACTGCACTTTCTTCATATTACTGCAGGAGAAAATACCCTTTTGAATTCAAACAGTCATGCTTGTTAATTTTTATTTTATGTTATTTTATTTTACTTTAACAGCAGTCTCGTCCCCTTTCTGTCAGTGCACCGCCATACACGAAGCACACTCCCACACCTGCCGGCTCCCACACCAGCCGGCTCCCACACCAGCCGGCTCCCACACCAGCCGGCTCCCACACCTGCTGGCTCCCAGACACTAACGTGCACTTCGTAGAGCGTTCCCCACACTGGTATGAGAAAGGGACACTTTGGGGCACAGTGTGGGCCAGGGATCACTTTGTATTCCTTCATTGGTGTCCTCGCCGTTGGAGCTAATTAAAGTAAGTGATAGTGTCACAGGACTTACAGTAAGCCCAGCGATTTCTTCCTTCTGCCAAAGCTGCTCATGCTCGGCTGTCAACATTCTGTTGCAACACAGTCACTGCCTGTCTCCGGGAGCCGGTACTGTCACCACCTTCACCGTGCACACGTGTCCCCTCAGCTGTCTCTAGTGCCATTGTTGCCTTCTGCTTCCATTATTCCTACAGGTTTCCAGTCAAGATTTCTGATTTCTCACTGACCATTGCTGATAATTGGCACCTGCTGTCTTTGCAAAAAGGAGAGCGCCTGCTGTCATGTCTTGGACTGTGAGGACAGCCGTAGGTGATGACTCAGCACTTTGCCACTTGTTAAGAATGTCGGCAAATGACCATTAGGTGACCCTCACTCTAAGGACTGAGCATTCCCTCTGCCTGTTCATTCCTAGGAACAGTGCACACATGATATTCATATCATTGTGCCTATCAGCTCAACCTCAACTAAATGTTTTTTTAAGTTTTTTGGAAACCCAATATAATAAAATTTGTCACTATTTTTTAAGGAGCACTTATTATGCTGAGATATTATTATGTTTGAGCAATGTACTGATTCTAATGGCCAGCAAATGCCTTGGGTTTAAAACCTTATTTCCCAGGTCTTCAGAGAGCTGGCTATCACCTGAGATTATTTCATAATGGACTGCTTATAAAATGGACTTCTTAAAAGCCAAATGGTACTTATCACCCTATTTTGCATATTGAATGACATTTTTAGCTTGGAAGTAACAATCTAACAGTATAATAAAACATAATAATAGTAAAGATTTAGAAAATCCATTATAAATCTCCTTAGATCCAGGTGAACTCATTAACTCTTAAATAAAAGACATTGAATTTCTTTTTGTAAACCACTCAATTTTATACTGCTGAAAGTAATGACTGAGGAAGAACTAGGACTAGAAATAAATTCTCCTGACTGTTTAGTCCAGGGTTGGGTTTGTGAGGTGGAACTGTTACAAGAGGCCAAACTGTGAGACTGAAAAATGGCGTGTTAATTCAGTAGCCACGACCACCATCACAGATGATTGGCCCATGCAGGTTTGAATTTGATTCGGACAGATGATAATGAAACAATGGAGCCAAGAACTGGTGGGCCTTTAGCTTTAATCCTAGCTTGCACCTGGTGGGCAAGAAATACACACAGTGGGAAAACACTTCTCTTTACATTCAGGGCTCCCAAAGCCATTGACTTTTCCAAGTTTCCTAGAATTAAAGTTTCTACCTCACCAGCCTTATTCACCTCTGTTTCCTATCTCTTTCTCTCTGCACAAGCTCTACACAAACTGACTTCTGCTTCAGCACTCTGTCATCTTTGCTGCTTCTCCTCTCCTCCACGTGGCCTTTCTCTGCTCTCTTCCAGCATGGGCTCCTCCTAGAACGTAATCACTCTTTCTCAGAACAACGTGATTTCTCCTTTTAAAACCTTTTGGTGCGAAAGCCCTCCCCCAACACACATTAACATAATCACACCCAAGGGCAACTAATATTATCACCTAGGCAACGGGCTTCCACGTGGGCAGCGCCATCTTTAACAAAGTGAGCATAATATATTTTATCTGCCCAAAATGGTGGCAAAGAAACACTCCTTTCACCAAGTCCCAGAGCTGAATGTGAAGAAAATTATAGTCTCTGCTTTTGTCACCCTGTGGGAGGTGGAATGTGGAGGAACAAAATAGAGGAATGTTGGGCCCTAAACCTTACACACAAAGCATACAAGAGCCTAGAATTTTCACACAATTTGGGCCTTATTACATGTTTCCTCTTGCCTTTTCCTGTCTATACTGTTGACATACTGGTCTGGAAGGGCTCTATGAGTGTTAGTGAATTCAGTCATTTGCAGGATTTGGGGACAACTCTAGGCACAGAGGTTTTAGGAGGTATAATGGGTTGAATTGTGTCAAATGCATATATGGCAGTCCTAATCCTACTACGTACCTGAGAATGTGACCTTATTTGGAGATAGGGTCTTTCTCTACAGTGGGGATTAAGTTAAAATGAGGACATTAGAATGGGCCCTAAAGCAAAATGACTGCTGATTTTATCAGATGGGGAGATTAGGACATGAACACACGCAGAGGAAGAAGTCATGTGAAGATAAAGTCAGAGACTGGGGTGATGCAAGTACAAACCAAGAAACTGCTAAGTATTGCCAGGAGACCACACACAGCAGGGGACAGGCTTGCAGTTGATTCCCTGTCAGAACCTTCAAAAGGAATCACTCCTGCTGACATTCTGATCTCAGACTCCTGGCCTCCAGAACTGTGAGACAATACATTTCTGTTATTCATGCCACCCAATTTTTGGTTTTTCATTTTGGCAGTTCCAGAAAATGAACATTCTAGGCATAACTATGTCAGATATTATCTAGTTCCATTCAGAGCTTACACTGGATGGAGTAAGTCATCCCCATGGAACACTTAGCAATAATATAGAACGCAAGTGTTGGGCAGATAAAATATATTATGCTCACTTTGTTAAAGATGGCATGAGTAGCTTTACCCCACTGATTGGATGATGTGGTGCGGTGCACTCTCATGAGGAATCCTCCCATTATGTCTCAGATAAGTGACTTTGTATCAGAGACTTCCTTGTTTGTATAATTGGATTAAAGGTTTTGATTCTACACTATAAAGTGGGGCAGGCCAGGAGCTTGCTCTCTCTCTTGGTTCCTGAGGTTAGCATTAGAGAGGAGAGCAGATTAAGGCCACGTGGAGGAGAGGAGAAGTAGCCAAGATGGCAGCATGGTGAGGAAAAAGCCAGTTTGTGAAGAGAGAAGAAGATGGGAAACAGAGGTGAATAAATCTGGTGAGCTAGAAACCTTTGATTCTAGGAAACTCAGATAAGTCAGTAGCTGTGTGAGCACTGAATGAGTGGGTTTTGGAGCCCAGTGTGTGTTTTTACTTGCCTGCCGGGTGCTAGCTAGAATTAAAGCTGATGGCTCACCAGTTCTTGGCTCCATTGTTTTGTTACCAACTCTCTGAATCTAATGCAAACCTGCTCTGGCCAGGTGGCTGTGATGGTGGCCGCGGGCACTGGCTTTACATTGTAGGTCATCCATGGAAGGCCACAAGAGGAATTCCAACAACAAAGACTATTAGAACCCAGATGACAGACGAGAAATAGAGACTGAGACTGCCAAAGAGTCACAGTCTCTGAAGAGCCTGAAAAAACAAAGGAAGGGTGGGAGTTAAGAGGAAGAAAGCAAAGCTCATGGTTTTGGGAGATGGAAATTGAGACAAAAGCTGAGTCCCCACTTCTGTGTCTGCAATGCATGAATGGAAAGAGCTTGAACTGTACAGAAGTGCGTCCCTGGGGAAGGTGAAGTGCTTATCTGTTGTAGAGACTGAGAGAGTCATTTATCATGCTCAGAGTTTCCAGGAGGATGTGCCTTTACTCTATGTTATACTCTAATGTCAACAACAATAGGAAAGCAAATCTGTAAAATTTTATTCTGTGTAACTGTAAAATTAGTATAAAAATGTAAAGGTGACATGCAAGAAATACCCATGGGAACATCCTTATTGCATGGGAATGCCTTTATCATTTAAAATCTTTAAAAAAATGAATTTTATTCTTAAAGAGAAAAACATTTATTGCCATTTGTGTATCTTATTTAAACTCATTCATTTTCAATATTCAATCAAAAGTAATGTAAAACAAAACTTTATTTCATAATAAAATGAGATTTTCTTCAAATGTAGTTTTGACCTGTTTTTGAGAGCTTTTCTATTAATGTTCTATTGGGTGGGCATAACCACTTGCTCATATTTGCTATGACATATGGTCCCTCCTTTCAACAGTTCCATCAGGTCCACTTTTACTGTGCAGAATACAACACCATCATAATTTATTCCTCTGAGGAAATTTTCAAAAGTAAGATTAAATATCAAAGATAGTGAGATAAGGTGATAGTGTAAAACCACAATGGAAATTTGACTCACTCCAAAACTTTAAAAGTTGCCATGTGCCACACTATATTCAAACAATTAGTTATATCTAATGTCTCTAATGCTTAGCAAGATGCAATATTTCTTCTTGGATATTTTGCAATTGTAAAATAAACTGAAAATAAGCCGCTACTTTTTAAACTCCCTGGTGTGCTATGACCAGTGGTCACTGAGATGGAAATCTCTAGCTGGCATGCAGTAATGACAGTGCTTACAATAATATCTTACATATCTCACTGCACCAATAAGAATAAATGAGCTTTATCTAGGCCATGTGTGTTTATTAAGAATATTTGCTTTATACTTTTACTAATTGAAATAAAAATTAAAAGCAAGTAATTCTATTATAATATTGCAGTTAGTAAAATATAGATAGAAAGGTTGATTTCACATTTAGAAATGGACATTGGAATCTGACCAGGCAGTGGTGCAGTGGATAGAGCATCAGACTGGGATGTGGAAGACCCAGGTTCGAGACCTCAAGGTTGCCAGCTTGAGCCCAAGGTTGCTTGCTTGAGCAAGGGGTCACTCGGTCTGCTGTAGCCCCCAGTCAAAGCACATTTGAAAAATTAATCAATGAACAACTAAGGAGCCATAACGAAGAATTGATGTTTCTCATCTCTCTCTGTTCCTGTCTGTCTGTCCCTATCTGTCCCTCTCTCTGACTCCTTCTGTCTCTGCCACAAAAAAAAAAAAAAAAAGAAATGGACATTGGAGTAATTGAATAGAGAGTTGATAAAATAACTATTTAGTTTGCTTATAGATCTTCAAATTAATAAAGCCAACAACATTGTGTGAGACATCCTGTACTGTTTAGAGGACTGACAGCAAAGGATCATTGTGTTTTTATCAGTATATAGTTCATCATTTGGGTAATATGCACTCAAATCTATCATCAATTGTCTGTAGTTCAGTAAAAGTGTGTGTTTTGATACAAATTTAAAAGGGACATGGTTTCTCATGGTACATACCAAGCTACTGCTCACCATTTGTCTTACAAATATGTGACATATTTAATTGTATTTTCAGCTTTATTGAAGTATAATTGAGAAATAATTGTATACATATATTTAATATGTATAATATGATGGTTTGATGTATATATATACATATATATATACATATATCCACACATATATAAATATATATCTACATATACACATTGCGAAATGATTAGCACATCAATCTGATTGACACATTCATCATATCACATAGTTATCATTTTTTTTTGAGAACACAAGATTTACCCTCTTAGAAAATTTCAAGTGTACAATGCAGTATCAATTACTATAGTCACCATGCCAAACTTTAGATCCTCAGAACAACCACAATTCTACTCTCTCTTGTGATTTTAACTATTTTAGACATATAAATGAGATTTGCAGTATCTAACTTTCTTTTTTTTAATTCATTTTAGGGAGGAGACACAGAGTGAGAGAGAGAGAGAGAGAAAGAGAGAAAGGGGGGAGGAGCTGGAAGCATCAACTCCCATATGTGCCTTGACCAGACCAGTACAGGATTTTGAACTGGCGACCTCAATGTTCCCAGGTCGACGCTTTATCCACTGCGCCACCACAGGTCAGGCCAGTATCTAACTTTTTGTGTCTGGTTTATTTCACTTAACATAATGGCCTCAAAGTCTATCCATGTTGTAATATATTGCAGGATTTTCTTCTTTTTTGTGGCCAAAATAATACTTTTTTGTTCGCTCTGTAAGATGCCCCTGACCATAAGATACACCTAGGGTTTTAAGGAGGAAAATAAGAAAAATAATATTCTGAACCAAATAGTATGTTAAAATATTTAATAAAATACCGTATTTTTTGCTTCATAAGATGCACGGGCATTATCCCCTCCACTTTTTAGGGGAAAATAAGTGCATCTTATGGAGTGAAAAATACAGTACTTTATTGTACATATATATATAATACATCTGTCAATGTATGTATATAACTCACTGGTCAATGAATACTTAGGTAGTCTCCATGTTTTGCCTATTATGAATAATGATACACTCAACATGGAGTACAACTATGTCTTTGAGAGAGTGATTTTAGTTCCTCTGGATAAATACACAGAAATGGGACTGCTAGATTGCATGGTAGTTTTATTTTTAATTTTTTGAGGAACTTTCATACTGTTTCCCATAAGGCTGTACCAGTTTATATTCCAATTAACAGAGGGCTCCCTTTTTTCCACATCTTTATCAATACTTGTAACGGTATTTAATGTCTTTTTTATGCTAGTCATTCTAACAGGTATAAAGTATAAAGTGAAATCTCATTGTGGTTTTGATTTGCATTTTCCTGGTCATTAGTGAGGTAGAGCACATTTTCATGTACCTTTTGGCCATTTGTGTCTCCTTTGGGGAAAAAAAAAAGTCTGTTTGGATTCCTCTGATTTAAACATTAATGCCTTATGAAATATATATATATATATATATATATATATATATATATATATATATATATATATATATATATATATATATATATCAGTGGTTCTTAACCTTTTTGAGATACCAAACCCACCAGTTTCATATGCGCATTCACCGAACCCTTCTTTAGTGATAAATAAAATATGATTTTTTTTTCCAAATTCAAGACATAGGTATATGTTTTTTTACTGGTGCACAAAATGAGCCGTGCATGAACATCACCTTGCTCAAAGAACAAAACCAACAAAGTGCATGAACTCACAACAAATTACGGTATTACTTTATTCTGGCCTCCGCGGCAGAGGCTTCTCCGAACCCTTGAGACCGACTCATCGAACTCCTAGGGTTCGATAGAACCCATGTTAAGAACCACTGATATATATATTTCCTCCCATTCCAGAGTCTACCTTTTCATTCTGTTGACAGTTTTATGCTCTGCTGAAGCTTCTTAGTTTAATATAGTCCCTTGTGTTTATCTTGTGTTTGTTTCCTGTGCTTTTGGTGTCCTATCATGACATGTTTTAAAGACTAAGTAGTGTGATCCTTACTTTTTCCAGGCTCTGCCACAGAACTCAAAGCTCTCTTCTCGATGAACAGCAAAGATCACAGACATTTTGAACCGTACTCAAACAGTAATGTGAGTGTTTGTCTTTGGTTCAGGAGCAGTTTTCCCTGGTTACTGCTCCCTGCCCTTCACACCGCACCATCACTTATGTAGGAATATCTCATGTGAGAGGAAGCAAGCAGTGGCCCTATCTGTAATTCTGAAATACTCTTAAGTCTAGACATTTTCTTATTTGTATTTTTGTGAAACAAGTTTGTTGTATATTGGGTGACATAATTAGTCTCAGTTCATATAAATGCTAAGTGTCAGTAGTAACTCTAATTTTAATGACAATTTAAGAAGAGTTTTCTCTAAATATTTTGGGGAGATGCACCCCATCAGCAAAATGTTTATGATCACAAAAAACCAAAGACATTAATATTTATTGATGTGTAAGTTATAGATATGGAAGTCTATTATATTTTGAACATTATAAAAAGTACATGGGAAAGAAAAAGATACATGGAACATAACATAAATCAGATCAGAATACATGAAAGGAGAAGTTCTAACAGTTATTCTCAGTGTTCCAGTGCATCACTTCATGCAGGCTTTGGGTGTGTGCACCCACAATTGAGATCCCAAGTTAATATGAGAAAGAGCTGAGGGCTTCAGTGAAGTGCTCAGGGAAAGAATAAAGTGGCCCTGCCCTTTTTAAGGCCCTAGCTAAGCGCAGATGTTTCCTCCATCTCCTGAGTAAAGCCACACTGGATAATGGTGACTTTTAATATGATTCATTTTAATATTTACTGCTTTGTAGTCACAAAGGCATGAACTATTTTGTTCTAGGTAGAGAACAGTTACAAGCACATGTAGGCCATGATAACAGAGGCAGACATAATAGATTTTATATTAAGGCACAGAAACTGAGATCATGGACCCATGCTTGTGCATAAATCTGCAGTGTTGGAATAGATTGAAACTAAAGTTTATTGATTCCTATCATAGGCAGAGCACAATTCTAAGTGAGTTAAATATAAATTATGGCTCTAGAGCCTTTACATAATAATTGGTACATAAGAAACGTTATTATGTTTCTCACATAATCGTGAAAATTACCAGACAAGTAAGAATCAATATTCTTATTGTTTACAAATAAATCACCTAAAGGCCAAAGAGGTTTTACAGTTTGGCCATGGTCACACTGAATAAAAGACAGAAGAGGTCTTTCTGATACCTTAGTTAAATTTTCTTATTAAAAAAAAAAAAAAATATATATATATATATTCTTACTTCTATAAATAAATATATATACTTTACTTCTATCATTGTATAATTGGGCCAGTTACTGGTTTTGTTATACTGTATGGATGATGATGGTCGATGTTTATTTGGCCAAATCCATGGAATGGCTCATTACACCCTTCATGGGAAGACCACTTGGTGGTTGTTATAACTAACTATATGCCAAATGTCCCCCAAACATGCTTTAAAACTAATTGTTTTTCTTAAGACTTTATTTATTGATTTTATAGAGAGAGGAAGAGGGAAACAGAAAGTATCAACTCCTAGTCGTTTCACTTTAGTTGTTCATGGCTTGCTTGTTGTATGTGTTTTGATTGGGCAATCCCAAGGTTTTGAATTGGTGACCTCACCATTCCAGGTTAATGCTCTATCCATTGCACCATCACAGGCCAGGCTAAGTACTTTTCTTTTTCTATTTTTGTTGTGTGGGTGATGATCAGTTCATGATTATTAGGTTTCTGAGACCCTGTAGGAGAACAAATTTATTCCAGATTGCTTTTTGTAATCTGTACTAATTATCATTGCCGTGTACCATTCCCCCACAATGTAGCAGTTTACAACAACAACTGTTTATTATCTCATAATCTGCACTCAGGAATGTAGGTGTGGCTTATAGCATGTCCTGGCGTGGCTTCTCTCAGGTTGAAGTCCAGATATCTGTTGAGGCTGCAGTCCTCTGGAGGCATAATTGGGGCTGGAGGGTTTTCTTCCAAAATGTCTCGCTCCTCCCAACATGGCGGCCAGTTTCCCACAGAGAGACTGAAGAGTGAGAAGGGAGGATGCCCTGGGGCCTTTCAACCTAGTCTCAGAAGTCACACACTGCTAGCTCAACCACATTATATTTGTTAGAAGTAAGTCATCGAGTCCAGCCCACAATCGACGTGGGCAGACTCCTCCGTTTGAGGGGATTGTCAAAGGATTTGTAGGTATTTTTAAAGACCATACATGTATTTGAAAGGATTCTTACTGTAAAATTTTTGAACTGTTTTATATAAACTGTATCAGAACAGGGAAGGGTTTGCTATTTTACCCTGGTTATAAGCTGCCCTGTTGGTTGGCCACAACCTCATGGATGCTGAGAAATGCAGCTGTCCTTCCAGTCAGAGCATGTGGGCTCTATGACCTGAGCAATATTAGCAGCCAAAGTGTCAACGATTTCAGTTTCCTAATCCCTAAGATGTGACTCAGAGGGTCAGGTGCATGCCCACATACATTGAATTGCATTTCAGGATACGCACCTGAATTCAGGGGGCAGGAGGCAGGCTTTTATAATGAGGTGGTTCCTCTGCCTTCGCTCCAGGGGACCCGCTGGATGCACTGTTTTCCAGGGCTGCTCACCCTCACTACCTCTCTGGGAAGACAGCCTAGAACCAGGCAGTCAGTGCCTCTAGTCACCTGTGGAGAACTATCTTCCACATAAAGTGCTCTCTTTTTTGAGATAAAAGTTATGGTAAAGGTGGTTATATTAATCAGGGTTCTTAAAAGATACAAATTAGATGTGTGTGTATTGTCTATTATGTACTGTATATATTATATTATGTTATATTGTGTTATATATCATATATTACATATCATATTCTATATTTCAGCCTCTAGAACTGTGAGAAATAAATGTCTGCTTTTTAAACCCCCAGTCCTGGTGTTCAGTTACAGCAGCCCGATCTAACATAGGACTGTTGAGCATGAAGCACCCCCTTCCTGTTTCTTCCACCCTGTATCTGCAATACTGGTGCTTATGCTCCATTATCCCACCAGACTTCACTTAAAAACACAAGTTTAACAATAAAATAATTAAGAATTCAAAGCTGCAGAGCAGCAAGCATGAGCCCTCCTGAGTGTGGGTCCTGCGATTTCACAAACTGGTCGCCCCAGAGTTGCTCTGCTTCTCCTCAGGTCCTGGGTGTTCATGGAGTGACCAAGTGGCCTCGCTCACCATGATTTATCCCAGCCCAGCAATGCTCTCGGCACATAACAGATTTTCAATAGAGGCCTTATGTCATTCTGTGTGCTGTGATACATAGGCAATTCTTAGCTCTACATCAAAGAAGTCCCAAAAGTCTTCTGATTAAAAATACTTTCTTAGGATTATTTTATAATTCTGTATTTATTGAAAAGTAAGCAGAGAATCACAGAAATATGAAGCTGGAAGGAATTACTTGTCTGGTGGTGTTCAAGGGTTTTTTTTTTAATTTTTTAATTTTTTGTAAGCCAATTCTGGAAGAAAAATTTTTGAAGGAGGTGGTTTCTTAGGTGAGGCAGCTACAGACTCTCTGAGAGGCCTAGGGGTTGGGGGGCTCCCCTCCTGCCTTGAAACACAATTTGAAATCTGCTAGGAACTCTTCATTTAAAATGTATATTTATGTGTTGCCTTCTTAAGTTAAGGGAACTTCAAAAATGACAGAATTACAAAAAAAAAAAAAGAAACAAAACATTACCCCAATGTTTTTAAAAAATGCCAGGATACACAGTAGTGTTTTCACATGAACTGTTTCACTTGCCAAAGTCTCCTTCAGAATTGGGAACTTGCAAATGTGGAGCAAAAAGGGCTCTTGGCTCCAAGGGGTCTCTGTGTCCCTCTCTCTCTGCCCTTTCGTAATTGGGAGACAAATACGATAATGAAATCTCAAGGAGACACGGAAATAGGCATGGAACCTTTTACCTGCTTTCCGTGGCCAGCCTCCAGCCTCCCACCCATTCTAGAATTTGCTTCATTCCTTTCACAGGGTTTGTGTTCTCACTGCCGCTTGCCTTTTAAAATGACAATGAGGTCAATGTTCTCATATTCAGAACACAGCAAACTCCTGTAATCACTGCCATTCTGTTGTGTTTAGTGTATTATATTGTTTTACAATATTCCATTGCTTGTATAATTTTATGTGTCTATTTGTTTCGCAATGTGTAAATATTTCCTGTGTGTGTAAAAGTCTAGTTGATATCAGGGGAATTTCAAAGGTGAATAAGACATGACTATTACCTTCCTGGCCAATAAGATTTAGCCAGGCAACCAGTTACAAATCAACAAAAAATAATGTGTATTCCAGTTATCATTTCCAATGGTCATAACATTAAATAAACAAAACTAATCTTCTGTTAACAGTCCAACTTAAAATTGTGTTTTGTAAGTACTATGTACAGGGCTTTAAAAAGCATAATTTTAGAACCTCAAAAATGTAATAAGTTAATCATATGCTTTTTGCTATTTTTTAAAATTTTAACATTTTTAGGAAAATTAATTTGTCCTATAAAAGGCTATCGCAGTAAAATTGAGTCAGAAACAATTTTCAATAAATTTTGTCATTAAGTAGGTTACAAAAATTAAAAAAAAATAATTTGGAGATTTAATAAGAAGAGAAATAAACATAAAATTATAAACAATATATTGAGGTTATAAAAACAGCTTACATGTTTTATCAAAAGACAAAAATATATAATTATGGTTCTTCTACCAAAAATATAATCTCCTTCTCCCCACCTCCTTATTCTCTATTCTTTTTCTTAGAATTCATGTTAAATGTGCACGGTTCCTCCTTTCAGTGTCATTATTTACAACACTGTCACCGTCTCCATAGTTATGCAGTATTTCTGTTTCCATAGCAACACTCTTGGTTTCCTAAACAAATAATATCACAGGTTAATCTTGTTTCAGTGTTATTGTACTATGTTATTAGAGACAAAATTTAAAATATAATTTAAGCGGCATTTGAAACTAGGTGGGTTGGTTTTATTGCTTGGTGCTTGTGATATTAAATTTCAATTTCATATTAAAATACATATCCACTTGAAAAATAGTGGAATTTTGCATAGTAAACATGATACAAATTATATTCACTAGTTATAAAACACTATAATTTAATAAGAGGGTGTTCCAGTACATAGCAATATACAGGGAGAGCTTGACTGTCTTCAGATTAAAATGACTGTTTTTTAGTTGGCTTGGATGATTTAGCTTCCCCAAGTCTCTAAAGTCATTTATAACCTATCCGCAGCAGTATTTTCCTCTGCCATTTTTGCATTTTAAGTAATTTCTCCTGTTTTGTTTTTTATTTTACAGCCCCCACAGGAACAGCTGTGAAGTAGACTTCAAGGGAACTTTACTACTTCCACTTTCTTGAAAATAAAAAATAATTTTTGTGTTTAAATTTGCTTATTATCATCCTGGATTTCTTCTCTGAGGAGCACACCCTGTGGACTTTTTCAGAAATGGGGCTGTGCCTCAGCCCTCTGCTCCCAGCACGGTGCATGTAACTGATTGCATTTGACTCCTAGAACCTGTTCCTGAGAAGGTGGCCCATGTGCTGGGCAGAGGAAGTGAATATTAACTCTTATTTAACATAAGTGGGAGGAGCCCTACTGCCAGTCCTTAGCCCTGCTGTTTCCCCGGGTGTCTGTGAGAGGCCTGTTCAGCTGTGTGATTCTGCACTCTGTCCCATTTACCGAAATATTGTCCAGGCCAGCTTTCTCACTTTTCTTTACTATGTCTTTCTTTACGAACACATTAAATGTTTTCCCACCCAATTTTAGCCTAAAAAGAGATTATATGGGGTCCAATATAAAAATTTGTAAAGGTAAAATAGTTTGTTCTGCTTTGGGGACAGGAATCAGTAATGAATAAAAGTGGATGGCAAGCTTTGGAGTCAGCATGCCCCAGGTCTGCAGGTTGGGGATGGTCAGGTGACTGAGAGAGTTGATTTCAGCTCAGGTGTTTCCACCTGTGTTACAGACTCCTGTGAGCCTCAATTTCTTCCTCTAGAAAATACCACCTACTCTGCACTGTTTTTGGGAAACTTAAACTATGTGTAACCAGCACGGTACCCCTTGCTAAGTGGTAACCACGGATGTGGTTACTGGATTTTTTTTCTTTTCTTTGATAATTTGAAGTTTGAAATTAGAAAAAACCTGATTGCTCTGTGGTCCTGTAATGATCTGTATTTGTACAAAGAGCACTGGCCGTGGGCTACCGATTCCTCCCCTTCACCCTCCCGCCTTCTGTGTCCTTGCAGGAGGCAGCTTTAGTTTGTCAGTTCAGAGGAGGTAAATGAAGGTCAGACTTCACCAGCCACCTAATCTGTGTGGGTGCCCTTTATGGGCAGCAGACCTGTAGTATGGGAAGCCCTAGGGAAAAGAGATCCTTTCCTGATCTCCATCCCTCTCCTGAATCTCACTAGTGTGTTCCAATCTTCCATGCACACAGTCAACAATCATCTGCCAATTTGTTGAAACACAGATTTTGGTTGAACAGGTCTGGGTGGGGGTTGAGTTTCTGTCTGGCTGACAAGCTCTCAGGTGACAATGAAGTTGCTGATCCAGAGACCTCACTTTGAATGGGAAGAATCTAAAGTCCGCAAATCAGAGATTTTTCTCAAATTTGTTCAGACCCTAAATGGGGGCCAGTTTCCATAAAATTGAGTCCCCAAACTGCTTTGATGAGGGCCCACTTGGGGTGGTTGTTCTAGAACAAGATCCAAAACATCCAGTTTTGTTGAACTTGACTTCCTTGTAAGACGGAGAAATTTGGGCTTGCTGGAATCTCTTGGGTCCTTTCCAACAACAAATTTGACATACTTTTTTTTTTTAGACATAGGACGATGCCAGTAAGGTGCAAAACTGCATCCATTCAAATCAACATTAATTAAATTCTGTTCTGCAGATCTGAAACTCTTCCAAGCTTTTAGGAAAAATGTGTAAAAGAATTAAAATTGATTATCAGAAATAGTTTAATACCACAATCAGAAACTCAATGACTCATCTATGAATGAGTTTAGAAGCTGGTTGAATTGGGAATCATCAAAAATTGCAATATAATTAAATTAATGTTTCAGAATACTCTAAGAAAATGTGTTCTCATTCTTTTTTGTTAGGTTGATAGTATAACAAACCCAATTGAGTTTTCTAAGGCAATGTTGTATTTGGTTTCTTTTACTTCAGAACCCTTGTACTCCAGCTCATTATATAAAATCTTATCACAGTATTTATAACAAGCAAGACTGTATAATCTATCCCAGCTTTATACATGTAGTAAGATTATATTTACATATATATATTTGAGGGTACCCTTTTATAGGTGATGGTCTCAAGCAGTTGTGGAAAAATCTGCCATAGTAGAAAGAAATAATGCATATATTCCTTGAAAATTTACAATTATTATAACTTGAATGCCCAGTTTAAGCAGATTACCATTCTTTGTTCATAAAATGTCATATAGGGGATTATTACTTATAAAGAAACAGTTTCTTGTACAAAGAAAAGGGGACCCTTAGCAATGGTTCTTGCATGGAGATGTTTTCATGGCAATTCACTCTTTTCTGAAAGAGTGACATACTTTAAAAGGAAATTATATGTGAAAGATAAAAAAAAAAATTACAGAGCTTTCCAGGGGATTTTGTCAGTTGGGTTTTACTTGTTTATGAGATCATGGTCCAGGATTATATAAGCTTCTAAGAATCAAAGGATTGTGGTTTCTACTAAATATATGCAAATACAAAATTATTTTCATTTTTATTCACATGATAAATATATTCAATCAACTGACATCAACCTCATAATGAATCATGATGAGTCTATCTGCCTTTCTCAAAAGTAACAATACAATTCCAACAAAATATATTCCCTTTGGAAGAGGAGGCAGCCAGTTTGTAAGTAGTGGCTTATTTGCCATGGAAAATACCCCAACTGTCAATAAAAAATGCACATAAATAAACATAAAAATGTGGATAAAAATAGAATCATCTTCACATGGCAAAAATATAAAACACATTGCATTCATGAAAATTAAGCACTTAGAACAGTAGCTGGGACATACCAAATGTTCAGCAGTTAATCTATATTGCTATTATTCCTGACTCCAGCTCATTATATAAAATCTTATCACAGTATTTATAACAAGCAAGACTGTATAATCTATCCCATCTTTATACATGTAGTAAGATTATATTTACATATATATATATATATATATATATATATATATATATATATATATATATATATATATATATTTTGAGGGTACCCTTTTATAGGTGATGGTCTCAAGCAGTTGTGGAAAAATCTGCCATAGTAGAAGGAAATAATGCATATATTCCTTGAAAATTTACAATTATTATAACTTGAATGCCCAGTTTAAGCAGATTACCATTCTTTGTTCATAAAATGTCATATAGGGGATTATTACTTATAAAGAAACAGTTCTTTAAATTGAAGAGCAGAGCACTCAATGGGGGGAATCTGTACCTATGACACACCTACAAATGAGTGCATATACTTTTACAAGAAATGCATGCATATTTTTCTTTCAGTTGTATTCAGTAGAACTTAATTTTATCCGGTCATATCCTGGGTTGTGTTATATAGCTCTAACACTAATGTAGTTTTTCACAGAACAAAGAAAAGGGGACCCTTAGCTAATAGTAGGTTTAGTGAATTTGATCTACAATTACAAATCACACAGGCAAGCATTCAGTTGGTGTGCAGTTTTCCTTGTTGAGATGATGAAACCGCTCTCTTATGTTTGTTCTTTGTAAGTACGATGGGGGATGCACGAGGAAATTCCCATGATTTTGAAGGGCTTTTCCACAGTTTATTTATATAAGAGCTCATAGTATTTTCCTTGTACAAAAATACTTTATGATAGATATTAATTAGTTTTTCTAAAAATACACAATAGCGGTAGAAGAATAACTTATTTTCATGACTTGTAGGGCAGCAGCCAGAAGCATCTCAAGAAAATGATTGAAGACAATGACTCAACTGTTAGTCACCCAGGTTCAGACCCAGGCTCAGTCCTTTGTGAACTGTTTGACTTTGAGGAGGTTTCTTAACTTTGTGCCTTAGCTTATTTGCTCTTTGTGATAGGGATGAAATGAACCTAATTAAAGTCCAAAGGCTATTGTAATAATAAATATAATATATACAAGATGATTAGAGCTAGTGCCTTATACATAATAATCAATACATGTTAGTGACTATCAGAAAATGGATAATGTTTCCTGCAATTGCCATTAAGATCATTGGTCGTATATTACAGTTTTATGAGTTGCTTTCTATTTTGCCAAAACTGATTATAAATTTATTACAGCTAATTTAGTAATTTTGCAAACATTTTGCTACCTTAGAGCTCCTAAGTCATGTGAAGATTTCAGATTCTAGACAGAACTTAGGTCATCAGTTAGGTACCATTCATTCAGAAAGGGCTCAGAAGATTGAGAATGTTAAGATAAAACAGATGGTTTAAATGTTAAGGTATTCTTATACTCTGGGTTTAATTTAACTATCAACAGAATTTTGATAGTAACCATTTAACCAATTGTTTTAGTCATTGCTGGCTGCAATAACAAAATACCACAGACCCAGTGGTATTTAAACAACCAATTTACTATCTCACAATTCTGGAGGCTGGAAGTCCAAGATCAAGGTGCCGGCTGACTCACTCTCTAGTAAGGCCCTGCATCATGGCCTGTAGATGGCTGTGTTCTAGCTATGTCCTCATATGCCTTTTTTCTTTTCTTTTTCTCTGTGCATACTGAGAGAGAGAGAGCTGGTCTATTTTACTCTCCTTATAAGTACACTAACCCTGTTGGTTCAGGGCCTTATATGATTTAGCTATAATTACTTCTATAAAGATCTCAACTCCAAATACTATCATATTGGGGGATAGCTTTAACAAACAAATTTTGGGCATTCAGTCCATAACACCAACCCCTAAGTTAGCTCCGTTCATAGACATAAAATCAGAATAACACTAATAGCATCTTTGTCCCAATGACTCTCCTCAAGTCCAACCCTCTGTCACTTCATGTCCTCAGGGAGAGTTTATCCCAGTCTGGGGTCCTACTTTCTGGCGGACGGAACCTCTGGATAGACTGTCAGTGACTTGTGACTGTTCTTTTGTCAGATAACTTTTAATGTCAAACACCTATAATTTTATTTGATTTTTCTAGTTGGCTATTAAGTCACATTTTGCTTGTGTGAGTCTTTGTGACAATTGATAAGAGATTCTACTAGCTCAGTTTTGCTTGTTGCATTCTGTATGGCCAGTAGCCACGGCCACCATCACAGTTGCCTGGCCAACGCAGGTTCGCATTTGATTCGGACAGACGGTAATGAAACAATGGAGCCAAGAACTGGTGAGCCATTATCTTTAATCCTAGCTTGCACCTAGCAGGTGAGAAATACACACAGTGGGAAAACACTTCCTTTTCCATTCAGGGCTCCCAAAGCCACTGACTTATCCGAGTTTCCTAGAATCAAAGGTTTCTATCTCACGAGCCTTATTCATTTCTGTTCCCCATCTCCTTCTCTCTGCACAAGCTCTGTACAAACTGGCTTCTCCTTCAGCACTCCACCATCTTGGCTGCCTCTCCTCTACAAGGCTAATTTCAGGAACTGAGAGAGAGCGAGGCTCTGGTCTGCCCCTTTTATAGTGTTAAAATCAAAACCTTTAAGCCAATATACAAATAAGTCTCTGATACAAAGTCACTTATCTGAGGCATAAATGGGATTCCTCATAAGAGTGCATCACCCCACATCATGCAACAGTCAAGGGTGTGGGGAAAAGCTTAGTTTTGAGAAGAGCTCAGTTTAAAAGGGTGGGAAAAGCTAAACTAAGCCTTATGCCAGTGATGGGCAATCTTTTGAGCATGGTGCGTCAAAATTTGCCAAAAACCCGAGCATAACTTGGGTGGCATGTCACTTTGAGAAAAAAATAATTTTGCAATATTTATAGTTTAAATAACAAAAATGTTTTGGCCTACAGACCTCCAGCACAGAGTGTCTATACTACAGCAAATGTTTTATCCTCGGCTCCTGCACCTGGCTATGCAGAAGCCGAGGATGAAACGTCCTATTGGCATGCGGCCCCATACTTCTCTTGTATGTGGCCACATGCGGCCGTGTGTCATTGAAAATGGCTATGCGTGTCAGTGCTGACATGTGTGTCATAGGTTCGCCATCATGGCCTTAGGCTATAATGACTTTGCCGGTTTACAGCCTGTCTCCCACACCCAATGCAAACTATAAGCGAGCAAACATCTATATCATATTTACAAACTTATTTGACTGATACATTCTTTCTTGGTTTTGATAACTTCACTCATTCTCTTTCTTAGACTCAATTCTTACTTCTAACTGTTCCCATTTTTACTTGCCTTTATCCTGTACCTACAGGATTATGCAGTAAGACTGTCCACACTCTGATTCTCATTTCCCTTCCTTCCTGCTTCACTTGTCCACATTTCCCCTGTCAAGGTAAGCACAGTACTTTTCTGAATTACCTACAGGAACTGATCCGCACTCCCCCCCCCCATAGCAATTCCCTGGGGGATGGCTCAGTTTTGGGCAGATAAAATATATTATGTTCACTTTGTTAAAGATGGCACTGCCCACGTGGAAGCCCATCACCCAGGTGATTGCTTGGGATGAGTGTAATTATATTAATGTGTGTGGGGGACAGGCTGTGGGCAGGCAGAGTCATTATAGACCAAGGCTTAGTTTTAAGACTAAGCCTTTCCCACCCTTTCTGATGTAGGGTGGTGCACTCTCATGAGGAATCCTCCCATTATGCCTCAGATAAGTGACTTTGTATTAGAGACTTCCTTGTTTGTAGATTGGATTACAGGCTTGGATTTCTATACTATATAGCGGGGCAGACCGGGAGCTTGCTCTCTCTTGGTTCTTGAGGTTGGCATTAGAGAGAAGAGCAGATTAAGGCCACGTGGAGGAGAGGAGAAGCAGCCAAGATGACAGAGTGCTGAGGAAGAAGCCAGTTTGTGCAGAGAGAAGAAGATGGGAAACAGAGGTAAATAAGACTGGTGAGCTAGAAACTTTTAATTCTAGGAAACTTGGAGAAGACAGTAGCTGTGTGAGCACTGGTTGAGTGGGTTTTGGAGCCCAGTGTGTGTTTTTACTTGCCCGCCAGGTGCACGCTAGGATTAAAGATGATGGCCCACAAGTTCTTGGCTTCATTGTTTTATTACCGTCTGTCTGAATCTAATGCGAACCTGCATGGACCAGGCGGCCCTGTTGGTGGCTGTGGCTACTGGCTTTACACTCAGGATCTCACCCCATTCTCCTTAGAACAGAGCCTGATCCCCACCCCCACCTCTAAGGGCTGACTTTAAACCTTAGTCATTTAAAAGCATTAGTTTTTCTTTGTGGAGGAGAATGTGTGAGCTCTGCTTTTGCTGTGGGGAGAAAAAGAAGAGATAATGACTTTATTGACTCAGTGGAGGGGACTATGCTTCCAGGTTACTGGAAGACCCGCCCAACCATGAGGAGAACCCAGTCCCTTTCTGTGTTAGAAATGGAAACTTATCCTTTTCATTCTTTTAAACATCAACTCTGAGGTAAAGGCTTCTTAAACTTTCTTTCTTCCTTCCTTTCTCTCTCTCTCTCTCTTTCTTTCTTTCTTTCCTTCTGTAAAGCTAGTGGCCAAGGCCAGCATCACAGCCGCCTGGCCCATGCAGGTTCACATTTGATTCGGACAGTCGGTAATGAAACACTGGAGCCAAGAACTGGTGAGCCATCAGCTTTAATTCTAGCTTGCACCCAGCGGGCAAGTAAAAACACACATTGGGCTCCAAAACCCACTAATTCAGTGCTCACAAAGCTACTGACTCATCCAAGTTTCCTAGAATTAAAAGTTTCTAGCTCACCATTCTTACTCACCTCTGTTCTCCTTCTCCTTCTCTCTGCACAAACTGGCTTCTTCCTCAGCACTCTGCCATCTTGGCTGCTTCTTCTGGCCTCCATGTGGCCTTTCTCTGCTCTCCTCTCTAATGCTAATATCAGGAACTGAGAGAGAGCAAGCTCCCGGTCTGCCCCACTTTATAGTGTAGATTCAAAACCTTTAAGCCAATCTACAAATAAGAAAGTCTCTGATACAAAGCCACTTATCAGGCATAATGGGATTCCTCATGTGAGTGCACCACCCTACATCATGCAATCAGTCAAGGGTGTAGGGAAAAGCTTACTCTTAAAACTAAGCCTTCAGCTATAACGACCCTGCCTGCTTACAGCCTGCTTCCTCCCCCCCCCCCCACACAAACAATAATATAATTACGCCCATCCCAAGCATAAGGGCAACTAATATCACCTGTGTGGCCGGCTTCCACATGGCAGCGCCATCTTTAACAAAGTGAGCATATTGTATTTTATCTGCCCAATACCTTCCTTCCTTCCTTCCTTCCTTCCTTCCTTCCTTCCTTCCTTCCTTCCTTCCTTCCTTCCTTCCCTCCTTCCTTCTTTCTTTCTCTTTCTTTCTTTCCTTCTCCTCTCTCTCTCTTTCTTTCATTATGTTTTTCTGAAATACTCACTGATTTCCCCCCACCCCCACCACACACACACTTATCTCTATATAATTTGTAACTGGAATTTTTAAAAAATCATAGTTCTTCTCATTTATCAGAAGTTTCAGCGAATTCCTGAGATTCCTTTTTTTTTTTATTGATGAGGACTGTGACGCCTTGAGCTGCCTGCCCTCAAGAGGGAAAAATGTTTGTAATTGTTTTGAAACTGAGAAAATTATAAAAATCAAGAAAAAAGATTTGGCCTCAGAGTAGATATGGTTAATAGGAGTTCTTTCCAGATGAGGTAATGTCTTAGTTAACTGGTCAATGGAACTGAACTTGGTATCCTTAGGTGACTTGCTGGGGAGGTTTGTAAAGGCAGGTTCTTGTCAACTCAGAGATACTGATCTAGCTTTAAGGAAGGCATTTTCTAACTTTCCTAGGGATTTCTCCTTACACTCAGGGTTCACAAGGGATTTCCCCCCATTGCTCTCTCCCATTCTGGGTTTTTCCTATTAGTAATTGTGCACACAACTAAGGTTATGGTTTCCGATGTCTTTCCTTTAAAATCTCCACTTTCAGATCAGCAGCCGAGGGCATAGATAAATAGGTCAGTTATTACTGACGTCACAGGGAATTCCAAGCCACAAATAAACTGGGTACAGTTTAAAATGTAAGAGAGAAAACTGGGTGATTAAAAACATAAGTGAGGTTAACTTATTTTAATGACAAGTTCCAGCAACAGATGAGGAATATGAATAGATCATGAAAGTTTCTCATAAACCATAGAATTAGGGAATTAAATTACTCTTCTTTTACTAGTTAATGTATAAAAATTTGTATGGGGTGGGAAGACTCAGCCCCATGCTTATCAGTGCATTCCAGGATGCCTGAGCTCATGATGGGTGTTCTCATCCTTAAACCTACCTGCGTAAGCCAGGCAGATGTAAAACACCTTTCATACTTGTTGATGGCCAGTGCCACCAGCCGATGATCACATTCTCAGAGGGTTTTGCTGTGTTTCTCATTTAATTTTATCTACTGTCTCATATTTCCAGACATTTCCTCACACTCCTGTGAATTCAAGGGGGATGGAGAAGGCAATAAATTAAAACAAATCCATCCTTCTCATGAAGGAGAATTTCCTGGAAAAACCAAGGCTCTCAGGTCTCTCAGGTTAATGTCTGGGCTCAGATATTACCATGGCAGTTCTGGCGATGGGTGGGAAGAACTTCTGTGAACTTCGAAAGTCTAAAGTTGTCCCAGGGACAACTGTGTCTCTCCTAATTCTTTGACATGTTTCCAGCTCTCTTCCTCTCTTTTCTTGGTGTTACTAGCTCATTTATTCATCAAATATGCATGGAGAATACAGGCATCTGCTAGTTACTAAGGTGACGCCATAAAAACCACCATCCTTGACTTCAGGGTCAATCTTCAAGGAACTAACAAAATAAACAGCTTCTTACAGACAGTCAGGTGGCCAGGTTGTGGGACAGTTCCCTGCAGGCAAGGTCATGGACACCCTGCCTTGTAGGTTCTGTGCTTATCATTGCCTCTGGCACATTGATCTCTCTGTAAATACGTGACTTAAATACGTGAACGAATTGGAGCAACAAGATAAAGAGTTATTTTCCAGGTCACTTATCTGCTGGCATGGGTCCCCTGATAGGATACCAAAAGTATTAGGACACCTTCTTGTGTGCTATGACACTCATAAACCAAACAGCATTAGTGGACAAAGGAATGAAGACCAGAAAAATGTGGGTAAAAAATATATACATACCTTATGTTGGGCAGATAAAATATATTATGCTCACTTTGTTAAAGATGGCACTGCCCACGTGCAAGTTTAAAGAGTAAGCTTTTCCCCACACCCTTGATTGCTTGGATGATGTGGGGTGGTGCACTCTTCTGAGGAATCCCATTATGCCTCAGATAGGTGACTTTGTAACAGAGACTTTTTGTTTGTAGATTGGATTAAGAGTTTGGATTTCTACACTATAAAGTGGGAAAGACCGGAAGCTTGCTCTCTCTTGGTTCCTGAGGTTAGTATTAGAGAGGAGAGCAGATTAAGGCCACGTGGAGGAGAGGAGAAGCAGCCAAGATGGCGGAGTGCTGAGGGAGAAGTCAATTTGTGCAGAGTTTGTGCAGAGAGAAGGAGATGGGGAACAGAGGTGAATAAGCCTGGTGAGCTAGAAGCCTTTGATGCTAGGAAACTCGGATAAGTCAGCAGCTTTGTGAGCACTGAATGAGTGAGTTTGGAGCCCAGTGTGTGTTTTTGCTTGCCTCCTAGGTGCAAGCTAGAATTAAAGCTGATGGCTCACCAGTTCTTGGCTCCGTTGTTTCATTACCGACTGTCCGAATCTAATGCGAACCTGCACTGGCCAGGCGGCTGTAATGGTGGCCGTGACTACTGGCTTTACACCTTACAATTATATCTTTACATTACTTTTTCCAATAGTAAAATGTATCTAGGTAACCTGAAATATGGGGGTTTCTTTTGACATCAAGAATAGCTATTCAAATTTTGCCTGACCAGGCGGTGGCGCAGTGAATAGAGCGTCGGACTGGGATGCAGAACACCCAGGTTCCAGACCCCGAGCTTGCCAGCTTGAGCGTGGGCCTATCTCGCTTGAGGAAAAAAAAAAAAAAAGCCCTTCGCTGAAGGCCCGTGGTTAAGGCATGTGTGAGAAAGCAATCAATGAACAAACAACTAAGGTGTTGCGAGAAACTAATGATTGATGCTTCTCACCTTTCTCTGTTCCTGTCTGTCCCTATCTGTCCCTCTCTCTGACTCCCTCTCTGTCCCTGTAAAAAAAAAAAAAAAAAAAAAAAAGAATAACTATTTGTTGGGCAGATAAAATGTATTATGCTCACTTTGTTAAACATGGCGCTGCCCACATGGAAGTTCGTTGATATTAATGTGTGTTCTGGGACAGGCTGTGGGCAGGCCAGGTCGTTATAGCCTAAGGCTTAGTTTTAAGAGTAAGCTCTTCTCCACACCCTTGACTGATTGGATGATGTAGGGTGGTACACTCTCCTGAGGAATCCCATTATACAGAGACTTCCTTGTTCCCTTGGTTCCTGAGTTCCTGAGGTTAGTATTAGAGAGGAGAGCAGATTAAGGCCACGTGGAGGCCAGGAGAAGCAGTCAAGATGGCAGAATGCTGAGGGAGAAGCCAGTTTGTTAAGAGTTTGTGCTGGAGGAGATGGGAAACAGAGGTGAATAAGTCTGGTGAGTTAGAAACCTTTGATTTTAGGAAACTTGGATAAGTCAGTAGCTTTGTGAGCACTGAATGTGTGGGTTTTGGAGCCCAGTGTGTGTTTTTGCTTGCCCGCTGGGTGCAAGCTAGAATTAAAGCTGATGGCTCACCAGTTTTTGGCTCCTGTGTTTCATTACCGACTGTTCGAATCTAATGTGAACCTGCATGGGTCAGGCGGCTGTGATCCTGACCACGACTACTGGCTTTACACTATTCAAATTTTCTTTTTACTGCAATATCTACAGCTGATCTCACGGAAGCTGTGTAAGAAGAGAATCATTACCTTACTAGCAGTCTCAATTGAATTAAATGTATATTTTTTATTTAGATTCCCCCCCGCAAAAAACCCCAAATATTTTGCATTTAAAATGTAGGGAATAACAGCTTCTAATTGATTTTTAGCACCATCTGCAACACACACATACACCACACACACACACACACACACACACGCACACACACACACACACCAATCCTAAATACAATTTTAAATTAAAACAGGTTGATAAATTCAATTTTCTGCCATTTGATTCATCTCTAGATTCCTCAGTTGTTTGGGAGCTACTGGCTTAAGAAATTAGATTCTCATCATCAAACAAACTGATGAGAGTTTCTTTCCAATATCAAAGTCAGTCTTTGTTTCCAGGAGGATGCTTTTGTTTAAAGGCTGATGTTTATTATCTTTTGTGCACATTATTCTCTTTGTTTGTTATCTAAGATATTACAAAAATATTGTTTCAACAACTACAGGACCAAGTTACTCTTTCCATTGAACATTTCTCTAGAAGTTTGGAAGGGGAGTGCAATTTCCTAGGTCTGCTGACCTGGTTGGGATAAGATTCCACCAGCAGCCCACCTTGTCCCTGGACCATAGTCATGCCTCCCCTTTTCTTACAAAGGACTTTTGGCCAGAGGAGGTGGTTTGGTTTTATCATCATGCACATGTTTAGTTCAAGAAAAAAAAAAAAAGAAAAGGTCAGTTTCACATTAGGCCAGATGATCTCAGCAGTCACTTCCCACAAATGACCTGGCTCTGACTTCAGCTTTCACTTTTCTTATGACTGCCTTCTTTGATATCACCCACATTCCACATTAGATAATCAACAACCGTAGTGAGTCTTGACATCAGTAAGATATCTATGCCACCTTTAACCCCTCCACTTTCTGCTCCTTGTCTTCTCACTTTAGAAGCAAACTAGCAGATAGACCCAATGGAACAAGTATTTCCTAGACCCTGATTTTGTTCTATGTGATATTTTAGGGGTGAAAATACTAACATTTAAAACAAAGTTTATATGTATATCTAGATTTCTTTCTTTTTTTATTAATTATTACATTTTCAAGTATGAAGAGGGGAGATAGAAAGACAGATTCCTGCATGTACCCCGACTGGAATCTACCCAAACCCAAATCTGGGACTGATGCTTGTAACTGAGCTATTCTTAGCACCTGAGGTGAAGGCTCCAGGGAGCCATCCTTAGTTCCCAGGGCAAATGAGCTTGAACCAATTGAGCCACGGCTGTGGGAGGAGAAAAGAAAGAACAAGAATTATAAGGGGAAGGGGTAGAGAAGCAAATGGTCACTTCTTCTGTGTGCTCTGACCAGGAATCAAATTCAGGACATCCACATGCTGGGCTGACATTCTACCACTGAGCCAACCTGCCAGGGATGTATATCTAGATTTTCATCTTCTCTTGAAAATATTGACAATCTATCAAGACTAGATCCAAATTTTCCTGATGCTACAATTGGCCAGAGTTGAGTATCTGCTATCTTCTTTAGAGGATACCTGAACTCTTCCCTTTTCCACAGTCTCCAGTACTTCTTACAGTTGTGCCCTGAGGAGGCCAATTATCTCTTACCAAACATGATGGTGAGTATGTCTTTACTTTTTTATTATTCCCAGCCTGAAGTACTTACTTTTCATATGACTATCTTGACCCATGTAAGCATTTGAGTTTGCAACCTCTATCCCACATACCATTTTATTCATAAAATCTTAGCCTTTGTAGTTTTGGTGGACATAATCCAAGTAAATAGCTTTTTAAACTTTTTTCTTTTTTTTGTGACAGAGACAGAGAAAGAGACAGACAGAGGGACATAGGGACAGACAGACAGGAAGAAAGAGAGATGAGAAGCATTAAGTTTTCATTGTGGCTCCTTAGTTGTTCTTTGATTGCTTTCTCATATATGCCTTAACTGGGGGGCTACAGCAGACTGAGTGAACTCTGGCTCAAGCCAGCGACCTTGGGCTTCAATCCAGTGACCTTTGAACTCAAACCAGCGACCATGTGGTCATGTCTATGATCCCATGCTCAATTCAGCGACCTTGTTCTCAAGCTAGTGAGCTGGTGCTCAAGCTAGATGAGCCCGTGTGTAAGCTGGCGATTTTGGGGTTTTGAACCTGGGTCCTCTGCGTTCCAGTCTGATGCTCTATCTACTGTGCCACCACCTAGTCAAGCTAAATAGCTTCTATTAATCTTATTGAGTTCCCTTAACCTTTATCCCAAAGATATATAATTCTTTTCCCTGCTTTTCCTTAGAGCATACTGGTAAACTGGTGTTGTTGGCAGACTTTCACACCTGAAAGATGATCTTATTCATAGAAGTCATTCTGTCTGTCAGGCAGGTGACATTTATATGGGACTTTGTATTTCACAGAAGATTATTTAAATCTGTGAACAACTCTGAAAGGGAGATTTTATCATGTCTGGTTTACAGATGAGAAACTCATGGGTGTAGTAATTTCCAAGGCTACACAGTAAGTGATGGAGCTCAAACGCAATCTGGGGATACTGGCTTCCAAACTCACCCTCTTTGCACAGCAACATGCTACCTTCTTAGTAATTCTGAGCTTTACATCTTAAAAAATTTCTTTATATTATTGTCAAGTCAAGTCAAACAAGCAGATATGACTGACCACTATAATTTTCCAGTGGAGTATCTTTGAAGTCAAAGACTGAATAACATTTATAAAAGACACAGAAAACAATTACTACTGTGAATGATTTCTGGAATGGGTCATGGAAGTTGTCATTCAAGTATCTTTTTTTGGTTAGTTCTGTGCTTGGTTGCTAATACGTGGTAAAAATAAACTGATTTCACCATTACTGCCTTTCTTTAGCCCAGAGGTCCCCAAACTATGGCCCACGGGCCAAATTGCGGCAACCTAAGGCCATTTATCCAGCCCCCGCCACACTTCTGGGAGGGGCATCTCTTTCATTGGTAGTCAGTATATGGAGTACTGTATGTGGCGGCCCTCCTACGGTCTGAGGGACAGTGAACTAGTCCCCTGTATAAAAAGTTTGGGGACCCCTGCTTAGCCAGTTTAAAGTATTGATGAAGAACTAATTGTTGGAGTACTGGATTTCTGTATGTGCTTATCTGAGTTGGCCATAGCTCTCCATCTGATGAAGGTGTAAGGTGTCCCAAGGAAGACAGCTCTTGTTAATTTGCTTTCTATTGTCACTTTCCTGTTGTACTCAGTCAAGGACCCTGATGAGAAAGAGTATCAGCTGCCTTCCCTGTGCCAGCTTTCTTAGTCCCACCCTCCAGCATCACCATCCTCTACCCTTTCCCTTGTAGAGCAGATCTGATGAGCTACAGTCATCTGGAGACATCCAGGCTCTCCATCTTCAGCATGGCTCAGTGGCTCCCATGTGGACCATTTCCTGCTGAGACTGTCTGCTCTGTTGTGTTACTTTTAAGCTGCATGTCATGGAACCATCGCCCCTTCCTTTTGACCTTTCAGAACTGACAGTCAATATGCTAACTGACAATGTCATTTTTTAAAATTAATTTTAATGGGGTGACACCAATAAATCAGGGTACATATGTTCAAAGAATACATCTCCAGGTTATCTTATCAGTCAATTATGTTGTATACCCATCACCCAAAGTTAAATTGTCCTCTGTCACCTTCTATCTGGTTTTCCCTGGGCCCCTCCCCTCCCCCATCCCACCCTCTCCTTCCTCCCCCCACCCCGTAACCACCACACTCTTTCCCATGTCTCATAGTCTCACTTTTATGTCCCACCTATGTATGAAATCATGCTGTTCTCAGTTTTTTTCTATTTTACTTATTTCGCTCCGTATAATGTTATCAAGGTCCATCCATTTTGTTGTAAATGATCCGATGTCATAATTTCTTATGGCTGAGTAGTATTCCATAGTATATATGCACCAAAGCTTTTTAATCCACTCACTATTGTGAACAATGCTGCCATGAACATGGGGGCGCATACAATGTCATTTTTGCTAAAGCAACTGACAAAGGGTGTGCTTCTTTCCAACTTCTGCTGGCCTTGTGGATTTTCACACACAAGTGGGAGGACTTTCTCTCCTCACATGAAGATGCCGTCTATAAAACTCCATAAACAGAGCAGCAACAATCTTAAGGTTTTTGTAAGGATTTCTTTAGTATAAGATATAGACATATAGTGATGTGTTTTAAATATTTAAATTATATATTTTGTAACATTTATTTAAAAGAAAGGGAAAAAAGTGATTCATGTGATTCACTTCTCAATTTGTGACCTAATTCATATCTGGACAATGGGTTTTGATAGAATAATAAAAGCAGGAAGCTTAATCAATGCTTATTTATTGCTTCCTGAAAACTGAATATATACCAACCAATTAATTATCCTACAGAAGAGAGCAATTTATCCATTTAAACTTTTTATTTTATTTCTTTAACAGGGACAGAGAGAGAGAGACAGAGGGATAGATAGGGACAGACAGACAGGAACGGAGAGAGATGAGAAGCATCAATCATCAGTTTTTTGTTGTGACACCTTAGTTTTTCATTGATTGCTTTCTCACATGTGCCTTGACTGCGGACCTTCAGCAGACAGAGCCACCCCTTGCTCGTGCCAGCGACCTTGGGTCCAAACTGGCGGGCTTTTGCTCAAGCCAGATGAGCCCGCACTCAAGCTGGCGACCTCGGGGTCTCGAACCTGGGTCTTCCGCATTCCAGTCCAACGCTCTATCCACTGCGCCACCGACTGGTCAGGTCCATTTAAACTTTTTAAAATAATTTCTATCTCAGATCTCAGTACTTCAAAGAAAATTCACAGTTTTGCAAGAATCCTGAAAAACACTGGGATTCATCCTGTCTGATCATGAATTCCTGCTACTGAATATGATTCCAATTTAGGAATCAACTCATTCTATGTGCTGGTCGCATTCCTTTACCCATGCCAATACCATCCTCTAGCTCCCACCGCTGGTTTTACATTGAGGACACTACTGTTTCTAACAATTTAATTGTGTAAGGAATTATCATAAGATGCTTTGAAACCATGGCGAAGAGTTGTCTATAGGTCGTATTTACTGATATTCAGATTTAAACTAAATTGGAAGTGATTCACTGATTGAGACTTTTTACAATTATTAGACAAAAATAACAATTTGATTAAAAAGAAGTCTGTTGACTTTTGTTCATCATTGAAACAGCATTTGGTAGTATCAACCAGAACACAAATTCTAAAAGGGAAATATATAAATTACATAATTTGTTGTTATAGCCTGATCTTCTAAAGACAAATGAAAATGAAGTCAAGTCACCTGAATATGGTATCCACTGCAGGATGTGTGTTAGCTGTTGTTTACCTCCTCGGTGTAAATAATTTCATTTGGATCCAAACCCATCTCTCCAATCCTGCTTTTCTCATTTGTTTTATCTCATGTCTTACCTTTCCGTCATTGGGTTTTCTCATTTTCTCTTTCTGTCCTCTTCTTCAAAGCCATAGTATTTGGGTAGGATTGAGAAAAGAGCCATAGTTGGAGCCCAGAGAGAGGAGTGAACTACTTATAGTGGGGTGAACTAGGCAGGTGATGGTCAAAACTCTGGAATCAGGGAGGGTTTATGTCTCATTTGTAGCCAATAAAACATGATGGGGATAATTCTATGTGGCCTCAGGGGCTAGGACAGAAAAGATAAAGGAGCTTCTACCTTGCTGTCTGGAATACCCAAGCTAGAAGACTGAGCAGTTATGTAAATGGTCCCACTACCCTGAGGCCACCATATTGTGAGGAAGCCCAAACTAGTAGTGCACATTGAAAGATCACATGGAGAGGCCCTGAGATACATGAAGAAGGGATAGGAGAGTACAGAGATAGATAGAGAGAGAGTGAGAGAGAGAGAGAGAGAGAGAGAGACTTGGGGGAAAGGTCTGGTCTGCCCCTATCAGCTCTACCAGCTGTTTCAGCTCCATCCCCCATCTGGCTGCAGCCACATGAGGGAATTTAAGCTACAAATGCCCAAACAAACCCTTTTCAAATTATTGACCCCAAAAATTAGTGAAAAAAAATAAAATGGTTACTTTTAGCCCCTGAACATTGTAGCAATTTGATACAGAGGAATGGATAATCAAATGATGAATTTGATGAATTGACTAAGAATCAGGAGACTTGGGACCCTGGCATGGTTTCCCTGCTAAGACTTTGGCACAGTATGTTTTTCTGCCTACATTTTTTATTTCTTATTTAATCCTGTGGGTTTTATTTCTTATTTAAAAGTACTGTATTTAAATTTTTTCTTTTACGTATTTCTGAAATTTTAATTTTACTTTATTTTTTATTTATAAGTATTTTAAGTTAGGGAATATGCCATTAATTATAAGATCAAAAAATTTGTTGCTATATTTTCTTAGCAGATTGTCATAATTTACTTCCAATGAGATCATGTAATTCTTAGAAAAATAAAAACCGTTGGGTAATAAAACAGTATTTTAAAATGGAGAGGAGTAAAGGTATTTAGATAGATAATTCCAGAAGAAAACTGAATGAAAATAAATTGAGGATGTATGTTATATAGGAAGGAGTATTCTGTGTTAGCACCTTGTTTACATTAATCTTTGTTTACCTATAGCTATATTATTATTACTCCTGTTATTTATTATTATTGTCATTATTTTTGAGGCAGCAAAATGACTCTCCATTTTGTCTGGCTTCATCCTAGCTGTAAGATTTACTAGCATGTGACAGTGGGCAAATTACCCAATAATCTGTTATTTAATAAATGTTGACTATTAATGCTGCTGCTTCTCCTACAAGGTTTTCAGCTATTATTGTCTCTCTCTTACCCTTGCACACTGTTTTTTGACTATCTCAGCCTATTTGTCTGCTAATATGGGGCTCAGACATCTTATTGTTGAGTGACTGTCCCGGGTTGGGGTCTTTCTCCAGAGGCCCCCTTCTCCATGCCTTGCACCTTGCTCACTTATCTAAGCACCTCTTCTGATGTGTAGTTGTCCACTGTTGGCTCTTCTGTCACCCTGGCTAGAGCCTGACCCTCAGGGAAGTGAGAAGTCCTGTATTTGTTTCCATTTGCCAGAATCTATTCCTTAATAATAATAATAATAATAATAATAATAATAAAGGTGAATCAGTGAGCAAGAGAAATTTGCATTTGCTTTTTAGACCACAAACAATGCAAATTTGGAAATGTTGGAGGCAAGATGCTTCTAAAATTACTTAAATGCCATCTAAATGATCCTTTTCTGATTAATAATATAGCAGGTCTGCTTGATTTTCCATAGGTTTGAAAAAGAAGTTGTAAGGGTTTAGAATTTTTTGGGAAAGTTTTGTGGCATTTTCAAGCCTTCTTCATTGCTAGGCAGTAGAATCCAATAGTCATGATTTAAATTTTTCTGTGTTTTGTGAAAGGCAACCTATGTAAAGTTGGATTTTCCATGAAGCTTGAGAAACTTTGGGCTTCACAATGAGTTCATGTGGTCATACATTGTGAACATTTTTCAAAAGGGACATAAACCACACTGATTAAGTTGTGTGTCAGCTCTTCAATGTCAGCTGGTGGTGGGATGTTCCAGGGGAAGTTAAGTTGGAAATATACCATTTTAATAGCAATGCGGAAAGGCATTATTGAATGTTTCAATAAAATAAAGCTTTCCAGACTTCTGATTTTGTGAATTTAAAGGGTACTTTTTTCAGTCATCTTTAAACTTATTTGCAAAAGAACTAGGATGAAAATTTCAGGTAAAAATTAATAGAATATGAAACAAAAAGAATAAATATGAGCAAAGACACCAAAAGTATTCTCACATTGAGAAGTTGGTTGTATAAACATTTCTCATTTCATAGTGAAATAGTAATTTACTAAAAGGAAGAAGTAAGTTTCTAATAAATGTATTGAATAGAAAGTTACAATGTATGAAAAAACATAAGATGCCCTGACATTTTTACTGTTTAAAGATGAAATAGTTGGTAGAGTAGTGGTCAGATAGCTTGGTTGGTCAAAGCTTCATCCTGAAGCACAGAGGTTGCCTGTTCGATCCCCAATCAAGGCACATACAGGAACAGATTGATGTTCCTGTCTCTCTGTGTCTCTCCTTTTCTCTCTCTCTCTAAGATCAACAAATAAAAATTCAAACTGATAGTTTTCTCAAAAATGACAGAAACTCTAAAATTTTACTGATATTATTAACAGAGAGTTGTGAAGCTGAAAGGAGCCTTTTAAGCTGTGACTAATTAAAATAAACAAACAAAAAAACTAGCCTTGGTTTGTGGCTCAGTGGATAAAGTATTGGCCCAGTGTATGGACATCCCAGGTTCAATTCCTGGTCAGGCACACAAAAGAAGTGACCATCTGCTTCTCCTCATCTATCTTTCCCCCTTCTCTCCTTCCCTCTTCCCCTCCTGCAGTCAGTGGCTTGATTGGTTTAAGCATGGCCCCAGGCACTAAAAAGAGCTCCATTCCAGAACATCAGCCCTAGATGGGGTTGCTGGGTGGTTCCTGGTCAGGGCATATGCAGAATTATGCCTCACTATCTCCTCTCTGCTCACCTAAAAACAAAAACTAGTTTTATTGTGTCAGAAGGAAGACTGAATTATCTTTCTACTGTCTCTAGAAAAGTATGATACAAAATCTTTGCCATAAAGAGACAATCAAAGAATAGGTAAGTAAAATGAGGTATTAAAATGGTGTTAGATACATCAGATAGTTAATTAAGCAATGTAATTGGTTTTTCTGGAATTTGAGATGTTAAAGGTATTTACCAGATTGATGACATTTGTCATTTATTTTTATTTCTCCTTCCCAATGCATCTTGATAAGATTCAATACATATTTGAATTTCATATTCTTGTTTATAAAGTGAAACCTTAAAGTGTATAGGCATCAGTCCCAGAAATTCTATATTGGTTCCTCATGGGACTATTTTACTTGTATGCCTTACTTCACATCTCTGATGTCTGTATTCTCAGTGCATTGTCTGATACCCACAAAACTGAGAGAATTCACATCACTACAAAGTCTCTGGTTAGTTTATTATTAATTTTAATTTGGACTTGTGTGAAAAGTCTTTCATATTTCTTCCTTTTCTTATTTTAAATATTTTATTTATTAATATTTAGAGAGAGGAGATAGAGAAGGAGGTGGAGAGGAAGGAGAACCATCAGCTCATAGTAATTGCTTCCATATGAGCCTTTTTGTTTTTGTTTTCTTAAGTGAGAAACAGTGAGGAAGAGAGGCAGACTCCTGCATGCACCCTGACCAGGATCCACCCAACAAGCCCCCTATGGGGCGATGCTCTGCCCATCTGGGTCCTTTGCTCAGTTACTCAGCAACTGAGGTGAGGTCCTGGAACCATCCTCAGGGCCAACTTGTTCCAACCAAGCCATGACTATGGAATAAGGAGAGAGAGAGACAGAGAGAAAGCGAGAGAGAGAAATGAGTGGGGGAGGGGTGGAGAAGTAGATGGTCATTTCTCTTCTGTGCCCTATCCAGCAATCAAACTGGGGACATTCACACACTGGGCTGATGCCTTACCACTGATCCAACTGGCCAGGGCTATATGTGCCTTGACCAGGCAAGCCCAGTGTTTCGAACCAGTGACCTCTACATTTCAGGTCGGATGCTTTATTCACTGTGCCACTACATGTCCAGCTCTTTCATCTCTATTCTATGGGAGATTTTAATTTTTATTAGTGTTGACTAAATTTATTTTAGTTGGTGACTGAGGAAGAAAGAAGCAAATGTAACACATGAAAATCTGGTAGACATGTATTTAAAAGGATGTATTTATTATAAAAACTTGAATATTGACTCAATTGCACATCCAATAGAACCAATAAAGAATTCAAGTCACAGAATATGCTATTTGCTCTACCTCTCTGCCTACTTAGCAGCCATCAGTTTGGTGCCCTTGAGGACAGGAGCCCCAAATTTTGAAAGCCTAAATTTTTGTAAAGATCAGTTTTCCTCAGCAAGGAATTTAAAGTTTGGTAGGAAAAGAGTGGTGAGATTTGGGGTAGTTTTGTAAGCAATCATCTCTTTTGTTAAGATCAGGGTATAAACTATTAAATAAAATTGTGTCTATTGCTGGGTCAGTTCAGTTCTCATTTTGCATGGAAATTAACCAATAGATCTCTGTATGATCAACAGTATTCTAACAGTGAAACTAGTTTGTCTTGAAACAGTCAAATTGTTTTCATTCATTTGCTCAAGTACATCATGGGAAAAAGAGACTTACTCATCATTAGGGAATATAGACATTATTTATATTGAAAGGACAATGAGAATTGGATTATGATAGAACTTTTTTCTCCATCATTCTCAAATTTTTTTCACTGACATAACAATGACACAGATCACCTATTTCTTCTCTTGAATTGCTGTCTTTACTTGTCTTGAAGGACAATCCTGCCATTTCCTTTTCACTCTGTCTTTACTCCTTGTGATGCCAAATACCATATAATATTGATAATCTCTAAATTTTTATCACCATCTAAGTCTACCCTGAACTGCAGAGTTGCATATTCAACTACCTACCCAATGTAAGCTTCACACATCAAAAACAAACTCCCAGTTTCATCTCACCCAACTGTTCTTCTCAAAAATGTCCCCTATGAGTTAGTCACCTCCATTATTTCAGATGTTTAAGCGACTTGGATTCATCCTTAGCCTCTCACTTTCTTTCCATCAAATATCCATTTCATGAGTAGACCCAGTTGACTTTATATTCAAAACATATCCCAGATTCCATCACTGTCTTTGCCATCACCCTGGTTTAAGCCATGAGCACCTTTGCTTGCATTATTGCAATGACCTCCTGCCCTTTTGCCTCTAACCATTGTGTTCTGTTGGTTATCTACTACTGTGTAACAAATTGCCCCAAACTTAGAATCTCCAAGATTTATTGTCATCGCTTCTGCAGGACAATGATCTAAAGTTTGTATTGTCTGATGCCTTTGGCACAGGGTCTCTCCTGAGTTTATAGTGAGGGAGTCCACCAGGCTACAATTTCATCTTATGACTCAACTGGGAGAATTTTCTCCCAAGTTCATTCGTGTAGTTGCTGGCAGCATTCAAATGTTCACTCATTGAGAGGTGGTGAGAGGGTCTGATCCTTGCTGGCTATGTTCAGAGCCCACACCCAGTTCTATTGCAGCTGTTTTCCTTCAAGGAAAATGGGAAAGAGAATGTGACAGCCCAAGATGAAAGCCACCATTTTTGTGTAATCTAGTCTCAGGAGTGGTCTTCCAAATCTTCTCTTTAGTAAGAGCAAGTTAATAAACCCAGCCCACACTCAAAGAGAGGGTATTACATAGGACCAGTAGATGGGAAGCATTAGTTAATCAACAAATATATTTTGAGGTCTTATCATATTCTTAACAATGTGTTGTGCTGAGAACCAAATAAATAAAGTCATTATAGATCCCTCCACTAAGAAAGCTAACCATTGACTATACATACAAAATAATTTAAATAAATTATATGAGAAAGTATATATTTTTCTCTTGATTTATCAATCCAACTAACGTTGAATGCATGTTGGTTACAATTAATTTAGATTTCTAAAATGGGGCTGTCAGTGCTTATATGTGCTCTTGGATTTGTGAGCCAACCTCTACAGTTATAGTTTACTATTTTGCTGGGAACACTGAATTCATCTATGGTGTTACCAAGTGGCACCTTGATTTGGACTTTGTGGCTTATTGGCTACTCTTAAGTTGGATGGGCATCTAAATCTTTTTATTTTATTTTATTTTTATTTTTCAGTGAGAAGAGGGGAGGCAGAGGAACAGACTACCACTTGTGCCCTCACTGGGACCCACCTGGCAAGCCCTCTATGAGGCAGTGATCTGCCTATCTGGGGTTGCATCTCTGTTGATCAACAACCAAGCTATTTTAGTGCCTGAGGCAGAGGTCATGAAGCCATCCTCAGTGCCCTAGGCCAACTCTCTTGAACCAATCAAACCATGACTGCTGGAGGGGAAGAGAGAGAGAAAACAGGGAAAGATGATGAAGCAGATGGTCCCTTCTTCTGTGTGCCCTGACCAGAAATTGAACCTGGGGCATCCACACACTGGGCTGACACTCTACCATTGAGCAAACTGGTCAGGGCCTAAATCTTTAATAAAATGTTCATTTGGAATCTACACTGTTTTGGAATTAATTTATATCAATACATGCTGGCCTCATTTTTATTTTTGTGCCATTGTTTCTTTGTTTTTAAATTGGAAATATATTAAGGTATTTCCAAGGTATGTTGAGAATAGTGAAACCTTATCTCTGTGTTTAGTAATCTCTATATTATAAGATCATTATAACCTCAAGTCCATTCAACAAACCACAAGTGCCTTTCCTGAGGTTTCCATATACTTTCCGGCCAGTGTTGGTGAAAAGTGCGGGGCTATTTGGGGTCACCAGGCAAGAGGGGAGGGCCATTTTGAGCCTTTCCTAAAAACCCTATGGCTGGAAAGCCCCTTTTCTGCTTATTTCCCTTGCTTCCTCTCTGTCTTTCATTTTTAATAGCAAAACAGAAATAGAAAGAAATATTTAAATGACTACAATGTGTCACCAGTTAAATTTTGACTTACAAGGTAGGGCATGGCTTTCTGCTGGTTTACAATAGTTAATAACCCTTCACAGTAAATATTTTTCTTCTAGATTCTTAGTAATAGGTAGATCCTAGTCTCTGATTCAGCTTTTGCTGACAACTCAAGCTTAGTAGAAAATTACTTTTAACAGTAAAATGAAACAGCATGTGACTCATGGGCAGAAATAAAGAAATTTTAATAAAGGGAGATGTCTGAGAGGAAAGAAATTGCTCTGACAGTGGTATGAGAGAGGCATTTTCCTCTAGAGTAGAATTAGAATGATGTCTGGATGAATGGGAGAGAAGTAGGATTTCTAGGGAGAAAAGGAAAAGCCTGCCAGGTGAAAGTACACATGCATGCACACTGCACCAACAAGATGAGCTGCGGCATTCGTGGGTGGCCTGACGACAGGTGTCAGGGTTTGTGTTGGTGCAGGAGGTGCTAGATTGGTGGGTCACAAAAATGAACCCAGTTTAGAAGCAGTTGCATATCTATTTATTAATTCAATAAATATTTATTAAGTGATGACTTTGTGACAGGTATGGGGGAAGTAGTGGTGAGCAAGTCAGATCAATGTTCCGCTGTGATATACAATATTGAAAGCAATAAGTTACTGAAAACACTCAAAACACTAATACTGAATAAGCTGCAGAACAAAGAAGAATGAGCATGCTTAGACAGGAAGGACAGAGGGCCTCGCTGAAGAGGAGAGTGAGTGGCTCTGTTTATACCTCAAGGTGCTCAGTGGTTGCTCAGCACTGAAGGCATTGGAGGAGTCTGAACAGAAACAGGAATTTCAGTTAGGGGCTGTTGTTGCATGGACTAGGTCAGAGAGGATGGAGGCTTGTGGTGGCACAAGGGTAGTAAGAAGAGGTTACCTTTGGGATCTGTTTGCATTAAAATTTTTAAAAAAATTTATTGTGTTGATACAGTTTCAAGTATGGGATTTGAAGACAGCATTGACAGTTCTTCTAATAAGTGGTCCAAGGTGACTTAATGTCTGCCCCTAGCAACTGGGAGAAGGTGTGCTATTTGCTGAGATAAAGAAGACTGAAGAAGTAACATTTCTGCAGATATCAAGAGTTCAGTTATGGATGTGTGATATTTGAACTCCTATTTGATATCCAAACAAAGATGACATGTAGCCTGACCAGGCGGTGGCACAGTGGATAGAACGCCGGACTGGGATGTGGAGAACCCAGGTTTGAGACCCCCGAACTCACCAGCTTGAGCGCGGGCCCATTTGGCTTGAACGAAAAGCTTGTCAGCTTGGACCCAAGGTCGCTGGCTCCAGCAAGGGGTGGCTTGGTCTGCTGAAGGCCCGCGGTCAAGGCACATGTGAGAAAGCAATCAATGAACAACTATGGTGTTGCAACGGTAACGAAAAACTAATGATTGATGCTTCTCATCTCTCTCCATTCCTGTCTGTCTGTCCCTATCTCTCTCTCTCTCTGTGTCCCTGCAAAACAAAAAAAAAGAAAGCAAAGATGACATGTGGGCATTTAGAGACAAGTAAATAAAGCATGAATGGACTAAAATTCAGACCAAAACTTGAAATGAGGTGTGACTTATTCAGAATCATAAGTTTAAAATATGATCAAGAAATGTTTATTAGGTTTCTGCCATATCCAATATATTGTCCTGAGTACCATGGGAGTCAATTAGGCAACCTTAGCAAACCAGCCTGGGAGAAGTACATATGAAAGCAAGTCTGATACAACTCTGATACTATGAACTATTTTATAACAATAAATCAACTTATATTAGCATAGGAAAGAAAGAGGCTTTATAATTGGAAAAGTTCCCTTGAGAATTTGGGACAAGCCTGAAGGACTAGGTTGAGTTTTTACAGGTGTTTTAAAAGATAAGGTTGTTTTCAAATGAACAAATCATTTTAGTGACAGCACACTTGAAGACTTGCTTCTTGAAAGTTGGCTAGACTAGTAAGAATACAGGATGATGAGGGTTTGCAGTGGTGAAGTGGACAAGAGAGGGACATGGGGACAAGTCTCTGAAAGCTTTAATGTCAGATGAGGACTTTGGGATTTTTTGCATGTAATGAAGAACCCAGAAAGTTTTACGATAGGGGTGTTCTATGATCACATTATTTCAGGAAACTGAAATAAGAGATGAGCCACTGTGTGAAACACGTTAGAAATGACAGCCTGATTTTTCTGCCTGGAGGGTTGTTAGTAAATAGCATGCTTTCACACTGAAAGATAGTATCTTTATGGAGTTTCTGATGACCCAGAGGAGGAAAGACAGAAGATGGTATACCTGCCATGTGTGGATGGGTGGGGGGTGGGGAGAAGATCTGGTGAGGGGAGAAAACTCCTCAGGTAGGCAGATTGAATCAAGCATATTTTGGGGAGTCAGGTGAATATAATTTGAAGTTGTTATAATTTGTTACTCCTGTTATGGGTTTCTATTATTAGATAAAGAAAACTCTGATGCTATCACAACATAATTTAGTCAGAGATTCTCTGAAATAAAAGATCCCCCTTAGAACTTTAAAGAAAGGGGAACATAATTTTTAAATTTTTTTTCAAGCTTGTTAATGGAACTTGATCACACATGACACTCACCTTTTCAAGTGTCCTTATATCTTTTTATTTTCTATCTTTCCTTGTTCTTCTTTTCTTTCTTTTTTTACCTTAAGCTTTGGATGCACAGTCACATTTAGAGATAAACAGATTTAATTTTGTACCGACAGTTATGTACTTAAATTTTCAGTCCTTTTCTATCTTTAGTTTATCAATCTGTAAAATTAACAAAGTGGTGAATGTCCTGTAAGGATTGATGTGATTCCATGACCTTACCTTGGAAACAAAAAACTGTTAGGAGCCTTTAGTTTTTTTTGCTTTGACCAAAGTAGCTACAATAAGATAATTTACTTTTAAATATTCTTCAATGAATGTAATTAGGCAAGCATAGGGGAAAAAAAGAGAAAGAAAAGCAAGAGCAGGCGACAGGCCACAGTAATTTCTTTTCAAGTTTACTATTGAATGTATCAAAGGAGGGGCCAAAACCATTTCAGATAACAGTTAAAAAGTCATCTCTGGCCTGGGCCAGGCAGCTCAGTTGGTTAGAGCGTTGTCTCGACATGCCAAAGTTTCAGGTTCGATTCCTGGTCAGGGTACATACAAGAAACAACAAATGAATGTTTAAATAAGTGGAACAATAAATTGATCTCTCTCTTTCTTTCCCCCAAATAAATAAATTACTGTTTGAAAAAAGTAATCTCTGCACAAGTATCCTAGGACCAAGGTAGGCTTACTGTCAACCTAATTCTTCCCCTTGGATCTTAGGGAATGCAGTCTTTGTTTAGAAATCTCTCCCATATTTGAAGAGTGGTATTACTTACCTTAACATTCAGAGATCTAACAGGATTTCACACTGAGAGTTCCACACTGATTCATGAACCCAGAATGAAAGGTAAATCATTATTCCAGCTCCAGGCTGCCTTTCTCTCTACCTGTCTTAAAATCAGTGCATTATGGAAAACAGTTTCCTCAGGAATGTATGAATCATGACAAATGACAGTGCTTTATCCAACTCCAAGAGAAAGAGAGAAAGGGTCTGGTTATTTGGGCAGTAGATGGAATTTTAGAAACCAGAAGAGTGCCTCACAGGTCAAGCCTGGTTTTTTTTTTCAAGAACATGTTCCTTTAAGAACTGAAAGAGTGAACATGAGACAACATGCAAACCAGCCATTGTTTGGAAAGAGAGTCATTTTCAGAGAAAGTGTGGATTATTTGTTTCTTCACAACTTCTGATCACCAAAATGTGTGTTCACTTTTCATGATTTTTATTTGGAAACAAATGAATAAATAGCAACAGAAGCACAATTACAGGGGAATATCTTATCTTTCCTAAGTGATTCTTGCAGGGCATCTGTATAATAAAGATGCAGAGCTGCTGTCTCCTGGACATCCACATTCTCCAGGCATCCTGTGTGGCTCCTGTTGTGAGACCTGGTCTCACCGCAAGTTCTTGTTCTTTCCTGTATTTTTTTTAAAAATATGTTATTTAATTTTTAAAAATTATTTGATTGATTTTAGAGAGATGAGGGAGGATGAAAGAGAGAGGAGAGAGTATTAATCTGTTGTTAACTCAGTAGTGCATTCAATTAGTTGCTTCCTGTGTGTGCCCTGACAGGGGATCTAACCTGCAACCTTGGCTCCTCAGGGTGATGCTCTAACTGACTCAGCTAACCGGCTAAGGCCATATTTATCTATTTTAAATGTTTTAAAATATTTTACAAGTAATTACAAGAATAAGAATAGAGGCATAGTGAAAAGTAACTATCATAAACCAAAAGAAGAACTTTAACAAAATAAGTCTCTGTGTATAAAATAAATTTTAGGGCCCAAACATTATAAAAGATTAAAGAATTCTGTCACACATCTTTTTACCAAAATAAGAGAATTCTCATCCATGAATACCACCTTCCCTATTTGTCCTTGAAAGGTGTTAAGAGAGTAAATCTCTCATCTTGGCTGGTTGGCTCAGTGGTAGAGTGCCAGCTCGGTGTGAGATGACCCTGAATTCGATTCCTAGTCAGGGCACACAAGAGAAATGACCATCAGCTTTTTCACCCTTCCTCCTTCCCTTCTCTCTCTCTCTCTTCACCTTCTGCAGATATGGCTCAATTGGTGAGAACAAGTTGGCCCTGGGTGCTGAGGATAGCTCCATGGCCTCGCCTCAGGTGCTAAAATAGTTTGGTGGCCAGGCAGCAAAGTGGCCCCAGATGGGCCGAACATTGTCTGGTAGGGGGCTTGCTAAGTGGATCTCGGTCAGGGCACATGCAGGAGCCTGTCTCTTTGCCTCCCTGCCTCTCATGTAATAAAAAATAAATAAATAAAAATAAACAAAGAGAGTAGATCTTGAGTTTATTAACACACACACACACACACAGTAATTATGTAAGGGGATAAAGGTGTCAACTAACTTTCTTGTGGTAATCACTATGCCATATATATCTATATCTAGATCATCATCATCACATTTACATCTTAAAATTGTATCTGTTATATGTAAATAATACCTCAATAAAGCTGGAAAAGAGTGTATTTGTGATAAGCAGACTTCTAAACAGTCATAAATAACTACCTCTCTTGGCAGTATTCATGCACATTGTAATCTCATCCCCTGCAGAGTGGGCTGACCTTAGTGACGGGTTTGTAACCCACAGAACACAGCAAAGGTGCTGGGGTCTTGTCTACATGACTGTGTCATAGGTCTTGTGGGCATGCTATCTTTGAGGAAGCCAGCAACCACATGGAGTGGCCCACTGGGCAAGGAGATGGGTCCAGCCTCCTGCCACGGCCTGTGAGGAACTGAACTATGCCAGAAAGCACTTGGAAGTGGCCACTTCCCTGGCTAAGCTCCCTGGGCTACAGCAGGGGTGGAGAGACTCCCTAGTAATGTCTTGTGGAAGTGACTCAGGGATACTCTGAGCTTAGAAATATGTGCTGTTCTAAGCCAATAAGTTTGGGATATTTGTTATGCAAGCATGGATAATTAATAATTTCAGTTTATTTGGGGCATGTTTCACATACAATAAAACTCACCAATTTTAAGTATATAATTTTTTCTGCATGTAGTATAACCATATTCACAATCAACTTATAGTACACTAAAATCATTACCCCTTATATTTCTTCCTGCCTCTTTCCCCAGCCACTGGTAACTGTCACTCAATGATTTGTAAGTTTAAGAAAATTAATTTAGAATATTATCTGAAGGTTAATAACCTGAGTTTTCACTTTTACATAAATTTTACTATCATTATTATAGTCTAGAGTGCTAGTCTCTATCTATTTCATCCTTCTTCTGGTTAATAAGTGCAAACAGTTTTCTTGTGGGTTTTCTTCTTTGCCATTAGAGACAGAAAGTAAAAAGCTCTGAATTCTAGACCACGGTCAACAATTGCTAAGCAGGGCCCAAAGGTGCATCTTCTATCTCCTATGTCTTCTTGGAGGATTGTGTAATCCTTTGGGCAGAATATGAAAACTGAGGATGATGATGTGTCTCACAATTACCTCTTTTTCTATGACCTTCATTATTCCTCCACTTCTCAATGTTTTTATATTTTTTAAAAATATTTTTAAATATTGCTGGGAAAAATTGATGAATAAAGATAAGTAATGATAATGTAATATATAGATTATAAACATTTTAAGATAGAAGAAACATAAATTTACTGAGATCCATAAAATATTGATTTTTATACCAGAATCCATTGTACCCATATGGTAATTAAAAGTTTTATTCTAGTTTTAAAAATTAGTATATTTTCTTTGGTTTTTGGAAGACCCCTAAGAAAGGATAAATGTTATAATCATTTAGACTACTTTTAAAGACCTTAAAAACCAAAACTAGGTCCAATGACTCCTAGTGGTGAAGAGAATGAGGTACATGATTCCCCCCCCCCCCCTTCCAACCCCTACCCAGGGAGTTGTTTCCGTGGCCTAGAGCCATTTGATCCCTGACAGGAGGGTCAAGATAAAGTAATTGGTTTATTGAAGGAGCCAGTTATAGGGGACTATGGAGGAAAAGTCACTGGAATCAACTAACTGAGCAGAAACCCAGCCCTTGCCATGGGCATGTGTCAAAGCAGGGAAGGAACACCTCGTTTCTCTCCTTCCTCTCAACCCTCTCTTGTATCTTCCCTTGGATGAACTGAATCAGCCTGCACACCAGGGGTGACCATGGCAGCAAGCTCAGAATATAGATATGGGCAGCAATGTTCACATGCTTCTACTAATTTCTTTGAAATTTAATGTATCTTTGGGCAATTTCCATGTTAGTTCACGTAATGCAACTTATTCTTTTAAATTGCTTTGACAGATTAAGCCTAGTTGAATTCTATTAAGGAAGAAAAGAGGTAGCATTTCATTTGAGTTTTGAGGGACTTTAGCATGTGTTACTTTGTATAAAGCAGAAATAGCAGTCCAAGGTATAAGGTGCTCAATGTGGGCATGAGGATTAAAAAGCTGGGTTGTGTTGGGGTTTAACTGGGCAAAGGGGTAACTGGAGAAGTAGATCCAAGACCCAGGCTTCAGAAAGCTTGGCACAGCTCTTCAAAAATCTTTGATTTTTATCAGGAAAGTCACATTATCTAAGAGCTTCTTTTAATGCTTGGCACAAAATAGGTACTCAATAAATACTTCTGTTAAATTAAACTTGTTGAGGAAGAAAGTTAATCAGACAAATTGCATGTATTTTCTTTGCTTAGATATTTATTTAATGGTAGATTGATAATAAAGCAATTTGGAGATCTGAAATAACAATCTAGATAATTTTAAGAGAGAGAGAACCTGCTATTAAGAAAATAGTTCCTTTAGGTCTAAATGTGCTATATTGAGCAGATTCAATTAACTAATTGTTCAAACCTATTTGCATGCTTAGAAAAAGGCTAAACTCATGTTATGCCATGTGGTTGATTGTATCTTTTTGTTCAAAATGATAATTAGTTTGTCTTTGAAAGATCAGCTTGGCTTACAATTGTAGTTCAATTTATCTTCATATGGAAGTGTTAATATAATTTTTTATACCCACAGAAATGATTTCTACACCATTAATGCAATAATTTTGCAATTATGTTTTCTTTAGATAATTCTAGTGATTTCTTCTTTCATCTTTGACCTCATCTATAATAAGGGAATGGTTATACGAGAATTGGACTCAGGGGGGTTTCCACTATGGGATGAATTTCTCTTGCCTGCTTCTTTGTCAAGTACATATAAAACTGTAGAAGAAAAATTATGTTTCAATATACAGTTTTCATTATGCATTCAATGCCTCTAATAACCCCTATGGAATGCCATAATTCCACATATGTAGCTTGTCACCTGGCATATGTAAATATGAAATTATTTGATCATTATTGCATAGTTATATCAAAATGCTCAGCAGGAAAGAAAATATGACATCCAATATTCACCCAGGGTTTAGACAAGAAATTTCTGTTTGATGTGAAAGCATTAATAATTTGATCACAAAAGAACATTTTTTTTTCAGCAGTTCTTGCAGATTGCCAGGAAAAGATCATTTTCCCCCAGACATGCTTTTTATCACATGACCTTTACTTACTGATGAAATCTCACACAGATGGTCCAGGCATGATTTATCTGAGCAGGGACAGAGAGGCACCCTCCAGCTATCATGAACCTGTGAGTTATTCAAGATCCAAAACAAGTTATTTCAAAGCTTGGGCAGTTGAAGTTCCTATTGACTAGGTCAAAAGACTACTGATGACTACCATGTCCATTGACCTGAATGTTTTCTCTTATTGGATAGGATTTTAAACCAGACATTAAATTTTTCTTATAATGTATGGGCTCAAACCTGCAAATATATATTCAAGATAAACTCTTGACTGTGAAAATCTAATTCTTTGTCTTTGGGGAACATTAATTCCATCACTGCTGCCCAATCCTTAAATTCACATAGCTTGCCATTATCTTAGCCTCAGTTTATTCTTCAGGGGTTAGTCAAGGAGGAATTTCAGAGGGAGTGGAGGGAACAGGTCTGATAGATGATATTATGGGTTGCTTCTTTCTCTCTCAGCCAACTATGAGAACTATTTGAAAATTTAAAAGATAAGATATAGCAAGTTCTTACACATCCTTGTTTCTGACAATGCATGTCCTCCTTTTCTTGAGTGAGAGGACAAACATAGGTGGGACCTTTATTACCTTCTGTTTTCTTCCTGACTTGCATACCTTCTGATTGGTGAGCTGAAGATGGCAATCTGAGCAGGACTTTCAGTGGTGCAATCACTTCATTCACAGATGTGCCCAGAGATTGTGGGTGTGACCCTTGAAGGGTAGGACAGAGGACCAGTTGGGTGGGTTTCTCTCAGCTGAGATATTCAGTCTTGACTCCTAACTTCTTTACCTTCAGTGAGGAAGCCACGACTGCAAACTGTTGTTGGAGGATTTTCAAGGTGCTCCCAGCTGCAGGAAGATGCTACTCGAGCCCTTCAATCACTTTTCCTCCTGGAAATTCATGGTCTGAGCCTATTTTTAATAGGAGGAAAAAATGGGTTCATTCCCTCCCAGTCTTTGATGTCAAGCTTACTACCTCAGGCACCAAGATTTTAGAAGGATGGGAGTGAAGGAAGCAGCAACATAAACTCTGTCCTCCTCTTATCAGCAGCATTATAACACCCCTCACTCACTGGCCCCAGCATCAGTAAAGGGGAGGGGGTTGGATGGTTACCCATGCCTTCCATTATGTGCTTCCTGCACATTCATTTGTACTCACAGGACTTCCTCATTTCAACTGTCTAAAAGTACCTGTTTCCCCTATCAGACAAGGAAAACTGCAAACACAAGGGTTTTGTCTTATTTACTTTTGTGTCTTTAGACCCAACACACTGTCTGCCATTGAGAATTTAGAGGACATATGGTCTTTGGGAGAAAAATTTGGTACATGGCAAAATAAGATTTTTATCGATGGAATGAACACACATGTACTCTGGATGAAATTCGCGCAGCTAGAATCCAAGAGAAAGAATTTATTAGGTGCAAATATTGGAAGAGAGGAGAAGAGACACCCCAGTTTTTCCAGAAAGTGGCAAAAATACAGGCTGAGTAATAACAATCCAGGAAAGTGAGGGCAGAAGGTTGGAGGAGACCTGCCTGCCCTTGTTTAGATAGTCTGTTCCCTTCTCTATATAGAGAGCTGAGCAGGAGGAAATAAAAAGGATAGGAAGCAGGAGCAGAGCCTGAGGATAGCTTTCCTAGAGAGTTCTGGGAGAAACTGTAAGTTCTGCCTTAGAGAAAGTAACCGGCCAATTCCTGAAGGGCAGGGGGGTTCACCAGTTACTTCAACTCTTGAGTTTTGAGTTTTGTGATTGTTTACCTTACATGAGACTTCCATACAGAACAGATAAAGGAGTGATAATTAATAATATACAGGCAGACATTTACTGAGTATTTATTATGTACCAGGCACTGGTCTCTGGGCTTTGAAAACATGGACTCTGTTAATTCTGTTCTTGTAATACCCACGCCAGTGTGAGCTATTGTTATTGCCCCATTTTGCAGATGCCTGAGGTCACACTGCCAGTGAATTGTGGTAGGTATTCCATGGGGTTCTGAAACTAGCATAGTGAGAATTGAGGTAAAGAAGGAAATGAAAGCTTGCCAAATCATTCGATAGAGCCAAGTTTGCATTAATCTGTCCACCCAAGTATACCTGTTGAATGTATTCACTCAAAATGACTTAATCCTTACTGGTCAAATTAGTGAAATAAGTATTAATTATATAACTTAATAAGCAAATTTTTCATCATAGTGCTCACTGGTAGCAGATTCAAACTTTCCTCTCACCCAAGATCAAGTTTCTACTAGCTCCTTTGATTTCATTTTTAGATTATTTGATAGCATATACAATCTTTGTTGGCATTTATCTGGAAGAAATGCCTGCATTGGTCCTGGAATTCATAAGAATAAGGTAAGAATAGAGTCAGCATTCTAGAAGGTCAGACCAAGAATTCAGATATGCAGCCTCATTACACGGCCATCTGTGTTCACTTGCTTTAACACGCTGGCTGCAGGGAGAGGCTGGGACACAACCTCTCCTCCCTGTGAGTCTGTGCACAGCATCCACTCACCCAGCTGCTCCTGGTCACCCTCTACTCACTCAAGTGTTACCTCCTCAAAGGGCTTTCCCTCATAAACCCACCCTACAAAATTACCTTTGATCCCCAAGTAATATTCCACTGTTTCTTTATGTCCTTCTCACCCTTTAATGCAATTTGAAGTTGGCATGTTCATTGATTTACTGGTTTCTGATTTGTCACCTTCCACTGACGTGTAAGCTCTGTGAAGGCAGAAGCCTCCCTGTCCTGTTTACTTCTCAGTTCCCCAATCCAAAAATGTGTTACCTCAGTAAATACTTGGAGAATTTATAAATAAATGACTGCGTGAAGTGGTGGAGTTGGCCTTGATTAAAATAAGTAAAGAAATGATGCACTGGTTAACCAACTCTCAAAAGAGATATAAAAAAAAGCTCTGATTGGTATTGTTTGCCAATTTCTGGGGTGTGAATGCTCTTTTTGTGACCAATTTCAAGCTGCTACTAATGGCATAACAACTAGCTTGCACACTTGCCAAATATCTAACAGTCAGTTCTTACATGCTGGCCCTAACAGGCTCCTCCTGTGCACCATGATCTGAGTAGTCTCAGAAACAATGTGAAATGTGACTTCATTTCGTTTTAACCAACCTTCTAGAGAGTTTATGCATCATTATGAGGAAAACTCTTTGTGGGGAAAAGAAGTTTTGCCTAGGGCCAGCAACACTTTTTTAAAAAATATTTTTAAGACTTTATTTATTCATTTTAGAGATGAGAGAGAGGAATAGAAAGAGAAAGAGAAAAGGGAAGAGCAGGAAGCATCAACTCACATATGTGCCTTGACCGGGAAAGCCCAGCGTTTTGAACTGGCGACCTCAGCATTCCATGTTGACGCTTTATCCACTGCGCCACCACCACAGGTCAGGCTAGCCAGCAACACTTTTGAAAACAAAATGGGTGCTAACTAGAAAGGATACTGGGGCATCCATGCCTGCAAATTTGGACTTTCCTAAGCAGGTGATATGGGGTTATCCAAGCTGTGGGGAATGACCCATCAGCCTATCCTCCAGTAGCAAGACCCTGGAAGGGGACAACATTTTTCACTGGCTGGAGAGAGATTAGAGACAGGAGTCAAGAGTGGATCTGCATTACCACGGGGGCACTTTTATGAAGTGTTAGTGCAAGACTAGCACTAACACAAGTTAAAGCAGTGGTGTGAATTCTGTCAGAGACTGACATGCAGGCATGAAATATAGTGACAAAAAGCCCCTCAAGCTGAGATGGGGGTCACAAACCAAGAGGTGGTCAACAGAGGTGGCAGGAGCAAGGGACCATGACTGGAATCAACGAGGGTTGTCATGTGACAGTGGTCCACAGATATGTGAGGCTAAGCAAGGCATATACGTGAAGTGTCACTACTACTTATTTGGGAAAAGCCAACTATTTGCTCTGTAGTTGAGGCTATTAAGCTAGCAGATTTAGGTGAAGTGATGAAGAGAGCTGGTCCAAGACCAACAAGCTGGAGGGATGTAAGAGATGTCAAAGACACAGAATTTCCAAGAATAAAAATGAGTATAAGGCATTTTTTAAAATTTGTCAGGCTCTGTGTTAAGCATTTTGTATGGGTTTCTCTCAGTGTTCACAAAAACTGTAGGAGTAATATATTACTATCTAAATTTTTAATATTTTATCATTCTCATATTACTTTATTATTCTCATTTTATAGCTGAGAGAGTAAGATTCAGAGAGGGTAGGCAACATGCAGACGCATGGCTGGTTAGGAATGAAGCTTAGGTCCCCTTGGAAGCCTTGACTGTAGTTCAGTAGATGGAATCATCCTGATACACCCAGATTCATAAACTTGTTATGAAACCTGGATGCCCCAGGAGACCTTCTCCCCACCCCCTCCGGAAAACAATGACATTTGTTTCCACATTCTCATTCCATGGTCTGTGAAATTCCAAACCATGCAGCAGGGTTCTGTCAGTCCTTAGGGCTTGCTTTCTCTTGGTCACCTCTGTTCCTGGGCACTACAGGTGCATGCACTTGCTCTCTCTGTTTCATGGGAAGTCTATCAGGAGCCAAAGCCCCACTGCCTAATGAGTCCTCCCCATCTCCTCATAGCAAGCTTTATGAGTGTCTGGAAAAGCTAGATTTACAGGGATCATTTCCCTATTTTAGTGCCCTTCCCTCTCCCTTCTCCACTCTTGAGAACATAAATATTGTCTTCTCCATGTCGCATTCTTGACAGGCAATAGCTGATAAGTATGAAAATGTTGGAGGTACAGTTGGGTTTAAATACTGATTTTCCACCAACCAGCTGAGTGGCTTTGTGCAAGCTCCTCAGTCCTTGACAGCCTCAGTTTCCTCATTTGTACATAAACGTAATCATGGCTTCTCCCACTGAAGAAAGATGAATGATATTGTATATAAAGTAAGTGATAGTGTCTGTCCCATGCTAATTCCTCAATAAATCTAAGCTATTATTATCATGCACAAATAAAGAAGTACATTTGGTATCTTTAGCATGTTCTTGGGCTTTGAGCCTAACTGCATTACTTTCTTAGGAAAAAGTTGCCAAATAAAAATTTTCTCTTTCTATTGCATCAACAAACCAAAAATAAAGCTTATTCACTTTCCTTGTAAAGTTCAGAGACAAGTACTACTGTTGTATAAATGTCACCATTGAAAAGGATTTAGGTCTGTTTGAAAGCTCTTTTGGAAAGCTCTGTTGGAAATACTCAGATGTTATGGGATTGTCATTTAAATCTGGTTCAAGAGTCTAGAGCAGCTATCTTCAACCTTTTCCATCTCATGGCACATATAAACCAGTCTGACCAAAAAAGCAGTTATAATTGTGATTTATTCACACTAGATGGCTACTATTATGTTGGATATTGTAATTTTTTAATTTGACAATCTAAGGGAAACGATATCCATGTCCCTGACTAAATAGGTATTGAACTTTTTAAAAATTCTTGCAGCTCACTGATGTGGAAAATATCCCTTCTATACCTTTTCAGTCTGGGACTTTGACATGTTTTGCAGATTTAATCTTTTCCAGAATCCAAATACAAGGCACTAGCACCAACTCCAGTAAGGAAGGTAAAGACTTGGTGAAGTCAAGGAATTTGCTGAAGGTCTTAAGTCTACATAATAGTGAAAAAGCTGGGACTTAAGGCCACTTGCAGTGAATGCTGGAGCCCAGACTCTTGATACAATGCCCCTTTTTGCCTAAACATTGTAGGTGATGAGCAAGATGAGTGTGTATGAATGTTAGATCTCTCTCTAAGTCTCATTAGCAAATCCCAGGAAGTTGCATTATTCTTTAGTGACACTTTGTTAAGAATATATATTGCTTTCTTTTTGTTACTTGATAGGTTTTAACTACCAAAAATAACTTAAAGTGCAAAAAAGATACTTTCAAGAATTTGAGGGAATCCTCTCTTCTGTTTTTATAAATAACTGTCTTTGGGAAAGGACTATTCCTGTGCCTAGCTGCAAGTCTACAGAAAATAAACAGAGGATTGCTTTGGGAGCTATGAGAATCACTTAGGCTTGCCTGCATTGGAATGTACACCTATGTTTTCAGCAGTTTTGATGAGCTTACAGATATGTAACCTTGGTCATCACCATTTGGTTGCCACTCTGGAATATCATCATTTTCCTTGACTCCTACACATTAGATTTCATAGTCAACAAGAGAAGATCTTGGAAATCCAGCATTGTTTGGCTCTTTTCTCACTAATTTATCCAGGCTTTTCAGAAATCTCTCTGCTGTATTGGAAACAGGAAGTTTCAGCTGGCAGTTGTACAAATGGCATTGTATTATGTGGGATGTCACCTATTGTTATGGGAACAAAGATATCCTGAAATAAGGACAAAGGTCTCAAATCCGCCAGACTCCCAGACCTTTCAATAGCCTTGCATGGTATCTGGGGAGTGATTGAGTGAATGAGGTCACTCCAAGAATACACCTAAGCTTCTGAAACTCTGCTATTCTTAGGCTGCCAGAATGGAGCTACACACAGCCTATGGAAATAGCATTTGTAGTAACTGTTCTATCTGCTCTGCATAAATACAGAAGAGGGACTTTCTAAACACATGCGGTCCCCTACATCAGTATAAATAGATGGGAGAAAATGTTTGGGGAATGATCAATAATAACTCAGGCCCTCTACTAGTAATGTGTTAGGAAAAAACAAAATATTTATTAATTAAAAGGGCTATTAAAGTTTCTCTTTTGAAATGGTGTGCATAAATCATGCAACTCTCAAACTCTTAAGACCTATATCAGTTAAGAGTGAATCCATTTTATATTTTGTTTAAAAGAAACCCTATGTTGTTACGCTAGCTGGCATGAACGGAAGATAAGAAGTTGGTTGACAGCTCTCATTTAACTGTTAGCAACTGTCATGGATGGCTTCTCATCTCAAAGAAAATCTGAGTACGGGACTTGGGATAATGAACTGTGGTTCTAAACTGAAGTTCATTCCCACCAAAACAGGATTACATGTAGCAATTTTTCTTTATCTTAATAACAAAATCACTAAAGCATTTTCAAAAATGTCATCTGAGACTATGGATACAACAGGATTAATGAGATCATTATACATTTGCTTGTCCTTTTTTCCTTTGTATTGAATAGTCTACTGTATGCATCAGCTATATTTTACACATAAACACATTCTCCCTCGCAATCTCCATTTCCACCATTGGCATCCATATCAGAGCTGCAGTAACATGTATGGACTTATCTGTCAGGATGATCGTCCCTGGTTGGACAAAACGTTCAGGTGAGTTCATAGAGGAAATCTACCTCTAATCCTTTTTAGTTTCATTTTTAACTAGCACTATCAAATATTTTCTCTCTTCATCTTCCTCTCTTATCTAGGTAAGATCTTCCTTTTCTCTACTAACCTAATACTCTGCTTTTGTGCCCACACATCCCGTTTCTTCAGCTGCCTGATGTGAGCTCTTCTGTCTTTGTCTATAAACTCCTCCCACCAAAAAGATGTTTCTTGGCAGCCTCCAAACTGATATCATCTATGCACTGCTCAAGACAGGAAAACTCTGGGGCTGAGTAGAAAATGGAAATTTGCTCTGTGGTGCAAACTTGCTCATTTCCATGTGGGGATAAAGCACCACTTGAACTAGTCACCTCAAATTTCAGAAGTCACCAGTTCAAGTGGATAGATGCCACCTGTGATTAAGAGTCAATATGATAGCTTCATTCTAGAATAACAGGGACCTCACCTTCTACATTAGCCTTTAAAAAAAAGACTATCCAGATTATCAGTCTGATTAAAAAATTAATGCCATACTAATGCCCATTGACTTCTTGACAAATCAGTGTGCCTCTGGTGTTTCAATTAAACTGAATAACGATTTAATTAGAAGACCTCTAAAAGAACTCAAAATTATACCAAAAATAGGGTACTAATTTTCTTCATTATGAATTTAATATGTGATAAATGGAGAGTAGGCAGATTGCACGATTGATATTGACCCTTTATGAATATAGCTTGCAGTTTTTGTTTTTATGTGATTTCTACAACATACTGCTTAAAAATAATCATAGGGCACCAGTCAGGAATCTTGGCATTACAAGTGAGTGCAATGCAGCTCAGACAGGATGAAACAATAAAGAATCATGAGCTCATGTGACTTGAAAACTCCAAAGTGACTCACCCTTAGGTATAGCTGAATCCAGAACAATATTATTAAAACTCTATTTTCCTGCTTTTATCTTGCAATTCTGCTTCAGATAGTGCTGGATTTTTTTTTTTAGACATGTTGTGTACATCTGGTGGAAGGAATGGTCTCCTTAGGATTTCAGGATCTCAGAAAGAGAGAGCATGAGAGAGATTTCCTGTTTTCTTACCAACCCTGCCTGTCTTAGGGCTTAAATTGGCTCAGTGAGGGTTGCATGATGACTTGGGGACATGTACATGTATGTGTCTTGAATAGCCACCTTGGATCACAGGTGTTTCTTTATGGCTGAGAGAAGCTGTCCTTGCTCAAATTGTGTAAACAGGGGAGATACCATGTCATGCATGCTAATTGTTGCTTTTAAAGATGAAAGAATGTAGAACCAAAGGACATATGTGGTCGCTAGTAGGGCCTGATGCTTGGGGTAGCACCATAGTCCCTGGCACTCTGGAGATCATGGAGTTTAGTGTCAGTCTTAGTTCTGTTGCTTGTTTATGAGAAAGTTTTAGAGTTGATGTTCTAAAATATGCCAATGTGGAAACGGTGACTACAGATCTGGCCTCAGCATTATAGCGTTCTGCATATTTAGTAAGAATTTTAATGTGACTGCTGCCGTAGAAGATGTTTTAGTCTTATCTAAAGCAGAAAAAGATAAGCTGAGAAAATTGACCAGAAGGCAGAATATCCGACTTCTTCATCATCAGCTGTAGGTTCTTGAGAGGAGGAGAGATTTTTCATAAATGTTTCTTTCTATTTCTACTTAGAACTTTGCACTCAGACCCAATACACTGTCTTGATGAACTGTACCGAGACTCATGTGAATGTGCAACATCTCCCTGGCACCTCCCCTTAGACCATATTCTATTCTTGATCTGTGGGTGCAATGATCTAACATTGACAAGGTTACCACAGGAAGAGAAAGGGAGAATGTTAGCCCAGTAGAGGCATATTAATGTTTTCTGGCCAAAGGTTCAGTTTTTACTATTATTCAATCTTTAATTGCATCCCTTTATTAATCCACTGATGTCATTCTTTTTCTTTCTCATGAGGGAGAAAAGTAGAGAGAGAGGACTAAATTTTGGCTGGAGTTTGAATGAGGCAACTAACAAACCCTGACTTAGGTATATCAAAGGACGACGGGGCTAATGCAGGAATAAGGAAGACAGAAAATGCATGTGCTCAAACACAAGCAAGATGTGTTGGCTGTTTGCAAAAGCCATGGCTCAACCCCTCTGTCTGGCCAAAAAGCCATCCAGTGGCCTGGGGGTGGAGGTCACACTGTCCCTTCTGACTCATGGGTTAGAGAACAAGGAATCATGTAGAATCAGTTCCCAATGTACAGGTCAATTACATAGTAAAAGTTAATTTGTAAATATGTTTATTTCTATGAAAAAAAGCTTCCCACATTCCATTTACAAATGGTATATAGGTTCCTAGACCACTGTTCATGACAGAGTTATAATTCTTTACATTTATCATGTTGAATATCAGAAAACAATATTGTTGGGAATACACAATATTTCTTCTGGAACACAAATTAAATACTAACTCCAAGGGTGCTATGTGTTTCTTTTGATGTCATATTAGATGGACAGTCTCGTCTCTGTGGCTTGGTCCCCTGTGGGATCATCCTGCAACAGATGTGCCCCAGTGATGGCATTCTCTGGTGCGATCACCTTCCGAGCTCATCTGTATTGCACATGCAAATGGCCAACAGCTTCAGCATCTGGTAGGAAAGTCTATCCAGCCCCTTCAAAGGGACCAACATAAATCAGAGGTACAGAGAAAAGTGGAACATAAAAATTGTAAGTATCTGGGTATAGAGATGAGAGAGAAAAAGAGGAAGAGCTTTCATCTTCTAGAAGGTAAAATCCAAGAGAGCTATATGCTTGAGGAGTCACAAAACAGAAATGCACCATTAGCAAACCTAGACTAATTAAAACTTATGAGATCAAAAATATCAAGACGTTGCCATAATTGCTTCAAACAATATATTATTTTTTTCAAAGAAATAACATGTTATCAAAACAGCTATACTCCTAACCATCTCTTTTTTCTTCCATTGCCCTGTCCTAAGTTATTCTCATGCACAGACCTTCATTTTGAGAAAAGACATGATGTGATAGGATATATTTTGGGGCTTGGAAACAGAAGAAAACTCTCAGATTGTGCAGTGCTGGGAGCATAGATAAGGGCCCAGAAGGCAGCTGTTTTTCAACAAGATTAATTCCTCATTAAAACCTTGAAATTATGTCAAAACCTCTTTCTCCCTCTTTGAGTAACTCCCAGCCTTCAGTTGTTAAAATGATCATGGGGAGAAGAAGGCTTAGCTGGGAAAGCTGCCTGTGCTACCCAGAGTAGTAGGCAGAGGCCCCATGAGCCAGCGGTACACGTGGCTTCTGCTTTCCTTTCTGCATCTATAAAGTGGTTGAGTGAGGAATGACAGCAGAGGTGATTATAAGCTTCGGTGCATTTAGCACACAAACTGTAAAATTACTGAGTAATAAAAGTGCCAGAAACCAATTAAAGTAATTTTCTCTCCCTGAGGTTTCTTGTAATCAGTAGTCACTCAGAGCGTGTCACATAACCCCACTGAGTTATCATGGCCAGCATGTGGGGACATCTACCTCCAACTCAGAACACTATGAAGGAAGTGTGTTCATGGGACAGAATGTTGTCAAGTTCATGGAAATAGTAGTAATGCCAACCTAGAAAGTGTAAGCAAGGTGTTAAAATAATGATTTAAACCTTTTTTCTTCTTTTCCAAGTGAGAGGAGGGTAGATACAAAGACAGACTCCCCATGTGCCCCAACCAGGATCCATGTGGGAAACTTGTCTGGGGCCGATTTATTGCCCATCTGGGGCCATGTTGGCAACCACGCTACTTTTGATACCTGAGGTAGAGGCTCCACATAGCCATCCTCAGCACACAAGACAATGTGCTTGAACCAACTGAGCCATGACTGCAGAAGTGGAAGAATGAGACAGAGAGAGAGAGAAAGACAGACAGAGAGAGAGAGAGAGAGAGAGAGAAGGGGGGAGGGGGACATCCACAGGCCAGGCTGATGCTCTACCACTGAGCAAACCAGCCAGGGTGGTTTCAACTTTTAGAAATATAGAGAATGTACTATATCAAGTAAACTCTATAGTTATATACTCATCTGTTGACTAAAGTCTAAAAATGTCATAACTAAGTTGTTCTAAAATAACTTGCTTAAAAAAAATAGAAATGGATAAAGAAAAACATATCACCAAGGTAACTTCTGTTGATATTTTTAACAATAAGAAATAAATAACCTTCATAAGGAATTTAAAAGAAGAATGGGCAGTAATAATATAAAATAAACTCTTCTCTTTATTCAATTTTCTTCATTCAAAAGAAGTAATAGCTATGTGCTCTTCATGATGGTTATCTTTCCAGAAAAATAAATGCACATATCAGTGTGTGTGTGAACACATGCTTGTGCACATATGCACACACATACAATGTATGTTAAATCAGTGATGCATGATTATAACTGTCCACCCAAAGACAGTTTGCTCACCACCCAGCCTTTCCATGACCTGCCCAAGGATCCTTAACTATGGGCCCAATAACTCACAAGCTGCAATTTGGTCTCAGTGTCTATTATCCACATATTTGTAATATAACAGAATTTTGACTAGCCTTGATTCCTTTGTGGTATTTAATGCGTATACTTTCAGGCTTATGATAAAAATAGAAATCTACAGCTAAACATACAAAACTCTTTATCAAGCTGAGACCAACACTGTTATTATGTACGAAAACACGTCTCACAGAAACCCAACATAAACAAGTAAAGAAAGAATTGCTAAATACGTATTTACATCTTTTAATACTTCAATTATTTCCATGATAAACTGTAAACTTGATTTCCATGATAAACTGTAAACTTGGATTCTGTATGCAGCTTATATACTGTTTATATATTGAAAAGATCTATCACAGAGACATCAAGGATGCATGAATGCAATTTATCCATTTATTGACTTATAGATATTCTATTCAGGATAATGCAAAGATAAGACATCTGAGTTCTCAAGGATGTTAGAAGTAGAGAAAGAATATCGGCAGAAAAATAGCAACCATACATTATAAATATGGCAAATGTGTAGCTAGCTGTCAAAATAAAGGGCTTTTTGTAAGCCTGTAAGTTCCTAAGAAAATAAAACAAAAACCCTACTTCCTTCAAAGTGACTTTACAAGACAGAACTTCAGGTAGTGTGTGAGGTTGCTGGGTGGGAGGGAGCTATGAGAAGAAGGAAAAGAGTCAGAGAGCATAGGTATATTTTTAAAAACTTAGTGTAGATATATTTTCCCTTTGTGGGGAGTTGCATGTCCTTAGGCTTCAGGATCGTGGTGACAACTGTGCCTGGTAAATATAAAACTGAGGCTCTGATGTGGTTGATCTATCTAGGAAGGATTATATTTTCTCTGATTATAATTTGATTCATTTTGGAAAAGTTTTACAAACACACTTTCTCCTTGGAACAGGGAAGATGCATTCGCTCAGTCCTGGAGAGGAGGAGCACTCTCCACAAGGGGAGTGCTCTGGGGATCTAGAGTCTAAGAGAGGAAAAGAGCTGTCACAGCCAGGGGAGATGGCTGAACTACAAGGGACCCAGCAATGAGACTGAGATGTGAATAAGGGCCCCTGGGTGCTGCCTGAGGCCTGGTGTGCTGGGTGACAAAGCGGGTAAGGAGACCAGGTTCAGCTCTGGATGCCCTTCAATGCCCACCGTCAAAATTCAGTTATAACACCACGCTTATTCATGCCTCTCTGTCCCAGGCTGGCTCTCAGTAAGAGGGTGAGCCGGCCGTCTGTCCCCAGCATCCTCATTCTAGCTTTGAAGGAGTCTGATCTGGACTTTACTTGGACATAAGCATTGGGTGCACAGAAAACAAGACACTCTATCGGAGAGGGCCATAGCTGTGCTCCCTCAGGAACTTGGTGTTTCCAAGCCTGCTAAGGGTCCAGGACCTGGTGGTGACTATGAGGCAATATTGTGATTCTGTTTCCAGGGACTGCTGGGGAGTGAGCTTCACTCAGATGCCATAGCTGTCTAACACTGCAATTCTGAGCTTCTGGAGCTCCAGTTTCTCACCAGGGCAATAGGGATAATAACAGCATAACCTCATAGAGCTGTTGTTTTCCCAGCTTATATGTCATATGCATACAGCAAGTACTCAATAAATATTCATTATTATCTTCACCATCATCATTTCATAGATGATTAGAGGCTTGGGTATGAGTCTTGTCATTATAGCTTGCCAGTTATGTTTGGTGGGTTACTCTTCTTTTTTTAAAAAAATTAAATTTATTGATTGACATTGGTTAATAACATGTAAGTTTCAGGTGTACAATTCTATAATGTACCAGTATGCAAAGTGTAGTCTCCTGTCACTGTATATTTGATCCCCTTTACTCTCTTTATTCTACCCCATCCCCTTTTCCTTCTGGTAATTGGTGGGTTACTTCTTGCTGTAATTTGGAGGTTTCTGATCTATTCAAGAGAATAATGCTCTTATAAACTATTGGAAGGATCTACATATATAATGTAAAGTGTCAACAAGCTGACTCATGACAGGTACATAGTAGATACTATATAAAAGTTATACTTGACTATTTTGTCAAGACATTAAACCCAAGGCATTCTGCCATTCTAGAATGACTTTTTGGAAATGGGGCCAGCCCAACTCATGCTTCTACCTGTGGGGTCACAGACTTTGAATCACTCTTGTAGCCTTCCTGCCTACTACTTTCACCACTGGCTCGCTGTGAGGTCCCAGAATGCCTTGTGGCTGAGATGAGTGCTACTTCTGCCCAAAAGGTGCGTGTGCAGTCAGAGAAAGTGAGGCTGATGGGCTGTGAAGTTTCAGGATTAAATCGAATGTGCATAACAGATCGAAAGCTATTCTTAAGACAGCCAATATAGCATCTGTTTCTTAGTGTCGCCTTCACATGTGTGAGTCACAGATTCCATGACCTCTGAAAACACTTAACTTTGCAAATTTGACTATAATATATAATTTTCCCCTAAAATGCAATAAAGCATAAATGAAATGTAACTGACATCTTCACGTCATTAATATTCTTATAAAAAAAGGAATAAAGTAATTTATAAAGCCATTAAAATATGATCCAGCCAGAGCACATGCCAAAACCACCCATAAATCCTTGTTACTTGTGTCTGTGTGTACAAGAGGTGAGGCTGCCCCAACCACACATTAGAGCCACTGTCAAACTGGATAACCCACTATTTAACTTCTCATAAAGCTCTGTACTCTCTCTCTTGTTTTAATTTTATAGTATAAGAATGTAATTATTTTATAATAATTCAATTCTCAAATATATTCAGTGGCTTCAGTGTTCCCAGACTACACCAGAAAGTAAGGATTGAAGGTTTATGAGACTTGATGCTGCATGCTGTACAGGTCAGGCTGTGCACACCTCCAGGAGGCACTCTATCCAAGACTTGTGTGGAATAGCGCCCTCTGGAGTTGTGCTGTAGTCCTGCGCTCTGCAACATTTACATTCTTGGGGGACTGTATGACATTGACATATGGTTATAGACTGAATTTTGTGTCCTCCCAAATTTGTGTGTTGGTGATGGTATTAGGAGATGGGGACCTTTGGGAGGTGATGAGATCATAAGAGTGGAGACCTCATGAATAGGACCAGTGTCCTAATAAAGAAGACCCCAGAGAACTTTTTCACCTTCCTAAAAATGTGAGGACACAGTAAGAAACACAGTCTATAAACCAAGAAGGGGCCTCATCAGGCATTGAACCTGCCAGCATCTTGATCCTGGATTTCCAGCTTCCAGAACTGTGAGAAATCCATGCCTGTTGTTGATAAATCTTCCAGTCTGTGGTCCTTGTACTAGCAGCCCACAGCTGGCTGAGACAGAGATGAACACATGAATGAACAGCATAATTCAAGTGGGTGCTGCAAAGAAAGTTAAAAGGGAGTTTGGGAAGGTGAGGAGACTCCTTTAGTTGAAAAAGTCAAGATTTATCCAAAGAGTTGACATCTTATATGAAAATCAGAAATCAGGAAGAGCCAGGCAGTGGAAGCTATGCTGTGGGGAGTAGGTTATGAGAAGTGAGGGAAAAGCAGGGAGCTCATTAAGAGGCCTGACTGAGGTGTGGAAGAAGGGAACAGTGCAGGCCAGAATCACAATAAATTTGAAGGTGGATCCCCTGAATCTGATCGGTGGAGTAATTAGGGAATTGTACCCAGTAAACTTCAGGCACCATCATCACATGGATCACTATCTACATATCATCTCTTGAATGGTCTGGAGGTAGGTATGAATAGCCTCATCTTATGGTCAAGATGGTTGAAGTGTGGATGGGTTAAGTAACTTGCCAAATGTCACAAAACCTGCAAGTACAACAGTAGAAAAGGAGCCCAGTTCTTTTTGAATGTGAAACTTAAGCTCTTTCAACTAGGCTACTTCTCTTCATTGTCATTTTGATTCCAAGACTTGAAAGTGGCATTTAGCTTTCTCTTTCATTTCCCAAGATGTACAGACACAATATTAAAGGAACATTAAGAAATGACACTCAGTGTCACCTGAGGACATGGATGCTGAGCTGGGTTCACTCTTTGTTAAAGTATTTTTTTTTATGCTCCAGTTTCAATACAGAGAGTACACATTCATCCAACAGCAAAGTGGCAATGACTGTGTACTGACACCTGGTATGAAAAATGACCAGCTGAAACTCTACATCCTACTTTCATAGATGTCAACTTTCAGTTTTAATCTGTCTGCTTTATAGATGAAAGGGCAGAGATCCCATTTGGCTATAGAATTTTGTTAAATTTTACCTCTTTACTTTTTCTAGATTGGACAAAAAATATCATGCACATCTCTTTTTACAAGTCATCCTTCTACTCTTTCAATTACAGTACTTCCCTTGAATTTCTATCAATAATCATTTAACTGCCAGTTACTCTCCCAAAAACCCAAGGTCTAAAGGAAGCTACTTTGCCTATTGTTGGTATCTGAACATTTAAATTATTTCGCTGAGTGTATTGTTGTAGAAATCATCAGTTCTTTCTGTATATGGTCTGCAAACAGTCCTCCATTCTGCAAAGACCTCATATAGATATGCGACATGCACATTTCAAAACAACTCATGCATTCCTTACATATTTTGAATATTAATTCCTGTCAACAAACAAATGTTGGTGAGGATGTGGAGAAAAAGGAACCCTTGTATACTGTTGGTGAGAATGTTAATTGGTGTAGCCAGTATGGAAAACAGTATAGAAGTTTCTCAAAAAATTAAAAATAAGATCCAGCATTTGCATTTCTGGATATTTATTTAAAGAAATCCAAAATACTAATTTGAAAAAATATAGGAATCCTTATGAGTCCCACCACATTATATGTAATAGCCAAGATATGGAAGCAACCCAAGTGTCCACTGTTAGATGAATAATAAAGAAGAAATAGTACATAGGTACAATGGAATATTACTCAGCCATAAAAAATAGTGAAATCTTGCCATTTGTGAAAACATGGATGAACTTAGAGAGTATTATGATAAGTCAAATAAGTCAAAGAAAGACAAATACCATATGATTTCACTTATATGTGGGATGTAAAAAATAAACAAACAAAATAAAAACAAACTCATAGATACAAGGAACAAGTTGGTTGGGAGGATGGGCATAAAAAAAGGTGAAAGGAATTAAGAAGTGCAAATTACCTATAAAGAACTCAGTCATGAGTATGCAAAGTACAACATAGTGAATATAATTAATAATATTGTAATAACTATGTATGGTGCTAGATGGGTAGTAGACTTTTCAGGGTGATCACTTTGGAATTGTGTGGGAAAAATGGGCCACATATTAAATCTGACAAGCTCAGGGGAGGCCAGCATGGTGGCCTTACAAATTCAGAGACTTAAAGTAACTATATCAGATGGTCTGAAATGAAAACTTTCCGGGCCCTGGCAGGTTGGCTCAGAGGTAGAGCATCAGCCTGGTGTGTGAATGTCCTGGATGTGATTCCTAGTCAGGGCACACAGGGGGAGCACCCATCTGCTTCTCCACCCCTACCCCACCCCCTCTCTTCCTCTCCTGCAGCCATGGCTTGATTGGAGCAAGTGGACCCCAGGCACTGAAAATGGCTCCATGGCCTCTGCCTCAGGAGCTAAGAAAAGCTCAGTTGCTGAGCAATGAAGCAATGCCCCAGATGGGCAGAGAAATGCCCCCTAGTGGGTTTGCTGGGTGGATCCCAGTCAGGGTATATGCAGCAGTCTGTCTCTCTGCCTCTCTTCCTTCCACTGAATTAAAACAAAAAACAAAAAACAAAAAACTTTCCAACTAAAAGCCATTCATGGTGGTAGTCCATATACCGGGCCAGTATCTTCCCTGACAAAAGTCAAGCTTTACCTTAACTGAATCTGTCTTGTTGTTTATTTACATCTATGATAACATATTTTTGGAATGTCAGGATAATTGCCTTTTTTCAGACTCCTCAGAACACAATCTTCCACCAGAGGAGACCTCAGAACCACTCATTGATTTTATTATCATGTTTGTCAACTGTTAATTATCCTATACCCACCCATGTAAAAGAAGTATGTGTGTACCCTATGCCTCCTCCTTTGATTGTAGAGTATAAAATAAGGTGCAAAACTGCCATTCTCTCTCTGGAGCATTTTCTCAGTTTGTTAAGATTTTGCTTCCCAGCAGCTGTGAGCAGTTTGGCTCAAATAAAGGGGGGGGGGGATGTGGATGATGAAGAAAATATATGAATGATACATTAACTGTGTTGATTAAGAACAATGAAAACAATAAAAACTCCAAGGAATGTAAATATCTGAGATCTCCTTGCCCTCAGATATGTGTTTTGTGGACTTTGAATTCTAGCATAGGGTACCAGCACCTATAAAAGTTCTTTAGGTTTAGGCATTTCTTACATTGACATAATTTATATAAATGTCTAGTCAATATGTTGTACACTTGAAACTAATATAATATTATTGAAATTAAACATTAATTTAAAAAAAGACAAATTATGCATTTATACTGATCGGTGCAGATTTCTTTTAGCTTCTAATTATTTCCTTCAGTCTTAAAACAAACAAACAAAAACAAAAGAACTCCTCTTCATAGATAAACATAGTTGCCAATATCATAGCATCTGTCTCATGCTGATTGTTCATTCATTCAACAAATGTTTACTGATGCTCTGTTGTCAGGGATTGTGCTGGGAGCTGAAAATACAATGCATTTCAGGTCTTAAAAATTTAAATTAAAGAACTAGTCAGATTAGGATAATTGTGCATCTTTAAAGAATTTAGAAATAACCACCAACTCTGGGAAAATACTTCAGGGCTCAGCATCTAGTCTGTGAGGTTTATCAAACTGCTGAGTGTTTTGTCTCTGGTCTTTGTGACCTTATGCCTTTATACTAAAAATCTTCTCAGTTGGGTGATTTTGTATGTTTATTCATGTATTTATTCATATTCTTCAGTGATGAAGGTAAGCTCTCTATGGTGTAAAAACTTGTTTACAGCCTGACCAGGTGGTGGCACAGTGGATAGAGTGTCGGACTGGGATGCGGAAGACCCAGGTTCGAGACCCCAAGGTCGCCAGCTTGAGTGTGGGCCCATATGGCTTGAACAAAAACCTCACCAGCTGGGACCCAAGGTCACTGGCTCGAGCAAGGGGTTACTCGGTCAGCTGAAGGCCCGTGGTCAAGGCACATATGAGAAAGCAATCAATGAACAACTAAGGTCTTGCAAAAAACTGATGATTGATGCTTCTCATCTCTCTCTGTTCCTGTCTGTCTGTCCCTATCTATCCCTCTCTCTGACTCTCTCTCTGTCCCTGTAAAAAAACAAAGACAAAACAAAAACAAAAAACTTGTTTACAAATCATGTGATGACTAGCAATCTTAAATGCCACGTCATTGCTGTGGGAACAATCTAGATACTAAAGCAAACAAATGATTGTATAGACTTTCTCTGAAACAGAGAAAACCAGGAGTGTCTACCCTAGAAGAAAGTGAGGTGGAGCTTGGAGAGTCTAGTTAATTTGATAGTTTTAGGGAGCAAAATAACTTTGAGATGTGTCCCAGGAGTGATGTTAGCTTAAATTACTAGGTGGGATTATACTATACTGACTATACAGATCAGGTGATGGTTAAAGGGTGTCCTTTAGGTAAAATCACCAGGTGGCAAACTTTTCCACTATGAAAGATAAAATTCTATTGTGTTGGTTATAGCCTGACTAAAAGCAATCCTTTTTTTTTTAAACAACCACAGTGGATTTTCCTGCATCAGATCTGGGCAGTAACAGCAGCTAAAAACCCATTTGAAAGACACATCTGCTAAAAGCAAACCTGTGAAAAGAACTCCTTCCACAAAGGGACACCAGAAAAAGCACTTGTTACAGATGGGGCTTTGTTGTGACAGATGAGGACATGGCTTGCCATTGTCCTATCCATTCTGTACTCTTTCCTCTCTGACTTATTTTTATTTGCTGGTTGAGTTGGCTTGGCTTTATATTGCCCTACACACTCTCTTTACTCACCCACTGATAGGGCTGCAAGAGTGAAAGTCCGTTTGGCCCACACCCCACCCAGCTCAAAGCAGAGTGTTGTCAGGAGTCGCTTGACGTCAAGGCTGACTTTTAAATTTGCCAGAAAGGCTTTCTTTGGAGAGAGGTCTAGACTGTCACATTCCTGTTTTACTGAGTTGGTGCTGGTTGCTGGAATTCAAAGCCCTCAAAATGCATTTCTAAACCTTTAATATACCATTAAGATATTGCCATTCTTTTTTTTTTTGTTAATCAACATAGTTAATACACCATTTTTATCTTTCCTTCAACCCCTCCCCCCAACCTTTATTACAGTCCATTGGTTTTAGAAAACATTTTTAAACATCATAGATTTAGTTTTCTTATGTGCGGGAATGAGCTGTGTCTAAAATTTTAATAAAATAATTTGTTTTATTTGAAAATCTGTGTTTGGCTTGTTTGCACATTTCATTTAGAGTCTATCAGAACCTCCAAATATACCTAAAGAACCTGCATATTCGTTTGATAACACCTCTCCCAGATCCTACTTTTTGACACAAAGTGACTTTTGAAATACTTCCCTTTTGCCTTTCTATTTAATGTACTCCAGTGCATTTTTCTTTCTTTTTTTTTCCAGTTTTACAGTCTGTCATAGAGTATTTGTTTACCAAATGTTACTTTTCTTGGATGGAGTCTATTTTTGAGGAGTGCAAAAGCAAACAACTGTGTGAAGCTGTCAGCCTTCATTTTATTTACGCATGAATAACACAAATAACTGGAAAATGACCTAGCCTGTTTTTCTCAGATTCAGATAGAAAAACTCCTTCCGGGCAATGTTTATGCCAAACTGTTCACGCCAAGTTTCCAGTTTCAGTGCCAGCTGGTTTTGCAGCCAAGTTGTAAACCTTCGGTAAACATGGTTTGTAATGAAAGTGCAGACACGACCTGTATCAGGGTGCAAGTGGGACGGATGTAAATTTACTTTACAATGAAATTCTAACAGGAACAGGAGGAGAAAGCCTGGCCTTAAAGTGTTCCCACCATAATGTGGAAAATATACAAATGATGATATCTGATTACTAAAATCCCATTAGGCCTATTTAGGCTTTTTATATATTTCCTTTGCCATCACCACGAGTAACTCCATGCTGAATTTGGAGTGACTGCTTATTGTTACATGGTGGTCCATCCAGAGTCCCCATCTCCCTCTTAACCTCCACTCGGACTGGGGTTAGGCGGTGAGAGTGGCTGAAAATTTCAAGACACAGGTGACTGGTTGTGTTCTCTGTGCATCCATCAAGATGCATAGGAAAGAATCAAATATTTTATTTTAAAATCAATTAATTCAGTGATATCCATTCAACACTCTCTTTTCTAACATGCTTCTAGCGTGTTCTTTGTAAAACCTGAGGGAGATCACATCTCCTCCTGTTTATAACTATTCCATAGTTTCTTATTTCCTTGGAGTGACACCTACTCTTCTGCTGGGACCCTTAACCTTTCTCTACTCCTTGCTATAAAACAAATGCTGTGTCCCCCAAACTCATATGTTGACAAAACTTCGAAGGTGATGGCATTAGAAGGTGGGACCTCTGGCAGGTAATTAGGTCATGAGTGTGGAGCTCACATAAACAAGATCAGAGTTCTTATACAAGAGACCCCAGAGAGTCCCCTTACCTCTTCCATGTGAGGGCACAGTGAGGAAACGCACTCTACAAAGCAGGAAATACATCCACATCAGACACTGAATCTGCTGGCACCTTGATCTTGGACTTCCAAGGCTCCAAAGCTCTAAGAAATGAATGTCTGTTGTTTATAAACCTGGTCATTAGTACTTTGTTATAGCAGCCTGAAGAGATGAGGAGACCTTCATTCAAGCTTTCAAGTTCAAGTGAGACTGATACCTTTCTGTTCTGGGTGCACCACCAGCTGATTCCTGCCTCAGGACTTCTGGTTGTCCCCTCTGCTGGGAGGGGAGACCTGTTTTGTCTCTTAGGTGGCTGGTTCTTTCCTGTTGCTCAGGTCTCAAGCCAAATCGTCTCCCAAAATTCAACATGAATCAGCTCCCACCTACCTTTGCTTGTCCCCCCATCTTCATCTTTTACATGGTTGGATTTTTTTCACATAACGTATGAGGTCATTCACCTGCTTAGTTATTAACCAATTAGAGAGTAAATTAGACTAGAATGTAAATTTATAAAAGCTTGGACAGTTTCTATTGCTTCTGAGCTATATTCTTGGAATCAGGCACGTGGGGTGCTCAATACATATTTGTTGAGTGAGGTAAATGATTACTAAACCAACATCTCCTGCTTACAGGAGTGTTGGGGATGCAGCAACAAAGAAGATACAGCAATGGCTCACAGACAATCCTGGCAGATGTCCTCCTAGTATATCTGATCACAGGAGAGCAGTGGAATCAGCATGTTCCCAGAAAGCCCAGAGCCCAGAGTACTGAGAAGTTGACTTCTGGGAGACATCTCTGCAGGTAGTGAGAGATGAGCAGATGTCCTGCAGAGGACAGAGGATCAGGGAGCCTCATTCCATGCTCGTGGTGTTTGTGGCAAGTGTTGTCATAGTTATGACACATGTGAGAACCTGTGATCCCAAGCAGATTTTACGGGGTGGCCAAGGTGAGCACTAGGCACTTGAGCAGTGTGGTGTTGCATTGAGGTGGCTCTTATCTTTGATAAGGGGGCCAGGAGTCTCCTTTTTCCTAAAATGTGAGGCTATTCAGACTTCTGGGAAACTTGGAAATATTCATTTGCTTTGAGGCATCTTAATTTTTAGAAAGAAAACTTTAAAAAGTACTTTCTTTTTATGAGTAGGATGAAGTCTATTGCCTCATGTATGGATGATTTCCATGGTGTAGAGGCCTTGAACTCTGGTTGGAAAGAACTAAAGCAATTTTAGTTAAGGCAATGAAATTGTGAATGACAGAGTTTAATATGAAATGGGTCTGGATCATTAATCAATGAATAGAATCATAACTATAAACATACCTTCTCAGTCTGACCAGATTGTGGTGCAGTGGATAGAGCATCGGTCTGGGATACAGAGAACCCTGGTTCAAAACTCTGAGGTTGCTGGCTTGAGCTCATGGGCTCATCTGGCTTGATTGAGTGTGGACTCACCAGCTTGACCGTAGGGTTGCTGGTTTGAGCATGGGATCATAGACACAATCTTATGGCTGCTGGCTTGAGCCCAAATGTTGCTGGCTTGAAGCCCAAGGTCACTGGCTTGAATCCAAGGTCACTAAGCAAGGGATCACTGGCTCAGCTGGAGCCCCCTGGTCAAAACACATATGAGAAAGCAATCAATGTGGCTAAGATGCCACAGCAAAGAATTGATGCTTCTCATCTCTCTCCCTTCCACTCTATCTCTCCCTCTTTCTCTCTCTCTCTTTCTCTGTCTTGCTAAAAAACCCACAAACAACAACAAAAACAAACAAAAACATAAAACAACACACCTTCTCATAGCATACCTGAGTCCAACTTCTCCCTCTGAACCCTTACCTGCCCTTCATCCAGACTCACCTGTCCTTCACACACGCCTGCTCTGAAACAGGTCCTTTCTATACCCTGTCCCTCACTGGACCTGTGCCTGCTCCTGTCCCCACCTTCTCAGGAAGAAGCTCCAGGCCACCTGACACTGCCCTTCACAGCTGCAAAATGCAGTGATGCAGACAGGGATGCGCTAATCATGTGTCTGGTCTGTTTTCTTGGAAAGTGGAAAAAGCAAACAAACAAAAAACATCAATTTTTATTTGGGGTTCATATTACCATTAACAGTCCTCAATGAGTTGTGCCTTTCCAGCAAATTCCTTTCTTCTTAACACACTCAGGCACATGTAATGTCTGTAATGTTTTGGCATATGTGTAACCATTATTGAACACTTGCTGCATCCCTAACACTCTCTGTGTTACTCATGCTGACCACAATCCCTGTGTGGTGACTGTGTTGTTACAAGGACTTTGCAGGTGAGGGATCTGAGGGTTGGAGGAACCAGCTCCCCCAGGGGCATGATTCTTGAACCTCAGAGGTGGGATTAAACCTCTCCAGCCAGACTCAGAGCTTTGGCTATTCATCTCTTTCCATTTATCAACAATATTTTGTCAAAGGGGAAAACATAACAGGTCAACTGACAGTCGTAAAAATTCACCTGTAAAAATAGTCCACATTCCAATAAGTTTTGGTTTTGAGGACTGCAGCCTCACTTTTTTTTTGCTTGTGGCTCCGCATGGGCTTTCCTGGGTTGGAATGGAAGCTCATCGCCACCTTCCTTGATGCCTCCTGGCTCCCGGGTCATGTGTTCTGCTGCTCCAGCCCGTGATCCCTGGCTTCCTGCTCGCCTGGCCCCGCTGACTCTTGCAGCAGCTGAACAAGGGATTGGGCACACTCTGCCGCCACCAGCCCCACCAGAGGCTGCGCCCTGTTGCACCCAGGCCTGGAGAGCTGCCAGCGTCGCACATCACCACCTGTCACCACTCACCGCATCTCAAGGAGCTCGGTCTGTCGCCCTCCGCAGATCAAGGGGAAAACACTTCTTCACAATTTGTTTCTTTTTCTTGAAAAGGCAGGCTTGCTTTTTGGTTTTTGGCCTGAGTGAAGTCGTGGCTTTGACTGGTACAGCTTAGCTGCAGAGACCCTCTCTAGGAGGCAAAGCCCTACCAGGCAGGCCTCCAGGGACCTGCGCAGGAGAACCCTTTGTATGCCTGTGGTGGGAGGGGTCTCCATTAAAGTAAAAGAAAAGAAAAGAAACAAAATAAAGTAAAGTAAATAAAATAATAAAATAGTGAAGGACTGATTATAACTTTGTTTGACAAGAACTGGTGTTAAAATCAAAATTGGCTCTCTGAGGAGCCCAAGAGGGGGCGAACCTCTTTAACTGCAGTCGGATTTGTGTTTCCTATCTTATTTTTGAAGGTTTGGGGTTTGCATATCATGGTGAGATTCTGGAAGACATAGCCTGGAACCCAAGCTGGGCATTGGGCAAAGTGGCCACCTGAACAGGAAAAAGGGTGTCCAGACTCAGAGCTGCCTTTTCTTATAGGCGTGACCTGGTACCCAGATTCCTGCCAGCATAGTGAAGGGATCTGTAAGGTGACTTTACCATTACTCTGGCTTTAGACTTTGAGGAAGTTAACAGAAAACTAGCTTAATTTAGAAAGCATTTTGTAGGGACCTGACACTGATCCATAGCACAGCATCTGTGGATGCCCACAAGACTATGTTCTGTCAAGTCTCCACTCATGACAATATATGAAATTTAGTGTCTCTATTACTGTCCTCCAGCCTGTCAACAAAAATGCAAAGACAATTCAATTTCTTAAACGTGAAAGCATGAAAAATATTATAGCTCACTTACTCTCTCTTGCTGACATTATAAAAACAAAAGTCTTGCAACCACAGAGGAAGTTAGGTGGTATTATCAAGAAGAATAAATGAGAAGAAAGAGGGAGTCTTTAGAAGTACAGTTAACAGACACTATTAGTCTATGAAGGAGAGTTTGTTGCTCATGTTTCACAGAGGTGATTTCTCTGTTTCTCCGAGGATGATTCTGCTTTGTTGGTCCTAGGAGGGCAGATGAGGGGCAGCTTTGATGTGCTCATCCAGTAACAAGACGACATCAAAAGGAGCCGTTACTCTGGCGACAGTGACACAGACGCTATTTCAGATGCCCTTTGCTAACAGTCTCAGAATTTGAAGTCTCCGGGGCCAATTTAAAAGCAAGTTCCTGAGGAAAGAAGCAGGAAAGTTCTCTGAAAACAGTAGTAGAAGCTAATCACTAATAAAACAAAATGTTACAATTCATCTGGAAAGATCTTGCACATCAAATGAAAGTTACATAAAAAAAGACAACTTGGTTAACTGATTTCTTTTTATATGGACTTTGAAAAGAGTTCACAGCAATAAAAAGGCCAAGGGCTGACTGGAAAGCTTCAGACCCTAAAGACAGAGCTAACAAGAAACAGATAAGGGGGCTGCACGGAATAAGCATGTTTGTATAAACAGGGTCAATGAGTACCAATGAATTTTAAATACCAATCAAAGAAAAAATAAAAGAACATAAAAGAGGAAATTATAAATTCAAGGCTCAAATCCCAACATTCTGTAAAGATCACTGTCTTTGACATGGACACAGCATGGACTGTTTGAATGCAATTGACAGCCTCTTTAACTCCTTGGTTTTTAGAACTGTTCTTGACCCATACCTTCTGCATGTTCTCCGGAGGTGCAGAGAACCCCAATGGCACTCCTCCATAGCATGGCACTTTGAACTACCACGAAACCTTCCTCTTGTAGCTCCCAAATGCAGGCATGCTGAAAGTGTGGTCTCATATAAATATCTAGAAGTAAATGACCCAGACCTAGGGCAGCTCAGTTCCACAAAGTTCTGAGACATCCAGACCCTGCTGTCCTAAGGGTATAGTACACATCATCATGATCCAAAAAGGCGACTAGAGCACCAGTAATCACATCTGTGTTTCAATCAGCAGGATAAGGGGAGATACAGAAAAAAGTGGAAAAGACACATTTTAAGAAACACTCCTAGAAACTGCCACATGACACCTTTGTTCTCATTTAGCTTCCAGTTGAAGGACCCATTCTGGGAAGTCATTCGTCAAGCTAAAGTTCATGAAAAGTTCTATTTCTATGGGTCATTAGGAGAAAGGATATTTAAGGCTAATTGTCAATCTTTATAGTGAAGAAAACAATTGATGTGCAGAAAGAGTTAGGTCTATGGACAAAAATAATAATTTAAAAAACAATGGAAAATAATTGTTTGAGTTGGTGTACAAGATTCCAAACATAACAGAATGCTGTGGGAAGGCCTGAGACCTACTAGGTTGACCTTTTGGAAGCTATATTTTGAGTTGAGCTGCATTTGAGTTGAACAGAAGTTATTAGAGATTAAGAGGCTCAGGCATCTGATAGAAACAATCCAGGAAAAAGTGAGTGTAGGCAGAAGCTTTTCTCATGTTTGCTATGGGTTCTCAGAGTTTTAAGATTTTTGGATTCATCTCTTTTGACATCCAGCTAAAAACTCTGAAGAAACTTTGATTACTCATTCAGTCATCTCCTCGGTGCAGTAAATACTGTCAGTCCTTAGAAATCAGCTAATAGGAAAACCCCTCAACTTGTTAACAGACATTGGCTGTTAAATACAAGATTTTAACTTGCTCCCTAGCTGCTGTTGTTTAAGTTGTTGCCATAACAACAGATTTTGAGTCAAATATTCAGTCAATTTCTCTAAATACCCCAAGAAAAATAGTAAATAAATGTGTCTAGACTCGCACATATGGAGTATCACTTTTATTAATGATTGAGTCACCTGGACATCCCCACCTTGTCATGGTACATAGTTGACTGGAGGTATCTGTAAGTATCTGAGTCACAAAGCTGAACAGATGGATATGTGGTTTCCATCTGACAATTGATTTGTACAAACTTTTAAAAAAACTGTTACTGAATTTTTGACATTGGTTAATAAAATTATATAGGTTTCAGATGTGCAGTTCTATAATACATCATCTATACATTTTAGTGAGTGTCCACCACCCAAAGTCAAGTGTCCCGCCATCACCATTTATCCCCACTTTACTCATTTCTACCTCTTCCACCCTTTTCTCTGGTAATCACCATGCTGTCATCTGTGTCTATGAGGGTTTTTTTTTAGTTTAAGCCCCTCACCCTTTTTACCCAGCCTCCCAAACCCTTCCCTCTGATAGCTGTCAGTCTCTTCTCTGTAGCTATGAGTCTGTTTTTATTTTATTTGTTAGTTTGATTTGTTCATTAGATTCCACATATAAGTGAAATTATACGGTATTTGTCTTCTCTGACTGGCTTATTTCACTTAGCATAATATCTCCAGGTCCAATCATACTGTTGCAAAAGGTAAGATTTTCTTCTTTTCTACAACCAAGACAACCAAGTTTTGAATGGTGCATAATTGAGGATAAATTTTCTGAACAGCTCTTGACTGCGAAAGGGCCTCTCTTTCACCAAACAGATGTCTGCATCTCTCTGCATCCTTGAATAATACCAAACTTCAGGCAAACTTGGGAAAAGGTTTCTTCAGTATTTACTTATAAGATATATGCTAAGCCTTTGCATTCATTTTGGCTCCTATCTCTGGGGATGAAAAGGCACATAAACAAAACAAGCCACTACCAGCTGGAAATGCAGCCAGTAAAATCAGGCTGCATACTTTTCACAGTGGCTGCAGACCCAGCTGAATTTTTTTGTTTTGTTTTATCTAAGCTGGTTCTACTTCAAAAGTTCCAATTTCTGCATCTTGCAGACTTTTTAAGAGGCATGACGTATTGGTAAATTAATTTAGTGGGTTGCAAAAAAGAGTTTTAAATTTAAATAGAGTAGAATATAATGAATTAAAGAATCATGGAATATAATGTAGCCAAATAGGAGGAAATAAAATAGAAAATATCAGGGATTATGACTTAAAGAAGGACAAGAAGGGTCTTTTAAAATTATATGGACAGTTGATATTCTTAGTAATTGAACAGCAGGGTGGGGGAAGGCTGAAAAGAACAAGATATTTTTCTGTTATATATGTTAACTTGGACTTATCCTTCCTTCCTTCTCTCCATCCCTTTTTCTTTTCTTCCCTCCCCCCCACCCTCCCTTTCTTTCATTCACTCTTGTTTTATCTGATCTCTCCCACACATACACACATACTCTTATTGTGCATCATAGTCAAATTCAAGTCCTCTGGTGTGGACCAGATCTCAGATATGAGATATAGACAGAACAGGAAGATTGTTATTACATGTGGTATTATATATATCTTCCAATTCTAAAAAAGTTTTGTAATTTTTTTTAGAGGTAGAAAAGTAGAGCTTCCAGTAAATTTTCTTTTAATGAATTAAGAAGGATATATGTATAAACTTCAAGGTTTTTATCAATTGTTGGTATTACCATTTTTATAAAGGTCTAAGCCTTTGAAAAAAAAATTACTTTGCAGCTATACCCTCCCTTCTAAAAATAAAATATATTTCCTTCACATATCAAACAATAGTGTTTAAATCAAATTGACTGCAAAGTGATCTAGATTAAAGATTGGATTTGGAATGTAAAGAGACTTCTTTACAAATACACTTACTAATAAATGTACTTATTAAGCACCTGTGTGCCAGCAAGGGGAGAGATAAATTATTAGAACAAAAACGGGCAAAATTCCTGCCCTGATAGAGTTTACCACGGAGATGGGAAAAAGACATACATAGGCAAATGTGAAGCTGCTCTGTGCTGACAAGGAGGTGCTCTGTACATGGGGGCTGAGAGTACCAGGGAAATCCCACTTCTTTCTGCTCAGTTTTGCTGTGAACTTGAAACTGATCTAAAAATTAAAGTCTTAGAAAAACAAAACAAACAAGTGAAACCATTGTAAAACTACAATCATGAAAAAGCTACCGTGGAGAGGAAGCTAATCTGGTGAGATGGTATTTTTTGGTTGTAGGGCCAGCAGTTGTGATTGTCATGGCCATACACATGCGGGTTCTCATTGGATTCAGACAGACAGTAAAGAAACAGTGGAACCAAAAAATGGTGAACCATTCCTTTGTTAAAGTCTCGCACCAGCCAGTGAGCAAATACACAGGGAAAATATTTCCCTTTCATTCATTCAGAGCTCACAAAGCCTTGACACCTTAACTGGAAAATCTTCTCTGGTTCCTCCTAGAATCAAAGGCCCCACCAGTCTCAGCAGAGCTCGCAAAAGCCCCTCACCTCTGGTTTCCCATCTGCACACCTTCTCTTTCCCTGCCAACATGGCTTCTTCTTTGGCATTCTGCATTCACTCTGTGAACATGGCTTCTCTCTCAGCACCCTGCATTCCCTCTCCTCTCACCCTCCAAACATGGCTTCCTTCTACCTCTTCTCCTTCTCTTCTGCTCTTTTCAGAACTTTCTGGCATGAAACCCTCTCCTCTAGCAAACATTAACAAAACAATGGCCCTTCCCAAGGAGGAATGCAATCCACAATTTGCAATCAACTGCCCCGCACTGAGGGCAAGCACACAGCTGCTTCCTAGTGCCATTTTTAACAATAAAAGTGAGCAAACTCAAAAAACACAAATTTTTACAACTCATTTGCCCAACATTGATCATCTCATATTTTTTCCTGTGGAAGTTATGATCTAAATATAGAATTGGTTTGACCAGGCAATCAAATCAATGTCCAGACAGAGGGATGTGGGAGCAAAGTGTGGCATGCCTAAGGACGATGATGCTGGCATGGATGGGTCACAGGGGAGCAAGTAGGACATGAGCCAAGGCAGAAGGCACCACCAGGTTAGTCTGTAGAGGCTTAAAAAGCATTTTTATTTTTATGGTGGTGGGAAATTATTTAAGATTTTAATGGTAGAAAATAATGTAATAACATTTTCTCTCAACTGTATTTTGTTTATTGAGGTGGACTTTGCTGTGAAATGCACAACTCAGTGAATGCTTACCTGTGTAACTGTAACTTCAGAGTAACGATGTCTATCATCTAGGGATGCCTTTCTCTTCCCAGTCAATGCCACTTCACCCCTCCACAGCTAAAATCCCTTCTGACTTCCACTACCATAGACATGTTTGTGTGTAGAACCAACTAGTCATGTCTGCAACCTGATGAGTTTCAAAGACAGGGTGCTGAGCAGGAGAAACCAGACATAGCACAGAACACAAACTCTGTATGACTTTTTTTCTTAATTTTTTTTTTAGATGAGAAGATGGGAGATAGTGAAGTAGACTCATGCACGCACCCTCACCAAGATCCACCTGGTAACCCAATTTAGGGCAGATGCTTAAGTACCAAGCTATATTTAGCACCTGAGGTTAATGTGCTCCAGTGGAGCTATCCTCAGAGCCTGGGGCCATACTCGAATCAATAGAGGGAGAAAAGGGGGGAGGGGGATATTTAGATGGTTTCTTCTCCTGTGTGCACTGACCGGGAATCAAACCTGAAATATACATATGCCAGGCCAATGTGCTATCCACTGAGCCACAGGCCAGAGCTCACCATGTATGATTTTTGAGTTTTTGGCTTCATTATGAAATGTAGAGTGGAGAGAGTCACAGTATTTGGACATAAGCAGGAGGCAAGACCTTGATGAAGGAGGAAATAGGGTGGGCTGTGATGTGTATGGGCTGGGAGTGTGTCCCTTAAGCAGACCCTTGAGTAAGCACCATCATCCTGTCTGCCACATTTCAGCTATGAGATCCAGAGGGAGGATCTGAAAGGTCAGTGCCTGTGGTTCCTCATCTGGAAAGTGGGAGTGTTTGTTGTGAATAGTAAATCAGGTAGTCGATGTAAAATACTGGGATGGTGTTTGGCCTATGGCAAATGCTCTCTAAGCATAAGCTCTTGTTATGACCCAGGAGATTTGCAGATAACATCTTCAACATTGAGCATTTACCATGCATATACACTATAATACAGTTCCCCACTCTTATATCTTATAAAAAAAGAAATACACTTGGTACATATGCATGTAGGAAATTTTATCATAAAGATTTCAGGAAATTACATTTTGAGTAAGAAATAAACATTAGAAAAATAACTGAAATGCTGAAAGTCCCTTTTGCAGTTAAGAAACAGTTCAATGAATTTAGTCTGTATTTTGACTCTGTAAAACAACTCCGTTTATATATAGCTTAATCTAGTGGTGGTCACTTTTGTAATTGCTGATGCTGCTTCCTGCAGTATAAAATGAAACACCATTTTACAGAAAAATACTCTAGCTTATTTTTCTCTCAGATAATGCAGGGTGATTTTTAAAACACCTCAGATGGTCTTCAGAAAGAGTAAACCAAACACAAAATAAAAGAAGCTTTTCTCTCTCTTTTTTTTTTTAACATACAAGCAAATTATGTGTATATGGACTCTGCCAGGCTGGTGGAATTTTTTTTCTGATTTGATGACTGGTTTTTATTTTTCAATTTCTCCTTTTCCTGTATCCATTTCTATTTTTTTACAAAAGAAAGAGGGCTAGCTGCCTGCTAGTGCATGGCATCTGGTTTGCAGAGACAGCTGAAATCCAGGCCAAGGAGGATAGGATTCTTTCATCCCCCCAGCACTGCCCCCTGGGAAGCATTTGGCTGCCTCTGCATCTCCTCCTGAAGCCAGCTCCTCAGCATGTGGCCCCGCCTGGTGGCACTGAGCCCCATGGGACTGGGAGAGCTCGTTAGCCATGCACACTGCTTTCTGCACTTAACCTTGAGTGTGGCCCCTCACAACCTTTCTGCCTTTGCTTTTTAACTCTTATGGAAGTGTGAGGTGAAGCTTTCACAGTCCCCAGAGGGGCTGGTGATGGGGTCTGGAACAAGCCCAAGAAAGCCAGGTAGCAAGAAAAGCTGAGTGAAATAAACAGGAAAGGAAAAGGCTCTGACAGTGCTCCTATGGGCTCTGACAGTGACTCTGGGTATTTGGAGGGTACAGAACAAAAGGTTGAGTGGAGAGTTTACAAAGGGAAGGGATGAAAATGCCGTGTTACAATGACACCTGTGCTTTGAACTCTCCATTACCGACCTGAGTGTAACTTTGCAAAACAGTCTGCAAAGCAGGAAGGGATGCACTTCATCAGAAGGCACCTAACAAAGTGCACTGGCGCATCTGCAGCAATTGCAGAGGTCCTTACCTCTGGAGTCATTTGCCTGAGCTCCCAGCCTCCACGGCACGGCACGGGCACAGGGCAGGAAAGGGCTCCCAGCCCGTTATACCGCCCGTCTGCTTGTCAGAGACTGCTGAGGACCCTGCCTTCTCTCTGGACGGTTCTTTTTCTCTTCAGCGCTTAGAGTCCTTTTCCCTGGATCTTGTCTCTCCCTCTCAGTATATATCCCCACTGATTGTGGCTGGGTTCACTAGCTACGGGCTGGGTAGGTCTGAGGGGGAAACTGAGTCAGACAAGTAAGACATTTTATAGGTTGGCACTAGCATCCTAGCTCCTATAATTCATTTTGATTAAATTTTCCCCCGTATCTATCAGTCTCACATTTTATTGAAAATGTGCTTCTAACATAAACCTTAAAAAAAAAGTTAGCCAGGCTTAAGTGTGTGTCAAGCCTCAAAAAGGGAAGTGATGTTGCCCCACCCTCAGAAGGATGATGAGGTATGGAGGTGGAGGTGGTGAGAACACTCCTTTCACCACAATAAAGAGCTTAAAATTTTAGTTATGGGTGCCTACCCTGATGCCCAAGTTAACCTCTGGGTTATTAATTTATTTCTTTTTCACTAGCGATTAATTGAAATACTGTATATATCACAGGTACTATTCTACACTATCATAATATTAATCTTGAGTAAATTCAGTTTTGGTCTCTCTGGCATTCCAATGAGATAGAAACACTTGTAAACAAGGATTTATAACAAAATGTTGGTAAAATTGTTTATAAAATGATATGGCTACAAATCAGGATTTAAATGTCTTATCGTTTTTCATATAACAAGGAGTTATAAGCACAAGACTAATTTTATTATTAGTTTAGGCTAATGATACTAAAACAAATCAATTTTCTGCCTGTCCAAATACCTTTGAATTCTTAAACTGTATATTCTTAGCTTTCAGAGTGTTTAGTTTAGAATTCTGGTTAAGCCACCTGCTGGTTTTGTGAACTTAGTCAAGTTACTTAAACTCTGTCTCAGTTTACTTTTCTGTAAAATGTGGATGATAAATAATACTTAACTCGTAGGTTGTTCTGAGAGCGAATTCAGTTAACACATGAAGAGCTTTGATTAGTGCCTGGTCTGCAACAAGAACTCAGTAAACTTTAGCTCTGTTACTATATATCATGGTTGCTCTTATTATCATTACTGGTGTTGATAAATTGCCCTGTTATCGCTCTTCCTAGTGTATAAATAATACTTGAATCAAGTTGCATTACAGTAGACTGAAACTAACCAATTTAGATGATGGATGATAGATCATCATGTGACAGTTGGAAAGTCTAACACTAGACTGGAGCCCCTACTGACTGTGCCATAGCAGCCAATTAGGCTGATAAGCAGCAATAAAACCACTGGTCAGAGGGATTCAAGACCATTTTTGTAAATGATACTAAAAATACTTACCAATAAAGGATGACTTGCAGTAATAAACACATGCCAAACTTCTCAGAACATGAATGAAACACTCGCAAATATCAACTGTTTGGTCAAATTATCAATAGTGGAATCCACCAGAATATTTCCAGGTTCAAGGCCTATCTTTTTCACCTGTCTAACACTGATCCTGCTGCTGTACTATTTATCCTGCTGTAGGTTATGAAAACTAGGTGCTCATCATATTATCCTTTTGTCATCTGGAGGGGCTAGAGAAAGAAAATCATTTATTTACAAACCTAGCCAGTGCTGGATTGTTTATAGGTAAGAATTTATTCTTCAGCACATTTATTTCAATTTGCATGTTGTCACAAGCACCGAAAAGATGTTATTGAGTATTTTACTATCTGGGTTGGGATTCAGCTTAACTAGATCATTGAACTCATTATGTGCATGTTATAGACTAAATTGTGCCCTCTTCCCATCTATATGTTGAGTCCCCAAACCCCTGTGTAACTGTATTTAAAGATGGCTCCTTTCAGGAGTTAATTAAGGTTAATTGAGGTCATTAAATGTAGAACCTAAATCCAGTATGACTGGTGTTCTTATAAGAGAAGGGAGAGACACCAGAGATCGCTCTCTCTCTGCCACATGAAGACATAGCTTGAAGGAGGCCATCTGCAAGCCAGAAAGAGAGGTGTCACCAGGAACTAATCCTGCTGGACTTTGATCTTGAACTTGCAGCCTCCAGAGCTGTGAAAAAACAAATGTCAGTTGTTTAAGCCCCTTCTGTGATTCACTGAGCTGACTAATAAATATTTCTCAGTTTCACATGATCTCAGGCAACAAAGGACTTGCCAGACTTTTTACCATACCATAACCAGAGTTCCTTCCCGCAAGCTTTTCTCACCTCTCCCCCACTTTTCTTGAAGCTGCCTCAAGGGCTTAGTCTTCCAGGAGCCCCACTCAAGGACCTTTACCATCTCTCACTTGAGGCTCTTCAGGATTTTACTAAAACTCTTCTCAAGGCTGTTGTAGCTTCTGCCTGCCACCAGCGCAAAGCCAGTGCCCATGTTTTAGGCATTTGTTATGGCAGCACTCTGCCCCCAGTTCCCCAAATTTGTTCTGGTCTTGGCTGCATTACAAATCTCCTTAAAACATAGTGGCTTGAAATGATAATAATAATGCACTTTGTCCCTAATCAGCAGTTTGCAAGGACCTGGCTGCACGGGTTTGTTTGCTTCACAGGAGTGGGATGTCCTGTGAGGACTCACTGCTCAGATAGTGCTCCAACCCTGTTGGCACGTTGGTGCGAAGTGTTGGCTGGGAGTTCACCCTTGGCTGAGGGCTGTGGTTACTTTCCTTGTGGATTCCTCTTTGGGATACCTGGACTTTCTTCCAAGAGAGAAGTAGAAGATGGTCATTTCTCAGGATCTGGATCTAGGACCTGGCTGTGCCCCTTCCACCATATGCTATCAGTCAGGCAGCTGCAACCCCAGACTCAAAGGGAGTGGATGTACATGAACACAAATTCCTTATGGGAATTGTGTTAGGAATTCCGGGCTATCTTTTAAAGCTTGTAAAAATTTTAAAAAAGCTAATATTTATTAAATTTGCAAGCATGTTATGCTTAAGAATAAGGAAATAATTAAATATTTTATAAATAGCCTGACCTGTGGTGGCAATGGAGAGGAGTCAACCTGGAACACTGAGGTTGCCTGTTCGAAACCCTGGACTTGCCTGGTCAAGACACATATGGGAGTTGATACTTCCTGTTCCTCCCCTCTTCTCTCTTTCTCTCTCTCCTCTCTCCTCCCTAAGATGAATAAATAAAATCTTTAAAACATTAAAAAATATTTTATAAATAGAAGTCACTTTAAATCATATTGTTCCTTTTTTAAAAATTTATTTAATTAATTGTGTTTACATAGATTCTAGGGTAACCCTGACTGCATCCTCCCTCCCCCATATTCCCCTCCACATCTTTCTTGCTCCTCTCTCTACAGTGCCCTCCCCCCTTCCCTTCAGGTTTATTCCATCCTATCATCCCCTTTCCCTCTGTCCTCTTTTCCTCTGGTCCCTTTGATCCCTCCTCTGTCTCAATTCCTTTCCTCAGTTCTCAATGTTCCTTGGATTCTTCAAATGAGTGAGGTCATTTAATATTTTTCTTTTTCTGCCTGGTTTATTTCACTCAACATAATAGTTTCCAGGTTCCTCCATATTGTTCCAAAAGGTAATATTTCCTTCTTTTTCATGGTCCCATAGAATTCCATTGTATATATGTACCACAGCTTCTTAATTCACTCGTCCACTGATGGACACTTGGGCTGTTTCCAGCTCTTCGCTTATTGTGAACAATGCTGCCATAAACATGGGGGTGCATTTCTTTTTTTCAGTAGGTGATATGGTGTCCTCGGGATATATTCCTATAAGTTGGATAGCTGGGTCAAAGGGGCAGTTTCATTTCTAATTTTCTGAGGAATCTCCATTCTGTTTTCCACAATGGCAGTACCAGTCTGCATTCCCACCAGCAGTGCAAGAGGGTTCCCCTTTCTCCACATCTTCGCCAGCACCTATAATGTGTTGTTTTGTTAATGAGCACCATTCTGACTGGTGTGAGGTGGTATCTCATTGTGGTTTTAATTTGCATTTCTCTAATGATTAGTGATGTTGAGCATTTTTTCATATGCCTATTGGCCATCTGTAGGTCCTCTTTGGAGAAGTGTCTATTCATTTCTTGTGCCCATTTTTTCATTGGATTGTTTGTCTTCCTGGTGTTGAGTTTTACAAGTTCATTATAAATTTTGGTTATTAATCGTTTATCAGATGTGTTGTTGAATATGTTCTCCCATTGTGTGGTTTGTCTTTTTTATTCTGTTCATATTGTCTTTAGCTGGGCAAAAGCTTTATAGTTTGATATAGTCCCATTTGTTTATCCTGTCTTTTATTTCATTTGCCTGTGGAGATAGGTCAGCAAATATATTGCTTTCATAGATGTCGGAGAGTTTACTGCCTATGTTTTCTTCTAGAATGCTTATGGTTTCATTGCTTACATTTAAGCCCTTTATTCATTTTGAGTTTATTTTTGTGCATGGTGTAAGTTGGTGGTCTAGTTTTATTTTTTTGCAGGTAGCTGTCCAGTTTTCCCAACACCATTTGTTAAAGAGGCTGTCTTTACTCCATTGTATGCTCTTACCTCCTTTGTAAAATATCAATTGTCCATAAAGATGTGGGTTTATTTCGGGGTTCTCTGTTCTGTTCCATTGATCTATATGCCTGTTTTTATGCCAGTACCAAGCTGTTTTGAGTACAATGGCCTTGTAGTATAACTTGATATCAGGAAGTGTGATACCTCCCACTTTATTCTTATTTTTCAAGATTGCTGAGTCTATTTGTGTTCTTTTTTGGTTCCATATAAATTTTTGGAATATTTGTTCTATACCTTTGAAGTATGTCATTGGTATTTTAATTGGTATTGCATTGAATTTATAAATTGCTTTGGGTAATATTGACATTTTAATGATGTTTATTCTTCCTATCCATGAACATGGTATATGCTTCCATTTGTATGTGTCTTCCTTGATTTATTTTATCAATGTTTATAATTTTCTGAGTACAAGTCTTTAACCTCCTTAGTTAAACTTACTCCTAGGTACTTTATTTTTATTGTTGCAATAGGGAAGGGGATTGTTTCCTTAATTTCTCTTTCTGACATTTCATTGTTCATGTATACAAATTCCTCTGATTTCTGTGTGTTAATTTTATATCCTGCCACCTTGCTGAATTTGTTTATTAGGTTTAGTAGTTTTTGGACTGAGCTTTTAGGGTTTTCTATATACAGTATCATATCATCTGCAAATAATGATAGTTTTACTTTTTCTTTTCCAATTTGAATGCCTTTTATTTCTTCTTCTTGTCTGATTGCTGTAGGTAGGACTTCCAGTACTATGTTGAATAAGACTGGCGAAAGGGGACACCCCTGCCTTGTTCCTGATTTTAGGGGAACTGCTTTTAATTTTTGTCCATTGATTATGATGTTGGCTGTGGGTCTGTCATAAATGGCCTTTATCATGTTGAGGTATGTTCCCTGTATTCCCAGTTTGCTAAGAGTTTTGATCATAAATGGGTGCTGGATTTTATCAGATGCGTTTTCTGCATCTATTGAAATTATCATGTGGTTTTGCTCCTTCCTTTTGTTTATGTGGTGAATCACATTGATTGATTTACGAATGTTGTAGCATCCTTGCCTCTCCACTATAAATCCCACTTGATCATGATATATGATTTTTTTCATGTATTACTGGTTCTGGTTTGCTAATATTTTGTTGAGGATTTTAGCATTTAAATTCATCAGGGATACTGGCCTATAATTTTCTTTCTTTGTGTTGTCTTTGCCTGGTTTTGGAATCAGAATTAGGCTCGCCTCATAAAAGGAACTTGGTAGTGTTCCTTTCTCTTGAATTTTTTGAAATAGCTTGAGAAGAATAGGAGTTAGTTCTCTGAATATTTGGTAGAATTCACCAGTGAATCCATCAGTCCCAGAGGTTTTGTTTTTTGGGAGCTTTTTGATAACTGTTTAAATCTCTTTTTTGTAATCGGTCTGTTTTTTTCTGATTCTTCCAGATTGATTTTTGGGAGATTATATGTTTCAAGGAATTTGTCCATTTCACCTAGATTGTTTAATTTTTTGGCATACATTTCTTCATAGTATTTTCTTACAATATTATGTATTTCTGTTGTGTCAGTTGTTATTTCTCCACTTTCATTTCTAATTTTATTTATTTGAGTTCTCTCTCTTTTTTTCTTGGTGAGTCTATCTTGTTTACTCTTTCAAAGAATGAGCTCTTGGATTCATTGATCCTCTGTTATTTTTTTAGCCTCTTTGTCATTTATTTCTGCTTTGATCTTTATTATTTCCTTCCTTCTACTACCCCTGGGCCTTACTTGCTGTTCTTTTTCAAGTTCTTTTAGATGAAGGGTTAGGTTGTTTATTTGAGCTTTTTCAAGCTTTTAAGGAATGCCTGTAGTGCTAAGAACTTTCCTCTCAGGACTGCTTTAGCTGTGTCTTATAAATTTTAAGTTGTTGTATGTTCATTATCATTTGTTTCTAGGAATTTTTTTATTTCTCCTTTGATTTTATTGTTAACCCATTTGTTATTTAATAGCATGCTATTTAGTTTCCTTGTGTTTGAGTATTTTTCAGTTTTTCTGTTGTGGTTGAGTTCTAGTTTTATGCCACTGTGGTCAGAGAAAATGCTTGATATGATTTCAATCTTCTTAAATTTGTTCAGACTGCTTTTGTGTCCTAACATGTGATCTATCCTTAGGAATGTACCATGAGCACTTGAAAAGAATGTATATTCTGCTACCTTAGGGTGAAAGGTTCTGAAGATATCTATTAAATCCAGTTGATCTAGTGTGTCCTTTAAGTCTGCTGTTTCTTTGTTAATTTTCTTTCTTGAGGATCTATCTAGTGATGTAAGTGGTGTATTGAAATCTCCTACTATTATAGTATTGCTGTTGATCTTGCCCTTTATATGCATCAAAGTCTGCTTTATACATTTAGGAGCTCCTATATTAGGTACGTAGATATTTATGATGGATATATCTTTATGTTGGATTGCTCCCTTTATCATTATGTAGTGACCTTCTTTATCTCTTACTATAGCCTTGGTTTTAAAGCCCATTTTGTCTGATATAAGTATTGCTACCACAGCTTTATTTTCATTTCCATTTGCATGAAATATTATTTTCCATCCTTTTACCTCCAGTCTATGTGCATCTTTTGTTTTAAGGTGTGTCTCTTGTAGACAGCATATGTATGGGTCATTTTTTTATCCATGCAGCTACCCTACATCTTTTGATTGGATCATTTAATTCATTTACATTTAAGGTTATTATTGATATGTAGTTGTTTATTGCCATTTTATATTTTAAAGGTGTATTTCTCTTTTGCTATATTCTTTTCCCATTTTGATCTGTTTACAACAGACCCCTTAACATTTCCTGCAGCATTAGTTTTGCTGTAATGAATTCCTTGAGTTTTCTTTTGTCTGGGAAGCTTTTTATTTCTCCTTCAATTTTAAATGATAACCTTGCTGAATAAAGTGGTCTTGGTTGTAGGCTCTTATTCTACATTACTTTGAATATTTCTTGCCATTTCTTTCTAGCCTCAAGTGTTTCTGTTGAGAAGTTAGATGTCATCCCTATGAATGCTCCTTTGTAGGTGATAGCCTTTTATTCTATAGCAGCTTTTAATATTTTCTCTTTATCACTTAACTTTGATATTTTAATTATGATGTGTTTTGGTGTAGGTTTCTTTGGGTTTCTCTTTAATGGAGATCTCTGTACTTCTTGAACTTGTGAGATCCTTCCTTGCATCAATTTAGGGAAGTTTTCAGCTATGATTTGGTGGAATAAAATTTCTATCCCTTGTTCTTTCTCTTCTTCTTCTTCAGGAACCCCTATTATGCGGATGTTATTTCTCTTCATGTTGTCACAGAGCTCTCTTAGAGTTCCTCAGACTTTTTGAGTCTCTTTTCTTTTTTCTGCTCTGATTCCATGCCTTTGTTCATCTTGTCTTCCAACTCACTGATTCAATCCTCAGCTTCGTCCATCCTGCTTTTAATTTCTTCCATTGTGGTCTTCATTTCTGATATTATATTTGTCATCTCTGATTCTTTTTTAATATTTCAATGTCCTTTTTTACACTTGCTATCTCTTTATTTAGGTGTTTATAATGACCTTCCATTGATGTTCTAAGATCCCTAAGCATCCTAACAATCATTATTCTAAACTCTGCATCTGGAAATTTGGTTATTTCCATATTGCTCAGTTAATTTCCTGGAGGATTCTCTTGTGGTTTCATTTGGATTGCACTTTTCTGTCTTCTCATTATGTTTGTGTGTTTGGCTGTGTTGTTTGTAGAGCTGGTTGAGTCTAGGCTTGGTGTTGTCTGCCCCCAATTTTGAGTTGTGTTATTTCTAGGTCTTCTTGGGTTGGCTTCAGCTGTTGTTTGTAATCCACTGTGGAATTTAGCTTTTCTAATAGAGCCCCTTTGAAGTCTTGATTTGTTTGTTTTCTTCACAGTTTTCTTAACTTGGTGATAATCTTGTTTACTGATCTCAGCATGGGGCTTATTTAAAACTGTATCCAGGAATGAGGTGGGTGTAACCTGAGACTCTGAAGACCTGATCTGCCAGTTACTCTCTCTGGGGGTGGGGTGCTTTCTCCACTTCAGTAAGGGGAGGTGTATCTCAGATCTCCACAGAGACCCGAGTTACTGCCCCTCCTCCTCAGTTCTTGTTTTTAGCTGTGTCTTTTTGTACTAATTGGAGCTGGAGAGGTTTCTTGAGAAGGTTGACCTGGAACCACTTTAGTTTTGTGTTATGTGGAAGGATAAACCCCTCCCCCAGCTATGGCTGACTCCAGCACCTTCCCCAGGTATGGCTGCTTCAAGCACTGGATTATTCAGCTGCTCAGGTTCTCCCATGCATTCCTCTGTTTGTCACCGGCTGTCTCTCTCTCTTCCTTTCCTTTTGGAAAACAAGCCAGCTCTTTTAACATACCTTTTTCCCAGGTCCCCAGACAAGTAGCTTTGAGTGATATTTTCTACTATTTTCCTTGGATTGAGAGCCTTTCTGGGCTCTCAGCCTAACTCCCTCCCCTTTGTTCCTGTAAGTAGGGGAGGCTCACCGCTCCTTGGCACTCCTTACCAGGCTTGGTGTGGCTTCTTCCTTGCTCCTTGATTTTGAGAGCAGTTCTTGTAGTCTAGAATTGTTTTTTCACGCTGGTTGTTTCTAAATTAATTTGTAATCCAGTTTGGTGGTGTAAGCTGGGAGTCTGTGCATCTGCCTACTCCACTGCCATCTTGTGTCCTCAAATCCTTTTGGCGTGCCTGGGTACAGCTTAAGGGGGCCCTGTTGGCATGCTCCTCTTGGCTGTCTTTGATCAGAGCGGCATGGAGACAGTTCACATCAATGTTGGAGTCTGGGTGGCTCCATATTGTTTCTTTTAAAGTAAAAGGTACAGCCTGTCCAGGCGGTGGAAGTGGACAGAGCATCAGACTGGGACATAAAGGATCCAGGTTTGAAACCCCAAAGTTGCTGGCTTGAGCACAGTCTCATCTGGTTTGAGCACAGCCCAACAGCTTGAACCCAAGGTCTCTGACTTGAGCAAGGGGTCACTCAGTCTGCTATATACCCCTGGTCAAGGCACATGAGAAAGCAATCAATAAACAACTAAAGTGCCACAAGGAAGAATTGATGCTTCTCGTTGCGACACCTTAGATGTTCATTGATTGCTTTCTCACATGTGCCTTGACCGCGGGCCTTCAGCAGACCGAGTAACCCCCTTGCTTGAGTCAGCGACCTTGGGTCCAAGCTGGTGAGCTTTGCTCAAGCCAGATGGGCCCGCGCTCAAGCTGGCAAACTCAACTCAGGGTCTCGAACCTGGGGCTTCCGCATCCCAGTCCGACACTCTATCCACTGTGCCACCACCTGGTCAGAAGAATTGATGCTTCTCATCTCTCTCCCTTCCTGTCTGTTTGTCTCTATTTGTACCTTTTTTTGTCTCTGTCAAAAAAAGAAATAGTATACATAAAAAACTTGAAAATTAAATCAGCTTACCCCTACATTTCTGATTCTGTGACATTGATCCAGTTAAAGACATACAAGTTTAAAAGAATTCTCCCCATTAGGACCAACTCCATTACCTCATTTCTTTATCTTTAAAGAAAAAATAGAGTAAAACATGACCTCCTGATGTTATGACTATAACCAACCCACATTCTTTCAAACATTTTATGTTCCATCACTTAACCTACTGAGCATATGTTGAAACATTTTAAAGGATATCACCAATATTTTATAAATAACGGTAGTTTTTTAGGAAATACATATACTCTCAAAATGAATGTGTATTCCTGGTTCAAATACTCAAAAAAATGGCTTTTAAGAGAGTTCAACATAAGGAGATTAAGTCTAATTTTAAATTGATATTTAATTTGCTGTTGTGTTTGAAACCATTTATTCTTAAGCCATGCCCTTCTTTTGCATAGTCTTCCTCCTTCTGATGTAGCTTTCTGTAAAGATGCTGGTGGGATTCTTCACCTTTCTGTGGGGAACTTTAAGTAATTTTAGAAGCATATTTTATTTCAGACTTTATGAATGCAGACATGGAGACAAACATATCTCAGTCATCTGCTCACAGACATAAGAGAAAAGCCCTTCTCTGTCTGAGTGCCCTCTCCTAATTGCCAAGTACAGCCACTTGGTTTATGCTTTGTTTCTAGAAAGTTATTGGTGTAAACTAGATAACAACCCCATAGTATGAGAAATACATTTTTTCAGAGATTCAGTGTCAGATTTTTCTACAAGTTAAGAATATTCCTGACAATTAATACTACTTTCTTGAATGTTGATTTTCAAACCAGGTAGTTTTATCTTACCTCAGAGATGATGAGATCTGTAAAACAGGTGTAATAATTTCCCTTTTATAAAATACATTCTACAGAATTATCTGTTCCTAGAAACTAAGTATAACTCTTTTGTTAATATTTATTATTTAGTTTTTATGCCTTTATTTTTAAAGGCTTTATTTTTTTATGTTTATAGCAAAATTGAAAAGAAGGTAGAGATCTCCATATATTCTCCAGCACCACACACACAAAACATCCTACTCTATCAGTGTCACACATCAGAATGAAGCACATTTAAGTAAGGATAACCTTACATTGACATGTCACCAACACCCAAAGTCCATAGTTGACATTAGGATCCACTATTGGTGTTGTACATCCTATGGTTTTGGACAAATGCATAATGACATGTACCCAGCATTATAGTGTCATATAGAGTAGCTTCAATGCCCTAAAAATCCTCCCTGCTCCATCCACCCTGTTCATCCTCCCTTACCCTCAGTGCTTGGCAACTACTCATCTTTTACTGTCTCCATAGTTTTGCCTTTTCCAGAATGTCATAGAGTTGAAATCACATAGTATATAGCCTTTTCAGGATGTCTTTTTTCCCTTAGTAATATGCATATAATGACCGCTGTGTCTTTTCATGGCTTGATGGCTCATTTCTTTTTATCACTGAATAATACCCCATCATCTGGATGGACCACAGTTTATTTATCCATTTACCGACTGAAAGGCATTTTAATTGCTCCCAAAATTTAGCAATTGTGAATAAAGGTGCTATAAACATCTGTGTGTAGGTTTCAGTGTAAACATAATTTTTAACTCTTTTGAGTAAATACAAAACGGAATATTATTTATTCCTATGATAAGAAACATCTAGTTTTCTGTGATAAAATTTAACCAGAGCAATAGAATTCTGTATTATTAAAAAATTAATAGAAATATGCTTCTCCTCACAGAGTTATATAATTTTTGAGCCTGTGGGTACTATGTAAGTCATACACACCCTCCCATATATATGGTTTTTATCTGACAAAAGTGGGCCAAAATCTTCTGCTGCTTCTGGGGCTATAGAAAATAACTCTTTATCTACTATTCAGGGATACACAGTTACTGTTTAGGAAATTCAATTACACCATGAGTAAGAAACAACAGCCTAACAAAGTCAATGCCTTGTTTGATCCACAGAATAGCCCTTTGAGCTGGAACTATTATTAACAGCAGCAGCAGTTCATGCATGAGGAAGCTCCAGAGTCCTCTGGTCTGATTTCAGGAGTTGGACAGAGGTCCCTGATGGAGAAAAATATGCAATATTCTGGAAAAAGTTTATCTTCCCATTCAGTTTCCTGCTACAAACAAGTGGAGGGATTCATAAACTTCTTACACAAAGTAATCAGAAATGTGGATGAATATTTATTTATTTATTAAATCATATTTCATTTCTATGTAAACTATTTCTGGTTATGATTCACACAATTCCCAAGCACAAAAAATCCGTAGGAATTTTCTGGTTTGCTCTGGTTTTAGAGTTCAAGTCAGAGATAAAGGAGCATCTGCTCAGGGGTCAGTGGCCCTGGTCACACTGTGCTGTTGCCTTCCTAAACTATCTTCCCAGCTGGAAGGCTTCTGCTCAGGAGATCAGTTCTGCTTCATTTAGTAAAAACCCGCTGTCCTGTGCTACTGCAGGTAGAGGCTGAGAGAAATGTGAGCTGTGTTGTCAGAGTGATGGAAGGTGAACGAAGGTTAGAAAGGGATTCCAAGTGGAGTCTTTGCGCTCCTACCATCTTCACGGAACAAAGATGGGAGCAGTGGGGTGGGATGAGCCAAGGGCTCTCCCCACCTTCTGTGGGAAAGGCTGAAAGATAGAGGCCTGAGAAATCAGGCAAATTTCTAAGTTGTTTTTATTTCTTTCTTACACAGCGTTTTTCTGCTAGAGTATTTTATGAGTTGTGATGATCTACTTATCAGCTACTTTTAAAATGTCATCTGAATATGTGGCAAAAGTATCTACTGGAACATGGATAATCTTCATGTACTTTTTTCTGCTCTACTTAAGTTTTCCCAATAGCCATTCTACGTTTTCATGCAAATTCAGTGAACTTCTCAACATAACCTTTCAATAAGTTTCTGAGCCTTTTCTTAGATAGTAAAATTTGGCATTACAATCTTGACTCACCCCAAAGTTTGAAATCCAAATGAATCATGTTTCCTTGTCCTCTGAAGAGCCTTTGTCACCAGAATACTTACTTGGTGAGACCAATGACTTTGAACCTGGTCTTTTTCTTTTTCTTTTTCCAGCTTTACTGGGGAATAGTTCACAAATAGAATTTGCTTATGTTTAAGGTGTACAACTTGATATGTGTTCTTTTAATGTTTATTTTATTGATTTTAGACAGAGAGGAAGGGAGGGAGGGAAGAAGAAAGAGAGAGAGAGAGAAGAGAGAGAGAGGAAATTTGATTTGCCCCTGTATGTGCCCTGACGAGGGATCAAACCAGCAACTCCCATGTTTGGGATGATACTCTAACCAACTGAGCAACCAAGCCAGGGCATAACTTGATGTTTTGATATGTGCATACATTATACTATTCAGCCTTAATATATCTTGTCATTTGTAATAACGTGGATGGGCCTAGAGGGCATGTGGTCTATGCTGGCCCCTGAAGAACAATAACTGTGGCAACTCACCGGTCTGAGGAATGTAACTTGGTTTTTAGTTCACACATCTTCCCAGCTCACTCTCTGCTTCTGCATGAGAAGGGTTAGGGCAGGAGGTTTTTAATTTTAAATTATTTTAAAGGGGATGAATTTAGTCAAAGCTTATAAAATATAAGTTGTAACTTTCCTTCCTAAGGCCCTTCCAAATAAATCCTACTTAAAATTCCAATATCTCTATTTCTGGGCAAAATAACCATAAGAATAGTAGAACTAATGTATTTTAGTTTTTAAAAATGCCATACCAAACCAGGAAAAGAATAGATCCTTTAGTCAAAATTCTGTGAACATGGATTTTATTTATAGGCAATGCTAAATATACAAAGTTATTATGAGCCACTAAATACAAACATGAGATCCTTCCCTTGGGTGCCCCAGACACTTGATAACTACTGTTCTACTCTTTGCATCTACAGGTCCCATATATAGGTAAGATCAAGTAATTTTGTCTCTTTATGTCCAAATGTTTCCACATAGTGTACTATTCTCCAGGTTTGTGCACATTATGGCAAATGGCAAGATTTCCTTCTTTATTATGACTAATACTCCATTGTGTTGTATTTATATATCACATTTTCTTTATTTGTTTTTCCATCATTGTCTACTGAGTTATTTCCATATCTTATTGTAAACAATATTTTTGCAAACATGAGTATGCGTATATCTCTTTGAAATTCTGATTTCATTTCCTTTGGGTATATATTAGAAGATTTCTGTATTGAACAGGGGTGTGGAGGTGGAGGAAATTAAGAGCTATTGATCAAAAGGCACAAAATTCTACTTATGTAGCATGAATAAGTTTAAAAATCTAATGTATAACATGATAGCTATAATTATTAATACTTTATTGAATACTGCAAATTTGCTGAGACTAGACTTTAGGTGTTATCATCACACACACACACACACACACACACACAAAATGTTAACCATGTGAGATGATGTGTTAATTAGCTGGATCATAGTAATCATTTAACATGTATATGTATATCAAGTCATCATATTGTACACTTCAAATAACGCAATTTTATTAAATAGATAATCAAATCCATGAGAATTAAAAAGTAGCAGGTTGAGTTTATGTCACTAGACAGATCACTTTATTTGACCTTTTCTCTCTAACACGATTTAAACCACACATGCCATGGTTGTCCCTTCAAGAAGCAAACTCAGGACTCAGTGTACTAGATTTGCTTTCCAGGCAAACCTCTGAAAGTGCACCTTAGACTTCCTAAATAAACATCACAAGCTGAAGGATAGACCATCATAAAACTATTTTGTGCTTCAGAAGCCAGTTCTGCACCAAGGACGAAGTCACAGACACAGTGGGAAGTGTGAAAGTTCATGGAGAACTGAATGTGGGGAGCAGAACAGAGGCATAAAACCTCGTCCTGGTAGAACCTTCCTGATGCAAATATATGTTTATCTTTCTAAGAAATAAATATACTGCTTGATTGACATGCAACTGTTCTTCTCAAATTGAAGGGTCACAACATTTTATTATAACATGTACTCTCCAGAGAGACAGTTTAGGAAAACACATACTATACTGAAGGACACTTTGGTTGTTTCCATGTCTTGACCACTGTGAATAATGCTTCAATGAACATAGGGGTGCATGTGTCCTTACATACCAATATTTTCAAGTTTTGGGGGTGGATACTGAGTAAAGAGATTGTTGGGTCATATGGTAATTCTATTCTTAAATTTTTGAGGAACCACCACAATTCCTTTTATAATGGTTGTACTAGTTTGCATTCCCACCAGCAGTGTATGAAGGTTCCTTTTTCTTCACAGCCTCTCCAACATTTGTTTACCTGTCTTATAGAGGATTGGATAAAAAAAGATATGGTACATATATACAATGGAATACTACTTAGTCATAAGAAATGATGATATTGCCATTTATGACAACATGGATGGACCTTGAGAACATTAGACTGAGTGAAATAACTAAATCAGAAAAAGCTAAGAACTATATGATTTCACACATAGGTGGGATATAATACTGAGATTCATGGACATAGATAAAAGTGAACTGGTTACCAGGAAGAGAGGGATGTGGGGGAGGGGAGGGAGAAGGAAGTAAAGAGGAACAAGTATGCGGTGACAGAAAAAGATTGAGTGTGGGTGATGGGTACACAACATTATCAACAGTTCAAATGCTATGGAGATGTTTGCCTATGTATTCTCATTGATCAATGTCACCCTGTTAAATTGAATTTTCTGAATAAAATTTTAAAAAACGAAAAAAATACACATGCTGAGGAATATTTTTGGTTGGGTTTGAGCTTTATGAATTTCGTTAATAGGCTACTTATGCAAAAGATTTGTAATATAATTAAGCTGTAAGGAAGAAAACAAAACAGCAATATAATATTTGAATTTCTCAAATACAGTCTAATTTTGAGATCATACTCCTTTTATACTTTTTATATTATTTTCAGGAAGTTGTTGATATTTTATTTATTAGAAAAAGAAACACAAAATGAGTCATAAAAAAATAAATAAATTGAAAAAGAGAGTTTGTCTGTGATACTCTCCTAAGACAAGAATGTCAGAACTCAAACTTAGCAGTTTTGAAATCTGATGAGTAATGCTGCCATTCTTTGTTTTAATAAAAAATAATATAAAAATTGCAGTTTAAATTTACAAACATAAATAAATAAGTCAACAAAGTTATTATCTTTGCAACACTAATTTTTTAGTGAAAATATTAGATATTTAGATTCTCAAGGACCTCTTTCACTGAGAATTTTATTCATTCCACTTTTAGAAAGGGGAATGCTTAGGGAATATGCTACTATGTATCTTGGATCATAAAAAACAAAGCAAAGTACATTATTTGCAAACACTCTTACTTTCCCGCTCTGTAATCTCCCTTTCCTTCTTCTCACTTTCAAGCATGCACAACAAATAGAAGTCTGGAGACATGCTCCCAAAAAGGGAAAATAGAAGAAGAGAGGAGGAAAAAGCTACATTAAAATGTGTTTCACTGTGTGTGGACCCTGCCTGTGAATGCACGTTGTTCTGACTGCAGTCGGATGGAACCAAGCTTGTGTTATTGAACGTGTGTGTGCGTATAAATTTGTGTGACCCACTGACGTAAATGTAAGGCTATGTTTGTCACTACCTAGAGAAGTAATTTGCATTTTCATAATGCAGTATATATTTGGGGTGGAAATCTGAGGTGTTGGGCCCCTTCTTGGGACACCAGGCTCCTGTCATGATCCTGTCCCTTGTGGGAGACCTGCCAGATTCATGTGCCAATCGTCTCTTCCTGTGTGAATCTGAGGCCCCCTGGGATTGTGTAGACTGTTCCCATCCCAGGGCTGAAACATGAAGTACATCCTTTTGTGCCACAAAGACTTTACAGATAGCATGTGGTCAGATGGCTTCTGGTTTCCATTTTTTAAAAGTGAACCTTAATTTTATCATTGTTGGCTTTATTTCCATGTGACACTGGATTTAAGCTTCATTCACAATGTACTGCTCCAGATTTAAATTTCTTTTAAGAGGAAGACATCTTTGGCTCCTGTGACTAACTAAGCAAGTCCTCCCTCTGAAGAAAGAAATTTTTTAAAAAATCAAAACATACAACTAACATTTCATTTTTAAGTACAGTTTTTATTTTTTGTCTTTAAATCAAACATTAGCTCCTGAACTTTAAGATAAAAATAGCTGTGTCTCCCTAAAATTATTTCTAGGAGATTTTGCAGTCTTTTCCTTCCTCTTTAAAAGTAGTATCTAGGAATTCCTCCTGCTGCAGAGGAGTCATGAAGCAGAACAAATACTAATGAATTCCTGCCCCTGATTTCTTCCTGGACCTAGCACCCTTCACACCTGTCCCTCCATATACTCATAGAATGTTACTGAGGATTGTTAAAAAAAAAAAAAAAAGGGGGCATTTAAATGTCCAGGGTTATTAAGCAGTGGCTATTATTTTGCCTCCTCTAGAGAAGAAGATACTCATTGCACCTCACACAGCCAGACATGGCTTCTGTTCTTCAGTAGTAGGAGGCTGGCTCAGGACGAGGACATCCTGACTCTAACTCGCCTTGGGTGCTTGGCTGGAAGCTAACTGGGACTGGTCTGTGTTAAGTTCTGCCTTCTGTTGGCTTTCTGATTGAGTTAAACTTCTAAGGACATGTCTAAGCATCCTTACTACATACATTAACATTTTATTTTTTATTTACAGAAGAAATTGTTATGAATGAACCTGAGTGTATTTTTTTTATGAATTTGAATTAATGTTTTAAAAGCATGCATGGACCACTTTAATGAAAGATCAATCCATGTCTTATTTGATTCTTCCAACAGCACCAAGATGTAGATGCTCTTATTATTCCTGTTAGAAAATTGAGTCATGTGGAGTTTACTGGGCTTGGCAAAGGGGCCCCAAAAGGATGTGTAGCCTATTAGCATCAATTCAAGGCCTGGCTTCCCCATCACAACTCTTGGTGTCTAGTAATGGGCGCTAATGTGGATGACTTCGCACAATACAGAACTTCAAAACCTGCATTTTTTGAGTGGTAAGAAATCTCATCACTTTGCATACATTTTCTAAAACATCCATTAAATTGGGAAAAGGGAATGAGAGAGAATATTTTCTTTTCATTTCGTTTTTAAATTAAATTTAGGGGGTCACACTGGTTAACATAATTATATAGGTTTCAAGTGCTCATTTCTAACAACACTGTGTTGTGAGATCACCCTTATAAGTCAAGTCTTTGTCCATCACCATTTATCTCCCTTAAACCCTCCTCCAACACTCCACCCCCTACCGTCACCACATTGTTGTCCATGTTTGTGTTTGCGACAGCATGAATGAGCCTGGAGATCATTATGCTAAGTGAAATAAGCCAGGCAGAGAAACAAGACCCATATGATTTTACTCATATAAAAGAGAATCTTTCACCAGAATCTACCACTCTGTTGTTGTTGATGAAGTATTTTCTTTTTTTCTTTAAGTGGGCTGCTAATTTTCTTTAATATGAATATTCCCTGGGTGTCATAATTAATTTTTATGATGGATAAATTTCAGAGATTCTGGAGGAGCTTCTGGAAGCGGAAGTAGGCAGACATGGTAGAAAGAGTGCCAGCAGTGGATTCACACTGTACCAGTGTAGACCCTTGCTCTGCTCAGTTTCCTATGTTATTTGAGTCTTATTTTTCTTGGCTCTCCCACGGATTTAGTGATAGACACCTTGAGACTACATCTAACTGAGATATAGCTGCCTACAGGGACAATATGTAGGAAGTGGTCAGCAGGTTTCTAGCACAGAGTGGGTATCACAGTTAGGCTCCTGTGAAGCTCTCAGATGCAAATTTTGGAGGTGGGTTCTGAAGAATAATGTACACAAAGGAGTGAGGAGGCACGAATGGACTGAGAGAGATGCTGAGTTCATGCAGCAGAGGCCTCTGCTAATAGTTACACAGGTAGTTTAGCTGGAACCTCTCAGAGTCTTGTGAATAAAGGCAAGGTGTTTTGATCTTGTCACCTCTTTGGAGGAACCATCAGATTTCATCTGTCCCCATGGAGGAAGATAAACCTTGGGTAAGATGAGCTGTTCCTACTGTGGGACTCAGCTGTCGATCAGCAGAGGCCACGACCCTGCGAAAGGAAAAAGTGTTTGCATCATGAAAGGATGTCTGGCCAACACAACATGTCACCCATTTCCACAGGTATTCCCCAGGTGGGAATTAGTAATGTTATTATTCATTATCAACATTGTTATTACATAGAAACAATGGCCAGCAGACATACTCTCAGCCAGAGTCATTCCTGATTCACTGCAGCACAGGAAACAGTCATCTCAGTTTAGAACAAGGATTGGCCTAATCCAGCATTGTCACCATTGAAATTTAAGAAGTTATATAGAAAAAATTGAAATTCCAAGTGTACCTAGAAAGTATTTTCAGCTGCATATCTGAAACTCTGATATAGAGTGTAATGAAACCTGCTGAGTTAATTGGCACTTATTTCCTCAATGTCACAACCTGCACCTTGAAACTGGGGACAATTTTAGAAATGATATTTGACTTTTCATGTTTGGAAATGGTTAATATTGGCACAAAAAGATGTCACAAATTAAGTATTTTTGTCAAGGCATTTTTAAATACAGAAAGACTTCAGAGATGTTTCTCTTTTGAATTCAAATCTGATCAATATTGAGAGAATAAAAATGAATAAGATAACCTGAGAAAATAGTTATGAGATCATAAAAAAGGGCTCTGCAAAAGGGTTAAAATCCTGCAAAATGCCTACTGTTAATAATAATACCTTAAGTATATGTGTATCTAGGACCTTGTAGTACATAATTATCATTCAAACTGTTCAACAGGGAAAGGATATGGAACTCAAGTATGTTGTCTAAATGATGTCAGGATTAAGGATACAGATCAGCAGTCTAGGATAAACAGACATAGTTAGTACTGAGCAAGTCTCCATAGCCCTGCTGAAAGCCTGTCTTGTTGCTTAAAAACCCAGAAAAAGGTTTTCTTTTCTGACTTAGTCGGTATGAGCCAGCTAGGGTCACCCTGATCTGTCATAGATGTGAAGGACGACGGACAAACAAAGCTGATGGTAGCCCATGCATTTTGAACTGTTTGACCATGATCTCAAGCCTCTCTGAGATTAATTCCTCTTAGAAGATATTTTCCCTCTATCAACACCTTAGAACTTTGATGTTAAGAAAACAATGAAGTGTGCTATGCACATAAATAATGAGACTCTGAACTTTCTGCATTTGGCAGCCTCCTGAGGAAGTCATTTCATAAAATATACAGAAATCAGATTAACTCAGCAACCCCCACCAGAGGCTTTGGTAAGTGTACAGGCACTGAGACTGACTGCAGTTCTGCTCTGTCTGGGCTGCTGTTGGCACATAGCCTGTATTAGGCCACACTTACATGAGTACAGAGGGTTCTCAGAGTAGCTACAGCCTCACCTCCTGTCTGGACCGGCTGGCCCATCTCCGTTCACCAGGTTACTGATGGCTGTGGTGACCGAGTCGTTTTCAAGCCACAGATTCTTTTCAGTTGACTTCAAGAACTCTGCTCCATGTGTATTAGGAATGTCATTTACCCTTATTAAAACTCTTTGGCCTTGACATATCCGAAGGACTGGATTGTTTTCTCTTTGCTTTAATTCAGTCCTAAGTGAATGGGTATGCCTCTTAGATACTACAGTCTTAAGCTAAGCTTTTCAAAGACAAAATCACACAATTTGATTTTTCTTTCTCTGAATTTTTTTTACTACCATTTTTGAGAGATTAAATAAAAAAGAGCATTCATTTTTCTGACCTATTGTTTACTGATATTTTATTTTTGCTTTAAAGTTCTCTCTGCTCTTCACTAATCTTCAGGTTCTGGAAAGTTGAGCTGGTGATGTTTCAGTCTGTAAGAATGTCATTATCACAGAGAAATGGATTTAGGATGAAGTCAACTATGTGAGGGTGACTCTTTGCAAGGATTTCTGAGGTTCTGTGGACATGAGGCAACTTATGTTGGATTCTAGGTCCTTAATTTTGTGTTTAAGACAGAAAAGGACTCAGGATCATTTCATGTTCCTGAAGGAGATAAAGTCCTGGGTTAGATGGGAAATACAAGAATTATTATTATTATTATTGACAGAGAGGGAGTCAGAGAGAGGGATAGATAGGGCAGACAGACAGGAAGGGAGAGAGATGAGAAGCATCAATTTTTTGTTATGGTTCTTCAATTGTTCATTGATTGCTTTCTCATATGTGCCTTGATCGTGGGGCTACAGCAGACAGAGTAATCCCTTGCTCAACCCAGCAACCTTGGGCCCAAACTGCTGAGCTTTGCTCAAACCAGATGAACCTGTGCTCAAGCTGGCGACCTCGGGGTCTCAAACCTGCGTCCTCCGTGTCACAGTCTGTCGCTCTATTCACTGAGCCACTGCCTGGTCAGGCACAAGAATATTGTGAGGAGGTATCACAGTGACTGAGTGCTCAAAGCTAGACCCTTTTAGAAGAGGGTTTTCTAACCTAGATTCTGTAAAAGAATTGAGAAGGGCTGCAGAAAATCATTTATAGTTCTGCAATAACAAAATTTCTAGAAACACATGTTAAACTGTCATTATTTGCTGATGACATGATACTGTATATAGAAAACCTTAAAGTTTCATTCAAAAACCTAATAGACTTGATAAATAAATTTGTCAAGGTGGCAGGATATAAAATTAATATTCAGAAATTAGTCATTTTTATACACCAACAATAAACTGTCTGAAAGAGAAATTAAAGAAACGATTCCCTTCACTATTGCATCATCAACAACAAAAACAATAAAGAACCTAGGAGCAAATTTAACCAAGGAGGTAAAAGGCTTGTACTCAGAAAATTATAAGATACTGAAAAAAGTAATCAAGGAAGATAAAAACAAGTGGAAGCATACACTGTGTTCATGAATATGAAAAATAAACATCACTTTATTACTTTAGGCAATCTATAAATTCAATGCAATTCCTATTGAAATACCAATGACATTCTCCAAAGATATAGAATAAATATTCCAAAAAAATTATATGGAACCAAAAAAAAAAAACCCAAAAAACCACCAATAGCCTCAGAAATCTTGAAAAAGAAGAATAAAGTGGGGGGTATCACACGTCCTGACATCAAGTTATACTACAAGGCCATTGTACTCAAAACAGCTTGCTGCTGGCATAAGAACAAGCATACAGATCAATGGAACCCAAAAATAAACCCATGTCTTTATGGTTAATTAATATCTGGCAAAGGAGGTAAGAGCATACAATGGAATAAAGACAGTGTCTTTAATAAGTGATGTTGGGAAAATTAGACAGGTACATGTAAAAAATGCAACTAGACCACCCACTTATGCCAGTCACAAAAATAAACTCAAAATGGATAAAAGATTTAAACATAAGTCATGAAACCATAAACATCTTGCAAGAAAACATAGGCAGTAACTCTCTGATATTTCTCGTAATAATATTTTTGCCAATTTATCTCCATGGGAATGTGAAATAAAGGACAAAATAAACAAATAGAACTATATCAAATTAAAAAGCTTCTGCACAACAAAAGACACCATTAACAAAATAAAAAGAAAACCCACAGAATGGGAGAACATGTTTGCCAATAAATCTGATAAGGGGTTAATAACCAAAATTTATAAAGAACTTCTAAAACTCAACACCAGAAAGGTCAACAATCCAATTTAAAAATGGGCAAAGAAACTGAATAGATGCTTCTTCAAAGAGGACATACAGATGGCCAATAAGCATATGAAAAAATGTTCAATTTCACTAATCACCAGAGAAATGCAAATTAAAACCACGATCAAATACCATCTCACACCTGTCAGAATGGCGCTCAGTAACAAATCAAGACACAATAAGTGCTGGTGAAGGTGTGGAGAAAAGGGAACTCTCCTGCACTGCTGGTGGGAATGCAGACTTGTGCTGTCACTGTGGAAAACAGTATGGCATTTCCCAGACGCAGATTTATTGGCAGGAACACTGGGTGCACGCCCTGTACCCCGACTTCTGAAGGACCCCGCAAAACCCCAACTTTACACTTTTTTTTTAAATGTAAGGGGCCCAGTATTTTCTTTTGTGCCCGGGGCCTCAGCTGACCTTAATTAGCTGCTAGCTTTTCCTCAAAAAATTAAAAATGGAACTGCCTTTTGACCCAGCTATTGTACTTTTAGGAATGTATCCTAAGAATATCAAATCAGTTATTCAAATAAAGATATACATCGCCATGTTTACTGCAGTATTGTTTAAAATAGCCAAGATCTGAAAACAGCCCAAGTGTCCATCAGTGGATGAGTGGACAAAAATACTGTGGTACATGTACACAATAGAATACTATGCAGCAATGAAAAAGAAGAAAATTTACCTTTTGTAATGGCATGAATGGACCTGGAGATTATTATGCTAAGTGAGATAAGCCAGGCTAAAAAAGAAAAATATCATATGATCTCACTGATATGTGGAATCTAATGAACAAAGTGAACTGAGGAATAGAGGCAGAGGAGGGGTCAGAGGGAGCAGAGGGACAGCAGTCAGAGGGAAGGAGGTGAGGCGACAGGATCAGAGAAGGTGAAGGGATTAGTGAAATTATATATACATAACACATAGATACAGATAACAGGACAGCAAATCCCAGAGAGAAGGGGGGAGGAAGTTAGGGGCAAAGTGTAAAGCCAGGAGTCGAGGCCACCATCAGAGCCGCCTGGCCAGTACAGGTTCGCATTTGATTCGGACAGTCAGTAATGCAACACCGGAGCCAAGAACTGGTGAGCCATCAGCTTTAATTCTAGCTTGCACCCAGCAGGCAAGCAAAAACACAAACTGGGCTCCAAAACCCACACATTCAGTGCTCACAAAGCTATTGACTTATCTGAGTTTCCTAGAATCAAAGGTTTCTAGCTCAACAGACTTATTCACCTCTGTTTCCCATCTCCTTCTCTCTACACAAACTTTGCACAAACTGGCTTCTTCCTCAGCATTTCACCATCCTGGCTGCCTCCACTCCTCCACGTGGCCTTAATATGCTCTCCTTTCTAATACTAACCTCAGGAACTGGGAGAGAGCAAACTCCCACTCTGCCCCACTTTATAGCGTAGATTCGAAACCTTTAATCCAATCTACAAACAAGGAAGTCTCTGATACAAAGTCACTTATCTGAAACATATTGGGAGGATTTCTCATGAGAGTGCACCACCCCACATCATCCAATCAGTCAAGGGTGTGGGGAAAAGCTTACTCTTAAAACTTGCACGTGCGCAGCACCATCTTTAACAAAGTGAGCATAATATATTTCATCTGCCCAACACACTTGAATCCATGTTAACACAATAAATTAATATTAATAAAAAATAAAAATAGAAAAAAGAGTTGATCAAAGCTAGAAATGTAAAAAAGAATTAAAAACATTTCAGGTAGTTTAAAAATAAAAACATTATATTATTTTTCGAGAGTTTTGAAATTTTTTTAGTATTGGTAAATGAAAAAAAATTGCTGTGACACTTTATTTATTCTAAATATCTTTATTCACACCTGATTTTGTATTTATAAGTTTGATTCAGATGACTCAGTATATTTAGTTAAATGTTCTATCATTCTCATTTATCATATTTTATCTCTTGTCCTAGACAAATACGTTATTTCCTCATTCTGGATCATGGTGTGTGAGTGTATTGGGAAGGAACATAGCTTTAGGTGAAGCCTGGCCAGCTTGACTACAGGGAACAACAAGGTCAACTCCACTGTGAGCTGCCCTCTGGGTCTCCCAGGGAACATCTGTCAATAGCCTATGTCTTCAGATGTCCCCAATTTTCCCTGGACATGTCTGGAGTCACTTTCACTTGCCAACAAAAGGGTTTCATTCAAGAATTTGGCAGCTAATGGATCCATGGTCTCCCTTGAGCTTCCGACATGCACTAATATGAGAAGTTTTCCCCTTGCTTTTTCTTGTGTGGAAGGATACTACTTGAAGAATAACTCCATGATCTAAGCTTGCAATCTGCTTCTTAAGATGTGCATGAAAGGTTTTGCCATTTGGAAATCCTGCTTTCCTCAAACCCTGCCTTGAAGAATGGTCTTGCTGGTGTGGACAGAAGCAATGATCTGATCTGAGAAGCAAAAAGCTGGTCCTATTTAGGTGAGTGTGTATCAGGGGCCCAGCAGAAAATGAGCTCTCAGAAATTTACTTTTCCACACTGTGTCCCCATTGTCTAGGACCACACTGACCCAAAGCAGTTGCTTAGTGATATTTCTTTAATAAAAGATTGTTATGAAGTATTTCTATCAATAGATATTGCAGTGTCCACCCAGTTTAGGATTCTTCTTTAGAATATGCTGTTTATCCTGAATATACTTGTGATGGAGAGAAACCCACCACCTCCAAAGACAACATTTCAACTCAGTTATAGACCAATTTAATTATTAAAAAGTGTTTCCTTCTATTGGCATTAAAATCTCACTGCAACTTAGTTACGTGCAACCTTCCTTTCCCCCTACAGCATCAAGAAAATAGACCTACTATCCTGCCCACTGGACAGGACCTGAAATATCAGAGGAGAGCTCTCCTCCACAGCCAGATTGATCTCTGTTAGATTAAGTGTCACCTTCTCACGTCACTGCATTTTCAAATCTGTCTCTGCTCTCATGCTTGCCAACACATGCTCTCATCTATCAAAATCTCTTGTAAAATGGCTCAGCCTGAACTGTTTTAGAATGTTGTTTTGCTTGCTCTGGGCACTGTGCTTGTCCTGATGACATTTGGGCCTAGCAGCTTCATTTCCCTGTTCAGGTTGCCGTCAATCGTGGCCCTAGAGTCTTCTTTTCTTTATGATTGTGTTGCTGTGCAGTTCACTTTTTTCTAGAGGCAGTGAATCTATATTTTCCTTGGTTACATTTCACTTGATGAATCTCTTAATGCTTATGAGGCTTGCGTCTTTGTTTTACTATGATGGCACCATATCTCCGCTCCCATGTGTGTCTTGGACAATCTGATCTCTCCTGACATTCTTCTCCGAGGAGCCTTGTTCCATCTCCATGGCTGTCAGCTCACTCGCTCATTCATTCATTCAACATATATTTGTTAAGTGTTTATCATGTGCTAAGCACTCGGCCATTTTATTGCCAGCAATTAAAATTAAGCTTCTATTGCTTTGTTTTAGACTTAATATGGATCCACAAATCAGTCCTCTGTTGTATAGAGCCAACTCTGTAGCTTGCACTTACCTCTATGAAGTATAACTCCATTTATATTTCTCAATCTTTTCTGGGAGGCCATACTGTCTAGAGTAGGAATACTTAATGTATGATGCACAGACCAGTGGTTGTCTGCAAACTCTTTGTTATTGTTCTGTGACACACCAAGTACAGAAACACAAAGATGTAGCTTTCTGAATGTTGTATAATAATTTGACAGAATAATTACGTCAGTGAAAATAATAAAAATCTTGGCTTGCATTTTGTATGTTTTTCTTGTAATTTTATTTTTCTTTATTTTAAAGATATTATTTATTGGTTTTAGAGAGAGGAGAGAGAGAAAAATGTGAGAGGAGGAGCCAGAAGCATCAACTCATAATTACTATTCCTCATATGTGTCTTGATCAGGTAAGCCCAGAGTTTTGAAACGGCGACCTCAGTGCCCCAGGTCGAGGCTTTACCCACTATGCCACCACAGGTCAATTTTATTTTTCTAGTAATTCATTTTTTTTTAAGATTTTATTTATTGATTTTACAGAGAGAAGTGGTAGGGGGGATTGAAAGTTTCAACTCATAGTTGCTGCTCTTTAGTTGTTCATTGATTGCTTATCATATGTCCCTTGACTGGGCAAGCCCAGGCTTCAAACTGGCAATTTCAGCATCCCAGGTTGAGGCCCTATCCACTGTGCCATCACAGGCCAGGCTCTAGTAACTCATTTTTACAATTTACAAAGTTACCAGATCAGAACTTTTTAAGACAAGTAAGCAAACAAACTCTGAGCTGGTCCTTTGCCACACAGTTTGAGAGTAGCTTCCTCCATCCTAGCAGTCAAGTGTCAGAAACAATCTTGCATTGTATATCACCGGTGGGCCTTTCGGCATCTTCAGCTACGACTGTTTGTTTTTCCTCTCTCTGGTGCCCAGTATACTGCCAGGCACATAGCTCATGTTCCTTCAACATTTTGAATAAAAAATGACTGTGAAGTCAAGTCTAAAGCCCATTCAGTATGTTTGTGTGTGTGTGTGCATGCGTATATGTGGAAACAAAGCTGGTATGGCACACAGGCTTAGAAAATGTGCTTTGTGATCTACTGTCTTTCTTTGCGTTTTGATATAACACATTTCTATGTTGAAAACGGAACAGTGCAGAGGAATAGGGTAAACGTTCACTAGCATAAGATAAAGCATTAGAATTGTGTTACCCGCTTGGTCTATCCTTGTTTTTATCTCCTCACTCTCATGTCTCAACAGCAAAATGACAAAAACAGCTAGAGGCCATTCACCATAAAACAGTTCACATCTCAGTTTTTATGTTCATTTTACATGTGGTATATCATTGCCATGAGTGTCTGCAGGTAAAGCTCTGACTCGATACATGTTTACATAGGAAGCACTGACTGTATACATGGATATATAAAAACCTAGCTCAGTGGCTTTTAACCTTTTTTGAGGTACCGAACCCACCAGTTTCATATGCGCATTCACCGAACCCTTCTTTAGTGATAAATAAAACATGATTTTCTTTTCCAAATTCAAGACATAGGTATATGTTTTTTTTACTGGTGCACAAAATGAGCCGTGCATGAACATCACCTTGCTCAAAGAACAAAACCAACAAAGTGCATGAACTCACAACAAATTACGATATTACTTTATTCTGGCCTCCGCGGCAGAGGCTTCTCCCAACCCCTGAGACCGACTCATCGAACCCCTAGGGTTCGTAAGAACCCAGGTTAAGAACCACTGAACTAGCTATACACATGTATACATATTAAGCACCAACAGTGTGCATGTACACATGCTGACCTGTGTTCTCTGCAGGGACTGCTGGCATCACCTTTCCCTTTGCTGTGTTCCTTCCAGCTGACTTCTCACTTGGCCCATGGTGCCATGCTTGAAATGTTGCATTTTCTTACATTTTTCAGGTTGAAACACAAGGATATGTGTTTGCACATTTTACAATGAATAAATTAATTGCAAAAATAGCACTTTAAACGTGTTCACAGCTTGCCTTAAGTAAATGGATACAACAACATTATCATGGAATGTAGTATGTTTTTCAATCATCGTGGTTGAAGCCCATCAGAAACAATTTTTACTAAGAAAACAAAGAAGAGAGTTGTGGCAATATTTTGAATAATGTATTCAAAAGCATGTTCACTAAAAATACTGAATGTATGCATTTATTAGTAGTTGAGTTTTCTTTAAATTTTGCAAATGCCCACTTCCTATCGATGCTAGTTCTCTAGACAATGTATTAATCCAAGCCTGAACTACAGTGGAGATTAACAGTCTTCACGTCGAATCACTGCTTTAGAATTATTCAGTATTTGTTTGTTTTAAGGGAGATTTTTATATGCTTCCTTAAGCTAATGATGATTGTCAGCAAGTGATAATTTGAGTCAATGTTTAAAAAAATATTTGGATTTTTATCCTGTAGATGTGCTGTACTTGACACAGGAGACAGAGCTAGTTACTGGCTTGGACTGGGTGTCATATAGGATGGCAATGGTCCTCTCCAAGAAGCATAATCACTGATGTTGTGTGATTGCCAGCTCATAGGGAAAAGGAAAGTAGACTGCTTATAGCTGGTTTTCTTATTATTTTTAATTGTCCATAGATGACGTATTACTTGCTGTCTGTACCCAGGCCATGTGGTTCTCTCCACTCTCTCTCTGTAACCTTGGTCTGCCTTTGGAATCAAAACACTCAGTCTTGTATGAGTATAAGCACAAAATTCATTACAGAACTTTGTGATGCTTACTGGCAGTTTTATTAGCTACACAAAAACATTAGCTTGCCCATAACTTTGCATTTTGTGTCAGATCTTGGCTGAGGTTAAAAGGTTTAAGTACATTTTATGTTTTCCCGTAAATTTATTAGGGTAAAGAGATAGTTTTTTTTTTTTTGGATTATTCTAATGACCAACAAAATGGGACATATTTATGCATGGAGCTTCTCACCTCTGGACTTACTTAATATGACTTTTAATCCTAAGAATGGTTTTATTATCATCCATCTTAGGCAGTTCTGCCTGGCTATGGAAGGAGAATATAAGTGGTAAATTTCAGATTTGTTTTAAAGATTGGGTCAATAAATATTCAACATTTGATCATGGCTAAGACTTTGAAAAATTTAAGTTTATTTTGAAAAAATATGGTTTTTCTTAGTTTAAGTATATTTTTGCCTGGATCATAGCAAAAGGCCATTATCAGTATTTTCATCATAGCATTTTTTGTTAGTAATAAATCTGAACACCAATAGTCCTTGTACTGGCTTCTATCATACTTAGGGGCAAGATTGAGAACATCACTGTCCTATAGGTCCTCAGGCTGCATTATGAATTTCTCCTGCCACCAAATTGCCCTTCCTTTAGCAGTGTGTGTACTCTGTCCCTCCAAATTGCCCTTCCTTTAGCAGTGTGTGTACTCTGTCCCTGTCTGTCCTATAAGTAGACTTGAGGACAAGTTTTTGCAAGCCCATTTATTGGCACTCACAAGTCCACACAGTGCTTTCCACAGAGTGGCTGACAGTAACAGTGTCTGGTTACACAAAACTCCTGTGTAGGAAACATGGATTTCATATTAGCTCTCATTTTAGTCAGTTTGTTTTGCTCCTGATGGAACCTAATACAAACTGCAGGTCAAGACACACAAAAGTAACTCCCCCATTTCTGTAAGAATATTTGTCACCTGGAAATAAAATAAAATGGCGGTGAGACAGGCTTCTTGGAGAAACAGGGTCTGGCTGTGTCATGAATGAAGTCTGTGACTCAGGACCTAGACCTCCTTCTACATGGGGGATGTTTAGGGTTGGATCAAATTAGGCCATATTCTAGGCATCAAATCTACCTGATCATAAAAAAATTAATGAAAGTAAACTAATTTTAAGGAGTCTGAAATAATTGATTAAGGAAATTAAAAGGGTCTGTATGCTAGGTGCCTTTTCATCTTGACTCCACTTAGAATATAAAGGGATATGAAATAGTGCAATGGAAAAAGTTGTTTTTTAAAAAAACTAATTTGGCTTTTTTTTTTTTAGAAATATTGGACAACATATTTGATATTTATCACACATCACCACTTTCAGGTGTAGTTATATAAGGTCATTAATCAGAGCATGCTTTGATATTGGGGGACAGGGAATTGGTATTAAAATAGAAATGGTAAGGTCAAGCAATAATTTCAAATGGTAAACCATCTCTTTTAAATGGGATATTTATTCTTGCTCTTTTTCTGATTGTGCATGGTGTTGCAATTCGGTTTGCTTTGAGCTCAAATTGTACTAAGAAAAAGGCACAGGCAAATCAGAGATAAGGAACCCACTTCCTCTTGAGGAACAATGTAAATTATGAATGCCAGCTCCCTCCAGTCCAGCAAGGGATCCACCAAGGACCTGAATTCCAGCCACTATGTCTGCCTGCCTGTCATTCCTAGAATTTTCACCTTGGGTGGCTTATTGCCTAAGGTAAAATGAGAGGGACATTTCCAAAGGATTTTCTTTCAGTGAAAGTTTCATTTACGATTTTCTTTATATCAACACAAAACAAAATAGAAACAAAACCAAAACATGAACAACAACAACAACAAAAGAATGGAAGGGATGGTCTTTGGTGTTCAGGGCAAAACCTTAAGCGTCCCAATCACTCCTTCACTAAATAAAAGAAAAAAAAAAAGAAATAAAATCCATGAAAACAAACACTAAAAAACAATCTGCATACTTGCACCACTACCTAGCAGATTACAGCCTGGGGTGAGCAATACATATTTGATGTTTGTGGCTTTCTCAAAAACAAGGAAATCCTGTTCTGTTAAAACAATTTCCAGTTGCCATAGTTCTAAGAAATCAAATAGCATTGACTATATAAATTCTATATTATTTTAGTAAAGATCTAAGTTAAATTGAAAATAAAATCTTTCAAGCATGGTGGAAATTTTTAATCTCATTTATCATTTGATTCTCAGATTCTAAAATGTGGCTATTATTTTTTAAAAACTCAGGTCAAACTTTTGGGCCTATAAATATTTTTATTTATAGTCATATCAGTTAATTTTTTATAAAAACATATTTAAGCCATTGCTGAAGGCCAGTTAGCTAGCTTAAAAGATGGACAATAATGTTCTATAGTGAGAAAAACATCTTAGAAAACAGAATTGAATGATCTGAGTGTAGTAATCCTAGTTATTTTTTTTTAAATGGATACTGTTGGGCAGATAAAATATAGTATGCTGACTTTGTTAAAGATGGCGCTGCCCACATGGAAGCCCATCACCCTGGTGATATTATTTGCCCTTATGCTTGGGATGGATATGGGGGAAAGGCTGTAATGTAAGCAGGCCGGGGTCGTTATAGCCTAAAGCTTAGTTTTAAGAGTAAGCTCTTCTCCACACCCTTGACTGATTGGATGATGTGGAGTGGTGTATTCTCCTGAGGAATCCCATTGTGCCTCGAATGGGTGGTCTTGTATTGGAGACTTCCTTGTTTGTGTAATTGGATTGGAGGTTTTGATTCTACACTATAAAGTGGGGCAGGCCAGTAGCTTGCTCGCTTTTGGTTCCTGAGGTTAGTATTAGAGAGGAGAGCAGATTAAGGCCACATGGAGGCCAGGAGAAGCAGCCAAGATGGCAGAGTGCTGAGGGGGAAACCAGTTTGTTAAGAGTTTGTGCTGGAAGAAATGGGGAACAGAAGTGAATAAGTCTGGTGAGCTAGAAACCTTTGGAAACTCGGATAAGTCAGTAGCTTTGTGAGCACTGAATGAGTGGGTTTTGGAGCCCAGTGTGTGTTTTTGCTTGCCCGCAGGGTGAAAACTAGAATTAAAGCTGATGGCTCACCAGTTTTTGGTTCCATTGTTTCATTACGAACTGTCCGAATCTAATGCAAACCTGCCTTGGCCAGCCGGCTGTGATAATGGCCGCGGCTACTGGCTTTACAGATGCCTTAGTATTTATGGGAATAAGAACATGGTTTTTCCATTTTATGGTCAAATTAATTAAATTTTATTTTTCTTATCTAGTTATAGAAGTCACATATTTTCAGTTAATAGAGATTCTGATCAAGGTAACACCTCGGTGTTCACAAAGAGCCATCACCGCAGGTTTAGCTAATGAGCATACTTTTCATTCATATTAGTTATTTTTAAAAGTGAGCTGATTTGGAGAAATGACTTCTGGGCATCCCTTTAAGCAATATTATATTTCTGAACGAGAACCTCTCTCATTGAATTATTTGTCAGTTGTGACTTGCTAACTGATCTATATTTTCTAGTGACTTTTCAGCTGTTTGTGTTTATTGAATTGATTTTTTTTGGGAAGAGAATCTTTCTACCTTTCTTTACTTAAAATGGTATTTTTCCAAAGAGTGTCTAAGGACTACCTTTTTTTTTTTTTTTTTTGTAATAAGTCACAGGGTAGCAGAATGAGATTGAGGAAGAGAAGGTGTTGGGATGAGATGATAGAAAATGATGAGGTGCCTGAAGATAAGTGATGTGGATAGGTTAGGAAACTAAAGAATGGAAGAGATGGTCTTTGGTGTTCGGGGCAAAACACTAAGCGTCCCAATCACTCCTTCACTAAATAAAAGAAAAAAAAGAAAAGAAAATCCATGAAAACAAACACTAAAAAACAATCTGCGTACTTGCACCACTACCTAGCAGATTACAGCCTGGGGTGAGCAATACATATTTGATGTTTGTAGTCACAATGTGAAAATAAGACAATGGTCATTTTTAACTGAAAGGACATTGAAATTGGGATTTGTTAGCCTGACCTGTGGTGGTTCAGTGGGTAAAGTGTTGACCTGGAATGCTGGGGTCGCCTGTTCGAAACCCTAGGCTTGCTTAGTGAAGGCACATGTGGGAGTTGATGTTTCTTGTTCCTCTCCACTCTTCTCTCTCTGTCTCTTCTTTCTCTCCCTTCTCTAAAATGAATAAATAAAATATCAAAAATTAAAAGGAAATTGGGATTTGTTTCGTAGTAGATTAATCATTTTTGAAATATCAAGTAATAATTATTTTTTTTGTTTCCCCATCCATCTTCACACAGAATGGTGGCTGCCTCTGTGTCCATTACCTAAATTGAGGGACACAAATAAGAGAAAACAGAAGGACAGAGGTAACTAATTGTTAAATTGCATAGACTTTGGCTTCCCAAGCCCTAGATGCCAGAAGAAGATTGTGCCAGGTGCACTAGTGGGAAGAACCTCTCAGACAAAAAGGTGTAGAGGAGGATGCTGTAGGTCAGGCGTCGAGAGAAGGACGAGCCCAGAGGGCTATGACTAAGGGTCTTCTTTGCAGAACAGGCAGCTGGTGGCTTATTTTTCTCTTGGCATAGTTTGTGACTCCGGGAGGTTGTACTTGGTGTGAGTTGGGGTCTAAAAAGCAGCGCCTGTGGAAAGTCTTCCCATGGGCAAGACAGCTAGATCTTTGTTCATGGAATAGAATCCAATTAGTTTTTCTTTTCTAACTTGCCCCAAAGTGGAAATTTATAAATAATAATAATTATTCATGGATAATTTTTATTTACTTCAAGCATATTAAAAAAAAAGATATGTATTTTCCCTCACTTTCCATACCCCATTTTTCTTAGCTTTGGTTCTTCTTCCAAACTTCATATCTCTTCTTGGAGAAAACCACAAGAGTCTCCTGGCACTTTTGATGTCATGCTTTTATCATCCATAGGAGGAGAATAGCTTATAATTGATCAGAAGGAAGGAGGCCCGCTCTCCCGAGCCTCCTGATTTAGTGGGAGCAGGGACACAGCCTCACCGGGTTCACTTGCTGTAAGTGCTGAAGCCTGCAGCCCGCAAGCATGTGATGACTTTTGCAATAACAAGTTGTAATCAGGGACACTTTTACTTCCTGCATCCTGCAGTTTCACTTGAATTTTCTTAAATAACCTCTGAAATGTGTTCTTGCAATTCATCAGACTGGTCCTGAATTAGATCTTTGAGGAAAACTTATATTTAATCTCTGGATCCTTTTACTACTCCATTCCTATCCTTGACCATTTGGTTTTCCCTTATAACCTTCCCTCACTTCCTATTAAGTCTTTCCCTCTTTCACTCTTACATAATTATATGGAAGATATGAACTATATTCATTTGGCTGTGTTGTAGATACTTCAAACAGCATTGTCTTGATAGTAGTCTAGACATCATTATCTTTCTATGCCAGTGCTCTTCTCTGAGGCATGGATAGATAAAGAGATAGGATGATGAATAAATAGATAGATAATTGGAGGGGAGGATAGATGGGTGACTATATGAATGGAAACTTAGATAGTTGGATAGATTGATGCATGTATGTATTGATGAATGGATGTATAAATGAATGGGTGGATGGATGGATAGATGGATGGATGGATGGATGGATGGATGAATGGATGGATGGATGGATGGATGAATGGATGGATAGATGGATGGATAAATCATGTTTTCTTCTTCTTATATCTTAAATTTAACAATTAACATTGTCGGGAGTTTCTGTTCTTGTAATTCCACAGATAACTGCTCTCCACAGGCCAACAATGTTCTCCATGTTGCAAAATCCAATGTTCACATCTCCAGAATTATTTTATTTGAACTTTTAAAACTATTTGGCACAGCTAACCATACATTCCTTCTGGAGAACATTTATGATTTCCTGTTTTTTCTTCGAAGTTACTGGCTACTTCTTTTGAGCTTGTTTTGCTGGATCTTCCTTATTTATCAAACTCTAAACTTCAAGAAGACAGATTCTTGATTTCTCCTTTTTTCCCTAATAGCTTTCTCCTCCCAAGTAATCACATTTAGACTTACAGCTTTGGGAAAATCATCATTTTGCATCTGAATTGTTGCTTGCGTATCTAGTCAAGGCTTTCATGAGCTCCAGGCACATGCACACACTGCCTACTTGACATCTTCACTGGGCCATGTAATATACTGCACAGATTTAGTAAGTACAAATGACAAACTCTCAGCTAAATGAGTAAATAAAGAAACAAAGTAATGGTACTTCTCTAGTCCTCTCTCTCCAAGGGGGCAACCCCACCATCACTCTAACTCCAAACTTACAAGACCTTTAAAATTCCTCAGTTCCCTCACTGCCCATTACCATTTGCTTGACTCTTCCAAATCTCTCCATTATTTTTACTTCTACCACTAGCATCCAAGTAATATTCCCACCATCTTATGAAATCTTTGCTAACATTTAGGGCCCCAAACTGAACATGTTAAATAAGTATTTAACTTGCTGAATAGATATATTAATAAATAGATAATAAATACTGTTTAAGTTTGAGAAAGCCTCTAAATATTTTCTCCCAAACCAATATAGTATCTAAGGTAATGTTTTATTAAAATTTTTCCCCTGAAAATTTGTAAGCACTTTCCAGTGACCATTATAGCACAAGATATGCACTTTTTAAAAGAAATGAAATGTCAGGGTACATTCTTTAGCAGTGTTGCACAGATGTGTTTTGCAGGGAGCAGTGGCCTGCACTTTATCATGCACCCTTAAAGGAAGTGGTTTTGTTAAAATATTTTTTTTTAAAAAAAACCTTCTCACTCTAAATAACTATCAGCATTTTTGTGGTAGAAAATGGAAACTAGAAATATTTTATGACTATGTTTTTACCAAATACTATTTCTTTGTGTTATAAATTATTTCAAACATCTAAAAAGAATATGCTATTATGGAAACCATACTAATTATTTATATTCATATTAAAATAAATAATTCTCTCCCTGATCCTAATCACCATTAATAATACCCAATTTTTTATATATAGCTCATTTTAATAAGAGCAGTTAAACTATAAACACCAGTGGTTTTCTTTAATTACCATCCTATATTTTGAATGAGTTTCTATTAAGAAAAGACTTCTTTTGTGTGTGCTAAAATATTTACAACATTTTGTTAAACTTAAACCATTAAGGGAGGGAGATAATAATAGTTTTAATTTTTGTCTCAGGAAAAAACAATAAATGATCACACCTGCTGTGGCTAGTAATTGGCCAGTTGGGTTTTAGAGCTAGAATTTTATTTCCTTCTGGCTTTCCTAACTCCAGATTTTGTTTTTTGTGTAAGTGAATGTTGGCAGCGATGCATGCTGAGATTTTTCATTTTATTGGTGGATTTCAAACCTCTATGTTCAGCCTTGCTTTGTTTCTGTTGTGAACACTAGCTTGAGAAATGCCCTTTCCTAATCGAGTCAGAGACCCGGGAAACCCTGAGAGAAGGTGCTCTGGTTGGGAAACCCTGGGCTGCCTGTGTCCGTGACATGCAAGACAAAGAACAAAGCCAGGAACCATTTTTTTAGTCTGATTTATGTAAAAGTGAAGGTCTGTTCAGTGTTTCAAGGAAATTCTTCCTAGAAAATCAGAATCAGCTAAATAAATCCCTAAGAACTGCAACAAGGGCCAGAAACTATTCTGCTGGGTCAGAGTCTGTTACTTCTCTTTCAGCCCCCAAGGTTCAAAAGAAATAACAGGCCAGCAGGAATCTCCTATAACTTGGTGTAAGGAGCCTGCTGTCACCTGGTATAAGAACAGGAGACTGTGATAAATAGGAAGGTGTCAGATGGGGACCAGCAGTGGACTGAAGAAAAAGCTGCTGTGACATTATATTGTACCTGTTTCCCAAAGCTTGGAGCTAGGAGGAGCTGACACCATGAGAGACATTAGTTCTCTAGTGCAGGTCAGGAGATCTACCTGTACAGGAGCTATGGGTGGACCGTCTTCCCTGAAACCAGACACTCTGTCGAGGGTTCAGGCTGAGCACTTTAAGATGCCTGAGAAATGGAAGCTTCTCATTCTTTTCTTTATCTGTTTACCCTAATTAATGATCCATGCTAGCTGTCTTGGATTCTTGACAATGCTTTCATAGTTATTTGATGGATAAAATCTCTCCCAACAAACAACTCATAGTGGATTGAACACATAACTTGTTTTTCTTTTTTTTTTTATTTTTAGTTTTTTTAGTGACAGAGATAGAGAGAGACAGAGAGAGGAATGGACAGGCAGGGAGGGAGAGAAATGAGAAGCATCAACTCTTCATTGGAGCACCTTAGTTGTTCATTGATTGCTTTCTCATATGCGCCTTGACTAGGGGCTGGGGGGGTGATACAGCAGACCAAGTGACCCGTTGCTAAAGCTAGTGACCTTGGGTTCAAACTAATGAGTTGTTTTCAAATCAGATGAGCTCACGCTCAAGCCGGTAACCTCGGGGTTTCGAACCTGGGTCCTTTGTGTCCCAGTCCAATGCTCTATCCACTGTGCCGCTGCCTGGTCAGGCAGAACTAGCTTTTTATTTTCCTTTTTCTTTTCTGACCCAGAGAGAAAAAGGATCCATATTCTATGAGCAAGTCATTCTTTTGTCTGAAGCAGAATTTCTTTAAGTTAAAATTTAGTGTTTCTGATAGACTTTCTTGGGAATTTAAGATGGCAATTTGGTGAGGGTAGTTAATAAGTGACTTAGAAACACTCTAGAAATGTGCACAATTTAGTTCATAGCAATTAATAAGATGCCCTAATACATACAACTAATTAGTAAATACGCAGAAAAATGCTCAAAGTTGTCTTAGTCAGGGTTCTCCAGAGAAACAAACCAAAGAATGTGGATGTATATAGATGTGTGAGTATGTATATATGAATAGATAGCTAGCTAGATAAGCAGATAGATTTATTATAAGGAATCAGCTCACATGATTATGGAGGCTGTCGACCCTGAAGATCTGCAGGTGAATCTGCAGGTGGAGACTTAGGAGAGCTGATGCTGTAGTTTTAGTTCAAAGTCCACCAGGCTTGAGACCCAAGAAGAGTTTATGTTTCACTTCGTCCAAATGTAGGAAAGAGCCTATGTCCCAGTTAGAAGGTTGTCAAGCAGGAGAAATACCCTCTTCCTCAGGGTAGGGTTAGACTTTTGTTCTACTCAGGTTTTGACTGTTTGGATGAGGCCCACCCACATTCAGCAGAGCAATCTGCTGTACTCAGTCCACTGATCTAAATGTAAAAGTCATCCAAGAACACCCTTACACAAGCACTGGAATAATGTTTGATCAAATATCCAGGCACCTGTGGCCCAGTCATTAACTTTAATAGAAACATATGAGACATTAAATTAACCAACGTAGCTGCTCAAAAGACTTATATTAAAAAAGTAATGATTTGCCTGACCTGTGGTTGGGCAGTGGATAAAGTGTTGAGCTGGAATGCTGAGGTCACCAGTTTGAAATTCTGGGCTTTCCTGGTCAAGGCACATATGGGAGTTGATGCTTCCTGCTCCTCCCCACCTTCTCTCTCTCTCTCTCCTCTCTAAAATGAATAAATAAATTAAAAAATAAATAAAATTGTGATGAATGTTTTTCTTAACCTTTATATTTTACAGTTAAAAAGTTAGTGCTCAGGTACATTGCTGGTGTAAATATTAGTAAATAGAAGCTTTATTTACTTGAGAAAATTACTAATTTACTTAAGAAAGCAAATTGACAAGAACCTTAAGTTTTCATATCCTTGATTCAGTATTCTTGCTTTGGAGAATCTAAAATAATAATAATATCTCATCAAATGTAGAAAACTTGCTGTACACTAAAATCTTTATCATGCTATTTTTATAATAGTAATAAAAATAAAGAAAATAATCTAAATTTTCAATTATTTAAAAATGAATAATTACAACATAGACAATATAAAATGGGGTCATGTTTGGTGAAAAGGCACAATATGATAAGTACTATATGAAATATGTATAAAAAGACTAAAAAAATGTATAAAAAATTCCAAAAATATTAGCAAGCAGTTACTGGATGATACTAAATCTATAGCTACCCTCTATTTATCTTTCATATGTTTCTATTAAAGACAAAGAACCTAATTTGACAACTCGGCTCAGTTTAACTTCTTGTTTTCTGTTTTACTACTTTCATAATATCGATAACATCAATCATGTTTTAAGCTTAGAGAATGGTACATGGATAGGGTTAAAAAATTACTTATCAGAATTTAATTTAAGAAGATCCAAACTATTATTCTCTAAATATTTCATTTGACAACTATTTTTCTTTAAATAAATGAGGTGCTATGCAAGGGGCTTTGTACACCAAAGATGAAATAGCTTTGTCGATCTTTGCTTTATATTATTAACCCATGTGTTGGGCCTTTACACATAAGTGTAGGTTAGAAGATAAGAGTTTATACTAAGAAAGAACATAGGGTAAATCATATTCATTACTCAAAATGTTTACTTTCCCAAATGGAGAATATAATAAAAATATTACAAGCTAAAAAAAAATGTAAAATAATTTTTTTGTAATTGACTGAGCTTTAATATTCTCCTGGATATAATCTTGTTAAAATAATAATATTTAGTAATGGAAGTCTCTTCTTTCTAACTCTCATAAACTGTCCTCAGGAGAAGATAGAATAATAGGTCTATAGTGATGAAAAATACTCTAAGAAGCCAAAAAGTCCATTTGCTTGGGAGGAAACAGAAAACTTAATCCTGGAATTAAAGTTATTCTTCTTCAAAAATATATTTTGAATTTAGTTCTATGATTCTTTTTAAAGACACAATTCTTCACACAACTGCCTTTGGCAAATAGAGGATTAATGTTGAGCTTCATCTGGATGGTTCCATCATGCTACCATGATATAGACCCACTCTTTTGGTGTCCATTTTGTCCCCACTTAAAGCATCACCACAAAGTTATAAAATCAGTCAGTGGAGGCAAGTGATAGAGTAGAACATAAAATGATAACAGTAGAAAGAACAGTAACTCTACATCACTCATTCTGAGCCCAAGATGAACACACAGACCACTACCCAGTACCATTTTCTTGTTGGGTGTTATTGCCTTGAGCACCTCTACCCACTTTTTTTCTGGGTTCTTTTATGCACAATTTCCTTCCTTCCTTCCTTCCTTCCTTCCTTCCTTCCTTCCTTCCTTCCTTCCTTCCTTCCTTCCTTCCCTTTTTTTCTTTCTCTTTCTTTCTTTCTTTCTTTCTTTCTTTCTTTTCTAGTCATGCAATTTTTATTCAAATTTCAAGCTTGGTATCTATCTTCTTAGGTAAATATAAAAAGCCTCAGCACATTCCCTTATTAATGAAATATCAGTTCCTTCCTTATTCTGATAAGTTTTAACATAACACACATTTCCAGAAACAATGTTTTAAACACCTCAGAGTGCATCTCCTGACATGAATATCCCATAATGACAGAGACTGAGCTGTATATAGGTGCTTTGAGCATCCTTATTTTGAGAGTCTGGTGCAGTAATTGTTACAGAAGAAAGCAGTATGTATGTTTAATGGATACAGAGTTTCAGTGTGTCCCATCTGAGTTACCATAGAGCCTGAACCAGGAAAGTCTAGAGGTCCACCAGCAGCAGTTCCCTGCAAGCTCAAAATTTATAAATTTATATTAAACATGCATGCAAACATTGCATTCTTCATTATACAACATGCTGATTGTAACATAAACCAATGTTTTCAATCCTTTAACACCTGAAGTGAAGCCAAACTTCCCGAAAGCACATCAATTTTCTCACTTTGGTTTCATCTGAATATCTTTAATGGCACATTAAAACTGAGACAAAAAAGGAGAGAAAAACAATGATTATGTTTTCATAAATTAAATTTGTATGCCCAGACCTCAGTTGCTATGGCAACCAAAGTAGCATCCTTGCAACTCATCAAAAAAAATGCATTTCATTCATAGAATTTTTATGTTTCAGGGCTGTTGATAGAAATTAACTGAGTTTGAGTATATAAAACTCTTAGCACAACACCCAGCACAAAAAAATGCATAATATACACTAATAATATTAATATATAAGTCCCTTTCATTTATCAAGGATTTATCAAACATTTCTGTATGCTGCAGGATGTTTTAGACAATGTCAAAATAAAGGGACAGACTATAAAACAGAGGTTCTGATGGAATTTACTATCTTTGGTTAGATATCGTATTTGTAATATGAAAAGTAAGAAAGCAAAATAAAACAAGATAACATAAAGTAAAGAAGGCAATCTCCGTGAAGTGGGAGCCACTGTAGAGACCCGGGAGTTACAATTTACTGAGGACTCCCTCTGTTTCCAAGACTGTGGGAAGAACACCATGCATTGTGTCCTTTCCTCTCTAGAATAGTCCTTCACAGAGAGGGAACGGGGGCGTTGGAGAGAAGTTTGCTGCACCGCCAGTTCGAGGGGGCAGAGCAGGTTATTTATTCCAGGCCAGTGTCTTGGTGTGTGTGCTCTCACACAGCCCCTGGTACTGGGGGAGAGATGAGCAAGAATGTTCTCACCATGGCTCAAAGCCTTTGATTAATCCTGCTGTGGTATTGTAATTTGTAATAAGAAATATGTACTTGATCTTCTCCCCACTTATCTGTCTCAGAGCTTCTGAAACCCTTGAAATTTTTCAGTTGTGAAGAGAGATCAAGGTGTCTTTGTGATGTTACTGAGATGACTTTTTGAAAATAACAATGCAGACAACCCTGTGATTGGAAAGATTGAACTTTTGGTCCACGCTCCCAAACTCCAGGGAGGGGAGAAGGGCTGGAGGTTGAATGAACTGCTCATTGTTCATATTTGAACCAATCGTGCCTATATAATGAAACCTCCATAAAAACTTTGAATATGGGACAGGGCATGGAAGCTCCCCACCCCATCCTATGTACCTTGCCCTACGCATCCTTTCCCTCTAGCTGTTTCTGAGTTATATCCTTTTATATAAACAGTAATCTAGTGAGTAAACTGTTTTTTCTGAGTTCTTTGAGTTCCCTGGCAAATTGATGGAACCCAAAGATGGGATATGGAACCTAAAGGCACTGGTGACACCTGGACTTGTGACTGATGTCAGGAGTGGGTGGGCCAGTCATGTGGGACTGAACCCTTGACTTGTGGGATCGGATGCTATCTCCAAGTAGATAATTTCAGAATTGAGTTGTAGGAGACATCTAGCTGATGTCAGAGAACTGCTTGGTGGTGTGGGACACACAATACACACACACACACACACACACACACACACACACACACACACACACACACACACTGGAATTGGGATCATGATTATAAATACGTTCATTTAAATGTCAATGACTTGTCCATTCGGGCCACATCAGTGCATGAATGGCCTACCTACCTGTGGGCGCTGGGCAGGGTTTGGTGCAGTAATGGCAGCCCTGCTGGGAGTGAGCTGACAGGCTCTCATGGGTAGGTCACCTAAGCCCACTGAAGTAAATCATGACTGGTTTCCCTGTGTTCTACATTAGTAGTGTTAAATACATTTTGGTGTGTAATTGAACTGAAATTAATTTGAACTAGAAACCCAGACTTAGCATATTCTCAGTGTTTACCTTATTGGTGTTTCCCCCAACGTATTCACTACTTGCTTGAGAATATTAGTTCAATAGGTAGATTGCTTTAATATTTCTTCAACATTTAAATTCCTATTTGACAATATTTACCTTCTGATATCTGTATAAAAAGTGATAGAATTATTAAAATCTAAGGTTTACATGTACTTTGCCTTCACCCTCATTATGACTTTGTTACCCATAGTCTACCCATCATGGTACTTCTGAAAAAATGGTTCTTCTCATGACAACTATGACTAGTTTTATTGTAGTTTGTTTGTTCATATGAGCGCCCAAGTTTCTTACGTATGTTCTTGTTTCATAATATCTAACTTGAGTAAGTACCAATTTTTCAATTTCCATCTTTAAGTGTTAAATACTGCTTCAAATTCTAGTTTATCTATTTATTGGATAATTTAAATTGCCTGAGTCTCTGTTGGCATAAATATGTAGATTATAGTACCTGATTTTTAGGCTACTGTGAAGATTAGAATATATATAAAAATTCCTATTACAGTGTCTGACATTACAATTACTCTGACTTTTATTTATTTATTTATTTTTATGAGAGGAGGGGAGGCAGAGAGACAGACTCCCACATTGCCTAGACTTTGATTCACCCAGCAAGCCCACTAGTGGGTGATGCTTTGCCCATCTGGGGCCATTGCTCTGTTGCTCAGCAACTGAGCCATCCTTTTAGTGCCTGAGGTAGAGGCCACAGAGCCATCCTCAGCACTGGGAGACAACTCATTCAAGCTAGTTGAGCCATGGCTGCAAGGACAGGAAGGGAGAGAGAAAGAAAGAGAAAGAGATAAGGGGATATGGAAGGGTAGAGCAGCAGATGAGCACTTTTCCTGTGTGCTCTGACCAGGGATCTAACTGGGACATCCATGCACCAGGCTGGCGCTCTACCACTGAGCAAATTGGCAAAGGCCTAGTCTGACTTTATAAATAATAATTCTGCTGCATGTGTCCTTGGTGTGACATTACCCTTTGATAAGAATACACTAACCCCTTATCACATCTTTCATTTACATTGCTGGTTTGTGGGTAAGAGATGACTCTGTTTCAATAGCTAGTGTGCAAATAAGTATTTAGGTGTGTATACCACATCTTCAGAATGGAAATTTTCCTCCTCTTGAACTACATTCATAATATCTTTATTGTTACCTTTATTTTTGATTATTTGTTCTTTTTTATCTTCAAATGTTGCAGTTTCACTACGATCACTACCAGAGCATTTGCAATGACATTTTATTACAACTAAACCAGAATGTCTCCTGCTATTTGCTTCAGTAGAATTAGATAATTTATTCTAAAATCAAACATATGGAGTTTTTGTGCATCTTTACCACCAATCCAATTTTATCCATTCAAAATTATTTTCTGAGCTTCCACTTTGGTGCCAGTGTGTGAACAAATAAAAGGCATGTCCTTGACCTTCAAGCAGCCACAAATCATCAGAGCAATCACTAGTATCTGCAGGGTACACACCTTGTACCAAGTAAAGGATTCAGCAGTCTACATGTATTATTAACTCCTTTACTGCCCAACATGAGTTGAGGACATATGGGTGGAGAATGGAGCAACTATATCATAAATGAATAGTTCTGTTTACAGGTAAGCAAGATCTCATTTGGTCATGCATCTGACCATTTTTCTCACTGCCAGTCCCCACTTCATACTTATGGGGCATCTGTGGATGCAGAGTTCATTCTCATACTCTGGGAAAAAAAGTTAAAAAATCTGTTCCCTGCCTTCCATGGCTGGCAGTTATTTGGTAAGAATAAGTGTGTACATGGGTCCAAAATCATGTTTATATTTACCTGCTGCAGTCTGTGCCAAGTTCTTAATGAGGAAAGCAAGAGTAGCGATAAAAAGTGCTATAAGGGTTCAGAGGAGAGTGAGCCGGCATGTGGGGAGAGCAACAGGCCAGGAAAGACTTCAGAAAAGGTGGGATTTAAATTGCTCCCAAAAGGGAGGTAAGATTGAGGTACTCTGAGGTCAGTCCACTTGTTAACCATACCTGAGCCCATGGATTCATTCAGAATCTTCTACCTGTTTCTCTCTCATCCCCTTGAAAACCCCCCAAGGACACTACCCATCCCGCATCAACTGATTTGAAGATTATAGGACAATCTTATGAGGGAATAATTTATTTCAAATTGCCTGTCTCTTATATTATCAAGTATACTTTTTTAAAATTTTATTTATTTATTTATTCATTTAAGAGAGGAGAGAGAGAGAGAAAAAGAGAGAGAGAGAAAGGGGGAAGGAGCAGGAAGCATTAACTCTCATATGTGCCTTGACCAGACAAGTGCAGGGTTTTGAACCGGCGACCTCAGCATTCCAGATCGACACTTTATCCACTGCGCCACCACAGGTCAGGCTCAAGTATACTTTTATAGCTACAAATTAAGTCATGGCTATGGCATTATTCTCAATTAAAAGCACAAGGAAAGTTAGGTTATGTCAGTAGCATAAGAAGAGGTTGGAAGGTGTTCCTCAGAACACAGGTGGTAAATTTGCTTAGGTTTTAATGAAGGTCATTGCACCTTAAACATACTAATGAATGATATTCCACTGGTAAAGAGTAAAGGTATTTGGAAAGCCATAGCTGTCATGAGATAAGCACAGAAAAACCTGAAAGAATTCTTAGGCCTAGACAGTACTACGGTTGTCACGTTGACGAGAACACTGAAAGTGAGGGTGTCTGGATAGGGAGAAAGGGGCTTGTGACAATGGAGACTTGGCTTAGGGATCTGGACAGCTTTGCTGATGAGGGGAAGGGCAGTCATTAAAGAGTGTGGCAGAAGCAGAGCCACATTAATGACATAGGCAGAGCATTTTTTAGAGTCTTAGAAATCAGAGAACCATAGAATTTTCGAAGTGGGAAAGAAGAGTAACTCTCTCAAGATAAAAGACTAGTGAAATGTGTTAACCTAGAACCCATTTCTTGCACTCAGTGCTGGAACCCAAGTCCAAAAGGCAGAAAGGTTGAAGAATGAGTTAATAACAGCAAAGTGCTTGGAGGGTGACTCTAAGGGGGCAGAACAAATGAAAACAGGTTGAAGTCTTCACATAAAAGTTAGAAATATGACTGCATTTCAAGGCACTAAGTGAGTTACTGGGGACTTGTGTAATCGTGTCCAGTTCAGTCAGTATTGGTGTCCCTCATTCCTTATGGCACTTTCTGTATGTATCACTCTTTTGAGCACTTAATCATACATTGGATTTTATCTGTTACTTAAGTGTTTCAGTTTCTTTCTTCTGCCCTCTCATAAAATTAGCCCATACCCTGGGAAAATTATTTAATATTTTTAGACAGCTCTCAGGACCTAATTGTTCATTCTGTTCTTACTAAGTCTCTGTGAGGAGAGCAGAGCAGGTATTTTTATTCCTTGCTCTCAGATATAAAATATATATATGAAATGAAGCCAAGTAGAGAGCAAACAGAAAAAGGGAGTCCAAGCAGGTCTTGGTGGAAAGAACCCAACATTGTTTCCCTCGGTTTATGTTGCTCACCACATCATGAGCCGACAGAAAACACTCACTAGGACATGAGCAGATAGTCAGACAAGGTTCTTCCTTCATACATATTTTAAAAATGCATAACTAGTTTGTTTTTTTGTTAACTTTATTATTTTTAATATTTCATTAGTGATATAAGAACCATATTTTTTTAAAATTATGAATATTTTCTCAAGGATATCTACCACTTCATTTTCAATTTTATCTCTCTTTAAAATTCAGAAGCCTGACCTGTGGTGGCGCAGTGGATAAAGTGTCGACCTGGGAACACTGAGGTCGCCAGTTCAAAACCCTGCACTGGCCTGGTCAAGGCACATATGGGAGTTGATGCTTCCAGCTCCTCCCCCCTTTCTCTCTCTCTCTCTCTCTGTGTCTCCTCTCTAAAATGAATAAATAAAAAAAATTAAAAATAAATATTAAAATTCAGAAAAAGTTACTTAAATATATATGATATAGAGAACAAAAATGAGACCACATTTGGTTCTATAAAATTAGAACTGCAAACATTTTGTTGAGTTGATATTGTTGTCAATGAACTACAGCTCCCAATGGAATTTTCAAAAATTGCTTCTCCAAAACAATTTTAAATACCTTAGTAAATTTGCTTGTACCTCTTCCCCAGAGTGCTTGTTATTTAATATAATGGTGCCCACTCTTATGACACTCTTGGGCACAAGATATAAATGTCCCTTTTAAACTTAATTGCTGTATTTCCAGATATGTAGTCTAATACTACCTTAAATATTTTTTCTCCTCCAGATTTACTTTATTTCAGACTCAGAGTCATTTCTCCACTCGTATGTCTTTCTGTGATTATCGATTTTCATTTTTTTACCTCTCATTTTCCCATAATCATTTTGGATATTTGTTTCTTGGTTCTCAACAGTGCTGTGTGTACCCTCTGTTGACATCTAGTCAGTTAATACTTAATTCAAATTTTCAAGCAGGTTATTTTGAGGCTCATCGCACTCAACTCTGCTCATAATTTTATACTTAACCTATTATACTGAGTTTGTTCTAATTATCTTTTGTTGACAGTCTAATTAACAACAAATACATCTCAGTTCACCACATTGTTTTAAAGGTGAAGCTACACATTTCTAGTAACAAAGAAAAAGAGAAGAAGCTCAAGTTACAAAGAAAAAAGTTATCTGCAAAACTAATTTCTTGATTTCAATTAGTATAAACATTTAGGCAATGTTAAATACAACCCAATTACTGTGTAATAGTAGAATCATGGCAGAAGTGGGGTCTAGTGAAACTGGGTTTAATCTGGACTTGAATTATTTCTAGACATAATTTGAAGACAGAGATTCATTATCTATGTTGCCTCCATTTCCACATATCTTCTATGTTTTTTCTGCCTTATTTCCTAACTTCATCATGTGCCCTTTGTTCTCATCCTGAAATCTGCTTTTGATCAGATAGATATCTGTCAAGAGAAACCAGTTAAGTAATTCACACTAACTTTCATGTAGACCACGTGGTACACTCACGTATGATTCTTCTCAGGGCCACAAATCAGCAATGTGCTTGGAAGGCTACTTTGGGGGCAGGACAAACGAAAACAGATTGAAGTTTTTAGGTTATAGAGAAAGTGCATTTCCAAGCAATGACTTAGAGTGATATCATCATGGATATTGTAAACCGGAGGCCCCAGGGATCACCCAAATTCTGAGAGAAAGTAGCCTCCACCCATAATTGGTGCCTCTATTTTCAGGTTTCATTAATTTACATCATGAAGCCATTTGCCTACAGTGTTCACCTGAGGACATGCTAGCACTGAGAGTCAACGTATCTCCATGATGTGGTTTTACACCATGACTCTACCTCTTTAAACTCCTTCTCTTTGGAAGGATTCTTCTTTTGCTGCTTGCCTTCCTTCACTTGGCAACATCTTTGATATCTGTGTTAGTCAGCTCAGGCTGGGTAATGATATACCATAGACTGAGGGCTTAAATAATAGATACTTATTTTGCACAGTTCTAGAGGCTGAAAGTCCAAGATAAAGTTTCTGGCAGATTCAGTATTTGCTGAGGTTTCTTCTCCTGGCTCATAAATGGCATCTTCTTGCTGTGTTCTTACTTAGTGGAAAGGGTGAGAAAGCTCTCTGGGGTCTCATTTATAACAACACTAATCTCATTATAGGAGCTCCACCCTCATGAGTTCATTACCTCCCTCAAGTCTTATTTCCTAACACTCTTATGAAGGGGGGTTATGGCTGTAACATATAAATTTTGGAGACATAAACATTCTTCCCATTGCACTATGATTATCTTATTCACAATGGAGAACAAACTATCCTAAATACAAATGTGATCACTTACCTTTTATCTCACAGAGCTACATGATGATGTCTGTGTGTTGGCATGTGTTAATGGCTCAGTGGCAGAAATAAATCTGTGGCTCCTGCCCTCAGGGAGATTATGGTTCAGTGAGGGAGAAACACAGCTCAGGTGGCTTTCATTTTGCACCTAATAATTTATGAAAGTTTGTGTGGTTTGTTTTGCAGTATAAAAGGGGCTCTCATTCAGGGAGAACCCATGGAGTCAGGGAGACAACTTTAGGGAAGTTCTTTGTATCATTGAAGAAGCAAAAATGAACAGGCACCTAGTAAATCTGGGGGTAGGGTGGGATGGGGTGACCCAAGGCACATCCTAAGGATGAGGAAAAGCAATCCTACTATGAACCAAAACCAGCACTCTGGGCAGAAAGATAAGAGGTGACTGTCTACCACTGTGTCAGGTACTAAGCTAGTTGTCCCTCAGCTCCAAGGTGGCCTTAGTCTACTGCTTGGAGATGATGGGATGGGCTTTGCAAGCCCCACTCCTGCTTGTCTAGCTGGCCCATGGTAGGCTTCACCTGCAGGGAGTGTGAAAGGAGATACAGCTTGAACAGGATGAGGGCATTGCTCCTTTGCTTTCTGTTGGCATCTGTGGGCTTTTCCTTGAGAGTGCCATAGCACTGCTTCTTTGCCTGAGCAGTGGAAGGCAAATTCAGTTTATGCAGAACAGCTGAATTCAGTTTGAAGTTTCTCCAACACTTGAAAGATTAGTTTCCTCAGCCTCAGAAACACCAGTGCCAGTTGCCTCAGACCCCTCTTTAGGCCCAAGGGCTTGACCTTGCTGAGAACCGTCCTTGCAGCTCAGGGACAGCAGCTGAATTGAAGCAGTAGACCCTACCACCTACAAGTCTAAGTTTCAGCTTCTCAGGGCCATTTCAACAAGCATCTGAGATTTAATAATTTCCTTCTTCTCCTCATAGCTCAAGCGGTAGTGGGTGCCCCTATAATTGCCCCTATAATTGCTACTGCCTGTTCTGTGGTTGTCCTTTTCTGTCCAGGTGCTTAGTGCACAACCTGATGCTTAATCAACAATTATGTACATTATTTTTCTGCATTAAAATAGCTACTGTGTTTGTCTTTTTTTGGATATACACAAATACATTATTTATCATAATAGTCTTCTGAATTTTTTCCACGTGTTATTTACTATTGTTTTGTTTTACATGCTTGTGAACATGTATGTAAAAGTGGCATGCATACATTAATATTGATATCATACTGATGGCTTGAATAAAGTCTAGTTTATTTAGTCATCCTCCTTGTGGTGACCCTGATAAAGTTAGTTTCAATCATTTTGGCAACATTTACACATTTCTGAGTGGACTTTTAGAGATCAGTGAGCACTATCCAGTTTTGGCCAAATTGGCAGTGATTTCTATATTTCTCTGCTTTGGCATGAACTGTCCTTTAAATCTAAATTCTGTATGCAAAGAATTGTTTTGGTGATTAATTTATAATCAGCCAACAATATAGGTAATAAAAAAAGAATTAATTGACAGATTTAATGTTTATGGTGTTCTAGTTTTTCCACATATGTTACCTGAGGTGGAGGGTTTTCTTTCATGGATATTTTCCTCATCAGAAGTAATTTGTCAGCAATTTCCTTGAACATGAGACAGACGAGAAATGTGAGTAATTCAATGTATGAAAAAGGACCGCTTATCAGTTTGCCAATATAAAGTGTCCCACTTAATCAATTTTACTAATCAATTGTTTCAGTTATATCTACTTAAATCCATTATATTCATTATTCTATTCCATTTATCTCTATAAATCCATTTCTTTTCTATTATTTCAGATGATTTGTTTTATAAAAAAATTTAAAAATACATTTATCCAAATTTGAACTTTATGCCTTATTTATTATTACAATCTGAAATGAATTAGACATTATTGATTTCATTTTTCTGGTAAATGAAATATCAATTAATATATGAGAACAAATCAGTAAATTATCATAGGTTATAAAAAGTAAATAAAGTTAGGTTTAAAACCAAAGATTAATATAATACCAAGATACACTCTAAATTGAAAATATTAAATAAAAATAAAGATGGTTTATTATAATCAGCATCTCTTGCTTTTCTCTATTATATGAAGAATGCTTAAAAAAAGAAAATACTATACATTGTAATTTCTTCCACTGGAAATTTTCTCTCCATCAGTTTCTCACTTATATTCCAGTTGAGAATGTAAGGTGAACAGAAAAATAAAAAAGAAGAAAGTAACAAAACATTTGAAAAAGTATAAATAATTATGTGAGAATTCCAAAATCAGAAGTTGTCCTTATTATAAATTTATTGGCTCAGTATTTTACTGTGTGCCTATACCTTGTTACATGGAACTTTTCAGTTCTCACAACAAAAAATTGAGTGCACATTTCTGCCCTCTTTACATCGACTTTGATTATGTAATTTACATTGTTCAGTGGGCTCTTCCTGGACAGGACACAGCAGGGATTTAAAATGTGGTTACATGGTGGGGCTTGCGCTTTTAAACATCTAATCAGCACCATAAGAAAAATATACTCTGACTATCGTCTAAGTCCAAAAACCACAAAGGAATTGCAATGAGGACCCAAATAACACCCAGAGACTAAAGACAAGCCACCCCCGCAACACTCAAAGCTGTGAGACTGATTGCAGTTTTAACCCATTAAGCTTTGGAGTCATTTGTTACACAGCATTATTATGCCAACAGCAAACATACATATAAACATTAATTCCATAAAGCAGAGCCACCCCACACAATGCTCATATCTGTAAGACTAAATGAGTTCTGAGGTATTTTTACATAATGTTATTGTGCCACAGATGAATATAGACATTATGTACCACAATAGAAATCATATGGAGTCATATTTAAATTGGGAGAAAGAATTCAGGGTTGGAGTGTAGATGAGTGAACTGCAGATCTGAGTACCTGTCTTCCCAACAGTGCAACAAATTTGATTCAAAACTAGAAAGTCAGACTAATTCTTTCTCCAGAAATAGAGGCCAGTATAGCAGGCACTTAATCTACCTTTCTCTTCCTTTTCTCTCTCCTTTGGACAATATTGTCCACAAGGACTTTTTGTGGTTGTATTTTATGGAAAGGTATTACAAAGGTATAGTATGTGGAATGAAAACATACAGTCTATTTATTCAATTAGAGAATGAGTTGACCTAGTTAAAATTTGTGTTTATACTTCATTTTATACTCAACCATAAAGAAAATGTAAGCCTAGCCACCCTGACTCAAATTACCTTTTCTAAATGAAAAATGACCAAATATTCTTAAATTAAATTTCACATTTAGGAAACCTGTTATATACATATTTCAGTCTTAATTGTTTTGGAGTGACCAAAATAGTAAATAACATTCACTTTGCTTTCAAGTTTCATGGTTCTCATGGAGTAGGTTAGATTTATGTACAAAAGTAGGAAATAAGGTCAGGTTGTATACAGTATCATTTCATATAGATTTGTGGTTCTTACAAAGATAAAATAAACAAACAATAACAATAATAAAGCATGACACCTTGACAATATTATAGGATAATGAACTAGAAAATCTTTTGTATTTTTCTTTCTGAATATCTGTTTCTCTACTAAGGTATAACAACAACAAAAAACTTCCATTTTCTTTATTTCAGATTGAGAAGTATTTGAAAGAGATGTGCATCATATTATATATGCTTTAAAAAATTAATAGACCTTAAAACAATAGTGAGATTGCATGATATACTTGTTAGAATGTCCAAAATCCAGCACACTGATAGCATTAAATGCTGACTAGGATGTAGAGGAGCAAGAGCTCTCATCATGCTGGTGAGAATGCATAATGGTCAGCCACTATGGAACAGGAAGTTTGGTTATTTATAAGAAGAGTAAATGTACTCTTACCATGTGGTCCAGCAGTTCAACTCCTTGGTATTTACTGAAAGGAGTTAGAAGCATGTCCACACAAAAACCTTCACATGGATGTTTATGGCAGCTTTACTTATAATGAACAAAACATAGAAGCAACCAAGATGTCCTTCTGTAGGTTCCTTCATCCTGTTCATAGCAGGAAAGCATTTAGTGATATTGTATACACTTTTAACACATAAAATGAATGAATATATTTTATAAATGAAGAACAATGCTAGTTACACTGGATAACACACTCCTGTATCCTACACTTAAAGAGTTTACACTTTAGGAAAAAAAATAGATAAACATATAAACATGAGAATGTAACAACTAATGTAGTGATATAGTAAAAGAGAAAAAAAGATCCTCTTTGCTAAAAACTTAACATACTTCTTTTATGTTGTTTCTCTTTTTTTTTTTTTAATTTTAATTGAATTTATTGAAGTGACATAATTATATAGTTTCAGGTGCCCAATTCTATAACACATCTCTGTACTCTGTATTGTATGTTCACCCTCCAAGTCAAATTTCTGTTCATTATCATTCATCACTCTTATACTCTCTTTCATCTCCTTACACCTACAGCCCCATCACCTGGCAATCACCACATTGTTGTCTGTGTCTATAAGTCTTTCTCTCTCTCACTGTTTCTTTTTGGTCCTTTTTTGTTCAATCCTTCCAGCCTCGTCATCCAACCCCAATCCCAGACAGCAGTCTGCCTGCTCTCTATGTATGAGTCTGTCTTTATTTTACTTGTTAGTTCACTTAGTTCATTAGATTCCACAAATGAGTGAAATCATATAATACTTGTTTATCTCTGCCTGACTTGTTTCACTTAGCATAATGCTCTCCAGGTTCATCCATGCTGTCACAAAAGGTAAAATTTTCTTAATTTTTATAGCCACATTGTATTTCATTGTGTAAATGCACCACAGCTCTTTTATCCACTCATCTACTGATGGACACTTGGGTTGTGTCCATATCTTGGCTATTGTAAATATGCTGCAATGAACATAGTGGTGCATATATTCTTTCAAATTAGTGTTTTGGGTTTCTTCATATGAATTCCCAGAAGTGGAATTGCTAGGAAATAGGCCAGTGAGCTGGTGTATCAAAATTCACCAAAAAACCGAGCTTAACTCGGGTGGTGTGTCACTTTGAGAAAAACGGCCTAACCAGAAGTCCCAGAACTAGACGCTCTGTGCCGGAGTTCTGTTGTTTTGGCCTACAGACTTCCAGCACAGAGTGTCTGCACTACAGCAAATGTTTTATCCTCGGCTACTGCACCTGGCTGTGCAGGAGCCTAGGATGAATCGTCCTTCTCGGCATGCGACCCCATACTTCTCTGGTATGCTGCTGCATGTGGCTGCGTGTCATCAAAAATGGCTACATGTGTCAGTGCTGACATGGTGTCATAGATTCACCATCATGAACATAGGCAGTTTTATTTTTAATTTTTTGAGGTAACTCCGTGCTGCTTTCCACAGTGGCTGCCAATCTGTATTCCCAGCAATAGTGCACCAGGGTACGCTTTTCTCCATACTCTTGCCAACACTTGTTTGTTGGCTTGTTGATGATAGCCATTCTGACAGGTGTGAGATACTATCTCTTTGTGGTTTAAATTTGCATTTCTCTGATGATTAATGATGTTGAGAATCTTTTCATATATGTATTGGCCATCTGTATGTCCTCTATAGAGAAGTGTTTATTCAGGTCCTTTGCTCATTTTTTTAGTTGGGTTGCTTGTTTTTTGGTGTTGAGTTTTGTAAATTCTTTATAAATTTTGTATAGTAATTAATCCTTTATCAGATGTATTGACAAATATATTATCCCATTTAGTGGGTTGTCTTTTCATTTTGTTGATGGTGTTGTTTGCTGTGCAAAAACTTTTTAGTTTGATATAGTCTTATGTGTTCATTTTTTCTTTTGTTTCCCTTGCTTGAGGTGCTATATCAGAAAAAATATTGTTACAGGAAATGTCCAAGATTTTACTACCTAGGTTTTATTCTAGGATTATTTTAGTTTCGAATCTAACATTTGAGTCTTTAATTCATTTTGCCTTTTTCATGTATATGGTATAAAAAGGTGGTCAGATTTTATTTATTTTATTTTTTTGCATGCATCTGTCCAATCTTGTCAATACCATTTATTGAATAAACCATCTTTACTCTATTGTATGCTCTTGCCTCCTTTGTCAAATATTAATTATCCATATGTGTGTGGGTTGATTTCTGGGCTCTTTATTCTATTGCATTGATCTATATGTCTATTTTTATGCCAGTACCATACTGTTTTGGTTACTATGGCCTTGTAGTATAGTTTGATATCAGGTAGTGTTATTCCTCCAACTTTGTTCTTCATTCTCAAGATTGCTGTCACTATTCACAGTCTTTTATTGTTTCATATAAATTTTTGGAATATTTTTCTATTTCTGTGAAATACACTATCAGTATCTTAATAGGAATTGCTTTGAATCTATAGATTGCTTTGGGTAATATAGACATTTTAATGATATTAATTCTTCCTATGCATAAACATGGCATATGCTTTCACTTATTTGTCTCTTCTTCAATCTCTTTCTTTAATGTCATAATTTTCCAAGTACAGGTCTTTTATATCGTTGGTTAAATTTATTTCTAGTATTTTCTCCTTTTTGAAGCAATTGTGAATGGTATTGTTTTCTTAGTTTCCCTTTGTGATAGATCATTATTGGTGTAGAAAAATGAAACTTATTCCTGGATATTAATTTTGTATCCTGATGTTTTACTGAATTCATTTATCAGTTCTAGGTAGAATCTTCAGGGTTCTCTATCTGGTATGATGTCATTTGTAAATAATGACAGTTTTACTTCTTTCCAACTTGAACGCCTTTAATTTCTTCTTGTCTGATTGCTATGTCTATGACTTCCAGTACTATATTGAATAAGAGAGGTGATAGTGAACGTCTCTGTCTTGTTCTTAATTTTAAGGGAAATACTTGTAGTTTTTTCCTGTTGAGTATGATGTTGGGTGTAGGTTTGTTATATATAGCCTTTATTACACTGAGTTACACTCTCTCTATTCCCATATTGCAGGAAGTTTCTAGCATAAATGGGTGCTGGATTATATAAAATGCTTTTTCTGGATTTATTGAAATGATCATGTGATTTTTATCCTTCATTTTTGTTATGTAGTATATCATGTTTATGAACTTATGAATTTACCAAACTTGTACCCTCGAAATAAATCCCACTTGATTATGGTGTATAACCTTTTTAATGTATTTTCTGGATCTGGTTTGTTATAATTTTGTTAAAGATTTTCTCATCTATGTCCATCGGTGTTATTGACCTATAATTTTTCTTTTTGTAGTGTCTTTATCTGGATTTGGAATTAGGAGAATGCTGGCCCTGTAAGATAAATTTGGGAATCTTCCCTCCTTTTGAATTTTTTGGAATAGTTTGAGAAGCATAGGTGTAGTTTGTCTTTGAATGTTTGGTAAAATTCATCTGAGAAGTCAGCCGCTGATCCAGAACTTTTGTTTGTTGGGAGGTTTCTGATTACTGCTTCAATTTCACTAGTTGTAATCTGTCTATTCAAATTTCCTAATTCTTTCTGATTCAGTTTTGGAAGATTATATGTTTCTAAAAATTTATTCTATTTAATTCAAATTATTTAATTTGTTGGTATATGTTTTTTCATATTTTCTTACAAGTTTTTGGATTTTATTTGTGGTCTGTTGTCACTTCTCTTTTATATTCTTCTTTTTTCTTGATGAGTCTCATTAGGGTTTGTCAATCTTGTTTATCTTTTCAAAGAACCAACTCTTGGTTTCATTAATTTTATTGTTGGTTTTTTTTTTTTACTCTATTTATTTCTACTCTGATCTTTATTATTTCCTTCCTTATACTCACTATGGGCTTTTTTGTTCTTTTTCTCATTCCTTTAAGTATAAAGTTATATTATTCATTAGAGATTATTCTTGTTTCTTGAGGTAGGCTCATAATGCTATGCATTTTCCTCTTAAGAATAACTTTGCTGTGTCTTATCAATTTTGAACTGTTGTGTTTTCATTTTCATATGTTTCAATGTATCTTTTTATTTTTTCCTTGATCTCATTGTTAACCCATTCATTGTTTAGTAACATATTATTTTGTCTTTATATCTTTGTGTGTTTTTTCTTGTGATTGATTTCTAGTTTTATACCATTATGGTCAGATTAGATGCTTGATATAATTTCAATCTTCTTAAATTTATTGAGACTTGTTTTGTGTTTTAACATGTGATCTATCTTAGAAAACGTTCCACACGCACTTGAAAATAATGTATGTTCTACTGCTTTGGGGTGAAATGCTCTGATAATATTAAATTCAGCTAATATAATGTGTTATTTAAGGCCACCATTTTCTTTTCGATTTTTTGTTTGGAAGATTTATTCATTAATGTCAAATAAGTGTTAAAATCCCCTACTATTACTGCTATCAATCTCTCCTTTTATGTTCATCAAGATTTGCTTTACATATTCAGTTGCTCCTACATTGGGTGCATAAATTTTTAAGAATTATATCCTCTTGTTGGATTGTCCTCTTTATCATTATATAGTGTCCTTCTTTATCTACTATGATGGCTTTTGTTCTAAAATCTGTTTTGTTAACTATAAGTATTGATACCTCAGCCTTTTTTCCCAAAGTCTATTGCATGATATCTTTTCCCATGCCTTTACTTTTAAGTCTGTGTGTATCTTTCATTCTGAGGTGGATCTCTTGTAGACAGGAGATATATATATATATATATATATATATATATATATATATATATATATATATATAGTCTTTCTTATTCATTCAGCAATCTTATGCCTTTGATTGGAGCATGTAAGCCATTCATTTTAAGTGGCTATTGATAGGTACATATTTATTGTCGTTTTATTCCTTTAACTATGTTGCTCTGTTTGATTTTCTCTTCTTCTGTTTTTTTTTTTTTTTTTTTTTCAAAATAGGCCCTTTAACATTTCTTGTATAACAGTATGATGGTAACAGACTCCTTCAGTTTTTGAGAAGCTCTTTATTTCTTCCTAAATTTTAAATGATATTCTTGCTGGGCAAAGTACTCTTGTTGGCAAGTCCTTGCTTTTGTGGGGTAGCTAATGGGGAAAGGTCAGGTGGAGAACTCAGACCCCAGGAACTTAGGCTGGGGCCACCCACACAATCAAGCGCGCCAAAAAAACTTCCTAGAGGACCTTGGGAAAAGATTGACTGTCTGTTAGCCAGTGAGATTTCACCACGTCATAACTACTCGCCCACCCTAGAGGACCCCTTTAAATACCTCACACACAGTCAAATTAGGGCAACTCGCCTAGTCTCTGAACCCCGGACCTGGGGAGACATCATTGGGCGGGATGCACGGTACTTAATAAAGCTGCTTATTATTTCCACACTTTGTGGCTCCCGGCCCTCCTGTTCCTTCTTTCTCAGCAGGGAAAAACACCTTACAGTTTTTAATCACTTTGAATATTTCATGCCAATTTTTTCCAGCTTGAAATGTTTCTGTTGAAAAATCCCTGACAGTCATTGGAGCTCCCTTGTAGGTAATTATGTCCTTTTCTTTTGCTGTGTATTTTCTCTTTGTTTTTAACTTTTGCCATTTTAATTGCAATATGCCTTGCTGTAGGCCTCTTTGGGTGCATCTTGTTTGGGGCTCTCTGCATTTCCCTGACTTGTGTGTTTTTTTCCTTCACCAGGTGTATGACCAGTAGTTGTGATCGTCTTGGTCATGCATATGCAAGTTTGCATTGAATTCAGGCAGGTGGAAAAGAAACAGTGGAGCCAAAAAATGGTGGGCCATTCCCTTATTAAAGTCTTGTACCAGACAACTAGCAAATACACAGGGCTCCCAAAGCCACTGACACATTCTCCGATTCCACAACGAAGAGAATCTCCAGTTCCTCCTAGAATCTAAGGCCTCATCAGTCTCAGTGGAGCTTGCAAATCCCCTCACCTCTGGTCCCCCATCTGCACACCTTCTCTCTCCCTGCCAGCATGGCTTCATTCTTCAGCACTCTGAATTTTCTCTGCTCTCACTTGGCAAACATGGCTTCTTTCTGCCTCAACTTCTCTCTCTCTTTGAAACTTTCTGGAGTGAAAACCTCTCCTCCATCAAACATTAGCAAAACAATGACCCTTCCCAAGTAGGCAGGTAATTTGCAATTTCACAGACCACATATACCTGGAGCTGCCCAGCTCCCAATGCAAACTATAAGTGAGCAAACATGAAAATCAAATTTTACATACTTATTTGACCAACACCAGGTTAGGAAAGTTTTTGGTCATTATTTCTTCAAATAGGTTCTTGGTCCCTTGCTCTCTCTCATCTCCTTCTGATACCCCTGTGATAAGGATGTTGTTACACTTAATGTTGTCCCAAAGTTCTCTTAAACTCTCCTCATTATTTTTATTTATTTTTTTTTACAGCTCTCAATGGGTGTTGTTTTATTTCTACCCTGTCTTCCAAATCACTGATTTAGTCCTCTGCTTCATTCAGTCTACTGTTTATTCTTTCCAGTATATTCTTGATGTCAGATATTATGTTCTTTATTTTGGACTGACTCATTTTTATGGTTTCTGTGTCCTCTTTTATGCTTGCTATCTGTTTGTTGAAGTTTTCACTTTGTTCCTTGAGCATATGTATAACCATTTTTTTAAACTATATTTGATAAATTGTTTATTTCATTTCATTTAGCCCTTTTTCTGGAGATTTCTCCTGGTCTGACATTTGAGGCTCATTTCTTTTTCTCTCCACTTTGGCTGCTTCTTTATGTTCTCTGTGTGTGTGTGTGTGTGTGTGTGTGTGTGTGTGTGTGTGTGTGTATTATATATATATAATCTGCTATGACTTCCAGTCTTTGCATGGTGGCCTTATATAGCAGGTGCTCTTCTGAGTCCAGTGGTGCAGTCTCCTTGATCACCTAATCTGGGTGCTCTAGAAATGTCGGTTGTGTGGGTTATGTGGACCCTGAGGTTGTAACTGAATTTTGATATCTATTGGCTTGTTGTACATTGGATTGACCCTCTGTGAGGTTCTACCATGATCAAGGTATGCTAACTGCTGTGCAGATGCTGATCATCAAAAAGAGAATTCATTTCAGCTGGCTTTGGTGCCTAATGAAATCTCCTTTTGGATATACTGCTTATGAAGTTAACTGAACCCTGCTCTGATGTTGTCTGAAGTTGGCCACTGGGTATATTGGTTCTGGACTTCTTGGAAGGAAATCTAGTGAAGGTCAATATAAGACGGTGCCTGTGTCTGATCCTTAGCAACCTGTTTAGAGCTACAACTGATCCACAGTTTGTGGCTGCCCCTGCTGGGCTTGGGTATGCACAGAAAGGACCAAGCTACACACAAAGTCTAGCTTCTACCAGCACCAGGCCTGGAGGCAGGTCAGCTAAAGTCCCAAGGCACCCAAGATCCACTTCTAGCTGCCTCTGCCTACTGACTGCTTGTTAGACTCAGTCACTGATAGTACCTCTGGTGGAGTAGGGAGGATGGGGCTAGTAGATCTCCTCCAAAGGAGAGGTGCTAGTCAAGCTTCAGGGAAGGTGGCAGGTATGGCTCATACCCCAGAGCCACAAGTCTCAGTCTGTCCTGGATTTTGTCCCAAGTTCAGCAGGGCATGGACTCTGGAGCCAGGAGGGTCGGTCTACTGAATCTCCCATGATGGGGAAGCACCAGTCAGATTCACTGAAAAGTAGAGAGAATTGCTCTCTCCTTAAAGCCAGAAAATTGAGTCACTATCACCTCACACCCCTCAAGTCTGTCCAGAACTGTGTTCCCTGCTCAGGCCACTGACTTTCCAGCAGGGTCTACTCTCCACACAATGGGGTAAGAAAAAGTTTTGAGTTTGAGGCAATTGCCTTTCTCCAGGCTGATGTGGTATGGAGGGAAGTTCTCCACCCAAGAAAGATGGTGACGTGATAGTGGAAAATGACTCAGCACAAGAACCCTGGTGGCTGTTCACCCCACTCTGTCTCCTCAGAACTGCAAACCCCTAACTCACCTCACACAAGTCTAATCAGCTCAGCCCTCCCTCTGCAGGAGCCTAGGGTAAGTGGCTGTGGATGACATTTTGTAAATTTGCCCTTTAAAAGGGTGCTTGCGTCCTGCAGGCTCCCATCTCTTTTTGGCAGATAGAACCCTTACTGCTTTTTACAGACAAATATTATGAGAACACCTCTTTCTGGCTCTGATGCTCTGGGTTTGGAATCTTGACTTGAGATTAAAGCCCTACCTTCTCAGATGGAATCCCCCTTGCTGTTCAGATGTCTCTCCAGAACCTCCGCCGCTACTCGTGGGAGAGGAGCGAGTTCTTTTTTCACATCTCTGCACTTCCCACTAGTCTCCATGTGGCTTCTTCTGTGAATCCTTTGCTATAAGACTCCTCCTTTATTTAGTCTGAAGGTGGTTATTCAGGAAGGTTATTCTTCTTCTTCTTTTTTTTATTCATTTTAGAGAGGAGAGAGAAAGAGGTGGGGGGTGGGAACAAGAAGCATCAACTCCCATATGTGCCTTGACCGGGCAAACCCAGGGTTTTGAAGCGGCTACCTCAGTGTTCCAGGTTGATGCTTTATCCACTGTGCCACCACAGGTCAGGCCAGGATGATTATTCTTAAATTTAATTGTTAACTCCAGGCCCTGGCTGGTTGCTCAGTGGATAGAGTGTCAGGCCGGGTATATGAACGTCTGAGGTTTGATTTCTGGTCCGGGCACACAGGAGAAGTGACCATATACTTCTCTACATGCCCTCTCCCCATTCTTTTCCTCTTCCTCTCCTATAGTCAGTGGCTTAGCTGGTTCTAGAGTGACCCAAGAGACTGAGAATAGTGCTGTCAGAGTACATCAGCTTCAGGTGCTAAAAATAGCTTGGTACTCTAGCATCAGGCCCAAGGTGAGGTTGCTGGGTGGATCCTGGTTGGGGTGCATGAGAGAGTCTGCCCCACTGCCTCTCTACCTCTCCTCATCACCTAAAATAATTATAACTCCAATTTAGTCCTGGGAGAAGGTGAGTGCAATGTCTACCTATTCTGCAACCATCTTGGGTCTCCTAAGCCATATCATATTTATGATAGCAGCACTTACCAACCTCTACATTTCACTAATGCAGCTTGCTCCTTTTGCCTTGCTCTTTGTCTCATCACCCCCAACATCTCTAAGATAATACCCAATTCCTTCTATACACAGAGTCAAGCTTATCCTGAGTGTTGCTGACTTTACTCATCTGTTTCAGATTTCTATTTTTCTATATTCTTACCCTCACATTTTCTTTCCTACCTTAAAGGAAATAAGCTTTTATGTTTCTACTTATAGATGCTCTATGAACTTAATATCATCCTCAGAATCTACCCATCAATCATTTCCTTTTTATACTTTAGTTTTTCTCCATTGTATCTTCTCTCTTCTATAAAAGAGGAACTAAACCTTCTCTTGATCTTATTAATCATTCACTATATAACAAACTTTCTCAATGTCAAACTCCCCAGTAGGATTGGCTATTCTTTTCTTATGGTGACATTCTACTTACCCACAATTTGTCCCTTAATGTCCCTGGGAAGCTGCTAAAACCACTTATCAAATTTTACCTTCTCTTTCCCAAAATAAGTCAGCCCTATTGCCTTTGTATTTATGTAGTATTTGGCATTATCAGACATAACTTTATTTTCACGTTCTTCTGTATATCTTTTTTTTCCTAAGGTTTCTATCAAAATACATTTTTTTCCTATTTTTTCTTCATTTTTATTGCTTCCTAAGGCATTCTCTCTCTACAAACTTAATACAAAGTTTTGTAAAATTATTTTTCAGCAGTCTTCTACACTCTCTCTTTCAAGTTTCTCTCTTGACCTTGAGATGGCTTTCAAATAGAAGACTTTAGTTATATACTTTCCATAGATAATGCTCCAGTACAAATTTCCAGATTTAAGATCTTTTGAGTTAAAGCTGCAGCTTCTAGTGATCTTTTGACATCTATTCCAGAGTTACCTGCACACACCGCAAGATTTATCAAGGCCCAAACAAACTTTTCCTCTAATATCTAATCCTCATGCCACTGACTCTCTGGTTCTAAAGCTGATCCCAGTATCTCCCAGGGTACAGGCTTAATACTTTTATTCGTCTTTGAATGTGTCCTCCACAGATAGTTGCATCAAATAGTTTCAGGGTCTAATATTCCCATGAGCCTTCAAACTGAATGTAATTTGTCTCTGGCCCTGAAACATTCATAATACTGGGACTGTGGTCTGTGTTCTTTTTTAAAGCAGGTTTGAAAAAGAAATCTCCACTCCTGCGTTATCAGCAATTCTAATTACTGAACTGAATCTTAATTGTTTCTTATCGATGCAGTGTTCATATACTGGAATAATATTTACTAAATTAGTGGAAACGAACCTGCAGTGATTCTCTTAGTCATTCTCCTATTAAAAGATAGCAAAATTTTTGCATTGTATCTAATTTCATATTTTTTATTTTCTAAATCTTAAGAAATGCATAATGTCTTCTGAACAATAAGGGTAGTAGCAAAAGTTGGAAACTTGCTACTGTATTTGACATTTTTAACTCTATGACAAAAGTTTTAAAAAAATTACTATTATTTTAATTCTTATTAAATTTATTGAGTTGACATTAATTAACAAAATTATATAGATTTTGGGTGTACAATTATATAATAAATTAATTGCATACTGTATTTTGTATTGTGTGTTCATCCCAAGTCAAGTCTCCCTTCCATCACCATTTATTACACCTTTATCCTCTTCTACCTTTCCCAAGCCCCCCTTCACTCTGGGAGTCACCATACTGTTATCCATGTCTATGAGGGTCTCTTTTGCTTAATCCCTTTACCTTTTTCACCCAGCACCCCACCCCTCTTTCCTCTAGCAACTGTCAGTCTGTTTTCTGTATCTGTGAGTCTGTTTCTTTTCTGTTTGTTTTGTTCATTAGATTTCACATATATATAAATCATATGGTATTTATCTTTCTCTGACTGGCTCATTTCACTAAGCATAATGCTCTCCATATCTATCCATGTTGTCCCAAAAGGTAAAGTTTTCTTTTTCACAAACACATAGTATTCCAACATGTAAATGTACCACAGTTTTTTTTTTATCCACTCAACTACTGATTTGCACTTGGGCTGCTTCCAAATATTGGCTATTGTAAGTAATGCTGCAGTGAACATAAGGGTGCATATATTCATTTAAATCAGTGCTTTAGGTTTCTTCATATATATCCAGAAGTGTAATTGCTGGGTCAAAAAACGCACTCAAAATGGATTAAAGACTTAAATGTAAGACTGCAAATCATAAAAATCATAGAAGAAAACATAGGCAGTAAGATCTTGAATACATCTCAAAGTATGTTTTTTTCTGATATGTCTACTTGGGCAAGGAAAACAAAGGAAAAATAAATACATGGACTACATCAAACTGAAATGTTTTTGCACAGCAAACAAAACTATCAATAAAACAAATAGACAACCAAGTGAATGGGAAAATATATTCACAAATAAATCTGATAAGGAACTAATATCCAAAATTTATAAAGAACTTATATAACTCAACACCAAAAAAATACAAACAATCCTATTAAAAAATAGGTAAAGGACCTGAAGAGACACATTTCCAAAGAGGACATATGAATGACGAATAGACATATGAAAAGATGTTAAACATCAACAATCACCAGAGAAATGCAAATTAGAGCTACAGTGAGATATCACCTAATACCTTTCAGAATGGCTATCATCAATAAATCAAGAAACAAGATTTGGTGAGGATGTGGAGAAAAGGGATCTCATGTGCACTGTTGGTGGGAATGCAGATTGGTGCAGTTACTATGGAAAACAGTATGGAGCTTCTTCAAAATTTTTTAAATGAAACTGCCTTACAACCTTATTATTATTAAAGCAAAAGCAATGTGGTATCAACTTAGCCATTTCTGTACAAAAGTGTTGCTATGATTAAGTAGGCATTTTCACTTAACATTTTCTATGTTCATCTTCTTCAACTTTTTGAGAAAATACAAGGAGTCCTCATATGAGCACTATAAAGGTAGTTAGGTGTGAGTAAATAATGTGGTTTAACAATCATGGCATTTTTTGTTCTATTTTGTTTCATTATTAGAGAATGTAAAAAATTTTGCAAAAATATAGCCATGGCCTAGTTTCACACCAATGATTTCTGAAAGAAAAAATACCCACAGATGTACGCTATAATTTAGCTACACTGAAGGGAAGTGGTTGCATCTCTGTGGAAGCAATCAGCTCAAGCCTGGGACATATACATGCTCCCTTCCAATAGCCCAGAGAGGTTACCAGTCATAAGTGCAGATGGCCACGCCTAACTGCTGGGGTGCTGGCCTAGTGCTGAGGGAGTGATCCCAGGGAACAATGTGTTATAGACCAAAAGTATCAGGGAGGAGTCTCTCAAGAGTCCTTGTGTCCAGGTCATAAGATGGTGGCCCACAGGCCAAACTTGGCAGTGTTTCTTGGCATCATATTGTTGGCTCAAACAGTGTTTTTCACAATGTTGGCCCAAATAGAGTTTTAAATCTAGGCTGGATACCAACATTTAAAAAATCATGAAATTTCACATAAAACTATGGATTTCTGGTTTCTCAATATCTGGCCTTTCTACGCACATGAAACTGCTTGGCTGGAGTTGAAAGAGGTTAACCTTTTGCATTGGACTGGTGTTTTGTCTTTCAGAACCATCCTTACAATGGAGCCAAACCAGCTCCATCCATCATTCTGTGTATTAGCTACATGGTCTGTGTAGCTGTTGAAGAAATGGAAAGTTGTGACTCTGGCTTACATCAGACCTGAGGAATCAATTGGCAGTTACCACAATACCTCAAATAAAGTCTTGCTCATCAGAAAGAATAGGTTTATTTTCAGGATGAGAAAAAATATTTTTTGAATGAAATAATCATAGTAAAGTTGGAAGAAATAGCCATTATTCTCTGTGACTTGAAACTCATGGAAACATTCTCATGCCATAATATTTACCTACCAGATTGCCATGGCTTGGTAGTTCTTCTATTAAAAATAATTTAAAACAAAACAGTATGTCATCCCTGGGGATATAAAGATGAATTAAATGCGGTTTTTACCTTTACTTTTATCAGATTCAGAATAAAAAAAGAAAATTCATGGTCTTAGAAATATAATTCAGCATTTTTTTCTAGTTTTATTATTTGATTTATTTACTCTAAATATCCAATTAACTTACTCTCAATATCAAAACTATTTCTTATATAGCCAATATCAGTTACCTATGCTGTTTTTTTCAATTATTTTAGACCGTTTGCTTCTAAAGAGCTCTTTTAAATATCAAACAAAATGTCCTTAAAAGTCTTTAAACAGATATTTTTCTAAAGTTAAATAGAAATATTTATTTTAAATATTAAATTTGTAATATAAGGCCAATTTAATGTTTCCCTATATTGTTTTGAGTAGAACACTAGTGTTATGTTCTTAAGAAAAAAAAAAGAAAGAAAGAAAACAGCATAATTCCACTTATATGTGGAGCCAAAAATTGTCAAATGTATAATGCAGAGAGTAGACTGGTGGTTACCAGGGGCTGCAGTGAGTGGAGAAAATGGGGAGATGTTGTTCATTGCTGTAAAGGTTCAGCTAGGAGATGTAAGTTTTGGAGAGCTGCTGTGCGACATAGAGCCTACAGATAGCATACTGTATTGTGTGTTTAAAAATTTGTTATGAACATGAATTTTATATTGTTTTCTTATCTATAAAGTGGGAATACTGTAGTTCTACTTGTCTCATCAGTTTATAGTAAGGTTTAAAAATCACATACATATCATGACACACAAAGTAGGAACTGAAAAAAAATAGTCATTTTTGTCCTCCTGGTTATTTTTGTCAAGACCATATTGAAAAGCAGGTAAGGTCCTGGCCAGTTGGTTTAGTGGTAGAGCATTGGCCTGGTGTGTGGAACTCCCGGATTCGATTCCTGGTCAGGGCACACAGGAGAAAGACCATCCGTTTCTCCATGCCTCACCCTCACCCTTCTCTCTTTCATTCTCTCTCTTTTCTCCACCTACAGCCATTGCTTAGTTTGAGCAAAGTTGGCCCTTGGTGATGAAGATGGCTTCATGGCCTCCCCTCAGTAGCTACTATAGCTCGGTTGCTGAGCAATGATTCAGTGGCCCCACATGAGCAGAGCATTCCCCCCAGAAGACTTGCCAGGTGGATCCTGGTCGGGGCACATGCAGGAGTCTGTCTCTCTGCCTCTCACTTAATAAAACATAATAATAAAATAAAAATAGTTTTTAAAAATCAGGTATGAGAATTTTGTGGGATTGGATACAAATACATACATTTAGATGTTCTCAAATTCTTTTGGAATTCAGATACAGAGTGAGTAGCAGAACACAAGAATACAAACAAATGTTTAAAAATCCATGGATAAATGCAGTTCCACAGGGGACTAGCTTTAGAAAGTGTGGTTCAGTAGGGGAGAACCAAAGGGGAGCAAGGCAAGCACAGGGTGAGTGCAGGCTTGGCTGCAGCTCCCTCATGGGCAGAAGCTGGTTCCCCTCCCAGAGCTTCGTTCTCTGGAGGCAGTTCATGAAAGACTGATGAATGAAAAAAGTGAAGAGTAGCTGGGGAATGAAAGAAAGAGGAAGAATGGACATGACAACCCAAGAGTAAAAAGCATCTTTCTTCATAATTTTTATAAGGTGGATTTTGATTATCTTGTAGAAGATTGGGAAGTTCATGACAAAAAACTATAAAGTTCCCCTTAAACAGGTTGCTGAACTCTTACAAATATCCTTCATGGTAACCCTTTCCAAATTTTAACTCCCTCTATGCTCTGATTTATATAAGCCGACAGTGATGGGTGGAGAGGCTGAGCAGCTATGTGACTCTACTCTAAGAGTACTTCTTTTCTAACACAGTCTAAGGGCTGATGTCATTTCAAGGTTCCCTGTCCTCCTTCCCATTATTCTGAATTACCCATATGGAAAACTCAGTTATAATCTTTAGTACTTCCTTTTTGTGTCTATTACTGGTGGCCTCGGCCAGGCAGGTCCACATTGGATTCGGGCACACAGTAGAGAAACTGCAGACCGGAAAGTGTTAGTTCATTCCATTGAATGAAGTCTCACGACAGCAGACAAACAAGTAGGCAGAGGAAAACCTCTTCTCAGGCAAAGAAACAGCAAGAATGGCCCCTCACAGTGGTGGGCAGGCAATCTGCCATCCACAATCCCCTGAGTGCAAGCACCCATAGCCTTATATAGGCCATACACACGTGGTGCAGCCATAGGCTCACGCACCAATCAGGCAAAGTGCTTGCAGCCAGTAAAACAGAGAGCAAGCCTAACACAGCTTCCCCACACTGTAAATTCCAAATTTTAGGTGGAAGAAATCTACTTTTTATATATTTACAAAGCTTATTCTTTGAAAGCTGGCTATATAAAATATGACTTAATAAGATTGTCTCTTTCTGAGCCTGCTTCATAAGAGCTAAGGTTGTGGGTGCAGATTATGACTTCCTTTCTCAAACTGCTTTAAGAAAACTGAAATCAAAGGTCTTTTGCTTTATACTCTCTGGAAGACACAATCTCACATGTAAGGGCTACAAGTTAAGGCCTAAGTCAAGGTTCCAGCATTTGGGAAGAAAGAACCTGGGCTGCCTGGTCTGGATTTATACTGATTCAGCAGATTTCAGTCGTCTTGGCTATTTTAGCTTTTGTAAAACATTTAACTTTCCTTCTAGAAAGTGAAACCCTCAAAGAAAGAAACCTGGTTGTATTTATCCTTAAATATTTAGACATTCAGTATATCCTACATGGATGATGTAGCAAACCTGATATTTCTGGCAGTCAGATGAATTACAGGCACAGTGGGCCAGGGCTTTAACACAGGGTCTTACTTCACCTTCTCAACAATAGCTCCAGGTAAATGTGAGCATATGGTTCAAAATGAGATTTGATTTTAAAGTTAAGAACCTACCTATGAAAAGGAAGTGATATTTAAGGCTGTTCATATCTTAAGGGGATTGGTATTTTGATTGATCATGCCCATTGCTATGAACTGAATGTGTTCCCCCAACAGGCTATGTTGAATCTTAAGCCCCGGTGTGATGGTATTAGGAAGTGGGGCCTTTCGGAGGGGATCACATTGTGAGAGTGGAGCCTCTATGAAAAGGATAAGCATCATTATACAAAAGAGCTCGGAGAACTCTGTCGTCCCTTCCACCATGCAAGGCCACAGCAAACAGGCAGCCATCTATGAGTCAGGAAGCAGTTCTCATCAGATATTTGTCTTGGACTTTCAGCCTCCAGAAATTAAGAAATAAATATCTGTTTGATTATAAGCCACCCAGTCTGTGGTATGATGTTATAGCAGCCCCAACAGACTAAGACACCACTATCTGGAGTCTTTATGAGTTTCCATATTAGAAGGTGGAAATGTCTAAACAAATCCCCAGGTTCTTGGAGGAGAATAAAACTGCTCACCAATCTGGCCTAAACTGAAGCCTAAAGACTGAGGTAAGTTGAGGCAGCTGGCCTGAATAGGTGAATCAAATGGGAAAAGAAAAGGTAGAGATTGACTAGTTGATTATTAAACTATTAATTTACCTCTGAGCCCTCCCACTCCCAAATGTCACATCAGACTTCAAAACCTCATCAACAGGGAAATTGTGCAGCTTTTCCTTTTGTTTGTCAGGATTTCTTTTCTCTTGTCATATAGCAAGAACCAAATGTGCAGGTCTGCAAAATGTTTGCAATGAATTGCTTATGTTATTTTCAAATGTCTCAGCATCACTATGATGTGGAATTGCCCACAAATGACATCTATTGCTTTACAAAGTCATGCACCTCACTCCCGGCTTCTTCTATGGGTTTTTGACTTTTCACTAAAGACTTCTGCTTTGGCCTGACCAGGCAGTGGCATAGTGGATAGAGCGTTGAACTGGGATGCAGAGGACCCAGGTTTGAGACCCCGAGGTCGCCAGCTTGAGTGTAGGCCCATCTGACTTGAGCAAAAGCTCACCAGCTTGGACCCAAGGTCGCTGGCTCCAGCAAGGGATTGCTTGGTCTGCTGAAGGCCCGCGGTCAAGGCACATATGAGAAAGCAATCAATGAACTAAGGTGTCACAGCGGAAAACTGATGATTGATGCTTCTCATCTCTCTCCATTCCTGTCTGTTTGTCCCTATCTATCCCTCTCTCTGACTCTCTCTGTGTCCCTGTAAAAAAAACCCAAAAAGACTTCTGCTTTTTTTCTTTGACTTGGAATGTTGATTTTACTTCCCAAAAATGACCATGGAAGGTCTCACTCATAATCTCATTTTAAATAGCTTACTGCACCATCTTCTCTTCTGAAAGTTGTCTCCTTCTCCTCTCACCGGGCAATGCCCACTTAGCTCATTGGTGCTTTTATAGAAAATGAGAGCACCTGTGTTTCGGAATGAAAGCAAGTATAAGTTTACTTGGCTCTGTGGCAAATTTCAATCTAATTTTTTTAAGTAGCATGTATTTAAGAAACTACTTATTAATTGTGACAGAGAGTCAGTGTTGAAGAAAGATGAATATGGTCCATCTTATAATCAACATAACAATTCAAATATATATTGGTTAGGAAACAAAAACCTCAAAGGTGAAACTTAAACCACAACTACTTGGACACCTTATTAATGTAATTATATTGTAGAACACACTTATCTCAAAGACATGAAATTATGTAATAATTACCTAAACTGATGCAATTATGATTTATAATATGTGTAGTGATCATGGATGATAAGCCAGCTATTATTTGCATGAGAATCACACAAATTCTTCTGAAACTTTCTGAATACATGAATTACTTGCCTTCATCTGTAGACAGATGAATTTGCTCATGTCATTATGTCATTGATTAAAAAGTGTAGGCCTGTGAGGAAAGCATAGAGTTGGACAGTTAAGGATGCCTCCTCACATCACCCACTTAGTGATGTTGGGGTGCATTTAGCAAGTGGGGACTCCCCTGTAGGAAACCTGCTTGCCTCCTCTGAGACCTGCTGAATATTTCCTGAAAGGAATTTAGCTCAGTGTCTGAGGATGGGAAATGATCTTTTTTCTCCAGATTATAGTTTGGTTACATTATCTTGTTCTAGACTCATTTTCATCTCTACAAACATGTCTTCACTAACTTTGTTCATTCACCACCCTTCATGATGAAACTGCCCACTCCACCTTCTGAGAACAGTGACACACGGGAAACCACATTGTCAGCCTTTGGGAAAGAAGGCAGGGGACCTGCCCAAATCCAGGTGAGATTACAAGTTTTATGTAGTAGAAGGAAATAACTAAGTCATTCTGGGCAACCTCCCAGGGGCTTATGTTATTTTTAAATGTTTCAGCATCACTATAATGTGGAGTTGCCCATCACAGTGGGCAACTCATAGGCTTGGAGACTGGAAATTGAGGAATAATTTTGGAAAAATAAAACAAAGCATATGGTCCTGTTAAAAATATAGGGTGTTCCAGATGTTAAAAATGTGGTCATGGTCATTATGCCCAAGAACAGTATAGAGTGATTCAGAGAAAAAGGGCCAGTATTAGCTCTTCATTTGCAAATTGTTGAAATGTTTGGAATGGGGAATTAGTTTCTTCAACTGACTTTGGAATTTGGGTCAGTGAAGGTAGGTACTCTGTGTGAGTGTTGGGCAGATAAAATATATTATGCTCACTTTGTAAAGATGGCGCTGCCCACATGGAAATTCGTTGATATTAATGTGTGTTCTGGAACAGGCTGTGGGCAGGCTGGGTCGTTATAGCCTAAGGATTAGTTTAAGAGTAAGTTCTTCTCCACACCCTTGACTGATTGGATTATGTAGGGTGGTGCACTCTCCTGAGGAATTCCATTATACAGAGACTTCCTTGTTTGTGTAATTGGATTAAAGGTTTTGAGTCTATGCTATAAAATGGGAGAGAGCAGTAGCTTGAGCTCTCTCGGTTCCTGGGTTCCTGAGATTAGTATCAGGAGAGCAGATTAAGGCCATGTGCAGGAGAAGCAGCCGAGATGGCAGAGTGCTGAGGAAGAAGCCAGTTTAAGAGTTTGTGCTGGAGGAGATGGGGAACAGAGGTGAATAAGTCTGGTGAGCTAGAAACCTTTGATTCTAGGAAACTCGGATAAGTCAGTAGCTTTGTGAGCACTGAATGTGTTGGTTTTGGAGCCCAGTGTGTGTTTTTGCTTGCTCGCCGGGTGCAAGCTAGAATTAAAGCTGATGGCTCACCAGTTTGTGGCTCCTGTGTTTCATTGCCATCTGTCTGAATCCAATGCGAACCTGCGTGGGTCGGGCTGCTGTGATAGTGGCCCCAACTACTGGCTTTACAGTGCGAGAGGGGAAAAAATAGCTAAGCTCTCTGCTAAATTACATATATATAATTACAAATATATATAAAATCTGGTTTAATTACTAAAACATAGTAAGAGTTACTATATTCCTTACAAATAGGCAAATGGAGGATGGTATCTTTAGCCCAATATAGCCCTGCTGATGCACAGGAGAGTCAGGAGGCAAACACAGGTCTAACTCTGAATTTGATGATCTTGACCACTAGACATCACACAGAGAAACAGAAGAGAGGTTTGAGAATGGCAGCTAATTGAGAAGAAGAGGGAATGCTCTTACAAGGAGGCTTGGCACATAGATAGCTATAAAACTTGAGTATTGGTCCTTTAAATCAAGTGGCTTTTTGAAATGTGTACTCTTGTTATTCTCTACTTTATAGATAAGGAAATACAGAGAAGTAAATTTATTGATCAAAGTTAATGTGAGAGAGCTTTCTGCATTGTCGAATATGGGAATATGGCACATGTGGATATTAAAGTTTATTTAACATTAGTATTAAAAAAGAGAAAAACCTCAGTTTCTTACTATGGTGGATGCTTCTTAACTGCTCAATAGCCACATGAAGCTGGGGGCTACTGAACGGATCTATATTGTTTCCATCATCCTGGAAAATTCTTCTGGACAGTGGTGTTATGCAATTATCAAGCCTATCTCCTCCTCTCTCTCTGGAAATACACTGTGTCCGTAAAGTCATGGTGCACTTTTGACCGGTCACACAGTCAAAAGTACACCATGACTTTATGGACACACTGTATAGTAGTACCAGAACCTCACACAGTCAGGAAGGCAGTAGGGTTGAGTTCCAGCCCCTGGGAGGTAGGCAAAATTAATAGATATCACTTATAAGTCCAGACTACATGAACTCCCAGGAGGGATGCTACCCATAATTCCTGCTCTGTTCAGGTGCTGTAGTTGAGCTTGGTGAATTGGTGCCCACAAGTTGAAGATGGTAGAGACTAAAGTGGAAGGAGCCTGGGTCCCTGAATCACTGCCTGGAGAGAAGCAGCCTATCAATTAAGGCCTCTTATTTGAACATGATGTGAATAAGACATAGATTTCAATTGTGTGGATCTGCTGGGATTTTGGAGTTTGTCATTGCAGCCAGCAGTCAATAGACTTTGGAGCTGTGACTTGAATTTAATATCGATGCAGAAATTTGCTTTCAACCCTTTATGATGATCAACAAAATAGAACAAGTAGAACAGAAAGAAGTTGGATTTAAAAAAATAGTGCAACTAGCAAACTATTCCACAAAAAAGGAATTTTCTTTCCTTTCAGAATTAGAAAACTTGTGAATAATAACAATATTAATAATTGTTCACCTTTTTAATTCCATGTGCTGAGAAACTGCATTATTGCATTTAGCCCCCAGGATAACCACATATGCTAAGTACCATTTTATCTTCATTTTACAGATGGGCAAACTGATATTCATCAAGGTTAACTAACTTATCTATGATAATGAACTCCTGTAGAATTGGGAAGAGCCATTATTCAAATAATGAACCAACACAGAGATAATTTGTGGGATGTTTTGACAATGGCTGTTACCAGCACAGTACAATGAAGAGATGCATGTAAAATAGGTCAGAACAGATCTATGAGGAAGTAGGATTCACTGGACATCTATGGCTTAATACACAATTATACTCTAATGAGGAAAGAGCCTTGTTCATTTATGATCATATGTGTGAGTATATGCAAGTATACAGTATTACATTTATTGGAAAAATCTATAGCAACTCTATCTATAGTACTATTTTTATTTTTTAACTAATTTATGTTCTAAAGCTCTCATTAAAAAAAAAATCCCCTCTTTCTGTATTGAAAGTCATGTTAGATTATATTGTTAGAGTCTGCTTCACAATTCTCATCATGATAGAAGAGGGAACTAAAATACTAACTGAAGCCTGACCAGGCAGTGGTGCAGTGGATAGAGCATCAAATGCAGAGGACCCAAGTTCGAAACCCCAAGGTCACCAGCTTGAGCATGGTCTCACCAGCTTGAGCGCGGGGTCACTGGCTTGATTGAACATGGGATCATAGACATGACACCCTGGTCACTGGTTTGACCCCAAAGGTCACTGGCTTTAAGCCCAAGGTCACTGGCTTGAGCCCAAGTGTAAAGCCAGTGGTCAAGGCCGGGATCACAGCCACCAGACCTGTGCAGGTTCACATTGGATTCGAACAGTCGGTAATTGTAAAGCTAATAGCCGGGGCCACAATCACAGCAGCCCGACCCACGCAGGTTCGCATTAGATTCGAACAGTCGGTAATGAAACACGGGAGCCAAGAACTGGTGAGCCATCAGCTTTAATTCTAGCTTGCACCCGGCGGGCAAGCAAAAACACACACTGGGCTCCAAAACCCACACATTCAGTGCTCACAAAGCTACTGACTTATCCGAGTTTCCTAGAATCAAAGGTTTCTAGCTCACCAGACTAACTCACCTCTGTTTCCCATCTCCTCCTGCACAAACTCTTAACAAACTGGCTTCTTCCTCAGCACTCTGCCATTTTGGCTACTTCTCCTCCACATGGCCTTAATCTGCTCTCTCTCTCTTGGTTCCTGAGTTCCTGAGGTTAGTATTAGAGAGGAGAGCAGAGTAAGGCCCCATGGAGGCCAGGAGAAGCAGTCAAGATGGCAGAATGCTGAGGGACAAGCCAGTTTGTTAAGAGTTTGTGCAGGAGGAGATGGGAAACACCTGTACGGGTCAGGTTGTTGTGATGGTGGCCTTGACTACTGGCTTTACAGATGGGAAACAGAGGTGAGTTAGTCTGGTGAGCTAGAAACCTTTGATTCTAGGAAACTCGGATAAGTCAGTAGCTTTGTGAGCACTGAATGTGTGGGTTTTGGAGCTGTTGGGCAGATAAAATATATTATGCTCACTTTGTTAAAGATGGAGCTGCCCACATGGAAGCCCGTCACCCAGGTGATATTATTTGCCCTTATGCTTGTGATGGGTGTGGGGGAAAAGTTGTAATGTAAGCAGGCCGGGTTGTTATAGCTTAAGGCCTTGTTTTAAGAGTAAGCTTTTCTCCACACCCTTGACTGATTGGATGATGTAGGGTGGTGATGTAGGGAGGAATCCCATTATGCCTCAGATGGGTGGCTTTGTATCAGAGACTTTCTTGTGTGTATAATTGGATTAAAGGTTTGGATTATCTATGCTATAAAGTGGGCGGACCGGTAGCTAGATCTCTCTCTCTCGGTTCCTGGGTTCCTGAGGTTAGTATTAGAGAGAAGAGCAGAGTAAGGCCACGTGAAGGCCAGGAGAAGCAGCCGAGATGGCTGAATGCTGAGGAAGAAGCCAGTTTGTTAAGAGTTTGTGCAGGAGGAGATGGGAAACAGAGGTGAATAAGTCTGGTGAGCTAGAAACCTTTGATTCTAGGAAACTCGGATAAGTCAGTAGCTTTGTGAGCACTGAATGTGTGGGTTTTGGAGCCCAGTGTGTATTTTTGCTTGCCCGCTGGGTGCAAGCTAGAATTAAAGCTGATGGCTCACCAGTTCTTGGCTCCTGTGTTTCATTACCGACTGTTCGAATCCAACGCGAACCTGCACGGGTCAGGCTGCTGTGATAGTGGCCTCGGCCACAGGCTTTACAGGAGCCCAGTGTGTATTTTTGCTTGCCCGCTGGGTGCAAGCTAGAATTAAAGCTGATGGCTCACCAGTTCTTGGCTCCCGTGTTTCATTACCGACTGTTCGAATCTAATGCGAACCTGCGTGGGTCGGGCTGCTGTGATTGTGGCCCCGGCTATTGGCTTTACATTTGGCGTAGTCTGTGGCAGGATTCGATACAGATCGGCATGGAACTACCACCACCTTTGAGTGGTGGAGTAGAGGACTGGCTGCTGTTATGGTTTCCCATAGCTGTTTTTTGGGGGACTGTTGGATGGCTGACTTTTACAGCCATGCGTGAGGAAACCGAGAGCTCTATGGAAGAGGCTGCCCAGGACCGGCAAACCGAGCAGTGGAAGGAGCTGGAGGAAACGTGGGAGAAACAGATGCTGACCCTGGAGCTGAAGGAAGCGCTGGAGGAGGAGGCGGCTGACCAGGTTTGCGAGATTCACCTGGAAATGGAGCAGACTCTGGAGAAAAAATTATAGGTTCGTGAGTTGGAGATTGTCCTGGATGTTGTGGAGAGCCAGCAGTGGCATGAGGCTGGGCCTGAGGCCGAGGCTAGAGCTGAGGCCAGGACCGGGGCTGAGGCCGGGGTTGGAGCTGCAAGGCCTGCTGAGCAGAAGGCAGCGGTGGCCCGGACCTCGAGCCCAGTAGCAGGAGCTGGTGTTTTCAGTTCCTCTTTGGAGGATGAGGAGAATCGGGCTGGAGTTGCAATCGCAGTCTCCAGAAGGTGAGAACCCAGCAGCAAGCAGTAGCTACGTTGCTGGTACGTCTGCAATTTTGGGACATAGGGGTGGATGCCATCATGCTCCCCAGAGCAGAGATGGAAATGTTGACTGCCATTGCCACATGCTTTTTTTGGGGACAGTGTAAAACTTGCCAGGATGGCAGGAATGAGGGGGGAGGCTAACACCTCATGTGTGTGGACTGATTTCCTGGACTATGACCGGATGGGCACAAGCTCCTTTGTTGAATGGACTTATGGATTTTGGACAATGTGAAATACCCTGATGGGGGTGGGGGTGGCTTTGCTGGAGGCCCTCCTGCCCCGGGAAGCTTTTCCCATGGCTAGAAGGAAGGCTGAGGACATTTTGCACTTTTGACAAAGTGCTCAGAGACTGGTGAAATGTGTATACCTTTGTAATTGTTAAAACTATGATTTGTGCTATTGCTGTAATTTGTGTAATGTACTCATTTCCTTGTACAGGGATACCGGTGGTGTAAATTGTGGGTAGTAAAGTGAGCATAGGGGTGGATTGTTCAGCAGATAAAATATAATATGCTCACTTTGTTAAAGATGGCGCTGCCCACATGGAAGCTAGTCACCCAGGTGATATTATTTGCCCTTATGCTGTGATGGCAGACTCGACTACTAGCTTTACAGTAATGAAACACAGGAGCCACGAACTGGTGAGCCATCAGCTTTAATTCTAGCTTGCACCCAGCGGGCAAGCAAAAACACACACTGGGCTCCAAAACCCACACATTCAGTGCTCACAAAGCTACTGACTTATCCGAGTTTCCTAGAATCAAAGGTTTCTAGCTCACCAGACTTATTCACCTCTGTTCCCCATCTCCTCTAGCACAAACTCTTAACAAACTGGCTTCTCCCTCAGCATTCAGCCATCTTGACTGCTTCTCCTGGCCTTCATGTGGCCTTAATCTGCTCTCCTCTCTAATACCTCAGGAACCAAGCGAGAACTAGCTACTGGTCTGCCCACTTTATAGCATAGATTCAAAACCTTTAATCCAATTATACAAACAAGAAAGTCTCTGATACAAAGCCACTCATCTGAGGCACAATAGGATTCATCATGAGCATGCACCACCCTACATCATCCAATCAGTCAAGGGTGTGGAGAAGAGCTTACTCTTAAAACTAAGCCTTAGGCTATAACTACCCGGCCTGCCCACAGCCTGTCCCAGAACACACATTAATATCAACGAACTTCCATGTGGGCAGCGCCATCTTTAACAAAGTGAACGTAATATATTTTATCTGCCCAACACCAAGGTTGCTGGCTTGAGCAAGGGGTCACTCGGTCTGCTGTGGCCCCCCAGTCAAGGCACATATGAGAAAGCAATCAATGAACAACTAAGATGCTGCAATGATGAATTGATGCTTCTCATCCCTTTCCTGTCTATCCTTATCTGTCCCTCTCTCTGACTCTCTGTCTCTGTCAAAAAAGCAAGCAAACAAACAAACAAAGAAACAATTGAAGAAGGTACTTCCTCGCTGTAAAGACAGTAGCCAAGGCCACCATCACGGCAGCCTGACCTGTGCGGGTTTGCATTAGATTCCGACAGTCGGTAATGAAAAAACAGAGCCAAGAACTGGTGAACCATCAGCTTTAATTCTAGCTTGCAGCCGGTGGGCAAGCCAAAACACACACTGGGCTCCAAAACCCACTCATTCAGTGCTCACAAAGCTACTGACTTATCTGAGTTTCCTAAAATCAAAGGTTTCTACCAGACTTATTCACTTCTGTTCCCCATCTCCTCCAGCTCAAACTCTGCACAAACTGGTTTCTCCCTCAGTACTCTGCCATCTTGGCTGCTTCTCCTGGCCTCCATGTGGCCTTAATCTGCTTTCCTCTCTGATACTAACCTCAGGAACCAAGAGTGCAAGCTACTGGCCTACCCCACTTTATAGCATAGATTCAAAACCTTTAATCCAATTATACAAACAAGAATGTCTCTGATACAAAGCCACTCATCTGAGGCATAATTGGATTCCTCAGGAGTACACCACCCTACATCATCCAATCAGTCAAGGGTGTGGAGAAGAGCTTACTCTTAAAACTAAGCCTTAGGCCATAACGACCTGGCCTGCTCACAGCCTGTCCCCGAACACACAATATCAACGAACTTCCATGTGGGCAGTGCCATCTTTAACAAAGTGAGCATAATATATTATATCTGCCCAACACTTGCTTTGGATATTTCAAAAGCAAGCATATGATTATTGCTCTGGGTGGAATACTTGAGCTATGAACTGGGGATTGGTGAATTTAAGCAAAATGGCCATTGTCTGCCTGGTGCTCACAGATCAGTAGGCACACACTGTCTGTACCAATCACAAAATGACAGGGAAAGGATGCCCTGACCATGCCCATATAAGTCAAATACTACACTTGTCTCATCAAATTACTGTGCTGTTGTCACCTTTTTTTTTTTTTTTTTTGAGTGGAGGAAGACTTATAGACCAGTTAAGATCATTTTATCCTGCAGACAAAAATCATGAATGAAAGTGTATATACACACTCACACAAGCTCACACATGCTCACACACACTCACACATCACTCAATAAACGTTAATACAAAGAAGTTTGAAAAATCCTTCAAACCCAGTAGCACTAAATGGGCTATAAACTGAGACAATTAGAAGAATAAATAAGATGTTATAAATAATGATCAGCATCAATTTCTCCATCTTACCACACTGATAGTTCTTTGCAATAATAATTCCTCCTTATTATTTAATGAATAGAAGTGATAGATAAAAACACCAATAAAGAAGAAATGAGATCTGTCTAGGGCTTGACAAGTCACAGCTTTCAAAGGCAACAATCAGAGTAGTGTGTGTCCTAGATTGTCAAGAAAAGGCTTTGAATAATGTATGTGACACTGCTCTGAAAGGTGAAGAATAAGTGTGATGCAGGCCATATAAAGTGGTACTTAAAATACATTCTCTCGTGGGACTGATGAAAGGTAAGAAGGAAGCCCTTACTTCACAAGAGTGACAATCATGTAAAATATGGTAAAGATCTTGCATACCATGAATGCTTATCTACGGGAATTATTTAGATCATAATAAATGACAGTAGTCACAGCAGATTCAACCCAATTGCATAGATTCTGGAATCTGCAAAACAACTTGTGCAATTCGGAACTTACCCTCAGGTTTCCAGGAAATAATAGCTATAAAAAGTAGCAAGCAGGCAGGCTAAAACACCAACAGATCAATAAACTAATAAAAAACAAGAAGTCTTGGGGATGGAATGCGGTGGTGGGATCCAGCAGGTTCACACCAGTTTGGCAAGAACCAATACCTGATTTTTTGTTGAGTTCAGCAAACCAGTTGTTAAAATAGCACTTATCATCAGGGTTCTCTCTAAGGTGGGTGCCTGGGCAGCTGCCCAATGTGGAAATCATAAATTTACATTCCTTACTCTTTTTTAACGTTCATCTGTGCAACAGTGTATTCTAAGCGTCAGTAGTAATGTTCATTCTGTCTGAAGGTGAAAAAAATTGCAAGTGAGGACTCTAATGAAGAAGCAACATGGAAATATCTTAAATAACTATTTTATTATTTCTTGTCAAGTATTATTTAATATTTTTCATTAATATTTTAAAACTCTTTCTTAAAACAATCTAATTTTGTGTACCACTTTTACTGCTCTTATTTAAGTATTAAATGCATGAAATAATAAACTATCTTTCAGTATATCGTTTTTTTATGCTTAAACCAGTCATTAGGGCAGAGAACTGGTTGTAAAATTATTTGAATCTCACCACTGGAGGGATGGTTGGTGGAAAGAGGCAGGACCTTCTGGAACAGCGACCAGCCCAGAAGCTCTGTTCTGGTCAGAAGGAGGAGATCTCTGATTATATCCTAACATCTTGAAGGGCTACATTTTTTTTCCTGAGCTTAAAACAGTGAGATGAGTTCTAAAAAATAAGACGATCTGTAAGAACAGGCTGAGTGATGTCAGTAGCAGCTGTGGTGTCTTGTGAGCCATGCGGACCTGAGTAATCTGTATATGAATCGATGCTGTCTAGAAGAAACTTAATAATGATAGAAATTTCCTCTTGCCCTGCTCAATATAGTCGTAAAGAGCCTTTGGTTAATTACATTGCATAATTTCTGGGTTTACAACTTTCCTTTTATTTTTTTTCTTTTTAAGAGATGCAGGGAGAAAGAGTCAGGAACACTGACATGCTCCTGTATGTGCCCTGACCAGGGAATCGAACCAGCAAGCTCTCTGGGACAATGCTCCAGCCAAAATAGCTATCTGGCCAGGATCTTATTTATTGATTGATTTTTAGAGACAGAGAGAGGAATGGAGAGAAAAGGGAAGGGAAAGGGAAACATCCATTTGTTTTTCCACTCAGTCATGCATTCACTGGTTGCTTCTAATGTGTGCCCTAACTGAGGATCGAACCCACTACCTTGTTGTTTCAAGACGATGCTCTTAACCAACTGAACAACCCAGCCAGGGCTAGGTGAACAACTTTATACTACAACATTCGTGTGCTCACCACTTATCAGACATTTGCCTTTCTACTTCAGGATGTCACTTCCAACAGTGCCTGCCACATAGTGCCTCAAGGTGCAGAAACCTGAAACCACTTATTTTAAGAAAGTCTTCTGTCACTATATATTGAACCAGCTTTACCTTCTTCATCCTTCACCCAGCCCCTTTTTTCTCTGGTGACCACCATTCTGTTGTCTGTATCTGTCAGTTTATTAATCTGTTTATTTGTTGTTTTTTGTTTCATATCACACATATGAGTAAAATCTTATGGCTTTGTGCCTTTCCATCTGACTTATTTCACTTAACATGATACTCTCAAGACCCATATATATTGTCACAAATGGCAATATTTCATCATTTTTTATGGCTGAATAGTATTCCATTGTATATATGTACCACATCTTTTTTTATCTATTTATCCATTGAAGGACACATAGGTTGTTTGCATGTCTTGGCTATTGTGAGTAATGCTGCAATAAACATAGGGATGTATATATCTTTACAAGTAAGTAACTTTTTAAACTTTTCTTGTGGTAGAAAACCAGAAGAGAAATTGGTGAGTCATAATGCAGCTCTATTCATAATTTTTTGAGGAACCTCCATACTGTTCTCCATAGTGGCTATACCCATTTACAGTGCCACCAGCAGTGTGGGAGGCTTCCCTTGACTATTATTTAAATTTAAATTTTTAAAATTCAAACAGTCACAGAGAACTGATGGCTACTATATTGGACAGCTCAGATATATGTTAATCTATCTTAAAAAAACTTTAAACACAAATGTCACAATTATTCACTTAATATTTCCATGAGTCTATGCCCTATAAAATCCTCCACACACTACTGACTACAGATATTCTTTCTACTAGCACAGCACAGAACTTCTTTCTCCCTCCCTCCCTCCCTTCCTTCCTCCCTTTCTTCCTTCCTTTCTTTTTCTTTCTTTCTTTAAAGTGAGTGACAGGGAGGCAGAGAGACAGACTCCCAGGTGCGTGCGCCCAACCAGGGCATGCCCCCTACCGGGCAATGTTCTGCCCATCTGGGGCCTGCTCTGTTGCTAAGGCAAGCCCATGGAGCTACCCTCAGCACCTGAAGCCAACTTGCTTGAACCCATTTGAGCCATGGCTGCAGGAGGGGGAGAGGTGGGTAGGAATGCAAGGGAGAAGCAGATGGTCTCTTTTCCATGTGCCCTGACCAGAAATAGAACCTGGGACTTCCATACACTGGGCCAATGCTCTACCACTGAGCAAACTGGCCAGGGCCAGAATTTCTTTTATATAATCCCTTTTCTAACCAGTGAGAAAACATTCTTAACACAGTGGGTCAAATGTTCTTCAAGTTTCTCCTATATATTTCTTCTTGTTGTGATCTGAGTCTAGAATCTCTAGCTACTGAGAGATAAGTACATGGAATTCTCATAGATAATTTTTGCATAAATTAGCAGAAAATAGAAAAAGAAATGTCTGGAGAGCTGTCTTGACCTAAATTTAAGAAGAAATTTATAGTGATCTAAATAATGTGCATATAGGCATTCAGAAATCATGACTATTTATACATGTTAGAATGAGAAAATGCAATGGTTGTTATACTTCAATACTTCTTTATTCACTTTTTTTTTTTTTTTTTTTTTTTTTACAGGGACAGAGAGAAAGTCAGAGAGAGGAATAGATAGGGACAGACAGACAGGAATGAAGAGAGATGAAAAGCATGAATCATCAGTTTTTTGTTGCGACACCTTAGTTGTTGCTTTCTCATATGTGCATGGACCACCAGCTTTCAGCAGACTGAGCACCCCCTTGCTGGAGCCAGCGACCTTTGGTCCAAGCTGGTGAGCTTCTGCTCAAGGCAGATTGGCCCATGCTCAAACTGGCAACCTCGGGGTCTCGAACCTGGGTCTTTCACATCCCAGTCCAACGCTCTATCCACTGCACCACCGCCTGATCAGGCTACAGTCACTTTTATATTTTCTATTCATGTAGTATGTCTTCTTTTCTTTTTTATCCCTTTCTTTTCTTCCCCCCTCCTCTTTCCCTCCCTCCCTTCTGAGTTTGTATGTGTCATGAAGTGGGCAAGCCTGTGTCTGACAACCACCAGCACAGCACTCTGGGAACCTAAGGGCGGGACTTCCCCTTTGTTTCCCCACTGCTTCACCCAGTCCTGCCTTGAGGTATAAGGTCAGACGTTACTTGACAAAGAGCGTTTTTTTCTGTGTATGTGACACTGAATTATCAGGAGTGACTTGCCACTGCTGTCCTCAGTGGGCACAGGGAGCCATGTGAGACATCTCAAGATTAAAACCATTGGTGCTTTCCATTGGGGTCCCTCCAGGCAGGCTATTGTAGGGGCTCATTCTGGAGACCCTGGTCGCTCTCCTCTGACTCCTGTCAGCTCACTGTGTAGCTTTTTCTCTGCTACCACAGCTGAGTTTATAATGATCTGTGGATTTAGCAAACATTGGGTATTTGACAAAACCTCACTTATAGGTGGGGAAGTGAAACAGGGAAGTGACAGGGGAGACAGCTGAATGAGTGACTAGGTCAGACCTTGAGCAGAACTAGAATGGGTTTCTGAGTCAGCCTCAGCAGGGAGGTGGGGTAGAGACCACATGACACTGCATATGGCTGGCTCAGTCATTTTCTCTTCTGGGCTTTCAGATAAACAAAACTCCTGTAGAGCAAACACTTGTTGAAATCAAAAGCATTGTCAGAAACAGGGTCTATACCATTTAGAAAAAATTCACTCAACTTGTTAGAAATTTCAATGAAGGCATGCCCACTCTGATGATTTAAAGATCTGTATGGCATATAAAATAATGTGGCACATTAAAATTAATGACTTCTTTAAGATGATAAAATATATATATATATATATATATATATATATATATATATATAATCAGTTAATATCTATACTTTCATTGATCTATCAATCTATCTTTTATGTATAAATAAATATATGCCTGTAGTTTTATGCCACTCAATGCCTGGCCCAAAGTGAGCATAAAGAGAATTGTAAATGAATAAATGTTTTAATTTATGATAATTTTTATGCCCAAACAAATGACCTCTCCCAGTCACTGGCTTTCATAGACACTTCATTCTTTCTTTGGATCTTTATGTTCTTTATAAAAATATTGTCTTTCTAATCTTTAACACCTCCAATAGGTCATCACCGATTTTGAAACCAAAATTATATTAAACCAAGACCAATATGTTTTTTATTTCTAATACCATTGATATAGTGTTCCTATAATAATTATGTGAGCTATCCAGGGCTATGCAAAAGTAGTTTAACAGTTGTGAGTATATGAAACACAGAGTTTATTCTTGTATTATTAAAATCATAACCTTCATGTCTTTTTCCATATGAACAACTATAACCTATCTTGCCCACACCTATAGGAAGGAAGGAAGGAAGGAAGGAAGGAAGGAAGGAAGGAAGGAAGGAAGGGAGGGAGGGAGGAATGAAAGAGAGAAAGAAAAGGACCATGATACGTATTTTCTGGTCACGAGCCCATTGCTGATGCCTCATACATTATGGTGCATCTTTCCCAGAGGTTTCTGCAGCTTCAATGGAAAGGCAGATCCTGTTAACTACTGCCCACTGTCCAGGAGGAAAGTTCCGCACATACCACATCCTAAACACCTAACCTTTCTCAGGAGCATAGTCATCTTGCCTATTTCAAATCCTTGTCTTTAAAAATTATTCTATATTTTGAGTTGTTTGAAGGCTTTGGTTGAATGATTAAAATTAGATTCTAGTACACAAATTAATTTTATATTTTCTAAAGTTTATGAAATGGACCTGCTGTTCACAGGGATAAAGAATACACATTTTGCCTGGATGCGGCAGTTGTCAGCCACCTGGGCTGGTGAGTGTGTTTCATTTCATCAGCCTGTGGCAGGAACCATGACTTATTTCAGCTTCAAAATTGAACATTTTGATCTTAGATCAGTGGTTCTTAACCTTTTTTGAGGTACCGAACCCACCAGTTTCATATGCACATTCACCGAACCCTTCTTTAGTGATAAATAAAATATGATTTTTTTTCCAAATTCAAGACATAGGTATATGTTTTTTTACTGGTGCACAAAATGAGCCGTGTATGAACATCACCTTGCTCAAAGAACAAAACCAACAAAGCACATGAACTCACAACAAATTATGGTATTACTTTATTCTGGCCTCCACGGCAGAGGCTTCTCTTAACCCCTGAGACCGACTCATTGAACCCCTAGGGTTTGATAGAACCCAGGTTAAGAACCACTGTCTTAGATGAAAGAAAGCAATGTATTTTCCATCAACATTACAATTAAAGTGAAACCTATATTTTATGACTATAATATTTTTTCAATATTAACATTCCTGGGGGGAAAAAGATCATGTTTACTGTTTTAATTATGCGCGACTTGATCCTGTTACCCTTTTCTCTATGTCTATATACCATGTTTTGAATCAACTCACTGTTGGTGTGCAGATTTTTGTACCCTGAACTGTCTTGTGGGCATTACAAACACTGTGCGTGCACACACACACACACTAACACACACACATACAAAACCTTATTTTATTTCAAGTAAAATGTAGTCTGCTAGAATTCAGTCTCTAATGAGGAGCAAGGTGTGTGTGTGTGTGTGTGTGTGTGTGTGTGTGTGTGTATAAAGCTAAAGAGTAGAAATGACATAAAATGGATAGAGTAGCTGGACTCTCATGATATGCATTTTCAAAATTCTAAGTAAATAAAATTATTCAGAATAAACTTCTTGTAGAAAAATAATTCAATGCATATTTTATAAAAGTCATGGAATATATATATGGCTTTTTGGTAAATGAAAAAAATATACTCAATGAATAAGGTTTTCTCACTTTTTAGGAGATGACTAGTTAAATCGAGTGACAGTTTAGATGAATCTGCATTCATGATCAGGGGACAGAGAAGGAAGAGGTCCTAGACTTAGAAGCAAATGAAACAGGTCTGGGATGGCATCCTTCCAGTAGGCAGCTGGGTGGCGCACAGCCCCTTGGCGCAAAGCCCCTGCTCACCTAGGTTCTTTCATGGGATACCTGGGGCGGAGGACCTCAGAGGGCTCACTCTTATGGACAAAGGAATAGATTCACCTGCAGATATGTTTTCCTTGGAAAATTGTAAAGAATTTTGAGTTAATGGCTAAACATGGAGAAATTCAATTGCTTCTTTTTTAAGGGGACAGAGAAGGGAACTTAGGGAGCATTGTAATAGGTTTGTCATTTTTACCAGAGAGAACACCAATAACAAACTGAGCCTACATTGACCCTACCTGTTCCCCCAACCACCAGACCCAGCAGCAGTGATGGTTGCCCTGTGGAAAGGCCTGGATTCTCTAAGTCTCACCAATGGTGCTACACTGAAGTCCCATGTGATTTACTACACTCCATCGAGCTGCTGTGTTCATTTTTGTCATCATGAAAGTATTTTCTTGAGTGTCTGTTTATACAAGCAGGTAAAATTAAACATAGATGGACAGACAGTTGTTTTTTCTCATACAGACTTATATTGTCTGGCAAGAGTCTGAGAGCATTTGAGTTTGTGATAAGTACATAGCTGTCTCTCAGGTAAAAAGCCAAATCTATTACAGTGCCCCCAATGTTGCCAGCTGCAGCCTCTGGGCCTTCACCTTGAGTTCAATCAGCTGTAAACACAAAAGTCTCCAGTCTCCATGTGTGCCTCAGGCCCTCACCGGGTGTCCTACCTTCAGGGCACTGGCACCAGTAACACCATGTAACAAGAAGCATGACCTTCCTCCTCCCTCCCTTGGGTCATGGACTGTTTATCTGCTTAAACTTTAATTTGTTATCCACTCAATGCTTGTTTTCAGAATAAACATGGCGGTTCTTTTCTTTCCATTCACTCTCAGCAAAAGTTACTCTTCAGAGCTTCTAAATCCATTGCATTATTGATAGACATTCTAGATGTTTTGTTTGGTTGTTTTTGTTCATTTTTCAAGACTTTAGTATATCTGTCTTGCTCAGCAACCTTGAATAGTGCTTAGTAATAAGATTGAGACAAAACATTGACTTTTGGGTAATAATGTGGATACCCAAAGCTCACTGACTAAGATTCTTTGTGACAGGGCTAGATCTTGATTATATCTCTAATGCCTGAGTGCAGGAAGCAGAAATTATTCACAAGACTATTTGATGGCCTGAGCCTAACCTCATGGGGAGGCAGCAGCTGGGTTGCAGGGAAGGCCAATAATGGCCACTGGTGTCCAGAGGAGCTCTGGGAGGAGGGCCAGTGGCTATCTTTGTAAATCTCCTCTGTGGAAGGGGCTCCCCAGTCACAGTGCATTTGACAGTTCCCCCAGTACCCTGGGGCTTCTTCAGTTCTGTACACCCCATGTCTGCTAACTGACAGAGTGGGAGCCACATGATAATATTTTAAAGATTAGTCACAAATCTCTTGATTGAAGTGATGTTTTCTGTTGCAATCTCAAGACACAAATGAAGTGGTACACTAATAGAGTCACAAGGCAGTCATGTTTACTTGGTTAAGGTCCAAGAATAGTTGGAAGGAAATCAGAAGAGAAAATATAAAACAGTATTTCCTTTTGATATCTGAGGCTATTCATTTTATTTAAATATAGATCAGACAGTGATCTCAGAATGGCAAAGATATGGTCAAAATGCTAGAAGGTTTGACTATGGTGATAGTGGTGTGGTGTGGTTTTTAAGAAACAGTAGAAAAAGCAATTTTTTAGATCTGCTGTTACTTTGTTATTTTTCTACAGCTAACTCAGTGATAAAAAACAAAGTTCTAACTTAATTTTAGCAGTACGAAGTACTTTTATATTTTATGTAGGTTTCTTGGGAAAATAAAGTATGAGTAGATATGAGTAGTTCTCAATCAAGCAGAGATTGTGTTCCCTAGGAAATATGTGGCAATGTCTAGGGATGGCTTGGGTTGTCAGAACTTGGAGAGATGCTCTTGGCACCTGGTGGGTTGAGGCCAACAGTGATGCTCAACATCCTGCAGTGCACAGGACAGCCCCCTCTGCAAAGAACCATGTGGCCCCCAATGACATTAGAGTGTGGAGGCTGGAAAACTGTGAAATGTATGTGTGTGCATATGGTATTACACATGTGTATATATGTATATATCCGCATATACACAGAAACAATTGTTTATGCACAAATATATATAATACATGCACACATATATTCACAAATATATGTCACATATGTATGAATATTTATCGATATATATGGTGGGGGGAGTCTTGGTAGCTCTATTCAATTGTCTGGATCCACAAACAAGTGCTAATTTTTTTCTGCATAACCAAAACATCCCAATACTCCAAAAAGGCAAGAATGAAGACATATAAGACTTTTTTTTTTTACTCAGGGGAGACTCAGAAAAGGCTCCTAAAAAAGTAGAGAAGAGACCAGACCAAGCGTTCGACCGCCCCTCTGGCTCTCCGCCTGCTGGCTGGCTGGGACTCACCAGCGGGCCTCAGGTACTTCACTCCTAAAATGAGGGAAATAAGGAGCATCAGGCTGAAAAAAATACATATATGTGGAAGTCACTTTCTAAACCCAGATGTGCTTTCTAAACAGAATATTAGGATAATGGGGAATGAGGAAAGCTCAAGGAAAGGCTTTAATAGGAAACTAGAAGATCAATAATCTAACCAAAGAGTAAAGCTATCTCAGATACGTTTTTGTTTTTTACCCTCAGAGCTGTTTTTAAATTGAACTGTGCTGAAAGACTTCTGAACATCCTTTTCATTTTTCAGCAATGGTTTCAAAATAAACAAATTTATCTTGCAGCAAAAACATTTTAACACCCTTCCTTCACTAGAGTGTTTGACTTCTGGTTTCATAGGAACAATTTGAAAACAAAGCCCTGCCTCTATGGCTGTGTTCAACTTCTGGTTCCGTTTAACTTCAGCCAGATGCCTTTCTCTCCAGCTCAGGGCTCGAGTTGCTCCTGTCAACCTTCCTTCAGACTGACGTCCACTCACGGGTTCCAAAACAAACGGGGATTTCAGAATGAGTTGGTGATTGAAAACAATGTGGTAAGGGAACTTGACAATTATGATTAAAATGGCCAGTTCTTCTTTTGTGAGCAAATCAAATGTATTTTCAAGAGTACTGCATTACAAAATCCACCTCCAACCCTCACACACATTTTAAAGATAAAATTGGAAATTACATTTGAATGTAATTCATACTTTCTCATTAGTAAAGTCACTTGATTTCACATGTGTGGTTGTATGCCATCTCTAAGACACTGTGGTTGTCTGAACACTTTCTTAACACCAGGACCTAAGCCAGGAAAGTTGGCTGGGGAACAGCAGCTCAGACAGCAACCTAAGGAACCAGGTAAATCACCGCTGTCACTCAGGTCATCCACAAAACAAACAAATGGGAGAGAAGACTGATGGAAGCAATAAAAAAGAATGCAGCCAGCGTCAGAGACCATGCAGCCAGTATAAGAAGTAGAGTGGCTTTGGGGAGAGATGACCCAAGAAGAGGTGGCCATCAGCATGGCAGATGCCTAGAGACCAGAACTGGGTATAGTTTTGGGTGTGTCTACTGGGGGCAAAGTCTGAGCACTGAGCTACATTGTCTATCAGCAGTCCTTCCTGGACACTGAATTATGCAAATTTTCATTCTTCAGTGTCCTGTGAGTGAAGAAATGGCAGGGGAAGAATGGGTCTAGTCGTGGGCCATCAGAGACAAGCACTCAGACATTAACCCAAACTGGTTGGTCATTTCTTCAAGCTGTCCATCAGTTAAATTTTTCAGTATTTAAATTCTAGCTAAAAGTTCATAGTCAATAATCATGTAATCATGTGAATGCCCCCCCACCCAATTGGGATGGTCTTTACTTGAAAAGATTAAACAGAGTTTTCTTTTTTAAGCAATATTATTTTTCTCTTTCAGTTGGGTTCCTTTGCACAGGCTGCCGAGGACTTCCCATGAAGGATGATATAGGGAATTGTCTGGACCACATTCACTGCTGTGGCAGGACGACTACCTGATTTGAGAGCATCTTTAGCCTTCAGACAGATGGCACTCTTGCCAAAGTGATTCTATTGATGAGATTGAGAGCCTGAAAAGATTTGACTCTATCTTATAATGTTGTTTTATCAATGATGAATCAGAATGCATAGCTGGAAATACTCAAGCCAGCAAACAGATAAAGAATAACATAGCAACTGCCAGGCCTAGAACGTACTCTTGACTATGACCTGTAAGTGCAAAGCTTTTGTCTCCATGACAAATTACACTACAGTTTTACTTTTTAATTAAGACTTTATATTTTAGAATAGTTGAAGTTCACAGAAAAATTAAGGTGAAGGTAGAGATTTTGTTATACTACTGCCCCAGATATACACAGCCTCATCTGTCATCAATGTTCTCCACAAGAGTGTGAGATTTGCTGTAATCCTTGAACCTGCGCTCACCATTATCACTCAAAGTCCTTAGGATTCACTCTTGGTGGCATAGATTCTATGGGCTTGGACAAATGTATAATGACTCTCATCCACTATTCTAGTGTCATCCAGAGTAGTTTTACTGCCCTAAAATCCTTTGGGCTCCACCTATTCATCCCTCCCCCCTTGGCAACCACTGATCTGTTTACTGTCTCCATAGTTTTGCTTTTTCCAGAATATCTCCCAGTTGGAATCATACAGTATGCAGCTTTTTCAGCTTGACTTCTTTCACTTAGTAATGTGCATTTAAGTTTCTTCTATGGCTTATCATGGCTTGATAGCTCATTTCTTTTTAGCACAGAATAATATTCTATTGTCTGCATGGACCACAGTTGATGTATTTATTCACTTACTGAAGGGCATCTTGATTGATTTCAACATTTGACAATTATGAATAAACTCATGTTTTTATGAGCAGAACAGGCAGGACCCTTTGAGCCTTTCTATCAAAATGGGTCTGCTGACTAAAGTGGGGAGATCTCTACTGACAGAAATATTGGGGAGGCTTTGAAGTGGTTTGGAGCTGTCTGTCACAAGAGAGAATTTCTAAGAGTCTTTTATTTTACCTAAACATTTCTGGCAAACTTGCTTTCTAATCTATTTTTATTACTAATATATAATAATTATGCTTTTTGTTATTAAAAATTAAATCTTCCTCAAAGTCTCAAGTGAATTCAATTCTCAGAGGGGAAAAGGATATGTCTTTCTTCCCCAGAGTTACAGTTTTTCAGAGAAAATCTTGTTACACCTTGATGTCCCAAAATAATAACAATGATATCAAAGCATTAAAGCATATAGATGCCGAGTGAATAATATATACTAATGCCAATAAACAAAACAATATCCCTACATTACTGAAGTAAGCAAAATGAGTTCTTAATTTCCTACATGTTCCATTCTAAAAGGAAAGGCTCAAAACACTCGTTTTATTATAAATTTTAGTCGATCTGACTTGAATGGACATTTTTCTTATGAATGAAGACCTTGATAACCAATGTGTCAGCATTCCATGCAATTAACTGAATGCCACTTACAGAGAGTGGGGTTGAGAATGACAACGTGTGGCACTTGCTGTGCTAATCCAAACCCCAAATCAAATATTTCAGAGTGAGTCCTGTGGGAGCCCCTGGCTACCTACCCCACCTCATCTGCTTCCCAATCACATCGCAATTACACCAGAGATAATAACTATGATTTCTCTTCCTATTGCACAGAATACCTTTGGATCTGGAAGCATAACATGATGCTGGAATTTAGAGCCCATCCCTTTGAACATTCTTACTCAGAGGAGGCAGAAGAAACCAGAGAAGATAAGTGACCTGTCCAAGATAAGATTGCAGAGATAGCTATTAACACCATATAAGTTAATCATGCTGTAAATAATAACAGTATTAAACAGGTACCAATATCTTGAGTGCAGAGTTGTCCACATATGCTCCTAGTTTGAGAAAGAATGCCAGCTTCTTTTTTACTTCTCTGGTTTGCTTTGTTCTTGGGCACACACCTTCTAATAGCTCCTCACAATATTATTTGTACACTAATTTTGTTCTAACCCCTACCCCACCATCACTGTCTTGTAGGCTCATATAAAATAGTGTTTATTTCATCCTTCATTCCTTGAAGCCCCTGCAGTGCCTTAACTCTAATGGACACTCAGGAAATAGGTGTGGAATGAACATGGAAGGCCTGTCCGTGTTCCTAAAACCCGCTGTGTCCAGATTTCGGCCATGCACGTCTTTGCCTTCTTTCTTTAAATTAAACCCATCCACTTGGCTGATCACTTCTCCATCATGTGTGCTGACATTCTGTTTGCAGTCCTTTCACCGAAACACATGCAGTATGATTTTACAGGCTTGTGGACAGTATCAGTTCTCAGTCACAGTCCTTATTCCCAGGGGTTGTTTTGATCCCATCAGGGGGCTGTGCTGGCCCCTCCCATGTCCCATGGCCACTTATCAAAGGTTAAAAGTTGTAAAGCCCAACATTAAGGAGCTGTGTTTCTCCTTTCTCTTATTTCATAAAGGTGTATGAAGTTTTCCAAAAAACTGTTTCCTCTAGGAGCAAGGCAGTAAGGCAGAAGTCCAGGATGCTAACTTTCAAGAACTACTATGTGAAAGCATAAAGATAAACCTGATAAGGAAAAGACAGAATGTGAGAGTCAGGTGAAGAAGCCAAATAATGCCTCCACTCAAGGAGAGAAGCACAGTCATGAGATCACAAGGTAGGAGGCTCATCCTGGCACTGGTGGCTTGCAGCCCCTGCCCTAGGCAGGCCCAGGCTCTCCTGAGACGGTGGCTGCTGACAGGAAATTGCTCTTCCTAGCAGGGACACTGTGTATTACTGGTCTAAGGCTTCATTTCAAAGGCAGTCTACATTCTGTTTTTTGCTCAGTCTGGGTCTCCTATAAACCTGAACCTGAGATAAAATAATTTTTGCAAATATGTCAGTCACTTGGATAGAATTTTAACAGCCTGTTAGGAGAGTGAATGGAGAGGGAAACTCTAGCTCAGCTGTGCCCACACTTTTTCAGCTTGAGAGCTACTTATAAGATGACCAAGTCAAAATAATCTACCTACAATAAAAATGCAAAACATAAATTTATTTCTTCTATATTATCATTATTTAAGTTACTATTATTACTATTTAATATTGTGTATTCTTTTTCACCTTTCTCCTTCTCAGCTCTCTTTTCGGAGAAAAGTCAATGTCATAGTTTTTATGAACAGTCTGAAAAAGCCGCTCCACATTTCCCTTCTTTGGAATAGCAATGGCACACAGACAGATGAGGCAAATGCACTTAGAATATGACACAGTGAAAAAAATCTCCTCCCATTCTGTATGAAAGTGGTAGGTTTTAGGCTTCTTATTCGGACCAGCTATGGCACTCATTTTATGCCATTTGTTGTATTTAGTTTAAATAAATTGAAGGCTAACTATGCAGCAATGTAACTGAACAAGTTAGCGCGGTTTAACGTGCATGCATAGGGTGTCAAAAGTTCAGACGTCAGATTGGCTACACTGTATGCCAATCAAAAGACAAATGTCTTTTTAAGGTCATGTGATCTACCCACACTTCCTTCGCGATCGACCAGTAGATTGCGATCGTCGTAGTGAGCACCCCTGCTCTAGCTGTTATTTTTAGCGTTGTCTTCTTCTGAGATTGCACTTGCTTGCCCAGAGATCCCTGAGCCTCTCTCCCCAGCCTGCTTTGTCCTGAGTACAAAAGTTGAGAGAAGCACTTTTTTACCTGGTTGGTCTTCTTACCCAAATAAGTTCAGTATTAAGGGTAAATTTTTCTGGACACATCTGTAAGAAAAATAAGAAATTTGGATTATAAGCTTAGACATTTTAGGTAAGCTTCTCTGTGCCTTTTGACAGAGACAAAACTCACCCAAATGTTCTATTATAGGTTAAGTCCTTAAAGTTCAGGAGCAAAATACTGAGGGGGGCAATATTGCCATGGAGTTTGTCATCTGCAGAATACGTTGGGTAATAAACAATGGCAGATATTCAGGGCATGTACTTTGGATTTTCCCACTGAGTCAGTTTTTAGGCTCGTCATTTCAGCCTTCTACTTTACCTCTCATTTGTTTAGTCAGACATGAATACCCATCTTAGCCAATAGGCAAACGCAACTTGGTATAGTGTAGGTCTTGCTTACTGAGTACATATTCGTTTTTCAAATGTTGAGCTTTTCATGGTTATTAGGACTCAAGTCTTTCTGGAGTGACTGGCTGAAAGGTGTCTGTATATTGGATTGAGGTAGAAGAAGCAGAGATGTAGGGACTTTATGGAAAAGAAAACCAGCTGGTGATGACTTAACAATTTCAATTCCATTTCAACACTAAGTGAAACTTGCTCTGGGATGATCCAACAGCCTCTGTGAGGCTGCAAGGCAAATTAGACACGGAGCCCAGTGGCCAGATGGAGCAGAGTGCAGCAGTGTGTCTGTGAGTGCAGAGAAGGAATGGAAACAGCAGAGGAGCCACCAGAGACCCTGGTCAGGAGAATATGGGGGCTCCTAAGGGAAGTACTGGAGACCAAAGGCTTTCCAGGGATAATTCGGCACCATGGGCTCTTGCGAAGTAATGTGGACATAATATACAGTGTGTCCATAAAGTCATGGTGCACTTTTGACGGGTGACCGGTCAAAAGTGCACCATGACTTTACGGACACACTGTATATTATAATAGTGTCAGATTGTTCTACCAAATTGTGCTAAAGGAAAGGGGATTGTGATAGGGGTCTAGCAGCTCGTCATTGATAGTTCATGTGACAACAGCAGGCTCTTCCATTCCTCATTATCACTGCACATGAAGGTCTTGCAATCCAATATGAATTTTCATCCTTGACTCCTAATAAACTATAAATCTCTTTGATCGCTCTGTCATAGTGGGTATAGACAATGGTGGTTATTTCCGCTTTTGCAGCTTACTTGCTGGATGAGCTCAGACAAACTGTTCTTTGAAGCTCACAAGGTTTAGATAATGATGAAACTATGTAGCATATATAATTATGCTTTTCAAGCATGAACTAGGTATTATATATTTTCACATTACTGCAATGCCCAATGTTTAATACATTGCTTGCTATGAAGGGAGTTAAAAATCAGTTGAGCTGGACACACAGACCTTGAGTAATTCGTGTTGTATAGTATCTCTATACATCAAAGGTCAGGTTGCAATTTAGATGTCAAAGGAGAAGGCTTCCCCAGAAAACTCCCTGTGCCCTACCCAATTTGCCATCCACCAAGCCTTGAAAGCACTGCCTGTTAGAAATAGTTGTGTCTCAGGAAAGTTCAGGGGGCAAGCAGTCTGCAGGAGCTGCCACTCAGGGCCGTGTGTCTGAAAAACGAGCTTGTAGAAGGTGAGAACTTCCTTCTCCCTCTTAGGTTCTGCAGCTGGACTACGAATTACACTGTTGTGAGTAGATTAACAGGAGAAAAGCACACAAAAGTACCTCCATGGAAGCCATAGGCCCAAGAGTTTATCTACCTTTTACACAAAGAGTAACAGACTGTGGAGATATGACAAGACAAAGTGGCTGGGGCTGAGCACAGTAAATTGCTATATAGGGACTAGGAACCATATGGGAGGACTAAGAGAAGATCAGAGTTATTTTAATAGATGTCTGTGTACGGGTCAATTCTGGCAGGAGTAGGAATGGCCCAATCTCCCTAGTGCAGGCAGGACATCTTTCTCATGGGATTGGATAGCCTGCTGTTAGGTAGAAAGAGAGAGTTCTGAGACCCCTCCCCCAATCTGCTGAGTTTCAAGTGCTTGCTCAAAATAATCAATATGCCTGTTCTGCGTATGTTGGGCTGTCGGTTCCTGAACACCTTCCCGCTTTAGAGACTTGTCCATCAGTATTGACTGTAAAGGCAGCCGAGCCATCTGAACTGAGGATATCTCGCATGACTTGCTGAGGCTGTTGATCACCAGTGAGAGGCCCCGGTCTGGTCTTGCATGTGAGCCTCATTGGCTGGTCTCTGACAGTTGAGAGCAGAGTGTCTGGTGTTAGTGAGAAAGGCAGGGAGGTAGTTGGTGGAATCTGCCTCCAGTGCATCTGGCTCCTGGGATTTACAGCCCCAGAACAGGCCTCTATCCAGATGCTTATAGGAAAGCCTGCTGTCTTTTCGTGGGAAAGTCCCAACTTAGGTTTACAAGCCCAGGAGTTTTAGATAACCAGTTGTTTATGTAAAGTTGTATTCCAAAGTCTGTACTCTGTTCAACACCACAAATATTTGGCCAGACAATAAAATGCCATGCTTAAGTTGCATCTCGGAACCATGGAAGCCTTATTTATTTTAGTTTTTTTCTTCATTCTGTAAATTCAGTGATGCAGTAGACAAATTCTTTCTTAAAAGGAAGGTAAAAACTGTCTTGAATTAATTTTTTTATAACTTTAAACTAAGTCGACTTTATTCTGGTAAAAAGCAATGTGTTATTCAAAGCCATAAATTTATTTGTAATATATTTCAATTGTAATCCATTCTCATCCTCATTTCCCAGCAAATGACATCACATACAAGGAGACTGCGTATCAGACTTCAATCCAAAGCAATGAGCTGAATGATTATTTTATTTTTGTTAGTTATCTACCTTTTACTATGTGTTTTCTATGCCTAAATCATAATCATGTTTGGTGGATTAGGGGCATTCGCAAAAAATAAAAAATAAACTTTGTAGCTGAATAATTTGATTTCATGTATCTGTTGGACAGAACATGTACTTTCTAATTTGAGGAAAAACTCTCATCTAATCTTGGTAGACAACTGGGGACAGTATTCTGTTAGAAAATATAGGAGAAACAAGAATAGTAAAATCACTAAAAGCAAATTGTTCTTCGTTGTTTTAAAAAGGACACCATTTACACCAATTGCCAGTTTTGAAGTAATGGAGAAACAGACTTTCTTACGTCAATTCTTCACCTCTTCAGAAAAATTTAAAAATAATATATAGGCAGATATTTCCAAGAGCGATCCTTGCTCTTATATTTTATTTTGTCTTTTATTTTTTATGCAACATTAACGAAAACACACAAATTTTAATATCAGGTAGAACTATGTCAGATGTTAATGTATAGCTTCTTTGACTTCTTCTAATTTCTACATAAAGAGAAGAAATATCTACTTTTTGTTATTTCCTTATATATTCAGGGTAAAATCACAATGTATCTAAAAAGAGATTTTCAGGAGCGTGGAGAATCTAGCGAGAGCATTTATCAGTATTTTGAGAATTATTACCTGTTTTAGGTCAAAACACTGCAACATTTTTCCCTTGAAAACTTCAGGTGAATTGCTGAAATTGTGCTCTATGTGACTTCCTACCAGGAAACTGGTAACTTTATTTAAATAAGGATCCAGGGGTAGGCTCTCTGCTTACTGGTTCCTGCTTTGAATCAGATGCTCAGTATTAGGGAATCATATTCCTAACTGCTCAGGAGTCTGAGCTAAGCATGTTTGGGGAATCCTATTTATCAGCCCTTTTAAAGAGTTTCAAGTTCTCCAACCCTCCCTCCCGGGGCCTCTGTCCCCCTACCTCAAGGATGAGTCCCTTTACTAAGCAGTTTGCTCACTGGAAAGACAAAGAAACACACATGTGTTGTATGGGACTCCAATGTTACTGTTACCGGTATCACTTCCCACTTTTCTACATGGACCCTCCTTTCATTCAGAGTGTGTCTTCAGTGACTTGTCACAGGATTTATGAAAATGGCAACTTTAAAACTGGTTAACGTTTCTGAAGGAAGAACACTCCTTCAGACTGTAGAGTTTTAGCTTCCGTTTTCTAACCTTGATGCGACACACACACACACACACACACACACACACACACACACACACACACACACGGACATTGGGGACATTGGAGAGGGTGGGGAGATGTCTGTCCAACAGAGATGCAACAGCCTGAGCAAACTGTGGCAAATTATTTAAAATTTCTGAGCCTCTGTGTGACAGATGTGACAGAAGTCAATCGTCTTAATAGGTTCTAAAACCGCTCTAATTCAAAAACTTTGAACCTGTATTTCCTTTTCTCTAGATTCCCATGTTTTTCTTAAAATGTGCATTCTAAGGTACCATCCCAGACCCCTAAGCCTTCGGTACAGCTGAGCTCCAAGCCCAGCTCTGGCCCTGCCTTCCCATCACTGCTTCCTGTCTGTCCACTCATGTCACCCAGCACCAAGGTCTCCTCAAGTGTCCAGCCACAGTCCCGAGCCTCACAGAGGAATTTGCTCTTTCATTAACATCACTCCTGTGGCAGGAAAAAAACACTGACGTATACTCACAGAGCAAACAGACACGTTTCAAGTAAAACAGATGCAAATCTTTGTGATTATTTTTCTCCCATGTCCTTTATTTCTCTAAATATGATATATTCTTGCCTAATTTTTGCTTTTAAATAATTTGGAACAATTCTTACAGACAAGATACTGGATATTAATCTCACCGAAACATGAGGGAGTCAGTGCAGGCTAAAGGGCGGATAATGACCTCTAAATGTCAGGAACAGAATTGCTTAGCAATTCATGGGCGAGACCAGAACGGAATGTGTCTGAAAGAGGAAGTGTTATTCGTAGGTTTCAGCTGCAAGGAGGAATGGTGAAATGAGGAGGATTTTAGCATGAGTTACATGTCTTTGTTGTATAACTGCTAACACACATGTACACACACACACACACACACACACACACACACACACACACAAATCCATCGTTTTGCCTCACTTTCAGAATTTGAGAATTTTTTTCTAACATAATTCTGAGTGTATCAGCATTTATACATATTTATCTAGCATCTACCACCATAAGACAGTGCCCTAAAGGGTGTATTATGACCCATTCCCCCTTAAAATTACTCTGACATTTCTGTCTCTACACCTTTATTGGTTCTAATGCATAGCAGTTTGTTGATAATGACTGTCATCCTGCCCCTGGAAATGGTGTTTTACTTTCAGAGGCTCAGATCCTCCACGTGGGTTTGGAAACATCTGTTCAGACCAGACATATCAGCTAAAGCTATATTTTCTCCTTTCCATATGCGTCCAGATGGTTACAGCTATGTACTATATACTATATATTTTAACTATCTAGGGTGATTTATTTCATTTTCTTTTGTATATCTAAAGAAAACTAATTATTTAAGACAATAAAAACTTTCCAAGGTTCTAAAAGTTAAAGTTCTTTAAATCTGTGTGCACATGTGTTTTATTAAAATGTTACATGTTTCTGTTAAAACATGTATAAAACACATTTAAAAAGGTTTAATGTATATTCTGAGTGAATTTTTAAAATTAAGAAAAATAAGCCTTATCAGAAATATAGCTTCCAGAATGAAAGTCATTTGAATTTATGATGAAATTATTAATTAATTCAACAAAATTATATATAGTTCATCATAGAAAAAGGAAATATATTTGTGATTGATTACTATTTTGGAAAAAATGACAAAGCTACAAAATGAGTAAATAAAAAGTTAATTTTCAGACAGTTTTGCTTCAGAAATAATGAGGCTTTAGAACAGTGATCTTCAGGGTTTTATTACTGTTTTACCCCGTTATTTTGAAAATTGCAACCTCTTGATCATTATAAAACTGACATATAAAATTTTTTCTTATAAGTTTAAATAGCTATAAGTGATACAATTTTCAGTATACTATGATATGAACAGATAAAAATAAAACCATGAAATTCCCTTTTGACCTGAGGTTTTGTTTTCTTTTTTTTTACAGGGACAGAGAGAGAGTCAGAGAGAGGAATAGATAGGGACAGACAGACAGGAACGGAGAGAGGTGAGAAGCATCAATCATTAGTTTTTTGTTGCCGTTGCGACACCTTAGTTGTTCATTGATTGCTTTCTCACATGTGCCTTGACCACGGGCCTTCAGCAGACCGAGCAATCCCTTGCTGGAGCCAGCGACCTTGGGTTTAAGCTGACGAGCTTTTGCTCAAACCAGATGGGCATGCGCTCAAGCTGGCGACCTCGGGGACTCGAACCTGGGTCTTCCGCATCCCAGTCCGACGCTCTATCCATCGTGCCATCGCCTGGTCAGGTGACATTACCTTTTAAAAAGTGGTCAGAAGGCCCTGGCTGATTTGCTCAGTAGTAGAGCATTGGTTCTGCTTGTGGAAGTCCCAGGTTCGATTCCCAGTCAGGGTACACAGGAGAAGCTCCCATCTGCTTCTCTATCATTTCCCCTCTCGCTTTTCTCTCTTTCTTTTCCCCTTCCTGCAGCCATGGCTTGATTGGAGCAAGTTGGCACCGGGCACTGAGAATAGCTCCATGGCATCCTCTTTAGGCACTAAGAAGAGCTCAGTTGCTGAGCAATAAATAATGCCCCAGATGGGAAGGGCATCACCCCCTACTGGGCTTTCTAGGTGGATCTCAATCAAGGTACATGACAGAGTCTATCTCTCTGTCTCCACTCCTCTCATTGAATAAACTAAATAACTACATAAATAAAAAATAAAGTAAAATGCAGTCAGTAGACTTTTTATTTTTTAAGTGAGAGGCAGGGAGATAGAGAGACAGACTCCTGCATGCACCCTGACTGGGATCCACCACACAACCCCTATCTGGGACCAATGTTTGAATAAAACAAGCTATCCTCAGCTCCAAAGGGTGTCACTCAGACCACCCAAGCTATCCTCAGTGACCAGGTCCAACACTCAGACCAATCGAGCCACTGGCTGTGGGAGGGGAAGAGGTATAGAAAGGGGAGAGGAGGGAAAGAGTAGATGTTTGGTTCTCATATGTACCCTGACCTGGGATTGAACCAGGGATGTCCGCACACAAGGCCAAGGCTCTATCCACTGAAACAACTGGTCAGGGCCATCAACAGACTTTCAATAACAAAGTGATTTGATACTCACCATCAGCTATTAAAAAAATACACAAACAAGCAACTCAAGTGCAAGTAATTAGACTATGTTCTTTTCTCTCTTTAAACTTATATTCCAGTTTTATTTTTCCACAGAATTTTAATTTTTATCTTTCTAAAACATTTTTATTGATTGTTTCATAATTTCTTCTGTGAAGAAAACACAGATATTTTAATTTTGCCCACGTAGCTCTAAATGTTACTTTTTCTACAACTGAATTATTATTATAATTAATATTTGTACAAGATTGATCAAAATAACAAATATATTGCACAAATTTATATTCAATAAATAAAAATAACATTTAATTAGAAATTGTGTTCTAATGAATGAGAAGGAAATATTTTTTTTGTGAGTTTATGTATCTAGGGCTATCATTGAATTGACAGAATGAGGTAAGTGTAGCATTTAATCAATTCATGTATTTTCCTTTGTGCAATAAACTTCTATTTTTCTTTTATCTTTGCGTAATTGATGTATAAACAATAGAATGAAATGATAATACATTAAATTTTATGCGAATGATACTAGAACACCTTAGCAATTATGACAAGGCATTTATTTTCTTTAATAATGTATATATACTGTTTTGAAGTACATTAAGGAGCGGCCACATCTGAGATTAGCAAGGAAAAAGCACATGATACAATCCCGGAAGCCCACCTCTCTGAAAGTTAGATTCCAATTTTGAAAATCTTAAGGTTTACTATTCCATAATATATAGTCAAGGAGTGGACTACTTGAATTTAAAGTATTTACTATTGAAACTTAATAGCATTTAACTTTTTACTCATTTTACTAAACCTTTTCTTTTTATTTTTCACTCCATCTGGGTATTCTACAGAATTTTAAGTGAAACTCATATTCTGGTATTTTCAAGTTTAACACCTTTGAAACAACAAATCCTATCATGTAAAGATAAGTCAAATCAGAGATGGGTACATAATTATCAATCTATTAGAATGGTAACATTTTATACAACATTGTAATTGTTTCAACCAAGCAAAATTTACAGATGCCACTTCCTACAGAGGAAATCTTAATTCTGACACTATTCCAAAGTAAAGCAGCTTCAGGCACATTCTTAATATGGATGTTTGCAAGGCACCACCCTGCCCCAAGAGACAATCAGATTGTGGAATGGTTTTTAGGCAAACAAGCTAAAATAATAAGCATCTTAGTTCTTAATTCAGTCATTTCAAAAATTAAAAAATATATATACTCTAAAATCCTAAAACATTTTGTTTAAATATTCATAGGGTTTTTTTAATTGATGTAAGCCCTGAGAAAACTTAGAATATCACTGAAGTACTTAAAACTTTCTGAATTATATAAAAAATATCAGTCTTGTTATAAAATAAAACATGATCTATGTCAATAAATCAATTAGACTTAGAAAGCAAGTATTAGCTCGGGCCGGTGGCTCAGTGGATAGAGTGTTGATCCTGCGAATGGACAGCCTATTCAATTCCTGGTCAAGGCACACAGGAGAAGCAGCCTTCTGCTTCTCTCCCCTTACCTCTCCCTTTTCTGTCCCTCAACTGCAGCCAGCAGCCAGTGGTGAGACTAATTCTAACATTGGCCCCAGGCGGGGTTGCCAGGTGGGTCCCAGTCGGGACTCATGCAGGGATCTATCTCCCCTCCTCTCACTTAAAAATATATATAAGTACATAAATAAATAAATAAAAAGAAAGAAGTGTGTCAACTACCCACTAGCACCCTTTGGGTGTCCCTATTATTGGTTCTTGGTAGATTATTAGTTTATGTGACTTTATGGAACTTATGTTTGCGTCAACTTCCTGTCATATTATAGAGTCATCACCTCTCCCTCTTCCATCTTCCACTTCTTTTCTCCTCCTCACCTTCTTCTTCCTCTTCTGATGTTTGAGTTCCACTTGACAGTTTTCTAAAATGCTTCCACTGTTAAGGCACTCAATAAAGTGCCTGTTGTCTGAAGCACATGCAGAGGCAGATTAAGGTTGGTTGAGGCCCCGGGTGCAGAAGAAAATATTGGGCCTCTTAAAAAAAAGAGAGAGACAGGTAAAATAAAAATACATGTTAACCATATTTTTAAATAAATAAAAAATATGATGTACTATTAATATTAAAGTTGCACATATGAAACCAAACTTGGTGTCATTAGAAAAAAGTGTTAAGCTGGGGTTTTGTAGGCCCTTCAGAAGTTGGGGTCCCGGCCTGGTGTGCCTGCCGTTAAATCCGCTTTATGGGCACATGGTAGGAGAACAAACCATGAAAGAGAATTGCTTACATTTTACAAAACAAACAAACAAATAAAAAGCCTCTTTTTATAAAAATATGCATTAGTTTCTTGTGGATGAGTTCCAACTATGACGTTAACAAAGTGTAATATTCACTTTAAAAAAATTTATTCTATTATTTAATGTGCAAATCCATTTATTGGCCAGGATCAAAGCAGAGATTTTCATTACACTTACAGTACAGAAGACCTTACTCACTATTAGAAACTCTGAGGTTAGGAATTAACCATCACAGCTAAACTCCATTGGAAAAATCCATAAACACATTCTATCTAAATACATGAATCAGAGACTTAACACTGACCTACACATGAAAGTCTTCCAGTGCCTACTGTTAATGTCCTGGTATGTTCTCCCAGTGTGTCTCCATGGGGTGGGGCAGGGAATGCCAGTGCAATGCTCCCTGGTGAGGGTGGCTTGAAAACGAGGTTCAACCGAAGGATGGAAGAAAGCACCCCTCCTGCCCTGCTTCCCTTTCCTCATCGAGCTGCCATCCATACCACAACCACAAGGAAATACATTTTCTCTCATTGTGGCAGCTCTGCATTGTGAAATATTAATTTTAAAATGAATAAATAACCAATTTTCTCTTCTTATTTAAAGATATATGTACCTTAATAATTTTGTCTTTATTTATTTATTTTAATACAGTTAGCTTAATGTCATCTATTTGGGAGAATTATAATTGCATCTCAAAAGCCATAACAAAGTAAAGCAAAAAAAAAAAAAGATAAAAAATAAAACCATTTCTGTCTATCCTTCTTTTTTTCCTTTACTCGTTAAAAACTCTTAAAAGTGATATAATAATAACCACTCACTAGTGTAAACCTTGCATGATAGATCCCACTTTGTAGGGCCTGAAACATACATCTTAGGAGAGCCTGTTCAAAAATGAAAAAAAATAACAACTAGAAAATTAATTATAAAGTGAATTTTCAATTATAAAAAGAGGAATTATATAAATTGCAAATTTTATAAATGCATTTAAATATTATAAAATTATCAAAATATGAATATAATTTGCTTTTAATTAGATGCCTAATATATCTCTGAGACACTTAAAATTTGTTAGCATACTCAATCAGTGGTTTTTCACATGCAAAGGTTTGTTATATCATTTTTGATAGAATAAATTTAAAAAGTTAATTTTTTTCTCTAGCATGGTTAATAAGATATTATTAAATTAATAGTTTAAAATATATATTTCAGCTTTACAATTTGTAATTGCAATGGCATAGGGTGTTGTAAAATTGGTAAAAACCTATATTGTTTTCTTTCTTTGTAAACTACAAGATTCCAGAACACTTGAAGATATTTCTTGTTTATTTTACTTATGACTAATTGAAACAATCAATCAGAATCATTAACCAGCTTTTCAAAAATCCCCATCTCTAGTGCCATACTATGTGCTTGATGGAAACTTTGTCGGTACCAGAATTTTGTGTCAAATCAACAAGAATTTTAAAATTTTTGATGGGTTCAGATAATGCATGCCTCATTATTGTTTGGAATATAAGATAGTTTAAAAGCTTTTTCATGGCCTGACCAGGTGGTGGCGCAGTGGATAGAGCGTCAAACTGGGATGCGAAAGATCCAGGTTTGAGACCCGGAGCTCGCCAGCTTGAGTGCGGGGCCCATCTGGCTTGAGCAAAAGCTCATCAGCTTGGACCCAAGGTCGCTGGCTCCAGCAAGGGGTGGCTTGGTCTACTGAAGGCCCGTGGTCAAGGCACAGGTGAGAAAGCAATCATTCAACAACTGAGGTGTTGCAACGGCAACGAAAAACTAATGATTGATGCTTCTCATCTCTCTCTATTTCTGTCTGTCTAACTCTGTCCCTGTAAACAAAGAAACAAAAAAAAGCTTTTTCATGGTTTCTGTTTGAAATTTCCTTCGTACCTTTGATGAATTACTGCTTTTAGTATGTTCTGATAAAAATGATTACATTTTTCTTTTCAATGTCAGAACAATAATTATATCTTCAATATACATTTTTGTTTTGTTTCATATCCATTATTTTCTTGCCTGCATTTCATCTGTGTCCTATTTAATAAATACATTTAAAATGATGAAACATACCCATCATGTAAATATAAATAAGGGGATTATAATTTTTTGTTTCACTGAAATTCCAGAGCATCCTATTAACTTGCTGTTAATGCCTTTAGCTTTACGACTTCACAGTAAATCTACCTTCTTTTCATAGTGTCTCAAGTTAAAACCTGGAGGCTGCTAAAGCCATATAGTTTAGAAACAATGGACTCAAAACTAATAAAATAAATGTGATCAGGTTAAGATCGTCGACGCTTTTATCCCCAAAGATCCTAGTGTTTTAGGTTAATGATACCATGTGTGTAGTCTGCTGGGGCTACCATAACAAAATATTGCATACTGGGCAACTTTAATAGAAATCTGGCCAGTTTAGTTTCTGGTGAGCTCTCTCTTTCTGGTTTGTAGATAGTTACCTTCTCACTGTGTTTTTCAATAGGAGAAAGCAAGAAAACAGCCTATCTGCTGTTTCTCATAAAGGCACTATCCTATAGGATCGTGTCACCACCCTATGAACTTATTTAACTTTAATTATTTTCTTATTTTAAATAGTCATGTTGAGGCTTAGAGCTTCAACATATGAATTTTGAAAGAATATAATTCTTACCTTGGTTAGAAAAATATCCTCTCACACAGAAAATACGCTAGTTGAGTATTTATACCAGTGGTTCTTAACCTGGGTTCTATTGAACCCTAGGGGTTCAATGAGTCGGTCTCAGGGGTTCAGAGAAGCCTCTGCCGCAGAGGCCAGAATAAAGTAATACCATAATTTGTTGTGAGTTCATGCACTTTGTTGGTTTTGTTCTTTGAGCAAGGTGATGTTCATGCACAGCTCATTTTGTGCACCAGTAAAAAAACATATACCTATGTCTTGAATTTGGAAAAAAAAAATCATACTTTATTTATCTCTAAAGAAGGGTTTGGTGAATGTGCATATGAAACTGGTGGGTTCGGTACCTCAAAAAAGGTTAAGAACCACTGATTTATACATTAATTTCCATCATATCTCATTGGTGCTGTTGGTGGAATTCAGCTTTTTGGATTTAGTTCCTCTTAACCTGAAGACCTGTGAGCTAACCAAAGCACATAACCCTAGTGTATAATGGTGTGACAGGCACAAGACAACCATCATAGTTATTGCCATTCATAACAAATGCTAACAGGAGCCACTGCTGCAGGGAATTCCTGAAATCCTTTAAGACATGTTTGAAGTTTCTTAATTAGGACTCAGGTGTGTGAATAATTCTTCTGACTGCCCTTTTAGCTCTTAGTTTTACCTTGAATCATCCTTTTTCCTGTGTGCCAAGCTGAGGAGTCTTCTCAGCTGATTCCTGCTTATAGAGCTTGGGTCCAAAGGTCTTACATTTTTTAAAGATCCTCTGTCCTTAGGACAATGGCAAGATGGTGATGGAGTAGGCAGACGTACCAACTTCTAAATCCTGGAACCAAAGTGGATTATAACTTAATTTTAAGAACCATCATCTGGATAAACCAACTTTGAACTAAACTAAGTGGACTCTTCAACCAAGGAACACTGAAGAAGCCACATTGAGACTGGTAGGAAAAGCTAAAATGTGGAAGGGGCTGACCAACTCCCTGGAGCGAACGGCAAACTCACGTGCCGGGAAGAGTGTTTAGCGGAGAGGGAAGGACCTGGGTCCCAGGAACAAAGGACCAGCCTCCAGCCCCAGAGCCTAGAAGAGGCGTTTGGACAGTATTGAGCTGTGAAACAAGTGAGGATACTGTTTGTGAGAAAGAGACAGTTTTCTCAGACCCAGGATTCTTCTTAAAGGGACAATGCAGAAAACCACTCTCACAACCACTCACCCAGGGCTCCGGGGACAGGGACAGAGGAGAGGACCAGAGCAGAGGGAAGAGAGTATGGACTAGGAGGCACAGGGAGAAATACTCTGAGGGACAGCCACCCTAACCCCTGGGCTGAGTCACTTCCCAAATTGAAAACAAATATTTCCCCTGGAACTAGCAATACCAGCAAATAGAGACAGGACAACAGCCAAACAAGCTCTCCCTCGGCACTTAGACCAGAGCTGCTTAGACGAAGAGAGCTCCCAGGACTACAGTATGGAGTGTTAGGATCTGAGCTGCAGTGCCCCTACCCACACTTCTGAGGGCTTGCTGGAGGCACGGTGGCGGCGGGATGCAAAAACGTGGTTCTGTCTGTGGGGGCAGAGGCCCAGCCGGTGTGAGCTCGGTCTAGCCCAGCAGGGGCGGAGGGGACGCGCAAAAACGGTCCGGCAGCTGCGGGCCCGCCTGCAACCCCACCTGCAGGGGAAAAACGGGAGGCCAGGAACAGGCAGAGATCTGCTGCTGAGCAGGGCCCCGTGGACACGCAGCATCACCTGGCCTCTGAGGTTTTAGACCCTGCGTGAGCCGACCCTGACTGTGGGGATGGGGCTAAAGCCCGGGACAGGCAGAGACTCACAGCTGAGTACACCCCACCAGTCTTGCCCAGCCCGAGAAACCACGTTTGAGATCCTATACAATCCAGCTTTGACCACGGGGGCAGGGCAAAAGCCCAGGAACAGGCGAGGTCTGCAGGTGAGCAAAGGACTCACCACCACCCTTGTTGCCAAGGTTTGTGCCTTGAGTGCGGTGTGCAAGCCCGCTGGTGGGGGCGAGGCAAAGGCCCAGACAGGCTGAGGCTTGTAGATCCAGGCACCAGAACACAGCCCCTCCTGCGGAGGAGAAGCAGAAATCATAGCAACAGCCGCAGTCGGCCAGCGCCGGTAAGGCCCATCCCAACTGCCATAGGCAGCGGCAGAGGGGGTGGTAGGCCTGCAGACAAACCACACTTAGGGAACACAGAGGCAACACCCATTTAACTCCAGTGGCCACACCCTTCTTATACACAGACAAAATGGGCAGGCAGAAGAATGCAACCCAAATGAATCAAGAGAAATCCCCAGAGAAAGACCTGAATGAACCAGATATAATGAAATTAGTGGACGCAGAGTTTAAAATAATGATAGTTAGGATGTTCAAAGAGCTTAGAGCAACAATGGATAGTCATTATGAACACCAAAATAAAGAGATAACAAGTATAAAAAAGGAAATTAAAATAATAAAAAAGAATCAGACAGAAATGACAAATACAGTATCAGAACTAAAGACCAGAATGGAAGTAATTAAAAGCAGGATGGATAAAGCTGAGGATCAAATCAGTGAGTTAGAGGACAAAATAAACAAAGGCATAAAAGCAGAGTAGAGAAAAAAGAGATTCAAAAAATATGAGGAAACTCTAAGGGAACTCTGTGACAACATGAAGAGCAATAACATTCGCATCATAGGGGTTCCTGAAGATGAATAGAAAGAATAAGAGATAGAAACTTTGTTCCATCAAATCATAGCTGAAAACTTTCTTAAATTAAGACTGAAAAACTTTTCACATGTTCAAGAAGCACAGAGAACTCCATTAAAGAGAAACACAAAAAAATCTATACCAAGACACATCATAGTTAAAATACCAAAGCTAAGTGATAAAGAGAAAATTTTAAAAGCTGCTAGAGAAAAAAAGGCTATCACTTACAAAGGAGCCGCCATAAGGATAACATCCAACTTATCAACAGAAACACTTGAGGCCAGAAGAAAATGGAAAGATATATATTCAAAGTAATGCAGAACAAGAATCTACAACCAAGACTACTCTATCCAGCGAGGCTAACATTTAAAATTGAAGAAGTAATAAAGAGCTTCCCAGACAAAAAAAAAAAAAAACCCTCAAGGAATTCATTAAAACCAAACCAATTATGTAAAAGATGCTAAGGGGCCTGTTGTGAACAGTTCAGAAGGGAAAAAGAATATAGCAAAAGAAGAATACAGCTTTAAAGAATAAAATGGCAACAAACAACTACATATCAATAATAACCTTAAATGTAAATGGATTAAATGATCCAATCAAAAGACATAGGGTAGCTGCACGGATAAAAAAACAGGACCCATACATATGCTGTCTACAAGAGACACACCTTAAAACAAAAGATGCACATAGACTGAAGGTAAAAGAATGGAAAAAAAATGTTTTATGCAAATGGAAATGAAAAAAAAGCTGGGTAGCAAAACTTATATCTGACTAAATGGACTTTAAAACAAAGGCTGTAGTAAGAGATAAAGGACATTACATAATGATAAAGGAAATAATTCAACAGGAAGATATAACTATTATCAATATCTACACACCAAACATAGGAGCTCCGACATACATAAAGCAGACTTCGATGGATATAAAGGGCGAGATCAACAGCAATACTACAATAGTAGGGGATTTCAATACCCCACTAACATCACTGGATAGATCCTCAAGAAAGAAAATTAATAAAGAAACAGCAGACTTAAAGGATACATTAGATCAACTCGATTTAATAGATATCTTCAGATGTTTTCACCCTAAAGCAGTAGAATATACATTCTTTTCAAGCACTTATGTTGCATTTTCTAGGATAGACCACATGTTAGGACACAAAAGTAGTCTCAACAAATTTAAGAAGATTGAAATCATATCAAGCATTTTTTCAGATCACAATGGCATGAAACTAGAAATTAAAAACAAAAGAAAAACTGAAAAATACTCAAACACTTGGAAACTAAATAGCATGTTATTAAATAATGAATGGATTTACAATGAGATCAAAGAAGAAATAAAAAAGTTCTAGAAACGAATGATAATGAGCGTACATCAACGCAAAATTTATGTGACACAGCAAAAGCAGTACTAAGGGGGAAGTTCATAGCACTACAGGAATACCATGAGAACCTAGAGAAGGCTCAAAAAAGCAACCTGACCCTGCATCTAAAAGAACTAGAGAAACAACAGCAAATAAAGCCCAGGACTAGTAGAAGGAAGGAAATAATAAAGATCAGAGCGGAAATAAATGACATAGAGGCTAAGGAAACAATATAGAGGATCAATGAAACCAGGAGCTAATTCTTGGAAAAGGTAAATAAGATAGCTGAACCTTTAAACTAGACTCACCAAGAAAAAAAGAGAGAGGACTCAAATAAATAAAATTAGAAATGAGAATGGAGATATAACAACTGACACAACAAAAATACAAAGTATTGTAAGAAAATACTATGAAGAACTCTATGACAAAATATTAGAAAACCTAGGTGAAATGGGCAAATTTCTTGAATCATATAATCTTTCAAAAATCAATCTGGAAGAATCAGAACACCTAAACAGACCAATTACAACAAATGAGATCGAAACAGTTATCAAATTAGAAAAGTACTGGGCCTGATGGCTTCACAAGTGAATTCTACCAAAAAATTAAAGAAGAACTAAGTCCTATCCTCTTCAAGCTATTTCAAAAAATTCAAGAGAAAAGAAGACTTCCAAACTCTTTTTATGAGGTGAGCATAATTCTGATCCCGATACCAGGAAAAGACAACACAAAGAAAGAAAATTATAGGCCAATATCCCTGATGTATTTAGATGCTAAAATTTTCAACAAAATATTAGCCAACTGGATCCAGCAATATATGAAAAAAATCATACACCATGTTTAAGAGGGATTTAATCTGGAGAGGCAAGCCTGGTTCAATATTCGCAAATCAATCAATGTGATTCATCACATAAACAAAAGGAAGGACAAAAGTCACATGAGAATTTCAATAGATGCAGAAAAAGCATTTGATAAAGTCCAGCACCCATTCATGATCAAAACTCTCAGTAAAGTGGGAATACAGGGAACATTTCTTAACATGAGAAAGGCCATCTATGACAAACCCACAGCAAACATCATAGTAAATGGGCAAAAATTAAAAGCAATTCCCTTAAGATCAGGAACCAGGCAAGGGTGCCCCCTTTCACCACTCTTATTCAACATAGTTCTAAAAGTCTTATCCACAGCAATCAGACAAGAAGAAGAAATAAAAGGCATCCAAATTGGAAAAGAAGAAGTAAAACTGTCATTATTTGCATATGATATGATATTGTATATAGAAAACCCTAAAGTCTCAGTCAAAAAACTACTGGACCTTATAAAGGAATTCAGCAAGGTGCAGAATATAAAATTAATACTCAAAAATCAGAGGCATTTCTATATACCAACAATGAACTGTCAGCAAAAGAAATTAAGAAAACAATCCCCTTCACTATTGCAACCAGAAAAATAAAGTACCTAGGAGTGAATTTAACCAAGGAGGTTAATGACTTGTACTTGGAAAATGATAAAACATTGATAAAAGAAATCAAGGAAGATACAAACAACTGGAAGCATATACCATGCTCATGTTTACGAAGAATAAACATCATTAAAATGTCTATATTATCCAAAGCAATTTCTAAATTCAGTGCAATACCAATTAAAATACCAATGACATACTTTAAAGATATAGAACACATATTCCAAAAATTTATATGGAACCAAAAAAGAACACGAATAGCCTCAGCAATCTTAAAAAGAAAAAATAGAGCAGGAGGTATCACTCTTCCAGATATCAAGGTTTACTACAAGGCCATTATACTCAAGATAGCCTCGTACTGGCATAAGAACAGACACATAGATCAATGGAATGGAACAGATAACCCAGAAATAAACCCACAGCTATATGGACAACTGATATTTGCCAAAGGAGGAAAGAGCATACAATGGAGTAAAGACAGCCTCTTTAACAAATGGTGTTGGGAAAATTAGACATCTACTTGCAAAAAAAATGAAACTAGATCATCAACTTACACCATTCAGAAAAACGAACTCAAAATGGATAAAAGACTTAAATGTAAGCTGTGAAACCATAAGCATCTTAGAAGAAAACATAGGCAGCAAGCTCTCCTACATCTGTAGCAGCAGTATATTTGCCGATTTATCTCCACGGGTAAATGAAATAAAAGGCAGGATAAACAAATGGGACTACATCAAACTAAAAAGTTTTTGCACAGTTAAAGACAATAAGAACAGAATAAAAAGACAAACCACACAATGGGAGAACATATTCGACAGCACGTCAGATAAGGGGTTAATAACCAAAATTTATAAAGAACTTATAAAACTCAACACCAGGAAGACAAACAATCCAATCAAAAAATGGGCAAAAGAAATGGATAGAAATTTCTCCAAAGAGGACATACAGTTGGCCAATAGGCATATGAAAAAAATGCTCAACATCACTGATCATTAGAGAAATGCAAATTAAAACCACAGTGAGATATCACCTCACACCAGCCAGAATGGCACTCATCAGCAAAACAACACAGAATAAGTGCTGGCAAGGATGTGGAGAAAAGGGAACCCTTCTGCACTGCTGGTGGGAATGCAGACTGATGCAGCCACTGTAGAAAATAGTATGAAGATTCCTCAAAAATTAAAAATCAAACTGCCTTTTGACCCAGCTATCCCACTTATAGGAATATACCCTAAGAACACCATAGCACTGTTCGAAAAGAAGAAATGCGCCCCCATGTTCATTGCAGCATTGTTCACAATAGCGAAGATCTGGACACAGCCCAAGTGTCCATCAGAGGCCGAGTGGATTAAAAAGCTTTGGTACATATATACTATGGAATACTACTGAGCCATAAGAAATGATGACATCGGATCATTTACAACAAAATGGATGAACCTTGATAACATTATATGGAGTGAAATAAGTAAAACAGAAAGAAACTGAGAACTGCATGATTTCATACATAGTTGGGACATAAAAACGACACTATGAGACATGGAGAAGAGTGTGGTGGTTACAGGGTGCGGTGAGGGAGGAGAAGAAAGGAGAGGGGGGTGAGGAGGGGCACAGAGAAAACCAGATAGAAGGTGACAAAGGACAATTTGACTGTGGGTGATGGGTATGCAACATAATTAAATGACAAGATAACCTGGAGATGTTTTCTTTTAATATATGTACTCTGATTTATTAATGTCACCCCATTAAAATTAAATAAATAAATAAATAAATAAATAAATAAAGATCCTCTGTCCCTTTCAGTCTATGCTGGTGATTTTTCTGCTACTATAACTCTCTTGAAAATTGTGTGGGTCTCCCATGAATCTTATTGAGACATATTTTATTCAGCCAAGGCCATACCCAGAAATTTATTTAATATAATCTCAAATTTACCTTGAACTCTTTCTAAGATTTAGGAGGAATCATATTTCTTTGTTTAAAGATTTTATTTACTCATTTTAGAGAGTAGAGAGAGAGAGAGATAGAGAGAGAGAGAAATGGGGGAAGAGCAGGAAGCATCAACTCCCATATTTGCCTTGAAGGCAAGCCCAGGGTTTCAAACTGGCCACCCCAGCATTCCAGGTCAACGTTTGATTCACTGTGCCACCACACAGGCTAGGCCTATGAGGAATCATATTTTTACGTATCTGAGAGCTCTATTTTTTGATCGAGTGATTTTTGTTTGCTTGTTTTGCTTTTTATATTTTATGTTTTGACACTTCACCTTAAATCTTTCTGAGCGTTAACAAAGGATTTGAGAATCATACTTTGTCTTTAACTTTATGTCACATGTCGTTGACAATGCTCTGGATTTTTTTCTTTGACTGGGAGTCATTTCTTAATTGAAGCGTTGTTTACAATCATGAGAGACTGAGAATTTTAATCATAGTGAGTTCTTGCTCCTTTTTGTTTATCCTTTCTTTAGCTGATCTCTCTCATCTCACACTTTCCTATTTTTAGCAAGAACCAGCCCAGTGGCATCTCTAAAATTCTGCCTAGAAAGCTCCTTAACTTATTACCAAGTACATGGGGTATATTTTCTATATTTTATATTACTACAACTGATAATATTGCTAAACTGTCTGCCATGGCATAGAAAGGATTGTTTTCCTTTTGTTTTGATAGCATATTCTTTACTTTATGGTAAGGATTTCCCGGCAGCCTCCTTCCAGGCCAGCAGATATCTACTGACAGGGTCTTTGAGGTTCTTTTGGTTTTCACTTACATTCTCCTTGATACCTTTCAAGCTTCTTCCCACCCTCCAGTGTTACCCCACTTCTGCTATCAAAATCTGCAATATTTATCGACTGCTGCATAAAAAATTAACTTAAAATCTTGTGATTTAAAGTTATAGTAGATATTATTTTCCTTTAAGTTTCCTTGGAATCTCTCAGGAGGTCACTGTCAAGATGCCAGCAGGGGCTGCATTGCCTAAAGGCTTGACTGGGGATGGAAGATCAGTCCCCACTGTAGCTCATTCAAATAGAGGGAAAATTTTTGCTGGTCATTAGCAAGAGGCCTCAGTTTTTTTCCACCTGCACTTGTGCACAGGCTGCTTGAGCATCCTTACAACATGGTGACTTGCTCTCCCCATAGGTAGCCATTTAAGAGAGAACAACATGGAAGTAGTAAAGTTGTTATGGCCTCACTTTAGGATCACACACCATCACTTCTTCCACATTCCATTCATTAAAAAGAAATCACTGAGTCTGATCCACTTTCAAGGAAAGATAAAATTAAACATCAACTTTGCAAGGACAAGTATTAAAGAATTTGTGTACATATATTAAAACTGCTACATAAGTAGTTAAGCCATTTCTGAAATATATGGGCCCACATGACAGGTAAATCTGTAGGTAAGACAAGATTCAAGTATGGATAGAATAGATATCTAGCATTAGTCCTTTGTGATTCTCTTGGAAGTGCCTGACACATGGCTGATTTTTATTATGTTGTTTTTCCTCATGGTGATGAAATGACTGTAAAATTGCTTTAAATGCATTTACATTTTATTCTATCCCAAGGAAGAGATAGGGAATCTCTACTAGAGGTCCTAAACGAGACTGAAGAAACAGAACTTGCACAAAAGATGGGTGATGTCTAGTCATCTCTGGTCAGGTTGCACATACTACCCTCATGGGGGAAACATGCACACCACTTACTTGATTGTCATTTAGGGGTTCTTATAAGGTCTAAATGTAACTCAGATCTTAATTTTTAACCTTAAAGTACAGGAAACTTGATTATGAAATCCCATTTCATAGGCTGCGTGGATTGACATGCTAAGGGGAGATTGTAAGGACAGAAATGATTGTCTATTTGGTCACTGCTGCAATTCCCAAGTCTGAAACAGCCTGACCTCTGGTAGATTCTGAATAATGAGTTATTAAAATAATCAATAAAGGAATAAAACAACCGTTAGATAATAAATATTATTTAATAAGAACAGAAACAACACCTCTGGTCCAAGTAGTCGATTACTGATGGATATTAGCCAGTCAATAGCTCCTACCCAAGACACATTAAGAGTTGGTCTTTCCAGTCTCCCACCCATGCTGATTCTGTTTATTACTATTCCCAGCTCTTGTCTCTGCCTCCTTCCCCCACAAAGTCCTCTGTACATCTTATCTTTCTGTAGCAACTCATATTAGTACTTCCTTTTCTGCAATAGAAGGAAGTGATTGCATATGTTGAGACATGCAACCAATTGCCAAGAAATTCTATTTCTGTCTCCCTTCATTCATCAGTAGGAAACACAGAAAGCTGCAGCACCTCGTCAGCATTTTTTGGACATCCACAACCAACTAGTGTCAGCTGATGAGGTCATGTTGACTTCTGTCTCGTAAATAAATGCTTCAAATATTTAAAGTGATAGAAACACACTGCTTGAGAGTTTATCAGTGATTGAGAAATATCTGAAAGGTTTTTTTTTTAACGATATACAAAATATTTCTTTCCCATCTTAATTTAAAACTGTTGAAACTTTGCTCTTAAAGAAAATGAGGAAATATGGACAGTTTAGGAAACACAAAAGAAAAGGCAACGAATTGTTCAAATGAGCAGGGATAAAAAAAGAATAACTAAACTTTTCATCTTTGTTTATCACTATGGAAGACTGGTTGTAAATAAAGATATATTTGATTTCAGATGTGAAACCCAACCCAGCATTAGATATGACAGTTAAATTCTATTGTAAGAATATAAAACTAGCATATAAATTCCCAAGGTCTTTGTCTCTCTAAAGAAAAAAGAAAACAAGTTATAATATTCTTTAAATCAAGTTCAATATTTTCTTTCAGTCTTTTGATTCTGACCCATCAATTTGATCCTCATTTTCTCACATTGAAATATTTACAATGGGGCAGCCAGTTTCAAGTGACCATCTCTCGCCAAAGCAGGATGTGTGCTCATGTGACAAGAGTTAATTCTCTCCTTCCTGTCCCCTGCTCAGCTCCCTTGTTTGCTTGTATCTCAAGGCCTCTCTGGCTTCTGCACATTCTAGTCAGAAGGTGGAGGAAGTTGAACTTCAGTGTCTCGGCAAGTTTGGAGGTCTACACCTCTGCCAGATTAATGTAATACTACCTGCCCATACCACTTATCAAACCTGGGATAATGAAAACCCTTATGGTGGCAGGGCACGTGAGGTCAGGGTGGGCTCACATATACACCAGGAATTCTATTCAGCTTGGGAAGCTGTAACAAACACCCCGGCCTGGGTGCCTTAAACAACAGACACTTACTCTCCTGTAGTTCTGGAAGCTGGAAGTCCAACATCACAGTGTTTTTGGATTCTCCTGAGGCCTCTCTTCTTGGCATATAGACAACCATCTTCATGTTCACATGGCATTCTTCCTCTTGCATGTCTGCATCCTAATCGCCTCTACTTTGCAAGGACACAAATCAGATTAGATTAGGGCCCACCTCAATGACTTCATTCTAACTTAATTACATCTTTAAAGACCCTGTTTCCAAATACAGTCATATTCTCAGAGACTGGGGTATGACTTCAGCATTTGGATCCAGCCCATAACACCAGGGATCTTAAACCCTTAAACCAGGGTTCTTTAAAAAAGGCCTGGGCCTCCCACTATTCTAAGGAGGGTATGAAGTTTTAGTAAGCTCATTATTATACATTCAAAGTGGGCCAAGGGTGAGCTAGCATGTTGCAAACAATATTCTTCTCTCATGAAAGAGTTCAAAAGTCTGAAGAAGTTATGGAAAAACATTATACCCCCATGTGAGCTGCAATTCATGTCATTTTGGATGACATATTTATTTGCCATTTTTCTTACCTTGGAGACATGGACACAATTGTCCCACCAGGTCCCCCTTTTCCTGATAGTGAGATCTCAAGTTTTAAAGGTTTTGAAGTTAATCAATGATATAAAAAAACCCTAATGACTTGACCTTAATTTTGTATTTTGAAAGAAAATAATCTACTCCAGTGGATGAAACACATTCTTCTTTACTTCCCACCCTTCCAAATTATTTGAGTGAGATAAGCAGGCCAGTACTGGTGCTGGGACATGCAAGCCAGAGAAGAGATTCTGCTTCTGATAACAGTTTGCATATTGCAATACCCCTGAGTTTGTGCAAACCCGGTTATAGGATCTGATTATCTGTGATAACATGTTCTAAATATCAGATGAGATAGTTGAGTCTCCATTTTGTCTGAACCTTGTTTCTCTGTCTTTGTAGAAAATGTCAAAACATAGCATTCTAACAAGTTTGAAGCATTTCAAAAGTTATGTATACTTTCAATTTATCAACTAGTAGATTTGAAATAGGCACATGTAGTTTTTGTGTTATGAGATAATAAGACCATGTTTCCAGATCTAGCCGTGGAAATACAAGGCCACTTTCTTAACACAAGCTGTAATCTGTTCTGATTGGATGAGGGAGGGAGCCCTCCAAGTGCAGCAAGAATTTCCAGACACTCCTGAACAAGTAGAAAAACCTGCTTCTGTGGAAGGAAGGAGACTGCCGGGCTTAGGGCGCCAAGAGGAGCTGTGCATCACTGAGGCAGTGACAAGCTGAGGCCTTTGGGAGGCCTAGCGACTGGAGAGGGGCACAAGTGGAGTAAGGGGATGTGAGCAGGCCGGCTGGCTGCTGCTGCCTGGGTGTCCGGTGGCCATGCACAGTCAGCTCGGAAAGTCCCAGAAGGACATTGTAAGGTATTTAAGGTTTCGAATTGGAGTCTACATTTTAAATAACATCATTTTCTTCCATCTGACAGATACTCTTTGTATTTTTAAAGCATGACCTTTTAGAAAACAGTATTTCTTTTAAACATGAACTCACGTGACCAATTTTCAAAGTCATTTATACACATTTCAACTTAGAAAAGGACCATATATTTCGCTGATATTGAAGTCTTTCTGTTTAGTGGCTCATCTACAATATCCAAATAAACTGGCTCAAAAGAAGATGAAGGTTTAATGTAAACAACATTTCTCCAGATTTTATAGTACATTTTAGAGTGTTTGGTGCTTTCTCTTTTTTAAGAGATAAACTGGTATGTAGAGTCTCACCTTGGAATTTAGATTTGCTCCTGTAAACACTTATATGAGTTCACCAGATTGAGGATTTATAGGGAGAACTGTCAGATTAGATGTTTTCATCATTTTAATTTACAAAATAAAAATGGGCAGAAAACCAAAATTACAAGTAAAATTTGCTTTTCTTTTTTAATTTTTTTCTTCTGATTTTTACCTTCATTTTCATTTCTCTATTTTAAGGGAGGTGTTGCTCTGGATAATTTATATTCAGCATCAGGTACTCTAGTAATCATCTCTGCACTCCTTGCAAAGCCCTAAAACCATGTTCTAACATTTGGTTAATTAGCCACATGGTCCAGGATTCAGCCATTGGGAGCAGTAGTGAGCATGGCCCTCTGGAAACTTTAGTGCAGGGGTCCCCAAACTTTTTACACAGGGGGCCAGTTCACTGTCCCTCAGACCGTTGGAGGGCCAGACTATAAAAAAAAAAACTATGAACAAATCCCTATGCACACTGCACATATCTTATTTTAAAGTAAAAAAACCAAAATGGGAACAAATACAATATTTAAAATAAAGAACAAGTAAATTTAAATCAACAAACTGACCAGTATTTCAATGGGAACTATGACCACCAATGAAAGAGGTGCCCCTCTGGAAGTGTGGCGAGGGCCAGATAAATGGCCTCAGGGGGTTGCATGCGGCCACGGGCCGTAGTTTGGGGACCCCTGCTATAGTGGCTTGGATGCTGAGAATGGGCTCAGCCAAGTGGATGCATGGCAAAACCCCAAACTATGCCACATCTAAAAGGCATTCAGCCATAAACAAAAAAATGATTTATTATTATTTTTATTAGAATGGCATTTTAGATATATGAGTGAACAAGGTTATAATAATAATTACTATCCTGTAATGTCAAAAGTAGTAAAAAAGACTTGTTTTCAATAACTGGAAGCTGATTTTAAAAGGAAACCTCCAAATGTCCATATCTAGAAAGGGAGATGGAGAATTCTGTGCTCCTTGAGGGTAAAAATTAGTCTGTTGTGTTAACAGTTGTAACCAACCCTCTGAGAGATGGCTTGGCACATAGAAGGGTCTCTGAACAAAGGTAGTGAAGGGCCGTCATGAAGAGACCAGGGCTCTGTGCAGATCCAGTGGACCAGTCATTCTGGCATTGGGGAGTAGAACAAAGGTAGGCAGCTTTGGGGAAACTTTTCATGGAAGCTGTGAAGTTGTTTGTAGGTGTTTATAGCTTTTTGCTTAAGCTTATTCGCAATAATAGGCAAGTATGTTTTACAATTTTCATTGATTAATTTAATAGAGAGAAAGAAACATAGATTTGTTGTCCCACTTAGTTCATTCATTAGTTGATACTGCTATGTGCCCTGACCAGAGATTGAACCTGTAACCTTGGTATATATGGACAGCACTCTAACCAACGGATCTACCTGGCCAGGGCTGCAGGTGCATTTCATATAAAATCAAATGGTAAGTATATTAGGTGATAAGGTGTCCTTCAAAGAACTAGGTCATTCCTTTAGGAAGTCTATAGGCAGCCTCCTATATAGCCTCTGCTTCCTTCCCTATTTAAGTGCAGCAGCCTATGCTGATTCTTCCAAGGCAATTCGTTGGTTCTATGGAAATCATTGAAAACCACATATTCCAAGCAAAAAAGACATCTTTACTGTTATGCAGATCACTATATCTTGTTATTGTCCCTCAATTGTTTTCTAGGTGTACCTTTGAAACTGTTATCCCAAAATCATGTAGCAGCCTCCCAGATGCACTGGAGAACCCCTATTTTCCATTTGATGTATGGCAGCCAGATTAATTGTCCTGAAAAGTCATTTTCATGGCTCTCCTTACCCAAACATGTTCAATAACTGCACACAACAGAGTGCTTCAAACACCACTTCTAGTTGGTGTCCTCCTGGTATTGACTCTAGTGCACTAGAGGACAAGCGCCTTGTCCAAGGTCAAAGGCCACAGGTAGTTCCCTTCATTCCCAGACTCACATGAAGGTGGCCCAGGCAGTGTAAATGGCAATGCACTTTCTCCTGTCCCCCCTTTTCATGTGGGAGGGTATAGCCAGCTTAAGCACCTACCCAAGAAGCTCTTCTTGTGCATACCAGCTCTCAGGAATTTTCCTCCTCGAGTTCTCAATCCTGAAATGCACCATCAGGCAGTCTTGGACTGTCTTCACTTACGCCAACAATTCCACAAGTGTTGATTGATATGATCTATATAGTCTTACTTCGGAGATAATAGAAATGACAAAACAACCAGCTGACCTGCCCCCTCCCAAAAGGTTTTCCTTAAGCACTTGGTTTGACACTTAAAAATGATAATTAATCAATCTTTGTCTAATATTTTCAGTACCCAAAACATTCCAAAGTCAAGTGGGAGACCCTCAAAAAATGAAAAATAGAACCACTTCCATTTTATAGCCTCACTTAGGATTTTTGCAGATATATAAATAATAGGACATTGCATCATAATAGAATGGATTTGGAGGATAGAGATGAACTACCAGTTAGTCTGAGGACAAGTTTCATCCCCTTAGATAATAAAAAATAACTGTCAGTAAGTAATAAGGGCAGCCTGTGACTTGTCATTTGTAGCAAAGAAGAAAAATGTTCTTTCTTCTTTTATTTTTACATGCCAGGATCTAATTATTAGATGGAGGCCATTGGACTCTAGAAATCCATAGATAGTCTTATTTGATTTTCTAGTGATGAGTGACATTTAAAGTGGTATTAACAGGGTGCAATTACCTGAAACCCTGTTTGCACAGGGCAGGAGCTGTCTTCTGTTTCAGGCATCTCTGAGGGGCTGGCGAAGAGCTGTATGTTCATTATATCTTCATCTAGTATCTACTGTTTTATAAAGTTTCACTGAAATATGTGATAGTGGCTTTAGAGATGAACCTTCCATGCATTGAAGCCTGAAAGCTTTTAATATGTGCATGTAAAGTGGGCTTTCCTGAGTGGTTCGATGCAGAAAAGATGAGAGAGAAGCCTAGATGAGAAAGCCTGGGAATAAGGGAAGATGGAATGTGTTCTTTAATTGGATCAGCTCTCCTTAGCAGGTCATTTGTCAGTCTGGTTAGATTTTTATGCACCAGATCAGACTTCTCTGCACAGAATCAGCTGAGCTGGCTAACGAGTAGAGCAAATGATGAACGTGGTGTCTGCAGGTCAGCAGATTTCGCTCCAATGCTCCATTCATACTAATCCTGGGTTTGGGTGGAAGCACTCTGTGTTTGTCCTGAATCTGTGGTGCAAAATCCATTATTATGGTCCTGATCCTTGTACGCTGGTTGTGTGGTTCATCTGGCCACCTAGCAGAGGCATGTGTGTTCCTAAGTGTGTTTCAATTTTGGAAAGTTGAGAGAATTTTGTTTGAAGTCATGTGTGAGCTGGATTTAGTGACATGGAGAGCAAGAATAGGCAGTTGATTACAAATGGCAATTTTAACCTCATCACCAATGCATATTTGTAGAAGTACAAAGTGAGTCATTGTTACAGTTAAGAGAAGTGGCACTTGCTGTATAATATGGAAACTCCCACATCATATTTCTGTAGGGAAGACATTCTGTGGGGAACTTTATTATTAAAGTAACAATTTGCCATTAAACAGCTTTTCTGAGGGCGCAAGCCTTTGCACTCTCATGTTCCCACTTTAGTATCATGCTTATTCTTTGAGGGGTCCCCATGTTACAGATGAGGATGCTGATTAGGGCTGTTTATGAACATAATAACAGCTCACACTTATGGAGAGTTTACTATGTTCCAGGCTCTGTTCTGCTAACTCATATGCATCAATTAATTTCTAATCCTCAGATTAGACCAGTGTGAGGAAGCTTCCATAATTATCTACCATAATAGATGAGAAGGTGAGGCACAGAGAATTTAAGCAACTTGTATAAGACTACACAGCTAATAACTGCAACTCGGTTATTCTTCAGAGCCTCTGGTCTTAGCTGGTCTGCTGAACTTTGTTGTCAGAGTTCTATACCTAATGGGATTATACTTGTCTGCTATCTCTTTGCAGAATGTGAACTTCTTGAGGGAGATCATTTGCTTCATTTATATTTTAAAAAATCCTGGTGCCCACTCAACATTCTGGCACAAAGCTGGTAGTCAAGGTAATCAACACACATATACTGGACTGCACAAGGTTACCAAGGTTGCTCATAATTTCTTTACTAGAAACAATTCATGCTACAATTTGAAATCCCCTTTTCGACTTTTACTTTTTTTTTTGACATGGTGGTTTTAAGGTTTACTTTGTTGACATGGTGGTTTCAAGGTTTACTTTGTATCTAAAATAGGTCAACCTGTTCCTTGTTGTCTACATTTCAACAGTGAGTTTGAATCAGATTGCTAGAATATTAAAATATAGTTGACCACACAATCTATTTGCTGCACCACCTTCCCTTTGCTGTGACACATGCAATTGTTGTCCCCTCTTCTTTCTCTGTTGCCCTCATTGGCTCCCACTGTCCAGCTCATGTTCTGAAACTTCTGAGCCGGAAAGAACTTGGGAGTTACAACCCTTTTAAAGGACGTATTAATACTCTAAAAGGTTTCAAAAAAGTTTATTCTGAACAAATAAAGGTATATAAATAGATATATAAATAAATAAATAGGAATATTACTTTATCAGTTTAAAAAAAATATTGGTAAAAATGGAAGCAAATAAATTTAAAAATCAGAAGTTGCCTCCATTTGCATTTCTGGGTCTCTCCTCTAGCTCTTTCCTCACTTGTATTTCCAGCACACATGACTGTAAGGCATTTTTCCCTGCCGAGAAAGAAGGAAGGGGGGCCAGAGCCACAAAGTGTGGAATAGCAAAGGCTTTATTAAGTACCGTGCATCTCCCCCCGACGATGTCCCCTAACCCCGGGGTCAGAGGCTAGGGGAGTCGCATGAATTAAACCATGTGAGAGGTATTTAAAGGGGTCCTCTAGGGTAGGCGAGCAATGATGACCTGGTAAAATTTCACTGGCTGATGGACAGTCGTTCTTTTCCCAATGACCTCTGGGAAGTTTCTTTTGGCGTGCTTAGTTGTGGGCGGCCCTAGTCAAAAGTCCCGGGTCTGAGTTCCTCAAGTGACTGTCCCCCTTATCCACTGACCTTACAATGACATCAGTTCCCATCAGTCACATAAGAGCAGCTTCCTGTCACTGAGAAACACAAGAATACCCCAGGGAGAAAGTAGTTAGAGGATATAAATAAGATATTCTCAAAGTAAGAATTCCAAAGTGCCCAAGAGCATGTGAAGCTTTCTTTCAATGTCACTAGTATGTTAGCTTTCAGCAACTTTGTGTTTACTTCCCAGTAAGTTGCTCAAATGCTGACATGTTCTCTCACACAGAAACCAGGGCAGTCTCTATCCTGAAACCTTCTTCTAGTCGTCCAATGATCCTGGGCTCACATGATCCAGAGCATCAGTCTTGCATCTGAGTTCAGGCCAGAGAAGGAACAATGAGTAATAATGAGTTGCTGGCACACTGCTGTAACCACCTTTAATGACCTCTTGACTGATATACTCATGGGATCAGGGCCCTCAGGTCTGTAACCATTCTAGTTCACCATCATGCTCAGATGCTGCAGCCTAAAGGGGGGCCCTTTGGTTGCTGCTTTGCTGGTACCAGCACTGCCCATGCGCCTGGCCCTGTGTTGAGTTTTGCTCAGACTGTCTTTCCAGCTAGTGACTTTCTCAATGACACTTTGCTATTCTTCCCCATCTGCAAAACTTGTCATAATCTAATTGCCTTCCATGGCTTGTTTCACCTCAAGTATGATTTCTTCTCTTCAGCTACAGGGTTGGAGGCCTGTTCTTAGTATTTCCTCTTTCAGAAGGTCTTGCTTTCCTGAGGCAGGCTGCTGTAGGTCATTGACAGGGCTCTGTGTCCCAGCGTGCTTAGGGAGAGAAAGCCCTGGTGGGAAGTATGCACCCCACTCATTTCTGTACAGTGGTCTACTGCCCCCACTCTCCACAGCCCTGCCGGCATGCCTTCATGGAGGTTGCCCACTAAGCACCCGCTTAGCCTGACAATCAAACTTTATGAATTATTACAGCAAAGGCATTATGTTTTGCCATCAAATTCACAAGAACTAAAAAACTTTGGGGAAATGGACGTGCTCATGTATTGCTTGTGGTGTTGTAATGTAGCATACCTTAATTCCACAGGTTTACGTAAAGACACCAAGGCAGGTATAAAGCCAGTAGTCGAGGCCACCATCACAGCAGCCTCACCCATGCAGGTTCGTATTAGATTCGAACAGTCGGTAATGAAACACAGGAGCCAAGAACTGGTGAGCCATCAGCTTTAGTTCTAGCTTGCACCCGGCGGGCAAGCAAAAACACACACGGGGCTCCAAAACCCACACATTCAGTGCTCACAAAGCTATTGACTTATCCGAGTTTCCTAGAATCAAAGGTTTCTAGCTCACTAGACTTATTCACCTCTGTTTCCCATCTCCTCCTGCACAAACTCTTAACAAACTGGCTTCTTTCTCAGCACTCTGCCATCTTGGCTACTTCTCCTCCACATGGCCTTAATCTGCTCTCTTCTCTAATAGCAACCTCAGGAACTCAGGAACCAAAAGAGAGAGATCAAGCTACTGCTCTCTCCTATTTTATAGCATAGACTCAAAACCTTTAATCCAATTATACAAACAAGGAAGTCTCTGATACAAAGTCACCCATCTGAGGTATAATGGGATTCTTCCCTACATCACCACCCTACATCATCCAATCAGTCAAGGGTGTGGAGAAGAGCTTACTCTTAAAACAAAGCCTTAAGCTGTAACGCTCCAGCCTGCTTACATTACAACTTTTCCCCCACAGCCATCACAAGCATAAGGGCAAATAATATCACCTGGGTGACGGGCTTCCATGTGGGCAGCACCATCTTTAACAAAGTGAGCATATTATATTTTATCTGCCGAACAGCAGGATACAGAAGAATTTTTAGGAGGAGATTTATTAATAAGCTGGCTGCATATGACTTACATGGGGTATAGCTAACCCAAATCATGTGTGTGCAAAATAGCCCTGAAGTTAGTTATATAGACTTTATCTTATATAGGTTGGGGGAAAAGGAGGGGAAGCATGACAAAATAATCAATCATTATTTGTCTATAGGATCTATAAAAAACATTTCTACATATCAAAACTTACAAGGTAACACAATGGTGATGTCGTTTTACATATCAATACAGTAGTGGTAAATGTCGTTTTACATATTAAAGACATTCATACATCTTTTAGTGTCTACCTCCCATCCCTTTGTCTAGAGGTATATGTTACTCTCAGGACTTCAGGAAAGGAGGAAGAGTTAAAATCAGTGTAGGATATGTAAACATTGTCTCTTATTGAAAAGGAAAGGAAGTTCTTCAGATAACCTTTATTCTTTCAGTTAAACTAAATGACTCACCTGTCCCTGTAAGCCAGAAAGCTTCTGCATTCCTTTCCATCCATTTTCCACATAATGGAGGGGGGCAAAAGCCTGACGTTTCCTCTTTAAAATGGCATTGCCAATACTAAGTTTTACAATTCTTTGGAACCTTATCACAGTGGGAGGGTCAATTATCACCATACGTTTGGCAGCATAGATACAAAACCTTAGCAAGGTGGACCGTTTGATAGTTCAATTCTTGGAATTCGTCCTATAGAAGTAACAGGTTAAGTCTACAAATATTGAACAACAGGGATGTTCATTACAGAAAAGGCAAAAAGGGAAGTGGACGCCATTAAGACCTTTCCGTGGGGGACTGGTCATATAAACCCTGCTATGTATGTGTGCTATTGCGCCGCAGTAAAAACAATCGCCTCGTCTGCATCCGTGCTTACTGAGTTGTAATAACAACACAGTGTAGTCGATGAAAGGAGGCAAGGAATCTTATGTGGTACATCTCATTTCTACAGGCAAAACTACACACAAACATGAATGCCAGAGGCAGAGATGTATACAGGGAAGGCAAGAAGCCAGCGGTGCAGTTAGAGAAAAATTATTTCCAATTGTAAAGTTATTGGTGGTTTCACTTGTTTATCTTTCTCTTTATTGATTTAATATTTTTACCAAAAAACTTACTTTATGCTTTTAATCATCTTTTTTTTTTTTTTTTTTTTTTTTTTTTTTGTGGTTATGGTTCATAAGTACCAAGCTGCGTGGAAAGTTTTAAGCACATTTTTTTTCTTTCTTTTCTTTTTTTCCCTCCCCCTTAAAGAGAAAAAGAAGTTTTATTTCAAAGGTTTGAATAAACACAGTAAGGTCTTATAGGAACTGTCACAAGAATCAAGGATTCTGTCTGGAACCACGTCTGTTCTTTCCGTATCTTTCAGATCTTTTAGGCAAAACGCTCTCCTCTACGCCTTGTTTCATCAGCCTGGTCTGTTTCACTTGCCAGGATTTCAACTGGGCTTTGCTCTTCCACTTGGCTCCCCACAGCTTACTGATTCCATATCTCAGAGTCCCTCTGACGAAATTCAAGAAACGGTAGGAATTCCTGGTCCATCCGTTGTCATATACGGCAAAGCCACAGTAGAAAACTTGCCACACTTTTCCTGATTAAAAGGATTTCATCACATTTATGAATTCTTTTTTTGTTGTCCTTAGAGTCACCCTTATGGAAATTAGATTAGGTAAAGCCACTTGTAGAACAAATGAAAAATCTGCAGGTAAGTGTCATTTCAAAAATAGTATATAAAAACTATCTCAAAAGTAGAATCTTGATAATATAAATAAATAAATGCACATTTTAAATATAGAGCAAAAAGTGCTTTGACATTGGCAACCTCTATTTTTACATCTGGAATGAAGTAAAATGTTCAATGTAAGAAGAAATCTGCATATTAAAATAAAATCATGACAAAGGCCTGAGTTAGTGCAGGATATCTTCCCACCAAAATGATTACTGAAGGTCATCTACAACCTTACAGCATGAAGAAAGTAAACTTTGTAGTAGTTGCTTTTCACAGCTTGAACTTTATCTTATTTGTGAAAATGTTCTGTAAATGCCAGTTTCTGAGGTCATGGCTATGGGGGCCTCTTGCTGAGATGAATGTCTTTATAAGAGGAGACACCAGAGAGCTTGCTGGTTCTTTCTTTTCATGTGTGGGAACAAAGAAAAGGTCCAGTGAGCTAACAGTGAGAAGGCAGCCATCTTAAACTGAGTTCTCGCAAAACCTCCTGAGGTAGGTACTACTCTGGCCCCCATTGTGTAAATGAACCCAGGCCAGTTAAAATAATTTTCCATGTTCATGAAACTAGTGACTGGTGAAGGCAGGAGTGGATTAGGCCAATTTACCAAGCTACAGATTTGGCACAGATCTTCATAATCAAAAAATGAATGTGAACAATATATGGGTATATCTGTGTATACACACAAATATTTTTAAAAAAGAACTTACTCTCAGGTCATCATGAGGATTGAATAGTACCCAATCCCTTTATTCATAAAAGATTGAAACCAAAGAATACAAGGTGAAATGGAGATTGCTAGGTGGTTGTTTTTGTTTGTTTGTTTGTTTTTTGCTTTATGTTTTTCCCTCTGATTTACAGTCAAATAAATGTCATAGTTAATGTTCTGGTTTTTAAAATGGCTTCAGTTGGAAATGTAACAGACTTTCCTTATAAGTAATGAACAGCTGATACCTATATTTTTCTGCTCAGTTGGAAACATGCTCATGGAAACTGTCCTTTCCAAATCTACCTGTGAATATATTGAAAGTAGATCTGTCACCCTTATGACAGAGTGCACTGGCTAGGCAGAGTTTACCAGGTATGCGGAGCAGCCTGGCTGTGGTGAAGACTCAGTGATTCTAAATAGTGTAGCCCATACATACATGGATAATGTGGATTACTGCATGGCATTTCTACATCAGAACTTTTACTGTGAGCACCAGATATTTACTACATTTCCAAGGACAAAGGAAACATTGGCAGATATGAAAAAAAAAATGTTTTCTGCCACTCATAAACTATCTACTACTCCTAAAAAAACACTACACACATGGATACACACAAAATATCATATCATCCTTCCCCCAAAGATCAGAAGATTCATAGCACCATCCCCATTTACAGTAAGACTAGAAGTGCAGGTGGTTTGTTTTTTCTTTCTACGTGTATGCATGTGTGCATGTGTGTTCTGGCTCACGTTGTTAGTTGATGGTGGAGCAAGGACTTAAAGCTAGGTCTAACTCCTACCAACTCACCAGGGTAAACTCCTGTCATGTAAAGAGAACAGGATGATCTGAAAACACAGAGTTAATGTGTGGGCAACATAAAATAGATGAACTCAGAGAAGTGAAATGTGCTTTGTCTAGAAACTGGAGAAGATCGTACTAATGGTCATGACCCTGCAGGACAACCAGAAAAGATGAAAAGGCCACCTGAGGGAGGGGATTCTCTGGTGGACCCCACCAGATGCCCCTCTTCATCCTCAGATGGGTCCTGAAATTACTGGGACCCAACAAAGCCTGTGTGATACTTGCCCAGAGACTGGCTTTTTGAAATGTTCGGTGTGTGATGTGGTAAAGAGGATCTAGGTTTATATCTGCTTCACAGAAAATAGCAAAATTTGAGTTTAGTGTAGACAGAACCAACAGCCACAGTCAGTCACACAGTGGTGAAAACATGGGTTTTGACTTCCTTATCGGGTAGTAGACTAGAAATCATGAATAACCTTCCAGCTCAAAACTTCATTTAAAAATATCTAGCTAATTGCTATTTATAAGAGATGCATACAAAGTATGAGAATTTACAAAATTTAAGCATTGAAAAATTTTCTCATTAAAAAATATATATGAATGTATAATTATAATGTATATGTGAGTATATATGTGTATGGTTTTTTTGTTTTGTTTTTTTGCACTTACAGATGACCATTTGAACAACATGGGGTTAGGGGTGCTGGTTCCAATGCATTTGGAAATTTGCATAAAGTTTTGACTTTCCAAAAACTTAATTTCTAATAGCCTACTTTTGGCAGGAAGCCTTACCAATAACATAAACAATTAACACATATTTCTATATTATATGTATTATTTATTGTATTCTTACAATAAAATAAGCTAGAGAAAAGAAAATGACAAGGTTTGTTTGTGAGTTTTTTCAAGTTGTTGTAAATCTCAAAAAGAATTCCAATATGTTTATTGAAAAAATCCACCTATTAGTTAGACCCATATGGTTCAAACCCATGCTGTTCCAAGGTCAATTGTACTTTAAGTAACTTTAAATGTCTACACACACACACACACACACACACACTCACACACACACTGGACACTTAGTAAAAGAAAGCTGCTGTAATACTATTTTATTAGGCAAAAGAGACTTGAAGGCAGAAATTGCTATTAAAAATAAAGAGGGTCATTATATAATATAAATGTTTTCATTTCCCATAGAAGATATAGCTAAGGTGTGCTTAATAGCTAAATACAGAAAGCAAACACTGTCAGAGCTTCAGAAAGAAATAGACCAATATGAATATTATATTAGGAAATATTTTAATAGAATGGTATGGGTTCTACTTTCTAGCCATGTGATATTTAGTTGTTACTTAAACTAATTTTAAATGGTACAATAAAATAATAAATGCTTTCTAATGTTGTATTAAATAAACAACATGGATAATGAACTTAGCAAAATGTTTAATGTGCAGAAAATATGCCATATATTTAAATGCTATTATTATTATTATACTTTCTTGATAAAGGTGGCAATATCATAGAGTAACATTAGAGAAAAACAACTCTCATTGACTGTATACTATTAGACAGGAGACAGGAAACTCTGGAGGAAGGGAGACTGGGGTGGGGGGTCTGGAGGCTATTTTGAGTCATCCCAAATAGGAAATAATAACCTTTTCATTTCAGATGGCTGCTATGGCCACACAAAAATCAAGAGGACAGTGAAGAAATACAAAAAGCAAATGAAACTCTGGTGGGGGAGGTTACATCTTTTTGCCTTGGAGGTGAAATATATTGTAAAAAAGATAGATTTCCTGAGAAGAATAAGGATCTTCCAAATTCTTCAAGTTTTGCCTGAGACATTTAAATATATACTGCTATGAAATCCAAAACATTTTTTCCTGCCTGAGTAATATGTTGAATGCAGCTCACTCCTTGTTACTGACATATTATCCTGACAATTTTTAGAATTGTGTGGTGATGTATAGAAAAGATGTGAGAACCAGAAACACAGCTTGAAGTCAGCAAAAATGAAACGCTCTGTTCATTAGCCAGCATTGTCCATGGAATCCAAAATATGTTCAATGAGTTAGTGTGAAGATGTTTGCTCTGGTCTCTGGCTGCCAAATTATGGAAAGAGGTTATTGTACAGTGATCCCTCCAGTTATACCCAGCCAGTCGCCGTGGTTTTGCTGACTTCTGCATTTGAGTGAGATGTCAATCTAGGTGAAGTTGGGATCAAAATGTGCTCAGGCTTTGATTCAGTTACCTGCAATGATCTGGCTTAGGAACTAGTGTCATTAAGGTGACTTAATTTCAAATGGTTTCTACGTGTCTTTGAGGCACAAAGAAAGCCACCACCTCACCTTTGAGATTTGCTGACAAATAGCCCTGCTGCTTTACACACAGAAGGAGATTAGACAGGCGTTTTTCTAAAAGGCATATTTGGTTGCTGTAAAACAGAGCAATAAAAATTGCACAATCTTAAGGAAGGAACAGTTTGTTTCACCCTGTATATTGCCAGTTAAATGCCAGAAGACTTTTAAAGTAAAAACAACCAGTGTAAAGCAGGAAAAAAAATCAAATAAAAATTTTATTATCTTAAAATAAAGCTATTGCTCTCTCCCCTCCCATAGTTTTACAAAACTTCCTTTTTGGCACCAGAAACTACATATAACGTTTTGCTTCGCAAATAGCAGTGAGGCATCATGTAAAACTATAGCTTCAGGGACAGGGATGCTGTAAAATTGAGCAAGAAAACAGACAGTTTCTGTGCAGTCAGTTGGTGTTATGTTCACTCTAATCAAGCAAAATTTATTCTAGGAGAAAAAGAGTGGAATTGAATGTATGCTTCATTTTCCCTAGGTATACCCTTTTCGAAATAGCATTATAAGTGATGGTTATTTTAAACAGAGCATTGCCTCTTCCATCTGCATGAGATTTGACCCTTTTCCGGGAACCTCTGACATGATTACACACTGGAATCCACAAAGCTTTAATAACTATTCATCTCGGTTGGCCCACAGGGCTTGGATTTACAGTATGTGGTGTGGGGTGCTTCTTGGGTTTTATGTTGAAGCTCCCAGGTGATTTCAACAGGCAGCCACTTGGGAAGCAAAGTTTTAAAGAAAGGCCAATAAACAAACAAATAAATAAATAAAGCGAGCAATACCAACCTCAGTGAGTCTACTTGGATGAGAGGGGAGGTATAAAGTCAGCAAGTCAGGAAGTGGGATGCCTCCCAGAAGCAGCCATCATCCAGGTTGTTAATGCCTACCATTAATTCTATTGGTCTGACTTTAACCCCTGAACCTGGCCCAGGTTCTGCTCTTCTTTTGATCAACCCCAAGTTTACCAGATATAAGCAGAGGAATAATGGTTTGGGAGTGAAGTAAGAAAGAATAGGTGAAAGGAACATTTTTGGTTTCTATTTTCCTCCTCGTCATAAATGCTGATATGACCTTATGATGCTGTGTTGATCTCCAGATGCCAGGCAGTGAGGTTTACTTAGTTCACCTTGTCTTGTACTGTATCTCTGTTTGTTTTCCGCTAGGCATCCACTGTATCTTCCTTCTGAACCTACAGTTTTACATTGTTTGTGTTGGGTAAGCCCGAGCAGAGGAAGAAGGCACAGGCCCAGTGGGGGAGGGGGAAAGGGAGGTGGGGAAGCAGAGCAGGGGTGGGGGTTGGGAGGGTGAAGCAGCTCTGGTGATGGTGAGCATGTGGGGGTTGGAGATGGCAGCACAAGGCACTCACCCTGCCCAGGCACAAAGCTGGAGGCTAACACATATTTATGATTTACTCTGCACTTAATGTTAAACACGGTGTTTAGCATCCAGTGGAGCTGGGAAAACAAAACTAACTGGAGATTAAATATATTCTGAACTAAAATGTAATGGAATACAAATTGTGTCTGCGTGTATCTAGAAAAATGTCATGTACAAGCTAGAATTTAGCTTGGAATAAACTAATCCCGTCAGGTACGGTTCTGTCATCGGGAAGTTTATAGACTAGTGAAAGACAGGCATCAAATAAGAAAAATCCCACATGGGTATATAATTGTAAAGTGTGCTGAAGTTTGAAGGAACAACATGGGTACAATGAGATACTTTACCAAAAGTCTGACTTTGATTTGAATGTTCTAAGTACACTTATTAAGGAACTGGTGTTTAAACCGAGTCTGAAGTGATGAGTAGGAAGGATTTTGGTTTCTACCTTTGCTGGGTTAATCCCGTGGTTGATTTAGAGTCCTGCTTTTATACCAGAACAGGTTCAGTTGCTAAACTTTCTTCAGATATGTCTAACTTGCAAACCTGCTTCTTTCCTGTCCCAGGGCGTAGGGCCCTGAGAGTAGCAAGTGGGGCTCTGTATGGCTCACTTTTCACTTGAGATTTAATAAGGTCCCTGGGCCAGTTCTCATAGGATTAGCCCTATGGTGAGATCACATTTTATTCAAAGATGGGAATTGGCTTGTACAGAAAAAAAAAAAAAGCCTTCAAAGCAAGCAAGTCTTAGGCGAAAGCTCATTTGCACACATTAAGTAATATTCTGAGTCTTTGTTTAACAAGTGAACATGCCTGAAAAATATGAGAGCCAGAATTACAGTTACATGTCCTCCCACTTGTGTGGTCCCTGGACCAGCAGCGCTGGCATTACCTGGGGCTTATTCCAAATGCCGACTCCCAGGCCTCTCCCCTCCTACTAATTTAGAACCATGCTAACAAGATTTCTCAGTGACTTATATGCTCAATAAAAGTGGAAGCCCTGTGGCTTAATGGGATTAAGAAATTTTTATTTCTCCCTGAGTTCCTGGTGCTGAACAGAGTGATTCTCCTTGACCATTGTCGTGGTTGAGTGAAATGGGCTGCTCAAAGGTACATAGGTTCTATTTTGTGTGTTTTCTGGTGTTTTGACAGCTGGGGTCCTTGTTGACAGAGGGGAGACTGCCTCTCTGGGGTTAGCTAATTCTTAAAGGTGGCAAAATTCTCCTTTAAAGGTGTACTTTTCATATGCAAACCAGCCAGTCAGGAGCTCATACCCCAACCCCTCCAATGTGGTCTTTCATACTCAAGGCCACTGTCCTCTGTCCTGATCACCAGGACAGGTATCAGACAACCAGGGACCTCACAGACGCTGTGCCTCAGAGCTCACTGAAATTCTTTTAACTAGACAATCCTAACCTGCTCATTCTGCCTCATTTGGAGGCCACATAAAGGCTCTTACCCACATTCCCCTTCTCCCTCTGCCTCCTGGCCCACTCGGAGCTTTCTCATGTGGTCTCTGTGGTGTGACATGTACCCTCCTCTCAGACCTCTGAGTAACCAGCTATCTTTTCAATGGTAGCCATCTCCTGATCTGGTCAACTCACCATTCCCAAATAATAATAAAACCTACATTTAAAACAAGCATTCACCTGGGGTGCTCAGTACCACAACAAGGGGATTCCCACAGTGAGAGGTGGGCAGGATGTGTGAAGGTCACCTCACATCCAGCCATAGTGGTCACTGGGAGTAAGTCTTATCCCCACACATGTGGGGAGAATTTAATTAGAAAACAAGTGATAAAGGAAAGAAAACTAAGGAATTTGTGAAAGAAAAGGGGGCAGTTAGGAAGTTATTTCAGAGTGGGCATGGTTGCAGAAGGGAATGGTCTGAGCTGGCCTCTCTCTGCTCAGCCAGGAGGCAACTAAAGGGCATGAGGATGTTGAGGGGGGGTCTGACCTCTGTGCCTGTTGGGGTCTCCATCAGATCTTCCTGGCTGGGTCATAGGGTAGAGGCCTCCTTCTCCTAGGCTGTGAGCTAGGAACTTTCAGAAGGCAGACAGTTTTGCCCTGGACAGTTGGTTCAATGGATAGAGCATCGACCCAGCGTGTGGAAGTCCCTGGTTCAATCCCTGGTCAGGGCACATATGAGAAACGACAATCTGCTTCTCATCCCCTCCCTTTCCCCTTTCTTTTTTCTGCTGTGACAGCTAGTGGCTCAGTTTGTCTGAGTGTTGGCCCCAGGTGCTGAGAATAGCTCGGCTGAGCATCAGTCTCAGACAAGGGTTGCTGGATGGATCCCAGTTGGGGTGCATGCGGGAGTCTGTCTCTCTATCTCCCCTCCTCTCACTTAAAAAAAGAATCAAATGCTTTCAATGGCCCTTTGATACTTGTACTTATAATTGTGAGTAGACACATTTGACTTAAAAAAAACTAATGAAGAATGTAAAAGTTTTAAACAGAGACAATTTACTTGAAAGGCCTATCATCTGATCGCAAAACAACGCTGCCTAAGATTGTCAAAATAAAGTATGTTTCTGTTCTGGAGCCTGTGCTGGTCACTGTCATATGATAAAACCCATCAGGCCCTGGGGGTCCCCTGCCTCCACTCACCTATCAGCTGTTCTTTGTTTTCTTTTTTTTTTTCATTTTCTGTGTCCTCTAGGGGATGTGGCTGAAACTGAAAGGAAGACTGCAGACTGAATTTTTTAAAATCTCTTTAATCACATTATCATCTTCTGGAGCATTCTTTACTTCTGAGTTAGAAAATAATGTGTCTTTTTTCTTAAAGTTTTTAAATGTATATATATATATATATATACACACACACATATATTATATACACACACACACACATATACACACACACACACACACACACACACATATATATTGTATGTATATATTTATAAATTTGAAAGGCTATTTAAAAAGACAAAATACTAATACATGAATCTGAAATATGTTTTTTCTTTAAATTTTTTTTTTCAGGGACAGAGAGAGAGAGAGAGGGATAGATAGGGACAGACAGACAGGAACGGAGAGAGGTGAGAAGCATCAATCATTAGTTTCTCGTTGCCCTTGCGACACCATAGTTGTTCATTGATTGCTTTCTCACATGTGCCTTAACCGCGGGCCTTCAGCAGAATGAGCCACCCCTTGCTGGAGCCAGCGACCTTGGGTCCAAGCTGACGAACTTTTGCTCAAGCCAGACGGGCCCATGCTCAAGCTGGCGAGCTTCGGGTCTTGAACCTGGGCCTTCCGCATCCCAGTCCAATGCTCTATCCACTGCGCCACCGCCTGGTCAGGCTGAAATATGTTTTTTCAATTGTAACCACCGCCTAAATGGGACAAAAAGGTCATTTTTCTTAGATGTTTATATCTATCTCCATTGGTCAAACAGATTTCATCCTATAGAGATCCTTCTTCAAGGCCACCAGTCTGGTTGTTAGAGTCAAGGACAAGACACTAGAACGGAGGTATTTGCGCCTAGAGAACACTGTCCTGGAAACACACCTCGGTGGAGGATAAGGAAGAAGCCGCCTTCAATAACAGCCCGTTTTCTCCTGGGAATCCCTTTATTATCACTTGAGAAGGTCTGCAGGAGTGTGCTTATATAAGCCTGAGGATTTATACCCTACCTTTCTTCTGAGTTAGGCTGGTTTCCATGAACAATAAATAAGAACAGTTTTCAGTTGACATAGGATAATAATTTTTATTAAGCATAGGGCATTATATCCTTGAATATCCCCACTAAATTGACCTTTGGAAGCCTTGATGATTGTGTCCTATATTTCATCCTGTATTTCTAGCTTGCAGTAACAAAATACAACATTTCCCCCCCTAATTCTTTAGGTGATCTGACCGCCTATATTTATGTGACCAGTATGAATAATAGAGTGTGGCTAAAAGATACTAGACCATAATTAAGAAAGGCAATACTGTCTGATCAAAAGTATGTGAGTTTTGGATTGGGAAAGAGCTAGCCAGGTTTAAGTTCTAATTCTGCCATTGACTACCTACATGAAGTTCAATAGATCATTTTTTTTTCATAGCTCCTGCAACTAGGACCAATCAAAAGACCCATCTTGCAGGTGGCTATGAGATTGACTGAGATCATAGAAATAAAAATACAGAGTAATGAGGAAAATATAATCAAACGTTAACTCATGTGAAATACCACATGTTAGAGAGAACAGAACATTTTGGGATTATGAGGAAAACAAGCTCACTCCTTCTGAGATAATAGGTCAACAATGATTTGTATCATCTTTTTATCATTGTGACAGACAGACCACAACTCAGAAAAGTCTGATACACAGGGACATTTTGAACATTTTTTTTCTTTCTCTTTTTAAGTTTAGAAATGAAATCTAATGGGGTGACATTGGTCAATAGGAATGCATAGGTTTCAGGTAAACATCTCTATAGCATTTGAGCTATTGATTGCATTGTGTGCCCATCACTTTTTTGCCTTTAGTATTAATGCTGTCAGTGATTTAAGTAGAACATGGAACCCTGAATATTCACATTTCCAGATGTAATAATAATCAGCTTTCTGCTTCTGTGCAGTCATCCCCCAGAATCTTCTGATCCTCCTGCCTGGTGTGCCCCTGAGGCTCTTAGTGATGCTCCTGTAGGTGTCTGCTCTGCAAAGGAGGGTCTAGTGAAAGATTTGGCAGGAAGGGAGTCTGGACAGAATTTTTGAGGCAGGCGTCTCTGTATTTATTCTTTCTAGTCCCACCATCACAGTTTATAGAAAGCAAATTCAAAGCCCTTTAGGAAAAGAGAGCCACCTGCCCTACTGCTCCCTGCTCTGAGCGGTCTCTAGGCTTGTGGCAGCAGGTCGGGGCAGGCCGTGGCCTGAGGACCACGGCCCGATACAAGGCCCCTTTGGGGAAATGCTGCATCATTTGAAGAGTGACTCCCATTTCTGCATTTAGTCCTTGAGTCCTCTGGACTATTTCATTGCAGAACTGGCTTAGTGGTAAATATCTCAGGACACAGTGACTTCTTAGGAAAGAGAACCCTCCATTGCTGAGTTATAATACAGTACAGGTATTAGTTTGCGTAGCTTCTCTGAGCTTCTTTTTCTGGCCGGCAAACTGGAGATGCTGATGCTTGTCACAGGCTTCCATGAGGAATAAACACCACCATGCACTGGTGAGCAGCCCAAGGAGTGCTGTAGGTACTTAATAGCTTAGATTTCTTTCTGCTCATCCTATTGCTGCCACTACATTTGGGGTCACTCGGCTGGGGCGTTGAGGTCTTTGAGAACTTACTTTGGCTTTCTTCTAATATTTCCTGCTTTATCTGCCAAAGTGTATATTGATTGCCCTTTTAACACCCTCTAATCAAGGTTTATAGATTTCCTCCACTCCCACAACCTTAACCTTTGCTCACTTCCAGATTCCACTCAAGTGACACACCCTGGACTTGGGCATTACCAGGATCTGCTCTGTCAGAACTGCACCACTCCTATGACACTCTTGCACCCCTTCCATCATCCTCACCTTCCCTGAACAGGTGGGTCCATCATAGGGCACTGCCTAACCTTGTGATCACCACAGTTCTTCTAGTCTACATCCTGCTATTGTGTCAGCTCTGTCCCTCCAGCCCTGGATATAGGATTATAGGTAAAAATTCACTTGACTACACCTATCAATATTATTACCTCACTCACTTAAAAGGTATTTACAGCCCTTGCTGGCTGGCTCAGTGGTAGAGCGTCAGCCCAGTGTGTGGAAGTCCTGGGTTTGATTCCCAGCCAAGGCATATGGGAGAAGCGCTCATCTGCTTCTCCACCCTTCCCCTTCTCATTCCTCTCTGTCTCTCTCTTCCCCTCCCACAGCCAAAGCTCCATTGGAGCAAAGTTGGCCTGGGCACTGAGGACAGCTCCATGGCCTCTGCCTCAGGTGCTAGAATAGCTTCGGTTGAAATGGAGCAATGCCCCAGATGGGCAGAGCATTGCCTCTTAGTGCACATGCTGGGTGGATCCCAGTTGGGCACATGAGAAAGTCTTTCTCTTCACCTCCCCACTTCTCACCTCAGAAAAAAAAAAGTATTTACAATGTGGCAATGCTGTTCAAAGCTTTACACTTACCCTTCTTGCACCCTTATATTCATTTACCTCATTTCCTTTCTTTGGCTTACTCATCCATGCTATGCGCAGATTTTATGAAATATGAGCAATATCAATCGTAAAATGAACTATTCCACTATGCACCACATAGAATCAGAAAAGGTGCCAGTTGCCATTGAGAAATGCCATCAACTGTAAGGTGCACTCTGCTTTCAGAGCTGGTAAAATATAAAACAAAATATTCATCTTATAATATAAAAAGTAATGGTATTTGTGAGGTCAATGCAAAGACATCTCCTATTCTACCTTTTCCTTAGGTATTAAATTTCTTGAAATAGAGCCAGCTGTTAGTGTCCTCCTTCTTACTTCTCAGATATTGTTTATCCCACTACAGTTTGGCTCTCTCATTTAATAAAACCTCTCTCTTAAAATCACAACTCTTGCTGTAATCTCCAAATCCAAGGATGGCACCTTACTTATGCCATAGCTCATGAAGCCACAGCATAGGGTACTCATGCCTTCATTCTGAGACCTCAGTCTTCTGGTTTTCATGAAAATTCATCTTTCTCAGTTTTTCAAACTATTTATTTTTATTACCCACTTGTCTGGTTTTGTTTGTGGTTGCATCTGATATCCTTGCCATTTTCAGTTCCTCTCCTTCTACTGAATCGTCCCACAGCAGGATGCTCTGACAGCTCCTGCTGCTGTCACCTTCACCATCATGCTGCTAATCCAGCCATTGATTCTGCGTCTTCACCTTAGCTGGCTGTCAGCGGCATTGGACACAGATGGTGATTTCTTCTTTCCCAAGACTCATTCTTCCTGTGCCACCTGGGCAGCATGCTCTCGTGGTTTCCCTCTGGTATCTGTGCTCCTTATCTATATCCCTCACTCCTTCTCCTCTCCTGATATCCAGCTCAGTCCTCCGGACTCTTCCTCTTGGTGATGCTATTAACCCCATGGAGTTAAGAAGTGCCCACCTCTCACCTGAAGCCTAAGTTTATATCTCCAGCCCAGACTCTCCTCGAGCTCCACACTGTTATACCTCATTACCTGTGTGGCATTGGCACTGGCTATCTAATTGGCATCTCAAGTACATCATGTCCAAAGATAAATTCCTGGTTTGTCCTAAACCCCTTTCTTCTACAGTCCTCTCCATGTCAGGAAATGACCATTTTCTCCTTCCTTTTCCTCAAAAGCAAGCGGTTATTCATGATTCCTCTCATTCTCTCCTGCCCAGAGGCTCTAACAATGAAAATATATCCAGAACTCGATCCCATCTCCCCACTTCCTCAGTGGTCACCTGGGTTAAAGCAGCCTCATGAAGCACTGGAATTGTCCAGTGCCTTGCTACCTTCCTTCCTGCTTACTTCCCTCCCCACACTGTTTTTCTCAACAAAGCACCAAGAATGAGCTCTTTGAAAGAGAATAGGGTGACTTTATGTTTCCAGTCTTAAACCTCTTTAATCACTTCTCTCACTCAAGGGAAACCCAGGGTCCAGTTCAGATCTCTGGATTCATCTCCCACCCTCTCGTGCCCTCGCTCCTATAATCACTTGCCTCTCCACATCTCCCAAGGTGCCCAGAACTTGCCTCGTTGAGAGATTTGCCAGCACTATTCCTTCTGCCCAGGCTGTTTGTTCTTGTTCAGAATTCCTCCAGGCCCGTTCCCTCACATCCATCTTGTTTTTCCTTATGCATCATATCGTCACATTCCCTGACCTCTCTAACTTTTTTTTAAAATCATTTCTTGTTTTAATTTTTGGTCATGTTTAACTTTCATTGATAGCTGCCTTTATTCATTTTTTAAAAGTAGTGGTAGCAATTGTAAATGCAAATATTTGAATAAGGATTCTGAGCTGTGCCAGTCACTGGACAGATCAAACATATGGACAGGATCTACTGACAAATCAAAACCTACAAGGTGGAAATGTTAAGGACTCTGACAAGTCAGGTCAGGAAAACCTGCCCAGAAAGAATATCCTCCCTGGAGAATGCATTCTGTATTCCACTTACTTGAGTTTATATTAAGACGTTTGTATTTCTTAGTTTATCTACTCTACATGTAAAGTGAAGTTGAACACAGGCAGTTTACATGGTAGACAAACAGTCATATAGACCATGCAGAGGGGCCCCAGCAGAGTTTCTCAGTAAAGTGCTTCTGTGTACTCAGAATCGGGGAAAACCCTGTCCTCACCCAGGTTCTAATAACCCTTCACAGTTTTCAAAGGGCAAGTGAATGAAAGACTTTAGCATTAACATGGTCTATAATAAGAATCAACAAGACTGCCTTCAAGCTTTTAGCACAACTTGAGAGCAAGACAATGAAAAGTAATCAGTCTGTGAACTCCTAAAACTGTCATGGGCAGGTGACAAACCACTCCACTTGCAGTCCCAGAGTAGATAGTTGGAGCAAGTCCCTCACAAGATTCCCATCTCTCTCTGTGCTTTACTGACCCATGTTAAGTGATATGTCAAAAGACCACATAAGATTGGCAGAGTTACATAAAGCAACCATGTGTGTATATCCAATGTTTTTCTGTACCTAAAACATAGCAGGGAGGTATTCTGGTTGTAAGCATTGGGAATTACTTAAGTCTTACTAGAAACCTAACAAGAGAAAAACATCCTCTTAAGAAACTTCAGAGGCATGCATTTTTTCCCCACATTTCACTTTAGAGATTTGTTCCATGATTACCAAGTGTGTGTATGTGTGAGTGCGTGTGCACATGCACCAAGCACATTTAATGTAGGGCAAGAGAATGATAAGCTTTTTGAATAACTCTATTTTCTGTGCCTTGATAGAGTAATTCAATGGAATGTCAGCCACTCATTTACAATGTGTCCCCTGTTCTTCAAAGAACAGTAGAGCGACAAAGTGGGTAAACTTTTCGTTTGTGGGAAGGTTTTGTTGCCATGATGTCTGGATTTCTAAAAGCTGTATATGGTCTATTGTCATCCCTTCTATGGAACATGCCACACAACTGTGGTGTCTCTTTATGATGTTTAGAATTCTATAATATGAATCCTTAGCTTTTTGTAGAGCCAGAAATAGAAACCTGGCTGTGAATGCATCACATTTGGAGTTCTTAATTTTTATATTTTGTATTTTGAAACATTGTCAAAGTTCACAATTGTTCATCATATTTGAAACAGTTTTTCCCCCAACAATCCCACCCTTCACCATGACAAACCAGAAGAGTCAGAAGCAATTGGGAGGCAAGCATCAGAACCAGCCAGAATAGAGTTCAAGGTTGTCTGAGTAAAACAGGGGAGGCAATAATAAGGCATATGGTCCTGCTTCCTGAAAATCATAGGCATGTACCCCACACTGTGCATACCCATGCACCCCTCTGCATCAGAGAGATTCATTAGAGGTATTCAGGATCTTCTTCTATCACCTCTGTTCCTTTCTCTTCTCCTTCAAAAGGGTGTCTAGTATGTAAGCCTAATGTGTGTTACTCTGTGTCTTGCCTTTTTGATTAATTTCTTTTTTTATTATTAATTTTAACGGGGTGACATTAATAAATCAGGGTACGTATGTTCAGAAAAAAACATCTCCAAGCAATTTTGACATTTGATTTTGTTGTATACCCATCACCCAAAGTCAAATTGATTTCTGTCACCTTCTATCTGGTTTTCTTTGCGCCCTTCCCCTTCCCCTCCACCCACACCTCCCTCTCCTTCCTTCCCCTCACACCCAGTAACCACCACACTCTTGTTCATGTCTCTGAGTCTCATTTTTATGTCCCACCTATGTATGGAATCATATAGTACTTAATTTTTTCTGATTTACTTATTTCACTCAGTATAATGTTATCAAAGTCCATCCATGTTGTTGTAAATGATCCGATGTCATCATTTCTTATGGCTGAATAGTATTCCATAGTATATATGTACCACATCTTCTTTATCCAGTCATCTGTTGAAGGGCTTTTTGGTTGCTTCAATGTCTTGGCTACTGTGAACAATGCTGCAATGAACATGGGGCTGCATGTATCTTTACATACCAGTGTTTTTGAGTTTGGGGTTATATACCCAGTAGAGGGATTGCTGGGTCATATGGTAGCTCTATTTTTAGTTTTTTGAGGAACCACCATACTTTCTTCCATAATGGTTGTACTACTTTACATTCCCACCAACAGTGGATGAGGGTTCCTTTTTCTCCACAGCCTCTCCAACATTTGTTATTACCTGTCTTGTTGATAATAGCTTTTGATTGACTTCTTACTCACTGTCATTTATATCCATTTCAAAATGTATGACTCTTGTGGTTTAACAAGTCATGGGTTAATAAGTGATCTCATTAATTTTATAATTTCAATAATAAAAGACTGCAGATAGCAATAGAGAGCATGTCTTTGTGAAGATCTCTTAAGGCACAAAATAATAGGAATATCTGAAATTATTTAACTTTCAGTCAAAAAAGTTAAAATGATTTTATGTATATTTATACTTACCTAGTGATAGTTTAACTACTGGTTTCCTGAGTTTTAACAAATAACTGAGGTTCCAATTGTCTGGTTTTTTTTGTTGTTGTTGTTGTTTTATCAGAGACTATTACCTGTCCAGTATCAGTCAGAGTGGCCTTATCTCTTAGTGTCCTGAGTTAGAAAAGGCTGAATACACTGATTTCCTGTCACAGCTGGAAGTTGGTTTCCTATCCTCACCCAGCAGAGGGGGACTATAAATATATATTCACATTTGGTCTTACATTAGGATCTTTAGGAACTAGGTATTAAAGATGTAGTTTTGCAATGCCTCCCCCCACCCCCCCACCCCCCCACCCCACACAGCGGCTTCTAGAGCAAGCTTGCAGGGATTCAGGAAGTAAGGAGGTAGGAAGGAAATGAGATTCCTGCAGAACATATGTGATCACAACAAAGTGCCTGTGGTCCTTGGAAACACAAACTGGGGCACCCTTCAGGGTTCTGACTTGGGTCTTTTGTACCCTAGTATTGATCAGTTATTAGGCTCAGCTAAAGGTAATTCACAGAAAGAGGCAAAAACAACCACTGTCCTTTAGCAAGCCTTTGGTAAACAGGGTTTCTGAAGGGTGGGCATCTCAGTAGCACACCCTTGCATTTATTACATGTGTATGTGTACATACACATATGTGTTATAAGTTTCTCCTCCTATTATTGTGTAATATGAATGTTGTCGGGAAAAGAAGAGGAAGCAGAAATGATCAAACATGCTTACTGATTCCTTTCTCTCTTCCTTAAACCACTTGCCGGTTGCCCCACATGTACAGCCCCACCAAGCCCGGGGCACGAGGCCTCTCTGTCTCCACAACAGATGTCCGTACGAATGAGAGAGAGGGCTGAGAGGCTTTAGGAAACACATTCTTATCATTGCCCGAAGAATATTAGCAAGAATTCACAGAGCAGTGTTCCTCTATCAGACCCTTTCTCTGAGATTTGGATTTGATCCACCCTTGGCTTCTTGCTGCATCCTGCCAGTGTCCTGGGCTGTTGATGCATCCATATGTTTTATGCATTCACCTCATGGTGACTCATATCTTGCAGTGCGATCATTTCTCTAACTTTTATAAGTATGGGCTTGCTTCAGCGGATGACAATGGACAATTCAAGTCCTATTCCATCACTGACAGACAATTTAATTTGCTTTACGAAAACCTTTTGTTTTGCCTCTATCTTCTCTAGATGACCTCTTCAGTAATAATTCTATCTGTAGTCTGCAGACAGGCTTTGTTCCCATCACAAAGACCATAAAAAAATATGTCATTAGCAAGATTCTTCTTGTCCCATGGAAGGTCAGATTCAACTCTCTAATGACCATTGATAGTTTCATAATCAGAACTTCATTAGTGACATATAGAAATACAAATGCTTTACAAGGAAAGTAGGTGCTATGATAAAATTATAATTTACAAAACACCAGAAACAATTCTGATATAATCATGTGGGGTTTTTGTTGTTGTTGTTTTTATTTTTCCTAAGTGAGAAGCAGGGAAGGAGACAGACAGACTCCCACATGCACCAACCAGGAATCACCTGGAATCACCACCAAGAGGCGATGCTTGGCCCATCTGGAGCATTGTTCCACTGAAACTGGATCCATTCTAGTGCCTGAGGCGGAGGTAATGGAGCCATCCTCAGTGCCCAGGTCAACTTTGCTCCAAAGGAGCCTTGGCTGTGGGAGGCAAAAAAGAGAGACAGGGAGAAAGGAGAGGAGGAAGAGTGGAGAAACAGATGGGTGCTTCTCCTGTGTGCCCTGGCCAGGAATCAAACCCAGGACTTCTACACACACAGGGCCGACATTCTACCGCTGAGATAACCAGCCAGGGCCATGTTTTTTGGAGTGTTTTTTAAATAAATCAAATAGTTGGTCTCAAGGTACCATTAAATAGAGTTGAAGAGCTTGGACTGTGAAGCCAGGTACAGAATTTCTTTGAAGCTTAAGTGAATTAATATAAGTAAAGTGTTTAGAACATTAGCTGGCAAATAATAGGTCCTGAAAAAATATTAGCTAATTTATATGAAATAAAGAAAAATTAACTACTTTTTACAATCCAAATAATTTTCCAAATGCAATCTAATAGGAAGTTGAATCATTTCTTAAATGACACAGGAATTCACTGTCCCCCAAAAGTATGGTGAAAATAAGGCTGAGTTAACCAGCAGGCAATTCTAATGTTATTTGAGATAGTGCAAGTCTTGGTCAACTTAGGCTGTATAACAAATACAATAAACTGGGTACCTCAAACAACCACATCCATTTCTCACAGTTTGCAAAGGTCAAAGAGACATCAGATTCAGGGTCTGGTGAGAACCCATTTCCTGAGATATGGTGGAAGCAGCAAGGGGTTTTCTGAAGTCTCTTTTATAAGGACACTAATCCTGTTCATGAAGGCTCCACCCTCATAACAATATTCCCCTTTCAAGGCCCCACATCTTAGCAACATTATCTTGGGTTAGGTTTCAATATGAATTTTTGAGAACACAAATATTTTCTTCATAGCAATGCAGATCAGCTTTGGAACCTCAATTAATGTCACTATGAAAGCTACCACCAGAAGTCACAACTAAGAGAACAGTTTAGTAGTACACATTGTTAAGAAATGCTAAAAAAAAAAAAAAGAAAAGAAAAAAAAAAGAAAGAAATGCTGCTGGTGACAATCAGAGCTACAGATGATAGTTCTCTGCTGAAAACAAATTCATCATTAGGCTAGAGGAATATGCATAAGCACAAGTATAGTAAACATCAATATTAAATCTTTGTATCCCTTAAGTGTCCCAATAGAAGAGTTTAGACCACTGTCTACATTTCTGTAACCAAAGCCCAAATAAAGATAGAAGGCACTTTTATTTCCCCTAGAAAGTTTCTTCATATGCCCCTTTATTCAACCTCCACCACCCTTTCAAATACTAATTTTTATCACCTTAGTTTTGCCTGCATTTGGATATCATAGAAACGGAATCACAGAGTATTGTATTTTTTTTGTCTTGTTCCTTTCTTTTAAACTTATAGACTTGGGATTCATCAAGGTGGTTGAACATGTAGGGAGTTTCTTTTTTCTGCTGAGTGTATGTTGGTGTGGGCTGTAATTGGGGCTGCTTACCTAGTAAATAACGAGTAGAAGGAAAGGGGGCTGTTTCAGTGTCAGACAATGATTCCTGAGCTTACACCTTTTCATATATGAAGAATATCCAAAGCTGTTGCTGTGCAACCGAAAGGCACCTCACCCAATCTGCAGGTGGGTGGAGCAAGCATCATGAGGAATCTCTTTTGGTAGAAAAGTTTAAGCTACAGCCTACACAGCAGGTATGTTTCTGGTGAAGAACAGGTAGTAAAAACACATTTCCAAGCACTAATTCTCCAAGTCCTGAGGTCAAGACAGGTTCAGGCATGTTCCAGAAACTGAAACACTCAGTAAGTCAAAGCTTTGGAGAGGGCCTGGGGTTATGGAGGGTCAGGCAGCAGAAGGGATGTTAGGGCATTGGGAAGAATATGAGAAGTGACCAAAGTGTCTCAAGTAAAAAAAATTATTTGATTGAATTTTTCATCATAAAAAGCTCTCTAATTGTAGTGTTACTTATTGTGTTTATTTTCTTTTCATTTTCTGAGTGTATAATAATGCTGTTTTGTTTTGCTCTTCTCTTTTCTCCCCTCCCCATCCCTGACCTCCTTCTCCTCATCCTTTATTTGAGATGACTTCAGAAGAGCTTCTTCTCAATAACACAAATTGTCTAACATGTTCCTTTATTAACAATTACTTCCTCAGTTCCTGCTATGTTCTTGGGACCAGGCTAGCTCCTTGGCAATTTTATCTATTAGAACAGGGGTTGGGAACCTATGGTTCACGAGCCAGATGTCGCTCTTTTGATGGCTGCATCAGGCTTGCAGACAAATTTTTAATAAAAATAATAATAACATTAAAAATATAAAACATTCTCATGTATTACAATATATTCATTTTCTACCACTAATGTTCATGGTTGCAAGTGGGTGGAGCCAATCACAGCTGTCCTCTGGGACAACACCAAATTTTTATTGAATAATGCCTAATGAACATGGGTCATTGTGAGGTCAGGAAGTAAACTTCCCTCTTTTTAATCAAGTAGTCAGCTAGCTAATTGCAAAACTCTTTTGACAAAGAAGATGGCTAAAAGAAAAAAAGATGAGGAGCATCATACTTTTCAGCAGGGAATGGACAGGGGAATTCACTTTTGTGGATAGAATAGGTTCTGCAGTGTGTCTAATATGCAATGATAAAATTGCATTGATGAAACTGTCAAATATAAAACGGCACTTCGACACATGCCATACTACATTTGCATCAAAATATCCAGCGGGGGACAGCAGGAAGAAAGCATGTCAAGAGCTACTGTACAGAGTGCAAACTAGTCAGCAGCAACTCCGTGTTTGGACCCAACAAGGTGACTGGAATTCTGCTAGCTTTGCTGGTGCTTTAGCAATTGTGAGAAATGGAAAGCCATTCATAGATGGGGAGTATGCCAAAACATTCATGCTTGATGTTGCCAATGAAATTTTTGATGACTTTTTGGATAAAGACAAGATAAACAAACAAAGACATGCCTCTGTCGGCAAGAACTGTTCACAATCGTGCCATCATGATGGCAAATCAAATTGAGGCAACACAAGTGAAGCACCTAAATGGAGCACCATTCTTTTCTCTCACTTTGAATGAGTCAACAGATGTAAGCCATTTATCCCAGTTCAGTGTGATTGCAAGATATGCTGTCGGTGACACACTACGTGAGGAAAGTCTGGCTGTTTTGCCTATGAAAGAGACAACAAGAGGGGAGGATGTACTCTAGTCTTTCACTGAGTTTGCTAAAGAAAAAAAATCTACCGATGGATAAACTTACTTTGTTGTATACCGATGGTGCTCCGTGCATGATGGGGAAAAACAGAGGATTCGTAGCACTTCTTTGTGAACATGAAAAGAGACCCATCCTAAGTTTTCACTGCATCCTACATCATGAGGCGCTTTGTGCTCAGATGTGTGGCAAGCAGCTTGGTGAGGTGATATCGCTGGTCATTCGGGTGGTCAACTTGATTGTTGCCCAAGCTTTAAATGATCACCAGTTTAAAACACTACTGGATGAAGTTGGGAATAATTATCCTGGTCTGCTTCTGCACAGCAATGTGTGTTTGGTCAAGAGGGAAGGTGCTCAGCCATTTGTGGCTTGTCTGAGAAAAATCCTGACTTTTCTTGAAATGAAAAATGTCGAGCATCCTGAGTTAGCTAACACTGAGTGGATCCTGAAGTTCTACTATCTTGTGAACATGACTGAACATCTGAACCATCTCAATGTGAAAATGCAAGGCGTTGGAAATACAGTCTTATCCCTTCAACAAGCAGTGTTTGCATTTGAAAACAAGCTGGAACTCTTCATCACCAACATTGAAACAGGTCGTTTACTACACATTGAAAACCTGGGAGAATTTAAAGATGCATGCACAGCCAGTGATCCTGCTCAACATCTTGATCTCCAGCAGCTAGCGAGCTTCACATCTAATCTCCTGCAGTCATTCAAAGTGCGCTTTGTAGAATTTCGTGAGCACACTTGTTTTTTTAAGTTCATCACCCATCCACACGAGTGTGCAGTGGACAGCACAGACCTGAGTTACATCCCTGGTGTCTCTGTGACCTGAAGGCCTCGGACATGTGGTGAGTAAGTTCAAGTCACTGAATGAAGATTTGGAAAGACAGGCATGACAACAAGCAGAGTTGGTGAGCGAACACAAGTGGGGAGAAATGAAAAATCTTCAACCCGCTGACCAGCTGATTGTCAAAACTTTGAATGCGCTTCCAGTCACATACCACACACTGCAGCATGTGAGTATTGCTGTACTGACAATTTTTGGCTTTATATGTTCTTTCTCACATCTAAAGAACGTTAAGACTAACCTACGATCACGTTTGACAGATGGAAGTCTCAACGCCTGCATGAAACTTAACCTCACCATGTATCAACCAGACTACAAAGCCATCAGCAAAAGCATGCAGCATCAGAAGTCACATTAATGGCAAGAAGTACTTTATTCATCATTGGTTAGCAACAGCATAACAACATTATTAAAAAGAATCCAGAGGTGCCTGACCAGGCAGTGGCACAGTGGACGGAGCATCGGACCGGGATGCAGAGGACCCAGGTTCGAGACCCTGAGCTCACCAGCTTGAGCGTGGGCCCATCTGGCTTTAGCAAAAGCTCGTCAGCTTGGACCCTAGGTTGCTGGCTCCAGCAAGGGGTTGCTCTGCTGAAGGCCCGCAGTCAACGCACATGTGAGAAAGCAACCAATGAACAACTAAGGTGTTGCAATGGCAACGAAAAGCTAATGATTGATGCTTCTCACCTCTCTCCATTCCTGTCTGTCTGTCCCTCTCTATCCTTCTCTCTGACTCTCTCTGTCCCTGTAAAAAAAAGAATTCAGAGACCTATTGTACTTTAAAAGTTTGGTCTTACATAAAATGCACACATTTGCTTTTATTTAGTGTTAAATCTATTGTATGTCTCTCACGAAATTTTATTTCAATGTATGTGGCATTCATGGCTCTCTCAGCCAAAAAGGTTCCCGACTCCTGTTGTTTGAAAAACAGTTATTTATGTGTTAGGATTTGAGCTGCATTAAAGAAAACAGGTAACATTTTAGGGATATAAATGGGCTTAACACTTTTCAGCAGCTATAGATCCATGGGACCACAGACTTGTATCAGTATTCTTAATCTAGATATTTGAAATTTGAGCCTCAAGGCTGAGGCTCAAATTTCTCCTACAGTATTTCTAACAATTGACTCTCTATCCCAATTGAAGCTTTCCTGAGGAGTTTAATTTCATTTTCAGATAATTTTAGCCATTATAGGAAGTTTTTCTTCATATTAGCCAGAAAATCTATTTTTGCTCAACTACAGTGTGTCCGTAAAGTCATGGTGCACTTTTGACCGGTCACAGGTCAAAAGTGCACTATGACTTTATGGACACACTGTATAGCTGTTTCTCCCAGCTATGCTTTGGGACAACCTGAACAAGTCTGACACATCATTGTCAGGGCATGTCTGTTATATGTGTCCTTTAATAACATGTCTGTTATTCGAGGACACATATCATGTCCCTCTAATACTTCTCTTGCCTGGGTCAGATACTTAGACACCTTTACCATCCCTGGTAACACAATTCGTGATCCCTTCCTCATTTTGTTTTTCTCTGGACATGCTTCTGACTCAGGGCTCTAATTAGAATTGCTGTTCAGAAGTGGAAATAATATTTCATTGGCTGGCTGAGTGGTCTCAATGAAGCAGTATTATCACCTCTCTTGTTATAGCTTCTATATTTCCATAAATACAGCTCTGATTTGTAGTGAGTATTCTGGTACACACATCGAAAGTTGACTTAAACCAAATTTAAAATGATTAAATTTTAAATTCCAGACAAAGATCTGTAGTTATAACTATTGAGCAGTAACATTTCAGCCGGAACCTAAGGAGTAAGCCTCCCAGTTCAGGGGTAATTCAACTCTGTGCATGCAGTGAAAACCAGAGCAGGCTGGAACACAGCTGTTTGATAGACCTTTCTGCATGAACAGAAATTTCCCATATCTGTTAGGAAAACAATTATTAATGGGGAAAAGAGAGACAAAGAGATAGAGAGAGAAAAAAGTTTTTGAGATAATTGACTCTGAGCCAATATTGCAGAAGAAACTAGAGGTCATGGTGCACTTTTGACCGGTCACAGGACTGACATGTACCATGACTTTACAGACACACTGTGTGTGTGTGTGTGTGTGTGTGTGTGTGTGTGTGTGTGTGTGTGTGTATGCATTTTTACACATATATTTATAAATGTATACATTTCTATGTATATTATATATATTTAACTAGGAAGAGTTAATTGGTTGGGAATAACATTTTCTAAATGAGAAACTATCTTTCTGTGTAAAAAAAAAGATGGTGAGTAAAGTCATGATAAATCTTAACAAAGTTCTGAGGATAACTATAGGAACTGTAATATTATCTATTTATTATTTCAAAAATTGTTCATCAGTTAATACAATTTTTAAATACAGAAAATATGTTTTTCATTTGTGAATATCCAATCTTTCATGTTTTACTCTTTATCCAGTTATTTAATTTCTTCTCCAGGTGATACCTCCCGAGTATTAAAAACATTGGTTAATATTTTTATTTTGTTACTTTTAAGTAAAGTCTTAAATACTGAATCATAGAATAGGAGATTGAAGTCATTTTAGAGATTAAATCTAACTTCACAATTTATATATGAAGCAGCCAAAATCTATCATGGTGAAATGATTTACTAAGGTCTTGCAACGAGTTTGCAATTGCTCCAAGTTGGACCACAATAGTTCATATGCTAAGTTTATGATTTTATAATATAGTTAATTTGTTTATCTTTTGGCTCAGATTCTTACATAATTTGTGAATGGTGTTTGTTTTCCTTGTTCAAATTTATTTCCTTCCTTTCTAAAAAAGAAAACTAATGTTGAAGTAAAATACTTCTGTAGTTAATAATAAAATTTGTGCAAAACAGAAAATTTTAAATGTGGCAAAGATGAAATAAACAGAAAGTGAATAAAACAATGATTTGAATTACATATATCTTTCATCTCTGCTCATTAAACATAATTCAGAGCTGATGCCCTTCTATAATGATGTAGAGTTATTGATAATTATTAAGATGAAATCTGTGGTTTGTTGAACATTTACTCTGTTTAATGCTATGTGTTAGGTTGCTAGGGCTGCCATAACAAAGTACAACTGACTGAGTTGGCTTTAAAAGCAGATATTTATTTTCTAAGAGTTCTACAGACCACAAGACTGAAATCAGGTGTCGGCAGGGTAAATTTCTCTTGAAGCTTCTCTCATTGGTTTTTAGATGGTCATCTTCTCTCTGTGTGTTCATGTGGTTGTCCCTTTGTGTGTATCTGTGTCCTAATCTCTCCTTATAAGAGCACAGTTCTGAAGGATTAAGACTCACTAAAATGATTTAATTTTAATTAATTTCCTCTTTAAAGACCCTATTTACAAATATGCTTATATTCTGAGTTACTTGGAATTAAGTCTTCAGCACATGAATTTTGGGGACACAGTTTATTTAGATCTTATGTACAGTTTTAACAATAAATTCTTAAGTTACATAATATTATCCTCATTGGACATAAATAAGTTCAGAGAAGTAACATGCTCAAGAATAAACTTGGGCCTGACCTGTGGTGGAGCAGTGGATAAAGCAGCGACCTGGGAACACTGAGGTCGTCAGTTCAAAACCCTGAACTGGTCTGGTCAAGGCACATATGGGAGTTGATGCTTCCAGCTCCTCCCCCTTTCTCTCTCTCTCTCTCTCTCTCACTCTATGTCTCCTCTATAAAATGAATAAAATAAAATAAATATTAAAAAAAAAGAATAGACTTGGATATCATCTTTGTCTAGTGTCTAAATCCTTCCTTTCTCCACCATATCAGACAGAAAACCAGGAGACTAATGTGTATTTAATATTTGACTAGGAACAACAGAGAGGGGCAGAGGTTAAATCTTAGGACTGGTCCAGTAGTCTCTATTCAATCTATTTTAGTGAGAACTCATATTTAAAAAACCAACTCCATGCTCTCTACAACTTCAAGGTCAGGTTTCTTTCAACTAAAATTACATCTCTGGAAAGTTTGTACCTGTTTCCATTCCCAAGTATATGTGCAGCCCTAATAATGAATTCTCAAAGTATGTGTGGTGAGAGTGTTTGTGTGTAGTGTAGGTGTGTAGTTGTGTCTGTATGGGCCCACATGCTCATTATTCATGGTGTTTTAACAAGCATATAATGAATGACCAAGCCTAATTCTGTCCTGTCTTAAAGCCTTTAAGTTCGTAATTGCAGACAACTGCACAGAAAGGAGCATTAAGATTTGGAACAAAAAGAGTAGCATGACTTGTATCAAAAGCTATGGAGGGAACTATGGTCCTGTTTTACCAAAGCATGGTCTTCTGCATCCTAATTTATACATTAAAAATATAGTATGATGTAATTTCTATACTTAAGATCTAATGTGTTTGCATTTTTATCATGATTACCATTTTATTACTATTTAAGTAGTAAAAAGAAAAATATCAAAAATCTTGCTTTAAAATTGAATATACAAAAAAATTAAGACTAAAAGGATGATATCTTAAGAGTAATATTTAGCTACTTTTAAATATTTATTTATATATTAGAAGTTTCATTATCCATTGTTAATAGATGTCTTATACATTTTCTGGAAAATAGGTTAAATTGTCATGGACCAATGACTCTAATTTTTATTTCAAATTTTATATTTCCACTCAAGCTTTAGTTTAGGTGTAATCTCTTAAAATAATAAGAATTCCAAGTACTTTTTTATCAAAGAAAATTTGGAAAAAAATGTACAGAACGAAGCAAAATTCACTTGACTCTCAATATACAGAGATAAATACCAGGCACATCATAATGTATCTAATTGTATTGAGAGATGGTTATGGTGCTTTGCATTTGGCTTACATTGTGTTCTGGGAGTCTTTCACTATAGTGGTTTTCCCATATCATGGACCCTCCTTGGTCATGTGGACTATGGTTAAAAATAATAATCAGGCCAATATTAACATGCCCTCAAACCTACTGCTTTAACATCCTTGATTATTTATTCTTAATTTAAATGGAAGGGAATAAAAATGAACCTTTCAGAATCAACTTTTCCATCAATGGATCAAAGCCTTGTCTGAGAAGAAAGAGCAAGGATGACGCGGATGACATTCTACAGTCTAGACAAACATATTCAAAGCACCTCTTCCCCTGTGACTTTCCCTGTGGCTCCTACAGTTTTCTAAACATATTTGACAGTTTTTGTGAGATGGAAATCAAAGCTACTACAGATAGGGCCTAGGACATTAAGGAGCAATAGTAATGTGCACATTGTTATTATAACTATTTAAGAAAAATGCATGTAGAATTTCAGCAGTCATACTAGGCCTTGCAAATCAATGTCTGAGCCCAATGCAAGCATATAATTTAAAGTAGAAGAAACTTTAAAGGTGTGCTAGTACAAAGTGGAGTCACTGAACAAAGCACAGAAAAATGACACTGGCCAGCAGTCAGATTTTATCACTGTCCCTGGAATCTTGGTTTTAGAAGTTGCTGTCATTTGCCATTGACATCCAGATGAGAAACCAGCAGAGAATGACAGCTGACAAATGGCAGAGGCCTTCGGAGTAGCAAATTCTGGTATCTTTACAGGAATTCACAACATTCTCCAGCCAGTGGGCCAAGAGATAAACATTGGGCTTTGAGTGGAAATCAGTAGGGTGTTGTTTTGGAAGTACATTTTCCTGGCAAACTGAAGGGGGCCCTCCTCACCCTGCCAACGATGATTCTAAGAGCTGAGTTGTATATGAAGACAGTGTCTTGGATTTTTTCTTTTTTTTTTTTTTTGAGTAAGTAAAGGAAGAATTTATTGGCCATGCAGGAATACATTCAGAGGGGACTGAGTGGACAAAGAAAAGGGGGCCTTGGAGACCAGTTCATGGGATTAGCCTGGGATGAGTTACCACTGCCCATTGCTCCCTTGGTTGAAAGTCTTATGGGATCCCAGTAGAGGAGGAGGAGAAAGGTTCAGGCATGCTCCAGGGAGGGAGAGCGTTTGGAATGGTTTTGGATGATGGTTGAGGTAAACTTAGCTCTGGTCCAAGGATTCAAAGTAACTGCCTTGTTTTGTGCACCATCAGCTCTCTGCAACTGTTGGTGTGTTTTGGCATCATTAGCAGAAGAGATGCAAACCAGCTTAGATAAAGATTTCCTCCTACGTGTACCTCTGCCCTCATGGGGATGTAAAGCCGTGAGTATTCACTGACTCAGCTTTTCCCTGGATACAACATTGATAATTTTAGGAGCTTTCATAAGTGCGGGCCAGGCTGACATTTTGCAATGTCTATCAGCAATTAACAGACTTTTTGGCAAAAAAAAGAGAAAATTCTCCTAGGGCTACTAAGTTTCACTAATTGCTTACAATGTGACAGTATTGCACTTTATCATCACCAAATATTTGGTTGCCTGAAAACTATTTTTATTAAACAAAACAATAAAAATGTACTCTTGAATTATTTTAGCTTATTTGTTGATTTAATTCCCCTAAGTAATTGGCCAGCCACTTAGTTCAGTTGTTGAATATTTAATGAGATAAAAAGTAGAAATTTGGTCAATTTAGTTTTTCAAAAGATATCAATCAAGATTGGATAGCATCACTCTTTATGCTCCAATTTGTTTTGTATACTGTTACTATGATGGCATATATCAAGAATGCACTAACCTGACTATGCAGTGGCACAGGGGATAGAGCATCAGACTGGGACGTGGAGAAGCCAAGTTTGAGACTCCGAGGTCACCAGCTTGAGCGCGAGCCCATCTGGTTTGAGCAAGGCTTACTAGCTTGAGCCCAACATCACTGGCTTGAGCAAGGGGTCACTCAGTCTGCTGTAGCCCCCCAGTCAAGGCACATATGAGAAAGCAATCAATGAACAACTAAGGTGCTGCAGCAAAGAATTGATGCTTCTCATCTTTCTCCCTTCCTGTCTGTTTGTCCCTGTCTGTCATTCTCTCTGACTCTCTCTGTCTCTGTCAAACACACAAAAAAGAATGCACTAGCCCAATGGGTGTTCAGACACTTTTAGAAAACTTTGTGCTGAAATTCTGTAATAACTTTATTTTATTCATATTTATGCCATATAGTTGCGAAGAAGATTTAATGACCATATACTTGGAAAGAAAAAATTTAAAAATATATAACTAGCCTGTTACCTTTTGTCTTTAAAAAATATCTATTTTATTACAGTAAAATATTATGTCTGGGAGAAATTTAGGTGTTAAAAGCTGAATTCTGTTGACTATAGGCAGACAAAATTTTCTACCTGAGCAGTGTTCTGCCAGACCAGAGACAGAATTATTAGATTTAATGGTTTTGAAGGAAAATCACTTTCAGTGTGGTTCTTCTTTTAGATAGCAGGAATTGTCTTATTCATCTCCAGTACCAGAGGGAATGTCAAGCATTTAATAAGCACTTCACACATTCTTCTTCAATGGATGAAAAAAATTTATGTGCATAAATGCAATGTGTCATTGATGTGCATGGTGCTTTCAGTTCCTGAGTCCAACACAGGCTATAGTTATTTCATTTCATGAAGTTGTCTTTAATGATAGATATTAACAAACTGCAAATACTAAATAGCTTGGCGAACAATGTAAAAATTATCTCAGAAACTAATCATGGGAGAAGCAGCTCAGAAAATCATGATTATACATGTGGTCTAGAAAAGTGTAGACTATTAGAATCATGATAGCATTCTTAATATGATGAAAGTATGGCTTTGCCACAAGGTTTATGCAGTTCTAGACTCTAAACTGAACCAACTGATTAAAATTATAAGGAAGCATAATTCAACTACAAATTATTACTTTCTGATATGTAAAATTTCTAACAATGGAAGAAGCTTTCTTGTAAAATGGGGAACATCACTGGAAGCATTCAAACAGAAGTTTGATAAAAAACTTCTCTGGAGTGTTGTGGAGACAACGTCTGTATGAAGTGAGAAGTAGATTCCTACAACCACAAAGAAACCTCAGACATAATCTATTATAAAAGAAGCTCCTTTCTCCATTTCATAACCACATGGAGGCAGGTGATGGTCTCAGTGTAGGGTTCTGTTCCGTGAATTCATGGAAGGATGCTTGTTCTTTTGCTCTTGCTGCTTTCAACCCATCCTGTCAAATCTGAGTCACTGCCATATGGGAGTTCCAGGGTGCATGAAGGAAAAGAAGCAGAATTCAGACATGTAGTTTGCCTTCAACCAGTGGGGGCCAACAATGACTTCTAACGTGTCTTGAAGAGTGAAAGAAAAAAATTCAGGTCCTGGCTGGTTGATCCAGCCTAGCGTATGGATGTCCCAGGTTCAATTCTTGTTCAGGGCACACAAGACAAGTGCCTATCTGCTTCTCCTCTTATACCCCCTCTTGCTTCTCTCTGTCTCTCTCTCTCTTTCCCTCCTGCAGTCATGGTTTGATTGGAGCCAATTGACCCCAGGCCCTGAGAATGTCTCCATGGCCTCTGCCTTAGGCAGTAAGAAGAGCTCTGTTGCTGAGCAACTGAGTAATGCTTCAGATGGCCAGAGCATCACCCCCTAGTGGGCTTGCCAGGTGAACCCCAGTTGAGGCACAGACAGGAGTCTGTCTCTGCTTCCCTGCCTCTCACTTTATTAAAGAAAGAAAGAAAGAAAGAAAGAAAGAAAGAAAGAAAGAAAGAAAGAAAGAAAGAAAGAAAGAAAGAAAGAAAACAGAGAGAAAGAAATTCACCAGTCTTTAAAGAGAAGACAAATATTCTTGACAGAGAGAAAGTATTTGTGAAGTTCAAAGGGAAGAGATACCACATTCCACTTCCAGAACTGGTAAAGTGAATGGGAATAGGGGAAAAGATGAAACTCAGTAAGTTACAAATAGAGAGAAGTTGAGTCATGTGGCTTGTTATGTCATTTGAAATTTTTTTGACTTTATTCTCAAAGTGATGAGTAGACATTTGAGAGATTTCTAAGCTGGGTAAACAAAAATTTGCATTAAGTTAAAGTAATAGAGCCTAACAATATGGGTAAAATAACATTATCTAGATAGGGATTGATCAAGGTTTAAAAATATATATGCTTGACCAGGTGATGGTACAATAGATAGAGCATTAGACTAGGATGCAGAGGACCCGGATTTAAAACCCTGAGGTTGCCAGCTTGAGTGCAGGCTCATCTGGCTTGAGTGTGGGCTCAACAGTTCGAGCACAGGGTTGCTGGCTTGAGCGTGGGATCATAGACATGACCCCATGGCCGCTGGCTTGACCCCACAGTCACTGGCTTGAGTAAGGGGTTACACACTCAGCTGTAGCCCGCCCTCATTCAAGGCAAATATGAGAAAACAATCAATGAACAACCAAGGCGCTGCAATGAAGAATTGATGCTTCTCATCTCTCTCCCTTTCTGTCTGTCTGTTCCTATCTGTCCCCCTCTCTGACTCTTTTTGTCTCTGTCACAAAAATAAATAAATAAATAAATAAATAAATAAATAAATAAATAAATAGCAGCTTGCTGTGAGGTTTTTGAGGCATGATTGACTCATGTTACAACCTATTGTTTTACTTCCATCACTGCCTTTATTTCTATATAATCAATAACAAACAAGGGTTTTTATGACTTTGCACATGCATGACTGGTGGTTGAGGCCTGGCAGGTTCATATTGGATTCAGACAGACAGTAAAGAAACTCTGAAGCTGGAAAATGGTGGGCCATCCTGTTTATTAGAGTATCACAATGGCAGACTAGCAAGCAGGCAGTAAAACCATTTTACTCTCTCAGGGCTGATGAGTAAACAGGCAGGGGTGGGAGCACCTCTTCTCTGGCAAAATATAGCAAAAAATGGCCCTTCCCAAAAGAGTTAGGCCATCACAATCTACAGTCTGCCACCCTGAGGGCAAGCACCTGCAGCCTTACATAGACTGTACACACAAGGTGCTGCCCCATGCTCATGCAACGATCAAGCAAAGTACAAGCAAGCAATCAAGCTTAATGCACTTGTTTGCCCAACAATATGATTTATAATTTACATGGTGCATTGCAAGCTCTTAAAAAATACTTATGGAATGAGTATGAGGCTGGATTTTTAGATCTTTTCTTTCTCAATGCCAGTCTAAATATTTAATAAAAGTGATCACTATATAAGTAGGTTAAAATAATCTGCATGAAGTTGTGAAATATGAGCAAAGTTCTATTTCATGAAAACCTTATGTTTAAATAAGTAGAATATTTAAAATATGCACACTTCCTTCTCCCAAAGTGAAATACAGTTCAGTTCAACTAATATTCTTGAGCACTTTTTATAGTCCAAGCAATGTACATCTATTCACCCGAATTTGGACAATTTTTGCAACCTTGTTAATTGTGCTAATGTTGTACTAGTTAAACCAAGATTGATCAGAATGAGTGAATGGAAATATTTGCCAGAAGTCTAGCAGGACTAGGATTCAGATGAGTTTGTTGGGACACATGAAGTAACTTCACATACATCTTTATATTAACAATAATTTGCTAAGATTTATTCACATTTCATATAACGAAGGTAAAGACTTCCTCCTCCTTCTCCCAGAAAATATTTACTTCCATTCCCAGATATTAAATGTTTCTCTCTGGAGTTAAAGATGGACAGATTTTCCATCAGCCATTGTATAAGATTGGGCTGGTCCTAAAGTCAGGATTCTTCGCAGTGATTTGGACCCCTGTGTGAGTGGCATCCATCCAGACAAACCATGTATCTACCTCATGAAAACAGAAATCAAAAAGAATCAGTGTGAGCGTGAAGCTCCAGCTGTTTGCTCTTTCCTAAGTAATTGACTGGGCAATACATGTGGACTCATGCCCTTTACCAGCTGACTGGGTGGATGCACGTAAACCCAGCCCAGCCATTGACTCCCAGAGCTCAGCACCTGCCTGACTGCTTGACAGCTCCCACATTTACTCAATCTGTGACTTTGCACAGGCCAGCCTTCAGCAACTGTTGAGGGACTTAGTTTTGTCATATGTCAAATAGAGAAGTAGTTCATTTTTTACATGAAGAATTCTGGCCCCACATTACTGTCCTTATCCTGTCACTGCCTAAATCTTTCAATTCCTGGTCAAGCATATCCACAACCATCTCTGTTATGAGGTCTTTTCTTCCAAAGGTTAATATTTATTTATTTGAAATACAGAATGTATGTCCTATTACTGTAGGCTGAATGTTTGTGTCCTCCAAATTCATACGTTGAAACTTAACCTCCAATATGGTGGCATTAGGAGCTGGGAACTTTGAGAGGTAATGAGGTTGTGACTGGGACTGGTGTCCTTATAAAAGAGACCCCCAAAGAGATCCCTTTATTCACCCCATGATAAGTTGCCATCTATGAACCAGAAAGTAGACTCTCACCAGACACTGAATCTACCAGCACCCTGATCTTGAACTTGCAGCTTGCAGAACTGTGAGAAATAAATGTCTGTTATTCATGAGCCACCCAGTCTGTGGAATATTTTTATAGAACCTGAACAAACTAAGACACCTATAATTATACTCTTGCTACCCACTCCATATGCATTTACTGAAATTTCTGTTCATGTAATTTTAGTTGCTCTACATTTAAATATATATATATAATGTAATATATATATATATATATATATATATATATATATATATATAATATATATATATGATGAATTTGTTCAAGATTCTTCACTAGAAAGAAAAGAGATGAATTTAATTTTATTTTTTCTAAAATACAAAGAGCATCCCTTTTACTTGCAGGCACAATCTAAAAATACAGCCTTATTAGAAACATAAAAACCCTGTGTGTGTCCGACTTTCATGTGCAATCCCTCCGGCTGTCACCTGATTTTTTCTCAAAGGGCAGTTATTATCTCTGTAGTTGTGTATTGTCTGAATTCTTATTCTCTTCAAATGACATACACCTGAAGTTGCCTCAGAAGAACGGTATTAAGACCACAGAGCAGATGCCTGTGAGGAGGGAACAAAACCCACCTTCTTTCCTGTGGATGCAATGGTAATGCAGTCAGATTTCCCTGGGGTGGAACGCAGAGACTGCGCCTGAAGGTGTGGTGCAGAAAGCCTGTGCCATTTTGCATCGCATAGTATTTAAAACCTATGGTTTGCCTGCAAATTGTGGTTTAATTTGATTTATTGTTCTACAAACAGGAGCTTTACCTGAAACTCCCTACTTCCCTAAGCACTCATACCCCTAAGCACACATATTTCCAAATCTTTTTTTGAACTATTTTTTCCTTTTCACTTGAGCATTCTAAAACACTGTATAATTTGCTTAATTATTATTATTATTATTATTATTATTATTATTATCATCATCTGTTTCTCTTACCAAGAATTAAGGTTGACATTATTAGAAATCTTTTCTACACTATTCATGATCTATCTCAAGTGTCTGGGGTGCTTCATAACTATGTGTTGAATGAATAATTAACTCCAGTTTTTATTCTAGAAGGCATGCAAAGTTGTGGTGTGTAAACAATAAAATCAATTAGTTGCATTAAATGATTGTCTGCAAGAGGTATTAGCATTAAACAGGACCAGCCTTAGTCATTTCTCTCAGAGTTTTAACAATGGCTTTTGGGATGGCATTTTTTGTGATGGACATGTAACCTACAGATAAGATTACAATCTAACAGTTTTCAGGAAATGAGAACCCACAGGAAGGCACTGGAGGTGCGCCACACATTCAATGGTGAATAACCAGTTCTCCAGGCATACTTTACACAATCAGAAAGCACGTCTGTGACATCAGCCACAACAGCTGGAAGTCCAAGTCTCATTCTCGCCACCACCTCTGCTGTGTCTGTATTTCAAGTGTGTGTTTGTCAGCGTTCTTTTCCTCAGCTTACTTCTCCTTCAGACATTCCAGGCAAGCCTGGAGCTTTACTGATTTCCAAGGGACATTGCTCACAGCAGCCCCAGTGGACACCAAGAGAGAGACTAAAAAAGAAGAACGTGAGTGAAACCTCCAGCTCTCGGAAGCCTTACATGGTGTCATGGTTAGAGTTAATGATGTGACGAAATGACTCCTTATTTTAACATATTTTTAAAGGTAATGTGTATGTTCTAGTTATGGTGATACCAAGTTCTTCATGAAGTTGAGGACTTATAATCATTATAGTAATTCTTAACTGTGGCAACTAATCAGCGTTGGAAAGAGGCAATTTTGCCAACAATTTAACTTGGACCAGGTTGGAAGTGACTGATGAGCATGTGGATAAAATGGTATTAACATTTGTCTTTCCCATGAACCCCACAAGTCATCATAACCACTGCTTATTAGATTCCTGATTCAGTAGTGTTTTCTTTTACATAGTTTTGTTTTCAAATCAAGTTCAGTGAATATGTAATTCAATTATCCACATTTTGAGAATGGACTTAACTTGAGGAATGTAGAAAGCTAGTTGTGCCAACATCAGGTTTTAATGGCATTTCTCATTTAAACTGGAAAAAGGAGGGGCAGGAAGTCTCTAGAACTTCTCTAATTTAAGAGGACATTTTTGTTGTTGTTGTTGTAACCTTGTCAGTTTCTTATGTTCTGACAGTTGTTCATTATCTTGACTTAAAAACTTTCTTTTCACTGGATGTACCCAAAGCTGTTTTAATATCTGCTTACATTTAGCCATAGGGATTAGAGAAGGATGAACCGGTTCAGATAATTTTTAGAGTTGACTGGAATGAAAAAGGTAAAAGTTCTTCATAGGCTTTTGATTCTGCTTTATCAACTCAGAATGTTCTACTAATTTGAATATATTTCAGAGAAGTATTTGAAAAATATTAAGATAAAATTTCAAATGCTTTCACTTTTTTTCCTTATAATTGCTAAAATGTTCAAACAAATTAAAAAAAATCATCATGTTATAGAATTCTTTGTTATCTTTTGAAACTCTTTGAGATAAAAGAATTTTCAAGAAACCACATCATCATAGAGAATTTACTGAAACTTCAGAATTAAAAAGAGATAGATTTAGAGTTTGAGACAGTGCAGTCACTTACAAAATATTTCAGGTTTGACTCTGAATATGATCTTTTACAATTTATTAACTTCTTCTAAGCCTCAGTTTTCACATTTTTTCATAAGTGGTACATTTTTTACATACGTTTTTGTGGGGATAAAATGAGATGACTTCATGGAGTGTTTGATATGGTTCCTGGCAAAATGCAAGGACTTTTGTGTATGCTCTTCTTATCAGGTCAGAAAGTTGCTTCATAAGTGTATTGCAAGATATTTTTCTGATCATGAGGCTGTTGTTATAATAGTATAAAGATTATAATAGTATAATCTTTTTCAATACATTTGCGAGCTTCCACAAAGAAAAATATAATGTTTTTTTTTATTGTTGACATAAAGGAAACATATTGTTTTTTTAATATTTATTGTGTAACTAGCCATTTTATTGAACACTGTCATCACCATTTCTACCATTTGTAAATGCATGGTTTCTTCACATTTTAATATTTCAGAAATCAGTTATAGTTTATAATCAATGTCATAAAAACCTTGCTCTCTATGGCTACTACTTGATGCACTAAGATATGATAGAGTAGTCATTGCCGGTACATAGCTTTTATCTGGGCATAGAGGACATCAGTTCATTTGGCTGTCACATGAGCTATTAACATTGGTAGCATAGGATACAGATAAACTTTAAATTAAATTTGGGTTAGAAATTGTTAGTTGTCTGAGAAATGATTGTACATGATAAACTATTGAAACTAAAATGTGTTTATATACACACAATGCTTCTACATATTAATTTAATATAGTACTAATTTTTAAATGTTTCCAATGAATCATACAATGTTTAAATTCAGAGAGATGATTGTGAGTGATCCATTCATCATGAGAATATTACTAGGTACCAAATACATGTGTAAAGTTTTCATGTCTTACAAGAAAAAGTTTATTGACTTCATCCTTACATAAGTAAATCAAGAAAAAATTAAGGTACAAATTTGATCAAACTGAAAGTATAGACCAACCCCAATCTTCTTTATAGCCTTTTAAGTTATAGTGTCACACCTAAAAATTATGAGTGCACATTAATAAAACCAATGAATCCCCCATGCACACATACATAACTGTAATTGACCAATATTACTCAGAAGACTCTCTAGACTAAGAAAAAAACATGACTCAAATATAGATTATATCTCATAGAGAAAGGCAATATGTAATTGCATAAATAAAAATTTTGTTATTGACTTCTAGAAAAAATAAATAAAATTATTTTAATGTTTTATTTTTTCTGTAAACTCCTAAAATTACTAAAGTAATTTTAAATATTCAAATTGATTACATTTTAGAATCAAAATCTACAGTAATTTTAATACTGTTTTTTATTCTCTTCAGTTCTGCAGGTCTATTGTCACATCATCAGCCAAGAAAGGACTACCCTGCAGATAGTTATAAACACGGACTCTAGAGTCAGAATGCTTGCATTTGAATCCTCTCTTCATTTTTCATTGTTATGTGGCCAAGAGCAAGTTATGTACTGTTTTAATTCTCTGTTCTCATTCCCTGTTAACTTGTGTTGATAATACCTACATCTTGGATTACTAAGAAGCAAATGAGGGAATTTAATGGTTATATCATGGACACTCAGTAATTGCTGATGATTTAGAATATTTGTATCTATCTTGAATTTTTCAGGGCTGATATAATCTTTTATAAGATTACTAACAGCCTTGGCTGGTTTGCTCAGTGTATAGAGCAACAGCTCAGTGAATGGATGACCTGGGTTGATCCCTGGTCAGTGCACACATGAGAAATGACCATTTGCTTCTTTCCCTTCTATGTCTCCTTTCTCTCTCTCTTCTCCTCCCAACTCCAATGGCTCCATTGGTTCAAGCATTGCTCTGGGCATTGAGAATAGCTTGGTTGGTCCAAGCATCAATGCCAGATGGGGGTTGACAAATGGATCCTGGTTGGAGCACACTTAGGAGTTTGTTTCACTATCTCCCCTCCTTTCATTAAAAAAAGAGAAAGAATTACCAAAAGTTCTGACAGAATCTTAGAACAAAAAGCAAAGCAGGAACATCTCCCATGGAAAGTGGAAAGTGTCAAGAATGAGGGCGGACTATTCCAAAGAGTAGTCCTACCTTTTCCTTTGCCTTTCTCTGTTCATAGCTCTCTCTGTTCTAGTTTCTCTTGCTTCCTTATCTCTCCTAATTTTTAGTGAATAAAACCATCTATATATTTTTTAGAAAGTGAATATGATTGGCCCAATTATTATATGAACCAAACTACATAATTTTGATGCTGCTAGCCAGGTGATGGATGGGTTACTCTTGAGGCAGATTTCCATTCAATAAACTACATTCAGACTAAACTCAGGATCAGTGAAGGTGTCTGTGGGCCAATACTTTTTATAAAAAATATGTTTAAAATTTATTTATAATATCTCTTTTCTTATATTTATATTTAACTTTTCTTATCTTATTGCTTTTACTACAACTCCAAAGTAATGTTAAATGATGTGACAGAAAATGGGTCATCTCAAGTGATAATTTCTCTAGGTCATGCATAGACATGAACTATCATTACTTCACAATAGACTATCTATTTTAGTTTCAGGAAGGTTTAAGTCTACTAGATTTATTATTTTACTCTCTGGCAGAATTCTACAAATACCACAATAGCTTTGCTCCCTGGTTCTTTTTCATCTAGGCACTGTAACAGCCATCTCTTTTTAGTTAATTAAATATTTTCATAGGTATGGTATATGAATATGATTCTAGTATTGTGATTTTATGAATCAATACATTTTATTAGATCTTCCAAAGCTAAATCTTCCTGCCTCTCAGATTTGTGGAAAATTAAAGGTGAATTTTAGATATAACTAATCTCATTCTTTGAGTGGGGATTGGGGGTGGGAGTTGAGGAAGGCATTACATAAGTTAAATGAGCTATCAGAAGAAAACCTTATGCCAATATTCCTGAGAATAGTATCATTACTCATTATTTCCTTTTCTTAAAAACAACAAGAACAAAAACACACTACACTAATAAGGAGGAACATGGGAGGCCTTGTGGGTAGCAGACATATGGACTCCTTTACTCATCTCGTTCCCCTTTGACTTACTCCTTCCTCAAAGATACTGAGCTGTGTTTTGATTTTTAACTTGTGTAGAAAGGAAAATAGAAGAAAGTTTGACCCAGGATTCATTAAAAGACATGTCAGATTCTTAGAAATCTGGATTATAACATTTTTCACCACCATGTAATATGGTATTAACATATTCAATGATTTGTGTGTATATCAAGATAAATTAATTTATAGGATATGATACAGAATTGCATTGTGGTTGAAACCTCACTATTTTCATACAGAGATAAAACACAAGCAATGAAAATGAAAATATGTGACAACTGTGATCATTCTATTATTCTATTGGGTCTGTAGAATATGGCAAGTGAAGAATAAGAGGCAGAAATTCACATACATTCATATCAATGGTCATTCCATGGCTCTGGGATGGCAAAGAGCAGCCTGAACTGATATGACCAATGCAGGACAACTGTCAGAGCTGGGCTGGCCCATGTCTTGCCCAAGGGTTTTTCTCTTTATCACATCTGCAACTGTTAGCATGTGTCTTGCTGGTGTCAGCCTCCAGCATTAAGAACCGTGAACTCCCAGCCCCATTCACCTTCAAAATGTCCAGTTAGTCTGTCAATGTTCAATGTGATCTAACACATACAGTTTCTTGCTTTTGTGTTATTGCTATTGATTGTGAAATTAAAAGTTTGACTAACACACTCAAGTGGACCCAATTTTGAATATATCTTCCTTCTTTACACTAAATGCTTCTGTTTTTCTCGAAATAGGGTAATTGGCAAGCTCTCAATCCATGCCAGGGGAAGAGTCCTCTGTTTACACTCGGCACCTCAAAAAGACTCTAGTTACTGAGTGAACCAAGTAAAAATAGACTGAATTATATAATTACATCTTTTTTTTTACATTTGCTATAAATATTTTATATAACACATTTTTATGAGCTTATATCTAAAGTATGACAATAAAATAGATTTCAGGTTGAAAGAACATGTTACATTCTTCAAAGTCACATTAATATGCCAGTCCTCTGTAGACTTTCACCAGCATTTTTGAACTCAAGTTTAAAGAAATTACATTTGTCTGAGTTTTCCAAATGTGGTTATTGTGTCTATTTACGACCATCAGTTCCTGTCATATAATATGATTATGTGGGCTTTATCAGAAGTGACACATTGGATGATTTATATGACATGTCAGCCAGCAAGATACAAAGGCCAATAATTTCCCATAATTACTTTTAAAAGAATTTTGAAAATGGAGTTCAAAGAAATAGTAAGGGACTTCTATTTGAAGTAATTTAAAAATATTATTCTAAGACATTATAAGGACTGAACTAATCATTGATGCAGAACATTAACAAGAGTTTTCTAACTTATTTAAAAAACACACAAAGAATACACACTGTTCCTTCCAGTATCATTTTATGGTGCGATATTAGCAGATGTTACCACAGAATTGCTCAATAGGTCTTTGCTCTGAATAGATCTCTCAACTCATTCCCCACCCAAATCCTTCAAGGCTTTCAAAGTCAAGAGAAAAAATGTTGGCCCTGGCTAGTTGGCTCAGTGGTAGTGCATCAGCCCAGCGTGTGGAAGTCCTGGGTTTAATTCCAGTCAGGGTACACAGGAGAAGCAACCATCTGCTTCTCCACCCTTCCCCCTCTCCTTTCTCTCTATCTTTCTCTACCCCTCCCACACCCAAAGCTCCATTGTAGCAAAGTTGGCCTGGGCACTGAGGACAGCTCCATGGCCTCCACCTCAGGTGCTAGAATGGCTCCAGTTGCAATGGAGCAACACCCCAAATGGACAGAGCATAGCCCCCTAGTGGGCTTGCTGGGTGGATCCTGGTCAGCCACATGCGAGAGTCTGTCTCTCTGTCTCCCTGCTTCTCACTTCAGAAAAATACAAAAAAAAAAAAAAAAAAAAGAGAGAGAGAGAGAAAATATTACTGCTAAGAAAACTTCCCCGACAATAGTCACTTCCACTGGTCCCTGCCTATTTAGTAAATTTCTAAACCTGCAGATCATGCCAGTCTCTCTCTAAGTCTCTGAGCTATTGTGACTCCTCATACCACAAAGCTAGACCTACTTAGCACTCTCACATATGATATACTGCTACAAGGTGGAATGACTTCCTTCACACTGTTTTGTAGTCTGCTTCTTGACATTTTCTCAGTTCTTCTACCTTTTGACTTGTTGAATTATTTTATATTATAGCTGATTACTCCATGGAGTTGGCCTAAAGTCAGCACAGCTAGGAAGAAAACAACAGAGGTTCAGAATGGCTCTGACACAGGGGATGGTTTAAATCTAAGTTCACCCATCTTTTTTGTATGTTTTTGGAAATTTTGAACAAACTACTTATTCTGTTTAATAATCATTTATTTAATATTTCAAAAGGCATTCATTGTACCTATCACACAAGGCAACTATTAACTGGCCAAGACCCATTCTGTTTTTGCTCACTCCTGTAATGTCAGGATCTTGCCCTCAGTACATTTCCAGATGCATGTGGGCTCAAAAATATCTGCTGATTAAAATATTGACTGAGGTATAATTTTTTACTCCCATGCTCGAATGAAATTCAGATTTATCACCTGGCCACTTTGTCTTCAGGTGACTTGTGTTAACATTTGACCAGTTTTACTCACTGACAAATTCTTTACCAACAATCAGCTTATTAAACTTATTGCTTTACAGCAGAATCAATTTATCATTACTCAGTTTAGTTATTCCATCCCTCAATGTTTTCCTCTGTGTTTACCCTTTCTCCCAAATAGATGATAATTTCTCAGTGGTCAGCGTCAAATCTTTTATTGCTTAAGCATTGACGTTGGCTCAATACATAGTAGATGTTCACTGTTAATTGACAAAATAGAGTGCTGTATTGATGTATTTCATACAAAATAAATTTATTCCTGTTGATCATAAAGATGTTGAAGAGAAAGAAAATTGCTGAACTTTTCAGTGTTGTATGTCCCATCAGTTTCAACTTCATGAAAAAAGGGCCCAGGTCTTTTTCATCATTGAGTCTCAAGGTCCCAAAGCTTCAGGGGCTTAGCACACAGTATGCTATAAATGATGAATGAAGAAATGATTTTATAAAAATTGAAGGTAATCATTTACCCTTTTGGTGCGTAATATCTTTCCTGATATCAAAATATCTATCAACAAATGTTTTGTCAAAAAGTAGTTTCTAGTAAGTTAAGAGCCTGGCAGCAGGGAGCCCACGCTTCACATTTGTTGGGTAGTTTATGGACCTGTTCTAATTCTCTATGTGAGTGGAAGTGAGGGAGCCATACAAAGTAGTCTTTTAAAATTGGTTTCAATACCAAAAAAATTCTTTAAAATTAAAGTCAATTTTTATCTATTTCTTGCCTCCTCAATACACACACAAGGAGTTTGATAAACTTCACTAGGTAACTGATATATGCAACAAAGCAGGAACTTTTACTGACAGCACTAAGCTAAACAACCTCTTTAATATTTGAAAGCTTCTTTTAAATGTGGAGCCATCCTGGCAGATGAGCTGATGACTGCCTTTGTGCAGATGTTCAAGAACACCTAGAAGGTCTTGAAGGGTAAAAATAGAATCCAAGCTGTTTTCTTAAACAGAAGATAATCCAATTATCTTCTAAAAAAATAAGGTAATTTCTGCATTAGAAAAAGAAAGGTTGTTATTAATAATCCACCATTTTGCTTATCTTATTTGGCTAAAATATCAGAAGCTCAATGTTAAATTATGTTTGGTCAAGATGAGGTTTTGAAATATATTATTCTGCTGACCTTTGACATGTTTATGTAGCAAGAAGAATCCATGATCCTTCTTGGGTTTCATCCATGAAAGTTCAGAACTCTGCCATGGCTGATGCTCTTCCTACGGGATGTTATAGAATGCCTTTGCTCAGCTTTCAGAAGATATAAGTGCAAGCATCCTGAAAGCATTCTGCGTGACCCTGCTCCAAGAGCACTGCATCTAATACACAGGAAATGTTGATTTTATTTAGTTAACATTCAAGATCCTTATTAGCAGTTGTAGAAAAGTAAAGATTTAGTCATCAGTAAAATCCAAAGATTCTATTTACTAAATTTTCAATCTCGACTTAATCAAATTTGTCTGTAGGGCTTTTAAAGTTCATTTATAAAGTTAGAAATATATTCATATCTGCTGTCCTGGAGATGGATGACCACATTATTACTTGTCTGTCAAATATAAGTAGGGCTGTTAATAATGTAGAGACAGCTACTAAAGATTCCAAACATGGTGTTTCCTTTAGAGGAAATTGCAATTCTAACCTCCGAATTCCCTTTGGAATCAATTACCTGACTTTGCAAGTGTTATGAAATACATTACTTTTTAGCTAGAAAAACAGGCATAAGTTAATATTTTTTAAAATACTTAAAGAAAGCAGATGTAGTGTAAGAATATTAACCCTAAGAGGATAGTGAATATAACACATGTTCCAAAAACTGGGACTAGACTATCCTGCATGACACACAGAGGGTAATCTTAGTTCTCTCCTCACTGACATAAGTATTTCCAAGTGATGTTGAAGCTGGGGAAGCAGTCTATAAAGTGAAAAATTATAAACTGTTGTTAAGAAAGTAAGACTCCTTCTCATCCAATATTTAATGCATCAAATTTTTATTTGGAGATGTTTTCCTTTTTTCCCATCCTTCCAATAGGTCCAGACAGAGAATATAATAGGAAACCAGTTGTAGAATAAATTTTAAAAAATTTATTTTCTGGAATGACAGTCTAATTTTTTAAATATTCATATATAGGTGTGGTTAAGTCTGTATTTCAGATATCTTCACTTCTCTAAGTATGCACCAATACAGCAATACAGCCTACATTTCCCCAAATAAATTGGAGCTGTCACACTATCTAATAATTAATTCTTTCACTTAAATATGTGCATAAATTTTATTAGTTAGTATGCATTTATTATGTACCATCTTGCTGTAATAGATACAACAGTAATGCAATGCTATTTTTAAAATAAAGCTTAAAATTGATGTGAAAACATGGGCATGGGATCCAAGGCATATTTAGTGGATGAAGCATTTTTAGATTTCTGAGGAAAAAGAGGTCAAGGATTTGTTGCTATAGCAAAAGCTTCATGCAGAAGTGGAACTGGAGCTATACCCAGAAGATGGGCTCAACATTAGATAGATTAAAAGTAGAGTGGAGAATTTTGTAATAAATTAGTAACACTTAAATTATATATTCTCTCCTAGAGCGTTGACTCTCCAATATCTGAATAAACATTTTATTCATTTAGTTGTCAAAAGAACAGAGTTGGCTTATATCCTTTTAGAACCTTTTCATCTGGATAATTATCAGGTCTTGGGTGATTCAAGAAGTTACTGGTGAGGAAATAATACAATATACATTCATTTTCATAAATTTCAAAAGATGGCATTGAATGATATCTTAAAACTTTTCTTTTTTTCTAGTTGGGAAAAAAGTTGTTAAGATTTTTAAATATGTGAATATGGATATGATTTCATAGTGTGGCTGGCACTTCATCCATGTTGATAGTTTTACGGGATTTCGACTTGTAGCATCTGTGTGACGACAGTTGCACTCATCTAGTGCACACTTGGGAATCAGGTGATCCACAACTTCTCTCATTATTTAGTGTGTCCCCAGGCTTGAGACACTGCTTCATGAAGGACCATCTGTGAGCTGGACCACAAAGAATTCTGGCAGAAGAGGCAAAGTTTTACTTCCCTTTAATATTCTGTGTTCTGCAGGGTTCGTTGTTCTTTCTGCAGCAAAGGAAAGGTTATGCCGAAAGAATTATTGCAAATTTTCATGTGATTCTTAAATATACAATATCTATGTTTGATAAAAGAGTCAAAACCCTTCTCTTAGCATATGCCCCTGAGAAGTCTTAAATGGAGCAAGCTTTCGTTAGCGCACCAAAAAAACAGGCTAAGGGTATCTAAGTCTTCTCTGGCATAAAAACTTTTGTCTGTGCAAAAATTAGAGGCTATTTATTCATGATTATTTTTATTTTTTTATTAATTACTGTGTTTGTAACAAGAGTTAATTTTACTGGCTAATGTGGGCACTTTCAAATACTTTAGGGAAAAAAGAGTTTAATGGTCGAGGACATTGACTTTGAAATGTAGACATGGTTGATATATGTTTTTATTTTATCAGGTATATAATCTTAAAAAAATCTCTTAAACTCTCTGGATCTCATTTTCCTTATTTAAAAATGGGACAATAGTTGTGCCAGCATTATTAGATTCTCTTGGGAATACATATAATATTAGCACTTTATGCCCCCCAAAAGGTTTTTTTAACCAATTATTTGTTTTTCTCCAACAACATTAGAAAAAAATGCAAGTGTGCTTCTATTCAAACACAATTTTTTCTTTCTTTCCTCATATGTTTTCTAGAAAATAAGTCCAATAGGAGAGGAAAACTGGCATGGTGAGGGAGATACAGCAGCTGTGGGGACCGTACCTACTGCTATGCTCCTTTTCATTGACAAGGAATAGTGGGTATTCGGTCCTGATGATGGACTCTGACTATAGCTTATCAATAACCATAGACTCTAAGTTCTCTCCTTTGATTTTATGAGAGTGTCTGCTAAGCTGGGGTTTTAACATATAATTTTTTTTTACGTCTATCAGATTTCAGTTAAAGATGAATACACTAAAATAAGAACTAATTTTGCTCTCCTTGCTCTTGGTTTTATCAACATGTAAGTGTTCTGTTTCAACATTGTTACAGTGACAAGATTTTTAAGTTCACCCCAAGAGGAAAGATCATTTTCACTGGCATAATTTTTGTATTCATATATAATAGATATAATCTTTATATTACTAACTAGTATGTTTATGGAACAATTTTAAAGATGTTAACTTAAAAAGTATATTTCTTGGTCAGGGTGCATATTGAGTTATCTTCATATAAGCTGAAATCACGTGGTTAGCATTTTCCAGTAAATTGAGTTATAATTCAGTTAAGGAAAATGAAATGCAATAACATGGCAGTCAAAGCAGGGATCTGAAGATAGTAACTCACATCCTCTGTAAAATGCCCCCTATTTTTTAGTCAATATTTACCTCTTAGCTCTTGTTTCAGGCAGTTTGAGCTTCTATAACAGAATACCACAGACTGGGTGGCTTAAAAAATAAGAATTTATTTCTCAAGATTCTAGAGACTAAAGTCCAAGAACAAGATACCTCTGGATATGGTATCTGTTGAAGGCCAACTTCCTAGTTCATAGATACAGTCTTTTCCTGGTGTCCTCACATGATGGAGAGGAAAGAAAAAAGCAAGCTCTATTATATCTTTTCATTTAAGGGCAATAATCCCATCATAAGGGCTCCACCCTCGTGACTCAGTCCCCTCCCCAAAGCTCACCTCTTCACACCATCACACTAAGGGTTAGAATTTCAAAATATGAATTTTGGGGGGACACAAATATTTAGTTATAACAGCTCTTTACACTCTTTTGATTTATATTTTCAATAACATATAATTATTCCCTTACTTTCTGATCATTTACCCTCAGTATTTATTAGTTTATAATATGCTATTTTATTTACTAATTATTCCATATATTTATGTTATATATGTAGATCAACTCCCTCCAAATTCATCATCAGAAACTTGTGAATAGAACTCTAGTCCACAATGAGCCCAAATGTGCTTGTCTGGTGGCAAAGAGTCATAAACTCCCAATTTTTTAACTTAATAATTTAAAATTTTTAAACATAATTTACTTCTTATGAAGAGTTTTTCATTTATATATAACTTTCTGAATAAAATATATTGCATACACTTAGTTTTCTTGGTAACCACTTTGTAATTTCAAGGCAATATATAATGAATACAATTTTCTAAAATATATTAAAAAATATTTTTTTATAAATAAAGCTTGAACATATTTAAGATTTTTTAATGACATAATTGATCTGTACTTGTAAGCAAGAGGACAATGTGTTACTAAGCTAGAAAGTGGTAGATTTCTAATGGAAATGGAGGACTGATGGTGGAGAGCAGGTTTCTCAGAGTGACTTTTATAGAAATTGAGAATTGGAGAAAGGTGAAATTACTGAGTAAAACATGGGAATTAATTTTACTCAACTTTCTAGCTAAAAGTTAGCACATTGAAATAAAAAGAACCTGAATAAATTTTGTGTTTTCATTAAAAAAAAAGAAATCAAAGAGATATTTTTAAATCATTCATTTTGCTAATGAGCCAAGCTAAAGTAATAATTGGAGACTTAATAAACTGATTAAGAAATGAAACAAATTAAAAGTTACAGGAAAGCAAATATTTAAAATAATGACCAAAGGTGACTAAGTGCACAGAAACTATTGTTCTCATTTACTGTTGATGTCGTAAGTTGGCATAACTCTTTTGGAAAGTTATTTGAGTCATAAAAATAAATGTAATTTTTACTCACTGATTGCATTCCTGGGAATTGATCCAAAGAAATAATTTAAATGAAGGCTAAAACTGCATGAACAGATAATATTCATTGTATTATTACTGGTAATTGAAGAACTGTCAATGGAAGAGTTCTGCAAATCATTACAGACAAACACACACACACACACTTTTCTCAAAGTTAGGAGTGAGGCACATCCACTAAACATAAAAAGGGTTAGAGGTGCCTTAGATATTGATGCCAGAGTCAAGCCCTCTTTATTCTATCAAGGATGAAGATGAGGGGGCCTAGCTTGCCTGCGTTCTCCCCACATGTATCTCCTAGACTGAAACTTCCAATCACCAAAGCTCACCCAGGTGAGTGGAACTTATGTGCAGCCTACCAGTTCAAGGGAAGAACTGGTATAGAGACAGACTACCATGATGTGGAAGAAACTCTGACCAATCTCTTATAATTACTCTAGTTCTTTTTTCATAAACATAAGCAGAAAACCAAGGACCATTATACACCAGAAGATCACCAGTAGCACCCCCTCTCAAAATTATCAGCATGAACACCTATTATTAGAGATAGTGGAAATAATACCAAAAATTAAGGAAAGAGAAGAGATTTAAAATAACCTCTAAATATTAGGATCCTAATATAATAAAGATTCAAGAAAGAAGAACAGACTACAAATAAAAGGGATTTAAAAACTTCAAAAGAATTCTTGAATTGTTTTTTAAATATAAAAGCAATGGCTAATATGATTCCTAAGGAACTTCCTGCTGGTGTGTTTTTTATCCCATGAGTTGTGATTCTCTGTATTCATCTGTCTCTTCATTAGTTAAGTCAGCAGTTTGCCCTGTGACTTTGGTGCTGATTCTAAGAAGAGCTGTTGATTTTCAGTTTGTTTAGGTTTGTATCTTGTTGTATAGGTGAGAATGACAATTTCTAAGTTGCTTACACACTGGCTCAGAAACCATGTATTCAAAGTTTTGGAATTTTTAATAGCATGTATTTCAGAAATAGAAAAATAAAAGTCTATTGAAGGGATTGGAGAAGTAGACATAGATAAAGAAATAAGAAATATGAAAGGAGAGACTAGAAGATCAATCAATGAGTCAATATGAATCTAATTCAGAAAAGAAGGGAAACAGAGGAATAAACAAATGAAAGAGTAGAATTTGATGGAACTAAAGAAAGGCATGTGCTTTAGATCGGATGTGCTAACTGGACAATGAGGAAGCACTGACACTTAGACACATCTTCTTGAATTTGGGGTAGCAAGGTAAAGGACATATTATCAGGCTTCCAGAAGAGATATTGGGCGAATATGCATTATTTAGGAAAAAAAAAAACACACTAGCATGGGTTTCTGGTTTCTCATAGCAGCAAAGAGGCAGTTTTAGAAGTCAGTGGAAACTTGCATCAAAGCTCTAAAGATACTCATTTTGAATCTAGAATTCTGTCATCACAATATCAACCAATTGAAAGGGTAAAAAAACCAAACAACAATAAATTTCAACTGGGATTATGAATGGAAAGGCCTACAGCAATAAAAATAAGAAATGAACCTGGTCTAGAGCAAGACAGTAAGAGTGGGTGGGACCAGAAAGAGACTGGAGAATGGATAGACCCCATTCAAAGGTAGATGAGGTTGAGAAAACACCATGAAAGCAAATCAAATAAACCAGAACTCCTGCCTGCCACCAGCTGGTGACTTCTGGTTTCCACCACTCACAGATCAATCCTTAAAGAATCACCTAAAAGGCCAACCAGAATATCTAAAAATGAAGAGTAAATGAGATTCAAAAAACATGGGTCTAATTTCAGAATAAAACAAACAAACATAAAGCAGCCTGACTGGTGGTAGTACAGTGGGTAAACCATTGACCTGGGACTCTGAGGACCCAGGTTTGAAACCCAAAGGTTGCTGGCTTAAGTGTAGGTGTACCAGCTTGAGTGTGTGGTTGCTGGCTTGAGCATGGGATCATGGACATGACCCTGTGGTCACTGGGCTGAGCCTGAAGTTCACTGGCTTGAGCCCAAAATTGCTGAAATGAGCAAGGGGTCACTGGCTTGGTTATAAACCTCTGGTGAAGGCACATATGAGAAAACGATCAATGAACAACTAAAATGCTGTAACTACGAGTTGATGTTTCTCATCTCTCTCCCTTCCTTCCTGTCTGTCTATCTGTCTGTCTGTCATTCTCACATGAAAGAAAGAAAGAAAGAAAGAAAGAAAGAAAGAAAGAAAGAAAGAAAGAAAGGAAGGAAGGAAGGAAGGAAGGAAGGAAGGAAGGAAGGAAGGAAGGAAGAAAGAAAGAAAGAAAGAAAGAAAGAAAGAAAGAAAGAAAGAAAGAAAGAAAGAAAAAGAAAAATTTTAAGATCCAATTTTTTTAGTAAACTTAGGAAGCAATTGGGTCATATTATAACAGGAAATAAGAAAAGCTCCCCAGAACTATTTTGAAGTGGAACTCCTGAAATAAATAGTATGAGTTTACTTATAAAATAAAGGCACAGTATTACTTTTGTTAAAGGAAGAAAGGGAAGCATGGAGGGAAGAATGGAAGAGAAAAAGGAAGGGAGGGAGGAAAGGAAAGAAATTAATGTACTAGAAATCCACATAGGAAAGTCAGACCCAAATATCAAACTAAGATGTGGCATGGTATTTGAGTAATTATAAAACTGAAAAGCTTTGCCTGACCTGTGGTGGCTAAGTGGATAAAGCGTCGACCTGGGAACACTGAGGTCGCCAGTTCAAAACCCTGCACTGCTCTGGTCAAGGCACATATGGGAGTTGATGCTTCCAGCTCCTCTCCCCTTTCTCTCTCTCTCTCTCTCTCTCTCTCTCTCTCTCTCTCTCTCTGTGTGTGTGTGTGTGTGTGTGTGTGTGTGTGTCTCCTCTCTAAAATGAATAAAATAAAAAGAAATTTAAAAAAAAAGGTAACATTCACCTTGATAAAAAACTGAAAAGCTTTTCTGGTTTCAGTAGTCTCTTGAAAGTGTCACCGATCTGGTACTTTATAAAATGGTATAATCTCCAGGTATTCACTGTCTGAGGGTAGATGTGTTTGTACTTGGTGGTGCTGAGATCAGCGAGAGGAGGGAAAGGAGAGTGAGAGGAGGGAAAGGAGATAGTTGCTCAAAAGCTAAGTTTTTATCTGGATTAATGAAGAGTGAAATTGAGGTGTTAGTCATTGGGGCAGAATTTGGAACAGGAAAGCTCATAATGACATTTGGCCTTGGGTATCCAGTAGAACCTGCAATATTGAGAGAAACTATAAAAGGCAGGGGACCCCCATTAATATTCATATTATCCCAAATGATGTGCATTTTTATCTTATACCCAGGACATGCAGATGAAGTTTTTGCAAGATTAGTATATAATTTGCTTTAATAAAGTCATGGAATTATGAAATGTTTTTCTGTTTTCCTAACTTTCTGTTCTGTGGTTATATAATTTCATGTTTAAAGTGACTTATAATTAAAAATAGAACAGATTCTCTAGACTTTAAAATAATTGACCGACATTAATTGTCACATTTACAACAGCCACACCTGTTGTATCATGTGGTTGCCAAAAAGCATCTTAGAAATATAAAAATTCATCCACTATCCTTATTTGGAAACACTGCCTCTGACAGTCCACAGGATAATGACTCACTCAGTTTGATTGTGATGAGATAGTGGTTGGCTGGAGGCAGGCTGATTCCAGGAAGGTCTCTGTGCCTACATGAGTAAACCCTACTCCCTACTCCTTGTGGACTACCAGCACTATCCAGCCAGTCCTTGGGCAAATCATATAATCCTTTCCTTTTTTAATAGTAAAAATGTTTTGGAGTATATATTTCAATAAAATCCACTCCTGGTCTCTGGCAAGATGAGGAAAGGAGGCTTAGGTGTGCTTTGACAAATTTCAAGAGGAGATCTTTTTAATATGATATTTTAAATCAGGTTTAGCAGCAAACAAAAAAATGGGAAGATATGTTGCAACTTGTGATCAAATCTATGTTCTGTTACACTCAATTTCAGAAATTCTAGTTAGTACTTTCCTAGTTTATCAATTAGCCCAAAGAATGATTTTTCCCTGGGTTGAAATAAGAATAAAATTATTGAGAAGTCAATTTGTAGGGAATGGAATAAGTACTGTATACATACTTTTATCTATTCTGGCAGTTACAGAAGCAAAAAAATTACCCTTATCTGGAAGATGGCATCACATCAGTTTCCAGCGTTCTGTCTTCATTGGCATCACCTGGTCCCAACCTGGTTTCCTGGTTTTGGTTGGTTCCCTCTTCTCTTTTAACACTCCTTCTCTCTCCCTCTCTCCCATCCTTTTTTTTCCGTTTGCATTTAATGTTGCTGCCAAAACTGATTTTTCATAAGCTTAATGGCTATGAATAAAAAAGAAAGTAAATGTTTGCATTAATGAGGAACTTTTTAGAAGAAATAGTTGCAGAGAGTGCTCAGATCGGGAAGCCCCTGTGTTAAAATGCATGAAGTGAGCACATGCCATATTTGAAAAGAGATTACATTTTGTCATGAGTCCTATGCTTAAGGTCATTTCAGACAAAGACTGCTAAAAATAGACCTAAAGAACAATATCTGTCATCTTTTTAATAAGTCATTTCAGAAAAAGATCTATCCATTGTGTGGATAGACATTGCTATCTGGTAATGGAAGCCCAGCCCCCTCACATTTTCTTGAGAAAGCCTAGCCACATATACAAGAAAGATCTGGCTTCTTCACATTAGTGCTCATGTTAATATAAAGTATCAACACTCAGAAAAACTCCATTTTTTCTGGATTACTACTTGAAAGATTGTAATAGCAAAAATGGCATCTCACTTAAAAAATCTTTAAAAGAGAACTATATCAAGGAATAACAAACTGAGTGCATTGATCTACAAATAAATGTATGAATTATTTATGAGTTCAAAACTTCTGGAGAAATAATAAATGAGGAGAAATAAATGAATATAAGTAGGTCTCAAATCAAGTAATAACAACTTTAACTTTTTTCTTTTATTTGTTACTTAGTAAAGCAACTAACATCACAATGGTGCCTAAAAGCCAAAGCCCACTTTGCATGTCAACCATCCCCCCACAGAGTTTCTGGAATGCTTTTCTGTGGTTATCTTTGGGTCATCTAATGCTTCTCACTGAGCACTGAAACTGTCTGATATACACGGTCTATTATTTCCTAGTCTTTGTTTCTCAGGTGCACTTTGGTGAAGGGACCTCAGTATACATGTCAGAAATCTTTCACTTTTTTCTTTTCTTGTTTTTCAGGAAGAACAGTTAGTTAAGGTTTTTACCCTGAGGTTTATTTTTATGCAGTATTAAATGTGTCTTATTTTTTGCTGACACATAACAATAAGTAAAGAGAGGCAGAGCACAGAAACAAATTTATTTCTGAAACACCTTTTGTTGTAAATACATACGCGCTTTCTAAAAGGGTCAGAGGATTTATGTTCTTTGGTAATATCATCTCAAATCTGTGTGTTTTGTCTCCGAATCTGATGGACTTGAGACCGTTCATTCTAACTTCATTCATTTCCAAGTTAGCATCTTCTGTGTATTTAACTCAGTTTTTACAAGACTTTATGTACAATGTGTCTTAACAAGTACTTTATGAAAAATGTGGTAATTGATTGACAAGAAAAAGAAATGAGAAAATTGCAGTACAGTAAAGTTTCATGTAACTATATCAATAGGAGATTTTACACTAAAAGAAAAGCTAAATGTAGGACATCTATTAAATGCCACCACTGATGAGTCATTTACCCACCATTAAATCAATCCAAACTCTAACTTTCTATCTTAGGGTGCAATCTGCACAAACAAGCAGATTTCAGGTCTCAATTCTACCTATTTGAGTTCTTCAATAAAATAAAAAATCTTAGTTTAAGTTTGTAATTTCAGTGGAATTTTAAATAATTTCAAGAATGAGCATGGTTTACACCAAGTATTACATATTAGTAGAACAGTTTCACTTTCAACAATAAATTAAATCTCAGTAAAAATTTGCAGATACTGTGAAAGGGAAGGTGAAGAAGGATCTGCATCTTAACAAAATAAAACAACCTGCATTGAACTAAGGACACACGCGTGCACACACACACACACACACACACACACACACACACACTGAAGCACACACACAGAAACATAAGCATAGACATACACACAGGTACACATATAGAAACCCACAGAGCAACACACAGACATATACACATACAGAAACAGAAGAAACAGATGCAAACACACAGATACACACACACTAACCCTTTAATGACAAATACTGTTACACTCCATTTTGTGGTAAACTAATAACCTAGTCCCTCTTCAACACAGTAGCACATTTTATGCTCAAAAGTAAAAGGAAAAAATTTCCAACTAGTTCACTGCCTTTAATATTCCAGCATCTTTTCACTTGAGCCTCAATTACATTGCTTCTTCTGCCATTCTTTCTTCTTCTCATGAAGGGTTCTGTTAAGTTTATACTCAACCACGATTTGGATCTTGTTTCTGTTGCCTGACCTTTTGGCATGTCACCTTGTTGCCTCATGCATAGAGCAAATGGACAATGGCCTACGCTAGGATATGTGACAACACCAGCTATTTTAAGGCCATTTTTAAGCAACTTTCCAGAGAATAACTCTGGAAATCAACCACAAGTGATCTCAGTTTGTCTCTGGACCAAATATTAGCTAAGTATTCATTCCAACAGTGTGATAAATTTGGGAGCCAGGTGGATAAAGTGAATTTCATATTTTCAGCTAATTAATAAGGACAAATACATTTTTCTTTAAGAATTTCTGGAAAACGAAGATTACAAACATAATGGTCTCTATCTCTCCTTTGAGGAGATTAATAATTAATTAGAAAAGATATACAAATGTTTTTAAATGACATGAATCTTTTAAAAACTGGGTTTTTTTTTGTTTGTTTTTATTTTGTATTTTTCTGAAGTGAGAAGCGGGAGGCAGAGAGACAGACTCCCACATGCGCCCAACCAGCATCCACACGGAATGCCCAATAGGTTGATGCTCTGCCTATCTGGGGTGTTGCTCCATTGCAACCTGATCCATTCTAGCACCTGAGGCAAAGGTCATGGAGCCATCCTCTGAACCTGGGCCAACTTTGCTCCAGTCGAGCCTTGGCTGAGGGAAGGGAAGGGAAAGATAGAGAGAAAGGAGAGGGGGAAGGGTAGAAAAGCAGATAGGCACTTCTCCTGTGTGCCCTGACCAGAAATTGAACCTGGGGCTTCCACACGCTGGGCTGACACTCTACTGCTGAGCAAACTGGCCAGGACCTTTGTAAAAAATGTTTTAAAGTTGGTGTGTAGACACCTTTCAGAAAAGTTTTAAAATATTGTACTTAATTGGCTCTGAGTTCAAAAGTATTTGATGGGAAAGATATAATGATTCAAAGGAAGTATGTAGCATTTGCAAGCAGAACATACCCCAATTAAAATATAATTCTTTAACAATCATGCATACTGTAAAAAGATAAAATCTTTATTTAGGTATCCCAGATGATCAATTTAAATTTTCTATCACTATATTTAATATTTAGATACACTTTAAACTTGATAATTTTTAAAGTGGAATGAAAATTACCCATGTTTATGAGTGCGAGTATTTGTGTATGTATGCACATATAGTTTAATATATATAATATATTAAATATATATATTTAATATATAGTACACTACAGTAAATATATACTGAATTCTAGCACTAAGTTTTCAATAAAACTGCTATTACTTCTTAAATTGTGTGGACAACAGAATAGTTTTTATGGTGGTATAATTTGAAGCTCTTTTCTGTGCCCCAGGTCACTGCCTGGAATATGCATTTATTCAGCAACTATTACTGACTACTTACTGGCTTGGTCTTTATTCCAAAAACTTCTGAAAAAAAATAGACAAAAATCTCTTCCTTCATATAGCTCATGTTGTATAAAACTAGTTATAAACATAACTAATGAGTAAATTTTATAGTATGCAGTGGTAATAAGAGCTAAGAATAATCATTGGAAGGTAAGAGATATCTGAAATGTTGAGTTTGAGGAATTGGGCTGTAACTTTAAATAAACTATTCATAATAGTCCTCCTGGTTGAAGACATATTTTGCAAAATCTTCAAAGAGATTAATTAGTGAGCTTTGCATATAGAGAAGAAGTATTTTGGACAGAAGAAAAAGGTATTGGTCCTAATACAGGTGCATGCCTGAAACAGCATGAGGGAGCTCAAGGAACAGTGTGGGGTAGGAGCAGAGTGAACAAAGGAAGAACAAGTATGAGATAAAGCCAGAGAAGTGAATGAGTCTAATCATTTAGCTCCTTGTGGGCTACTGTAAGAGACTGATCTTTTCCTCAGAATGAAGGTGGAGAGTCCCATGATTTAACCTTCATTTTAGAGATCCATCTGGTTACTGTATTGAGAAAGAGTGTTGAGGCAAGGGTAATGCTAGGAGACCACATACATGATTTATGTAGAAGGCAATGGAATCTTAGACAAGAACAAATACATTCAAACATGAGAAGTGGTGTAGTTTTGAACACACCTTGAAGAAAAAGATAAAGAGTTTTCCAACAGTTAATATGCAAAAGTAAGAAAAAGGAAATAAGAATGACACCAGGTTTTTAACCTTAAAATAGTAAGACTAAGACACTGTTCATCAATTGAAAATGTGTGGTCAGGACTACAAAAGGATCAAGTAGAAGGGAGAGATCAGAAGTTCAGTTGTGGATATGCTGAGTTGAGTGTCTGTTAAAATCCAGGTGTAAAGTCAGTCAGAGTGTAAAATATACCACTTCAGCTTCAGGACAGAAGTCTGAGGTAGAGATAAAATATGAATCATTGGTGTGTGGATGTTCTTCAAAGCATAAGACTGGATGAGACCTTAAAGGAGAGGATATAGATGGAAAAAGCAGAAGAAGAAGGTCTATGCTTTGAGGCAACTGCACTTAAGAAGCTAGAAAGAAGAGCAAGGGCAAGAAAAGAAGGTTGAAAAGATGAGATTAATGAGCCTGGGAGAAATGCCAGGACTAGGTGGTGTCCTAGGAACTCAGTAAAAGAAGGTTTTACATAGGAAAGGTGAGCGACTATTTTAAAACCACAAGATGGCCATTGTTTTCACAGTGAGGAGATGAGGGTAACCTGGACAAGAGATATTTGGTGGAGTATAATGTAGGGTGAGATGAAAACCTGCTTGAAGTAGGTCCAACAGAGAATGGAGTGAGAGGAATTGGACAGAAAAGGTGAGAGCAGCTCTTTTCATTCAAGGGTAGTAGAAAAAATAGGAGGAAAGAATGGAATGTGTTTCTTTTTTCTTTTTTTTAGATGAGAGGAAGGGAGATAGTGAGGCAGACTCCCATATGTGCCCCAACAGGATACACCTGGCAACTCCATAAGGGACCAATGTTCCAGGACTAAGCTATTTTTAGCACCTGAGGCTGATGTGCTTGGACCAGCTGAGCTATCCTCAGTGCCCAGGGCCATGCTTGAACCAATCAAGCCACTGGTTGCAGGAGGGAAAGAAGGAGGATGGAGGTGGGGGGAGAAGCAGATCGTTGCTTTTCCTGTGTGCCCTTACTGGGAATCAAACCCAGGACATCCATACACCAGGCTGAAGTTCTAACCACTGAACCACTTGTCAGGGCTGAGTAATGTTCCAAGATGGAATAAATCAGAGCATGATTTCATGCTAGTGGGAACAATTGGGTAGAAGAGAAAACACAATGATGTGAAAGAAAACTGAAGAATTCCTGAAGCCCTAGCCTTGAATAGGCAACAGCGGATAAGATCCAGTAACAAGTGTACAGATTGACCTAGGGCAGGAGCACAGATCACTTATCTATCATAATAGATAGAAAATAGAATATGTGGCTACAGGTGGGGTAGGTGGGTGGTTATGTAGGTGTGGAAATTTACTTCTGAATCTTTCAATTATCTTATTCAAGCAGAAAACACTACCTGGTTGAGAATGAGGATGGGGACTGGGGTAAGGTAAATATTTGAGTGAAGGGGGAAGGTGTAAACTGGAAGCCAAGGTGTGTAGGAAGAACTGTATTTCACATGGTTGTGACTTTCCTGAGCGTCTCAAAACATCGGAGGAGCACAGGAATGGAAGGTATAGTCAGGCAGGGATCACTAGATATGTAAATCCTATTGATAAAAGAGTGGTCAGAAACAAAAAGAAAATAACCAACATGAAAGAGATCATGAAGGTAGAAAAAGACAGATGAACAAACAAACCTCTTAGGCTTTTGAGTATAAAAGCATCTACTTAATGCCTTGGGAATAACGGAGATTATATCACCGCTCGTACAGAAAACACTGAGACTATTCAACATCCAATCTCAAAAATGGGCACCCTCCTTCTTAGGTCATGGCTGCCATCTTGCTTAGGAACCACATTGGCTGAAACACCCTCATTCTACTGTTTCAGGATATGCCAGTTCCTATATTTACCTCCTCAGGGGATGACTGGATAGTCTTATTATTACACAGAGAAATACAACACGTTTCTCTGAAGATGCCTAACTGACCTAGGCCAGGAAACCTTGCCTTTCCTACCAGGCTGACCAATTAAAGTATTTTTCTCAGGTCTCTGAATGCAAACTCAAGGCACAGTTATTAAAATAAACATTTCCATTTCTCATTACAGTATCACTGAGAAGTATCTATCACGTTGTAATTAACTGTTCAATTGTCCACTCCCTCCATTAGAAAGCAAGGTCTTTGAAGACAGTCACTGTGGTTTATTTACTATTGTATCCTTGAAAAAAAGTACTATTTTGACTGTACCTCATGGAGTTTTTAAAAAATAATTCTGGATAAGTTACAGAACTCAATGTGAAAGGATAACAATAAAACCTTTAAAAGAAAATGCTAGAATATCTTCATGACCTTGGTGTGAGTAAAGAGTTCATAAAATCCAAAAGCATTGAGTATACAGGGAAAATGAATAAAATGACCTGTATTATAATTAAGAAATTTCATCAAAGCATACCTTAACAGAATGAAAGAGCAAGCCACAGAATGGGAGATTTGCAATTCATATGACACCAAGGACTTCTGTGCAGAATATATAATGAAGTTTTACAAGTCAATAAAAAAGGCAGATAATCCCAATTGAAATATAGCTTAGAGAATTGAACAGCCACTTCAGAAAAGAGGCTATACAAACATCCAATAAACATAAAAAAGTGTCCACCTCATAGTCACAGGAAAATACAACTTAAAATCAAATGCATCTACTAACCAAAATTGCTACAATGCAGATTGGTCCACAGTGACAGAAAGTAGGGAGGACATGGAGCAGCTTGAATTCTCTGCCAGCACTGTGGAAATATTCACATGTGTAATGTGCCGGACTCCACTGTAAAATAAGCATGCACATGCAGGGTCATCCAGCAGTTCTACTCCTAGGAATATATCCAATCAAATGAGGACAAATAGTCACCAAAAGATGTGTGCAAGAAACTTTACAATGACATGCTTCATGACAACTCAAAGGGCCAAACAACAAGAAGAAAAAATAAATAAATTGTGGCATACTAAAAAAATATGAGATAGCTTCCTAACAATTTTTAAATTAAAAAAAATAACTCATCTCATGTATTAAAATTATGGTAGTGAATATCTTTGGTGAGGGCAGTGACTGGGAAGTGACTAGGGAGCAAGAGAAGATATGAAGTGATAGTAATATTTTATTTCCTGATCTGGGTGGTGGTGACAGATAAATTCACTTTGTGCAAAGCCTTCAGCATGCACACTTCAATTGTCCAATTTTTATGATTTGTGCACTTTTAGTAAATGAGCTGTACTACAGTAAAACTTCCTAAGTTTATTTGCTTATGTTTAATAGTAATTAGAATTTTAGAATTATTTTCTAAATAAAGAAATGACAATACCATGAGTAACTGAGTTGGATGTTAGGAAGTTGGCAACTTCTGTCTGTAAACAAGAGCATTCCACAGGTTCTCCATCACTATGGAGGGATGGAGTGAGGTTCCCAATGTGATTAGATGTAACAGTCTGAATATTTCTGCATTGTTATACCTCCATTTTGTAGTGAGGCATTATGTGACTTCCCTTTACTCCTTCCAAGGCTGTTATAAATGATGACATTAAAAAACTATTGTATTAGATACCACATAGACACTTCTTCAAAGAGGACATACAGATGGTCAATAGACATATGAAAAGATGCTCAATGGTAGAAAAATGCAAATTAACACCACAATGAGATAGCACCTTATATCTGTCAGAATGATTATCTTCAATAAATCAACAAACAACAGGTGTTGGCATAGGTGTGGAGAAAAGAGAACCCTGAGAATGCAGACTGGTGCAGCCACTGTGAAAAGCAGTATGGAGTTACCTCAAAAAAAAAAATGGAACTGCTTGTGACACAAGAATTCCACTTCTGGGAATAAATCTAAAAACTCAAAACACCAATTCAAAAGAATATATGTGCTCCTATGTTCACTGCAGTGTTATTAACAGTCAAAATAGAAGGAGATCTTGCCTTTTGCGACAGCATGGATGGACCTGGAGACCGTTATGCTAAGTGAGATAAGCCAGTCAGAGAAAGACAAATACCATATGATTTCACTCATAAACTAACAAACAAAACAGAAGCAGACCCATAGGTAGTGAACAAACTGGCAGCCACTAGAGGAGAGCGTGGTTGAGGGCCTGGCTGAAAAGGTAAAGGGATTTAGCATACAAACAGAAAACTCAGACACAAACAACAGCATGGTGAAAGAAGGTGGGGGCAGGTAGAAAAGGGTAAGGAAACTTGACTTGGGGCAGTGAACACAAAATACAATATAAAAATGATATATTATAAAATTGTACACTTGAAACCTATATAATTTTATTAACAAATGTCACTCCCAATAAATTTTTAAAAATAAATAAAAGGCTTTTGTAATAGTGAAGTCCTAATATCTTGGGCTAGATGGGACTTACAATGGGCCCTTAACCTTATAATATTTACTAGTCACTGCACATCATAGTCATTAATTTGCCAAGCACTTGGAGCTATCTCAACTCTGAAAAGTGCTATGTGAGCCAAAATTCTCTTTTCTTCTCTATTAATCATATTTGATTAATATCAGTTGAACTATCATTAAATAATTTTAATGCAGGTATGTGGATTAAAGCCACTCTAGAGCTTTCCTGACATAAACAATGACAAATTATGTGCAAGTTTAAGTTTGCACAAGTGATTAATCTGCTATTCTGCAGTTAAAATTAATTATTACCTCATATTTACATGACTGGTACAGATATATCCAACAATTAACACCCTGCCATTTGCTCAAAATCATTTTTAAATCTAATATTATATAGTCAGTGTGCAGCAAGAATATAGGATAAGAAAGAATCAGATCAGAATTCTAATTTTACACAAATTAGATTCAGGTTTAGTTGGTTAATTATTTTTTTAATTATTAGGTTATTAATATATTTTATTTATTCTATTCTCATAGAAGCTTAATAGAACTGTATCATTTCTATAATTAAATGGAGCAGTACATATTTTTCCCAAATTTTAGCTGTAAATATTAGCCTGATTTACTTATGCAAATATTTTTGGATATTTCCATCTTCTTTTACAAGCTCTCTTACAGGAGTGAATAGAGGAGGCTTTTAGAAGGTCAGATGTATTTAGTGGAAAAGTTTAAGAACTAGAGGGATGGTCTGTCCCCTAGTAGCGAACTGGCTGAATCCCACCCCTTGCTGCCTGGAGAGTTTATCTGTTCTATTTCAGACAGAGGGATATTTACAGTGGTGAGATTCAAATAACTTAACAATCAGTCATCTGCCCTAATGACTGTTTTAAGTATAAAAAACGATATACTAAAAGGTAGTTTATTAGTTCATGCATTTACTATTTAAATAAGAACAATAAAAGAGGTACACAAAACTAAGTTATAAGAAAGAGTTTTAAAATATTATAAAAATAGTAAATAATACCTGACAAAAACAATAAAACTGTTATTTCCACATTGCTTTTTAATTGGTGTCCTCACTTGCGATTTTCTTTGCTTTTATCCAAACGTCATCAGTGGTGTGATTTATCCTGCACCATCTTTTCATTGTAGGAGTAGGATCCCATTCCTTTAGAGGTAGCCAATTAGACAGAATTGGAGCTATCTCAACTCCAATATATCACTGTGTTTGATATATTAGAAACAGGTGACTTCTAGGCTGAATTAATAAATGGCATCAGGTATGCTGATTGAATATGATCGAATAATGCGTACAACAAACTTGTTTGTCACAGGAAAGTTGTGAGCATTCTTCCACAACCTCCCAAATGGGTGATAAGATAACTCTTGAAATCTATATTTCTATTGGTTCATTGTGTCCTAGCTTCTTTCCTACTGGTTTCACTGTTCAGGGAACACCAGCGCACTACTAATATCTCGGGGGGATTTTGGGCAAAACACAAAGCTGAAACAAATGACAGCTTGTCACTCCCAGGTTGTTTGGCACTTTCTCTCTATGTTATATGTTTGTTTACTGAAGTAAAAATGTGAGGAAATTAAAATGTAGTATTTCATCAAAAGTATAATGAGTTTTATGAAACAAATAAATAAATATTACAAGGATAGTTCCTCCAAATTCTTTTCACCTACGGATGGAATGAACATTACTATGTTGTACAGATAAAGGTTATAAAAGAGTAAGAAATGTAAATTTGTGATTTCCACATTGGGCGGCTGCCCAGGCGCCCACTTTAGAGAGAAACCTGATGACGTGCCGTTTTAACAGCTGGTTTGTCAAATTCAACAAAAAATTAGATATCAGTTCTGCTGAACCAGTGCGAACTGGCTGAATCCCACCACTGGATATTTACCTTGCTGTCCAGGGAAGGAGATTTTATAACTTGCATGTAATTTGTGATGCTTAGTCAGCTTAGTTGTTTGAGAATATGAGAGCATGATAAAAACACCTTTCATCATCTCCAGAGCAGTGAGGACTTCCATTTATTAGGTGCCTTTTTGGTTCTGAGCATTGTTTCAGGTTCTTTATGTATGCTGTCTTATAAAGACATTTATTTTAATTTCCTTAATATAGTTAACAAAACAGAGGCCTAAATTGTCAGAAGCCAGTATTGGAATATTGTTACAATAAGAAGGATGTTTTCTAAATAACAATGATTAATATATTAAAGGCTGTAGTGGAAAAGGTAGAAGTGCACATAAAGAGATGGGGAATTTCAGCAGAGAGATGGAAATTATAAGAGTCAAATAGAATGCCAAATAAATAAAAACTCATAATAACATAGATATAGAATGCATTTAGTTGTCCCAGTTGACTTGATACAGCTATTTTCAAATAATAGTTTTTTATATACTTTGTGATGTTTTATTTTCACCCAAATATTTTATTTTTATGAAATAGCATATGTGCATCTTTTCTTTATAGCTTCTGAGATTCCAATCTTTGTTTAATGGGTTTGTCTAATCCTCAGATTATACTTGTGGTCACCTAGAGTTGTGCAAAGTGCACACAGACACAGAGGGTTCTAGTAACCCAGTACTGAAAAGTATACATAGCTTATGTGGCCATCTGTAACTCACAGGTGCTGTCCTGCAGACCTGTGGTTGGGTAGAGTGTATAGGGATTCCCGAATGCCTCTATATCTGTACAGAGGATGGTTAGTAGCCAACACCTGTTGTCATAGAAGCCAATGGAGCCCAGCTCCTAGTTAGTCTTAATAAACTGTGGAAAGTAGCTGCAAGGGCCATCTGGATTTGTCTCTTCTCACTTAGGTTTTCTTTCAAAACCATGCTACCTCATTGCTTTAATTCAAGTATTTCGTCATTTGGAATTTATTTTTATATGAAGCAAAATCATGTCCCATTTTACTATTTTTAGATATGTAGTGCTTTTTATGCCATCTCCATTTGTTAGAGTGTACCATTTTAAAACTAAATAAATACTATTCATATTATATATTAGCCTCTCATATTTTTTTATTTTTTTATTTATCTATTTGAATACCTTCATGATAATTAGATATTAATTCTATTTTAATGGGTTTATTTTTTTTTCTGATGCCTAGTAAGTCAAATCACTCCCTTTCTAGTCTCTATTATATTCAAAATTATTCTTGGCTACTTTTGTTTGACATTCATTTTCTCATAATGTTATAGTCATGTAGTTCAAACAGAACTTGATATAATTAAGATTATATTACATTTGAAAATTCAGCATTTTATATATCAAAGACTTCTAATTCCAGAATATTGTATATCTTCCTATTTGTTCATATAATAGGTTACATTTTTCAATAAGATATATTTCTCTTAAAATAGATTCTGTTTCATTTTTGTTAATTTATACTTAATACCTCATGTTTTTTTATTATTATAAGGTCATTTTATTTCTCCCTAAGTTCTCTTTATTAAATTAGAAAAAAAAACATAATGGCTTCTATATGTGTATCTTATAGCTATTCACCTTATCAAATTATTCTTTTAATTCCAATTGTTTAGAAAGAGTCTTTGGGTTTTCTAGTTATAAAGTCATAACATGAAAAAGGAGATATTTTTATCTTTAAAAAATTTCCCATCACTTATTAAACAGTCTAATTATAATGACTAGATCTTTGAAGACAGTATTTATTATAATATTAGTAGTAAGGATACATGTCTAATTTCCAATTTGAACTAAAATAGATTTTACATTTTACCATTTAGAATAATAATTCCAGTTGTTTTTCAGAAATAGATTTTATTCTATTTAAGCAGTTCACATCCACTATTTTTAACTTAAAGTTTTAAAGAGGAATGGCTGGAGAAAACTTTTATTAGACATCTTTTTAACATTTTATATTGTTTCTTTTGTCAGTTTGCATAATAGAATTTTTCCCTGGCCTACTGCATGTCCAACCCCATCCAGTGGAAGCAGAAGGTGGTGGAGGAACATAAACACAATGAGGGTAATAAACCTACTACTTTCCCCATCAGCTCCTTCCCCCATTCTCACACCTGGTTGGGGGCATCCCCCTTCTTTTTCTCTGATGAAAAGGGAGCAATATGAAGAGGTGTCCACAGACTCGCCAACACACACACACACACACACACACACACACACACACACCTACTTACCTCTCCAGTCTCTCCTGTCACTCCTAGCCAAGTCTCCTCCCCTCTAACTTGTGAATTGGAGCTCTCTGCTCCAACCTATTCAGGGACTTAGCTCCAGGAGACTTCCTCTCTTTTGACTAACTAATATTCTCCACCAATATGCAAACATGCTCTTATAGTGTTTTTTCATTTATTTATTCATTTTTAGAGATAGAATGAGGGGAGGAGCAGGAAGCATCAACTCCCATATGTGCCTTGACCAGGCAAACCCAGAGTTTTGAACCGGTAACCTCAGCATTCCAGGTCAACGCTTTATCCACTGCACCACCACAGGTCAGGCATTTCTTTAACAACCTCTCCTTGTCCTATTTTCCTCTCCCAGTATTACCTCCTTTTCTCTTTTTCTTGCAGTACAAACCATCTGAGTTGCTGTATTTCTTTTCTTTACTCCATATTTCCCTCCCGTTCGTTAGGTTTCTGACCTCCAGTGCTTCATCTAAAAAACTCTGAATTCTGGAATGCCTCTTTGCAACTCCTTTCTACCTATTTAAACTGTCTTAGAAATCTCATCTAATGTCACAATTTTAATTAACAAATATAGTTCAAGACTCCCAAACCTTTATATCCAACCAGCAACTCTCTCTGCCAACTCAAGTTTCTGTATCCAACCTTTTATTTGATACCATGTGGCTGTCTAATAAGCATCTCAAACTTGCCATCTTCAAAACAGCTTTTGACTTCTCTCACCATCATCCACACTGTTTATTCCACAGACTTTTAAGCTTACTTTATGGGTATTTCTTTGCATGAGCTTCTCATGCCAAACATACTTGGAGCCATCTTATTCCTTCTATTTTTTTACCTCACATCAAAAATTCAATCCATCAAAACATTATTCTGATTTTTATCTTAAAAATATATCCAGGGTCATGTGATTCCTTACCATGTTTGCTGTTACCACTCTGACCTATGGCACCATGACCCATGACCTTTTGCCTGGGTTATTGTAAAAAGCTTTCCTTCTTAGCCTCCTGCCCTCAAGCCTTGTTCCTCTTAAATTCAGTCTCAGCAGCCAGAGACATTGTTAAAAAGGAGGTCAGAATATGCCAGCTCTGCACTGGAAGCCCTACAGTGGCGTAAAAGACGTATTTGTCATTGCTTGTGATACTCTATAGAGCCTGGGCCCCATTACCTCCTGACCACACTTTTGGTCCTCTCTTCTGGGCTTATTGTTAGTCAGTTACATCTCTTTGTGTTGTTCCTCAGGATTTGTCACTAGCTTTTCCCTCTGCATGCGATGGTCTCTCCTCAGCCCGAGAGATGAGATGCCCTCACCTGCTTATAGTCTTTACTAAAGCATCTGAGAGATGCTTTCTCTGCCAAATCCAAATAAATCACCTTTATCTGCCAGTGCCCCCCACAACCCTCTCAGTCTATGTTCTCTGCGTGGTTCCTCTCCATTTCACTTATCACCGTCTAACATATTAGGTACGTATCATTTATTTAGTTTTGTTTGTTATCATGAAACATGTTAGGTGCAAAAAAAGCCTTGTTTAATAAATATGAAAAACAAGACTGGAACATAATTTCTAATATTTTAGTAATTTTTTTCATCTGTATATATAAATCAGACTTATCTACATTTTCCCTTTATTGTTCTATCTTTATAGGATCTTTAAAAGAGTTACGTTGCCTTTGTAAAATGAATTGGAGAGGCCTTTTATCTTCTTTCTAAGGCCTGGAATAATTTAACTTTGAAAAGCCCTCTTTCTTTAAGGTTATGTAAAATTCATGTTACATAAACCTCAGCTGGGAATCCATCTGTTCTCAGTGCCTTTTTTAATGGCAGATCTTCAAGTGTCTTTTTCTAAACTCTCTTATGGTAACTGATGTATTTAAGTTCCCCTTTCCTTTCTTCTCAAGTGAATTTTGGCAATACAGATTTTGCTGGGAAATCATCCATTTCCTCCAAATTTTCATATGTCTTGTCAGAAAGTTTCATATATATAGTGACTGCTTTAATCGCATCTACATCTATGGTTAGTCCTTGTTCCTCTCCTCTTTTGGTGTTATTTCTGCCTTCTCTCTTTTTCTTTTAAACAAGCTCATGAGGCATTAATATAATTAAATTCACTTGAATTAGATTTGAATTTTAAATTTTCTGCTACTTTTTAATTTTTCACTAACTTTAGCTTTTGTTAGGAGTCTCCATTTCCTACTTGCTTTTTGTTTAAAATATTCTCTAAATGCTTAGGATGAGCACAAATTCTCTTTAATCTTTACTTTCTTTGAAAATAATGATGGCATTTCATATCAATTTTTCCCCCTCTTCTTGGGACTGCTTTCACTTTGTCTCAGAGGGTTGAAGAGTGTTCTTCATTACCCTTTACGTAGCTGTAATTTTACTTTTGACTTTTTCTTTGATTCAAGAGTTATCTGTCTAGGAATGTACTCTTTAGTTTTGAAGAGATTCTGATTTTTGGCCACTTTATAATATTAATTATTTCTGATTCTATTAGTTCACATTCACAGAATGAATTCAATAAAACTCTTATTTTAAAAGATGTACTCAGGCAATTCTTTTGGCCAAGGAAATGACTGATTTTATAAACTTTCCATGAACATGTAAATAAAAATAATTCTCTATTTAAAGACCATAAAATAAGTTCCAGTGTCTACCAATTAAATCACGCATTAATTTTATTATTTAATTTTAAATGATATTTATTTATTTTATTATTTACTTTTTTATGGTATACTCTTTTCTTTTAAATCTTTCCAAATCACAGAAGCAGATTAAAATATCTCAGTGAATTAATAATAACACTTTAGTTTTTGCTTTCTTTACTAGGCCTGTATAGTTTGGTATACATGAAATAAGAGGATGTCCTTCTGCTTTGTTGCTTTGTGCTATTAATTTTAAAGTGGATATTCTCTCACAATACTATTCTAGCTTTCATTTTTTGCATTTCTACAATATTTACTGATGTTCACCCTGAGTCTTCATTATGAAGTTTTTTCTATTTGATGTTATTTGTTCTCCAACAATACTTTCAGATGGAGAGTAAGGCTAATATATTTTCAAAACAACTACATATTTACACCATCTTCTTTTATTTTGAGAGGTGATCAACATTTATAGTATATTATCTCAAGGTGTGATTTAAGTATCTTCTGAAGAAGTCACTTTGATCTGTGGACTTAGAATGATTATGTCTTCTCATATTTACTTGGCTACTTGCTTCTTTATTTCTCAAAACTTGTAATATTATTTTTTTCTTTACCTGGGATGTATCTCAGAAATTATTTAGAAGTTCATTAATTTCTTACTTTTTCTTGTGGCATTTCTGTTTTCTCTCAGTCTTCTCTTGGGATTACTCTTCTGGTTTCTTACCTTCAGTCCATAATCTTCATTCAACATTTTAATTTTTCTCTGTGCTTGGATATATTTCTTAGGCTTGGTTTTCCAAGTTTCTTACTGAAATTCAGTGATAATCATTTGTTTCAGCTCATCTAGAAAATGTTTTAGATTTAGCTTTAGGTAATCTTTTCTGTGTGGCTCTTGGATCTTTCCAGTTGGAGTTGTATCTGTGGCTCTGTTTCACTAACAGGCCATGCTTTTTGTTGTGACTGCTATTCCTCTCTCAAACTGTGGGGACCTCCTAACCTTGTGGTATTTCACTTTTCTTATTCACTGCAACTCAGATCTGGTTGTTGGAGCACCCCAAATGTTGTCAGTGCTCAAACCAGAGAAGGGCAAAATGGTCCACCCTTCCATGAGTCACTGGTACAGTAGCAGGCAGTCTGAAAGCTACCTTCTAGGACTTCTGGATGAGACCTTCTTCCTACTCACCTATCCTCATGTCTCTGACATTCAAGAGCAGCTGTATCCTCACCCTTATGTGGCAAGGTGACTGGGCATGCTCAGGAAAAGCCCTCGCTAACCTCCTCCCTAGAGGGTCTCCATATCAATTCCAGGTCTCACTCCTGGTTCTTTTTTTTTTTTTAATTTTATTTTTATTTTATTCATTTTAGAGAGGAGACACAGAGTGTGTGTGTGAGAGAGAGAGAGAGAGAGAAAGGGGGGAGGAGCTGGAAGCATCAACTCCCATATGTGCCTTGACCAGACCAGTGCAGGGTTTTGAACTGGCGACCTCAGTGTTCCCAGGTCGACGCTTTATCCACTGCGCCACCACAGGTCAGGCCTCACTCCTGGTTCTTGATTACTGAAGTCTCAGTGTTGCCTACAAAAGACACAACTCATGACAATTTTTCTGCAAGTTTCCCACAAAGCCTAAGGTCTCACCAGACCTCATTCAGAGGGGAAAGATTGCTCCTGCTATTCAACTCAGGGGAGCAATCCCATGAAGTCACAGAGTAATGGGGTAAAGTGAGGCACGTTTAGGTGACATCTTCCTAGAATCCTGTCCTCAGCATTTCCCTGATTGTCTCCTGTGAATGCCTTATGGGTTCTTCTAAAAATGATTACCTTCTGTCCTCCATGAAAATGGTTTTTCCTTGTCTTCATATCCTTCTAAGCTTTTAAAACACTAGTTTAAATTAACTTTCAAACTTCCCAGTACTTAAAAAATCACCATCCATTTTATATTTTCACTCTCCATATATATAGTTAAAATTATTAGATGAAACTGTATGAATAAAAAAAAATGCATTCTAAACTAAATTCCTCTTCTGAACAAATTTCTAGCCAGAACTTTCATTATTCTACCAGGTTCCTATCATGTGTGGACTGGGTATTTTGACGTTGGGACACAGCTCCAACACAAGGGACCATTTGTGATGACCATGCGGGTAAACAAATGTGACTAAGGATCCATTATTTTCTGAGGTTACTTTTGCATGGTGAGCTTGTATGAGGTGAGCTGCAGCTTCAGGGAACGAGACACTGGAAGGAAAAAAAGGCCTTTGTGGGGTAGTAGATCAGAACCTGCTCTCTGCACAAGAGCAGAGTACATGGCGGGATGAATCGCTTCAGGCATACATGGTTTGGGGGCTCTGGACTCCAGTGGGGAAATCGCTTTCCTCAGGGGAACAGCTGTCCCTGAGGTGTCTCTCTCTTTGGCTGCCAGAGCTTGGGTGTTGGTTGTGCTGTTGTAGTTGGTACTGGAGCAGCCTGTGTACAGCTGTGACCTTCATATTTTTTCATCATGGATCTTTTCAATAAAAAAAAAAAATTCTTATTGTTGAAAACACACATGCTAAAGACAATCAACTTACCAATTTTAGTATAAAATATATTTATACTGTGGTTCCTCTGTTTCTCAGTCATGTTAAGTAATGAGCCTTGAGTTACCTTTTCCTTCTCTGTAGATACTATACTTAAATGAAACATTTTTAGTACGTAAATTTGTATTTTTGTTTTCTCCCTTAAAAGTTTGTATTTTGTGTGTTAGAACTAGAAATGCCTCCCTTATAAATAAGGCAGACCTGTTGCTCTGATCACCACCCCCCACGGGAGCCGCATAGCACACTGCCATCGTGGGCAAACAGCCCCAGTGTGGTCATGCTCTGTTCACCTGACTGCCTCTCTCAGTCTCAGCTTTACTAGGTGACAACCATGTCCCTAAATATTTCTTGAATGTGTTGCCATTTCAATATTTCATACTTCTCTAGGCTTTCATTTAATGCAGTGATTTTCAATTTGGATACCATGGCACGCTGGTGTGCCCCAAGAATTTTTAAAACATGCAGTACTTGACTGTTAAGTCAGGGGCACTGACCTCTTTTCCTTTAGTTTGTCAAATAAAAAAATGACAACAGCCAACACAACAATAACTGTCTGGTGTGAATGAATAAAACTATACCTATTTATTTTGGTCAGATCAGTAAAAAACATAGTATATTTTTGGTGTGGCACAAAATTTAGTAGTTTGTATGCCATGAGATGAAAAGGGTTGAAAATTGCTGGTCTAACAGATTAGTAAACAGATCAAGAGAAGCAATGTGTCACCCCGGGGGCAAGATGGTGGCACGAGGAGAGCAGAACCTACTCCTCTTCTTGTCCTTACATGTTTCTTTTGTCTGCATTGTTTCTTCATACTGCCCAGTTTTAAGATGCAATTAAACAATATTTTAAAAAAAACTGTCCAGAGCCTGACCTGTGGTGGCGCAGTGGATAAAGCGTCGACCTGGGAACACTGAGGTCGCTAGTTCAAAACCCTGCACTGGTCTGGACAAGGCACATATGGGAGTTGATGCTTCCAGCTCCTCTCCCCTTTCTCTCTCTCTCTCACTCACTCTGTGTCTCCTCTCTAAAATGAATAAAAAAAAAAAAAAAAGAAAAAAAACTGTCTAGAGACATTCTCCTTAAAATGATCACATTTAAGTAGAATAAACTAAGTACTTTAGTAACTATAATTTCATAAAAATTAACTTTATTTGGAAAAATTTATGTTACTTACTATTGACTAGATTCTGGTACCTGGGCAGCTGGAGAGAAACCCATGTGTGTCACCATGGACACAACAGAATCCTTTTCCTATTTCTCTGTAGGGACTGGTCTTAAAATAGGGAATTATAGTTGCCAAAGTGTTGAAAGAGGGCTCGGTGAACTAAATAAATTAAAGATAGAAATTAAAGATAGAAATACTCATTAAGAGGAGATGCATATGGTGTCCCTGAGGGTCACATTGAGCACATCCTCAGCTCATCCTGAAAGAGAGTGACAGCGGAGATTCAAACTGCATGACGGGCGGCACAGCTGCTAGTACTCCCTCTGGGTAGCACTCCCTGCTGCCCCACTGCTCCCCTTCCTTCTCCAAGCCTTCACAAGCAGTCCTTCTCCTCTTGGTTTTTGGTTCTAGAGGAAACACTCCTCTTGACACTCAGAAGCATGTTGTGTGAGATCACCATGCTGGTAAGAGATGCATTGTCATGGCAGAGGGGAGAATACAAGCATTTTAGGAGAATTTCTCTGTAGCAAAAGAGAATTTTTAAAAAACTTATTTAGGTTTGTTTCAGTTTTGTTATTTCAATGTTTTATTATCTCAAATTTTCTTTGAATGGCAATAGCAAATTTTCTGAATACACTGGCGCATCCAGACTTCATGTGATTGCAATTAGTTGATATTTCTGTCCTCTCAACAACAGCAAACAAGATGAATGAAGTGGAAGATACCAGGCTGGGATCATTTCAGGGCTTTGCAAGTGCTAGTCCTTTTCCTGAGAAATGGATAAGCAAGACAGATGGTTACATGGCTGTTATTGGAGATGACGGAATTCAATCTTTTAATAAAATACAACACAGGCGACATTCCAATGAAGAAATCAGAAACATGGTTGAAATTCTTCTGAGAAAGCCATGAACTTATGAGGAACAAGGAATGATGGAAGATAAAGAAATGTAAAGCCCTCATCGGCACACTTTGATGTGTGGGGGACAGATATGAAATAATGAAGAAACCTTAACATGAATTCACCACTGGCAGGAACAAAATCATGTTCTGAAGACCAGAGACTGCACTATTGACAGCAGGTCAGAGGCTGAGAGAAGGCCCTGGAAAGGCCCTATGAGGGACTAAGACTGTAAGATCAGCATGTGAATGCAAAGTGAGGAGAAGGGAACTTATTCTGATACATGCTTGATTGTTTTGTATTATTTTACTCTGCACGCAGCATGGCTACAAGACATCAGTGCAATTTATTTTTGTGTTGATATAAACATTTTTTTTTTTTTTAGTGAGAGAAGGGAAGCCAGAGAGAGAGAGAGACTCCTGCATGTACCCCGACCAGGATCCACCTGGAAAACCCACTAGAGGTGATGCTCTGCCCATCTGTTGCTGTTGTTCCATTGCAAGTAGAACCATTTTCTTAAAGCCTTAGGTGAAGCCATGGAGCCATCCTTGGCTCCTGAGGCCACCTCGCTCAAGCCAATTGAGTCATGACTGTGGGAGGAGAATAGGAAGAGAGAGAGAGAGAGAGAGAGAGAGAGAGGGAGAGGGAGAGAGAAAAGAAGAAGAAGAAGAAGAAGAAGAAAGGGAAGGAGGAGGAGGAGAGGAGGAGGAGGAGAGGAGGAGGAGAGGAGGCGAAGGAGGAGAGAAGAAGAAGAAGAAGAAAAAGGGTGAAAAACAGATGGTTATTTGAGTGGTGCCTTGAGTGGGAATTGAACCCAGGACTTCCACATGCCGGGCTGATGCTCTACCACTAAGCCAACCTGCCAGGGTTGATATAAACATTTTTAAACATAACATTTTTTAACTGTCAAAAATATACATTTAGAAATTCCAATAAAGATAAAAACAGAAAAAGTGTGTTAGCCATACCACCACCCAAAGATGTCTGCCATGAGCACTTTTCTGCCCATCATATTATCATATTAGAAAACTTTCTGCACACCGTGCACACATAGCAAGCAGCAGCCTATCAGTGCAGGACGGCTTTTATGTTGTAAGCCATAAACAGAGTGTGTTACAACGATTCAGCTTACCTTACATCAAGCTTATTTCCTACCTAATTAGAACTAACTCAAACCTGGGGGATCTGAATAAGACTCTGTTGGGCAGATAAAATAAATTATGCTCACTTTGTTAAAAATGGCGCTGCCCACATAGAAGTTCGTTGATATTAATGTGTGTTTTGGAACAGGCTGTGGGCAGGCCAGGTCGTTATAGCCTAAGGCTTAGTTTTAAGAGTAAGCTCTTCTCCACACCCTTGACTGATTGGATGATGTAGGGTGGTGCACTCTCCTGAGGAATCCCATTATACAGAGACTTCCTTGTTTGTATAATTGGATTAAAGGTTTTGATTCTACGGTATAAAGTGGGAGAGACCAGTAGCTTGATCTTTCTCTTGGTTCCTGAGTTCCTGAGGTTAGTATTAGAAGAGAGGAGAGCAGATTAAGGCCACGTGAAGGCCAGGAGAAGCAGCCAAGATGGCACAGTGCTGAGGGAGAAGCCAGTTTGTTAAGAGTTTTTGCAGAATTTGTGTAGAGAGAAGGAGATGGGAAACAGAGGTGAATAAGTCTGGTGAGCTAGAAACCTTTGATTCTAGGAAACTCAGATAAGTCAGTAGCTTTGTGAGCACTGAATGTGTGGGTGGTGGAGTCCAGTGTGTGTTTTTGCTTGCCCGCCGGGTGCAAGCTAGAATTAAAGCTGATGGCTCACCAGTTTTTGGCTCTGTTGTTTCATTACCGACTGTTCAAATCTAATGTGAACCTGCATTGGCCAGGTGGCTGTGATGGTGACCCGGCTACTGGCTTTACAGACTCCAATTAAACTTGTAGGTCTTGAGTGAAATTTACCTTTAAAAAATTAATCATTAAAGTATACAACCAGTGACAGGATTAAATGCTGTGTAATCACCTCTTACTTCTATCAAGTTCCAAAGTGTTTTTATCTCTTTTTTTTTTTTTAAAAAAAAAGCTTATACACAGTGCACAGGCACTCCCCACACCTCCTCCTTCTCAACCTGGGCACCCTCCAACCTTCTCTGTGTTTCTATACATTTGCCTGAACATGTCATATACTTGGAATTGCTTAATATATGACCTTTCATGTCTATGTGACCCCGTATCACATGTTTTTTTTTCAACAAAAACCTGTTCAGAACATTTTCCTGCTCACAAGGTTTCTACAAAATGTATTGGGTTTTTTTTGGTTTTTTGGTTTTTTTACAGGGACAGAGAGAGAGTCAGAGAGAGGGATAGATAGGGACAGACAGACAGGAACGGAAAGAAATGAGAAGCATCAATCATTAGTTTTTCGTTGCCCCGTTACAACACCTTAGTTGTTCATTGATTGCTTTCTCACATGTGCCTTGACCACGGGCCTTCAGCAGACCAAGTCACTCTTTGCTGGAACCAGCGACCTTGGGTCCAAGCTCGCGAGCTTATTGCTCAAGCCAGATGGGCCCATGCTCAAGCTGGTGAGCTCGGGGTCTTGAACCTGGGTCTTCCGCATCCCAGTCCGATGCTCTATCCACTGCACCACTGCCTAGTCAGGCAAAATGTATTGTTTTTTAAAAATATAATAGCAGCTTTCAAATAATGCTTATAAAATATAAGTTAAGAAATAAACAATAGTGGTACAAGCAAGACCTGTGTTCCCAGGTCTTAGTTCATGACAGCATGCCCACATAGACATGTCCACTCTGAACGTCAGAAACCTCTTCTAGAGAGGGACTTTCTCCTCTGAGACCTCTGAGACCCCACCCCATCTCACCCACACACCATCCTCCTGAATGCTATTCTATTCACTTTTGTATACCAAACCATGTATTATTTACTTCTACATATTTTGTAATTTGTGTAAATGGAATCATTTGTGTGAGATTCATCTATCTTGTGAATGTCTCTACACTTCAGTTCTTTTCACTGATGAATAATATTCCATTAAGTGATTTTACCAAAACATCTTCAATCATTTGGTGGTAGTGAGCATTTGGGTTACTTTCTAGCCATGTTGCTGTGATGAATGTATGTAGCTTTGTTTGTATTAGCTTTTGCATAATGTGTATCTTTGCTTTTTGGAAATACTTTTAAAAAATATAGTGAATATCATCATGTTTTACATCTCCTTCTGTTTCTTACTTTTTTTTTTCACTAAGCACTGTATTTTAAGACCCATCCATGTAGCTATATGTATACACAACCTGTTGATTCTAGTTTAGGTGACACGCTCAGGTGCTGTCATATTTTACCTATTTACTCTCTTAGAAATGAGTGGATACCTCCAACTTGTCACCCACAAATAACACTGGCATGAGCACCTATGTACATGTTTCTTTAAGCACCTGCATTTCTTCAGATAAACATCCAGGAAGTGAATTATTGAGAACGAGGGTTGAAACATATTTAGCTTGATTTCTAAGTGCTCTCCAATGGCCTCCCCAGTTCACAGTCCTGCCCACTGTGCATGGTTGCCACATCTCCACATCCTGACCTTTGCCATTGCCAAGGTTTTTCTGCTTACCAAGTCTGTAGGCATAATGTGGCATCATGTTATCTTCATTAACTGTTTAGTAGACCTTTTGAATGTTTCTTTATTGCCTTTCAGTTTTCTTTTCTATAAATTGTTTCTTCATATTCTTCAGATATATGTGTATATGTAAAGTTATAATATATACGTGTATAGGTATACACACACATATATATTTCTTATTAAAGGTTGCTGGTATTTTCTGTTTACTTGCAGGAATTTCTTCTAAATCTAGATAGTATTTTTTATAGGTTTGGTTATTAGTAATATGTACTCTCATTTTGATATTTACTTATTAAATTTGTTTATTATTCTTCATTTTGAGGTAAGAAAATATATTAAACTTTGCTTTTTCAAGTTATTTATTGTATTTTTAAAGAAATTCTTTCCTGATTCTAAGTCATATAATAATAAATTTTTGTATGGTATTCTGGATAATTTCTTCAGATTAGTCATCCAATTTGTATTCTCTCTTCAGTTTTGTCCAGTTGATAATAAATCTGTTGACTGAGTATTTAATTTCAATTAACATATTTTTATAGCTAGAAATTTAATTTAGTATTTTTAGATCCACTTGACCATTTTTATTTATTTATTATTTATTTATTTAATTAATTGTGTTTACATAGCTTCTAGGGTAACTCTGAATGCACCCCCCTCCCCCATGTTCCCCTTCACATCTCTCTTGTCCCCCTCCCTACCGTGCCCTCCTTTTCCTGTCTTCTTTTCCTCTGATTCCTTTGATCCCTCCTCTGTCTCAATTCCTTTCCTCAGTTCTCAGTGTTCCTTGGATTCCTTAAATGAGTGAGGTCATATAATATTTTTCTTTCTCTGCCTGGCTTATTTCACTCAACATAATAGTTTCTAGGTCCCTCCATATTGTTGCAAAAGGTAATATTTCCATCTTAAATCTTTTATTATACGTTCCCATTTAATTAGATATAGTAAATATACTAAATTTTGTTCTATGTGTAATATTTCCATACCAAATACTCTTTTTCAACCATTTCCTTCATTGTCTACAGTCTTTTTTCCCCTGCTTGCATCTGTTTATATTTCATAGACCTCTTATCCTTGTGCAAAAAGAGACCTTCATAATTTTATTGGTAGACACTCTTTGAGACTTGGGTTGAGTGTCAAAGGCCTGGATTCACTCAGGCCCTGAGCTGCTTTTACCACATGACCTGCTGCACATTTTGTGGTGGTCTAAGTAATATAAATCAGACTGCAAACCCCATGTGATCAGTCTAGGTTCTAGTTTCTCAGGATAGATTGCTTTTCTTTCTCCACTCAGAACTAAGGTTCCTCAGACTCCCTGGGTGCTGATTTACAAACAGCTTACTCTTATTCTGAGGGCCTTAATATTAGGTAAATAGCTGTCTTGCAGGTTCTCTCTCTTGGTGTTGGGAAAACAGATGTCAGCAACTCCATGGGAACCTGCCCTCAGGTTCACTAGACTTACCACAGCCTGAGGGTGATGCGGATTGTGTGCTCTACTTCTAGTCCTAAACTCCCAGTTTTACTTACTGTTTGACCTCAGATGGTATCTTCCTAATTTGTTAATTTACTATAAATTTAAAAATAAAATTTAAATATCCTACTTTAAAATTTACTTATATTTTACAGCAGCATCAATTAGGGACCTCATCTGTCTTCACTTACATAAGTGACCAACTGATCCAAGGATCTCAATGATCTGGCAGCCTCCTCATTCCAGTGTGCTTTTTTCTTGTGTTGTCATTTGGATTTTGATTCCACTCAACCCTACATACAATGTATGTGCATCAGTTAGCTCTTCCAACACAATCACATAAAGCTTCCTAATTCTTCAGAAGATCAAGCCCTTTGTGTTCTATCAATCCTTCTCCACCAGCTGAAACCACATGAACCCACAGTTCTGAAAGCCTCTAGAGTAGTCATACCAGGGATTCAATATTTTAAACTCATTATCTAGTTTTCGCATTAGATTATAACCTGCCTGATGGTTGACTTTATTTGTAGATTCCCTGCTGCATCCTTGGTCCCAACATCTCTTGGTTCAAAAATGACAGGTGCTGTCCCTATCTGTTGAACACATTTCTAATATGAAGCAATATTCTCTTTGACTTGAAATAAAATGTTCTTTTTTATTTCATTCCATGAGGAGATCACAGATTGTCTTAAGGACTCTGCACAAAGCAAATATTACCCATTTGTCCTTGAATTGCACCACCTTCTTTATGGGCACTGCCACCCTGATTCGAGATTCATGCATTTGTTCAATGAGTATAAATAATTGTCTCTTAATTCCCAGAAGAGTTACTAGAAAATTAATCCTCAAGTTGAAAATTCAATTATATACATAAAATCTGCATAGCTTTCTAATTAATAAGCACTTTAGTCAGCTGACGCTAGTCTTAAATTTACTAATTTTATTAGTATTCTAAAATTGCAGCATCAAAGATTAATTGTTAATAACTAGAAAATTGAGCAATAACTTGTTTAAAAAAGTTGTTTTTATACTGTTATATTTCATTTTATTTTAACAAAACAGTGTATGTGCCAATGGAAAATGACTTGTGTGTGGTACAACTTACAATGAAAAAGAATGTAAAATTTTTCTAAAAATGAAAGTTGGTCAATGAAATCACGCTTTCATTGACCAACTTCAGAGTAGTACTAGATAACATTGCAGAAACATCAATCATTTCTTGTTATAGTTTTTCTATCAGCTGATATAAAACACATATAAAGCACACATGTGCTACTCTGACAAGAAAAAATTTAAGATACATGATTAAAAATACAGAAAGTGTGTCTTTCCTATTAGAAGAACTCTGTGCACAGGTAACCTTCCACCTCAGCCAGTTCAACCATCTCCTTGGCAGCCTGAGAGTTTGTGTAGCTATTTCTTCTAAGTTAGTGTGAGAGAGCTCATCCTGCTGAGCCCCATCTTCCTCCAGCACACCCCCACTCAATATGGTTCCTCATGGGGTCACTTGACCCTACTTGCTCATTCCTTTCTATTACAATAATAATGGTGAAATCATAATAAGGAGTGCTAGGATATATGGAACATAGAATTCTATGTAGAACATTCCTGAGTTTGGTCTTGCCCATTTTGCATGGTCTCAGTGAGTCAACGTTTGAAGGTGTATATCTACCAGAAGAAGGGGAAGTTGTCTGTCACCTGTGTATTTTCATTTAGAGGTCACATTGAAATGAGTCATGTGGAAAAGGCAACAAAAACACAGGAGAAAGAATGTAAAATAAAGACTCAAAGTCAATTAAAATATCAACTAACATTCTGCATAGATAGAGTGGGAATAGAGATTGTTGTCACATGACATCAGGTACAAGTGTCTATAATTGAATCAGCCACTCTGTGCAGGGGAGAGGAGTGTGCAGAGAAGCAGTGTCAGAAAGGGGAATTGGGTAGTATCAAGAAAGCTGTTACGATTTTCCTGCTAAGCTAGTGGAGGCTTCTACTTAACTGTTCCAGTTACTAGACAAATGTGGAAGAACACTGACTACTGAACTCTAAAACCTTTCCCATGGAAGTCTCTGTACTCTGATCTTCTTGAGATGTTAGAAGCCAAATAGAATTTTTGTATGTTTAATCTGAAATGTAGAAACACTATAGCTACACTTAATTAGCCCATTTGCAAAATACTAATCAGAACATCCCATTTGCTAAAAATTATTTTCAATTAGTGTTCCAATCATTGTATTATTAATTAACATGGTCTCCATAAAATCAATCAGTCTCCTTTTTAGGTTTAAAGACATCAGTTTGATTACTTTAAAAACAATTAAAATGAGTTGCAATTTTATACCAGTCTTTGAGCCATATAGGAATTGATGAATGTTCTCAAGTCATCATACTTTCAAATGCAACCAAACAGGTAATTATCATATACCATCAAATATAATTATAGGTGCTAATCTCCATAAAACCCTACAAGTTAATACCACATATTAGCAGTTAATCATATAGTTTAAATGGGTCCATGATGCATTTTTATGAACTCTCTCATCTTCATCAGTGAAGAATGAACAGAGCAAAAGAGATAGGAATGCAAATGAACCCTCACAGGAAAGATGGTGGCTTTTCAAACATGTGCTACTCTGACAAGAAAGCAGGTTCTAACTCAATGGTCTGGACTAGGAGTCTGGATGTCTATCAGCCCAACTGGTGCAGGGAGGCACCACCCAGAGATGGCTGTGTTTCTTTTCTCTGTTAGTAAACTCTGGAGGTCCCAGGAGAGCCAGCTCACAGGATCATTTCCCAGTCCAAGTGTCTCTTGTCCTCGGCTACCTCTTCGCATCCCTGAGCTGCCAACAGCCAAGACATTAGGAGGAGTTTCTTTGTTAGTTTCCTTTAACTGGAGAGCCCTGGCAATCAATGCACTGATCCCAAGCTCTATGACATAACCTTCCATCGATTCCTAGGAATTATAAATCAGTTCATCTAAAAAGTCTCTGGAAGAATTCCTCCGTGCCTATTTTGCACTTATTGTCTTGTATGGCCTCTGTTGAACTGTGATGTTCTGGATGAAAGCTTCTTGAATCTCCTACTCCACCTACTCTTTGATTCATTGGGATGGCTCTTCCTAATCTATAATATTTAATTGTTCAAAAGAAGTTTTGCTTCTTAAAAACAAGAAAAGGAGCAGCATTAATAGGTAAGAGGACCAGAGTTGAAATGATGCATTACAAGGAATGGAGATTCTACCCTTAAAATAGGAAGAAAGTGACAGCTGGTGGTGGAAATGGCAACTCCTCAATGGCTGTTCGGACTGTGAAGTTGGATCAGGCTATGGCTGCAGTTTAGACGGTGGTCTGCACCTGACCATGGGTCTGCTTGCACTGGAAGCAGGGGCTGAATACTGGGAGGCAGTAGCACGGGTGCCTCCATCATAGTAGGGGTAGGGAGCTTATCAAAGACCAATCGCAGAAGGAACCAGCCAGATTGGTGAGGCAGCAGGATTTCTGCTTGATTTCCAAGCTTCTCAGAATCAAAGGTTTACAGGTCATCTTTTATACAGCTGTCGGGGGTTAAAAGAAACAATTTAAACCTCAGAGTCCTGGAAAAAGAATAGCATAAGAGCAAGTTCAGCTCCAAGCACAGACTGCTGCCCATCCCAGGGTCTCTGCCTTGGATGAAATGGGAGCCTGGTGAAGCAGTGAGCAGAGATGAACTTGCCACTGATGCTTGCAAAGGCTTAGGTTAGGGGAAAAAATGCTCTGAGTTAAATATACATTTTGGCATCTATTAAACATTAGTTATGGTTACTCACTTTAAGTATAGAATTAAAGAGGGTTTTTTTTTAAAATAAAAGATTTAATTTGCTTCTAATTGTTGGTAGTACTGCTCAGTTCTCGAAATGGCTGTCATTTGTTGTCTCTACTCAGTTTTTCTTCCAAAGCAATTCAAGGAAACACAATCACTATTGTGATGTTGAAATAATGGTTTACAAACAAAGCTGTGAAGACACAAGGGAAAGGGGAGAAGGATGACCAGTAGAACTAACATCTGTGACGACAGTCTAACTAACATCTGTGAAGCCCTGTCATCAAGGCATGGCACTGAAGATACATCTGCATGACTCTCCATATAATTTTCACCCCAGAAAAAGGAGTTCTTTTTTGATGATTTGCAAATAAACATCTCAGGCTAGGTATATTAATTCGTTTTCCTAAAAATCAAACTACGAGAAGCCACAATTTAGAGTCACATCCTCAATATTCCCAAGGCCACATTTATCTCTTAAGAAAGAAAATAGGTAACATCTGATTGCTGTGTGTCAAGTATTTATGTTTCATTGTGATAATCAAATTTGGAAGTTTCAGTTTAAGTAGGTGTGTGGGTGGAACAAGTTGACAGGAGAGGCAGAAGTCAGAGGGGGAATTTTCAGGGAAGAAGTGACCTTCTACTCTGGCCTTGCAGAAAGAGTAGAATTTTAATAGTAAAGGAAGGGTGTAATCTCAGAGCAACACACCTATTTGGTCAGACACCAGACATTCAAAGCACCCAGTCAGAGAGGGAAGGTTTCTCATATTGTTTCCTAAAGTCCTTACTTTATCATTATGTAAAGGTAATTCGGTCAAATGTTTGGATGATCCTCATGTTCCATTTTTGGAGATGCATCACTGGAGTTCATATGTAAAGGATTCAGAAATGTAAAGGAAAGAACCCTGCTTAAAGTACCTGCTGGAGTGGACAAGGCCTTTCCACACAACAGGTAAGAACATTCCACATGCTGCGCACACCCTCCCCCTGAGAGCAGTTGTGGTCTTTGTGACGGTGGTAAATAGCTTAGGGGGGTACCTGCCTAACTCACAGCCCCTTCTCAGAGACAGGAGTCAGGGGAGTCCCACAGTCCTGGCCAGATAGATGGGGTCAGGGACAGACCTCTCACCCATTCTGGGCATTCACATTCCCACTTCCTGGGCTTGTCATTTGAAACTAAAATGATTCAGTCTCACCTAAAGGTTAGAGCTGTAACAGACAAACAAGTGGGAACCATGAGTCCAAGTCTTACTACATGGAGCAGCAGAATACCACAAGAGAAAGAGGGAGTGTGTTGGGGGAGATAGAGAAGGATGGGGAGAGACAGAGAAATGAAGACAGAGAGACAGAGACAGAGCAACAGAAAGAGACAGAGATAGAAATAGAGAGACGAGCCAGAAGAAGAGAGAGAAAGGGAAAAACAGAGAGAGAAGATGATAGAGAGAGGAAGAAAAGACAGCCAAGGGGAAAAGATAGAGAGAGGAAGGGGCAAGAAAGAAACAGAGACAGAGACAGAAAGAGCAGACTGGTTTTGTTTGATGTGTACTGTAGACTGTGTGCTGGGCACAGTCCTAGGGGCAGCATGTTTCTTCCTCAAGTTTATCTGCATTTGTAATTCTTTGGTTCCAGAAAACAATCCATGCCCTACAATGAACTAGCTCTTTAAGCAGTGTTTGTTTCTGATGCCTGCAATCCCAAACTGCCAGTAGAACAGTGACACACCATGACTGAGCTCTGTGCAATGTTAATGTGATAACATTTTTTAGTACAGATTAGATTGGGAAAGCCAAAAGCAAAATACTTTTCTGTAGCACAGTGTAATCACTCATTTTCTCCTGACTGAGAATCCCTAATAATTCAGAAGGGGCAAGCAGGAGTTTGCCAGGGCTCCACAGGTCTCACATGCAAATACGGAGTAGCCAGCAGAAACATCAACCAGAGCACTCACATTCAGCTGGTAGCACATTACGAATACTCATGTGCTGCTTTCTAATACTTGTAGTTTTGTATAATTTAGGCTTTTAAATCAATTCAGATTCACCTAGTTTCTTGTGTTTCTTTCTCTGTTCCAGGCATGTGAAACAAGTTCCATCCCTTTGTCTCATATGCTTTTAAATATTCTACAAGAATCCCCTCAGGTATACAGAAGAAATAAACAAGCTAATATTTCAAGGCACTTGGAAGGCCTAGCTGCAGTGAGCCAATTAGTGAAGCTCTGTTTAAACCTTTAAATCATCCACAGGCTTTCTGACATTTCCTGAACTCTTTGCCTTTAAGAGGGACAGGTGACCACTTTGGACCAATGTGCCAGGCATAAAATTAGCCTGGGTTACCTATAGATTGAAGCAAAGAAGAGTATTAATCAAGATGTTTTCAGAGCCCTCATAATTTAGCCCGTTGAACTGAGGGCTTTCATCACACCTGGTTTTTGAGTGACAGTGACAATGCGGTACTGAGCCCTCCTTTAGCCCCTTTTGTCCAGGAGAGATGGTCAAGAAATTAGCCCTGGTTAAGTCTTTACCTGGGGTTTGTCTGATAGCAAATAAAAATCTCTCCCATTAAGAATTACCATAGGCCTGACCAAGAAGTTGTACAGTGGCTAGAGCATCTACCTGGGACTCTGAGGACCCAGGTTTGAAACCCTGATGCCATTGACTTGACCATGAGCTCATCAGCTTGAGCAAGGGGTCACTGGCTTGGCACATATGAGCAATCAATGAATAACTAAGGTGACTCAACTATGAGTTGATGCTTTTCATCTCTCTTCCTTCCTATTTATCTGTCCCTATCTGCCTGCCTGTCTGTCTCTCTTTAAAAAAAGAAATTAGCATAGTATCTCAAGATTCTTGCATTATTTTACCAAACTGAGGCAGAGCAAACATTTCACTAAGAAACAGAATTATGATGAATCATCTACAAATCCTGTACCTTTGTCCGTATTCCTTTTGGCTGGAATTTTCCACCTTCCTTCCCTGTTAACATCCTTAACAGCAGAGTAAACACAAGAATGAGGGGTGGGCTGTATTAAGAGATTGACATGGCTCCCACCTCTCTGGTTGCTCTTTGTCTTGCTGTGTGCTGTTGGATCTGGGATAGTCTATTTAAATTATCCAATCTTCAAAAGCCTCACATGGACACTGAAATAAGAAAAATATCCACTTCACGTGTTGTAAAGATCAAGCAATGGAGAATTAGACACTGTAGTACCTGGAAAGTTTCACTAATCTCAGCTATGCTCATTAATAAACAGGTCTAGTGAAGGCACCTGTGAACTAGGCTAATGTGCAACTGTAAAACCAACAGCTTCAGCCACTATCAAAGCCACATGGCTCGTGTAGGTTCACATTTAATCCAGGTAGATCGTAAAGAAACTGCGGAGCCAAAAACTGGTGGTCCTTTTTCCTTTATTCTAGACTCGCACTCGACAAGCCAGTAAAAACACACAGCGGGAAACACTTCCCTTTTCATTCAGGGCTCCCAAAGCCACTGACTCATCCGAGTTTTCCTAGAATCAAAGACTTCCACCTCACCAGTCTTATTCACCTCTGTTCTCCATCTCCTTCTCCTGCACAAGCTGGCTTCTCCTTCACAATTCCTCCATTTTGGCTGCCTCCTCCACGTGGCCTCCCTGCCCTGCTATATAATATGGGCTCCTCTTCTCTACAAGAATGTGGTCACTCTCCCCAAATGGCCTCCTAGCTCCTCTTTTTAAAACTTTTTGTGTGAAAGTCTCTTCTCCAATACACATTAGCATAACCAAGCCCCTTCCCAAGCAAGAATGGCAATTAGCTATATCACGTGAGGGCAGCAGCCATATTTAACAATAAGAGTGAGAAAAAAATAACTTAATGTGCCCAACAGCAACGCCGGGCAATGGCTGACACATGGGTTTCATATGGCCCCTGAACGTCCACTATGACTTGGAGATATTCCTGAATGAACATTTCTCAAAGTGCTGCTGACATTCCCATGGGTTGTGGTCATAGAACTTTTCATGTGTTTGCAGAACCTCAGAGGGAAGTCCAGTGAAAACGAAGACTATTTAATTATCTCCTTTGCAATTCTACAGGGGCACTAGCAGAGTCTGCCTGAAGAAGGCTCTAAGTGTTCTCTCTGCAGCAAAGGCAGAATGAGTTCATAAACAAAAGGATTTTTATTTCAATACTAAATTTGTAATTTTCCTGCCCAGCTTGATTTAAACCACCCACTCATCTCATAGGAGTGAGGTGGCAGAGCCAGCAGGTCCAACCCCTCTTCACCTGTGCCTGAAGGCACATCAGTTCTGGCTCCTTATGGGGAGCATTTCATGTTCCTGGACATGCTGAGAAAAAGTAGCAGGAATCTGCCTGCAGGAAAGCAAGAGCTCAGCTAAATGGCAAACACCCAAAGGAGAGCAAGCAAGCCAAATAAATGTCCATTGCAAGGAAGTGCAGGAAGTGTGTGGGCCTAACTCAAAAACCTAGTCTTAGTGTTCAGTTTGGCTAATTTGTAAGAAAAAAGTGGTCCGGACTTGCTTCTAAAATAAAGAACACCTTTTGAATGAACCTTTTTGTTTGTTTTTTTCTTAAAACTTGAAGAGTAAAAGGACGTGACTGATCCAACCAGTCACTAGGGAAGTGGTTCTTAACCTTGGTTCTATTGAACCCTAGGGGTTCGATGAGTAGGTCTCAGGGGTTCGGAGAAGCCTCTGCCGCGGAAACCAGAATAAAGTAATACCGTAATTTGTTGTGAGTTCATGCACTTTGTTGGTTTTGTTCTTTGAGCAAGGTGATGTTCATGCACGGCTCATTTTGTGCACCAGTAAAAAAACATATACCTATGTCTTGAATTTGGAAAAAAAATCATATTTTATATATCACTAAAGAAGGGTTCGGTGAATGCGCATATGAAACTGGTGGGTTCGGTACCTCAAAAAAGGTTAAGAACCACTGCACTAGGGTAAGTGAGAGAGTGACAAGGACAAAATGTATGTCAGTGTGAACCTGGAGAGACCTTGCCAAAAGGCAAGGTCTTCACTTGGAGTTAGATTATATTTGAAAAACAATTTAAAACAATGTATTTATTTCTCAAATTCTAAAAGCCACTGAAGTCAGCAGTGAAACTGTGTTCCCATTAACTGAGCAGGAAACAAAGAAACTGAGGAGAAGCTAAACCAGGATGGAACACTAGACGTCCTCCTTCTTAGCTGTGCCCATACACAGCACCCATCCTTATCAGTTTCATCTGTTCTAGGAGATGCTAGGAATTCTTTTTTACTGCTTTATTTCACTCTTTTATTATTAGTAGTAGTAAAATATAGAATATGCATCTACTCCAAAAACTTGAAAACATTGGTACCTAAAGACACATGTAGCCCCATGTTCATTGCAGCATTGTTCACAGTGGCCAAGATTATGGAAACCACCAAAGTGTCCCTCAATAGAGGACTGGATAAAGAAGATGTGGTACATATATACAATGGAATACTACTCAGCCATAAGAAATGATGGCATAGTGACATTTATAACAATATGAATGGACCCTGAGAACATTATACTGAATGAAATAAGTAAGTCAGAAAAAGCTAACAACTGAATGATTTCACACATAAGTGGGATATAAAACTGAGACTCAAGGACTTAGATATAAGTGAGGAGGTTACCAGTGGGAGGGTAATGCGTGGGAGGGGTGGAGAGAAGGGAGTAAGGAGGAACAAAGTACGGTGACATAAAATTGTTTGACTTCGAGTGATGAGTACACAACATAAGCAACAGTTCAAATGCTATAGAAACATTTACGTGAAACCTATGTACTCTTATTAATCAATGTCACCACTTTAAATTTAATTTTTTAAACAAAATTTGAAATAGCAAAAAAAAAAAATAAAGAATATGATTTCAAATTAACTAAAAACTTGATTTTTAGAAAGACAACTTCTCATCTACTCCAAAGATTTAGAAATAACACCCTATCCTGTGATCATCTGTCTGTCATTTGGGATTCTTTCAGATTTACTTAATCACCCCAGTTCTGCAGAGAGGAAATTTTGCATATTCCTAATAGGTATGTCTTAGGGAGTGCTGAACCTGCTTTGCCTTCCCTGAAAATAGCTCTACAAGTGCTAACACCATTTTCAGAAGTTAAAGCATTAAAATATTTTTCTCTCCATACCTCATTAGTAAAATAAGTCAAACATCTTAATATTTATGCCATTATTTCCAGAAAGGTAATAACCTCACTGGGTATGTTGTGCAGATATGTCTAATACAGTGCAATACTTGCCCTGGGTTTTATCAAATCCTGTCTCCAATTTTTGGACCACAGAACTCTGACAGAATGAATTTTGCAGACAAGAAACAGAATTTTCAAGGGCCCTCAACCATTTGGACATCTGTTAGAAATCTCATTCTTCTAAAAATAGCACTCCTCATTTCCTTCCATGCTTGTCCTGGCTTCAGTGGTGGAGAGAACAGTGCACGTGACCCCATCATCTGTATATGTTGCCCTCCTCATAACAACCATACCATACTCTGGCATTGGAGTAGCCTCCTGCATGTGCATCTCTCCCCAGGGCCCTGAGCTACCTGAGGGTAAGATCTGTCCAAGACAAATGTTACTGTGGAGTCTTTAAGAGCAAGGCCATTGCAATCAGATCTGTCTTGGTCTGCATTTTCTGGTCTTCCTTTGACTAAAATGGGGACAATTCCAATTCTCACCTCTCAGAATATGGTAAATCTTTTATTATTATTATTATTTTGTTTATTCATTTCAAAAAAGGGGAGAGAGAGAGAAAGGGAGAAGGGGGTAGGAGCAGGAAGCATCAACTCCCATATGTGCTTTGACAGGGCAAGCCCAGGGTTTTGAACAGGTAACCTCAGCAATCCAGATTGAAAGCTTTCTCCACTGCGCCAACACAGGTCAGGCTGGTATTTTAAAATCTAAATGACACAAGAAGAAAAGAACTGATGGTATCACTTCATTGTTCAATTGGAAAAAAACAAAACAAAAACACACTATATCCTCATTGCCTGTTCCCCAACTCCCTCTCTAAATTGAAGTACAAGTTCACTCCTGTTCACTTGTTTTCCTAATATTAAATTAATGTTAAGACCCCTCCCTAGCAAAGATGATCTTCTTTTTGGCCCCTTGATCTCATCCCTTCTGCCTTCTCAAGGATCTCTCCTGAAATGCCAACCTCAACCACCAGCAGAAACCATATTCACATGCAGGAACCAACGTTCAGCATTTTTCAAACAAAACTAATCGAACAAAACAAGCAACCAACCCCAAACTCTCTTAACTCATCTCCTAGGTCTTGATCCCTTTCTCTGCTCCCTTTCTGAGAAAAACCTTGAAATGTTGTTTACATCTGTGCTATTTTTTTACTCTCTAACATTTCCCCCTGTAGTTAATGATTGTTCTATGGTTATGGTGGTCCTGAGTTCGTTAGGTTTCTAAAATCTTATTATCAATCCCTTCAAACCCTTCACCAAGGTTGCACTTCTCCTCTCGGTGTATTCAGGTAGTCAGCTCTGGTTCCTGTGTGATCCCTTCGTGAGTTTCCTAGGTCTCCTCTATCCACTTAGTCTGGACAGCTTGTCCTTATATGTGGTCCACAGCCCCATCCTGGGATCCCCCATTCAGTATCACATTTAGTGATTCCCTTCATATTTCTCCTTGGGTGGATCATGTTTTCTCATTTCCATAGCTGCCTCTTTCCTTGTTTAAACATCTTTTGAATAGAGTAAGTTTTCTAAGCACTACCTAAAAACAAATGCCTGGAAAATCAATTTTTTTCAGACTTTATTTTATTTTATTTATTGGTCCTGACTGGTTGTCTCAGTAGATACAGCATTGGCTCGGCATACAGAAAACTGAGATGGATCCCCTGTCAGAGCACACAGAGAAGTGACCATCTGCTTCTCTCTTTTCTCCCCCTTCTCTCTCTCTTCCCCTACTGCAGCTAGTGGCTCAATTGGTCCAAGCATCACCCTCAGGCACCGAGGATAGCTTGATTGATTCAAGCATCGGCTCCAGGAGAGGGTTGCCAGGTGGATCCTGGTTGGGGCACATAATGGTTCTGTCTCTGTATCTACCCTCCTCTCACTTAAAAACAAAAAAGAAAACCATTTATTTACTTTAGATAAAGAATAGAGAGAGAGGGCAGAGGCAGGAGTAGGAAGCATCAACTCATAGTAATTGTTTCTAGTGTGTGTCTTGAATGGGCAAGTCCAGGGTTTTGAATGGCAACCTCAGCATTCCAGTTAATGCTCTGTCCACTGTGCCACCAGATTTTCAGATTTTTTTAGCATTTACAATTAAGAGTTGAGTATAATATCTATCTTAGAAATGTGTTTGTTGTTGTTGTTTCTTTGTTTTTGTTTTTAGGGTTACGAAGAAATTTATCTATTGATTGTAGCTTTCAGAGTTGTTAAAAAGTACAAAGTAATTCTGGTCTTTGATATTTTATATATGGCCTATTTGTATTTATTTGTCTGTTTGTTTATTTGTTTAAATTTGGTGATCCTGTTTTTGCTGAAGTCTCACAGCAGAATTCTTTGATTTAAGTCGGTTTTCATCTCTCATGATGGGCTTTCATTGGGTCATTTTGGTCTAGAAATGTTTCTGTTCTCAAAAATGTTATTCAAGTATTTTTTTGATGTTTTTGTCCTCTGCAGTTTCTCCTTTGTCTGGTATTCCTATTAACTATAGATTGGACACCGTAAACTTGTTCTTCAGCTTTTTAAAAAATATCTTTTTCCCAGCTTGTTCCTTTCTTCAATTTAGTTTTCTTTTTGGTTGGATTTCCTCAATGTAACTTCCAAACACCCTCTTGATTACATATTTATATTTATATCATATTTTTTATTTCTAGGTGCTCTCTTTTGGCCTCTGAATTTTTCACATGTATGTTTTATATATACACACATATCACATGTTCTTGCTTCATAGAAGCAAATTCTCTGAGGATATTAATGATTTGTTTTTTCACATATTTGAAAATTTTTTTTCTTCCTGCGTAATCACTATTTCTTCCAAGTGGCTTAACTTTTTTGTTTGTTGTTGATTTTTTTCTTTTTTTTATTTCTTCACCATTTGTTTTTATTTGGATTTCTATTATTTTCATGTTAGAGACTTTTCTAAGATGTCTGGTAATTTTTCTTGTCTGATCATAGTTAACTAAATGATTAATTAAAGAATTTTCCTGCAGCCAGATTTAGATTCTGTCTTCTTGGGACCAGCATTACTACCACCCATTTACTCTGAGAGTGTGCTGCAGTCTTTGTTTTCACCTTATTCTTTTAATTATGGATCTGTGCCTAATGAAAGTCCTGTACATAGTTTAATTGTTTCAGATGGGAGGAAAAGTAGAAGTCTGTGCCATCCAATCGTTATTACCCAGCAGTCATTTTCTCCCATACAGTAGTATTTCTCTGCAGCTCTCCCTGGGTTGAATTTTGCCAAATTTCCCAATATTTTCCAGTTTGCCAGGTCCAGTGGTCATCTTTCTTTCATTGGCTTTCTAAAGTGTGGCCATTCCTTCCTTCTTGACAGAATTTCCTCTAGAGAGGGCTTAACTAAGACTGCTTGGTCATCACCATCCTAGAAACGTCAGCCAAATATCCCACTCACCGAATTGGAGCACTTTGACACAAGATGTCCTCCCAGCTTTGGGGATAGCATCAAATTGTGCACATTCATGTCACTGTAATGGAACCCTTTCTGTTCTGCCTCCCACTAGTACCTGCTATTTTTTAGTGATGGTTTTCAGCATAGGGAGAGGGGGGACCCCCTATTCTGAGTTTATTTTTTTAATGTGAGAGGAGGGGAGATAGTGAGTCAGACTCCTGAGTAGCCTTGACTGGGATCCACCGGGCAACCCAGTTGGAGCCGATATTTGAGTACCAAGCTACTTTTAGTTCCTGAGGCTGGTGCACTTCAACAGAGATATCTTCGGCACCCACAGCCATGATTGAACCAGCTGATCCACTGGCTGAAGGAGGGTAAGAAAGAAAGAAGGGGAGGCAGAAGCAGATGGTTGCTTCCCCTATGTGCCCTGAACAGAATTGAACTCAGGACGTCCATATGCCAGGCCTAGGCTCTATCAACTAAGCCACTGGCCAGGGCCATTCTGCATCTATTTGAGGGTTAATCTATAAAAATGGATTGGGATCAGGAGCCACACCCACATTTCCTGGCTTTGAGCTAAGCACTAAAATGAAATCCAAACAAAATATTTTTAGCAGATTACTGCTGTGTTCTGGAACTGCTATCTAAAAGTAATGATAATTTGGCATGTATTTTTAGCAAAACTGCCTTTTTTTTTAACAAACTCCAATAAATTGTTTTATGTGCCATAATAAACTGGTATAAAGTTTTATCAGGGATCAATGTCATAGTTACTCCTTGAAAGTCAAAAAAGCATCTAGCATTTGGCATGTCTCATATTCAGGAAAAGTCCTTGGTGAATTTCTGTCACATCTGGAGGTCCTTAACATAAGCCACTAGTTATAAAGAGCTTATGTTTATTTAAAAGTAGAATATATGCCCCCCAACTCACCCACCTAACATGAGCACTTTTGCTTTCTCTCTGTCACATAGCACCCTCACATGTCTTTCCCAAAGTAATGTTTCCGCAAACCTTGTGAAAAAATAACATCTGTTTGTTCCCTTAACCTTTATGACAAGCTTCAATTTCACTGCACTTAGCCTTCTTCTAGGTCCTTGCTGCCCTACAATCAGATTACAAAATCTCTCTGTGTCTACACTGGTCTTTTAAAATATTTCCTCCTATTCATTCTCTCTTATTTTGGATTTTATTTTATTTTGGATATTTTTAAAACTTCTTATTAATCTCATGAGGTTACTAGCCCCATTTTCAATGAGGAAAAGTCATTATGATAGAGAATAGTCACATGCTGACGAAAGTGACAATGCTCTGAAGTGGGAGAGCAAGAATTCAAATCCAGGTGTGTGGGACTCTAACCACAGCATGCAGATGTTTAGAACGATATAAGGATGCATTTATTCTGTACTCATTCTCTGTGTGGCCTTAAAGAGTAGGGTTCCAACATACTGTGGGAATGAGAACTGTTACATTAAAGCTTCTCAGGTCATCCAAAATCAGAAGGTCTAATTCAGGGAGAGAACCATGGTTACTCTCTGGATCTCAATATAGGCTTGAGTTCAACTTAGACTATCATGGAAGGAACAGTAGGAAATGAGAGCCCCTTGAAAGAACCAAGTGAAACAGCTTCAGCTGACCTCTGACCGGCATCCTCTGTGGTTACACTTGGATTCTAGTCCAGCAGGAATGACTGAGGGTGACACGGAATAGGAAAATGAAAAGGCAACATTGGGGGTGATAGCTGGGTCTAAGAATACAGGATATTGATTGTCATTTTAAAAATCCAGATGCAGAAATCTTAAAGTAAGTAGGAAATGAAATCAACGTGCAGCCAATCAGACACTGTAGTGCCCACTTTCGAAGAACCCTTGGTGAATATGTGCATCGGTACATTTTCATTATTTGCCTTCCCACATGTTCTAGAGTAGAAATACAACACTGGCTTGACCAGTTCTTTGGTGTCCAGATGAAGGACTGCAAGAGAAGTTGTCTAATTTGTTTGTTTCTGAAGTATTACTAGGTTAAAGTCTATGAGGAACTACAATTTTGCAAAATAAACTTAAATAAAAGATGCAACATGTAAAATATTTTAAAATATTTTGATGAAGAAGCCAAACTGGATGAAAAAAAAAAAAAAAAAAAAAAAAGAGCTGTCCGTAGTGATCTGGAAATCAGTGTTAAAGATTAAAAGGGCCTGCCTTTGAGTCTGTGTGTGCATGTTTCTGTGTGCATGTATGTATATGTGTGTGTGCAATAGCTGTGTTAGTGTCACTGAAACCAGTGGAGTCTGCTGTGGGACATCAGCTCTCTCAGAGCCACACAGTGCTCAGGTCACCCCACTCTGGTCTGGGGCATGGCAGGCACATGGAAGGAACCGCTCTAAGGAGAGGGGCCAGTCCAGGTTGGAGCGAAAGCAGGCCTAGTGCCAAATGGTTACAGTCAAATTTTGGCATGGTAGGCCAAGTACAATTAATCTCTTTAAAAAACACCTTCATAATGATCGTATCTTAACTGTGGTTATGCTAGTCTCTGTAGGTATGTTATTTTCTTTTTCAGGGAGAATTTGCCCCAGATCTCTTTGGCAAATTATTCTACATTTTAACATTTAAAACCAAGCACCTCCAGATCTACTGTGAAAACAGCTGCCCAGAGATATTAAGCAGAGCTGGCTGGAAGTAAGGGAATTTTTAAAAGATGTCATAGCACTGCACTTTTCTTTGAAGACATTGTTTCTAAAGCCATCCTTATTTAATCCCATTTGATCTTCCTCATTCGTTTAATGTTATGGAACGAATATAATGTTTTATACAAGACAAGCCCACAGAGGAATTCTATTATTCCTCTGCAGTAACACAGTAAGACCTGAACTACTGCAGGTGAAGAATACTCGTCTACTTCATGTAGATAGCGAAGACATTTGCAACCAGGACTTCATGAATCCATGTCTGATGGCCCCAGGGGACATTTTACACAATTGTGAAAGTACTTTCCAAAAATCCACTGGGGTTTATGAATTGCTTTCAAATATGTGACTGATGCTTTTTTAAAAAAGAAAATTAGAAAATCTCTATGTGCTGCCTTTTTTAGGTTAAAAAAGAATGCTTTTCCTTCAATTTTTAAAACTTCCCGTAGAATAATTTGATGATTTTAATTAACTAAAATGTGAATACTTAGAAAATGGGTGCTACTTTATTGAAGAAAATGTGTTGTTTATTTTGGAAATAAGATTACGTGTTATTTAAATTTTAAAAAGAAAAAATGAAATATGGACATTGAACAATATTTCACACAAATACGATATAAATGCCAGAAATTTATATCGCACACTGCCAGTTTTAGAATTCTTTTATTAGAAATGCTACTGGAGATGACATTATTTGTGTTGTAAGGACATCTTTGTACTACACAGAAGATAAAAGTATCATTTACTCATGTTATATGCTAAATGTACACAATGCATTCTGCATTATAAAATTTGAAATGGAAATAGAGTCAATCTTAATTCAAAAATATTCAATGCTTTGTGTAACTTTAAAAACAATTTAGAACAAAAGCAAATAAGTAAATAAAACTAAAAACAATATAGAATGACATACTTTTATTTGACATTAGAAATAAGAGCTTCAACACTAATTAATGTACAAATTTTCTTGAAAAAATTTGGAGTGTGTTGAATTATATAAGTTGTAAAGTGGAACCTACTTGATGTAAGTTATGTGAGAAGAAAAAAACTCTACTGTGCTAATATTTTACCTCTTCCTTATTTTTATACATGTGTAGGTGACTTCTTACCCCTGAATTAATTTCTGAAACATGACCACTGATATTTTATTTTATTGTCTAAAAGCAGGCATACAAAAAGCTAGCCTGTGCTAACATGGCCACCTAAGCAATAAGTCAGACTTAAATAACTCAGAAAGGCCAGAGCAAAATCAGACCATGAATGGTTTATTCTTTATTCTCAACTGTTCTTCAAACAGTTGAGAACAGTCAAACTCTCACTGCAAATGTGCACATCATTCAAATTATATTAAACTTGTCATACTTTCTTCCTAGCTTACTTTTACCACCTTACCTTTTTAATTTTTACTACAAATATATCTATATCACCTGTATATCTATATCTATACCCAGATCTATCTATTATCTATCTATCTATCTATCTATCTATCTATCTATCTATCATCATCATCATCATCTATGTATGCATCTATCTACACCTATGCCTATTTTTATGCCTAGACCTATATTTAAAATAATATTCATTGTAGTAAAATTTATGCTCACAAAATGAAATACTATAAATATGTCAAAACAGTGGATTTATTAAGAAATCTACTGTAAAACAATAATCAAATAATGATGTATTGTATATAGCCATTGTTTTTTATGGAAAATTGATGATATACTTTAAGTAAGAACAAAAGTAAAACAGAAAACCACATTGTGACATAGCATAGAATTTTCTTTAAAATGTGTCCATGTATATATACGTATGTTTTTAGAGGTAGATGTAAACATTAGAAAAAACTATTCTGAATATGAACAGTAGTTTGTCTCATGGTTAAAAAATATTATGAGTAACTTTTATTTTTGTCTCTACACTATTTTCTTTCCAAATTTTCTACAATAAACCTATTATTCTTACAATCAAAAAATTATTGGAACATTATCATTAACTAGTAAAACTCAATATGCCAGCTATGGATGGGGATATCTAACTAGCTCTGGTTTTAATAGTGCCTTGTTGTATCTGTGTCTTCATGGATAAACCTCTGTCTGGGGCCCTGTGCCCTGGACAATGGTATTGGAATTTTATCAGTGATGACCTGTTAGAAATGAGACTTCCCAGTGCAGTTGTCTAGGAAATGGCATTGAATAAACTTGTCCTTCTAGAGGGTCAGTCTGTACAAGGTTTTGTTCATGATTTGCTTTGCATTTTCACACACATTTATGCTCTTTAAAAGTATAGTTCAAATATTAAGTTTTTAACTGTAACAGCGGAAATTACTCTTTAGTTCACTGAAGAACTTCAAGTCCATTTATTTCAATCCTTTTACTTTGCCAATTCAGAGACAGAATCTAAAGAAATTCAATATTGTTGTACCAGTGAAACTCAAGTTTTGTCTTTTTTAAAAATCTTTCTTGCTTGCTTTCTTGCTTACTTTAAATCTTGAATGTTTTCTTTACAAATCAATGAGGGTTCACTAGAAATACTTGTATAAAATCTATATTACACACAGATAAATAAACATAATTTTTATGTTATGCTGGGATGCATGTCTTTTGAAATCCCACACACCTGCTAAAAACACACAACTTATTAAGTTAGACTTAGAAACTTACACACTATCATGTAGAAACACATCTTTCCCCTTCCCTTGTGCATGGAGCAAAGTGTTTGCCTAATCTTCTGTTCAGTTTCTAAAGTGACTGTAGACACTCAGGAGAGCTCCTGGACTGGAGAGCTGTGGCCCTGGTGAGGGCAGGTACCTCTCAAAAGTGGGAAGCACAAGGTACTTATCGCACTTTCATGTTACCCAGAACCCCATGTGTGATGCCCAATATTGAATGTCTTTATTCAAAGTTTGATATAAGTTTGACAAGATCTTATGAATTATGTATTTCTCCAATGAACTGGAACATTTAATTTAAAAAGTAGTCTCATCTCCCTCGAATTGCCACCTTAGCCAGACACATCACAACTGAATGTTCATAATGACCAGAAGGCTGTGTTTAAAGTCATTCCACTTGTTCCCTCAAATTAGTAACATTTCAATTTAGCTTTCTTTTTTTTTCTTTTCTTTCTTTTTTTTTTTAAAGTGGTGCATAAGAGTTTATTGGGGATGTTGAATTAGAACCAGATGGTATTTTCAGCTCAACTCTCCTCCCTTTCCTGTTATTCTGAGGAAACAATTCCAGACCCTGGGAGTGTCTGTGAGGAGACTACCCCAGTGCTCAGCGAGGATGCATTGTCTAATTCTAATAATGGCAGAGAATTCATTGACTACAGACCCTTGTCTGATTAACTTTTAACTAATTTTAAATGATACCACCTAAAGAAATTCTGTTGCTTCCAATTGTTTTTTTCAACTCTTGTTTTGAATTTTCTTGAATTTATAAAAGCTACAATGTTATCTTCTGGGCATGTTGAACAAATCATTTCTCAAGTGAGATGTAAGAAGCTTTCATCAAGCTAAATAGCTTTTGCAGGTTACTAATTGATAAGAATCACCATGGACATTTCTTTTTTTTTTTTTTTTTTACAGGGACAGAGAGAGACTCAGAGAGAGGGATAGATAGGGACAGACAGACAGACAGGAATGAAGAGAGATGAGAAGAATCAATCATCAGTTTTTGTTGCAACTCCTTAGTTGTTCATTGTTTACTTTCTCATATGTGCCTTGACCGTGGGCCTTCAGCAGACTGAGCAACCTCTTGCTGGAGCCAGAGACCTTGGGTCCAAGCTGGCGAGCTTTTGCTCAAGCCAAATGGGCTCGCGCTCAAGCTGGCGACCTTGGGGTCTCGAACCTGGGTCTTTCGCATTCCAGTCCGACGTTCTATCCACTGCGCCACCGCCTGATCAAGCACCATGGACATTTCTATAGTAATTTTGATTGAAGAATTTTTACATTTTGAGGCATTTGTATTTTGTTTATGAGATTTTTAATAATCCTAAAACCCAACACTGTGTTTCTATTCTATTTCAATGACTTTTTTTTTTTAAGAGAGAGAGGCAGGAAGGGAGAGAGATGTGGTGGAGGAGAGAAATGAGAAGCATCAACTTGTAGTTTCTGTTGCTTCACTTCAGTTCTTTATTGATGGCTTCTCATTAATAAGATTTAAATGATTCACATATTTTACTTTACACTTTTTATTAAAAGGGAGCAACTTATAATATTGATATTTTTACAATGACTGTCTTCATTCCTTTGCATGTATAGATTTATCTTTTTCTAGGTAATTGACATATTAATATTATATGTTAAATATATAATAAACTAGCAAAATAATATATTAATTAGTATATTAGTTGTTTCTCTGTGCTACTCACTAAATAAACGAGTCATGCCATATTATCTCTGAATGCATAAATATGTAGACAGAAAATTACTATTCAAGGTAACTGAAGAATTAGAGAAAATTATACAGCATTCAAGATGCTACTTTTACCATCTCCCCACCAATCACAGTAAATTATGTTTTTCGAGATTATATGGTTAGGGAACTGAAGAATGGTTGTGAATTCATAATTAAGCTGTGAAAATTTCCTAATCAAATTCCACTAAAACTTTTGACAATGTTGATCATGACCACAGAGCTGAACTGGAGTTTGGAGCTTGGTATTTTGCAAATAGAACCATTTCTCATGTTATCTGGGTATAAGTTGAATGTATGTACTCCAGTAAATCTTTATTGACTGAATTTACCCATTTTAGTGACTCACCTTAGAAAGTCTTTTTTATGACTTCTGAGAAGCAAGGCTGTAGAAACAGTTATGCTGCACTTCAAAGACGAGAATGGAGTGATGATTATAGTGCATGTGAGCGATAAACTGCTGGCTGGGGGTGAGGGGAGTATTCACACTGATCCTGAGTTTGGTTTCTTTAATTGTAGGTGACCGTGGAACTCAGCATGTGGTCTCTAACTCTGATCCCTGGGTTCTTTCTAAGGTGACACTGCCTCTTAAGGGCACAACCCTAAAGGTCTATTTGTAAACACCTGTGTTCATGCACCTAAGTAAACCAAGGAATCATGTCTTTGCATGTGTAGACAGACTCAATAATTTAGGGAGTTGGCTGAACAGAGACATTTTGTTTTGTTTTGTTTTGCAGTCTAATCAATTCATGAGCAGGCTAGAACTTTTAAATTCTTACCTTAAGCCACAATCAATAGATGATACTCATACTGACCTCTTAAAAAAATAGTAAAGTGTTTGCCTCCAGTTTAGCAAAAAAAAAAAAAAAAATGGTGTGTTTTATTACATTTGGATTGCATTCTCTGGCAAAAACTACACCACAGTTAAACTGTTTATAAAGAGGCCAGAATGCTGGTGAGGCCAAATACCACACAGTAATCCCTAAGAAGACTCATTTATTTCTTTCTTAATAGTTTCTCATTTCTCAATCCAACTGCTTGAAAGAAGTCATAATTCTACAATCGAACCTCTCCTAATCCCATCTCTCCTTTCTCCCCAGTGAGAAAGATGGTCTCTCCATTGCTCTCTGTTTTGGTTAAAATGTGTGCATGTGCATACAACTACAACCATTAAGAATATTTTTAGGAGGGCGCATGGCTTCAAACCCAAATGGATGTAATGTGGGACCCTTGAAAAAACAAGATTGAATTTTTTCTTAGTTGTTCTTGCCTAATTTCTGATAGAACTTTGGGCAAAGAAAAAAATAATCTGAAATTGTTTAAGCTCCCAGCATCTGAATATCACAGCAAACAATAGAGCATTTGTTTATGACATATCTCTGGAGAATTACCAACCCCCCAATACACACCCTGGGATCTTTCCCAGTTCTAGTGCCTCCCAATGCTCACCTGCATGTCTTGCTTTCCTGTCAAGATTTCCTTTAAAAACAGACCTTGCACTTTAGTTCCCTTAGAATATTTTTTTAATGGAGAGAATAGAGTTCCATCTTTCAGGATGGCACCCTAGAACACTGACTCTAGAAAGCTGCACAGATAAACTTTGAAGCTCCATGCTGGCCACATGCCATCCCCATCATCACTGCACCCTGGCATGGGCATGTCTTTGTTTTAGAGATGCAGCATGTGAGCAGGGAGGAAAACTTGACTCTGCTAAGTCAGAGGAAACCAAAAATGTCTGGTACAATGGTATGTTTCCAGTATTTGCTTTTGGAGAGATTATGGTTCCATTAACCAAATGCCAGTGTGATCTGGCCATACCCTCAAGAGACACTGTGATATTGAAAGGACCAAACAAAAGATGAAAGCAGCCTATGAGACAGTCTCCTAGATTTCAGAAGCAAAACAAAGGGACCTCTGAGCTACAAGATAGTCAACTCTCAGGTAATTAGACAGTAAAATGTCACCAAGTAGATGCAAATTTGTTTAAAAGACCGTAGGGTTGACTTTTAGTTTAAAACTAGAGTTTCTACCTTTAACATCCCCAGGATGCACTAGAGAAGACTGAATTTAATCAGTAAAGTTCCTTAATTCCAGATACTTTCTATGCTAGTTCAGTTACTTAAGACCTGGTCTTCTTGAAAACTATAGTATGTTTTGGTTCAATTTCCGTTCAGCAAAGTTGGTTTCTTTATTTCCTTATTTCATTGATCCTGCTAGTCTACAAGATGTCCTTTCAAATGGCATTTCCCCCTTCTGTGTCTTACTGTGCCTCTGGAATTGGGCATTCGTTAAGAAGCTCGTGCACACAAACACCGACTTCTGTGAAGGGATCACATCCTTGTTGATTATCTTGTTTTCTGTATTTATATTAAATCCTTGCACATCACTGTGAATTACTTGATCAAATAAACCTTGCTTCTAAGTCCAGATGGTCCAAGGAATTCAATATAAACAGCTACTGACTTCCTCAAGCAGACAGGAGAAAGGTTTCTGTTATGGAGAGGGTACCTCCTTCTGTGGGTATTTTGATAAAATGAAAAAGTTGCCTGGAAGAAGGCTTAAGGGAGAAGCAGATAGGTGTAAGTCAGTGCGGGGCATATCTGCATTGGAATTTTAACTGTGAGTATCTGCAAGTACATTTATTTTGTGATGACTTTTAAAAATCTTTATGTCATGCTCCTATGAAGTTAATGTTTTCGTTTATAGCATTATGTGAAGATGTCCCTGAAGTGACTCAAGTCTCAAGGTTTCTCCATAGAACACACCATCTCAAGCCAATGCTATTCAATCTAATCTGGGAAATACTTTGAAGACTGAGTCTATACAAAATGTTCCAATAGGCACTGCAAAGTTATAAAAATGGCTTGAACTTTTCTGCAAGATCAGCATTTTATTCTAATAGATTTAAATAATTATCGATCAAATTCACTGTGGTAAGTGCATCATGAGAACAAGAAATTTTGGTAAAAGCACAGGGAAAGAATTATTCTGTCCAGCTGCTTAGGGAGGTGTTGGGGTAGAGGGAGATCAAAACCATACATATCTTGAAGGAAGCATAGGACTGGGGCAAAACATAATGAACATGTTTTAGGCCTTTAAAAGTGTTATTCAATTCCTAATGCATGGCCTATATGTTAGGGAAATTACATAGCTGCTGTGAATTTTAATTTTTTTGTAAACATTTTATCTTTATCCTGAACCTATCACCAGATATTTTTATTACCTCATGTCTGAATATGGAACACTTTTAACTTTAGTGATGATGACAGGTTTTACAATGGCTGCAGTTCCAGATTAAACATTGAAAATTCATTTGGGTTTTACTGTTGAAATAAGTTCAACCACACGAGGTTTATTTATGAACGTGCGTGATGGAGGAGCAGTTATTTGTCACCATTACTCGTCTTAGTTGTCATGTTTGGGCTACTTAATGATACACTTTAATTATCAAATTCAGAAATGAATGAGTCAGAATGAAGAGGTAGAAGTAGGCATTTTCTGAAATAAAATCAGAAATCTTGTTAGCTGTCTAAATGGATGCACTGAGTGAAGACGTTGTTAAAGTGAATGAGAATGTGTCGTTCTTTTCCTGAAATGTCATATTTTGAACACATCTACATATAATTTAGTGATGAATCTACCTTCAGGCAATATCTATGCCTTTTAAATGTTCTTTATCATGTTAGATGATATATGACAAAATTAACTCTCTATCTGCCTCTACTTAATAACATGTCATTTGAAATGCTAGTGCATTATTTTTCTCATGTCAAAGCCAGAAGAAACATTTTTTTTTTTTTAATTCCACTGGCGAGGACACAAGTAATGTGAAAATTTTAAAGATTTACTTGAGGTTGTATAGTAAGTGCATGGGTAGAAGTAGAGTTCAGAATTATTTTGACATCTTTTAGAAATATTTCTGTCTTGTATGCTGGCTTGGCTTATATCAGTGCTATACGTGCACAGAGGAAAGCTACTGTCTGTCCGTTAGCGTCCCCTTGGGAGACACCCAGTTGCATTTACGACTGTCAGGTGGGTTGTCCACTGGCCTTGGCTTGTGCTTCTGGAGGGAAAGGGAAGGAAGAAGCATGGATCACTGAACTACAGTGTGTTTGCTGTCTGACACCCAGTCTCCTCCCAGCACAGACTCACAGTCCACAAGCATGGGCACCCCCTCCTCAGCTTCCTGAAAAGCCGATGCTACATCCTTATGGAAATGGGTCTATTCCTCATAAGCCCAACTGTGCTTCAGTTTAATGGCCACCAATATTATGCACCCGTCAGCACTTCTTAAGACAAACCTTCTCTGTAATATATTTCAAGCCTGTCTGTACAGGGCAGGTTTCTCATCCTGTGTTAAAGAACAAAGTGCAGCAAATCCCACTAATGCAAATGCTGGCACACTTTCACCCTCACATTCATTGCCAGCCTGAGACATCTCTCTTCAAAATTGGAAACTGCAATAGAGACATGCACATTTAGGGGTTAATTCTAATATCTTAATAAAATAAATAAAGCAATTAGTGAGAATCAATAAAAAGAACCAAACTCATAAAGCTGCTGAAACGATGGCCACACAGAGCATTTCCACGTTTTCAAAGGACATTTAGAATTAATCCCAAATTAATGGTCATCGCATTTGTGCAAGGGAAGCTTAGAAAGATGCAGTGTGGAGAAACTGAGCAATGTGCCCAAGGCTACCGAGGGCACTGTCACCCAAGTCGCAGCCCTTCTAAGTGCTGGGCATAGGTGTGTGTGTTATTTCTGAGCAGGGGAGAAAACCAAGGCCCATAAAAGGTGATTACAACATGAATACCTGATGTTTCAGATATTTGCCATAAACTCACAAATAAAATCTATCACCCATAAAGAAGTTTTATTGGAGTAAGCTTTCTGACAGTGATACATTTGCCTGGGGTGATGTTATAAAGCATGACTTTGACACTCGGGGTTTTTAATGGCATGTGAAATACAATAACCTTCCTGGAGTGAATGGGAGTGTGGTTATTTATACACATGGAAATTTACGTACTAAAGCAGGAAGGCAGCCAAATAGGCTCATTTGCTAAGCCTTTCGGAGGCAGGTGGGTCTCCCTGACTGCCAGCCATAAAATGCTGGTCGGCCAGTGTGTTAAGGGTACTGAAGGCAGCAATATTACATACTCTTAAAAATGGATTATGATGAGAAAACAGTGGCATTTCTTTGTTGGCATTTGCCAATTTCATAATTCAGAGAAAGTAGCATGTTTTATGAAACCATAAAGAAGAGACTGACTGGCACAAGGTAGTTCATTAGGAGGGAAGTAGGTGGGGGTCTTTAAGGTTACCGGGAAAGGCTTGTCCACAGCGGCTCCATGTGCTCCCTACGGTCCCACCTGAGACAGGAGGGTGTAAGGAGCCTATTGTTGGTTCTGGCCCACAGCCAGAACAAAAGCCCGAGCCCAGGTCTTAAGGATATGAACTTTCTCACTGGTGTGCCAGCCATTTTATGGCATGTGTTTCTAAAAGGGAGAATTCTAATAAAACTAATTGGGTGAATCCCCCTCCCTTCTTTTATATCCAGATGACTGGAGAAGGAATGTAATTTGGAAGCAGCCACAGTCTGTTCTGCCTCACTTCCCCTGCTCAAACAGTTTTACCCTCTAAATCAGCACAGCCCTAAGCTGCCACAGAAGCTAGCAGTCTGGGGCCTTGGGGACAAAGTGGATATCTACTGTGCCCACGGGGCCACAATTCTGATTACTCAAGAAGAAGAGATAATTACAATGTGTCTTACTCCATTCAGACTGCTGAAACAGAACACCACAGGCAGTGTGGCTTATAAAAAAGTGGCATTCATTTCTTACAGCTCTGGATGCTGAAAGTCTAAGATCATGGTGTCAGCAGGTTCAGTGTCTGCTAAGGTAACCTCTTCCTGATTTTTAGAAGGTGTCTTCCCACAGGGTCCTCCATGGTGGGAGGGGTGAGAGGGCTTTCTGCAGTCTCTTTTATAAACAAACAGATCCCATCATAAGGGCTTCACCCTCATGACTTCATTACCTCTCAAATGCTCCAACTTTTAACCCATCACCTTGGGTGGTAGGATTCAACATGGAAATTTTCAGAGGACACAAGCCCTCAGTCCATGGCAAGTGTTCTGTAGGTCATGTAGGTGCCATGGGTAATAGCTTGGACATCATCTATCACTAAGGCCCCTGAGGGCTGTGGATCATACCTGATGGGTTGAGTGGGAGTTGGAAAAGGTTTTGGAGAACCTCACAGGATAAGCATTCACAGAGCCAAATGAAACAGAAATGAACATTGAGAGGAGAAAGAGAGAGAGAGGAGAACCAGTATTTATAAGCAGATAAGAAAGCTGCGGTACATTTACACACTGGAATAATACACCACCATAAAAAAAGAAAGAAATGTTACCCTTTGAGACAGCATGGATGGACCTGAAGATGATTATGCTAAGTGAGATAAACCAGGCAGAGAAAGACAAACACCGTAAGATCTCACTCATATTTGGAATCTAATAAACACAATAATCTGAGGAACAAAATAGAAACAGAGGCGTGTCCACATGGAACAGATTGACAACTGCTGGAGGGAGGGGAGGGAGGGAACTGGGTGAAATGAGCCCTAAAATCCAGCACACTAGGAAACTGGGAATTCAGACTTCAGGACTTACGGGGAATGGGGCGAAAGCCAGTACTCAGGAACACAAGAAAAGTTAGAAGTTTTACACAGGATACCTGGTTGAGAATAACTACTGCAATAAATCTGTAGTTTTATTTTGAAAAAGAACTGCCATTTGCTTTTGGAAGTGGGTGTCCCAAGGGATGCAGCCCATGAGTTATGGTGAAGCGGTGGCATGGGGCTTGTTTCTTACCAGACGGAAGTGGGGACACCAGGCGGAGGTGAGTGCGTGCTGCTGGTAGTGTAGTTGAGCTGTGTGACTCCTGGGTGGTTGAGTTCAGCTGGGGACAGTTCTCTGTGTTCACCTGCTTTCTTTGTGAACCACATTGTACATAAGAAAACACAGAATCTGGGAATTCCTATCATGACCTATTTATTCTCTAACATACCAACTGTACTGAAACAAATCTGCATTCTCCACACAAGCATTATATGATCTCATAGAATGTTAAAGATCATAACAGAACTCTAGATTCTCCCGGCCCCTCCCCTCTGCCATCGACAAGCGTGCTCATCCTTTGTCTACTCTATGAGTGAAAAGGACAGTCTTCCAGTTCCTCAGTCAAGCCTGGAGTTAATTCACAGAGTTTCTCTGTTTCATTCCCCACATCCTCATCTCATGTCAGCAAAATGTGTTGGCCCCTCATTCAAAATACATTTTGAATATATTCATTCAACATATATTATTATGTTGTACATATAAAATACATACATTATCTACATCAACCTTGCTTATCAGACATCTTCGCCTCATTTCAGTCATGTTCTTCACATGGCTATCAGAGTTCTAAACCAGTGTAGAGTTAGTTCTCTTGTGGTTAACATATGCTGAGAATGAAATCCCAACTCCTTTCTTGGCCCAGGCTCCCTGCAGGACCTGGCTCCCAGCTTCTCCCTGCTTCTACCTTCTCTTGTGCTTTCATGTTGAGAGAGGACATTGAGCTGACTTTCTCCTTTGAATTTTGGGGTTTTTTCTTGGCATTGGCTGGTATTTCACCATGTTTTCACATGCCTATCTTTACTTTTATTCTCAGGGTTTGCTCAAAAGGCACTTCGGAGAAGACTTCTCTAACCACGTCTGTGAGAAGTAAGGGTGTTAATACCAGGCATATGTGAAAGGTGCTTGATTCAAAGATGAGAGATTATGTGATTTAAACAGATATTTCCCATAAAGAGAAGCTGTGAGAAAACTGCCCTGTCATAGCTTACCCTCCCAGTTCTATGGCTGCAGCACTTCCCATCTCATATGCCATTCTTACTTACCAACTCTCTCTGTGCCCAGTCCCCAATGGGCTGCATTTTATATTCCAATGTGACAACTGATTTGAGGATCCTTACTAAAAGTTCACATGTTAATATCACACATGGAATGGTAACAGCTTCTTACATCATGGCACTTGCGTGTAGAGATACGCTTGGTCAACTGTGGGTCTGAGCATCCCTCACACAGCTGTAAATATCTGGCTGATCACAGGCTTTCCTAAACACAGAGCTTATCCTGCTGACCATAAGGAACAACCAGCAAATGAGGCATATCCTCAGCTACCTGTCACGTAACCCACGCTGACCAGTTAAGGAGCAAACGTCTGTGCAACCACCTTCATCATGTGGGAACAGTGTTCTGTCCACCACTGAGAGTGAGACAGAAACTGTAGGATATTTGAGTGACCAAGAGAAAAACTGTCCCCAAACGGCATTTTCATGACAAATTAAACCACATTCTAATGAATATTCTTAGTGACATTGCTAAAGACTGTGTCTCCCAAAATTCATATGTTGAGCCCTACCCCCCAGTGCCTACGCTGTTACCTCTGCAGGCCTCCCTGCCACCACATCCCAACATAGCAGCAGAACAGTGGAGTCAGAGACTGTTGTGTGTATATTGTGCAATAAAATTGAGTAAAATAAATAAAATAAAAATAACAGAATGAAATACTTGCATTTCTTGGAAATCAGAGCCAATTGATAATTGAATGAGCTAATAGTAACCACAAAATTTCAAGAGCTAATACTTGCACCACAGTTTTCCTCTCATGTAGTTTGCAGATGCATTTTATTATGGCCAGAACTATGAGCGGCAGATTCACTAGCCTATGTAATGTGCCCAGAGCTTACAGTGATCTTAAAGTGATCCCTCTCCTATTATCCCCAGTATGTGCATAGAACAAATTCAGTTCCCTCTTATTAGATAGTCTATGTTAGGACTGTTATCTAACTATACTGGTGTAATAGGCCAGTCATCCCAAAATTGGCTTAGGTCTAGCAGGACCTATTTTATGTTTCAGCCTATCATTTTTGGTGAACTAAGTGCCTACTAATCATGACATATTTTTTTCCAGACCCCTACTTTCACCAGATAGTAAGTCAGTTTATAGCAATTTCCAAAGGAAACATTACCACTGATGGAATCATTTTTACTTTGCAGAAATGCTCAAGGACATAGTTTCTAAATGTTTGTTGGCCACTGAGTACATCTGGGCTCCAGTGATTATCTGTTTTAATAAAAGTTGTTCTAGATATGCAGATATGCTTGCATAAGCAGTACTGTGAAGGTAGTATATGTGATAGAACATTTCATACAGAATGGAACTTAGCTTTAATTTCACTATTATGGAAATGCTTTGCCTGTAATGTATCACAATGGAGACATCTTTGGTGAAATACAGAGCTGCTTTTCATTCACCAGATCAGTGTTTTAATCCTTTAAGAAAAGCGTTCAATGTGCATCACATTAAGCACCATGTAGGCTATCATTAAATCAATATGTGATAGATGACAAGCAATAGACTAAGTGCAAACCATTCTTATAATTAATATCATGTAACTGTACTCTGTGAATCTGCATGGTAGCCCTCTTTTCATTAAAACAAAATGACATTTTTTCAGTACCTCTTGAGTTGCTTTGCTAAACTTCTATTTTAAATTCTGCATTCCAGCAAGATGACACTGAAGAAAATGAGCCTTCAGAGTGAGGACAACTTAAACATGAAAAGACCAAATAATCTATAAATTGTTGAATATTACCAGGCTGCCTGACTATGAAAAAATTATGGCACAAAGAAATATAGTAGATTACTAAAATACAGGTTAAGCATGCTTTCCTTGATTTTGCACTGTTGCTTGTACTTAAAATGCGCACATTTAGACTTTGAGAACTTGACATTATCTTGATATAAAGTGAGAAGGTTTTGGTCCTAATTTAAGATTGGTGTTATTGTACTGAGAAAATATAATTTGATTTGGAATGATTATAACTTAAACAATAATATCTGGTATAATTATAATCAGAGACACTCTCGTACTGAATGGGGCACTCCTTGCTACAGAAAATCTAGTGATTATTCAGTTAAGAATATTAGAGGGATCTTTTCTAGTTTTTGCTTAGAACACAGAATACTTCTTCAGAGGGTGGACATAGAATGAGAAAGACATTTTCAGAACAGGAGATATCTGTACCTGACTTAAAGTACGAGCAGTGGGCTTGCTAGATGGACCAAAAGAAAGAGGACACCCATACAAAAGGGACAGCCTGTGTGAAGGCAGGTGGCATGTTGAGTTCTGGAGACTAAAAGGCATCTGATATTATCAAAGCACAAAAGGTAAGGGGGGTTGGAGATGAAGCTGTAGGTATAGAATGGTGGCTGTCAGGTCATACTTTTAAGGAATTTAGGAGGAGGTGAGATAGAGTCATCTATTTCCATAGTCATCTATTTCTGCACATGCCTGCTGCTGAATGCCAGGGCAAGCCAGAATCAGAGTCTGTATGGATGGTCTTTGGTGGATGTAATCAGGAAAAAGGCAATTGCTTGAGCCCCTACCCTTTTGTGAATGTTTCTTAATATTAGCATGTATACTGGCTACTAAAAATTACTTTGAGGTGAAAAGAGCTTAACCTGCTCTCTTGCGTTAGGACATTGATCTATATAGACCAGGTAGTTGTATTGACATAACTAAGAGAGAAGTTCATGCTATTGGCTCTGAAATTGTAACCATTATTCTAAGTACTTTGATAAAATCTGGCCTATGTTCCCCAACATTTAACCAAATGAGTTGAGTAAACAAACAGCTTTCTATAGGAACTTGGTGAGTCAGTTATTTTGACATGCATTTTGCCATCAGTTGATATTGGAAGGTAGCAGTTCTTAACATGAAGTATCTATGATGTGCTTCTATTATGTTTATTGTTGCTATTTTTGTTTGTTTGTTCATTTGTTTGGTAAAATTGAGGATGATTCTCAGTCATACCCATTTAAGAAAATTATTACCACTTCACTTGACTATGGAATGGAACTTTGTATCCTTGCCGGCCCTTAATCTTTAAGAAAGAGGAGTCCCATGTTTGTCCCCCAGAAGACCTTGGCCCCTACTTCCTGGTCCCTCCCGTGTGCGCCTGGCATTCAGCTGTGTACATGGCTTTATATGCCCGCCAAGTGCTTCACTTTCAAGAGATTGTAAATCCTGTTAAATAAAGCATACCCTTCCACATTAAGCCAGGGACAGAGAATTTTTAAGGACTTTATCGTGTAACTGTTTGAAGCATATTATTTATTAAAAGGTTTACTCTAAGACAAATTCATTAAAAGAAAGATGTGGGTAAGGGTCTGCGGGGATGTAGTCCAACCTGGAAGCTAGGACGCTCCGTGGCAGACCTGGAAATGGCTGACTGCGGGACGTATACCCTGGCCTGTCGTGACTACAGCCCTACCCACGCTTGTCCTATAGACAACTCTGTGCACTGGGCCCTTGCTGTGTCTGTGGAGATAATGGAAGTCCCTGCTGGTTTCTGGGGAGGGGGTTCCTATAATGAGGCTTTCTACATTGCTGACTATGGGGAAACCCGCAGAGAAAGTATCCCAAGGAGTTAGAAATAGATGTGTCTTTGCTAGGGGAGTCATCTTTCTTTCCCTCCTGTTTTCTTTGAATCATTAACCCATCATGTTTTCTTGCTATCTTCACCGGAAATTTCTAGTCAAATTTGTGGCTCTCCCATATCAAAGTCTGACATTTCACTGTGATGAGATATATTCCAAGTACTTTCTTCAATACTGTCTCTGCAGACTTTATTTTCCATTGCCCAAATATCTCTGCCCACTTTTTAAAATAATACTTTTTCTTTTATAACTCATATATGTTTATCTTAAATTTGTTATAAAATACTGCAGTTGATTTAATTAATAAATGCCAGTGATATAAATAACATATAATAAATAATATAAAATAATATACTTATTTTACATTACTATAAATATATTTAGAAATATTTACTTTATTTCATTACTTATATTATTTTTATTATTCATATATTAATAATAATATGTAATATATTTGGTGATATGATAAAATGCCAGTGATATTTTCTGTGTAGAATAATCTTACCATTAAAATTGAATTCAAATAATTCTGAAACCATTTTTTGTTATTATATAAATAATTATGTTTAAGTAAAATGGAAACATGAATCAAACACCTGAAGACAATATCTTCAGGGTCATTACACATCCACCACATATCATTCTTCAAATTCCAAAATAAGAAACAATAAACAAAATGGTAGACTCCTTTGCATTTAAAATGAAGACCATGGGAAAGTCTCTCTTGTCTTTAAAACATTAAAAAATAAATAAAAAGAACGAAAGAAGGAAGGAAGTAAATAGGTGATTGATTAGGTATATAGAAATATATGTTTGGTAGATAGATATATATATATATTTATTATATAGTATATATTTTCCCTTCTTTCATGTCTGTTCCACCCATCAGAGTAAAGAAAATATTTTACAATTTTATGGTCTTACACACATGGTCACACTATGTTCAAATATATAGTACAATTTTGGGAAACACAAAATTAACAGTTTGGGAGACCTAATTCAAAATGAAAGAAGCAGACAGAAAATAGATATCACAAATATTGTGTTTTAGATGTCTTCCAAAGCATAATGCATGAAAATCAGTATATATTTTCATCCTAAAATTTAGTATAGGCATCTAATAAACAATAAGGTCTGATGTTTTGGGTTTCCATGTTTGGGTTGCTTCTATAGTTCTCTATTCATTATAAAAGGGAGATTTCATTCAAATGGGGAGAATGATGCAAACTCTAGTGAAATGCCTTTTCATGTGCCGGTGAACTGACTTCATTCACTCCGTTTTATGCTCTTATTTTCAGTTGCAATAAAGATACAGAGGACTCTCCCCATATCCTTTGAGGCACTACAGATGGGGAAATAATGTCATCAGGTCCTCCAGTGACTGAGGGAGCTGACTGTGTGTTTCCTCAGCTGTGCACTCTCAAACCACTTACTTAAATGAGTTGTGTCAGCTTACCCAATGGTTGATATTTTGTTCATGGTGACAGTCCACAAGTAAATGTTGCAGGAGGAGCTAAAGTCATGAGAGAATCTTGCAATTCACTTGAGCAGCCAAACTAACAAATAAAAGGTATTACAGATAATGCAGAAAGTTCAAAAACAATAAGAAGGTTATCCTCAAATGTTGGCTAAGTCTGAGAGTTCAAAGATAGATATGTAAACCTGGAGCAGTGAATAACCTTAATGTGATCTATATCTCTTTGTCAGCAAGCCTCCAAGACTGCCAAGTCTAGTCCAAAAGAAAACTCTCTCAGCATAGACCCCCTTAACCCCAAAGACCAAATCTCTATTAGAATTTAATTATTATGAATCAAGTAGAGGAAATATGGCTAAGTGAATACCTTTATATTTGGATCTCTTAACCTTATATAGATCAATCATTTGTTTCATATTATAAAATAATACAGTTTGATCACAATTTTGGAAAACATTTTCCATAGAACATTCTTTTGAATAAATACTACTTAAAAATGAATACACTTTAAAAAGTTCTATTGTTAAGTATTTAGGAAATGCTAAGTAAAACAAATGTAAACCATTTTCCTTACAGTAAGGTTTCTCAGAGTTCTTTATATGTTAATTTAAATATGACTCTATGAAAAGAAGAAATTCATTGTTTCTCTAAGTTATCTGACCAAACAACTCTGTTTTTCAAATTATATTAACATCTCTTGGGAACAGTGATTCATACAAGCTTTGGTAAATAACTGCTTTAAAATTATAATCATAGCTCATATAATCATATATCTTTTGACCTGGAGGGAACTATAGAGATGGTTTGATTCAAGCTCTTTATTATAAAGCCCAAGATAATGAGATACATATTTTGTAATCCTGGATTTTCCATAGTAGTGGGGTCTTCGGTCAATTATATAACTTCTGCTAACTCAAGTTTTCTTTCTTATACAACTTTGATAGCCATATTATGTTGATACTGTGAGAATTGAATAAAGGAAAGTGTACCATACTCAGAACAGTTCCAGGAGTGCAAATACCACTGTAACATGTTGTTTTCACCATGGCAGAGCCAAGGAGAAGATTCTCACTGTGTTCTTCTTTGCTGGATAGAGTTTATATTGTAAAACTTAGTGTTGGTTAATTTTTATTTGGTAGATATTGGGTCCCACTCAGTTGTCCTTTCTAAACCTGCCATCATTTTACACAGAAAATGAGAAATGGCTCTTTTCCCTTGCTCCTTGAGAACAGCGATCCCAGGCCCAGAGGCATCTTACAAAGCTCCTGGCATGTTCTATCATGAATGTTAGCTCTATGGAGAAAAAAAATCTTTCTTATTAACTAGATGCAATTTCTTTAAGTGCCAAGATTAACATTTCTCTTCAAGAGTATAATGAACCATTTTTCACCTGAAGTAAAACATTGTAGGACCTGGAGAGAATTTCAGATAATGTTAGTTATTAACACTTATAGTGGAGAAAAAAGGTCCTTCTACCCTCTAGGGTTCTGTGGCTGGAATTACATTGACATGAGGCAGAATAACAGGAGAAAAACATACAAATTTATCTAATATTTCAGTGTGCATATGAAAGTCTCCAGAAGGAAAATGAACCCTGAAGCAGCCATAGACCCAATAGCTTACCTACCTTTTACACAAAGAATTATAATTTGTAGAACATGACAAGACAGCATGGCTCAGGCTAAGGGCAGTAATTGTGAATCAGGGACTAGGAGATATATGGGAACTAAGGGGAGATAAGGTTATTTTAGTAGGTGTGTGTATAGGTCCATTTGGGCAGCCATGCAAATGTTCCACGTTTCCTGATGAAGGGAGAACACCTTTCTCATGGGAAATCTGATGGCCTGCTGTTAGGTAGAAAGAGGTCAGAGAGTCTCCTCCTCCACCCCTGATCTTCTGAATCTCTAAGGCCTTCAGCATAAAATAATCAATATGCTAGTGTGGAATGATCTGAACCTGTTACACTCACTGTCAATTCATAGCTGCACCAAGCACTGGAGCTGAAAGGAGGCAGTTCAGGAGCCTTGGTCTATTTGGGGGCAGGAACTGAGCTCCAGGCATGAGGTGATGGAGTGCTCCTGAGCAGTTCCACTGCTTTTACAGAGACTATGCTGGTAGCTGGAGAGCTTTAAGAAACAGTGATTTAAACCCCAAAAGATCATAAAATGATCCAATGGAATAAAGACCTGGATATGTTTTATTAACTGTAGCATGTTAGAAAGTTTTTTAAAAACATGAAATACATTTGCCCTGCATTGGCAGAAAAAGACTGATGAAATGATGAATGTCCTACTAGGTAAAGAGAAAATCTAAAAGCACTCCCTAAAGTCACATTATTTTTGAGTTTTTGGTTAAGAGATGATGTAACATCTCATGTTTTGAGAGGGCCACAGATGTTTGTAGAACGTAACTAAAGTCAGATGAGCTCATGGTTTCTGGTGAAGGGCTAGCCTGGACCACAGTCTGTGTTTTTGCAGTCTAATTGTAAAACCTCGAATCTGCTGTGCTGCAGTAAAAACAAATAAACAAAAAACACCAAAGACCAAACATTGAATTCTCATGCACACTGTATGTTCACTGAGGCTTGGCTCTAGGTTATGGGTTGCTGTCTTTGTCAGCTCAGGTTGCAACAGCAAAACACCAAGAACTGTGCTTCAACCCCAAGTCCAGTAAAGACAGCTGGAGATGCACAGCCAACAAGCAGAGTGAGGGGTCTCGGGTGGGACATTACTAAGAGGTCACATCAGGTGTGGGAAATTTTTGCCCAACGTTGGCAGGGTGATCAGGGTGGGGAGTGGAGTTTGATCAGATGTCAGGGTGATCAGATGTTAGAGTGAGGGATTCCTGCCAAACTGATTTAGCAGGATTCTTGCTGAAAGTGGCTGTGCAGGCCCAGCAAAGACAGGGCCAAGGTCAAGCAAAGCCTGGGAGACAAGCAGGCTCAGAAGAATTTGACTCTCTTCTCCTTTGATCAGGAAGAGTCTCTGTCATGTGTAAGCTTGAGACAGACACGTTAGCCTGAGATCCTAGCTCTCTTTTGATGTTGGAAAAGCTGGAAAGTTCCCCCAAACCTGAGTTCTTGATAATGCTGCTGGCCCGAGGGACTCCCTTCCCAGGACTCTCAGGATGTCCCCGACTGCTTTAAGAACATATGTGGCCTGACCAGGCGGTAACGCAGTGGATAGAGTGTTGGACTGGGATGTGGAGGACCCAGGTTCGAAACCCCGAGGTCTCCAGCTTGAGCGCGGGCCCACCTACCTGACTTGAGCAAAAACTTGCCATCTTGGACCCAAGGTTGCTGGCTTGAGCAAGAGGTTGCTTGGTCTGCTGAAAGCCCACGGTCAAGGCACATATGAGAAAGCAATCAATGAAGAACTAAGGTGTTGCAATGAAAAACTGATGATTGATGCTTCTTATCTCTCTCCGTTCCTGTCTGTCTGTCTCTATCTAACCCTTTCTCTGACTCTCTCACTGTTCCTGTAAAAAAAAAAAAAAAAGAACATATGTTTTTTTTCTGACTTCTAATCTTTTACCTAAAGTAGATTTCAAACAACTTGGAATTGGCTCAGTTGTCCCTTGGCTCTGACCCATTTATTGTGGGCATCCCCCTGTTCTCCTTCCTGCCTCATGCCTGGATTAAGACCTCCATCTCCCAGGTCTGGTATCTGATCAGAAAGTCTTGTCAATTTTAAAAGGTTATAACCTTTTAGCAGCATTCTCTGTTCTCTTTGGCACACCTTTTAATTTCTCATCTGCTTTTCCTGGAAATCTGATGCTTGATTTGGACACAATTTAATCTTCACTCCTTCTAAAGGCAGCTGCTGAATGAGGGCTTCACATTTAAATCTGCCCTTAGCTTAGATTTCTCTTGCTTTCTTAAAAAAAATTCTGAAAAGTATATATAATGTATGCTGCTGTGGATTCACTTTTTTCTTTAATCTCTTGATTTGCAGTAGGAAAACTGCTTTCAAGTAAAAAAAATTCAAAATAGTTACATTTTAATAAACCTTTTTAAATGTACATTTATTTAAAACAAACAAACAACAACAACAAAAAACAAAGGCACTCCTTCTGGTTTACATCTATTGATGACTAAAGCAATTTGCCTGAAAGAATTTTTTTAAGGCAGATCTTATGCCATATAATGTTCCTTGATAGAACAAGTTGGAAAAATCAGTGAGCTCACTGCTCATTTTCGGTCCCTCCCAGTTCATGTGCTGAGTGGCTAACACGCTATAGCTCATCAAATCCGACCACTCTGCAAATAAATGCCCATTTCACAGAAGAGAAAATCAAAGCTATGAAATGGGACTCAAGGTACTCCTGGTCACCCAGCAAACAAGAGGAGATGCCATTGTCTGGAAGGAATGAGTGCTTTCTGAAGGGCAGCTGCTGACACTATCCATTCTGTCATATGGAGATGCAGAGGATTTTGGAAACTGGGCTTTGGGAACAAGTGGATTTCAGAAACCACCCAGTCCTGAGATTCTTAAACTATGCCCCGAAGAACCTCAGGCCTCTGTTTATCTATGTGGCTACACATACAAATAGAATGAAAGATGTCTGCCACACAAATGCATGTGAAAACTACTGACTCCTCCTCAGGCAGACACTTTCCACATGGGAAAAATGAAGTTCAGAAAAGCTGCTTGAATGAATTTCTGCTCACATGACCAACCAGCCATGAAGGGAGATTTTCAGTCCAGTGCTCTTGGTACCATGCTAGAATGGTATACAACTTATTAAAGTAATGTATCTGAGATCAGTTTAATTTCCATTAGTTAGTCTTCCAAATTTTTAAGCTTCTATATTTTTAAAAGGTAAAGTTTAATGTACAAAGCATGTCTCCAGCAACAAAACCCCCTGGGTCTGCCATCAGCCCTTTGAGATGAAAAGGCATACATCAGTCTTAGATCCACTCACCAGAAAGGTGTGGTGAGTGCTCCTGACAGGGCAGTAACTAGCATATAAAAATAAAATCCAAAGTTTATCAATAAAACAACTGGAACCAAATGTAATGTAAAATCCTGTTCTGATCTATTTAGAGAAAAACATCATTTCTTGAGTTTCAGTGAATAATAAAGAATCATGGTGAAGAACTAGCAACAGATAGACTCCAAGATAATCAGAAACTCAGTTTTGCAAGAGGATTTAATGGACCCCAGATGTTAATAGGAAGCTGGGGGCATGTTACAGAGCCCAGATGAGGAGAGTTCTGTAAGAGAAATATTTTGCTTCCAGCATGTTGGACTGCTGTGAGCACAGCTGCACGTGTGTAAGGCCCAATCATCTCCCTCTGCTCTTCCTGACACTGCTTCTTCTGTTCTGTCTGCTGCAAAAGGCTTTGAGTCTTCTCGATATCATTTCAAATAGAGAAGGGGACAGATCCCATTATAAAGATGTTATGTTGGGATGATTTAGGGACAAGTAAACATGGCAGGACTAGAGAGTTCAACTGTGCCAGGATCTTTCCCTACATCCAGCGGAGAAAGGGATGATCATTCCAGAGCCTAATCTCTGGTGGCGCAGTGGATAAATCGTCAACCTTGAACACTGAGGTTACTAATTTGAAACCTGAGGCTTTCCTGGTCAAGGCACATATGGAAGTTGATGCTTCCTGTTCCTCTCCCCCTTTTCTCTCTCTCATTCCTCTCTAAAATGATTGTTTTTAAAAATATATATAAAAAAACATAAGTCATTCCAGCAGATCTGTGGGACCCTAACGCCTGCCCCATACGCTGTCCATTTTCTTGGTTCCCAAAGGTTGATCCTGTCCTACTGTAGGTATATAACCTTCTTTTAATTCCAACTCTATCTCAGACTTGTGTTGGAAATCAATTCCTATTGAAGGGATAGCTGAGAAATGTTTAACCAGTTATTCCTCCCAAAGTAATTTTCATTTGCATAAGAAGTTTCCCCAAACCATCAATTCAGTTCTGGGATTCAGCTGGTTTGCACCAGTTCTGCAGAACCAATACCTAATTTTTTTGTTGAGTTCATCTAACTGGTTGTTAAAATGGCACTTGTAATCAGAGTTCTCTCTACGGTGGGAATCACAAATTTACATTCCTTACTCTTTTTTAACATTCATCTGTGCAACGGTGTATTCTAAGCACCTGTAGTAATATTCATTCCATTCACAGGTGAAAAAAATTGTGAGTGAGGATGCCAATCAAGAAGCAATATGGAAATGGCTTAAATAACAATTTTATTGTTTTTTGTCACATATTAGTTAATAGTTTTTCATTAATATTTTAAAACTCTTTCTTATAACATAATCTAGTTTATCTTTTTTATTGTTCTTATTTAAGTATTAAATGCATGAAACAATAAACTACCTTTCAGGATTCGTTTTTATACTTAAAACAGTCCTTAGGACAGAGAACCGGTTGTTAAATTATTTGAATCACACCACTGCCTCAATCCATTGAGACCTTTAGAGAAATAACTCTATAATGCTAAAATTCCACTCAGTGAGACAGTCTAAAAGGCAAGGCGACCAACTAGCTACTTCCCACGGGGCCTCCTCTCAAGGTCAGCCCATGACAGCAAGTGATCTGTCAGTTTCTGAGCTTGAGTGCACTTTCTTTGCTCACTCACGAGTGTGTCCCATGGAGGGCATGCTTGTGGCAAGCTGCAGGAGAACCAGCCACAGTACTTGAGTGTAAATGCACTTAGAGCCCTGCTCTTTCCATGGCAGCTGGTGCCAGTATATATGGCTTTTGTGGGTGCCCTTAGAGACAGAGTGGCTCTCATGCTACATGGGAAAGAGCTGAATTCTGAATCATGGTAAACAACAACATTTTCCCCACTCCTCTTTTCTTCAGATGGAACCAGATTTCCATGACTCACATTCCTAAGCAACGTGTAATCAAGAGCCTGCTTCTCCACAGCTGTGGTCCTGAGCAAACAATACAGAGTGTGGAGGATTCAGAATACATTGCTTTAAATATACCAGGTTGGTTTATTTTGTTCATTAGATTTTACATATGAGTAATATCATATGGTACTTGTCTTTCTCTGCCTGGCTTATTTCATTTAGCATAATACTCTCCAGGTCCATCCATGCTCTAACAAAGGGTAATATTTTCTTCCTTTTTTTACGGCTCAGTACTATTCCACTAGGAAAATGTACCAAAGCTTTTATACCCACTCATCTACTGATGGACACTTGGCCGGCCTCTAAATCTTGGCTATTGTAAATAACACTGCAATGAACATATGGGTGCATATGTTTTGAGTGAGTGTTTCTGGTTTCTTCAGATAAATTCCCTGAAGTGGAATCACTGGGTCATAGGCAGTTCTGTTTTTAATTTCGTGAAGTAACTCCATACTATTTTCCACAGTGGCTGCACCAGTCTGCATTTCCATCAACAGTGAATGAGGGTTCCCTTTTCTCCCCATCATTGCCAACACTTGTCTTTTGTTGATTCATTGATAATAGCCATTCTGACAGGTATGAGGTGATACCTCATTGTGGTTTTAAGTTTCTCTGATGCTTAGTGACATTAAACACCATTGAGCATCATTTTATATGTCCATTGACCATCTGTATGTCCTCTTTGGAGAAGTGTTTGTTCAGGTCCTTTGCCCACTTTTTAAATTGGATTGTTTATTTTTAGAGAATTGTAATGCCGGTGGCCGAGGCCAGGCAGGTTCATATTGGATTTGGGCAGACGGTAGAGAAACTGTGGAGCTGGAAAGTATAGGGCCATTCCATTTAATAAATGTCTCACAATGGTGGACAAGCACACAGGCAGGGAAAACCACCTCTCAGGCAAACAAACAGAAAAATGGCCCTCACAGTGGTGGGCAGGAAATCCACACATTCAAAATCCCCCATCTCTTTCTATATAAGGCACCTATGGCCTTATATAGGCTATGCACACGTGCCTCTGCCTCGTGCTCATGCACTAATTATACAAAGTGCTTGCAGCTGGTACACCAGCAAGCAAGCCTAACGTACCTGCCCCACAGGTATTGACTTTTATAAGTTTCTTATAAATTTTGGGTATTAACCTCTTCTCAGATGTAGTGGGCTGCCATTTCATTTTGTTGATGGTTTCCTTTGCTGTACAAAAACTTTTTAGTTTGATATATAGTTCCACTTGTTTTTCTTTTGTTTCCCTTGTCTGAGGAGACATATAAAAAATATTGCTATGAGAAATATCTGAGTTTTACTGCCTATGTTTTCTTCTAGGATTGTTATGGTTTCAAGTCTAACATTTAAGTCTCTGATCCATTTTCAGTTGATTCTGGTATATGATGTAAGAATGTGGTCTAGTTTCATTTTTTGCATGTATCTGTCCAATTTTCCCAACACTATTTATTAAATAGACAATCTTTACCTATTGTATGGTGTAATGTTGGTGCCCGAGGCCAGGCAGGTTCACATTGAACTTGGGCAAATGGTAGAGACACTATGGAGTGAGAAAGCATTGGGCTATTACCTTTTAATAAAGTCTCACAATGGTGGACAAGCACACAGGTAGGGAAAACCGCTTCTCAGGCAAACAAACAACAATATGGCTCCTCACAGTGGCGAGCAGGCAATCCGCACATCTGCAATCCCCTTGAGCACAAGCACCCATAGCCTTGTGTAGGCCATATAGATATGGCACTGCCACGTGCTCACACACCAACCAGGCAGAGTGCTTGCAGCTGGTAACCCCACAAGCAAGCCTATCACAGCTGCCCCACATATGGTCTTACCTCATTTGTCAAATATTAACTGACCATAAATGTGTGGATTTATTTCTGATGAAGGAATTAAGCAAAAACAAACAAACAAACAAAACAAAACAAATTCATAGACCCATAAAATTGTATAGTGATTACCAGAGAGAAAGAGGAGTAGGGGAGGTAAAGGATGGCAAAGGGGGGATAAATGGTGATGGAAAGAGACTTGATTTGGGATGGAGAACACACAGTACAGTGTACAGATGATGTGTTATAGAATTGTATACCTGAAACCTATGTAATTTTATTAACCAATGCCACGCCAACAAATTAAAAAAATATATCAAGTTGGCATTTTAAGATAAAGGCACTTTTTTTTTTTTTACTTACAGAGACAGAGATAGAGACAGAAAGAGGGACAGACAGACAGGAAGGGAGAGAGATGAGAAGCATCAATTTTTTGTTGTGGTATTTTAGTTGTTCATTGATTGCTTTCTCATATGTGCCTTGATCGTGGGGCTACAGTAGACTGAGTAACTCCTAACGCAGGCCAGCAACCTTGTCTCCAAGCTGGTAGCCTTGCTCAAACCAGATGAAGCCGCACTCAAGCTGGCAACCTTGGGGTCTCGAACCTGGGTCCTCTGCATCCCAGTCCGATACTCTATCCACTGTGCCACCACCTTGTCTAAGGCACTTCTTAAAAGCAGTAAATAAGACGAATGTGGAAGATGTCCTCCCTGTACCAAGAAGAAAACCACAAACAAACCTTGATAAATTAACCCTTTTATTCTCAGCTACTTCCCCACCACTAAGTGTGTTGACCCAAACCTGGTTGTCATGTTCCATTTTTACAATCCACTACTCTTTGTGCAAACCACTCAGCTCTAACTTCTTCTGGAGTCTTCCTTTCTTTAAGAAGTCTGCTATGTCACATTAAACTTATATAGGGGTCCTTGGGTTATAACAGTGTTGACATAAAACATTTTGCGTTTACAATGCTCACTCCCATAAAAAAAGAGAGTGTTTTGGTTCATGCCCTTAGTGTCGTACTTATAGACTATGTGGGCAAACTAGTTTGTTGTGTGCATTGGAAGAATACGCAGTAATGCAGCATATAATTGAGGGGTTTGGCGACCGCCAGTATGCATACCTACAACACTTTGGACTGTTAAAAGCGTAAGTGTAAGTGTTCCATTTGTGTTGCTTTGTTTGGCAACTTTTTGGCTCTTATAGCTCCTAAATGAAAGTCAAAGTCTTCAGGTGGCAGTACTTTGAAGGAGAGAAAGGACATTGACATCACAATGGATGTCACCCAACCACTAGCATCAAATGAAGAGGAGCTGTCTGCTAAGGACCTCATTCAGCTGAAGAAGCAGCTGATTGAAGAGGAGATAAAACCCCCAGAACCCAAGAGATTTACTACCAAGGATTTAGAAAAAGGTTTTCTATGGTAGAGGATGGATTGGCAAAATTTCAGGCTGAGGTCCCCAGCAATGGCAGATTCAGTAAGGTCCACAGAGCTGTTACAGATGCCTTGCAATGCTATAGGCAGATTTTGGAAGAGAAGTCATCAATCTTCTGGACTAACCTGGAGCAATTCTTTAAGAAGGTAGAGAGGTCTACAACAGATCCTGTAGCCTCTACATCAGCTGCTTCTCAAGATGAAACACCTGTAGTACAGGTAGGATCATCTCCAGTGTCTCCTTCATGCTTCATAGGCAATCCTGATTCACCTGACCCAGTATCTCCAGCACCTTCTGCAGGTTCTCCTGCCTCTCCAGCTTCCTCCTCCCAATAGGTCACTCTCTCCCACCTTGCGAGGCCCCTTTAAGTGTGCAAGCCAACCACAGGAATAAAGGTAAGAATTTTTTTTATAATCATTTTTTTTGTCACTTTTTTCTGTTACTATAGTACAGTGTATAGTACAGTATATTTATGTCCTTTTCTTTTTTTCTGTGGCTTAGTTGTATTTTTATGTTCTAGATTATGATTTTATAACTGTGTTAGGATAGGTAAGTGACTTAGGCTAGGGTGTGTTTCAACTTACACCAATATTTGGGTTAAGTCTCTATCATAGGAACAGAAATGTGTCATAACCCAAGGACCCCCTGTATAATAAATCTGTATGCTTTCACTTGTTATTGTGTCTCTTGTTACAGAGAATTTTTTTTTTCTACCCCACCAATGGTTGAAGGCTTTTCTGCATCTCTGCACCAAAGGAAGCCAGTGCTTCTCTCTTGATTTTGCATCAAGTGTGAGTGAAAGGGCGAGAAAGTTTTTGGTGTCACTTCAGGCGGGATTTCTGCAGAAGTGGGCAGCCACTGGGAGTGTTAGAATTGGTCTAGATGTCTTACAGTTGCCCTTCTCTCCCTTTCCCCGCTCTAACCCTTTAGCTGCACAGACAGCACACATTGGAGTTTTCCCATGTCTTTCTGTTACACCCACATCTAATCCATAAGAAATTCTGTTTAATTCTATATTCACAGTCTGACCACTTTTCATCATGTCTGCTGTTGCTAATCTGGTCCAAGTCACACTACATCTTGCCAAGATGTTTGTGTTACCTGCTCGCTGGGCTCTAGTTAAGCCATTTGCAGTCTAACAGGTGTATTCAGATCATAATGGTTTCATACCCACATAGTCCTGGCTTACCTCTCAGAGGTCACAGAATGGCTGCAGGGCCCCTGATTCACCTGAGATCACATTCCCACCAACATCCTCCCTGTGGACTTGCTCTACTGTCTGTCCATTTGGCATGCTTTCTCCCTGACTTCACTTAGTGTAAGATTTGGCTCATATGTCATTTCCTTTTTGAGTCCTTCTCTTGCCCCTTATTTATAATCTTCCTCTTTGTCAAGCAGTGGCCTGCCTCCTTCTGCTTTTTCCTCTGTAGCATTTGCCTCTACCTAACATACTATCCATTCTATTTATTTACATCATTTCTATCTTTTCCTACTAAAATGTATACTCTAGAATGGCAAGGATTTCTGAATGCTTTGTATTGTTTTATCCCCACTGCCCAGGAAAGCACAAGGCATCGAGCAAAAGTTCAGTGGCTATCAACTGACTGCTTGAATAAAAAGGCCACGAACCCTTGGCCCATTTCCCTGTGTGCCAGCTATCTGGCTCCTGTCCTTTTCACTAGAGGCCCCATCAGTGAGAAGCTCCCATGTGAATGCAGCCTGATCCTGTGGTCATGACAGTGGCAGGTCTGCTTTCTCCACCTGAAAACATGCTTCCATGGCCCTTCAGTGACTGAGAGCAGCCAGCAGGAGCACTTCATCTTCCAGAGAAGCAATTTTATCAACATAACTCTCCATCATTATCAGAAAAGGACATTAGGAGGAGGACATTTTGTTTCCTGAATTACTCAGGATTAGATTAACAAGTTCATTTATTATTAAACTAGGGTACTAAGAGGATACACTACCATGAGACAAGACTGGGTTAGGGAGTACTAAATGGTTCATTCAAAGTGATTATTATCCTGTGCAGCCCTTAAAAATTCAAAATTGAAAACACTGGGAAGCTGGTTTCAAAAAAATGAAAGAAGGGTATAGATGCCATATAATTAAAACATTAAAATTAATTTATAACTTTTAAAGTAGATATCTGCTGTAAAAGTCATAATAAATTGGGGAAACCTGCAGAAAGCTTCTGACAGTGTGCCACTGAATGCAGCTGTGTTCGTTTACCTGCATGGGTTAAGCATGTTGGAAGCTTGCCCACACTGAAAGGGAAGAACCAATTATGTATTTCCTCTGTCGGTGAAGCTGACAGCTCACTCTTCAGTGCATGGCTACATTTTATAAGATAGAGTTCCACTGGTTTAATACATTAAAACATGAATGTGTTCAATAAGTCCACCCTTGTCATAGGACAGTTCTGACATCCTTCTATGACTAGAGGAAGCTCAGTTGTTCTGAGAAGAGAGAACGAGCCGGAATATTATTAGGCTATAAAAGGAAAAGGCTTTTTAGCAGTGACCCTGCATGACCCACACCAGCCACTGAAGGAATACTAATGGCGATGCCACTGAACAAAGATCCTTGCACAAAGTCACAATGAAGAAACTTAACCAACACAGAGAAAGATGCATCTCACACATGGCCTGTGCCTCCGTGGAGGTTGTTCTGGTGAAAGCAGCATGCAAAGTGCCCTTCCTGCCCTCCCCACATCTGACTCGACTGACGTGGGGTTACATCACCTGCACACACCTGCGTCAGCAGGAGTCAAACCTCTATCAACATAAACAAGCATCACAACGCAAAGTCTCAAACCCACCATCAATGGAAACATTATAGTGCAGAATGAGCAAATCTAATCTCTCGATTGACTCCAACCTATAAAAATGCCATGAAAGCGTTCATTTTGTGAGTCCTGTTGTATGTGTAGCCATACCCTTCGATTGAGAGAAAATGGCAGTGAACCAGAACGCCAGCACAAACTTAAAGTCGCTCAATACACTACTTGAATACAAAAGAGGCTGAACTGATTCTGAAATTACTGTTCTTTAGAAATGTTTTAAAATATTTCCTTCATATCATTTAGGATTTAATACTCTGAGATGGCTTCCAGTTCATCGGAGAATTGATGCCTAAGAGATGATACAAATCTGCAGGGGCTTTCAGGAACCATGAACCATGAACCAATAAAAAACAGTCCTTGACCCTTTGTCCACAAATAACCAAAGGATTTTAGGGAAAGATAAGCCCTGCATGCTCCTTATTCTTCTACCTCCAGGCCTCATCATGCAGTTTTCTTTGCTCCTATTCAATTACATTGAAAGGGAATTCTACTTTATTATATGGTGGAGGGAGCCACTGGACCAACTCTCACAGCAGAAAGCTGGGAAAGATGGGCAAGACCCAAAAACAAAGACAATCATCCCTCGAGGTGTTGTGGTTCACTTTTTGCGGTCTCACTGTATCGCGGATTTTTAAATTGTACATATCTAATTTGGTATTGAGGATTTTTTGCTAGATCATGGGATTTTGTGGTATACAGGTATTTTTATATATTTATTATTTAATTATTTTTGCAGTAAAATAAGCAAAATAAGTGTGTGAAAGGTTAATAATAGTGTGAGGAAGGTTTATAAAACTGTGGGGAGGGTTTATAAAGGCTTAAAACATATATAAATAATATTCGCAGATTTTTGCCTATTGCAGGGAGTTCTGGAACCTAAACCCCATGATAGATGAGGGACTGCTGTAAATAAATAGAACAAAGATAAATTTATAAATAAATAAAATGCTTGAAGGCATTAGAAACTTTTGAAAGCAACCAGGACTTGAGAGAACAAGATTCCAGGGGTGGGGGAGGGTAATGCTGATGGAAATAAGTCATTTATTCGGAGAACGTCTGTTTCCCTAAAGGCATTTGTTGACTTTAAGTGGTTCAGGACTGGAAGGTAAGAAGCCAAGCAAACCCAAGAAGAAATCCAAGTGCAGAGCTTTCAGACCTCTCCAGAGGCTTGGAAGTAAACATACACACACACACAAATAAAACTCGGTTTTTCTGTGCTAACGTTGTCAGAATTTGAAGGGTCGTATTTCTGCACCAATATTTTTCTCAAGGTATCTGCCACTTCTTGCACAGGGTAGAGGGTAGGGATCCTCATAGGAAGAATCTATAAAGTGAAGATACCTTGGGCATGCCATTGGTGCTGAGACACATGAAGAGAGAGCGGCCACGTCGTCTCTCAATGGAACCCTTCTGGACACTATCACAGGTGGTGTAGTAGTCAAATAAAAACTAAACCTGAACCCAGGTCAGAGAGACCCATCATTGGATTTAGATGCTGAGCCCTTATTCTGGCTCTTTTGGAAAACAGGGCACTTCTCTTCCAGAGAAAGGTAATATTCCAGAGCCTCTACAATTATTTTCATACAAAATGCCCCTTCTTCAATAAAAAAATTACTAGGCTTATCAAAAGGTGGTACCAACAAAGAAAAGAGACAACAAATAAAGAACCAGATTATCAGACAGAGACATAGAAGTCCAGAGGGAAAAGCAGAACTAACTTCTGCAAACAGCAAGGGGACCTGTGATCCCCAGGGAAGCTGGGAGTGGTCCCAGCGCCCCACCTCCAATTGTGAAATCTCCAAGGCTGTTGGTTCTACTTTGTACTTGTAATAAGGTAAAGATGATACAATGTCTGAATAGTCACTGAAACCACCTGCCAATATCTTATGAAATGTTAAAATTATTTTCATTCTTACATCTAAGACATTATGGTCAATTTAATCTTATCGTAATATGGTGATTGAGAAGACAAGGGGGTAGGAACCAACTAATTGTATTTTTTTTCCTTCCATTTTTACTTTCCATGAGTAAATGAAGTCCATGTGTATCAGTCAAGCCATGTTCTCTTACTTTTCCAATTATCAGTAAACACTGAGTTGAGTGCTTAAAAGTTAGTCATGTTTCCTTTTTTATTTTTGTCTCTGTGTCATGATGCTCAGCAGTCAGGTGCAGCAAATGTGTGTTGAACTTGCCTGAGCATACTGTTCAAATACTTTGCACCATAGACCCTTGCTATATATATAGAGACACTTTTTACTAGATAGATGGTTAAGATAGATAGATGAGATGATAGATAGATGATAGATAGATAGATAGATAAATAAATACATGTGGATAAATAGATAGATGTTTGATAGAGAGTTATTGATAGGTAGATGAATGCTGGTTATAGATAGAGAGATGAACAATAGATAGCTAGACAGCTATAGAGAAATGGATAATAGAGAGACAGATATAGATAGGTAGGTGAGTGATAGATAGATATGGATAGATAGGTAAGTAGATAGGTAGGTATGTAGATAAGCACAGAAACTTTTTAACAGCCAGAGTTAGAAGAGTATTAGAGACTCTCACCTACATTGTCATCATCCGCATGAAAACTCTCACCTTTCTTTGAACATGTCACACTCATTTACAATTCTATGCCTATCCTTCCTTTTCCTAGATGCATTCCTTTTCTTCTTTCCTTCCTTCCTTCCTTCCTTCCTTCCTTCCTTCCTTCCTTCCTTCCTTCCTTCCTTCCTTCCTTCCTTCCTTCTTTCTTTCTTTCTCTCTCTCTCTCTCTTTCCTTCCTTCCTTCCTTCCTTCCTTCCTTCCTTTCTTTCTTTCTTTCTTTCTTTCTTTCTTTCTTTCTTTCTTTCTTTCTTTCTTTCTTTCTTTCTTTCTTTTTTAAGAGAGAGAGAGACCCCTGCATGCTCCCTGACCTGGACCCACCTAGCAATCCCTGTGTGGGGCTTATGCTTGAATCAGCTAAGCTATCCTCAGCCCCTGAGGCTGATGCTATGACCAACTGAGTTATCCTTAACACCCAGGCCAGTACTCAAGCTAATCAAACCATGCTGTGAGAGGAGAAGAGAGAGAGATGGGGTAGAGGGAGGGAAAGAGAAGCAGATGGTTGCTTCTCCTATGTGCCCTGACCTGAGATCAAACCCAGGACGTCCACATGTCAGGCTGACACTCTATCCTCTACGGTGGCTAGGTCAACCATATAGGGCCCTGGATACACTTTTATTGGTTCCCTGAACTTTACATTTAACTGTCCTCTCTTTTAAAACACAGATCAATAAAAGTTTTGTTCTTCACCTGTAATCAAAATTATTCACCTTTTCTCTGTTCCTTTAATACTCTGCAAGTATTTTTGTTATGGTGATGATCATATATATTCACTTATAATTATAAATTTTATGTTGTTATGAGATCTATTGAAGTAAGCATAATATTAATTTAATGATTTAGTAGGTAAAATTCACGACATCTTTGATCAATTTGTATATTCTTGTTTCCCAAGGAATCAACCCTACCACATAACTTTTTATGTACATTAAATACAAATGTTCCTGAAAAACCTCAAATTTTCTGTATATATATATAGTTTTAAATTTATTTGGTAACCATTTATTAAATAGTCATTACATGGTGCTGTATTTTCTATATTTTTGATAAACCAGAAAGGCATATGATATTTTATTCATTTTTTATCTTTAAAAAGTCTGGCAAATTGTGAGTGGTCACATATGCTTGATGTGGACCATGAAAACCTGAATATTTGCATATTTAAGAACTCAACTTGACCTATTAAAGAAGAAACTGCTTAGGAAAGTCTTTTTGTTGGTGGTGGTGGTTTGTTTGTTTGAAAACAAGGTATTCAAAAATTTGGGGAAACAGACCCTTCTTCAGAGCACCATGAGAGACCCTATGGTAGACTGGCACATACCTGCTTCCCTCCTGCCTCAGCCATTTGTTTGTTTGGTGGCCGGAAAGGCCTAGCTGTGCAGAACTCCTCACTAGCTTCACTGACACTTAGCTTCCATGTGTTTCTAAAAAAAACATTTGTAATGTGTCAGCTGTGAGCTGTGGAGAGTTCATCAGCAAGTTAAAATCTGGGAGAGGTGAGAAAAGAAAATCCCAAAGACAAAACAATTCAACCCCAGATTTGAGGGAAGTGTCTGGCATGTAAGATATGCACAGCTGAGTATTCACAAGTTGCTCAGAGATAATGGTCTATGCCCATTAATGAAAAGTGTGAACCCCAGCAGAGACAGGAAGCCACAGAAAATTTCAAGACTCAACCCCAAGTGGGATGTGCCACTGGGACCATGGCACATGGAATAGCTTTTCCAAATGGCCCTCCATCCTTAGGAAAGTCTAGAAATAAGTTTTTCCATTCATGCTATGAGTTGAAATAAAAACCATTGGGACAGATCATCTGTGTTGAACCTAAAATTACATAGCCCTTGTGCAGTGTGGGCACAGAAACTGCTTTTCTCCTCTGCTCTATTTTATCTTGCCATTGACTCTTATTTCCTAGAAAAGTAGGAAAGTGCACAGGCTTTATCTGAGCAGTGTGTATGCTTCTGCAACTGTCTGCATGTGTGTACGAGAATGGCCTGTGGTGCCAGGTGATAGGGACTCCTGGATCCCAGTGGGTGGAAAGCAGCATGGGTCCTGACTAGAAATGTCTCCCAAAATGGCTCTGTGGCCTGACCAAGCCGTGGCATAGTGGATAGAGCATCAGCCTGGGACATTGAAGACCCTGATTCAAAACCCTGAGGTCTGCAGCTTAAGTATGATCTCACCAGCTCGAGCGTGGGATTACAGGCTTGAAAGTGGAATCATAGATATGACCTCATGGTCGCTGGCTTGAGCAAGGGATCACTTGCTCTGCTGTAGCCCCCACCTCCAACCCCGGTCAAGGCACATATGAGAAAGCAATCAATAAACAACTAAGGTGCCATAACTATGAGTTGATGCTTCTCATCTCTCTCCCTTTCTGTCTGTCTGTCCTTGTCTGTCTCTCTCTCTCCCTTAAAAAAAATAGGCTCTATGAATATTTCCTCATATCAATCAAACAGAATTAGTGAGGGGCCATCTAAGACATCAGTTGACTCAGGTATCTATGTTAAAGACAAGAAGTATTTCATTAAAATTTAAAATAAGCCGAGTCATAGCACCAATAATCACAGTGATACTACCTTTTATTGTTGTTTATCTCACTCCTGGACTGTTTCCAACATTTTACATTTATCAAACCATCAACTTCTCAATAACTTTGTGTTAGTTTCTTTCTTTTTTTAACTTATATTTTATTACTGATTAAAGAGATGGAGAGAAGAACATTGATCTGCTGTTTCACACATTTATGCATTCATTTGCTGATTCTTGTATGTGCCCTGACCAAGGATTGAATCCGCAATCTTGGCATATTAGTGCTATGTTCCAACAAACTGAGCTACCCAGCCAGGGCACCTTATATTAATTTCTTAAGGTTGCTGAAACAAAGCACCACAGACTGGATGACATAACAACAGAAATGTACTCTCTCGTGATTTTCTCAGAAGTCTGAGATCAAGGTTTTGGCAAGGTTGGTTTCTTCTGAGGTGGTGGAGGAACTCTGTCTATGTCTCTTCCCCAGCTCTGGTCTCGCTGGCAATCCTTGGCTTTCCTTGACTTATAGACCCATTGTCTCCATCTCTGCCTTTATTATGATGTGGTTTCTCCCTGTGTGTATGTCTGTGTCCAAATTTACTATTTGTATAAGGACATGCTCATAATTGTCAGAGTCTACCCTATTGGCCCTATTTTAGCTTGATTACCTCTATAAGGACTCTATCTCCAAATAAGGTCACATTCTGAGTACTACATGATAGAAATTTGGGAAGTAGGAAGAATCCAACCCCAAACAAACCTTATGAGGTAAGTTCTAAAATTGTTTTCAGTTTTCAGATGTGGAAACTGAGGCACAAAGAAGTTACACAATTTACTCAAATAGACTTCATTCATTAATCTCTGAAGTGGCAGATTAATGAATGAATTGGCAGAGCCTGTCTACCAACCCAGCTAATGTGGCCTGAATTTATTCACTTAATACTACCCTCTTCTCGCTCTTTGTGTGGCTTAGTGATTAGGATTTTAAGAAATTGGCCAAAAAAGGAAAGGTTAATCCTGGCTAAATTTCTAATCCTTTGAGGGTTAAGTTAGAGAAAACAAATTAAGGTTGTTTGAAGATTTTGAGCCTAATGAGAAACTTTGGTCTCATTTAATCTAATTTTTATGATTTTTCACTGTACCCCATAGTAACTACTTTAAAGTAGTTACATTTCTGTATACACTCCTATTCTAGGTTTCTGTATGCCTTGATATTTCTTATCTAGTTGAATAGTGTCTTAATAATAACATTGTGGTCTCTCTCTCTCTCTCTCTCTCTCTCTCTTTCTCCCTTTCCCTTCCTCCCTCCTCTAAAATTTGTAGGCTGTTTTACTAATTTGTTTATGCCAACTTAGGGTAAACACAGAAAAAATAAAACAATGAGGAGCACTAGAGAATTTTTCTTTAGTAGTAGTGCATAAGAAGTTGTGCTTCTGTGTGCCTTTCTAGCTGTTTATGTTAGGACTACTTAGCAAAATTCTCCTGCCTTGCCTATAATTCCCAGGGAAAAGAAAGGGTATGCTGGCTATTCCTGTTTTATTGTTTGTTTTGTTTTGTTTTTGTTTTATTGTTTTGAATGTTGTTCTGAGTATCACTGAGCAACCTGCAGTTGGTCAAGAAACAGAGTTTCTTCCAGTCTTGGGAGAGGTTTCTATTTGCTTCTTTCATTTGACCCCTTTATCTCTCACTGCATTGTAAGCACATCTCCCCACTCTGACTGAGCTCTCTCTACCTCTGAAATGCTACAGAGCTTTGTCTGACCTTGCAAGCAAGCTTTGCTTTGCAAATAAACCAGGATACCTATTGCTTGCCTTCTTTTTTATTCCCTCTGAAATAAGAGATTCTATTTTTAGACTGTGTCTGAGAGCCACCCACTCAGTCTCTACCAGATGCCAGAAACAAATGACCGAGTTATTCTGAGGAATGCAAAAGATGGTCCCAAAGGTCAGCATGAGGGGCTTTCCAAACTCCGTGCATGAAAGAAAGCTTCCAATTTCATATCTCAGTGTGACATTCCCTGTACTGGTCTCAAAATCTCAATTTTTTTAACCTCTGGGGGAAAATGAAATCTTTCTACCATCATCTGTGTCTCTCATTCATAATTCCCAAATTCAGATGCAGACACTGAGATGATGGACTCAAGCAAATATGCTATTCTGGATGTGAGCCCCAGTTTCCAGGTTACCTGACCTGAGAAACTCTTAATAGATTTCACATAGCCATTCTTAACTGGACAGGCCAGCTTCAGCACCAGCATCTGGTTGGTTATAATTTTCACTTGTATCCTGCCCTTCTTCACACAATGTGTTCATATCACATCCTTGCCCAGGTCATTCCCCTATACTCCTTGCCTTCTTTTCTCCATCATTTTTTTAATCCAATTCTATACAACTCAATTTCTCAACAGGATTTACCATGTTCATAAATGCCTTCATCGCTTGCACAGAGTGCAGCCAGAGCACAAAGTAAATCAGATTCTTCCTAGAAGCACATAGAGGCAGTTGAGTTATCCTGATGTGCAATCTGAGATAGGAGCAACAATCTTATTCCAATTACTGATCAAAATGGGAACTTCACATAAGTGTGTAGTAGTATTATTTCAATGGTGTATTTAGTAGTAAAAATGTTGAAATATTTAATATTGGTTCCCTGGAAACAAAGTAGATCTAATTCCTTACTCTTATCTAATAATCTTGTTAAACATGGTCATTCTAATGAATCCCCTTAAAGTCACAGGCAGCTGTATGGTCAGATATAATAATCTACTGTTCTTTTCTTGAATAGGATATAAACAGGACCTGTCATTTGCCTACTGATAGGCCCCTGAATACCATCAGTTAGAATGTAAAATCACATACTCATGATGTTATCACTGACATGTATTTTTAATGAATCCCATTTTAGGTATGCAAATACATGGGTTACTTGACATGCTCCTAGACAGAGTCAACACACACAATTGAATGGTCAATTCCACTAGAAAAGTGTCATGAAAGTCCTGGAATACTAGTGCGCCATACACTTAGAATTTAAGGAAGAACTTTACCCCTTACTCTTCCTCCAGCCTAAGTCAGCGCACACACAAAAGGCAGAAGCACCATCCTACCGGTCTGTTTGATGAGTGGTTGATATTAAAAGGGGAAGAAGAAAGGAAAAAGAAAAGATTAGATATACTCAGTTAATTTTAGTTTTGTCTGATCTTTAAATAAGCATTTTTTATGTTAATAAAATGGACAGTCAGTTAATTTTAGTTTTGTCTGATCTTTAAATAAGCATATTTTTTATGTTGATAAAATGGAAAGTGTCTGCAAATAAACAAGGTTTCCATTCATCTTTCTCCCTAAATGAATCTTTCTAGGGTTTAGTATTTTGTCCCAACTCTGAAAAAAAGCGAACCAAACAAACAAAAGACAAGTTTTCATTCTGTATTTTAAACACAACATTTTACATTTTTCACAATCAAAATAATCATCTTCTGAACATGGATGATATTAAAGTTTTTTTGAATGTAATGTTCTGCCAAATTTTACAATTGAAGTCATGTTAATTCATTTATCATTTCCTAGTATTGTGCTTTTTTGTTGCAAGTGTTGAAAATTTCTGAATTTGGCAGGTTGTCCTTCATGCTTCCTATCTAGTGACATTTATAGGGAAGTCAATATGCGCTATTATGCAACAAAATAAAAATAAAACCATGATTGAATCTTTATGCAAACATTTTTGAAAAATGTCTTCAAGATAAATTAATGCTTAAATGCATGTATTTCTGACACTCACATTACTACTATTTTCATGCTACATGTTCCCCATTAACAACACCAAGGTTTTTCTTTCAGACAGTTAAAAGCTTCTCTATATGATATTGCCAGCAAGACTTTCTCTACACCATTAGCTTTTCTAGGTCAAACACATTTCATTGACCTGGAAGCACCTTGGCCATGGGAGATCAGTCTCTTTCAACTTACCGCTATCATTACAAGTTTTCCGGGTCATTATTTCCTGACTCTTGACTTGTGGGTCTGTGTGATTCTGATGGATTTAAGAACTTTGTTACCTTATCAAGTAATTTATTTATAGTGTCTTCTGGGTCTAGAGAGAAATGATTGTTTCCTGTTAACCTTTGGATTTTTAAGAATCTGATTTAAGTCTGATGATTTGTTTGTACACTTGAAACACTGAACTGATGGTTTCTCTAGGTTCATAATGAATATGTTTGTAAATCAGAACAGAGGTAGGAGCAAGTGGTGAGTTCACCCTGAGGCTCTTCTGGAGTTCAGGGTCAATATCAGGACCTCCCAACTGAAGAAGGGACATGAGGACTTAAAGGGTGTGATAACTTAAAACCTGTGATCTACCTCAATGCAGAGGGGTCTCACACATGCTTTTGTCTGGTAGATGCTCTGTTAGCAGGGAGTTTCTTGAAAATCCACACAAAGACCCTTGGTGCCAGAGGTAACATTTGAAGCAATAACACTGGGGAACAAAATTTTTGTTGCATCCACAAAAACACTTGTTCTTACCTAATTCAAGTGTGCTGATCTCAAATCTGACATTAGTTTTTCTCTGTAAGCTACAGTTTTTTGCAATTCAAGATTTTATGTTTTCATCTTATTGTAAAATTTTCAACATTTAGTTTAACATAATGAAGTAGAATGTCTTCTATGGCATCATCATTGTGAAAATATAATAATTTATATAATGTAGTAAATACACTAATACACTAAAAGATATGATTGCATCAGAATTTGTTGACAATTTTGAAATAGAACATATTAAAACACTTATTTTAATCATAAAATCTGCACAAAACTTATTTAAATTCTATTCAGGCAAAAATTTGTGTTTGTAGCTCTTGCATTTCTGTACTTGTTGCAGACAATCTCGTTTGATGCTCCAGCAATAGTCTGTTCATCACTAACAGCTCCAAGATTTTTGGGAAACTTATCAAGATGACTGTTCAGGAAGTGAATCTTAATGTTCATGTTACATCCAATGTCGTGGAAAGTCAACAGCATCCTTTGAACCAGAAGTTCATAGTTTTTGGGTTTTTTGTTGCCAAGGAAGTTCTTTGTAACTGCCACAAAAGACTGCCATGCTGCTTTCTCCTTATTCATCTTCTTGGCAAATTCTTCATCACGATTGAGGGTTTGAATTTGAGGTCCATTGAATATACCTGCTTTTATCTTCTTGAAAGACAGGGCAGAAAAAGCAGAAATAATATGTTGAAATCATTCACTTTCTCTATTCAAAGCCTGAACAAACTGCTTCATTAAGCCAAGTTTGATGTGAAGTGGTGGAAAAATGATCCTGTCACGATTAAGTACAGGTTCATTCACAATATTTTGCATCCTTACTTCCAGAGCTTAATGGTTTGGCCACTCTTTCTGTGTCCAGTGTTTCTCCTGAGCTCGGCTATCCCATAAAAACAGAAAGCAAGGATATTTCGTGAAACCTCTCTATTTTCCTAGCAGGAAATTGACCATTTTAAGATGCACACAAATGATCCAGTTATGCTCCTCACACTTCAGAAAGTCAAGGACAATTTTTATGTCATTATAATCTTCTCACAGATGAGTTGAATAACCAATTGGAACCGCTGCATTAACATTACCATTGTGCAGGAGAACACATTTCAGACTCCGTTTAAAACTGTCATGAAATAGCTGCCATTCTGTTGGACTGTAAGTGGTGACACCTAGCTGGCTGAGAAGACTACTGATATCATGAGAGTAAACAAAGTGTTTCTCTGCAGAATAAAAGTCCACAAAAAATTTTCACGCTTTCTGAAATGGGACACATGAGCTGACTGGTGAAGTACATTCTTTTCTTGAAGCCTGGAGGCTAATAACTCAGCTGCTTTCTTTGATAGGCCAAATCTCTTACTAAGTCATTCAATTCGGGTTGGCTAAACTGCTAAGGGGTTAATGACTGCTTGGCATCAGAAGAAGACCTTTCAGATTCTGCAACCATTTCCTCATGCATCTTATCAAAATGCACTTGATCACCATGTTCACTTTCTTTGTCATTAGAAGAAATAAAATCATTGAAAACTGGAACCAGGAGTGCATTGAAAACTGGAACCAGGAGTGTCTCAGAGTATGGGATAGGTTGTATTGCTGAAGGACTATTAGGATATGTGAACATATGCTGTTTTTTCTTGCTGATGCCCTTTGTATGGATCAGACAGAAATAACAGTCACTGCTGTGGCCCTTAGGTTCATGTCAAGCCATGGGAATACCAAAAGGCATTCCTTTGCATTTTCCTTTTGTCCAGTTACAAAGCATTTCTTCACAATTATGACATATAATATGAGGAGCTCAATTCTTGTCTTGATCACCAAGGGGAACTTGAAAATAGGCAATATATGTACATGTCACAAATGATGAAATATTGCACCTTTGACGTGGAAGTGTGTAACAGCCACATATATAACAGAAGGTGTCAGGACTGTTCATACAATTACAACTACTCGAAGAAGCCATGATTCAATCTGAAAACAAAATAAGAGGGTGTTTTTATCAGATAATAATTTTTTACATTTAAAAACAGCTACAATTATGTAAAAGTGATGTTTGTAAAACATTAATTGCCTAGTTATGTTCAATTCAAGAGTTGTTGCCCTTTAACTCCAATTTAAAAACCAATACATGCCATTAACTGTAACAAAAAGAAATTAAAATTGCATGAAAACAAGAGCATGTGCCAAAAAACAGATTTCATATTTGAAATCAGTGATGCAGAGATATGTAGAAACAGTTCTGAAACCTCATGCAGCAGAAAATTAAAAAAAAATGTCCTCTTTCTCATTTCTTTCTGCAGTATACATTTAAGGTTGGAAAATCCTGCACTCATAGCCTCCAAGCCTGGCCAGGATCCCCGGGCAGGGGAGTTGGCTTCTATGTGGCAGACCTCATTTGCCCTTTGGCAAGCAGGTGCCAAGCAATAACTGCACTTCTGTTCCAGGCACAACCTCAAGCTCAAGGCTATTGTCTACTTGTTTGCTTCTGAAACAGGCTTTATTGCTTTGCATCTTGTGCAGAGATTGAAACTGAATTTTACCAGATATGAAGGGAATAATACAGCTTTGTTTGTTTTAATGTTAATAATGCCCAAAGGAACTGGCAACAGTGAAAATATCTTTTAGCCTACAAGTCCACCTTTAGTTAGATTTTTCATTTTGAATTGTTCTCAAAAACTCTATTTTCCTCCCTCTCTTGGTGAGACCATTACTTCTTATATTGATAGTACAGCGACAATAAAGCTTAGTCACAGGGCCGATGTTAATATTTGTAAAGATCTTTGAAGATAAATTGATTCATATAAGTTCTAAGGATGACTCAATAATTATGCATAATTACCTTTAAAATGTTTTCAATTTATACTTAGAGATGTATGTTCACTGTAGCTATATAAGCTTGAATTCTTAAACAGTTTTCTTCATACAGTTTTGTTTTAATCCCAGTGTAGGACATAATCTTTCATACTTTTTTGGAAACATTAAAAGCCAAATCTAATTTCATCTCGTTCAAAAAGGATCAATGTTCTAGGTTTCTTGAAAGAAAAAAAAAAAAAGCTTAGGCAAGCTGTGTACTTTTCCTGGGAGAATTTCTTCAAATGAAATGGGCTTTCACCTTCCTTAATATCTAAATCAGAAAAGATGTGTGAAACTGGTCTTTCTCTTCCTCTTTCTCTTGGTCCTGATGAATGCCTCTGTTACAGTGTATTCCCAGTGTGCGTATGGGCAAAATATTGTCTGTCCAGAAGCTTTAGTTTTAATACAACAAAAAACCTTTGAGCTCCTATTACTCTGAGATCTTGAAACATTTATAGCCCACCATTGCTTCTGAAATAAAATACAGAATGGGATTTTTGCCCATGGACTGCAAGGTGTTGTACTGGTAGAAAGAAGATACATAAGGATGTTACTTGTAGTCATCTAACCAGGAGTTGTTTTAGAGAGCTGTGGGCAAAGAACCGTAAGAAACAAAAGAAATAAATATTATAAAAAATGAAATAAGTTTAATTTTTTCTTTATTCATTCATTAATCTGTTCAAGAAGAAATTTTTGAGGTCTTAGTTTGTATCCTGAACTATATTAGTTCTTGTACATTAAAAGAAGACTAAGTCCCTGAAATGAAAGACTTTAGATTCTGGCTTTCGGCAAAGTTGTAGAAATCTAGTGACCAAATTGAAATGATATAGGATTATATGCAGACTATGGCAGGTTAACAGAATTGGAAGGAAGTGTTACAATAATATAATGTTATTGTAATTAAATATATAGAAATATAGAAAAATATGAAAGATATTTAGAAATAAATTAGGATATAATGTTAAAAACCATTAAGACAAGTGAATAACGCTGCACTCTCTGGGTGGGAATTAATCTACTGCGTACAGATATGATAGGCAGACTATACCTTTTGCACAAGGCTCGTGTGTATAAAGTTAAATATAGATAAAAAGTGGTTTCCCTAGGAACACCTTAAAAGTGGCTTGATGTGACATTTCTGTAGATTAACATAAAAAGGTTCCCCTGCTAGAAACTCCCAAAAAGGTGGTTTGATGTGATAATCCCTCTGTTAGAAGGCAGAGGCCAGAGCCTGACCAGGGGTGGCGCAGTGGATAGAGCCTTGGACTGGGATGTGGAACACCCAGGTTTGAGATCCTGAGCTCGCCAACTTGAGCGTGCGCCCATCTGGCTTGAGCACAAGCTCGCTAGCTTGGACCCAAGGTCGCTGGCTCCAGCAAGGGGTTACTCAGTCTGCTGAAGGCCCACGGTCAAGGCACATGTGAGAAAGCAATCAATGAACAACTAAGGTGTCACAACGGCAACGAAAAACTAATGATTGATGCTTCTCACCTCTCTCCGTTTCTGTCTGTCTGTCCCTATCTATCCTTCTCTCTCTCTCTCTCTCTCTCTCTCTGTCCCTGTAAAAAAAAAAAAAAAAAAAGGCAGAGGCCAGAAAAGGTACTAGAGCAAAGGGGCCCCCTGCTACACTAGTCGCCCAGACTCCAACATTGAACATTCCCTGACCAAGGGCAGCTGAGAGGAGCACGCACACTAAAGGGTCCCCATTAAGCTGTACTGTACCCACGCACACTTTAGGATTTGTGAGTAATAAACTGCCTGTGTGATTATTGCAACCAACTTGTATGTCGGTTGTGTCTTTCCTCCGGTGGCAATTGGTTTCAGTTCCAATAAGTAGAATTCCTCATAGCTTCCTCAAGAGTAGTCTCAAAGAGGCTGGCAGCCCTGCTGTTAAGCAGGTGTGTCCCACTGCATGGAGAAGTCAAATCTGGTATGCCTGATGGACATAGAACTCGGGGTTTACTGGGACAGGAAGGAAGAAAGGAAGGAATGAAGCATTGCTTTCTCAACAGACTACTGTGTTAATGATTGTGTTAAAAAATGTAGTAAGGGTCTTTAGTGTTTGTTAGGAAATTGTTGTGCAGGATTTGAAGGTGTAAGACATCAAAGTGGGACATTTGTACAGAAAGACCAAATTGACACAAACATCTAAAAATGTGATAAAGTACCAAAGAATAGCAAATTAATATTAATATTTTAGGGAAAATAGGTTTCTTGTCTTCTCCTTTCTGTAGGGAGTGAAAGTAAAAGTATGTGAAAGTTTCCTAGCTTGCAGAGACATACTGTGTAGGAAACTCTTTCTACCAGGAAGCTTAAAGGGCATTTTATAATTTAGGCTAGGCATACAGAGAGATTTTGTAAATATGATTTTTATACTTGTGTGTGATTTGCACCAACTCAGGATAAACAACAATATTGTATTGTAAAGAAATTTTGTGCTAGGGAGACTTAAATTCCCCCTTCCTCCACTTCTGTGAAAAACAAGGTAAAAACCTAGCCAGGTGTGGGAGATGGAGGCATTAAAAAGATTAAGCAAGCCTGACCTGTGGTGGCGCAGTGGATAAAGTGTCAACCTGGGAACACTGAGGTCGCCAGTTCAAAACCCTGCACTACATATGGGAGTTGATGCTTCCAGCTCCTCCCCCCTTTCTCTCTTTCTCTCTCTCTCTCTTTCTCTCTGTCTCTCTCACTCTGTGTCTCCTCTCTAAAATGAATAAAATAAAAAAGAAATTAAAAAGAAAGATTAAGCAAATCTTTTCCTCTCCTCTTCTTCCTTCTTTAATGGGCCATTTGCAAAAGTTTATTCCCTGGTGCCATGTAGGTTCCCCGACCCATCCTGAAAGCTTATGGTTAATGCATATACCTCTAGACCAGGGCTCGGGAACCTATGGCTCGCGAGCCAGATGTGGCTCTTTTGATGGCTGCATCTGACAGACAAATCTTTTTTCTCTCTTTTTACAGGGACAGAGAGAGAGTCAGAGAGAGGGATAGATAGGAACAGAAAGACAGGAATGGAGAGAGATGAGAAGCAACAATCATTAGTTTTTTGTGTCGTTGTGACACCTTAGTTGTTCATTGATTGCTTTCTCACATGTGCCTTGACCACAGACCTTCAACAGACTGAGCCACCCCTTGCTGGAGCCAGCGACCTTGGGTCCAAGATGGCGAGCTTTTGCTCAAGCCAGATGAGCCCGCACTCAAGCTAGCGACCTGGGGGTCTTGAACCTGGGTCTTCCTCATCCCAGTTCGATGCTCTATCCACTGCACAACAGCCTGATCAGGTGACAAATCTTTAATAAAAAAAATAATAACATTAAAAATATAAAACATTCTCATGTATTACAATCCATTCATTTCCTACCGTTCATGTTCATGGCTGCCGGTGGCTGGAGCCAATCACAGCTGTCCTCCAGGACAACACCAAAGTTTTATTGGATAATGTGTAATGTACACGGGTTGTTGTGAGGTCAGGAAGTAAATTTCCCTCCTTTTAATCAAGTAGTCAGCTAGCTAATTGCAGAAATCCTTTTGATGAAGAAGATGGCTAAAAGTAAAAAAAAAAAAGATGAGTAGTATTGTACTTTTCAGCAGGAATGGACAGAGGAATTTACCTTTGTGGAATGCACAAAGCAGGTTCTGCAGTGTGTCTAATATGCAATGATAAAATTGCATCAATGAAACAATCAAATATAAAGCGGCACTTCGACACATGCCATACTACATTTGCATCAAAATATCCAGCGGGGGACAGCAGGAAGAATGCATGTCAAGAGCTACTGTGCAGAGTGCAAGAAAGTCAGCAGCAACTTCGTGTTTGGACCCAAAAAGGTGACTGGAATTCGGCTAGCTTTGCTGGTACTTTAGCAATTGTGAGAAAGGGAAAGCCATTCACAGATGGGAAGTATGCCAAAACATTCATGCTTGACGTTGCCAATAAAATTTTTGACGACTTTTCGGATAAAGACAAGATAATCTAACAAATAAAAGACATGCCTCTGTCGGCAAGAACTGTTCACGATCATACCATCATGACGGCAAATCAAATTGAGGCAACACAAGTGAAGCACATAAATGCAGCACCATTCTTTTCTCTCGCTTTGGATGTGTCAACAGATGTAAGCCATTTACCCCAGTTCAGCGTGATTGCAAGGTATGCTGTCAGTGACACACTACATGAGGAAAGTCTGGCTGTTTTGCCTATGAAAGAGACAACAAGAGGGGAGGATTTATTCAAGTCTTTCACTGAGTTCGCTAAAGAAAAAAATCTAGCAATGAATAAACTTACTTCGGTGTGTACTGATGGTGCTCCATGCATGGTGGGGAAAAACAGAGGATTTGTAGCACTTTTTTGTGAACATGAAAAGAGACCCATCCTAAGTTTTCATTGCATCCTACATCAGGAGGCGCTTTGTGCTCAGATGTGTGGTGAGCAGCTTGGTGAGGTGATGTCGCTGGTCATCCAGGTGGTGAACTTTATTGTTGCCCGAGCTTTAAACGATCACCAGTTTAAAGCACTGCTGGATAAAGTTGGGAATAATTATCCTGGTCTGCTTCTACACAGCAATGTGCTTTGGTTGTCAAGAGGGAAGGTGCTCAGCCATTTCGCAGCTTGTCTGAGTAAAATCTGGACTTTTCTTGAAATGAAATATGTCGAGCATCCTGAGTTAGCTAACACTGAGTGGCTCCTGAAGTTCTACTATCTCATGAACCTGACTGAACATTTGAACCAGCTCAATGTGAAAATGAAAAGGCATTGAAAATACAGTCTTATCCCTTCAACAAGCAGTGTTCACATTTGAAAACAAGCTGTAACTCTTCATCGCCAACATTGAAACAGGTTGTTTACTACACTTAGAAAACCTAGGAGAGTTTAAAGATGCATGTATAGCAAATGACTCTGCTCAACACCTTGATCTCCAGCAGCTAGTGGGCTTCACATCTAATCTCCTGCAGTCATTCAAAGCGCGCTTTGGAGAATTTTGTGAGCGCACTCGTTTTTTAAGTTCATCACACATCACACGAGTGTGCGGTGGACAGTGCTGACCTGAGTTACATCCCCAGTTTCTCCTTCAGAGATTTTGAGCTACAAGCTGCTGACCTGAATGCCTCGGACATGTGGATGAATAAGTTCAAGTCACTGAATGAATATTTGGAAAGACTTACTTGCATGACAGCAAGCAGAGTTGGCGAGCAAATACAAGTGGGGAGGAATGAAAAATCTTCAACACGCGGACCAGCTGATTATCAAAACTTGGAATGCACTTCCGGTCATGTACCACACACTGCAGCTTGTGAGTATTGCTGTACTGACAATGTTTGGCTCTATGTATGCATGTGAGCAGCCTTTCTCACATCTAAAGAATGTTAAGACCAACCTACAATCATGTTAAACAGATGTAAGTCTAAATTCCTGCATGAAGCTTAACCTTACCACATATTAACCAGACTACAAAACCATCAGCAAAACCATGCAGCACCAGAAGTCACATTAATGGTAAGAAGTACTTTATTCATCATTGGTTAGCAACAGTATAACACTGAATTTTTATTAAAAAGAATTCAGAGACTTCTTGTACTTTAAAATTGTTGGTCTTACATAAAATGCACACATTTATTTGTATTTAGTGTTAAACATATTGTATGGCTCTCATGGAATTACATTTTAAAATATGTGGCATTTATGGCTCTCTCAGCCAAAAAGGTTCCCAACCCTGGCTCTAGACAAAGAAATAGCATAAATACTGAAAAATTTAGAAATGTCTTTTAATATGAAAAGAAACATTTTTGCTATTGTGTTACCTTGTAAGTTTTGATATATAGGAATATTTTTATAAATCCTATAGACAAGTGTTATAAGCTTGCTAATGAATTGTTTCATCACTCCACCTCCCCCTTTTCCCACCAACCTGTGTGTGATCAAAGGTATATAACCTGCCTCAGGGCTGTGTGCAGTGTGCATGATTTGGGTCAGCTTTGCCCCATGTTAGCCATATGTGGCCAGCATATTAAATTTCCTCCTTTTATTAAAACTCCTTAAAAATTCATTTGGACTTGGTGTCTCTATGTACACCCAGAAAAATGGTACTTTATAACAAAAACATAGCTGTATGGTCAGGATTGGAGCTTTTGCTCAAGTGGTAATTGAAAAACAAGCATGCATTTCCTTCCTGAGAAAGCTATGGAGAGAAAAGCTATACACAATGTAAGGCCAGAGGCCACGGCCATGCCAGTTTCCACTGGATTCGGGCATATGGTAAAGAAACTGTGGAGCTAGAAAATGGTGGGCCATTCTGTTTATTAAAATCCCACAACAGCGGACAAATAAACAGGCATGGAAAACTACTTCTCTCTCTCTCTCTGGGCTGACAAGCAAACAGCCAAGGGGGTGCGAGGGTGGGAGAAGCCCCTTCATCCACAAACAATAACAAAAAATGGCCCCTCCCAATGGCAAAGGCAATCTGAAATTTACAACCTACCACACCATCCTAAGAGCAAGTACCTGCAGCCTTACATAAGCTATACACACATGGTGCTGCCCTGTGCTTATGCACCAATTAGGCAAAGTAAAAGCGAGCAAGCCTAAAACATTTGTTTGTCCAACATTTCACCCCTCCAGGGTTGCTCACTTCACAATCTACTTGACAGATATCTTTCACAATGGTCCCTGTGCTAGAAATGAGGTATATTTATGTAATCATGAACAGACTACAGCAACAGCACAAGTTATACAATTACAATAATTACAAAGGCGCCCTTCACAATGTTTGCCTGAGCACTCTGCCCAAGGTGCTAACTGGAGGCCCATCTCTAGCTTCCTGCCCCAGGATATGTGGGAGAGCCTATATAATCCAGGGCTGTGTCCATGAAAACCATAAAGTGTCCTTGAAGCATCTCTGCAACTGAATGAGAGCAGCTTCCCAGTTCAGGAGGGCCTCCACTAGAGCTGGGCTCCCTCTATCAGGGTCTCTCATACTGTCCAAAAGTGGCATGTCCATCCAACAACAGAGCCAGTGCCTCTCTCTGGTTGCAGAGCAAGGGTTCATTACTACACTCAGTGATCAGTCTACAATAGACAGCCCAGCTGTCTGTGCAAATCACCAAGATAAATGTCCATTACAGGCAACTAGGTTCACATGGGGCCTCTGGCCTCTCCTCCCATCCTTGTTAGCCAGGTCTTTCAGCCTTTCTTCTATTCAAACTGGAACAGTGGGTCTTGGGGAGTATCCTCCTCTCCCACAGCTGTCTCCAACAAGTAATTCTGAAACCGTGCAAACTGAACACCAGCTATTTTTTTGGCAGCTGCTGGGGCCACCCACTTTTTCAGTGGCTGGAACTCCTGTTCCAGCTTAAGCTGCCACCAAAGCTCTGAATGGACTTTATTAGATCTGCCTGCCCCTGAAGGACTCTTGGCTGCTGGCTTTTTACCTTCTGTGTGACCTCTGACCAGGCTCTGAGTCTGCAAAAGGCAGCTTCAGCCTGAATCTCCTCCTTCTCCTCAGAAGAGTCAGAAATATCTGCTCCCACTGGCTCAGAGCCATTCCACCTGCTTGAATGCACCTCCATCTTCAGCACCTGCTTCAGCTCCTGCGGCTGCTGGCACTCAGCCTGAAGCTGAAATTCTAGCTCTTAAACCTGCAGTTGTTTCTTCACTAACTGTCAGTGCCAGCATTCTGCTTCCAGGGCAAACTGAAACTCACAAACCTGTAACTCCTTCTCCAAGGATTGTTCTAGTTCCAGGTGCCATTGATGTTCAGCCTGCATCTCACACTGCAGATTTTGAGAGCAGTCTGCCTCCTTCTCCAGCATGTACTCTAGTTCAAGCTGTCGCTTGTTCTCAGCCTATAGCCTGACCTTCAGTTCTAGGACCTACAACTCTTTCTCCAGTGACCATTCCAACTCATGTAGTTTTTGCCACTTGGTTTGCAGCTCATCCTAGAGCTTTTAACCTTGGGAAGCCTCTCTCACAGAGCTCTTGGTTTTCTCTTGCAGGATTGTAAAAAACATCCAGCCCATAGTCCCCAAAAAGAGAGCAATAGGGAACCATATGTTGAAGAACAACATCCACTCCTCTACCCAACCCTGTAAGAGTGTTGGCAGCTCCATACCAATGATCTGAATTCTGCCGACTACACCAGATGTAAGGCTGGTAGCCACGGTCATGCAGGTTCACATTGGATTTGGGCAGATGGTAAAGAAACTGTGGAGCTGGAAATGGTGGACCATTTCATTTATTAGAGTCTTGCAATGGCAGTTGAGTAAGCAGGCAATGAAAACGGCTTCTCTCTCTCTCTCTCTCTCTCTCTCTCTCTCTCTCTGGGCTAATGAGCAAACAGCCAGGGGAGGGGGACCCTTCTCTCACAAACAATAGCAATAAACGGCCCCTCCCAAAGTTGGCAGGCAATCCACAATCTACAATCTGCTGACCTGAGGGCAAGCACCTGCAGCCTTCCATAGACTATACACATGTGGTGCTGCCCTGTTCTCATGCACCAGTCATGAAAACAATCAAGTCTAACACACTTGTTTGCCCAACAGGCAAAGCCTCTGAATGTTGGGCAGTGGGGAGAACACATGTCTTAGCACCAAGAAGAAAGGCTTTGCATTTACACACAGGCTGGTCTCTTCTCACTACACAATGGAAGAAACCAGAGCACATTTAATTACAAACCCTCTTTCTTCATCTGCCTTATACTGACTCTGCCTGATTAACAGAGTTAAAAAGCTCTTAATAAAGATTTTAATACCATGCTTTCTAATATCATGCTTGGGTTACACTCTGCAATGTATGTATTCTTAAGTCATAGACTCCTATTGCCTGAGACCCTCTGTAACTTTTTTGAAATCAGGTGATGAGAAGGGGAAGTGCACATCCATAATGACTAATGAAAAGGGTAATTAGAACCCTGGTGATGGTGGATCCACAGCTTCACATAGGAAGAGTATCATACTTAAAATCTAAATAAAAGGGAAGTATTGTTATCTAGTTCAAATATTGAATTGTCATCTATGCTAGCAAAAATATGCACTTTGATGAAAGTATATTTGCTAGGTATGATCTGTATAATTGAAAATTCAACCATAAGTTTAAAATTGACATCAAAGGGGATTGGGCAAGGTTGAAAAACTCAAAAGGAATGAAATCTTATCAACTGTCTTTAGAAAATACTTTTCTTCTAGAAATAAGTTGGTTCTGTTCTTACAAATGAGACTTTTTAGATCAGGCATTATTTATTTATTGTAAAGGCATTAAGACTGTCTGCCTTTTTAATGAAATTATGTCTTAGCTCCTGCTCAACTTTCTAAGAACATTAGGAACATTTTATGTATTCATGTATGTATCAAATATCACTTGATCAAATATACATTTAAGGAAATATATTTAATTTCTGTTTGAAATGAATAAAAATATTCACTTTACTCTGCTCCATTGTCTTTCTTATTTCCTAAGAAAAATAAAGTTCTCAGGAAAAAAACTATATGGTAACTAAGTGCTTAGTATATGTAACCATTGTAGATTTAACTTTAAAAATAATCCAAAATTCCATGAGAACAAGAAACTTGCCTGATCTATTCTCAACATCTCAAAGAGTGTCTGGTATGTAATACTTTCTTAATAAATGTTTTTAAAGAATAAATTAATAAATGAGTGAAGAAATATTATCATGACTTGCAGCTTTTGAACTTTCTAAGTGCATATCTGTACCCAATATTTTTATCATGGCCAAAACTTTTCTTAATCATTAATAATTTGACTAGGCTGTGTCTTTAGAGTAAATGAATGCTTGAACAAACAAGTGGAGTTTTGCTAGTATCTTTTTTTTTTTTACATTAAACAAATCCATATAAAGGATTGAGTTGCCAATTGTGTCTTTGAGCTCTAGTTTTTGAGGCTTCCAAGAAAGTGTTTGGAGTCAGAGGTCAACAGTCTGGTTTAATAGCAGGCTAGATTTAACTTCATAAGCATTTAGTCTTCTGTGATGGGAGGGTGAGGCAAGCCCAATTTTCACTAAAAGAACCTCAAGGCTTTTTCCTAGAAGAGAAAAACTTCATCACAGCCATGGTTCCTCAACCATGATATTTATGAAACATCATCAAAGGTCACTTAAAATACCTGATCTGTCACTAAGATTAGAACAACCGTAGAAGGTAAAACAGTTCTGCCTTCCATAGTAAGAATGGGTTCCCAGGTATGAACAGAATTTTCTGAAAACACCACTTTAATTAACTGTAAACTTTGTTTTTCTGCACACCTGTCAATCAAAGTCTCCTTAACAATACCTTAGGTCGGTGGTTCTCTAACTTTTTGAAGTCAGGGCGCATTTAAAATCCTACAAATAATTGTAGGTGCACTATATACAAATTTCTGAGAAATATGTTATAACAATTAAGTCAAACATAAAGAAAAATTATAAAGTTGAAGAGTGTTTTTATGGTAATTAAACAAAATAAATACAAAATTAAATTTATTCTGAAATTAAAAAAAACATTTTTATGTTACATTTTTTGTTATGCTTTTTAGAATTTGTAAAAAATAGGGATTAAAAAATATAAAATAAAACACAACAAAAAAGTTATCTTTTATATATAGATAGATTCTTAGTAGATTTAGTGAATTCAGCAGGTCCTGGCACAAATGTGTTAAGTTTTTTCATTCTTGTGTTTATGAGAAACATGAGCTTGATGTGTCCTAGCAATTTCTTCAATGTTTGGGTATATATTTGAAAAGCAAAATCTCATTTTCTCATCAATACATTGAAGAATTTCTCTCTTTTTACTCTTAATTGCGTTGAGTGCAGAAAACCCCCACCAAACATATCATCTTAACTTTACACCAAACAAAGGATAGAAGAAACTTGCCTCCAGTCTTTCTGGGGAACATGGAGGGTAGTGTAAACAATCCAGCACCACAGCTTAACAACCTTTTGCAACCTAATCAGGCAAGTGAGGTGGGGGATTGGGCAGACTGTCAGTTTACAGCCAATTCCCCACACGTCTGTCCTGCAAAAATCTAAACTCCAAAAAGCCTGTTAGTTTTTGGTCCCCAACAGGCACATATTTCTCTGGAATACCATAGGGTGCACCTGGAAATCTTCTAGGGCTCACCAGTACACCCTGGCACACACTTTGAGAACCACTGCCTTAGGTAACAAAAGTTGAGAAGAATAGCTGATTTTCTCAAGAACCTCATTCATACACATGAATCTAGATTTAATGTTTCTCAGCAGAGCCAAGGAAAATGATCTAGTGAAAGACTTAAAACAAATAGGTGTTAAGCTATATTTCATATTCTTAGATGACTAGCTGACGCTGAAGTTCTCCTTACTAACCTTGTTTACACAAATTGCTTATGTTGAATGGAGCTGGCTTTCTTAGGTACTGAGAGATTGGGAATGCCAGCATGGTTACATGTGTAAAACTGAGTCAGTGTCCTGCCTGGTTTTAAACCCATGGTTCCTGAAATATCTACTATATACATGATTGGTCCAAGGGACTTAATTTCTATGAACTTTAGCTCCATCATTTGTGAAGACAAAGTGATCTGATCAGTCTAAAGCTTGAGGAACATCCAGTATTTGCTCTGATTATGTTCACTGTGATTGGTGTTTGAAGGATCAACAAAGTGTCAGAGAAAATAGTTTCTAACCTAAATTATAAATTATCCACATAAGTTTGCTTTGCCAGCAAAGAAATGTATCCAATATGACATCAAATAAATATGAGATGTATTTATCTTTGAGGGCCTACTGAATTAAGCATTACCTTTCATCTTGCTGGTTTTAAAGCCTTGTAGCTGCAAATCTGGCATGGCTACAATCAGGGGTTTGTGTTTCTGTGTCCTAGAGGCATGACAATGTAAAAACTCAGGAGAGATTTGTAATCTCATTCAGACAGGTTTGGTTAATATTTCTTACAGACTATACCCACTTATTAATATGTCATAAGGTCTCTTTAAGCAATAATTTTTCTCATCAACTTAATGTGACAAGACCTGCAGTTCCATAATCTCATATTATCCCTAAATCTGATTATGTCACACATGTATAATGAACAAAGACTAATTATACAATTAGCTGCTGTCCTGTTGCATTTGAGAAACTGAACATATTACATTGCACTAAAAAGCTCCCCTTAGAATTATAGTGACATCCTCCTGTGGTAAAATTGGACATTTGTTTTGAAAGACTATTTTAAAAAATAATTTAAAAAAATACTTCCTTAATTTACAGTTGAGTATTACTTTTAACTGCATTCATACTTATAAACATTGATCCCCTCCAAGCAGGTCTGATATTATGACAGGTTGTAGAACACCCCCAGTAAGAATCAGTTGCCTTTCAGATTATAATACACTGATTTATTAGGAACAAGACTGTGCATGGGAATTTTTCCTTCTTTCATCAGAAAGTTTCTACTCTGTGTTCTTACATTCCAACTTTTCTGTCTTTTCCAAGACTGCAGTCCACCCACAGGGTTTTTGATTATGACTGCACTTTAAGGAAGTTAAATGTATAAAACAACAGCTTCAATACTTTAAATCAGCATGTTTAAAATGTTTTTATGACACATTTAAAGAGACATTTCTTTAGTGCTTATGTATTTGAAATAAAACTTAAAATTTTGCTGAACAGAAGTATTGTTGTTATTATTATTATTTATTGTTCAGAGAGAGGAGGGGATAAAGAGAGACAGAGTCTCTCATGTGCCCCTACTGATATCTACCTGGCAAGCTCACCGGGGGGCAATGCTCTGCCCATCTGGGGTGTTGCTCCGTTGCTCAGCAACCAAGCTCTTCTTAGTGCCTGAGGCAGAGGCCATGGAGCCATCTTCAGCACCCTGGGCCAACTAGCTCCAATCTAGCCATGGATGCAGGAGGGGAAGAGGAGTGAAATGGGGAGGGGTGGAGAAGCAGATGGACACTTCTTCTGTGTTCCCTGAAGAGGAAGCAAACCCAGGACATCCACACATCAGGCCAATGATCTACCACTGAGCCAACCAGCCAGGGCCAGCAGTATTATTTTTAATAAAAATAATAATTTTATTTTATTTATTTATTTATTTATTTTTAACAGGGACAGAGAGAGAGTCAGAGAGAGGGACAGATAGGGACAGACAGACAGGAATGGAGAGAGGTGAGAAGCATCAATCATTAGTTTTTTGTTGCTGTCTCAACACCTTAGTTGTTCATTGATTGCTTTCTCATATGTGCCTTGACTGCAGGCCTTCAGTGGACCAAAGCAACCCCTTGCTGGAGCCAGTAACCCTGGGTCCAAGCTGGCAAGCCTTTGCTCAAGCCAGATGGGCCCGCGCTCAAGCTGGCGAGCTTGGGGTCTCGAATCAGGGTCCTCCGCATCCCAGTTCGATGCTCTATCCATTGCGCCACCGCCTGGTCAGGCATAATTTTGTCTTAAATAGTAAGTTTCTTCAATTTAATTTAATTTTAAATATTGATTTTCTTCAATTTTAGTTAATTAAATAAGAGAATTAGTGAATAAAATATTTCGAACATAGAAAGCTAAGAACTTTTATCATTTTTAAAAAAATTACCAAAAAATAAAGGAAAACATTGGAGTATAGGTTGAAAGTATTGTTTTATTAAAATATGAACCCACTTGTCAGCATGAATTTTTATTTAAGATGAGGTACTGACGCCTTGTGGTTGCTCACATGCGTAAAACATGTGAGCAGAGCATGTAGTTCACTGTGTGGCACAGTAAGTAAGTGGTTGGTATGTTTCAGTCCCCTGGTGCACCCCAGGATCTCTTTAATGTGTACCCCAAAGCAAAAAAATGATTTCAATATTGTCAATGTTTGCCCTTTTTCATACAGGTGGACCTGGCTTGGATCTAGTCTAGAAACATCCCAATCCTAGTGGAAAAGGGGTGAGCCAGGCTGTAATGATGCCAAAGGTGCTGTGTGGTCTTGTTTCCACTCCAAAAGTGAAGCGTAGAGAGCGTCCTCAGCCCTGTCTGTGGGGTAAGACTGGGTCTTGGTAAAGAGAAGCTAGAGCAGAGGAGCCAACCACAAGGGATAAAGACATGGACTTGCCTGCCCTCCCAGAGACTTTATTCACCCATTTTTTGGTATATTATTGTTAGCTAAACCTTTCATTCATATGAGACACATTGTACCACAACAAAAATGTATCCTATATTTTTAGGAAAGGGTGTAAATGTAAAATACCAATAAAAATTTTTATGTTCCTTCGCTAAAAATAAGGCACTTACATTTTACACATAGAGCCTTATCTAGAGTATATTAAAAATAATATGTGAATTGTTGCAAATAGAAAACCCTTGGTGTAACATAAGTTATATTTATGATGAAGCAAATTATGGGTTGGGATTGTATTAGCAAGTGGAAAATAAAATTTTATTTGTTCAAAGGAAGTTTTTTAAAGACTATTTAAAGTGTAATTCTTTCTAAAATGATGTTATTATTGCTCTCTGTTGCAGTTGTATAGCTACAAATATGTAATGTCAGATTAGAAATTCAAATTTTTTATCCACAAATTCATGTACTTGTGACTCTCCTCCCAGATCACAAGGTTCAGTGAACAAATGGAGTATGCAAAGGGTAGGATGCATGCAGAGCGAAGACTTTTTAATGGATCCCAATAAATTATCTCTTGATCCCAGCAAATGGATATCATTGCTGTCAGATTCCTCGCATTCAAGTCCATCCGACAAAGCTGCAACCCACAGCCTGCTGCTGTTTGTTCTTCAATGCAGGGTTGTTTTCCAGACAGCTTCCCTCTTAACCTCCACGATCATTTCACAGTGGTCTAAGAGCAAAATGCTCAAATTGTGGTTATACAGAGATTCTCTTGCCATGTGGGAATGCTCCATCTGATGAGACCAAACTGTGTTCAAGATAAGAATTTTTTTCACAGGGACTTACAAAGCAAGTGGTAGTTTAGAAAAGTCTTTTTGGCCTTCTGTGTTTTTAGACTTCACAATTCCCTTAGAAGCGTGTAGCTGAACGGGCTCTGAGTTTTGTGTGAATGAATGGCACTTTGTTAGTCTGAATCTTGGGATCTTTCTGGTTGGGCAAAATTTTCCAATCCACCTCACGATCAGGAAAGTTAATGTGTGACAGCTTAATCCCCACTACCGTCACCTAAAAAGCAGTGTCACAAAAATACTCCACTTCCTATCTGCTAATGTCTTCACTCACAGTTAATAGAGACCTGGGTCTTAGTGTGATTGCTTTTGACAGTCCTTTCAAATTGCCTCAGCCAGCCTGTGACATATCCCCAGAGCATCTGTTTTTCCCTTTCCTGACAGCATGTCATGTCAATGTTCTCACCAGAACCAGAACCAATAAGGTACAGAAATGCTCTAAATAATAATTAATAATAATAATATAATAATGATGATGATGATGTATATTACCCTTCATTCTGCATCATTTGGGTAGAAGCAATGATAGTTCCAAGGAGAATTTACTCTACAGAGGATAGTTATAGAATTAAGCAGTAGTGTTAGAAATGAGAAATTGTGTCCATCTTCAAATGAAGTATGTGGTCTAAGATAGATTTTTTAAACTTTAGTAAAGACATTTACCTTCATAAATCCTATTTTAAAAAACTATGAGTGTAAATGAGTGCATTTTTGAGGGGGAAAGGAGTGAGGCAGTGATAAAATTATCAACATTCTTAGAGATAAAATAAGTGACTAAAAGATTATAAAAGATTTTATAGCATCAATAAGCTTTAAAGAGCCTATCAGCAAGTTTTACCAATTTTGACAGTTTTCATTCCCAGAAAAATTGGTTAGATTGATTCTCAGTAGTTAAATATTTCTATTTGACTAGGAAACTGAGGTGCACATCAAATCTGCTGAGTATTTCCTAGGTTCTGAAATTAAACATATCTACACATAGAGGTATATTCATTAGAGCCTCAAAATACTAAAACCAGAAAATACTCATAGTTATATCATAGTGGTTTCAAGTTTAAAATTTAACAATAAAATTAAATTAATGTTTTGATTATAAAATCATAAGCAATTATTCTAACCTGATTCAGGTTACAATTACATTATATAGAAAAGCATTTTGTAGTCAGAATGAATCTTTCCTGTCTTGTGATATGTTCTTAGCAAGCAGTAGAAGCAAACTATGCCATTTTAAATTAATATTTAAATATATTTACATACTTTTGTTAAAATTATTTTAAAAAGGAAAATACAATTGAGCAAAATATTCTAATACTGTTTAAGAAGAAATTTATTTAAATAAAGCATTTTAAGAAAGCATTTAATACACTAATTACAAAATATTTTTATCTATCCATTAAGAAAAACCTCAAGGTTTTTTACTAAGAAACAATTGTCGTCTAAAGTACAGAAAAGCATCACTTGCCTCCCCAGTTTTAGTATTCCAGGATATTTTCTGTTTGTTTATATCATTTTTTAAAAAATTAACTTATTTTGAGGGGATATAAATCTCAATTTTCTGGCAATTATTATTTATAAAGTTTTTGTAAAGAATACTAATATATGCAATTTCTTAATATTTATGCCTAATACATAACTAACTATATATAAATACTTTCTTTGTGACAAACTTCTGAGATGGTGATGAAATAATGTGATTGCATCAGGCCAAGGATACTAAATAGGCATCAGTGTCAAGAACTTTATGTCTGTTAATGTGTATCATCCCCACTTCAAGTCTACCTGGTCAGTCCCACTTCTGACAAGAAGAGATGAAAGCTGAGAGAAAGTGAAGACAGTTCTCAGGCAGCAGTACTAATCGATGGTGTGCTCTTCCAGTGCTACTTGACTCTGGAGCAAATCCCAAGAAGAGAGGTCAAATAGTGACTTGAGACCATGCCCCATAAAATTAGTATAAAGAAAGCGCCACTTCAGATAGAAAACTTGAGACTCTGGAACTTTCTTTAAGTAGACCAGTATATTAGACCTGTTTTATGGTTTTTACATTTGAAGAAATGTATCAACAGAGACATGTATCTTTTAGTGTAATAATATAAAATGAAACTTTTAAATAATTAGAATCAGAATAGGCTACCTCAAAAGGCTTTATAATTATTTTAAAAATGAACACAATCTGGCAAACTACTAACTACTGCCCAGCCTCAGTTTCAACTACAACATAAGAATAACAATGAGTTTTCAGGGTCGATAACAGAATTTATAAAGCTCATGTCAATAACAGAATTTATAAAGCTCATGTATAAAATTGATATGGATTTTAAATTGGCATTTTCTGTGCTCTTTGCCAGGTATCTAATGATAAATAAATTATATTAGCCCTTCCCTCGTGGAGGTAAACTTTTAGTGAGCTAAATGTTATAATGCATTTAAGAAAGAATTGATCTAAAACAAACAACCAAATAAATATGTAATTGGAAATGTGATTACTGAAATAAAGAAAAATGACAAGATGTCACGATAAAAAACACACTATTCAGCTTCTCTGAATATGTGACATCTGAACTGAGGTCTGAGGAATAAAAGAAATAAAGTGAAAGAATGATAAAATAAATTCAGGCAAAAAGGCGCATTTCCAAAACATAAACCCCAAGATGGGATGAACTGCACGATGCCTGATGTGACTCAAGTGCAGAGGGGAAGGGACAAAATGGAGAGAGATGACCCAAAGAGAGGGAAGGAAGGTGGTGAGTTCATGAGACTTCGAGGCTATGGCCAAGGTTGTAGTTATTAAGTGTACTGAGAAAACTTTGAGAAAAAGTGGAGTGGAACAAATTGGACAGAATCTGGTTTCTAAAAGATAATTCTTACTATACCAATGGGAATAATTGTCTGGTTGCTAAAAGTAGTTATGCAGAGACCATTTAAATGTGCTTTCAGAAGTCCAATGAGGGATGGTGGTAGCCTGGACTATAGCTGGGGATTGAAGATGAAGAGAAGTGGAAGAATCTGAAGGATGGTTGAAAGATGATCAGTCGCACATGAGGATAAGAAAGAGGATAATATTGAGGATAACTGCAAGTTGTCAAGCCTGGGCAACAAGATAAAGACATGTCATTGAAAGAGGGGATACAGGAAGATTCAAAAATGATTTCATGAAGAAGAATATGCACTCAAGTCTGGATAAGTTGGGCTTGGTAAATTTTAAATGTCAAGTGAAGATGATATTAGGCAGTAGGTTTAAAGATGTGGAGTTTAGAGTTCATATATAAGCTGGGATATGATTTTAAAGTTATCAGTGTATCAATGGTAATAATGACATGGCTGAAGGTAAATCACATATGTAGCAAAAATATAGAATAAAAAGAGAAGATGGTCAAGAGCTAAGTCTTGAACTCCAACTTTCCAGGACTAGTACTAGAGAAAGTCATGGTACCATGAAGTCAATTGGAATAGGAGATCAAGAAGGGAAGGGGAAAATACATCAGGACTAACCAGAGTGAAAGCAAATGGGAACTTAAAAATAATTTTTGAATGTAGCAACATGGAAGTTGTTTTACATTGTGATGGTATTAAAAATAATATTTAACATAAAATTTCATTTAAGGGTACTCTCTAAAAAATGAAACACTTGAAGTTCACAATCTAAAAAAAAAAAATGATTACTTTCCAGAATCATATGCTTATAATAAAAATCTACAGAGTTATAATGAAAAAGAAAATAAAGTATCCAGAGAATTAATTTAGAGACTGTTATTAATAGCGAAGAGATAAAGCACCAAAAAGAATTAGTATGCACCTTTGCCTCAAAACACATACATCGATAGGTTTTTGGATGTGATTCAAAATGTGTAACATTTAATATTGGCTTGGAAACACATACCACATTGCCTTGTTTTTACTCATTAAATTTCCAGTTTTTAGTAACTTAAAATATGTATGATTAAAGATATTATTTCTAAGCTTTCCATCTGGCCCAACAGAAACGAGAAGTTCTCGAACTGAATTTTGTCCTCATAATCTGTGAGGGCTGTGCTTGGCAGTGACCTTCACATGAAAAGTGTGGGCAAAGAGGAGGTTATGGGGGTGGGTAGGCAGGACCTGCCTCCATTACCCCACATTGTGAAAGTGAAGAGGTCTTAAGCTAGGTGCAAACACACCAGGAGCACTTCTTCACCCCAGCATGTCATTTTCTTTGGTTACTGACTTTTTATTTTTAGTTTGAGGGTGCCACCACTTGTTCTGGCTTCTGCATCCTACTCCGTAAAACTCCAGCTCTGGTTCATCTGTTAATATACTGCCAGTCTCTGATGATGTACTGGAGAGTTGTCAAAATCTTTAATAAACTAATACCTTTCTAGGCATTCTCATAATGTTAATGATCACGTCAAAGATACTTTTTAAGGGAGAGAAAATGAGCCAGTATAAAAGCTTTTGCTTTACTGTTTATAAATTTTCTTCAAAATGTTTTAAGGTATCCATTTTATACAACAAAAAATTAACATGGATGTCTAATTTTCTAGGAATATTAACATGCTGTGTTAGTCAGGGTTCTCCCAAGAAATAGAACCAATAGGACATATGTTGATAAATATAATGAAATTTATTATGAGAAATTGACTTATGTGATCATAAAAGCTGAGAAGTCTTTTGATCTTCCTGGGAAGCTGTTGGTATAGTTCTAGCCCTAACCCCATGGTTTGAGAACCAGGGTGCTTGCAATGTCAGTACTAATCCTAGGACAAGAGAAGACTTTGTCCCAGTTTCAATCCTCAGGCAGAGAGAGCAAATCCAGGCTTCTTCAGCCTTTTGTTCTATTCAGGCCCCAAGGTATTGAATGAGACTCTCCCACCCTGGGGAGGGCACTCTCCTTTACCCAGTCCAGCAATTCAAATGCCAATCTTATCTGGAAACAGACACATCCAGGAATACTATTATATTAGCTAAATATCCAGGCACTCCTTAGCTAAGTCAAGATGACAGGTAAAACTAATATCATATTCTTGCAATCTAGATGTCAAAGTATACAAAGAAAAGATCAAATGAAGCCCAGGTAGAAGAATAATTCTGGGAAAGGGCCACAGGTGGCTTCAGAAGCTCATTGAAGGAGAGAAGGCAATCTCATATTTCTGAATTGAATTATTCGAAATGCTCAGAACTCCTGAAAATGATCCTGAGACCTTGTCTGATTTTGATTTATTGAAGATAATGCAGTTAATACCAGAATCACTGATTTAATGAAACACTTTTTGGGGTACAAATTAGGATCATTAAATGACACAGAAACAAAATAATCAAAGAATAAGAGAAGCTAGACTGGGTAAGATTAGGACATTTTTATTAACCACACCTATACTTCTTCATCAAGAGATCAAAGTTAATATCAAACACTTACCATACATCATTGCAATCATTACATTTATATAACAGTACGATTAAATTAAGTGTTAGGTTAACTTATTTGTAGTGCGAGTTCAGGAAAATTCAATGACTCTTCTTTTAATATCATTTTAATACCTCAGATTGAAGAACTGACTTTTTGCACTTTGCTGGATGAAGCAGAATTCAACCTGAAAATTGCAGATAAAATGTTGGTATTTGAGTAAGCAGACAATAAAAGTGGTGACCTGAGAGAGCACCTATTTTTTACCTGTATTACCCTCTAACAATATCACACATTCCATGCTGGGTTGATTTAAGTCTGACATTCTTAACCTTGGATTCCTGTGGATCTGATAGATGCAGCTTCAAAAAGTCTCAAACTATATGTAATTTTCTGTGGCATTTTCAAGGTTTTGCTTTCACCACTAGAGTCTAGAAGAAGTCTTACCTTTGACAAGTTTAAGATCCATGATGGTAAAAATTTGGGGAAAAAAGAGTGAAGAGAATTAAAACTGTGGGAAGAGAAACATGTGGGTTTTCTTTTAATCAACAGCAACTCTCAAGCACTCACTGCCCACAGCCGGGGCCACTGAGGGTCAGGACAGGAGAAGCCAGAACTGACCTGGCATGGAGTTGCTCAGCAGAGAGCCATAGTCTGAAAGCATTTTGGACTATAGACCCCAGTAAGAAATACCTTTACTCCTACAGTGTGGTACCAACAAGTACAACAACTGAAACTGTAATTTCACTAATCAAAATTCAGTTTTACTCTTCAAATACACACTATTTTTTACTCTGCCTTATTTAATTTTTTAAATTGAATTTATTGAGGTGATATTGATTAACATAATTATTCCAGTTTCAGGTGTCCAATTCTACAACACATCTCTGTACATTATATTGTGTGTTCACCCTCCCCCCTAAGTTAGGTCTTCATGCATCACCATTCAGCCCCCCTATATCCTCCATCACTGCCCTTTCCTCCTCCACTCCCCACTGGCAATGACCACACTATTGTCCAGAAGAAGTTGATAGTATGATTTGGGTTTTGACTTACAGTTTGGATTTGGGCTGACAGTTTGATAAAAATGATCTTAGAGGACCTCATAATCTGATACTTCTTTGGAATCAGCCTGAACAATTGTGTTATCTTTAAAATGCAAGTAAAACCTTAGAAGAAGTAGGTTAGCATTGGGTGGCATAGAACACCCCACCTAACAGATTACTGTGCCCAAACCAATCAAAAGAAGAAAACATACCAGAAGGACAGGAGACATTAAGGCTGCATCACCCAGTAAGCAGCTCAGTAGGATCCTGGTTCATGCTTGTAACCACTGGGTTCTGTTAATATCTTACTTTATGAGATTCCCAGATTTCCTCCTGTCAGTACAGCTTCTCACTGCCTAGGGTACTAATGTGTTCTGTTGTGGATTAAATGTGTATATATCTAGTCACCTGGAAGTGATGACAGAACACCCGCACCTGTGAAGGTAGCTCAGTTTCCTGTGAACAGGTATATAATTCTGTCTCTCCAGGAGATCTTCACATTGACAAATAGGCTATTTATTGATGGTTTAAGGAGTGTCACATTTCACTGAAGCTAAATTGCCATAGATTACAAAACACATCTTGATTTCACATGTTTTTATGTTCAAATATGGTTCTATTTAAACTGATGGAGAGAAATCAAGAAACTCATTCAGCAGGACAGACCAGCTTGGTGATCTCAGTCTACAAAACATGAATGACAAAGTACCTTACTTCTGAGGTTGAGTCAGCCTCAGGTGGTTCAATCGAGGCACTCTACCCAGGAGGCCACCACCTCATCACTTTTTAGCAGACATCCCCCAGGCCCTCCCCCCTCCAGGCAGAGCACAGAGCATGCCAACTACAGACAGGAAACCCTATACAGGTCTCCCATCTTCCTAGAGAGCGTCTGGTATGCACACTAGATGCATGATCACACCTTTCCAAACCTTTCAGCAAAGCTGTTGTCTTTGGAATTATTTTCAAGTAAAAAGCATACATTAACATGTTCTTTATCCATTCAGCAAACACGTACTGATCACCTGCTGAATCCAAGGTAATGTTGTGGACACGGACATATAGAGGTGACTGGAGTGCAAGGACTCTCATGAACCCCAAAGGCTTTTTCCTTGAGGAAGACCAGCTACCCTAACGATGGTCCTCCTTTCACTCTCGCGGCAGCACTCAAAGATGTGCACAAACATGTGTTTCCAACTCTCCAATATGTGAAGCAAATCCAGCGGAGAATTAAAATGCCCGTGAAAATGACTCAGGGAGCTTCTTAAGGAAAACCTACTCAGGCCCATCACCTGGAGGTCTTGTTAAGTCACACATTGCTGGAACATCCACTGAGGATGTCTGATTCAGTAGGTTCCAGAGAATCCGCATTCCTGACAAGTTATCTTGCTGAAACTGCTTGTCCAGCAAAACTTACCTTGAGAACAACTATCCTCAGGCATTTTCTTTTACCATTTGTACGGTTGACCTTGGTCCTCCACAACATCCAGGTAGGGATCTGCAGCATTTTCCGTAGTGGCATTTCTGCTCCTATAGAGAATAATACATTCTGATGAATGACTAGCAGTAGCCAACACAGGCCTAGCACCAGTAGGTTACAGGATGCCAAAGCCCAGCCTGATATTGTGATTTATAAAAATAACTATATATTTGTTCTTTATTCCTGTTTCTGCATAGTTCTTAAAACCCAGGGAATTCTCTTAGTGGAACATGTGATAAAGGTGTATTTTGTTAGGTGAATGAGATGACTTTTAGAAAGCACCTAAGGATGAAGGTTGGTTGCCAGAAAACCAACCCAGGAAAACCTCCCCTTATCTCTGAGGAAGACAGAAGGGCTCAAGATTAAATCAATTGCCAATGGTCAGTGACTTAATCAATTATGCCTCTGTAATAAAACCTCTATAAAATCCCAGAAGGACTGGGTTCAGAGTGCTTGTGGGTTGGCGAACACATGCCGATTCGGAGAGCGGTCCTGGGGTGGTTGGAAGCTCCACAGCCGTTCCCCATGCTTTGCCCTTGCGTCTCTCCAACAGACTGCTCTTGAGCTACTACATTCTTTCATAATAAACTGGGAATCCATTAAGTAAACTGTTTCTTTGAGTTCTGTGAGGAATCCAGCAAATTAACCCAAAGAGGGCATTATTGAGACTTCTGATCTATAGTCTCATTCAGACCTGCACCTTGATATTGGGTGATGGGAACCCTTTTATTAGGAGAGCTCATTCCTCTAAAGCAGAGACCCAAACTGCAGCCCATGGGCCAAGTACTACCCACATTGTTTCTGTAAGTAAATAAATAAGGCTTTATTGGAATTCAGCCACACTGGTTCACTTTTATGTTGTCTATGTTGCTTTCACATTACAAAAGCAGACTCCTGCGGTTGCACCCTAGGAGAGCATACAAAACTGGAAATATTTACTATGGGTTCTTTAAGGACAATGTGTGCTCTTGTTCTGTGCAGCTGGATGCCTGAAATAGGTTGTGTCTTCCATTAACATTAGATTAGTTGAACCCTTTGCCCATGTTCGTTGGTGTATTTCTGGTTATCACTAGCATCATGTTGATTGATAACTTTGCAGTGAGGAATTCTCTCTCAGGAGTTGTGTCTGGCAGTTTAGAATACTCAGGTGGTGGATGTTGCTTATTGGAGTTAGAAATTGAAAGACGACTATTTTGAAAGATTGGTTGTAACTGTTTAAACAAATTAGACAAGAAAAAAATAGCTATTTATTTTCTTTTTTACTGTGGTTATCACTTTCCTGGCTCATAGACCTGTTTAACCATCTCCTTTGTTCTCAGAGTACACAGAGATATTCTTAGTACTCTCATACATAACAGACTTTAACCTTATTAGAAGCCCTGAAGACCTCACTGTTTAATACTATAGTTAGATAAAACTGATTACAAGCATCACATAAAATCTTTCTGATGATTCTTTGAACAGAATTTACAATAAAACCGAGATATTTTTCTGTTTTTACAGCCAGTTCCCAGTATGAGTTAGTCTGCTAGGTTATTCTAGGAGTGCTTTTCTTTGAGAACTCTTTGAATCATCCACCTTACCACCCATAGTAACTTTGAAAGGGTTGCTACACTGATCTCTGCATCTTCTTGTCTTCTTCGGAGGACCAGCAGACTCACTGGGTTGAATCTAGTCTGTGGCAAGCCTGCATGTTGGGGGCTGAAGTGCAAGAGAACCTGAGTGAGGACTCCAGAGCTCCAACCCTGATGCCGAGCGCTTTTCACTGTTTTGTTGTTGTTGTTCTGTTTGGTTTCTGCTGATTTTACCTACCTAGTATTTAGTACAGGTAGATATAGCATAAGGATCACGTGATTACGAACCTTTTATTCCTCTTTTTCTAACATCGTGAGGTGTGTGTTATTTTTCTTTTAACCCTATAAAGATATCTACTCAGGAAGTCTGCGTCCAGCGGGGCAGTCACAGGTGTTGAATGCAGGCAGCGGCCCACAATGACAATCTGTGGCTCCCAGCAACCTGTTCCCAAGAAATGCACCGGTAGAGATCACAACACATGATCTGGTGGCAGGTGGGGCTCACAGCCAATTTGCTCTCATCTTCCAGTCCAGTCCTTTCTGGTGTTTTCCATAGTCTTTACTGGTTGTTCATCGTGAATGTCATCATAAATGTCACATAGTTTTTATATTATTCTAGTAGGATAACATTGTCTTTTTAATGGGTAGTCAAAATGTGATGGGAATTAAATGAGACTTACAAATACACATGTTCCCAGATTGAGGGAAATAGGACATTGTTATTATGATGATGTGTTATAGGCAAGAGAGGTGTCAGGAAGTTCAATGAAGAAAATCATGAACTGTGTCTATATTTTTATCCATTCTGCAAAAATTAATTTTATATTGTCACAATACATAAATGTATCACAAATGACATATCCACAAGATTAACCCCCATTAGTAATCTGTGTTCTTTGCCAGTTGCAAAATAGCGACTATGCATTTTTTTTATCCTAATGCAAGCTGTCTATTGAATGAATTCTCGATAAAAATAGGCTGCTCTGCAGGTTAACAGAAAATGCCACTATTGCAGGTGTAAATTAGGGATGCATACATTTGTATTGGTTAGAAGTGTTTGTTTTGCAGGCCATTTTATATCATAAAGGCAAAATTAACTGCTATAGATCATGTTACTGATTATTACTGTTATTTTATATAAATAAATGCTTGTCAAATATCACCGGATCCAAAATATAAAAATAGATACACCTAAAACCTCAGCAACCTGTATAAGACAGAGGAAGGTTGGGTGGAAGAAGCCTATTTAATGCTTGGAGGTGCTTCTAGTATTCGTTTATCTTGAGAACTAGTTATGCTCTAAGTAAAATAATAAAATTAAGTTATACTCTTTCAATTTAAATTAATCAATTAATTTTGGTGCTTATACTTGTCTGAACTCTTTGTGTTTTAATAGAGAAAAGAATATTATCAGAGTCTGAGCTGAAGAATCTTGAGTGAATCTTTAATAATTATTTGTGTCTTGTGTTTTCATAGAAAGTATAGGTTTAACCAGTGATATTTTTAAATGCTTTTGCACAAATGCTCAATTGTGCATTACATGATGTTTAATGGATGTGTGTTGGTTATGAAATGTTTTTTCTTCTGCATAGTCTTTAATTTGAAATGTGTTATTTGAAATTTATTCCAAATATATTTAAACAGTGATTTCTGAGTGCTGTGAAGGCCCATTATAAAACACTTTTCTGTGCTATGAATTCAGTTATTCTTCAAGTTAGACTATGCCTCTCATCTATCTAGTGAGATAGGATAAGATCTCTCCTAAGATAAAGTAACTACCACATTACAAACAAAATGTCATTCTTAAAAATTTTCTGGAATTTGATGTTAGCTAGTTGAATTTAGAATTTTAACCAGGGTTTCAGAATTATCTATCACAATTCTTATTGTTAAACATGCATGTTTGTATACCGATTAGAATTGTAGCTGTTGCAGTGTAAAGGCTTTATAAATGCTTTCAACTCAATGGAGTCATAAAAATAGAGACAGTTCCTTTGATTAAAGTGTTTCAAGAAGCAGAAACTTGCATCTTGGAATTCCTAATTTGCAATTGTTATTATCTACAAAATTTGTCATATTGTCCTGCTTTATTGATTTTTTTCCTTAAAAATGACTACTTCATTTTTTAGCCTTCACATTAAGTAGCTTAAATTAATTTTATGCCTGTCCTTACAAATTTTAGGGCTCTGGTTTTTTTCATATCCAGTCCATAGATAATCTATTTCTGTGATGTCAGTTAGTTTCCAGGTGTTTTGACTACAAGAGCCAAATATTTCTATTGAATGTGGTTTTGAGGTTTGAGTTATACTCTTGGTGTTGAGTCCCATGGGTTATGCACTGGTTTCTAGAACAACATCTGTTTTGAGCAGTAAGCCAAAAAAAAGGGAAAAAAATCAAACATAAAAAATGTATGAATGTAATCCTTGAAAATACAGCCATGTACATGTATGGATAAAAAGTGCCAAAGTTTTGATGCTGCTTTAGGAGACAACAGAAAAATTCCACACCACTTCTAACTAACACAGTCAGTGAAAGTAGAATAATTCCTTAGTATGTGGCAGGATTCTTGTTTAGATTATCCAGATCATTTTGCTCTTGATGAAGAAGATGAATGAAGAATTTTCCACCCTGCCAATTTTTAAAATAATATCTTTATATCTTAATAGTCTGTATTTCTAGCTTTGTGATGAAAATAGAGCAGCAGAAGAGAAACTAATGCACGATAGTATGAAGAAGGGATTGAGAACTAAAACTTGCGAAACAGGTATCTGATGCCAGGCTGACTCACACTGAAATAACAATTGTATAACACATGTCTCAGGAAAAGTGTGAATGTTCTTATGATGAAATAAATTATTGCTCTTGTTATCTTTATATATTTGGTAATCTGTTAAAGAATACTACAGATGGTGTTAAAGTGCCTTAACTTCACAAATATAACCATATTTCAATTTATTTTTAAAAAGTAATTGCTGTGTTATTAAAATGCTAAAAATTAACTGGCACTAAAATGAAATTAAACTACTGTGTAAAATTTATGGTTCTATACTGACACACATGCACATACATACACACACACACCCCATTGCAGACATCCTATGTCTTCTTGTAGTAAGAGTTTGTAGGTCAAAACATACTCTGAAAATCCTGAGGTCAAACATTTATTCTGGGGTCAGAACATACTCTTACAACCAAGTCTTACATATTGAAACAGACTGAATTTTAGAGGTGTGGAAGAAAGAACAAAAACCTTGATGTTTGTAAGATCAATTATGACAGCCAAAACCTTTGCGTAGAAAGACCAAAATGCCTTTATTATTTCTTCTTTGCCTGCAAAAGCCACAGACATGAGAAAGAACATTGGAAATCTTCCCTGGTGCTGTGAAGGGAGGCGTCTTGTTCTTGTTAAGGCATAAAAATGTGTCTGCCCTTTTTTCCTCCTTCCCTGTTTCATCAACATCATTAAACGCATGCTCTCTGTTTTAGTCATTTTGAGTCAGTCACTAACTCAACTGTCTTTTGTACTCTGGCAAAGATAATGTATCTGGGTTTCCTGAGTGATATTCCAAACACATTTTTTTTTCTGTCCTCTCATACAGAGCACATAGTTTCAGTGGAATTCCTGTTGTGTGGGAGGCCAGCTAAGCCCCATTCACACACTCACACTCCCAGATGTGGCCCCAGGGGTTTAGCCCTATCTTGGTTTCAACAGCCAGACATTTGTTGCATAAGGCTGCTCTCCAACACCCTTGTTCACAACCATGGTGGGCCTTTGTGCATTTACTTATTTGTTTGCTTGGTGTACTTCAGCCTATTTTATTTCAAATCTTCCTCTGAGTAAGTTAAAACTGAAAAAAATATTTGCCTCCAGGAAAAGGGAGCCAAGGTGCCTACTGATTTCTTTAATTGCATAGCTGAGGGCCAGCAGGAGACAGGAGAGGCAGGTGGGAGAGAAAGAAAGAGATGGAAATAAATTGCATCCAGATTTCTCAGATATTAAGCCCCACGATTAAAAAAAACAAGAAATCATATTAGGAAGTTGGGCATAGAAATGGGGTTGCTATTACTGTTGTTTTTAAACTTTGCCCCCACAGATTTTTAAAAAATCTATCAGTGAAACAAAGTACTTAACTTGGTGAAAAGTAGACTTTCAAATGCACGCAGAAGATGAGGCACAATAATATTTATATTTCTTTCTGGCTGAGAATGGTCATTGTGTGATAATTTCAGAGGGATATCTGCGACGTTTGCTTGCCAACAGGACCTTGAACATGAACAAAACATACACAGTCACTTCCCACCAGGATGTGACATTCTGGACCAACCCTGAATGTGAGCAAATACGGAAGATGACTATTTCAGGCAAGAATACTTTCCTCTAGTCTATGATTTAATCAGTTTGGGTGTTCGGGAGAGGGTTAAAGAGAGCATCTGCTGCTAAAAGCTTAAATGGCTTTCAGTGTGGTGGGGTGAGGACAAGGGGAGGGGGGCATGAGGAGCAGAAGCTGAGCTAAGGAACCATCACTATTCCAGACTGATTTAACTGAATGCCTAGGGGGAAATATAGTTCTCAAGTAGGCTAGTGCTTAAAAATGAATGATATGAATGTTACTTATTCTACAACTAAAGGAACAACATTATTCACAGGAAGTGATTACAATTCCTTATCTTCTGAGTCTGGTCACTAAGAAAAAACACTAAGTAATTGAAAGAACTGAGTGTCTTCGGAGTTGAGGATAATCAGCCAGGATAGCAATCATGTTTACAAAGTGGACAGTCCTTAAGACCTAGAAGACATGTCTGCAGGCCTGAGTTTCCTTTATTCACCTTTGAGCTATACATTATTCATCCTTATGTTTCAAATAAGATATTGAGAACTACAGTGTGGCAAGAACAAACATTCAAATCCAGGTCTTACTCAAGTTTTATTGTCCTTTTAAGCTGAAACTATTCTGCTTAAACACACAGGTCTTTAATCTTGCAAGAATCATGCAAATGTTAACTGCTCACTGTTGCCTGATGCACAACACAGTCTAAGCTGGTATGTGCATGCTAGTAGTATGCACTATGCACTTTATTTCTCACTTTTTAATCAGAAAAAAATGCTTAATTGTATTTGACTTATGCCAGATAGCTTTTCTGTGCTGGAAAAGGAATAATTAACTCAGAAGATATATGTGTCTCTCAGAACTAAAATGCTTCAAGGAGGTCCTAATGTTTATGAATATCCCATTCTCCCATTCTTTTATAAGCTGCTTTCTTATTTAGAAAAAAAAAACTCAGAAATTGTGTATTTTCTAGAGCTGGGTAGTCTTTATTTATGTGGAAAACCCATAGTTTTACATGGGTTGTCTTTCATTCTTGGTGAGGAAATGAGAACAAAGGAGAAACCAAACTTGTTTAGAGCTCCAGCAGTAATATAACTGACTTAATGTTGGGTTAGCTATCAGAAGCCAAACTTTCCCATACAATCCCAGGAATGAAAACACATCCTGATTAGTAATCCTCACCAAGTTCGGAAGGTTAGAGGTGATTCAGGCTCCATGAATGTGCTCTGGTCTTATTTTAAGAAGGGCCCCTGAGTCATGTGGAGTTGTGTCAAAATGTGTGTTATGTTATGTTATTTTAAAAAAGGCAGCTTGGAGGGAGGAAATTGAACCATCTTTTTTCAAAAACTCTGCCCTTTAATGGAAGAAAAGGGCAAGTCATTTCCCACACATCTCACTTACTCTGTGTAATGGAGGTTATGATGTATTTTTACTACAGATAGTCTCAATGCAGTTTGATATAACCTTATTTAGAGTATTTTAAGTTTGCAGCTTGAGCTGTTCTTATTTATATTTATTGTTAGATTTAGTTAAATGCACTGTTTATAATCAAGTAAAATTTACAATGGGTCTGTTAGTATCTTCAGTGGTTAGTCTTCTGGAGTGGTGGCTACACAGATATATGTACCATTTTATGAAATGCACAATTTTAAGTGAGCCTCAGTTTTCTCAGTTCAGCAATATTAGAATAGATCCAGTCTTGCTTATCTTCCTGAGTTGTAACAAAATATTAGAAAATCCTTAGAAAAGTAACCAAAGAGTATGGCTTGGTAAGTCAGACAGCATGTAGATCACAATGGGCTGTCGGGTTGGTTGGTAACTATATGTTTGACAATCAGGTAGGCAGTCTCTGCTACAACCCAGAGAGGTGACCCACATGCCCTGGGAGATGAGCAATCTTATAGGGTGAATCACTCTTGCACCTCCATGTTTCTATATCTTTGAATGCCTTTCTCAGTGCAGTGAGGAGGTCTTGACATTTCTATTTCATTTAGTTTGGCCACCTTTGGGACCATGATTTAGCCAATCTGTCAGGCAAATTGTCAGAGCCATTTCTAGCCCCACAACTAAAACATTGAGTCAATCAATTACTCTTGGTAGATTTAGCATGCTCCAACTTTCTGTTCTTTCCATCTTAACCATACACCTTAAGATTCATTGCCATTCTTATTCCCCAGGTTGCTATTGATATAAAGTGGTTAATTATGCAACTTTTTGGAGTTTATTCCACCCCATCACAAATTCAAGACTTGAGTCTAACCATAGACCTAGAAGAAGTGATGGGAGTAGATCTTAACAAGGATTATCATGCAAGTTCCTGGGGAGGAGTGGGAACTTTAGATGTTTATCATGAGAAGAATAAACTTTCTCATGCAAGGGTGAGGATTGTTTCTACTTTAAAAGAAGACAAAGGCTAGCAAAATGAATGGCTCATGATCCTTACCTTCATTGAATTTGCTTAAACATCCCATGCCAAACTTCCAAATCCCATTTCTTTTCAATAAATCTTCTAATTTTAATAAAAGAGACCCTGTGAATTTGGGGATTCAATCTGGGCTAAAATTTACCCGCAAGATGAGAATTTGGGTTTAATTTTCAGAAATCTAGGTCCTCTGGTTACAGGAAATAGGATTTCTTCCAGGGCCAACCTAGAAGCTTTTAGGTTCCTTATATAGACCTTAATATGAGAATTTAAAACCCTGAGCTCATCATTTTTCCCCTAAATTAGCATGGTTAGAAGTAGCCAAACAGTTCAATTATTCTCGCTGTGTTCACCACAAGTACAAGATCAATAAATATATGGCCACCCAGAACTTGTCCTCAGTTAATTGCAAGTATACAAAGGCAATAATTAGAGTCACTCTTTTGCTATGAAATGCTAGATATTCCTCTGCCACTGGAAATAGGGTCATCAGTGCCTTTAAATATGATTAGATCAGAAAGTCAGTTCCAGAAAACCCAAAAGTCAAGAGCTCATCCTAAAGATTCCTTCCCTCTGGAACCCCTCAATGCCAAATTCTGCATCACTCAGATATAAATCAGAGGAGCTGACAGTTCTGTAGTTTTCTGTTTGAGTATTTTACCTCATGCAATAATGGGAACTATGAGTTCACAGAGTGAGAGGGATGATGGTTGTGGGATGGAGGAAATAAGTTGAAGCCTATAAAGACAGACTGAAACCACGCTCTACTTATTACTTCTGGCCTTGGGTATGTTATATAGGGGATCTGCATAAGAGTAAATTCTATCTGGATTGTTGATGAAATGTCCGAAGACCTTCTCCGAAGGTTTTCTCATTGTTTCAGTAAAATTGCTGAATGGTTATTTTTAAGCCATCTAGAAGCATTCTTAAAAATTAGCATGTGGTTATTAAATTTCAGTTGCTCTTCAACAAAGGTTTTTCAGAATCTTTTTTTTTTTCCATCATGTCATCACCATCTTCAACAATGTAATATTTATGAAATAATATATGCATAACACATAGTACATGTGGGCTATGGTCCAGCTTCACATATATGAATCTCTAGTGACCTTCCATAGTGAATAAGATTTCACTCTTGAATGTGAAGTTGAGGTATTTTCATTTGCCTCCTGCTCTGATTTCAAGGGCATTTACCCAAATGATTAGTAGTGACATAAGACGATGGGATCATTAGTGAGCTACCATAGTTTGAATTGGGTTGCCAGTTCTTTCCTAGGAGAGCATTAAAATAATGAAATTGAGGATGAAGAAGAGAAAACTGGGGCTTCTCAGGTCACAACCTGAAGCATGGCAGGAGAAAATACCTGTGAAGAGAGAAGCCCAGCCAAAATTTTTGGGTTTACTCCAGGCTCTCCTGTGGTGGTCTTGTTTCAGCTTGAATGCTTGGCTTGTGAATAGTCTAGGAGTAACTTCTGAGTTGTATACAAATGCAGTGAAGCTTACTAGCTATCACTTCCCACTGTTCTCATTTTGATTAAGGGAGAGAATTTTAAAAATTTCCTCTAAGAAGACAACATTCACATAACCTAATGGAGCCAACTTTTAGCTGACAGAAACTTTTCAAGCAACTGAGACACAAAGCAGGATACCTTCTCCAGGGTAAGATTGTACCAGGTCTTAGAATGTTTGTTTAGGGAAAGGGAAAACAGCATAAAGTCTCAAACTAATTGCTTTGAACATTATATTTTGGTGTGAGAAAGGGTTGGGATCAAACATTTAAACATTTTTGGTAGAATATGATTGAAATTTCTCTCCCTTAAATTCATCAGCTTTTCTCACTAGAATCCTTTGTGTTAACATTAAAATATTCTCAGGCTTCCCCCATTTTAGTGAGGTCCCAAAGTCACCTGCCTCACATTCAGATACACAGAGAATAGAAGGTCATGTAATGATTTAAAGCTGATCCAAACATCTTTCTAATACTGAATTTATGAAATCAGAATAATTCTACATTTAAAGTGATATCAGGGAACCTGGTCTGATTCAGCAAAATAGTCTTTCAAGTGTTCTTTCGGATCCTGGGTAGGAAGAGAGCCCTAGACCTGTGCACTCAACAACTCATGCTGGTCCCTGGCTACCTGCATCTCTATGGGAACCTTCCTGTTCTCATGGCTCTGTGTACTGCAGTAGCATTGGATTTGGTTTCCCATCTGGTGAACTCAGTCTATTCTCATGAGCTAGTGGTTTTCCTAGATTGTTAGTTCCACTATAGCTTTCACAGTCACTCTGTTCACCCTGATGTCTAAATATCTCTACCCTGGGTCTTCAGCCCTCCCTGTAGACCTTGGTCATTTTCCCAAAGCACCTCTTGGCAAGCTTGTGATTGTGCACTCAACTCCTTCCTTCTCAGCAACTCTTTTGAGCAAAGGAGAACTTCCACATTACTAGCATGCTGCAGAGGAGGCCTGGATGTTTCAGAGCAGGTCCCTCAGGCTTGCTCAGGTACCCTCTGTTTACATGAACAGAGGTGAATGCAAATTCTGTGAGTCAGTCTTCTTGCACAGTCCCAAAGAGACAGTTAAGTGTCCCTTTCCTCTCAGCGTCCCCTCAAAATGCTCTTCTTTTGGGGAGGACTAGAGAACACATGTGCGCCTCCATCTCGTTATCTTCCACTTGTCCAAAATAGTTGACTCCAGTTCTTCTTTTCTTCCCAAGTATTCCTCCATTTCCTACCTCCTTCTTTGCTCAGGAGCATCTACTTTTACCCTTTCCTGGGACTGTAACGATTAAACAACTTCCAGAGAACGTGTCTTATTAGAACATATAGGAAAACATATTCACTTAACATTTTCAAAATATAATTCTGTTGTGTCATTTGAAACAAGAAACAGACAACTGAATCTCTCTTAACCTACTGACTGGTGACTCTCCAGTCCCGAGCAAACTTCTCATAAATGCTGGCTATATGTCTTGTTACCATTCTCTTTCCATCTTCTCAGCTTTGAACTTTAGCCTGATTTCCATCCCCATTACTACACTGATTTATGCTGTCTAAGGTCACCAAGACCCCCATGACAGTAAGTCCAATGATAATTTTTTATGCATCCTACTTGATGCAAATCCAATGACAATTTTCATACTTCTTACTTGACTAGTGAAGAATGTGCATCACTACTGAGTACTCTTCAGTTTGTGGAACTCTTGCTTTCTTGGTTTCAAGTAAACAGCTTACTCTAATTCTATTCTGACCAAACCTTTTCAATATCTTTCATCTCATCTCTGGACACAGATCAATTGTGTTGTTGTGAGATTAGGTCTTTATTCTCAGCCTAGGCTCTTTTCCTAGCCACTCACATGATTTCAATGATCAAGTGAACATTAGTGGCTCTAATGTACAAAAATAGCCCAAACAGCTCTTCTGAGGCTAGGAAAAACACATCCTTCTGCACACCTGCAGTCTCTTCATGATGTTTTACCTTGGGTCACTTCCAATCTCTGCTATCTATCATCCTGGACCAACCTGCCATTATCTCTTTCCCCAAATACCTTAAGAGCTATTAGCTGTTGTCTTTGCATCATTCTAATGGTCCTTTAGTAACTTCTCTATGCTGTAGCCAGTATTTTTCAAGATGAAAACTTATTATATGACTCTGATTCTAAAATTCCTCTGTTTTTTCCTATCCTCTAAAAAACAAAACTAGATAATGGTGTAATGATTTCTTCATGGTTTGATTTTTCTCCCGCATGGCTGTGTTCCTCTAATATCTTCTTCTCCTCTGTGTTTTACGGTATAGGTTTTGTTGTTTCTTCAATGAACCTCTTTTAATTTTGTCAAAGGTTTTTGTATATCAGGTCTCTCTGTCTCATCCCACTCTCAAATCCCCCAAAGTCTCTTTTATCTGGATAACTGCTAAATTTCTTTCAGACCTAAGAGCTCAAACAAAAGTTACTCAAAGAGGATGCCAGCCACATTGTTGTCCAACTCAGTCAATTGTCTTCCTGAGGCTTTTGATGGCAGTAATTAAGCTCAGTTTGATTGTTGTTCCATTAGCACAGTGGTTCTCTGACATTAGCATGGTGGGTTAAACATAAATTGTTGGGTCTTATCCTGAGATAGGACTATTAGTGGACTCATATAGTATTTGTCTTTTGTGACTGATTTATTTCACATAGCATAATGTCCTCCATGTTTATCCATGTAATAGCATATATCAGAATTTCCTTCCTTTTGGAGGTTATATAATATTTCATTACATGTATATGTACCACATTTTGTTTATCAACTCATCTGTTAATGAACAATTGAGTTGTTCCCACATTTGGGCTGTTGTGGATAATGCTGCTATGAACATGTGTGTATAAATATCTCTTCATGTCTTCTATTTCAATTTTTTTGAGTATATATCAAGAAGTAGAATTTCTGAAACATATGGTAGTTCTATTTTGTAACTTTCTGATGAAACATCATCCTGTTTTCCACAATGGTATACCATTTTTGTTCCTACCAACAGAGCAAAAGGGTTCCAATTTCTCTACATCTTTATTAATATATGTATTTTTGATAGTAACCATCCTAATAGTAGTGAGGTGATATCTCAAATTTATTTATTTGCATTTTTCTAATGATTAATGATGTTAAGCATCCTTTTCATATGTTCGTTGACTATTTGTATATCTTCTCTGGAGAAATATCCATTCAAGTCTTTTGTACGTTTAAAAAAGTAAGTTTATTATTTTTGTTGTTGATGTTGATGAGCCTCTGTAATATTTTAAAATTTCTAAAATTAATTATTAATTTAATGAAAATTGTCTTGGCTCAGCAATAAATTATTTTTTTATGTTGTAGATACCAGTGCTTAAATGTCTCATATTGAAAGTACTAAGGAAAGAATGTCCTGTTGATTCTTTTATTTTAGCTAGAAAATTTAAACAGTTATTCTTCAATTACCTGTGGTGAAAGAGGATGTAGAGGCAATGGTGAAATAATCTTTTATTCTATTCCAAATGCACAAACCCCAGATGTCATTTTGGACTCTTTGAGAAGTAGCATTCAGCTTAAAATGTCTCCCATACTTCCACCTGTGATAAAGGCGCAAAAGCAAAGGCTTGTTATGGATTGATGGAAGCATGCAGAGAGATGTGCTCAGTAGAGGAGATTCTCCTATCTCATCACATGGTCTCCTTATTCTCTCTGGTCATAGCCATCTGGTTAACTATAACTTCCAGGTTCCCCTGAGCCTGTGATTGCATTCTTCTCAGTAGAATATGAGCATCCATTAGGGTTCAACTTGCACCTAACAGGATCTTTCTTACTTTTTGGTTAGTTGTAAATTGCAGGGATTAGAGCATGTTGGGAAGATATCTATTGAAGATAGTAAACTGTCAGGCTCAACAGGTTCTGGAGATGATCTCTGGGAATACAGCCTGTCTACCCACCCTCAACTGTCCCTGGAGAAGGAAAGGAACCTCTGACCAGTATGAATCACCATTGCATGTGGAGGTCACTTTGTCACTGCATACACACCGTGCATACACACCCTCTTCACACACACTCTTTTTTTTTTTCATTTTACACTGAGTAAGTCATTTCTTTGCGGATCTCAACATGACTTATTTGTAGAACCATGTGCAGCCCCTTAGAAGATACAGACCAAAATATGATGGAAACATTCTTCTTCCTTGAAGAATTTATACATTATATTTTTGTTGAGAAAACCAAAACCATGTGCACAGAAAATGCATGAATCATAAAGTATATAATCAATTGCCTATTTGAATAGTACTGACAGTTAAGAGTTCTAGAACTTTAGGTGGAAATCTAGTCAGAAACTTCTAGAACATCAGAACAGATTGGAGAAGTTATCCGTAAAAGTTGAAGTGGCCTTGTACAGTTTCCAGGAAGAGGACCCCTGAGAGATCATTAACTGTGTACAGAGGTGGGGAGCCCAACGCATACCTGGGTCAGGCGAGGAAGTGACCTTTTACCATCATCTGTTCATCCCAGGGAGAGAGCAGAATTGTCAGGCAACACACTGGGGTGTCAGTCCTGAGCTCCAAACTCAGAGGTTTACATGTAAGAATTTATAATAGGGACACTTTCATGACAGCCTCTCTGGAGTTTGCCTATGCCTTTGTTAGTCACTTCTTACACTTATTTCACCATCTGCTCCTTGTGCCTCAGCGTGGATGCTCCTTCCACTGGAGCCTGGCAGGCAAACCTAGGACAGTGCCCTTTACAAAGGAGCACCTGCCTTCCCACCACAGCACTTGTTATCATGAGATTCCAGTCTGCATTTATCTCAAGGAATCTTCCATGGACATCATCTTTTTTCCAAAGAATTATTAATATGCTTAGTATAATGTCTAGAAAAAAGTGGATTCCACAAAAGTATTTAAAATAAATAAATACATATACATCAGTGCTTTTGGACAAGATTAAATTGGGACTGAATAGCACTGAAATCTAGCCTGTGGTAGATAGTACTGAGTGTATTCTAAGAAAGATGGACATTTTTTAAATTACAAATTGTTCTATTAGCAATACGTGGTCACATGAAAGTTTGTTAAGTTCTTCCATCCCTTTTGGGGAGCTTAAAATAATAAATGAGTTCACAGCGGTGGAATAGTTTCAAGCACTGGAAGGCCAAGATTAAACGGCTTCTTATTTCCCCTCTGAGAAGGATTCATTTATCTCTAGTGGAGCTATCAGAGTCCTAGATAAAAATAAAAATGTGCATTTTTAAAATAAGGTTCACTTTTTGAACTACTTCTCCAAAATGAATCATGCAGTTTGGCCTTTTTATTTGAACTATTCTGGCGCCATTTTCCCCAGGCAGATGTATTAGAGCCGGCCTCTCAGTTGTTGGATTTAGGAACTGGGAGAGGTCTTTCTGACTGGCTGACAGTCTGCCTCATCTGTTCCATATTGAACAGGTGAATAGTCAATGCTCAGTCCTCATTTACTATGCAAATACAGGGAGAATTTACAGAATTAAGAATCTAGTTGAGCATTTCTTTGGGGTTGGCATGGCAGCAACTTATTAAAAAGTGAAAAAGGAAGTTAGGAAATATTTTCCTATGCCAGATAATACCCCTACCATTAGGGAGATCTCCAACACCTGGTCTCAAATGCATTGATTTTTGCCTGATAAACAGGGCACATTGGCCGTATGTGGAGGCATTTTTGATATCACAAATGGGGAAAGAATGTCACTGCATCTAGTGGGTAGAGGAGGCCAAGAATGCTGCTAATCATCCTACAGTGCCCAGGACAGCCCCCTCCCCCTCATGAAACATCATCAGGCCCAGAGGTGTCAATAGAAAGGAGATTGAGAAGCAGCCCTGTTCTGTACTTGAACTTGTTTCTTCCATCCTTTCTAAGCAGTAGAAGAATCTTGCCTTCTGCTGGATTCAGGGCCATGTCCTTGCAGTACAGACCCTCCCCAACATGGGCTCCATCTACATAAGAAACAAGGATCTGTGATCCCCAGATCTCTGGAAGAGGGGTTCCTCTGTGACACATTTGTGTCACTTCTTGGGTCTGATGATTCCCAGCATGGTGAATCTGCTGGGTACCTTGGAGAGCTGCACATGTGAGAGGAAGAAATACCAAGAGAAGCTGGGCCCCCACGTGTGCCTTTTTGGCTGCCAGTCATGTCTCTGTGTTTCATCTCACCCAGCTCTGAGATCAGAGCAGTGACTACAGAGGAGAAATATTTGTCTGCAATCAGATCTGGGGCTATGATTCTGGAGTGTTTCACTCCACTGATAGACTCAGAGGTGCTGCTGGGGACTTCAGTTCTCCTCTGTCTGTTGCTGCAGGAACCCAAAACACTAGGTTTATATAAGCAGGCCTGATGGCTGTGTCTGCCTTGGTGTACTTTCCCAATGTCAGCACACAAGAAAACTCTAATCAGGAAGATCTTCTGCTTGGCAGGGAGACCTTTGCTTGGTCCTGTAGCAAGGGATGTTCTGGTCAGAAATTATTTTATCTCCAGCCTCTACACTAACTTGGCAGGAGATTATGGTTAAGTCACTCACTTTCTTTCCTTTTGTTTCAGTAACTAACTGTAAAAAGGAAAAATATATATTTTTTCTTCCAACTGAACTTCTGGTCACTGTTTAAAAGCACAGGGATTGAATGTTTATGTTGTATTTGCAAATTTTAATACTGTGAATGATGGCATAAGAAAGTAACACAAGACAACCATGTCTGCAACCCCATCCCATTGTGTGAGAGAGAGAGCTCTGGATCCACACAAATAAAAAGGCTGGAAATTTATAAGCACATCCTAGACATATATGGGAATGTTAACATGTAAACAGTTCACTTTCTTTTAAAAAAATAATTGACTATTTTTAGAGCCATTTAAGGTTTACAGAAAAATTGAGTGGAAAGTACCAAGAGTTACCATTTGCCTCATCTTTCCTGGCCTTAGGTTCCCTTATTATTAATATCTACCACATAAATGAGAATTGGTTACAATAGATGAGCCAATATTATTGATGCTATATTGTTATGAGCTGGAGTACATAGTTTACATTAGGATTCACTCTTTGTGTTTGTAGTTCTATAGGTTTTCACAAATATATCCTCTGTTGTAGTCTTACAGAGAATAGTGTCATGGCCCTAAAAACCCCGTTTTCACTTATTCATTCCTCCCACTCTTGCCCCATCCCCAGAGCAACCACTGATCTTATTAGTCTCCATAGTTTTGCATTCCATTTTCTTCTCAATTAAAATAAAATCTTGGGTCATTCCCTCTGGTGACTACTCTTGCTCCCTATCTGCTCCTCTCTTTGGTTGCTCTCAGTCCCACTGTCTCCACTCTGTCTGGGTTTATAGAGCCTAATAACTCATTTCCTTGCTTCCATCATAAAATCTTGAGGTTTCAAATATGGTTATAATTTTTAATAAAAAATATTATTCACAGTGGCCAAGACATAGAAACAACAAAAGTGTCCCTTGATAAAGGATTGGATAAAGAAGATGTGGTACATGTATACAATGGAATACTATTCAGCCATTAGAAATGATAATATATTGCCAATTACAAGAACATGGATGGACCTTGAGAATGTTATACTAAATGAAATCAGAAAAAGTTAAAATATATATGATTTAACACATAGGTGAGATATAAAACTGAGACTTATAGACATAGATAAAAGTAAAGTGGTTACTTGAAGGAGGGATTGGGGGGAGGGGTGAGGCAAGTAAATAGGGACAAATATACAATGACGGACAATGATTTGACTTTGAATGATAAATACAAAGCACGATCAACAGTTCAAATGCTATAGAAATGTTTACCTGAAACCTATATATTCTTATTAATTATGTCCCCCATTAAATTTAATTTTCTAAATAAAATTATTTTTTAAAATGTTATCTTGATTTTTTTTCCTACTCAGTAATCTTCAGTTTTCACTCTTGCACTGAAAATAAGGCTAAAGACTTTATAGTGACATACACTGTCACAGTTCTACAAATTTTCAATGCACATCTTCCTTCTCAGAACCTGCATTCTCACCTCCCTCACCCTTCTCCAATGACTAGATAGTAAGTTCTTGATAGGGATTATGGTTTGTCATCCTTTTATTCCTGTTCTCCAGAAAACATAGTAAATGCTTAATAATTTCTTTTGAATTAATGCATAAAGAAGAGAATGAAAGTGTATGTGATGTGCAATGGGGCAATAAAATTTGCAATCATGGCTCAAGGATTGTCATATTTTATGGTAAAAACACATGGCATCAAGTATATAGACTAACATCCCTTAAATATCTGATAGAAAAGTAGTTCTGGTTGCCCATTGACTTTCTTTGGTAAATTAAGGGTAAAACAAGAGATTTCAAATACTTGCTCCTGATATATCTTTTTGTCACTCAACGCCCTTTTCTTCCCCATGTGTTTCTGATGATGAAAAGCACAGAGGCCAATTGAGTTAAAAAACCTAGATTTTCATCTCACCTTTACTTGTTGCAGACTATGTGACATTGGACAAGCACTTTTATTTAAGCCTTAGTTTATTGGCCAGTAAAATAGAGTATAATTTAATGATAATGGGAGTTCTGAAAATTAAATGAGATCTCATCTATACACTGACTCAGGAAATTCTCAATGAATGCTACGTTCTTTCTCATTTTCTTCTATCTCCTTAATTAATGTTCTTAAATTTATCACACATATTCAATTATAAAAACCTATGACATGTTATTTTTGTTTATTTTCCTTTATTCTCTATTTTCAAGGAAAATATTTTCAACATTCAACTTATTTATGCCACTAATTTATTAGCTTATTAGGTGGTGGGGTGGGGTAATGTAAACAGAAATACTTTTCAGTCTTTCTTCTTTCACTTTTCTAATTTTAGTTATACATTCCTGGAGACAAATTTCCATTTGATGAATGCTATACTTGGAATACGAGAAGCTCTGAAAGAGCTCCAGCACTTCACTGATGTACATGGTACAATACAATATAATAAATAGTAAAGAACAGAAGAAATAATTGTGTTATTTGGTAAAGTTGAGAAACTCCAGCAACATAATGGTAGCAGATGCTGCCTCTTTGCCCATACAGACCCCTCTTTTCCCAGCCCCCTCAGTCTCCACTTCCCACTGCTCCGTGCTCTGCAGCCTACAGACCTTCTTCAGAGGATTGATTGCCCTGGAAGAGTCTGGAATCCACACCCTTTCCCCGATCCCTCCTGACACCTCCCATCCCAGCATTGATGGCCCAGGTCACAGAAGCCCCTCCTCTGCTCCAGTAGAAACACTCACTCTGTGGTATGTTCCACCCCCAAGTCTCTCGTGGATCATGCTGAGTCAGGGCCTCACCTGAGCCTTCCTTCTATGGGCTTCCCCTGGAACAATTTCTGTATAAATACTTGCACCAAACCCTTGTGTCAAAGTCTCCTTCTGTGACAACTGAACCTAAGATGGAAGCGTACCAAGGAAGTAAAGCAAGACACAAGTGTAGGCACAGAAATTCAGTGCAGCTGCAAAGAAGGGGGAATACAAGACTCACCAAATGAAGCAGATGAAGTCTAGAATGCTTTATGAGACTTTAGGTCCTGGGTGAGCAGTTGGTTATATGAATAGTGTCAAAAGTTCCCAAAGTAAAAATCCTTGGGAAAGATGTTTAGAATCACAAGTGGGTTTGGGTAAAATTTGAGCTCCTGAAGTGAAAATCTCATGAGAGAACAGAAAACCAGAATGAAGAGAATTAAATGATGCAAATCAAGTACACTCCCAAATAACTCAAGGTGGCAAAGCGGTGGCTGGCTTTCTTTCTTTATGCTTCACAACAGTTTTTTCTGAGTTAAGAGGATGTTTCAGTATATGAATATTTATGTTCCTTTGAGTTCTGCACACCTTGCATATAAACGCTATAGAAGAACAGTTGAATCCACAAGAGTTTAATAAGAATGGTCATAGTACCTCTTTTAATAATAGAATAACATTTTCCTGTTGTCCTGGGAAGACAATATGTCTTTGTAGGAACTGAGAAAGGGAGGAAAGTTATTAGTCCTTTGTCTATTTTTACAAGCACTGATATGTACCCTCTAATTTCAAATGGGAGCTCGGTTCTGATGTACATAAATACAGCCATCTGCTACTAGGTAGGTGCCTAAGAAAATCTCCCTTTAAGGTGTACAAAAGGAAGTGTTTTCTCTCCATCGGGGGAAAGGTAGATTCAGGCACACACACGTGTGTGGGATTTGATGTTAGCGAGCCCGAGCATGTAAGAAAAACTTGGAGAACAGTGACCAACTGTGTGATAGATTCTGCAAATATTGATGTGTTTTGAAACATTTAGAATCATAGTATTGAAAATGAAAGTGTACGTTTATCTAAAAGGTGGCTATTTTATTTATTAGAAAAGGTTAAATAGAGGCTGGCCTGCGGTGGTGCAGTGGGTAAAGGGTCGACCTGGAATGCTGAGGTCACCTGTTTTAAACCCCAGGCTTGCCTGGTCAAGGCACATATGGGAGTTGATGCTTCCTGCTCCTAGCCCCCTACCTCCTCTTTAAAATGAATAAATAAAATCTAAAAAATAATAATAATAAAGAAAAGGTTAAATAAATATTTTCAGTAGTGGAGGCTGCTAACAAAAATGTCTCTCAGGGAAAAAAAGGAAAAGTCATTCCTCTTCTTTTGATTTCCTTTTTGCCACAGGAGGTTCATTTCCGAGGCAATCTCTCGGCTGAGGTAAGTCAATAATGGACATACTCTTTATTGTGTGATGCATGCTAGCTGCCAATGTAGAAATATTTTTAGTTTTAGGCCAGTTACTTCTGGAGTCAAAAGTTCTAATTGTTCATTTATTTACAGTCTTCTGTGTAAGAAAATGGATTAAATGGGTGTAGAGATGCCTGCCGTCCTGGAGGCCATGGCCCTGATAATGAAAGACATCCAGAATGTGCTGCTGTGGGATCCCTGTACAGAAAAACCCCAGCTACATCTTTGTTGTTAGTCTCCAGTTCCTTAAAGCTCTTCTTGCAAGTAATATGTAGTTTCATTATTTTAAAAACTCTCTCAACATACCAATTTTCCTCACCAGGGTATTCTGAAAACAAGTAAGCTGCATGTTTGCCTTTTTAGCTGCCACACGGAGTAAACCTTGACCCCGTTCCTCCCTGTGCACTCCCTGCCTCTGGGCATTCTGGCAGACACTGCCTTGCAATATTTTACACTGGCCGAAAACAAATGTGCAGCAGTAAATATTATGGTTTCATCTGATGCTTCCACTGTGGAAACAAATGCTAGAAAGCATAGTTCATACAACAGATCTGGAGGTCAAACTCTATCGGTGCAGATATTCCACACAGTGACTATTACAATACACTTTTCATAAAGGGCTTATTTATGGGAACATATTATGAGTCATAGCAATTCATAACACAATGTTCCATGGAAAATTCCATCCTCTACTCAAACTAAATACTGGACATACTGCATTCACTTTTGATTAATGGGAGTCATAAATGTATCTCAACAGGTATAATACAGTAGCTTACAGCTTGAACCTAAGTTGACGGATATATTTTTTCTTCATAAAACAGGAAAAATGAGATAGAATAAAATCATTGCAACTCTCAGCAGGACAGTTAACTGGCTGCAGCCACTGCAGGGACTGCCTTATTTCCAACTGATCAAAATTTTGTCTCCCCCTGCCTCATTTATTTCTTCCCTGAACGGCAGCTTCTTAGCTTCATCTATAAATACCTTTCTAATTTGAATTAAGATAATGTGCTATCTGTGCTTGTTAGATATGGCATAACGCAGTTTGTACTCACTTTAAATCTCACCAAGTCAGAGAGCATTTTTGCATTCCAGATGGAGCTAAAAATATTCATCCATTAAAATAGTAATCATCATTAAAATTAGCTCGCTGATTTTGCTGATTAATTTTCAGTAACAAGTATGCTTTCTAAAAGTGTCAAACATTTTTTTAATAAAACTAGATTTTTAAAACGTAAACTATATAAGAAGAAAAAGATAATTAAAATAAGAGAATTTAAATCTACTATAAATTTTTAAAAGCTTAAAAAATTTATTTTGGCAATAAGAACAGAGCTGAGGATGCAAATGTTGCTATAACTGGACTGTAGAACTGAGGTCCCTGCATCTTTATTTTGGGCTGTAAACCTCATGCCATGGAAAGGTGGTTTATTTTTATTTGTAAAGAAGTACAATCTACCAAACGTAATATGTATTCACGTGAATAGAGCCTGTCCTGTGAGATTTAAATGATTATTTGCATGTGTTCTATTTTTTCTTTTACTTTTCCTTTATTTTATTTTTTTTTAAATTTTTTTAGTGAGAGAGAAAAAAGGAGATGAGAAACATCAACTCATACTTGCACCACTTTAGTTTTCAATTAATTGCTCCTCATACAAGTTTTGACCATGCGGGCTCCAGCTGAGCCAGTGACCCCTTGCTCAAGCCAGTGAGCTTGGGCTCAAGCCAGTGACCATGGGATCATGTCTATTATCCCACACTCAAGCCTATGACTCCACACTCAAGCTGGTGAGCCTGCGCTCAAGTAGGATGAGCTCATGCTCAAACCAGCAACCTCAGGGTTTCAAACCTGCAACCTCAGTGTTCCAGGTCAACAATCTATTTACTGTGCCATCACTGGCCAGACTGCTTGTGTTCTATTTTCATATATAACAGGCATGCTTCAAGTTCAAAAGAAGGTTGCAAATTAGTAGAGACAAAAAAGTGCAACTTTAGATGCCTATATGACACAAGGTATTGCAGCTTATAAAACAGCTATTGGCACAGGTTTTGCTGTTGTTGTCTTTAGTATCTTAATTTTAGTTGGAGTTAAAGACAAATGTGCTAAAAATTAATACTGGACAACCTTTTTGAAAATTGTGGTGGCCCTGGTCATTTGACTCATTGAATAGAGCATTGGCTGTGGGGACATCCTGGGTTCAATCCCTAGTCAAGGCACACATGAGAAGTGACCATCTGCTTTCCTTCTCCTTCCTCTCCCTCTTCTCTCTCTCTTTCCCTCTCACAGCCAGTGGCTCAATTGGTTTGAACACTGGCCTCAAGTGCTGAGGATAGCTCAGTTGATTCAAGCATTGGCCCCAGATGAGGGCTGCTGAATGAATCCTGGTCAGGGCGTATGCGGGAGTCTGTCTATCTCTCCTTTTCTCACTTAAAAAAAAATTGAAAAAAATAAAATTGTGGGAGGTGAGATTATGTGTTTTCATTTTGATCCTTTAAAAACCCATTACTGTAATCTTAAGAAAATAAGCTTATATAAATGCCACTAGGTTTAAAATATAAAAGCATGTTTTAAACTAAAAAAAACCCCCAGTAATTATAAGACAGAAACCTGTTGAAAAAACTTTAGAAGACAAAGGTTAGGAGAAAGTTGTAACAGTTATGTTAAAAATAATGTTTCTAGATCATTTAGTACAGATAAAGAAAATTAAATATTACTTAGTTGTAAGTATTTGATGTTTCATATTAATTGTAATGGACATATATCACAAAGCAATAATAAAATTGAGTATGTCACTGATGATTATTATATGGTAACTGTCATGGAAATGCCTCTGACCTTCCTCAGATAATGGGTAGTAGCAAATCTAGAGAAAATCATAGATTCATGTCAAAATTATCTGATATATGGCAGCAGGAAACAGCAACAGTAAGCCTAGGGGGATCCATCTTTCCATTAAAACACACACACACACACACACACACACACACATTTTATTTCTGTTTAAAAGGCACAGATAATGGATAATTTCATATTTCTTAATTTCCAAATACTAAGCTATAATGGAATTCAGCCAGCTTTGAAAATTCAATTTAACCTAATATTGTACAAACCTTTAGTGGATTATTCTTTTTAATTTTTAGAGAATGTAGTTTGAAGCATACATGCCTTATTATATAAACTCTTGGGCATGTTTGTTGCAAGAAAAACTAAACCAAAATACTCATAAAATGTTATTTATGCATTTTATGGCAGTATATCTGAGATGTTTGGTATTTGAGAAAAGAAGAGCATCTTATTTGTCTCCTGCAATTTGAAATGTAAATCTGGTTTGACAAAGGTAAAACTACATGAGTAATTATCAGAATAAAATCTGTATGTGTGTGTGAATGTCTGGGTCTGGATATAGAGATGGTAGATAGATAGATGATAGATAACAAATGGGTGGATAGATGGATGAATAGGTAGATGATGGATAAGTGGATAGATGGGTGGGTGGATGGATAGATGATAGATGATATATAATATAATGGATTAACAAGTAGATGACATAGATACAATAAATAGACATTAAAAGTACCTCAATTGTCATATATTTTCCAGTCTTGGTTCTTAATTAAATCCAAAGCATATAAAAGCAAAGGGTTTGGACTATTTTAAATTGTGTGTGTGTGTGTGTGTGTGTGTGTGCGCGCGCGCGCGGTATTTACCAGCTTTCACTTCTGTTCCTTTATTTATTTATTTTTAATTTAAATAACTTTTAAAATAAAATATTAATGTTTCTAATTCCCCAAAGGTATGCCATCACACTTAGACCAAAATCTAAACCCTTGACTATGGCCCATCTCTCTGATCTCTTAACACAGGACTTTCTTTGGATCACTAAGCTCCTGCCTGGCATGCACCCCTTTACTTCACAAGACATCCATAGCACCTTCCTTTCTTCTGCCTGGGATGACTTTACCCTGTTCTTTTCAGCCAGCTTCGCTCAGGATACTTTCCTGGAGCCTGGGCCTTCCTTAGAAGCTCAATGGCTGCCCACAGCTGGTGTGTGTCAGCCCAGCTTCCTTCCCTCTGATGAAGCAAATGCTGGGGGACAACATAATCTCCAGAGCATCCTCAAGAAATAGGCTGGTGCTGGGACTCCCCTGAGACCTACCCAGCCAGGTGCCTCCCTATCTACTCTCCAGATGCAATTTCTCACTCCCAGATTGGCTTCCCAAGAATGGACTCTAATACTTAATATGCACTTGAATCCTCATCCCAAGGTTCACCTCTGGGAACCTGAGTTAAGACAGCAGTGTAGCTCAAATGCTTCCCCCTGATCCTTACTACCATGCTGCCATTCACAGACTCTGCATCTCACAAGGCAAGGTCCCAGGGAGTCCATAGGGGAGGCTCCCCAGAGCCTGGTTTTATTTTATATCCCTTGGCTTCCTTCACTTTCTGACACTCCTATCTAAAACCATGCCTCCTGCATCTGAACATCATTTTCCTCATGTTACATTTTCACCACTGTGCTGTCTTGTCTTAAGAGTGTCATGGAGGGTAGCAGGCTCTTAGTCACTGCTGAATGGTGGGGTAGAAAGATGGTCTAGAAGAGAAGGGTACCTCCCTTCGCCAGAGTTCTCATGTCTCCATTTGGACAAGCGGCATCATGACCTCTAGCTGACTCTCAGCTTCTTTCCCTGGAACTGAGATGGTGGGCTGTGTTCTTGGCTCCTGGGGTCAGCACCAGGGTTCTGTACAGGTTTCTTAGGGACTCGGGCTGTGAAGAAGTATGGTGTCCGCTGACTATACATTAGGCACATCTAAAGCCTTTCTGGGGTGCCCAGATAGGAACCACTGTGAACAGCTCCCACATTACTAAATCTGCGGTCTCTAACAGTCTCTCCAAGGTGACTTGTTTGCCCAGCTGGGACTAGTGGAAGCATAGTATAAACACTGCACAGATAGTCCCTGAGACTGAGGTACTCGCCAGGGGAAGTAGTGTGGGAACAGGCTACTTCTGGTGACCAGACACCAGCATGTCTGTTTCCTGAATTTCCCTGGGAGAGTGGGGGAGGGAGTGACACTGAGTAGAAGTAAATAGAGCGATGGCCTCATGACTTTCCACTATTTAGCAAAGGTTTGTAATAGAATATATATGTAGAAGAATGGAAGTGACCTTTAATTTTTAAAAATTCTATCAGTTCACACATTGAACTAGATGTATTAATTCAACATTTATTGAGTGCTTTCTGTTTACTAGCATTGGCCTAGCATGGGGATATAAAAGTGAACAAAAAGTAGACACATTTTCGACTCTTATTTAGTTTATATTCCAATTGGCTGAGAGAAACAAAGAAAGGGTCTGGCAGACACAGTAGGGAGTGGGGGAAGTGGTAGAGAAAGAACTGTGTGCAAGGCTGTGGTGATGACAATGACAGCCTTCTCAGCAGAGAGGGGAGCAGCCCTGTAAACATCTCTAAGAATGTGGAAGGCAGAGCAGCAACAGGTGCAGAAAGACACCGTGAAGCTTGAGGAAGAGCAAGGTCCCAGAGTTCTGTGACCTTGGGCACAGCAGCTAGATTCCAGTTCAAGATCCAGAACTTCCCCTTAGCGCCCAACAAAGTAAGGGTGTCAGTTTTTACACACAGCTGATTGCTCTTGAGGTGAAACTGTAAGATCTCTGTTTTTGTCATACCCCAGTAACAGATAGTAAATGGCAATCAAATTATACAATTTTTGTTATTTCTATAGGAGCTTTTTAGTAAGTGGTTGGTTTGCCTGCGGTATATTGGAATGTTGGTCTCTAAAGATTGACATCAACTAGAATTTAGGGATGACACTTCATAATAAAGCAATATAGAAATAAAGAAAGCCTCACTCTCACCAGATGAATAAATTAGGGAATAATCATTTATATTAAACAACTACACATCACATAAGAAAAAGATCCTGTGTATGTAATGGTTTACTCTGGAGCAGTTAAAATAGGATTTGTTCCTCTACGGAGGACACCAGAATTTTTGAATCTACATTCTCTGCCATCTATAATGAAAACCCTTTTTTGTTTTAATTTGTAATCATTATACAATAGAATAGCATGTAATCAAATTCTTTTCTCAGTTTTATTAAACTGAGGGCACCCTGTTTGGTTGCATAATATTTACTTAATAATTATATTGTATGCATGTGTGAGTGTGTATGCATGTGTGAGTGTGTATGTATGTGTGAGTGTGTATGCATGTGTGAGTGTTTATGTATGTGTGAGTGTGTATGGGTGTATTTGTGAATGTGTGAATGTGTATGTGTGTGTGTGCAGACTGTGTAATCCAATGCCCTGCCTGGTGCATCTGTATTCGAGACCTAAGTGTTGCAAGGACATAATAACGTGCTTTCAAGAGTGTCTGGCACAGTATCCTGCAGATGTGGCCACTTAGTAATTGTGTGCTGAAGACAACAATTAGGTTCATGACAAATCTGAGTGTGGCAGAGCTTACTGATTAGTTTCTGCAATAGTTGCCCAGTTTTAAAAAATGGAGCTTTGCTTTTGGGGGTAATTAGTGGGCTCTTTGGTACATTTAATAATGCTGTGTTAAAATAAACAACCTACTAGTTTTTTCCGAGATATGTGTGTTGTGTAATCTAGTCAGTTCCTTTGGCAACACCTTCTACTGCGTCCTGGGAGAGAGGCCATCAGCAGAGGTGCAGGGAGAAGCTGCAATGTGTTCTCCATGGGGCAGGGGCCCTGGATGTGCTTCTGGGGTTTGCATGAATGTTTCAGTCTTTCTGATATTTCTCAATTCTGTGCCTCACAAATATATCCATGCTGGCACTAACATAGCTTCCCTGACTAGAATCTCTCTCACTAAATCTTGTTGTAATGGATGTGATTAAAATACTTTTTTAAAAGGAAATAGAGAAGTCCTTTGTCAGCATCTTAGCGGAGCTGCATATGAATTTAAAGCTCACATCTCTCCAGGTTTCTTTCTACACAGAGCGCCTGAACCATTTCCAAGGACCCTGCCACCTCTTACAAAACTCATATATGGGCCTGACCTATGGTGGCAGTGGATAAAAGCGTCGACCTGGAATGCTGAGGTCGCCGGTTCAAAACCCTGGGCTTGCCGGGTCAAGGCACATATGGGAGTTGAAGCTTGCTGCTCCTCCCCCCTTCTCTCTCTCTCTCTCTGTCTCTCTCTCTCTTTCTCTCCTCTAAAAAAAAAAAAAAAGAATAAATAAATAAAAAGAATTAAAAAAAAAAAAAAACTCATATATGACAGTGGCTCCTGTGCTGATGAGTTATATTCTGTTCTCTGTGCTACTCAAGTGAAAAAATAGAACTTGTTCCTTCAGGAACAGCTGTTTCAAGGAATTTTTTAAAGAAAAATACAATGAGCATGAGCGATCCTTCCCTAAAAAGTAAAGAATAAAAAATAATTGTTTAGTACTATGGGGGACGAATGACAGGTCTTTCCTAACAAGTGGTATTCCACAGGAACAAAATGAATGTGGACTCTCCCAGAGAGATTCCACTTTTGGATAAGGTTGCTACATTCAGCTGGGTCTTCATACAATTAAGGGTCTGGTTGGAATATAAAAATAATAATAGAAAGAAAGAAGCTAAATAAAGCAAAATAAGAGAGACACTGAAAAAATACATTAGAGACAGTTCACAGGATCAAAATACCAATGTTTTATAAAAGATTTTCCTCTGGAAAATTGTTATATCAATAGATTAGGGAATGTGGTTCAGCATCACTGAAATGAGAGGACTGTGTGTGAAAGACTTAAGGAGTCACACGTGAAGTTTCGGGATGGAGACTCCACTATTGTAAGTCACTGGAGGATCTGACATTGCCTACTGTGTTTGGATTTCAGAGCAACCCCAGAGGAGGGAAACCTGACCCAAGGAGCATGGGTTGAGTGCAAGGAGGACAATGAAGTTCTCAGGGCTTGGTTTTAGAAAGAAATTTAATTTTTAAGTGACAATGAAATCATGGCCTTTACGGTAGTGTTCACCAACCTAACCTGATCACATCTGCTTCTCTATCTCCACCTGTCTCAATACTGTTTATTTCTACCTACATACTTCTGCTACACACTCTGAAAAGGCCATTGCCTTTGAACGTGAGCTGACACTAGTAAGGGAACAGGGAAAGCACAGTGGCTTGGAACTAACAACCACTTTGAGAAGTGGATGAGAGGGGCATGGAGACTAGCTGTGGCAGTTCAAGCTTGTGTTCCAGAGAGGTGGTTTAAAAAAGAATATTTTGGAAATGTATAACCAACACTTCTTCTATGACACAGCATGGTGTAAAAGATGTCTCTTTAGTGAAATAAGATTCTAATTCATGCTTGAAAAATAGATATAAAATACCTTATAAACCATCAATTATTTTACTCTGTTTTAAAATAATTCATATCATTCCTGACCAGTTGGCTCAGTGGTAGAGCATTGGCCTGATGTGTGGAAGTCCCAGGCTTGATTCCCAGTAAGGGCACACAGAAGAAAAGACCATCTGCTTCTCCCCAACCCCCCTCTTGTTTTCCTGCAGCCATGGCTCAAATGGTTCAAGCAAAGTTGGCCCTGATGCTGAGGATGGCTTCATGGCTTGGCCGTAGGCCCTAAAATAGCTCAGTTGCCAAGCAACAGGGTTGCAGCTCAGCCAGGCAGAGCATTGCCTAGTGGGGCTTGCTGGGTTTATACCAGTCAGGGAGAATGCAGGAATCTGTCTCTGTCTTCCCAACTCTCATTTGATAAAAAAATATAAATAATAAAAATAAAAATAATTCATATAATTTTATAGCAGATAAACTACACATAAATGTTGTAGAAATATGTTAATCATATGTCTTCAGCATTAAGCTCTTTCCCAATGAAGAAAGTGATGAAGAAAATCATTCAAGTTATCAGGCTTAGGATGGCCTGAGAGATCTAAGATCATCAGATTTCAGATTCCACAAGTGACTACATCAGAAACATCACACAATCTTTAACGTGTGTCACCCACAGCAAGATAGCATTGTTATGAGATTGATGGCTCAAGGACATAATAAGAACACAATTTTTTAAAAAATTCAATTAGTTTAATCTTTCTCTTTCAGGCAATAAAATATCCAAAAATCACAAACAGATTTGACTCTATAATCACGATTGCTAATGATCCCTGATTATAATGAGCATGCAATTTTCTTTGGAGTGAAATTATCTGTTGCATTTATTTTTAACAAATCAATTTGTGATGGTTTTCAGATTATTCCAGACTAAGCGATGTAATGTATTTCTTCTCTCTAAGGCCTAAGAGAATTTTATGTTGGGTTACCCTAGCTTCAGGAAAAGTATGTAATCTTTGCCCATTGCACCTATATTTTGTAAAACTGTTAGAAATGTCTAAAATAGGAATCGGTGAAAAGGTGATAGACTCCATGCAACATTTTTGTTTTCTTTCATTGTATTTTTGATAAATTAGTGTGAGTTTAGCCCTAGAAATGGGGGCCCCAGGAGTATTAATTGGAACCTTCCCTTTCCCTACTCAGTGACTGTCACAGAAAGAAGCAAACAGCCACAAGAAGTGATTCTTGGAACTGTAAAGTAAAATAATCTACCTGTGTGACCTTGTGCTCTTCCTGGGCCCTAAAAATATTTGGGAAAGGATGAGTGCAGTGGTAGGATTCAAATAACTTAATAACCGATTTTCTGCTCTAACAAACAGTTTAAGTATAAAACAAGATATACCAAAAAGTAGTTTATTATCACTTGCATTTAATATTTAAATAAGAACAATAAAAGAGGTACATAAAACTAGATTGTTATAAAAAGACTTTTAAAATATTAATAAAAATTATTAAATAATACCTGGCAAAAACCAATAAAACTGTTATTTAAGATATTTCCATATTGCTTCTTCATAGGCGTCCTCACTTGTAAATTTTTTTTAATCTATGAACATAATGAACATTATTATGGGAGCTTAGAATACACTGTTGAGTAGATGAATATTAAAAAGAGTAAGGAATATGAATTTGTGATTTCCACATTGGACTGCTGTCCAGGCGCCCACCTTAAAGAGAACCCTGATTACAAGGCCATTTCAACAACCGGTTCACTGAATTCAACAAAATTTAGGTATCAGTTCTATTGAATCAGTACAAACCAGCCTGAATCCCACCACTGTATGGGTGTTTTCGTACATTTAAACTCTATAACAGAACATGGCACATTGAGGGGCTTATAAACAGTAGACGTTTATTTCTCACAGTTCTGAAGGTTGGATGTCCAAGATCAAAGTGCCAACATGGTTGGGTGAGGAACCTCTTTCAGGTCACAGATTTGGCACTGTGTCCCCATCAGTGAGAGGGACAAGGGAGCTCTCTGGCAGGGGAGTGCTTTTGTATAAGGGCACTAATCACAACATGATGGCTCCACCCTAATGACTTCATTATTTCCCAAAGCTCTGCCTCCTAACACCATGGCATTGTGGTTAGGTTTCAACATATAAATTTTGGGGGTACACAAACAATCAGGCCATAACAATAAGAACTAGAAAGGCAGAACACAAGCAAAATATAAAAAGCTTTATAAGGGAGATTATGGGTTAGTAAGAACTCATAAATATTGGAAACAATGATGTCAATTTAATACTAGGTGACTTTGGGAGTTTTGAGAAGAAATATTAACTTGACTTTTCAGTTTTACCGAAGTCAAGACTTCCTTTCAATTTAAGCAATGTTGATTGAGTGCATTTTATGCCAGAAGATGAAGGAGGTAGTGAGCCTTCCCTCCAGGCACTCAGAAGGCATCTCTGGCCAGGGATGCTCAAATGGGGTTATGGTCATGATAATGAAGTAACTTTACTCTTTCATTGGGGATGCAATATTCCATATTCACGAGTGTAAGAAAAATATGGGAAAGAACATAATAAACTCTCAGTTCTCTCAAGTCTTCATTTTTACATATATGTTTTACAATTTCTTAGGAAATTAAAATTTATCATAAAGACTTAAGCCATTTGTCAAACCCCAAAATACCATTTTCCTCTCCCTTTGAGATCACCAATACTCTGAATTGTCATCTCATTTGTGTTATATGCTACTTTGATATATGTGTATTCATAAGTTTTGCATTCAGCTATTCTGCCGATTTTAAAATATACATGTTATCATGCTGCAAATCCATGTCTTGAGTAGGTTTTGTCACAAAGTTTTGGAGAATTTATTTATTCTATTACCTGAGCAATCTTTTTAACTGTTATATAGTATTTGGCCATGTAAATATTCCACAAATTTCCTTTTCTGTGTTCTTATCATTTTCATTTAGATCAGTTCTAATAACAGGAATTGCAGTAAAATATCTTTTTTGTGTGTGTCAGACCTTTTTCAGAGGATTTATGTAAGTAAGATTCACTGGTTTGTATGCAGTCATCCTTTCAGTCCCAAGAGCAGGCACTCACACCCTGAGCCACACTCCACCAGGACAGCGATGAACCCCAAAGTGCAGCCTTCTTTTGAGCTGCAGCCACCAGCTCTACTGCTATGACAGGTTGCCTATTGTACCTATATTTGGTACAGATATTGTACCTATATCTGGTACAGCCAGGATTTTTTGCTGCAGCTTCTGACCAAAGCTGTCAAAAGTAAAAATAAAATGGACAGTTTTGTACATGTGAGATAGCAAAATTGTTATCTTTTTTTCAGGAAGCAACTAAGTCTGTATGATATTTAAAAAATCAGTGTATTAGATTGGTTTAGGATGTTTTAATGTGTTTAGTTGTATTTCAAGGAAGAATTAAATATTTCAAAAGGGAAACATAAAGGTCTCTACAATATCGTGGCAATGAAAGTGGCACTGCACAGGGACCTCCAGGTCCCTCTGCTCTCTGTTCTGGCTTCGGCTCCAGCTGGACTCTGGCTGACTCTGGAGCTGCAGCTTTGCCCCATGGTCACTTGCAAAAGCTTCTCAGGTTTTACAATGCCAGTGCCTTGTCTACAGAGGTCCTTACCTTTTCTCCTGGTTTAATCCCAATTTCCTTTATTCTATTGTCAGGGTTATTTCTTCTTAGTCATCTTCCAATCCTTCAACTTTTTCTTTTAAAGTTTTGCTCTCATATTTCATATAACAAAATGATAGCATCAATCGGAGTTCAAAAGACCAGTTTAACAGGCTTTAATAAAAGGAAACCTGCCGGGCTGTCTCATAAGGGAGAACAGCCGTGGATATAGTCTTTAGGCCACTTTTAAGGGTAGGGATAGGGAAGTAGGAAGGGTGGTGGGGCATTTGCTGATTGGCTGTCGCTATCGCTGGTGCAGGGATACTTTTCAACAATTATGGATGTTGGTGCATTTTCAACTGTCAGCAGTTTCAACTGTCCATGACTTCATCGGACATTCCTTTGTGGTTGGTCACCTGATGCAAGCCCTGAAACGAAACTCATGTTGGCAGGGTTAAAGAAATGAAACCTAAGACAAAGCTCTTTCTTGTTTATCTAATTGTTCCTTTTATCTTTTATTCTATTCTGTCCTATTCAAGGAGGCAACATTTCAACATATTTTTAAGGATATTTATAGTTTTTTGTTAAGATTTTTTCAGTTTCTATTGTCTGTAGCCTGACATTGCCTTTTTTGCAGTATTCCTATTTATTGTTTTTTAAGCAAGTTTGAGGTTTTTCTCAGGTATCTACAAATTCAATTACTCAGTAAAATTGTATGTCATCTTGAATTTTATTGAATCCTGCCAAACGGAACTCCAAGTGACCACACCAATTTAGTGTTGAGAACAGAGAAGAAGTGTTTCTGTGACCACACTCTCACCGCCTGGGGGATATAATGGGCAGAAACAAAGTTGCAAAATGGCACCTTTGTCCTGACCTTCTTCAGTCTCAGGGAAAGAGCCTCAGACATTTAATGTCCTGGATAACAGCTCCCATAATATCCTGTGTTTTATGTGGTTCTTGACTGATGCTCCTTAGCATTGAAAGTCTCCTCAACTGCTTAATCTTCAGGTCATTCATATACATTTGTTTTTCCCTGGATGAGATATATTCTCTTTTCTTGGCTTTTCTTCATGAAATGATTTCTTAGAATTGTTTTATATTTTTTTTATCTAAAAAATTAAACAAGGCACTGAATTAACAGATTTTCTTTTGCTTTTGTTTGAAGAATTTGTTTAATTTCTTTATTGTATTGATTTTAGAGAGAGAGAGAAATATCAATTTGTTGTTCCACTTACTTAGGCATTCATTGGTTGATTCTTTTATGTTTTTTGTTCTCTGACTGTGGAACAAACCAGCAACCTTCGTGTATTGGGATGCTACTCTAACTGAAATACTTGGTCATGGCTACAAAATTTATCATTTTAGATCTTTCAAAAAATATGAAAAATGGGATAGCAGTATCCTACAATATATTTCAACCTACAAACGCTGATGGCTTTTTATTCATGGTAAGAGCTGTAGTCACAGCTGTTATGGCCATGCACATGCAGGTTCCCATTAGATTTGGTAAGACGGTAAAGAAACAGTAGAGCCAAAAATGGTGAGCCATTGCTTTATTCAAGACTCACAGAGGCCGGCAGACAAACACACAGAGAAAACATACTTCCCTCTCACTCAGGGCTACCAAAGCCACTGACGCATTTCCCGGTTCCACAACCAGGAGAAACTTATCTGGTTTCTCCTAGAATCAAAGGCCCCTCCAGTCTCAGCAGAGCTCCTAAAAGCCCCTCAGCACTGATTACCCATCAGCACCTTCATTCTTTCTGCACAAACTGGCTTCTTCCTCAGCACAATTCATTCTCTCCTTCTCTTCTTTTTAAAACTTTCTGGCAAAAAAACCCCTCCTCCAGCTAACATTAGCAAGACAATGGCCCTTCCAAACAGAAAAGTAATTTGCAATTTTACAGATCACATACCTGGCACTGCCCAGCACCATATTTTAACACTAAAAGTGAGCAAATTTAAAAATCCTATTTTACAAATTTATTTGCCCAACATTTATATAAAATGTAAGTCCTATCTTAAGAAATAATCTCATAGGAAAGCAGAAATATCTTTCTTGGCATCTATAAAGGGTAGTTACTTGAAAGAATAACTTTGCAGGACTAGGAAACTTGTTTGAAAGACTAGAACTAATTTAAAAGAGGAATTAAATATAACTTTCTTGAGCAAATTAGTCAATGGTTAATTTTGGAAGCTGATGGAGAAATTTCTGTTATTTTGAGATATAAAGTAAAATATAAACTAACCACATTTAAAAATACTGATTTTTAATCTAATCTTACCAAATCAAAAACACATTTATTATTATTCTCTTTCTCTGAGTCATATGGATATATATATATATATATACACATATCTATCTATCTATAGATATGTATATGTATATATGTGTATGTGTATATATAAGCCAACACTATAACATCAAAATCTAACACTTAATTACTCAAATGGAATACCATTTTCATCAGACAACACTTCCATTAAAAATTATTTTTATTTTCATTATCTAAATTATTTTTGTATATGTAGATATGTATCTATACATATCTTTTTATTTATTTTATCTATATTAATATCTGCTGAAGTTTAACTTGAATAAAGAAAGAATTATATGTGGTAATTATATTATAGGAAATAACAGGAGAAAAATAATTTTGTCAGTTTTTCCTTTTGTTTAGAAGTTATTGAAAATATATTTTGTTGATTACCATAAAGTCCAATGTTTGTATATTGAATAATAATCTTTGTTGCTATGAAACTGGAAATTAAGTTTCTTCAAGAATATTTACTTCTGAAGACATTTTTGCTTTCCATAGAATATGCATACTTGAGAAACATAAATTATGGTGAGAAAAGAGTGCTTTCCAGTAAACTGATTATGGAAAAAGGAATTCCTTGACCATGTTACAGTAATACCCACACTTGTTTGCCTAGATAGAAACTTTCTCCAGATTCTGGTGGCTTATTTTATTTGTCAATTTAGCAAGATCACACTTCCCAAAGTGAGTAGGGAACATGCAATTTCTCAAGACATGAATAAAACAAAAAAATACGGGGAAAATTTGGGTTCACTCTTTCTGCTTGACTCAGCTGGGATTTTGGTTTTCTTATCCCATTGAACTGAGACATACACCATCATATCTCCTGTATCACCAACTTGCAGATGGCAGATTATGAGGATTCTCAGCCTTCATAATTATGTGAGCCAATTCCTCATAATAAATTATATAAATATATAGATCTCATATCCAGCATATCCTATTGGTTTTGTTTCTTCAGGGAATGCTAATACTATAAAATTAAAGTCCAAGATTATTAGGAGTTTTATAAATGGACTCCATTCATTAAAGGGAGAAATCTTAAAATTATATGTTAAAGGATATATGAGAGTGCATCCATATCTTTTAAGTTTTCATTTATTTCAGAGAAAGAGAGAAAAAGGGGAAGAGAGAAAGAAATACATTGACTTACTGTTCCACTTTTTATATACTTATTGGTTGATTCTTATATGTACTCTGACCAGGAATCAAACCCTCAACCTTGTTGTATTGGGATGAAACTCCAGCAACTGAGCTACTCAGCCAGGGAAAGCATCATTTCTTCAAAAATATTTAATTCACCTAAAATTAATAGAAGCCACCTAACATACATGTTGGAAAGGGCTTAAACATACAATGTGCCAAAGATATATGTGCTATCACTTACTCAGAATTGTTTTCTTTGAATGTGGATTTTTTAACAAATGAAGACACTTGACAAATATTACTTGATTTAGATAGAAAATCAACTAGATGTTCTTATTTAGTTATAAGAAATAAGTTTATTTTAAAATGGATTACTCAAAATAAATATACATCGTTATATTTTATGAGTATTTTTTAACAGGCTTTCTTTTTATTAGTGAGAACAACTAAACACTAAGAGCAATCAAGAGCATTGGAAAGACTGGAAAAGAGAAATGCAATACAGTAACTTGTAATAAACTGTCCTTTAATGAGACAATTCTGCAAATACTTTTAAAATCCTCATGATAATAATGACAATAATAACAATTAGGATTTTTCAGTCTGTAGTGTCTATCTACCAAGGCTTATAAAGCATTTCCACATAATGGGATAATATTCATGACAAAGGAATAGCTGTAGTCATAAATGTCCATGGCACTTAAGCACTAATGAGGAACTTTGGCAGTCCAGGACTTATAAAAGCATTTTCTCTAAGTATTTTGCATTGGCAGTAGCATTATCAATGACAACTGGGAAGCAGCAAAAGCGACAGAAAGGTGAATGGGTTCATTGGAATAGTGGTAGAGTATTATTATTGGTGATCAGCAATTTCGCTACTTATAATGCTGGGAAGTTTCTATTATAACAACACTTTACAAATGAAATCTAAGGATTTACTGACCAACTGTTCTATGAGACATGTAAAATGCTCTGAGATTCAGTTTTTCATGGCTCCCTGCATAGCTTCATCATACTCAGAAACTCACCCACCATCCTTTCTGCCACCTGCTTCGTGGCTGCCTCAGTTAGTTCAGGACTTCAACTTTCTGCTTGGGTTACTCCAGTAACCAACTAACTGTTTTCCCCATTGTGCCCATCCTCTAAATTCAAACTAGACATATTTATAACACAAACTGGATCTTCCACTACTTAAAATCACCAGTAGCTCCCATGTGCTTTAAGGATGAAGCTCATCACCATCTATGATTTTGCTTTTGTCAAGTTTTCTAGGTAGAAATTATAGCTCTGGAGTCATCCAGACCCTGAACCCATTGCAGGAGGTAGATCTAGGACCCTGAAGACCCCCTCAGCATCTTTAAACCTCAACTTTGTCACCTATAAAATTGAAATAAAAATGAATCCTACTTTGTTGATATGTTGTGAGAAGTAAAGGAGAAGGCAGAAGTGTAAGGAGCTGAAGTATCAGTATTAACAAGGAATGTTTGATTTACCTGCCTGTCCCAGAAGAATTCCATGTATTTAAAGCAATCTAGGTGGATAGGACTGGAGGTCTCTCCATCTGCCAAGTCATACAGCTGAACTTCAGGATTTGAACCTGGCCCTGATGGTACTGATAGAGAGGCCAGGGTTTCTTCAGCCATTGTACATAAAGGAATAAGATGTGACTATATTATTTTCTGACCCACTTCTGGTATTGTGGACTCTAACATTGGAGGGGAATGGTTGGTTCTTCCTCATCTTTCATCCAAGAATCTCCAGGATCACTGCTCCAGGACATGATCTTTGACCAACAGGTGAAGTGCTACCATGCCCAACTCCATAATTTTTTTCAAATAAATGCTGCTCCAGAAGGTCTGGTGTGTGTGTTGCCAATAATTGTCCCTGTTTGCTTAAGACATTGGTATGCAATGTGTTCAGTTAAGAGTACCATACATTAAAACACAACACACTTTAACTCCTGGCCCATCATAACTTGTATTTTTCATTTTAGTCTTTCTTTACTTCTTGAAACCCCCCTTTTTACCCTCTGCTATTCCTGACTAGACTCTTTACCTGACTACTCACCTTCAATCACCCTGCTTCTCTACTCATTTCTAACTCTAACACTCATCCCATTCTCTTCTACTCATGGGTATTGTAGGGGGAAGGAAATCTTTTCTCCTTTACCCTCCTAGATTCCCAACCTGGGTCCTGGAAATTAGACTAAGTACAGATGAACAACAACAACAACAAAAACAAATAAGGGTTTATTAACACATGCAATGCTCATGTACATGGGAGAATTCAGTGATGAGTAATTCAAAGGGGTAGTTAGAACTTGTCTTAGAGAGCATCCTAACAACAACAACAAAATACGTTCTTAAAGAAGTGACAGGACAAAAGAAAAGGACTTTTAGTTTCCAGAAGTAGCAAATTGTGGGAAGATAACTGTATTGGGAAACTAATGAGTGAAGTTTGTTTTGAGAATTCCTCTGGAGCTGTTTCTGGGCTGACTGGAGTCTAGAGTTGTCTCTGAAGATTAACTTCTGTCCTTCCTAGGAGAAAGCGGAGAGGGGACATCTTTACAAATGTATGTTCTGATTTTAGGGAAATGGGGAGGGCAGAGAACCTTTCTTCTTCTCAATTCTGCTTCTTCTGCATTATCTTAAACTCAAAATAATCCTTACACCAAAGTAGTATATGGGGGCGGGGGTCAGCTACCCTCACTGTCTTTGATGCTTTCCAGTATTTCACTGAGCTCTTTAAAATCAGCCCATCTGGATCCTCTCAATGGCTGCCACACTCATAAATCCACGGAAAACCATAGAAGAACATGGACTGGTGCAATTACCATTCTTTTGGCTGTAGTTCTATTCCCCCTCCTGGGTTTCCTCCCATCTTTCTGTTTCCTTTGAAGATTCTCTTCTCTCTTCATTTAATTGCAGGTTTTTTTTTTTTTCTGGGGCTTCACCCTGACTCTGCTTTCTTCTAAGTCTGCCCAGTAATCTCTTTCACTTTCATGTCTTTAACTCTACCCAGAACCCACTCCTCTTTTTTGAATTCCAAGGAAGAAATTCATCCCCAAGGCCAAGTTCTGCCTTGTCATGGCTCACCCTCATGCTGGGTCTGCTCTGCACTTCTAGACAAAGGAAGCCACTGGATCCTGGCTCAGATATGCGGGGCAGTCTCAAGACTTCCGCATTCCTCAGCCTCTCCTTTCCAATAATGTTGAAATTGCTCTCAGTCTGCTTCTGTATTTCTGATGCTTTTTTCTTTCTGCTGCATCACTGCTGGAGTCTAGCTTCTTGTCAAGTAGTATCCGAATGGCCCCAACAGCATAGGTCGGCTCTTACTGCTCGTGAATTTTGCTCTCTTTAGATGTATTGTATTTTTTGTATACATAGTGTTCTTTTTACAATGCAAACTTTATACTCACATTTCCCCATTTAAAATCATCCTGACTAAAGTCGTATTGTCTTTCTCACTTTCCTGGTTTGAAAATGCCACTCAGCTCTGAGGACTGATGGCTTCCTTCCTCTATAGCTCCCACCCTTTAAGAAATGTTACTGCCAGGTGCTTTTGGCTCCTCAGGTTACAACCGATGTTACTTTTTGCAAAAAGCTCTCTCTTTGCAGTCTCCTGAGCCCCAACAGGTATGTGCATTCTCCATGCACAGGTCCCACTGAGGGAGAAACAAGTGAACACCCTAAAGAGAAACACTAGCTCTCTCTGGCCACTTTCTGTTTCAAACATCTGTTCCTCTGTTGCTTTGGTTGGAAGGGTAGCAGAATAGACCTTCCTAAATATGCTGCTTTGGTGTACTAACTATTTTTAGCAGAAAGCACTTGGAAGGCAACAGAGGTAGGGAGCGGCTTTCTGTGAAGTCCCCTCATCTACTAAACACAAAGCCTCCAAAAGGAACTCAGGTGACATAGATCCTCTCTGGTGAGTTTCACCAGCCAAGAAGATTGAGCCTTGTCACAAGAGAGGGACTAGAAGTTGGCAGGTGGGGCGGGTCAGGAGCTGGGAGAGGCCAGATGGGGGTGGTCCAGGGCAGGGGAGCAGGCTAGGTTTAGGGAAGGACAAATTCATAGACAAAGCAGTAAGGCTTTTAAGGAGGCAATCTATGACTTGAGCCACAAGCATGGAGAGCTTCAGATCCTGACACCCCGGGGACATTGCACAGAGCATACATACGTTTTTGCAATAATAAAATGTGATATTTCAACATATATCATAAGAATTTTCTTCAATGCCTTTTAGTTTTCGAGGGTATATTTGTTTTTTTATTACTTTCTAAGGGAAGCTAGTAATTATTAAGTAGTATATTAACATTATTAAACTCATTAAAACTCAATAAAGCACCCAATATTTTAAGTTATATGTAAAATTTTGTATAAAGAATAAGACTTCTTTAAAGTGCTATCCAAGGGGATTTAATTACTAAAAAGTTTAAAAAATAACACACACAAAGATTACCACCAGAGCTTCCAATAAAAATATAAGTGATTAGAATAAAATTCCACAAGTACTTCTGAGAAGTTTGAAGCTATAGATAAAATGTTCCTGGTAGATTACATGACACTGTTAACTTAAATTGAACTTAAAATCAGTATATTAAAAGTGTACTTGGGCCTTGGACTAGAATGGATTTTTACTGTATTTTCATTTAAAAGTTGTTCAAACTGCACTCAAGCTCATACACAGAAAATACTATAAGGCCCTTCAGAAAGGGAATGTGGTGAAAAAACATCCTTTATTTAAAATCCCAGATCACCAAAATTTCTTCCTATGTGAAATTGATATTTTTACATTCTCATATTCGGGTCTGAGGGCCTCAGAGAGTATAAGCGATGTACACGACTTTGAAATATTAATTACAATCAGGATTTGTTTAACATTAATGAAAGCCTTATGTATGTGAGATTTTACAAAAATGTGAGAATCTCGCTCCTGTCCCTCCCCTTTCCTCTCAGCCCTCTTGGAAAACGTGCAAAACACTTCTGAGCACAGAATGTACTTTTCTCCAGTGCAGTCAATTTTTCCTAATGACCACTTATATAAACGTTGGTAATGTTGAGAACAGAGAATTCCTGCAGCAATATAAATAGCCTGCGAGAGCTCTGCCCTTGACCCACAGCACCGAGGGAATAGTGCTTCTAATTGCTGTGTTCTGCCAGTGGCCGTAACCAACAGACTGCCACGGCCATTCATGTTTCCTTTGGCTGGTCAGCAGGGACAGCACTGAGTCATAGCCAGTGTGCTGCTTATGGGGGATTCCAGGGTTCACCGTCTTGTCTAGGAGGAAAACTGCTGTTCACAAAAAAGTGTATTAACCAACCTGAGACAGTCCACAAGAAAAGCAACATTCACCACCAAATTAAGATAAAGAAACTAGGCACTCTTTCTATAAATGCATTTACATTGGTACGAGTGTATTCTCAGTGGCTGCATCTTCCCCAGCTTCCTGGTACTAAGCAAGCATGTGGAAATGGCCCCAGCGGCAGAAGAACATGCTTGACTTCTCAGATTAAAGCCTCAGAATAAACAAAAATTTCCTGAAAATCCAAAATACTTTCTGTTCTACCATTTTCTCCTCCTGGCCAGGACTAAGTTCACTGAGAAATATAAATTGTCAGCCTTTGGCATTCACACTACATTATCTACATGTTCTTCTCCATAAATCCACTTATTATTATTGGTTGTTGTTTTCTTTTTTTTCATTGATTTAAGAGAGAGGAAGAAGGAGAGAAAAATAAAAGCATTAACTATTGTTTGACTTAGTTGCGTACCCATCAATTGCTTCTCATTTGTGCCCTCACTGACAATCAAACCCATGACCTCGGATCAGTTCGGGACAATGTTCTATCAGCTGGACCACTGACTAGGGCACAAAACCACTTCTTACTGGTGCTGGTAGTCATAAACTTTTTAGGAAACATTTGACATCTAAACAAGTCCCACTGTTTTTATGGAAAAACTAAACCTGAAACAATTATCCTTCCATTAATGTGACTAAAAAATAAGTGAAGCTTACAAGTCAGTTATTTTGCCAGAGGACTATAATTCTTCCCTATAAATCTTGTTCCTGGGTTCCATCATATGTAGTAAGGAGCTATTTGAATGCCTGCCAGTTCAAATAGATGTGAATGCAAACTCAGTTCTATGTTGAATCATTTCCACTCATTAATTGTGACAGCTTTACTTTCTTTTCTTCTTTTTTCTTTTTTAAGTGAGAGGAGAAGAGATAGAGACAGACTCCCACATGTACCCTGATCGAGACTCACTCGGCAACCCATGTCTGGGGTTGATGCTCAAATTAACTGAGCTATCCTCAGTGCCCAGGGCCGATGTTTGAACTAATCAAGCCACTGACTGTGGAAGAGGAATAGAAAGAGAAGGAGAAAAGGGAGGGGGAGAGAAGCAAATGGTTACTTCTCTTGTGTGCCCTGACAGGGAATCAAACCCGAGACATCCAAAAGCCAGCCTGACACTTTATTCACTGAGCCAACTGGCCAGGGCCACCTTTACTTTCCATACCTATTAACAAACCTGACTGTCTCACACAAGCAGGCACTGTAAGCACAGCAAAGGAAACTACAAAGGAAAGAAGGGCCTCGATGTGCTGGTGTTCACACATTGACTATCTGGTTCCTTTGGTAAACAGGATCCAGGGAAGGACTGTGTGACCTAGGTGTCACCTTTGATTTTGCTCACTGTAATGCTGTGGCATTTTGGACCCACATAACAACTTCCTGCTTCAGTTTAACTCCAGAAGAGGGCAGGTCTTTCTGCAAACAGTTATCATATTTTCTTGTTCGAAAGAAAACTTGTAGATAGGACATATTCCTTTTTTTTCCTCAGCTACCAAAGTCTTCACATGAAATCAAAGATGGAATTGTGGTGTTTAATATTCTCTCATCACAGATCAGAATCATAGCCTTTACCACATTTGGATGATTCTAAGTCTAAACACTGACAATCAGCATAAGGCAATGACAAAAAAGCAGAGTCAAAGAAAGAATAGGGATGTTATAGCGAAGATGGAGAAAATAGAATTCTGGGACAAGGCTCCTCTTCAAGCACCAACCTCCACATTATCTTGAGGGCAAGCTGCAGGGTCCACATTAGCTTTCTGCCTCTGGGGTTTATTGTAGGCAACTTGCAATAACAAACTCATTCTCCCTGCCTTTTCACTCAGTGAAGTTTTGCCTCTCATCACTAGGAAACGCTCAGGTTCTCAAGGGCAAGAGCTTTATTTAATAACCTGAGTTATTTTCAGGCACTTTTCACAACTTTCTAGACCAGCGGTTCTTAACCTTTTTTGAGGTACCAAACCCACCAGTTTCATATGCGCATTCACCGAACCCTTCTTTAGTGATAAATAAAATATGTTTTTTTTCCAAATTCAAGACATAAGTATACGTTTTTTTACTGGTGCACAAAATGAGCCGTGCATGAACATCACCTTGCTCAAAGAACAAAACCAACAAAGTGCATGAACTCACAACAAATTACGGTATTACTTTATTCTGGCCTCCATGGCAGAGGCTTCTCTGAACCCCTGAGACCAACTTATCAAACCCCTAGGGTTCCATAGAACCCAGGTTAAGAACCACTGTTCTAGGCTATTACTACAGGGGGTTGGGGAGTGAGGAGGCTCCCATACTGTCTGTCTCCTTGTGTCCCGCTCCTAGGACATCTGAATTACTGGTTCCAATCCTGGCTCCACATGGGGTGCCTTTGATCTCTCTTTATCCCATGTGTGATCACATCACTGTCCTTAAACATCTCTGTTTCAAACTCAAGTCTGTGCCTGTGTAAGAAAAACTAACTCTCTCACTTTCTCTCTCTCAGTCTCTATCTCTCTGACAGGGAGGCAATCTACGAGATATGAAGAGTGCGATCGTTTTTTCTCTGTGACAAAAAGGACTAAAATGCTCACTCCTTTCCCACATGTGTCAGTTTCCTATCTGGTTCTACACAAATATCCTCCAATTATGGTGCAACAACTGACAACTATGGACTACATTCATATCTGATGGGTAAAGCGCAATTGTTGCCTTTAAAATACTTTTTCCTTTTTTCACCTTTTCCTCTTAAAAATATATATTCTTTCTTATCAGAGTCTGAACAAGGCTAGCATGATCCTATTACTGGGTTTTATCATCTGTGCCCTGTGACATGTATCTTTGAGGTCCTGTCTGCACACAGCCCTCACCATCACACGTCAGTGGTGACCTCTAACATCTCTAGGGCACTTGGCATGTACACGTTGCATGAATACAATAAGCAAGAATCCTTATTTCATTCCAAAGATATAGGTATTAAATAAATCTTTAAAACATCCTTCTAGAACAAACAACATAAGCTTTTCCTGTTATAGACATGTCAATAAAAGTGCTCACATGGTTTTATAAATAATGAAGTGCAATGGTGGGCATATTTGCTACATGGAACCATTTGCATATGGTTTGGAGATTAAGGATGAACACCTGACCCAAGGCCAACAAGCTCTAAACTGACCTGTAACCTATAACTTCTAGGTTACAAACACTGGATTCTCTCACCGAGGAATCTGACCCAAGACTATGAAGACAAGGAGACAGTTAACAGTGGAAGCAGAATTACTAACAAAAATGGTACAGTTAACTTTTGAAAGTGCAACCCACTGTTTTTGTCTTCAGATATTAATTTCCTACAGGATCATTTTATTTCTGAGAAGAAATTGCTAAACTAAAATATTAACACCATTTACAAAATGGGCCTTCTATTTCAGTGTTTGGGATGGTGATCTTCGCAAATTTGGCAAGAAACATTCAGAGCCTAAAGAACAAAGAAACTGCTCAGCTTTCACTGGAGATACAGCTAAAGATCACTTGGTTAGCTGAAACGATTTTCCTCTGACACTTAAAGTCTGCCTTGAACAAAGGCTTTCTGAGTTGCTCCCCAGTTTGCTTCTGAATGAGTTCAACGATTAATTTATTTGAGAAAGGTGTTCCATGTCTCAATATGTCCTCCAACAAAGAGAAATTGATTCTCCAATATCATTGTTTTCATTTGTTAAGTGGTAGCATAAATGATATATTCATAATTCTCTGTGTATAAGCTTCTAGATTATGGCAGGTTATTGAAATACTTCAGGCTATTTATCATATTACCCAAACAAAGAACTAATCTTATTAATTCTAGAGTAGAAATATAAGAACAAAACAAGGTGACTTTTGTTTATCCACTTGCTACATAAAGCATGGCTATGTCTTTATAAATGCGTAAAATCTTTCAACACTGCTCATGTATGGAATAGAATAAGCTCATGAAACTTTTGCCACATCCAGCTTTATAATGGCCCAGTAGTTGCTTTTGATCATGAGTGATTGGCCTGCTACGCTCTAATATTAACTATCTGAGTTTTAGTGGATACTTGCATCCAATAATACACATTCAATAATATCTGACTTGAATGGGTTGACTTTGTGCTATAGCCTGAATGTTTGTGCCCCTTCCCAAATTCATATCTTGAAAGCTAACTCGCAATCTAATAAAATTAGGAAGTGAGGCCTTTGAGTGGTGATTAGGTCATGCTGGTGGAGCCCCCATCATGGAATTAGTGCCCTTATAAAAGAGATCCCAGAGACCTCTTGCATCCCTTCTACCATGTAAGGACACAGCTAGAAGATGGACATCTATGAACAAGGAGGTGGGCTCTCACCAGACACTAAATCTGTCAATGCTTTGATCTCAGACTTTCAGCTTCCAGACTGTGAGAAATATATTTCTGTTGTTCATAGACCATCAACTCTATGGTATTTTGTTATAGCAGCCTGAAGTGGCTAAGACAAATTATGTTCCATAAAAGATACATTGAAATTCTCACCTTCAGCACCTCTAAATGTGATCTTATTTAAAAATAGGGTCCTTGCAGGTAAAGTTCAAGGTGAGGTCACAGTAAAGTATAATGAAGTATAAAAAGTGGGGAAGAATCATGGATGCACAAAGAGGGCGCTGTGGAGACAGAGGCAGAGATTGCAGTGGTGCATCTACAAGCAAAGGAACACCAAGGATTGCCAGCAGCCACCAGAGGCTAAAGGAGAGGCCAGGATCAAATTCTTTCTCTGAGCCAAAAAGAAGGAACCAAGCATGCTGAGTATTGATTTCAGACTTCCAGCCTCTAGAACTGTGAAAGAATAAATGTCTGCTGTTTTAAGGTATGCAGCTTGTGGTCATTTGTTGTAGCAGCCTTAGGAAACTCATACATGTGAGAATAAATGAATATTTTTATATGAAGTTAATATATGAAGCAATCAGTGTTTTAATAAGAAAAACCACTTCTTGAATACAATAAATATTATCAAGTACCTGTCTCTTGCTATGTCTCTTATTCATAATTTTGTACATGTGCACATCTATTCTAGTAATGAATTTAGAGTTGATATGGAAATCCAGAGGTGATTCTACATATGACCCAAACCAAGTAAAATAGAACAGAGAAAATACAGATAAGAACCACAAACTCTAAAGGTATATTAAAAGAAGCAGCTAGTGCCTGAATGTTTCCCTTTGTTCATTTATCTTGCTTTGTTGTATAATTTCACTTTCATAAAACCACAGAATAAAAAATCCAATTTTGAATTATTTTATAGAATAAATTATAAATCAAGTGCTAAAAATTTGTTTTATTGTTATGGCAAGTTGTGGTATTGATGACTGCCAACAAAAAGATTTATTTGCATTAAAAAAATCCAGAAAACAACTATTATTTCCGTGTGTGTGTGTGTGTGTGTATATACAGGTTAAGCAAAAGTAGGTTTATAGTTTTGAATACACAAAATAAAGTTTTATTCTTATATTATTATTTGTTATTGAATTATTTTTCATACAAACTATAAAGCTACTTTTGCTCCATATATATATATATATATATATATATATATATATATATATATATATATTACATATGCAGAAGGCTATTAAAGTGTTTAACAACTGGTAGACGCAGGTCCTGGCCTATCAGAACAGATGCTGTCTGGCCAAAAAAATGACAAGGGTGCAGGTTCAATCCTCCATTAGGGCACACATGAAAAACAACCAAAAAATTCATGACAGAGTGGAACAACAAATGCTTCCCTTCCCCCTCCCCTCTCTCTCCTTTTCTCTCTCTGTCTCTCTAAAAATCAATAAAAATTATGCTCTAGCCAGATACCTCGATTGGTTGGACTGTCATCCTAGAATGCAGAGGTTGCTGGTTTGATTCCTCAGTCACGGCACATACAGGAGCAGCAAGATGTTCCTGTCTTTCTCTCTCCCTGCCTCTCTCTCTCAAAAATAAATAAATAAATAAATAAATAAATAAATAAATAAATAAATAAATAAATAAAATAAACACGGTCAAAGACAGCTGAAACATCTATGGCTGGGAACACTGAGTGGATGTCAGGAGCATTGCAGATATGTTAACCTTGTATGTATGTAAGTGGACGAGCATTAATAGACATATTTCACACTCAACTATAACTTAAATATGTTTATAGAAGTAATGGAATGCTGAAGTTATAGCTTATTCTCTCAAAATATCAAAAAGTGTGTTTAATATTTTTGCCATCCTGAAGGTGCTTTCAGGAAAGAGCTTGAGTTTTGATGACTGTTTACATTCTCCAGACTGAAAGCAGTGCTTTACCATTGTGATAGGTTAATAAGTATTTATTCTATGGAAAAATTATTATAAGTGGTCATTATTAATAAAATCTTTATAAAATCATTCTTGCTGTAGTGTGCTAGGCACTTCAATGTGGTAACATTATTTTTTTGTCTTTTTCTTATGTGAAGGACAGGGGGGCAGAGACAAACTCCTGCATGTACCTTGACCAAGATCCACCCGGCAAGTTCACTAGGGAAGGATGCTCTGCCCATGCTCCATTGCAACCGGAGTCATAATAGCGCCTGAGGCGGAGGCCATGAAGCCATCCTCAGTGCCTGGGGCCAACTCGCTTCAATCAAGCCATGGCTGCAGAATGGGGAGGAAGAGAGAGAGAAGCAAGAGGGGGAGGGGTGGAAAGCATATGGTCACTTCTCCTATGTGCCCTGATAAAGGAGTCAATCCCTGGACTTCCACATGCTGGGCCAATACCACCGCTGAGCCAACCGGTCAGGGCCTTGGTAACATTTCAAAAGCAGTCACAGACCATGTTCAGTATTTTATTTGTTTAATATGAGTTTTGTTTTGTTTTGTTTTAAAACAAAATCTATACAGTTTATAGATTTTCAGAAATATTTTTCTTATTGACGCATATGTTTTTTATAATATATAAATATGGAAATGGCTGTGTCTACCGTCAGGCTCAATGTGGTGCCAAGACCTGCTGCTTTTTATTGGCTATTCAGGCAGCTCAAATCAGGTGCCTACTTTGCTGTTTTGGAGTCTCTGAGCTTGAGTTATGTCTATGAGCCATCCCACCTGAACTGGTGAAGACATCAGTCCTTTGGACAAAGCACGCCACTATGATTGCCTGTTAGTATTTGAACAGTGACTGTCAGATGCAATTGTGACTGCTAAGGAAGTCTTCTGTGTGTCCCCAATACAAAAACTGCATCAAGAACTTGAAATATAGATATGTATTATTTTATGGCTTCAAAAAACATGCACTTGTAATAATGCTTAGGAAAACTATTAATTGTGTATGAAGGTACAATTGTAAGAATTTAAATAGTTGGATAAGAAAGTAGATTAAAATAATGTAAATATTAAGGAATAGTCCTTAGTAAAGCCATTATAACATGAGTTACAATGTTTAAATCAAATATTTAATGAAAAGTAGTAATACATAATAAGCTAATCCATATTTGATTAAATTATTATTTAAAGTCCTTTGGAAGTATTTGTTTTATTGGAATTAATAGTAACCTTTAAGAATTACATATTTAACTTATCTATGCATGAGTCTCAAAAAACCAAAAAATAGTGTGTACAGGCTGGTGGTGATCGAAGGTCACACGCAGGTGGTTCTGCTGAGCTGGTGGCGGCGGTTGCAGAGGCGACAACGCTGAAGGCAGTGGAGGAGGAACAGCGGGCCCACTGTTGCTGCGGACGGGTGCCAAGAAGCTAGGAAAGTGGGACTGGCATGAGGCAATTTCAAACTGTGCAGCATCTTATTATGCAAAGGAGCAAGATGGCGACGGAGTAGGCGGACGTACCAACTTCCAACTCCCAGAACCAAAGTGGATTATAACTCAATTTTAAGAACCGTCATCTGGATAAACCAACTTTGAACTAAACTAAGTGGACTCTTCAACCAAGGAAAACAGAAGAAGCCACATTAAGACTGGTAGAAATAGCGAAAACGCGAAGAGGGCTGCCCAGCTCCCAGGAGCAAATGGCAGCCTGGAGAGACCCGTGTGGCTGGAGGAGAGTTTGGCGGAGAGGGAGGGACCTGGGTCACAGGAACCAAGCACCAGCCTGCAGTCCAAGAGCCTAGAAGAGGCGTTTGGACAGTTTTGAGCTGTGAAACAAGTGAGGGAGCTCCCAGGCCTACAGTGTAGAGTATTAGGTCCCTTCCTACTCTGCTGAGGGTTGCTGAAGGGTATGGTGGTGGCAGGACGCTGAAACGTGGTTCTGTCGGCGTGGGCAGAGGCCAAGCTGGTGTGAGCTCGGTCTAGCCCAGCAGGGGCGGAGGGGACGCGTAAAAGCGGTCCAGAAGCTGCGGGCCCGCCTGTAATCCCACCTACGGGGAGAAAGCAGGAGGCCAGAAATGGACAGAAATCTGCTCTGCGACCCTGCACAAGCCAGCCCTGACCGCTGGGACTGGGCTAGGACCTGGGACGGGTTGGGGGCTCGTGGCTGAGCTCACGCTACCAGCCTCGCCTGGCCGAAGAAACCGCGGTTTGCCATTTTATGTGAGTGAGCGGGCTCCAAGCGCAGGGACAGGGTAGATCCCGAAACAAGTGGAAGCTTGCAGCTGAGCCCACGCTACTATCCCCGCCTGGCCAGAGAAACCACAGTTTGCCGTCCTACGTACACGAGCAGGCTCCGAACGCGGGCCGGGATAGAGTCGGGGACAAGCGGAAGTCCGCAGCTCAGCGGAAGCCAGCAAACACGCCCGGCCCAATAAACCTTGGTTTGTGACCCTGTGCAGAAGGGCCCTGGCCTCGAGGGCGGGGCTAAAGCTCCGGACGGGCAAAGGCTCACAGCTAAGAGCACGTCAAAAGCCCCGCCCAACCCACAAAACTGTGGCGAGTAGGCTCTGACTGTGGGTTCTGGGTAGAAGTCCGGAAACAGGCTGGGTCTGCAGCTGAGCAAAGGTGCTCACCTCTACCCTTGGTGCTGAGGCTTGTGGCTTGAGTGACAGCCCCTTCCACGGAGGAGAGGCAGAAATCACAGCAAAAGCCACAGTGGGCCAGCACTGGCAACGCCCATACCCAACCGCCCTAGGCAGCGGCAGAGGGGGTGGGGGGCCTGCAGACAGACCACACCTAGAGAACACAAAGGCAACACCTACTGGACTCCAGTGACCACAACTTGCTTATACACAGACAAAATGGGCAGGCAGAGGAATGCAAACCAAATGAATCAAGAGAAATTCCCAGAGAAGGACCTGAATGAACCAGATATAACCAAATTACCAGAAGCAGAATGTACAATAATGATAGTTAGGATGTTCAAAGAAATAAGAGCAACAATGGGTAGTCATTATGAACACCTAAATAAAGAGATAACAAGTATAAAAAACGAAATTGAAATAATAAAAAAGAATCAGACAGAAATGACAAATACAGTATCAGAACTGAATACCACAATGGAAGGAACTAAAAGCAGGATGAATCACGCTGAGGATCGAATAAGCGAGTTAGAGGACACAATAAACAAAGGCACAGAAGCAGAGAAGAAAAAGGAAAAGAGACTCAAAAAATGTGAGGAAACTCTAAGGGAGCTCTGTGACAACCTGAAGAGAAACAACATTCGCATCACAGGGGTGCCTGAAGAAGAGGAGAGAGGACAGGAATTGGAAACTTTGTTCAATCAAATCATAGCTGAAAACTTCCCGAAATAAAGGCTGGGAAACACTCCACATGTTCAAGAAGCACACAGAACTCCATTAAAGAGAAACCCAAAAAGATCTACACCAAGACACATCATAGTTAAAATACCAAAGCTAATGGATAAAGAAAAAATTTTAAAAGCTGCTAGGGAAAAAAAGGCTATCACCTACAAAGGAGCCCCCATAAGGATGACATCCGACTTCTCAACAGAAACACTTGAGGCCAGAAGGGAATGGCAAGAAATAATCAAAGTAATGCAGAACAAGAACCTACAACCAAGACTACTCTATCCAACAAGTCTAACGTTTAAAATTGAAGGAGAAATAAAGAGCTTCCCAGAAAAAGAAAGCCTCAAGGAATTCATAAAAACCAAACCAATTCTGCAAGAGATACTAAAGGGACTCTTGTGAACAGTTTAAAGGGAGGAAAGAATAGAGCAAAAGAAGAATACAGCTTTAAAGAATAAGATGGCAATAAACAACTACATATCAATAATAACCTTAAATGTAAATAGATTAAATGATCCAATCAAAAGACATAGGGTAGCTGCATGGATAAAGAAACAGGACCCATACATATGCTGTCTATAAGAGACACACCTTAAAACAAAAGATGCACATAGACTGAAGGTAAAAGGATGGAAAAAAATATCTCATGCAAATGGAAATGAAAAAAAAAGCCGGGGTAGCAGTACTTATATCTGACAAAATGGACTTTAAAACAAAGGCTGTAGTAAGAGATAAAGAAGGACACTACATAATGATAAAGGGAACAATTCAACAGGAAGATATAACTATTATAAATATCTATGCACCAAATATAGGAGCCCTGACATACATAAAGCAGACTTTGATGGATATAAAGGGCGAGATTAACAGCAATACTATCATAGTAGGGGATTTCAATACCCCTATAACAACACTGGATAGATCCTCAAGAAAGAAAATTAATAAAGAAACAGAAGACTTAAAGGATACACTAGATCAACTTGATTTAATAGATATCTTCAGAACTTTTCACCCTAAAGCAGTAGAATATACATTCTTCTCAAGCGCTCATGGTACATTTTCTAGGATAGACCACATGTTAGGACATAAAAGTGGTCTCAATAAATTTAAGAAGATTGAAATCATATCAAGCATTTTCTCTGATCACAATGCCATGAAACTAGAAATTAACCACAAAAGAAAAACTGAAAAATACTCAAACACTTGGAAACTAAATAGCTTGATATTAAATAATGAATGGATTAAGAATGAGATCAAAGAAGAAATAAAAAAGTTTCTAGAAACAAATGATAATGAGCATACATCAACTCAAAATTTATGGGACACAGCAAAAGCAGTTCTGAGAGGGGAGTATATTGCACTACAGGCATATCATAAGAAGCTAGAAAAAGCTCAAATAAGCAACCTGACCCTACATCTAAAAGAACTAGAAAAACAACAGCAAATAAAACCCAAGACAAGTAGAAGGAAAGAAATAATAAAGATCAGAGCAGAAATAAATGACATGGAGGCTAAGGAAACAATACAGAGGATCAATGAAACAAGAAGCTGGTTCTTTGAAAAGGTAAACAAGATTGATGAACTTTTAACTAGACTCACCAAGAAAAAAAGTGAGAGGACTGAAATAAATGAAATTAGAAAGGACAGTGGAGAAATAACAACTGACACAACAGAAGTACAAATCATTGTAAGAAAATACTATGAAGAACTATATGCCAAAAAATTAGACAATCTCGGTGAAATGGACAAATTTCTTGAATCATATAACCTTCCAAAAATTAATCTGGAAGAATCAGAACACCTAAACAGACCAATTACAACAAATGAGATAGAAACAGTTATCAAAAAACTCCCCCCCCCAAAAAAAAAGTCCTGGGCCTGATGGTTTCACAAGTGAATTCTATCAAAAATTCAAAGAAGAACTAACTCCTATCCTCCTCAAGCTATTTCAAAAAATTCAAGAGGAAGGAAGACTTCCAAACTCCTTTTATGAGGCGAGCATAATTCTGATCCCAGAACCGGGCAAAGACAACACAAAGAAAGAAAATTATAGGCCAATATCCCTCATGAATTTAGACGCTAAAATTCTCAACAAAATATTAGCCAACCGGATCCAGCAATATATGAAAAATATCATACACCGTGATCAAGTGGGATTTATTCTGGAGAGGCAAGGCTAGTTCAATATTTGCAAATCAATCAATGTGATTCATCACATAAACAAAAGGAAGGACAAAAATCATGTCCTTCCTTTTGTTTATGTGATCAGTTTGATCAGTTTGGTTCCTTTTATTTCTTATTTTTTTCCTTGTATCTCTGGTTAACATTCTCAGTCTTTACTATCTTCTTGAGCACATGGAATATAATTGCGGTTGTATGTTGCTTTAATGTCCTTGTCCTCTAATTCTATCATCAGTGTCATTTCTGCATCTATTTTTATTGAAAGTTTTTTCTCTTTAACATGTGTCATATTTTTCTGCTTCTTTGAATGCTCAGTATTTTTATTTTGGATGACAGGCATTGTGAATTTTACCTTATTGAGTCCTAAGTATTATTTTTTGTACATATACCTATAATATACTTGACCTTTATTCTAGAATATAATAAGTTACATAGAAAGAACTGGATCCTCTAGAGTTCTTATTCTAAACTCTTGTTAAGCAGCCTTTAGTCTAGTGTAATGATGCTTCATTATTAAAGCAATACCTCTTGAAAACCCAATCTGATGGCCATTGGCATGAAGTTTCTAACTCTCATTGGTGGGACATACACTACTCTTTGTCTTGTGTTCACTCTAAGGATTGTTTCCTCTCCTCCTTCCATGTAGTTTTCTTACATGTGTGACATGGACAAGAGAGTGGTGGTTACGGGGTTGGGGGAGGGAGGGAAGGGTGGGATAGGGAGGAGGGGAGGGACACAGGGACAACCAGATAGAAGGTGACAGAGGACAATTAGACTTTGGGCGACGGGTATGCAACACAATTGAATGATAAGATAACCTGAAGATGTTTTCATTATACATATGTACCCTGATTTATTGGTGTCACCCCATTAAAATTAATAATAATAAAATATTTTAAAAAATACCAAAAATAGTTGCCTTAGAAAGTGTTTCACATTTTATGAGGATGAATTAAAAGCATATCAATTATGCCACATCAAATTTACTCAATGAGGAAGAAATTTCAAAATTAATTATGCCACCCATGAGAAAACCAGCATGGAAAATATACTAGTCACAAAAATTAGGGGATATTTCAAAATGAGTATGAAACAATAAGAAAAGAAGCATTTGATTATTTTTTTATTAAACAAAAACATCAGAAAAGCAAATGATAAGTAAAAGAAAGTTGTTAGATTATGCAAATGAGATACAAAACCAACTTTTATTTTATTGGTGAAAATGCACTATACAAAAGGCTGAAAGTACTGGAATATCTACACATTCCCTGATCCCCTAATTTTTGTGAGCATGTACATAGCAGGGGTAAAACAAAAGAATATTTTACAAAAATTGGAAAGAAGAAAATGATAGAGAAAAGAACATATTTTATATTTCTAGTCAATTTTCTAAAGACTGTGTTGGGCAAATGAATGTGTAATACTGTATTTGTGTTTTTTGAGTTTGCTAACTTTTATTGTTAGAAAATAGCACTGGGCAGCCACATGTGTGCATGCCCTCAGAGCAAAGCAGTTGATTGAAAATTGCCTATTGCATTCCTCCTTGGGGGTTGGGGGGCATTGTTTTGCTAATGTTTGCTGGAGAAGAGGTTTTTAGCACCAGATAGCTTTGAAAAGAGAGAGAGGGGAGAGAGAAAAAGAAAGAAGCCATGTTTGCAGAGTGAGAGCAGAGGGAATGCAGAGTGCTGAAGAAGAAGCCATGTGCAAAGAAAGAGAAGGTGTGCAGATGGGGAACCAGAGATGAGGGGCTTTTGTAAGCTCCGCTGAGACTTGTGGGGCCTTTGATTCTAGGAGAAATCGGAAAAGATTCTGCTGGTTGCAGAACTGGAGAATGTGTTAGGGCTTTGTGAGCTCTGAATGAGTAAAAGGGAAGTGTTTTTCCTGTGTGTTTGCTCGTCGGCCAGTGCGAGACTTTAATAAAGGAATGGCCCACCATTTTTTGGCTCCACTGTTTCTTTACCATCTGCCCAAATCCAATGGGAACCTGAACCTGCATGACCATGACAGTGGCAGCCTGTGGCCATACAACTCCCAAGTATGAGATCCAGTGGAGTAGATGCTAATGTATGTGAGTTTTGGCATCTATTATCCTGGAGTCCTAACCCAAATGTGGCTGCTGGGAACAGAGACTCATGGGGCCAAGAGGGCCTGGAACACACATGGTAGGGAAAGTGCTGGTGACAAAGAAGGAGCTGTGCTCCTGAGGGAGGGAGTACTGGAGCTTTGAGACTAAAAGGGCAGGCTGATGCCTTTGAGTTAGTCCCTGGAAGAACCTGTGGATGGAGGACTAGGACAGTGAGTGGTGTGGCTCTCATGCAGTTTGGCTAGGCCCCAGAGCTTGAGAACTTGGTCAGTGGTCAAATGGTAGCAGAAACCGTCCCTTAGGGAGGTTGTGAAGCTTAAATAGACAGAGATGGGAAAGACTCTTAGAACTGAATCCAATGAGAACCTGCATCTGGTCCTACAGGCAGTATTTTTATAAGGAAAGTCCTTATAGTTTATGAAATAAATTTTAAATTATTGCTATGGACACTGAATTTTTTTCAGTGAAGATAAAGCACATTTTATAACTTTCCAAACAGTAAATTCCCAGTACTAAGTTCTTTCTAGAAAAGAAATGCTTCTGAAAATCTTTTCCCTGAATCATACTCAGCTTTGCACCAAAGGCATATAGTATCAATAAACATTCCAGTTGGAACTGAGCCTCTGTTTAGTGCTGCAAATGTGTACAGTGTGTCAGCAGAAGTATCTGCAGCTGAGGGGGCTAGAGAATTATCACTCTTGAACAAAAAGTCTAACCTTAAAATTTTGGATACAAAGTTATAATAAAATTGCAATGGTAATTATTTGGGGATGATGCAGTTTCAAAATTATACTCATGCACCAGAGATTTATTTTTTTCATGATGAGAGTCACTTTCAACTTTGACACTAGTTATATATTCATTTTAACACTGTGCCAATTAGTGTGTCGTAGCTCAAGCTGCTGTAATAAAATACCATAGATCAAACAAAAAAAAACATGTATTTTTCACAGTTTTAGAGGCCAGAATTCCAAGATAAGGTGTGGGAACATTTGGCTCCTGGTGATGACTCTCTACCTCGCCAGGACTGGTTTGCAGATTGTGATTGTCTCACTGTGCCCTCACTTGGAGTAGAAAGAGACACAGACAGAGACAGAGAAACAATCTCTCTGGGGTCTTTTCTATAATGGCAGTAATACCCTTTATAAGGACTGTACAGTCATTACCTAATCATCTTCCAAAGACCCCATTTTCAAATAGCATCACATTGGGAGCTAGGGTTTCAACATATAAACTTGACTGTGGAGGGACATAAACCTTGAATCTATATACAGTGTTAGTCCAAAATCTATTAATATATTTTTGGAGAATCTTTAATTCTCCATTTAAAGTGTAGAATCATCATCTGATTTCAGTGTTTTGCAATACAGTAGTGCTTACTCTAAACTCTCATCTTTCCAAATTTGAGGCAAAATAATAGGTTATCTATAAGTTAAACTTCATTTTATTTTTAACTACTTTTCCCCTTTGTACCTTAAGAAGAATTTATATCAGTGTGAAAAAATTACAGGGATGTAATTAATTTAGGATAAATATATCTTCTATATCTTAGGTCTATTCCAAAATAAAACTTGACTTACTCATTTGTCATTTTCCCATCTAAGTTGTATGACTGCTGTCAGGATATGGTAGAGGGCATTCAAAATTAGATAGAGAATTTAACTAGAAAGTTTTAAGTCCCCTTCTAATCAAAGATTCTAATATTGTAGTTTTATTTCATAACCAGCTTTGCCTTTGCAGTTAACCACTGATCATCAACAATTTATCTTTAATTAAGCTAGCCAAATGTTGAACGAGTATGTAGCATTACATTATATTCCACACTGTGTTTTGTTTTGTTGTATTTTCTTTTTAGAATGCATGCATAAAAGAGATAGAGGGACAGATATGGACAGACAAATAGGAAGGGAAAGAGATGAGATGCATCAGCTCTTTATTATGGCATGTTAGTTGTTTATTGATTGCTTTCTTATATGTGCCTTGACAGGAGGAGGGAGTTTCAGCTGAGCCAGTGACCCTTACTCAAGCCAGCAACCTTGGGCTTCAGGCCAGTGACCTTCGGGTTCAATTCAGAGACTATGAGGTCATATCTATGATCCCACACTCAAGCCAGAAACCCTGTTCTCAAGCTAGTGAGCTCACACTCAAGCCCGAAACCTCAGGGTTTGAAATCTAGGTCTTCAGCATCCCAGGCAAACATTCTAGTCACTGCACCATCACCTGATTAGGCTTCATATAGTGTTGTATTCTGGTTACAACTTCTGGTTTGTTCAATATAATGCTGTGAAAATGTACACAATGTGGGCACTATAACAATGGTAAAACAAACACCTGTATGCTCAGGCCAAGATAATGAGCATGATGAAGCCCCAGAAGGACGCTCTACCCAGAATCTTCTTCATGTTAGCTCCTCCTCTAGTTACTATAGACATAACATTCCTTACTTTTGCCTGTTTCTGAGGATTAGAAAAATTGAATTCTATTGTATGTATTTTTTTTGCATTTTGATTCTTTCACTGAATCTTGTTTGTAATATTCAGCCTTGTTGCTGCCTGTTCAACGATCATTGCTGTGTAGTGTTCCATTGCATGAATCATTTCTCCATCCTATAATTTTAGTACTATTGAAGTGTTTTATCACTTTGTTAAGTATTAGCCTTGTCAAAGAAAAAGTCTACATTTACCTGGTTGCATAAGGACAAGAGTCTTCCTAGAGTACATTTCAAAAGTGAAATAGTCAGTGTATAGGGAATCTTGGACAATTCTGAATAATACTCAGCTGTTTTCTGAAGTGATTGTGCAAATTTGTATTCCTCTCAGTAGTGTGTAAAACTTTCTTTCCATCATTTTATGTATTTGCAAACTCTTGATACTGTTTATTTTATTTTTTATTTTTTGATTAATAAAAATTATAGGTTTTAAGTGTACAATTCTATGATGTATCATTTGTATATTGCATCATGTACTCAAATCTCTTTCCAACACTATGACCACCTTTACCTTTTACCACCTGCCCCACCTCATTTTTAAATTTTAAGTGTTAATCTTACATAGTGAAATCCTAGTCATAAACAATTTTGACTAAGTCAACTGTTTAAAGAAATTCTCTTCTATAAGTCAGAAATAATGCTAATAATAATAATAGCAATAATTTTTAATATTATTATAAGAATTAAATATTAAATAGAATAATGTAAGCTGTTTAGGGCAAGTCCTGGCATAAAGTAATTAATTACCAAGCAAATATTAACATTAGTATTAAGTAGCAGTTTCTATAATAATATGTGTTATGATAAAATTCAGTTTAAAAAAAAGACAACAAACAGTATAGGCACTCATATAGAGAACAGAGTGTGAGACAGCCAGGAGGGAGGCTTCTTAGAGAAAATGGGAATTTAGTTAGATCTTACAGAAGATCTCTTAGGGCAGGAAGAACTCTCTCAAAACAGAAGTGAATGTATGAGCAAATGTATGCTTAGACACGTGTTTGTCTTTCCGAACAAAAAATGCCACATCTATATTTTCTCTGTAGTTCTCTAACATGCCAGCTGAGCATGGACCTGGCTCTCAGTTTTATAGTACTTGCTTTTTAGAGACGTCAAATTCTAGCCAGTCATTGCAGATAAGGAACTTTCTTCTAAATGTACCAATTAAGAAAACAGTTCTTTAGTACACTGAAACTAGGTTTAGGTCCAGCTTTTTTATTGTGAATTAATAAAAGGTAATATAACCTCCCCAAACTGAATTATTATGTAAAAGTCCATGCTGCCTGTGTAGCATTTCAACAACTTCAATTTCCATCAATTATAATTATTTCTCAAGATTTTGGGATAAATTACATATTGACCTCATATCTTAAATCCATGAGAATATATATATTTGTATTTTTTTTTTTTTTGAAGTTAGAAGCAGGGAGGCAGTCAGACAGACTCCCGCATGTGCCTGACTGGGATTCACCTGGCATGCCCAGCAGGGGGCGATACTCAGTCCATCTGAGGTTAGAGCTATTCTAGCACCTGAGGTGGTGGCCATGAAGCCATCCTCAGTGACTAGGCCAACTTTGCTCCAATGGACCCTTGGCTGTGGGAAGGGAAGAGACAGAGAAAGAGAGGAGAAAGAATGGAAAAGCAGATGGGCACTTCTCCTGTTTGACCTGACCAGGAATCAAACCCAGACTTCCACACACTTGGCCAGGGCCGAGATAATATATTTTGATGTGTAAATTAAAACAATTATTTATTAACATCTCATTACTTGTATATTGCCTTTTTTATTTTGAAATTAAATTTTATGGGGTGACATTTATTAATAAGAGTACATTAGGTTTCAGGTGAATATCTTTATAACATTTGAACTGTTGATTACATTGTGTGCCCATCACCCTAAGTCAAATCATTTTTTGTCAGCCCTTTCCCCTGGTAACCACTTAACTTTTATCTATGTACATGAGTATGCATTCTATATCCCACCTGTGTGTGAAATCATATAGTGCTTAGCATTTTCTGATTCACTTGTTTCACTTAGTATAATGTTCTCAGGGTCCATCCATGTTGTTGTAAATGTCACTATGTCATGATTTCTTATGGCTGAGCAGTATTCCATTGTATATATGTACCACATCTTCTTTATCCAATCCTCTATCAAGGAACACTTTGGTTGTTTCCATGATTTGGACACCTTAAATAATGCTGTGATGAATATGGGGGTGCGTGTGTCTTTGCATATCAATATTCTCAATGGGGGAGTAGATTCCCAGTAAAGGGATTGCTGGTTCATATGGTAATTCTATTCACAATTTTCTGAGGTACCACCATATTGTCTTCCATACTGCATGTATCAGTTTACATTTTCACCAGCAGTGAATGAGGGGTTTTTTTTCTCCACAGCTTCTCTAATACTTGTTATAACCTGTCTTATTGATAATAGCCAAACTAACAGGTATGAGGTGGTATCTCGTTGTAGTTTTGATTTGCATTTCTCTACTAACTAGTGAAGATGAGCATCTTTTCATATATTTGTTGGCCATTTTTATGTCCTCTTGGGAGAAGTATCTGTCAGGTCCTCTTTCCATTTTTTAATTGGATTGTTTGCTTGTTTGTTATTGAGCTTTGAGATTTTTATATATTTTGGATGTTAACTCCTAATTGGAGCTGTTATTTGTGACTATCAAATCTCATTTAGTTGGCTGCCTTTTTGTTTTGTCAGTTTCTTTTACTGTGCAGAAGCTTTTTTGTTTGGTATAGTCCCATTCATTTATTTTTGTCTTTACTTCCCTTGCCTTTGGTAGATCAAATTATTTTTCTTCCTCACCTACTTCCATGAGCACTGGCAGAACATTGAATAGAAGGAGAGTGGGGAGCAGAAAACTATTCTTGTTCTTATTTTTATAGATTCAGTCTTTCACTATCAAGTATATTAGCTCTAGACATTTCACAGATTACTTTATTAGTGTGAGACAATCCTTTCTTATCACTATTATGCTGATATTCTCAGAAATGAATATTAAATTTTGCATCAATGGAGATAATCTTATATATGGTTTTTCTTTTCAGTCTGTTAATATGGCGACTTACATAGATTGATTTATTCAAATGTTAACTCAAATTGAATTCCTGTAATAAATCCCACTTGATCATGATATATTATATTTTTGTATTATTTTTGTATTGAATTTGCTAAAATTTCTTTAGGAATTCTTATACCCTAATAATAAGAAATAGTGATCAGTAGTTTTCTTTTCTTAGTTTTATTTCAGAGTAATATCGCATTCAGAATTTCAATCTCTAGGTGATCAGTTTGGTTCCTTTTATTTCTTATTTTTTTCCTTGTATCTCTGGTTAACATTCTCAGTCTTTACTATCTTCTTGAGCACATGGAATATAATTGCGGTTGTATGTTGCTTTAATGTCCTTGTCCTCTAGTTCTATCATCAGTGTCATTTCTGCATCTATTTTTATTGAAAGTTTTTTCTCTTTAACATGTGTCATATTTTTCTGCTTCTTTGAATGCTCAGTATTTTTATTTTGGATGACAGGCATTGTGAATTTTACCTTATTGAGTCCTAAGTATTATTTTTTGTACATATACCTATAATATACTTGACCTTTATTCTAGAATACAATAAGTTACATAGAAAGAACTGAATCCTCTAGAGTTCTTATTCTAAACTCTTGTTAAGCAGCCTTTAGTCTAGTGTAATGATGCTTCATTATTAAAGCAATACCTCTTGAAAACCCAATCTGATGGCCATTGGCATGAAGTTTCTAACTCTCATTGGTGGGACATACACTACTCTTTGTCTTGTGTTCACTCTAAGGATTGTTTCCTCTCCTCCTTCCATGTAGTTTTCTTACATGTGTGAACTCATCAGAACTCATCTGGAGATGCCAGAGGAAATCTCTGCAGAACTCCAGACTCCCTCTGTGAACTGCTCTCTCCACTTCATTACTCTGCTTCAAAAACTCACACTGGCCCTCCTGAGATTCAACTCTTTCTCCTCAATGCAAGGAAATCATTGCATTGTGCTTGATTCTCTGCAGCCTGAACACTTGCATATGAAAAAACCTGGGGCAACAATAAGGCTCACCTGATTTGTCTCCTTCTTTCAGGGACCTCTTTTCTTTATGTGCTGATGTCCAGTGTTCATATATTCCCTTCAGTGTCTTAGTTATTTCATGAAGAATACAAATGGTCTTTATTACTTCATCTTTGCCAAAAGTAGAATCATTCATCTAAGAGCGCGGGTGGAGGGCAGACAGGGACAGACAGACAAAAAGGGGAGAGATAAGAAGCATCAACTCATAGTTGTGGCACCTTGATTGTTCATTGATTGCTTTTTCATATGTGCCTAGACGGGGACTCTCACTGAGCCAATAAATTCCTTGCTCAAGCCAGCGACCTTGGGCTCAACCCAGCAACCTTGGGCTTCACGGCAGGACATTACATTCAAGCCAGCAACCTTAGGCTTTAAGTCAGTTACTTTTGGGCTCAAGCTAGCAATTATGGCATCATGTCTTTGATCCCATGCTCAAGCCAGCTACTCAGTGCTCAAGCTGGATGAATGCTTGCTTAAGCTGTTGACCTCAGGGTTTCAAACCTGAGTCCTCAGCATCTCCAGGCTGAACCTCTCCCCACTGAGCCACCACCTGTTCAGTCCATCTATGCATCTTAAAACAAATATTTGTTCTTGTTGCCAGTTTGATATCTTAAATTCTCAAAGGTGCAAGTCTGTGTGGTTGGAAATAGACTGTATTAATAGATAAATATAGTCCTCAACAACTTGCTTCTTCTAGAATTGATTTCAGAGTAGCTTCACATGCCCAATTGTCATTAAATGCTTTTTCTGAAGGTCAATAGAGCCATTTCCAACATTATCATTAGCCTAATTTGTTCTGTTAATCATGGTCTGTGTTTCAGAAAGCCTATCAACCATCCAGCACCAGAGTGTTCAATGGTTACATGTTAACACAACTGGGAAATTTTAATTATTTTCCTCTAGCTCTCCTTTAAACTACAAATTAAGAAGCACTCATTAAAATGAGGGTTAATTGCATACATTAAACAATTTGTTCTACTTGCTTTTGTTTACCTATTGCATCAATTTCTATAAGAATACAGAGTCCTATGTTTGAAAGTGTTGTAGGCTCATGGCAAAACATTTGTATTTTTATTACAATACATCTGCTTTCCTACTTAGAAACCCTTTAGGAATTGCTTAGATTTTGTATGAGTGTTTGAACTTATATCGAAAATGCATAATTTAGAAAAAAAGATGACTTGGAAAAGTATTTTCTTGTTGTATTCCTTCCTATTGCTAGCAAATCTGAACTTATTTGGAATGAATTAGTAGCATGCTGCCTTTAAACCTTAGCGTCTGCTCTAGTAATCATCCTTTCCTAGTGTAGCAGCATTTTGGCAAAAATCATTGTTGAGGATGAAATATCATAAGTCATCTACTTTGAAGGTTTCACAGCTTTAATAAAGTGATGAGTCAGCTATTTCATTTCTAAAGATATTTTTTCTTGCAATTTTCTCAGAAGGAATAAAATTTAAAGGAGCCTACTTTTATGCAAATGAGTTGAACATTTTAGTTCAGATTGCTCAGTTAAATTTTACATTTAATAAATAATCAATGAAGATACTAGAGTGGAGAAGTATTAAATGGACAGCTTTCCCTCCTAGAAAGAGCTTTCTGTGGCAAGAACTGCAAGTAATGGCTACGAATCTAAAATCCACAATAGCAGCAACTGTCTGGTGCAGAGAATGACTTAGATAATGAATGTGCCTGGTACAATTTTCTTTTTCAGTAATAGTTCTATAGAGTTCATTTTAAACAAAATGATTTAATGCCTAATATAAAACAAACTGGTGCCTTTGGAGACAGAACACAGAATACTCTCTCGCTTATTATTATTATTATTCATATATTAGCCTTTGGTTCAAGAGAAGCAGTTGGCTAAGCAGCTCATTATGTTTAGTTAATGATTTCAAGTATGAGAACTTTAAGGAAAACAGGATATTCCCTCAAAGACTAGCTTTATTCTAATACTCTCCAAAATAAAAATGTGTATTTTCTATTTAAGTGAGAAACACAATAGTGTTAAAATGGCATTGATTCACTCAAAGGTATTTGAATATTTCACTGAACTGTTACAATTCCTGCACCAATGATATTTGACTTTAGAAAGGCAATTATCTGAGTTAACTACATGGTTTGGTTTTCAATTATTTCATGCTTTGAACCCTTCACATGGTTTTTACAAGGGAGGGCAATAAAAACTTTTTACATTTTTAAAATATATTATTTTCCTGAGGCTTTCACTGACTTGATAGGGGAGGTGAAGGCAGGCTTAAAGATGGCAGGCAGCTTCAAACTCTTCAATTGGACTTGAGAGATTGAGGAATGGAGCTATAGAGTTTTTCTATTTTTCTTGACTTCTTGTTTGGGAGTTTACTGAATTATGCCCTTCTTTTATTTGACAATTCCCTTTTGAGTACTCTATAGCAAGAACTCTGGTACAAACACCCTTTTTAACATTGACAGAGTTTGTATTAATTTCCTGTGACTACCATAAGAAGTTATCACAAATCAGGTGGTTTAAAACAACAGAAAATTATTCTCTCACTTTTGAAAGCTGGAACTCTGAAATCAAAGTACTGGCAGGGTCGGTCTTCCTCTGAGACTCTGAGTACGGTCTCCTGTCTTCCAATTTTCAGTGGTGTTCTTGTAGATCCAGCTATTGAGAGAACACTGTGTGATATTTAATCAAAACAAGGTAAGAAGAGATTTCTATGCAGATGTCCAAATGGAATAGAATGATTGTTAACTTTCCTGTATACCCATGTTTTCTAAGAGTGCACAGGAGTTTATATTTTTAGTGTAGACAAAGAGTGAAGCAAAATGCAAATAATTTATGTTTTGAAAAATAGAGCTATAAATAATATATTGAATATATGAAGCACAACTCTACATAATGTGATTCTCTGATCTACTTGTTATTCAAAGCAATGATAACAAAAGAAGTGATGATGGTATAAAAACAACATCAAAAGAGGGAAAGGCACTGTGTGAGGAAGCCTGGTGGGGCTTTTGTGGTGTTAACCCACTTCTTGCTGGTTACTTTCTTAGAATTTTAGAGTGATGGCAGTAGCCTTTGTGTGACAGAAATATCTCCAAATCAACAACCAGTCCATTCCTTTTAGAGAGAAGGGAGACCTTCTCCTATAAATAGCACCAACACTTGTGTAATTTTAACTAGTAAAAAGAGATTTCTATTTCTCATTCTTCTTTCTTTCTGAAAATCTCAGTGTGCTTCACTTGCTTATTTGTAATATGTAAAAGGATTATTTTTATGTTCTGCTGAATAAAATGCAAAACCTATCTGAAGCAAAACCAAGATGTAAATTTTGAAGTCTCTTTCAACACTGTGAGTGACAACCTATTATCAGATGCCCAGTGAGTTTCTCAATCTGAATTTAATTTTCCTCAACAGTAAATTGAATGGAATTAATTTTTGATCTTCAGAGGGTTACTGTGAGGCATGATTATTTCAGCATATACAGTGATCATTGCCTCTTTCTTTTTTCCATCAAAGACCATGAATCACTTGCAGCACATTGTGAAGGCGAGCTGGACAAAGAAGAGAGTCACTACCATGTTCCCTATATCTAACCTGAAAAAGACTTGGGATCTTTTGGTTGGCTTTCTCGATGGTAAACCTCTGGCTTTGTGAAACTTTATGCTGATACCTCAGCTGAGCCAGCCTATCAGACTGAGAGCTAATGAGTGGATGTCATTTCAGGCCTCTAAGTTTGTGGTAATTGTTGTGCAACAATAGAAAGTTGATACCACCAGAACCTCAATACTACCATTATGGAGTTTGAATTCATCAACGAAAACATTAATTTTAGAGGTAGTTTTTAAAAAGTTACTACAGTACAGTTCAATACAACAGTACTTTAATTAATTTAAAGAAAAATAGCAAGTGGCTTGAACATAACAATTACACATAACGTTTCTTTAATACCCAAAGTTTCAGTCCAATAAATGTGTGAACTAAGCCATAAGAAAAGATAAAATACTGCCTTTTGCAACAACATGAATGAACCTTGAGAATATTATGCTAAGCAAGATAAGTCTGTCAGAAAAGCCTAAGAACCCTAGGATTACATTCATATGTGGGATATAAAACTGAAACTCACAGACACGGACAACAGTGTGGGGGTTCCTAAAAGAAAGAGGGTAGAGGGTTAGTAAATGGTAAAGGGAACAGAGATATGATGGCAGAAGAGGACTTGACTTTGGGTGGTGGGCACACAGTGTAATATATAAGATTCTATACCACAGAAATGTACACTTGAAACCTATGTGACCTTATTAACCAATGTCACCCCAATAAATTTATTTTAAAAGAAAATAATAATAATAATAAAGTACTTCTTGATAAAAAAATGTGTGTTAAATGGTCATTTAACTACTGATTTCTCAAGGACTTGAAAACAAGAAAGATTGAGAACTAAGCCTATCCTTTTCTTCTTTACGGAGTGAGCTTTTTCTGTGCTGTCTCCTAATAAGATTGTAGATCTCAATAAAAGGGTAAATGTTGAAAAGCTAGATTCCTATTCGTGTCCTTAAATCCTCATGTCATAAAGTCTGCATATTAATTAACTAAATGCTTAGGTTGTATGTTTTGTATTCTAATACTCAATAATGTGATACTTCTTTATAATAAAAATAATTATTTTCCCAAAATTTTCAGTAAAATTGATGGCTTTGAACTAGCATCTTTTTATTCTGTAGTTTATCATAATCTTGCCTTATCTCTTTATACCTCCTAGGAGAACATTGGTCTGGTTGGGAAAACATAGAGAAACTATTTTCCATATACTGTTCTAACTGTTCTGGGGGCTATGGTATAAGCAGGAGTGAGCATAGAGCCCTTGCCCTAGGGAGTACAATGTGTGACAAGTGTTCTTAGCTCACTTCACAGAAGAGACTGCCCCAAGATATACTACCAGATTTTTTGAAGGTCAAAATGAAAATAAAAGCAAAAAAAAAAAAAAAAAAAGGGTGAATGTGAGACTCTTGACCTCATTTTTCTTCTGCTCCCTAAGGACTTTCAGAATTTTTCTCAGAGAATTATCAAAAGAAATTTGTCTTGTTTTTTGTTTTTTCAAAAAATAAAAAAAGGGGTTAAGGCCAGAGGAGAAATTCTACAAAGATGTGAATTCTCATTCTCAAAGCTAAACAAAGAAATATATTCATATTTTAACAGATGCTTTACTATCAAATATTTCACGCAACACAAAATCCTCATCCTGATTTTTGCTTCTTAAACACTCAAGGTAAAACAAGAAATGCACTCACCCCCTGGTTTCACAAGAATAGAATCAGTTTCTAAAGGGGCTTATACTAGTATTGCTTTTCTGACAGGGACTCAGTGGCAAAACATCTGAGTTCAAATCCTGGCTCCGCTGTGAGCAGTGGTATGTAGATTTTGTAATTTGTAAAACACTGACAAAGATTTCTATTACACATATGCAAAGTGAGATGAAAAAGGTAAAAATCACTTCCTACAGTGCAGGCACATTAGCAGGACCTCAACAACCTTCTAAATAATCTCTTTATTATGAATGATACTGATTTAACCCATTGAATACATGTAAATATAACTAAATTTGTTTAAAATAAAATTATGTCAAACTATGCCATTTTCTTGAGATTTAAACCTTATTTCATTTGCATTTTGCACATAAGATTAGTTATAAACTGTAGTGATATCTTCTCAAGAAAGACATACATGGTCACTGGAATTAAGACTGGGTGTAGTTTCAGTTCTATCACTTAGTCTCATAAATTACTTATTCGGGAAAGTTACCTAACCTCTACATATCATTTTTCTCACGTGCAACCTCCTAAGGTTTGTGAACATTAAATTTTATAAGGCAATCGCTTTAAAGTCCTCAGTCCAGCTCCTGATGCCTGTCAAATATTAATTATTAAATATTTTAAATATTATAACCACGAGTTTACTATGTATGTGATCTATCCAGCAATATTGATGAATGTCTAAAAGGGAAAAGGACTGGGACAATCAGCAGGGCTATTGCAAGACTGCTTTTTCATTACAACTTTTTAAAAATAGCTGCTACAATTATTGTGAACCTGATGATGAACTGAAGCGAGAGCATGCTGTGAAGTGTGCTAATCAGAACAGCTCTCTATCCAGCCAGAGAACACATTAGACTAACAACAAGCAAGAATTAAGACCCCACAGTAAGAAATCTCACTTTTTGCAATGATTGGGTTTGTTGTTTGTAGGAGGTGAGAACAGGGATAGAATGTACTTCTCACTGTCTAGTGAATAAATTGAGGTTTTTGCTAAAAAATCCATAGGATTTCCAGACCATTTATGCTCTGGGAGAATCTGTTCTCTGTGACCAGTAACTGTTACTTCTATTTCTTTTACATCCCTACCAAAAAAGAAACCACCAGAGCTGTGTCCAGATGTGTAAAGAGCAACCCTCTTAAGTCTAATACCTTAAAGAAATTAGTTATTCTATTGGCTAGGAAGAATATTACAGTAGTATTTTTGTTTTTCAGTGATCTACAACAATAACTTTTTGTCTAAGTTAAAATACTTTTTTTTTTTTAATTAACTCAGACCTTCATCCTTTTATGTAATGGCATATATTTTCTTTAATTGTTTCTAACCCATCATCCCCACTTCCCTCAATTAAGGATCATTTAACAGTGGTTGGATCATATTACCATTTTCCCATGATTTTTCTTCATTAAATGCCAAAAAGAAAAAATCTACCTAGGTTGCCTCAATTTAAGTTTTCCCTTGACTGATACCACCTAAGCATCATCACCCACTTGTGTATCCTACAGCACTAGTCACTATTCATACAATCATATTACTTTAACTTTGTTAGTATCATTTCTTAAATTTCAATTCAATTGCCTTAATTTTATGAGTCCTTTGCCCTAACTTTATAATTTGAGTTTTATTCTTTATTATCACTTCTGCTTAAGATCACACAATATTTTTCATACAATAAATGGATCTAGAATGACATGGTAAAAGTGGCTTCTGGCTCTGAATTCACTCAATGCTCAAAACAACTCATGGGATAAGTACCAGGGGTCCCCAAACTTTTTACACAGGGGGCCAGTTCACTGTCCCTCGGACCGCTGGAGGGCCACCACATACAGTACTCCATACACTGACCACCAATGAAAGAGATGCCCATTCCGGAAGTGCAGTGGGGACTGGATAAATGGCCTCAGGTGGCCGCAATTTGGCCCACGGGCCATAGTTTGGGGACCTCTGAGTAAAACAGATGTTTCAATCCACCCAAACAAGTGCAGAAAGAAGGAGTGGATAAGAGGCCAGATATACAGCAAGGAAAATGTACTAAATAGGATACTTTTTATTTCAGATATATCCTGAATATTACTGAAAGAGGGTAGAATGGACTAGATGTGACAAGTTTCAAGTATTATATATTTGTGAGGGTTTTTTACCATTTATAAATATATTTTTATTCTCGATGTTCTGTAGCAACTCAGCAAGATACCTGGAAGAGCTATAGGCATTCATTATTTCATCCACTCATTATTCATTCAAAAACAGACAGTGAGCAGCTGCCACACTGACATGTAATCACAGAAGAAAAATAGCAAGTTGCGTTTAAGAATGTCCCTGATAAAGAAGTACAAAATATTAATTTTATTAAATCTTCATTTTTGAGTATATGTCTTTTCATTATTTTGGAATAGCAAATGGAAAGTGCCGCGAACCAGCATGACTAGTAATTCCAGGTCTTGAGGGAGAACAATGTGGAATTAAGAAAATAGACTCACCAAGAAAAGAGGATGGGATCAAGAGACCTCCGCAATGCTGATGGCAGGAACAGAGAGAGAGAGGACCCAGTCTGCTTTATTTCATAGTGTAGAAAATTAAAGCCTAGCCAATATACAAATAAGGAAATCTCTGATACAAAGCCACTTATCTGAGGCATAAATGGGATTCCTCATAAGAGTGTACCACCCCACATCATGTAACAGTCAAGGGTGTGGGGAAAAGCTTAGCTTTCAGAAGATCTTAGTATTAGAAGGATGATGAAAAGATCTTAGTATTAAAAGGGTGGAAAAGGCTTAGTCTTAAACTAAGCCTTAGGCTATAAGGACTTTGCCAGTTTATAGCCTGTCTCCCACAGGAAAGTACACTCAAAGCACTGCTGCTGTGCCACAACACAATGGGTGTCATAAAGAAAAGAATGTGCAACTTAGTTGCAAGCTTAACTAGTCACTTTTCCTGCTTGATTAATCTGGAAGACTCACAGACAAAAGTATGGATATTCACTCTCATGTATTTGATGGACATTTTCTTTTTCTTTTTTTCTTTTTTCTTTTACTAATTATTGGACAATGATTTATTAGTCATTTTATTATTATTATTATTATTATTATTATTTTGTGACCAGAGATAGAGAAAGAGACAGATAGTGTCAGACAGACAGGAAGGGAGAGAGATGAGACACATCACTTTTTTGTTGCAGCTCCTTAGTCTCCTTAGTTTTTCATTGATTGCTTTCTCATACGTGTCTTGACTGCGGGTGGGGAGAGATCTTTGGGCTCAAGCCAGCAACCAGGCAGTCATGTCTATGATCCCACACTCAAGCCAGCAACCCCCTGCTAAAGCTGGTGAGCCTGCGCTCAAGCCGAATGAGCCTGCTCCTAAGCTGGAGACCTCAGGGTTTTGTGGGGGTTTTTTGTTTTTTTTTCTTTATTTTTTTATTTTTATTTTATTCATTTTAGAGAGGAGACACAGAGTGAGAGAGAGAGAGAAAGAGAGAAAGAGAGAAAGGGGGGAGGAGCTGGAAGCATCAACTCCCATATGTGCCTTGACCAGACCAGTGCAGGGTTTTGAACTGGAGACCTCAGTGTTCCCAGGTCGACGCTTTATCCACTGCGCCACCACAGGTCAGGCTGAGACCTCAGGGTTTTGAACCTGGGTCCTCCAGGTCCCAGTCCGATGCTCTATCCAGTAAGCCACCACCTGGTCAGGTTCTTTTCTTTTTTTGTGACAGAGACAGACAATGGGACAGATAGGGACAGATACACAGGAAGGGAGAGAGATGAGAAGCATCACTTTTTCTTTGCAGCACCTTAGCTGTTTATTGATTGCTTTCGCATATGTGCCCCAACCAGAGGGCTACAGCAGAGTGACTGCCCCCTTCCCTTTGACCTTGAGCTCAAGCTAGAGACCTTGGGCTTCAAGCCAGAACCATAGGGTTATATCTATGGTCCCACACTCAAGCTGGTAAACTTGAGGTTTCAAACTAGGTCCTCTATATCCTTGTCTGACATTCTATCCACTGTGCCACCGCCTGGTCAGGCAATGGACATTTTCTTAAAGGGGAAATTTTAAAAGCCCATAACTTCAAGAAAGACAATTTACAGTGTTTCAGGCCAATGAAAAAGAGTTTTCATGTGAAAATTAAAATACTGGAAAATGTGTGTATGATACCATGAAATTGAGACTTCTCCAATACTTGAAGACTTTTCTGATGAAATCTGTGTTTATATTAATAAATATGGTCCTTTTGAAATTGTATAATAAAACATTTTATTATTTGGATGATCTTTATAAGTCGGTGAGTCAATATTTTATAAATGGCCAATCAAGGGCCAGTGGATTTTCTGGTAAAAAAGCATGAGAAGTTAAAAAAAAAGTATGAAAAGTTTGTGGATATGGTTTCAGTTTCCACATCAAAAATAATCTTTGAAAAATCACATGTTGACTTTAGTGAAGTATTAAAGAAAGATATTCACAAGTACATAAATTAGGTATTAAAATAATTCTTGTGTTCCAATCACATGTCATTGGAGGCAAGATTTTCTTCATATACTTCAATGAAAACAACACAGTCAACAAGTGAAGTGCTGAAGCAGATATAAAAATCTAACTCTTCTATTACTTAAGAGATTTGTAAACATGAAAAACAGTGTTACACTCCTTACTAAATTTTTCATAATTTGGAAAATAGTTACCTTTTTATTAAAATGTTATTCATGTTAACTTGTAATGACTTTATTATTGTGATTTTATAATAAATTCTAAAATATGTTTGTTTTCAGTTTTAATTTCTCATACAGTACATATTAATAAACACATTTTGGGGGTCCTCTGTATATTTAAAGAGTATAAAGGAGTTTCAAGTATACACATTATGGAAACTGCTGAAGTATAAAGTGTCATATAATTTGTATAAAAAATGCTTTGAAATCTCTGACTGTCCAACAAGATTGCTGTCATAAAGACTAAACTTTCATTCTGAAAAATTCTTTCCTTTGGTTAAATGTTATTCTTTCCATGTGACTTTTTCTGAAAAAAATCTATATTAAATTATTTGTGTTGAATTGGGTACTGTGATAGAAAGAGTTTAAGCATTGGAGAAAAATAGAATTGGTTTCAAAGGCTTTCTCTAATGCATATTTCAAATGTTCTATAAGTATTCTCTTTTTTAACAATTGGTTAGCATATATAGAATCTAAAATACTGAGAGTTCTCTCCTTCAATGCTGTATTGCCAACAATTTATTGCTTGTTGAAATTCTAAAGCAATAATTGACTTTGGTGGTAGCATATAAAACCACCTAATGAAACAAATATTCTTTATTTTTTAATTTTTATTAATTTTAATTTATTATGTTTACATGGGTTCAACTGTCTAACTGAATATAACTCCTTCACCCCCCACCCCTGTGTCTCTTTTTATACCTCGTTTACCCTCCTTCCCTTAACGCCTTCCTCTCTTCCCTCTACGATTTGCTGTCCTGTTATTTATATCTCTGTGTTATGTATATATAATTTCACTAATCCATTTGCTTTCTCTGATCCCATCCTCTCATCCCCTTTCCCTCTGATTGCTGTCCCTCTGGTCCCTGTAACCCTGTCTTTGCCTCTATTCCGTTCCTCAGTTCATTTGTTCATTATATTCCACATATAAGTGAGATCATATGATATTTTTCTTTCTCTGCCTGGCTTACTTCACTTAGCATAATCATCTTCAGGTTCATCCATGCTGCTGAAAAAGGTAAGATTTCCTTCTTTTTCGTGGCTGCATAGTATTCCATTGTGTATATGAACCACTGCCTTTTAATCCACTTGTCCACTGACAGACACTTGGGCTGTTTTGAAATATTGGCTATTATAGACAATGCTGCAATAAACATGGGGGTGCATATCTTCTTTTGAATCAGTGATTTGATATTCTTAGGATATATTCCTAAAAGTGGGATAGCTGGGTCAAAAGGCAGTTCCATTATTTTTTTCTTTTTTTTTACAGGGACAGAGAGAGAGAGTCAGAGAGAGGGATGATAGGGACAGATAGACAGGAATGGAGAGAGGTGAGCATCAATCATTAGTTTTTTGTTGCCGTTGCAACACCTTAGCTGTTCATTGATTGCTTTCTCACATGTGCCTTGACCACGGACCTTCAGCAGACCGAGCAACCCCTGCTGGAGCCACCGACCTTGGGTCCAAGCTGACGAGCTTTTTGCTCAAGCCAGATGGGCTTGCGCTCAAGCTGGCAAGCTCAGGGTCTCAAACCTGGGTCTTCCACATCCCAGTCTGATGCTCTATCCACTGCGCCACCGCCTGGTCAGGCGGCAGTTTCATTTTTAATTTTTTGAGGAAACCTCATACAGTTCTCTGCATTCCCACCAGCAGTGCAGGGGGTTCCCTTTTCTCCACACCTTCTCCAGGACTTATTTATTGTTTTGTTAATGAGTGCCTTTCTGACACGTGTGTGAGGAGGTATCTCATTGTGGTTTTAATTTGCATTTCTCTGATGATTAGTGACATTGAACATTTTTTCACATTCCTATTGGCCATTTGTATGTCCTCTTTGGAGAAATGTCTATTCAGTTCTTTTGCCCATTTTTAAATTAGATTGTTTACCTTCCTGGTGTTGAGTTTTAAAAGTTCTTTAAAATTTTTGGTTAATCAAACATATGTGATCTTATTTTTAATCTTTTTGCTACATATTCTTCTGCAGATATTCACTTCAAATTTATCATATGGTAGAGTTAGGATTTATTAAATATAGAGGGTCATAGAAAAAATTAACTGCAGAAACAGCCTACTATGAAATAGATGCAAAACCAACAGATGTAAAGTTAATACCCATTATCCAAGAACAAGTAGTATTTTGAAATATTTTTAAATTGTAAAATTAATACATGACTATATTAAAACATCTAAAAATACAGTATTTTTATATTTTTAAAGATTTTATTTATTCATTTGAGAGAGGAGAGAGAGAGAGAGAGAAGGAGAGAGAGAGAAGGGAGACACAAGGGGGGAGAAACAGGAAGCATCAATTCCCATGTACCCTGACTGGGTAAGCCCAGGGTTTTGAACCGGCAACCTCAGCTTTCCAGGTCGACACTTTATCCACTGTGCCATCACAGGTCAGGCCAAACTACGGTATTTTAAATAGGACAAGTTTTCTTGGCTTTTTTTTCAAACTAATGTAGTGATTGGTAAATAATAAAAAATGAAAGCTTAGCTAGTCACCATATCAGAGCAAAACATAATCAGTCCTATGCAGTATAAAGTATGTGAATTCAGTCCACCGTCTGTTCATCCCATCAACACGTACTACATTGTGCTATACCAGTATAATATAAATATATTACATAAATCTGTCTGACCTTGAATAAGTTAATCATTTCTTTGAGCCTAACATTTTCCCTCTATAAAAAGAGATAGGGAAATTTTATTGTTAAAGATATGTACTGGCTAAAAGATTAAAATAGATAAATTTTGTGCCTGATGCATAACAAGGTCAATAAATATTAGTTTCCCTTTAGCTCTATTAGTTCCAGAAAAATACAGGGAAGTTTATCATGTATGTATGCATTGACCATAATTATGATGAGGTATAAACTGTGTTTTTGGTTTATTTATATCTATTGATCAGATGTTTATAGCCACTGCAATTTTGTGTGTGTGTGTGTATGCATGCACTCAACTCTACATGAACACAGTCATCTAATTCCCTATGCTTTTTAATGAAAACAGGCTATTGTATCTGTTCTTTCATGCTGCTGTTCAGTAATGTGTTTACTCATTTCTTTCCAAGACTGTAGCCACGCACTGAAGTGTCGATGGGAAACTGCCCCTCTCCTGTGTTTACACTGGAAGGTAAGTACAGTAGAGAGAGCCAAAACCTCACTTGAGGGTACAGATGTTTTGAGAGTGAAAGTAGACTTTCACAGCTTCACAGTAGTACTGAAAGTCCTTGCTAAACATCTTTTTATGTGTCATGATTGAAAATTTTCAATGGGATTAATTTTCCATTTGAAAGAATAAAAACAAAAAGGAATCATAATGAAAAACAAAATGCCTTTTACATTTGAAGAGTTTGCAAGTCATCATATCATTGGGTGTTTTGAGCAATGGGTTAGCTGCTGGAAACTTTACTCTCTGTAGGCCACTTAACCTCTTTATCCTCACTGAGCAGTATTAACACCTTCCTCTCAAGGTCTGCACTGTTTCTCTAATTCACTGGACATAACGAATATTTGCATGTGTAGTTATCATCCTTGAAATCTATAGGTACCTCCTATTCCTGTGGCCCCTGCTAAAAGGCATGTCTCAGAGAACTATCTTTCTCAATCTAAGGAGAATTTTCTAAGAAACAGATTACATCTTTTGAAACAATGTTTTTTAAACAGCGGAGGTAGATTGGAGATAGGGCAGCATCTACCAGGCAGCTGAGGAAGGCTTGTGGGGGAGGGCACTAAGCCAGCTCTACCAGACTTTGATCTCTGAGGAGTCAGATATTCAGACAGTGCAGCCAGCCTGTGGCAAGTTGGCAAGGGTGGAACTTAACGAATGAGTAAAAAGATATCTGTTATAATATTTGTTTGTGTAACATTTATGAAAATGGGACAAACAAAAACCAGTGAGAGGGTGCTATGAATGGGGATCCCCAGAGGCGTATTCTGTAGAGATGTTCTGTCAAATCGTGCTCAGTGGGGGCAGTGTTTCAATCACAGAATGTCAACACCACCCCATCTGACTCCACCGGGGAACTGTGGACCTGGCCGTTCAAACAAAAGTCACTTCAGAATCGCATTGGAAAAGTTCGTTGCGTGTCCAGATGACATCAGCCTGAGCAAGCTTGAAAGACAAGAATGGCTGGCGTATGGCCAGACTGAAAGATATGTTTAATTTCCAGCAGGAGCCTCAAAGTGGGTACTTTTTTCAAGGCTTAAAAAGAATAGCGTGGAAAGAAAAAGCAGGGGGTAGGTTGACACTTTTAGGGAAAGTTACGCTTTTTAAAATAATAACTAAGAATGCTGTCCTTTTGTTTTTCTTGGCTGCTGATATTAGTGAGGGGGTAAATAGAAATTGAGAGTGATATCATCTTACTGTGAATATAGAAATTCTGAACATGATTTAGGTGGGAAAGACTGCCTATTCCCAGAGAGATGAGCTTATCATCTTTTATGTGTGTGCCCTCTTAGATAGAATCTGGGAACTATTAGAGTGCTGGAGTTGACTGTTATTGTATAATTGTGTTTTCATATACAGTCACAAAAGATATATAATTGATTAATAAGTGCAGTTGACCACTGGGCGGCTAATTATTAGATACCTATGTACAAAGGTGATCATCTATATTATGAGCTTAAATAATAATAATAAAGTTCTCTTTTGTTTACTGTCAATCAATATTCCCCTCTTAGTCAGTTATTATTCACAAGATTCCACATTTATCTTCAAAGGAGAAAAGACTAAATTCCAAACTATGAACAGAAAAATTATGGGTTAGTATATTTTATGCTGTGATACAAAATAAAGCACCTGATAAAAATGTAAAAGGAAGAGAGAGAGGCACGTTTTTCTACCTGTATATCTTAGGCAATTCTTCAAAAAAAGGAAAATGATGTAAAATTTGTGTTTTCTTGCTTTCTGTATTCTCAGTCTCTTTTCTATAAGAAATACCAAGTAAAAAGCTTAGAACATCAGATTTTTTTAAAATACGTTTGTTCACAAAAGAATTTTTTTCTTCTCTATTATCAACATAATTCAGTAATTGCCCTGGACCTTATATACTCCCTTAGTACATTATAACTATGAACATGAACAAGTTAAAAAGTTAGTTGAACCCAATCCAATTACAAACCTCCCCTCCCTCCTTTTTTCCCCCCTAATTGTTAACACAGCCAACTTTATTTGTTTGACCTAAAATCTGGCTTGAACACAATTATATTTTTAGGGATTGGGAGTTGTCAGAAACCTCTTGAGAATTCATTTTCCCTTTCATTGAAATAATAATGGATTTATATTATTAGAAAGAAGAAAATAACTTGCTAAGATAGGAAATGTGCATTCCAGTCCCACGTTTAATTCTAATTGATTCCAGATAGAAAAATGTAGCTTTTCCCTGGAGACCTTTATGGGTGGAGATTAAGAGAGATTTTTTTGTTATAAACATGTTCTTGGCAAATGTCATGAAAGTGTAGCTTCACTTTATAATTTGCTAACATTTATGCTTAGAATAGTAAATCACTTCTTCCAACAAGTTGAATTTGGCAGAAATTCTATTAAAAAGTTAGGTCAGAGAGTCCTGTTCAGAAATACAAACAGAATGAGATGTATGGATTTTTCCAATAAACGAATACAAATTGCCCTGCCAGCCACCAATGGTATCCGTGTACACCCTTTGTCAGTATTTCAGGAAAATAAACGTGCAAGCTGCACTGATGAGTAGATGGTGGGGTAACAGTATTGTTGTCTATGTCATTAGCAATATCTTATAATGTCCCTAGCACATAAGGTTGAACAGTATGAAGAATATGCCAACCTATATAAGGTGGAGAATATGTCCTTTCTTTTACCAAAAACCACTTACAAATTTAAGAAGAAATCAATTTGGTTCCAAAAACTGACAATGGGATAAACAAAAGCTATTAATTAATTTTGTAGAGAGGGTGAAAACACACACATACACACACACACACACACACACACACACACACACACACACAAATAAAAACAGGTAATTGAAGGGTCAACTCACTACGTAAATGAGAGCAGGAAATAAATCTCTGAACTACATTTTTAGTTTCATGTTAAGACTAGTCAAGAAAGGTTGGTGCACAAACAGAGCAGACAGGGAGGTCGCTGAAAAGAGAGATGCCCAGAGGCTAAGACTGGCAGAGGAGAGACAAGGAAAGGGAAGGGAGCAGGTCAGTGCTCTGTGATAGAGGTGTCAGCATTTCTACCATCCAAGCCACCCTGCTCTCCCTTTCAGAATATCTGAGTCAAACCACACAAGAACAAATTAGAGGAGTGAACCTGCCCACATGCTAATTATATTAAACAAAACAAATACTAAACCAATCAAATCTCAATATGCACTAGTGTCCCTAACATAAGAAGTATAATGGGATTCTCCTGATAGGCCTTCATTTGTGTTAATAATTACATTGTCCTCTCTGTTGCTGACATTTTGAAGAACAGATCTTTTCCTTTAATAACACCCAATGTTGCCTGACCAGACAGTGGCACAGTAGATAGAGCATTGGACTAGGAAGTGGGGACCCAGGTTTGAAACCTCAAGGTTGCCGGCTTGAGCATGGGCTCATCTGGTTTGAGCAAGGCTCACCAGCTTGAGCCGAAGGTCACTGGCTTGAGCAAGGGGTCACTCGGTCTACTGTAGCCCCTCCTGGTCAAGGCACATATGAGAAAGCAGTCAATGAACAACTAAGGTGCCACAACAAAGAATTGATGCTTCTCATCTTTCTCCCTTCTTGTCCTGGTCAAAAATATATATCACCCAAAGTTTTGAGAAATAGTTTCAATTAGGACAAGGCTGTGCACTTCTGATAGTTACAGCCCTAATGGGCATGTGTGGCTCTCAAACTCTTTCATTACTATTTTTATAACTTTTTTATATAAAAATAACATTATTATGGTTTATTTTTCAGTCTCAAATTATGAAAGGTATTAGCATAATTTTTCAATGATGGTTTTCCACTGTAGTTTGCCACCCCCTTTATCGTCACTTAATGGTTTTCTGGTCGTTTTTAAGTGGATTCATCTGCTAGTTCTCATCTCAATGTGTTTTTCAACAAACTCTGTTACCACCCTTCTTGCTTTCTCCCTAAGTGGAGAAATCAGGTGTCAGCTGCATTGATTCCTCCTAAGGGCTCTCTCCTTGGTTTTCAGAAAGCTGTTTTCTCCTCGTGTCTTCACATGCTTGGTTGCTCTGCATGTGTCTGTGTTCAGATCTCTTCTTCTTGTAAGAACACTATCAGATTGGATTAGGTCTCATCCCAATGAGTCCATTTTAATTTGATTATCTCTGTGAAGAACTGTAGCAGAGGAAAAACTTTCCTTCTATCCTCCTAGGTTACATAGCTCTGTCCATGATATAAACTGACAATAGACAGATTAACAAGAAAAAGGAATACAAACTAGGATGTCTTTTTATGCATTAGCTTAAATGAGACACTGAAAGGTGCTATGACTTAGAAACTAAAACATATATGACCACTTGCTTCTCTCTCTTTGAAATAATTTTTAACATTAAAAAACATTTCAGAGACGGCAAGATGGCGATGGAGTAGGCGGACATACCAACTTCCAACTCCCAGAACCAAAATGAATTATAACTTAATTTTAAGAACCATCATCTGGATAAACCAACTTTGAACTAAAGTAAGTGGACTCTTCAGCCAAGGAACACTGAAGAAGCCACATTGAGAGTGGTAGGAATAGCGAAAACGTGAAGAGGGCTGCTCAGCTCCCCGGAGCAAAGGGCAGCCCGGAGAGACCCGCGTGGCGGGAGGAGAGTTTGGCGGAGAGGGAGGGACCTGGGTCCCAGGAACAAAGCCCCAGCCTGCAGCCCCAGAGCCTAGAAGAGGCATTTGGACAGTATTGAGCTGTGAAACAAGTGGGGATACTGTTTGTGAGAAAGAGACAGTTTCCTCAGACCCAGGATTCTTCTTAAAGGGACAGCGTAGAAAACCTTTCTCACAACCACTCACCTGGAGCTCTAAGGAAAAAGGACAAAGGAGAGGACCAGAGCAGCGAGAAGAGAGTGTGGACTGGAAGGCACAGGGAGAAACACTCTGAGGAACAGCCACCCTAACCCCTGGGCTGAGTCACTTCCCTAATTGAAAACAAATATTTCCCCTGGAACTAGCAATATCAGCAAAGGGAGGCAGGACACCAGCCACACAAGCTGTCCCACAGGACTTAGAACAGAGCTGTTTAGACAGAGGGAGCTTCCAGGACCACAGTATGGAGTGTTAGGGTCTGAGCTGCAGTGCCCCCACCCACACTACTGAGGTCTTACTGGAGGGACGGTGATGGCAGTATGCGGATATGCAGTTCTGGCAGTGAGGACAGAGGCCCAGCTGGCGTGAGCTCAGTCTAGCCCAGCAGGGGTGAAGGGGACGTGTGAAAGCGGTCCAGCAGCTGTGGGCACACCTGCAGCTCCACCTGCAGGGGAAAAGCAGGAGGTCAGGAATGGGCAGAAATCTGCTGCTGAGCAGGAGCCCGCAGGCACGCAGCATTACCTGGCCTCCGAGGTTTGCAACCCTGCGCGAGCAGGCCCTGACCATGGGGGCGGGGCTAAAGTCTGGGACAGGCAATGGCTTGCAGCTGAGTGAACGCCAGCAGCCCCACTAGACCTGAGAAACCGTGGCGAGCAGGCTCTGACAGTGGGGGCTGGGCGGAAGCTCGGGAACAAGCGGGGTCCGCAGCTGAGCAAAGGTGCTCAAACTTACCCTTGGTGCTGAGGCATGTGGCTTGAGTATGGTGCGCAACCCCACCTGTGGGGGCAAGGCGAAGGCCCAGACAGGCTGAGGCTTGTAAAGCCGGGCATGAAAACAGAGCCCCTCCCACAAATGAGAGGCAGAAATCACAGCAACAGCCTCAGTGGGCCGGCACCAGTAACACCCATACCCAACTGCCCTAGGCAGCGGCACAGGGGGTGGCAGACCTGCTGACAGACCACACCTAGGGAACACAGAGGCAACACCCATTGGACTCCAGTGGCTACAACCTTCTTATACACAGACAAAATGGGCAGGCAGAGACACGCAACCCAAATGAATCAAGAGAAATACCCAGAGAAGGACCTGAATGAACCAGATATAACCAAATTACCAGATGCAGAGTTTAAAATAATGACAGTTAGGATGTTCAATGAGCTTAGAGCAAGAATGGATAGTATTTACGAACAACTAAATAAAGAGATAACAAGTATAAAAAAGGAAATTGAAATAATGAAAAAGAATCAGACAGAAATGACAAATATAGTATCAGAACTGAATACCACAATGGAAGGAATTAAAAGCAAGATGGATGAAACTGAGGATTGAATCAGTGATTAGAGGACAAAATAAACAAAGGCACACAAGCAGAGCAGAAAAAAAGAAAAGAGACTCAAAAAATGTGAGGAAACTCTAAGGGAGCTCTGTGACAACATGAAGAGAAATAACATCCGCATCATAGGGGTTCTCGAAGATGAAGAGAAAGAACAAGGGATAGAAACTTTGTTCAACCAAATCATAGCTGAAAACTTTCCTAAATTAAGGCTGGAAAACGTTTTACACATTCAAGAAGCACAAAGAACTCCATTAAAGAGAAACCCAAAGAAATCTACACCAAGACACATCAGAGTTAAAATAAAAAAGCTAAGGGATAAAGAAAAAATTTTAATAGCTGCTAGAGAAAAAATGGCTATCACCTACAAAGGAACCCCCAAAAGGGTGATATCCGACTTCTCAACAGAACAATTGAGGCCAGAAAGGAATGGCAAGATATATTCAAAGTGATGCAGAACAAGAACCTACAACCAAGACTACGCTATCCAGCAAGGCTAATGTTTAAAATTGAAGGATAAATAAAGAGCTTCCCAGACAAAAGAAGCCTCAAGGAACTCATTAAAACCAAACCAATTTGGCAAGAGATGCTAAGAGGCCTGTTGTGAACAGTTCAATGGGGAAAAAGAATATAGCAAAAGAAGAATACAACTTTAAAGAATAACATGATAATAAACAACTACATATCAATAATGACCTAAATGTAAATGGATTAAATGATCCTATCAAAAGACATAGGGATAAAGAAACAGGACCCATACATATGCTGTCTACAAGAGACACACCGTAAAACAAAAAACGCACATAGACTGAAGGTAAAAGGATGGAAAAAAATATTTCATTCAAATGGAAATGAAAAAAGCAAAGGTAGCAATACTTATATATGACAAAATGGACTTTAAAACAAAGGCTGTAGTAAGAGATAAAGAAGGACACTACATAATGATAAAGGGAATAATTCAACAGGAAGATATAACCATTATAAATATCTACACACCACATAGGAGCCCCGACATACATAAAACAGACTTTGATGGATATAAAGGGAGATTAACAGCAATAATAGTAGGGGATTTCAATACCCCACTAACATCACTGGATAGATCCTCAAGAAAGAAAATTAATAAAGAAACAGCAGACTTAAAGGATACACTAGATCAACTCAATTTAATAGATATCTTCAGAACTTTTTACCCTAAATTAGTAGAATATACATTCTTTTTAAGCACTCATGGTACATTCTCTAGGATAGACCACATGTTAGGTCACAAAAGTAGTCTCAACAAATTTAAGAAGATTGAAATCATATGAAGCATTTTCTCTGATCACAATGGCATGAAACTAGAAATTAACCACAAAAGAAAAACTGAAAAATACTCAAACACTTGGAAACTAAATAGAATGTTATTAAATAATGAATGGATTAACAATGAGATCAAAGAAGAAATAAAAAAGTTTCTAGAAACAAATGATAATGAGTATACATCAACTCAAAATTTATGGGACACAGCAAAAGCAGTACTAAGGGGGAAGTTTATAGCACTACAGGCATACCATGAGAAGTTAGAGAAAGCTCAAGTAAGCAACCTGACCCTGCATCTAAAAGAACTAGAAAAACAACAGCAAATAAAGCCCAGGACTAGTAGAAAGAAGGAAATAATAAAGATCAGAGTGGAAATAAATGACATAGCGACTAAGGAAACAATACAGAGGATCAGTGAAACCAGGAGCTGGTTCTTTGAAAAGGTAAACAAGATCGATGAACCTTTAACTAGACTCACCAAGAAAAAAAGAGAGAGGACTCAAATAAATAAAAGTAGAAATGAGAGTGGAGAAATAACAACTGACAAAACAAAAATACAAAGTATTGTAAGAAAATACTATGAAGAACTCTATGTCAAAAAATTAGAAAACCTAGGTGAAATGGACAAATTTCTTGAATCATATAATCTTCCAAAAATCTATCTGGAAGAATCAGAACACCTAAACAGACCATTTAAACAAATGAGATCGAAACAGTTATCAAAAAACTTGCAACAAAGAAAAGTCCTGGGCCTGATGGTTTCACAAGTGAATTCTACCAAAAATTCAAAGAAGAACTAACTTCTATCCTCCTCAAGAGGAAGGAAGACTTCCAAACTCCTTTTATGAGGAAAGCATAACTTTGATCCCGAAACCAGGCAAAGACAACACAAAGAAAGAAAATTATAGGCCTATCTATATCCCTGATGAATTTAGATGCTAAAATTCTCAATAAAATATTAGCAACCGGATCCAGCAATATATGAAAACAATCATACACCATGATTAAGTGAGATTTATTCTGGAGAGGCAAGGCTGGTTCAATATTTGCAAATCAATCAATGTGATTTATCACATAAACATAAGGAAGGGCAAGAATCACATAATAATTTCAATAGATGCAGAAAAAGCATTTGATAAAATCTAGCACCCATTCAGGATCAAAACTCTCAGTAAAGTGGGAATACAGGGAACATTCTGTAACATGATAAAGGCCATCAATGACAAACCCACAGCAAACATCATATTAAATGGGCAAAAATTAAAAGCAATCCCCTTAAGATCAGGAACCAGGCAGGGGTGCCCCCTTTCACCACTCTTATTCAACATAGTTCTGGAAGTCCTAGCTACAGCAATCAGACAAGAAGAAGAAATAAAAGGTATCCAAATTGGAAAACAAGAAGTAAAGCTGTCATTATTTGCAGATGATATGATATTGTATATAGAAAACCCTAAAGTCTCAGTCAAAAAACTACGGGACCTGCTTAATGAATTCAGCAAGGTAGCAGGATATAAAATTAATACTCATAAACCAGAGGCATTTTTATATACCAAAAATGAACTGTCAGCAAAAGACATTAAGAAAACAATCACCTCCACTATTGCAACACAAAAAATAAAGTACCTAGGAGTAATTTAACCAAGGAGGTTAAGGACTTGTTCTCAGAAAATTATAAAACATTGATAGAAAAAATTAAGAAAGATGTAAACAAGTGGAAGCATATATCGTGCTCATGGTTAGGAAGAATAAACATCATTACAATGTGTATATTACCCAAAGCAATTTATAAATTCAATGCAATATCAATTAAAATACCAATGACATAATTCAAAGATATAGAACACATATTCCAAAAATTTATATGGAACCATAAAAAAACACGAATAGCCTCAGCAATCTTAAAAAGAAAAAATAAAGCAGTAGGTATCACTCTTTCAGATATCAAGGTATACTATAAGGCTATTGTACTCAAGACAGCCTGGTGCTGGCATAAGTACAGGCACATAGATCAATGGAACAGAACAGAGAACCCAGAAATAAACCCACACCTTTATGGGAAACTGATATTTGACAAAGGAGGAAAGAACATACCATGGAGTAAAGACAGCCTCTTTAACAAATGATGTTCGGAAAATTAGACATCTACCTGCAAAAAAAAAGTGAAACTAGACCATCAATTTACACCATTCACAAAAACAAACTCAAAATGGATAAAAGACTTAAATGTAAGCCATGAAACCATAAGCATCTTAGAAGAAAACATAGGCAGCAAGCTCTCCGACATCTGTAGCAGCAATATATTTGCTGATTTATCTCCATAGGGAAATGAAATAAAAGGCAAGATAAACAAATGGGACTATATCAAACTAAAAAGTTTTTGCACAGCTAAAGACAATAAGAACAGAATAAAAAGACAAACCACAAAATGGGAGAACATATTCGACAGCCCATCTGATAAGGGGTTAATAACCAAAATTTATAAAGAACTTATAAAACTCAACACCAGGAAGACAAACAATCCAATCAAAAAATGGGCAAAAGAAATGGATAAAAATTTCTCCAAAGAGGACATACAGATGGCCAATAGGCATATGAAAAAATGCTCAACATCACTAATCGTTGGAGAAATGCAAATTAAAACCACAATGAGATATCATCTCACACCAGTCAGAATGGCGCTCATCAGCAAAACAACATAGAATAAGTGCTGACAAGGATGTGGAGAAAAGAGAACCCTCCTGCACTGATGGGGGAAATGCAGACTGGTGCAGCCACTGTGGAAAACAGTATGGAGATTCCTCAAAAAATTAAAAATTGAACTGCCTTTTGACCCAGCTATCCCACTTTTAGGAATATACCCTAAGAACACCATACCACTGTTTGAAAAGAAGAAATGTGTCCCCATGTTCGTGGCAGCATTGTTCACAATAGCAAAGATCTGGAAACATCCCAAGTGTCCATCAGAGGACGAGTGGATTAAAAAGCTTTGGTACATATATACTATGGAATACTACTGAGCCATAAGAAATAATGACATCGGATCATTTACAATGAAATGGATCAACCTTGATAACATTATACAGAGTGAAATAAGTAAAACAGAAAAAAACTGAGAACAGTATGATTTCATACATAGGTGGGACATAAAAGCGAGACTATGAGACATGGAGAAGAGTGTGGTGGTTAAGGGGTGGGGGGAAGGAGGAAAGGGAGGGGGAGGAGGGAGGGGAGGGGCACAAAGAAAACCAGATAGAAAGTGACAGAGCACAATTTGACTTTGGGTGATGGGTATGCAACATAATTGAATGATAGGATAACCTGGAGATGTTTCCTTTGAACATATGTACCCTGATTTATTAATGTCACCCCATTAAAATTAATAAAAAAAACTTTTCATATATCTTATCAACACCATTTTTACATTTTGCTATTAGGAATCTCTGTTTAAACACACCTGTCATGAACTTTTTTTATCTATAGAGTTAAGACAAGATAGCTGGTATTTGGAAAGATGGAAAAACCAATGTTTGCTGAGCATTTACATATATTCAAGGATTATTATCTTAAGCCTTGTTGATGTTCTTTGACTTGAAATAAATATATAAATATCTGTGTGAACACACAGCTTTACATTTTATATCTTCTGATTATTTCAGCTGAAACTATTGCTCAAAGTATTGAGTAATATTAAAGAAAAAATCTGTTCTTCAAAAGGTGAGTTGCTTTTCATGAGAGGCGACAAAGTGTGGATCAGTAACACAAATGATGGCCTTCTCTAGAACATGTATTTTTACTACATCTATTTTTTTGTTGACCAATTCTATTGTAGTTACAATTATTAAAACTATTCAAATGATCTTTTCTAAGGTTCCTTCTTTTAAAGAATTACTCACCCATAGTTTAACACTGAAAAATTTACTAAACTTTAAAAAAATGTTAACTATAACTACAATACTAAAAATGAATAAATATAAACTAGATTATGAATATGCATAATAAATTATAAAAACATCATAGTATATTAAAAATTGTCCACACGAAGTAATTATAGATTTTACAATAAAATTGTGGCAGCTGTTGGCTGAATAATGGATTGAAATATATATACATGTTATCTCTTTATTCGATTGCTTTGCTATCATATTTTAACAGGAAGTGTTTGTTTCCATGGCACAATGAGTGCCTGGTGCTCTTTCATGTCCTTGGATTAATTGGAATATGGGGTTGCATGTTCACAATAACCCATAACTTACCCATTGACTTGGCTTGACCAAACCCAACTTAGACTTCTCTCCTCATCCCGGAGCCCTGAACTCCGGATAGCCTGCAACCTTGAGCAAACAGTAAGAGGCAGAACATTCTCCTTAAAGTTTTATCTTCAGATCCACAACTGGCTTACCACAGAAAGAAAACTTTCTCACAGAACCTCCTGAATTGCTCTGTCTTCTAACCCTACCATAGCCCACCCTAAACACCTATAGCCTGTTTACCCCTCCCTAAAACAGAGAGCTTATCCCTGCTTGATTCTGAGATGCTTGCAAAAACTGAGGTCAACAGGTCCTCCCTATCACAATACTTTTTAAAAATAAAATCTCTCCTCACTTAAGTCTAGATTTATTTTTATCTAGCAATGTCTCTCTCTCTCTCTCTCTCACACACACAAACACACACACATACACACACACACACATCTTAATTGTAAATATAAATTTATTTGACATGTGTTTGTTAAGTGATTTGCATGTGTCCCATACTGTTATAGATGAAGGATGATAAAATGTTGTCACCAAATAATTTACAAAATAGACCCTGATAGATTGAGTGAAAAGAGAAAAACTCATTTACATGGACAACAGGGTTGTGATTCCTGGGGGGAGGTTGGTGGGCGAAGAAGGAGGGTGTGTGGGGAAAATAGTGATGGACAAGGACTTGACTTGGGATGGTAAACACACAATCTAGTGTACATATTGTGCACCTGAAATCCATATAATTTTGTTAACCAATATCATCTCAATAATTTCAACAAAAAGGGAAGTTAAGTCATCAGGTCAATGTTCCTCTCAACACTAATTTGAAAGTATATATGCACTTCTATGTTCACTGCAGCATTATTTACAGTAGCCAAGATATGGAAGCAACCCAAGTGCTCATCAATAGAAGAATGAATGAAAAAAAATTGTGGTACATATGCACAATGGAAAATTATTTGTCTACAAAAAGAAATGAAATCTTACTATTTTAACAGCATGGATATTATGCTAAGTGAAAAAGTCAGAGAAAGACAAATACCATTATATGTGGAATTCAAAGAAGAAAACAAATAAACCAACAAAACAGGAACAGACTCATATATATACAGAGAAGAGATTGATAATTGCCAGAGGGGAGAGATTTGGAGGACTGGATCAAAAAGGTGAAGGGAATGAGAAGTACAAATCGGCGGTTACAAAATAAGCATAAAGATGTAAATACAGTTTAAGAGCTATAGTCAATAATATTGTAATAATAATGTATGGTGTCAGATAGGTACTGAAAATATTGGGAGGAACATTTTGTAAAGTAACCTATTGTCCATCCACTATGCTGTATTACACTAATAAGTAATACAAAATAATACTGAATGTAAACTATAATTTAAATTAAATTAAAAATTTGGCTGATTGGCTCAGTGATAGAGTGACGGCAAGTTGTGAGGATGTGCCATGGTTCAAATGGCTTGAGCAAGTTGGCCCAGGCTCTAAGAATGGTTCCATGGCCTCTGCTTAAGCACTAAAATGGCTTGGTGGTAGAGCAATGGAGCAGCGGCACTAGGTGCTTGCCAGGTGGATCTTGGTAGAGGCGTATGCGGGAGTCTATTTCTGTCTCCTCACCTCTCACACTAAATAAATAAGTAAATAAATAAATAAAGCTTAGTTAAAAATAAATATTTTTAAAAGACAATATATGTGTACAAACACACACACACTGTAACATATATTTAAATAGTAATACACATAGTATATGATTGTGTGAGAAAAAAAGTAAACAGAGCACGGAAGAAGGCAGTCGCTGGTATATCCAGAGTGGCTAATACAGCTTTCCAGGAGAATTAGCCTTTGTGGTCACCCTGCAGGAACTGGTACAATTTGACTAGATGGGTGAAGAAATGGAATAGTGAATGACCTGAAAACAATGTCTGAAGGCAAACAAACAAGCAGACAAATTTAGAGCTTTTCCTGAAAAGAATAAAGGAATATAGCATTCATATTTAATAGTATATCAGTGCCTACTCTCATTTCTTAAATATTTAGCATTTATAGTATATTTTGCACTTCATGGGAATTCAAAATCTGGTGATATCTATTTGGAATTTGACACAAAATATCTCCTCTTCTCATGTCATCTTGCTGAACTGGCTAACATTATTACCCTAAATTGAGAATTTTTTATTTCTGACCCTGACTTTGATAAGCATTTCAAGATACCTTAATAAGTCAGTAGGTTTTTACAAGGAAAGTGATTGGTGAAATATGAAATCAGAAAGAACATGAGACTGAGAAGTCAACCCTTTCCATGTGAGAAAGTTGTACCATATGCCTCATTCTCTTAATGTGACAGTTCCTGCAGACATACTCACTACCTACAAAAGATTAAGCCCAAATGTCACCAACACTGACTCATTTTCTTGAGAGATCCTAGCTTATATTCTTGAAGGTGAAATCCAATTGTGAAAGGCTGTGATTTAGGCAGTGGTGTCAGATGGAATTGACTGTGAAGTAGTCAGAAGCATAAAAAGGACACAGACCCTCTCAGACCATTGGGAATGCTCTGTGAGAGAAAATGAAGGTTGCTAAAGAGTATTCTGTCATTCTAGCTGCTTCTGCTCTTGAGTTGGTGTCCACTAAGTTCCTCTTTCCTGAAATCAAAAAGTCTCAGTGTATTCTTAAATAACTTATCCCAAGCTGTTATACCTGTGTAATACCAGAAGCATGCAGTATTCTTTGCTCTTTGTTAAAGTCAACGCTCTAGGTCATGTAAAGATCTAAGAAAATGTAAGGAGAATGTAAGGTGTCAACAATGGGGGAAGATCATGTGAGAAACCAGACCTGGGAACTTTGGCTAGAGCTGCCCACATTCATGCGTGCCAAAAGAAACTTCCCAGGATTCCTTGAGGAAAGAACGACTGTCCGTCAGCCAGTGAGATTTTGCCACATTGTATTAGTTTGACCACCCTAGATGGGACCCTTTAAATATCTCCCACGCAGTTTTATCCATGCGACTTCCCTGTCCCCGGGCCCAGGTATTGTCCAGGAAGCGCTCTGTACTAAATAAAGCACACTTCGTGGCTACGTCCCTTCCTTCTTCCTCGGCGGGGAAAAATACCTTACATTTGGTGCTGAAACCCAGGAGGAGTTAGAAGTCTGCAAGGACCTCTCCTCTTCCCTTTCCCTTTGAGAAAGAACCAGGATTTCTGACTTTCCACTCACTTTGACACACAGTTCAGTAAGTCCCCTGCCTCCAGCCTCCCCTCAGTTCTTTCCACTGAGAATCCCTGTCTAAAATTGCAGCCACATCAGGGACTTCTTTTCTGTTCCGAGTGCATGTGTGCCCATGGAGACATCCCGAACACATCCACTTTACTTATCCATCCAGTGGTCAGAAATTGAGTTGCGGGACACCAATTCTCAACTCTGACACCTCCGAGGACTGAAGGCAGCCGTGGGGGCACAGAAAACTAAACCTAATCCAAAAACACTCCTGGAGTTGCCTTATCCAAAATCTCTTCCTCCCTAAAGAAGAAACTGTTCTTCTCCACTATGGCCAGGCCACAGAACCCACTGGAGAATCGAACCAGGTAGCTTCCTGAAGGGACTTTCGGTTTTAACACCCTCACCAGTTTAACTATTGCCAAAAGAACTGAGAACTGGTTGGAGATCTCTTACATTCAGGGCTTCTATTTATTCACACTCCCATCTTAATCTCTGTGCCGCCTGCTACATGACACAGGCCCTTTTAGGCCAGAGAAACCTCATCTAAACCCTTCGCTCCCGATCTTTCCTCCTTAGCCAACCCCCAACTCTCTCCCCTTCCTGCCTGACCCCCGGGAGTGCCCTTCTCTCGGTACCCCTCTCTGGTCCCTCTGCAGACCTCTTTCACCCGGGTTTCTTCCCTCCAGGAACCCCCTCCCCTCCCTTCACAGAATCCTGTCTCTCATTCACCTGCAAATACCATTCTCTCTTTCTCCTCCCCTGCTGGCCAGGGGCCCCTCCCTTCTCCACTGTGTTCTTAAGCCCCTCCTCCATCAGGCCATTCTCCGGGGGCCATTGACTCTTACACTGGTTTGCACGATGCCCAACCCCAATTTTCTTGCAGGAAGCACTGGTCCTATCCTGCCCCTGGCTCCAGCATTTCAGGCTGGATCTGGGTGCCGGGCTCCCTAGGAGCCTCCCTCCTCTTATTCTCAGCCCCAGAACCCCTATCTGAGACCTGTGAACATGGCATTTAAAGTTTTTAATAGTCGCGACTAGTAGGAATAGGCCAAGGCTACTCACCAGACCTGCAAGCAGCAGCAGGTAACTCACCAAACCCAGGCTCTTGTGGCAGCCCGGAGGCCTGCAGAGCAACAGGGGCAAGGCACAGGAGGTGTCTGAACCAAGACCGGGCCGCAAAAAGAAACCCCACCAGCAGCTTGCTTTAAATGTGGCAAGCAAGGTCACTGGTCCTGGCAGGACCCCTGCCCATGGCTGCCCACTGAACCCTGCCCTGACTGCAGGCAGCCCGGTCACTGGCAGACTGATTGCCCCTTTTGGGCAACAGGCTTTTTTAGCTTCTCATGTGGAAGACAAACCACCCAAATGGGAGGTCAATCCAGCCAGGTGGGCCCACTGCTTGAACTCCTAGGCCTCATGGACGACTGACATGGCCTAGACTCAGAGACCCCCCATCACCCTCATTAAACCCAGGGTAATGCTACAACTAATGGATAAGTCCTTCTCATTACTTGTAAACATGGTGGCTATCTTCTCTATTTTGCCATCACACTCTGGACCCCTCTAGTTCCCTCACAGGTCTTGGTTATGGAAATGGATGGGACCCCTTCCTTTCCCCTTCATACGCCACTTGTGACATGCAGTTTTGCCTCAAGTTTGTCCCCATACAGGACCGCTGGCAGTCGGAGCCACTGAGCCCTACTCATCTCCAGCTCACCAAAAGGCTGGACCCTGAAAATCCTCCTATTGCTCCTCTTTCTTTTTTAAATCCTTACAGGACTGCATCCACAAAGTTTCTCCAGTCACGGTCAAACAGATGTTCCTCCCAACTCCCCTCAAAACCACTACCTTCTGATCTCCCCTTTCCCACGATGCCCCTAACCAGCAGGAAGTAGCCAGATGAATAGTGGTGCCCCTATTTAACACAAAAGGTTGGAATGTGAGGTGTGAGCAATGGGGGAAGGTCACGTGAGAAACCAGACCCGGGAACTGTGGCTAGAGCCGCCCACATTTATGCGCGACAAAAGAAGCTTCCCAGGAGACCTTGAGAAAAGAGTGACTGTCTGCCAGCCAGTGAGATTTTGCCATGTCATATTAGCTCGACCACCCTAGACGGGACCTTTTAAATATCTCCCACGTGGTTTTATCCATGCGACTTCCCTGGCCTCTGTCCCCGGGACCAGGGAATATCGTCCCGGAAGTGCTCTGTACTAAATAAAGCTTTTGCTTATCAGCACTTTGTGGCTACGCCCCTTCCTTCTTTCTCAGTGGGGAAAAATACCTTACAGAGAAGATAACATTTTTGTCCAAGGGAATAGAAGTGGAATTAAGGTAGGAAGTAAAGGAGAATAACTAGGGATACACATTTTAGCTTATGTTTATTGCTATCTCTTGTTTTACCAATTGATAGCGGGTGTCCAAACATAATTCTGCTTGTCTAGCTGTTTATAAATTTGAATCACAACAATCAATCAAAGTCAGTCCTCTGTGCCAGTCAATAGAGCAATAAGGAATGACTCATGCAAGATGGAATTTGAGAACTACTCATCACCAAGGAGCTAGATTTAAAACGATTTGGATAATTTCATCTGGAAACTGATCAGATGATCACAGGACACATGGAAATGAGTATCATTCTGTGCCTTAAGAAAGAATAGCATTGTACCCCATTGTATAGAAAACTGGTAAGTTTGGGTTTCTTATGTTGTAATAACATCTGCTTTGTTGTCAGTTCTCTAGTCACTCTTTTGGGGATCCTAGTTGACATTTGCTTCTGAACAATTCCAAAGTAATGACTTGAAGATCATCAGGATTTATCCAGGCTCACATATATTTTTTACACTTAATATTAGCCAAAAGGCTGAGAAGCAATGAACTCATATATTCTTTTGAATATTATTTGATGGGGCTTTTTCATTAGAATTTTAGAAACAAAGTCATTATTTCAAGTAACTAAATCGAATTGTAACAACATAATGTTAAAAACACAGCTGCTTGGTGGTAGGAAGATGGCGATGGAGTAGGCAGACGTACCAACTTCCAACTCCCAGAACCAAAGTGGATTATAACTCAATTTTAAGAACCATCATCTGGATAAACCAACTTGGAGCAAAACTAAGTGGACTCTTCAACCAAGGAACACTGCAGAAGCCACATTGAGACGGGTAGGAATAGCGTAAACGCGAAGAGGGCTGCCCAGCTCCCCGGAGCAAACGGCAGCCCGGAGAGATCCGCGTGGCGGGAGGAGAGTTTGGCGGAGAGGGAGGGACCTGGGTCCCAGGAACCAAGCCCCAGACTGCAGTCCCAGACCCTAGAAGAGCCGATTGGACAGTATCGAGCTGTGAAGTAAATGAGGATACTATTTGGGAAAAAGAGAGAGTCTTCTCAGACCCAAAAATCTTTTTAAAGGGACAGCTCAGAAAGCCTCTCTCACAACCACGCACCCGGGGCTCCGGGGAACTGGGACAGAGGAGAGGAACAGAGCAGCGGGAACAAAGAGTGGACTGAAGGCACGAGGACACTCTGAGGGACAGCCACCCCGACCCATGGGCTAAGTCACTTCCCTAATCGAAAACGAATATTTCCCCTGGAGCTAGCAATACCAGCAAAGGGAGACAGGACACTAGCCAAACAAGCTCTCCCGCGGCAATTAGAGCAGACCTGCCTAGAGGGAGGGAGCTCCCAAGCCTACAGTGTGGAGACTTAGGGCACTTCTAGCCCCCTGAGGTTGCTGAAGCCTATGGTCGGGACAGGACGCCGAAACGCGGTCCTGTCGGTGTGGGCGGGACAGTGAGAGCTCGGGCTAGCCTAGCAGTGGCAGAGGTGACGCGCTAAAGCTGTCCGGCAGCTGCGGGCCGCCTGTGACCCCACTTGTGGGGAAAAATACGGGCAGAGATCAGCCCTGCGACCCTGCGCTAGCCGGCCCTGACCGCGGGCACCGGGCTAAGACCAGGGACGGGCGAGGGGCCCGAGGCTCACGCTGCCAACCCCGCCCAGAAGGAGAAACCCCGGCGTGCCATCTGTGGGCGCGAGCGGGCTCCTAAGTTGGGGGCGAGGGAGACACTGAGACCAGGGGAAGTTCCCTGCGGAGCTCAGGCTGCTCGCCCTGCCCGGCCGGAGAAACCGCGGAGTACCGCCCTACGTGCGCGAGCTTTCTCCGAGCGTGGGGGCGGGGTAGGAGCCGGAAGGACCGGAAGCTAGCCGCTGTGCGCACGCCAGCAAACACGCCCGGCCCAATAATCCCCGGTTTTCGGTTTCAGTCCCTGAGCAGGAGGGCCCTGGCCTCGAGGGCGGGGCTAAATTCTGGACGGGCAAAGGCTCACAGCTGAGAGCACGTCAAAAGCCCCGCCCAACCCACAAAACGGTGGTGAGCAGGCTCGGTCTGAGGGGGCTGGGCTTAAGCCTTCCAGAAAAAGTCTGGGGCCGCAGCTGAGCGAAGGTGCTCACCTCTGCCCTATGCGCTAACGCTAGTGGCTTGAGTGACAGCCCCTCCCGCAAAGGAGAGGCAGAAACCACAGCAATAGCTGCAGTGAGCCGGCGCTGGCAACGCCCACACCAAACCGCCCTAGGCAGCGACAGAGGGGGTGGCAAGCCTGCAGACAGACCACACCTGGAGAACACAAAGGCAACACATACTGGACTCCAGTGGCCACAACTTGCTTACACTCAGATAAAATGGGCAGGCAGAGGAATGCAAACCAAATCAACCAAGAGAAATCCCCAGAGAAGGTCCTGAATGAACCAGATATAACCAAACTACCAGAAGCAGACTTTAGAATAATGATAGTTAGGATGTTCAAAGAAATTAGAGCAACAATGGATAGTCACTATGAGCACCTAAATAAAGAGATAACAAGTATAAAAAATGAAATTGAAATAATAAAAAAGAACCAGACAGAAATGACAAATACAGTATCAGAACTGAAGACCACAATGGAAGGAATTAAAAGCAGGATAGATGACGCTGAGGATCGAATCAGTGAGTTAGAGGACACAATAAACATAGTTACAGAAGCAGAGAAAAAAAAGGAAAAGAGATTCAAAAAATGTGAGGAAACTCTAAGGGAGCTCTGTGACAACCTGAAGAGAAACAACATTCGCATCATAGGGGTACCTGAAGAAGAGGAAAGTGGACAGGAAATGGAAACTTTGTTCAATCAAATCATAGCCGAAAACTTCCCTAAATTAAGGCTGGGAAACATTCTACATGTCCAAGAAGCGCACAGAACCCCATTAAAGAGAAACCCAAAAAGATCTACACCAAGACACATCATAGTTAAAATACCAAAGCTAATAGATAAAGAAAAAATCTTAAAAGCTGCTAGAGAAAAAAAGACTCTCACCTACAAAGGAGCTCCCATTAGGATGACATCGGACTTATCAACAGAAACACTTCAGGCCAGAAGGGAATGGCAAGATATAATCAAAGTAATGCAGAACAAGAACCTACAACCAAGACTACTTTATCCAGCAAGGCTAACGTTTAAAATTGAGGGAGAAATAAAGAGCTTTCCAGACAAAGAAAACCTCAAGGAATTCATTAAAACCAAACCAATCCTGCAAGAGATTTTAAGGGGCCTAGTGTGAACAGTTCAAAGGGAGAAAAGAATATAGCAAAAAAAAAAGAAAAATACAGCTTTAAAGAATAAAATGTCAATAAACAACTACATATCAATAATAACCTTAAATATAAATGGACTAAATGATCCAATCAAAAGACATAGGGTAGCAGCGTGGATAAAGAAACAGGACCCGTACATATGCTGTCTACAAGAGACACACCTTAAAACAAAAGATGCTCATACACTGAAGATAAAAGGATGGAAAAAAATATTTCATGCAAATGGAAATGAAAAAAAAGCCGGGGTAGCAGTACTTATATCTGACAAAATAGACTTTAAAACAAAGACTGTAGTAAGAGATAAAGAAGGACACTACATAATGATAAAGGGAACAATTCAACAGGAAGATATAACTATTATAAATATCTACGCACCAAATATAGGAGCCCCGACATTCATAAAGCAGACTTTGATGGACATTAAGGGCGAGGTTAACAGTAATACTATCATAGTAGGGGATTTCAATACCCCACTAACAACACTGGATAGATCCACAAGAAAGAAAATCAATAAAGAAACAGCAGAATTAAAGGATACACTAGATCAACTTGATTTAATAGATATATTCAGAACTTTTCACCCTAAAGCAGTAGAATATACATTCTTCTCAAGCGCTCATGGTACGTTTTCTAGGATAGACCACATGTTAGGACACAAAAAAGGCCTCAACACATTTAAGAAGATTGAAATTATATCAAGCATTTTCTCTGATCACAATGCCATGAAACTAGAAATCAACCACAAAAGAAAAACTGAAAAATACTCAAACACTTGGAAACTAAATAGCATGTTATTAAACAATGAATGGATTAACATTGAGATCAAAGAAGAAATAAAAAAGTTTCTAGAAACAAATGATAACGAGCATACGTCAACTCAAAATCTATGGGACACAGCAAAAGCAGTCCTGAGAGGGAAGTTTATTGCACTACAGGCATATCATAAGAAGCTAGAAAAAGAACATATAAGCAACTTAACCCTGCAGCTAAAAGAACTTGAAAAACAACAACAAATAAAATGCAGGACAAGTAGAAGGAAGGAAATAATAAAGATCAGAGCAGAAATAAATGACATAGAGGCTAAGGAAACAATACAGAGGATCAATGAAACCAGAAGCTGATTCTTCGAAAAGGTAAACAAGATTGATGAACCCTTAACTAGACTCATCAAGAAAAAAAGAGAGAGGTCTCAAATAGATAAAATTAGAAAGGACACTGGAGAAATTACAACTAATACAACAGAGATACAAAGCATTGTAAGAGAATACTATGAAGAACTCTATGCCAAAAAATTTGACAATCTAGATGAAATGGACAAATTTCTTGAATCATATAAACTTCCAAAAATCAATCTGGAAGAATCAGAACACCTGAACAGACCAATTACAACAGAGGAGATTGAAACAGTTATCAAAAAACTCCCAAAAAAGAAAAGTCCTGGGCCTGATGGCTTCACAAGTGAATTCTATCAAAAATTCAAAGAAGAATTAACTCCTATCCTCCTCAAGCTATTTCAAAAAATTCAAAAGGAAGGCAGACTTCCAAACTCCTTTTATGAGGCGAGCATAATTCTGATCCCCAAACTGGGCAAAGACAACACAAAGAAAGAAAATTATAGGCCTATATCCCTGATGAATTTAGACGCTAAAATTCTCAACAAAATATTAGCCAACCGGATTCAGCAATATATGAAAAAAATCATACACCATGACCAAGTGGGATTTATTCTGGAGAGGCAAGGCTGGTACAATATTCGCAAATCGATCAATGTGATTCAACACATAAACAAAAGGAAGGACAAAAATCACATGATAATTTCAATAGATGCAGAAAAGGCATTTGATAAAATCCAGCACCCATTCATGCTTAAAACTCTCAATAAAGTGGGAATACAAGGAACATTCCTTAACATGATCAAGGCCATCTACGACAAACCCACAGCAAACATCATACTTAATGGACAAAAATTAAAAGCAATCCCCTTAAGATCAGGAACCAGGCAGGGTTGCCCACTTTCACCACTTTTATTCAACATAGTTCTGGAAGTCCTAGCTACAGCAATCAGACAAAAAGAAGAAATAAAAGGCATCCAAATTGGAAAAGAAGAAGTAAAACTGTCACTATTTGCAGATGATATGATATTGTACATAGAAAACCCTAAAGTCTCAGTTAAAAAACTACTGGACCTTATAAATGAATTCAGCAAGGTGGCAGGATATAAAATTAATACCCAGAAATCAGAGGCATTTCTATATACAAACAATGAACTGTCAGCAAAAGAAATTAAGGAATCAATCCCCTTCACTATTGCAGCCAAAAAAATAAAATACCTAGGAGTAAATTTAACCAAGGAGGTTAAGGACTTGTACTCGGAAAATTATAAAACATTGATAAAAGAAATCAAGGAAGATACAAACAAGTGGAAGCATATACCGTGCTCATGGCTAGGAAGAATAAACATCATTAAAATGTCTATATTACCCAAAGCAATTTATAAATTCAATGCAATACCAATTAAAATACCAATGACATACTTCAAAGATATAGAAAACATATTCCAAAAATTTATATGGAACCAAAAAAGAACACGAATAGCCTCAGCAATCTTAAAAAGAAAAAATAAAGCAGGAGGCATCACTCTTCCGGATATCAAGGTTTACTACAAGGCCATTATACTCAAGACTGCCTGGTACTGGCATAAGAACAGGCACAGTGATCAATGGAACAGAACAGAAAACCCAGAAATAAACCCACAGCTTTATGGACAACTGATATTTGACAAAGGAGGAAAGAACATACAATGGAGTAAAGACAGCCTCTTTAACAAATGGTGCTGGGAAAATTGGACATCTACCTGCAAAAAAATGAAACTAGACCATCAACTTACTCCATGCACAAAAACAAATTCAAAATGGATAAAAGACTTAAACATAAGCCGTGAAACTATAAGCATCGTAGAAGAAAACATAGGCAGCAAGCTCTCCGACATCTGTAGCAGCAATTTATTTGCCGATTTATCTCCACGAGCAAATGAAATAAAAGGCAAGATAAACAAATGGGACTACATCAAACTAAAAAGCTTTTGCACAGCTAAAGACAACAAGAACAGAATAAAAAGACAAACTACACAATGGGAGAACATATTCGACAGCACGTCTGATAAGGGGTTAATAACCAAAATTTATAAAGAACTTATAAAACTCAACACCAGGAAGACAAACAATCCAATCAAAAAATGGGCAAAAGAAATGAATAGAAATTTTACCAAAGAAGACATACAGATGGCCAAAAGACATATGAAAAAATGCTCAGCATCACTAATTATTAGAGAAATGCAAATTAAAACCACAATGAGATATCACCTCACACCAGTCAGAATGGCACACATCAGCAAAACAACACAGAACAAGTGCTGGCGAGGATGTGGAGAAAAGGGAACCCTTCTGCACTGCTGGTGGGAATGCAGACTGGTGCAGTCACTGTGGAAAACAGTTTGGAGATTCCTCAAAAAATTAAAAGTCGAACTGCCTTTTGACCCAGCTATCCCACTTATAGGAATATACCCTAAGAACACCATAACACTGTTCGAAAAGAAGAAATGCGCCCCCATGTTTGTGGCAGCATTGTTCACAATAGCGAAGAGCTGGAAACAGCCCAAGTGTCCGTCAGAAGACGAGTGGATTAAAAAGCTTTGGTATATATATACTATGGAACAATATTCAGCCATAAGAAATGATGACATCGGATCATTTATAACAAAATGGATGTACCTTGATAACATTATACGGAGTGAAATAAGTAAATCAGAAAAAAAGAAAAACTGAGAACAGCATGATTTCAGACATAGGTGGGACATTAAAATGAGACTACGAGACACGTACAAGAGTGTGGTGGTTACGGGATGGGGGGAGGGAGGGGAGGGTGGGATAGGGAGAAGGGGAGGGACACAGGGAAAAACAGATAGAAGGTGACAGAGGACAATTTGACTTTGGGTAATGGGTATGCAGCACAATTGAATGATGGGATAATCTGGAGATGTTTTCATTGTACATATGTACCCTGATTTATTGGTGTCACCCCATTAAAGTTAATAAAAAAAAAAACAAAAAAAAAAACAAAAAAAAAAACACAGCTGCTTTCAGGCCTCGGTCGGTTGGTTCAATGGTTCGGTTGATTCAATGGTAGAGTGTTGACCTGGTGTGTGAAAGACCCGGGTTTGATTCCACAGCCAAGGCACACAAGAGCAGTGCCTGTCTGCTTCTCCACCCTTCCCCCTCTCCTTTCTATCTCTCTCTTCCCCTCCCAAAGCCAAGGCTCCATTGGAGCAAAGTTGGCCCCGGCACTGAGGAAGGCTCCATGGCCTCTTCCTCAGGTGCTAGAATGGCTCCGATTGCAGTGAAGCAATACCCCATAGGGGCTAAGCATCACCCCCTTGTGGGCATGTTGGGTGGATCCAGGTGGGATGCATGCGGGAGTCTGTTTGTCTGCCTGCCCCTCCCCCACCCCCACTTCTCACTTTGGAAAAATACTTAAAAGAAAAAGTAAAACACAGCTTTCCTAAAAATCAAATTGTGATATGTAGACAAGTTATTATATATATATATATATAGTATCAACCTCTTATTGTTTTCTTCCAGCTATTCCTTTAAGATTATCAATGTTTTTCTAAATGAGGTTACATCTGTTCCCCTTGATCATGTTTTCATATATTTGAAAGGCTCATTCCCTGAAGCCCAAGATGTTTCTTCTTGGTGGGCAATCATCCTTTGCTGTTTACAGGGCTCTGGTAGGAATAACATAGAAGAATTAATTAACTCTAGTTGCTTACCTGGTATCTATTTATTAATATTACTAATGTGTCAGGGTTTTCATCTTAAATTTAAACCATATAATGCCCTTTTGCTCTCTCTCCTCTCTTCTTTCTTCTCTCTTCTCCTTCTCCTTCTTCTCTCTGACTCTCTCTCTCCATCATGTTTTCTTTTGTTGTTTTGTTTATCAGGTATTTTTTATTTTTTTGTACCACATCATGAGATAAACTCTTCCTTTTATTTTTCTCCAAGATGGGAAGATTTGTTTATTGGTCTCTAGCAGATACTTATCATTACAAATGGAAAGTTCATACCCTGTAATTCTAGCATCACTTGGAGAGTTTTTTAAAAAATTGCCACATCCCAGAGCAATTAAATCAGAACTGGTGGGAGCCAGTCTGCTTTAAAAGCTTCCCAGGCAATTATGAAGTACAGCCAGGATGAGAACCACTGGTGAGTGTCCAGGAGTGTGATCTGCAGATGGATCACCAGCCAGGGAAACAAAGGGACCCTGCTCTCTAATTCACTTTCTCTTCTGACTTCAAAGCAGTTGTGACTACACTATCAGATCAAAGGAACCCCAAGCTCCTGGGGCTGTGACTGTCAGAGGGTTCACAGCTCTGTGGACCTGCAAAGCTTTGAAGTCCAGAGTAAATTCCTATGGCAGGGGAGAAGTGGTCTCTTAGGGAATCAAGGCCATGATTTGTCAATAGCACTGCTTTCAATCTATTTTCACAGTGAGTCTGCAATGGGTAGAAGACCAACCATCACACCCTTTACCTGTTGATTTTGGTTCTATTAAATGTTGCTGTTTCTGGAAAATGAATACTAGTGTCTCCAGAAAAGTTTTAAATAGCTGTGTATTTTCAGCTATTTATTAAGTCATTAATAGTTTTTCACAGATACTGTGAAAATGTTTAAGTGTTTGAAAACAGAAAATAGGAAAAAATCAATTCATTGTCCATTAAAATGATCTCATAGGCATTTGGCCTGGCATAGACATCTGGTCTCTGCAGAACATAGTTTAATTCAAATAATGCATTTACAACAGAAGAAAAATGAAGATTCTATTTTATGATCTCTGATTCTTTCAAAACATAGCTGTGTATGTCCAATGGAGAGAAAAAGCTTCTGCAGCTTCAGGATCTCACGTGACAGTCGACTTCAGGTGCCCTATTTCTTGTTTTATGACACTTTCTAAGAACACATGATTCCATAATTTGGCTTTACTGTATTTTCATGGTAACATATGGTTGTTTCTAAATATTAATATGTCAGAATTACTAGGTAAGAGGGAGATTGACAACATTGCACACTTAGAAAAAAGTAAATACTTATCAAACAATATAACAAGGGAATAAAGGAAAACTGTTGTTTGGGCTAATGCTTTTATTTATATAGTTTGATCACCAAGCTGTTCCTCAGCAATAATTAACTGTCTTTATAATACATCCCAAGAGTTAGAATAGGATATAAGAGTTTGGGAAAATTTTACTGACTAATTTTGGATTAAAAATAATGACACAGTTTAAAAGAATTAGTATGGAACAAATTTTACCTAAGTCAGTTCTGATCATTAAAACTTAATCTATGGTCTGACCTCTGGTGGCGCAGTGGATAAAGCGTCGACCTGGAACACTGAGGTTGCCGGTTCAAAACCCTGGGCTTGCCTGGTCAAGGCACATATGGGAGTTGATGCTTCCTGCTCCTCCCCCCTTTCTCTCTCTCTCTCTCTCTCTCTCTCTCTCTCCTGTCTCTCTAAAAATGAATAAATGAAAATCTAAAAAAACCCTTAATCTATGAATATGCATCATAAAAAAGTTGTTTTATCAAAATTATCTAATGTTTTTAAAAATTAAAGTAACATTTATTAGACTGAATTAGTTACATCTGAAATAGGATGCATTTATTTATTTGTGTTCCAAAGCTGTTTATTAAATAATACATTCTACTTAAGTGTGCTACAGGTGGTAATAGAAAGTCCATCCCTGCAAAGTGAGGGGATATAAGGACATGACTTAATGTGGAGTCATAAAATATAAGGCTATCATTGCTATCTATAATGTTCATACCTACTACCATTAGCTAATCTAGGAATGGTGCATCAAATGTGCATTTGTGTTATTCTTACCATAGTAAATTGAAAGAGCTAATGGTACCCTCCATATGTTGAAAACTCTTGTGTTGAGAGCTGTAACAACAATTACTTTCACATTTCTCCAGCTATTCGAACTACGACTAAATTGGGTTGTACTTTTATCAACTTTCAGAGAACTTTAGAGCTTAATCTGAGATTTTCTCTGCATCCCTCTGATTGAATATCTACAGCACTTACATATCTGCAGTACTGAGATATCAGATAAGACAAGTGCCTTGAACTGAAAAAGTTACACTTGACAGGTAGGCCTTATAGAAATGACTTTTCCTGGCACTGGATCACAGGCCCCAGGTCTATGCTGGAAGACAGGTATGGTGTTTCTTGACTATCTGAGAAAATGCCCCATGAGATCATGGTATACAGTAGCCAAATGGCAGAGGACAGGTGGAACATCTCCACATGTGTATCCACATCACCTGGGGCGGTGTTCTGTACAAATTCTGAATAGCATGTCTGGTGAAGACAATACTGAGCATTTCAGTAGAATCGCAGATTATGTTAAGGCCCAACGTCAGGGTGCTCCTGAGGATTCCCAAGGGGTCTCTGTGACCTCCCTAAGCCTAGATTCCTAACTCACAAGTAAGAGTGGCAATGCTCACCACTCAGGCATGATTTTGAGACTGATATCTCTGTGACATCACAATCACAAAGAATGAAAAACTGTAGACATTTGATATATGCTAAAACTCTTGCTTTGCTTTGAAAAAACAATTTGCTCAAAAGGGAGGATGGGTGAAAAAATTCTATATCACAATTTTCTATTCCTCTCTTTAAGAATTTACTTACATATGCATTTTTGCCCCATAATAATACACTAGAAATACATGACATTTTCAAAGTGCTAACCAAATTCTATTTGTTTGTTAACATACTAAATCATTGACAGGGGTTATTGTGAGGGTTCATTGGTCTGGGTCAAAATGAAAAGTGGATTATCAAGATAGCTCTTTTCCCTAAATGTTGTGGCATTTTGCTCAATATCTTTTTATGCTGTTCTGTGCCTTTTTACATGCCTAATGAGAAAAAATATTATTTTCCCTTTGACTATGTTTTCTCATAATAAAAATTCCCTCTAAAACAGTGGTTCTTAACCTTTTTTGAGGTACCGAACCCACCAGTTTCATATGCGCATTCACCGAACCCTTCTTTAGTGATAAATAAAATATGATTTTTTTGCAAATTCAAGACATAAGTATACGTTTTTTTACTGGTGCACAAAATGAGCCATGCATGAACATCACCTTGCTCAAAGAACAAAACCAACAAAGTGCATGAACTCACAACAAATTACGGTATTACTTTATTCTGTCCTCTGCGGCAGAGGCTTCTCTGAACCCCTGAGACCGACTCATACTCATCGAACCCCTAGGGTTCCATAGAACCCAGGTTAAGAACCACTGCTCTAAAACTAAAGACACATTTTATTTTAATGTGGAAATATATTTCAACTTGAGAATGGATCAGTTTTACATTTTTTTTTTATGTAATAAAAACACAATGTCTTTAAGCATTTGTGTGTTTTCACAGATGTTGTTCTTCTTTTGCCTGGACCTGGACATGATCTATAAAAATCATAGTCTGCAGATACATGTATGTACAGGTTTAACTAGGATATCAAGCAGAATGGTAAGGCTACTAAAATTTTTAGTTACCTAAATTTCTATTTTAAGTAATTTTGCCCACCCACAAAGCAAATATTTGGAATGTGTCTATGTTGAGTGACTTTATCCAACTTGTGATGGGACTTGTAGAACAAAATGAACACACTGTTCCTGTGCCCCAAGGGTGGGGACAAGGCAGTTCCTTTTTTAAATAGTCACAGGTTGTATCATTAACCTTTGTGTTCTTTTAAAATGACTCAGGATCCTAACTTCAGTTTAAGAATGGCTAGCAAGTCCAATTCTTAAGCACAATGTTTTAAAAATATATGTTTTTACTACTAAAATTTTTTTCCTGTAAAAATATAAGGCAGCAAGTATCCATTGCCCCTCTATTATATAAATTTAAAAAATGATTTTGATCTCTTAAACAAAAAAATGAGTGTGGTTCTGAACGATATAGTCTTGGCTTATGCCATCTTTGCTAAATCTGTACATTAGAGTAATTCTATAAAAAGCATTGATTTTTATATTTTAACACAACTTGGTCTCAAAGTATTTTTGTAACTTTTCTATCATTAGTTGGTATATGTGACCCAAGATAGAAATAGAAAAGAAAAAAAATCAATGGAAAGAACCTAAGACTGGGGTATGATGATGCCAGCTAAGAAAAGTGGGAAGAAATGCAATTTGGAACTAGAACTAGCATGACAACTGTCCCAGTATGCTGGGGACTAATGGGTGTCCTGAACAATGGACTCAGAACTATAACTCCAGGAAGGGGTCACTCCAACTGCTAGATACACTTGGCTTCAAATGCAGATTTCTACTAGCTTGGATCCTTTTGGCAAACCAATTCCTCAGAGCCTTACTTTCTTATTGGTAAAGAGGGTAATAATAACGACTCTTCGTGGTTTTAAAGATTAGAAATAATGTATGTAAAGATAATGTATGCAAAGGAAAATCATGGTGAAAATAACAAAAATGCCCGAAGCCCTTATGATATATTAGACACTGTACAGTTCATTTCTCACTCTCCACAACAATCCAGCAGAGTAGTGAGTCAAGTCATATCAACACTTCACACAGAATGAACCAGCAGCCTAGAAGGGTTGGGACTTGGCCAGGTCACACTGCTGGTGACTGACTGAGCAATGCATTGAGCCTAAACACTCTTCTTGGTCTCACCACTGTACCACCTGAACCAATAAATAATAGGAGCTTGTTCTCATCATGATCTTCAGATAAAAACTATAAAGATGGGTCTCGGCCTTCTCACCTCCACATCTCTCTTCACATATAGCAGCAACCCCACCGTACTAAACCCAGGAAAGCACACCCTAGAATCAGTGAAGAGCTCCCTTTAGGGTCCTATTTAAAGCCCCGCTGACGCTGTCATAGTTTTCTACAACCAGGGCTGAGTGTGTGCTGATGGATCTCAAAGGAGATAGCAACCATCTGCCCTTTGACATCCTATGTCTGCTGATATGTTTACCTAGCTTCATTTTTTAAGTGGGATGCTACTTCCGCATTTTAAAATGCCTTTCTCTGTGCAAAACGTTGGTTTCTTTGCAATGATTTATGTATGAGTGTCAAGAAGCTAGACTTTCATTTCTTTAACTATTCAAAAATAATAAAAGCCAATGCAATGCTTCTCATCAAATCACTGTTGACCAATAAGCTGAGGAGTGCAGACATAGATATATTTTCAAAACTTCAGCTTTATTTTCAGTGAACTGCTTTTCTAGACACTTGTTCATGTCAGTCACATCTTCAATTAATTTTGTGGTCTGAACACTTACCACTGAAGACAGACTATGGCTGTTGTCTGCCCAACTGTGTAGAACAATCTATTAAATAAAATTGTGTTGTTTTAAGAAGTTAAAAGACCACAATTCTCTTGGCATTTTTCATACAGCCTCTGTTGGATATAAGCTTCTTGGGTAGCTCATGCCAAGCTCTACTTGCCTGACCTAACAGGGAAAAATTTTAATCCGCTCTCTTATGTTGCTGTTGTTTTTGTTTGCCTACCTGATACAAGAAGGAAGCTTCCACAGCCCCAAAATAAGACAGCAAATTACTTACATTGCTTATTTCAGTTTAATTACTGAATGAATATTTGTAAAATATTCATGGTTCTATGAACCACTTCAATTAAATTTAGTGAGATTATTTCCTTCACTTCAAAAAAGGTTGAATAAATATTTATCTGATTCTTTAATGAGGAAAAGGAAATCACCATCCATTTTTTTCTCTGGATTCTATTATTGCACAGCTTTCATCAGCTTTCTAGGACCTGTTAAAACCTTGGGTTATTACTACAGTACATTCATTTTTAAAAATATGATTCAACTATTAAAATAGGTTTGGATTTCAAATATCTGCAAGATGTCTTTCATTGATTTTGCAATTTCTCCCAGGTTTATACAAAATTAATTAGATTGTTTTTACTTTTTAGAGTTATATATTGTGGTTGAAACTCCCTTCTACCAAAGTCAATGTCAAGTAGAATGTTAGTTTATCTTAGGTTTATATTTTAGAGTAAAATCACTAGTGTTTTATTGCCCCCAACCCCAATATAATCAAAAAGCTAAAGCAAAATAAGCAAGCCAGCAAAAAGATCTCACATTATTTTTCAAAGACCCCTAAAATATGTTAACTCTATGGTGCTTATTTTACTATTTTTATATTGAGAAAACAAAAATGTGGGAGTCAGTAAAAAAAAAAAAAAAAGAAACTGATTAACTGGTATAATGTATTTAATTACATCATAACCATGAAAACACATGCACTTCTTTTAAGACAATTCTTTCATGCACAAATCATTGATTATTAATTATTAACGTAAGCACAATTTTCTCCTCAACAATGTTGCTATACAAATTTCCAATATACCAAAAAATTGGAAGAATTGCAGTGAGAACTCATGTACTCATCACCTAGATTTTACATTTATTTGTTTTCTTCCATATCTATCTCTATAATTCATTCTTCTGTTCATAATCCAGCACAGTATAAGCACCAAGTTAACAAAATAAATTATCTAATATTTCATCTATAGAAGATTGGAAGCAATAGATAGAATAACTTTGGATAAGGAAAATGTATCATCAAGGGACCTGATAGATCCTGGTTCATTAACAACCTTAGGATTGATGCAGTTGAGACTCATTGAATGATAGGCACAAAGGAGAAAGAAGAGCACAGTAACCTTTTTTTTTCTTTTTTAAAAATTTTTATTGATTTTAATTTATTGTGTTTATATAGATTCAAGTGTCCCACTGAATATATCTCCTCCTCACCCCCCGTGTTTCCCTCAACACCCTCCTTCCCCCCCCAACCCCTTCCCCCTTACCCTCCAGGATTTGCTGTCCTGCTCTCTATAACCCTGTGTTATGTATATATAATTTCACTAATCTCTTTCCCTTCTCTGATCTCATCCTCTCCTCCTCTTTTTCTCTGACCACTTTACATCTGGTCTCTTTGATCCCTCTTCCACCTCTATTCCATTTCTCAGTTCACATTGTTCATTAAATTCCACATATGAGTGAGGTCATACGATATGTTTTTTTCTCTGCCTGGCTTATTTCAATTAGCATAATAGTTTCTAAGTTCATCTATGTTGTCACAAAATGTAAGATTTCCTTCTTTTTCACAGCTGCATAGTATTCCTTTGTGTATATGTACCAAAGCTTCTTAATTCATGCATCCACTGATGGTCACTTGAGCTGTTTCCACATCTTGGCTATTGTAAACAATGTTGCAATAGACATTGGGGTGTATTTCTTCTTTTGAATCAATGATTTGCTATTCTTAGGATATACTCTTAAAAGTGAGATGGCTGGGTCAAAAGGCAGTTTCATTTTTAAATTTTGAGGAATCTCCATACTGTTTTTCATAGTGGCTTCACCAGTCTGCATTCCCACCAGCAGTGCAGGCATGTTCCCTTTTCTCCATACCCTTTCCAGCACTTATTATGTGTTGTTTTGTTAATGAGTACCATTCTGACAGGTATGTGGTGGTATCTCATTGTGGTTTTAATTTGCATTTCTCTAATGATTAGTGATGTTGAACATTTTTTCATCTGCTAATTGGCCGTCTGTATGACCTCTTTGGAGAAGTGTCTATTCAGTTCTTTTGTCCATGTTTTGATTGAATTGTTTACCTTCCTGGTGATGAGTTTTACAAGTTCTTTATAAATTTTTGTTATTAACCCTTTATCAGACATATTGTTGAATATATTCTCCCATTGTGTGGTTTGTCTTTTTATTTTGTTCATATTGTCTTTAGCTTTGCAAATGTTTTTTGGTTTAATATAGTCCCATTTGTTTATCCTGTCTTTTATTTCCCTTGCCCGTGGGGATAAACCAGCAAATATGTTGCTGCTAGAGATGTAGGAGAGATTACTGTCTATGTTTTCTTCTAAGATGATTATGGTTTCATGACTTACATTTAAGTTTTTTATCCATTTTGAGTTTATTTTGTGAACAGCATAAGTTGGTGGTTTCATTTCATTTTTTTGCAAGTACCTGTCCAAATTTCCTGAAACCATTTGTTAAAGAGATTGTCCTTACTCCACTTTATGCTCTTACCTCCTTTGTCAAATATCAATTGTTCATAAAGATGTGGGTTTATTTCTGGGTTTTCTGTTCTGTTCCATTGATCTATGTGCCTGTTCTTATGCCAGTACCAAGCTGTTTTGAGTACAATGGCCTTGTAGTATAACTTAATATCAGGAAGTGTGATACGACCCACTTTATTCTTCTTTTTCAAGATTGCTGAGGATATTCTGTTAGGGACTGAAAGCCAACAGGGGCTTTGCAGTTTAGATTTTGGGGGGACAGAGATATGGGGACTGGCAGTAAGCTGATATTCTGCCCAACCTCCCACCTCACTTGTTCTGTGAAGTTGCTAAAAGCTATTTTGCTATGGTGCTGGATTATTTATACTCATCCTATCCCCCATGTTTCCTGGAAAGACTGGAAGCAAATTTCTTTTATCCTTTGTTTTGTGAAGTGAAGGTGTTATGTGTGGTGGGGGTTTTCTTCACTTGGTAACATTTTTAGGTTGCCTTGGAAATGTGATCATAGATTTCTTTGATTTGCTAATGGCCCACTTTGCCCTATAAATAAAGCAAGAAGCAAGTGTGGAGCCCACTCTGTTCTTGCCATCAGCATTGCAGAGCTCTCCTGAGATCATCTTTTTATTCTTTAAATGTATTTTCTTAATTCTGCACCATTCTCACTCAGAACCTGGAATTACTAGCCATGCTGGTTTGTGGCAAGTGGCACCCAAAAAGGGACTGAGAAAGGGAAAACTAAACTGAAGGCAGGTGACAGAACTCCCCAGATGCACACAATAAGTAAAATTTTTGAGTACAGTTTTAGGGGAGAGTATAATCAGGAGTAATAAATTATGGCACAGTTAGGGTCAAAAGTAAGGGACCTTTTTCTTTTTGTACAAATGTTTTTATTTGAGGAGAAGCTGTTGTTTGATCAGAATGAGCGAGAAACAAAGAGATGTAAATATGAGAAAACCTTGGAGTCTGAGGTTGACTCAGGAGATAATGAGGATGTCACAGCTATGACCGTTTTAACCTTTGAGCTTCTGCAGCCCTCTGCTCTTATGCTTGTCGGGTTGCTCACAGTGTCTTTGTCTCAGACTTTTGGAATTTCTGCTCCAATAAGCTTTAGATCAGGCTCAAGATATAGGGGATTACATCAGAATATGTGCTAATATTGGGCCTTCATATATGCAAGGCCTGGCTATTGCCTCAGTGTTTCAGAGGAGACCTTCAGGGCAATACGTTGATAAATGGTAGAACAAATGAAAGAAGGAAGGCCAGGGAAGTACTTCTGCCCATGTATTTTATTTCCAATGTAGGGGTTTAAGACATTTTACTAGACATTGCCCTGCTCCCACCAGATATCAGTCTCAGCATCTCCTTCAAGGGAAATTAGCTCCTAAAGCTCCAGACCCCTGCCCACGCTGTAGGAAAGGGAAATATTGTGCGAATAAATGTAAATCTAAGTATACTGCTGAAGGGCAGGTGATTCAGGGAAATGGATAATAGAACCTTCCCCGCCCCTGTCAACTAAGTTTGCCACTCAGCTAAAATTGAGGTAGAGAAATCAGCCTACTCAACCTGAACTGCCAGTTGCAGCAGCTATAGAATTTGAGAATGAATAGGAGACTCAGATGTTAGGAAAGTTACAGCTTTTCCTGTTATTGTCTAATTACACAGAGGAACAAAATTTTTGTTGCATCCACAAATTACTAGTTCTTACCTAATTCAAATATGCTGATCTCAAATCTGACATTAGTTTTTCTCTGTAAGCTACAGTTTTTTTGCAATTCAAGATTTTAGGTTTTCATCTTATTGTGGAGGAGAATTTTTATGTCATTATAATCTTCTCGCAGATGAGTTGAATAAGCAATTGGAACCGCTGCATAAACATTACCGTTGTGTAGAAGAACACATTTCAGACTCCATTTAGAGCTGTCAAGAAATAGCCACCATTCTGTTGAACTGTAAGTGGTAACACCTAGCTGACTGAGAAGACTACTGATATCATGACAGTAAACAAAGTGTTTGTCTTCAGAATAAAAGTCCACAAAAATTTATTCACGTTTTCTGAAATGGGATACTTTAGCTAACCAGTGAAGTTACATTCTTTTCTTGAAACCTGGAGGCTAATAACTCAGCTGCTTTCTTTGATAGGCCCAAAACTCTTACTAACTCATTCAATTCGAGTTGGCCAAACTTCTGAGGGGTTAATGACTGCTTGGCATCAGAAGAAGACCCTTCAGATTCTACAACCATTTCCTCATGCATCTTATCAAAATACACTTGATCACCATGTGCACTTTCTTTGTTCTTAGAAGAAATAAAACTATTGAAAACTGAATCGGGGGTATCTCAGAGTATGGGATAGGTTGTATTGCTGAAGGAATATTAGAATATGCGATCATATGCTGTCTTTCTTGCTGATGCAAGAACTTTGTATGGATCAGACAAATAATAGTCACTGCTGTGGCCCTTAGGTTCACGCCAAACCATGGGAATACCTTAAGGCATTTCTTTCCGTTTTTCTTTTGTCCAGTCACAAGGCATTTCTTCACAATTATGACACACAATATGAGGAGCCCTATTCTTGTCTTGATCACCAAGGGGAACTTGAAAATAGGCAATATATGCACATGTCACAAATGATGAAATATTGCGCCTTTGACGTTGAAGTGTGTAACAGCCACATATATAACAGAAGGTGTCAGGACTATTCTTAAATTTACACCTACTCGAAAAAGCCATGATTCAATCTTAAAACAAAATAAGAGCGTGTTTTTATCAGATAATAATTTTTAACATTTAAAAACAACTACAATTATGTAAAAGTGATGTTTGTAAAACATTAATTGCCTTGTGGTTATTTTCAATCCAAGAGTCATTGCCCTTTAACTCCAATTTAAAAACCAATGCATGCCATTAACTGTAACAAAAAGAAATTAAAATTGCATAAAAACTAGAGCATGCATCAAAATACGAATTTCAGATTTGGAATCAGTGATGCAGAAACAGTTCTAAAACCTCATGCAACAGAAAATGAAAAAAGAATTTTCCCAATGTTATCTTTAATGTTTTAGCTATAATTCTCTGAACTATCATTTTGTTTCTTTCCTATTCTTTGCCTGGAAGTTTGGACAGGAGAGCTGAGGTGGATCAGTCTGTAAAATTTTTCTTACAGAGTAAAATAAGTAAATCAGAAAAAAAAAAAACTGAGTACAGCATGATTTCATACATAGGTGGGACATAAAAGTGAGACTATGAGACATGGACAAGAGAGTGGTGGTTACGGGGTGTGGGGAGGGAGGAGAAGGTGGGATAGGGAGGAGGGGAGGTTCACAGAGAAAACCAGATAGAAGGTGACAGAGGACAATTTGACTTTGGGTGATGGGTATGCAACATAATTGAATGATAAGATAACCTGGAGATGTTTTAGTTGTACATATGTACCCTGATTTATTGGTGTCACCCCATTAAAATTAATAAAAAATAAATAAATAAATAAAAAATCAATCTGAAAAAAAATTTTTTTTTCTTGTGGCCACAGAGATTTTTCTCGAGAAAGTTTTGATTAGTCTGATCCGTCATTTAGTCCCTCTCAAAAAATACCCTGACAATAATCAGGCAGGCATCCTTCTAATCTGGTTGTGCTCTGAAGTCCTGGGTTTCTCTCTAGTTTGTCTGTTTTGTGTGATTTTTGTTTCTGTTTAGTTTTTGTTTAATGATGTCTAAAATGTGTCTGTTTTTAAGGCCTGAGTTAAGTTCTTGCATGCAAAAATTGGAAATGCCAGCTCTAATATTGAAAAAATTAGGACAATTAATTGTAATGGGGTGGCATTGATCAATTATAGTACATAGATTCAGAGAAAACATCTCCAGATCATTTTGACATTTAATTATGTTGTATACCAATCACCGAAAGTCAAATTGTCCTCTGTCAATTTTTATTTGGTTTTCTTTATTTCTTTTTCAGACAGTTTATTGTTGGTGTATAAAAATGCCTCTGATTTCTGAATATTAATTTTATATTATGCCACCTTGCTGAATTCAATTATCAGGTCCAGAAGCTTTTTGACTGAGACTTTAAGGTTTTCAATGCACAGTGTCGTGTCACCAGCAAATAAAGATAGTATTACTTTTTCTTTTCCAATTTGGATGCATTTTATTTCTTTCTCTTAATGATTGCTGTGGTTAGAACTTCCAGAGATATGTTGAATAAGAGTGGTGAAAAGGGGCACCTCTGCCTTGTTCCTGATCTTAAGGGGATTGCTTTTAATTTTTGCCATTGACTATGATGTTGGCTGTAGGTTTGTCATAAATGGACTTTATCATGTTGAGATATGATTCCTGTATTCCCACTTTACTGAGAGTTTTGATCATAAATGGGTACTGGACTTTATCAAATGCTTTTTTACATCTAATGATACTATCATGTGATTTTTTTCTTTCCCTTTGTTTATGTGATGAATCACATTGATTGATTTGCAAATATTAAGCCAGGCTTGACTCCTGAAAATAAATCCCACTTGATTCTGATGTATGATTTTTTTTTCATCTATTGCTGGAACTGGTTTGCTAATATTTTGTTGAGAATTTTAGCATCTATGTTCATTAGGGATATTGGCCTATAGTTTTTTTTTCCCTTGTAATATCTTTTTCTGGTTTTGGAATGAGGATTATGCTTGCCTCATAAAAGGAGCTTGGAAGTCTTCCTTCCTCTTAAATTTTTTGAAATAGCTTGAGAAGGATAGGAATTAGTTATTATTTGAATATTTGGTATAATTCTCCTGTGAAGCCATCTGGCCCAGGACTTTTGTTTGTTGGGAGTATTTTTATAAGTGTTTCAATCTCATTTGTTTTAATCAGTCTGTTTAGGTTTTCTGATTTTTCTAGATTGATTTTTTTAAATTTATGTTTCAATGAATTTGTCCATTTCACGTAGGTTGTGTAACTTTTGGGCATACAGTTTTTTATAAAATTTTCTTACAATCCTTTGTATTTCTGCAGTGTTAGTTGTTACCTCTCCTCTCTCATTTCTAATTTTATTTATTTGAGTCCTCTCTCTCTTTTTTATCTTGGTGAGTCTGGTTAAAGTTTTATCAATCTTGCTTACCTTTTCAAAGAACCAGCTCTTGGTTTCACTGATCTTCTGTATTGTTTTATTAGACTCTATGTTATTTATTTCCACTCTAATCTTTATTATTTCCTTCCTTCTACTTCCTCTGGGATTTACTTGCTGTTCTTTTTCTAGTTCTTTTAGATGCAAGATTAAGTTATTTATTTGAGCTTTCTCTTGTTTCTTAAGATATGCCTGTAATGTTATGAACTTCCCTCTCAGGACTGCTTTTGCTGTATTTCATAAATTTTGAGTTGTTGTATGTTCATTTTCATTTATTTCAAGAAAATTTATTATTTCTTCCTTGAGCTTATTGTTAACTCATTTGTTAGTTAATGACATGCTATATAGTCTCCAAGTGTTTGAGTACTTTTTTTTTTTTCTATTATAGTTGACTTTTAGTTTTATGCCATTGTGATCAGAGAAGATGCTTGATATTATTTCAATCTTTTAAAATTTATTGAGACTCATCTTGTGTCTGAACATGTGGTTTATCCTAGAGAATGTACTATGAGCACTTGAAAAGAATGTATATTCTGGTGCTTCATGGGGAAAGGTTCTGAAGATATCTATTAAATCCAGTTGATCTAGTTGTCCTTTAATGCTGCTGTTTCTTTGTTGATTTTTTTTCTTTAGGATCTATTCATTGATATCAGTGGGGTATTAAAGTCCCTTATTATTATAGTATTGCTGTTGATCTTGCCCTTTATGTTCATCAAAATATGCTATATATATTTAGGTGCTCTTATATTAGGCACATAAATATTTATAATGGTTATACCTTTCTGTTGGATTGCGACCTTTATCATTATGTAGTGACCTTCTTCATCCTTTACTATAGCTTTTGTTTTATAATCTATTTTGTCAGGTATAAGTATTGCTACCCCAGCTTTTTTTAAATTTTCATTTGCATGAAATATTTTTTTTTCTATCTTTTCCCTTTCAGTCTATGTGTATCTTTTGTTTTGAGGTGGGTCTTTTGTAGACAGCATATATAAGGGTCCTGTTTTCTTATTCACACAGCTACCCTATGTCTTTTGATTGGAGCATTTAATCCATTTATACTTATAGTTATTATTGATATGTACTTGTTTATTGCCAGTTCATTTTTAAATATCCATTTCTCTTTTTTTTTTAAGATTTTTTCCTCCTTTATTCTGTTTACAACAAGCCCCTTAGCATTTCTAGCAGCATTGGTTTGGTTGTAATAAATTCCTTGAGTTTTTTTTTTTTTTTTCTAGGAAGCTTTTTATTTCTCCTTCAATTTTAAATGATAGCCTTGTTGGATAAAGAAGTCTTGATTGTAGGCTATTGTTTTGCATTACTTTGAATAGTTCTTGCCATTCCCTTCTGGCCTCAAGTGTTTCTGTTGAGACGTTGGATGTCATCCTTATGGAAGCTGCTTTGTAGGAGACTGACTTATTTTCTCTTGCTGATTTCAGTATTCTTTCTTTATCTCTTAACTTTGGTATTTTAATTATGGTGTGTCTGGGTGTATGTCTCTTTAGCTTCCTTTTTAATAGGAATCTCTGTGCTTCTTCAACTTGAGTGATTTTTTCCTTCATCAATTTAAGAAAGTTTTCAGCTATGATTTCTTTAATCAGATTCTTTATCCCCTTTTCTTTCTTCTTCTTCAGGTACCCCTATAATGTGGATGTTGTTTCTCTTTATGTTATCCTCTCCTAGAGTTTCCTCACACTTTTGGAGCCCCCCCCCTTTTTTATTGCTTTTCTGCTCTGTGCTTTCCTTTATCTTGTCTTCCAAATCGTTGATTCAATCCTCTGTTTCATCCAGCCTGCTATTAATTCCTTCCTGTGTAGTCTTCATTTCTGATATTGTATTTGTCATTTCATTCTGATTTTTTTTATGATTTCAGTGTCCTTTGTGATGCTTGCTATCTCTTGATTTAGATGCTCATTATGTCCACCCATTGTTGTTCTAAGATTCTTGAGCATCCTTACCATTATTTTAAACTCTGCATCTGGTGTCTTGGTTATTTCCATCTCATTTCAGTTCTTTTTCTGAGGATTTCTCTTGTTGATTCATTTGGATTGCATTTCTCTGTCTTCCCATCTTCCTATTATGTCTGTGTATAGACTGCTCCTTTGGTTGTGCTGTTTGTGTAACTAGCTGAGTATGGGGTCGGTTTTGTTTGCCCTCAGCTTCCAGTTTTATTGTTTGTAATCTGCTATGGGCTACTTGTCTGCTGCTATAGCTATTTTTATTATTTGTATCAGCATTTTCTATACCTTCGCTGAGTCAGATGTGAAGAGGCTTTCCTTAAGATACCACTCTAACAAAGGTAGTGATGTCCTGCGCTGTTGCTCTCCTTATCCGGCTGCTGGATGTGCCATTCCTGAACCTCCCTGGCCAGAACCTGTTGCTGACCAGTTGGGCTCACTGCTTATGATTGGCCCTTAGCAACCTTCTTTGAGCTACAGGTTATCTAGAATTTGTGGCTGCCTCTGCTGGGCCCAGGTGCTGTTGTAAATATCAGCTGCACTCCTAGGCTGGCTTTTATCGATCCTTGGCCTGTCCATGTTTCTTCTGTGTTTCTGAGGTGTGGTCTGCCTGTCAGCCCACTGCCGCTGCCTCCTCAGGTGTTCGGGCACAGGCATTGCCGGGCACATGGGCCACCTTGCTGACCATCCCTGTAGGTGCATGGGCCAGATGCCACCCCCTCTGCCAGAGCCAGGTCTGCCTGCCCTTCATGGAGTACTCAGCAGTGTGAGGGAGCAGTGTATCCCAGACCTCAGCATTCAAAACCCATATCTATGATAGACTCTCTGCTTATGAGCTACTCTTTTTTCTGAATGGAGTAGGAGATCCTCCAGTGGGTGGGGTAATTGATTCCCTTTGCTGGTGTTGCTTCTCCCAGAAAAAAATGTTTACTTTAGATTTGGGGAGTGATTCAGCAGCACAGGGGTTAGGGTGGCTGTCTCCCACAGTGTCTCCCTGTTCCTCTGAAATTACACTCGCCTCTCGCAACTCCAGTCTTCTCAGCACTCCCTGCTCCCGGAGCCCCAATAAGTGGCTGTGAATGACGTTTTCTTCCTTTAAGACGGAGCCTGGGTCTGAGAGTTCTGTCTCCCTCTTGCAAACAGTAACCCAACTCTTTTCTCAGCTAAATATTGTTTGTATACTTCTTTTAGTCTCTGGGACTCTAGGCTGGGGCTCTGGTCCTGGGGCTGAGGACCCTCAACTCTCCAGGCAACCCACTCTGCTGTGAAAGTCCTTCTGGACCACTGCTTGCTCCTGGGAGTGGGGCAGCCCTTTCTTCATCTCTGCCCTTCCTAACAGTCTCAGTGAGGTTTCTTCAGTGATCCTTGGTTATAGATTCCTCTTAGTTTAGTCCAAAGTTGGTTTTTTAAGATGATTGTTCCCAAGTTAAGTTGTAATCCACTTTGGTTCTGGGAGATGGGAGTCATAATATATGCCTACTCCATCAACATCTTTTGGTCCCCCAACTGTCTTTATAGTTGGAGGCTATAGTGTAGAAGATGGAAATAGAAAAGCCATAACATATAAGCTACAAATCCCATTCTGTGCACAGTACAGACACTACTAACAAGAGTCAACAATCTTGATGAAGACTAGAAATGGTCACAAAATCCTTCTCAGCACAGTGCTTTAAGCAGACATCACCTGTTTAGATCAAAGTTGGGAGTCAAATTGAGACTAATTTCCCCTCTGTGGCAGAGCAAGCACCATCTCTTTATACCTCAAAACTTCCAGGGCAGCTGTGCTATTGCAGCACACAATTGACAAAGGTAACAATAAACCTGATTATTAGTAAATATGAAATCAATGCATATATATTCCCTGGTGTACTCAACACCACCACTGCTCCTATTTTTGCAAATCTAGGCATTCTCTACTCTCTTTTTCTTGGGAAAAAAAAAAGAACATTGAAGTTTTGCTCTATAACTCTAATATGTTGAGCAATTTTTGCTGTGGGGTAAGAGCTGAATAATATAAGAATGCTCCCAGTGGGAAGTGTTGATCTTACAGAAGAGAACAATCCAAGCTAATAAAATTTACAGAAGAATTCCAATGTCCAGGTAGAAGCACAGGTAGCATGCACTTAATGACTCATGGATGTAAGGTATGGAATACAGACAGGCAGATGCCAAGTTTCCTGAAAAAGTTGGGGGCAGGGGGTGTGGTAAAAATAAATAATCAAAAGGAAGGATAGTTATACATAAATATATAGTCATTTTCTGAATAATGAACTTTGCTGGCATAAAAATAATTTTGTTTTTTATCATTTTGTGTACAATTTGAAAGGTTTTTAAAAGACAACTACCTTCACTGAGTCTGATTATGAATTTTTATGATTTCTTTATCTACGGATTTCACACTAGTAGTGGTAGGGTAGAAGTTAATCTGAGAAATAAGTTATGTGTTTAAGACAGAGGGAATTTTTATATATATATATATTTTTAAATCGGCTACTAGGGAAATAAAAGTTAACTTTTTAAAAAAGTTCTAGTGTACTAGTGGGAAACTTAATTTATCTAAAAGATTTCTGGAAGTGAACTAGCTCATTTTTCCCCCAAATTATAGATGATGCATTGCTTGGTGTGTACACAAAGCAGCAAATTTTGTGACAGGTTAATTATTTTTAATAAAGTAAAAATACTGCTTTGAATTAATCTGAATCTTATTAAACTCATTTGATTCACTTTTTCAGCTTGCTGACAGTATGCATGCATGGTGGTAACTGGAGAAGAGAAGACAGCGGGTGTCTGAATTCTGTGTATATAACTTGCCTCCTTTCATTGTTTACTTAGCTGGGTACCAAAAGGAAAGGTTTTTCCTTTCTTCTCATTCTAAGACCTCTGAGGTCAATAAAAATATCGCATTTCTTGTTATATACTATAAGAATAAGGTTGCCTTATGAGGTTCAGAAGCTCCATTTGTCCCCAACTGTGTCCTCAAATACTTGAGCTGTGTTTTCATTTGGTTTATGGTACAGCTACAATTGCAGCATCTTACATTGAACCCCAGTCAACAGTGGCATTGGGACAGTGGCACAGAATGTATTTCCATCCTCTGGGTGGTCTGTGGACCACCATAGGAAGCATGAACACAATGTGTCTGACTCAGGTGACAAAGTGATGATGCAGCAAACCTGGGAAGGGACACGTAATTCCAGACATGGGGCTGAAGATAGACTCAGGTAGAAGGGAGACAGATCCCAATAAGTCTAGTTAAAATAAAAATTCAGAGTAGAAAAACTGTTTCCACCTTTTTCAACCATTTAAACACTTAAGATCTTACCATGACTTACAACACAAGTGCAGACTATTTCCCTAAAATGCTCTCAGGATTCCACCCCTTCACCTTCCTCACTCTCCCAGCCTGGTACAGATGGCTCCATTGTCAACAGTATTTTAGATGAAATCCTTTCAAGTAGGCTGCATCAGAAACAAGTGATAATTGAGGGTCCTCAGAATTACATTTTGGCTTCAAGGACATTTGAAAAGAGCTGACATGCTCTTTGCAGCATGACACAAATGAAACGATTGTGAAGGTACTAGTTTGATACTCTGTGCAGTACATTCACTTGGGATTTGTGTTTAGTGTATGTTAGTATATGAGTATGATTTTCTGCATGTGCATATACATTTGTGGTGTATATTATCCTTTGTAAACTCAATATTTGGTCACTATTGCAAACATTTGATTTTTGAGAAAAGTATTAATTCTTTTTCTGAACAATATTTCTCAAATCATGCATCCAACTCATATTAATTGAAAGTTTTTTTACTGAAATGTTTATAATAAAGTGATGTTGACTTTATAGACTCTCGGTGTGCTCTTGGAAGTTTCTGCTTATCTGTGACTGTGGAACATGAGGGATTCCCAGCTGTCTCCTGGAGCATTATATTTTCTGTGACTGAGCTTTGACCTTTGACCCTGTCACACAGCTGCCTTTTACCCAAGTGGGCCATTACATTCCATTTCTCCTGTTTATTTCACATCCTCTTTGTATGTTACATACAGATAAAGAGAGCAGCATATAGTTTAGCTTCTAATTTTAAGTTCTAGTTTTATTTATACAAGAAAATCAATATTATACAAAATTTTGTGTATGAGTCTGGAATATAAATATTTCATATAAAATAGAACAGTCAGTACTAGTAAAGATGTGTTTGTTTCTCAGTGAGCTGGGTAGAGGAGTGACAATGGCATTAAAACCTTCTTACTTTTTAATTTTTAAAGTTGTTTCTATCTACTGGTATGTTAATTACCACAGAGCAATGGCCATTCTGTCTTGTTCACTTTTGTATCCTCAGCAGAGCTGATAGAGATATATCCTCAACCACTGTGTTTTAATGAATGTCTGGGAGAACATCTAATAGGTCCTATCCCTATGATGGGAGTATAGAGGGGGAGTCGAAGCAGGTTCCCTGAGCATCCTATGAAGTTTCATGCACTCCTGTGAGAGAGTGTTGCTAGGAGCCACAGAGTACTACAGTGGAGGGGTCTTTTTCATGCATGCTGGTGATCACAGCAAGGGTCCTGTACCTCCAAAGGTGTGGTAATTTTTTATTAGGTTATCTTTCATTCTAAATAAATATTCACTTTCGTACCTATATTTTTATATTCATCATTTTGGTTTTCTTTATTTTTTAAATTAAACTTCTTGAAGTTGAAGTGACATTAGTTAATAAGATCATATAGGTTTTAAGTGTACTTGTCTATGACACACAGTCTTTGTATTGCATTCTGTGCCCACCACCCAAAGTCAAATTGTCTTGACACCCACCATATATTTAACCTCCTTTACCTTTTAATACTCCTTACCCTGTTTCTCTCTGGTGACCACCATACTGTGGTCTGTGTCTATGAGTTCATGTTTGTTTTTCTTACTTGCTCATTTGTTCCTTTCCCAAATCTAAGCAAAATCATATGATTTTTAACTTTTTCTGGCTGACTTATTTTACTTAGTATGGCATTCTCAAGGTTCATGCATGTGGTCACAAATGGAATCTCATCATTTCTATCGCTGAGTAGTATTCCATTGTATATATGTACCACTTTTCTTTATCCAATTATCTATCAAAGAACACTTCAACTGATTTTATGTTTTGCCTACCATGAATAATGCTGTGATTAACCTAGGGATATAAAGATCTTTGTGTATATATGTTTTCAAATTTTTCTGGTAGATACCCAGAAGAAGGATTGCTGGGTCATATGGTAACTTTATTTTTAATATTTATTAGCACTTCAATACTGTTTTTCATACTGGCTGTACCAGTTTACACTCCCACCAGCAGTGAATGAGGGTTCCTTTATCTCCACAGCTTCTCCAACACTTGTTATTACTTGTCTTTTTGATAATAGCCATTCTAGCAGGTGTGAGGTGGTATCTCATTGTTTTGATTTACATTTCACACTAGCTAGGGAAGTTGAGCATCTTTTCATGTGTCTGTTGGTCATTTATAAGTCTCCTTGTAAGAGGTGTCTGTTTGAGTCCTCTGCGCACTTTTAATTGAATTGTGTATTTGTTTGGTATTGAGTTGTATGAGTTATTTATATAGTATTTTTGATATTAACCCCTTGTTGAGTAGTTTGTTTGTTTTTAAAGAGGATTCTAGAAATTGCATAAATTTTAGGCTCCAAAAAACCTGGTTCAGCCTCATGTAAGAGATAAGTAATACTTTCTTCTAGAGAACTTGTTTTTCCTTGTTGTCTCTTTCTCTCCTCTCTTACCCACTTTTTACTTTCCTGACTTCAAGCCTTTCTCATTCTTTCCTACTTTCCTGACTTATTCCTATCTCACAATGCTGCCTGGGAGCCCAGTAACTTAGGTTTCCAAAACCATGTTCAGCTCTCTAAGTAGGAATGTTTTTTATTAATATATGACTCAATGCAGAATTTGTAGAGTCCTAGCTTTACAAAACTGATCGCATTTTAAACAGACTCTCCCTTGTGGCCTCAGGGCTCCAGGTCTCACTCTAATTAAAAGTCTAAGTGGTGTCTTTCTTTCTCCTTCCTTCCAATTACTAGGATATGAGCATATAGCCTATAGGTGCCACTCTCATGCTTGAAACCAGGATTTTTTATTATTGTTATTTTAAAGAAGTGATACAAGGATCTGGTACCAATTGAGGATTATTCCTGAGAGTGACTGCAATGTGAAGGTCCAGTAGCAGTGGGGGGAAGCATACCTAAGACCAATCTCTGAACCTAACAGAATAGCTCTTGGGCGGTCTGGTTTCCTTTGCAAACTACCAGTTATTCTTCTAACAACTTTCTTTTCTGCTTAAGTTAATAGGATTCCCACTCTGTAGCTTGCACACTAAAATCCATCCCACTTTTTTCTGACATCTTAGAAGATTTTTATACTAGTCTTTCTTGCTTTGTAGAAGATGAAGCCACTGAGAGAGGCTGAAGGAACTGCTCATTCTGTAGAACATACCCTGGGACTGATGGTCTAAATCAAGATTTTTCTATCATTCAGACAAATGTATGAATGAATCATTTCTGGAATAAATGAATTTTTTTTAAAACAGGATGTATTGTAAAGATTGCATGGAAAACCTTACTCTTCTTATTCTTGACAGATATTTTCAATAATCTGTAAAAATACTCAAAGACACTGTATAGAACTGCTGAGTGCTACTAATACTGAGAGTCACAAAATGTAAATGCTGTTTCCTCAAATCTTTCCTTTTCTTACATCTTACTTTTCTTACTCCTATCACCTTATTGTCCCTCCTTTTGCAGGATTTGGGAGATAGATAGAGAGGAAGAGAGATGACATGTCTTCTCAATGTCGGGAGGTAGATAGATTATCAATAGCACACATCACCAAAGTAATCAGCAAGGAATGTGTGCAAGATGGTTTAAGGAGAGTATTGATTAAGGGGAAATAACCATCCTTTAACTCAGAATGGAAAAAAGAAGAACAAAATTAGTAGCATAGACAGTTAACAAATGTTTTTTGTGGTCCCATAAGAATTAGAAGGAAAAAACAACAAATATCAAAAAAGGAGCATGTCATCAATGCCAAGAAAAGACTGTGTTCTAAGAAAATGGGTGCATTTAAGAGTGTCATCTTTGGTGGAAAGCCAAAGAGCAGGAGTATAGATGTGGAATTTGTTTTAGACTGAATGCTGTGTCCTCCTGAACTTATATATTGACACCAAACCTTCAAGGTAATGTTATTAGGAGGTGGAGCCTCTGGAAGGTGATGAATTTGTGAGGATGGAGCCCTCATGACTGGATTAGTGGCCCTGTAAAAGGGACCCCAGAGACTCTTTCAGTCCTTCAACCATGTGAGGACCTAGAGAGAAGTCACCTTCTATCAACCAGGAAGCAGTTTCTCACCAGACAATGAATCTTCTTGGGCCTTAATCCTAGATTCTCAGCCTCCAGAAGCATGAGAAATAAAAGTCTATTGTTTATAAGCCAATTTATGATATGCTGTTATAGCAGTCCAAACAGACTAAGAGCATACTTATCAAGAAACTCTTCTATGGTGTAGAAAAAAGTAGAAGATTAGTATTAGGTAATCAGGCAATGGGAGTGTGAAGGATAGAATATATACACCTACTCTTAAGAAATTTGCCACTAAAGTGGTGGTGGGAGATGGTTTGTTTAATGAAACGACACACAAAGTTATAGATTCTTCTTCCATGCAATGCCATCCAAATCTGAGGACAGCCGAGATTCAACCTATTATGTTAATGCTTTAATGTGGAAGACAAGTTGGCAGTTCCTCAAAAAGTTAAAAATAGAATTACCATTTGACTCAACAATTCTAGATATACACCCAACAGAATTGAAAACAGGTGTTCACTAAAACTTGCACATGAATATTTATGAAAACATTATTCATAGTGCCCAAAAAGTAGAAACAGTCCCAATGTCTATTTATGGATGAGGAGATAAACACAATGTAATGTATTCATACAATGGAATATTATTCAGCCATAAAAAGTAATAAGTTCAGATACTTACTACAGCATGGATGACCCTAAAATATTATGCTAAGTGAAAGAAGTCAGACACAAAAAGATACATATTTCATTTATATAAAATATCTAGACTAGGTAAATCCACGGAGACAGAAAACAAATTAGTGGTTGCCAGGGGCTGTGGGAAGGGATAATGGGGGGTGATTGTTTAGTCGATGCAGGGTGTTCTTTTGAGTAATGAAAATATGTTGAACTAGATAAAGATGATGGTTGCACAACAATGTGATTATACTAAATGTCATTGATGTTATACTTTAAGAAAATTAAAATAGTGAATTTTGTTATGTGAATATTAATGCAATAAAAAATCAATCAGTTGGGTTTTTTTGGGTTTTTTTTAATTATTATTATTTTTTAAATTTCTTTTTATTTTATTCATTTTAGAGAGGAGACACACAGAGAGAGAGAGAGAGAGAGAGAGAAAGAGAGAAAGGGGGGAGGAGCTGGAAGCATCAACTCCCATATGTGCCTTGACCAGACCAGTGCAGGGTTTTGAACTGGTGACCTCAGTGTTCCCAGGTCGACGCTTTATCCACTGCACCACCACAGGTCAGGCTCAATCAGTTGTTTTAAAAAATATGTTGACCATTAAATCTTAAGATTACCTACTGATATACATGTTTTTTAATCTAAAAATTTCAAAACTATAGATTCTTTTCTTCTTTGTAAATGTTTTATTTATTTTTACAGGGACAGAGAGAGAGTCAGAGAGAGGGATAGATAGGAACAGGCAGGAACAGAGAGAAATGAGAAGCATCAATCATTAGTTTTTCGTGCCGTTGTGACACATTTGTTCATTGATTGCTTTCTCACATGTGCCTTGACCGCAGGCCTTCTGCAGACTGAGCAACCCCTTGCTGGAGCCAGCGACCTTGGGTCCAAGCTGGCGAGCTTTTTGCTCAAGCCAGATGGGCGCACGCTCAAGCTGGCGACCTCGGGGTCTCAAACCTGGGTCTTCCGCATCCCAGTCCGACGCTCTATCTACTGCGCCACCACCTGGTCAGGCAAAACTATAGATTTTTAAAGAGTCTCGAGATAACTTTCTAACCACTTATTGGCCTGAGTGATGTTAGTGTCATGTATTTCTTTCTTTCTTATTTTTTTAGAAAATTAAATTTAACAAGGTGACATTGATTGATAAGAATACATAGGTTTTGATCTGGGCAGTTAGGTCAATGTAGAGCATTGGCCTGGTGTGTGGATGTCCTAGGTTCAATTCCCAGTCAAGGCACACAGGAGAAGCAACCACTTGTTTCTCCCTCTCTCCTCATGTTTCTCTCTCTCCCTTCCTCTCTTGCAGCCATGGCTCCATTGGAGTGAGTTGGCCCCAGGCACTGAGGATGGCGCCATGGCCTCTGCCTCAGGTGCTAAGAAGAGCTTAGCTGCTGAGCAACAGAGCAAAGCTCCAGATAGGCAGAGCACCACCCCCTAGTGGGCTTACTAGGTGGATCCTAGTTGGGATGCATGTGAGAGTCTGTCTCTACCTCCCCTCCTATCACTGAATAATTTAAAAAGAAAAAGAGTACATAGGTTTCAGGTAAACATTTCTATAGCATTTGAACTGTTGATTATATTATATACCCATCACCCAAAGTCAAGTCATTTTCCATCACTGTATATTTGTCCCTCTTTACACCCTTCTCCCACACCTCCCCCACATTCCCTTCTCCTTGGTAACCACTTCACTTTTATCTATGTCTAGGAGTCTCAGTTTTTTATTCCACTCATGTGTGAAATAACAGTTTTTAGCTTTTTCTGAGTTACTTATTTCACTCAATATAACACTCTCAAGGTCCATCCATGTTGTCAAAAATGGCAACATGTAATCATTTCTTATGGCTGAGTAGTATTTCATTGTGTGTGTGTGTGTGTGTATCAATCACATCTTTTTTATCCAATCCTCTATTGAGAGATACTTTGTTGTTTCCATGTCTTGGCCACTGTGAATAATGCTGCAGTGAACATGGGGGTGCATGTGTCTTTATGTCCCGATTTTTTTGCGTTTTTTGGGTAGATACCCAGTAGAGGGATTGCTGGGTCATATGGTAATTCTGTTCTTAATTTTTTGAGGAACCACCATACTTTCTTCCATTGTAGCTGCACTGATTGCATTCCCACCAGTAGTGAATGAGAGTTCCTTTTTTCTCTATAACCTTGTTATTACCTGTCTTGTTGATAATAACAAATCTAACAGGTGTAAAGTGTTATCTCATTGTAGTTTTAATTTGCATTTGTCAAATTGCTAGTAAAGATGAGCATCTTTTCATATATTTGTTGTCCATTTGTATGTCCTGGGATTTTTAAATCATAAACATGTCTTTCAAAATTTTTTTTATTAGGATATAGCTGGTAAGCTCTTAGTTGGAAAAAAGAAAAATGTTGAATATTTTAAATAAAAAAACCCAGGAGTTTAGATTCATTTTGTTAGAACCAGAGGCTTAAGTCATTCTATCAAAGGGTTAACTGGCCTATGTACCTTTCAATATTATATTTTGAAATTAAAAGTACGGTATATGATTTTTTGTCTGAGCTAATTATCAGAATGAGCATTTACTTGGTGTTTTAAATTTATAATTTATATCTGTGGGGAAGCTTCTGCAAGCACTTTGCCTGATTGGTGCGTGAGCATGTGACAGTGCCACGTGTGTATGGCCTACGGAGGCTATGGGTGCTTGCGCTCAGGGGGATTGCAGTTGGCGGATTGCCTGTCTGCCACTGTGAGGGCTTGTTTGTTCTGTTTCTTTGCCCGAGAAGCGGTTTCCCCCTGCCTATGTGTTTGTCTGCCATTATGAGACTCTATTAAATGGAATGGCCCAGTGCTTTCCGGCTCCACAGTTTCTCTGCTGACTGCCCAAATCCAATGTGGTCTTCCCTGGCCTTGGCCACTAGCATTACAATATCCCACCTATTTTGAAGAAGGGTCTGAAGCTTTTGTGTTACCTTTATTAGTATATGGATCTTTTATGATCTTTTATTTTGTGTAATTTCAAGAATGTTAGATTCTCCTCACCCAAAACACACATTCATGTCTGAAATCCTTCCATTAAAGAATGTAATTTTCCTTGTCTTCCAGGATTCTTTAATGAGGTTTAACTATCGATGGAGATGGATAGCACATTACACCCAATACACATCATCTGCATAACTATGAGGGTCAGGGCTCAGTAGACTGGAGGATCTATAACAGAAGGGGATGTGTCATGGCCCCCAGTGCCTTCCCTATCCCACTGACTCAATGGTGACCTAGGGTGACTTGAATAACCCCCTCTCACACACCTTCAGCCCCAGGCAAGCCTGTTGCTATACTTTCAGTGCTAGATTCTGGAAAGGGACAGCTTTAAGAATGATGGGTTTCCTGTTTTAAAGCCTGGATACACTGCTTATTCCTGACTTTGGATTTTCCTTCTCTCCCTCATTTGGGAGAAAGCAAATATTGAGTGACCCAAACACCTGAATTCCTTTCCTTTGGCACAGAGTCATGTCCTTTCGGGAACTGACGTGGGAGGAAGAGTTGAAACTGCTGCAGAGGCTTGCATTTCAACAAAGCATTTCAGCGACCCCCGCTCAGTGCCAGGGAACACGGATGATATAACATAGCATAGTGCTGACAAAGGTTCCCCACATGACTCACGCAGAAGCACAGCCCTGCTCAGAGCCCCACTGTATCTGTGAAAAACATTCTCCAAGGCCCGTGGGATAGGATGACTCATGTCAGGGGGTATTTTTAGGAATCCGGTTAACTGGCATTTAGCTCAGAGAGGCAAGATCCCATTCGAGAGGAGCTCTGAGCTGCTACACACAAGCTGTTTTGAACGTTGTAATTGTGCCATAGTTTCTTGGTCTGCGGATTGAGTCATCTTCTCGTTAAGCAGAAGGGGAAACAGAAAAAGACTGTTGCCACAACAGGGCATTGGATAAGATGCTAAAGAAATCAATGCCAGTAACAGCATTATATTTATCTGTGCAGGATCACACCTGCTGTTCCAAGCTTGTCTTGTAATACTTGGTTAAATTTTGCAAAGTCACTCCTGGACATTTTAAGAATTACATTAAAAAATCAGTACTGGTCTTAAAGGCTGCTCACAACTTTGCACCTTGCATCACAGACCACTGAAAAGGAACAAAACAGAACAGTAGGTGCTGCATGTGGAAAGTGAAAGCTGATTGGGACTCCTTTTTCTAAAAGGTTGGGAATCTTCTGTAAGTCTGTGTGTGTGCATATATGCACATGTAGGAATGTGTGAGTTGTTTGTGCTTTGTGTTTATGTATGTTTTTGTATATATTTATTGTGTTAACAGCATGTGTGTATCTCTATGTGTATGTGTGTATGGATATGTATTTGTGTGTAGATGTGTTCTCTGCACATGTGTGTGCTCATGTGTGTATATATATGTATGTGTTTGTGAGTGTCTTTGGAGATGTGTGTTGAATGTGTGTATGCTGTGTGGTTTTGTGTGTTTGGGTATGTATCTGTGTTTGAATGTATATTGGGTTGTGTATATTTGTATGTAGTGTTTGTGTGTTACTGATCATCCATTCCAGGTTAGCTCTCATGGCTCTGCCCAGTAGCCTGTGGGTAAGGGAGTGAATGGTTGGTAGAGTTTTCAAACCTGGGACATGGATCTTTGTTTCAATGGCAGGAAAAGGAAATTTCCCTGTCAGTGCTCAGAGAGTAATGATTCAGGACATGTGGGCCTAGGATGGTGGCAAGAATTTCTCACCTTCCAGTAATGATCAAAGGCCAAACAAAACAAACAATATCTGAATGTCAAAAAAAAAAAAAAAAAGAAAGCCACCAGAAAAAGCTTGGGCAGACCTGATAACCTGCCTTTGACTGTTGCTTCTCACCTACATTTCCTTCTGCTTGGTCTTCAGGTGACTTTCTCATGCCTGCATGTGCAAGCTCTGCCATTCTTCTGAGGAGGGGCTTGTGAGTCTGGGTTGACTAATCCTCTACTTGGCATGGCCAAATTTCACCCAAAGTCTGAACTTAAAAGGCAATTCTTCTTTGAATGGCACTGTGATTTCCCAGAGCTCTCCCAGTGGCATTCCATAACCTTTCCCCTGCTTCCACCATCAGTATTATTAAAACAGATGGTGCCTTTCCACTCCAGCAGGGAGCTGCAACAACCAATTTTAGAGAGTAAATTGGAAAGTTGATGTTTCCTTTTAAATAAGCCAAGGAGAGCTGATCCTGCACAGCCAAGAGAGAAAACCTGATCTTAAATTTCACCGAGTTGCAAGCACTATAGCACATCCTTTCGCCAATAAGGAAAGAAAGCACCACATAGGATTATGACACTGAAACTCTGACTGTGGGTTCTTCATGTTCCAGAGCAGATGAAAAGCAGGGATAGCACAGGCTTTCTGTGAGGGTATTTTTGGCCTGGCCAAAAACAAGGAGGTATTAGATAATTCAGGCAAAATCTTGTTTTGATGAAATTTTTAGACTATTTCCAGACTCAAAATATTTGGCTAACCTGGAGAAGCAGCTGAGCCCTGGGGTAATAATTTTGTCCCAAATGGTCACTCTTTAAGAACTACTAAATATTGTAAAATGAAGTTCTTAAACATCATTGTGTCAAATTATAGTCAAACGCTTCCAATACATACAAATAGAATGAGAAAAAAAAAGATACTTATAAATATTTACCCTTTGTTTTTCATAAGTGTAACATCCAAACTGCCTGGATATTTTAATGTAGTCACTCTCTGCTCTCAGCCAGACCCCACCAGCTGTCTATTTCTGCAAGGCATGCACCAGATGCTCAGTGTTTTCCAGGCAGCAGCAGAATGGCCAGGGCTTGATATTTGCATGTTTTCTCAGCCCGTGTTTGCAGAAGAAGAAGAAGAAGAAGAAGAAGAAGAAGAAGAAGAAGAAGAAGAAGAAGAAGAAGAAGAAGAAGAAGACAATTACTGCCTTGGCTACACGATCTTAACCTTGTGTTTTACATAAAATACAGCAATCTAGGTGATACGTTGTTGTTGGGCAGAAATGAAAACATTTGACAGGAAATCTTTAAGTGTACTTGTCATTGGAGGGTACTCTAAGTCAAGAGTAACAAGAAACACTAAGTACTTCAAGTGTTATTTCAACTCAATGATTTAAAACCTCTGAGCACCTCTCCCCACCTTCACCTCCATCACATAGTAATCAAGGATAAGAACACACTTTTATAGCTGGAACATTCTACAGGGTTAAAATGATGCAATCTATGAATTAAAAAGCCCACACTTTGAGTTATAGGGAGAGTGACTTCGGATTTTCCGACCATTGTCTTCCTAGGGTCCATCACTGTGTCTGATAGAGTTCAAGTGTGTGAGAAGCACTACAGTACAAATAAATGAGACCTACTCTGGCTTTAGAGATGTCCCTCATCTTCCTCCCCCACATATTTTTTTAGAGAAGTGAGGGAAGAAAAACTATATAGGTTTTAAAGCCTGCCCATAATTATGATGCCTAGTCATCATAACTTTTAATGTTTTGCAATATATTCTTCTGATTAAATTATCTTTTCATTTACCGAAGTGGGATTATATTATACTGTTTCATAACTTACATTTTATAGTAAGATCAAGCTATATTACAAAGAAAGAAATATGGCCTTGGTAACATTTGCATTTTGTTGTGCACATTAACGTCTCCTGTTTTGCCTTTGTTTCAATGGAGAGTCTTGCTTTTTATCAAATAGTCTACAAAATGTCTAGCAGTCAGGCACAAACTCTATATTTTCTAGGGAATGCTTCTGCTCTGTTAAATGACCCATTATAATTTCATAAAAATCTCACATCTTAGCCAGCTCAGGCTAACAGAATACCATAGACTGGGAAGCTTAAACAATAGACACATTTCTCACAGCTCTGGAGACTGGAAGTCCAAAATCAATGTGCCTGATGATTTGGTTTCTAGTGAAGGATCTCTTTCTGGCTTATAGGTGATGACCCTCTCTCTGTGTCCTCACATGGCAGAGAGAGAGAGAGAACTTTCTCTTTCTCTTATAATGGCACTTCCCATCATGGGGCCTCCATCTTCATAATCCTATCTAATTCAAATTACTTCCCACAGGCCCCAACTCCAAATACCATCCCATTGGTGGTTAGGCATCATCTATATGGGTTTTGGGAGACACAGACATTCAGTCCACAACACCTCAACATTGTGGACCATAAAATGTAATTGTGGCTTTTGACTCTGAATTCATATGAAGAAGGGAATTATCAACCCTCCAAGTCTAACATAAAACAAGGAAGCAATTATATAACAAATATGATTTATACAGAAAAGCACAGTCTTTTAGGCATAAATTTTGTGTTTAGTATAGTCTTGACACTTAACTGGGTCTCAGTAAATACTTCTTGAATCAATAAACGAATAGTGCTAAATCTTAGTGAACCTATTATAATGCTATCTATAAAGTCTGATTAACTAAATGATTTAACTTGGTAAATAGTTTAATATTTTTTATTTCTGCACTAACAAGTGTCTGCCAAAAAATGACAATGTTGTTTTAGCATGATAGATATTAAACAATTGCTGCTGACACTAAGTGGTTTTTAAATTAATTTACTTCTAGAAGTTACTCCTTGTACAGATTCTAATATCATATCATTGGCACAAAGGAAAATGCTTACCTTCCTATTTCTTATGCTTATAAATGGTTTTGTTACAAGTGTGATGAAGTATTAAAAATGTGAGTAGACTAAGAACATGACTGCACTCAAAAGTATTCTCCTTCAAAGGACCTAAGATGTGTGAGTCATAGTAATTCATCAATCCACTTTCTTTTATCAATACATTTTTTAATAGACACAATCCCTAAATTTTTATTATTTTTCCCAAACTCCTAGTGATTTAGAATTGTAGTAGAACATTAAGCTATAAATTTAGTAAATGAACAACTGGTTGTCCTTGTCACTAGCTAAGTTACATGGTCCTCAAAGGCTCATTTTGTCTTTCTATATTTTCTTTATACCTGAAAACAAAATTTTGGAATATATAAATTCTGATTCTTTAGTTGTTAACACCCACGATTCTCTGCCACTCAAGTTGAGGATCAGTTGTGTTTGGGGGGATATCACAGAACGTTTCCCATATTCTCAGGGCCAGTATTTTAGTGCCAGAGTGCACTTATTTACTTTGATCTTCTTCCTGAAAAATGTCAAACTTCCTTTCGATCATGAGACAAACTCACAACCAATTAAATGTGGTCAAAAGTGATGCATAACTTGTTCATGCCCTTTATTCTGAAAATAAATTTTTTTCATGCAAAATCCTCAATGTCCTCTTCCCCTTAACCTCTTTGAAGTACATAAGCATGACAGCTTTGGGAGTTTTGAAGTGGATAGAGCCATAAAATATAAGGATCTGGGCCTCTGAATCACTGTCTGGAGGACAGTCCTATTTCTTCACATTTCCTGAGAAAGAAACAGACCTCCATCATTTGGAGCCACTTCATCTGTCTGTGTGAATTTTTGTTATAGCAGCTAGCATTACCTTAGCTATTGTGCTCTTTTTTCAAGGAACTGTGTGGATAAAACTTGTCACATTTAAAAATGGCTTTAAACCAAGCATAGATATCTACATAGGAGACTCATACAGTGACGTCCAACTTGTTGCCAATAGTCATTTTGTTAAAGTTAATGGCTGAACCTGAAAGGTTTGACTTTTTTTACTACTTCCTCTTTTTCTTTTCTCTATTTTAATCTTGTAAATGTTGCAAGGCTGTCATGAAGACATCATATAAATTATCTTTGAGTCTATGTTTGTATGTCGATTTGTTCTACTAAATTTAAGTTAACACATTCCCTCAGTTCATTATTCAGAAAGCTGTCTTCTGACCTATGTCTGAGAGACAGCCTAGGAGATTTGATTTATACCCCTATTTTAATGCCTGTGCATACTCAGAGAAGAAAGAAAATTAAATCAAGAATAGAAGGGTTTTTTTTCTTGTTAGAAAACTGAGACTGAGAATGGCTTAAATCGATTTTAAACTAGGAAATATCTGGCAGACTGGAGGTTGAAAAGCACTGGCTTAAACAATTCTATACCCATCACCAAGCTCTCCTGTGTATGGAAGGTGCATGTATTAATAAACATCCACTCTTTTTTCTCTTGTTAATCTCTCCTTTGTATGTCTAATTTTTATGAATGGGTTTCTTTAAAGTTGATTTTAGAGAGAGATGGAGAGAGGGAGAAAGAGACAGAAACATCTGTCTGTTTCTCTATGTGCCTTGACCAGGGAGCAAACTGGCAACCTTTGAGTATCAGAACAATGCTCTAACCAAGTGGTTTTCAATCTTTTTATATTTGGGGCCCTGAGCACAAGTAAATTCAACTAAGATCGTTGGGTCCACAATCTTTAACAATATCAGAGTGGTTAACTCTTTCACAGACCAGCACGAATTTCTGGCGGATGGTTGAAAACACTGCTCTAACCAACCAAGCTATACGACCAGGGTTGTCTGTCTAATTTATAGGTACCAGCCAAAGAATCAAAGATGGCTAGAAAAAAAATTCCTCTCCCACACTTTTGAGGAGGCACATTATCTATCTTTAAAATTGAGGAGGTTTTTCTCATTCATGTGATTATGAATTAACTCACTCAACACGTGTTCATTACATGCACAGTTTGTGCCAGGCACTGTGCCGAGCCTAGAAGCAAAGCTCTGCAGACAGATGTGCTTTGTCTTCATGGAGAACTGATGGAGACCCAGAGATAAGGATCTCTTATCAGAAGCATGTTTAAGATGACCTCAGCATTTGCAGTAGCCATCTGAAGAGGAATTGGACCTCTTTGGTGCAAATCTTGGTCAACACTGTGAGAGATATCAGTTCAGACCAATAGGATGGGAGCAGACTTCACAGCACACACCCTGCCCCCTGCCAGGTTAGTATAGGATTTAATAGAGAATCACTTTTCTTTCTAATAACCTTATTTCCATTATGTTCCTGGCCCCTGCATCACCCTCCTTCCCTGTCACCAAAAAATTCTCAACCCTCACTGCCTTTTCTCTTCCTCCTCTAGCCTTTTCTCCTGCTGGATATCTGGAGAGAGAAAATGTCTGGAAAAGAAAGATAAAACCCTTTTATAAAAAATGATGTAATTCCATAGCAGGTTTCTGGCGAGCCTGCTCTTTCACTCCACAACAGCCTAGCAGTGGTACTCCCATCTTCTAGGTGGCCACAGTGCAATCATGAGCCAGGACCTTTCATTTTGTGTTTCACTTGCACTCACTGCAGTGCTCTGCACTGTCATTCTCTAAGATTTCCAGTGAGAAAGAAAACATGTCCACCAGGGTCCACCATTGAGATTTCTAAGGGGAGGTGGGGAAAAGCTGGGAAAGAGGCAAATCTCTAAATGAGACACAGCCCATCGAGAAATGTATAAGACATGCTACAAGTGTCCTGTTTCTGAGGATTTCATCAGCATTGGATTGTATTTGTTAAGCAGCCCATCAACCATGCTGATATTTTTAGACTTACATCATGTCCTCTGAGCAAAATATTTTATATTGGACAACTTTAGGAGCTGTTGTTGGAAACAAAAATAGCTAATCTATTAGGTAACGATTATAGATATTAATAGTAAGCATTCTGCTTTTAACATCTACTTCTATAAACAACCCTATTTTCTTTACTGCTATACAAAAAGCATTATTTTTGTAATTCCCTTCTTAAGTTTTTTAAATATTATTTTTTATGTTAAAATCTCATTTACTTTATTATCCGTGTATTAACTTTTGATCACCAAATTTAGTCACAGAGATTTCGGAGAGAATAGGGAAGGGGTGGCCAATGTGCTAACATATCTCTGGTTTGCTAGCTTCTTATTATAAATAAAGCAAACTCCAACATGGGGCACCAAGCTCTCCCTATCTTCTTCTTCCCTCTTTTTTTTCTCCTCCTCCTCACCCTTCTCTTTCTTCCTCTTCCTCTTCTTTTTTTAAAAACTCATTTTTGTTTCTGAATCGTCACAGTTACACACAATCATTCAAAAGAACATCAGACCTAGAGTCCTAGAACCTTCACTGGCATCAGCTTGAGAAACTACTTTGGGACCTGGAAAACATAACATTCCATTGCTGAGTCATTTCCTCCCATAAGTTTTACTGGAAAGGATAGAAAATAACAAACATAGCATGAATGATAAAGGTATGATTCCTGGGTTCCATGGACAACATAAACCCATACTGTGTGTGTGTGTGTGTGTGTGTGTGTGTGTGTGTGTGTGTGTGTGTATTTTCCCACCAAAACATTTTCTCCTAAAGCATCCCATTTAATGGAAATTCCAAAAGTTATCTGAAGGGGCATACATGGAAACAAAGGAAATCTAGATTACCTTAAATACCAAGCTGTCTAGGACAATGAAAAATATACCTCAAACTAAAAGGTAAGTAAAGTAAATTCAAAATATAAATCTGGTCACTGATTTAGAGCTAAAGTATATTTTCTGCTATCATAATAGACTTCTAATTTAAAGTTTAGTCCCAGCTCACATGGTCAAACATGGCAATCCAAAACTAGTTCCGCCTAGTGATTGAGTCAGCTTTGCAGGGAGAATTAAGCACATACTGGGCAGTAAAACTGACCCCGGTTTGTCTTTCTTTGGCCAGAAATACAGTTGGGTACATGTGTCTATTCGCCATCTCACCTGTGTCTGGTGCTATGCAAGTTGATGTATGAGTGACCAGGGCAGGTAAGAGTCCTTCCCTCAGTGAACTGGTTACTCAGAAGGTATGAAACAATAAGTTTCTACAAAAGAGTAAGAAGAGGATGTGTGAAATTCTGGTTAAGTGCATGGAACATGAGTTAAGATGGCTCTCCCTCAAATTCTGGTCCCACCATTGAGAGGATACAAGTCGTTTAACCTGTGCTTCCTCATGTCTAAAAGAAAGAGTATTCCCAGTATCTCTTTGATAGCATTGAACAAAGGTTATAATACTTGTAAACTGCTTACACAGTATACCTGGCACTTAGTAACAGTCATACGTGTCAGTAATGATTATTTTTACAAGATTTTTTCCTGTGTGGTAAGCTTTATATTTAGGTCCCCACTGAGTTGTATACTATCCAGGCATCACATAGTTTTAGATTCTTAGCAACATGCAGGCATTCTCTGTCTAAGGGAGTAATGTGCAGATAATAGCTTTAGCTCTTTATTTACTATTCCGTTTTTATTCCAACTGCAGACTGATAGGAGATGGAAGCCAGTTCAAAATAAAGCAATTTTTTATATCTACTTTCCAAGGAAGGACTGAATCAGATGAATAAAGAAGAACAACTATTTGGGGGTTATTCTTAACCCTTTGTCTCGGGATCAGTGAGCATTTTTCCTCCTCTTTTATTAAATCTTTTTATGAGTCCATTTTTAAAGGAGCATGAATTTCAACGGAATACTGGCTGCTATTATACTTAAATGAGTCAGCAGTTATAACTAATAGTGATTGGTAGCTTACTTAATGCCAGACACAATTCTTGTGAACCATAGACTATTCCTCTATGAAGTGGTCTACAGTGAAGTAAATTAAGTTAGTGCGTTGTGGCCTCAGTTTAGCCCTCAGTACATTGATCTGGGTAAGACCTCTGAACAACCACTGAGGAGGATACCATTATCACTTCTATTTTGTATACCAGGCAAGTGAGGTGAAGTCACTGCTACACTCCCCATAACTGGTACAGAAGAACTTTAATTTATAGTTTTCAATTTCTATACCATCTGAAATTGAGACATCAACTCTATTAGCGTAAGTAATAAAGAAGTAAGTTTATTTTATTTTTTTATTATTTATCTTTTTGATGAACCTTTAACCAGACTCACTAAGTTTATTTTATTAATTTGACTTTTATTTCACACTAAGCAGCCATAATTATTTTTGTGACTTTATGTGTGTGTACATGTGTCAACATGAATGTGTGTTCATGAGTGTGTGTGTGTGTGTGTGTGTGTGTTGCCACATTCATCAAGCAAAAGAGGTCCTACTGGAGTGCCTAATAAATTTGCCAATGTTGCTCTAGTTCACAACTTTTATCAAACTAGTGATGAAGTAAAACAAGTCTGTGGTTTTCATTTTGACATAACTCTTCAAGTATGGTTTAATTATATATTTGAGGACATATTACTTTCTTGTTGGATTAGATTGTCAATTCCAGTAAACTTTGGTTTGGGGATAGGAGGAGAGGTTAAAAATGCATAAAAAGGACATGATATGGGATAAATATATATGAAAATAAATCAGGACTGAAAATTTATGTATGTACAAAAGGACTATGAGTAAATCACATACATTTATTACAAACCAGAAAGAAAAGGTCAGCTTCTCATTATGTAGGTAAGTAACCATTTGTGAGAATTGCATTATTTTAATTTATTTTCAGTATTGGTTAAAATGTTGATGAATTTTATTTATTTTTAATTGAACTTATTGTATATAATTATACAGGTTTTAGGTGCTCAATTCTATGACACAGCTCTCTACACCATTAGGGCTGTGTCTGAAAACAGGAATTGATTTGACTCTATTTGTCTCCATAATTGACTGATTCTCCTCTGAATAATGTTTCTTTAGGTTCAAAATTATTTGAAAAAAAGATTCCTTTTTTTCCAGCAACTCCTGATTCTACCAAAAATACGCCCTCATTGATTTCAATCTTAATTCTCTTTGCTCTTACTTCTTGATTTAAAATTCATATTTACATGGCCTGTTTTTAACTCTGACTCTTTAGATGTTGGCATTATTTATACAACATTTCTTATTTCTCAGGGTGTCGCATTTGGTACCACCCTCGTCATTGGCCCATCTTGGTGAATATCTTATAAGTTTTACAATTAGGAGTTGTAAAAAAAATGATTCTGATATATTTTAATGATAAGTGGTCACTGTAGTTAACAAAAGTTGGTAAAGTTTAATATTTTTAGGTTTATCAAGTTGCTGACACAAGACCAAATTATTTATTTATTTACTATTTTTTATGGTGAGAAAAAAATGTAATTGGAACTTGAAGTCCTTGGAAGTGGTGGCGCTTAGATTCATGGGAAGCTTACAATAGTGGTGGTAGATCATAAGCAGACATCAAGACTGAGGAGGAAAGTAAATATTGATAAAACAGCAAACACACAAAGAGGGACCACAGAGGCTCAAGAGGGGAGAGTATGAACAAGAGCTGCCCGGTTCAGTCCATGTTTTGAGCTGTCCTTCTCTGCATTCTTTTTCTATACACCAATAGTTAAAAATTCCATGACCCCAGGTCTTTGCAGACTTACAGTTACTGGTTTTCTTGATCCTAGAAGGGCACATGTGAAAGAATGAAATAAGTGATAAGCCAGTAAATACAAGTAGCTGCAAAGCAAAGTTGCCATTAGACCTTTTCCAGGTAGCACAGAGAGGGTTAGCAAGGGCCACTGGTACAGTGTCCTGTGGTTTTTCTCACATGATACTTAGTTCTTCTTTCCATCATCATATTCTAATTTAAGGCTTAAACTGGTAGGCTTTCACCAGCTCCGAGATGTGTTTCCCAATGTGGTTTTGACTACTAGAAAGATTTGAAGGAGAAATTATAGGGACTGGTTTGGCCAAAGGCAAGAAATAATATCTCAGCATGATGCTAGGAAATATTTACTTAGAAAGTTACTCATTTCTTAATGAGCAAGATTTCATCACTTAACAAAATTAATGTCTTTTAGGATTTAAAAAAAACTTATGTATTATCAATCATGGAAATTAGCATAGTATAAATGTATATATTGCTGTGTTGTTATAAAGTTATCGTGAAAATGCAGCTCTCATGGATAATTTTCTCAATTGAGTTTGTAGTATTTGGTAGCTATATACCATGACTTTCATATGCCTCATATATAATAATTAAAATATGTAACAACATATTAATACTATTCTAGCTTATACTAATAAAGATTTGGGGCATATTAGCATTATATAAATAACTGACTACAAATTTCCCTTTGTATCTATAAAGTAAATAACTACTTCACTAGTTCTTAATGCTTCTAAAGTACATAAATAATTGCATAATTGAGACACCCCAAATTTCATTACTGTTAGGGTAGTAAACAGATTGTGTTAACAATTATGTTAACATAAAGGAAATAAGAATGGAATAACATAAAACATTTTAGAATTTTATTAGTTAGTAAGGGTGTGGTAGAAATAAGTAACTCATTAACCTGTCAGATATTCTAAGTAGTTTTAATAATTTTAGTTTCTAACTGGGTTAAAATGCCTATGTAAATTTCTAGGTCCAGCACTATAAATATAATGTATTGAAAAGTGGAAAATCCTCTTTAAAGCAATATAATAAAATTATGTAGAAAAGTATAAGAACACATTCAATTGACTAAAAATGATATGAAATGTATGCATAGAAGACAATATAGAGGGTTTTTTCAGTCTAAGCGCTAGGGAAGAAAAATTGGTAGAGTTTGAACCCATAAGCATGCACTTGGAATATGTTTTGAGAATGTGTATTTATACTACATACAAGACCTAGCAACCAACAAACTAAGATATGAATGAAGAATTAACTATCCTCAAGCTAGTTAATTGCCTGGGGCTCTTGGCAAAAATAAATATAAACCCTTCATGGGAGACACTCACCATCCAGGCTACATGAGACCTTTGCTAAGAAAAAAATGTTTCCCATCCATGTTACACAGCACAACATCCATGAGAGCTACCATGCTAAACCAAAAGAAAGTCTTAAACTCACAGACTTGAAATAATACAATGGAAATCTGAAAAAGTATTTTACAAGAATACAATAAAATGTTTCAAGGCATAAATATGATCAAAGCTCTAAGAAATAAATAAGACACAATGAAAAAAGAATAAGTGAAACCTGCTAGAACTTACAGAAATAAAAATATAGTCATTAACATTAAAAATTAATGAACACACTTAAAAGCAGATGCAATAGAGTTAGAGACTGGAAGAACATAGGCAAGGAAAAAATGCAGAATCATGCCCAAAAATGTGAATGGGAGGACAGTGAAAGACAGGAACATGCATATGAGACAGAATGAAAATCTTCAAAACATAAGCAACTGGAATTTCTGAAAAACTAAAATAGGAAGAATGAGGGTGGAAACAAACCAAACCAAAGAGAATGTCTTCATAGAAAGTAAAATGATAAATAGTTACTACACAGGAAGGAACAATTTCTAGATGAAAACATAGATTTCTTAGTAAAAGATATCAAAAATAATAACAACAATAATAATTTGGAAGTTACAAATTTTTGTAAATAACACACTAATCAAGAAATATTATTATAGTAATAATAAAATAATTGCAAGACAATGTAAGCACCTCCCAAAAATATATTGCATAATATAGCTAAATTTGTATCTGGAAAAAATAAGTTGCCATAAATGCATATTTTAGAAAACAAGACTAGTAAAACTATTAAGCAAAACTTTCAATGAAAAAAAGTTTTAAATGATCATAAATAAACCCAAAATTCCAAAATGTTTAGTATAAGTATAAAAGCACAATTAGTGGAATAGAAAACAGAGTATCCCTAGAGAGGGTCAGAAAACTGAGTGTTTTTCTTTATAAAGGTTAAAAATAAACAAACTTTTGAAAACTTTAAAGAATAAAAATAAATCAAAGGTATATGTAAATAATGAGAAATTCATTAATATCATGTAACTCATATACTTAAAGATAAAAGAGATACTTTATGTAAATAAGTAATACTGATAAATTTAAAATTTTACACAAAATAGACAACTTCAGGTATACATAAATTACAAAAACTATAAGGGAAGAAATAGAAAACCAAAATGGAATTCCCAACCAATGTAATTAAATGAGTAGATAAAAATGTACCCATAAATAAAATACAAGGAACAGATGATAATAAACAATTCTACCAAACCTCATGGCATATAGTCCCAATTTTATACAAATTGCACAAGAGAAAAAGGAGGAAAATCTCTTCAACTTATGAAATAAGGCTAAAACGATCCTGATGTCAAAAAAGGAAAGATGATAGGTACAAGGAAATTTCCAGACCAAACTCACTTTTAAAAATAAATGTCAAACTTATTATATAAAGTATTAGCACACTGATTTCAGAAATGTTTCCAAAATAATAATACAACTTGATTGAGATAGATACCATCAAATTAAATATGGGTCAATAGTAGAAATACTATCAATTTATTTTTTCACTCCCATAGAATGACTTTAGTAAATGGGACAGCAAATCAGAGCCACAAGTCAGCCCACATTTATCAAATAACATTGACCTGTTTCTAATATTTGCCAGAAAGCCTATGAAAAACTTAAATAGAAGTAATCATCCAATCCGTAGCCACTTACAATTTTTGAAATGTTATAACTCAGAATTGGAGATTGAGCTCAATGACAGCCCCAGCCTACAAAACGTGACATAAAAAGGGCTTAATATCAGAGCACGTGGGGTAAGAAACATAACCCTGGATATCCACAGCTCCAAGTCTAACATTAAACAACCCCCATCTCGGATAATATCCCCAAATTCCTTGCGAAAGTATCCCCACAATTCTTTAACATACCACAGTTTTATTTTGAATGTTAAGTACCTGAATCATAATTACTTTAGCTGAATAATTATTTATAAACATAGAGGCAAAGTGAATTAACTTGTGGAATCAATAATTTTGATAAGTTTTTTATAACCTATGTGTGTATTAAGTATTTAAATTAATCTGTTTATGTATTAGAATACCCAATATACTTATAATTTTAAGTCCAATTTAAAAAGGTTTAAGTGAAAAATTTTAATTACTTAAGTTTTAAAATCTTGTTAAGTTTATAAATGGTATTGAAATTTAGAATAGAAATTAAAAATTGTCATCAATATTAATTTTTTCAATTTTTAAATGTGTTTAGTTAATTAAACTATAACTATACCTTTAGATCATGCTTAAAAGTTTGACTTTTTATTTCAGTAAATTTGTGGTTAAGTATTTAAACTAATGTAAGACCTGAATGACCTTTACTTTGCAGATAAACCCTGATCCCTAACTAACCCACACAACAAACTACCTCTTATATCAACAAGCTCATTAATAACTCCAGAAGATTAAAATATGGTAATCTTTTATAATTAAACATTTTCTAATAAAATTTGATGCCTATACATGGTGGGAGGAGGGGTGTTTTCAGAAGTTTTAGGTAAGGAAAATTAGAAGAGATCATTTTCCTTAACTCATAGACATTACATTCCAAGTTTTCAGTAACTGTAATACTTAATGGTAAAATCTTAGAATCATTTTAATTATAAGTCAGGAATAATACAAGTCATCAAGTCCATTACCTATTTAATATCACTGGAGATTCTAGATAATGAAATAATGCATACAAATGAAATGATAGTTAATCAGATTAAAAAAGAATAATAAAATCCTAACCAAACATATGATTTCATACTTACAAAATTAAAAATGTTACAGCAAAAACATAAGACCTAGCCTGACCTGTGGTGGTGCAGTGGATAAAGCCGTCGACCTGGGAACACTGAGGTCGCCAGTTCAAAACCCTGCACTGGTTCGGTCAAGGCACATATGGGAGTTGATGCTTCCAGCTCCTCCCCCCTTTCTCTCTTTCTCTCTCTCTCTCTCACTCTGTGTCTCCTCTCTAAAATGAATAAAAAAAAACAAAACAAAACCATAAGACCTAATAAATTTTATCCATTGTGTCAGTGCACAAAATTTATAGCACTTGCAAAATTAGTACAATTGGAAAACATAATTTAAAAGATATAAACTAATAGACCCCATAATATACACAAGAATACATATAACTAATTGACAGACTTTTATGTAGAATAAAAATTTTGAGGTATAAACAAGATCTAAGTGAATAGGGAGTAAATTCTCTACGTGTACAGAAAGAATGGTTTTGTAAAGATATTCTCTCTCAAAGTAGCTATAATTTCAACAGTATTTTAATGAGAATTCTAATGTTTTATAATATAGACTGCAAATATACCCATAAAATTTATATTAATATACATGTAAATTATAGGGCAAACATAAATTTTCTATGTACCCTATTGATCAATGTCACCCCAATAAATTTAATTTTCTAAATAAAATTTCAAAAATAATTTCAAAAATCTAACATTTCTGTAGCATTTACTAAGTGCCAGACACTTTGCTAAGTACTTTAAATATAGCAATTCCTCTGATTCTCTAAAACTCCTAGGAGATTATGATATCATCTGCACTTAGAGGAAATGATTGGTTAAACAACTTCACCAAGATCAAAGGATCAGTGTCAGGCAAGAGTCTGACTCTTTACCACATTGTTTTTCTAACAAAAAAATAAAAATACACAATGAAAAACACTTCAAAGAACAATGAAAGACTTACATTATAATGTGTCGTTACTTAGTGAAATGCTGTGGAAGAAAACTTCTCAGAGGAGGGATAGAAAAACAGACAAATAAAGTACAAATAAAAACCATGAAAGAGATTCAATTATACACTGAAGTTCCACCTATATAAAGACTGAAATATGTAAGTATGTGTTATAAGTTAAAGAAGGGATTATTTACAAGTTGTGGTGGGGAGGGGAAAACTGTGTATTCATTGTAAATATGCATTAGATTAGAACCCTACCTCACAATGTCCAGAGAAATAAAATCCAAATAAACTGAAGGTGTCCAAATAAACATAAAAATTGTAATAATTTTGAACTAAAAGTAGAAAAATGTCTGTGATTTTTGGGAAATCAATTCTCATTAAGTCTATGGAACCAAATATTATGAAGAAAAAAAAGAGTCGATTATTTAATTTGATTAAAATTAAAAACATTTCTATGAATAAAAGATATATTCAACTGAATAAAATAAACCACACACTAGACCAGTGGTTCTTAACCTGGGTTCTATGGAACCCTAGGGGTTCGATGAGTCGGTCTCAGGGGTTTAGAGAAGCCTCGGCCACAGAGGCCAGAATAAAGTAATACTGTAATTTGTTGTGAGTTCATGCACTTTGTTGGTTTTGTGCTTTGAGCAAGGTGATGTTCATGAACGACTCATTTTGTGCACCAGTAAAAAAACATATACCTATGTCTTGAATTTGGAAAAAAAATCATATTTTATTTATCACTAAAGAAGGGTTCGGTGAATGCGCATATGAAACTGGTGGGTTCGGTACCTCAAAAAAGGTTAAGAACCATCGCACTAGACAAAGAGGTCTGCAGCCTATCTGAGCAGTGTAATCTGTATAGTAGTGTACAGGCTATATTGAACTTCAGCAAATACACAGGAAAAAACTATAGGTAAATATATGAAAAGGAGGTCATAGAATTAAAAAGTGGAATTGCTAATAAGCTTATAAAAGATTGATAATCAGCCTCTTTAGTATTCAGAGAAATAAAAGTAAGCCCATAGTGAAATATAATTAAAACTCACAATGCTAGTACAGATTAATAAATCTAATAACATTGGCTCAAGTGAAGAAAATGGGGCTGAACAATGAACCAAGAGATGCTATTGTTCCAGGGAGAGAAAATATTGCAATACTCATTCAAGTTGAAGTGCACATATTCTAACCCAGTCATTCTTTAGGTTAATATATACCTTAGAGAATGTCATACATATTCACTAATTTACAGGTGCAGAATTTTTGTTTATAGTAGTGTTTGAAATAGTGCAAAAGTGGAAACAATTGAATTGTCACTTAGAGGATGAATACATAACATTAGCCTGGTTTATTCATACAGTGGCATTACAAACAGCAGCTAAAATCAATTAAGTGATTCTATATTTGCAGAGATAAAACCTCACAAGTACAAAGTATAGTAGAGAAAACATGGTTGTAAAAACTTATAAACAAGAATAAATGTAAATACATTTTTAAACACTGCAGTATTTATCGTATTTTCCCATGTATAGGACACACCTTAATTTTGGAGCCCGAAATTTTGGGGGAAAAATGTATTACATAAAGTTATTGAACTGAAGTTTTATTCATCAAAAAATTTATACAACTCTTCATCACTGTCAAAACTCCCATCCATTAGCTTGTCCTCCTCTGTGTCTAATGATGAATCACTGTCTTCATATATTGCCTTGTCCTCAGTTTCATCTATAGTATTTGAAATGCCACACTTCTTAAATGACTTAATAATGATCTCAATCTTGATATTATCCCAGGAGCTTTTCACTGAGGTACAAACTTCTTTTATAATTGGTTTCTTCACTTTTCTTGCTGGGGTCAAATTCTCCCCAGAAGACTTCATCCATTGGTTTCATTTGTCTCTCATGGCAACTTTGAAGAGTTTGTTAATGCTGACATCAAGTGATTGGAGCTGAGATGTCAAGCCTCCAGGTATGATGGCAAGTTTTGTTTTCTGCTCTGCAGCAATTTTCTTTGTGTTTTTTGTGATGTGTGCCCTGAACTGATCAAGTACCAATAGGGCAGGTTTGTATAAGAGCCCACCTGGTCTCCTTCTCCAAACTTTCTCAAACCAGATCTTCATCCTATATTGATCCATCCAACTCTTGTCATGAACATGGACAATCACTCCTCAAGGGATGTCTTCTTTGGGAATTGTTTTGTGTTTGAAAATTAGCATAGGTGGCAGCTTAGTTCTGTCAGTACAACAAGCTAGAACTACTGTATAATGGCTCTTTTCATGTTCACTTGTCTTCACAGTTATAGTTTTCACGCTCTTCTTAACAGTTCTATTACTTGGGACATCAAATTGAAGGGGGACTTCATCCATATTTGCAATCTGTCTCAACTCAAACTGATGTGTCTTCCGACACTGAATGACAAAATAATGAAATTCAAGAGCAGATTTAACTGTTGGCACATGGGGCGCAAGCCTTGCGCCCCGACTTCTAAAGGGCCCTGCAAAACTTTCTAATGACAAGGGGCTTCAACCAACTTTAATCCACCTCTGCTTCTACTAATAGCTTTCAGGCATCTTTGGGCAAGTCTGGTGCATGTACACATGCTTAGTCCATTTTGTTTTATGAACCTGAAACACCAATTGTGTCCTCCTTTGAAATCAGTAAGTTCTTTTTCATCAGCAGTTCTTTTTGCCTCATGCTGAACCATCTTTGTGGACATAGGAATTCCAATTACCCTGTGCTCTTCAATCCATATCTTCAATTCCCTCTCTAAATCAGGCCATTTTGCTGACTTGCCTCTCATGGACTTCTTCTGCCCTGATGTTTTCCACAGGGTTTTTTCTTCCCATAACCAATCTCAGATTGATTTCTCAGTTGGAGGAGTACCAAACTTACATTCAGAAACACAATTTCCATTCAGTTTTGCAAACTGGATCACTTTTCACTTGAATTCAGCACTATATGAAAATCTTTTCTGAGCCATTTCTGAGCAGAACGAGACAAAATGTAACCTACTGTAATATACAAGTAACAAGTGCAAAATAATGAGCTCAAATACAACAAGCGTGAAAAAGCAGGAAATGCAAGTAAAAAAAACCCCGACAAAACAAAACTATAACCACTGTATAATATGCACCCAATTTTTAGACCCTAAATTTCAAAAGAAAAAGGTGCATCTTATACATGGGGAAATATGGTATTTATGAATGTTTATTGGTGTACTAGAAGCCCAGACATAAATCTAAGAAAGATAAAGATATAATTTTAAACAGTGATAAAATCAGGGTGCAACGGGGAATGAAAGCATCATATGAAGTTTTACCTATATCTTTTCAGTTTTGTTTCTTAAGAAAAATACAAAAACACAAAAACATAAAAGTATAGAGAAATAAACAGTATGTGGCACATGAGAGAAATAAAGCAATAAATAGTCTAGAATAACATAAGTACTTTAGAAAAATATAAAGTTGAATGTAGGTGAACATACAACTTTTAGAATTAAATGTGACAAAATATATTCTATAGTGTTATAGAAAATATTTCTTAAAAAGTTAAGGATAGCCTTGGCCTGTTGGTTCAGTGGATAGAGCATTGGCTCGGTGTGCTGTGCGGTATCTCTGGGTTTGTTCCCCAGTCAGAGAACACATGAGAAGTGATCAGATGCTTCTCTAGCCCTCAATTAGTTCAAGCTTTGGCCTCAGACACTGAGGATAGCTCAGTTAATTCAAATAGGGAGTCCAGACGATGGTTGCTGGGTGCTCCTGGTCAGGGCTTCTGTGGGAGTCTGTCTCTCGATCTCCCCTTCTCGCACTTAAAATAAAATAAAAATTTCACCCCGTATAATATTATCAAGGTCCATCCATTTTGTTGTAAATGATCCGATGTCATCATTTCTTATGGCTGAGTAGTATTCCATAGTATATATGTACCAAAGCTTTTTAATCCACTCGTCCTCTGACCAACACTTAGGCTGTTTCCAGATCTTCGCTATTGTGAACAATGCTGCCACAAACATGGGGGCGCATTTCTTCTTTTCGAACAGTGCTATGGTGTTCTTAGGGTATATTCCTATAACTGGGATAGCTGGGTCAAAAGGCAGTTCGATTTTTAATTTTTTGAGGAATCTCCATACTGTTTTCCACAGTGGCTGCACCAGTCTGCATTCCCACCAGCAGTGAAATATGGAGTGAAATAAGTAAATCAGAAAAAAACTGAGAACAGCATGATTTCATACATAGGTGGGACATAAAAGTGAGACTATGAGACATGGACAAGAGATTGGTGGTTATGGGGTGGGGGGAGGGAGGGAAGGGTGGGATAGGGAGGAGGGAAGGTTCACAGGGAAAACCAGATAGAAGGTGACAGAGGACAATTTGACTTTGGGTGACGGGTATGCAACATAATTGAATGATAAGATAATCTGGAGATGTTTTTGTTGTACATATGTACCCTGATTTATTGGTGTCACCCCATTAAAATTAATTAAAAAAATAAAAATAAAAATAAATAAATAAAGTCATTTTTTCCTTGCCGGAAAAATAAATAAATAAATATAAATTAATGGTAAGAACAGAATTTCTAGATTATTTTTATCTAAATTTAATAAAAATAATAATCTGATGTGATAATTGTAAAGGTTTTGCAGTGTTAGTATACAGTGTTAACACATGCAATTGCTGCTGTCATTTCCATTCTATGCCTGAGAGAGATTTTTAAAAAAAATGGGTAAAGAAAAATATGAAATCCAGATGTATGTAATGTGTGCATAATTTAAAATAACTATAGCCTGCAAACATTATATTTGGGATAAATTAATTTAAAACACCACTAAATTTTATTGAAATGTAAAAAACTTATGATGAAATATTCATAAAAACATTAAGAGAAAGTTTCTATTAAAATATTTAGTATTTTATATGAAAAAGAGAGAGGAGAGAGAATGGGGGAGAAAGAGAGGAAGAAGGGGAGGAGAGAGAGATTTAGAAAAATAAATATGCAAGATTATATATATTTAAACCTCTATTAACACATCACATAGTTAGAAGCAAGTAAAGACAGCCTCTGGAGGCCTCCCAACAAGGATAGAACACAAGTTCCAAGAGATGGGGAACCAATGAACCAAGAGCTGCTGCTGTAACCCCAGTGACTTAAGGCAGGCATGGAACAAGTGTGGAGACAGGAGACAGCCCAGGGCTTCTGCATAGTGAGAAAGGAACTCAACACCCTTTTCTCCTCACTCCCTAGGGCATTCCATGCAGGGTACCTGAAGAGTGATGTCTTTAGTGGGTAATCAAAACACCAAATAAAAATGGAGACTTCGAGGAAATTTGCTTCTCCAGATCTTGGCTCTGGTGGCAGCAAGAAGGAAAACTCCATTACTTCTAGCTGGCCCTTGGTAGTGCAAGGTGCTTGTTATGCTGAAATAAAAGTGATTATTATGTAAAATATTCCCACGTTAGAACTATCTATACTATAGGGACCTGGAGGAAGCAACCAGAAATTCTCTCTAGAGGAAAGTATCCAAAAGCTCCACGAAAATATGTAAAGTCAGACTGCAAACACAAAGTATTTAATTTTCCAACATAATTATAAAAAAAATAACTTTAGAAATAAGTATAAAAATACAGATGTTAGCAAAGTGTAAAAGGCTTCTAAAATAATAAAACAGATTTGAAAAAGAACTTAGAAAAATTTTACAAGTAAAAATCATTGAGATTATAAACAATATAGTAACTGACTTCAAAATCAAGTACATGTGGTAATATAAACAAATTAAGTGAACTGTTATGCAGCTCTTTTTAAAAAATCTCTGTGTGTAGACCAGAAAAATAAAAATAAAGATATTGTAAGACTAGAAAGGGCCCTGGCCAGTGGCTCAGTGGGTAGAGTGTCTGCCCTGTATACAGATGTACTGGGTTCAATTCTCAGTCAGGGCAGACAGGAGAAACAACCATCTGCTTCTCCTCCCCTCTCTCTCCCCCTTCTCTCCTCCCCTCCACAGCCAGTGGCTCCAATGGTTTGAGTGTGGTCCCAGGAGTTGAGGATAGCTCCATTGGAGTGCATCATCCTCAGGTGCTAAAAATAGCTCCGTGTTCAAGCATCATCCTTAGATAAGGTTACTGGGTGGATCCTGGGTGGATCCTGCTTGGGGCACATGCCAGTGTCTGTCTCACTATCTCCCCTCCTCTCATCTAGAAAGAAAGAAAGAAGAAAGAAGAAAGAAAGAAAGAAAGAAAGAAAGAAAGAAAGAAAGAGAGGAAGAAAGGGAGGGAGGAAGGAAGGGTGAGGTAGCATGAATGATGGACCTGTAACATACATCTAATTGGACTTACAAAAGAGAGAATCAAAAAATGGAGTGATGCAAGATTCAAGAGACAACTGCTGATCATTGTTTGAAATGCAAATCTAGGGAGCCAACTGAACTCTCTGTCGATCTTGTAGGCAAACCATATGGAATCAAACACAGTGGAAATATTTTATATTCCAGAATAACATAAGAGACAAGTTACCCACAGAGAAATGGCAACACAATGGATAGAGTACTTCTCATCAATAACAGTGAATGCCAGAATGCAGTGGGTGCTGAGAAAAAGTGTCAAAATGGAATTTTATACTCAGTGAATTCAAAAATGAGAACAAAAGAAATATATTTTCTTTCAAACAAAAACTGAGAGTATCACCAAAAAGCTCTCTTTATAGAAACATTTAGAGACTATACTTCAGAAAAAAGCAAAAGAATTCCAGGTGCACAATGTGAATACAGGTCATATAGAGAGCAATGAAGTTAAGAATGTGTGTAAATGGTTTAAAAATTCTTACATTGCTAGTATGAAGCAATAAAATAATGTCTCATTTGTGACATTACACATTATTACCAAGCTCTGAAAAAATAATATGTGAGTTGCAAAATCTGACCATAGTTAAAATAATGTAAGATTCTTAAATTATTTGAGAGTGTGGCATTACTAGTGCTTACATTTTTATTTCATTAAGCAAAGTGCACATGTTAAATTTTCTGTGGCAACCTTAAAAGAGAAATTCAATTATTAATTTATATATTTTTAGAGTAGATAAAAATGGGGAAAACAAATTACTCAATCAATTGATACAATGGCTGCATGAAGTAAAAAATAGAAAAAGCAGAAATAAGATTGTAGGTATGATCTAAATATATGTAGTAAACACCATAAATGGGAAAGAACTGAATCTTCCAATTAAAATAAAGATTATCTGGCTTAATTAAAAATATCCGGCCATATGCCATTTACAAGAAACATACCCAAAATAAATTTAAAAATTTTACATCATACAAAACAAAAAACAATCCAGTTAGAAAATGATAAAAATATGAATAAGCAAACAAATAACTGGTATTTCAAATCATTCTGACAAAACACTATCTCAAGAAGAAATAAAAACATAAGCATTCCTGTATCATTAACAAAATTAACTCGGTAAATCACAATATTGCCACCAAAAAATACTCTCAGATAGCTCTGTGAAATCTGCCATACATACAAAAAATGTAATTCTTCTACATAAATCCTTTCAGAAAAAAAAGAGAAAATATTCTTAAAATAGTTTGAGACAAATGGTGCCTCACTGTCACAACCAGAAAAACATTATGATAAATAAGAAAAATTGGTGTCCGATCTCATAAGTAAGTAAGTAAATAAATAAAACAGTGTAGGACTACACCAGCAAGTTTTTCAACATAATAAAGATAATTAATGCACTTTATCACATCAATGAATGGACATAAACAAGCCAAAAATTTACCTTATTAATGCAGAAAGAGTATATAATAAAATTAAACAATAACTTATAATAAAAACGTTAGCAGATTGAGAATAGAAGAGGGCCTTTTTAATCCAATAAACACTACACACACACACACACACACACACACACACACACACACACACACACAAAACTGTAACAAACTTGTATTGCATGTTGAAATGTAAAATATTAGGTTTACAGTCAAGTAGTCTGTGCACAAGACAAAGGTGTTTACCTAGTTTCACCACTGCCCTGAACATCGTAGCCATTACAGTATGATCTGAAAAGTTACAAAGATTAAAAAGAATACAGTTTCTGGCTGGGTGATTCAATAGATAAAGAGTTGTCCCGGCTTTCCCAGGTGGCTTACAAGAAGTGATCAATGGGTACACTACTAAATGGAACTAAATGCAATGAGTTGATGCTTCTCTTTCTTTTTGACTTCCTCTCTTTCTCTCTCAAATCAACGGAATATTTTTTTAAAAAGAATAGTTGCATATGCTTTTATGTAGGAATTACATGATGGTTTTAGCCCAAAACACAAACATATAATCAGAATTAATAAGACACATTAGCAATGTTTTAAGACATAGAAACAAACAAAGATGTCAGCAACAATAAAATTTTTAAGGCAACGTTTTTTAAAAGTCTAAATACATAAGATACTAAGAATGAATTATTTTAAGTTTCTTTTTATTTATTCATTTTAGAGAGGAGACACAGAGTGAGAGAGAGAGAGAGAAAGAGAGAAAGGGGGGAGGGGCTGGAAGCATCAACTCCCATATGTACCTTGACCAGACCAGTGCAGGGTTTTGAACTGGCAACCTCAGTGTTCCCAGGTTGATGCTTTATCCACTGCGCCACCACAGGTCAGGCAAGAGTGAATTATTTTAAAAGGTGTGAGATAATTATATAAATTATTATACTATATACTATAATATAAATTATTGTACTATAATATTATTTTAATATAAAATATTTGAAAATATCTAATATGTGGAGAGTTTTGTCATTATAAATTTAATCCCACAAAAATTTCAATTATCTCCAAGATGTTCCATAAAGTCAGGTTAATTATTCCAAAATTCTAGTCATTGTTTTATGATTGTTCCAGCTGTTTGTCACTTTATATGAAAAGACAAAGGGCCGAAAATATCCAATAAGTTTCTGAAGACGAACCAGGCTGGGGTGAAGGGGTGTCTCCCTTCACTAGGAATCAAGAATTAATAAAAAATGATAATGATTAGGAGACTTTGAGAATAGAAAAATATACCAAGAAGAGAATAGAGCTCAAATATAAACCAAGGCATGAAGAGAGATCTAGACCTGGTGACACTGCAGCTCACTGAAAAAAACCTGAGCTATTCAATAGCATGCTAATAATTGCTTATCTCAATGAAAAATATTAGGTACCTATTTTATGCTATGTGTTAAAGACATGACCATGAAAAATAAAATTGTAAAATTTTAGAATCAATATGAATAAAAAGGGAGAAAAGCCTAGTAGAAAATATGTAGAAGACCAAAAGAGGAACTTTACAAAAAAACAATATGTGTGTGTGTGTGTTTGTGTGTGTGTGTGTGTGTATGTGTGTGTGTGTGTACATACAAAAAAATAGTGGACATTTTGCAAAGATGCTCAGGTTCATTAATCATCAGTGAAATGCAGATACAGTCCCAATGAAATATAATATTACAACCACTAGCTTAGGAATTAAAAACAAATCTGATAATATCAAGTCGTACTCACTTTCAGGAATATAAATTGGCATAACTTTTAGGAAACAATTTGGATTTGTTGTTGAATTGAAGTTGTGCTTAGGCCGTGGCCAGCTGGCTAAGGGGGTAGAGTATCAGTCCGTATTGACATCCCAGGTTTGATTCTCAGTCAAGTCACACAGGAGAAGTGACAATCTGCTTCTCTCCCCCTTACTCTCTCCCTTCTCTCTCCCTTTTCTTCTTGCAGTCAGTGGTTTGATCTGTTTGAGTGTCAGCCTCAGTTGCTGAGGATAGCTTGGTTGATTCGAGCATCTGCCCCAGTCAGAGCTGCCTGGTGGATCCCGGTTGGGACACATGCAAGAATTTACCTCACTGTCTCCCCTTCTCTCACTTAGAAAAAAAAGTTTTGCTTAAAAAAATGAGATTTATATGTGCAAAAAGTATTTAAGCTTTGTTTGTGTGACACACACACAAAAATTGAAAACAACCAAAACATCCACTGAAGAAAAAATGAAAAATATATTGTGTTATAATTCTACAATGGACCATTATGGATATAAATAAACTGGACACAAGACATTGTGGGGAAGCTATGTTAGGCTTGCTTGTGGGGTTACCAGCTGCAAGCACTTTGCTTGATTAGTGCATCAGCACATGACAGAAACACATGTGCATAGCCTATATAATCTATGCGTGCTTCCCCTGGGCCAGGATTCTCTCAGATCGCTCTTCCACCACCATGAGATGCAGTTTTCCTTGCTCCCTTGTCTTACTGCAAATAGCAGATTTTTCTTTGTTTATTAGCTCTCTCCCTTTTGTTGTTTATTTGCTCGCCTATCTTTGCAAACCTCCAATAAATGGGAATGGCCAGACACATTCCAGCCCTGCAGTTAGTCTACCATCTGCCTGAATCCAATGTAAACCTGCCTGGCCTCGGCCACCAGCATTACAGACATCAGTGCAGGTGACTTCCCCAAATATGATGAGGAATTTTTAAAAGATGAGTTACCAAAAGAAAAATACTGCATGGTTTCATTTTTTAAATTTCAAATGCAAAACGAAATAATATGTTGGAATACATATGAGGTAAACCTTTAATGCAAAAATAATAATAATAACAATATACACAATCTTTAGGACACGTTTGTTACTTCTGAAAAGAATGTTTAGGTTTGACATTAGGGCTTCAAAGATTTTAGGATTCAGATTCTAAAGCTATATCATGGATACATAGACATCTGGTCTAATTTTTTCTTAAAACCATTTCTCTATTAAGCATAATTTGGACTTTGATATGTTTAAAAATATGCCATGTTTCAGAATTAATAAAGTATAATAAATAGATAAGTCTGGAAATTTTTCTTTCTATAATGTGTTGCACAACAACATTAAACAATTCAATGTTTAGGCTTTTAAAATATGTTTTAAACATATTTTGAAATATGGGCTAATTGAAAGATGTGCTGTGTTGTGGTGTGGTAAAATAAGGCATATTGGATAGTACAATACAGTGTGTCCGTAAAGTCACGGTGCACTTTTGACCAGTCACAGGAAAGCAACAAAAGATGATAGAAATGGGAAACCTGCACCAAATAAAAGGAAAACCCTCCCAGTTTCTGTAGGATGATATGGTAGCATGTGTGCATGCGCAGATGATGACATAACACCATGTATACAGCAGAGCAGCCCACGGCCATGCCAGTTGAGATGTGGACAGTACAGGGGTAAGTAAGTTCAGTGTGTTCTGTGGCTCACTAAATTCGAATTCATGACCAAAGTGCAATGGGAATATTGGCGCATTTATAATGAAGCGCCACCACATAGGAATAACATTTCTTGGTGGGATAAGCAGTTGAAGGAAACCGGCAGTTTGGTGGAGAAACCCCGTTTTGGTAGGCCATCAGTCAGAGACAAGTCTGTAGAGGCTAAACGGGATAGGTACCTAAGGAGCCCTAAAAAATCTGTGTGTGCGTGTGCTCAACAATTACACCTAAGCAAGACTACAGTTCATAAGGTGTTAAAGAAACGTCTCTGTTTTGCAGGGTACAAATTGCGGCTGTTGCATGCTATCAAACTGGCGGGTAGACCCACACGATGCACGTTTGCTACAGATATGCTTCATGAGATCGACAATGATGCAAAATTTTTGCAGAAGATTGTGTTTAGTGATGAGGCAACCTTTCATATCTGTGGACATTTTCATTGCCATAACGTCCGAATATGGGCTGCTGAACATCCTCATGCCTACACTGAGTACGAATGTAACACCCCTAAAGTGAATGTGTGGTGTGGCCTGATGCATGATAAGGTGATAGGCCCATGTTTCTTCGCGGAGCAGTCTGTAACGGCAAACACCTATCTTGACATGTTAGAATTGTATGTAGTGCCACAATTTCCAGAAGATGTTATCTTTCAACAGGATGATACTCCTCCACACTACGCCACCATTGTTTGTTACTGGATAGAACATTCCCCCTAGCGGTGGATAGGCAGGGGTTCTGTCAAGCCATGGCCACCATGACCCCCGGATCTGATGCCCTTAGACTTTTACTTTTTGGGTTATGTGAAGCAACATGTGTACTTTGAATGCAATAACGACATTAATCACTTAGAACAGAGAATCACAAACGTCATTCACTCTGTTACACCATACTTCCTTACCCGTGTGGGGCAAGAACTTCACTATTGTTTGGATGTGTGTAGGGCAACAAATGGAGCCCACATCGAACTGCACTGAATAGGTATGAAACTGGGAGAGTTTTCCTTTTATTTGGTGCAGATTTCACATTTCTATCGTCTTTTGTTGCTTTCCTGTGATTGGTCAAAAGTGCACCATGACTTTACGGACACACTGTATACAGAGATATCTCAATTGGATATACAGGGGGTCCTTGAGTGACGACAGTGTCAACATTCTATGTTTCAAATTCATGATGCTCACTTTCATAAACTTAAAAAAAATTGAAACGTGAGTGTTTCAGCCTATGTTCTTAGTGTTGTAGTTACGAACAACATAGGCAAACTAGTTTGGTTGTATGGCGGAAGAATACGCAGTAACAAAAATATGAGTAAGGGAGTTGTTGTCCCCAGTATGGTTACCTATGCAATTTGTACTATTAAAAGCACAAATGTTTCATTTGTGTTAGACAGGCTGTGTTTTGAGTTACACCAAAATTAGGATTGTGTACCTGTCATAGGAATGAAACTGTCATAACTGGAGGGCCCTCTGTATCCTTCTGTATCTCAAAAGATGACACTATTAAAAAAGCACAGCCCACTGCCCTTGCTCAATGGCTTGGTTGGTTATAGCATCATCTCAAAGCACAGAGGTTGCCAGTTTGAAGCCAGGTCAGAGCATATACAAGAACAGATTTATGTTCCTGTCTCTCTCTCGCCATTTCTCTCTCACTAAAATCAAGAAATAAGTTTTAAAAAATTTAAAAAAGAAATAAACACAGCCCATCCCTCCTAATTTGTGCTGGTCAACTAGGGAATCAAGTCTAGATCTTATTTGATAACTTCCTGTAACTTAGACTTGAGAAGACAGAATGCTTCTTAGGTCATTGTTACAACACTAACATTGTATAAAATCAGGCCAGGAAGTATATGTGATAAATTCCAGTTCAGATAATACCAGTCAGAATCAGAATGGGGCCAAGTCTGTCACTAGCTGACCTTCAGACACCTGATGGTGCTGGTGTTGAATGCCACTTTTACAATAACAATGATCTGTGAAACAAATATATATGAAGACAATAAGGAATTTGAGAAATTCAACATCATCCACTCCATAGGAGAGATCTGAGATTCATGAAGCTCCCAATTTGTTGCTAAATCATTCTTCTAATATCCTTTAAGGATGAGAAAGAACTTAGGTCATTTCTAAACTGCAAAGATGAAATACGAGAACAACCTGGACATTGAAAATGGCATGGAAGCCTGATCAGGCAGTGGCACAGTGGATAGAGCATTGGACTGGCATGCGGAAAATGACATGGCATCAAAACCATACAAGAGAGCGCATCAAGTTTGTGTGAATGAATGTATGTCAAAACTTGGAAATTCACGTTTTGCTACTACAATTATCCTCTGCTCATCTGAATATTTTATTAACCATCTGGGTAAGAGCATTAGGATATCAGGAGGTGCTATGCAGTCAAGACTTCTTAAAAGAGAGGTACACGTGAAGATCTATAGCTTTTTGCTGTAAATACTTTGAATACAGATTGAAGGTTCCAGTCACCCACAGCTGGCAACTCTAGTTCTCTAATTACCTTTCAAAACACAACAGAACATCATGTATAATATTAATATTAATATTCACAAAATTACAGATGACATTTTAAATAATAATTTATGATACAAAAAGGGAAATCATTTTTATGAAATTTTACAATTTATGTGTGTGTTTAATATTCGTCATGTGCTCCAATCTCTAGTGAAAGTTTTCTTGATGTTATATGAAAAACAGACCATTGAAATTATACTTCCTGGGTTCTTGAGAACTAGTGGAGTCTTCTGAAAATAAATTGAATGCAGTTTTAGGTTTGCAGTGCAAACTGAATTAAAATGTTTAATAATTTCTGAACAAAATTATTTTAACAAATACTTTTAAATAGCTTATCAGTTCAATATTTTTAAAAGTGTGTAATGAGATATTGGTTATAAAAAAGGTATGCAACTAGTGAATTAAAAAACAGTATTTCATGTACTATTATTTAATAACAAGAAGGACATTTTGATATAACTTGTGCTATGCTTTAAAAATGCACTTCATTTTTAGAGAAGTTTTAGGTTCACAGCCAACTTGAGGGAAAGGTACAGAAATTTGCCATATTCTCCTTGCTCCCCACACTCATAGCCTCCCCACTATACACATCACTCACGAGAGTGGAACATTTATTACAATCAATGAGCCTACATTAAAACATCATTATTGTCTGACCAGGCGGTGGCACAGTGGATAGAGCGACGAACTGGGATGCGGAAGACCCAGGTTCGAGATCACAAGGTCGCCAGCTTGAGCGAGGGCCCATCTGGCTTGAGCAAAAGCTCGCCAGCTTGGACCCAAGGTCGCTGGCTCCAGCAAGAGGTTGCTTGGTCTGCTGAAGGCCCGCGGTCAAGGCACATGTGAGAAAGCAGTCAATGGACAACTATGGTGTCGCAAGGGCAGCGAGAAACTAATGATTGATGCTTCTCACCTCTCCCCGTTCCTGTCTGTCTGTCCCTATCTACCCTTCTCTCTGACTCTCTCTCTGTCCTTGGAAAAAAATAAAGTTTAAAAAAATAAAAAAACATCATTATTATAGTCATGACATATCTGATAAGGTGTTAATATCTACAATTTATAAAGAATTCATACAACTCTACACCAAAAAACAAGCAAACAAGCAATTCAATTAAATTATGGACAAAGGACCTGAATAAAAACTTTTCCAAAGACATACAAATGTTCAATAGACATATGAAGAATTGCTCAATGTCGCTGATCATCAGAGAAATGTAAGTTAAAACCACACTGAGATATCACCCTTAACCTGTCAGTATGGCTATCATACAAGTGTTGGCAAAAACTTGGGAGAAAAGGGAACCCTCTTGTATTGTTGGTGGGAATGCAGACTGGTGCAGCCACTATGAAAAACAGTATGGAGGTTCCTCAAAAAATTAAAAATCGAACTGCCTTTTGACCCAGCTATCCCACTTTTAGGAATATACCCTAAGAACACCATAGCACTGTTCAAAAAGAAGAAATGCGCCCCCATGTTCGTGGCAGCATTGTTCACAATAGCGAAGATCTGGAACCAGCCCAAGTGTCCGTCAGAAGACGAGTGGATTAAAAAGCTATGGTACATATATACTATGGAAAACTACTCAGCCATAAGAAACGATGACATCGGATCATTTATAACAAAATGGATGTACCTTGATAACATTATACGGAGTGAAATAAGTAAATCAGAAAAAAAAGAAAAACTGAGAACAGCATGATTTCATACATAGGTGGGACATAAAAGTGAGAATATGAGACATGGACAAGAGTGTGGTGGTTATGGGATGGGGGGAGGGAGGGAAGAGTGGGATAGGGAGGAGGGGCGGGACACAGGGAAAACCAGATTGAAGGTGACAGAGGACAATTTGACTTTTGGTGATGGGTATGCAACACAATTGAATGATAAGATAACCTGGAGATGTTTTCATTGTACACATGTACCCTGATTTATTGGTGTCACCCCATTAGAATTAATAATAAAAATATATATATATATATATAAAATTAAAAAAATAAAAAAATAAAAATGAAACTGCCTTATGACCATGATTCCACTTCTATGTATATATCTGAAGAAAACTAAAACATGAATTTGAAAGAATATATGCACCCTTTATGTTCACTGCAGCATTAGTTACAATAGTCAAGACATGGAGGCAAACCACGTGCCCTTATTACCTAACCATAAAAAAGTATAACATCTTACCATTGTGAATGCACGAATGGACCTCGATGGTATTATGCTACGTGAAATAATTCAATCAGAGAAAGACAAATATTGTATGATTTCAGCACACATGGAATCTAAAGAACAATGTAAACGAACAGACAAAAGAAAAACAGACTCATATTCAGAGAACAGACTTACAATTTAAAAAAAAAATCATCATTACTCACAATCCATAGTTTACATTAGGTTTCACTCTGAGTGTTCAAAAATAGGTTTTTGTGAACCATGGGTTTTCACAAATGTACAATGACAGGTATCTCCCATTGTAATATCATATAGAATAATTTAATTGTCCTGAAAATTCTCTATGCTCCAAATATTCATTCATTCTCTCTGATGACCACTGATCTTATCATTGTCTCTACAGTTTTGCCTTTTCCAAATGGCATAGAGTTAAAATTATACAGTATGTGTGTAGCCTTTTCAGATTGGCTCCTTTCACTTAGTAATATGCCTTTAAGTTTCCACCATGTCTTTTCAAGGCTTGATGGCTCTTTTTTTTTTTTTTTTTTTTAGTGCTGAATAATTAGTCATCCTGATGTATCATTGTTTCTATTTCCATTAACCTACTGGGAGACATCTTAGTTGCTTTCAGCTTTTGGTAATTATGAATGCAGCTGCTATATACATTCTTGTGTAGTTTTCGTGTACACATAGTTTTTAACTCCTCTGAGTAAATACCAAGGATCACATTGTTGAATTGTATGGTAAGATTATGATTAGTTTTGTAATAAGCTGCCAAAATATCTTTTAATTTCTCAAAAAATTGTCTTCTATTTTATATTTTTAATTGAACTTATTGAGATGACATTGGTTTGTAAAACCACACAGATTTCAAGTACAAAACTCAACAAACCACAATCTGCTCTTTCAAAGTGCCTGTACCATTTTTCATGCCCACCAGAAATGCATAAGAGTTTCTGTTTCTCCACATCTTTATCAGCATTTGGTGTTATCAGTGTTACAGATTTGAGTGGTATCTTATTGTTTTATTTCTAATAGGTGTATAGTGGTATCTCACTGTTGTTTCATTTGAAATTTCCTAATGATATATGATGTTGAGCATCTCTTCATACATTCACTTGTCATCTGTGTATTTTTTTATTGATTTATTGTTTCACTTATTTATTCATTGATTGGTTAATTCTTGTATGTGGGATAAAACCCACAACCTTGGCATATCAGGAAGATGTGTTAACCAACTGAGCTATTTGGCCAAGGCCTATATATCTTCTTTGGTAAGACAACTTTTGCCTTTTTAAAACCCCTAAATGATACTGAAATGTTCATGTTTCTTTCTACTAGCAATAATTATTTACCATTTCACTGGAAATGGATACAAACTGAAATCTAAAACACCTTTCTAGTCTTGCACACTCATAAAGCATGTATGAAAATCACAAAATTAATTTTAATGTTTAAAATATTAGCCTGACCTGTGGTGGCGCAGTGGATAAAGTGTCGACCTGGGAACACTGAGGTCGCCAGTTCAAAACCCTGCACTGGTCTGGTCAAGGCACATATGGGAGTTGATGCTTCCAGCTCCTCCCTCCTTTCTCTCTCTCTCTCTCTCTCTCTCTCTCTCTCTGTCTCTCCTCTCTAAAATGAATAAAATAAAAATAAAATAAATTTTAAAATATTCATTTATGCCTGACCAGGTGGTGGCGCAGTGGATGGAGCATCAGACTGGGATGCGGAGAACCCAGGTTCAAACCCCCAAGGTCACCAATGTGAGCACAGGCTCACCTGGTTTGAACAAGGCTCACCAGCTTGAGCCCAAGGTTGCTGGCTTGAGTAAGGGGTCACTCGGTCTGCTGTAGTCCCCCAGTCAAGGCACATATAAAAAAGCAATCAGTGAACTACTAAGGAGCTGCAACAAAAAATTGATGCTTCTCTCTTTTCCTATATGTCTATTCCTCTCTCTGTCTCCCTGTCTCTCAGTCTCTCTCTCTCACCTCTCTCTCTCTCTGTCACACACACACACACACAAATAAACAGCATTCATTTAAACTTTACAGTTTCTTACCGAAGAAGTGTCTGAAAGAATAAATCTTTATACTTTGACAATTTCTTTAGTCTACCTTGTCATACTATGACAACAATTGTGAAATGCAGATTACAATTCAAAACCAAAGCCCTGGCTGGATAGCTCTAACCAGAGCATTCTCTAGATATGTCAAGGCTGTCAGTTTGATCCCTAATCAGGACACATACAAGAATCAACCAATGAAATTATACATATGTGAAACAACAAATTGACGTTTCTCTTTCTACCTCTCTATCTCTCTCTCACACTTCCTCTCCTTCAAATCAATAAATAAACATAAAAAAAAATCAAAACCGGAATGAATCCCATTTGATCATGATGAATTATTTTTTTAATGTGTTGTTGTATTTGATTTGCTAGTATTTTGTTTAGAATTTTAGCATCTGTTATGATTTTAACATAGCCATCTGGCCCTGGACTTTCACTTTTTGGGAGGTGTTTGAGAGTTGTTTCGATTTCCTCCCTGTTTATGGGTCTGTTTAGGCTATCTTTTTTTCCTGACTTAGTCTAGAAAGATTGTATTGTTTTAGAAATTTATCCATTTCTTCTAAATTGTTAAATTTGGTGGCATATAGTTTTTCATAGTATTCTACAATAATTCTTTGTATATCTATGATATCTGTGGTAATTTCTCCTCTTTCATTTTGGATTTTGTTTGGATGAGTCCTTTCTCTTCTTTGATCTTTCCAAAGAACCAGCTCCTTGTTTTATTAACTTTTTTTCTATAGTTTTTCTGTTCTCTATTTCATTTATTTCAGCTCTCATTTTGACTATTTATTTTATTTTTATTTATTTTTGCTCTGATTTTATGAATTTGACTCCAATTGCAAGGGAAGTGAAAGCAAAGATAAATGAAGGGGACTACCTCAGACTAAGAAGTTTTACATAGCAAAATAAACTTACAACAAAACAAATAGACAGCCAACTAAATGGGAGATGATATTTTCAAACAACAGCTCAGATAAGGGCCTCATATCCAAAATATACAAAGAACTCACAAAACTCAACAACAAACAAGCAAACAATCCAATAAAAAAATGGGAAGAGGACATGAACAGATATTTCTCCCAGGAAGAAATACAAATGGGCAAAAGATATATGAAAAGATGCTCATCTTCATTAGTTATTAGAGAAATGCAAATCAAAACTACAATGAGATACCACCTCACACCTGTCAGACTAGCTATTATCAACAAGACAGGTAATAACAAGTGTTGGAGAGGCTGTGGAGAAAAAGGAACCCTCATTCACTGTTGGTGGGAATGTAAAGTAGTACAACCATTATGGAAGAAAGTATAGTGGTTCCTCAAAAGTTAAAAATAGAATTACCATATGACCCAGCAATCCGTTTACTGGCTATATACCCCCAAAACTCAAAAACATCAGTATGTAAAGACACATCCAGCCTCATGTTCATTGCAGCATTGTTCACAGTGGCCAAGATATGGAAACAATTAAAAAGCCCTTCAGTAGAAGATTGGATAAAGAAGATGTGGTACATATATACTATGGAATACTACCAGCCATAGAAATGATGACATAGGATCATTTACAACAACATGGATGGACCTTGATTACATTAGACAGAGTGAAATAAGTAAATCAGAAAAAAACTAAGAACTGTATGATTCCATACATAGGTGGGACACAAAATTGAGACTCATGGAAGCAGACAAGAGTGCAATGGTTACCAGGGAGAGGGGAGAGGGGAAAGAAAGAGAGGAAAGGTGTGTGGGGGGAGGGCATAAAGAAAACCAAATAAAAGGTGACAGAGGGCATTTTGACTTTGGGTGATGGGTATACAACATAATTAGATGTCAAATGATCTGGAGATGTTTTCTCTGAATCTATGTACTCTGATCAATGTCACCTCGTTAAAACTAATTGTCTAAATAAAATTTTTTAAAAAGTCAAAACCAAGTTGACCACTCAAGAAAGTGCTTAGAGCCTGACCAGGAGGTGGCGCAGTGGATAGAGCATTGGACTGGGATGCGAAAGACCCAGGTTTGAGACCCCGAGGTCGCCAGCTTGGGCGCAGGCTCATCTGGCTTGAGCAAAAAGCTCACCAGCTTGGACCCAAGGTTGCTGGCTCCAGCAAGGGGTTACTCGGTCTGCTGAAGGCCCATGGTCAAGACACATATGAGAAAGCAATCAATGAACTACTAAGGTGTTGCACCGAAAAACTGATGATTGATGCTTCTCATCTCTCTCTGTTCCTGTCTGTCTGTCCCTATCTATCCCTCTCTCTGACTCTATCTCTGTCCCTGTAAAAAAGAAAGAAAGAAAGAAAGAAAGAAAGAAAGAAAGAAAGAAAGAAAGAAAGAAAGAAAGAAAGAAAGAAAGAAAGAAAGAAAGAAAGAAAAGGAAAGAAAGAGATTAGATACTGCATTAAGCCCAAATTCAATTTAAAGACTAAATCTTGTTTTAAAAAATGAGTTCGTCCCGAAGCATGGAGGTTGCCAGTTCCATTGCCCAGTCAGGGCACTTACAGGAGCAGCTTGATGTTCCTGTTTCTTTCTCCCTGCCTATCTAAAAAAAAAAAAAAAAAAGTGCATTACTCTTTACACAAGCATGACTACATATTACTATGCTCAAGTTCAAACAGCATTTTAGACATCTTTTAACTTAAAAATCTGAAAAAATACTTTATTTAAAAAAGAAACAAAACCAAAATTATAAGAATATATATTTTTAAAAAACTTCTGATCAGTTTATGCCAACCATTGCATATAATATTCCAACTAAGATATGATTTTAAAAAACTAAAAGTGTGAGGTTTTTTGCATAATTTTGATACAGCCACATAATATTGTTTACATATTTCTTGTAGGAACCACTTGGTTGGCCCCGGCCAGTTTGCTCCGTGGTAGAGCTTCAGGCTAGTGTGTAGATTTCCAGGGTTAAATTCCTGGTCAGGGCACACTAGAGAGGCACTCATCTGCTTTTCCATACTTTCCTCTCTTGCTTCTCTCTGTCATCTATCTATCTATCTATCTATCTATCTATCTATCTATCTATCTATCTATCTATCTATCAGCTATCTATCAATCATCTATCTTTCTATCAATCATCTATTTATCATCTCTCTCTCTCTCTTCCCCTCCTGGAGTCATGGCTCTATTGAAGAGTGTTAGCGCCAGAAGCTGACGATGGCTCCATGGCCTCCACCTCAGGAGCTAAGAAGAGCTTGGTTGCTGAGCAATGTAACAACACTCCAGAAGAACAGAGCGTAACCCCTAGTGTGCTTGCCTGGTGAATCCTGGTTAGGGTGCATGTGAGAGAGCCTGTCTCTGCCTCCTTCCTCTTCTCACTGGAAGGAAGAAAGAAGAAAGAAGAAAGAAAGAAAGAAAGAAAGAAAGACCACTTGGTACTAAATTTTCCATCAAGAAAAAGCCAAACTGGTGCCAGACAAAGCAGCTTACATTGTTACACAATTTTATTTCCAGCATTGTAAACCTGGTATTTTGATAATCTAATTTAGGTATAAAGTAGGCAGACCTGGGAGACACTATAGGAGATGATATTGTCTACTCTACTGAGGGTCCTAGATCTGTGGTTCTTAACCTGGGTTCTATCAAACCCTAGGGCTTCAATGAGTTGGTCTCAGGGGTTCGGAGAAGCCTCTGCCACAGAGGCCAGAATAAAGTAATACCGTAATTTGTTGTGAGTTCATGCACTTTGTTGGTTTTGTTCTTTGAGCAAGGTGATGTTCATGCATGGCTCATTTTGTGCACCAGTAAAAAAACATATACCTATGTCTTGAATTTGGAAAAAATATATATGTTATTTATCACTAAAGAAGGGTTCAGTGAATGCGCATATGAAACTGGTGGGTTTGGTACCTCAAAAAAGGTTAAGAACCACTGTCCTAGATAGAGACCCAGATGTTTTTAAAAGAGGATATAAAGAAAGAACTTTTTAGTTTTGCATAAATATGCATACATATGTTTCTCTAAGTAAGCCTCTTTGAGAACATTTTGAATATTGCAAGTAATTTGCCCCTCACTGAGGCATCAAATCACAAGAGCAGGTATTTACAGAACAGAAATACTGTAGTGACATGGATTGTTAATATGGATTAAAATTTTTCAAACAGAAGACTAATGATTCCTCAGCAACCAATGTTCACAGTAGGATCTTCAGAACATAACTCTGATGAGTGATATACAGAATGGGTCCAAGAGGACAAATGGTTAATCCTGGGTAAAGCTGAATCAAACTGGTGACAGTGGAAAGGAAGAGTAGGTGCCAGAACCATTGTAAGAAATGTGTCAACACACTGGGAACTTTTCATATGTTCTCTTTTGGGGAAGAGATGACCATGACCCCAAAATTTCCACCTTGCTGACCAAACATGGCAATACTCCTGCATCTGCTTTTTCCTCAAACTGTGTTTCCACACCACAGGACGACAGAGCCTCTTCTGCAAATGAAATTTTGTCAATTCTTATATTGTGTGATGAATACACATAAAGAGCTAACTTATATCTAGAAATTGGTTCCACTGTTCAAACTATTATTATTACAATTCTTAGGCATTTATTATTCTTCCGATAAAAGGTTGTAGAGAATATGAAGGTATATATAAAGTAATATATACTTTTGTTTGAAAACTCAATAACCTAGAGAACTCTTACTCTCTAAAACATGGTGCCCAATCAATTACTAAGCTCTCTATTTCTTTCAATCCAAATATTTCTTAACTCCATTCTCCTTCACTGTTTCTCTCATTGTCTTCAATCCAGCCATCACTTTTTTTAGAATAGTGCTCTCTCTCCAAGGATATATAATGTAATGTGAAATATTTATGATAGCTAAGTTTAGTCTCATACCCAAGACATTCAGCCACCATCTTGTTTCCAATTGAAACTTTCTGGTTTCCTGTCCCTGAGTGAAATTCCATGTTCTCGAAACTTGTTTAAGGTCCCAGGGTTGGTAAGACTATGGCTCCGTACTGATTTTGTCAGTTCTCCCTTTCAGAAAGACAAGCCTTACAAACTGTTTCATGCCACAGTGGAGATCAGGGAAAATGTCCTGATGCTAAGTTCCACTCTTCTGACTCCAATTAGTCTGCACTTAACCTGGACCACGGTTACTTTTAAGCACATGCTCCAGATAATGTATTCCTAATGGAATGAAGCCCTGAACTTCGTGCTGGTCCTAAGGTGAAGCCCATTCTTATGAGTCTCACACTGTCAGGGCGAGTGCCCTTCCAAGGTTCAGTTCAAGGAAAAATGGATTGGGGAGAAGATGATTCATTCAACAATTTGAGTTCAGTATGTTATGAATATTCATCTGACCAGCTATGAAAATATACTCTTAGCCAAGTGACCAAGAGCCTAAAAGCTTGTCACACTATAGCACCATGTGCCTGAGAAATTGATCTAATTTTGCTTATTTTTCTTGTTTTGTTTTCCTTGGAAGTGGTATGTATGGGAACACATAAAATGTATTTTCCACACCTTAAAATTTATTTTAAATTTTGTTTTGAATAACTTGTAGACAAGTTATCTGGATAACTGACCAAATATTTTTCATTCACACAAAAATAGTGTATTTGATTGATCTGATAGATACCAAACAAATAAATTCCTAGAAAGTCATTTATAAAATCGCCAGGGTGCAAAATCATTAACTGCATTTTTAGCTCTTAAAAGCTATAGTTTATTTTCTTTCTACTGCAGTCTGTCTTTATTGGTGAAGGAAGGATGGAAGTCAAGGGTGGATAGGGTCATCAAAAGGAGAAGTGAAGGAATAACTGGATTAAAGTGTTTTTATAGGTACACACACATACACAATGAGCAACTTAACCAGCAATTTAACCACACAATATAGTGGCACTTTATGCAATATCCCCAGATGAGTGAAAATGTAGAGTTGGTCTCATCTCTAAATCAGCTGAGTAGCAAAAGAAAAGCAGGCAACTTTAACTAATTCTGCAATGCCCAGAATTGGCAATAGAATCCAAGACCCAGTTTGTTCAGTAGGAACGACAGAGAGGGTATAAAATGAAATATGCACTCCAAGGGAGACAAGTCTCAGACCATCCAAAGGCTTATTGGTAATTAGAAGCACCTTTTATTACTGAGTGGAACCCCAGCACGTGCTAGTAAACTTCAGTATTTATTGCTCAGAGTTGGAGTTGCTATCCTTCTTAGATTATATAACTGAGTCAGACAGTTTTGAATTTTGCAAGTTAATAAAAATGTGTTTATATCTACAACATTCCCCAAGAAAAAAAATTTAAAAAGTATATCCTTGTAGATTAAAGCCAATTTTTGTATTTCCTTTTGTATCCCCTTTAATTTATAAGAACAAGTTGCAGCTCAGAAAAATATGCTATATGTGTGCAAAAATAAAACCATAAATAGGGAAAAATGGAGAAATCTCAAAGCTAGAAAAAATAAATGCAGACAGAAGAAAGATAAACCAATAGCAATATAATGTTGCATAGATAATAAAAATGATATAGAATTCTTAATGTAGTACTTTGGTAATTAAGTTTTCATTTCTGGAAGATTTCATATAAAATTTTTTAAATTATTTTTTATTAATAGCATGGTAGAATACTAATTTTACTCTTAATCATAGATGTTCAAACAAAAGTAAAATTCAAAATTTTAAAAACCAATCAAAAATTATTTAAAATGTGTTGCACAGTGAGTTTATGTTTATATAATGTTATATATCATATCATATGTTTTAATGCAGAGGATAATACTTTCAAAATGTCATTATTGTGAAAACTCTTTTGTAAGTCAATGCCAACCAAATCATAGTAATTTTTTTTTGATAAATTTAATTCTTTACAAAATACACACATGGATATATTGCAATACACAAGATACAAAATTCTAGTTATATAATGTTCTTATTTTGGCTTACAATTATGTTACTACCAGACTGAATGAAATTAAAAAGACACACAGTATCAAGGATGGGAAACCATGGGAACTCTCAAAATTTGGTGGTAGTAAGTTAAGTTGATCATATGTATACTTTTTGATTCTTTAATTTGCATACTGTTCATATGTATACCTTCAACTAATCATATGTATACCTTCTGATTTCAGTAATTTCACTCCCAAGCACGGACCCAGTAGATAGAAGAGCTTACATCTACCAAAAGACATGACATCAAAGCAGCATTATTCTCTCCTGACCAGGCGGTGGCGCAGTGGATAGAGCATTGGACTGGGATGCAGAAAACCCAGGTTTGAGACCCCGAGCTTGCCAGCTTGAGCGCGAGTCCATCAGGCTTGAGCAAAAGCTCACTACTTGGCTCCAGCAAGGGGTTGCTCCGTCCGCTGAAGGCTCGCGGTCAAGGCACATGTGAGAAAGCAATCAATGAACAACTAAGGTGTTGCAACGGCAACAAAAAACTAATGATTGATGCTTCTTACCTCTCTCCGTTCCTGTCTGTCTGTCCCTATCTATCCCTCTCTCTGACTCTCTCTCTCTGTCCCTGTTAAAAAAAAAAAAAAAAAAGCAGCATTGTTTTCAACAACCCACAGTGGAACCAACCTAAGCATCCATCCCCGTAGAGGGTAATGGAAGGTTATATATTAACACATGGGAATCATACCACAGTCAGAGAAAGAGCAAACTACTGTTACTTGCAAAAGGATGAACCTCACACACCTCATGTTTAGATAATGTAGCCAGACACAAAAGCATACATTTCATTTCTAAAAAAAATTCCCAAACAGGCAAAATTATTTTATTGTGTAGAAATCAGAGTAGCAGTTACCTGGCAGTGGGGCTTAGCGATTGAGATGCAGGATGAGGAAGCCTGCTGGATGCCTAGAAATGTCCTATATCAGGATCAGGGACATGGTTACAGGATGTATGTGCATGTAAAAAGTCATCAAGAAAGACCTCAAGACCTGCATGGAGTTATAAGTCAGTTAAATACACAAGCATTTGAATAAAATAAATGCCTGAAAGAATGAAAACAAAATAATAATAGGTGTTACTTTTGTGTGGTAGAACTGAGACTCATTTCCTTCTTGAGGTTCGTTTCCTTTTCTGTACTTTTTTGCTTCTCTCAATTTTTAAATTGAACACATACTATCCTACTTTTATAATAAAAAACAACTGATAAATATATTTATAACAGAAGTTGCCATAATAATGGAAATAAAGCAAGAATAAAATGCGTCCCTGGCTGGCTTGCTCAGTGGATAGAGTGTTTGTTGGCCGGTCGTGCAGATGTCCAGGGTTTAATCCCCAGTCAGGGCACACAGGAAAAGCGACCATCTGCTTTTCATTCCCCTCTCTCTTCCTCTTCTCTTCCCCTTTCACAGCCAGTGATTCGATTGGTTCAAGCATCACCCTTGGTTCTGAAGATAGCTCAGTTGATTCAGGCATCAACCCCAAGCAGGGCTTACCAGGTGGATCCCAGTTGGGGCACATGCAGGAGTGTGTGCCTTTCTATCTCCCCTCCTCTCACTTAAAAAAAAAATAAAACTTGCATTTTATAAAATTAATCCATCCAGTTCAAGGTTCAGTTCAACATGTTTTTTGTTTTTGTTTATTTTGTACTTGTTTCTATGTTTTAATTTATGGAAAGAGTATTTGTCTTTCTTGTCTTACTATTTTGTCCACAAAATAAAAAATATTTTTCTAGTGTAATATATTGTCTTTTTGTTGGAGGTGTTTTGTATTTTGCAATACATTCATGATAACCATCCAAAAGTTTGCCTCTTGCAGCTTCAGGGATTTAACTCTTATGTCTTCCCTGAAGATAAGAAAGGTTGTGTTGTTTCTGTGTACGTCATTGTGGTTTGTTAAAATTTAAAACAGCTGTGCAGAGGAAATGGCTCTCTAATTAGAACAATGTGGGGAGCAAACCAAGGGAAGCTGGAAGGGTGATTGAATGGTGCTTGAACAGAGTTTTAAGAATTCAGGTTAAGTTCTATATTTGTAGGCTGATGTTGGATAGGCATTTTCACTTACCATATATTCCTTGGTTTCAGCACAATCAATTCTGATCTGGCATGCTTCCTGAAGAGTAATTTTGCCTTAGTCTGTTTTGTTGTATTTTTTATTTTATAAATTTAACTGAGATAATCATGGATTATCTCATGCAGTTGTAGGAAATACTTTCCCCATTGTTAACATTTAGCCAAAATGATAGTACAATATTACAACCAGGATGCCAACATTGACACAACCCATTCTCACTTGTACTTGTGTGTGTTGAGTTCTTTACAATTCTATCCCATGCACAGATTTATGTATCTACCACCACAATCAAAAACTAAAAACAAAAACCTTTATTTTGCTCTTTGGTAACTATACTCACTACTCACCCATCCTCATCCTTAAACCTTGCCAACCAAAATATGTTCTTCATTTATAAAATTTTGTCATTTTAAGATGTTATATTAGTGAAATAATACAGTATGTAACATTTTGAAATATGTAGATATTTTTCACTTGGCTTAATCTCCTGGAGAACCATCCATGTTATTACATGTATCAATAGCTCATTACTTGGTACTGCTGAGTAATAGCCCCTAGAACGTATGTTATTTTAACCATCCACTTGATAAAATATATCTGAGCCATTTTCAGTTATTTGATGGGTACAAATAATATTCTCTGTTTATTGTATTTTGTTTCATCTGTAAAAATAAGTTTTATTACCTGGGGATATAAGCCTGAGTGCATTTACTGGATTCATTGTAATTGCATGTTTAGGTTTATACAAAACGGCCAAATAATTTCAAAATGTTTGTGCAATTTCACATTGCCATCAGCCATGTATGAGTGATCTGGTTTCTGTACTTCCTCACCAGTATTTGTTATTGTCAGTATTTTTGTAAAATATTTTAGTGGTTCTAATAGGTGTACAGTGATTTCCCATAGTGGTCTTAAATGTATTCCACTCATTTGATATGTTGCATTTTCATATTTGTCCAAATCCATGCACTTTTCCAATTTCCTCTGAGATTGCCATTGACCTGTGATTATTTACATGTGTGTTATTTTTATGTATAGAGATTTTTTTGTTTTATCCCCTTTAATAACTTCTAATTTGATTCTAATATAGTCAGAGAACATTCTGTATGACTTCATTTGGCTTCAATTCTTTTAAATGTTGAGGTTTGTTTTACAGTCCAAGATATGGTTGATTTTCATCAATATCTCATAGGCCTTAGGAAAAAAATGTGTATGTTCTGCTGCTGTTCCATGGAGAGTTCTATATATGTTAATTAGATCCTGTTAGGTGATGGTGAGTTTTTCTGTATCTATGTTGATATTCTCTCCTGACATTCCATCAGTCACAGATAAATTTTAAAGTTCCAGCTATAATTGTGAAACTATTTCTCTTTTAAACCCTCTAAGTTTTGTTTTATATATTTTGATGTTCTGTTGCTTGGTGCACACAAATTTAGAATTGCTGTGTTTTCCTTGTGAATTTATAATTTTATCATTATGTAATATCTTTTGCCTCTAGTAAATTTCTTTGAAGACTACTTTTTCAAATACTAATATAACCACTCTTACTTTGTTAATAATGTTATGTGACATATCTTATGCCAGCCATTCTTTTGTTTTCATCCTGCTTAGGTCATTGAATTTGAAGGGAGTTTCTTGTGAACAATGTATAATTTGGTTACTCTTTCTGCCAGTATGTTTTTTGATTAGTATATGCTTATTATTTACATTTGAAGTGATTTTTGAAATATAAATATTTACATCTCATTTCATTAATTATTCCATTAGTTTTTTCTCATTTCTTGTTCACTTTCTTTTCTTTTGTTGTCCTCTGTAATTTACTTGAATATTAGAATTTTATCATGATCTATAAATATTTGAATGTTTTTATAATAATTTCTGTGGTTATAAAAATATATATACTTGACATATCACAGTTTTCTGGTATCATTATTTTATCACTTCATGTGGAGTGAGAGAGTTTCACTTCTATTTAGGTCTCTCCCCACTTTTGAATACCTTTGTCTTGAGTATCAGATTTCATTACAATTTCTGTTTTAATCATCAAATATGATTGATAAAACTCACAGGAAGAAATATAGTCTATTGCATTTGCTTGTATTTCCCCTATACCATTGTTTTTTCTTTCTGATGCTACAGGGTGCTTTCTTGATACATTGTTTTTTATTAAAGAGCATCTTTTTTGATAATTTTGTGGGTGAGTTTAACCTTTTTGATATAAAATATATTATACTTTTTTTTTACTCGAAACGTCTTATTTCTCTTTCATCCCAAAACGATAGTTTCACTGGGTATAGATTTTTTCCATTGACAGGTTTTTTTTTATTTTTTATTTCAGTACTTAAAAAACTCTGTGCCATTTCCTTCTTCATAGTTTCCAAAGAGAAACCCACTCAGTAGAACTTGTATTTACCTACTGTTGATGTGTCTTTCTCCATGGCAGATTTTCAGATTTTTTTCTTTGTTTTTCATTTTTCAGGATTCAATTATTGTCTTTGATGTACTTTTTTGTGTGTTTATTCTGTTTAAAGTTTGCTAAACTTCTTAAGTCTGCAGGTTTATTTCTTTCACCAAATTTGGAACGTTTTCAATCATTATTTTCATTGAACAGTTTTTTAGCCCTCTTCTTCATCTGTAATGATGCAATCATTGGATCTTTAGCTAATGTCCTGAAGGTCTCTGAATCTCTGTTATTTTTTATTCCAGTTTATTTACATTTTGTTGTTCAGGTTGGGAAAATTCATTTGACCATTGCTCAAGTCCATTGATCTTACTCTTTGTCATCAACCCTCTACTATAAGTCTATTGTGCAAAGTTTTTTTTTTACTGTTATTGTAATTATCAGCTCTATAATTTTCATTTAGTTATATTTTCATAGCTTCTATTTCTTTGCTGAAATTGTATTTTTTATCTTTTTTTTGGAGAATCAGTAATTGGTTGTCCAAACATTTTATAATGGCTGCTTTCAATCATTGTAAGGTAATGCCAACATCTAATTTATCTTGATTAGAGTCAGCTGCATTCTTATTCTAGTTGGGGTTTACTTGGTTCTTTGCATAATGAGATATTTTTCATTGAATCCAGCACATTTTGTTTATTCTGCTATGTCTTTTTAAATCTTTTATTTTAGCAAGTGGTTACCCTATTTAGGTTTAGCACACAGGTCTCATTTTCTTTGTGGGTCGTGGTTCCAGTAACAGTTTAATTTCCAGAATGTTTGTAGTGTTTTGTTTTGTTTGTTTTTAGTAGAGTTGGTCTCTCTGATGTTAGTGTGTTGTTCATTCAGCACTGGGGTCCCACATTGGTCTGCCTTACTTTTACTACTTTTCTTTTTTAAAAAGTTTTTCAATTCTGGCTGATATTCAGTATTATATTAGTTTCAAGTGTATAACATATTGGTTAGACAGTTATATGACTGACAAAGCAATTCTCTACTAAGTTTAGTACCCACCTGGCACTATACATATTTATTTCATTATTGACTATATTCTTTATGCTATGCTTTACATGCCTACGACTATTTTATGACTGTTAATTTGTACTTTTAATCCCTTCACCTTTTTTACCCAGACCCCAAACTCCCTCCCATCTGGCAACTATCAGTTTGTTCTTTGCACCTATGAGTTTGTTTGTTTCGTTTGTTCTTTAGATTCCACATATAAGTGAAATCATATGTTATTTGTTTTTTCTATCAGACATTTCACTTAACATATTACCCACTAGATTCATCTACATTGTCACAAACGGTTAAGATTTTATAACTTTTAATATATCATTGTATACATATACCACATCTTCTTTATCCAATTGTGTATTAATAGACATGCAGGATTCTTCCATATCTTGGTTATTGTAAATAATGTTGCACTGAAATAGAAATGCATATGTCCTTTAGTGTTTTGAATTTCTTTAGATAAATACCCAGAGTGGGCCCTGGCCAGTTGGCTCAGCAGTAGAGCATTGGCCCGGCATGTGGAAGTCCTGGGTTTGATTATTGGTCAGGGCACACAGGAGAAGTGCCCATCTGCTTCTTCACCCTTCCCCCTCTCCTTCCTCTCTATCTCTTTTTCCCCCTCCCACGGCCAAGGCTCCATTGGAGCAAAAAGTTGGCCTGGGTGCTGAGGTTAGCTCCATGGCCTCTGCCTCAGGTGCTAGAATGGCTCAGGCCACAACAGAGAGGTGCCCCAGATGGGCAGAGCATCACCCCCTGGTGGACATGCTGGTTGGATCCCAGTCTTGTGCATGCTGGAGTCTGTCTGACTGCCTGCCTGCTTCTCACTTCAGAAAAAAACAAAAACAACAACAACAACAAAAAAACCACCCACAGTGAATTTCTGGGTAACATGGTAGCTCTAATTTTAATTTTTTTTGATGAGCTTCCATAGTGTTTTCCACTGTGGCTGAGCCAGTTTACAATCTCACCAACATTACACAAGGGTTCCCTTTTCTTCACATCTTTACCAACACTTGTTGTTTATTGATTTATTGATGATAGTCATTCTGACTGATGTGAGGTGATATCTCATTGTGTCCTCTTAGCACCTTTCAGAGTTCCCTTTTAGTTACTTCTTGCATAATTTCCAGGAACTATATTTGTACTCAGCAAGAAGCAGGATGAAATAAAGCTACGTCATTTTTCAGACTGAAAGTCCTAGTTGTTGTTTTTTTATTCCCCTCAACATCTCCCTTGCCCTGCTCCCCACAGTGCCTTCCCTTCAGGATCATCCCATCCTATCATCCTCTTTCCCTCTGTGCTCTTTTCCTCTGGTCTCTTGGATCCCACCTCTGTCTCAATACCGTTCCTCAGTTCACATTGTTCACTGGATTCCTCAAATGAGTGAAGTCATATGACATTTTTCTTTCTCTACCTGGTTTATTTCACTTAACATAATAGTTTCCAGGTCCATCCATGTCAAAAAGGTAATATTTCCTTCTTTTTTATGGCCTCATAGTATTCCATTGTATATATGTATCAAAGCTTATTAATACACTCGTCCACTAACGGACTGTTTCCAGGTCTTGACTATTGTAAACAATGCTATCAAAAACATGAGGGTGTATTTCTTCTTTTGAATCAGTGATATGGTGTTCTTAGGATATATTCCTAAAAGTGGGATGGTTAGGTCAAAAGGCAGTTCAATTTTTAACTTTTTGAGGAATCTCCATACTGTTTTCCACAGTGGTTGCACCAGTCTGCATTCCCACCAGCAGTGCAGGAGGGTTCCCTTTTCTCCACATCCTCGCCAGCACCTATAATGTGTTGTGTTGTTAATGAGTGCCATTCTGACTGGTGTGAGGTGATATCTCGTTGTGGTTTTAATTTGCATTTCTCTAATGATTAGTGATGTTGAACATTTATTCATCTGCCTATTGGCCATCTGTATGTCCTATTTGAAGAAGTGTCTATTCATTTCTTTTGCCCATTTTTTGATTGGATTGTTTATCTTCCTGGTGTTGAGTTTTATAAGCCCTTTATAAATTTTGGTTCTTAACACTTATCAGACATATTGTCGAATATATTCTCCCATTATGTGGTTTGTATTTTTATTCTGTTCTTATTGTCTTTAGCTGTGCAAGAGCTTCTTAGTTTAATATAGTCCCATTTGTTTATCCTGTCTTTTATTTCACTTGCCCATGGAGATAAGTCAGCAAATATATTGCTGCTCAAGATGTCGAAGAGCTTACTGCCTATGTTTTCTACTAGATACTTATGGTTTCATGACTTACATTTAACTCTTTTATCCATTTTGAGTTTATTTTTGTGAATGATGTAAGTTGGTGGTCTAGTTTTATTTTTTTGCAGGTAGCTGTCCAATTTTCCCAACACCATTTGTTAAAGAGGCTATCTTTACTCTATTTATGCTCTTAACTCCTTTGTCAAATATCAATTGTCCATAAAGGTGTGGGTTTATTTCCGGGTTCTCTGTTCTGTTCTATTGATCTATAGGCCTGTTCTTATGTCAGTACCAAGGTGTTTTGAGTACAATGGCCTTGTAGTAAAACTTGATATCAGGAAATGTGATACCACCCACTTTATTCTTTTTTTTCAAGATTGCTGAGGTTATTTGTGTTCTTTTTGTTCCATATAAATTTTTGGAATATGTGTTATATATCTTTGAAGAATGTCATTGGTATTTTAAGTGCTATTGCATTGAATTTATAAATTGCTTTGAGTAATATAGACATTTTAATGATGTTTATTCTTCCAATCCAAGAACACGGTATATACTTCCACTTGTTTGTATCTCCCTTGATTTCTTTTATCAATGTTTTATAATTTTTTGAGTACAAATCTTTAATCTTCTTGGTTAAATTTACACCTAGGTTCTTTATTTTTTTGTTGCAATAGTGAAGGGGATTGTTTCCTTAATTACTCTTTCTGACAGTTCATTGTTGGTGTATAAAAATGCCTCTGATTTCTGATTATTAATTTATATCCTGCCACGTTGCTGAATTCATTTATCAGGTACAGTAGTTTTTTTTACTGAGACTTTAGGGTTTTCTCTATACAGTATCATATCATCAGCAAATAATGATAGTTTTACTTCTTTTCCAATTTGGATGCCTTTTATTTTTTTCCTCTTGTCTGATTGCTGTGGCTAAGACTACTGAAACTATGTTGAATAAGAGTGGTAAAAGGAGGCACCCTCGCCTTGTTCATGATCTTTAGGGGATTGTTTTTAATTTTTGCTCATTAAATATAATGTTGGCTGTGGATTTGTCATAAGTGGCCTTTATCATGTTGAGGTATGTTCCCTGTATTCCCACTTTGCTAAGAGTTTTGATCATAAATGGATGCTCGATTTTATCAGGTGTTTTTCCTGCATCTATTGATATTATCATGTGATTTTTCTCCTTTCTTTTGTTTATGTGATGAATCACATTGATTGATTTGCAAATATTGTACTATCCTTGCCTCCCCAGAAAAAGTCCCACCTGATTATGATGAATAATTTTTTTCGTGTATTGCTGGATCCAGTTTGCTAATATTTTGTTGAGAATTTAGGCATCTAAATTCATCAGGGATATTGGCCTATAATTTTCTTTCATTGTGTTGTCTTTGCCTGGTTTTGGCATCAGAATTATGCTCACCTCATAAAAGGAGCTTGGAAGTCTTCCCTCCTCTTAAATTTTTTGAAATAACTTGAGAAGAATAGGAATTAGTTCTTCTTTGAATATATGGTAAAATTTGCCTGTGAAGCCATCTGGCCCAGGGCTTTTGTTTGTTGGTAGTTTTTGATAACTGTTTCAATCTCATTTGTTGTAATGGGTCTGTTAGGTTTTCTGATTCTTCCAGATTGATATTTGAAAGATTATATGTTTCAAGAAATTTGTTCATTTCACCTAGGTTGTCTAATATTTTGGCATACAGTGCTTCATAGTATTTTCTTACAATCCTTTGTATTTATGTTGTGTCAGTTGTTATTTCTCCTCTCTCATTTCTAATTTTATTTATTTGAGTCCTGTCTCTTTTTTCTTGGTGAATCTGGTTAAAGATTTATCAATCTTGTTTACCTTTTCAAAGAACCAGTTCTTGGTTTCATTGATCCTCTGTATTGTTTTTTTGGCCTCTATGTCATTTATTTCCACTCTGATCTTTATTATTTCCTTCCTTCCACTTCCTCTTAGCTTTACTTGCTGTTCTTTTTCTAGTTCATTTAGATGCAGGGTTAAGTAATTTATTTGAGCTTTTTGTAGTTTCTTGATATATGCCTGTATTGCTATAAACTTCCCTCTCAGGACTGCTTTTGCTGTGTTCCATAAATTTTGAGTTGTTGTATGCTCATTTTCATTTATTTCTAGAAACATGCTATTTAATTTCCAAGTGTTTGAGTATTTTTTAGTTTTCCTGTTGTAGTTGATTTCTAGTTTTATGCCATTGTGATCAGAGAAGATGCTTGATATGATTTTAATTTCTTAAATTTGTTGAGACCCATTTTGTACCCTAACATGTGGTTTATTCTAGAGAATATACCATGAGCACTTGAAAAGAATGTATATTTTGTTGCTTTAAGGTGAAAGGTTCTGAAGATATCTATTAAATTCAGTTGATCTAGTGTGTCCTTTTAGTCTTCTGTTTCTTTGTTAATTTTCTTTCTGGAGGATCTATCTAGTGATGTTAGTGGGAAATTGAAATCCCCTACTATTATAGTATTGCTGCTGATCTTGCCCTTCATGTCCATCCAAGTCTGCTTTATATATTTAGGTGTTCCTATATTAGGTGCATAGATATTTATAATTGTCATATCTTACTGTTGAATTGCTCCATTTATCATTATGTAGTGACCTTCTTTATCTCTTTGTTTTAAATTCTATTTTGTCAGATATAAGTATTGCTATCCCAGCTTTTTTATTTCCATTTGAATAAAATATTTTTTCTATCTCTTCCCTTTCAGTCTATGTGTATCTTTTGTTTTGAGGTGGGTCTCTTGTAGACAGCATATGTACAGGTCCTGTATTCTTATCCCTGCAGCTACCCTATGTCTTTTGATTGGATTGTTTAATCTATTTATGTTTAATATTATTATTGATATGTAGTTGCTTATTGCCAGTTTATTCTTTAAATCTACATTTTTCTTTTACTATATTTTTCTCCATTTGTTCTGTTTAACAAACAGGCTCCTTAACATTACTTGCAGCATTGGTTTGGTTGTAATAGATTTCTTTAGTTCTTTTCGGGGAGGGGAGCTTTTTATTTCTCCTTCATTTTAATGATAACCTTGCTGGATAAAGAAATCTTTATTGTATGCTCTTGTTCTGCATTACTTTGAATGTTTTTTGCCATTGCCTTCTGGCCTCAAGTATTTCTGTTGAGAAGTCAGATGTCATCCTTATGGGGGCTCCTTTTTAGGTGATTGACCTTTTTTCTCTTGCAGCTTTTAGTATTTTTTTCTTTAACTCTTAGCTTTGGTATTTTAATTATTATGTGTCTTAGTGTAGGTTTCTTTGGGTTTCTCTTTAATGGAATTCTCTGTGCTTCTTAAACTTGTGTGACGTTTTCCTGCATCAATTTAGGAAAGTTCTTAGCTATAAATTTTTTCAAACAGGCTCTCTATTTTTTGTTTTTTCTTCTTCTTTAGGAATCCCCATGATGCAGATGTTGTTTGTCTTTATGTTGTCACAGAACTCTCTTAGAGTTTCCTCAGACTTTTTAAGACTTTTTTTTTTTTTTGCTGCTCTGCTTCTGTGCTTTCGTTTATCTTGTCTTCTAAATTGCTGATTCAATCTCCTGCTTCATCCAGCCTGCTTTTAATTTCTTCTAGTGTAGTCTTCGTTTCTGATATTGCATTTGTCATTTCTGACTGGTTCTTATTTATTATTTCAATCTCCTTTATGATGCTTATTATCATTTTATTTAGGTGCTCATTGTGTCTATCCATTGTTGTTCTGGGGATTTCTCTTGTTAACTCATTTGGATTGCATTTCTCTGTCTTCCCATTTTGTCTGTGTATACACTCCTCATTTGGGTGTGTTGTTTGTGAAGCTAGCTAAGTGTAGGGTTGGTATTGTCTGACTCTAATTGGCAGTTGTGTTATTTTTAGGTGTTCTTGTTTTGACATCAGCTGTTTGTAATTTGCTATTTATAATCTGCTGTGGGCTACTTATCTGCTATCACTGCTCTTTTTGCTGTTTGTTTCGGCATTATTTTTTTGTCTTAGCTAGGTCAGGTGTGAGGATCCCTTCCTTAAGCTTCCACTCTAACAAGTGTTGTTAGGTCCTGACCTGATGCTTTTCGTATCTGGCTGCTAAATGTGCCTGCACTGGACCTCCCTGCCCAGGGCCTGATGCAGATCAATGAGGGTCACTACCTATGACTGGTTTTATCAACCTTTCTGGAGCTACAGATGATCCAGATCTTGTGGCTGCCTCTGCTGAGCCCAGATGTGGTTGTAAATATCAGTTGCACTCTTAGGCTTGCTTTTACCTATCTACTCTCGGCCTGGGAGAAATTCCTTTTAAAGTTCAAGTTCCCCTGAGATTCCCTTTCTGTTGCCTCTCATTTCTGGCTACTTATTATGGGCTAGTACTATAATTCAGTGATTAGTTACACTATTGGATGTGGCCTGCCCCTTAGCCTCAGGTGTCATTCTATCCAGACTTTTTATTTATTTTATTTTATTTTGGTTTTTTTTCTTCTCTTTTAGCACTCAGTAGGGTATAATCACAGGGGTCCAGTTGGTGTGGACCCTGTGCTCCCATTGTGTGGTCTGTCTACAGGCCTGCCACTGCTTTTTCTGCCTGGGGCATTTGGGCTCAGGTGCTGCTGGCACCAGCCCACCTACATGGCTTCCGTAGCCTCCACTGCCCCTAGCAGTATTGAGCATGCCCAGTTGGACTGCTTCTAAGGTTGCCCTAGCCTCTACTGTGGCTGAGAGCAGGCCTGCACCACGGGCAAGTTTGTGCATGGGCTTGGGCCTCCACAGCCTCCGCCACAGCTTCTGCCTACACAGGTGGGTCTGTGCACACCCGCTGGGACTGTTTTTATGGTTGCCTCAGCCTTCACTGCTGCCAAGGGTGGGTCTACATTGCCAAGGGAGTTTGTATGTTGGCTCAGACCTCCTCAGCAGCCACCATGGCTACCACCTCTGCAGCCAGACCCTCATGTGCCTGCTTGAACCACTGCCAAGGTCGCCCGGCTTCCACTGCTGCTGAGGGCATACCCATACTACAGGTGGGTTTGCGCACTGGCCCAGACTTCTGCAGTGTCCACAGAAGCTTTGGCCCTTGTTGGTGGGCTCATGCACGCCCGCATGGACCCTCCTCTGCTGTCACTCAGGCCTCCACTCCTGTCAAAGGTGGGCCCACACTGCAGGCAGGACTGTGTATGAGCCTGGACCTCTGTAGTGGCCACTGCAGGCTGGCCTGCGCATGCTCACTTGGACTGCCCTGGCCTCCACAGCCATACCCTGGCCTCCACAGCCATGCCTGCTGCCTCGGGCCTGCCCACCCCCAGCAAGCACTCAGCAGTGCTGGTGGTGGTGGTGTAGCTTAGACCTTTACACTCACTATTTGTGTCCCTAATGTGCTGCGTGCCTCTAAGTGCCTCTTTGTTCTATCTGGGGCAGGATAGCCTCCGCTGGATGGGGTAATTTCTTCCGTTTGCTCGTGATGCTGTTTCCAGGAAAAATAATCACTTTAGATTTGGGGAGTGATTCAGCCCAGGGGTTAGGGTATCCATCCCTCCAAGTGTCTCACCCTGTGCCTCTGAGACCCCCCCCCCCCTCTCTCTCTCTGGCAACTCCTGTCCTCCCAGCACTCCCCACTCCTGGAGCTCCGAGAAATTGGTTGTGAATGAGGCTCTCTGTGCCATACCTTTAAAACGTAGCCTGGGTCTGAAAGTTCTGCCTCCTTCTCTCAAATAGTATCTAGGCTCTTTTCTCAGTCAAATATAGTCCGTAAACCTCTTCCAGGTTCCAGAGCTCTAGACTGGGATTCTGGTTTTGAGGCTGAGGACCCACAACTCACCGGGCAATCTTCCCTGTTGCAAGCATCCCTCCCAGCCACTGCTCACTCCCAGGAGCGGGGCAGTCCTTTCCGTATCTCTGTCTTTCTTATCAGTCTTGTTGTGGCTTCTTTGGTGGTCCTCGGCTAAGAATCCTCTTAGTTTAGTCCAAAGTTGGTCTTACAAGATGAATGTTCTCAGAATTAAGTTGTAATCCACCTTGGTTCTGGGAAGTGGGAGTTGGAGTGTCTGCCTACTCTGTGACCATCTTTTCTCTTCTCCTAGTTGTTTGTTTATAAAGATAATTAATAATATTTATATCTTGAGAAAAATTAAAAAGCTACAGATGTTATTTCATGTACACTAGAAGATGCTGAAAATTTGTCACCTCACAACTTAATAAAGTTTTAAAATTCAAAAATATTTTTTGAAGTTATTTTCTTCTATTTTATACAACTTTATACATAATTGAGTGTTGGGTGTGATGCACATGAAATGCAAAAGAAATAGAAATGAGTTTATTTTCTTGCTATTCCTCTTTTGTCATATCCTTCTTTATATATTAAATATGACAGAATCCTAAATAATTGATAATGCCTTGGATTAGTGGTTCTCAAGGTGTGCTTCCTGGATCAGTGGCATCAGTATCACCTAGACATTTTTTAGAAATTTAAATTCTGAGAACCTATTTCAGATTTAAAACAATATTATCTTACTTTCAGATGTACAACTTACTGATCACAGACATTTATGTACTCTAAGAAGTGATTACCTCAATAAGTTTATTATGCATCTGACATCATACATAGTTATTATTATATAATGTTAATGACTATGTTCTTTATGCTATGCTTTACATCCCTATGACTGTTTTTATAACTGGCAATTTGTACTTCTTATGTCTTTTACCTTTTTCACCCTTTTCTCCAACCCCCATCTTATCTGGTATAAACTCATTTTAAGGACTCAATTACTATCAGAACACACAACTAACTCCTTATAAGATACTATCCATAATTATATTGCTCAAAAAATTTCAAATGAATAAAGTTATAAAACATGATATTATCAACAGATATATTTTAAAAGAATTATTTTACAGATTCTTTATATCTACCTATAAAGAAAATACTTATATTGGCCATAATCAAATTTAGTGCATTTTATAAACAAAATTTAGAATTTTTTTGAAAAATGACAACTACAATGGAAAACTGTCATTTCTTAGCATGCTACTCTCTTAGCCTAAGGGTTGTATCATATATACTTTTCACTGACAATGGTTGCTTAATAGAATGGTAAACAGAACAGAAAAGGAATCTGCTGGAAGTTGAAACAACATCTGATAATTACTATATTTTATGTACATCATATATTTTCTTTAAATGGAGGGTAGATCTAAAATATACATTTGGAAAATTAAAAAGGAAACTTGAAATGCTTTCTACTGGCAAGCAAGATGCCAGACAAGTGAACAATTTATAACATTTCTCTATAAAGTTACACCTACTATATTATAATTTGCTTTCCAAAATTTTACGTATTAAGAAAAAGAAACACTATTTGTGTGTGTGTGTGTGTGTGTGTGTGTGTGTGTTTAAGTGTTCTTATTTAAGAGAAAGAGTAACAACAAATCTAACTGATTGAGTGGTCATAAGCATTGAAAGCAAGTGAGGGTAAATGAGATGTGAGTGAAAAAGACAACTTTTCAGTAAATCTGGGTGATAATGAGAGAGGACCAGTATGGTGGAGATTTTCACAAATTCTATTTTGATCATGTTGCTTTTTAGGAGCCTTTGAGCTATCTGAGTAAAGAGGTAAAGTAAGTATTTTAATATGTGACATGGCCCTCAAAGGAGAAGTCAGAGCCAGGAACACTAACATGCTGAGGGTGATTGAAACGGAAGGCTGGACAGAAATGTGTGGGGAGACAGAAGAGGAAGGAGCGCTTTGAAAGTCTTAAAGAATTTCATCATCTCTTAGTCAGGAGGATATAAGGAGCCAGAAAGGGATGTAAATAAGGTCCTGCAATGTGATATTATTCAGGAGAGTGTGAAATTACAGAACCAGAGCATGGGAACTGTTGAAAAGAGACTGTAGAATAAGATACTGTGTTGAATACTGATAAAAGAACTCATTGGGAAAGCACTTTCCCTCCCTCTGTCTTTAAAAAAAAAAAAAAAAAAAACTCAATAGAAAGGCCAGATTAGAGTAGATTCCAGGTGATTGAAAAGAGGGGTGGAAATAGTGGGAACATACAAAACTTTCAAGGAATTTAACTTTAGGGACAAGAGAAGGAAGAAACCGGTATCTGGAGATGCTATGGGTTAAGAAAGTTTAACTTTTGTAAAAAGTGGTGCTGCATCTTTGAGCAACTTATTCACAAAAAGCAGATCACTGGAATGTTCACAAGACAGAGGGTAGTACATAAAGGAAAATGGGGAAAAGGAGTTTCAGGGAGAAGCTTCTGACCCAGACATTAAGTGTACATCCACCTCCTTCATACAAAAAAGAAAGGGGGAAGTGTAGACACCAAGGCAAGCATTTTGTAGAACTCAAAAGAAAGCAGTGAAGTTTATTGGCTGAAACATTTTATGTTTTATTTCTTTTTTGTAAAATGAAAGATGGGGTTAATTTTGTGTGTTTGTTGGGAGATAGTTGGATAAAAGTGTAGAAGGTGTTAACAAATATTTGGGGGTTTGAAAAAATGATTTGCTTAGGGAAATAAGAGTATGACTACATGGCAGTGCCATGAGTTCAGATGAATTAAAACACACACAACACACACACATTTGTGTAATACTGCCCATATTTATCTATCTATACACACCCATAGAAACACACATGAGTATATACATAAATGTGATGTTGCCTGAGTGGATAATATTGATAGATAGATGATAGATAAATAGATAGATAGATAGATAGATAGATAGATAGATAGATAGATAGATAGATATAGATATCTTTGTGCAAATATACACAGAGAAATTTCTGGAAACATATGAATGTAAATAATTGGTCACCTGACTTGCAGTGGCGCAGTGGGTAAAAGTGTCGACCTGGAATGCTGAGATTCAAAACCCCTGGCTTGCCTGGTCAAGGCACATATGAAAGTTGATGCTTTCTGCTCCTCCCCGCTTCTCTCTCTCTTTCTCTTTCTCTCTCTGTTTCCTCTCTCTAAAAAATGAGTAAATAAAATCTAAAAAATAAAAACTAGCCTTTAAAAGAAAAAAGAAAAACAAATTGGTCAATTATATCATATATATATATATATATATATATATATATATATATATATATATATATATATATGATATTCATGTATATAGAACCATCTTCAATGGTGTATCAACATATCCATCTATGTGATAAAATTTTAAATGGTTTTCACTTTGTTTCTTGTATTTTTATGGATTTTTGTATATTATGAATGAGCACTAAGGCAAAAAAAGAGGAAAAATATTCTGTCAGTTAAATGAACTATGTTATCTGTAAAATGATTGACTGTGATAATCTAACTATATATTTTTACTAAATAGTATTCATTCAACTCTAAATACTCAGAGGGGCAACATTTCAACAGTTTCTACTTCATTAAGAGCTACAAGAAACCACAGTGGTAATGCTATTTTATAAAAACCTACTTTTCTATTATTTCTTTTTTTATGTTATCGACATCAGAAGTTATTTAATGAATCAGATCTTTTTATGCCAGCTGCTGAAAAGTATAAAGTCAATTAATTAATATTCATAGGAGTCTCTGCCTCTACTTACCTCAGCAGAAAGACAAAAAACTTATTCTAAGATATAACATTAGATATTAGTCAAGAAAAAATTTTCCAATATGTAATAAGTTTGGGAAACTGTGGATGAAATGTAATTGAATATGAGATTTGGGTTTTTTTGGGTTTTTATTTTTATGTCAGGTATTTTCAGAGCCTTTAAGTGTTTCTCTAAGAGGTGGAATCTGCGGTATTTCCTTGGCTTTCTTGTCTCAGAAAGTGTGTGTGCATGTGTGTGTGTGTACTCAGACACAGATGCGTGTGAAGGACTGTTACCAAAACAAGACATAATTCATGTTGTCTGTTGCCCTTTTTTAGCCAATTTTATAAGACACAGGAACCGAGAATGTATAAGAGCATCTTTAATTCAAATTGCAGCAACTAACTTGAAAAGGCAGGGACTCCTGTCCGAAAGAACTGCCTTCCACTCTCCTGTTATTGGCAATTTTTATAGGGTTCAAGGGCGTTTAGTAATGATGTAAGGGGCAAAAACGTCCATGCAGTTAGTCATATAACAATGTGCAGGAGATGGGGGTTCAGTTATAGGAAAGTCTCCTACGCAAGTTCTTTTGATGAAAACAGGCTCAATTAGCATAGTCCTATATGATGTCCTTGGTAAATCTTCAAGACAGCCAGGGTCAGGTGCCTCACAGGAAGAGCCAGGAACTGGCACCTCTGGGATCATCTGCCTCTGGTACTTGTCTAAAAAGACTCCCTGTTTTCTTAGGATACAAAGCAAAGATTTAAAATTGGTGAACAAAGTTTCTGATTAATTGATAGGCCTTAACTTTTAACAGTAAATACTGTGACTAGGCTTTTACAAACAACTACTGTCTTTTAAACTTCTCTAATGGTCAAGTCCTTCCCCAATGTAAGCTTTCCCTGATATTCCTGCAAAGGTAAACTTTTGCCTGCACTTCAAATAAAGGCCAAGGAGCCATTAAGAGAGTATAGCAAGCAGATTAACTATTTCCTAACCCTTACATATCTCCTATTTATTACAACTAAAAGTTACTATTATTGAAGTTTAATTTCTCACTTTTGAACTCCCCTATCAGCACCTGCCTAAATATTACCTAATGAAACATATTCTGCAAACTGGGGAATGTTACAGTATTTCCCCACGTATAAGATGATCCCATTTTTAAGACACACCTTAATTTTAGGGCCAGAAATTTGAAAAAATGTATTTGAAAAATATCATAAAGTTATTTAACTCAAATTTTATTTATCATAAAATTCACACAACTCCTCATCACTGTCAAATGCAAGTAAAAAAAATTGAAAACCACTGTATAAGATGCACACAGTTTTTAGACCCCAAAATTTTTGTAGAAAGGTGCATCTTATACATGGGCAAATACGGTATTTAATGCCATATCTTAGTGTATGTCTTTTCTTCAATTTTTAAATTTCTTTTATTTCAAATATTTTAAATTTATGTTTCTTGCTTACTTTTCTGAAAGACAGCTGTATTTGTTTATACAACTGAGAGTAAATAAATAATTTATTATGTAATGATAGGCTAGCACTTGTTTTTTCTTAACAATCATCACAATTTTAATTACAACAAGGCTTCTTAAAATGGCAGTCTGTTAAGTAAGATTCAATTTCCATGATAAAATTGAATTAAAATATTGAATTATATGTAAAATATATAACTATATATAATTAATAAAATTAAATTATGATGTATCTTAGTATTCAATATATGAAGTGCAAATATTAATTTAAAAATACTGGTAAACTAATTTCACAGAGATGTGAAAATCAAGAGATTATTTTTTATTTCTAATGTGTAACTGCATTGGTTATTTAAGAAAATAATAAGCATTAAAATATTACAACTTGCAGTACATTGTTTAATTCCTTTAAATTAATTTAAGCATATAATATTGGGTAATTAACTGATCTGCTTTGAATGAATAAAAGGAAACCAAAGCATTAAAATAAATGAGGAAAGAATAAATCCATGATAATAACAATATCTGAGAACTAACGACATCCTTCTTTCTTAGTTAATAATAACAATATCTGAGAACTAACGACATCCTTCTTTCTTAGTTATCATTATATATATATATGGTGACATTATACACACACACACACACACACACACACACACACATATACATACAATACCTAAGTGGTGTTCAACTAAGTTCAATTAATATTTTAAGTGATTTTCAAATATTGACTTTACCAAAACAAAATTTAGCAAATTATTTTCTCTTGAATTTTATACTCTTTTTATTTGTCACTCAGTCTATGTGCTCCTGATTCTTTAACATTTAGCTCAAAAAAACATCGTTTTGGAAAGGACATTTATTGCCCAAAATCTTTTGAGGTTTTAGAGTAAGTTTCTTACCTAAGTATTTTGGGATAGGTTTTACTCTGAAAATATTATGGAGAAAAGTGATAAAAGATATTGATTTGGTCTTTCAAACCAATAAAGTTTAAATAGTGAATTATTCTGGGCAAAGTTTCTTCTGATAGTTATAATTATAAATTGTATACTCTATTAAGAAAACATAAATGTTCATTTTTCTTGTTTTTATATATGATTTTCCAAATTTATTCATTATTTGTAATCTATACCTTTTAAAAAACCTGAAGAACTTAATATGGAGATAACATACAACCAAAATTATAGTTTAATGGTAGAAAGAAACCCAGTAGAAAGCAATGGAAATGATATGGACAACAAATAAGAGATTTTTATTACATAGATATATTGATAATAATTCCAAGATAATTCTTAAGCAGTGATGTTGCTTGAAATTTCTCGAATTAAAGATACACCTATGACAAAAATTCTAATGTTAAAAAATGTTCTTAATAATTTTTATTTAAAAATAACCATACCTTAATATTTTTAAGCTAGAAGATGTAATTGTTTAATATCAAGAAAATATAATGCGTTAAGCTTTAAAGAAAAGATATTAATTAAGCATATGAGAAATCACACTTCTGGATTAGCTAAATTCCAGATTAGATAAAATTTATTTAAAAGAAGTTTCAAGCAAATGAGATGTACTAGACATAAGAAGTTCAGACATAATAAAATGAAACTAAAATAATTTATTACTGGGTATTAACTACTTAAAAGAATAAAGTTTGTTAAAATTATTAATAATTTTATATATAATCTTACATATATTTTGTATATATACAATGTGTCCGTAAAGTCATGGTGCACTTTTGACCGGTCACAGGTCAAAAGTGCACCATGACTTTACGGACACACTGTATTATGCATATAATATATAATTATATCTATATATGTATTATTATTGACTTGCTTTCTACTTCATTTAATTCTCACAAAAACCACAGTCATCTATCCATATGTAATGGAAAGATATGTATCTATGTTCATGTCTGTATGTCTCTATCTGTGCATGTATTATGTAGCTATTATCTATCAATATATATACATAATCCAGGCACATAATCATTCTTATTTATTTATTTACTTATTTACTGATATATTTTGAGAGAGAGAGAGAGAAAGGAAAAGAGAGAGATGAGAAGCATCAACTCCTATTTGTGTCACGTTAGTTGTTCATTGATTGCTTCTCATATGTGCCTTGATAAGAGAGGGTGGAGGTGGAGCTCAAGCCAGTAACCTTGGGATGATGATTATGATATGGACTCAAGCTCGTGAGCCCACACTCAAGCATGAGTGTCTGTGATCAAATCATATAAACCCACACTCAAACTGGCAACCTCAGGGCTTTGAACTTGGGACTTCAGCATCCCAGGTTGACGCTCTATCCACTGCACCACCATGAGTCAGGCTATAATCCATTTTTAATGGTTGCTTAATATTCTACAGTATTGATATACCAAAATTGTTTTCCTGTTTTCTTAAAAAAAAATAACACACAAGGGCCTGACTGGTCAATAATCTATAAGGACTTAACTCTTAGGACTTAGAAATTATAAATTTCATGGTTGACCAGCGGTATTCACTTACAAAGGCAAGGTAATTACTTACTGCTTAAAAATTACTTACTACATGCTTGACATGTCCATGGTGTGTATTAGACTAGAGTCACCTAGAGGAGTACAATGCTCTCATGGAGAAGACTATGTAGGGGCAGATTCCACATATCTGTGGAAAATGCTAGTGACAGATATAGGGGCATGTGGAATTTTCATAAGGATTTTGAAGTATTCAGGAAGGTCAGGGCAAGTTTGTGAGGATAACTAGAATTTGGCTGAGATTGGTAGGATGAGTAGTGGTTAGCAGGACAAGAGAAGAAATGAGCAATTTTGGTAGAAGGGTAAGATGGGTTGAGTAGAAAGCGAGGGGAGCTGAAAGAAAACAAGCTTCAGAGGCAAGGTATGAAGAAGGCTGGTTGGTCCTCAGTGGGCTGACCACACAAGACCCATGTGCCAGTTTAAGTAGTTTGGTGTTATCCTAAGATTAAGAGGACACCAATGGACTATTTAAAGTTAAATATATCACATTTCTGTTTCAAGCCTATTAGTATAGAGATTGGATTGTAAAATAATATGTTTTCTAGTGGAGGTGGGGACTCCTCTTTAGAAAGGTTGTTATTTCTTTTTAAACTAATCCAGCAAGAAATATTTGTAAGTTAAACACACTTTAATAATAGAGAGAAATAATGATGAAAGGAATTAGTGTATTGGAGAAAAATTTACAATCAAATCAACAGGATTTAGTTCAACAGAAGGCAAATTTGTCTCTAAGATGAGCTACATGTTCTAGGCTACATGTAATTTAGAAACTTGTTATACTAATTATCTTTTTATTATTTTGAAACTGATGACTCTGGAAAGCATTTAGTCTTTAAGATTTCAGGCACTAGCCCTGGCCAGGTAGCTCAGTTGGTTACAGTGTAGTCCAGATAAGCCAAGGTTGTGGGCATATGCATGAATCAATCAATGAGTGCATAAGTAAGTATAGAAGAACAAATTGACCATTTACCCTCTCTCTAAAAAAATAATCAACAAATTAAAACAATTCATTTAAAGAGTTCAGACACTGAGTTAAGGATGTCTTTATTTGAATCCCAGATTCACCATTTACTCACTTTTTGATGGTTAAGTAATGTAACCTCTATAAAAACCTTCTTATGTTTATTTTAAACCCATAAAATCAAGCCGCCAACCTCATGTGGTTTTTGTGAGAATTAAATGAACTATTGAAAAAGAGTGTCTAATATGTCATTTAGCACATTCCATAGAGTTAAATAAATATTTGTTATTATTGAAATTATTCCAGCCTGACCAGGCAGTGGCACAGTAAATAGCACTTTGGACCGAGACATGGAGGACCCAGGTTTGAAACCCCAAGGTCACTGGCTTGAGCACGGGCTTATCTGGCTTGAGTGTGGCTTACCAGCTTGAGCATGGGGTCACTGGCAGGAGCGGAGGATCATAGAAAAGGTCACTGGCTTGAACCCAAATCACTAGCTTGAAGCCTAAGGTCACTGGCTTGAACAAGGGCTCATTCATTCTGCTGTAGCCCCTTGTTCAAGGCCAATATGAGAAAGCAATCAATGAAAAACTAATGTGCTACAACAAAGACTTGATGCTTCTCATCTCTCTCCCTTTCTGTCTGTCTGTCCCTCTCTGTCCTTCTCTCTGTCTCTGTTGCAAAAAGAAAGATTATTTCTCTATTACCATTAATTAGAAAATGTATTGTGATAAAAGTTGATTTTAAAATGTCTAATAAAGGTTAGAATTAAAGTTCCTATTGATTAAAGTGTAATTAACAGGTTGGAAATCCTGTCTCCTTAAACATGGACATTCAGTGTGAAGGGAGACTTTGAGTGCTAATGTCCAGGGATATCTGTTTATCTTTGACATTCCCCAGGTCACATGACAGCTCTGGGCATCTCACATGCGTGTTTGATGGCCTTTGTCTTACTCAAGGAACAGAGGATCCTGAAGAAACACTGGATCGATTGTCTTGAATTAACAGTGTTATGAATTGCATAATTATTATAGAGATAATCAGAACATTGTAGGTTTATTTCTGGGATGAACAAAAGAACATGAATTTCCAAACTGATAAAATTTATCAAGGATAACATATGCTAATATTCACTTCAGATATCTTATTATTTCATTAATCTAAAAATAAACATTTTTTGCTGCTTTAATTTCTCAGTTTAGTCATTCTACTAATTGAAATTTATACATCAGCACATGCATTGTAATTGGTTGTTACAGGGTAACGAGCATTATTTGGCAATGCAAGGTGAATGCTATAGCAAATATTAAATGCTAATATATGTGCTATGTCTTAATTCATCTTTTTATTTTAGGATAAAAGGAAATCTGGAGAAATGTGTTTGCCAATAAACTTTGATTTATTTCTCCCTAGAGCAATGATTATAAGATTAAATTTCAAAGAAATAAAACAATATTTACACTAAGCAATTCAAAATATGTCAGTCTACTAAATAGTCAAAGTCTGGAATTTAAAAGAAAGAAAAAATTAGTTTCTGTTGAATTTCATTTTATGCCTTTATGTTAGAAATTTGTAGAAGTGTCTCTTGCCAGCTATCAGATAGTGAAATAACAATGAATTCGGCTCCAGGCAAGCTGCTTAGCAGGCAGACCTGTCAAGAGAGAGATAGACAGCTCAGGGTAATTCATTCTTGCCACTGGGTCTCAAGTGACTTGTGAAGGAATGTGGAATTTCTAAAATATAAATAGCATTAACTTACAGCAAGAAATATAAAGGGTTCTTTGTGTTGATTGAGAGGCAAAAGGTAAGTAATAAGCAATGGAAAGCTGTATGGAATTTAAGCATAATAAAAGGGAGATTTTGTCAGTTTTTTAAGGATATACCTCAATCAAAGATTACTGGGAGTAATAGATTCCAATGTTTTACAAGTTTTTAAGTTCTCAAAATGAGCTCAGTTGCAGATAAGTTACATGTAAATGAATTTTGGATTAAGATTTGTAAATAAAATATACCAGTAAGAAAAAAATTAATGGAAAGAAGAGAAATACCCAAAATAAGCTCAAAGTTTTGGTCTTTTGCTAATTATTTCACATTCAATTTGTATTCCAGAAGTAACAAGAAGATTGAGCCAGCACTCAAACTGTCAGTGAATCCTAAACCAAAACTGAAGTCTGGACATTTCTCATTAGGTTCAGCTAGCAGAACCATACAATGAAAGGACTCGTTGTTGAACAGCAATCTTCATTGTTTACGGAGTCCTTTTAGGGGATAGAAATCCTGATACCACTTTACCATGGCAAAGGTTATTACTGAAAGTCTGAAACTGGGGGGTTGGTCCACTGGGGAGTGGGAAAGCCTACTGTCAATCTCCCTTCACAATTGGCAGGACAGTATAAGCCTCCAACTAGTCATACCTGGAGTGACTCCAGCTGGACTGCCTTATCCCATATGGGAGAGCTGATAAGCTAAGCCCCTTGTACCCAAATGGAAGGTGGCTGTGGGGAAGAGTGAAGCCTCCTTTCAGCTTCTTCTGGCAACTGGTTGTTAGGTATAAACCCCCAACTAGGTCAGACTTGAAAAAAACTCCAGCTGGACTGCCTTATACCATATGAGATAGCTGACAGGCTAAACCCCTTCTCAGGTCTATGGGTGGGCGCTGGGGAGAGCCTAACTGAAAACACAAGGCTGGTATGTTCCAAAAGAAAATTTATCTAAAACACCTGGGTGCAGATGGCCGAGACATACAAGGCCATGTGGGCCCCAGGGAAGCATGAAGCAGGGTATATATAGGTTAATTAGGGGTCCTGGAAAAAGCAGCTGATGTTGTTGCCTCTATAGGTAAAAGGAAATATTTTTTCATTCATGGATTAGAGTGGTGCTATAGCCCTTCCAAATTGTTTATCTCCTGGCTGAACTGTCTGGCCTGGTTCAAAGGGTCCCAGCTGGCACTTCAAGTAAGCCAGTTTCCCCTCCTCCCACAGGTTTGCACTGGCTACTGATCTATCAGAAGACAGTGTCTCTAGGCCTGTGGCCAGGATTTTACAAACAACTATTGTGATTTAAACTCCCCTAATTGTCAGGTCCCTCCCCAATGTAAGTTTTCCCTGATACTTCTGCAAAGATAAACTTTTTTCTACATTTCAAATTGAAGGCCAGGAAGCCATTAATAGAGAGAATTGCAAGCAAATTAACTACAACCTCACAGTGGGGGATGAGAATGTTCTGTTTTGAGCCCTAGTGGGAAGTTGGGTGAGGGGAATTTGAATTTTAAAGGGGCTCTAGACTTAAGGAAGCCCTGAACCTAAACCTAACAATCACTAGAAGTATTCATACCACAGAATTTATAAAACTTTGCTCCTGACCAGGTGGTGGCTCAGTGGATAGAGCTTCAGACTGGGATGCGGAGGACCCAGGTTTGAGACCCCGAGGTCGCCAGCTTTAGCGCAGGTTCATCTGGCTTGAGCAAAAAGCTCACCAGCTTTGATCCAAGGTCACTGGCTCGAGCAAGGGGTTACTCAGTCTGCTGAAGGCCCGTGGTCAAGGCACATATGAGAAAGCAATCAATGAACAACTAAGGTGTTGCAACGAAAAACTGAGGATTGAGGCTTCTCATCTCTCTCCGTTCCTGTCTGTCTGTTCCTATCTATCCCTCTCTCTGACTTTCTCTGTGCCTGTACAAACAAACAAACAAACAAAAAACAAACAAAACTTTGCTTTCGACACTAGTATATTGAAGTAATCAAAAAACCATGAAGAGATATAAATGAAAACAAATCTCCAGGAGAGATTATTTCTTTTACTTTCCTTTTTTCCCGTATTAATTTACATGAGAACATGTCTCAGAACTGCCCATCTAGTATATTTTCCTTTGGATTCACTGGGCATAGCCTACTGAATGAACCAAGAAAATATTCTGTAGATATGAATATAGCATCAAGGCTGGTCATCAGGATAGGGGCGTAGTGATGCCAAGTTCATACTGACTTGTTCCTGTCTACAGGTAAGGGATAGCCTTGATCTTGTCTTGTCTCTGGATGTCTGTGGTCATTTCACTCACTTCCCTTCCCTGCTGATGTCACATGAAGCATTTTTATATGTCATTACATTTTGAGTATCACTGAAGACCAAGACCTGGGCTGCTTGTAAATACTAGAACCATATTTATACACTTAACAAATCAATTTTCTCTGTAGAAAATTTATTTCAAGCTAATCCTTCTCTTTGTCCTTTACAGTAACAGCCCTATTAAAACATGCCTATACAAAATAATAATAATAAGTCACAAAGTCTTTTAAATCTACCAATGCTATTAAGAGTTTTCTTTGTTGACCTTAGAGAAAAATTTTTCTCAACTACAGGGATTATGTCCCAAAACTCATACAATGAGTGTAAATCACTGCCTAAGTATTCATAACAATAGAAATAATTTGAGTTCTAAAGGTAATCTTGTCTTGGATTTGCTGCATTGCTCTGGAAAATGCCTTTGCATCTTCCTTTTCTGGTTCCTTCATCACTAAAATGGTGTTAATAAAAGTCATCACATGCCTTCCAGGGATATTGTGAAGATAAACACATATTCTCAGCCCAGCACACAGTTAATAGAATTCTCAATAGTAACTGTGTTAATAACCATAACAGCAGCAAGGAGACGTTATCCTGCTGTGGTGTTATAATTTATTGGCTTGAGAACTCAACTCAATGCTTGTGATTATAAAAATCTATGAGAGGATGATACTCTCATTCGCACAATCTTTGCTGTTTCTTTAGCTTTTCTGTAGAAATTAGAAATATTTGTCTGTATTTGGGAAGGTGGAGTTTATCCCCCTTATAACTTTAAATTTAATAATAAAGAATGGTACATTCTACTTGCATTCATGCATAATACAGTTTTAAGAACTGAATAATCTGGTCACTTTATTTTTCTTATTGTCTTTGAAATTGTTGACAGAAAATGGAATAGAATGCACACAGGACTGACTCATCCATATTCAAATCTTTCAAGGTGGGATTTGCTAGGGCTAAGGTATCTCCTTAATGCCTCTTGGTGTGAAATTGTGAAGATTTTTTTAGTCTTCTGGGATGGAGGCATTGTCATTTGTGAGAGGCTAACACATCGGTAAGGTTTAGTTGACCTGATTAAACTTAACTGTCAAATAGCAGAAACGGGTGGGAGAGGAGCAAGAGGCAGGTGGGATGTGCAGTGCTGCTCCATCTATTTGGGTTTGCGTTAGGTAGGCTGAGCTAGTGGCTCTGACAAAGGACTCTTAATGCCCAGCAGCTTTATGTGATAGAAGTTTACTACTGTTAATGTAAATCTTCAAGCACCCAGGGCAGCCTCTATGTGTTGTTTCAGAGTCCCAGTCCCCATCTTTTGTGTGGCATTGCTTTCTCCTGTGACCTCTGAATCTTTTACTCAGCCCTTAAGTAGAAAAAAAGAGAGTGAAGATTTTGTGAGAAATGTTTTAGTAGACAAACAATTAAATTATAACACATTCCACTGGCAAGAATGCACGTATATGACTTCTTCTGACTGTAAGGGGGGCAGGGAAAGACAGCTTGCTGTGTGTTCAAAAGTCAAAGGGAATCTCATCTTCTCTTCCATAGTGCCCTGATATATAGCAAAAGTAGCAGACAGCATAGCTTTGGCTATCAGACAAACCACATAGTCATTCTGGCACTCCTTCCAGCCATGTGACCTTAAATAAATTGTTTAACATGCCACATAAGATCTATATGATGTTGTTTCAGAGAACCATACAGGATTCCAGTGTACAGCTCAGCAAAAATATTTGTATGCTCTTGGGCAAGTTTTTCTTTTCTTCTTTGCCTTCTCTAAGGCCAGTAACCATGGCCATGCCAGTTCATATTGAATTCAGGCAGATGGTAGAGGAACTGTGAAGCCAGAAAATGATGGGCCATTTCATTAGAGTCTCACAATAGTGGACGAGCAAGTAGGCAGGGAAAACTGCTTCTCTCTTCCAGGGCCGACGAGCAAACAGAACAGAGGAAAAAACCCTTCTCTGGCAAAAGTAGCCCCTTCGAATTGTGGCAGACAATCTGCAATCTACAATTGGCCACCCTGATGACAAACACCTGTAGCCTTACATAGACTATACGTACATGGTGCCGCACCATGCACATACACCAATCAGGCAAAGTGCAAGCAAGCAAGCCTAACATGCTTGTTTTCCCAACACTCCACCCCTTTAGTGTTGCTCACTTCACAATCTACATGACAGGTATTCCCTGTGATGGTCCCTATGTGAGAAGTGAAGTGTATTATATAATCAAACAAACTACAGCAATGGCACAAGTTATACAATTACAGTAATTATAAAGGTGCCTTTCATAAAGTCTCCCTGAGCACTCTGCCCAAGGTGCTAATTGGACGCCCATCTCTAGCCCCCTATCCCAAGGTAAATGAGAGGGCCTGTACAGTCCAGGGCTGTGTCCATGGAAGCCATAAGGTTCCTTGGTGCATCTCTGCAACTGGATGAGGGCAGCTTCCCAGTGTAGGAGGGCCTCCACTGGAGCTGTCCCCCACCCCCATCAAGGCCTCTCATACTGTCAAAAAATGTTCATACAACAACATGTCCATCTCTCTCTGGTTTCAGACCAAGAGTCTATTATTATACTCTCAAAGATTAGTCCATAATAGGCAGCCCAGCTGTCTGCAAATCACCAAGGTAAAGGTCCATTACAGGCAAGTAGGAATACAGCTCTTTATTAACTGACCTCAGCACCTTTCCATAAGCACTCTATTGCCACAAGCTCCATCCAAACCCCTCAGCAAGCTTACAGGGGCCTGACAGGATCAAATACACATAAGGACTCTGCTGCCTTGATAGTTCTCTTATCTGTTGCTGCAAAAAAACCCAAAACCAAACAAACAAAAAACCACACCTATTATCTTCTAATGCCAACACGTGTTGCACATCACAAGGTGATCAATGGATTACCAATTTCACATGGAGCCTCAGGCCTCCCCACCCATCCCTGTTAGGTGGGTCTCTCAGCCTTTCCCTCGTTTAAACTGAAACAGTGGGTCTTGGGGATTTCTCCTCTCCCACAGCTGTCTCCAACAAGTAATCCTGCAACCATGCAAACTGAACACCAGCCATTTTCTTGGCAGCTGCCACAGCTGCCCGTTTCCCCCACATTTTCAGCAGCTGGAACTTCTGTTCCAGCTCAAGCTGCTGCCAAGCTCTAAAAGGACTTTATTAGACCTACCATCCAATTTCTTCCTATCTTCCCCAGCCACAATCAAATCTACCCACATCTGTGTTCAGGTAACCTTTACACAACCATTTCCCTCATTAGTTGGGGGTTGGGGGCAGCACAAGCAGCACCCCTTACTGCTTTATTAACCTGTGCTGACTCCAGCTCCCCCAAATCTGCTACAATCTGCATAACCACATTGATGGGCTGCCCCACATAGGCACCCAAGATAACCACTAGTGACCCAAAAAGGGCTGATGGAGCACTGCAGAAAATAAGGTCCTTCATTCCTGCCATAAACACTTCCTCATCTGGCCCACAAGACCTCAGATTGAAAGCAGCATTCTTCATATCTAATTCCTGAAGAACCTTGGTTAGCTCACTATAGGATTGCCTCCTACTCACTGATCCTGGCAAATTTCCAACATTCTGCCAGACTCTACCAATGGTGGCCATCATCCATTCTAATAAGGTATGGTTTCCTGGGTTGTTGTGGCAGTTCTGAAGATGGTACTTTAAAAAGGAATGTGTAGTAATGGCAGCCAACTTCTTCACCTCTGTTCTGGAGAGCATGATGCCATCCACCCCTATGTCCCACAATCACAGTAACCAGGCTGCCAGGGGCTCGGTGGGCTTCTCCCTAAATTGCACCCCAACTCCATCAGCTCTGCCTGGGTGTAAGGACAGACCACAGAGTATTCCACCACCTGAGGAAGAGGTTCTGCCTGCCCCTGAGGGACTCTTGCCTGCTGAGTTTTTACCTTCGGGGTGACCATTGGCTGGGCTCTGGGTCTGCAGACGGCAGCTTCAGCCCAAACCTCCCCCTCCTCAGGAAAAGGGGCAGACACATCTGTTTGCACTGGCTCAGCACTGCTCCTACTGGCTCAGCATCCCTCCACTGCCTTGGATGCAGCTCTGTCTTCAGCTCCTGCTTCAGCTTCTGTGACTGCCAGCCTCTGCCTGAAGCTGAAATTCTAGCTCTTGAACCCACAGTTGTTTCTCCACCAACTGTCAGTGCCAGTGTTCTGCTTTCAGGGCAACCAAAGCTCATGAAACTGTAATCCCTTCTCCAGAGAAAGCTCTAGTTCCAGGCACTGTTGGTGTTCAGCCTGTATCTCACACTGCAGCTTTCAAAAGTGGTCAGCCTCATTCTCCATAACTCGCTCCATCTCAAGCCATTGCTGGTTCTCAGCCTGTAGCCTGACCTGCAGTTCTCAGATCTGCAGCTCTTTCTCCAGTAACTGTACCAACCTATGCTGTTGATGCCGCTTGGTCCACAGCTCATCCTGGAGCTTTTGACCTTGGACAGCCTCTTGCACAGAGCTCTTGTTTTCCTCTTGGAGGGCTGTAAAAAACACCCAGGCCACTATCCCCAACAGGAGAACCAAGGGGAACTTTACACTGGAAAGCAACAACCACTCCTCTACCCCACCCTTCAAGGGTGTTGGCAACTCCATACCAATCTAATCTGAACCCTGCCAGCTGTGCCAAATATAAGGTCGGTGGTGGTGGCCATGCAGGTTTACACTGCATTTGGGCAGACCAGAAAAGAACTGTGGAGCCAGAAATTGGTGGACCATTTCCCTTATTAGAGTCTTGCAAGGATGGATGAGCAAGCAGGCAGGGAAAACTGCTTCTCTTTCTCAGGGTTGATGAGCAAACAGGCCAGGGGAAAAGCCCCTTCTCCAGCAAATCATAGCAAAAATGGCCCCTCCCAATGGTAGCAGGCAATCCGCAATCTACAATCTGCGGCCCGGAGGGAAAGCACCTTCAGCCTTACATAAACTATACAAATGTGGTGCTGCCCGTGTTCATGCACCAATTAAGCAAAGTACTAGTGAGCAAGCCTAACACACTTCTTTGCCCAACACCCTCTCTCTCTCTCTCTCTCTCCTCTTCCTTCTCTCTTTCTTTCTTTCATATTATAGCCTTTTTTATTCTTGGGACATTCCTCATAGAGTTGTGTTGAGAATGATAATAGGTAATGTATACAAAAGTTATTACTTTATCTGAAACTAGATATCATCTTAAGAACTCATTAGTTCCCATTGTTTTCCTATACCTTGGCAATATTTGACATGGTGGTCATGAAATTGGGTTATAGACACCAGATTTTCTCTCATTTTGTCACCTGGCTCGACAGGCATTAAAAGAATTGTCATTTTTTGAGATGTCAAATAATGAGGATATTTACTGTATGTATTGACCCTACACCCATGTTATGAAAAAGAGAATGTGAAGAAAATCTGCGGCTGCATAATTCAACTGTAGTTACAGCATTTCTAAGATATATAATTTCCTTTCCAAATGTTTTGAAGAAAATGTATCAGTGCAAGGAAATGAAACATTTTAAAATAAAAATAACTCAATGAGTTTTTAGGATCTTTTGGGATTTGAGCTTATATGTTTCTTCAGCCAGTCTATCTCCACTAATTAAATCCACTTAATTTAGCTACAAATCTATGTGGATGAGTTCTCAAGGGATTTAGCAAATGTCCTGCTTATAGATAAATCAAAATGATTACAGAGTAGTCCTTCTCACTTTGCTTGGCTGCAGGAGATGATGAAAGGACAGCTATGATGAGAGGAAATGTGCACATTCTAAAATATGGAAAAGAGCTGGTTCAGGTTCAGAATTAGTTGTGCACAGATGTTGCTGTTGGCTCCTGTTTAAAAAAGTTTTCTCACTTCAAACTCTGAATGAGGATTTTATGTTCCTTACAAATGAGATACAGATTGAGATATTTTTCCTATCAATTGGCCTTTTTGCTCTCCTGTCATAATGTTCAAAGTATTATGAACAAATAGTAATTAAAGATAATTCTTTTTTAAAAAAAAAAGATAAATCATAGGATGCTAACGTTAATGTCATTTCTTAGCACACTTGTATCATCAGTATTCTGAGATCCATTCACAGTTAAAATCCATGGAATGAACCTTTCTGAATTTTAAAACGCTTATCATCCTACCAAAAAAAAAAAAAAAATGTGTTTAAAAACCAGGTGTTAGAGGCCAGGTAAAATCAAAGTTTGGCTTTTTAAACACTATGAATAATGTAAATTCTCTTTCTGAAAATGCTTCAAGAAAAGGAATTAGTCATATAATCTGATCTTTATCTGCTACATCCTTCTTCCTTTTGACCATTATTTAGAGATACAAAAAATGGAAGTCATGTATTAATAATTACAATTTTTCAGGCTGAAACATGAAACTAATATAATCAATCTCATCGTTAGGTTAATTTCCATTTACACAGCTGAACAAATGATTATCTGTAGCTTCAGTATTTTGGATTGTAAACTTTCTTATATTTTAATAGCCAACATAATGGTAAAAAATATTGGATTTTTCTGCAAAATACTAATGTTTGTATATTTGAATATTTTATTTTATTTTATTCTTAGTTTATTTTCCTTTCATAAAAAATTCTGCACAAACACCAGATAAAGTCCCCACAGAATTTTTACTCCTTCTATTGTCCAGTCTCCAGCTCACTTTTTACCAGCACTAATATTGGCCATTATAGTCTCTTGTCTTCGTTCTGTTCTTGCATTCCATTAGCTGCCTTTCTTGAGGCCTTTTTCTTTTCACACAAGCAGGCCATATCTTAAAAGTCTATGTTTGGGTTCATTTTTTTTATGATCTAAGGAATCATAAGTCATGCCAAAACCAACTAGTTGTCTTATCACTACAAAAATAGGTCCAAATACAAAGATGACATCTGGTATTGACTTGTACATTTTGGCTAGTTTTTCCTAAACTTTTGTCTTAGGTACTATTATTGACTTTCCAGGTTAAAGGATGTTGATGAACATTTGTTTTCACTGAGTTAGTCTATTATTAGTCATGAATTTTATGGTATGGATAGTTACCATGTCATTCATGATGGTGGCTGACTCTTAAACATCCAGGGAGAAAAAGCTAAATATTTATTTTCTTAATAGTATAATATTTTAGTTGAAAAATTGAACTCCAATATTAAATGGTAAACATAAGCAATGTGTTTATAAAAACATAATGCACCTTTTACTCTATAAAAAAATGAAGAGAGTTTTAAAACCACCTTTTCAGGTGATTATTTTTTTACAGCCTATTTTTAAGTTTCTACTTTATACCAGATTGGGAGGCTTCTGCATGGCTCAAAGGCAGTGTCCATGAGACTAAAAATGTTCCAATGAAAAATATGTCCCTGACATGGCCAAATCAAATTTCTTAAAGTTCATGCACTGGCTTCTTGGCCTTACTTCCAAATTCATTTTGTCTTATGCACCATAAATTGAAAAACAACAAAGTTATGCTGAGCAGCTGTCCTGCTATTATAAAAATTCTGGGAATGAAACTAACTATGCTTTCTGATTCCATTTCAGCGCTGATGATGAGAAAGCTACATTGCAAAGATTTCCTTTGTTGTCTTTTAGAAATATTCATTAGGACAGTTGCAGTTACAGTGTAAAACACATTCTCTACACATGTATCATCAGGCAGAATGAGGCATCTAGATTCTAAGAACTGACTCAGAGAGGCACTAAAAAAAGGCCAGTAATCTTAAAAGAGAGAGAGGGAGAAATAATATTTTCTCAAATGACTTTGATTCATGTAATTTAGGTCATACAAGATATTTAAAAGAAAAATGTATAGCTTGTATTTTTGGGGTGAATTGCATATAATGAAGCAGTTTCATACATATCTCTTATGATTCCCTTGCCCTAGTTTTATGAGGAAAAATGGAGGGGGGGAGAATTCCATGGAGATATCAGGACCCTGTCTAAAGCACATGACTGAACCTATGGATTTTAATCCTGGCCAATCTCTCTATATATGATGACAATAATATCTTTACTTACAATTTCATTGTGTAGATTGACTTACCTTACTTGAAAATGCTAAGAAAGTTCAATCTAATGGAAGGCCAAAAGAAGTCATGTGATCCATACCTTGAAGGACAGGCCAATTTAGATGGGAAGCTCAGGAAAACAGAAAAGAATGTCATTAAAAACAATAGTAGAAAAGAAAGGATAGTTGTCAGATATCCTGGCAAAAACCATTCCCGTGAAAAGAGCTAAATAAGCTGGAAGAAAATTTAAACACACACCCACATACACACACATATTGCATTATTCAGCTGTCAAAAATAAAGTGAGGCATTTTGAAAGGCTAAAAACAAGTGTAAAAATGGGACTTAAAGAGAAAAACAAAGTATCAAATCTGGATTTCACTCTTAAATATCGATAAAACCTGTTGAACATGAGTTAATATTTAAGCACTGAAGATAAAAAAAAGAGAGAGGTGCAAAGTGTAGTGTTTAATAGGACCCAGAAGTCTATATCTCAGTAGTGGTCGCTAGAAACAAACCTGGCCCATAGAAGGAGATGGGAAAGAGACCTGGCCCAGGTTGGAGAATTAATACACTTCTTAAAATTCATTAAAAAAAATCCAACCTACATATAAAAGTAAGGGCTATGTTTGTACCATCTCTCTATATGTAAAATAAAACACCTCTAGAAGAGAAATTAATTTATTGTGGTCCCAGGTTTATAATACACATAGAAAAAAAGGCAAATCCTTTTAGAGAAATAGCACTCATCCACTCTGCAGAATATTCTCACATATAAACATGTAATAAAGATGAGATTATAGTTAAAAGGAAAATCATCACAAGACACCCAAGAAGCAAACTGAAAAGGTATTAAAAATAATTATTAAACAGCAAGAGGATATAAGAACAATGAAACACATTTTAAAAAAGAAGTTGAAATCCAAGTCTGAAAAACAAAATAACTGAAAAAAAAATTTTTTTTAACGAGTAGATATAACAGCAATTTAGACTTAAATAAAGACAAAATTAAAGAAATACAACACATACCAGAAAATTACTTAGGATGGTAGAAAAGAGACACAAGGTTGAAAATATAAAAGACATGTTAAGAGAAACAAGTAAGAGAGGAAGAAGTCTAATATCCAAATTAGAATTTTTTTCAGAGAAGAGAGTGACTGCAGGAGAGAAAATATTCAGAAAAAGAATGTCTGGCAAATCTAATAAGTGTGAATATATACTCAAGTTTGGGATCTCACTGATTTCCAAACATCTCTTCATGAGATATTTGTTAGATTGTCTTTTTCAAAGAATTAATACATTTCATTTAAGTTATAAAATTTTAGGTCATAAAGTAGTTCATAATAATCATTTAATACTCTTTTTATGTACATGGATTCATTAGTGATAGCCCTGATTTTATCTTTGATATTAGTCATTTTTATCTTATTTTGCTTTAGTTATTTTTTCTTGTTAGAGGATTACCATTTTAGTTATCTTTTCCAGTGACCAGGTTTTGATCTCATTGATTTTCTGTTTTCTGTTTTTAACATCATTTATTTCTGCTCTAATTTATTTCTTTTTTTCTGCACTCTTTAGATTTATATTCCTCTTCTTTCTCTAGTTTCATAAAGTGGAAGACCAAGTTATTGATTTTAGATCTATCTTCTTTTTGTTATATGCATTCAATGCTGCCAGCTTCCTCTTAAGTATTGCTTTTGCTGCATCCCACAGATTGGATGTTTTATTTTCAAATTCAAATTTCAATTTGAAATTGAAAAACTTTCATTTAGTTATTCTGAAATATTTTTAACTTCTTTTGAAACTTCGTTGGGCCATGTATTATTTACAACTATGTTTGATCTCCAATATCTTAGATTTTTCCTACCATCCTTTTTATATTAATTTTTAGTTTAATTCCATTTTGTTATGACAGCCGACTTTGCATTATTTTTATTATTTTATATTTGTTAAAGTATTTTTTATACCATAGAATATGGTCTATCTTTGTGAATGGTCCATGTGAATTTGAAAAAATAAAACAACTGTGTAACCTGATGTTGAAATCCAGTTGACTGATGGTGCTGCTCAACTGTACCCTTGCTGGTTTCGGTCTGCGTTATCTGTCAAATGCCAATAAAGGTGTATTGAAATCTCCAATTATGACAGTTTATTTATCTACTTCTTAAGTTCTATTAGGTTTTTTGTTCATATATTATGATGCTCTGTTAGTAGATGCATTCATATATTACGATGTTCTGTTAGTACGTACATTGTGGATTGTTATGTCTTCTTCAGGTACTGACTCCTTTATTTTTATATAATGTCACTCTTTTTTTGACATTCAAATAGTTTATTTGCATTATTAATTAGCACATATCCAACAGACCATAAGCCATCTGAGAATAACCTTATTTTAAGTAAAAGCAGAAAATCTTCTGGAGAAACCCTCCCACTCTCTAGTCAGGGAGCTCAAATGTCCACCATATTCAGCAGTTCAAAAAGACATTGCTCTGAGGCAACCTCCTCTCTCCTTGAACTTGGGATCAGACTTTTTAGATGCTTCAGGTTGGGTCAGAGATGTGCCTGTTACCTCTGACAGCTGCAGTTCTTCCCTTGTCCTTTCATTATGAAAACTAGCAGTTGCAGGTGTTTTTATCTTAAGTTCCAGAGTCTAAGACAGACATGGGAGCCTGAGGAAAGCAGAGGGGAAGGGAAGTTGAATTGGTAAATGCTCTTGAGTTTTCAATGACTGCTAAAACAGATATTCAGACCTTTTGCTCTCCTAAAGACAGCTGAATAAGCACTGGGCTCAGAGCTCCGGAGCAGACGTTCCGGGCCTCAAATCCTCCAGCCTATCAACCCTCTTATTCCCACTGTGCTTCAGAGTCTTCTTCCCACTACGGCACCAGTCAGGTAACATGGTGAGAAAACTGTTGGCAGAAAGGTGAAAAGACTTTATCCCCAAACTCCCATAATTCAGCTGTTGTCCCTCTGTATTTGCATTCTGGCTTGTTCCCATGACTAAGGAACATCATATTTTTTTTCAAATGGTTTTAAAAAATATATATGTATATCTGATCATCTTCACCCCTCACCTCTGACATGATGGGAAGGAAGGTTGGGAGTGCGGGGAGGGAGGAGGATCCAGTGTCTTAGCTTGTGGCTAATGCACAAGGCAATGACGTGGTTCCTTGGGATCTAGGCAACTGAGGGCAACAGGATTTCCTGGGAGGGAGAAGAGGCTGCTTCTGGCAAGAGCAGGGGATTAGGAAGCCATACTAGCAGCGATGGAGCATACTGGAGCTAGGGAGCCAGGTGTGTTCTAGTAAAGGTGAGGAAGCAGCAGCTACTCCACCCTCTTATCCCCCCACCCACCCCCACACACACATATCATAGCAAACTCCATGGCAGGCCAGGGCAGGGGACAGATCTGCTCAGAGGGAACTGCACAGCACCCCATTGAGTAGCACGATACCTGCATGCCGGGTTCCCATGAGGCCAGGTTGCCCAGACGCCTCACTTGTCATGGAAAAACCCGCTACCTAACTCACGGCCAAACCAAACTTCCATGTACAGGTTCTGGTGGTAAAGGCCAAGGGCACAGGGGTAGCAGGAAAGCAGGCAATGCAAATTATTGATTTAATCGGGAATCTTAATAATGGTATAATCTGAAAACAGTTTATCTGAAACCAGCCTCTGCAGCAGCAGAACTTCTCTCGCCCCCTGACACCCACTGCTGAGCAAGGGTTGCCCTGGCAGCAGGGGGAGAAACGCTAGGCACTGGCTTCCAATCTGCGTGCCCAGGCCAGCCGCTCCAGTTCTGCTCTGCAGACAGTAGTGCAGGCCCGTAATGTCTTTCCTTAGCACTGATGAAATATATGTGATTCCTTATAAAGAATGAACTAATGTGTTTATGGAGGTTGACAGGTCCCAAAATCTGCAGGTTGAGTCAACAAACTACAGAGCAGGAAAACCGGTGATGTAACTGCAATACTATAGGGGCAGGCTCCAGACCCAAGAGAAGCCCTTCCACAAATCAGTAAGAAAGCCATTCCTGGCTCTGGCCGGTTAGTACAAGTGGTTACAGCATCCTCCCCATACAGTACACCAAAGTTGTGGTTCATCTTGGGCAGGGCACATACAGTCATCCCTCGCTATATTGCAGTTCGCTTTTCATGGTCTCACTGTATAGCAGATTTTTAAATTGTATATATTTTATTTTGTATTAAGGATTTTTCCCTCTATCACGAGATTTTGCAATATATAGGTACTTTTATATATTTATTATTTTAATTATTTTTGCAATATAATAAACTGGAATGCTCTTCTTGGCTGTGCAGTACATTCATCTCATCATCATCACTTTCATCATCATCAGTACTGTACATTTAATTCATCACCATCTTCATCATTCAAGTTGTAGCCTATTCACTGGTGAGTACCCATATAGAATTTCATATGTTGTTAACATTACATAGATTTAAGAGTGTAGAAACTGTTTAAGAGCATAGAAAATGTTTGTAAAAGTGTGGGAAAGGTTAATAACAGTGTGAGAAAGGTTAATAAGACTGTGGGAAGGGTTTATAAAGCCTTAAAATGTAAGTAAATAATAAAGTAAATATTTTATTCTAGAACCTAATGAATGGATAAATAAGCAGAACAACAAATTGATGATTATCTCTCTCTCAAATCAATATTTTTTTAAAAGCTCATTCCCAGTTTGACAGCAGATAAGGGGAATTTCCTCTTACTCGGGGAAGGGTCAGTATTCTGTTTGGGCTTTCAATTGATTGAATGAGGGCTACCTACACAGTAGAAGTCGATTTCCTTCACTCAGTCCACTGACTTAAATGTAATATAATCCAAAACTGCCCCCACAGAAATACCTAGAATTATGTTTGACCAAATATCTAGGCACTCCATGGCCCAGTCAAGTTGAAACAACAACAAAAAAATCTCATTTTTTTTTTCCTATTTATTTGAGAGGGAGAAACAGAGATAAAGAGAAACATCAACTTGTTCCACTTAGTTGTTCCATTTAGTTGTGTATTCATTGATTACTTCTTGTACCTGCCCTGACAAGGGATGGAATCCATGAATTGCCCGGGGAGGACACACTATCCACTGAGCAGTCTAGTCAGGGCTTTCATCTTTTTTATAATTGCATTAGGAAAAGAAATGCAAACGTCAAAAGGGGGCACATGCTTATGAAGTCTAATATAAAAAATTTTCATCTACATTTAACCTCATTTTATTGGTTTAATTTTTTAATCCTCTTTATAGTATATTCAGTAGCAATGTGCACATATCTACAAATGTTCAAATTGTAATAGTGGTATTAAGATGTGCTCTTATGTCTAATTATTTTCTTAATTAAAATGAATTGTTAACATAAAATTCAACAGCTATAAAGGACACACAGGTAAACTACTTAGCTTACTTAATCAAAGTACCATATATATTTATGAATCATGTTCCTTATCTCAACAACCTATGAGACCATAATACAATCAACATTATTAATCACACTTCAATAAAATCCTATGGAAAATAACATTTTCTAAAGTCAAATTTGTTAGAGAATTATTTATTTATTTATTATATATTTATTTATTTATATTAATTTTAATGGGTGAAATTGATAAATCAGGGCACATATGTTCAGAGAAAATATTTCCAGGTTGCCTGACCAGGCGGTGGCACAGTGGATATAGCATCAGACTGGGATGCGGAAGACCCAGGTTCGAGACCCCGAGCTCACCAGCTTGAGCACAAGCCCATCTGGCTTGAGCAAAAGCTCGTCAGCTTGGACCCAAGGTCACTGGCTCCAGCAAGGGGTTGCTCAGTCTGCTGAAGGCCCGAGGTCAAGGCACATGTGAGAAAGCAATCAATGAACAACTAAGGTGTTGTGACGGCAACGAAAAACAAATAATTAATGCTTCTCACCTCTCTCCGTTGCTGTCTGTCTATCCCTCTCTCTGACTCACTCTCTGTCCTTGAAAAAAAAAGAAAGAAAGAAAGAAAATATCTCCAGGTTATTTTGACATTTGATTATATTGCATACCCATCACCCAAAGTCAAATTGTCCTCCATCACCCTCTATCTGGTTTTATTTGTGTCCCTTCCTTCTCCCTACCCCTCTCTCACTTCCTGCTCCCCCAGGGTAGCCAGTATACCCTTATCCATGTCTCTGAGTCTCATTTTTATGTCCCATCTATGTATGGACTTATACAGTCCCTAGTTTTTTCTGATTTACTTACTTCACTCAGTATGTTATCAAGGTCCATCCATGTTGTTACAAATGATCTGATGTCATCATTTCTTATGGCTGAGTAGTATTCCACAGTATATATGTAACAAGGCTTTTTAATCCACTCGTCCTCTGATGGACACTTGGGCTGTTTTCAGATCTTCGCTATTGTGAACAATGCTGCCACAAACATCGGGGCGCATTTCTTCTTTTCGAACAGTGCTATGGTGTTCTTAGGGTATATTCCTATAAGTGGGATAGCTGGGTCAAAAGGTAGTTCGATTTTCAATTTTCTGAGGAATCTCCATACTGTTTCCACAGTGGCTACATCAGTCTGCATTCCCACCACCAGTGCAGGAGGGTTCCCTTTTCTCCACATCCTCGCCAGCACTCATTCTGTGTTGTTTTACTGAGGAGCGTCATTCTGACTGGTGTGAGGTGATATCGCATTGTGGTTTTAATTTGCATTTCTCTAATGATTAGTGATGTTGAGCATGTTTTCATCTGATTATTGGCCATCTGTATGTCCTCTTTGGAGAAATTTCTATTCAATTCTTTTGCCCATTTTTTGATTGGATTGTTTGTCTTTCTGATGTTGAGTTTTATAAGTTCTTTATAAATTTTGGTTATTAACTCCTTATTAGACGTATTGTCAAATATGTTCTCTCATTGTGTGGTTTGTCTTTTTATTCTCTTCTTATTGGTTTAGCTTTGCAAAAACTTTTCCGTTTGATATAGTCCCATTTGTTTATCCTGGCTTTTATTTCATTTGCTCGTGGAGATAAATCGGCAAATATATTGCTGTGACAGATGTTGGAGAGCTTACTGCTTATATTTTCTTCTAAGATGCTTATGTTTCATTTCTTTGCAGGTAGATGTCCAGTTTTCCCAACACCATTTGTTAAAGAGGCTGTCTTTATTCCATTGTATGCTCTTTCCTCCTTTGTCAAATATCAGTTGTTCATAAAGGTGTGGGTTTATTTCTGTGTTCTCTGTTCTGTTCCATTGATCTATGTGCCTGTTCTTATGCCAGTCCCAGGCTGTCTTGAGTACAATGGCCTTGTAGTATACCTTGATATCTGGAAGAGTGATACCTCCTGCTTTTGTTCCTTCTTTTTAAGATTGCTGAGGCTATTCGTGTTCTTTTTTGGTTCCATATAAATTTTTGGAATATGTGTTCTATATTTTTGAAGTATGTCATTGGTATTTTAATTGGTATTGCATTGAATTTAAATATTGCTTTAGGTAATATAAACATTTTAATGATGTTTATTCTTCCTAACCATGAGCACGGTATATGCTTCCACTTGCTTGTATCTTCCTTGATTTCTTTTATCAATGTTTTATAATTTTCTGAGTACAAGTCCTTAAACTCCTTGGTTAAATTTACTCCTAGGTATTTTATTTTTTGGTTGCAATAGTGAATGGGATTGTTTCCTTAATTTCTTTTGCTGACAGTTTTATATTCTTGGTATATAAAAATGCTTCTGATTTATGAGTATTAATTTTATATCCTGCCACCTTGCTGAATTCATTTATCAGGAAAGTAGTTTTTTGACTGAAACTTTAGGGTTTTCTATACATAATATCATATCATCTGCAAATAATGACAGTTTTACTTCTTCTTTTCCAATTTGGATGCTTTTTATTTATTTTTCTTGTCTGATTGCTGTGACTAAGACTTCAGAACCATGTTGAATAAGAGTGGTGAAAGTGGGCACCCCTGCCTGGGTCCTTATCTTAAGGTGATTGCTTTTAATTTTTGCTCATTTAGTATGATGTTTGCTTTGGGTTTGTCATAGATGGCCTTTATCATGATAAGGAATGTTCCCTGTATTCCCACTTTACTGAGAGTTTTGATCATGAATGCGTGCTAGATTTTATCAAATACTTTTTCTGCATCTATTGAAATTATCACGTGATTTCTGTCCTTCCTTTTGTTTATGTGATGAATCACATTGATTGATTTGCAAATATGGAACCAGTCTTGCCTCTCCAGAATAAATCCCACTTAATCATGATGTATGATTTTTTTCATATATTGCTGGATCCGGTTGGCTAATATTTTGTTGAGAATTTTAGCATCTAAGTTCATCAGGGATATTGGCCTATAATATTTTGTTTGTATTGACTTTTCCTGGTTTTGGGATGAGAATTATGCTCACTTCATAAAAGAAGTTTGGAAGTCTTCCTTCCTCTTGAATTTTCTGAAATAGATTGAGGAGGATGGGAGTTAGTTCTTCTTGAATTTTTGATAGAATTCACTTGTGAAGCCATCAGGCCCAGGACTTTTCTTTGTTGGGAGTTTTTTGATAACTGTTTCAATCTCATTTGTTGTAATTGGTCTGTCTAGGTGCACTTGTTCTTCAGATAGATTTTTGGAAAATTATATGATTCAAGAACTTTGTCCATTTCACCCAGGTTGCCTAATATTTTAGCATAGTGTTCTTCATAGTATTTTCTTATAATACTTTGTATTTCTGTAGTGTCAGTTGTTATTTCTCAACTTTCATTTCTAATTTTATTTATTTGAGACCTCTATCTTTTTTTCTTGGTGGGTCTAGGTAAAGGTTCATCGATCTTGTTTACCTTCTCATAGAAGCAGCGCCTGGTCTCATTGATCCTCTGTATTGTTTCCTTAGCCTCTATGTCATTTATTTCCACTCTGATCTTTATTTCCTTCCTTCTACTAGTCCTTGGCTTTATTTGCTGTTGTTTTTCTCGTTCTCTTAAGTGCAGGGTCAAGTTGCTTATTTGAGCTTTTTCTAGCTTCTTATGGTATGCATGTAGTGCTATGAACTTCCCTCTCAGTACTGCTTTTGCTGTGTTCCATAAATTTTGAGTTGATGTATGGTCATTATCATTGGTTTCTAGAATTTTTAAAATTTCTTCTTTGATCCCATTGTTAATCCATTTATTATATAATAACATGCTATTTAGTTTCCAAGTGTTTGAGTTTTTTCCATTTTTCTTTTGTGATTAATTTCTAGTTTTATGCCATTGCGATCAGAGAAAATGCTTGATATGATTTCAATCTTCTTAAATTTGTTGAGACCACTTTGGTGTCCTAACATGTGGTCTATCCTAGAGAATGTAGCATGAGCACTTAAAAAGAATGTATATTCTACTGCTTTAGGGTGAAAAGTTCTGAAGATATCTATTAAATTGAGTTGATCTAGTGTATCCTTTAATTCTGATGTTTCTTTGTTAATTTTCTTTCTTGAGGATCTATCCAGTGATGTTAGTGGGGTATTGAAATCCCCTACTATTATAGTATTGCTGTTAATCTTGCCCTTTATATCCATCAAAGTCTGCTTTATGTATGTTGAGGCTCCTATGTTTGGTGCGTATATATTTATAATCGTTATATCTTCCTGTTGAATTGTTCCTTTTATTATTATGTAGTGTCCTTCTTTATCTCTTACTACAGCCTTTGTTTTAAAGTCCATATATTTTGTCAGATCTAAGAACTGCTACCCTGGCTTTCTTTTTCATTTCCATTTTCATGAAATATTTTTTTCCATCCTTTTACCTTCAGTCTATGTGCATCTTTTGTTCTAAGGTGTGTCTCTTGTAGACAACGTATGTATGGGTCCTGTTTCTTTATCCACACAGCTACCCTATGTCTTCTCATTGGATCATTTAATCCATTTACACTTAAGGTTATTATTGATATGTAGTTGTTTATTGACATTTTATTTTTTAAAGCTGTATTCTTCTTTTGCTATATTCTTTTCTTCTTTTGAACTGTTCACAACAGGCCCCTTAGCATCTTTTGCAGAATTCGTTTGGTTTTAATGAATTCCTTGAGGCTTTTTTTTGTCTGGGAAGCTCTTTATTTCTCCTTCAATTTTAAACATTAGTCTTGCTGGATAACGTAGTCTTGGTTGTAGGTTCTTGTTCTGCATTACTTTGAATATACTTGCCATTCCCTTCTGGCTCAAGTGTTTCTGTTGAGAAGTTGGATGGCATCCTTATGGGGGCTCCTTGTTGGTGATTGACTTTTTTTTCTCTTTATCCCTTAGCTTTGGTATTTTAACTATGATGTGTCGTCCTGTTGCAGATTTCTTTGGGTTTCTCTTTAATGGAGTTCTCTGTGCTTCTTGAACGTGTGAAACAGAAATGTTTTCCAGTCTTAATTTAGAAAAGTTTTCAGCTATGTTTGATTGAACAAAGTTTCTATCCCTTCTTCTTCTCTTTCTCTTCAGGAACGCCTATGATGCAGATGTCATTTCTGTTCATGTTGTCACAGAGCTCCCTTAGAGTTTCCTCAGATTTTTTGAGTCTCTTTTCTTTTCTCTGTTCTGCTTCTCTGCATTTGTTTATTTTGTCCTCTAACTCACTGATTCGATCCTCAGCTTCATCCATCCTGCTTTTAATTTCTTCCATTGTGGTCTTCAGTACTCATACTGTATTTGTCATTTCTGTCTGATTCTTTTTGTTTTTATTTCAATTTTCTTTTTTGTACTTGCTATATCTTTATTTATTTGTTCATAATGACTATCCATTGTTGCTCTAAGCTTTTTGAACATTCTAACTATCATTATTTTAAACTCTGCATCAGGTAGTTTTGTTATCTGATTCATTCAGGTCCTTCTCTGGGGATTTCTCTTGATTCATTTGGGTTGCATTTCTCTGCCTGCCCATTTAGTCTGTGTGTAAGAAAGGTTTAGCTACTGGAGTCCAATGGGTGTTGCCTCTATGTTCCCTAGGTGTGGTCTGTCTGCCGGCCTGCCACCTCTCTTCTGCTGCCTAGGGCAGTTGGGTGTGTGTGTTGCTGGCAATGGCTATTGCAGTTTCCTCCTTGCCTCTGCAGGAGGGGCTGTGTTCTCATGCCAGATTCTATAAGCCTCAGCCAGTCATGGCCTTTGCCCCTCTCCCACGGGTGGGACCATGTACCACACTCGGGCCACAATGCTGGGTATCAAGGGCAAGGGTGAGCATTTTTGGTCAGCTGCTGGTCCCTGTCAGCCAGTCTTCCCAGGTGGGAGGGTCTGCTAATGCACGCTCAGCTGTGAGCCAGACTTCTTCCCACCCCTGCCAACCTCAGCTCCTTGGCCGGGATTTTGTTGCGTGCTCCACTGTGAGCTTGGGCTTCTGCCTCACCTCCATGGGCTGCGTGCCCACTCACCCCTGCCCAGCAGTGGATCTCTTCCCATTCCGGGCTCCTGCTTTTCCCTCACAGGTGGGGTCGCAGGTGGGCCCACAGCCGCCGGACCACTTTTCCCCATCCTCTTTGCCCCTGCTGGGCTAGACTGAGCTCACACTAGCCCGCTCAGCTTCTGCCCCCTCCGACGTAACCTTGCTTCTGCGTCTCGCCGCTGCCTGCCCTCCAGCAAGCCCTCAGCAGTGTGGGTGGGAGTGCTGCAGCTCAGACCCTAACACTCCATACTGTAGTCCTGAAAGTTCCTTGCTTCTAAGCGACTGTGCTCTAATTGCCACAGGGGAGCCTGTTTGGCTGGTGTCCTGCTTCCCCTTGCTGGTTCCAGGGGAAATATTGTTTCAGATTTGTGGAGTGACTCAGCCCAGGGTTTAGGGTGGCTGTCCCTCAAAGCTTTTCTCCCTGTGCCTTCCAGACCGTACTCTCTTCCCGCTGCTCCAGTCCTCTCTTCTCTCCCTGTCTCCCGGAGTCCTGAGTGAGTGGTTGTGAGAGAGGTTTTCTGCGCTGTCCCTTTAAGAAAAATATTGGGTCTGAGACAACTGTGTCTTTCTCACATATAGTATCCTAACCTGTTTCACAGCTAAATTCTGTTCATACGCCTCTTCTAGGCTTGGGGCTGCAGGCTGGGGCTTTGTTCCTGCGACCCAGGTCCCTACCCTTCCGCTAGCTTCTCTTCACGCCATACAAGTCTCTCCGGGCTGCCTTTCTCTCCGGGGAGCTGTGCAGCCCTTTCTGCGTTTTCGCTTTTCCTACCAGTCTCAATGTTGCTTCTTCAGTGTTCCCCGGTTGAAGAATCCTCTCAGTCCAGTTCAACATTAGTTTATCCAGTTGATGGTTCTTAAAATCAAGTTATAATCCACTTTGGTTTTAGGAGTTGGAAGTTAGTACATCTGCCTACTCCATTGCCATCTTGGAACTCTTCCTGTTATAGAATTATTAATAAATATTAAACTTAAATTTTACTTGTGAAATCATTTTTTGTTTAATCTTTATAATATCTGTCATTTTGCTTTCTTACATTCTGATTATTAGTTCTATTTTTCAGCTCTTTATTTTCACTCTTCTCTTCACACAGAAAGTTATCTAAAATGATATTTAAAGAGACAACACAGCCTATATGGTATTTAAAATATATATACTAGGCATGTAGACTTGATATAATTATAGTTAAGATACATTAAATAAAAGTGTCTAGATTACTTGCTAAATTTTTATGTATTTAAAGCTTCATTTATGAAAGGAAGAGACCAAAGCACTCTTCTATTTTTATCTATAAAATAGAAACTATTTCAAGCATACTTAATGGGTAAAATATATATACCACAGTGGATAGGATTCTAATTACATGCTTGACTTGAGAAACTTAATTTAGTTTCCTGAAAAAGTGAATTTGATCAAAACATTTTTGTTTATGTCATTCAAACAGTCCAAATAGTTGATACTTTCACTAAGACTTTGATTAATTGGTGACAACTGAATTTTGATTCTTGTAGCTAATGTGGAGATATTTGAGTTAGTTTTAATAATAAGTCAAAATTTTAAATTCTAGGTCTATATCTAGCATTTACTTAAAATTTTTCTACATATTTACTTAGCTACATTGAATTGTAGCTACTTCATTACGTGTATTAAAATAACAATTTCAAACAAATATCAAAGTGTTTTCATTGATTAAAGGTTGAACATTTAAATCAATAAATCACACCACATTTATAAGTCATTCGGGTTAATTGTGGTTCTAAATGATAAACTTAAAATATTGAATATTTTGGAAGAACATATAAAACAAAGCTCAATTACTGGATTAAATAAATAGAGCACAAGAAACAATAATCAGTCTTGAAGCATAAAAAATGATATATTGGTCTCCATTCAAATTAATAAATTCTGTTCATTAAATGACATCATGAGAATGAAAATATAGGCTCCAACATAGATAAATGCTTGCTTCTAAGTATGACAAACTATGTCCCTACCATGTAATCACCTGTAAAAGAGAACTACAAATCTTGGACATAATATAAAAAGCAATTACCTAAAGCTACTAAAGACTAGACAGAAGCAGATGGACTGGGGAGGTGTGTACTTTATGAAAGGCCTAGAGACGGGAAGCTATAAACCTACTTTTGCTTTTTGCTTAGAACTAAGTGCACTCTCTGGCACAGACAGTGGTAATGGGGTGAAAAGCCTGGGAAACACCCACAGTCTTCCTGGCCAAGAACACCTAAACAGTGAGGTTGGGAAACACTGAATACTGAAGAGACTGGGAGAATCTCATAAGAGAAAGAGCCAGAGAGGGGAGTCACCCAAACCTCTTCACCCACATATCTCCTGTCCCCTGAAACTTCATGTGTAAGGTGAACTAAAAGCATGTCAGCTGAAGACAAATGGCCTGAGCAAAGACGAGCTGTCTCTCAAGAAATAGAGTTTGAAGTTCCAAATGCAACCAAGAAAATTATCTGTTAAAACATGAAACAATATTTATTACAGAAATGTAACAGAACACATAATCCAGAAGTCAATATTCAGAATCCAAAAGTTAATATTCATAATACCCAAGATATAATACATTCATAGACATAGGAAGAATTTAGAAAATAGAATGTATTCTCAGGAGAAAAGAAAATCAAGAGTCTGATCCTGAGATGAACCAGGTGTCTCAACTAATAGAAAATAATTTTAAAGCAGCCATTTTTAATAAATAAAAACATATTTTCAATAAATAAAAAATACTATTAACAAGCAGTAAAAACAATTAAGTTCTTTTCATTTCAAATTGTAAGACTAGAACTGAAAAACAGAATATCTAAAAAAATATTCATACACAAATGAAAATTAAAAGACAACACTAAACGCTAGTGAGGATGTGAAACAGAAAATCTTATACATTGCTGGTAGGACTAGAAAATGATTTGTAAATTTCTCAAAAGTTAAGCATAAGTTCTTTATAAATTTTAGTTATTAACCCCTTATCAGATGTGCTGTCAAATATGTTCTCCCATTGTGTGGTTTGTCTTTTTATTCTGTTCCTATTGTCTTTAGCTGTGCAAAAACTTTTTAGTTTGATATAGTCCCATTTGTTTATCTTGCCTTTTATTTCAGTTGCCCATGTAGATAAATCGGCAAATATACCGCTGCTACAGATGTCGGAGAGCTTGCTGCCTATGTTTTCTTCTAAGATGTTTATGGTTTCACGGCTTACATTTAAGTCTTTTATCCATTTTGAGTTTGTTTTTGTGAATGGTGTAAGTTGATGGTCTAGTTTCATTTTTTTGCAGGTAGATGTCCAATTTTTCCAACACCATTTGTTAAAGAGGCTGTCTTTACTCCATTGTATGTTCTTTCCTCCTTTGTCAAATATCAGTTGTCCATAAAGCTGTGGGTTTATTTCTGGGTTCTCTGTTCTGTTCCATTGATCTATGTGCCTGTTCTTATGCCAGTACCAGGCTGTCTTGAGTATAATGGCCTTGTAGTAAACCTTGATATCAGGAAGCAACACCAGGAAGACAAACAACCCAATCAAAAAATGGGCAAAAGAAATGAATAGAAATTTCTCCAAAGAGGACATACAGATGGCCAATAGGCATATGAAAAAATGCTCAACATCACTAATCATTAGAGAAATGCAAATTAAAACCACAATGAGATATCACCTCACACCAGTCAGAATGGCACTTATCAGCAAAACAACACAGAATAAGTGCTGGCGAGGATGTGGAGAAAAGGGAACCCTTCTGCACTGCTGGTGGGAATGCAAACTGGTGCAGCCACTGTGGAAAACAGTTTGGAGATTCCTCAGAAAATTAAAAATCGAACTGCCTTTTGACCCAGCTATCCCACTTTTAGGAATATACCCTAAGAACACCATAGCACTGTTCGAAAAGAAGAAATGCGCCCCCATGTTCGTGGCAGCATTGTTCACAATAGCGAAGATCTGGAACCAGCCCAAGTGTCCGTCAGAAGACGAGTGGATTAAAAAGCTATGGTACATATATACTATGGAATACTACTCAGCCATAAGAAATGATGACATCGGATCATTTATAACAAAATGGATGTACCTTGATAACATTATACGGAGTGAAATAAGTAAATCAGAAAAAAAGAAAAACTGAGAACAGCACGATTACATACATAGGTGGGACATGAAAGTGAGGGTATGAGACATGGACAAGAGAGTGGTGGTTATGGGATGGGGGGAGGGAGGGAAGAATGGGATAGGGAGGAGGGGAGGGACGCAGGGAAAACCAGATTGAAGGTGACAGAGGACAATTTGACTTTTGGTGATGGGTATGCAACACAATTGAATGATAAGATAACCTGGAGATGTTTTCATTGTACATATGTACCCTGATTTATGGATGTCACCCCATTAGAATTAATAATAATAAAATATATATATAAAAAAAAAAAAAAAAAAAAAAAAAAAAAAAACTAAACAGAAAAAAAAAAAAAAAAAAAAAAAAAAAAAAAAAAAGTTAAGCATATATTAAAACAAGTGATTCAACAATTCTACCCTTTGGTATTTACCAAAGGGAAATGAAAACATGTCAACAAAGACTTGTACATGAAGCTTTATACTTAATAGCGTAAATTGAAATCAACCCAGAAGTCCACTAACAGAAGAATGGGTCAACAAAGTATGGTTTAGTCGCTTAATAAAATAGTACTAGACAACAAAAATGAATGTCTTATTTTTATTAGTAATATGTATATCAAAAACACTTTCATAAGTTAGGGAAGACAGACAAGAGGATACGTTATCATTTCATTGACATAATATCCTAAAACTGTCAAAATAATTTTGTATTTACAAAAAGCAAAGCAATTATTCCCTGGGTTTGGGAGGAGGAGAGAAAGAAGGCGCAAAGGGTCTTTGTGAGATGAGGAAATATTCTGTTTTTTTTTTTATTGTAACAATGGCATGATGCTTTAGTAGACAATTAAATATAGTTGGAGTTCACATCAGAACCTAACTTTTGAAGAATCATAAGATATTAAGTTTTTCCAATTTCCTTGACACAGTTTTCCTATGATTATATAAATAGAGACTCTTCATTCCTCCTAAAACCCATTAACATTAAGGAATATATTATGAAAAACTGCTGTAGGGGGTATAGAAAGATAATGAAACAAGGATACTAATTCTATAAATTTTTCCCACCCTTGTGGAAGAAATGACAAGAGTACAAATATCTCTATCACAAGACATTTAGCACTAAGTGCTAAAAAAGATCCAAATGGAAAAGATTTGGGAGGTGGATGCTAGAAATTTGAACAATGTATCTTATATATCACTTTTTTTAAAGGTTTTATTTATTTTTTTACAGGAACAGAGAGAGGGATAGATAGGGACAGACAGACAGGAGCGGAGAGAGGTGAGAAGCATCAATCATTAGTTTTTTGTTGCCATCACAACACCTTAGTGGTTCATTGATTGCTTTCTCACATGTGCCTTGGTCGCGGGCCTTCAGCAGACCGAGCAACCCCTTGCTGGAGCCAGCGACCTTGGGTCCAAGCTGACAAGCTTTTGCTCAAGCCAGATGGGGCGTGCTCAAGCTGGCAAGCTCGGGGTCTCAAACTTGGGTCTTCTGCATCCCAGTCCGATGCTCTATCCACTACGCCACCGCCTGGTCAGGCTTATATATCACTTTTTAAATGTAGCTTAAAGTCATGAGAATGAGACTTTTGGAACGAAATTTCCCACCAGTTTGGTTTTTTTAACATAACCTACAGGTGCTAGAAATAGTAACAGTTTCTTAGTAAATTTAGATTTGAAGAGAATTCCCTTGAGAACAAGAATTGTTTCAATATATAATTGTGTAGTTGTAAGATTTCCAGAGAAACAAAAAATTGTTGCTGGGTAGGTACAAAATCTACAGGTATTTAAAGATAATGACACATGTACCCAATCTATGTAGTTCTATATATCGTCTTACATTCAACTTCACTAATAAAATAGAAGCTAAAAGGTAAAACATTTTTACATATTTTCACGTCCAACAATCTAAACTAAAACCTAAAGGAAAAATTGATCCATGATTCATGTTTTTTTATCCCCTGCCTTTCTCAATATTCCTAATGTAATTGATTCATTTGAGCATCTAGTTTTTAAATGAACCATTTCTATCAAAGTGTATGTCTACAAAAACACTTGGCAGCTTATCATTTAAGAAGCATGAGGTCCATTGACCAGTTACTTTTACAGTTTGTTTATCTTTGAACTTTACACACTTTGAACCTAATTTGCTGACTAGGTATGTTTTCTTCCCCTGTTCATACTTTTAACACATTTGGAAGCTGCTTTACTTCTTATGGTATAATAAATGCTGCCTTGGTGGTGATAAAATAATATAGTTTCCCCAGACAACTATATTTCTTTCAGCACATAGATCATATAGCATCATTCCAAGTCCTTTCCCCCATTCTAGTTTAACACTCCTAAGAGAGCCATGGGTCCTAAGTGTGAGCTCAATAGCTTAGCTGAACCTCCATAGGCAGGTTGGACATTGAACACCAATGCGCCAGGCTCATGTAATAGGCTGGATTACAGGATTCTGATTCACTCTCCCTTTCAACAACAGGCCCTGTAAGCTAAGTTCATATCAGATCTCAACATACACGGAAGTAAGGGTTCCTTTCAACCATATCATGATGTCTTATCTCTTTCATACATTCCTAAAATTTTGAACTGTTTGAAAAGGCTCAATAATAAATGAGAAAAAAACACCCAAAAGCTAGCATTAGTTTGGAAAGACAGACCAACCCAAAACTGTCTTATTTCTTACCCAAGTCATTAGGTAAATTATGCCACTCCCTGAAAGTAATCCCTCATTACCTTTTCTTCAACTCTCTCTAGTCTAGTTACTTATGACTTCGGTAGTAGACTTCAAGAGATCACATAACTGTAGACCCATGCAGGCATCTGAGGCAGAATTTACCACTTGTGAGGTCTTTCCTGTCTTAGAACATTGTTTAACTCTTCTATAACATATATGGAAGAAGGTAGAGAGTATATCTTTTCACATTTTATACATAGTAAAGTAGGATGAATGGCCAAAGTGTTTAAGTTCATATAATAGTTATCAGCCATTGAAGCTATATAGCACCCCGAGTTTTTATTTAATTCCTCACTATACAATACAAATCATATGACTTTTGGATGGCTTTTAAAATCAGTAAACTCAGAATAAAAATGTAAATATCCAAAAATTACTTTGTAATTGTATGCAGAAAATTCAACTGACTACCTGAATTTTAAAATACTTTAAATTATCTTTTCTTTATTCATTTTAGAGAGAGAGAAAGTGGGTAGAACAGGAGGCATTAATTCCCATATGTGCCTTGACCAAGCAAGCCAGAGGTTTTGAACCAGAAACCTCAGCATTCCAGCTAGATGTTTTATCCACTGCACCACCACAAGTCAGGCAATTTAAAAATATTTAAATGGACATTTTAGCTGTGTGTAAATACAGATTATGTATAAATATTGTCTTTGTCAAATATACTGTATAATTAGGATTACTGAATTAGTTTGGTGCACTTATTTTATTTTGTATTTTGAAGTTGGTCTTAATATGAGTCTTTCGAACAGGATTATCAGAGGCTATCTGAGTCGTAAAAAAGATGTGAAAAAATTACGTCAAGTCCTTTTAGGTGCAAAGATTTATTGAGATCCTAAAATATCATACTTGCCAAAGGAGAGAACTGTCTTCTAAACTCATCTTTCTTTTCTAAATTTCCTTGTCCAAAATCACTACATTTACTGCAATTAATAAAAGTCTCTGGCAAGATATAAAAGTGTTTCTGCAGAAAGCTGCAGGCACTCTTCCCTAAAGACTTGGAACGACACTAAATTAATATGAGTGAGGAAAGGAAGAATTAATTAGTACTTGATAGCAGAGCATTAGATGCTGATTTATTAGTCAGAACCAATATTAACGGAGTTTACTTTATAAACCTCAAATCATATCCTTTCCAGGTTCATTCTCTTTACCACCATAAATTGTTTGTGTATTAACTGACAGTAATTTGTCAGAAACAAACATAAGACATTCTTAGATGGTGATATAAGTGTAGATACATAAATTTCCTCTTATGAAAATGACGAGAAGAATATAACAACTAAGGGGAAAATTGCATAAGCATAGAAGAAAAAAGTGTGCTACCTGCAAGAAAATGAAGATAGAAACAAAGCAGGGTTTCTAATATTATAGCCAGACACAATAGTGTTCGAGACAATAAACTTTCAAAAAATAATAAAGACTATTTCTTCTTTGTTGCAATCTAGCCGCAATGAGTCTATTATAGGGTCTCGAACAAGAAAAGGTATGAAATTGAATAAATGATAAACAGAGACTTAAAGATATATACATACAGATGGGTTCAGGAGGACGCCACAGTGAACAGTCTCTACTGTTTCTGAGCCATAATGTAAATGCTCCCAAAAGTGCATCTTTATTTATTCATGGAAAGACCATGGTCCATTAGCAATTCAATTAAGTTTCCAAGGCAACTCAAAGACAACCCCCACCATACCATTCAAATCTAACTTTATACTAATAAGAAACTAGCTTCCAGCCTCTTTCAGAGAACATGGGTGAAACAAATGAGAATTAGGTATAGCTCTTTGTTAATTAGGCAGGTGAGGTGGGGGTTGGGCCCAGCACCTCTGTTCAGATTGCAAAAATACCTTGTTTATTTGTTCGGTCCCCAACATATCCCCCTTTTGTATTTTTTAAAACTTCGATTCATGTGCTGTGATTCATACTCATCTGAATTTCCATGTTCTGATTTGGAGGCAGACTGGAAAAATATAAAATAAACAACAAAATTGAAATAGCCAATGCTAACAGATACTATAACAAGTGTCCTAAAACAATGAAGTGATTAAAGCCTATTAAATTATCAAGCAAAGTCTTAACTAATACAACAGGATCTAAAATAAAATTCTTACAGTTTTAAATGTCCTTAATATGTTAATATAATTTCACCAAGTCCATGTTTACACCATCACCACTTCATATTATTTGTAAATGTAACCCAATCCCACTTCAGTCTGAGAACTGTCCCAAAAACAGGAATCACACACATTCAGGAAAAGTCCACAGGGCACTGGAATTGTGGTCACATTTCCACACTTTGCAGCTAGAGTACAAGTCCCAATAAACAGTGCTTCTAGCTGGCAATGATTCAGGTAGACTGGAAAAGCCATCTGCAGCACGTATGGAGATGGAGCTTCCGTTTTCTTTAAACTGGAGAGATGAACCCAGGGGGTCTTTCCCTGGAGCTCTGCAGCCATGGCATGGTGAAGAGAATTTTGGAATACACTATGCTGGGTGGCAGAGGTAAATTCATCTAAATTAGGAGCAGGTCCCAGCCTAAAATAGGCATAGGGCATTGAGGCAGGAGGAATAAAGGAGATACTATATATTAAACAAAGCAGCAGAAAATAAGACTATCAACACCCACAACAGATATCTCCAAGGGATGAATAAAAACCTGAATATTCAGGCAAGGCATAGTAAGTGGCCCTCGTGTTCAAAAGAAATAAGATCAGTTTACCTGATACTTGGAAGAAATACCCTAGGCTCGTCCACAATAATATGAGATGGGACCGATGGCCCTGGGCACCTTTAGCCTTCAGTGGCAAGTCCCAGCAGGCTAGGCAAGGTTAGTTCACAGTTGGCTGGAGTAGGGTCCGAAGAGACTGAACCCTCCCTTAGAGGAGTGAGGGGGCAGCTTACCTTCTAGTGTCTCTTGTCCCCACAACAAAGGTATAGCCCTGGTGGGGGCTGAAACACCTGGCAGGCTTTAGCTCAATGACCTTTCTTTTTTTAAAAAAAAAAAAAAATTTTTTATTTTATTCATTTTAGAGAGGAGACACAGAGTGAGAGAGAGGAGATACAGAGTGAGAGAGAGAAAGAGAGAAAGGGGGGGAGGAGCTGGAAGCATCAACTTCCATATGTGCCTTGACCGGACCAGTGCAGGGTTTTGAACTGGCGACCTCAGTGTTCACAGGTCGATGCTTTATCCACTGAGCCACCACAGGTTAGGCTCAATGACCTTTCTTTACACTCTTGAAGCAGGACCCTGATAGAGTCCAATGAAACCCCTTTGGGGCATTGGAGCCTTTAAGGGTGTATGCCAAGAGCTGGTATTTTTTTATCTCTTTTGGGCTTTTTCTGCCTTTTGGTCATTATAGACCTTAAAAGACATGCTCAGAAGATCTCGCTGAGGGGTTTGAGGGTCCTCATTTACCTATATAAACCTTTTCTGTATATCTGGAACTATTTACAAAAAGACAAAACAGTGTTATTAGCTGGATCAAATAAAAGAGGGTAGAAGTTTGCAGGAGAAAGAGGTTTGTCATCTCCTGTACATCAGCATTCAAAAGAAATTGTTTAAAGTAAAAAGCATGATAAAATAGATTTGCAGGAGTTCCAGGATATAACTCATCCTTTTTTTTAATATTATATACAATTGACCTTTAAGTATTTGATGAGCAATCGTTATAATATTTTGATCTCAAAGATTGTAAGAAATACTTGTCTTTATGTTAACTTCTAACAAAATATAGTAAATGCATTTTCAAGTAATATTCTTATACTTATCAAAACACTTCTACCCCATTCATTAACAGGAAATTTAAAGAGTATATTAAAGCTGGAAAATTTCAGTGTGGCTTTCATTATCTTCTTATATTAAGCAAATCCACCCTGCTTCAAACTTTGCAGCTTGCCGCTTGCAGTTTGCAGCTTGGAGCAGTTTGGACAAATTAACAAGTCTTTAGGATCCACATTTATTTTATTTAAATTTAAATGAGCATGCTTTACTTGTTCTAATTAAAACTATAAATTTGTAGGAATGATATAATTTTATTTTTTCAATATTAGAGCCAGCATTTCCAATTTTTGCATGCAAGAACTTAACTTAGGCCTTTAAAAAAAATCACATTTAGACTTCATTAAAAAAAAGACTAAACAGAAACAAAAATCACACAAATCAAGAATGAAACTCAGGATTCTGGAGATTTTAATGTGGCCTGCTTGATCTTATGTAGGGCTATTTTAATAGAAATGTGATAAGGATAAATACTAAACAGAAATTTGTCTTGAAAAATCTCAAGATGATCATTTGAGATTTTTGTTTAGACATATCCAAACAGACTCCCCCTTCATCCTCCTTCTAGGCATGGAACAGGAAAGAAATAAAATGACCTAAAATATTAAACAAAATTAGATAATAATACAACTTTAAAAAGCATCCCAGTCTTCTAAACATTCTTAAATTCTAATAGCTGCTGCATCCGGCAGCCTAAATCTCTCCATTTCAACCCCCACCAAAAGGCAGGGGAAGGCTTCCCCACTCCCCTTCTGGGGCTGGGCTTCCTGGGCAGAGCCCCACCCCACCCATACAAAGGTCAGCCCACCATAGGGCCATTGCCACTCTGGGTCTGCCCCACTCATTGTGGCTGGGAGTCGCCAACAGGCCCTGCGCCAGGACTCTGCTCTGCATACCAGCTGCTGTGGCTTGCACTTCCAAGAGGGGACCATGACTGTGCCGCACTGGCAGCTGCTCGAGCTCAAGGCAGCAGTAGCCTCCATGGTTTCTCTGAATCCTATGCCCCTCAGTATTATATTTAGATTTACTCTCGTTCGCCCAGTGTTTCTCTTTTTTACAGCATGGGTAAAGATCTGGATCCTTAGGAGCCAGTGGGCTTGAAAAAGAGTCCAAGCATGATATTTGGGGGGAGCAAGGAAGTTTCTAGCAAAATGTCCCGAATTCCTGCATTGAAAACAAAATCCATTGGCATAAATATTTACCTGACTTTTCTTTGTTTTGCCTTTTATCAAAATACCCTGGAATTTTTGCCTTGATGCCTGTGGCAAAAGCAATACCTTGCATGTATGCAGCCCCAACGTTGGCGCATATTCTGATATAAACTTTTTTTTTTTACCACTATTCTTTCAACTTCTGGAATCAGCCGTGAAACAAATTCTTGATATTGCTCCTCAGGACCTTGCCTAATATTGCTGAATTCCTCCATTTTTTTCCCCCTGTATCTCGAGCTTGACACAAAGTCTGTTGGAGCAGGAATCTCCAAGATTCTGAGACAAAGACCTTGGGAGCAGAGGGCGGTGGAGGCACAAAGTTTAAAATGGCCACAGCTGTGATATTCTCATTTCCCAAGTTATTCTCACACTCCAGGTTCTTCCCATATTTACATTCCTGTGTTTCTACCTTATTCTGATCAAACAACTTATTCTCAAACAGAAACATTTGTACAAAAATAAAAAGGTCCCTCACTTTTGAACCTATCTGTCCCATGTTTATTTACCCCCAAATAACTTAATTATTATACTCTACCCCCAAGCTCTACTTAAAATCTTCACTCTCTAAAAGCTTTATACTTACTTCGTATGCACACTTCTGGGGGGTTCCATTACCTCTCCTCTTTCCCTTTTTCGATGGCTCCACGTTGCGTACCAGTTGTCACGGTTTAGCCACAACAAGTCTATTATGGGGTCTCAAACAGGAAATTGTATGAAATCAAATAAATGATAGACAGAGACTTAAAGATATATACATACAGATGGGTTCAGGAGGACACCATGGTGAACAGTCTCTACTGTTTCTGAGCCATAATGTAAATGCTCCCAAAAGTGCATCTTCCTTTATTCATGGAAAGAACATGGTCCATTAGCAATTCAATTAAGTTTCCAAGGCAACTCGAAGACAACCCCCACCATACCACTCAAATCTAACTTTACACTAATAAGAAACTAGCTTCCAGCCTGTTTCAGAGAACATGGGCAAAACAAATGAGAATCAGGTGTAGCTCTTTGTTAACTAGGCAGGTGAGGTGGGGGTTGGGCCCAGCATCTCTGTTCAGATTGCAAAAATACCCTGTTTATTTATTCGGTCCCCAACACTTCTTGATAACTTAATTAAAGGTTGTCTTTTGTATAATTAGATTTTATTTTTCTTATATTGCAGATTTTATAATTCTGATTAAAGCTGACATGAATGGGTCATATTTATGTGTAATACTCTAGTGCTTTAATATTTATTAATGATGAAGGGAGAAATTAAAATTGTACTTTATTCAAGTAATCATCAGTAATGACCCATATTAACACCATCTACCTTCTGACTTGAGGCACTAAGAAAGGCACAAATTCTGTGGTAGTCTTGTAAAAAAAATGCCTAACCTGAATATAATTAGAAAGAACATCAGTCAAACTTACCCTGAGGAGCAAAGTATAATATAACTGGCCAAAGCACTTCAAATGTCAGAATCCTGAAACACCAATAAAGAATGACAAGCTCTCCCAGACTGGCATAGACTGAAGACACAAGGTAACTAATGGGAATGGGAGTCTAGAATTATCTCCTGGGACAATTAAAGAATAGTTGGATAACTGACAAAGTTAAAATAAGATCTGCTAGTTCAGTGGATAGCATTTTATTAATGTTAACTTTCTGCTTTTGATAATTGTGTTGTGGTTATTTTGAAGAAACTAAGTGAAGGACATATGAAATTTTTTTGTATTATCTTTTTACTTTTTTGTTAGCTGCAATTATTTAAGATGAAAAGCCGGACACATTTTTTAAAAGCCAATATTGACAAAAACATAACAGCTTTAACACATTTTCCCCAGTTTTTGATAAATCCAGCAGACACCCATTTTTTGATTGAATTATTTTATTCCTGGTCACTGTTAGTGAGTTGTATGAGTTTCTTATATATACTGCTAACAAAAATTAGGGGATATTTTATAACTTTATAGTCATTTTGAACATATCAGTTAATTTTTGTGGGCTCTATATTTTGGATATCAATTCATATTAGATAAATTATTTGTGAATATATTCTTCCATTCAGTAAGATGCTTTTTTGTTTTGTTGGTTTCCTTCACTGTACAAAGCTTTTTAGTTTGATGCAATCCTATTTGTTTATTTTTGTTTTTGTTTCCCCACTCAAGGGGGTGTATCCAGAAAGATATTATACAAACTATGTAAAATAGTTTACTTCCTATGTTTTCTTTTAGGAGTATTATGGTTTCAGGTCTTACATTTAAGTTTTAACACATTTTGAGTTTATTTTTATATATAATATAAGAGATTGTTCAGTTTTATTTTTTCTGCATGTATCTTTCAGTTTTCTCAACACCATTGTATATTTTTAACTCCTTTGTCATAGATTAGTTGACCATATAAGTGAGAATTTATTTCTATTTTGTTCCTGATCTATGTGTTTGTTTTTGTGCCATTACAATACTGTTTTGATTATTATAGCTTTGTAATCTTGCCATTTTCAATGATATAAATATATCTAGAGGTTACTATGCTCAGTGAAATACATCAGGCAGAGAAATACAGATACCTATGTTTTCAGTTATAATTATAATGTAAAAACAAAGCAAAGCAAATAAAGCAAAAACAGAATAATAGAAATAGAGACCAAAGGAATGGTTACCAGAAGGCTAAGATTGGGGGATGAGTGAAAAGGCAAAGGGGAATATAGTCAATAATATTTTGATATATTTACACAGGGACAGATGATTAATTAGTGGGATGACAACATTGTAAGGTATAGCTGAATCATTAATATTGCACACCTAAACTAATATAACCAATATAAGATTTTATACCCAACTATATGTAAATAAAAAATAAATTAAAAAATTAAAACACTGAGAAACTGTCACAGGTTTAAGACAATGAAGGGAACAAGACAACTGAATGCAATGCGGTATCATGGATTGCATCCTGGAACACAAAAAGAACACTAGTGGGAAAAAATGGAGAAATCTGAATAAATTGTAGTTAGTTTACTTAGTACTATATCTTTTATTTTGATAAAATGTATCATGTTTATGTAACATGTTAACATTAAGGGAAGCTGGTTACAGAGTACCTCTATGCTAAGTTTGTAACTTTTCAGTAAATCCAAAATTATTTAAAAATAAAGGGTTTTAAAATTTTAAATATCCAATAGAGACAATGAATATTTCTTGAGACTAAAATGTAGAGAATCTGAATAATAAACTGTGTGAGAATATTTTAACTTACACAATGATCAATACAGAGAAGATTCATTGCTCGTCTAAGGTAGACTTTTTGGCCCAGCCTCTACTGAAGGAGGTCAGCTCCTTCAGTGTTTGCCACCTCTGAAGCGTGCTTTGCCTCTTGGGGCCACCAAAATCTAATGACTTAAGACAGAGTGTAATAAAGTTTGGTCTTTCCCTTTAATTCTGAACAATTCTTTCAGCCAATGCTGGCCCATGCTTCCCTCCTTTTGAACCTGTGTAGATGCTGATTTTACTCGCAGCCCACTGCTGTTCTCTTTCCAACTTTCTCCAAGTGCTGATCCCTAATATTAATGTGCATGCCACACTCCATCTGGGAATCTGCTTTCAAAACCTCATCTGTGATAGACATATTGAAAACTATCCTTAAGAAATAGAACATTTTGCCTGACCAGGCGGTGGCGCAGTGTATAGAGCGTCGGACTGGGATGTGGAAGACCCAGGTTTAAGACCTCGAGGTCGCCAGCTTGAGCGTGGGCTCATCTGGCTTGAGCAAAAGCTCATCAGCTTGGACCCAAGGTTGCTGGCTCCAGCAAGGGGTTGCTCGATCTGCTGAAGGCCCGCTTTCAAGGCACATGTGAGAAAGCAATCAATGAACAACTATGGTGTCGCAAGGGCAACGAGAAACTAATGATCACTGCTTCTCACCTCTCTCCATTCCTGACTGTCTGTCCCTATCTATCCCTCTCTCTGACTCTCTCTCTCTGTCCTTGGAAATAAAATAAAATAAAATAAAAACGTAAAAAGAAATAGAACATTTCTCTGTCCCTTGAAAAAGTCACAAGAATTAAATGGACATTACAGCACAAGGAATAACAAACTCGAGAATTTATTTTTCTTTCTCTGGTGTGTGTGTGTGTGTGTGTGTGTGTGTGTGTGTGTGTGTGAAAGAGAGAGAGAGAGAGAGAGAGAGAGACAGATAGGGATAGACAGGAAGAAGAGAGATGAGAAGTATCAATTCTTTATTGTGGCACCTTAGTTGTCCTTTGATTGCTTTCTCATATGTGCCTTGACCAAGGGGGCTACAGCAGACTGAGTGACCCCTTGCTCCAGCCAGTGGGTTCAAGCTGGTGAGCCTTGCTCAAACCAGATGAGTCCACGCTCAAGCTAGCAACCTTAGGGTTTCAAACCTGGGTCCTCTGTGTCACAGTCCGATGCTCTATCCACTGTGCCACCACCTGGTCAAGCCAAACTCTAGACTTTCTAAATATTGCAAGTTATTACTCCAATTAATTATTGAATAAGTGAGAAATTAGAACTGCATATATTCAGTGTAGTCAAAGTTATGTTTAAAACACCTATAGCCTGACTAGGTGATGGAGTAGTGGGTAGAGCATCAGACTGGAACATGGAAGACCCGTGTTTGAGTCCCTGAACTCACTAGCTTGAGTGCAGGTTCACCAGCTTGAGCATGGGATCAAAGACATGGCCCCAAGGCTGCTGGCTTGAAGCCCAAAGTTGCTGGCTTGATTTTAAGGTCATTGGCTCTGCTGCCACCCCCCAGTCGAGGCACATATGAGAAAGGAATCAATGAACAACTAAGGTGCTGCAATGAAGAATTGATGTTGCTCATCTCTCTCCCTTCCTGTCTTTCTTTATCTGTTTTTCTCTCTCTCTGTTTCTGTCACACACACACACATACACACACACACACACACACACACACACACACACACACACAAAAGACCTATAGTCTTAAATTTTAATATTACTGAATAATAATGAATAAAATAAAATAAGTTCAATTGAAGGGGTTGGAAATAGTATAAAATATAGAAAAATATTTTATGAAGCTATTTTACAATATTAGTGAATCATAACATAAATGTTAGGATACATGAACACTGCCGACAATTTGTGCATTAAATAATAACATAATATGTACATATACCAGACTAGAAGGAAACATGCCAAAAATATTATTTGTGGTTTTCTCTGAGCACAGAGATAATTGGCAATTAAAATTTTCTTTATTTCCAATTTCTTTTGGCAATGAAATGGATTTCATTCATCATAATAATCTCTTACAACATTAAAACATTATATCCTGAATCTTTAAAGAAATCATAAAATTAAAAAAATAATAAAAACTACTACTTTAAAAATGTTTTGAGATGACTGTATATGTAATAATTGTCAATATTTATTTTACTATTTCATAATTTAAATACTAATATAAGAAGATTATCTTATTTTATTATATTGGATACTCTATTTGCTTCCCCAATATTCATTTTTTTCTTTTTGGGGCAGAAAAATAAAAGTTCCTAGTACTTTGAGGAAAAAAGTAGTAAAGGTTCCCTCTTTTTCTCTCTGAAACTCATTCTCCACTTCCTCATTCATAGATGAAAAAACCCATGACCTCACTTAGGGTTGGTAGCTGTTGTGAGTCTTTTTACAGACACAAAGAAGAGCCATTATCTGAGACTCTGAAAATGTTACCTTGATGATTTCCCTAGACATCTGGATCCAATGTACAGCCGCTGAATGAACAAGACTCACCCATAAGTGGAAATCTCTTCTACTGTTGAAGAAAGCTTGAGTTGGGTATTGGTATTTGTTACTCATAAAGCACCCATATATTCCTGCCAGTAGCCTCATAATAGAATTACATTACACATGTACATAGCATTAGAAGTAGTTTTAAATTTTCTTCAAATAAAACCATATTTGCAAACCTTACTCTGCCACTTTCTATGTTCTTGACAAGTTGTTCAAATTTTGTAAATCTATTTATCCACCTAGGTGTGGAGTCTATAATATTATGTTTTGTTTTCATTTTCAAATATATAAAAATACGTATCATAAGTAGTTCTTATAGCAGAGTAAACACTCAAAAATTATATGATGCTTTTTTTTCTCCTAATGTATCATAAATTCTTATGATATTTTAAATTTGACTACATCCACTTATGATATCTTCTTGAGGTTAATTATTGAGAGCCTGAATATACAAATGGACAAGAGTCAAACTCCACATGACAATAGAAGTCTAACCCACAGTCTCTACACCAATCATTCCAGGGCTGTCATGACATGGACAACTTCCATCTATGCTGTTTCTGTCCCCAACTCAACACCAATATGAGAAAGCAAAATATTTCTTCAAAAATCACATACTTCTCTTTTCTTCTATATTTTATTTTCTACAATTAAACATCTACTAACAATTATATGTAAAGCATCAAAGAATGCACACAATTTATAGCTGTTCTAAATTAACAATTTTAAATCTTTCATTTGCCAGTAGTTGTTTTCCCCCCTCAAGGTCTGGAGACAGATTTGTTACATTAAACTACACCTCTGAGAAATTTGATGATGTTGGCGTAGTGTTCTGGACTCTTGCTATGGCATTACTGCCAACAGTATGCTCCTTTATTAAAAAATGTAGAGGTTCACTTGCAACCAGTTTGATAGCAGGATGATCAAATGAAAAGTATTTTTAAACGCAGGTTTTACAGCACATGTATATTATAAAATTAAATTAAAACCAAATAATAAGGAAATCACTATGATGCTCTGAGCATGGTGCAGATGATCCTAGCACTGTTCATACCACTCTGTCAGCTGAACAATACCATCATTTGCATGTGAAATGTATCCAATATAATAAAAAATAGATGCAGTGGTCTGTGATGGCACCATGGGTTTGGTATGCCAGTTGCAACACCTTCTCCCCACAAATGTAGGGCAGAAGATGAGCAATTCATGGAAATACATGCTGGAGACCTTATGATTCATTCTCCAACACAGTAGTACTTCCTTCTCAGTACACATCATCACTTCCTTATAACAGGACAATGCTGTGATAAACATAGGGGTGCATGTGTCTTTACATACCCATGTTTTCAAGTTTTGGGAGTATATACCCAGTATAGGGATTGCTGTGTCATCTGGTAGCTCTATTCTTAATTTTTTTGAGGAACTTCCATACTTTCTTTCATAATAATTGTACTACTTTACATTCCCACCAACAGGGGATGAGGGTTCCTGTTTTTCGGCAACCTCTCCAATACTTGTTATTACCTATCTTATTGATAATAGCTAATCTAACAGGTGTGAGGTGGTATCTCATTGTAGTTTTGATTTGAATTTCTCTAATAGCTAGTGAAGATGAGCATTTTTTCATATACTTATTGGTCAATTGCATTTCCTCTTAGGAGAAATGTCTGTTTATGTCCTCTTCCCATATTTTTATTGGGTTGTTTGCTTGTTTATTGCTGAGTTTCGTGAGTTTTTTGTATATTTTGGATATTAGTCCCTTTTCTGAGCTGTTGCTTAAAAATATAACCTCCCATTTAGTTGGCTGTTTGTTTTATTGTCAGTTTCTTTTGCTGTGCAAAATTTTCTTAGTCTGATGTAGTTCCATTCATTTATCTTTGCCTTTGGGGTCAAATTCATAAAATGTTCTCTACTGCCAAGGTCCATGAGTAAGTACCTATGCTTTCTTCTATGTGATTTACTGTTTCAGATCTTTGATCCATTTTAAATTAATTTTTGTGTAAGGAGACAAAGAGTAATCAAGTTTCATTCTTTTGCACGTGGCTTTCCAATTTTCCCAGCACCATTTATTGAAGAGGCTACCTTTTCTCCATTGCGTGCTTTTGGCTCCTTTATTAAAGCTGATTTGACCATATATATTTGGTTTTATTTCTGGGCTCTCTATTCTGTTCCATTGGTTTGTGTGTCTATTTTTTTGTGCCAGTGTCATGCTGTTTTGATTATTGTGGCTCTGTAGTATAGTTTGAAGTCAGGTAATGTACTGCCTCTAGTTCTGTTTTTGGTTTTTTTTTCCCCTTAGGATTACTTTGGTCACTAGGAGTTCTTTATGGTTCCCTATAAACCTGATGATTTTTTGTTCCATTTCTTTAAAAAAATGACATGGAGTTTGTCAATTTTGTTGATCTTTTCAAAGAACCAGCTCCTTATTTTATTGATTTTTCTGTTCCCTATATCATTTTTTCTGCTATAATTTTTATTATTTCCTTTCTTCTGCTGGTTTTGTTCTTTTTCTAGTTGCTTAAGATGTGATGTTAGGTTGATTACTTGGGCTCTCTCTCGTTTTTTCATATAAGCCTGTAATGATTGAACTTCCCTCTTATTACTGCTTTTGCTGCATCCCAGAGATTTTGATATGTCGTGTTGTCATTTTCATTTGTCTGTATATATGTTTCAATCTCTGCTTTTATTTCTTCTTTGATTCAGTAATTTTTAGAAGTATGTTGTTTAATTTCCACATTTTTGTGGGTTCGTTTACTTCTTTTCTGCAGTTAAATTCTACTTTCTAAGCCTTATGGTCAGAGAATATGCTTGGTATAATTTCAATCTTTCTAAATTTGTTTTTGTTAGTTTTATGGCTGAGCATATTGTCTAGTCTTGAGAATGTTCCATGTACACTGGAGAAAAATGTATACTCTGACATTTTGGGATGAAATGTACTGTAAATGTCTATTATGTTCATTTGTTCTTGCGTTTCATTTAAGGCCAGTATTTCTTTATTGATTTTCTGTTTGGATGAGTGGTCTAAAGCCATCAATGGTGTATTGAGGTCTCCAAGTATGATTATATTTTTTTGGTTTGTACTTTTAGATCAGTTAGTAAATGTCTTATATATTTTTTTACTCCCTGGTTTGGTGCATATATATTAAGAAGTGTTATGTCTTCTTGATATAATGTTCCTTTTATCATTATGAAATGTTCATCTTTGTCTCTGGTTACCTTTGTTTTCTTGTAGTCAGCATTGTCAGATATGAGTATAGCTATACCTGCTTTTCTTTGGATATTATTTGCTTAGATAATTGTTTACCAACCTTTCACTTTGAATCTATTTTTATCCTTGTAGCTTAGATTTTTTTCTTGAGAGCAATATATTGTTGGGTTTTGCTTCTTGATCCAACCTGCTACTCTGTGCCTCTTTATTGATGAGTTTAATCCATTTATATTTAGTGTAATTATTGACACTTGAGGATTTCCTACTGCTATTTTATATACTGCTTTCCTTTTTTCACTTTTTTTCCTTTTTATTGAATTTATTGGGGTACCACTGGTTAACTGAATTATACAGGTTTCAGGGGCACAATTTTATAACATATCATCTATACTCTGTATTATGTAATCACCACCCTAAGTTAAGTCTCCATCCATTACCATTTATCACCCTTATAGCCTCATCCACTGGCCCCTCACTGCACAACAATTACCATAGTGTTGTCTGTGTCCATGAGTTTCTTCATTTGTTATTTTAGGCTTTTTGCTCAATCCCTTCACCCACTATCCACCTCCCCACAGCTGTCAGCCTGCTCTCTATCTATGAATATGTCTCTATTTTGCTTATTAGTTCATTTTGTTCATTGGATTCCACATATAATTAAAATCATATGGTGCTTGTCAGAGGTATCACCTCACATCTGTCAGAATAGCTATCATCAATAAATCAACAAATAAATGTTGGCAAGGGTGTGAAGAAAAGGGAACCCTCATGCACTATTGTTGGGAATGTAGATTGTTGCAGCCACTGTGGAAAGCAGTATAGACTTACTTCAAAAAATTAAAAATGGAACTGACTTGTGGCCCAATGATTTCACTTCTGGGAATACACCTAAAGAAAGCTGAAACACTAATTCAAAAGAATATATGCACCCCTATGTTCATTACAGCATTATTTACAATAGCCAAAATGTGGAATCATTCCATATTCATTAGTCAATGAGTGGATAAAAAAAACTGTGGTACTTTACACAATGGAATACCACTCAACCATAAAAAAGAAGGAAATCTTACCCTTTGTGACAGAATGGGTGGACCTACAGAGCATTATGCTAAGTAAAATATACTGCTTTCTGATACCTTTGTGTCTTGTTTGGTTCTTCTTTTTAGTTTTTCTGTAATTTGTTTTTGTTTAGTGGTATTTCATACTTTTATCTTTTGTTTCTTCTTTTTTTAAGCCATGTGTTTCAGTAGTGTCATTTTCAGGGGTGTTTACCATTAGGTTATTGAAAAAAAATTATTCTATTTATTAGAGTCCATTATTTCAGGAGTGCTTCTGCACTCCATCCTCCTTTGCTACTGCTGATCTTTATCCTCTTCCCTTTTGTGTTATTGTTGTCACAGATTATCCTTGTTTTTATTGTGGTTTTGTTAAAATTTTTACTTGTAGTTTTGCTTTGTTTTGTTTTTTGCATCTGGTCAGATAACCCCCTTTAGTATTTCCTGTAGTGGGAGTTTTCTGGTGATAAATTCCTTTAGCTTCTGTATGTCTGTAAATATTCTTGAAAAATTGTTTTCATTTAATTTCAACTGTTATATATATTTATATATTCATCTAACAGCTCATCATTGGAACAGTCTGTGATATATATTTCTTACACAGGCAGGTACACATATGTATTTTCATTTTGTTAATATATTGCTTAATTTTTAAAGATGTTTTTGGTTGCATTGTCAGAATATTTTGAGACTCATGTAATTTAAATTACATGTAAGGAATACATTTTCTAACATGCATTCAAGATGAATTTGTAGTTTAGCATGTGACACCTTAGAATTTTGCATTTTTTTCTCCTTATAACAGATCTGTGATGGCGAACCTATGACCTGCGTGTCAGCACTGACACGCGTAGCCATTTTCAATGATATGTGACTGCATGCGGCCACATACCAGAGAAGTATGGGGCCACATGACGAGAAGGACGTTTCATCATCGACTCCTGCACAACTAGGTGCAGTAGCCAAGGATAAAACATTTGCTGTAGTGTAAACACTCTGTGCCGGAGGTCTGTAGGCCAAAACAACAGAATTCCGGCACAGAGCGTCTAGTTCTGGGACTTTTGGTTAGGCCATTTTTCTCGAAGCGACACACTACCTGAGTTATGCTCGGTTTTTTGACGAATTTTGACACATCAAGCTCAAAAGATTGCCCATCACTGATATAGATGAACATTTTTCCCTCAAGGTTTTTGAACACAAAATCCCTTTAGGTTCATTAAAAATATCAGGTCAGTTCTGTACATGGCAAATAGCTACTATTTATGTTATGCTAACAAAGATTGGTCACATTTTTCTGCTTTATTAGTTACTTCATTTTTTTTTATTTCTAAATAGACATATGAAATTTGAAACTTGCTGATATCTTAAATGTAGTTCATTCTGAGTGTTTTCTTATAAGAATAGTAGTTTTTTAATCAACATATTTTTCATTAACTCATGGTTTAGATACATAATTTATTTGTTTAACAAGTATTTATTACATGCCTGTTTTGTGGAAAGTACTGTAAAACTGTGGCCTTCGAAAATGACTAAAGCCTAAATCTTGCCCTCAGATACTATATTTTAATTTGGAAAATTGGGAGATACATAAAAACATTCAGCCGGACCTGTGGTTGTGCAGGGATAAAGCGTTGACCTAGAACACTGAGGTAGCTTGTTCAAAACTATGGGCTTGTCTGGTCAAGGAACACATGGCAGTTGATGCTTCCTACTCTTCCCTCTTCTCTTTCTCTCTCTCCACCCTCCTCTAAAATGAACAAATAAAGTTTATTAAAAATTATAAAAAAGCAAACAAACAAAAATATGCACAGAGTTGAATAATAATTGGGGCACAAAAGAGAAATGTTTTGTGTGCATAAGAAGGAATTCCCTGCCACAAAGCTCCATACTATAGCATTATTTAGAGTGTGGAGTATATATATATATATGTATGCACATATATACATAATATAACATATTCTAGACTAAATAAAATAAAAATCACTGCAGTTCTACTATTCTAACAAAAATTAGATTAATAATTTTCTTCTAGTCTTTTTCCTGTGAATTTAAATTTAAATAATTGTAATTGAAACTAAAATATAATTTTGTATTCTTTAGAAACTGTTGTTATTATAATAAGCATTTTTACAATGTTAGATTTTGTCATAGCCATAATTTTGAATAAGAGTATATAACATCTTTTTCAAAGGATCTACTATAATTTTTCTAACTTTCTCCTAATTTTTTCATTTTGGTTGTTATAACATTTTACTCTCTCCCATGCCTTATTTTGAAAAAATGCATATGCATTTGAACCCTCGCATTTTAAAGTATTTCCTTAAAAGAGGTCCCCAAATGTTGGGTTAATGTTATGCATGTAATTGTTAAGTGTCATTTTTAAACTGCATTTTAACATTGGAATCAAGACTGTACTTTCTCTTATCTGAGGACATAAAAAAGTGTATTAAAGCATTTCAAACCATGAGCCAGCATCCTAAGACAATACTGACACAAGGATACTATCTCAATGTTAGCGAACATTTCTTTTAAAGAGTATTGAGAATACATTGACAATTGACAAGAATGAGCACTTACTGAGCATTTAAATTGTAATTGAGAAGAATATACAACAAAATAAACTTCCTTTATTATGGAAGAAATACATGTTTGGGAGGAAAATCATAAATTTGTTATATTTTATTTTGTTTGTTTCTGCTCAGTATTTCAATCTAACATCTTTTACTATCCTAATTTTTACACTTTTATATGATGTATAAACATGCTTGACCCAACTCATGTTCACAGATTTTATAGAACAGTTATCTATGTTGTTTTTTCAGGCCTTTCAAAACTAAATAGCTCCATAGAAAAATGTGTATTGTGTCACATGAGACTTCTATTAAGGTGACTGTTAATCCACCATAATCTCAAATACCAGGACTTTTAACCCACTTTATTAAAAAGGTTATGAATGACTTCATCAAATGATTCACCAAGATCTAAATAGACTGTATTCAAATAATTACTTTTCTTTGACTAAATCTTTCATATTTTCCTGTCCCCAGTGAGCTCTTATTAAATGGTAGCTTCATAATGGTACCACTCAACTAAAAACAAAAACCAAAGGAAATCTAAAAATGCAGAAATTATAGAAAAGCTTCTACAAATGCTCTCAGTTGCTTTATCCCAGAATGTTATCCTTAGTACTACTACTCCTGAAACCACTGACCAAACCTCATGTCACCGTCCATCCAAAAACACCGTGGATCTTGATTACAGCTGGCAACGTGAAACAGCATCTCTTCCTTCTGCTTTCTGTACCTCTTTGGAGACTCACTCATTGGAAGGCTCTGACTATTATGCTGGTGACCAGGAAATCTGAAATATGTGATACTTAGAAGGGTAATAGAATGCGATAACTTAGAAGGGTGGTTTCCATACTATATATTAACAATAACAGAATTCTGACCCAGTGCTTTAGAAGCTATTGTTCTATTGATTTATCTTTTCAACCTTATTTTCTTCAACTTTCTGACCTGCATCTTGTTTCTTAGTTATCCTTAATTATTCCCAAACTTTCTGGATATGCCATACCCAAATGACTGTCTTGAGATCCACACTCACAATTCTGAGAATTAGATGCCAGTCTTCAACTGACTTATAGGGACTTCAAATCTGCATATGCAAAATCATACTCATCTGTCTTATTAAGCTTGTTACTATGATTTCTATAGGTCAGTGGTACCACCATCTACACAGTTTATGGAATAAGAAATTTGAGATTTATCTTTGACTCTAACTTTGTCCCTATGTCCTTCATCTAATCAATTTTGAAGCTCTGATGCTCTAACTCTTCCTCTGGCTTCCCTGCTTACCTTCTGGATTGTTTCAGACCTAAATCCATACTCAACACTTCAAAAACAGATCTAATGCTCATATCCCTTCAGTGGCTTTTTATTGTTTTTAATAGAGCTCAATCTCTCATCATGTTCTAAAAGATCTGCATGCTCTGAACCTCTACTTGTCATTCCAGTCCCATATTACATCATGTCATGCCTTTTCATCTACCTCCTTATGACACAAAACTTCTTTTATTTCCTAGGACATAATTCCAAGCACTCTTTCCTTCACAGCCTTTTATATGTACTTTTCTTTCTCTCTTAAAATCTCTTCTGCCCTAAACATTTCCTGACCAACTTATACTTTAGGTTTCAGTGGAGATGTCATTTTCTGTCACATGGTCATCACATTGCACAACTCTAGGAGGCACTACTTAAATATAAAATTGAGAATGGCAAACAGTGAAACAGAACATGATATTCTATGACTTGGCATCCCTTGGAGTTGTTCATTGTAGTACGGTCCTTTGTGTACTAGCTCATGCATCCCATAGCATTCTAAGTTTCTGACTTTTTAGTAACTACAACATGGTACTTTTATTTATTTTACTGATTCCTTAGACCCATCCCTTTAGGAATGTGGGCCTTCAGAAAAAAGAAAAGGCCTCTATTTTGTTGATCATTGCATCTGTAGACACAAAATAAATACTGGTTACACGAACAGATAAATGATTGGAGTCAATATACTTTCCTCTATTATAAAACTATTTTATGCATAACTTGTCAAAGACAGACTTGTCCAATATTTATCATAAAACAGTGTTCATGCATTCACTTTTCAGCATTCACATTCAGCTCCTAACACGTGCCCTATGCCTTGTCCTCTCTAAATGTTTATATACTGACATATAAATTTATTGAATAAATAAAAGAATGAGAGAAAACATTTATTAATGCTGAAACATTTTGTATATTTTATGTATACTGTTTCATTTAATCCTCTTCGAGTTATCTGTATAAATAAACATGGTTATCTAACTCTATATCTATCTATCTATCTATCTATCTATCTATCTATACACAAGGCTTAGAGAAATTAGTTCACATGCCCAAAATCACTTGATATGTGACAGAATTAGATTTAAGCCTAGTTTGTTATTTGTTGTCATTAGTTGTCTTACCCAATCAAGGGAGAAATTCTGCTTTTTATCAATTAGTTCCAAAGGCAAAGGGAACACAGGTGTCCATAATAGGAAGGAAATATACAATCATTTATTTTCAGAATTGTCAAATGGATGTATAAAAACTTAACTTAGCAAGTTATACATGAATATTTAAAATTTTGATTCTTGTGTTTATCCCAAACCTGGTTCAGACCAGTCAAAGCTGTGAAATTATTAAGGTTTTTATTATTATTATTATTATTATTATTATTAGTTTATTTTTAACAGGGACAAAGAGAGAGTCAGAGAGGGATAGATAGGAACAGACAGACAGGAACGGAGAGAGATGAGAAGCATCAATCATTAGCCTTTTGTTGCCGTTGTGACACCATAGTTGTTCACTGATTGCTTTCTCACATATGCCTTGACCGCAGGCCTTCAGCAGACCAAGCCACCACTTGCTGAAGCCAGCGACCTTGGGTCCAAGCTGACGAGCTTTTGCTCAAGCCAGATGGGCCCGTGCTCAAGCTGGCAAGCTCTGGGTCTCAAACCTGGGTCTTCCTCATCCCAGTCCGACGCTCTATCCACTGCGCCACCGCCTGGTCAGGCTTATTAAGGTTTTAAAGGTGGACTATCTCTAATTGATACCAATGCAAGCCCTCCCTCCAGTATTTATTGGTTAGAATGTGACTTCTTATACCTTTAATTTTGTCATAATATCAACTAATATGTGTTAACCCTTGTTAGAATAATTTTATTAAGTAATTCTTAAAGATTGGAAATATTATAGGAAAAAGAAGTTCTCTCTATATATCCTAAACTATTTATGGAAGACACAATATAAAAGTTTATTATGCTGGCCTTTACATTCTTATGTAGCTTAGAACAGTTTCAAAATAGCAGAATTTTCGAAGATCTACCAAAGCAAAAAATGTGTATTTTTTCTGGTGGAATTTTCAATGATCCACCAGAAAAATGATCCAGTGAGATTTATATTATGACATCAATTTACCCCTTCAAAGAGCCATCATAAGTGAGCATATAATTTTGTGAACAGTCATCTCATCATGCAATTTTTAATATGTATAACATTATATTTTTCTTTGGTTGTCAGCATTATTACATGAATTTAAAACTTTTTGTGCTTTAAATTTTTACAGTGAACATTTTATTTCATGTATTAATCTTTTTAATAAAGATCTTCTTAGAAGCTTTCTACAGCTGAAAATAATTAAATCTTCTCATAAAATTGTAGTCCACAATTTCCTTGGTAATACAAACAATTATTCTGCACAAGACAATGTATAGAATCTTGCCTCCTTAAATTCCAGGTGTTTCTGAGTTAAGCCTTACTTTAATCAAGTTATACTCTTCATAATTTAGTCAAATTTGCATAGGTTAAGTAAAGGGTTTCTTCTTCAAAAACAATTGTATAATAAACCCCTATTTCAAATTTATATAAAACTTTCGGCTACTAGATAACCTTCAGGTTCATTTATATTCTATTAATATCAGGATGTCCCATTCTCAGTACTTTTGTCCCTAGTACTATGGCATAGGAAGTCCTTGTCACCAGATGGCCTCCTGTAGAGAGCTGAGCAGAGATAACTTCAAGAATTGTGTAAAGGTCTTAGAGCAAAAAATATGGTATTATTCTATGAATGTTATCAGGATGATTAAAAAAACTTGATTCATTTCTTTTATTAAATACATTATTAAGTGAATACTTTGAATTTTCATCAGTTGATTTTAATCATCAAATGTAAACTATAAGAAAATTACTCTTTTAAAGTAAATTAAATTTTCAATTATCTGTCAGTGCTTCTCTTTGGTTCCAAATATTGACCCTTGGCATTAATAAACTGAGGATGATTAGCATTTTTTTATAAGAGAACTATTCACACAACCAGTTTAGGTTTATTTTACTTATATAAAGATTGTGTTTTTATCTTATGAATTATTTTAATGAATTAAAATATTTGGAATAGTATAATTTCCAAGCAATTTTCAGTTAAAATCCACAAATGTTCATGTTATTACATTTGTTTTATACATTTCCCCTTCCTTTCTCTACATAAGTGTGCGTATTAATTTTCTGAAATGCTTAAAAAGCAGTTGAACATATGACAATCTTTCTTTCTTAAAAAATTCACTATATATTTTCTGAAAATAAAGCATTCTTTTACAGAACTACATATAATCAGCAAATTCCAAAAATTAGCATTGATGTAATATCATTCTCATATATAGACTTAACCCAAATTTTACCAATTATCCCTATTACGTTGCTTAAAAACAAAGAAAACCCAAGATGACTGGTTTCATTCAGTTGTCATGTCTCTTCAGTTTTACTTCATTTGAAACAGTTGCTAAATCTCTATATTTCAATATATTGATATTTTATAAGAATATTAGACATTTGTTTTATAATGTGTCCCTCAATTTAAGTTTGTCTGGTGTTTTCTCATGATTAAATTCAGGTTTTGTACTTTTGGCAGGCAAAGCACAAAAAATTAAGAGTTTTTCACAGTGCATCATGTTCAGAGGCCTGTGCTGCCAGTCCCATTACTGCAATGTTAACCTCAATTATCAGTGATCCAGACCAGATTTATCCACTGAAAAGGCACTATTTTAAACTCTGAACATAGTATTCTGTTGTGAAATACTTTGAGACTGCAAAAATTTGGTTACTCCTTAAACTTTCATTCACTCATTTTAGCATTCATTGATTATTCTTGCTTAAATCAATGATTATTATATTATAATATTTTAGTGAATTTTATTGGTCACTAAATGATAATCTTTCATAGATGAGCATAGATTAAAAAGGTCATGATTTGCCTAACCAAGCAGTGGCGCAGTGGATAAAGCAGGGGTCCCCAAACTATGGCATGCGGCCGCATGCAGCCCCCTGAGGACATTTTCCCGGCCCCTGCCACACTTCTGGAAAGGGCACCTCTTTCATTGGTAGTCAGTGGGAGGAGCACAGGATGCATCCGCACCCATAGTTCCCATTGAAATACTGGTCAGTTTGTTGATTTAAATTTACTTGTTCTTTATTTTAAATATTGTATTTGTTCTCGTTTTGTTTTTTTACTTTAAAATAAGATATGTGCAGTGTGCATAGGTACTTTATGTAGACTACTTGGAAGGCATTACTTAGGGGTCAGTATGATAGCTACCACTTTTTTCTAGTTTTTATTTGTTATCTACATAGAAATTTTATTCTTTCACCTATCGATCAGAATACATAATTTTTCATTGTATATAATCTATGAGAAACCTGTTACTTTAACATTTTCTTTCAATTGTAATGGAATAATGTGCTTATAGAGAAAATTTTTTAAAATGTGTCTCAATAGAGTTATTCTATTCAATTTTCCATTTTTAAGGACAGATTTCTTTGCTTAATTAAAATCACACACTTTCAATTAAATCAAAATATAAAATGACACAAGTCTGATAGAGTTCTTGATTTTCTCAATGTGAGTTTAAAATATCTCATTTTTAAATTTCTAAATTTCCATTTTATTCTAAGGAACAGGCAGTGTTCTCTGCCTGTTCTTTTTGGCTTCCCTGAAATAGCCTACTGCTTCCGGCCATGGATGAAACCCTGGGACTGCAATTAAAATTCAGTCACTGAATTGTGAGATTGGAGAAAAAAAGTCCAACATTTGTTCATGTTTCCAGTGGCAAATTCTATTTTTAATTGCTCCAACCTTTTATTAACTTATGACTACATAGTCCAGTCAAATACACTACTTTTAAATGTAAATTTTCATAGTCATAATATCTATATTTTTCTTTTTTTTTTTTTTTACAGGGACAGAGAGAGAGTCAGAGTAAGGGATAGAAAGGACAGACAGGAACAGAGAGAGGTGAGAAGCATCAATCATTAGTTTTTCGTTGCCATTGTGACACCATAGTTGTTCATTGATTGCTTTCTCACATGTGCCTTGACCGCAGGCCTTCAGCAGACCGAGTAACCCCTTACTGGAGCCAGCGACCTTGGGTCCAAGCTGACAAACTTTTTGTTCAAGCCAGATGGGCCCGCGCTCAAGCTGGCAACCTCGGGGTCTCGAACCTGGGTCTTCTGCATCCCAGTCCGACGCTCTATCCACTGCGCCGCCGCCTGGTCAGGCGATAGTCATCATATTTTAAAATATCTTTATAATGAATTGAGTACAAGTTTTAAAAATCTGTATAATGCAGAGAAAGTCACTATCAATGTTTTGACAAGAAACTAATGAAATAATTGAACTATTCAAAGTGCAGTTGATTCATGAAGATATCAACACTATGGTGGGGTTTCCATAGCCAATTAAATGCTGTAACACATAAAGTTATGTGAAATTTGAACACAATTTCTAATACTCAGTTTTACTATACATCATCTCCAATTCCATGCCTCATCCTATTTGTTATGAATTGATATAGCTTGTAATTTAATGGGCTTCTTTTTACAAACTCAGTAAGAATTACTAATCACTATTGAGTATTTTTCTTATCAGAGAACATCAAGAGTTGATTATAAATATTTTCAGTCTCCATCAGATAAGAGAAGGGTGACATGAAGTCTTTAAGAAAGCATATCTATCTATCTGTTTTCAAATAAGTGCACAGACAAATTAACCCAGAAAGATGATTATCCCTTATATTTATTTGTGAAAAAGAAAAGTTTTTGTTAGGGTATTTTAAATTAATAACCAATATAGCTTGGATGAATTTTTATATCAACCCAATGAATAGCACTTTCTTAAAAATTAAACATGTTACCTTTTTTTAGTTCTCAATAAACAAAAGAAAATAAACTTTTTATAACATCTGAACAATTATTAATAGTAAAAATTTTTTACTAGCCTCATCATATTGAAATTTGTTCACCTCTTTTATTTTTTTCTATCAGCTTCTTTCCCTCTGGCTTCCAATTGAAGTTTCTATATATAATTAGCATTGTCGCAAATCACATAGCATCCACAAATATCTTCCCTTAGAGTACATGCCTCCAACCATACACTGACAGACCATTTGCCATCATGTTACCTCAAGTACTTGGAAACCAAACTATCCTCAGAGCCTATCTTAGTTTTATGAGACTTAGAACAGCATGGTATTAGGGACCATTGTGTTAGTCTAACAGAACTGGTTTTTCACAAAGCAGTACTGACACATACTCATCGTACACAGTAGAGTCAAAATCCACATAGGTTGTTTCTTGAATTTCTTTCTATGTGTTCAAATACGGGCCATTAAAAACTCCAGTGCTAGTAGCAATGATCAATTTATATATGGCAGAAAATTGTCAAGTGCTATTTTACAAGGAAAGTACAATTATAGTATACTCCTTCCATCATACTCAAAGTTATTTACTTTGAATTATTTCTTGAGCACAAGGTGTTTCTTGCTTTTGAATAAAATTGCTGTTTTAGATGGAGGCTGCATTAGCACTGCACAAAGGCAAGGAATGAGGACAAATGCAAAGCTAGAAACATTTGCACCCACAGAGAACATTGGTAATTTGACTAGCCACAGATCTTTTACTTGTTTGCTTTTTTGCAGCATTTTCATTTTAAGTGTTTGAATCATCCTTGATATATTCCCTCTAAACTAAGAGATTCAGAAGAATGAGCCATCGCTATTAACTGTTGCTCCTAAGTAGCTAGCCTAGTAGCTAGGAGCCAGTTGGTATTCAATGCTTGGTGATTCCATGAACAAAGTAAAACTAGAATATATTTTAAATCTTATTTTATTTCCAAAAGCATTATTAAAAGTTTCAAAAATTTTTTAAATGCAATCTGTTTTTTATTTTTTTATAAAGTGTGTCATATAAAACATTTATATGATTTATGAATTTCTTTTATTTATTCGTTCTCATCAGAGTTTTGTAAAGCTGCTTTTAGAGTTTCATAAAATCTTCAGTCAGACTTTTTTCAGCACACAACCTCAGTGTCTGCATTTGGATGTGGTTACAAAATTTCGATGCATACTCTCAAACAGCAGAGTCATCAGCTAATTACTGCTTCAGTCAGCTGAGCTGACACAAATGGACACTGGCAAATAAAACAAGAAAATTCCAAAAGAGCCACAAAACACAGAACACATCTCCCTAGATCTCCCAAATTATGTGTGTCTTCTCAAAGCATTGTGTGTCGATATGGAATAATACTAACAATGCAACATTGGTTCTGAAACCTGAATGCACTCCATTGTTTGCAAGCAGTCACATAACAAAATATAAGTACTGTTGTTTCTGTTAAATAAATGTTAAGCAACAACAAGGTGAAATTAGCAGATGAAATGCATAAAAACTTTCAAACAAAATATTTTGGAAATACTAAATTTATGTTTAGTGAATGAATAAATGCAAACACACAGAGATGTGAATAAAAAAATGAATCTTATCATGTGAGCATTTAATATCCACCCAGAATGTAAATTATAATGCTTTTTATTTTTATTTATTATTGTAGTATCTCTTTTAATGCTTCTATAACTAACAAATTTGTTACCATACATGAGTTATACAGACAATGTTAGATAAAGTTTATCCTGCTGGCAAGAAAAAACACTGGAGTCTTACAACACCTCCTCATTCATGACTCAGAATTATATTATTTTCCTAAAGGCGCGTAGTTTCAATGCTCAATTTTACACATGTAGAATTCCTCCTTTTCCTTCTCACCAACTCGAACTTCAGTGTTCCAGAGGAATATTTCAGAAGGGAATACCCTACATGAGATATCCTAACTATAATTTAAAGTCCACTTAAGGTTTTGTAAAGGGTAATTTTGACTATGAACAATATTATGCCCTTGTGCTAAACTTAAAATTTAACATTTTTTAAAGATGGAAAACAACAGTGCTTTTTAAAAAGTCCAACAAAATTTTTACTGGTGAAAGTCACAAAAATCAAAAGTCAATTATTTTAAAGTTTTATTTAAAATTATTTATTATATTTATTTTTTTCTAGATTAAAAATTTATGTACATGATTAAAAGCTTCAATGGGTACAAAAGGGCAATGATAAAAGATAGATTTTCTCATGTGTCTGACCTCCACGCTTCCAATCTCCTTTTTGTAGAGGTTACCACAGCTACCATTTGGTTTTGTTTGTTTATTTCTTGCATAGAACTGTTTGACATAGTAATTTTATTTTCTTTGGGTATATACTCAGATCTCATATTTCTGGATCATATGGTAATCCTTTCCTTTCTTTTTCTTTTTTAAGTACAGTTTACATTCAATATTATCTTATATTAGTTTCAAGTGTATAGCATAGAGGTTAGATAGTCATATACCATACTTTATAAAATGTTTCCCCAATATTTCTAGTACCCCCCTGGTACCATACATAGTTATCACAATATTATTAACTATATTCTCTATGCTGTACTTGACATCCTTGTGACTATTTTGGCATTACCAATTTGTACTTTTTTGATGCCTTCACCTCTTTTACCCAGTCCTCCTCCTCCACTTTCCTCTGGTAACCATCAGTCTGTTCTCTGTATCTATGAGTCTGCTCCTATTTTGTTCATCTGTTTATTTTGTTCTTTAGATTCCACATATAAGTGAAGTTGTATGGTATATGTTTTTCTCTGACTGACTTATTTCACTTAACACAATACTTGCTAGGTCCATACTGTCACAAATGGTAAAACAATTAATTCTTATTTTATGGTCAAGTTATAGTTCATTATATATCTGTACCATAGCTTTTTTATCTATTGGTCTATTAATAGGCATTTGAGTTGGCTGTTGTAAATAGCATTGCTATGAACATAAAATGTGCATATCTTTTTTTTAAATACTGTTTTGGGTTTCTTCGGATATATACCTAGAAATGGAATTGCTGGATCATAAAGCAGTTCCGTTTTTAATATTTTGAGAACCCTCCATATTGTTTTCCACAGTGGCTGCTCCAATTTTCATTCCCACCAGCAATGCAGGAGGGTTCCCTTTTTCCACATCCTCACCAACACTTGTTTTTTGTTGATTGATGATAACCATTCTGACAGGGGTGAGGTGATATTTCATTTATTTTATTTAAAATGTGCCAAATATAATATGTATATGCTACTAAAATGGATGGTTGATAATGTTCTTTTAATTAATTTTGACAAGCTCACATTAGAACTTCTAAGTTTTTCATCTGAAATTGCAAAATTATACTTTTCTTTCTCTAGTATTTACATAATAATTAACCATATATAGTATGCAGTGTATATATATCATCCCTCATGAATTGCATTTTCCTTAGTTACTTTATGTAGAAATGGAACTAAATATATCTATATCACAGGAGAGACATGAGAAAATAAAGTAAAACAGCTAAGTGTTGTATGTTTAAAATTTCAGTTTTTCCCTTCCTACTTCTTCTAGTTGAAGAATGTATAATGATTAGTCTTTCTAGAATAGTTTAAGATGAAAAAATAAATAACAAAAATGGAGCTTCTCTAATATTAACAAATATTTATACAACACTCATTTTCTAACCAGTCACTGTTCCAATTGTTTTAAATTAAATAACCTTTTAGTCCCCAAAACATTCTTATGAGATAAATGTTAATACTGCCCTCATTTTACAGAAGAGACAAATAAGGTACAAAGAGAAAAGATGTGCATAATGACATAAAGCTAATAAGCAATAGAACTTGAGTTTAGACCAAGCGCTAGGGCCAGAGGACCAGATTCCTAAATGTCACACTATGCTGCCTCACTGTCCAAGATGAGAAAAGTAATGTTTCAAAATGTTAAAAAAAAAAAAGTCACAAGAATTGGAATCAACGTTTTCTTCTCGGCAGTTTACCATTCCATTACAGTGCCTTTTATAGTAATCTGTGTAGCCTTGCTTTACAGTTAGTACAGTCCATAGATACTGTGAGATCAAAGCATTGCAGGAATTCTGAAGCCCCATGGCAATGTAATCCCCTCTGAGAGATGACCAGAGCGGGCCATAAATTCAAGCAATCCTGCTGGGAAAAAAATGAGACATGATTACATTGGACATGGGGGGAAATGCCTTCAGCTCAAAGTCTAGGTTTTCTGTGTATACACAAAGTACAGATTAAACTCCTTTTTGCTCTGTCCAAAAGAAGCCTTTGCTTAGACGCAGCCTTTCCACTTAGGCAAGATGAAGAACTAAGTGAATACAGCTGGAAGCTAAACCATTTGTTCCAGATGGTGTAGACCTTTCAAACCTCATGTTCCTAGGCAATGGCAGCACATGGAATTTTACTTGAGTAGAAACACTTAAGTGCTTGTGAGTGAGACTTTCGCTTCTTTGGTATATGAACGAAAAACATGGGAACTTAAGGGAATATCTTTGTTCACAAAGCAAAGTACAGAAATGAGGTAATTATTTAGACAATCATGCTGAAAAAGTATGCCTTTGACTAAAGAGTTATTTTCAGCATCCCTCTTTTTGCTTTAATAATCTTTGATTGCTTTGTTTATTTCAGTTCTTCAATGTAGAACAAGAATTAGGAAATTATTCACTTATTTGAGGTCATGTGTGTGTGTGTGTGTGTGTGTGTGTGTGTGTTTAATTGTAGATGTGTACTATACTGTGATACTGTGTTTGGGGCGTGAGAATCAGAATGAAATCTTTGTGCTCCAGCCCTCAGGTCTGTAAATCATTGGTGACATGGCCACATGCCTGAGTGAGACTGTCACACTGTCCCCCATGGTTTTGTTCCTGCAGCTGCTGACAAAAGTATGATTACTTCTATGGTCACTGAACATGCATTTATAACCTTTGTATGTCTGCTTTTATTTTAATTGTTTGTTTGAATTTTTATTGTTTTTTTAGCTTTATTGAGGTATAATTAACAAACAAAATTGTAAAAATTCAAATGGTACATCCTGATGATTTGATATGTGTTTACATAAAAGGATTTCCATTATCTAGATAATTAACACATCTATCACCTCATATTTTTCTCTTGCTCTTTCTTTTTGGTGAGAACATTTAAGTTCTACTATTTTAGCAAATTATAATTTTACAACACAGTGTTATCAACTATAGTCCCATGTTATACATTACATCCTCAAAGCTTATTCATCTTACAGCTGAAAGTTTATTCAATCTCTCCTTATTTCTTTAACCTCCCATTTCCTGGCAAACACTTTTCACTTTTATGCAAAGCAACTGAGTGTAGATGCTAAGACAATATAATATAAGCCCTTTAGGCATGTTGTTTCACTAGGAAGGACACTAAGAAGAATAGAAGTTCTCAGATGTCTCATGTGAGTGAAAGTCTCCAGGTCTTATAGCAATTCAGACAGGCCTACAGGGAAGGGGATGGTGTAGCCAAAAAAGCTTCCTTACTCACCTTTTTCTCTCAAATGTAGGAGGAAGTTCCCAATAGTATTTTCATCACCTTCCCTATCAATTAGAATTACACATGACTTATTACAACACAGAAGCCCCAAATGGCCTTGCTTTTAAAAAGAAAGATGTTTTTATCTTTCATGAGAAAGAAAGTCCATTAATTGGCTGTTTAAAGATAGTATGGTCACTCCACGTAGCCTGAAGCCTTTGCACATTCTATACTACAGTCTTTATGGTGTGGCATTCATGGTCCAATAGGGCATCTCACCTTCAGTCATCACTTAAGCATTCCAGGCAGCAAGATGGGGAAGTAGGAAAAGGTTGAGCCCCCTTCCTTTACAGAGTCATCCTGAAATTCCCACATGTTACTATTGCACCTATTGGTCAGAACATACTCATATGCCATGACTAAATGGAACAGAGATGAAATATTTAATCTTCTGAATAGGTACATCCTGCCCTGAACAAATGTGGGTGTATGTGGAAGAACAGAATTGATATTTCAGTAAGAAATAGTTATCCTATGCCTTACCATCTTACCTAGAATATTTTAATTTCCCTCAAAACTGAAATACAAGAGCTGCGATACTGCTAAGGTCCACATCACAGCTATTTCATTATATCACATAGCTGTAAATATATGATATTAATAATATTATAAAACATTATGTGTTATTTTAATTTCTTTGTTTTAGGTGAAAGGAAGGGAGATAGTGAGGCAAACTCCCCACATGTACACCATCTAGGATCTACCCAGTAACCCTATCTTGGACCAATGCTTGAGTACCAAGCTAATTTTAGTGTCTGAGGCTGATACACTCCAACAGGCCTATCTTTAGTGCCTAGGGCCACAAATGAACCAATCAAGCCACTGGCTAAGTGAGAGGTGGAGGAAAAGAAAGGGGAGAGGAGATGGGAGAGAAGCAAAAGGTCACTTCTCCTGTGTGCCCTGACTGGGAATAAACCTGGGACGTTCATATGCCAGGCCAGCACTCTATCCACTGAGCCATTAGCCAAGGCCATTCTAATTTGCTAAATTATTTTCAACCTTCATTGGCAACTCTCCAATACCTCTTACCTGTAACTGAAGAAAATAGTAGCAACTAGACTCACAGTTAGTTGTACTGTTTCTCTAACTTCCTTTTATAGTAAGCTAGAGTGGCCACTGTGCTTTGGGAATTATCTGATTTTGGCGCATGCAACTCATTTTTCCTCTGGCCTTCATCCAGTGAATGTCTGAAATAAAATTTTCAGTCCAGTCTCTTTGCCATGGCAAGTCTCCTAGAACTGCCTCAAATATCCCAAAGACATAGGGAAATTTCTTTTTTACAGAAAGAAGATCTGTTTTTAAAAAAATACATATTTTTAGGAAATGGAAAGAATGCCTTATCAACTTGTGGAGATGTATTCTTGATACTGGGAGTGTTTCAATAGTGGTCTTAAGAATCTCAGTGGAGAGAAGCAAACATCAGCTTGGAGGACTAGAAAACTGACCGCCCTTATCCAGTATGACCCATAGATTCTTTGTTTTGCATTTCTGTCTGCAATAACCACAGTAGTGCTACTGTTTTTGAATGCTAGAACAATAAATGGGAAAGTGATAGTATTATTGAAGAGGACAAAAAGCCATGTAACGATATCTGTACTAGAAAATTTATTTGAAATTAATTGCAGAACTTTTTATTTACTTATTTATTTTTAAGTGAGAGGACAAAGACAGACAGACTCCTGTTTGGGCCCCTACTAGGATCTACCCAACAACCACTGTCTGGGAAAGATGCTTGAGTCAACTAAGCTATTTTTAGCACCTGAGGTTGATGTGCTCAGACCAACCAAGTTATCCTCAGTGCCTGGGGCCACGCTTGAAACAATAGGGGTACTGGCTGCAAGGAGGAGAAGAAAGAGAGAAGGAGGAGAATGAAGGGAAGAGAAGCAAATGGTTGCTCCTCATGTGTGCCCTGACTGAGGATCAAACCATGGATGTTCATATGCTGGGCCCATACTCTATCCCCTTAGCCATTTGGCCAGAGCCTGCAAAACATATTAGATCAGCAAACTTTTTACAAAATAATGTAATACTTCTGATTGTAAATGGATACTGTCTGTATATATACACAAAATAATATTTGCTAATGGCTTTGGAGTCATTTTAATCAATTCTTAAAGTTTGCCAGGTTGTAATTCAATGTCTATTTAGTGTACATTTTGATAAGCTATTGAATATCCATGATCTCATCATTTCAGTATCCTTGATGATAGACGAGGGGCAATAACATCTGCTGCAGAAAGATCATGAGGACTCCAGTTTTGTCTGCATCCACATTTTCAAGACAAGACCTCTTAGATACATGAAGGGCATAATCACTAAATGAAGGCTTTCAATATTTCTCTCAAAAAATCAAAAGTAGGCTCTTCAACCGGGGAACACTGAAGAAGCAACATTGAGACTGGGACAGCGCAGAAAACCTCTCTCACAACCACTCACCTGGGACTCTGGGAGACAGGGAGAGAGGAGAAGATTGGAGCAGTGGGAAGAGAGTGCAGTCTGCAAGGCACAGGGAGAAAAGCTTTGAGGGACAGCCACCCTAAACCCTGGGCTGAGTCATTCCACAAATCTGAAACAATATTTCCCCTGGAAACAGCAAGGGTAAACAGGACACCAGCCAAACAGGCTCCGCTGAGGCAATTAGAGCACAGTCGCTAAGAAGGAGGGAGCTTCCAGGACTATAGTATGGAGTGTTAGGGTCTGAGCTGCAGCACCCCCACCCACACTGCTGAGGGCTTGCTGGAGGGCGGGCAGCAGCAGGACACAAAAGCGTGGTTCAGTCAGTGGGGGTAGAGGTCGAGCTGGCTGGCATGAGCTCTATCTAGCCCAGCAGGGGCAAAGAGGACAGCAAAAGTGGTCCGGTGGCTGTGGGCCCACCTGCGACCCCACCTGTGGGGGAAAAGCGGGAGCTGGGAAGGAGCAAAGATCTGCCACTGGGCAGGAGTGAGCGGGCACGCAGCCTCACCCGACCTCCAAGGCTTGAAGCCCTGCACGAACCAGCTTTGCCCATGGAAGTGAGGCAGAAGCCAGGGTTCACAGTTGAGCGCACAGCAGCAGCACAGGACTGAGGAGCCGAGGTTGGTGGAAGCGGGGCGGAAGCCTGGCTCACAGCTGAGCACACACCAGCAGCCGCCCCCCGCATCCCGCCAGAGGAACCGGCTGACAGGGACCCGCTGCTGAGCAAAAGTGCTCACCCTTGCCCTTGGTGCCCAGGATTGTGGCCTGAGGATGGTGTGCAATCCAACCCATGGAAGAGGGGCAAAGGCTGAGAACTGCTGAGGCTTATAGAGCCTGGCAGGAGAACACAGCCTCTCCGGTAGAGGAGAGGTGGAAACCGCAGCAACAGCTGTGGCAGCCGGCTCCAGCAACACCCATACCCAACCACCCTAGGCGGCAGCAGAGGGGGTGGTGGGCTTGCAGACTGACCACACCTAGGGAACCAGGGCAAGACCTAATGGACTCCAGTAGCCAAACCCTTCTTATACCCAGACAATTTGGGCAGGCAGAGAAATGCAACCCAAATGAATTAAGAGAAATCCCCAGAGAAGAACCTGAATGAATCAGATATAACCAAACTACCTGATGCAGAGTTTAAAATAATGATAGTTTGGATGTTCAAAGATCTTAGAGCAACAATGGATAGTCATTTCAAACACCTAAATAAAGAGATAGCAAGTACAAAAAAGGAAATTGAAATAAAAAGAAAGAATCAGACAAAAATGACAAATACAGTATCAGAACTGAAGACCACAATGGAAGGAATTAAAAGCAAGATGGATGAAGCTGAGGATCGAATCAGCGAATTACAGGACAAAATAAACAAAGACACAGAAGCAGAGCAGAAAAAAGAAAAGAGACTCAAAAAATGTGAGGAAACTCTAAGGGAGCTCTGTGACAACATGAAGAGAAATAACATTAGCATCATAGGGATTCCTGAAGAAGCAGAGAAAGATCAAGGGATAGAAACTTTTTTTTTTAATTTTATTCATTTTAGAGAGGAGACACAGAGAGAGAGAGATAGAGAGAGAAAGAGAGAAAAGGGGAGGAGCTAGAAGCATCAACTCCCATATGTGCCTTGACCAGACCAGTGCAGGGTTTTGAACTGGCGACCTCAGTGTTCCCAGGTCGACGCTTTATCCACTGCGCCACCACAGGTCAGGCCAAGGGATAGAAACTTTATACTTGATTTATCAATCAAATCATAGCTGAAAATTTCTCTAAATTAAGATTGAAAAACATTTCACACACTTATGAAGCACAGAGAACTCCATTAAAGAGAAACCCAAAGAAATCTACACCAAGACACATCATAGTTAAAATACCAAAGCTAAGTGATAAAGAGAAAATTTTAAAGCTGCTAGAGAAAAAAAAGGCTTTCACCTACGAAGGAGCCCCCATAAGGATGACATCCGACTTCTCAACAGAAACACTTGAGGCCAGAAGGGAATGGCATGATATATTCAAAGTAATGCAAATCCTACAACCAAGACTACTTTATCCAGCAAGCATAACGTTTAAAATTGAAGGAGAAATAAAGAGCTTACCAGACAAAATAAGCCTCAAGAAATTTATTAAAACCAAACCCATTCTGCAAGATATGCTAAGGGGCCTGTTGTGAACATTTCAAAGGGGGAAAAGAATATAGCAAAAGAAGAATACAGCTTTAAAGAATAAAATGGCAATAAACAACTACATATCAATAATAACCTTAAATGTAAATGGATTAAATGATCCAATCAAAAGACATAGTGTAGCTGCGTGAATAAAGAAACTGGACCCATACATATGTTGTCTACAAGAGACAAACTTTAAAACAAAAGATGCACATAGACTAAAGGTAAAAGGATGAAAATAAATATTTCATGAAAATGGAAATTAAAAGAAGCCGGGGTACCAATACTTATATCTGACAAGATGGACTTTAAAACAAGGGCTGTAGTAAGAGATAAAGAAGGACACTACATAATGATAAAGGGAGCAATTCAACAGGAAGATATAACCATTATAAATATCTATGCACTGAACATAGGAGCCAAACATACATAAAGCAAACTTTGATGGATATAAAGCGCAAGAGTAACAGCAATACTATACTACTAGGGGATTTCCATACCACACTAGCATCACTGGATAGATCCTCAAGAAAGAAAATAAACAAAGAAACATCAGACTTAAAGGATACACTAGATCAACTCAATTTAATAGATATGGTCAGAACTTTTTACCCTAAAGCAGTAGAATATACATTCTTTTCAAGTACTAATAGTACATTATCTGGGATAGACAACATATTAGGGCACAAAAATGGTCTCAATAAATTTAAGAAGATTGAAATCATATCAAGCGTTTTCTCTGATCACAATGGCATGAAACTAGAAATTAACCACAAAAGAAAAACTGAAAAATACTCAAACACTTGGAAACTAAATAGCATGTTATTAAATGACAAATGGATTAACAATGAGATCAAAGAAGAAATAAAAAAGTTTCTAGAAACAAATGATAATGAGTGAATAACAACACAAAACTTATAGGACACAGCAGATGCAGTACTGAGAAAGAAGTTCATAGCACTACAGGCATACTATAAGAAGCTAGAAAAAGCTAAAATAAGCAACTTGACCTGGTACCTAAAAGAAGTAGAAAAACAACAGCAAATGAAGCCCAGGACTAGTAGAAGAAAGGAAATAATAAAGATCAGAGCAGAAATAAATGACATAGAAGCTAAGGAAACAATACAGAGGATCAATGAAACCAGAAGCTGGTTCATTGAAAAGGTAAACAAGATTGATGAACCTTTAACTAGACTCACCAAGAAAAAAAGAGAGAGGACTCAAATAAATAAATTTAGAAAGGACAGTGGAGAAATAACAACTGACACAACAGAAATACAAAGCATTGTAAGAAAATACTATGAAGAAATGTATGCCAAAAACTTAGACAATCTTGGTGAAATGGACAAATTTCTTGAATCATATAACCTTCCAAAAATCAATCTGGAAGAATCAGAACACCTAAACAGACCAATTACAGCAAATGAGATCAAAACAGTTATCAAAAAACTCCCAAAAAAGAAAAGTCCTGGACCTGATGTCTTCACAAGTGAAATCTACCAAAAATTCAAAGAACTAACTCCTATCCTCCTCAAGCTATTTAAAAAAATTCAAGAGAAAGGAAGACTTCTAAACTTTTTTTTTTATGAGGCGAGCATAATTCTGATCCCAAAACCAGGCAAAGACAACACAAAGATAGAAAATTATATGCCAATATCCCTGATGAATTTAGATGCTAAAATTCTCAACAAAATATTAGCAAACCAGACTCAGCAATATATGAAAAAGTCATACACCACGATCAAGTGGGATTTATTCAGGAGAGGCAAGGCTGGTTCAATATTCGCAAATCAATCAATGTGATTTATCACATAAACAAAAGGAAGGACAAAAATCACATGATAATTTCAATAGATGCAGAAAAAGCATTTGATAAAATCCAGCACCCATTCATGCTCTAAGCTCTCAGTAAAGTGGCAATACAGGGAACATACCTTAACATGATAAAGGCCATCTATGACAAACCCACAGCAAACATCATATTAAATTGGCAAAAATTAAAAGCAATCCCCTTAAGATCAGGAATCAGGCAGGGGTGCCCCCTATTGCCACTAATATTCAACATAGTTCTGGAAGTCATAGCCACAGCAATCAGACAAGAAGAAGAAATAAAAGGCATCCAAATTGGAAAAGAAGAAGTAAAACTGTCATTATTTGCAGATGATATGATATTGTATATAGAAAACTCTAAAAGTCTCAGTAAAAAAAGTACTGGACCTGATAAATGAAGTCAGCAAGGTGGCAGGATATAAAATTAATACTCAGAAATCAGAGGCATTTTTATATACCAAGAATGAACTGTCAGCAAAAGAAATTAAGGAAATAATCCCCTTCACTATTGCAGCCAAAAAAATAAAGTACCTAGGAGTAAATTTAACCAAGGAGGTAAAGGACTTGTACTTGGAAAATTATAAAACATTGATAAAAGAAATCAAGGAAGATACAAACAAGTGGAAGCATATACTGTGCTCATGATTAGAAGGAATAAACATCATTAAAATATCTATATTACCCAAAGCAATTTATAAATTCAATGCAATACCAATTAAAATACCAATGACATACTTCAAAGATACAGTACACATATTCCAAAAATTTATATGGAACCACAAAAGAACATGAACAGCCTCAGCAATCTTAAAAAGAAGGAACAAAAGCAGGAGGTATCACTCTTCCAGATATCAAGGTATACAACAAAGCCATTGTACTCAAGACAACCTGGTACTGGCATAAGAACAGGCACATAGATCAATGGAACAGAACAGAGAACCCAGAAATAAACGCACACCTTTATGGACAACTGATATTTGACAAAGGAGGAAAGAGCATACAATGGAGTAAAGACAGCCTCTTTAACAAATGGTGTTGGGAAAATTGGACATCTACCTGCAAAAAAATGAAACTAGACCATCAACTTCCACCATTCACAAAATCAAACTCAAAATGGATAAAAGACTTAAATGTAAGCCATGAAACCATAAGCATCTTAGAAGAAAACATAGGCAGCAAGCTCTCCAACATCTGTTGCAGCAATATATTTGCCGATTTATCTCCACAGGCAAATGATATAAAAGGCAGGATAAACAAATGGGGCTATATCAAACTAAAAAGTTTTTGCACAGCTAAACCAATAAGAAGAGAATAAAAAGACAAACCACACAATGGAAGAACATATTCGACAATACGTCTGATAAGGGGTTAATAACCAAAATTTATAAAGAACTTATAAAACTCAACACCAGGAAGACAAACAGTCCAATCAAAAAATGGGCAAAAGAAATGAATAGAAATTTCTTTAAAGAGGTCATACAGATGGCCAATAGGCATATGAAAAAATGCTCAACATCACTAATTATTAGAGAAATGCAAATTAAATCCACAATGAGATATCACCTCACCTCAGTCAGAATGGCGCTCATCAGCAAAACAACACAGAATTAGTGCTGGCGAGGATGTGGAGAAAAGGGAACCCTCCTGCACTGCTGGTGGGAATGCAGACTGGTGTAGCCAATGTGGAAACAGTATGGAGATTCCTCAAAAAATTAAAAATCGAACTACCTTTTGACCCAGCTATCCCTCTTTTAGGAATATACCCTAAGAACACCATAGCACTGTTCGAAAAGAAGAAATGCGCCCCCATGTTTGTGGCAGCATTGTTCACAATAGTGAAGATCTGAAAACAGCCCAAGTGTCTGTCAGAGGACGAGTGGATTAAAAAGCGTTGGTACATATATACTATGAAATACTACTCAGCCATAACAAATTATGACATCAGATCATTTGTAACAACATGGACGGACTTTGATAACATAGTGAGTGAAGTACGTAAATCAGAAAAAACTAAGGACTATATGTGTCCATACATAGATGTGACATAAAAATGAGACTCAGAGACATGGACAACAGTGTACTGGCTACCCAGGGGAAGGGGGAGGAGAGGTAATGGATAGGAAGAGGGGAAGAGCACAAATAAAACCAGATAGAAGTTGACGGAGGACAATTTGACTTTGGGTGATCAGTACGCAATATAATCAAACGTCGAAATAACCTGAAAATATTTTCTCTGAACATATGTGCCCTGAGTTATCAATGTCACCCTATTAAAATTATTATAAATAAATAAATAATATAATATAATATAATAATTTTAAAAAAATGAAAACTATTATATCTGACCTGACCTGTAGTGGCACACTGGATAAAGCGTCGTCCTGGAATGCTCAGGTCGCTGTTTGAAACCCCAGGCTTGCCTGGTCAAGGCACATACGGGAGTTGATGCTTTCTGCTCCTGCCCCTGTTCTCTCTACCTCTTTCTTCTCTCTCTCCCTCTCTCTCTCTCCTCGCTCTTTCTAATAAAAATGAATAAATTAAAGAATAAATAAATAAAACCAGATAACCTCCTTAAAAAAAAGTACTATATCTGTGTGATTGCAATTGTCTTCAAACTCAAAACCATCTGCTCTAAGCTGGTCATTGTAAAAATGAGGCAGTGTCTCAAAATATTCTGCTTTGAATTATCATTATATATATTAATAGAACAGTACTTTTCAAGTCAAAATTATTTACTTTTATTTATTTCATTTTATTTTCTAGTACATAATCTCATCTGCTCTTCAAATTTTATATTCACAGGTATTTCTTTGCATTTTCCATTAGTTAACAGAACCCTATATATACTTTGCGATAATGTTATTTGTGGACAAAATATTGAGATTACTAATTTTTTCTTTTATTTAAATGAAAAAATATTCATATCTTTTTGATTGTGTATAACTCCTGAGGACTCATGTAACATTTTGGCTTATTGTGAAAAAAAATTTTTAGTTAGTATGCCTTGTTTAGAATTCACTTTCTCCTTGGTCAAATTCCAAATCTTTTTTTTAAGATTATGGTCACTTTTTCTATATATAATACTAATTAGGTAGTATATATAGAAAGTAAGCTATGAAAATCCTAGAAATTATGAGGATTACTATTCAATATGAATCCTTTTTTTAAGTTTCTCCTGTAAAGTATAATATTTAATTTTAATTATGCAGGTAGAAATTTACCTTTAAAAGTATAATCATTTATTTCCTTTGATCTATTTTTTAATAGGCCATTGATCAACTCAGGATAGTGTTTTTTGGTCTATTTTTCTTTAAAGCTATCACGTCTCTTAGAACTTTCAGTATCTAAATAAAATTAAAAAAAAAAAGTCCATGTATTTAGAACTTTCAGTATCTACTGGTATCTCAGTTCTATAGGTTCCCTTTCATTGAGCAAAAAATAAATTATTTTTCCTGTGTGATGATTTAAATTCAACAATGAATTTGATGTTATTGGGTTTTTTATTTTAATTTTTTTTGTTATATATACTCTCAAGGCTATAAATAGAAAATAAGAAGACACTCTTTTGCAGAAAAATAAGTTAAAATGAAAATTGTTAATCAGTCCTTACCCACCAATCAATGATGAAAAAAGGGAGCACCTTTTCTTTTTCACAACTGTAGAGAGCTGAGGAATCAGACACCAAGGTAATTGCTTATCTCCTGTCTAGTCCTTCACTTTAAACTGATGCTTTGTTAGATCACTACTGAACTGTTCCTTGAACACCACAAATCTAAATTAGCTTGAAATACAACAGAGGTTTCAGGAGTTATATCATGAGTCCAGAGGAAAATTTGAAAATATCTCTACTTCAAGAAGTCTGATCTTAATTATTTTTCTTATCAATGTAAGCATAACATTTTCAAAGGATACATGATAAGCCTAAAACTTAAGTACCGTACATATCAGCCAGCTGTCTCTGTCTACAAATTCTAGACACCTACCCCATCCCCCCCACCCTGGTACAGAGAGATGTCTTTAACTGGCATTCTATTTGTTTAAATGCCATTTACTAATTCTATTACCATCAATCTAGCATAAAATGATCAAAACTGTTCATTTACAATTAAATACTACAGAGTATTTAGGCTAGCTATACTCATGGGTTGGAAAAAGAAAATGTTTCAATTCATTCTTTGGCTCATTAGTGAAATGTTCAATAGTCATAACTACCAAAACAAGCAAAAAATAAATAAAACAAATTTAAAGAGAAAATGCAGGTTTATAAACTTCTTGTGGGAAGGTAATATTATAAGAATGTAATGAATTATAGGCAATTACCCAATCACATTAAGAAAAGAAAGAAATGTTCAACAAGTTGTTTAACTGAATTGACTGGTTAAATAAATAAGCTACTTATTATTGCTATATTTAGACAGAACCATTATTATTGTTAGGAATTCCTAACATTTCATTCAGACTGAAGAGACAATGAATTTTATTCTCTTTCCTACAGTTAGTGCATTGAAAACAAAGAGAAATATTAAACTGAAAGTTTTCTTTAGTCCACAGCTTTTATAATATGTGACAAACAAAATAACTCCTTAGCAGATCTAGTCTCTAAATTTGAAGTAAAGGCCATGAGATCTTCATTCTGTCTCATTTATTTCTGCTAAATAGAAGGTAAGGAGGGACAGGAGAACCGAATGCCATATTCAAGAGAACTGGGCAGACAGAATGTTAATCAACATAGTGGATATTAATAAAAGCAGAATGAATCTCCTGTGAGCTTTTGCTTACCAGGCTAGCCTAATCACATAAATGTAAAATTAAAAAAGAAATTCAGAAATGAATTTTAATTTTTAATTCAAGTTAATATAAGAAGCAAAGGCATATTTTAGCCTTGGCCAGGTAGCGTAATTAGAGCATCAGTCCAAAGTTGTGGTTCATTTCCAGGTGAGGGCACATACAAGATTCAGCTGATGAATGTGTGAATAAGTGAACAACAAATCAACGTTTCTCTGTCTCTCTGTTTCTCTCTGTCTCTCTCTCCCTTCCCCTCCTTCTCTAAAATCAGTATTTAAAAAAATAGCATATATTCAAAATATATCAGTAGTATGATCAGATTGCTTTAATTTTAGTGTTTATGGCCCTCTTTTTTCTAATGAGTGTTGAGTTGGCATAACATGTGGAATTTCACTACTTAAGAAAACAAACAACAACAACAAAAACTAATAAGAAAAGCCACAAACTAGGCGAAAAATTTTCTAATAAAAGACTATTATCCAAAATATAAAAATAATTCCTGAAACTCAATAATAAGCATAACAAAACAAAAAAATAAAAATGGGCAAAAAGACCTGAACAACACCTCACCAAAGAAGGTGTACAGATAGCAAATAAACACATGAAAAGATGCTCCATCTCATGTGTTGTTAGGAAACTGCAAATAAAATAACAATGAGATAAACTATTGAAATAGCCCAAACCCAAAATACTGGCAACAGCAAAAGCTGGCAAAGATGTTCACCAACAAAAACTTTTATTCATTCCTCGTAGAAATGCAAAATCGTACAGCCACTTGGAGGATGTTTTTGTGTGATTGCTAGATAATATCATAATTCTGTTTTTAATTTTTTGAGAACCACCATACTGTTTTCCATAGTGTTTGCATCATTTTGTATTTTTGCCAATAGTGAAAGAATTCCAGTTTCTCCACATCCTTACTAATAGTTGGTATTTTCTGGTGTTTGTTTGTTTTTTCATGATAAACATCCTAATGGGTATAAGTTACGCAGTATTTTAAAGCAAATTCTAAACACAGATTTTTTTATAACTACACTTATCTTTTAGAAAGATTTTTCTCCTTTTAAAGTGAAAAAATTTTATATTAACTTATTATTTTCAAGTATTCAAAATATAATTCACTTATATCATTAATACTTTGTAAAACTACCCAATTGAATATGGAAACATTTATAATAGCCATATCATTATTAATAAATTCTGTATCTTTTAAAAATGGTAAACCTATGCACAAAAGATTCTGCCAATTATAGAAGTTGGAATCCATTAAGTTAAAAACAATTTTTTTTCCTAAGCCAAGTTTAGGCAGTTTTGAGTCTCATGACAATTTTGAAAGAGAATGAGATTAGGAATTTTCATTTATTTTTAGTGATAATTGAATCAAATCATGTCTCATTGTTGTTAGTTTAATGTCAGTTTTGACACTGAACAAAGGCCAAGGCCTGGGGTCCTTTGATCATCAGGGAAATCTAGTGTGTTTTTCTGCCTAGAATACCTTTAAGACTAATGTGAATTTCTTAAGACTCTTCAACTCCAGATTGCCATTTTACAGATGTATATTTTTATTCTGCATCTCTGTGTGAGGTTTTTTTTTACATTTGGTAGACATTTGGATAGAATTTAAATATTTTTGTCGAAAATCATTTCATGATATTTATTTGGAAGCAGAAAAAATAAATAAATAAAGCAATAAAGGGGAAAGCTACCTTTTCTTTCATGGTTCCATCAGAGACTATTGCAATTCAAAAAGATTTGTGGAAATGATAGTCTTGCAATCTTCAAAAGTTTCAAGGTCATGAAAGACAAGGAGAGACTGAGGAACTATTTCTGATTGAAAGAGGCATGGCAATGTAATGCAACATGTCATCTGAATGGTATCTTTTACTTTTCCAGAGGATATTATTGGAACAATTAGCACAACTTGAATATGGCTTTAGTTTAGATGAGTGGTTCTCAAACATTTTGAAGTCGGGGCACATTTAAAATTCTACAAATAATTGTAAGTGCACTATATACTAATTTCTGAGAAATATGTTATAATAATTAAGTCAAATATTAAAGAAAAAATATAAAGTCCAAATATGCTTTTATAGTAATTAAACGAAATAAATACAACAAAATAAAATTTATTCTGACATTAAAAACATTTTGTTACATTTTTTGAGTTATGCTTTTTAGAATTCATAAAAGAAGGGTTAAAAAATAAAAATGACAAAAATAAAAACGATAAATGATTAAAAAATAGATCAAAGGAAATAAATGATTATATTTTTAAAAGTAAATTTCTATTATCTTTTTATATATATATAGATACATTCTTAGTAGATTTAGTGAATTCAGCAGGTCCCAGCGTGAATGTGTTAAGGTTTTTCATTCTTGTGTTTATGAGAAACATGAGCCTGATGTGTCCTAGCAATTTCTTCAATGTTTGGGCATATATTTGAAAGGCAAACTCTCATTTCCTCATCAATACATTGAAGAATTCTTCTCTTTTTACTCTTAATTGCATTGAGGGTAGGAAATTCTAATTCACATAAATAGGATGTTGAAAATTGTAATAAAATGTTCAAAGCTTTTTTAGATATTGCCACATATTCTTCTTTTATAGAAATCCAAAAGGCTTCAAGAGACAATTTCTTATGTTGAATTATTAATTCATGATCAGTGGATATAGCTGCCAGTTCTTCTTCTTCTGTTAATGTTAAACCAAAATCACTTGAAGCTTCCATGAATGGGTTTCTAATCCAATTGTATTGTTCAGTGTTCAGTGATGGAAAATGCTATAAATTAAATTCTGCCTGTGACCCTTCAAGTCCTATTTTATTTACACTTAACTTTTGCTCATTTCCAGAATTGGATTCTTCAATATCACTCTTCTTTTTGAGAAAGCTATCCATTTTATTTGGGTGTATTTATCTAAAAATAACATAATGATGTGTTAGTAATAAATATAATAATGATATGTTAACAAAAAGAGAGATATTTCCATAACAAAATGATATAATTGAGTAACTATATTTATTTTTATATCTGGGTACATGCCGTGAACCAGTGCAGCTAGTAATTCCAGGTCCCAAGTGAGAACAGTGCAGAATTAAGAAAATACATGGAATTAAGAAAATATGGAGTTTAGAGGGCCCTGTAATTGCTGCTGGCAAGAATAAAGTGTGCCCAAAAACCTCATCTTGCTTTATTTATAAGGCAAAGTGGGCCATTAGCAAGTCAATGAGATTTTTGATTATGTTTCCAAGGCAACCCAAGAATTTTACTAAGTGCAGAAAAACCCCACCATACATCTTAACTTTACAACAAACAAAGGATAGAAGAAACTTGCCTCCAGTCTTTCCAGGAAACATGGGGGGTAGTGTAAACAATCCAGCACCACAGCTTAACAGCCTTTTGCAACCTAATGAGGCAAATGAGGTGGGAGGTTGAGCAGACTGTCAACTTGCAGCCAATTCCTCACACCTCTGTTCCCCAAAAATCTAAACTTCAAAAACCCTGTTGGTTTTTCAGGCCCCAATGGGCACATTTCTCTGGAATACCATAGGGCACACCTGAAAATCTTCTAGGGCTCCCCAGTGTGCCCTAGCACATACTTTGAAAACCACTGGTTTAGATGGTGATAATAAAGAATGCTAATTTTCTGATTTAAATGTTTGTATTTTGGTTATCTAGGAGAATGTCCTTATTTGTAAGAATTATACACTGAAGTGTTTACTTGTGATGAGACATCATATTGGCAACTTACTTTCAAATGGTTCAGGTAAAAAAAAGATATTTTATTCTAGTTTTGCAAATATTTTTAAATATAAAGTTATTTATTATTATTTTAGAGAGAGAGACTGATTGAGAAATAGAGAGAGAGAGGGACAAACAGGAACAGACAGACAGGAAGGGAGAGAAATGAGAAATATCAACTCTGAGTCGAAGCACCTTGGTTGTTCATTGACTGTTTTCTCAGATGTCCCTTGACCAGGGAGCTCCAGCTAAGCCATTAACCCCTTGTTCAAGCTAGCAACCTTGAGCTTCAAGCCAGTGACATTTGGGGTCATATCTTTGATTCTATTCTCAAGCCAGTGAGCCTGCACTCAAGCTGGTGAGCCTGTGCTCAAGCCAGGACCTTGAGGTTTCAAACCTGGGTCTTTCTTCAGTGTCGAAAAGCCAAAGCTCTATCCACTGTGCCACTACCTGGTCAGGCAACATATAAAGTTACTTTTAAGAAATAAGTTCTCTATATGAAAACTGAAGGTAAAATAAAGATATTTTATTGGACAAAAAAAAATATTTGAAAAACAGCTTTATCAAAATTTTTAATTGAAAAAGCAGAAGTTATTTGTTTTATTCCAAGGCATCTAATCCAAATTAATATAATTACATGCTTTTATTTTAGACTTGTATTTCATGTTCTCTGGGTGAGAACTGTACGATTAAGGAAAAACAAGATTAAACCTACATTTGATAGGTATTTGTTACATGTTGAATGATGATAAAAAGATTGACTATTCTTTTAGAAGTTGTTTAACAAAAATCTTAAAATAATATCTGTGCAATTCTTGTTTCTTAAGAGAATCTTGTGTGAAAGCTTTAACATGTAAAGCTCAGGTAAACCTTGGGAGAGACATTTAAAAAACAATATTAATACATTTCAAATTGCTTTGAGCACCAGATATATGCTATAGTCTGTCATGGATAATAGAAAAAATATATAGTAGTTTAAATAAGTGAGTCAGATTATAGTAACTGAGCAATCTTCCATAGCTTGGGGATATGCATGATAAAATCTTTCATGACAAATACATACTTTCCTTCTTACCTACCACCAAATGTTAATTTACAGTCAGAAAAAATTACTTGATAAAGATGATGCTTACCCACTAGAAATGTGTTGCATACTCAGTTCTCTAAAGCTATTAGTGTTTTTAGTGAAGAGGGAACATTTTCTGTATAAACCCCTTGAGCTTTTTATGGGTCCTCCTTTTTTGATAGTATATTTGCATCACATTTTGAATGACTTCTAAGCTATTCAGATAGCTTAGCCTCTTATAAATTGGCTTTTCTAACTGAACATTGGCTGCTATGATGTTATTATGACATAATGCAATTTTTTAGGGTGATTTAAAACACTGCCTTACTTATTGATTATTCTAATGGTTATTTGCACTCATGATTCTATAATAATCCTTTATGTCAAAAAACCTTTTGTTTTTCACTTTAAGTTTTTTTAAGTATATTTATTTATTTTCAGAATGAAACACTTAGAAAAGAAAAAACAGAAACCTGAATAACAGATGCTTTATTTCAAAGACTCATCTGGAATGAGAGGTCTTGGCAAAAGACAGCCTTTGTATATTTGCTTTACTCCTTTCTTTGCAACTGACTTCTGTGCACTCATCTGCATGGTAGATGTTAAGGTTACCATAAACTTCAAACATGGTAAAGATTCAGCCAATGATAAAGAAATTGCATAACTCTCTTAGTCCCAATTCTAAAGTCCTTGAGAATGTGATTATCCTATTCTAAGTCAGGTGAAGCCTTGTTTTAGTTGATTGTAGCCAAAATACAAGTCCATTCTGGGTGTTAAGAGCCACCCATGTGACCATGTGAACTTGCAGAAGGGTCAGTTGTCAGTAAGAGAATTGAGGAAAAGAAATGGGCAAATAACCTATTGCTTACTATTGTTATAATGGAAAGCAACATAAATAATTTTGAAGACATGTCTGATTAATTAAAACATTTATTTAACATTATTTAAAATGTTAAACAAAAACCTTCAAGGCCAAACGTTATTCTGAAGGAAAGGGTGTATTGAGACACATGCTAGGCAGAAGGACCTGGCCTGAGGCATGCAGTCTGACCCACCAGCAGCAGGACTGGATGGAGAAGACAGCATGTCTGCTGTTCTAGGGTTGATGGGATGCTGTCATACAATGGGTTTAGAGAAGAAAGATAGGAGTTGTTTTGAAGGCATTTATATGGGCTCTCCATATAGGGGAAAGAAAAGGCAAAGCGAGGACAGTTTGGGGACAGATGAATAGTCCTTAAGAAGTGTTTGCTGATTTTGGATTGCTTTTGGGCAACAGTCCAGAATGGCCATTCTTAATTAAGATGCAGTGGTGTCTGGTGGTTGGCTATTCTCTCTAGGTAAGAGCTGACAGAGCCACCTGGAGGTTATTCAAAGTTTTATTATATACTCAGGAACACAAGCAGTCTTTCGCTGATTTCAGCCATGCTCTGTAACTGATTAACCTCCTTTGTCTCTCTCTGCCATTCTCTGGCCTGCTGTAAGTCAGTTTAGGACATCTCAGAATTTTTCTGTTATGAATATTAAAAGTAGAATCCTATGGGGACAGAATATATTTAATTTCACATTTCTTCAAAGCCAAAGTTATTTTCAATGCTTATTCAAGTATATTTGATGTACCACCACAAAAATCTGCAAGAGACTATTGGATTTAGTGACTCCATCAATACTATCTTTCCATTCCTTTCCATTCCAACAGAAACCAACATCTTGATTGAACTTTTATGTATATAAAGGCTAACATATTAAACTATGCAGTGTACACACATACATGTATACTGCTCACAAAAATTAGGTGATACTTCAAAATGAATATGAAGCAATAAAAAAAGAAGCATTTGATTTTTTTAAATTTAACAAAAACATCAGAAAAGTAAATGACAAGTCAAAGAAAGTTGTTTGATTATGCATATGAGATGCAAAACCAACTTTTATTTCATTGGTGAAAATGCACTATACAAAAGGCTGAAAGTACTGGAGTATCTGCATGTTCCCTGATCCCCTAATTTTTGTGAGCATTTTATATATATATATATATACACACTATATAAATATTTATATGTATTATATAAATATTCCACCATATGTATATAGTGAAATAAGGAGAAAAGATAGCCATGTAGTAAGAGACTTGGGAAATAATAAATGTCAGACAGGTCTACATTTGACAAGCAGGGCTAGAGATCTGAGTTTCCTAAACTCTCAGCATGTACTCTCATAACAGTTTCTGGAATTCATTGCAGAGTTCAGATGCTCCCCACCCCCACAATCAGTGAAGTAAATCTGGCATTATTTCTTAAGAGCTTTGTGCAAAGATGACTTGCTCAATTGCGAGCAATGCTTTTGAAGTGCATATCATGCTTTCAACAAGAAAATACATTTAGAGTATTTATAGGAACAACTCTCCTTCAGTGTATTAGAAAGTGGGTTCTTTCTAGACCTTTGGCATACAACATAATGGGTCTAATCCAGCATTACCTGAGTAGGGTGTAACATCTGCTCTAATATATCTGTGATGTTTCTGTCAATGGAGTTTCTAAGCAGAAAGGTTAAATAAATACATTTCCTAGATATGCATGCCATCATAGGTGGATACAGTTTTCAGCATTGGCACCTGTTTACTTTGTCCTTTTGAGCTCTGTAATCCTGCTGAATTTGCTGCCAATTTCTTTTTATTTTTTTATATTCAATAAAGTGGGGTGGTAAAGTAAGTAAATTCATGATAAAATAACTCAGAAAAGAGAACTTTCCTTAAAATAATGCTATTTTTTTGCCCTGGCTGGTTGGCTCACTGGTAGAGCATCAGCCCAGCATGTGGAGGTCCTGTGTTTGATTCCCAGACAAGGCTCACAGGAGAGGTGCCCATCTGCTTCTCCACTCCTCCCCCTCTCATTTTTCTCTCTCTTTCTCTCTCTTCTCTTCCCCTCTTGCAGCAGCCATGGCTCAATCGGCGTGAGTTGTCCCTGGACACTGAGGATGGCTCCATATCCTCCACCTGAGGCACTAAAAAATGGCTCTAGTTGCAACAAGTATGGGCCCTAGATGGGCAGAGCATCGCCCCCTATTGGACTTGCCAAGTGGATTTCAGATGGGGTGCATGTAGGAGTCTGTCTCTGCCTCCCTCCCTCTCACTAAAATTAAAATAAAATAATAAAATGAAATAATGTTATTTTTTTAATCAATACTTTACATTTATTTTTAAAAATACATTAATTTTTTTTTATTTTAGAACTGGAGTATTTTATTATACTAGAATTCGAATATCTTTTTCTACTTTAACTCAGTATTAAAAAGCAATATTGGATTTTTGGATGTATCTAATTATCTTCAGTCTTGACTAAAAAGATGTTATATAAAAAGAAATGCAGAAAAAGTGACAATATACTACCTTTAGATACTGAAATAGATTTATAAATCCCAAAATTCTTAAGATCATAGATTACCTATCCTAGCAATTTTCAACTGGTATGCCATGGTACACTTGTGTGCTCCAAGAATTTTTAAAACACGCAGTACCTGACTATTTAATCAGGGTCACTGACCTCTTTTCCCTTGGATTGTCAAATAAAAAATGACAACAGTCAACAAAATAGCTGTACAGTGTAAATGAATCAAAATTATACTTATTTTTTGTCAGATCAGCAAAAAAACACATTTTTTGTTGTGCTTCAGAATGATAGTAATTATTTATGTATGCCATGAGATGAAAAAGGTTGAAAATTGCTGACCTATCTTGATTCTTTTGACCTTAAGCATTTACTTTGAGTTTTGTCTTCAAAATAAGAGTTTCTTTTGGAAGATTGTCCATGGAAAGCATTTCCTGATAAAACTCGGCTTGTCAGTGGGACAAAGAAGGGGTGGGGAATATTTTCCTCTACCTTCTCACTTCTTCTTTGAGATATTTCTATAATAAAAGGCAGATCAACACGAGAAAAACAAACAAAAGTTTGATAATATGTATACTTCCTGTATACGTGGTAGAAACCTGGAAACACTGAGCCAAAAATTTGCCAAAATGGCCTAAGCCACCAATTTAAATACCATCTCCAGCTAAAAACAAAAGATGTATTGGAGTCGGAGGAGTCAGTTATGTGGTGTTACCAGGAAAAGCATAGCAAAAAGTGTAAATTTGTTATGCAGATTTAAGTCTAAGCCTTCTGCTTTGATAAGAGTTACTAGAGAGAAGGTCATCTCCATCCTCCTGATACAGGGAGGGAGGAGAGAGGTAGCCTTACCTCAGGGGGAGGGGGTGTTCCCTCACTTCTTAGTTCTTCTGGCTGGCCTAAGAATTATATCTACTTGAGATAGATTAACAAGAGAAAATAACCAAATTTAATTACATATGTACATGTAGGGGTTGAGGTTCCATAAAAATATAGGATCAGAGGACAAATCAGGCAATTGAGACTTATAAGTCATCTTGAGCTAAAGAAAATGTGGTTTGATATCAACAGGGAGGAGGGCAATTCAGATGGGAATTGTAAGTCCTGTGGCCGAGGCCACTATCACAGCAGCCTGGCCAGTGCAGGTTCGCATTAGATTTGAACAGTCGGTAATGAAACACAGGAGCCAAGAACTGGTGAGTCATCAGCTTTAATTCTAGCTTGCACCCGGCGGGCAAGCAAAAACACACACTGGGCTCCAAAACCCACTCATTCAGTGCTCACAAAGCTACTGACTTATCCGAGTTTCCTAGAATCAAAGGTTTCTAGCTCACCAGACTTATTCACCTCTGTTCCCCATCTCCTCCAGCACAAACTCTTAACAAACTGGCTTCTCCCTCAGCACTCTGCCATCTTGACTGCTTCTCCTGGCCTCCATGTGGCCTTACTCTGCTCTTCTTTCAAATACCTCAGGAACCAAGAACCAAGAGAGAGAGATCACTACTGGTCTCTCCCACTTTGTAGCATAGAAAATCCAAACCTTTAATCCAAATATACATAAAGAAAGTCTCTGATACAAAGCCACCCATCTAAGGCATAATGGGATTCCTCAGGAGAGTGCACCACCCTACATCATCCAATCAGTCAAGGGTGTGGAGAAGAGCTTACTCTTAAAACTAAGCCTTAGGCTATATTGACCGGGTCTGCCCACAGCCTGTTCCAGAAAACACATAAATATCAATGAACTTCCATGTGGGCAGCGCCATCTTTAACAAAGTGAGCATAATATATTTTATCTGCCCAACAGGAATAGAAGGCAAATGTTTAACAAACAAATGTTTGCTGGGTCATCTTTAACAAATGGGACAGGAGAGGACTTTGATACAAGGTCTTGCTAGGTTCCTCCATGTCTATCACACTCAGTTCACTTTAAACTGCAGTGATCTCTGATGATAGCTCTGTCCCAGGAGCAGGTCTTCTATCTAAATTATTTTAGGCAGTTAGAAGAAGACCAAAGTTTCTTACTGAGTTTTTGTTGCTTAAAATAATCTTCTTAAAATAATTAATATCCCAAAATAGGCACACTTGGGAGTGACAAACTCTGTTCCCCTTCACTTACTGATGGAGGTTTCCCTTACAAATGTCATTTACAAAGGGGGAGTTCTTGATTTTCAGAGCTTCTCCTATGTCTGCTGTTTTTAAAATTAAGCAACCTAAAATAATTCTATGCCAGATATGTGTTTTGGGATGAAAATTCTGTTCACTACACCAAGCATCAGCAGAGCACACCTTTCATTATATAACTTGTGTTATTTTTATTCCAAGATAAACTTATTTTTCTTATTACATCAAAAGTGAAGATAAAATAATATCTTGCTACTGTTGGGCAGATAAAATATATTATGTTCACTTTGTTAAAGATGGCGCTGCCCACATGGAAATTTTAAGAGTAAACTTTTCCCCACACCCTTGACTGATTGGATGATGTGGGGTGGTATACTCTCGTGAGAAATCTTCCCATTATGCCTCAGATAAGTGACTTTGTATCAGAGACTTCCTTGTTTGTAGATTGGATTAAAGGTTTGTATTTCTACACTATAAAGTGGGGCAGACCGGAAGCTTGCTCTCTCTTGCTTCCTGAGGTTTGCATTAGAGAGGAGAGCAGAGAAAGGCGATGTGGAGGAGAGGAGAAGCAACCAAGATGGTGAAGTGCTGAGGAAGAAGCCAGTTTGTGCAGAGTTTGTGCAGAGAGAAGGAAATAGGAAACAGAGGTGAATAAGTCTGGTGAGCTAGAAACCTTTGATTCTAGGAAACTCAGATATGTCAGTAGCTTTGTGAGCACTGAATGAGTGGGTTTTGGAGCCCATTGTGTGTTTTTACTTGCCTGCTGCGTGCAAGCTAGAATTAAAGCTGATGGCTCACCAGTTCTTGGCTCCGTTATTTCATGACTGAGTGTCCGAACCTAATGTGAACCTGCATGAGCCAGACGGCTGTGATGGTGGCCTTGGCCACTGGCTTTACAGTTACCATATCCATAGATAAACTTTCTGAAAATAAGAGACTTTGGTTATATTTTAATTATTATGATTATGTTCTTTTGGCTCCTATATTCTATCTCTATACATCCCTAATTTTTTTTATTTAAATATATTGTGAGGACCTCAAATGGGAACCATTTAAAAAAGTACTTGACAGTGAAATTAGTTAATGTCATTTTCAAATGTCTTAAATATATTTCAAATTAATAGTAAAATAAAATAAGAAGTATATGCAAAAAATGTGATTTGGAGAGTGAGCTATGCTATGTTCCAGAAATCTTTGACTATACCCTGAAATTTTGTCTCTAGAGGCAGAATGGTGGTCCAGAGTGTCCTCTAAGCATCTTGCAGTATAGTAATAAGCTCTGGATTTCAGTTTCTAGAGCTGGACAGCCTGATAAAATTTCATCTTCAAATGAATCTACCTGAAAACCTTGAGCAAGTTCATGCTCCCTGATCTCAGTTTCCTCATCTATAAAGTGGAGACAATAATAATATTGACCTCACAGTATACTTTTGAAGTTATACTTGCTAATCACAGTGTTAAACACATAATGTACCCTGGCCAGTTGGCTCAATGGTAGAGCAGCAGCCTGGCATGTGGATGTCCTGGATATGATTTCCAATGAGGGCACACAGGATAAGCAACTATCTGCTTTTCCACCCCTCCCCCTTCTCTCTCTCTCTCTCTCTCTCTCTCTCTCTGTCTCTCTTTTTCTCTCTACACCTCTTATAGCCATGGCTCGATTGGTTCCAGAAAGTCAGCTGTTACTGAGGAGGTTCACCTCAGGCACTAAAAATAGCTCAGTGCCAAGCAACAGCCCAAGATGGTTAGAGCACCTTTGCATAGGGGGCTTGCCAAGTGGGTCTTTGTTGGGACACATGCAGGAAGGAGTCTGTCTATCTGCCTCCTCCCCTTTCACTTAATCCAATAAAAAAATGATTTAAAAATAATGCATGTTAAATTAATGTTAACTCCTGTAATTATTCTGAAGCTCCATTCTCATCTCAAGCTGGCTTATGTGAAGCTCTTTAGAGATAGAGCGGACACCACACTGTCAGGCCAAAACCATCCTCTCCCAGCCCCCATAGTCAAAATAGGATGCCGTTTCCTATAAAAAGACCTTAAACTGTCAAAGCGTGTCACGGAAAACATCAGAGACTAGTTTCCACCAAATGAATTCAGAGAGCTTCTCACATTCTCCTTTCAAAATATTGACTTAGGAAAAAAAGTAAAGAAAAGTAAAAGGAAAATAAATTCATAGCTCACTCTTCTAAAGTAAAAATCATGTTCTGACAACAAGTTAATACATTGTTGCTTTCGAAAACAGGCACATCCTGGAAGGTAGATTTTACTAGAATAACTTAAGTCAATAGGATAAAGGTTTAGTCCTTGTAAAGATTTTTTATTAAAAATATGTTCCTTCACCCTCCATCTTTCTATAACCTTTCCTAGTTTCCCTCTAACAAAAGGATTTGCAGTCTTGACTGAGCGAGAATTTTTCATGAACCCAGGACATGATCTGCAGTTAAGTCAGATGGAATATAACCTGTGAGGGCTTCTGCAGAGTCGGTTTTCTCACTATGGCTCCATGTGAAAGAAACCCCTGGTGGGATATGGGCTAGGGAGGGGCGTGAGCATTTGCTTTTTGCTCACTCCTTGGTGACACCCAGCTTTGGCCTTGTAAAAGAGGCGTCTGGGACTATGCCAGATTCATATTCTGTAGGTGCCTGTGCCTGGCTACTAGCCATCTTGAATCCAACTCCAACTGAATGAAAGGAATGTGTGTTGCAAGTCTCAGAGGTAAAATGCATTTCATCTTCTGATCAAGATACTTCAGTTGACTGAAGCCTTGCCAACCTGCAGAGAGAAAACAGCTCAGCCAAATCCTCATTCCAACTCCAGAACATACACTCTGGTGTCTCCCTGTTAAAACAAGCAAATTCTTATCATTCAGCATCTGTTTCCCCTTAATTTTTTTCTGAGAGCCTGTTTACCAGATTTTTCATTGAGAGACTTCCCCATGGGGTATAATTCACTTCATTTTTGCTCATTCATAAGATTTTTTTTTACATCTTCCAGCTGCAACTATTTTAAGCAATTGCTGAGGACTTATAATTGAATGTGACTCATTTGAGTAAAGAAGAACTACAGTACAAAGCTGAGGCATCAGAGCCTTTTTGAAATATAGTAAATTTATACAATATGTATTTTTTGGTATAAATATATGATTTATTGGTGAAGAGGCTAGTCAGTGTCTATCTGAAAATGATGTGGATTGTTTTTTAATATGCAAATGTGCAGAAGACTATTTCTTCTCTTTTTTTCCCAGAAGTTGGCAGTACTAGGAAAATAATCTAGACAAAGTAGACTCATCACTTTCATACAACATGAATCAAATCGCTATTGCCAGGCATTTCCATGGCAACTGCCTTCCTAAGCAAACTTCTTTACAAAATATACAGCTGTTATTTTATCTCGTTGCTAAGTTCCCTTGACAAAACCACACTATAATAACCACTCACCTTTATGTGGTTAAAGGGGATAAAGCCCTCATGGGCCTCACATAGCTTATCTTTTAAATGATAACTTAGGAATTCAACCCTTCATCTTCAGTGCTTACATGGCTTTTTCCTCTCTTTTGCCTTGAAAGTCTGTCATATTAGAAAAATTGCATTCAAGTCTTTAATACATTATTGTTTGTTATGTGAGTAGAATGTTTTCTTTGTTTTCATCATTTAACAGTCAACAATTATATTGAATTATTCAAATTTCCATTAGATAATAAATATACCATCATGGTAAATATGTTCTCTATCATTATTTATTCTAAATTTGTTTTAGCCTAACCATGACTGGACTAGTCTTTGGGTTCTAGTTATTCCTGTGTTAATTGAAAACAGAGGTAGGTTCTGCTTATCTGTAGATAAGAATCAGCAGAAAAATTGAACTTATTTTATCAAACTGCCAAGAGCTGGGAGAATCTATTTTACCTATTATATGTCCAACTGTAACACACATTAGCACCAGTGAGCATTGTAAATCATCCAGAAGGAAAATAGGTCCAGGCCCAAGAAAAGTCAAGTTCCCATGAAATAATCACAATGAATGTCCAGTCTCTCACTAGTGAGGAGACTCAGTACAGAAAAGGAGGTAAGTTACGTCTGTAAGAGGAGGAGAGGATCAATCAAAGTAATATCCCACAAAACAATAAAACTTGATTCAGGTTTACTGTCAGACCACTACATACCTCCACTACTTTATTTTAAAATAATAATTTTTTTCAGTTTAATTTCATTGCATTTGACAAGAAAACAGGTTGTCAATGATCCTTATGATTATGGTGTATCTTTCAGAAAGATTCATTTGGTAATGTTAGAATGTAATGTTTTATTTGCAAATGAGAATCAAAAATAGCTATTCCTATCATTTTTTCATAGAAGTAATATACAAGGAAAATCCTGGTTATAATTCATTATCCACATCAAAAGTAGGCACCATGCCAACCAAGCCATTTTCTCTTCCAAAATAGACAAGGAGAGTGGTGTTTTCCTCAACAGGTGATAAGTGGACCCACAAGACGCCTTTATTTATAAATTAAAAGGAACCTTATTAACTTCAGTTTCCTGAAAAAAAATCTTTGTAGTAATCTCACATGGATAAAAATGACCTCATAATTAATATGGAGAACAAATCTACCCTTCAAATTCCCAACAGCCAGGACAGAGCTGGGACTCTGTCTTGTTTGCCACCAAATTCCTTTGCCTGGCACAGTATCTTAGCTACAGTAGATAATCAGTAAATATCCATTGGTTTCAAATTAAAGGGAGAACCCATCCTTAACTCAGATAAACTGTAGTATAAAAGAAATTATTCATCTTTTTTAATAAAACAACCTATCCTGGGGAGCAAATCTACTAAAACACTTATCAGGTTCTACAGGGAAAATATTAAAGAAATATTCTGGAATTGCCTAGTTACCCCATTAATTCTAGAATATAACCATTTTTTTATTGTAAAAATTAGGAATTTTCACACTTATGAGAGACTAATGATGTCTTTTATAAGTCTAAATCCCATCACAATCCAGAATTGATTATCAATTTAATTTATATTTTTACCATTTACTTCCCAAATGACTGCATCATACAATTTCTAAAATTATAAACTGGTTCAGGGTTTTCTCAGGTGTTTGCATGTCCTCCATGCTTGCCAATAACAATGCATTCATTAATTCATTTCTTCATATATTCATCCAATATTCAGTAAGAACTATGAAAAATACAAATGAATAAGGCGTGATCCTTGTCTAAGATTATAATTTAGTTGAGGAGGTAGACATGCAGCAGAAAAATACAGAAATCAAAATATCTTTTTGAGGTGATAAGCTAGAAAAATGCCAGAGGAGAGATTTTGCAAATATTTTAAAAAGATGACACCCTAACTGAGCTGTGACGGTTAAATCAAATTCAGTAGAGAGAAACAGAAAACGGCATTTTGAGGATGAAGAAATGGGATGAAAAGCAAAGTGGTACTCAATGATGGGTATTTTCAGAAAAAAAAAGTGGAATACAATGTGGCAGAATTATTAAACACTTTATGTTATTTAAAGACAAAGAAAAAAGGAAAAGGCAAGTTTCAAATTATGTGTATTTATTGTATATGTAATGGAAATCCATTGAAGATTTTTGAAGCATAGAATTTCCTGATTCAAGAACATAAATGCAGTATGGAGGGTGAATGAGAAAAGCTAAATTAGAGACCCATGCTTTGGACCTCACTAAAGTCAAAGTTGATGGAATGATTAACTATGGGAATGGCTCTAGAACTATTAAGGAGTTCAGATCTGTACAAAGTATCAGGGGAAATTCCTTGGGTTTGAAATCCACAGAGAATTGCTATTCATGTTTTATGTGGCTGAAACAGAATGAGAGAGTCCAAAAGGTAAAATATCCTTAGTTTTTATATATCCAATTTGTCTTCCAAGAAAGTAGTATACACTCATAATACCTTAGCTACTGAAATCAAATGAAATATAGACTATAATCCACCTAACACCTTTTCAGAGACCATGGGGGATATGCATACAACCCTTTTGGAAACATAGTTTTATACTGTTTCTTTGGACTGCAATTTATATTTTATGCTTAATATCTTTTTAGGTGTGTGTATGATATTTCTCAAAGTAAATTATTTATTACCAAAGGAAGATACATGTTCTGATAGAGAAAAATCACTTGGAATCTTGATGCCACAGGATGTTTTATATTAATTTATAAATTTATAATTTATATTAATTAATATTAATGAGTTCAGAATTGGAAACATTGTGCTTTGCCGTATAAGCAAGATAAACATAAGAAGATATTCATGAGAGAATCATATATTTGGGTTTGGATTCATGGAATGAATATTGTTAAGAATATAGATCATGAGTTTTAATAATTTTATATATTACCTAACATGATGTCTTATAAATATAGTAGGTCATCATTCAATGCTTAGACTGCTAATAACATCAAGAAAAGCTTTAGGTAGTTAAGTTCTTCTAATACCTTGTGGTTCCTTTTGTCCTTTTTACCATTGATGTTTTATTGATTTATGTAAAATCTCTTGTTCAATGCCACAGAATTCAAGAGGTAGACATTTACAAACTCAGGATAATACCCTAGGGAGAAATTTGCCAAGAACTAAATAATAATCAGCAACTTTGAAAGCCAGCCAACTGTGGTCTTTTTTAGATGGTAGGATCAGGAACTACTTTCTATTTCAGGACCTATAATAAAAGTTTTTTTCAGAATTGTAATAGGAAAGAATTCTGTTCACTCCATATCAGGTCATGAGAAAATTTATATTTGAAAAATATTTCACATTCTTTTTGTATTTTAAAGCACATTTAAATTGTCATTTAAGCCATTGGAAATGTATAATGCAAAAAAGTTCATAAATTCCTATTAACCATGATGTTAATTTTTTCCGGAGGGAAATTTAATAAATGTAAAAGAAGAAACAGAGAATCATACATGCTGTTTATGTCACTAATTAATTAGTTGTAAAACAAATTAATAAAATACTTTTTATGTTACAGATATATTTGTATATGTTTTAAATTCTCTTAAATATTGTGAGTATAGAAAATCATTTAGATGCAGTTGATTATAAAAACAGAGAGAAAATATTTTCAAGGTAATGTAAAAAGTGAAAAAGTTCCAGTAAATTAGACATTTGGAATAAATCAAAGCATTTAAGACAATCTGGTTTTAAATAAAGTTAGTGATTAATGTAGCCTTACGGTAAATATATATATTTGAATTACATAAAAAAAATAATCAAACTCTTGGCATCCCACCTCATAAATACACAGCCAAAGACACTGAAGCATTTTTCTGTCACCATGTTTCCCAATTCACACTCTTCACTGTTTATAAGTAGGAAAAACCATGCTGCCTAGGTTCCTCAGAAGTCACTCTCACTTATTATGTGAAACTAGTCTGTCCTCACCTTCTTGCTACATATCAAGTTATATTCAGCCTGCTGTTCTTGAGAGATGGAGAATACCTTCAATAGGCATTAAAGTGACTTAGAGCCAGACTGTTTAAGTGTGGTTTCCTCTCCATTGTATTTGCCTATGCCTGCCAGACTTTAATCAAGTTCTTCCTGTTCTTCTTTTTCTTTTAATTTAATTCCTAAGACATATATTAAAAATAGATTGTTATATATTCAAGTTTGGCAATGAGCATGTATGGAGAATATTATAGTTATAAAGTTAAAAAATAAGCAATGAATCCTTTAGCAAATGGTTCCTCCATGGGCAAGTAGAAAATAGGCAAAAGGTCCAAAGCAGTCTTTGTCATAATAATTAATAAAATAAATATACATGATAAAGTAAATCCTGAAAGAAATGGTGCATAAGCAGGCAGACATGTAGATGCCTGGGAATGAATCATCCTACAGCCTTTGTATCCTTTATCCTGCTCATCCAAATACTTGACAAGCCGTTTTGTCTTCCCAATGATCAGTTCAGAAACTCACTCTTCCTCTTCTTCCCCCTGCCTTAACACCATTTGACTAACATTAAAAAATAAAAATAAAATAAAAGACTCTTCACAGTTTAAAACACTTCTGTAGATCCTCTCCTCTTTGGGCAAAAACCTATTCTCTGCTTGGATCATGGGGATTTCCACGATCTGATTCTTGGAATTCTTGCCATTCCCAAATGGAGACTATATTCTCCAGCCTTATTGAACTAATTCTGTTTCATGGAATCTACCACACTTTCATCTGCCTATTTCCTTCCATTTCTTTGCTTGGATTCTATTCTCTTTTTCTATGTAGCTAACTCCAAAATGACTCAGCTCATAAATTGCTTTTTCCGGGAAGACTTCCCTGACTCATTGTCTGTCTCTTATATCTGTGCTCCTTATATGCTGTGCACATTCAAAAGTGTGTTTGTGCTATCAGCTTTTTGAAAATCTCTCCTAATTGACTTGATATATTGTATTTAAATATTTATCCAAAATACCATTGCTATCAACCACTGATGATCATGAGGTTAAAATTGTATGGGTTTCAGATGTAGACTATAAAATGTAAGTTTATTGTTTTATGATTATGCTGACTATTATTTGTACTGGATTCATGACCTATTTTTTAAAGTTTTTTTTTTTTTTTTTACATGGACAGAGAGAGAGTCAGAGAGAGGGACAGACAGGGACAGACAGACAGGAATGAAGAAAGATGGGAAGCATCAATCATTAGTTTTTCATTGTGGTTGCGACACCTTAGTTGTTCATTGATTGCTTTCTCATATGTGCCTTGACTGCGGGCCTTCAGTGGACCAAAGCAACCCCTTGCTGGAGCCAGTGACCTTGGGTCCAAGCTGGCGAGCTTTTTGCTCAAGCCGGATGGGCCCGCGCTCAAGCTGGCAAGCTCGGGGTCTCGAACCTGGGTCTTCCGCATCCCAGTCCGATGCTCCATCCACTGTGCCACCGCCTGGTCAGGCTCATGACCTATTTTTTAAGCCTCTGGATCCACTTCAAATTATGGCATAGATTTAAATTTAGAAATATTTTGTTGTAATTGTTTTATTGTTCTAAATAATTATAATTTAGTACATAGAATTGTTTGAAGGACTATATCTGAACCAAATATGAGTATATGTTTCAGTACAAGACAAATTAATTTTTTTTGTCCTTCTCATTAGTTTGAACATCACTTGGGAATATATTTAAACAATCTAAAATAAATAAATTAGTGTTTTGGATTAATTTAGAAGAAAGGCAAGATTGTATGAAAGACAAAATACTAGTACATCGAAGCATTAGATGGCCAAGAATATATAAACAAAATAAAACAAAGAAAATTGGTAAAATAATCAACAGGATTATACAAAACATAGGGAAAAGACCAAAACAATTAGAAAAATGCAGACAGGTAAAATATTTGATATGGAAAAGTAACCTGAAATAAAAGTATGTTGTATGATGACAAAATTTAAAAAAATAGAAAATATTGCTAATGCATTATTGCAAAATTCTGTTCTTGCATGGAGGATAATTTACAAGATATTTAGAAGATATGTCATATAGTAAGAGTAGGAAATAGAACACATTCTTGTTCTGGTTTATTTTTAATGAATGTTTGAATGTTATGTGGCAACTTTTCTTCTGTTAATTATCTTCTGGAATACTTAGCATTCATGATCAGTATTAAATCAGAGTTTATTCAAACCATTGTTGATTTTAAGGGCTTTGTAATTTTATGTTTTCCCCAAAATATCTAAAAGTCTTTGAATATTCCTATATATGAGTTGTGTAGAATTCAATTTAATATTCATGGTTACATATATTTTTAACAGCTTATTAACTGATAAATCTCTAGGAACAAAAAATGGGACACAAATCGTGTGCTTAATAAATGTATTTTTATTGAGCAAATTTTATTTTATTTGCCAAACTCGTTTAATTTTGGACATTAAGAATAGTAAAGGCAACTATTAGAATAAGAAGTAATAAAATCATACTTTTTATTACTTCTTATTTAAAAGAAATCAGATGGTTAGATAATGAATTTTATTTCTGTACTGGAAAAACAAAAACACTACTATAAGCATGCTCAAAAGATTTACTTGTCATTAGTAGCTTTAATGGCATGGCATTATACCCTTAAGTAATTTGTTGATACCAGCTGCTTCGAAAGGACAATCTAGTCCTCATAGAGGCATGTTAAACTCTGTAGTAGTTTCACTGTTGCCCTGGGTGCCCACACTGGCAATATGTGTCATCAGGCTGCACTTCTGTTAATTGTGAAAACACATACTCTGCTCTTCTATGAGAGTGCAGTTGGTTATTCTATATTTGTTTATTTATGTGCATCTTTGCTCAGTCTAATCTATGCATGTTACGTTCTTGCTTTGTATGGATGTAGTAAGTACAAAACCAAACTTGCTCAAATACAAAGTGGGTTTAATGTAAGAATACACAGAGACCAGAAAATTCAATCTTACACAGGCATCTCTCAACAAAGACAAATCCAACTTCTCAATCACATTTCCAATTTTAAGTTTTGAAAAAACATCTCATGAATCCTGTGACCTAGTTATTCTTCCTACCTGTAGTCATAGAATCTTAACTGTCTGCTTATGGAATGCTCTTGAGTCAGACACCCACTCAACTCCAGTCACCTGTCAACGTGCTAGATTTGCTCCTACTGCATAAAACATGGCTGTTGAACCAGAATAGGCATCACATAGGGCCTTCCTTACAGAGGAATGTGAGAATAACATTGCACAAGAGTGCATTGTATACTAGAGATGGTATTGCATACTAGAGATGGTGTTGCTGGTACTTGAAAATACATACTCATATTCAACTAATGTTTGCTGATTTCTACTCTGAACAGACATTGGGTAAGCATTTAGTATGCATATCTAAGAGCAGGAAAAGGCCTGACCTGTGGTGGCTCAGTGAATAAAGCACCAACCTGAAATGCTGAAGTCGCCGGTTTGAAACCCAGGCTTCCCTGGTCAAGGCACCTATGGGAGTTGATGCTTTCTGTTCCTCCCCCTGCCCTGCTGTCCTCCTCTCCCTCTCTCCCCCCCCTCTCTCTGTCTGCTCATCCCCCCACCTCTCTAAAACAAATGAATGAATAAATAAATAAACAAACAGGCAAGCCATCCACTTCCATAAGTCCAATAGTGCTGGGTAGAAGCAAATATTAATCAACTAATACATGAATAAGGTAATTGCAGGTGGTGATCAATTGTATAAGGAAATCAACAGAATAAAACAGGGGTCATCAAACAATTCTTAAAGAGTCAGATATAAATATTTTAGTTATTGAAATACTTATTGTCACTGTGGCAGCTCTCAACTCTGCCACGTAGGACAAAATAACCATAAGCAATGACAAAAAAATGAGTAACTGTTCTAATTAAATTTTATTTATGAAAGCAAATCATAAGCTTGATTTAGTCTGAGGGCCATAAAGTTTTGACCCACGTTATAGAGAATAACAGTGATGGTGGTTGTGGATATTGTAAAACAAAGAGACCTCTCTGAAGAAGGAAGCTTGACTAAAGATACAAAAAATGTGAGAAGGAGCTAATTGTACGCAGAACTCCAGGAATCACTTATTGGATGGAGCAGCAAGTGCAAAGGCCTTGAAGGGAAGGAATATCTAATGAAGAGAGAGAAAGGGGACTGCAGTGACTGGAGTTTAAAGGGAAACTGAGAAAACATTATAATTACATTTTGAGAAGTAGACAGATGTCAGTTTATGTTACTCATTAAATTGAAGACACACCCGAGTAACCTGAACAAATCAGAAATACATCAGCCTGAACGAATGGGCAATCTTCTTGGGGCATTGCTATGAATCAACCAACTGTTCACTCCCTTCCTGTCCCTCCATGGGATTCAAGTTCTTTGGAAAAGAATCCGATTGTCGTTGACTGTACATATTGAGTCACACAGTCTATAAGGCTACACAGAATGGAGGAAAGGACCTTTTCCAAACTTAAATGTAAAGTTCTATGGCCAAAAGAGGAAAGGATACATGGTGGGCATGCAAGACCATGAATGGACATGCACTACTGTCATTTAGAAAGCTTCCAGAATAGAGAAAAAAACCTTTTATCTTCATTAAACTTATTTAATATTTATTTAATCTTTAATGATGGAATAATGATAACTCATTATCAAATGGCTATCTTTATCCTTGAGAATATTGTTTGTTCTGAAATCTATTTTTCTTGAAATTATATTCATTTCAGCTTTTACTCAACAGTAGCTTGATCATGAATAATTTTTGCATTCTTGTAAGTATTCTCAAACCTTGTTCTGAGATGCAGTTCCATTACCTGGTAATAGTTCAATCTTTTAAGATATTACTTTTGATGTAGCATTTTTTTCTTGGGGCATATTTTCTCCCTCTATTTTATTATTATTATTATTTTTACAGATTGATTTTAAAGAAACAGAGAAAGAGAAGCTTTCATTTGTTGCTCCACTTAGTTGTGCATTCATTGGTCACCTCCCATAAGTTCCCTGATCAGGGATCAAAGCCACCACCTTGGTGTTTCAGAACAACGCTCTAACCAACTGAATTAACCAACTAGGGCCTTCTCCCTCTACTTTAGGCAAAATCTTTATGAGTACTTGACTCAATGCCTTGTAAATTATAAAAGTTTTCATTCTGGATTTGGGGAACAGGAAATATTTCTGACTGTGGTTTCAGTGACCACTCTTCTAAACTTTTTGGGTGGTTCTTTTCCCAGCAGAAAGTAGTTTCCTTAGACACATATACTGATAGTTGCTCAGTGTAGTTCAGGGTGGACCCTCTGCAAAGCTCCAGAGTTGTCCCTGTCCACATGTCCTCTCTGGTGCTCTGTCCTGTGTACTGTCACTGTCTTGGTCTCTCCAGATTTTATTTCCTTACCACAAGCAGTAGGTTTATCCGCCTGGCTTCCTGTCTCTAAGTTTTGGTCTGGAAATTCTCTAAGCACTAAACTATAGCAATTTGGGGTTTACCTCACCTATTGTTTATTTTCAAGGAGCTATGATGCCTACTACCTAATATCTTAAAAACTGTTGTATTAAATATTTGATCTATTTTTAAAGTTGTTTCAGGAGGAAAGGTAAATCTAGTCCCTGTCTTGGCTGGAAGTGGAAGTCCTCAGTTGCTGTAATTTTTTTTGCTCTATTTTTTCCTATCATTGATGCTATAGCACCTTTATTTGTATATGGCAACTGCTAGGTAACCACAGCATGAATCTTGTGATCTGAAAAACTTGAACTTTCCCACAAATCTACAAAGCTGCTCTGAGACCAGTATTTAGATTATAGGAGGAAGTGAATAAACATGTTATTTATTGGTGGGTTTGCAAAAATTATTACCTCTAGCTTAAATGAGCTTTTTATTTTAATAAAGAATCACAGGTCTTAAAAATATGCAGATGTCAGTAATTATTTTTAAAATGCCTGCTTGAAAATTTTTATTTAATAACATTTCTTTTGGCACTTTTACACAAGTTTGTGTAGATGCCAATTTTCTCTTAAAACTGGAAATTCCCTGGACCACTGTTTGTAAATAGATGGTATTTTTATTATATGCTTTATCATCAGATAATTCAAATTGATAGCACTAGAAAATAAAGATCTACATTTTGTTCAAGTTAACTCGGCATTTCTAAACTTCTTCCTTTCAGTCCCACTGTGATTTCTAACATGAAATGAATAGATATCTTCTCCATGGAGGAAGAGAGCTCATTTATCATGATCAATCTAAGCATCTAAAAACAAAAGTATCTGAAATAGAGTAATCTAAAAAATCTGAAATAGATCAATCTAAAAAAAAAGTATCTGAAATAGAGTAATAGATTTTAGATTGTTAAAGCTAGAAAGTGTATTGGGCAATCTAGCAGAATCATTGACTATAATACATTCTACACATAAAACTTATAAACCACAATGCAGATTTTAATAATTAGTCAACTGTGCTAGAAAGAAATTATTCAACATATCACCAAATGTCAAATTCCACCATTGTATCTATTTAAAGTATTAAAAATATCTCCAAAAACAGAGGTTTTAATAAATTATGTTCAAAGACACCATGTAGATACCTGCATAGGAAATAAAAATGTTTAATACAAATGAAAAAGATTGAATTAAATTGTGTGTTTTTATTTGGTAAACAATACACCTTTTTTGTGTGTGTCTGACAGACAGACAGGAAGGGAGAGAGATGAGAATCATCAATTCTTTGTTGCGGCATCTTAGTTTTTCATTGATTGCTTTCTCATATGTGCCTTGACTAGGGGGCTACAGCACTGGAGCAGGCTGAGTGACCCCAGTTACCCTGAGTTCAAGCTGGTGAGCTGTGCTCAAACCAGATGAGCCCACACTCAAGCTGGCAACCTCAGGGTTTCAAACGTGGGTCCTCCATGTCCCAGTCCGATGCTCTATCCACTGCGTCACTGCCTAGTCAGGCAGCAATACACCATTTTTTAAATAATGAAATGGTACTTATTAAAGAGCGTATTTTGAAAGACTTTTAAGTGTTAAACATATTTAATATTTTCACCATTTATGTCTTCCTTTGTATGTATATGTATTTTTAGAACATTAAAATCAAATTATCTTATTTTGATTTTTTTTTTTTTACAGGGACAGAGAGAGAGTCAGAGAGAGGGATAGATAGGGACAGACAAACAGGAACTGAGAGAGATGAGAAGCATCAAACATCAGTTTTTCATTGCGACACCTTAGTTGTTCATTGATTGCTTTCTCATATGTGCCATGACCGCGGGCCTTCAGCAGACCAAACCAACCCTTGCTGGAGCCAGCGACCTTGGGTCCAAGCTGGCGAGCTATTTGCTCAAGCCAGATGCACCTGCGCTCAAGCTGGCGACCTCGGGGTCTCGAACCTGGGTCTTCCACATCCCAGTCTGACACTCTATCCACTGCGCCACCACCTGGTCAGGCTGAAATATTTTATTACTTTCATACTTATATTAGGTTTTAAAACATATAACTATATTTAGCCCTTAAATATTATATATGGGGGTGGGCAAAAGTAGGTTTACAGCTCTGAATACGTAAGTTTATGTTTGTATTATTATTTATTAATTTGGTATTATTTACTTGCATGACTACTATAAACCTACATTTGCACACCCCTACATTTATCTAAATATTCATATTAAATAATTGCATTTTATTTATTCATTTATTTTTTGCAACTTACAGATGTACTTAGATTTTTAATTAATCTTATAGTATTGGATATTTACCTATGTGTCAGTTAGCTATCGCCATAAAATGCTATTTAACAAACCATCCTTAAGTCTCGCTGCTTACAGCAATCATGAATTGTTCCCAATCTCTGTCTGTATCAACTAAAACTCAGAATACATGCAGTTCTTGGTCAGGTGAATCTACTAACCTGGACAGGTCTCTAGCAGGTAGATAGTCCTTAGCTATGACTGGCTGGTCAAAGCCAGGTTCTACTGAGATGTTTCAGTACCATTCCCAGTATCTCTTGTTCTCCTCTTAGAATCAATAAGCTACTTTTATTATATCTCTTGTAAAATAATGACAGAGACTCAGGAGAGCAAGTTTGTTTATGTATGTCTACCTTAACCTGTCATTCTTCCTCCCTCCTTCCCTCTTCCTTTCTTTCCTCTTTGGCTCTTTCTTTCTTTCTTTCTTTCTTTCTTTCTTTCTTTCTTTCTTTCTTTCTTTCTTTCTTTCTTTCTTCTTTCTTTCTTCTTTCTTTCTTTCTTTCTTTCTTTCTTTCTTTCTTTCTTCCTTTCTTTCTTTCATTTCTTTCATCAATAGAATGCCAAATTCGACTTTTCTACTAAATCAACAAATTCAAATAAGAGCCTTTGGCATAAGCATTTAAGTAACATTGTTTTTTAAAATCTTCCTTCAGGCCCTGGCCAGGTAGCTCAGTTAGTTAGAGCATCATCCCAATAAGCCAGGTTGTGAGTTTGATCTTGGTCCAGGCTCATTCAAGAATTAACCAATGAATGCATAAATAAATGGAACAACAAATCAATGTTTCTCCCTCTCTCTTCCCCTTCTCTGTCTCTCAAATCAATCAATCAATAAATAATTTTTAAAAATATTTTAAAGGTTTACTGAAGTAACACAAAGTTATTGCATTATTTATTAAAGGTGGTTTTGGCTCCTCTCCTCATGTTATTTCAAAAATAATTACTACTTAAGTGAAACTTACTCTGTATCAATGAGTTTAGCAAGTTTCTGAAGGCACTTCAAAATCTCTAACTTATACTGCAGGTAAACTGTTCTTCATGTGCTGACCTTTGCCCACCAGAGTTATAGATTTGCTGTCTTGGTTTTTATTTCACTTCTGATGGATGCTAACTACAGCCAATGTGTAAGATGCCAAATTGCTCTTTTTGAAATGGATTTCATTTTTCAAAAATGTAATTGGTCTCACACAGTTTTTTTCTTTTCCCCAGTGCCTTCTCCAGAATTCCAAGTATATTCAATCCTACTCATTAGCTCAGGCCTCTCTATTTGCCACTGAAATTTCACACAGTAAAATTTCTAAAAGCCTGGTTCATTGTCTATTTTTATTTTTTATTTGTTTGTTTGTTTCTTTATATTAAGTGAGAGGCAAGAAGGCAGAGACAGACTGCCATATACACCCTGACAGGAATTCACCCCAGAATCCCTATCAAGCAGTTTTCTGCCCTGCTGGGCTACACCACCATTGCTTGGCAACCAAGTTATTTTAGCACCTGAGAGGAGGTCATGGGGCCATCCTCAGCTTCCAGGACCAACTTTGTTCAAACCATTCAAGCCATGGCTGTTGGAAGAAAAGAGAGAGAGAGAGAGAGAAAGAGAAGGGGAGGTGGAAGGGTGGAGAAACAAATGGTCACTTCTCCTGTGTGCCCTGATCAGGAATCGAACCTGGGACTTCCAATGCAGGGCTAGACTCTACCATTGAGCCAACCTGCCAGGGCTATCATTTTTTTATTATTTTAGATTTTTCAGGTTACATTTTCATTTCAAAACTTACTTTTCAATTGAATAAAAATATGCTATATTATAATGCTATAATTATAATATAGATAATTCTTGTATACTTCAATTATAAAATATATATAAACATAATATATTATAATACATAATGTGCTATTACTATAATTCTGTATTAATACACTATAATTATATTTTGCTTTTCTTTCGACCCTTTTCATTAACCCTTTCTTCTTAATACAATAAGTACTGTGTATTGCTAGGTTTACCCACTGTATCAACACTATGACAGTTGTTATTACCTCCATTTCACAAATGAACTAGATCAGACACATTAAGTGAAACAGCAACTGACACAGAACCCTAAGTGAAGGAGCCAGGATATCTGATTCTAAAGCATAAATTCTACTCTGCTGAACTACACTGCCTTGTGGAATTTCAAAGAGGTTCAGAAACCTTAAATACCAAGGAGCCAGTAGCAACAGTAGCAATTTCCTCACAGATACTTCAGAGCTAGTATTCATTTTATTTTATCAAGGTAACCTTCCCCCACATGTACTTATGAATCACTTAGACTTAAAGATACTGGCTTGAATTATTGTCAAAGGAAAATGATTCTTGCCTGACCAGGCGGTGGTGCAGTGGATAGAGCTTCGGACTGGGATGCAGAAGACCCAGGTTCGAGACCCCGAGCTCGCCAGCTTGAGCGCGGGCCCATCTGGCTTGAGCAAAAGCTAGCCAGCTTGGACCCAAGGTCGCTGGCTCCAGCAAAGGGTTGCTCGGTCTGCTGAAGGCCCGCGGTCAAGGCACATGTGAGAAAGCAATCAATGAACAACTAAGGTGTTGCAACGGTAACGAAAAACTAATGATTGATGCTTCTTACCTCTCCCCGTTCCTGTCTGTCTGTCCCTACCTATCTATCCCTCTCTCTGCCCCTGTAAAAAAAAAAAAAAAAAAAAAGGAAAATGGTTCTCAAAGGAGCAAAAATTCTTCCTTCCCTATTCAACTTTGCTATCAATATATTCAACAATCAAAGTGGCTAATGCTAACATTGAAAATCTCCCTCTATATTTCATTTACACACTTTTATATAGCCTTATGTCAAACATAGCAAAAGTATCAGGGAAGCTAGAACACAGGAAATCTATAGTTCAGACATTTTGAAACTTACATTTGCCCCTAAGCCAAAAGGTACTATCATCACTCACTATTTTAATGGCTTGGCACCTATTTGTAATTGTGCTATAAAACACAATGTTAACTTATCATTCTGACTTTGATTCTAGTTTTTAATCCTACTTTTGAAAAGTTGCTTTGACAGAGGGCTCAAGTGTTTCAGTTATAGAGATTTCTACCTATAACTTCTCTCTACTAAAATAACTTTGAATGAATTTCAGCCATTCTAATAATTTTGTAGCCATACCACCTTGGCCATAGATCAGCACATAGCATAGGGTTCTCACACTCTTTAAGATTAACTGTTTCTTTAAATATCTGGTAAAAATAAAAAGTGAGGGCTGTATAAGGATCAAGATAGACATACTCATTTAGGCAAGTAGAAAGAATTTTTATGCAGAATTAATCATTCCTAATAATTAGTGATTAATATGCACACTGTCTTTGTAATAAACTTCAGTCTTACCTTGCTAACAAATAATAAATCACTTTAAATGTAATATAGACAATAAAAATAGATTGCTACTATCTGCATTGAAATTTTCAAACTCTCCCTGATATTTGATTATAATAAGCCTTTTTTTCCCTAGCAGTCATTTCAGAATATCTTTTGAATTGTATTCTTACACATTGATTTGTAATGTTGTTTCTGAACAGGGTTATTGAGAAGGTTTTAAATTGCACTAGTTTCTTCCTTACAGTGTTTTAGAACTGAATAAAGAACTACCTTCATTAGGAATGTATGTCTTCCTAAGAGCATCTCCTCAGAAGCCCAGAGGACAATCTCAGCTTTCCTGATGTCATTGCCTCCTGGCCCCATCATAGCTGTGACACTCTCAGACATCACCTCTGTTCTCAGTGTAGGAAGAAGTGAAGAGGCTTTGACAACCTTGTCTCTACTATACATCAGCAAAACAAGACAGGCAATGGCAAAAGCATCTTTATGACCAGAATCAAACCTTCAGCCACTATTAACTAAAATTTTTAAAACAGTTTGTACAGGAATGGTGAAAATAATTATTCAATTTGTTCAACTATATAGTATATTTAAGACCTACTATGTGCTAGCCACAAGGCTATCACTAACTACTCATAGATACCTTGTGGAAGATTTCTTCAGTCTAGGCATCTGAAAACCTGCTTTCTTTTGTTCAGATTACTGATATTAAGGACTTACAAATAGAAAGACTATGAAGATTAATTTGGGAAAATAAATTATTCATGATCACCCATAAGTTTCGGGGAGGACAATGGGAGTGTTAGCTGGCAAATTCATGATGTGGTTTCAAGTACAAAGCAGGAGTACAAGATACATGACTAAGTTAATGACTTGGTGACCAAAGATTTATGTCCAATTTTCCTACTCAAAACAAACCCACAAAATAAACAATTTCAGGTACACATTTTAGACTTCATCTATGTTTCTCTGACTCTCTGATTGGTTAAACCTCAGCTTTTTCACCAGTATTATAAAGCTTAAGTATTTATAAATTAGTATTAAAAAATTAGAACAAGTTAACAGAGATATCATAAAAACAGATATTAAGAAAACATTACTTAACTGTATTATAGACCAGGCACTTACGTCCCTTCAAAATTTATATGTTGAAGCCCTAATCCTCAGTATGATAATAAGAGGGGTTAGTTAAGATCATGAGGGTAGGGTTCTCATGGCAAGATTACTACCAACACCTTGATCTTGACCTTTCACTATACCCTCTCGCTGTGTCCTCACATAGAGCTAGCTCTCTGGAGTCCCCTGTAAGAGCACTAATTCTATCATCAGGGCTTCACCCTCATGACCCAATCATCTTTCCAAGTTCCCACTTCCAAACACCATCACCTTGGGGGTTAGGTTTCAACATATGAATTTTGAGGGAACATTAACATTCAGTGTATAACAGGGTAGGAAAGCCTAACCATCACCTTGGGGGTTAGGTTTCAACATATGAATTTTGAGGGAACATTAACATTCAGTGTATAACAGGGTAGGAAAGGCCTTTGAAAGATAAGGTATGCTTCAATAAAAGAAATAGTGTACTTCAAGAAATAGTGAAAAAGGAGTGTCCTTAAACTAAAACAGACACTTGGGATTAGAATAATTCTGACTTTTATGTGACTTTAAATTGTTTTTATCATAAATAATACTGGCTCCAAAAAAGTAATATAAAATATGTCATTTCCATAATCTTTTGGTTTGTTAAATTTACCTATCCTATTAAAATAATATGGATATTTTCAAATGATTTTATTTGCTAAAAATGGACTAATGTACATATTTTTAGGGATTGAAATGAACTTAAGTTTAATAAAATTTCTCTCCAACAGTAATATCTGCCATAATATCTGAGCCTTGGCTTTATTTTTAAACTGTGAATAAAAACTTCTGCCTGTCTAACCAACCATGTGACTGTGGGAATTAAAAGTCTCACATGTGTCAAGATGGTAGCTGTTTCTTCAGGGAGTTCATGAAATGTAAAATGGCAACCATAACACCATCACCTTGAACAATAAAAAAATCAAAACAGCTTCTCAGTGAATCTGGTTTGCTCATATATTAGAGTATTTATTTGGCCTTTAGATTTCTAATTGTGCATGTAAGGCATGAGAAAACAGGATGGAGTTTAGGGAAAACAATGAAAATGATTAAGGAGCTGTTTGTGTTGATTTATGAAGACATGTTAAATGAATGCAATGTGAATAATTTTCCCAAGTGATGATGGGGAAAGAATAATTATGTCCAGAGATACCTGTTGGGTATGAACACTGAAGAGGTAGATCGATAAGGCTACAGAGGATATGAAAAAAAATAGTGAAACAGGATTTGAAAAGTCTACGTGGTAAAAAATTGTAGTTGTTTTATTTTCCTGTAAAGTGTCCACCAAGGAAGAAGCTGAATTTTTTTATTATATTGTGCAGATTATATACAGTCAAGGCCGAGGAAATACATTGTTACAAATGTGTGATAGTGAGTGTGGGACAGTTCTGATGACTTTGCAAGGGAGTAGAGCAGGGATGATCACGCCCAAAATGCAGCCATAATTGTGTCTTGTGTAGAAAACAAGCAGGAATTCAGAACTGCTTGGTCTTGACTCTATGCCAGTTTCATTGTTTACGTCCATCTATCTTTGTATTCCTTCAAACAAATATGGAAAGCAAGTCTGCTGATTTAGCAGCTTTTATAAAATATTGTTTTTATAACATCCAGTTCTCTGACCCAAGGGTGTGAGGCATGATCTTAAACTGATGAACAGAATAGAAACAGTGGCATGGATACAGGGAACAAACTGACAGCTGTCAGAGGGGAGGCAGATTGGGGGACTGGATGAAAGAAGATGAAGGGATTAAGAAAAAAACCCATAACATATAGATACAGACTACAGTGTGGTGACTGCCAGAGGGAAAGATGGGAGAAGTAGGGATGGAAAGAGATTTTGCTTGGGCAATGGGTGTAAGGCGCATTGTGCAGATGATGTTTTAGTGAGTTGTACACTTGAAACCAATACCCCAATAAATTTAAAAAATGTTTATGTGCATTATGTTCTTTTATTTTTTTCACTTTATATCCTCTCCTATCTTACTTCCTTCCCTGAGGTCTGACTGTAAGAAATAGAAACTAAGGAAAGAAGACATTGGCATAGGGCCCTCCTCAGTCCCACTAAATAAAGATTCTCTATTCAAAAATGGTGAGTGATATGGTTAATAATTAGCTCAGCTGAGGCAAATAACAATTACATTTTAATAAGGCCTCAACAATTAACATTTTAACCATTATTGCATGGGAAGTGAAACATTAGATTAGTTATGCTTGTAGGAAGCAATCAACTAAGAATTACTCAACTCATTTTTAAGTAATTATAATTACCCTGTTTGCTTCTGTGGAGGCTTTCAACTGAGAATCTCAGCTTGGGTCCACACCACTGCTAAAAATGAATAAACACTACTTACTTTAAAAAGTGTAATCTGTAAAGTGCAGCTTTAAATTCAAATTAAAAATAAAAGTCTAATGATTTAGTCTCTATTCAAATGTCCGTAGCTTATGAAAAAAGAAGAGTAGAAGCCTCTACATCAATCAATTAAATATTTTGAGCCAAATTTTTTTGTGCATTCTTTATGAGGTCATAATTTTTTGTCACATTTTGCTATCAATTAATAACTACAAGAAGGAAATTTTGAGCAAGTAAATAGTAAAAATATAACATTTACCAAATGACTCATATGAATCACAATTAAAATGGGAGAGTCGCTCATTGTGAGATAGTAATCAACTGTGCATGTTGCACAGAGTTCTTGGGTTTTGCATTTGTTTAATATTTACCATTTTTATTCTTGATACTGTGCTTCTATAATTTTTGTCCTGCAAATGGAGAGTAATAGAATACATAGTGGTCAATGTTTCCTTTTAAAAGTTAGTTGTAATGGTTGTAAGAGTGTTTCTAAATAAGCTACAAGATGAGATCATGTGTGAAATACATGCATTTTACAAAGAATAAAAAACAAGTATTTCAGCCTGGCCAGGCAGTGGAGCAGTGGATAGATCGTTGGACTGGGATGTGGAAGACCCAGGTTCAAGACCCCGAGGTCGCCAACTTGGGCGTGGGCTCATCTGGCTTGAGCAAAAAAGCTCACCAGCTTAGACCCAAGGTTGCTAGCTCGAGCAAGGGGTTACTTGGTCTGCTGAAGGACCGCGGTCAAGGCACATATGAGAAAGCAATCAATGAACAACTAAGGTGTCTCAACAAAAAACTGATGATTGATGCTTCTCATCTCTCTCCGTTCCTGTCTGTCTGTCCTATCTATCCCTCTCTGACCCTACTAAACAAAACAAAACAAAAAATACAACAGGTATTTCAGAATCTGTTATGAAACAGAAAAACATGGGAAATTACTCTTAAATGGAATTAATTTCAAAAACTAAACTTTTAAGAAATTTAAAGGAAACAGGTTCTAACATGTTAACATGAAATAAAATACAAAGATATTGAGCCATTTCTTCATCTACCCTTAGTTTATCTTCAGTGATCATCATAATGGTTACCAATTGCTCTAAAGTTCATGTGACATTAATTTTGACCTTTTAAGTCAGAAAAAAATTCCCTCTCAAGTCAGAAAAATTCTAATTTCATTTGAAATCTTAGAACAGTGGTATTTATGCAGAAACTATTCTTTAATTTCTGATGACAATTTAAATAAAATAATGACCCTCACTTAAATTAAACCATCCTACCTTCTAGTGATATGATTCCCTGTTCCACGCCCTTAACTTTTATTCTGTATCTGGCATATTTAGACCTCTGGTGTGATTCCTAGTGTCTAAGTTTGTGATGTTACTGAAATAAAAGAGACTCTTGTTTCTATACCAACAAAAATGAAGAATAAATTTTTGAATGCCTTAACAATTACAGTTCTAATATTTTTGAGTCTTTATAATTATCCTTAAGTAGGTGGATAATCAACCAGTTTGCTATATATAAAATATTCTTATAAATAAATTGTTTATTGCCCTATTTCAGTCAAAAATATAATCTTCACTCAAAAACACATCAGTGTTTACTGAAAAAGGAAATGACTCACTAACGCACCATGCTTTTTCTCCAAAAGTCCCTCTGTTATTGTTACCTGATTCTTTCTCTTCTGTTCTCACCTCTACTATAACATTTGCCAAAAATTAAGGAACTTATGCTTCATAAATGTGCATGTGCAAACATTTGCGGTTTACTGAAAGATTAACACATGGACCTTTGGCTTTCAAGTTTTATTAATAATGAATAATCTTTTCTGTCTTACAAGTTTTTTTTGTGGTTTTCTTTTTGTATTAACTTTGCCAGAGTCCTTTGGAAAAGGAAATGAATTACAGGTTCTATAAAACATGGTGTATAAATGAGCATAAGCATTTGTCAGCAATTTTATTATCAGAAAAATTTCCTGTACAAAGGCCTTTCAGCCTGTGAATCAGAAAGCCGTTTTGGTGTCTCAGGTTCTACCTCTACAAAAGGCATAGTATTTGCTCATGGCTATTTAAAACTGACTTAATATGCATTTGCAAAGTGAAATCTAACTCTTGCAGAATGGTAAGGGGAAAGGAAAGCCATTTCTTAGACCCATAAGTGTAAGGTTTTGTGTCCAGCACTGTGAAGTCATAAAGGTAAGGTTTCTGTGTTCAAAGAGGGAACATCATCTATAAGAAAAGATGAAATACTGTCATTTGTGACATTGATTAACCTTGAGAATATCATGCTAAGCAAAACAAGGCAGAAAACAAAAAAAGTCAAGCTCCGTATGATTTCACACATATGTGGGTTTTAAAATTGAAAGCAACAAATGAACAAATAAGAACAAACAAACAAGAACTCATAGGCACAAACAACAGTATGGTGGTTACCAGAGGGAAGGGGTTTGGGGTTAGGAAAAGATAAAGGGGGTCAGATACAGGTGACTGAAGGAGATTTGATTTTGGGTGGCATACACACAATGTAATACAGTATACAGTTAATGCATCACAGAACTGCACATTTAAAACCTATATAATTTTATTAATCAATGTCACCACAATAGATTTAATTTTTTTAAAGAAACCTCCTGAATGAAAGACATTGTTCTGCAGTTATGCTTGTTATTGAAATCACTACTTCCCCAAAATGATTGTTTTAATAAAGAAAAATAACCAAAATGAAAGAAAAAACTATATAGGAGTACTCTGTCGATTTTAATCTAACAACTAACAACTTCTTGATACTTTACTGAATGAGTGTAACAAAACTGAAGTGTTTACCAATATAGTGTCATTTAAGCTGCATTTATATGCTAACTTTTGAGTGAATGTGACACATATGCATTTGGCTCTGTGTAAATTCAACTATAAATTTAGAAAATATATTGTTCATTTTCCAAAGAAAATAAAAAAAACAGAGAACATCATGTAGGAAAGGCTGAGGGGCAGGATATGAAAGATCATCAGGTAGGGCACTGTAGTGGCTCAGAGGAAATGCCCATGCCTGGGCTGACATCGTTTTGTGGCAAGATCATACAGTATTACATGCCTGGCAAAAGTGTTTTGTTTTTCTGTAGTAAATGTGATATAAGTCATGTCATACATGTTTATCGACAACTCACTTCTGCTTCCTGTATTAGCTATCCTGAGAAACAGTAAATTAGAGAGCCAAAGAGAGGTTATAATTTTAGATCCTCTTTATATTACAGAAAGCAAAATAAATGAATGCTCTCTAAGTTTATCTTTGTATATGCTCTGGGAGTTCCTTTCTTTTTTTTTCAAGGTTTTTTTTACATGTTTAAAAGGATTAGGATAGAAATCTGAAATCCATACAGCCGCAGATTACTTCAAATGCCAGACACTCCCAGAGCTGTTATTCAATGTGTTCTTTTTGTTAAGTGTAGAAGAGCCATGTATTGTCCTGTAATTAGGCACTCAAGGCCAAATCAGTAACAGAAAGCTGCCAAAAGGACCGATGGAGGCTTTGATATTTGAGTCTAATGGCATCAGCACCACTTACTCCAGATAGCTGACACCTGGTCACGGATCCAGACAAAAAAGATGCAAAGGGGCTAAAAGCAAGACCTGTACTATAATGGATGCATGGCATTTACAGGTTTTACTGGTATGATACAAAAGTAACTTTATAAAAAGACCATCTCCTTGGGTGCAAGATTCTTCTTTTCAAAGCTGTCTCTTTCATGACGACTTCTCACTATTGACCAGTTACTTTTCATTTCCAAAGAGACTTCCATTATTCCTTCTTCATGTTTTCTCACCTAAGTGCCGTTTTCAGATTAGTTTTTACCCCATAAATAACATTTCAACAATTAACAGACTTTCCGTCTTCTGTATTCACTTCTGCAATAATAGCTCTTGGGACTTGAATTCAAGTCCCATGGTCATAGAAACTACAACTGGATGTGTATAGAAACTAATACACCCTTCTCTAAAGCACTGAACCCTTGAGATGAAGGAAGTGGGCGTCCTAGAGAGGAAGGACAAACAGAAATTTTTTCTTCCCCCTTAACTATCTGGTAATAGTGAAGGTCTAGCTCTTTTTTTATGGAAAAAAAATTCCATCTCTTAGAATCAGTTCTTACCACACTATGTCAACTTAGAGAGAAAACTGACCAAACAGGTATTTTTTTTATGTATTACTCATTTGGAAATAGGAAAAATAGGGAATTATATGACTTTTTGTGAGAGACAGGCTGTAAGCTGACAAAGTCCTTATAGCATAGGGTTTAGTTTAAGAGTAAGCTCTTCCCCACACCCTTTTAAGACTAAGATCTTCCCATACCCTTCTAAGACTAAGGTATTTTCTACACCCTTGACTTTTGCATGGTGGGGGGGGGGGCAGTGCACTATTATGAGAATTCCCATTTATGCCTCAGATGTGTGACTTTGTATCAGAGACTTCCTTATTTGCATATGGCTCTGCACTGTATAACAAAGCAGACCGGGGGTTTTGCTTTTGCTTCAGCTTGCTATCAGTTTGCAAAGACATCCCGATCCCATCCCTTTTCTCTCTGAGTCTATTTCTTCATTTCACACCATTCTCACTCAAGACCTGGACAACTACTAGCTGCGCTGGTCCATGGCAACTTGCCTATTGGAGTACAGAAAAACAAACAAACAAAAAAATGGGAAACATTAAAAGGACACTGGAGTATTAATAATGATAATAACAAGTGTATATTATTAAAAACAGTATCTCTTCTAAGTCTCTGCACAGCTTTTCAGGAAAGCTTAACATCAATAGTGTACACTACAAGAATAAATTTCTAACATATTGCAGTCTGTCTCTTTGAAGTTTAAAAGAAACAATGACTTCGATGAGTTAGACATTTTTAGATTCCACAGGTAAGTGAAACCTTGCCTTATTTGTCTTTCTGTGTCTAGCTTATTTCACATAGTCTTCCAGGTTCATTCATGTTGTCACAAAAGGTAGGATTTCCTTTTAAAGGTTGAATAATATTCTACATATCACATAGAATGGTGTTTGCTGAAGATGGGGGAAATAAAGAGAGGTTATCAAAAGGTACAAAATTTCAGTTATAAGATGAATAAGTTCTGGAGATCCTATATACAGTGTGGTGACTATACTTAAAAATACTGCATTGTGTCCTTGAAATTTGCTAAGAGGGTAGATCTTATGTGTTTTCATCACATAAAGAAAATGGTAACTGAAGTGGTAAATATTGTCACTTAGCTTCATTGTAGTGATTGTTTCACAATATATACATAAATTAAACTTAACTTGTACACAATAAATAAAGACAATTTTTGTCAATTATACCTCAATAAATATAGAGGAAATAAATGCCAACATATAGGTATTTTCATAGAAATGCGAGCATGCCCTTATCAGAACAAAGATCAAGGAGCTAGACAACTCTGGAAGATGGACACATTAGAACAGATTTGTTATATAAAAGCCAGAGAATTGGCCAGCTACTCTGTGTCCTGGGAAGGCCCAGAGTGCATTCTGGCTCCAGAAGAAATAAAGGACACCAGGGGCCATTTGTTTGTTGACAGCCTCAGTGTTGGCTGTCCTGTAGGCCAGGGTGGCAACAGAGCATATTACTGGGGACATGTTTCCTAGCATCCATTAGAGTGACAAGATTCTGAAATGACAAGTACAGGTACCAGGTGGCAGCACTGACACAGAAAACAACTAGGGTATTTTCAGCCAAGGCTGATGAACAAGGTTCTCATAAGAAGCCAGTTAGAGTATTGCTTGACTGATTTAAATAAACAAACAATAAAATGAACAGCTCAAGACTGGGTGAGCCCAAGTCAATATCGATAACCTCTAAAAAAATAATGGTGCAAGGAAGAAATAAAATCTTCTTGACCAAGGCCTCTACAAATTAGACAAAAGACAAATTAACAAGGCATAATAAAAATAATGTTTATTAACATGTGCATTGTACATAGACACAGAAGAACTCAGAGATGAATAACTTAGAGAGGTGGTTAGAACTTGAGCTTCTAGAGCATCTTAACAAAAGAACAATACATTTTTAGAAAAATGACAAAACAAAGGAGATTTTGAGTTTCTATGGGAAACAAATTGTGGGAAAGTAAATATAGGGGATAATATGAAGGATAAGGACCAGTTAGTAAGGATTGTTGCATAGGTTCTTGTGCTTCTGTCTCTGGGCTGGCAAACTTCTAGAGTTATGTCCATGATTAATATAAGTTCTTCCTGGGAGAGAGAGGAGGAGGACACTTTTATAAATGTATGTCTTGCATTTAGGCGAGTGGTCAGGGCAGAGATCTTCTCTTATCTGCTTCATATCAATTATCTTTGGCTCAAAATAGTAATGCTTATATCAAAGGGCATATTTTAAGAAGTAAATAGGGTGGAAGTAACTTCTACTGCAAATTAAAGCATCTCCAGTACTGGTAAAGAGTTCAGAGGTTCAGTTCATGGAAACACACTGTGACATCCTCTTGGAAGTGAAGAGCATGTATAAGCGTATATCTCTTATCCCAGATATGAAGCACACTGCTCTTGGTAACACTTTACAACTCCTATTACAGGCATGATGCACACTGCCTTGTGCAGAGCTCTTTAGTCTGGAAATTAGTAGTCTGAACCTGAAAGACTTTACTGACCCATTATCAGATGCCTGGCATTTTTGAGAATGGCCTAAAACAAGAGATAACTTTGAAGCAGGTTAAGGTGCAATTAAAGGGACCCTCCACCTTGAGCCATATGAAACAGCAGACCCAGTTATGCTGGGGGTAGCTGTGGTCCATAAGCATGTTGTGCAGACTTCTGCTAAGCCTCAGTCAGAACACTGCAGTGTAGACCTCCAGAGTCCTGACACATGATTTACATTCTGCAGTGGAGAACCTGAGATTTCTGGGTATGGTAGAAGAAGTGACACCAACAGAAACTTTCTGTTTCTTGTCCTGGGGTTTAAGAGGTAACAGCCTCCACACCTGAGGCAACAGTATCCTCACAAAGCTATGCTGCAGCACATCTGACTGTGTTTCTGGTTGTGAAGATTCTAAGTGTGGTCTGAGCCTCCTTAATTTTATGGACACTCTAATATTTGTACAACAAATTTCTTTAAAGCTTAGGCTCCATAATCAGTGTCTGTTGGTTGTCACAAAGAATTAAAACATTGAGTGATGGTGGTGATTATTCTTCTGGTTGCTAGGAAAGTTCCCAGGGGATGCAGGAGCAACAGCTGCCCAATATAGAGCCAAAGTTATTGATACTTTAGAAATAATATTCTCTAGTGCCCTTATTTTCCACATTAATAATTGAGTCTCCCAGAAAAAAGTACTCAAGTCTGTTGGAGTTTGCAGGGTCTTAGTAGAAGAACCCATATCTCCTCATGCTTGAGCCAGAGTGTCTCACTGTCCAGCCCCCATACTTCTGTGTGCTTCTTTACCTTTATAAACACAAAAACTCAAGTAACTTTCCCTTGTTCATTCTATTAACCTCAAGAACCAAATTGAATATTACCAAAATGGAGGTCATTTCCCTTACATTTGAAAAATTATGATGTTTCATGTTTCTTGGTAGCCATCAAACTCTTTACAGATTACTTGTACAAAATGCTGAAGGACTTGATAAATTTTTACAGTAGGCAACCAGGTGAAGGACATATCAAGGACTTAATCAGAAGAGTTCATTAATTAGCATAACTCCAATGAAATCATTGCAACTGATTAATAACTTGGTACATAAAGGGAATATAAAATTTAAAAATCAATGATCCAATTGACAGCATGGAATCTTCTGGATCAATCACATTAATGCTTTATTAAAGAAATCTTAGATTATTAATCATCTTCCTTGACCAAAGTAATGTAAGCTCTCCAAAGTGCTATGTACATAGGGAAAAATAGCTAGAAACTCCCTAAGAAACTTTCCAGAAATTTATTTATGTTAAAACATAAATCTTCCTGTTCAAATTGAAATGACTGTCTCATTAATTTTAGTTTTAAATAGTAACAGCAATTAGTTCACTAAACGAACTAATGGCTTGTAAATTTTTATATTTAAACACAGAACCATTTTTAGATGACAGTATTGAATAACATTTCAAAGTGTAGGCAAACAATGATTTTTAACTTATTCAGTTATGCATAATTTCCTGAGATTTTCCACTTAATTATAAAACAGTATAGCAATGGTTTAAAAAAATTCAAAGAAAGAATAAAAGTAATTATTAAGTTATTTCATTTTGTAAATAAGAGTAAATTACAGAGTGGTTATAATTAATGCTTATTTTAAGCAACACATTTCTTAGTAAAATCATATTATTCTAGGCATGTATACTAATTCACAACAGACTTGTAATAAGGAGACTTTTTTTATGTAATCTACCTCTGGAGATTATAATTATTTAGAGTGGCGAAATGTTAAACTATTTTTTCCCCATTTAAACCTGCTTTATCATCACCTTTCATTCTTTTGGAAACACTTCAGGTGTTTCATTCAAGAAAGAGAATGAGCAAGTATCCACAATACTTGCTTTCACTGGCTTACCAAAATTTCGTAATTCTCAGCATTAAAATGTTCTTCGGGGTGAATGGTCTTTTGGGCTCTTCCTTCTCCTTAATCAGATTTCAGACTTATGACCAATTCTTTGGAGCCAACAAGACAGTCTCAGATCTAGCTCTGGCACTAAATAATTGTAACCTTGGGTAAACTGCACATTCTTCTAAGTATCAGAACCATCATCCATACAAATTATTAAACAATATAACACATCTCATCCAGTTATTGTCAATATTAAATAAGACAAGCATATACAGTAATTACTTAAAAATGCTTCATTTTTTATTAAAATTTTATTAACATGAATAAAATAACAAAACATAATAGAAATTAGACACTGAAAAAGCATTATGAACCTCTTTCTATCCCCTGGTAATGGCAAACTAAGGTAACAAGGACCAGAAACTGCTAACAAGAGATACAATAGTTAGGATGGGCCTCTAGAATGAGCAACCATGGCTTACGAGTAGCTTTCTTAGTTGCTTTTAAATCAGAAAAAGCTAAGAACAATACAATTTCACACATATGTGGAATATAAAACTGAAATTCATGGACATAGATAAAAGTGAAGTGGTTACTGATGGAGTGAAAGAGGAGGTGGGCAAAGGGAGTATAGAGGGACAAATACTCAGTGATGGAAAATAATTTGACTTTGGGTGATGATAACAACATAATCAACAGATCAAATGCTATAGAAATGCTTACCTGAAACCTATGTACTCTTATTGATCAATGTAACACTTAAATTTAATTTTCTAAATTAAAAAAAAATGTCCTGTGTTTAATGCCTGGATCCAAAAGGTGCAAAAGAGAATAATAAAGGAGAAGAAAAGATGGTGCTGGCCTTTTAAATCCTCCAATAATCACATCAGCTGCCCATGGAAGGGATTGCGACAACAGGGAGACGTGCCACAACCAAGGATGCCCACCTTCTCTGTACCTGTGATCAAAAGCACCAATCAGAGCACAGATAGCCAGTATTTGTAAGATATGTTCCTCCTTTATAACCTCCTATGTGAAATACAAGGATGATTAAATGGCATAATCCTTGAAAAGACTAAGCAACATACTGAAAGCACTTAACAAGTGTTAGCTGTTATTATTTATTGAGGTGATATTTACAGTAATGCAAAAATGGGCCTCTCAAACAGAGATAAGAATTTTTGAAAATGTAAGAACACTTAATGTGCTTAGAGACTAGAGAACAGTGAACAGATTGAGAAATTATTTCAAAAAATATATATATGATGATTATGTCTTGAAATGGGACTCTAAAGGGAGTTCAGATGATAGAGTTGGATAATGAAGGACAATTGCTTCTCTTATGAGGGAGTTTGGTTATTTTCTTGATTTAAAAGCCCATGGTTTTCAAACTTCAGTTCTAAAATAGTGCAGATGCCTTGTTCTCACCCCAGAGCTTCTAACACATTTTTCACTTTACAATTTTAAAGAAAATATTCCTTTGAACAAGAGGAAGCCAGAGAGCTTTTAAAACAGTGAAATGCATAAAATTGTATGAGCCAAAGTGTAATAGTGCTAATATTATTATAAGCTGTAAAAGAGAGTCCAAAAATTTGCCTGTAATAGAGCACAAACAAAAAATTTTTATATGGCCTGGGAGGAGGTAATAGAAAGACATTTTGAGCAGACCAGATTAAATTATAATATCAATTGTTAATAAATGAATGTTTTTAAGGAAAAATAATCATGAGCCAATAGTGAAAACTAGCAGAATTTAAACAAAAATTGTCTGGCTACACAGAAAAATTCTGGAGACTGAATTTTCTGCAGTATGTAGTCACCTGAAGAAATTGAGGTGAACATCAGCTGACCCTATGCCTTCATTCCAAAAACACAAGAATTAGCTTTGCAGGTCTAAAAAATCAATATTACTTTCTAGTTTTGCAAGCAATTCACCAGATATAGTTTCATATTCCCTAGATTAGAGATCCTGAATATCCCAAGAATATTCACTTCAGAAGAAAATATTGGCTTTAGAGGACACATGGATGAAAGAAGTCTACCCCAAGATTAGGAGACACTGTCTTCTTTATATGTCAAATTTACGGTATGTTAATTGATTGATAAGACATAGGAGTCATAGAAACTTTTAATCTGGATTCCTGGTCTTAAGTACAAGAAATGTTGAATAGGTATGTCTGGCAGAAAACCTTTCGGCCTCCTTGAAAATGAATCTGCTTCCATCAAGACAAAAGTGGCTACCACTCAGAACTATGAAGAAACTTGTGTGATGATGACTGTATTTTTCTTTATATAATCTGACCTATGAATATACTGAAATCAAGGTCTGTGTCTACCAGTAACTAATCAAGTTCTTTCATTTGTAGAAATAACTTTTCCTATATTATTGGACAGTGGCATTATCATCATTTGTAGGAAAAGAGTTCTGATGCCAGTGTAGGAGCAGACTGGAAAAGCAAAACCAGTAATTTTCTGATTAAGAAAAAACAAAAATAAAAGGACAAGTCCTGATTTGTAGTGTTTGTGGATTCTCACAGTGTAAATACTGTCATAATGGTTAATCACAAGCTAGCAATTGTTTGACAACCAGCTTCCAAAATTCATGAGAATTCAGCAGTGAGCTTTTATATGACAATCTAAGTTGGGTCCAGGGTTCCACCAAAGACTAGTAAAAAGTGGCATTCAAAAGAAGTTAATTGTGGCAGAAATTTTAACAATGGATTGGTGGGGAAGATGCTCAGACCCCAACTAATGGTTATGGCAAAACTAGTGCAATGGAATTAGAATGGGAGAAAACATCTGGATTTGATACACACCTTAGAGATAAATAAATATAATTTGGTATTTGTTTGAATATTAAAGAAAAAAGACAAATCATGGGACAATACCACAGTTTTTTAACATAAAAGATTGTCTAGATGGTGGCAACTGTGACTGAAGATGAGGCAGAAAGTTTAAAATAAAAGTTCAGTTTCATTTTCAACATCTTAAATTCATTAGCACTACAGATAATGGTCCAGGCTTGGGAGAAGGAATCAATGAGATACCTTACATGTAACTAACATGTAGATATTTCAATTACTCTGTAAACTTTCTCATTTAGCCATTTTAAAAAGAATTTCTAAGAAAGCATATTCAACGTAGTATGCATTTTCTCCTAAAGGTAAATGTACTCTACTCTTTATGTTCTGATTTTAGATTAACAGTCTCACCTTTTACTAACCTCCCAAAGAATATTTTGAATGTGTCCTTGAGTTTTTCATTTTAGTGGTCTCATTCCATCAAAGTGACCATTACTTCCTTTGATTCTGTAAATAAAATAGTCATTAATTTACTTACTCTCTCCTCTCCCATCAACTGCACTGTTTTAATAATCACCCATTTCAACCACAACTGTTATTTGGGGTCTGAGCACCTTCTGCAGCCATCTGTTGTTGAAATTTCTGCCACAATAAAATTTTTTAAAAGTCATGATGTCTTTGTTAAAAAAGTTGTATTATTTTACAACTGGTCAGGATGACAAAGCAACTTGAAATGGAAGCATATGAGAAAAGGTAAATGAACTGACATTTTTAGCCTGGAGAAAAGAAGACTGGCTTGCACAGAAATTGGAAATTAGAGAGGGAGCACACGTGGTAGTTGGCATCAAGCATTTAAGGAGTTATCAATCTGTGTGTCCAAAGAACCAAATCTGCCAAATCTGGAAGTAATTGGGGTGGCAACAGCACAAAGGATTTTTGTTTTCTGCCAGGGGACTATCGATCACAGCCAGTAAAAGGTGGGTTGGGGTGGGCTAAAGTGCATTGGCAGGGGAGGTTTTTATAGGAACAAGTAATCACCTAGGTCCTAAGAAAGTTATTTCAAAAGAAATTCTAGCAGCCAAGGAATATTGCGCTGGAAGACCCTTAAATGTCCATTTAAACGAAGAGCTCTATGAGTCTCTGAAATCAATTTTCTCTAGAACTTGTTATTCTTCCCTGATGAATATGTTCATGTCTTTGCCAAGCACTTTAAGGAAAGACTGAGCTTTGTGGGCAACAATAAGTAAGAGACATTAATATTCTCTTTGGCAACAGATTTATGTTGAATAAAAAAGCCTTGATGCTAATGGAGAGAGTATGTGCTTTTCAGTTTGATGCATACAGGGAGCTTATTAGTTCTAAATTTAGACATAAGCTTTCATGTTGGAGGAATTCCAAGTTTGACTAATACATCTGAAGATGTCCTTGTTAGAAAAAATGATTGATAATTCTATTTTTCTGTGTGTCATGTGAGGAAGTGAGGTCGAGGTGGCACGGGAAAAATACACCCTCTTTTATATCAGCTAATTCCATCTGTTCATGATTATCGAGTAGGTGTGCCAATTTAACGATGCTAAGTACACAGTAGGTATGTAACCGACACTTTTAAGTTGATAAAATAGTTCTTACTTGGCAGAGGTGAATCAGTTAGCAAATTCTCAGAGCATCTTGATTCAAATCAACTGCTGTACTTTTCTCCATAGCATGGTTCCCCAAAATGAAGCAGTGTCCAATGACAAGATGCCATTTTGTTTCAATACCACTAAGCACCTACTAGATTCAAAAATAAGTAAACAAAGCTCAACAGGATGCTGCATTCACATTTCTGCTCTAGAGAAAATTAGTTTTGACAAAGAGATAAATTTCAATAAGTAACAGGCATGTCACTATCACTATTCAGAAAACCTGTTTAAAGCATAAATTCCTTAAGCAATCTTAAGAAATAACATGAATAGTTCAAAATTATACAAACTAAATTGCTTAAAAGCATTCAATAACTTTAAATAAAATTGTTCAGTGTAGAGCAATACTTTTCCACATATTCCTTCTTCATTAATACCAGAATAACTTAAAAATGCTTTGTTAAATTTTTGTCTTAATTAATAATAAACAATATTAAATATCAATTAATTTTTATTTTAAAACACAAGTAATTATTTAGAAGGACTCTCCAAAATCACAAATGTTCCTGTTATAATCCATAAGACAGGTTTCCCCTTCATGTGTTATCAACAACTGGACAACAACCCCATCAGACTTATCTGTGAAAAAAGTGATAAAAATGAGGAACCAACAACATTTAGACCTATGAAAACAACTTGCATGCCCTCAGATCAAGAGTGGTTGGGTAAAATGATGTATAGTTGACATTCAGTTATAAACTAAATAGTAACTGATATTCCACAAAGATTACCCTGTCGAAACCATTCTAATTTTCTTTCTTTATCCCTCTACTTTTTTCTTTCTTTTTTTTTTTTTAAGTAAGAGGATAGAAGATAGAGAGACAGACTCCCACATGTGCCCACACCAGGATCCACTCAGCAACCATTTATGGGGCCGATGCGTGGTCAACCAAGCTACTTTAACCCCTAAAGCTGAGGCTCAAACCAATCGAGCCACTGGCTAGGGGAGGAAAAGAGGGAGAGAAGGGGTAGAGGGAAGAGGTGAGAAGCAGGTGGTCAATTCTCTTGTGTGCCCTGACCAAGGACTGAACCCAGTATGTCCATACGCTGGGCCAATGCTCTATCATCTTAGTGAACCGACCAGGGTCTCTATTTTCTTAATGACTCTAAAAGGAGTTGTCTTCATGTTGAATTCTAATTTACAAAACTACATTGATAAAATTTTTTTTACATTATACTCACTCAAAGTGCACTGATGATTGTGTTTTAGATATTGTTAATATTTTAGAACAAAAAATGGTAGTGATAGTGACCACCATGCTAAAGCAGGAACAGTCAGGATACCTAGAGATGGTATTCATGTATAATATTTTTTCTTCAAAACAATCTTTTGTAATTGCCTGACCAGGTAGTGGCACAGTGTATAGAGCATCAAACTAGGACCAAGGTTTGAAATCTGGAGGTTTCCAACTTGAGTGTGACCTCATCTGGCTTGAGCTTAGGTTCACCAGCTTGAGCATGGGGTTGCTGGCTTGAGTGTGGCATCATAGACATGACCCTATGGTCACTGGCTTGAAGCCCAAGGTTGCTGCCTTGAGCCCAAGGTTGCCGATTTGAGCAAGGGTTCACTGGCTCGGCTGGAGTTTCCCAGTCAAGGCACATATAAGAAAGGAATCAATGAATAACTAAGGTGCCACAACGAAGACTTGATGCTTCTCATCTCTCTCCCTTCCTGTCTGTCTGTCCCTCTCTCTGTCTTTGTCACACACACACACACACAAAAAAAAGTCTCCTTGGTATTGAACTCAACAACATCATTAATCAACTAATTTATAAAACAATAGCAGAATTCACATTTTTCTTAGTGTACATGGGACTTTTGCCAAGATAATCCACATCCTGGGCCGTAAACACACCTTAAGAAATTACTTATTTCATATATCTTTCTGTTACTTATTTCTAGTTTAACTGCACTGTGTCTGCTCTGAACCACAGTGCAGTTAAACTAGAAATAAGTAACAGAAAGATATATGAAAAATCTCCAATATGTGTTTAGACAACAGACTTCTAAGTACTGAATAGGTCAAATAAGAACTCTCAACAGAAATTTTAAAATATTTCTAAATAAATAGCAATTAAGGCTTGACCTGTGGTGGCGCAGTGGATAAAGTATCAACCTAAAATACTGAGGTTGCCAGTTTGAAACCCCAGGCTTGCTCAGTCAAGGCACATATGGGAGTTGATGCTTTCTGTTCCTCCCCCTTCTGTCTCTCTAAAATAAATAAGTAAATAAATAAATAGCTGGTTCTTTGAAAATACAATAAAAGTAGAAAGGATCTAATCAAGATAATTAAGAAACAAAGAGAGAGGACACAAATTACATATTTTTTCATATTATTTATAATATATTACTTAGAATATTTTAATTAATATGTTTAATTAATATAATATGTCACTCATATAAGTATATAATTAATATGTAATATAATATTTTAATTAATATAATTTTTATAATAATTACATATTGTTTATATAATAAATAAAAGAGGATTATCATTACTGGTCCTATAGATATTAAAAGAATATTAAAGGAGTGCTATAAACAACTCTTTTCCACAAATTTGATAACCTGGATGAAAAGGCCAATTCTTTGATAAAATCTGGTAGATAAAATCTACCAGAATTCACACAAAGAAAAACAGACAATCTAAAAAGACCAATCTATTAAATTTATAATAATATACAGATAAAAAAAGATCAAATATCTTTTGAAGAAGGTAAATCAATCATTAGTAAACATCTAAAACAGAAAGCACCAAGCCCATACAGATTCACTGGTGAATTCTACCAAATATTTAAGGAAGAAAATATACCAATTCTCTATAATTTCTGTCAGAGGGTAGAAGCAGAGGGAATACTTCAAATTCATTCTGTGAGGCCAGCATTACTCTAATACAAAAATCAGACAGATGTTACAAGAAAACTACAGAGCAATATTTCTTATGAACGTAGATGTAAAAATCCACAACAAAATATTATCAAATCAAATTCAACGATGTATAAAAAGAATTATATACCATGACCAAGTGATATATCCAGATATCAAGACTGGTTCAACTGTTAGAATGACCAAAATCCAGGAAAATGACAACACTAAATGCTGGTGAGGTGGACCAAGGAGGTGAAGGATGGTGAGGATATATGTAGGGCAACAAAAACTTTCATTTATTGCTGGTGGGAATGTGAAATGCTACAGCTACATGGAAAACAGTTTGGGGGGGGTTCTTACAAAAAGTAAACATGCTCTTACCATACAACCTAACAATTTTGCTCCTTTATATTCACCCAAAAAAGTTGAAAACTTACCACTATACAAAAATCTGCACACATGTTTATAGCAGTTTTATTTATAACTGCCAAAACCTGGAAGCAACCAAGATGTCCTTCAGTAAGTAGATGGGTAAATAGACAAAAGCATATTCAGTGCTAAAATGCAGTAAGCTGTCAATCGATTAAAAGACATGGAGGAAACTTAAATGCATATTACTGAGTAAAAGCAGACAATCGGAAAAAGCTATATATTTTATTATTTCAATTGCAATCCATACACACAAAGAACAGTTTATGTCAGACCTTGTTGTCCCCCAGTGTGTGTGTGTGTGTGTGTGTGTGTGTTGCTCAGACCATTTTTTCTTAAACTTTTGCAGTTTCTTTAAGGTTGATCTTAGGATAAGAACTAGTCTTGCAGCCTGTGCTCATTTACAATTCTGTCTTGTGTGTTATCTTCTTGAACTATGAATTCAATTGTTTTACTCTACTACCTAAAAACATCCAAACTTGGTCTTTTCCCACTGAATCCAAGATTCAGCATGAAACGTAGGGGCTTTCTTACTACTTTCTTATTTACCATATAACTTAGTCACTCCATTTTCTTACATTCCCCTATATGCCACCACTCTCTTTATTTGGTAAAACATATTCAATTTTCAAAACCTAAGTCAAATTTTTCATTCTGTGAAATATCACCTCTAAGCACAAAATTACTATGAATAACTTCCTGGATTAGTTCTGTAAATATTGCTAAACATGAGCTATTGTTGAACAGAACTATAAACTTAGTTCTGTTTGTGCATAAACACCAAGCACATCAGTTCTCTAATTCATAAGCAGTAGTCTTGCTTAAACCCTGGATAAACTTATCAACATGTTTTTTAAAATTAATAGACACATCAAACTAGGCAAATGTTGGATGACTAAATGGAACTTGTTTAAATAAAGGGAGTAGTTTTAGGAACTGGAAATAGCCCGGACCAGGTGGCTCAGTGGATAAAGCATGATCCTAGCACACCTAGGTCGTGGGTTTGATCCTTGGTCAGGGCAGTTACAAGAAGCAATCAATGAGTACACAACTAAATGGAACTAAGTGGAATGGATGTTTCTCTCTCTCTCTTCCCCCTACTCTCTCATATTTTCTCTCCCTCTTCCTCTCTCTCAATGGAAAAATTTAAAAAAAAACAAAAGTTGAAATATGTCCCTGACTACTAAGTTTCCTAGTGATTCCTGTATGTTATAATTCCAAATAAATCCAATTCTCTACAAATCTCTACTAATACTGGATTTAGTCATTATCACCTCCTTCCTGGGCATCATAAAGCAGCTGCTAAAGAATGCACTTGCTAAGACTCTGATTTTTTTTTCGTCTTCTTCTTTTTTCTTTTTGACAGAGACAGATAGAGAGAGTCAGAGAGAGGGATAGGTAGGGACAGACAGGAAAAGAGAGAGATGAGAAGCATCAATTCTCCGTTGCGGCACCTTAGCTGTTGTTCATTGATTGCTTTCTCAGCTTGGCCTTGACCAGGGAGCTACAGCAGAGCGAGTGACCCATTGATCAAGACAGAGAACTTGGACTCAAGTCAACAGGCTTGAGCTTCAAGCCAGCAATTTGGGGGCTCAAGCCAGTGACCCTGGGGTTATGTCTATCTATGATCCCATGCTGAAGTCAGTGACCATACTCAAGCTGGTGAGCCCACACTCAAACCGGATGAGTTTGCACTCAAGCTGGCAACCTTGGGAATTTTGAACCTGGGTTTTCCGCATCCCAGTCCAACACTCTATCCACTGTGCTACCTGGTCAGGCAGACTCTGATTCTTTACGATTCATTCTTTTACACGGAAAATGGTATGAGCTTTCTGAAAGAAAAATGGAACCATTTTGTTTGTTTCCTTGCTTGATATTTTCCATGGTCTCCAATGCATTGAGAACACAAATTTCAAGGACCCTGAATGACTTGAATCTAGACACACAGATTGACTACAACTTAGAGATACTAGTTTATTATAAGTTCCTCAAAATTTATAACAATTTTCTACTTTGGGGCCTTTTGCACTTTCTGTTCCTTCTATCAGGAATGTTATTTCTGCATCTATTCTCATGCCTGGTTTCTCATCATGCATCAAGGTTCAATGCAATTGTTAGATTTTCTGAGAGGCTACTCTGGAAACTCTACTGCATCTGGTTTCTCCTTCAAAACACCTGTAATAATTTCACAGTCCATTGAATCCCTTTTGGCGCTACATGAATGTTACATGGTGGCCATCCTGCTCATTTGTTTGTTTACATGTTTAGGTTTGTCTTTGTAATCTAGAATAGATAATTCATAAAAGCAGAGAAGAATTTGTCATTCTAAACCAGGTGACAGTCACAGTAAATAGCACATATATAGTCTTAAAGTCTTGAAAAGAGTTCTCATTTAAATAAATATGTGATACGTTTTCATTCCAAACTTTCATGAAACTAGGTCTCCACTATCTTTTCAATAGAATTAATGATGGTTATTTTTTTTCTTTTATGTTATCTATTTTACTTTCTATAACAACAAAAAAAATTGAGTATTTAGAATAGCTATGAAGCAAAGTAATGAAGAGCAAATGAGGAATGAAATATTATGACTTTCTTATGGAATGATTTATCTCTGAATGCTTAGCGTTCTATATACTATCTGGTATATAGAAGACTATCAAAATGTATGTGCATAAATGAGATATATTATAAATTATTAAATATTAATTTTTCAAATTAATATAGAATTCTTGACCAGTAAGCACTTCAAATTTTATTTGTTCAGAAAAACCATGGTTTTAGAAACTTTTCTGTAATTTCTTGTGAAATTCCATTCTTTCGATTACCAATTTTCTTGCTTAATATTGCTTGTCACATTCTCAAGCCCCCCATTTGCTATTAAATAAAGCAGTTCTAGTACTGTAGGGTGAATTCAAAGCGGAAATGTGTCTTTCTTGGATTACATAAGACCAAAAATTTCAGGTAACAATACTGTCTTTGGTACATCTGTTGAAATGATCTAACACATGGCTGACATTTTTGTTGTTTCTTCAAAAGTTTTATTTCTTTTTATACAGGGATTGAGGGGCTAAAAAAATTCCAGACATTAGAAATAGGTCTTGATTATGTGTGATTATTACAGCACAACAAAGCTCAGTGGTTTTTATGGAGAAGACAGTTCTAGACCCTTCAAGAATGCAATAGAATGTTTAACATTTATAACAGGAACTCACTTTTTCTTTAACATATAAAATTCTTTATTGGTGCACTTTGGACATAGAAAAAGCTATTCATTTATCTTCAATAAGTCTGTGATTTATTGAGAGAAATAAAATACTTATTAATCATTAGAGTTTAGGATATGAAATAATTTTTCATGTTGTCCAGATGAGGCTGCCCGGTTAAATTCTATCATCAATTGTAGAAAGTTGGCTTTGAATGTCAATCTGTCTTTAGACACAGTTTTAATTTCAGCCTCTCAGTGACTTGACATTGAGTTATGAATTTCCACTTTTTCAGCTGGACAAGTTGCTTACAGATTTTCCAATAACATGATCACATGCTGGAGGAATTATCTTAGATAAATGTTATTGTTCTAATAAAAATAAAAATCTCTCCTCTTCTGTACTGTGTGAAAATCATGTATGTAAAATGAGTCATAGGACATAAAAATAGAATCTGTATCCATTGTGTGTTCCTCTCTTTTAAAAATGTTTCAGTGCATGCTAAAAATCCATTTTTACCAGCAGAGGAGAAAACCTATACAGCAAAGTAATATTATTCTAATAATTCTCAAACACCAAAGACTAACTTCAGTGTGACAGTTTAAATACAAAGAATACATTTAAATACACAATTTGATGTGATAGTTATATGACACGGAAAAAATTAATTAAATGTATTGTCCAACACTGATGAGAACACAGAAAAATAAAATAAAATGTTGGACTTATTTCAAAGAGAGAATTTAGGTAAATATCTTTTAATGCTATCCATTCTAATAGAAATCAATGACTGAAAATATTTAAAATATAAAACATCAATCAATGATGAATAAAGTAAGGAAAGTTATCAGTCTATGCCAGTGGATAGCTTGGGTGGCTTTAAGACAATGAAGTTCTCAGTTTGTTTCTACACCTTGCCTCAGTCCAGGTAACCCTCAAAAAGGCATTCAGTGTTGTTTTAAAGGTGAAACTAAGTTTTGTGTGCACAGAATTTATCATAGTGTGTTGTGCATAGTAAGTGTTCAAGATAGGTGAGCTATTATTGTAGTTAATATTAATAATAAATTATTTTGTATAGAATTTAATTCCCAGCTATTCAAGTACATACATTTGAAAATAACTTTGCTAAACATCATTTCTTTATTAAAAGCTACTAGCTCCAAATTAGGGGTTCTCAACTGAGACCAATTTTGTCCTCATTGACAATATTTGACAAAAGTGTCTGGTGACATTTTTGATTTTTATGATGGCAGAGGGAGTTGTTACAGACATCTGGTGGGTAGATGCCAAGGATGTTGCTGAACATCTTGCAATGCACAAGACAGCCCCACAACAAAGAATTATCAATTCAAAGTGTCAACAGCACCAAGAGTGAGAAACACTGCTCTAAACCATCTATGTGACATCATTGCTTTCCCTAGCTATGTGACAACTAAGAGCACAGTACTTGTGAAAATTGGCATATACCATTTCAGTTCTTCCCCTATCCCCTCAATGTTGTGGGCAAGCCAAGCAGAGGGTGTAATGAGAATGCTTAGAGAGAGAAAAAACTTTAAGAGAAAAGAAAAGAAACTAATGAATAAATGACTTAATTTGCCAAAAAAAAGATTACTATCTTTTCCTCAAAATTACCATTTTTAGGAAATGGGCCAAAATGAACTTATACAATTTAAAAAGCAAAATTCAAAAACAGTAATAAGGTTCTGTTCAAATATGATATTCCAACGTTATTCAGGAAGATCTATGGGAATATGGAACACACAGAAATGTACACATATAACCTGGAACATACATAAGTAGAAATCCAAATTAGACCACAGAGGTGACCATTTTTAAGCTACTACTGCTTACATGTAATGACAGTCAGTTTGGACTGCTATATGAAAATACTGCAGACTGAGTGATTAAACAAAGAGCATTTATTTCTCACAGCTCTAGTGACTGAAAGTCTAAGAGCCTGTAAGTGTAAACAGACTCATGGAAGTGTTTCAATTTAGGTTTGTCCAGTCAAAATCATGTTCTTATTATTGGGTCATGTTGTTTTCTCCAAGAACACAAAGCAATACTTTTTTTCTGAGATACATAGACTCAGAGAAGAAAAATGTGGTCAAGTTTAAAGGAAGTCAGATGCTAGAGGAAAGTGAATCAAAGGGACTCTTCAGAAGTCATCTTGACTAAAGAGTGCTTCAGAAGTCATCTTGACTCTAAAGAGTGATGTATGGGCATTTGAAAAGGTTGTAATTATAGAAAAACAGGGATGCAGAAAAGAGCTTGATGGAATGGAAGAACCTGAGACAGACACACTGTTGAAAGCAGTTATATAGAGTCAGAGGACTGTACAGTGCAACCGTGGAGACCAAATAAGGTGAGAGTAGCACCACTGGTAACAGTCCCCATTAGAGAGCAAGTGAGGAAACAGATATAACAACTTTAACAGAGGGTAAAGTGCATGGGCTGTGTGTATTCCACATACTTGCCCAACCCCACTGTGCCTTGGCATAATAAAATACTGCATAGTCCTGGCTAGTTGGCTCAGTGGATAGAGCGTTAGACCAGTATATGGACATCCTGGGTTTGATCCCAATCAGGGCACATAAGAAGCAACCATATGCTTCTCTTCTTCTCCCTCTTCCCCTTCTCTTCCTCTTCACCTCCCACAGCCAGTAGCTTGATTGATTTGAGCATTGGCCTTGGGCCCTAAGGATAGTTCAGTTGGTACAAGTGCATCAGTCTCAGCTGCTAAAAATAGCTTGGTTGATTTGAGCATCAGCCCAAGATGGGGGTTACAGGGTGGATCCTGGTTGGGGTGCATGTTGGAATCTGTCTCTCTATCTCCCCTCCTCTCACTTAAATATATATATATATATATATATATATATATATATATATATATATATATATATATTGCATAGTCTATCAACATGTTTTGATAAAGTAGTATTTATGAGTATTTTTAAAATTTAAATATTAGAGATGAACTTTAAAGATATTTTTAATTTATGGACACACACATACATATATTTTAAAACTCACCTCTTTCCCAAAAATAATTTATAATGAAATAAGCATCTACACAATGCTTTCTTCTCAACAGCATTCTGGGGAATTAGCGCACAGACCTGACAAAGTTGTTGAAGCTGAGAAGATGCTCAGGAAGATGAAGCTGTGGTGAAAGAAATGCTGATGGTGACAGACATAGGAGTGTGGCTAGAAGCTCTCTAATTTTTCTCTGTTTTGTAGGAGGTCAAATATTCTATCATGCATGATAAAAAATTTAATTAAATACGTTTAAATTCTAGTTTAAAATGTTGTTTCACTATCCACTGAACACTCTGAATTCTCTGTGAAAATAATAAATCTCACTTGCTATAACAAATGTGATTAAAAGTAGGTTTTTGTTATCTAGCAAACCTCATTATATGGATTAGTTGTGGGTAAAGGTAGAGCAATCATCTGCTTGCTGCAGTAAAAAGAAAGAAAATCAGCATTTGTGAAGTCATTATGAATATTAGTTGCTTGCTTTTACGTCATGATTTTGTTGACATTTTTTGGCCAAAGTTATAAGTGAGCATCATGCATTTTGTATCGGAAGGTACTGAAACACAGAGATAAGGCATATGTACAAGATTGCATAGCCAAGAAAGCAGAAATGAGCCATGTTGGTGGCAATAAATGCTTTGAACTAACTGTATGTCACACTCAGTTGCTCTCTCTAGTAATATGGAAAAGAATGCATGATTTTTCTAAAATGGAATTATCAAAATTTAAACATTCTATTCATTGAATGTTAGAAGGATTCCACAAAATGATAAAAACTAAAAATTAATTTTTAAGTATTAATCTAATAATATAATGTCAAGGAGCTATAACTTTGTTCTAGACATTTAGGCCTTAAAAGAAGGGCATTTCAGGAGAAAGAAATCCTGGATATGCAGTGTCTGCTTTTTGGTCCAGAGGGCCACCTTTAGCTTTCTTTCTTTAGCTTCACATGGTGACATCATTCGAATCAGAAATGGAAGAGGGTCGTACCAAATTTAGAACATAATTGAACTTTGGGATTTCGTATTTTAGAAATAAATTCCAATCTTTAGATGTCAGTTTATGAACTATAAAATAAAAGAACATTACTTCCTTTTTCCAAGAAAAGTGCCTCCTGAAAGCCTCTTGGACATCCCATTTCCTTCACAAAACCAGACTTTGATGAGCTAAGCATGAGTCAATTAGAAACATATGTACCAAGTTATCCCTGGACCTCACAATTACAAACGAAACACACCAATGTTCTCATGATAAATGTACCAATCTGGGGGGTGGGGGGGTTGGATGCACATCGAACTGGGTTAGAAACCAGTAACACCTTTATGGGAACATGCATTACCTACCTGTAGTAACCAATTCTAATGCTTAATATTTATGTTAAGGATGTCTTTTAAACCAAGTCCAAATTTAATTTAAGATAAATTATTCCCTGTGGCAGGTCTTCCAAGCAGCAAAACTACCTCAGAATGGAAAAAAATAAGACAGCTTGAAGATGAAAAAAAGCATGCTTTTCATATAGGCACCTCCATGTAGGGCTTATCGGAAAGGTGTGATAGGCTAGGATGGGTTTCACATTGGAAATAGTTACTAGTTTTATATTTGTCTTGGAGAAACTGAAATTGATTTACACTTGACAAATAGGGTGAAACACGGTACAAATATACTAAGAACCTGTAACACCGTTGTATTTCAGCATCAACATTTTATCAACCTCTCAACACATCTCCCAAAGAATTTAAAATCCAATTTTCTTTCATGCTATTGAAAACTGATTGTAATTGTTTTCATTTGTATTTGAGAACACATGTAATCCCAAAAGATTTACCCCAGAATTTGTATTTTCAGAGGATTTGGAGTGACAATAGCTATTGTTCTCTCTTTTTTAATCTCTTTGCTTCTTTATTAAATCAACATTCTTGATCAGTATACAGTGATTGATGTACAGTATTTACTAAATAGAGGCTGGTGCAGAAATAGCATACTAACCATCTAACTAGGTTTTCACTACACTCTGTCTATTAATGGAATAGTTAGAGTTATAAAACTTTATACATCAAAAGCTCTGAAATTGATTAGGCTTTCCATTAATTCATCTCTAAAAAGTTAAGTGGCATTAATTTTAGTTACTATATTTTACAATATTAGAAACTCAAGCACTGGGTAGTTTCTCAAAATATTGTTCATGCACAAAAGCAGACAGAGCAGAGTCCCTCATCTCACCCAGAGTCACAAGTTGCACTTGAGAACTGAATGCTAAATAGCTGATATTTAGAGACAAAAGTACTTTTTACCCAATTTTCTTAATCACCAGCATAGACTGTTTACTCTCTTGACTTTATTTAATGAATAATTTTGTCCATGATTTGTTAATCTAAAAACAATTAAGGTTTGAAATCCATATTTTCCCTGGCTAGCTGGCTCAATGGATAAAGTGTTGGCCCAGTGTGTAGACGTCATGGGTTCAATTCCTAGTCAGGGCACACATGAGAAACAGCCATCTGCTTCTCTCCCCCCTTTCTCTCCCCCATCTCTCTCTTCCCTTCCTGCATCCAGTGGCTCGATTGGTTCGAGCATCGGCCCAGGCACTGAGGATAGCTCAGTTGGTCTGAGCATAGGCCTCAGGTACTGAGGATAGCTCTGTTGATTTGAGCATTGGCAGCAGACAAAGGTTGCCTGGTGGATCTCAGTCGGGCGCATATGGGAGTCTGTCTCAGTATCTCCTCTCCTCTCACTTAAAAAAAAAAAAAAAGAAAACCATATTTTTATGTCCCAATTTTCACTTCATGTATTCCTATATTAGCACCCCCAATTATACAAAACATTTTTGACAAACTCTGAGTTCTGTTCACCTCATAAGGCTTCATTTCAGGAGGAATGCAGCCAGCCCGGTATATTTCGTCAGCCATCAACAGTTGGTTCAGTTCCAGGTCAGGATTACTTTGTTTCAGCAAAAATCAGTGAAGCCTCGAGTATGATTATGTAGAGGATTTAAAATCAATCTAATCTTTTATAACAGCATGAATGTCCTTTTTATTTTTTAAATGTGCAAATCATAAAGTATGATATTGAGCCAAATAAGTAAAAAGGCATCAGTGCATTATTTTTCTAGTTGGTGTTGTTCTCTTCTTAATTTGGGCATTGATGTCTTTCATTTGACTTGAGTAGGACCTTTCCTCAAGTAGGAGCCAGGGGAATGTGAGAGCAGCAGCTTTTGTACATTTCTGGGCACCTTGGCTATGTAGAGAAAGATTGTATTACTATGGCATTTAAGGAGGAAAAACAAACTGTTCTGGGCTGTGTCAGTCTCACTTATAATCTATTCTTAAACCATGTATTCTAAGGACATTCCTGTCACACACAACTAGTGATTTACCTTCTGGTGGGATCTACCCTTATAGCTGTTTGGCAATAAATAGAGAGCAAATAGAGTATAATTAAAAATTACCTGCACCCAACTGGCTCAACACTGCTTTCACTTTTGTGTGCTTGTTTAATGAGCTGTTTTTCAAGTCTTTTTAATTGAAAAATAAAATAAATCTTCTGTAATCAAAATCTCTAACAAAAGAAGGGAGAAGGTTTTCCACCCTGATTGTCTTCAAAACTTCTTTCCTTAGTTTTTATTTCTCAACCATTTTGCAATTTCATAACTCCTGGGCACATGGGGTGAGGTATTAGACTAACTCAAAGCTGATGCCACCATCACCAGGTGGACAGTACAGAAGCTCTGATTTTCCTAATTCTGTTTAACTTGCAGTGGAAACCTTCCTGACTCTTTAGTTCAGCCAAGACAAGGTTGACAGTTTTCAAAGATATGCTTTAACAACCAAAAGAGAGAGAGAGGGAGAACACTGTGATACAAAATAGAGAATTAATTCAATTACTCAAATAAAATTTTAAAATAGAACTAAATTATTGCTACTGCTGAGTGCCCAGTTTTAAAGGAGAGACCAATTGGGAGCACCTCGGTTGCACCATGCTCTGAAGGACCAGTCATCTACCCAGTGGCAAGCTGACGATGTTGACATCTTCATACTGAAAAGGAAGACTTTATTTTACAATATGATAGGAATTTTCCTTCACTTGCTGCAACACTTCTGACAGAATCCCCATTCATGGACTTTCAGAAAATCTACATCTCTGCCAACAAATACCTAACTTTACAACAAAGGAAGAAGGCAGGGGGCTCACAACCATGGCATTGACTGGCATCACCAGGTGTCTCATCATCCTAAAAGAGCTGATAGAATGATGGAGTAAGCCTGCTGAAGGTTCAGCTGGAGACAATGCTCTTTGTCATTGGGTTGTAGTCCTAAGGATCCTATTGGATCCTCAGATTCACAGGATGTATTGTGTTGTGGACACCACAGTAAGAACTGACAACCACAATGCAGAAGTAAGGGAAGTCCCTCACTATTACATGAATAGACCACTAGATATGTCTTGCTTCCCATTTCCACAGTCTTATAGAGTTTAAAGTATAATACTGACAAAGAGAATAAACAATTTTTCACCAGAGAATACAGTCACAGTTCAGTTAAATTGTAAGCCAGGACAACCCACATGGCCAGTCTGGGCTCTTCACACTGTTGAAACACACAGGAAATGTATTTCTACACAGTGCTTTTTGTGAGTGTGTAATATATACACATAGATATTAAACATAAAAACAGATGCAAATTCTATGTATATACATATATATAATAAATATTTCTTGAAAAAAGAAATGTATTCATATTAAGTCATTTGATCCAATAAAAATTTAAGAATAAAGGACATAGTATTTATATGTATAGGATTTGTATCCCAGATCAGTTCTACCACTTATTAATCATCTGGCTATGGATAACTTGTTTAATCACTTCTTGACTTGATTTCTATGACTGCAAAATGGGACAATGGTAGTAGATCCTTCATAGAATTAAGAAGACTAATGACATAATTTACATAAAATCATAATTCATGTGAAGTGCCTAGCACCTCTTTCTAATAAAGTACTCAGTTAAAATGATCTATTATACTCACATATTTATAGCAATATATTTATGCACATATATGCATATACATATCAAACATAGATGATGGATATAGATAAAGTGACCATTTATCATGTACTGTTTTGAGTATTTTATTTCTAAGAAAATCACAGTGGAATTACAAATCTTTAATATTTTTAAATTTAAAATTTATAGTTTAAAAATCATAGGCATGAAAATAACAGACTACATTGTGCATAAGTAATTTATTCTCTGAACAATTTCAAGAGGAATAACCAAATGTATTGATATTTGTAGAATTAAAATTTTAAACCTTTAATATATGCTTAACTATTTTACATTCCCCATATTATCCCCTGACTTATTTCTCACTCTGCTCTTTAGATTCTTCAGTATTGGTAATGGCATTAAAATTATGATTTTTAAATGGTTTCTGAGGTTATACGTTTTGGCAGCGTTCAGCTTTCCACCACATTTTTCTCATAGCTTTAGAATTTATAAGACAGAATTTGCTAGGAACACATGTAGGGCTGGCTATTTTTTAATGGTTGTATGGCCTTTTTTAAAGTGTAGGCTGAACTTGGTCCAGAATTTCTTTTAGTAACATCACTCCCCTTGAATGTCATTACTGGGATGACAACTCTCTCAACCCAGCCTTCTAAGCCACAGGCTGCCTTGATGTGGGAATTGTAGGACTATAATTAAACTTAAAGCAAACTGAAGTACCATGATCGTTTCATGGAATATTTTTTAGCTGCATACTTCCTCCCACACTGGTGCTCAATCTGTGCATTTTCCAAATATGGTTGCCAAAGAAGAAACACTGATGAAAATAAACCTGAAAAAGGGAAAGTAAACGAATTTAAAAGTTTAATGAGAATCAAATAAGTTAATGGGGTTAGGAGTTTCCTTGCCAGTTTTAGGCCAATTGCAATTAATCAAATCAACTGTTATTAAGATGGAAAGGGGGTAATTTCCTCTTTTATAGACTATTTAGGCCACAGAAACACTGGAAAAGTGTAGGACCATAAAACTAAAAGAAAATGTTGATATTCATTAGTCAAAAGACTGTTGGATAGCTACAAGTATTAAAACTTAGAGGTGTGAAGTGATTTTGCTGACATCCCCTATTATCAGTAAAATCAGGACTAAATTCCAGCTGAATGTTCTGTCCAGGTGTCCACATGATATACTGTATGCCAGATGAATATCTACTGTCCTATTTTAGGTGTAGATTAATATTTATAATGCTGATTTTAAAGTACATGAATCTATTAACTTCAAAAAGTGGAGGTGTGGAAGGGAATGCCCTATTTATGGTGAATGCCAACTAATAAATGCAATAAGAATGATAGAGGTAGCAAAGTCACAAATGAGAAACTATAATAGTAATAACTTATCTAGACAAGAATAATTAATGATTGCTAAACCACTTAGTAAAAGTTTGTTGGGAACAGCCTGAAGATATCTTTCTAAAGATTGATCATCATGACAGAGGAAAAGGGTAACTTATGGTGAAGAAAGGTGGCAGACATCATCATAACCGAGGGACTAGAGTTGGCATTCCACAAATGGGACAGAAATATTCCTCCTAGCATGATTAGCTGAGGGCATACAACTCAGGGAGCCTATCTGACCACAAACACACAACATACACCTGAGTCTACTCATATGGAGCCATTAAGAACCCTCAAATGAGGGGACACTTTGAAAATATTCCCCCAAAATTGTAAATGTCATAAATGACAAAGACTGAGGAGTTATTCTAGTCATCGATACCAGATTGCATGTTGACTTAAAAAAAAAAGGCTGAGGAGGGGAGCAAGATGGCGACGGAGTAGGCGGACGTACCAACTTCCAACTCCCAGAACCAAAGTGGATTACAACTCAATTTTAAGAACCATCACCTGTATAAACCAACTTTCAACAAAACTAAGTGGACTCTTCAACCAAGGAACACAGAAGAAGCCACATTGAGACTGGTAGGAATAGCGAAAACGCGAAGAGGGCTGCCCAGCTCCCCGGAGCAAACGGCAGCCCGGAGAGACCCGTGTGGCGGGAGGAGAGTTTGGCGGAGAGGGAGGGACCTGGGTCCCAGGAACCAAGCCCCAGCCTGCAGTCTCAGAGCCTAGAAAGGCGTTTGGGCAGTTATGAGCTGTGAAACAAGTGAGGGAGCTCCCAGGCCTACAGTGTGGAGTATTGGGTCCCTTCCTACTCTGCTGAGGGCTGCTTAAGGTTTTGGGGCGGCAGGACGCTGAAAGGCGGTTCTGTCGGCGTGGGCAGAGGCCAAGCCGGTGGGAGATCGGTCTAGCCCAGAGGGTCAGAGGGGACCGCGAAAGCGGTCCGGAAGCTGCGGGCCCGCCTTTAATCCCACTTACGGGGACAAAGCGGGAGGCCAGGAACGGGCAGATCCTGCGCAAGCCGGCCCTGACCGCGGGGACCGGGCTGGGACCAGGGACGGGCAGGGGCTGTGGCTGAGCTGACGTTACCAGTCCCCCACTCCCCCATCCCAACCCCCCCGGGCCGGAGAAACCGCGGTTGGCCAGTATACGTGCGCGAGCGGGCTCCGAGCGCGGGAACGGGGTGGACCCCGAGACAAGTGGAGGCTCGCAGCTGAGCCCACGCTACTGTCCGCGCCCGGCCGGAGAAACCCCGGATACCCTTCATACGTGCACGAGCGGGCTCCGAACGCGGGGGCGGGGTAGAGTCCGGGACGAGCGGAAGTACGCAGCTCGGCGGAAGCCAGCAAACACGCCCGCCCCAATAAACCTTGGTTTCCGACGCTGCGCAGTAGGGCCTTGGCCTCGAGGGCGGGGCTAAAGCTCCGGACGGGCAAAAGCTTACAGCTGAGAGCACGTCAAAAGCCCCGCCTAACCCGCGGAACTGTAGCGAGCAGGCTCCGACTGCTGGTTCTGGGCGGAAGTCCGGAAATAGGCTGGGTCCACAGCTGAGCAAAGGTGCTCACCTCTACCCTTGGTGCTAATCTTGTGGCTTTAGTCACAGCCCCTCCCACGGAGGAGAGGCAGAAATCACAGCAAAAACCACAGTGGGCCGGCGCTGGCAACGCTCATACCCAACCACCCTAGGCACCGGCAGAGGAGGTGGGGGGCCTGCAGATAGACCACACCTAGAGAACACAAAGGCAACACCTACTGGACGCCAGTGGCCACAACTCGCTTATACACAGAAAAAATGGGCAGGCAGAGGAATGCAAACCAAATGAATCAAGAGAAATCCCCAGAGAAGGACCTGAATGAACCAGATATAACCAAATTACCAGAAGCAGAATTTAGAATAATGATAGTTAGGATGTTCAAAGAAATTAGAGCAACAATGGATAGTCATTATGAACACCTAAATAAAGAGATAACAAGTATAAAAAATGAAATTGAAATAATAAAAAAGAATCAGACAGAAATGACAAATACAGTATCAGAACTGAAGACCACAATGGAAGGAATTAAAAGCAGGATGGATGACGCTGAGGATCGAATAAGCGAGTTAGAGGACACAATAAACAAAGGCACAGAAGCAGAGAAGAAAAAGGAAAAGAGACTTAAAAAATGTGAGGAAACTCTAAGGGAGCTTTGTGACAACATGAAGAGAAACAACATTCGCATCATAGGGGTGCCTGAAGAAGAGGAGAGAGGACAGGAAATGGAAACTTTGTTCAATCAAATCATAGCAGAAAACTTTCCTAAATTAAGGCTGGGAAACACTCCACACATTCAAGAAGCACACAGAACTCCATTAAGGAGAAACCCAAAAAAATCTACACCAAGACACATCATAGTTAAAATACCAAAGCTAATGGATAAAGAAAAAATTTTAAAAGCTGCTAGAGAAAAAAAGACTATCACCTACAAAGGAGCCCCCATAAGGATGACATCGGACTTCTCAACAGAAACACTTGAGGCCAGAAGGGAATGGCAAGAAATAATCAAAGTAATGCAGAACAAGAACCTACAACCAAGACTACTCTATCCAGCAAGGCTAACGTTTAAAATTGAAGGAGAAATAAAGAGCTTCCCAGAAAAAGAAAGCCTGAAGGAATTCATAAAAACCAAACCAATTCTGCAAGAGATACTAAGGGGCCTCTTGTGAACAGTTTAAAGGGAGGAATGAATAGAGCAAAAGAAGAATACAGCTTTAAAGAATAAAATGGCAATAAACAACTACATATCAATAATAACCTTAAATGTAAATGGATTAAATGATCCAATCAAAAGACATAGGGTAGCTGCATGGATAAAGAAACAGGACCCATACATATGCTGTCTACAAGAGACACACCTTAAAACAAAAGATGCTCATAGACTGAAGGTAAAAGGATGGAAAAAAATATTTCATGCAAATGCAAATGAAAAAAAAGCAGGGGTAGCAATACTTATATCAGACAAAATGGACTTTAAAACAAAGGCTGTAGTAAGAGATAAAGGAGGACACTACATAATGATAAAGGGAACAATTCAACAGGAAGATATAACTATTGTAAATATCTATGCACCAAATATAGGAGCCCCGACATACATAAAGCAGACTTTGATAGATATAAAGGGCGAGATAAACAGCAATACTATCATAGTAGGGGATTTCAATACCCCTCTAACAACACTGGATAGATCCTCAAGAAAGAAAATTAATAAAGAAACAGCAGACTTAAAGGATACACTAGATCAACTTGATTTAATAGATATATTCAGAACTTTTCACCCTAAAGCAGTAGAATATACATTCTTCTCAAGCGCTCATGGTACGTTTTCTAGGATAGACCACATGTTAGGACACAAAAATGGTCTCAATAAATTTAAGAAGATTGAAATCATATCAAGCATTTTCTCTGATCACAATGCCATGAAACTAGAAATTAACCACAACAGAAAAACTGAAAAATACTCAAACACTTGGAAACTAAATAGCATGTTATTAAATAATGAATGGATTAACAATGAGATCAAAGAAGAAATAAAAAAGTTTCTAGAAACAAATGATAATGAGCATACATCAACTCAAAATTTATGGGACACAGCAAAAGCAGTTCTGAGAGGGAAGTTTATTGCACTACAGGCATATCATAAGAAGCTAGAAAAAGCTCAAATAAGCAACCTGACCCTGCATCTAAAAGAACTAGAAAAACAACAACAAATAAAACCCAAGACAAGTAGAAGAAAGGAAATAATAAAGGTCAGAGCAGAAATAAATGACATAGAGGCTAAGGAAACAATACAGAGGATCAATGAAACAAGAAGCTGGTTCTTTGAAAAGGTAAACAAGATTGATGAACCTTTAACTAGACTCACTAAGAAAAAAAGAGAGAGGACTCAAATAAATAAAATTAGAAAGGACAGTGGGGAAATAACAACTGACACAACAGAAATACAAAGCATTGTAAGAAAATACTATGAAGAACTATATGCCAAAAAATTAGACAATCTTCGTGAAATGGACAAATTTCTTGAATCATATAACCTTCCAAAAATTAATCTGGAAGAATCAGAACACCTAAACAGACCAATTACAGCAAATGAGATCGAAACAGTTATCAAAAAACTCCCAAAAAAGAAAAGTCCTGGGCCTGATGGCTTCACAAGTGAATTCTATCAAAAATTCAAAGAAGAACTAATTCCTATTCTCCTCAAGCTATTTCAAAAAATTCAAGAGGAAGGAAGACTTCCAAACTCCTTTTATGAGGCGAGCATAATTCTGATCCCAAAACCGGGGAAAGACAACACAAAGAAAGAAAATTATAGGCCTATATCCCTGATGAATTTAGACGCTAAAATTCTCAACAAAATATTAGCCAACCGGATCCAGCAATATATGAAAAAAATCATACACCACGATCAAGTGGGATTTATTCTGGAGAGGCAAGGCTGGTTCAATATTCGCAAATCAATCAATGTGATTCATCACATAAACAAAAGGAAGGACAAAAATCACATGATAATTTCAATAGATGCAGAAAAGGCATTTGATAAAATCCAGCACCCATTCATGCTCAAAACTCTCAGTAAAGTGGGAATACAGGGATCATTCTTTAACATGATAAAGGCCATCTACGATAAACCGACAGCAAACATCATACTAAATGGACAAAGATTAAAAGCAATCCCCTTAAGATCAGGAACCAGGCAGGGTTGCCCACTTTCACCACTCTTATTCAACATAGTTCTGGAAGTCCTAGCTACAGCAATCAGACAAGAAGAAGAAATAAAAGGCATACAAATTGGAAAAGAAGAAGTAAAACTGTCATTATTTGCAGATGATATGATATTGTATATTGAAAACCCTAAAGTCTCAGTCAAAAAACTACTGGACCTTATAAATGATTTCAGCAAGGTGGCAGGATATAAAATTAATACTCAGAAATCAGAGGCATTTCTATACACCAACAATGAAATATCAGCAAAAGAAATTAAGGAAACAATCCCCTTCACTATTGCAGCCAAAAAAATAAAGTACCTAGGAGTAAATTTAACCAAGGAGGTTAAGGACTTGTACTCGGAAAATTATAGAACATTGATAAAAGAAATCAAGGAAGATACAAACAAGTGGAAGCACATACCGTGCTCATGGCTAGGAAGAATAAACATCATTAAAATGTCTATATTACCCAAAGCAATTTATAAATTCAATGCAATACCAATTAAAATACCAATGACATACTTCAAAGATATAGAACACATATTCCAAAAATTTATATGGAACCAAAAAAGAACACGAATAGCCTCAGCAACCTTAAAAAGAAAAAATAAAGCAGGAGGTATCACTCTTCCTGATATCAAGGTTTACTACAAGGCCATTATACTCAAGACAGCCTGGTACTGGCATAAGAACAGGCACATAGACCAATGGAACAGAACAGAGAACCCAGAAATAAACCCACACCTTTATGGACAACTGATATTTGACAAAGGAGGAAAGAACATACAATGGAGTAAAGACAGCCTCTTTAACAAATGGTGTTGGGAAAACTGGACATCTACCTGCAAAAAAATGAAACTAGACCATCAACTTACACCATTCACAAAAACAAACTCAAAATGGATAAAAGACTTAAATGTAAGCCGTGAAACCATAAGCATCTTAGAAGAAAACATAGGCAGCAAGCTCTCCGACATCTGTAGCAGCGGTATATTTGCCGATTTATCTTCATGGGCAACTGAAATAAAAGGCAAGATAAACAAATGGGACTATATCAAACTAAAAAGTTTTTGCACAGCTAAAGACAATAGGAACAGAATAAAAAGACAAACCACACAATGGGAGAACATATTCGACAGCACATCTGATAAGGAGTTAATAACTAAAATTTATAAAGAACTTATAAAACGCAACACCAGGAAGACAAACAACCCAATCAAAAAATGGGCAAAAGAAATGAATAGAAATTTCTCCAAAGAGGACATACAGATGGCCAATAGGCATATGAAAAAATGCTCAACATCACTAATCATTAGAGAAATGCAAATTAAAACCACAATGAGATATCACCTCACACCAGTCAGAATGGCACTTATCAGCAAAACAACACAGAATAAGTGCTGGCGAGGATGTGGAGAAAAGGGAACCCTTCTGCACTGCTGGTGGGAATGCAGACTGGTGCAGCCACTGTGGAAAACAGTTTGGAGATTCCTCAGAAAATTAAAAATCGAACTGCCTTTTGACCCAGCTATCCCACTTTTAGGAATATACCCTAAGAACACCATAGCACTGTTCGAAAAGAAGAAATGCGCCCCCATGTTCGTGGCAGCATTGTTCACAATAGCGAAGATCTGGAACCAGCCCAAGTGTCCGTCAGAAGACGAGTGGATTAAAAAGCTATGGTACATATATACTATGGAATACTACTCAGCCATAAGAAACGATGACATCGGAGCATTTATAACAAAATGGATGTACCTTGATAACATTATACGGAGTGAAATAAGTAAATCAGAAAAAAAGAAAAACTGAAAACAGCACGATTACATACATAGGTGGGACATGAAAGTGAGGGTATGAGACATGGACAAGAGAGTGGTGGTTATGGGATGGGGGGAGGGAGGGAAGAGTGGGATAGGGAGGAGGGGAGGGACACAGGGAAAACCAGATTGAAGGTGACAGAGGACAATTTGACTTTTGGTGATGGGTATGCAACACGATTGAATGATAAGATAACCTGGAGATGTTTTCATTGTACATATGTACCCTGATTTATTGATGTCACCCCATTAGAATTAATAATAATAAAATATATATTTAAAAAAAAAAAAAAAAAAAAAAAAAAAAAAAAAAAGGCTGAGAAAACTTTAATAGAACAATCAGTTAAATATGAATATGGGGTAAATGATACACATTGGTGTTGTATCATGATACATTTTCTGAATCTGATGATTGTATTGCGCATATGTAAAGTGATGGCTTTGATCTTAGAAGATAGATGAAGTCTTTAGGGTGGAAATATTGGGATGTATGCAATTCACTTTTTAATGATTTGGCAACAATAGTAATGAGAATGATACTATGAAGGAGAAGGAGGACATGATGAAAACTACACACACTGCACACACATACATTCAAAGAGAGAACAAGAGAGGAATTAACAACTAGTGAATCTAAATGAAGGATACACAGTTGTTCATTGTAAAATTTTAATACCTAGTCTGTAGGTTTGAAATTTCTTTGATGATGTATCTAGTGTATTCAAAATATTAAATTTTCATTTATTATACAGTGCATGGTAATATTATATTAATGATTTATGTTCCCTCTGTGACATACCTCACTTGCCTCCCTGGAAAAGAAGTATTCTTAGAATTAAAAAAGGAGAGAATATGGTCATTATTAAATCTGTGTTACATTGGGAATTGGAATATGACACTTTTGTTATAGACCCTATAAATTTTGACCATATACGTGGGCAATTTAACCTATAATCTCCAGCCTGCTGGCCTCTTCTATCAGATTATGGATTTATCAAGCCTCCACATCATGTGAGCTTTAAATTTCTTAAAACAAATGTCTTTCCACAAATATACACATCCTACTGGTTCTATTTCTCTGAAGAATCCTTACTGATATGACTATCTAAATCACATAAGGCAAGGTCAGATCAATGTATCATGATTAAAATTTAAAATATTCAAAAGTCAAAAGAAAGAAGACAAGAATGGGGAAAAAACAAACAAGAAAGCAAGCAAAGGTCAATGTTTTTATAATACCATTTGACTGTATCAGATCTTGCCAATATACCATTTGAATTATCCATAATGTTCCCAAGACTGTTTTCTTAATTCATATAAAAATATGTGTCCTAATTTTCATTTCCTCAGATATAGTAATCTTGATAGCAAATAGAGAAAATGATTTATTTATTTATTCAGCCACTTTTTCCTGAGCACTAACATTCCATCAAGTGATATGCTACATGCTGATGTCAAAAATGGACCCAAGCCCTAGCTGGTTGGTTCAGTGGATAGAGCATCAGCATGGTGTGTGGACATCCCAGGTTCAATTCCCAGTCAGGGCACACAGGAAAAGAGACCATCTTCTTCTCCTCCTCTGACTCCCCCTTCTTTCCCTCTTCCTCTCCTACAGCGAGGCTCAATTGGTTCAAGTATGGTCCTGGGCACTGAGGTTGTTTTGTTTACTATGGCCTTGTATAGTTTGATATCAGGTAGCATGATTCCTCTAACTTTGTTCTTCTTTCTCAAGATTGCTTATAACCCAACAATTCTACTTCTCTGAATATACCTAAAGAAACCCAAAACACTAATTCAAAAAAATATATGCACCCCTGTGTTCACTGCAACATTATTTACAATAGCCAAGATTTGGAAGCAGCCTAAGTGCCAATCAGTAGATGAGTACATAAAAACGCTATGGTACATTTAGAGTGGAATACTACTCTGCCATAAAAATGAAAAATTACCTTTTTCAACAGCATGGATGGGCCTGAAGAGTATTATGCTAAGTGAAATAAGCCAGTCAGAAAAAGTTAAGTACTATATGATTTCACTTACATTTGAAATCTAGTGAACAAAATAAACTAATAAACAAGATAGAAACAGAATCATAGATACAGAAAACAGACTGACAGCTCTCAGAGAAGAGGGAGATCAGGGGCGGAGTGAAAAAAGTAAAGGATTATGAAAAAAAATGTTGATTATAAAAGAAAGGAGAGTAGGGATAGGTGGAAGAGGGCAAAGAGGAGATAAATGGTAGCAAAAAGACTGTATTCTGGGTGGTGAACGCACAAGGTAGTATGCCGATGAGTGTTATTGAGCTGTACACTTGAAACCTGTATGGTTTTATTAACCAATGTCACCCCAATAAATTCAATTTAAAAATAAAATAAATTTAAAAATATTTAAGATGATACATTTTATGTCTTTTTTTAACCAAAATAAAGAAAAAGTAATATATAGTGGTTACCAAGGGCTGGGGAAACTGTTAATGTTTAAGGGGTATAGAATTTCAATTTAGGATGATAAAAAGTTCTAGAGATAGATGGTGATATTAGCAGTGTGAATGTGTTTCAGGTCATTAAACCGTACACTTACAAAAATTTAGACAGCAGTAGATTTTATGTTGTGTATTCTTTACAACAAAAAATATTAAAGACAAGAAGTGTGACACAATGTAAGGAATGAATGAGAGGGTGTTCTGTGAGGGAAAAAAGAGGAAGTTGCTGGACACACATAGAGGTGAATGAGACATAAAACAGGATGAGAGGAGAAAGGCAGAGAAGAATAAGAAGTATACTTCAGAGATTAATAAAGAGAACTTAGTAAGATGGAAGGTTTTAAAAAAGCAATAGTCAAGGGTAGAAACCTAACCAACTTCGAAACAAAAGGTACACAGGGGGTGTTATTTTGAGCCACTGCATGTTTAAGGACACCTTTATTCTCTCTTCATTTGATAGATTTGATGAGCATAGACTTCCAGAATGAAAAATCATTTTCTTTCAGAACTTGATCGACTTATTGCACTATATGCCTGGTTACCAGTATTTCTGAGATGTGAAAGGAATCACTTTTAATTTCTCTTCCAATAAACGTTCAAGTAGAGAAGTATGAATTTGTTCAGATTCCTGTTTCTCTATAGGAAATCTGATTTTTTTTTTTCCGTAAGCTGTTAGTCTTGTCTTCATGTCTAGTATTTTCAAACTTCACAAAAGCATGCCTTGTTTAGATCCTGGCATTCATGTTTTCAGGTACTGGGCAACTAACTATAAGTCCTTCCAGTTTGGTCCAAGATTATATATATATATGATAGAGACAGAGAGAGGGACAGATAGACAGGAAGGAAAAGAGATGAGAAGCATTAGTTCTTCATTGTGGCACCTTAGTTGTTCAATGATTATATTTTTCTTAAAAATTAATGTCTATAATTATGCATACACCTACACACACATGAAATTTGAAACATAATTGATTGATGCCATTATTTTATTATACTCATATATTTCTAAATAATTCTTTTATTATATACTAATTTAGAGAGATTTTTCTGCCTTTCTCTTCCCATTCTTGTATTGAACCACTAATTTTACGGCCTTATTTTAAACTCCCAGGGCATCTTTTATATGTCATGATTTCTCTTATTCTTACTATCCTATTTTTATTCAGAGTATGCATTGTCTTCCTTAACCTCCTGGGCTGATTAACTGTAGATTCTTTAACTCCTATGGCTCTCATGTTGTCCTAAATTTTTCCTTTACATTTTTCAGCTTCACTTTCAGTCTGAGTGCTGATGTCTGGCACACATAGCTAACAAGGCTGTGGTCTTCCCCATCATGTTTCTGCAGTTGTAGTTCTGGGGGTGGAGCAACTTCACTTAAAAAATCACACCTTTTAGTTCTTACTTTTTCAAATTTCAACTCTCACCCCAGTTTGCTTCCCTTTTGGATGTTTCCTAACATTTCAAATACATTTTTTTAAAAAAGAAAAACTAATTCATGGAGCACTGTCTTGATATGCCAAGGTTGCAGGTTCAATCCCTGGTCAGGGTACATACAACAATCAAACAATGAATGTATGAATGAGTGCCTCAAAGAACTGATGTTTCTCTCTCTCTCTCTCTAATTAATAAAAAAATTAAAAACTGGTTAACTTATTCATTGGTCACATGAACACTTAAGTCTTTTACCTTAACCAGAAGCCTGACATAGTTTTAAAAATAAATGATACAAATTTTTTGTTTGATTTTCTAGTAATCAAATTTATCTAAAGAAGAAAATAAATTATCTTCTTTAGATAAATTATATTAAAAATAAATTTTAAAACTCTGCAATGATTTGTGCTATAGCATCTTTGAAAGCATGAAGGCTAGGAAGGGAAAATGTGTTCTTATTGAATTCCAGTTGTTTTCCAGAAAACAAATTAGGCTAAATTAAGTACCATCTAAAGGGTAAATTATTATTGAATATCAGTGAAAGGACTGATCAGGTTAAAAATAAACTTGATCCTTTTCCATAAAGATTAAAAAAGTTCTTCTATTTTATATTTTGTGTCATATTAGCAGGGAAATGACTGACAGTCCATTGTGTGCTTAATCAGTGATACCGGGGTTTGTCAGGTGTGGAAGTCAATGTTTTATGTTTACAGAGACAATCAAATTAGGAAACCTTTCCAGAACAGATTTTGCTAACATTATTTATCATATTACTCAAGTGTTCCCGTGGAAACACTAGCTCTCTGTTTCATCCTCTTTTATGAACAGTTTTCTATTTTGTAGCTCTGAAGTAATAAAAATTGATATTAACTTGTATTTTGAGAATTTGTAGAGAATGTACAAATCCCCCAATAAAAGAAAACAAACCATTTTTATGATTTCTTATTATAGTTTGTGTATTTGGATCTAGTATTTGAATTTCAGACAATATTTTAAGGTTGGATTCTTTCTTTTTTTTAATTGAATGTATTGGAGTTACATTGGTTCACAAATCCATACAGGTGTCAAGTGTACAACTCAATAAAATATCATTTGCACACTATACTATGTGCCCATTGCCCCAAGCAAAACCTCTTTTCATCCCCATTTATCCCTTCTCTGCCCTCCTCAACCTAACCCCACTTTCCCTCTGGCTATGACCACACTGGTATCTGTGGCTATCTGTTGTATATGTATTATTTGGTTGTTTGTTTTGCTTAATCCTTTCACCTTCTTTCTTACAGTCCCCACACCACTCTCCCCTCTGCTGTCAGTCTGTTCCTTCTATCCATGCCTCTGTTTCTATTTTGTTCATCAGGTTATTTTGTTCACTATTTTTCACATATAAGTGATATCATATAAAATATAAACTTATTTTCTATAATTAAAATAAAGGCAGTTTAATGTGTATGTATTTGCCTCTAATCAGAGAATTAATGACCGAAACTGATATGACCAATCAGAATTTCTTTTCCATTAAAATGATTAAAAACAATGACCATTTAAAAAAAAATTTTTAAACTGGCCCTGGCCAGTTGGTTCAGCGGTAGAGTGTCAGCCTGGCGTGTGGAAGTCCCGGGTTCGATTCTCAGCCAGAGCACAAAGGAGAAGCACCCATCTGCTTCTCCACCCTTCCCCCTCTGCTTTTTCTCTATCTCTCTCTTTCCCTCCTGCAGTGAAGGCTCTACTAGAGCAAAGTTGGCCCAGGTGTTGAGGACAGCTCCATGGCCTCCACCTCAGGCACTAGAATGGGTCTGATTGCAGCAGAGTAATGGCCAGGGGCCGAGCGTCACCCCCTGGTGGGCATGCTGGGTGGATCCTGGTCAGGCACATGTGGGAGTGTGTCTGTCCACACCCCCCAACCCCCACTTCTACTTCGGAAGAATACAAAAATAATTTATAAAACTGGGATTATGGAGGAAGGAGGAGACTTGAGTCAATGGGGAGGTGGTGGGAGGAAGAAGGGTGTAAAGAAAGACAAATATAAGGTGATGGAAAATTATTTGACTTTGGATGATGGGTATACAACATAATCAAAGGTTCAAATGCTATAGAAATGTTCACCTGGAACCTATGTACTCTTATATTATAGATCAATGTCACCCTGTTAAAGTTAATTTTCTGAATAAAATAAAATTTTAAAAAATAAATTAGAAAAATAAAAAATTATTTTACATTATTAAATGAATATCATAGATCTTTTAAATAATTCATTTTGTTTTTGTTGGTAACAAATCTATCATTTCTGATTTTAACATCTAACCACCCTATGTGTCAACTACAGCATTCTTAGCTATAGTCTTAGACTCATGTAACTTGAAACTTTATGTTCATTAACTCATCACCTGCAGATCACGTATTTCACTCATTTACATTGAGATATTTCTGGGTTTTCTTAATGTGTATTTCTTCCTTTCTCAATTTTGCTTTTGTTTAAAATAATATTTTTGTTTGAGATTTATTTTTCAGATTTTATATCAGGTTGTTTGTGTTTTTAATTTTTACATCCAATCTAACCTAGTAGAAACATCTAATTTATTAGCTTGTATTTATTTTTTAAAGTGCTACTCTCTTGAATCACCTATATTTTATTCTGTTACTTTTAGAATCATAGAATTTTAAAGTCCAAGGTCATTTGACTATTTTTTTAACTGCCATTATTACAAAAAAATATTGTTGGACTGAGGGACATGGTAAAATATGACACTAGTAGCTACATATTTTCCATTTATTATATCAATTGAATGTTTGAAACAATTTATTAACACATGGCCTTGTTTCTATTTTATTATCAGAGGAAAATTAGATTCTTTGAGTTGACTAAGTTTTGTTCTTGGATTAAAATAAACTTTACACAAACTATTTCAGAATTCAAATACACACCGTGTACACTAAGCTTTAAATATATATATCCTTAATAATATAAAGTCTTGGTAAATAATATATGTATATCTATAATGTCCTTGATCAAGTATTTTTCCCATTAAGAACACATTGGTATAAGTTTATATATTATTCTTATATTGTTCTACATTATTTCAGATAACTTGAACTCTTCTCTTTTTTCTAGTTCTGCCAAATTAATCTATATTTCTTTTTATGAAATACAAGAATAATATCATTATATTACCAGCTGGAATATTAACCATATTGTAAAATAATAACATTCTTTGTATGAGAGCAATACTTCCTCATGGCTAGATAGAAAAAGTTCAGTGAAAGGTTAAATTAAAGACATCTTATTTTTTTCACTTTTTATAAGAATACATCCCCATGAATACTGATTTGTACCAGAAAAGAAATGAAAATAAATGTAGAAATAAATAGGTTAATTTGAGCTAAACAACTCATGCATATTTTCTCTGACTGTACAAACTCGTGTTTTAGATACACATTTTAGCTATGCTTTATCAAGCTAATCACTAATCAACCTGACAAACAGAATCCTTTTATTTTAATTTTATTTAGAAAATTATATTTAAATGAGAGGCACTGATCAATAAGGGTACAGAGGTTTCAGGTAAACATTTCTATAGCATTTGAACTGTTGATCATGTTATATACCCATCATCCAAAGTCAAACCATTTTCCATCACCATACATTTGTCTGCCTTTACTCCCTCCCTCCACCCCATCCCCTACTTCCCCCTCACTCTGGTAACCACTTTACTTCTATCTATTTCTATCAGTCTCAGTTTTATATCACACCCTTTTGTTGTATTTTTAAATCATGCTTACTTGTTTTGATATAGCTTCTCTTAATTGTCATTAACATTTTTACATCCCAAGTATGAAAATTGCATTTAATAAAAAACACACTAAGAAAAAATATTCAATTCAGAGGCAGCTAGAATCATCAGGAGAGATACTAATAAGTGTGTTGTTGATGACAACTCTACCAGGGTTTTCAATCAAATTTGCTGCTTCAACCACAGACACCTTTCCTCACACAATGTCTTAATTTATTACTTCAATTTATTTGCTGGACTATTTTATTTGTAGGCTTAGTCTAATTTTAACACTGTCAAGAATAATTCAGAGAGTATCGGGAAAGCCTATTTAGAAGAAAGAACCTACGTTAATCTTTTCTGACATTAATAGAATTAGACCTTATTAACTGTGACATGATTTATTTCATATTGTGTAAATACTAAGTGCAAGCATCATGTTCTCATTGAAACAAGTGTTTTACATGCTTCATATACTGCAATTTAAAACAGGAATTGAAAGTGAGCCTTGAAAACAATTTTAAATTACTTAAATCTTGTCAAACTTAGAAAGATTATTACTGCCTATAGGAAATGCTAAATGCTGACAAACATGCTCATGGAAGTAACTGGGGGGAAAATAAAGGTCAGTCCATCTTACAAAGAAAGAGAGCAGATGCTTAAAATGTGTGTTGGGCTCTGCAATATTTTTCAAGCAGATATTTTTTTCAGTGAAGAATATCTTCTCAGTATAACTACATGTGTTTAATGCATATTTATGTTTTCTTTGTATAGCAGGACAACTGAAACTCAGATTAAGTTAATGTTTGGGTTTTGCTTTGTTTTACTGTTTTTCAGCCAAGAAGGGCAGATTAGGGTATCACTGCTAGAGTTAAAGTAAACCTGGTGTGCTTGGAAGGGGTAAGAAAAGCTTTGAGATTGGTTCAGGAAATCTACCTGTGTTACAACCTTAGCCTTTGTTTACCTTTCTGCTAATTTAAAAAGGACTGTGCTTAAGATTGTTTGCCTACATTTCTGTTGCTTAGGAGAGCTTTTTGAAGATATAAGAACCCGGGGGTGGGGGGTGTCCGCATTCCAGCTCTGCTTGTGATTAACAGCAAAGTATTATTGTTACTTCTCTTTCCATTGACTTGGGCCGATGTCATCAGCTGATTAGCCAGATGATTTAAGCAGAACAGCTGAATGACGGTCACTGGAGAATTTCTTAAATGTGAGAATGTTAGAATTACATCTTTAGAGGATGTGATGTATCTACATTTAAGCTGCAGATGTGTGGGAACCGTTGAAACTACTTTGTAAGCACTATAAGATGAAAAGAAAATATTAATATTGGCTTCCTTCAAATGCAAGTGACTTGAATTTTTTTTTAAGTAGAAAGGGATACTAGGTCTTTGTTCTTTTGAAACAAGAGCAGAGATAGTTTTTCTTTTAAGTCTCAGTTACTTATTTGCCAGAAACATATGGAGGGAATTATTAGAAAAATATTTCATATTTCTAGAACAGTTTATTTTGTAGCTGTCAATTGGAGTGTGAATTACACAGTTTCATATAGTAGGAGAATGGCTGAAAGCAAGTAAAGGGATTTGCTATGTTTGTTATATAATATCCATTGTTAGCCAGAATTAACACATCTTGTCCAGATTCTTAAAGCATATATCAAATTATGGTTTGTTTACTTTGGGGAATCATGCAGTGTTACTTTATAAAGCATTTATGTATTGATGACTGTCTTTAATACATTTGTTTTAAATGACCATTCCATACATCAGTGACAACTCCAATTTTCCTTAATTCGGTGGGAGCAATGATGATACAATGATATACAAACATCAGTGACAATAAGGTGACCAATTGTCCTTTAGGGAGGACAGTTCTTCTTTTTTAAGTTCATTCTTCCCTCGAAAAGTGTCTTCCTACACATCTTCCTTTTTGATATTGGAAGACTAATTTGTAAATGTCCATATTTGATCGATTCAAAGTCGATCTATTGCTTGTGATGTGACATATTTGTATCTAAATAAGTACTTTTCTTACAATTATTATTAAAAATTAATAGGCATATAAGCATAATTACTATATAAAATATTACAAATGTTTTTATTATGCATTTATCATATTATAGTGTATTATTGTTGAAATAAATAAAATGTTTCGTTTATTTGCAATATTCTTTTCTTTAATTTATTTTTGTCCTCCTTTTCATTGTAAAAAAGTTGATTACCTTAATGACAAGAACATTTTACTTCTCAGAAAAATGATATTCAAATGGTAGGTTTTATAAATGATAAAGCTAGTTTATTGGGAAATTGATATTTTAAAGCCAGAAGACACACTAGGGCTCTCATGTGTCTAACATTAAACCTGATGTCAGGGAGGCCAAATGACTTGCCCAAGGTCACACACCTGGACTTAAAACCTGGACCTCAATGGCCCCTTGAAATAAATCTGAAAACTAACTGTAAATATTTTAGGACTATTGAGTGGAATAACACTGTGGTTAGCATATTTTCCTTAAAATTATTTTGTTTGTTGGTATGTTTATTAGCATATACATTACTCAGGTTTATTTATTAGTACAGGATAGGGTTTATAGGGAGGTTTTCCCCTAAGTTTCTGGATCATTTCCTCCATTTACACATTAGTTTCTAATGGTCCTTGATTTCTGTTGCATTTTAGAAAATAAGAATGAAAATGTGGACCTTAAGTTGTTCTCTGCTACAGAATTTTAAATATGAAGGACTGGTCTATCTTACATAGTTTCAATCATGCTTTGAGATATTAGTTTCTATAGACTGAGGACGATTTATTATCTTTCAACTTAAACTCTTTATATTGATTTATTTTTTAATTTTATTTTCCAATTATAGTTTGCATTCAATATTCTTTTGTATTAGTTTCAGGTGTCCATTATAGTATTTAGATAATCATCTTCTCTACGAAGTGTTCCCCCTGATATTTCAGGCATCCACCTGGCACCATACTTAGTTATTACAATATTATTGACTATATTCCCATGGCTATTTTGTAACCACCAATTAGTACTTCTAATTTCTTCACCTTTTTCAGCCATCCCCCAATACTCCTCCCCTTTGGCAACCATCAGTCTATTCTCTGTATCTATAAAACTGTTTCTAGTTTGTTTGTTTAGTTTATTCTTTATATTCCGCATATAAGTGAAGTTATATGGTATTTGTCTTTCTCTGACTGGCTTATTTTACTTAGCATAATATCCTCTAGTTCTATCCATGCTGTCATAAATGGTAAAATTTCACTCTTTTTTTGTAGCCAAGTGTTCTCCAAAGAGGGCATACAGATGGTCAAAAGACATTTACAAAGATACTCAACATCACTAATCATCAAAGAAATGCAAATTAAAACCACGATGAGGGATCACTCATACCTGTCAGAAAAGCTGTCACCAATAAATCAATAAATGTTGGCAAGGATGTGGAGAAAAGGGAAACCTCATGCACTGTTGATGGGGTTGCCAATGGGTACATCCACATTGGAAAACAGTATGGATACTTCAACATTTTTGAAATGGAACTGCTTTATAACCCAGTGATTCTACTTCTGGAAGTATATCCAAAAATCCCAAACCATTAATTTGAAAGAATATATGTACCTTCATGTTCATTGCAGCATTATTTACAACAGTTAAGCAATGGAAACAGTTGAAGTGCTCATCGGTAGATGAGTGGATTAAAAAACTATGATACATATACACAGTGGGATATTACTTGGTTTGTTTTTATTTTTTTAGCTTAAAGCTAGAAGTCTTAGTATAAACATATGCTTTCATTTCTCTTAGGTAAATGCATAGGAATGGAATGGCTTGGTCGTGTGGTAGATTTATGTGTTTAATATCTAAGAAACTGCCAACTGTTTTCCAAGGCAAATGAACTATTTTAAATACCCACCAGTAGAGGACAGCTAAAAAAAAAAAGTTAAAATTAATTAACAAAGACACCGAGTATTTACTAATAAATGCAGTTCTATAGTCAGCTCTGTTAAACAAAATATAATTTGTAAGCCACAGTGACTGAACTATGGGACCTAGGGTGCCAGTGGGTGATAGTATGGAAAGGAAATGTGAAACAAGAAAGCTATCATCCTTGAATAATTATGACTTCCTAGATGAGTGATCACAGCAATGAAATAGGAAATATGACTGTGACCTGGAGAGATCCTAGAGGCCTTACAGGAGGAGGTAAGACCTGAGTAAGGCCATAAAGGCTGAGCAGGATGTCATGATTCAGGGAGAGCAAAGTCTTTGCCACAGAACACAAATGGGAAATGAACACCATTATTTCAGAAATGAAGGCAGAGACTCCAATGTGGGTTAAATAAGTGGTGTTTTGATTTCTGAGTAGCAGATATGATCTAGAGCTGATGAAATTTTAGGCATCAATGGATTAACATTTTAATTTAAATGTTAATCTTCTAAATTCTGTATCAGTACTTTAAATTGTAAATCAGAACCATTTTGTATTTATGCACAGAAAAGAGCACTTGTTTTCTGACCTTGATTCTTGCTAACTGTATCTCAGTCATAGAGCTTCTATAGCACAGACTAAGAGCTTTTTTTTAAAAAAAAATGCCTCTTGGTAGGTCTTTATGCAGTACAAGAATCATATTTCAGAATGGAAATTTTTTAGTTAAATTGTTCTTATAATAATCATTTGACATTTATCTCCATGTCAAATGTAAACATATTATCTGTTAGATCACATAGGTTGACCTGAAACTTGAAGTGACAAAAATCTATGAATTCTTGAAAATACGTTAACAGTTTACTAAATGCTTCCTAAGAAAACAAAAGAAAAAAACAGAAAACTAATAAATCATAATCAGGTATTAGGGAAAGATAATAAAGATTCGATATCAATTCTTCTGACTCCTTTCTAACTGATAGTAATCCTAAACTATCCTTTGATCAATAGGTGCTTTTGCTCCAAAAAGGAGAGGAAAAAATGTCCTAGGTTAATATATATTGGCTTTAGTTGATATTTTGCCAGAACTATGTAACTTGTTTTGCCACAGTTGGTGTTAGGCAGTGAATGTAATGATTGGGACCCCTTTGTTCTATACGTTTGGCAGAGGAGTGAAGGCACCAAACACTGGTGCTCAATGTTATTTAACAACTCAAATGTCTGCTTCATCAACACAAACAAAAAATGAGCAAAACACACACAATGTATTTTGTGGATGTCATTGAAAAGGGGAAGGCAGTGTTTTTTTTATTAAATAAACAAATAAATAAATACCTTAAAAGTCAAGTGTGTATGGACTGCATTAAATAAGAATGATAGTAGATCCAATAAATAAATGACAACTTTGTGTGATTTATTACTGACTCTGCCATTCCTCACATTTCCCTCCATGTTAGAACAAAAGCTGATAAAAGAAAATGAAACTTCTGAATATCATTGCAAGGACATAAAATAACCCAAGCGTTTGCTTTGTGTTTGTGTCTGAGAGTGGCTGTTATTTCTGAATGTTCTTTACTGTCTCCTGAATCTTCTGGAAATTGTAAGTTCAGAGAGAAAACTCTGTGAAACTTGGGATATTTGGACTAGACAACTTAATTTTACTAAATTCATATCTATTTAATGTCAGTTGAGGTAACTTCAGCAGATTACTTTTTTAGAGATACAAGGTTTGTCTAGGAAAAGGAAGGTTCACCCCAAATATTAAATTTTTATTTGATTTAGTTTATTGAGAAATATATATAAATTGTCTACTATTGACAATAAAAATCAAAGAAACACAAAGCAAACATTTCAACATCTTGTCTACTGAGGAAATGGATCTCCAATGTTCGGGGAAGAAGGAAAGCTGACGGTCAGTTTGGGGGCATCCTTGCTTTCATCCCTGCCGAGTTCCCTGCTCTCCTGCAGGCTCCTATGAGTAGTGTTCAATTTTCTATTTCAAGAATGATTGCACTTTCATTTCTACTTCCCAGCAGATCTAGAAATAAATCATAAAAATCATTCCCATGTTTCTAGCTGTGGAAGCTACATTCAAGAGAGGGCAAGTGACTTGTTGAAGTCGCGATGCTAACGCACGTCTGTCGCAGGTATTAGAACCCAGGTCTTCTGACAACTTATGTCATGTTCTTTTCTCTTTTCATAGACACCACTGGACCAGAGATACAGGGGTAGGGGTCATTAGGCACAGGACCAACAACTCATTGTAAATAAGGAACACTGGATGATCAGTGTATCCCTTTGTAAAGCCTATCTTTTTGTTGTACCTTACAAACTATTTTAGGTTGGTGTAAAGCCAGTAGTCACAGCTACCATCACAGCCGCCTGGTTCTTGTAGGTTCGCATTTGATCCAGACAGATGGTAATAAAATTGCAGAGCCAAAAACTGATGGTCCATTTTCCTTTATTCTAGACTTCCACCCGGCAAAAGAGTAAAAACACACCGCGGGAAACAATTCCTCTTCCATTCAGGGCTCCCAAAGCCCCTGACTCGTCTGAGTTTCCTAAAATCAAAGGTTCCCACCTTTTTGCCTCTATTTTGGCTGCCTCCTCTCCTCCACATGACCTCTCTCTTTTCCCTGGAACAACGTAATTTCTCCCCCCAAAATAGCCTCTTAGCTCCTCCTTTTAAAACTTTTTGGTAGGACAACCCCCTCCTCCAGCACACATTAGCATAACCAAGCCCCTTCCCAAGCAAGGAGGCAATCAGCTGCCCCACATGGGCAGTGGCCATCTTTAATGAGGTGAGCATAAATTAACTTATCTGCCCAACACTTGGGTTTTACTAGAAGCCAACTCGGATGCAATGATTTCGGTACCAATAGTTATACATATTAAGGTTTGGTTAAGCACTGTTTCAAGCAATGGATAAGAACACTTGAGTCAATGATTCTTTGTGACAGAACATTGACTGAAAGGAAGGTAAAATAATTTCCAAACAACTGATTACCTATTGCCATCTTAGAACTCTGTTCAATTATACCATTTTTATTCTTCTTCTTGACTTCTGATTACTTTTCTCTCCTCCATGACAGTAGTTCTAGAAAAAACCTAATATATATTTTATATAGTACAAGCAGTTCTACATATACACATATAAATTGATCTAATTAAAGCTAAATGGAAAATAAACAGCATTACAGATAAAATTGATATAATTAACAAAATAATTTATGTGGAACCTTTTATGTTTTAATATATCAAAATAAATTAGTTAATTGTAGGAAGTCAATTAATTTGAGATGTTTATGTTGAGATATTGACTGAATAATGTATTCTGTTTTCTTTCTACATTTTAATATTTATATAACTTATAAGTTGATTTAATAAAAGAGGTAGTATTTTAAACTCTATAATTTAATCTATTTCTATTCATTTATAGTCAAGAGGAGTACATTAATTTAACATACAGAGATACTGTTTGCATTGCATTAGCATTTTTTAAGAGAGACAAAATCTTCATACTTATTAATATGAAATAGCTTATTAAACTCATGTAGCTTTGAAATGGCTTATGTATAAGCAAAACATTTTTTTAAAAGAAATATGGCTCTTTGGATACTTAGCCACTTTTCTTACTTGCTATATTTGTAATTATTTTTCTTTAAGTGTACTATTTAAAATTTCTTTATTGATTTGAGAGAGACAGAGAGAGAGAGAGAAAGAAGCATCAACTCATTGTCCCATTTAGTTGTGCACTAATTGGTTACTCCATTCTCTGAGCCATCCAGCCAGGGTCTACATCAGGGGTCAGGAACCTTTTTGGCTGAGAGAGCCATGAATGCCACATATTTTAAAATGTAATTCTGTGAGAGCCATACAATATGTTTAACACTAAATACAAGTAAATGTGTGCATTTTATGTAAGACCAACATGTTTAAAGTACAATAAGTCTCTGAATTCTTTTTAATAACATTGTTATGCTGCTACTAACCAATGATGAATAAAGTACTTCTTACCATTAATGCGACTTCTGGTGCTGCATGGTTTTGCTGATGGCTTTGCAGTCTGGTTGACACATGGTACAGTTAAGCTTCATGCAGGCGTTGAGACTTCCATCTGTTAAACTAGATCATAGGTTGGTCTTAACATTCTATAGATGTGAGAAAGACTGCTCACATGCATACGTAGAGCCAAACATTGTCAGTACATCTATACTCACACTGCAATCAGCTGGTCCACGGGTTGAAGTTTTTTCATTTCTCCCCACTTGTGTTTGCTCGCCAACTCTGCTTGCTGTCGTGCAAGTCTTTCCAAATCTTTATTCAGTAACTTGAACTGATTCACCCATGTGTCTGAGGCCTTCAGGTCAGCAGTCTAGCTCAAAATTTCTGAAGGAGACACCACGGATGTAACTCAGGTCAGCGCTGTCCACTGCACACTCATGTGGATGGGTGATGAACTTAAAAAACGAGTGCATTCACAAAATTCTCCAAAGCACGCTTTGAATGACTGCAGGAGGTTAGATGTGAAGCCCACTAGCTGCTGGAGATCAAGATGTTGAACAGGGTCATTTGCTGTGCATGCATCTTTAAACTCTCCCAGTTTTTCAAAGTGTAGTAAACGACCTGTTTCAATGTTGGCCATGAAGTGCTTCAGCTTGTTTTCCAATGCAAACACTGGTTGTTGAAGGGATAAGACTGCATTTCCAATGCCTTGCATTTTCACATTGAGCTGGTTCAGATGTTCAGTCATGTCCATGAGATAGTAGAACTTCAGGAGCTACTCAGTGTTAGCTAACTCAGGATGGTCGACTTTTTTAATTTCAAGAAAAGTTCGTATTTTGCTTAGACAAGCCACGAGACGGCTGAGCACCTTCCCTCTTGACAAGCAATGCACACTGCTGTGCAGAAGCAGACCAGGATAATTATTCCCAACTTCATCCAGCAGTGTTCTAAACTGGCAATCATTTAAAACTCAGGCAACAATAAAGTTGACCACTCGAACAACCTGACCAGCAACGTCACCTCACCAAGCTGCTCACCACACATCTGAGCACAAAGCACCTCCTGATGTAGGATACAGTGAAAACTTAGGATGGGTCTCTTTTCGTGTTCAATGAGAAGCCATACGAATCCTCTGTTTTTCCCCACTATGCATGGAGCACCATCAGTACACACAGAAATAAGTTTATTCATTGGTAGTTTTTTTATTTAGTGAACTCAGTGAAAGACTGAAATAAATCCTCCCCTCTTGTCTTTTTCATAGGCAAAACAGCAAGACTTTCCTCATGTAGTGTGTCACCGACAGCATACCTTGCAATCACGCTGAACTGGGATAAATGGCTTACGTCTGTTGACTCATCCAAAGTGAGAAAAAAGAATGGTGTTGCATTTATGTCCTTCACTTGTGTTACCTCAGTTTGATTTGCCATCATGATGGTACGATTGTGAACAGTTCTTGCTGACAGATGTGTGTCTTTTATTCATTTGATTACTTGTCTTTATCCGAAAAGTCGTCAAAAAGTTCATTGGCAACATCAAGCATGAATGTTTTGGTATACTTCCCATCTGTGAATGGCTTTCTGTTTCTCACAATTGCTAAAGCACCAGCAAAGCTAGCTGAATTCCAGTCACCTTTTTGGGTCCAAACACGGAGTTGTTTCTGACTAGCTTGCACTCTGCACAGTAGCTCTTAACATGCTTTATATTTTACCATTTTATCGATGCAATTTTATCATTGCATATTAGTCACACTGCAGAGCCTGATCTCTCCACAAAGGTGAATTCCTCTGTCCATTCCTGCTGGAAAGTACGATATTCCTCATCTTTTTTTTCTTTTAGCCATCCTCTTCATCAAAAAAGTTTCTGAAATTAACTAGCTGACTACTTGATTAAAAGAAGGGAAGTTTAATTCCTGACCTCACAATGACCTATGTACGTTATGCATTATTCAATAAAAATTTGGTGTTGTCCTGAAGGACAGCTATGATTGGCTCCAGCCACCCACAACCATGAACATGAGCAGTAGGAAATGAATGGATTGTAATACATGAGAATGTTTTATATTTTTAACGTTATTATTATTTTTATTAAAGATTTGTCTGCGAGTCAGATGCAGCCATCAAAAGAGCCATATTTGGCTCGCGAGACATAGGTTCCTGACCCCTGGTCTACACGTTTTTCCTTGAGATTTTTATAACTTATTTATTTCTTCCTCTGTTTTTATGCTTTAGAGACAGCTCTGTAGCTTCACGTAGTACTTAATGACTAAAAATAGCTAAATGATTCACAGTTAATGCTGTACTTCGAGTCTAAATGCTACAGAAGCCTTTTCTAAACTTGGGCAGAAACCCTGGGACCTGTGGTATGGCCACAAATTCTTTGGAAACAAGATGGAATATAAATAAACATAAGAATAAATATATGTGGCATCACAGAATAAGCTAAAGGCAGGCTTCTTCATCTAAAATTATAGATGTGACTATTTGACATTCCATCCCTATAGAAGCATTCTTTAAATAAGATTGTGTCCTCAGAATTGCAAATACTCTTGAGAGACACACCTTAAGTTCTTTTAAGGAACCTTCCCTCCATTTCAGAGAGTGTGAGAATAAGCATTACTGAGAAAAGACAAGAAGCCAAACCAGAGCCATGAGCATGCCCAACACAAATTCTGCCTGTTTACCAGATTTTCTAACTCAGGGTTTTTAAAGTAAAAGATCAATAACGATTTTTTATTAATATATAATTTTCTTTTTTAAATTTGCATTTACATAGAGAGAAAAGACCTGGAGGTTTGTTCGTTTTCAGATTAAAGAACCATAAGAATAAGTGAATATTGAATTTGGGAAGAGATGAGGTCACTGGCTGGGCTCATCTAGAGACTGGAAGGCCTGCTCGTCTACTCTTCTCTACTAAGTATCTGTTTTATTTTGGATAATTGGCTTTATCTCTCTAGGCACAAATTCACCTCTAAAGAAAATAGAACTAGATGGTCTCTAATGTTCCCTCATTGTCTTTGTTTTCTAAAGAATAATAACAAGTGAAAAAAGAAAATCAGTTATTTTTAAAAGTTTTACTAGCTTTTAAATTACCACCTTAGGCTTACAGATCTGATGTTATTTTCTATAGTTCAGTGAATTAAAAAAATAATACAAAATATTATTGAAGAAAAGGGAAAAATGATTTAGGTAAAGCAATAAGATCATTATTTAATGTTGAAGCTCCAGGCTTTATGGGTTTTGAGTAGAATTTAAAGCTGGATGAGTATTTTATTTTTTTCCACATATTAACCCACTGTTCAGAATACGACAGCAATTTCTGGTATCTTTCAGGCATTGTAGTAACTACATTATGAACATCACATGAATTTTATTTTTAAAAGTAGGAAACAAAGTAATTGTTAAGTTCTTGCCTGAAGACTTGAGAACATCCTACATAAATTTATGAATCCCATTAGAACAAATATTACTATGAATGAGCATGTTAATAATAATTGTTAGAAATAAAATAAATCCACCTAGGTTAAAAGTGCCAAATTGTAATAATAAATAAGTATAGTTACACTTGGATGAAATCAGCTTGAATTATGATTATAAATTGTTGATAAATGTAGATTTTAGAAAGACTTTAATATTTCAAATACTTTTCTCAGAATAAAGCATATTTTTTTATCCCCGATATCAATATATTTCCCTAATAATGTTTAAGGATCAAAGATGATAATAGCGTCCTGATCTGTGGTGGCGCAGTGGATAAAGCGTTGACCTGGGAATACTGAGGTCGCCAGTTCAAAACCCTGCACTGGTCTGGTCAAGGTACATATGGGAGTTGATGCTTCCAGCTCCTCCCTCCTTTCTCTCTTTCTCTCTCTCTCACTCTGTGTCTCCTCTCTAAAATGAATAAAATTAAAAAAAAAAGATGATAATAGCTTATTGAGTTTGGTTATGTGTAGAGTAACTAAATGTTATTTTATGAAATGGGATGAAAAAGGCTGCATTTGCACATTTAGAGGAGCTATCTAGGAAGTGCTCTCTGTATCAGCATTAGAGTGTTTTTTATCCGTCTAGCCAATCAGTAGCTCATTTTAATAATATTATAAATAACCTACACTTAAAAGACTTTATAGTTTCACTATTTTGGGACAAGGCAAAATTAGGAATCCTCCTCACCAACTGCCTAGGAGTTTCTTTGAGAAGGACATTTCGGGATAGCAAGGGACAGAGACTCACTTCATTGGTTTGTTCAATGGTGCCTTTACAAGACAGTTTTAGTATTTTTCAGGTTGTATTCCTACTGGTTTCTCTCCTCCACTAGGGAGAGCTACCTCTGGCCCCACCCACACACTGACATGCTCCTGCAATCACAGGCTCAGCTTTATGGAGAGGACCATGACTGCTCGTATAAGGTGTGGGCTGGGGCAGGGACATCAGGTCTCATTTAATACTATTAATTACACTGCTCAGTCATAGGGACCATCTACTCACAAATCTCTTATTTCATTTGAGGTGAGTACAAAGACAACATCCAATTGACGTCCTCTTGGCTTAATGAGGCACCAAGAGACTATATTTTTCCCTGTTCTCTAATATAAACCTAAACTAGAAGCTCATACAGTTTCCTGACATAAAGATTCCACAGGCCTTACATTCCTTTCTTTCTTTTGATAGAAAGGCTCTGGGAAAAAGGTGCACAGATCCCAAAATAATTTGAGGTCATGCTCAAAACCCACTGATTCTTATTTTGCATTTTAAAAAAAAGGACATTATAACTTGATGTCAAGTTTATTTTGTTATCATTTTAATGACAATGAAAGGTATTTGGCCAGGCTTCTTAATAATATTTTAAAATATAAGCATATTACAATGAAAGCTTTGAGTTTAAATATGTGGTTTAAAAAAGAGATTTGCCTTATTTAATGTTTATTTTAAAATTCTGGCCAGTTTTTTTTTTTATTCTGACATACTGAAAGAGCAGAAACCATGGCTGGTGATTAAAAAACACTTTTTCTAGACCATACTTAGCACCAACCATGAGCAACTATATCATACTTTTTGTTTATTTTCTTTTCAATGACATTGGATGACTATTTGTGAGAATATCTAACTCATGGTTTGGAACCAGTGAACTTATAAGAAATTTATATCTCCTACCCCCCTTGAATTTTTTATTTTTATAATTGAAGTTCCAAAATCAGCCTCAAAAGGACAGATTTGCAGTTCAAGGCAAATTGTGGCCCATTTTTTTCCCAGTGGGAAAAGAAGAAAAATGAAGAATGTTGTAAGTTCACCTTATTGTACAGAGCAGCTGGACTATTAGGAAGTAACCACTAAACTTAATTTATTGACAAGGAAATTCCTTTGAGTTTAAAGAATTTAGCAATTTAGAATATATACAGAAATAAAGGCTTAAAAGAATCTTGCAATCTGATAAAATTGAACGTATATACTACTTTTGTTTAATTGGCAGAATCATGGCCTCTTTTTTAACAGAATTCTGGAGCTTGGGCTGACAGTTAATGAAATTTGATGTAGAGATGAGACTTAAAGATTGTAAGTCATATGGAATTCTTTGGCAGATTCCACAGTGATAGAAAATTCTACTATTCCTCCTGATCATTCTCTTGCTCAGTATATAAGCCTCTCAGCTTGTGGGCAAGTTTTGTTGGTGCACGGCTAATTATGCTGTAAGGCCAGTAACCATAGCCGTGCAGATTTGCATTGGATTCAGGCAGATGGTAAAGGAACTGTAGAGCTGGAGGGTGGTGGGCCATTCTGTTTACTACAGTCTCACAATGGTGGATGAGCAAGCAGGCAGGGAAAACTGCTTCTCTCTCTCTCTCAGAACTCACAAACAAAACCTGCCAGGTGAGGGTATGGGGGGAAGGGAGGGCACTCCTTTTCTAGCAAGCAATGGCCCCTCCCAATGGTGGCAGGCAATCCTCAATTTACTAAATGCCACCCTGAGGGCAAACACCTGCAGCCTTGCATAGACTATACACACCAGGTGCTGCCCCGTGCAAGCAATCAAGCAAAGTGCTAGCAAACAAGCCTAACACATTTGTTTGCCCAACAAGTGCTTATCTGATTTTTTCCCAGGGTACCTAGTTCTTTCCTCTTAGCTTCCTGCTGTCACTTTTGGAAATAGCTTTCACAGATGCATTAGCCTGTGGTCAGCTCTTTACAGCTGAGCCATTCTCTGCTAAAACCAATCAGCAGTTCATTCCAACTTGGAACCAAAGACAGGTTACAATCAAGTATTTTCATTCTAGGCAAAGTTGAGACCATGGGTGTAGAGCCATGTTAACAGTTTATGTTCTCAAGGGAACGTTCCCTTTGGAAATGCACACAGAACCTCAGAGCACTTATTTCTAAAGCTATTGTTCATGGACTATGTTGACTTCTTCAAATAGCATTGTCCTTTGAGCCCTCCTTAGGCTTGAAGTCCAAATTATTTCTAAGTTATTTAAAACAATAAATATTTCTAAGTTATTTAAAACAATACCTTAAAACTTACCTAGTTATCTTCTAATTTCAAAATGCTTTCAACCCATTTTCATACCAAAGTATGAAAGATACTGGTCATTGTGTGGTAGAAATAACAGTTTGTTGTGTTTTAGCACTGTTAGGCAACCATAATATCCACATGAGTCTCAAAATTCTTGTGAACATGTATTCTTTCTCAAAAGTCATGAAGACATAGGGGGATGATTAAGGAATAATAATTGATGAATGATTACATAGCAAGTTTATAAAAATCCATGGCATCTCTTTTTGACCTGAGACCAGTAATTCATGGAATCATATATATTTTTTTTTTAGAGAGACAAAGACAGATAGACAGACAGGAAGGGAGAGAGATGAAAAGCATCAACTTGTAGTTGCAGCACTTGTAGTTATTCACTAATTGCCTCTCATTCTTGTCTTGACTGGGCAGACAGGTCTAGCTGAACCAGTGACCCCTCAAGCTGGCAACCTTAGGCTCAAGCCAGTGACCTTTGGGCTCAAGCCAGCAACCGTGAGGTCATATCTATGATCTCACATTCAAGCCAGCAACCTCGAGATTTCAAACATGAGACCTCAGTTTCCCAGGTCAATGCTCTATCCACTGAACCACCACCTCATCAGGCCATGGAGTCATATTCTTAAAATATTTTAATTATTGTGCTCTGAAAAAAGTCACTAAATAAACATGCTAATGTGGGTAATTGGTAATTCTATCTATCTTTGCAGCTTTGAGAACCAATTTTAAATAAAAAAGAAAGCACATTCATAATAACCTTTTTCTCTAAAACCCTTTTATATACTTTTGAAATTAAGTAATTTCTTATAATATAGTCCTAATACTAAAATGACTTTCAACTTTATATTACATGTATGCAATTTTATTCACAAGAATATATTATGAGCCTGACCAGGTGGTAGTGCCATGGATAGAGCATCAGACTGGGACATGAAGGACCTAGATTTAAAACCCCAAGGTTGTGGGCTTGAGCACAGGCTTATGTGGCTTGAGCGTGGGCTCCTCTTGGTTGAGCGTGGGTTCCTCTGGCTTGAGCATGGGCTCATCAGCTTGAGCGCAGGGTCACTGGCTTGAGCACAAGGTTGCTGGCTTTAGAAAGGAATCACTCACTCTGCTGTAGCCCCCAGTCAAGGCACATGTGAGAAAACAATGGATGAAAAACTAAGGTACCACAATGAAGAATTGATGCTTCTCATCTCTCTCCCTTCCCATCCATTTGTTTCTATCTGTCCCTCTCTCTTTGTCTTTGTCACAAAAATAAAATAAAATAAAAGAATATATTATCACTTGTTCTTAAACTACTTAATGGTTGGGTATAAATATGGAAAAGACAAAGTACATAAAATATACTATAATTTAGTCATGTAAATCTTTCATTTTGTTTTATATAAAAGATGAAATTGTTACCCATTCATACAAAAGAAAAACAAAGTATAAGATACTCTAAGTTGAATACCCTGTAGTGTCTTTGGCCAAACAACACAGCCAAGTAAAGCAAGCTGACATTTTCATTCTTCAGATTTTAGTAAAACTACTTACTTTCTCATGATCTTCAAAATTTATTTTGCTGTTTCCTGTACTAAAAATTGTAGAAGCTATGAGTAAAGTAAAATAAACTTATATAAAAACTCAAAAAATACTTTTTTTTAGCAAGAGAAAAACTGCACACTTTTAGAAGTAAAGAACTCCCACTACAAATGTTAGCATCAAATGCATATGGCACACTGTAAGGCCCGTGGCCTCCACCATGACCATGCACGTTCACTTTGGATTAGGGCAGATGGTAAACAAACAGTGGAGCCAGAAAATGGTGGAACATTCTATTTATTAAAGTCTCATACAACGGACAAGCAAACAGGGAAGACCGCTCCCCTTTTTCCCATCTCAGGACCCCACCAGTCTCAGGGAAATAAACCTTTCTTTACAAACAATAGTAAACAATTTTCCCTCCTCGTGGTGGCAGGCAGTCCACAATTTGCAATCTTCCGCCCTGAGGACAAGCACTCACAACCTTTCATAGACCATACACGCATGACGCTGCCCCAATACAAGCGAGAAAACCTAAAGACATTTGGTTACCCAACACACACACTAACTGAAAAATAATTATGTGACAAAGTTAACTGACTAGGCCTGACCAGGCAGTGGCACAGTGTACAGAGTGTCTAACTGGGACGCGGAGGACCCAAGTGCAAAACCCTAAGGTCACCAGCTTGAGTGCGGGCTCATCTGGCTTGAGTAAAGGGTCACTGGTTTGAGCGTGAGATCATAGACATAACCCAATGGTTGCTGGCTTGAGCAAGAGGTCACTCGGTCTGTTGTAACCCTCCTAGTCAAGGCACAAATGAGAAAGCAATCACTGAACAACTAAGGAGTTGCAACAAAGAATTGATGCTTCTCATCTCTCTCCCTTCCTGTCTGTCTGTCCCTATTTGTCCCTCTCTCTGACTCTCTCTCTGTCTCTGTCAAAAATTAAATAAATAAATAAATTGGTTAACCAACTAGGGGCCTTAGCTGATTTCTCTGTGGTTAGAGTGTTGGCCCAACATATGGATGTCCAGAGTTTGATTCCTGGTCAGGTCACACAAAAGAAGAGACCATGAGACCCATCTCCTTTTTCTCCCTTCCCTCACTTCTTTCTCTCCCTCTTCCCCTCCCTCAGCCAGTGGCTTGTTTGGTTTGATTGTGACCCCAGACACTGAGGATAGCTATGTTGGTCCCAGAGTCAGCCTCAGGTGCTAAAAATAGCTCTGTTGATTTGAGCATCATTCCCAGACAGGGTTGCTGGGTGGATCCCGATGGGGCACATGTAAGAGTCTGCCACAGTATCTCCACTCCTCTCACCTAAAAAAAGAAAGGTTAACTTACTGGAAAATATATCCTGTAAGGCAGAAAAGACAAGCCCATCTTCCAGTAGGAAAGTGTTAGGGTTAGAGACATCGAGAGAAAGAAAATAAAGAAACTTGATTAGGGAGATTCCATATGATAGGTATGAATAGGAGAAAATGGTGAAATTAAATGAAATTTTACAGTCAGTCTGTGAGGTCATTCTTTGTATTGAAATTCAAATTGTTTTAAAGAGTCTTTATTACCTAAGACATGATTTCCTCATTGCTAAGGAGGAAAGTTCAATTACTGTACCCATGTAATCGTCCATTTTAAATCATTTTTGGGTAAAGGTTGAATGTACTGAATGGATTTGTCATACTTAAAGTGAAACTGGTACAAATGAGATTTCTGCTAAGGGGCATTAACTTTACTATTTTATCATTTGTTATAAAAGCCTTGTATGTACCAAGGTTCAGGATAGGCAGGCTTATCAACAATCAAGTAGGGAAGGATGAGCTTCCTGATGTGTTTAAAAGCAAATGTTTTTTGTTTGTTTGTTTATTTTTTTTTTGTTTATTATCTAGGGGAATTAAAAAGAAATTCAATACCCCTCTTGTTTTCCAGGGTTAATTAGATACTGCATTTTTGCTTTTATAGCTCATTTGTTTTCTAGATCACACTGTCCAATATATTTTAATGGGTTTCTATGTCAACCCCATTTTTTCAGTCATTACCATTCATGTGCTAATCAAACAATTATCTCTTCATTCATTTTATAACATATTCTTTAAAAGCTCATAGAACCCTTTCAGAATGAAGGGGATGCAATTATATTCAGATCATAAACATTATTTTACTGCATATTTCATGGGTAATTTGAGTAAGGAAACAAAAGCCAAAATTGTAAATATCATTGTATGTAAATAAAGAGTATTTAAAAATGATTGAAACATTAAAAGCAGACATATGTTGCTTTTACAGCTATTAAAGATTCTTAATAAAGTGAGCTGTGAGCAATTTTAAGTGATGTATTTCAACAGTTGTCCAATATTAGCTCCTCAAATTCTGATCAATAAATTATTATTTATTTTTTAATGTGATTATTCAACATTATTACAACCACTCTGGGAAAAGTTTGGTAGTTCCTTAAAAAACTGAATGTGTAACTACCATTTAAACTTACAATTACTCCTAAACAGAGAAATGAAATTTTATATTTATACAAATCATATGCAAAAATATTTATAGTAGCTTTATTCTTAATAGCCAAAAACTGGAAACAAACCAGATATCCTTTAATGGGTGAAAGGTTAAACTGTGGCACATACATACCATAAAGTACTAGTCAGCAGTAAAATGAAAAAACTATTGATATATAAATCAACTTGAAAAACTCATTATTAAGTTATGCTGAATGAAAAAAAAGCTAATCCTCCAAAGTTGTGTACTGTATCATTCCACTTATGTAACATTCTTGAAATGACAAAAGTATAGAAAAGAGAATAGACTAGCATTTGTCTAGAGGGAGGAAGAGTGGTGTGGCCTTCAAAGAAGACCTGAGGAGCTTTCTGATGGAGATAATCTGTATCTTGACAGTATTACTATAAACATCCTGATATATTTTGCCGTAATTTACAGGAAACTGAGTAAAGTGCACCTGGGCTTCTTTGTATTATTTACACTGCTCACAAAGTTAGGGGATATTTTATCACTTCATATTTATTTCAAAATATCTCCTAATTTTTGTGAGCAGTATATTATAAGTGCATCTACAATCATCTGACAGTAAAAATAATTTAAAAATAAAAGATTTTGTCAAACTTCATGAGTCAGGAGTCATCCAAAGGTCAACAAAAATATATAGTGAACATTTTTCTCTAGTATTTTTTTTTTTACCCTTACGAAGTGTTACATACCTTCTATGCATTTTAAAAACAACTTAGAACATAGAGCACAGCTAGGAGACTCAAGCTCCAACTTTGTCATATGAAAACCTGAACGTTTAAAGTCATCATTCAGAAAATATGTCAGGGTTGGCTGGCATTTGGGATCCAAGGACTTCAATTCAGCATGCAATTTTCTTGCTGCTTTGGGTTCTTTTGAGTCTGCTGTGTGTGTGTGTGTGTGTGTGTGTGTGTGTGTGTGTGTGTGTGTTTCATTCGTTTGTTTGTTTTTTTGTGACAGAGACAAAGAGAGGGACAGACAGAGAGGAAGGGAGAGAGATGAGAAGCATCAATTCTTCGTTTCAGCACCTTAGTTGTTCATTGATTGTTTTTCCATATGTGCCTTGACTGGGGTGGGGCGGTTAGGGAGGATAGAGCAGACCAAGTGACCCCTTGTTCGAGCCAGCAACTTTGGACTCAAACTGGTGAGCCTCGCTCAAACCAGATGAACCTGTACTCAAGCTGGCAACCTTGGGGTCCTCTGTGTCCCAGTCCAAAACTCTATCCATTGCGTCACTGCCTAGTCAGGCTGTTTGTGTGTTCTTTGGTAGCCTTTTGACCCTTCTCTGGACTTGAGTGCCCTCCTTCCTCAAGTCATTAATATTAACACACAGTGGTACTTCTAAGCAATGAGGAACAACAGTCAAACCTTGTGGTATTAGGACCAGAGGGTTCAATGACTGTAGGATAAAGTGGATTAAGAGCTAGGGTGCTAGTTAAAGGGTTGAGAGTAGGGATAGCCTGAGCCAGCATTTTGAAGGTGCGAAGAGAGGAGTTAGGGTGAATACTCAAATTTTGGAAGTATATATTATGAAAGGGTCTCTTGTTAACAAGAATGGGTCACTCTTGTTAAATGTTATTTTATGCTAAATGTTAAAAATATAGCCTATTATTTTGTAGATGCAGCTGTAGACAGAAACTTAATTGGATAAGAACTTAATGGGATGAGAGTAGCCAACAGCAAAGAAGAAATCAATATGAAATTTATCAAATAGTGTATATAAGCAATGACTAAGCCTCCAAGAGCTTTGGATATAAATTCTCCCTCTCCTTCACTTGCTTGCTGCAAGTAAATGAAACTACCTTGAAACAACCTAGTCTTATTTTTGAATAGAGCAACCCAATCAGTGAACCCCATGAGTTCATTAACACTTGTGTCAGAAATGTTAACAATGAAGCTCACATCCTTGCAAACAACAATTTTAATACAACTGTAAATAAACTGAATTTGCAAACTATTACTTTGAATTATTACCTGGACCCTAGCCATAGAAGGTGGCTGTCCAGTGGTGTCCTAGGGAGTGAGGGCATATCTTTTTAAATTATTTCAGTAATCCAAATTTTGTACGCAAGATGTTGCTTTCGCTAAAAGTGTCTTTTTGGCTGATAAAATTACAATACTAAGGAATAAAACAGCTATTAACAAGACAGGAGTTCCCCACTGTGTGGGGAGGAGGGAAGCTGCATTATGTTGGAACAAATGCAGTAAGTGCTGTAGTACAATTACCAAAAAATATCTCTTCTATGAGGAAGTTCAGAATTCTAGTTCTACCAGTTCTACTGCATTTTGTGCTATTTGGGTTTCATGGTTGCCCAGTGTAATTCTGTGTTTGACTTTGGAACTGGCCATCATAATGCAGCCGGTGACAGCCCTTATGGACATTTATAAGTACTATTCGCTGAATTCGAGAATCTGAGGAGACAAAAGAAGTGTGGGATGTCATACACTACATGCTTATTTCTAAATCCGTGACCTCTGGTTCCACTTGTTTTCCTTAGTGCCCAGGTGGTAAGAGCGTTTTAACAGCCATGTGTCCTCCCAGGTTATGTGTTAACCCCTGTGTGAGATCTGGCATTAACCTGGCTCTATTTTCTATGGATATGATGTGCCGTTTAACACAGAAATATGGCAAGATTCTTGGCAGCCGTTTTTGGATGGAATGCTTCCAGCAAAAACAATAATTCTCCAAACAGTTCCAAGTGCAGCTCCCAGTGAAGAACACAAAGCTGCAACACACTATAAATGCCCAGTTTTAAAAACAAACCAATCACCCATCTTAACTGCATAAAAGGAGCCAGAACAGGAAAATGGTAAGCCACTATCAAAACAGCCTTGCAAAGGAGAGAAAGCATGAGACTGGGAGAACTGCAGGGCAGGAAGTGAGAGCTGGCCAAGTCCAGACTTGACCGCAGTCGTCTCCATGGAGCACAGCATGAACGACATCCTCTCTGCTACCTTCTGGAGACCCTGAGACAAACAGATCAAGAATCTAAAGAAAAAGCTGAGAGCAGTCAAACAGCTGAAGAGCAAGCAATATCTGAAAAACAGCTAGAAAAACATCAGCCAAAGAAAATTCAGCAGGGTCAGAGATTTATAGATTCACAGAAACCAGAGCAAATGCATTTTCTCTTAAATCTATTGGCACATGTGGAATTCTACATGCCCATCATTAATGTACATCTAGAACCGTGATGGTGAATCTATGACACACGTGTCAGCACTGACATGTGTAGCCATTTTCAATGACACGGGGTCACATGCGGCCACATACCAGAGAAGTATGGGGCTGTGTGCCAAGAAGGACGTTTCATCCTTGGCTCCTGCATGGCCAGGTGCAGTAGCCGAGGATAAAACATTTGCTGTAATGTAGACACTCTGTGCCGGAGGTTTGTAGGTCTGTAAAGCCAGTAGTCGCGGCCACTATCACAGCCGCCTGGCCAATGCAGGTTCACATTAGATTCGAACAGTCGGTAATGAAACAATGGAGCCAAGAACTGGTGAGCCATCAGCTTTAATTCTAGCTTGCACCCAGCGGGCAAGCAAAAACACACACTGGGCTCCAAAACCCACACATTCAGTGCTCACAAAGCTACTGACTTATCCGAGTTTCCTAGAATCAAATGTTTCTAGCTCACCAGACTTATTCACCACTGTTTCCCATCTCCTCCTGCACAAACTCTTAACAAACTGGCTTCTTTCTCAGCACTCTGCCATCTTGGCTGCCTCCTCTACTTCACGTGGCCTTAATCTGCTCTCCTCTCTAATACTAACCTCAGGAACCGAGAGAGAGATCAAGCTACTGGTCTCTCCCACTTTATAGCATAGACTCAAAACCTTTAATCCAATTATACAAACAAGGAAGTCTCTGTATAATGGGATTCCTCAGGAGAGTACACCACCCTACATCATCCAATCAGTCAAGGGTGTGGGGAAGAGCTTACTCTTAAACTAAGCCTTAGGCTATAACAACCTGGCTTGCCCACAGCCTGTTCCAGAACACACATTAATATCAACAAACTTCCATGTGGGCAGCGCCATATTTAACAAAGTGAGCATAATATATTTTATCTGCCCAACAAGGTCAAAAGGGTTTGACACACCAAGCTCAAAAGATTGCCCATCACTGATCTAGAACTTCAACCATTCTGCCAAGATTTTTTTTTATATAGGGCAAGAAACCATCAAATAAGTAAGAATAAATCTAACAAGTGATGCTCAAGCACAATCACTGAGGGAAATTAAAGAAGTCTAAAAGGATATCATGTTCCTGAAAATGGAAGTCCACTATTCAAGATTTTTATTTCTCCAAAAATATATTTATATAGTCTATGCAATTAAATAAAACCCAGCACTGTTTTTGTAACACCTGATAAGTAGTATCTAAAATTTATGTGAAAATACTAAAAAATCAGAAGACTCAAAGGAATTTTCTTTAAAGCAGAGCAAAGTTAGAGGATGCACTCACTGATATTAGGATTTAGTCTAAAGCTGCAGTAAAGGAGACTGCATGATATTAGTGAGAGAGTAGATTTATTATACTTAAGAGAAAGCCTAAGAAATAGTTTCCAGCTTTGGCACTGTTGGCATTTGGGAACAGATAACTCTTTGTGGTAGGGCTGTCATGTGGATTGTAAGCTAGTCAGCAAAATCCCTGGCCTTTGTATAGTAGATACCAGTAACAACCCAGCATTGTGACAAACAAAAATGTCTCCAGACATTGCCAAATATTCCCTAGGGGGTGGGGGGGAAGAGTTGTCTACCACTTCAGAACCACCAGTTTATAAGTGGACCTACACATACATAATACATTTGTTTTTGACAAAGATACCAAAGCAATTCAGTGAGAAGTGGAAAGTAATTTCAAGAAATGATATCAGGAAATTGCCTGACCAGGCAGTGGCACAGTGGATAAAGTGTCAGATTGGGACATGGAGGAACTAAGTTCGAAACCCTGAGATTGTCAGTTTGAGCACAGGCTCACCCAGCTTGAGCGTGGGGTCACTGACTTAAGTGTGGGATCATAGACATGACCCCATGGTCACTGGCTTAAAGCCCAAGATCACTGGCTTGAACTCAAGGTCACTGACTTGAGCAAGGGGTCACTCACTCTGCTATAGCCCTCCCCCCAAACAAGACACATATGAGAAAGCAATTGATGAACAACTAAGGTGCCACAATGAAGAACTGATGCATCTCATCTTTCTCCCTTCCTGTCTTCCTGTCATCTCTCTCTCTCTCTCTCTCTCTCTCTCTCTCTCTCTCTGTCTTTGTCACAAAAATAAAGGAAAAAAAAGATATGATATCATAAAATTAGAGGTAGACTCTTCACTCATAACATACATTTAAAATTTTGAAGTAGATCATGGATATTAATATAAACCTAAAGTTAAAATACCTAAGAAAATGAAGGCCCTGGCCACTTGGTTCAGCGGTAAAGAGTCGGTCATGCATGTGGAAGTCCTGGGTTCATTCCCAGTCAGGGCACACAGGAGAAGCAACCAGCTGCTTTTCTACCCTTCTCCTTCTCTTTCCTCTCTATCTCTCTCTTCCCCTCCTGCAACCAAGGCTCCATTGGAGCAAAGTTGGCCTGGGTGCTGGGGACGGCTCTATGGCCTCCACCTCAGGCACTAGAATGGCTCCAGCTGCAACGAAGCAATGCCCCAGATGGGCAGAGCATTACTCCCTGGTGGGCATTCCAGGTGAATCCTGACGCATGCAGGAGTCTGTCTCAGTGTCTCCCCACTTCTAACTTCAGAAAAATACAAAAAATAAAATCAATGAAAAAAATACCTAAGAAAATGAAAGAAAAACTTTATGATCTTGAGTAAATGTACACACACACACACACACACAGACACACAAGCACACACCTGAATCCTAAAAGAAAAATAAGTAACTTAAACTTTATTAAAATAAAAAAAAATGACCTAATAAAATGAGCAAAAAGTTAAATGGGTTCTTCACAAAGTAAGATACACAAATCCTACCACTCTCCAAAAAAGAAAAATATAATACCCAGAATAAGCTCAATATTATCAAGCAGCAAGGAGATGTAAATTCAAGTCACAATCAGATACTGCCAAACACCTCATAGAATGGCTAAAATGACAGACATAAGGATATAGAACGCTGGACCTCTTGTACACTGTGGGTGGAAATGCTATAACTGCTTTGGTAAGGGTTTGACAATGTATTTAAACAAGTTAATCATACACTTACCATAGAAGCAGCCCTTCCACTACCGAGGGAAAGAAACATATGTCCATAAAAGTCTCATATACAAGTGCTTATAGCAGCTTTATTTGTAAAAGCCAAAGACTGCAAATATCCCTTATGTCCATTAATAGGCTTATAGGTAAACAAAATACAATCTATTCATTCCATTGAAAACTAATCAGCAATAAAAAACTACAATCTTCTGATACATGCAACAACATGGAAGGATCACAAAGTTAATCACATTGAGCGAAAGCAGACAGTCAAATCATCGTAACAGCTCTGGTTCCAGGCTGTGATTTCATTTACATGAGATTATAGGAAATGCATTTCTTAATAACAGAAAACAAATCACTGGTTGCTGGAACAAGATTGGAGGGAGGGAGACAAGGCCCAGGGGCATAAAGGAACTTCAGGGAGATAGAACTGTCATCTTGATTATAGTGATGGTTTCACAGTGCTTACATTTTTCAAAATTCTTCAAATTGTGCAATTTAAATATGTGTAGTTTACATATGTACTATAAATGAACTATATCTCTGTATAATAGAAAAAATAAATTGATGTAAAATTTAACCCATTGAAACAAATTGTAGTTTTAGTGTATAGCTATATTTTCCATTTTTGAACAAAGTTCTGATCATAACATTATGTCAAGAATGAGATTATTCCACCTGACCAGGCAGTGGCACAGTGGATAGAGCATTGGACTGGACGCGGAGGACCCATGTTTGAAACCTCGAGGTCACCAGCTTGAACGTGGGCTCATCTGGTTTGAGCAAGTTTCACCAGCTTGAGCCCAAGGTTGCTGGCTTGAGCAAGGGGTCATTTGGTCTGCTATAGCCCCCTGGTCAAGACACATATGAGAAAGCAATTGTATGGCCAGGAGCCACCATTGTGGCCATTCACATACAGGTTCGCATTTGATTCGGACAGTCGGTAATGAAACAACGGAGCCAAGAACTGGTGAGCCATAGCTTTAATTCTAGCTTACACCTGGCAGGCAAACAAAAACACACACTGGGCTCCAAAACCCACTCATTCAGTGCTCACAAAGCTACTGACTTATCCGAGTTTTCTAAAATCAAAGGTTTGTACTTCACCAGACTTATTCACCTCTGTTCCCCATCTCCTTCTCCTGCACAAACTCTGCACTAACTGGCTTCTCCCCCAGCACTCCACCAACCTGGCTGCTTCTCCTCTTCTCCACGTGGCCCTTCTCTGCTCTGCTCTATAATGCAAACCTCAGGAACCGAGAGAGAGCAAGCTCCCAGTCTGCCCCACTTTATAGCGTAGATTCGAAACCTTTAATCCAATCTACAAACAAGGAAGTCTCCGATACAAAGTCACTTATCTGAGGCATACTGGGAGGGTTCCTCATGAGAGTGCACCACCCTAAATCAATCAGTCAAGGGTGCGGGGAAAAGCTTACTCTTAAAACTTGCACGTGAGCAGTGCCATCTTTAACAAAGTGAACATAATATACCTCATCTGCCCAACAGCAATCAATGAACAATAAGGAGCCACAATGAAGAACTGATGCTTCTTATCTCTCTCCCTTCCCATCTGTCTGTCCCTCTCTCTGTCTCTCTCTGTTTCTGTCACAAAAAAAAATAAAATAAAAATGAGATTATTTCTGAATATCATACATCCTGGGGCTTACTTTTGATGATATTCTTTCTCATTGCTCAATACCATTTAGGATTCTAACATAATCAGTTGCTGCTAAGAGTCATGTGGCTTTCCAAAATTTTTATAACAATTTCTGTAAACAAAATATCTGATTAGAAAAATATCATTTAGAATGTCATTAACAGGCTTTAAAAGTAAATGCTAATGGACAAATATAAAAATAGGCACATTTCATTTTAAAAATTCAAAACCAGTAGGTGCTAAAATACAGAAATCTAACTAAGAGTTAATTGATTGCCATTTGATATTTGACATTGTTTTATACTCCACAGTAAGAGCCTTCTTTAAGCCTGAAGATAATTTACTTCTGTAAAATATTAGCTAAGTCAATTAAAATTAAAATGAATGAAATAAAGATTTTTTCTTAGGTGAGAGGAAGGGAGATAGTGAGGCAGACTTCCACATGTGCCCCGAATGGGATCCACCCACCAAACCCATCTAGGGCTGATGCTCCAGTATTAAGCTATTTTTAGCACCTGAGGCTGACGCACTCCGGATGGAGCTATCCTCAGCTCCCGGGGTCATGCTCAAACCTATTAAGCCACTGGTTGCAGGAGGGAAAGAAGGAAGGAAGAGGGGGAGAGAGAAGGGTGAAGGAGATGATGATTTCTGTGTGCTCTGACCAGAAATCGAACCCAGGATATCCATATGCCAGGCTGACACTATATCCACTGAGCCACCAGACAGAGCCAAAGATTATTTTTAAAATATAATAAAATTTGTTGGATGTGAATTAAAACATAATAAATAAAAATTAATTCTAAGAGCTTTATTTTTTTTTCAAAAACTTAGGAGGCAATCAGTGTATGGGTTCCATATTTCAAAATAAAAAGTCTTAACTGTGATGGATGCAAATTCCAAATGCCATCTTATAGAAATTCTTCTGTGACACAAATCTCATTTTTATTGCATAAATTGGACACAGTTTGGTAAAAACTTTAGAATGTGGTGGAAAACAAATCATGCTAACATCTATTTTTGTTGGGGTTCAATTACTTATACATACTATCCTGTGCAAGTCACATCTGATTTCTGGGATTTTGGATCAGCATAAAATGCATTATTAAAAAAATGACTGCTGAGCTACCAAAGGAAAAGAATCAAAATCTGTAATGTAAATTACCAAGTTGTCCAACCAACTAAAACACACACACACACACTAATAATTATTTTTAAAAAATTAGAAATTTTGAGATAGATTAATTATAAGTACATCAGTTATTTACTACAACATGATGCTGCCACCGCAAAACCAGGGGCTTAACGTAGTAAAGTTCTATTCAATTCGTGACCTTTCAGGTTTGCATTTAGACAAGCCTCAGCAGAGCTGTTTTCTCAGAGGAGTTCACTCACGGGACTGGCAGTGGCTGCTTCTGGGATCGGGCATGAGAGTGTCTGGCCCTGCATCCTTCATTCTCTATCAGACTAGTGTGCACATGTTACCTTGGTCCTGACAGAGGTGCAAGAGCGAGGCCAGTGAAACTGAGTGTGATAACATCGCCAGGTCAGTCTCAGATGAGGCCACAGCCTAAGATTTAGCATCCTGTGTGATGCTAAACAAATGGGCAAGTCCACCGGACCAAGGGAGGACCAGGACTACTGTGGCTGGTAACCAGGGAACTTGTTTTTAATTCTGAGACCCCTCACATCAGATCTCAGGAGCATCACACTTCTCTTGGCCTCTTTCTTTCTCTTGGAAAAACAAAGGAACATATCAGTTTTAGTGATTTTAAAATTCTTTCTTGTTCTTTCCAGGGCTTTCTTTACATTAGTGGATCAATTATCTAAATTGATTGGGCTTTTGGCTATCTCCTCTGCTACTCTTGCATTTGGCATTCATCCGTATTTGTTGCTTGTGTGGTTGCTCACACCAGTTTGCATCCTACTTCCTTACCAAGCTGGCAAGGAGTGACCTGGGTCTTTTACTTCTTCTGAACCCTTCCTGAAGAACTCGGTTGAAACATATTCAAGTGTCCCTAGACACTGTCACACATAAAACAATTTAATTTTATTTAAAATAAAAATTTAGAAAAACATTAACAAAATTGTAACCGAAAAGAAAGTGGTCTGTTGTAACCCTTTCCAATTTCCAGGAAGTATCCCTTACCCTTTAGATACTCACCTTGGTCAACAAAGCACTCTCTTTGTTTTCCAAATATTTCAGTTCTGATATTACAAACCCTTATTACTAATGCCAAGAGTTTAACTGATGATTTCCCTTTAGATTAAAGACTTTCTGGGGCCAGCCATGGTTCTCCAAAATACACTGCTCACAAAAATTAGGGCATCAGGGAACGTGCAGATACTCTAGTACTTTCAACCTTTTGTATAGTGCATTTTCACCAATAAAATAAAAGTTGTTTTGCATCTCATTTGCATAATCAGACAACTTGCTTTACTTGTCAGTTGCTTTTCTAATGTTCTTGTTTAATAAAATAATCAAATGCTTCTTTTTTTTATCATTTCATATTCATTTTAAAATATCCCCTAATTCTTGTGAGCAGTATATTTAAGGTGGGCTGATAGACTTTTACTCCATGCTTTGCTGTACATGAAATAAGATTAATTTTTAATCTAGAATTTGAGTTACCATTACTTTTATAAACACAAAAATACTTATTACATTATTTTTTAGGATGTTTCACAACAAACATTTCATAAAAAAAAATCTGACATCAGGATTTGGTGACCTTTCAAATCTGAATGCCTAACCCCTGTTCTCCTGTAACACTGGACACTGGAGATGAGGGGATGGCTAATGCTTGCGATTAGGATTGGGTAGCAGGTTTAATAGCATTCATTAACCATAGCAACAGCGGTCAGCGCAGTGGCAATAGGAAGATCAATGACCTGCCTTCAGGCACAATGCCCCTGATAATTGACCCCAGTTGTCACTGAGGAGGTGTGTCTATTTTTTTTTTCTTTGTATTTTTTCTGAAGTGAAAAGGAGGCAGAGAAACAGACTCCTGGATGTGCTAGACAGGGATCCACTCTGCATGCCCCACCAGGGGGGCTATGCTCGGCCCTCTGGGGCGTTGCTCTGCTGCAACCAGAGCCATTCTAGTGTCTGAGGCAGAGGCCATGGAGCCATCCTCAGCACCTGGGCCAACTTTGCTCCAATGGAGCCTTGTCTATGGGAGAGGATGAGAGAAATAGAGAGAAAGGAGAGGGGGAGGGTTGGAGAAGCAGATGGGCACTTCTCCTGTGTGCCCTGGATGAGAATTAAACCCAGAACATCTACACACTGGGCTGATGCTCTACCACTGAGACAACCAGCCAGGGCTGATCGGATTTTATATTATGTAATATGGCCTTTAGAAGGTCACAGTATTAAACTTTTACTATCTGATTTCTGCAGTCATAACATTAGTCATGTCATCTTTTCAAATAATCCCAGCTTTTTTCTTAACTTTGACAGGAATCCTTTTTTTGTCACATTCAAAGGTGCAGGCATTGATGCCAAGAGGTGCTGCTTAGATTCATAAAATCTAACTCTAAAACTGGTTGCATCAGCATAGATAAGGCTTCAGCTCTTGACTTTTTTTTTTTTTTCTGCTGGTAGCCATTTACAAAGATTAATGATACTTATACAACATTATCTTCACTGCTGCAGAATGTCCAAGTCTTATTCAAATAAGCCCTTCTCTTACAATTTATTGGGATTAATTTTATTTTATTTTCCTCCTTAATTACTTTTATAGGTTGTTTCCCTTGTTAATTTAATAAAGGGAGTCCTTTGGTTTAACATAACAGAGTCAATACAGTGAGAATTAGTCTGTGTCTAATCAATGTGTACTAAAAACATGCTAGAAATAATATTGCTATAAGTAAGTTCTAGTGCAGTTTATTTCAGCAGGCAGGTACTTTTTAAAAAAGTTTTACTTTTTTATTTTTAATAATCAATAGTTATGAAAATATAATAATAATAAAACAAATGTGGTGGCTTCAATCAGATTTGTTCTAAGAAAGAGTCTGATAGATCTCACTGTATCTTTCATAGAGATGTTATTATGTCACAATGTGCCTTCCTACTAGCATTCTCCCACCCCAGGAAAAAAATCTACTTAGTCTAGGACCACAGTATTATACTTATCCTCAACACTGGCTTTTCTTTTAAACTTATAGGCATTATCAAGTTGATTACTTTGCCCAGAAGCTGAGAGGTAAATTAATCATCATACAAAAACAGTGGTTTTCCTGCCTTATCTATAGATTAGATTTCAAATTCTTTTTTAAATTTTATTTAGAAAATTAAATTCAATGGGGTGACACTGATCAATAAGAGTACATAGGTTTCAGGTAGACATTTCTGTAGCATTTGAACTGTTGATTATGTTGTATACCCATCACTATCACCCAAAGTCAAATCATTTTCCATCACCATATATTTATCTCTCTTTACTCCTCTACCCTTGACCCCCTTTCCCAATCTCTCTCCCTTTGGTAACCACCTCACTTTATCTTTGTCCATAGTCTCAGTTTTATATGCCACTTATGTGTGAAATCATATAGTTCTTAGTTTTTTTCTGATTGACTTATTTCACTCAATATAATATTCTCAAGGTCCATCCATGTTGTCCTAAATGGCAACACATCATCATTTTTTATGGCTGAATGGTATTTCATTGTATATATGTACCCAACTTCTTTATTCAATCCTCTATTGAAGGACACTTTGATTGTTTCCATGTCTTGACCACTGTGAATAATCCTATGATGAACATGGCATGTGTCTTTACGTACCAATGTTTTCAAGTTTTTTGGGTAGATATCCAGTAGAGGGATTGCTGGGTTGTATGGTAGTTCTATTTTTAATTCTGTGAGGAACCACCATACTTTCTTCTGTAATGGCTGTACAAGTTTTCATTCCCACCAGCAGTGAATAAGAGTTCCTTTTTCTCCTTAGTGTTTTCAGCACTTATTATTACTTGTCTTGTTGATAATAGCCGATCTAAAAGGTGTGAAGTGGTATCTCATTGTAGTTTTGATTTACATTTCTCTAATAGCTAATGAAGATGAGCATCTTTTAATATATCTGTTGGCCATTTGTATGTCCTTTGGGGAGAAATATCTGTTCAGGTCCTCTCCCCATTTTTTAAAATTTGATTCTTTGCTTTTTTGTGTGTGAGTTCTTTATATATTTTGGATATTAACCCCTTATCAGAGCTACTGTTTGTAAATATCATCTCCCATTTGGTTGGCTGCCTTTTGGTTTTGTGTCCACTTCTTTTGCTGTGCAGAAGCTTTTTAGTTTGATATAGTCCCATTCATTTATTTTTACCTTTACTTCACTTGCCTTTGGGGTCAAGTTCATAAAATGTTCTCAATGGCCAAGGTCCATAAATTTAGTACCTGTTTTGTTCTATGTAATTTATTGTTTCAGATCTTATATTTAGGTTTTTGATTCACTTTGAATTAATTTTTGTGTAGGGGGACAAACTATACTTAAGTTTCATTCTTTTGCATGTGGCTATCCAATTTCCCCAGCACTATTAATTAATTATTTTAATGAGAAGAAGGGAAGCAGAGACAAACTCTTGCATGCACCCTGACTGGGATTCACCTGGCAAGCCGACTAGGGGGCTATTCTCTGCCCAATCTTGGGCCCTTCCTCCATTGCAACTGCAGTCATTATTTTTAGTACCTGAGGTGAAGGCCATGGTGCCATCCTTAGCATCCACGCCAACTCACTTTATCAAGCCATGCCTGCAGGAGGGGAAGAGAAGAGAAAGATTGAGAGAGAGAGAAAAAGAAAGAAAGAGAAGCAAGAGAGAGAGGGGGGGTGAAGAGCAGATGGTCACTTCTCCTTTGTGCCCTAGCTAGGAATCAAACCTGGGACATCCACATGCTGGGCTAATGCTCTACCATGGAGCCAACTGGTAGGACCTTCAGCACAATTTATTGAAAGATTTTCTTTCTACATTGTGTGTTTTGGCTTCTTTGTTGAAGATGATTTGTCTATATGTATGTGGCTTTATTTCTGAACTCTCAATTCTGTTTCATTGGTCTGTATGTCTGTTTTTCTGCCAATACCATGCTGTTTTGATTACTGTGGCTGTACAGTATAATTTGAAGTCATGTAGTGTGATACCTCCAGCTTCATTCGTTTTTTTCTCAGGATCTCTTTGGCTATTCAGGGTTTTTTATGATTCCTTACAAACACGGTAATATTTTATTCTATTTCCTTAGAAAATGACAATAATATTTTAATGGGGATTGTATTAAATTTGTGTATTGCTGGGGATTGTATTAAATTTGTGTATTGCTTTGGGTAATATGGTCATTTTAACTATGTTGATTCTTCCAATCCATGAACATAAAATATTTTTCCATTTCATTGTGTCTTTTTCAATTTCCTACAGTAATGCTTGTAGTTTTCAGTATGTAGGCTCTTCACATCCTTTGTTAAGTTTTTCCTAGGTATTTTTTTGTGGTTGTTGATGAAATTGGTTTTTTTGAGTTCATTTTCTAAATTTTCGTTATTGTTTTATAGGAAAGCTGTAGACTTTTGTATATTAATTTTGTATCCTAAGACTTTACTGTATTTATTGTTTATTTTTTCTTCTTTATCTTTTTTTCCAAGTGAGAAGAGGAGAGATAGAGAGATAGACTCTCGCATCAGCCTGATTGGGATCCACTTGGGAAGCCCTGTCTGGGCTGATGCTCTGACTATCTAGGGCCATGCTCACAACCAAGGTATTTTTAGTGCCTAAGGTAGAGGCTCCACAGAGCCATCCACTCTACCCAAAGCCAATGCACTCATACCAATCAAGCCATGGCTATGGGAGAGGAAGAGAAAGAGAGAAAAGGGGGGGTGTGGACGCGGAGCAAGATAGCGATGGAGTAGGCGGACAGACCAACTTCCAACTCCCAGAACCAAAGTGGATTATAACTCAATTTTAAGAACCGTCATCTGGATAAACCAACTTTGAACTAAACTAAGTGGACTCTTCAACCAAGGAACACAGAAGAAGCCACATTGAGACTGGGCAGAGGCCAAGCCGGTGTGAGCTCAGTCTAGCCCAGCAGGGGAGAAGGGGACGTGGGAAAGCGGTCCGGAAGCTGCGGACCGCCTGTAATCCCACCTGAGGGAACAAAGCGGGAGGCCAGGAACGAGCAGAGATCTGCTCTGCGACCCTGCGCAAGCTGGCCCTGACCACAAGGATGGAGCTAGGACCAGGAACGGGCAGGGGCTTGCAGCTGAGCTCACGATACCAGCCCCGCCCGGCTGGAGAAACCGCGGATTGCCATTCTATGTGTGTGAGCAGGCTCCGAGCGCGGGGACGGGGTAGACCCCGAGACAAGTGGAAGCTCGCAGCTGAGCCCACGCTATATCCCCGCCGCCCGACCAGAGAAACTGCGGTTTGCCATCCTATGTGCATGAGCAGGCTCCGAATGCAGGCGTGGGGTAGAATCCGGGACGAGCAGAAGTACGCAGCAGAGCGGAAGCCAGCAAACACGCCCAGCCCAATAAACCTTGGTTTGCGACCCTGTGCAGAAGGGCCCTGGCCTTGAGGGCGGGGCTAAAGCTCCGGACAGGCAAAGGCTCACAGCTGAGAGCACATCAAAAGCCCCACCCAACCCGTGAAACTGGCGAGCAGGCTCTGACTGTGGGTTATGGGTGGAAGTCCGGAAACAAGCTGGGTCCGCAGCTGAGCAAAGGTACTCACCTCTACCCTTGGTGCTGACGCTTGTGGCTTGAGTGACAGCCCCTCCCACGGAGGAGAGGCAGAAATCACAGCAAAAGCCACAGTGGGCCGGCGCTGGCAACACCCATACCCAACCGCCCTAGGCAGCGGCAGAGGAGGTGGAAGGCCTGCAGACAGACCACACCTAGAGAACACAAAGGCAACACCTACTGGACTCCAGGGGCCATAATTTGCTTATACACAGACAAAATGGACAGGCAGAGGAATGCAAACCAAATGAATCAAGAGAAATCCCCAGAGAAGGACCTGAATAAACAAGATATAACCAAATTACCAGAAGCAGAATATAGAATAATGATAGGATGTTCAAAGAAATTAGAGCAACAATAGATAGTCATTAGGAACACCTAAATAAAGAGATAACAAGTATAAAAACCGAAATTGAAATAATAAAAAAGAATCAGACAGAAATGACAAATACAGTATCAGAACTGAAGACTACAATGGAAGAAATTAAAAGCAAGATGAATGACGCTGAGGATCGAATCAGCGAGTTAGAGGACACAATAAACAAAGGCACAGAAGCAGAGAAGAAAAAGGAAAAGAGACACAAAAAATGGGAGGAAACTCTAAGGGAGCTCTGTGACAACATGAAGAGAAACAACATTCGCATCATACGGGTGCCTGAAGAAGAGAAGAGAGGACAGGAAATGGAAACCTTGTTCAATCAAATCAAAGCAGAAAACTTTCCTAAATTAAGGCTGGGAAACACTCCACATGTTCAAAAAGCACACAGAACTCCATTAAAGAGAAACCCAAAAAGATCTACACCAAGACACATCATAGTTAAATAACCAAAGCTAATGGATAAAGAAAAAATTTTAAAACCTGCTAGGGAAAAAAAGGCTATCACCTATAAAGGAGCCACCATAAGAATGGCATCGGACTTCTCCACAGAAACACTTGAGGCCAGAAGGGAATGGCAAGACATAATCAAAGTAATGCAGAACAAGAACCTACAAGACTACTTTATCCAGCAAGGCTAACGTTTAAAATTGAAGGAGAAATAAAGAGCTTCCCAGAAAAAGAAAGCCTCAAGGAATTCATAAAAACCAAACCAATTCTGCAAGAGATACTAAGCGGCCTGTTGTGAACAGTTTAAAGGGAGGAAAGAATACAGCTTTAAAGAATAAAATGGCAATAAACAACTACATATCAATAATAACCTTAATTGTAAATGGATTAAATGATCCAATCAAAAGACATAGGGTAGCTGCATGGATAAAGAAACAGGACCCATACATATGCTGTCTACAAGAGACACACCTTAAAACAAAACATGCACATAGACTGAAGGTAAAAGGATGGAAAAAAATATTTTATGCAAATGGAAATGAAAAAAAAATCCAGGGTAGCAGTACTTATATCTGACAAAATGGACTTTAAAACGAAGGCTGTAGTAAGAGATAAAGAAGGACACTTCATAATGATAAAGGGAACAATTCAACAGGAAGATATAACTATTATAAATATCTATGCACCAAATATAGGAGCCCTGACATACATAAAGCAGACTTTGATGAATATAAAGGGCAAGATTAACAGCAATACTATCATAGTAGGGGATTTCAATACCCCTCTAACAACACTGGATATATCCTCAAAAAAGAAAATTAAAAAAGAAACAGCAGACTTAAAGGAGACACTAGTTCAACTTGATTTAACAGATGTCTTCAGAACTTTTCACCCTAAAGCAGTAGAATATACATATTCTCAAGCGCTCATGGTACGTTTTCTAGGATAGACCACATGTTTGGACACAAAAATGGTCTCTATAAATTTAAGAAGATTGAAATCATATCAAGCATTTTCTCTGATCACAATGCCATGAAACTAGAAATTAACCACAAAAGAAAAACTGAAAAATACTCAAACACTTGGAAACTAAAGAGCATGTTATTAAATAATGAATGGATTAACAATGAGATCAAAGAAGAAATAAAAAAGTTTCTAGAAACAAATGGTAATGAGCATACATCAACTCAAAATTTATGGGACACAACAAAAGCAGTTCTGAGAGGCAAGTTTATTGCACTACAGGCATATCATAAGAAGCTAGAAAAAGCTCAAATAAGCAACCTGACCCTGCATCTAAAAGAACTAGAAAAACAACAACAAATAAAACCCAAGACAAGTAGAAGGAAGGAAATAATAAAGATCAGAGCAGAAATAAATGACATATAGGCTAAGGAAACAATACAGAGGATCAATGAAACCAGAAGCTGGTTCTTTGAAAAGGTAAACAAGATTGATGAACCTTTAACTAGACTCACCAAGAAAAAAAGAGAGAGGACTCAAATAAATAAAATTAGAAAGGACAGTGGAGAAATAACAACTGACACAACAGAAATACAAAGCATTGTAAGAAAATACTATGAAGGTCTATATGCCAAAAAATTAGACAATCTAAGTGAAATGGACAAATTTCTTGAATCATATAACCTTCCAAAAATCAATCTGGAAGAATCAGAACACCTAAACAAACCAATTACAACATATGAGATCGAAACAGTTATCAAAAAACTCCCATAAAAGAAAAGTCCTGGGCCTGATGGCTTCACAAGTGAATTCTACCAAAAATTCAAAGAAGAACTAACTCCTATCCTCCTCAAGCTATTTCAAAAAATTCAAGAGGAAGGAAGACTTCCAAACTCCTTTTATGAGGCGAGCATAATTCTGATCCCAAAACCGGGCAAAGACAACACAAAGAATAAAAATTATAGGCCTATATCCCTGAAGAATTAAGACACTAAAATTCTCAACAAAATATTAGCCAACCGGATCCAGCAATATATGAAAATAATCATACACCATGATCAAGTGGGATTTATTCTGGAGAGGCAAGGCTGGTTCAATATTCGCAAATCAATCAATGTGATTCATCACATAAACAAAAGGAAGGACAAAAATCACATGATACTTTCAATAGATGCAGAAAAGGCATTTGATAAAATCCAGACCCATTCATGCTCAAAACTCTCAGTAAAGTGGGAATACAGGGATCATTCCTTAACATGATAAAGGTCATCTATGACAAACCCACAGCAAACATCATACTAAATGGACAAAAATTAAAAGCAATCCCCTTAAGACAGGAACCAGGCAGGGATGCTCCCTTTCACCACTCTTATTCAACATAGTTCTGGAAGTTCTAGCTACAGCAATCAGACAAGAAGAAGAAATAAAAGGCATCCAAATTGTTAAAGAAGAAGTAAAACTGTCACTATTTGCAGATGATATGATATTGTATATTGAAAACCCTAAAGTCTCAGTCAAAAAACTACTTTCCTGATAAATGAATTCAACAAGGTGGCAGCATATAAAATTAATACTCAGAAATCAGAGGCATTTCTATATAACAACAATTAACTGTCAGGAAAAGAAATTAAGGAAACAATCCCCTTCAGTATTTCAGCCAAAAAAATAAAGTACCTAGGAGTAAATTTAACCAAGGAGATTAAGGACTTGTACTCGGAAAATTATAAAACATTGATAAAAGAAATCAAGGAAGATACAAACAAGTGAAAGCATATACCGTGCTCATGGCTAGGAAGAATAAACATCATTAAAATGTCTATATTACCCAAAGCAATTTATAAATTCAATGCAATACCAATTAAAATACCAATGACATACTTCAAAGATATAGAACACATATTCCAAAAATTTATATGGAACCAAAAAAGAACACGAATAGTCACAGCAATCTCAAAAAGAAAAAATAAAGCAGGAGGTATCACTCTTCCAAATATCAAGGTTTACTATAAGGTCATTATACTCAAGACAGCCTGATACTGGCATAAGAACAGGCACATAGAACAATGGAACAGAACAGAGGACCCAGAAATAAACCCACAGCTTTATGGACAACTGATATTTGACAAAGGAGGAAAGAACATACAATGGGGTAAAGACAGCCTCTTTAACAAATGGTGTTGGGAAAATTGGACATCTACCTCCAAAAAAATGAAACTAGACCATCAACTTACACCATTCACAAAAACAAACTCAAAATGGATAAAAGACTTAAATGTAAGCCGTGAAACCATAAGCATCTTAGAAGAAAACATAGGCAGCAAGCTCCCCGACATCTGTAGCAGCAGTATATTTGCCGATTTATCTCCACGGGCAAATGAAATAAAAGGCAAGATAAACAAATGGGACTATATCAAACTAAAAAGTTTTTGCACAGCTAAAGACAATAGGAACAGAATAAAAAGACAAACCACACAATGGGAGAACATATTCGACAGCACATCTGATAAGGGGTTAATAACTAAAATTTATAAAGAACTTATAAAACTCAACACCAGGAAGACAAACAACCCAATCAAAAATTGGGCAAAAGAAATGAATAGAAATTTCTCCAAAGAGGACATACAGATGGCCAATAGGCATTGAAAAAATGCTCAACATCACTAATCATTAGAGAAATGCAAATTAAAACCACAATGAGATATCACCTCACACTAGTCAGAATGGCACTCATCAGCAAAACAACACAGAATAAGTGCTGGCGAGGATGTGGAGAAAAGGGAACCCTCCTGCACTGCTGGTGGGAATGCAGACTGGTGCAGCTACTGTGGAAAACAGTATGGAGATTCCTCAAAAAATTAAAAATCGAACTGCCTTTTGACCCAGCTATCCCACTTTTAGGAATATACCCTAAGAACACCATAGCACTGTTCGAAAAGAAGAAATGCGCCCCCATGTTCGTGGCAGCATTGTTCACAAGAGCGAAGATCTGGAACCAGCCCAAGTGTCCGTCAGAAGACGAGTGGATTAAAAAGCTATGGTACATATATACTATGGAATACTACTCAGCCATAAGAAATGATGACATCGGATCATTTATAACAAAATGGATGATCCTTGATAACATTATACAGAGTGAAATAAGTAAATCAGAAAAAAAAAGAAACTGAGAACAGCATGATTTCATACATAGGTGGGACATAAAAGTGAGAATATGAGACATGGACAAGAGAGTGGTGGTTACGGGATGGGGGGAGGGAGGGAAGGGTGGGATAGGGAGGAGGGGAGGGACACAGGGAAAACCAGATAGAAGGTGACAGAGGACAATTTGACTTTTGGTGACGGGTATGCAACACAATTGAATGATAAGATAACCTGGAGATGTTTTCATTGTACATATGTACCCTGATTTATTGGTTTCTCCCCATTAGAATTAATAATAATAAAATATATAAAAAAGGGGGGGGGCTGTGGAAAAACAGATGATTGCTTCTCCTGTGTGCCCTGACAAGGAATCAAACCCAGGATATCCACATACCAGGCCAACACTTTACCACTGAGCCAACTAGCCAGAACTGTTTATTGCTTCTAATAGTTTTTTAAACTTTTTTATTTTATTCATTTTTTTTAGAGAGGAGACACAGAGTGGAAGAGAGAGAGAGAGAGAGAGAGAGAGAGAGAGAGAGAGAGAAAGAGAGAAAGGGGGGAGGAACTGGTAGCATCAACTCCCATATGTGCCTTGACCAGACCAGTGCAGGGTTTTGAACTGACAACCTCAGTGTCCCAGGTCAGCGCTTTATCCACTGCGCCACCACAGGTCAGGCTGCTTCTAATAGTATTTTGGTGGTGTCTTTGAGGATCTCTATATACAGGATTATGTCATCTGCAAAAAGTGATACCTTTACTTCTTTCCCAATATCGATGCCTTTTATTTCTTTCTTTTGCCTAGTTGCTCTGGCTAAAACTTCCAGAACTATGTTGAATAAGAGTGAAAAGAATGGGTAGCCTTGTCATGTTCCTGATTTTAGAGGAAAAACCTTCAGTTTTTCAGCATTTAGTGTGATATTGGCTAATGGTTTGTCATATATGGCCTTTAAAAATTTAACATTTTAAGATCCTCACATCAGAAAACCATTCAAATCAGACTGTAAGGGTAAAGTGATCTGTAAATCTGTATTTTTAAGATACCTGGATCATTTTAATCTGCAACTATAGTTGAGAAGCTCTAGTAACTAAGCATATTCATGATCAAGAATGCATTTTAGTCACATATTTATTTTCTCTTCTGTTTTATCATCAGTTTTAACATGTTATCTTGTTGTAGTATACACATTCTTACAAACTGTCTTATGTAATTTTAATAATCAAATAAACACTACAACATGATTGATATGAACAAGGAAAATTATTCTCAAGAAGAAATTTGGTTTTGGATCTTGAACTAGAAATACAGAGTACACTATTTTCTATACTGTCTTATCTATTGATGATTTAGAAAATAAATTATTATACAACTACTTAAATTTTATGTGGTTTTTAGATGCTGGATAATGTGTATTAAAACCTAAAATAATAAATGCCATAAGTTGATTCTTAATGAAACTTGTACTTAAAAAATATAACAAAATTGAACTGATAAAATAAAAATATCTTTCATTTAATAATTAATACAAATAAAGCAATAGAGACCAGAAAAAATCAGTTATTTAATTCTACCCCTACAATAATATTTTTGATATTGTATAAAGCCATGGCTGTACTCACCTTACCCCCAAATATTAATAATAAATTAAGACTGTTGCAACCAATGTAACATAAAGTTAATGAGATCAGAGTTTTGGTCCAATTTTTACTAAAATAACCTTAAAATCTAGAAGAATGCTTGATAAAGAAGGTGTTCAATACATATTTGTTAAATGTACAAAAGCATAAGATCCCTCTGTGAGCATATATAAGCACAATAAGTGACTACTGTTTTTATGTATATATTCATTAATATATGTATATAAATATTTATGTTTAGAAGTAACATAAATATAAACATAAATATTGATACTGAAATATACATATAAACATTAAAATCTAGAATATGTAAAATAAAAAATAAAATGTATAAAATATAAACATATAATTACTTAGGATTATATGTAACTTTTTAAAAAATATAAGTACCTTCATGTGTACGTTCAAAAATGATTAATTATACAACTTGGTAAAAGTAGAAAATGTGTTTCTATCTTTTCATATGTTTCAAAGTTTCTATTTTTGCTTTCAAATAATAGAAAAAAATCTGTATAACAGTGTAAGAATTATGCTGCATAATTTATAAAGTTATAGTGAAAAAGTACTACTCAAAATAAAATAGTTGAAGAATTTTATCCATCATTTATTAATGGTGTTTTTAAAACAAGGTCTACATAAAAGGGGGTACAGGAATACGAAATTTTATTTCAGGCTAAAAGTCTATTTTCTATTTAACTGCCACTTCATACAGTGGTTTTTGTCAGTAAAGCAGAAAACATTGGCAGTTGGTCACATTTCACTCCTTAATATATCCAGATACCATTCATTCTTTACTTGGGAAGGTTTCAGCAGAATAATTTAGGACAGTTTCACTTTAAATGAAAGTCTGCTTTTTGTCTGAAGTAGGTAGCTGGGCAAAACTTCTTCTCTTCCCAGTCAAATTAATGGGTCAGTCTATAGGCCTAGTATACTGGTCAGCAAACTCATTAGTCTACAGAGCCAAATATCAACAGTACAACAAGTTAGATAGGTACATTCCTTATCGAGGTAGTGCCCACACGTGGTATTTGGTGGAAGAGCCACACTCAAGGGGCCAAAGAGACGCATGTGGCTCATGACCAGGGGCCTAGTATATCAGAGCCCCTCCACAGCCCAAATGAGAAAAACAGGGTCTAGCCATGGAGATTCCTGGCCAATAATTGCACAACTAGTTACAAATTTTACCATTTTCTTTCATCCACACCTAGAGTTTTTAAGCTATCCTAGGCACAGAGGCTCCAGCTGGTGTGACAAAGAATGTCTTCTCTGCAGCAAGTGAAGCTGTGAATTTATATCCCTATTTTAGATCAACTAAAACAATTTGTTGTTGAATCTGTTCATAAAAGAAAGGAAGGGAGGGAAGAAGGAAGTAAAGAAGGAAGGAAGAAAGGAAGGAAGGAAGGAAGGAAAGAAGGAGGAAAAGAGAAAGGGAAAGAACGAAAGAGAGAGAAAGAAAGAAGGAAGGAAGGAAGAAGGAGGGAAAGGGAAAAAATAAATGGAGAGAAAGAAAGAAAGAAGAAAGAGGAGAAAGAGAAAGGGGAAGAAAAGAAAAGAAGGAAAAGAAAAGAGGAGAAAAAGAAAGAAAGAAAGAAAAAGGAAAGGAATGAAGGAAATAAAGAAGAAAGGAAGAGAAGGAGAAAAAAGAGAAAGGGAAAAACAGAAAGAGAGAGAGAAAGAAAGGATGGAAGAAAAAGGGAAGGAAGGAAAGAAGGGAGGAAGGAAGGAAGGAAGGAAGGAAGGAAAGAAGGAAGAAGGAAAGAAAGAAGAAAGAAGGAAAGAAAGAAGGAAGACAGAAAGGGTCTAACCAGACATGGGGAAGAATAAAACTATAATTAGAAGTTACATTTCCACAAAAGATTTCTCTTTAGTACCAACTAGGGTAACATCATATATTCTATTGATATACAGAAGGCAAGTATATTATAAATGCAAAGGATCTTAGATTGGGTCTCTTTTTCAACTTATTATATGTTTAGTTTTTTGACCAGTGGTACAGTAGTCCAGATGTAGAAATAAACTATGTGCATCCTAAATTTGTTTCTAATGGAACCAGGACTAGAACTCAAATCATTAAATAATTAGTTCACTGCTTCTTTCCATGGGAACATGCTGCAATATTAAAATAAATAAAAAATCATTCATTCTATTCTAGAAAAGCTAACATTTTAATTTAACTAGAAGATTACATCATTGTTATTTCATATAATATTTCTATAAAAGCTTTCGGTAGATTTGGAAGAAATTATAAACTCATCCTCAGGATATTGACTATAGTTTTTAAATCTTTACAGATGAAGAGTTAACATAGTAAAAACGAAACAAGGTTGTATAGCTGCTGAAATACATCTTAGCCCTCCTAAGTTAACATACTTATCTAGTTAAGGTTATAAAAATAATCTTTCCATGAAATAGTGTTTGTCTAATGATCAGAATTAAAAATGCCAACTATTGAAGATAAAATTTGAAATGCCAAGATCCACCATGCCTTTAAAGGATAATTGGAAAACACACTAAAGTTGGAACAATTACCCGTTCTAGTTCATGAAGCAACATTCATTGATGTCTTATAAACAGATGAAAGGTAGTCAGTAATGCACACTTAATACTGTACATTTGGTACATTTAGTAATGTACAACATTTCTAAATTATATAGCTAGATCAGAATAAGATACTATGGTAAGAAATCAGTGTGGGTGTAAACAGGCTGTGCAAATGGCATACTTTATATATCACTTTTTAAAAATCAAGAACTGAACAGTGTTTCTCAATTATTAAATCACTTACATCATGAAGCAGTGACAAAAATACCTTTATTTTAACACTAGGAGGAAATTGTTTTTGAAATCTGTCATAAGCAAAGTCTGGTAGTATTTCAAAGACATCTTTTTAGTGGCATCACTCATAAGGCCTGCCCTGTAAAGCACCCAGAGTCTATTTATACTAACAAGCAATGGGAGGAGTCTAGAACAGATAATACCTTGGGAATGACAACAGAAACTCAACCAGTAATAACGGAGAGGATATGTTAATATGATAGACTGGAAATTAATATAGGTGATGAATTCACTATTTACTCAATATTCTGTTAAAATCTTTAAATTTTTAAATAAAATATGAGATTTAGGGTACAGCTTAATAAAGCTTATGAGGGTCAAATACCATCTAATTTAAACTGCATAGTTTTGCTTTTGTGGTATATATCGCAGTATAGTTCTAAGTACAGAATTTCTTTTCTCAAAGGGCCATATTTACTTCCCCATCCATCCTGGTACCAGGATGAATAAATTGCTCTCCTATAAACACAAATTATCTTTGACTGACCACCATTTGAAATTTATTTGCATTATATAGTATTAAATAAACTTTTAGGTAATTATACTTGCTTGAATAGTTTATTTGGTTGACACTAGTGTAGCTATGTGCCATTTCTTGGATCTGGCTTCCTAGCGGGGTAATTTTTCTCAAATTTTAGTGTGCATCACAATGACATGGTGGGTAGGGGACTTAGAAATGTAGACTTCTGGGAATTGCTATAGTATATTCTGCTCAGTAGGTCAAATAATGGCCCAGAAATCTTCAGTTTTAACAAACAATCCAGGTATTTTTAAATGCATGTACCTCCATTATTAAATGTGGCACTGAGGAATTATGTGCTCTTTGTACAGAGTTCATTTGCTTATCTGCAAGTGTATTTTGACACCAGCTGTTAATATGCCAATTTTTAGAAAAGGAACTCATTGTCTAAAGAGACACTTTGGGATTGAGGAAAAACCCTGCCGTGCCAGAGCTAGTATATACAGTAATGATTCCTCTAGTAAAGTGGTTCTTAACCTTTTTTGAGGTACCGAACCCACCAGTTTCATATGTGCATTCACCGAACCCTTCTTTAGTGATAAATAAAATATGATTTTTTTTTCCAAATTTAGTTTTGCCGATGTGAGACTAGAGTTGCTCAACTTGGCATTGCATATCATGCAGCTAGGATGCTGACTCCCATCCCGTTCTGTAATACATGTGAATCCATGTTGTACATATTCGTCCGACCACTTTCTTTTTTTGCTCGACATATTTAGTATGGATTAAAATATTAAGAAAGAAACCAAACGACGTACAACTATGACAGCCGTTGACTACTGAGCACACTAAATTCCCCGCAGCACTGGTTGGCCAAGCAATGTAACGTGATCCTCTGCAGCAAGTGACAGCCAAGCGAGGCGTGTCATCACGACTTTACACAAGTGTGTCTTTACCTCCGCGGCAGAGGCTTCTCTGAACCCCTGAGACCGATTCATCGAACCCCTAGGGTTCGATAGAACCCAGGTTAAGAACCACTGCTCTAGTACCTCTTCAAAGGAACACACAGTATTTACATGGGCAACCATTCACTGGGAAATAGCCAGACATATTGGATCCATTGCAGAGTCTGTGTACCTAAGGACCTGATACACTGTCATGGACCCTTCAGAGTTGGGGGTATTGGGGCCAGTACCATCTCCTGCTGGGTCCAGTGAGTCCATGAAACCATGCAGTGGTTTTCCCTATCCCCAGGTATGAAATAAAATCAGGTTACTTAACATCTTAACATTAACCTTTAATCCAAGAACATGGCTTAACTTTCATTTTACATAGCACTTTTATTTCTTCAGAATGTCATAGTTTCCAGTGTAGAGGTTATGCTTACCTTTTGTTGAATTTTTTAAAATCCCTTTATATCTGCACTTATTTTTCCAAGTCTTTGCTACTGTGGTATAAAAATACAATTGCTTTTGTTCTTTGACAAAACCCCTTACAATGCCACCAAACAACGCCAACTTTCATTCATTAGTTCTGAAAGTTGTTTTGATAATTGTTTTTATTAAGATTTTATATATAATTGATAATGACCACTCAGAATCAAGACAATTTTCCTTATTTTAATTTTTTTTTGTTTATTGATTTTAGAGAGTGAAGAAAAGAAAGAAGAGAGAGCAAAAAACATTGATTTTTGTTGTTTCACTTATTTATGCATTCACTGGTTGATTCTTGTATGTGCTCACCACAGGATTAAGCCTGCAAGCTGGGCATATTGGTACAATGTTCTAACCAACCTCGCTAACTGGCCAGGGCCTCTTTATTTTCAATTGCGATGATGTTTTCTCTTTACTTTGCCTCAGTGCATTGCTTCCTAGGTTCTCCAGAATAATACTGACTGCAAGTGCTGAAAGCCCTTATTCTTGCGTTGTGTCTAATTTTACAATTTAGCAAAAACATTTTTAGTAGATACTGTTTATCAGCTGAGAATGTGCCCATTTTCTTAATTTGCTGAAAAGGTGTATAATAAATATTTGTCAAATTTTAGCAAATGGTTTTTTGCATCCCTAAGATTATTATATGGATCTTTTCTTTTGTCAAAATAATGAATGTCAGCCACCTCTAGTATCCTGAGATAAAAGTCATTAGTTCATAAGTTATCTCACTTTTACATGTTGCTGAATTTGATTTGCCAATGTGTTATTAGGACTCTATTATAATATGTTCATGAGGGATATTTTCTGTAATTCCTTTTTTTAATGTCTTTTTCAGGGTTTAAAATCAGACTTGTACTAATTTCATAAAATGAATGGAACCTGTTCTCTGTTCCTCTATTACCTTATAGAGCTTACGATTGATATTTTTCCTTTTTAAAATGTTGGATATAATTCACCAATAAAACCATTTGAACATGAAGTTTTCTCTGTGGGAAGATTTTTATTTAAGAATTTGTTTTATTATAAACAGGGTGTTATTAAGTAAAAATACTTTTAGTGCTCAGCCCTACTAATTTCAACCACTTGAGCACCTTGAATTCTGGTTTTGGTCTCTAAATTAATGAGAATGCTATGCCTCCTAGGGATTTGTCACTTTGAAAACATCTCATTTTCAAAGTCAACTTCTTTGGAAAGCCCTCCCCCCATCACCTATGATTAAGTGGACTAGCCAAGTGATTTCATATCCAATGAAAACAAATTGCTTATTTTCTTCTCTACTGCCTCTGAGACCAACTCCTTAAAAGACTTCCTCATTCACCAGTGCATGTGAGAATTTAGCTTTGTGTGCAGTACTTAGTACTTCCTCAACAAACATTTGTAGTCATTAAGAGAGGCAGAGAAACAGAGGGGCTAGGAAGAGTAAGAGGGAAAAAGAGAGATGGAGAGGTAACCATTTTTTATTTTACAACTTGTTTGCCTGAGTTTTTTTCTATAGTTTCTTTCAGTTTCAAATTAATTTGTTTGAACCATATAAACTGGTTAATATTTAATCACAATTGACTACAAAAAAAGAAATTTTATATGGTTCAACTTACTACATTAATTATATGATTTTAACTTGGAAAGTCTCTTTCTTCCTTGACAACACAAGATAATTTTATGGACTTTTTTTTTTTTTTATCTAAGATAGACTAAAACTTCAATGGAACATATACTGGCTTGTAACCTTCTCTATGTTACACTATAAGGGTCAGTGTCTTTGTCTATAAACCATGAATAGAAAGGGTACTGACTTTATAAATCATTTTGAGAATGTGATGTGCCTTACATATACACTAATATTAAATGTTAACTGTTAGTAACATTACCACTGTTATTATGAGTTGATTTTGTACTTTAAAACATCCAGGAAGATATGGTTAAAAATGAATTATGTGGTTATTTTTCAGGTGTATTTCAAGGACAAATAATTTTTTTATATAGCAGAACCTTTAAATTGTTACCTTACTTACTTACAAATAGACTCCATCAACTACCTATTTTCTAACCTTCAGTATATGCAATTTGTCCCCCAATTAATGCTTACAATGTATGCAAAGGTTAATATAAAACAACTTTAAAATGCATACAATGCAGTATGTCAACATTCTTCCTTTATTTAACTCCTATGTAAGTTAATGAGAAAAATGTAAACACTACAATAGAAAACTGGAAAAAGTGTGAACAAATGATACATATTAAAAAGCAAACGACAGTAAACACATAAAAATATTCTATTGCTTTACCAACAACAGATGCAAATTAAAACAGCAGTAAAACATGATTTTCACTGCCAAATCAATGTGATTAAAAAAAATATCCCATGTCAGTAAGAATGCAGGAAAATGGGCAGCTATAGACTAATGACAAAGCTGCAAATTATTATTATTTTTTAAATGGATGGCAGTTGTCAACATATATATTGAAACAATAAATATTTAAACCTTTTGACCCAGAAATACCATTAGGAATATACCCTCAGGCAATAAGAAATAAACATAATGATTTATATCAAAAGAAGTTTATCACCACAGGTTATAATATGTGTAAAAATAAATAATAACCTTACTGTCTAACAGTAAAAACAATGGTCATATAAATGATGATAAAGTAAAAAGATTGAGAATTGAGAGGACTATGCAATATATATTAGGAAGGGTAAATGTTTAAGGAAAGATATAATGTAATGTAGAGTTCTAGTTTTAAAGTTTGTGTAGAGGTGTTTATTAATGGCTGTCTCTAGATGTTGATTATAGGATGTCTTACTCTTCCTTATATTGTTAAGCATTTCATAATAAACATACATTATTTTAATAACTGAGGAAGTCATGCCTGCACATTTATTTTGAGAAATGGGTACCTATATTAAGAATAGTGGAGGCTTTCAGGGTTTTTTTCAAGCATAACAATTATTTTAATACAAAATCATGATGAAATTTCTATTGCACTTGTCTTGCATTAAATAATTATTAGGGAAGATGTTTAAGAACAACTCTCTATTTTTTATTTAACTGGAGAAAAATGAACAGTTCCCATGCAGCACAGAGCAATATATGGAAAAGGACAGTGGTTTGCTACCTCAAGGAAGGGGTTATCAGCTGCCAAATCATTAATTAGACCAGCATTTTCTATTGAAAAGTTATTGACAGATGCAGAGGAAAATGAAGCATGTGCACAAATGCAAAACTGGATATGAATTTGTTTCAAAAGGTAACTGTTTTGTTCTAAAAAAACTCTTACAGTGCCCATAAAATTAATCTCCAGGCACTGAGTATCTGTTAAGGATAAAGATGTGTCCCTGGCATGTTCACAGTCTGTTATTTCGCTTTAATGCTGAGTTTCATGGTATATTGCTAATAGCTTAGAACAAGACATTGATAATAATAAATGTACCTTTGGACTATATTATTCTTCTGAGATACAATTTGAATACTTTATACACACACACACATATATATATATATAGTTTTTGCTTATTCTAAAAAAATAAATTAGATTTCCTCTAAAATTGCGTACCTTCATAAAATCACATAGCACTTTTTATGGCAAGTAATAGATGTTAAAACTCATAAGCTCTTAGTTTTTTTATGTATAAAAGGATAATTTTGTTTACATTATAGAGCAGTAGTAAGCATTAAATATAATTATATATATATATATATATATATATATATATATATATATATATAACTGTTAGTTTAATTTTCCTCAACCAATCTTGCAAGAAGTATCAACTCTTTAAAGTCATTGAATTGACTTTTTATAACGTTAAATTGTACTTTTCAATCTTTAAAGTTGGTCAATGAAATATAATAGAATTTGCATGAAATATTCTCAAGCAAAATTTGAGTCTCAACTCTCATTCTGATAGAAGATGGATTTTCATAAGGTAAAGAACAATGACTCATGTTTATAAAGGCTAAGAGTCTCTTTTTTTCTTTCTTTCTCACATGCATGCACAAACACACATGCACACAACACACACACACACTCACTCATACAATGGGCAGTAATGCCCAATAGCCACCCTAAGATTTCATATGCATCCTCTTGTTTTTAGCATGAAGTTGTATATTGACATACGCTGTGATTCATACAGTATGAATCTATTGGTATAAACCTTTGTTTGAATTTTTTTAAAGGTATTTACTAGAGATTAATATATCACATAAATTGATTAATCTGTGTTCAGATTTTGGTCTTAGACTTGAGTGCCAAAGAGCAAAGGAACCATTTATATAGTTTTATCTCATATAACTTCTAATTTTGTTGTAGGTAACAAATCATGCAAAATAATTTTACATTTAATCAACGAGAAAACATTTATTGGAATCTATTGCAGAAGTTTTCCAACTTTAGCAAGTATTATATTATGACTGGAATTTATTCAAAATATAAAAACCAGCTTTCTACTATTCTATGGTTATTGCAGTTGCTACAGGACTTTGTTTAGGACATTATCTACAGTATCATCTCTGCTGTAATTTTCAAAAGATGTTTCAAAATTAAATAACAAAAGGTTTTATTTTCCTTCTTGAATGAGTAATTTCTCCTTCTATAGGTTGTGATCTGTCAGGATCATAAAAGGGTTGCTACAAAGAAAATCAGCAATATTACACCAATCAGTTGTAATCTAGATAAAGAACTGTCCTAGAGTGCCAGGAATTGGAAATAGAATCCTGAATTCATTGCTCCTGGACAGTGGTTCAGACGAGTTAATGGGAAGCATGATACTTGACTCATTTGTGATAATACTGTTTGCCCGAGTATGGTAGCATATAGGGGGTGGGAAGGAAACCGGAGAGCTGAGGACCAGTGCACACATTTCAGTCTCAACCTTTATGAGCACAAATGATGCAAGTTCTCTTATGGAATCATGTCCTTAGATCATACTGCAATACAGTTGAATGAGACTGTTTATTCAAAAAAAAAAAATCATAGTTCTATGTAGTAGAAAAATTCAAAGTTCTCTTTACTACAAAGCATGAAATGTAATACTTGCTTTAAGAAATGTATGGTACACTTTTTAAATTATTTTTTGCCGCCTATCAGTGCCCTTTGATTCATAAGGCAATTACAAAAGCAGAAAAGAAAGTTGCCCTTATTTCCAGTTGCAGAGAATGGCATTATATCTAACAATTAAATAATAGAACCAAGTGTCATAATAAAAAGGAATAGCTATTATATTTTACCACAAAACCATTTGCAGGTATGTAAGAACTACATTTTTAAAACTGCTGTCTTCATACACTAGCTTACACATGATAAATGCAATATTTGTTGCTTGAATAGAACATTCCTGTTTAGTTACATTGTTTATATTTTGACTAAGAAGCATTTATTCTAAATATATAGTTAAATAATAATATGTTAAGGTTATATTTCAGAGTGAAGTAGATTTTATTCATGTGGAATGCCATAATTCTCAAAACACGTAAAGTACTATAGTGAATGTTAATTATTTGTAAGACATTACGTCCAACCCAGACCACAAGTTTTTATTCTACTGTATAAATAACCTCATAAAATCTCTTTGGTGATCCAGGCCAAGTAATTTACATAGCATTCTTTCAATACTGGTCAGTCTTTGCCATTTCTCCCTAAAATCTATAACTACACTACATTTATTTAAAATGGCCTGCACTCAATTTACTTAAAACAGCCAAGATATGATACAAATTCTGAAAACTAAGTCTTTTCACCGCTCTACACTTATCACATTATAGAGGAAGTGTTTGTGTGTGAGTTTTCAGAGAAAGAAAGAGAGAAGTGGAAAGAAAAATCATTTGCTTCAGAAGTAACCCTTAACTTGAAAAATTATGAACTTTACACATATTCAGTTAATGTCTCCATTGACACATTCTTCAAAAGCAAACGTTTTTTTGTATGGGCTGTAGTAAAAGTTTACTACAGCCCATAACTTGATCTTGAGGCATCACTCAGACTTCTTTAATACTACACATCTTCATTGCTTTTATTGTTGACCTTATTGACAGTTCATTGGTGAATTGTCTGACACACAGAACCAAAATGTTCCTTGTAAGGTTGCTACAGAACAAAAGAAAGTATAAATAGCAATACAACTTCATCTTTTCTTTCTTTCTTTACCTGTTTTTTCCTTCCTTCCTTCCTTTTTTCTTTCTTCCTGCCTTCTTTTCTTCCATTCCTTCTTTTTTGTTCTTATATGATAAACTTATTAACTTAAGAAAAGCAAGACTTTACAATAAATAAATATATTTGGAGTCTTGAGGCTGAATTATTTATCAGGTTGAGTCACCATTGATGGTGGGTCATTGCAAAAATTACCCCCCCACACACACACAGTAAAACAGGTTTAACCTGATTGCATTTCATTGTACGGTAGAACTCTTCAGTAGGCCTAGTAAGTTGTTTTAATATCTTTTTATTTAACTATGTTATATATAGTGAACGACCCACTCTCTCTAAATAAATGTCCAAAGACACATAGGAAACCAAAAACCCAGCTACAATAAAAATTTTCAGGAACAATTTCAAAATAGTTCTTTCTTGACTTTGATTTTATAAACATTCACGCAGTTATGGATTAGAAGATGGACTATGTATTCAGATATTTTTTTAGACCTGTATAAACTTTGATCTTCAAAGTTAAAAGTAAGAACAAACAATCTAGATAAAGATTCTAGAAGCTATAAATGTCTAATTTCACATCTACTCTAGAGCTCCAAACTGATACCCTTGTCCTTTGTCTTGGATGCTTTTCTTTCTGTCGCACATTGAATACTTGATTACACATTAATTCCTTTGCCACATTCATCATTACTGTCAGTGTTACTGTATCATACTTGACTGATGCAATGTTGACACTTCAGTATTTTTCTTTTGACTGTATTAAGTTCATAATTTTTCAAGTATTGAGTATCACTGGGTATGATATACAAAAGTTTACTTTCCAAATGTAAATATTTTATGTAAATCCTTATGGCACTAGTAACAAAAATTCCAGTTAGAAAAAATGCTCTAAAGCATTTTCAAATGTAATTATATTGGGGAAATTAAAAAAGAGTCATTAAAGAAAGCATGTTTTCTCCATGTTTTGTCCTAAAAGAAAAAGTCAGTCAAAGAGATTGATTTTTCTTAACTCATTTATAGGATATCCTATGAGAGATAACTTGACATTAAAAGTGATTGATAAGCTTATCTTAAAAAGTTAAAGTGAAGGATAATTTCAAATAGCTCTACAGAATTGGAATGGATTATGGATTGTACCTGGTTTTCTGACAGACTCAATCTCTTATTTGGGTAATAAAAGGGCTTTGCAAGTCATTCATGATTTAAACTGAAGATGTACATATACTTTGGCATTCAAGGTAGGATCCTTAGCAAATAAACCAAAAGGACACTATGGGATAATAACATTGAGATACTAGGCATAATGCAGATTGTTTCAGACGATCTGAGACAGCTGAGACATGTCCCTCCAGCTATGAAACATAACTATGTTTTCAGATGTAAACTATAATAATCCAAACAAAATGCTTAGTTAAGATGAAGTAAAGAAAATACAAGGGATCCAGAACAGGCAAACCACGATTCAAAAGAACGAAGTTGGAGGGCTCACTGTTTGATTTCAGACAAACTACAGCAATCAACACAGTGTAGTACTGGCATAAGGATATCCATATACACCAATGGATTAGATTCAAGAGTCTATGAATAAATCCTTGCATTTATGTTTAATTAATTTCAACAAGGGTGCCAAGACAATTCCGTGAGAAAACAATAGTCTTTTCAACAAACAGTGCTGGAACAAATGAACATCCACATGCACAATAATGAAATTGGACCTCTGTCTCATACCATATCTTAAAAAATTAACTCAAATTGATCAAAGACCTGTCAGAGCTAAATTATAAAACTCTTAAAAGAAACCAAAGGTAAATTTTTATGACTTTGGATTAGTCAATGATTTTTTAGAACCCTTTCAGAAGAAACCAGGCTAGTCAACACCTTAATCTTGGACTTGCAGCCCCCAGAACTGTGAGAAAATAAAATTTTGTTGTTTAGGCCACATCATCTGTGATACTACATTATGACAGCTTTCACAAACTAATATAACCACTATCTAATTCTAGAACATTTCATCACCTCAAAAAAACTACTCTAATACAAATGGTATTCCTTACTTACTCTGAATAATAAACCTTTCTCTAATAAGAAGAGAGAAAATATATCTTACCTGTTGCTTGTTTTAACTTTATAAAATCATTTGAATTTTATATTTTCAATCTTTTAAAATAACTACTTGTCATGCTCTTTTACCACAAAGCTATCAAGATCCTTTATATTTTTACTCTAATAGATTTAATGGATTTTTTTATTTACAGGTTTCGATCCTAAATTACTTTTAAAAGTTAAGTCTTAATACCTCCTTTCTATCAACCTACACCCTCTTCCTATTTATTAGTTCCCTGCTTAAAATTCACTGCATGATAATATTTAATAAGATAAAATAATAATAATAATACTCAGTACAAAAGCTTAAAATCCCCACAATTAAATAATTTGTCCCCACATCCTCCTTATGGATTTATTTTTGTTCTTCTTAGTGTAAGCAGGTGGATTTATTTTAGGGCATATTTATCCTATATTGAATCCTATATTCAATAAATGCAATAGGAAAACTATTTCACTAATTTATTTTTTTAAAGAATACAATTGAATTTCAAATTCATTTTGTATATAAAGATAAAGTTCAGGAGTATCAAAAATGTAAACTTCAAAAAATAATCCCATAAAAGTTTTAAAAGAAAATGTGAAAACATTTATCTGTAAACATAAAGTGGAGAGACTCTAAGCAGAACATAAATATACATGCCATAAACAAAATATATAACTTAAATTATATAAATATTTTAATTTAAAATATAACAAAGTCATAAAAGAAACAAAAAAATGCTTTGAAAAAAGGATACATAATTTTTAGGCAAATAGCAAATGCTCTTATTTAAAAAATAAATAAGAAAGATAAAACAAAGCATTTTTTAAAGTGAGCTATAGATATGATTGAAATTTCTCAGAAAAAAATCTACCCATTTGGATTTTACAGAAAAGTCAGGAAATTTCCATTCTACATTGTGCTTGAAAGAACAGGTTAGGCCAGTGAAGATGCTCAAGCAGTGGAAGAAGCTGCAGCCTTGTTCACCCTTTCCCATTCTCTGCCACAGCCAGAGATGCAGTGGGGCTTGTAGATTCTCTATGCAAAGTGAGCTTCCTCTCACTTCTTTTTTACTGCAAGGACGTCCACCATCTGAACCAGACCAAACTACAGAATCTGGTATAGAATTTACAATCAGTAAAAATGATTATGCAAGTTCTGCATAATTTTATTTGCCTTTCAGTTATCAAAAAACAAAAACAAACAAACAAAAAAACACAGAAGAGGCACAAAAAACATACACCAATTAAGAACACTTGAGCCCTGGCCAAATCTCGGTGGATTAGTTAGTTAGATCGTTGTCCCTATGAGCCAAGGTTGCAGGTTCAATACCAAGTCAGGGCACATGTAAGAATCAATCAGTGGCCCTGGCCCTGGCTGAGTAGCCCAATTGGTTGGAGCATGGTTCAGATACCCTAAGGTTGCAGGTTTGATCCCCAGTCAAGGCACATACAAGAATCAGCCAATGAATGCATGGATGGGTAAGACAACAAATCAATTTCTCTCTATCTCTTTTTCAAATCAATAATTTTAAAAAAGAGTCAACCAACATAAATAACAACAAACTAAAAATTCTCTCTCTTCTCCTTTCTCTCTCACTATCTCAAATCGATAAATAAAATTAACACACACACACACGCACATACACATGTACATGGAGGTAAATGGATTCAGCTCTGCAATACTGTTCTAGCTTCTCATGAGTAAACACTCAAAATTCTGACCCTCGTGGTTAGAGCCTATTTCCCTTTAAGCAATTAAGTCCATGAATGGGACATTTCAAAAACAGAGAGATCTGCTTATTATAATTTTTAGAGTTGTTTTCCAGCCACATTGTATTCCTTGTTGTGGTGCAAGACCTTCAGCTGGCTTGGCCCTGATCTAGGCACCCATCCTCACCTGCCGCGAGTGTAAGCAGTGGTCCTCAGAGATTTCACAGGCAGCAGCACCTGCCAGGAAGCAATAAGAGTGAGCAGGACCAATGGGACCAGTGTGGCTTATGACTACACCTAAGATGGGCCATTAGTGCAGAAGCTTAAAATCCTCACAATTAAACAATTTGTCTCTCTAATAATGAAAGCTTCAAAGGGAAATCACAAACTCCCTTCATACTTGCAGCAAAGTCTCCTGCTCATCTCCCCTTTTAGACCCAAAGGAGATTGTTCTAACTTCCCTCCCCATGAATAAAGAAAGCAAGCTACAGTTCATCCCTTTTTAGCACGTAACAGTGTGTTGGTCAGTATGGGTCTTAAATTGTTGCTATTGAATAGTAGAATTTTGAGAATTAAGCCACAGAAAGAAATATACAAAGACCATGTCATGACTTTACCAAAAGGCATGGATTCTCAATTTCTGGCCTGTATTATAACTTACTTGTGGACATATCTGCCACTCAGAACTTTCCTCTTTATTATATCAGCACATTCTAAACAAGACATTTTACACAGAAGCCAAATAAAAATATGCCTTTAATTTAGGATATTCTCTTCACTACATATGATTTGGCAAACCCAGTATGTTATAACCAGTGTTGGGATTAAGCCTGTTTTTACTTGTTCAGCAGAACTGATATTTAATTTTTTCTTGAGTTCGGCAAACTGGTTGTTAAAATGGCACTTGTTGTCAGGGTTCTCTGTAAGGCAGGTGCCTGGGCTGCCTCCCAATGTGGAGATTACGCATTTACATTCCTTACTCTTTTTTAACGTTCATCCATGCAACAGTGTATGCTAAGCACCCATAGTAATGTTCATTCCGTCTGTAGGTGAAAAAAATTGCAAGCGAGGACGCTAATGAAGAAGCAACATGGAAATACCTTAAATAACAGTTTTATTATTTTTGTTAGGTATTATTTGATTTTAATTAATATTTTAAAACTCTTTCTTAGAACATAATCTAGTTTGTGTACCTCTTTTGTTGTTCTTATTTAAGTATTAAATGCATGAAATAATAAACTACCTTTCAGTATATCTTTTTTTATACTTAAAACAGTCATTAGGGTAGAGAACTGGTTGTTAAATTATTTGAACCCCACCACTGGTTATAACTAATGAAGAATTAAAGAAATTATGATTATTTTCTGTTAGAAGTCCTGTCAAGATGCTACCCTAGCCATTTTCTTATGTATAAGAATACTAAATATTAACTATGGATTCCTATTGTTTATTCCTAGATCAATACCCACAAAGCATTAAAATAGTTTTCACATTTTGCTGCCCTCGATTTGACAGTGTTGTTCACAGCACTGTAAAAACATGACACTTTTTGACATTTGTAGAACTAGCAATTACTGATAGTAAGAAACATGAAAAGGGCCCAGTCAGCCTGTCTTACTTTAACGGTGTCCAATGACATGATCAAAATTGCTTCAGAAACACACTTACTCAAGTGAATAAGTGTTGAAGTAATACACACAGGGAGGAAAATCCATCTTTGCTGAAGCAAGTAGGAGGGAAACAGTAGGCCAGTAACATTGCAACTAAGCAGTGCATATATTTTACCTTAAAACAAGGCCAAACCAACAAAAACAAAGTTTTCAGGATTTTACCTTATTTCCCCATATTGCCTCTTCATGAGACATAAATGTAGAATGAAGAATGTTGGCCACATCACTGGGAAACAAATATCACATATTTGTGATTTCCAAGACCTGGTAAGTCCAGGGCAGGAAGGCTTCCTTTTACTTGCAGTATGGAGATGCATAAGCCCAGGGGCCAGTATCCAAGCATTAAACTTTCGTCCAGGGGCCATAGCTTATGATCTGTTGCCAATTGACCAGACAGTTCTGCTGTTCACTTACCTGTTATCTAACCCACTCTTCTAATCTGCAGAAGGGATCAAAATAGTTCCCTCTATTTTATTCTTCTAATCTTAGAAATGGATGAAAATATTTCTTAACCTTAAAGGCATACTGCTAAAAGAATATTGTTCAACTTTAATAAGTGCAAAAGAAATTCAGATAAAAATCATGGCCATACCAACACTTTGTTCCAATTTTTAAGTCTCTTGAAAATTGTATAGTTTTGAGAGCAAATTAAAGTATATATTTTCAGGGTTTTAGAGTGTACTACCTATACTGTGTACCTAATCTATTTATCTTCTCCCTCTCTTTTTCTGTCTTTGTCAGAGACTGCTATTCAAAAGAATTATACAAATTTTCATTGCCTCCAGCCATTTTAAAAAATCTCCCTGGGCATTTCTCCAGGAAGCTAGTTCCTTGTCCTTCTATTGTTAACTGAAGACGCACCACTAAGACTCTAAGACTAGGAGTACAAGTAAAAGGAAAAGTTTATTACAAACAAAAGAAAGAGTTTAGTACACTCGCGAGCGGGCACTAGGCAGGTGGGCTGCCAGGCACCCTATACAGCGCTCTCACAGCAGTTTTATACTTTACTTTTTAGGAAAGGGCGGGGGCAGGGGATTTAGGTATTTGCCTTGAGCAAGCGGTTTCCCATTAGGTGGGTTTGAGCAACGTCCTTATCTGTTTACAGCAGGGTGCAGTTTATCTAGTTCTTGTCACACAAGACATTTAGGGTGCAGTTTATCTAGTTCTGTCACACAAACCCTAAAGGTCATATGAAAGGTCATATGGAATTTTCCCTTGTTCTTGTTTTTCCCTTACATTTCCCCCTCTTGTTCTGTATATCTCTAATCCTAGAGATTAGTGTTTTCAACTAGTCTTTCATAATGCTGTCGTACTATCATTAATTTTACTGCTCCTATCTGCCCTTGCAAGAAAGTGGTTAGCCTATTCAGGACACAGGGTCCGACAGTGACAACTAGAAGTAATACTATAAGGGGCCCTGCCAAGGTGGAGATGAGGGTTGTTAACCAGGGTGATTTAGAATACCACCCTTCAAACCATCCTTGCTGATCTTGTAGCCTTTTCTCCCTTGCTTTCAGCCTTTCTTTCAGCTTACTCATAGAATCTCGTACTACTCCGGTGTGATCAGCATAGAAGCAGCATTCCTCCTTTAGGGCAGCACATAGTCCACCTTCTTTCAGAAATAACAAGTCTAGGCCTCGCCTATTCTGTAATACTACCTCAGATAGGGAAGTTAGTAACTTCTCTAAAGCCTCTATAGATTGCTCTATAGCTTTTAAGTCCTGTGTAATGGCAGATTCAAGTAGCGCCATCTGTCGAGGTCCTTCAACTAGGGCCGCAGCCCCTGTTCCTACTCCTGCTAGTACTCCTGCTCCTAACAGGACTGCTAAAGTGAGGGTAACAGGCTCTCTTCTATATCTAGTTCGCCCCTCGATTGCTTCTTCAAAGTCTTCATTCCCATGGTAGGTCAGGCGGGGAAAAACCCTGACCATTACACAGAAATCCTGAGAGTTATTAAAGGCTTGGGTGGACACACAGGGGGTTAAACCTGTTCTGCATGCCCACCGTGTTCCTTCTTCTGGGATCAGATAAGAATTATTGGGGGAGACTAAAATGGTCTGGAGACATCGTGCCTTGTCTAAGGCAGATGGAGTTCCTAGGCATATTCCTTGTCCTGTTACCTCTGGAAGGGTGAGCATATGGCGCTTATTCCAATTACATTGGGAAGAACTACTATTTTCATGATAACTCCCATTAATTGCAACTCCTTCGTAGTAGGGAGGTTCTGCCTGCAAGCAGATCCAGCATGAGTCAGTTAGGTTGGGGTAGGTATGATTTAGAGCTCTGTAACTCCCCTCTACTAAATCTAGCAACCGCTGTCCCGTAGTTTCTAATTCTGACGGATCTGTAGGCAGGGGTATACCACTGGCTGAGTTGGAGGCTGTATTTGTTGGCGATGGGGTGACTCGTGCAGGAATTGGATGAGCTTTTCCAGGTTTGGGGGCTCCCTGATTGGCAAGTAGTCTATTAGGTCCTATTGGACTTCCCTTGGTAGTACTTAGCTGAAGTCTGATTTTAAATGTTACACCAATGTCTGGACCTGGCACATACATCCTTAACCCTCATTGTCTACCTTTTATCCAGGTATTGTCCTGTTTTCTTCCGTGCTGAGTGAAGGTAATATTTAACGGGTTGCAGGTAAAGTTAAGACAAGGTCCTTCACCTATCCAAATGCCTGGTCGTCTATCACCCATCCCTGGTCTCTGGCTAGGGACCCCTCTGGGTAGACACCGGGAGTTTTTGGTTCCTGCTTCTTTTTGAGTTACTGACACAACCCTGATCCAATCCCAGGAGGATGCGGGCCTCCAGTGAGTCGTCCCAGTAGTCTCACAACCCCAAGCCTTGCAATAGAAGGCTTCTGGTCCTCCGCATTTCCAAGCAATGTTCTTATTACGACCGTCCTGGGGACAGACATAAAAGTCAGTCGTCCTGAGAGTCGAGCGGAATTCTGGGTGAGAGCATCCAAAGCCTACAGCTCCTATTCCACTAGTTGGGCATTCACATTTTCTGGACTCACAAGGAGGGGGGTTACCCGGGTCTGTGGTTGGGATGTCCCAGGTCTCTAACCCTGCTGCTAACTGACAGAGGTCTGGATGCAGGGATGGCCACCAAGTCCAAGGGGGATGATTATCAGAAGTTATTTCCCATACTATGTCACTAGTCCCTGATATCACTTGCCATGTCTGCCGGGTTGGCTGATGAGGATTCGTTGCGGCGGCGAACACGCAGCTTGAGGGGGCTGTCCGTTTTCTCCACTGTCCATTGGTCATCAGGAGCAGGAGCAGGCTTGAGATGCGAAGCATGGATCCAAGCAGCGATGCCATCGACCTCTACAGCAGTGGGGGTGATGAGGAGGACCTGGTAGGGTCCCTTCCAGCGAGGTTCGAGTGTACGGTGCTGGTGTCTCCGGACGTAGACGTAGTCCCCAACCTGGTGACGATGCGGGGTTCCGTCTCCTGCCGGCTGGTAAAGGTCAGATAACTGCTTCCACAGGCAATGTTGCACTTTGGCTAGGGCCTGTAACCTAACAGACAAGGGTGTATTCGGGATATTCATGTCAGAGGGGGATAAATCCCGAATGGGCGGTGGGGTTCCAAAGAGTATTTCAAAGGGAGTCAGGTAAGTTTTGGCGGAAGGGGTATTCCGTGCCCGGAAAAGAGCGTATGGTAGGAGCATTACCCAATCTCTATGGCCAGTCTCTATGACTAATTTAGTTAGGGTCTCTTTAATCGTCCTATTCATTCTCTCTACCTGTCCTGAACTCTGGGGTCTATAAGCACAATGAAGTTTCCAATTAATCCCCAATATTTTGGCTACCCCCTGGCTTACCTGGGCCACAAACGCCGGTCCATTGTCAGACCCTATTACCTTTGGAAGGCCAAACCTGGGAAAGATTTCTTCCATGATCTTCTTAATTACTACCGCCGCCGTCTCATGTTTGGTAGGGAAGGCTTCTACCCATCCTGAAAAGGTGTCTACAAACACTAAGAGATACCTTAGTCCATACTTGGCAGGTCTTACCTCGGTGAAGTCTACTTCCCAATATTGGCCCGGTCTGGTGCCTCGGAGACGAGTTCCACTGGTTCCTTTGGCTGGGTAGGCATTTACTATCTGGCAGGCCTTGCAGGCTTCTATTACCTCCTTTGCCATTAGCCTCTTTTCAGAGGAGGTTAATGTCTTATCATCCTGGAGCAGTTGTACTAGTTTATCAGTCCCAAGGTGGGTGAGACGGTGGGCCATCTGGAGGAACGTTCGAATGTCCTCAGGTTCCTTTAGGTGGGTTGAGGTGGAGGATGGCTCTGCTTCTATGGCGAGGATGTTGGAGGCAGTCCTCATGGCTACCGCTCGTGCCTCTTCATCTGCCCTCCTGTTGCCTTTGGCTACTGGGTCCTGCCCTTTCTGGTGCCCAGGGCAATGGACAATGGCCAGCTCCCGTGGGAGCATGACAGCATCTAAGAGGGCTAGGATTTCTTGTTTATGTTTAATATCTTTACGTGCTGACGTGAGCAGGCCCCTTTCTTTGTAAATTGCCCCATGCACATGTGCAGTGGCAAACGCATACCTGCTGTCCGTGTAGACGGTGGCCCGTTTACCACTGGCCAGTTCTAGAGCTTTTGTTAGAGCTATTAGCTCTGCTTTTTGGGCTGAGGTTCCTGGGGCAAGTCTCTCTGACCAGATTACTTTTTCCTTGTCTACCACTGCAGCCCCAGCTCTGCATTCTCCTTCGCCCAGAAAACTGCTCCCATCAGTGTACCAAATTAAGTCAGATTGTGGCAATGGTGTGTCCCATAAATCCTTTCGAATCCCAGTCTCCTCGGCTAGGATATCCCTGCACTGATGGTGGACAGTTTCCCCCTCTTCCCTGGGTAGCAGGGTGGCTGGGTTCAAAACAGTTGGAGAGCCAAAGGTGATCCTGTCTTTATCTAACAGGAGGCTCTGGTAATGAGTAATGCGGGCATTAGTTAGCCAGCGGTCCGGAGGTTGTCTGATTATGCTCTCCAGAGCATGGGGGGCGACAATAGTCAATTTCTGGCCCAGAGTCAGTTTGTCAGCATCTTTTACCAGTAGGGCTACAGCGGCAAACACCCGTAGACACCCTGGCCACCCTTTTGCGACTGCGTCTAACCTTTTAGAGAGGTAGGCTACTGGTCGCTTCCAGGGTCCCAGAGACTGAGTCAGTACTCCTTTAGCTATCCCTTCTTTTTCATCTACATAGAGAGTGAATGGTTTCTCTATGTTGGGGAGTGCCAAGGCCGGGGCTGATAACAGCGCTCTTTTGATTTGGTCAAAGGCCTTTTGCTGTTCATTTCCCCATGTATACTCAGTTCCATCCTTTAATAGGAAGTACAGAGGAGCAGCTAATGCGGCAAAGCTGGGTATCCACAGTCTGCAGAAACCTGCTGTGCCTAAGAATTCCCTGAGGCCCTTCCGGTTTTTCGGGGGCGGGATTTGAGTAACAGTCTTTTTCCTGGCCTCAGTTAGCCATCTCTTACCGTCTCGGAGAGAGTAGCCCAGGAAGGTGACCTCGGGTTGACAGATCTGGGCCTTCTTGGCAGATGCTCGGTATCCCAGTTTGGCCAGTTCGACCAGCAGCTTCTCAGTTCCCTGTTTGCATTGCTCTATGGTGGCGGCTGCAAGTAACAGATCATCAACATACTGTAACAGAGTTACCTCAGGGGTGGAGGCCCGGTAGGCACTCAAGTCCTGATGCAGCACTTCGTCAAAGATGGTAGGAGAGTTCTTGAAGCCCTGGGGTAGCCGTGTCCATGTTAGCTGTCCGCTGAGTCCATTCTCAGGGTTAGTCCATTCGAAAGCAAACAGGGATTGGCTGTCCTCATGCAGGCGCAAGCAGAAGAAGGCATCCTTCAGGTCCAGCACTGTATACCACTTCCTGTCAGGACTGAGGGTACTGAGGAGGTTGTAAGGATTTGGGACCGTTGGATGTATGTCTATCACCCTACTGTTAACCTCTCTTAAATCCTGGACTGGTCTATAATCCCCCGTCCCTGGTTTCTTCACTGGCAGCAGGGGGGTGTTCCATTCTGATTGGCAATGCCTTAGGATCCCTTGTCCTAGCAGCCTCTGGATATGAGGCCTGATGCCTTCCCGGGCCTCCTTACTCATGTAGTATTGTCTGACCCTTCCGGGGGTGGCGGAGGGCTTTAAATATACTACTATCGGAGGCCTTTGTACTGCTAACCCTGGCCCTGCCGTTTCTGCCCAGGCTTCTGGGAAGCTCTGGAGCCATCTGTCTGTTGTCGAATGGGGTCCGGGGGTAGGGGCTTCATATAATTTATATTCATCTTCAGCAGACAAGGTCAGCATGGTCACAACAGGCTGACTGACAAGAGGGTTACTGAATCTTACTTCTGGCCCCTGAGGTTTGAAGTCAATACTTGCCCCTAACTTGGTAAGCAGATCTCTCCCCAGCAGCGGGGCGGGGCATTCTGGTATGACCAGAAAGGAATGCTGTACTTTTCCTTTCCCCAGGTCCATTGTCCTTTTAGTTGTCCATGACCTATGCTGGCATCCATTTGCCCCTTGGACTAAGGATTTTTTGTTTGAAAGGGGTCCCAGCAGGCTCCGCAAGGCGGAGTAAACTGATCCTGTATCTACCTCAAAGTCGATTGGTGTCCCCTCCACGTTGAATGTTACCCTGAGTTCGGGGAGGGGGTCCGAACTCCGACGCCCCTAATCTCCTAAGGCAAGAACCTCTTCAGCTTTCTTCTTTTTCTTGGGGCAGTCTTTTACCCAGTGCCCTTCTTCTTTACAGTTGGCACATTGGTTAGGCCCCAGTCTTGGCCTTTGGCGCGGGCCCGAGGTACTATTCTTTCCTTTTCTGTCCTGTTTTCCTACTACGGTAGCCAAAATTTTAGTTAACTCTTTATTCCTTCGTTTATCTCTCTTATTCTCTAATTCTTCACGCTCTTTCTCTAATCTTTGTTCCTTCTCTTCTGCTGTCTCCCTTTTGTAATAAACTTTGTCAGCTTCTTTGACTAAGTCTCTCAGAGCCATATCCTGTAACCCATCTATTCTCTGGAGCTTCCTCTGAATGTCAGTAGCTGACTGCCCTATAAAAGTCATAGCTAGTGCCCCTCTCTGTTCTTCAGACTCAGGGTCGAAAGGGGTGTACCTCCTATAGGCTTCTATTAGTCTTTCTAAGAATCTGGATGGGGATTCCTCTGGCCCTTGAGTTACTTCTCTTACCTTAGCCAAATTAGTGGGGCGTCTCGCCGCCGCTCGGAGACCCATCATCAGAGTCTGGCGATAGAGTAAGAGTTGCTGCCTACCTTCAGGCGTATTAGGGTCCCAGTTAGGCCGCCTCAGGGGAAAAGCCTCATCTATAAGGTTGGGGAGTTGAGTAGGGCGACCATCAGGTCCAGGAACTAATTTTCTGGCCTCAAGGAGAATCCGGTCTCTTTCTTCTGAGGTGAAGAGGATACCTAAAAGTTGTTGGCAGTCATCCCAAGTGGGCTGATGGGAAAATATAAGAGATTCGAGAAGGTCAGTAAGTTTGACAGGGTCCTCTGAAAAAGGTGGATTATTGTTTCTCCAATTGTATAGGTCTGAGGAAGAGAAGGGCCAATACTGAAGTGCCGGCATGTTCCCTCCTTGTCCATCAGGGACAGGGGGTCCGAAAGACCGGAGGGGCAGGGTGATGGCCACGTCATCTGGAGTCTGTGCTCTCCGGCTCCGGGTGCCCTGGGCCGGACCTCCTACTGATGGTCCCTGATCACCCTGATGTGAGGCCCCAGGCTGAGGACCAGCAGCACAGGTGGGAGCACCCCTAGGATAGGGAGGCGGGAACTCTGAATCAAAAAGAATAAGGTCAGTGTGAGATTCAGGGAGAACAGGGGAGGGGAGAGAGGGATATAGGGATGGAGCAGGCACCACTGGCACTGGGGGTTTGAGTGGGAGCATAGAGCAGCTGTTCGGATGAGTTGGAGCAGGTCTAGAGGGGTCCAGGGTGGTGGAGAGAGTTATTGGAAGGGAGGGCATAGGGGGAGGAAGGAAAGGTTGGACCCAAGGAGGAGGGTCGTTCGCCAGGTCTTCCCAAACCCAAATATAAGGCTGTTGATCCGGATGACTATGAGGTCCTGGACTGAAGACAATTGTTTTGACCGCCTGTATGGTGTCCTTATGAAAAGTTCCAGTGGTTGGCCAACCTACTCCGAGGGTGGGCCATTCGGAGGTACAGAAAGTCTGCCACTTGCGCTTCTTAACTAGGAGAGACAAGTTATGGGCTCGGGCATTAACTTCAGACCAATGAGACAAAGTCAGGGACAGTGGGGTCGACGACCTTTGTCCCATGTTAGTCTCAAAGAAATAGAGAGACAAAAAGAAAGCAACAAAGAAGACAGTAACAGAGACACAGTAACAGAGACAGACAGACAAAGCCGGCTGCGCCGCGAACGGCAAAATAAAAAGAAAACTAAGTCTATTGGTCTGGACCTATGAGCTCGGTTAGAAACTGGCAACGAAATTACAGATTCTGTCTGAGACAGCAGATGGACTTCCAAGCGTCCTTGGTCGTCCGCACACTCCGAGGCGTCACCCGGAGTTGTGGCCTGCGACCCCCTGACACGTCTGTCTGTCGCAGTCAGGAGAGACTCACGTCCCTGCCTGACAGCCACCGCCAGTTTCACTTACCAGAAGTGGGCGTCCGTCCGGTGATCTCCGAGGAGATTGGATCTCGGTGGAACCTCCAAATGTTAACTGAAGACGCACCACTAAGACTCGAAGACCAGGAGTACAAGTAGAAGGAAAAGTTTATTACAAACAAAAGAAAGAGTTTAGTACACTCGCGAGCGGGCACTAGGCAGGTGGGCTGCCAGGCGCCCTATACAGCACTCTCACAGCAGTTTTATACTTTACTTTTTAGGGAAGGGCGGGGGCAGGGGATTTAGGTATTTGCCTTGAGCAAGCGGTTTCCCATTAGGTGGGTTTGAGCAACGTCCTTATCTGTTTACAGCAGGGTGCAGTTTATCTAGTTCTTGTCACACAAGACATTTAGGGTGCAGTTTATCTAGTTCTGTCACACAAACCCTAAAGGTCATATGAAAGGTCATATGGAATTTTCCCTTGTTCTTGTTTTTCCCTTACACTATTAGGTCAGAACCAGACACTATACTCATTTCTGTACAAGAACAATGGGATCCTGTTGGGCAAAAAGTTTGTGAAATATGATTTTTATGTCTGCTCACTTATAGTTTGCATTGGGGGCTGGGTAGTACCATGTATATGTGGGTCTGTGTTGGGCAAATGAATTTGTAAAATTTGTGTTTTTAAGTTTGCTCACGTTTGTTGTTAAAAATGGTGCTGGGCAGTGCCAGGTATGTGATCTGTGAAATTGTTAATTACCTTCCTGCTTGGGAAAGGCCATTGTTATGCTAATGTGTTCTGGAAGAGAAAGAAGCCATTTTGGAGATAGAAAGCAGAGTGATGAAGAAGAACCAGAGTTTGTGCAGAGAGAAAGGAAAAGATGTGCAGATGGGAATCAGAGAGGTGAGGGGTTTTTGTGAGCTCCACTGAGACTATAGGGGCCTTTGCTTCTAGGAAAAACTGGAGAAGATTCTCCTGGTTGTAGAACCAGAGAATGCATCTGTGACTCTGGGGGTCCTGTGTGTTTGCTCTTCGGCCAGTGTGAGTCTTGAATAAAGAAATAGCCCACCATTTTTGGGCTCCACTGTTTCTTTACCTTCTGCTCAAATTCAGTGCAAACCTACATGTGAATGACCACGACTATCATGACTACTGGCCCTACAGATCCCTTTGAAAAGAATTTCTCACCATTGTGTCAAAGTGCCATCACATGGCACACATCTATTGCAGGTGTGCCATGATATTAAAACCCTTCATTTTTAGGGCCAGACAGCTGAAACTATTGCAGGAATCAAAGGAGGATCAAAACACCCAGACAATTTGTTAAAAGAAGTAGTAGGACTTTGTAAAGCTAGTAGTCAGGGTCAGAATCACAGCCGCCTGGCTCATGCAGGTTCACATTAGATTTGGACAGTCGGTAATGAAACAATGGAGACAAGAACTGGTGAGCCATCGGCTTTAATTCTAGCTTGCACCCAGTGGGCAAGTAAAAACACACACTGGGCTCCAAAACCCACTTATTCAGTGTTCACAAAGCTACTGACTTATCTGAGTTTCCTAGAATCAAAGGTTTCTAGCTCACCAGACTTATTCACCTCTGTTCCCCATCTCCTTCTCTCTAATAAAAACTCTGCACATACTAGCTTCTTCCTTAGCACTCCACCATCTAGGCTGCTTCTCCTCTCCTCCAGGTGGCCTTAATCTGCTCTCCTCTCTACTGCTAACCTCAGGAACTGAGATCAAGCTCCCTGTCTGCCCCACTTTATAGTGCAGAAATCCAAACCTTCAATCCCATCTACAAACAGGGAAGTCTCCGATACAAAGTCACTCATCTGAAACATAATGGATTCCTCAGGAGAATGCACCATGCTAAATCATCCAATCAGTCAAGGGTGTGGAGAAAAGCTTACTCTTAACACTAAGCCTTAGGCTATACCGACCCGGCCTGCCAACAGCCTGTTCCCCATTACACATTAATATCAACAAACTTCCATGTGGGTAGCGCCATCTTTAACAAAGTGAGCATAATATATTTCATCTGTCCAACAGACTTATTTAGCCAGCAGAGCAGCGTGACCCCAAAAGAGGCAACCAAACACATGCTCCCTGAAGTTAAATTTCTTACATTTTATATACATTTTACAGAATACAGGTTCTCATTTAAGGGTTTTGTGATCCCTTTGTCTAGAGGTATACGTCACTCACATGACCCTAGGATGGGAGGGTGAGTTTAGGTGAGGTCAGAGAATAAGCGTTGAAATTTGTAAATTAAAATCTTAAAAACTTGCCTGACCAGGTGGTGGCGCAGTGGATAGAGCATAGAGTGGGATGTAGAGGACCCAGATTCGAGACCCCGAGGTTGCCAGCTTGAGTGCGGGCTCATCTGGTTTGAGCAGGGCTCGCCAGCTTCAGCTCAAGGTCTCTGGCTCGAGCAAGGGAACACTCAGTCTGCTGTAGCGCCCCAGTCAAGGCACATATGAGAAAGCAATCAATGAAAACCTAAGGAGCCACAATGAAGAATTGATGTTTCTCATCTCTCTCCCTTTCTGTCTGTCTGTCCCTCTCTCTGACTCTCTCTATCTGTCACTACACACACACACACACACACACACACACACACACACACAAAATCTTAAAAAGTTTTAAGAGAAGAGATAGGGGTTTTCAGATAAGTTCTATCTTCCTTTTAATGTGTAACAGGTGGCCCTAAGCACTCTTTTCAGAGAACTATAGAAAGTAGTTAATCCATAATTGGTTGACTCAGCTACTCCTGCTGGCTACTTTCTTTTGAATTCTTCTTATTTCTTCCTCTTCAGTGGAGGAGGGGCAGGGGGGTCTGACTTCTCCTTCCTTAAGACCTCTTAACACAGCAGCCTTATCTGTGTACCCCAGAGTTGTATATAATTTCTTTATTTTTCTAGAAAGGTTTGTAGGTAAATAATTTTGGAATGACTTGATTATGCGATTCAGCATCTTAGAGGTATTGGGGTCCTTATTCAGATATATTATGGACAGACTCTTTATGTCCCCCCTTCAAAAAAAGGTCTTGAAACCTAACCCCCAAGGTGATGGTATTAAGAGGTGAGACCTATGGGAAGTGGAGCCCTAATGATGAAATAAACTCCTTTATAAAAGAGACCCCAGACAGCCTATTGCCTTTTCTGCCATGTGAGGACACAGTGAGAAGTCTGTGACCTGAAAAAAGGGTCCTCACCTAACCATTCTGGCACTTTGATCTGGGACTTTGTAAAGCCAGTAGCCGCGGCCACCATCAGAGCCACCTGGCCTGTGCAGGTTCGCATTTGATTCAGACAGATGGTAATGAAACAACGGAGCCAAATACTGGTTGGCCATGAGCTTTAATCCTAGCTTGCACCCAGTGGGCAAGAAATACACACAGTGGAAAAACATTCCCCTTTTCATTCAGGGCTCTCAAAGCCACTGACTCATCAGAGTATTCCTAGAATCAAAGGTTTCTACTTCACCAGTCTTATTCATCTCTGTTCCCCATCTCCTTCTCTCTGCACAATCTCTGCACAAACTGACTTCTCCTTCAGCACTCTGCCATTTTGGCTGTCTCTCATCTGCAATGCTGATGGCAGGATCTGAGCAAGAGAGCCCCCTGGCCTGCTTCATTTTATAGTGTAGAAATTAAAACCTTTAAGCCAATATACAAATAAGAAAGTCTCTGATACAAAGCCACTCATCTGAGGCATAGATGGGATTCCTTATAAGAGTGCATCACTGCACATCATGCAAGAGTCAAGGGTGTGGGGAAAAGCTTAGTGTTGAGAAGATCTTAGTATTAAAAGGGTGGGAAAGGCTTATTCTTAAAACTAAGCCTTAGGCTATAAGGACCTTGCCTGATCACAGCCTGTCCCCACACCCAATGTAAACGATAAGTGTGCAAACATATACAATCAGATTTGTCAACTTATTTAACCCACAGAATTCCAGCCCCCAGAACTGTGAGAAATAAATGTCTGTATTTATAACCCACCCACAACCCTGTCTTTGTATTCTGTTATAGCAGACTGAATGTACTAACAAGAAGCAAGGGTAGCTGTTGTCGATCAGCGTGAGTGTTGCTGGCTGAGAACTCACAGCCGAGAACTCTTGAAGGAGCTTTTTCTATAGCATCAAGATTCTTGCCCAAGTTGATGTTCCATCTTGGATGCAGGTATATCCCACATTCAATGGCGGTTTAATCTGGGGTGATGGCCTGTAAAGCCAATAGTGAGGGTCACCATCACAGGCACCTGACCCGTTCAGGTTCTCATTAGATTCGGACAGTCGGTAATGAAACAACGGAGCCAAGAACAGGAGAGCCATCAACTTTAATTCTAGCTTGCACCCGGCAGGCAAGTAAAAACACACAATGGGCTTCAAAACCCACTCATTCAGTACTCACAAAGCTACTGACTTATCCGAGTTTTTTAGAATCAAAGGTTTCTAGCTCACCAGCCTTATTCAACTCTGTTTCCCATCTCCTTCTCTCTACACAAACTCTGCACAAACTGGCTTCTTCCTCAGTACTCTGCCATCTTGGCTGCTTCTCCTGGCCTCCATGTGGCCTTAATCTGCTCTCCTCTCTAATACTAACCTCAGGAACCGAGAGCAAGCTCCCGGTCTGCACCACTTTATAGTGTAGAAATCCAAACCTTTAATTCAATCTACAAACAAGAAAGTCTCTGATACAAAGTCACTTATTTGAGGCATAATGGGAGGATTCCTCATGAGAGTGTACCACCCCACATCATCCAATCAGTCAAGGGTGTGGGGAAAAGCTTACTCTTAACTTGCGTGTGGGCAGCACCATCTTTAACAAAGTGAGCATAATATATTTTATCTGCCCAACAATCCACCCCTATACTCACTTTACTACCCACAATCTACACCACTGGCATCCCTGTACAAGGAAATTAGGCACATTACACAAATTACAACAACATGACAAATCATACAATTTCAACAATTACAAAGATACATTTCACCAGTCTCTGAGTACTTTGCTAAAAGTGCAAAATGTCCTCAGCCTTCTTTCTAGCCATGGGAAAAGTTTCCCGGGGCAGGAGGGCCTCCAGAAAAGACACCCCCACCCCCAGCAGGGTATTTCACATTGTCCAAAATTTGTAAGTCCATTCAGCAAGGGATCCAGTGCTCACTCCAGTCATAGTCCAGGAAATCAGTTCACACACATGGGGTGTTAGCCTCCCCCCTCATTCCTGTCATCATGGCAGGTTTCACACTGTCCTAAAGATAAGCATGTGGCAATGGCAATCAGCATTTCCATCTCTGCTCTGGGGAGCATGATGGCATCCACCCCTATGTCCCATAATGTCAGCAAACCCACCAGTGGCTTAGCAGGCAATCACTGCCGTTCTAGCGGGCACTCGGTGATGCATGCCTGGCTCCCGGAATGTCTGTTCATCTTCCTACTGCAGCTGCTGCCATTTACCTTCTGGAGTCTGTGAATCACAACTCCAGCCCAATTCTTCTCATCCTCCGAAGAGGAACTGGAAACATCGGCAGCCACTGCCTTCTGCTCTCCAGGCCTTGCAGCTCTGTCCCCAGCTTCAGCCCCAGCCTCCTGCCGCTGTTGGTTCTCCACAACGTCCAGGGCAATCTGCAACTCACGAACCTTTGATTCCTTCTCCAGTATCTGCTCCATTTCCAGGTGAATCTTGCAAATCTGGTCGGCCTCCTCCTCCAGCTCCAGGGTCGGATTCTCCTTCTCCTACGTTTTCTGCAGCTCCTTCCACTGCTCTGTTTGCAGGTCCCGGGCAGCCTCTTCCATAGAGCTCTTGGTTTCCTCACACATAGCTATAAAAGTCAGCCAGCCTACAGTCCCCCAAAAAACAGCTATGGGAAATCATAACGGCAGCCAGTCCACTACTCCACCACTCAAAGGTGCTTGTGGCTCCATACCAATCTGTATCGAATTCTGCCACAGACAATGCCAAATGTAAAGCCAGTGGAGGTTCGTATTAGATTTGAACAGTCGATAATGGCTCCATACCGATCTGTATCAAATCCTGCTGGCTATGCCAAATGTAAAGCCAGTAGTCAGGGTCAGGATCACAGCCTCTAGGTCCATGCAGGTTCACATTAGATTTGGAAAGTCGGTAATGAAACAACGGAGCCAAGAACAGGAGAGCCATCAGCTTTAATTCTAGCTTGCACCCAGCGGGCAAGCAAAAATACACATTGGGCTCTAACACCCACTCATTCAGTGCTCACAAAGCTACTGACTTATCCAAGTTTCCTAAAATCAAAGGTTTCTAGCTCACCAGTCTTATTCACCTCTGTTTCCCATCTCCCTCTCCCTACACAAAGTCTGCACAAACTGGCTTCTTCCTCAGCACTCCGCCACCTTGGCTGCTTCTCCTGGCCTCCATGTGGCCTTAATCTGCTCTCCTCTTTAATACTAACCTCAGGAACTGAGAGCAAGCTCCTGGTCTGGCTCACTTTATAGTGTAGAAATCCAAACCTTTAATCCAATCTACAAACAAGAAAGTCTCTGATACAAAGTCACTTATTTGAGGCATAATGGGAGGATTCCTCATAAGAGTGTACCACCCCACATCATCTAATCAGTCAAGGGTGTGGGGAAAAGCTTACTCTTAAAACTTGCATGTTGGCAACGCCATCTTTAACAAAGTGAGCATAATATATTTTATCTGCTCAACATGGCCCAACTTCACTGCCTGAAATTGAGATATCATTGAAGGGACACCTCGAAGCTTCCAACCCCTCTGTGGTTTCTACTGTGGCTTCTGTTGCAACTGTGTGATGTACTCCTGCTTCCTTCAGTCCCTGCAATGGGTATATATCAAAGACTGCTTGCTATCCAGGAAATGCCTGCAGGAAAAGAGCTCCATCTCAGGATCTGTTTGCAGAGAGCCCCACCTCACACAGGATTTACCCCTAAGAAGGTGATAAGGTCAGTTCCCATGACAGGAAGATTCTTAAGCTAATCAGTACTGTGTTAGCAAAGAAAAATGGAAATGAACTTGGGGTAAACAATAGTGTTTAAACTTTTTCTAAAAACTAACTGGCTTTATCTCGAACATAGTTAAGTCCCATATCCCTAAATAACAAATTACAATCCCAGTAGTAAAGACATTTAGCAATAAGTAACCAGTAATCATCAGGCCTAGTGAGAACTACTATAAACATAGGTTAGAACTGGAGTGTTGGGCAGATAAAATATATTATGCTCACTTTGTTAAACATGGCACTGCTGACGTGCAAGTTTTAAGAGTAAGCATTTCCCCACACCCTTGACTGATTGGATGATGCAGGGTGGTGCACTCTCATGAGGAATCCTCCAGTATGTCTCAGGTAAGTGACTTTGTATCAGAGACTTCCTTGTTTGTAGATTGGATTAAAGGTTGGGATTTCTACAGTATAAAGTGGGGCAGACCAGGAGCTTGCTCTCTGTGTTCCTGAGATTAGTATCAGAGAGGAGAGCAATTGAAGGCCATGTGGAGGCCAGGAGAAGCAGCCAAGATGGTGAAGTGCTGAGGAAGAAGCCAGTTTGTGCAGAGTTTGTGTAGAGAGAAAGAGATGGAAAACAGAAGTGAATAAGTCTGGTCAACTAGAAAGCTTTGATGCTAAGAAACTCGGATAAGTCAGTAGCTTTGTGAGCACTGAATGAGTGAGTTTTGGAGCCCAGTGTGTGTTTTTGCTTGCCCGCTGGGTGCAAGCTAGAATTAAAGCTGATGGCTCACCAGTTCTTGGCTCTGTTGTTTCATTACTGTCTGTTCGAATCCAATGCGAACCTGCACTGGCCAGGCGGCTGTGATTGTGGCCTTGGCCACTGGCTTTACATTTGGTGCTGTCTGTGGCAGGATTTGATACATATCGGTATGGAGCCACTACCAATTTTGTGCAGTGGAGTATAGGACTGGCTGCTGTTATGGTTCCCTATGGCTGTTTTTGGGGGGCTGTTGGCTGGCTGACTTTTACAGCCATACATGAGGAAACCAAGAGCTCTATGGAAAAGGCTGCCCAGGACCTGCAAACAGAGCAGTGGAAGGAGCTGGAGGAAATGTGGGAGAAAGGGATGTCGACCCTGGAGCTGGAGGAAGCGCTGGAGGAGGAGGCTGACCAGGTTTGCGAGATTCGCCTGGAAATGGAGCAGACGCTGGAGAAGGAATCACAGGTTCATGAATTGCAGATTGCCCTTTGTAAAGCCAGTAGTCGCAGTCAGGATCACAGCCGCCTGACCCGTGCAGGTTTGCAATGGATTCGAACAGTCGATAATGAAACACAGGAGCCAAAAACTGGTGAGTCATCAGCTTTAATTCTAGCTTGCACCCGGCGGGCAAGCAAAAACACACACTGGGCTCCAATACCCACACATTCAGTGCTCACAAAGCTACTGACTTATCCGAGTTTCCTAGAATCAAAGGTTTCTAGCTCACCAGACTTATTCACCTCTGTTTCCCATCTCCTCCAGCACAAACTCTTAACAAACTGGCTTCTCCCTCAGCACTCTGCCATCTTGGCTGCTTCTCCTGGCCTGCATGTGGCCTTACTCTGCTCTACTCTCTAATATCTCAGGAACTCAGGTACCAAGAGAGAGCGATCAAGCTACTGGTCTCTCCCACTTTATATCGTAGAATCAAAACCTTTAATCCAATTATACAAACAAGGAAGTCTCTATATAATGGGATTCCTCAGGAGAGTGCACCACCCTACATCATCCAATCAGTCAAGGGTGTGGAGAAAAACTTACTCTTAAAACTAAGCCTTAAGCCATAACGACCTGGCCTGCTTATATTATAGCCTTTCCCCCACACCCATTCCAAGCATAAGGACAAATAATATCTCCTCGGTGATGGGTTTCCATGTGGGCAGTGCCATCTTTAACAAAGTGAGCATATTATATTTTATCTGCCCAACACCCTGGATGTTGTGGAGAGCCAGCAGTGGCGGGAGGTCGAGGCTGAGGCCAGGGCTGGAGCTGCAAGGCCTGCTGAGCAGAAGGTAGCAGTTGCCTGGGGCTCAAGCCCAGCAGCAGGAGCTGATGTTTTCAGTTCCTCTTTGGAGGATGAGGAGAATTGGGCTGGAGTTGCAATCCGCAGCCTCCAGAAGGTGAGAGCCCAGATGGAAGTAGCTTCTACTACTCCGCTGGTAGGTCTGCGATTTGGGGACATAGGGGTGGATGCCATCATGCTCCCAGAGCAGAGATGAAAATGCTGACTGCCATTGCCACATGCTCTTTCTTGGGACAGAGTGAGACCTGCCATGATGGCAGGAATGAGGAGGGAGGCTAACGCCCCATGTCCATGGACTGATTTCCTGGACTATGACCGGATGGGCACAGGCTCCTTTATTGAATGGACTTATAGATTTTAGACAATATGAAATACCCTGATGGGGGTGGGAGCAGCTTTGCTGGAGACCCTTCCCCTGCCCCAGGAAGCTTTTCAAACGGCTAGAAAGAAGGCCGAGGACATTTTGCGCTTTGGCAAAGTGCTCAGAGACTGGTGAAGTGTACCTTTGTAATTGTTGAAACTATATGATTTGTGCTGTTGCTGTAATTTGTGTAATGTGCCTAATTTCCTTGTACAGGAATGCTGGTGGTGTAGATTGTGGGTAGTAAAGTGAGCATAGGAGTGGATTGTTGGGCAGATAAAATATATTATGCTCACTTTGTTAAACATGGTGCTGCCCACATGCAAGTTTTAAGAGTTAGCTTTTCCCCACACTCTTGACTGATTGGATGATGTAGGGTGGTGTACTCTCATGAGGAATCCTCCCAGTATGTCTAAGATAAGTGACCTTGTATAAGAGACTTTCTTGTTTGTAGATTGGATTAAAGGTTTGGATTTCTACACTATAAAGTGGGGCAGACTCAGAGCTTGCTCTCTAGTTCCTGAGATTAGTATCAGAGAGGAGAGCAGATGAAGGCCACGTGGAGGCCAGGAGAAGCAGCCAAGATGGTGAAGTGCTGAGGAAGAAGCCAGTTTGTGCAGAGTTTGTGTAGAGAGAAGGAGATGGAAAACAGAGGTGAATAAGTCTGGTGAGCTAGAAAGCTTTGATGCTAGGAAACTCAGATAAGTCAGTAGCTTTGTGAGCACTGAATGAGTGGGTTTTGGAGCCCAGTGTGTATATTTGCTTGCCTGCCGGGTGCAAACTAGAATTAAAGCTGATGGCTCACCAGTTCTTGGCTCCGTTGTTTCATTACTGTCTGTTTAAATCTAATACGAACCTGCACTGGCCAGGCGGCTGTGATTGTGGCCGCGGCTACTGGCTTTACATGGAGACATTGTAAAATTTTGTACTGTTACTCTTATGTACGTGGATATTAGAAATATAATATTTTTTAATTAAAGTGATTCTAATTTACTCATTTTTAGGGACCTTAATAGTTTATTGTTTTTATTATCTAGCTATTAGTAAGAGTCAGATATTTTCAAATTGCTTTTCAAAGAAATTTAATTATACTTAAATTTACAACTTGACAGTACCCTCAAATTCTTAGCTGTTTTCTCAAAATCACAAGTGGCCACAAACTATTCAACTATATAGTTCTGATATTAAAGAATGTGAGACTTGACATTAAGAAATGTAGCATATTAATTCTGATTCTGAAACAATGTTAAAGTGCTACTCACTTTGATTACTTTGCTGTAAAGTACCCGTACCTCACTTCAGTGGGTTTATGTATCTACACCAAGTCCAGATAAATTTTGAAGGCTTTTATTAAAAGCAGATTCATTAAATATGCCAGCCGCATATGACTAACATGGGGCATGGCAGACCCAAATTATGCTCACCAAATACATTTCAGAGGCTGATTATATACCCGATTACACACAGGTTGGGGGAAACATGACATCATAACAATTATTAACAAGCTTACAACATTCGTTTAGAAGATCCACAAAAACATTAAAACTTTCAAGGTAACACAATCAGAGACATTTACAAATCTTTTAGTGTCTATCTCCCTCCTTGCCTGGAGGTATGTTACTCAGCTAGATTCCAGGAAGGGATGAAGAGCCAAAATCAAAGTAGGGTGGTATGTAAATTCTGTCTCTTATTGAAAGGGAGAAGAAGTTCCTCAGACAACCTTTATTCTATAGTTAAAACTAAATGACCATTGTCCTTGTAAGTCAGGAAAATTTCACATTCTTCTCCCTCCCCTCCCCAAGGAATAGACAAGACAGAAAGCTTAACCTTTCCTCCTAAAATATCAATATTAATTTTGCAATTTTTTTGTACTTATAAAGCCAGTACCCACCGTCACCATCACAGTCACCTAGCACATGCAGGTTTGAATTTGATTTGGACAGACGGTAATGAAACAACAGAGCCAAGAAATGATGGGCCATTAGCTTTAATCCTACCTTACACCCTGTGGGCAAGAAATACACACAGTGGGAAAACACTTCCTTTTCCACTCAGGGTGCCCAAAGCCACTGACTTATCCGAGTTTCCTAGAATCAAAGGTTTCTAGCTCACCAGCCTTATTCACCTCTATCTGTTATCTTCTTCTCTCTGCACAAACTCTGTACAAACTAACTTCTCCTTCAGCATTCCACCATCTTAGCTGCTTCTTTTCTCCTTCACGTGGACTTTCTCTGCTCTCTTCCAGCATGGGCTCCTCTGCCCCATTTTATAGTTGTTCGGCAGATAAAATATAATATGCTCACTTTGTTAAAGATGGTGCCACCCACATGGAAGCCCGTCACCCAGGTGATATTATTTGCCCTTATGCTTGTGATGGCTGTGAGGGAAAAGTTGTAATGTAAGCAGGCCGGGTTGTTATAGCTTAAGGCTTTGTTTTAAGAGTAAGCTCTTCTCCACACCCTTGACTGATTGGATGATGAAGGGTGGTGATGTAGGGAGGAATCCATTATGCCTCAGATGGGTGGCTTTGTATCAGAGACTTTCTTGTATGTATAATTGGATTAAAGGTTTGGATTATCTATGCTATAAAGTGGGCGGACCGGTAGCTAGATCTCTCTCTCTTGGTTCCTGAGTTCCTGAGGTTGGTATTAGAGAGGAGAGCAGATTAAGGCCATGTGGAGGAGAAGTAGCCGAGATGGCAGCGTGCTGAGGAAGAAGCCAGTTTGCTAAGAGTTTGTGCAGGAGGAGATGGGAAACAGAGGTGAATAAGTCTGGTGAGCTAGAAACTTTTGATTCTAGGAAACTCGGATAAGTCAGTAGCTTTGTGAGCACTGAATGTGTGGGTTTTGGAGCCCAGTGTGTGTTTTTGCTTGCCCGCCGGGTGCAAGCTAGAATTAAAGCTGATGGCTCACCAGTTTTTGGCTCCGGTGTTTCATTGCAATCTGTCCGAATCCAATGTGAACCTGCGTGGGTCAGGCTGCTGTGATGGTGACCCCGGCTACTGGCTTAACAATAGTGTAGAAATTAAAACCTTTAATCCAATATACAAACAAAAAAAGTCTCTGATACAAAGTCACTTATCTGAGTCATAATGGGAGGATTCCTCATGAGAGTGCACCACCCCACATCATCCAATCAGTCAAGGGTGTGGGGAAAAGCTTACTCTTAAAACTTGCACATGGGCAGCCCCATCTTTAACAAACTGAGCATAATATATTTTATTTGCCCAACAGATCTGGAAATAAGCTTAGTCTTAAAACTAAGCCTTAGGCTATAAGGACCCTGCCTTCTTACAGCCTGTCCCCACAACAAATGCAAACTATAAGCGAGCAAACATATACATCATATTTGCAAACTTAATTGACCCACAATACCTTACCATAGTTTAACCCAGTGATTAAATAGAAATGTAGAAAATATACTTTCAATAGTCAAATACAGAAACAAACTCAAAATGGATAAAAGACTTAAATGTAAGCCGTGAAACCATAAGCATCTTAGAAGAAAACATAGACAGCAAGCTCTCCGACATCTGTAGCAGCAGTATATTTGCCGATTTATCTCCACGGGCAACTGAAATAAAAGGCAAGATAAACAAATGGGACTATATCAAACTAAAAAGTTTTTGCACAGCTAAAGACAATAGGAACAGAATAAAAAGACAAACCACACAATGGGAGAACATATTCGACAGCACATCTGATAAGGGGTTAATAACCAAAATTTTTAAAGAACTTATAAAACTCAACACCAGGAAGACAAACAACCCAATCAAAAAATGGGCAAAAGAAATGAATAGAAATTTCTCCAAAGAGGACATACAGATGGCCAATAGGCAGATGAAAAAATGCTCAACATCACTAATCATTAGAGAAATGCAAATTAAAACCACAATGAGATATCACCTCATACCAGTCAGAATGGCACTCATCAGCAAAACAACACAGAATAAGTGCTGGCGAGGATGTGGAGAAAAGGGAACCCTTCTGCACTGCTGGTGGGAATGCAGACTGGTGCAGCTACTGTGGAAAACAGTTTGGAGATTCCTCAGAAAATTAAAAATCGAACTGCCTTTTGACCCAGCTATCCCACGTTTAGGAATATACCCTAAGAACACCATAGCACTGTTCGAAAAGAAGAAACGTGCCCCCATGTTCGTGGCAGCATTGTTCACAATAGCGAAGATCTGGAACCAGCCCAAGTGTCCATCAGAAGATGAGTGGATTAAAAAGCTATGGTACATATATATTATGGAATACTACTCAGCCATAAGAAATGATGACATTGGATCATTTATAACAAAATGGATGGACCTTGATAACATTATACGGAGTGAAATAAGTAAATTAGAAAAAAAGAAAAACTGAGAACAGCATGATTTCATACATAGATGGGACATAAAAGTGAGAATATGAGACATGGACAAGAGAGTGGTAGTTATGGGATGGGGGGAGGGAGGGAAGAGTGGGATAGGGAGGAGGGAAGGGACATAGGGAAAACCAGATAGAAGGTGACAGAGGACAATTTGACTTTTGGTGACGGGTATGCAACATAATTGAATGATAAGATAACCTGGAGATGTTTTCATTGTACATATGTATCCTGATTTATTGGTGTCACCCCATTAGAATTAATAATAATAAAATATATATATATAAAAAAAATAAAAATTAAAAAAAAATAGTCAAATACAGGAGTTGGGAACCTATGGCTCATGAGCCAGATGTGGCTCATTTGATGGCTGCATCTGGCTCTCAGACAAATCTTTAATAAAAAATATAATAACATTAAAAATGTAAAACATTCTTATGTATTGCAATCCATTCATTTCCTACCGCTCATGTTCATGGTTGTGGGTGGTGTAAAGCCAGTAGTCAAGGCCGGGATCACAGCAGCCTGGCCCACACAGGTTTATATTAGATTCGAACAGTCGGTAATGAAACACAGGAGCCAAGAACTGGTGAGCCATCAGCTTTAATTCTAGCTTGCACCCGGCGGGCAAGCAAAAACACACACTGGGCTCCAAAACCCACACATTCAGTGCTCACAAAGCTACTGACTTATCCGAGTTTCCTAGAATCAAAGGTTTCTAGCTCACCAGACTTATTCACCTCTGTTTCCCATCTCCTCCTGCACAAACTCTTAACAAACTGGCTTCTTCCTCAGCACTCTGCCATCTCAGCTGCTTCTCCTGGCCTTCACGTGGCCTTACTCTGCTCTCCTCTCTAATACTAATCTCAGGAACCCAGGAACCGAGAGAGAGATCAAGCTACTGTTCTCTCCCACTTTATAGCAGACTCAAAACCTTTAATCCAATTATACAAACAAGGAAGTTTCTGATACAAAGTCACCCATCTGAGGCATAATGGGATTCCTCCCTACATCACCACCCTACATCGTCCAATCAGTCAAGGGTGTGGGGAAGAGCTTACTCTTAAACTAAGCCTTAGGCTATAACGACCTGGCCTGCCCACAGCCTGTCCCAGAACACACATTAATATCAACGAACTTCCATGTGGGCAGCACCATCTTTAACAAAGTGAGCATAATATATTTTATCTGCCCAACAGGTGGTTAGAACCAATCACAGCTGTTCTCTGGGACAACACCAAATTTTTTTTGGATAATGTGTAATGTATACGGGTTATTGTGAGGTCAGGAAGTAAACTTCCCTCCTTTTAATCAAGTAGTCAACTAGCTAATTGCAGAAACTCTTTTGAGGAAGAAGATGGCTAAAAGAAACAAAGATGAGGAGTGTTGGACAAATAAAATAGATTATCCTCACTTTGTTAAAGATGGTGCTGCCCACGTGCAAGTTTTAAGAGTAAGCTTTTCCCACACCCTTGACTGATTGGATGATTTAGGGTGGTGCACTCTCATGAGGAATCCTCCCATTATGCCTCACATAAGTGACTTTGTATCAGAGACATTCTTATTTGTAGATTGGATTAAAGGTTTGGATTTCTACAGTATAAAGTGGGGCTGACCGGGAGCTTGCTCTCTCTCAGTTCCTGATGTTAGCATTAAAGAGGAGAGCAGAGAAAGGCCATGTGGAGGAGGCCAGGAGAAGCTGCCAAGATGGCGGAGTGCTGAGTGAGAAGCCAGTTGTTGCAGAGTTTGTGCAGGAGAACGAGATGGGGAAGAGAGGTGAATAAGGCTGGTTAGCTGGAAACCTTTGATTTAGGAAACTCGGATAAGTCAGTAGCTTTGTGAGTACTGAATGAGTGGGTTTTGGAGCACAGTGTGTGTTTTTCCATGCCCACCTGGTGCAAGCTAGGATTAAAGATGATGGCCCATCATTTCCTGGCTCCATTGTTTCATTATCTACTGTCCAAATCTAATGCAAACCTGCACTGGCCAAGCGGCTGTGATGGTGGCCTTGGCCTTGGACACTGTTGTTACATTTGGTGTAGTCTGTGGCAGGATTCGATACAGATCGGTATGGAGTTGGCACCCTTGAGGTGCATGGTAGAGGACTGGCTGCTATTATGCTTCCCCATGCCTGTTCTTTTGCAGACTGTAGGCTGGCTGACTTTTATAGCCATGCATGAGAAAACCAAGAGCTCTATGGAAGAGGCTGCCTTGGACCTGAAAACCGAGCAGTGGAAGGGGCTGGAGGAAACATGGGAGAAAGAGGTGCCGACCCTGGAGCTGGAGGAGATGGCCGACCAGGTTGGCGAGATTCTTCTGGAAATGGAGCAGACGCTGGAGAAGGAATCACTGGTTCATGAATTACAGATTGCCCTGGACATTGTGGAGAGCCAGCAGTGGTGGGAGGCCAAGGCTGAGGTTGGGGCTGGAGCTGCAAGGTCTGCTGAGCAAAAGGCAGCTGTGGCCCAGGGCTCAAGCCCAACAACAGGAGCTGGTGTTTTCAGTTCCTCTTTGGAGGATGAGGAGATTGGGCTGTAGCTGCAATCTACAGTCTCCAGAAAATGAGAGCCCAGCTGGAAGGAGTACCTGCTACACTCCTGGTAGGCCTGCAATTTTGGGACACAAGGGTGGATGCCATCATGCTCCCCAGAGCAAAGATGGAAATGCTGACTGTCATCGCCACATGCTTATCTTTAGGACAGTGTGAAACCTGCCATGACGGCAGGAATGAGGGGGGAGTCTAACAACCCATGTGTGTGGACTGATTTCCTGGACCTTGACTGGAGTGAGCACTGGCTCCTTTGTTGAATGAACTTATAGATTTTGGACAATGTGAAATACTCTGATGGGGGTGGGGGCAGCTTTGTGGAGACCCTCCTGCCCAGGGAAGCTTTTTCCATGGCTAGAAAGAAGCTCTGAGGACATTTTGCACTTTTGGCAAAGTTATCAGAGACTGGTGAAGTGTACCTTTGTAATTGTTGAAACTGTATGATTTGTGCTATTGTTGTAATTTGTGTAATGTGCCTAATTTCCTTGTACAGGGATGCCAGTGGTGTAGATTGTGGGTAGTAAAGTGAGCATAAGGGTGGATTATTGGGCAGATAAAATATATTATGCTCACTTTGTTAAAGATGGTGCTGCCCACGTGCAAGTTTTAAGAGTAAGCTTTTCCCCACACCCTTGACTGATTGGATGATGTGGAGTGGTGCCCTCTCATGAAGAATCCTCCCATTATGTCTTAGATATGTGACTTTGTATCAGAGACTTTCTTGTTTGTAGATTGGATTAAAGGTTTGGATTTCTACACTATAAAGTGGGACAGACCGGGAGCTTGAGCTCTTAGTTCCTGAAGTTAGCATTAGAGAGGAGAGCAGAGAAAGGCCACTTGGAGGAGGCCAAGAGAAGCAGCCAAGATGGCGGAGTGCTGAGTGAGAAGCCAGTTTATGCAGAATTTGTGCAGACAGCAGGAGATGGGGAATAGAGGTGAATGAGGGTGGTGAGCTTGAAACCTTTGATTCTAGGAAACTCAGATAAGTCAGTGGCTTTGGGCACACTGAATGGAAAGGGAAGTGTTTTCCCAGTGTGTGTATTTCTTGCCCACTGGGTACAAGCTATGATTAAAGCTAATGATCCACCAGTTCTTGAACCTGTTGTTTTATTACTGACTGTCCAAATCAAATGCGAACCTGCATGGGCCAGGCGCTTGTGATGTTGGCCATGGCTACTGGCTTTAGAGAAGGCAAAGTACAAAAATTAAAATGTACAATATTTAAATAGATATTTTGCTCTTCTTTGCAGCTTTTTTTTTTATTTATTTTTTAAAGAATGGTGCTGTGCTATATATTTTTTTCTTTTGCTCTAAAGATAATTTGTCTCCTGTTTGACACACTGGCATGTACACATTAACTCTTTAGAATTAGTCTGTTAAGAAAATATTATACATATTTTCTTTCCTCTTCTGGCTGAAATTTTAAGAGCCAAATCCCTGGTATATTTAGTTTGTTTACAATTAAAATTGAAATGTTCTTCTTAGACAAAACCCAAAAGACAGCTTTGTAATCAGTCACTTCTGTTACCATGGTTAGGATAATGTAATTTGACATAATCATATAAAATTAAGGTTTACTATCTTCAAGTTTTCCCCCTTGAATGAACAAATGATGAATAAATGTAATAACCCTTACCAAACCTATTATTTCCCCCCGTTATTGAATTGATGTCTTCAGTAGACAGTACTCAAAAAGACAAAACAGTAATTCAGGTTTGAGATATCATTTTATTTTAGTTGATGGAAGCAGGTAGCAGATTATGAAAGTCTACGATAAAAAGAAAATAAAACAAAAAAATAAATTGTAAAACGTATCAAAAGGAATTTAAATTGCATTAATCTCTAACAATCAAGTGGTTGTAATATTTGAGTTGCTACCTGATTATATTTAAGAATTTAAATTTGAATTCCTAATACTCACAGAATACATTTTCTTGCCATCTCCCATGTCAGCAGCCTTTGGAGAGCTATGGTAGCCCCATGCTGAATACACTGCCTGGTTTGGGAATAGCTAGATTTGTCAAAGAAGATGACTCCCTCACTCTCGCAGTTTTATGAAGTTGATCTAATTTAGCTCTCTAAATTGCCTCATATTGTAGATCTCAATGGGCCATGCATAGCAGCTTTCTTTCTTAATGATTTTTCGTCAAGAAGTCATTGTGGCCACTGTATTCGGGAGTATTTCGCCTCACTTTTTATTCCCCGAAAAACTGAATTTATACTCACTTAAAATGACACAACTGATGACACTCTTAGACACATGATAAAATATGAAAAGAGTAAGCACAAACCACTTAGCTAAACATAAATAAGACTTTTCTTTCTTTAATTAACAACGACATATTAAGGTTATACGCTGTCCAACTCCCAAATCACCCTTTATTTCCATCTGGCTTAAAATTCCTTTTACATGTTTAATTTATCATTAAGGAAATTAAACACACACATATTTTCTTTTATTGGTTACTCATAATTTGAGATTTAAGGACAGTAATTTGAAATTTTATTTATGCAATCATAATAATGATAGCAAAGCAATTTAAAAGTTGAATGATTTTTAATCATTCCCTTTTCTTATAAAAAATATAATTCCATGTAGTTTCAAGAGACATATTTTATTTGTTCTTAATAATCTTATATTCCCATGACTCTAGATCCTCAGAATCTTTGCCTGCCCCCAAGAGCATTGTCACCGGTGGTGGTGGATACAGGGGGCACAGCATGAACAGTTGCGTAAAGTCTGCCTCAAGGGCATGTTTTCAGCCTTTGAATTTTTAAATTCCTGGGTGGTCAGAAGAAAACTAAAATCTTATTTTTTTTATTAGTTTACAATTAAGTCATTCCAATGTATTTTTATGAGAGCTATTTGATGTTCAGAAAATTTCATAATCCACTGATAGATGTTTTTCTTTGAAGAAACAAGTTGTCTTTGGCCAAGCACAAACAAAATTCAAACTCCAATAGCTTTTAAGTTTAGTTAGAAACTCATCACAGCATTATAATGAATTCTTCTTTGAAACTTCATTTGCTTACCCTTCATAGGAAGATGACTCTACAATAGAGTGTTTGGGCATTTCTTTCAAATGCAGAAAGTATCAGCTGCCTCCTTTCTAACCATCAGAAAGATTGAAGTCTTGGGAAGGACAGTAGAGAGAATTAGCAGCCTGTGGTGTTTTTCAAACAACAAAAGACAAAATCTCTGTTATTTCATTGTGCAAAATAGCCAGTTGTGCTTTGTTTTCACTTCTCTCTGTTCATCCCTATTCTGCAACTGCCTGGTCCAAACCCAGGCACCGGGTCAGACAAAAGTAAGGAACCAAAAAGTTTTCATCATATCCCAATATCCATTCTGTTTAACGGTGTCTAGTGGAAAGTGTACAAAACCAAGTTATTGATGGGATTCTAACACAGGTTAATTTAACAAATTTTCAGTTATTTTTTATTTAATGATTTATTTATTTTTGATACAACATTCATATACTTACATTTTAAACATACAAAACAGTGTATTTTAATATATTTATAAAGTTGTGCAATCCCCACCATTATCTAGTTCCAGAATATTTTCATCACCTGAAAAAGGAGCTACATGCCCATTGATAGTTGGTCACCACCCCTACTTCCATGTCCTGTTCACTTCTCCTGCCAGTCTCTGGCAATAAAGAGTAAATTGTTTTCTATCTTTTTGGATTTTTGTATTCCAGGTATTTCATAATAATAGATCATGCAATGTATACCTATTTGTGTCTGGATTCTTTTACTCAGAAGGATGTTTTCATGGCTCATCCACGTTAAAACATGTATCAGTACTCGTTCTTTTTCATGGTTGCACAATGTTCCATTATATGCATATACCAAAATCTGTTTTTCCATTCATCCACTGGCGAAAATTTATGTTGTCTTTACTTTTTCACCATTATGAATAGTGCTGCAATGAATGTGTGTGTACAAGTTACTGTGTGGACATACGTTTTAAATCTTGGGGTATGTAATTAAGAGTGAAATTTCTAAGTCATATAATATCTCTATGTTTAACATATTATTCCACTGACAAAATATTTAACAGTATGGTTACTCTTTAAGGTTATAATGTATTGTACAATTTTATAAAACTTCTAAATTTATTAATGTCATATTTTGTCCATAGAGTTCATAGGAAAAATTTTTTTAATTAAGAAATTATTTTTTATTTATTTATTTTTTACAGGGAAAGAGAGAGAGTCAGAGAGAGGAATAGACAGGGACAGACAGACAGGAATGGAGAGAGACGAGAAGCATCAATCATCAGTTCTTCATTGGGACACCTTAGTTGTTCATTAATTGCTTTCTCATATGGCCTTGACCGTGGACCTTTAGCAGACCAAGTAACACCTTGCTCGAGCCAGCGACCTTGGGTCCAAGCTGGTGAGCTTTTTGCTCAAGCCAGATGAGACCGCACTCGAACTGGCAACCTCGGAGTCTCAAACCTGGGTCTTCCGCATCCCAGTTCGACGCTGTATCCACTGTGCCACCACCTGGTCAGGTGGCAAATTTTTAATGTTAAATATTTTAAAGCTTTCTCCCCACCTTTTATAATGTTGTTGATACTAGCAGTTTTAAAAAGTAAAAGCTTTCTTAAATTAAATTAGACTGTAAAAATTACATTTTTGGAGACAATAGTTGAAGGGTGAGTTTCAGTGAATACGGTAACCATGCTATTTATATTCATTGTCTATCAAGCACACTAAAATTTTATTCCCTGAAAACTATTTAAAAATATATACATTTTTGGAAAAGTATCTTCTTGACAATGAAGTGAATTATTTCAATGTAACCATTCATTCAAAATAAACCAATAAAAAATTCAGCCCATTTTCCATAATGAGCACAGTTCATGAAGACCATAAAAAAGTGTGTGTCAAGAAATTAGCGTTGTGTCATTGACACCAACGTGAAATAGCATATAACTAATGAAACGAGTGACATGAAACTAATGAAATATCAAGGAGAATTAATATGCTGCCCTTCATATTTCTAAAAGCATTTAGAAAAAGGGCCCAAACACTAATGGATCATACAGGGTGATTATCTCCAGCTTGTCATTTTAAAACAATCATTGATCATGTGCAAGACATTTGCTTAAAAGCCATACCTTTTCTGAAGTTAAGAACCTATCCACCTGCAGTGACTGAAATATATGGCATACCAGCTGCCAGTTATGCTAATTTCAGAGCAGAAACCAACAAATGTAAATTATTGAACTGCCTTCCAATGTTAGTTCCACATTGTGTCATGGATTTTTCAGCCTTTTTCTGATTTTTAATTTAATCGCAAATATTAAGCCTCCTTTCTCTCTCACTTACTTACTTTCCCTCTCTCTGTCTCCATAACGTCATTATAAAATTACTATTTTAACCTCTCGAAAGAAATAGCTATTCCTGACAATTTCATAACTGTTCTTTTATAAAAACTACTTTTGTATCTTTATTCTATAAGAATAAATACATTTGATAAGTAAGTTTGTAGGTTGAAATAAAAAGAACATGCTTTGGAGTAGAATACTCTTTAGGAAGCAAGTTAACCTCTAAAATGCAAAAAGAGTGTCTTTGGCTCCTTGACTATGAGATAAAGACCAAGTTAACTGTCCTGATTCTATATTTTTAAATAAAAATATACATCACTTATAATCATAAATTTTTAAATTAAAAATAATTCTATTTATCCTCATGTGGAAAAGAGTTTATATATCACTTTTATTTACTATTATTATTTTAACCTTTTTTTAAATAGATTTTTAGTTCTGCACAGAAAATACTGATATTGTTGATTTATGTCTGAGAAGTGTTGGTGACCAACTGGCCAAATATGAGTTCTTTCCTTTCTTTCAGTTTTTGTATCACTTCTGGCTTCTTGCTACCTCTAATCGGGATAAATTTCAACAGTAACTCAGTATTCCAGATGATGAAACAAGTATCGAATAACAACCTTAAATACCACAAGAAATATTGAGCAACAAGTTTCTAAGACAAGTGAGGTAAATGTGATTATTCTCATTTTACAGTGGCTCATTTAAGCTGACACAACTATTAAATAGGCCAGGTCAGGAGTAAATGCGGTGTTTTGAATTCCTAGCCATTGCTCTTTGTACAGCATTGTATGACAAATTCAAACTTCAAAAATTTACAATAATAATGTTTGGCAAGATAACATTAATTTTGCCTTTTCTACACTAATGTGTATATGATTGTATTAAGAATGTAAAACTCATTATAACTCAAAACCACAACTCAGTAGTGCTTGTGAGATTGAGAATACATAACAAAGAAATGAGATATAATGCTGAACTCCTTAGAAGCTCTTGAAAGAAGGCCCAAAAATTATACTGTGACAAAAGAGAGGGTAAATAATAGGACATAAAAACTTAAAAAACATGCAGTCTTCCCAGAGAATTCAACACAGGGGCAGGTCCAGCAGGGCTGGTGGTTTCCCTAGAACTCTCATTCATGGCTGGTGGGAATGAAAACTGGTACAACCACTATGGAAGAAAGTATGGTGGTTCCTCCAAAAGTTAAGAATAAAACTACCAATTGATGACCCAGCAATCCCTCTACTGGGTATCTGTCTATCTGTCTACCAAAAAAACCTGAAAATGTTGGTACATAAAGACACACACACCCCACGTTCATCGCAGCATTGTTTACAGTGGCCAAACATAGAAACAACCAAAATGTCCCTCCATAAAGGATTGTCTAAAGAAGACATCCTACATATATACAATGGACTACTACTCAGCCATAAGAAATGATGACCTATTGCCATTTATGATGTTGGGCAAATAGTTTATAAGAAATGTTTTTTAGGTTTGCTCACTTGTATTGGGGCTGCACCATGTGTGTATAATCTGTGGAGGCTTCAGGTGCTTGCCCTCAGGGCAGGAGATTGCAAATTGCAGATTGCCTTCTGGTTTGGGAGGGGTCATTGTTTGCTATTGTTTGCTGGAGAAGGGATTTTTCCCCCCAGCCGGTTTTGGCTGGAGAATGCAGAGAGAGAACTGAGGGGCTTGGGAGCCCTGCTGAGGCTTGTGGAGGGCCTAAGAATCCGGCTGAGTCCGGAGTCCTAAGGGGCTTGAGAGCCTTCAGATAAAGAGAAGCAGTCATCCCTGCCTGTTTGCTTGTCTGCTGTTAAAAGACTTTAATACTGGAATGGCCCACCATTTTCTGGCTCCACAGTTCCTTTACCATCTGCCTGAATCCAACATGAACCTGCATGACCATGATGGCAGCAGCCCCTGGCCTGACATATGACAACATGGATAGACCTTAAGAACATTATACTGAGTGAAATAAGTAAACCAGGAAAAGCTAAGAACTGTATGATTTCACACATAGATGGGACATAAAACTGAGACTTATGGACATAAATAAAAGTAAAGTGGTGATGGGAGGGGTAGAAGGGGGTATTGGGGAAGGGAGGTGGTGGAGGAAGGGAGTAAAGAGGAACAAATATAAAGTGACGAAAAAATGATTTGACTTTGTATGATGGGTACACAACATAATCAACAGTTCAAATGCTATAGAAATGTTTATCTAAAACCTATGTACTTTTATTTATCAATCCCTCCCTTTTAAATTTAATTTTCTAAATAAAATTTTTTAAAACTTAAAAAACAAACTTTAATATAACAAATGTGGCTGTATAAAACCAAGATGGTTATGTTCCCTGTCACCACAAATTTAATGTAACTGGGCCATGAAAGTAAATGCAAGGTCACAATGAGATAATATCTTAAAATGTCTATATTGATTCACTCATATCTATAGGCATTATCTGCAACTAAAGCACTTTTAGCATGGAGATAAGGGGCTTGGCACACTTACTTAACAGATTTAATTTAGTAACTTGTAATTAATAAATGCTCTATTAGGTTGATTAATTTTTTTAGTTGTTATATGTTGGGGAAAAGGACAAATACGATGCAATATTACATGAAAGCAGTTACCTGAAGAAATTGCAAATCAGACAGTATTGCTAATGTTACTGTGGGTTATAACAGAACTCAGAATCAAATATAATACTCATTCATCACTAACTCTCCCTCCACTGCTGGTAATATTACAATAGAAGAATACAAAAGAGATGTTAATATTGTTCTTTTGCAAAATCAGTGTGGCCATTAAAAAACAAGGACACTTGAAATGGTTGGTTGACTTGGGGACACAGTGATGATAAGTTCAAGTTTGGATGTCTGTAGCCATTACTAGGCATGGAAAGGTTTCTTTAATGGCACATCCTAAACAAATACCTGTGTAACCCAGGCAAAGCCAGATCTCCTCAGGGATAGCATCAGCCTAACATCACATTCAAAAGAAATCATATTCTAAAAACAACATCCTTGCCCTGGCCTGGTAGCTTGGTTTATTGAAAGCATCATCCCAATATACCAAGATTATGGGTTCAATCCCCTGTAAGGGCACAAATAAGAATCAACCAATGAATGCATAGTGGAACAACAAATTTATGTCTCTCTCTTTCTCTCTCTCTCTCTCTTCCTTTCTCTCTCTATGATCAATAAATAAAAATTTAAAAATAAAAACAAAATAAAACCAACATCCTTGAGAAACAATCTGTTTACTGTAGATCTGCCGAAAGTGGTGAATTAAGGAGTGACAGTCATTCACACATCCAAAATTTCCAGAATTATGCTTCAGACATTTCCCAATCTCCCCCATGTTTCACACTTTTGTGTGAAATTTAACACCAGCTGTTAAAATTCCCTCTCCCTACTTCTTCTGATTTCTTTGCTTTATATAAAAATTTTTTTTAAAAAAATACATATTTTCTTGTCCTCCCTCTGCACCCCTTCCCCCACACCACTCACAAAGACTACTGCTTTGACAAGTGACACCTCATCTCACTGGTGTCTGCGAACTGTCTTCTGCTCTTGCTTAGATGAATTTCTCATGAGCACAGCTGTACTGAAAGTTTTGTGAGCTCATCATCACCTCCATTTTCCCCAAAGAAAACTTTAAGAGTCTGTCTCAGAAAGTTGGGTAAGAAGACAAAAGACAGTGTTATTTGTAATAACAGGGATTTTTCTGACTAATAACCTAAGTCTCCTTTCTTTCCTTCACCTGTCATTAGGGCACTAGGCTATCCGACACCCTGGGCACTGGAAGGTGTGAAATAGCATTTCTTCCAGTGCTCCTTGAAGCTGCTGTTCTTAACTGTCCTGGGAGTGAACGTTTCTAGTGTTCCCTGTCTCCTATACTTCTGACCTTGTTCCTTTCACTGGCTCACTCTAACAATGACACAATATTTGTTTTGTCTTGTTTTCTAATTGTTGCATGGAACTGCTTATAAATCAGACTTCTCCAGATCCTTTCAACAAACATAAAAAATCTATGACCAGGGCAAACCCAGTATTAGAGATCTGGCTTCCACTAAAGAGCAGGGGAAAGCCTGTCATCAAATTCCCTCCTCTGTCCAGGAAAAACTTGAATTTTTAAAGTAACCGGCCAGTTATGCCTTTTTTATTAAAAAATAATTTTCCAATTTTGACTTCATGAAATAACTTGTTAGATGTGTTCAGTTTAGGCAAGTAATGTAATGCCTAAGTTTCATTTCTGATATGGGGTATCTGGTTCATGACTGTGAATTCCCCCTGATGGTACAATTACAATTTCATGGCAGTCCACATGCTCTTTCTTCCTTGGATGGTATTTCAAGTATCATAAAACATATGGTCAAATTGCTGCCCCACACTCACTCTTTTTTTACAATTATCAGCAAATAACTTAATTCTACTCATGCTCTTTCAACAACGAATGAGGATAATTCATTTGGAACTTAATCATTGAGCTGTTATGGTTTATTAAAAGGTATTAATCCTGAACTAAAATAAGCACATTTCCAGAGCTCATAGAGGATTTTGATGAACGGCTCTATTAGAAAGTGTGGACACTTCACCAATAGGGGAGAATTCAGGGCTTCCTGATCAAAGATCACAAAGGAATACTTACAGGTGTGGGAAAGTGAACCTGAGCCATGTTTGTATTATTAATGTCTTGAGGTAGATTTTAAAATGGCAGCTCTTTCTTTTTTTAATTATAAATAACATACATTAATCATTTGCAAGTTAATTGTTGTGACTGAGTTATTTTATAATGCATGGTATAATCTTGCATATTCTTATCACATATTTTATCAATTTTCATCAAATGCTCCTTAAATATGCATGTGTAATGGAGAAATTATTCATTGTCTTTATCTCATTATTAAAGCTGTTTTAAAATTATCTCTCCCAAAATATCTTTAAACATGACATTTTCTTGTATTTCACTGATGTCTTTTCTTAGGAAACGTGAGGTAATGTATATTTTGTAATGTGGAAACTTTTGTTTTTGTCTTTGTGGGTTGCCACTCAAAAAGTGTGGAATCTCTGTTTTGGAAAGTGGTAGATTAAGTGTAAAAAGGTAAACTGAGACATGTTAAAATGTTTTCAAGAGTTTAAGCATGCGCAATTAGAATTAGAATGGTTAAGGGTGCCCCCGAGATTGAAGCTAAAGGCAAGGTTTTTATATAGAAGATGGTAAAGCAATGAAAGTAATTATTTAACTGCCTATAATATACATGGTTTTCCTACTTGGGAAAGCCTAGTTGGCTGTAATTGGTTGTTCTTGACTTTCACTGTCCTGAATTTGAGTGTATTGACTCTGGCTTAGATTTTGGTTTGCTTATACAAGCTACCAAGGTTTTAGAGCAACCTCATTCTGATGACTTCCTTTAATTACTTTAACACAAGTCATAGAGATGGTGATAATAGTAGTAGTAAAAAAGAACTAATTGAATGCTCTAAATAAGCTTAGAAATATTTCTCAATCACTTTCTTGGCTCCACTTATTTTCCTAATAAAGTGATCTATGCAGTGGCCTTTACTCTTGGAAATAGTGGGGACTGTATACTCTTTTATCAGTAAGTCAGAGGATGGATCATTTGTTCTCTCTCTCTCTTCCTCTCTCATTCAAACTTTCCTTACTTGATGACAGGGAGGACACTGTTACAGAAACTTCCTCTGGTAGAGGTAGCAAAACACTCATTTTAAGATTTCATAATTGATTTGTATTCCACCATTCCAGTTTAGCATACAATGTCAACAACTGGATTTGTCGGCAGATTTTCAAAAAATTTTAGTAACCATGTGGGAAAATATGACTCTTTAAATCTGATAAACAAGAAATACACTCTGTGCCAGACTAGGCAATTGTGCAGTGGATAGAGCATTGGCCTGGGATGCTAAGGACACAGGTCCCAACTAAGGTGATCAGATTTTAAAATTGGTAAAGTGGGACACCATTGACGGGGGAGGGGTTCTGATTAAAAATTTGGTCTATACAGAGCAAAACAAATTTTTCAAAGAATGCAAAAATAGTATTTTAATATATATTTTTAAATTAGGACTTTTTTAAAACACTGCGGGACACAGGACAAATTGCTAAAAATCGGGACTGTCCCGCCAAAAGTGGGATGTCTGGTCACCTTCCCAAACCCCAAGGTAACCAGCTTAAGTTCAGGCTCACCAGCTTGAGTGTGGCGTCACAGGCTTCAGTGTGAGATTATAGACATAAGCCCCTGGTCTCTGGCTTGAACGAATAGGTCGCTGGCTTGAAGCCCAAGGTTCCTGGCTAGAGTCCAAGGTCACTGGCATAAGCAAGGGGTCACTCATGCTGCTGGAAACCCCTGGTCAAGGTACACATGGGAAAGCAATCAATGAACAACTAAAGTGCTGCAATGAAGAACTGATGCTTCTCATCTCTCTCCCTTTATGTCTCTCTGTCACAAAAAGAAAAAAAAGAAGAAAATACATTCTAGAATTTTTAACATAAAGCAAGATTACAGGTCACCCATCTGTTAAATTAAACACAATACAGTGGTATCTTGAGATACGAGCATACCAATATACAAATTTCTTTTAAGATACAAACTGCAACTCGGTTCATATTTTTGTTCGAGATCCGAGCGAAATTCCAAGATACAAGTCTGAATCAACTGGTCGTGCTTCAGCACTTTTTAATGACACTTGTTTGTCACATTTCCATAGCATTTTAAAAGGCAGGCAAAGGCAAACCTCTTTAGGCAGATTATCATTCAAAAGTCCTGCAAGTGAAAGTGCCGAAAGTGCAGCCAAAAAGGCAAAAACAGGTGATGATTAAATGAAAAATACGTAATGTTAAGCTTAGGTTAAGTTTAAAGTTAAGAAAGTGCATTTTTTACAATTAAGTTTTGGTGGTTTCATTTTAAGTAAAGAAAGTGCAGTTTTAGTTTTGTTTAAAGTAAAGAAAATGCAGTTTTAGTTTACATTTAGTGTTAAGAAGGTGCAGTTTTAGTTTCCATGTCTACAGTGCCTGCATCCCTTCCTCCCTCCCTCCTCCTCCACCATTCATGTCCTTTAGCCACTCGTCTGTCTCCAAGGTAAGAATACAGTACTAAATAACACTTTTTTCTTTTATTTCATATATTTTGTCATGCATTGGTAAAGTATACATATGTGTTTCTTAAACACATGTCTTTTTTCATAATTTAGGATGGTTTGGGAATGTTTCACAGGGCTGGAACAGATTAAATCTATTTCAGTTATTTTAAATGGGAGAAATTTGTTTGATATACGAGTTAACTGACTGACAAGCTCGGTTACAGAACGAATTAAACTCACATCTCAAGGTACCACTGTATTCCCTCTTTTTAATCTGACTGGACATTACAACATTTTCACTTTGTATTAAAGAGATAGTAAAACTGTACTTCCCTCAAAGTGTAATACTGTTTCTTTGAAAGGGAAGCAGTTGATTCTGAGAGTTTTGATTGTGTCAGCACATCTGTAATCAAAACGAAGCTCCTACTGAATGTGATTTTGGTCAGCATGGTGATAATTTATGAAATTTATGAAACATGAGTACTACACAGGGCTTAGAAAAAGATGGATAGAAGAAAATAGTAGAAATGTGTGTGGTTTTGAGAACAAACTTGGCTCCAGGTCATTTTATCAATGTGGCTGGCTCTGTGGATGAAGCCATATGCTAACTGTGGTCAGGAACACAGTAGGAAAAAGAAATTGTTAAGAATTTTTTTACAAAACCTCATCTAATGAAGCATGTTTTGAAATTGCCACATTAGGTAATATATGGTTTTAATTAAACAGCAGATGCACTGAGACTAGGAAGTCAACTCCTTCACTTTCTGATTGAAGAAAACCTGTTGTTTCCATTTATAACCTCCCTGAGTCTCAGCTGTCCTATGTGTGCAAACTAGATACTTTTGGTCGTGGCCAGTGGATCAGTGTGTAGAGAGCATCAGCCTAGCATATGGATGTCCCAGGTTTGATTCCCAGTCAGGGCACACATGAGAAGCAACCATCCGCTTCTCTCCCTCTTCCCCTCCTGCAGCCAGTGACTCAATTGGTCTGAGCATCGGCCTGGGTTCTAAGGATAGCTCTGTTAGAGTGTATCAATCTCAGGAGCTAAAAACAGCTCAGTACTGGAGCATCAACACCAGATAGGGTTGACGGGTACGTCTCAGTTGGGGCACATGTGGGAGTCTGCCTTACTATCTCCCCTTATCTCACCTAAAAGAAAGAAAAAATGAAAGTAGATACTTTTAATAATGTATATAATGTTCTTATGATTATTAGGTCAATAAATGCACAATGTGCCCTTACTGTCAGGGCTGGCATTAGATAATTGTTCGTGCACCTTTAATTTTTACTGGCCAATATGGTTCTTCTTCAGACCAGTGATGTGATGTGACCAGGCCCTTTGACATCTTATGCACTAAGATGACTATATATTTTTGGACTCTGCTCAGACTATAAAGCTATCAGTTAGAGACCTGTCCCAAAGGTTCACATTGTTTCTTATAGCTCATTTTTTGAGGTCATTGTAAACAGAAAGTTTCCTAAGAGTTTGTCTTACTAAGGATATTATTTATTGGAAATGAGGAATGAGGAGCTGGCAGGGTTTAACATCAGCCTGGAGGTGGTGGTGGCTTCCTGTCAGGGAGCAATAAAAACAGGTGGCCAACTCTTTGTCAGTGTCACCTTGCTCCATTACCTAGAGAGCTGCATTTCAATCTCTGTGTCATCTTTTCAGCAGGGTTGAGGACAAAGGTCTCACGTTCCCCAACCTGCTATGGAGGTGGCTCTCCCCTGAGCTCCCTTCCTCTCCACCCCTCTGCTCTGATGAGTTTACTATATTACTGCCATTTTGAAATGGGTACATCTTTCAGACTACTAGTAAATGTCATGAATATTTCTTAACTTTAACATACAATATTGAGTTATTAAATTTATCTTCAAATAATTTCCACAATCAAGGCTTTTCTTCCTATCCCCCCTGCTAGGATCTTAGCCTAGCTCATCATGATCCCTTACCTGAGTGACTGCAACTCTTGCCTTGTTTCAGAATCACCCTTTAAGAGCAGCTAGCTTAAATCCTCCCATCAGTGGCTCCCAACTGCCCATAGAATAAAATGCAGACTTCTTATCATAGACTACAGAGAGTCCTGGAAAATTTTCTTGACTGTCCTCTCAACCTGGTCTAACCCACTCTGCCCAGTAGCTCATTCTGCGCCAGCCTCCCTGCTTCCCAGCTCAAGGCCTGTGCTCCATGTGTGCCTGTCCCCCAAGTTGCCCCACCTCCCCCGCCATCCTTCAGGTGTCTGATCCACTGTGATTTGGTTGGTGAAAACTCCAATGTCCATCTTTTATAAAGTGCAGTGCCTGTTCTCTGCCCCATGACTACTACTACATCACCTTGTTTGTTTTTTATAACCCTTTCTATGCCACAAGACTTAGGAAAAAGAATGAATAGAATGAAATATAAAGTATTGGGAAAATAGACACAACTATACATGCAGTTTTCATTTTTAGGTAATCTGTGTGTTCATCTATTACATAAAAAAACCTATGTTGCTGGCACAGTTGCGGGAATCAGTAGGTACAATATTAGAGCAAAATAGAGAGCTGTGGTCTAGAGGTGAGAGAAACACCCATCAACATGAAGACAAATAAGTGCAAATAACAACTGTGGTGAGGGCTGTAAGGATGGGTCCCAGCTGCTAGCAGAACGATTATGGGAATTTTCAGCTCTGATTATGAAGACAGTAGCCAAAGGAAAAATACTGAGAGAATCTAGTCATCCTATCTCATTCTCTGTATTCTCCCAGTCTTAGAGAAAACCGAGGAAATGAAGAGAAGAGAGGTGGGGGAGAATATGAGTACTCAGAGAAAGAAACACCACCACACTGGTATTTAAAACAAAGGAGGGAGCTCAGGGTGGAAAGTGGACAAAGGAGAAGATTGCTTTGACTGCTTGGTCTATATTTACTCACAAAAAAGAGTAGTAGCCATGTTTTCCACTAAAGTCATGATAGAGCTGCAGAGAGAGTAAGACCTGGGCTTGAAAGTGAAGCACACCCGGATGTACACTGATGGACAGCTTAATGACCACGTGCCTCACACACCCATGATTTCCAAGCTTCAGGTTCCTCACCTTGCAAGCTGATGCTATGGATCAAAGGAGGCAGTCAATTTTAGAAAACAAACAAAACAAAACAAGAAACACCTCATAGCAACTAGTCTAGAACAGGCGCTCAAAACATGCACAGAAGTTTCCTTCTCCCTCACAGAAGCTGTGCAGATGAAAAGGAAATAATGTTAATATAACTTTGAGTCTAATAAGTGTTTAAGAGCCTTAAGTCATTAACTTAACCAAAATGTACAGATAATGATTTTGGCATAAGAAACCATAAAATAGATTATTGGGAATTTTTTTCTTACTATTACTACTGTTCATGGTGTTGTAAAATTTATAAAATTTCTAACACATTTTATCATATTTTGTCACCTCTTTATAAATTTTATTCATTATTCAACATTATTATTATAAAATTCAACTAGTATTGATACACATAGATGCATTTCTTTAATCAAAAGTGTAGTTGGCCCCTGAATTGTTCACTTAAAAATAGTAAACTTTGTTATGTGTATTTTACCACAATAAATTTTTTTTGAAAAAATTGTGAAAAACAAATAAATAAAAAACTGTTTTTAGTATATGATGGGACACAAATGTTTATTCATGCTTTGTTTTGCTATACAATTTTGTGAACCAGTGAGGTTACTGGGATTTTTTCAAGGGAAGGAAGGTTACTTCTCTGTAGGAAAGTTCATCATAAAACTTCCTCATTGTTTACCCTGTCATGAACCCAAAAATATGGGTAGGAGATCTGGCCTATCTCCTGTAGCAGAGTGTCCACCATTAAATCCTTGAATAGTAGTAGGTTAATTTACTAATTGATCAACTGAGGATTGAAAAAATATTTTTGACTATTTTTTGCTAATTTTTGATGTGCTAATCTTTTTTGCCTTAATATTTTGCTAGTTAAATTATAATAGGCATTATATAATATTTTGATTATATATAATTGAATATGTTGTATGTATACAATATACGATCTTGTAGTTCTTCAGAGTTTTTATTCTGAACATGAGCTTTTAAACTTTTATTATCATAAGAAAAGATGTAGAAGTTATCGGTTTGGAAGCATTTGACAGCCTTTATATTGACTCCAAGATAAGCAGTAATTTTTTTCTCTTTTATCTTTCCTTTTTTCTAAGTTGCTTACATAAACAATTTCTTCATCTTTGCTTTCCTCATCTGTGCTTTGTGTGGCACAGCTGTCTAGAAACCTTTTCTTTTCAATGTTTAATTGTTTCAAGCCAGATAGCACGCTAACTACTTCTTGCCAATCATTGGTTATACCTTCCACATGCAGGAAACATTTAAATGTAAAGGAAATAAATAAGCCTCTGTAATTTTAGGTATTGAAAATTCTTTATTTCTTTTTTCTTTAGCAGCTGTACAGTGTGACTGCTTTGTCTGGTGACGTGAAGAAGTGTGACCCTGTCGCACATCTGCATTTTTGGTGACTTACATGCACAGTGACTTCAAGCAGGTTCATACTCAAGCAGTATATGAATATTTCCACCACAGTGCAGAATGCCTGGTTAATGCATTTTGAGGGCCATACTAGCAAGTTGTTATAGCACCATTATATATGAAAAGCAATGAAGGTTAACCCCCACAACTTGAGGACTTTACTAGATCAACAACAAAATTCTTCACATATCTGATGAGCTAAACTTACTAATGTTATTCATTCCTCTTTCAGAATTTTTTAAGCCTGTGATTCTTTTAAAAATAATAACAAACTAGACCTTAAGTCACAGAGAACATGTTCTCTGTAGGTTCCAAATATATGCTAATTATAAATGACATAAAGGTAACTGTCTCAGGCAAACATTTTGCATATAATTTGTTTCTCTATCTCACCCTCAATACAAAAATGTAATTAAGTAGAAAAACAGAAGTCTTAATTGTCTCAGTTATTTAAAAAATTGCACCTATTTAATTTGTAAGCTATTGCAGAGAGAGGCTCAGTAAAATATTTGTTTATTTTTAAAATTTTATTTAGAAAATTAAGTTTCACTGAATGACATTGATTAATAAGAGTACACAGGTTTCAGTTAAAAGTAAACATTTCTACAGCATTTGAACTGTTTATTATGTTGTATACCCATCACCCAAAGTCAAACCATTTGTCGTCATCTTATATTTGTCTTTTTTTGCGTCCTTCTCCCAACCCCCTCCCCCACACTCTCATATCCCACTCCCCCTTTTAACCACTTCACTTTATCTATGTCCATGAGTCTCAGTTTCATACCCCATCTATGTGTAAAATCATATAGTTCTTAGCTTTTTCTGATTGCCTTAGTCTCACTCAGTATAATGTTCTCAAGGTCCATCCATGTTATCCTAAATGGCAATACGTCATCATTTTTTATGGCTCAGTAGTATTCCATTGTATATATGTACCTCATCTTCTTTATCCAATTTTCTACTGAGGGACACTTTGGTTGTTCCCATGTCTTGGCCACTGTGAATAATGCTTCGATGAACATAGGGCTGCATGTGTGTTTACGTACCAATGTTTTTGAATTTTACTCAGTAAAGGGATTGCTGAGTGATGTCAAATAAATTACATTAAAAATAAATTGTGAAAAAAGAAGGTAGTTTGTAAGTAAATAAAACTTAAGATTTTATTTGTTCTATAGTTAGTTACCCTGTAAGTATACAATAATGTCCAATAAACTTAGAAATTAATGATTTTAAAATAATTATGTCAAGTTTTAAAAAATGTTTTAAATTTTAATGTGTTTTGGGGAGATGTTGGGCAAACCAGTGTGTTACAATGTGTTAGGTTTGCTTGCTTGCACTTTACTTAATTGGTGCATGAGCACAGGACAATGCCATGTGTGTATGGTCTATGTAAGGCTATGGGAGCTTGCCCTCAGAGCAGCAGATTGCAAATTGCAATTACCTGCATGCTTGGGAGGGGCCCCTGTTTGCCAGAGAAGGGTTTGGTTTGTTTTTTTGTTTTGTTTTGTTTTTGCCCCAGCCTGTTTTGCTAGAAAGTCTGGAGAGATAGAGGGAAGCAATTTTCCCTGCCTGCTTGCTAGTCCACCATTGGGAAACTCTTAAATAAATGGAATGGCCCACCATTTTCTGGCTCAACAGTTCCTTTACCATCTGCCTGAATCCAATATGAACCTGCATTGCCGTGAGGACTGGCCTTACAGGGGAGGAAATATTTCTATATCTTAATAGAAGAAATTCCATGAAAGTCAAGTATTCATATTAATAAACACTTTGGTAATGTAACCCACCTACTGAAATAGCAAATCCCAAGGCTCTTGCTGGAGACAGTTGCTGTCAGAAGTGAAAGGACATGGTGTCCCTACATGGCCTGCCAACATCTAAGGGAGATGAGAGCCTCCCAGGAAGAGGAGACCTTTCTGAGTACTGAGAATGACTCATCTCTAAGCTGTACCCACATGTTTGTTCATTTGTGCATGTGGGAAGTGTGTGGTCCATATGGGCCACCATAGCCCAGGTAGCTATTTCTTCTAAGCCTTACCTGGGAACCTGATAACAATGGGAAAGGGGGCTGATGTTGATCTGCCCAGGGATATGATTCTTATTTCCAGAAGAGCACATTTAAGTTAAATTTATGGAAGTACTTAACTTCCTTAATTTGGGTTTATGCTAGATCATAAAAAAGTGAGGAAAACTCGCAAATCGTTTTTATAATTAGGTGAAACATTAATCTGAAAACCTTACAAAAATTTTACTTAAAAATCTCATTAATTTTACTTATAAATATTGATTTTTAAATAAAATGCTAGCAATCATAATCCAATAGCGTACCAAACATAATTTTAAGTGGCGCTTGTTTCATAAAAAAACAAGAACAAGAATACAAGATGCACTTGCCTCTTCCATTCCAGGAAAGCTCCTCTAATAATAGTAGAGTAATTTAAATAATTTATTAGATATTTAATTATTAATTTTTTCACAAAACTAATCACTGGCAATTTAACAAATAATATTTAGCATCTTTTACTGACAGTGTAGGTATATAGACTATTTCTTAATATAATACTTTTATAAGCTTATATATGGGAGCAAGAAAATTATGTGCATCCCACACATAGCACTCTACCCACCATACTCTACAACCCCATTCATCTCTTTTCTTATTTTTAAATCAAATTTAAAATCCACACAGTATGATGAGCCTTATTGTCACTGTTACTGACTTTCCTGAGGTCCAATCTCAATTCTGCTATTTCTGTCATTTACCTATTTCTATAGCATATTTTCACATTGCCATTACTCTGTTAATTTTACATTCTAGATGTGACTTTCTATTATGAAATAGAATTTCACACCTATATACATACCCACACTCAATAACATCCTTCCTTTGTTATTCTTCCAGTATTGCTTAATATGAATTTTTCTTGAGGTCAATACTCATTGTCAACATTTTACCACTACAAACATTGTTTACAACTGAACTATAGATACTGTACTATATATTTGTTTATAATTAAGTAACTGAATATTTCTTGTCTATCACTTCATTCTTGATGACTTACTTTTCTTCCTTTAAATAAGAAGTCAATCAACTCACCCAGACCAGTGTCGATGTCCACACCATTCTGTTCTTATGATCATTGATCTGTCTGTGCTGTGTAGCAAGCCCAACACATATGCATGGAGTCCCACAAATATCTCTAGTCAAGAAAATTGTTCTCAGTTTGTTTGTTTTTTTACAGGGACAGAGAGTGAGTCAGAGAGAGGGATAGATAGGCACAGACAGACAGGAAAGAAGAGAGGTGAGAAGCATCAATCATTAGTTTTTAGTTGCCATTGCGACACCATAGCTGTTCATTGATTTCTTTCTCACATGTGCCTTTACCGTGGGCCTTCAGCAGACTGAGCAACCCCTTGCTGGAGCCAGCAATCTTGGGTCCAAGCTGATGAGCTTTTGCTCAAGCCAGATGGTCCCACGCTCAAGCTGGAACCTGGGTCTTCCGCATCCCAGTCTGACGCTCTATCCATCGTGCCACTGCCTGGTCAGGTTATTCTCAGCTTTTAATTGAGGAAGAAATGATTGCACAAATGCATAATATCATGTTAGAACATTTCCAACACTCCCACCTTAGGGTCATCAACTATCTGTAGACATATACCTGTGTTTCTCTAATAAGGGATCAAAGCCTGTGTAGAAACTTTACAATCCTATAAAGTTAAAATTAACTTGTCAGAAACTAATTAGGAAACTGGTTAGATGCAATAATTTTTTAAAAATCATCTCTTTACTTTTTTTCTGTCTTAGCAGATTATTTCAGTGGTGGGGAAAGTAGGTTTAAAGGGCATTGGCAAAAGTAGATTTATAGTTGTTCATATAAAAAATGATTCAATAATTAATAAATAATAATACAATAATAAACTCTGCTTTGCATACTTACAACTGTAAGCCTATTTTGCCCCATGCTATATATGCATATTAAAAATTAAAAACAAACAAACAAATAAGTGAGCCTCTCCTGATTCCACTTCACCTTCTGTCATTCTACTTCTTAGCTCCTCTTTTCAGAACATCTCCTTACAAGAATTACATATTGTTGGTGTCTCCAAATCCTCTCTCCTATTCTCTCTTGAGCCTACTCATATAACCCTTTTTTCCAAGGTTACAAAATACTGTGCTCATATTTTATCTTCATCTTAAAAATACTTATACATACAAGTGCTAACAACAGCACTTGGCACAGTTATTGACTTGCCCCTCATGAAAACCACTTCATTTGGTTTCAAAACACCACACAATGCATTCACTTTTCCCAGACCTCACTGACTGCTCTTTTTATTTCTTTTACTGGTTACTTCTTGTCTCCCCACCCTGCTAAATATCAAAGCCAGGTGGGCTCAGTGCTCAGACCTGTCCTATACTCTACCTACACCTTCTGCCCTCTTAACCACAATTAAATACGTGGCTTTAAATATTATTTACATGCCAATAGCACCACATTTTCATTTTGTCTGGACATCTCTCTTGGACTGCTAGCTTATATATTGGAATATCTGCATCTCTACTTGGATGTATAATAGACCCTTAAGATGACTATCCCCAAACAAAACTCCTGATTTTTTACCACTGTTATGTCCCCAGGTCTGATGGTAAATGTCTCCTCACACATAGTTTTCCACATCTGTACATGGGAACTTCATTCTTCTTGGTCTGGCCAAAACACTTGAGTTCTCTTTTATCATTTATTTTTAGCCAATATCCAACCAAATTGCAAGTTCTGCCCAATCTACTTTGAGGCTGTGTCCACAAGCCAGCCTGTATCACCACACCCTTTGCTCCCACTTATATACAAAACACACCCTGGCTGGACAGCTTGATTGGTTAGAGCACCATCCAGAAGCACAGAGGTTGCTGGTTTGATAACTGGGCAGGGCACATACAGGAACAGACATTCTTGTCACTCTCCTGCTCTCTCCCTTCCACTGTCTAAAAATCAATAAATTAAATATTAAAAAAAATAACCAGAGTGATCCTGTTCTCACCTAAGTTTTGCTGAAAGCCCTGCAACAGCTTCCCATCTTCACTGGAATAAAAGCCAAGGACTAAAATGGCCTGAGTCCCGTTGGTCCAACTGTTATCCTTACAAACTCATCCCTGACATGCCTCCCCCTAGGTCATTCTTCCCCAGCTTCTATCCTCCTTCCTGTTCCTCAAAACCACCAACTACATCTCCCCACCATGCCCTTGTCTTTTTGATCCACTGCTGCTTCTCCAGCACCTGGAACAATGCCTGTTACAGAGGCTTTATCAATATCTGTGGAAAGAAAAAAACTAAAATTTGAATGAATGTTCTTAGTTTTTTAAGCATCGATCTTAATTCTTTTCAAACTCTTCAATATAAATGCAAAACACCTCTTAATAAGGTCAAACGCTTTAGGCAATCTATCAATTTCATATTTTCCCTCTCAGTAGGGAATGAAGATAAATACAAACATAAAAGCTTCCAAGTTATCTAGAAGTCCTTTTTTGTCACTATTTCAACTTTCATAGATGTCATTATATTATAGAGAAGATATAAAAATAAGTGAGTCATGACATGTATAAACAATATCCTAAAAGGTTTTCTTTCAGTTTGTATAATTCTGTTAGAAAAAATTCACAGTATTTGGAATCTTATTCCACACAGATGTCATCTCATGTATTTATAATCTTTAGTCATCTCCTGCTTCATATTGGGAACACAGTGGTTCCAAGTAATAACTTTTTGTGTAGGTTATATCTAGACATTTTTACCAATTGTTGCTGAAATGATTATGTAAGTTTTAATGGTAAGTGTAGTGATGCTCAAATTTATCTAAAAATTACGTGCTTTGCCTTTAGCTTCGTTAAAACTTGGCATTATTGAGATAGCTCTGACATATAAAAAATGCCTAAAAGGAACATGAAAATATATGTTTAATTTCTCTGAAAAATGAATATTCAAAATGAACTTCCATTTTTTGTCAAGCCTCACATGGTCCATTTGAACCTACTAAGTGGAGAATGAGCCAGTCTAACTGTATATTTAATGTATTTCCAAATTAGACTAATATAAGTAATTATATGATATTAAGAATGTGCCAGTTAGGGTAATAAGCAGAATATAGACACAGAAAGTGCATCTCAGTTTGTAATAGAGCCCCAATGGGCTTTGACAAAATTGACAAAATGAGTCTTTGTTAAGAAAGGTAAGTTATTTAGCTAATAAAAATAAGTTAATTTTAAATAGGAACAAATACTTATACATACACATAACATTACACTTTTAGAATTTACTGTTATTTTTTCATAAACATTGGCTTAGAATTAAAAAGAAGAATCAGCCTTATGGTAAAGACTTGTTAATCACTGGATAACCAGGAGTAAACAATCCCACTTTCAAGGTGTTTGATAAAGCAAATAAGTATACAAACTGTTATAATTAAGTTAATTTAATCTGAAAACAAATTTTAGGAGAAACAGAAAAACAAAATTTGCCTAGAGGAAGGCAGGGAAAGCTTACAGGGCTGTAACTTCCAATAGGGAGCAGGTAGTCAGTTGTAACTGGTGGGGTGGGGAAGACAGCATTGCAGGAGAAGTCCATACCTGATACCACAATCTCTCTTCTCTCTCAGTACCTAGGGTTCTGATAAATGATTTCTTCTCACAACTTTCCTCAGTTTTTTTCTTTTATGTTCATATTTTAGGCTTGTTTTATCAGAATTGCTGCATCACCTGCAAAATTTCAATTTCAATTTTGATACTTTGAATACGTCCTCTATGTCTTTTCAACAACCCGAACATCCATCATCCATTGGCCTGAGTATTAGTTTTCTATTGCTATGTAGCAAGCTACTATACTTTAAAAATGTCTTTATTAAGGTAGCTTTGACATGTAAAAAATGTCTTTCAAAGTAAAGAGGGCTTGGGACTGAGCCCCTTGAAGAATGAGAACAGTTAGATAAATAGGAGGATGTGGGAAAGGAGATGGAAAAGGAGCAGGCAACAAGAGAGGAATTAATTGATTTTTACAGGGAAAGGAAAAGAGAGAAACATCAGTTTTTGTTCCATTCATTCATGCATTCGAGAGAAGAATAAAAAACTAGTTTTTCTGTAGCAACAGAGCATTAAGTAAGAAGAAAATTAATAACTGATGATTTGATGTGTCAAAATGGAGGTCAAAGACATAACTGACAAGCAGCAGGCCCAGTGGAGTGGTTGGGTGAGGGTCAGAGAGTATTAAGGAAAGAATTGGAAGAAAGAAAGCAGATGGCTCTAGCAAGGACTCTTGCTGTGAAGGTCAGCAAAGGCGTAGGGCAGTAGCTGGAAAGAAATCAAAGGCCTCCAGAATTTAAGACAAGATGATGTCTATGGGCAGATGTGAGGGAGGTGCTGGAAGGAGTACAAAAGACATATACTTCCCACACTAAGCAAGAATCTCATCACACCTTCTGAGACCATTAGCTTAACTTGAACACCACACGCATTCATTACTTACCAAGACTTCCCAGTTCATTGTTTCACTAAAAAAATTAAAAAAAAAAAAAACGATCTAAGAACCTTTACCACTTTCTCCACATCAGTATTCAGATATTTGGACAGTTATTCCCTATCACCAGTTTTCTCTTCCCTAATCTAATGTATCTGTTTTCTTTTCATATGCTGTCTTTCTAAATCTCTTTCCATTTGTCTCTTTTTTTTTCTTTTGCGGGCATTACAGTCTATTTATTCATCCAAATTTAAAACCTTGCAGTTATTTTTAACTTCTGTTCTCAGAATCGACATCAATTATTCTCTAAATTATCTTAATCATATCTTCATGTGCTGCTCACAGTCATCCTGTAGAATAGTGCTAGAGTTTTCCTACAAGTTCATTTTTTTCTCAATGGCAGTTCTTATCAATAGTATTATTATTATTATTTGCCAGATTACTATGCCTGTGTACCCCCTTTCTTGCACATTCTTCATTAACACCTAACAAAGGCCATGCCCACTATTCTGAAATGCACACTGATGACTTACAGATGTTTGCGGAGGGTCTATGAGAGATCTTACTGCTCTGGCATCAGAAAGCTTTTTCTCTATTTCCTTGAAGTTAACAGAACCTAAATTTGAATATGCAAGGGCGTTTTGTATTTGTGGGAGCAGAAACTGAGAAGAGACTAACATTTCTAAATTACTTCCCAGAATGAGATACTAAAATGACATCCTGGATGAACACTTGAAAATTAAAGAAAAAAAAAAGAAAAATGTTTTAAAGATGCATAATCTGGCCATTACTACAGGAGAAATATACCCCTGATTCTTTTGTTTTTTTTTTTTTGGCCCAGTGGATGGAGAAAGCACAAACCCAAAGAGGTGAGAGAATTTAGTGCTATGTGACAGAGTGGCTTTGCTGGCACTTTTCACTCTGAACAGCAGGATTACTGAAATAACAGGCTCCAGTGTGTTTCTTTCATGGAGGCACCAAAAATAGTTCTTTTGTCATCAGTCTTTATAGAGCTAAAATACCCATCCCATAGAAATTGGAAGCTTGTCTGGATTCTCTTAGCAGGTATGTAGTAAAGGGTCAGTATGCAGTCTCTGCTGCCGATCACATGTTATGGGCAAGACAGGATGAGAGAAAAATGAGAATAACCAATTTTCTAGCAAACAGAACATAAAGAAGAACAAAGAAAAAGAAAGAAATTAGAATAAAAGGAAACAGGCAAGGCTGGCTCTTTCTTTCATCCTAAACATAGAGAGCAGTTTTCTCCCCACTTGCGTCTATGTCAAGTATAAGTAGAACAATTAAAAATGTTCTCCAACTGCCGATCAATAGAATTAGTGAATTGTAAATGTTAATGCATTCCATTCCCGGCAATGGAAGACAGTCCAATTCTTCAATATTTGTATCCTTGACTTCGATGACCAAAAGATGGAAAACCTGCCTAACATGTAATTTATCTTCTGAATAGACATAAAAGTGAAAATAAAATATAAAAAGAAAAATATGCTCATGAAGAAAAATCAATTTCTTCAGTATCTTGAGGCTCCCAGCATTTTCCCAGCAAACCTGCAAGGTTGTTGTCTCAGAGAAGAAGATGTGGCCACAGGATAATCACAGGCAAAATGGCTCCAAATTTCTAATTTTTAGGCATTCCTCTATAGTTCCATATACTTCCTTTAAAAATGTAATAAATAAGGAGCCAAGGACTTACATATGAGTTTGCTTATTACTCCTTCAGGAATCCATGCTAATGGAAATACTATCACCTAGTAGCTGTACCTTATAAGTCTGCCCAGCCATACCCCCACATTTGGTGTAGGAAAAGAGAGAAATGTGGGGTTTTCATGTTGTATCCAGGGAAGAAACCCATCTACCCCACATATATTTCTTTGTCAGGACTAAGCACATAATATTAATATATGCAATATTAGTGTTACTCTTGGCCACTCCACATGACTGAAGCTTCTTTACCATATGATGGACAGTCTCCAAGAGCAAGTAGGTTGGGGTAGGGGCAAATGGAGCAGAGACAGTGAGAGAGAGAGAGAGAGAGAGAGAGAGAGAGAGGCAAAAGTGTGCCTGCCTTCTAGGAGCTGAATTTAGAAGTCATGCAGCATCACTTTAACTACATTTTTTTATTTCTCATGGGAGCATGCTGGAAAATGGCACAGAATCTAAACACAAATGCCATTACGTGGACACTTGAAGGAATTTTATGTCACCAAAGGTTGATTTCTGAAGTTTCTTAGGTTGTGGAATTGTGATCATGTAAGACTTGGTAGAATGAGTATTTTCTAACTTTCCAATTACGATACATCTTAGTCAAAATAACTGATCCAGGCAGCTGTCCTGGAAGCAAAACCACAGATGTACAGATGGTGGCAGCGACCTTCAGTGGGGGTGAAGGAGAGCAAGACTCCTGCCTTCCCTCTACACCCTGAGAAGGACATGGTCAGCCATTCTGGTGGTCAGCCAGATATCGGGTCCATGGAGAGTCCAGAGCCACTCATCCATCATTTCAAATTTATAAAAAAGTCTACAAATTTGGATCCCTTCGAACAAATTTGATAAATGTATTGCACAGTTTTTTAAATGTAGAAATTCAAAGCTATCAACACTATCACTACTGTAAAATTTTCTGCCAAACTTCAAAAACATTCATTAGAAAAGTTAATCATAATTTCTTAATTGCTCCTATTTCTGCAACCACTGATCCACCTTTCTTTACCTCTGTATTGGTGTCTTTGACTTAGAGAAATTATACCACAACTGTGCTAATTTCTTACTGCATATCCAGCAAATTAAACTGCATAATATACATAAAATATTATCCACTGAATGTTACTAACAATTTATATTTTTGAATGAGTAGTTTAAAGTAATATGTTGGATTTTATCAAAAAGACCACAATTTTGCTTATAATAACACATGATAATTTTGAAAGGTTTTATTTCTCTAGAAAACCATATAGAAGTAAAATATGTAGTAATATTTAAAGTAAATAGATTAGACATAATTATTGAAAGTCTGGGCCTGACCAGGTGGTGGCACAGTCGATAGAGCTTAGACTGGGATGCAGAGGGGCCCAGGTTCAAGACGCCGAGGTCGCCAGCTTGAGCAATGGCTCATCTGGTTTCAGCTAAAGCTCACCAGCTTGAGTCCAAGGTCGCTGCATCGAGCAAGAGGTTACTCGGTCTGCTGAAGGCCCACGGTCAAGGCACACATGAGAAAGCAATAAATGAACATCTCAGGTGTTACAATGAAAAACTGATGATTGATGCTTCTCATCTCTCTCCATTCCTGTCTGTCTGTCCCTATCTATCCCTCTCTCTGACTCTTTCTCTGTCTCTGTAAAAAAAAAAGAAAAGAAAGTCTGATAGGCAAATCTAATGTAAAAATTATTATGATTTATCTACCCTGGAGGCTAACTTTAGTAGGCGGTGTAGGTAACTCACCATAGGTTTGTGATTCAAAATTCATTAACTCCATACAACTGCCCAATATTGCCAAACCCAATGAAAATGTCAAAGTGGAACAGAATGAGACTGTTAAGAAATACATATGACTAAAAAATTATGACATTAATATTCATATTCATTATATTAAAATATACTACAAGGCCACTGATATCGAAACAACCTGGTACTGTTTGATACAGTAGCATACAAATCAATTGAACAGAACAGAGAACCCAGAAATAAACCCACACCTTTATGGTCAATTGATATTTGACAAAGGAGGTAAAAGCATACAATGGAATAAAGACAGTCTCTTTAATAACTGGTGCTAGGAAAATTGGACAGGTATATGCAAAAAAAAAAAAAATGAAACTAGACGACCAATTAACACCATTCACAAAAATAAATTCAAAATGGATAAAAGACTTAAATCATGAAAGACTTAAGTCATGAAACCATAAAAATCTTGGAAGAAAACATAGGCAGTAAACTCTCTGATATCTCTCATAGCAATATTTTTGCTGATTTATCTCCATGGGCAAATGAAATAAAAAACAGGATGAACAAATGAGACTATATCAAACTAAAAAGCTTTTGCACAGCAAATGACACCATGAACAAAATAAAAAGATAATCCACACAATGGGAGAACATATTCGACAATACATCTGATAAGGGGTTAATAACCAAAATTTATAAAGAACTTCTAAAACTCAACACCACGAAAGTAAACAATCCAATTAAAAAACGGGCAAAAGAAATGAATAGACACATCTCCAAAGAGGACATACAGATGGCCTATAGACAGATAAAAAAATGTTCAACATCACTAATCATTAGAGAAATGCAAATTAAAACCACAATGAGATACCACCTCACACCAGTCAGAATGGCGCCCATTAACAAAACAACACACAGTAAATGCTCGCAAGGGTGTGGAGCAGGGGTCCCCAAACTTTTACACAGGGGGCCAGTTCACTGTCCCTCAGACCATTGGAGGGCCGGACTATAAAAAAATTATGAACAAGTCCTTATGCACACTGCACGTACCTTATTTTAAAGTAAATAAAAACAAAACAGGAACAAATACAATATTTAAAATAAAGAACAAGTAAATTTAAATCAACAAACTGACCAGTATTTCAATGGGAATTATGGGTGCGGATGCATCCTGTGCTGCTCTCACTGACCACCAGTGAAAGAGGTGCCCCTTCTGGAAGTGCAGCGGGGGCTGAATAAATGCCCTCAGTGGGCCACATGCAGCCCATGGGCTGTAGTTTGGGAACCCCTGGAGTGGAGAAAAGGGAACCCTCCTGCTCTGCTGGTGGGAATGCAGACTCATGCAGCCACTGAGGAAAACAGTATGGAGATTCCTCAAAAAATTAGAAATGGAACTGTTTGTTGACCCAGCTATCCCATTTTTAGGAATATATCCTAAGAATACCAAATCACTGATTCAAAAGAAGATATGCACCCCAATGTTTATTGCAGCATTGTTTACAATAGCCAAGATCTGAAAACAGTCCAAGTGGAAAAGTGGATTAAAAAGCTGTGCGAAAAAAAGAAATACATATGACCAAAAAATTATGACCTTAATATTCATATTTATTAAATCTTTTAAACTACTGTTCAAGTCCCAGTAGGACAGACATTTTCTTTCCAGATTTTATAATCAAATGTACACAACTTAGTTTTATAGTAAAAATCTCTTGCTTAAAGTGGAAATGCATAGGTGTTCTCACGCCGTTGTTTTAAGAAATGAGAATTTCCCTGGAACTTAATCTTTATTTATTTTGGAAACAACAAAATCACAGATGGATGTTAGGAATAAAGAAACCAATTAGTATTAGTCATGATTTAACTGTATTATCTACATCCTTAGTATTAAAAAAACATTAAGTGGATTTCACACCACTAAGTACTGTACGGTTGGTGGGCAAGGGGGAAGGTCACGTGAGGAACCAGACAGGAACTTTGGCTAAAACCACCCACAACCATGTGTGCCAAAATAAACTTCCTAGGAGTCCTTGGGAAAAGAACGACTGTCTGCCAGCCAGTGAGATTTCACCACATCATATTAGCTCAACCACTCTAAATGGGACCCTTTAAATATCTCCCACACGTATCACCCCATGCGACTTCCCTGGCCTCTGTCTCTGGGGACAGAGAACATCATCCAGGCAGCATGGAACTAAATAAAGTCTTTACTATTCCACATTTTGTGACTACAGACCCTTCCTTCTTCCTCAGCGGGGAAAAATACCTTACATTTGGTGCCAAAACCTGGGAGGAGTCAGAAGTCCGCAAGGACCGCTCCTCTCCCCTTCCCCTTCGAGAAAGAACCAGGACCTTAGACTTTCCACCCACTTCTGTGCATTGTGCAGTAAGTCCCCTGCCTCCAGCCTCCCCACCGCTCTTTCTGCCAAGACTCCCTGTCCAAAACCGAAGCTGTATTAGGGACCTCTTTTCCATTCCATTCTGAGTACATGTGTGCCCGTGGAGATGTCTCCAACACATCCACTTTATCCATCCGGTGGCCAGAGCTTGAGTTGCGGGATGTCAATGCTCATCTCTGACCATTCCGAGGACAGAGGGTGGCAGTGGGCGCACAGGAATCTAAACCTAATCCAAAAACACTCCTGGAATTGTCTTATCCAAAATCTCTCCCTCCCTAAAGAAGAAGAAACAGTTCTTTTTCTCTGCTGTGGCCAGGCCACAGAACCCAATGGATAATTGGACCAGGTAACCTCCTGAAGGAACTTTCGGTTTTAACACCCTCACCGAAATTTAATTATCACCAAAAGAACTGGAAACTGGTTGGAGATCTCTTACATTCAGGGCTTCTAGTTATTTGCGCTCCCGTCCTAACCTCTGCTGCCTGCTACATGGCGCGGGCCCTTTTTTGGCCAGAGAAACTTCACCTAAACCCTCCACTCCTGATCTTTTCTTCTCCGTGGACTCCCAACTCTCTCCCCCTCCTGCCTGACCCCCAGGGGTGCCCCTCTCTTGGGATCCCTCTCTGGTACCTCTGTGGACCTCTTTTGCTTGGGTCTCTCCCCTCCAAGAGCCCCCTCCCCTCCCTTCACCAAATCCTGTTTCTCATTCACCTGCAAATACCATTCTCTCTTTCTCCTTCCTTGCTCACCAGGGGCCCCTCCCTTCTCCACTGTGTTCTTAAGTCCTTCCTCTGTCAGGCCATTCTCTGCCTGCCTTTGGCCCTTATGCCGGTTTGCTGGTTGACCCCACGGCCCAACCTCAATCTTCTTACAGCAAGTTCTGGCCCTTTCCTGCCTCTGGCTCTAGCGTTTCTGGCTGGATCTGGGTGCCGGGCTCCCTAGGAGCCCACCTCCTCTTATTCTTAACCCCCAGATTCCTATCCAAGACCTGTGAACATGGCAGTTTTGCCTCAAGTTTGCCCCCATGCAGGACCACTGGCAATCAGAACCACTGAGCCCTACCCATCTCCAGCTCACCAAAAGGCTGGACCCTGCAAATCCTCCTATTGCTCCTCTTTTTTTAAATCCTTACAGGTCCGCATCCGCGAAGTTTCTCGCGTTATGGTCAAACAGATGTTCCTCCCAACTCCCCTCAAAACCATCATCTTATGACCTCCCCTCCCCATGATGCCCCTAACCAGCAAGAAGTAGCCAGACAAATAGCAGCACCCCTATTTCACAGAAAAGGTCAGAATGTAAGGTCAGTGGGCAATGGGGGAAGGTCACGTGAGGAACCAGATAGTTTGGCTAGAACCGACCACAACCATTCAAAATAAACTTCCCAGGAGACCTTGGGAAAAGAGCAACTATCTGCCAGCCAGTGAGATTTCACCACATCATATTAACTCGACCACCCTAGATGGGACTCTTTAAATATCTCCCACAAGGATCACCCCATGTGACTTCCCTGGCCTCTGTTCCCAGGGACAGGAAACATTGTCTGGGCAACATGGTACTAAATAAAGCCTTTACTATTCCACACTTTGTGGCTACAGCCCCTTTCTTCTTCCTCGGTGGGGAAAAATACCTTACAGGTATATATATTCACTCATTCAAGGAATATTTATTGAGTACCACTAGTACCAAACCTAGGTCCAACCTTCAAGGATTTTACAGTCTAATAATTGAGCCAAGCAAGTTGATGATTATAATAGTATAATGTTGATGGTGAGATAAAATGTACATGTCTTGTGCATCAGGGAACTTAATGTCTAAGCTTAAAATGTAGATGACCAGACTGGAAACATACAGCTCACCCAAAGGATGAGTAGGGGACTGAGTGTTGGGTGGGGATCAGAAGGAACAGAGCTTATACTTTGTGAGAAATTCCATCCATGTTAATAGGCATGTGCCAACTACAGCAGTATGGCTTGCTTTGACCATGGTCGACCCTATGCTCCATCTCACTGAATGATGGGGCTTTTAACAACTGAAAATTGTTTGCCTTTCATTTGCAAAATTGGCCTGAGAGCACACTGGATTCACCACAAAATATATGTGCTATATTCTTCTTTATGCAGAAAATGCATGAATTCTGAAATGAAGAAGTGAGGTGAGATTCATATTTTTTTATTTTTGCAATCTAATTTAAAGCTTTGGAAAGTGCATGCTTTATTTAAATGCACAACACAAAAGCTCCTCTCTTCTTTCTATCTAAACATTTGTTTCTTTTTTTTTTCTCTTTGTTCTTTTACTTCCAGAGTAAGAGTGACTGCTGACAGGTTTCCTAGGTTCCCACTCAAGCTGTCTTTTGATTGTAATTACAGTGTTTGAGTCTATGAGTGGTACACAGATGAATAACCAGCCCTGGAAGTGAGTGAGTGACATTTAATAAAAAATACTATTTGTTTAACTTGATGTGATTTTTTCTAAATCATAAAAATACTGAGCGTTATGATGGCTGCCAGCCTACATTATCTACTATTTGATTTTAAGAGACATCTGTGGGATTTTTATGTAAATTGATGTTTTGCTTTGTTTTTTTACCTATGCAACAAAAAGTAAAAGTATTCAGATTTTTGACATCATTGAATATATTTGGAGTGAAATATTAAATGACTTTAGGAAAGGGGTGACTTTTATGCTGGAAAGCATAACACATTATAAAGCTCTCTATCACTGTAATCACTCTCCTGACATGAAAATAATAGAGCTGCACATACGTCCCTTTCCCTCTCAGGCTTGATGCTTTGGGTGAAAATATAATGCAAGTTAGTCTTTGGAAAAAAGTAAAAGTGCACCTTCTGGAAAGATGTTTGCTTTAATGTTTGTATTTGCAACGCTATGAACTCTTTGGATTCAGGATGTTTTGGAGTCTGTCACCTGAAGTGTGTGACTAATCCAGAGCCTGACTCAGAAGATGGAGAAAGATTAACCTGCTCACAACATAATCATTTCATGGGTGAGGAGTTCTCTGGATTACCATTCTATTCTACTTTCTACTGCTCTGAACATATTGCACAATCCAAGAGCTTCGTTTCAGTTTATGTTTTCATTTCACTTTATTTTTTATTTCTCTCTGGTCTTTCAGAGCCTGGGTCATTCCTTTCTTAAACAGTGGAGTGATTGTTTGTCAGTATTTACCCAACAGAGTTGGAAACCATGTTCACATGAAAATCTGCACACTACATTTATAGTAGTTTATTCATAATTACCAAAACTCGGAAGCAACCAAGATGTGCTTCAGTAGGTGAATGGATGAAGTTGATACATCCAAATGATATCATATCACTTAGCACTAAAAAGAAGTGAACTGTCAAACTATAAAGATGTAAAGAAACCTTAAATGCATATTATTAAGTTAAAAAATCCAATCTGAAAAGGCAGCATACTGTATGATGCCAACTATATGTCATTCTGGGAAAGGCGAAACTATGGAGACAGTAAACAGATCAGTGGTTGCCAGGGTTTGGGAGAAAGGAACAGGTGGAGCATAGAAAATTTTTAGGGCAGTGAAAATCTTTTGGATGATACTATAATGATGGATACATGCCATGTTTCATTTGTTCAAATTTGTAGAATGTACAATCCCAACAGTGAACCCTAAAGGTAAACTCTGGACTTTGGATGATGATGACCTATCGAAGCAGGTTCATCAGTTGTAACAAATGTACCATCTGGTGGGGGATGTCTTGATAATCAAAGAGGCTGTGCATATGCAGGGACTGGGGGTAAGTGGGGAATCTCTTCACCTTCCCTTCAATTTTTCTGTGAACTTAAAATTCTAAAGATAAAATATTTAAAAATTACAACAAAATAACTGGAATGACTGGGAAAACTGTAACTTCCTAGGTTAGACTAATATTAGCATTCTTTTAGAATCGAGAATGTAATGCAATGCTTCTGGGTGTTTCAGTGAAAATTCCAAAAGTCTGTTAGGTTTCATATTCAATATTAATGGTGAGTCATTGCCACTGTATGTTGTCCACAGCCTAAACCCATGCCAATACCCACCTTACAAGCCAGGGTTTTAAACCATCAATTTATTGAGAAGACTATCTTGGCTATAAGAAGTGTTAAGATCAGTACTAAAACATTCACACATCTATTTGTTAGTTAAATGTGTAGAAACACAAGAGGAAACCAATCACAGCCCCTTTTATTCATCACGAGGATGGAGTGCTTACTTATGAGTATTGGGGTATCTACAGAAGCAAAAATATAACTGTTTGGCATGACCATCCTATAAATGTCGACCTCCAGTTCACTATGGTGCTTAGCCACTCATTCTTTTGCTTGTTTTCTTCTTATGGACTACCAGCTTTTACCACTTTATATGGCCAGAGCCTATTCTCCTAACTTCCCCTGCCTACTCTTCCATTTCTGTAATAAGGTAGATTAGGAAACAAAATGAACCCAAATGGGCTTGAGAGACTGAGGGGCACTCATATACCAGTAAGTAAATGTGAGCTCTGTTCTTGTGATATTAACAGAGGCTGGCTACTCTCCAGGGCTGAGGTTGATAAGGAGAAATAAAGGTATTGCTCATCAGTATTTATTTGATAATTTTTTGTTATGAAATATATAAAAATTTGGACCTAAACTAGGAGGTTAAGGATTCTTTATTAAGAAAAAATAAAGAAAATGAAAAAGAAATTTGCAGCTGGTAAGTGGAGAAATAAGCTGTCTCACATCTTAATACATGCCTATATGTTTTCAAACAGGTTTAATAGATTTTACTCCTCAATTTTGTCAAGTGTTAGGGCAATACCCCTAAGTATTATTTCATAGGTGACTATGTTGCAGGAAGCAACACCCGATGTAGGATACCAAAGGATGCTCAGGCAACTTAATAGAGAAAGGAGAATTTATTAGTTGCTGGCAGAGCATGTGAGGTTAGTAGCACCAAAGCACGAGCTCCCCAAATTAAATATTCTTATAGGTTTTATACCTTTACAGTGTCCATGCAGGGGGCATGTGATTCCTTTGTTTAAGGTTTCTCGGGATTCAAGGAGAGAGGAGGGGGAGTTTCAGTGGGGTCAGCAAGTGGGGACGGGTTTCCAGAACACTGGTAATAGCTACACACAGATCCTGCTTTTCTTACTTTGTGTTGCAAGTGAGTCTAAGCAATCAGAGAACTATGGGATGTAGTTCATTTATAACTGGTTGACTCAGTTATTCCTGCTGGCTCCTTTCCCTTGTATTCTTTTGGTTTCTCCCCTCTCAAAGGGAGAGAGAGGCTTGTACCCTCCTCAACTAGCTTGATAAGATGTTCCATTTTTTTGTTATTTGTCTATAATATAAAATCATTTAAATGTTCATTTAAACCAGTCACTAAATGGCACCAAATAATTATTTTAATGTGGTCAATGTTATTTAAAGAAATAAATAAACTTTACAAAATTTTGGAAAGCATTCTCAACAATTTCACTAACAGCACCAGAAATTCTGTGAGGCTGCCTGTAATGGCAGCTCACAGACATAGTGGCATGATAAATCTCAGTAGTCTGGGTGTTCTTGCAACCAATGTGTTTCATAACTAATTAAATGATTAGGAAATTCCATCTATTGTCACTGGCATGGGATGTCGTGCTGGTGCCAACCCATGGTGTTAGGCTTTGCATAACACTGACTCATCTACAGGATCCAGGATCCCAGTCTTCTATATGAATTTTTAGGTATTAAAGAATTATCTGTGGGTTAATTGCAAGGATTTATTTTCAATTTAAACTGAACCTTATTGCCACTGTTGACATCTTCTGTCCAATCTACTCCTTGGACACCTAGAACAGTATGAGAAGTGCCCAGAGATGAGGCAAAGGACAGACTCTTATGAATGTTCTATGGGAAAGCTTTTAGAATTGCAGTGATAGGGCACTAGCCAGCATGTGGATGTCCCAGGTTCAATTCGCAGTCAGGGCACGCAGGAGATGCAACCATCTGCTTCTCCACTTCTCCCCCTCTCCCTTCTCTCACACTTTCTCTCTCTTCCCCTCCTGCAGCCATGGCCTGATTGGTACTAGTGCCTCAACCCTGGTGCTGAGGATGGCTTAGTGGAACCTCTGCCTCAGGCACTAAAGATAGCTTGATTGCAACCATGGCTCCAGATGGGCAGAGCATCAGCCCCAGACAGGAGTTGCCAGGTGGATCCTAGTCAGGGTGCACGGGGGAGTCTGATTCTCTATATCCCCTACTATCAATTAGAAAAGATTAAAAAATAAAAATTACAGTGATGGTGTTGGGAAGATAAAATATATTATGCTCACTTTGTTAAAGATGGCACTGCCAACGTGGAAGCCCATCACCCAGGTGATTGCTTGGAATGGGTGTGATTATGTTAATATGTGTTGGAGGAGGGCTTTCGCGCCAAAAGTTTTTAAAAGGAAGAGAGATCACGTTGTTTCAGGAGAAGATTGATTACATTTTAGGAGGAGCCCATGCTGTAGGAGAGCAGAGTAAGGCCATGTGGAGGAGGCCAGGAGAAGCAGCCAAGATGGTGGAGTGCTGAAGGAGAAGCCAGTTTGTGCAGAGAGAAGGAGATGGGAAACAGAGGTGAATAAGGCTGGTGAGGTAGAAACCTTTGATTCTAGGAAACTCAGATAAGTCAGTAGCTTTGTGAGCACTGAATGAGTGGGTTTTGGAGCCCAGTGTGTGTTTTTACTTGCCCGCTCAGTGCAAGCTAGGATTAAAGCTGATGACTCACTAGTTTCTGGCTCCATTGTTTTATTACCGTCTGTCCGAATCTAATGCGAACCTGCATGGGCCAGACGGCTGTGATGGTGGCTGTGGCTACCAGCTTTACAGGTGGTATCACAATCTTACCAAATTTGCTACTGAAAGAGTATGAAACACAAAAAATAGGTAATTGGGAGGTGTCAAAAACTGTTGCCCTGGCAAGCTGGCTCAGTGGATAGAGTGTTAGCCTAGTGTACAGACATCCCTGGTTCAATCCCTGGTCAGGGCACACAAGGCATCACAATATGCATCTCTTCCCCTCCCACTTCTTCTCCCCCTTCTTTCTCTCTTTTCCTCTTGCAGTCAGTGGCTCAATTTGTTGGAGCCTTGCCCTAGACACTGAGGGTTGCTCAGTGGATTCAGGCATTGGCCCCAGATGTGGTTCCCAGGGGATCCTTGTCAGAGTGCATGCAGAAGTCTATCTCTATATCTCCCCTCCTTTCACTTTAAAAAAATACTATTAAATGGGAATGAGATCAGGTCCATGTTTTTGGAAGCTGGTGCTGATAGATAAAATGGCTACTCAGCCACCATCTTTCGTAAGAACAAGGCAGGCCTGAAGGAGGAAGAACTTGCCTACTCAATAATCTGTCTCAGAGCTCCCTTGCAGCGGGTGCTGATAAAGAACAATTGGATCAGAGTGCAGACAGTTTTGAGGAGCTGTGGCACCACTCCTAACCACAAACAGAAGTTATCTTGCAGCCACCTTTGCCCAAGGTCCTTTGAAGAATTCATAAAACTCCTGCCACATCCCTCCCTTGAGACTGACACCCTTTGCTGGTCTCAGCCCACCTGCACCCAGATGCTTTTAAAATAAATTTTCCTCTTGGAACACACTAGCCTCCTGTTTTTGGTTCAGCCTGCGGTTTCTGCCTTTCAGGTGTCATCATTAGGTTGCTGTTTTTTTGGGTTTTTTTCTTTCTCTTCTGATTCCACAGTCTGGACTAACTTACTCACCTTCTTTCCTTCATTATAGTTCCTCAGAGCCTGTAAACTTGATCACCTTGTTAATCTACCAAACTGGGTATGGATAACATTTGGCATATTCATTCTGGTTTATATTTTTTGTTATACCAATTATCTTTCTTCAGATCTTAGTATTCTAGGAACCCTGCACTATTCTCAGAGGCTTTCTTTCACAAATTTACAATTAGAAAGCAACTTTTTCTCTATTTAGATCACTCTTGTCTCAGACAAAGATACTTCAGATTTCAAGTGCATCAGGCTATTTAGCAAAAGCAGCCATTTTCTTTTATATAAATTTAGTTCATTTAGTTCAGTTCTTACATTTTTAAAAAATACAATGCTTTGCCTGACCTGTGGTGGCGCAGTGGATAAAGCGTCGACCTGGGAACAATGAGGTCGCCAGTTCAAAACCCTGCACTGGTCTGGTCAAGGCACATATGGGAGTTGATGCTTCCAGCTCCGCCCCCCTTTCTCTCTTTCTCTCTCTCTCTCACTCTGTGTCTCCTCTCTAAAATGAATAAATAATAAAAAAAAAAACCTAAAAAAAAAATACAATGCTTTGAGAATATGTAAACAAAATTATACTTAATTCAATTCTCTCCATTGGCATGTAAACTGTAACTTATGTAAATAGCACCAGATCTTTTCACTGGCTCATATAAATTGATCGAAAGAAAAACTAAAACAATTTTAATAAGTAATTTCAGAAATATAAAAATTCAAAGAAATAATATATTCTAGTTTATAACTATCCAAAAACATACTAATCAATTCTGCTAATGGACATTGAGTTCATTTATGTTTTATCCACTATTTTATTTAACATTATTACATTTCTTTATTGACCATTAAAAATTTATCATTTGTGAATTACATATCATTGTGAATATAAAAATTCAAAGAAATAATATATTCTAGTTTATAACTATCCAAAAACATATTAATCAACTCTGCTAATGGACATTGAGTTCATTTATGTTTTTTCCACTATTTTCTTTAACATTATTACATTTCTTTATTGACCATTAAAAATTTATTATTTGTGAATTACATATTCTTATCCCTCACTTTTTTTCCTTTTGGAGGTCCTTTTACTTGGTAATTTGTTACAAAAATTTAAGTAATAAGATTACTAATTCTCTATGAATTATATGCACTGTAAATCTATATATTCTTTCCATTTGTGGCTTGTTATTCTTTTCATTTGTGGCTTGTTATTTTTATTTTATAAAGCATTTGATCAAATATTTAATATATTAAAATTTATATGTGTATGTATGTATATATTTATGAATGTATGTACTGACATCACAGTTTTTGTTTTTCCCTTGTGATTTGATTTAAATAATTCTTTCTCCTTCGTGAATATAAAGAGATCTTAAAATATTTTTATCTACATTAAAGTTTTGCTTTTCAGATTAGTTCTATGTTAAGTAAAATTTATTGTTATATCACCTTTTTCCACGTGGATGTCCTTTTTTTTTTTCCAGAGACAGAGAGAGATTCAGAGAGACAGATAGATAGGGACAGACAGACGGGAACAGAGAGAGATGAGAAGCATCAATCATCAGTTTTTCGTTGCGACACCATAGTTGTTCATTGATTGCTTTCTCATTTGTGCCTTGACTGAAACCAGAATGAGAAACCTCTTGCTCAAGCCAGCAACCTTGGGTCCAAGTGGTGACCTTTGCTCAAACCAGATGAGCTCGCGCTCAAGCCGGTGACCTCGGGGTCTTGAACCTGGGTCCTCTGCATCCCAGTCCAACACTCTATCCACTGCGCCACCGCCTGGTCAGGCAGATGTCCAATTTCTAATAATATTTATTGAAAGAGAAACAAATTCTTTTTCTTTGCAATATTTTTAATTTTAATTTCTAATTTATTGTGTTGACACAGTTTCAAGTGTCCCACTCAATATAACACACTCTACCCACCACACCACGCCCTTCTATTTCCCATGAAAAATCTCTTTTCATCCCTTTGGCTTCCCCCACAACTACCTCCCTTTTCCCTCTGGGAATTGCTACCCTGTTGTCTGTATAGTATCTATGTGTTATGAATATATAATTTGGTTAATTCTGGACCTGGCAGGTTAGCTTAGTGGTAGAGCATTGGCCTGGCATGTGGATGTCCTGGGTTTGATTCCCAGTTGGGAAACACAGGAGAAGTGACCATTTGCTTTTCCACCTCTCCCCCCTCCCTTTTCTCTCTATGTATATCTCTCTCTTCCTTTCTCACAGACATGTCTCAGTTGAAGCAAGTTGGCCCAGGGCACTGAGGATCACTCCATGGCCTCACCTCAGGCACTAAAATACCTCAGTTGCCAAGCAACAGAGCATCGTATGTAGGTGGCTTGTCAGGTAGATCCCAGTAGGGCACAATGTAGGAGTCAGTCTCTCTGCTTCCTCACTTCTCACTTAAGAAAAAAATAATAATAATAATTTGGCTAATCCCTTCATCTGCTCTGATCCCATCCCCCCTTCCTTCTGACAGCTGTCTGTTTCCTCTGACCCTTCTATTTCTATTTTGTTTCTTAGTTTATTGTGTTCCTTAGATTTCACTAATAAGCTAGATCCTATGGTATTTCTCTTTTTCTGTCTCGCTTATCTCCAGGTCCTTCCATGCCATTGGAAAAGGTAGGATTTCCTTCTTTTTCATGGCTGTGTAGTATTCCATTGTGTACCACAGCTTTTTTATCCTTTCATCTACTGATAGACACTTGGGCTATTTCCAGATTTTGGCTATTATAAACAATACTTTGGTAACCATGGGATGCATATCTTTTTTTGAATTAGTGTTTTGGAGTTTTTAGGATATATTCTTAGAAGTGGGATAATTAGGTCATGAGGCAGTTACATTTTTAATTTTTTGAGGACATGCCATATTGTTTTCCACAGAGGTTGCATGAGTCTGCATTTCCACTAACAGTGCAGGAGAGTTCCCTTTCTCCTTGCCAGCACTAATTGTTTGTTAATGAAAGCCATTCTGGCAAATGTGAGATAATCTCATTGTGGTTTTAATTTGTATTTCTCTAATGATTAGTGACATTGAGCATTTTTTCATGTTCCTATTGCCCATCTGTGTGTCCTCTTTAAAGAAGTTCATTTGCCCATGTTTTAATTGGATTGTTTACCTCTTGGTATTGAGTTTTATAAATTCTTTATAAATTTTGGTTATTAACCCCTTATCAGACATATTGGTAAATATCTTCTCCCATAGAATGGGTTGTTAATGGTATCTTTTGCTATGCAAAAGCTTTTTTTAGTTTGCTATCCTCTCATTTGTTTATACTGTCCACTTACCAAAAGAGATATTTCAGCAAAAATATTGCTTCAAGAGATGTCTGAGAGTCTACTACCTATGTTTTCTTCTAGGATTTTTATGGTTTTGCAACTTACATTTAAGTCTTTTATTCTTTTTGAGTTTATTTTTGTGAATGATGTAGGTTGATGGTCTAGTTTCATTTTTTGGCATGTACTTGTTCAAATTTTTCAATACCATTTATTAAAGAAACTGTCTTTACTCCATTGCCTCTTTACTCCATTTACTCTTGCCTTTTTTGTCAAATTGATCATAAAGTATGGGTTTATTTCTGGGTTCTCTGTACTGTTCAATTGATTTGTATGCTACTGCATTAAATAGTACCAGATTTTTTCAACATCGTTTGTAGTATATTTTAATATCAGGAGGTATAATACCTCCCACTTTGTTCTTCATTTTCAAGATTACTGAGGTCACTTGGGTTCTTTTTTCATTCCATATAAATTTTTGAAATATTTGTTCTAGGTCTGTGAAGTATGCCATTGGTATTTTAATAGGAATTGCATTGAATTTCTAGATTGCTTTGGGTAATATGAACATTTTAAAGATGTTAATTCTTCTTATTCATGAATATGTTATATGCTTACAATTGTTTGTATCTTCCTTGATTTCTTTTTTCAATGTTCTACAATTTTTACCTATTGAGTATAGTGTTGGCTGTCAGTTTCTCTTATATGGCCTTTATTATGTTGAGATATATTCTCTGTATTCTCACTTTGCTCAGAGTTTTGATCAAAAATGGTTGCTGGATTTTATCAAATGCTTTTTCTACATCTGTTGATATGATCATGTGATTTTTATCCTTCATTTTGTTTATGTGATGAATCACATTTATGGATTTGCAAATAGTGTACCAGCCTTGTCTCCCCAGAATAAATTCCACTTGATGATGATATGTAATCTTTTTTAACTGTATTGCTGGATCCAATTTACTAACATCTATGTTCATCAGAAATATAGGTGTATAATTTTCTTCCTTTGTAGTGTCTTCCTGGTTTTGAAATTAGAATAATGCTTGCCCTTTAATATAAGTTGGAAGTGTTCCTTCCTCTTAAATTTTTTGGAATAGCTTGAGAGGGGTAGTTATTAGTTCATCTTTGGATGTTTTGTAAAATTCTCCTCTGAATCCATCCAGTCCAAGATTTTTGTTTGCTGGTATTTTTCTTTTATAATTGTTTCTATTTCAATTGTTGTAATCAGTTAGCCTAGGTTTTCTGTTTCTTTCAGATTCAGTTTTGAAAGATTTATGTTTTTAGGAATTTATTCATTTCATCCAGGTTGTCCAATTTTTTGGTGTATAGTTCTTCATAGCATTTTCTCTATGTTTTTTTTAAAGATTTTATTTATTCATTTTAGAGAGGAGACAGAGAGAAGGGGAGAAGCAAGAAGCATCAACTCCCATACATGCTTTGACTAAGCAATTCCAGGGTTTTAAACTGGCAAACTCAGCATTCCAAGTCAACTCTTTATTCACTGCACCACCACAGGTCAGGCCATAGTATTTTCTTACAACCCTCTATGTCTCTGATGCTCATTGTTACTTCTCCTCTTTTATTTCTAATTTTATTTATTTGGGTCCTCTCTTTTTTTTTCTTGTTGAGTCTGGTTAAAAGTTTGTCAATCTTGTTTACCTTTTCAAAGAATCAGCTTTTGGTTTCATTGATCTTTTTTATTTTTTTAGCTTCCATGTCATTTATTTCCCCTTTGATCTTTATGATTTCCTTCCTTCTAATTTTTGGGGGCTTTGTTTGTTCTTTTTCTAGTTGTGTTTTTTTCTTAACTGTAGGGTTAGATTTTTTATTCGAGATTTTTCTTGCTTCTTAAGGTGTGCCTGTAATGCTATAAATTTCCCTCTCTGGACTGCTTTCATTGTGTCCCATAGATTTTTGGGTTGTTTTATTTTCATTTGATTCAAGAAAATTTTTTATTTCTTCCTTGATCTCATTGTTGACCCTTCCTTATTTAATAACATGCTATTTAGTCTCCAAGTGTTTTAATGTTTTTCAGTTTTCATATTGTAATTGATTTCTAGTCTATGACATTGTGGTCAGTAAAGATATTTGATGTGAATTCAATCTTCTTAAATTTATTGACTCTTACTTTGTGTCCTAACATGTGGTCTATGATAGAAAATGTACCATGAGCACTTGAGAAGTTTGTATATTCTACTTCTTTGGAGTGAAATGTTCTAATGATATCAGTTAAAATCAGTTAATCTAGTGTATCATCTAAGGCTGCTGTTTCTTTGTTGATTTTCTGTCTGAAAGATCTATCTAGTGATGTTAGTGGGTTGTTAAAATCCACTATTATTACTGTATTGCTGTTGATGTCTTCCTTTACGTTCATCAAAATCAGGTTTATATATTTAGATGCTCCTTTATTGGGTGCATAAATATTTACAATGATTATATCCTCTTGTTGGATTGCTCCTTTTTTCATTATGTAGTGACCTTCTTTGTCCCTTACTACAGCCTTTGTTTTAGCCATTGATCAAGCATTAGTTCAGTGGACAGAGCATCGACCTGGGATGCTGTGGACCCAGGTTCAAAACCCTGAGGTTGCCTGACCTGTGGTGGCGCATTGGATAAATCGTCAACCTGGGAACACTGAGGTCACCAGTTCAAAACCCTGCACTGGTCTGGTCAAGGCACATATGGGAGTTGATGCTTCCAGCTCCTCCCTCCTTTCTCTCTTTCTCTCTCTCTCACTCTGTGCCTCCTCTCTAAAAATAAATAAAAATAAAAAGAAGTTAAAAAACAAACAACCCTGAGGTTGCAAGCTTAAGCATGACTTCATTTAGCTTGGGCATGGGCTCACCAGAATGAAAGTAGGGTCACTGACTTGAGCATGGGATCATAGACATGACTCCATGGTCACTAGGGTTGAGCCCAAAGGTCACTGGCTTGAAACCCAAGGCCACTGGCTCAAAACCAAGGTCTCTGGTTTGAGTAAGGGGTCACTGGCTAGGCTGGATACCCCTGGTCAAGGCACATATGAGAAAGCAGTCAATGAACAACTAAGGTACTGCAACTATGAGTTGATGCTTCTCATCTCTTTCTTTTTCTATATGACTCTCTTTGTTTGTCTCTCTCCCTAAAAGAAAAAAGAAAGAAAGATAGCAACTCTGGTATTTGACAATGATTCAGCACAGGAGCTTATGTGGCCATCCCCTACCACATCTCTCCCCGGGCCACCAATTTCACACTCTCCCCAAGTAACTCTAGTCCTCTCAGCCTTCCCTCCACCAGAGACCAGGGTCAGTGGCTGTAAATGAGATTTTCTGTATTGGCCCTTTAAATGGGTGCTTACATCTCTGAGATGTCCCATCTCTTTCTCACGGACAGAAACCTTGCTTCTTTTCACCACCAAACACTGTGTGGGCACCTCTTCTAAACTCTGGTGCTATAAGTTAAGGTGCCTGGCCTTGGACTTAAGACCCACACCTCTCAGGGCAAACCTCCCCATAACTGAGAATCCCTTCAGACCCTCATCTGCCACTCTTGGGAATGGCACAGCCCTTTTCATATCTCCACTCTTCCTACCAGTATCAATGTGGCTTCTTCTATGATTCCTTGATTATCGTCTCTTCTTCACTTAATCCTAATTTGATTTTTCAGCATGATTTTTCTTAAATTTAGTTATAAATCCAGTTTGGACCTGGGAGGTGGTAATTGCAAAGTCACTTATTCCATCACTATCTTGGAATCCAAGAAACAAATCTTCTTTTAATCCACTAGAATATGTAACAAATTCTCTAGCATGGCTTGATGTTAACTGATTTAAGTAGATTTTGATTAAGTTAATTGGTCCACTGATTATAGGAAGGCCTTATAAATCATTTACATACCCAAGTACTCAGGGTCAACATTTTGAGCAGTGTTCCTAGGACTTAACTGCATTCTTAGCCTCACTATAGGGCTGAAAATTCTCTACGGTTTGTATGTGACTTAAAAGTATTCAAAATAGAGTCTTTCTTTTTTTTTAATTTATTAATTTTAGAGAGACAGAGACAGGAAGGGAGAGAGACACAGAGAGAGAGAGAGAGACAGAGAAAGAAAGAAGCATTCATTTGTTGTTCCACTTAGTTGTAGATTCATTAGTTGATTCTTGTATGTGTCCTGACCAGGAATCGAACTTACAACCTTGGCATATTGGGACAATGCTCTAACCAATTAAACTACCTGACCAGGAAAACAAAGTCTTTCTTAATGTACATAAATGTTATAGAGAAAAACATCATTTTGTAGTCATCATTTTCCAAAATTGACATTTTAGGTGGAGGGTAGAAAGTTGATGGATTCAGCATCGCTTACCACTTTTCATGAATTAGATTGGAGCAAGAACTTACCAAATATATATTAAGAGAAAAAATAAACTTACCTGATTTAATTTTTTGTTGCTAGTTCCTAGCAGTCTGAAAGATTGAATTAGTCAAACTATCAAGTTACACAATGGAGAACTTAAATGATTGAAAGTAAATACTGCAGAAAACATGTCTGAAAAAAGCTAAAAATATACTTGACATGGAGATTTCTAAGGCATAAAATGTATATGTATACCACTTACATGTATATCATATCACATATATCATATCACATATAATTGTATAAATATATAAATGCATAAGGATAATGTATACATTACATAATGCATAAAATGAAAGCTTATTGACAGTGGAGATATGCTGAGACTTGAATATGTGCTTTGACACTCTTAAACTGGATAAAGCTCTTTGCAACAAAACTTAATGGTGTCAAGGTATGGTTGAGTGTGAGTCATGCCTTGGTCTCTGTGACCCAGATATGCTGAAAAAATTGAAAGACACCTTTCTTTTTCTTTCATAGCCCACAGTCAGTACAATACTTAATCCCTTTTGTAAAGTGGCTAAGCTTGGTGTATTTCATAATAAAGCATATCTCTATACTATGAAAACTCAGAAAAAGTATAATTTAAGTGAGAAAAGAAACAGAATTCATAATTGGATATTTCAAAGAGCTTTATATTTTTGAGAACTATACATGTATGAATGAATATGAGATATACAATATGATATAACTATAATACATACAATTGAATTTTGTATTATTATATATGTTGTATGTATTATATATATCCTGTATTATATTTTGTATATATGCAATATACAAAAAAATATACAGAAAAATAAGACAAAACATTAACAAAATACTTATTTTTTGCTGATGATAATTTGAGTGGTTCATTTCTGACTGTTTCTGTTGTTATACCTTTGGTATTTTCCAAATTTTGTTCAAGGAATTTGTATTGCTTCTAAAATAATACATAGTTATTTGTTGGAGGCTGGAAAGTAAGAGGACAGACAAGGAATCTTGATCTCAAAGTTCTAAATGTAGTAAGTGCCTGAAGCTCAACGGTTTCTTTCCCCAGCCAGCAAGAATGGGAGTTGCCAAATCAAAAAAATGTGGACACCTCTGCCCCCTACTGTCCATCTTCAGTAATTGCTTATCCAGTGAGCAACCTCTGGTAGCCTACATTTCCAGGGAGTCAGTTGTTACCAAAATTGTGAAGTCCTGAGCTCCCTCTTCAGACAGCCTGAAACTGAGGACCATCAGACTACACTCTGAGAAATGTGCACTTAAAATTAAAAGATATCTTGATCAGAGCTAATGAAATAAACCAGGACAAATATGGACATCACACATAGAAATACAAATAGAAAGAAAATTAGATTTTTGTCCATTAAAAAAATACATATTAGCAGGTATTGCAGTATATATAAAAGAATATATATTAAAATAGTATATATTAACATAGCATATATTGATGTGGTATATACTAAAAAGTATATCAGTATATATTTAGTATATATTATTAACTATATTATTAATATATTAATGTTAATACATTGTATGTATTTTACATACTTTGTACATATATACTTTTATGCACATAGACTTTTTAATGTATGTTTGTATGTTTATACACATGTAGTTTTATATATGAAAAGTATGTAGTATATAGTATGTGTGTATACTATATATACTATGCATATGTATAATATGTATAGTATCTATACAGTATACAGACACATATATACTTTTACATATAATTTTTATTTGTCAGGTTATTTTTTTTGAAGAACCAAAACTGTGTCTAACATCTGCATTTTAACTCTACAGCTGGTGAAAACTTTTCCTTATTTTGAAGTTACGGTATTTGAAGTTTCAATTTGTTTTAGAAGTTGACACATCCAAGGTTTTTTTTTTTGTTATTATTTATGAAATTCAGCATTTCCTCAGAGCTAGCTTTGATATAATGAAGTCTTCAGATCTACAGTCTTACAAGCAATTTATCTATAGTCAGTGAAATACGGAAGCCAAATTCCCTTCTTAGACATATTCTCAGCCATTCTCACTGAATTCAGTTACACATGTTTGTTTGAAGAAAAATGTTGGCAATGCGATAAAGTTTTGTCTTACCTATAACCAAATAAAAATAGCCACATTAACAGTGGTAGTTCAGGAACCAAATAGCCTTAAAAGAAAAGAAAAATGATCCTCACACTTTCCCTTTCTTCTCCTTTCCTTTCCCGTTTTGCCGCCCCTCTTCCTTTTCTTTCTTTCCCTTTATCTCCTTTCCCCGACTCCTCATGAATTGTGAGTAGCCACTGAAAATTAGGAATGAATGAAAAAGATTAATAATGTATATATTTTGGACAGATAAAAATAAAAACAAAAACACAATAGATATTCTGTCACATTTTAATTGGAAAGAATCTCCTAGAGCCTGACCTGGTGGTGGCACATTAGCATCGGACTGGGACATTGAGGACCCGAGTTCAAACCTTGAGCTCATCTGGCTTGAGCACAGGCTCACCAGTTTGAACGCGGGGCCACTGGCTTGAGCGTGGAATCATAGACGTGACCCCATGGTCGCTGGCTTGAGCAACGGGTCACTTATTCTGCTGTAGCCACGAGGTCAAGACACTTACGAGAAAACAATCAATGAACAACTAAGAAGCTGCAAAAAAGAGTTGTTGATTCTCATCTCTCACTTCCCGTCTGTTCCTGTCTGTCTGTTTGTCTGTCTGTCTCTCTCTCTCTGTGTCACAGAAAAAGGAAAGAATCTCCTAGAGAAGATGAATTTGAGAATTAGAAATATAGAATCTATGCATTAAAGTGAAAATAAGCCCCATTTTCAGAAACAATATCTAAGTTGTATTTAGTTCTGTTGGGTAATAAGTTACAGTAATCAAGGAGAAAAAGAGAGAAAATGAGGGTACACTTGGCTAGACGGGACCTATGAACAAACAAGAATGAGCTGGGGTGGGTTATACATGGTGTTTACTGAGAATCAGTTCAAGAGCCAAACTCTGGTATTAAATGGTCAAGGAAAATGAATGACTCAAAGTACAAAAGTCATGTTATAGCAACTAAACTGCTGTACCTCATACAAAACAATCAGATTTTGTTCCCATTAAGCAGCCAAGAATACAATTTTGCAATATCTGCTTTTCAGTGAATTAACAAAGGTGTATGCCAAATAGACATGTATAGAAAGTCACTTTATACTCTGTATCTAGCAGTGATTATACAAATCACTATCATGCTAATGTGAATCCTTAGTTGTAAGCATCTGTGGCCAGCGTGTGGTAAAGCAGACTGCAATGGAGTACCCTCACTAGCTTGTTCTATTGTGGGTTTTTTCCCTCTAGTTTCTCAGAAAGAATTAGCCTTTGGCATGCATGTGCAAGATCTGTAAGTGTGGAGTCACAAGGCTCCATTGCAAACATAACAGTCCCATTCCCAGGGGTGCTCCTGAGCTTCTCTCCTACATGTCACCTCCTCGGAAGCCCTGCCAGCCACAAATGATGCTGACTGCACCAAAGCCACTGGGATTACACATTCCGCATTTTCTTTCAACTGAACTGCAGACTCCAAATGATCCAACCTACTTAATGTTCCCCCTTAATGTTGTTTCTGGTGCACTTTACTCCAATTCAGTCCCTGCTCCTACCAACAGTCCCATTTTCAGGCAGACAGTTTCATTTTTCTTATCTGCTTCTGGCTAACGCGGAGATCATCTCTTGTGTTCACTGTTTGCCAGCCTGCTTAGGTGCCTTTGAACTCCAACATATAAAGCAAATTGAAGTCGGTGCTACTCTGACAATAGCTGATGTGGAGAGCACGCCTGTGTCATGCTCCAGTCTATTTAAAACCCTTGTTTATACTTGAGTTACTGAGTAATTTAGTAATACTCTCCACTTTTGCTTTCCCCCTTTCAACTCCTTCTCATTCTTCTCCACGAATCATGTGTAGACTCACTAATGCATTCACATAGATGCTGGTAGTATTCTGTAATTACCGCTATAGCTTTAAAAAAAACTTGTTATCCAAACAAATTGTAGCTTTACAATAACAGAGTGCTAAGTTATGGAAATCTCTTAAATATATTTTCATGATAATATTTCTTTAATTTGTTACACATAACTTTTAATAACTAAAAACTTCAAAAAGTTAGCCTGAGAAACCATTCTGAAAAGGCTGTATACTGTAAGATCCCAACTCACTGAACTTCTGGAAAAGGCTAAACTATGGAGACAGTAAAAAAATCAGTGGTTGCCAGGGCTTGGGTTGGGGATGAGGATGAATAGACAAAGTATAGAGGATTTTTTTTTTTTGGCACTTTTCGGAAGTGAGAAGCGGGAGGAGACAGACAGACAGACTCCTACATGCACCTGACCTGGATCCACCCAGCATGTCCATCAGGGGGCGATGCTCGGTCCCTCTGAGGCGTTGCTCCACTGCAATCGGAGCCATTCTAGTGCCTGAGGCAGAGGCCATGGAGCCATCCTCAGTGCCCGGGCCAACTTTGTTCCACTAGAGACTTGGCTGCAGAAGGGGAAGAGAGAGATAGAGAGGAAGGAGAGGAGGAAGGGTGAGAAGAGGGGGAAGAGTGGAGAAGCAGATGGGCACTTCCCCTGTGTGCCCTGGCTGAGAATCAAACCCAAGACTTCCACACACTGGGCCAGTGCTCTACTGCTGAGCAAACCAGCCAGGGCACACAGAGGATTTTGAGGGCAGTGATATTATAGTGGTAAATCCATGTCATACATTTGTCTTCATCTATAGAATATACAACACCAAGAGTGACCCTATGTGTAAAGCTAGTAACCACGGTCACCACCACAGCCACCTGGCCCATGCAGGTTCGCATTTGATTTGGACAGACGGTAATGAAACAACGGAGCCAAGAACTGGTGGGCCATTAGCTTTAATCCTAGCTTGCACCCGGTGGGCAAGAAATACACACAGTGGGAAAACACTTCCCTTTCCATTCAGGGCTCCCAAAGCTACTGACTTACCCAAGTTTTCCTAAGATCAAAGATTTGTACCTCACCAGCCTTATTCACCTCTTTTCCCCATCTCCTTCTCTCTGTACAAACTCTGCACAAACTGGCTTCTTCTTTAGCACTCCACCATCTTGGCTGCTTCTCCTCTCCTCCACGTGGCCTTTTTCTGCTCTCTTCTCTAATGCTAATCTCTGGAACCGAGAGAGAGAGCAAACCCCAGTCTGACCCATTTTATAGTGTAGAAATCCAAACCTTTAAGCCAATCTATAAATAAGAAAGTCTCTGATACAAAGCCACTTATCTAAGGCACCACCACCCCTATCATGCAATAGTCAAGGGTGTGGGGAAAAGCTTAGTTTTAAAACTAAGCCTTAGGCTTTAATGACTTTGCCAGTTTACAGCCTGTCTCCCACACCCAACGCAAACTATAAGCGAGCAAACATATATATCGTATTTACAAACTCATTTGACCAACACTATGGTAAACTATGGACTCTGAGTAATAATGTCAAGTCAATGTAAGCTCATGGATTCTAATAAATGTACTATCTAGTGTGGAAAGTTGACAGTGGGTATTGTTGACTGTGCATGTGTGGAAAGCAGGGGGTATTCTGTACCTTCTTTTCAATTTTCCTATGAACCTTAAACTTCTCTTTAAAAAATTAGTCTTTAAAAAAGAAAAGGTTAACCTGAAGCACTCTTTTCCAGAAAAAGCTCGAATGAAATCATTTGGTATCATTTAGAACACCTTTCTATTTTAGATGGCACATATACAAATGTTTTTACTTCTACAGTATTAACCACTCCGTACACCATCCTGTCTGGCCTTGCTTTGATTCTTCCTCCTTTTTATTTACAACTTCTGTTCTTGTTTTCTGAGTTTTCAAGTCCCCAGACCAGCCTAGAGAATCTACACATAATTCTCCAAAGATCCTATTTTTTCAGAAAAGGGGCAAATTCTTTGTCACATTTTTCTTTCAGTCTGTCTTTCTTTTTTCTTTTCCCTCTCCCTCCTATCTCTCTCTCTCTCTTTTAAGTCAATAACTCAAGAGGGGCAGGGGCAAAGTCACTGTGATTAGTAAATATTTCAGAAGTCACATAGCAGCTGTGTGAGTCATGCAGAGCACCCACCTCTGACTCAGGGGAGAGTTAGAATTCTGGGCCCTTCACACAGCTCTGCTCACTGCGTGATGTCAGTTGATCCAGTAACAGAAGTCAGTGCTCAGACAAATCCTGTGCTCATTTAGCTCTTAGTCAGAGATTCCGTTAGCACAGCCAAGTAAATCCAGGTGACACAGAAAACACTGCTGATAATGGAAACTACTGGAAGTTCAGTGTAGATACACCCAGGTTTCAATAGATTTCTCTTTCAATATGCTATCTGTCACTTCAGAACAGGGTGTCACTTCACTAGGCTAGGTTTCACCTGGTGTTTTCAGTTTCCTTGTTGATTTTTAAATGCCACTGTTCAGGAATCTGTATGAGGAGTAGACCTATTTTTATCCATAATGAGTTCTCCACCTGTCTTAGTATTTTCTATAAACAAGGATTAACGCCCTGCATGTTAACATATTGTAATCTGAACTATCCAGAGTGAAATGTCTTTAGACAGCAACGTGCTGATATGAGCATTCTATTTCCCAGTGGACAACTGATTGCTCCTAACATTCCTTCAAGCCATTCAAAGGAGTGCAGCATTATATAAAGTGAAGGACATTTCACTCGTTACAATGAAACCACATATAAGCTTGATTTTTTTAAGCCAGTAGAAAAATGTTCTCATTAAATGTTTAAAGTGAACTCTTTTCTTTATGTGAGTTCTCCCTTTTATGTGTTTTGAAAATAATTTAAAAGTGTGTGTATCAGGAGATGATCTGCCTTTATCACTGATTTATTATTAAGTCTTGAATATGATCCTTAAATGTTCTGTTTTATGGGTTCTTCATTCATTCAATGAGAACAGAAGTACCTGAATATAGTTGAAAAAGTTGTTGAAAGAATAAAATGAGAAGATGTAAAAAGTATATAAAGAATTGCCCAAATATGTGAAATACTGTTATGATTAAGGTTAAAAGGTTTTTGGTGAGATTTCATGACTACGGTATGAATAAATGGGTATTAAAAACTCATCGGTTTCATTAAATCAGCATCTTTCAAACCAATGATTGGATAATATATGCCATTGTGGGTTTTGTTACGAAGATGGGGTTGCTTGAATTATAAAAAATTAGTGCTTTTACTGGTCTTGTGAAAAATAATTCCCATATCTAGATATGTCAATTTTTTAGTCATAAGTACATATGTGTATGATAAAGTCTATTTCTCCATTTCATGGTTATATCTTTTTTTCTCATATATTTTTTAAAATTGGGATTAAAACATATCATAAAATTCACATTTTTAATGTATAAGCTTTTGTTTAAACACACAGTTATCTAGGGTATATATCTAGGATTAAAATTGCTGCAAACTCCCTTTTATTTTTTGGACTAGTTGTCAGACTGTTTTCCAAAGTGGCTACATTATAAATTGTCATAAACAACGTATGAGGGCTCTGATTTTTTCACCCAGTGAGCACTTTTTATGGCAAGTCTTTTTCATCATAACTAACCTAATGGGTGTGAAGTAACATCTTATTGAGATTTTGATAGAATTTCCCTAATGACTAATGACCGTGAGATATTTCCATGTGTTTTATTGACCACGTATATCTCTTCCACAGAAAAATGGTTATTAAAATCATTTGTTTTTTTATTATTTCTCTTTTCATTGCTGAGTTGCAAGTTTTTACACACAGAATACAAGTCCCTTATAAAATAGATGATATCCAAATATTTTCTCACATTCTGTGGGTTGTCCCTTTAGTCTCTTGAGAGTAGTCTTTTGATGCATAAACATTTTTACTGTAATTTTGATAAATTGCATTTTATCTACTTTTTTCTTTTGGTGCTTGTGCTTTTGTTATTATATTTAAAGCAATTGCTTATACCAAGGTCATGACAATTTACATATCATATTTTCTATCATTGTTTTATCATTTTAGCATTTGCATTTTGAGTTAATTTTTGTAAATACTGTAAGATAGGAGTGTATTTTCATTCTTTTTCATTCTGATATCTATGTGTGCCTCTTAGAAACCCTTTTCTAAGCATGTTTTTATCCCTGACCATGCATGCAGCTCTATGCATGCATGTGACCTAGATTCCCAGGTATATGTCAGAGCTTCACAAATCTCCCTCAAAATAGCCTTCCTTCCAGCTTTTTCTTTCACCTTTTTGTTTAGCTATTGTCTACCCTACTGTCACTTGCTACTTTGAGCCATTGGAATATTGAAAGATTGTCATTGATTGATTTCACCAAATGCCCTGAAAAAGGCTGTTGTTCTGAGTAAGCTCTGAGTCAGTTCAAATAAAAACAAGGCTGATAAGTGGGGTCTTCTGGGAACCACAGACAATTAAAATAATGACTGTTCTCTGGGAACTGGGCTTGTACCATCAGTGGCTGCCAGGCTGCTGGTTTTCCCCAGGATTGCATGTTGTTTCCAAGGCTACCACAGAACTGGAAGGGTGGGACAGCAGATGAGAAAGGCAAGTGAACAATCCAGAAAACTTGTTCTCCTTACCAAGATTAAGCACTTTTTCTTGAATAAACACTCCCTGGACTGTTTTCTTTGGTTAATTTCCTGAGGTCTGAAATAAAACTTTTCTGATCATTTTTGCTAATGTTCTCATTGTTTTTTATAAAGGAGAGGGTTTTCAGAAGATTTTACTATCATCTCCCTGACATTCCATGGCCGTATCTTTCATACTGATATTCAAGTTTGTTTGTTTTTATTTTGAATTTATCAGACCGGATGAAAACAACTTTAAATGTGGAGTTCTTAATTAAGAAGCACATGCGCCACTCTGGAAATATACTAAAGAAGCAGGCTCCATTCTTAACCTTAGGAAAGCTGCATTTTTGACAGCCATCATTCTGGCTCTATAGATTACAGACAGAGCAAGCTACTCCTGGTTTCACTGCAAAGTTACAGTTTATCCCTTGGGATAAATTTATACTAGGCAAATAAGAAAAGTGTATTTTTGCCTCACCAGGTGGTGGCGCAGTGGATAGAAAGTCGGACTGGGATGCGAAAGACCCAGATTCGAGACACCGAGCTCCCTAGATTGAGCGCGGGCCAATCTAACTTGAGCAAAAGCTCGTCAGCTTAGACCCAAGGTCGCTGGCTACAGCAAGGGGTTGCTCGGTCTGCTGAAGGCCCGCGGTCAAGGCATATGTGAGAAAGTAATCAATGAACAACTATGGTGTTGCAACGGCAATGAAAAACTAATGATTGGTGCTTCTCACCTCTCTCTGTTCCTGTTTGTCTGTCCTTATCTATTCCTCTCTCTGACTCTCTCTCTGTCCCTGTAAAATAAATAAATAAATAAAAAGAAAAAGAAAAGTGTATTTTCTTCTACTTCTAGATATCACTTAAACCAATATGTCTTGGGTAGTAATTTCTCACAAGAGAATTATCTTTATATCTTTTAATTCCTTCTTAGCACATTTCACTATGAGATTTTAAATTCATATTTTGTTTATCTTTTATTATGATCAATCTTAAAGGACTACATTGTTCAAACAACCTTGTGCTTAAAATTTATTTAAAGATGAAGCAAAAGTATTATAAAATCCTATGGTTTACTTCTAAAAAATAATGTATTTAAAATTTACAAATTGAATATAGAAAAAAGGGTTAGAAAAAAGACTTTAATATTTTTTGAGCATCTACTACCATGTTCCAGATACTGTGCCTAGCATTTTCATGCATATTATATAAATTTCTGCTTCTGAAGATCTTTTGAAAATGTTTATAGAAGTGACTCTTATATTACAAATTACAAAATGGAGATCTTAAATAAAATGTCCAAAATTACACAACCAGCAATTGATAGAACCAGGCTTCAAAAGTCAATCTGTTCATTCTTTTTTATCAAGTTTTGGTATTGAAAATAGCATTAATGATAAATACATCCCTGAAAATCTCAAATTCCATGAAGTTTAAAAGTTTAAGTAATTTCTCCAATTAAAAGTGTATAAATAATATTTTTTGGTCGCCTTTTTTAGAGGCAAAATTGCTCCAGATTATAATTCAATAAAGGATGTAATGTTATCAGGAAAACTGAATCACAAATGAGTGCTGGTACTGCCTAAACTTTTTCAAATAATAATATATTGGTAGGCATTTTATCAAAAAATAGCTGATTTGCAATAAATACCTAAACTACTTATTATTTTAATGTTATTTTAACTATTTTAATTACATATTTGGATTTTCAAAAATACCATTAAACCAATAACAAAAACAATGTTCCATATCCTAAGGATATGGCACTTAACACTTTTTTATGAGTCAGTGTCTTAGAATAACTTTCTTCTTAATGTTATAATACTTTCTTATAGATTTTTATTTGTAATTTTACATCAGTTGATGTTTCCAAAAGTTTTTCATTATATAAATTATATTGTAGTTCTCTTTAAAGAAAATTATATTGTAGTTCTCTTTAAACAAATCAAAATATGCAACAAGTAATATCACTTTCTCATAAACTAAATAATTATAATACATATTTTGTTAACATCTGGCTTATCTTTTCTTTGGTGATTTTACCATTATAAGTGCCCCATTATTTTTTAGCAAGATTCATAAACTCTATGTAATTAAAACTTGTTTGTCCAATAGATTCAGAAGCTTTTTCCTCTGGTTCACTCAGAAAATAAGTCATTACATCACTTTCTAAGTGGTGTCATCAAGCAAGGGCTACCTTTCTTGCTCACTTATTAAGAAGTCTGCTATGTATGGCAGTCACCTCTGTAACTCTTATAACACTTTTCTATTTCCTTCAGTCTCTTAATGATTAATGCATATCTACCAAGTGTGAGATAATCTCCTTGGTATTAAAAGAAAGTGTGCATTATGCTAGGTGTTTTTTGTTTGCTTGTTTGTTTCTTTGTTTTTAAAGAGAAAGAGAAAAAGAGAGAAAGGTGAGAAACATCAACTTGTAGTTGCATCACTTAGTTGTTCAATGATTGCTTCCCTCATAAGTGCCTTGATAAGGGTGGGGGTGGGGGTTGAACTCCAACTGAACCAGTTACCCTTTTTACAAGCCAGCAAACTCAAGCTCAAGCCAAAGACTTTGAACTTCAAGCCATCGATCTTTGGGCCAGCAACCATGAGCTCATGTCAATGATCCTATGTTCAGGCCAGCTACCCTGTGCTCAAGCTGGTAAGCCTGCACTTAAGCTGGTGACCTCAGGGTTTTGAACCTGGGACCTCAGATCCCACGTCGATGCTTTATCCACAGCACCACACCAGTCAAACATGCTTTGTGTTTTAATACTCACATGAAGAGAGAAGAGAATAATCAGTGTCTTAAACTTGTGCAAAATTGGAAAGTTCAAATAGATACTTGTAGAATGTTGATACTGTTGAAGAAATACTATTGATAATAAGAATGCTAGAAACATGCCCCAAAACAAGGTCAAAAATACTTTAAGGAAACTAACCATCTGCATGGAACTTTAATTTGAAGGAGAAAATACTTTTTGTGAGAAATTGAATCCTAATTTGACCTTCACACAGCTATATAGTTCAAACTAATATTATCAAAGTTTTGTGGAAATCCCAAGATGATAAATAAAAAGAAAATATATTTGGAGAAGATGAAATATTGGTAACTCCACCCAAAGAAAATGCAAAATCACTTTTTATGTGTTCCACTTCAGTACTGGCCAAGGAAGCTCCTGCCAGATCAATTTTCTCACAAATAACATCTGTAAACTTGGGTAAAAAAATTGTAACTGCTGGGAGGTAGCAAAGAATGAACGAAAGCAGAAAGATTATAGCATAAAATCAATTTGGAAGAAAGAATGGCATGAGGTAATTTTCCTGTTTGGGAGTTGTTTTGTTTTGTTTTAATGGCGTAAGCCTGATAGCAGACTGGGCAAAACATTGGTGGAAAATCTGTACTTTTTCTTACCTAAAGAACAGGAGAAAAAAGTGTGGAATAATCATTACCACCAGAAAGTTAGAGAGATATTCCAAAAAAAAAAAAAAGAGAGAGAGCCAGAAAGGTGGAACCTCAAAACCTAAAAAAAATAATTGTCTCATTTCCTGGCTGATTTTGGACCATGCTCATTCAGGACAAACTCAAAGCATTTCAAAATGAATTTGAGCTGCAGCAAAGAGACAAATTTATGCATGCAATATAGTTGCCTTCTAAATTTTAGAAAATCAGCACCCTATTTACGTATGCAACAGAACTCAGAGTCTCTGCACCTTCGGAATATTAGAAAACAATACAAATTCAGCTGACAGGTGAAGAAAAAGAACGGTTTAACCTATTCTCACAAGAAAAGACAATCATTGAAAACCAATCTCACAATGTAGGTATATTGGAATAAACAGGAAGGATTTTATTTTAACTATTTGGACTCTTCTAAGGTTAAAGGAAAATATGCTCTTACTAAATAAAAATGTAAGAAGTTTCATTAGAAAAAAAGAAACTATGAAAAGTTCCCAAATAAAATTTTAGAATGGAAATATGAAGTATATTGAAATAAATGTGTAGTGGTTGGTCTTAATAGCTAACTGGAGCTGACAAAGAAATCAATCAGTAAACTTAAAGACAAATCAATAAAACTTGTTCAATCTTAAAAAAAGAAATGTTTGAAAGCCAAGAGGAGCAAAGCTTCATGGACTTGTGAAACAATATCTAAAGCTCCAACATACACATTATTTTGGTGCCGCAAGTAAAGGATAGAGAAAATGAGACAAAAACAATTCTGAAAAAGAATGGCTGAAAAATTCTTAATCTAGTAAAAGACATAATTTATAGAATCAAGAGACTCAGTGAATCTTGAGAGTGGGTATACATGAAATGTGTAAACACAATATAGTCAAAATACTAACAACCAAAGAATAAATGTTTTTTAAAGCCAGAGGAAAATGACGCATTATTCAAATGCAAAAAATAAAATTTATTCAAATATTATATGATTTCTTGATAGAAATTTTGGAGATCAGAAGATAATTACATAAAGTGCTGAAGAAGAAAAAATGTTGTCAAACCACTGTTTGACATCAAACATATGCTGCAAAAGTAAAGGTAAAAGAAAAAAACCTTGGAGAAAAGAAAACAAAGACTATGTGTTATTAGCTGGCTTGCACTTGAGGAATATTACAGTAAATTTTTCAAACTCAAAAGAAATAACAGACCAGAAGAAATTCGGGTCTTCAGGAAGGAATGAAGCACAATGAAGAAAACATGATTGCTTATACAAGGTATACAAATTTACAAAACAACTACTAAAATTTAAAATTTAATTCAAAAAGATTGCACATCAATTGTCATTTTATACAATCAGCAAAAATGGGGAATACAATAAAATAAAGCATAAAACAGATATAAAAATAAAAGATCACATTGTATAAATAATGAATAACACAGGTTACTTTGAACAAATGCATCTAAAGATGAACTTCAGAAAATTACAACAAGGAAGAGGAAATAGAAATAACAGACAGGCACAAAGGTCTTCAATGAAAACGGAAATTGTGTTATTAGAACCTGGATGAAAGGCTACCGTGTTATATAGTAGCAGAAAAACTTGGCTGTATAGTATTCTACCACTGGATGGAAAGTAGAGCTTATAATCAATGAACTTGGATACTGAGCTGAGATTTCCAAGCGAAACTGAAAGATTTAACCTCATTTCTCCTTGCTGCTTGCTGAAAGAAAGAGATAAATTGAGCAATGAGCTGTTAGGCAAAAGGAACCAGCTTTGAATAATTTGGAAAGTTCTCACTCTTTCCAGATATCATACTCTGGAAACATGGCCAAGGGTGTGACTAGAAAACCATTTGCTAAAGAGACTTGATCTATGATTCATAGATCCAATCAACCGTCCCAGCAGAAGTCAGAAACAGAGATGATGTTATCCAGAAAGGGTCTGTGTAGAATGCTTGTATTTCAGCACTGAAAGGGGCAGAGATAAATAAAATGAAGAAAGAATGACTCCAAGGGCAGAACTGTAAACCTAAAGGCCAGAGAAAGTAGAGCTGCCACCTTGAAGGGTCCAGAGGATTATTCTCAGCTTTATATCTAATGAAGCTCACCCTTGATTGAGAACTTCTTCTAGACCAGGAGCCCCTTTATTCCTTCCATTGTATCCCCTTTAGAATAGAAATGTCTATCTTATGCCTGTCTCACTGTTATATTCTGGAAGCAGCTAATTTCTTTTCTAGTTTCACAGTTCTGTGGGTGGAAAGAAATTTTGTTCCAGAATAGATTATACCAAGAGGGTGGACATTACTGCATTAAGTAGTGCCCCCCTCAAAAAAATTTATGTCTACCTTGAACTTGTGACTGTATTTGGACACAAGATCTCTGCTGGTGTAATCAGGTTAAGATGAAGTCATAATGAATTACAGCAGTTCCTAATCAAATGTATAGAATCCTTATAGGAAGAGAGAAAACTGGACACAGTTACAGAGAAGAACATGGTTTTGTAAAGACAGAGGCAGAGATTGGAGTGATGCTAGATAAACTAAAGAACACCAAATATTGCCAACAACCACCAGAAGCCAAAGGAGGCAAGGAAGGATTCTTTCCGAGAGTCATTGGAGAAATAATGGTGTGCCAATACCTTGATTTCAGAATTTTGGCCTCTTGAACTGTGAGAGTATAAATTTCTGTTTTAATCTACCTATTTTGGGGGACTTTTTTATAAACATCTCAGAAAGTGAATATGCCATGGGCTGAATTAAATGAATGCCGTGCTCTAACAGGAGACAAACAGAGGATCATTAATGAAATATATAGCTAATACAGAAAGAAATAAAATTGTTACTGATGACTCATAGTATCTTCCTCATAGAATTTAAGAGAACAAATAAACAAAACAAAAGAAGAATATTTAAAAATTTTTGTTATAAGATCAATACACAAATATTACTACACACCAGTAAAAAATTACATAATATAATAATAATAAATAATTCAAATAAATATTATCCCTCTATAGCTACCAAAAACTCCAAAGTACCTATAAATAAGATTTTTTAATGATATGCCCAATACATTTGTCTTAGTTCAAACTGCTATAAGAGAATTGTAGAGTGGAAGCTTAAACTACAAACATTGATTTATTATTGTTCTGGAGGCCAGGAGGTTAATGTTCAAATTGCCATGTGAACCAGTTCTTGGTGAGAGCCTTCTTCCAGGTTTGCAGAGTGGTGCCTTCTTGTTGTGTCCTCACATGATAGGAAGAGAGAACTTTGGTCCAGTCATCCCCTTATAAGAACACCAGTCCTACCACTGGAGCTCCACCTCCATGCTCACCTAAACCTAGTTATCTCCAAAAGACCCCATCTCCAATACCATCACATTGGGAATTAGGGCATCAACATGAATTTAAGTGGCACACAAACATTCAGTCTATAGCAACATTTGTTCAATAAAAATTAAGCCAGAAAATGGTATTTTAGGTTTTATTTTCTTATCTTTTAATTTTTTTAGTATTTTTCTGCCTATAAAGCCTAACAGCTAATGACTAATTAAAACTAAGCAACTGCTTCTACTGTATAAAATTACAGACTCTTGGTAAGTCCCTTGGAAGAGATTACCTCCCCAAAGTTTTGACACAAAAGTTATCATTGGAATTTTATTCCTTGTGATAAAAATAGACTCAAAGTGAAAGACTGGAAAATAATTCTTCAAGCAAATAATATCCAAAGAAAAGCAGGTGTAGCCATACTCATACCTAACAATGCTGACTACAAGACAACAATGGTAATCAGAGACAAAAATGGTCATTTCATAATGATAAAAGGGACACTGAGTCAAGAAGATATACCACTTCTTAATATATATGCACCAAACCTAGGAGCACAAAAGTATATAAGACATCTACTAACTGATCTAAAAATAAAAACCAATAAAAATACAATCATACTTGAAGACCTCAATATACCACTGATGGCTCTAGATCATTCATCCAAACAGAAAACTAATAAAGAAATATTGGCCTTAAAAAAACACTAGAACAATTGGATATGATAGACATCTAAAACATTTTATCTCAAAACCTCAGAGTATACATTTTTCTCCAGTGTGCATGGAACATTCTCAAGAATTGACCATATGTTGTGACACAAAACTAACATCAATAAATTCAGAAAAATTGAAATTATACCAAGCATATTCTCTGATCATAAAGCTTTGAAACTAGAATTCAACTTCAAAAAAGATGTAATCAAACCCACAAAAATGTAAAAATTAAATAACATACTTCTAAAAAATGACTGGGTCAAAGAAGAAATAAAAGCAGAGATAAAAACATGTAAACAGACACGAAAATGACAACACAATGTATTAGAATCACTGGGATGCAGCAAAAGCAGTAATAAGAGGGAAGTTCATATTATTACAGGCTTATATGAAAAACAAGAGAGAACAAAAGTAAACAACTTAACATCACATCTTAAGAAACTAGAAAGAAAAGAACAAAAGCAACCCAAAACCAGCAGAAGAAAAGATATAATAAAAATTAGAGCAGAAATAAATGAAATACAGTGATACCTTGAAATGTGAATTTAATTCATTATTTAAATCAGTCAACTCATATATCAAAAGGCCGATACTGGACCCATGCATCAATGTGCCAACTAGCAGTAGCTTTCTGAATCACAACTCATATCTCGGAATTTCTCTCAGATCCCAAACAGAAATACAGACCAAGTTGCAGCTCATACCTTAAAAAAAAAAAATTGTATGTTGGTCTGTTTGTATCTCAAGATACCATTGTAGAGAACAGAAAAACTGTAGAAAAAATCAATAAAACAAGGGGCTGGTTCTTTGAAAAGATCAACAAAATTGACAAACGCTTGGCAAGACTCACTAAGGAAAGAAGAGAAAGGACTCATATAAACAAAATTCAAAATGAAAGAGGAGAAATCACCACAGATATCATAGATATACAAAGGATTACTGTACAATACTATGAAAACCTAATGCCACCAAATATAACAATCTAGAAGAAATGGATAAATTCCTACAACAATATAATCTTCCTAGACTGAATCATGAAGAAGTAGAAAGCCTAACCAGACCCATAAGCAAAAAGGAAATAGAAACAACTATCAAAAACCTCCCAAAAATTAAAAGTCCAGGGCCAGATGGCTATACTAGATGAATTCTATCAAACATTCAAAGATTTGATATCTATACTACTCAAAGCCTTCCAAAAAAATTGAAGAAGCAATACTTCCAAACACATTTTATGAGGCCAACATAGCCCTCATATCAAAACTTGGTAAAGACAACACAAATAAAGAAAACTACAGACCAATATCTCTAATGAATACAGATGCTAAAATACTAAACAAAATACTAGCAAACCGAATACAACAACATATTAAAAAATTAATTCACCATGATCAAGTGGGATTCATCCCAGCATCATAAGAATAATTCAACATATGTAAAACAATTAATGTAATGCACCATATTAACAAAACAAAGAACAAAAACCATATGATCCTATCAATAGATGCAGAAAAGGCATTCAATGAAATACAACACCATTTTATGTTTAAAACACTCAACAAAATGAATATAGAAGAAAAATATCTCAGCATAATAAAGGCCATTTATGACAAACCATCAGTTAAAGTCATATTAAATGGCAAAAAACTGAAAACTTTTTCTCTATAATCAGGAACAAGACAAGGTTGACCACTCTCTCCACTCCTATTCAACATAGTGCTGGGAGTCCTAGCCAGAGCAATCAGACAAGAGAAAGAAATAAAAGGCATTCATATTGAGAAAGAAAAAGTAAAAGTTTCAGTTTTTGCAGATGATATGATCCTGTATATAGAAAACCGCAAAGACTCCACAGAAAGACTATTAGAAACAAGAAACCAAAACAGTAAGGTTGCAGGATACAAAATTAACATACAGAAGTCAATTGCTTTCTTATATGCCAACAATGAAACTTCAGAAAATGAACTCAAAAAAAGAATTCCTTTTATGGCTGCAACAACAAAATAATAAAATACCTAGTAATAAACATAACAAAAAATATAAAGAACCTATATAATGAAAACTACAAACCACTATTAAAGAAAATCAAAAAAGACACAATAAAATGGAAAAATATTCCTTGTTCTTGGATAGGAAGAATAAATATAGTTAATATTACCTAAAACAATATACAAATTTAATGCAATTCCAATCAAAATTCCAATGTCATTTTTTAAAGAAATGGAACAAAAAACTATCAGGTTTATATGGAACCATAAAAAACCCCAAATAGTCAAAATAATTCTAAGGAAAATAAAATTAAGCTGGGAGCATTACAATACCTGACTTCAAATTTTACTACTGGGCCAAGATAATCAAGATAGCATGGTATTTGAAGAAAAGTAGACACTCAGACCAATGGAACAGTATTGAGAGCCCAGAAATAAAACCATATATATATGGACAAATCACCTTTGATAAAGGAGCCAAAAACACACAATGGAGAAAAGAACGCCTCTTCAGTAAATGGTGCTGGGAAAATTGGAAAGCCACGTGCAAAAGAATGACACTCGACTACGGTTTGTCTCCTTGTACAAAAATTAATTCTAAATGAATCAAAGACCTAAATATAAGATCTGAAACAATAAATTACATAGAAGAAAACATAGGTACTAAACTCATGGACCTTGGTCATAAAGAACATTTTATGAATTTGACTCCAAAGGCAAGGGAAGTAAAGGCAAAGATAAATAAATGGGACTACATCAGACTAAGAAGCTTTTGCACAACAGGAGAAACTGACAACAAAACAGACAGCCAACTAAATGAGAGGTGATATTTTTTTTTCCAGGGACAGAGAGAGTCAGAGAGAGAGATAGATAGGGACAGACAGATAGAAACAGAGAGAGGTGAGAAGTATCAATCATTAGTTTTTCGTTGCCGTTGTGACACCATAGTTGTTCATTGATTGCTTTCTCACATGTGCCTTGACCGCGGGCCTTCAGCAGACCAAGCAACCCCTTGCTGGAGCCAGCGACCTTGGGTCCAAGCTGACGGGCTTTTGCTCAAGCCAGATGGGCCCATGCTCAAGCTGGCAACCTCGGGGTCTCGAACCTGGGTCTTCTGCATCCCAGTCCGACACTCTATCCACTGCACCACCTCCTGGTCAGGCAGGAGCTGATATTTTTGACCAACAGCTTAGATAAGGGACTAATATGCAAAATATATAAAGAACTCACAAAACTCAACAACAAACAAGCAAACAATCCAATAAAAAAATGGGAAGAGGACTGAATAGACACTTCTCCCAAGAAGAAATACAAATGGTCAATAGATATATGAAAAGATGCTCATCTTCATTAGCTATAAGAGAAATGGAAATCAAAACTACAATGAGATACCACCTCAGACCTGGTAGATTAGCTATTATCAATAAGACAGGTAATATCAAGTTTTGGAGACACTGTGGAGAAAAAGGAACCCTCATCCACTACTGGTAGGAATGTAAAGTAGTACAACCATTATAGAAGAAAGTATGGTGGTTCCTTAAAAAATTACAAATAGAACTACCATATGACCTAGCAATCCCTCTACTGAATATATACCCCCCAAACTCAAAATCATTGGTACATGAAGACACATGCAGCCCCAGGTTCATTGCAGCATTGTTCACAGTGGCCAAGACATGGAAACAACCAAAAAGCCCTTTAATAGAAGATTGGATAAAGGAAATGTGGTACATATATACTATGGAATACTACTCAGCCATAAGAAATGATGACACAGGATCATTTACAACAATGCAGATAGACCTTGATGACATTATAATGAGTAAAATAAGTAAATCAGAAAAAACTAAGAACTGTATGATTCCATACATAGGTGGGACACAAAATTGAGACTGATGGACATAAATAAGAGTGCAATGGTTAGCAGGGAAAAGAGAGAGAGGAGATGGAAGAGGGGGGAAGGGGGAGGGGCATAAAGAAAACCAAATACAGGGTGAAGGAGAACAATTTGACTTTGGGTGATGGGTATACAACATAATCGAATGTCAAAATGATCTGGAGATGTTTTCTCTAAATTCATGTGCTCTAGTTGACCAATGTCACCCCATTAAAATTAATTGTCTAAATAAAACTATTTAAAAAAATGTTTCAGCAATACATGTACAATTCAAGATAAAATGTTTAAAATGAATGAAATAAATTTACTTTATATTCTAAAAAAAGCAATTATTTCTTCTGTTAAAAGTCATTCCAGGGAAGACTGCATTGTTTACAAACATTACCTCAATGTAAGTTATTTTGCTATATTTTTTCAAATAAAACAACCTGAGAAAGCGAGAGAGGCTGAAGAATGTGAAAGAGTTTAGATTGAACAATCAGGAGGTTGTGTCATAATGAACAAGGCATATGACCTGGGAAAAGTTCATTACTACTCACTCTCAGCCTTGTGTTCTCATCTGTAAAATGAGGATAATAAAAATGCTATCTCCCATGACCTAGGAAAAATTAAATGAGCTAATACACCCACAGAACTCATGACAATGACTGTCTGAAATTTGCATTCATAAATGTAAATTCTTCTCCTCCCTCTCTTCCTTCCCAGTTTCTCTTATTTCCAGGACTACCACCATCAGTACTTTACTGCTTACTTCACAAGCTATTGCTAAGTTTGTCGTGAGGGCATGCTAGAAGTTTACATAAAAATCAGATACAGTGCTTTTCATTCACCTTTAGCAAAGCACCTTGCCTTTGAAAAAGAAGAAATAGCTTAAGCTACAATTAGGTTCTCCTGACTGCTTTTATGATGAAATGTAGGTATCCTAAAACATCATGTTAATTTTCAGCTAAGTTATGAAAATTTTCTACTCTAAAATATCTGAACTAAAAAAATGTAAGAGTTTCAAGCTTGATTTTTAAAGAGATAAGTAAATATATATTGTTAACTATTTCTAAACTGTTTTTGTTTTATATGAATTTCCTTTAGAAATCTAATTCTCTCTCTTGAGTTTTATTGAAAGGCTCACAGGACACTTGAATTAATTAAAAAAATATATCAGGATGTCTATAGTGACCATATGTTATAGTTAACAGAGAGGTAATTGAGTCTTGTCTCTGGTGACTTGCATTTTACCCTTACATATTCATTCAGGAGATGATGAAGATTCCATGGATTTTCAGAAGGAAATATTCTGAAAGGAGGAGAGTTTCTGAATTGGTGTCTCAGGACTTGCCATAATTCACATCTTTTGATGAACTCTTTATTTAGGGATTCAACAATAAAGCAATTAAAGAATGTCATAATTAAACTTCAAATTTGAGTTTTATATTTAATTCATTCAAAGCCTAACACAGTTTTTATTAAAGAAAAAGATTTTAATAAGTCTATTTTTGTATTTAGTATTTGTTGACTATATGCTACGCTCTTTGTGATAAGATTCCAACTGATTCAACATTGACCCTTCTCTCAAGAAACACTATTAAAATATGTATGTAAAAATAACAATATAATTAGAAAATGGTGAATAGCATTAAACAAAGACAGAGTAGTGTGGAAGTTTGGCAAAAGTACAGAGATTTATATGATACGTGTAATGTTTGCATTCAGAACAAGTATAAAGAGAAATGTAAAACTATGGTAAATATATAGCTAATACACACCAAAAATATGTCTTACCTATTTGCTTAAATGATAAGTTAAATATGGGAAATTAAACTCATGTTTAATTGACTCTATTGCTTATTTTTTTAGATCTGACAAGATGATTCCAAGGATACTCATAAGATGAGCAAGTTTCCAACTGCTCTAATTTAACCTGGTAAAATAATATTCCCTAAACCACTTTGTTGAGATATGTGGGAAAAAATAAAATTTAAAATGCAGCAAAATTTGCTATTCTATGTCTCCATCCACTACATGCATACTGCCTTCACATTAACATCTACTACACATTATTAAAAACCCATAGTCATGTGCACCCACAGAAACTACCCCAACCAGAAAAAACAAGTAATGGCCAGATGAGCTGCCATTTTCCTTTGTGCCAGACTGTGTTGCCCATCTTTGTGTTTCCCATATCCAGCGCAGAGTAGGTCATGAGAAAATTGGTGCTGTAAATTAGACTCTTTCAATGTCAGGCAGTATTTAGGGGATAATTAGTTTAATTTATTCATCTAGGTAATGATTGTAATACAGATCTCAGAAAGCTATTAAAGTTTTTGTTGCAGGAAGGATGTAAGAATAATCAAGGGGTGATTAAATAGCTTAGGACTGGTTCATGAAAGAAAATTTCTGAGCCTGACCAGGTGCTGGTGCAGTGGATAGAGTGTCGGACTTGGATGCAGAGGATCCAGGTTCAAAACCCCAAAGTTACCAGCTTGAGAGCAGGGTCGCTGGCTTGAGCATGAGTTCATAGACATAGCCCTATGGTTGCTGGCTTGAGCCCAAAGGTCACTGGTTTCAAGCCCAAGGTCGCTGGCTTGAGCCCAAGGTCATTGGCTTGAGCAAGGGGTCACTTGCTCTGCTGTAGCATCCCGGTCAAGGCACATATGAGAAAGCAATCGATGAACAACTAAGGTGCCACAAAGAAGAATTTATGTTTCTCATCTCTATCCTTTCATGTCTGTCTCTATCTGTCCCTCTCTCTGACTCTCTGTCAAAAAAGGAAAAAAAAAAAGAAAGAAAATTTCTGAGTATAAAACATATGTGTTTGTTTTACATTCACTGAAACAATGGTGAGTGAAATGGAGCTTTAGTGTAAGGAAGCAAGCTAGATCAGAACTGCTCATAAAAAATCACACTTCAAACATTTATCTATCTTTACCTTGTGTAAATAAGTAAAATATTTCTAAAGCCAACAACAAGCACACACAAATAACAAATTCCAATGTAAACTGCTTTTCTCTGATAACCACAAAAACACAGAAATAATAACATGAGTAATGAAAAATTCTATAAGTCCCCAAAAGATAATGTTCAGATTCATTCAACCAAGGCTTGCTTTGATAGTTGTAAGAATAAATCTAAAGCATCTATTTTAATGTATCATTAAACTTTAATCAGATCACAGTCAAAATGCATGAGGATTAAAATTCAGTTTAGCTGAATAATGTATACTAAAATTCATATTGTCTGTGTTAAGGTAGTAATCATCACTTGGCTAATATACTTCAATGGACCAATGGGCATTAGTCCATTCTGAATTTAAGCACTAATATCTTCACAAAAGAAAGGAAAGTGTTGTTGTTTTTTTTATCATTTTGAAAATGCAATACAAGCATCTAAATGTGGGTCATGTTAGCTTCTGTTTGAGTAAGGCATTAAAATTGTACCACTCCCCGTTTAATATATTTATTGAGTTGTTGTTAAAACAAGCTAGATAAGTCTGAAGCAACTTTTCTGAGTATTTTTTTTCTTGAATGTTCATGGTTATCTTCTTAGATCTATTATTAGTAGGGAGCATTCTTCTTTACAGTAACTGATCTTATACTTACTCTTCCTTTGGTTAAAATTTTATTCATCTTTTTAATTCACACTGAAATATTGAGGGCTATTTACATCAATGTGCCATGCCTTCCAGGTGCATAATGGAGGTAGAGGAATGAGTTTTTAATCTCAACCAGAGGACATGATACAAGTGAAGCATAATGGGGCTTTCTAGTGTTCCATCCTATCCCCAACACTTCCCTGATTATCCTCTTTATAGTAAGAGTCCAGTTGTACACTACCTATAGAATAGGTTTCCTGTTCAGCTCCCTTTCTGAAAATAAGAGGACATGAATATAAGAAGCTTTTTAAATTCCTTCATATTTTCTTTATTCTAGGTGAGTTTTTCCCTGGCAGGAAAAACACTCATGCATTCTTATATTTTTGCTCATTATTATTATTGCTGTTGAAACCAGTTTCAGTAATCCTTTTTGCCTTCAAGGAGAGACTTTATATGATACTTTGGAGAGAGGTAAAATTATCAGTGTGGATAAGATGGGAGAGGGCCTTGATGGTGTTATTAAGAAATACCCATTAATTATCATAGGTTTCAATGAGAAAATAATTCTTTAGTTTACAAGAGAAATTACCACCATGGGACTGAGGGATAAATCATGTTCAAGATGGGGTTCCCCTCATCTGAAAGTACTGTATGTGACAGTCTTGTAGAAGCTCCCATATTTCCATTATAGTACTTGAAGCTTCACACAGTACTGTGAGAAATCCATAGTAATGGTTATATCCACTGGTAGGTAATATGTCATATTTGACCAGTAATACATGAATGAGTTATTGGATTGTTCTGAACTAACAGATGGCTGTAAGAAGAGCTTTGCAAGATTTAAAGGAGTGGGGGTTAATAAGTAGCAGAAAAATGCATGACACTGTAAGTTCCTTTTGCCAGTGTTAACATCTTACACATAAAGTAAATGAATTAATTACTAAGTTAATAATTACTTATTAATTATTCATTCATTAACTAAATAAAATCTTTGGCACTAGTTTATTTTTTTTTAAGTCTAAAATGACAATGAGGCAACATAAGAAAAGTAATTACTTGGTGAGAGGGGTTTTCAAGAAGAGGAAAGAAGGCTCTGGCTAGTTAGCTCAGTCAGTTAAGAGCATCATCCCAAAACAACAAGTTTGTAGGTTTGATCCCTGGTCAGGACATATACAGGAAGCAGCCAAAAAATGCACAACCAAATAGAACAGCAAATGTTTCCCTTCCTCCTTCCCTATCTCTCCCTTCTTCTTTCTGTCTCTCTGAAAATCAATAAAAATTAAGCCCTGGCCAGATAGCTCAGTTGGTGGGAACACCGTCCCAGAGCACAGAAGTTACCAGGTTCAATTCATGGGTCAGGACACATAAAGGAGCAGCTCAATGTTCCTGTCTCTCTCTCCCTGCTGTTTTCATAAAAAGAAAGAAAGAAGAAAAGAAGAAGAGGAAAGAAGGCAGACTTTGATGTCTTTGTGAGACTTCTGCATGCATGTTACAAAAAAGAGAAAAATTAGGACAGAATACCACCCACATTCAAACAATGGTTTACTTTATGAAAGAAATTGTATCTCATCCATCTTTCAACTTCAGCACTTACCATGGTACATGACTCACGTCAGAGACACAATAAGTACGTGTTTAGTGAATGAATTAATATAATAATGTAATTTTTTATTTTTTAGAGAGAGAGAGAGAGATAGACAGGGACAGGCAGACAGAAAGGGAGAGAGATGAAAAGCATCAACTCATAGTTGGAACACCTTAGTTATTTATTGATTGTTTTCTCATAGGTGCCTTAATCAGGAGACTACAGCAGAGTGAGTGACCCCTTGCTCAAACCAGCAACTTTGGGCTCAAGCTAGTGAACATTGGCTCATGTCCATGATCCTACTTTCAAGCCAGATGAGCCCATGCTCAAGCCAATGAGCTTGGGGTTTCAAACCTGGGTCCTCAACATTCCAAGCTGATACTCTATCTACTGTGGCACCACCTGTTCAGGCCAATAATATAATTTTTAAGATAAGGATTTTCTGACTGTTGGGCAAATGTGTTGTCAAGTCTGTATTTTCTGGGTTTTTTTCTCACTCTTACTGTTAAAGATGGCCACTGTTCACGTGATGATGCTCTCACGTGAAACAGCTAATTGCCTTTCATGTTTGGGAAGGGGCTTGGTTATGCTACTGTCTTTTGGAGGAGGGGGTTGTCCCACCAAAAAGTTTTAAAAGGAGGAGCCCATGTTGTAGCAGGGAAGGAGAGGTCATGTGGAAGAACCAGCCAAAATGGAGGCATGCAGAGGGGACTGAGTGAGGCCTTTGATTCTAGCAAAAAACAGAAAAAAGTCAGTGGCTTTGGGAGCCCTGAATGGAAAAGAAAATGATTTTTTGCTGTGTGTATTTTCTCACCCACTGGTTACGAGCAGGAATAAAGGAAAATGGCCCACCAGTTCTTGGCTCTGTTAATTCCTTACCATCTGTCCAGATTAAATGAAAATCTGTATTGGCCAGGTGGCTGTGATGGTGGCTGCGGCTACTGGCTCTACATTTGGCATAGTCTGTGGCAGGATTTGGATCAGATTGTTATGGAGCCATCGCCACCTTTGAGTGGTAGGGTAGAGAACTGGTTGCTGTTATAGTTCTCCATGACTGTCCTTTTGGAGACCGGGCTGGCTGACTTTTACAGCTGTGCGTGAGACAACCAAGAGCTCTATAGAAGAGGCTACCTGAGGCTTGCAAACCAAGCAATGGAAGGAGCTGGAGCAAGCATGGGAGAAAAAGATGCCAAGCCTAGCACTGGAGAAAGAGCCGGAGAAGGAGGCCAACCAGTTGGAGAGTTTCACCTGGAAATGGAGCAGCTGCCGGAGAAGTAACTATGGGTTCAAAAATTGCAGATTTCTCTGGACATTGTGGAGAGCCATCAGTGGCAGGAGGCTGGGCCTGAGGTTGCAAGGTCAGTGGGGCTGATGCTGGCAGTGGCCCAGGGCTCAAGCCTTGGGGTGGGAGCTGGCATTTTCAGCTCCTCTTTGGAGGATGAGAAAAATTGGGCTGGAGTTGTGATTCACAGACTCCAGAAGGTAAGTGGCAGCAGGAGGATGGACGGATGGCCTAGGAGTCAGGCTTGCATCAATGAGCAGCTGCTGAAATGGCAGGGGGTGCCTGCTAAGCCACTGGTGGGTTTGCTGAGATTTTAGGACAAAGGGGTGGAAATACTGGCTGCCATTGCCATGTACTCCTCCTTGGGACAGCTTAAAGGCTGCCAGGTTTTAGAAATAAGGGAGGAGGCAGACCCCATGTGCATGGACTGATTCCTGGACTATGACCGGAGTGGGCACTGGCTCCTTTGTTGGATGGACTTACAGATTTTGAACAATATGAAATACCCTGATGGGGGCAGGGGGCAGCCCTGGTCAAGTGCATCTTTGTAATTGTTGAAACTGTATGATTTGTGCTGTTGTTGTAATTTGTATACTGAGCCTAATTTCCTTGCACAGGAATACTGGTGGTGTGAATTGTGGATTGCAGAGTGAGAAAAAAGGGGTGGAATATTGGGCAAATGAGTTGTAAAATCTTTATTTTCTGGGGTTTTTTTTCTCACTCTTATTGTTAAAGATGGCCACAGCTTATGTGATGATGCTCTCATATGATACAGCTAATTGCCTTTCATGCTTAGGAAGGGGATTGGTTATGCTAATGTCTGTTGGAGGAGGGGGTTGTCCCACCAAAATGTTTTAAAAGGAAGAGCCCATGTTGTAGCAGGAAAAGAGAGGCCATGTGGAAGAGCCAGCCAAAATGGAGGCATGCAGAGGAGACTGATTGAGGCCTTTGATTCCAGCAAAAACCAGAGAAAGTCAGTGCTTTGGGAGCCCTGAATGGAAAGGGAAGTGTTTTTCCACTGTGTGAATTTTCTCGCCAGCCATTTGTGAGCAGGAATAAAGAAAAATGGCCCACTAGTTCTTGGCTCTATTAATTCCTTACCAACTGTCCAGATTAAATGTGAACGTGCGTTGGCCAGGTGGCTATGATGGTGGCTGCGGCTACTGGCTCTACACTGAGATTCTGTAAAAGCATTGTATATTCTTTTCATGTAAGCAGTAACATCCTTAGCTATGCTATATTTTTTGCTACTGTTTCATTTTTTAAAAAAGGTTTAAAAAGATGAGCAGCAGTTGGAAGTCAAAGCCAGTTGTGACTATTTATAGTGGGCTCAGAAGTATTTCATAGAAATCCTTTTCAAGGGATTTTTCATTGAAAGAATAATGTCTGATAGTCAAGACAACTAGAGGGAGGAACTAAAAAGAGAAAACAGGTAGAGAGACTTAGAAATCCTGAGGGAAAGCAGAGCTGTCCTGAAGAGCAGAAGAAGATTTAAAAATTGATTTTTATAAAAATGGTAGATCAATCTAATTTAGCAGTCATCTCAATGCATTTAACAACAAAAACAACATCACCCCTGTATTATAAAATATAACAATGTTCTTTCAGATATATGGTTGAGTTCGATGTAGCATTACTGAGAACATACACACAGAACAACCCCAGGGGGAATGTGCACAAGGTTAGATTTGCTATCCTTATCGCAGATTTCAATTTAGTGTCTCAACATGAGAAAGGCAAATGAAAACGGCTTTCTGATCTTGAACACTTAAATGTTTTGGAAAAATACATATCCCAGAATGGATGTGCTTTGTGTAAATCTACATGCTTCTTTCTTATTCATTTGACAAATACTTTTGAGAGGCTGGTGTGTGCAAGGTTCTACAGAAAGAGCAGAGGGAACACAGAATCTCTGGCCTCAAAGGCCTCACAGATTTATGAGGGGGAGGATGTGTTGGAAGAATATACATACACACATTAGATATAAAATAGACTGACCAGGCAGTGGCACAGTGGATAGAGCTTCAGACTGGGGTGCGGAGGACCTGGGTTCAAGACCCCGAGGTCGCCAGCTTGAGCGCGGGCCCATATGGCTTGAGCAAAAGCTCACTAGCTTGGACCCAAGGTCGCTGGCTCCAGCAAGGGGTCACTCAGTCTGCTGAAGGCCCGCAGTCAAGGCACATATTAGAAAGCAATCAATGAACACCTAAGGTGTCACAACGACAACGAAAAACTAATAATTGATGCTTCTCACCTCTCTCCATTCTTGTCTGTCTGTCCCTATCTATCCCTCTCTCTGACTGTCTCTCTGTCCCTATAAAAAAATAAATAAATAAAAAATAAATAAAATATACTGTCAGGTTTCAATAGTGCAATAAAGAAAAATAAACTGGAGAAAGTTGACAGCAATTGAAGGGTAATGCAGAGGAGCCATTTCTTATTTTTGAGAGAGGAGTAAAGCAAATTTCTTCATAGCAGTGACGTTTTGGCTGAACTTGGAGGAAGTGAGAAAGTGATCATCAAAAATGTCCAGGAAAGGAGGATTCCAGGCAGAGATAACTGCAAGTACAAAGACTCTGAGGCTGAACTGTTTTTAAAAGGTTGAAAGAAGTAGAGTCCGGGGTGGAGTAGAGAAAGTGGGGATCAGAGAGGGTTACAAGAAGAATGCAGAGAGTGGTCAAGTCATAAGACCCTGTCACGAGCCAGTGCGACTAGTAATTCCAAGTCCTGAGAGAGAAAGATGTGGAATGAAGAAAATAAGCTTAAAGAGAAATAGGATGAGATCAAGAGTCCTCTGCAAGCTGGTGGCAAGAACAGAGAGAGAGCTCTCCACCCCCCTACCTGCTTTATTTATAGGGCAAAGTGAAGTCATTAGCAAATCAAAGAGATCATTAAAACAAAGGCACATTTCCAAGGCAACCCAAGAATTCTCCCAAGTGCAGAAAACCCCAACCATACATAACATCTTTTTTTTATTATTAATTTAAATGGGGTAACATTGATAAATCAGGGTACATATGTTCAGAGAAAACATCTCCAAGTTATTTTGACATTTGATTATGTTGCATACCCATCACTCAAAGTCAAATTGTTTTCTGTCATCTATCTGGTTTTCTTTGTGCTCTTCCCCTTCCCCTTCCCCTTCTTCTTCTCCCACCCCCTCCTTTTCTTTCCTCCCCCTCCCTTCGCCCCCAGTAGCCACTACACTCTTGTTCGTGTCTCTGAGTCTCATTTTTATGTCCCACCTATGCATGAAATCATATAGTTCTTATTTTTTCTGATTTATTTATTTCACTCAGTATAATGTTATCAAGGTCCATCCATGTTGTTGTAAAACAAAGGATAAAAACAAAACAGTCTCAAGTCTTTCCAAGGGACATGGAGGCTTGTGGAGGATCGAAGAGTACAAACAATCCAGCACCACAACGAACAGGAAGGTGTGGGGAAAAACAGCCTTTAACAACTTCACTAAGCAAGTGATGTGGGGGTTGGGCAGACTGTCAGCCTACTGCCAGTTCCTCACACCTCTGTTACCCAAAAATCTAAACTGTAAAGACCCTGTTGGCTTGTGTTCCTCAACAAGACCCTGTGAGCACCTGCAGGCACTCCTAAAGATTCTGATAAATGTTGCTGAGCAGTTCTGTACTAGAAAATTTACTTTCCTCCTAAAGGAAACCTGTTTCCCTACTCATAATGTTTCTGACAGCAAGTATGTGGGTTTTTCACATCAAGCAATTCTCCAATTTTTCTGCAGACACCAACTGAGTATCCTACAATTTAATTCAATTCTGGCACTATCTACCCAGAGTTAGTGCAGACCCCATGGGTTAAGTGCTCAGAGCCACAAAACTGCTCTTGTTACAAATGCCAGTCTCAAGTAGTGAGTCCCTAAGTTACCCACAGTTCTCTCTGGGTTGGCTACAAATCGAGGGGGCAGGTTCCCACAACCCTTTCCTCAGATTTTATAAATTGCTATAAATGTTCACAAAACTCATTTTACTTACATATACTGGATTATTGCTAAGGATCTGATAACATACTTAGGAACAGCCAGGTGAAGAGGCATACAGGGTGAAGTCTGGAAGGGTCCTGCATGCAGAAGTTTCTGTTTCCATGGAGTTGGCATGCACACCCTCCCACATGAGGATGTGTTCACTAACCTGAAGCTCTCCAAACCCCACAGTTTAGGGATTTTAATGTAAACTTCATTGTGTAGGCATGATCAATTATTAATACAATCTGCAGCCCCATCCCCCTCTTCAGAGGATGGGGGGTGGACTGAAAGCTACAAACTTCTAACCATGGCTGGTTTTTCTAGTGACTGGCTACTAAGTGTCATCCCATTAAAACAAAAGATGCCCCTATTGCCCAAGAAATTCCAAGGCATTTAGGAGCTCTGTGTAAGATGCACTTATAATCACCAACAGTCAGGAGATTACAAGGGTTTTAGGATCTCTGTGTCAGGAACCAGAGGCATAGATGAAATATGCATTTTGTATTACATCACACTTGTCCTTGTAAAGCTTCAAGAACTAGGATTCTGTGACTATCCATCTGTACTCAGCCTTCTTTCCTTAAGTAAATAACCAAGTGTATAAGATCATACAAACCAATATAGAGTCATCATATTAAAACTCATCAGTTACATAAGACTGAAAACCAACCATTATTATTTCAACCACCTTCCAGAAACACACCATTCTAGAGTAATGCCTAACAGAGTGCTCTAGAAAAGTAAATACCATGGTGAGTAATGTTTATAGAGGCAGCAGAGTGACATCAGCCTTTACCTTGAAAACAGTCCCACACATCCCATGAAGCTTAGATCACATCTGACATCTTACATTAATTAATTTGAATATTACAACTTTGAGATAAGATAACACTAATTATCTCTGTTGTTTATTTGTTATTTACAAATCACATGTAGCTTTAAACTAGCTCATCATTATACTGTGGATAACCTATGTGTGTGCTTGGCAGAAGAATTACCCAGTGGAAACACTGACAAACCTTGATGCAGTCCTGAAGCTATATCTGCATCTTCTCTTCTTGTTAATAAATTCCATGAGAACAGAACTTTTTCTGCTCTTCTCTGTATCTCCTATATAAATGAACACAATGCCTATCACAGGATAGAATAAAATGTTTGTGGATTGATTGGTTGGGATAGAAAAGATATAAATACATAAAATGAGATCACAAGTAACCTACTTTGCTGATAATGTCCCACAGAATTTGACTTTTGATTCCCAATTCAGTGTTGCGTTACCAATACCACTTTAGTTTTGTTTCCCTGACAATCAACTGAAGTATACTGACATAATAGGTTTAAAAGTTTATGACCTGTGGTGGCGCAGTGGATAAAGCATTGACCTGGAACACTGAGGTCACCGGTTCAAAACCCTGGGCTTGCCTGGTTAAAGCACATATGGGAATGGATGCTTCCTGCTCCTTTCCCCTCTCTCTCTCTCTCCCTCCTCTCTAAAATGAATAAATAGATCATTTTTAAAAAGTTTATGTAGAGCTTATGCAAAGAGGGAGAACTATTTCTCTATATGTGGGTACTTATCATATAGGAGGGATAGAAAAATACATGTCAGTCATATTAATTTTTTATAAATCTGCAGGGCCAAAGTTTGTGGTATAGTTAGTTTGTGTAATATATAATTAGTTTTTATCACGTATAAATTTATTAGTTATTCAGGAACAGTGTAATGCTAAAAGAAAACTGTTATGGAAAAAAAAATCTAGGCCTACCTGTAAGCAGTTCACAGACATCTATCAGAGAAGAATGCTTTCAAACAACATATTTTTTATTAAATATATTTAGACAATTTTAAAATAAATTCTTATCTCAAAATATCCAAAGTACATATTTAATAAAAATATGTGAAAAACCTCATGTGTTCTTCATGAAGACATAGGTAAATTTGCGGTGAACATAGGGGTGCATCTGTCTTTATGTAACAATGTTTTTGAGAAAAACGAATAAAGCCAGTGGCATCATACTACCTGACTTCAAATTATAATATAGATCCATGATAATCAAAACAGCATGGTATTGGCAGAAAAACAGGCATACAGACCAATAGAACAGAACTGAGAGCCAGAAATAAAACTACCTATATATGGACTAATCATCTTCAACAAAGTAGCCAAAATCACACAAAGGAAAGCCTCTTCAATAAATAGTGCTAGGAAAATTGGAAAGCCATATGCAAAAGAAAGAAACAACTACAGTTTTTCCCCCTGCACAAAAGTAATTCAAAATGGATTAAAGACCTATATATATAAGATGTGAAAAAATAAATTACATAGAAGAAAACATAGGAACTAAACTATGGACCTTGGCCATAGAGAACAATTTATCAATTTGACCCCAAAGGCAAGGGAAGTAAAGGCAAAAATAAGTGAATGGGACTATATCAAACTAAAAACTTCTGTACAGCAAAAGAAACTGACAACAAAACAACTAGGCAGCTAACTAAATGGGAGATGATGTTTGCAAACAACAGCTCTGATACGGGGTAATATCAAAAATATATAAAGAACTCACAAAGCTCAGCAGTAAACAATTCAATTAAGAAATGGGGAGAAGATTTTACAGTGACCAAGTAATTCCCCTGTTCTCCAAGTCAGTGACTTACTGAAAGCAATATAAAAATCTTGATGAATTTCTCTCTACTTTAAAAAAATGATTGTAGGTCTTATAAAATAAAAAGCTATATAATGAGTAATTTTATTTATAAAAATAAAATATAGAGGGGCAAGATGGTGATGGAGTGAGCAGACGTACCAACTTTCAACTCCCAGAACCAAAGTGGATTATAACTTGATTTTAAGAATCATCATCTGGATAAACCAACGTTGAACTGGACTGAGAGGACTCTTCAACCGGGGAACACTGAAGAAGCTACATTGAGACTGGTACGAAAAGCGAAAACGCGGAAAGGACTGCCCAGCTTCCTGGAGCGAAAGGCAGCCCGGAGAGACCCGCATGGTGGGAAGAGAGTTTAGCAAAGAGGGAGGAACTTGGGTCCCAGGAACAAAGCCCCAGCCTGCAGCCCCAGAGCCTAGAAGAGGCGTATGGACAATATTTAGTTGTGAAACAGGTTAGGATACTGTTTGTGAGAAAGAGACAGTTGTCTCAGACCCAGGATTCTTCTTAAAGGGGCGGTGAAGAAAACCTCTATCACAGCCACTCACCCAGGACTCCGGGAGACAGGGAGAGAGGACAGGATTGAAGCAGCAGGTAGAGAGTGAGGTCTGGAAGGAACAGGGAGAAAGGCTTTGAGGGACAGTCACCCTAAAACCTGGGCTGAGTCAATACATAAATCTGAAACAGTATTTATCCTGGAACCAGCAAAGGGAAGCAGGACACCAGCCAAATAGGCTCCCCTACGGCAATCAGAGCACAGTCACTTAGAGGGAAGGAGCTTTCAGGACTACAGTATGGAGCGTTAGGGTCTGAGCTGCAGTGCCCCCACCCAAACTACTGAGGGCTTGCTGGAGGGTGGTTGGCCGTGGGATGCGAAAGCACGGTTCCACCAGGAGGGGAGAGGCCCAGCCGGCTGGTGTGAGCTGGTCTAGCCCAGCTGGGGCAAAGGGTCTGGTGGCTGTGGGCCCACCTGCGAACCCACCTGTGGGGGAAAAGCGAGAACCCAAAATGTGCGGAGATCTGCTGCTGGGCAGGGGTAAGGAGGTGTGCGGCCGCACCGGGCCACACACCGGGCCACCGGGATTGAAGTCCTGCCTGAAACTGGCTTTGCCATGGAGGTGTGGCAAAGCCCAGCACGTGGCTGAGCACATAGCAACAGCTCCACCCAGTCGAGGAGCCGAGGTTGGTGGGGGCGGGGCTTCCGGCCTGGGCTAGCAGCTGAGCACTTACCAAAAGCCCCTCCAGGCTGAAGGAATAGGCTGACAGGGACCCGCAGCTAAGCAGAAGTGCTCACCCTTGCCCTTGACACCCAGGCTTGTGGTCTGAGTGTGGTGCACAGTCCCACCCGTGGGAGAGGGGTGAAGGCTGAGACCAGCTGAGGCTTGTAGAGCTGGGCATGAGAACACAGCCCCTCCTATGGAGGCGAGGCAGAGACCTCAGCAGCCAAGGTCATTGCCGGTAACACCCACACCCATCCGCCCTAGGCAGGAGCAGAGGGGTTGGCGGGCCTGCAGACAGATCACACCGAGGGAACACAGAGGCAACACCTATTGGACTCCAGTAGCCAAATCTTTCTTACACACAGCCTAAATGGACAGGCAGAGAAATGCAACCCAAATGAATCAAGAGAAATCCCCAGAGAAGGACCTGAATGAATCAGATATAACAAAACTACCTGATGCAGAGTTTAAAATAATGATAGTTAGGATGTTCAAAGAGCTTAGAGCAACAATGGATAGTCATTATGAACACCTAAATAAAGAGATAACAAATATAAAAACGGAAATTGAAATAATAAAAAAGAATCAGATAGAAATAACAAATACATTATCAGAACTGAAGACCACAATGGAAGAAATCAAAAGCAGAATGGATGAAGCTGAGAATCAAATCAGCGAGTTAGAAGACAAAATAAACAAAGGCACAGAAGCAGAGCAGAAAAAAGAAAAGAGACTCAAAAAATCTGAGGAAACTCTAAGGGAGCTCTGTGACAACATGAAGAGAAAACATTCACATCATAAAGGTTCCTGAAGAAGTGGAGAAAGATCAAGAAATAGAAACTTTGTTCAATCAAATCATAGCTGAACACTTCCGTAAATTAAGACTGGAAAACGTTTCACAAGTGCAAGAAGCACAGAGAACTACATTAAAGAGAAACCCTAAAAAATCTACACCAAGAAACATCATAGTTAAAATATCAAAGCTAAGTGATAAAGAGAAAATTTTAAAAGCTGCTAGAGAAAAAAAGACTATCACCTACAAAAGAGGCCCCATAAGAATGACATTCGACTTCTCAACAGAAACACTTGAGGCCAGAGAGGAATGGCAAGATATATTCAAAGTAATGCAGATCAAGAACCTACAACCAAGACTACTCTATCCAGCAAGGCTAACATTTAAAATTGAAAAGAAATAAAGAGCTTCCCAGACAAAAAAAAAAAAAACCCTCAGGGAATTCATTTAAACCAAGCCAATTCTGCAAAAGATGCTAAAGGGCCTGTTGTGAACAGTTCAAAGGGGGAAAAGGATATAGCAAAAGAAGAATAAAACTTTAAAGAATAAAATGGCAATAAACAACTACATATCAATAATAACCTTAAATGTAAATGGATTAAATGATTCAATCAAAAGACATAGGGTAGCTGTGTGGATAAAGAAACAGGACCCATACATATGCTGTCTACAAGAGACACAACTTAAAACAAAAGATCCACATAGAGTGATGGTAAAAGGATGGAAAAAATATTTCATGCAAATGAAAATAAAAGAAAAGCCGGGGTAGCAATACTTATATCTGACAAAATGTACTTAAAAACAAAGGCTGTAGTAAGAGATAAAGAAGAACACCACACAATGATAAAGGGAACAATTCAACAGAAAGATATAACTATTATAAATATCTACGCACGAAACATAGGAGCCCCAATATACATAAAGCAGACTTTGGTGGATATAAAGGGTGAGATTTACAGCAATACTATAATAGTAGGGGATTTTAATACCCCACTAACATCACTGGATGATAGATCCTCAAGAAAGAAAATTAACAAAGAAACAGCAGACTCAAAGGATACACTAGTTCAAATCATTTTAATAGATATCTTCAGGACTTTTCATCATAAAGCAGTATAATATACATTCTTTTCAAGCGCTCATGGTACATTCTCTAGGATAGACCACATGTTAGGAAACAAAAGTGGTCTCAACAAATTTAAAAGGATTGAAATCATATCAAGCATTTTCTTTGATCACAATTGCATGAAACTAGAAATTAACCACAAAAGAAAAACTGAAAAATGCTCAAACACTTGGAAACTAAATAGCATGTTATTAAACAATTGATGGTTTAACAATGAGATCAAAGAAGAAATAAAAAAGTTTCTAGGAACCAATGATAATGAGCATACATCAACTGAAAATTTATGGGACACAGCAAAAGCAGTACTGAAAGGAAAGTTCATAGCACTACAGGCATACCATGAGAAACTAGAAAAAGCTCAAATAAGCAACTTGACCCTGCATCTTAAAGAACTAGAAAAACAACAGCAAATAAAACCCAAGACTAGTAGAAGAAAGAAAATAATAAAGATCAGAGCAGAAATAAATGACAGAAAGGCTAAGGAAACAATACATAGGATTAATGAAATCAGGAGCTGGTTCTCTGAAAAGATAAACAAGATTGATGAACCTTTAACTAGACTCACCAAAAAAAAAAAGAGAGAGGACTCAAATAAACAAAATTAGAAAAGAGAGGTCAGAAATAACAACTGACACAACAGAAATACAAAGTATTGTAAGAAAATACTATGAAGAACTCTATGCCAAAAAATTAGGCAACCTAGGTGAAATGGACAAATTTATTGAATCATATAAACTTCCAAAAATCAATCTGGAAGAATCAGAACACCTAAACAGACCAATTACAACAAATGAGATCGAAGCAGTTATCAAAAAACTCCCATCAAAGAAAAATCCTGGGCCTGATGGCTTCACAAGTGAATTCTACCAAAAATTCAAAGAACTAATTCCTATCCTCCTCAAGCTATTTCAAAAAATTCAAAAAGAAACAAGACTTCCAAGTTCCTTTTATGAGGCGAGCATAATTCTGATTCCAAAACCAGGCAAAGGAAACACAAAGAAAAAAAATTATAGGCCAATATCCCTGATGTATTTAGATGCTAAAATTCTCAACAAAATATTAGCCAAATGAATCCAGCAATATATGAAAAAAATCATACAACATGATCAAGTGGGATTTATTCTGGAGAGGCAAGGCTGGTTCAATATTTGCAAATCAATCAATGTGATTCATCACATAAACAAAAGAAAGGACAAAAATCACATGATAATTTCAATAGATGCAGAAAAGGCATTTGATAAAATCCAGCACCCATTCATGCTCAAAACTCTCAGTAAAGTGGGAATACAGGGAACATTCCTTAACATAATAAAGGTCATCTATGACAAACCCACAGCAAACATCATACTAAATGGGCAAAAATTAAAAGCAATCCCCTTGTGATCAGGAACCAGGCAGGGGTGTCCCCTTTCACCACTCTTATTCAACATAGTTCTGGAAGTCCTAGCTACAGCAATCAGACAAGAAGAAGAAATAAAAGGCATACAAATTGGAAAACAAGAAGTAAAACTGTCATTATTTGCAGATGATATGATATTGTGTATAAAAAACCCTAAAGTCTCAGTCCAAAAACTACTAGACCTGATAAATAAATTCAGCAAGGTGGCAGGATATAAAATTAATACTCAGAAATCAGAGGCATTTTTTATATACCAACAATGAACTGTCAGCAAAAGCAATTAAGGAAACAATACCCTTCACTATTGCAGCAAAAAAAAAAGTACCTAGGAGTAAATTTAACCAAGGAGGTTAAGGACTTGTACTCCGAAAATTATAAAACTTTGATAAAAGAAATCAAGGAAGATACAAACAAGTGGAAGCATATACAATGCTCATGATTAGGAAGAATAAACATCATTAAAATGTCTATATTACCCAAAGCAATTTATAAATTCAATGCAATACCAATTAAAATACCAATGACTACTTCAAAGATATAGAATACATATTCCAAAAATTTATATGGAACCAAAAAAGAACACAAATAGCCTCAGCAATCTTAAAAAGAAAAAATAAAGCAGGAGGCATCACTCTTCCAGATATCAAGGTATATATACTACAAGGCCATTGTACTTAAGAAAGCCTGGTACTGGCATAAGAACAGGCACATAGATCAATGGAACAGAACAAAGAACCCAGAAATAAACCCACAGCTTTATGGACAACTGATATTTGACAAAGGAGGAAAGAACATACAATGGAGTAAAGACAGCCTCTTTAACAAATGGTGTTGGGAAAATTGGACATCTACTGCAAAAAAATGAAATTAGACCATCAACTGACACCATTCACAAAAACAAACTCAAAATGGATAAAAGACTTAAATATAAGCCGTGAAACCATAAGAATTTTAGAAGAAAACATTGGCAGCAAGCTCTCCGATATCTGTAGCAGCAATATATTTGTCGAATTATCTCCACGGGCAAATGAAATAAAAGTCAGGATAAACAAATGGGACTATATCAAATTAAAAGGTTTTTGCACAGCTAAAGACAATAAGAACAGAATAAAAAGACAAACCACACAATGGGAGAACATATTCCACAACACGTCTGATAAGTGGTTAATAACCAAAATTTATAAAGAACTTATAAAACTCAACACCAGGAAGACAAACAATCCAAATAGGATCTTGATCCCTTGCTCCAACTCTTCTCCTTCTGATACTATGATACAGATGTTGTTATATTTTGTGTTGTCCCAAAGGAAAGTATCCTCATTTTTTTTATTCTTTTTATTCTGCTCTGATTGGGTCGGGCTTTTACTACATTGTCTTCCAGACCACTGATTAGATCCTATACTTCATTTAACCTACTGTTTATTCCTTACAGTATATTCTTCATTTCAGATATTGTATTCTCCATTTCTCACTGGCCCATTTTTATAGTTTCTATACCATTTTTAATGCTGTTGAGTATTTTTATAACCATTACTTTGAACTCTATATCTGATCAATTGCTTGTCTCCATTTTATTTAGCCCCTTTTCTGTATACTTCTTCTGTTCTTTCTAAAAACCTTTTGCACAACAAAGGAAATCATCAACCAAATGAAAAGACAACTCACTGAATAGGAGAACATATTTGTTAATATATCTATTAAGGGGTTAATATTCAAAATTTATAAATACTGTAACTTATAAAAGTCAACACCATAAAAATAAACAATCCAGTTAAAACATGGGCAAAGAACCTGAACAGACACTTCTCCAAAAAGGGCATAAAGATGGCCAATAGAAATATGAAAAGAGCTCAACATCACTAATCACAAGAGAAATGCTAATTAAAACTACAATGAGATATCATCTCACAGCTGTAAAAATGGTTATTACCAATTAATTGACAAACAAGTGTTGGCAGGGATGTAGAGGAAAGAAAACCTTCAAGCACTGTTGGTAGGGATGTAGATTGGTGCATGTAGAAAACAGTATGGAGTTGCCTCAAAATATTAAAACTGGAACTGACTTATGACCCAGTGATTCCTCCTCCAAGAATTTATTTGAAAAATATCAAAACACTAATTTGAAATAATATCTACAACCTTATATTCATTGAAGCATTATTTATAACAGCCAAGATTTGTAAGCAGCCTAAGTGTCTATCAGTAGATGAATGGATAAAAAAAAAGTGGTAGTACATTAGCACAATAGAATACTATTGAACAATAAAAAAGAAGGAAATCTCATCTTTTGCAGCAGCCATAATGGACCTGGAAAGCTTTATGCTAAGTGAAATAAGCCAGTTAGAAAAAAATAAGTACCATATGACTTCATATGTTAAATCTAATGAAGAAAATGAATAAACAAGTAAAATAGAGATAGACTCATAGATAGAAAGCATGCTGACAGCTGTAGGGAGGAGGGTTGGAAGTCTAGGTTGGGAGAAAAAGGAATAGAGCAAAAAAGAAGAAAAGATAAAAACTCATGGACATGGACAACAACATGGTTATTGCCGAGTGATAGGGAGCTGGGGGAAGGTGAAGGAGAGTATATGGGAAATAAATGGCAATGGCAGGACATTTGACTTGGGGTGGCAAGTACACAATACAGTGTACAGATGATGTGTTGTGGGATTGTGCCCCTAAAACCTGTATAACTTTTGTTAACCACTGTCATTCTAATAAATTCAATAAAAAGAAAAAAAAAGAAAGTGTGAGTTAGGAAACTTAAATATGGAAATTGAGGCACAAAAAGGTTAAGAAACTTACTAAAATTTACACAGTTAATATATCACCAAGATCAAATATTTTTTTTTCTTTGTTATGCTGAATAAAGCCTCCCTTTTTAATAAAAACAAAGACTAAAACAACAGAAAAGAGCTTAATGTTCTTGTTTTGTTCACATTACTACAAAAAAGCTTTGAATTTTTAATGTCCTTAAGTTCAAGGAAAAATATAAGTCTGTTGATTTTAATATTTACATTGTGGAAGTTTATTTTGAAACTAATACATTTCATTGTGTGCACAATAGAAATTAAGGCAAGAAAGTTATAAAACAAATAATAATGAAAGAGTTGAGAAATCAATATTTGCTTGACATATTTACTAAAATAGTGGATATTTACTGCCTCTAAATATTATACAATGTTCGGCCTGACCTGTGGTGGTGCAGTGGATAAAGCGTCGACCTGGGAACACTGAGGTCGCCAGTTCAAAACCCTGCACTGGTCTGGTCAAGGCACACATGGGAGTTAATGCTTCCAGCTCCTCCCCCCTTTCTCTCTCTCTCTTTCTCTCTCTCACACTCTGTGTCTCTTCTCTAAAATGAATAAAATAAAAAAAAAACAAAATTAAAAAAAAAGAAAAGAAAATAGTTTAAATATTATACAATGTTCAAGATAATATATTCTTTTTATACATTATCAAGCAATGTATAATCTTTTGTATTCTCCTAACTACCAATAATTTTTTTTTAAGTTTTTCTATTTAAGATAAAATTGTAATTTTTATGGCCTCATCATTTTTAGACTTAGAGTAGAAAATATAAAATATAGGGGAAAACATTTATGATACTGAAAACTCAGACTGAACATATCAGTGCCTACCTAACCACCTAATTGCCCATCACTAAGGATCAATTGGAATTTGGATAAAATGCAGGCACTATGTGAAGTTCAGATTTGAGATCAAAAGGAAGAAAGATGAGACAAGAAATCATTGCACTATTTTAGGAAATTAAAATATTTTCCACTTTTTTTGTTACCTCAAAAACAACCCAAACTGATGTATTTGCACATATATTTCCCTTTCCCGATAATTCTTCCTACTCTGAGTACATGTCTGAGAGCTATAGTGATATTGATATTACCAGGATATGAAGAGAGTAATTAAGTTACATGTAGAAGAACATCAAGAATCAATTCTTTTCTGAGACACTCTATTATCTGTTCTTTTCATTTCAGCTTATTTAACCACATTGGGCTTATCTAGAGGAAAAGAATTAATTCTCTTCCTTATCTTGGACTAAATCTATTTTCTGAAAGACTTAACCCACATCAGGTTGGTTAGTCCTGAAATAAATTGTTATATCTGGTAAAATTAATAGTGACAAGAGAAAAAAATTTTTAAAAATTGTACTGTTATTGGAGAGGGGCAAAATGGCGATGGAGTAAGCGGGCATACCAACTTCCAACTCTCAGAACCAAAGTTGATTATAACTTGATTTTAAGAACCATCATCTGAGTAAACCAAAGTTGAACTGAACTGAGAGGACTCTTCAATTGGGGAACACTGAAGAAGCAACATTGAGACTGGTAGGAAAAGCAAAAACGCGAAAAGTGCTGCCCAGTTCCCCGGGATGAAAAGCAGCCTGGAGAGACTCGTGTGGCGGGAAGAGAGGCTAGCGGAAGGATAGAGACCTGGGTCCCAGGAACAAAGCCCCAGCCTACAGCCTCAGAGCCTAGAAGAGGTATTTGGACAGTATTTAGCTGTGAAACAGGTTAGGATACTTTTTATGAGAAAGAGAAGTTGTCTCAGACCCAGGATTTATTATTATTATTATTATTAATTTTAATGGGGTGACACCAATAAATCAGGGTACATATGTACAATGAAAACATCTCCAGGTTATCTTATCATTCAATTGTGTTGCATATCCGTCACCCAAAGTCAAATTGTCCTCTGTCACCTTCTATCTGGTTTTCCCTGTGTCCCTCCCCTCCTCCCTATCCCACCCTTCCCTCCCTCCGCCCACCTCGTAACCACCACTCTCTTGTCCAGGTCTCATAGTCTCACTTTTATGTCCCACCTATGTATGAAATCATACTGTTCTCAGTTTTTCTTTTTTTTTCTGATTTACTTATTTCACTCCGTATAATGTTATCAAGGTACATCCATTTTGTTATAAATGATCCGATGTCATCGTTTCTTATGGCTGAGTAGTATTCCATAGTATATATGTACCATAGCTTTTTAATCCACTCGTCTTCTGACAGACACTTGGGCTGTTTCCAGATCTTCGCTATTGTGAACAATGCTGCCACAAACATGGGGGCGCATTTCTTCTTTTTGAACAGTGCTATGGTGTTCTTAGGGTATATTCATAAAAGTGGGATAGCTGGGTCAGACCCAGGATTCTTTTTAAAGGGATGACGCAGAAAACCTCTCACAACCACTCACCCGGGACTTCGGGAGACAGGGAGAGAGGAGAGGACCAGAGCAGTGGGAAGAAAGTGCGGTCTGTAAGGCAAAGGGAGAAAAGCTTTGAGGGACAACCACCCTAAACCATGGGCTGAGTCACTCCACAAATCTGAAAAAATATTTCCCCTGGAACCAGCAAAGATAAGCAGGACACCAGCCAAACAGGCTCCCCTACAGCAATCAAAACACAGTCGCTTAGAAGGAAGGAGCTTTCAGGACTACAGTATGGAGTGTTAGGGTCTGAGCTGCAGTGCCCCCACCCACACTGCTGAGGGCTTGAGGAGGGCGGCAGCAGGACGCGGAAGCACAATTCCAGTTCCATCAGTGGGGGCAGAGGCCTAGCTGGCTGGTGTGAGCTCAGTCTATCCTAGTGGGGGCAAAGGAGATGTGAGAAAGTGGTTCGGCGGCTATGGGCCCACCTGCGACCTCACCTGTGGAGGAAGATTGGGAGCCCAGAACGGGCAGACATCCGACACTGGGCAGGGGCAAGTAGGTGCAAGACTGCACCAGCCTCTGAGGCTTGAAGCCCTGCAAGAACTGGCTTTGCCCGTAGAGGGGGGGTGGAAGCCCAGGCTCACAGTTGAGCATGCACCAGCAACCCGGCCAAGGAGCCGAGGTTGGTGGGGGCAAGGTGGAAGCCTGGCTTGCAGCTGAGTGAGCACCAGAAGGCCCTCCTGGCCTGAGAAACAGGCTGACAAGAACCCACAGCTGAGCAAAAGTACTCACCATTGCCTTTGGTGCCCAGTCTTGTGACCCACTGTAGTGCGCAGTCCCATCCGTGAGAAAGGGGAGAAGGCCGAGACCGGCTAAGGACAGACGAATTACAACAAATGAAATTGACACAGTTATCAAAAAAACTTCAAAAAAGAAAAGTCGTGGGCCTGATGGCTTCACAAGTGAATTCTATCAAAAATTCAAAGAAGAACTAACTCCTATCCTCCTCAAGTTATTTCAAAAAATTCAAGAGGAAGGAAGACTTCCAAACTCCTTTTATGAGGGGAGCATTATTCTGATCCCAAAACCGGGCAAAGACAACACAAAGATAGAAAATTATAGGCCAATATCCCTAATGAATCTACATGCTAAAATTGTCAACAAAATATTAGCCAACCAGATCCAGCAATATATAAAAAATATCATACACCATGATCAAGTGGGATTTATTCTGGAGAAGCAAGGCTGGTTCAATATTTGCAAATCAATCAATGTGATTCATCACATAAACAAAAGGAAGGACAAAAATCACATGATAATTTTAATAGATACAGTAAAGCATTTGATAAAATCCAGTACCCATTCATGATCAAATCTCTCAGTAAAGTGGGAATACAGGAAAGATTCCTTAACATAATAAAGGCCATCTATGACAAACCCACAGCAAACATTATAATAAATGGGCAAAAATTAAAAGCAATCCCATTAAGATCAGAAACCAGGCAGGGGTGCCCCCTTTCACCACTCTTATTCAACATAGTTCTGGAAGTCTTAGCCACAGCAATCAGACAAGAAGAAGAAATAAAAGGCGTCCAAATTGGAAAAGAAGAAGTAAAACTGTCATTATTTGCAGATGATATTGTATATAGAAAACCCTAAAGTCTCAGTCAAAAAACTACTGGACCTTATAAATGAATTCAGCAAGGTGGCAGGATATAAAATTAATACTCAGAAATTAGAGGCATTTTTATATACCAACAATGAACTGTCAGCAAAAGAAATTAAAGAAACAATTCCCTTCACTATTGCAACCAAAAAAATAAAGTACCTAGGAGTAAATTTAACCAAAGAGGTTAAGGACTTGTACTTGGAAAATTATAAAACATTGATAAAAGAAATCAAGGAAGATATAAACAAGTGGAAGCATACACGATACTCATGATTAGGAAGAATAAACATCATTAATGTCTATATTACCCAAAGCAATTAATATATTCAATGCAATACTAATTAAATACCAATGACATACTTCAAAGATATAGAACACATATTCCAAAAATTTATATGGAACCAAAAAAAGAACACAAATAGCCTCAGCAATCTTAAAAAGAAAAAATAAAGCAGGAGGTATCACTCTTCCAAATATCAAGGTTTACTACAAGGCCATTGTACTCAAGACAGTCTGGGACTGGTATAAGAACAGGCACATAGATTAATGAAACAAAACAGAGAACCCAGAAATAAACCCACATCTTTATGGACAACTGATATTTGACAAAGAAGGAAAGAACATACAATGGAGTAAAGACAGCCTCTTTAACAAATGGTGTTGGGAAAATTGGACATCTACTGCAAAAAAAATCAAACTAGACCATCAACTTACACTATTCACAAAAACAAACTCAAAATGGATAAAAGACTTAAATGTAAGCTGTGAAACCATAAGCATCTTAGAAGAAAACATCGGCAGTAAGCTCACCAACATCTGTCACAGCAATATATTTGCTGATTTATCTCCACGGGAAAATGAAATAAAAGTCAGGATAAACAAATGGGACTATATCAAACTAAAAAGTTTTTGCACAGCTAAAAACAATAAGAACAGAATAAAAAGACAAACCACACAATGGGAGAACATATTCCACAACACGTCTGATAAGGGGTTAATAACTAAAATTTATAAAGAACTTATAAAACTCAACACCAGAAAGACAAACAATCCAATCAAAAAATGAGCAAAAGAAATGAATAGAAATTTCTCCAATGAGGACATACAGATGGCCAATAGGCAGATGAAAAAATGCTCCACATCACTAATCATTACAGAAATGCTAATTAAAACCACAATGAGACATCACCTCACACCAGTCAGAATGGCGCTCATCAGCAAAACAACACAGAATAAATGCTGACAAGGATGTGGAGAAAAGGGAACCCTCCTGTACTGCTGGTGGGAATGTGGACTGGTGCAGCCACTGTGGAAAACAGTATGGAGATTCCTCAAAAACTTAAAAATCAAACTGCCTTTTGACCCAGCTATCCCACTTTTAGGAATATACCCTAAGAACACCATAGCGCTGTTCGAAAAGAAGAAATGCGCCCCCATGTTCGTGGCAGCATTGTTCACAATAGCGAAGATCTGGAAACAGTCCAAGTGTCCATCAGATGACGAGTGGATTAAAATCTTTGGTACATATATAGTATGGAATACTACTCAGCCATAAGAAATGATGACATCGGATCATTTACAACAAAATGAATAGACCTTGATAACATTATACAGAGTGAAATAAGTAAAACAGAAAAAAACTGAGAACTGCATGATTTCATACATAGGTGGGACATAAAAATGAGACTATGAGACATGGACAAGAGTGTGGTGGTTATGGGGTAGAGGGAGTGTGGACGGGGAGGGAGAGGTGGAGGGGAGGGGCACAAAGAAAACCAGATAGAAGGTGACAGAGGACAATTTGACTTTGGGTGATAGGTATGAAACATATTTGAATGACATGATAACCTGGAGATATTTTCTTTGAACATATGTACCCTGATTTATTAATGTCACCCTATTAAAATTAATAAAAAATATTGTACTTTTATTTGTGGAAAATTTCCATTATTTTTAGTGTTAGAAGTAATGTGGTGCATGATTAAGACACACATGCACACAAACACATTTCATTGGCTCTTTGATTCCTTTAAATGTGAATATCATAATAATCGTAAGACTATTTTAATATTTATCTGGACTTTTGCTTAGTAGTAAATTCCCATGATAAAGTATGGATTTAAAATTTAAATGTGAAACAAATATTCTGATTTAAAATTTTCATACAAATATGAGCTAAGCAAAGGTCAGAGATTTGATAGATTCATGCTTTTAAAAGAGAAAGAAGGATATAAAATAAAATATTTTGAAACTACTGAAAATGTGGAGGATGTGAAACTAGGTAGATATATTTGCTTGGACCAATATATATCATTTGAGCCTTGAGACAAAGAGGCTACACTACTTAGAAGAACAGGCCTTTTTGAGGATTGTCCCTGAGAGGGGCATCTACGGGGGTTCCTACTGTGGAAAGGGCTGATAATCGTGGTGCCCACTTTTCACCCAGGACCGGTCTGTCAGTTTTGCAAATACAAAAGAAAGCATCATAAAGTGCCATGCACAATTCTAAACCGCATGGTCCTTGTTGAGTATCTTCCAATGTTGTCAGGCATAGTAATTGAAACATTGTTGAGACATGTATTCAGTTATCCAAATTGTTATAGAAACAAAATTGGCCTTTATTTCAAGATTCAGAAACAATAAACTGTAAAATCTGCTATTATTTTCTAAAGCCCCAACTTTTCCAATGCAAACTAAGGCTTAGGTTTAGGTCCTTACTTAGCATCTGCTTTACAGATATAACTGTTATCCTTTCCCACCAAGTTAATTTCATTATGGAAGAAGTAGGATCTATTGAAAACTCAGAAATGTTGGAGATTTCAGGATCTGCAAAAACAATATACATATTCTAAATTTAAAAGACAAACTGGAACAAAACTATAGTTTGAAGCAGAATCTATCTCTCTTGTTAGGCAGACCCATGTTTAATGTTTAAGCTGCTTATACATAAGTGCTGTGAGTGCTTATACATTTACATCAGTTATTTAACAAATAATTATTGGCTGCCCACTATATGTTCAATACTTGTGATACAAGAGAACAAGAGAATTTGCACCATTTAGAGCCTATATTATAACAGGAAAGATAAAAAATAATAAAAAGCAAAATATGCGCCTGACCAGGCGGTGGTGCAGTGGATAGAACATGGGATTGGGATGCAGAAGACCCAGGTTTGAGACCCGAGCTCACCAGCTTGAGCGCGGGCCCATCTGGCTTGAGCAAAATCTCATCATCTTGAACCCAAGGTCGCTGGCTCCAGCAAGGGGTTGCTTGGTCTCCTGAAGGCCCGCAGTCAAGGCACATGTGAGAAAGCAATCAATGAACAACTAGGGTGTTGTGACGGCAACGAAAAACTAATGATTGATGCTTCTCACCTCTCTTCGTTCCTGTCTGTCTGTCCCTATTTATCTCTCTCTCTGCCTCTCTCTCTGTCCCTGTAAAAAAAAAAAAAGAAGAAGAAGAAGAAAAGAAAAATATACTATTTTAAAAGGAGGAGGAAGGTGGAAACACCCAGAACACTAAGGAGTAATAGTGGTGTGGGAGGAGTTGTAGGCAGAGACTGGGGATATTATAATGTTAAAAAGTTGGTTGAGTGGCCTCTGAAGGGGATCAGAATGTGCCATTCCAAAAGATGTCACTTTGGTGTAAGGTAAGGTGACCAGATTTTAAAATTGGTAAAGCGGGACACCATTGACCGGGGGTGGGGGTGTTGGGGGGGTGGGGGGGCGCTTGATTAAAAATTTGGTCTATATGGAACAAAAAAAAATTTCATAGAATGCAAAATAGTATTGTAATATATTTTTTTAAATTTCAACATAAGTACAATTTACAAATATAATACATTAAAAAATATGTATAGTATTATTTTATTCTTTGGCATATTTTTCATTTGAGTGAATTTTTTTTACTAGATTGCTGTCGTTGTTTAAACGATCATGAAATTTTCCACAAGAATTTGTTAAATTATATGTCACACATAAAATGGCTTTCAGAGTCTCAACACTTAATTGTGATTTTTCTTATGTCCACATTTTATTTACCGTAGAAAAAAATGCGTTCAGTCACAGCATTAGTTCCTGGTAAAGACAGCACGTATACCACAATTTTTAGTGCATTATTGGATGGAAAATGGTTTGTTTCAAAATGATGAAATATTTCTAACCATTTGTTGTCTACTGTGATTTTGGCTATGCCCAAGATTTAACATTTCCTTATCAATATATTTTTTTAATAATGATACCTCATTAAAAAGATCATTTTTAGAAATATTACTATATGGGAAATTTTGAGTGCATCAGAGGGATCAGGTTATACGGTCACACTCCCGGCGCCCAGCCCCACCACCTGCTGGAGACTGAGCGGCTTGTGCCTCGCAGAGCCCGGAGTCGCACGCTGGCAGCCGGCATCCAGGACACGGGCTTATGGGTAGTTAGGGGACTTGACAGCCGCTGTCCCAGCAGGTACGTCCCGCTGGAAGTTGTTTGTTTCAGGGTCTCGCTCGGGGCAGCCAGTGCAGGTGTTTCCAGGTTGAGGTGGGGTCTTCCGGCTGAAAACCGTATATTCCCTTCCCATTCTCCTGCAGTTCCCTAGCTTCTTGTGTATTCTTTCCAAAAATTAGGACTTTTTAAAAACGCCTTGGGACGCGGGACAAATTGTTAAAAATCGGGACTGTCCCGCCAAAAGCAGGATGTCTGGTCACCTTAATGGAAGGGTTATTTTGAGCTGAAGTCAACTGAAAGGCAGCAGAGGCAAGAAGAACTTTCCTCTATTTTCTTCCCAAAAGCAGAGCGTAAGTTTCCCTTTGTGAAGTTGGCATACATTCTGCTTGGGAAGATGTCCACCCCTTTCCCACACAAGGGAGGAGAACCTCCTTGATGACCGGAAATGGAAATAGTGCCAAGGTGGATCTGCCTACACAAACCACACCAAATAACACTTATCTACCATTACTTTCTCCATATATTTACCATCCCACGATTTACTGCCTCTATAGCCCCACCCCCTTCTTCCTTGTCTCGTTGCTTTCCCAATTTATTACTCTTTGTTAAAAAGCAGTATATAAGGTTTTCACTTATTTTCTGTGAAGCTCTCATGTACTTAAAAATGTCAATATCAGTCTCTTTACATTTTCTCCTGTTAAATAATCTATCTTTTTTGGTTTCATTTGCAGCACTCCAGTACTTAAGAAAGTTGAGAAAAAGATTTTCTCCCCTACACTTCATCAAGGATAAGATTTTTGCACACACACCTGAAGGTGGAGGTGGAATGAGCCACAGACTAATCGAGGGAAAGCACGTTCTAGACTGAGGCAGCGGGCAGTGCAAATGATCAGATACAACAGGAGTGGGATGGGGAGTAGTCCATGTACACAATTATAAGAGTGTTGGCTTTTAACCAGAGTAAGTGGGGAGCTATTGCAGGCTTAAGCATGGGAAAAACAATTTCACGCCTTATGTTCCTAAGAAATCCTGGGTGCTGTGTGAGAACAGAATTTGGGAAGGCATGAGGAGAAGCAATAAGACCAAGTATCAGCTTTGCTATATCATGTGAGGTATCTTACACTTGACTAACTAAGCCCTTTGAGGTACTAATAATATTTTGAAAGATCTGAGATACTCATACTTAAGGTATCCATATGTCTAAAATGAACAAAACATATACTGCCCATGTTTAATATTTTCATATTATTTTGTATATAATGTGTCACTAATTTTTGCCTACTAATTATCCTAAAACTTACATCATTTATTATTTCATTTATTCCCATGCAATTAAAAAATAATTATATATTTTGTTGTTAGAGCCGTGAGCACAGGCTTAAAAATCATAGCTTTCCTGGCATTTTAACAGTTATTTTATTTCTAATCTATGTGGTTTAAGAATTAAACAGTTTAGGGATTATAAATTTGGTATCTGGCATTTTATAACATGAGTTGAAATTCCAATTTTCCTCTTTTTATTTTGTTTTGCACTTTGTATATGTTTATACACTTGTGTGTTTTCTAGTAGCATAAAATATTTTTTAAAAGGCAAAAAGTAAATTGGAATCTAAAGTTAGCATTTAAGGGAAAAAGAGTAGGGATTGGGAAAAGGAAGAAAAAGAATCCAGCATAGTTGTTCACAACGACCATAAGTATTAGGTTTCTGGAAACAAAACACAAGCAAAATCCTGGTAAGAGAGTGAGTAGACACTAAACTTCAGACTTTAAAGAAAAATTACAGTTAAGGGACGAAGGTTTCATGTGATAGGCCTTATATTAATTTTTATATTTATAAATATAAAAATAACTTGCTAAATCAGAGTGTATCCAAGACATCTGACCCATTTTTAAATAGCTTGCAATTAATATTTCTTTGCCAAATGTAGATCTTTAGAATCTCTTCAAAGTCAGTTTCCGGCACAATGTAAATTTGTTTTTGCATTATTGCGAATCATATGGCTAAATCATAGGCAAAGAACCATGCAAGATAAGGTTGAAGAGGTAAGCAGAAACTAGATTATGCACGACCTTGTCAAATCTTTACTCTTTACTCTTTTTTGTATTTTACAACTTGGGTGACTTAATGAATATTTTTATGTCTCTCATCATTTTATAAATGTATATAATATTAATACCCATTTTGTATAATATCCTGAATTATGTTCCTATATAACAAGCAGAAAAACTTCAAGTTAACATGTATCTTTACAGATTCTGTGCATTAATTGATCATAAATAGCATATCAGACAAAAAATTTAAATAAACCTCAAGTAGGCCTGTTTGACAATGCTCTCTATGACATTGGAGGAGACTTAGTCATCCTTTTGCTTATTTCAAAGGTTTTTTTTTTAGTTTTAGTAAAATTATTACATAACTCAAGAGTAACAGGGACTAGTCAATGATAATATGCTAATAGCTAACAGAGGTGTAAGAACATAACATCTAAAAGGCATATTAAAAGAAACAGAAAGGACACAGGTGTTAAGATATGTTGATTCCAGTCTCAACTTTGATGCCAAATTAAGTATTTTTACTAAGCCAAAATTTTAGTAAACTAAGCTATAATAGCATTAAAAATATGTATAATTCTATCACTGCCTAGAAATTAAATATTGACATAAAAAGTTATTATGTAGCCAAATGAAGAACAAAGTATGCATTTTGAAATGTTATACACATTACATATTGCCTGACCAGGCAGTGGTGCAGTGGATGGAGCATCAGACTGGGGCGCAGAGAACCCAGGTTCGAGACCCCAAGGTCTCCAGCTTGAGCACAGGCTCCTCTGGTTTGAACAAGTTTCACCAGCTTGAGCACAAGGTCACTGGCTTGAGCAAGGGGTCACTCAGTCTACTGTGCCCCCCGGGTCAAGGCACATATGAGAAAGCAATCAATGAACAACTAAGATACCACAATGAAGAATTGATGCTTCTCATCTCTTTCCCTTCCTGTCTGTCTCTATGTGTCCCTCTCTCTGACTCTCTCTGTCTCTATCACACACACACACACACACACACAAAAAAAAAACATATAAAAATGTCATATGTATTATTTTATTTTTTCTATCATATTAAATAATAATTTCCTCTAAGACACAAAACAACTTTACAAAAGTACCATGAAAAAAAGTTTAAAATTAGTTTTGAGTATCTGGTACAAATTTCAACTTCACTCCATTCAGTTGGAAAATAAAAGAATAGCTGACAGGTAACTATTTTTCCTCTGATATCTATCTGCCATTTACCATTTTATTCACATGCCTTACAGAACACTTCCACAATTCAGCTAAGGTGTGGGTCTCAGCAATTCCACACTTCAGGGTCTCTTTATCCTTTATTTCCTGTCCTGTACTTCATTAGTTAAACCACACCTTCATATTCCTGTGCCTGGAGGTACATGTTCTGCTGTCACTTTGCACACACTTGTCTTTGTTATTTTGTGGGTATTTTCTGACTTAACCAAAAGAAAACAGTTTAGTCAAAATAATGGTTTTGAATGAATGAACATGAAATAGATAATATTGACCGAGTCTAAGTTTCTTACCCAGATAAAAACTCTAGAATACAGATTTTAAAACATCATGATGCTGACCATTCAATACTGTAGGAACTCAGAGAAAGGCTGTGATGACCAAGAACTCTTCACCCAGGGACACATTGTGTTAGGCGAAGTATACTAGGCTGAGAGTCAAGAGGCATGGGCTTAAGATCAAATATGACTTTTGCCAATGTCAAGAGTTTCCATTTACAAAATACAGATAACACTGGGGAACAATTTTATTCATTTTCTGTTCCATGAGGTTTTAGAACTATTTCTATATAGTTCTGCATCACTGATTCCAAATCTGAAATCCGTTTTTGGGTGCATGCTCCAGTTTTTATGCAATTTTAATGTCTTTTTGTTACAGTTAATGGCATGAATTGGAGTTAAAGGGCAATGACTCTTGGATTGAACATAACCACAAGGCAATTAATGTTTTACAAACATCACTTTTACATAATTGTAATTGTTTTTTTGTTTGTCTTTTTTTTTTAATGAAAACATCTCCAGGTTATCTTAACATTCAATTGTGTTGCATACCCGTCACCCAAGGTCAAATTGTCCTCTGTTACCTTCTATCTGGTTTTCCCTGTGTCCCTCCACTCCTCCCTATCCCACCCTTCCGTCCCTCACCCACCCCGTAACCACCACTCTCTTGTCCATGTCTCATAGTCTCACTTTTATGGCCCACTTACGTATGAAATCATGCTGTTCTCCGTTTTTCTTTCTTTCTGATTTACTTATTTCACTCCGTATAATGTTATCAAGGATCATCCATTTTGTTATAAATGATCCGATGTCATCATTTCTTATGGCTGAGTAGTATTCCATACTATATATGTACCATAGCTTTTTAATTCACTCGTCTTCTGACGGACATTTGGGCTGTTTCCAGATCTTCGCTATTGTGAACAATGCTGCCACAAACATGGGGGCGCATTTCTTCTTTTTGAACAGTGCTATGGTTTCTTAGGGTATATTCCTATAAGTGGGATAGCTGGGTCAAAAGGCAGTTCAATTTTTAATTTTTTAAGGAATCTCCAAACTGTTTTCCATAGTGGCTGCAACAGTCTGCATTCCCACCAGCAGTGCAGAAGGGTTCCCTTTTCTCCACATCCTCGCCAGCACTTATTCTGTGTTGTTTTCCTGATGAGTGCCATTCTGACTAGTGTGAGGTGATATCTCATTGTGGTTTTAATTTGCATTTCTCTAATAATTAGTGATGTTGAGCATTTTTTCATATGCCTATTGGCCATCTGTATGTCCTCTTTGGAGAAATTTCTATTCATTTCTTTCTCCCATATTTTGATTGAATTGTTTGTCGTCCTGGTGTTGAGTTTTATAAGTTCTTTATAAATTTTAGTTATTAACCCCTTATCAGATGTGCTGTCGAATATGTTCTCCCATTGTGTGGTTTGTCTTTTTATTCTGTTCCTATTGTCTTTAGCTGTGCAAAAACTTTTTAGTTTGATATAGTCCCATTTGTTTCTCTTGCCTTTTATTTCATTTGCCCATGGAGATAAATCGGCAAATACATTGTAGCTACAGATGTCAGAGAGCTTGCTGCCTATGTTTTCTTCTAAAATGCTTATGGTTTCACGGCTTACATTGAAGTCTTTTATCCATTTTGAGTTTGTTTTTGTGAATGGGGTAAGTTGATGGTTTAGTTTCATTTTTTTGCAGGTAGATGTCCAATTTTCCCAACACCATTTGATAAAGAGGCTGTCTTTACTCCATTGTATGTTCTTTCCTCCTTTGTCAAATATCAGTTGTCCATAAAGCTGTGGGTTTATTTCTGGGTCCTCTGTTTTGTTCCATTGATCTATGTGCCTGTTCTTATGCCAGTACCAGGCTGTCTTGAGTATAATGGCCTTATAGTAAACCTTGATATCTGGAAGAGTGATACCTCCTGCTTTATTTTTTCTTTTTAAGATTGCTGAGACTATTCGTGTTCTTTTTTTGTTCCATATAAATTTTTGGAATATGTGTTTTATATCTTTGAAGTATATCATTGGTATTTTAATTGGTATTGCATTGAATTTATAAATTGCTTTGGGTAATATAGACAATTTAATGATGTTTATTCGTTCTAGCCATGAGCACGGTATATGCTTCCACTTGTTTGTATCTTCCTTGATTTCTTTTATCAATGTTTTATAATTTTCCGAGTACAAGTCCTTAACCTCCTTGGTTAAATTTACTCCTAGGTACTTTATTTTTTGGCTGCAATAGTGAAGGGGATTGTTTCCTTAATTTCTTTTGGTGACAGTTCATTGTTGGTATATAAAAATGCCTCTAATTTCTGAGTATTAATTTTATATCCTACCGCCTTGCTGAATTCATTTATAAGGTCCAGTAGTTTTTTGACTGAGACTTTAGGGTTTTCTATATACAATATCATATCATCAGCAAATAATGACAGTTTTACTTCTTCTTTTCCAATTTGTATGCCTTTTATTTCTTCTTCTTGTCTGATTGCTGTAGCTAGGACTTCCAGAACTATGTTGAATAAGAGTGGTGAAAGGGAGCATCCCTGTCTGGTTCCTGATCTTAAGGGGATTGCTTTTAATTTTTGTCCATTTAGTATGATGTTTGCTGTGGATTTGTCGTAGATGGCCTTTATCATGTTAAGGAATGATCCCTGTATTCCCACTTTACTGAGAGTTTTTAGAATGAATGGGTGCTGGATTTTATCAAATGCCTTTTCTGTATCTATTGAAATTATATGATTTTTGTCCTTCCTTTTGTTTATGTGCTGAATCACATTGATTGATTTGCGAATATTGAACCAGCCTTGCCTCTCCAGAATAAATTCCACTTGATCATGGTGTATGATTTTTTCATATATTGAAGGATTCGATTGGCTAATATTTTGTTGAGAATTTTAGTGTCTAAATTCATCAGGGACATTGGCCTATAATTTTCTTTTTTTGTATTGTCTTTGCCCGGTTTTGGAATCGGAATTATGCTCGCTTCATAAAAGGAATTTGGAAGTCTTCCTTCCTCTTGAATTTTTTGAAATAGCTTGAAAAGGATAGGAGTTAGTTCTTTTTTGAATTTTTGAAAGAATTAAATTATGAAGCCATCAGGCCCAGGACTTTTCTTTTTTGGGAGTCTTTAGATAACTGTTTTGATCTCATTTGTTATAATTGGTCTGTTTAGGTGTTCTGATTCTTCCAGATTGATTTTTGGAAGGTTATATGATTCAAGAAATTTGTCCATTTCACCGAGATTGTCTAATTTTTTGGCATATAGTTCTTCATAGTATTTTCTTACAATGCTTTGTATTTCTGTTGTGTCAGTTGTTATTTCTCCACTGTCCTTTCTAATTTTATTTATTTGAGTCCTCTCTCTTTTTTTCTTGGTGAGTCTAGTTAAAGGTTCATCAATCTTGTTTACCTTTTCAAAGAACCAGCTTGTGGTTTCATTGATTCTCTGTATTGTTTCGTTAGCCTCTATGTCATTTATTTCTGCTCTGACCTTTATTATTTCCTTCCTTCTACTTGTCTTGGGTTTTATTTGTTGTTGTTTTTCTAGTTCTTTTAGATGCAGGGTCAGGTTGCTTATTTGAGCTTTTTCTAGCTTCTTATGATATGCTTGTAGTCCCATAAATTTTGAGTTGATGAATGCTCATTTTCATTTGTTTCTAGAAACTTTTTTATTTCTTCTTTGATCTCATTGTTAATCCATTCATTATTTAATATCATGCTCTTTACTTTCCAAGTGTTTGAGTATTTTTCAGTTTTTCTTTTGTAGTTAATTTCTAGTTTAATGGCATTGTGATCAGAGAAAATGTTTGATATGATTTCAATCTTCTTAAATTTATTGAGACCATTTTTGAGTTCTAACATGTGGTCTATCCATGAGTACTTGAGAAGAATGTATATTCTAGTGCTTTAGGGTGAAAAGTTCTTAAGATATCTATTAAATCAAGTTGATCTAGTGTCTCCTTTAAGTCTGCTGCTTCTTTATTAACTTTCTTTCTTGAGGATCTATCCAGTGTTGTTAGAGGGGTATTGAAATCCCCTACTATGATAGTATTGCTTTTAATCTCGCCCTTTATATCCATCAAAGTCTGCTTTATGTATGTAGGGGCTCCTATATTTGGTGCATAGATATTTATAATAGTTATATCTTCCTGTTGAATTGTTCCCTTTATCATTATGTAGTGTCCTTCTTTATCTCTTACTATAGCCTGTGTTTTAAAGTCCATTTTGTCAGATATAAGTACTGCTACCCCTGCTTTTTTTTCATTTCCATTTGCATGAAATATTTTTTTCCATTTTTTTACCTTCAGTCTATGTGCATCTTTTGTTTTAAGGTGTTCCTCTTGTAGACGGCTTATGTATGGGTCCTGATTCTTTATCCATGCAGCTACCCTATGTCTTTTGTTTGGATCATTTAATCCATTTACATTTAAGGTTATTATTGATATGTAGTTGTTTATTGCCATTTTATTCTTTAAAGTTGTATTCTTCTTTTGCTCTATTCTTTTCTCCATTTATACTGTTCACAACAGGCCCCTTACTATCTCTTGCAGAATCGGTTTGTTTCTTATGAATTTCTTCAGGCTTTCTTTTCTGGGAAGCTCTTCATTTCTCCTTCAATTTTAAACGTTAGCCTTGCTGGATAAAGTAGTCTTAGTCATAGGTTCTTGTTCTGCATTACTTTGATTATTTCTTGCCATTCCCTTCTGGCCTCTATTGTTTCTGTTGAGAAGTCCAATGTCATACTTATGGGGGCTCCTTTGTAGGTGATAGCCTTTTTTTCTCTAGCAGCTTTTAAAATTTTTTCTTTATCCATTTGCTTTGGTATTTTAACTATGATGTGTCTTGGTGTAGATCTTTTTGGGTTTCTCTTTAATGGAGTTCTGTGTGCTTCTTGAATTTGTGGAGTGTTTCCCAGGCTTAATTTAGGAAAGTTTTCTGCTATGATTTGATTGAACAAAGTTTCCATTTCCTGCCCTCTCTCCTCTTTTTCAGGCACCCCTATGATGCGAATGTTGTTTCTCTTCATGTTGTCACAAAGCTCCCTTAGAGTTTCCTCACATTTTTTGAGTCTCTTTTCCTTTTTCTTCTCTGCTTCTGTGCCTTTGTTTATTGTGTCCTCTAACTCGCTTATTCGATCTTCAGCGTGATTCATCCTGCTTTTAATTCCTTCCATTGTGGTCTTCAGTTCTGATGCTATATTTGTCATTTCTGTCTGACTCTTTTTTATTATTTTAATTTCATATTTTATAATTGTTATCTCTTTATTTAGGTGTTTATAATGACTATCCATTGTTGCTCTAATTTCTTTGAACATCCTAACTATCATTATTCTAAATTCTGCTTCTGGTAGTTTGGTTATATCTGGTTCATTCAGGTCCTTCTCTGGGGATTTCTCTTGGTTCATTTGGTTTGCATTCCTCTGCCTGCCCATTTTGTTTGTGTATAAGCAAGTTGTGGCCACTGTAGTCCAGTAGGTATATCCTTTGTGTTCTCTAGGTGTGGTCTCTCTGCACGCTCCCCACCCCCTCTGCCACTGCCTAGGGAGGTTGGGTATGGGTGTTGCCAGAGCCGGCTCACTGTGACTTTTGCTGTGATTTCTGCCTCTCCTCCGCGGGAGGGGCTGTCACTCACCACAAGCCTCAGGACCAAGGATAGAAGTGAGCACCTTTGCTCAGCTGCGGACCCAGCCTGTTTCCGGACTTCCGCCCAGAACCTGCAGTCAGAGCCTTCTCGCTACAGTTTCGCGGGTTGGACGGGCCTTTTGATGTGCTCTCAGCTGTAAGCCTTTGCCCGTCCGGCGCTTTAGCCCCACCCTCGAGGCCAAGGTCCTTCTGCACAGGGAGCAAACCAAGGTTTATTGGGGCGGGCATGTTTGTTGGCTTCTGCTCAGCTGCGGACTTTCGCTCGTCCCGGACTCTACCCCGCCCCCGCGTACGTAGCCCGCTCTTGCACGTAGGATGGCAAAACCGATTTCTCCGGCCAGGCAGGGGATAGTAGCATGGGCTCCGCTGCGAGCTTCCACTTGTCTCAGGGTCTACCCCGTCCCCACGCTCAGAGCCCGCTTGTGCACAAAGAATGGCAAACCGTGGTTTCTCCTGCTGGGTGGGGCTGGTAGCGTGTGCTCAGCTGCGAGCCCCCCACCCGTCCCTGGTCCTAGCCCTGTCCCCACGGTCAAGGCCGGCTTGCGCAGGGTCGCAGAGCAGATTTCTGCTCATTCTTGGCCTCCTGCTTTGTCCCCACAGGTCGGATTGCAGGCGGGCCCACAGCTTCTGGAGCGCTTTCATGTGTCCCCTCTGCCCCTGCTGGGCTAGACCGAGCTCACACTGGCTTGGCCTCCGCCCATGCCGACAGAACCACGTTTCAGCGTCCTGCTGCCCACCATACCCTTCAGCAACCCTCAGCAGAGTAGGAAGGGACCTAGTACTCCACACTGTAGGCCTGGGAGCTCCCTCACTTGTTTCACAGTTCAAAACTGTCCAAACACCTCTTCTAGGCTCTGGGACTGCAGGCTGGGGCTTGGTTCCTGGGACCCAGATCCCTCCCTCTCTGCCAAACTCTCCTCCCGCCATGCGGGTCTCTCCGGGCTACCGTTTGCTCCGGGGAGCTGGGCAGCCCTCTTCGCGTTTTCACTATTCCTACCAGTCTCAATGTGGCTTCTTCTGTGTTTCTTGTTTGAAGAGTCCACTTAGTTTAGTTCAAAGTTGGTTTATCCAGATGATGGTTTTTAAAATTGAGTTATAATCCACTTTGGTTCTGGGAGTTGGAAGTTGGTACGTCCGCCTACTCCGTCGTCATCTTGCTCCCTACCAATTGTAATTGTTTTTGAATGTAAAAAATTATTATTTAATACAAACACCCTCTTATTTTGTTTTAAGATTGAATCATGGCTTCTTCAAGTAGGTGTAAATGTAAGAATAGTCTTGTCACCTTCTGCTATATATGTGGCTGTTACACACTTCAACATCAAAAGCACAATACTTCATCATTTGTGACACGTGCATATATTGCCTATTTTCAAGTTCTCCTTGGCGATCAAGACAAGCATTGGGCTCCTCATTTTGTGTGTCTTAATTATGAGAAAATGCTTCATGACTGGACAAAAGGAAAAGGCAAAGGAATGCCTTTTGGTATTCCCATGATTTGGCATGAACCTAAGCACCACAGCAGTGACTGTTATTTTGGTCTGATCCATACAAAGGGCATCAGCAAGAAAAAAGAGCATACGATCGTGTATCCTGATATTCCTTCAGCGATACGACTTATCCCACACTATGAGACACTCCCAGTTCCAGTTTTCAATGGTTTTATTTCTTCTAAGGACAAAGTAAGTGCACATGGTAATCAAGTGTATTTTGATAACATGCATGAGGACATGTTTGTGGAAGATGAAGGGTCTTCTTCTGATGCCAAGCACTCATTAAACCCTCAGCAGTTTAGTCAACCCAAATTGAATGACTTAGTAAGACATTTGGGCCTATCAAAGAAAGCAACTGAGTTATTAGCCTCCAGGCTTCTAGAAAAGAATGTACTTCACTGGTCAGCTAAAATATCCCATTTCAGGAAGCGTGAAGAAACTTTTGTAGACTTTTTTCCCAAAGACAAACACTTTGTTTAATGTCATAATATCAATAGTCTTCTCAGCCAGCTAGGTGTTACCACATAAATTCCAACAAAATGGCGGCTATTTCTTGACAGCTCTAAACAATGGCAGACTACTGCTGGAGCATCAAACAAGATTGTCCTCAACAAGTACACAAATACAAGAGCTACAAATCCTAATTTTTGCCTGAATGGAATTTAAATAAGTTTTGTGCAAATTTTATGATTAAAATAAATTGTAGACACATTCTGATGCAATCATATCTTTAGTGTATTAGTGTATTTACTGCATTATATAAATTATTATATTTTCACAAAGATGATGCCCAAGAAGACATTCTACTTCATTATGTTAAAATAAATGTTGAAAATTTTACAGTAAGATGAAAACATAAAATCTTGAATTGCAAAAAAACAGTACCTTACAGAGAAAAACTAATGTCAGATTTGAGATCAGCACACTCAAATTAGGTAAGAACAAGTGATTTTGTGGATGCAACAAAAATTTTGTTCCCTAGTGTAAATTAAGGTGACCAGATTTTAAAATTAGTAAAGCGAGACACCATTGACCGGGAGGGTGAGGGGGGTGTTCTTGATTAAAAATTTGGTCTATATGATGCAAAGAAAATTTTCGTAGAATGCAAAAATAGTATTGTAATTTATTTTTTTAAATTTCAACATAAGTTCAATTTACAAATATAATACATTAAAAAATTATGTATAGTATTATTTCATTCTTTGGCATATTTCTCATTTGAGTGAATTTTTTTTAGTAGATTGCTGTCGTTGTTTAAAAGGTCATGAAATTTTTCACAAGAATTTGTTAAATTATATTTCACACATAAAATGGCTTTCAAAGTCTCAACACTTAGTTGTGGTTTTTCTGATGTCCACACTTTATTTACCATAGAAAAAACATGTTCAGTCGCAGCACTAGTTCCTGGTAAAGACAGTGCAGATTCCACAATTTTTAATGCATTATTGTATGAAACATGGTTTGTTTCAAAATAATAAAATATTTCTAACCATTTGTTGTCTATTGTGATTTTTGCTGATGCCCAAGATTTAACCTTTTTCTTATCAATATATATTTTTAATAATGATACCTCATTAAAAAGATCATTTTTCGAAATATTACTATATGGGAAATTTTGAGTGAGTCAGAGGAATCGGGTTACATGGTCCTGAAACTGATGCCGGAGTTGCACGAGCAGGCGGGAGCAGGCTGGGCAGCACCGCTGGCACACTCGCTGGCCGAGCTCCCCGCGTCCAGCTCTGCCACCCGCTGGAGACCAAGCGGCTTGCAGGGAGCCCGGAGCAGCACGCTGGCAGCCAGCATCCAGGACGTGGGTCTATGGGTAGTTCGGAGACTTGACAGCCGCCAGCCTAGCAGGTACGTCCCTGGAAGTTCTTTGTTTTGGGGCCCCACTCAGGGCAGCCAGCTCTTGCAGCACTGCGGCGCTTCCAGGTCAAGGTGGAGTCTCCCCACCAAAAACTGTATATTCCCTTCCCGTTCTCCTGCCCTTCCCTAGCTTTTCGTGCATTCTTTCCAAAAATCGGGACTTTTTTAAAACGCCACGAGACGCGGGACAAATTGTTAAAAATCGGGACTGTCCCACCAAAAGTGGGACCCCTGGTCACCTTAGTGTAAGTAATAACAGTCTTTTTCAGTCTTTTTCCCACATGCAGAGAAGCTTCCATATTCAAGCAGCACTCTCAGAGCACTTGAAGCCTGTGTCTCTTGCTGAGGCCTGGGGTGTAAGGGTAAAGCCTGTGCTGGGTGGGACAGAACCAGCTGAAGCTCCAAGTCTAACACAGAGAACAGAGGCACCTTTCCAAGAGAAGGGGAGCTCAGGAACCCCACAGTCTGAAGAGTCAGGTATGAAGGATAAAATCAAATTCAAAGTGAGAAAGGGGCTGTCACCCAGCTTCAATCAGTAGAGATTAGAAGAGACAAGGACAGACCTGTGGGTCTGTGAAGGGAATGGGGCCTTGCAAGGGCAGAGTGTTTTCCCTCAGGCAGCGTTAATGGCGCCTGACTCGCTCAGGCATTAAACGTTGGAGGGTGACACACCATTCATTTTCTTCTAAATGAAATGGCTGTGCTCTTGTTTCACACACTGACGGGGAACAATTTAGCAGACTACCAATTCTATAGTCTACATAGTCCCATAAAAATGACTTTCGTATTGAATGGGAACCCTGTCTTGAATTAGCCTGCTAATTGACTCAATTTTTCAGTTCATTTTGTGCACCTCAAGCTGACCCCTTTTCCCCCTTTGCAGAGCTTATGTTAGATGGGATTCTGGAAAAGTTCCTGAATCATGCTGGAATCTTGATGCAGTTTAATGGAACTCAGTTATACATTTTATATTTATTTTTTAAAATAGCATAAAATACCCAAATTCTTTTCAAGATCATTGCTGGGGTATCTCATTCTTTATTCTGGTTTTTTGGCTTATAATTATACTAAAATCTTCATTTTGTCTCCTTGGGTTGAAGGAGATTAATATATCAATTTACAGGACTGTTGATATTAGTAGATCCAAGAATAAGGAACTGAATAAATGTATTTATTATGTGTGTCTGAACGTGAGAGTGTGTATGTGTGTGCAAAGAGTATGACTCAAAAGGAAAAAAAGGAAGAGAAGTAGATATATCTGGAGAAAATTAAGGAGAAGTGAGAAAAAAACTGGCTCAATTAAGTTCTTGTTCTTGAACGTTTTTATGTTATTTTTCACCACAAATCACCTGATCTTTGACCTTAGGCACCTCGAACCTTCCTTCCACTGCTTTCTATTTTATTTTTAAATTCTTGGCTAACACTTGGCTGATGCTGGAATCCCTCCTTAGAGTTTAATGAGAATCCTTTGGTCACTCAGAGACCTACTTGTGCATATTGTTCTCTACCCTCTCTTTGTTCTGCTCCACTGTTGGCAAATGTTAACACCCCAGGAATGACCTTGGAGTGGGACACATAATATCTTTGACTATATGTGCCACATGGTGACAAAAGGTGAATGTCAAGATTATTATAGACATAAGTGTTTAAAAAAGAAAATGAACCTCCAATCAAAACAAGTCCAAAGTCCTTATAGACGTTTTGTTTGTTTAATAACATTAACAGGTAATTTTTCAGATTATTTTAATTTTAGAAAATATAAAGAGTAGAAAATATCTTTGAGTGCTTATTAAGAAATTTTTTTTTTAAGATTCTGATGTTGGATGTTGAATTTATATCCTTAATTATGGCTAAGGTATATTTCAAGAAGGCCAATTTAATATTTTTCACTTTGCTATCTAACAGTATTTTTTATTGGAGAATTAATAGATTGCAAAATATGACAAGTTTTATCTCTGAAATATGTCACATATATTCAATTTCTGCATTTTTAATAGTAACTTCAAAAATGGATAATTACTCATATGACTCTGAGAAAAATGCTTCCTTCATAAGACTATATTATATAATATTATGAACATGAATGAGATGAGAAAAGAATCTTTACAATAGAAAAAGAAATTTATCATTGAATATCTCTTTTTTTCATTATTTACTTAGAGAATATCTTCTGATAGTTAATAAGGTATAGAAAAGATCCTAACTACTACAGGAAAAATATAGTAAAATAAAACATAGTCTGTACAAAAGAGCTTAGGGCTAATTAAGGAACATAAAACATAATGAACAAAAATAATTGAACTAAAAAATAAGATGTACTAATTGCCCTAGATGAAGTGTACTTATATTATTGGCAAAATTTTGGAATAAAACAAGATTTTCAATTGAAAGAAAATTGTTATGTTGGACAAATATATTTTAATCCCTTGATCAACCACTTAAAAACAATGAAAAAATGTTACTTTATAAAACAACACATATGTTCAAATTAAATATTAAAAAAATATTCAAATAAGAAAAAAAGAAAGTAAAGATATTACTTTGCCCAAGCTGCCATAACAGAACACAGCACACTGGGGGCTTAAACAAGAGGCATTCATTTTCTCACAGTTCTGGAAACTGGGAGTCCAAGGTCAAGGTGCCAGGAAATTCTATTTCTGATGGGACATCTTTTTGGCTTGCAAGTTGCCTCCATGTCATTTTGTACTCACATGACTCTTTTCTGTGTACACAGGAGAGAGGAAGGTTATAATCTGGTGTTTCTTCTCATAAAGACAATAATCCTAGTGGATCAAAACCTCATTTTTATGACCTCATTTAACTTTAATGTATACATCATTCTAGAAAAAAACAAAACTAGGGGACAAATAAACAGAGGGTTTGACTACAAATGTCAACATTAGGTGGTTTTTCTGGGGGTTGAGGGAACTCTTCTATATCTTGATTATGATGATGATGACACACTATATATTTTTCAAAAATTATACAATGGTACACAAAAGAAGAGTAAATTTTACTAACTATAATTTTAAAGTTACATTAAAAATAATATAAAGTACTAAAAACTTCCTAAAGTAATTTTAAAAAAAGAAATCTTACTGTCAATGTGATAGAATTCTTGATTTTCTTCTCAAATATCATTTCCTCAATTATCTTTTATATGCTTTCTCAAGGAAAAAAGGATTCATTTACTTTGAAAGATTCTTCAAAGATAGATTATATTTAAGAACAACTAATTTAAATCGGCTTGTATCTGAAAGAATCTGACCAATTTATGTGTTCTGCACATTTTATAAGATTTTTATTCATTTATATATTCAAGATCCCATTTTGGAGACTCTGAACCAATAGAAGTGCAGAGCCCTGGCCAGATAATTCAGTTGGTTGGAGGTCATCTGATATACAGCTATTGCTGGTTCAATCCCCAGTCAGGGCACATACAGATCTCTACCTCTCCTTTCTCTTTCTCTAAAATCAATAAATAAATTTTTAAAACATAGGAGTGCAGAAGTATCTCATTCTAAGTGAAAGTATAAATAAATCCTTGATTTTGAGAAACCTCCAAGAAAGGTAAATTTAATTGCCCGCTCTTAATGATCTCTAAGATCAACTCCATCTTCTGTGAATGGATTTCATTTTAGCATTTCATTTCTATAACAATTTAAAATTATTACCTTGTTGCCCAAATGCCTATGAAGTACTTCCAGCCTTTACATTGGGAACATGCCCACCAAGTAGCTTACGCCTGAACACTCACAAAGAGAAGATGGACACAAGAAGAAAGACTCTTACTCAGTATTGTGACACAACCCATTTCTTAGACAAGCAGTTTATCCCACCAGCTTCTATAACTGAGTGTGTTTAAGAAGTAACAGGGGCTATTGTGTGAGCAAATACCACAGAGAGTTAAGGATAATGCTAGCTGTTCTCTTAAATTTTTCTCTATCTTCTTCGTGAACTGCTTCAAAAACTTTCCTAAATTTACAGTGACCAGCATCATATTTTTCTGCATTTCAGTAGTTAGTCAACTGCTACAGACCCTCAAACACCAAGATTTATGAAGCATGACCACAAAGCTTACTTCTAGGTTAGCCTGGATTTCAAAATTTTACTACTGTCAGAGAAGCAAGATGGCAACGGAGTAAGCGGACGGACCAACTTCCAACTCCCAGAACCAAAGTGGATTATAACTCAATTTTAAAATCCATCATCTGGATAAACCAACTTTGAACTAAACTAAGTGGACTCTTCAACCAAGGAACACAGAAGAAGCCACATTGAGACTGGTAGGAATAGCGAAAACGCGAAGAGGGCTTCCTAGCTCCCTGGAGCAAACGGCAGTCTGGAGAGTCCCACGTGGCGGAAGGAAACGTTGGCGGAGAGAGAGGGACCTGGGTCCCAGGAACCAAGCCCCAGCCTGCAGTCCCAGAGCCTAGAAGAGGCGTTTGGACAGTTTTGAGCTGTGAAACAAGTGAGGGAGCTCCCAGGCCTACAGTGTGGGGTATTAGGTCCCTTCCTACTCTGCTGAGGGTTGCTAAAGGGTTTGGGGCGGCAGGACGCTGAAACGCGGTTCTGTCAGCGTGGGCAGAGGCCAAGCCGATGTGAGCTCGGTCTAGCCCAGCAGGGTCGGAGGGGAAGCGCGAAAGTGCTCCGGAAGCTGCGGGCCCAGAACGGGCAGAAATCTGCTCTGCGACCCTGCGCAAGCCGGCCCTGACCGCGGGAACCGGCCTAGGACCAGGGATGGACGGGGGTTCGCGGCTGAACTCACGATACCAGCCCCGCCCGGCCGGAGAAACCACAGTTTGCCATTATACGTGCACGAGCAGGCTCCGAGCGCGGAAACAGGGTAGACACTGAGACAAGTGAAAGCTCACAGTGGAGCCCACGCTACTATCACCGCCCGGCCAGAGAAACTGTGGATTGCCATCCTACGTGCACGAGCGGGCTCCGAACGCGAAGGCGGGGTAGAGTCTGGGACGAGCGGAAATACGCAGCTGAGCGGAAGGCAGAAAACACGCCTGGCCCAATAAACCTGGGTTTGCGACCCTGCGCAGAAGAGCCCTGGCCTCGAGGGTGGGGCTAAAGCTCCGGAAGGGCAAAGACTGACAGCTGAGAGCACGTCAAAAGCCCCGCCCAACCCACGAAACTGTGGTGAGCAGGCTCTAACTGTGGGTTCTGGGCGGAAGTCCGACAATAGGCTGGGTCCACAGCTGACCAAAGGTGCTCACCTCTACCCTTGGTACTGACGCTTGTGGCTTGAGTGACAGCCCCTCCCACGGAGGAGAGGCAGAAATCACAGCAAAAGCCACAGTGGGCTGGGGCTGGAAAAGCCCATACCCAACCTCCCTAGAAAAGGGCAGAGGGGGTGGGGGGCCTGCAAACACACCACACCTAGAGAACACAAAGGCAACACCTACTGGACTCCAGTGGCCACAACTTGCTTATACACAGAAAAAATGGGCAGGCAGAGGAATGCAAACCAAATGAATCAAGAGAAATCCCCAGAGAAGGACCTGAATGAACCAGATATAACCAAATTACCAGAAGCAGAATTTAGAATAATGATAGGATGTTCAAAGAAATTAGAGCAACAATGGATAGTCATTATGAACACCTAAATAAAGAAATAACAAATATAAAAAATGAAATTGAAATAATAAAAAACAATAAGACAGAAATGACAAATACAGTATCAGAACTGAAGACCACAATGGAAGGAATTAAAAGCAGGATGAATCACGCTGAGGATCGAATAAGCAAGTTAGAGGACACAATAAACAAAGGCACAGAAGCAGAGAAGAAAAAAAGACTCCAAAAATGTGAGGAAACTGTAAGGGAGCTCTGTGATAACCTGAAGAGAAACAACATTCGCATCATAGGGGTGCCTGAAGAAGAGGATAGAGGACAGGAATTGGAAACATTTTTCAATCAAATCATAGCTGAAAACTTCCTAAAATAAAGGCTGGGAAACACTCCACATGTTCAAGAAGCACACAGAACTCCATTAAAGAGAAACCCAAAAAGATCTACACCAAGACATATCATAGTTAAAATACCAAAGCTAATGGTTAAAGAAAAAATTTTAAAAGCTGCTAGGGAAAAAAAGCTATCACCTACAAGGAGCCCCCATAAAAATGACATCGGATTTCTCAACAGAAACACTTGAGGCCAGAAGGGAATGGCAAGATATAATCAAAGTAATGCAGAACAAGAACCTACAACCAAGACTACTTTATCCAGCAAGGCTAACGTTTAAAATTGAAAGAGAAATAAAGAGCTTCCCAGAAAAAGAAAGCCTCAAGGAATTCATAAAAACGAAACCAATTCTGCAAGAGATACTAAGGGGCCTCTTGTGAACAGTTTAAAGGGAGGAAAGAATAGAGCAAAAGAAAAATACAACTTTAAAGAATAAAATGGCAATAAACAACTACATATCAATAATAACCTTAAATGTAAATGGATTAAATGATCCAATCAAAAGACATAGGGTAGCTGCATGGATAAAGAAACAGGACCCATACATATGCTGTCTACAAGAGACACACTTTAAAATAAAAGATGCACATAGACTGAAGGCAAATGGAAATGAAAAAAAAGCCGGGGTAGCAGTACTTATATCTGACAAAATGGACTTTAAAACACAGGCTGTAGTAAGAGATAAAGAAGGACACTACATAATGATAAAGGGAACAATTCAACAGGAAGATATAACTATTATAAATATCTATGCACCAAATATAGGAGCCCCTACATACATAAAGCAGACTTTGATGGATATAAAGGGCGAGATTAAAAGCAATACTATCATAGTAGGGGATTTCAATACCCCTCTAACAACACTGGATAGATCCTCAAGAAAGAAAATTAATAAAGAAGCAGTAGACTTAAAGGAGACACTAGATCAACTTGATTTAATAGATATCTTCAGAACTTTTCACCCTAAAGCACTAGAATATACATTCTTCTCAAGCGCTCATGGTACGTTTTCTAACATGACCACATGTTAGGACACAAAAATGGTCTCAATAAATTTAAGAAGATTGAAATCATATCAAGCATTTTCTCTGATCACAATGCCATGAAACTAGAAATTAACCACAAAAGAAAAACTGAAAAATACTCAAGCACTTGGAAACTAAATAGCATGTTATTAAATAATGAATGGGTTAACAATGAGATCAAAGAAGAAATTAAAAAGTTTCTAGAAACAATTGATAATGAGCATACATCAACTCAAAATTTATGGGACACAACAAAAGCAGTTCTGAGAGGGAAGTTTATTGCACTACAGGCATATCATAAGATGCTAGAAAAAGCTCAAATAAGCAACCTGAACCTGCATCTAAAAGAACTAGAAAAACAACAACAAATAAAACCCAAGACAAGTAGAAGGAAGGAAATAATAAAGATCAGAGCAGAAATAAATGACATAGAGGCTAAGGAAATAATACTGAGGATCAATGAAACCAGAAGCTGGTTCTTTGAAAAGGTAAACAAGATTGATGAACCTTTAACTAGACGCACCAAGAAAAAAAGAGAGAGAACGCAAATAAATAAAATTAAAAAGGACAGTGGAGAAATAACAACTGACACAACAGAAATACAAAGCATTGTAAGAAAATACTATGAAGAACTATATGCCAAAAAATTAGACAATCTCGGTGAAATGGACAAATTTCTTGAATCATATAACCTTCCAAAAATCAATCTGGAAGAATCAGAACACCTAAACAGACCAATTATAACAAATGAGATTGAAACAGTTATCTAAAGACTCCCAAAAAAGAAAAGTCCTGGGCCTGATGGCTTCACAAGTGAATTCTATCAAAAATTCAAAGAAGAATTAACTCCTATCCTCCTCAAGCTATTTTAAAAAATTCAAGAGGAAGGAAGACTTCCAAACTCCTTTTATGAGGTTAGCATAATTCTGATCCCAAAACCGGGCAAAGACAACACAAAGAAAAAAAATTATAGGCCTATATCCCTGATTAATTTAGACACTAAAATTCTCAACAAAATATTAGCCAACCAGATCCAGCAATATATGAAAAAAATCATACACCATGATCAAGTGGGATTTATTCTGGAGAGGCAAGGCTGGTTCAATATTCGCAAATCATTCAATGTGATTCAGCACATAAACAAAAGGAAGGACAAATATCACATGATAATTTCAATAGATGCAGAAAAGGCATTTGATAAAATCTAGCACCCATTCATGCTCAAAACGCTCAGTAAAGTGGGAATACAGGGATCATTCCATAACATGATAAAGGCCATCTACGATAAACCGACAGCAAACATCATACTAAATGAACAAAAATTAAAAGCAATACCCTTAAGATCAGGAACCAGGCAGGGATGCCCCCTTTCACCACTCTTATTTAACATAGTTCTGGAAGTCCTAGCTACAGCAATCAGACAAGAAGAAGAAATAAAAGGCATACAAATTGGAAAAGAAGAAGTAAAACTGTCACTATTTGCAGATGATATGATATTGTATATTGAAAACCCTAAAGTCTCAGTCAAAACACTACTGGACCTTATAAATGAATTCAGTAAGGTGGCAGGATATAAAATTAATACTCAGAAATCAGAGGCATTTTTATATACCAACAATGAACTGTCAGCAAAAGAAATTAAGGAAACAATCCCCTTCACTATTGCAGCCAAAAAAATAAAGTACTTAGGAGTAAATTTAACCAAGGAGGTTAAGGACTTGTTCTCGAAAAATTATAAAACATTGATAAAAGAAATCAAGGAAGATACAAGCAAGTGGAAGCATATACCGTGCTCATGGCTAGGAAGAATAAACATCATTAAAATGTCTATATTACCCAAAGCAATTTATAAATTCAATACAATACCAATGACATACTTCAAAGATATAGAACACATATTCCAAATATTTATATGGAAACAAAAAAGAACACGAATAGCCTCAGCAATCTTAAAAAGAAAAAATAAAGCAGGAGGTATCACTCTTCCAGATATCAAGGTTTACTACAAGGCCATTATACTCAAGACAGCCTGGTACTGGCATAAGAACAGGCACATAGATCAATGGAACAGAAATGAGGACCCAGAAATAAACCCACAGCTTTATGGACAACTAATATTTGACAAAGGAGGAAAGAACATACAATGGAGTAAAGACAGCCTCTTTAACAAATGGTGTCGGGAAAATTGGACATCTACCTGCAAAAAAAAATGAAACTAGACCATCAACTTACACCATTCACATAAACAAACTCAAAATGGGTAAAAGACTTAAATGTAAGTCGTGAAACCATAAGCATCTTAGAAGAAAAATAGGCAGCAAGCTCTCCGACATCTGTAGCAGCAATATATTTGCCGATTTATCTCCACGGGCAAATGAAATAAAAGGCAAGAGAAACAAATGGGACTATATCAAACTAAAAAGTTTTTGCACAGCTAAAGACAATAGGAACAGAATAAAAAGACAAACCACACAATGGGAGAACATATTTGACAGCATCTCTATTAAGGGGTTAATAACTAAAATTTATAAAGAACTTTTAAAACTCAACAACAGGAAGACAAACAACCCAATCAAAAAATGGGCAAAAGAAATGAATAGAAATTTCTCCAAAGAGGACATACAGATGGCCAATAGGCAGATGAAAAAATGCTCAACATCACTAATCATTAGAGAAATGCAAATTAAAACCACAATGAGATATCACCTCACACCAGTCAGAATGGCACTCATCAGCAAAACAACACAGAATAAGTGCTGACAAGGATGTGGAGAAAAGGGAACCCTTCTGCACTGCTGGTGGGAATGCAGACTGGTGCAGCCACTGTGGAAAACAGTTTGGAGATTCCTCAGAAAATTAAAAATCTAACTGCCTTTTGACCTAGCTATCCCACTTATAGGAATATACCCTAAGAACACCATAGCACTGTTCGAAAAGAAGAAATGCGCCCCCATGTTCGTGGCAGCATTGTTCACAATTGCGAAGATCTGGAACCAGCCCAAGTGTCCGTCAGAAGACGAGTGGATTAAAAAGCTTTGGTACATATATACTATGGAATACTACTCAGCCATAAGAAATGATGACATCGGATCATTTATAACAAAATGGATGTACCTTGATAACATTATACGGAGTGAAATAAGTAAATCATAAAAAAAGAAAAACTGAGAACAGCATGATTTCATACATAGGTGGGACATAAAAGTGAGAATATGAGACATGGACAAGAGAGTAGTGGTTATGGGATGGTTGGAGGGAGGGAAGAGTTGGATAGTGAGGTGGGGAGGGACACAGGGAAAATCAGATAGAAGGTGACAGAGGACAATTTGACTTTTGGTGACGGGTATGCAACACAATTGAATGATAAGATAACCTGGAGATATTTTCATTGTATATATGTACCCTGTTTATTAGTGTCACCCCATTAGAATTAATAATAATAATATATATATATAAAAACTTTACTACTGTCATTATTGTATTATTGTATCCTTTAGTAAAGTTGGAATATTTCAGGATTTTAGCATTTTAGTATTAATCAATATAACAAAGTAAAAGAGAAAGCCACTGCTTAGTGTTTTTATAAGAGTTCATCTAAACAGTTCCTAGTATTTCCTTGTCGCTGTTGAATCATATCCTGTAATTCAAATTCAGGCAGAATCATTTTGCATGGCTCTTGTCCCATTCAGAATGGCCATATAATGTTGGTATAAAAGCATCATAAACAGTCTGCAGTAATACAGATATTTGCATGCGTAATAATATATGTAGATGCTGCCAAGCAGCCTGCAAATAGATTAAGGGTGTCTATTTTCCAGAAGAGGTTATGTCTTCAAAATACAATTGGAAAGCACAAGGCAGAGACCTGGGAGGAGTCTGGCTTTATGTAATTGCACACACTGATTCATAAACAGTATGGGAGGTTGAATTAGAATTGTCTTCTGGAGGTGACAGATCCTTCTCAAAACTTATGGGTGAGGGGAGCTGTGGTTAACCTCTGCTATACATCAACCAAACTGGTTTCTGTGAGTTTTTCCATGAACCACATTGTGAAGATTTTTAAGCAGTATGACTTTGAGTGATGGGTGTGCAACATAATCAAATGTCAAAATAACCTGGAGATGTTTTCTCTGAACCTATGTACCCTGATTGATTAATGTCACCCCATTAAAATTAATTAAAAAAAAGAAGAAATTGGAAGGTTGCTCAGCATCTCAGCAGAGATCGTCTCAAAAACACCAAAAAACAAGACTATTGTTTATATCATAACCAGTGAATGAAACTGAACTCAGCCTTAGTATGTGAAAATTAGATGTAAAATGTTGAGACTATTGAGGAAGTTTAATCATCAACTGGATATTATATATTAGGAATTATTAGATGTGATAATGGTGTTGAGGTTATACTTTGTAAAATTTCTTATCTTTAGAGGTAAGCACTGGTTACGGTTGCTATAATGTCTAGAATTTGCTTCAAAACAATCCAGAAAGTGAGCAAAGAATGGGCTACAGATGAAGTTGTAGGACAGGTCCAAGAGGGTCAGTGATACAAGGTGTTCCACTTGTGTGTCTTTGAAATGTTATACAATAATAAGTTGAATCAATTTATATTTTAGAAAAGAATCCTAGCATTTGCCTTATGTGAGAATTGAAAAAACAGATTTGATGTGAGATCTGGATAACCAACCTCATGTTATTTGCTGTCAAAGAGTATTTTTGTTTTCCCTTGGTGGTTGTCTTTGGGGGAAATATTTAATTATTTAATAATTTAAAAGTTTATTTGCCTCAAAATATTTGCCAGTCCTCTTTCTAGTTCACAGTTTTCTTTCTCTTTTCCATCATCTGCTCTGTGTTTGTTCCTTTCTTCTTACCCTCTTCTAGTCTCATGTTTTATCCACATTGTTAGCTGTTTCCAGTAAAACAGTCAGTCCAGGAACCTAATCTGTCACCATGGGGAGCAGAAATTTTCCTAGCTGTTCAGTGTTTAAAGATCGCCTGTCTAATAATGTTACCAAGTAGACAGTGTTGGTGAGGTTATGGGACAGGGTTAATAAAAAGTAGAAAAATGTAACATTTCAGGAAGGGAAACATTAGCATTCTTCTTATTCCTACTTCAAACCTCATTTTAAAAAATAATAAACCCAATAACAAATTTAAGGGTGATACTTTTGATAGCCTGTTTCCAAAGAGCTCAAAGATTTAAAACAAGTCAGACCACTTATTTGTTCAATCTCCTCTACTGAGATTTACAATTTCAACCTAACCAGAAAATTCTTCCTCAGTAAAATATTTTAGCATGCCTAAGGAAGGCATCTCTCATCAATTTTCAATAGTAATGAATGGGAATCACTCTTGAAATGGCCATATGCAAAAATGTAAAGCACATTTTAAAAATAAAAATAGCCTTGATTTATGTTATGTTGATTGTGCTTCATCCTCATAATCAGCAAATACATTAACAAAATGTATGAATAGAACTTTTAAGAACCTCACTGAATACGAGCCATTGATGCACTGACCCTGCAGGCTCAACATGGGTGCTCCTAAGTCCCATCAGAACTAGGAGTATCTTAAGAACTTGCTGCTCTTTCTTGTTCCACTGTGGTCTCAGTCTTCAGTGGTCTAGAAGACAACATTAAAGGTCATGACTAGCCTTGGTACTTGGTGTGTCTCCCCAATCAAGAAACTAATAAATTGACCTCCCCGCTCCCCAGACTCCCTGCTCTACATTTGTTTCACACTGGGAAGGAATTCTGCCCAAAATACACCAGCTTGCCTGGAACATTTGGTGCACTTTGCCTCATGTTTACCAATGTGAAGAAACTCTACTTGGTATTATGAGCAGATTAAACAGTATTTCCTGCTTTGTACCTGTCACCAAGACTGGTAAAACAAAAGCAAGGCCAATGTGCTCCAGAAATTAAGGGGCTCATTAATGGAAAACCGTGTTAACATGGTCACCTGGATTAGCATTTGGAAGGGAAGCATCTGGTGGAAAGTTCTCAGGAGCATGGAAACCAATATCTTCAATGAAGGGTCCTTGAGACATTGGCATGCTAGCAGGAGAGCAACAAGCAGTTAATGTTGGAGATTACAGGTGAGACTCTGAGGGACTCTAGGACAGGGGTCCCCAAACATTTTACACAGGGGGACAGTTCACTGTCCCTCAGACCGTTGGAGGGCCGGACTATAAAAAAAAACTATGAACAAATCACTCTGCACACTGCACATATCTTATTTTAAATAAAAAAACAAAACTGAAACAAATACAATATTTAAAATAAAAAACAAGTAAATTTAAATAAACAAACTGACCAGTATTTCAATAGGAACTATGCGTGCGGATGCATCCTGTGCTCCTCTCACTGACCACCAATGAAAGAGGTACCCCTTCCAGAAGTGTGGCAGTGCCGGATAAATGGCCTCAGAGGACTGCATGCAGCCCGCGGGCCACAGTTTGGGGACCCCTGCTCTAGGACATGGCTAAAAGCCAAACTAAGCCTTGTTTAGAGGCAACCATCGAGACCTGCAAATTCTGGTCAAAAAGTGATATTAAAAATGATATTGGTAAAATAGATAAATGAAAAAGTGGGGAGGAGATAATAGTAGGACCACATAATAGTTTTTAATAAAAGTCCTTGATTAGATAATTATGTGCTTAAATAATAAAGGATATAGTTAAGAAATATGGAGAACAGATTGTCATAAAGTGGACTGACTTGATGAAGAAAAAAGAGAAAGGTTACATGCAATATACCCAAGTTATTATAACTACAACTTCATGGCAATGGGCAGTCTGCTAGATATAGTGAAAGAAGAGTCTGGTTTCAAGGAGTTATTGACTTCTGCCCTGAATATGATGCAGTTTCTCTGCAGGATGTGATGAGCCAAGTCTGGCTGAAGGATTTCAGATTCATGAGCAATGAAAGTCAGAAGGAAGGCTGCAATTATGGCCATTGGTAGAGCCTTGAATTTTGCAAAGTCTCATATCATCCTGGTAGAAGGAATTCAAAAGGAGCCCCTTCTTTTTGTCCTACTAACTGAGTGGGAAACAGGAGGCAACAGAAATGTGTTCATTAATTACCTTTTATAATCTTATTTCATGTAAACATTGCTCTGCACATATGTTGAGTTGATTATAAATAATGCTAACTCCCAATTTTAAATGCGAACCTGATTTTGGGTCTATACTTGTTCCCTAGAATCTGAAAATTTGAAATATTCAAAACTAAGATATACACAGGTCCATGAATGCTGGAAAGTAGAAAAAAAAGTCATGATAAATGAAAGTTCCGTGATAACACCAAAGGATGTGCCCTGGCTCTCGATGTAAGGCAAGTCCCAATTTCCGTGTTAGCCTCAGTCATTCTGTCACTATTTTCCTATATTATTTGTGTTGCTTTGACATTTTTCTTTAATATTACACTGTTTCCTGGCATAGCATTTTATTTGGGAAATAAATGATAGGAGCAATTTTGAGTGAAAAATTAAAAAATATAAAGTTCATATTGATAATAGTAAAGCAAATCACCACCGAGTAGATAAATAAGGAATACAACGATGATTGAAATGTGGTTTACTGAAATAAAAACTCGTGTCATTTTGTAAGCCTGTCAGCATACTATCTAATAATAGGATCAAGCAAATATTATTTTCCTTGACATAGTTGAATGATTTGGAAACAAGAGTCACGAGTTAAAATTGACCAGAATATTTAACTCAGCTAGCTTGATTATAGAGCTAGAAATACCAAACTGTCAAATGGAAAACCCATCCTTCCTCTCCCGGGTCATTCACATGATCATTGGACTCTTGTGCTTAAAATCATTATTAGCTAGCATTCAGTTATAAACTTTTCACTTAAGGATCTTTTATTAATATTCCTTAGCAGTTGTCATTATTATTTCTAATTTCACAAGCTAAGTAACCCAGATATATAATGACTTTCTGAAGGTCATAGAAGTTGATATGATAGCTGACCCTTCAAAGTTAATTCACTAATCCAAGTAAAGACCACTTGTAGGCAGTAAGTCTTTCTTTTTCACAAAGAAAGCATTTCTACAAAAACATATACCCATTTTTAAGGCATTTTTATCAGTTTTATTCTGAGTCCCTTAGAACATGAGACTGTAAGTAAATATATGTTAAAATATTCTGTTTTATTAAAAAAAAATTATTTATAAAGATACTGTTCTATTCCAAGCTCTGTGCCAGAGATTGGTTCTTAGAAAGAAAATAAGATACTATTCCTGTTCTTGCATAGGTTTTAGTCTAGTATGAAAGGAAATAAATGTAAATAAACTGTCCCAGTATGTTATGAGAATTAAAATTATGGCCCTAACACCCTAATAACAAGGTATGCAGAAGAGAACTTCTGAGGGTATCAGAAACACTCCCTAGAAAAATATGGTTACTGAGCCAAGTTTGGGGACACAGAAATAAATGAGCCAGGTAACAAAGGCATATTGAGTAGTATGAGCCAAATACAAAAGCATGAAGCAATGCGCTGTGGGTGTGGGTGTGGGTGTGGGTGTGGGCCTTGCTGAGTGGCCAGAACATAAACTATGAGGGCGGACAGGCTGGTCCAAACCAGATGCTGAATGAGTTCCTGTAATTACATTCTGAATATAGTATCTATGCTTTTATTGATTCTGCAACTCATTCATTATTGAGAGACAGTGAAAAGGAACATGCTTCACAGATGATTCACAAGGGATTTCCTTTCCTTTTTAGTTTAAAATTGGGAGCATGCATGCCTTAGTCCCAGGGGGGTAAATGAGGGCACTGTATGAACCGCATGTATCACTAAATCAACCCCATGTATGATTATTGCACATCTCTGCAGAAGAGCACACAGAGTAGGGGCAGAGAAGCAGAAACTTATATGGAGTAAGAAGCTCCTCAGTTTCTTTCTCTACGCCAACTGAAATCAACTCAACAAGAACCAAACCTGCTCTTAATGGGATTGTAGAGGCCTAACCAAGAGTGCTTTTCCTTTGTGTCCAGTTCTTGAGAAATTAAAACAAATTACCAATAAGGCCAATGAGAGACCAAACTACTGCCCTTAAATAGTGGGAGATGCGGCTTGTCTTAAGGATGAGGTTCTCCCCAGCCCTCACCCCAGAATTAGGCACAGATGCCCTCACACTCAGTGGAAGCAGTGCCGCTCAAGCAGGCCTTCCTAATTAGGAGTTGCTACTATTAACAGATGTCTGGACCAGTATAAGTACCAGCAGGAAATTCCAAAGTGAAGAGGGAGAGGACACCGAGTACACTGTTTCTCCTTCCATGTTCATCAGCAGCAGTGCTGCTCCTGTTGGGGCAGGGCAGCAGACCAGCATCAAGGGTGTTGGACAGTGTGGTCACACTGGGCCAGGCTCAGGGACCCACACTTGGGGACAAATGCTCTGCAGTTGCCATTCTGAAGTTCATAGAAATTTTATCTTGCAATCTGTATTTTGCAGGTAAAGTCCAGTGGCCTTTGGGCATACTCAAGGGCTTGGAGCCCTGGCTCAGATAAGGCCCCTACTGAAACCTGCCCAGGGGTAAATTCTCAGGTATCCACTCCCCTACAGCCTGGCACCCTGACCCACCACCGCTTCTCCCAATTACCCTCCCTCCCCATCTGGTGACTGTCTTGGGAGTGGGGCACAACAGTCTTTTTCCTTCCCGGGCGATTTGAAGGTGTGTTTGGGAGCACTCAGAATGTGTGTGTGAAGGGAATCCTTTAACCGACCCACCCAGACCTCAAACACTGGACAAGAGAGATGGCCCATGAGGTGAGAGGTCACACGCATAGTGAGAGTGGGGCACACGGTCCTGGTGACTGAGTGGGATACAGAAGGCAATGGAAGTGCATTCAGCCATTCATCTTTTGTAATATTATTTTGTGATAAAAATTTCCCTGTGTATGTGTTTTTTTGTTTTTGTTGTTGTTGTTGTGGGGGTTTTCTGTTTGTTTTTTTACTAATGGAAAGTATTTCTGATTTAGGCTGCCTTTATATAATAAGGATTTGAATCAAAAACTTTTCTCTTTCTGAAGTAATATGAAAGAATTAATCAATGAGGTATAGTTTCCTTAGGATTTTATGTAATGCATTTTTGAATCTCAAATTAAAATTAACAATAAGATTATATCTAGAAAATGTCAAAAAAAGAGAACAAAGCCAGAAATTATATTTATTCAAATAGGTAACAAGAGTGAATATTTAGACCAGGGGTGCTCAATATGTCGATTGCAATCTACTGGTCAATCGCAAAAGAAGTATGGGTAGATTGCATGACATTAAAAAGACATTTGTCTTTTGATTGGCATACAGGGTAGCCAATCTGACGTCTGAACTTTTGACACCATACGCATGTGCGTTAAACCGCCCTAACTTGTTCAGTTACATTGCTGCGTAGTTAGCCTTCAATTTATTTAAACTAAATACAACAAAGGGTATAAAAATGAGTGCCCTAGCTGGTCCGAGTAAGAAGCCTAAAACCTACCACTTTCATACAGAATGGTAAGGGATTTTTTTCACTATGTCATATTCTAAGTGCGTTTGCCTCATCTGTCTGTGTGCCATTGCTATTCCAAAGAAGGGAAATGTGGAGCGGCTTTTTTGGACTGTTCATAAAAACTATGACATTGACTTTCCTCTGAAAAGAGAGCTGAGAAGGAGAAAGGTGAAAGAAGTATACACAATATTAAATAGTAATAATAATAACTTAAATAATGATAATATAGAAGAAATAAATTTATGTTTTGCATTTTTATTGTAGGTAGATCATTTTGACTTGGTCATCTTATAAGTAGCTTGCAAGCTGAAAAATGTGTGGGCACCCTGATTTAGACCATAGAAAGAGAAATACAAGTTCTCACATGGCTGAGAACTATCTCTTAATCACACAACAATAATGGCAATTAGCCTCCACAGAGAGCTGCTTTTAAACAACAGTGACTGTCTCCCTGGTTGTCTTTGCCCTAGAACAATTTCTAGCAGATATCTGTTTTAAAGTTCAAGGTCTAATTACTCAGTGTGTGTCATCAGTTTTTTCTATTCCATGGCTTTGTTTGTCTTTTTATTGTTTGCTTTGACTACATATTTTCCATGATGACTCATCTTGACATGAGATGAAACTGTAGGTTTTTATACCTATTTCATTATAAAGGTGACTCACACATTTAAACAAGCCATGTGAATATTTCATGTGATGGTCCTAAATATACCAATATCTGGACTTGATACATGATATTAACAAAAGATCTTGCTTCTATGTAGCATCTTTTGAACATGACATCTTAATACAGTCATGAAAATATGTCTACTATGGATTAGAGAAGTAAAATGTTAATCTGTTTATTTTTTCATCTACCTTACCTCCCAAGTTCAAAAGTCTAATGACACATTATCCAAAGCTGACTTTGAAGATACATTAAAATTCAGCCATTGTTCTGAGTGTAGTTGATTTTGAGGGCACTTAAAAACAATTTTCCACATTTTATAAGTGGCATTAAATTAAAAACATTAATTTTTATCAGTTAATGGTGTTCAGTAAATTATATGTTACTTTAAAAATAAATTTCCAAAATTTTGCATTTTCATGTATGGAAAATCTCTGGATTTTCAACTTAATTTTATAATTCTAAGTTCATATTTGGTATGTCTACTATAGAAATTATATATACACTTTTTATTTTTCTTAATATATTTGACATAAAACTCCTCAATAATCAGTAAGATTTGAAGAGGCTCTAAGGTAGTAATTTAGATTAATGTTAAACATTTAGCAACATTGCTTTCAAGAATTTAACCATATATTTTAACTTAATCCAAAAGTTCTCGAGTCAAACACAGGATATGAATTTTAAAGGTAGGAAATAATTCACAAGTTCATAAGGATAATCTTTTATTAAAAGTTTATTGATGGTTTTTATTTTGTTGTTATTGTTGTTTTTAATGAGAGAAGGACAGACAGGCAGGCAGAAAGGGAGAAGGATGAGGAGCATCAACTCATAGCTGCGCACTCTTAGTTGTTCACTGATTACATCTCATTTGTGCCTTGACTGGTAGGCTCTAGCCAAGCCATTGACCCCTCGCTCAAGCCAGTGACCTTGGGGTCATATCTATAATCCCACATTCTAGTCGGCAACCCTGCACTCAAGCCAGTTACCCCACCCTCAAGCTCGGGAGCCTGTACTCAGACTGAATGCTCCCATGCTCAAGCCAGTAACCTCGGGGTTTTGAACCTGGTTCCTCAGCATCCCAGGTCGATGCTCTATTCACTGTGCCACTACCTAGTCAAGATCATTGGTGTTTCTTATATCTTTTGAGAATAAAAGTAGTGTTGGCAATTAAAAAGTAGAGTTTTCAGTTCAGAAAATTACTTTTATACTTGAAACAGACAATTAAATGTTTCTTCATTTTAAGCTATTTAATAAAAAGATTAACATCATGCAAATTTTCATATAGTATGTAACAATCAACTTCACTCCTAAAAAAGAGTGCACTTACATAAAGTAGTTAGTAGTGAATATAAATATTATGTATGTTTAACCCTTGAAACTGGAAACAAACAAATTTGAAAAAAGCATTACATTAATCTTTTTCTAGGATTTTGTATATGTCCAGCATTCTACTCATACAAAAGACTATTAAGAGGAATTTTGACCAGTACACTACCAAGTTTCCTTTGTTCAATGATGTCCAGCTCTTACTTGGGCTAGAGTATGTCCACAGAGTTACCACATGAGATGAAGCTTAACTGCAAGCCAACAGTTTTCTTCCCAAGTATTTGCCCTTATAATCATCAAAATGGAACTTCTATGTGAAGACACTGAGACCAGTCAAGGTTGACTTGTCCAAGACTTTCCAATGTTATCTGGCATCTCAAAAAGAAAGTTGGCCTCTGGCAGGCCCCCATGAACACCTGTTATGTCCATGGTTTAAGATAGTAAATCTTGATTCATCCTAAGATAATTGGGGCTGGTGCCTTCTCAACCATAAACACCGATGAGGCAACTTCTCCTGAAAGTTTTCCATAAAATACAGCCACAATTGGTTTCAGGACTCTGACCCCAGTCCCCAAGTGCCTTCCCACCAGTCACACCAGTAGGGAGTTTAAGGGCAGGAACTGACAAGAGGTAAGGTTTTAGGAGGTGTTCATGCTTCTCTGTCCATTTTGTAAATGCCTCATATCCCTAGAATGGGGATCATTGTGTCTGAGTCTGGCTTCAGGCTGTGTCTCTGTGTGCTTCCCTAGGAGAAATGAACACCCCTACTACTCCTCGCCATTTTCCCAATGGTGTTGCCTCAGCAGATGTGTGAGGGTGCTGCTTGTCAATGCAACCATTTCTGGTGTGGTTATGTTGTTGTTCATGCTGTCTGAGCAGCTGTGTTCACCTCTTGATAAACTGGGTTTCCAATTACATTGGACAGCAATTAAACTGCCCTGAAAGGGTAAGAAATATCTACCTCTTTGAACCTCAGAGTAATAGCAGCATGAGAGATACTCCTGATTGTTCCCCTTGAAATTTCAAAAAATTGAACTATAGTGAACTTTTTCCTATGAAGAGCAGAGGTGCTCTGTATTGGTCCCCAGGTCTTTTGAGATGTGGGAGGAGTGCCCAGAAGCCTAATATTGCGATTGCTAGGGATGTAAAGTAGGAAAGCTGAAAGCTAAAGCCAAAAGGCCCTCACAAAATGCTTCACCCACCAATGTGACTGTAGCCCTCCCTACATCACTGTGACAGCAACATCTCAGTGGAGGATAGCCCAGGAACTTCACAGAACTAAACTTATAATACAGTGACACCTACTAGAAGAAACCTCTCAAAACCAAAATTTTTTTCTTCTCCATTTGTTCCTTTTATCCTTTTTCCTTTTTACTCTTTTTTTCTCTTTCTCTTTTTTGAATTTTATTTTCTTTATTTTTTATATATTTTATTCCTATTTTCACTGGGTATTTTTTTCTGGTTGTTTTTTTTGGGGGGGGGGCTTCTGTGGGTTTTCTTCTTGGCATAATCTTTTTAATTTTTATATTTTTATTGTATTTTTTAGTTTTCTTTTTTTTTGTTAGAGTTCTTAACACCACTCTCAAATGCCATCAAGAAAAAAGAAATCAAATACCATGACTACACAAGACAGAGATGTAGTTAGAAGAAAATAAAAAATCTCCAGAAAATCTCAATCACATGGAAACCTTAAGCAATAGAAAATTCAAAATTGAAGTTCTGAAAGTACTCAATGAGATGCAAGAATACGCCAATAGGCAACTTAATGAGCTAGGAATACAAAACAAACATCTCACCAAGAAGATTGAAACTTTAAACACAGAGAGGAAGAACTCAATACATGAATTGAAGACTGAGGTAGCAAGTTTGTCTAATAGAATAAGCCAAGTAGAGGAAAGAATCAGTGACATCAAACACAGGCAACTAAAGATGCTACAGAGAGAAGAGAAACTCACAAATTTAAAAAAACTGAGACAAAACTTGTCTCAGAAAGAATGATATAATAATATTGGATATATCCAAAGAAGAGAGGAAAAGGGGAATGGAGAGTCTATTCAAACAAATAATGAATGAGAACTTTCCAAGCCTATAGAAAGAGTTAGAGCCTCAAATCCAAGAAGATAATAGAATACCGAGTTACCTCAACCCAAACAGACCTACTCCAAGTCACATTGTAGTAAAACTGTAAAAAGTCAATGTCAAATAAAGAATCCTCAAGGCAGCTAGGGAAAAGAAGAATGTAACATATAAAGGAAAGCCCATTAGGTTATTATTAGACTTCTTAGCAGGAACTCTACAAGTCAGAAGAGAGTGGACTCAAACATTCAAAGTACTGAAGGAGAGGAATTACCAGCCAAGAATACTATATCCATTAAAATTATACTTCAAATATGAAAGAGAAATAAAAATTTTTACAGACATATAGAAGCTGAGCAAATTAATCACCAGAAAAATCCTACTGCAGTAAATACTCAAGGAGGTTATTCAACCAGACACAAAGAAAAAAACAAATCAAAACTATAAGTAAAAGCTCTAACAACAAAACTACAAGTAAAAATTTTAACAAAACCCCAATATAAACAAGGATAATCTGTGACAACAATAACATAAAAGGGGAGAGAATAAAGATGTGTAGTAGCAAAGGAGGATGAAGTGCAGGAACACTTATAAAACAAAGAAATCTTGTAGATATGAACATTTTTTTTCTTGATAACCTAATGGTAACCACCCATGCAAAAGCCACTACTGAAATACACAGCTTAAAAAAAAAAAAAAGGAACAGGGGATAAAAGTATGGAATACCACCAAACAAAAACAACTGACAGAAACAAAAAAGAGAAGAACCAAATAAGACACAGATCTACCAGAAAACAAATCATAAAATGGCTATAAGAAATCTTCAAATGTCAACAATTACTTTAAATGGAAATGGACTGAACTCACCAATAGAGAGGCACAGAGTAAAAGTTTAGATCAAAAACCAAAACCCAACCATATGCTGCCTTCAAGAGACACATCTAAGCTGCAAGGACAAAAGTAGATTTAAAATGAAAGATTGGAAAATGATTCTTCAAGCAAATAACATCCAAAGAAAAGCAGGGGTAGCAATACTTATATATGACAAAGCTGACTTTAAGACAGCAAAGGAAACCAGAAACAAAGATGGACTTTCATAATGATAAACAGGACATTGTATCAAGAAGACATAACATTTCCTAATATATATACACTGAACTAGGAAGCACCAAAATATATAAGTAATCGACTAACTGATTTAAAAACTAAAACAGACAAAAATCTATTTATTCTTGGAGATCTCAATACACCATTGACAGCTCTAGATCGATCATCCAAACAGAAACTCAATAAAAGAAATATAGGCTTTAAGCAACACACTGGACCAAATGGATATAACAGACATTTATAGGACATTTCATCCCAAAATATCAGGTTATACATTCTTCTTCAGAGTGCATGAAACATTCTCAAGAATAGATCGTATGTTGAGCCACAAAACCAACATCAACAAATTCAGGAAGATTAAAATTATACCAAGCATATTTTCTAACCATAAGACTTTGAAATTAAAATTCAACTGTAAAAAGGAAATAAAGAAACTTACAAAAAATGTGAAAATTAAACAACATACTTCTAAAAAAATGACTGGGTCAAAGGAGAAATAAAAACAAAGGTCAAAAAATATATACAGACAAACGAAGATAATGACACAATATATCAAAATGTCTGGGATGCAGCAAAAGCAGTTACAAGAGGGAAATTTATATCATTATAGGCTTGTATCAAGAAACAAGAGAGATCCCAAGAAAACATTGTAACATCACATCTTAAAGAACTAGAAAAAAAGAACAAAAGCCACCCAAAGTCAGCAGAAGAAATGAGATAGTAAAAATCAGAACAGAAACAAATGAAATAGAGAACAACAACAACAAAAAAACTATAGAGAAAAATTAATACAACAAAGAGCTGGGTTTTTTGAAAAGATCAATAAAATCGACAAACCACTGACTAGACCAGTGGTTCTTAACCTGGGTTCTATCGAACCCTAGGGGTTTGACGAGTCAGTCTCAGGGGTTCGGAGAAGCCTCTGCCACAGAGGCCAGAATAAAATAATACAGTAATTTGTTGTGAGTTCATGCACTTTGTTGGTTTTGTTCTTTGAGCAAGGTGATGTTCATGTACAGCTCATTTTGTGCACCAGTAAAAAAACATATACCTATGTCTTGAATTTGGGGAAAAAAATCATATTTTATTTATCACTAAAGAAGGGTTCGGTGAATGCTCATATGAAACTGATGGGTCCGGTACCTCAAAAAAGGTTAAGAACCACTGGACTAGACTCACTAAGGGAAAAAGAGGAAGGTGTCACGAACCAGCATGACTAGTATTTCCAGGTCCTGAGTGGGAATGGTGAGAAATTAAGAAAATAGACTTAAAGAATTAAAAGATTTAAAGGATGAACTCGGAAGGGCTCTGCAAAGCTGATAGCTGAAACAGGCCCTGCAATGCCACATCTTCCTTTATTTATAGGGTTAAGTGGGATATTAGCAAATCAATAAGATCTTTGATTATGTTTCCAAGGTAACTCAAGAATTTTACCAAGTACAGAAAACCCCCACCGTACATTAACATCCTAACTTTACACAGAGAAGCCAGTCTTTTCGGGGAATATGGGAGGCAGGGCGAGCATCACAGCTAACATGGAGGTGTGGGGAAGGCTTAGCCTTTGGCAACTTAATTAGGCAAGTGAGGTGGGTTTAAGCAGCAGCCAGTTCTCAGCACCTCTGTCCCCAAAAATCCAAACTGCAAAACCCTGTTGATTTTTTTGCCTCCACCGCCCCCCCTCCATGACAGGAAGAACTTATGTAAACAAAATTCTAAATAAAAGAAAAGAAATTACCACAGACATCATAGATATACAAAGGATCACAGTAGAATATTATGAAACATTATATGCCACCAAATTCAACAACCTAAAGGAAATGGATGAATTCCTAGAACTATACAATCTTCCTAGATTGAGTCACAAAGAAGTGGAAAACCCAAATAAAACTATAATATAAGCAGGGAGGAAATCGAAACAACTATCAAAAACCTCCCAAAATACAAAAGCCCAGAACCAGATGGCTACGCTAGTGAATTCTACCCAACATTCAAAAAAGATTTGGTACCTATCTTTCTCAAAGTCATCCAAAAGCAGAAGAAACAATACTCCCTAAAACATTTTATGAGGCCCACATAACTCTCATACCAAAACCTGACAAAGACAACACAAAAAAGGAGTACTAAAGGGCCCTGGCCGGTTGGTTCAGCAGTAGAGCATCAGCCCAGAGTGTGGAAGTCCTGGGTTCAATGCCCAGTCAAGGCACACAGGAGAAGTGACCATCTGCTTCTCCAATCTTCCCCCCTTCCTCTCCCAGAGCCATGGCTCAAATGGTTCAAAAATGTTGGCCCTGGGCACAGAGGATAGCTCCATGACCTCGCCTCAGGCACTAAAATAGCTCAGTTGCCAAGCAACAGAGTACCCGCCCAGACAGGCAGAACATTTCCTAGTAGAGGGCTTACTGGATGGACCCTGGTTGGAGCACATGTGAGATTCTGTCTCTCTGCCTCCCTGACTCTCAATATGTTAAGAAAAAATTTAGACCAATATCTCTAATGAATATAGATGCAAAAATCCTAAACAAAATACTAGCAAATCAAATACAACAACGCATTAAAAAAAAATAATACATCATGATCAAGTGGGATTTATTCCAAAAGCAGAAGGATGGTTCAATATACAGAAATCAATCAATGTAATACACTGCATCAACAAAACAAACTAACAAAAATGATATGATCCTATCAATAGATTCAGAAAAGGCATTCAATAAGATACAACATCCCCTTATGTTCAAAACACTCAATAAAATCAGAATAGAAGGAAAGTACCTCAACATAATAAAGGCCATATATGACAAACCATCAGCTAATATCATACTAAGTGGTGAAAAATTGAAGACTTTTTCTCTACAATCAGGAACAAGACAAGGTTGCCCACTCTCTTCACTCTTACTGAACATAGTTCTGAAAGTTTTAGATAGAGTGATGGGGCAAGAGAAAAGAATAAAAGGCATTCATATTGGTAAAGAAGAGATAAAGATAGCACTTTTTACAGATGACATGATCCTGTATATAGAAAATCCCAAGACTCCACCAAAAAACTATGAGAAACAATAAAACAATACAGTAAAGTGCAGGATACAAAACAATATACAAAAAAGTTTATTGCTCTTCTATATGCCAATGATGAAACTTCAAAAAATTAACTCAAAATACAATTCCTTTTACAATTTCAACAACAACAACAAAATACCTAGGAATAAACTTAAAGGATGTGGAGGGCCTATATACTGAAAACTATAAACATTATTGAAAGAAATTGAAAAAGACATAATGAAATGAAAAAATATTTCATGTTCATGGATTGGAAGAATCAACATACTTAAAATGACTATATTACCCAAAGCAATATACAAATTTAATGCAATCCCCATCAAAATGCAAATGTCATTTTTCAAAGAAATAGAACAAAAAATTTCCAGGTTTATATGGAACCCTAAAAAAACCCTGCTAGCCAAAACAATCCTGAAGAAAAAGAATGAAACTAAAGGTATCACACTACCTAACTTCAAATTACATTATAGAGCCTAGATAATCAAAACAGCACGGTATTGGCAGAACAAACAGACATACAAACCAATGGAACAGAATTGAGAGCCCAAAAATAAAAACACATATACATGGACAAATCATCTTTGACGAAAGAAGCCAACATTGCATAATAGAGAAAAGAAAGCCTCTTCAATAAATGGTGCTGGGAAAATTGGAAAGCCACATGCTAAAAAATGAAACTTGACTACAGTTTGTCCCCCTGCACAAAAATTAATTCAAAATGGATCAAAGACCTAAATATAATATCTGAAACAATAGATTACATAGAAGAAAACATAGGTACTAAACTCATGAACCTTGGCCGTGGAGAACAATTCATAAATTTAACCCCAAAGGCAGGGGAAGTAAACCCAAAAATAAATGAATGGGACTATATCAAACTAAAAAGCTTCCGCATGGCGAGTATATGAAACTAAAAAGCTTCTGCACGGCAAAAGAAACTGACCTCAAAACAAATAGGCAGCCAACTTAATGGGAGATGGTATTTGCAAACAACAGCTCTGATAAGGGGTTAACATCCAAAACATACAAAAAACTCACAAAGCTCAGTAACAAACAAGCAAACAATCTAATTAAAAAATGGGGTGTGGACCTGAACAGACACTTCTCCCAAGAGGACATACAAATGGCCAACAGATATATGAAAAGATACTCATCTTCATTAGCTACTGGAGAAATACAAATCAAAACTACAATGCGATACCACCTCACACCTGTTAGATTGGCCATTATCAACAAGACAGATAATAACAAGTGTTGGAGAGGCTGCGGAGAAAAAGGAACCCTTGTTCACTGCTGGTGGGAATGTAAAGTAGTATAACCATTATGGAAGAAAGTATGGTGGTTCCTCAAAAAATTAAGACTAGAAATATATACCATATAACCCAGCAATTCCTCTACTGGGTATCAACCCCCAAAACTCAAAAACATTGGTACATAAAGACACATGCACCCCATGTTCATGCAGCATTATTCACAATGGTCAAGATATGGAAACAATCAAAGTTTCCCTTGATAAAGGATTGGATAAAGAAGATGTGGTACATATATACAATGGAGTACTACTCAGCCATAAGAAATGATGACATAGTGCCATTATGGCAACGTGGATGGACCTTGAGAACATTATACTGAGTGAAATAAGTATATCATAAAAAGCTAAGAACTGTATGATTTCACACATAGATGGGTTATAAAACTGAGACTTATTCACATAGATAAAAGTGAGGTGGTTACCAGGAGGAAGGGTGTAGGGACAGGAGACAAGGGGAATGGGTGGGAAAAGGGGTGTAAAATAAGATGACAAAAAATTACCTGACTTTGGGTGATGAATATACAACATAATCAACAGTTCAAATGCTATAGAAATGTTTACCTGAAATCTATGTACTCTTATTGATCAATGTCACTTTGTTAAATTTAATTTTCTAAATAAAATTTAAAAACAAACAAAAGATAACCTCACATCCTAAACTCCCCAAAGCAAATTCTGCCTGTACTATTAGTCCAACACACATTCCCATTTGGTGACAGTTTCTTGTTCAGTGTTTCTTCGCTGGGATCTGACCCATCTCTCCAAGCTCTTTCCCTTTTTCCATCCAGGAGTGGATGTTGATGTTTCGATTCATCACATGTCATCACATGTCTTATATACTAAGGCAGATCATTCCAAACACACACTATAAATTTGGTGAAAATCTGCCAATTTTTTAGTGATTTAATAACAAACTAAACTGTATAAACTTTATTTTTTTTCATTTTTTATTTATCTGTATTGTTCTTGGGGCTGGGTTTAAGAATACAAAAATCACACAAAGCTTAGATTCTAGAATCAAAAAACTTCTGTTAAGATCTTCTTCTGGTTATATCCTAGTCTTTGTGATTTTTTTTTTTTTACAGGGACAGAGAGAGAGAGTCAGAGAGAGGGATAGATAAGGACAGACAGATAGGAACGAAGAGAGATGAGAAACATCAATCATCAGTTTTTTGTTGCCGTTGTGACACCATAGTTGTTCATTGATTGCTTTCTCACATGTGCCTTGACCTCGTGCCATCAGCAGACCGAGCAACCTCTTGCTGGAGCCAGCAACCTTGGGTCCAAGCTGGCGAGCCTTTGCTCAAGCCAGATGGGCCTGCGCTCAAGCTGGCGACCTCAGGGTCTCGAACCTGGGTCCTCCGCATCCCAGTCCGACTCTCTATCCACTGCACCACCGCCTGGTCAGGCAGTCTTTGTGAATTTGAAAATATTTTTCTCTCTGTTTTTATAAAACACAAATATATGTTATTTGTATATTTTATTTATATTTACCCATGTAAACATTATATAGCAAATGTACATATAAATGTTTTATACATATATAATGTTTAAATATATAAAATGTATTTTAATTATTAAAAAAAATATTTAAATAATGCCAAACACCTATTACCATTAACTAAGGCTTTTCTCTTGTTTCCCTAGGACTGAATGAGACCTTTATCATCCAAAGGGCAACATGAAATCTCAAAAATTATAGAGGCAGAATTATAGTTTCATAAATTTTATGTAAGAATTAAAATAAGACAGGTTAATTATGACTGTTATTTATTAAAGGGTTTCTAAAAGGCCAGTCTTATACCAAATATTCCATGTCCAAGTATTGTCATAAATCTTCTGTATTACTATTAAAGTGGTATATTTTAAGCAGGTCACTGTGAGTATGTTTCCTGGAGGCAAATACAGAATGTTACCTGCATCTGTTCTATTCATACAAACTGTGTCATTATATCAATTGCCTGAGTCATCTTTTTAGAGCTGTACTCAGATTACATAAATTTTTATTACAGATGGGGTCAGAGAGAAGAGCCATAAAACAGAGTATTGTTAGGGCTGGCTGTTTGGAAGGAGTATCTTATAAAGAAGCACTGAATTCATGATGAATTTGCAAGAGGATTCAGGTTGAAACTGGAATTTAAAAAAGGAAATAAGATAAGCCAAATACTAGATATGGTATGAAATAAGACAAACAAAAACTTGGACCATTTTATCCTGACCAGTGGTAGTACAGTGCATAGAGCATCACTCTGGGATGCTGAGGTCCCACATTCAAAACCCCAGCTAGTCTGCTTGAGCATAGCCTCATCTAGCTTGAGCACAAGTTCACCAGCTTTAGTGTGGGGTCCCTGGCTTAAGCATGAGATCATCAAAATGACCCCATGGTTCCTACCTTGAGCCCAAAGGCTTGAAGCCTGAGGTCACTAGCTTGAGCAAGGGGTCACTGGCTCAGCTGGTACTCTCCCCACCCAGAGGCGGATTAAGGTTGGTTGAAGCCTAGGATGCAGAAGAAAATATTGGGCCCCTTGCTATTAGAAAAAAAGTGTAAAGTTGGGGTTTTGCAGGGCTCTTCAGAAGTCAAAGCCCAGTGCATGCTCATGGCGTGCCTGCCATTAAATCTGCCTCTGTCCCCACCCCATCAAGTTACAAATGAGAAGTAATTACTGAAGAACTAAAATGACACAACTTGGAATTGATGCTTCTCATCTCTTCCTCTGCTTCTCTTTCTCTCTCCCGCTCTAACTTTCATTAAAATAAAAAATAAATAAATAAGTTAGTTGGCAAACACACTAAAAGGATTTTTAAAAATAGTAATGCCAGGCATAATATTGACATGCTTTGCAAGCAACTGTTCTACCTAGTTGTGTGGATATGTTTTTTAATTCATACATTGCACTTGAGGTGCCTATATTAGTGCTGCACAGAAGAAGTATAATGAGGGCCCATAAATTTTAAATTTTCTAGCAGCCACATTGAAAAAGAAAAATAAGCTATCTTGACTTTAATACATATTACTTAAACCAATATTTTCAAGAATTATCATTTCAATATGAAATAAATATAAAAAATTATGAAGCCCGGGCCTATTGCCTTAGCGATAGAGCATCAGCCCCGCCTGTGAAAGTACCAGGTTCGATTCCTGACCAGAACACACAGAAAAAGCACCCATCTGCTTCTCCACTCTTCCCCTTCTCCTTTCTCTCTATCTCTCTCTTCTCCTCCTGCAGTCAAGGCTCCATTGGAGCAAAGTTGGCCCCGGTGCTGAGGATGGCTTCATGACCTCTGTCTCAGGTGCTAGAACGGCTCTGGTTGCAATGGAGCAATGCCCCAGAGGGGCAGAACATTGCCCCATGGTGAGCTTGCCAGGTGGATCCCGGTCACGCGCATGTGGGAGTCTGTCTCTCTGCCTCCTTGCTTCTCACTTCAGGGAAAAAAAAACAAAAGAAAAAATATATATGTATGTATATAAATTATGAATGAAACACATTCTTTTTAAATTTTTTATTTTTTTACTTTTTTATTTATATTGATTTTAGAGAGAGAGGAAGGAGAGAAAGAGAGAGAGAAAGAGAAAAAATTGATTTGTTCATTGGTTGATTCTTGTATGTGCCTTGATGGGGCTCAAACCCACAACCTTGATGTATTAGAATCATGCTCTAACCAACTGAGCTATTCATCCAAGGCCACACTGTGTTCTTTTATTCATAAGTCTTTGGAATCTGGTGGGGATGCACACTCTCAACACATCTCCATCAGGACTGATCAAATTTTAAGTGTTCATAGTCACAGGAAGCCAGTGGCTTCTGTATTGAGCCACACAAGTCTAAATCATAATTATTATTCATTCCAAGTTCACTATGATTCATCGTCTGTCCTAAAAGTATTATAGATTTACTCCCTTACATTCTGTATTTTTTACATCACTCATTGCTTATAAATGCTGATCCCAGCGATGTAGCTATACATGAATGAGGAATAAATGAGTCATTCAGCCAATAGTGCCAGGAAATTACTTCAAGTGTACTGATTGTTAAAATTGTTTTTTAGGGCATAACAAACTGACATTGTTTCTCACTTTTATACTTCTTCCATATCCCAGCCCAATGCTCTATCCACTGCGCCACTGCCTGGTCCACTTTTATACTTCTTTAGGTAATTTAGATACATTGGTGATTTTTCTTAAGTACTGATCTGAAATTTCCATTGTACATGCTATTACAAAGCTCATAGACCTCAGGAATTATAAAAAAAAATATATCAACATAAGTAATTTATTTTAAAAGTATGATTTCTACCCTCATGATATAAACACAATATTAGATCATATTAACTGCTTAGATGTATTGTATAAAATATTATTTTGAAGACAAAGTAATTATTGAACACAAAAATATTTTTGAAGAATGTTTCTGTGTACCCACTAATAAGAATCAATATGGCCCTGGCCAGTTGGCTCAGTGGTAGAGCATCAGCCCAGCATGTGGATGTCCCAGGTTTGATTCCCAGTGAGAGCATACAGGAGAAGTGACCATCTGCTTCTCCACCCTTCCCTACCTCCTCCTCTCTCTCTATCTCACTTTTCCCCTCACTCAGCCATGGGTCGGTTGAAGCAAGTTGGCCCTAGGTGCTAAGGTTGGCTCCATGACCTCGCCTCAGGTGCTAAAATAGCTCTATTGCCAAACAACAAAACAACAGCCACAAATGAACAGAGCATCACACAGTAGGGGGCTTTCTGGGTGGATCCTGGTTGGGCACATGCAGAAGTCTGTCTCTCTGCCTCCCCGCTTCTCACTTAAGGAAAAAATTTTAAAAATAAAATAAAATTAAGGAATCAGTATTAAAAGATAGATACAATTCATAAGTGCCCTGTACTGACAGTGGCAAATGGCACTTACAAGTACTTTTGGTGGACCCAAGACTAGCAGATCACAGACATATTCAGGGCTAAAGCAATATGAAATAAAACCAGTATATTAAAAGAACACAAGTTTGTTTGGTTTCACCTGTACCCTGAAAAGTTAAGGCACTTAGATGAGTCAAGAAATATTTGCTGGAAAAAAATGAGAAAATAGACATCAGAAGATGCCTATTATTTTCTCCACCCTTTAAATAACAACACATTTCTTAAGTTACAAAATTACATGCTGATTGGTCCTGGAATGTTAGAAAAAAGAAAAACAATTTTGTTTCTCTCTTTCTTGTGATTAACAGTTTATATTTAAAGGGATTTTTGTTAAGTAACCATATTTAAAAACTACTTGTTGTGAAGATATTTAATAACTTTTCAGTGATGAAGATTTTCAATTAGGGTGTAGTTAGTGTATAACTGTGTAGTTAGTGTATCGATATAAAAAATACTATTTAAAAGTTTAGGTTAAGAAGTAAATTTTTCTAAGAACTTTTCATTAAGAGGATTTTTGAGGAAATAACTTAGCATTAAGGCATGATAATCAAAACTTTTTAAGTCCACACATAAACAAATCTTTACCATTTGGCAAGATAGAGTGAAAAAAAACCCAAGTGAAAATCAATCATCTATTTATATACAATATGCTTTCCAAGGGATCATAAAGCATAGTGAAACAGTGAAATATGAGAAATACTAAGCCCTTCTTTCAATTTTATTTAGAAAATTAAATGTCACAGAGTGACATAAGCCTTTTAAATCAACATGAAGTCCATTTCTGATTTGTGTTTAAGAGAGAACCTTCAACAATTGGCCATGTAAGTCTTTATTCCAGTATTAGCAGTCATAGTGTGACTGTCACATTCTGGCACTACTCAGTGTTTTTCAGAGTTGATGTGCCTTTTTGGACTGCTACCAATATTTACTAACAGATGATGTAAGTGAACATTTTGAATTAAGTATTGGAAGGGAACACCCTTTTCTATTAAAATAAAACCATGTCCACATAATTAAAGGACTTGACAACTTTTATCCCAAAATTTTTAAGAAAAATAGGGCTTTCACACAAATATTGGGATTTTGTTTCTTTGGTGGAAGGAACTAAATCAAGATATTTCAGACCAAAACATGACAACCCTGGGTTCAAATATGTATTATATTTATACACACACACACACACACACACACACACACACACAACTAATAGCCCCTCAGGACAGATTGAGCCACTAAGTATTATGTGGCTTATTTACTCTTATATTTTATAACAGTGATTCTGGAACTTATTGGACTCAGGATCTTTTTACACTTTTAAGAATTTTAGAGAATCTCAAAGAGCTTTGGATAGTGTGGGCTATATCTATAAATCTATACCATACTCAAAATTCAAATTTCTCTCAAAAATAATAATAAACCCATAGTCTATTAGAAGTATTTTTGAAGAAGAGTATACATTCTTTAAAAAATGTGGGGAGAGGCATTGTTGTACCTTTTTAAAAATCTCTTTAATATCTAACTTGGAACATATTTGGAGTCTCTGGATTCTGAATATCTGCTTTCGCATTCATTCTGTTGAAATATGCTGCACTGGATGAAGTATATAAGAAAATTTAGGCTCACACAAGATATGAATTTAGAAAATAAAAGAATATTTTAATAGCCTTTTCAGATAATTGTTATATTTTTTGATATCATACAAAAATTTGATAGGTGTGAATTTCTTATAAGTTTCAAAGTGAAATCTGTCATGTATAATCTGAAACCATCACAACATATTACAGTAATATCCATGAGTTATTTTACACTTTCAAATGGATGTTTTACCTATATGTAATGTCATAGCATCATTCATTTGTCATTTGGAAAATATCAGTTTGAGTTATTCAGTTCTTTCAAATGTTGACCTATTTCAATGCATAATACCAAAAATTCACACTTACACTATCACCACTGAACTTATCAGAAAAGTACGTAAGTACTAGAAAGTTGCAAGATCACTGTGATGGATACAAGTTTTCCAAATTCTATAACTTAAAAGCTCAAAATTTATTGGCAAAAAATAGTGTTGATTTTCTTTAAAATGCCAAATCAGTTTCTTCCACTTGTGAAAATACCTCCTAGATAGCCAGTCTGAATAACCAGAGATTTTCTACCTGTCATTACTTGAAATAAAAATGATTTTTCATGAAAAAAAACAGACTATTTCAGCTCACAATTCAAACAATCAGACACACACTTTTTCTCAAGATAATCATGCTACTTCAGTATCCAGAATTTAATAATGCATATTTCTCATTTCATCACACAAAATGTTAAAAGATGTCTACTGAAGAGTAAAAATTTAATAAAATTAATATATTTTACTACTACAATAAGAATATCTTAAACAAAGCCAAAACTTGTTTTCTTTTGCTGTGCTCATGGTGAGAAATACAATTGATTGCTAGTATAGTTTTGTCCTGCTATTTTGATTCATGCTAAACCAGCAGCTGTTTCATCCACTATTTTTTTGAATCATTAGTGCCAAGAGCAACATAAATGGCATCAATGTCTTAGTATAATTATGAAAATAATTTTGTCCTTCCCTCAAATCTCACAAGATCTCAGAGATACTACACTTAGAAAACTACTGCTTTGTAATTTCACTAAGCAGGGGTCCAGCTTCAGCCTGAACACCTTAAGCCAAGACATCTCCTCTTAGGTCAACAGTGATGGTCTTCTTTAGATGAAGTTGAAATCTATCTCCCTATAATTTCCACCAGTTAAGCCTACCTACTTTGACCTCTTAGGAAAGCCCAAATGCCTAAGGCATTTGAATACCCAAAATAATATTTTTCTGTTCTCAAAAAATAAAAATCCACTTCCTAGATAGTATTATTTGTTAATTATTTGAGAAACTGCACATTTTCCATAGCAGAAATTTATTGTTTTAGTTTGGACTAAAGACCACTGCTCTTCCCAATAAAATCAGTTCTGTGTCTCTTACTACTGGTCCCTTCCCTCTGTGTTCTGCACTCCCTCACCTTCCTCACTTCTTCTCGGCTCCCTGCCAAGCTATTATTTTACCTTCTTTTAAGCCAAATCATATGAAAAAATTAAAGTCATTCAAATTCTACTTAAACATTTCTAATTTTTATGTAAAAAGACATGAAAAATAAGAAACACACTCTTAAATGAGTGTATGAGTTAAGAAAAGTATTTCATATTAAAATTATTTTTCTTGAATTACATAGAATCTTTAAATGACTTAAAGATGTTAAAACCCACTATTATTTGCTAAATGTGTTTCCATAAATCTATCTTTTATGACAGCAAGTTACTCTGAGAAGGTAAATATAGGACATGAATTATTAAACTGTTTCTTGTATTCAACAAATAACAGCTTATTTTAAACATAACTATATTTTTGAGCTTCAAGCTTATGCTATAAAAGCTACTGGGTAAAATAAAATGATATCTGAACTGAGGCATTTTTCAGCTAGTACCTAGGCATGAAACTATAGCATGTAAAAACAATTTGTAAAAAAAAAATATATCAGAATAACAATTACATAATATTTTCTTTCTTAGAAGGGATGATATGAATACTAATAGAGATTACTAATTTTTTAGAAATACTTAAGCATAAATAAAAGTCATACAATTTACTTCTAAATTCTGAAGATCAGTTTAGGACTTTTATTTTTATCAGGAATTGCAGCACTCAACTGGACTTGATATTTTTTATTTAAAGTATGCAGAATAAGGAAATGAAAAACATGAACACTATTTTCTAAACATTTGCAAATTTAATCTATTATTTCTGCATTTCAAATAATAAAGGTAATCTATTTCCTACATTTTATTATGTGCAAATATATCAGGTTCATTTTGGTATTCTAATTTTTTTATAACTTTTAAAATAAAGAGTTTACTTAGTTTTTAAAACATAACTATTTTTCTTTTTCTTTTTTATTCATTTAGAGAGGAGACACAGAGTGAGAGTGTGACAGAGAGAGAAAGAGAGAAAGGGGGGAGGAGATGGAAGCATCAACTCCCATATGTGCCTTGACCAGACCAGTGCAGGGTTTTGAACTGGCGAACTCAGTGTTCCCAGGTAGACGCTTTATCCACTGCACCCACCACAGGTCAGGCTATTTTCCTTTTTTAAAAAAGGTTTTTAAATAAATACTAGATATCCTCCTCTACCAAAATCATTCTCAGTCCTAAAAAAGGATAAAAGAGTTAAGGCAATCTCATTATCTACTCACAGGTGTTCATGGTTTAGTGTCCTGGATCAGTAAATAATTAATGAAAAAATTAGAATCAGGTTTCCCAGAATATTTAATGAAATTGGCATTAATTGCTATTTCCCAAAGCCTAACTTGGTAGGTTTTCAAGATGCTATTCTTTTCAGGTTCCAAGTTTTTGATTATACAGCTGACAACACTGGTTTCTCTGCTTTTCTTTACTAAAGGACTTTTTATCAACATATGAGAATATCCCATTGTGGTACTTTGGATTATAATTATTATTATTATCCATTACATATTACTATCATCCCATCCAGAGTGTATATCCCTGCCCCACTGTTGATTAATTTCATCATGCAAACTATTTTTAGCAGTGCAATGGAGTAAACAAAAATCTTTAGACTTGCACATCTAGCTAGCCATCATGCGTTCATATAAACTGCTATGAAAAGAGACGTTCCAAGTAGCTCATGGTCCTCAGAGGATAAAGAAACACATGGAGTAGACTTGAAATGAACTGGCATTCTGGAACCTTTAGTCTAAATGTTGGAGCTCTGTTTAGCCAGGTGACTTGCTACTGACCTGCAGTCCCATGAAAAAGGAAAAGATGCTCTTTGTTTTATTCCACTGTGACTTACTTTTTCCAGTGGGACATTGCAGCATAAGACTGTCACTTTCCTAAGATACACAGTTGTCCTGACAAAAAAAAGAAAAAAGCCTGTGTCCTTGTACCTGGATGCAGAGCCTGATAGGAGATAGCATGGCTTAGGATTTGCTAGTAGAGCAGGTTGTAAGACTAGTTGTGCCAACTTGTAAAAATAGGTATGCTGTATTAGAATTTTAGATAAAGGTTTATTGTAACAGAAAACTGAGTAGAAAGATATATATATATATATATATATATATATATATATATATATATATATATAATATCATATGTTGTCACCATACGTGAGGTTTTTTTAATAGCAAGAATTCATCTAATATAAAACGAAATCAATTTCAAATTATATATATTTGGCTGTAGCCAGTAGTGAAGAATTACATTTGTTAAGAAACTTTTGGGGATATGTGGCTATTGAGCAGTTTTGTGTTCCTACTTCATCATACATCCCTAATTGTCCCAATGGACACTGCAAGTCACATATTACTTGTTCTCGTTTCCAGGAACTTGGGAGTTCTAGAAGCTAGAGGTGCATGAATATATATGTATTTTTTTCCCATTTCCCTCTACCATCGCTAACAAAAAAGAGTCTAACTATTGCTGACAGCTAGATCAATCTGGAAAATGAAAATGTAAATTTATGTCACTTATTCAAAGGTATGTACTGGCTCTCACTTCCAGTTTCTTTGGCCCAATTTATAAGATAGCAATTAGGATATAGAGTCCCTCACACAGATTTAAACAACATAAAAGCAAAATGAGGAGGATTAAACACCTTGGAAAAATATTATTTTAATTCTGTAGATAAATAGAGTGAAGTTGTGTTAGGAATCTTATCCAAGGTCACAAGAAGCACCAACACCATGACCCCAGCTTCACTCAGCTGCATGTGTAGAAACCCCCCACCCCTGCATCTCATCTCAAGATCAAAGTGACTGGGGGACACACCTTTTAAGATTCTCTGTGCATTTGAAGCACAGAATAGAGGCCAGGGTGTAGGGCGAGTGTCTTTGCTGGTGATTTCATCAGAGCTGAAGTTCACGCTTAAGGTGGTGGGGGTCAAGCCTAAAGGGGAAGCAGTGTTGGCCACTGCCAATGGCATATTATTTATAAGACAGATAGGGTTAATTTTGGGAAAAGCCTTGCTTCATCTCTTTCATGCTGTTTTGTTTTTTTTTTTAAAGAAGGTTTCATAGACATTTAAATATAAGAGGCAGTTGTAGCAAGAGTGATTTTCCTAGATAGGTGTATATATTGCATTTTCTGCTTATTAAAGTCAGGAGCAGTAAAGGAGTTGAATGCAGCTAAGAGGAGAGTAACCCAGCTGCTTATGAGAAGAAGCTGTGTATATTTTGCGGAGTGGATAAACGATTAGTGGTTCAATGATTTTTAAAGCAATTTACAAAACTGCTTCAGGGGACAGGTAAGTAAATGTTGATTAATTCATTGAAAGATGCTGGCTCCCAGTAAAACTAAGGGACTGGAAATGTATATGTGGAACTCTAGTCTCGTTCCACACCTAGTTTGCACACCTAGTTTGTTCCAGAGGGCAGGCTTTTCTCATTCAACTAGCTTCTGCTTTATCTTTACAGGGATTTTACCTCATTTATTAGTACAGTTTAAGCTTGCTAAAAGCACAGCCTGCCCCAGAACAAGGTGATATTGGCAACTGGGTGGAAAAATTTGATAAAGAGGTCAAGTGAACAATGGCAGTAAAGGCTGGATGTGTGTAGCCTGAAATGCTCTGAGTAGCAGATTTATAACCATTAATGCTCCCTGAGACCCACGGGAATGTTGACAGGCATAAAAGTCTGAGACCTTTCTCTCAGATCAAGGTCTTTCTCACCCTGTTGATCATGAATAAACACTTTCATAGTGCAGTATTCTACTTTTACTTTATTAAATGATGATCTCAAAGGTCATAATTTAGTACTGGTCAGCAGAATCAAATATCTTCTCATTAATATGCTGCATCCTTATTTACAGTCTGATTCAGACTTTATATAATTTATTACACTCTTACTCACTTTCTCAAAAGTTTCCAAATTGCCCAAGGAAGACATCCTGTCAAAAAATGTGAATAACCTGAGTGATAGGGTACTATGAATTCAACTTGAAATGAAAATAGCAATTAAAAACTTCTGTTTAAAAATATATTTCAGAAATATTATTCCTAAATAGGAAGGAAATTCTGACACAGGCTTCAACATAGGTGAACCTTGAAGATTTTATGCTAATTGAATATGCAGATCACAAAAGGACAAATATTTTATCATTCCACTTTGAAATACCGAGAATAGTCAGTTCATAAAGAGCAAAAGTAGATGTGGTGGAGTACTGAGAACAGGTGATAGAATACATGGTGTACCCTAGACAGGCCAGGCCAACCCAGGCCAGGACTTAGTTATGTTGGGTCACTGAACTATTACCAGCAACCTTTACCAGTGTGAAGGTCCAAACAAGACCCCCATAAACAGTCATGAGAGACATAAAAGTCTAAAACATCTGTCCTCAAATGTACATATTTAGGTTAAAAGATTCATAAATACTTAGTTATTTTTAAATCATCATTTAAAGAATCATTTAACTGCACTGTTGGCTGCATTTCAAGCACCTTAAGATTTTATTAAAGCACCTTCAAGGTAATCAGTGATGGAGCTGAAGTCTCTGGATCCCCAAGGGGGACTGGAGATCATGCCCACCCATCTGAGTAGCTGTAAGAAAGGGAGAGTCTCAAACTTTTGTGTCTCTGCTGGATATTGTCATCCAAATCTGTCTGATCCTAGAGAAGCCCAAATTCAACTGAGGAGGTTGAACAGAGTTCTCAGTAAGGGAGAGTGTCGGGTACTTGAGACAGTGCAGTACCCTGTTGATGTCTCGTTTACATATGAATGCATAATAAGTAATTGAAATGTCATATGTTTGAACTCCCAGTTCCACAAGTGCCAAGGGTATTTTCCCCATCAGGAAGAGCCACAGGTGGACATGTGTTACTTGGACAAACTCTCCAGTCATTTGCTACTAGAGTTGGGTCAGGACTTAGTACAAGTGCTTCTTTCTGCTCTTATCCAAAATTTTCACTTCTGGTTGAAAAATCAGAAGCCTCAGCAGCCCAGATTGTAGAATACTTTTACCTCAGCCCAAGGATAAACCCATATAGAATTCAGAGGCTTGGTCACAAAATAATATTTCTTGGGAACATATGAGTGGTTCGCAGCCCATGATTCCACCAGTATCCAGTTCAACACTGCCATCTCTTTGCCTCTCTCTTCCATCCACAACCACCACTGGAAAGGAGATTAGCACCTTAGAGAACTTGTTGGGTCTGCAGACAGTGTGTTCCTCACTTCGGCATTCCATGAGGCCCTTTTTGCTGGCTAACATACAAATCAGTACCCTCTGAAAGGAGTTCAGACCAACAAGTTGTGTTAGAAACTGTCCAGCAAACAGTGAACCACTCTCTCTACTATTAGGGCCTAATACCCTAGTGGCCCCTCGAATTACAAATCTCTGTGACAGATAGATTTCATAAACAGGTTCTTCTGCCAAAGGGTGGCAGCCTTCATTCAGAGATGCCTGGGGTTTGGGGTGTGTTGCCTATGTGCCTACCCAATGGAGGCCTTGTGGTCTTCTAATCTGATACTTTCATTTTGAGGTGACTAGAGTCAGACTCAGTGACTAATAAGGTAGGCAGGAAACTCAGTGGTCTGTGGCATCATGCATAATAAAGTCCTTTGTCTCTGATGCAGGAATTTAATGTCTTCCTGCAGATTCCACAAAACTGTAGCAGCTTCACTTGTCGGTTGCAAGCTAGGACCTTACTAGCTCCTGACAGTTCCAATAGGGAGCTACTCTGCCTGTGTCTTCTGAGCTGCCTCTTGGCAGGATAAAAAATAAATTTCAATTATCCATGGGCTTTGGGAGCCTCAAGTGGGCATCTTTATAAAAATGTAAAATGATAATATGCATTTAGGTGCTGTATATTAGGTATCCTTCATTTTAAAATCAGTGTCTTCACTTTCTAAATGAAAAATCACTCTAATCACCCAAAAAAAAACACTTCTGGGAGTTTTCAAGATATGAAAGTAATATTCACATCATAATTTTGTTTTATTGTAATATGTGAACTAATTCAATAGTCATATGAATATTAATAATCTATGGGTGGGAGAGAGAGAAAATATACGTATATTCTGAGTAGAGGAAGTTGACATCAGAACAGAACAGGTCATTAACTTTCATCACTGCAGAAGTTTTCTTTCCTTTCAATAACCTCAAATGCAGTTATTCTGCCATTTACTATTATTATTTTGATTCTGAGAGGATTATTCATTTTATAAATCAATTAGTTTGAATAATGGTTAATTTTCATAGTTAGTATTTGATTTTGTTCAAGTGACTCAGAAGTTCATTGGCTCGTCTCTCTTTTCAGTCTTATAATTCCTTCAATTGTCTTTCTATTCATCATTTTCTCAGTGACTACCCAGCAACCTGCAAAGCAAATTATTCGTTTAGCATACTTCATTAGAACAAAATCTTGCACAGAAAGGGAGTGTTTTATTTAAGATTTGAAATTTTTGCTTGTTCTTAGAGACTCTTTGCTGTTCAATGACATTAAGAAAGCTGATTTCAGCTCACCGGTAAGAATAAAATAAATTAAACAAAGGAAAGCACCCCCAGCTGTGGGGCTACAAAGAGCAGTGGATAATTTAGGAGCCTTGGTGTATCCAACATGTCTTAGTCAAAGCTGCTTCCAACAATCTACAGACAGTCAAGGAGTTTTCCATGCACATAGAGCTTCATAAGAACTCTCTGAGACTCTCCCTCCATAAAATTATCTTTTTAAGTCTCTCTTTTTAGAAATTCTCAAACATTTTACACTGAGAGACTGCATATGGAAAAAGACAATAGCTGGACCATCTATGACAACAGAACTCTGATCCATAACTTCTGCTGCAACCAGGACTTGATCAATAACTATCAGCTTTCTTCTTTTTTGTCCCCCTCTCTCACTGAGTTGCAAAATTCACAAAAGTTAGGGGGGGTCAATTAGTTTTTATGTTTCTGTAGCCACACACACACACAAAGCACAGAAGTAAAGATAGAATTATTTAGGAACCAATAAAGTGCATACTGACAAAATATGTCTCACCCCCCTACACACACACACACACACACACACACACACACATACACACACACGCCCTCCCCAGTTGTGAACTTCTGTCCACCTGCACTTGAAAATGGATGTCAGTGGAAGCTGGAAGCCAAGTGTTCATCCTGTTGTAGCAGAGACATCATAAGTTTTACTCCTTTGTGCTGTTTTAATTGGTAGGCTTTATGGTTGTCCAGGTTTGCAATTTTTGGTCCACAATTCTGAAATCCAAAATGCAGTAGAAGAAGAAGATGTTTCATAACTGTTTTAGTCACGACAACTGACCTAAATGGAGGAGAAGTTATTTATAGTTCCAGTTTACCTCCACCTAACTGGGCAGTCAGGTCACTGGCCATAGAGTCCTTATAATGCTTAATTATAGGGAGCTTCCCAGAGGTTGCTATGGGCACTATATAATGTACTATACTTGCTATGTATTTCCTTTCTAAAATTCAAAAGAAAAAAAAATCTGAATTTTGAAACACATCAGACCTGGTATGTTTTGAATAGGACCGTGGGGACTCACCACTGTCCAATCGGGCTCTGGAGTCATTCACCATCCACACAGGTTCAAATGAGGCCATTACCCACAGATAACACATTCTTACATGGGAAAGAAACCTCAATGTCATTCAGCACAGTTCCTTCTGAATGGGGAAACTGAGGTCCAGGATACTAGTTACATAACTAGGCCTCACACATCCATGTATGTCATAAGTCATGGATTTGAAAATTTGGCAACTTTTATTTATCAAATGGAGACACTAACAAAAAAAATGAAATGATAAGTAATAATTTTTAAGCAAGCTTTTGTCGTTATTACTAGGTTAAAATTATTTTCTTGGTTTGTGTTATGAAAGTCATCAGTAGATTTTCTACTTGTTCAAACATCTCTTCATCTAAAAAAGATAAAAACTCAGGTAAACATTAACCAAAAGAAAACACATGATATGCAAAATGGTTTAAATTTGGCTAGGAAGAGAAAATGTTAGACCTTTTAAATAATGTAGGATTGTTCCAAGGGAACATTTTGTCAGAATTTTGGTTCAGGATATTTTCTAATGAAGTAAGCATCAGGAAAGTCATGTCCCCTAATGGATAATTTTCAATTCAAATCGGTATTGACAAATCAATTTTTAAAATTTTTTCATAATGTCAAATTATATACACAGTTGTTCAGACAAAGCTCTCACAATAAAATCAGAGAGGTGTTTTAGCTTCTTTATTTGTAACAAGATGCAAAAATCAGTAAATGCTAAAAACCTCAGAAGTCTTCAGGAGAACATCTGAATAAGCCATTTACTTTTATGAGTATACCAGGCCTGGACATGCAGTTGCTTGATAGAGTTCGTTCTGCTCATAAGTAACACACACCAAAATTGGATGCTTTTTGTGCATTATAATGGTGAAAAAAGAAATAATATTAAGAGCAACAAGTTATTTGAGTCAGGAAATGGACAAAGAGCTTTACTCTACATTCACTCACTTAATCTAGCTTCTAAACTCTAAATTCTTTTTTGTCCCAATGCCTAGCCTTTGTCAAACTGAAACAGTGTAATGATCTGGGCAATTTGATTTTCAGACACTTTCAAAAAAAAAACATATTTTAAAGTAATATTTTGAAGAATTCTGTGAAATATCTTATCTTGTTCAATGAGATGTTTAATGTATATGTTATTTATCTTGTATATTCTCTAATTATAATACATTGAAAGTTATTTTATTGTTAAACTACTATCCTCATTTATGACAGTTGAGAGAAAGTACCACCATTGATAGAAGGAAACAGGTATGGACAGATTTTGTAAGACATCTTGGCTTTTCAGAAATTTTATTTTTCATCTCCTTTTTAACAAGAATGTCTAATATCTTATTTTTAACATGAATCATTTATGGTCCTTTTGACAGTTTCTAAGCCATTTGACAACATTAACAGGAAAAAAAATAATGTAAATTTAAAAATAAGTATTCAGTGTTTTAGAAGTCCATGACTTGTCATATCAATTTTCTGTCCTCTTTATTTTTAAGAAAGATGATTATTTTAGGTTCACTCTGTTTTTTGTTTTTATTTTAATTTTTTATTTATTCATTTTAGAGAGGAGACAGAGAGAGAGAGAGAGAGAGAGAGAGAGAGAGAGAGAGAGAAAGGGGGGAGAAGCTGGAAGCATCAACTCCCATATGTGCCTTGACCAGACCCAGGGTTTTGAACTGGTGACCTCAGTGTTCCCAGGTTGACACTTTATCTACTGCGCCACCACAGGTCAGGCTCACTCTGTTCTTTTTAAACTCAAGTTTTCATTACTCTTTAAATGTAATTTAATAATGCAGCTTTATGACAAACACTATTTTTTGAATAGTAATGTGCATTTTCATTAGCATTCTGGCAACAAGACATAAGCTAGGTCTCTAAATCATTCCTGTTAGTGTATTTGTTGATGCTATCAGAAATATCATTCTGGTATATATCAAATGTGTGAAAAATCCTTGCCTTTCTATTGCAGGAATAGACAGAGGTTGGGAAAGAAGCATTTGACAAAATGGCATTTCTGGTTGACAGTTAAAAACAAAGATGCTTTTTAAAAAATGGTAAAGACATGATAGAACGGTATGTTCTCCCTGAAAATACCTTTTTTCTGAAATGATCAATGTTCCTGCAAGAGAACTGAAGAGCCTCCACAGGTAACACAGATGAAAAATATTCATTGACTCCAATGATCCTACACCCCTCAATTGTGATTATTGGGCTCAAAATTGTATTTGGCTGAAGAGCAGTGTTGCTTAATCAGTGAGTGCTGGATTCAACAATGTGACTAACCTGCTCATCAAGAACCTCCCCACCTGACCAGGTGGTGGCGCAGTAAATAGAGCTTCGGATTGGGATGCAGAGGACCCAGGTTCAAGACCCCGAGGTCGCCAGCTTGAGTGCGGGCCCATCTGGCTTTAGCGCGGGCCCATCTGGCTTGAGCAAAAGCTCGCCACCTTGGACCCAAGGTCGCTGGCTCCAGCAAGGGGTTGCTCGGTCCGCTGAGGGCCCGTGGTCAAGGCACATGTGAGAAAGCAATCAGTGAACAACTAAGATGTCCCAATGAAAAACTGATGATTAATGCTTCTCATCTCTCTCCATTCCTGTCTGTCTGTCCCTATCTATCCCTCTCTCTGAGTCTCTTTCTGTCCCTGGGGAAAAAAAAAATAAAAACTTAAAAAAAAAAAGAACCTCCCCACTAAAGGCTTAAGTTAAAAGTCTCCTAAGATGTTAAATAGAGGAATTGAACCAGAGAGCTTTAAAGTCCTTTGTAACTCAAAAAGCCAAGTATAATAATCCTGCCATTTCTCTAACAAAATTATTACAGCTTCTATGGTTATGGTTTTAAATATTATTGTCAATAAAGTCATTATATTTAGTGCATTAAGAGTTAATAGGCAAAAAGAGAGAATGCCATTTTAGGTTATTTTTCTGGTAATGAAAGTCTTCCCACTGACTATAAAAATAGGTTGCTTCACCCTCTGCTGGTAGTTCTGAATTTGTCCATTCCTTTTTCCCTTGTTCTGAAAAATGTTCAACATGCTTTCTGATCTACTACTCTCAAGGTAAATATAAATGCCAAGGTAGTTATCATAGTCTAAAAAGAATTTAAAATCATGAGCTTTCATTCATACATTTTGTCACATGTTTCTCCAATGAGGTACTGATAAATATGTTTTTTAAATAAGATGTCTAGATTGAATTTGTTGGTACAAATTAGTGGTGTATTTGCACTTTAATCACATAGTATTTAAAATGGAATCTATTTCTGGACTGCCTTAGGGAAGCCAAAGTCTGCAAAATAAAGTGGCTCCATGGCTACCACATTCTCACTACTTCTTCCCACACATACAGTAAGAGAGCCTTTCCTAGAATGACACATCGTGAGGGCTCATGCATATGTATGACTCCATTGTGCCAAAGAACGGGAAAGAACGTGAGTGGCTTTGTGAAAGGGACAATTTGATTCCAAGTTATGATGAATAAAGAATTCTTTGTGAACAAAGAACAAAGAAAATGTCTTCTTGGAAAAAAATTCACTTTGGGTAGACTTATCAGAAGAATAAATAAAGAAATCTTCTATTATTCATCACTTTAAAAGTTCCTGAAATTAAATCTTCTTCAGCAATCTAAAAGTGGTGCATTTGATGATGTTGTAATTAAGTTTCTAAAGAAGGCAGAGTATGTGTCCCTTTCAGAGTAAACAAACAGGCTAATAGAGTGTCTGTGACTTTTTATGGTTTTAGTATTGAAAAAATTAACTGCATTCTGCCATCATCCTTCACACGAAGCAAGCTTACAGAATTTCCTCAAGGAAAGTCTCCAGTTCAGGTGGGTTATAAGAACTGCTCAGGTGCTGCCTCAGATCATGTCGGTTGAGCACACTGTAGTGGGTAAGCAGGCAGGCATCTTTAAATACTGAAATCTGTCTTTGAATAGCAGACATGATGGATTGTCCAGATTTCACAAATGTTACATAATCATATTGTAATACTTAGAAGTGATCAGGCACCTAAACACAGAAATTGTTAAGTATCATCCCTGAAATTGATGGTACTACGAACACATGGAATGCAAAACGAAAATATTTTAAATTTAAGTCTATATTTAGTTTAGTTCATGAAGAGTTGGTAACATCATGTCCATGACTGAGTTTTGCCAAAACTTTAAGGGTCTTCCACTGGAATGCTAGCCTCACTAGCTTGAAAACCTTTCAGGCCATGACAGTCTGTGATTTCATCACAAGACAGGTGAGGGGGTTATACGCAGGAAATGCCAGCTAGAATTTTCACATGTTTGTAATACATTACCAGCTCAAGTAAGGTTAGGTAACTTGGATTGCCTTTGCCATTATTCACCATGATTTCCTTTATCTCTTCCTCGTTTCCTTCCATCTCCCTCTCTACCTAGGGACGGTAGGCAAACTGCAGCAAGGCTGCAGAGCTAACAGATAGATCAGAAATAGATACATTCATTACAGGCCCTTATGCTCAAGGCGGTTTTCTTCCTAGGGCCACATGTCAAGCCTCCTGAATTAATAAAAGTCATTTCTCTCCCAGAACAATCTAATAAAATCTACATTTCCATGTCTCAATCTATAAGGTTTGAATGTGCGTTTCTTGATTTAGAAAGGGGGAAGGGGCTTTCATAAATTTGATGGGAAAACATTTAATTGCCTTAGATATAGACAGAAGAGTGGGAAGAAATATTTAAATCTGATGAGCACTGATTCTTTGAAAGGAAAGTCATCCTAGCCCCAAACCTCATCCTGCCTAACATGTTAGTCCTGGGAAATCAAATGAATGAAAATGTCAGGAAGGGACATAATTGAATCCAGCTATTGAATGCACAAGTCCTGCCTTATTAAATAAGGCCACAGCCAAGCGGACCCTGGAAACTCATAGCCCTAACTCAGTTAGCTCCCTTTGCTTCCAGAGAGCACAAAGCAAGGAGAAGAAGGGTAGAAATAATAGGTTTGAGCATGGTCAACTTGCAAACACCTAACCCATAAGAAGGAAAATTATTTTTTTTCCTTTTTAAAAAAAATTACCTTTTATTTCCAGCTTTATTAAGATATAATAACATATTCAGGTAATTGAAATTCAGGCAATGATACAATTACATATTGCCATGTGATCACCATAGTATTAGCTAACACCTCCATCATGTCACAGAATTACCATTTCTTTTTGTGGTGAGAACAGTTAAGATGTCTTCTCTTAGCAATTTTTGACTGTGTAATACATTACTGCTAACTACAATCATGTGCTATAGGTCCCACAACTTCCTCATCTTCTAGCTGGAGGTTTTCCACTCTAACCCACATCTCTCCTCTCCCCCACCCAAGCTCTGGCATCCATTTTAGTGAATATATTATCCATACTTGTGCAAAGATAATGTCTTTAATGATCTTTACAAACCTCTGTCACTGGTGTGCTTACATGTTACTAATTTTTCTATAAACTTAATAGTATAGAAATCAATTCTGTTTCTTCATCACATCAAATATCAGCTCTGATTTATTAGTTCCATCTTAAAGACAGTGGTTGACAGGGTTGTCAGAGGGGAATAAAACTATAGTGGCTAGTGGTTTGCATTTTTATGTAGAAAACAACTATGTAAATCAAGGCTAACATTCTTTTTCCTTCTTAAAAAATTAACAATTCATATACTTATTCACACACAAGCCAAGTAAACAGACAAGCGTTTATTATATCCACCATACAATGTTCTCTCACCATTACAGAAATTGGCTTATTCCTGTATGTCTCAAAAGCTTCCTAAACCATTGGAATTTATATAATTACAAAAGGTTTTTGTAATGGAGTCCCTTTTGCAACTCAATATTAAATTGCTAGCTGACCTGGAAGGACACAGACCGGAAAGTCATTTGTTTTAATGAAGTATTAAGCAAAATGCATAAAAAAGAATATGCATTTAATGTTGTCTTAATAAATCAAAACAAATGATTATTTGTATAATAATACATGTAACTTTTAGAAAATTTAATTATATTATTTTAAAAGGATAAACCTGGGCTTTATTTTGAGAGCTACAAATATCATAACTTCTCTAATATCAATATTTCTTTCCTTACTCCTCTGAACTTCAAAAACCAATAATTAATGATACATCTGCATGTTTAGCCAATACATAAAATTGATTATTTCAATATTTGAGAATTATTTGAAAGATAAATTTAAAACTCATATTTAATAAAATTAACTCAATGTGCAAACCCACATGCTAATTCAAAAAAGATATATATTTTATTATTGAAAATTAAAATTACACAGGAGTGCTAAAGGTTACAACATAAAGCTTAAAACTGTGGGGTGTAAAATTTACTTTGCTGTGAACAGCTCTCATTTCCTGAATTTCAAAATAATTATGATGTCTTAGCTCAAGATCATATTTCAGGTTATAATTAACATCATTGCCTCATTTTTATTTTACCTATGATTTATTGTAATAGCTACAAAATTGGAAGCTAATAGGAAAGAATTTTTTAAGTCCTAAAAACTATTTGAAGGGTTTTCCTTCTTATTTCAGAAAAGTAAACTATATTCAATGTTATTATAAATAAATTAAAAAGAATCTAAAACAGAAATTAACTTAATAAAAATATATTATATACTAATATTGATATTTAACATCTTTTAAATATTATTTGGCTTATTTTTTTTCTTTCTAGGGTATACAATAGTTCTTCCTTGTTTTGGAATCAATAAACAATACCATGCTATGAGCAACTTGATAGAAACACAGATTCTTTAAAACATTGTTTTCTGGTTTTTATTTTTAAGTTTCCTGTTGGCCTGTCACATTGTGTTCTCATATCCTTTAGAAGCCATATGGAGAAGTAATAAAAGGCATCTCTCTGTCCACAGATATGCAGTGTTTATTAACTGACTGAGAAAAATACTGAGAGCTCATTATGATTTGTCATATGTGGTCATTCAATCATACAATGCAAGGGACAAGACCAGTACACAGGAAACACCCGTGAAAAAGGACAATAGATAATGAGAAGTTTAATGGTTACATTTTTTACAAAAAAAAAAAAAAAAAAGTTAGACATGGCCATAGACAAAACACAAAATAATAGCAGCATTGTCAGCAATTGTAATTCAAAAACAGACACTGGACTTGTGTTTTAAAAATGTATTTTTCTTTAACAGCAAATCTTGCACAGTGTAGCACTACTTACAGTATAAAAAACTAATTAAGAACCTTGAGCAGCAGATATTAGTACTGTATTTTAAAGCTTGTCCCAGGAATTTCCAAGATGAGTAAAGCTATGCTTAAGGATTTAGCTCCATCTACAGGAAGCAGGAAATAAAACAAAATTTTTGTAAACAAAATTCTCTTTGCACACACACTAATACTAAGAGAAAATTGCTTTCATTTACTATAAAAATTTTTGGTTGTGACAAAAAAAGAAGTGAAGAAAGTGAGCAATATGGATGTAATTCTTTTATTACTGAGATTTTTAATCAACTTTAGAGTTTTTCTTTTCCTTATAAATCAAAGGAAAGAAGGGAAGAAGGGAGGAAGGGACGGAAGGAGAGAAGGAGGAAAAGAAGAAAGAGAGAGAGAGAGAGAGAAAGAAAGAAAGAAAGAAAGAAAGAAAGAAAGAAAGAAAGAAAGAAAGAAAGAAAGAAAGAAAGAAAAGAAAGGTGTTATCAACGTATGGTCATCCTTGGTAAAAAAAAAAAAAAAAAAAAAAAAAAAAAAAAGAAAGAAAGAAAGTAAGAAAGATACCACTGTGGTGAGGGAAGTTGATAATAGCAGAGGCTGTGCATTTACTGGGCAGGTGGTACATGGGATGTCTCTGTACCTTCTTCTAAATTGTGTTATAAATAAAAAACTGCTCTTAAAAGAAATAGTCCTTAAAAAAAAAAGGCTCACATAGAACCTACCCAGAGCATGAAGTATCCATCCAGGCAGCAGGCTTAGGAAGTGAGGTTATTTTAGAGGTCTTGTCTCCTTTTTTTCGAATCCTCCTGTTCCCCTGCTATCTGCTATGGCTGGAAATCTAACTCTCCATTTTCTTAACCTCCGCTTTCCCAGGTCAACTTTTGCTCTGAGGCACCCAGGGCTACCACTGAGTTCTTTATTTCACACCCAGGTTCCCAAACTCCTGGAAGAGGGGACCTGTTCTTGAAAAGTTCAGCATTACTCTCACTCTAGAATCAGATCTCCATCTTGGTATCCAAAGTCCAGAGCCAGAATCAGATAAAGGTTAATGCAAATGTTGATTAGGCAACTGTGTCTACTAGATGGGTCAAACCTTTCCTTTTTAACAACTTTTTCCTTCCTTCAGGAGCTGTCCCCTTGTCCCTCCTTATAAGCCAGTTACCTGAGCTTCCCTGATCTCAGCAGACATGTGTTAGTATGTTTGGATTTTAAAAACGGTGACTCTAAGAGTACTCTAGACGTTATGGGCTCTGGAGTTGATGTAATATGGGGAACACTCTTTAAAAAGGGGGGGCTATAGCCTGACCTGTGGTGGCGCAGTGGATAAAGCGCCGACCTGGGAACACTGAGGTCGCCGGTTCAAAACCCTGCACTGGTCCGGTCAAGGCACATATGGGAGTTGATGCTTCCAGCTCCTCCCCCCTTTCTCTCTTTCTCTCTCACTCTGTGTCTCCTCTCTAAAAAAAAATGAATAAAAAAAAAAATTAAAAAAAAATAAAAGGGGGGCTATAAAATATATGTGAAAGTTGACTATTTGAAAAAAGAATAAACAGCTCCATAAATTACGTTTTTAAAAAGATAATAAATGGCACAAGCATCACATCTAGAAAGAGGAATTTATTAATTAGCTGCCCAACATACCATTATAATGCTTTTCCCTGCATTTTTTACTATATTCTCTTTGATCATCTCTTCATGTGACAATAGTTTTGTAGCATAGCTTTCTGTATGAAAAAAACAAAAAGACAATTCAGTTTTTTCCTCCAACAAGGATGCCCAGAATTTGAGTTCTTGTTATGACAGTTTTGAGAATTTCATGTCACCTTTACAACTCATGGTAGATAATTTTGTGTGAAATTTTAGGATTCTTGACAAGTTTAAGGAAATCTTTGTTAAGGTTATTTCTTATATGATCTAATATTTCAGAGCATTTCAAGTATACTGTGCAATGGCTAATTGTAAATACTTGAATTAATAAGCTATTTTCCATCTTTTATAACATTTGAGAATTCTGAAAAAGAAAATAAGGAAATTTGAAATTATTTTTATCAACAAAAGCAAACCAAATGTTGTACTGAAGTACAAACTGTGTAATCAGATGACACAGTGTTATGGAACACTTGTTTTTACTAGCACTTTGTGCTGTGGACTGAATGTTTGAGTTGCCCCAAAATATGTATGTAGAATTCTAAATTCTTCATGTACTGGTGTTATGATGTGAGAGCTTGGGGAGGTCATGAGGTCACAAGGGTGGAGTGATTATGGTGTGATCAGTGCTCTTATAGAAGAGACACAAGAGAGATGACTGCACATGTGAAGATACAAAACAATGGCCCCCTGAAAACTGGGGAAAGGATTCCACCAGGAACCTGACCCTGCTGGCACTGCAACTTTGGATTTCTTTGTGTCTTGTTTAAGCTACCTGGTCTATGGGTATTTATTATAGCAGCCTGAGCTGACACATACAGTTAGGAATCAAGAGACTTTGTGAATACACAGTGCCTGATAGGAGGGTTTGGAATCATCACAGATAAACAACACAGACACTAGTCAAAGGATAAGGACAATTCTAATTAATAATAAACTATTGCAATTAGAAAGAAGGTCCAGCATAAACTGAACTCAATTTCCTTTAGTACAGAGGGAATTGGAGGTTTTAAAAGGAGAATTAGGTAGTCAGGAAGGGAAGATCAGAGCCTCAGGGATGTCATTGGTTAATACAAATGTTGATTAAGCAGCTTTGTCTCCTAGATGATAATTCTCAAAGTTAAGATTCTGTCTTCCCACAGAGACTGGGAGAAAGAATCCCTATCCTTCCTGATGATGGTATTTTAAAGGAATGGATTTAGGTCCTTGAGACAGATGCTCCTAGCAGCCATTTCCACAAAAGAACTCTTAATAAGTGACTGTGAATTACATAAATGCCTCTCACTAAACCTAAATTAAGTGAATCCATGACATGCCTTCCCCTTAGGCAGATCCTCAAATTTTCCATGGTCTCTCCAATACCACTAACAGAAAATGTGAAAGAAGGACTATTGTTAGAGGTATCAACCAAGCCACTTCTTTGTCCTGGAATGTTCTCCAAAGAGGACTGAGTGGAGATAATGCTGACATTGTTCTAACAGTTGTATGACTTCCAAATTTCATAGAACAAGGGCCTAATTTTTCATTAGTCTAACTCTAAAGTTAGGTTTAAAATGCTCTGCTTGTACAGGGCGAGTGCCTTGTTTATAGATTTAATTTTTATTTCTAAATGAAAGCACAGCATCTCAAAGTGAAGTAAATGCATTGGGTTAGTTGCCTATACTAACAAAATGACAAGGTATCTCAACTCTGCTTGAGTTCATAAGAAAACTGCACTGCAAGTATGAAATTGTATCACCAAATCATTTCATCCCAGAGCAAGGAAAGGATTAGCCACAAAGAGGAATTCCAGTTGCTATCATAGAAATCATAAAGTAGACATTTTCTCAAATTCCATAAATTAGACATTTTTCAACCTCAACCATTTTAAGATCTAGTCTCCTTCAACTTTTGATTATGTAGCATGAATGATAAAGTCATAAAACATAAGGCTCTGCTCTATTAGATAATGCATTAGGGATACCATATGATTTAGAAATAAATTTTATAACATTTCTAAGTAAATAAATTGTAGAAGTTTTGGTTAAATGTAGTAGATTAAATACCTACTGTCTAGGTCTCTTTCTTCTGTAAATCCTATTAAAATGATAGAAAAGAAGTATAAACTCATAATGTGAGTGAAAAAAAGAGACAGCAATGGATGGGAGGCATTAATAAATATTTGAAAGAGGAAAAGTGGAAACTGACTTAGTAGAACAGCTGAATCTTAAGTGGATTTTTCATAAGGAACCAAAGAAAGATCTAAAAACAGATGAACAAATGAAGCAAGCAGAGCAAATGGACAGCTCAGAACTAAGAAGGTGATGGACAACTTAAATAAGGACTGATCTGGTGTCCAGGACTCCTTCTCGAAAGCCTAGTGCCTCTGCCTCTCCCATCAGGAAAAAATGGACCCAGAGATTCCACACCTCGCTTGTGTGTATAGCTAGCACTGGGCAGCCCTAAGTTTATCAGCAAAGAAACTCGAACAGTGGCAGGTAACTCAGAACATTGAAGTCAGTCTGACAGATGCAATAGCCAAAGTAGAAAAATTATGCGTGTGCTTATCCTTTGACATTCTAAATAAACTTGTGAAAGTAATGTATTCTTCCCCAGTAATCTTATTGACACATACTTTAAATCTGTTTATTATACAACTCTTCCTGATTGTGCTTCAGCAAGGTGGCCCTTCAAATATTTGAGGACTTCCTTCATGAGTTGTTTTTTCCTTTTTCCCTGAATAAACAATGAAGACTTTTTAACCATTAGTCATGTAAAATGCTGTTGAGTCCTGAAAATGTTCCTAAAGACATCAACTACTTGGTCACTGTCCCATATAAAACTGGTTTTTGTTTTGTTTTGTTTTGTTTTTTTAAAGCAAATGAGAAGTTTTGGAGAAAACTTATGGAGTAAACTAATTCCTGACTTCTGGTTTTAGTTTTGACAGAGAAATAATTTAGAAGCCATCACTCTCCTTTTTGTAACAAGAAGAAAGCCGGACAAACTGAAAACAAAGTACTTTACTTGGACCCATCAGAAAACTGAGGTTGCAGGGCCGCACAAAATCTGGAAGCACAGCCAACACCTGCTCACCTGAACTGGAAGTTTCTGGAGTGATAAACAGGGGATGACACCTAAAATATAATTTTGATGAATTGCTGGAAGATGAGTGTAGAATATTAAGAGAGAACAAAACTCCTGGAGGTCACAGCCCTGTGGGTTGAGGCTCATACTTTCCTGGCCAAACCTCAAGGTAACCCAGAAGTTACTTGTGGTAAAGAACCCAGAAAAGCCACCTTGTGGCTCTGGCAAGAAGAAGGAAGAGTAATCAAGGTGAATCCAGAATCTTCTCTTTAACAAGAGCCAACCCTTCAGAAGAAAAGACTTCACTAGTCTTCCCTCAGCTGAGGGAAAGTCTTTTCTCCACTCCAGCACCTTCTCACATTTATGTTTTGCTCAAGGGGGTAAAACAAAAACAGAACCATAGGCAAGTTTGACCTTCAAAGAAATAGTTCAGGAGCACTACAGCCAAGAAAGGGAGGGGGACAGGGAACACTCTGAGAAGAACCAGCAGAGAAAACTCTCATGAAAGTCCAGACCAGAGATGTTCTCAAAACACTGAGATATTTGTCCAAGGATTATAGATAAGGTGACCAACTTTTCTAGAATGAAAAGGAGCACAAAAATAAATTGAAAAAAACAATATCGTAAATAAAAGAAACATTTTATTCATTGCAACAATAATACACTATAATGTGATAAATGCATAATAAAAACATTTGTAATATTTTATATTGTAATTATGCTTACATGCCTATTAATTTTTAATGATAATTGTAAGAAAAAAGTACTCATTTAGTAAAACTAAATATCAAACAAAACCACTAATTTGGAGTGATATTCAGGTGTATTTATCATTTTCTAATTAAAAATGTTTGTTTTATGTAACTATTTAATCAAAATGCATTATTAATAGATATGGTTTAAGGTTAAATTTCCACTTTAAAACTTGAATTCCGGTCCCACTTTTAGGAATATACCCTAAGAACACCATAACACTGTTCAAAAAGAAGAAATGCACCCCCATGTTCGTGGCAACATTGTTTCCAATAGCGCAGATCTGGAAACAACCCAAGTGTCAGTCAGAGAACCGGTGGATTAAAAAGCTTTGGTACATATATACTAAGGAACACTACTCAGCCATAAGAAATGATGACATCAGATCATTTAAAACAAAATGAATGTACCTTGATAACATTATACGGAGTGAAATAAGTAAATCAGAAAATAAAACTGAGAACAGCATGATTTCATACATAGGTGGGACATAACAGTGAGACTATGAGACATGGACAAGAGTGTGGTGGTTATGGGGTGGGGGGAGGGAGGGGAGGGTGGCATAGGGAGAAGGGGAGGGGCACAGGGAAAACCAAATAGAAGGTGACAGAGGACAATTTGACTTTGGGTAATGGGTATGCAACACAATTGAATAAGATGATCTGGAGATGTTTTCATTGTACATATATACCCTGATTTATTGGTGTCAGCCCATTAAGGTTAATTAAAAAAAAAACAAAAAAACTTGAATTCCTGGAAAATACTTGTAAATAAAATTATATGTATTTGGAAATTATTAAATAGATAATGAATTAATAAAATGTGAATTGTGCTTACCCATCTAGGATTGAATATTCAGTCAGAAATAATCATGAGTCTACAATCTTGTACGTGCCGTGTCATGTTTCGGTAAGAAGTACACAAAGCCATTTGCACGGTTGGTATATTGCATGCTCTTTCAAGGTCTTCCATGTGGAGCACATGTGTCTCATAATTGCGTCTGGCCACACTGTACTGATTCTTAACAAATCGTCATGTCAAATACAAATAATGTCACATCACATGCAATGGATCGACTCTGCATCAATCGAATATGGACTCTTATGGATTAGTTTTCCAATATCAGAAAGGAGGACATGTAGGAGGACACTTTTCGAGGGAGGACAGAACTTACAAAAGAAGGACTGTCCTCCCTAAAGGGAGATGATTGGTTACCTTATTATAGAGCACTTTCCCTCACCCATGCATTACCAACAAAATGAGGGTTTCTTTATCATAAAGTTCACAACAAGAAAACAGCACCAGGTATTAGTGGGTGGAGTCAGACCAGACCTCAATTCAGCAACCTTGGTACTTGCTTACTGGCTAAGAAAGAACTCAGAGTCAATACTCAAACTATAAGAAAATGTTTATTTAGAAAGTTACAGAGGTAGAAGAAGTGAGCTGTAGAAGAAATGGACTCAGGAAACAAGTTAGAGGCAAAAGAGGAACCCTTGGAGCTTAAGAGAGAGAAGAGTAAAAGTAATGTGCCTGGAGGGAAAGGAAGTGGGAGGGTAAGGTGTAGGAGTGCTCCCAGGAAGGGGAGCATCCTGAGTCTTTCATCCTAAGAACTTTCAAGGGTGGAGATTTTAAGGGAGGTCCCAAGGGAGAACCTCAATAGAATATTCATCAGCTTTCCAGATGTGTCCTTTCAGGGTCATGGTTTCTACTGATTGGTGCACTCCAGGACAGGGGATCAAGAGTCAGTGCAGCTGGTCCTGATTTCAGTGATGACATCACTTGTCTGGTTTTGCTGCTTTCTGGGGCCTGGAGTGAAAATACAAGAGAAGCCTAGGTGTATTTGGCCCAGGTCAGAACCTCATTGTCCTGGTAGTTTAATGCTTAAGTGCTATTCTTCAGTCCCCTTGTTCATTCCCCTGTAAGTGGACCTAACCTGCATGACTAGCAACATGTCACGGGAGCAAAGTTTACCCTGGGGCAAGATCTTTCTTTTCTCAGTTTTTTCCCATTGCTAGGCACCTGAGGCTTTCTGTCCTGATGAGCTTCTGTACCTGGCCCACCATCCTTGCTTTGAGCTTGTCTGTCTAACAGCCTACCACAGTAACAGTAAATTCTCCCTGAAAGAGCAGAAAGACATAGACTGTCTCTAGGGAGTACTCAGGGAACCCCAGAGTCAGAGGGGAGGTGAAAACAAAGGACTAGAGAATCTGAGCCCTCAGGCACATTTAGCTCTAGCTGCCCTCAACCAGATGACCATAAATCTTCCAACTAAAATCCTATTGACTTCAGTACCTGTTGCCCACTATGTGTTCTACTTTCAACAAAAAATTACAAGGTATACTAAAAGAAAAAAAAATACAGTGTGAAGAAATGAAGCCAGCATCAGTTTCAGACAGATGTGACACAGATGTTGAAATGATCAGCTAGGGAATTTAAAATAACAATGATTACTATGTTAAGGGCTCTAACGGGAAAAGTGGAGAGCATACAAGAACACACAGGTAATGTAAGCTTAGAAGCTCTAAGAATCAGAAAGAAACACTAGAAATCAAAATCTCAGTAATAGGCATACAGAATGCCTTCAAAGGGGTCATCACTGGACAGGACACAGCTGAGGAAAGAACCAGAAGGCTAGGATACACAAACAAGAACTTCCCAAACTGAAATGCACAGAGAGAAAAAAATAACAACAGAATACTGAAGAACAGTGGTATAATTCTAAAACATGTAACATACGAGTAATTGGAATATCAAGAGAATAAACTTAAATTCAACATCTAATATGTCTGATTCTAGTCTTTCCCATATGGTTTCATATGAGTCATCTCTAAAATAAGAAGTTAACGGATGCCTATTCTTTGTTTTAAGTTTTCTTTAACTGGCTGGCAGGAATGTTTCAGGATTTTGTTCCTCTATTCTCCACTCTATAAGTAAGAATAACAACAGAATTGATAAATAACAAACATTTTTATTCTAACAAATGTATAAAAGAGAGGTTTGCTAAGGAGCATGCAAACAATAAATTAATTTGTAGTTTGACTGTAAGAGTGCTGCTTTTTAAACCATCGTTTGAGTCTAGGACCTGGGAGAAAGGTCAGTACACCAATAACAATGTTCTCTCTTTAGGGAAAAAAAAGTACTGAGATAATATCTAAGAATTTATTTTTCTAAATGTCTTGGCATTTAGGCTCGAGTTTTAACCTTGCATGAACCATTAGTATTGCAATTGAATACACATTTGTTACATTGAACATCGTCTTTAATACTAAAAGAAAAATGATTAGTAAATAAATTGTAATAATACAAATCCTTACCTTATCACTTGGATAAATATAAAATTTTATCTCTTCTTCCATCCAACAGAGCAAGAAAAAGAAAGAATTACCATGAATCATTTTTAAATTATGCTTTTCTTCTTAATTTATATTTTAACATTATATTTTTCTCTTTTTGTTTATATCAACAGTCATAGTTTTCCTTTTGGACACCTTTCTGAGCCATGTAAAAATGATATAAGATTACTCTAATGTTGAGAATTCAAAGGAAAACAGTAGCAGACAAATTACATAATTTAGCTAGTTAATTCTTCATATTTTGAGAAATTACAAGTATCAAACTTACCTGCCTAGGTACATCTTATTTTCTAAAATTTGAATTATACCTTCAAACAAAATTAAAATATTCTATTTATATGTGTACTCTACACCTCAGTTGTCAAAGGCAGTCTACAGATCAGCATCACATAAGGCTTGTGAATGTGGAGTCTTAATCTTCACCTGAGGTCTACTGAATCAGAATCTACATTTAATAAGATTCCCAGGTGATATGCATGCACATTAGTGTTCTATATAACTACCAATGTTAAAAACAATATTTTCACCAGAACATGCTAGGTAAAATTCAAGTTAAAGTTTATTTTTTAATTTGTTGCTTTTGCAGTTTACTTATCTCGTGTCCTCCATTCAACATAAGGATGTAATAAGTGCTTACCAGCTAAAGGCAACTGAGTCCTCCAAGCTGAGAGTTTATTCTTGCCTTTCACCTCCAAATACAGTTGCTTCAAATGAAGTAACACCCTTCCATGACATCTTAATGGTAGGATCTACTTCCCCTTCTAGCATTGCAAAGGTCAGGGCCTACTAACTGAGGTGTCAAGAGGAGGTTTGGTCTTATAGCTGCACCTAAGTGATTGTACACTCCACACTGCAGGTTGATTCTTCTGGGTCCCTCAATCTGAAAGGCTTAAAATACCAAGATTATCCCTCACATCATGTGTGTGTGTGTGTGTGTGTGTGTGTGTGTGTGTGTGTGTGTGTGTGTGTGTGTTAGGGAGAGAGAGAGAGAGAGAGAGAGAGAGAGAGAAAAAGAGAGAGAGGAGGAGAGGGAAAGAGAGATCAATTTTTTCTTTAATGGATCATGCTTTTTTGTGCTATCTGTAAAATTCACCACCAAATAGAAAATCAAGTAGGTTTTCTCTGAATTTATTACCTTAAAGTTTTGGAGGTCAAAAGTCAAAAAGAGGTCTCCCTGAGCTAAAATCAGGTTTGCTGAGTCCCTGCTGGTAGCTCTAGCAAGAATCTGTGTCCCCATCTTTTCCAGCTTCTAGAAACCACCTGTATTCCTTGGTTTATAGACCCTTCTTCCACCTTCAAAGTCAGCAGGTAAGCATTTTCAAATTAGTTTCTGACTTTGCCTTCTCTTTGTCTCTCTCTTCTCATTAAAGGGCCCTTTTAATTATGTTGACCCCACCTGATAAGCTGGGAGCATCTCCTTCTTTTAAGATCAACCGATTAGCAGTCTTACTTTCATAGGCAAACTTAATAACATATTTGCAGGGTTCGTGGATTTAGATTTGGATATCTGGTGGACAGGGGTGCATTATTCTGCCCATTACATCCCCATTATGTAAAAAAATGCATTGTGCTAACAATGGAGAGTCAACTTCTACCACATCAGAATATTACAAAAGACAGGACGTCCTCAATAATCTCAGAGATAAATTTTTCTAACATGATTTCCAACATATATGAAAAATATGTTTGCTTCAAACTGTTTTGGGACATAGAAGTCAACTAGTATATAAATATTTAGGCCAATATTTCTTTAACTGAATTAGTCATTAAAAATATCTGAGGTGCTTCCTTAACATGATAAAGGCCATCTATTACAAACCCACAACAAACATAATACTAAATGGGCAAAAATTAAAAGCAATCCCCTTGTGATCAGGAACCAGGCAGGGGTGCCCCCTTTCACCACTCTTATTCAACATAGTTCTGGAAGTCCTAGCCACAGCAATCAGACAAGAAGAAGAAATAAAAGGCATCCAAATTGGAAAAGAAGAAGTAAAACTGTCATTATTTGCAGATGATATGATATTGTATATAGAAAACCCTAAAATCTCAGTCAAAAACCTACTGGATCTGATAAATGAATTTAGCAAGGTGGCAGGATATAAAATTTATACTCAGAAATCAGAGGCATTTTTATATACCAACAATAAACTGTCAGCAAAAGAAATTAAGAAAACAATCCCCTTCACTATTGCAACCAAAAAAATAAAGTACCTAGGAGTAAATCTAACCAAGGAGGTTAAGGACTTACACTTGGAAAATTATAAAACATTGATAAAAGAAATCAAGCAAGATACAAACAAGTGGAAACATATACCATGCTAATGGTTAGGAAGAATAAACATCATTAAAATGTCTATATTACCCAAAGCAATTTATAAATTCAATGCAATACCAATTAAAATACCAATGACATACTTCAAAGATATAGAACACATATTCCAAAAATTTATATGGAACCAAAAAAGAACACGAATAGCCTCAGCAATCTTAAAAAGAAAAAATAAAGCAGGAGGTATCACTCTTCCAGATATCAAGGTTTACTACAAGGCCATTGTACTCAAGACAGCCTGGTACTGGCATAAGAACAGGAACATAGATCAATAAAACAGAACAGAGAACCCAGAAATAAACACACCTTTATGGACAACAGATATTTGACAAAGGAGGAAAGAACATACAATGGAGTAAAGACAGCCTCTTTAACAAATGGTGTTGGGAAAATTGGACATTTACCTGCAAAAAAATGAAACTAGACCATCAACTTACATCACTCACAAAAATAAACTCAAAATGGATAAAACACTTAAATGTAAGCCATGCAACCATAAGCATCTTAGAAGAAAACATAGGCAGCAAGCTCTCCGACATCTGTAGTGGCAATATATTTGCCAATGTATCTCCATGGGCAAATGAAATAAAAGGCAAGATAAACGAATGGGACTATATCAAACTAAAAAGTTTTTGCACAGCTAAAGACAATAGGAACAGAATAAAAAGACAAACCACACAATGGGAGAACATATTCCACAACACGTCTGATAAGGGGTTAATAACCAAACTTTATAAAGAACTTATAAAACTCAACACCAGGAAGACAAACAATCCAATCAAAAAATGGGCAAAAAAAATGAATAGAAATTTCTCCAAAGAGGACATACAGATGGCCAATAGGCATATGAAAAAATGTTCCACATCACTAATCATTAGAGAAATGCTAATTAAAACCACCATGAGATATCACCTCACACCAGTCAGAATGGCACTCATTAGCAATACAACACACAGAACAAGTGCTGGCGAAGATGTGGAGAAACGGAACCCTCCTGCACTGCTGGTGGGAATGCAGATTGGTGCAGCCACTGTAAAAAACAGTATGGAGATTCCTCAAAAAATTAAAAATCAAACTACCTTTTGACCCAGCTATCCCACTTTTAGGAATATACCCTAAGAACACCATAGCACTGTTCGTGGCAGCAATGTTCACAATAGCGAGCATCTGGAAACAGCCCAATTGTCCGTCAGAGGACGAATGGATTAAAAAGCATTGGTACATATATACTATGGAATACTACTCAGCCATAAGAAATGATGACATCGGATCATTTACAACAAAATGGATGGACCTTGATAACAATATACGGAGTTAAATAAGTAAAACAGAAAAAAACTGAGAACAGCATGATTTCATACATAGGTGGGTCATAAAAGTAAGACTATGAGACATGGACAAGAGTGTGGTGGTTATGGGGTGGGGGAAGGGAGGAGAGGGAGGGAGAAGGGGGAGGGGAGGGGCACAAAAAATAGATAAAAGGTGACAGAGGACAATCTGACTTTGGGTGAAGGGTATGCAACATAATTGAATGACAAGATAACTTGGAGATATTTTCTTTGAAAATATGTACCCTGATTTATTAATGTCATCCCATTAAAGTTAATAAAAATTTTAAAAAAATATCTGAGGTGCTTGTGAAAAATAGATTCTGAGGTGCCACATGCTAGACCTTCGGGTGAGATATTTAGGAACTCCTATGTTTAACCAGGATTCCAGGAAATCCTGCTGATAGGCAAGTTGGAAAGACAGGAGGACTCTGTGAAAGACAGGAAAAGTCATCAAGATACAGCAATGACAATTTTAAAGGAAGTATTGCACATTTAGGTCAAATTCTGCATCATGGTGGTAGGTAAAACATCAGTTAGTTAAACATGGCTGTTTTTAGGGACAACAAATACTCCTCTACCATTCAAAAACTGATTTTACCAAATATAACAATTGACTTTAAAACATTTTGGTGTAGTCCCAGAGCAGTATAATTTCATGACCAAAAGGAGTTTTAAAATAACGGTAAACACTCCTTGAGCACCTAGTTTAGTTACTCTTCTGATGACTTATGTATATTAACCCCTGTACTCTCCATGAGAACTAAATAAGGCAAGCACCATTATTATCTTAAATTTACATATGATAATACTGAGGGTTGTAGAATTTAAGTTACTTCTTCAAGGTCACACAGCCTCTAAGGTACAGAGACAGGATTTCAACCTAGGAAGCTAACTAGAGCCCCTGACCACAAACCCATCCCTGTATACTGCCTCTCAGCAAAGGCCAGAGAATGTTTCACTATTTCAAACTAAACCAAACATTATTTGATATAAAACTTTAGTCATAGTTTATCTATTATAGATCATTATGTATAACCAGACTTATTAAGGATGACCCAAATATCATCTAGCTTACATCAGGAAATAGTTAAAATATCAAAAACTTATAAATTCAATCATCATAAGACTGAATTGATGAATCTTCAAGTAAGCCTAGTCATCAAGTACCAATTACAGTTCTGTAGGGAAGTGTTATGAAAAATATAAGGCATTAAGCTTATGTAAATCAAGATATGAGCTTGCAAATACTATATTTGTTATTAAAAGCACAGCAATTTTGAAATTATTGCCCATTTCTCATATAAAGCATATATTCAAATGAAATTTTGTTTTTTAAATTTATAAATATACTAGAAGACTGAAATGAAGAAAATTGGTCCAAGAACAGTTTACAATCTATTTTTAGTTGACCAAGATGTGCACACATTATTATGACTAAGAGAATCACTAGAACATTGCCAGGCTATCCTGCCCACATACACTCATAGTTTGGATGGGTGTGCTAGGAAACTGGAAAGGCTAAACTGCATTGCACATAATGTTTTTCCTAGCACTTAATGTTCCCTTGCAGACCCTAGAAGACAAGGTGGAAGTCAGGAAGGTAAGGAAGATGTTGCATTGGGGAAAAAAATGCTTTGTGTAAACTTCAGTTAAAATATGCCCTTTTGAACTGGGTATGAACAACCCCGATCCCAGTTTCCTTGGTTCTTTGTTTTTCTTTTTTTATTGACTTTATTGGGGTGACACTGGTTAACAAAATTATACAGTTTTCAGGTGCACAATTCTACAACACATCATCTGTACACTGCATTGTGCGTTCATCAATCCAAGTCAAGTCTCTGTCCACCATCCTCCATCTTCCCACACCCACCTCCCCAGCAATCCCCATACTGCTGCCTGTGTCCATGACTTTTTTATTTTTTGCTCAATCCCTCCACACCACCCCCAGCTCCTCACTCCTGCCCATTGTCAGCCTGCTCTCTATCTATGCATCTGTCTCCGTTTTGCTTGTTTGTTCATTAGATTCCACATATGAGTGAAATTATATGGTGTTTGTCTTTCTCTCACTGGCTAATTTCACTTAGCATAATGTTCTCCAGGTCCATCTATGCTGTCTCAAAGGGTAAGATTTCCTTCTTTTTTAGTTTTAGAATCAATTAGTATTCCATTGTATAAAGGTACCATAGCTTTTTTATCCACTTATACACTGATGGACACTTACTTGGGCTACTTCCAAATCTTGACTATTAAAATAACATGGCAATGAACATAGTCATGCATATGTTGTTTTCAAATTAGCGTTTCGAAATTCTTCAGATAAATTCTCAGAAGTGAAATCATTGAGTCATATGGCAGTTCTGTTTTTAACTTTTTGATGTAACTCCATATTACCTTCCACAGTGGTTGCACCAGTCTGCATTCCCACCAAACAGTACATGAGGGTTCCCTTCCACATCCTCACAAGCACTTACTGTTTGTTGATTTATTGATAACAGTCATTCTGACAGGTATAAAGTATATTTCATTGTGGCTTTAATTTGCATTTCTCTAATGATTATTAACATTGCAAAGTGTTTTCCAACCAGCAGTTTGCAGACTGGTGGTAGTTCACCAGAAATTTTGTGCGGGTCTACAAAAGAGTCAACCACCCTGATGTTGTATGCAAAATAATAGAGTTTATGATCATTGGGTCTATGATTTTGATACAACATCAGGGTAGTTAACCCTTTCATGGATGGACACAAATTTCTGGTGGAATGCCAACAGTCCACAGACCAGCAGTTGAAAAACACTGATTTGAGCATCTCTTCATATGTCTATGGGCCATCTGTATTTCCTCCTTAGAGAATTGGCTATTCAGATCCTTTGCCCATTTTTTAATTGGATTTTTTATGTTGTTTTATAAGTTCTTTATAACTTTTTTATATTAACCTCTTATCACATGTTTCATTGGCCATTGTTGAACATGTTCTCCTATTCAGTGGGTTGTCTTCATTTTGTTGATAGTTACCTTTCCTGTGTCAAAATTTTCAGGCATCTGATCACTTATAAAATATTCCCAAACTATGTGATCTTGACTAGGCCTTTGCCTTTTATTTTCTACTTAATTACCCCCAAATTACCACAGATATTATAAAAGCTAGATACCAGTCATATTTTTCCCTTCTTCCTTTCTTTCTTTTTTTTTCATTCTTTTTTCCTTTTCCATTTTAGTTTGGAAGTTTCAGCTTGACATATCTTCAAGCTCAGTGATTCTTTCCCCATCCATAAAATAGAGTTTCCATCTCGCCACTTATATTACTTGTCTTTTCTTGCATGTAGTTTACTTTTCTATTAGAGCCCTTAATATGTTAATCATAGTTATTATAATTAATTCAAAAATCCCAGTCATATCTAATTATGTTTCTGATGCTTGTTTTGAGTTTTCCAGACCTGTACATCCTTTGCCTTTTAGCATGTCTTGTGGTTTCTTATTGAAAGCCAGACATGACAGGTTGGGAAATCAGAACTAAAGTAAAGAGACTTTTCATGTGAGGTTTAGGTTATGTTTAATGTTTGTTGTATCTGTACATGCCAAAGGCTTCAAATTTCTCTGGTTCCAATGTTATTGTCTCCCTTGAGGTCTTTGGGGAATCCCTGAGAATTTGTCCTTAGATGAAGTCTGAATGTCACAGCTCTCTCAGTTACAATCAACTGTTATTACACTGGGCCCTGCTGGTGTGGTGGTGGGCATGGGAAATGCTCTATTATCTTATGATTAACTTTCAGTGTCTTCATGGGCCTGTGTCCCTGGGCTGGGACCCTCACATATGCTACTTAGCTCAGGAATTCTAAAAGGGGCTAGCATCAGGTTTTTCCTTGGTTGGGATGATAACATGACAAAAATCTTCTCCCCAGAGTTGGATTTTGTTGCGAAGAAGATCTGGTTGTGTTTCCCTCTCCCCTGCTAGAGTCACAGATGGATTCTCCTTGACTTTCCTCAAAGTTTCTGGAGGTAAAACCTCTGTTCTGCAGTCCCCAACTTCTCCCTCTCATGCAGATCCATACTTTGCCTCCAGCAGCTCATTAGAATTACCATTTAAGTGTTTCTACCAGTTTACTGCCGCAATGATTTCTATTTCAGGTTAGCAGATCTTGGCTGTGACTCCTAAGGTTCTCCTTTCAGTTTGTCCAGTTTTTGTCTTGTGAGGACAGTAATGACAACTTTTAAGCTCTTTCTATGTCAGAGTTGAAGCTATAAGTCTCTGCCCATTTTCTGGCATGTCTTTCTATCATCTTCCTATTTTGAGAGCTGTCTTTCCCCCTCTCCAACACCAGTAGGACTCTATCTATGTAATTGGCCTCTGACTTCTCTAAGTTACACCACCACCACAAGAAGCCACTGTTCTTGAGGAAAGGTAGGAGGTAGAGATTTAGACCACTGATATTGTTATTATGTAAGCAAACACTCAATAAATGATTTTTATGTAATTTGTTTTTAAAAAATTATCCAACAGTAATAGTAAGATGTCTGAAACAAATAAAACTGAAAAAATTTTAAGATTTCAAACACAGTTATTTTATAGGTAAGGAAAAGATATTCAGGTGTATAGAGAATTTGAAATGAAATGATCCAGATGGTTTTAAAGATTAAAAGTTTCTGAAATACAAAGCAAAATAATTTGTATTTTCACATTGAACTACAATAAAGAAGATTATGTATGTATATGTATATATATATATATATATATATATATATATATATATATATATATATATTCATGTGTGTTTTAGAAAGCCTTATTAAGATTTTAATTTGCTCTCGAGGGCAACTTGTCAAATGAAGAGGAAACTATTTTATGATTCATTTGCGAAGTGTGACTGTGACAGCTGAGATTAATTTAATCTGGGTTTTATGCATTAGTATTCAAAAAGAAGCTAATGCAGAGAAAAAAACTTGGTTTAGTTTTATTTTTATAATGAAGAAAATGTTTTCTTTGTTCTCTGTTTTGATGATTATAATAAGCTAGTGGGTTAAATGCTTTTATAGTTAAACACAAATATGGATTAGGAATAAAAGCAATTTCCAAGATGTACTTCTGTCCTTTAGAAAAGTGCTTGAATGACACATGGTTGTAAAAAGCAGAGGCTGTAACATTTACCCTAGAAAATAAATGTTTACCTCAAGTGGCAATTGACATTTCTAGCTGATTGCATGAATGTCAAGCACTATTTCAAATTACTTTCCAATATTAGTCCTGGTACATTGGCCTTGGGCCTCAGGCCAATATCAGATCAGTAAACCTTGATTGGTAGTTTACTTTTACTTCCTAGAAATTCATATTCATATTAATAGTAAGATCACTAGATTCATAATGAGCCAGACATTTTCAAAACTTAACACTAGGCTGCAGGAACCATGGAACCACTGGGAGAGCTGCAGGGGCAGTGGGTGCTGTTCTGTAAGCTTTATCCCATTCCATTGAAATTATGAGGCCTGCAGGGCCACAGCCAGGTGAAGTCACCACCTTCAACACTAACCCCTGACCCCTGAGTATGTTATTACCACTGTGAACCAGGATTACCGTTGCTACTGTCCTTCAAGGTTTGTCACTCCACTCCGGCTCTGGATGTGATAGAAGATGTCCCCTACTTTGCCCTCATGTTCACAAAGCTCTTAGCTGGCTTAGCTCAGCTCCCTGCACTGGGCTTTCATGGTTCATGGAAAACATAATAAAAAATGCTCTGTGCTGGGAGAAGTGATTTCTATGCCAAAGAAAACTGATTTTCAATTCTGTGTCATCATCTAAGTCTATTAAGTTGGACAATTTAAATGGTTTTTGATGGCCTCTTTTTCTCACTTATGAAATGAGGGGTTGAACTATATGGTTTTAGAGGGTCCTAATAGTATGTAGTTTTCAGATAAAATTGCCAAGGCTTTCTTCCATATAGTTAGAAATATATGATGCTACTGCATGGTTTGAATATCTTGTGCAATCTGTGTATACAATCTCATGAATCAATTATATTAGCAAATATATCAATGTAACAAAAATGCAACTTGTGGCCCTGGCCAGTTGGCTCAGTGATAGGGCATTGGCCAGGCATGTGGATGTTCTGGGTTTGATATCTAGTCAGGGAACAAAGGGGAAGTGACCATCTGCTTCTCCATGCCTCTCCCTGTCCCTCCTTTCTCTTGCTCTCTTCCCCTCCTGCAGCCATGGCTAGATTGGTTCAAGCACATTGGTCCTGGGTACTGATGATGGCTCCGTGGAGCATCCACCTCAGGCACTAAAAATAGCTCAGTTGCAGCATAGCTCCAGATGAGCAGAGCACTGGCCCCAGATAAGAGTGGCTAGTGGATCCTGGTCAGGCAGTAGTATGTCTATCTCCCCACCTTTCAGTTGAAAATGAAGAAAAAGAAATGTAACTTATAGACTGCAAATTGAATTGGCTAAAGCTGTAATGGAAATAGACACATAACTGAAAGGTCTGAGGAGATTCAGGCTTGGCTTCCAAACAGTTTCACAAGAGCCCTGTTCTGTTCCCCTTGTTTTGTTGGATCTGATGTTGTTTGCATCTGGGCTTCAAACTCAGACTAACTTTCAGTCTGCTTGCTGGCACTCCGAGTCTGCTGCCAAGTTTCCTTTCTTTTGTTTTTTTTGCTTTACATTTTTAAGGTTTTTTTAAAATTTTTATTTATATTTATTGTTTACATGGATTCAAGTGTCCCACTGAATAGGACTCCCTCACCCCACACCCAGGTATCCCTTTTTATACCCTCTTTATCCTCCTCCCCTTAACTCCCTCTCCCTTCCCTCTGGGATTTGCTATCCTGTTATCTGTATCTCTGTGTTATGTATATATAGTTTCACTAATCCCTTCACCTTCTCTAATCCCATCCTTTCATCCCCCTTCCCTCTGACAGCTGTTCCTCTGGTCCCTGTGACCTTGCCTCTGCCTCTATTCTGTTCCTCAGTACACTTTATTCATTACATTCCACATATATGTGAGATCATATGATATTTGTCTTTCTCTGCTTGGCTTATTTCATTTAGCATAATAATCTCCGGTTCATCCATGCTGTTGCAAAAGGTAAGATTTCCTTCTTTTTCACAGCTGTGTAGTATTCCATTGTGTATACATACCAAGTTTCTTCCTTTTAAATATAGTCTTTAAATAAAGTCCTGGGCATCATTCTGATGGGGCCAAATAAGAGTAATTTCCCAGATCCCTAAAGTAATTTGTTTTGGGAGGTTGGGGGCAGGGTGGGAATGCACTGAGGAGCTCAGACCTGAGCCCAGGGTTACAGGATGGTCTAGAGACTCCTGGACCAAACCGATTTTGGGGGTTGAAATAATTCTGTAACAAAAATCTAGGTGCATTTATAAAGAAAGGGTAAAGTAGGGAATAATTAGATCCAAACAACACAACTGTCACAGTAACTAAGCATTGGAAGCCTATTCCTTTAAAAGTAGAGGAATGATAATTGTGCATTGAGGGCACTCAAAACTACAGCTTAATTTATAACATCTATCTTCAAATGCATACACAGATCTAAAACTGGATAGTTTTCCATGTGGCTGTCCCATCATTTCTTCAACTCAACAAATGTTCAGGACACACAAACCTTCTCCTGTACACACTAGCCTACAGAACACTATTTCTTTGTTTGGATGGGAAGAAGGGTGGGATGAGCAAGAATGGTTTATAAAATAAGAACTTACCTAACTACTCTGTAAACCAGAGGTTCCCAAACTTTTTACACAGGGGGCCAGTTCACTGTCCCTCAGACCATTGGAGGGCCATCACATACAGTACTCCATACACTGACCACCAGTGAAAGAGGTGCCCCTTCCGGAAGTGTGGCGGGGGCCGGATAAATGGCGTCAGGTGGCCGCAATTTGGCCCATGGGCTGTAGTTTGGGGACCTTTGCTGTATGCTAAAGCTCAAAGTAAACAGAAAAGAAGAGAAAGTGGGTGATGTAGACAGGATGACAATTAAAGATTTTCTAGTTGAGCAAATGCATTTAGGTCAGATTTTGAAAAAACTTAAGTCAACCCAGATGCTTTCTCTTTATACAATATGATAAAATGATATGGGTGAAAAAAATGATACACAAATGCATAGTTGACTAAAACACAGAAAAAAGAATGAGCAGATACACATAAATGTATTCAAGGTATAGTCACGAAACTATACAGTGAGAGAGTGCCTGGTGTATCAAGTGCCCTATAGCCAGAAGCTCTGAATCTCTGAAATTACTAAGTCTCACATCATCTCAGAGATAGTATAGTGTGTTGTTTTTTAATACTTAATAAAATGTTTATACTAGGCAAAAATACATGGAATGTGTTCACATGCTATCAGTGGGCCGTCAAACAACTACAAGAGTGTCTGTAAGGCTGGCATATTTATTTCCATTTACACATAGTAAAATGAGGTTCAAAAAAAGACATATGATATGGCCATAATCACTAGAGTTAAGATATTTTGTAGCCTTAATTCCAACAGTTTTTGACACTGAATTTTGTGAGTTTGTTATAGTATAAGTAAAAACATGTTGCCACACAATTAAGCTGTGTTTTCTGATAAATTCAGCAGTAATGAATATTTTAATGTTCACTTGCCTGATTTGTCTTTCATTTAATTGCAAATGCAGAAGAGGAATGGAAGAAACATGTAGAGTGCTAACACACAGAACAAGCAGGAGGTTGGCTATTTGAACACAGAAATTCTAAAGGAAGAGCCAATATCTTAGGTATTCCATAAATATTGATCTCCAAGTTATTCAGAAACCCTTTAGACTCATTATTTTTTAAATTTATATCAATATTTATTTCTAATGGTATTTTAGATGTGGCACAATTTGAGGAGATACTTTTATAGCTTCTACATATTTTATCACTTTATTTAAATTTAATAACATCCTTTCAATGTTGGTAAGGCAGGTGAAGGAGTGAAGTTCTTGAGGAGCTAAATGATGTCAGATAACAGACACGATTGTTTCTATTGAATTGCTATTTGCAGAATCTGTAGGAAAAAGTTTATGGCTGTTCAAATCTCAAATATTTTGCTCCTACTACAAAAGTGTGAATGGGTACGTACACTCAACAATGAGTACAGAACTCATAGACATGATTTTTTCACTTTTGTTTCCCTTCCCTTCTGGCTCTTACTCTGAGTCAGGCTCTCGGCTCTCTCTCCGTTCAGAGTGCTCAGAATTTTCCCTGCATGTCTCTCTTGCATGATACTTTCAAAATAAACATTCCATTGCTAGGATCAAAGAATAGGTGATCTATTGCCTTTGGATGAGTGCAATGACTAAAAACACAAAGCCCTCTCCTTTGGCTTTAATTTATCTTCTCCATTCTTACATTCCACTTCTGTCCAAAATACAAGTTTCATTTTTATGGCATTGGGTCTCATTTGTATCTTCCACAAATCTTCCTTGACTGGTCAGACGTGAGTTACCTCTTCTTCCTCTTCATGCCAACAATTTTTTTCTCATAAATCCTGTCTTTGTGGTGCTAGTTACTTTGATATCATCTTGGCTTTATTATAGTTTTGGTTTTATTAAAAATTCGTATTTCTATGTTGACTTCATATATATACATATATAATCTCTGAGTGCAAAAATCCTATGTCACACTGCTTTGTTGTCCCAAAATACCCAGCATCATGTATTGGTAAGTAGATGACAATCAATGCAGGTTTAATTTGATTCCATAAGGTCAGTGTGATAAAATAGCAAATAAGGTAACAGACATTAAGTTCTTTTAAGATATCAGAAGATTTGATTTTTCGTGACTGGCATAATAAAGGAAAATCTAATAGAGAAAATGTGGAATTCTCATCAATTCTGAAAAAAAACAGTAATAATGTAATTAGGCCAAGAGGGAATAATGAACCCAACATGAAAGAAAAATCTGAAGCAAAGCTTAACTCCTAATGTCCACAAACACCATGTGAGAGAGTAAGAAAAACAGGCTGGCTGGATTGGAGTAGAGTAGAGTAGTTAGGTTTTGGAGATGATTATACTGAAAACAAAGGCTCTCTAACTTGTATTTTTCATTAATAGGAAACGAACAGTTCTTACAAGTCTCTGGGGGTGAGTTAACATGTGAAATAACATGTAGAATTAATAGGGGAAATATCGTGGTCTCTTCTATGGACTAACTCACTGATTCTGGAGTCAGACTATCTGAGGTCCAATTCTATCTTCACCATTCATAGGCTCTGTGAATGTGGGTAATTAGCCTAGCCTATCTGTGCCTCGGGTTTGTGAGCCCCAAAAAAGTTATAATCCTATCTCAAAAAATTTTTCTGTAAATTATGGTTATTTTTAAGGGTATATGAAGAGAAGGGGAGACTGCCGAGGGAGGACCGGATAGGTTTAGGAGAAGGGGCACCAGAAAAGGAAGAAGGAAGTAATGATGGTAGTAGCTATGAGAGTTAATCACCACCTAATGCTGTGATTAATAATGTAATAAGGCCTGACCAGGCGGTGGCACAGTGGATAGAGCGTCAGACTGGGATGCGGAGGGTCCCAGGTTCGAGACCCCGAGGTTGCCAGCTTGAGCGTGGGCTCATCTGGTTTGAGCAAAAAGCTCACCAGCTTGAGTCCAAGGTCGCAGCCTCGAGCAAGGGGTTACTTGGCCTGCTGAAGGCCCGCCATCAAGGCACATATGAGAAAGCAATCAAGGAACAACTAAGGTGTCAAAACAAAAAACTGATAATTGATGCTTCTCATCTCTCTCGGTTCCTGTCTGTCCCTATCTATCCCTCTCTCTGACTCTCTGTCTCTGTAAAAAATAATAATAATAATGTAATAATGTAATTTTTATTATGCATTTATCATATTATAGTGTATTATTGTTGCAATAAAATGTTTCTTTTATTTACGATACTGTTTTGTTCAATTAATTTTTGTCCTTTTCATTGTAAAAAAGTTGGTCACCTTAAAATTAAGAAAGAAAAAAAGAGCATTACCAGTAAATATAACAAAAAAAAATCGTACCTCTCTGTTGCTTGAGACTCTGCTGGATTTAGGAATGTGTCTTCACTTAGTGTGACACCATTCAGGCTCACCTATGTTGTCACATATATCAGGTTTTCTATCTAACAATTTTTTTATTCTTTTTCCTACGTTGATGATATAGAAAGGAATACAAACGTAAATCTGTTGACATCTGACTTCAAAAGAATGTAGACATAATTTTCTATGTCAGTATGTCTCTAAGGAACCCTTGGAGATGCTGCTCATTTCATGCTTTGGAAAGGCACAGTCATCTTCAGGTCGAATTCTCACCACTTGGGAAAGGGAGAGCTTACTTTAAAAAGAATTATTATGCCCTAAGAAAAGAATATAATAAAGTATTTGTATTTCACAGTTGTTTCACTAAGTTCTGACATGACCATAAGTTGCCTGCCCACATTTCTGAATTGTTCTGACTGAAGAAAAAAAAAGTCTTTATATAGGGATAATCCAGAAAAGTGAGATTGAAAATTTGATATTTTGCATAGTCAGAAAGACTTGTTCTGCTTAGGAAGTGTTTTCTCTGTGACACAGATGTGCTTTTCAAAGCCTTGGAATTTCCTCTTTTGAAAATATGTTGAGCCAACTGAATTTTAAAGGAAATCATTTAGTATATCCCGAATTTAGCTCTGCTGAAAAGCATGCAAGAATTGCAATCATGCTCTTTATAAATGATTTTTAAATTTTCCTGGAGTTTATCATATGAGGATGGACTAAAGTGACTGTAGTCATAGAATTAATGTAGACTTTGATTTTTAAAAGAATGAGAAAGTGCATCAAGGTAAAAAGAAAAATTGTGCCAACATGTACATTATCATTAATCCTCAGATTTGAAAAGCTCGATTTGTAATATTTAAAATCATTATTGCCCCTTATCTGCAATGTGTATACCATTAAAAGATTTCTTGCAAACTAAAGACTGAGAATGGGTAAATGTGTTACAAAAGTAACAATGCCCCTTTATGTATTGAATGTTTGGGGGGTGGGGTACACAAAGGTAGCCACTATGAACTTTTTTTTCCAAAGTAGACACACTATTTCTACCACTAATGGGTATGAGTTCTATGTGCTCATCATTTTTGCCAAACTTTATGTAGCCAGTCTTTTTTGTTGTTGTTCTTCCTAATACAGGGGTGGGGAACCTTTTTGGCTGAGAGAGCCATGAATGCTACATATTTTAAAATGTAATTCTGTGAGAGCCATACAATGTGTTTAACACTAAATACAAGTAAATGTGTGCATTTTATGTAAGACCAACACATTTAAAGTACAATAAGTCTCTGAATTCTTTTAAATAACATTATTATGCTGTTGCTAACCAATGATGAATAAAGTACTTCTTACCATTAATGCAACTTCTGGTACTGCATGGTTTTGCTGATGGCTTTGTAGTCTGGTTGATACGTGGTGAAGTTAAGCTTCATGCAGAGGTTGAGACTTTCATCCGTGAAACCTGATCGTAGGTTGGTCTTAACGTTCTGTGCATGTGAGAGAAAGACTGCTCACGTGCATAAGTAGAGCCAAATATTGTCAGTACAGCAATACTCACACACTGCAGTGTTTGGTAGGTGACGAGAAATGCGTTCCAAGTTTTGACAATCATCTGGTCTGAGAGTTGAAGTTTTTTCATTTCTCCCCACTTGTGTTTGCTGTCATACAAGTCTTTCCAAATCTTCATTCAGTGATTTGAACTTATTCACCCACATGTCTGAGGCCTTCACGTTAGCAGCTTGTAGCTCAAAATCTCTGATGAAGACACCAGGGATGTAACTCAGGTCGGCGCTATCCACTGCACACTCGTGTGGATGGGTGATGAACTTAAAAAGACGAGTGCGCTCACGAAATTCTCCAAAGCACGCTTTGAATGACTGCAGGAGATTAGATGTGAAGCCCACTAACTGCTGGAGATCAAGATATTGAGCAGGGTCACTTGCTGTGCATGCATCTTTAAACTCTCCCAGTTTTTCAAAGTGTAGTAAACGACCTGTTTCAATGTTGGTGGTGAAGAGTTCCAGCTTGTTTTCAAATGCAAACACTGCTTGTTGAAGGAATAAGACTGTATTTCCAACACCTTGCATTATTACATTGAGCTGGTTCAGATGTTCAGTCATGTCTACAAGATAGTAGTACTTCAGGAGCCACTCAGTGTTAGCTAACTCAGGATTCTCGACATTTTTCATTTCAAAAAGAGTCCAAATTTCACTCAGACAAGCCACGAAACGGCTGAGCGTCTTCCCTCTTGACAACCTATGTACATTGCTGTGCGGAAGCAGACCAGGATAATTATTCCCAACTTCATCCAGCAGTGTTTTAAACTGGTGATCATTTAAAGTTTGGGCAATAATAAAGTTGACCACCTGAGTGACCAGCGACATTCACCTCACCAAGTTGCTTGCCACACATCTGTGCACAAAGAACCTCCTGATGTAGGATGCAGTGAAAACTTAGGATCTGTCTGTTTTCATGTTCATGAAGAAGCGCTACGAATCCTCTGTCTTTTTCCACCATGCATGGAGCACCATCAGAACATACTGAAATAAGCTTATCCATCGGTAGATTTTTTCTTTAGCGAACTCAGTGAAAGACTTGAATAAATCCTCCCCTCTTGTTGTCTCTTTCATAGGCAAAACAGCAAGACTTTTCTCACGTGGTGTGTCACCAACAGCATACCTTCAATCACACTGAACTGGGATAAATGGCTTAGGTCTGTTGACTCATCCAAAGCGAGAGAAAAGAATGGTGCTGCATTTATGTCCTTCACTTGTGTTGCCTTAATTTGACTTGCCATCATGATGATACGACTGTGAACAGTTCTTGCCGACAGAGGCATATCTTTTATTTGTTTGATTATCTTGTATTTATCCAAAAAGTCATCAAAAAGTTCATTGGCAACATCAAGCATGAATATTTTGACATACTCCCCATCTGTGAATGGCTTTCCGTTTCTCACAATTGCTAAAGCACCAGCAAAGTTAGCCGAATTCCAGTCACATTGTTGGGTACAAACACAAAGTTGCTGCTGACTAGCTTGCACTCTGCACTGTAGCTCTTGACATGCTTTCTTCCTGCTGTCCCCCGTTGGATATTTTGATGCAAATGTAGTATGGCGTGTGTCAAAGTGCCGCTTTATATTTGACTGTTTCATTGATGCAATTTTAACATTGCATATTAGACACACTGCAGAACCTGCTCTCTCCACAAAGGCAAATTCCTCTGTCCATTCCTGCTGAAAAGTAAGATACTCCATCTCTTTTTTTTTTTTAGTCATCTTCTTCATCAAAAGGGTTTCTGCAATTAGCTAGATGACTACTTAATTAAAAGGAGGGAAATTTACTTCCTGACCTCACAATGACCCGTATACATTACCCATTAGCCAATAGAAATTTGTTGTTATCCCGGAGGACAGCTGTAATTGGCTCCAGCCACCCGCAACCGTGAACATGAGTGGTAGGAAATGAATGGATTGTAATACATGAGAATGTTTTATATTTTTAACGTTATTATTTTTTTTTATTAAAGATTTGTATGTGAGCCAGATGCAGCCATCAAAAGAGCCACATCTGGCTGTGAGCCATAGGTTCCCCACCCCGGCCCTAATGTATGAAATTCATCTTTGGATCTACTCACTGGTCAATTCTCAAACAGAAAAGAATTCTGAGAAGATTTCATTAACCTAGAATGTATATGACAAATACCCATCCAGAAACCAACAAGTCAATCTGAATATTGCTTTCTCCATTTTGAGAGCACTGCAGGAACTGTACTCGCACAGAGAATGTGGTCAGTTGGCGCTTCCTGTCCAGGCTGAGAAGATCATTCATGTCTTGTACTGTTCATTCAAAATCAAACACCTGAAAACAGAAGAAAATGTTCATGGGAACTCAGTCCAGTGAACACTTAAGCAGCACATGCTACCAGCAGAGCACTGTGCTGAACGTGTGGGGGACGCAGAAATGTAAAGGAAACACTTTATGTGATACCTGGCCAGCTCTCTGACCCTCAGCCTCAGTTCCCAGACACACTGAGACTGTGGCCATCTGCCTGGCATTGGCTAAGCAGGGGCCCTTGGAAAGATAAGATGTGTGCTGTGTTGGTCCCATAGGAGTGAGGACCATACCGAATTGTCACAGGGTGTAGCAAAGTATTTTTTGTACTGTTCAAAAACACAAACTAATAAACAAAAAGCCCTAATCCAAAAGAACATATACATTTGTTCTACACACCCCAGCAGTTAGGGCCTCAGGACCATTAACTAATAATAGCTGTAATTTATGAGTACTCATTTTCTGTTTCTTCTAAGACATTCTAAGCTGTCCCTTTACTTGGTCCCTAACGCACCCAAGGACTGTGACCTGCTCCGACAATCACAGCTCTTCACACGGAAGAGCCAACCCTAACCCACCGCTGAGGACTGGGCAGGACAGTGCAGGGTCTGAGTCCATCTTTGTCCAGGAGGGGACAGGTCCCAGCCAGAATCTACCCACAGGGTCCTCCATTTGACACCTGGTCAGTACTTCTGCCTGGAGGGGAGCTGTGCCTGGGCTCTTGGTGTTGAAGGGGGAAATGGGCAGCTTGGAAGGGCCCCACCCGTCAGAGTGGGCAGTCCCAGGGGCAGCATTAATGAGTGGTGCTGGGCGCAGAGCAAGCATCTGCGTGGCGGTGGCCCGGATGGCTCCCTGGCCCCTCATCACATCTCCTCCCCCAGTTTATTCCTGTCTGCAGCATCCAAGCGGGTTTGGCCTGTGCTTTTCCCGCCCCTCCACTATGTCAGAGCCGCACAGGCTGGGCCTGTTTGTCGCGGTGTGTAGCTGTCTGGCACATACATGATCCCAAACCCACTGCAGTCAGAGAAGAAAAACACCTTCCTGGAAATTCTCGAGAATCTGCGTTGGGGTGACAGATTTGGGGATGACGACCACATTCCTCTGGATCTGAAATCGGATCAAAACCTACAGGGAAAAGAAAGTCTCATATGAGAGAAAGGCAATTACGTGGAGTCAGAGACCTGCCACTTCCCAGACAGTTCATGTTTCGTTGTGCAGTGAAGCCCACAGTCAGGGGCAGCAGGCACTACCCCCACAAGCATTCCCTTCCAAAGTCCTCAGGAGCCAAATGCACTTCTGCACTGTCCCACCAGCACATCTGGAAGGACACCAGCTGGCGAAAGGAGCTCAGAGGACCTGCTGATGCCTTAACGAGAATTCATTAATGTGTCCAGTCTGCCGAACTGCAGGACATTAGAACCAGGAAGAAAATAATAAACTCCTTTTGTGGTCCAGTGAGCTGGGGGTTGGGGGAGGTATCCTGGGAGCTTGGGAAGCAGAAAATTGCTCGTGGGGCCTGATTTTACGGGTCCATGGTCACCCCAAGCAGCTGGTGAACACTGGACAGTTCTAGTCAGTCACCAGCTGGGCCAAAGTGAGAAGTTCTCCCCTCCCCCTGCACGGACCGTGGCCCCAGGAGAAAACAAAAAGGTGCCCTCCCAGCCCAGTGGGTGCCACACCTACCTGAGCTGAGGACTTCGACTTCTGATGCTTCCTTGCGATGGTCTGGATCACAGCGTTGTCCATCAGGTCCTCGCTGGAGAGAATAGCACAGGGGACGTGAGACCAAATATGTGCATTTCCTTCTTAAAAAAGACAAGACTTTCTCCAAAATGGAAACTCTAGATTTACTTTTGTCTGATCACGATACTTGCTCAGTGTGGGAAATCTAAATGGTGCAGAACAGTTTATCAGAAATCCATCATCTAGGAATAAGCATGGCTGACATTTCAGAGCAGACGGCTGGACAGGCGGCTTTCATTCGTATTTGCTGTTTGTCGGGAGACCCAGGCAGCAACATCAGAGAGCCTAAGGCATGGGCTTCTGGCCATGGTGTGCCCCTTGGACTTCTGACCTCTTCTTGTAGAATCTAGAGTAGTGCCTAAGGCACCATCCTCACCATGAATAGACAGTTGTTTGTTGTAATCTCAGGAAAGTTCACCTCAAACCCAAGAGAAAGTTGAGCCTGGGGATATTTATGGAGAGCTTTATGCAGAGACTCTGAAGACTGCCTGTGGGTCTGCCACTCAACATCTGTCCAGCAGTGGCCAGGCCTGAAGCATTTTTGGGAGCCATTTTTCCCCCCAGCAAATATTTACTAAGCAGTCATTGTGTTTCAAATACTGGGCTAGAAATAGTTCTCAGTGTCTATGAAGGGACCAAACAGAGCCCACTCCACATGGCCTGGGTCCAGGCCACCAGCCTCCCCCTCCTCTCGGACGGCTCCCACCACCACTCTCTCACTGGGCTCCTCCACCCCACGCTCAGCTGTGAGTATGACACAGCCTTCAGGAACTCCCTCACTGATATCAAGTTCACACACATGTGCCCATTTCACATGGGAAACACACAGGCAATAACAATCAAATAATGTCAGCCTTTCCTAGGTCACTAATATGTCCCAGGCACTGAGCTATGGGCTGGGCCGAGAGTCATGATTTCAATGCAGTCTCCACAACTCAAATAGCTCTGATAAGTAGGAGAGACTGAAAAGAAAATAAAGACAAAAGAGTGACAAGGGCTATGGATGAAACATGAACAAGTCAGGACGGCTTCCTGGAGGAGGTGACGTGAAACTGAACCTTATATTAGAAACTGGAATTAGCCAGATTAAGAAAAAATGATAAGCCTGACCAGGCAGTGGCACAGGACTGGGACTCTGAGGACCCAGGTTCAAAACCCCGAGGTTGCCAGCTAGAGCGTAGGTTCATCCGGCTTGAGTGCAGGCTCACCAGCTTGAGCATGGGGTCACTGGCTTGAGTGTGGTATCATAGACATGACCCCATGGTCGCTGGCTTGATTGAGCCCAAGGTTGCTGGGTTGAGTAAGGGGTCACTCGCTCTGCTGCAGCCCCCCAGTCAAGGCACATATGAGAAAGTAAACAATGAACAAGTAAGAAGACTGAAGAGCTGCAATAAAGAATGATGCTTCTCATCTCTCTCCATTCCTGTCTGTTTGTCCCTATATGACCCTCTTTGTGTCTCTCTCTGTCTCTGTCACAAAAAGAAGAAAAGATAAGATTTCTAGATAAAGAGAATGGGGTTTGCAAAGGCACAGAGACTAGAAAGCAGGAGCCCTAAATAGTTTCAAGGTTGGTACATAGCCTGTTGGCAGGAAGAAATGAGGCAGAAATAAGCAGAGGCCAGACCAGGAATTGAAGAATTTGTAAACAGAAGAGGAACACAATTATCATGGGATAGCTGTCTTCAACTGCTGTGTGGACAGTGGCTGAAAACCAAGAAAACCTGTGAGGAGTTAATAGTCTGCTGTAATCTCTGGAGATAATTCATATTTAATGAAGACAGAGACAGTAAGAACAGAGAACAAGAGACAGGACAGGCCCTGGCCAGTTGGCTCAGCAGTAGAGCATTGGCCTGGCATGTGGAAGTCCTGAGTTAGATTCCCGGCCAGGGCACACAGAAGAAGCACCATATGCTTCTCCACCCTTCCCCCTCTCCTTTCTATGTCTCTCTTCCCCTCCCACAGCCAAGGCTCCATAGGATCAAAGCTGCCCCGGGAGCTAAGGATGGCTCCATGGCCTCTGCCTCAGGCACTAGAATGGCTCTGGTTGCAGCAGAGCAGACGCCTTGATGGACAGAGTATCGCCCCCTGGTGGGCATGCTGGGTGGATCTAGGTCACACACATGCAGGAGTCAGTCTGCTGACCCCTGCTTCTCACTTCAAAAAGAAAGAAAGAAAAAAGGACAGACTCCAAGTTCTCTGGGAGAATAACCAATGCATCTTGCTGACAGGTTGGATTTGTGGGAATCGGAGAGGGAAGATGTTTCCGGCCCAGGTAGCAGAGTGGGTGGTGGCTCATCCATTGATGGGGGAGCACAATATACAGTCCAGGTTCTGGGAAGATGATTCCATAAGGAATCTGTGACCCATTCTGAGAGAGAGGTCTGGCAGAGCACTGGAGGTTATGCTTACTGCTGGTTTTGTTGCTTAAAAGTCACTGCCTCCTGAAGGCAGCAACTGAAGTGACTCTCCTCTGCTTTCAGCAATAGCTCCTCCCTTAGCCTATGCAGACCAGGGGTGCTGAAAGTTCCATTTGTGGGGTGCCCATGGTCTCCTCGCCCTGCCCATGCTTTCCTCAAACCTCTGCTGACTGTGCAAATGATACTGGAGCATGCATCCATTTCTGGCCACAAAGCCCTACCTGGAACCCCCGAGCAACTGGTAAGCAGTCACGGACACACCTCTGGAGTGGCAGAAGCTGATCAGAGTCTTCTGAGCAAGGTATGGGTGGCATTCAATCTACAAAGAGAATCACAGCTGACCAAAGAACATGCAGACCAATGAGACACTGGAAAAGAGCACCTACATCAATGTCCTGGCTCCATCACTCATGAGCTACATGATCACCACCTCCAGGCTTAAGTGTCCTTGCCTGTGAAATAAAAGGCTGGGTTGAGGGGCTGCCCACTGTCCTCAGTCTTAAGGAACACCTATGCCATCTGAACGCTCAAGAATCCCTGCTCAGTGAGGCCCTCCCTGACTGCTTGAGGTACAGTGCAGCCTGCTATCTCCTTGTCACCTGTACCTTCCTCTGTAGCATGGGACATTAGTTGACATCTTGTGTATTGTCATTCTGTGAAATTGTCTATATGTTGTGACTAGACAGGGACCTGGGTCTGATTTTGTGTTGTTTGAGACATTCCCCGACCTCTAGGATAAGCCAGGCATGCAGCGGGTGCTTAGTGAACGTTTAGTGAATAAAGGGAGCTGGGAGTTACGCGTGACAAACACGTGCTACAATAACTCCAGGGGACAGTTTATGAAACTGGAGAGCAGATTCCTTTCTCCTCCACACTCTCAAAGTCCTCATGTATAATTCCAGGTCATAAGTGAACTTAAATTAAATGCTAGTTTAGAGTGAATTCAGAATGGTGGGCAGTACCCTCATACCCAGCAGGCATAGGCTGAGCTGCAGGGACCAAAAAAATAGAGCCGCTGGCTCTCTGAAAACCTCTTTCAGGGTATATTCCTGGGGATCCCCAACCCTATTTAGGAAAAGGTCCCTGAAGCCCCTCCTCACCCCACAGACTAGGCAACAGCCCTCCCATGATTTAAAAGTGCCTCTCAACAGGTCTGGCCAGATGGGTCAGTGGATAAAGTATCATCCCAGCATGGCAACGTTGCAGATTTGTTCCCCAATCAGGGCACATACAAGAAGCAATCAATGAGTGTACAATTAAGTGGAACAATGAGATGATGCTTCTCTCTCTCTCTCCCCTCTCCCCTTCCCTCCTCTCTCTCTCAAATCAGTGGACAGCTCAACAAAAACCCACATAGAAACCAAGAAGTTTTGCACAGAAAGTTTGTATGTGTGAAGTTTTAAAGAATGGGAACCTATTGAGTGTGCAAGTTGGGACACCGGCCATTCTTCATGGGTGGTGACTGAAAGAGCTTCCAGAAAGCGGAGGACATTCTGGCTCTTGCTCTGGGTACTGAAGAGTTGTGTGTGTTCACTTATGGGAACTCAATGAGCTGTGTCCTTTAGGATATGTGCACTTTTCTGTATGTATGTTGTATCTCAATCCTAAAACTTTATGTATAAAAAAATCAATAGAATATGATGCTCTATTTTCAGTATCTCCACTGGATACTACCCATGCGCCCATCACCAAAGATGGGCAGTCATGCTGTGGAATCCCACACGGAAACAAGAGTACAGGAAGCCAGACACAGAAGAGCATGCCAAGTGTCACATTATCTATACAAAGTCCAATAACTAATCTGCGCTGTTAGAAATTGAAACAGTGATGGGGAGCACAGACCAGAGAGCAGCAGGATGGGGCTCCTGGGGTGGCGGCCATGTTGTTTCTCCTTCTGGGCACTGGCCCAGAGCTAGGCCCAGTTAGAATAATGTATGAAACTCTATTCTTATGTGTGCCTTTTTCTGTATGCACATAACACATTAATAAAAAGTTTAAGTAAAATAAACACCCTTTCTTCATACAAAGGCAGCCAGTATAGTAAACACCCTTTCCTCACGGTCATTTCTCAGCATGCAAGTCTCGGTAGAGTCTCTGTCAACCTCTCAGTAGCCTATCACTTTCAGGCTGCAATCAATCTGCCTGGGCTAGAGAGAGCGGAGAGAGTTGCAGGGTGAGTCCCCAGGAAGCCGGCACCACCTCTGACTATCACTAACAAGGGATGAAGGCCTGCTGGACCCTTTGCCACTTCTGAACATACCTGGCAAGTCGTCCATGGATGCATGTGGAAAGCCACGCTTATGCCCTGCTGTCCAAGGACACCAGCTCACCAGATGAGCCTTTTAAAAAGGTCTCACTGGTCCTCGCCAGTTGGCTCAGTGGACAGAGGATCAATCCATCCTGTCAGAGCTTGCGGGTTCGACCCCGGTCAGGGCACATATGAGAAGCAATCAATCCAACAACTACAACGAAGTGAAATGAAGAAAAGAAGGAAGAAAGGAAGGAAAGAAGGAAATAAGGAAGGAAAGATAAAGAAGAGTTCTTGTTTCTTGACCCATCATCTGCTTACCTGCTCCATAGTCATGATTTCTGACAGCCATTGGAGAAAATTCCTCCTTCGTGTCCCACCCCACTTTGTTTCCAGGGTGGCCATGTGGAAGTAACAGCCAAAAAGCTGGTTCCATCCTTTCAAGTCACTTAGCCATACACAGCTTACCTGGTTAGTCAATGGCTTGAATCTCAAGTTGGGTTTATTCAAACATCTCTCCAGCTGCTTATGGTTGAAGTTAGATAGCCCAATAGCTTTCACCAACCCTGCAGTCACCATGTCCTTCATGGCCAAAAGAGAACAAGAATTATTTTTGGCACATGGGTTCTGTCTACTCCATTGGTAATTCATGGTCCACACTCCTTCACACAGTATCCTAGAACTGGTCCTAATATTTTAAGATATTATACTTGATGCATTACAAGCATTTTTGCACTTGGGGTCTATTCTAGTTCCATCATGTAGTAGTTGTGGGATCTTGGACACATTATATGACCTCACTAAGCCTCAATTTCTTCATCTTCCAAATGGGAATAATCTTCTCTGAGTCACAGGGTTAAAGATTACATCGAATAATAAACAAAGAGCAGTTAATTAACATTTGGCACACATACCTATTACTCTGAACTTCTGTCGATAGGATGTTGGCAAGGATGTCTTTTGCTGACTGGAACTGCTGAGTATTCTTTTTACCAAAATTATCATCTTTTTCAACACAATGATGCACTATCATTCTAATCCACCATCATTTCCCTTGTGAAGGGACCTGAGGGCAAAAACACCATAGCTCTGTGCTGTTTGTTTACCAGCAAGGCAGACTGGCCTTCAGGTTCAGAAAAAGCATGGCCTGGTGCCAGGATAAGTGGTCAGCATGAGGCCTAGTAGCCATGGGGCCGGTGGCCAGAGTTGGTGAGCAGGGAATCCATCACCCAGACCTCACTCATGCTACACGGACAACCCAGAGCTTTGCCCATGTAGTTTAGGAAAAGCAGCATCTGTGATGGAAGGGTTGAGGACCTCCTACACTGACACTGTTCCTGAAAGATTAGACATCTCAGTAAATCTCTGTTTCATCAGTTCTCCTGTTTAGAGAAAGCCTGGCCCAGGTGGTCCTCCCTGACTGTGCTCCCCTGCCCCCTCTGCTGGATTGACGTCAAGCACTCCCACGCCTGCACCTGTCCATCTCATGTCAATGGCTCCAGAGTCTTGTCTCCTGAAACTCAGCAAGTTCCAATGTGAACTTGCTTTCTTCTCATGCCTCACACTCATCCTCGTGTAGATTGGCAAGATTACAGATGCCCAGGCTGGGCTAGAAGCCAGGGTCGGCAGGAACCTTTTGTCTTCCTGTCACACCACCAATTCACAGTCACAGCTCTCATACTGTCACTCCCCCCGACCTCCCCTGCTTGACACTGTACTCACCTCAACACTTCTCATCTGGACGCTGGCAGCAGGCTAAAAACATCGTCCCTTCCTCCATGCATCTCCCAGACCCACCCCAACCTCACCGTCTGCCAAAGACCTCATTCTTAAATGCTTTAAAAGAGCTAAAGGAACTATAAAATACTAGAAGTGGTTATGAAAAATGGACTTTTAATTTTCTTTTTCATACCCTTCTGTGGTTTCTATAATGACCATGTGATATTTTGTAACAAAAAAACCAAACATTTAAGAAGAAAGGGAGGTCTGGATTATTTATCCCTAAAATACCTGTTTCAGAGAGATAAGCAAAAGAATTGGAGCATCTCTGAGTCCCAGAGCCAGGTGTCCCTTCCCAGTGCATGCTTACACCTTTGTTTTGAGGACACAACCTGGTGTCTCTTAACATGAGAAGCTCAGGATTTTACGGCTTCTCATTCGGACCCCAGCAGTAGGATGAAGATGCTGCTGTTGAGCTCAGCTTACCTCTCACGTGTCTAGGAAATTGGTATCACTCGGTATCACCACGCCCTTGCAGTCCAAGGGCAGGTCTTCACTGGAGTGAAATAACCAGAAGAAAGGAGCTTACTGGGGGCTGGTGGTCACCCTGACAAGGAGACAGGATGGAAGGAGAATCAAGACATAGGGAATGAAGGTCTGGGTCCGAGCACAGCCCTCACACACAGCTGTGTGGCTTCCCTCCTCCTGACTCCACTTGATCTTCATAAAACCAAAGGATTGGTGGGCTGCATGGCCCGCAAAGTCCCCACCATCCCGGAAGTTGACTGCCCACCTCTCACGTGTCAGGAAAGGAGGACATGGAAAGCTTGCCAATTGTCAGGCAATGTTTAGCTTTCAGGTAAAGTAGAGGAAAGGGGTCTACTTTTTTATCTAAGAGCTCAGCTGACTTCCTCCCAAGGTCACTATGAGGCTATTCTTGGCTTTTTTAGAATTCTCAACATGGTAAGAGATAAAGAAAACAGAATATATAGGATCAGAGGAGGTGCGGGGTGGAGAAAGAGCTCTACGGGGAGCAAAGGGGTCCCCTAAGACACCTGTAGGAACAGACTCCCGGCATACACAGCTCAGTGTCGCCTGTTGCTGGGTGGATGGTGTATGATACATGTTTATTTAATGATACCTAAGCAATAGTGGGGAGAATGTCTAAAATTGCAACCTGATTCACATTTTATATAAATTTTTCATGATGAAGTAAATGACTGTCCCACTTCAAAGCCACCTCCCATGTTGACATTCCTCTAGCCCTCGGCACAAGCTCTATCTGGCCTCATCCTTGGCATCTGCTCAGCACCCAGACAGCCCATTGCATGGACCTGCTAGAAGGTAAGGGCCAGGCAGAGCAGAGTAACACACAGCACATCTGAGCATCAACTTCTGGGCCCCAATAACCCTACTAAATCTTTCTGTGCCTCACTTGCACCATCTGTGCAATGGGAATATTGACAGTACCCACCTCACAGGACACTTGTGAGGGTTAAATGAATAATATCTGTGAAGCACCTAGAACAGTGCCTGACCCAGTGTTAAAATAATACTAACAGCTGACAATAAGTGCAACACAGCTATTGTTGTTACGTTCAGTCCTATTTTCTGGGGCACTGACATCACAGACAGAAATCATGTCTGATATAATTCTCTCTCATGTCACTTTCTGGGCATCTTCTGTTCTCTACTAATGTGACTGATGTGTAGTTGCTACATCCTTTATTGAAATTAAACACAAAGCCTGAGAGTAAAACTGTACCAGGAATAAAGTGGATTTTTTCGTTTAATCTAAGAAAAAAGCCGACTGCTCGGCACACACTGTGGTGCACACACGGGATATGCCAGTGCAGCTGTCACCCACTCCAGTGTAGGGAAAGCATCCTTTCAAGATGCCACCTGTGTGACTGGCCCTTGGTCAGGCAGGCTGTCGTCATAGTCCGGGGCAGGCACACAGTGACATGCTGGCCAGGACCAACATGAGACTGAGGCTGGAAAGTGACTGAGCAGTGTATAAAGGGGGAAAGCTGTGAGATGGAATCAAGTGAGGAGAACAACAGCAAATAGAGAAATCATCTCCCTCCAGAACCCTGGGGACCTGCTGCAGGTGAATTAGCAGACGTGTCCCATATCACAAAGAGGCCATCACTCCCCAAACAGGACTTAACCTACATGAAGAAACAGGGCCAAGAAATTCTCTGACCTGGCAAGTTGAAAGTATTCGAGTCCAAGCCTTGCCTGAGCTGAGGCCTGGAGATTACAACGTGTGTGCGTGGCTGACACAGCCCTAGAACCCCTGTGCCCTGGCGGCTGGCTGGCTCTTTCCACCACCCATTGGGGCAGCACCAGGAAGGAAGGCTGCCAGTTGGGGATCTCACCAGGCCTGGGCAATACCTTCAAACCCATGGGCCAGTGTATGAGGTAGAGTAGAGGTCTAAGTACTCCAACTTCAAGGCCTTCAGGGTCTTGGAGCAGGCTGATCTCACCAAAGGCTTCTTATGACAGGTTCACCAGAGCTACAAGGGAGGTAAGTGCTGACAGTCGGTCACAGAGCCAGGGTGGAGACATCTGCCTCTGGGTCTCATAAATCCAACATCTGGAAGATGAATATCCAAAACCAGGTGGCCATAAATACAGTGGGGCAGTGACATTACCCTTTGATGGTCCAGCACTCCCACAGGGAGGGGTCTCCAAAGCTGGCCCAATTTCTACTAGTGGGAAATTGGGGACACTGAAATTATTTGATGGGAAGTAGAGGTAGCTAATTATTTGGATCCATTGGGACAAAAATAAATTACCCACAGGCAGAAAAGATATGCATAAAACAACAGAATTTCTATATTGAGTTTCCCACTTAAACATACTCCATGATAAAGGCCTGTGTTACTGAGGCTTCATACCCTCCAGGTTAAACTACATAAGTGAACACATACTGCCTTATACTTAGTTAGATATTTCCATGCAGAAGGTCTCCCACCTTCTGACTCCTGTTCAAATGCACACTGCTTTCACCTCCACTATCTCCTATATACAGCACAACTCTCACTCATATAAAAGAGAAAACCTTCAGCGGTGCTCCTTTGTCTGTGGAGAAAGAGAAGTCCTTAAACGTTGTGCAGCTCCTCCATGATCAGGCCCGTCCATGGCTCCAGCCTCACTGCTCCTTCCTTCTGCTGCAACCATTGCTCAGTCCAGGAACATCAAGCTTCTTACAAGTCCATGTACCCCATGCGCTGTCTCATGCCTTGTGCCATTGTTCTAGTTGACCTCTCTTCTTGTCACACTGTCCTCAACCCCTTCAACTGCACCACTCCCAGCATGTGCACGAAGCTGCAGAAGTCCTTGTCAGGTCTGGTTCAAGTATGAATGCACTTGGAACACTGGCGCTATGGGAGCCTGGAAAAGTGTTTGTGCGCTTTGTCAGCTGTCTCATCACCAAAACCCTGAGCAGCCTGCACTTGCTCTCGCTGCAGGGAAGGTCCTACCTTACTGACGATGAACAGGTCCCCCGCTGTACCAGGCCTTCCTTGATCTTGCACTGGATCCCACCTCCGACCTCATTCTCATTGTGCTACAGGTATGTGCAGTCAAAGTGCCGATACCCCGCATCTACTGCCACTTTCACTGCCTCGGTCACTTCCCCTGAAGCTGCCTGAAAAATGAGGAAGATTCATGGAGCTGTCCCGCTGACCACCTGCAGCAGAAATAGACCATGTGCTTGTAAGCCACCGGGCTTTTTTTGTTTGGTTGTTATGCGGCACTTTTGGGGTAATAAATTGCAAATGGCAGATTTGTAATGTACCATGAGTAAAAATAAATAAAAAGAAGACTTTGCACGGATCAGGGAAGGGTGACTAGGATTAATGTAATTATATGCCTCTGAAACCCAACAACAAAAAGGAATGCTTTGGTCTCCTAAGCACAGTTTTCACAGCCTTCCCTTATCTTGTGTGCAAGAACATGTAGGTTCCTACTCCCAGCTGTGTGCAGAAGACACGTGCATAAAAGACTTAAAGTCAAAGTCAAGACAGTTAAATCCATTGAGCACTTACTGAACACCTGCCAAATGCATGGCCTTGACTGGATGCTGAGAACCACAAGTGAAATCACAACCTTGGCCTCAAAGACTTAAGTTGACAGAAAAAATAATTTAAATAATGTTTAGATGAGTGGGTATTGATCATTCTAATTCTTACTCCTCCAATAACTTTCTATGTGACTTCTTAAAGGAATATATTTTTATCAAAGACTAAGTTAAACAAACAAAAAACAAAGGGAAAAGAAAGTTTGAAATTTAGTGCCAAGTCTCAAAGTACTGACAGGGATCAGAAGTCCAAAGTAGAGAAAGTTCCGAAGTTCAAAGTGCTTCCATTACCAGGTTTTTACAAGTGGAACACGAAGGATCAAAGTTTCTGTTTAAAATGAACTTGGCAATGGCAGTTTCTTTATATTTTTGATACAGAGAAATGTCCCAGTAACAACTGTCCACTGTTTGATCTGGTTAGGTGACTGCCACTCTTTCCGCTTGTGCACAAGCCTGTCAACCTTTTCTTCTGGGCTTTCACAAACATTATTTCTGGATAACTACGATTTGGTCTCAATATGAAGCATCATGGGGACACACTCCAGTTTTAGAAAGCCTGTGATCTAAAAATTCTTTCAAACACAGGAAGCCTCCCAGGGAGGTACAGGCAACTAGCTGGTCTGGCAGATGCTGTAGCTGTGCCCGCGTTTGCCCGCGGCGTTCGGGCAGGTGTCCCCGGGGTTTTCCAGAGGGTGTCCCCTCCAAATCAGGGCAAGCTGCCTTAAGGAATAGTGCCGTCCCTCCCCCACCACGGGCACGCCTCACCTTCCAAGTGTCCAGGCCCAGAACAGGTATCTTCTCCATGCTTTGGAGGGGCATCTGTGGCTTTGACAGGACTCAGAAGCCACCGAGGTGGACTCCTGAGTGGCCAGTAACTCCGAGGCGCTGGGTTATCTGGAAGCGGGCAGCCCCACATCTCCTGAGAAAGTGAGCTGCTGGGAAACCGGGTGAGCAAGCTTTAGGCTTTGAGGTCTAGGTGGGTCTGGTCTTCTAGCAACTCATCGCGTCAGAGGCGCGCTGCACCAGGAGAGGAGTGAAGCCAGGCTGATGAGCTGAGGTTCCAAGGGTCCAAGGGTCCGCAGGGCCACCCCCAGGGCAGTCTGGACAGAACAGGGTCTGGGGCGCTGTGTCCACCACTCTGGGAAACTGGGACCAGGGTTAGTCCATGACCCCCACTCTATAAGGAGGGGCCTCCAGGATAAGGAGGGGAGGCCTCATTCTTCCCCCACAACTGGTTGTACTAGGGCGGGGACCCCGAGGGTCCCACTGGTTCATAGGAATGTATTTTGTGCTTTGTTCTCCATCGATGACCTGTTGTGCTGAGTCCAGTAAATGCTTTTTATTACCCGAAGACCTTGCGGCAAGGGGCGTCCTGGGGGCAGGGGCCAGACAGGGGACCGCTCCCCCCGGGACCAGGGGCTGGACCACCCTTGCTGGGGCCTCAGTTCTTCGGATGGAACTGGACGGAATAATTGTCCTGGCTGGGATGAGAAGGCTTCCAGAGGGAAGTAGGCACATCAAAACAATAAACAGAAACCAGGGAACAGAGAGGACACAATGCCCCTCTTACGCCCCCTGGAGCTCGCAGGTCCTGCTCCTTTGCTCCCTAGGGCCTGGGTGCCCCACTGCCCGGATGACCCCAAACAATGGTGTTTAGTTTTCCTGTTTCCTGAATGTGGCTGCAGCATTGGGAATGACCACCAGGGTGCGGCTAGATGGATCAACTGGAGCAGGGAAGGGGTCATTCTGGTGGAGCCCCTGCCTCTGACCCAACTTGTACCTTTTATTATTAGCCCGATCTCCATGATGATGCGGTTCTGCTCAGAAGCTGGAGGGGGCTGCGAAACCCTCTCATTGATTCATTCAGCTACTGTGAAAAAAGCAAAATTACTTTTTATTTGTGGGAATATCAAAAATCCTTGATACACCGCTTTTGCTTCACATTATGGCCACAAGTATTTTTGTATTTGCTACTGTTTATGCTGTTTGACTTGTCCTGTTTTGTCTTAGTCCAGTGTGAAAATAAGCTGTCCCTGAACCTGAATGAAACTTGCAGGATGGGAACTGTGAACACAGGTTTGCTGGAGAAGCTGGTAGAGTACCTGGTGTCTGCCCTCCAGAACAGAATACTGTGTCCCCGCCTCCCTGTCAATCTATTGAAACTTCTCCAGCACCCAACAGGTCACAGGCCTGCTGTGGAAAAGGTGGGTGCTTCTCCCATTCACAGCCCATCTCCTAGCTATGCATTGGGGGAAGGTTACTTAACCTCTCTGAGCCTCAGTTTGCCCATGTGAAATCTGGGGTGCTATGAGGAGCAAACTCAGAGGGTTATTGTCAGGACAAAATGGAATAAACCATGGAGAGTGCTGACTCTGCGCTTGGCTCTGTGGAAAGGGCTGCTGAGGGCTATGGTTTTTTTATTTATGATTTTCTCTTCTCCATGAAGAAGCTCTCTACCTCTAGCCTCAGTTATTCTGTGGCCTTAGGAAAAGCTATTTTCCATTTGTAAAGGAGGTTTCACATTCTATCTGTGCAATCCCTTCCTGGGTGTAGCCAGAGCAGGGACCCCTGGGGGCTTGCTGAGGTACACTCAGATACCTGAGAAGATTCAATTTGTCAAAAATAGATATAGTTAGTGCCTACTGCATGCAGGTCCTTTTCTAGACCCTTATCATAGTTTAATGAATGGAGCAGACTAAAATTTCTACCTTCCCGGGCTTCATTCCAGCTGGTGCATCGGCCACTTCCACTAGACATCACAGACACAGGACGTTTGATGTGACACCTTCCTGACCTCCTCTAGATATGGCTTCCTCTGCCTTCATTGTCAGAAGGACAACAGATGCCAGGAACAACTAAAGGAGTGAATGGGCTCTGAGTCAAGAGAGAGGCTCCTGTCGGGGGACATCTGGGGCTGAGACCAGTGGGGGTCAGCATCTGGAGGATGTGGACGTTATCATCCTAAAGCAGTTAATGGCTTACATGCAGGCCAGCCCTTCTGGCCCAGACCTGGAGCACCATGCCAGCCTTGTTTTGACCTGGAGCACCATGCCAGCCTTGTGATGACTAACAGCCTTCGGAGGCAGAGCCCTAAGCGGTGGGGGTGGGTGCATGTGAGCATATAGGGAGGGGTCAGTGCTGGGGCCACTTAAGGAGGACCTGCCAGACGTTGGTGTAGGCACAGGAGCAGACTGCACTCAGACCACCCAGTCGGTGTGCTCAGGCTGGGAAAACACTCTTCTCTAGGAAGCTCTGGGATTTGTTCTGTCTCTGCAGAGGCCCATGGGAAGGCAGGCATGTGGGCGACCTCTCCCCCTCCTGCAGTTCCAGTGCAGTCTCCAGAGTGGCGCTGGCTCCAGCACCAGCTCCTGTACCATCTCAAGTGCTAGACCCATCTGTGTAACTAGAGAACCCAAGCCTATTTAGAGCTTGAGGCATTTTTGTCATTAGATTTGATTCCACCTCCGGCAGCAGGTCCAGAGCCGGAGCCAAGTCCACACCAGTTCTAGCAGCAGCTCCAGAGTTAGAGTCCTGCTACAGAAGGACCTTTAACCCTGCCTTGTCTTGGCACTGGAGGAGCAGGAGCTGCACCTGGCACCTCCCTCTGTGCCAGCTTCTGAGCTATACTCAGCACCAGAGCTGGCCTCTTTTCCCTTCTGGTGGGAGCATTTAAATTTCTTTTTTCTTCATATATAAAAAAAATTTAGAACATTTTATGTGTTAAAATTTATATTTCATATAATGTAATCATTCATATAATTCATCATTTTAAACCAGGGGTGCTCAATTTGTCGATCTCAATCTACTGGTCGATCGCGAAGGAAGTGTGGGTAGATCGCATGACATTAAAAAGACATCTGTCTTTTGATTGGCATACAGGGTAGCCAATCTGACGTCTGAACTTTTGACACCCTACGCATGTGCGTTAAACCAGGGTAACTTGTTCAGTTACATTGCTGCGTAGTTAGCCTTCAATTTATTTAAACTAAATACAACAAAGGGTATAAAGATGAGCTGGTCCGAGTAAGAAGCCTAAAACCTACCACTTTCATACAGAATGGGAGGGGATTTTTTTCACTATGTCATATTCTAAGTGCGTTTGCCTCATCTGTCTGTGTGCCATTGCTATTTCAAAGAAGGGAAATGTGGAGCGGCTTTTTCGGACTGTTCATAAAAACTATGACATTGACTTTCCTCCGAAAAGAGAGCTGAGAAGGAGAAAGGTGAAAGAAGAATAGACAATATTAAATAGTAATAATAGTAAGTTGAATAATGATAATATAGAAGAAATAAATTTATGTTTTGCATTTTTATTGTAGGTAGATCATTTTGACTTGGTCATCTTATAAGTAGTTCTCAAGCTGAAAAAGTGCGGGCACCCGTTTTAAACTCTGCAATTCACAGGCATAACCAGCCCTACTATCTAACTGCAGAATATTTTCATCTCCCTGAAAGGACAGCCCATACGCAGCGGTCTCCCTCCCCTATACCCCCAGCAATAGCTAACCTGTTTTGTCTGTTTCTTTACCTAGTCTGGATTACTTATATAAATGGAATCATAATATGTAGCTTTTTATGTCTGCCCACATGTATTTAAAGGAACTAATTTTTGCTTTTTAAAAATAATTGAAATAGCATTTTTTTATTTAAAAGAGAAATCCCAGGTGAAAAAAAGATTATATGAAGCCTTTACAATAAATATATACAAAATCTTGGGGGGTGGAAACCGCTGTTCTAAGCATCACTGAGAGCAAAAGCCATATTTGTGGCCATCCGAAAATAAGGAAAACATCACTAGTGGAAAGACACATGGGAACCAGAACAACATGCCTCAGAACCTGAGGCCAGAGAAAGGTTTAACATCCTGGTGGTACCAAAACCTCTCAACACTCAGTTTTAAAAAGGGACAAGAAAAAGACACTTGCAGCACAAAACGAGAAGCAGCGCGCATGACCAACTGGTGCCCTGCAGGTGATACGGTCACCTCCCTGCTGAAGACACACTATGGGGACAGGTTATGTCACCACCAGTAGCAGCTTTTGTGTCAGGTGACAACCAGCCCTGGGGACAACATGAGGAAGCAGAGGCCCCACCAGATCCCTGGAGGGAAAGGACACGGGTCTCTGGGGGAATAGCTCACAGGACCCAGAAAGTCCACAGATACATATCTTTATTGAGCACTGCTGAGCCTAGGAGTGTATCCAAAAGAAATTCTTGCACAATTTTTCCAAGCTACATTTATAAGATGACGCATTCCATTACATTACTATTCATTGCAGGGCTGTTGCCCTCATCCTGGCCCCATCCAGGCCCCTGTCCCTCCCGCCCCATAACCGAGCTCCTCCACAGAGCAGCCGGGCCGTCATCCAGGACAGAAGAGAAATGGCCTGACTGCCTGCCTGCCCCCTCTCCCTCTAGGCACAAACCCCTTCCTCTCGGCCAGGAAAGCACATCTAGGGCAGCTCATAGGGACAGCCTTGAACATGCTCCACCCAGGTGAAGCTCTCGATTAGAACAACAGAACTCACTTGAGCTTGTGTGAGCATAGGGCTTTACAAAGCACAGGGGTGTTGGGAAGCTGTTGGAAAGGCAGAGCATCAGACTGGCGGTTTGGAGATAAGAAAGTGCTGAGACTACCACTACCACTCCGCTGGGGTGACCCTGGCCCGCCCCCTCTGCCAGTCCCCAGCCCATATATGCAGCACATTCAGCGTGTGGTTGGGGACACCTAGAGATTCAGTGACCTTGGAAAAATACTACTATTCGATCCTAAGTTTCCTTTTTTGTGAAATGGAGAAGCAGTCTACCACGATATTATGAACACAAGTTCAATAAGATTACACTTGAAATGCCCCTGCACCTACCGAGAGCTCATGTGACAAGGACTTTACAAAGGGACCTACTTGAATAATGTGACCTATCTCAGTGGGAGGCACTTTCTCAGATCATGGGTGTACCGTGTACTGCTATAGCTATAGCTCATGTGTGACAAGAGTTGTCAAAGTGCCTGTCCCCTGTGCCCTGAGGATGGAACTCTGGAAAAAGCAAAGCAGCTATTTTCCCAGGGATGTGTCAGCATGGGGTCTATGGTACAGAAGGAAGGATGTGCTGGGGGCCCAAAATATATATTAAAAAATGAAATGAATTATTGTAAACTTAACCAGGTGGTGATTCCAATTGTTGTTACTTTTAAGATGTTTCATTGGTTGAGCAAAATAATACATTCCCAGTACTTGGCATGCAGCTTTTGATCAGAAAATCCTTTTTTCTCCATTCCTGCTAGTAAAGACCCCCAGAAGCAGTCTGCTTTCACTGGGTGGGGCCAGCAATACACACTCGCTGTCCAACCTCAAGGGTTATCAGTTCTCCAGCCCTGTCACACTTTAGTTCACGGGGATCTTCATTGTCTTTCCTTCCACAAGACATCTCACTGGCCCACTGCCTCAGTGACATGCTGATTGGACCCAGTCACCAAGAAGTAGCAATTACTCTAGACTTATTTGTAAGATATATGCATGTCGAGGGTAAGGAATAAGTTAAACAAAATTAAAGGGCTTCCACCTCAGTGATGTGACTAGGGATCGGTGATCTAGAGCAAGTTGAGCTATCCCTTCCAAGGTGAAAGATAATTAGCTGCACCTGGCCTCTCCTTCCTCCAGAGAAGACACCTAGTGGGTTTTTTCGATTTTGTAGGCAACATACTTCTCATCTTGGTAAATGACTGTCATTTTGGTAAAAAACTGCTAGTTTTGAGCTTGGCCCAAAAGGCTCTAGGATTGGTCCAGGCTGATGTGCAGGCTGCTCTGCCCTGGGCCATGTGACCCAGGAGACCCAATCATGCCTGATGTGTCAGGAGGAGTCGGGGCTGCTGTATGAAGCCTTTCACAGGCCCTTTGGTGACTCAAGTCATAGGCCCTTGAGATTTGGGAGCAAAGCCCTGCCATACCCTTTAGCTAACTATATATTACACTACATGTAAAATATTTATTATATATTGTTATACATATATTAATGTGTAAACTATGTATTAATATTTTACATAGTGTTATATAATAAATTACATATAACAATGCATATATGTATATAATTGTATACTACATTTATATTATAGTGTATGTAACTATATACTATATAATACATGATCTTTACATAACATTTCCTAATTGTTCTGACTAGTACTGCCAATACTATATATATTGAGTTGAAATGGGGGGAGTAAGTATCCTTGCCTGTTCCTGACCCTACAGCAAAAGCTTTGGTTTTTCATCACTGAGTATGGTCTTAGATGTGGGCTTTTCATAAAAGGACTTTATTATGTTGAGTCTGTTTTCTTTTATTCCTGGTTTATTGAGTATTTTTATCATGAGAGGTTGTTGAATCTTGTTCTATGCTGTTTTGCATCAACTGTGATGATTACGTAGGTTTTTATTTTATTCTGATAATGTACATGGGCTGTTTTTTGTATGTTAAACCATCCTCAGAATGGACTCTCTCATGTTTGGCTTACATCCTCATACTTGTGAGATTAACAAGGTCTGTGTGGGAGTCTATGCTATTGCTCTGTGCATCTGTCTTTGTATGCTACTTCACTGCCTTGGTTACTGGAGCCCAAGGAAAAGTATGAGCAGCTAGAATCATATGTCCTATAACTTTGTTCAAGATTATTCTGACTATTCTTGGCCCTTTGTATTTCTACATAAATTTTGAAGTTATCTCATCAATCTGTACATAGAGATATCTGGTGAGGCATTTTATAGGGATTGTACTGAATCTATAAATTAAGTCAGAGAGAACTGACATTTTAACAGTATACAAGAGAAAAATACACCAGACCTTAAAAAGAAAGAAATGATGAGCTGGGAACAAATATTTGCAACTCATATCTCAAGTAAAAGACCTAAAGTCCCCTACAGATAAACAGTTCATAGAAACTGATGAGAAAAACAGCAGCCATGCAATATGAAGTGAACAAAATACCTCATCATACACTTCACAAAAAAATATAGTCTTATACCCATGAAATATGCTCAGTGTCAGTTATATGACAAATGACTAATCTAGAAGATTGAGAATATACTATGAAGCTGTGTAGACATAAGAACTTTTAGTCATTAGTGATGGGGACATCAGTAACCTTTCAATGGAGGTAGTCTGGCCACATCTAGCACAATTACAAATGAATTTGCCTTTGACTCAATAGTCCCAGATTCAGAGAATATATCTCATGGAAACAGCTACACTTGACCTATGTACATGGTAATTCATTGCAGTCTTCTTCATTTGAGCAAAGATTGAAAACAACCTAATTTCCCTCATTGTCACTCAGGTTATATGAGTGATGACGATCCCTGAGATGGAATACAATGTAGGTGGGGAAAAGATCAGGAAGAAAGAGTAAAGAAAGGAAGCTCTTTAACTATTCATTTGCAAAGGTCTCTCCTCAGTCCTGAATGCTCCCATGACTGGCCCTCACTGTTCTGTCCTTACCACTTCAAGCTGGCTTTTCTGGGCACTTGGAAATATGGCTTGACTAGTATGCCAACAATGCCAAGGTCTCTCTGGCCAATGGGATGCAAAGCCCAGGGAACTGGCCCAAGTGTGGACAGTGATGAGAAGGGGGCCCTAACCCGTCTCCTGGAACACAATGCCCAGTTCCCTTGGTAAACTCAAACCCCAGGAGCTGGGGATACCAATGCGAAGACAGATCACAGGGATTTCTTTATCTTACAAATTCAAGAAAAACTTCACAGAGGAATCTAAGAATGGTTTCTTCACATGCCCATTTAAAAAATGGCAAAACTGAGGGCAGGTAAAAGAATGGCCACCTGGGATTATGAGTAAGATGGGTGCTCAGATCAAGGGGCCCCTGTCCCCTCCAGCCCCACCCAGGCTGGTCCTGAGATGCTGGACAAAGACATGTATATGACATGCTGATCCTGGCAACTGCTCCCAAACGAGCTGGAACAGCTTGTCTGTGACCCACATTCCCTCTTTAAGCTTCACTCTAATCAACTTCCTCTAGTAGTACCTAGTGGCACTTAGGTTACACTGAATCGTGTAATCGTCCCAATGGGCCTATGAGGTAGCTGCTCTTATTTTACAGATAGATGAGAGACCTGAGACACACAGAAGCCTCGGGTTGATTGGTTTGTGCACTGGTGCATTAGCACCCATATACTTCTCACTGTAGTGCGCAGGCAGCTGGAATATAAATGTGAACCCCAGACATCTTCCTTGCCCTCCAAGCTCATGGCACAACAGGTGGGACAACACCGAACCCACAGCTAGTAAGCAGGGACTCAAAAGCTGCAGCTAACTTTAGCACAGGTCTTACACACCTGTGGAGTCACAGATATTTCTGGTACTGGCTATAGAGCTAGATCTAGGACCAGTTAAAGAATTAGAGACACCTCCAGCTTGAAGACTTGGACCAGCTCAAGAGTTACAACCAGCTCTGATCCTAGATCTAGACCTAAAGGAATATCCATAATTTGTTCCCTCACCTACTCTGGCACCAGTGCTGGATTAGTCAGCCACAGAACTGGAGCCAATTCTAGAACCAGCTTCAGCACCACGCCTGAGATAGAGCCTGCCCTAGCATCAGCTCTGGCACCAGATGTTATTTATGCTAGTTCCACAACCAAAGCCAGTTATGTGTCTAGCATCAGCTGGAACCCAGACTCCAGCGCTAGAGGCCATCCTGGCAACCCCATCTATATTGGCTCCCAAGCTGAGCCAGCACCCATCACTCTAGCACTGGAGCTGCCCTCTCCCTTGTAATGACCTTCTAAAAGAATTTTTTTTCAAATTCATATATTTTATGGTTTACTACATTTTATGTTTTAACTTTTAGGTACAGTAAAAACTTACCTTTTAATCATTTTTAAATCACATAATTCAGTGGCATTAAGTAAATTCAATATCCTGTGCAATCATCACCACTAGAATGCTTTTACCATGCCTAAGAAATCCTATACACACTAATGCAGATGTCAGACTTTGCCGGGCACTCCAGACCTGTTTTTAGCTCTGGCAGACCTCAAGAGCTCTGTTCAATAGCTGAGGACACTTGGCTCTTTCTGTGGGTAAAGAGTGGAAAATATTGGCATCAGGAATTCCCACATCCCTCACACTCTGACCACCACATACTTCCTTTCTGTGTTTATCCAGTTCCTTACCCGTGGCCTGTGGGCCCCTCCTAAGCACAGCTGACCTTTCCTCTGCCCCTGCCCCACCAAAGCTAAAGACCCCTGACAAGGCCAACCTGCCCTATACCATGAACCTTACAAAGTCAATGGTGACTTTGTCCTGCAAAGCAGAATTTCACCAAGGGGGAAAGGGCAGGCACGGAGCCAACTCAACCCTTCCTCTCATGAAGCATGATACTTCAGATTGCCAAGGAAACTTTCCAACTGGTCCCTAGCGCTGGCCAGCCCAGGACCACATGTTTCAGGGTCTGACTAGTCTGGTAGCTAAAGCATTTTCAGAGTGCAGGGTCCCAGACCAGGTGGGCATCTTCTGCTCAACCTGCCCGTCCAAGCCACCCCAGAAGTCTAGATTCACTATGAAACTCCTGCTGTAGCCTCAGTGTCTTCCCTTCAATGGGCTTGCCAGGCCTACCTACCCTTGTTCACTCAGCCGTGGGTGTCAGCTGAACTTTGGGAACCAGAAGACTACCTGTCACTTGCCAAGGAGTGCGGGCAATGTGCATAGCATCCTGCCCGCCTCAGGGTACTGCCCTCTGTACATTTCCCCCATGTCTCTTACGTGCAGGTCATGGCCACTGGTGCCCTTGGAATATCTCACAATCTAGAAAAAAGGGTCAGCACAGCTTCCATTTCTAGTTCTTGGACCAGCTCCAACGTGTCCTCTACCTTAGCAACAGGGATGTGCAGATGTGCTCAGCACGCACTCGGTCAGCTCTTCCACTCTTATGGGGAAAAGAACAAGGTGAGATTTCCTGAGGCTCCCATTAGCCAGGACAAAAAGTTCTCACTTTGCCCCATTTCCCTGACAAATTCTCAGCCCCTCCCTTCCTAGAATCAGGCCTGGTGTGCCTGGAGGAGTCTGGCATCTGCAGTTCTTGCTGTCCCCTCAGTTCTGGGAGTCAACATTCCCAAAATGCCTGGATCATCCAGGTCAGTGACCAGCAGCGCCTCTTCCTCTTCAGCTTCCACCACACCTGCAGCCACTTTATCAGCCTGAATGTGGACAACAGCAACATGTGCAAGAGCATGCTGGTGACCTAGGGAGATCTGGTGTCCCCTCGGTCCCCTCACTCAGCCCTGTCTGAGCACAGACTTCTCCTGAATGGCTACTTTGAAAAGTAGCAAGTTCCTGGCTTTCCATGCATCATGCCATCCTTGGGAGTAGGCAGATGGCCACCAGAGTCCCCCACTGTACACAGGAGTTCAAGGAGACAGGCCTCATCTGGAGCTAGAGCCAGCTCCAAAACCAATTGTGGAGTTAGAACGAGGGCCAGACACAGAACTCATACCATCATAAGGCTCACGGAAGAGCCAGTTTCAGTATGGACTGTAGCATTGGTTACAAAGTTAGAGCCTGTGTCAGCACCAGCACCTGCACTGGCTTCACAGCTACAGCCAGCTCTGGCACCAGCTCTCGAACTAGAAAAAGTTTCAGCTCATCTCTAGCACCACCACCAGAAGCTGAACCGGATCCAGCAAGAGCTTCAATACAAACTCCCGAGTTAGGGTCCACTTTATCATAATCTCTCGTGTGATCTCAGCAACAATTGTATCACCACCTCCAGAGCTAGAACCTGCCCTGAACATAGTCCAGACTTAGAGTAGTGCCAGGTCGGAAATGGGGACCCATACCGGTTTCAGAAGAAGAGTCAGGTCCAGAACTAGTCCTGGCATCAGTTCTAAGCTAGAGCCTCTACCAGCTCCAGAGCACACACCAGTTGCAACAAAAGCTCTAGCTGTAACAACAATACTAGAAATAGCTCAAGCACCACTACCAGCTACTCAGAGACAGAAGCAGCTCTGTCATCAATTTGAGAGCTTCTTGCACCAGGTGTACACTGATAACTGGCCCCAACACCAATGACAGTGATAGAGCCACTGAGTTTCTGAGCTAGAACCACATCCAGAACCAGATCTAGCACCACCACCTTATCTAGAGCCAGCTCTAGTACCTACTCCAGAACTAGGGCTAATATAAACTCCAGAGAAAGAGCCAACTAAAATGGCAGATTCAACACCAACTCTGGAACTAGAACCAAGTTCGGTGTCACTCTCAGTGCCAGCTTATGAGATTCAGCCAGCAGCAGCTCCAAAACCAGGCTTCCTGTCCCTAGTCTGTGGGGGCACTTTTTTTTTATTTTATACCTATTTTTGTTTCTTTTTTCATATATTTTATGGAAAGTTGTATAAAATGCATGCTAAATAAAGTCTGCCTTTTAAAACATTTTGAATTGTACAATTCAATAGCATTAACTACATTCACTACGCAATGCAGTCACTGCTTTCTAGTTCCAAACGTTTCCGTCACGGGAAGCAGAAACCCTGTACCTAGTAGGTAACTTCTCTTTCCCCACCTCCCCACCCCCACCCCTCACCCGCTCCCTGGCAGCCAAGTCTATGTCTGTTCTTTGACCCGGCCAGGATATCTATATAATTGGTATATAAAACAATATGCTCTTCTGCTCTTTTACATGTGGATATCCAGTTTTCATGGTATCACTTGTTGAACAGATTGCTTTTGTCTCATATAATGATCCTGCTACCAATCTTGAAAATCAATTAACCAGACATGTATGGATTTATTTCCTCTCAATTAATTGTATTCCATTGACCTGCATGTGCTGGTCATCTTTGTTAAAACTTTGCTGAAGATATTTATTTGCTCCAACATTTTTTTCCTTTAAGAGTTCTACATAGAAGTTCAAGCCATTTCTAAATAGAGATGCTTTCACCTTCCTTTCCAATTTTGTTGTCTCATTTCTTTGTCTTGACTGATTGCTGTGGCTTAACTCCCATTATCATGTTGAAATAAAGTAGGGGGAGCAGGCATCCTTATCTTGTTCCTGATGTTACAGAGAAAGCTTTCAATCTTTCACTATTGAGTATGATAGTAGGTTTGATGTTTTTATAAATTTGTTATGTTGAGAAAGTTATCTTTTACTTCCATTTTACTGAGCTCTCTTTTAATGGTTTTGTACTTTGTCACATTTTTTTTTTCATTTCAATTGAGATGATCATGTGGTTTTACTTCTTCATCTTATTGATATGGTATATTATATATACCATATTGATTTACCTACTTGAACAACCCTTGCATTCTTTGAACAAATAGTACTTGATCATGATGAATATCCCTGTTAATATGTGTTTAATTCTGTTTGCTAGTATTTTGTTGAGGATTGTTCCATCTTAACTCAAAACAAATTCTTGGCCGGTAGTTTCTTTTTCTTGTAAGGTCTTTGTCTATCTCTGGTATCATGATAGAATGCTGGCATCACAGAATGAATTAAAAAGTATGTCTTCCTTTTGCATTGTTTTGTAGGTATTTAAGAATAATTGGTGTCATATCTTCTTAAATATTTGGGAGAATTTACCAGAGAAGTTTTCTGATTCTCTGCTTTTCTTTGTTGGAAAGTTTCTGATACCTTATTCAATCTTTTTACTATTATAGTCCTATTTAGATTTTCCACTTATTCTTGAGTCAGTTTTGGTAGTTTGTGAATTTCTAGGAATTTGTCCGATTTATCTACCTTAACCGACTTCGGGAATACAATGATGGTTTTTTAGTACTCTTTTAAAAAAATCATGGATTGATTGATGTGCGTGTGTGCATGTGCATGTGTGTGTGTGTGTGTGTGTAAGAGAGAGAGAGAAAGAGAGAGACATCAATATATTGTTTCATTTATTTATGCATTCATTGGTTGATTCTTGTATGTGCCCTGACCATGGAACAAACCCACAACCTTGACATATTAGGCTGATGCTTTAAGCAAGTGAGCTACCTGGCCAGGGTTTAGTATTCTCTTAATAATCACTTTCTTTATGTAGAGTCATTAATAATGTCTATCATTTCTGATTTTAATAATTTGCATCTTCTTGCTTTTGTATTACTTAATCTAGATAAATATTTGTCAATTTTGTACATCCTTCTAAGAAGGAACTTCTGTTTGCATTGCTTTTCTTGAATGCTCTAATCCTATTTCTTTCCTTCCTTCTGCTAAGTTCAGGTTTACTTTCCTCTTTCTTTTTTTCCTAGCTCACCAAGCACATCTTCTAGGAAGCCCCTGGCATAGAGGCATACCCTCCAGGGTCTTGGCTGTCATACAGAATATGTCATAGCATATTCTGCCCAGGCTGCCTGCCCAGGCCAACCTTAGAATCCGTCATTGTCCTGAAATTCTCTTGCTGTTGAAAAGATACATGGTGTCATAACAAGAAACCAGCTTTTCCACAGCTAAACTGACCTTCCAGAGACCTCTCAGAGCCTTGGGTGCCTCCTGCCCTCTGGGATCCAAAAGACTATCATACTTTTGCCAAGGAATGCTGCATGGTCATGGAACCCTACCCACCACCTATCATTGGCCTCTTAGTACTTACTCAGTGTCTTACTGGATGTGGGTAACTGCCACCCGCATCCAAGGCATCCTGAGGTACCCACTTACCCAGTGGGTCTGACCACTGCACACCCAGCCTTTCCATTTGGCCACAAGGTCCCCAGAGGAGAACCCAGGACCAGCAGCAGCTCCAAGTCCATTACAAGCACGGTCCTACCTCACAGAGAGGACCTGCTGGAGTGTTCCATCAGCACCCAGCGGGCTATCCCAGCTCTGAAGTGAAGGTCAACATGAGCTTTTCCTGGAGTTTCCTGAGGGCCAAGAAAAGGCGAGTGCCTTCCCCTTCTCTCTGTCAGCACTGCCACAGCACCTCCCTTCTCAGTTTCTGTTACCCAATCTGCACCCACAAAAGGAGCCAAGAAGCCCCAGTTTCTAGAAAGCCCAGAAGTTGCACCCTGGCATGAGGTACCCTCCAGAGTCCAGAACTTCTGCTGCCCTTACCATCCTCCACTGTTCTGGGAGTCAGGTTCCTCCTAGTCCCCTCAGAACTACCATATCAGTTCAACCCCTAGTATCATCTCTTGCATAGCTTCCACTATGCCCTTGACTGCTACACACAGACACAGCACGATGCCTCCAAGGTCTGCAACCACAGTTCCTCACTGTTGTTTCATATTCAGCAGGTGGATGGTGCTGCTTCATCCCTGTCAGCCTGGAGGACAACAGAAACACAGACAAGAGCATCCTGGTGATCTCCATGAGCCAGGTTGTCCTCTTGCTTGGACCCCTCTGGGTATAGAGCGCTCCTGAACAGTTAATTTGACAAGTAGCCAGTTCAGGCCCTTGCAGGCAGCATATGTAGTCCTGGGAGGCAGGCAACTACCACAGCCCACCACTGCACACATGAGAACACTGAGGCAGGTCTCCTATCCTCATCCGTGGGGAGATCTTAGGGGGTCCCGGCTTTGGTGGGGGGTGGATACTGTGTTCCACTCAGCTCTCCGATGCTGAAAATACTACCTGGATTGTGGTTCCTGCCCACCCCCCACATGCTGTGACCCTTGACTCCTTATCTGGCATTCCTTGTCTGGCATTCCTAGTCGTGTGGCCTGATCCTTTCACACCCTACAGTGTGCGTCCCTCACCCCAAGTCCAGCCTCCGTAGAGCCTTCCTCACCTGCGGACCTACAAGCCCTGGTCGGCCTCAGCTCCCTGCCTGCAGGGCCTCTCCCACGGCCCTCATCCATGATTGCCTTTCCTCCAAGGCTGGGCTCAGGGGTCATTTCCTTGGGCTTCTGATAACAGTAGAGCCTTTGGGGTCAGATTGACCTGGGGTCATGTCACAGCACTCGGGACAGACAAGCTCATATCCTGACTCTGCAGAACCTCAGTCCAGCTGGCCTTGGTCACTTGCAGATAAGGGACCTTGAGCTCTGGTGCCTCTGCACATCTATAAAATGGGGTGAACTCACTAAAATGGGGGACTCCTAACAACAGTAATCACCCCCAACACTCACTCTGCTCTCCTATAGGGCCAGCTCCCTCCAGGGATCCCTCCTGCCCCATTACACCAGCCAGGGGAAGGCTGGAACTCACGTCCTGGAGTCCTGCCAGAGAAAACAGGGAGGGAGGCAGAGAGGAGGAGGGGGAAGAGGTGGCCTGAGTTTCTTTCTGCCTGAACGCAGTGTCCACTGCCACCCCCAGAACCCACTGACCCAGCCACGCATGGAGCTGGCACCCAGGGTACAGTCTGGGCATAAGCACAGCGATATGGAGGTGTAGTCCATGACTCACGTCCCCAGGTCACTGGCACACCTAGCAGGAGTGAGGTGGTGCAGTGGTTACAAGGGTCATGGGTCTCAGAGCAGCAGCTGCCAGGGTCAAGCCGTACTGGCCAGGCTGGGAACTGTTGGTACAGTGTGCATGTCATGAAATGGCTTCTCACATATATTCTGTCTGTGGCCCTGTTTGTGCCCTGCCATGGACAAGGGGCTGGCTGCTCTGCTTGGGAGTCCCCATGTGGAGAGAGGCTATGCACCCCCAAGTGTGCCCGGCCACCCCCACCTAGGGGCCGAGTCCACAGTGAGCTGGACTCATGCGACTCCATGTCCAACCCTCATGAAACAATTATGAAACTGAGGCCAGGAGAGGTAGGGACTGGCCTAGGGCGGGAGGTGGCTGTCCTGATGGGAAGGGAGGATTCCCGCCTCCTGGTCCAGGACTAAAGCTTCCTGAGGGGTTGCTTTGGGAATGAGAGCCTCTAAAATCCTGGGGCCCCCTTACCACTCTTCCCATGCAGGGTTGTTTATTCTGGGCAGCCCCACACAAAGGTGCACGGGCCCACCCACACACATACACCACTCCCTTCCAACTCTGTGCTTAGTATGCAGAGGACATTTTTGGAGTAGATGAGAAACTTAGCAGTGTTACCTGTGGAGTGGAGAAGTAAGGTAGAAGACATAAAAACATTTTGGATGTTATGAGGTTATTTTTACAATATATAAATATTTGAATTTTCAAAAATAGTTCATAAATTAAAGCAATTTGAGAAAAATATTCCTATATTTCTTTAAGCAGGCCAAAAATTAGGGGTAATATGTTTTTATATACATCATTTTTAAAATAATTATTTTATTGTTGATTATGTATAGACAGAGAAAATTGGCAAATTGTAATTTAATACTCTTTAGAATGTGCTTCACCTAAGCTTGGGAAATACTGTGTGACTCTGTAGAGATGGATTTATCTAGATATTTAGGATATACAACTAAGGAAAAATAATTGTATGATAAAAAACAGTTACCTATTCGTTGAGAATATTCATTCTAATATATAGTGCATTACTGCCAACTTGGGAACCCCATGGAAACTTCAATTTAATTTTCCAGCCCACTAATTGTCATTTCTCAAAATGCAGACAAAGCTGTATTTCAGTGAAACATTTGAAACTATTAAAACCGGTGTGAATTACACTTCAAATTTTGGAAATCTGAGAAACCTGAGACATTTTCTCACTCAGTTTCTTCATTTTAACTTTGCAACATAATCACTATATCTCAATTACATATTCTCTTGAGATTTAGACATAAAATTGAATTCTGGTATTTCTTGACTGTTTGACTCAGTAAAATCTACAGTAAATTTCTGTAAAATTTTTACAGATAGTATAAAATTAGACCTTATAACTACTGCACAAAGGGTGTTTGCAAATAAATGAATAAAACATTTAAAAATGTACTGTTTCCTACTACTAAGTCCTTTATATACTGTATTTTTTATAATGACCCCATACACATTGTGAAGTATATCATGTATTTAGATTTCACGAGGAAATAAAGTAATACTAAGGGAGGCTAATAAATCTTAGGAAGTGGTACACATCAGGCTTAAAACACTGAGTTTGTGTGCCTTAACTTTCCTTTTTCTTTAAAAAACCTATATAATTAAGTTTGAATTGATTTTAAGTTATTTAACCAGAACAATTTGGTATTTTATTTTAATGTTTTACCATATAGTTTAAGCAACATTTATATATCACATTTTTTCATATGTTAACTTATGCCAGCCTCAAAGACTTAAGTTTCTTCTATAAAGTCTAAGAACCAGGCTCCATTTTAGAGGTGAGGTTTTAGAAAGTGTAACAACACCTTTTTTCCCATTTTTTGAAGAATTTAGGTGCAGAAACTAGAGCTCAGTGTCCCTTTCATGGTAGACAATAAACTGTTGGAGGCCTGAATAGAATAAAAAAGCTGACTCACTCCTGATTAAGAAGGAATTCTTTCTGCTTGATGGTTTCTGAGGTGGGACATTGGTCTTTCTTTTTCTTCTTTAGGTGAAAGGAGGGGAGATAGTGAGGTGGACTCCCACATGCACCCTGACTGGGATCTACCCGACCACCCGCTCAGGGGCCGTCCTTGAACCAATCAAGCCACTGACTATGGGATGGGAAGAGGGAGAGAAAGGGGAGAAGGAGAGGGAGAAGCAGATGGAAGCTTCTCACATGTACCCTGACTGGGAACATGAATAGCTGTGTCGATGCTCTATCCAGCGAGCCACCGGCCAGGACCAACATTGGTCTTCTGACTCAAACTAGAATTTATACCATTAGCTCTCCTGGTTCTCAGGACTTTGGACTCAGACTGAATGACACTATTGGCTCTCCTGTGTCTCCAGTTTGACTGTTGATGTTGGGACTGATCAACCTTCATAATCATGTGAGCCATTTTTTTATAATTAAAATACACACACACGTAGATAGTCTGGGTTCTCCTACTACTAAAGCAGATTTCTGTCTTGAGAATAGGGAGATTACACATGACACCTTCATGGGGGGTAAGTTCTCAACAATGGGAAATGTATGTTATCTTTCCACTGGACAGCCACACCTGTTCTGATTTCTGCTGCAGTGCACACTTCCCAAATTAAGCGTGTGTTTATTGGGGAGGAGATGTGTACTGAGAGCAGGAATTCGCCCTTATTATTTTCCCATAAAACTGGCAGGGAAAGAAAGAAATTCAGGGAATGAAGAAGCAGTCTCTTATTAATCTAGCAGGCATCTTGTGTGTATGTATAATGAAACATATCCTGTGCTAGGTGAAGATAGAGGTAAATACACAATTCCTGCTCTCATAGACCACACACTTCTTAGGATGGCAAGTAAAATCTGTATGGATAAAATCCTAATTAACAGGGTGGCTTCCATATTAGTCTTAAATGGGTATGGATCCAATAAATGGAGCTACGAAATACATGAATTCAAAACTGATAGGTCTGAAAAGAGAAAGAGATCCACAGATTTTCAATACGCTGAGATTTCAATATGCTGACCAGTAATTCATATTAATAAGCAGACAGCAAATCAGCAAGGAAAGGGAACTTCTCCCACCAAAGGGCATCACAGGATGTACCAAACACTAAACCTAAACAAAGCAGAATGCACATTCTTTTTCAGGAGCATCTGGAACAGTCACCAAAACGGACTAAATTCTGGGCCGTAAAATGAGTTTGCATATGTTTAAAACGATTGAAATCCAACAATATTTGCTTCCCTTCTAGCCGCAAACCCCTCCTCTCTGGGTGCAGGTGGTGCGAGCTCAGAAGGGACAAGGCTTGCGCTCAGCCGCGACAGGCAGCAGCGGCTTTCAGTTATAGGGAACTCAGCGCAACAATGTCAGACTGCGTGAGGGGCGGGGAAGATTGTGAGAGACGTGGAAGAGGGCCAATGAACAGGACGAACCCTGTAGTGACGTAAGAAACCGGAGAGGCGTATCACCCACGGCCGTCCCTTGGTTTCTGGTTTGGGTACCTGGATGATGATTCGTGTTTTCAATTATAAAAATAAAATACAGGTACCCTCCATTTGTATTATCCTGCAACAATAAGTATTTCTCTAATTCTTCTTCCTTCTCAACCCCCACCTTATTATCTACCTGAAGTAGAGGGAAATCCGCAGACGAAAATAATCGGCGAAAGTGCCGCCGAAGTTCTAGCAACAGAAGTAGTTTTTACGGAGAGCCGTAAAGCACGTTTCTTTCCCGTTCACGACAGCGGCTCTGACCGTCTCTGCCGGCTTTCCTCGGGTAAGCGCGTGTACCACCCTCGCGAATTCAATTATTTTATTCCGGGCCCTTCCCTACTGTCGCCCCCGTCACCTTGCATCATGTTCAAGAAATTTGATGAGAAAGAAAATGTGTCTAACTGCATCCAGTTGAAAACGTCAGTTATTAAGGGTATTAAGAACCAGTTGATAGAGCAGTTTCCAGGCATTGAACCATGGCTTAATCAAATAATGCCTAAGAAAGATCCGGTCAAAATAGTGCGATGCCACGAACATATAGAAATCCTTACAGTAAACGGAGAGTTGCTGTTTTTTAGACAAAGAGAAGGGCCTTTTTATCCAACTCTAAGACTACTACACAAATACCCTTTTATCCTGCCGCGTCAGCAAGTTGATAAAGGAGCCATCAAATTTGTACTCAGTGGAGCAAATATCATGTGTCCAGGCTTAACCTCTCCCGGAGCCAAGCTTTACCCTGCTGCAGTGGATACGATTGTTGCAATCATGGCAGAAGGAAAACAGCATGCTCTGTGTGTTGGCGTTATGAAGATGTCTGCAGAAGATATTGAGAAAGTCAACAAAGGGATTGGCATTGAAAATATCCATTATTTGAATGATGGGCTGTGGCATATGAAGACATATAAATGAGCCTCAGAATGAAAATGCTTGGACTCTATGTGGACATTGCTATGTCTGTGTTTGTGTCTGTCTGTGACAGCATGAAGACAACCTCCATGGTTATGCTGAATAAATTCAATAGATGCTACAAAAAAAGTAAAGAGTTGGAATGAGTCCATATATCTGTTTATCTCTGTCATTGTGTGCATTTTTGTGTCAGTTTGTATGCCTCTGACTGTGCGTGTGTGTGTGAGAGAGAGAGTGTGTGTGGGTAGAAGGATAATTAGATTTGCTCTCATATATTTAAGCAGAAACCAGTTCAAACAGAGGTAAACTATTTTTTGCAGAAAAATAGATTTCTATGTTAAGAGCATAAAATTGATTGACTCCCAGAGATGTGAGTGAAGAACTGAGAGGAAGAAAATGACTGGAGAGGGGCCCTAAACAACTCTATTAATATGGACATTTAAGGAATAAGCAGAAGATGGGAGGCTTAAACAATTTCACTAGAGGCAGAAAATCCAGTAAAAAAGATAGGTGGTAGTGTTGGTTGTCCACTCAGTAAACACTGCCCCCTGCCTCCTTGCTGGCAGAACTCTGGCTGTCCCTTTTCTACATGAGCCAGGTAAATGCTGATTAGCCTTGTCCACATGATGGTTTGTTTCCCAGTGAGATGATTTACTTACAAGGCATGCGGCTTACTGTCTAGTAAGTAAGACCCTCTTTATTTAGAAACATTTAAGAAGATGGGTGTCTTTTCCTTTTCTCCCTTGGATTTGACTCATTTATAGGTGAACATGTGATCTGTGTTATTAGGGGCCACTAAAAGACTTCTGGGAAACGTTCTCAAACTCTTAAAGATATATGGGGGAGAAACAGTATCTCTACTCAGAATAGATATTGGCATGTGTGATTTTGCTTTTCCCAAATACACACAATTATACACTCACACACAAACTTAATGTGCAACAAGCCTGACCATGGTAAAATTGAGAATAGAAATCAACAATGCCCTTCATTTATGATCAATAGCCATGAAGATGCCATGTATTGGGGTGTCTCATTAAGAGGTGTGGCTTAGTTAGAGATACAATTGCCTTACAGATTACTTCATATTTACATGAGGTTTCTGATATTGAAAGCCAGAGGTATCTCAAATTTTACAGAATGATATGGACACCCAACTGAAAAATGAATTAGAGCCTGACATGTGGTGTCACAGTGGATAAAGCGTCGACCTGGGAACACTGAGGTCACCAGTGCAAAACCCTGCACTGGTCTGGTCAAGGCACATATGGGAGTTGATGCTTCCAGCTCTCCCCCCCCCTTTCTCTCTCTCTCTCTCTCTCTCTCTCTCTCTCTCTCATTCTGCGTCTCCTCTCTAAAATGAATAAAATAAAAAGAAATTTAACTTAAAAAAAAAATGAATTAGAGGAGGATAAAATAGCTCATGTGAAAACTTAGTGACTTTTCCATGAGCTGTTTCATTGTAATTCTATTAATGCAAGATCAATTGCAGTAGATTTAGAATGGAAAGTGAGAAGCTAGGATGTGAAAGTTGAGATTTCATGTTAACCCTTACAGAATTTTGTTTGCAAATTAGAAGATACTGGGTGAAAGCTGCAGGAAGGTTATAATTGAGATATTCTGTTTTGGGGTTTAGATTATTTTTTGTTATTTTGATTGATCTTGTTGCATGTTAATAAGATTTTTGAGTATGTATATATGCTAAAGGAAAAGATTCACTAAGAGAGAGAATACTGGACAGGGATGTGTTAAGTGAAACAGGGAAGTAGGAAAGAATGTCTCCAAAAGAAGAGGTGGAAGGACAGCCTACTCATGAATCTACACATTTGTATCATCTCCTTTATCCATAGCATTGTCATGTAACAACTCAAATACTTATCAACAGAACACTTCCTCAGAGGGCTTTGCCCCTATTAATTCTTCACCCCAATTAACACCAATTAGTGATGGATACCTGTGGAGGACCTCTATAAACTTTTTTTTTTTTACAATGACAGAGAGAGGGATAGATAGGGACAGACAGGAATGGAGAGAGATGAGAAACACCAATCATCAGTTTTTCATTGCAACACCTTAGTTGTTCATTGATTGCTTTCTCATATGTGCCTTGATCATGGGCCTTCAGCAGACTGAGTAACCCTTTGCTCGAGCCAGCGACCTTGGGTTCAAGCTGGTGAGTTGTTTTTTTTTGTTTTTGTTTTTTTTGCTCAAGCCAGATGAGCCCGCACTCAAGCTGGCGACCTCGGGGTCTCGAACCTGGATCCTCCGCATCCCAGTACGAGACACTATCCACTGCGCCACCGCCTGGTCAGGCTAGGAGGACCTTTAAACTTTGCATGACAATATTCTGGAGCATGAATGATTAACAACCAGAGAGGGAGACAGTCAAGTTAAGCAACCCTAAGTTCATTTACAGTGTCTTAACCAAATATTTCAACTAAAAGGTGAAAGAGGAACCCTCTGGATCTATGCTTAGCCTTCTCTCAAGTGTCTTCATCCATACAAAAACTTCCTTCTCTTCCTTCCTGGTTCACCTGGACCCTAGGTGAAAAATAATATGGCTCTGACTGCTGAGTCACAGAATCTTCAATGCTGAATTTGGTGCTATGTGCAAGGGGATAGAGGGCTTTGGAGGAAATGTTTATTGAGAGGAACTGGCAGACTTGCTTCATGTTGTGAAGCCTTGCTCTTCCCTGCAGGCCCCTAAAGCTTCCCCTTAACTCCTACCTCAGCTGCTTTAGAAGAAAGCTCATTGGGCCAGTTCAGTGAGATACAGATGAAGGTGACTAACTGTCTAATTTTCTGGGATTGAGATGGTTCCTGGGATCCTGGACTTCCAGTAGAAAACTCAGGTAAGTCTTGGCATATAGGTATAAGCAGCTCACTATAGGAGGAACTCAAACTTTATTGCTCTGTTGGGTACTGATGCCCAAATCACCATCCTGCTTTGTTCTGTGGGAAGAACAGTGCTGAGTGTAGGGGTGGTCAAAGATGTTGAGGGCAAAAGCAAAATACCTGACTTTATAAGAGGGAGAGAGTGCCACTGGCCTGGGACCAGGCTGCTCCAGCCATTCATAGGCTGGCTTCTCCTGCCACTTTTTTAGTAACAAGGGAGACATCATGACCTCCTGTGGCTATTATAGCCCCTTGTGCATAGGTGTTAAATTCTTGGTCTTAGTTACCACTGTTGGAAAAAACACCTGAATTTAACTGATAGGGTTTGAGACAAACTCAAAAAAGAAAAAAAATGGTAAATCACCAGTTCATTTAGGAAGAAATACATAACTAAAGTAATTAAATTTATAGTTAAAATTCTTCAAACAAAGAAAAGTCCAAACCTGGAGAGTTTCACTGGTGAATTTTAACAAATATTTAAGAAAAAATAATAAATATTTTACAGAATTTCATCTGCAAGGAAGAAGTTTGGGGACACTTCCCAGCTCGTTTTATGTTGGCAGCATGACCCCCAAGTCCAAGTCAAATACATCATAAGAAAATAAACTACGAACCAATATCCTTCATGAATATAAACACAAATATCTGAAAAATATATTTACAAAGTATGTAATATTCACAGCAATATGTAAAAATGGAAAAGTGTGGGGTTTATTCTGGAAAGGGAAGACTGGTTCAACAGTCAGAAAGCAATATAATAAACTCCATCTAGGGAAAGTAGATGATCATTTCATTAGATGCAGAAAACAATTTTTTACAGAGACAGAGAGAGAGTCAGAGAGAGGGATAGATAGGGACAGACAGACAGGAATGGAGAGAGATGAGAAGCATCAATCATCAGTTTTTTGTTGCCATTGCGACATCTTAGTTGTTCATTGCTTTCTCACATGTGCCTTGACCATGGGCCTTCAGCAGACCCAGCCACCCCTTGCTGGAGCCAGCGACCTTGGGTCCAAGCTGGCGAGCTTTTGCTCAAACCAGATGAACCTGTGCTCAAGCTGGCAACCTCGGGGTCTCGAACCTGGGTCCTTCCGCATCCCAGTCCAACGCTCTATCCACTGCACCACCGCCTGGTCAGGTGAAAACAAGTTTTTGACATGATTCAATACTAATTAATGCAATAAAAGACATCTTCCTCAACCTGATAAAATAGATATACAAAATACATACTTAACATATTTATTGGTGAAATTGGGAGTGCTTTCTTGCTAAAATCAGGAACATGACAGTGATGCCCCCTATACTTCTATTAATCATTCTAAGTAGTGCAATAATGGAAGAAAAAAATTTAAAAGGCATACAGCTTGAAAATATAAAATTAAACTGGCTCTAGTCAGAGACAATTTAATTGTCTAAGTAGAAAAATCCAAAGAAATCTATAAAAAAGCTACTAAAACAGATGAGTGAGATTAGCAAGTCAATATTTTAAAATCAAGTGCATGTCTGTATGCTAGCAATAAACAATTGGAAATTGAAATTTTAAAACAGACCATTTTCAGTAGCATCAAGACACTAAAAAAATTATGTATCAACAGCGTATGTGCATGATCTGTATGCTGAAACTGCAAAAACACTTATGAGAGAGGCGCTGATTAAAGCAGCCATTAATAAACATAGTAGTGTGCTCTGTTCATGAACTGAAATCTCAATAAGGTGATAATGTCAATTGTCCAAAATTGAATGTATAGATTTTTAAATATAATTTGAGTCAAAATCACACTGAACTTTAAATAAGAATAGACAAATTATTTCTAATGGCAATTCAAAGGAACAGAATAGCCCAACCATTTTGAAAAAAGGAGAACAAAATTGGTCTGCTCCACTTCCTGACTCCAAGGCTAATAATAATGATAAAGCTGAGGTAGACATGTCAGTGAGATATTAGCAAAAGGAACCGAGAGGAGATTCCAGAGATAAACGTGCTAAATATTGTTGATTGATTTTCTACGAAGTTGCAAAGATAATTCAGTTCAGAAAGAATAGTCTTTTCAACTATTTTCAAATAGTGCAGGGGGCATGCATATTGTAAAAATGTTGAACTTTAACCCATACATTGCAATGTAGGCAAAAGTTAACTCTAAATGGATTATGGACCTAAATGTTAAAATGCATCAAATTTCTAGAAGTGAACATTAAAAAAAAAACAAAAAACTTTATGACCAAAAGAAAAACTTTTGAATTAGAAAACATCATAGACATAACACCGAAAGCACTACTCTTAAATTAAAGAAAATTAATTGAAATTAAGAACTTCTGAGTTTTGAAAGACACTATTGGAATGAAAAGACAAGCCATAAGCTAAAAGAAAACATCAGCAAAACTTATGGTGAATAAAACTGGGGAACAAAATTTTTGTTGCATTTACAAAAGCACTGGTTCTTACCTAATTCGGGTGTGCTGATCTCAAATATGACATTAGTTTTTCTCTGTAAGCTATAGTTTTTTTTGCAATTCAAGATTTTAGGTTTTCATCTTATTGTAAAATATTCAACATTTAGTTTAACATAATGAAGTAGAATATCTTCTTGGGCATCACCTTTGTGAAAATATAGTAATTTATATAATGCAGTAAATAAACTAATACACTAAAAGATATGATTGCATCAGAATTTGTCTACAATTTCAAAATAGAACATATTAAAACACTTATTTTAATCATAAAATTTGCGCAAACTTATTTAAATTCTAGTCAGGCAAAAATTTGCGTTTGTAGCACTTGTGTTTGTGTACTTGTTGAGGACAGTCTCGTTTGATGCTCCAATAGTAGTCTGCCATTGTATAGAGCTGTCAAGATATAGCCACCGTTCTGTTGGACTGTATGTGGTAACACCTAGATGGCTGAGAAGACTATTGATATCATGACATAAAACAAAGTGTTTGTCTTTGGAAAGAAAGTCCACAAACGTTTACTCACGCTTTCTGAAGTGGGATACTTCAGCTGACCGGTGAAGTATATTCTTTTCTAGAAGCCTGGAGGCTAATAACTCAGCTGATTTCTTTGATAAGCCCAAATCTCTTACTAAGTCATTCAATTCAGGTTGGCTAAACTGCTGAGGGGTTAATGACTGCTTAGCATCAGAAAAGCCTTCAGATTCTACAACCATTTCCTCATGCATTTTATCAAAATACACTTGATCACCATGTTCACTTTCTTTGTCCTTAAAAGAAATAAAAACGTTGAAAACTGGAATTGAAAGTGTCTCAAGAGTATGGGATAGGTCGTATTGCTGAAGGAATATTAGAATATGTGATCATATGCCATTTTTTCTTGCCGATGCCCTTTGTATGGATCAGACAGAAAGAACAGTCACTGCTGTGGTCCTTAGGTTCACACTTAACCATGGGAATACCAAAAGGAATTCCTTTGCGTTTTCCTTTTGTCTAGTCACAGAGCATTTCCTCACAATTATGACACACAATGTGAGGAGCCCAATGCTTGTCTTGATCGCCAAGGGGAACATGAAAATAGGCAATATATGTCTACAACTTAAATCATTAGAGAAAATAAAATTAAGCCACAAGGAGATACCCCTGCATATATATTAAGACAGGGGTTGGGAACCTATGGCTCATGAGCCAGATGTGGCTCTTTTGTTGGCTGCATCTGGCTTGCAGACAAATCTTTAATAAAAAATAATAATAATGTTAAAAATAGAAAACATTCTCATGTATTACAATCCATTCATTTCCTACCACTCATGTTTATGGTTGCCAGTGGGTGGAGCCAATCACAGCTGACCTCCGGGACAACAACAAATTTTTATTGGATAATGTATAACATACACGGGTCATTGTGAAGTCAGGAAGTAAACTTCCCTCCTTTTAATCAAGTAGTCAGCTAGCTAATTGCAGAAACCCTTTTGATGAAGAAGATGGCTAAAAGAAAAAAAGATGAAGAGTATCGTACTTTCAGCAGGAATGGACAGAGTATTTTGCCTTTGTAGAGAGAGCAGGTTCTGCAGTGTGTCTAATATGCAATGATAAAATTGCATCGATGAAATGGTCAAATATAAAGCGGCACTTCAACACACGCCGTACTACATTTGCATCAAAATATCCAGCGGAAGACAGCAGGAAGAAAGCATGTCAAGAGCTACTGTGCACAGTGCAAGCTAGTCAGCAGCAACTCCATGTTTGGACCCAACAAAGTGACTGGAATTTGGCTAGCTTTGCTGGTGCTTTAGTGATTGTGAGACATGGAAAGCCATTTACAGATGGGAAGTATGCCAAAACATTCATGCTTGATGTTGCCAATGAACTTTTTGACTTTTCAAATAAAGACAAGATAATCAAATGAATAATAGACATGCCTCTGTCAGCAACAACTGTTCATGATCATACCATCATGATGGCAAATCAAATTGAGGAAACACAAGTGAACAATGTAAATGCAGCACCATTCTTTTCCCTCGCTTTGGATGAGTCAACAGATGTAAGCCATTTATTCCAGTTCAGTGTGATTGCAAGGTATGCTGTCAGTGACACACTACATGGGGAAACTCTTGCTGTTTTGCCTATGAAAGAGACAACAGGAGGGGAGGATTTATTCAAGTCTTTCACTGAGTTCCCTAAAGAAAAAATCTACCGATGAATAAACTTATTTTGGTGTGCACTGATGGTGCTCTGTGCATGATGGGGAAAAACAGAGGATTCATAGCACTTCTTCGTGAACATGAAAAGAGACCCATCCTAAGTTTTCACTGCATCCTTTATCAGGAGGCGCTTTGTGCTCAAATGTGTGGCGAGCAGCTTGGTGAGGTGAGGTGGCTGGTCATTCGGGTGGTCACTTTATTGTTGCCCGAGCTTTAAATGATTACCAGTTTAAAACACTGCTGGATGAAGTTGGGAATAATTATTCTGGTCTGCTTCTGCACAGAAATGTGCGTTGGTTGTCTAGAGGGAAGGTGCTCAGTCTTCCCTCTAGAAAAGTTCGAATTTCGTGACTTGTCTGAGCAAAATTCGAACTTTTCTTGAAATGTAAAATGTCAAGCATCCTGAGTTAGCTAACATTGAGTGGCTCCTGAAGTTCTGCTGTCTCGTGGACATGACTGAACATCTGAACCAGCTCAATGTGAAAATGGAAGGCATTAGAAATACAGTCTTATCCCATCAACAAGCAGTGTTTGCATTTGAAAACAAGCTGGAACTCTTTATCACCGACATTGAAAGAGGTCATTCACTACACTTTGAAAAACTGGGAGAGTTTAAAGATGCATGCACAGCAAGTGACCCTGCTCAACATCTTGATCTCCAGCAGCTAGTGGGCTTCACATTTAATCTCCTGCAGTCATTCAAAGTGCTCTTTGGAGAATTTTGTGAGCACTTATTCTCCATTTTGCACTGGGGGTTCAATCAAGACAGGGACCAGAGTCCTGTCCTCTGAGGAAAACAGGGTGGGTGTGCATGCAGGTTTGTTGAGAACAATGTGTGACTCCTGCCTCCCTGCATGTAACCTCCCGCTCAGCCCAGGTGTGCCCAGTCCCCTGGACCCACTGTAGGCTCCTGGCACCTCCTGCCTGGCTCCACGCTACAGCTCACAAACACATCTCCAAAGATGTGACCTGACCCTCTGGTCATTTCCATGGTGTAAGGCCAGGAGCCGCCATCGTGGCCATTCACATGCAGGTTCCCATTGGATTCGGGCTGACGGTGAAGAAATGGCAGAGTCGAAGGATGGTAGGCCATTCTGTTTATTGGTGTCTCACCAATACAGGCAAGCCACAAGAGAAGACAAGGGAGAAGCAGAAAACCAGCTTTTCCCATGGAGGTCAAGGGATTAGGGAGGCCCCTGCAATGGGGATAGCAGGAACCGAGAGAGCTCAAGCTACTGGTCTCTCCCATTTTATAGCATAGATAATCCAAACCTTTAATCCAATTATACAAACAAGGAAATCTCTGTATAATGGGATTTCTCAGGAGAGTGCACCACCCCACATTATCCAATCAGTCAAGGGTGTGGGGAAGAGCTTACTCTTAAAGCCAAGCCTTAGGTCATAACAACCTGGCCTGCTTACATTACAGCCTTTCCCCCACACCCATCCCAAGCACAAGGGCAAATAATATTACCTGGGTGACGGGCTTCCATGTGGGCAGCGCCATCTTTAACAAAGTGAGCATATTATATTTTATCTGCCCAACACATGGCCTGCCTCAAGGACAGTATTCCTGTCCACAGGGGTTAGTCACTCCTGGCTGTAAAGCTCCTGGCCCAGCACTGGGGCTTCATCACCCAGTTGAGGAGGTGTGTGGAGGCCAGCCAGGCACAGGCCTGACTTGTCTTTCTTCTGTTTCTCACTAGGTCCTCCCATCTGCCTCCCATTCATGAGGCTGTCATTCTTGCTATTTTTGGTGCTCTCAGGACTCAGTGCACCCCTGCTTCATACTCAAGCTTTGGTGCATAATTATGGAGATGACATGTGGGGGGCTCCCGAACCTCCCAGGCTTTTAACAGGAGCAGCAGGATGATAAGCTTTTCTGTGTCTGCTCCTGAAGCCAACAGCCAGCAAGGATCCCAGGGTTGCAGTCAAGGCTCTCCAACCCACATATCTTTGGTATGCCGAGCATGGTAAGGTGGAGACCACAGTTTCTACCACAGTCAGAGGGGTGGTCTAATAGCAGTGTTTTTCAGCCTTTTACCCTTGGGGACTGTTGACATCACCCTGAGCATAAGTGAATTTGACTAAGATCATTGGATCTATAAACTTCATACAACAGCAGGGTGATTAACTCTTTCATGGAGGGGCATGAAACTTTGGCAGACTGGTCTGTAGACCGGCAGTTGAAAAACACCAGATGGTCTTCACATGGTACTGTCTCATTATCATAGTTCCAATAATAGCTACCACTTTTATAATCACTTTATATTTTATGGAAAGGTTTTTACAAAAATAATTTTTTTTTGTATTTTTCTGAAATGAGAAGCTGGGAGGCAGAAAAACATACTTCTGCATGCACCCGACTGGGATCCACCTGGCATGCCCACTAGGGGGTGATGCTCTGTCCATCTGGGCTGTTGCTCCTTTGCAACCGGAGCCATTCTAGTGCTTGAGGCTGAGACCATGGAGTCATCATCAGTGCTCAGGCCAAGTTTACTCTAATGAAGCCATGGCTATGGAAGGGAAAGAGAGAGATAAAAAGAAAGGAGAGGGGAAGGGTGGAGAAGCAGATGGGAGCTTCTCCTGTGTGCCCTGGCTGAGAATCAAACTTGGGACTTCCACATGCCCGGCCATTGCTCTACTGCTGAGCTAACTGGCCAGGACTTTTACAAATTTTTAAATAACTCTTTTAACGAGGAGCGCTTTAAATAGCAAAATCACCAAAAAGAGTCATACAGATGAGAATTCCTTGGCACTAAATAGATCGTGTAAGGGACACGAGTATGCAGTGAGAGTTGCAAGAAGGCACAGCAGTTCCCTCTTCCCCCTTAGTAGAAGCCATTCTGGGAGGTCCCAATTTTTGTTGCTCTGTGCATGTCTGAGAATGAGCAGGAAAGTCTGGAGAGTGCTAAATTTTGTATTACAAATAAATTTTAGCCTATGAGCATATACTCAAACATGGGATTCTAATGATGAATGTATCGCCTATTTTGCATTTATCCTTTTTCCCGGAGCCTGCATCAGAGCTGTTGGCCAAATCTGCCACTAGGTGACGACAGAGACCAACTGTCTCAAGCTCATTTAGTGCTGGCAAAAGGCACCTTTATGTCTGTGTGCTTTTAAGAGTTTTTGTTTTTAGTTTTAAACACTGATGGGCCATTGTGAGAATAGAAACAACAGGTAGCAAAAACAAACACTACAGAATTATAAAGCTTAGGAAGTTTTGCCAAGTTCATGCAGACACTCTCCATCATTCATACTTCCCTGTTCATATGGTATTTGAAAGCTTTGTGCAACTTCTATCTCACAAGCCCTCCTCCCCTGGGGCCTGCTTTTCTCTGGCTAACCTGATTTCTCTGGAAGTTCTTTCTCACCCCAGGGTCTGTTGACACAGGATCTGCAAGAAAAAGTATACACTTGTCCCCTTCAAGGAGCTAACTTGTGTCAGATGGCTGGTTTGTGTTTCTAATTCTTAGTTTGCCAAAAGAGGGATGCACAAGGCCTGATGGGTTTTATAAGAAATTTATGCATCTGTGAACAGAAGGGCTGAGACCCTAGTAGTGTCAACCCTGAGTGTCTGGGATTAAAGCTTTTATAGTGTTAGCAAGCAAGGCATGAAATTTTGGGGTGGAGTGAGGGGATGTACTCAGATGAGAGGCTGGGGGAGAAGATGTGGGATATCAGCCAGGTTTGCTCAGGTGGAGAGCTAAAGGAACTGCCCTGGTGCCAGATTAAAGTTTAACCTAATTTGGTAGAGTTTTTTTGGTAAGGGATGTTGGACTTGAACCTAACACTAATGACATTAGAATGGAGGCGGGTGCTCATCTCAGTCGATACCTGTCCCACTGAGAACTTTCATTGGAATGGAAAAAGCAAGGGAAAATTAGAGGCGTACACAGTGTAATACAGTAGGTCAAGGCCAGGGAGGTTTGCACTGGGTTCAAGCTGTCCACAGAAGAACTGTGGAGCTGAAAGTCATTGGGACATTCCTGTTTATTGGATTATCATGGCAGCAGGCAAGTGAACAAACAGGAAAAACTGCTTCTCCTTAGGGCAGACAACTGAACAGGGGAAAATAACCCCTGGGTAAAGTACTCATAACCTTATATTGGCTAGGCACACAAAAGTGGCTTTCTGCCAAGTGCTTATGTGGCTAATTATGCAAAGTGATTGCAGCCAGAAAACAAGAGAGCAAGCCTCACTGCAGCCTTTTCCCTACACCAGTGGTTCTTAACCTTTATTGAGGTACTGAACCCACCAGTTTCATATGCGCATTCACTGAACCCTTCTTTAGTGATAAATAAAATATGATTTTTTTTTCCAAATTCAAGACATAGGTATATGTTTTTTTACTGGTACACAAAATGAGCCGTGCATGAACATCACCTTGCTCAAAGAACAAAACCAACTAAGTGCATGAACTCACAACAAATTACGGTATTACTTTATTCTGGCCTCCGCGGCAGAGGCTTCTCCGAACCCCTGAGACCGACTCATCAAACCCCTAGGGTTCGATAGAACCCACGTTAAGAACCACTGCCCTACACACAGCAAGGAAGAAAGCAGCCCAAACAAAGTCAGGAGATGTGTTTGGTTGTGGACATTCTTGACAATTGGTAAAGAAAGTGAAGCAGATTGTGGAGAAAGCTGGGGTCAGGGGGAAGCGGTTTGATACCTTCCATGTTTTTGGTATTATGGGCAATTATCAATTGAAATCTGGATGTTTCAGGTGTTTTCTATTTTAGATCTTAAAAGGTCTGATAAATTTTTATGGTGTAGTGAATTCATTGAACAAAAGAGAGAAAATCAAACAAGAACTACAAAGAAGTGATAAAGTAGACTTCGAAAATTTGAAAGTGTTGTCAATGGTTAGCTTTCTTGAGAGCAGATGTTCCCCATGATCACTCCTGGGAGGTCAGAATTTTCATCTCAGTGATTCAGGGGAAGAAGCGAACAAGTCAAAGAAGCGGTAGGTTGTTTGAACTGTATCAGTATTTATTTTGGGAGAAAGACTGGGCTTAGAGGCATTTATTTCCTTATCTAGGCACTCCAGTCATATTGTGACTGATTAAACAAAGGGGCATAGAATAAACCAGTAACTTTCTCATGCTTCACATGTTTGCTAATTATCAACAAAAAACAAACAAACAAAAAAACACACTTGAGCAGCCACCAGTTTTAATAGTCATCAGAAGATGGATCATCTGGGTATCCAGCAAAACTACAAGATAAAAGGAGAGCTTTAGTCAACTCTTTCAGGCTAGGTAAAGAGAGGATTGCTTGTTTGTTTGTTTTAACTGGCTTAAGTATAAAATTAATTTTTTTTGGAGATGGACAAATGCAACTAGTTTTATAATAACCATGTACATTGCATTACACTGTAATAAACACATTGGGAAAAAATAAATACACTTAACTTTCACTTGAGCACCTACACAAAAATAAACAAATATATTCTATTTTTGCACTTATGTTATTCTACGACTTAAGGATATAAAACTATTGGTGTTGCTACTTTAAAATCCCAAAGGGCAGAAATGAATTCTGCCATCTTTTTTTGAATGTCCATCTGGATTATTATATAAAGTTAACAAATATTTCAAGGCAATGATGAGGAAGGTGATGAAAATATCACTGTTGGGTAATTTTTTTCCCAGCACTCAGAAATAATTTATCTATGATTTTACTGGGTGAAAAATTATTTATTGGACTTAGAAGTGGATACAGTGATTATAACCTAAGTCATTTCAAAAGAGAACTTCCAGTTTAGCAAGGGAAGTGAACTCACTTTATATACATGATTATTTTGAGATAGAAAATACTAAGTCACTGAATAATTGTTGAATAAACTTATCAATATTGTTAAGGATTACTATATACTCCTCTACGTTCCCTTCCTCTTACCCTTTTTGTCATTTTCTTATATTGTTCATTCAACCAATATTTATAGATTGATCTGGGAAAAAGTAGCTTTTTAAAAAATCCTACCCTAGGAATCTAACATTCTGTGGTCAACAAAAAAATAACCAAGTCAGTTAGTGAACTATAAAATATATAAATTAAGGATAGTTACCAGGAGAAAAGTCAGGGCAGAGGGAAAGGAAATGTTGAGTAGGGGTGCATTTTTAGATAAAGTGAACAAGAAGGTATTATAGAGTTAAGACATAAGGAGGTGAAGGAGTGAACATCTAGCTATCTACCTGGATGAGGAGCATTCTAACAGAACAGCCAGTGCAAAAGGCCGGAGACAGGCCTGGCATATGTGAAAAGCAGCCAAGGGGCCAGTGGAGCTGTGTTGGAACAGGAGAGCAGAGCAGTAGGACATGGAGGCAGAGTTGTAGGGAGAGAGCACCCTGTTGACTCTTGTGGGTTGGGTAAGGAATTTGGCTCTGGCTACTATGTGTGGGGATGAAGTAGAAAAGCAGGGAAAGCAAAGAGCAGCCAGTGACTTGACATTAATATGAGCATGTCTGGCATGTGTGTCGAGGGGGAGCCCTGCAGACACCATTATGGGAGATAAGTTGAGATGCTTATTTGAAATCGAAGTGGAGCTGAGTAAAGGGATCTAAAACACTTGGTCCAGGACCCAGGTCTGGGCTGGAAGTGATTTTGGAGAATCTCAGTTTAGATGGTGTTTAAAACATGGGCCTAGATGAAATCACAAGGATGTGTGTGTAGATAGAAAAGAGAAAAAGCCTATGATTGAGCTTTAGGTCACTCCGAAGTTAAGAGGCCAAGTTCAGAGATCAAGCTGAGGAGGAGAAACCTGCAAAGGACTGGAGACTGTGAGACAAAACAGCAAGGGAGGGCAAGGGAAACCAGAGCAGCCACAGGAAAGCAAGCTCAAGAGAGGGATTGTGTTGTGTTTGGTTGGTTTTTTTAGAACAATTTAAAAACACTTTTATTTATTTTATTAATTTGTTGTGTTTACATAGATTCTAATGTCCCCTGTGTTTCCCAGTACATAACCTCTGTTCCCGTCCCCATAGCACCCTCTCCTCTCCCCTCCAGGATTTGCTTTTCTGCTCTTGTTGCATCCTATCACCCCCTTTCCCTTGGTCCCCTTTCCTTCTGGATCCTTTGATCCCGCCTCTGTCACTATTCCACTTTTCAGTTCATATTGTTCGTCGGATTCCTCATATGAGTGAGGTCATATAATATTTTTCTTTCTCTGCCTGGCTTATTTCACTTAACATAATAATTTTCCAGGTTCATTTATGTTGTCACAAAAAATAATGTTTCCTTCTTTTTCATAGCCCCATAGTATTCCATTGTATATATGTACCACTGCTTTTTAATGCACTCGTCCACTGATGGACACTTGGGCTGTGTCCAGATCTTCGCTATTGTAAACAATGCTGCAATAAATATGGGGGTGCATTTCTCCTTTTCAAACTGTGCTATGGTGTTCTTAGGGTATATTCCTAAAAGTGGGATGGCTGGGTCAAAAGGCAGTGTGATTTTTAATTTTTTGAGGAATCTCCATACTGTTTTCCACAATGGCTGCACCAGTCTGCATTCCCACCAGCAGTGCAGAAGGGTTCCCCTTTCTCCACATCCTCGCCAGCACTTACTCTGTGTTGTTTGGCTGATGAGCGTCATTCTGACTGGTGTGAGGTGATATCTCATTGTGGTTTTAATTTGCATTTCTCTAATGATTAGTGATGTTGAGCATTTTTTCTTCTGCCTATTGGCCATCTGTATGTCCTCCTTGGAGAATTATCTATGCATCTCTTTTGCCCATTTTTTGATTGGAGTGTTTATCTTCCTGGTGTTGAGTTTTAAAAGTTCTTTATAAATTTTGGTTATTAACCCCTTATCAGATGTATTGTTGAATATGTTCTCCCATTGTGTGGTTCGACTTTTTATTTTGTTCATATTGTCTTTAGGTGTGCAAAAGCTTTTAGTTTAATATAGTCCCATTTGTTTATCTTGTCCTTTATTTCCCTTGCACATGGAGATAAATCAGCAAATATATTGCTGCAAGTGATGTCGGAGAGTTTATTGCCTATGTTTTTCTCTAGGATGCTTATGGTTTCATGATTTACATTTCAGTCTTTTATCCATTTTGAGTTTATTTTTGTGAATGGTGTGAGTTGGTGATCTAGTTTCATTTTTTTTGCAAGTAGTTGACCAATTTTCCGAACACCATTTGTTAAAAAGACTGTCTTTACTCCATTGTATGCTGTCACCACCCTTGTCAAATATCAATTGTTCATAAAGGTGCTGGTTTATTTCTGGCTTCTCTCTTCTGTTCCACTGATCTGTTTGCCTGTTCTTATGCCAGTACCAAGCTGTTTTGAGTACAATGACTGTGTAGTATAACTTGATGTCCAGAAGTGTGATACCATCCACTTTATTCTTCTTTTTCAAGATTGCTGAGGCTATTCCTGTTCTTTTTTGGTTCCATATGAGTTTGGAATATTTGTTCTATATCTTTGAAGTATGTCATTGGTATTTTAATTGGTATTGCATTGAATTTATAAATTGTTTTGGGTAATATGGACATTTTAATTATGTTTATTCTTCCTAGTCATGAACACGGTATATGCTTCCACTTTGTTTGTATCTTCCTGGATTTCTTTTATCAATGTTTTATAATTTTCCCAGTACAAGTCTTGAACCTTCTTAGTTAAATGTACTCCTAGTTATTTCATTTTTTTTGTTGCAATAGTGAAGGGGATTGTTTTCTTAATTTCTCTTTCAGACAGATCATTGTTGGTGTATAAAAATGCCTCTGATTATTAATTTTATATCCTGCCACCTTGCTGAATTCATTTATCAGGACCAGTAGTTTTTTGACTGAGACTTTAGGGTTTTCTAGGTACAGTATCATATCATCAGCAAATAATGATAGTTTTACTTCTTGTTTTCCAATATGCATGGCTTTTATTTCTTCTTCTTGTCTGATTGCTGTGGCTAGGACTTCCCGAACTATATTGAATAAGAGTGGTGAAAGGGGGCACCCTTTCCTTATTCCTGATCTAACAGGGATTGCTTTTAACTTTTGCCCCCTGAGTATGATGTTGGCTGTGGGCCTGTCATAGATGGCCTTTATCATGTTGAGGTATGTTTCGTGTATTCCCATTTTGCTGAGAGTTTTGATCATAAATGGGTGCTGGATTTTATCGAATGCTTTTTCTGCATCTATTGATATTATCATGTGGTTTTTGTCCTTCCTTTTGTTTATGTAATGAATCACATTGATTCATTTGTGAATACTGTACCATCCTTGCCTCCCCAAAATAAATCCCACTTGATTATGATGTATGATTATTTTCATGTATTGCTAGATCAAGTTTGCTAATGTTTTGTTGAGAATTTTAGCATCTAAATTTATCAGGGATATTGGCCTATAGTTTTCTTTCTTTGTGTTGTCTTTGTCTGTTTTTGGAATCAGAATTATGCTCGCCTCATAAAAGGAGCTTGGAAGTGTTCCTCTTGAATTTTTGAAAAAGCTTGAGAAGGATAGAGTTAGTTCTTCTTTGAATTTTTGGTAGAATTCGCCTGTGAAGCCATCTGGCCCAGGGCTTTTGTTTGTTGGGAGTTTATTGCTGTTTTGATGTCTTTTGTTGTAATTGGTCTATTTGAGTTTTCTGATTCTTTCAGATTAGTTTTTGAAAGATTACATATTTCAAGGAATTTGTCCATTTCACCTAGGTTGTCTAATTTTTTGGCATAGAGTTCTTCATAGTGTTTTCTTACAATCCTGTGTATTTCTGCTGTGTCCATTGTTACTTCTCCACCCTCATTTCTAATTTTATTTATTTGAGACCTCTCTCTTTTTTTCTTGGTGAGTCTGGTTAATGGTTCATAGATCTTGTTTACTTTTTCAAAGAATCAGCTCTTGGTTTCATTGATTCTCTGTATTGTTTTTTTAGTCTCTATGTCATTTATTTGTGCTCTGATCTTTTATTATTGCCTTCCTTCTACTTCCTCTAGGCTTTACTTGCTTTTCTTTTTCTAGTTCTTTTAGTTGCAAGATTAAGTTGTGGGGGTTTTTTTTGAGCTTTTTCTAGCTTCTTAAGGTATGCCTGTAATGCTATGAACTTCCTTCTCAGGACTGCTTTTGCTGTGTTCCACAGATTTGGAGTTGTTGTATGCTCATTTTCATTTGTTTCAAGGAAATTTTTTATTTCTTCCTTGATCTCATTGTTGACCCAGTCGTTGTTTAATAACATGTTGTTTAGTTTCCAAGTGTTTGAGTGTTTTCTCCAGTTTTCCTATTGTAGTTGATTTCTAGTTTCATGTCACTGTGGTCAGAGAAGATGCTTGATATGGTTTCAATCTTCTTAAATTTGTTGAAGAATATGTGGTCTATCCTAGAGAATGTACCATGAGCACTTGAAAAGAATGTATATTCTGCTGCTTTATGGTGGAAGGTTCTGAAGATATCTATTAAATCCAGTTGATCTAATGTATTCCTTAATTCTGTTGTTTCTTTGTTAATTTTCTTTCTGGAGCATCTATCTAATGATGTTACTGAAATCCCCTACTATTATAGTATTGCTGTTGATCTCTCCCTTTGTGTCCATCAAAATCTGCTTTATATATTTAGGTGCTCCTATATTAGGTGCATAGATATTTATAATAGTTATATCTTCCTGTTAGATTGCTCCTTTTATAATTATGTAGTGACCTTCTTTATCCCTTACTGTAGTCTTTGTTTTAAAGTCTATTTTGTCAGATATAAGTATTGCTACCCCAGCTTTTCTTTTTCATTTCTATTTGCATGAAATATTTTTTTCCATCCTTTTACTTTCAGTCTATGTGTATCTTGTTTTGAGGTGAGTCTCCTGTATGCATATGTACAGGGCCTATTTTCTTATTCATTCAGCTACCCTATGTCTTTTTATTGGAGCATTTAATTCATTTACATTTAAGGTTATTATTGATATGTAGTTGTTTATTGCCATTTTATTCTTTAAAGTCACATTCCTCTTTTATTATATTCTTTTCCCCTTTGTTTTGTTTACAACAGGCCCCTTAACATTCCTTGAAGCATTGGTTTGGTTGTAATGAATTCCTTGAGATTTTTTGGTTTTTTGTTGTGTTTTTTTGTTTTTTGTTTTGTCTGGGAAGCTTTTTATTTCTCCTTCAATTTTAAATGATCTCATTGATGGATAAAGAAGTCTTGGTTGTAGGTTCTTGTTCTGCATTATTTTGAATATTTCTTGCCATTCTCTTCTGGCCTCAAGTGTTTCTGTTGAGAACTCAGATGTCATCCTTATGGGGCTCCTTTGTAGGTGATAGCCTTTTTTCTCTAGCAGCTTTTAATATTTTCTATTTATCTCTTAGCTTTTCTATTTTACTTATAATGTGTCTGTATAGAGTTTTTGGGTTTCTCTTTAGTGGAATTTTCTGTGCTTCTTGAAGTTGTGTGACTTTTTCCTGCATCAATTTAGGGAAGTTTTCAGCTATATTTCATTTAACAAGGTCTCTAACCCTTGTTCTTTCTCTTCTTCTTCAGGAACCCCTATGATGCAGATGTTGTTTCTTTTTAGGTTATCACAGAGCTCTCTTAGAGTTTCCTCAGATTTTTTCAGTTTCTTTTCTTTTTGCTGCTCCTCTTCTGTGCTTTCACTTATCTTGTCCTCTAAGTCACTGATTCAATCTGCTTCATCCAGCCTGCTTTTAATTCCTTCCAGTGTAGTCTTCATTTCTGATATTGTGTTTGTCATTTCTGTCTGGTTCTTCTTTATGATTTCCGTGTCCTTTTTGATCCTTTCAATTTCTTTATTGAAGTGTTCATTAAGTCCATCCATTGTAGCTTTGAGATCTTTAAGCATCCTAAAAATCATTATTTTATACTCTGCATCAGTAATTTGATTGTTTTCTATTAATCCAAGACTTTATCAGAGAATTTATTTTGTTGAAGCATATGATTTATGCTTCTCTGCCTAACCATTATTCTTTATGACTTGTAGGCTTCTTCCAGCTGTGATCTCCTTACCTAGTAGAGCCTCTTTGAAGACTTAATTTGTTTGTTTTCTTCTCAGTTTTCTTAACTCAGTGGTAGTCTTGTTTACTGATCTCAGCAGGAGGCTTATTTGAAGCTGTATCCAGGAATGTGGTGAGTGTAACCTGAGACTCTGAAAGCCTGATGTGCCAGGGGGACAGGATGCTTTCTCCCTTTCACTAGGGTGAGATGTATCTCAGATCTCCATGGAGACCTGAGTTACTGCCCCTCCTTACCACTTTCTGTTTTCAACTGTGTCTTGTTGCTCTGATTGGAGCTGGAGAGCTTCTGGAGGTGAGTCACCCAGAACCACTTTAGGCTTGCATTTTGTTGAGAGTTCAACCCCTCCCCCAGCTATGGCCATCATCACATTGGATGAGTCATCTTCTCAGGTCATTCCATGCATTTCTCTGCCCCTCACCATCTGTCTCTCTCTCCCCACTTTCCTTTTGGAAGACAAGCCAGCCCTCTCAGTACACCTTGTTCCCAGGTCCCAAGGCAAGTGGCTGTGAGCGATATTTTCTGCTCTTCTTCTTGTAATGAGAGCCCTTCTGGGCTCTCCGTCTCACCCCACCTTCACTCCTAGAAGCAGGGGAGCCCACCCCACCACAGCTTGGAGTTCCATACCAGGCTTGGTGTGGCTTCTTCTTTGCTCCTTAGTTTTTGAGAGCTGTTCTTTTAATCCAAAATTGGTTTTTCATGCTGAGTGTTCCTAAATTAATTTGCAACTCAGTTTGGTGGTGTGAGCTGGGAGTCTGTACATCTGCCTACTCTGCTGCTACCTTTGTTCCTCCCTGTTTGTTTTTTAAGAAGAGCACATATTTCAATGCCTTGAGAAATAATCTTGTGGGAAGGGAGAACCTGATCATGTAGCAGCAATGGGACTTAACCAGGTTTTGTTTGGATCAATGAGTAAGAGGAGAAAGAAGGGCAAGAACAGAGGAAATATGTAAATAATATTAATAAATTGATTGATCCTGGAATTTAAGTAGCATTAGGACAGAGGGAACACAAAGGTAACAGTGAAATCATTGTCTGAGGGCTTGAAGACAAAATTATTTCCAACAATTTTCTTAAAGGAAAATGAAAGAGAAGTCTGCCCTTTGTGGATTGGAAAAAGTCAAGTTTCTTCACTGTCCTGCTTTCCAGCATCTATAAGGAAATAAGCTACTTACTAAGTATCATCAAAATAGGACATGTTCCTGTTGAGTCCATCTAAAGTTTCCATATCCTCTGGTGTCAACTGGAAATCAAAAACCTATCAGAAATATGAGCAGATCAATTTTTCTGAGGGAATTTACTCCCTATCCCCACCCTCCAGACAGACATACAAATTAAAGTAGGAATTTATGTAGGTTTTATGATATAGTTTTCATGAACCTAGGGCACATTCTCTGGCAAAAGTCATGGGAATTTTCCACTCAGATGTTGAGACTGGCAATTCAGGCTACCCACAGAGACTTCTATGGAGTGGCTGTGGTTGTAGCAATGGAATCCCAGAAATTTTTGAACCCAAGCCTCTTCTCATCTAATGCCTTCATTTTGCAGTTAAAGAAATTAAAGGATGATTTACTCAAGGTCACGCAAATGGGTTAAACACCAGGATTGAGACCAAACCTGACCCTGTTTATTGTTCTTGCCAACCCCCCACAATGCAGCAGTTGGAGGACTGGAGAGTTAAATAAAAGCACTTCTATGCACAGAGTAAAAGGAGACAAGTTTTGTCCCAATATACATGGAGAGCCTCACCAATAACCCACACCAGGGTAAATGCTGTGTCTATCAGTCCCTGCTGCCCACAGCCCTACTGGGTACCTGGAAGTTCTCTTGGATTCTCTTCTCAGTGAAGCTCTTAGCCAGGACCACCACCCCCCGCTGCAGCTGGTAGCGCAGGGCCACCTGAGCTGGGGTTCGCTGGTGCTTTGCAGCAATGGCATTGAGTACTGGATCTTCTAGGAGAACTGGGTTGTTCTTCTTCACCCTGACAAGGAGGCAGAGATACTGTGTGTCTAAGGCTGTTCATCCATTTCACTAGAGGCTACTCATTCAGGCTGGGGGTGGCTAGTCCTCTAGAATCTTCCTCATTACCTCTGGCTATCACGAGGTCTGATTTTGCTTCTCTTGGTAAATCCAAAGAAGAAGGGCAAGAGAAAGTAAGGCAGAAAAAGAAACTTGGATTCTTTTTCATCTTTAAAACATTTCTGAGAAATTTCGTAAAAGATCAAATAAGTCAAAAAGATAAAATTGCTGTTCAAACTAAAGCCTGATAACCACCAACATAAAAAAAAAACCACAAAAAACTACCAACCCTGGCCAGTTGGCTCAGTGGTAGAGCATTGGCCCAGCATGGGAAAGTCCCGGGTTAGATTCCAGGCCAGGACACACAGGAGAAGCCACCCTTCCCCCTCTCCTTTTTCTCTGTCTCTCTCTCCCCCTCCCACAGCCAAGGCTCCATTGGAGGAAAGTTGGCCTGAGCGCTGAGGACTGCTCCATGGCCTCTGCCTCTAGCGCTAGAATGGCTCCAGGGGAAACAGGAATGCCCCAGATGGGCAGAGCATCGCCTCCTGGTGGGCATGCCAAGTGTATCCCGGTTGAGCACATGCTGGAGTCTGTCTGACTCCCAGCTTCTAACTTCGGAAAAATACAAAAACAAACAAACAAAAAAAAACCCCACCTATTTTATAAGACTTTGCTATTTCAAAAAATGTTTTCAATTCTCTCAGTTTTATCAAGTGTTAAAAGGTGCATAATTTGTTTCTCTTGAAGAGATAAGGAAAATAAAATTTACAGAAGTGGTTACTTGTCCCACATCACTTAACCATTAAGTGTCAGAACACAATTAAGAGTTCAAATGCTATGGAAATACTTACTTAAAATCTATGTACTCTTATTGATCAATGTCACTCCAGTAAATTCAATTTTCTAAATAAAATTATTTTTTAAAAGTGTCAGAATCATGGCTTAGACTGGCTTTGTCACTCTTCAAAGCCAAACCTTCTGAATTTTATGAACATTTTTCTCAATAATGTTATTATTTGATGTCTTATTAAGTCTTTACCATGTAGGCAAGGAAAAGGATTGACAAAGATGAATTATTTCTACTATCTATCCTAAATTTCCTCCAGACAGTTGAGAGAGGACTCTAGAGCGTACAGCACCTATGGTGAGAATAACTCTCTTGAGACCATTACCAATCCTTCTCGGGGTCGGAGCCCAGGGCAGCGTATGCAACGAGGACAATGTTCTTAGACTTGCAAAAGTCCAGCAATTTTCTCTGGTTGAGGTATGGGTGGCATTCTACCTGTGGAACACCAAGCAGAAGTGTTGAATCATAGAACCACCAACACGAAATTAACAAGGAATATACAGTGCTGTATTGCATGGTGTCAAAAACATTTAGGAATACCAGAAACATGGGCAAACACATGACTGTCACCCACAGCTGTGCCAGAGGAAATTCCAGAGACTTAACTCTGGCTAACTTCCCTGAGATAGCATCTCAGTATAGGTTAAAGAGCTTGGTGCTCGTAGAAGACAAGTCCAGAAGTTGAGATCAGCAGATCTCAGACTCAGGCTGGAAACATGGTGGTGTCCTTGGGTCTTCCTCTTGACTGTGTAAACTCCCTCCAACCAATCAGTCTCAAGTAGGCCAAATTCTGTCCCTCCCTTTCAAGCTCAAATAATGTCCAGTTTATCCCTTAATTCTTTCCCAACTACTCCAGGCAAAACCAGCTTTCTTTCCTTTCTCTTAATCGGTGATCTTCAAGTGAAGGTAAATTTCCCGAGGGACAAAAATGTAACTTTCTAGGACCCTTATTTGTATTTTTCATCTAAAAATAATAATAAACCTTACTAATATTTAATATATGGATTGACTATTATCCTCTGAGTTTGCATGAAAGAAATTTAAAAGAAGATGGGCTAATCCAGGGAGTGTGGGCCCTCTGCAGTGCAGAAGTGTTGCCAGTCACTTCTATACTCCTGGTTTCTTTCATTATCCTCCAAGACAGGTGTATATGTGTTGTTCATTGAAGTGGATTTATCTTAACAAATTGCCTTCTTAATTAAAATTAATTATGGTTGTAAAATGTACATAACATAAACTTACCACTTAAACCATTATTAAGTGTACAATTCAGTGTTATTAAGCACATTCACATTGTTTGGGAGTAATTTAGTGCTATCAAAAAGCTCAGTGGTTCTCGCCTGACCTGTGGTGGCGCAGTGGATAAAGCCTCGACCTGGGAACACTGAGGTCGCCAGTTCAAAACCCTGCACTGGTCTGGTCAAGGCACATATGGGAGTTGATGCTTCCAGCTCCTCCCCCCTTTCTCTCTCTCTCTCTCTCTCTCTCTCTCTGTGTCCTCTCTAAAATGAATAAAATAAAAAGAAATTAAAAAAAAAAAGAAGCTCAGTGGTTCTCATGGCAGAGAATCCAAGAGCTGTTAGACTTAGACTGACCAGTGGTGGCGCTGTGGATTGAGCATCAACCTAGGATGCTAAGGGCTCCAGTTCAAAACCCTATGGTCTCTGATTAGAACACAGGCTTGCTGGCTTGAACACAGGGTCTCCAGCTTGAGAATAGGATCATCAACATGATCCCAATATTGCTGGCTAGAAGCACATGGTCATTGGCTTGAGTTCAAAGGTCACTGGCTTGAAGCCCAAGGTTGCTGGCTTGAAGCCCAGAGTTTCTGGCTTGAACTCCAGGTTGCTGGCTTGAGCAAGAGGTTACTAGCTTGGCTTGAGCTCCCCACCCTCGTCAAGGCACATATGAGAAGCAATCAATAAGTTGATGCTTCTCATCTCTTACCTCATTCTCTCTCTCCCTTTCTCTCTCTCTTAAAAAAAAAGCTGTTATTTTTATAGTTCCAACTTTCCAACTTTACTGACCTTTTATGAGATAAGGAAAGTCAGTAATCTACTAGCTCTAAAGTTTTAGAACCAATCGTCATACACCTAGTAGATTATACTCCAATCTGACCCTTAGATGTTTTTTTAGTAAAGTGACATGGCCTAGAGAACTTCCTTCAACAATGTGAAATACATTCAGTTCTCTTGAAGCAGCTGATGTCTGAAAGCACAATATATACTGCTCATAGAAATTAGGGGATATTTTAAAATGAATATAAAGCAATACAATATCCCCCAATTTTTGTGAGCAGTATATGAGATGGAGTGCCATTGGTGACTTGTGGAAGTGAGAGAAAATTAAGCTAAAGAGGAGAAAGAAGAAGTCAGAGGTGTATTGATGGGGTTCACCTGGTTGCAGACAGGCTTGTACTTGAGTCCTGGTTTATTCAAGATCATCTCCAGCTGCTTGATGTTGAAGTTGGCCACACCAATGGACTTGGCCAATCCTGCCTCCTTACACTTCTCCAGGGCCTGGGGAGGAAGGAGTTGTGAGAGGTCAGCTGTGTAACTGGCTGGCGAGATGTAATAATGGGAGCACACTGAGGCGTAGGCTGGGGATAGGAGTGAATATGAGCCAGAGCTAAAGAAAGAAGGTCTGAAAGGTTCAGGTGTCAATAAACAAAACAGGAATTGAAAAAAAATGAGGAGAATAAGAAGTAATAGAGAAAGTGTGCAAGAAGATAAGAGCAAGAAAAAATGCAGGTGGAAAGAACAGAGCTAAAGGAGCCAGCACAATCTGTAGCTGAACACCTAGAAAAATGTGATTGAGTGACAACAAAGCAAGCACCAGGAGGACAGGAGTGAGCAGCAGCAGCATGGGAAGTAGGGGGCAGCCCTTGTTTTCTCTCTGACCTCGTTTCCTATCACTGGTCACCAAACTCCCTTTGTTCTAAGAACACATGCTCTTTAGTTGTTTCTTGAACATGGTAGATTATCTCCCATCTAAAAACCACCTTGACCTTCTTTCTGCTTCTATCACTCTCTGTCCAGATATGCAGATAATCAATTTCCTCATTCTCTGCAAGACTTTGTTTATATGTCATCTTCTCAAGGAGGCCCACCCTGTCCATTCTGTTTTTAATTGCCAATCTGTTTTCCAAGCCCCCCCCCTCCTCTCTCTCACACACACACACACACACCCTTAGTTCCCATGGGACCAAAGACCTTGGTTCTATTCACTGATGTCACCTGAGTACTTGGAAGTACTAAGTACTGAGTACATCATAGTCATTCAATAAGTATGTATTGAATTATTAAATGGGTAAATTTTGAAAACTGAGGCAAAGGTGCATTCTGGGATTTGCCTGAGTCTACACAGGTGGCAGAACTAGACCCACCTTTTCTGAATTTCTGTCTATCCTCTCTCTCCCAAACTGCAGTGATTGTACTCACCTCCCACGTGGTACAAAAAGGTACTGTGTCAAAAATGAATTTTCCACGTGCGTCTTTTGGTACAATCTCCTCCCCAGGCTGGAACATAGGAAAGAAGAGGTTGTATTAAGCTATGTCTGGTTTCAGCCAAGCTATTTGGCATGAGGCTAATAGAAAAATCGATCCTTATTTTTAATGGCTTTTCAAGTTTAGGATAAAGAAAAAGAAAGCACATTTAGGGCATGCATCTCCTACAAATGTTTTTCACTGCTAAAGGTTTAGTAAATATTATTTATGTCAAAGACAACTTGAGACACCCAGGACCTCATTCTAGAGAGAGCCTAGAGCAGAGCCATGACTCAGCAAGCTCCTCAACTCAGTCCTGGCCCTTCTCCCATTCCACTTTCTACCTGGAGGTGGTCATATGAGAGAGTAACCTGTCAGCAACTCAAGGCTGAGTCTCATCCTCTTTGAATTTCCTGGACCTCAACTGACCCCCACATCAGGACACTTCCCAAACACAGTGGGCATGGGGTTCAGATGAAGGAGGAGCACAGGGCATCCACAAGATTGAGATAAAGCCATTGAAACAAGTGCACTTTTGTCATTCTGGGGCTGAAGTGAACTGATATAGAGATAGTTGATGCGAAAAAAAAAAAAAAAGAGGAATTTTAAAGTATTTTGTATGTTTCTTCTCATTTTTACAAGCTATATCTTCCCTTCCATTCAGCTACAATTTTTATATGATTACCAAAATAAAATTACTAACCTTCAAAGCTAAAGGGGAATGAATAAGAAAAAGATCCACATAGCTCTGCTGAAGTTTCTTCAATGACAATTCCAGGCCAGTTTGGACCAATTTTGGACGGAAAAAGGTGCCCCACAACTGCAATGATTAAAAGAGAAGGAGTGTGGAATTATATATTTAAAACTCTTTAGAAAAGATTCATAAAATAGCAAAAGAAAAGAAAAAATCAACAATCATAATCCACTTATAGTAGATGGAAATGACGAGTCACTCAGTGACTCTCTTAATTCTTGATCATGATAACTTATTTCATACAGAATTAAGACAATAATGCAGCAAACTGCCTGACCAGGCGGTGGTGCAGTGGATAGAGCGTCAGACTGGGATGTGGAAGACCCAGGTTCGAGACCCTGAGGTCGCCAGCTTAAGCGTGGGCCAATCTGGCTTAAGCAAAAGCTCGCCAGCTTGGACCCAAGGTCGCTGGCTCCAGCAAGGGGTGGCTTGGTCTGCTGAAGGCCCGCGGTCAAGGCACATGTGAGAAAGCAATCAATGAACAACTATGGTGCCGTAACAGCAACGAAAAACTAATGATTGATGCTTCTCATCTCTCTCTGGTCCTGTCTGTCTGTCCCTATTTATCTCTCTCTCTCTCTGACTCTCTCTCTCTGTCCCTGTAAAAAAAAAAAAATCTATAAAAAAAATAACGCAGGAAACTGAAAATATGATCTTACAAAGAGGTTCTCAAATTTTATAATATAAAAGCATAATTTGGTTAGCTCATTAAAAACATATTCCTGGGTGCTACCTTAAAACATCATAAATTATGGTATCTGCAGACTGGGCTGGGAAATTGCATTTTAAATATAAACTTTATTTGGGGGGTACTTTAGTCATCTCATTTTAAGAAGTAACATTCTAAGGAAAAAAAATAATTAAAATTATTAATGATATAGAAACAAACAGATTCTATGAAAGAAACATTAGGAGGTCAGAGTAAGAAGGCTCGTACTGTTGTGATACCACATCTAAACAGAGTCACAGGGAGAGATTCAAATTTCGGGGCTTGAAGATATATATCCAGTCACAGACCTGCATAGGATTCACTTGCATGGACAGCAACTCTCTTTAGAGGTACTTCTCCTCAAATATAAATGCCTTTTCTCTAGCAGCAGTCAGTTCAATGAACACTACAGGAAAAGTTCCTCTTTGGTTTCCTGTCCATTCTGGAATAAATACCTAAGTTCTTTTATTTTTGCTTCAGATATGATGTCAGTGGATATGGAGAATAGTTAGGAGAAAATGGCTCAAGAGTTTTGTTTTATTTAAGTACTGTCATAAACATTAATTCTATCATTTCAATTTTCAGAGATTATTTCTATTTCATGGGAAAGAGAAATAAATGTTTGTTGACCATGTAGCAAGTTGAGATATGATGGCTAAGGCTCAGAAAGGTTTAAAAACTCTTCTTTTTTTGGTTAAAAATTTTTACAGTAAAAACTACAGAATGTTAAAGAACTAAAACTTGTTATTAGTTTCCAAAAACCTCTATTTTCTGACTAAATTGCATCACCGCATATTATAGCTAAGGAAGACTAAGTCGCTTTGTCAAAATTTGAGTATATCTGAGTTGGAAAAGCCAAATCCATTCCTATATTTACCATACACACACACACACACACACACACACACACACACACACACACACACACGTATATACATATATATGCTTTCTACCTTATTTTTAGCATTTAAAATATGTTAAAAGCTTTTCTAAAAGCTTTATATGTACTTTTTATGTAGCATTCATGAAAATCCTGTTAAGTAAATAATATTATCTTTAGTTTACAGCTTGGGGAACCGAGGCAAAGAGTTTAAGTAAGTTTAAGTCCAAGGTTACACATTAAGTAAGAATCAAATATAGAAAGTCTGACCAGAACCCATGTTCCCAACCAGCATGTCCCTAACCACTCTTCTACAGACCAAGGTTTGAGAGCAAATCAAAATTAAACCAAGGAGAGGAGAAATTTGCCAAGAAATGATTAAACTCCACAGGTACATATGCAACTCTACAGAGCACCTTCGAAGTGTAGAATATGTCATCTCTCTTCACAATGCCATCGGCAATCTTTTCTTGGATGGCCTTCCCAATCTCTTCTTCATTTAGGTAGGCATAGGCTGAATCAATATGGCGATACCCTACATCAATTGCTGTCTTGATGGCCTCTTCTACCTTACTCTTAGGAACCTAAAAATGCATAAAAAATAAAAAACTGCTTGATTCAGGAACACATGACTAATTCCATAAGCAGAGCTGGTTGACAGAACTTATTGCTTTGCTAAGGGTTAGGAGCCAGAGGTGACAAATGTTTTACAACTGACTGAAAAAAAAGTCCCAGTGTGTAGTACTTACATGTTTTTATGGTGCAAATACTTTCCTCATGGCTAATTTGAAGCTACCAATATGGGGAAAAGATGCTCACAATTGAGTCTTGTGAGCCCACAAACTGGCCCCACAGTACATTGCTGGGTTTAAGCTTCTGCCTCTGGATTTTTATTCTCTCTGTGATAAAGGTTAACACAACCTTTAGATCAATTTATAAGAGATTATTCAGCTGTTTTTGACCAGAAATCCAATGCTAAGAATTATCTATCTATGCAATGAATATGGAACTTTAGATGGAATGCAGTAGTCATAACCTATGTACACTTAGAGAAACACTTCAAACATCTGAGGAAGGACAAGAATTTATAAGAAATAAACTAGTTTTACATTCAAAAATGTCTCATAATCATTTTTTGGTTATTAAGTTGGTCATTAGGTGATCATTTCTGCTCTACAGCTTTGTTTTTTTTCTCAGCTGCATACTTTTCTCTGGCCCACCAGACTGAGCTTTTTCAAGTTAGCCATAATTATTCCCTCCAATACCCTCTTCTACCTCGTTCTATAATTAAAATGTCTCAAATACATTTTTAGATTTTCAACTCTGGATAAGTTAACTAATGCCATAAAGATTGTCTACCAATTGAAGAGCTAAATCAAAGAAAAAGCTAGACTTTGTGCCAATGCCCTTGCTATGGTCCTCAACATTCACATCTCGTGACTCTCAAGCTAGAGAACCAATCCTACAGCTTCCATTCAAGAACCATAAATGCCATTGAAAGAATACTGTGCTCTTAGAAGGTTACGGCGCTTGAACCAGAAACATGCCTGGAGTTCAATCTTCCAGAAAGAGAGAACTTCCAAGTGTCACTTGGTCCCCTTTTTGGCACAGTGCTGGCTACCTGGCTTCCAAGAGACAATTTCCACCTCAGGCCGCCAAAACTCTACTATTATTCTGTCTCTCTCTCCAGATCCTTTTGCCACAGAGATTTCTCTCAATATTCTGACAGGAACAGGGACAATTTGGGCATTAGACATTACAGAGAAACTTCATCACAAGCACGCTTGCTAAAGGTGCTTTGCCTATGGTTACATGATAACTGGGTTCCATTTATCCTAATATACTGTGAAATGGCTACAACTGCACAGCAGGTGAGAATAACAGAAACCAACTTACCCACCCCTTCCATCTCCCTTGATACGGTGCTACTCCAAGTGTGATCCTTGGACAAGCAGCACAAGGATCACCTGCTAGCTCGTTAGAAATGCGGACTTCTGAGCCTTCTCCCAAATCTAGTGAATCAGAAACTTTGTGGTTTGAACTCTTAAATCTGTATTTCTAACAAGATCCTCGGGTATTTTATGCCTATTAAAATTTGAAAAGCATTGGCTTTCTGCACAAAACAACCTAACCTGGAGGTAAAGCATCCTACCAATGAAGTAACAGAGGCCCATCTAAATTTCCCAAATTCACACAGTGACTAGTTCTGATCAGGACCCTATCTGTTACCCCTTCCTCTGCAATGCCACAATAGTTACCTTACTAGGAGCGGAGGTGCCAAATCCCAGTGTAGGCATGAAGTGTCCATCATTCAGCTTCACAGAAAAACAACTCATTGCACTCATCTCCTTTCACTCTTTTAATTAAGCAAACTGATTTTCTTTATTAAAAGAAATTTGCAGAAGGAAGAAAACAATACAATTGTTATTTTTAATAGCTTTCATGAGGTATAAGTCACATATCATAATATCACCCCTTTTAAATTATACAATTCAGCAACATTTACTACATTCATAGAATTGTTACTACCTATACAACTTTAGAGCATTTTCATCATCCCCTAAGAAACTTCATACTCCTTAGAAACAACGCCCCATTCCTCCCTCCAGCCCCTGGCAACTACTTCCTGTCTCCATTTATCTGTCTATTCTCAAAATTTTATGTAAATGAATTCATACATTATGTGGCATTTTGTTTCTGCCTTCTTTTACTTAGCATGATGTTTTTAAGGCCTATTCATGGTGCAGCATTTATCGCTCCTTCATCCCTTTCTGTGGCTAAACATCATCTCTTTGTATGGATAAACCACCTTTTATTTATCCATTCATCAGTTGATGAACATTTGGCTTTTTTTTTCTTTTTGCTTTTTCCTTATTATGAATAATGCTTCTATATACATTCATGTGCAAGTTTTTGTGTGGACATACATTTCCAGTTCTTTCAAGACAAGAACATAAGATAGCTTTCCATCTACTTGTGTCTTTAATTTCTTTAATCATTTTGTAGTTTTTAGTATACAGGATTTTCACCTGCTTAGTTGAGTTTATTCCTAAGCAGTTTCTTCTTTTTTGGTGCTACCACAAATAAGATTGTTTTCCTAATTTCTTTTTCAGACAGTTTGTTGATAGTGTATAAAAACACAAATGATTTTTTGTATATTATTTTCAATGCTTTTTTATTTTCTTGCCTAATTTCTCTGGCTAAGACTTCCATTACTATGTCAAATAGATTGGTAAGAATCCTTGTCTTGTTCCAGATCCAAATACTGCTATGTCTCCCCTCAGTTCTGCTAATAGTTGCTCTATATACTTATGTGTTCTAATCCTGAGTTGGTATATATTCATAACTGTTATACCTTCCTGGGGTATGACTCTTTCATTGTTTAACAATGTCCTTTGTCTCTTGGGACAGTTCTGACTTAAGTCAATTTAGTCTGATCTAAGTTTAGCTACCTTACTCTTTTTTAGTTATTATTTACACACTTTTTCTCTCCTTTCACTTTCAGCTTATGTGCTCTGTGCTCAAAATCTAAAGTGAGTTTCTTGTAGACATTATAGTGGAGTCTAGGTATTATTTGTTGTTTATTTGTTTTAATTCATTCAGTCACTTTCTTTTGATGGGGGACTTAATCATTTACATTTAAAGTAATTATTGTTAAGGAAGGTTCTGCTATGCCACCTTGAAAGTTGTATTCTGTTAATCTTGTTCTTTCATCTTTCTTTTCTTTCTAAAGTTTTTTTTTAATTATAGATTTATTCATTGGTATTTTATATTAGTTTCAGGCATTTGTCTTTTCTTCTATGTCTTCCCCATGTTTTGTTGAGATTCTTTAGTGATATCCTTTAAATTCTTTTTCTTTTGTATAACTTTTACAGGTATTTTTTTGTGATAACCTTGGGATTTACATAAAATGTCTTATAGTTATAACACCTAGACTATGCTAACCCCATCATTTTCAAAACTAGTCTTATAGATACTGTTATCTGGTCAGCACTAGAGAAGATGGAAACTGGATACATAGATCTTTTCTTGCCCAGGGGAAGCTGAGAGAGAGCTGGGGCTTTGTATCAGCTCACCCTGTGCTGAGCAGAGGGAAGGATCTATGGCAAGGGTCGGGACACTTTTTGGCTGTGAGAGCCATGAACGACACATATTTTAAAATGTAATTCCATGAGAGCCATACAACAACCCGTGTATGTTACGCATTATCCAATAAAATTTTGGTGTTGTCCCGGAGGACAGCTGTGATTGGCTCCAGCCACCCACAACCATGAACATGAGCGGTAGGAAATGAACGGATTGTAATACATGAGAATGTTTTATATTTTTAACATTATTATTTTTTTATTAAAGATTTGTCTGCGAGCCAGATGCAGTCATCAAAAGAGCCGCATCTGGCTCGTGAGCCATAGGTTCCCCACCCCTGATCTATGGGGTCTGCCGGCCCATGCCACATCTCTCTCTACCCTGGGTGGGAAGACTATGCCAGACCCATCAGACCAGTGAGGAAGATGCTACCTTTTAGGAATCCCTAGAGAATTTGATGAGCTGGAGCTAGAAGGATGGGAATAAAACAAGTTAAAATGCCACAAAATTTACTGTTGTAAATGAGGTTTGGTGATTTTTTTTTTTTTTTTTTTGAATGACTACTCCTTGGACTTTAACTTCGGTTAAATTTACAAAGTTTTAAAAATTGATTTTGACTATTTTAGCCATTTCTCTCATTGCTCTTGTGGGAAATTACATTTTAGAGGTCTTTATTTGCCATTCTAGAAGTTATTTCCTGTTGCTATTTTATTTTTATTTTTATATTTTATTGTAGAAGCTTTAAAAACACACAAAATGGAAAATAACATAATGAACCTCCATCCTTGTACCCATCTCTCTGCCTCAGCAATTATCCACATTTTACCAGTGTTATTCCATCTCCCTCCCACTTTTGTTTTGCTGTAGTACTTTAAAGCAAACCCAATGTATTAGGTCAATTCTTCTTTAAATAATTGAATTTTTATCTGATGAAGTGATGCAATTCATGCTACTGACATACTTTACAAAAATTATAATAATTCCTTAATAACATTTTATCTAGGCCGTATTCAAATTTCCCTCCTTATCTCAGGAATATTATTTTACATTTATCTATATATGTATGTATATAAATTATCTTTGGTTTACTGTCTAAACCAGTTAAGCAATCTTACAGAATGTTCTACTATGTTCTACTGTTCTCTTACTGGACTAGGACCGAGCCCAAAATGAATCTGCCCAAAGTTGGTGTAGTGTGTAGATTCTTGACTTTGTGCAGAAAAGATTTCACATGAGTCCAGGTGATTTTGAAAGTACTTTGATTAAGTCTGGGAACAGTGAAACAAAGGACTGGTTTAGCATAGAAGAAGTAACAGGAGAGAGCCTAAGTGTGACTTATTTTGCTCCCTAGAAATGTTATAAGAAAGAAGTGGGCCACACTGAGCTATGTGGACTCACTGAGAAATAAAAGTCACAGTGACAAAAGTGAGCCAAGGTGGGGCTGCTTTTTGCTCACTGGAAAGTCAGAGTAAAAGAGGACTTTGGAAACAGGTTCAAGGAGTGAACTTGAACCAGCTAGCTGCTGCCACCTGCTGTTCTCCTGGTCGCATCTAAGCCCTTCTACTCTAAGCCCTTTGTGTCACCGTACCCAGCTTTAGTGAATGTACTCCAAAATCACCTGGACTCATCTTGTGAAATCTTTCCTGCACAAAGACAAGAATCCACACACTGTTGCCTAGCCTGAAGCAGATACACTTGGACCTAGTCCCAGTTTTGTAACAAAACAGCAGAATATGCTCTAAGATGGTTGATCTGGTTCACGGGAACCCTTAGCATTTAGGAGAAAGGTAATAAAAAGTTCATGCTCGAGAAAAAGTGTGAATGTGTTCCAGAGAGAACCCATGATGAGTTTTTTGTTTTGAGGCTTTTCTCTCTCATAATCGGGAGGGAACCCTTAGGGGAGATCTCAGGGGAAGGAGGGTCTTAGCAGAATATTTATTAGTTTTCCAGGTGTGCCCTTCAATATGTTGATTCAACAAAATGAGTGTATAATGACATCTTTAAAGAATGTCATTGAAAAGGGAGCGGGATCTGTACAAGTCTGCCCTATAGCAAGGTCTGAAATGTGTAAATCATTTGTTTCTAAATATCCTTGGTTAGGAAAGGTAAGACCTTAAATTGCTCAAATTGTTTGTCCTTGTTTAATTATCTTTGCTCAGTTTCCCTATTCCACTTGCCAAGGAATTTTTCCAACTTCTTACTGTCCTGCCTCAGTTCTACATTCTTTCTTACTGATTCCTTTGTGGATTTCCTAAAGTCCTCCCTCCATCCCTTGAATTTTGTATAAATTGGCATTGAATCTAAATGCTTCATTAGATTCAGTTTTAGTTTTTTTTCAAAGCTACTTTTTAAGTGGGTTGTTTACTTCTAGTTATATCACATTATGAGGCAAATAATGCCTGGATTTTAATTGCTCATTTAATCGATTAATTCAACCTTATAGATGTAGGTGAGCCCAGGGTTAGAACTTTATTAAATAGCTTACGGAGAACATAATTCAAAATTAATCATTTTAAGGCCATGTTAGAATAATACAAATGTATTGGGGTGGTCAAATTCCTTTCCGTCATGTACTAGCTATAATAATTAGAAGAGATTTAATTAAAAGAGAGAGACAAATGTCGTTAGGTTAATTTCTGGATTCTAACTAGCTATATTTTAATCTTTCAAGTCCCTTCCTTCTCATGCCTGATTTGTTGCATTAAAACATTCCCCAACCCCACACCTCCCAAACAAACACTACAAATTACTGATAAATATATTCAACCTCACTTGCATATATGAACTGTACGTTAAATGTATGGTAACTACTTATAGCAGAGATTATTTCACAGTATACACAAATATTTAATCATTATGTTTTATGTCAATTATACCTCAATACACATTTCTGTGCAAAAAAAATATACATTAAAAATGAAATATCACTTTCATCAGTAAGTTTAGAAATTTTTAAATGGTATATCCCAATGCTGTTACAGAGTTAATTAAATGGGAATTTCATGCTCTGTTGATCAGAGTGTAAACACTGGGGCACAGTCTCCTGAGAAACTGGTTTGGCAATATCAGATGAGAGCTTCAAAATATAACATACCTTTGATATATACCTTTAATCTATCTTAAATAAATTATCTAATTTTTATAAAGTATATATGCAAAGATATTCATTGCAGTATGCTAGTAATAGAGAAAGCTGGAGAGTAGTTCAATGACCGAGGACTTATAATTCATGGGTAACATACATATTATAACATAATAATAAAGTATAAGCAATAAAAATAATGTATACAGATGATGTTTATGCAGATTTTATAATAAAATGGGAAATTATTGTTAAATTACATAAAAGTATAAGGTACAGAAGTGTGAATAAAGTAGATTTAACCGTTTACAAAGCCTACATTCGGAGTGTGAAACTTCAGCGTTGATAATTGTAATATGTGTTTCATTGTGATCTTGTTCTCTTATCTATAAGCCAATTTGATTTTTATATGAAAATGTATTACTTTTAAAGAAACAGATTACAGTGTATTTTAAAATTACCTTACTTGACCTTGGCCTGTTGGGTCAGTGGATAGAGCCTCTACCCGGGATGCCAACCTCCAGAGTTCAATCCCTGGTCAGACACACAGGAGAAGCTACCATCTGCTTCTCCACTCCTCCCTCTACCCTCCTTTTCCTTTACCCCTCCCACAGCCCGTTGCTGGATTGGCTCAAGCGTTCACCCTGGGGCACTGAGAATGGCTTGGTTGATTCAAGCATCGACCTCAGACACCTCGCACATGAGAGTCTATCTCCCATCCTACCACTTAAAAAAATAGTTTTTTAATGGAAAAAAAATTGTCTTAGTAAAATTACCTGACTTTGCAGACTTCATTGCAGCATTAACCACGATGAACTTCACAGCATGTACTAGCTTCCGTGTTTTTCAGATTCCTAAAATGTTGCCGTCTCAGACTGCTTCCTAATGAACTTTGTTCAGACCTCTCCCTGTCCTCTCATTTGGGTGTCTAGTCTTGGCCCAACTGCCTAGAACTGCTTTGATCTCTGTTTTGCTGAGTTTAGAAAAACCTACTTCTGAGACCTTTGAGATGGCACACAGCCAGCTAGACGAGTGGCACAGATCGCACCAGGATTTGTGTAATTACGAAGTACCCTTTCATACCTTCATTCCTTACCTCTGCAATCCCCCTTCAATACTTATCTTCAACATTCTTCAAACCTGAGTTTCTATGTACCTGCTGATTCCTCCCTTTCATTTTAATTCCCTTTAAACAACTTCCTTAATAAAGTTACTATCAGTGTAATAGAAAATGTTAGTGGTTGACAAAACTTCACACTGTAAGAGACAACATATACTAAATTGAAAAATATTATGTGAACTCATACCTTTAAAATACTGTTGATAGCTCTGTCTCTCCGAATGGAGGTACATCGTATCGAGTTGCACATTTACCCATCACAATTTTTATATGCAATACTAGAAGTGCCCAGAAAAAACGGGATAAGTGCCTGGAACAACTCCCTGATGCCCCAGAATGTAACACAAGGGCTTTGTGGAAGCCCTGTCTAGTGATGGGACAGGTGCCATAAGGAGATGAAAGGATTCAGGACACTATGTAGATGGTGAGGGATTATTGCAGGTTATTAACCAGAGAACAACAAAATGGTATTTCAGAAAAATCAAGTAAGTGCACTGTACAACTAGAGTTAGAAAGGATAGCACATCAAGACATAATTAGATGATTTTGAAAATCATTTTAAAAACACCCCGTTTCATTTTTCTTTGCTGACCTAACAGTCAGGGCTTAATAAATAAATGTTAAATAAGAAATTAAAAAAAGAGAAATACATCTTTTAGAAAGTAACTATTTTTATCTTGCATCAGGAAATTCAAGACATAACTAAATACTGTTACCAGAAACCAAGGCTCATTACAATGGCTTCCAGAACAACTTTAAAAATAAAGGTACCTACTAAGGGAATCTGTTAGACAAGCCGTGAAAATGCAAACACTGTTAATATTGTTATCTGGAAAAAGTTGAGTTTGTGAAAAGCCGTGAGTTCATAATTACCTATATACTGGAAAAATAAAATTAAGATGAAGTTTAGGAAAAATAAAATTAAGATAAAGTTTAGGGGAGATAAATGTATATGAGTAATTATTCTTCTATATTAATATCAAGTTATAAAATAGAGCTATGTACTTCTCTGTTTTTGTAAGCAGGAAACTGAATGCAAGGCAAGCAGCTATGAAAGTGTGTGTCCTGCAGGACAAACTGTGACAAGTACATTGGTTGGAAGTGTGCCAAAAAAGGAACAATCTGGTGAAACCTTGGAAATATTGACAAAAATTGAAAACACAAAAGATTTTAGTAAAAAAACAACAACAACAATTATTAGCATATACTAGAGACTTTTGTCATTGACTGGATGCAAGACAAATACACCAAACTGAGACAAAGCACCTCAAAACAAAAACTGGTAAAATATTGCTTTCTTTCTAATGATAACAACTTCAAAATACTTAGGAATCAATTACACAAAAAATGTATAGCTTCTACAGAAAAATAAAACTATAAAATATCATTGAAGGCATAAAATAATATTTGAATCGGTGAAAATGTACATTAAATTTTTGGATTGAAAGAGGGTTCATTACTGTTGGACAGATAAAATATATTATGCTCACTTTGTTAAAAAAAAAAAAAAGTGATATTATTTGCCCTTATGCTTGAGATGGCTGTGGGGGAAAAGCTGTAATGTAGGCAGGCCAGGTCATTATAGCCTAAGGCTTAGTTTAAGAATAAGCTCTTCCCCACACCCTTGACTGATTGGATGATGTAGGGTGGTGCACTCTCCTGAGGAATCCCATTATGCCTCAGATGGGTGGCTTTGTATCAGAGACTTTCTTTATGTATAATTGGATTAAAGGTTTGGATTTTCTAGGCTATAAACTGGGGCAGTCTGGGAGCTTGATCTCTCTCCCTCTCGGTTCCTGGGTTTCTGAGATTAGTATCAGAGCGGAGAGCAGATTAAGGCCATGTGCAGGAGAAGCAGCCAAGATGGCAGAGTGCTGAGGAAGAAGCCAGTTTGTTAAGAGTTTGTGCAGGAGGAGATGGGAAACAGAGGTGAATAAGTCTGGTGAGCTAGAAAGCTTTGATGCTAGGAAACTCGGATAAGTCAGTAGCTTTGTGAGCACTGAATGTGTGGGTTTTGGAGCCCAGTGTGTGTTTTTGCTTGCCCGCCGGGTGCAAGCTAGAATTAAAGCTGATGGCTCACCAGGTTTTGGCTCCCGTGTTTCATTGCCATCTGTCCGAATTCAATGAGAACCTGCGTGGGTCAGGCGGCTGTGATGGTGGCCTTGGCTACTGGCTTTACAATTACAATTTAAATTTTTGTAAAATAATATACAAGCATTTTTATTTAAAATTCCACCAGGATGTTTAAAATTAGATACAATTTTTTCAAGTGTATATTAAAAAATTCAATGCCAGAGAGAAAATTTATGAAAAGAAAAGGAAAATAGTGAAGGAGACTTTCTTGACTGAGCATCAGAACTTACTACGAAGCCAAATTAATCTGAACAAAAGTACTGGTAAAAGGTTACACAGTGTAAAGCCAGTAGCCATGGCCACCATCACAGCCGCCTGGCCCATGCAGGTTCACATTAGATTCAGACAGTTGGTAATGAAACAACGGAGCCAAAAACTGGTGAGCCATCAGCTTTAATTCTAGCTTGCACCCGGTGGGCAAGCAAAAACATACAATGGGCTCCAAAACCCACTCATTCAGTGTTCACAAAGCTACTGACTTATCCAAGTTTCCTAGAATCAAAGGTTTCTAGCTTACCAGACTTATTCACCTCTGTTCCCCATCTTCTCCTGCACAAACTCTGCACAAACTGGCTTCTTCCTCAGCACTCCACCATCTTGTCTGCTTCTCCTGGCCTCCATGTGGCATTAATCTGCTCTCCTCTCTAATACTAACCTCAGAAAATCAAGAGAGAGCAAGCTACTGGTCTGTCCCACTTTATAGTGTAGAAATCCAAACCCTTAATCCAGTGGTTCTTAACCTGGGTTCTATCGAACCCTAGGGGTTCGATCAGTTGGTCTCAGGGGTTTGGAGAAGCCTCTGTTGCGGAGGCCAGAATAAAGTATTATCGTAATTTGTTGTGAGTTCATGCACTTTGTTGGTTTTGTTCTTTGAGCAAGGTGATGTACGTGCACCACTCATTTTGTGCACCAGTATAGAAACATATACTTATGTCTTGAATTTGGGGAAAAAATTATATTTTATTTATCACTAAAGAAGGGTTCTGTGAATGCGCATATGAAACTGGTTGGTTGGGTACCTCAAGAAAGGTTGAGAACCACTATCTTAATCCAATCTACAAACAAGAAAGTCTCTGATACAAAGTCACCCATTTGAGGCATAATGGGATTCCTCATGAGAGTGCACCACCCTACATCAAAAAGGGTGGGAAAGGCTTAGTCTTAAAACTAAGCCCTGGGCTATAATGACCTGGCCTGCTTACAGCTCATCTCCCACACCCAATACAAACTATAAGCGAGCAAACATATATATCTTATTGTTGGGCAGATAAAATATATTATGCTCACTTTGTTAAAGATGGCGCTGCCCACATGGAAGGTCGTTGATATTAATATGTGTTCTGAAACAGGCTGTGGGCAGGCCGGGTTGTTATAGCCTAAGGCTTAGTTTAAGAGTAAGCTCTTCCCGACACCCTTGACTGATTGGACGATGTAGGGTGGTGCACTCTCCTGAGGAATCCCATTATACAGAGACTTCCTTGTTTGTATAATTGGATTAAAGGTTTTGATTCTATGTTATAAAGTGAAAGAGACCAGTAGCATGACCAGGAAGCAGCCAAGATGGCAGAGTGCTGAGGAAGAGTTTGTGCAGGAGGAGATGGGAAACAGAGGTGAATAAGTCTGGTGAGCTGGAAAGCTTTGATGCTAGGAAACTTGGATAAGTCATTAGCTTTGTGAGCACTGAATGTCTGGGTTTTGGAGCCCAGTGTGTGTTTTTGCTTGCCTGCCGGGTGCAAGCTAGAATTAAAGCTGATGGCTCACCAGTTCTTGGCTCCTGTGTTTCATTACCGACTGTTTGAATCTAATGTGAACCTGCACGGGTCAGGCGGCTGTGATCCTGACCGCGACTACTGGCTTTACATTTGGCGTAGTCTGTGGCAGGATTCGATACAGATCGACATGGAGCCACCACCACCTTTGAGTGGTGGCGTAGAGGACTGGCTGTTGTTATGGTTCCCTATAGCTGTTTTTTGGGGGACTGTAGGACGGTTGACTTTTACAGCCATGCGTGAGGAAAACGAGAGCTCTATGGAAGAGGCTGCCCGAGACCTGCAAACCGAGCAGTGGAAGGAGCTGAAGGAAACGTGTGAGAAAGAGATGCCGACCCTGGAGCTGGAGAAGGAGCCCGACCAGGTTTGCGAGATTCACCTGGAAATGGAGCAGACGCTGGAGAAGGAATCACAGGTTTGTGAGTTGGAGATTGCCCTGGATGTTGTGGAGAGCCAGCAGCAGCATGAGGCCAGGCCTGAGGCGGGGGCTGTAAGGCCCATAGAGCAGAAGGCAGTGGTGGCCTGGGACTCAAGCCCAGCAGCAGGAGCTGATGTTTTCAGTTCCTCTTTGGAGGATGAGGAGAATCGGGCTGGATATGCAATCCGCAGTCTCCAGAAGGTGAGAGCCCAGCAGCGAGGAGTAGCTACACTGCTGGTAGGTCTGCGATTTTGGGATTAGGGGTGGATGCCATCATGCTCCCTAGAGCAGAGATGGAAATGCTGACTGCCATCGTCATGTGCTTTTTCTTGGGACAGTGTGAGACCTGCAATGATGGCAGGAATGAAGGGGGAGGCTAAAGCCCTATGTGTGTGGACTGATTTCCTGGACTATGACCGGATGGGCACAGGTTCCTTTGTTGAATGGACTTATGGATTTTGGACAATGTGAAATACCTTGATGGGGGGGGAGGTGCTTTGCTGGAGGCCCTCCCCCTGCCCCGGGAAGCCATTCAAATGGCAAGAGAGAAGGCCGAGGACATTTTGCACATTTGGCAAAGTGCTTAGAGACTGGTGAAATGTGTGTACCTTTGTAATTTTTGAAATTGTATGATTTGTCATGTTGTAATTTGTGTAATGTGCCTAATTTCCTTGTACAGGGTTGACAGTGGTGTAGATTATGGGTAGTAAAGTGAGCATAAGGGTGGATTGTTGGGCAGATAAAATATATTATGCTCACTTTGTTAAAGATGGCACTGCCCACATGGAAGTTCGTTGATATTAATGTGTGTTCTGAAACAGGCTGTGGGCAGGCTGGGTCGTTATAGCCTAAGGCTTAGTTTAAGAGTAAGCTCTTCCCCACACCCTTGACTGATTGGATGATGTAGGGTGGTGCACTCTCCTGAGGAATCCCATTATACAGAGACTTCCTTGTTTGTATAATTGGATTAAAGGTTTTGATTCTACGGTATAAAGTGGGAGAGACCAGTAGCATGAGCTCTCTCTCGGTTCCTGGGTTCCTGATATTAGTATTAGAGAGGAGAGCAGAGTAAGGCCACATGGAGAAGAGGAAGCAGCCAAGATGGCAGAGTGCTGAGGAAGAGTTTGTGCAGGAGGAGATGGGAAACAGAGGTGAATAAGTCTGGTGAGCTGGAAGGCTTTGATGCTAGGAAACTTGGATAAGTCATTAGCTTTGTGAGCACTGAATGTGTGGGTTTTGGAGCCCAGTGTGTGTTTTTGCTTGCCTGCCGGGTGCAAGCTAGAATTAAAGCTGATGGCTCACCAGTTCTTGGCTCCTGTGTTTCATTACCGACTGTTTGAATCTAATGTGAACCTGCACGGGTCAGGCGGCTGTGATTCTGACCGAGACTACTGGCTTTACACTTATTCACAAACTTATTTGACCAACACACAGAAATGCCAGTGGAACAAAATAGAAAATTCAGGATTAGTCTTTATTACATGGGAATTTAAGATATGATTAAAAGACTAGTGTAATTCATAGAAAAATAAGGAATTATAAATGATACTGGAACAAATGGCTATTGTTTGGCAGATAAAATATAATATGCTCACTTTGTTAAAGATGGCGCTGCCCACATGGAAGCCCGTCATCCAGGTGATATTATTTGCCCTTATGCTTGAGATGGCTGTGGGGGAAAAGCTGTAATGTAGGCAGGCCAGGTCATTATAGCCTAAGGCTTAGTTTAAGAGTAAGCTCTTCCCCACACCCTTGACTGATTGGATGATGTAGGGTGGTGCACTCTCCTGAGGAATTCCATTATGCCTCAGATGGGTGGCTTTGTATCAGAGATTTTCTTTATGTATAACTGGATTAAAGGTTTAGATTTTCTATGTTATAAACTGGGGCAGTCCGGGAGCTCTCTCTCTCTCGGTTCCTGGGTTCCTGAGATTAGTATTAGAGAGGAGAGCAGAGTAAGGCCACGTGAAGGCCAGGAGAAGCAGCCGAGATGGCAGAGTGCTGAGGGAGAAGCCAGTTTGTTAAGAGTTTGTGCAGGAGGAGATGGGAAACAGAGGTGAATAAGTCTGGTGAGCTGGAAAGCTTTGACGCTAGGAAACTCGAATAAGTCAGTAGCTTTGTGAGCACTGAATGTGTGGGTTTTGGAGCCCAGTGTGTTGTTTTGCTTGCCTGCCAGGTGCAAGCTAGAATTAAAGCTGATGGCTCACCAGTTCTTGGCTCTTGTGTTTCATTACCGACTGTTCGAATCCAATGTGAACCTGCATGGATCAGGCTGCTTTGATGGTGGCCACGACTATTGGCTTTACAGCTATTAACCTCATAGAAAATAGAATTGTATTTCCGCTCTTATACCATATATGTAAATAAATTTCAGATACATGAATGATATAAAGTGTAAAAAAGGAAGAGAAAAATACATAAAACAACAACACACAATTTTATGTGAGATAAGACCTTGTTGAATAGACCAGAAAATCAAATCTTATGAAAGAATAAATATGTAGGGAATCACCCATTTAACCATGAGCCCTCTATGCCTTGGATTGGGGGACTTTAGTTAAAAGACCTGAGTGAATGTCTCTTGGATACAAACACCGAGAAGCTATGTGAGTGAGTGACCTTTGTTCAGACACAAAGGAATGCATGTGAACAGACTTTAGAAAGTTAGCCTAGAGGTTCTGGATTGCCCTTTCCTTTGTGCTTGTTAATTAGCAAAAGAAAAAGAGTATTCTGACCAAATTAGCCGTTTCTCCATATCAGCAAAAAATCCATTAGTCATTCTTCCCCCTTGTCACTCCCTTGTAATCCTGTTACCCCCCATTTCCGCTTCTGATCAACAAAAGCTAAGGGAGAAGGAGATTCAGGTCTCTCTTTACCTCCCTTGACAGGTCTCCCTCTCTCTTCCTCTTGACATAAGTTTGTGTCTTGAGTAGGTTCTTTCTATGCGACACTGGTAGTTCTGAGTGGGCTAGAGTACTACAAGTGGTGACCCCCAGCATGATCATGTGGAATCCATGTGTGAAGTTTAGCGGCTATATCTTATGAGGAATTCTGGTAAGGAACAGTCCCTACTTGCTTTGAGGAAGGGACCAAAGCTCATAGGTCAGAGAGAGGTTTCCTCACGGGTCAGGAGCTCATCTAGCAGCAGCACATTTATGTTAGAAATTAATAACACTTGCTCCATGTTGCTGTACAAGAGCACTGCAGACAGTTTGCCAATTAGGTAACCTTAGATTGCAAACTATGGGAGCAAGCAGATAAAGTTTTGAAAAGGCGGTTTGAACAAGGATTAAATGGTTCTTTTTCTTCTTCTTACAACATGGCAGAAAGTAAAAGAGAAATCTCAGCATAGTCAACCTGAACCACAGTGACAATGAGATTTGAGGAAACCAATAAGGAGGACAGAACACCTATTTCTACTCCCTTGCCTGCCCAAGAGCCTTCAGCTCTCCCCTATTTTCCTCCATCTCTTCCCCCCAGGACCTTGGAAGTATCATACACCTTCCTTAATGGAAAATTGTCTCTGAGAAGGATTAATGTTAGGAGATTCAGATACTATTAAAGCTATAGCTCTCCCTGTTATTGTACAATCCTAAATTTTTCTGATATTCTTTAATGTTTTAGCTATAATCCTGAGCTATCATTTTGTTTCTTCCCTATTCTTTGCCTCAAAATTAGTCTCAGACTAAGGGACCTTGAAGGATCTGACTACAGTATTTCCCAAGCAGCTAACAAGTGTAATTTTCTTAGGGAGATTCTGCTAGTTACATTCTCTAGCCCTCATATCACAAATTGTCCTGACTGAGGTCAGATAGGCATCTTTCTGTTCTGGTTGTGCACTGAAATTCCATGTTCCTCTCTGGTTTGTCTGATTCTGGTTTCTGTTTAGTTTCTGTCTGATGTTGTAACAGAATGGGTAACACCCTGTCCATTCTTAAGGATAGTCCTTCTAGGGTGAATTCTGACTAATTGGTCAACCTATGCTTATAAATCTATAAAATAATATCAATTGGCCAGACCTGTGGTGGTGCAGTGGATAAAGCATCGACCTAAAATGCTGAGGTTACCTGTTCGAAACCCTGGACTTGCCTGGTCAAGGCACATATGGGAGTTGATGCTTCCTGCTCCTCCTCTTGTTCTCTCTCTCTCTCTTCTCTCTCTCTCTCTCCAATAAAAATTAATAAACAAAACCTAAAAAAAAAAATCAACTAAAAATAGCCAAAAATATGACATTTTTTAAGGCCTGAATTAAGTTGTTGCATGCAACAATTGTAAATGCTGGCTCTAACATTGAACTAAATAAAATAGTTTTGTTCCTGCATTGTTACTTTAAAATTGAAATATGTAAGGAGCACTCATTTAAATTTAAATGTTGAAGAGAAATGGTGATGTGATATATACTCCTCATCTCTCCTCTTGAAATTTTAACAAATTCTGCAACTATATGTAGAGTAAAAAACCCAGATGAACCTGAAATACACACACACTGGATAGACAAAGGTATGATTGCACAAGAAGGCAGGCCAAAGCACAGAAAAAAAAATAATAGAGGACTGAGTCTTTTTCCTTCTTCACGGACCTGATGGAAGGAGGCACTGTTTGCTCAGGTTTTATCTCAGACCTGGAGGAGCTGGAAAGAGAGTCTGTGGGGACGGAGCAGAGTAAGAAGCAATGACCAAGAACAGGAAGCAGGGCTGCTTCCAGCATCTGCTGCACCCATGATTGCAAAGAGAATTTATTACAGGCGCAGGGCATAGACAAAGCCAGTAGCAAGCTCCCAAGAGCTACCGGGTAAATAACTTGTGGAGATCAGCCCAAAGGACACTGAGGCATGCTTGATCTGCCCACCCGACTGGCACAATTTAGCCTTGTGGTACCACACATGCTTGATTTGTGATCTGCACGCCACTAGCTCTGAAGCTCAGGCACTGGCTTGCCAGAAAGAGTTTAGTGGGTGTGGATGGGAAGCCCGTGATCTGTGTGTGATCTCTGTGCAGCTGCTCCCAAAACTCAGGGATACCAGCTTGTGGCATGTACCCACTGCCCTTCCCAAGGCTGTGCTTGGAGAGCTGAGAGTGGCATCAAAGGAGGGGCTGGACTCTGTCACCCTAGCCTCTCAGTTCCTCATTGCTCCCTTGCTGTGAAAACAGCAGTGGTGTTGGACTCCCCTCCACTAGGTCTCCAGGCTGTTCTCTCTTGTGAGAGGAGGGGGAATCCAGAAACTAGATGCTTTCTGCTCTGTTGAGACATGAGGGAGAGCCCTGGAGGACTTCTGGTCAGCCAGTGCTGGTATCATAAAGTTGCAAACCCCTAGCAATAAGCCCCTCCTACAAATACAATGATCCTGCTTTCATCATTACAAAGGCAACAGCTAAACCTTACCAGAACACCCAAGAATTTTGCAGAGGAAAATCTTGTAGTGCAGAGCCCCCTGCCATAAAAAGGAATAATTATCTCTTTTTGGGGTTATTAACAATATCACCTGCAAATGCCATCAAGAAAAAAATAATCAAATATGGATATACAAGACAGAGACACAGCTCAGAGAGAGGATGAAAAATATCCAGAAAAAAGTCTTAATAACATGAAAACCTTGGAGCTTAATGACAGAGAATTCAAAATTGAAGCTCTAAAAATATTCAATAGGCCTGACCTGTAGTGGTGTAGTGGATAAAGCATCAACCTGGAACACTAAGGTTGTCAGTTCAAAACCCTTCACTTGTCTGGGCAAGGTATATATGGGAGTTGATGCTTCCTGTTCCTCCTTTCTCTCTCTCTCTCTCTCTCTCTCTCTCTCTCTCTCTCTCCCCTCTCTAAAATGAATAAATAAAAAAATTAAATAAATAAAAATACTTAATAAGATACAAGAAAACACTGAAAGGCAATTTAGTGAGCTCAAAAACCAACTTAATGAATAAAAAAAGTACTTCATCAAGGAAATTGAAAGTATAAAAAGAACCAAACAGAGAAGAAAAACTCAATACATGAACTGAAAAATGAAGTAACAAGCTTAGCCAATAGAACAAGCCAGATAGAGGAGAGAATCAGTGACATTGAGGATGGCAACTAGAGCTACAGAGAGAAGAACAGAGAAACTTATGAATTTAAAAAAAATGAGAAAACTCTACAATTGTCTGATTTCATCAGGAAGAGTAATATAACAATAAGGGGTATATTAGGAGAGAACAAGAGGAAAAATGGAATGGAGAACATTTTTAAACAAATAACCTATGAGAACTTTGCAAACCTGTGGAAAGAGGTAGAGCCTTGAATCCAAGAGGGAGACAGAACACTGAGTTACCTCTATGCAAACAGACCTACTCCAAGACACATCGTAATGAAATGATCACAAACCAATGACAAAGAAACAATCCTCAAAGAAGCTAGGGAGAAGAAGGATATAACATATAAAGAAAGGCTATCATCAAATTTGTCAGCAGAAACTCTAGAAGCCAGAAGAGAGTGGACCCCAACATTTAAAGTACTGGAAGAAAGAAACTAACAACCAAGAATACTGTTGGGCAGATAAAATATATTATGCTTACTTTGTTGAAGATGGCACTGCCCACATGGAAGTTCGTTAATATTAATGTGTGTTCTGGGACAGGCTGTGGGCAGGCCGGGTCGTTATAGCCTAAGGCTTAGTTTAAGAGTAAGCTCTTCCCCACACCCTTGACTGATTGGATGATGTAGGGTGGTGCACTCTCCTGAGGAATCCCATTATACAGAGACTTCCTTGTTTGTATAACTGGATTAAAGGTTTTGATTCTACGGTATAAAGTGGGAGAGACCAGTAGCTTGATTTCTCTCTTGGTTCCTGAAGTATTAGAAAGGAGAGCAGAGTAAGGCCACATGGAGGAGAGGAGAAGCAGTCAAGATGGCAGAATGCTGAGGGAGAAGCCAGTTTGTGCAGAGTTTGTGTAGAGAGAAGGAGATGGGAAACAGAGGTGAATAAGTCTGGTGAGCTAGAAACCTTTGATTCTAGGAAACTCGGATAAGTCAGTAGTTTTGAGAGCACTGAATGTGTGGGTTTTGGAGCCCAGTGTATGTTTTTGCTTGCCCACCGGGTGCAAGCTAGAATTAAAGCTGATGGCTCACCAGTTCTTGGCTCTTGTGTTTCATTACCGACTGTTCTAATCTAATGCGAACCTGCACTGGCCAGGCTGCTGTGATGGTGGCCTCGGCTACTGGCTTTACAAATACTATATCCATCAAAGCTACTCTTCAAATATGAAGGGGAAATGAAAACATTTACAGACATACAGAAGCTGAGGGAATTTATCATGAGAAAACCCCCGCTGCAGGAAATACTAAAGGGGGTTATCCAACCAGCTACAAAGAAAAAAACAAGAAAAAATTACAAGTAAAAATTTTTAACAAAACCACAATAAAAACAAGGATAATCTGTGACAATAATAACATAAAAGGGCAAAGGATAAAGATCAGCAGTAACATAGGAGGATGGAGTGCAAAGCACTCATGAGATAATAGATGCTAATAAATATAATAATTTTTCTTCTAATAACCTAATGGTAACCACCCCTGAAAATGCCACTACTGAAACACATAGCTTAAAAACAGAAGAAACAGACAATAGAAGTATAGAATACCACCAAACAAAAATCAAGTGACAGAAAAACAAAAAAGAAAAACCAAACAAGATACAAAACTATCAGAAAGCAGTATATAAAATGGCAATAGGAAATCCTCAAATGTCAGTAATTACACTAAATGTAAATGGATTGAACTCACCAAAAAAAAAGCAGAGTAGCAGATTGGATCAAGAAGCAAAATCTAACAATATGCTACCTTCAAGTGACACATCTAAGCTACAAGGATAAAAATAGATTCAAAGTGAATGGTTGGAAAACTATTCTCCAAGCAAATAATACCCTAAGAAAAGCAGAAGTAGCAATACTCATATCTGAAAACGCTGACTACAACACTCAAAGACAAGGATGGACATTTCATAATGATAAAGGGGACACTGTATCAAAAACACATAACACTCATTAATATAGATACACCAAACCCTAAAAACTCAGAGGAATCCCATCTTTCAAAAACAAAGTAGGTTAAAGGATTTCTGGGTTTGATTGATGTTGGTCAAATAAGTTTGTGAATATGATATATATATATATGTTTGCTCGCTTATAGTTTGTATTAGGTGTGGGGGATGGGCTGTAAGCAGGCTGGGTCATTATAGCCCAAGGCTTAGTCTTAAAACTAAAAAGTCCCACCCTTTTTGATGTAGGGTGGTGCACTCTCATGAGGAATCCCATTATGCCTCAGATGAGTGACTTTGTATCAGAGACTTTTTTGTTTGTAGATTGGATTAAGGGTTTGGATTTCTACACTATAAAGTGGGGCAGACTGGGAGCTTGCTCTCTCAGTTCCTGCTATCACCATTGCAGAGGCCTCTCTAATCCCTTGCCCTCCATGAAAAAGCAGGTTTTCTGCTTTTCCCTTGTCTTCTCTTGTGGTTTGCCTGTCTTGGTGAGACACCAATAAACAGAATGGCTTCCCATCCTCTGACTCCACCATTTCTTTACCATCTGCCCGAATCCAATGGGAACCTGCATTTGAATGGTCATGATGCTGACTGCTGGCCATACAATTGACTATTGTTACAGGTATCCCTTATAATCAACAGGACAGACCTGTATTGAACATTCCCACCACATCTTAATATTCTCTTAAAAGACAAAAAAGGGGAAGTCAAGAGGAGAGACTCACCCCCCCAAGAGCAATTGTATAAGGTATATTTTTCTCTTAATTTTTTGAACATTTTCTCCTCTGGACTTACTAAAGCCAAGAGGCATTTTATACCAACCGACCAACTGCCTAAGCCTCTCATGTTGTACCAGGGTATTAGCTGGCCTTAAGTGGCAAAATCCAATCAAATTACTAACTTGGGGGTGTGGATATATTCCAATTTTCTCATCAACAGTTCCTCTTTGAATACCAGAGGGTAATGAGAAACCTGAAGCCTCATCATGAACTGGCATCAGACCCTAGAAAGCAACCTGTTTCCAGAAATTTAAAAACCAGTAACAAATCCATCTTCAGAAATGAACCCAGAAAAGGACACCTAACTCACTCCCAAGCACTCAGTGAGTGCCTGAAATCACCTGGGACACTTTGAAACATCAAACCAGGGATGCTAAAGAACTTTTACAAAATACAGAAATTCCTGTAAACCCCTAAAAACCCGTTTCTCTCTATGCTTGCTCTTTACCTTCCACTACAAACACCTAACCATCTTTCTCTCTGTTAATCTTTACCAAAACAAAAAAGAGGCAGATGTAATGAATCACCCATTTAACCTTGAACCCTCTATGCTTTGGATTGGGGAACTGTAGTTAAAAGCCATAAGTGAATGTCTCTTGGATGCAAACCCCAAGAAGCTCTGTGAATGAGTGACCTTTGTGCAGACACAAAGGAATGCATGTGAACAGACTTTAGAAAGCTAGCCTAGAGGTTCTGAATTGCCCCTTCCTTTGTGCCTGTTAATTAGCAAAAGAAAAAGAATATTCTGACCAAATTAGCCCTTTCAGCAAAAAGTTCAGTAGTCATTCTTCCCCCTTGTCACCTGGCCTTGCTCCCTTGTAATCCTGTTACCCCTGTTCTGTTTCTGATCAACAAAAGCTAAGGGAGAAGGAGATTCAGAAGGTCTCTCTTTGCCTCTCTTGGCAGGTCTCCCTCTCTCTTCCTCTTGACATAAGTTTGTGTCTTGAGTAGGTTCTTTCCATACAACACTGGTAGTTCCCTGCAGGTTGGAGTGCTACATAAATAAACGTATTTGACAATATAATTGTTTGCATGGAAAAAGTTAATAGGTAAATAATAAATTTAGAAAATATTTATAAACCATGTGAAAAGGAGCTGATATTATAACCTAAGAGAGCTCATAAAAAATTGTCAAGAAAATCACAAATAAATTTTAAAAATTTAACTACAATTTTGAGGAGACATTACACTGAGCAATTCCAATGGCCACAAGCACAATACAAAGCACTGAGATTCACCAGTTATTAAGGGGAAACAAATCAGAGTAACAGAGATTTTTGTTCATAGCCACCTGATGGCAAAAACCTAAGTCATATTATCTTTTGTGCATCACAGTCTGGTGAAGAAACTAATCTCATATATTACTGCTGGATGTGTAAAACTAAATTTGAAAAATAATCTGGCAACAACTATTGAAACTAAAAGTTTACATAACCTTTAACTCATAAATCTTGATCCTGCAAAAATAACGTTCTTGTGTAACAATACGTATATAAGGCTGTAAAGCCAGTAGCCATGGCCACCATCACAGCCACCTGGCCCGTGCAGGTTCACATTTGATTCAAACGGACAGTAATGAAACAACAAAGCTAAGAACTGGTGGGCCATTAGCTTTAATCCTAGCTTGCACCCAGCGGGCAAGAAATACACACAGTGGGAAACACTTCCCTTTCCATTCAGAGCTCCCAAAGCAACTGACTTATCTGAGTTTTTTAAAATCAAAGGTTTCCAGCTGTAAAGCCAATAGCCAAGGCCACCATCAGAGCCACCCCAGCCAGTGCAGGTTCGCATTTGATTCGAACAGTTGGTAATGAAACAAAGGAGCCAAGAACTGGTGAGCTATCAGCTTTAATCCTAGCTTGCACCTGGCGGGCAAGCAAAAACACACACTGGGCTCCAAAACCCACTTATTCAGTGCTCACAAAGCTACTGACTTATCCAAGTTTCCTAGAATCAAAGGCTTCTAGCTCACCAGTTGTTGGGCAGATAATATATAATATGCTCACTTTGTTAAAGATGGTGCTGCCCACATGGAAGCCCATCACCCAGGTGATATTATTTGCCCTTATGCTTGGGATGGGTGTGGGGAAAAGGCTGTAATGTAAGCAGGCCGGGTCATTATGGCCTAAGTCTTGGTTTTGAGAGTAAGTTCTTCTCCACACCCTTGACTGATTGGATGATATAGGGTGGTGCACTCTCCTGAGGGATTCCATTATACAGAGACTTGCTTGTTTGTATAATTGGATTAAAGGTTTGGATTTTCTAGGCTATAAACTGGGGGCAGTCTGGGAGCTTGATCTCTCTCTCTCTCTTGGTTCCGGAGTTCCTGAGGTTGGTATTAGAGAGGAGAGCAGATTAAGGCCATGTGGAGGAGAAGTAGCCAAGATGGCAGAGTGCTGAGGAAGAAGCCAGTTTGTTAAGAGTTTGTGCAGGAGGAGATGGGAAACAGAGGTGAATAAGTCTGGTGAGCTAGAAACCTTTGATTCTAGGAAACTCGGATAAGTCAGTAGCTTTGTGAGCACTGAATGTGTGGGTTTTGGAGCCCACTGTGTGTTTTTGCTTGCCCGCCGGGTGCAAGCTAGAATTAAAGCTGATGGCTCACCAGTTCTTGGCTCCTGTGTTTCATTACCGACTGTTCGAATCTAATGTGAACCTGCGTGGGTCAGGCTGCTGTGATCCTGACTGCGACTACTGGCTTTACACCAGTCTTATTCACCTCCATTCCCCATATCCTTCTACCTGCACAAACTCTGTTCAAACTGGCTTCTTCCTCAGCACTCCACCATTTTGGCTGCTTCTCCTCTTCTCCACATGGCCTTAATCTGCTCTCCTCTCTAATACTAACCTCAGGAACCAAGAGAGCAAGCTCCCGGTCTGTCTCACTTTATAGTGTAGAATCAAAACCTTTAATCCAATGTACAAGCAAGAAAGTCTCTGATACAAAGTCACTTATCTGAGACATACTGGGAGGATTCCTTATGAGAGTGCACCATCCTACATCATCCAATCAGTCAAGGGTGTGGGGAAAAGCCTACTCTTTAAAACTTGCACGTGGGCAGCACCATCTTTAACAAAGTGAGCATAATATGTTTTATCTGCCCAACACCAGCTCACCAACTTTATTCACCTTTGATCCTCATCTCCTTCTCTCTGCACAAACTCTGCACAAACTGACTTCTCCTTCAGCACTCCGCCATCTCAGCTGCTTCTCCTCCTCCACTTGGCCTTTTTCTGCTCTCTTCTCTAATGCTAATCTCAGGAACTGAAAGAGAGAAAGTTCCTGGTCTTCCTATTTTATAGTGTAGAAATTAAAACCTCTAATTCCAATAAACAAACAAGGAAGTCTCTGATACAAAGTCACTTGTAAAGCCAGTAGTTGCGGCCAGGATCACAGCTGCCTCACCCATACAGGTTCGCATTGGATTCAAACAGTCGGTAATGAAACACAGGAGCCGAGAACTGGTGAGCCATCGGCTTTAATTCTAGCTTGCACCCGGCAGGCAAGCAAAAACACACAGTGGGCTCCAAAACCCACACATTCAGTGCTCATAAAGCTATTGACTTATCCGAGTTTCCTAGAATCAAAGGTTTCTAGCTCACCAGACTTATTCACCTCTGTTTCCCATCTCCTCCTGCACAAACTCTTAACAAACTGGCTTCTTCCTCAGCACTCTGCCACCTTGGCTACTTCTCCTCCACATGGCCTTAATCTGCTCTCCTCTCAAATACCTCAGGAACCAAGAACCAAGAGAGAGATCAAGCTACTGGTCTCTCCCACTTTATACTGTAGAATCCAAACCTTTAATCCAATTATAGAAACAAGGAAGTCTCTGTATAATGGGATTCCTCAGGAGAGTGCACCACCCTACATTATCCAATCAGTCAAGGGTGTGGGGAAGAGTTTACTCTTAAACTAAGCCTTAGGCTATAACAACCTGATCTGCTTACATTACAGCCTTTCCCCCACCCCCATCCCAAGCATAAGGGCAAATAATATCACCTGGGTGCTGGGCTTCCATGTGGGCAGCGCCATCTTTAACAAAGTGAGCATATTATATTTTATCTGCCCAACATCACTTATCTGAGACATAATGAGATTCCTCAGGAGAGTGTACAACCCCACATCATGCTATTAGTCAAGGGTGTGGAAAAAAACTTAGTTTAAAAACTAAGCCTTAAACTATAACGATCCTGCCTGCTTACAGCCTGTCCCTCAAAGCCAATGCAAACTATAAGTGAGCAAACATATATATCATATTTACAAACTTATTTGACCAACAAAGGCTATTTTACATAAACATGTCTAGTGCCAGCCCTGGAAATCAAGTGAACAGTCACCCATAGAAAAATCACTGAATAATTGCAATGCATTCATTCCACGTAGTATTTGCTACATGTAAAGTCAGTAGTCAAGGCCACCATCACAGCCACCTGACCTGTGCAGGTTCCCATTAGATTCGGACAGTCGGTAATGAAAAAACGGAGCCAAGAACTGGTGAGCCATCAGCTTTAATTATACTTGCACCCAGCAGGCAAGCAAAAACACACACTGGGCTCCAAAACCCACTCATTCAGTGTTCACAAAGCTACTGACTTATCCGAGTATCCTAGAATCAAAGGTTTCTAGCTCACCTGCCTTATTCACCTCTGTTCCCCATCTTCTTCTCTCTGCACAAACTGGCTTCTTCCTCAGCATTCCACCAACTTGGCTGCCTCCTCTCCTCCACATGGCCTTAATCTGCTCTCCTTTTAATACTAACCTCAGGAACTGAGAGAGCAAGCTCCCAGCCTGCCCCACTTTATAGCGTAGATTCAAAACCTTTAATCCAATCTACAAACAAGAAAGTTTCTGATACAAAGTCACTTATCTGAGACATACTGGGAGGATTCCTCATGAGAGTGCACCACCCTACATCATCCAATCAGTCAAGGGTGTGGGGAAAAGCTTACTCTTAAAACTTGCACGTGGGCAGCGCCATCTTTAACAAAGTGAGCATGATATATTTCATCTGCCCAACACTACACTAGTTCACTTGAAGGAATTTCCACATGCTGAACATAAGAAAGTATGTACAGTCATCCCCCCTCTTATTCATGGGCCATATGATAGGGGCCTAGTGTTGTGTATGGGACCTCAGTATTGTGTATAGAAAGTTGGACATAAAGAGGAACTTTAAACTTGCTTTTGGTAGCCGCTTAGAGTAGAATATTCCCAATAGTCTGTACAAGAAAGTTAAGCATTAAATGGAGCTTGCCTGTGGCAGTAGCTTAGAGTGAAAAACATTTACAAGCCCAACTAGTTAGATATCTTGACTTAAATCTTTTCTACATAAGCAGGATGTGATTTTATGCTTTACCCTTTCAGCAGTTACAGACAGAACTGTTATCAACTTTAGAATAAAGAATGCTTTCTACTGAAATGTCAAGAATGTTGTGCATACAGGTTGTAATAGCTATGACTTTGTGGTTTATCCCCTTAAATACTGCTGTCTCCCTAGGCTCGGGGCTGTTAGCTGTTTCTCAGCTAACAGTTGCTGGCTGGCTAAGAAAGGCTCTTTAAATTTATAATCAATTTGGGTTCTGATCAATAATTACTTGCGTTCTGTCCAAAACAGGCATCTGTTCAAAGACTCACAGTAAGTGCCTGAAATTGCAGATAGTACCAAACATTGTGTATATACTATGTTCCTTCCTACACATACCTTCTCATGATAAAGTTTAATTTATAAATTAGGCACAGTCAGAAATTAATAACAAGATTGACAGTAACAATAAAATAAAAAATTATAACAAATACTCTCATAAAACTTATGTGAATGTGGTCTCTCTCATCCATCTCAGAAATATCATATTGCACTGTACTCATGCTTCTTGTGATGATGAGAGATGACAAAGTGCCTCCATGGTAAGATGAAGTGAGGTGGGGACACTGAATAATTTGCATCGAGGCAGGATGGAGCAGGACAGCGCAAGAGTTCATCGCACTCAGAATGGTGTGTAATTAAAAACTTATGGATTTGACCTGACCAGGCAGTGGCGCAGTGGATAGAGCGTCAAACTGGGATGCAGAAGACCCAGGTTCAAGACCCCAAACTCGCCAACTTGAGTACGGGCCCATCTGGCTTGAGCAAAAAGCTCGCCAGCTTGAACCCAAGGTCACTGGCTCAAGCAACAGGTTGCTCATTCTGCTGAAGGCCTGGGGTCAAGGCACATGTGAGAAAGCAATCAATGAACAACTATGGTGTCTCAATGGCAACGAAAAACTAATGATTGATGCTTCTCACCTCTCTCCATTCCTGTCTGTCTGTCCCTATCTATCCCTCTCTTTGACTCTCTTTCTCTGTCCCTGTAAAAAAAAAACAACAAAAAAAAAAAACAAAAAAAAACCCCAAAAAACTTATGGATTTGTAAATTAGGGGGTACTAATATACCAGTATCCACTTTTAAACCACAAGAAATACTTTCCACACGTGCATGCATGTGATAAGGTGCCAAAGAACTGTAAAACTTAGTATTGGCAATGCCATTTTAAAGAAGAAAGGTCAGGCTTATTGCCTCCTTTCTGTGGAGAATGAAGGGAGAAGAATGCAGGAGCTTCCTGGCTTGCAAGGGCAACTGGGTCAGATAAGTCATAATTTAACTAGAGAGCAAGGAAGATAGAACTTATCTAAGAACCCCTTCACTTCTCTTTTCTTAAAAGCCTTTAGAAAAGAATGTTTATGTACCTTAATTAAGAATTTCTACACTTTAACTCACCCTCCCATCCTAAAGTCATGAGAGTAACTTATACTTCTAGACCAGTGGTTCTTAACTTGGGTTCTATTGAACCCTAGGGGTTTGATGAGTCGGTCTCAGGGGTTTGGAGAAGCCTCTGCCACAGAGGCCAGAATAAAGTAATACCGTAATTTGTTGTAAGTTCATGCACTTTGTTGGTTTTGTTCTTTGAGCAAGGTGATGTTCATGCACGGCTCATTTTGTGCACCAGTAAAAAAACATATACCTATGTCTTGAATTTGGAAAAAAAAATCATATTTTATTTATCACTAAAGAAGGGTTCGGTGAATGCGCATATAAACTGATAAGAACAGATACTACACTTGATCTTAGCCAAAAGGCCGAGAAGCGATGGTGAATGCGCATATAAAACTGGTGGGTTTGGTACCTCAAAAAAGGTTAAGAAACACTGTTCTAGACAAAGGGATCACAAGCTCCTCTTTACCAACCCCAAGCAGTATGTGATTTGGTCTATAAAATTAGCTACAGAATGGTAGGGACTTTTTACACGATTTGGGATTGTGCCCCATGTAGCTAGCCGGTTAATTAATAAACTCAAAAATTCATTTGGACTTGGTGTCTCTATTGCAGGGGTGCCCACACTTTTTCTGCTTGTGAGCTACTTATAAGATGACCAAGTCAAAATGATCTACCTACAATAAAAATGCAAAACATAAATTTATTTCTTCTATATTATCATTATTCAACTTACTATTATTACTATTTAATATTGTGTATTCTTCTTTCACCTTTCTCCTTCTCAACTCTCTTTTCAGAGGAAAGTCAATGTCATAGTTTTTATGAACAGTCCGAAAAAGCTGCTCCACATTTCCCTTCTTTGGAATAGCAATGGCACACAGACAGATGAGGCAAACGCACTTAGAATATGACATAGTGAAAAAAATCCCCTCCCATTCTGTATGTAAGTGGTAGGTTTTAGGATTCTTACTTGGACTAGCTAGGGCACTCATTTTTATACCCTTTGTTGTATTTAGTTTAAATAAATTGAAGGCTAACTATGCAGCAATGTAATTGAACAAGTTAGCCTGGTTTAACGCACATGCGTAGGGTGTCAAAAGTTCAGATGTCAGATTGGCTACCCTGTATGCCAATCAAAAGACAAATGTCTTTTTCATGTCATGTGATCTACCCACACTTTCTTCATGATCGACCAGTAGATCACGATCAATGTATTGAGCACCCCTGCTCTATTGTAACCTGTGGATTTAAGTACATTACTTTACAACAAGCATACAGAAAATATAGAAAGTTCATACTAAGCTGTTAACATTAGTTATTGTAAAAAGTTGCTAAAAAGAGTAAAGTGGAAAAAGAAGTTATAGGAGAAATCAAGCAAAAATGATAATTTCAACCAGAAAGCATGTATATAATTGTTCTGTATTTATTTAAAATTATGTATAATTTTCCTCTACATGTAAAGAAATTAAATAATATCAACTTAGAGAGACAGCAAAGGATACAGCACTCAATAGAACCCTTAAAAGACCAAGAAGGTGCATTATAATTTACAGCTGAGTAAATGGTCCCTGTTGGTCAAATAAGTTTGTAAATATGATATAGATGTTTGTTTGCTTATAGTTTGCATTGGGTGTGGGAGACAGGCTGTAAGCTGGCTAAGTCATTATAACCTAAGGCTTAGTTTTAAGACTAAGCTTTTCCCCACACCCTTGACAGATGGCATGATGTAGGGTGGTGCACTCTCATGAGAAATTCCATTATGCCTCAGATAAGTGACTTTTTGTCAGAGACTTTCTTGTTTGTATATTGAATTAAAGGTTTTGATTTCTATACTATAAAAGGATCTGGAGCTTGCTCTCTCTTGGTTCCTGAGATTAGCATTAGAGAGGAAAGCAGAGAAAAGTCCACATGGAGAAGAGGAGAAGCAACCAAGATAGTGAAGTGCTGAAGGAGAAGCCAGTTTGTGCAGAAAGAAGGAGATGGGGAGCAGGTGAATAAGGTTGGTGAGGTAGAAATCTTTGATTCTAGTAAACTTGGATAAGTCAGTGGCTTTGGGAGCCCTGAATGGAAAGGGAAGTATTTTACCACTGTGCATTTCTTGCCCATCAGGTACGAGCTAGGATTTAAGCTAATGGCCCACCAGTTCTTGGCTTTGTTGTTTCATTACTGTCTGTTTGAAGTAAATGCGAACCTGCATGGGCCAGGTAGCAGTGTTGGTGGCTGCGGCTACTGGCCATACATTTGGCATAGTTGGCAGGATTTGATACAGATCGATATGAAGCCACCACCACCTTTGAGCGGTGGAGTAGAGGACTGGCTGCTGTTATGGTTCTCCATGGCCGTCCTTTTGGGGGCTGTAGACTGGCTGACTTTCACAGCCATGCATGAGGAAACCAAGAGCTCTGGGGAAAAGGCTGCCTGGGACCTGCAAACCAAGCAGTGGAAGGAGCTGGAGCAAACACAGAGAAAGAAATGCCAACCCTGGAGCTAGAGCAAGCATAGGAGAAGGAGGCTGACCAGGTTTGTGAGATTCACTTGGAAATGGAGCAGCCACTGACGAAGGATTCACAGGTTAATGAGTTGGAAATTTCCTTGGACATTGTAGAGAGCTGGCAGCAGCAGGAGTCTGGGGCTGAGGCCAGAGCTAGGGCTGCAAGTCCCGCAGATCAGAAGGCGGTGGTAGCCCAGGGCTTAAGCCTGGCAGCAGTAGCTGTTTTTAGTTCCTTTTTGGAGGATAAGGAGAATCAATGTGGAGTTGTAATCTGCAGTCTCCAGAAGGTGAGAGCCCAGCAGCAAGAAGTACCTACTACTCTCCTAGCAGGTTTGTGATTTGGGGACATAGGGGTGGATGCCATCATCCTCTCTGGAGCAGAGATGGAAATGCTGACAGCCATTGCCACATGCTCCTCTTTGGGACAGTGTAAGACCTGACAGGATGGCAGGGATGAGGAGACTATGACCTGGAATATGACCAGAGTGGGCACTGTCTCCTTTGTTGGATGGACTTACAGATTTTGGACAATGTGAAATACCCTGATGGGGGTGGGGGGTCGCTTAGCTGGAGGCCATTTCCCTGTCCTGGGAAGCTTTTCCAATGACTAGAAAGAAGGCCAAGGACATTTTGTGCTTTTGGCAAAGTGCTTAGAGACTGGTGAAATGTACCTTTGTAATTGTTGAAATTGTATGATTAGTCATGTTGTTGTAATTTGTGTAATGTGCCTAATTTTCTTGTGCAGGAATACCTGTGTTTTAGATTGTGAAGTGAGCAAAAGGGGTGGAATGTTGGTCAAATAAGTTTGTAAGTATGATATAGATCTGAGGTCCCCAAATTTTTTACACAGGGGGCCTTTCACTGTTCCTCAGACTGTTGGAGGGCCACCACATACAATACTCCATACACTGACCACCAATGAAAGAGGTACCCTTTCTGGAAGTGCAGCGGGGACCGGATAAATGGCCTCAGGTGGCCGCAATTTGGCCCACGGGCCATAGTTTGGGGACCTCTGATATAGATGTTTGCTCACTTATAGTTTGCATCAGATGTGAGAGACAAGCTGTAAACCAGCAAAGTCATTATAGCCTAAGGCTTAGTTTTAAGACTAAGCTTTTACCCACAGCCTTGACTGATTGCATGATGTGGGGTGGTACACTCTCATGAGGAATCCCATTATGCCTCAGATAAGTGACTTTGTGTCAGAGACTTCCTTGTTTGTATATTGGATTAAAGGTTTTGATTTTTATATTATAAAAGGGGGCAGACCGGGAGCTTGCTCTCTCAATTCCTGAGATTAGCATTAGAAAGGATAGCAGAGAAAGGCCACATGGAGGAGAAGAGAAGCAGCCAAGATGGCAGAGTGCTGAAGGAGAAGCCAGTTTGTGCAGAGAGAAGAAGATGGGGAACAGAGGTGAATAAGGCAGGTTAGGTAAAAATCTTTGATTATAGGAAACTTGGATAAGTCAGTGGCTTTGGGAGCCTTGAATGAAAAGGGAAGTATTTTCTCACTGTGTGTATTTCTTTCCCACCAGGTGCAAGTTAGGATTAAAGCTAATGGCCCACCAATTCTTGGCTTTGTTGTTTCATTACTGTCTGTCTGAATCAAATGTGAACCTGCATGGGCCTGGCAGCTATGATGGTGGCCATGGCTACTGGCTTTACAGTCCCATACTGAAAAAAGGAGAAAACTGGTATCAAGGATGATTTTTTATATGTAAAGATTTTGATGCTTCCATCACTTGAATATCTAGAACATGTCCTGCTGTAAACTTGAAAATTACAGGTAAAAGCAGAGACTTTAGTTGCCCAATATTTACTGGGACAATTTTTATGTCTTTCAATATTTGCATTGAAAAACTTGCAAAACACATTGGTATTGATTGCCATGCACTGCTGACTGTAAACCTTTGTCCTATCGCACAGTTAAAGTCAAGGACCACATTATGTATTATAATAAAAAAGAAAATGGTCAAGCATTACTTTGTATCTAGTTTTTCCTTTTTATTAAGTATTCTAGGTGGCACTAGTTAACAAAATTATCAGGTTTCAGGTATACAGTTCTACAACACATCATCTGTATACCATGTTGTATGTTAACTACCCCGAATCATATTTCTGTCCATCACTTTTTATCCTTCATATATACTCTTATCTCAGGGACCTTTTTGGCTGAGAGAGCCATGAACACCACATATTTTAAAATATAATTCCGTAAGAGCCATATAATATGTTTAACACTAAATACAAGTAAATGTGTGTATTTTATGTAAGACCAACACTTTTAAAGTACACTAAGTCTCTGAATTCTTTTTAATAATGTTGTTATGCTGTTGCTAAACCAGTGATGAATAAAGTACTTCTTACCATTAACGTGACTTCTGGTGCTGCATGGTTTTGCGGATGGCTTTGTAGCCTGGTTGATACATGGTGAGGTTAAGCTTCATGCAGGCATTGAGACTTACATCCATGAAACGTGATCATAGGTTGGTCTTAACATCCTTTAGATGTGAGAAAGACTGCTCACATGCATACGTAGAGCCAAACATTGTCAGTACAGCAATACTCACACACTGCAGTGTGTGGTATGTGATGGGAAGTGCATTCCAAGTTTTGACAATCAGCTGGTCCGTGGGTTGAAGTTTTATCATTTCTCCCCACTTGTGTTTGCTTGCCAACTCTGCTTGCTGTTGTGCAAGTCTTTCCAAATCTTCATTCAGTGACTTGAACTTATTCACCCACATGTCTGAGGCCTTCAGGTCAGCAGCTTGTAGTTCAAAATCTCTGTTGGAGACACCACGGATGTAACTCAGGTCGGTGCTGTCCACTGCACACTCGTGTGGATGGGTGATGAACTTAAAAAGACAAGTATGCTCATGAAATTCTCCAAAGCGCACTTTAAATGACTGAAGGAGATTAGATGTGAAGCCCACTAGCTGCTGGAGATCAAGATATTGAGCAGGGTCACTTGCTGTGCATGCATCTTTAAACTCTCCCAGTTTTCAAAGTGTAGTAAACGACCTGTTTCAATGTTGATGATGAAGAGTTCCAGCTTGTTTTCCAATGCAAACACTGCTTGTTGAAGGGATAAGACTGTATTTCCAACATCTTGACTTTTCACATTGAGCTGGTTCAGATGTTCAGTCATGTCCATGAGATGGTAGAACTTCAGGAGCCACTCAGTGTTAGCTAACTCAGGATGCTTGTCGTTTTTCATATCCAAAAAGTTCAGATTTCGCTTAGACAAGCCGCAAAACGGTGGAGCACCTGTGCAGAAGCAGACCAGAATAATTATTCCCAACTTCATCCAGCAGTGTTTTAAACTGGTGATCATTTAAAGCTTGGGCAACAATAAAGTTAACCACTCCGATGACCAGTGACATCACCTCACCAAGCTGCTCACCACACATCTGAGCACAAAGCACCTCCTGATGTAGGATGTAGTGAAAACTTAGGTTGGGTCTCTTTACATGTTCATAAAGAAACGCTACGAATATTCTCTTTTTCCCCATCATGCACAGAGCACCATCAGTACACACCAAAATTAGTTTATCCATCGGTAGATATTTTTCTTTAGGGAACTCAGTGAAAGACTTGAATAAATCCTCCCTTCTCGTTGTCTCTTTCATAGGCAAAACAGCAAGACTTTCCTCAAGTGGTGTGTCACCGACAGCATACCTTGCAATCATGCTAAACTGGGATAAATGGCTTACATCTGCTGACTCATCCAAAGCGAGAGAAAAGAATGGTGCTGTATTTATGTCCTTCACTTACGTTGCCTCAATTTGATTTGCCATTATGACGGTACGATCGTGAACAGATCTTGCTGACAGACGCATGTCTTTTATTCATTTGATTATCTTGTCTTTATTTGAAAAGTCATCAAAAATTTCATTGGTAACATCAAGCATGAGTGTTTTGGCATACTCCCCATCTGTGAATGGCTTTCCGTTTCTCCCAATTGCTAAAGCACCAGCAAAGATAGCTGAATTTCAGTCACCTTGTTGGTTCCAAACGCAGAGTTGTTGCTGACTGGCTTGCACTCTGCACAGTAGCTCTTGACATGCTTTCTTTCTGCTGTCCCATGCTTCATAGTTCATTGCAAATGTAGTATGGTGTGTGTCGAGGTGCCGCTTTATATTTGACCATTTCATCGATGCAATTTTATCATTGCATATTAGACACACTGCAGAACCTGCTCTCTCCACCAAGGTGAATTCCTCTGTCCATTCCTGCTGAAAAGTACGATACTCCTCATCTCTTTTTTTTAGCCATCTTCTTTCTCAAAAGAATTACTGCAATTAGCTAGCTGACTACTTGGTTCAAAGAAGGGAAGTTTACTTCCTGAACTCACAATGATTCGTGTACGTTTGGCATTATTTAATAAAAATTTGGTGTTGTCTTGGAGGACAGCTGTGATTGGCTCTAGCCACCGCAACCATGAACATAAGCAATAGGAAATGAATGGATTGTAATACATGAGAATGTTTTTTATTTTTAACGTTATTATTTTTTTTATTAAAGAGTTGTCTGCGAGCCAGATGCAACCATCAAAAGAACCACATCTGGCTCATGAGCCATAGGTTCCTGACCCCTGTCTTATCCAATCCCCACCCACACCCCAAACAATAATCACACTGTTGTCTATATCCATGAGTTTTATCTTTTTTTCTTTTTTGCTCCATTCCTCTGCCTTCTGACTTAGGTTCCCCCAATAACAACAGCTGTAAGCCTGCCTTTTATTTCTTCTTCATTTCTGATTGCTGTGTCTAGGACTCCTAGGACTATGTTAGATAAGAGTGTTGAAAAAAAAACATTCCTGTTTGGTTTCCAATCTTAAGGGAAACATTTGTAGTTTCTCCCCATTGAGAATGATGTTGGCTGTACGTTGGTCATATATAGCCTTTATTATTTTGAGATATGTTCCCTTTATTACTACTTTGCTGGAAGTTTTTAGCATAAGTTGATGCTGAATTTTATCAAATGATTTATTTATTTTTATTTTTTATTTAGAAATTAATTTAGTGGGGTGACATTGATCAATCAATATCAGTTTGGGGTACACATTTATATAGCATTTGAACGGTTGACTATGTTGTGTGCCCGTCACCCAAAGTCAAATAATTTAATTTTCATCACCTTATATGTGTCCTTCTTTACCCTCCACCCCCTGGTAACCACTTCACTTTTTCTATATCCATGAATCTCATTTTTATATCCCACCTATGTATGAAATCATATAGCTCTTAGCTTCTTCTGATTTACTTATTTCACTTAGTATAATGTTCTCAAGTTCCATCCATGTTGTCATAAATGGCAGTTTTTACAGTTGAATTATAATTTCAAAGGCATAAGATCCAAGAATATGGTTGGCATAATTTCAATTTTTTCTTGAATTTGTTGAGGTTAATATTGTGGTGCACCATATGGTCTATCCTTGAGAATATTTCACATATTGAAAAAAAATGTATAATCTGATGTTTTATGATGAAATGTTCTGTAAATGTCTATTGTGTCCATTTGGTCTAGTGTGTCATTTAAGGCCAATAATTCTTTATTGATTTTCTGTTTGGATGATTTATCTAAAGCCATTAATGGTGTATTGAGATCTTCAAGTATGATTGTTCTTTTATCTGTCTCTATTCTTAGATCAAGTAGTAGATATCTTATATATTTTGGTGCTTCCCAATTTGGTGCATATATATTAAGAAGTGTTATGTCTTGATACAATCAATGTTCCTTTTATCATTATGAAATATCCATCATTATCTCTTGTTACCTTTGTTGTCTTGATTTCAGCATTGTCAGATATTAGTATGACTACACCTTCTTTTCTTTATGTATTATTTGCTTGGTGAATCGTTTTCCAACCTTTCATTTTGAGTCTACTTTTGTCTTTGTAGCTTAGATGTGTTTTTTGAAGGCAGCAAATAGTTAGGTTTTGCTTTTTAATCCAATATGCTACTTTGTGCCTCTTTGTTGGTGAGTTCAGACCATTTACGTTTAGGGTAATTGTTGATGCTTAAGGATTTCTTATATTCATTTTATGTTTTGTTTTGTGGTAGTTCTGTGTCTCATTTGGTTCTTTTCTTTTGTGTTTCTGTCAGTTGTTTTTCCTTGATGTCAGTCCATACTTCCCTGCCCCTTTTTTTAAGCTATGTGTTTCAGTACTGTCTTTTTCATAGGTGGTTATCATTAGGTTATTAAGAGAAAATTTTTATATGTACAAAAGTTCTTTGTCTTATGAGTACTTCTGCACTCAACCCTCCTCTGCTACCTCAGTTCTTTATCATTCCCCTTTTAGATTATTGTTGTCACACATTATACTTGTTTTTATTTTAAGCTTGCTGCAGCTTTTACTTGTAGTTTGGTGTTGTTTTGTTCTCTGTGTATTGTCAAATAAACCCCTTGAGCATTTTCTACAGTGGGGGTTTTCTGGTGGTAAATTCCCTCAGTTCCTGTATGTCTGGAAAAGTTTTTATTTCTTCTTTCATATTTAAAGGATAACTTTAATAGATATACTATTCTAGGTCAGTAATTTCTCTTTTTCAGTACTTTGAATGTTTGGGTTTACCCTCTTTTGGTTTTTAAAGTTTCTGCCAAGAAGTCTGATGATAACCTGATGGACCTTCCTTTATATGTTATGTTCATTTCCCTTGCTACCTTGAGATTATTTCTTTTGTCATTGATTTTTGACAGTTTTATTGCAATATGCCTTAAAGAAGGGCTGTTTAGGTTGAGGTAACTAGGCATTTTGTTTGTTTCTTGGATTTATGGGTTTATCTCTTTTTATAGTCATGGGAAGTTCACATTAATTATTTGTTCGGAATGACTCTCCACTTCCTTTTCTCTCTCTGCTTTTTCTGATATACCCATTATTCTTGTATTGCTTTTTCTAATCGATTCAAACAAGTCTCTTATAGCTCTCTCATTTTTTAAATGTGTGAGTCTCTTCTTCTCTCTGTATCATCTCTAGTCACCTGTTTCCAATGTCACTTATTCTCTCCTCTATCTGGCCTGTTCTATTAGATAAACTTTCTAGCTTATTTTTTAGTTCATGTATTGCGTTCTTTATCTTTGTTTTTATTTTTAATCTCCCTTGTACAGTACCCATTTTGTTCATTAATTTGTTCTAAGCCTTGGACAGATAGCTTGGCTTGTTAGAACATCATCCCAAAGCACAGAGGTTGCCAGTTTGATCTGTGTATGCAAGATGACCAACTTTTATACAATGAAAAGAACAAACATAAATTGAAGAAAACAATATCATAAATAAACAAAACATTTTATTCATTGCAATAATAATACACTATAATATAATAAATGCATAATAAAAACATTTTTAATATTTTATATTGTAATTATTGTTACATGCCTATTAATTTTTACTAATAATTGTAAGAAAAAGTACTCATTTAAATAATATCTAAATGAGTACTTTTCCATTGAATGAATACTTTTTGTCAATGTATTATCTTGTAACAATATATTGAAAATATCTGAACAAAAAATATTCTTCACATTGAATTTTATGGCCAGTGCTGCAGCTAGAATATCAACATTCAATCTTGATTTCTTACTTGTCCAAAAATCATTAGCAATTGAAAAAACTCTTTCAACAGCTGCATTAGTTCCAGGGCAGCACAATGTAACTTGAACAAGAATAAATAAATTTTCACACAGAATATGTTCATTTTTGAATGGGTTTAATATTTCCAGCCATTTATTATCAATTTTAATGTGTTCATTTTCCCATTATATTAATTTTTCAGAATTTAAATATACATTCAGTCTTCTAATTTCTTCAAAGAGACAATATTTATCTATTTTGATGTCTAACATTTCTTTAGATAAAAACTTAAGACAGGACTTTGTTGAGAGGGTTGGTGGATGGCAAGATGGCGATGGAGTAGGCAGATGTACCAACTTCCAACACCCAGAACCAAAGTGGATTATAACTCAATTTTAAGAACCATCATCTGGATAAACCAACTTTGAACTAAACTAATGGACTCTTCAACCAAGGAACACTGAAGAAGCCACATTGAGACTAGTAGGAAAAGCAAAAATGCGGAGATGACTGCCCAGCTCCCAGAGCGAATGGCAGCCCAGAAAGAACCGTGTGGTGGGAGGAGAGTTTTGTGGAGAGGGAGGGACCTGGGTCCCAGGAACCAAGCCCCAGCCTGCAGCCCCAGAGCCTAGAAGAGGCATTTGGACAGTATTGAGCTGTAAAACAAGTGATACTGTTTGTGAGAAAGAGACAGTTTTCTCAGACCCAAGATTCTTCTTAAAGGGACAGCGCAGAAAACCTCTCTCACAACCACTCACCCGGGGCTATGGGAAATGAAGACAGAGGAGAAGACCAGAGCAGCGGGAAGAGAGTGTGAACTGGAAGGCACAGGGAGAAACACTCTGAGGGACAGCCACCCTAATCCCTGGGCTGAGTCACTTCCCTAATCGAAAACGAATATTTCCCCTGGAACTAGCAATACCAGCAAAGGGAGACAGGACACCAGCCAAGCAAGCTCTCCCACGGCACTTAGAGTAGAGCTGCTTAGACGAAGGGAGCTTCCAGGACTATAGTATGGATTGTTAGGGTCTGAGCTGCAGTGCCCTTACCCACAGTGCTGAAGGCTGGCTGGAGGGATGGTGGTGGCGGGACGCTGAAACGCGGTTCTGTCGGCAGGGGCAAAGGCCCAGCCTGTGTGAGCTCGGTCTAGCCCAACAGGGATGGAGGGGAAAAAGCGGGAGGCCAAAAACGGGCAAGCCGGCCCTGATTGCGGAGTCAGGGCTTAGGTGCGAGGGACAAGAGGAAGCTCGTGGCGGAGCGCACGCCAGCAGCCCCGTCCAACCCGAGAAACTGTGGCAAGCAGGCTCTGACCATGGAGGTTGGGTGGAAGCCTGGGAACAGGCTGGGTCCACAGCTGAGCAAAGGTGCTCACCTCTGCCCTTGGTACTGAGGCTTATGGCTTGAGTGCAGTATGCAACCCAACCTGTGGGGGTGAGGTGAAGGCCCAGGAAGGCTGAGGCTTGCAGAGCCAGGCACCAGAACACAACCCCTCCTGTGGAGGAGAGGTGGAAATCACAGCAACAGCCGCAGTGGGCCAGCACTGGCAACGCCCATACCCAGCTGCCCTAGGCAGCTGCAGAGGGGGTGGTGGTCCTGCAGAAGGACCACACCTAGAGAACACAAAGGCAACACCCATTGGACTCCAGTGGCCACACCCTTCTAATACACAGAAAAATGGGCAGGCAGAGAAATTCAACCCAAATGAATCAAGAGAAATCCCCTGAGAAGGACCTGAAGGAACCACATATAATCAAATTACCAGATGCAGAATTTAAAATAATGATAGTTAGAATGTTCAAAGAGATTAGAGCAACAATTGATAGTCATTATGAACACTTAAATAAAGATATAACAAGTAAAAAAAGAAAATTGAAATAAAAAAGAAGCAGGCAGAAATGACAAACACAGTATCAGAACTGAAGACCACAATAGAAGGAATTAAAAGCAGGATGGATGACGCTGAGGATCAAATCAGCGAGTTAGAGGACACAATAAACAAAGAAACAGAAGCACAGCAGAAAAAAAAAAGGCACTCAAAAAATGTGAGAAAACTCTAAAAAAGCTCTGTGACAACAAGAAGAGAAATAACATCTGCATCATGGGGGTTCCTGAAGAAGAAGAGAAAGAACAAGAAATAGAAACTTTGTTCAATCAAATCATAGCAGAAAACTCAACACCAGGAAGACAATCAATCCAATCAAAAAATGGGCAAAAGAAATGAATAGAAATTTCTCCAAAGAGGACATACAGATGGCCAATAGGCAGATGAAAAAATGCTCAACATCACTAATCATTAGAGAAATGCAAATTAAAACCACAATGAGATATCACCTCACACCAGTCAGAATGGCACTCATCAGCAAAACAACACAGAATAAGTGCTGGCGAGGATGTGGAGAAAAGGGAACCCTTCTACACTGCTGGTGGGAATGCAGACCGGTGCAGCCACTGTGGAAAACAGTATGGAGATTCCTCAAAAAATTAAAAATCAAACTGCCTTTTGACACAGCTATTCCACTTTTAGGAATATACCCTAAGAACACCATAGCACTGTTTGAAAAGAAGAAATGCACCCCCATGTTCGTGGCAGCATTGTTCACAATAGCAAATATCTGGACACAGCCCAAGTGTCCGTCAGAGGACGAGTGGATTAAAAAGCTTTGGTACATATATACTATGGAATACTACTCAGCCATAAGAAATGATGACATAGGATCATTTACAACAAATGGATGGACCTTGATAACATTATGCGGAGTGAAATAAGTAAAACAGAAAAAAACTGAGAACAGCATGATTTCATACATAGGTGGGACATATAAGTGAGACTGTGAGACATGGACAAGAATGTGGTGGTTACCGAGTGGCGGGAGGGAGGAGAGGTTGGGAGAGTGGGGAGAAAAGGGGCACAAAGAAAGCCAGATAGAAGGTGACAGAGGACAATTTGACTTTGGATGATGGGTATGCAACATAATTGAATGATAAGATGACCTGGAGATGTTTTCTTTGAACATATGTACCCTGATTTATTAATGTCACCCCATTAAAATTAATAAAAAAAATAAAATTTAAAAAAACCTCAAGACAAGATTCAATATTGGTCCAATATACTTGAGATGAAGTAAAAAAATACCATTGAAAACTGTTATTTCCCATGATGTTTGTTTCAGATCATTCTTTGATATATTGAAAACATGTCTGGTAAAAATTCTGCACTTCTTTGATAAACTTTTCTGTTAAGCCCAGATTTGATTTTTCTAAGTCTGACAATTTTCTTTTCATAATTAAAGAAAGAAATTTTTCTTCAAAACAAGATTTATATTGAAGGATAAAGTCATTCAAAATAAGACTAATTTCTGCAGCTGAAATGTGTTCACTTTCAATATTTTGGATTGTTTTGTGAAAAATAGATGCTTCATTATGTACTAATTACATAAATATCTCAGATATTTTACTATAGAAAAATGATTCCAGGATTTTAAGACATTTGTTTAAACTTAAAAATATGAACAGAGAGGCTCAAGGAACACACTCTATAGCAGGTGTTAGAGCAAGCCATCCAACTTTTGAATATCCTAAAAGTTTTTTGTATTCAACATTTGCTTCTTCACAAAATTGTTTTAAAGTAGCAACACCAACAGTAAAATGTCTTGAATGCAAATAAATTGTAGTTATTATTACTTCTACGTCAATTGGCTAGGCACATGACTCTGTGTTGATTGCATTTGACAAAATATATGCATTACAACCTATTCCTAGTATTTTCTCTTGGAGTAACTCTTGTAATTTTTCATGTACATTATTCACTCCTTTGCATCTTCACCCACCAAAATTTGTATTTGTATTATGAGCCGTTAGTGCAACAACTTTGGATTTCAAATTGTTTTCATTTATTACTCTGTATAGATGGTTTGACAAAATTTCATAAGTTTCACCCTCAATGGATTCTAAATTTAAACTTTTTACTTGAATGCCCTTGGTAACATTAAAATATCTTACTATTATTGGATACAATTTAATTTCATTATGATTTTATGCATCAGATAAAATCATTACAAACGCTGCAGTTTCCAAGGCCTCTGTAAATATTTCGTCACAGTAATTTTTAAATACTAATTTCAAAATAACCTCTCACTTTGTCCTGGCACACGAAAATTTTGTGTTTTGAAACTTTTTCAATAATTCCTGGGTTGACTGAGATGTTGCTGTCACAATGATGGAGGCAGAAATGCAGTTGCAAAGATGAATCAGCTGTGTTGTGAGGACTTTATGACTTTACCAATGCCATCTTAGGTCTCCAGACACCCCATGTCTAAACAGACCAAGAGATGAGACACAGAGCACCTCTGTAATTCAGGAGAAATAGTGACCCTGTAGAACTAGCTGTGGGGTATGTCTCTGCCACTTTCATTACTTCACAAGAGGAGGAAGGAGAGATCTGAAAATTCTAGGAGGTTGCACTTTGTTTATCTCTGTTTCTGTGCTGAGTGTAAGCTGATGACAGCCCACAGGAATGCTGGTAATGACCCCTCATTCTGCAGCCACTTTGAGTTACTTTCCCTACAACTGCCCCCAAATCTTTCAGTTCCTTCTGGCAGAAAAAGACCCAATCACTCTGGGTTTCTTCCCTCTCTGGAGTCCTGGTAGACAAAAACCCAAACAGTCCAGGTTTCTCTTCTCTCAGGAGCTCTGTCTTATTTTCTGCTTTCCTTCTCAGCCCTTTTCATATGAAGTCAATTCCACACACAGATCTTTACAGGCAAGCCTGCAAACCCAGCTGGAGTTCTTTCATTGCATTATAGCTGTTCAGTTTGTTGACATTTCAAGGGGAGAGATCAAGGGTACCTTTGACATCACCATTACACTGAAGTCCTCAAATGTTTTTTTAAGTCCATTTAACTGATCATGTGGTTTTAATTCTTTATTTTGTTTATGTGGTATATTACATTTAGATTGCAGATATAGTACCAACCTTGCATCCTTGGAATAAATCCCACTTGATCATGTTCTATAATCTTTTTAACATAATTCTGGATTTGGTTTGTTAATATTTTATTGATGATTTTAACATTTATGTTCATCAAGAATATTGACTTATAATTATTTTCTTTGCAGTGTCTTTATCTGGTTTTAGAATTAAGATAGTGCTGGTCTTATAAAATGAACTTGAGAGTTTTCCCTTTTCTTCAATTTTTTGAAATAGTTTGAGAAAGATGAGTGCTATTTCTCTTTGAATGTTAAAATTCACCTTTGAAGCAATAAGTGGATGACTTGTTAAATATATTTAACAAGTCATCCACTTATTGCTTCAAAGAAATACTATATATATTATAAAATATATATTATAAAAATATGTATATTATAAAATATATATATATTTTTAAATTACTGCTTCAATTTCACTGGCTGTAATCTGTCTATTCAGATTCTCTGATTCTTCCTGATTTCATTATGGAAGATTGTACAATTCTAGGAATTAATTTATTTTGTGCATATTGTGTAATTTTTTTACTTATAGTTGTTCATAATATTTTCTTACCATCCTTCGTATTTCTTTGGTGTCAATTGTTACTGCTCCTTTTTATTTTTTATTTTATTTATTTAGGTCTTCTCATTTTTTTTCTTGATAAATCTGGTTAAAAGTTTGTCAATTTTGTTTGTCTTTTCAAAGAACCAGCTCTTAATTTTATTGATATATTGCATTTTTAAAAGACACTATTTCATTTATTGATGCTCTAATCTTTATTATTTCCTTTTTTAATCACTTGGAAATTTGTTTCTGTTTTTTAAGTTTCTTTAAATGTAAAGTTAGATTGTTTATTTGAGATTTTTCTTGTTTTTTTTTTTTACATAGACTTGTAATGCTATGAATTTTCCTCTTACAACTGCTTTCACTGTATCTCATAGATTTTGGGTTGTTGTGTCACTATTTTCATTTGTTTCAAGGCATTTATGTCTCTGTTTTTTCAAGTTTTTTTCCTAGTGATTGATTTTTAGTTTCTTACTATTATGATCAGAGAAGATGCTGCATATGATTTCAGTCTTCTTAAATGTATTGAGAATTGTCTTATGTTCTAACATGGAACTTACTGTTGAGAATATTCCATGTGCACCTGAAAGAAATGTATATTCTGCTGCTTAAGGAAGAAATACTCTCAAAGTACCAATTAATTCATGTGATTTAGTGTGCCATTTACTTGCTGATTTTCTGTCCAGAAGATTTATCCTTTGATGTCAATGTAGTGTTAAAATTCCCTACTATTACTGTATTGCTGCCATCTATCTTTTTATGTCCATCAAGATTTACTTTACATATTTAGGTGGTCTTATATTGGGTAAATAAATGGTTACAAGGTTTATATCCTCTTGTGGGTTGCTCCCTTTATCATTACATAATGTCCTTCTTTGTCTTTCACTAACATTTTTGTTTTAAAGTTTACTTTGTCAAATATAACTATTGCTATTCTAGGTTTTTTCATTACCATTTACATGAAATATCTTTTTCTATTCCTTTAATTTTAATCTGTGTGTCTTTTGATTTTAGGTGGGTCTCTTGTAAACAACATATATATAGTTCTTGTTTTGTTGTCCTCTCAGCTACCCTATGTCATTTGATTGGGACATTTATACCATTTACATGTAAAGTGATTATTGATAGATTCATATTTATTGCCATTGTATCCTTTTAACTATGTTTCTGTTTCTTCTTCTCTTCCTTCTCTTTCTCCTTTTCTTTTATTACCTTTTCTTTCTCTCCTCCTCCTCGTTTTTTTCCACCTTCTCCTTCTTCTTTTTAAACAGGTCTTTTAACATTTCTTATAATACTGGTTTAGTGGTAACAATCTCCTTTAGCTTTTTCTCTTCTGGGAAGCTCTTTATTTTTCCTTCAATTTTAACTGATCTCCTTCTGGGTAAAAAAGTTTTGGTTGTTGGTCTTTGCTTTTCATCACTTTAAATATTTTATTCTAATTCTTTCTGGCCTAAAATGTTTTGTTGAAAAATCAGCAGACTGTCTTCTGAAAGTTCCTATATAAGTAACTAGCTGTCTTTCTCTTGCTGCTCTTAAGATTCTCTTTTTGTCTTTAATCTTTGCCATTTCAATTATAATATGTTTTGGTTTGAGCCTCTCTTCTTTTGGTCAATCTTTTGGGGACTCTGTGCTTTCTGAACTTGTGTGTCTTTTTCTTCATCCAGTTAAAAAAGTTTTCAATCATTATTTCTTCAAATCAGTTTTTGATCCATGCTTTTCCTTCTCCGTCTAGTACCCTTATGATGGAGATGTTGTTATGGTTCATGATATCCCAAAGGTTTATAAAACTAGCTTCAATGTTTTAAACTCTTTTTTTGTGTGTGTGATTAAGGTTTTTTTTCTACCTTGTCTTCCAAATTGCTGATTTGATTCTCTGCTTCATCCATTCTATTGTTTATTCTTTTTATTGTAGACTTCAATTAAGATATTGTATTCTTAATTTCCAACTGGTCCTTTTTATAATTGCTATGTTCTTTTTCATGTTGTTGAGCATTCTTTTTATTTTGTATTTTTCCTAAGTGAAAATCAGTGGGGCAGCAGACAGACAGACTGCCACATGCACTTGACCAGGATCTACCCAGCATGCCCACCAGGGGCCAATGCTCTGCTCATTCAAGTCATTGTTCTGCTGCCACCAGAGCCATTCTAGAGCCTGAGGCAGTGGCCATGGAGCCATCCTCAGTGCCCGGGCCAACTCTGCTCACATGGAGCCCTGGCTGTGGGAGGAAAAAACAGAGACAGAAAGAGAGGAGAAGGGGAAGGGTGGAGAAGCAAATGGGTGCTTCTCCTGTGTGCCCTGGCTGGGAATTGAACCTGGAACTTTTACATGCTGGATGAACCCTCTACCACTGAGCCAACTGCTGGGCCTTGTTGAGCATTCTTATAACCATTACATTATTTTAAACTTTATATCTGATAAATTTCTTTCATTTCATTTAGCTTTTTTTTTTTTGGAGACTTCTCTTGATTTTTTATTTATTTGTCTCTGCACTATGACTGCTTCTTTTCTGTTTGTTTCAATCACTTTTGTGTTTCTTTCTGTGTATTAGATAGGTCTTCTATGACTCCCAGTCCTCATGAGGTGACCTATGTAATAGATGTTCTATTTGGTACAGTGGTGCAGTCTCACTTATCACCTGAGCTTGATACTCCTGTAGAGTCCTTGTGTGGGTTATGTTGTCCCTCTTGTTTAATTAGATCTTGATTTTATTGGCCAATTCATACATGAGATTAATCATCAGGTTGGCTGATTGTGAATTCAGCCTCAATTATAGTGTGTGAACTGCTGTGCAGGTGCTGACCACACAAAGAAGAATTTGCCTCAGCAGAGTTTAGTAACAACTGTGACCTCCGTTTTGATATGCTACTTGTGGAACTTATTTGATCTTGCTCTGATGGTAGCTGGCCACTGCAGGTATTGTTTCTGAGGCTCTTCAGAGGTACTCTGGTGCAAGCCAATATAAGATGCAAACTGTTTGGAGCTACAAGTGATCCACAGTTTTGTGGCTGCCTCTGATGGACCTGGGTACACATGGAAAGGACCAAGCCATGCACCAAGGCCAGCTTTTACCAGCCTCAAGACTGGGGACAGGTCTGTAAAAGTTTCAAGACACCCTGAGATCTACCTCAACCTGACTCTTCCTACAATCTATCTGTTAGGTTTAGTCACTGAAAGAACCTCTGACTGTACTCCTCAGGTAGGCAAAAAATACACAGGGTAGGGTAAAAGCGATTTCAGAGGGTGGGGTTATTGCTTTCTCCCTGGCTTATGCCTCATGAAATGAAGTACTTCACCCAAGATAGATGGTATCTGTTGTATGGGGGAATGACTCAACACAGAGATTTTGGCAGCCATCCATTCGGCTCCCTCTCAAGGGCCACAAAACCTCAAGATTCTACTTTGCTCCACCCTTCTTCTTCCAGAGCCCAGGGTGAGAATCTATGAATGACAACTTGTGCATTGGCCTTTTTATAGTGTTCCTGTGCTTCTAGCAGACTCCTGTCTTTCCCTGGTGGACAAAAACCTTGCTGTTTTTCACAGACAGATGTTATATGGATGCGTTTTGCCAGCTCTGATGCTCTGGATGGGGAACCTGGCATGGAATTTAAACCCCATACTTCTGTGGAGGGACCCCCCACACACATAGCTGAGATAATCATCTAGAAGCTCAGCAGCTGCCCATGGGAGTAGGGCCAACCCTTTTCATATTTCCCCCTTCCTGGCAGTCTAGATGTGGATTATTCTATAAATCCTTAGTTATAAGGCTTTTTCAGCTAGTACTCAGTTGGTTATTTAGGATGATTTTTTAAAACTAAGTTGTAATTCCAGTTTGGTCCTGGGAAGAGGCAAGTGTAGCTTCCACATACTCGATCACCGTCTTGGATTTTCTCAAGAACAATTTTAAACATTAGAGAAAAGACACTAAATCACCTTTGATGTTCCACTCAGCAAACACTAACTCTTTTTAATATACAAAAACTTGCCTGACCTATGCTGGTGCAGTGGATGAAGTGTTGATCTGGAATGCTGAGGTCACCGGTTCAAAACCCTGTGCTTGTCGGGACAAGGCACATATGGAAGTTGATGCTTCCCGCTCCTCCCCCCTTCTCTCTCCCCTCTCTGAAATGAATAAATAAAATATTTTTTAAAAAGTTACAAATATTTGGTCATGTATTTGTTATTCAGAAATAAGTCTGAGTCTGATTTGAAAATTCAGAATTTACCCAAGTGATTTATCCACTTAGAAAATATTGACTATTGACTATCTATATGAATACAATAAGGTTGTCATTTATAAAATTAAAACTATAGATATCATGATGTGAATCAAGTGCATGAGCAGTAAGAAAGACAAGTTATGTCAAGAGTTAATTATTCATCCTCAAACTTTTAAAGAGTTTTCATACCTCCCTTATTTTTCTCTTTCTTTCCTCTATAACAATGGGTTGTAGCTGCTTGAGTTGAAATGTAGTTGGATTCCCTAGGCTTTGAAAGACTCTGTTTGGGAAACTAAGTAGAAGTATCATTGAATCAGGCTATATTATATTTGTTCTTCCAACAGTTACTTTACAAAGAGAGATGCCTAAACATTTTCCTACATTATGTCATATTTCACGTGTGTAACACTCTCATGAGAATGCCCAGATTTTGATGTTGGGCTGAAGCATAGGTAGCAGCACATATCTACAGGTACCATGGTTCCCAGTATTATATCTACAATGTTACCCATGTTCACCAAACCTGACAGTAGTGGACCAGAATGCTAGCATAGTTTCTCATAGTTCCTATTGAGGAACACTATGCTGGTGAACATTCTTAGTTCAAGGTCTGACCAAAGTCCATGTGTGTTACTAAAACATGATGATTTAGGATTATCTCCTTGGATGTGGCTCTTTTATAAGTATTTAATTTTATGAGACTGAGAATTGCAGTGTGTGATTGGAAACTCACCAGGTAATTTTCCAAAAGCTCTTGGAGGAAATATGGCTTCACCTGTCTCCTCCTGCTCATTAGTCAGCCATCTCACCATTCACTGCTCTTTTCTGCCTCAAAACAGGCATTTAGGTTTCTAGATCACTTAGGCTGTGGTCTCCAGTGTTCTACCCATATTACCTTGGGTGAGGTATGATGAGACCAGGCACAGATCAAGAAGGAGTTCTGGGAAGTTCAAAGATTGTTCATAGTCACAGTTCACTGGGGACAACACAACATCCCAAACATAGCTACTCAGGAGATACACTGGGGCTAGTCAAGTGAGGCAGAGAAAAGAATTGTGGACAAGTAACTTCAGTGTGGTTTCCATGAGAAAGATTGAGAAAGACAGAATAAACAGGCTTAGTATTGGCCAGCTCTATTTGGAAGTGGCACCTCTGCCTCCCAAGGTTCACTAGAGAAACTCTCTGGTTTATAAGGGCTTTTGTTTGACTAGTCTGGATTAATAGAGTTGGGAAAACAAAGTTTCATAACAAGAAGTCTCGAGCCAGCTCTGGGTGTCATCCACAGGAGGTCAAGACCTTCTCTAATATTCCCTTGGCTCTCCTTTTTCTGTGTATGAGCATCACCTTTGAGTTCTGTGAAGACAGAGTAGCAATTTCAGACACGACATCGCAGGATATATACCCAGTCAAAGAAGAGGGGCCACCTGTTTTAAAATTTTCCTTCCTAGAAGAAAATTAAAAGTAAAGGAACACTTTTAGAAGCCCATAGCACAGTTCTTCCCATGTGTCAATGACCAAGACTGAATCATAGTCTCCCAAGGCCATTACATATTGAGGGCACTTAAATTAACATTACATGAATGTTAATGCCCGACCGATGGTGGTGGAGTGCATAGAGCGACCTGGGATGTTGAGGCCTCAGGTTTGAAACCTCAGCTGAGGTCACTGAGCATGAGATTATTGACATGATCCCACAGTCTCTGGCTTCAGGCCAAAGGTTGCTGGCAAAAAACCCAAAGTCGCTGACTTGAACCCAAGGTCAATAGCTTGAACAAAGGGTCACTGGCTCAGCTGGAGCTCCCCAGTCAAAGCACGTATGAGAAGCAATCAATGAACAATTAAAGTGCTGTAACTATGAGTTGATGCTTCTATTCTTTTTCCCTTTTTCTCTCTCGATGTAACTTATCTTTCTCACTATTCATACACTAGACATACAGTTGACATACAACATTATATTAGTTTCTCATGTACAACCCAGTGATTAGACATTATATAACTTGTTAAGTGATCATCCTGATAAGGCTGACACATCTGATACCATATGTAGTAATTAGAATATTATTGAAGATTTTCTCTATGCTGTACTTTACATCTATCCCCATGATTATTCTGTAACAATCAATATGTACTTCTTAATCCCTTCACCTGTTGCACCCATTCCTTCACCCCTCCTTCCATCTGGCAACCATCAAAATGTTCTCTGTATCTATGACTGTGTTTCCATTCTGTTTGTTTATTTTTGTTTTTTAGATTCAATAGTAGATAGATATGTATTTATTGCCATTTTATTGTACATTTTTTTCTTTTTATAAATTTTATTTAGAAAATTAACTTTAACAGGGTGACATTGATCAATAAAAGTGCATAGGTTTCAGGTGAGCATTACTATAGCATTTGATCTGTTGATTATATTGTATACCCATCACCCAAAGTCAAATCATTTTCTGTGACCTTATATTTGTTCCTCTTTACACCCTTCTTCCCACCTCCTTACCCTTTCCCATTTACTCAAGTCACCTTCCCCTCCCCCAAATTCTCTCCCCTCTGGTAACCACTTCACTTTTATCTTTGTCCATAAGTCTCAGTTTTAAATCCCTATTCTTATCTCTATTTTTTCTTCTTCTTCTTAAAGAAGACCTTTAAAATGTCATGTAATACTGGTTTGTAGTGATTAACTCCTTTAGTTTTTTAGTGTTTTGTTTTTGTTTTTGTCTGGGAAGCTCTTTATCTGTCCTTCAATTCTAAATAATAGCTTTCCTGGGTAGAGTAATATTAGTTGTAGGTCTTTTCTTTTCATCACTAAGTATTTTGTGCCAATCTCTTCTAGTTTAAAAAGTTTCTTTTTAGAAATCAGCTGACAGTTTTATCAGAGCTCCCTTGTAGGTAACTCATTGATTTTCCCCTGCTGCTTTTAAGATTCTCTCTTTGTCTTTAACCTTTGCATTTTAATTATAACGTGTCTTTGTGTGGGCTTCTTTGGGTTCATCTTCTTTAGGACTCTTTGTGCTCCCTGGACTTGTATGTCTATTTTCTTCATCAGGATAGAAAAATTTTCTACCATTATTTTTTTCAAATAGGTTTTCAATTTCTTGCTCTCTCTCTTCTCCTTGTACCCCCATGATGGAAACGTTGGTACACCTGAAGGTGTCCCAGAGACTTTTTATACTATTCTCATATTTTGCATTCCTTTTTTGTTGTTGTTGTTCTGACGGGTTGTTTTATACTTCCTTATATTCTAAATCATTGATTTCATTCTCAGTTTGATGTACTCTATTGTTGAGTCCCTGTAAATTATTCTTCATTTCAATTAGTGTATCCATTCTTTCAAATTGGTTCTATTTTATGGTTTCTATGTTCTTTTTTATGCTTATTATTTCTTTGTCAAAGTGCTCACCAAGTTTCTTGAGCATCTTTATGACTATTGTTTTGAACTCTGTATCTAGTAGTTTGCCTGCATCCAATTTGTTTAGTTATTTTTGTGGATATTTCTCCTGTTCTTTCATTTGGGACATGTGCCTTTGTCTCCACTTTTTGACTGATTTCCTGTTTTTATTTCTATGTATTAAGTAGAGCTGTTATGTCTTCCAGACTTGAGATGGTGGCCTTGTGTAGTAGGTTTCCTGTAGAGCCCAGCGGCACACTCTCCTCAGTAAATCCCCAGGCTGTGTGCATTGTCCTGTTGTAGTTGAGCCTTGATTGCTGTTGGCAGCACTGGGAGGAATTGACATCTAGACCGATCAGCTGTGCAAACCAGCTGCAGTTACAGTAAAGAAGCTCCTATGCAGGATTAAAACCCTATGAAGCAAGATTTGCTTCAGTGAGGCTACAATACTCATGGAGTCCACTTCTTGTATGTTTTGTTTGCAGGGGTGATAGGGTTGAACTCCAGCATAATCTAAAGCTCTTCATCAGGTGCACTGGTTCTGAGACCTCCCAGTAGGTGGAAGATCAGCCACTTTCTGTGTCCTGCCTGGGGCCACCCAGCCTAAGCTACAGAGTAATGTGCAAATGACTGCTACTTGGGCCCAGAAGAGGCAAAGCTGTGAACCAATATCAGTTACTGCTAGTGTCAGGTCTTGGGTCACTTAGCAAGAGGTATGGGGTACACAGAGGCCAGGTGCTACTTGTTTGATATATTTTAGAAAAATTCAAACCATGAGCTAAGACAGGCCATTTATATGAAAAAAAAAACCACTGAAAATGTCTGTGGGTCCTTTAAGAGAAGCTTCCTGGGACTCTATTAGCTCTCCATCTTACACAACCACAATCCCCATTATGTTTAATAATCAGAAGTTATGAAGACTTCTCTTCCTGGCACTGGAAGCCTAGGATGGGAGGCCTGTGTGAAGCTGGGACTCCTCATTCCTCAGGGAGAACCTCCACAGCAGAGATACACATGAATGTGGGACCAACCTGGTCCACATCTCCAGACCTCCTATCAGTTTCAACATGGCTTCTTCTTTAATTCCCTGGTTATAGGACTTTCATTCAGCCACATTTAAAGTGGTTCTGAATGATGGTTATCCTGTAGTTTAGTTGTAATTTTGATGAGGTTGTGGTAGCATGCAAGAACTGCATATATCTATGCCACCATCTTACCGGAAGTTACCTTGATCTGGAATTCAATTTTGTAAATTATAAATAAGGCTAAGCCTACTTTCCTGTAGATGCCATTTGCTTGTAGAATCATTTTCCAACTTTTTTTCACTTTGAATCTATATTTGGTTTTGCAGCATAGATGTGTCTCTTGAAAGCAGCCCATGGTTGTGTTTTGGGTGTGTTAATCTAATCTGCTACTCTGTGCCTTTTTTATTGATGAATTAAGCCTATTTACATGTAGGGTAATTATGATAGGTGATCCATTTATCTATTTTTTCTGGTAGCTCTGATTTTCCAGTGTTTTTGTTTGTTTGTTTTTCCTTCATGTTTCTGCATGTTGTTTTTGATAGTATTCTATACTTTTTTCCACTGTTTACTCTTTTTTAAATTTATGGGCCTCACTTTTGGGTATTTTGTATGTGGTCATCATTAGGTTTATGTAAATAAAATTTCATATATACAGCAGTCTTTCTTTTTCTTTCTAATGCATTTTATTTTTATTCTCTTTTGAAAATTTAGACTTTTTTATGTTCTCCCCTTTTTTTGTTTTTGTTGTCACAAATTGTCCTTATTTATGCTGTGAGTTTTTTGGTAATCTTACATAGTTTTATGACCTTTTGTTCTTTGTTGGTAGAATAACCATCTTAAGTATTTCCTACAATGGAGGTCTACTGATGGTAAATGTCCTCAGCTTCTGTATGTTTAGAAAAGTCTTTATTTTTCTTTCATATATGAAAGATAACTTTGCTAGATACAGTATTCTTTACTGGTAATTTTTCTCTTTCAGTAGTTTGAATATTTAATTCCACTTCTTTCTAGCATGTAAAGTTTCTGCTGAGAGTCCCTTGATAAGCAAAAGGGCTTTCCTTTATTGATTACTTTCTTTTTGTTCTTGTCTGTCCTGAAAATTCTCTCGTTGACATTAATTTTTGGTAGTTTTAATACAATGTGCCTGGAGAAGGCCTTTTTAGATTGAGGTAATTAGATGTTCTGATTGCTTCTTGGTTTAAAGCAGCTACTTTCAATTAGTGTGTCGCAAGAGGCACACTGGTGTGCCACAATAATTTTCAAAATATGAGATATCTGACTATTTAGTCAAGATCATTGAGCTCTTTTCTTTGATATTGTCAAATAAAAAATAACAACAACCAACATAATAGCCATCCAGTGTGAATGATGAAAATTATACTTATTTTTTTTCAGATCAGCAAAATACAATTTTTGCTGTGCAAGAATTTTAGTAATTAGTTTATCTGTGCCATGAGATTAAAATGTTGAAAATCACTAGATTAGAGGGTGTAGCTCTTTCCATAGGTGTGTGAAGTTTCTTGTCAATCATTTGCTTGAATAAGCTCTCCATTATTTTCTCTCACTCTTCTTCTTTTGGTATGCTTATTATTTTTTATAATGTTTTCTGGTTAAATCTGATTGTACTTATAAAGTTATGTCACTTTTTTAAAAAACTCAAGTCTATCTCTTCTTCCTTCTACATCATTTCTAGATTTTTATCTTTAATATTACTAATTATTTTCTCCATTTGGTCAGCTCTACTTTCTCTTCTTGTGGTTTTCTTTATATCACTTTTATTGAATCCTTCATCTCGAAAATTTTTATTTGATCTTTCAGAGTTTCAATATCCTTGGTAAAGCACTCATATTTTTAATTGCTTATTTTCCTGAGTGTGTTAAATGGACTGAGTTTTCTCACATCTTGTTGAGTTTTCTCAGAACTGTAATCTTGAATTCTCTGGCCTTTAAATCACACATTTCCATATCTTTAACTTTATTATCTGGAGATTTTTAATTTTCCTGTTGAGTTACCTTGTTACCTTGGTTATTCATAGTAGTTGATAGATTCCTGTTTTGTCTAGGCGTTTATGTATGAATGACACTTAGATTGATAAGAAGTTCTTCTATTGTTTTTCAGTAGGGGGCACTGTTCACAAGCTTTTTAGCTTTCTTGCATGCTTCAACTTTTCAGATCTCTTAGGAGTTATGGAAAATTAGATGTGTTCCCAGTGAAGGTGGGTGTCTCTTCTATGTCCCTGTCACCTAAGCCTTAGGGGAGCAGCCCTAGGAGAGAATGTGGTGTCAATAGGTTTCCAAATTTATGAAATCCCTGTTCTTTTCCCTACAGCTAGACACTGCTAGAAGTGCAGCTGTGATATTTGAGGGTGGGGGGACCTGGAAGAATCTGGTTGCTTGTTTTTTGTTCTACTCTTCCAGTAATGTTGGTTGCAGACCTCTGTGGCATCCTTTATGTGTCTTCACCCAACACTGGCATTAGCTGTAGAGTGCACCTGTTGCTCAGGAAAAATGTTTCAATAGTACAAGTTCTCTCTTTTGCAGTTAAATTTCTCTTCAACTTAACACACATTGCTACAGCTTTTTCTTGGGCTTCTTCAGGGAGAGTGAGAGAAAATGACCAGGCAGCATGTCTTTGTTTCTCTGTCTAAAATGTCAACAGCCAGACTACTGTAGTTGCACCACTCTGATTCATTTCTCACCAGGGCTCTGGACTCAGCTGCAAGTACTGCCCACTCCTGCAAGAATGCTCCCTGAGTCTCTTTGCTACTCTTGGCTAGAGGGAGTGCCAATGGGAACCTGATTTCTCCCCTCTATGGGCTGAGCCCTACAGTGAGTTTGGCAGTGTAAACTGCAGGTTTCAGGTTGTGTCTTTGTCTAGTCTCAGCTCTTTTCTCTACCCACTTCCCCAGTTCACTTTCACTAGCCCATCTTCAGATGTTTCAATGCGCATATTTCTCAAACATGTTTGTGCATTGATCAGGGAATCCTTTGTTAAATTATAGATGTTGAAATTGTTAAAACTTCAAGAGGAGATACCAAGTGGATCTCTCATAATGCCAATTTTAAATGTCACAGGACAATCTTGATTAGGGGTTTCCAACATTGGCCATACTCAGACCTGCTTGATAAGCGCTTAGAACATAGTGATCTGGTGTTGGCAGGTGTGTGGATATCTGGGTTTTAATTCCTAATCAGGGCACACAGGAGAAGTGACCATCTGCTTCTCCATCCCTCTCCCTCCCCTTCTCTCTCCCTCTCTCTCTCTCTTTTTCCCTTCCACAGCCACTCGGTTTGAGCGAATAAGCCTCAGGCATTGAAGATAGCTATGTGGCCTTCACCTCAGATGCTAAACAAATGACTGTTGCTGAGCAATGGCCCCATATGGGCAGAACATTGCCCCTTTAGTGGGATTGCCAGGTGGATCCCGATCAGGGCACATGCAGGAGTTCATCTGTCTGCCTCCTCTCCTCTCACTAAAATTTAAAAAAAGTAACAAAAAATAAAAGAATATAGTGATCTGTAAGCTTTACTACAGAGAACATGAGTAAGAATCTCTGGTGGGTGCAGGTCTCAACGTTAAAGAGTCCACATAAATGAAGGCAGAGCAATAATCTTGGTTGTAGAGACATTTGTCTCACATGATTGGTACAAGTACAGACTGAGTAGTGGAAAACTCAGGAGTCCTCACCCAGTCTTACTGCACAGAAACTTCATTTCTTTAGTATAATGCTTTTTCTTTTCTATTTTTTTATCCAAATTTACCTCATCTAACAAACTAACGACCACCTCCTTCTCCCTTGTATATCTACTCAATCATCAAACCATCAGGATGATGAAATTCTGGTAAGCATCATATAATCTTAAGAGCAAAGCCCTGACTGAGTCTGTTAACCATAGATACAACATTTAAGTCAACTAGAAATAACATCTAAAACTCAGTTGTGTTCTAGTTAAAAAATGAACTACTCCACCAACCACACCCTTGTACAACCAAAAAGAGCAACTATGTGGCTGACTGATGTCAGGACCAGATGTAATAATCAACTTTCCCCTACCCTAGTGCCCACCAATTAATAGAGACTACAGTCTTATCTCCACCATAATTAATGATTTTCTCCCTATAAAACCCATACTTTAGAAGCCATCTGGGAGACATATCTTTGAGCATGAGCATGCTCTCATTGATTCCTGACATGGTGCCATTTCTTTAATTATTAACATTTACTTGCTTGCAAATTCTTATTTGCATTTAATTGGTCTTTGATTCATTTAGATGAATGAACCCCTTTAGTTCAGTAACACCAGCAGCAAATCTGTTTAAAGAAGTAAGGTGGAGAGGATGATAATTTTTTTTTTTACTTTATTACTTAATTTAATCTAAACAAATAAACTCCCTGGGAACTAAAAGGATAAAAGAAAGGAGAGTCTTGCTGACTTCAATTCTTTTTTATTCTTCTAAATTATTAATTTTAGAGAGAGAAGAAAGTAGAGAGAGAGAGAAACATCCATCTGCTGTTCTACTTATTCTGTGCATTCATTGGTTGACTTCTATATATATATCCTGATTTAAGTTTGAACCTGCAGCCTTGGTGTATTGAGACAATGCTCTAACCAACTGAGCTAGCCTAAACAAGGCTAATTAAAATTATTGATGAATCAAGAACTTGATGAACAGGGTGTAGTAAAAACCACATAGTAAGATAAATGATAAATGTGAAACGTGCTAAATTTAAGATTTCATGGCAGAAGCAATTATAAGTAGTAACATAAAGCCCAGAGCGACCCTTTAAAACAGATCAGTTCAGCCTGACCAGTGGTGGCACAGAGGATAAAACATCAATCTGTAATGCTGAGGTCAGCAGTTCGAAACCTCGGACTTTCCCAGTCAGGGCACATACAAGGAGCAACTACTATAAGGTGATGTTTCCCACTATTCCCCCCATTTCTTTCTCTATCTGTTCTCAAAAATTAGTAAATAAAACGTTTTAAAAAATAGATCAGCCTGACCTGTGGTGGCGCAGTGGATAAAGCATCGACCTGGGAACACTGAGGTCACCAGTTCAAAACCCTGCACTGGTCTGGTTAAGGCACATATGGGAGTTGATGCTTCCAGCTCCTCCCCCTTTTCTCTCTTTCTCCCTCTCTCTCTCTCTCTCTCTCTCTCTCTCTCTCCCACTCTGTGTCACCTCTCTAAAATGAATTTAAAAAAGAAAAAAAGAAAAAAAATAGATCAGCTCACACAGCTACTCTGCTTAGAAATGGTAATATCATTCTTCATTTCTCTCAGAATAAAAGCTTTCTCAAAAGCTACGTGATAGTGTCCCCCCATTGATTATCTAGACCTTATCTTCTACTTCTACCTCTCTTGCCCCCTAAACTCTGCCCACATTGGCCTAATTGCTGTCACAGAAGTATTATAGGAACACTTACTTCTTTTAAAAAATTTTTAAATGACTTTACAGAGAGAGTGGGGTAAAGCAAGAAGTATAAATTCATAGTTGCTTCGTTTTACTTGTTCATTAATTTCTCATCATACGTGCCTTAACCAGGAAACCTAGGGTTTTGAACCAGCAACCTCAGGCTCCTGGTTGACACTTTATACACTGCACCGCCACAGGCAAGGCAGGAACACTTACTTCTTACCTTAGCCTATCTGTTCCATGTCCATGAATATTCTCCTACATGTCCACATAGCTCATTCTCTTGCCTAAATTTTTGCCCAAGAGTCATTTTCACAGTGAAATCATTTCAAACTATCTCATAATAGCACCTAATACTCCCACCCTCATCATTACTCATTCTCTTCCTCTGCTTCATTTTCTTTACATCACTGTCAAGAATTATGAAGGACATAGATTCTGACCTGACACACAAGCTAATAAATAAGCATGCATGATTTCATGGTGCTGGTAGAAGAAAGCAGTTTATTACAACAACAGCTATAGCCAAGTACATATTTTTCCAGCTCTGTTAAGATATACGATAGTTGACATATAACACTATCTGAGTTTAAGGTTTATGTGATGGTTTGATGTATGCATACTGCGAAAATGTTTCCCACAATAAGGTTAGTGGGGCTAGTTCCTTGAGCCCCCATTTCTACAAGGGTGAAGTAAAGGGGCCCAGATGATAACTGAAAAGGCAGTGGGTTGAGTGACAGGACAAAACCTGGGTCTGGGGAACCTGGATCCAAGAGAGTGAGCATTAAGCATACTACCCTTTCTCTGGCAGGCAATATTTTCTTTATATTACCGAACAGTGCCTTCCTTTCTCTGAAGGGAGCCACTTTGTCTCTAATCCAAGGCTATACAAACTTCTCGAAAAATATAGTGCCTCTGCTTATCAAGTATACAAAACATGAGAGCCTATGCAGACTTATCTCCCAATAGGCACTTTCCAGTCTTAACAGCCAAACACTTTTTATCACCTTCATCGTCTTCTTCCTTCACTGGACTATAAACTCAAAACATTTCTTAATATAAATTAATTCTTGCCTATTTTACTTATTGATAAAACAATGTCTGGCACATAAAGAACTTTCGTTGAAGATATGTTGAATGAATAAATAAACAAATGGCAAAATGTACAAGATCTAATCACAATGCCAAAATGTAGGCAGATGATTATTAAAGTGAATAAATTAATAAGATGCACTGCTTCACAACAGTAAAACATAATATTAAAATTTTTAAACAATATTTGATTGTGTGGAAAAAATACTTATGCTAAGTATTAAAAAAGTAAACAACCTATCCGTGGAAGATTATTTCAATTTCTTAAATAAAGACACACAAACACAATTCGTACAGGAAAATCATAAAGAAAAATGCACCCAAAGTTCCAGAATGTTTAAATAGGCTAAGTATAGGTATCTTTATTCTCTTCCCTTGTCTTTTTATTGTCCAAATTTTCTGTAATTTGTATGTATTATTTATTTTAATTATTAGGAAAACAACAATCATTATTTGGAAGTATTTATTACAACATTTATAAAAATATTTTCAAAAGAAAATGGACAATCTGTCTGGAACTACAGAACCGCTTTTAATCACTTTCACCAAGTGCAGTAATCCTCTCCACACCCTTAGAAGCAAGAGATTCTGGTGGAATTCATGCTGAATAACTGACAGTCAATATTCTTCAGAAAATGGATAATAAGGGTGATCAGCAGCACTGAAAGAGAAAGAGATATTCATTTGCTAACTTGGTCCCAGGCTGTCAAAGAGAGGGTTTCTGTGGATGCAGTCAGGATGGACTGAAAACTCTTCAGTTTCCAACCACACCCTTCCTTTCACCTCAACATGCAGACATGCAGCTTCTGGTGTATGTGCTCGATTCCCACACTGTTGTGCAGCAGATCACAGTTTGCCACAGGATGTAAGTGCTACATATAAAACATGGTAGTTATTTTTGCCCTTGTGTCACTTTTGTCCCTGGATCATCAGAATGTTAACAGTAAAGATTCTGTTGCTCTTTTCAACAAATTCATTTAATAATTCAGGCTTTCTCCATTAAAGAACTTCTACTCTCTTGAGGAGATGAGATGTATGCCTACATGACCATACCTGCCAAATGTAATTACTGCTTTCAGAAATTATGTTGGTATATGGCGCTGGAGTCACTAGGGTCAATTAATTTCACGACCCATTTATACTTCAGTTTGGTCAAATTACATGAGTGAGGAAATGGAGTTTCTGATAAGGATAAAAGGCCAGTGGAGAGATACATTTGGAAGACATGGATGGTGACTTGGGAAAGGAATGTGCAGTTAAGGAAAAATGCCACTGGCCCCTCCAGGAGGAGGTGGAAGCAGGTGCATATTATGACTTTCCCACACTTACCTTCATGGGCCCTCTCCTCCATAAATAATATTAACGTTACATTTAGAATTGTGCTAAAGGCACAAATGAATAGAGTTCAGGCTGGATTCATTATTACATGGTCATTATCAATCTTACCATGTTTTTTCCTGATTTTAAAAAGAATTAAAGATGAAAGATTTTCAAACTACTGTAAAAAATAATATAAATGGAGCCACCTTAAAATGAGCCTTGCATGTCAAATGCTTCAAAATTTTAGAATGTTAAAAAGGAGAAAGTGTCCCAGGAGCTGGTCCTAAGCAACATTGTATCGCAAGGAACTGTTTTCAAGGACAAGAACAAAGCAGTTATTATGAGTAGTGGGCTGATCACTACTAGACTGAATATTAAAACCATTGTTTATAATTAACTTCAATTCCTTCCTTCTCTTAATGTAAATGTTGCTCCTCTTTCCTTCCTCATAAACACCCATTGCCTTTGTCTTCCAATCAGAATGTTATTTCGGCTTCTGCCTATATTAATGATTCCCAGATAGCTACTCTTATTGATCTCAATAAATGAGTGTTGCTTCTTACTTTGAATAGCCTTTTATTTTTAGATTAGTGCCCGATAAAATACAGTGGGCCATAGGTTCTGTGAATTCTGTGTCAAGTGGGTAAGTCACAGCTGGGTGAAGGTATACCAGACACAGAATTGAAGGCATACAAGCCAGGAATTTACCATGGCACAAGCTTTGGCCATTTACCTATGTATGGTCTCTCCTGGGCCTCACTCACATTTTTGTTGGGTCAGAAACTGATCCTGGAATAAACTTCTGTCTCATGTCTCCAGAAAAGTCTTGTTTTTCTACATCAGAAATCAGGCCTGTCTCCCTGATTTAAAGAAGCCGAGTATCCCTGCTAGTCTGCCTGCTACAGAAAACAACCTGGGAAAACAACCTACAAATCACTTACAATGCAAGTTTAAAGTATCGGTAATTTTTGTTGAGGCCATCAATGGCTTTCATGTCTTCTGTAGTCAATTCAAAGTCAAAAACCTGAAAGGAAAGAAAGAGTCACATTAAACTCTCCCCAAGGCAGCTAGCTTCCACCTGGGAACTGAGGACTTTCTGGCTGGACAGAGACATGAGAGCACTGGGGGAAGTGTCCCTGTCATCACTTTCCGGTGTACTGGCCTGAAAACTCTCCTCCTGGGTTCTCCACTCCTCCTTTCCCATTCCCTCTCTTTCTCTGCTGCACTTCACAAAAGAAAGACTTTTGTAACTCATCAAATCCAAATCTTGCTAAGTGAATTTTTGCAACAAATTAAAAAAAAAAGAAACTCTTTTAAAATAATAAAAGAACAACAAAGAGATAGTTGAACAATCTGGACAAAATACCTGCTGACTGGACCAAACTTGAGTCTGGTTTTCCCCTCCCCCACACACCCCCTAAAATTAGATGCGGCCTTGAACTTAAGCAAGTTTGCAAGGAAGAGCAACCCCCTGTGAAGGCCTCTCCAAGAAGATGTTGACCTCTAGAAAAGCATTCACTGATCAACTATTCAACCACATGTCACTCACTCCCTCCCCAACCATGTTTACACCCCTACGAAAAAATCTTTCTGATTCATCTACGAGATACTTACAGAGTCAACATTTAGGGAGTTCTCCCTTTCGAATAAAGTCTTACTTAAGCCCAGGTTTATTTTTATTTCATGATACAAATTTACTCTCTCATAATGGAAAGTCAATTAATAGCAAAGCAGACTGATCTTTGATTAAAATAATATTGAAGAGGGACCACATTACTTCATCCAGGGAAGAATTTCGCAGAAAATTCAGTGCCTCTATCTATCTATATCTATTTAATTATCTATCTATCATCTATTGCTCCATTTTTTATTCATCGTGAAAATATACTCCAGAAGTAATTTGGTTGTCATGGAGATATATATTAACGTGTTGAATTGAAGTAAAAATAATAATAAATTACAATAAAATTGGATTTTTTCAGATTGGTTTAAGAATAAGATTTAGATTTGCCTCTTAGATATTTACAGAAGTTGAAGGAATAAACCTAGAGCTTCAAGATTTTGTAGTAGACACATGATAAATAATGTGCTTTAAATGTTATCTCTTGGAAATACTATACTCATGAAGAAATTGTTAGCTGTTATTTCAAAGTGGGATAGAATTCACATAGTTTCTCATTAGGTTCACAACAAAATAAGTTGAAGATCACTGATTGATCTAAGGGACTAGAAGATACATAAGAAAGAATTTAGAGGAAATTTTTATTCATTCATTTGTCAGTTTATAAACTTATATGTAGCTTCCTACCTGACAGGATTTTGCTAGGGAAAAGATGCTAAAAGATGACCAGGAGGGAGTCACGGCATTTAGGATCTCACTGTCTAGAGAGCACAGTGACAAAGAAACAAGTTTAGTTTAACAAGGAGAAAACTCACTAACAGAGCCATGCCAAGTACAATGGTGAACCACAACTCTGCTGGGTCCCAGTGGTTCAGCAAAGCAGCTAATCCTATTCAGGTTTGATACTGAAATACATATGTGGTTCATTATGTAGAGAAGATTAAAGAATGGCACCAGGCTTTTGAAAGTTCTTTACTGCATGTTAAGACTCCTAAAATTGATGAAAAAACAAAGATAAAATATACTCAGTGTCACACAACCAGGAAGCAACAAATTCAGCCTTAGAGGCCATAAAACCTAGAACTGTGAGGCCAGTTCCCTCTCTCCCACTCTTCCAAGCTGCCCCCACAGAACAGGGGAGAAACGCATGGGAATAAATGAACATGGATACATGCTGAAAGGTGAGAGAGATGGTCCCCAGTACAGCACCCATTTTCACTCTGGAGAGACGGTGTCTAGCCTGTACCTGAAAGTTCTCTTTGATTCTCTTCTCATTGAAGCTCTTGGCCAGCACCACCACTCCCCGCTGCACTTGGTAGCGCAGGGCCACCTGACCTGGACTTCTATTGTGTTTCTTGGCAATGGAATTCAAGGTTGGGTCCTCCAAGAGAACAAGGCTATCCTTGTCCACCCTGTAAACAAAATCAGAACATGGAGATTTGAAGTATGTAGAACTAGAAATCAAGAGAGTGCTGTCCCTTGGTCCCCAGTTTTTCATAAAATTGAAGAGAAACATTTGTTATACAATATATCCATTTGTGAACATGTACCTCTAAGCTGTATAAATTCTATCATAAAATCACTTTTAAAAATATTTTTGGGGGTGGGATTTGAAGTTGATGGACGTATGCGTGAAGCAAGAATGAAAGAACATCAATGACTGGAAGTTCAGTAGGGCACTGGCTACACTATTGTGTTTACTTTATTTAGGTTTGAAGTTTTCCATAATAAAAAGATAAAGCTTGCCTGACTGTTGGTGGCAAAGTGGATAGAGCATAGACTTGGGACACTGACGTCTCAAGTTGGAAACCCCCAAATCGCCAGCTTGAGCATGGGCTCACAGGCTTGAGCATGATATTGTTGACCTGATCTCATAGTCTCTGGCTTGAGACCAAAGGTCGATGGTTTGAGCCCAAGGTTGTTGGCATAAGTAAGAGGTCACTGGTTCGGCTGGAGCCACCCCACCCACACCCACTGCTGTTAAAGCATATGTGAGAAGCAATCAATGCACGACTAAAGTGATGTAACTATGAGATGATGCGTCTCATCACTTTCCCTTCCTGTCTGTGTCTCTGTCTCTCTCTCATGCACAAACTTAAAAACAGGTTAAACCTAATTTTAAAAAACTGTTTCGTCATCAACAGGGTTGCTGACATAGGTCAGCTCTGATATTCTCATTACCAGTTTGGGTCTCTTTGGGTCCCCAGGGCACTGTAGGCAACAAGGACAATGTCCTTCGACTTGCAGAATTCCAGGAGTTTGCTCTGGTTGAGGTACGGGTGACATTCCACCTGTGAATTACCGAGACAAGGAGGTATCAGAATACGTGAGCCCCATGTGAATTTGAAAAGCCTTTGAAGGAATATCCAGTATATGCACCATATTTTTCAGGTTGGTCATTTTCTCATGCACCTTCCAAAATACCTTCAAATGCTATTGGTTTTCAAAAGTGATAAAACAATTTTCTTCTTATTTTTTTGTTAGTGTTTAAAATAATTAGAAACTGTTATACCCATGTTGTGACCTGTACGTATGGTTTTCTACATAAAAAAACAAGACTCCTTAGAAAAATGACTGATTTTAGGGCTAGGTAAAAAAAAAAAACTAGAAATTGAGCCAAAAAATTTTACATTTTAGAAAACTATGAAGAGAGGAAGGACACTGAGGGATGTCAATTGAAGAGGCATCTTCTGATTATAATGGTGATAATTCAGTCATCAAAAAAAAGTAACTACATTTACTGAAATTCATGCATTCACAATTACATATATGTGATCCCCAAGTCTTTAGATGTAACTCCAATTTATAAGAAAAACAAAAGACAGTAATGTGTTCAATTGTATGCCAGGGATATATCAGTGAAGCCAAATGTGAGGAACGTTTGAAGAAAAAAATCTAGTGTCTCTCCCAAATGAATTCAGAGAGAGAAAGGAGAAAGGAGTGAGAAATATATTTTAACATATTATGAGTTATTTTATACATATAGATTCCTAAAAGTAAATTACTAAGATGAGGAGTATAAATATATGAATGGTTTCTTGCATAACTTTCAAACAGTTCTACAAAAGGGATACACATCTTTACAACATTATAGTGATTGAGCATTGGCAGCATTGTTATTTTTTTAAAAAACCATATTTCTTTTAATTATGATTTATCCATTTCCTCACTTTGCAATGTTTTGCTTTCTCCCGGGTTTTCCCCCTCACCATTCTGAACCTGCTCCTGAGAGGTTTCCCAGGAACTCCAGGTCATGAAATCACACACCCTTTTTATCCCTCGTTTGATTGGCTGCTCTGGGCAGGATACACCCATGGCTCTCACACACCTTTTCAAGTGTCTTCTTTGGCTTTCCTGACACAACATGCTCCTCATTTTTTTCCTCCCTGTCTGCCAACTTCTACTCAATCCCCTAACCAGAGCCTTAAATGTTGACTTTCCAACCCCTTCCTGTTTATTCTATGAACTTCCTTAGGAAAGTGAATCCATTTCAATTAGTTTAATTGCCACCCATAAATCAAGGACTTCCAAACATGTGCCTCTAGCACTGACTCCCTGTCTGAGCTTCAGACCAACACTACTACCTGCCAACTTAGCCTCTCCACCTCAATATCTCCTGGGAAGCTCAAACCCATCTCTGAATAACGGAAGGCAGGATCTTCCCACTCCACTCAACCTGTTCCTTCTCTGAAATTCCCTGTTGCAATAAAAAGAACAATCATCTACGCAGCTAATATTAAGAAAGAGGATGTAAAGAGCAGAAAGCAAAGAAGTTTCCATGGGCACAGGCTCACCTGGTTGCAGACGGGCTTGTACTTGAGCCCTGGCTTGTTCAGGATCATCTCCAGCAGCTTGCGGTTGAAATTGGACACCCCAATGGACTTGGTTAAACCTGCATCCTTACACTTCTCCAGGGCCTGGGGAGAAAGAACATATGTGGCAAACTTTTAGTGAAGTTCAGCCTTTCCATTTGAAAGTGAACTTTTCAAAAACTGGAAATCTATCTTAACATACATAACAATTTGGCTGAGCCAAACACATTTATCACTTGGATATATCATTTCCTAAGGTACTTTATTGCTATGTACACATAGATCATGTCCTTGATTCTGTGACATTCACACCCAGGGCAATAAATAGACATTAATACAATTTTAAACTCCCTTTAGCTTTCTGCCCCCTCCTACGGTACATATTTTGCAGTTCAGCACATAATAGTTCCTAAACAAATGGTACCATAGGTAAGGGCAAAGAGAAACTCTTAAGTTTTCTACTGGTCAAAGGTTTTTTGCTTCTTCTTTCTTAGAATAGTAAAACAAGTGAATAGGGTGTAGAAGGGCAGGCTTCACTCTCCTCCTGCTAAGAGGACAGCAGCACCCTCCTCTCTGGTGTGTTTATGTCTTGGGATAGAGCTCTTATTATTTCTTCTAGGGTTTGCTTCTGATGATGTCCTTTTAGGGCTCATGGACTCAACCTGATCAGTGGGGCAAAGAAACACCTTCTTAGAGCCACAGAATAGACCTTAGCTATTATCCCATTCCACTCCCTGGCTTTACAGAAGAGAGCACAGATACAAAGATGTTCAGGGACCTGTCTGAGGGCACAGAGCAGTTGTGGCCACAACCAATTTTTTCTGACCCCTGTGCATTGTTGCCCACCTTGCCACAGTGCCTTTGGGTGGCAGTAGCAGACCTTACCTCCCATGTGTCACGCAGGTCCACAGTCTCTAAAATAATCTTCCCACTGGCATCCTTTGGATGAAGCTCCTCTCCAGGCTATAATAAAGAATGGAGAGAGGATGAAGAAGAAGGATATTTTGAAAGAATTGTCTTCCTGGTGCCTAAGTAGCTTGGTAATACAAACTTCAAGAGGCTGTTATTACTAAGCAGAGAGAGAGAGAGAGAGTGATGTGTAAGAGAAGACATTAGGAGAAAGGAAGTACAGAATCCCCTGAGAGACTATATAGCAAAGTACCTTGCCCCCAACCACATCCACCCTCTTACTCACACACCCTTCAAAAAAAAGGACTTCACTAAGAATGAGTTCCCCTAGAGTCAGAATTGATTTTGTTTCACAAGGACAGGCTGGTTTGGATGATGGGACTTTCCCTTACTAGTAAGAATGTGTTTTAGTTCCAATTTATAATAACCAAATTCAGAGACGGTGAGAACACCAGATGTGCTCAGCAAATGTCCACTGTGATGGGAGGCTGGACCAGCAATGCACAGAGGAGCCCAGTTGTGCAATATGGTCTATTCCAAGGTGCTTTCCTCTTCACTGGTCGGAAAGCTCCATATACAAGAGACCCTGCCCTCAAAGAGGTGTGGACTTCCCATTGTGTCTCTACTATCTTTTGTAACTCAAGTTTCTTGAGTACCCTCATCACTAAGGCACTACAGACAGAAGCAAATCATCTAGACATGAGGGCAGTGTTCTCAGCGCTTTGAAGTGGAGGCAGTAAGCTCATTGAATTTCCATCTTTCTGAAGACTATAGGATAAGAATAAAAAGTCTTGATAGTGAGGTGACACAACTGTCAAGGAGAGTAGTAAATTTTTTAGCAATTCTATCCAACACACTCACGTCTACCTCTCTCAGGAAGAACCCAAAAAAATCTGGCTGGAGTGAGATAATAAAGATGCAACAGCAGCTGTGAATATTCTTGAATAAAACAAAAGTTGACCTTCATAGCTATTGGCAGATGAATTATGAAGAGATCTACGTAATCCAGTTGAAGTTTCTTCAGTGATCTTTCCAGGGCCTGTCGAACCAATTCTGGTCTAAAGAAAGTAGTCCAAAGCTGCAGTAACCAAAAGAAACAAACAAAAAATGGCTTATGATTCACACATTTGGGAACCAAAATTAACATCCTAGTTAAGAGACAGCGCTGGTCTAAGAAAAAGAAGTTCTGGGGCTAAATTTTTGTTACTTAGTATAGATGAGGTTCTTGGAATAAATGAGAACACTGAGATTTATTTGAGTGATTTTAAGAAAACTGTGAAGAAAACTTCACTGGGCTGGGAAAAGCAACCTAACTGCTTCAGGGATTAGAAATTTATGTCTGGAAGGAGAGTTAAGGAATGTCAGGCAAGGGGAAGTATAATCTACTGCCCTACATAATAAATGCCTGGAAACAGGGCTGCTGAAAGGTCCACATTCTGGAAATGAGTCGTCATTGATGTGGACACACACAGGAGCATTCAGCAATCTTTATGTTGTAATCAGGGTTTTCCACCTAAGGAAATTGTTACAAACTTCAGTAAATCAGTGCTGATTTAGAAACAATATTTCTTAGTTTGGCTCCTCTCTTGGGATAATATGTCAACCTCACTTGGACATATCCTGAGAGAATTTTCATTTTTTTTTTCTTTTTTAACAGAGAGAAAGAGTCAGAGAGAGGGATAGATAGGGATAGACAGTCAGGAATGGAGAGAGATGAGAAGCATCAATCATCAGTTTTTCATTGCGTCACCTTAGTTGTTCATTGATTGCTTTCTCATATGTGCCTTGACCGCGGGCCTTCAGCAGACTGTGTAACCCCTTGCTGGAGCCAGCGACCTTGGGTCCAAGCTAGCGAGATTTTGCTCAAACCAGATGAGCCCGTGCTCAAGCTGGCGACCTTGGGGTCTCGAACCTGGGTCCTTCTGCATCCCAGTCCGATGCTCTATCCACTGCGCCACCGCCTGGTCAGGCCTGAGAGAATTTTCAGAAAAATGAAAGGTGTGGACCACTCTGCAGTGGCTCGGTCAATTCACACAGCAGGAGAAAAGGTAAGTATCTTTATTTGTGCGTGTGTCACAGGTGAATGCTGGCCTATGCTTAAAAAGCTTGAGCAACCGTGTCCCACCCTTAACACATTCCAGAACACAGCAATCCTTTTCTGCTTTCTGTTTTTATATAATGAGATTTTACAATGTTTCTAGGTAAATAAATAATTCAAACCGAGACCAAAGTTTGTTTGTTTTTTCTCAAAGTAATGCATCTGCTCAGCCAGTGACTTCTCATCACTCCGCCCACAGTACCTTGGTGGTGTAGAATATGTCCTCTCTCTTCACTGTGCCATCCGCAATCTTCTCTCGGATAGCCTTGCCGACCTCCTCCTCGTTTTCATAGACATATGCTGCGTCGATGTGACGGAAACCTACATCAATTGCCACTTTGGTGGCCTCAGTAACCTTGCTCTTAGGAACCTGTAACATATGAATAAGGAGGATAGACATTTGTCTTGACTCAAAGAGAAGCAATTTATTTCCTTTAGAGCATGTTCACCTGCTGTTTCTACACGTATCCTGTTCCCATTTGATGGGGCAATGCTCGGTAACAAACCTGTATTCTGGGGCATAGATTAAACTCCAGTATAACCTCTAATCTGAAATGAATTAGTGAAAATGATTTGTCCATGCAACCTGGACAATCAAACCATTCAATACAGAATTTATTCAACAGGCCCAGGAATAGAATAGCACCACACCCTCTCATCCTCACTCTCAGTTTGCCACTTGGGGAATTTATGTTGCCTATTTGCTCAACTATAGGATCTTCCAGATTAAGGAACCTGGTTCCTCCTGGGGAAAAACTTCATGTGACACAGGAAGGATTCCACGTAATGCAATGCCATGGCTGCTCCCTATTCCTTCACAGTTCATGTTCCAGGAGACCCTGAGTTTGAAAGGGAATGGCTATATGAACAGTGGTCATTAATCCTGCTTTTCAGAAGAAGTGTGGCTTCTATAAAATGGTGGTAGGGAGGAGCATGTCTAGAGTTTAGGAAAGTCACTAGGGCAGCTTTTGGTATGTCCATGCTTGGCAATAACTAGATATGGTAACCAGGTGCTGAGACCTGGCAGTGATTACCCCATTAGATGAGCAGCTTAGGCCAACAGAGCATGACTGGCATCTAGAATGGCTGGCAAGGGGGGAAAGAAAAATTATAATGGCCTTGGACCCACTGGAGCAAGTCTTGGTTTTGTTGTTGTTAATGTATACATACACAGACAGACTATTTAATGACAAGACCATAAATAAACTTTAAATATTGTCCCAACTTTTAAATTAATTCCCCCTTTTCCATAGGAAAACATTAGAACTCCTCTGCCTGAAGTTTATCATTTCTACATCAGGCAATTTTTTGTCCTCTGTCTTCAGTCCTTCATGCCTTCTGTTTCACTATGGGTGGTGCTCAGGGGAGAAGCAGGCTATGTGAGGCTGCCCTGGATCAGCATCAGAGCTTTTTTGAGCACACTGAAGTAGAAGCATGCCTCTCCTATTTGAATGAAGCTGATCCCACTGTTCATTAGAATACCTGTGTCTGACATCAGTCTTGCTTAAGCTCAGCTCACCTCTTCCTTGAGGTTTCCCAAGAACACCCCAGCTCACATCAGCCTCCCTCATTCTGAATATCTCAACTTCCCCTGGCATTTAGAGATATAATATCGAGCATTGTTAGGTACCTGTTCACCTTGCATCAAGTGTCTTTATCTACTTGTCAAAATGCCAGAGAAGCAGAACTAACTTTACTACTAATTCCCTCCCTGCTAGGATAGATTTTAATATCAAGTAGAAGTTTACTCTTGACTGTGAAATTGGTTAATAATTGATTTAGTAATTAATAATTACATATTCTACCTGGATTGTTTTGACAGTCATACACATGAAATAAAAAATATTGTTCTTTTCTGCTCACCAAGCCAAACACTGGTTTATTAATTCTAATATTTATTGTAGTATCTGAAGTCACTAAAATCAACATGTTGGTTACACATAAGGGGTTACATGAGGCTGTCCCTTGGTCTGCATGGGAACTTCTGTGAAAAGACTGAAAGTACAGGACACCTGAGCCAAATCCAGGAAAACCTAAAGTGAGAGCGGGTAGATGTGGAAGGAGGTACCCAGAGAACTTGCTGCTGCTTCTCACCTCAACACACAGGCACTGCTGGTGGGCAGTGTCAGCCAAACATTTACACAGCTGGCCTCTATTTCTAATGGTAGATACCTGAAAGACTAAATCTGAACAGAGTTTGCATTTTTCCCAGAAAACACACCTGACCGAATAAAAGAAGTCACATGCAGGATCCCAGGACCATGCTTCCTATTCCTGCCATGACTCATAGTAAATAGCTGATGAGTCAGGGGAGTTACAATTAGAAAAAACTTCGATGGGAATGTAAAAGAAGCTTCCTTTTCACTTTTCACCTTTCTTACTGTACTAAGCAGATGTACCTGTTACTTTTATTTTGTGAGGGGGTTATGAGATGTTTTGTTCTATTCTCTGTCTTTAACAAGAGTACTAAAAGTTGACTGTAACAATAATAAGATATAACTTATGCTTAAGCTATAACAGTGGATACATGAATAATTATGTCACTGAAAATCAATTGGCCCTGTCTGACAGCTATTAGCTATTGATATTTTATGTCATAGCTCTACCAAGATGGAATGGAATAGTCTCTGTCACTTATGGGGTAATCTCACCTACGCAACCCTAAAGCTGCCCCTCCCCAACCTTGACCAGAGTTTGACACTTTAAGTATATTGCAGTCAACGATGGGGATGCGTGAATAATAAGTCTGATAAGGAGCATGATTCTGTCCACATTGTTACTTATGCTTCCTCAGGTTTCCTTTATAGATGCCTAACTCTTGGTGGCCTAGACAAGTTTCTCAGCAGATGAAGCATCAACTCTGTACACCACAGGCTGCAGGTTCAACTATTGATCAAGGGCATCTGCAAGAAGCAATCAATGAGTACACAACTAAATGGAACAACCACATAAAACAACAAGTTGATGCTTCTCTCTCTCTCTCACCCTTCTCCCTCTCTTTCTCAAATCAATGGAATCATTTAAATTAATTAATTAGTTAATTAATTAAATGCCTAACCCTTGGAATAATAGTGGCTTCTTATATAACAGAGATTTTAATGACAAATTCACAGTCAAATACTTTTAGCCCCACAATCCCACAGAAGCAATCATGTTAACTGTTCTTTCCTCCTGGGCCTGATGCCCATCAGTTCTCAGATAGAGCAGAATGATGCTGACCAAGGAGCAGATGTGTCCAAGGAGAGCATCCGTGCTTAGATTCTAAACAAGGGAGAAATAAGATGAATCATGGTACTTACCTGGGCTCGCTGTTGTGGAATTGAAGAAAATGATGCATATAAAGGATTTGAAATACTTGGTAAGCACTTTATGTACATTAAGTAACCAAAAAGTAACAGTAATAATGGTAATAATAGAGATAGTCCACCCACAGAATTATCACCTCTGACTGCCCAGACTCAACAGCTCATCATTTTATTTATTTTATTGTTTTGTATTTTTTGACAGAGACAGAGAGAGAGTCAGAGAGAGGGATAAATAGAGACAGAAAAAAAAGAAGGGAGATTGTTGAGAAGCATCAGTTATTCGTTGCAGCTCCTTAGGGGGTTACAGCAGAGCGTGTGACCCCTTGCTCAAACCAGCCACCTTTGGGCAGAGTGAGTGACCCCTTGTTCAAGCCAGTGACCTTTGGGCTCAAGCCTGTGACCATGAGGCTATGATACCATGCTCAAGCCAGGGACACCCAGCTCAAGCCTGAGATCTCTGGGTTTCAAACCTAGATTCTCTGTGTCCCAGTATGATGCGCTATCTACTGTGCACTGCCTGGACAGGATCATCATTTCATTTAGTACAAAAGCAGAGGTGGTAAAATGGAAGCCACACGAGTCCTTCCAAAGATCGTGTGTAGTAGGCCACTCTAGGGCTGTTTGCATTCAACCCGCTGATCCCCTGGGTTTGACTTACACCTTCCGAAGCAATAGTGCCAAATCCAAGCACTGGCATGAAGTGTCCATCATTCAGTTTCGCAAAACGACTACGTTTGGACTCCATCACTGTTCACAGTCTTGGTGAATGAAGCTGACTCTGTCTTTTCGTTCTTTTCTGGTCTGTTACCGAAATAGAAGACAAGGCTCCAGCACTTTTTATTTATGCCAATCACAAGCAAGGTGGTGCTGGGATGGCAGCTGGCCAGGGTTACATAATAAAAGGAATGGATATACTGACTTCCTTGTTCTTCTTCCAGCTCCCTGCAGTCACAGCACCCACAGCTCCCAGGAACAGTGTACAAACATTCATGCATTCTACAGGAGCTAGCATGTTCTCTCTAGCATTGCTCACTCCGGATTACTAAGTTAAAAAAGAAATAAGTAAATAACCATATCAACTTGTCCATGATAATCATAGCAGACTTACTCTACAAGACAAAAAATAGTCATTAGGTAATTTTTAAACACTAATTCTATTATAGGATTTGAGTTGTTTTTCACCCGTCATGTAGTCAAAATACCAATTAAAATTAAGATATTATTCAGAATTTCCTGAACAGAGCTCCATGCCATGTCTCAAGCTCACATATTACAAAATTCCCTAGAAAACCACAACATTTAGTTTCATTATCTTTTCCCCCTGTATCAAGACCTCATTTCACCCTCTGATTCTGTTTCTTGTTTCTTTGAATAATTTTGACAAGAAAAAAATAGCCTAAGATCCAGGACGAATTTCTGTAGTTCTGCCTTTGTTTCAGCTATGCCTCCTCCTGAAACAGCCTACTCAAGTCTCCCCTCCTTCCCATCAGCCTTATGAATTCTGACTCTCCCTAAAAGTCCATGCTCCTGTCTACATCTTCTATGATCTTATGGGAGGGGTAATCACTCTTGTGTGTCCTCACATGGTGACAGCATGAATTAATGCAGTTCAAAAAGACATATTAGTGAAATTATACTCTCAACTAATGAGGAATTTTTGCTAAATGCCCTAAATGTTGCTTTGTTTAATGTTACCATTAAGTCGTATTTCCCATCCTGTATTTATTTGTGCAGTTGGTGTGTTGCAGCCAACCACAAGACGTAATATTAGAATTCATCTTATTTTCAACACAGGCCTCTGGCTGGTCTTGGTCAAAATTCTGTTTCCATTATTCCATGTATTTAGTATTTATCACAACTATAAATTTGATGAGTATACATTTTATATTTTCATTGTAAAATAAGGGCTAAGTCTTATGTCAGGTCACAAGAAAATTCTCAGATTTGATGCTATGGCCTTGAGTACATCATTCTACGGGTTATAAATTTGTCTAATACCCTGCAATAATTACCAGTATTTTGCACTAAATGTCTTGTTTAAGAGCAGGACACATTTTTTTTTCTTACTTCCTGATTTAGCAACCCAGGAACTTTGTTAGTAAGAGATAATAGGTCGATTTCTTCCTTAGTCAAGTCATACTAGGCTACCAGGCTCTCTGCTTCTTTTTTTAAAAGGACTCATAAAACTTGCATTTAAACATTATCCTAAAACATTTCTAGAGGTTGATATCATGCCTGACAGCATATAGTTTTCAGAATTTGTCTTTCCTTTGCAACTGGAAAGACATTTAGTGTTTGCTTCTGATACTTCTATTTTTGAAGGGTTCTCAAAGGTTACCAATGAGAGAGGATGCTCTCATGGAGCTCATGGTCCATTAGGGGAGAAGTGGGCACTTCCAGATGACCTAAGTGGTCCCTGCCTCCCTATATTTATGCCTTGGTATAATACTCCATCCTTATGTGTAGGTAGAACTTTTGGCATCCTTCTAACAAATATTATAAAATCAAGGATATGATATCTATTATTGTTACACAAGATTGTGATGTCTACCTTGCTAGTAATTTTGTTGTTTCTCAGCTTGTATACTTTGATAAAATAGGGGGCTATTTGGAAAAGGCTTGTGTGGCATAAAGTTGGGGGTACCTTTGGACACCAGCTGGCAAGAACTGAGACCTTTATTCCAACAGCTCCAAGGAACGGAACTCTGTCAATTACCATCTTGAAAGTGTTACTGGAAAGGGATCTGGCCTTTTCAGTCTGCCTAGAGCCAGCCAGGATTATGTAGGTTCTTGACTTTATGCAGGAAAAACTTCACAACACAAGTCTGGGTGATTTTGAGAGTACGTTTATTAAAGTTAGGACAGCAAAACACAGGAAGGATTTAGGGTAAAAGAAGCAATAGCCGAGAGCCTTGGTGGTGTTCTGCTTTGGCTCCCTAGGAATGTTATAGGAAAGAAGTGAGCAATGGTAGGGCTTCTGTTCACTCACTGGGAAGTGAAGGTCACAGTGATAGAAGGGAGCCAGCGCGGGGCTGCTGTTAGCTTACTGGAAAGTCTGAGAAAAAGGGGGCCATGGAGACAGGCTGAGTGGGTGAGCCCAGGACAAGCTGCTGATGCCACCTACTCCCCTGGTTGCAAGTCTCATGGGTACCTTATTGTTTAGGAAAAAAAAAGTAAAAAGTTTATGCCCAAGGAGGGGCATGGTCATGTTCTAGACCCCTGGTCGGCAAATGCAGCTCGCAAGCCATATGTGACTCTTTGGCCCCTTCAGTGTAGCTCTTCCACAAAATCCCATGTGCGCACACCACCTTGATAAGAAATGTACCTACCTATATAGTTTAAGTTTAAAAAATTTGGCTCTTAAAAACAATTTCAATTGTTGTACTGTTGATATTTGTCTCTGTTGACTAATGAGTTTGCCGACAACTGTACTAGACCAAGCCCATGCTGGGTCTATGTTTTGAGAGCTTTTATCTTTTTTCTGTGAGAGAGAGTGTTAGGTCAGACCCCCAAGCAGAACACTCACTAGCCTTCCTGATGTGCCCTTCAACATGCTGATTCATCAAAATGATTGTATAAGGATTATTGTTTGATTAACTTTACTGTTTTACTTTTATCTTGGGTCTCTCTGATTCTGTTTATATTTTTGTTATTTGTTCTACTGAAATCATCCATCTTTGGGTTTGGCTGGCACAAATATCATTAATTGGGTCTCTGTCCTTGATCTCTCTGACCAGGGTGATTTAAGTTATTCACACTATGGTCAGAGAGGAGAGGTGCAAACCTTTAGTTCTCAAGTGTCCATGGTTGGGGAAATAAGGTCTTGAGATTCATTAACTGGCTGTAAATTGGTCAGATTGGTTTGCTTGTTTATCTTGTCTCAGTTTCTCCATTCCACTTGCCCAAACCTTTTCTTACTATCCTGCCTCAGAAGTAGACCCTTCCCCAGTAGAGCCTTTAGATGTGACCCCAGCTTTGGCTGACACCTTCATTGCCAGCCACTGAAGAATCTGAGTAGAAGTTCTAGCTTAGAAGTACCATGCTGCACAACACATTTTGCCAAACAGGCAACTTGAAGCTAACCCAGGGAGACAGATAAAATGGCACTTAAAGTTCAGCATAAGAAGACAGGACATATAGACAGGACATGTGTGAAGGTAGATATCCCAACCCGAGTGTATTAGAGATGCTTGTACAGTGACCTCTGCATGGTTTTATGATGACTTCTGAATATTCAAGAATTATATAAACATGTATTTCATTTAACAACACGTATTTAATTGAGTATAATGCACAAGATGTGGTTGTAAGCAAGATGTACAAAATAGACAAAAAATATATCTGCCCTTGTGAAAGTGATGTTTCAGTAATTAGACAATAAACTAATTAATATACAGAACGAAGATCATGTTACATGCTAAAAAAACTGGCTGAGAGAACTAGCTACTGCAGATCATCACTAAGTTTGAAAAGAAATTTCTGTGATATTTCTTGATCTGTATCACAGATGCCTAATCTTTTTCTTCCTCTGAGAACCTGCCCTACCATTTCTCACTTTTCTGGATGTTGGTGCACATTTCCCCACCTTACTTACTCCCTCTTCAATTTCCCGTGAAAGCCAAAACTGGGCCTGACCAGGTGGTGGTGCAGTGGATAGAACGTCGGACTGGGATGCGGAAGACCCAGTTCGAGACCCCGAGGTCACGAGCTTGGGCGCGGGCCCATCTGGTTTGAGCAAAAGCTCGTCAGCTTGGACCCAAGGTTGCTGGCTCCAGCAAGGGGTGGCTCGGTCTGCTGAAGGCCCATGGTCAAGGCACGTGTGAGAAAGCAATCAATGAACAACTAAGGTGTCGCAACAGCAACGAAAAACTAATGATTGATGCTTCTCACCTCTCTCTTCGTTACTGTCTGTCTGTCCCTATCTATCCCTCTTTCTGACTCTCTCTCTGTCCCTGGAAAAAAATAAATAAAAGAAAGCCAAGACTGAACAATGACAGCCAGCTACATGCCTGAGTCCTCAAGAGCTAAGTAAGATTTTTTTTTCTCCTCCCAGAGCAGAACCCAGCTTTCAACATCACACTTGTACTGTACTGAGGGAGAGGCGGGTTGGGCTTTCTCTCAGGACCCAGCAGCAATGCTGAGTCACTTACCCTGCAAGGAAAACAGGTGTGCCAGCCCTTCAGTATCAAGTATTATCTGACAAAAAAAAAAAGGCAGAATTGTTATAAAGCATAGTGCTAGAAGGAAAAACAGTAATTATGAATGCCAAACTAAAAGGAGTTGGATGGAGTCCCAGTGACTCTAAAAAGAGATTTAACCAAAGAGAGAACAAAGTCAATTTGGTCTCCGATTCTGAAAATTAGGGTGACTCAGGATGAGAAAAGTATTCACATTGCATGGGAATAAAATGTCACACACAGACAGAATCCGCCCTGAACAGGTGGAGATAATCCACTGAGAAGCAACAAAAGGAAACTTTGCTGAACAAGAGGCAGCCAGGGAACCTGTTTCAGCCTGACTTCACCACCCATACAAGCAGAGTAAATAAAAATATTGCTTTTAAGACCCTTGCCAAGTTCTCAGCTAGGAGAGCATCTGGGTCATACAAGTCTTGATCTCCCAGCTCAGGTCTCCCTGAGCTGCACAGGACTCTCTCCTTCCCACCACTGGGGTCTCAGCTCCAATGTTGCCTCCTCCGAGAGGTCTTCTCTGCCAGATCACTCTAATCAAAGAACTGTCCATTCTCCACATCTCCTCCTCTTCTTACACGTGTTTTTATTTCTTCAGAACAATTGCCACTCTCTGAAAAGATCTTAACTGCTCATTTATTTGCTGGTGTGTTTTCAAGAGTTTTGGCTTATTCAACATTAACCCTGAACCTAGAAAGGCACTCAGCACACAGTTCAATAAATATTTATAAAATGAATACAATTGACCTCTGAGCATAGTCACATTTTCTAGGTTTGTAATTAATTCTCTGTTCTTAGATTCTGTGAATTCCAAACTATTTCTAAATTCTTAGTAAAAGTTGCATCCAAATCTATTCTTGTCTCTGGGGAATTGACAGGCCCACCTTACATGGGAACAGAGTAACAGCATTTTCATCCCTCCCCTTGAGGCCAATACTGAAAACAGCAGTGACAGCTTTTGGCAGATACAGCCACACCCAGCTGAGTGGCAAATCTAGTCCCATTGAAAGCAGCAGCAGAAGGATTCTAAGATGGTGGCAGAGTAGGTGGAAGTTCCAACAGCTAATTCCCAGGACCAAATTGGATTACAACTTAATTTAATAACATTCATCTTGAAAAACCAACTTTGGACTAAATAAAGAGGGGTGTATAATCAAGGATCACAGAAGAAGCCACACCCAGACTGGTAGAAAGTGTGGAGACAGAGGCAGATTAAGGTTGGTTGAGGTGCAGGGCACAGAACAAAATTTGGGGCTCCTTAAAAGAAACAGAAAGACAGGGAAAATAAAAACACATGTTAAGCATATTTTTAAATAAATAAAAAAAATAAAATTATGTACTATTAATTTTAAAAATTTACATATAAAACCATACTTGGTGTCGTTAGAAAAAAGTGTCAAGTTGGGGTATTGCGGGGCCCTTCAGAAGTCGGGGCCCAGGGCGCGTGCCCAGTGTACCTGACATTAAATCCACCTGTGGGCAGATATGCCACAAGCTGCGGCTGAGGGTCTGAAGGGACTCTCACTGCAGGAAGCGTCGCCCTGAGAGGTGTGGGTGCTCAGCCAGAAGCCCAGTGCCCCAGCCTAGAGCCCCATGTCCTAGAAGTGTTGCCCACACAGCATTTGGAGGTGAAAAGAGCCAGGTTTCTGTCTGTGAGAAAGAGATGGAGCTTTCAGAGATGCAGGTTCAGTCTTAAAAGGACTGTGCAAAATCTTTTTCACAGCCACTTACCAAGGGCTCCAGTGGAGGGAGAGCTGAGAGGAATAGAGTTTCATGAGAAGAGTGTAAAGTTGGAGGCCCAGAGAGAGACATGGCGGGGGATGGCCACCAGAACCCTTGTGCTGAGTCATTCTCCAATAGTATAGTCACCACCTGTCTTGGGTGGAGCAATCTCCTCTGAGAGGCATCAGTCTGGGAAAAAGCAACTACTCTGCCCTCAGGACTCTCTCCTGCCTCACCCTATGGAGACTGGGTTGTTCTGAGAGGCCAGAAAATAGGGGGATGTCAGTGACTCAGTTTTCTGGTGTTGAGGCCGAAGTTTTCCTCCACATGCTCCTGAGTCTAACACTATTAATTCTGCCTCACAAGAGACTCAGTAGAAACTGTTCAGACTGCAGGCAGACCACACCTCTGGGTCTCAGAAGCCATACCCTACTGATGCCTGGGAAAAGGGACTGGACAGACTGCACCTGGGGTCAAGGGGTGGAGACACACCTACACCCTTCCCAATCCCTGAATTGCCACAGGCTCTAGACCAGTAGTTCTTAACCTGGGTTCTATCGAACCCTAGGGGTTCGATGAGTCGGTCTCAGGGGTTCAGAGAAGCCTCTGCCGCGGAGGCCAGAATAAAGTAATACCTTAATTTGTTGTGAGTTCATGCACTTTGTTGGTTTTGTTCTTTGATCAAGGTGATGTTCATGCATGGCTCATTTTGTGCACCAGTAAAAAAAACATAAACCTATGTCTTGAATTAGGAAAAATAAAATCATATTTTATTTATCACTAAAGAAGGGTTCGGTGAAGCGCATATAAAACTGGTGGGTTTGGTACCTCAAAAAGGTTAAGAACCACTGCTCTAGACTCTACCAGAGGTTTTTTCAGTCAGGAGTCCAACAAGCAGTCAGCAGATAGAGGCTGTAGGAGGCAGGACTCAGGGTAACTTGACCTTTTAATTAGACCTTCCCTCAGACCCAGTGTGGGTAAAAGCCAGCCTAGGTGTGCTGCTAATATTTCCATGTGCACCTGGGTCCAACAGGGGCAGCCACAAACTCTGGATTGCTTGCAGCTTCAATAAGGTTGCTGAAGTCCAGTCACAGAAAGTATCTCCCAATGGTCTGTGCTGGGTCCCTTCCAGGAAGGCCCAGAGCTGTCATATCCACTGGCCAGCTGTGGAAATCATCAGCTCAGGACCTAACAACCCTTGATAGAGTGGTATCCTAAGGAAGGGATTCTCACACCTGGCCCAGCTGAGGTGGGTTCCACTCTCATCATCAGCACTGGCACTGCGGCTCATGTGCATTAAATAAGATGGAGCTTCACAGTCAGCTGGCCTGGGTACTGGAGATCCTGCCCTGGTGGGCTAAATTTCACAGGGGGAAGGGAGGGAGGCTTGGAACATGGACATTTAATGTGTGGGTCCCTGTGAGCCTAGAGTTGGATCTGGTCAAAGGGCTTAGCCACTTTCAGGGGGGGGGGGCACAGTCAGCCCTACAGAAGGACTTTCTCAGTCTTCTTCCCAGAGACCAGGATCTCACCAGCTGTGAGAACTTCTACAGAAGGGACTGTAAGTCACATTCTCTCTGAAACTGCCACTCACCTTGTTGGGGAGAAATAAAATTAGAGTATCCAGCAGTGGCTGAGGAATTATGCTCTAGAGTATGGGCCATGTTCCCCATACTGAGCTCCTGACCATGAGCTCCCTGAAGTTGGGGGTCACACTAAAGTTGTATTCCCAATTGTTGGTCAAATAAGTTTGTGAATATGATATATAATGTATGTTTGCTCACTTATAGTTTGTATTGGGTGTGGGAGACAGGCTGTAAGCAGACTGGTTGTTATAGCCCAAGGTTTAGTTTTAAGACTAAGCCTTTCCCACCCTTTTTGATGTAGGGTGGTGCACTCTCATGAGGAATCCCATTGTGCCTCAGATGAGTGACTTTGTATCAGAGACTTTCTTGTTTGTAAATTGGATTAAGGTTTTGGATTTCTACACTATAAAGTCAGGTAGACTGGGAGCTTGCTCTCTCGGTTCCTGCTATCACCATTACAGGGACCTCCCTGATCTCTTGCCCTCCATGGGAAAAACAGGTTTTCTGCTTTTCCCTTGTCTTCTCTTGTGGCTTGCCTGTCTTGGTGAGACACCAATAAACAGAATGGCCTACCATCCTCCAACTTCACCATTTCTTCACCGTCTGCCCAAATCCAATGGGAACCTACATGTGAATGACCATGATGGCGGCTCCTGGCCTTACAACTGGTGTAGTTTGCAGCAGGATTCGGAGATCAGTATGAGGTCACCATCCCTGAGGGGTGAGCTAGAGGACTGGTTGCTGTTCTGGCTCCCTATGGCTGTCCTTTTAGGAGCTGTGGGCTGCGTGCTTTTTACTCAAGAGGAAACCAAGAGTTCTGTGCGAGAAGCTGCTTGAGGTCAAAAGCTTCATCATGAATTGCAAATCAAATGGCAGAAAAGGCTGGAATTGGAGCGAGCACTGGAGAAGGAATTACAGGTTTGTGAGATACAATTTGCCCTGGAAGCTGAACGTTTGCACTGGCAGTTGTTGGAGCAACAACTGGGGATTCAAGAGCTCAAGTCTCAGCTTCTGGCCAAAAGCCAGCAGCCACAGGAGCCTAAACGATCACTAAAGGAGCAGCAGGACCCATGCCAGTGGATTGGCTTTGAGTCAGCAGGAGCAGGCGCTTGCAACTCCTCTTCTAAGGATAAGAAGGCTCAGGCTGAAGCTGCTATACGCACACTGAGAGCCTGACCAGTGGTCGCCAGAAGGTAAAAACCCAGCATCATAGAGTCCCTCAGGGGAAGCCACAGCCTCCTGCCCAGGTAATGGAACACTCTGTGGTGACCCTATACCCAGGCAGAGCTGATGAAGTTGGGGACACAATTTAGGCAGAAACCTACTGAATCTCTGGTAGCCTGGTTACTACGATTATGGGACATTGGGTGGATGGCATTATGCTCTCCGGAACAGAGATGGAAAAATTGGCCGCCATTACCACACACTCCTCCTTGAGGCAGCTCCTTCAGAACTGCCATGGCAACCCTGGAGACCATACCCTATTAGAATGGGTGATGGCCACCATTCGTATGGTCTGGCAGAATGCTGGAGAATTGCCAGGGGCAACGAGTCGGTGGCAGTGCTACAGCAAGTTAGTAAAGGTCCTCAGGAAGTAGGTATGAATAATGCTGTTTTCAACCCTGGGCCCCGTGGGCCAGATGAGGAAGTGTTTACGGCAAAAATGAGGGAATTTATCCTTGCTAGCGCCCCATCAGCCCTTTTTGGGTCATTTGTGGCTATCTTGGGCCCCTATGTGTGGCAGCCCATCAATGCAGTTACACAGATGGTAGCAGATTTGGGAGAGTTGGAGGCCACTCGGGATCATAAAGCAGTGAGGGCTGCTGACCATGTTGCCCCCCCAACTAACAAGGGAAACGGACCTATAAAGGTTACCCGAACACAGATGTGGGTAGATTTGATTGCGGCTGAAGCAGATAAGGGGAAATCGGACGGCCAGTCTAATAAAATTTTTTTGGAGCTTTGGTGGCAGCTTAAACCAGAACAGAAGTTCCAGCCACTGAGATGAAAGGCCCCAGCAGCTACCAATAAGACGTTTGGTGTGCGGGCAGCTCAGTTACAAGATTATATGATAGAGACAGCCAAGGGAGAGGAGAACTCCCAAGACCCATTGTACCAGTTTGAATAGAAAAAGGGCTGAGGGACCCGTCTAATATGAATGGGCGGGGACTGGAGGCTACACGTGGAACTGGCTATCCACTGGTCCCCTTCCAATGTACAATGGGTGTTGGCCTTGGTGGATACAGGTGCAGAATGTTCCCTCCTCTATGGGAACCCAGAGCGGTTTGCTGGGACCCCAGTGGCCATTGATGGCTATGGGGGCCAAACTGTTCAAGTGAAGCCAATAACTATTCCATTGGGGATAGGAAGACTGCCTCCTAAGCCATATAAGGTATATGTATCTCCTATTCCTGAATATATTTTAGGGATAGATGTCTTGCAAGGACTATTATTGAAAACTATAGCTGGGGAATTCTGGATGTGGATCAGGGCTGTGAAGGCAGTGTTGCAAGGACACACATCACATTCCTCTTTGCAATTGCCCATCCCTCGGCGTGTGACTAACACCAAGCAGTACCGCCTGCCAGGTGGTTATGAAGAAGTCACAGGGACAATCCTCGAACTAGAAAAGGTGGGGATCATCCGGCCAGCACACAGTCCTTACAACTCCCCAGTATGGCCTGTGCGCAAACCAGACGAAACCTGGAGAATGACAGAAGATTACAGAGAACTTAACATAGTTGTTCCCCCTTTGCATGCTACTGTTCCCTCGATAGCTAACATGATGGATGAGTTAAGCCATGAGTTGGGGACATACCACTTTGTGGCAGACTTGGCCAATGCTTTTTTCTCTATTGATATAGCTGCAGAGAGTCCAGACCAATTTGCCTTCAGTTGGGAAGGGAGACAATGGACCTTTACAGTATTACCCCAGGGCTATTTGCATAGCCCCACCTTGTGCCATGGGGTGGCTGCTGACCTGGCTAAATGGAAACAACCAGAGGCAGTTCTCATGTATCATTATATTGATGATATTATGTTAGCTAGTGATTCTCTTCCAGAATTGGAGCAAGCAGTCCCTACCCTGCTATCCCATTTGAAAGCATGTGGCTGGGCAGTCAACGAGAACAAATTACAAGGACCTGGGTTATCTGTTAAATTCTTGGGAGTTGTCTGGTCGGATAAGACAAAAGTTATCCCTGACGCAGTTATAGATAAGATCCAAGCATACGCTGTGCCCACTACAGTAAAACACTTACAGGAACTCTTAGGTTTGTTGGGGTATTGGTGAGCATTTATACCCTATTTGGCTCTGTTACAACGCCCCTTGTACAACCTTATTTGGAAGGGGATTGGACTGAGCAGGCGCAAGGTTCATTTGCAGCAGCTAAGAGAGCTATCTAGGTGGCACAGGCCTTGAATGTGCCAGGCCCTGTGAGTTGGATGTTCATGTAACCTCTGAGGGGTTTGGATGGGGCTTGTGGCAACGAACAGAGCACTTACAGCAACCTATTGGGTTTTGGTCCCAATTGTGGAAAGGTGCTAAAGTTTGTTACTCATTAGTGGAGAAGTAGCTGGCAGCTGTGTATGCTGCCCTCCTGGCCACTGAGAGTATTACAACCACAACACCAGTTACAGTCAAGACAACATACCCTATTGCAGGATGGGTGAGAGATTGGGTGACCAAACCATGCAGTAGTATGGCCCAAATGTCCACCCTATCCAAGTGGGGTGCCTACCTACAACAACGCTGTGCTCTTAGTACCAGCCCATTGAGGGCAGAACTGCAGGAAGTCTTGGGTCCAGTCACCTATGCAACCTTAGAGTCAGGTGCAGCTGGGGTTTAGGAGGCAGAACCTGAAGTCAGTCCCTATAAGGAGGGGCGGGTGCCCATCCCCGAGGATGCCTGGTATACTGATGGTTCCAACAGGGGTCTACCTGCCAAGTGGACGGCCATAGCCTTCCATCCGGCCACTGAGACTATTCGGATGGACACGGGTACCAGCCAAAGAAGTCAATGGGCAGAATTAAGAGCTATTTGGGCCTGACCTGTGGTGACGCAGTGGATAAAGCATCGACCTGGGAACACTGAGGTCGCCAGTTCAAAACCCTGCACTGGTCTGGTCAAGGCACATATGGGAGTTGATGCTTCCAGCTCCTCCCCCCCTTTCTCTCTTTCTCTCTCTCTCTCTCACACTCTGTGTTTCCTCTCTAAAATGAATAAAATTTAAAAAAAATTATAAAAAAAAAAAGAGCTATTTGGCTAGTTGTCCATAATGAACCTTCACCTCTGGTGATCTGTACTGACAGCTGGGCTGTATATCGTGGACTGACCCTCTGGATTGCTACTTGGCACATTAATCAGTGGATGGTAATGCACGGTCCACTATGGGGTCAGGCCATGTGGCAGGACTTATGGAAAATAGGACACCAGAAGCAGGTGACAGTATATCATGTCATGGGGCATGCCCCTCTAGCCCATCCTGGGAATGATGAGGCAGATACATTGGCAAAGTTGTGATGGTTGGAGACTGCACTTGCAACGTGCTCTTGTCTGCCCCAACAGCCCTTCTTAAAGGCCAACAGCTTCTATGGACTTGGCCCTGGACTGTACCGGCCCCCCATCTGAGATGGGTGGCCTTGTTGGCACCATGGGGAAAGGGGCTAGCGGTGGACCTCCAGTTAACTCCTTGGGCAACCAGCACCTGGCCACCTAAGGTAGAAGTGTATTATCCTTTGAGTGCTCAGGGGGACAGCATTATGAAGGGCACCTTTGTAATTTCTTTATGGCCAATAATGAGTCCTCCTATTTTACTACACATAGAACCAGCAGGTGCTGGTGTATTGGCCAATAAGGTTTGGTTTGCCCACTCAGGGCGGCCTCTGGTACCAGCTATGGTGCTGTCTGCAGACAAAACTCTGGCCTGTATTCTGCCAGAGGGAAAAGATTTGCCTCTCTTAGTGCTGTTGAAGCTCTCTCATTTCGCCCATAGCTTTTGATTTGTTCATTTTATTGCTGTAGTTGGTACTGTTTCTGTTTATGCAATTGTATCCCACTCCTTGCACAGTGACCATCATGGAAGATATCTGTGGTTTAGATTGTGAAGCGAGCAAAAGGTGTGGAATGTTGCTCAAATAAGTTTGTGAATATGATATATATGTTTGCTCACTTATAGTTTGTATTGGGTGTGGGAGACAAGCTGTAAGCAGGACAGTTGTTATAGCCTAAGGCTTAGTTTTAAGACTAAGCCTTTCCCACCCTTTTTGATGTATGGTGGTACACTCTCATGAGGAATCCCATTGTGCCTCAGATGAGTGACTTAGTATCAGAGACTTCCTTGTTTGTAGATTGGATTAAGGTTTTGGATTTCTACACTATAAAGTGGGGCAGACTGGGAGCTTGCTCTCTCAGTTCCTGCTATCATCATTGCAGGGGCCTCCCTGATCTCTTGCCCTCCATGAGAAAAGCAGGTTTTCTGCTTTTCCCTTGTCTCCTCTTGCCTGTCTTGGTGAGACACCAATAAACAGAATGACCTACCGTACTCTGACTCCACCAATTCTTCACTGTCTGCCCGAATCCAATGGGAACCTGCATGTGAATGGCCACAATGGCAGCTCCTAGTCATACACCAATCTCACCTTCCCTAACTCACCAAGCATGTAACATGTAGAGGGGATGGTTGGGTGAGGCCAGTGTGAGCCTTTACTACAGTCTTTCTATTGCAGACTCTATTGGAAGACCAGGCAGCTGCAAGAGGAGGAGGAGCAGCTGAAAAGTGGAGAAAAATCTTACAGAGCTTTGGTCCTTTACAGAGCTGCTGTCATCTCTAAGCAGGAGGAAGTTGATCCTTATACAAAGGTAGGCCCCTCTCACACTACCCAGGCACAGAAAATTCAGACACAAAAAGTTGAAAGAGCAGTAGGTTCAGACAGGTACCCCACAGTTGGTTATAAACAACAGCTGATGCCAATGCAAGAAGATCTAGGGCCAACACAACTGTGATCATAGCCGTGGTTACTGGCTTTACAATATACATAGACAGAAAGTGAAAGGATGAAAGAAAAGTCTTTTATGCAAATGTAAATAAAAAAAAGAGCTGGGGTAGCAATACTTATATCTGAAAAAATAGCCTTTAAAACAGAGGCTATAGTAAAGGATAAAGAAGATGTCTATATAATGATAAAGAGAGCAATTCATCAGGAGGATGTAACCATTGTAAATATCTATGCACCTAATATAGGAGCACCTATATCAGTGGTTCTTAACCTGGGTTCTATCGAACCCTAGGGGTTCGATGAGTCGGTCTCAGAGGTTCGGAGAAGCCTCTGCTACAGAGGCCAGAATAAAGTAATACTGTAATTTGTTGTGAGTTCAAGAAGTTTGTTGGTTTTATTCTTTGAGCAAGGTGATGTTCATGCACGGCTCAATTTGTGCACCAGTAAATAAAAACATATACCTATGTCTTGAATTTGGAAAAAAAAAATCGTATTTTATTTGTCACTAAAGATGGGTTCAGTGAATGCACATATGAAACTGGTGGGTTTGGTACCTCAAAAAAGGTTAAGAACCACTAACCTATATAGCAAGAGCAGATTTTAGTGAACATAAACGGTGAGATAAACAGCAATACTATAATAGTAGGGGATTTTAATACACCACTAACATCAATGGATAGATCCTTCAGATATAAATTTAACAAAGAAACAGCAGCCTTACATATCACTAGATCAGCTGGATTTAATAGATATCTTCAGAAAATTTCACCCCAAAGCAGAAGAATATATATTCTTTTCAAGTGCTTATGGTACATTCTCTAAGATAGATCACAGGTTAGGACACAAAATAAGTCTTAATATTTTTAAGATTGAAATCATATCAAGTATCTTCCATGAACACAATGGCATGAAACTAGAAATCAACTACTATAGAAAAACTAAAAAATATTAAAACACTTGGAGGCTAAATGTCATGTTATTAAATAACAAATGGGTTAACAATGCGATCAAGAAAGAAATAAAAAATTTCCTAGAAACAAATGAAAATGAATATACAAAACTCAAAATGTATAGGACACAGAAAAAGCAGTCCTGAGAGAAAAGTTCATAGCATTACAGACATAGCTTAAGAAGCAAGAAAAAGCTTAAACAAACAACTTAACCCTGCATCAAAAAAGAACTAGGAAAAGAACAACAAATAAAGCCCAGAGAAAGTAGAAAGAAAGAAATAATAAAGATTAGAGCTTAAATAAATGACATAGACTCTAAAAAAAAAGAAAAGAAAATACAAAAGATCAATGAAACCAAGAGCTGGTTCTTTGAAAAGCTAAACAAGACTGACGAACTTTTAACTAAACCCATAAAGAACAACAGAGAGAAAAGATAAATAAATAAATAAAATTAAAAATGAAAATGAAGAAGTAACAACTGACACTGCAGAAATACAGAAGATTTTAAGAAAACATAATAAAGATCTATATGCCAAAAAATTGGACAACCTAGAAGAAATGGATAAATTCTTAGAAACATACAATCTTCCAAAACTCAATCTGGAAAAATCAGAAAACCTAAACAGACCGATTACAAATATGAAATTGAAATAGTTATCAAAAAATTCCCAGCAAACAAAAGTCCTGGACTAGATGGCTTCACAGGTGAATTTTACCAAATATTCAAAGAAGAACTAACACCTATTCTTCTCAAGCTATTGAAAAAAAATTAAGGGAAGGGAAGACTTCCAAGCTCCTTTTAAGAGACAAGCATTATCTTCATTTCAAAACCAGGTAAAGGGGGGAGGCAGCAAGATGGCGACGGAGTAGGCGGACGTACCAACTTCCAACTCCCAGAACCAAAGTGGATTACAACTCAATTTTAAGAAACATCACCTGGATAAACCAACTTTGAACAAAACTAAGTGGACTCTTCAACCAAGGAACACAGAAGAAGCCACATTGAGACTGGTAGGAATAGCGAAAACGTGAAGAGGGCTGCCCAGCTCCCCGGAGCAAACGGCAGCCCGGAGAGACCCGTGTGGCGGGAGGAGAGTTTGGTGGAGAGGGAGGGACCTGGGTCCCAGGAACCAAGCCCCAGCCTGCAGTTCTAGAGCCTAGAAGAGGCGTTTGGACAGTATTGAGCTATGAAACAAGTGAGGGAGCTCCCAGGCCTACAGTGTGGAGTATTAGGTCCCTTCCTACTCTGCTGAGGGCTGCTTGGGGTTTTGGGGCGGCAGGACGCTGAAAGGCGGTTCTGTCAGCATGGGCAGAGGCCAAGCCGGTGGGAGATCAGTCTGGCCCAGAGGGTCAGAGTGGACCGCGAAAGCGGTCCGGAAGCTGCGGGCCCACCTTTAATCCCACTTACGAGGACAAAGCGAGAGGCCAGGAACGAGCAGGCCCTGCGCAAGCCGGCCTTGACCGCGGGGACCGGGCTAGGACTAGGGACGGGAAGGGGCTCGTGGCTGAGCTGACGCTACCAGTCCCCCACCCACCCCGAGCCGGAGAAACCGCGGTTGGCCAGTATATGTGCGCGAGCGGGCTCTGAGCGCAGGAACGGGGTGGACCCCGAGACAAGTGAAGGCTCGCAGCTGAGCCCACGCTACTATCCCCATCCGGCCGGAGAAACCCCAGATAGCATTCATACGTGCACAAGCGGGCTCCGAACACGGGGGCGGGGTAGAGTCCGGGACGAGCCGAAGTACGCAGCTGAACAGAAGCCAGCAAACACGCCCGCCCCAATAAACCTTGGTTTCCGACCCTGCGCAGAAGGGCCCTGGCCTCAAGGGCGGGGCTAAAGCTCCGGACGGGCAAAAGCTTACAGCTGAGAGCACGTCAAAAGCCCCGCCTAACCCGCGGAACTGTAGCAAGCAGGCTCTGACTGCTGGTTCTGGGTGGAAGTCCGGAAATAGGCTGGGTCCGCAGCTGAGGAAAGGTGCTCACCTCTACCCTTGGTGCTAATCTTGTGGCTTCAGTCACAGCCCCTCCCACGGAGGAGAGGCAGAAATCATAGCAAAAGCCACAGTGGGCCAGCGCTGGCAACGCTCATACCCAACCACCCTAGGCACCGGCAGAGGGGGTAGGGGGCCTGCAGACAGACCACACCTAGAGAACACAAAGGCAACACCTACTGGACTCCAGTGGCCACAACTTGCTTATACACAGAAAAAATGGGCAGGCAGAGGAATGCAAACCAAATGAATCAAGAGAAATCCCCAGAGAAGGACCTGAATGAACCAGATATAACCAAATTACCAGAAGCAGAATTTAGAATAATGATAGTTAGGATGTTCAAAGAAATTAGAGCAACAATGGATAGTCATTATGAACACGTAAATAAAGAGATAACAAGTATAAAAAATGAAATTGAAATAATAAAAAAGAATCAGACAGAAATGACAAATACAGTATCAGAACTGAAGACCACAATGGAAGGAATTAAAAGCAGGATGGATGACGCTGAGGATCGAATAAGGGAGTTAGAGAACACAATAAACAAAGGCACAGAAGCAGAGAAGAAAAAGGAAAAGAGACTTAAAAAATGTGAGGAAACTCTAAGGGAGCTTTGTGACAACATGAAGAGAAACAACATTCGCATCATAGGGGTGCCTGAAGAAGAGGAGAGAGGACAGGAAATGGAAACTTTCTTCAATCAAATCATAGCAGAAAACTTTCCTAAATTAAGGCTGGGAAACACTCCACAAATTCAAGAAGCACACAGAACTCCATTAAGGAGAAACCCAAAAAAATCTACACCAAGACACATCATAGTTAAAATACCAAAGCTAATGGATAAAGAAAAAATTTTAAAAGCTGCTAGAGAAAAAAAGACTATCACCTACAAAGGAGCCCCCATAAGGATGACATCGGACTTCTCAACAGAAACACTTGAGGCCAGAAGGGAATGGCAAGAAATAATCAAAGTAATGCAGAACAAGAACCTACAACCAAGACTACTTTATCCAGCAAGGCTAACGTTTAAAATTGAAGGAGAAATAAAGAGCTTCCCAGAAAAAGAAAGCCTCAAGGAATTCATAAAAACCAAACCAATTCTGCAAGAGATACTAAGGGGCCTCTTGTGAACAGTTTAAAGGGAGGAATGAATAGAGCAAAAGAAGAATACAGCTTGAAAGAATAAAATGGCAATAACTACATATCAATAATAACCTTAAATGTAAATGGATTAAATGATCCAATCAAAAGACATAGGGTAGCTGCATGGATAAAGAAACAGGACCCATACATATGCTGTCTACAAGAGACACACCTTAAAACAAAAGATGCTCATAGACTGAAGGTAAAAGGATGGAAAAAAATATTTCATGCAAATGGAAATGAAAAAAAAGCAGGGGTAGCAATACTTATATCAGACAAAATGGACTTTAAAACAAAGGCTGTAGTAAGAGATAAAGGAGGACACTACATAATGATAAAGGGAACAATTCAACAGGAAGATATCACTATTGTAAATATCTATGCACCAAATATAGGAGCCCCGACATACATAAAGCAGACTTTGATGGATTTAAAGGGCGAGATTAACAGCAATACTATCATAGGAGGGGATTTCAATACCCCTCTAACAACACTGAATAGATCCTCAAGAAAGAAAATTAATAAAGAAACAGCAGACTTAAAGGAGACACCAGATCAACTTGATTTAATAGATATCTTCAGAACTTTTCACCCTAAAGCAGTAGAATATACATTCTTCTCAAGCGCTCATGGTACGTTTTCTAGGATAGACCACATGTTAGGACACAAAAATGGTCTCAATAAATTTAAGAAGATTGAAATCATATCAAGCATTTTCTCTGATCACAATGCCATGAAACTAGAAATTAACCACAAAAGAAAAAATGAAAAATACTCAAACACTTGGAAACTAAATAGCATGTTATCAAATAATGAATGGATTAACAATGAGATCAAAGAAGAAATAAAAAAGTTTCTAGAAACCAATGAAAATGAGCATACATCAACTCAAAATTTATGGGACACAGCAAAAGCAGTTCTGAGAGGGAAGTTTATTGCACTACAGGCATATCATAAGAAGCTAGAAAAAGCTCAAATAAGCAACCTGACCCTGCATCTAAAAGAACTAGAAAAACAACAACAAATAAAACCCAAGAGAAGTAGAAGAAAGGAAATAATAAAGGTCAGAGCTGAAATAAATGACATAGAGGCTAACGAAACAATACAGAGGATCAATGAAACCAGAAGCTGGTTCTTTGAAAAGGTAAACAAGATTGATGAACCTTTAACTAGACTCACCAAGAAAAAAAGAGAGAGGACTCAAATAAATAAAATTAGAAAGGACAGTGGAGAGATAACAACTGACACAACAGAAATACAAAGCATTGTAAGAAAATACTATGAAGAACTATATGCCAAAAAATTAGACAATCTTGGTGAAATGGACAAATTTCTTGAATCATATAACCTTCCAAAAATCAATCTGGAAGAATCAGAACACATAAACAGACCAATTACAACAAATGAGATCGAAACAGTTATCAAAAAACTCCCAAAAAAGAAAAGTCCTGGGCCTGATGGCTTCACAAGTGAATTCTATCAAAAATTCAAAGAAGAACTAACTCCTATTCTCCTCAAGCTATTGCAAAAAATTCAAGAGGAAGGAAGACTTCCAAACTCCTATTATGAGGCGAGCATAATTCTTTGCCCAAAACCAGGCAAAGACAACACAAAGAAAGAAAATTATAGGCCTATATCCCTGATGAATTTAGACGCTAAAATTCTCAACAAAATATTAGCCAAGCGGATCCAGCAATATATGAAAAAAATCATACACCACGATCAAGTGGGATTTATTCTGGAGAGGCAAGGCTGGTTCAATATTCGCAAACCAATCAATGTGATTCACCACATAAACAAAAGGAAGGACAAAAATCACATGATAATTTCAATAGATGCAGAAAAGGCATTTGATAAAATCCAGCACCCATTCATGCTCAAAACTCTCAGTAAAGTGGGAATACAGGGATCATTCCTTAACATGATAAAGGCCATCTACGATAAACCGACAGCAAACATCATACTAAATGGACAAAGATTAAAAGCAATCCCCTTAAGATCAGGAACCAGGCAGGGTTGCCCACTTTCACCACTCTTATTCAACATAGTTCTGGAAGTCCTAGCTACAGCAATCAGACAAGAAGAGGAAATAAAAGGCATACAAATTGGAAAAGAAGAAGTAAAACTGTCATTATTTGGAGATGATATGATATTGTATATTGAAAACCCTAAAGTCTCAGTCAAAAAACTACTGGACCTTATAAATGATTTCAGCAAGGTGGCAGGATATAAAATTAATACTCAGAAATCAGAGGCATTTCTATACACCAACAATGAAATATCAGCAAAAGAAATTAAGGAAACAATCCCCTTCACTATTGCAGCCAAAAAAATAAAGTACCTAGGAGTAAATTTAACCAAGGAGGTTAAGGACTTGTACTCGGAAAATTATAGAACATTGATAAAAGAAATCAAGGAAGATACAAACAAGTGGAAGCACATACCGTGCTCATGGCTAGGAAGAATAAACATCATTAAAATGTCTATATTACCCAAAGCAATTTATAAATTCAATGCAATACCAATTAAAATACCAATGACATACTTCAAAGATATAGAACACATATTCCAAAAATTTATATGGAACCAAAAAAGAACACGAATAGCCTCAGCAATCTTAAAAAGAAAAAATAAAGCAGGAGGTATCACTCTTCCTGATATCAAGGTTTACTACAAGGCCATTATACTCAAGACAGCCTGTTACTGGCATAAGAACAGGCACATAGATCAATGGAACAGAACAGAGGACCCAGAAATAAACCCACAGCTTTATGGACAACTGATATTTGACAAAGGAGGAAAGAACATACAATGGAGTAAAGACAGCCTTTTTAACAAATGGTGTTGGGAAAATTGGACATCTACCTGCAAAAAAATGAAACTAGACCATCAACTTACACCATTCACAAAAACAAACTCAAAATGGATAAAAGACTTAAATGTAAGCCGTGAAACCATAAACATCTTAGAAGAAAACATAGGCAGCAAGCTCTCTGACATCTGTAGCAGCGGTATATTTGCCGATTTATCTTCAGGGGCAACTGAAATAAAAGGCAAGATAAACAAATGGGACTATATCAAACTAAAAAGTTTTTGCACAGCTAAAGACAATAGGAACAGAATAAAAAGACAAACCACACAATGGGAGAACATATTCGACAGCACATCTGATAAGGGGTTAATAACTAAAATTTATAAAGAACTTATAAAACTTAACACCAGGAAGACAAACAACCCAATCAAAAATTGGGCAAAAGAAATGAATAGAAATTTCTCCAAAGAGGACATACAGATGGCCAATAGGCATATGAAAAAATGCTCAACATCACTAATCATTAGAGAAATGCAAATTAAAACCACAATGAGATATCACCTCACACCAGTCAGAATGGCACTCATCAGCAAAACAACACAGAATAAGTGCTGGCGAGGATGTGGAGAAAAGGGAACCCTTCTGCACTGCTGGTGGGATTGCAGACTGGTGCAGCCTCTGTGGAAAACAGTTAGGAGATTCCTCAGAAAATTAAAAATCGAACTGCCTTTTGACCCAGCTATCCCACTTTTAGGAATATACCCTAAGAACACCATAGCACTGTTTGAAAAGAAGAAATGCGCCCCCATGTTCGTGGCAGCATTGTTCACAATAGCGAAGATCTGGAACCAGCCCAAGTGTCCGTCAGAAGACGAGTGGATTAAAAAGCATTGGTACATATATACTATGGAATACTACTCAGCCATAAGAAACGATGATATCGGATCATTTATAACAAAATGGATGTACCTTGATAACATTATACGGAGTGAAATAAGTAAATCAGAAAAAAAGAAAAACTGAGAACAGCACGAATACATACATAGGTGGGACATGAAAGTGAGGGTATGAGACATGGACAAGAGTGTGGTGGTTATGGGATGGGGGGAGGGAGGGATGAGTGGGACAGGGAGGAGGGGAGGGACGCAGGGAAAACCAGATTGAAGGTGACAGAGGACAATTTGACTTTTGGTGATGGGTATGCAACACAATTGAATGATAAGATAACCTGGAGATGTTTTCATTGTACATATGTACCCTGATTTATTGGTGTCACCCCATTAGAATTAATAATAATAAAATATATATATATATAAAAAAAACATTACAAAGAAAGAAAACTATAGGCCAATATCCCTGATGAACCCAGATGCTAAAATTCTCAACAAAATATTAGCAAACCTGATCCAACAATACATGAAAAATGTTATACATCATGATCAAGTGGAATTTATTCCAGGGAGGCAAGGCTGGTACAATATTCACAATTCAATCAGTGTGATTCATCACATAAACAAAAGAATGGATAAAATTACACGATTTTATCAATAGGTACAAAAAAAGCATTTGATGAAATCCAGCACCATTTATGATCAAAACTCATAGCGAAGTGGGAATACAGGAAACATACCTCAACATAATAAAGGCCATCTATGACAAACCAATAGCTGACACCATACTCAATGGACAAAAATTTAAAGAAATCTCCTTAAGATCAGAAATAAGGCAGAGGTGCCCGCTTTCACCACTCTTATTTAACATAGTTCTTGAAGTCGTAGTCACAGCAATCAGACAAGAAAAGAAAGGAAAGATAAAATATCCAAATTGAAAAAGAAGAAGTAAAACTTCTTTATTTGCTTATGACATAATACTGTACATAGAAAACCCTTAAGTCTCAATCAAAAAAATACTAGACCTGATAAATGATTTCAGCTAGGTGGAAGGATATAAAAATAATATTCAGAAATCAGTGGCATTTTTATATGCCAACCATAAACTATCTGAAAGAGAAATTAAGGAAACAGTCCCCTTCACTACTGCAACAATAAAAATAAAGTACCTAGGAGTAAATCTAACCAAGAAGGTAAATGATATGTACTTGAAATATTATGAGACATTGAAAAAAGAAATCAAGGAAGATACAAACAAGTGGAGGCATATACTGTAGTCATGGATTAGAAGAATAAACATCATTAAAATGTCTATATTACCCAAAGTAATCTATACATTCAATGCAATTTCTATTAAAATACGAATGGTATACTTCAAAGATATAGAACAAAAATTTATATGGAACCAAAAAAGAACACAAATAGCCTAAGAAATCTTTAAAATAAAGAATAAAGTGGGAGGTATCACACTTCCTGATTTCAAGTTATAATATAAAGCCATAGTAGTCAAAACAGCTTGGTGCTGGCATAAGAACAGGCATACAGATCAATGAAACAGAACAGAGAACCAAGAATTAAACCCTTGCCTTTATGATCAATTGATACTTGACAAAGGAAAAAAGACCATACAGTGGAGTAAAGAGAGTCTCTTTAATAAATGGTGTTGGAAAAGTTAGAAAAGTACATGATAAAAAATAAAACTAGACCATCAACTTACACCATTCACAAAAATAGATTCAAAATGGATTAAAGACTTAAATGTAAGTTTAAAACTATAAAAATCGTGGAAGAAAACAATGGCAGTAAACTCTTCGACATCTCTCATAGGAATATTTTTGCTGATTTATCTCCACACCCAAGTAAAATAAAAAACAAAATAAACAAATGGAACTATATGAAACTTAAAATTTTTTGCACAGCAAAAGACACAATTAACAAAATAAAAAGACAACCCATACAATGGGAGAACATATTCCCCAATATGTCTGATAAGGGGTTAATAACCAAAATTTATAAAGAACTTCTAAAACTCAATACCAAGAAGGTAAACAATCCAATTAAAAAATGGGCAAAGGAACTGAATAGACCAGTGATGAGCAATCTTTTGAGCTTGGTGTGTCAAAATTTGCCAAAAAAACGAGCATAACTCAGGTCGTGTGTCACTTTGAGAAAAACAGCCTAACCGTAAGTTCCAGAACTAGATGCTCTGTGCTGGAGTTCTGTTGTTTTGGCCTACAGACCTCCGGCACAGAGTGTCTACACTACAGCAAATGTTTTATACTCGGCTCCTGCACCTGGCCGTGTAGGAGCTGAGGATGAAATGTCCTTCTTGACATGCAGCCCCATACTTCTCTGGTATGTGGCCGCATGTCATCAAAAATGGCTACGCGTGTCAGTGCTGACACGCATGTCAGAGGTTCGGCATCACAGGAATAGACACTTCTCCAAAGAGGACATACAAATGGTTAATAGGCTTATGAAAAAATGTTCAATGTCACTAATCATCAGAGCAATGCAAATTAAAACCACAATGAGATACCACCTGTTGGGCAGATAAAATATATTATGCTCACTTTGTTAAAGATGGCGCTGTCCACGTGCAAGTCTGTTGATATTAATGTGTGTTGGGGGACAGGCTGTGGGCAGGTTGGGTTGTAATAGCCTAAGGCTTAGTTTTAAGAGTAAGCTTTTCTCCACATCCTTGATGGATGGATGATGTGGGGTGGTGCACTCTCATGAGGAATCCTCCCATTATGCCTCAGATAAGTGACTTTGTATCAGAGACTTCCTTGTTTGTATAATTGGATTAAAGGTTTTGATTCTACACTATAAAGTGGGGCAGACCGGGAGCTTGCTCTCTCCGTTCCTGAGGTTAGTATTAGAAAGGAGAACAGAGAAAGGCCACATGGAGGAGGCCAGGAGAAGCAGCCAAGATGGCAGAGTGCTGAGGGAGAAGCCAGTTAGTGCAGAGTTTGTGTAGAGAGAAGAAGATGGGGAACAGAGGTGAATAAGACTGGTGAGCTAGAAACCTTTGATGCTAGGAAACTCGGCTAAGTCAGTAGCTTTGTGAGCACTGAATGAGTGGGTTTTGGAGCCCAGTGTGTGTTTTTACTTGTCTGCCGGGTGCAAGCTAGGATTAAAGCTAATGGCCCACCAGTTATTGGCTCCGTTGTTTCTTTACCAACTGTCCAAATCTAATGCAAACCTGCATGGGCCAGGCGGCTGTGATGTTGGCCACTACTACTGGCATTATACCACCTCACAGCTGTCAGAATGGTTCTCATTAACAAATCAACACACAATAAGTGCTCGTGAGGGTGTGGAGAAAAGGGAATTCTGCTGCATTGCTGGTGGGAAATGCAGACTGGTGCAACCACTGTGGAAAACAGTATGAAGTTTCCTCAAAAACTTAGAAATGGAACTGGCTTTTGACCCAGATATCCCACTTTTAGGAATATATCCTAACAATACTAAATCACTTATTCAAAAGAAGAAATGCACCCCCGTGTTTATTGCAGTATTGTTTACAACAGCCAAGATCTGGAAACAGCCCAAGTGTTCATCAGTGGACAAGTGGATTGAGAAGCAGTGGTACATATACACAATGGAATACAACACAGTTGTAAAAAAGAAGGAAATTTTATCTTTTGCAATGGCATGGATGGACCTTGAGATTATTATACTAAGTAAAAGAAGCTAGGCAGGGAAAGACAAATATCATATTGTCTCACTTACATGTGGAATCTAATGAACAAAGTGAACTGAGAAGCAGAATAGAGGCAGAGATGGGGTCACAAAAAGCAGAGGGACAGCTGTCAGAGGAAGAGTGATGAGGAGATGGGATCATAGAAGGTGAAAGGATTAGTGAAACCATATATACATAACACAGAGATACAGATAACAGGATAGCAAATCCCAGAGAGAAGGAGGGAGAGAGTTAGGGGGAGGGGCCCAAAGGGAATGTAATGGGAGAAACGGGGGGTGGGGATGAGGGTGCTATATTGAGTGGGACACTTGAATCCATGTAAACACAATAAGTTAAAATTACTAAAAATTAAAAAAAAAAAAGGAAAGCAGCAGAACAGCAGGCTGGAGTAACAGGAGAGCACAAGGACAGAACATGAGCAGGCTTGTCTTGAACATGTGCGAGATAACTGCCCTAAAGAGTTTTCCAGGATTGCAGGAGAACACTGCACCCACAATCCAGCCAGAAAGAAAGCAATTATGCTGAAAATTTAAACACAGGATATTCAACGTAGGAAACTGGTATTAAAATTTGGCAGCATCTGGGAAGCCAACCAGGGAATGATGAAGACAGTGTTTTCCTATTCTTTTTGTCTTTTTTTTTAAAGACAGTGTGTAAAGCCAGTATCCAGGGCCACCATCACAGCCACCTGGCCCATGCAGGTTTGCATTAGATTCGGACAGAAGATAAAGAAACAACGGAGTCAAGAACTGGTGGGCCATTAGCTTTAATTGTAGCTTGCACCTGGCGGGCAAGTAAAAACACACACTGGGCTCAAAACCCCCACTCATTCAGTGCTCACTAAGCTACTGACTTATCCGAGTTTCCTAGAATCAAAGGCTTCTAGCTCACCAGTTTTACTCACCTCTGTTCCCCATCTCTTTCTCCCTGCACAAACTGGCTTCTCCCTCAGCAATCTACCATCTTGGCTGCTTCTCCTGGCCTCCTCCACGTGGCCTTACTCTGCTCTCCTCTCTAATGCTAATCTCAGGAACCCAGAGCGAGCAACCTCCCAGTCTGCCCCACTTTATAGTGTAGAAATCCAAACCTTTAATCCAATCTACAAAAAAGAAAGTCTTGGATACAAAGCCACTTATCTAAGGCTTAAATGGGATTCCTCATAAGAGTGCACCACTCCACATCAAAAAGGGTAGGAAAGAATCCTAAAACTAAGCCTTGGGCTATAACGACTCTACCTGCTTACAGCCTGTCCCACACACACATTTTAACATAATCACGCCCATCCCAAGCAATCACCTGGGTGATGGGCCTCCACGTGGGCAGTGCCATCTTTAACAAAGTGAGCATAATATATTTCATCTGCCCAACACAGTGGTTTTCTCTTTCTTTAAGATTTTATTTATTCATTATAGAGATGAGAAAGAGAGAGAAAGGCAGGTTGGGGGGAGGAGCGGGAAGCATCAATTTGTAGCTTCTCATAGGTGCCTTGAACAGTTAAGCCTGGGGTTTTGAACCGGCGACCTCCGCATTTCAGTAGACGCTTTATCCACTATGCAACCACAGGTCAGGCAAGACAGTGTTCTTATCGCCAGTCCATGGACTGGTCCACCAGAAATTTTGTGTGCATCCAAGAAAGACTTAACCTCTCTGATGTTGTATGAAGATTATAGACCCAATGATCTTAGTCAAATCCACTTATGCTCTGGGTGATTTCTACAGGTGGTTCCCAGAATAATTCTCCTATTTTCACCTGTCCCCAAGTGTAAAAAGGTTGAAAATCACTTGCTTAAAAAACAAAGAAAAATCTGACCTGTGTTGGAGCAGTAGATAAATTGTCACCCTGGAAAGCTGAGGTCTCCAGTTCAAAATCCTGGGCTTGCCTGGTCAAGGCCCATATGGGATTTGATGCTTCCTGCTTCTTGCCCTTTCTCTCTCTCTCTCTCTTTATCTCTCTCTTTCCTTTACAAAACAAAGAATAAAAAAGTTTTTAGAAAAATAGAAAGAACAGTTACAAAGTTATAGAGTCCCCTGGCAGAAAATGCAGGCTGGGTAGGAGTCAGAACAACTCACAAGATGAAAGCTGCTGCTGCATTCATCTAAAAAGGAGAAAAAACACCACCCCCTCTCCATTTGTACTCTCTCCTCAGTGCTCCCAATACTGAAACCCAGGTGGAAACCAGCAGACAGGGAAAGCAGGACACAGTCGGCAGTGGGCAGCCCTCCCAGCTAGTGCAGCAAGGAAAGGTTAAAAATGGGCTGAGGGCCCAGTCTCCTAAAGTGACTGTTGATAAAATACAGCCTTCTTTTGTACTCTATGCAGATGGGCCAGAACCCTGGGTTTCATAAGTGTAAGGTTGTGAACTGTGTGCAGTAACTGAATTTGTTAAAACTTACTCCTGGGAACTGCTACCATTATTTAACATTCACAAAAATCAGGTCACTTTATCCAAAACTGGGATTAGCATAGGTGGGGCTCTATGATCTCATGTCTTAACGGATTCAGTTCAGCAAATATTTACTGAATATTTCTTGCTTGTAGAACACTGTTCCTAGTTTTATTTTAATGTCATGCACTAAGAACAACGCTGAGTTCTAAAATTTGCTTTTGCAGGGATGTATCCCTAAATCTTTCCATGATACTAAAATGGCAGGAACTTTCTTTGAAAGAAGGTGTAAAGCCAGTGGCAAGGCCAACAAAAGGGTCGCCTGGCCCATTCAGGTTCGCATTGGATTCGGACAGTCAGTAATGAAACAATGGAGACAAAAGCTGGTGGGCCATCATATTTAATTCTAGCTTGCACCCGGCGGGCAAGTAAAAACACACACTGGGCTCCAAAACCCACTCATTCAGTGCTCACAAAGCTACTGACTTATCCGAGTTTCCTAGAATCAAAGGCTTCTAGCTCACCAGACTTGTTCACCTCTGTTCCTCATCTCCTTCCTTCTCCCTGTACAAACTGGCTTCTCACTCAGCACTCCACCATATTGGCTGCTTCTACTGGCCTCCTCCATGAGGCCGTTCTCTGCTCTCCTCTGCTCTGCTCTCTAATACTAATCTCAGGAACCGAGAGTGAGAGCAAGCTCCCGGTCTGCCCCACTTTATAGTGTAGAAATCCAAACCTTTTTTCCAATCTACAAACAAGGAAGTCTCTGATACAAAGTCACTTATCTGAGGCATAATGGGAGGATTCCTCATGAGAGTGCACCACCCTACATCATGCAATCAGTCAAAGATGTGGGGAAAAGCTTACTGTTAAAACTAACCCTTGGCTATAATGACCCTGCCTGCTTACACCCTGTCCCCCACACACAATAATATAATTACACCCATCCCAAGCATAAGGGCAACCAATATCATCTGGGCAATGGGCTTCCCCATGGGCAGCGCCATCTTTAACAAAGTGAGCATAATATATTTTATCTGCCCAACACAAGGACATAAGTAATTATTGCTGGATCTTGACGCCCCTAATCCCAGGGGTGAACCCGTTTTCAAACCCAGCCTAGGAGTCCAAGAATTACGCTCTGGCTTACTCCACAGCAAACATCAGGGGTGTGAGTGTCAATGAGTCTGCATCTAGCACAAGAAGGCTGTAGAAGCTGGATATTGCATGACAGGTACCAGAAAACAGAAGCTACATAGCAAGAGTCCCAGAAATGTACATCGGAGTCCTCTTGACTGCACGATGAAATACTGAAATGTGAAACTACACAAAGCTACACATATAGAATGAGGGAGCTATTAGCTGAATTGTTACCAGAGATGACAGAACCAGGACATGTTTGAATTATAACCAGCCAGAGGGAAAAATCTTTGTTGAACACCCATGGAACTTAAGTATAGACCCTAGGAGATTAATATTTTAAGTTCCAGAGGAACCACAGAAAACAATGAAAAGAAGCAAGCTAATAAGAAGTGGTAAAGGTAAACACACAGCTGATACACCGTTAATTTTTAAATTGCAGAAAATAAAAGAACAAAGAATAGATGAGACAAATATAAAAGTAACAAAATGGAACATTTTGTTTAGAAATTAACCTATTGGTTCCAAAATTTATTTGGACAAGCAACATAGTTGGAATAGTGAAAACATTTTGAAAAAGAACTAAGTTGGAGGATTCAAACTACCTTATTTCAAGACTTACTATAAAAGTATAGTAATTAAAACAGTGTGATACTGTAGAAAGATAGACATACAGACCAATGGAGCAGAGCAGATTCCAGGAACATATGGACACATATACAGTCAATCGACTTTCTATAAAGGTGCCAAGAGAAATAATCTTTTTAATAAATGTTGCCAAAACATTTGTAAATCTTTTCCTCCAAGAGTACAAGTTTCCAAACTAGTGTGCCAGCCTTCCGTCCTTACCCTCTTCCAATCTACAGCCACACAGCAATCAGACTACCCTTCCCAAACAAGGATTTCCCTTTTTAGTTCAGCACTGGCTTCACACTGTCCTCAAGAGGATGCCCAGTCTTCTTAGAATGCAGTCTCTTCACAAACCACTTTTTGAGCCTCATACCACGACCTTCCTTCTCTTATGCTCTATATTCATTCTATCCGTATTGAACTACTTACAGATTTTTGTATAAAGTAGGCTCCATCAAATGCCTAGCATGTTCTTCTGCCTGGCTTATGAATATTCACATTTCCTTCAGCATAATACTATGGTATCACCTCCTCCAGGAAGCTCCCTAAGACAATCCATGTCTAGGCATGAACCACTCTGATGAGACCCCTTAGCTCACATACCTACTCCAAACTTCAGTACTTGTCATAGTTTATTGTAATTGCCTATTGTTGGGCAGATAAAATATATTATGCTCACTTTGTTAAAGATGGCACTGCCCACATGCAAGTTTTAAGAGTAAGCTTTTCCCCACACCCTTGACTGATTGGATGATATGGGATGGTGCACTCTCATGAGGAATACTCCCATTATACCTCAGATAAGTGACTTTGTATCAGAGACTTCCTTGCTTGTATAATTGGATTAAAGGTTTTGATTCTACACTATAAAGTGGGGCAGAACAGGAGCTTGATCTCTCTTTCTCAGTTCCTGAGGTTAGTATTAGAGAGAAAAGCAGATTAAAGCCACCTGGGAAAGAGGAGAAGCAGCTAAGAAGGCAGAGTGCTGAGGAAGAAGCCAGTTTGTGCAGAGTTTGTGCAGAGAGAAGGAGATGGGAAACAGAGGTGAGTAAGTCTGGTGAGCTAGAAACCTTTGATATTAGGAAACTTGGATAAGTCAGTAGCTTTGTGAGCACTGAATGAGTGGGTTTTGGAGCCCAGTGTGTGTTTTTACTTGCCCCACCAGGTGCAAGCTAGAATTAAAGCTGATGGCTCACCAGTTCTTGGCTCCATTGTTTCATTACCGACTGTCCGAATCTAATGTGAACCCACACTGGCCAGGCGGCTGTGATCCTGACCCTGGATACTGGCTTTACACCTATTTATTTGTCTGTTTCTCTGTTCTCTGAGGATAAGTGCTACATCTTGCTAACCGTGATGTCCCCAGCTGCTGGCACAGTCCCTGATATGTAGTAGGCTCAACAACTATCCAGGAAATGTGGTCATCTTGTTATCACCTGCCCTTTGTACTTCACAAGTAAATAGGTGTCTCCCAAACACTGAGCTCCTCTGAGGGAGGGGATATGAAGGGCTGGACAGGTTTCTTGGTAAATCATTGATTTATTTTTGTTCCATCTGTGATTCACTCCCAGAATTTTTATTAGCACATTCTAGGTTCACAGCCATATAATCCCCCAATCTCTCATCATCCTCACTTAGGACAAGCTGAGAAGAGTTTGCTTCAGCCAGAGGATTTCAGTTGGACATAAGAAAAGTAGTCCTGGCAAAGGACTGTAAAGAGAAGTTTCAGTGTCCTCCCTTGCAGGGTCAGTGAATTGGCCCCATGCTTCACTGTAGAATGCTAAGGGAGGAGTCCTGTCTAGAGAAATGAAGACATTAAGTAGCTGAAATGCTCTGGGGAAATATCCCACTGAATAGATAAGCAGCATTCACTCTACCATGATCTTCATCACCAGTTTTTATTAAAACAAAGCTAAATAAAACCCAGAGTACATAGACTTCTCAGCACATTTTAGTCAATACTTCTCCCTAGTGTGTGGCCATGACACTACATTAGCCCAGGAGTTTGACCACAGATATGAAAGAGTTAGAGGACACCTGGTGACCATTTCTGAATTTGCTTCAACTAGCTTATTTCAGAGGAGAAAACTGAAATTCAGGTGTTTTACCCTAGGTCACACAGCTAGGGGTCGGCAGAGGTAAGACTGCAGGATTCTTGTCCTCCACCTTTTGCTGCCTCAGCAATTAACAGACAGGCAGGCAAGGGTGCAGAAAGAAAGGCTTCAGGCAGGAGGTAGGGCTTTCTATCAGGCTTTCAAATTCAACAACTTGTAAAGCACTCAGTACTTGCCCCCTAGGAATTTGCAATCTAAAATAAGAGAGACTATGATATAGCTCATATAAAAAAAATCCCAATTTATGCAAGCTGGTTCCTTATGAGAGATATTTTGCATATTTAAAACAAATCTGAAGAGGCAGCAGAGACCCAGTAATGGGGTTTCGTGTTAAACTAAGGATTTCCAATTCAACCCTGGAAAGATGGATGGCTGTTGAAGAGTATTAGCAGAGGAAAGTTATGAACTGGTTACAAATTTAGGAAGGCCACTCTGGCTAATGCTGACAGAGAGCAGGCCTGGAGACAGAGAGATGTGCACGGCTTTGTTGGGGCAATACAAGTTATACATAGTGAGGACCTACAGAAAAGACTGACTCCTCATTTTCTACCTTGAATAACTAGAGGCCTATAGGATTATCAAACTTTATAGAGGACACAGGAGAAGTTTTGTGAGGTCAGAGAAGCAATCATTTCAATTTTTGACATACTAAATTTAAAGGCCCTACAGGCCATCCAGGTAGAAATGACCCAGTAGGCAGTTGGACAGGCAGGCCTGGAGCTCAAATGCACAATGTGAATTGAGTTACAGATTAGCTGAGGCTTGGAGACACATGCAGCTGCCCAGGGAGGTCATGTGGAACAAGAAGACAAGAGGGAGATGGGTGAGAGCCCACCTTATGAACTGGGCAGAGTCCACATGTGAGACAGAGGAGAGCAGTGGGGTCTCACATCACAGAAGAGAAACAAGCAAAAAAAAAAATGTGCTAAGCACTGTAAAAGGCTAAAAGAAAAAACCATGTCAGCAGTGCTGACAGGTCACAAAAAGCAAAGTAAGATGATACATAATCAGATTTGACAACATGAACGTCTTTAAATATTTTATTTATTTATTTTTAAGTGAGAGAAAGGAAGATAGAGAGATAGATTCCCACATGTGCCCTGATAGGAATTCATCTGGCAATTCTCGTTTTAGGCTGATGCTCTGCCTATCTTGGGATGCATGCAGGCAACCAAGCTATTTGTAGCACCTGAGATAGAGGCTCGATGGAGTCATCCTCAGCACCTGGGGCTGATGTGCTCAAATCAATCAAGCCATGGCTTCAGGAGGAGAAGAAACAGGGCATGAGAGAAGGAGGAGGGAGAGGGTAAAAGCATAAGAATGCGTCTCCATTGTGTCCTTACCCAGAATCATACTCAGGACACTCTACCACTGAATCAACTGGCCAGGGCCTCCTTGTGCCTTTGAGCATATTTTCCTGGGGTAATGGAGGAGAAACCCCATGCAGATAATTTCAAAAGATTGAAGGACAGGGAGTAGAGATATTGAAACATACTTTTTAAGCACTTTTGCCAGAAAGACAAATAAGAAAATAATCTGTCCTATTGTTATCTCAAAGAAAACCTGCTCTTATATCACAGTTTCCTTTTAAAAGTTTGTACAGTCCCAGAACAATTTATGAATACCACCTTAGTACAGAAGCTCTCCTACTACAGTCAGAGCAATGAATCGCTTAGAAGTAGGTAGCCATCAAGAATACAGTATTGAGTGCTAAGGTTTGAGCTGCATTGTTCCACCCCACACTGCTGAGTGCTTGCTGGAGGGTGGGCGGTGGCAGGATGCAGAAGTGTGGTCCCATAGGCAGGGGCAGAAGCTGGGGGCTCATTGTGGATGTGGCCCAGGTACAAGCTCAGTTTGGCCCTGTGTGGGCAGAGGCTTAGGGTTGCCTTGGCATCAGAAGAAGTGCACAAATGTAGTCCGGCCCCGCAACTGCAGGCCAGGTGAGCAAGAGCAGTCAGCCTGCAGTATCCCCCCCGCCACAGGGGCAAGGCAAAAGACAGGGAACTGACTGAAACGTGCAGCTGAGCACAGTCTCCCCCACAGGGGCAGGGTGAAGGCCATGCTGGTCATGGCTTGTAACCTGGATGCAGGAACACAGTCCCACCCTTGGAGGAGGTGCGGCCACTGGGCCGGCCAAGGCTTGCAGCCCGAACACACAAACACAATCCTGCCTGCAGAGACAAGGCGAAAACCTCAGCAACTGCGGTTGCAGGCCAGTGATGGCAATGCCTGAGCCCGAACGCCCGAGGCAGCAGCAGACAGGGTGTCGGGCATGCAGATAGACCACACCTAGAAAACACAGAGGCCACACATATCCAACTCCTGTGGCCACACCCTTCTTATACACAGACAAAATGAGAAGGTAGAGAAATGCAACCCAAATGAATCAAGAGAAATCCCCAGAAAAAAGATTTTAATGAGTCAGAAATCACCATATTACTGGATGCAGAGTTTAAAGAAATGATTGTTAGGATGCTCAGAGATCTTAGAGCAACAAAGATGGTTATAATAAGCACCTAAATAAAGAAATAGCAAAAATAAAAAAGGACATTGAAATAATAAAAAAGAATCAGTCAGAAATGATAAATATAATATCAGAAATGAAGACCACACTGGAAAGAATTAAAAGCAGGATGGATGAAACTGAAGATTCAATCAGCAACTTAGAGGACAAGATAAACGAAAGCACAGAGCAGAAAAAAGAAAAGAGGTTCAAAAAGTTAAGGGAGCTCTGTGACAACATGAAGAGAAATAACATTCGCATCATAGGGGTTCCTGAAGGAGAAGAGAAACAACAAGGGATAGAGAATCTGATTGAAGAAATCATAGCTGAAAACTTTTCTAAATTGATGAAGGAAAAGGTCACAAAAGTTCAAGAAGCACAGAGAGTTCCATTAAGAATGAACGCAAAAAGGTATACACCAAGACACAACAAATTAAAATACACAAATTAAGAGATAAAGAAAAAATACTAAAAACTGTAAGAGAAAAGCAGTCTATTACCTATAGAGGAGCCCCCATAAGGATGACATCTGACTTCTCAACACAAAGGTCAGAGGACAGAAGAGATTGGCAAGAAATATTCAAAGTAATGCAAAACAAAAGACTACAACCAAGACGTTTTTATCCAGCAAGGCTATCATTTAAAATTGAAGGAGAAATAAAAAGCTTCCCAGACAAAAAATAAATAAAACTCAAGGAATTCAGTACAACCAAACCAATGCTACAAGAAATGTTAAGGGGCCTGCTGTAAACAGAACAAAGGGAGAAAAAAATCTAGTAAAAGAGAAATGTAGATTTAAAGATTAAAGTGGCAATAAACAACTACATGTCAATGATAACCTTAAATGTAAATGGATTAAATGCTTCAATCAAAAGACATAAGGTAGTTGCATGGATAAGAAAACAGGACCCATACATATGCTATCTCCAAGAGACACACCTCAAAACAAAAGATACACATAGACTGAAAATAAAAAGATGGAAAAAATATTTCATGCAAATGGAAATTTAAAATAAAGCTGGGAGAGCAAATCAGACAAAATAGACTTCAAAGCAAAGACTATGGTAAAAGATAAAGAAGGTCACTACATTAATGATAAAGGGAGCAATCCAACAGAAAGAGATAATCATTATAAATATCTATGCACCTAATATAGAAACACCTAAATACACAAAGCAGATTTTGATGGGCATAAAGGGCAAGATCAAGAGCAATATTATAATAGTAGGAGATTTTAATACCCCACTAACATCACTGGATAGATACTCAAGAAAGAAAATTAACAAAGAAACAGCAGACTTAAAGGATGCACTAGATCAACTGGATTTAACAGATATCTTTAAAACCTTTCACCCTAAAGCAGCAGAATATACATTCTTTTCCAGTGCTCATGGTACATTCTCTAGAGTAGACCACATGCTAGGACACAAAATGTGTTTCAAAAAATTTAAGAAGATTGAAATTATATCAAGCATCTTCTCGTATCACAATGGCATGAACCTAGAAATCAACTACAATAGAAAAACTGAAAAACAAACACTTGGAAACTAAATAGCACATTATTAAATAAAGAATGGGTTAACAATGAGATCAAGTAAGAAATCAAAAATTTCCTTGAAACAAATGACAATGAACATACAACAACTCAAAATTTATGAGACACAGCAAAGGCAGTCCTGAGAGGGAAGTTCATAGCATTACAGGCATACCTTAGGAAGCTAGAAAAAGCTCAAATAAAAAATTTAACCCTGCATCTAAAAGAACTAGAAATAGAACAGCAAGTAAAACCCAGAGGAAGTAGAAGGAAGCAAATAATGAAGATAAGAGCAGAAATAAATTACATAGAAGCTAAGAAAACAATAGAGGATGAATGAAACCAAGAGCTGATTCTTTGAAAGGGTAAATAAAATTGATTACACTTTAACCAGACTCACCAAGAATAAAAGAGAGAGGACTCAAATAAATAAAATTAGAAATGAGAGAGAAGAAGTAACAACTAACACAGCAGAAATACAAAGAATTGTAAGAAAATGCTATGAAGAACTGTATGCCATAAAATTAGACAACCGACGCAAAATGGACAGATTCCTCAAAACATAATCTTTCAAAAATCAATATAGAATTATCAGAAAACCTAAACAGACCAATTTCATCAAATGAGATTGAAACAGTTATCAAAAAACTCCCAACAAACAAAAGTCCTGGGCCAGATGGCTTCACCAATGAATTTTGCCAAATATTCAAAGAAGAACTAACTCCTATCCTTCTCAAGCTATTTCAAAAAATTCAAGAGGAGGGAAGACTTCCAAATTCCTTTTATGAGGCAAGCATAATACTGATTCCAAAACCAGGCAAAGACACTACAAAGAAATAAAACTGTAGCCCAATATCCCTGATGAACTTAGATGCTAAAATTCTCAACAAAATATTAGCAAACCAGATCCAGGAATACATGAATAAAAATATATATTATGATCAGCTGGGATTTATTCTAGGGAGACAAGGCTGGTACAATATCTGCAAATCAATCAATGTGATTCAACACATAAACAAAAGAAAGGATAAAAATTACATGATAATATTAATAGAGGCAGAAAAAGCATTTGATAAAATATAGCACCCATTTATGATCAAAACCCTCAGCAAAGTGGGAATACAGGGATCATACTTCAACATGATAACAGCCATCTATGACAAACCCAGAGCCAACATCATACTCAATGGGCAAAAATTAAAAGAAATCCCCTTAAGATCAGAAACAAGGCAGGGGTCCCTCTTTCTCCACTCTTATTCAACATAGTTCTGGAAGTCCTAGCTACAGCAATCAGACAAGAAGAAGGGATAAAAGGCATACAAATTGGAAAAGAAGAAGTAAAACTATCATTATTTGCTGATGATATGATACTGTACATAGAAAACCCTAAAGTCTCAGTCAAAAAACTACTGGATCTGATAAATGGATTCAGCAAGGTGGCAGGATATAAAATCAATATTCAGAAATCAGTAGCATTTTTATACACCAGCAATGAATTGTCTAAAAGAGAAATTAAGAAAACAATACCTATCACTATTACAACAAAGAAAATTAAGTACCTAGGAGTAAATTTAATAAAAAAGATTAAAGACTTGTACTTGGAAAATTATAAAACATTGTTAAAAGAAATCAAGGAAGATACAAACAAGTGGAAACATATACCATGTTCATGGATAGGAAGAATAAACACCATTAAAATGTCTATATTACCCAAAGTAATCAAATAATTCAATGCAGTTTCTATTAAAATACTAATGACATACTTCAAAGATATAGAGCAAATATTCCAAAAAATTTTATTAAACCAAAAAAGAACATGAATAGCCTCAGCAATACTAAAAAGAAGAATAAAGTGTGTGGGGGGTATTACACTTCCTGATATCAAGTTATACTACAGGGCCATTATACTCAAAACAGCTTGGTACTGGTAGCAAAACAAGTATACAGATCAATGGAACAGAACAGAGAACCCAGAAATAAACCCAGTAAGTAAGAGCATACAATGGAGTAAAAACAGTCTTTTTAACAAATGGTGTTGACAAAATTGGACAAGTACCTGCAAAAAAATGAAACTGGATCACCAACTTACACCATTCACAAAAGTAAACTCAAAATGGATAAAGGACTTAAATGTAAGTCAGGAAACCATAAACATCTTGCTAGAAAACATAGGCAGTAAACTCTTTTTGATATTTCTCGTAGCAATGTATTTGCTGATTTATCTCCACAGGCAAGTAAAATAAAGGACAGGATAAACAAATGGGACTATATCAAACTAAAAAGCTTTTGCACAGAAAAAGACACTATTAACAAAATAAGAAAACAACCCACACAATGAGAGAATATATTCACCAATACGTCTGATAAGGGGTTAATAAACAAAATTTATAAAGAACTTGTAAAACTCAACACCAGGAAGATAAAAAATCCAATCAAAAAAATAGGCAAAAGTAATGAGTAGACACTTCTCTAAAGAGGACATACAGATGGTCAAAAGGCATATGAAAAAATGTTCAACATCATTAATCATTAAAGAAATGCAAATTAAAACCACAATGAGATACCACCTCACACTAGTCAGAATGGCGCTTATTAATAAAACAACACATAATAAGTGATGGAGAGGGTACAGAAAAAGGGAACTCTCCTGCACTGCTGGTGGGAATGCAGACTGGACTGGTGCAGCCACTGTGGAAAACAGTATGGAGATTCCTCAAAAAATTAAAAATGGAACTGCCCTTTTACCCAGCTATCCCACTTTTAGGAATATATCCTATGAATAGCAAATCACTGATTCAAAAAAAGAAAAGCACCCCATGTTTATGGCAGCATTGTTCACAATAGTGAAGAGCTGGAAACAGCCCAAGTGTCCATCAGTGGACGAGTGGATTAAAAAGCTGTGGTACATATACACAGTGGAATACTACACAGCCTTGAGGAAAAAGAAAATCTTACCTTTCACGACAACATGGATGGACCTGGAAACTATTCTGTTAAGTGAAATAAGCAGGCAGAGAAAGAAAAATATTATATGACCTCACTCATTTGAGGAATCCAATGAACAATGTGAACTGAGCAATGGAACAGAGGCAGAGGGTGGATCAAAGGGACCACAAGGAAAGCGGTCAGAGGGAAAGTACAAGAGAATATAGGATCAGAGAAGTGGAAGAGATTAATGAAATTATATAAACATAACAGCATTATAGAGAACAGGACAGCAAATCCTAGAGGGAGGGGGGAGGTCATTGGGGGGAGGGGGAATGAGGTGGAGGGAGATATATTCGGTGGGACACTTGAATCTATGTAAACACAAATTAAAATCATAAAAAAATGATCCCCACAAACAAACAAGCAAACATAAAGGCCCAAAAGAAATCAAGAAAAATAAACATGTGAGCAGAGATGTTTAATCAAAAGTAATCCTTTTTATGTCTAATTATAATGTATGACAAAAAATGGCAATAATCTAAAGGTTAAAAAATGGGAAATGTTTAATAAATTATATTTTCCTATTTAGAATGTACAGCCAAAAAAATAAATAAAGGTTGTGAAAACACAATAATGAGTGTTCTTCCTTCAGTGGCAGGCCTACTTGCTACCCTTGGGACTGCCACGAGGTCACCTAAGACCTAGTTCTTGAAGGACACAAGCATCCCTTTATGGTGGCTGCAAGGTTGAGGGAAGAAGGCCAAGCACAAAGCCCACAGCTAGATGCCAGGCAGCCAGCAGACCTGCGTGGGGAACTATCTGATCTAAGCCAGACAGTGTGGGCCTGATATCAGCAGCCCTTGGGGCTAGAGGCACAGAAGGGAGATTGGAAGGGGGTAGAGGGTGGTCTGGGGAGAGAAGAACCTAATTCATAAATCAGAACAGTTCTGAACCATCAGCAGGTCAGGGTCTGTTTACCAACTTCCAGATCGAGGATGGGTCCTGGGCGAGAACCGCCAAGGAGCTAAGAGAGTATCAGAGCCCTTCAGGTCACAGGTTCCCTGGTGACTGGGTCCCACTCCTGGCCTGTCAAACTTGATGTCTTTTTACTGAAAAGACAACAACCATGCCAGACAATATTGTAAAAGTTGTACATCTTAATATGCTCCCTAAAGTCATTTTTCAAACTCTTAGTAATTGCTTTAAAATGGAATTTTCATGAGTTTTTCTCACTTTACCTTTATATGTCAAAGAAGTGTTAGAATGGTAAGCTCAGTTGAATGACAAAACACAATTCTAAACTTCTCTGTCTTCATTCATTCATTCATTCTTCATTTATTTGATGATTACCCATGAGCACTCTGTCAGGCACATGAAGAAGGTGGAGACATGTAACACCTGCCCACACTGAGGGTCTGTGACCACGGGAGAGCAGACAGGACTTGTGTGTCTTCTGTATGTCTCAATTTAGGGTCCCTAGAATGATCCAAAGACAAAGAACTACATGCAGAAGTTTTGGGACAAATATTCATGGGAAATACATCTATAAAGACATGGGGAAGACAAAATCAAGAAAGGGAGGAGGTGACCCGTAAAGCAGCTGCAGCTGAGGCCTCTGCTAATCCTATGGAGAGTTCTTGATTGGCGTGGTCTTTCTGAGTTTCTCCAGATTGAGGCAAGGGGGCTGGGCTGTTGTATACCTGCCTCAGTGGTCACTGGCAATAATCTCCTCCACAGGGTGGGCTGCTTTCCATTTCCAGGGGCAATGCCCGGAAAGGGGTACAGCTGTGAACCATCCTGCCAGCTGAGAACTTCTAGAATTATAAACAAATCATCAAACACAATGGCCACACCCTCCCCCTTACACTTCATGAACAGCAAACATTGCATCCCATATGAATGGGCCATACTTACCCCTGACCCTTAGAAAATTTCAATGAGGAGGACTGCCTACTAGTATATCGCTCCAGGAAAGTGAGAACTTGGAGACAGCCTGATCTCATGCTTCACCATCTCTGAGAGTTTAATCACCCAGAAGAGTGTCTATTGCTTCATTAATTCTCTGACTATGACCATTACAGTCAGAAAAGCAAACAGAGCAGCTGGAGAAGACAAATACTACCTAGCCACCTGCAACATGAAGATAGACTTTGTAATGCCAGCAGGCATTAGTTAACTGGGTAGCAAGTTGACAGCTAATCCTGTCCCAAGTGACCCTTCTTAAGAGGCCCTCTGTTTGTTTTTATTTTATTAATTTTAATGGGGTGACACCAATAAATCAAGGTACATATGTACAATGAAAACATCTTCAGATTATCTTATCATTCAATTGTGTTGCATACCTACCACCCAAAGTCAAATTGTCCTCTGTCACCTTCTATCTAGTTTTCCCTGTGCCCCTCCCCTTCTCCCTATCCCACCTTGCCCTCCCGGCCCCCACCCCGTAACCACCACCAACTTTCTTGTCCATATCTCATAGTCTCACTTTTATGTCCCACCTATGTATGAAATCATGCTGTTCTCAGGTTTTTTTTTCCTGATTTACTTATTTCACTCCGTATAATGTTATCAAGGTACATCCATTTTGTTGTAAATGATCCGATGTCATCATTTCTTATGGCTGAGTAGTATTCCATAGTATATATGTACCAATGCTTTTTAATCCACTCGTCTTCTTATGGACACTTGGGCTGTTTCCAGATCTTCGCTATTGTGAACAATGCTGCCACAAACATGGGGGCGCATTTCTTCTTTTCGAACAGTGTATGGTGTTCTTATGGTATATTCCTATAAGTGGGATAGCTGGGTCAAAAGGCAGTTCGATTTTTAATTTTCTGAGGAATCTCCAAACTGTTTTCCACAGAAGCTGCACCAGTCTGCATTCCCACAGCAGTGCAGAAGGGTTCCCTTTTCTCCACATTCTCCCCAGCACTTATTCTGTGTTGTTTTGCTGATGAGCGCCATTCTGACTGGTGTAAGGTGATATCTCACTGTGGTTTTAATTTGAATTTCTCTAATGATTAGTGATGTGGAGCATCTTTTCATATGCCTATTGGCCATCTGTATGTCCTCTTTGGAGAAATTTCTATTCATTTCTTTTGCCCATTTTTTGATTGGATTGTTTGTCTTCCTGGTGTTGAGTTTTATGAGTTCATTATAAATTTTGGTTATTAACCCCTTATCAGACGTGCTGTCGAATATGTTCTCCCATTGTGTGGTTTGTCTTTTTATTCTGTTCTTATTGTCTTTAGCTGTGCAAAAACTTTTTAGTTTGATATAGTCCCATTTGTTTATCCTGCCTTTTATTTCATTTGCCCGTGCAGATAAATCGGCAAATATATTGCTACTACAGATGTCAGAGAGCTTGCTGCCTATGTTTTCTTCTATGATGCTTATGGTTTCACGGCTTACGTTTAAGTCTTTTATTCATTTTGAATTTGTTTTTTTGAATGGTGTAAGTTGATGGTCTAGTTTCATTCTTTTGCAGGTAGATGTCCAATTTTCCCAGCACCATTTGTTAAAGAGGCCGTCTTTACTCCATTGTATGTTCTTTCCTCCTTTGTCAAATATCAGTTGTCCATAAATGTGTGGCTTTATTTCTGGGTCCTCTTTTCTGTTCCATTGATCTATGTGCCTGTTCTTATGCCAGTACGAGGCTGTCTTGAGTATAATGGCTTTGTAGTAAACCTTGATATCTGGAAGAGTGATACCTCCTGCTTTATTTTTTCTTTTTAGGACTGCTGAGGCTATTCGTATTCATTTTTGGTTCCACATAAATTTTTGGAATATGTGTTCTATATCTTTGAAGTATGTCATTGGTATTTTCCTTGGCATTGCATTGAATTTATAAATTGCTTTGGGTAATATAGACATTTTAATGATGTTTATTCTTCCTAGCCATGAGCACGGTATATGCTTCCACTTGTTTGTATCTTCCTTGATTTTCTTTATCAATGATTTATAATTTTCCGAGTACAAGTCCTTAACCTCCTTGGTTAAATTTACTCCTAGGTACTTTATTTTTTTGGCTGCAATAGTGAAGGGGATTGTTTCCTTAATTTCTTTTGCTGACAGTTCATGGTTTTTATATAGAAATGCCTCTGATTTCTGAGTATTAATTTTATATCCTGCCACCTTGCTGAATTCATTCATAAGGTCCAGTAGTTTTTTGACTGAGACTTTAGGGTTTTCTATATACAATATCATATCATCTGCAAATAGTGACAGTTTTACTTCTTCTTTTCTAATTTGGATGCCTTTTCTTTCTTCTTCTTGTCTGATTGCTGTAGCCTGGACTTCCAGAACTATGTTAAATAAAAGTGGTGAAAGGGGGGACCCCTGCCTGGTTCCTGATCTTAAGGGGATTGCTTTTAATTTTTGTCCATTTAGTATGATGTTTGCTGTGGGTTTGTCGTAGATGGCCTTTATCATGTTAAGGAATGTTCTCTGTATTCCCACTTCACTGAGAGTTTTGAGCATGAATGGGTGTTTCATTTTATCAAATGCCTTTTCTGCATCTATTGAAATTATCATGTGATTTTTGTCCTTCCTTTTGTTTATGTGATGAATCACATTGATTGATTTGCAAATATTGAACCAGCCTTGCCTCTCAGAATAAATCCCACTTGATCATGGTGTATGATTTTTTTCATATATTGCTGGATCCGCTTGGCTAATATTTTGTTGAGAATTTTAGTGTCTAAATTCATCAAGGATATAGGCCTATAATTTTCTTTCTTTGTGTTGTCTTTGCCCGGTTTTGAGATCAGAATTATGCTCGCCTCATAAAAGGAGTTTGGTAGTCTTCATTCTTTTTGAATTTTTTGAAATAGCTTGAGGAGGATAGAAGTTAGTTTTTCTTTAAATATTAGATAGAATTCATTAGTGAAGCCATCAAGCCCAGGACATTTCTTTTTTGGGAGCTTTTTGATAACTGTTTCGATTTTATTTGTTGTAATTGGTCTGTTTAGGTGTTCTGATTCTTCCAGATTGATTTTTGGAAGTTTATATGATTTAAGAAATTTGTCCATTTCACCAAGATTGTCTAATTTTTTGGCATAGAGTTCTTCATAATATTTTCTTACAATGCTTTGTATTTCTGCTGTGTCAGTTGTTATTTCTCCACTGTCCTTTCTAATTTTATTTATTTGAGTCCTCTCTCTTTTTTTCTTCGTGAGTCTAGTTAAAGGTTCATCATTCTTGTCTACCTTTTCAAAGAACCAGCTTCTAGTTTCATTGATCCTCTGTATTGTTTTTTAGCCTCTATGTCATTTATTTCTGCTCTGATCTTTATTATTTCCTTCTTTCTACTTGTCCTGGGTTTTATTTGCTGTTGTTTTTCTAGTTCTTTTAGATGCAGGGTCAGGTTGCTTATTTGAGCTTTGTCTAGCTTCTTATAATATGCCTGTAGTGCAATGAACTTCCCTCTCAGTACTACTTTTGCTGTGTCCCATAAATTTTGAGTTGATGTATGCTCATTATCATTTGTTTCTAAAAACGTTTTTATTTCTTCTTTGATCTCATTGTTAATCCATTCATTATTTAATATCATGCTATTTAGTTTCCAAGTGTTTGAGTATTTTTCAGTTTTTCTTTTGTGGTTAATTTCTAGTTTTATGCCATTGTGATCAGAGAAAATGCTTGATATGATTTTAATCTTCTTAAATTTGTTGAGAGCATTTTTGTGTTCTAACATGTGGTCTATCCTAGAAAATGTACCATGAGCGCTTGAGAAGAATGTATATTCTACTGCTTTAGGGTGAAAAGTTCTGAAGATATCTATTAAATCAAGTTGATATAGTGTATCCTTTAAGTCTGCTGTTTCTTTATTAATTTATTTTTTTGTGGATCTATCCAGTGTTGTTAGTGGGGTATTGAAATCCCCTACTATGATAGTATTGCTGTTAATCTCGCCCTTTATATCCATCAAAGTCTGCTTTATGTATGTCAGAGCTCCTATAATTGGTGCATAGATATTTATAATAGTTATATCTTCCTGTTGAATTGTTCCCTTTATCATTATGTAGTGTCCTTCTTTATCTCTTACTACAGCCTTTGTTTTAAAGTCCATTTTGTCAGATATAAGTACTGCTATTCTGGCTTTTTTTTCATTTCCATTTGCATGAAATATTTTTTTCCATCCTTTTACCTTCAGTCTATGTGCATCTTTGGTTTTAAGGTGTGTTTCTTGTAGACAGCATATATATGGGTCCTGTTTCTTTATCTATGCAGCTACCCTATTTCTTTTGATTGGATCATTTAATCCATTTACATTTAAGATTATTATTGATATGTAGTTATTTATTGCCATTTTATTCTTTAAAGCTGTATTATTATTTTTTATTTTTGCTATATTCTTTCCTCCCTTTGAACTGTTCACAACAGGCCCTTAGTATGTCTTGCAGAATTGGTTTAGTTTTAATGAATTCCTTGAGGCTTTCTTTGTCTGGAAAGCTCTTTATTTCTCCTTCAATTTTAAACATTAGCTTTGCTGGATACAGTAGTCTTTGTTGTAGGTTCTTGTTCTGCATTACTTTTATTATATCTTGCCACTCCCTTCTGGCCTAAAGTGTTTTTGTTGAGAAGTCCGATGTCATCCTTATGGGGGATCCTTTGTAGGTGATAACCTTTTTTCTCTAGCAGCTTTTAAAATTTTTTCTTTATCCCTTAGCTTTGGTATTTTAACTATGATGTGTCTTGGTGTAGATTTTTTGGGGTTTCTCTTTAGTGGAGTTCTGTGTGCTTCTTGAATGTGTTGAATGTTTCCCAGCCTTAATTTAGGAAAGTTTTCACCTTTGATTTGATTGAACAAAGTTTCCATTTCCTGTTCTCTTTCCTCTTCTTCAGGCACCCGTATGATGCGAATGTTGTTTCTCTTCATGTTGTCACAGAGCTCCCTTAGAGTTTCCTCACATTTTTGAATCTCTTTTCCTTTTTCTTCTCTGCTTCTGTAACTTTGTTTATTGTGTCCTCTAACTCGCTTATTCGATCCTCAGTGTGATTCATCCTGCTTTTAATTCCTTCCATTGTGGTCTTCAGTTCTGATACTGTATTTGTCATTTCTGTCTGGTTCTTTTTTATTATTTCAATTTCGTTTTTTATACTTGTTATCTCTTTATTTAGGTGTTCATAGTGACTATCCATTGTTGCTCTAACTTCTTTGAACATCCTAACTATCATTATTCTAAATTCTGCTTCTGGTAATTTGATTATATCTGGTTCATTCAGGTCCTTCTCTGGGGATTTCTCTTGATTCATTTGGTTTGCATTCCTCTGCCTGCTCATTTTGTCTGTGTATAAGCAAGTTGTGGCCACTGGAGTCCAGTAGGTTTTGTCTTTGTGTTCTCTAGGTGTGGTCTGTCTGCAGACCTGCCACCATCTCTGCTGCTGCCTAAGGCGGTTGGGTATGGGTGTTGCCAGCGCCAGCCTACTGCGGCTGTTGCTGTGATTTCAGCCTCTCCTCCGTGAGAGGGGCTGTCACTCAAGCCACAAGCCTCGGTACCAAGGGTAGAGGTGAGCACCTTTTCTCAGCTGCGGACCCAGCCTGTTTCTGGGCTTACGCCCAGCACCCACAGTCAGAGCCTGCTTTCCACAGTTTCGCAGTTTGGGCAGGGCTTTTGACGTGCTCTCAGCTGTGAGCCTTTGCCCGTCCAGAGATTTAGCCCCGCCCTCGAGGCCAGGGCCCTCCTGCGCAGGGTCACAAACCGGGTTTATTGGGCTGGGTGTGTTTGCTGGCGTGAGCTCAGCTGCGAGCTTCCGCTTGTCCTGGGGTCTACCCCGCCCCTGCGTTCGGAGCCCCCTCACGCACCTAAGAAGGCAAACCGCAGTTTCTCCATGGTTTCTCCAGCCAGGCTGGGCTAGTAGCGTGAGCTCAGCCGCGAGCTTCCGCTTGTCCTGGGGTCTAACCCACCCCGTGTTCGGAGCCGCTCACGCACACAGGATGGCTAACTGCGGTTTCTCCGGCGGGGTGGGAGGCCCTCTGTTTTATAAGAAGCACTCAGAAGCCATATTTACCACTTAAATAGATAAACTTCCCAATGGCAGCCAACAAATGCTCCCTTTCTTTCTTCAGCTGAGGAGCATCTGAAAATAGTATACAGTCCCAGAATAGTGGTCGCACACCTGAATGTATGAGGGGACGGTACGAGGTCAGGCTGGGAGGAGAGGAGTAGGAGGTGGGGGCAGGGGGCTGTAGAGAGAGGGCCCTGTTACTGCAGCATAGACACTGGTGAGTAGAGCTAAGTTCCAGAGTGAGCTGTTATATGAAAGAAGAGAGAAGTTAGAAGGATTGTCAAAATTTGTCTAGTCTACTCCCTCATTCTATATTAAAATAATAAAAAAAACCTCAAAAACTATAACCCAGAGTGGAGAACTGACTTGCCCAACATCACGCAAATAGCTCATGATAGGATCAGATTAGAACTTAGATCTCCTGATTTCCATTCCAGGATTCTGCACACCACCCCGAAGAAAATGGATGAAAGGGAGAAAAGTGGGTAACAAAGTAAGTAAAGAGATGAAGCTAAAATTTAAAAAGGAGAAGAACAGGGTGAAAGATTAAACTCGGAAAGATAGACACAGGCAAAGAACAATTATTAAAACTGACGCAGATGCTAAATTTCATGTGCACAAAAGGAGAAGTGAAGCTAAATTCTCAGATGTTCACTTTCATATTTAAGCAAAATGAATACATTACTTGTCACTCTTGTAGCAAAAAAATCACTTGGACCAAAAACGAGAAACCAAGCACCAGCCTGATATTGTGAGCAGTGAAGGATGTTTGCTTCTGTTTACATCTCAGCCCACAAGTGAGGCCAGGAGGGCACAGTCAGAGCCAGGTACCAGGGCAGAAGAGAGAGGGAGACCAACCTGAGGGTCCTCCTCTCATTCCTCCTCCATGGCATTCAGTGCAACTGGCTCCTGTGACTGTCCCAGAAGGGAAAACAGCTTCACTGTCAGGTTATCTCATTTTCCACATTTTAATAATAAATCTATTCTGGGTTGGTAAATGAAGCAAGTAAGTACTTGATGACAGGGTCACTTAGTGCCAAAAGAAAAGTTTGATTCTGCCAGACAAGACTCATGTCATTACTCACGCCAGGGTTCCCATATGACCACTGTCATGACCCTCGTCAACCTCCTTCCTTGAGCTGACTCATCCTTGATCTTGTTTCTCTGCAGAGTTGCCAGAAAGGGGGCACTAGGGATCCAGATGGGAAGGAAAGTCATTTACATGTTGGCTACTTAGGAAATTGAAAATCTGCCATGGGACTCTGGCACAGAGTGAATTGATTTCCTATAATGTCTGGATCCTAAAGTTACTGGAGAAATAATGTTAGGAATAGGTGAGGAATTGGAAAGGCTGAACAATCAGAAGTTAACTAGCAGAGTAGGAAGAGGTCAGCATTCAGCAGAGATGAGTGTTTAAGGCCCTTGTTCACTTGCATCCCTCATGAACCTGACTCTATTTTTTAGTTTGTTCCAACCTGAAGACCTGAATCCTGGGGTCTCTCCTGTCATGCTTACCCTGACTCTTGCTTCCCTTGGCCTGATGATCTGATTCTCTGTGTTCCTGACCCTACTTCTTTCTATCCTAGAATTACCCTCTCTCTGTTCCTGACCCAGTAATGGTATGCCATGTACTCAGTGCTAAGCACTTGACATGAGCTATCTCATTTAATAAACTCTGGATCTCTGGCTTCAGTAGTACATGACCATACACCTAAGGCCTGCCTCCTCTGCACAGTTGGGGCTGGTGTACCATCTTACCCAAGGGGTGGGTCCCAGAATCACTAAGGGAACTTAGTCAAAATATACATACCAGAACCATCAAAGCCTTCTGGAATAGAATCTATTCCTAAAAAGTTCCCCAGATGGTTGGAAAGATAACTCCTGATTAAGAGCTGTAGATCTGAGCTCTAAAGGGCATCCTGGCTTTGGCTAATCCCACCACTCCGGGAATACACCAAAGTCCTTCATTTGCCGTGGAGGCCCTGCTGCAGCCCTAATCTGGGCACCTGGTGTATCTAGCTTCTCCTACACATTTCATTCCAAAGTTTTTTTTAAGTGATTTGGAGTTAAGCATTGGTTCAGATAATCTATTCTCTTTCTTACATTGCTCAGAAACTCCTTTGGCAGAGACTACCTGAGTCCCTGGAAGAACTTTCAAGCATGCCACACCTATAACTCATTCAGTCTTCAAAATAAAAATGCTAATGACAACCAGAAATAGGATTGCTCTGCCCCCAGATTTTATGGTAAGAAGAGACAGCCTGTGAATCAGGTAATCAAAAAGGCAAGCTAGTGGGGAACCCATAACCTGATAAAACCGCCCAACCACCAATGCCTTTAATTAAGCATTAAATTAAGAAAGTAATTAAAAGTAATAATAATAATAGCTGGGCTATACTGCTAGGAAGGATGTATGGGAGATGAGGAAGAGATGCCCTTGACCGCATCCACTAAAAGAATAGAAAGGATTTTTCTAAATGTGGAAGCCACCCACTGAACAAGGTGTTGAAGGGCAGCAGAGAAAAGAAGCAACTTCCAATTTTGCCCAAGACAAACAAATGGAGGCAAGTGCCAGTACAGTGGAGCAGAGTGGTCAAGACAATCAGGTTTTCAAACCAGACAGGCTTGAATTCAAATCCCAATTTCTTCACTTCTTATTTATGTGATGTCAGGGAAAGACACAACTTCATCTACTGTAAGTGTCAAGAATCATCATATCTACATCACAGAGCTAATGTTGTATATTAATAACCAGACAACTTAGCTTCATAAGAAACTGTAGTTAAAATCATAACCTGACCTTTGGTGGCACAGTGGATAAAGCATCAACCTGGAATGCTGAGGTCACCAGTTCGAAACCCTGGGCTTGCCTAGTCAAGGCACATATGGGAGTTGATGCTTCCTGCTCCTCCCCCTTTCTCTTTCTTTCTCTCTCTCTCTTTTCTAAAGTGAATAAATAAATTTTAAAAACCTTAAAGCCTGACCAGGCGGTGGTGCAGTGGATAGAGCGTCAGACTGGGATGCGGAGGACCCAGGTTCGAGACCCCGAGGTTGCCAGCTTGAGTGCGGGCTCAGCTGGCTTGAGCGAAAAGCTCACCAGCTTGGACCCAAGGTTACTGGCTCGAGCACGGGGTTACTTCGTCTGCTGAAGGTCCGCGGTCAAGGCACATATGAAAAAGCAATCAATGGACAACTAAGGTGTCGCAATAAAATATTGATGATTGATGCTTCTCATCTCTCTCCATTTCTGTCTGTCAGTCCCTATCTATCCCTCTCTCTGTCCCTGGGGAAAAAAAAGCATAAAAAACCTTAAAAAAGTAATATGTGTAAAGGAAAGCATTTAACTTAGTGCTAAGCAATGGCTAAGAGTTCAATAGATGGTCGACAATGACTATGATGACAAAGATGTCCTCTCCAGATTTCTACTTCTGCTTCTCTGATGAATGTTAACCAGATGACTTTATTACTCCGAGCCTCATTTTCCTCCACACAGAAGAAAAAGAAAGTAATTAACTCTAACCCCAATCCTACTTAAGTCTTTATTTTACAAACGGTTAAGAAATGTAGGACAATATCTAATTAAAAAAATATATTGATTTTCAGCCTTTAATAAAGGAAATCCTGCCATTTGAGGCAACATTTATAAACCTAGAGGACACTATGCTGACTGAAATAAGTCAGACACAGAAAGTCAAATACTGCATGACCCCATGTATACATGGAACCTAAAATAGTTGAACCCAGAGAAGCAGAGAGTGGAATGGTGGTTGCAGGAGCTGGAGCGGGGACAGGGATGAAGAGATATTGGTCAGGGGTAATAAAAAGTTCCATTATACAAGATGAGTACCGTCTGGTGACTTAATGTATAGCATAGTAACTATAAGTAAAAATTGTATTTGAGATTTCAAATCCACTAAGAGGATAAATCTTGTGTTCTTACCACACACAGAAAAAAGGAAACAGTAACTATTGAGGTGATGGTGAAGAGCTGTGAATCTGTTAATGACCCTGACTGTGGTGGTTATTTCACAATGAATATGTTTATCAAATAATCAATGTGTATATCTTAAATATATCCAATTTCAATTGCCAATTATAGGTCAATAAAAAAGATATTGACACAGTGTGAAGTGGTATTGTTGCAGGAAGCAACCAGATGAAGAATAGACACTCAGATAACTTAATCAATAAAGGAAGAAGAATTTATTAAGCCGGTGGAGCATGTGGGGTTTGTAGCTCCAAAACTGAGCTTCTCGAAGTTGATCTTCTTACAGGTTATATACCTTTACAATATCTAAGCAAGTAAGGTTTCCCAGAATTCAAGGAGAGGGGAGGGGAAGTTTTGGTGGTGTAAACAAGGGGGAAAGGGTTTCTAGGTCACTGGCCATAGTTACATACAGATCTTACTGTTCTTGCTTTGTATTGTAACTATGGGATATAGTTAATTTATCACTGGCTGACTTGGTTACCCCATCTGGCTCTTTTCCCTTGTATTATTTTCACTTCTTCCTTCTCAGGGAAGAGGGGATCTGCTCCTCCTTCCTCACTTCCCCCTTTGAGACTTCAGAATGTCTTTTATACTGGAGTCTCACATTCTTCATTTTATTCCAAGGGGGAGGCCTGATAGTGCTGCGTAAAGTGTACATGGGCCGTGGTTTATTGCTGTACTGTGGCCTCTATAATGTTTCTTATACTGTTCATTAATAATAGCAACAAACATGGACCTATTAAGCAAATTCCTAGGAGTAGTAATACTTCTCCTATTAGGGTTTTAAACCTATCAAAGCCTGAGAACCATTTCCCCAAAAGGCTACAAGGATTCTATCCGTGCCAAACTTGCACGGGCACATGTGCCAGTTTTTTCATCTTCTTGGCAAGGTCCTCAACTGCCTGTCCCTGGTCATCTATTTGTAGGCAACAATTAGTGAGATTGAATTTCCTATACACTCCTCCTTCTGCTGCTAGCAGATAATCTAGTGCTAATCTGTTTTGGTAGATAACATTTCTCATCTGAATTTGCTGAAGTGCAAGGAGGGTTAGGGCTCTCCAGTCTCACTGGTAATGATTTCTAAATTGCCTGCAGTTGGATAATCCAGTTTAATATATAAAAGGGGGTGCAGTACCCCAAGATCCATCCTCTGCCCAGGTGGCAGGTCCATAGTATTGGATTACCCACTCTGAGGGCTACTTATCATCTTTCCAGTCTCCTATCTGAAGTTATCTTTTTATCCATTGTAAGGGCTGTGGAGCTGGGTAGCCAAGCAGTTCCCCTATTTTCAGAGGCAAAAAGATAAAGGAAGGCTGTATTGTACCTATTACACAGCTTCCTTGCCAATTCTTGGGAAGACGAGTATAAGCCCTATTTCCACAGATCTAGTAAAGTCCACGTGGTGCTATCCAGTCTCTAGCCCTGCCTGTGTTCTCCCAGGCTCTAGTTAGCTCAAGAAATCTGGCCAACAGATTTCTCTCTGTCTGGTTTTCTCATCACACACTTTGCTTGAAGGTGGCATTATAATACCATTGCCCAAGGCAAGTCAGTTCTCCAACTGATTCAGTCAGATCTCCTCCTCCTCTGGCTAAGCAGTACCACCCTATAATAGCATGTTTTAAAATCCATTGGCTCCATACTGTTTTCCACAGTGGCTGCACCAGTCTGCATTCCCACCAGCAGTGCAGAAGGGTTCACTTTTCTCCACATTCTCCCCAGCACCTATTCTGTGTTGTTTTGCTGATGAGTGCCATTCTGACTGGTGTGAGGTGATATCTCATTGTGGTTTTAATTTGCATTTCTCTAATGATTAGTGATTTTGAGCATCTTTTCATATGCCTATTGGCCATCTGTATGTCCTCTTTGGAGAAATTTCTATTCATTTCTTTTGCCCATTTTTTGATTGGATTGTATGTCTTCCTGGTGTTGAGTTTTATAAGTTCATTATAAATTTTGGTTATTAACCCCTTATCAGACGTGCTATCGAATATGTTCTCCCATTGTGTGGTTTGTCTTTTTATTCTGTTCTTATTGTCTTTAGCTGTGCAAAACTTTTTAGTTTAATATAGTCCCATTTGTTTATCTTGCCTTTTATTTCATTTGCCCATGGAGATAAATCGGCAAATATATTGCTGCTACAGATGTCAGAGAGCTTGCTGCCTATGTTTTCTTCTAAGATGCTTATGGTTTCACGGCTTACATTTAAGTCTTTTATCCATTTGAGTTTGTTTTTGTGAATGGTGTAAGTTGATGGTCTAGTTTTATTTTTTTTCAGGTAGATGTCCAATTTTCCCAACACCATTTGTTAAAGAGGCCGTCTTTACTCTATTGTATTTCTTTCCTCCTTTGTCAAATATCAGTTGTCCACAAAGCTGTGGGTTTATTTCTGGGTTCTCTGTTCTGTTCCATTGATCTATGTGCCTGTTCTTATGCCAGTACCAGGCTGTCTTGAGTATAATGGTCTTGTAGTAAACCTTGATATCCGGAAGAGTGATACCTCCTGCTTTATTTTTTCTTTTTAAGATTGCTGAGCCCAAGTGTTCGTCAGAGGATGAGTGGATTAAAAAGCTTTGGTACAGCCAGACTTGTGGTGGCGCAGTGGATGAAGCGTCGACCTGGGAACACTGAGGTTGCCAGTTCAAAACCCTGCACTGTTTCGGTCAGGGAACATGTGGGAGTTGATGCTTCTAGCTCCTCCCCCCTTTCTCTCTTTCTCTCTCTCTCTCTCTCACTCTGTGTCTCCTCTCTAAAAAAAATGAATAAAATTAAAAAAAAGCTTTGGTACATATATGCTATGAAATACTACTCAGCCATAAGAAATGATGACATCAGATTATTTACAAAGAAATGGATGGACCTTGATAAAATTATACGGAGTAAAATAAGTAAATCAGAAAAAAAAAACTGAGAACAGCATGATTTCATACATAGGAGGGACACAAAAGTGAGACTATGAGACATGGTCAACAGAGTGGTGGTTATGGGGTGGGGGGAGGGAAGGGAGGGTAAGATAGGGAGGAGGGGAGGTCCGCAAGAAAACCAGACAGAAGGTGACAGAGGACAATTTGACTTTGGGTGACGGGTATGCAACATAATTGAATGATAAGATAACCTGGAGATGTTTTCGTTGTACATATGTACCCTGATTTATTGGTGTCACCCCATTAAATTAATAAAAAAATTTTAAAAATCCAGTGGCTGTCATCAGAGGTATGAGGGGTCATTGCATTTGGCCAAGCCTCTGAGGGAACTAGTTTCTTAACTTCCCACAGCCATCTGTTCCCCATTGAAGTTCTCCCACATATACAGCAAGAGGTGACATTTAAGGAATGGGCTATTCCCTCAGCTATTCTGAGGAGCAAGTTCTTAGTCGTTGGCAGGAGTGGTGATAGGGGTCTAATGCTTCTTCATAGAAAGACTTATATACTTTGAAGTTTCAAACCAGGTGGTTGTGTATCTGGCCTTGAATGATGAGTTGAGCATAGGGGTCTAAGCCAGCTCTATTAAGGCCAAGGGTTAATACCTCATTTTTTCTTCAATGGGGGTTCAGAGGATTCATTATAACTAGCTCTAAGGGATTGCACCCATAGCTAGTGCAATTTGACAGGGCTGTTCCTTTTCTCAAGTGTACTTCCATTTTCTTGGAAATATCCTTTTCCCAGGTTGCCCATAAGACACATGACCAATACACACAGCTAGTTTCACAGATGAAACTGTGAGTAATGAGAATAGACTGCAATGATTGAAGAAAAGTGTCCATGAGATGAAGAAACACCTGAGGCTACAATTTAAAAACTTTATTTTATTTATTCATCTTAGAGAGGAGAGAGAGAGAGAGAGAGAGAGAGAGAGAGAGAGAGGAGGAGCAGGAAGCATCAACTACCATATGTACCTTGACCAGACAAGTGAAGGTTTTTGAACCGGCAACCTCAGCATTCCAGGTCAACATTCTATCCACTGCCTGAGGCTATAATTTAAAGGGTTCATTGAATCCTAGTTTAGATTGATGAGAAAAGATGCATGTGAGCATATTCTAAGAAAGTTCTTAAATAATAATGATCAAGAGAGAAACTTGAAAACTTCCTGGAAAAGAATGCTACCAATTGGGGGGAATCTAACTTGCCTTGGACTTCTCACTTGCTCCCCAATAAGCTAGAACATTGCTGCTGAAATAGTAGAGCCCCCAATGGGAAATTCTTAGAAATACAGACTCTCCACTTCAATATTACGGAATAAGAGTTTGCATTTTAACAAGATCCACAGTGATCCGGAACATTGAGGAAGAAGGCAGTAAGAGACATCTACAGACTTTTGAGAAAGAAGTTGCCACCCAAATGCCCTTTAAGCAGTCAAGATACCATTTGCCTGTCAGGATAAAAGAGAGATACTTAACAAAAGACTTGAACTTGGAGAATATACCAGCTCTGGGGCCCATCTAAGAAAAATATGTGAGAAAAAAATAGTTAATACATAAACAAAAGAGAAAGACTTCAAGAAGAAGTAAGATAAAACAGGGAGCCAATAAACCTTGCATGTATAATTAAGTATTTATGGTAAGAATAGATTCTGTGATTATGTATAAATGAGAACCTTTGTACCAAAAGAAATAAATTATAAAAGAAATTCTAAAAACATGAAATATGAAAAATTCCTGTACGTCCTGCTCTGTTTTGTTGTAAACTCAAAATTGCTCTAAAAATGCTGTGATTCATATACACAAGGCCATGAAAAAGAAGGAAATATTACCTTTTATGACAACATGGATGGACCTGGAGACTATTATGCTAAGTGAAATAAGCCAGGCAGAGAAAGAAAAATATCATATGACCTCACTCATTTGAGGAATGTAATGAACAATGTGAACTGAGGAATGGAATAGAGAAAGAGGCAGGATCAAAGAGACCAGAGGGAAAGCGGTCAGAGGGAATGGGGATGAGAGGATGGAATCAGAGAAGGGAAAGAGATTAATTATAAATACATAACACAGCGTTATAGAGAGCAGGACAGCAAATCCTGGAGGGAAGGGAGAAAAGCGTTGAGTGGAGAGTGAAAAGCAAGTATCAAAGGAAATAAGGAGGAGAAGGGAAGATGTATTTGGTGAGACACTTGAATCTATGTAAACACAATCATTTAAAATTAATAAAAAAAATTAAAAGTAAGATATACATTTAAAATATGTGTATTTCTAAATAAATAAATAAATATTTTCAGAAGGAAAAGGTTATTTTTTAAAAAATTTTGTTTCTACCCAGTTCCGAATCCTAGTCTTGTCAAATAAAATAAATGATCAAATAAAACAACTTTGAACTTTACACCTCTTTTCTATTTTTGATTTGGAATTTAACTCTAAATAGAAAATACTGGCATATTTTAAAAAATGGTTAACTGATTTTCAAGTCACTTTGCAGTCACAACTCCCTCGCCTCTGAGTTGAAATGAAACATTGAAGAAATGGGCTTAGATAAAAGAAACATTTGTCACCAGAGGTGAATGTAAAATTCTGCAGTGGGTTGAAAGAGAATGTGAACTCTACTTCTCTAGACATTCACAGGAAGTTTGTGAAGTAGATATGTGGAGCAGAGGGTGCTGGATGGAGCTGGAAGGGCCTGGACTTTCTCATTCCCAGGACTACAGTACCGGCACTCCCATACCTTTGGAGCTACCTATGCAGTAAATGAAGGGTGGTCTGCTCACTATGAACTAGGCAGCCTGGCTTTTATATGTTTTATAAATTATAGTTCTAAGTAAACTTCAATTTGGTAAAATAGTTTCACTGCTTTTATAGAAAGAATAAAGGAAAGAAAAATAGAAGAAAGAAAGAAAGAAAGAAAGAAAGAAAGAAAGAAAGAAAGAAAGAAAGAAAGAAAGAAAGAAAGAAAGAAAAGAAAAGAAAAAAAGAAAGAAAAGAAAAGAAAGAAAGAAAGAGAAAGAAAGAGAGAGAGAGAGAAAGGGGAAGGAAAGGAAAGGAAAGGAAAGGAAAGGAAAGGAAAGGAAAGGAAAGGAAAGGAAAGGAAAGGAAAGGAAAGGAAAGGAAAGGAAAGGAGAGACAGAACAGGAAAGAAATATATTGAAAACCACTTATAGTTCAATCAGCTCTTCTTACCTTGAAATATTGATTTTTGTTTTCTAAGAACAAAGCAAAGGAAGTTCTACAGTCGACAGTGGGCACCCAAACTCTGGAACTTGTTTACCTCAGAGATGTTATGGGTTCAGAAACACAAAGACTCTCATATCTTGCTCACATATTTATTACCCACTCTGCCAGGCTTGCAGTGTCAATAAGATATGCATGAGTCCCACTGCTCATATTTCCACAGTTGAAAAAAATTATAAGTAGAGGCCCACAATTAGCAAAGAAAAGAGTATCTCCCCACAAAGCATCTTAGTCTTAGAGCGTGAGCTTCCATAGACCAGAGGCCCTAATAGACCTTACGCCTCTGATTACCCAGATCACCAACTTAGAAAACCATCATCCAGCAGTCTTTGTGATCAGAGCCATCCCTGGACAAGATTGTGAACCTGACCTCCTTCATCTTGATTTGACTCAATTCCTCTTTCTTCTCCCAAATATGCCTTGTCCCACTACCTCCTGGCTTGGCCCCTGCTGTGATGGTTGAGTTGCTCTTTCCATAGCATGGAATTTCTGAAGACTCAGCCTCAGAGAAGAAAATCTCCAATTCCAGACACTATGATCATCTAGTAAGAGGGATACTTTTTAGCTATATTCCTGAAAGTTACACCAGCAATGTGCACTGTCTTCTGTCAAGTGACCTATGATGACAACACAGAACAAAGGAACAGGTTCTCACAGGGACCAAACACATTAGATGTTCCTAAACTTTGTGTGAAATGGGAAACAGCTGTCCTAGAACTCCACCCTTGTTTTATTTTAATCTCTATCATACATTCTTCTTATAAAGTCATGTTCCCTCTCTATGTTCACTAAACTAGTAGCACTCCCTTCCTCTATTGAAAGTGATAGAAATGGCCAGTAAAGCCCATGAATTAAATTAGTTTCTCTGTTCCTCAGTGATCAGATTTGACTCTGATTTTATTTCAAGTGCAGAGAACACAGATTAATCATCATGCTGGACTTATTAGAATTAAAGTCCTTGTCTTCTATCCATGTTCTGACAGGAGGTAGACCAGAAACTAGTGAGGTAGAAAAAACTTTAAGTCTGGTCAGTCTTCCAAGAATGGAGAATAAGATGTGCCTTTCTTCCTGCCTTCATTAGAAATCATGTTCAGACTTGGAAATGATACCTGCCTTCCCAGAGACACGAAGATGCTGAGACACATGTAGTTTCAGTAAGCAGACACTCTTAGAGCCTCCTGCGTGCAGCGCCACCTCTCCCCCACTCCCCACCGCCTGCCACCCTGCCTCAGGTCCAGCACAACTCCCCACTCCTTTGGCCGAGATGTTAGCCACTTGTCTCACTCCCCCTCCTGTTGCCTTTCCAGTCTGACAATTGAACCCCAGTTTTTCATACATGTCAGTTCCTTCTATTCCAACTACAGCTGACCCATGATATTCTGAGCTACTGCTTACTCTGATGGCCATGGCACCCTGGGCAGTCTTTTCTTTGCCTCCTCAAGCATGAACTCTACCTCCTTTTGCCCAATTCTGTTCACATTTTGGCCCAACTCCACAGCTCACATAAGATCTCACACAAGAATTTACTGAAGAGGATATGAGACTTGTAAAAGTCAGCTAAAGTGCCCCTGTCAGTAGTCAGCTGAGCCCACGCTTGTGACAGAGCTCAGTTGAGAGCAGAAGGACCACCAGCCTAACTTGCTGACCTGCAGAATTGTGAACTAACAATATGCTTATGATTTTAAGCCAACCAAGTTTGGAGTGAAACAATACTATTTGTGTAATTGGTAACTGCTAATATTATCAATATTATAATATTATCAATATTATAATATTATCAATAGTCCTCAGCATAAAGTTCAATGTTTGAATTAAATTTTCTTTTGTCTATATGTTTCTTGCAAGGCTTTTTGTTTTCATTACCAACTTCTGTGCACTTCACTGCCTTCAGTGCAAGTAAACCACAACCTATATCTTGATCCTTTCCTTACCATCTGCTAAAATAAAAAGATTAATACAAGGTTTTGAAAGAATAGTTTAACAGACTATTAAAAGAAGTGACTTATAAGTAAAAACTACTTACTGGTTATCAAAAATGTATTTATTGAGTTTCAAGTTGGCCCAGCACTTCTGATAGAAACAATCAGGTTATAAAAATATATAACCCATATTTTTGGCCCTCAAAATTGCTGAAAATCTGAGAAGCTTAAATCTGAGTAGCTTAAAATAATAAAAAAGAATAAAACTAATTCACATAAAATTATTAGAAAGCAATGACATGTTAATTGGCATGATAAAGGCTAGAGCTGGTAAGAGTTTGAAGAGGAGTCCAATTGGTATGTGTTACAATAAGGAGGACTGTTCTCTAAATGGTGATGGGGGGAATGTTTGTGTAGTTTGGTGGGTACATCAAGATAAAAACATAGGAAGGACAATGAATTTCAAGAGAGTGAACACGGTGTGATATGGGAAGACTGTCCTACTAAAGTATGAAGCACACATTAGCAAACAGTGAGGAGAGACACCCAGTTTTGAAGATCAGATTTCCCTGGGGGGTTTGTGGTACAAAAAGCAGCCAGTGAAAAGAAGGGCAGGTCAACTGCAAGCTATCAAGATGCCATTGCATCGCTAAACCCAATCTTGAGAATTTATTCACAAGCTATCAAAAACAAGAAAGCTATACATGTAAACATACTTTGTGCCAAGGCAGTCACAGGAAAGGAGAAACTTTAAATACAACATGCCCACCAGCTGACAAGTGACAAAGCATAACAACTTCAAGGAATGTTCTTCAGTCATTGTGAAAAGATACATGAGGAGTACAGGCAGCCTGACCAGGAGGTGGCACAGTGGATGGAACATTGGACTAGGACACAGGAGACCCACTTTTGAAACCATGAGGTCTCAGGCTTGAGCACAGGCTCATCCAGATTGAGCACGGGCTCACCAGTTTGTGCGTGGGATCATAGACATGACCCCATGGATGCTGGCTTAAGCCCTCAGGTCACTGGCTTGAAGCCCAAAGTCACTGGCTTGTCCCAAGTTTGCTGGCTTGAGCAAGGGGTCACTCACTCTGATAAAGCCCCCTGGTCAAGGCACATATGAGAAATCAATCAATGAACAGTTAAGGAGCTGCACCAGAGAATTGATGCTTCTCATCTCTCTCCCTTCCTGTCTGTCCCTATCTACCTCTCTGTCTCTATCACACACACAAAAATATATATACAAACAGCAATGTGCCTATAATGTAAAATTAAATATAAAAAACTAAATTATATCTAATTTATTCAAACTTATACAAACTAAAGTCTATATAATTTATGTTATAAATTATGGCATAAATAATTATATAAAAGAATACATAAATAACTGAAAGTAGCTATATGTGGGTTTGAGACAAATTTTTAATCATTTAAAATGTTACACAGTTTAATGGTGAGGTAATAATAGCCAGTTCTGAATTGAAAATAATGAGCTATACAAAAGAGGTGACAGAATAAAGAAAAAGTGACACAAAAAGTTTTCCCAAACTGGTCTGGACAGCTCTATGATCATACTTTCAAGGCTACATACTTATACTAGATTGTTGTTCAACTCTCCCACTTGTGTGCCTTTATTTTAATTACCTCCATCACCTTTTTATTTTTTTTTACAGGGACAGAGAGAGAGTCAGAGAGAGGGATAGATAGGAACAAACAGACAGGAACGGAGAGAGGTGAGAAGCATCAATCATTAGTTTTTCGTTGCCATCGCAACACCTTAGTTGTTCATTGATTGTTTTCTCATATGTGCCTTGACTGCGGGGCTTTAGCAGACCGAGCGACCCCCTGCTGGAGCCAGCGACCTTGGGTTCAAGCTGATGAGCTTTTGCTCAAGCCAGATGGGCCCACGCTCAAGCTGGTGAGCTCTGGTTCTCGAACCTGGGTCTTCCACACCCCAGTCCGACGCTCCATCCACTGAGCCACCGCCCGGTCAGGCTACCTCCATCACTTTTAACTGCTCCCTTAAACACTCTTAATATGCTGATAGCACAAGACACCCCAAAACTATAGCCCTGAGCTGCCATTCCTGGTGATGAGTCTGGAGGCACTGGTCTCAACCTTCTTTTTTTCTTGAACTCAGAATGAGTATTCTTTTTTTCATTTTCTTTTAGACAATTAATTTTAACAGGGTGACATTGATTTATAAAGGTACATTGATTCAGAGAAAACATCTCCAGGTCATTTTAACATTTGATTATGTTGTATACCCATCACCCAAAGTCAAATTGTCTTCCATCACCTTCTATTTGGTTTTCTTTGTACTCCTCCCTTCCTCCACCCCCTCCGTCCCTCTTTTCTCCTCCCCCTGGTAACCACCACACTCTTGTCCATGTCCATGAGTCTCATTTTTGTGTCCCACCTATGTATGGAATCATACAGTTCTTAGTTTTTTCTGATTTACTTATTTCACTCAGTATAATGTTATCAAGGTCCATCCATGTTGTTGTAAATGATCTGATGTCATCATTTCTTATGGCTGAGTAGTATTCCATAGTATATATGTATCACATCTTCTTTATTCAATCCTCTACTGAGGAACACTTTGAACAATGTCTTGGCCACTGTGAACAATGCTGCAATAAACATGGGGCTGCATGTGTCTTTACATACCAATGTTTTTGAGTTTTTTGGGTAGATACCCAGTAGAGGGATTGCTGGGTCATATGGTAGTTCTATTAAGTTTTTGAGGAATTACCATACTTTCTTCAATAGTGGTTGTACTACTTTACATTCCCACCAACAGTGAATGAGCATTCTTTTTTCTCCACAGCCTCTCCAACACTTGTTATTACCTGTCTTGTTGTTAATAGCTAATCTAGCAGGTGTGAGGTGGTATCTCATTGTAGTTTTGATTTGCATTTCTCTAATAGCTAGTGAAGATGAGCATCTTTCATATATCTGTTGGCCATTTGTATTTCTTCTTGGGAGAAGTGTCTGTTCATGTCTTCTTCCTATTTTTATTGGATTGTTTGCTTTTTTGTTGCTGAGCTTTGTGAGTTTTTTTGTATATTTTGGATATTAGGCCCTTATCTGTGCTGTTGTTTGAAAATATCATCTCCCATTTAGTTAGCTGTCTGCTTGTTTTGTTGTTGGTTTCTCTTGATGTGCAAAAGCTTCTTAGTCTGATGTGGTCCCATTTATTTATCTTTGCCTTCACTTATCTTGCCTTTGAAGTCAAATTCATAAAGTGCTCTTTGTGGCCAAGGTCCATAAGTTTAGTACCTATGTTTTCTTCTATGTAATTTATTGTTTCAGGTCTTATATTTAGGTCTTTAATCCATTTTGAATTAATTTTAGTACAAGGGGACAAACTGTAGTTGAATTTCATTGTTTTGTATGTGGCTTTCCAGTTTTCCCAGCACCATTTACTGAAGAGGCTTTCTTTTCTCCATTATGTGTTTTTGGCCCCTTTAGCAAAGATTATTTGACCATATATATGTGGTTTTATTTCTGGGCTCTCTATTCTGTCCCATTGACCTGAGTGTCTATTTTTCTGACAATACCATGCTGTTTTGATTATCGTGGCTCTATAATATAATTTGAAGTCAGGTATTGTAATGCTCCCAGCTTTGTTCTTTTTCCTTAGGATTACTTTGGCTATTTGGGGTTTTATATATTTCCATATAAATCTGATGATTTTTTGTTCCTTTTCTTTAAAAAATGACATTGAAATTTTGATGGGAATTGCATTAAATTTGTATATTGCTTTGGGTAATATGGTCATTTTGACTATATTTATTCTTTCTATTCAAGAAAAAGGAATATTTTTCTCATTTCATTGTATTATTTTTATTTCCCTTAACAATGCTTTGTAGTTTTTATTATATAGGTCCTTTACATTCATTGTTATGTTTATTCCTAGGTATTTTATTTATTTTTTTGTTGTAACCATAAAAGGGATTATTCTTTTTAGTTCATTTTCTGATGTTTCATTGTTAGCATATAGGAAGGCAACAGATGTCTGTATATTAATTTTGTATCCTGCGACCTTACTGTATTGGTTTATTGTTTCTAATAGTCTTTTCTGTGAAGTCTTTGGGGGTTTCGATGTATAGGATCATATCATCCTCAAAAAGTGAAATCTTTCCTTTTTCTTTCCCAATATGTATGCCTTTTATTTCTTTCTCTTGTCTGATTGCTCTGGCTAGAACTTCCAGCACTAAGTTGAATAAGAGTGTAGAGAGTGGGCAACCCTGTCTTGTTCCTGATTTTAGAGGAAAGGTCCTCAATTTTATGCCATTTAATATGATGTTTAGCTGATGGTTTGTCATTAGTGGTTTGTTTTACTATGTTGAGATATTTTCCTTCTATACCCATTTTGTTGAGTGTTTTAAACATAAAATGGTGGTGTATTTTATCAAATGCATTTTCTGCATCTATTGATAGGGTCATATAATTTTTGTTCTTTGTTTTGTTGATATGGTGTATTATGTTAACTGTTTTAAGTATGTTGAACCATCCTTGTGATTCTGGGATGAATCCCACTTGATCATGATGAATTATTTTTATAATGTGTTATTGTATTTGATTTGCTAGTATTTTGTTTAGTATTTTAGCATCTGTATTCATTAGAGATATTGGTCTGTAGTTTTCTTTCTTTGTGTTGTCCTTGCCAGGTTTTGGTATGAGGGTTATGTTGGCATCATAAAATGTGTTTGGAAGTATTGCTTCTTCAATTTTTTGGAAGACTTTGAGTAGAATAAGAACCAAATCTTTGAATGTTTGATAGAATTCACTAGTATAGCTGTTTGACCCTGGACTTTTATTTTTTCAGAGGTTTTTGATAGTTGTTTCTATTTCCTCCCTGCTTATAGGTCTGTTTAGGCTATCTACTTCTTCATGATTCAGTCTAGGAAGATTGTATTGTTCTAGGAATTTATCCATTTCTTCTAGATTGTTATATTAGGTGGCATATAGTTTTTCATAGTATAATACAATAATTCTTTGTATATCTATGATATCTGTGGTGATTTCTTCTTTCATTTTGGATTTTGTTTATAAGAGTCCTTTCTCTTTTATCTTTAGTGACTCTTGCCAAGGGTTTGTCAATTTTGTTGATATTTTCAAAGAACCAGCTCCTGGTTTTATCAATTTTTTCTATAGTTTTTCTGTTTTCTATTTCACTTATTTCTGCTCTGATTTTTATTATTTCCTTTCTTCTGCTGGTTTTGGGTTGCCTTTGTTCTTCTTTTCCTAGTTCCTTAAGATGTGAAGTTAAGTGGTTTACTTGGGCTCTCTCTTGTTTGTTCATATAGTCCTGTAGTGATATGAACTTCCCTCTTATTACTGCTTTTGTTGCATCCCAGATATCCTGATAATTCATATTGTCATTTTCGTTTGTCTGTATGTATCATTTGATCTCTGCTTTTATTTCTTCTTTGACCCACTCATTTTTTTAGAAGTATGTTGTTTAATTTTTACATTTTTGTGGTTTGTTTACTACTTTTTTGTAGTTGAATTCTAGTTTCAAAGCTCTATGGTCAGAAAATATGTTTGGCACAATTTCAATCTTTCTGAATTTGCTGCTGTTAGTTTTGTGGTCCAACATATGGTCAATTCTTGAAAGTATTCCATGTGCACTGGAGAAAAATGTATACTCTGGAGCTTTGGAATGAAATGTCTTGTAGATGTCTATCATATCCAATTGTTCTAGTGTTTTGTTTAAAGCTGATATTTCTTTATTAATTTTCTGTTTGGATGAACGATCTAGGGCCATCAGCAGTGTATTGAGGTCTTCAAGTATGATTGTATTTTTGTCAGTTTTTAAATTTAGGTCAGTTAGTAGATGTCTTATATATTTTAGTGCTCCATGGTTTGGTGCATATATATTAAGAAGTGCTATGTCTTCTTGATTCAATGTCCCCTTTATCATTATGAAATGACCATCTTTGCTGATTACCTTTGCTGTCTTGTAGTCAGCATTGTTAGATATGAGTATGGCTACACCTGCTTTTCTTTGGATGTTATTTGCTTAGAGAATCGTTTTCCAACCTTTCACTTTGAATTTGTTTTTATCCTTGTAGCTTAGATGTGTTTTTTGAAGGCAGCATACAGTTAAATTTCTTTTTAAAATCCATTCTGCTACTCTGTGTCTTTTAATTGGTGAGTTCAATCCGTTTATATTTAGTGTAATTATTCACACTTGAGGGTCTCCTATTGCCATTTTATATATTGCGTTCTGATAGCTCTGTATCTTGTTTGGTTCTTCTCTTTTGTTTTTCTATTGTTTGTTTTTGTTTGGTTGTATTCTATACTTCTTTTCTCTGTTTCTTTTTTTTTTAAGCCGTGTGTTTCTGTGGTGATTATTTCAGGTCTGGTTACCATTGAGTAATAGAAAGGATACATATTATATTCATTGTGGTACATTATCTCATGAGTGCTTCTGCACTCCATCCTCCTTTGCTACTGTTAATCTTTGTCCTCTCCCTTTTTTTGTTTTTGTTGTCACAAATTAATCTTGTCTTTATTGTGATCTTGATGGAGATTTACTTGTAGTTTTGTTTTGTTTTGTTTTTTGTATCTGGTCATATAACACCCTTTAGTATATCCTGATGTGCGGGTTTTCTGGTGATAAATTTCCTCATCTTTTCTATATCTGTGAATGTTTTTATTTTTCCTTTGTATTTGAAGGATGGCTTTGACGGATATAGTATTCTTGGCTGAAAATTTCTCTCTTTCAGAATTTTAAATATTGGGTCCACTGTCTTCAGGCTTGCAGAGTTTCTGCTGAGAAATCTGATGATAACCTAATCAGCCTTCCTTTATATGTTGTATTCTTCTTTTCCCTGGCTGCCTTGAGGATATTTTCTTTATCATTGGTTTGTGCTATTTTCATTATGATGTGCCTTGATATAGGTTTGTTTGGGTTAAAATAACCTGGTGTTCTGTTTGCTTCTTGAATTCAAGGCTCTAATTCCTTCCACAGGCTTGGGAAGTTCTCATCTATTATTTGTTTGAATATGTTCTCCATTCCATTTTCTCTCTCTTCTTCTGATATGCCCATTATTCTTATGTTGCTCTTTCTGATGGAGTCCGATAATACCTGTAGGGCTTTCTCATTTTTTTTTTTTTAATTCGTGAGTCTCTCTCCTCTTCTCTCTGTAGTGTCTTTAGTTGCCTGTCTTCTATGTCACTAATTCTTTCTTCTATCTGGCTTGTTCCATTCACTAAGCTTGTTACCTTGTTTTTCAGTTTATGAATTGAGTTTTTTATCTCTGTTTGATTCATTTTCATTGTTTTAATTTCCTTGGCGATGTATTCTTTTTGTTCATTGAATTGTTTTTTGAGCTCTCTAAATTGCCTCTCTGTGCATTTCCCTGAATATTTTTAGAACTTCAATTTTTAATTCTCTGTCATTTAACTCAAGGTTTCCAAGCAATTGAATTTTTTCTTCTAGAGCTTTTTCATCATCTAGCTGAGTGACATCTCTGTCTTTTGTATTTAAGATATTTGATTTCTTTTTCCTTAATGGCATTTGAGAGAGGTACTGCTAATAATGCTAATAAGAAATGATTTTTAAAAATTGAAAAAAAAAGCAGTTAAAGTGAAAATTCCACTGTGCTAAGTGGAACAAAAACTACATAGAATAGAGAGCCAGAGTTAGGGGGAAATGACAAAGAGATAAAAAAAAAAAAAAAAGTAAAATACACACAAAATGCCACAAAAAATTTTGAATCCAGAATAAAATAATTTGTTTGTAGAGGATGATTGAATGAGAGAAAAAGTGAAAGAGAAAAGAAGTAAAAAGAAAAACAGAGTTAAGGCTTTTGTATTGTAACACTCATAAAAAACAAGAATGAAAAATATAACACTTATGGGTAATTAAGTTCAAAATGTAAAGGAAAGAATAAGATAGAAAAATGATAATATGACCAAAGTGGGAAAAACGGTGAAAAATACAAAAAAAAAAAAAATGGCATAAAGCTATAAAAATTGCAATTTTTTCCTGGTTTTGAGAGGTATCTTCTTTTTTTTCTTTTTCTTTCTGGCAGGTGATGCTGTACCACAGGTTTTGCCCCTGTGGCACTCTTGAGTAGAGATTTGAAATTGATGTGTGGCTACAGTGATGACATAAGCTAGACCCCAGTCCCGTTGGTAGGCAAGGCTTGTTAGGATGTGCTGTCTCTGACAATGGGAAAGTCACTTTTCGCAGTGCCTCTCCCCACATCTCTCCTTCCTGGACCAGCAGCCTGGGGACCCAGCTGTGAAGTTACCCCTGCCACTGCTTGCAGAGAAAGAGGCTCTAAGGCTGCCAAGTAGCCCTCCAGCCCAGCTCAAAGCACAGTTCTGGGTAAAGCTTTGCCAACCAGAGCCACCAGCATAAGCAGGCAGGTCAGGGAGCCGATTGCTTTTCAGGTGCCTTTCTAAGGGCCCCTGGGCATGTCTAGTATGCCTCAGTGCTCCACAGGTCTTGTCTCTCTTGTACCCTGGTTGGAAGCCTGCAGCCCAGTGCCTGCCACTTCTGCAGTGCTCTCTGAGGTCTGCTCAGTGGGAATGTACTTTGTAACCTGTATCAGTTGGCAGAAGTGCTCCTCCTGGACAGGTTCAGGCCTAGGGATCCTGGCCCTTGTGCACTTCCTGTGCTCTTGGTCAAGGAGCTGGTACAACACAGAAACTCTGGCTACAGTTCATGCAGAATTCCACTGCTGACAGTCTCTGGCCTAGCCCCTCCCTCTATGAATGTGCGTGCCCATGTCAGAGGCGCCAGGCAGAGCTACTCGCACACTGCCCACGATCACAGACCGGGGGTAAACAAACCCCAAAGCTGCTCTGGTGCTGGCTTATGGAAAGCTGAGATGGTCAGGTGAGATCATTCATTTATTGACTCACTCAACAATTTGAGTGCCTAGTTTGTAATTTCTACATAGGACTGGCTTCATTGGTATATCATCTGTGCCTCTGTATATAGTTCTGTGATAAACACCACAGGGCATCTAATGCACTGTTCTGTACAGTGTCTTCATTCAGAAGGAGGGTGGGAACAGGAAGTTACTTAATATCTGGAAGGAGAGGGGAGTCATCTCATATTACCCTTGCCTTACTTTAACTACCTGCTATGTATGTGTCTAAGGTAACTTCTGATAAATTCACAAAAGAAGAAAAGCATTTATGTCTATGTGAAATCTTTGGAAAATGCACTCACTCATCACAGAAACATCCACTTGATCTCTGCACTTTATTGCTCAAATAGCTTCAGAGAGTTTGATGAAAGATACTTGCCTTAGAAGTCAGAAGATCCAGGTACTCACTAACTGTTGGGAAAACCATTGAGAATCATACCTTCAGTTCAGTTACACCTTCAGCAAAACTTGTAAGAACAATAAAAACTTTCCTGTCCCCAAGAACAAATTTTGGTCAGATATTCTGCCAAGATCTCCGTGATTGAAAGATAGGAGCCCATGAATTTCACTCAGTTTCTGTCTTAATTCCAATATTCACATCCCTCCTCATTTTCACAAGTTCTTGTCAATCATTTGTTTGAATAAGCTTTCCAATATTTTCTCTCACTCTTCTTCTTTTTGTATGCCTATTATTTTTTATAATATTTTCTTGTTAAATCTGATTGTTCTTATAAAGTTCTTTCACTTTTGAAAAATACTCAAGTCTATCTCTTCTTCCCTTTGCATCATTTCCAGATTTCTATCTTCAATACTGCTAATTATTACCTCCGTCTGGTCAGCTCTAGTTTCTCTGCTTGCTAGTTTGCTCTTTTATCTCTTTTATTGAATTTTTTATCTCCAGAATTTCTATTTGGTCTTTTAGAGTTTCAATATCCTTGGAAAAGCGTTCATATTTTAAATTGATTTTCCTCCTGAGTGTGTTAAACTGACTGAGTTTTCTCACATCTTGTTGAGTTCTGTCAGAACTGAAACCTTGAGTCCTCTGTCATTTAAATCACATATTTCTGTGTCTTTAAGTTTATTATCTGAAGGTGGGATTTTTTGTTTTGTTTTGTTTTTTCTGAGTTACCTTGTTACCTTGGTTGTTTGTGTTATGGATTCCTTCTCTGTCTGGGCATTATGTATATATAAATGGCACTTTTCTAGTAGATTGATAAGAAGTTCTTCTATTGCTTTCCAGTAGGTGGCACTGTTTACAAGCTTTTTAGTTTTCTTGCATGCTCCACCTTTTTAGATCTCTTAGGGGCGATGGAGAATTAGATGTGTTCCCAGTGAAGGTGGTGTCTCCTCTATGTCCCTGTACTTCAGACTCGGGGGTCTGGCCTTAGGTGAGAATGTGGTGGCAATAGACTTCCAAATACATGAAATCCTAGTGTATTTCCCTGCAGCCAGACACTGCCAGAAGTTCAGCTGTGATATGTGAGGGTGGGGAAAACTGGAAGAAAATGACTGTTGTTTTTTTTTTTTTTCCTGCTCTGCTCTTCCAGTAATGTTGGTTGCAGACCTCTGAGGCATTTTCTGTGTGTCTTCACCCAACACTGGCATTTGGTTGTAGAGTGCAGCTGCTGCTCAGGGGAAATTTGTTTCAATTGTACTAGTTCTCTCTTTTGCAGATAATGTTCTCTGCAACCTAACACTCACTGCTACAGCTTCTTTTTGAGCTTCCTCAGGGAAATTGAGGGAAAATCACCAGGATCCATGGCTTTGTTTTTCTGTCTGAAATGTAAATTGCCAGATAACTGTAGCTGCACCACTGTGCTTTGTTTCTGACCAGGTCTCTGGACTCAGCTGCAGCTTGTACTGTCTACTTCTGCAAGAATGCTCCTTGAATCTCTTTGCTCCTCTTTGCTAAAGGGAGTGCCCGGGGGAACCTGATTTCTCCCCTCTATGGGCTGAGCCCTACAGTGAGCTTGGCAGTGTGAACTCCAGGCTTCAGTTTGTGTATTTGACTAGTCTAGGTTCTTCTTGCTTCCCACCACCCCAGTTCACTTTCATTTACCCATCTTCAGAAGCTTCAATGTGCAGATTTCTCAAACATGTGCATTGACCAGGGAATTCTTAGTTGAATTATAGATGTTCAAATTGTTAAAACTTCAAGAGGAGATATCAAGTGGATCTCTCATGCTGCCTTTCTTCAAAGTCACAAGACAGTCTTGATTAGTGTTTTCTAACCTTGGACATACTCAGAACTGCTGGAGGAGCACTTAGAACATAGTGACCTAGTGTTGCCTGGTGTGTGGATATCCAGGCTTTAATTCCTGGCCAGGGCACTCAGGAGAAGCAACTGTCTGCTTCTCTACCTGCCCCATCCTCTTCTCTCTGTCTCTCTCTCTTTCACTCCCACAGCCACTTGGTTTGAGTGAATAAGCCTCAGGCACTGAGTATGGCTTTGCGGCCTTCACCTCAGGTGCTAAAAATTGACTCTTGCTGAGCAACCAAACAATGGCCCCAGATGAGCAGAATATTGCCCCCTTAGTGGGCTTGGCAGGTAGGTCCTGTTCTGGACACATGTTCTGTCTGCCACCCTCCTCTTACTAAAAGTAAAAATATAATAATAGAAAACTTAAGAACATAGTGATCTGTAAGCTTTACTACAGAGCACATGAGTAAGAATCTCTGGTAGGTTTGGGTCTCAGCTTTAAATTAAAGGTCCACATAAATAAAGGCAGAACAATTATCTGGATTGTAGAAACATTTCTCTCACATGATTGGTACAAGGTCCGACTAAGAAGTGGAAAACCCAAAAAGCCTCACCCAGTCTGCATAGAATCTTCACTTCTTTAATATAATGTTTTCTCTTTTCTTTCCTTTTGATCCTAATTGACCTCATCCAATAACATGACACCCACCTCCTTCTCCCTGTACATCCATTCAATCATCAACCCCTCTGGATGATGAGATTCTTCTAGTAAGCATCAAATAATCTTAAGATCAAAGTTCTGGGTCTATTGACCATTGAAACAACGTTTTAGTCAACTAGAGATAATATCTAAGCCTCAGTTGTGTTTGAGTTAAAAAGTGAACTACTCCACCAACTACACCCTTGTACAACCAGAAAGAGCAACTATGTGGCTGACTGATGTCAGGACCAGATGTAATAATCAACTTTCTCCTACCCTAGTGCCCAACAACCAATAGAGACTACAGTCTTAACTCCACCATAATTGATTATTTTCCCCCTATATAATCCATACTTTAGAAGCCATCTGGGAGACATGTCTTTGAGCATGAGCATGATGTCATTGACTCCTGACATGGTGCCATTTCTTTAATTAATAACATTTGCTTGCCTGAAAATTCTTATTTGCATTTGATTGGTGTTTGATTCATGCCGGTGAATGAACTCTTTTATTTCAATAACACCAGCAGCAAATCTGTTTAAAAAAGAAATGTGGAGAGAATGATAAATTTTTTATTTAATTTATTACTTAACCTAACCTAAACAAATAAACTCCCTGGGAATTAAGAAGATTAAAAAAGGAAAGTCTCAATGACTTCAATTCTATTTTTTTTTAATGTATTGATTTTAGAGAGAGAAGAAAGTAGAGAGAGAGAGAGAAACATCCATTTGTTGTTCTACTTAATCTATGCATTCATTGGTTGATTTCTATATGTGTCCTGATTAGGGATTTAACTTGCAGCCTTGGTGTATTGGGACAATGCTCTAACAAACTAAGCTAGCCTAACCAGGGCTGACTAAAATTCTTGATGAATCAAGAACTTGATGAACCGAGGTGTAGCAATAAACACAGAATAAGAGAAGTAATCAGTGTGAAATGTGATAAATTTAAGATTTCGTGGCAGAAGCAATTATACGTAGTAACATAACCTTCAGAGTGACCCTATAAAAACAGATCAGATCAGCCTGACCTGTGGTGATACAGAGGATAAAACATTAACCAGTAATGCTGAGGTCACCATTTCAAAACTTCAGGCTTGCCCAGTCAGGGCACATAGAAGAAGCAACTACTATGAGCTGATGTTTCTCACTGTTTTCCCCATTTCTCTCTCTACCCTTTTCAAAAATTAATAAATAATATCTTTTAAACAATAGATCATCTTACACAGATACTGTGCTTAGAAATTGTAATATCATCCTTCATTTCTCTCAGAATAAAAGCCTTTTCAAAAGGTACATAATAGAGTTCCCCACTGGTCATTTACTCTAGACCTTATCTTTTACTCTACCTCTCTTGCCCATTAAAGTCTGCCCACATTGGCCTAATTGCTGTCACATATGTATTAGATGAACACTTATTTCTTTTTATTTAATTCTTTTAAATTGATTTTACAGAGAGATTGGAGTAGAGTAAGAAGGATCAATTCATATTGGATTCGCTTTAGTTCATTGATTTCTCATCCTATTTGCCTTAACCAGGAAAACTAAGGTTTTTAAAAGGCAACATCAGCGCTCCAGGTTGACACTTTATACACCGCACCGCCACAGGCGAGGCAGTAACACTTACTTCTTAGCTTAGCCTATCCGTTCCATGTCCATGAATACTCTCCTACATATCCACATAGCTCTTTCATTTGCCTAAATTTATGCCCAAGAGTCATTTCCATAGTGAAATCGTTTCAAACTTTCTCATAATAGCACCTAACACTCCCACCCTCACCATTACTCATTCTCCTCCTCTGCTTCATTTTCTTCACATTACTGTCAAGGATCATGAAGGACATAGGATTTGGACCTGACTCACAAGCTAATAAATAAGCATGCATGATTTCATTGGTGCTGGTAGAAGAAGGTAATTTATTACTCACAACAACAGCTGTAGCCAAGTAACAGCATTTTTTTCCAGCTCTGTTGAGATATATGGTAGTTAACATATAACACTGTGTGAGTTTAGAGTTCATGTGATGGTTTGATGTATGTATATTGTGAAAATATTTCCCACAATAAGTTCCTTGAGCCCCCATTTCTACAAGGGTGAAGTAAAGGGGCCCAGAAGATAACTGAAGAGGCAGTGGATTGAGTTACAGGAGAAAACCTGGGTCTAGGGAACCTGGACCCATTAGAGTGAGCATTAAGCATACTACCCTTTCTCTGGCAGGCAATAATTTCTTCATATTACTGAACAGTGCCTTCCTTTCTCTGAAGGGAGCCACTTTGTCTCTAATCCAAGGCTATACAAACTTCTTGAAAAAAATATAGTGTCTCTGCTTATCAAGTATACTAAAACATGACAGCCTATGCAGATTTATCTCCTAATAGGCACTCCCCAGTCCTAACAGCCAAACAATTTTTATCCCCTTCGTAGCCTTCTTCCTTCACTGAACTGTAAGCGCAAAACATTTCTTATTTGAATTTAATTCTTGCCTATTTTACTTATTGATAAGCAATGTCTGGCATATAAAGAAAACTTTTATTGAAGATATGATGAATGAATAAATAAATAAATGGCAAAATGTGCAAAATCTAATCACAATGAATATGTAGACAGATAAAGTGAATAAATTAATAAGATGCACTGCTTTACAGCAACAAAATATAATATTGGAATTTTTAAACAATATTTGATTGTATGGAAAAAATATTTATGCTAAGTATTAAAAAATCATATACTACCAAAGGTTGAAGATTATTTCAGTTTTGTAAATAAAGACACACAAACATAAATAGTATAAAAAATAATAAAGAAAATGCACTCAAAGTTTCAGAATTTTTAATAGGCTAAGTATAAGTTATCTTTATTCTCTTCCTTTACTTTTTATTGTCCACATTTTCTGGAATTTGTATGTATTATTTATTTTAATTCTCAGGAAAACAATCATCTTCATTTGGAAGTATTTATTACTACATTAAAAAAAAATATTTTCAAAAGAGAAAAGGCAAGCAGCCTGGAACTACAGAACTGCTTTTAATCACTTCCACCAAGTGCAGGAATCCTCTCCACACCCTTAGAAGCAAGAGTTCTGGTGGTATTCATGGTAGATAACTGATGGTCAATATTCTTCAGAAAATGGGTAATAAGGGTGATCAGCAGCACTGAAAGAGAAAGAGATATTCATTTGCTAACTTGGTCCCAGGCTGTCAAAGAGAGGGTTTCTGTGGATGCAGTCAGGTTGTGCTGAAAACTCTTCATTTCCAACCACACCCTTCCTTCCACCTCAACACACAGACATGCAGCTCCTGGTGTATGTGTTCGATTCCCACACTGTTGTGCAGTAGATCACAGTTTGCCACAGGATGTAAGTGCTACATATAAAACATGGTAGTTATTTTTGCCCTTGTGTCACTTTTGTCCCTGGTTCATCAGAATGTTAACAGTAAAGATTCTGCTGCTCTTTTCAACAAATTCATTTAATAATTCAGGCTTTCTCCATTAAAGAACTTCTACTCTCTTGAGGAGATGAGATGTATGCCTACATGACCATACCTGCCAAATGTAATTACTGCTTTCAGAAATTATGTTGGTATACAGCGCTGGAGTCACTAGGGTCAATTAATTTCACGACCCATTTATACTTCAGTTTGGTCAAATTACATGAGTGAGGAAATGGAGTTTCTGATAAGGATAAAAGACCAGTGGAGAGATACATTTGGAAGAAATGGATGGTGACTTGGGAAAGGAATGTGCAGTTAAGGAAAAATGCCACTGACCCCTCCAGGAGGAGGTGGAAGCGGGTCCACTTTATGTCTTTCCCACACTTACCTTCATGGGCCCTCTCCTCCATCAATAATATTAACATTACATTTACAATTGTATTAAGACACAAATGAATAGAGTTCAGGCTGGATTCATTATTACATGGTCATTATCAATATAGCAATATTTTTCTTCTGATTTAAAAAAAATTAGAGTTGAAACATTTTCAAGAACGCTATATAAAATAATATAAATGTAGCCACTTTAAAATGAGCCTTGCATGTCTAATGCATCAAACTTTTGGAATGTTAAAAAAGGCAAAATGCCCCTGGGACTGATCCTAAGAATCGTTGTATCTCAACAAACTCTTTTCAAGGACAACAAAGCAGTTATTAGGAGTAGTGGGCTGATCACTAGTAGACTGAAAATTAAAACCATTGTTTAGAATTAACATCAATTCCTTCCTTCTCTGGATGTAATTATTGTTTCCCTTCCCCATAAACACCCATTGCCCTTGTCTTCCAATCAGAACGTTATTTCAGCTTCTGCCTATATTAATGATTCCCAAATAGCTACTCTTATTGATCTCAATAAATAAATGTTGCTTCTTACTTTGAATGGCCTTTTATTTTTAGATTAGCACCCCAGAAAGTACAGTGGGCCATAGGTCCTGTGACTTCTGTGTCAAGTGGGTAAGTAACAGCAGGGTGAAGGTATACCAGGCACAGAATTGAGGGCATAAAAGGCAGGAATTCACCATGATGCAAACTTTGGCCATTTACCTATGGTCTGTCCTGGGCCCCACTCACATTTCTGTTGGGTCAGAAACTAATCCTGGAATAAACTTCTGTCTCATGTCTCCAGAAAAGTCTTGTTTTTCTACACCAGAAATCAGGCCTGTCTCCCTGATTTAAAGAAGCCGAGTATCCCTGCTAGTCTGCCTGCTACAGAAAACAACTTACAAAGCACTCACAATGCAAGTTTAATATATCGGTAATTTTTGTTGAGGCCGTCAATGGCTTTCATGTCTTCTGAAGTCAATTCAAAGTCAAAAACCTGAAAGGAAGGAAAGAATCAAATTAAACTCTCCCCAAGGCAGCCAGCCTCCACCTGGGAACTGAGGACTTTCTGGCTGGACAGAGACATGAGAGCACTGGGGGAAGTGTCCCTGTCATCACTTTCCGGTGAACTGGCCTGAGAACTCTGTTTCTGAGTTCTTCACTCCTCCTTTCCCATTCCCTCTCCTTCTCTGCTCCACTTCACAAAAGAAAGACTTTTGTAACTCATCAAATCCAAATCTTTCTAAGTGAACTGTTTGCAACAGAAAAAAAGAAAAAAAACAACCACCTTTTTTTTTTTTTTTTTAATTCCTTCTAAACAAAGAGACAGTTGGACAATCTGGACAAAATACCTGCTGACTGGACCAAACTTGATTATAGTTTTCCCCTCCCCACACCCACCTTCTAAATTTTGACACAACCTTGAACTTAAGCAAGTTTGAAAGGAAGAGCAACCCCCTGTGTAGGCCTCTTCAAGAAACTGTTGACTTCTAGAAAAGCATTTGCAGATCAACTATTCAACCACAGGCCGCTCACTCTCTCCCCAACCATGTCTACACCTCTATGAAAAAAATCTTTCTGATTCATCTACAAGATACTTATAGATTCAACATTCAGAGAGTTCCCCCTTTTGAATAAAGTCTCTCTTACTTAAGTCCAGGTTCATTTTTATTTGATGATACAAAGGTACTCTCCCCTGGTGGAAAGTCAATTAATAGCAAAGCAGACTGATCTTTGATAAAAATATTAAAGCAGGAAGCACATTACTTCATCCAGAAGATAGTTTCATAGAAAATTCAGTGCTCTATCTATCTATATTTATCTAATTATCTATCATCTATCGCTCCATCTTTTATTCATTTTAAAAATACACTCCAGAAGTAACTTGGTTGTCATGGAGATATATATTAATGTGTTGAGTTGAACTAAAAAAATGATAACAATAAAATAAAATATGAACTTTTCTGATTGGTTTAACAGTGACATTTAGATTTGACTATTAGATATTTCCATATATTGAATGAACTAAATCTATAGCTTCAAGATTGTGGAGTGAACACATTATAAATAATATGCTGTAAATGTTATATTTTTCAAATATTACACTCATGATAAAATTGTTAGCTGTTATTTCAAAATGTGATAGACTTCACGTAGTTTCTTATGAGGTTCATAACAAAATAAGGTGAAGATCACTGATTGATCTAAGGGGCTAGAAAATATATGAGAGAGAATTTTGGGGAAAATTTTTATGGATTCATTTGTCAGTTTATAAATGTATATGTAACTTCTTACCTGCCAGGATTTTGCTAGGGAAAAGATGCTAAAAGATGACCAGGAGGGAGTCACGGCATTTAGGATCTCACTGTCTAGAGAGCACAGTGACACAGAAACAAGTTTAGTTTAACAAGGAGAAAACTCACTAACAGAGCCATGCCAAGTACAATGTTGAACCAAAACTCTTCTGGGTCTCAGTGGTTCAGCAAAGCAGCTAATCCTATTCAGGTTTGATACTGATATATAAATAGGGGTTCATTATGTAGAGAAGATGAAAGAAAGGAACCAGGGTTGTAAAAGTTCTTTACTGCTTGTTATGACTCCTAAAATTGAGGAAAAAACAAAGATAAAATATACTCCGTGTCACACAACCAGGAAGCAGCAAATCCAGCCTTAGGGACCATAAAACATAGGACTGTGACGCCAGTGCTCTCTCTCCCACTCTTCCAAGCTGCCCTCACAGCACAGGGGAGAAACACATGGGAATAAATGAACATGGATACATGCTGAAAGGTGAGAGAGATGGTCCCCAGTACAGCACCCATTTTCACTCTGGAGAGACGGTGTCTAGCCTGTACCTGAAAGTTCTCTTTGATTCTCTTCTCATTGAAGCTCTTGGCCAGCACCACCACTCCCCGCTGCACTTGGTAGCGCAGGGCCACCTGACCTGGACTTCTATTGTGTTTCTTGGCAATGGCATTCAAGGTTGGGTCCTCCAAGAGAACAGGGCTATCCTTGTCCACCCTGTAAACAAAACCAGAAAATGGAGATTTGAAGGATGTAGAACTAGAAATTGACAGTGTGCTGTCCCTGTGTCCCCAATTTCCCAGGCAATCGAAGAGAAACATTTGATGGGCAATATATCCATTTATCAACATGTGCACCTAAGATTTACAAATGACAATCTTTATAAATCTTATCTTAAAATCACTTTTAAAAAAATTTGTGTGGGTGGGATTTGAAGTTGTTAGATGTATGTGTGAAACAAAAATGAAAGAACATCGATGACTGTGGAAGTTCCATGATGGCACTTGCTACACTATTGTGTTTGCTTTATTTATGTTTGAAGTTTTCCATAATAAACGTTAAAAACCTGCCTTACCAGTGGTGGCACAGTGGATGGAACATAGACTTGGGACACTGAGGTCTCAAGTTGGAAATGCCAGGTCACCAGCTTCTGCGTGGGCTTACAGGCTTGACCATGAGATCATTGACAGGACCCATGGTCTCTGGATTGAGCCCAAAGGTTGGTGGCATGAGCTCAAGGTCATTGGCATGAGCAACAGGTCACTGGTTTGGCTGGAGCCACCCCACCCACGCCCACGCCCATTAAAAAATATATGAGAAGTAATTAATGAACAACTAAAGTGATGCAGCTATGAGGTGATGCTTCTCATCTCTTTCCCTTCCTGTCTGTGTCTCTGTCTCTCTCTCATGCATACACTTAAAAAAAATGTTAATACCTAATTTTAAAAAACTGTTTCATCACTAATAGAGTTGCTGACATAGGTCAGCTCTGATATTCTCATTACCATTTTGGGTCTCTTTGGGTCCCCAGGGCACTGTAGGCAACAAAAACAATGTCCTTCGACTTGCAGAATTCCAAGAGTTTGCTCTGGTTGAGGTATGGGTGACATTCCACCTGCAAATTACCGAGACAAGGAGGTATAAGAATACGAGAGCCCCATGTGAATTTGAAAAGACTTTGAAGGAATATACAATATATGCACCATAGTTTTCAGGTTGGTCATTTTCTCATGCACCTTCTGAAATACCTTCAAATGCTATTGGTTTTCAAAAGTGAAAAAACAATTTTCTTCTTATTTCTTTGTTAGTGTTTAAAATAATTAAAGACTGTTATACCCACGTTGTGACCTGTACATGTGGTTTTCTACACACACACACAAAAACGAGATTCCTTAGAAAAATGGCTGATTTCAGTACTGGGCAAAAATGCTACAAATTGAGCCAAAAACATTTTACATTTTAGAAAACTGAGAAGACAGGAAGGACACTGAGGGATGTTATCTGAAGAGGAATCTTCAGATCATAATGGTGATAATTCGATCATCAAAAGAAAGTAACTACATTTGCTGAAATTCATGATTTCACAAGTACATATAAGTGATCCTCAAGTGTTTAGGTGTAACTCCAATTTACAAGAAAAACAAGGCAGTACTGTGCTCAGTTGTATCCCAGGGATCAATCAGTAAAGCCAAATGTGAGGAAACATTTAAGAAAAAAGAAGTCTAGATTCTCTCCCAAATGAATTAAGAGAGAGAGAAGAGGAAAGAATGAGGAATATATTTTAACATATTACGAGTTATTTTCTACAAATGGATTCCTAAAAGTAAATTACTAAGATGAAGAATATAAATATTTGAATGGTTTCTTGCATAATTTTCAAACAGTTCTACAAAAGGGATACACATCTTTATAACATCATACTGATTGAGCATTGGCAGCATTGTTATTTTAAAAAAACATATTTCTTTTAATTATAATTTATCCACTTCCACACTTTGCACTTCTTTGCTTTCTCGCGAAATTTCCCCCTCACCATTCTGAACCTGCTCCTGAGAGGTTTCCCAGGAACTCCTGCTCATAAAATCCTGTTCAAAAAATCCCTCGTTCGATTGGCTGCTCCAAGAAGGATTCACCCATGGCTCTCACACACCTTTTCAAGTGTCTTCTTTGGCTTTTCTGACACCACATGCTCCTCATTTTCTTCCTCCCTGTCTGCCAACTTCTACTCAATCCCCTACCCAGAGCCTTAAATGGTGACTTTCCAACTCTTTCCCATTCATTCTAGGAACTTCCCTAAGAAAGTAAATCCATTCCAATGAGTTTAATTGCCACCCATAAATCAAGGACTTCCAAACATGTGCCTCTAGCACTGACTCCCTGTATGAGCTTCAGACCAACACTACTACCTGCCAACTTAGCCTCTCCACCTCAATATCTCCTGGGAAGTTCAAACCCATCTCTGAATGACGGAAGGCAGGATCTTCCCACTCCAGTCAACCTGTTCCTTCTCTGAAATTTCCTGTTGCAATAAAAAGAAGAATCATCTACGCAGCTAATATTAAGAAAGAGGATGTAAAGAGCAGAAAGCAAAGAAGTTTCCATGGGCACAGGCTCACCTGGTTGCAGACGGGCTTGTACTTGAGCCCTGGCTTGTTCAGGATCATCTCCAGCAGCTTGCGGTTGAAATTAGACACCCCAATGGACTTGGTTAAACCTGCATCCTTACACTTCTCCAGGGCCTGGGGAGAAAGGACATGTGTGGCAAACCTTTAGTGAAGTTCAGCCTTTCCATTTGAAAGTGAACTTTTCAAAAACTGGAAATCTTTCTTAACATACATAACAATTTGGCTGAGCCAAACAGTTTTATCACTTGGATATATAATTTCCTAAGGTACTTTATTGCTATGTACACATTCTCATGTCCTTGAATCTGCAAAATGCACACCCAAAACAATAAATAGACATTAAGATAATATTAAATTCCCTTCAGCTCTCTGACACCCCATCTGTGCTGCATATTTTGCTCTTAGGCACATAATAGTTCCTTAACAAATGGTGTAATAGGTAAGGGTGAAAAGGAACTTTTAGGTTTTCAACTGGTCAAAGGTTTTTCTACTTCTTCTTTCTTAGAATAATGAAAACAAGTAAATAAAATAGGGTACAGAAGGACAAGCTTCACTCTCCTCCTGCTAAGCGGACAGCAGCTTTCCCATCTCTGGTGTGTTTATCTGTCTTGGGATAGAGCTCTTATTAATTCCTCTAGAGTTTGCTTCTGATGATGTCCCTTTTAGGGCTCACAGAGTCAACCTGATCAGTGGGGTAAAGAAACATCTTCTTAGAGCCACAGAAGTTTACATTAAAAATAGAGCTTAGTTATTATCCCATTTTACTTTCTGGTTTACAGAAGAGAAAATAGGTACAGAGGAGTTCAGTGACCAGACTGAGGGCAGACAGCAGTTGTGGCCACAACTCATTTTTTCTGACCCCTATACATTGATGTTCACCTTGTCGCAGTGCCTTTGGGGGAGAGTAGCAGTACTTACCTCCCATATGTCACGCAGGTCCACAGTCTCTAAAATAACCTTCCCACTGGCATCCTTTGGTAAAAGCTCCTCTCCAGGCTATAATACAGAATGGAGAGAGGATGAAGAAGAAGGATATTTTGAAAGAATGGTCTTCCTGGTGCCTAAGTAGCTTGGTAATACAAACTTCAAGATACGGTTATTACTAAGCAGAAAGAGAGAGAAAGAGATGTATAAGAGAAAACATTAGGAGAAAAATATATCAGAATCCCCTGAGAGACTATATAGCAAAGAACCTTGCCCCCAACCACATCCACCCTCTTACCCATACACCCTTCAAAAAAGAAAACTTCACTAAGAATGAGTTCCTCTAGAGTCAGAATAGATTTTGTTTCACAAGGACAGGCTGGTCTGGATGATGGGACTTTCCCTTACTAGTAAGAATATGTTTTAGTTCCAATTTATGACAACTCAATTTAGAGAGAGTGAGGACACCAAATGTGCTCAGCAAATGTCCACTGTGATGGGAGGCTGGACCAGCAATGCCCAGAAGAGCCCAGTTGTGCAATATGGTCCACCCAAGGTGCTTTCCTCTTGACTGGTCTGAAAGGTCTATATACATGAGACTCTACCCTCAAAGAGGTATGGACTTCCCATTGTGTCTCTACTATTTTTTTGTAACTCAGGTTTCTTGAGGACCCTCATCACTAAGGGACTACAGACAGAAGCAAATCACCTAGACATGAGGGCAGTGTTCTCAACGCCTTGAAGTGGAGGCAGTGAGATCATTGAACTTCCATCTTTCTGAAGAATAAAAGATAAAAATAAAATGTCTTGATAGTGAGGTGACACAACTATCAAAGAGAGTCGTAAATCTTTTAGCAGTTCTATCCAACAAACTCACATCTACCGCTCTCAGGGAAAACCAAAAAATCTAGCTGGAGTGGGAATAAAGGTGCAACAGCAGTTGTGAATATTCTTGAGCATAAGAAGGAAAACAACAGCTGACCTTCATAGCTATTGGCCAATGAATAATAAAGAGATCTACATAGTCCAGTTGAAGTTTCTTCAGTGATCTTTCCAGGGCCTGTCGAACCAATTCTGGTCGAAAGAAAGTAGACCAAAGCTGCAGTAACCAAAAGAAACAAACAAACAAAAATGGTTTATAATTCACACATTTGGGAAACTAAATTAACATCGTAGTAAAGATACAGTAGTGGTTTAAAAATAAGTTCTGGGGCTAAATTTTTGTTACTTAGTATAGATGAGGTTCTTGGAATAAATGAGAACACTGAGATTTATTTGAGTGATTATAAGAATACTGTGAAGAAAACTTTACTGGGCCGGGAAAAGCAACCTAACTGCTTCAGGTATTAGAAAACTTATGTCTGAAAGCAGAGTCAAGGAATGTCAGGCAAGGGGAAGTAGAATCTACTGCCCTCCATAATAAATGCCTGGAAACAGGGCTGGTGAAAGGTCCACATTCTGGAAACAAGTCATCATTGATGTGGACACACACAGGACCATTCAGTAATCTGTATGTTGGAAGCTGGATTTTCCACCTAAGGAAATTGTTACAAATTTCAGTAAATTAGTTGTGATTTGGGAACAGTATTTCTTAATCTGGCTCCTCTCTTTGGATAATATGTCAACCTCACTTGGATATGTCCTCAGAGAATTTTTTGGAGAATAAAACGTATGGAACATTCTGTAGTAGTTCGGTCAATTCACACAGCAGGGAAATAAGTATCTTTATTTGTGTGTGTGTGTCACAGGTGAATGCTGACCTGTGTTTGGAAAGACTGAGCTATATTCCACTCTTAAGATATTCCAGAGCAGAGTAATCCATTTCTGCTTTCTGTTTTTCTATAATGAGCTTTTACAATGTTAGGAGATAAATAAATAATTCAAACCGAGGCCAAAGTTTGTTTCCTTTTTCAAAATAACGCATCTGCTCTGACAGTGACTTCTTGTTTCTCTGCCCACAGTACCTTGGTGGTGTAGAATATGTCCTCTCTCTTCACAGTGCCATCCGCAATCTTCTCTCGGATAGCCTTGCCGACCTCCTCCTCGTTTTCATAGACATATGCTGCGTCGATGTGACGGAAACCTACATCAATTGCCACTTTAGCGGCCTCAGTAACCTTGCTCTTAGGAACCTGTAACATGTGAATAAGGAGGGTTGACAGACTCAAAGAGAAGCAATTTATTTCCTTAAGAGCTTCTTCGCCTGCTGTTTCTGCATGTATCCTGTTCCCTTTTTTAATGGGGCAAGACTTGGTAACAGACCTGTACTCTAAGGCATGGATTAAACTCCAATATAACCTCTAATCTAAAATGAATTAGTGAAAAGGTTTCTCCATTCAACCTGGACAATAAATCCATTCAATACAGAATTTGATGAACAGGCCCAGGAACAGAATAGCACCCAGCATACCTTCCCTTCTTCACTCTCACTTTGCTACTTGGGAGATTTATGTAGCCTATTTGCTCAATTTTAGGATCTTCCAGATTAAGGAACCTGGTTCCCAATAAGGAAAACCTTCATGTGACACAGGAAAGATTCTGCATAATGCAATGTCATAGCTGCTCCCTAGTTCTGCAGAGTTCATGTGCCAGGAGGCCCTGAGTTTGAAAGGGGATGGCTATATGAACAATGGTCCTTGTTCCTGCTTTTCAGAAGAAGCACGGCCTCTATAAAATGGTGGGAGGGAGGAGCATGTCTAGAATTCTGGAAAGTTAATAAGGCAGTTCTTGGTTCTTCTATGCCTGGCAATCACAGTGAAAGAACAATGTTAGTCTTTACCACCAGGCGTGGTAACCAGGTGCTCAAACCTGGCAGTGATTACCCCATTAGACAAGCAGCTTAGCCCAACAGAGCATGACCAGGATCTAGAATGGCTGGTCCAGGGGGTAAAGAAAATTATAATGCTCTTGAACCCAACTGAAGCAAGTATTGGTTTTGTTGTTGTTCTTGTAAAGATACATAGATTATTTAATGACAAGATTGTGAATAATTTTTAAATATTGCTCAAACTTTTAAGTTAATTTTTCTTTTTCCAGAGAAAAACATTAGAACTTTTCTGTCTGAAGTTCCTACTCTCTACATCAGGCAATTTTTTGTCCTCTGTCTTCAGTCCTTCATGCCTTCTATTTCACTATGGGTGGTGGTCAGGGGAGAAGCAGGCTACGTGAGGCTGCCCCTTGATCCGCATCAGAGCTTTTGTGAGCACGCTGAAGTAGAAGTATGCCTCTTCTACTTGAATAAAGCTAATCCCACCGTTCATTAGAATGTCTGTGTCTGGCATCAGCCTTGCTTAATTAAGATCAGCTCACCTCCTCCTTGAAGCCTCCCCAGAACACCCCAGCTCACATCAGCCTTTCTCATTCTGAATATGTCAACTTCCCTGGAATTTAGAGTTATAATATCGAGTATTTTTAGGTAGCTGTTCATCTTGCATCAAGTGTCTTTATCTAGTTGTCAAAATGCCAGAGAAGCAGAACTAACTTCAGTGCAAACTCCTCCCTGCTAGGCTAGATTTTAATATCAAGTAGAAGTTTACTCTCACTGTAAAATTGGTTAATAATTGATTTATTAATTAATAATTATATATTCTACCTAAATTATTTTGACAGAAAGACACATGAAATCAAAAATATTGTTCTTTCCTGCCCATAAAGCCAAACAATTGTTTATTAACTTTAATATTTATTTTAGCCTCTGAGGTCACTAAAATCAACATGTTGATTACACATAAGAGGTTACATGAGGTTGTTCCCTGATCAGCATGGGAACTTCTGTGAATAGACTGAGAAGACAGGACACCTGAGCCAAATTAAGAAAAACCTAAAGCGAGAGCGATTGGATGTGGAAGGAGAGGCCAAGAGAACTGGTGGCTGCTTCTCTATTCAACACACAGGCACTGGCTGTGGACAGCATCAGCCAGACATTTACACAGCCGGCCTCAAATGTCTAATGATAGATGCTTAAATGACTAAATCTGAGAAGCTCAGTTTGCACATTTCCCAGAAAACACACCTGACAGAACAAAAGAAATCGAATGCAGGATCGCTGGACCATGCTTTCTTTTCCTGCCAACACTCACAGTAAATAGTTCATGAGTCGGGAAATTTCCAATTAGAAAAAAGCTCTGATAAATGTGAGAAAGAATCTTCTTTTTCACTTTTCACCTTTTGTACTGTACTAAGCAGATGTACATGCTACTTTTATTCTTGTGAGGGGGTTATGAGATGTTTTTTTTCTCTTCTCTGTCTTTAACAAGAGTAAGAAAAGTTGACTGTAACAATTATAAGATATAACCTGTGCTTAAGCTATAACAGTGAATACATGGATAATTATGTAATTGAAATTCAACTGGCCCTGTCTGACAGCTATTAGCTATTGATATTTTATGTCATAGCTCTACCAAGATGGAATGGAATGGTCTCTGTCAATTATGAAGTAATCTCACCTATGCAACCCCAAAGCTGCCCCTACCCAATCTTGACCGGTGTTTTATACTTTAAGTGTATTGCAATCAACCATGGGGATGCATGAATAATAAATCTGATGAGAAGCATGATTTTGTTTACATTGTAACTTATGCCTCCTCATGTTTCCTTTCTAAATGCGTAACACTTGGGGCCAGGCTAGGTTGTTCAGTGGATAAAGCATTGATCCTATATACCAGAGGCTGCAGGTTGGACCTTTGGTCAGGGCACATGCTTGAAGCAGTCAATGAGTACACAACTAAATGGAACAACTTTGTGAAACAACAAGTTGATGCTTCTCTCTTTTTCTCACCCTTCTCACTCTCTTTCTCAAATCAATGGAAATATTATAATAAGTAAGTAAATAAATAAATAAATTCCTAACCCATGGAATAATAGTGCCTTCTTAAAACACAGAGATTTTAATGACAAATTCTCTGTCATATACTTTTAACCCCACAACGCCACAGAAGCAATCATGTTAGCTGTCCTCTCCTTCTGGGCCCTTTGCCCATCAGTTCTCAGATAGAGCAGAATGATGCTGACCAAGGAACAGATGTGTCCAAGAAGAGCATCCAAGCTTATATTCAAAACAAGGGAGAAATCAAACGAATCATGGTATTTACCTGGCCTACCTGTTGCAGAATTGAAGAAAATTATGCATGTAAAGTACTTAAAACACATTGTAAGCATTCAATGTACATTAAGTAACAAAAAATAACAGTATGAATGTTAATGATAGAGATAATCCACCTGCAGAATAATCACCTCTGACTCCCCAGAGTCAACAGTTCATCATTCTATAAATTTTATTTCATTTTGTTTTATTTTTGTGACAGAGAGAGAATTGGAGAGAGGAATAGATAGAAATAGACAATCAGGAACAGAGAAATTTGAGAAGCATCAATTCTTTCTGGCAACTACTTAGGGGACTACAGCAGAGTGAGTGACCCCTTTCTCAAGCCAGCAACTTTAGACTTCAAACAAGCAAACTTGGACTTCAAGCCAGCAACTTTTGGGCAGAGACAGTGCCTACTTGCTCAAGCCAGCACCCCCCCCCAACACACAATCAAGCTGGATGTGCCCACGCTCAAGTCTAAGACGTTGGAGTTTCGAACCTGGGTCCTCTGTGTGTCAGTACGGTCCACTATCCACTGCGCCACTGCCTGGTCAGGTTCATTATTTTATTAGGTACAAAATCAGAGGTGGTAAAATGGAAGCCACACTTGTCCTTCCAAATCATCCACTGTGTACTACGTTCTTATATGGATGTTTGCAATCAACCCTCTGGTCCCCTGGGTTTGACTTACACTTTCAGAAGCAACAGTGCCAAGTCCAAGCACTGGCATAAAGTGCCCATCATTCAGTTTCACAAAACGACTACGTTTGTGGTCCATCACTGTTCACAGTCCTGGTGAAGCTGACTCTGTCCTTCCTTCCTTTTCTGGACTGCAACTCGAAATAGAAGTCAAGGCTTCAGTAATTCTTATTCGTGCCAATCACAAGCAAGGCGGGGCTAGAATGGCAGCTGGCCAGGGTTACATAATGAAAGGAATGGATACACTGACTTCCTTGTTCTTCTTCCAGCTCCCTGAAGTCACAGCATCCACAGCTCCCAGGAACAGTGTACAGAAATGTCATGCATTCTACAGGAGCTAGCATGTTCTTTCTAGCATTGCTCACCCTGGATTCCTAAGTTAAAAAAGAAATAAGTAAATAACCATGTCAAGTTGTCCATGATAATCATAGCAGACTTACTCTACAAGACACAAAATAGTCATTCATTTTTAAACACTAATTGTACTATAGGACTTTAGTTAAATTTCTCACCCTTCATTTGCTCAAAAATACCATTAAAAAAAAGATATTATTTAGAATTTCCTGAACAGAGCTTCATGCCTTGTCCCAAGCACACATGTAAGAAAATTCCCTAGCAATCCCCAACACTTAGTTTCATTATCTTTTTCCCCTGTATCAAGATCTCATTTCACTCTCTGATTCTGCATCTTGTTTCTTTGAATTATTTTGACAAGTAAAAAATAACCTGAAATCCAGGATGAATTTCTGTATTTCTGCTTTTGTTTCAGCTACACCTCCTCCTGAAACAGCCTACTCAACTCTCCCCTCCTCCCCATCAGCCTTATGAATTCTGATTTACCCTAAAAGTCCGTGCTCCTGACTACATCTTCTATGATCTTGCTGGAGGGGTAATCACTCTTGTGTGCCCTTGCATTGTTACAGCATCAATTAATGTAGTTCCAAATGACATATTAGTAAAATTATACTCTCAACCAATCAGGAACTTCTGCTAAATAAAACCCCTAAATGTTGCTTTGTTTAATGTTACCATTATGCCGTATTTCCCCATCCTGTATTTATTTGTGCAGTTTGTGTGTTGCAGCCAACCACAAGACGTAACATTAGAATTCATCTTATTTTCAACACATGCCTCTGGCTGGTCAAGGTCAGAATTCTGATTCCATTATGCCATGTATTTAGTATTTCTCACAACTCTAAGTTTGATCAATATACTGATATTTTCATTGTAAAATTAAGGCTAAGTTTTATGTCAGGCCATAAGAAAACTCTCACATTTTATTTTAATGGCCTTGCGTACCATATTCCACAGGTTATAAATTTGTCTAATACTCCCTGCAATAAATACCTGTATTTTGCACTAAATGTCTTGTTTAAGTACAGAGACAGTATTTTTTTTCCTTACTTCCTGATTTAGCAACCAACGAACTTTGTGAGTAAGAGATAATGGGCTGATTTCTTCCTTAGTCAAGTCAGACCTGGCTACCAGGCTCTCTGCTTCTTTTTTAAAAGGACTCATAAAATTTGCATTTAAACATTATCCTAAAACATTTCTAGAGGTTGATATTATGCCTGACAACATATCGTTTTCAGAATCTATCTTCCCTTTGCAACTGGGATGATATTTAGTGGTTACTTCTGATACTTCTATTTTCTAAGGGATCTCAAAGGTTACCAATGAGAGAGGATGCTTTCATGGAGCTCATGGACCTTTAGGGGAGCAGTGGGCACTTCCAAATGGCCTCAGTGGTCCCTGTCTCCCTATATTCATGCCTTGCTGTAAGCAGAGAGCCTGGTAGCCAGGTCTGACAGCCCATCTTTGAGTATGTATATAGTACTTGTGACCTGCTTCTAACTAATAAAATATTATAAAATCAAGGATATTATTTCTATTATTAGGTTACACAGATTGTGATATCTACCTCGCTAGTGACTCTGTTGCTTCTCAGCTTGTATACTTTGATAAAATAAGGGATCATGTTGGAAAGATTCATATGGCAAGGTATTGCAGGTAGCCTTTGGACACCAGTCAGCAAGAACTGAGACCTTCATTTTAGCAGCTCCCAAGAAACTGAACTCTGTCAATCGCCATCTAGGAAGTATAACTTGAAAGGGGATCTGGCCTTTTGGGTCTGCCTAGAGCCAGCAGGTAATATGTGGGTTCTTGACTTATTGCAGGAAAAATTTCTCATCACAAATCTGGGTGATTTTGAAATTAAAGTTTATTAAAGTTAGGACAGTGAAACACAGGAAGGATTTAGGGTAAAAGAAGCGATAGGAGAGAGCCTAGGTGGTGTTCTGCTTTGGCTCCCTAGAAACTTATAGGAAAGAAATGAGCAAAGGTAGGGCTGCTGTTGACTCACTGGGAAGTAAAGGTCACAGTGATAGAAGGGAGCCAGTGCAGGGCTGCTATTAGCTCACTGGGAAGTCTGAGTAAAAGGGGACCATGGAGACAGGCTGAGTGGGTGAGCCCAGGACAATCTACCACTGCCCCCTGTTCCCTTGGTTGCAAGTCTCATGGGTACCTTATTGTTTAGGAGAAAGGAAGTAAAAAGTTCATGCCCAGGAAGGGGCATGGTCATGCTCTAGACCAAGCCCATGCTGGGTCTTTGTTTTGAGAGTTTGTGGGAGACTGCAAGCTGGCAATGCCTTTGCATTTTAAGGCTTAGCCAAAAGCTAAGTTCTTTCCCCACATCTCCATATTGGCATGAAGCTGAGCTTCTGTACTCATCCCATCCCCCAACCCCTATTGCTTGATTAAGTTGCTAAAAACCATTTAAATGCCCTTTTTCTCACCCTTTGTTTGTTCTGATGTTGGCTAATTTTAGTTATGCAGGGTAGAGGGTTTTCTGCACTTGGGAGGAATCTTGGGTTGTCTTAGAGATATGTGACTTTGTATCTGAGACTTTCTTATTTGCAAATGGCTCTGCACTATATAATAAAGCAGACCAGGGGCTTTGCTTTTGTTCTTGCAAGCTAGCTACCTGTATTGCAAAGAGACCTCCTGATTCCATCTTTTATCTCTGAGTTTATTTCTACATTCTCACTGAGCTAATGGTGCCCATAGAGGGCCCTGAGAATGAGAAAACTAAACTAAAAACCGGTGACAGAACTCTCAGAGTGTGCACAATGAGTAAAGTTTTTAGGGAAAGTACACTTGGGAGTAATAAATTATGAGACAATTACCGTCAAGAGTAAGGGTCCTTTTTCTTTTTGTACAAATGTTTTTATTTGAGGAGCAGCCGTTGTTGGGGTGGTGTCAGAGGGATCTGGAAAAGGAGGAAGGTGGATGTGAGAGGAAAAAGGAGGGTGAACTAGATACCTCCAAGTCTGGGGACTACTAGAGAGATGGGGGTGTCACGGTTGTGGCCTCCTTAATCTTGGCAACTCCTCCGCCCTCTGCTCCTTCTTATGCTTCTCAAGGTGCTCACAGAAAGCAGAGTTGTGTCCAGGTCTTTGGCTCAGACCTTTGAAAATCCCCGCTCAAACAAGCTTTAGATCAGGCTCAAGATATAAGGAATACATCAGAATATGCACTGATATTGGGCCTTCATACATGCAAGGTTTGGCTATTGCTGCAACGCTTTGGGGTGTGAAGGAGGGTGGCCTCTAGGACAATACTTTGATAAACAGCAGAACAAATAAAGGAAGGGAGGTCAGAGAAGTACTTCTGCCAGTAGATCTTGTTTCCAATGCAGGGGTTTAGAACATTTTGCTAGAAATTTCCCTACTCTCTTAGGATATCAGTGTCAGCCTCCCCCTGAGGGCAGCCAGCTCTGGCCACATGTAGGACAGTGAAACATTGGGCAAATGAATGTAAAAATAAGTATATTTCCAAAGGGCAGGTGATTCAGGGAAACAAACAACAGGGCCCTCCCTAGCCGCATCAAACAGTAGGGGCAATGTCAGTGTTTCCTTAGCAAATTCTGATTCCAGCAGGCCAAACATCACCCAATTATCCTGAACAATGGCAGGGCAGCTGCTCCTAGTTCTCTCCAGCTCCTTAGTGTACTACTGCTCAGCTAAAATTGAGGTAGGAGAGAAATCTCAGCATAGTCACCCTGAGCTGCCAGTTAAAGCAATTATGGAATTTGAGAATGGATAGGAGACTCAGGTATTAAGAAAGTTACAGCTTTTCTTGTTATTATCTGATTTTCTTAATATTTTAGCTACAATCCTCTAAACTATCATTTTGTTTCTTTCCATTTCTTTGCCTGGAAACTTAGGAAGGGTACCCCTGGTGCATCTGACTATAAAATTTCCCATGCAGCTGCAGAAAGAGGAAATTTTCTCGGGGAGATTTGTTTAGTCCCATCCTTCAGAGTACCTCTGTCAGAAAATCCCCTGACTGAAATCAGGCAGGCATCTTTCTGGTCTGTTTGTACTCTGAAATCCCGGGTTTCTCTCTGGTTTGGTTGGTTTGTCTGATTCTAATTTCTGTTTAGTTTTTCTCTGATATTTTCTAAAATGTGCTTTTTAAGACTTGAATTAAGTCCTTGCATGCAAAAATTGGAAATGCAGGTTCTACTATTGAATAAAAAAAATAAAATTCTTTCATCCCTACATTTTTACTTAAAAATTAAAACATGTAAGGAGCGCTCATTTAAATTTAAATAGAATGGAATGTGGATCCTGAAAACTTACTTATTTATTTTGTATTTTGTGAAGTGTGTTTTGTGTTGACTTAGGAGTTGGGAAACAACAACTCAGGTATTAAGATTAATCAGATGTATCAGTTATCCTTGTGTTTCTGTACTGTATATTATCTTGTTTGTATGTAAAACTGTACTCAGGTCTGTGCAAAAAAAGGAATTGAGCAAAATTAAGCAGGGTCTTGATAAGTCATTTCAAGAATTTTTCTCAAAAGGAAAGAATAGTGTAAAAATTCTCATTCTGTCACACCCTGCAAAAGAGACCCAGAGGAAATCAGGAATGTGGCTCCTCTGATGCCCTGAAATAGAGCTTACAATACAAGGGCATAAATTAAGAGGACTCTTAGATACAGGAGCTGATATATCTGTTATTGCTGAGCAATTTGGCTTTTTTCCTGGTTAACTTATGAAGCAGTCACAGAGCTCTGAGGTTTAGAGCAAAGTAAATTTCCCTCACAAAGCTCTAAGGTTCATTTTTACAATGGGAAGATAAAGAAGGTTGTACTGGATTTTATTTCAGCATTATGTGCTCTCTAGATTGCCTGTTAATCAATGGGATAAATATATTTTGAAAGGTATGGAAGTATTACTTGTAAAAGCATTTCCTACATTTTGTCAGACTTTTGGAATTGACCTGAAGACAGTTATTCCTTAAAGTCCTCAGGGCCAAGACATTGTAGAGCATGCCCATAAAATGCTTAAAAGTCAATTAGAAAAAATAAAAAAGAAAGAGTCATGCCCTTGAATTTCTGTAAATCTTTTTTATCATGCTTTTTACTTTAAATAATTTTTGAATACTGATGTACAGGGCCATTCAGTGGCTGAGAGACTCTGAAATCCAATAAAGAAGGCCTTCCCTGAAGTGCAATGAAAAGACCTGCTCACAGAAGTAAGGCAAGGGCCAGACCCTGTTCTCTTGTGGGGCAAAGAATATGTGTGTGTTTTTCCTAGATCTGTTAAGACTCCTTGATGGGTTCCTGAAAGTTTGGTAAGACACCATGAGTCTGAAGAAGAGATTCACCACATAAGAGCAATCATATAAGACTTATTTTACTTTTAAATAATTTTTTGAACATTTCTTCCTTAGGACTTACTGCAGCTGAGAAGCATTTTACAACAGCCAAGCAATAGCCTAAGTCATTCATATTATATTGTAAGGCCAGTAGCCACCATCGTGGCCATTCACATGAAGGTTCTCATTGAATTCTGACAGACGGTAATGAAACAATGGGGCCAAGAACTGGTGGGCCATTACATTTAATCTCAGCTCACACCCTGCAAGTGAGAAATAACACAGTGGGAAAACACTTCCCTTTCCATTCAGATCTCCCAAAGCCACTGACTCATCTGAGTTTCCTAGAATCAAAGATTTCTACCTCACTAGCCTTATTCACCTCTGTTCCCCATCTCCTTCTCTCTGCACAAACTGGTTTCTCCTTCAGCACTCTGCCATCTTGGCTTCTTCTCCTCTGTAATGCTAATATCAGGAACCGAGAGAGAAAGTTCCTGGTCTGTCTCATTTTAGAGTGTAGAAATAAAACCCTTTAAGCCAATATACAAATAGGGAAGTCTCTGATACAAAGTCACTTATCTGAGGCATAAATGAAGTTCCTTATAAGAGTGCATCACCCCATATCATACAACAGTCAAGGGTGTGGGGAAAAGCTTAGTTTTGAAAAGATCTTAATATTAAAAGGGCAGGAAATGCTTATTCTTAAAACTAAGCCTTAGGCTATAATGACTTTGCCAGCTTACAGCCTGTCTCCCACACTCAATGCAAACTATAAGCAAGCAAACATATATATCATATTTACAAACTTATTTGACCAACATTCCACCCCTTTAGCTCACTTTAAAATCTAAAGTACAGGTATTCCTGTAGAAGAAAATTAGGCACATTACACAAATTAAAACACAAATCATACAGTTTTAACTATTACAAAGGTACATTTTACCAGTATCTGAGCACTTTGCAAAAAGTGCAAAATGTCCTTGAACTTCTTTCTAGCCATGGGAAAAGCTTCCTGGGGCAGGGGGAGGGCCTCTAGCAAAGCCGCTTCCCTCCTTCATCAGGGTATTTCTCATTGTCAAAAATCCATAAGTCCAAGCCTCTTTAACAAATGGTGTTGAAAAAATTGGACATCTACCTGCAAAAAAATAAAACTAGACCATCAACTTATACCATTCACAAAAACAAACTCAAATGGATAAAAGACTTAAATGTAAGCCATGAAACTATAAGCATCTTAGAAGAAAACATAGGCAGCAAGTTCTCCGACATCTGTAGCAGCAGTATATTTGCCGATTTATCTCCACGGGCAAATGAAATAAAAGACAAGATAAACAAATGGGACTATATCAAACTAAAAAGTTTTTGCACAGCTAAAGACAATAGGAACAGAATAAAAAGACAAACCACACAATGGGAGAACATATTCGACAGCACATCTGATAAGGGGTTAATAACTAAAATTTATAAAGAACTTATAAAACTCAACACCAGGAAGACAAACAACCCAATCAAAAAATGGGCAAAAGAAATGAATAGAAATTTCTCCAAAGAGGACATACAGATGGCCAATAGGCATATGAAAAAATGCTCCACATCACTACTCATTAGAGAAATGCAAATTAAAACCACAATGAGATATCACCTCACACCAGTCAGAATGGCACTCATCAGCAAAACAACACAGAATAAGTGCTGGCGAGGATGTGGAGAAAAGGGAACCCTTCTGCACTGCTGGTGGGAATGCAGACTGGTGCAGCCACTGTGGAAAACAGTTAGGAGATTCCTCAGAAAATTAAAAATCGAACTGCCTTTTGACCCAGCTATCCCACTTATAGGAATATACCCTAAGAACTCCATAGCACTGTTCGAAAAGAAGAAATGCGCCCCCATGTTCGTGGCAGCATTGTTCACAATAGCGAAGATCTGGAACCAGCCCAAGTGTCCGTCAGAAGACGAGTGGATTAAAAAGCTATGTTACATATATACTGTGGAATACTACTCAGCCATAAGAAACGATGACACCGGATCATTTATAACAAAATGGATGTACCTTGATAACATTATACGGAGTGAAATAAGTAAATCAGAAAAAAAGAAAAACTGAGAACAGCATGATTTCATACATAGGTGGGACATAAAAGTGAGAATATGAGACACGGACAAGAGTGTGATGGTTACGGGGTGGGGGGAGGGAGGAGAGGGTGGGATAAGGAGGAGGGGAGGGACACAGGGAAAACCAGATAGAAGGTGACAGAGGACAATTTGACTTTTGGTGACGAGTATGCAACACAATTGAATGATAAGATAACCTGGAGATGTATTCATTGTACATTTGTACCCTGATTTATTGGTGTCACCCCATTAGAATTAATAAAAAAATATATTAAAAAATAATAAAATAATAATAATAATAAACATACAAAAAAAATCCATAAGTCCATCCAGCAAAGGAGCCAGTGTCCAATCTAATCATAGTCCAGGAATCAGACCATGCACATGGAGCCTCAGCCACCCCCCTCATCCCTGCCATCCTGGCAGGTCTTACAATGTCCCAAGGAGGAGCACGTGTCAATGGCATTCGGCATTTTGATCTCTGCTCTGGAAAACATAATGACATCAACCCCTACACCCAAAATCACAGACCTACCAGGGCCATAGTAGGTACTCCTTGTTGTTGGCCTCTCATCTTCTGGAGACTGCAGATTGCAACTCCAGCTCAATTCCCCTTATGCTCCAAAGGGGAACTGAAAACATCAGCTCCCACTTTCTGGTTTGACTCCCGGGCTACTGCCACCTTCTGATCTGCAGGCCTTGGAACCCAACCCAGGCCTCTGCCCTGACCTCTGCCCCAGTCTCCCACTGCTGCTGGCTCTCCACAACGTCCAGGGAAATCTGCAACTCACACCTGTGATTTCTTCTCCTGTGTCTGCTCCATTTGCAAGCAAATCTCACGAACTTGGTCAGCCTCCTTCTTTGGTGCTTGTTCCAGCTCCAGGGTTGGCATCTCTTTCTTTCACGTTTGCTTCATCTCCTTCCGCTCCTCAATTTTCAGATCCCAGGCAGCCTCTTCCACAGAGTTCTCGGTTTCCTCATGCATGGCTGTAAAAGTTAGCCAGCCTACGGTCTCCAAAAGGACAACTATGGAGAACCAAAACAGCAGCCAGTCCTCTACTCCACTGCCCAAAGGTGGTGGTGGCTCCATACTAAATTGATCCAAATTCTGCAACAAACTACACTAAATATAAGGCCAGTAAGTAGCCACAGCTACCATCACAGCCTCCTGGCCCGTGCTGGTTCACATTTGATTCAGACAGACGGTAATGAAACAATGGAGCCAAGAACTGGTGGGCCATTACATTTAATCCCAGCTCACAACCTGCAGGCAAGAAATACACCCAGTGGGAAAACACTTTCCTTTTCATTCAGGGCTCCCAAATCCACTGACTAATCTGAATTTCCTAGAATCAAAGGTTTCTACCTCACCAGCCTTATTTACCTTTGTTCCTGTAAATCCAGTAGCCATGGCCACCGTGACAGCCACCTGGCCCGAATAGGTTCGCATTGGATTCGGACGAATGGTAATGAAACAATGGAGCCAAGAACTGGTGGGCCATTTGCTTTAATACTAGTTTGCACCCAGCAGGCAAGAAATACACACAGTGGGAAAACACTTCCCTTTCCATTCAGGGCTCCCAAAGCCACTGATTTATTCGAGTTTCCTAGAATCAAAGGTCTCTAGTTCACCAGGTTTATTCACCTCTGTTCCCCACCTCCTTCTCTCTGTACAGACTCTGCACAAATTGGCTTCTCCTTCAGCATTTCAACATCTTGGCTGCTTCTCCTCTCCTCCCATGGCCTTTCTCTGCTCTCCTAGAGCATGGGCTTCACCTAGAATGTAATCACTCTTCCCCTGGAACAACGGGATCTCCCTTCCTTTTAAAACCTTTTAGCGCAAAAGCCCTCCCTCGACACATATTAACATAATCATGCTCATCCCAAGCAAGAAGGGCAACTAAAATTATCACCTGGGCAACAGGCTTTCATGTGGGCAGTGCCATCTTTAACAAAGTGAGCATAAAATATGTTATCTGCCCAACAATCCACTCCTATGTTTACTTTACTACCCACAATCTATGCCACTGGCATCCCTGTGCAAGGAAATTAGGCACATTACACAAATTACAATACATGACCAATCATAAAATTTCAACAATTACAAAGGTACATTTCACCAGTCTCTGAGCACTTTGCCAAAAGTGAAAAATGTCCTCGGCCTTCTTTCTAGTCATGAGAAATGCTTCCTGGGGCAGGGGAAGAGCCTCTAGCAAGGACACCCCCCAGCTCCATCAGTGTATTTCACATTGTCCAAAATCCTTAAGTCCTTCCAACAAAGGAACCAGTACTCACTCTGGTCATAGTCCAGGAATCAGTCCACACACATGGGGCCTCAGCCACCCCCCTCATTTCTGGCGTCCCGGCAGGTCTTACATTGTCCCAAAGAAGAGCATGTGGCAATGGTAGCCAGCACTTCCATCTCTGCTCCAGAGAGCATTATGGCATCCACCCCTATCTGACCCAAAATTGCAGACCTAGCAGGGGCATAGTAGGTACTCCTTGCTGCTGGGTTCTCACCTTCTGGAGACTGCAGATTGCAACTCAAGTCCAGTTCTCCTCATCCTCCAAAGAGGAACTGAAAACATCAGCTCCTGCTGCCGGCCTTGCAGCCCCGGGATAGGCCTAAGGCCCGGCCTCAGCCCTGGCTTCTCACTGCTGCTGGCTCTCCAAAATGTCCAGGGAAATCTGCAACTCACTAACCTGTGATTCTTTCTCCAGCGGCTGCTGCATTTCCAAGAGAATCTCACAAACCTGGTCAGTCTCCTTTGGTGCTTGCTCCAGCTCCAGGGTCAGCATCTCTTTCTCCCACATTTGCTCTAGCTTCTTCTGCTGCTCGGTTTGCACGTCCCGGGCAGACTCTTTCACAGAGCTCTTGGTTTCCTCACACATGGCTGTAAAAGTCAACCAACCTATGGGCCCCAAAAGGACAGCCATGGGAAACCATAATAGCAGCCAGTCCTCTACACAACTGCTCAAAGGCGGTGGTGGCTCCATACCAAACTGTATCGAATTCTGCCACAGACTACACCAAATGTAAAGCCAGTAGCCACGCTACCATGACAGCCACCTGGCCCTTGTAGATTCGCATTGGATTTGGACAGATGGTAATGAAACAATGGAGCAGAGAACTGGTCGGCTATTTGCTTTAATCCTAGCTTGCACCCGGTGGGCAAGAAATACACACAATGGGAAAACCCTTTCCTTTCCATCAGGGCTCCCAAAGCCACTGACTTATCCAAGTTTCCTAGAATCAAAGGTCTCTAGCTCACCAGACTTTCACCTCTGTTCCCCATCTCCTTCTCTCTGCACAAACTAGCTTCTCCTTCAGCATTCCAACATCTTGTCTGCTTTTTATCTCCTCCATGTGGCCTTTCTCTGCTCTCCTACAGCATGGGCTCCTCCTAGAATGTAATCACTATTCCCCCAGAACAACATTATCTCTCTTCTTTTAAAACCTTTTGGCCCAAAAGCTGTCCCCCAACACATATTAACATAATCACGCCCATCCCAAGCAAGAAGAGCAACTAATATTATCACCTGGGCGATGGGCTTTCACGTGGGCAGTGCCATCTTTAACAAAGTGAGCATAATATATTTTATCTGCCCAACAGTTCTCCGTCTCCTTCTCTCTGCACAAACTCTGCACCGACTGGCTTCTCCTTCAGCACTCTGTAATGCTATTTTCAGGAACCAAGAGAGAAATCCCCTGGTCTATCTCATTTTATAGTGTAGAAATCAAAACCTTTAAGCAATATACAAATAGGGAAGTCTCTGATACAAAGACTCACTTATCTGAGGCATAAATGGGATTCCTCATAAGAGTGCACCACCCTACATCATGCAACAGTTAAGGGTGTGGGAAAAAGCTTAGTTTTGAAAAGATCTTAGTATTAAAAGGGCAGGAAAGGTTTATTCTTAAAACTAAGCCTTAGGCTATAACGACTTTGGCAGCTTACAGCCTGTCTCCCACACCCAATGCAAACTATAAGTGAGCAAACATATATATTATATTTACAAACTTACTTGACCAACATATACCAAAAAATATTAACTGGCTCTAAGCAGGGAAATTTAATCAAATTACTAAATTAGGAGTGAGGGTATGTTCCAATTTTGTCACCAACAGGTCCTCTTTGAATTCAAGCACAAAACATGGAACATGAAGCCTCATCATTGATTGGCATCAGCTCCTAGAAAGCAACCTGGTTTCAGAAACCCAGAATTCCCATTCAGCTTAAAGCGAAAAACTTAATGCGCTGGAAGCAGTGGTCATTGGACTTGTAAAACAGCTACAGAGAGTGAGAACGTGAAATCAGTTCCAGTGTGTTGTGGACTATTGCTGAATGTGACTCATGTTCCTTCTGACAGTTCTCAGTGGGACTGAAGTTGGGTTGTGTTGCATCTACAGGGAATATGGAATGGTGATGTTGTCAGCATGGACTTGGTGAAATTTCATTAACATATAAAGGACATTTAAAACAGCAAAGACTTTATTATAGATTCTGTTGTATTGGCTAAAATTTACTTAATAATCAAAAAGATTTTATCTCTTCAATGCATTAAGACACTCAATTTTGGTATCTGTTAGCACTGGCTATAATAATTTAGTGTTTATTCTATATTTTTCAAGTCTGTTTCTGAATTGGGTCTGGGAAATCAGACGAGTACAAATCTTAGCACACAAATTAAAATTAAAAAATAGAAAAGGGAGATATTTGGGAGACTACAAGCTGTCAAAGCCCTCTCAGTTTAAGGCTTAGCCAATGGCTAAGAGCTTTTCCCACACCTCCATATTGGCTATAAAACTGAGTATTGGTACTCGCTGGATTACATTGCTAAAAACAATTTACATGCCCTTCTTCTTACCCTTTATTTCTTCTGATGTTGGTTAATTTCAGTTATACAGGGTAGAGGTTTTTCTGCACTTGGGAGAGTTCTTGGGTTGCCTTGGAGATGTGTGACTTTGTATCAGAGACTTCCTTATTTGAATATGGCTCTGCAATATATAATAAAGCAGACAGGGGCTTTGCTTTCACTCTTGCAAATTAGCGACCTGCATTGCAAAGAGACTTCCCGATCCCATTTGTTTTTCTCTCTGAGTTTATTTTTTCACCTCGCATCATTCTCATGCAGGACCTGGACAATTACTTGCCATGCTGGTCCGCGCCAAAAATTTTTATCTCTTTTCTGCGGGTGGTCAGTGCCTCAGCAGAACACTCACTAGCACTCCAGTTGTGGCTTTCAACATGTTGATTCATCAAAAAGAGTGCATAGGGATTATTGCTTCATTGTTCTTTGATCAGCTTTACTGCTTTTCTTTTATCTTGTGTTTCTCTGATACTGTTTACATTTTTGTTATTTGTTCTACTGACTTCATTTGTCCATGGGTCTAGCAGGTACAAATAGCATTAATTGAGTCTCTGTCCTTGATTTCCCTGACCAGGGTGATTTAAGTTATTCACTCTATGGTCAGAGAGAAGTGCAAACCTTTTGTTCTCAAGCATTTTTGGTTGGGAAAGATAAGAACTTAAAATTCACTAACTGGTTATAAATAGGTCAAATTGTTTAGCCTTGCTTATCTTGTCTCAGATTCTCCATTCCACTTGCCCAAGACTTCTCCTATTTTCTTACTATCCTGCCTCAGAAGCAGCCCATCCCCAGTTGAGCATTTAGATGCGGGCCCACCTTGATTGCCAGCCACTGAGGAATCTGAGTAAAGGATCCAGCTCAGCTGTGCCGTACTGCATAACATATTTTTCCAAACTGGCAACTTGAAACTAACCCAGGGAGACAGATTAAATGGCACTTAAAATTCAGCATAAGGAGACAGACATATAGATTCTTAGGAGAACATGTGATAGAAGGTAGGTAACCCATACCGAATGTAATAGAGATGTTTTCACAGTGACCTCTACATGGTTTCATGATGACTTATGAATATTCAAGAATTGTATAAAGGTATATTTCATGTAACAATACATATTCAATTGAGTATCTATAATGCAAAACTCATGGTTGTAGGCATTATAAACAAAATAAAAAAAAATTAGATGCCCTTGTGGAAGGGATGTTTCAGTAGTAAGACAATAAACTAATTAATATACAGAATGAAGATCATTTTACATGCTGAAAAATACTGACTAAGAGAACTAGTTACTGCAGATTGTCATTAAATATGAAGAGAAGGCTTTGTGATATTTCCTGATCCGTACTACAGACACTTCACCTTTGTTTTCCTCTGAGAACTTGCCCCACCATTTCTCTCTTTTTGGAATGGTTGTGTACTTTTTCCCCACCACACTTGTTTCCTCTTCTATTTCTCATAAAAACCAGGACTTAACAATGACTACTACCACATGCTGAGTCCTCAAGAGCTAAGTGAAATTTTTTTCTCCTCCCAGAGCAGAGCCCAGCTATCAGCATCACCCTTGTACTGCACTGAGGGAGAGGCAGGCTGGGCTTTCTCTCAGGGCCCAGCAGCGATGCTGAGTCACTTACCCTGCAATGGAAAAAGTGTTCCAGCACCTCGGTATCAAGTATTGTCTGAAAAAATGGCAAGATTGTTTTAAAGCATATTGCTAGAAGGAAAAACAGTTAATTATGGATGCTAAGCTAAGAGGAATTGGATGAAGTCCCAGTGACTCTAAAAGGATATTCAACCAAAGGGAGGACAAAGTTTTATTTGGTCTCTGATAGTCAAAGAAAGGGTGACTCAGGATAAGATATGTATTTACATTACATGGGAATAAAATGTTACAAATGGACGTAATCCTCCCAGAACAGGAAGAGATAATCCACTGAGAAGCAGCAATTGACCTCTGAGCATAGTCCCATTTGCTAGTTTTTTAATTCCTGTTCTTAGATTCTGTGAATCCCAAAATATTTCTAAATCCTTAGAAAAGTTGCATCCGAATCTATGTTTGGCTCTGGGGAATTGACAGGTCCACCTCACACAGGGAACAGAGTAACAGCATTTTCACCCCTCCTCTTGAGGCCAGGATTGATAACAGCAGTGACAGCTTTTGGAAGATACAGCCACACACAGATGAGGGGTAACTCTAGTCCCACTGAAAACAGCAGTGAAAATACTCCAAAATGGTGATAGAGTGGGTGGACATTCCAACTGCCACCACCCAGTACCAAATTGAATTAGAAATTAAGAACAATCATCTTGAAAAACCAACTTTGGACTAAATAAAGAGGAGTCTATATCCAAGGATCACAGAAGAAGTCACACCGAGACTGGTAGGAAGTACAGATTAAGGTTGGTTGAGGCCCATGGCCCTCAAAAAAGGTGGAGCTCCTTAAAAAAAGAGAGAGACAGAGAAAATAAAAATACATGTTAAGCATATTTTTAAATAAAAAATATTATTATGTACTATTAATGTTAAAATTGCACATATGAAATCAAAACATGTTGTCATTAGAAAAAAAGTGTAATGTTGGGTTATTGCAGGGCCTTTCAGACATCAGGGTCCAGGGCACACACCAGGCTCACCCGCAGTTAAATGTACCCTTGTATGAAGATGCAAAAATGGCTGCCCCACTCCCAGGAGTGAGCAGCAACTAAGGGTCTAGAGGTACTCTGATTGCGGGAAGGGCAGCCCTGAGAGGTATGGGTAGTCAGCACCAAGCCCGAAGTCCCAGAGTAGAGCCCCAGAGCCTAGGAGAGGTGACCCCACAGCATTTTGGGGTAGAAAGAGCCAGGTTTCTGTCTGTAAGAAAGAAACAGAGCTCTCGGAGATACAGGTTTAGTCTAAAAATGCCTGCAGAGAAACCTTGTCTATAGTCACTTACCCATGGCTTCAGTGGAGGGAGAGCTGAGAGGAATAAAGTTGCATGCAGTGAGTGTAAAGTGGAGGCCCAAGGAGAGACAAGGTGTGTAGCCACCAGAACCCCTGTACTGAGTCATTCTCCAATACTGCAATCGCCATCTTTCTTCAGTGGAGCAGTCCCATCTCAGTGCCATCAGTCTGGGGAAAAGCCACTGCTCTGCCCTCAGGAGTCTTTTTTGTCTCACCCTATGGAAACTGGGTCATTCTGAGAGGCCAGGAAGCAGGGGGCATGACAGTGAGTCTCTTTTCTGCTGTTGAGGCCAAAGTTTTCCCCTACACACCACTGAGTCTAAGACAGATAATTCTGCCTCATGGGAGCCTCAGTAGAAACTTTCCAGACTGTAGGCTGACCACACCTATGGGTCTCTGAAGCCACAAAAAAAGTCTGAATGAACTGACACCTGGGGCCAAGGAAAGGAGTCACACCAACCACCCTTCCTAATTTTTGAATTGCCACAAGCTCTAGACTACCAGAGGATTTTCAAGGGATCAAGCAAAACAAACAAACAGGCTACAGGAGGCAGGATTCATGAAAACTTGGCGTTTTAAAATAATCTTCTTCGCCTGTCAGGCGGTGGCGCAGTGGATAGAGCATTGGACTGGGATGCAAAAGACCCAGGTTCGAGACCCCGAGCTTGCCAGCTTGAGCGTGGGCCCATCTGGCTTGAGGAAAAAAAAAAGCTCACCAGCTTGGACCCAAGGTCGCTGGCTCCAGCAAGTGGTGGCTCGGTCTGCTGTAGGCCCATGGTCAAGGCACGTGTGAGAAAGCAATCAATGAACAACTATGGTGTCGCAACGGCAACAAAAACTAATGATTAGATGCTTCTCATCTTTCTCCGTTCCTGTCTGTCTGTCCCTATCTGTGCCTCTCTCTGACTCTCTTCCTGTCCCTGTAAAAAAACATACAATAAAAAGAAATAAAAAAAAAAACATTAAAAGAATCTTTCCCCAGACCCTGAGTGGGTAAAAGCCAGCCTATGTGTGCAACTAGTATTTCCATATGCACCTCAGCCCAGCAGAGGCAGCCACAAACTCTGAATTGCTTGTAGCTCCAAGAAGGTTGCTGCGGGCCAGTCACAGGAAATGTCTCCCACTGGCTTTTGCTGGGTTTTTACCAGGGAGGCCCAGGCTTGGCACATTTAGTGGTCAGGTGCAGAGACATTGGTTCAGGACCTAACGTCCCTTGCTAAAGTGATATACTAAGGAAAGGCTCCTCACACCTGCTCAAGCTGAGGTGAGTTGCACTCTCGTGATTAGACATGGCACAGCAGCTCATGTGCATTGATACAGTGGAGCTTTATAGTTAGTCTGGTGGTTGCTGGATATCCTGCCCAGCTGGGCTAAATTCCACAGAGTGAAGGAATATAGGCTTGGAGTATGGACATTTAATGTGTGGTTCCCTGTGAGCCTTTTGTTAGATTTGATCTAGGGGCTTAGCCACTTTCAGGGGAGAACACAGTCAGCCCCAGCAGATGACTATCTCAGTCTTCCACCCTGAGACCAGGGACTCACCAGCTGTAAGAAATTCTGCAGAAAGGGCTGTCAACTACATTCGACCTGAACCTGCTGCTCACTTTGTTGAAGAGAAATAAAATTAGAGTATCCAGCAGTGGCTAAAGGATTAAGCTCTGGAATTTGGGCCACGTTCCCCATACTGAGCTCCTGACCAAGAGACCCCTGAAGTAGGGGGTCCCACTAAAATTGTATTTCTAACCTCAGCTGCCCTAACTCATCAAGCAAGCAACCTGTAGAGGAGTTGGTTGGGTGAGGCCAATGTGAGCCTACACTACAGCAGTCTTCCTACAGAAGACTCCCTGAGACCAGGCAGCTACAAGAGTAAGAGTAACAGCTAAAAATGGAGAGAAACTTTACAGAATTTGGGGTAGCAATACTTATATCTGACAAAATAGACTTTAAAACAAAGGCTATATTAAGAGATAAAGAAGGTCACTACATAATGATAAAGAGAGCAACCCAACAAGAGTATATAACCATTGTAAATATCTATGCACCTAATATATGAGCACCTGAATATATAAAGCGGATTTTGATTGACATAAAGGGCCAGATCAACAGCAATACTATAATAGTAGGGGATTTTAATACCCCACTAACATCAATGAATAGATCTTCCAGATAAAAATTAAAAAAGAAACAGCAGCCTTAAATGACACACTAGATCAAATGGATTTAATAGATATCTTCAGAACTTTTCACCCCAAAGCAGCAGAATAAACATTCTTTTCAAGTGCTCATGGTACATTCTCTATAACAGACCACATGTTAGGACACAAAACGAATCTCAATAATTTTAAGAAGATTGAGATCATATCAAGCATCTTCTCTGATCACAATGGCATGAAACTAGAAATCAACTACAATAGAAAACCTGAAAAATATTCAAACACTTGCTTGACTAGGCAGTGTGGTGCAGTGGATAGAGCGTTGAAATGGGATGTGGAAGACCCGGGTTCGAGAGCCTGAGGTCGCCAGCTTGAGTACAGGCTCATCTGGCTTGAGCATAAGCTCGCCAGCTAGGACCCAAGGTCACTGGCTTGAGCAAGGGGTCACCCGGTCTGCTGAAGGCCCACGGTCAAGGCACATATGAGAAAGCAATCAATGAACAACTAAGGTGTTGCAATGAAAAACTGATTATTGATGTTTCTCATCTCTCTTCGTTCCTGTCTGTCCCTATCTATCCCTCTCTCTGTCCATGTTAATATATATATATATATATATATATATATATATATATATATATATATATATATATATATTCAAACACTTGGAGGCTAAATGGCATGTTATTAAATAATGACTGGGTTAACAATGAGATCAAGGAAGAAATCAAAACTATTTTTAAAGCAAATGAAAATCAACATACAAAACCTCAAAATTTATGGGACACAGCAAAAACAGTCCTGAGAAGGAAGTTCATAGCATTACAGGCATACCTTAAGAAGCAAGAAAAAGCTCAAATAAACAACTTAATCCTGCATCTAAAAGAACTAGAAAAACAACAACAACAACAAATAAAGCCCTGAGGAAGTAGAAGGAAGGAAATAATCAAGATCAAAGAAGAAATAAATGACATAGAGGCTAAAAAAATGATACAAAAGATCAATAAAACCAACAGCTGCTTCTTTGAAAAGGTAAACAAGATTGACAAATCTTTAAAAAGACTCATCAAGAAAAAAAAGAGAGAAGACTCAAATAAATGAAATTAGAAATAAAAGTAGAGAAGTAACAACTGGCACTGCAAAAATACAAAGGATTGTATGAAAATACCGTGAAGATATATATACCAAAAAAACTGGACAGCCTAGGTGAAATGGACAAATTCTTAGAAACATACAGTCTTCCAATACTCAATCTGGAAGAAGCAGACAACCTAAACAGATGGATCACACAAATGAAATTGAAACAGTTATCAAGAAACTCCCAGAAAACAAAAGTCCTTCACCAGATGCCTTCACAGGTGAATTTTACCAAACATTCAAAGAAGAACCAACACCTATCTTTGTCAAGCTATTTCAAAAAGTTCAAGAGAGGAAAGACTTTTAAGCTTCTTTTAAGAGGCAAGCATTGTCCTCATTGCAAAACCAGGTAAAGACACTACAAAAAAAGAAAGAAAGAAAGAAAGAAAGAAAGAAAGAAAGAAAGAAAGAAAGAAAGAAAGAAAGAAAGAAAGAAAGAAAGAAGAAAACACCACTATAGGCCAAAATCCCTGATAAAGTTTGATGCTAAAATTGTCAACAAAATATTAGCAAATCAGACCCAGGTATACATGAAAAAAATCATACATCATAATCAAGTGGGATTTAATCTGGGGAGGAAAGGCTGGTACAATATTCACAAATCAATCAATGTGATTCATCACATAAACAAAGGATAGGATAAAAATCACATAATTATAAAAATTGATGCAGAAAAAGCATTTGATAAAATTCAGCACCCATTTATGATCAAAACTCTCAGCAAAGTGAGAAATACAATGAACCTACCTCAACATAATAAAGGCCATCTATGACAAACTGACAGCCAACATCATACTCAATGGGCAAAAAATTAAAAGCAATCCCCTTAAGATCAGAAAGAAGGCAAGGGTGCCCCATTTCAGCACTCTTATTCAACATATTTCTAGAAGTCCTAACTGCAGCAATCAGACAAGAAGAGGAAATAAAAAGCATCTAAATTGGAAAAGATTAAGTAAAGCTATCCTTATTAGCTGATGACATAATACTGTACATAGAAAACCCTAAAGTCTGTCAAAAAGCTATTAGACCTGATAAATAAATCCAGCATGATGAAAAGATATAAAATCAATATTCAGAAATCAGTGGCATTTTTATACACCCACAATGAACAGTCTGAAAGAGAAATTAAGGAAATAGTCCCCTTTGCTATTGCAACAAAAAACATAAAGTACCTAGGAGTAAATTTAACCAAGGAGATAAAAGACTTTTACTCTGAAAATCATAAAACATTGTAAAAGAAATCAAGGAAAATACAAACAAGTGGAAGTATATACCGTGTTCATGGAAAGAAAGAATAAACATCATTATAATGTCTATATTACCCAAGCAATCTATGCATTCAATGCAATTGCTATCCAAATACCAATGACATACTTCAAATATATAAAACAAATATTTTAAAAATTTATATGGAACCAAAAAGTAATACAAATAGCCTCAGCAATTTTAAAAAGTGAGAGATATCACAGTTCCTGATATCAAGTTATACTACAAGGCCATCGTAATCAAAACAGAATGGTACTGGCATAAGAACAGTCATACAGATCAATGGAACAGAAAGAGAACCCAGAAATAAAACCACACCATCATGGTCAATTGATATTTGACAAAGGAGGTAAGAGCATACAATGGAGTAAAGACAGTCTCTTTAATAAATGGTGTTGAGAAAATTGGTCAGGTACGTGCAAAAGAGTGAAACTAGACCACGAACTTACACCATTCACGAAAATAAACTCAAAATTTATAAAAGATGTAAATGTAAATCGTGAAACCATAAACATTATGGAAGAAAACATAGGCAGGTAAACTCCCCGATATCACTCATATCAATATTTATACCAATATATCTCTACAGGCAAGTGAAATAAAGGACAAAATAAACAAATGGGGCTATATCAAACTAAAAAGCTTTTGCACAGCAAAAGACACCATTAACAAAATAAAAAGACAACCCACACAATGGGTGAACATATTCATCAATATGTCTGATAAGGGTTCAATAATCAAATTTTATAAATAACTTTTAACACCAGGAATGTAAATAATCCAATTAAAAAATGGGCAAAAGAATTGAATAGACACTTCTCCAAAGAGGACATATACATGGCCAATACACATTAGTGATGTTGAAAAAATGTTCAACATCAGTAATCATCAGAGAAATGCAAATTAAAACCACAATGAGATACCACCTGACACCTGTCAGAATAGAGCTCATTAACAAATCAACACACAATAAGTGCTGGTAAGGTTGTGTAGAAAATAGAACCCTCTTGCACTGCTGGTGAAAATGCAGACTTGTACAGCCACTTTGGAAAACCTTATGGTGTGTCCTCAAAAAATGAAATATGATGAAATATGGAACTGCCTTTTTTACCCAACTATTCCACTATTAGGAATATATCCTAAGAATACCAACTCACTGATTCAAAGAAGGTATGCACCCCCATGTTTATTGCAGCATTGTTTACAATAGCCAAGATCTGGAAACAGCCCAAGTGTCCTTCAGTAGATGAGTGGATTAAAAAGCAGTGGTACATATACACAATGGAACACTATGGGGCCATGAAAAAGAAGGAAATCTTACTTTTTGCAACAAGATGGATAGACCTGGAAACTATCATGCTAAGTGAAATAAGCAAAGCAGAGAAAGAAAAATATCACAGGAACTCACTCATTTGAAGAATCCAATGAACAATGTGAACTGAGTAATGGAACAGAGGCAGAGGCAGGATCAAAGGGACCAGAGGGAAAGCAATCAGAAGGAAAGTGGAAGAGAAGATGGGATCAGAGAAGGAAAAGAGATTAGTAAAATTATATATACATAACACAGCAGTATAGAGAACAGAACAGCAAATCCTGAGGGACGGGGAGAAGGCATTGGGAAAGAGAGAAAAGAGGGAAGACCAAGGGGAACATGGAGGTGGGGGAGATATATTCGGTGGGACACTTGAATCTATGTAAACATAATAAATTAAAATTATAAATAATAAAAAGTGGTGATACATATACACAATGGAACAGTACGTGGCCATGAAAAAGAAGGAAATCTTACACAATGGCATGGATAGGCTTGGAAACTATTATGCTAAGTGAAATAAGCCAGGCAAAGAAAGACAAATATCATATGATCTCACTTCTATGTGGTATCTAAGGAACAAAGTGAACTGAGGAACAAAATAGAGGCAGAGGCAGGGTCACAGGGAGCAGAGGGACAGCTGTCAGAGGGAAAGGGGACAAGGGGATGGTATCAAAGAAGGTAAAGAAATTAGTGAAATTGTATATATAACAGAGACACAGATAACAAGAACGCAAATCCCAGAAGGAAGAAGGGAGAGAGTTAGGGGAAAGGGGGCAAAAGGGGTGTAATTGGGACGGGGTTGGGGGTTGAAGGTGTTGTGTTCAGTGGGACACTTAAATCCATGTTAACAAAATAAATAAAAATTAATAAAGAAATGAGCCTGACCACGCGGTGGCACAGTGGATCCAGCGTCAGGCCCATCTGGCTTGAGCAAAGGTTCACCAGCTTGGACCCAAGGTCGCTGGCTAGAGCAAGGGGTTGCTCAGTCTGCTGAAGGCCCACGGTCAAGGCACATACAAGAGAGCAATCAATGAACAACTAAGGAGTCGCAACGAAAAACTGATGATTGATGCTTCTCATCTCTCCTTTTCTCTCTGTCTGTCCCTGTCTACCCCTCTCTCTGTCTCTGTAAAAAAGAAAGAAAGATAGATAGAAAGAAAGAAAGAAAGAAAGAAAGAAAGAAAGAAAGAAAGAAAGAAGAATGAAAGAAATGGGCTTAGATAAACGAAGCATTTGTCAGCAGAAGTGAATGTAAAATTTTTAAATGGGTCAAAGGGAATGTGAACTTTGCTTCAGCAGACATTCATGGGAAGTTTGTGAAGTAGATATGTGGAGCAGATGATGCTGGATGGAGCTGGAAGGGCCTGGACTTTCTCATTCCCAGGACTACAGTACCGGCACTCCCATACCTTTGGAGTTACCTATGCAGTAAATGAAGGGTGGTTTGCTCACCATGAGCTAGGCAGCCTGGCTTTTATATGTTTTATAAATTATAGTTCTAAGTAAACTTATATTTGGTAAAATAGTTTCACTGCTTTTATAGAAAGAATGAAGGAAAGAAAACTAGAAAAAAGAAAAAAAGAGAGAAAGAAAGAAAAGAAAGAAAGAAAGAAAGAAAGAAAGAAAGAAAGAAAGAAAGAAAGAAAGAAAGAAAGAAAGAAAGAAAGAAAGAAAGAGAAGGGAGGGAGGAGGAAGGGAGGGAGGGAGGGAGGGAGGGAGAAGAGGGAGGGAAGAAAGGAGGAAGGAAAGGAAAGAGAATGGAAGAGAAGGGAAGGGAAGGAAAAAAGGGAGAGACAAAACAGGAAAGGAATATATTGAAAACCACTTACAATTCAATCAGCTCTTCTTTTGAACTTGAAATATTGATTTTTGTTCTCTAAGAACAAAGCAAAGGAAGTGCTACGGTCCACAGTGGGCAGCCAATCTCTGGAACTTGTTTCCCTCAGAGATGTTATGGGTTCAGAAACACAACAGCTCCCATATCTTGCTCACATCTTTATTACCCACTCTGCCAGGCTTGCAGTGTCAATAAGATATGCATGAGTTCTACTGCTTATATTTTCAGAGTTGAAAAAAATCATAAGTAGAGGCCCACAATTAGCAAAGAAAAGAGTGTCTTCCTACAAAGCATTTAAGTCTTAGAGTGTCAGCTTCCATAGATCAGAGGCCCTAATAGACCTTATGCCTCTGATTACCCAGATCATCAACTTAGAAAATCATCATCCAGAAGTCTTTGTGATCAGAACCATCCCTGGACAAGATTGTGAACCTGACCTGCTTCGTCTTGGGTTAACTTAACTCCTCTTTCTTCTCCCAAATATGCCTTGTCCCATTACCTCCTGGCTTGGCCCCTGCTGTGATGGTTGAATTACTCTTTCCATGGCTTTTGGATCTAAGTCTGGATTTCTGAAGCCTCAAGCCTCAGAGCAGAAGATCTCCAATTCCAGACACCATGATCATCTAGTAAGAGGGATAGACTTTAGCTAGAGTTCTAAAAGTGACACCAGCAATGTGCACTGTCTTCTGCCAAGTGACCTATGAGAACACGGAACAAAGACACAGGTCTTCACAGGGATCAAACATATTTCATGCTCCTGAACTTTATGTGAAATGGGAAACAGCTGTCCTAGAACTTTACTCTTGTTTTATTTTAATCTCTAATCTTCTTATAAAGCCATGTTCCCTCTCTACAATCACTGAACTAGTAGCACTTTCTTCCTCTATTGAAAGTGATAGAAATGGCCAGTAAAGCCCATGAATTAAATTAGTTTCTCTGTTCCTCAGTGATCAGATTTGACTCTGATTTTATTTCAAGTGCAGAGAACACAGATCAATCATAATGCTGGACTTATTAGAATTAAAGTCCTTGTCTCCTGTCCATGTTCTGACAGGAGGTAGACCAGAAACTAGTGAGGTAGAAAAAACTTTAAATATAATTCTGGCCAGTCATCCCAGAGTGGAGAATAAGATGTGCCTTCCTTTTTGCCTTTATTAGAAATCATGTTCAGACTTGGAAATGATGCCTGCCTTCCCAGAGACACGAGGATGCTGAGACACATGTAGTTTCAGTAAGCAGACCCTCTCAGAGCCTCCTGCATGCAGCGCCACCTCTCCCTCCCTCCCCACCGCCTGCCACCCTGCCTCAGGTCCAGCACAACTCCCCACTCCTTTGGCCGAGATGTTAGCCACTTGTCTCACTCTTCCTCCTGCTGCCTTTCCAGTCTGACAATTGAACCCCAGGTTTTCATACATGTCAGTTCCTTCTATTCCAACTATAGCTGACCCATGATATTCTAAGCTACTGCTTACTCTGATGGCCATGGCACCCTGGGCAGTCTTTCCTTTGCCTCTCAAGCATGGACTCCACATTCTTATGCCCAATTATGTTCACATTTTGGCCCAACTCCACAGCTCACATAAGATCTCACATGAGAATTCACTGAAGAGGATGTGAGACTTGTGGAAGTCAGCTAAAGTGCCCCAGACAGTAGTCAGCTGAGCCCACACTTGTGACAGAGCTCAGTAGAGAGCAGAAGGACCACCAGCCTAACTTGCTGACCCACAGAATTGTGAACTAACAATATGCTTATGGTTTTAAGCCAACCAAGTTTGTAGTGAAACATAATACTATTTGTGTAATTGGTAACTGCTAATATTATCAATATTATAATAGTCACCGACATAATGTTCCATGTTTGAATTAAATTTTCATTTGTCTATATGTTTCTTAGAAGGCTTCTGTGTTTATTGTCAACTTCTGTGCACTTCACTGCCTTCAGTGCAAGTAAGCCACATCCTGAGTCTTGTTCCTTTTCTTACCATCTGCTAAAATAAAAAAGATTAATATAAGGTTTTGAAAGAATAGCTCAATAAGCTATTAGAAGAAGTGACTTATAAGTAAAAATTACTTATTGATGATCAAGAATGTATTTACTGAACTTCGAGTGGGCCCAGCACTTATGATAGAAACAATCAGGTTATAAAAGAATATAACCTATAGTTTTGGCCCTCAAAATAGCTGCAAATCTGAGTAGCTTAAAATTAAAGAATAATTTTTGAGAATAAAACTAATTCACGTAAAATTATTAGTAAGCAATGACATGTTGATTGGCATGATAAAGGCTAGACTTGGTAAGAGTTTGAAGAGAAGCCCAATGGGTATGTGTTACAATAAGGACAAAGACTGTTCTTTGAGTGGCGACAATGAGGGCGGGATTCTTTGTGTAGTATTCTTTGGGTATATCAAGATGAAAACAAAGAAAGAGCAATGAATTTCAGAACAGAGAACATGGTCTGAGCTGGGATCTGTGGGAGCCTGTCCTATTGAAGTACAAAGCACACATTGGCAAATAGTGAGGAGGGACACCCAATTGTGAAGGTTAGATTTCCCTGGGGAGTTTGTGGTGCACAAAGCAGCTAGTGAGAGGTACAGGTCAACTGCAAGTCATCAAGATGCTACACCATTACAATGCTAAATCCAATCTTGAGAATTTATTTCCAAGCTAAGCAAAAACAAAAAAGCTATACATGTAAAGATACTTTGTGCCAAGGCAATCACAGGAAAGGAAAAACTTTAAATACAAAATGCCACCAGCTGGCAAGTGACAAAGCATAGCAACGTCAAGGAATGTTCTACAGTCATTGTGGAAAGATACATGAAGAGTACAGGCAGCCTGACCAGGCAGTGGCACAGTGGATAGAGCATCGAACTGGGACACAGAGGATCCATATTCAAAACCCCAAGGTTTGCAGTCTTGAGAATGGACTCACTAGCTTGAGTGCAGGGTTGCTGGCTTGAGCATGAGATCATAGACATGACTCCATGGTTGCTGGTTTGAGCCCAAACGTCACTGGTTGAAGCCAAAGGTCACTGGCTTGAGCAAGGAGTCACTCGCTCTGCTTTAGTACCACCCACCCAGACAAGGCACATAGGAGAAATCAATGAATAACTAAGGAGCTGCAATAAAGAACTGATGCTTCTCATCTCTCTCTCTTCTTGTCTGTTTTTCCTGTCTGTCTTTCTGTCTCTGTCACACACACACAAAAAGTACACACAAACAGCAATGTTCTTATAATGTAATATTAAATAGAAACAAACTAAATTATATATAATTTATTCAAATTTATACAAACTAAAGTCTACATAATTTATGTTAGAAGTTATGGCATAAATATTCCTATCAAAAGAATGCATAAATAACTGAAAATAGCTATATGTGGGTTTGAAACAAATTTTTAATCATTTAAAATGTTACATAACTTAAAAATGAGATAATAATAATGAGTTTTGGGCTGAAAATAATGAGCTATACAATAGAGATGACACAATGAAGAAGAGGTGACACAAAAAGTTTAGCCAAACTGGTCTGGACAGCTCCATGATCATACTTTCAGTGCTACATACTTATATTGAATTGTCATTCAACCCTTCCACTTGTGTGCCTTTATTTTAATTACCTCCATCACTTTTAATTGCCCCCTTAAACACTCTTAATATACTGATAGCACAAGACACTCCAGAACTATAGCCCTGAGCTGCCATTCCTGATGATGAGTTTGGAGGCACTGGTCTCAACCTTCTACTGCTTCTTCTATCTTAAAGTTTGCAGGATTAAAGAGCCTTTTCTGAATTTAGACTTTGCCATTAAATGGACTCAATAAATTTATAATTTTGTGCCTACAATACAGATCCATAACTGCAATGACTAGCAAAATCACTCAACAAATGTATATTCAATAGCAGGTACCGTGTGCTGGATTCTAACCCTGTAATTCTCTCTCAACAAGGTTTCTATCCATGTAACTTATAGCTTATCTAACTAGCCCATCCTTCCCATTGCCCTAGGACTAGGTTTTGTGGATGTCATACAATCCCACCCCACCCTACAGCATTTACACTCTGGTGAAGAAACAAGTCAAGAGAAGTGTGAGATGATAGGTGTGCTGAAATTCTTGACTGCACCCCATATCCTCAGTCCGCACCTCAACACCCTGCTCTGTGGCTTCAGAAGTTGACTTGTATGGACTCCAGAAACAGGCTCCTTTGTCCTGACTTCCAGCTGGATTTGGCGAAGGCAGGCCACAGAGTCTATAAAACTGGGTAAGTCATTTAGTTCTCTGAGTTTTATTTGAACCCACTGCCTTATGGGATGTTGAGATGGTCAGGTGTGATCATTCATTTATTGATTCATCCAACAATTTTAGTGCCTAGTGTGTAATCTCTAAATAGGATTGGTTTCATGGGTATATCATCTGTGCCTCTGTATATAGTCCTGTGCTTAAAAGGGCTTCATATTTGGTTTAATGTTCTATTATCACTACATTAAAAATCTTAAGTATTTTTTAAAATAAGAAACCCTATGTTTTCATGTTGGAATTATATAGTTGGTTCCACTCCCATACACTCTTCTAAGAGCTGGAACATAGCAATCAAAAAGCAGAGATAAACCCCTGCTCACATGGAGCTTACATTCCTTATCTGTTCATTTCAGAAATATTTATTGATTTCATGCTCTGTAAGGAACATTTTTGGAGAATTATATAAGCAAACAGATAAAGTGGGAAGATGTCTGCATGTTAAGAGAAGGACAAAAGGCAAGATGGCGACAAAGTAGGTGGACGTACCAACTTCCAACTCCCAGAACCAAAGTGGATTATAACTCAATTTTAAGCACCATCATCTGGATAAACCAACTTTGAACTAAACTGAGTGGGCTCTTCAACCAAGGATCACTGAAGAAGCCACATCGAGACTGGTAGGAATAGCGAAAACGCGAAGAGGGCTGCACAGCTCCCCAGAGCAAACGGCAGCCCTGAGACCCACGTGGCAGGAGGAGAGTTTGGCCGAGAGGGAGGGACCTGGGTCCCAGGAACCAAGCCCCAGCCTGCAGTCCCAGAGCCTAGAAGAGGCGTCTGGACAGTTTTGAGCTGTGAAACAAGTGAGGGAACTCCCAGGCCTACAGTGTGGAGTATTAGGACCCTTCCTAATCTGCTGAGGGTTGCTGAAGGAATGGTGGCGGCAAGACGCTGAAACGTGGTTCTGTGTGGGCAGAGGCCAAGCTAGTGTGAGCTCGGTCTAGCCCAGCAGGGGCAGAGGGGATGCGCAAAAGCGGTCTGAAAGCTGTTGGCCAGCCTGTAATGCCACCTTCGGGTACAAAGCAGGAGGCCAGGAACGGGCAGATCTGCTCTGCGACCCTGCGCAAGCTGGCCCTGACCGCGGGGATGGGGCAAGGACCAAGGACGGGCGGGAAATCACGGCTGAGCTCACACTACCAGCCCCGCCCGGCCGGAGAAACTGCGGTTTGCCATTCTACCTGCACGAGCGGGCTCCAAGTACAGGGGCGGGGTAGACCCCGAGACGAGCGGAAGCTAGCAGCTGAGCCCACACTACTATCCCTGCCTGGCAGGAGAAACCGCGGTTTGCCATCCTACATGCACCAGTGGACTCTGAACACAGGGGCAGGTTAGAGTTCGGAATGAGTGGAAGCTCGCAGCTGAGCGGAAGCCAGCAAACACGCCCGGCCCAATAAACCGCAGTTTGCGACCCTGCGCAGAAGGGCCCTGGCCTCGAGGGCGGGACTAAAGCTCCGGACGGGCAAAAGCTCACAGCTGAGAGCACGTCAAAAGCCCAGCCCAACACGCAAAACTGTGGCGAGCAGGCTCTGGCTGCAGGTACTTTGCAGAAGTCTGGAAACAGGTTGGGTCTGCAGCTGAGCAAAGGTGCTCACCTCTATCCTTGGTGCTGAGGCTTGTGGCTTGAGTGACACCCCTTCCGGCGGAGGAGAAGCAGAAATCACAGCAAAAGCCACAGTGGGCCAGTGCTGGCAATGCCCATACCCAACCACCCTAGGCAGTGCCAGAGGGTGTGGCGGGCCTGAAAGCAGACCACACCTAGAGAACACAAAGGCAACACCTACTGTACTCCAGTGGCCACAACCTGCTTATACACAGACAAAATGGGCAGGCAGAGGAATGCAAACAAAATGAATCAAGAGAAAACCCCAGAGAAGGACCTGAATGAACCAGATATAACCAAATTACCAGAAGCAGAATTTAGAATAATGATAGTTAGGATGTTCAAAGAAATTAGAGCAACAATGGATAGTCATTATGAACACCTAAATAAAGAGATAACAAGTATAAAAAACAAAATTGAAATAATAAAAAAGAATCAGACAGAAATGACAAATACAGTATCAGAACTGAAGACCACAGTGGAAGGAATTAAAAGCAGGATGGATGAAGCTGAGAATCGAATCAGCGAGTTAGAGGACAAAATGAACAAAGGCACAGAAGCAGAGCAGAAAAAAGAAAAGAGACTCAAAAAATGTGAGGAAACTCTAAGAGAGCTCTGTGACAAACTGAAGAGAAACAACATTCGCATCATAGGGGTTCCTGAAGAAGAGAAAGAACAAAAGATAGAAACTTTGTTAAATCAAATCATAGCAGAAAACTTCCCTAAATTAAAGCTGGGAAACACTCCACACATTCAAGAAGCACACAGAACTCCATTAAAGAGAAACCCAATAAGATCTACACCAAGACACATCATAGTTAAAATACCAAAGCTAATGGATAAAGAAAAAATTTTAAAAGCTGCTAGTGAAAAAATGACGATCACCTACAAAGGAGCCCCCATAAGGATGACATCGGACTTCTCAACAAAAACACTTGAGGCCAGAAGGAAATGGCAAGATATAATCAAAGTAATGCAGAACAAGAACCTATAACCAAGACTACTTTATCCAGCAAGGCTAACGTTTAAAATTGCAGGAGAAATAAAGAGCTTCCCAGAAAAAGAAAGCCTCAAGGAATTCAGTAAATCCAAACCAATTCTGCAAGAGATACTAAGGGGCCTGTTGTGAACAGTTTGAAGGGAGGAAAGAATATAGCAAAAGAAGAATATAGCTTTAAAGAACAAAATGGCAATAAACAACTACATATCAATAATAACCTTAAATGTAAATGGATTAAATGATCCACTCAAAAAACATAGGGTAGCTGCATGGATAAAGAAACAGGACCCATACATATGCTGTCTACAAGAGACACACCTTAAAACAAAAGATGCACATAGACTGAAGGTAAAAGGATGGAAAAAAATATTTCATGCAAATGGAAATTAACAAAAAGCAGGGGTAGCAGTACTTATATCTGACAAAATGGACTTTAAAACAAAGACTGTAATAAGATATAAAGAAGGACACTCGATAATGATAAAGGGAACAATTCAACACGAAGATATAACTATTATAAATATCTATGCACCAAATATAGGAGCCCCAACATACATAAAGCAGACTTTGATGGCTATAAAGGGTGGGATTAACAGCAATACTATCAGAGTAGGGGATTTCAATACCCCTCTAACAACACTGGATAGATCCTCAAGAAAGAAAATTAATAAAGAAACAGCAGACTTAAAGGATACACTAGACCAACTTAATCTAATAGATATCTTCAGAACTTTTCACCCTAAAGCAGTAGAATATACATTCTTCTCAAGCGCTCATGGTACGTTTTCTAGGATAGACCACATGTTAGGACACAAAAATGGTCTCAATAAATTTAAGAAGATTGAAATCATATCAAGCATTTTCTCTGATCACAATGCCATGAAACTAGAAATTAACCACAAAAGAAAAACTGAAAAATACTCAAACACTTGGAAACTAAATAGCAAAATATTAAATAATGAATGGATTAGCAATAAGATCAAAGAAGAAATAAAAAAGTTTCTAGAAACAAATGATAATGAGCATACATCAACTCAAAATTTATGGGACACAACAAAAGCAGTTCTGAGAGGGAAGTTTATTGTACTACAGGCATATCATAAGAAGCTAGAAAAAGCTCAAATAAGCAACCTGACCCTGCATCTAAAAAAACTGGAAAAACAACAGCAAATAAAACCCGGGACAAGTAGAAGGAAGGAAATAATAAAGGTCAGAGCAGAAATAAATGACATAGAGGCGAAGGAAACAATACAGAGGATCAATGAAACCAGAAGCTGGTTCATTGAAAAGGTAAACAAGATTGATGAACCCTTAACTAGACTCACCAAAAAAAAAGAGAGAGGACTCAAATAAATAAAATTAGAAAGGACAGTGGAGAAATAACAACTGACACAACAGAAATACAAAGCATTGTAAGAAAATACTATGAAGAACTATATGCCAAAAAATTAGACAATCTCGGTGAAATGGACAAATTTCTAGAATCATATAAACTTCCAAAAATCAATCTGGAAGAATCAGAACACCTAAATAGACCAATTACAACAGAGGAGATCGAAACAGTTATCATAAAACTCCCAAAAAAGAAAAGTCCTGGGCCTGATGGCTTCACAAGTGAATTCTATCAAAAATTCAAAGAAGAACTAACTCCTATCCTCCTCAAGCTATTTCAAAAAATTCAAAAGAAAGAAAGACTTCCAAACTCTTTTTATGAGGCAAGCATAATTCTGATCCCAAAACTGGGCAAAGACAACACAAAGAAAGAAAATTATAGGCCTATATCCCTGATTAATTTAGACGCTAAAATTTTCAACAAAATATTAGCCAACTGGATCATGCAATATATGAAAAAAATCATACACCATGATCAAGTGAAATTTATTCTGGAGAGACAAGGCTGGTTCAATATTCACAAATCAATCAATGTGATTCATCACATAAACAAAAGGAAGGACAAAAATCACATGATAATTTCAATAGATGCAGAAAAGGCATTTGATAAAATCCAGCACCCATTCATGCTCAAAACTCTCGGTAAAGTGGGAATACAGGAAACATTCCTTAACATGATAAAGGCCATCTACAACAAACCCACGGCAAACATCATACTAAATGGACAAAAATTAAAAGCAATCCCCTTAAGATCAGGAACCAGGCAGGGGTGCCCATTTTCACCACTCTTATTCAACATAGTTCTGGAAGTCCTAGCTACAGCAATCAGACAAGAAGAAGAAATAAAAGGCATCCAAATTGGAAAAGAAGAAGTAAAACTGTCAATATTTGCAGATGATATGATATTGTATATAGGAAACCCTAAAGTCTCAGTCAAAAAACTACTGGACCTGATAAATGAATTCAGCAAGGTGGCAGGATATAAAATTAATACTCAGAAATCAGAGGCATTTCTATATACCAACAATGAACTGTCAGCAAAAGAAATTAAGGAAACAATCCCCTTCACTATTGCAGCCAAAAAAATAAAGTGCAGACACTGTGGAAAACAGTCTGGAGATTCCTCAGAAAATTAAAAATCGAACTGCCTTTTGACCCAGCTATCCCATTTATAGGAATATACCCTAAGAACTCCATAGCACTGTTCAAAAAGAAGAAATGCGCCCCCATGTTCGTGGCAGCATTGTCCACAATAGCGAAGATCTGGAAATAGCCCAATTGTTCGTCAGAAGATGAGTGGATTATAAAGCTGTGGTACATATATACTATTGAATACTACTCAGCCATAAGAAATGATGACATCGGATCATTTATAACAAAATGGATGGACCTTGATAACATTATACGGAGCGAAATAAGAAAATCAGAAAAAAAGAAAAACTGAGAAGAGCATGATTTCATACATAGGTGGGACATAAAAGTGAGACTATGAGACATGGACAAGAGAGTGGTTGTTACGGGGTGGTGGGAGGGAAAGGAGGGGGAGAGAGGGAGGAGGGGAGGGACACAGGGAAAACCAGTTAGAAGGTGACAGAGGACAATTTGACTTGTGGTGACATGTATGCAACACAATTGAATGATAAGATAACCTGGAGATGTTTTCATTGTACATAAGTACCCTGATTTATCGGTGTCACCCCATTAGAATTAATAATAATAAAATATTAGAAAAAAGAGAGAAGGGCAAGAAAGACAGAATGACAGTCTTCTTTTTTTTTTTTTTTTTCTTAGACACCGACTAGGACCTCCAATATAACATTGAGTAAAAGTGGTAATAATAATTATTCTTGTCTTGTTCCCGATTTTCAAGTGAATACTACTAATATTTCTTCATTTAGAATGATGATTTTTATTGATATTTTACCATGAATTCAGTTAGAGAAATTCTAATTTAATTAGGTTTTTAATCAAAATTTGTATTAAGTATTATTAAATGCTCTTTCTGTAACTATTAATATAATCTTATCACTTTTTTGGGGGTATTTTTCTAAAATGAGATGCAGGGAGGCAGAGAGACAGACTCCCACATGCACCTGACTGGGATCCACTAGGCATGCCCACTAAGGGTGGATGCTCTGCCCATCTCGGGCGTTGTTCTGTTGCAACTGGAGCCATTCTAGTGCATGAAGCAGAGTCATGGAGCCATCCTCAGTGCACCCAGGCCAATTTTACTCTAGTGGAGCTGTGGCTGCAGGAGGAGAAGAGAGAGATAGAGAGAAAGGAGAAGGGGAAAGATGGAGAAGCAGATGGGTGCTTCTGCTGTGTGCCCTGACCTGGAATCGAACCCAGGACTTTCACAAGCCGGGCCGACACTCTACCACTGACTGAGTCAACCCACCAGGGCCAAAATAATCATATCATTTTATTCTTTAATCTGTTCAGGTTATGAATTACATATATAGATTTTTTTTTAAGAATTCTGAATAAATTTTGAAAGTCAAATCTATATGACTTGAGACGTGGGAATAAAAGTAAGCCAAATATGATACCAGAGGTTTTAGCGTAAGCATGTGAGTAAAGAAAATTGCAACTCACCTAAACAAGGAAGACTACAGGGAAAATATTCACTTTGAGGGGGAGAAAGAAGGGAAAGGGGAGGTCTTCTGAATCAGAAGGTCAGTTTTGCACACATGAAATGCATGATGCCTGAAAGACACTGAATGGAGATGTGGACAGATGCATGCGGTACAGTGAGAAGAGAGGTACAGGCCAAAGACAGGGACTTATGAATTTGAGTGTCATTATTATTTGTGGAAATTCAGCTGAAGGAAATATTCTTAAAATCTACCTATACAGGAGTAAATAAATCTCAACGTTATTTGCAAAATGCTATGCCCTTCTCTTCCTCAGGAGAAGTGCGCATACAGGCAGAATACCTATCATGTGCTATTATCCAGCAGGTCCTTTTGTTCTGGATTCAATGATATTCCCCACCATACATGTAGGTTTATCTTCTAGTAGTAATTTTTCCTGACAGGTTACCTCAGAAGCCTATTGATCTGTTTATAAAAAGAAAATAAATCTGTAACTATGGCAACAGATGTCAACTAGACTTACTATAGTGATCACTTCACAATATATACAAATATCTCTCTGTCTCTTTCTCTCTCTCTCTCTCTCACACACACACACACACACACACACATCAGTTTTCTAAATGTAATTTTAATTTAAAATATTTTTTAGAAACACTTCGGCTTCAGACGTTCTGCCTTTGAAGTTTTTCAAAGGTACTAATCAGTCTAAAGAGAAGGAATGGACTCTTCAGGTAAAGTGGAAGGCACTGGTATTGAAAAGTGGGGTGGCCTATGACAATGGACTTCTCTTTATTAGTTATTTTAAACTATATGGAATCTGATTAAGCAGAAGACAATGTTCTCCCATACTACAGGTTTTGGGATCTAAATTCATAGCATTAAACTGAAGGTTGGAAGTGGCTTTTAAAGCTTGCACAGTTGGTTACCCATAGTCCATCATTGTCCTGCCTCCAAGAAGCACATCTAACCAACCCTGGACTAAACCACCTTAACCATCAAAAGCATTCTTTTTCATTCCTCTCTGTGAATCCAAACTTATCAGTCATTTCTACCATATAGGTAAGGAACCCAAGATCATACAAGTTGTCAGGAATTAATATACTTTTTTAACATTTAGCAGGATTACATCAATATATTCACAGCTGGTTTCCCTATAGTTCATTCTTCAATTTATTTTGTTTCCTTTCCCCAAATCCAGCAAATTTATTGGATTCCTGATGATATTACTCTAACTCTTACATCCTCCCTCAGCTCATCCTATCCCTGATTGATGTGTGACCTTTTTTGACAAAATTATTGAAATCCATTGATGGTTTTAGTGTTTCTAATTGCCAGCATTTGCCAAATGTGCTGTGGCATTTATCAAGCCCTTAATAGTCTGGACAAAGATCACTTCCAGCACTGATTTAAGCTCCAAAAACTAATTTTCTTTAACTAGCATCAGCTCAGCTCCAACAGTCCTGAGTAACAAGCTATAGAGTTTGTAAAAGAAATTTTTTTAATAGAACTAGTGGGTATATAGCAAAGTTAAAAGCTATTAAAATTTTAGAAAAGAATGTTATTTATCTAGAGTCTTGACAAGGTTTAGGGTGATAAACCCCACAGGGAGTCCAAAGCACTGTTCTGTACAGTGTCTTCATACAGAAGGGGGATGGGGTCACGAAGTTACTTTATACCTGGAAGGGGAGGGGGGTCGTCTCATATCCCCCTTGCCTTACTTTAACTACCTGTTATGTATGTGTCTAAGGTAACTTCTGATAAATTCACAGCACTAAAGAAGAAAAGCATTTATGTCAACGTGAAATCTTTGGAAAATGGACTCACTTCTCACAGAAACATCAAGTTAATCTCTTCACTTTATTGCTCCAATAACTTCAAAGAGTTTAATAAAAGATACTTGCCTTAGAAGTCAGAAGATCCAGATTCTCACTAACTGTTGGGAAAACCATTTAGCATCTTACCTTCAGTTCAATTACACCGTTAGTAAAATATGTAAGAACAATAAAACCTTTCCTGCTCCCAAGAACAAATTTTGGTCAGATAAATTCTGCCAAGGTCTCCGTGATTGAAAGATAGGAGCCCATGAATTTCACTCAGTTTCTGTCTTAATTCCAATATTCACATCCCTCCTCATTTTCAGAAGGTCTAAAGCTTCCTTCCACAATGGCTAGAGGAGTTTGGCAGCATCAGAGTAAAAAATATGGTGAAACTTCTCCAGTTTGGAAAAAGAATGTCCTTTGTGATAAAAACCAAACTCCAACCCCTTCCAGGTTTGCACAGAAAAGTGGTTGGTAGGGGAATCTTCAGGTCATAGGAAAGAGAGAATGGATTGAATGTGCAAGTAGTTCTTGATGCTTTCTTCCCATGGCTCTGTCCTCCAACCTAAGGCTTCTCTTACTTAATCCTGTCACCACCATCAAAGTTGGCACCCCCAAAGACATTGTGCTCCTTCACTCATTCTTCTTCAATTGGTATTTACTGAGAGTTTGTATCTCCTAAGTACTGGGATTTGGGATAAAGATTCTGGGATAAATAGAGCATAGCCCCTGACTTAGCAAACTCACAAGATAGCAGAGGAGTTAGCCTGGCAGAGATAATTATAATAAAATATGACACATGATATCATAATAGTAATACAAGGTGGGGTGGGAGACTTAATACAGGAAATATTAGCCCCAAAGAGAACTTTCATAGAGGAAGTCTTGAAAAGTAAACTGGAAAGTGCTATGTATTCCAAGAGAACCTGTAAATCTCCGGTGTTGCACTGACTACCCTTTGTGTGGTAGCCATTAATTAATTGGTCTCTTCCACCAGACTCTGAATTCTTTGAGGGCAAGAATCATTCATGCTCATGCTACCTGCACCCTGCACGTGGGAAGACCCTAACCAAAGGCTGATGAATGAGTAAATAAGTAGAGAACAAATGAACAAAATTGTTCATTTATGAAAAAATATGGCTATTGAAGTAAGAAGAGAATGCTAGAAAAGCAACTAAAGTAAGACCCAGAGTCTAGGAGGTTTTCAGTTGTTTCAATAAGTTGGAAACCTTCCTTGTGATCAAAAATTAGGGAGCAACTCCGACATCTGTAGCAGTGGTATATTTGCCGATTTATCTTCATGGGCAACTGAAATAAAAGGCAAGATAAACAAATGGGACTATATCAAACTAAAAAGTTTTTGCACAGCTAAAGACAATAGGAACAGAATAAAAAGACAAACCACACAATGGGAGAACATATTTGACAGCACATCTGATAAGGGGTTAATAACTAAAATTTATAAAGAACTTATAAAACGCAACAGCAGGAAGACAAACAATCCAATCAAAAAATGGGCAAAAGAAATGAATAGAAATTTCTCCAAAGAGGACATACAGATGGCCAATAGGCATATGAAAATATGCTCAACATCACTAATCATTAGAGAAATGCAAATTAAAACCACAATGAGATATCACCTCACACCAGTCAGAATGGCACTTATCAGCAAAACAACACAGAATAAGTGCTGGCGAGGATGTGGAGAAAAGGGAACCCTTCTGCACTGCTGGTGGGAATGCAGACTGGTGCAGCCACTGTGGAAAACAGTTTGGAGATTCCTCAGAAAATTAAAAATCGAACTGCCTTTTGACCCAGCTATCCCACTTTTAGGAATATACCCTAAGAACACCATAGCACTGTTCGAAAAGAAGAAATGCACCCCCATGTTCGTGGCAGCATTGTTCACAATAGCGAAGATCTGGAACCAGCCCAAGTGTCCGTCAGAAGACGAGTGGATTAAAAAGCTATGGTACATATATACTATGGAATACTACTCAGCCATAAGAAACGATGACATCGGATCATTTATAACAAAATGGATGTACCTTGATAACATTATACGGAGTGAAATAAGTAAATCAGAAAAAACGAAAAACTGAGAACAGCACGATTACATACATAGGTGGGACATGAAAGTGAGGTTATGAGACATGGACAAGAGAGTGGTGGTTATGGGATGGGGGGAGGGAGGGAAGAGTGGGATAGGGAGGAGGGGAGGGACGCAGGGAAAACCAGATTGAAGGTGACAGAGGACAATTTGACTTTTGTGATGGGTATGCAACACAATTGAATGATAAGATAACCTGGAGATGTTTTCATTGTACATATGTACCCTGATTTATTGATGTCACCCCATTAGAATTAATAATAATAAAATATATAAAAAAAAATTAGGGAGCAAGAGCTGGTACAGAGAGAAAGAATGAGGGAAGGTGATCTTTGGGGAGATGACAAGATTATAGCAGAGAAGTGACCCATTGGAAGAGGGGCAGGATATCTTTTACTTAGCAGCAACAGTAAAGGGGGTAAGGAATGGGTACCAAATCAATAAGCATTTGAGACTATTGTGGTCTAACAGCATGAAGTGGAATAGGAATTAAAGAAATTCACTGTTGTTTTTCTGTAAAGTAAAATCACTAACATTAGCTCAAGCAGTAATGTGGGAGGTGGGGGATGGGGTGCCTGGGCAGCCTTTATCCTCTGAAAATCTTAATAAACACACCTTGTTTGAAGAATCAAGTTGAAAGAATAATTTCCATCAAGTCCTTCACAGGTGGCATCTGAGAGGATTTAAATGTTTGAAATGTGACAATGCCTCCAATCTCAGTGGCTTGAGAAGCTGCTCTTCTCATCAGCAGGTACTAAAATAAGCTTAGCTAAAAAAAAAAAAAAAGCTCTTGTGTTATTCTTATTTCCTTTACAGATAAAGTCATTTCCTGTTTCCCTGTAGGTTGTCAGACAAATGTATTTGCCAACCAGCCAATCAGAGCAGGTCTTTGACAAAATAACATATGGTGGGCATGTGCAGGGGAAAAAGAGAGATTCTTTCATGGTTGTTCATGACCTCAAATGCCAGGTCAGTTCCCTTAGTGACAAGAAGGCTCTTTGCTTTCCACTGACCTTTTTTCTGATCCACTTCTGCTTTAAAGACTGACCATCATTTTCTGCCTGAGCCATTCTGTACAGGAGGAAATAGATGAGCTTCTGACAGAGATGATCACCCAGGGTCCTCAAGGATAAGGGGTTCAGCATAGACAGAAAGGGTGGTTATAGAGTACAGTCAGGGACCGGGGAATTCTGAAAAGGAAGCGAATAATTATTAGTCAGACCAACTATTTGATCTTCCTTCACTCATCTATGCTGAGCCCTGTGGGCACCCAGGCAGGGGGATCTTGTAACAACATCTGGAAATGCTGAAGCCCTAAGAAGGAATTAGAAGATTTAGGTCAGTCCCAAGGTGAGAAAACCATTCAACTCACATGAACCCAAATGAGATATGTGTACTTTAGGCTGGGAAGACCAACAGCAAGAAGGAATTTCATCTCCCTAAAAAGTCTGTGTACCTAATTTTAAAAATATGATAAAAATATAGGTTGGAACTTTTAAAGCCATGACAGGAAATTTACACAAACAAGTCAATCATATCTATGGAACTGGAGAGCGACTATAGGTCAGTCCTTGAAAAAACAGCACAGAAAGCAGACTCCCCTACATGCTGATTGGCGCTCTTTATTCCTTGCCCCCATCTTGCATCAGTCTCATTCCCCATGCCAGTGCCTTTCTGATTGCCCCTGCCTCTATCCAAAGAAAGCAGTCTTCCAAATGGGTAATAAAACGGACAGAAATACACTCTCATGGGAACCCTGAGTAACATGGTATATATGTAAGGAAGTCCCCTTGGGTACAGAGGCCCTTTCCTTGCCCTCAAATCCCACAGTTTTTAGTTCTGTTGTCCAATCAGAGATTTCTGTGTGCGTGTAAAATTCTGTAAGTTTTGTGATATTCCCTTTTAGGTTTCTTCAAGAATCTTCTGTGTAAAAAAAGAAATCCTAGATTCTCTTTTCCTTCCTTCTTTCCTTCCATCCTTCTTTCCTTCTTTCTGTCTTTCCTTCCTTCCTTTCTTCCTTTATTCCTTTTTAATGTATTTTGTGCTCACTATGGGTGAGGCATCTTGCCAGCTAATCACTGGACACATTCTCCTGATAACTACTCTCCACCCCTCCTCAGGAGGTCACCTCTGATTCGTGGTACATGTATTGAACCCTTAGATATTCATGACACTGTGCTATGTACCAGGAACATGTCTATCCTTGCTGAAAAGAGCAAAAACACTTTAGCTTATTCCACCCCACAATCTTTATTATGCAACTGGTAAACCATATATCCAAGGACTTTCTAGACATTAGTGATCAGTGGTATTAAGCTCATATAATCAGGGCTTCTTCCACTGGTAGGCATTTCCTCCTAGGAAGTTGTTCTTTGCACTGAGCCATCAATCTCTATGCTTTAATTATACTGAGGAACAATTTTTTTTCATTTTCTGTTCCATAAGGTTTTAGAACTTTTTCTATATTTCTGCATCACCGATTCCAAATCTGAAATCTGTTTTTTTGGTGCATGCTCTAGTTTTTATGAATTTTTAATTTGTTTTTGTTATAGTTAATGGCATATAGTTAATTGACCCAGGTTCGAGACCCCGAGCTCGCCAGCTTGAGCACGGGCCCATCTGGCTTGAGCAAAAGCTCGCCAGCTTGGACCCAAGGTCATTGGCTCCAGCAAGGGCTGGCTTGGTCTGCTGAAGGCCCGCAGTCAAGGCACATGTGAGAAAGCAATCAATGAACAACTAAGGTGTTGGAATGGCAATGAAAAACTAATGATTGACGTTTCTCACCTCTCTCCATTCCTGTCTGTCTGTCCCTATCTATTTCTCTCCCTGACTCTCTCTCTGTCCCTGTAAAAAAAAAAAGAGCAACATGATAGAGTTCCCCATTAATTCTCTAGACCTTATCTTCTACTCTACCTCTCTTGCCCACTAAACTCTGCACACATTGGCCTAATTGCTGTCACATATGTATTATAGGAACACTTACTTCTTTTCTTTTAATTTTTTTTATTGATTTTACAGAGAGAGTGGGGTAGGGCATGGAGTATCAATTCATAATTGCTTCACTTTAGTTGTTCATTGATTTCTCATCATACGTGCCTTAACCAGGAAACCTAGGGATTTGAAACAGCAATCTCAGCGCTCCAGGTTGACACTTTATACACTGCACCACCACAGGCGAGGCAGGATTACCTTAGCCTATCTGTTCCATGTCCATGAATACTCTATTACATATCCGCATAGCTCAGTCTCTTGCCTAAATTTTTGTACAAGAGTCATTTTCACAGTGAAGTCATTTCAAACTATCTCATAATAGCGCCTAACACTCCACTCTCACTATTACTCATTCTCCTACTCTGCTTCATTTTCTTCACATCACTGTCAAGAATCATGAAGGACATAAGATTCTGACCTGACTCACAAGCCAATAAATGAGCGTTTATGATTTCACGGCTGCTGGTAGAAGAAGGTAGTTTATTACTCACAAGGATAGCTGTAGCCAAGTAACAGCATTTTTTTCCAGCTCTTTTGAGGTATACCATAGTTGACATACAGTGTGTTCGTAAAGTCACGGTGCACTTTTGACCGGTCACAGGAAAGCAACAAAAGACAATAGAAATGTGAAATCTGCATCAAATAAAAGAAAAACTCTCCCAATTTTATACCTATTCAGTGCAGTTCGATGTGGGTTCCATTTGTTGCCTTCCACACATCCAAACGATAGTGAAGTTCTTGCCACACACGGGTAAGGACGTCTGGTGTAACACAGTGAATAACGTCTGTGATTCTCTGTTTTAAGTGATTAATGTTGTTGATACGTTCAATGTACACATGTTGCTTCACATAACCCCAAAAATAAAGTCTAAGGGTGTCAGATCCGGGGATCGTGGTGGCCATAGCTTGACAGAACCCCTGCCTATCCACTGTCAGGGGAATGTTCTATCCAGAAACTCATGAACAATGGTGGCATAGTGTGGAGGAGCGTCATCCTATTGAAAGATAACACCTTCTGGATAATGTGGCACTGCATACAATTTCAACATGTCAAGATAGGTGTTTGCCATCACAGACTGCTCCGCGAAATAAAATGAGCCTGTCACCTTATCATGCATCAGGCCACACCACATGTTCACTTTAGAGGTGTTACGTTCATACTCAACGTAGGCATGAGGATGTTCAGCAGCCCATATTTAGACGTTATGGCAATAAACATGTCCACAGATATGGAAAGTCACCTTATTGCTAAACACAATCTTCTGCAAAAATCTTGCATCATTGTCAATCTCATGAAGCATATCTGTAGCAAACGCGCATCATGTGGGTCTATCCGCAGGTTTGATAGCATGCAACAGCTGCAATTTGTACCCCAGAAAACAGAGACGTTTCTTTAACACCTTATGAACTGTAGTCTTGCTTAGGTGTAATTGTCAAGTGCACGCACGTACAGATTTTTTAGGGCTCCTTAGGTAGCTATCCCGTATAGCCTCTACAGACTCATCACTGACTGATGGCCTACCAGAATGGGGTTTCTCCACCAAACTGCCGGTTTCCTTCAACTGTTTATCCCACCGAGTAATGTTATTCCTATGTGGTGGCTCTTCATTATAAACGTGCCATTGGTCATGGATTCAAATTTAGCAAGCCGCAGAACACACTGAACTTTCCTCTGTACAGTCCACATCTTGACTGGCATGGCCGTGGGCTGCTCCACTGTATACATGGTGTTACATCATCATCTGTGCATGTGCACATGCTGCCACATCATCCTACAGAAACTGGGAGGGTTTTCCTTTTATTTGGTGCAGATTTCACATTTCTACCATCTTTTGCTTTCTTGTGACTGGTCAAAAGTGCACCATGACTTTATGGACACACTGTATAACACTATGTTAGTTTAGAGATATATGGTAGCTGACATATAACACTGTTATGCATACTGTGAAAATGTTTCCCACAGTGCAGTTAGTTGGGCTACTTCCTTGAGCCTCCATTTCTATAAGGGTGAGGTGAAGGGGCCCAGAAGATAACTGAAGAAGCAGTGGGTTGAGTTACAGGAGAAAACCTGGGTCTAGGGAACCTGGACCCATTAGAGTGAGCATTAAGCATACTACCCTTTCTCTGGCAGGCAATATTTTCTTTATAATACTGAACAGTGCCTTTCTTTCTCTGAAAGGAGCCACTTTGTCTCTAATCTAAGGCTATACAAATTTCTTGAAAAGAAAATAGTGTCTCTGCTTATCAGGTATACAAAACATGAGAGCCTATGCAGATTTATCTCCCAATAGGCACTCCTCAGTTCTAACAGCCACTTTTTATCCCCTGATAGAAAATAATTAGACTGGGCACAGGTAGGAGTTGCAGGCTTTATTCGAGGAAAGAAATAACCTGCCGAGGAGCTCTCTGGAGAGGAGAGAGAGGCGCGCCGGGTACAGCCTAAGGGGTGATTTTATCGGAGTTTTAGAGGGAGTACTGAAAGATATTCGGGGTGAATTCTGGTTGGATGTTTCTTGTTGCTAGGCCTCTGACGCACACATGGAGTGCTTGGCACGTTGCAAAGTCCCTGCTGAAAGGTTCCTTGTCAGGTTTATCTTCTGCAGTTTAACAGTCATCCAGACAGCTGTGTGTCCTTGAGGTCCGTTTACGACAGACAAGGATGGGAGTTTCTGTAACAGAACATCCTGACCCACGCTCCCAAACAATCTTACATTTCTAGACTTCTTATATTAATAAAAATAGAAAGAAGAAAGAAAAGACTAAGTATTTGTGTGGCTCCAAGTTTTGAAAGGTTCCTTGCCAGGTTAAGTCATGTAACCAAGACAGCAGGTGAACTGGAGAAGGACTGAGAGGTCCCATTTATGAGAGGTCCTCAACTCCCTGGGCACAGAAAAGGAAGAATCTAGAGAGGGTTTGATGTTGATTTGCCCAGTGGGCATGTTGGTATGATTGAAGGAATAGTTGTTGGGTGAGAGAAGGGAGTAAGGGACGCTCCAAGAGGTCCATCTGGGGCTTTGGGGTGGCTGCTTCCTGCTGGTATCCCTACTGTAGATGCGGTCCCTCCTGGAGTTCCCCCTGGGGAAGTGGTGAATAAGGGTGAAGGAGTATTTGATTATAGGTGACTCTGGAGATTTCCTTGATGTGAGCCTGCAGAAATTTGAAAAATAATAGAGCAAACATTAGTATGAGGCAGAGGATTAGAAGAGGTCATAGAATAGGAGCCAGCATGGAAAACAGAGGGTTTTGCCACACTGGTCAGAAAGAGTAGTAGTACTGGACCGATGGTTGCGGGGCCTGTCCTGGAGTTTTCAAAGAGAGTTGATATTTCCTTCAACTACTCCAGACTCATTAATGTAATAATAGCACTGTGTCTGGAGAAAAAGGCAAGTACCCCCTTTTTCAGCTGTAAGCAAATCTAAAGCTCGGCAATTCTGTAAAGCTACTTGGGCTAAAGAGGTTAGCTGTCATTGGAGAGAGGCCAGGGAGGTGGCAGAATCGTCAAGGGCATGTTCCAAGTCCACCCTTATCTGGTCCAATAGCCACATACTGTGCCCTAGACCAGCTCATCCAACTCCGAGAGCTGCAAGGGGAATAAAAAGGGAGAGTTCAAATAAGAAGGGTAAGAGAATAACCCATTTTGTTTTTGTAGGTGTAAATGTAGGTAAAAAGTGGGACTGGAATTCATCTTGTCTATAATATATGAGTTGTGGGGCTAGGAGTATGGGAATGTAGAGAAAAGAGGAAGAGGAGTTTATGGTTCTTTTAATGGAACTGTTACACCAAAAGAAAGTTCCGGGGAGCTGGTATGTGGTGCGGTTATTAAGATAGTTTTGTTACAAGGGGGCTCGCAGATAGTGGAAGAGTAATAATAAGAGAAGCTGTTTGTGGTAGTTTCAAGGGGAATTCTAGTAAAAGAAAAGGTGGTGGCTGATTGGGATGTTGAGCTACTGGTGCTAAGAGGATATTGAAGAGGTACAGCTACTATTGCTGGTTGATTTAAAAAGGCGCATAGAAAGCACGAGTTAAGGTTATATTCAGAAGTATAATTAAGGATTTGTATGCCTAGCCTGATGAGGTCAAGCCACTCAGAGGGTGGAGTTGTAGAGTCAGAGAGAGGGCTGGAAAGTTTATGTTCATGGTTTAGGATTTCCTCAGTTACTTTTTCTAAGCCCTGGATGGGGTTTTCCTGCCTAACATATTGTCTACCTACTTTAATATGTACAACAGACTTGGAACTGGTGACTGCCCCATTATATCCCCATACCCATTTCTGTTTCCACATGCTACATAGCATTATATTCCACTGTGGGGAAAGTATGTACTTGTATCCTGAATTTTTCTGTTCGTTAAGTGGGGTGCAGGACCCTGAAAGCTTAACTTTCTTGTTGGAGGAATAAATTTTAGAGCTTAACTTTCTTGTTGGAGGAATAAATTTCAGAGCTAAAATGACAACTGATACAAACTATAGAGTTGACATGTAATTTAAGGGACTTTGAAGCAGCGAGTATTAGCTGCAGAGAGCCAGAACAACCTGTAATTGGACATCTACAGTAGAGACAACCTGTTGAGGTGGGAAAGTGATGTTTAGGAAAAATCTCCAAACAAATGTAGGGGTAGTGGAGGTTGATGAAAGGCTGGAGAGCAGAAAGAAGAGAATAACTGCTTTAGGAGCCATTTTCGTCTCCCTCTTCAGGAATTTTAGTGAGAGTAAGTTGAAGTGGCCCTACTTTTTTAGCTATATATTTTGAAGGGGGCTTCCTTTAGTAGTAAGATATCCTCTCTCCCGCCAGATGGCAGCGGAGGACTGGAGAATATGGAAACAGTATTTTGAGTCTGTATATATGTTAGCAGTTTTGCCTGTGCTGAGAATAAGTGTTTGGGTGAGTGCACTAAGTTCTGCTTGTTGTGAAGTTGTGCCCAGTGGTAAGGGTTGGGCTTCAAGGATTTTATGTTGGTCTGTTATAACTGCATAGCCTGCCTGAGTGGATTGTTGCTTAGCTTTGAGGGCACTGCCGTCAATAAATAGAGTGAAGTCTGGAGTGGGGAGAGGAGTTGTTGAGAGATGAGGAAAGGGGGTAGAGAAATGAGTAAGGGTTTCAATATAACAGTGAGTGGGAGGTAGGGAGGAAGTAGGAAGGAGGGTAGCAGAATTAAGACTGGAACAAGGTTGGAAAGAGAAATCAGGATTTTCAAGGAGAATAATATGGATTTGTTGTAATCAAGAAGGTGACAGGTGGACTAAGGCTTTGTGGGTAACTAGGTCCTGTAAATTGTGAGGAGATTTGATGATCACCTTTTGTTCTAATGAAAGCTTTTTACTTTCTAATGCTAATAGTGCTGCAGCAGCTAGAGCTCTGAGGCAGGGTGCCCATCCCTTGCAGGTGGGATCTAGCTGTTTAGAAAGATAGGCGACTGGTGCAAAGGAGGGTCCCTTTTGATGTCCAAGGATGCCAAGAGCTAGTCCTTGTTTTTCAGTTACATAAATTCTGAGTCTAAGTCAGTAAGATGTAAACCAGGGGCTTGAGGGAGCACCTGCTTAAGTTTTGTATAAGGTGTCTGTATGGGGAATTTAGGATTTACTGGTTCAGTGGAGTCCCCCTTTGTGGCCTCATAGAGTGGTCTGGCTAATAGGCTGTAGTTGGGGATCCAAGACCTGAGAAAACCTGCTATTCCTAAAAAGAAGAGAAGCTCTTCTTTGGTGGATGGAGTAGAAATAGAGGAGATGAGTTGCTTTCTCTCAGTAGTAATTGCCTTATGTCCGGGAGTTAGCTGAATTTCTAGGTAGATGGCTCATGTTAGAGAAAGCTGTGCTTTTGAAGGAGTAACCCAGTAGCCACGTTGGGCTCAGAAGTTAAGTAATTGAATGGTGTCTGTTTTGGAAGTCTCTAAAGACAGACTATACAGAAGAAGGTCATCTACATACTGTAAGATAGTGCTGTGAGACATTGTAAGTGACTGAAGGTCAGAGGCTAAAGCCTGTCCAAAGAAATGAGGACTATTTCAAAAATCTTGAGGAAGGACTGTCCAAGTGAGTTGTTGTGAGTGTAAGGTGTCAGGATCAATCCAAGTGAATGTGAAGAGGTTTTGGCAGTTAGGATGTAAAGGAATGGTAAAGAAGGCATCCTTTAGATCTAAGACTGTGAAGTGTGTGGTATTGGCTGGTATTATTGACAGAATGGTGTAAGGGTTGGGAACAACTGGGGTTATAGGCAGAACAGCTGCGTTATTGGCCTGGAGGTCCTAAACCAGTCGGTAGTTGCCATTTGGTTTGATGACTGGAAGAATGGGTGTGTTGTATGGAGAGTTAGTGTGTATTAGAAATCCTGCCTGTAGGAGTCTTTGAATGACTGGTTTTAGACCAGTAAGGTGTTTACAAGAAATGGGGTATTGGGGTACAGTAGGAAAATGAGAGGGATCTTTAAGAGATATTTGAATTGGAGTCTGACATTGTGCTATGGAGGGGTTCTGAACGTCCCAGACGGAAGGATTTACAAAGGCCAAAGGAAGAGGGAGGTTAGGCGAGGAAGCTGGATATTCTAGAGGGATAAAACCACTGCTCAGAAATAAGAGAATATTAGCTGAGCTTTCCTATATACATATAGCTGGTGGAAGAAATTGAATTGTGGTTTGAAATTTGGTTAAAACGTCCCAACCCAAATGGGGTATTGGATATTGTGGTATTACTAGAAATTAGTGTGTGAAAGATGTTTGTCCTAAAATATACAGTGTGTCCATAAAGTCATGGTGCACTTTTGAACAGTCACAGGAAAGCAACAAAAGATGATAGAAATGTGAAATCTACACCAAATTAAAGGAAAACTCTACCAGTTTCATACTTATTCAGTGCAGTTCGATGTGGGCTCCATTTGTTGCCCTACACCAGTGGTTCTTAACCTGGGTTCTATCGAACCCTAGGGGTTCGATGAGTCGGTCTCAAGGGTTCGGAGAAGCCTCTGCCGCGGAGGGCAGAATAAAGTAATACCGTAATTTGTTGTGAGTTCATGCACTTTCTTGATTTTGTTCCTTGAGCAAGGCGATGTTCATGCACGGCTCATTTTGTGCACCAGTAAAAAAAACATATACCTATATCTTGAATTTGGAAAAAAAATCATATTTTATTTATCACTAAAGAAGGGTTCGGTGAATGCGCATATGAAACTGGTGGGTTCGGTACCTCAAAAAAGGTTAAGAATCACTGCCCTACACACATCCAAACAATAGTGAAGTTCTCTTGCCACACACGGGTAAGGACGTCTGGTGTAACACAGTCTGTGATTCTCTGTTTTAAGTGGTTAAGGTTGTTGCTATGTTCAATGTACACATGTGTGCTTCATGTTCCTGCCCCAAAAGTAAAAGTCTAAGGGCATCAGATCTGGGGATAGTGGTGGCCATGGCTTGACAGAACCCCTGCCCAGCCACCGCCAGGGGAATGTTCTATCCAGAAACTCACGAATAATGGTGGCGTAGTGTGGAGGAGCGTCGTCCTGTTGAAAGATAACACCTTCTGGAAATTGTGGCACTGCATACAATTTCAACATGTCAAGATAGGTGTTTGCCATCAAAGACTGCTCCGCGAAATAAAATGGGCCTGTCACCTTATCATGCATCGGCCACACCACACATTCACTTTAGAGGTGTTACGTTCGTACTCAACGTAGGTGTGAGGATGTTCAGCAACCCATATTTGGACGTTATGGCGATGAACATGTCCACAGATATGGAAGGTCGCCTCACTGCTAAACACAATCTTCTGCAAAAATTTTGCATCATTGTCGATCTCATGAAGCATATCTGTAGCAAACATGGGTCGTGTGGGTCTATCCGCCGGTTTGATAGCATCCAACAGCCGCAATTTGTACCCTGTAAAACAGAGATGTTTCTTTAACACCTTATGAACTGTAGTCTTGCTTAGGTGTAATTGTCAAGTGCACGCACGTACAGATTTTTTTTTTTTATATATATATTTTATTATTATTAATTCTAATGGGGTGACATCCATAAATCAGGGTACATATGTACAATGAAAACATCTCCAGGTTATCTTATCATTCAATTGTGTTGCATACCCATCACCAAAAGTCAAATTGTCCTCTGTCACCTTCAATCTGGTTTTCCCTGCGTCCCTCCCCTCCTCCCTATCCCATTCTTCCCTCCCTCCCCCCATCCCATAACCACCACTCTCTTGTCCATGTCTCATACCCTCACTTTCATGTCCCACCTATGTATGTAATCGTGCTGTTCTCAGTTTTTCTTTTTTTCTGATTTACTTATTTCACTCCGTATAATGTTATCAAGGTACATCCATTTTGTTATAAATGATCCGATGTCATCGTTTCTTATGGCTGAGTAGTATTCCATAGTATATATGTACCATAGCTTTTTAATCCACTCGTCTTCTGACGGACACTTGGGCTGGTTCCAGATCTTCGCTATTGTGAACAATGCTGCCACGAACATGGGGGCGCATTTCTTCTTTTCGAACAGTGCTATGGTGTTCTTAGGGTATATTCCTAAAAGTGGGATAGCTGGGTCAAAAGGCAGTTCGATTTTTAATTTTCTGAGGAATCTCCAAACTGTTTTCCGCAGTGGCTGCACCAGTCTGCATTCCCACCAGCAGTGCAGAAGGGTTCCCTTTTCTCCACATCCTCGCCAGCACTTATTCTGTGTTGTTTTGCTGATAAGTGCCATTCTGACTGGTGTGAGGTGATATCTCATTGTGGTTTTAATTTGCATTTCTCTAATGATTAGTGATGTTGAGCATTTTTTCATATGCCTATTGGCCATCTGTATGTCCTCTTTGGAGAAATTTCTATTCATTTCTTTTGCCCATTTTTTGATTGGGTTGTTTGTCTTCCTGGTGTTGCTTTTTATAAGTTCTTTATAAATTTTAGTTATTAACCCCTTATCAGATGTGCTGTCAAATATGTTCTCCCATTGTGTGGTTTGTCTTTTTATTCTGTTCCTATTGTCTTTAGCTGTGCAAAAACTTTTTAGTTTGATATAGTCCCATTTGTTTATCTTGCCTTTTATTTCAGTTGCCCATGAAGATAAATCGGCAAATATACCGCTGCTACAGATGTCGGAGAGCTTGCTGCCTATGTTTTCTTCTAAGATGTTTATGGTTTCACGGCTTACATTTAAGTCTTTTATCCATTTTGAGTTTGTTTTTGTGAATGGTGTAAGTTGATGGTCTAGTTTCATTTTTTTGCAGGTAGATGTCCAATTTTCCCAACACCATTTGTTAAAGAGGCTGTCTTTACTCCATTGTATGTTCTTTCCTCCTTTGTCAAATATCAGTTGTCCATAAAGCTGTGGGTTTATTTCTGGGTTCTCTGTTCTGTTCCATTGATCTATGTGCCTGTTCTTATGCCAGTACCAGGCTGTCTTGAGTATAATGGCCTTGTAGTAAACCTTGATATCAGGAAGAGTGATACCTCCTGCTTTATTTTTTCTTTTTAAGATTGCTGAGGCTATTCGTGTTCTTTTTTGGTTCCATATAAATTTTTGGAATATGTGTTCTATATCTTTGAAGTATGTCATTGGTATTTTAATTGGTATTGCATTGAATTTATAAATTGCTTTGGGTAATATAGACATTTTAATGATGTTTATTCTTCCTAGCCATGAGCACGGTATGTGCTTCCACTTGTTTGTATCTTCCTTGATTTCTTTTATCAATGTTCTATAATTTTCTGAGTACAAGTCCTTAACCTCCTTGGTTAAATTTACTCCTAGGTACTTTATTTTTTTGGCTGCAATAGTGAAGGGGATTGTTTCCTTAATTTCTTTTGCTGATATTTCATTGTTGGTGTATAGAAATGCCTCTGATTTCTGAGTATTAATTTTATATCCTGCCACCTTGCTGAATTCATTTATCAGGTCCAGTAGTTTTTTGACTGAGACTTTAGGGTTTTCAATATACAATATCATATCATCTGCAAATAATGACAGTTTTACTTCTTCTTTTCCAATTTGTATGCCTTTTATTTCTTCTTCTTGTCTGATTGCTGTAGCTAGGACTTCCAGAACTATGTTGAATAAGAGTGGTGAAAGTGGGCAACCCTGCCTGGTTCCTGATCTTAAGGGGATTGCTTTTAATCTTTGTCCATTTAGTATGATGTTTGCTGTCGGTTTATCATAGATGGCCTTTATCATGTTAAGGAATGATCCCTGTATTCCCACTTTACTGAGAGTTTTGAGCATGAATGGGTGCTGGATTTTATCAAATGCCTTTTCTGCATCTATTGAAATTATCATGTCATTTTTGTCCTTCCTTTTGTTTATGTGGTGAATCACATTGATTGATTTGCGAATATTGAACCAGCCTTGCCTCTCCAGAATAAATCCCACTTGATCGTGGTGTATAATTTTTTTCATATATTGCTGGATCCGGTTGGCTAATATTTTGTTGAGAATTTTAGCGTCTAAATTCATCAGGGATATAGGCCTATAATTTTCTTTCTTTGTGTTGTCTTTGCCCGGTTTTGGGATCAGAATTATGCTCGCCTCATAAAAGGAGTTTGGAATTCTTCCTTCCTCTTGAATTTTTTGAAATAGCTTGAGGAGAATAGGAGTTAGTTCTTCTTTGAATTTTTGATAGAATTCACTTGTGAAGCCATCAGGCCCAGGACTTTTCTTTTTTGGGAGTTTTTTGATAACTGTTTCGATCTCATTTGCTGTAATTGGTCTGTTTAGGTGTTCTGATTCTTCCAGATTGATTTTTGGAAGGTTATATGCTTCAAGAAATTTGTCCATTTCACCAAGATTGTCTAATTTTTTGGCATATAGTTCTTCATAGTATTTTCTTACAATGCTTTGTATTTCTGTTGTGTCAGTTGTTATTTCTCCACTGTCCTTTCTAATTTTATTTATTTGAGTCCTCTCTCTTTTTTTCTTGGTAAGTCTAGTTAAAGGTTCATCAATCTTGTTTACCTTTTCAAAGAACCAGCTTCTTGTTTCATTGATCCTCTGTATTGTTTCCTTAGCCTCTATGTCATTTATTTCTGCTCTGACCTTTATTATTTCCTTTCTTCTACTTGTCTTGGGTTTTATTTGTTGTTGTTTTTCTAGTTCTTTTAGATGCAGGGTCAAGTTGCTTATTTGAGCTTTTTCTAGCTTCTTATGATATGCCTGTAGTGCAATAAACTTCCCTCTCAGAACTGCTTTTGCTGTGTCCCATAAATTTTGAGTTGATGTATGCTCATTATCATTTGTTTCTAGAAACTTTTTTATTTCTTCTTTGATCTCATTGTTAATCCATTCATTATTTAATAACAAGCTATTTAGTTTCCAAGTGTTTGAGTATTTTTCAGTTTTTCTTTTGTGGTTAATTTCTAGTTTCATGGCATTGTGTTCAGAGAAAATGCTTGATATGATTTCAATCTTCTTAAATTTATTGAGACCATTTTTGTGTCCTAACATGTGGTCTATCCTAGAAAACGTACCATGAGCGCTTGAGAAGAATGTATATTCTACTGCTTTAGGGTGAAAAGTTCTGAAGATATCTATTAAATCAAGTTGATCTAGTGTCTCCTTTAAGTCTGCTGTTTCTTTATTAATTTTCTTTCTTGAGGATCTATCCAGTGTTGTTAGAGGGGTATTGAAATCCCCTACTATGATAGTATTGCTGTTAATCTCGCCCTTTATATCCATCAAAGTCTGCTTTATGTATGTCGGGGCTCCTATATTTGGTGCATAGATATTTACAATAGTTATATCTTCCTGTTGAATTGTTCCCTTTATCATTATGTAGTGTCCTCTTTTATCTCTTACTACAGCCTTTGTTTTAAAGTCCATTTTGTCTGATATAAGTATTGCTACCCCTGCTTTTTTTTCATTTCCATTTGCATGAAATATTTTTTTCCATCCTTTTACCTTCAGTCTATGAACATCTTTTGTTTTAAGGTGTGTCTCTTGTAGACAGCATATGTATGGGTCCTGTTTCTTTATCCATGCAGCTACCCTATGTCTTTTGATTGGATCATTTAATCCATTTACATTTATGGTTATTATTGATATGTAGTTGTTTATTGCCATTTTATTCTTTAAAGCTGTATTCTTCTTTTGCTCTATTCTTTCCTCCCTTTAAACTGTTCACAAGAGGCCCCTTAGTATCTCTTGCAGAATTGGTTTGGTTTTTATGAATTCCTTGAGGCTTTCTTTTTCTGGGAAGCTCTTTATTTCTCCTTCAATTTTAAACGTTAGCCTTGCTGGATAAAGTAGTCTTGGTTGTAGGTTCTTGTTCTGCATTACTTTGATTATTTCTTGCCATTCCCTTCTGGCCTCAAGTGTTTCTGTTGAGAAGTCCGATGTCATCCTTATGGGGGCTCCTTTGTAGGTGATAGTCTTTTTTTCTCTAGCAGCTTTTAAAATTTTTTCTTTATCCATTAGCTTTGGTATTTTAACTATGATGTGTCTTGGTGTAGATTTTTTTGGGTTTCTCCTTAATGGAGTTCTGTGTGCTTCTTGAATGTGTGGAGTGTTTCCCAGCCTTAATTTAGGAAAGTTTTCTGCTATAATTTGATTGAACAAAGTTTCCATTTCCTGTCCTCTCTCCTCTTCTTCAGGCACCCCTATGATGCGAATGTTGTTTCTCTTCATGTTGTCACAAAGCTCCCTTAGAGTTTCCTCACATTTTTTAAGTCTCTTTTCCTTTTTCTTCTCTGCTTCTGTGCCTTTGTTTATTGTGTCCTCTAACTCGCTTATTCGATCCTCAGCGTCATCCATCCTGCTTTTAATTCCTTCCATTGTGGTCTTCAGTTCTGATACTGTATTTGTCATTTCTGTCTGATTCTTTTTTATTATTTCAATTTCATTTTTTATACTTGTTATCTCTTTATTTAGGTGTTCATAATGACTATCCATTGTTGCTCTAATTTCTTTGAACATCCTAACTATCATTATTCTAAATTCTGCTTCTGGTAATTTGGTTATATCTGGTTCATTCAGGTCCTTCTCTGGGGATTTCTCTTGATTCATTTGGTTTGCATTCCTCTGCCTGCCCATTTTTTCTGTGTATAAGCGAGTTGTGGCCACTGGAGTCCAGTAGGTGTTGCCTTTGTGTTCTCTAGGTGTGGTCTATCTGCAGGCCCCCCACCCCCTCTGCCGGCGCCTATGGTGGTTGGGTATGAGCGTTGCCAGCGCCGGCCCACTGTGGCTTTTGCTGTGATTTCTGCCTCTCCTCCGTGGGAGGGGCTGTCACTGAAGCCACAAGATTAGCACCAAGGGTAGAGGCGAGCACCTTTCCTCAGCTGCAGACCCAGCCTATTTCCGGACTTCCACCCAGAACCAGCAGTCGGAGCCTGCTCGCTACAGTTTTGCAGGTTAGGCGGGGCTTTTGACGTGCTCTCAGCTGTAAGCTTTTGCCCGTCAGGAGCTTTAGCCCCGCCCTCGAGGCCAGGGTCCTTTGCGCAGGGTCGGAAACCAAGATTTATTGGGGCGGGCGTGTTTGCTGGCTTCCGCCGAGCTGCGTACTTCCGCTCGTCCCGGACTCTACCCCGCCCCCGCGTTCGGAGCCCGCTCGTGCACGTATTAACGCTATCCGGGGTTTCTCCGGCCGGATGGTGATAGCAGCCGTGGGCTCAGCTGCGAGCCTCCGCCTGTCTCGGGGTCCACCCTGTTCCCGCGCTCGGAGCCCGCTCGCGCACGTATACTGGCCAACCGCGGTTTCTCCGCGGGCGGCGAGGGGGGGGCGGACTGGTAGCGTCAGCTCAGCCACGAGCCCCTGCCCGTCCCTGGTCCTAGCCCGGTCCCCGCGGTCAGGGCCGGCTTGCGCAGGGCCTGCCTGTTCCTGGCCTCCCGCTTTGTCCCCGTAAGTGGGATTAAAGGCGGGCCCGCAGCTTCCGGACCGCTCTCGCGCTTACCCTCCGACCCTCTGGGCTAGACCGATCTCCCACCGGCTTGGCCTCTGCCCACGCCGACAGAACCGCCTTTCAGCGTCCTGCCACCCCAAAACCTTAAGCAGCCCTCAGCAGAGTAGGAAGGGACCTAATACTCCACACTGTAGGCCTGGGAGCTCCCTCACTTGTTTCACAGCTCAAAACTGTCCAAACGCCTCTTCTTGGCTCTGGGACTGCAGGCTGGGGCTTGGTTCCTGGGACCCAGGTCCCTCCCTCTCCGCCAAAATCTCCTCCCGCCACACGGGTCTCTCCGGGCTGCCGTTTGCTCCGGGGAGCTGGGCAGCCCTCTTCGCGTTTTCGCTATTCCTACCAGTCTCAATGTGGCTTCTTCTGTGTTCCTTGGTTGAAGAGTCCACTTAGTTTTGTTCAAAGTTGGTTTATCCAGGTGATGGTTCTTAAAATTGAGTTGTAATCCACTTTGGTTCTGGGAGTTGGAAGTTGGTACGTCCGCCTACTCCGTCGCCATCTTGCTCCTCCCACGTACAGATTTTTTAGGGCTCCTTAGGTAGCTATCCCGTATAGCCTCTACAAACCTGTCACTGACTGATGGCCTACCAGAACGGGGTTTCTCCACCAAACTGCCGGTTTCCTTCAACTGTTTATCCCACCGAGTAATGTTATTCCTATGTGGTGGTGCTTCGTTATAAACGCGCCAATATTCATGTTGCACTTTGGTCATGGATTCGAATTTAGTGAGCCACAGAACACACTGAACTTTTCTCTGTACCGTTTACATCTCAACTGGCATGGCCATGGGCTGCTCCGTTGTATACATGGTGTTACATCATCATCTGCGCATGCGCACGTGCTGCCATATCATCCTACAGAAACTGGGAGGGTTTTCCTTTTATTTGGTGCAGATTTCACATTTCCATTGTCTTTTGTTGCTTTCTTGTGACCAGTCAAAACTGCACCATGACTTTATGGACACACTGTACATATTAGAGGTGTTGTGATGAGTGGACTGCTGAGGTTTCCTGAGACTCCAACAACAAAAATGTTAGATGGGGCTAGAGGACCAGAAAATTCGGGGAGGGTGGAATAGGTAGCCCCAGTATCCAGGAGGAAGGAGATCACCTTACCTGCTACCTGAAGATTGACCCTAGGCTCACCCGAGGAGATGGTTACTGGGCCAGGCGTGCCAGGGTTCCCTCAGTCTTCCGTTGCCAAACCTAGAAAATTGGTAATGTCCTGCATACTAGAGGGAGTGACTGATGAAGGGGTAGATAACCTAATCCCTCTCTGGCAACTGGGGCAGTCAACCCCCCAGTGTCCCTCTTTTTTGCAGTGTGGACAGGAACCTCGCAGGGGGGAGAGGATTAGGACAATGTTTTCCCCAATGACCAGTTTTTCCGCATCAATAGCAAGGTCCTGAAGGAGACTTAAAAGGGGCCTGGTTTTTATGGCCATTAGCTCTTGGGTTGCCTTGGCAGGCCTTGGCTAGCATAAGATAGTTCCCCTTTTATAATTTTCTGTTTTCTTCTTTTTCCTTTTCCCTTTCTTCTCATTCTGTTTCTTCCCTATTATTATAGACCTTGAAGGCTAGTACAAGAAGGTCTTTTTGAGGGGTCTCTGACCCATTTTCAAGTTTTTTAAGTTTGCGCCTTATATCAGGTGCTGACTGGGAAATGAAGTGTGCATGAAGAAGAGTAATGCCTGTGGGGGTAGTTGGATCTAATCTGGTGTATTTTAGGAAGGCCTGTGAAAGACATTCAAGAAGTTCACCCAGATTTTCTTGGGGCCTTTGGATGACTTCTTTAATTTTGTCATAGTTGACTGACTTATTAGCTAATTTATTGAGTGTCTGCTATATGTAAATAATCATTTCATCCCATTTTTCCCGGTCACCTTGACCAGTTTGATAATCCCAGTTAGGATCATCAAGGGGAACTGTCTGCCTGCCAGTGGGCAGCTGTACATTTCTGGTGTGTTCCTCTTCTTCTATCTCCTGAGCAGTGGTCCATACCCTTTTCTTATCACTAACTGAGAGGGAAGAGGAGAGGATAATGCTAATATCATGGCAAGTAAGGTCATAGGAGAGGTTGAGATATTTGAATTCCTTGATGTGTTTGTCTGGGTCTGAGGAGAAGGACCTTAGGCAACACTCAATTTGGCTCAGGTCAGAGAGGGAGAAAAGGATTGTTACCCTAACTATTCCTTCTACCCCGGCTACCTCCCGGAGTGGGTATAAACCAGAATTAGACGAGGGAAGTTTGAGAGGGAGAAGGTGCAGAGGTGAAATGGAAGGAGAGTCTGGTGTGGAGCTAGAGTTGGGTTAATTGATATTAGGATTAGAATAGGGTGGCGGATGAGAGTCAGGATTAAGAGGAGCAGTTGGAGTGGATTTAGTAACCGGATATAGGGAACTGTGATCCTGGGGGTCAAAGGAATTGGTGGTGAGAGGATCGGAAGAAAGAGTGAAAGAGCGTGCAAGAAGAACCTGATAAGTGGAGCAGGAAGAGCAGATAGAGGGGCGAGATTGGAGGTAGAAGAAAGCCTGCACATAAGGTATCTCAGACCACTTTTCAGAGTATTGGCAGAGTAATTACTTTTCAGAGTAATTGTTAAGGTCCCTTTTGATGTTGTGGTCAAAAGTGCCATCTTCAGGCCAATGAGAGTCATTGTCCAATTTGTATTGAGGCCAGGCTGTATTGCAGAGAAAAATCAGTCTTTTTGATTTAAGGTCAGTTAGGCAAAGCCTGGTGAGATTTTTTAGGAGTTACCCTAGGGGAGTCTTAAGAGTCTGATTTGGATTGTGAACCTCCCATATTTGGTGGGACGACTTTCCTGGGCGTCCCCAGGGAAGTTGAGGCCATCAGGTACAGAATTCCTCAATAGAGAGGAAGGGTCTGAGAGGATAGAGGTCATCACCTGCTATTCTCAACAGACAGTCAGAAAGGAGGAGTTGCTGACTACGTGCCTAGATTTTACGGAGGGGATGGTGCAATCTACTGAGACTGAGCCTGGAAAGTTGGACGGCAACTCCAGGATATGGGAGAAACACTCCAGAATATGGGAGGAACAGGTAAGACTCAAAGACTCAGGGGCAAGGGACGACTAGATGCAGGAGAATGAAATACTTTACCTCCTGGTTCAGTAGGGTGTCCAGACAGGGCCGAGCTGCCGATCACTCAACCACACTTGCACAGTCAAACAGAGTCAGGGGGTTAGCCCAGAAGGGCTGCCACAGTCCACTGCTTCCCTGGTTGTAAGTTCGGCCGGCAAGGGGATCGTTCAGGCACTTGGTGCCCCATCCCAGGTTTCGGCACCAGAATGATAGAAAATAATCAGACTGGGCACAGGTAGGAGTTGCAGGCTTTATTCGAGGAAAGAAATAACCTGTCAAGGTGCTCTCTGGAGAGGAGAGAGAGGCGCGCCAGGGGCGCCAGGTACAGCCTAAGGGGTGATTTTATCAGAGTTTTAGAGGGAGTACTGAAAGATATTTGGGGTGAATTCTGGTTGGATGTTTCTTGTTGCTAGGTCTGTGACGCACATGGAGTACTTGGCAAGTTGCAAAGTCCCCGCTGAAAGGTTCCTTGTCAGGTTTATCTTCTGCAGTTTAACTGTCATCCAGACATCTGTGTGTCCTTGAGGTCCATTTACAATAGACAAGGATGGGAGTTTCTGTAACAGAACATCCTGACCCACGCTCCCAAACAATCTTACATCCCCTTCATTGTCTTCTTCCTTCACTGGACGGTAAACTCAAAACATTTCTTATTATAATTTAATTCTTGCCTATTATCCTTATTGATAAAACAATGTCTGGCACATAAATAACTTTAATTCAAGATATGTTGAATGAATAAATAAATAAATAAATAAATGGCAAAATGTGCAAGATCTAACCACAATGCCAAAATGTAGGCAGATGATTATTAAACTGAATAAATTAATAAAATGCACTGCTTTACAAGAGTAAAATATAATAGTGAAATTTTTTAACAATATTTGTGTGGAAAAATATTTTGGCTAAGTATTAAAAAATATATAGAACGTATAGGTTGAAGATTTTTTCAATTTTGTAAATAAAGGCACACAAACAATTTGCATATAAAAATCATAAAGGAAAATCCACCCAAAGTTTCAGAATGTTTAAATAGGCTAAGTATAGGTTATCTTTATTCTCTTCCTTTACTTTTTATTGTCCACATTTTCTGGAATTTGTATGTATTTATTACATCTTCATTTGGAAGTATTTATTACTACATTTAAAAAAATATTTTCAAAAGAAAAGAGACAATCAGTCTGGAACTACAAAACCGCTTTTAATCAATTTCACCAAGTGCAGGAATCCTCTCCACACCCTTAGAAGCAAGAGATTCTGGTGGTACTCATGGTAGATAACTGATGGTCAATATTCTTCAGAAAATGGGTAACAAGGGTGATCAGCAGAACTGAAAGAGAAAGAGATATTCGTTTGCTAACTTGGTCCCAGGCTGTCAAAGAGAGGGTTTCTGTGGATGCAGTCAGGTTGTGCTGAAAACTCTTCATTTCCAACCACACCCTTCCTTCCACCTCAACACACAGACATGCAGCTCCTGGTGTATGTGCTCGATTCCCACACTGTTGTGCAGTAGATCACAGTTTGCCACAGGATGTAAGTGCTACATATAAAACATGGTAGTTATTTTTGCCCTTGTGTCACTTTTGTCCCTGGATTATCAGAATGTTAACAGTAAAGATTCTGCTGCTCTTTTCAACAAATTCATTTAATAATTCAGGCTTTCTCCATTAAAGAACTTCTACTCTCTTGAGGAGATGAGATGTATGCCTACATGACCATACCTGCCAAATGTAATTGCTGCTTTCAGAAATTATGTTGGTATACAGCGCTGGAGTCACTAGGGTCAATTAATTTCACGACCCATTTATACTTCAGTTTGGTCAAATTACATGAGTGAGGAAATGGAGTTTCTGATAAGGATAAAAGACCAGTGGAGAGATACATTTGAAGACATGGATGGTGACTTGGGAAAGGAATGTGCAGTTAAGGAAAAATGCCACTGGCCTCTCCAGGAGGAGGTGGAAGTGGGTACATATTATGACTTTCCCACACTTACCTGTATGGGCCCTCTCCTCCATAAAATATATTAATGTTACATTTACAATTGTGTTTAAGACACAAATGAATAAAGTTCAGGCTGGATTCATTATTACATGGTCATTATCAATCTTACCATGTTTTTTCCTGATTTTAAAAATAACTAGAGATGAAAGATTTTCAGACTGCTATAAAAAATAATATAAATGGAACCACCTTAAAATGAGCCTTGCATGTCAAATGCTTAAAAATTTTAGAATGTTTAAAAAGGCACAATGTCCCAGGGGCTTTTCCTAAGCAACATTGTATTGCAAGGAACTATTTTCAAGGACAACAAAGCAGTTATTATGAGTAGTGGGCTGATCACTACTAGACTTAACATTAAAACATTGTTTAGAATTAACTTCAATTCCTTCTTTCTCTGAATGTAAATGTTGTTCCCCTTCCCTTCCCCATAAACACCCATTGCCTTTGTCTTCCAATCAGAATGTTATTTCGGTTTCTGCCTATATTAATGACTCTTATTGATCTCAATAAATGAGTGTTGCTTCTTACTTTGAATGGCCTTTTATTTTTAGATTAGCACCCCAGAAAGTACAGTGGGCCATAGGTCTTGTGATTTCTGTGTCAAGTGGGTAAGTCCAGCTGGGTGAAGGTATAACAGGCACAGAATTGTGAGCATAAAAGTCAGGAATTCAGCATGATTCAAAATTTGGCCATTTACCTATGTATGGTCTGTCCTGGGCCCCACTCACATTTCTGTTGGGTCAGAAACTAATCCTGGAATAAACTTCTTTTCTCATGTCTTCAGAAAGCTCCTGTTTTTCTACACCAGAAATCAGGCCTGTCTCCCTGATTTAAAGAAGCCGAGTATCCCTGCTAGTCTGCCTGCTACAGAAAACAACTTACAAAGCACTCACAATGCAAGTTTAATATATCGGTAATTTTTGTTGAGACCGTCAATGGCTTTCATGTCTTCTGAAGTCAATTCAAAGTCAAAAACCTGAAAGGAAGAAAAGAATCAAATTAAACTCTCCCCAAGGCAGCTAGCCTCCACCTGGGAACTGAGGACTTTCTGGCTGGACAGAGACATGAGAGCACTGGGGGAAGTGTCCCTGTCATCACTTTCTGGTGAACTGGCCTGAAAACTCTCCTCCTGGGTTCTCCACTCCTCCTTTCCCATTCCCTCTCCTTCTCTGCTCCACTTCACAAAAGAAAGACTTTTGTAACTCATCAAATCCAAATCATTCTAGGTGAATTGTTTGTAACAGAAAAAGAAAAAGAAACCCTTTTTATTTTTTCTAAACACAGAGATAGTTGAACAATCCGGACAAAATACCTGCTGACTAGATCAAACTTGAGTCTGGTTTCCCCCTCCCCCACACACCCCCTAAAATTAGACGCGGCCTTGAACTTAAGCAAGTTTGGAAGGAAGAGCAACCCCCTGTGAAGGCCTCTCCAAGAAGCTGTTGACCTCTAGAAAAGCATTCACTGATCAACTATTCAACCACATGTCACTCACTCCCTCCCCGACTATGTTTACTCCCCTATGAAAAAATCTTTCTGATTCATCTATAAGATACTTATAGATTCAACATTCAGGTAGTTCTCCCTTTTGAATAAAGTTTCTCTTACTTAAGCCCAGATTTATTTTTATTTCATGATACAAATTAACTCTCCCCTTATAAAAAATCAATTAATAGCAAAGCAGACTGATCTTTGATAAAAAATATTAAAGCGGAAGCACATTACTTCATCCAGGGGACAATTTTATAGAAAACTCAACATCTCTATCTATCTATATTTATCTAATTATCTATCATCTATCACTCCATCTTTTATTCACTTTAATAATATACGCAAGAAGTAACTTGGCTGTCATGGAGACAAATGTTAATGTGTTGAGTTGAACTAAAAAAATAACAAAAAAATTAAAAGGGATTTTTTGGTTGGTTTACCAATGAGATTTAGATGAGACTATTAGATATTTCCATAAATTGAATGACCAAAACCTACAGCTTCAAAAGTTTGGAGTAAACATATGATAAATAATATGCTTTAAATGTTATCTCTTGCAAATATTTTACTCATAATGAAATTGTTAGCTGTTATTTCAAAATGGGATACAGTTCACATAGTATCTCATGAGGTTCACAACAAAATAAGTTGAAGATCATTGATTGATCTAAGGGACTAGAAGATACATGAGGGAGAATTTAGGGGAAATTTTTAGTCATTCATTTGTCAGTTTATTAACTTATATGTAGCTTCCTACCTAACAGGAGTTTACTAGGGAAAAGATGCTAAAAGATGACCAGGAGGGAGTCACAGCATTTAGGATCTCACTGTCTAGAGAGCACACTGACACAGAAACAAGTTTAGTTAAACAAGGAGAAAACTCACTAACAGAGCCATGCCAAGTACAATGGTGAACCACAACTCTGCTGGGTCCCAATGGTTCAGCAAAGCAGCTAATCCTATTCAGGTTTGACACTGAAATACAAATAGGGGTTCATTATGTAGAGAAGATGAAAGAAAGGAACCAGTGTTTTAAAAGTTCTTTAGTGCATGTTAAGGTGCCTAAAATTGATAAAACAACAGAGATAAAATATACTCCGTGTCACACAACCAGGAAGCAGCAAATCCAGGCTTATGGGTCATAAGACCGAGGACTCTGAGGCCAGTGCTTTCTCTCCCACTCTTCCAAGCTGCCCCACAGCACAGGGGAGAAATGCATGGGAATAAAATAAACATGGGTACATGCTGAAAGGAGAGAGAGATGGCCCCCAGTACAGCACCCATTCCTCACTCTGGGGAGACGGGGTCAAGCCTGTACCTGAAAGATCTCTTTGATTCTCTTCTCATTGAAGCTCTTGGCCAGCACCACCACTCCCCGCTGCACTTGGTAGCACAGGGCCACCTGACCTGGACTTCTATTGTGTTTCTTGGCAATGGCATTCAAGGTTGGGTCCTCCAAGAGAACAGGGCTATCCTTGTCCACCTGTAAGCAAAACCAGAAAATGGCGATTTGAAGGATGTAGAACTAGAAATCAAGAGTGTGCTGTCCCTGTGTCCCCAATTTCCCAGACAATTGAAGAGAAACATTTGTTGCACAATATATCCATTTGTCAACATATGCAGTAAGATTTATGCATGACAAGCTATATAAATTTTATCATAAAATCACTTTTAAAAATATTTTTTGGGTGAAATTTGAAGTTGATGGTTGCATGCATGAAACAAGAATGAAAGAACATTGATGACTATGGAAGTTCAGTGATGGCACTTGCTACACTATTGTGTTTGCTTTATTTATGTTTGAAGTTTTCCATAATAAAATATTAAAACCTGTCTGACTGGTGGTGGCACAATGGATGGGGCATAGATTTGGGACACTGAGGTCCCAGGTTGGAAACCCCCAGGTCACCAGCTTGAGCATAGACTCACAGGCTTGAGCATGAGATCATCGACATGATCCCATGGTCTTTGGATTGAGCCCAAAGGTTGGTGGCTTGAGTTCAAGGTCATTGGCATGAGTAAGAGGTCACTGGTTCGCCTGGAGCCACCCCACCAACTCCACCCCGCTGCAGGCATATACAAGAAGCAATCAATGAACAACTAAAGTGATGCAATTAGGAGATGATGCTTATCACCCTTTTTCCTTCCTGTCTGTGTCTCTGTCTCTCTCTCATGTACACACTTAAAAAAATGTTAAAGCCTAATTTTAAAAAACTGTTTCATCACCAATGGATTTGCTCACATACGTTAACTCTGATATTCTCCTTACCAGTTTGGGTCTCTTTGGGTCCCCAGGGCACTGTAGGCAACAAGAACAATGTCTTTCGACTTGCAGAATTCCAGGAGTTTGCTCTGGTTGAGGTATGGGTGACATTCTACCTGTGAATTGCCTAAACAAGGAGGTATCAGAATACATGAGCCCCATGTGAATTTGAAAAGCCTTTGAAGGAACATTCATGAAGTATGCATCATATTTTTCAGATTGGTCATTTTCTCATGCACCTTCTGAAATACCCTCAAATGCTATTGGTTTTCAGAAGTGATAAAAATATTTTTATGTTACTCTTTTGTTAATGTTTAAAATAATTAAAGACAGTTATACCCATGTTGTGACCTATACATGTGTTTTTCTACATAAAAAACAAAAAACATTCCTTAGAAAAATGGCTGATTTCAGTACTAGGCAAAAAAGCTGCAAATTGAGTTGAAACATTTTACATTTAAGAAAACTATGAAGACAGAAAGGACACTGAGGGCTGTCATCTGAAGAGGCATCTTCTGATTATAATGGTGATAATTCGATCATCAAAAGAAAGTAACTACATTTGTTGAAATTCATGATTTCACAAGTACATATAAGTGATCCCCAAGTCTTTAGATGTGACCTCCAATTTACAAGAAAAACAAAAGACAGTATTGTGTTCAGTTGTATCCCAGGGATCAATCAGTAAAGCCAAATGTGAGGAAAAGTTTAAAAGAAAACAATGTCTAGTTTCTCTCCCAAATGAATTGAGAGAAAGAGAGGAGGAAGGAGTGAGAAATATATTTTAACATATTATGAGTTATTTTTTACAAATACATTACTAAAAGTAAATTACTAAGATGAAGAGTATAAATATTTGAATGGTTTCTTGCATAACTTTCAAACAGTTCTACAAAAGGGATACACATCTTTACAACATCATACTGATTGAGCATTGGCAGCATTGTTATTTTAAAAAAACATATTTCTTTTAATTATGATTTATCCACTTCCTCACTTTGCACTGCTTTGCTTCCTCCCCGGCTTTTCCCCTCACCACCTGAACCTGCTCCTAGAGGTTTCCCAGGAACTCCAGGTCATGAAATCACACACCCTTTTTATCCCTAGTTCGATTGGCTGCTCTGAGCAGCATTCACCCATGGCTCTCACACACCTTTTCAAGTGTCTTCTTTGGCTTTCCTGACATAACATGCTCCTCATTTTCTTCCTCCCTTTCTGCTAACTTCTACTCAATCCCCTAACCAGAGCCTTAAATGTTGACTTTCCAACCCTTTCCTGTTCATTCTATGAACTTCCCTAAGAAAATAAATCCATTTCAATGAGTTTAATTGCCACCCATAAAGCAAGGACTTCCAAACATGTGCCTCTAGCACTGACTGCCTGTCTGACCTTCAGATCAACACTACTACCTGCCAACTTAGCCTCTCCACCTCAATATCTCCTGGGAAGTTCAAACCCGTCTCTGAATGACTGAAGGCAGGAGCTTCCGACTCCACTCAACCTGTTCCTTCTCTGAAATTTCCTGTTGCAATAAAAGCAACAACCATCTATGCAGCTGACATCAAGGAAGAGAATGTGAAGAGTAGAAAGCAAAGAGGTTTCCATGGTCACAGGCTTACCTGGTTGCAGACGGGCTTGTACTTGAACTCTGGCTTGTTCAGGACCATCTCTAGCAGTTTGCGATTGAAATTGGACACCCCAATGGACTTGGTTAAACCTGCATCCTTACACTTCTCCAGGGCCTGGGGAGAAAGGACATGTGTGGCAAACCTTTAGTGAATTTCAGCTTTTCCATTTAACAGTGAGCTTTTCAAAAACTGGAAATCTATCTAAACATACATAACAATTTGGCTGAGCCAGTTTTATCACTTATATATATTATTTTCTACGTTACTTTATTGCTATGTACACATAGCTCATGTCCTTGAATCTGTGACATACACACCCAGGGCAATAAATAAGCATTCAGATCATTTTAAATTTCGCTCAGCTCCCTACCCCCTTCCATAATGCATGTTTTGCTGTTAGGCACATTATAGTTCCCTAACTAATGGTGTCATAGGTAAGGGCAAAGAAAAAGTCTTAGATTTTCTACTGCTAAAAGGTTTTTCTGCTTCTTTCTTAGAATGGTGAAACAAGTGAATAGAATAAGGTGTAGAAAGGTAGGCTTCATTTTCCTCCTGATAAGCGGACAGCACCTTCCCCCTCTCTGGTGTGTTTATCTGTCTTGGGATAGAGCTCTAATTAATTCCTGTAGGGTTTGCTTCTGATAATGCCCCTTTTAGGGCTCATAGACTCAACCTGATCAGAGGGGCAAAGAAAAAAACCTTCTTAGAGCCACAGAAGTTTACATTAAAAATAGACCTTAGTGGTTCTGACCAGTTGGCTCAGCGGTAGAGTGTTGGCCCAGTGTGTGGAAGTCCCAGGTTTGATCCCTGGTCAGGGCACACAGGAGAAGCAACCATCTGCTTCTCCACCCTTCCCCCTCTCCTTGCTCTCTGTCTCTCTCTTCCCCTCCTGCAACCAAGGCTCCATTGGAACAAAGTTGGCCCAGGTGCTTAGGATGGCTCCATGGCCTCCACCTCAGGCTCTAGAATGTCTTTGGCCATTCTAACAACAGAGAAACGCCCCAGATGGACAGAGCATCGCCCCCTGGTTGACATGCCAGGTGCATTCTGGTTGGGCGCATGTGGGAGTCTATCTGACTGCCTCCCCACTTCTAACTTCAAAAAAAATACAAAAAGAAAAAAAAATAGACCTTAGCTATGATTCTATTCCACTCCCTGGCATTACAGAATTGAACCCAGGTACAGAGGAGTTTAGTGACCTGTCTGAGAGCAGAAAGCAGATGGGGCCACAACACATTTCGTCTGACCCCTGTGCATTGATGCCCACTTTGTCACAGTGCCTTTTGGTGGCAGTAGCAGAACTTACCTCCCATGTGTCACGCAGGTCCACAGTCTCTAAAATAACCTTCCCACTGGCATCCTTTGGTAAAAGCTCCTCTCCAGGCTATAATACAGAGGGGAGGGAGGATGAAGAAGGATATTTTAAAAGAATGTTCTTCCTGGTGCCTAAGTAGCTTGGTATTACAAACTTCAAGAAGCTGTTATTACTAAGCAGAGAGAGAGAGAGAGAGATGTGTAAGAGAAGACATTGGGAGAAAGGAAGATCAGAATCACCAGAGAGACTATAGCAAATGTCTATAGTCCAACCACATCCACCCTCTTATCAACCGTTCCCCCCAAAAAAACCCTTTACAAAGAATGAGTTCCCTTATAGTCAGAATTGATTTTGTTTCGCAAGGACAGGCTGGTTTGGATGATGGGACTTTCGCTTACTAGTAAGAATGTGTTTTAGTTCCAATTTATGATAACCCAATTCAGAGACAGTGAGAACACCAGATGTGCTCAGCAAATGTCCACTGTGATGGGAGGCTGGATCAGCAATGCACAGAGGAGCCCAGTTGTGCAATGTGGTCTACCCCAAGGTGCTTCCCTCTTGATTGGTCTGAAAGGTTCATATACAAGAGACCCTCCCCTTAAAGAGGTGTGGATTTCCCATTGTGTTTCTACTATCATTTATAACTCAAGTTTCTTGAATACCCTCATCACTAAGGCACTACAGACAGAAGCAAATCACCTAGACATGAGGACAGTGTTCTCAGCGCTTTGAAGTGGAGGCAGTAAGCTCATTGAATTTCCATCTTTCTGAAGACTATAGGATAAGAATAAAAAGTCTTGATAGTGAGGTGACACAACTGTCAAGGAGAGTAGTAAATCTTTTAGCAGTTCTATCCAACACACTCACATCTACCTCTCACAGGAAGATCCCCTAAAATCTGGCTAGAGTGAGATAATGGAGGTGCAACAGCAGTTGTGAATATTCTTGATTATAACAAGGAAAACAACGGCTGACCTTCACAGCTATTGGCAGATGAATAAGAAACAGATCTACATAGTACAGTTGAAGTTTCTTCAGTGATCTTTCCAGGGCCTGTCGAACCAATTTTGGTTGAAAGAAAGTAGACCAAAGCTGCAGTAACCAAAACAAACAAACAAAAATGGTTTATAATTCACACATTTAGGAACCAAAATTAACATCCTAGTTAAGAGACAGTGCTGGTCTAAGAAAAAGAAGTTCTGGGGCTAAATTTATGTTACTTAGTATAGATGAGGCTCTTAGTATAAATGAGAACACTGAGATTTATTTGAGTGATTGTAAGAAAACTGTGAAGAAAACTTCACTGGGCCGGGAAAAGCAACTTAACTGTTTCAGGGATTAGAAACTCATGTCTGAAAGGATAGTCAAGGAATGTCAGGCAAGGGGAAGTAGAATCTACTGCCCTACATAATAAATGCCTGGAAACAGGGCTACTGAAAGGTCCACATTCTGGAAACGAGTCGTCATTGATGTGGACACACACAGGACCATTTGGCAATCTTTATGTTGGAAGCAGGGTTTTCCACAGAAGGAAATTGTTACAAATTTTGGTAAATCAGTCCTGATTTGGGAACAGTTTTTCTTAGTCTGGCTCCTCTCTTGGAATAATATGTCAGCCTCACTTGTATATGTCCTGAGAGAATTTTCTGGAGAATAAAATGCGTGGACCACTTTTTAGTGGCTCGGTCAATTCACACAGCAGGGAAAAATTGTAAGTATCTTTATTTGTGCGTGTGTCTCAGGTGAATGCTGGCCCGTGTTTGGAAAGGCCAAGCACCATGTCCTACCCTTAACACATTCCAGAGCAGGGCCATCTTTTTCTGCTTTCTGTTTTTATATATTAGGCTTTTACAATGTTAGGAGGTAAATAAATAATTCAAATCGAGACCAAAGTTTGTTTGTTTTTTCAAAATAATGCATCTGCTCAGCCAGTGACTTCTCATCACTCCGCCCACAGTACCTTGGTGGTGTAGAATATGCCCTCTCTCTTCACCGTGCCATCCGCAATCTTCTCTTGGATAGCCTTGCAGACCTCCTCCTCGTTTTCATAGACATATGCTGCGACGATGTGACGGAAACCTACATCAATTGCCACTTTGGTGGCCTCAGTAACCTTGCTCTTAGGAACCTGTAACATAAGGATAAAAAGGATTGACAGACTCAAAGAGAAGCAATTTATTTCCTTTAGAGCATGCTCACCCTGCTGTTTCTACATGTATCCTGTTTCCCTGTTTGATGGGGCAATGCTCGGTAACAAACCTGTATTCTGGGGCATGGATTAAACTCCAATATACCCTCTAATCTAAAATAAATTAGTGAAAATGGTTTCTCCATGAAAACTGATTAATCAAACCATTCAATACAGAATTTATTCAACAGGCCCTGGAATAGAAGAGCACTCACCACACCCTCTCATCCTCACTCTCAGTTTCCCACATGGGGGATTTATGTTGCCTATTTGCTCAACTATAGGATCTTCTAAAGAACCTGGTTCCCTGTGGTAAAAAACTTAATTAGGTGACACAGGAAGGATTCCATGGAAAGCAATGCCATGGCTGCTCCCCACCCAGTTCTTCAGAGTTTATGTGCCAGGAGACCCTGAGTTTAAAAGGGGATGCCTATATTAACAGTGGTCATTAATCCTGCTTTTCAGAAGAAGCATGACCTCTATAAAATGGTGGTAGGGAGGAGCATGTCTAGAGATCAGGAAAGTCACTAGGGCAGCTCTTCGTGCTTCCATGCCTGGCAATAACTGTGAAAGAACAATGTTAGCATTTACCACCAGGTGTGGAAACCAGGTGCTGAGACCTGGCAGTGATTATTTCATTTGACACGCAGCTCAGGCCAACAGAGCATGACTGGGATCTAGAATGGCTGGCACAGGGGCAAGGAAAATTATAATGGCCTTTGACACAACTGGAACAAGTCTTGGTTTTGTTGTTATTGTATACATATGTAGACAATTTAATGACAAGATCATGAATATTTTTTAATGTTGCTTCAACTATTAAACTAATTCCTTTTTTTCCACAAAAAAACATTAGAACTCCTCTGCCTGAAGTACATTCTCTCTACATCATACAATTTCTTTCCCTCTGTCTTCAGTCCTTCATGCCTTCTGTTTCACTATGGGCGGTGGTCAGGGGAGAAGCAGGCTACATGAGACTGCCCCTTGATCAGCATCAGAGCTTTTGTGAGCACACTGAAGTAGAAGAATGCCTCTTCTACCTGAATGAAGCCTATCCCACCATTCATTAGGATGCCTGTGTCTGACATCAGCCTTGCTTAAGCTCAGCTCACCTCCTCTTTGATGCCTTCCCAGAACACCTCAGCTCACATAACCCTCCCTCATCTTGAATATCTCCACTTCCCCTGGCATTTAGAGATATAATATTGAGCATTGTTAGGTAGCTTTTCACCTTGTATCAAGTGTCTTTATCTAGTTGTCAAAATGCCAGAGAAGCAGAAATTACTTGGTGCAAACTCCCTCCCTGCTATGATAGATTTTAATATCAAGTAGAAGTTTACTCTTGACTGTGAAATTGGTTAAGAATTGATTTATTAATTAATAATTACATATTCTATCTGGATTGTTTTGACAGTTATACACATGAAATTAAAAATATTGTTCTTCTTTGCCCACCAAGCCAAACACTGGTTTATTAAGTCTAATTTTATTTTAGCCTCTGAGGTCACTAATATCAACATATTGATTAGACATAAGAGGTTACATGAGGCTGTCCCTTGGTCTGCACGGGAACTTCTGTGAAAAGACTGAGAGGACAGGACACCTGAGCCAAATTCAGGAAAACCTAAAGCGAGAGTGGGTGAACGCAGAAGGAGATACCCAGAGAACTTGCTGCTGCTTCTCACCTCAACACACAGGTGCTGCTGATGAGCAGCGTCAGCCAGACATTTACACAGCCGGCCTCAATTTCTAATGGTAGATGCCTAAATAACTAAATCTGAGACACTGAGTTTGCATGTTTCCCAGAAAACACACCTGACCAAATAAAAGAAGTCACATGCAAGATCCCTGGACCATGCTTCCTGTTCCTACCAACACTCACAGTAAATAGTTGATGAGTCGGGGGAGTTGCAATTAGAAACAAATTCTGATGAGTATGTGAATAATGCTTCTTTTACACTTTTGACCTTTCGTACTATACTAAGCAGATGTACATGTTACCTTTATTCTTGTGGAGGGTTATGAGATGTTTTGTTCTATTCTCTGTCTTTAACAGTAGTAATGAAAATTGACTTTAACAATTATAAGACATAACCTGTCCTTAAGCTGTAGCAGTCATTGAAACTCAACTGGCCCTGACAGCTATTAGCTATTGATATTTTATGTCATAGCTCTACCAAGATGGAATGGATTGGCCTCTGTCACTTCTTGCATAATCTCACCCACGCAATCCCAAAATTGCCCCTACCCAATCTTGACCAGTGTTTGACACTTTAAGTGTATTGCAGTCAACCATGGGGATGCGTGAATAATAAATCTGATAAGAAGCATGATTCTATCTATATTGTAACTTAGGCCTCCTCGGGTTTCCTTTTTAAATGCTTAAAACTTGGGGACCAGGCCAGGTTGTTCAGAGGATAAAGCATCGACCCTGTACAGGAGGGTGCAGGTACAACCTTTGGTTAGGGCACATGCAAGAAGCAATCAATGAGTACACAACCAAATGGAACAACCACGTGAAACAACAGGTTAATGATTCTCTCTCTCTCTCTCTCTCTCTCTCTTATCTTTCTCCCTCTCTCAAATAAATTAAAAATTAAAATAAGTAAATAAATAAATAAATGCCTAACCCTCGGAATAATAGTGGCTTCTTATACAACAGAGATTTTAATGACAAATTCTCTGGCAAATACTTCCAGCCTCATAATCCCACAGAAGTAATCATGTTAGCTGTCTTCTCTTCCTGGGCCCCCCACCCATCAGTTCTCAGAAAGAGCACAATGACGCTGACCAAGGAGCAGATGTGTCCAAGGAGAGCATCCAAGCTTATATTCTAAACATGGGAGAAATAAGACAAATTATGGTACTTACCCTGGCTAGCTATTGAGGAATTGAAGAAAATAATGTAGGTAAAGTACTTGAAATACATGGTAAGCATTCTATGTGCATTAAGTAACCAAAAAGTCACAGTAATATTGGTAATAATAGAGATAATCCACCCGCAGAATTATCACGTCTGACTACCCAGATTCAACAGCTCATCATTCTATTTATTTTACTTTATTTTTTTGACAGAGAGAGGGACAGATAGGGACAAACAGGAAGGGAGAGAGATGAGATGCATCAATTCTTTGTTGCAGCTCCTTAGGTGGTTATAGCAGAGCGAGTGACCCCTTCCTCAACTCAGCGATCTTGGGCTTCAAGCTAGCAACCTCTGGACAGAGAAAGTGACCCCTTGCTCAAGCAAGTGACCTTTGAGCTCAAGCCAGCGACCATGAGGCTATGATCCCATGCTTAATCCAGTGACCCTCCACTCAAACTGGATGAGCCCATGCTCAAGCCAGAGACCTCGGGGTTTCAAAGCTGGGTCCTATGTGTCCCAGTACAGCACTTTATCCACTGTGTCACTGACTGATCAGGCTCATCATTTTATTTAGTACAAACTCAGGTGGAAAAACGGAAGCCTCACAAATTTTTCCAAATCACCTACTGTGTACTAGGCCCTTCTAGGGCTGTTTGCATTCAACTCCTGGTTTCCTGGGTTTGACTTACAACCTTCAGAAGCAACAGTGCCAAGTCCAAGCACTGGCATGAAGTGCCCATCATTCAGTTTCACAAAACAACTACGTTTGGGGTCCATCACTGTTCACAGTCCTGGTGAAGCTGACTCTGTCTTTACATTCTTCTCTTGACTGCAACCGAAATAGAAGACAAGGCTCCAGCATTTTTTATTTATTCCAATCACAAGCAAGGTGGTGCTGGGATGGCAGCTGGCCAGGGTTACATAATGAAAGGAATGGATATACTGACTTCCTTGTTCTTCTTCCAGCTCCCTGCAATCACAGCACCCACAGCTCCCAGGAACAGTGTACAGAAATATCATTCATATTACAGGAGCTAGCATTGCTCACCTTGGATTCCTAAGTTAAAAAAGAAATAAGTAAATAACCATGTCAAGTTGTTTGTGATAATCACAGCAGACTTACTCTACAAGATGCAAAATAGTGATTAGGTTAGTCATTTTTAAACACTAAGTCTACTATAATACTTCAGTTGTTTTTCACCCTTCATGTGGTTAAAATACCATTTAAAAAAATATATTATTCAGAATTTCCTGAACAGAGCTCCATGCTTGGTCCCAAGCACACATATAAGAAAATTCCCTAGCAACCCACAACATTTAGTTTCATTATCTTTTTCCCCTGAATCAAGATTTCATTCCACCTTCTGATTCTGTATCTTGTTTCTTTGAATAATTTTGACAAGAAAAAAATAGCCTGAAATCCAGGATGAATTTCAGTATTTCTGCCTTTGTTTCAGCTATGCCTCCTCCTGAACCAGCCTACTAAAGTCTCCCTTCCTTCCCATCAGCCTTATGAATTCTGACTCTCCCTAAAAGTCCATGCTCCTGTCTACATCTTCTATAATCTTGCTGGAAGTGTAATCACCCTTGTGTGCCCTCACATGGTGACAGCATGAATTAATGCAGTTCAAAAAGAAATATTATTGAAATTGTACTCTCAACTAACCAGGAACTACTGCTAGATAGTAAAACCCCTAAATATTGCTTTGTTTAATGTTACCATTAGGCCATGTTTCCCCATCCTGTATTTATTAGTGCCTTTGGTGTGTTGCAGCCAACGACAAGAGGTAGTATTAGAATTCATCTTATTTTTAACCCATCCCTCTGACTGGTCAAGGTCAGAATTCTGATTCCATTATTCCATATATTTAGTATTTACCACAACTATAAATTTGGTGAGTATGCTTTTTATATTTTCATTGTAAAATTAGGGCTAAATCATTGTAAAATTAGGGCTAAATGTCAGATCCTAAGAAAATTCTCACATTTGATGCTAATGGCCTTGAGTACATCATTCCATGGGTTATAAATTTGTCTAATACCCTGCAATAATTACCTGTATTTTGCACTAAATGTCTGTTTAAGTACAGAGACAGTATTTTTTCCTTACTTCCTGGTTCAGCAGCCCAGGAACTTTGTTAGTAAGAGATAATGGGTCGATTTCTTTCATAGTCAAGTCATACCAGGCCACCAGGCTCTCTGCTTCTCTTTTTAAAAGGACTTATATAACTTGCATTTAAACATTATCCTAAAACATTTCTAGAGGTTGATATTATTCCTCTAGCATGACAGCATATGGTTTTTCGAATCTATCTTCCCTTTGCAACTGGGATGATATTTAGTGGTTACTTTTGATACTTCTATTTTCTAAGGGTTCTCAAACGTTACCAATGAGAGAGGGTGCTTTCATGGTCCATTAGGAGAGCAGTGGGCACTTCCAGATGACCTCAGTGGTTCCTGCCTCCCTATATTCATGCCTTACTGTAACACTCCATCTTTGAGTGTGTATAGTACTTGTGACCTACTTCTAACCAATAAAATATTATAAAATCAAGGATATTATTTCTATTATTAGGTTACACAAGATTGTGATGTCTACCTTGCTAGTGACTCTGTTGTTTCTCAGCTGTATACTTTGATAAAATAAAGGGCCATGTTTGGAAAGGCCCATGTGGCAAGGAGTTGGGGGTAGCCTATTGACACAAGCTGGTAAGAACTAAGACCTTCATTCTGACAGCTCCCAAGGAACTAAACTCTGTCAATTGCCATCTTGAAGTGTTACTGGAGGGGGATCTGGCCTTTTGTGTAGGCCTAGAGCCAGCCAGTATTCTGTGGGTTCTTGACTCCATGCAGCAAAAATTTCACATAACAAGTCTGGGTGATTTTGAGAGTACGTTTATTAAAGCTGGGACAGTGAAACACAGGAAGGATTTAGGGTAAAAGAAGCGATAGGAGAGAGCCTAAGTGGTGTTCTGCTTTGGCTCCCTAGGAACATTATAGGAAAGAAGTAAGCAAAGTTAGGGCTGCTGTTGACTCACTGGGCAGTGAAGGTCACCGTGATAGAAGGAAGCCAGTGCGGAGCTGCTGTTAGCTCACTGGAAAGTCTGAGAAAAAGGGGGCTGTAGAGACAGGCTCAGAGGATGAGCCCAGGACAAGCTACCACTGCCCCCTGCTCCCCTGGCTGCAAGTCTCATGGGTACCTTATTGTTTAGGAGAAGGGAAATAAAAAGTTCATGCCCCAAAAGGGGCATGGTCATGCTCTGGACCAAGCTCATGCAGGGTTTTTGTTTTGAGAGTTTTTGTCTTTTTTCTGCGAGCGAGAGTGTTAGGCCAGACCCCCAGCAGAACACTCACTAGCTTTCCTGATGTGCCCTTCAACATGCTTATTCATCAAAATGAGTGCATAGGAATTATTGTTTGATTTTTCTTTGATCAGATTTACTATTTTCACTTTTATCTTGGGTCTCTCTGATTCTATTTATATTTTTGTTATTTGTTCTACTGAATTCATCTGTCCTTGGGTTTGGCTGGCACAAATAGCATTAATTGGGTTTCTGTCCTTGATTTCCCTGACCAGGGTGATTTAAGTTATTCACTCTATGGTCAGAGAGGAGAGGTGCAAACCTTTTGTTCTCAAGCACCTTTGGTTGGGAAAGATAAGGTCTTGAGATTCACTAACTAGCTGTAAATAGGTCAAATTGGTTTGCTTGCTTATCTTGTCTCGGTTTCTCCATTCCACTTGCCCAAGACTTTTTCTGCCTCAGAAGTAGACCCTTCCCCGGTAGAGCCTTTAGTTATGACCCCAGCTTTGACTGACACCCTCATTGCCAGCCACTGAGGAATCTGAGTGAAAGACCTAGTTCAGCTCTTCCATGCTGCATAACATATTTTTCAAAACAGGCAACATGAAACTAACCCAGGGAGACAGATAAAATTGCACTTAAAGTTCAGCATAAGAAGAGAGGGAAGATGGCGATGGAGTAGGCGCAAGTACCAACTTCCAACACCCAGAACCAAAGTGAATTATAACTCAATTTTAAGAACCATCACCTGGATAAACCAACTTTGAACTAAACTAAGTGGACTCTTCAACCAAGGAACACTGCAGAAGCCACATTGAGACTGGTAGGAATAGCGAAAACGAGAAGAGGGCTGCCCAGCTCCCCGGAGGAAACAGCGGCCCGGAGAGACCCGCGTGGTGGGAGGAGAGTTTGGCAGAGAGGGAGGGACCTGGGTCCCAGGAACCAAGCCCCAGCCTGCAGTCCCAGAGCCTAGAAGAGGTGTTTGGACAGTATTGAGCTGTGAAGCAAGTGAGGATACTGTTTGTGAAAAAGAGATAGTTTTCTCAGACCCAAAAATCTTTTTAAATGGACAGCGCAGAAAACCTCTCTCACAACCATGAACCCAGGGCTCCAGGGAACTGAAACAGAGGAGAGGAACAGAGCAGCGGGAACAAAGAGTGAACTGAAGGCACGGAGACACTCTGAGGGACAGCCACCCCGACCCTTGGGCTAAGTCACTTCCCTAATCGAAAACGAATATTTCCCCTGGAACTAGCAATACCAGCAAAGGGAGACAGGACACTAGCCAAACAAGCTCTCCCGCGGCAATTAGAGCAGAACTGCTTAGAGGGAGGGAGCTGCCAGGCCTACAGTGTGGAGACTTAGGGCACTTCTATCCCCCTGAGGGTTGCTGAAGGGTGTGGTTGCAGCAAGACGCTGAAACGCGGTCCTGTTGGCGTGGGAGGAGGCACAACCAGTGTGAGCTCGGTCTAGCCCAGCAGGGGCGGAGGGGACACGCAAAAGCGGTCCTTTAGCTGCGGGCCGCCTGCAATCCCTCCTACAGGGAGAAAAATGGGCAGAGATCTGCTCTGCGACCCTGCGCAAGCCGGCCCTGACCGCGGAAATGGGGCTAAGACCAGAAACAGGTGAGGGGCTCACAGCTGAGCTCACGCTGCCAACACCGCCCAGACGGAGAAACCGTGGTGTGCCATTCTGTATGCGCGAGCGGAGGCTCCTACCATGGGGGTGAGGGAGACACGGAGACCAGCAGAAGTTCGCGGCTGAGCTCATGCTGCGAGCACCCCCAGGCCAGAGAAACTGCGGATTACCATCCTACATGCCCGAGCTGGCTCCAAACGTGGGTGCAGGGTAGGATCCGGAATGATCAGAAGCTAGCAGCTGAGCTCATGCCAGCAAACACGCCCGGCCCAATAAACCGCGGTTTTCGGTTGTAGACCCTGCGCAGGAGGGCCCTGGCCTTGAGGGTGGGGCTAAATTCTGGACGGGCAAAGGCTGAGAGCACGTCAAAATCCCCGCTCAACCCGCAAAACTGTCGCAAGCAGGCTCTGACTGCGAGGGCTGGGCGTAAGCCTTCCGGAAACGGGCTGGTTCCACAGCTGAGCTAAGGTGCTCACCTCAGCCATGGGTGCTGAGGCTTGTGGCGTGAGTGATAGCCCCGCCCGCGGAGGAGAGGCAGAAATCACAGCAATAGCCTCAGTGAGCCGGCGCAGGCAACGCCCACACCCAAACACCCTAGGCACCAGAAGAGAGGGTAGCAGGCCTGCAGACAGAACACACCTAGAGAACACAAACGCAACACCTACAGGACTCCAGTGGCCACAACTTGCTTATACACAGATTAAATGGGCAGGCAAAGGAATGCAAAACAAATGAACCAAGAGAAATCCCCAGAGAAGGACCTGAATGAACCAGATATAACCAAACTACCAGAAGCAGAATTTAGAATAATGATAGTTAGGATGTTCAAAGAAATTAGAGCAACAATGGATAGTCACTATGAGCACCTAAATAAAGAGATAACAAGTATAAAAAACAAAATTGAAATAATAAAAAAGAACCAGACAGAAATGACAAATACAGTATCAGAACTGAAGACCACAATGGAAGGAATTAAAAGCAGGATGATTCATGCTGAGGATTGAATCAGCGAGTTAGAGGACACAATAAACAAAGTTACAGAAGCAGAGAAGAAAAAGGAAAAGAGATTCAAAAATGTGAGGAAACTCTAAGGGAGCTCTGTGACAACATGAAGAGAAACAACATTAGCATCATAAAGGTGCCTGAAGAAGAGGAAAGAGGATAGGAAATGGAAACTGTGTTCAATCAAATTATAGCAGAAAACTTCCCTAAATTAAGGCTGGGAAACATTCCACACATTCAAGAAGCACACAGAACTCCATTAAAGAGAAACCCAAAAAGATCTACACCAAGACACATCATAGTTAAAATAACAAAGTTAATAGATAAAGAAAAAATCTTAAAAGCTGCTAGAGAAAAAAAGACTATCACCTACAAAGGAGCCCCCATTAGGATGACATCGGACTTCTCAACAGAAACACTTGAGGCCAGAAGGGAATGGCAAGATATAATCAAAGTAATGCAGAACAAGAACCTACAACCAACACTACTCTATCCAGCAAGGCTAACGTTTAAAATTGAAGAAAAAATAAAGAGCTTTCCAGACAAAGAAAACCTAAAGGAATTCATTAAAACCAAACCAATTCTGCAAGAGATTCTAAGGGGCCTGGTGTGAACAGTTCAAAGGGAGGAAAGAATATAGCAAAAAGAAAAAAAATACACCTTTAAAGAACAAAATGGCAATAAAGAACTACATATCAATAATAACCTTAAATGTAAATGGATTAAAAGACCCAATCAAAAGACATAGGGTAGCTGTGTGCATAAAGAAACAGGACCCATACATATGCTGTCTACTAGAGACATACCTTAAAACAAAAGATGCACATAAACTGAAGGTAAAAGGATGGAAAAAAATATTTCATGTAAATGAAAATGAAAAAAAAGCCGGGGTAGCAGTACTTATATCTGACAAAATGGACCTTAAAACAAAGGCTGGAGTAAGAGATAAAGAAGAACACTACATAATGATAAAGGGAACAATTCAACACGAAGATATAACTATTATAAATATCTATGCACCAAATATAGGAGCCCTGACATTTATAAAGCAGACTTTGATGGATAGAAAGGGCGAGATTAACAGCAATACTATCATAGTAGGGGATTTCAATACCCCACTAACAACACTGGATAGATCATCAAGAAAGAAAATCAACAAAGAAACAGCAGACTTAAAGGATACACTAGATCAACTTGATTTAATAGATATCTTCAGAACATTTCACCCTAAAGCAGTAGAATATACATTCTTCTAAAGCTCTCATGGTACGTTTTCTAGGATAGACCACATGTTAGGACACAAAAATGATCTCAATAAATTTAAGAAGATTGAAATCATATCAAGCATTTTCTCTGATCACAATGCCATGAAACTAGAAATTAACCACAAATGAAAAACCGAAAAATACTCAAACACTTAAAAACTAAATAGCATGATATTAAATAATGAATGGATTAACATTGAGATCAAAGAAGAAATAAAAAAGTTTCTAGAAACAAATGATAATGAGCATGTCAACTCAAAATTTATGGGACACAGCAAAAGCAATACTGAGAGGGAAGTTCATTGCACTACAAGCATATCATAAGAAGCTAGAAAAAGCTCAAATAAGCAACCTGATAAAGCAGCTAAAAGAACAAGAAAAACAACAACAAATAAAACCCAAGACAAGTAGAAGGAAGGAAATAATAAAGATCAGAGCAGAAATAAATGACATAGAGGCTAACGAAACAATACAGAGGATCAATGAAACCAGAAGCTGGTTCTTTGAAAAGGTAAACAAGATTGATGACCCTTTAACTAGACTCACCAAGAAAAAAAGAGAGAGGACTCAAATAAATAGAATTAGAAAGGACAGTGGAGAAATAACAACTGATACAACAGAAATACAAAGCATTGTAAGAAAATACTATGAAGAACTATATGCCAAAAAATTAGACAATCTAGATGAAATGGACAATTTCTTGAATCATATAAACTTTCAAAAATCAATCTGGAAGAATCAGAACACCTAAATAGACCAATTACAACAGATGAGATCGAAACAGTTATCATAAAACTCCCAAAAAAGAAAAGTCCTGGGCCTGATGGCTTCACAAGTGAATTCTATCAAAAATTCAAAGAAGAACTAACTCCTGTCCTCCTCAAGCTATTTCAAAAAATTCAAGAGGAAGGAAGACTTTCAAACTCCTTTTAGGAGGCGAGCATAATTCTGATCCCAAAGCCGGGCAAAGACAACACAAAGAAAGAAAATTATAGACCTATATCCCTCATGAATTTAGATACTAAAATTCTCAACAAAATATTAGACAACCGGATCCAGCAATATATGAAAAACATCATACACCATGATCAAGTGGGATTTATTCTGGAGAGGCAAGGCTGGTTTAATATTCGCAAATCAATCAATGTGATTCATCACATAAACAAAAGGAAGGACAAAAATCACATGATAATTTCAATAGATGCAGAAAAGGCATTTGATAAAATCCAGCACCCATTCATGCTCAAAACTCTCAGTAAAGTGGGAATACAGGGAACATTCCGTAACATGATAAAGGCCATCTACGACAAACCCAGGGCAAACATTATACTAAATGGACAAAAATTAAAAGCAATCCCCTTAAGATCAGGAACCAGGCAGGGTTGCCCACATACACCACTTTTATTCAACATACTTCTGGAAGTCCTAGCTACAGCAATCAGACAAGAAAAAGAAATAAAAGGCATCCAAATTGGAAAAGAAAAAGTAAAACTGTCATATTTGCAGATGATATGATATTGTATATTGAAAACCCTAAAGTCTCAGTCAAAAAACTACTGGATTTATAAATGAATTCAGCAAGGTGGCAGGATACAAAATTAATACTCAGAAATCAGAGGCATTTCTATATACAAACAATGAACTGTCAGCAAAAGAAATTAAGGAAACAATCCCCTTCACTATTGCAGCCAAAAAATAAAATACCTAGGAGTAAATTTAACCAAGGAGGTTAAGGACTTGTACTCGGAAAATTATAAAACATTGATAAAAGAAATCAAGGAAGATACAAATAAGTGGAAACATATACCGTGCTCATGGCTAGGAAGAATAAACATCATTAAAATATCTATATTACCCAAAGCAATTTATAAATTCAATGCAATACCAATTAAAATACCAATGACATACTTCAAAGATATAGAAAACATATTCCAAAAATTTATATGAAACCAAAAAAGAACACAAATAGGCTCAGCAATCTTAAAAAGAAAAAATAAAGCAGGAGGTATCACTCTTCCTGATATCAAGGTTTACTACAAGGCCATTATACTCAAGACAGCCTGGTACTGGCATAAGAACAGGCATATTGATCAATGGAACAGAACAGAGAACCCAGAAATAAACCCACACCTTTATGGACAACTGATATTTGACAAAGGAGGAAAGAACATACAAAAGAGTAAAGACAGCCTCTTTAACAAATGGTGCTGGGAAAATTGGACATCTACCTGCAAAAAAATGAAACTAGACCATCAACTTACACCATGCACAAATACAAATTAAAAGTGGATAAAAGACTTAAGCATAAGCCGTGAAACTATAAGCATCTTAGAAGAAAACATAGGCAGCAAGCTCTCCGAAATCTGTAACAGCAATATATTTGCCGATTTATCTCCACGGGCAAATGAAATTAAAGGCAAGATAAACAAATGGGACTATATCAAACTAAAACGTTTTTGCACAGCTAAAGACAATAAGAACAGAATAAAAAGACAAACCACACAATGGGAGAACATATTTGACAGCACATCTAATAAGGGGTTAATAACCAAAATTCATAAAGAACTTATAAAACTCAACACCAGGAAGACAAACAACCCAATCAAAAAATGGGCAAAAGAAATGAATAGAAATTTCTCCAAAGAAGACATACAAATGGCCAAAAGACATATGAAAAAATGCTCAACATCACTAATCATTAGAGAAATGCAAATCAAAACCACAATGAGATATCACCTCACACCAGTCAGTGTGGCACTCATCAGCAAAACAACACAGAATAAGTGCTGGCGAGGATGTGGAGAAAAGGGAACCCTTCTGCACTGCTGGTGGGAATGCTGACTGGTGCAGCCACTGTGGAAAACAGTTTGGAGATTTCTCAAAAAATTAAAAGGCAAACTGCCTTTTGACCCGGCTATCCCACTTTTAGGAATATACCCTAAGAACACCATAAAACTGTTCGAAAAGAAGAAATGCGCCCCCATGTTTGTGGCAGCATTGTTCACAATAGCGAAGATCTGGAAACAGCCCAAGTGTCCGTCAGAAGACGAGTGGATTAAAAAGCTTTGGCACATATATACTATGGAACACTATTCAGCCATAAGAAATGATGACATCGGATCATTTATAACAAAATGGATGTTCCTTGATAAAATTATACGGAGTGAAATAAGTGAATCAGAAAGAAAAAAAACTGAGAACAGCATGATTTCATACATAGGTGGGAAATAAAAGTGAGACTATGAGACATGGACAAGAGTGTGGTGGTTACGGGATGGGGTGTGGAAGGGGAGGGTGGAATAGGGAGAAGGGGAGGGTTACAGGGAAAACCAGATAGAAGGTGACAGAGGACAATTTGACTTTGGGTAATGGGTATGCAGCACAATTGAATGATAAGATAATCTGGAGATGTTTTCATTGTACATATGTACCCCGATTTATTGATGTCACTCCTTTAAAGTTAATTAAAAAAATCTAAAAAAAAAAAAAAAGTTCAGCATAAGAAGACAAGACATATAGATTCCTAGAACATATGAGAGAAGGTAGGTAGCCTAGCTCGAGTGTATTAGAGATGCTTTCACAGTGACTTCTGCATGGTTTCATGATGACTTCTGAATATTCAAGAATTTTATAAACATGTATTTAATTTAACAATACGTATTTAATTGAGTATCTATAATGCACAAGATGTGGTTGTAAGCAAGATGTACAAAATAGACAAAAAATATATCTACTCTTGTGGAAGTGATGTTTCAGTAATCAGATAATAAACTAATTAATATACTGAAGATCATGTTACATGCTGGAAATACTGACTGAGAGAACTAGCTACTGCAGATTATCACTAAGTATGAATAGAAATTAATGTGATATTTCTTGATCTGTACCACAGATGCCTCACCTTTCTCTTCCTCTGAGAACCTGCCCTACCATTTCTCACTTTTCTGGATTTTGGTGCACATTTCCCCACCTTACTCCATCTTTAATTTCCCATGAAAGCCAGGACTGAACAATGACTGTTAGCCACATGCCTGAGTCCTCAAGAGCTAAGTAAGACTTTTTTTTTCTCCTCCCAGAGCAGAGCCCAGCTTTCAGCATACTTTTGTACTGTGCTGAGGGAGAGGCAGGCTGGGCTTTCTATTAGGGCCCAGCAGCAATGCTGAGTCACTTACCCTGCAAGGAAAACAGGTGTGCCAGCCCTTCAGTATCAAGTATTGTCTGAAAAAAGGCAGGATTGTTTTAAAGTATATTGATAGAAGGAAAAAGAGTGATTATGGACGCCAAAGCTAAGAGAAGTTGGATGGAATCCCAGTGACCCTAAAAGGAAATTTAATCAAATTGAGGACAAAGTTCAATTTGGTCTCCGATTCTGAAAATAAGGGTGACTCAGGATGAGAAAAGTATTCACATTGCATGGGAATAAAATGTCACACACAGACAGAATCCTCCCTGAACAGGTGGAGGTAATCCACTGGGAAGCAACAAAAGGAAACTTTGCTGAACAAGAGGCAGCCAGGGAACCTGTTTCAGCCTGACTTCACCACCCATACAAGCAGAGTAAATAAAGATATTGCTTTTAAGACCCTTGCCAAGTTCTCAACTAGGAGAGCATCTGGGTCATACAAGTCTTGATCTCCCAGCTGAGCTCTCCCTGAGCTGCACAGGACTCTCTCCTTCCCACCACTGGGGTCTCAGCTCCAATGTTGCCTCCTCCGAGAGGTCTTCTCTGCCAGATCACTCTAATCAAAGAACTGCCCATTCTCCACTTCTCCTCCTCTTCTTACACTTGTTTTTATTTCTTCAGAACAATTGCCACTCTCTGAAATGATCTTAACTGCTCATTTATTGGCTGGTGTGTTTTCAAGAGTTTTGGCTTATTCAACATTAACCCTGAACCTAGAAAGGCACTCAGCACACAGTTCAATAAATATTTATAAAATGAATACAATTGACCTCTGAGCATAGTCACATTTTCTAGGTTTGTAATTAATTCTCTGTTCTTAGATTCTGTAAATTCCAAACTATTTCTAAATTCTTAGTAAAAGTTGCATCCAAATCTATTCTTGTCTCTGGGGAATTGACAGGCCCACCTCACACGGGAACAGAGTAACAGCATTTTCATCCCTCCCCTTGAGGCCAATACTGAAAATAGCAGTGACAGCTTTTGGCAGATACAGCCACACCCAGCTGAGTGGCAAATCTAGTCCCATTGAAAGCAGCAGCAGAAGGATTCTAAGATGGTGGCAGAGTAGGTGGAAGTTCCAACAGCTAATTCCCAGGACCAAATTGGATTACAACTTAATTTAATAACATTCATCTTGAAAAACCAACTTTGGACTTAATAAAGAGGAGTGTATAATCAAGGATCACAGAAGAAGCCACACCCAGACTGGTAGAAAGTGTGGAGACAGAGGCAGATTAAGGTTGGTTGAGGTGCAGGGCACAGAACAAAATTTGGGGCTCCTTAAAAGAAACAGAAAGACAGGGAAAATAAAAACACATGTTAAGCATATTTTTAAATAAATAAAAAATAAAATTATGTACTATTAATTTTAAAAATTTACATATAAAACCATACTTGGTGTCATTAGAAAAAAGGGTCAAGTTGGGGTATTGCGGGGCCCTTCAGAAGTCGGGGCCCAGGGCGCGTGCCCAGTGTACCTGCCATTAAATCCACCTGTGGGCAGATATGCCACAAGCTGCGGCTGAGGGTCTGGAGGGACTCTCACTGCAGGAAGTGTCGCCCTGAGAGGTGTGGGTGCTCAGCCAGAAGCCCAGTGCCCCAGCCTAGAGCCCCATGTCCTAGAAGTGTTGCCCACACAGCATTTGGAGGTGAAAAAAGCCAGGTTTCTGTCTGTGAGAAAGAGATGGAGCTTTCAGAGATGCAGGTTCAGTCTTAAAAGGACTGTGCAAAATCTTGTTCACAGCCACTTACCAAGGGCTCCAGTGGAGGGAGAGCTGAGAGGAATAGAGTTTCATGAGAAGAGTGTAAAGTTGGAGGCCCAGAGAGAGACATGGCAGGGGATGGCCACCAGAACCCTTGTGCTGAGTCATTCTCCAATACTATAGTCACCACCTGTCTTGGGTGGAGCAGTCTCCTCTGAGAGGCATCAGTCTGGGAAAAAGCAACTACTCTGCCCTCAGGACTCTCTCCTGCCTCACCCTATGGAGACTGGGTTGTTCTGAGAGGCCAGAAAATAGGGGGATGTCAGTGACTCAGTTTTCTGGTGTTGAGGCCGAAGCTTTCCTCCACATGCTCCTGAGTCTAACACTATTAATTCTGCCTCACAAGAGACTCAGTAGAAACTGTTCAGACTGCAGGCAGACCACACCTCTGGGTCTCAGAAGCCATACCCTACTGATGCCTGGGAAAGGGACTGGACAGACTGCACCTGGGGTCAAGGGGTGAAGACACACCTACACCCTTCCCAATCTCTGAATTGCCACAGGCTCTAGACCAGTAGTTCTTAACCTGGGTTCTATCGAACCCTAGGGGTTCGATGAGTTGGTCTCAAGGGTTCGGAGAAGCCTCTGCCGCAGAGGCCAGAATAAAGTAATACCATAATTTGTTGTGAGTTCATGCACTTTGTTGTTTTTGTTCTTTGAGCAAGGTGATGTTCATGCACGGCTCATTTTGTGCACCAGTAAAAAAACATAAACCTATGTCTTGAATTAGGAAAAAGAAAATCATATTTTATTTATCACTAAAGAAGTGTTCAGTGAATGCGCATATAAAACTGGTGGGTTTGGTACCTCAAAAAGGTTAAGAACCACTGCTCTAGACTCTACCAGAGGTTTTTTCAGTCAGGAGTCCAACAAGCAGTCAGTAGATAGAGGCTGTAGGAGGCAGGACTCAGGGCAACTTGACCTTTTAATTAGACCTTCCCTCAGACCCAGAGTGGGTAAAAGCCAGCCTAGGTGTGCTGCTAATATTTCCATGTGCACCTGGGTCCAACAGGGGCAGCCACAAACTCTGGATTGCTTGCAGCTTCAAGTGGTTGCTGAAGTCCAGTCTCAGAAAGTATTTCCCAATGGTCTGTGCTGGGTCCCTTCCAGGAAGGCCCAGAGCTGTCACATCCACTGGCCAGCTGTGGAAATCATCAGCTCAGGACCTAACAACCCTTGATAGAGTGGTATCCTAAGGAAGGGATTCTCACACCTGGCCCAGCTGAGGTGGGTTCCACTCTCATGATCAGCACTGGCACTGCGGCTCATGTGCATTAAATAAGATGGAGCTTCACAGTCAGCTGGCCTGGGTGCTGGATATCCTGCCCTGCTGAGCTAAATTTCACAGGGGGAAGGGAGGGAGGCTTGGAACATGGACATTTAATGTGTGGGTCCTTGTGAGCCTATAGTTGGATCTGGTCAAAGGGCTTAGCCACTTTTGGGGTGGGGGGCACAGTCAGCCCTACAGAAGGACTTTCTCAGTCTTCTTCCCAGAGACCAGGGTCTCCCCAGCTGTGAGAACTTCTACAGAAGGGACTGTAAGTCACATTCTCTCTGAACCTGCCACTCACCTTGTTGGGGAGAAATAAAATTAGAGTATCCAGCAGTGGCTGAGGAATTATGCTCTAGAGTATGGGCCATGTTCCCCATACTGAGCTCCTGACCAAGAGCTCCCTGAAGTTGGGGGTCACACTAAAGTTGTATTCCCAATTGTTGGTCAAATAAGTTTGTGAATATAATATATAATATATGTTTGCTCACTTATAGTTTGTATTAGGTGTGGGAGACAGGCTGTAAGCAGACTGGTCGTTATAGCCCAAGGTTTAGTTTTAAGACTAAGCCTTTCCCACCCTTTTTGATGTAGGGTGGTGCACTCTCATGAGGAATCCCATTGTGCCTCAGATGAGTGACTTTGTATCAGAGACTCTCTTGTTTGTAGATTGGATTAAGGTTTTGGATTTCAACACTATAAAGTAGGGCAGACTGGGAGCTTGCTCTCTCGGTTCCTGCTATCACCATTGCAGGGGCCTCCCTGATCTCTTGCCCTCCATGGGAAAAGCAGGTTTTCTGCTTTTCCCTTGTCTTCTCTTGTGGCTTGCCTGTCTTGGTGAGACACCAATAAACAGAATGGCCTACCATCCTCCAACTCCGCCATTTCTTCACCGTCTGCCCAAATCCAATGGGAACCTGCATATGAATGGCAATGATGGCGGCTCCTGGCCTTACAACTGGTGTAGTTTGCAGCAGGATTCAGAGATAGGTATGGGGTCACCATCCCTGAGGGGTGGGCTAGAGGACTGGTTGCTGTTCTGGCTCCCCATGGCTGTCCTTTTAGGAGCTGTGGGCTGCGTGATTATTACTCAAGAGGAAAAGAAGAGTTCTGTGCGAGAAGCTGCTTGAGGTCAAAAGCTTCCTCATGAATTGCAAACCAAATGGCAGAAAAGGCTGGAATTGGAGCGAGCACTGGAGAAGGAATTACAGGTTCATGAGATACAATTTGCCCTGGAAGCTGAACGTTTGCACTGGCAGTTGTTGGAGAAAAAACTGGGGATTCAAGAGCTCAAGTCTCAGCTTCTGGCCAAAAGCAAGCAGCCACAGGAGCCTAAACAATCACTAAAGGAGCAGCAGGACCCATGCCAGTAGATTGGCTTTGAGTCAGCAGGAGCAGGCGCTTGCAACTCCTCTTCTGAGGATGAGAAGGATCGGGTTGAAGCTGCTATACGCACACTGAGAGCCTGACCAGTGGTAGCCAAGAAGGTAAAAACCCAGCAGCGTAGAGTCCCTCAGGGGAAGCCACAGCCTCCTGCCCAGGTAATGGAACACTCTGTGGTGACCCTATACCCAGGCAGAGCAGATGAAGTTGGGGGCACAATTTAGGCAGAAACCTACTGAATCCCTGGTAGCCTGATGACTACGATTATGGGACATAGGGGTGGATGGCATTATGCTCTCCGGAACAGAGATGGAAAAATTGGCCGCTATTACCACACACTCCTCCTTGAGGCAGCGTCTTCAGAACTGCCTTGGCAACCCAGGAGACCATACCCTATTAGAATGGGTGATGGCCACCATTCGTATTGCCTGGCAGAATGCTGGAGAATTGCCAGGGGCAACGAGTCGGTGGCAGTGCTACAGCAAGTTAGTAAAGGTCCTCAGGAAGTAGGTATGAATAATGCTGTTTCCAACCCTGGGCCCCGTGGGCCAGATGAGGAAGTGTTTACGGCAAAAATGAGGGAATTTATCCTTGCTAGTGCCCCGTAAGCCCTTTTGGGGTCATTTGTGGCTATCCTGAGCCCCTATGTGGGGCAGCCCATCAATGCAGTTACACTGATGGTAGCAGATTTGGGAGTGTTGGAGGCCGCTCGGGATCATAAAGCAGTGAGGGCTGCTGACCATGTTGCCCCCCCAACTAACAAGGGAAACGGACCTATAAAGGTTACCCGAACACAGATGTGGGTAGATTTGATTGCGGCTGGAGCAGATAAGGGGAAATTGAATGGCCAGTCTAATAAAATTTTTTTGGAGCTTTGGTGGCAGCTTAAACCAGAACAGAAGTTCCAGCCACTGAGATGAAAGGCCCCAGCAGCTACCAATAAGACGTTTGGTGTGCGGGCAGCTCGGTTACAAGATTATATGATAGAGACAGCCAAGGGAGAGGAGAACTCCCAAGACCCATTGTACCAGTTTGAATAGGAAAAAGGCCGAGGGACCCATCTAAAGGGGATGGGCGGGGACTGGAGGCCACACGTAGAACTGGCTATCCACTGGTCCCCTTCCAATGTACAATGGGTATTGGCCTTGGTGGATACAGGTGCAGAATGTTCCCTCCTCTATGGGAACCCAGAGCGGTTTGCTGGGACCCCAGTGGCCATTGATGGCTATGGGGGCCAAACTGTTCAAGTGAAGCCAATAACTATTCCATTGGGGATAGGAAGACTGCCTCCTAAGCCATATAAGGTATATGTATCTCCTATTCCTGAATATATTTTGGGGATAGATGTCTTGCAAGGACTATTGTTGGAAACTACAGCCGGGGAGATCTGTTGCGGATCAGGGTTGTGAAGGCAGTGTTGCAGGGACACACATCACATTCCCCTTTGCAATTGCCCATTCCTCGGCATGTGATTAACACCAAACAGTACCATCTGCCAGGTGGTTATGAAGAAGTCACAGGGACAATCCTTGAACTAGAAAAGGTGGGGATCATCCGGCCAGCACACAGTCCTTACACCTCCCCAGTATGGCCTGTGCGCAAACCAGACGGAACCTGGAGAATGACAGTAGATTACAGAGAACTTAACAAAGTTGTTCCCCCTTTGCATGCTACTGTTCCCTCGATAGCTAACATGATGGATCGGTTAAGCCATGAGTTGGGGACAAACCACTTTGTGGCAGACTTGGCCAATGCTTTTTTCTCTATTGATATAGCTGCAGAGAGTCAAGACCAATTTGCCTTCAGTTGGGAAGGGAGACAATAAACCTTTACAGTATTACCCCAGGGCTAGTTGCATAGCCCCACCTTGTGCCATGGGCTGGTGGCTGCTGACCTGGCTAAATGGAAACAACCAGAGGCAGTTCGCATGTATCATTATATTGATGATATTATGTTAGCTAGTGATTCTCTTCCAGAATTGGAGCAAGCAGTCCCTACCCTGATATCCCATTTGAAAGCATGTGGCTGGGCAGTCAACGAGAACAAATTACAAGGACCTGGGTTATCTGTTAAATTCTTGGGAGTTGTCTGGTCGGGTAAGACAAAAGTTATCCCTGACACAGTTATAGATAAGATCCAAGCATACCCCATGCCCACTACAGTAAAACAGTTACAGGAATTCTTAGGTTTGTTGAGATATTGGCGAGCATTTATACCCCATTTGGCTCAGTTACAACACCCCTTGTACAATCTTATTTGGAAGGGGATTGGACTGAGCAGGCGCAAGGTTCATTTGCAGCAGCTAAGATAGCTGTCTAGGTGGCACAGGCCTTGAATGTGCCAGGCCCTGTGAACTGGATGTTCATGTAACCTCGGAGTGGTTTGGATGGGGCTTGTGGCAATGAACAGAGCACTTACGGCAACCTATTGGGTTTTGGTCCCAATTGTGGAAAGGTGCTGAAGTTTGTTACTCATTAGTGGAGAAGCAGCTGGCAGCTGTGTATGCTGCCCTCCTGGCCACTGAGAGTATTACAACCACAACACCAGTTATAGTCAAGACAACATACCCTATTGCAGGATGGGTGAGAGATTGGGTGACCAAACCACATAGTGGTATGGCCCAAATGTCCACCCTAGCCAAGTGGGGTGCCTACCTGCAACAACGCTGTGCTCTTAGTACCAGCCCATTGAGGGCAGAACTGCAGAAAGTCTTGGGTCCAGTCACCTATGCAACCTTAGAGTCAGGTGCAGCTGGGGTTCAGGAGGCAGAACCTGAAGTCAGTCCCTACCAGGAGGGGCGGGTGCCCATCCCCGAGGATGCCTGGTATACTGATGGTTCCAGCAGGGGCCAACCTGCCAAGTGGACGGCCATAGCCTTCCATCCGGCCACTGAGACTATTTGGATGGACACGCGTACCAGCCAAAGCAGCCAATGGACAGAATTAAGAGCTATTTGGCTAGTTGTCCATAATGAACCTTCACCTCTGGTAATCTGTACTGACAGCTGGGCTGTATATCGTGGACTGACCCTTTGGATTGCTACTTGGCACATTAATCAGTGGATAGTAATGCACGGTCCACTATGGGGTCAGGCCATGTGGCAGGACTTATGGGAAATAGGACACCAGAAGCAGGTTACAGTATATCATGTCACAGGGCATGCCCCTCTAGCCCATTCTGGGAATGATGAGGCAGATACACTGGCAAAGTTGTGATGGTTGGAGACTGCACTTGCAGGTGATGTGGCGCAATGGCTCCACCGGCACCTGCTCCATGCGGGACAGAAAACTATATGGGCTATGGTTAAGGCATGGAAATTGCCTGTGTCCTATGCAGAGGTACTTGCAGCTTGTGAGCAATGTGCAGTATGTTCCAAGGAGCACCCACAAAGACCACTGGTGTCACCTGGACAGATCCAGAGGGGTCATGTTCCACTGACACGATGGCAGATAGACATCATTGGACCCTTACCAAACTCAGAAGGGTACCAGTAGACAGCTACTTGTGTAGATACTGCCACCAATCTGCTTGCTACTTATCCTGCTCGTAATACTGACCAGAGGGCAGTCATACAGGCTTTGGACCACCTGAGTGCTGCATATGGGCGACCGCTGGTCCTTGAAAGTGACAATGGTACCCACTTCACTGGTTCAATGGTGAGGCAATGGGCTCAAGATCTGGGGGTGGACTGGAAATGCCATGTTCTCTACCACCCCCAGGCTGCTGGTATCATTGAGTGGTATAATGGACTCTTAAGCAGGGACTGTGACAGGAGAGGGGCACCAGCTCCCTTACTGGATGGACACGCCGCTTATGGACAGTACTCCGGATTTAGAATGAGAGACCTCAACATGGGAGCCCAGGTCCAGTAGTGGCCCTCCTGCATCAGGCAGCTGCCCCATCCAGTTGCAGATACGCACCAAGGACATTTTACTCAAGCCAGGTTTTGGACAGAAGGGCAACATGCTCTTGCCTGCCCCAACAGCCCTTCTTAAAGGCCAACAGCTTCTATGGACTTGGCCCTGGACTGTACAGGCCTCCCATATGAGATGGGTGGCCTTGTTGGCACCATGGGGAAAGGGGCTAGAGGTGGACCTCCAGTTAACTCCTTGGGCAACCAGCACCTGGCCACCTAAGGTAGAAGTGTATTATCCTTTGAGTGCTCAGGGGGACAGCATTATGAAGGGCACCTTTGTAATTTCTTTATGGCCAATAATGAGTTCTCCTATTTTACTACACATAGAACCAGCAGGTGCTGGTGTATTGGCCAACAAGGTTTGGTTTGCCCACTCAGGGCGGCCTCTGGTACCAGCTATGGTGCTGTCTGCAGACAAAACTCTGGCCTGTATTCTGCCAGAGGGAAAAGATTTGCCTCTCTTAGTGCTGTTGACAGCTCTCTCATTTCGCCCATAGCTTTTGATTTGTTCATTTTATTGCTGTAGTTGGTACTGTTTCTGTTTATGCAATTGTATCCCACTCCTTGCACAGTGACCATCATGGAAGATATCTGTGGTTTAGATTGTGAAGCGAGCAAAAGGTGTGGAATGTTGCTCAAATAAGTTTGTGAATATGATATATATGTTTGCGCACTTATAGTTTGTATTGGGTGTGGGAGACAGGCTGTAAGCAGGCCGGTTGTTATAGCCTAAGGCTTAGATTTAAAATGAGGTGAAAAATTCAAGAAAAAGAAGAATGTATATTTAAAGAATAAAATGGCAATAAATAAGTACATATCAATAATAACCTTAAATGTAATGAATTAAATGATCTAGTCAAAACACATAGGATAGCTTCATGGATAAGAAAACAAGATCTGTACATATGCTGTCTACAAGAGACCCACCTCAAAACAAAAGATACATGTTGGGCAGATAAAATATATTATGCTCACTTTGTTAAAGATGGTGCTGCCCACATGCAAGTCTGTTGATATTAATGTGTGTTGGGGGACAGGCTGTGGGCAGGTCGGGTTGTAATAGCCTAAGGCTTAGTTTTAAGAGTAAGCTTTTCTTCATACCCTTGACTAATTGAATGATGTGCGGTGGTCCACTCTCATGAGGAATCCTCCTATTATGACTCAGATAAGTGATTTTGTATCAGAGACTTCCTTGTTTGTATATTAGATTAAAGATTTTGAATCTACACTATAAAGTGGGGCAGTCCTGGAGCTTGCTTGCTCTCGGTTCCTGGGATTAGCATTAGAGAGGAGATCAGAGAAAGGCCACATGGAGGAGGCCAGGAGAAGCAGCCAAGATGCTGGAGTGCTGAGAAAGAAGCCAGTTAGTGCAGAGTTTGTGCTGGAGAAGGAGATGAGGAACAGAGGTGAATAAGTCTGGTGAGCTAGAAATCTTTGATTCTAGAAAACTCAGATAAGTCAGTAGCTTTGTGAGCACTGAATGAGTGGGTTTTGGAGCCCAGTGTGTGTTTTTACTTGCTCGCTGGATGCAAGCTAGGATTAAAGCTAATGGCCCACCAGTTCTTGGCTCCGTTGTTTCTTTACTGTCTGTCTGAATCTAATGTGAACCTGCATGGGTCAGGCGGCTGTGATCATAGCCGTGGTTACTGGCTTTACAATATACATAGACAGAAAGTCAAAGGATGAAAGAAAAGTCTTTTATGCAAATGTAAATAAAAAAAAGAGCTGGGGTAGCAATACTTATATCTGAAAAAATAGTCTTTAAAACAGAGGCTATAGTAAAGGATAAAGAAGATCTCTATATAATGATAAAGAGAGCAATCCATCAGGAAAATGTAACCATTGTAAATATATATGCACCTAATATAGGAGCACCTATATCAGTGGTTCTTAACCTGGGTTCTATCGAACCCTAGGGGTTCGATGAGTCGGTCTCAGAGGTTCGGAGAAGCCTCTGCCGCAGAGGCCAGAATAAAGTAATACCGTAATTTATTGTGAGTTCATGAAGTTTGTTGGTTTTGTTCTTTGAGCAAGGTGATGTTCATGCACGGCTCATTTTGTGCACCAGTAAATAAAAACATATACCTATGTCTTGAATTTGGAAAAAAAAATCATATTTTATTTATCACTAAAGATGGGTTCAGTGAATGCACATATGAAACTGGTGGGTTCGGTACCTCAAAAAAGGTTAAGAACCACTGACCTATATAGAGAGAGCAGATTTTAGTGAACATAAACGGTGAGATAAACAGCAATACTATAATAGTAGGGGATTTTCATACACCACTAACATCAATGGATAGATCCTTCAGATGTAAATTTAACAAAGAAACAGCAGCCTTACATATCACTAGATCAGCTGGATTTAATAGATATCTTCAGAAAATTTTACCCCAAAGCAGAAGAATATATATTCTTTTCAAGTGCTTATGGTACATTCTCTAAGATAGATCACAGGTTAGGACACAAAATAAGTCTTAATACATTTAAGATTGAAATCATATCAGGCATCTTCCATGAACACAATGGCATGAAACTAGAAATCAACTACAATAAAAAAACTAAAAAATATTTAAACACTTGGAGGCTAAATGGCATGTTATTAAATAACAAATGGGTTAACAATGCGATCAAAAAAGAAATAAAAAATTTCCTAGAAACAAATGAAAATGAATATACAAAACTCAAAATGTATAGGACACAGAAAAAGCAGTCCTGAGAGAAAAGTTCATAGCATTACAGGCATAGCTTAAGAAGCAAGAAAAAGCTTAAACAAACAACTTAACCCTGCATCAAAAAAGAACTAGGAAAAGAACAACAAATAAAGCCCAGAGAAAGTAGAAGGAAAGAAATAATAAAGATCAGAGCTTAAATAAATGACATAGAGGCTAAAAAAAAAAAAGAAAAGAAAATACAAAAGATCAATGAAACCAAGAGCTGGTTCTTTGAAAAGCTAAACAAGACTGACAAACTTTTAACTAGACCCATAAAGAACAACAGAGAAAAAAGATAAATAAATAAAATTAAAAATGAAAATGAAGAAGTAACAACTGACACTGCAGAAATACAAAAGATTTTAAGAAAACACGATAAAGATCTATATGCCAAAAAATTGAACAACCTAGAAGAAATGGATAAATTCTTAGAAACATACAATCTTCCAAAACTCAATCTGGAAAAATCAGAAAACCTAAACAGACCGATTACAACAAATGAAATTGAAATAGTATCAAAAAATTCCCAGTAAACAAAAGTCCTGGACTAGATGGCTTCACAGGTGAATTTTACCAAATATTCAAAGAAGAACTAACACCTAATCTTCTCAAGCTATTGAAAAAAATTTAAGGGAAGGGAAGACTTCCAAGCTCCTTTTAAGAGACAAGCATTATCTTCATTTCAAAACCAGGTAAAGACATTACAAAGAAAGAAAACTATAGGCTAATATCCCTGATGAACACAGATGCTAAAATTCTCAACAAAATATTAGCAAACCTGATCCAACAATACATGAAAACTGTTATACATCATGATCAAGTGGAATTTATTCCAGGGAGGCAAGGCTGGTACAATATTCACAAATCAATCAATGTAATTCATCACATAAACAAAAGAAAGGATAAAATTAAACGATTTTATCAATAGGTACAGAAAAAGCATTTGATCAAATCCAGCATCATTTATGATCAAAACTCATAGCAAAGTGGGAATACAGGAAACATACCTCAACATAATAAAGGCCATCTATGACAAACCAATAGCTGACACCATACTCAATGGGCAAAAATTAAAAGAAATCTCCTTAAGATCAGAAATAAGGCAGAGGTGCCCGCTTTCACCACTCTTATTTAACATAGTTCTTGAAGTCGTAGTCACAGCAATTAGACAAGAAAAGAAAGGAAAGATAAAATATCCAAATTGAAAAAGAAGTAAAACTTCTTTATTTGCTTATGACATAATACTGTACATAGAAAACCCTAAAGTATCAATCAAAAAAATACTAGACCTGATAAATGATTTCAGCTAGGTGGAAGGATATAAAAATAATATTCAGAAATCAGTGGCATTTTTATATGCCAACCATAAACTATCTAAAAGAGAAATTAAGGAAACAGTCTCCTTCACTACTGCAACAATAAAAATAAATTATCTAGGAGTAAATCTAAACAAGGAGGTAAATAATATGTGCTCAAAATATTATGAGAGATTGAAAAAAGAAATCAAGGAAGATACAAACAAGTGGAGGCATATACTGTGGTCATGGATTAGAAGAATAAACATCATTAAAATGTCTATATTACCCAAAGCGATCTATACATTCAATACAATTTCTATTAAAATACGAATGGTATACTTCAAAGATATAGAACAAATATGCCAAAAATTTATATGGAACCAAAAAAGAACACAAATAGCCTAAGAAATCTTGAAAATAAAGAATAAAGTGGGAGGTATCACACTTCCTGATTTCAAGTTATAATATAAAGCCGTAGTAGTCAAAACAGCTTGGTGCTGGCATAAGAACAGGCATACAGATCAATGAAACAGAACAGAGAACCAAGAATTAAACCCTTGCCTTTATGATCAATTGATACTTGACAAAGGAGGAAAGAGCATACAGTGGAGTAAAGAGAGTCTCTTTAATAAATGGTGTTGGAAAAATTAGAAAAGTACATGATAAAAAATAAAACTAGACCATCAACTTACACCATTCACAAAAATAGATTCAAAATGGATTAAAGACTTAAATGTAAGTTTAAAACTATAAAAATCGTGGAAGAAAACAATGGCAGTAAACTCTTCGACATCTCTCATAGGAATATTTTTGCTGATTTATCTCCACACCCAAGTAAAATAAAAAACAAAATAAACAAATGAAACTTAAAATTTTTTGCACAGCAAAAGACACAACTAACAAAATAAAAAGACAACCCATACAATGGAAGAACATATTCCCCAGTATGTCTGATAAGGGGTTAATAACCAAAATTTATAAAGAACTTCTAAAACTCAATACCAAGACGGTAAACAATCCTATTAAAAAATGGGCAAAGGAACTAAATAGACCAGTGATGAGCAATCTTTTGAGCTTGGTGTGTCAAAATTTGCCAAAAAAACGAGCATAACTCAGGTCGTGTGTCAATTTGAGAAAAACAGCCTAACCGTAAGTTCCAGAACTAGATGCTCTGTGCTGGAGTTCTGTTGTTTTGGCCTACAGACCTCTGGCACAGAGTGTCTACACTACAGCAAATGTTTTATCCTCGGCTACTGCACCTGGCCGTGCAGGAGCTGAGGATGAAATGTCCTTCTCGGCATGCGGTCCCATACTTCTCTGGTACAAAAATGGCTACAAGTGTCAGTGCTGACATGCATGTCAGAGGTTCGGCATCACGGGAATAGACACTTCTCCAAAGAGGACATACAAATGGTTAATAGGCTTATGAAAAAATGTTCAATGTCACTAATCATCAGAGAAATGCAAATTAAAACCACAATGAGATACCACCTGTTGCGCAGATAAAATATATTATGCTCACCTTGTTAAAGATGGCGCTACCCACGTGCAAGTTTTAAGAGTAAGCTTTTCCCCACAACCTTGACTGATCGGATGATATGGGATGGTGCACTCTCATGAGGAATACTCCCATTATGCCTCAGATAAGTGACTTTGTATCAGAGACTTCCTTGTTTGTATAATTGGATTAAAGGTTTTGATTCTACACTATAAAGTGGGGCAGACCGGGCGCTTGCTCTCTCCGTTCCTGAGGTTAATATTAGAAAGGAGAACAAAGAAAGGCCACGAGGAGGAGGCCAGGAGAAGCAGCCAAGATGGTAGAGTTCTGAGGGAGAAGCCAGTTTGTGCAGAGTTTGTGTAGAGAGAAGGAGATGGGGAACAGAGGTGAATAAGACTGGTGAGCTAGAAACCTTTGATGCTAGGAAACTCAGCTAAGTCAGTAGCTTTGTGAGCACTGAATGAGTGGGTTTTGGAGCCCAGTGTGTATTTTTACTTGCCCGCCGGGTGCAAGCTACGATTAAAGCTAATGGCCCACCAGTTCTTGGCTCCATTGTTTCTTTACCAACTGTCCAAATCTAATGCAAACCTGCATGGGCCAGGCGGCTGTGATGTTGGCCACTACTACTGGCATTACACAACCTCACAGCTATCAGAATGGTTCTCATTAACAAATCAACACACAATGAGTGCTCGTGAGGGTGTGGAGAAAAGGGAATCCTGCTGCATTGCTGGTGGGAAATGCAGACTGGTGCAACCACTGTGGAAAACAGTATGAAGTTTCCTCAAAAAATTAGAAATGGAACTGGCTTTTGACCAAGATATTCCACTTATAGGAATATATCCTAACAATACTAAATCACTTATTCAAAAGTAGAAATGCACCCCCATGTCTATTGCAGCATTGCTTACAACAGCCAAGATCTGGAAACAGCCCAAGTGTTCATCAGTGGACAAGTGGATTAAGAAGCAGTGGTACATATACACAATGGAATACAACACAGTTGTAAAAAAAAAGGAAATTTTATCTTTTGCAATGGCATGGATGGACCTTGAGATTATTATGCTAAGTAAAATAAGCTAGGCAGGGAAAGACAAATATCATATTGTCTCACTTACATGTGGAATCTAATGAACAAAGTGAACTGAGAAACAGAATAGAGGCAGAGGTGGGGTCACAGAAAGCAGAGGGACAGCTGTCAGAGAAAGAGTGATGAGGAGATGGGATCAGAAAAGGTGAAAGGATTAGTGAAACTATATATACATAACACAGAGATACAGATAACAGGATAGCAAATCCCAGAGAGAAGGAGAGAGGGAGTTAGGGGGAGGGGTCCAAAGGGAATGTAATGGGAGAAACGGGGGGTGGGGATGAGGGTGCTATATTGAGTGGGACACTTGAATCCATGTAAACACAATAAGTTAAAATTACTAAAAAATTTTTTTAAAAAAGGAAAGCAGCAGCACAGCAGGCTGGAGTGACAGGAGAGCACAAGGACAGAACATGAGCAGGCTGGTCTTGAACATGTGCGAGATAACTGCCCTAAAGAGTTTCCAGGATTGCAGGAGAACACTGCACCCACAATCCAGCCAGAAAGAAAGAAATTATGCTGAAAATTTAAACACAGGATATGCAACATAGGAAACTGGTATTAAAATTTGGCAGCATCTGGGAAGCCAACCAGGGAATGATGAAGACAGTGTTTTCCTATTCTTTTTGTCTTTTTTTTTAAAGACAGTGTGTAAAGCCAGTATCCAGGGCCACCATCACAGCCACCTGGCCCATGCAGATTTGCATTAGATTCGGACAGACGATAAAGAAACAACAGAGCCAAGAACTGGTGGGCCATTAGCTTTAATCGTAGCTTGCACCTGGCGGGCAAGTAAAAACACACACTGGGCTCAAAACCCCCACTCATTCAGTGCTCACAAAGCTACTGACTTATCCGAGTTTCCTAGAATCAAAGGCTTCTAGCTCACCAGTTTTACTCACCTCTGTTCCCCATCTCTTTCTCCCTGCACAAACTGGCTTCTCCCTCAGCAATCTACCATCTTGGCTGCTTCTCCTGGCCTCCTCCACGTGGCCTTACTCTGCTCTCCTCTCTAATGCTAATCTCAGGAACCCAGAGCGAGCAACCTCCCAGTCTGCCCCACTTTATAGTGTAGAAATCCAAACCTTTAATCCAATCTACAAAAAAGAAAGTCTTGGATACAAAGCCACTTATCTAAGGCATAAATGGGATTCCTCATAAGAGTGCACCACCCCACATCAAAAAGGGTGGGAATCTTAAAACTAAGCCTTGGGCTATAACGACTCTACCTGCTTACGGCCTGTTCCACACACACATTTTAACATAATCACGCCCATCCCAAGCAATCGCCTGGGTGACGGGCCTCCACGTGGGCAGCGCTATCTTTAACAAAGTGAGCATAATATATTTCATCTGCCCAACACAGTGGTTTTCTTTTTCTTTAAGATTTTATTTATTCATTATAGAGATGAGAGAGAGAGAGAAAGGCAGGTTGGGGGGAGGAGCGGGAAGCATCAATTTGTTGCTTCTCATAGGAGCCTTGACCAGTTAGGCCTGGGGTTTTGAACCGGCGCCCTCCGCATTTCAGTAGACGCTTTATCCACTATGCAACCACAGGTCAAGCAAGACAGTGTTCTTATCGCCAGTCAATGGACTGGTCCACCAGAAATTTTGTGTGCATCCAAGAAAGACTTAACCTCTCTGATGTTGTATGAAGATTATAGACCCAATGATCTTAGTCAAATCCACTTATGCTCAGGGTGATTTCTACAGGTGGTCCCCAGAATAATTCTCCTATTTTCACCTGTCCCCAAGTGTAAAAAGGTTGAAAATCACTTGCTTAAAAAACAAAGAAAAATCTGACCTGTGTTGGAGCAGTAGATAAATTGTCACCCTGGAAAGCTGAGGTCTCCAGTTCAAAATCCTGGGCTTGCCTGGTCAAGGCCCATATGGGATTTGATGCTTCCTGCTTCTTGCCCTTTCTCTCTCTCTCTCTCTTTATCTCTCTCTTTCCTTTACAAAACAAAGAATAAAAAAGTTTTTAGAAAAATAGAAAGAACAGTTACAAAGTTATAGAGTCCCCTGGCAGAAAATGCAGGCTGGGTAGGAGTCAGAACAACTCACAAGATGAAAGCTGCTGCTGCATTCATCTAAAAAGGAGAAAAAACACCACCCCCTCTCCATTTGTACTCTCTCCTCAGTGCTCCCAATACTGAAACCCAGGTGGAAACCAGCAGACAGGGAAGGCAGGACACAGTCGGCAGTGGGCAGCCCTCCCAGCTAGTGCAGCAAGGAAAGGTTAAAAATGGGCTGAGGGCCCAGTCTCCTAAAGTGACTGTTGATAAAATACAGCCTTCTTTTGTACTCTATGCAGATGGGCCAGAACCCTGGGTTTCATAAGTGTAAGGTTGTGAACTGTGTGGAGTAACTGAATTTGTTAAAACTTACTCCTGGGAACTGCTACCATTCTTTAACATTCACAAGAATCAGGTCACTTTATCCAAAACTGGGATTAGCATAGGTGGGGCTCTATGATCTCATGTCTTAACTGATTCAGTTCAGCAAATATTTACTGAATATTTCTTGCTTGTAGAACACTGTTCCTAGTTTTATTTTAATGTCATGCACTAAGAACAACGCTGAGTTCTAAAATTTGTTTTTCCAGGGATGTATCCCTAAATCTTTCCACGATACTAAAATGGCAGGAACTTTCTTTGAAACAAGGTGTAAAGCCAGTGGCAAGGCCAACAAAAGGGCCGCCTGGCCCATTCAGGTTCGCATTGGATTCGGACAGTCAGTAATGAACAATGGAGACAAAAGCTGGTGGGCCATCATATTTAATTCTAGCTTGCACCCGGCGGGCAAGTAAAAACACACACTGGGCTCCAAAACCCACTCATTCAGTGCTCACAAAGCTACTGACTTAGCTGAGTTTCCTAGAATCAAAGGCTTCTAGCTCACCAGACTTGTTCACCTCTGTTCCCCATCTCCTTCCTTCTCCCTGTACAAACTGGCTTCTCACTCAGCACTCCACCATATTGGCTGCTTCTCCTGGCCTCCTCCACGAGGCCTTTCTCTGCTCTCCTCTGCTCTGCTCTCTAATACTAATCTCAGGAACCAAGAGTGAGAGCAAGCTCCCGGTCTGCCCCACTTTATAGTGTAGAAATCCAAACATTTTTTTCAATCTACAAACAAGGAAGTCTCTGATACAAAGTCAATTATCTGAGGCATAATGGGAGTATTCCTCATGAGAGTGCACCACCCTACATCATGCAATCAGTCAAGGATGTGGGGAAAAGCTTACTCTTAAAACTAACCCTTGGCTATAATGACCCTGCCTGCTTGCACCCTGTCCCCCACACACAATAATATACTTACACCCATCCCAAGCATAAGGGCAACCAATATCATCTGGGCAATGGGCTTCTCTATGGGCAGCGCCATCTTTAACAAAGTGAGCATAATATATTTTATCTGCCCAACACAAGGACATAAGTAATTATTGCTGGATCTTGATGCCCCTAATTCCAGGGGTGAACCCGTTTTCAAACCCAGCCTAGGAGTCCAAGAATTATGCTCTGGCTTACTCCACAGCAAACATCAGGGGTGTGAGTGTCAATGAGTCTGCATCTAGCACAAGAAGGCTGCAGAAGCTGGATATTGCATGACAGGTACCAGAAAACAGAAGCTACATAGCAAGAGTCCCAGAAATGTACACCGGAGTCCTCTTTACTGCATGATGAAATACTGAAATGTGAAACTACACAAAGCTACACATATAGAATGAAGGAGCTATTAGCTGAATTGTTACCAGAGATGACAGAACCAGGACATGTTTGAATTATAACCAGCCAGAGAGAAAAATCTTTGTTGAACACCCATGGAACTTAAGTATAGACCCTAGGAGATTAATATTTTAAGTTCCAGAGGAACCACAGAAAACAATGAAAAGAAGCAAGCTAATAAGAAGTGGTAAAGGTAAACACACAGCTGATACACTGTTAATTTTTAAAAAGCAGAAAATAAAAGAACAAAGAATAGATGAGACAAATATAAAAATAACAAAATGGTACATTTTGTTTAGAAATTAACCTATTGGTTCCAAAATTTATTTGGACAAGCAACGTAGTTGGAATAGTGAAAACATTTTGAAAAAGAACTAAGTTGGAGGATTCAAACTACCTTATTTCAAGACTTACTATAAAAGTATAGTAATTAAAACAGTGTGATACAGTAGAAAGATAGACATACAGACCAATGGAGCAGAGCAGATTCCAGGAACATATGGACACATGTACAGTCAATAGACTTTCTATAAAGGTGCCAAGAGAAATAATCTTTTTAATAAATGTTGCCAAAACATTTGTAAATCTTTTCCTCCAAGAGTAGAAGTTTCCGAACTAGTGTGCCAGCCTTCCGTCCTTACCCTCTTCCAATCTACAGCCACACAGCAATCAGACTACCCTTCCCAAACAAGGATTTCCCTTTTTAGTTCAGCACTGGCTTCACACTGTCCTCAAGAGGATGCCCAGTCTTCTTAGAATGCAGTCTCTTCACAAACCACTTTTTGAGCCTCATACCTCGACCTTCCTTCTCTTGTGCTCTATATTCATTCTATCCGTATTGAACTACTTACAGATTTTTGTATAAAGTAGGCTCCATCAAATGCCTAGCATGTTCTTCTGCCTGGCTTATGAATATTCACATTTTCTTCAGCATAATACTATGGTATCACCTCCTCCAGGAAGCTCCCTAAGACAATCCATGTCTAAGCATGAACCACTCTGATGAGACCCCTTAGCTCACATACCTACTCCAAACTTCAGTACTTGTCATAGTTTATTGTAATTGCCTATTGTTGGGCAGATAAAATATATTATGCTCACTTTGTTAAAGATGGCACTGCCCACATGCAAGTTTTAAGAGTAAGCTTTTCCCCACACCCTTGACTGATTGGATGATATGGGATGGTGCACTCTCATGAGGAATACTCCCATTATACCTCAGATAAGTGACTTTGTATCAGAGACTTCCTTGCTTGTATAATTGGATTAAAGGTTTTGATTCTACACTATAAAGTGGGGCAGAACAGGAGCTTGCTCTCTCTTTCTCAGTTCCTGAGGTTAGCATTAGAGAGAAAAGCAGATTAAAGCCACCTGGGAAAGAAGAGAAGCAGCTAAGAAGGCAGAGTGCTGAGGAAGAAGCCAGTTTGTGCAGAGTTTGTGCAGAGAGAAGGAGATGGGAAACAGAGGTGAATAAGTCTGGTGAGCTAGAAATCTTTGATTCTAGGAAACTCGGATAAGTCAGTAGCTTTGTGAGCACTGAATGAGTAGGTTTTGGAGCCCAGTGTGTGTTTTTACTTGCCCACCAGGTGCAAGCTAGAATTAAAGCTGATGGCTCACCAGTTCTTGGCTCCATTGTTTCATTACCGACTGTCCGAATCTAATGTGAACCTACACTGGCCAGGCGGCTGTGATCCTGACCCTGGATACTGGCTTTACACCTATTTACTTGTCTGTTTCTTTGGTCGTTGACGATAAGTGCTACATCTTGTTAACCGTGATGTCCCCAGCTGCTGGCACAGTCCCTGATATGTAGTAGGCTCAACAGCTATGCAGGAAATGTGGCATCTTGTTATCACCTGCCCTTTGTACTTCACAAGTAAATAGGTGTCTCCCAAACACTGAGCTCCTCTGAGGGATATGAAGGGCTGGACATGTTTCTTGGTAAGTCATTGATTTACTTTTGTTCTATCTGTGATTCATTCCCAGAATTATTTTTAGCACATTCTAGGTCCACAGCCATATAGTCCCCCAATCTCTCATCATCCTCACTTAGGACAATCTGAGAAGAGTGTGTTTCAGCCAGAGGATTTCAGTTGGACATAAGAAAAGTAGTCCTGGCCAAAGGACTGTAAAGAGAAGTTCAGTGTCCTCCCTTGCAGGGTCAGTGAGTTGGCGCCATGTTTCACTGTAGAATGCTAAGGGAGGAGTCCTGTCTAGAGAAATGAAGACATTAAGTAGCTGAAATGCTCTGGGGAAATATCCCACTGACTAGATAAGCAGCATTCACTCTACCATGATCTTCATCACCAGTTTTTATTAAAACAAAGCTAAATAAGACCCAGAGTACATAGACTTCTCAGCACATTTTAGTCAATACTTCCCCCTAGTGTGTGGCCATGACACTACATTAGCCCAGGAGTTTGACCACAGATATGAAAGAGTTAGAGGACACCTGGTGACCATTTCTGAATTTGCTTCAACTAGCTTATTTCAGAGGAGAAAACTGAAATTCAGGTGTTTTACCCCAGGTCACACAGCTAGGGGTCGGCAGAGGTAAGACTGCAGAATTCTTGTCCTCCACCTTTTGCTGCCTCAGCAATTAACAGACAGGCAGGCAAGGGTGCAGAAAGAAAGGCTTCAGGCAGGAGGTAGGGCTTTCTATCAGGCTTTCAAATTCAACAACTTGTAAAGCACTCAGTACTTGCCCCCTAGCAATTTGCAATCTAAAATAAGAGAGACTATGACATAGCTCATATAAAAAAAAATCCCAATTTATGCAAGCAGGTTCCTTATGAGAGATATTTTGCATATTAAAAACAAATCTGAAGAGGCAGCAGAGACCCAGTAATGGGGTTTCGTGTTAAACTAAGGATTTCCAATTCAACCCCGGAAAGATGGATGGCTGTTGAAGAGTATTAGCAGAGGAAAGTTATGAACTGGTTACAAATTTAGGAAGGCCACTCTGGCTAATACTGACAGAGAGCAGGCCTGGAGACAGAGAGATGTGCATGGCTTTGTTGGGGCAATACAAGTTATACATGGTGAGGACCTACAGAAAAGACTGACTCCTCATTTTCTACCTTGAATAACTAGAGGCCTATAGGATTATCAAACTTTATAGAGGACACAGGAGAAGTTTTGTGAGGTCAGAGAAGCAATCATTTCAATTTTTGACATACTGAGTTTAAAGGCCCTACAGGCCATCCAGGTAGAAATGACCCAGTAGGCAGTTGGACAGGCAGGCCTGGAGCTCAAATGCACAATGTGGATTGAGTTACAGATTAGCTGAGCCTTGGAGACACATGGGGCTGCCCAGGGAGGTCATGTGGAACAAGAGGACAAGAGGGAGATGGGTGAGAGCCCACCTTATGAACTGGGCAGAGTCCACATGTGAGACAGAGGAGAGCAGTGGGGTCTCACATCACAGAAGAGAAACAAGCAAAAAAAAATGTGCTAAGCACTGTCAAAGGCTAAAAGAAAAAACCATGTCAGCAGTGCTGACAGGTCACAAAAAGCAAAGTAAGATGGTACATAATCAGATTTGACAACATGAACATCTTTGGTGTTCTTTAAATATTTTATTTATTTATTTTTAAGTGAGAAAAAGGAAGATAGAGAGACAGACTCCCACATGTGCCCTGATAGGAATTCATCGGGTAATTCTCGTTTTGGGCTGATGCTCTGCCCATCTGGGGATGCATGCAGGCAACCAAGCTATTTGTAGCACCTGAGATAGAGGCTCGATGGAGCCATCCTAGGCACCTGGGGCTGATGTGCTCAAATCAATCAAGCCATGGCTGCAGGAGGAGAAGAGACAGGGTGTGAGAGAAGGAAGAGGGAGAGGGTAAAAGCATAAGAATGAGTCTCCATTGTGTCCTTACCCAGAATCATATGCGGGACACTCTACCGCTGAATCAACCAGCCAGGGCCTCCTTGTGTCTTTGAGAATATTTTCCTGGGGTAATGGAGGAGAAACCCCATGCAGATAATTTCAAAAGATTGAAGGACAGGGAGATATTGAAACATACTTTTTAAGCACTTTTGCCAGAAAGAGAAATAAGAAAATAATCTGTCCTATTGTTATCTCAAAGAAAACCTGCTCTTATATCACAGTTCCTTCTAAAAGTTTGTACAGTCCCAGAACAATTTATGAATACCACCTTAGTACAGAAGCTCTCCTATTACAGTCAGAGCAATGAATCGCTTAGAAGCAGGTAGCCATCAAGAATACAGTATTGAGTGCTAAGGTCTGAGCTGCATTGTTCCACCCCACACTGCTGAGTGCTTGCTGGAGGGTGGGCGGTGGCGGGATGCAGAAGTGTGGTCCCATAGGCAGGGGCAGAAGCTGGGGGCTCATTGTGGATGTAGCCCAGGTACAAGCTCAGTTTGGCCCTGTGTGGGCAGAGGCTGAGGGTGGCCTTGGCAGCAGAAGAAGTGCACAAATGCAGTCCAGCCCCGCAACTGCAAGGCCGGTGAGCGAGAGCAGTCAGAATGCAGTCCCCTCCCTTCCGCAGGGGCAAGGCAAAAGACAGGGAACTGACTGAGACCTGCAGCTGAGCACAGTCTCTCCCACAGGGGCAGGGTGAAGGCCAAGGCTTGTAACCTGGACGCAGGAATGCAATCCCACCCTCGGAAAAGGTGCGGACACTGGGCCGGCCAAGGCTTGCAGCCTGGACACACAAACACAATCCCGCCTGCAGAGGCGAGGCTAAAACCTTAGCAACTGCCGTTGCAGGCCAGTGATGGCAATGCCTGAGCCTGAACGCCCAAGGCAGCAGCACAGGGGGTGTTGGGGATGCAGATAGACCACACCTAGGGAACACAGAGGCCACACACATCCAACTCCTGTGGCCACACCCTTCTTATACACAGACAAAATGGGAAGGCAGAGAAATGCAACCCAAATGAATCAAGAGAAATCCCCAGAAAAAAGATTTTAATGAGTCAGAAATCACCATATTACTGAATGCAGAGTTTAAAGAAATGATTGTTAGGATGCTCAGAGATCTTAGAGCAACAATGATGGTTATAATAAGCACCTAAATAAAGAAATAGCAAAAATAAAAAAGGACATTGAAATAATAAAAAAGAATCAGTCGGAAATGATAAATACAATATCAGAAATGAAGACCACACTGGAAAGAATTAAAAGCAGGATGGATGAAGCTGAGGATTCAATCAGCAACTTAGAGGACAAGATAAACGAAGGCACAGAAGCAGAGCAGCAAAAAGAAAAGAGGTTCAAAAAGTTAAGGGAGCTCTGTGACAACATGAAGAGAAATAACATTCGCATCATAGGGGTTCCTGAAGGAGAAGAGAAACAACAAGGGATAGAGAATCTGATTGAAGAAATCATAGCTGAAAACTTTTCTAAATTGATGAAGGAAAAGGTCACAAAAGTTCAAGAAGCACAGAGAGTTCCATTAAGAATGAACGCAAAAAGGTATACACCAAGACACAACAAATTAAAATACACAAATTAAGAGATAAAGAAAAAATACTAAAAGCTGTAAGAGAAAAGCAGTCTATTACCTACAGAGGAGCCCCCATAAGGATGACATCTGACTTCTCAACACAAAGGTCAGAGGACAGAAGAGATTGGCAAGAAATATTCAAAGTAATGCAGAACAAAAGCCTACAACCAAGACGTTTTTATCCAGCAAGGCTATCATTTAAAATTGAAGGAGAAATAAAAAGCTTCCCAGACAAAAATAAATAAAAATCAAGGAATTTAGTACAACCAAACCAATGCTACAAGAAATGTTAAGAAGCCTGCTGTAAAAAACAAAGGGAGAAAAAAATCTAGTAAAAGAGAAATGTAGATTTAAAGATTAAAGTGGCAATAAACAACTACATATCAATGATAACCTTAAATGTAAATGGATTAAATGCTTCAATCAAAAGACATGAGATAGCTGCATGGATAAGAAAACAGGACCCATACATATGCTGTCTCCAAGAGACACACCTCAAAACAAAAGATACACATAAACTGAAAATAAAGGGATAGAAAAAATATTTCATGCAAATGGAAATTTAAAAAAAGCTGGGAGAACAAATCCGACAAAATAGACTTCAAAGCAAAGGCTATGGTAAAAGATAAAGGAGGTCACTACATTAATGATAAAGGGAGCAATCCAACAGAAAGAGATAATCATTATAAATATCTATACACCTAATATAGAAACACCTGAATACATAAAGCAGATTTTGATGAGACAAAGGGCAAGATCAAGAGCAATATTATAATAGTAGGAGATATTAATACCCCACTAATATCACTGGATAGATACTCAAGAAAGAAAATTAACAAAGAAACAGCAGACTTAAAGGATGCACTAGATCAACTGGATTTAACAGATATCTTTAGAACCTTTCACCTAAAGCAGCAAAATATACATTCTTTTCCAGTGCTCATGGTACATTCTCTAGGATAGACCACATGCTAGGACACAAAATGATTATCAACAAATTTAAGAAGATTGAAATTAGATCAAGCATCTTCTCGTATCACAATGGCATGAACCTAGAAATCAACTACAACAGAAAAACTGAAAAACAAACACTTGGAAACTAAATAGCACATTATTAAATAAAGAATGAGTTAACAATGAGATCAAGTAAGAAATCAAAAATTTCCTTGAAACAAATAACAATGAATATACAACAACTCAAAATTTATGGGACACAGCAAAGGCAGTCCTGAGAGGGAAGTTCATAGCATTACAGGCATACCTTAGGAAGCTAGAAAAAGCTCAAATAAACAATTTAACCCTGCATCTAAAAGAACTAGAAATAGAACAGCAAGTAAAACCCAGAGGAAGTAGAAGGAAGCAAATAATGAAGATAAGAGCAGAAATAAATGACATAGAAGCTAAGAAAACAATAGAAGATGAATGAAACCAAGAGCTGATTCTTTGAAAGGGTAAATAAAATTGATTACACTTTAACCAGACTCACCAAGAATAAAAGAGAGAGGACTCAAATAAATAAAATTAGAAATGAGAGAGGAGAAGTAACAACTAACACAGCAGAAATACAAAGAATTGTAAGAAAATGCTATGAAGAACTATATGCCATAAAATTAGACAACCGACGCAAAATGGACTGATTCCTCAAAACATAATCTTTCAAAAATCAATATAGAATTATCAGAAAACCTAAACAGACCAATTTCATCAAATGAGATTGAAACAGTTATCAAAAAACTCCCAGCAAACAAAAGTCCTGGGCCAGATGGCTTCACCAATGAATTTTGCCAAATATTCAAAGAAGAACTAACTCCTATCCTTCTCAAGCTATTTCAAAAAATTCAAGAGGAGGGAAGACTTCCAAATTCCTTTTATGAGGCAAGCATAATACTGATTCCAAAACCAGGCAAAGACACTACAAAGAAATAAAACTATAGCCCAATATCCCTGATGAACTTAGATGCTAAAATTCTCAACAAAATATTAGCAAACCGGATCCAGGAATACATGAATAAAAATATATATTATGATCAGATGAAATTTATTCTAGGGAGACAAGGCTGGTACAATATCTGCAAATCAATCAATGTGATTCAACACATAAACAAAAGAAAGGATAAAAATTACATGATAATATTAATAGAGGCAGAAAAAGCATTTGATAAAATCTAGCACCCATTTATGATCAAAACCCTCAGCAAAGTGGGGATACAGGGATCATACTTCAACATGATAACAGCCATCTATGACAAACCCAAAGACAACATCATACTCAACGGGCAAAAATTAAAAGAAATACCCTTAAGATCAGAAACAAGGCAGGGGTCCCTCTTTCTCCACTCTTATTCAACATAGTTCTGGAAGTCCTAGCCACAGCAATCAAACAAGAAGATGGGATAAAAGGCATCCAAATTGGAAAAAAAGAAAAAAAACCATCATTATTTGCTGATGATATGATACTGTACATAGAAAACCCTAAAGTCTCAGTCAAAAAACTACTGGATCTGATAAATGAATTCAGCAAGGTGGCAGGATATAAAATCAATATTCAGAAATCAGTAGCATTTTTATACACCAACAATGAATTGTCTGAAAGAGAAATTAAGAAAACAATACCTATCACTATTGCAACAGAGAAAATTAAGTAGCTAGGAGTAAATTTAATAAAAAAGATTAAAGACTTGTACTTGGAAAATTATAAAACATTGTTAAAAGAAATCAAGGAAGATACAAACAAGTGGAAACATATACCATGTTCATGGATAGGAAGAATAAACACCATTAAAATGTCTATATTACCCAAAGCAATCGATAAATTCAATACAGTGTCTATTAAAATACTAATGACATACTTCAAAGATATAGAGCAAATATTCCAAAAAATTTTATTAAACCAGAAAAGAACATGAATAGCCTCAGCAATACTGAAAAAGAAGAATAAAGTGTGTATGGGGTATTACACTTCCTGATATCAAGTTATACTATAAGACCATCATACTCAAAACAGCTTGGTACTGGTAGCAAAACAAGTATACAGATCAATGGAACAGAACAGAGAACCCAGAAATAAACCCACACCTTTTGTCAAATTGATATTTGACAAAGGAAGTAAGAGCATACAATGGAGTAAAAACAGTCTTTTTAACAAATGGTGTTGAAAAACTTGGACAAGTACTTGAAAAAAAATGAAACTGGATCACCAACTTACACCATTCACAAAAGTAAACTCAATATGGATAAAAGACTTAAATGTAAGTCGTGAAACCATAAACATCTTGCTAGAAAACATAGGCAGTAAACTCTTTTTGATATTTCTCATAGCAATATATTTGCTGATTTATCTCCACAGGCAAGTAAAATAAAGGACAGGATAAACAAATGGGACTATATCAAACTAAAAAGCTTTTGAACAGCAAAAGACACTATTAACAAAATAAAAAAACAACCCCCACAATGGGAGAATATATTCGCCAATACGTCTGATAAGGGGTTAATAAACAAAATTTATAAAGAACTTGTAAAACTCAACACCAGGAAGATAAAATATCCAATCAAAAATGGGCAAAAGAAATAAGTAGACACTTCTGTAAAGAGTATATTCAGATGGCCAAAAGGCATATGAAAAAATGTTCAACATCACTAATAATTAAAGAAATGCAAATTAAAACCACAATGAGATACCACATCACACCAGTCAGAATGGCGCTTATTAATAAAACAACACATAATAAGTGATGGAGAGGGTACAGAGAAAAGGGAACCCTCCTGCAATGCTGGTGGGAATGCACTATGGAAAACAGTATGGAGATTCCTCAAAAAATTAAAAATGGAACTGCCCTTTTACCCAGCTATCCCACTTTTAGGAATATATCCTATGAATAGCAAATCATTGATTCAAAAAAAGAAAAGCACCGCATGTTTATGGCAGCATTGTTCACAATAGTGAAGAGCTGGAAACAGCCCAAGTGTCCATCAGTGGACGAGTGGATTAAAAAGCTGTGGTACATATACACAATGGAATATTACACAGCCGTGAGGAAAAAGAAAATCTTACCTTTTGCAACAACATGTATGGACCTGGAAACTATTCTGTTAAGTGAAATAAGCAGGCAGAGAAAGAAAAATATTATATGACCTCACTCATTTGAGGAATCCAATGAACAATGTGAACTGAGCAATGGAACAGAGGCAGAGGGTGGATCAAAGGGACCACAAGGAAAGCGGTCAGAGGGAAAGTAGAAGAGAAGATAGGATCAGAGAAGTGAAAGAGATTAGTGAAATTATATAAACATAACAGCATTATAGAGAACAGGACAGCAAATCCTAGAGGGAGGGGGGGAGGGCATTGGGGGGAGGGGGATTGAGGTGGAGGGAGATATATTCGGTGGGACACTTGAATCTATGTAAACACAAATTAAAATCATAAAAAAATGATCCCCACAAACAAACAAGCAAACATAAAGACCCAAAAGAAATCAAGAAAAATAAACATGTGAGCAGAGATGTTTAATCAAAAGTAATCCTTTTTATATCTAATTATTATGTATGACAAAAAGGCAATAATCGAAATGTTAAAAATGGGAAATGTTTAATAAATTGTATTTCTTTATTTAGAGTGTACAGCCAAAAAAAATAAAATAAAGGTTGTGAAAACACAATAATGAGTGTTCTTCCTTCAGTGGCACGCCTACTTGCTACCCTTGGGACTGCCATGAGGTCACCTAAGACCTAGTTCTTTTTTTTTTTTAATGTTTTCTTTATTTATTTATTTTACAGGGACAGAGAGAGAGAATCAGAGAGAGGAATAGATAGGGACAGACAGACAGGAACAGAGAGAGGTGAGAAGCATCAATCATTAGTTTTTCGTTGCCGTTGCGGCACCATAGTTGTTCATTGATTGCTTTCTCACAGGAGCCTTGTCCACGGTCCTTTAGCAGACCAAGCAACCCCTTGCTGGAGCCAGTGACCTTGGGTCCAAGCTGGTGAGCTTTTGCTCAAGCAAGATGGGCCCGCACTCAAGCTGGCAAGCTCAGGTTCTCGAACCTGGGTCTTCCGCATCCCAGTCCGATGCTCTATCCACTGCGCCACTGCCTGGTCAGGCAAGACCTAGTTCTTGAAGGACACAAGCATCCCTTTATGGTGGCTGCAAGGTTGAGGGAAGAAGACCAAGCACAAAGCTCACAGCTAGATGCCAGGCAGCCAGCAGACCTGCGTGGGGAACTATCTGATCTAAGCCAGACAGTGTGGGCCTGATATCAGCAGCCCTTGGGGCTAGAGGCACAAAAGGAAGATTGGAAGGGGGTAGAGGGAGAGAAGAACCTAATTCATAAATCAGAACAGTTCTGAACCATCAGCAGGCCAGGGTCTGTTTACCAACTTCCAGATCGAGGATGGGTCCTGGGCGAGAACCAGCAAGGAACTAAGAAAGTATCAGAGCCCTGCAGGTCACATGTTCCCTGGTGACTGGGTCCCACTCCTGGCCTGTCAAACTTGATGTCTTTTTACTGAAAAGACAACAGCCATGCCAGCCAATATTGCAAAAGTTGTACATCTTAATATGCTCCCTAAAGTCATTTTTCAAACTCTTAGTAATTGCTTTAAAATGGAATTTTCATGAGTTTTTCTCACTTTACCTTTATATGTCAAAGAAGTGTTAGAATGGTAAGCTCAGTTGAAGAACAAAACACAATTATAAACTCCTCTGACTTCATTCATTCATTCATTCTTCATTTATTTGATGATTACCCATGAGCACTCTGTCAGGCACATGAAGAAGGTGGAGACGTGGAGCACCTGCCACACTGAGGGTCTGTGACCAGGGGAGAGCAGACAAGATGTGTGTGTCTTCTATATGTCTCAATTTAGGGTCCCTAGAAAGATCCAGAGACAAAGAACTACATGCAGAAGGTTTGGGGCAAATATTCATGGGAAATACATCTATAAAGACATGGGGAAGACAAAATCAAGAAAGGGAGGTGACCTGTAAAGCGCTGCAGCTGAGGCCTCTGCTAATCCTATGGAGAGTTCTTGATTGGCGTGGTCTTTCTGAGTTTCTCCAGATTGAGGCAAGGGGGCTGGGCTGTTGTATACCTGTCTCAGTGGTCACTGGCAGTGAATCTCCACCACAGGGTGGGCTGCTTTCCATTTCCAGGGGCAATGCCCGGAAAGGGGTACAGCTGTGAACCATCCTGCCAGCTGAGAACTTCTAGAATTATAAACAAATCATCAAACACAATGGCCACACCCTCCCCCTTACACTTCATGAACAGCAAACATTGCATCCCAGATGAATGGGCCATACTTACCCCTGACCCTTAGAAAATTTCAATGAGGAGGACTGCCTACTAGTATATTGTTCCAGGAAAGTGAGAACTTGGAGACAGCCTGATCTCATGCTTCACCATCTCTGAGAGTTTAATCACCCAGAAGAGTGTCTATTGCTTCATTAATTCTCTGACTATGACCATTACAGTCAGAAAAGCAAACAGAGCAGCTGGAGAAGACAAATACTACCTAGCCACCTGCAACATGAAGATGGACGCTGTACTGCTGCCAGGCAGTAGTTATCTGTACAGCAGGTTGACAGCTAATCCTGTTCCATGTGACCCTTGTTAAGAGGCCCTCTGTTTTATAAGAAGCACTCAGAAGCCAATTTACCACTTAAACAGATAAACTTCCCAACGGCAGCCACCAAATGCTCCCTTTCTTTTTCAGCTGAGGAGCATCTGAAAATAGTATACAGTCCCAGAATAGTGGTTGCACACCTGAATGTATGAGGGGACGGGTACGAGGCCAGGCTGGGAGGAGAGGGGTGGGAGGTGGGGGCGGGGGGCTGTAGAGAGAGGACCCTGTTACTGCAGCATAGACACTGGTGAGTAGAGCTAAGTTCCAGAGTGAGCTGTTATATGAAAGAAGAGAGAGGTTAGAAGGGTTGTCAAAATTTGTCTAGTCTACTCCCTCATTCTATATTAAAATAATTTTAAAAACCTCAAAAACTAAAACCCAGAGTGGAGAACTGACTTGCCCAACGTCACGCAAATAGCTCATGATAGGATCAGATTAGAACTTAGATCTCCTGATTTCCATTCCAGGATTCTGCACACCACCCCAAAGAACTTGGACGAAAGGGAGAAAAGTGGGTAACAAAGTAAGTAAAGAGATGAAGCTAAAATTTAAAAAGGAGAAGAACAGGGTGAAAGATTAAACTCGGAAAGATAGACACAGGCAAAGAACAATTATTAAAACTGATGCAGGTTCTAAAATTCATGTGCACAAAAGGAGCAGTGAAGCTAAATTCTCAGATATTCACTTTCATATTTAAGCAAAATGAATACATTACTTGTCACTCTTGTAGCAAAAAGATCACTTGGACCAAAAACGGGAAACCAAGCACCAGCCTGATATTGTGAGCACGGAAAGATGTTTGCTTCTGTTTACATCTCAGCCCACAAGTGAGGCCAGGAGGGCACAATCAGAGTCAGGTACCAGGGCAGAAGAGAGAGGGAGACCAACCTGAGGGTCCTCCTCTCATTCCTCCTCCATGGCATTCAGTGCAACTGGCTCCTGTGACTGTCCCAGAAGGGAAAACAGCTTCACTGTCAGGTTATCTCATTTTCCACATTTTAATAATAAATCTATTCTGGGTTGGTAAATGAAACAATTAAGTACTTAATGACAGGGTCACTTAGTGCCAAAAGAAAAGTTTGATTCTGCCAGACAAGACTAATGTCATTACTCACGCCAGGGTTCCCATATGACCCTCATCAATCTCCTTCCTTGAGCTGACTCATCCTTGATCTTGTTTCTCTGCAGAGTTGCCAGAAAGGGGGCACTAGGGATCCAGATGGGAAGGAAAGTCATTTACATGTTGGCTACTTAGGAAATTGAAAATCTGCCATGGGACTCTGGCACAGAGTGAATTGATTTCCTATAATATCTGGATCCTAAAGTTACTGGAGAAATAATGTTAGGAATAGGTGAGGAATTGGAAAGGCTGAGCAAGCAGAAGTTAACTAGCAGAGTAGGAAGAGGTCAGCATTCAGCAAGATGAGTGTTCAAGGCCCTTGTTCACTTGCATCCCTCATGAACCTGACTCTATTTTTTAGGTTGTTCCAACCTGAAGACCTGAATCCTGGGATCTCTCCTGTCATGCTTACCCTGACTCTTGCTTCCCTTGGCCTGATGATCTGATCCTCTGTGTTCCTGACCCTACTTCTTTCTATCCTAGAATTACCCTCTGTTCCTGACCCAGTAATGGTATGCCATGTACTCAGTGCTAAGCACTTGACATGAGCTATCTCATTTAATAAACTCTGGATCTCTGGCTTCAGTAGTACATGACCATACACCTAAGGCCTGCCTCCTCTGCACAGTTGGGGCTGGTGTACCATCTTACCCAAGGGGTGGGTCCCAGAATCACCAAGGGAACTTTGTCCAAATATACACGCCAGATCTGTCAAAACCTTCTGGATAGAATCTATTTCTAAAAATTTTCCCAGATGGTTGGAAAGATGACTCCTGATTAAGAGCTGTGGATCTGAGCTCTAAAGGGCATCCTGGCTTTGGCTAATCCCACCACTCCAGGAATACACCAAACTCCTTCTTTGCCGTGGAGGCCCTGCTGCAGCCCTAATCTGGGCACCTGGTGTATCTAGCTTCTCCTACACATTTCATTTCAACATGTTTTTTTTAAGTGATTTGGGGTTAAGCATTGGTTCAGATAATCTATTCTCTTTCTTTCACTGCTCAGAAACTTTTTTGGCAGAGACCACCTGAGTCCCTGGAAGAACTTTCAAGCATGCCACACCTATAACTCATTCAGTCTTCAAAATAAAAATGCTAATGATAACCAGAAATAGGATTGCACTGCCCCCAGATTTTATGGTAAGAATAGACAGCCTGTGAATCAGGTAATCAAAAGGGCAAGCTAGTGGGGAACCCATAACCTAATAAAACCGCCCAACCACCAATGCCTTTAATTAAGCATTAAATTAAGAAAGTAATTAAAAGTAATAATAATAATAGCTGGGCTATACTGCTAGGAAGGATGTATGGGAGATGAGGAAGAGATGCCCTTGACCGCATCCACTAAAAGAATAGAAAGGATTTTTCTAAATGTGGAAGCCACCCACTGAACAAGGTGTTGAAGGGCAGTAGAGAAAAGAAGCAACTTCCAATGTTGCCCAAGGCAAACAAATGGAGGCAAGTGCCAGTACAGTGGAGCAGAGTGGTAAAAAACAATCAGACTTTCAAACCAGACAGGCTTGAATTCAAATCCCAATTTCTTCACTTCTTATCTATGTGATGTCAGGGAAAGACACAACTTCATCTACTATAAGTGTCAAGAATCATCATATCTACATCACAGAGCTAATGTTGTATATTAATAACCAGACAACTTAGCTTCATAAGAAACTGTAGTTAAAATCATAACCTGACCTTTGGTGACACAGTGGATAAAGCATCAACCTGGAATGCTGAGGTCACCAGTTCGAAAACCTGGGCTTGCCTAGTCAAGGCACATATGGGAGTTGATGCTTCCTGCTCCTCCCCCTTTCTCTTTCTCTCTCTCTTTTCTAAAGTGAATAAATAAATTTTAAAAACTTTAAAGCCTGACCAGGTGGTGGTGCAGTGGATAGAGCGTCGACTGGGATGCAGAGGACTCAGGTTCGAGACCCCGAGGTTGCCAGCTTGAGCGCAGACTCATCTGGCTTGAGCAAAAAGCTCACCAGCTTGGACCCAAGGTTACTGGCTCGAGCAAGGGGTTACTCCGTCTGCTGAAGGTTCGTGGTCAAGGCACATAAGAGAAAGCAATCAATGAACAACTAAGGTGTCGCAATAAAAACTGATGATTGATGCTTCTCATCTCTCTCTATTCCTGTCTGTCTGTCCCTATCTATCCCTCTCTCTGGCTCTCTCTGTCCCTGGGGGAAAAAAAGCATAAAAAAACTTAAAAAAAGTAATATGTGTAAAGGAAAGCATTTAACTTAGTGCTGAGCAATGGCTAAGAGTTCAATAGATGGTCGACAATGACTATGATGACATAGATGTCCTCTCCAGATTTCTACTTCTGCTTCTCTGATGAATGTTAACCAGATGACTTTATTACTCCGAGCCTCATTTTCCTCCACACACAAGAAAAAGAAAGTAATTACCTCTAACCCCAATCCTACTTAAGTCTTTATTTTCCAAACAGTTAAGAAATGTAGGACAATATCTAATTAAAAAAATATATTGATCTTCAGCCTTTAAAAAATGAAATCCTGCCTGACCTGTGGTGGCGGATAAAGCGTTGACCTGGGAACACTGAGGTCGCCATTTCAAAACCCTGCACTGGTCTGGTCAAGGCACATATGGGAGTTGATGCTTCCAGCTCCTCCCCCCCCCCTTTCTCTCTTTCTCTCTCTCTCTCTCTTTCTCTCTCTCTCTCTCTCTGTCTCCTCTCTAAAATGAATAAAATAAGAATAAAATTTAAAAAAGAAAGAAAAAGGAAATCCTGCCATTTGAGGCAACACGGATAAACCTAGAGGACACTATGCTGACTGAAATAAGTCAGACACAGAAAGTCAAATACTGCATGACCCCATGTATACATGGAACCTAAAATAGTTGAACCCAGAGAAGCAGAGAGTGGAATGGTGGTTGCAGGAGCTGGAGTGGGAACGGGGATGAAGAGATATTGGTCAGGGGTAATAAAAAGTTCCATTATACAAGATCAGTATAGTCTGGTGACTTAATGTATAGCATAGTAACTATAGGTAAAAAATGTATTTGAGATTTCAAATCCACTAAGAGGATAAATCTTGTGTTCTTACCACACACAGAAAAAAGGGAACAGTAACTATATGAGGTGATGGTGAAGAGCTGTGAATCTGTTAATGACCCTGACTGTGGTGGTTATTTCACAATGAATATGTTTATCAAATCATCAATGTGTACATCTTAAATATATCCAATTTAAATTGCCAATTATATGTCAATAAAAAAGATATTGACACAGTGTGAAGTGGTATTGTTGCAGGAAGCAACCAGATGAAGAATAGACACTCAGATAACTTAATCGACAAAGGAAGAAGAATTTATTAAGCCGGTGGAGCATGTGGGGTTTGTAGTTCCAAAACAGGGGCTCCTCGAAGTTGATCTTCTTACAGGTTATATACCTTTACAATATCTAAGCAAGTAAGGTTTCCCAGAATTCAAGGAGAGGGGAGGGGAAGTTTTGGTGGTGTAAACAAGGGGGAAAGGGTTTCTAGGTCACTGGCCATAGTTACATACAGATATTACTGTTCTTGCTTTGTATTGTTACTATGGGATATAGTTAATTTATCACTGGCTGACTTGGTTACCCCATCTGGCTCTTTTCCCTTGTATTATTTTCACTTCTTCCTTCTCAGGGAAGAGGGGATCTGCTCCTCCTTCCTCACTTCCCCCTTTGAGACTTCAGAATGTCTTTTATACTGGAGTCTCACATTCTTCATTTTATTCCAAGGGGGAAGCCTGATAGTGCTGGGTAAAGTGTACATGGGCCATGGTTTATTGCTGTACTGTGGCCTCTATAATGTTTCTCATACTGTTCATTAATAATAGCAACAAACATGGACTTATTAAGCAAATTCCTAGGAGTAGTTATACTGCTCCTATTAGGGTTTTAAACCTATCAAAGCCTGAGAACCATTTTCCCAAAAGGCTACCAGGATTCTATCGGAGCCAAACTTGCATGGGCACATGTGCCAGTTTTTTCATCTTCTTGGCAAGGTCCTCAACTGCCTGTCCCTGGTCATCTATTTGTAGGCAACAATTAGTGAGATTGAATTTCCTATACACTCCTCCTTCTGCTGCTAGCAGATAATCTAGTGCTAATCTGTTTTGGTAGATAACATTTCTCATCTGAATTTGCTGATTTGCAAGGAGGGTTAGGGCTCTCCAGTCTCATTGGTAATGATTTCTAAATTGCCTGCAGTTGGATAATCCAGTTTAACATATAAAAGGGGGTGCAGTACCCCCAAGATCCATCCTCTGCCCAGGTGGCAGGTCCATAGTATTGGATTACCCACTCTGGGGGCTACTTATCATCTTTCCAGTCTCCTATCTGAAGTTCTCTTTTTATCCATTGTAAGGGCTGTGGAGCTGGGTAGCCAAGCAGTTCCCCTATTTTCAGAGGCAAGAAGATAAAGGAAGGCTTTATTGTACCTATTACACAGCTTCCTTGCCAATTCTTGGGAAGACAAGTATAAGCCCTATTTCCACAGATCTAGTAAAGTCCACGTGGTGCTATCCAGTCTCTAGCCCTGCCTGTGTTCTCCCAGGCTCTAGTTAGCTCAAGGAATCTGGCCAACAGATTTCTCTCTGTCTGGTTTTCTCATCACACACTTTGCTTGAAGATGGCATTATAATACCGTTGCCCAAGGCAAGTCAGTTCTCCAACTGATTCAGTCAGATCTCCTCCTCCTCTGGCTAAGCAGTACCACCCTATAATAGCATGTTTTAAAATCCATTGGCTCCATACTGTTTTCCACAGTGGCTGCACCAGTCTGCATTCCCACCAGCAGTCCAGGAGGGTTCCCTTTTCTCCACATCCTCCCCAGCACTTATTCTGTGTTGTTTTGCTGATGAGCGCCATTCTGACTGGTGTGAGGTGATATCTCATTGTGGTTTTAATTTGCATTTCTCTAATGATTAGTGATGTTGAGCATTTTTTCATATGACTATTGGCCATCTGTATGTCCTCCTTGGAGAAATTTCTATTCATTTCTTTTGTCCATTTTTTGATTGGGTTGTTTGTCTTCCTGGTGTTGAGTTTTATAAGTTCTTTATAAATTTTAGTTATTAACCCCTTATCAGATGTGCTGTCGAATATGTTCTCCCATTGTGTGGTTTGTCTTTTTATTCTGTTCTTATTGTCTTTAGCTGTGCAAAAACTTTTTAGTTTAATATAGTCCCATTTTTTTATCTTGCCTTTTATTTCATTTGCCCGTGCAGATAAATCAGCAAAAATATTGCTGCTACAGATGTCAGAGAGCTTGCTGCCTATGTTTTCTTCTAAGATGCTTATGGTTTCACGACTTACATTTAAGTCTTTTATCCATTTTGAGTTTGTTTTTTTGAATGGTGTAAGTTGATGGTCTAGTTTCATTTTTTTGCAGGTAGATGTCCAATTTTCCGAACACCATTTGTTAAAGAGGCCGTCTTTACTCTATTGTATGTTCTTTCCTCCTTTGTCAAATATCAGTTGTCCATAAAGCTGTGGGTTTATTTCTGGGTTCTCTGTGCTGTTCCATTGATCTATGTGCCTGTTCTTATGCCAGTACCAGGCTGTTTTGAGTATAAAGGCCTTGTAGTAAACCTTGGTATCTGGAAGAGTAATACCTCCTACTTTATTTTTTCTTTTTAAGATTGCTGAGCCCAAGTGTTCGTCAGAGGATGAGTGAATTAAAAAGCTTTGGTACATATATACTATGGAATACTACTCAGCCATAAGAAATGATGACATCGGTTCATTTACAACGAAATGGATGGACCTTGATAACATTATACGGAGTGAAATAAGTAAATCAGAAAAAAAAACTGAGAACAGCATGATTTCATACATAGGTGGGACATAAAAGTGAGACTATGAGACATAGACTAGAGAGTGGTGGTTACGGGGTGGGGGGAGGGATGGGAGGGTGAGATAGGGAGGAGGGGAGGGGCACAGGGAAAACCAGACAGAAGGTGACAGAGGACAATTTGACTTTCGGTGACGGGTATGCAACATAATTGAATGATATGATAACCTGGAGATGTTTTTGTTGTACATATGTACCCTGATTTATTGGTGTCACCCCATTAAATTAATAAAAAATTAAAAAAATCTAGTGCCTGTCATCAGAGGTATGAGCGGTCATTACATTTGGCCTAGCCTCTGAGGGAACTAGTTTCTTAACTTCCCACAGCCATCTGTTCCCCATTGAAGTTCTCCCACATATACAGCAAGAGGTGACATTTAAGGAATGGGCTATTCCCTCAGCTATTCTGAGGAGCAAGTTCTTAGTCGTTGGCAGGAGTGGTGATAGGGGTCTAATGCTTCTTCATAGAAAGACTTACATACTTTGAAGTTTCAAACCAGGTGGTTGTGTATCTGGCCTTGAATGATGAGTTGAGCATAGGGGTCTAGGCCAGCTCTATTAAGGCCAAGGGTTAATACCTCATTTTTCCTTCAATGGGGGTTCAGAGGATTCATTATAACTAGCTCTAAGGGATTGCACCCATAGCTAGTGCAATTTGACAGGGCTGTTCCTTTTCTCAAGTGTACTTCCATTTTCTTGGAACTATCCTTTTCCCAGGTTGCCCATAAGACACATGACCAATACACACAGCTAGTTTCACAGATGAAACTGTGAGTAATGAGAATAGACTGCAATGATTGAAGAAAAGTGTCCATGAGATGAAGAAACACCTGAGGCTACAATTTAAAAACTTTATTTTATTTATTCATCTTAGAGAGGAGAGAGAGAGAGAGAGAGAGAGAGAGGAGGAGCAGGAAGCATCAACTACCATACCTGCCTTGACCAGACAAGTGCAGGTTTTTGAACTGGCAACCTCAGCATTCCAGGTCAACATTCTATCCACTGCCTGAGGCTATAATTTAAAGGGTTCATTGAATCCTAGTTTAGATTGATGAGAAAAGACGCCTGTGAGCATATTCTAAGAAAGTTCTTAAATAATAATGATCAAGAGAGAAACTTGAAAACTTCCTGGAAAAGAATGCTACCAATTGGGGGGAATCTAACTTGCCTTGGACTTCTCACTTGCTCCCCAATAAGCTAGAACATTGCTGCTGAAATAGTAGAGCCCCCAATGGGAACTTCTTAGAAATACAGACTCTCCACTCCAATATTATGGAATAAGAGTTTGCATTTTAACAAGATCCACAGTGATCCGGAACATTGAGGAAGAAGGCAGTAAGAGACATCTACAGACTTTTGAGAAAGAAGTTGCCACCCAAATGCCCTTTAAGCAGTCAAGATACCATTTGCCTGTCAGGATAAAAGAGAGATACTTAACAAAAGACTTGAACTTGGAGAATATACCAGCTCTGGGGCCCATCTAAGAAAAATATGTGAGAAAAAAATAGTTAATACATAAACAAAAGAGAAAGACTTCAAGAAGAAGTAAGATAAAACAGGGAGCCAATAAACCTTGCATGTATAATTAAGTATTTATGGTAAGAATAGATTCTGTGATAATGTATAAATGAGAACCTTTGTACCAAAAGAAATAAATTATAAAAGAAATTCTAAAAACATGAAATATGAAAAATTCCTGTACGTCCTGCTCTGTTTTGTTGTAAACTTAAAATTGCTCTAAAAATGCTGTGATTCATATACACAAGGCCATGAAAAAGAAGGAAATATTACCTTTTATGACAACATGGATGGACCTGGAGACTATTATGCTAAGTGAAATAAGCCAGGCAGAGAAAGAAAAATATCATATGACCTCACTCATTTGAGGAATGTAATGAACAATGTGAACTGAGGAATGGAATAGAGGCAGGGGCAGGATCAAAGAGACCAGAGGGAAAGCAGTCAGAGGGAATGGGGATGAGAGGATGGAATCAGAGAAGGGAAAGAGATTAATTATAAATACATAACACAGCATTATAGAGTGCAGGACAGCAAATCCTGGAGGGAAGGGGGGAAAGCGTTGGGGGGAGAGGGAAAAGCGAGTATCAAAGGAAATAAGGAGGAGAAGGGAAGATATATTTGGTGAGACACTTGAATCTATGTAAACAAAATCGTTTAAAATTAATAAAAAAAATTAAAAGTAAGATATACATTTAAAATATGTGTATTTCTAAATAAATAAATAAATATTTTCAGAAGGAAAAGGTTATTTTTTTAAAAATTTTGTTTCTACCCAGTTCTAAATCCTAGTCTTGTCAAATAAAATAAATGATCAAATAAAACAACTTTGAACTTTACACCTCTTTTCTATTTTTGATTTGGAGTTTAACTCTAAATAGAAAATGCTGGCATATTTTAAAAAATGGTTAACTGATTTTCAAGTCACTTTGCAGTCACAACTCCCTCGCCTCTTAGTTGAAATGAAACATTGAAGAAATGGGCTTAGATAAAAGAAACATTTGTCACCAGAGGTGAATGTAAAATTCTGCAGTGGGTTGAAAGAGAATGTGAACTCTACTTCTCTAGACATTCACAGGAAGTTTGCGAAGTAGATATGTGGAGCAGAGGGTGCTGGATGGAGCTGGAAGGGCCTGGACTTTCTCATTCCCAGGACTACAGTACCGGCACTCCCATACCTTTGGAGCTACCTATGCAGTAAATGAAGGGTGGTCTGCTCACTATGAACTAGGCAGCCTGGCTTTTATATGTTTTATAAATTATAGTTCTAAGTAAACTTAAATTTGGTAAAATAGTTTCACTGCTTTTATAGAAAGAATGAAGGAAAGAAAAATAGAAGAAAGAAAGAAAGGAAAGGAAAGGAAAGAAAGAAAAGAAAGAAAGAAAGAAAGAAAGAAAGAAAGAAAGAAAGAAAGAAAGAAAGAAAGAAAGAAAGAAAGAAAGAAAGAAAAGAAAAGAAAAGAAAGAAAGAGAAAGAAAAGGAAAGGAAAGGAAAGGAAAGGAAAGGAAAGGAAAGGAAAGGAAAGGAAAGGAAAAAAAAGGAGAGACAGAACAGGAAAGAAATATATTGAAAACCACTTACAGTTCAATCAGCTCTTCTTACCTTGAAATATTGATTTTTGTTTTCTAAGGACAAAGTAAAGGAAGTTCTACAGTCGACAGTGGGCACCCAATCTCTGGAACTTGTTTCCCTCAGAGATGTTATGGGTTCAGAAACACAAAGACTCTCATATCTTGCTCACATATTTATTACCCACTCTGCCAGGCTTGCAGTGTCAATAAGATATGCATGAGTCCCACTGCTCATATTTCCACAGTTGAAAAAAATTATAAGTAGAGGCCCACAATTAGCAAAGAAAAGAGTATCTCCCCACAAAGCATCTTAGTCTTAGAGCGTGAGCTTCCATAGACCAGAGGCCCTAATAGACCTTACGCCTCTGATTACCCAGATCACCAACTTAGAAAACCATCATCAGCAGTCTTTGTGATCAGAGCCATCCCTGGACAAGATTGTGAACCTGACCTCCTTCATCTTGATTTGACTCAATTCCTCTTTCTTCTCCCAAATATGCCTTCTCCCACTACCTCCTGGCTTGGCCCCTGCTGTGATGGTTGAGTTGCTCTTTCCATAGCATGGAATTTCTGAAGACTCAGCCTCAGAGAAGAAAATCTCCAATTCTAGACACTATGATCATCTAGTAAGAGGGATACTTTTCAGCTACATTCCTAAAAGTTACACCAGCAATGTGCACTGTCTTCTGTCAAGTGACCTATGATGACAACACAGAACAAAGGCACAGGTCCTCACAGGGACCAAACACATTAGATGCTCTAAACTTTGTGTGAAATGGGAAGCAGCTGTCCTAGAACTCCACCCTTGTTTTATTTTAATCTCTATCATACATTCTTCTTATAAAGCCATGTTCCCTCTCTATGCTCACTGAACTAGTAGCCCCTGCTGTGATGACTAGAGGAACTTCCTTCCTCTAATGAAAGTGACAGAAATGACCAATAAACCCATGAATTAAATTAGTTTCTCTGTTCCTCAGTGATCAGATTTGACTCTGATTTTATTTCAAGTGCAGAGAACACAGATCAATCATCATGCTGGACTTATTAGAATTAAAGTCCTTGTCTCCTGTCCATGTTCTGACAGGAGGTAGACCAGAAACTAGTGAGGTAGAAAAAAACTTTAAGTCTGGTCAGTCTTCCAAGAAGGGTAATAAGATGTGCCTTTCTTCCTGCCTTCATTAGAAATCATGTTCAGACTTGGAAATGATACCTGCCTTCCCAGAGACACGAGGATGCTGAGACACAAGTAGTTTCAGTAAGCAGACCCTCTCAGAGCCTCCTGCGTGCAGCGCCACCTCTCCCCCCCTCCCCACCGCCTGCCACCCTGCCTCAGGTCCAGCACAACTCCCCACTCCTTTGGCCGAGATGTTAGCCACTTGTCTCACTCCCCCTCCTGTCGCCTTTCCAGTCTGACAATTGAACCCCAGGTTTTCATACATGTCAGTTCCTTCTATTCCAACTACAGCTGACCTATGATATTCTGAGTTACTGCTTACTCTGATGGCCATGGCACCCTGGGCAGTCTTTTCTTTGCCTCCTCAAGCATGAACTCCACCTCCTTTTGCCCAATTCTGTTCACATTTTGGCCCAATTCCACAGCTCACATAAGATCTCACACAAGAATTTACTGAAGAGGATATGAGACTTGTGAAAGTCAGCTAAAGTGCCCCAGCCAGTAGTCAGCTGAGCCCACACTTGTGACAGAGCTCAGTTGAGAGCAGAAGGACCACCAGCCTAACTTGCTGACCTGCAGAATTGTGAACTAACAATATGCTTATGATTTTAAGTCAACTGAGTTTGGAGTGAAACAATACTATTTGTGTAATTGGTAACTGCTAATATTATCAATATTATAATAGTCCTCAGCATAAAGTTCAATGTTTGAATTAAATTTTCTTTTGTCTATATGTTTCTTGCAAGGCTTTTTGTTTTCGTTGCCAACTTCTGTGCACTTCATTGCCTTCAGTGCAAGTAAACCACAACCTATATCTTGTTCCTTTCCTTACCATCTGCTAAAATAAAAAAGATTAATACAAGGTTTTGAAAGAATAGTTTAACAGACTATTAAAAGAAGTAACTTATAAGTAAAAACTACTTACTGGTTATCAAAAATGTATTAATTGAGTTTCAAGTTGGCCCAGCACTTCTGATAGAAACAATCAGGTTATAAAAATATATAACACATATTTTTGGCCCTCAAAATTGCTGAAAATCTGAGAAGCTTAAATCTAAGTAGCTTAAAATAATAAAAAAGAATAAAACTAATTCACATAAAATTATTAAGAGGAAGCAAGATGGCGACGCAGTAAGCGGACAAAGCAACTTCCAACTCCCAGAACCAAAGTGGATTATAACTCAATTTTAAGAACCATCATCTGGATAAACCAACTATGAACTAAACTAAGTGGACTCTTCAACCAAGGAACACAGAAACCGCATTGAGACTGGTAGGAATAGCGAAAATGCGAAGAGGGCTGCCCAGCTCCCCGGAGCAAACGGAGCCCGGAGAGACCCGTGTGGCAGGAGGAAAGTATGGCGAAGAGGGAGGGACCTGGGTACCAGGAACCAAGCCCCAGCCTACAGTCCCAGAGCCTAGAAGAGGCAATTGGAAAGTTTTGAGCTGTGAAACAAGTGAGGGAGCTCCCAGGCCTACAGTGTGGAGTATTAGGTCCCTTCCTACTCTGCTGAGGGTTGCTGAAGGGTTAGGGGCGGCAGGACGCTGAAACACGGTTCTGTCGGTGTGGGCAGAGGCCAAGCCGGTGTGAGTTCGGTCTAGCCCAGCAGGGTCGGAGGGGACACGCGAAAGCGCTCCGGAAGCTGCGGGTCCATCTGTAATGCCACCTACGGGGACAAAGCGGGAGGCCAGGAACGGGCAGAAATCTGCTCTGAGACCCTGCGCAAGCCGGGCCTGACCGCGGGGACCGGGCTAGGACCAGGGATGGGCTGGAGCTCGCGGCTGAGCTCACCCTACCAGCCCCGCCTGGCCAGAGAAACCGCAGTTTGCCATTATACGTGCGCGAGCGAGCTCCAAGAGCGGGAATAGGGTAGACCCCGAGACAGGTGGAAGCTCGCAGCTGAGCCCACGCTACTATCCCCGCCCAGCTGGAGAAACCGAGGATTGCCATTCTACGTGCACGAGCGGGCTCCGAACGCAGGGGCAGGGTAGATCCCAAGAAAAGTAGAAGCTCGCAACTGAACCCATGCTACTATCCTCGCCCGGCTGGAGAAACCGCGATTTGCCATCCTACGTGCACGAGCGGGCTCCGAACTCAGGGGCGGGGTAGAGTCCGGAACGAGCGGAAGTAAGCAGCTGAGCGGAAGCCAGCAAACACGCCCAGCCCAATAAACCTAAGTTTTCGACCCTGCGCAGAAGGGCCCTGGCCTCGAGGGCAGGGCTAAAGCTCCGGACAGGCAAAGGTTCACAGCTGAGAGCACTTCAAAAGCCACGCCCAACCCACGAAACTGTGGCGAGCAGGCTCTGACTGCGGGCTCTGGGCGGAAGTCCAGAAACGGGCTGGATCCATAGCAGAGCAAAGGTGCTCACCTCTGCCCATGGTGCTGAGGCTTGGGGCATGAGTGACAGCCCCTCCCGCAGAGGAGAGGCAGAAATCACAGCAAAAACCACAGTGTGCCGACGCTGGCAATGCCCATACCCAACCACCCAAGGCAGCAGCAGAGGGGGTGGGGGGCCTGCAGACAGACCACACCTAGAGAACACAAAGGCAACACCTACTGGACTCCAGTGGCCACAACTTGTTTATACACAGACAAAATGGGCAGGCAGAGGAATGCAAACAAAATGAATCAAGAGAAATCCCCAGACAAGGACCTGAATGAACCAGATATAACCAAATTACCAGATGCAGAATTTAGAATAATGATAGTTAGGATGTTCAAACACATTAGAGCAACAATGGATAGTCATTATGAATACCTAATAAAGAGATAACAAGTATAAAAAACAAAATTGAAATAATAAAAAAGAATCAGACAGAAATGACAAATACAGTATCAGAACTGAAGATCACAATGGAAGGAATTAAAAGCAAGATGAATCACGCTGAGGATCGAATAAGCAAGTTAGAGGACACAATAAACAAAGGCACAGAAGCAGAGAAGAAAAAGGAAAAGAGACTTAAAAAATGTGAGGAAACTCTAAGGGAGCTCTGTGACAACATGAAGAGAAACAATATTCGCATCATAGGGGTGCCTGAAGAAGAGGACAGAGGACAGGAAATGGAAACTTTGTTCAATCAAATCATAGCAGAAAACTTTCCTAAATTAAGGCTGGGAAACACTCCGCATGTTCACAAAGCACACAGAACTCCATTAAAGAGAAACCCAAAAAGATCTACACCAAGACACATCATAGTTAAAATACCAAAGCTAATGGATAAAGAAAAAATTTTAAAAGCTTCTAGGGAAAAAAAGGCTATCACCTACAAAGGAGCCCCCATAAGGATTACATTGGACTTCTCAACAGAAACACTTGAGGACAGAAGGGAATGGCAAGATATAATCAAAGTAATGCAGAATAAGAACCTAAAACCAACACTACTCTATCCAGCAAGGCTAACCTTTAAAATTGAAGGAGAAATAAAGAGCTTCACAAAAAAGGAAAGCCTCAAGGAATTCATAAAAACCAAACCAATTCTGCAAGAGATACTAAGGGGCCTCTTGTGAACAGTTTAAAGAGAGGAAAGAATAGAGCAAAAGAAGAATACTGCTTTAAAGAATAAATTGGCAATAAACAACTACATATCAATAATAACCTTAAATGTAAATGGATTAAATGATCCAATCAAAAGACATAGGATAGCTGCATGGATAAAGAAACAGGACCCATACATATGCTGTCTACAAGAGACACACCTTAAAACAAAAGATGCACATAGACTGAAGGTAAAAGGATGGAAAAAAATATTTCATGCAAATAGAAATGAAAAAAAAAGCCGGGGTAGCAGTACTTATAGCTGACAAAATGGACTTTAAAACAAAGGCTGTAGTAAGAGATAAAGAAGGACATTACATAATGATAAAGGGAACAATTCAACAGGAAGATATAACTATTATAAATATCTATGCACCAAATATAGGAGCCCCGACATAAATAAAGCAGACTTTGATGGATATAAAGGGCGAGATTAACAGCAATACTATCATAGTAGGGGATTTCAATACCCCTCTAACAACACTGGATAGATTCTCAAGAAAGAAAATTAATAAAGAAACAGCAGACTTAAAGAAAACACTAGATCAACTTGATTTAATAGATATCTTCAGAACTTTTTATCCTAAAGCAGTAGAATATACATTCTTCTCAAGCGCTCATGGTACGTTTTCTAGGATAGACCACATGTTAGGTCACAAAAATGGTCTCAATAAATTTAAGAAGATTGAAATCATATCAAGCATTTTCTCTGATCACAATGCCATGAAACTAGAAATTAACCACAAAAGAAAAACCGAAAAATACTCAAACACTTGGAAACTAAATAGCATGATATTAAATAATGAATGGATTAGCAATGAGATCTAAGAAGAAATAAAAAAGTTTCTAGAAACAAATGATTATGAGCATACATCAACTCAAAATTTATGGGACAAAGCAAAAGCAGTTCTAAAAGGGAAGTTTATTGCACTACAGGCATATCATAAGAAGCTAGAAAAAGCTCAAATAAGCTACCTGACCCTGCATCTAAAAGAACTAAAAAAATAACAACAAATAAAACCCAAGACAAATAGAAGGAAGGAAATAATAAAGATCAGAGCAGAAATAAATGACATAGAGGCTATGGAAACAATACAGAGGATTTATAAAACCAGGAGCTCGTTCTTTGAAAAGGTAAACAAGACTGATGAACCTTTAAGTAGACTCACCAAGAAAAAAAGAGAGAGGACTCAAATAAATAAAATTAGAAAGGACAGTGGAGAAATAACAACTGACACAACAGAAATACAAAGCATTGTAAGAAAATACTATGAAGAACTATATGCCAAAAATGAAACAATCTAGTTGAAATGGACAAATTTATTGAATCATATGACCTTCCAAAAATCAATATGGAAGAATCAGAACACCTAAACAGACCAATTACAATAAATGAGATAGAAACAGTTATCAAAAAACTCACAAAAAAGAAAAGTCCTGGGCCTGCCTGATGGCTTCACAAGTGAATTCTATCAGAAATTCAAAGAAGAACTAACTCCTATCCTCCTCAAGCTATTTCAAAAAACTCAAGAGGAAGGAAGACTTCCAAACTTCTTTTATGAGGTGAGCACAATTCTAATCCCAAAACCGGGCAAAGACAACACAAAAAAAGAAAATTATAGGCCTATATCCCTGATGAATTTAGACGCTAAAATTCTCAACAAAATATTAGACAACCAGATCCAGCAATATATGAAAAAATCATACACCATGATCAAGTGGGATTTATTCTGGAGAGGCAAGGCTGGTTTAATATTCGCAAATCAATCAATGTGATTCATCACATAAACAAAAGGAAGGACAAAAATCACATGATAATTTCAATAGATGCAGAAAAGGCATTTGATAAAATCCAGCACTCTTTCATGCTCAAAACTCTAGGTAAAGTGGGAATACAGGGAACATTCCTTAACATGATAAAGGCCAACTATGACAAACCAACGGCAAACATCATACTAAATGGACAAAAATTGAAAGCAATCCCTTTAAGATCGGGAAGCAGGCAGGGGTGCTCCTTTCACCACTCTTATTCAACATAGTTCTGAAAGTCCTAGCTACAGCAATCAGACAAGAAGAAGAAATAAAAGGCATCCAAATTGGAAAAGAAGAAGTAAAACTGTCACTATTTGCAGATGATATGATATTGTATATTGAAATCCCTAAAGTCTCAGTCAAAAAACTACTGGACCTTATAAATGAATTCAGCAAGGTGGCAGGATATAAAATTAATACTCAGAAATCAGAGGCATTTCTATATACCAACAATGAACTGTCAGCAAAAGAAATTAAGGAAACAATCCCCTTAAATATTGCAACCAAAAAAATAAAGTACCTAGGAGTAAATTTAACCAAGAAGGTTAAGGACTTGTACTCGGAAAACTATAAAACATTGATAAAAGAAATCAAGGAAGATACAAACAAGTAGAAGTATATACCGTGCTCATGGCTAGGAAAAATAAACATCATTAAAATGTCTATATTACCCAAAGCAATTCATAAATTCAATGCAAAACCAATTAATATACCAATGACATACTTCAAAGATATAGAACACATATTCCAAAAATTTATATGAAACCAAAAAAGAACACGAATAGCCTCAGCAATCTTAAAAAGAAAAAATAAAGCAGGAGGTATCACTCTTCCAGATATCAAGGTTTACTGTAAGGCCATTATACTCAAAACAGCCTGGTACTGGCATAAGAACAGGCACATAGATCAATGGAACAGAACAGAGGACCCAGAAATAAACCCACAGCTTTATGACAACTCATATTTGACAAAGGAGGAAAGAACATACAATGGAATAAAGACAGCCTCTTTAACAAATGGTGTTGGGAAAATTGGACATCTACCTGCAAAAAAATGAAACTAGACCATCAACTTACACCATTCACAAAAGCAAACTCAAAATGGATAAAAGACTTAAATGTAAGCCATGAAACCATAAGTATCTTAGAAGAAAACATAGGCAGCAAGCTCTCCGACATCTGTAGTAGCAATATATTTGCCAATTTATCTCCACGGGCAAATGAAATAAAAGGCAAGATAAACAGATGGGACTATATCAAACTAAAAAGCTTTTGCACAGCTAAAGACAATAGGAACAGAATAAAAAGACAAACCACACAATGGGAGAACATATTCGACAGCCCATCTGATAAGGGGTTAATAACTAAAATTTATAAAGAACTTATAAAACTCAACACCAGGAAGACACACAACCCAATCAAAAAATGGGCAAAAGAAATGAATAGAAATTTCTCCAAGGAAGACATACAGATGGCCAATAGGCATATGAAAAAATGCTCAACATCACTAATCATTAGAGAAATGCAAATTAAAACCACAATGAGATATCACCTTACACCAGTCAGAATGGCACTCATCAGCAAAACAACACAGAATAAGTGCGGGCGAGGATGTGGAGAAAAGGGAACCCTTCTGCACTGCTGGTGGGAATGCAGACTGGTGCAGCCACTGTGGAAAACAGTTTGGAGATTCCTCAGAAAATTAAATATCGAACTGCCTTTTGACCCAGCTATCCCACTTATAGGAATATACCATAAGAATACCATAGCACTGTTCGAAAAGAAGAAATGCACCCCCATGTTCGTGGCAGCATTGTTCACAATAGCGAAGATCTGGAACCAGCCCAAGTGTCCGTCAGAAGACGAGTTGATTAAAAAGCTTTGGTACATATATACTATGGAATACTACTCAGCCATAAGAAACAATTACATCGGATCATTTATAACAAAATGGATGTACCTTGTTAACATTATGCGGAGTGAAATAAGTAAATCAGAAAAAAAGAAAAACTGAGAACATCATGATTTCATACATAGGTGGGACATAAAAGTGAGAATATGAGACATGGACAAGAGAGTGGTGGTTACGGGATGGGGGGAAGGAGGGATGTGTGGGAGATAGGGAGGAGGGGAGGTACACAGGGAAAACCAGATAGATGGTGACAGAGGACAATTTGACTTTTGGTTATGGGTATGCAACACAATTGAATGATAAGATAACCTGGAGATGTTTTCATTGTACATATGTACCCTGATTTATTGGTGTCACCCCATTAGAATTAATAATAATAAAATATATATATAAAAAAATATTAGAAAGCAATGACATGTTGATTGGCATGATAAAGGCTAGAGCCAGTAAGAGTTTGAAGAGGAGCCCGATGGGTATGTGTTACAATAAGGAGGACTGTTCTCTAAATGGTGATTGGGGGGGGGGATGTTTGTGTAGTTTGGTGGGTACATCACGATAAAAACATAGAAAGGACAATGAATTTCAAGACAGTGAACATGGTGTGATATGGGAAGACTGTCCTACTAAAGTATGAAGGACACATTAGCAAACAGTGAGGAGAGACACCCAGTTGTGAAGATCAGATTTTCCTGGGTGGGTTTGTGGTACAAAAAGCAGCCAGTGAAAAGAAGGGCAGGTCAACTGCAAGCTATCAAGATGGCATTGCATCGCTAAACCCAATCTTGAGAATTTATTCCCAAGCTATCAAAAACAAGAAAGTTATACATGTAAACATACTTTGTGCCAAGGCAGTCACAGGAAAGGAGAAACTTTAAATACAACATGCCCACCAGCTGACAAGTGACAAAGCATAACAACTTCAAGGAATGTTCTTCAGTCATTGTGAAAAGATACATGAGGAGTACAGGCAGCCTGACCAGGAGGTGGCACAGTGGATGGAACATTGGACTAGGACACAGGAGACCCACTTTTGAAACCATGAGGTCTCAGGCTTGAGCACAGGCTCATCCAGATTGAGCACGGGCTCACCAGTTTGTGCGTGGGATCATAGACATGACCCCATGGATGCTGGCTTAAGCCCTAAGGTCACTGGCTTGAAGCCTAAAGTCACTGGCTTGTCCCAAGTTTGCTGGCTTGAGCAAGGGGTCACTCACTCTGATAAAGCCCCCTGGTCAAGGCACATATGAGAAATCAATCAATGAACAGTTAAGGAGCTACACCAGAGAATTGATGCTTCTCATCTCTCTCCCTTCCTGTCTGTCCCTATCTACCTCTCTGTCTCTATCACACACACACAAAAATATATACAAACAGCAATGTGCCTATAATGTAAAATTAAATATAAAAAACTAAATTATATCTAATTTATTCAAACTTATAGAAACTAAAGTCTATATAATTTATGTTATAAATTATGGCATAAATAATTATATAAAAGAATACATAAATAACTGAAAGTAGCTATATGTGGGTTTGAGACAAATTTTTAATCATTTAAAATGTTACACAGTTTAATGGTGAGGTAATAATAGTCAGTTCTGAGTTGAAAATAATGAGCTATACAAAAGAGGTGACAGAATAAAGAAAAAGTGACACAAAAAGTTTTGCCAAACTGGTCTGGACAGCTCTATGATCATACTTTCAAGGCTACATACTTATACTAGATTGTTGTTCAACTCTCCCACTTGTGTGCCTTTATTTTAATTACCTCCATCACCTTTTTATTTTTTTTACAGGGACAAAGAGAGGGATAGACAGGGACAGACAGACAGGAACGGAGAGAGGTGAGAAGCATCAATCATTAGTTTTTCGTTGCCATCGCAACACCTTAGTTGTTCATTGATTGTTTTCTCATATGTGCCTTGACTGCGGGGCTTTAGCAGACCGAGCGACCCCCTGCTGGAGCCAGCGACCTTGGGTTCAAGCTGATGAGCTTTTGCTCAAGCCAGATGGGCCCACGCTCAAGCTGGTGAGCTCAGGGTCTCGAACCTGGGTCTTCCGCATCCCAGTCTGACGCTCCATCCACTGAGCTACCGCCCAGTCAGGCTACCTCCATCACTTTTAACTGCTCCCTTAAACACTCTTAATATGCTGATAGCACAAGACACCCCAAAACTATAGCCCTGAGCTGCCATTCCTGGTGATGAGTTTGGAGGTACTGGTCTCAACCTTCTTTTTTTTCTTGAACTCAGAATGAGTATCCTTTTTTTCCTTTTCTCTTTTTTAGACAATTAATTTTAACAGGGTGACATTGATTTATAAGGGTACATTGATTCAGAGAAAACATCTCCAGGTCATTTTGACATTTGATTATGTTGTATACCCATCACCCAAAGTCAAATTGTCTTCCATCACCTTCTATTTGGTTTTCTTTGTACTCCTCCCTTCCTCCACCCCCTCCGTCCCTCTTTTCTCCTCCCCCTGGTAACCACCACACTCTTGTCCATGTCCATGAGTCTCATTTTTGTGTCCCACCTATGTATGGAATCATACAGTTCTTAGTTTTCTCTGATTTACTTATTTCACTCAGTATAATGTTATCAAGGTCCATCCATGTTGTTGTAAATGATCTGATGTCATCATTTCTTATGGCTGAGTAGTATTCCATAGTATATATGTATCACATCTTCTTTATTCAATCCTCTACTGAGGGACATTTTGAACAATGTCTTGGCCACTGTGAACAATGCTGCAATAAACATGGGGCTGCATGTGTCTTTACATACCAATGTTTTTGAGTTTTTTGGGTAGATACCCAGTAGAGGGATTGCTGGGTCATATGGTAGTTCTATTAAGTTTTTGAGGAATTACCATACTTTCTTCAATAGTGGTTGTACTACTTTACATTCCCACCAACAGTGAATGAGCATTCTTTTTTCTCCACAGCCTCTCCAACACTTGTTATTACCTGTCTTGATGTTAATAGCTAATCTAGCAGGTGTGAGGTGGTATCTCATTGTAGTTTTGATTTGCATTTCTCTAATAGCTAGTGAAGATGAGCATCTTTCATATATCTGTTGGCCATTTGTATTTCTTCTTGGGAGAAGTGTCTGTTCATGTCTTCTTCCTATTTTTATTGGATTGTTTGCTTTTTTGTTGTTGAGCTTTGTGAGTTTTTTTTGTATATTTTGAATATTAGGCCCTTATCTGTGCTGTTGTTTGAAAATATCATCTCCCATTTAGTTAGCTGTCTGCTTGTTTTGTTGTTGGTTTCTCTTGATGTGCAAAAGCTTCTTAGTCTGATGTGGTCCCATTTATTTATCTTTGCCTTCACTTATCTTGCCTTTGAAGTCAAATTCATAAAGTGCTCTTTGTGGCCAAGGTCCATAAGTTTAGTACCTATGTTTTCTTCTATGTAATTTATTGTTTCAGGTCTTATATTTAGGTCTTTAATCCATTTTGAATTAATTTTAGTACAAGGGGACAAACTGTAGTTGAATTTCATTGTTTTGCATGTGGCTTTCCAGTTTTCCCAGCACCATTTACTGAAGAGGCTTTCTTTTCTCCATTATGTGTTTTTGGCCCCTTTAGCAAAGATTATTTGACCATATATATGTGGTTTTATTTCTGGGCTCTCTATTCTGTTCCATTGGCCTGAGTGTCTATTTTTCTGACAATACCATGCTGTTTTGATTATCGTGGCTCTATAATATAATTTGATGTCAGGTATTGTAATGCTCCCAGCTTTGTTCTTTTTCCTTAGGATTACTTTGGCTATTTGGGGTTTTATATATTTCCAGATACATCTGATGATTTTTTGTTCCTTTTCTTTAAAAAATGACATTGAAATTTTGATGGGAATTGCATTAAATTTGTATATTGCTTTGGGTAATATGGTCATTTTGACTATATTTATTCTTTCTATTCAAGAAAAAGGAATATTTTTTTCATTTTATTGTATTATTTTTATTTCCCTTAACAATGCTTTGTAGTTTTCATTATATAGGTCCTTTACATTCTTTGTTATGTTTATTCCTAGGTATTTTATTTATTTTTTTGTTGTAACCATAAAAGGGATTATTCTTTTTAGTTCTTTTTCTGATGTTTCATTGTTGGCATATAGGAAGGCAACAGATGTATGTATATTAATTTTGTATCCTGCGACCTTACTGTATTGGTTTATTGTTTCTAATAGTCTTTTCTGTGACGTCTTTGGGGTTTTCGATGTATAGGATCATATCATCTGCAAAAAGTGAAATCTTTCCTTTTTCTTTCCCAATATGTATGCCTTTTATTTCTTTCTCTTGTCTGATTGCTCTTGCTAGAACTTCCAGCACTATGTTGAATAAGAGTGTAGAGAGTGGGCAACCCTGTCTTGTTCCTGATTTTAGAGGAAAGGTCCTCAATTTTATGCCATTTAATATGATGTTTAGCTGATGGTTTGTCATTAGTGGTTTGTTTTACTATGTTGAGATATTTTCCTTCTATACCCATTTTGTTGAGTGTTTTACACATAAAATGGTGGTGTATTTTATCAAATGCATTTTCTGCATCTATTGATAGGGTCATATAATTTTTGTTCTTTGTTTTGTTGATATGGTGTATTATGTTAACTGTTTTAAGTATGTTGAACCATCCTTGTGATTCTGGGATGAATCCCACTTGATCATGATGAATTATTTTTATAATGTGTAATTGTATTTGATTTGCTAGTATTTTGTTTAGTATTTTAGCATCTGTATTCATTAGAGATATTGGTCTGTAGTTTTCTTTCTTTGTGTTGTCCTTGCCAGGTTTTGGTATGAGGGTTATGTTGGCATCATAAAATGTGTTTGGAAGTATTGCTTCTTCAATTTTTTGGAAGACTTTGAGTAGAATAAGAACCAAGTCTTTGAATGTTTGATAGAATTCACTAGTATAGCTGTTTGACCCTGGACTTTTATTTTTTCAGAGGTTTTTGATAGTTGTTTCTATTTCCTCCCTGCTTATGGGTCTGTTTAGGCTATCTACTTCTTCATGATTCAGTCTAGGAAGATTGTATTGTTCTAGGAATTTATCCATTTCTTCTAGATTGTTATATTTGGTGGCATATAGTTTTTCATAGTATAATACAATAATTCTTTGTATATCTATGATATCTGTGGTGATTTCTCCTTTCATTTTGGATTTTGTTTATAAGAGTCCTTTCTCTTTTATCTTTAGTGACTCTTACCAAGGGTTTGTCAATTTTGTTGATATTTTCAAAGAACCAGCTCCTGGCTTTATCAATTTTTTCTATAGTTTTTCTGTTTTCTATTTCATTTATTTCTGCTCTGATTTTTATTATTTCCTTTCTTCTGCTGGTTTTGGGTTGCCTTTGTTCTTCTTTTCCTAGTTCCTTAAGATGTGAAGTTAAGTGGTTTACTTGGGCTCTCTCTTGTTTGTTCATATAGTCCTGTAGTGATATGAACTTCCCTCTTATTACTGCTTTTGTTGCATCCCAGATATCCTGATAATTCATATTGTCATTTTCGTTTGTCTGTATGTATCATTTGATCTCTGCTTTTATTTCTTCTTTGACCCACTCATTTTTTTAGAAGTATGTTGTTTAATTTTTACATTTTTGTGGTTTGTTTACTACTTTTTTGTAGTTGAATTCTAGTTTCAAAGCTCTATGGTCAGAAAACATGTTTGGCACAATTTCAATCTTTCTGAATTTGCTGCTGTTAGTTTTGTGGTCCAACATATGGTCAATTCTTGAAAGTATTCCATGTGCACTGGAGAAAAATGTATACTCTGGAGCTTTGGAATGAAATGTCTTGTAGATGTCTATCATATCCAATTGTTCTAGTGTTTTGTTTAAAGCTGATATTTCTTTATTAATTTTCTGTTTGGATGAACGATCTAGGGCCATCAGCAGTGTATTGAGGTCTTCAAGTATGATTGTATTTTTGTCAGTTTTTATTTTTAGGTCAGTTAGTAGATGTCTTATATATTTTAGTGCTCCATGGTTTGGTGCATATATATTAAGAAGTGCTATGTCTTCTTGATTCAATGTCCCCTTTATCATTATGAAATGACCATCTTTGCTGATTACCTTTGCTGTCTTGTAGTCAGCATTGTTAGATATGAGTATGGCTACACCTGCTTTTCTTTGGATGTTATTTGCTTAGAGAATCGTTTTCCAACCTTTCACTTTGAATTTGTTTTTATCCTTATAGCTTAGATGTATTTTTTGTAGGCAGCATACAGTTAAATTTCTTTTTAAAATCCATTTTGCTACTCTGTGTCTTTTAATTGGTGAGTTCAATCCGTTTATATTTAGTGTAATTATTCACACTTGAGGGTCTCCTATTGCCATTTTATATATTGCGTTCTGATAGCTCTGTATCTTGTTTGGTTCTTCTCTTTTGTTTTTCTATTGTTTGTTTTTGTTTGGTTGTATTCTATACTTCTTTTCTCTGTTTCTTTTTTTTTAAGCCCTGTGTTTCTGTGGTGATTATTTCAGGTCTGGTTACCATTGAGTAATAGAAAGGATACATATTATATTCATTGTAGTACATTATCTCATGAGTGCTTCTGCACTCCATTCTCCTTTGCTACTGTTAATCTTTGTCCTCTCCCCTTTTTTTGTTTTTGTTGTCACAAATTAATCTTGTCTTTATTGTGATCTTGATGGAGATTTACTTGTAGTTTTGTTTTGTTTTGTTTTTTGTATCTGGTCATATAACACCCTTTAGTATATCCTGATGTGTGGGTTTTCTGGTGATAAATTTCCTCATCTTTTCTATATCTGTGAATGTTTTTATTTTTCCTTTGTATTTGAAGGATGGCTTTGATAGATATAGTATTCTTGGCTGAAAATTTCTCTCTTTCAGAATTTTAAATATTGGGTGCACTCTCTTCTGGCTTGCAGAGTTCCAACTGAGAAATCTGATGATAACCTAATCAGCCTTCCTTTATATGTTGTATTCTTCTTTTCCCTGGCTGCCTTGAGGATATTTTCTTTATCATTGGTTTGTGCTATTTTCATTATGATGTGCCTTGATATAGGTTTGTTTGGGTTAAAATAACCTGGTGTTCTGTTTGCTTCTTGAATTCAAGGCTCTAATTCCTTCCACAGGCTTGGGAAGTTCTCATCTATTATTTGTTTGAATATGTTCTCCATTCCATTTTCTCTCTCTTCTTCTGATATGCCCATTATTCTTATGTTGCTCTTTCTGATGGAGTCCGATAATACCTGTAGGGCTTTCTCATTTTTTTTTTTTAATTCGTGAGTCTCTCTCCTCTTCTCTCTGTAGTGTCTTTAGTTGCCTGTCTTCTATGTCACTAATTCTTTCTTCTATCTGGCTTGTTCCATTCACTAAGCTTGTTACCTTGTTTTTCAGTTTATGAATTGAGTTTTTTATCTCTGTTTGATTCATTTTCATTGTTTTAATTTGCTTGGTGATGTATTCTTTTTGTTCATTGAATTGTTTTTTGATCTCTCTTAATTGCCTTTCTGTGCATTTCCTTGAGTATTTTTAGGACTTCAATTTTTAGTTCTCTGTCATTTAACTCCAAGGTTTCCAAGCAATTGAATTTTTTCTTCTAGAGCTTTTTCATCATCTAGCTGAGTGACATCTCTGTCTTTTGTATTTAAGATATTTGATTTCTTTTTCCTTAATGGCAATGAGAGAGGTACTGCTAATAATGCTAATAAGAAATGATTTTTAAAAATTGAAAAAAAAAAGCAGTGAAAAAAGTGAAAATTCCACTGTGCTAAGTGGAACAAAAACTACATAGAATGGAGAGCCAGAGTTAGGGGGAAATGACAAAGAGATAAAAAAAAAAAAAAAAAAAAAAAAAAGTAAAATACATACAAAATGCCACAAAAAAATTTGAATCCAGAATAAAATAATTTGTTTGTAGAGGATGATTGAATGAGAGAAAAAGTGAAAGAGAAAAGAAGTAAAAAGAAAAAAAGAGTTAAGGCTTTTGTATTGTAACACTCATAAAAAACAAGAATGGAAAATGTAACACTTATGGGTAATTAAGTTCAAAATGTAAAGGAAAGAATAAGACAGAAAAACGATAAAATGACCAAAGTGGGAAAAAAGGTGAAAAATACAAAAAAAATGGCAAAAAGTTATAAAAATTGCAATTTTTTCCTGGTTTTGAGAGGTATCTTTTTTTTTTCTTTTTCTTTCTTGCAGGTGATGCTGTACACAGGTTTTGCCCCTTTGGCACTCTTGAGTAGAGATTTGCAATTGATGTGGGGCTACAGTGATGACATAAGCTAGACCCCCGTCCCGTTGGAAAGCAGGGTTTGGTAGGATGTGCTGTCTCTGACAATGGGAAAGTCACTTTTCACAGTGCCTCTCCCCACATCTCTCCTTCCTGGACCAGCAGCCTGGGGACTCAGCTGTGAAGTTATTCCTGCCCCTGCTTGCAGAACAAGAGGCTCTGAGGCTGCCAAGTAGCCCTCCAGCCCAGCTCAAAGCACAGTTCTGGGTAAGGCTTTGCCAACCAGAGCCACCAGCATAAGCAGGCAGGTCAGGGAGCCGATTGCTTTTCAGGTGCCTTTCTAAGGGAGCCTGGGCATGTCTAGTATGCCTCAGCGCTCCACAGGTCTTTTCTTCCTTGTACCCTGGTTGGAAGCCTGCAGCCCAGTGTCCGCCACTTCTGCAGTGCTCTCTGAGGTCTGCTCAGCGTGAATGTACTTTGTAACCTGTATCAGTTGGCAGAAGTGCTCCTCCTGGACAGGTCCAGGCCTAGGGATCCTGGCCCTTGTGCACTTCCTGTGCTGTTGGTCAAGGAGCTGGTACAACACAGAAACTCTGGCTACAGTTCATGCAGAATTCCACTGCTGACAGTCTCTGGCCTAGCCCCTCCCTCTATGAATGTGCGTGCCCATGTCAGAGGCGCCAGGCAGAGCTACTTGCACACTGCCCACGATCACAGACCGGGGGTAAACAAACCCCAAAGCTGCTCTGGTGCTGGCTTATGGAAAGTTGAGATGGTCAGGTGAGATCATTCATTTATTGACTCACTCAACAATTTGAGTGCCTAGTTTGTAATTTCACATAGGACTGGCTTCATTGGTATATCATCTGTGCCTCTATATATAGTTCTGTGATAAACCCCACAGGGCATCTAAAACACTGTTCTGTACAGTGTCTTCATTCAGAAGGAGGGTGGGAACAGGAAGTTACTTAATATCTGGAAGGAGAGGGGAGTCATCTCATATTACCCTTGCCTTACTTTAACTACCTGCTATGAATGTGTCTAAAGGTAACTTCTGATAAATTCACAAAAGAAGAAAAGCATTTATGTCTATGTGAAATCTTTGGAAAATGCACTCACTCATCACAGAAACATCAACTTGATCTCTGCACTTTATTGCTCAAATAGCTTCAGAGAGTTTGATGAAAGATACTTGCCTTAGAAGTCAGAAGATCCAGGTACTCACTAACTGTTGGGAAAACCATTGAGAATCTTACCTTCAGTTCAGTTACACCTTCAGCAAAACATGTAAGAACAATAAAAACTTTCCTGTCCCCAAGAACAAATTTTGGTCAGATAAATTCTGCCAAGATCTCCGTGATTGAAAGATAGGAGCCCATGAATTTCACTCAGTTTCTGTCTTAATTCCAATATTCACATCCCTCCTCATTTTCACAAGTTCTTGTCAATCATTTGTTTGAATAAGCTTTCCAATATTTTCTCTCACTCTTCTTCTTTTTGTATGCCTATTATTTTTTATAATATTTTCTTGTTAAATCTGATTGTTCTTATAAAGTTCTTTCACTTTTGAAAAATACTCAAGTCTATCTCTTCTTCCCTTTGCATCATTTCCAGATTTCTATCTTCAATACTGCTAATTATTACCTCCGTCTGGTCAGCTCTAGTTTCTCTGCTTGCTAGTTTACTCTTTTATCTCTTTTATTGAATTTTTTATCTCCAGAATTTCTATTTGGTCTTTTAGAGTTTCAATATCCTTGGAAAAGCGTTCATATTTTAAATTGATTTTCCTCCTGAATGTGTTAAACTGACTGAGTTTTCTCACATCTTGTTGAGTTCTGTCAGAACTGAAACCTTGAGTCCTCTGTCATTTAAATCACATATTTCTGTGTCTTTAAGTTTATTATCTGAAGGTGGGTTTTTTTGTTTTGTTTTGTTTTTTCTGAGTTACCTTGTTACCTTGGTTGTTTGTGTTATGGATTCCTTCTCTGTCTGGGCATTATGTATATATAAATGGCACTTTTCTAGTAGATTGATAAGAAGTTCTTCTATTGCTTTCCAGTAGGTGGCACTGTTTACAAGCTTTTTAGTTTTCTTGCATGCTCCACCTTTTCAGATCTCTTAGGGGCGATGGAGAATTAGATGTGTTCCCAGTGAAGGTGGTGTCTCCTCTATGTCCCTGTACTTCAGACTCGGGGGTCTGGCCTTAGGTGAGAATGTGGTGGCAATAGACTTCCAAATACATGAAATCCTAGTGTATTTCCCTGCAGCCAGACACTGCCAGAAGTTCAGCTGTGATATGTGAGGGTGGGGAAAACTGGAAGAAAATGACTGTTGTTTTTTTTTTTTTTCCTGCTCTGCTCTTCCAGTAATGTTGGTTGCCGACCTCTGAGGCATCTTCTGTGTGTCTTCACCCAACACTGGCATTTGGTTGTAGAGTGCAGCTGCTGCTCAAGGGAAATTTGTTTCAATTGCACTAGTTCTCTCTTTTGCAGATAATGTTCTCTGCAACCTAACATTCACTGCTACAGCTTCTTTTTGAGCTTCCTCAGGGAAATTGAAGGAAAATGACCAGGATCCATGGCTTTGTTTTTCTGTCTGAAATGTAAATTGCCAGACAACTGTAGCTGCACCACTGTGCTTTGTTTCTGACCAGGTCTCTGGACTCAGCTGCAGCTTGTACTGTCTACTTCTGCAAGAATGCTCCTTGAATCTCTTTGCTTCTCTTTGCTAAAGGGAGTGCCCTGGGGGACCTGATTTCTCCCCTCTATGGGCTGAGCCCTACAGTGAGCTTGGCAGTGTGAACTCCAGGCTTCAGGTTGTGTATTTGACTAGTCTCAGTTCTTCTTGCTTCCCACCACCCCAGTTCACTTTCATTTACCCATCTTCAGATGTTTCAATGTGCAGATTTCTCAAACATGTGCATTGACCAGGGAATTCTTAGTTGAATTATAGATGTTCAAATTGTTAAAACTTCAAGAGGAGATATCAAGTGGATATCTCATGCTGCCTTTCTTCAATGTCACAAGACAGTCTTGATTAGTGTTTTCTAACCTTGGACATACTCAGAACTGCTGGAGGAGCACTTAGAACATAGTGACCTAGTGTTTCCTGGTGTGTGGATATCCCAGCTTTAATTCCTGGCCAGGGCACTCAGGAGAAGCGACTGTCTGCTTCTCTCTACCTGCCCCATCCTCTTCTCTCTGTCTCTCTCTCTTTCACTCCCGCAGCCACTTGGTTTGAGTGAATAAGCCTCAGGCACTGAGTATGGCTTTGCGGCCTTCACCTCAGGTGCTAAAAAAATGACTGTTGCTGAGCAACCAAACAATGGCCCCAGATGGGCAGAATATTGCCCCCTTAGTGGGCTTGGCAGGTAGGTCCTGTTCTGGGCACATGTTCTGTCTGCCACCCTCCTCTTACTAAAAGTAAAAATATAATAACAAAAAACTTAAGAACATAGTGATCTGTAAGCTTTACTACAGAGCACATGAGTAAGAATCTCTGGTAGGTTTGGGTCTCAGCTTTAAATTAAAGGTCCACATAAATAAAGGCAGAGCAATTATCTGGATTGTAGAAACATTTCTCTCACATGATTGATACAAGGTCCGACTAAGAAGTGGAACCCAAAAAGCCTCACCCAGTCTGCATAGAATCTTCACTTCTTTAATATAATGTTTTCTCTTTTCTTTCCTTTTGATCCTAATTGACCTCATCCAATAACATGACACCCACCTCCTTCTCCCTGTACATCCATTCAATCATCAACCCCTCTGGATGATGAGATTCTTCTAGTAAGCATCAAATAATCTTAAGATCAAAGTTCTGGGTCTATTGACCATTGAAACAACGTTTTAGTCAACTAGAGATAATATCTAAGCCTCAGTTGTGTTTGAGTTAAAAAGTGAACTACTCCACCAACCACACCCTTGTACAACCAGAAAGAGCAACAATGTGCCTGACTGATGTCAGGACCAGATGTAATAATCAACTTTCCCCTGCCCTAGTGCCCAACAATCAATAGAGACTACAGTCTTAACTCCACCATAATTGATTATTTTCCCCCTATATAATTCATACTTTAGAAGCCATCTGGGAGACATGTCTTTGAACATGAGCATGATGTCATTGACTCCTGACATGGTGCCATTTCTTTAATTAATAACATTTGCTTGCCTGAAAATTCTTATTTGCATTTGATTGGTGTTTGATTCATGCAGGTGAATGAACTCTTTTATTTCAATAACACCAGCAGCAAATCTGTTTAAAAAAGAAATGTGGAGAGAATGATAAATTTTTTATTTAATTTATTACTTAACCTAACCTAAACAAATAAACTCCCTGGGAATTAAGAAGATTAAAAAAGGAAAGTCTCACTGACTTCAATTCTATTTTTTTTTAATGTATTGATTTTAGAGAGAGAAGAAAGTAGAGAGAGAGAGAGAAACATCCATTTGTTGTTCTACTAAATCTATGCATTCATTGGTTGATTTCTATATGTGTCCTGATTAGGGATTTAACTTGCAGCCTTGGTGTATTGGGACAATGCTCTAACAAACTGAGCTGCCGGGCCAGGGCTGACTAAAATTCTTGATGAATCAAGAACTTGATGGACCGAGGTATAGCAATAAACACAGAGTAAGAGAAGTAATCAATGTGAAATGTGATAAATTTAAGATTTCGTGGCAGAAGCAATTATAGGTAGTAACATAACCTTCAGAGTGACCCTATAAAAACAGATCAGATCAGCCTGACCTGTGGTGATACAGAGGATAAAACATTAACCAGTAATGCTGAGGTCACCATTTCAAAACTTCAGGCTTGCCCAGTCAGGGCACATAGAAGAAGCAACTACTATGAGCTGATGTTTCTCACTGTTTTCCCCATTTCTCTCTCTACCCTTTTCAAAAATCAATAAATAAAATCTTTTAAACAATAGATCATCTTACACAGATACTGTGCTTAGAAATTGTAATATCATCCTTCATTTCTCTCAGAATAAAAGCTTTTTCAAAAGCTACATAATAGAGTTCCCCACTGGTCATCTAGACCTTATCTTCTACTCTACCTCTCTTGCCCATTTAAGTCTGCCCACATTGGCCTAATTGCTGTCACATATGTATTAGATGAACACTTATTTCTTTTTATTTAATTCTTTTAAATTGATTTTACAGAGAGATTGGGGTAGAGTAAGAAGGATCAATTCATACTGGCTTCGCTTTAGTTCATTGATTTCTCATCCTATGTGCCTTAACCAGGAAAACTAAGGTTTTTAAAAGGCAACATCAGCGCTCCAGGTTGACACTTTATACACCGCACCGCCACAGGCGAGGCAGTAACACTTACTTCTTACCTTAGCCTATCTGTTCCATGTCCATGAATACCCTCCTACATATCCACATAGCTCTTTCATTTGCCTAAATTTATGCCCAAGAGTCATTTCCATAGTGAAATCGTTTCAAACTTTCTCATAATAGCACCTAACACTCCCACCCTCACCATTACTCATTCTCCTCCTCTGCTTCATTTTCTTCACATTACTGTCAAGGATCATGAAGGACATAGGATTTGGACCTGACTCACAAGCTAATAAATAAGCATGCATGATTTCATTGGTGCTGGTAGAAGAAGGTAATTTATTACTCACAACAACAGCTGTAGCCAAGTAACAGCATTTTTTTCCAGCTCTGTTGAGATATACGGTAGTTAACATATAACACTGTGTGTTTAGAGTTCATGTGATGGTTTGATGTATGTATACTGTGAAAATATTTCCCACAATAAGTTTCTTGAGCCCCCATTTCTACAAGGGTGAAGTAAAGGGGCCCAGAAGATAACTGAAGAGGCAGTGGGTTGAGTTACAGGAGAAAACCTGGGTCTAGGGAACCTGGACCCATTAGAGTGAGCATTAAGCATACTACCCTTTCTCTGGCAGGCAATATTTTTTTCATGTTACTGAACAGTGCCTTCCTTTCTCTGAAGGGAGCCACTTTGTCTCTAATCCAAGGCTATACAAACTTCTTGAAAAAAATATAGTGTCTCTGCTTATCAAGTATACAAAAACATGAGAGCCTATGCAGACTTATCTCCTAATAGGCACTCCCCAGTCCTAACAGCCAAACAATTTTTATCCCCTTCATAGCCTTCTTCCTTCACTGAACTGTAAGCACAAAACATTTATTTGAATTTAATTCTTGCCTATTTTACTTATTGATAAACAATGTCTGGCATATAAAGAACTTTTATTGAAGATATGATGAATGAATAAATAAATAAATGGCAAAATGTGCAAAATCTAATCACAATGAATATGTAGACAGATAAAGTGAATAAATTAATAAGATGCACTGCTTTACAGCAAAAAAATATAATATTGGAATTTTTAAACAATATTTGATTGTGTGGAAAAAATATTTATGCTAAGTATTAAAAAAGTCATATACTACCAATAGGTTGAAAATCATTTCAGTTTTGTAAATAAAGACACGCAAACATAAATAGTATAAAAAATAATAAAGAGAGGGAAGATGGCGATGGAGTAGGCAGACGTACCAACTTCCAACTCCTAGAACCAAAGTGGATTATAACTCAATTTTAAGAACCATCATCTGGATAAACCAACTTTGAACTAAACTAAGTGGACTCTTCAACCAAGGAACACTGCAGAAGCCACATTGAGACTGGTAGGAATAGCGAAAACGCAAAGAGGGCTGCCCAGCTCCCTGGAGCAAACGGCAGCCCAGAGAGACCCGCGTGGCGGGAGGAGAGTTTGGCGGAGAAGGAGGGACCTGGGTCCCAGGAACCAAGCCCCAGACTGCAGTCCCAGAGCCTAGAAGAGGTATATGGACAGTATTGAGCTGTGAAACAAGTGAGGATACTGTTTGTGAAAAAGAGAGAGTTTTCTCAGACTCAAGAATCTTTTCAAAGGGACAGCACAGAAACCCTCTCTCACAACCACGCACCCAGGGCTCTGGGGAACAGGGACAGAGGAGAGGAACAGAGCAGCGGGAACAGAGAGTGGACTGAAGGCACGAGGACACTCTGAGGGACAGCCATCCTGAACCCTGGGCTAAGTCATTTCCCTAATCGAAAACGAATATTTCCCCTGGAACTAGCAATACCAGCAAAGGGAGACAAGACAATAGCCAAACAAGGTCTCCCGCGGCAATTAGAGCAGAGCTGCTTAGAGGGATGGAGCTCCCAAACTTATAGTGTGGAGACTTAAGACACTGCTATCTCTCTGAGGCTTGCTGAAGGGATGTTGGCGGCAGGATGCTGAAAAGCGGTCCTGTCGGCGTGGGCAGAGGCACAACTGCTGTGAGCTCAGTCTAACCCAGCAGGGGTGGAGGGGACTCGCGAAAGCAGTCCGGCAGCTGCGGGCCGCCTGTGACCCCACTTGTGGGGAAAAATACGGGCAGAGATCGGCTCTGCGACCCGGCTCAAGCCGGCCCTGACCACGGGAATAAGGCTAGGACCAGGGACGGGCGAGGGGCTCGCGGCTAAGCCCACGCTGCCAACCCCGCCCAGATGGAGAAACCGCGGTGGTTTGAAATCCTTTGTGCGCGCGAGCTGGCTTTCCCGGCTGAGCTCACGCTACTAGCCCGGCCCGGCCAGAGAAACCCTGGTGGTTTGCAAAACTACGTGCGCGCAGCTGGCTTTCGAGGCTGAGCTCAAGCTACTAGCCCCGCCCGGCCAGAGAAATCCAAGCACCTGGCCACCCTACGTGTGCGAGCTGGCACTGAACGTGGAGGCGTGGTAGAGTCCTGATCGATTGGAAGCTAACAGCTGAGCTAACGCCAGCAAACACGCCCGGCCTAATAAACCGCAGTTTGCAACCCTACGCAGGAGGGCCCCGAACTCAAGGGTGGGGCTAAATTCTGGACGGGCAAAGACTCACAGCTGAGAGCACATCAAAAGCCCCGCCCAACCCACGAAACTGTGGCGAGCAGGCTCTGACTGCGGGGGCTTGGCGTAAGCCTTCTGGAAAAAGGCTGGTTCCGCAGCTGAGCAAAGGTGCTCACCTCTGCCCTTGGTACTAAGGCTTGTGGCCTGAGTGACAGCCCCTCCCATGGAGAAGAGGTGGAAATCACAGCAACCGCCGCAGTAGGCTGTCACTGGCAACGCCCATACCCAAACACCCTAGGCAGCAGCAGAAGGGGTGGCAGGCCTGCAGACAGACCACACGTAAAGAACACAAAGGGAACACCTACTGGACTCCAGTGGCCACAACTTGCCTATACAAGATAAAACGGGCAGGCAGAGGAATGCAAACAAAATGAATCAAGAGAAATCCCCAGACAAGGACCTGAATGAACCAGATATAACCAAACTACCAGAAGCAGAATTTAGAATAATGATAGTTAGGATGTTCAAACACATTAGAGCAACAATGGATAGTCACTATGAACACTTAAATAAAGAGATAACAAGTATAAAGAATGAAATTAAAATAATAAAAAAGAATCAGACAGAAATGACAAATACAGTATCAGAACTGAAGACCACAATGGAAGGAATCAAAAGCAGGATGAATCACGCTGAGGATCGAATAAGCGAGTTAGAGGACACAATAAACAAAGGCACAGAAGCAGAGAAGAAAAAGGAAAAGAGACTCAAAAAAAGTAAGGAAACTCAAAGGGAGCTCTGTGACAACATGAAGAGAAACAACATTCGCATCATAGGGGTGCCTGAAGAAGAGAAGAGAGTACAGGAAATGGAAACTTTGTTCAATCAAATCATAGCAGAAAACTTTCCTAAATTAAAGCTGGGAAACACTCCACATGTTCAAGAAGCACACAGAACTCCATTAAAGAGAAACCCAAAAAGATCTACACCAAGACACATCATAGTTAAAATACCAAAGCTAATGGATAAAGAAAAAATTTTAAAAGCTTCTAGGGAAAAAAAGGCTATCACCTACAAAGAAGCCCCCTTAAAGATGACATCAGAATTCTCAACAGAAACACTTGAGGCCAGAAGGGAATGGCAAGATATAATCAAAGTAATGCAGAACAAGAACCTACAACCAAAACTACTCTATCCAGCAAGGCTAACATTTAAAATTGAAGGAGAAATAAAGAGCTTCTAAGAAAAATAAAGCCTCAAGGAATTCAGTAAAACCAAACCAATTCTGCAAGATATACTAAGGGGCCTCTTGTGAACAGTTCAAAGGGAGGAAAGAATAGAGCCAAAGAAGAATACAGCTTTAAAGAATAAAATGGCAATAAACAACTACATATCAATAATAACATTAAATGTAAATGGATTAAATGATCCAATCAAAAGACATAGGGTAGCTGCATGGATAAAGAAACAGGACCCATACATATGCTGTCTACAAGAGACACACCTTAAAACAAAAGATGCACATAGACTGAAAGTAAAAGGATGAAAAAAAATATTTCATGCAAAAGGAAATAAAAAAAAAGCAGGGGAAGCAATACTTATATCTGACAAAATGGACTTTAAAACAAAGGCTGGAGTAAGAGATAAAGGAGGACACTACATAATTATAAAGGGAACAATTCAACAGGAAGATATAACTATTATAAATATCTATGCACCAAATATAGGATCCCCAACATACATAAAGCAGACTTTGATGGATATAAAGGGCGAGATTAACAGCAATACTATCATAGTAGGGGATATCAAAACCACTCTAACAACACTAGATAGATCCTCAAGAAAGAAAATTAATAAAGAAACAGCAGACTTAAAGAAGACACTAGATCAACTTGATCTAATAGATATCGTCAGAACTTTTCACCCTAAAGCAGTAGAATATACATTCTTTTCAAGCACCCATGGTACATTTTCTAGAATAGACCACATGTTAGGACACAAAAATGGTCTCAATAAATTTAAGAAGATTTAAATCATATCAAGCATTTTCTCTGATCACAATGCCATGAAACTAGAAATTAACCACAAAAGAAAAACTAAAAAATACTCAAGCACTTGGAAACTAAATAGCATGTTATTAAATAATGAATGGATTAGCAATGAGATCAAAGAAGAAATAAAAAAGTTTCTAGAAACAAATGATAATGAGCATACGTCAACTCAAAATTTATGGGACACAGCAAAAGCAGTACTGAGAGGGAAGTTTATAGCACTACAGGCATATCATAAGAAGCTAGAAAAAGCTCAAATAAGCAACCTGACCCTGCATCTAAAAGAACTAGAAAAACAACAACAAATAAAACCCAAGACAAGTAGAAGGAAGGAAATAATAAAGATCAGAGCAGAAATAAATGACATAAAAGCTAAGGAAACAATATAGAGGATCAATGAAACCAGAAGCTGATTCTATGAAAAGGTGAACAAGATTGATGAACCTTTAACTAGACTCACCAAGAAAAAAAGAGAGAGGACTCAAATAAATAAAATTAGAAAGGACAGTGGAGAAATAACAACTGACACAACAGAAATACAAAGCATTGTAAGAAAATACTATGAAGAACTTTATGCCAAAAAATTAGACAATCTTGTTGAAATGGACAAATTTCTTGAATCATATAACCTTCCAAAAATCAATCTGGAAGAATCAGAGCACCTAAACAGACCAATTACAACAAATGAGATTGAAACAGTTATCAAAAACTCCCAAAAAAGAAAAGTCCTGGGCCTAATAGCTTCACAAGTGAATTCTATCAAAAATTCAAAGAAGAACTAACTTCTATCCTCCTCAAGCTATTTCAAAAAATTCAAGAGGAAGGAAGACTTCCAAACTCCTTTTATGAGGCGAGCATAATTCTGATCCCAAAACCGGGCAAAGACAACACGAAGAAAGAAAATTATAGGCCTATATCCCTGATGAATTTAGACGCTAAAATTCTCAACAAAATATTAGCCAACCGGATCCAGCAATATATGAAAAAAATCATACACCATGATCAAGTGAGATTTATTCTGGAGAGGCAAGGCTGGTTCAATATTCTCAAATCAATCAATGTGATTCATCACATAAACAAAAGGAAGGACAAAAATCACATGATAATTTCAATAGATGCAGAAAAGGCATTTGATAAAATCCAGCACCCATTCATGCTCAAAACTCTCAGTAAAGTGGGAATACAGGGATCATTCCTTAACATGATAAAAGCCATCTACGATAAACCGACAGCAAACATCATACTAAATGGACAAAAATTAAAAGCAATCCCCTTAAGATCAGGAACCAGGCAGGGGTGCCCACTTTCATCACTCTTATTCAACATAGTTCTGGAAGTCCTAGCTACAGCAATCAGACAAGAAGAAGAAATAAAAGGCATCCAAATTGGAAAAGAAGAAGTAAAACTGTCAATATTTGCAGATGATATGATATTGTATATTGAAAACCCTAAAGTCTCAGTGAAAAAACTACTGGACCTTATAAATGAATTCAGCAAGGTGGCAGGATACAAAATTAATACTCAGAAATCAGAGGCATTTCTATATACCAACAATGAACTGTCAGCAAAAGAAATTAAGGAAACAATCCCCTTCACTATTGCAGCCAAAAAAATAAAGTACCTAGGAGTAAATTTAACCAAGGAGGTTAAGGACTTGTACTCGGAAAACTATAGAACATTGATAAAAGAAATCAAGAAAGATAGAAACAAGTGGAAGCATATACCGTGCTCATGGCTAGGAAAAATAAACATCATTAAAATATCTATATTACCCAAAGCAATTTATAAATTCAATGCAAAAACAATTAAAATACCAACGACATACTTCAAAGATATAGAACACATATTCCAAAAATTTATATGGAACCAAAACGAACACGAATAGCCTCAGTAATCTTAAAAAGAAAAAATAAAGCAGGAGGTATCACTCTTCCAGATATCAAGGTTTCCTACAAGGCCATTATACTCAAGACAGCCTGGTACTGGCATAAGAACAGGCACATAGATCAATGGAACAGAACAGAGGACCCAGAAATAAACCCACAGCTTTATGGACAACTGATATTTGACAAAGGAGGAAAGAACATACAATGGAGTAAAGACAGCCTCTTTAACAAATGGTGTTGGGAAAATTGGACATCTACCTGCAAAAAAATGAAACTAGACCATCAACTTACACCATTCACAAAAGCAAACTCAAAATGGATAAAAGACTTAAATGTAAGTCGTGAAACCATAAGCATCTTAGAAGAAAACATAGGCAGCAAGCTCTCCGACATCTGTAGCAGCAGTATATTTGCCGATTTATCTCCACGGGCAACTGAAATAAAGGGCAAGATAAACAAATGGGACTATATCAAACTAAAAAGTTTTTGCACAGCTAAAGACAATAGGAAAAGAATAAAAGACAAACCACACTATGGGAGAACATATTCGACAGCACATCTGATAAGGGGTTAATAACAAAAATTTATAAAGAACTTATAAAACTCAACACCAGGAAGACACACAACCCAATCAAAAAATGGGCAAAAGAAATGAATAGAAATTTCTCCAAAGAGGACATACAGATGGCCAATAGGCATATGAAAAAATGCTCAACATCACTAATCATTAGAGAAATGCAAATTAAAACCACAATGAGATATCACCTCACACCAGTCAGAATGGCACTCATCAGCAAAACAACACAGAATAAGTGCGGGCGAGGATGTGGAGAAAAGGGAACCCTTCTGCACTGCTGGTGGGAATGCAGACTGGTGCAGCCACTGTGGAAAACAGTTTGGAGATTCCTCAGAAAATTAAAAATTGAACTGACTTTTGACCCAGCTATCCCATTTATAGGAATATACCCTAAGAACACCATAGCACTGTTCGAAAAGAAGAAATGCGCCCCCATGTTTGTGGCAGCATTGTTCACAATAGCGAAGATCTGGAACCAGCCCAAGTGTCCGTCAGAAGATGAGTGGATTAAAAAGCTATGGTACATATATACTATGGAATACTACTCAGCCATAAGAAATGATGACATCGGATCATTTATAACAAAATGGATGGACCTTGATAACATTATACGGAGTGAAATAAGTAAATCAGAAAAATAGAAAAACTGAGAACAGCATGATTTCATATATAGGTGGGACATAAAAGTGAGACTATGAGACATGGACAAGAGAGTGGTGGTTACGGGATGGGGGGAAGGAGGGAAGAGTGGGATAGGGAGGAGGGGAGGGACACAGGGAAAACCAGATAGAAGGTGACAGAGGACAATTTTACTTTTGGTTATGGGTATGCAACACAATTGAATGATAAGATAACCTGGAGATGTTTTCATTGTACATATGTACCCTGATTTATTGGTGTAACCCAATTAGAATTAATAATAATAAAATATATATAAAAAAATATTTCACTATTGGACAATAGTGAATAATATCAACTGACACATCCTGAGAACTCATGTTTTTAATAAAAATTGAAGGTATAACCTGACGTAAGAATGACAACACAATTGATCTGGATTGAATTTACTTTATGTTCAAAGGTCCAACAAACTATTTTGATTTTCTGTAGCTCCTAATGCCCAAATGTATAGATTTTTATTGGTTTAGGACAATTATTTTTTATAGACATGGAGTGAGTTAAGAATAAAGAAAACTACCATTAAAAAAAATAATAATAATAAAGAAAATGCACTCAAAGTTTCAGAATTTTTAATAGGCTAAGTATAAGTTATCTTTATTTTCTTCCTTTACTTTTTATTGTCCACATTTTCTGGAATTTGTATGTATTATTTATTTTAATTCTCAGGAAAACAATCATCTTCATTTGGAAGTATTTATTACTACATTTACAATAATATTTTCAAAAGAAAAAAGGCAAGCAGCCTGGAACTACAGAACCGCTTTTAATCACTTCCACCAAGTGCAGGAATCCTCTCCACACACTTAGAAGCAAGAGATTCTGGTGGAACTCATGGTGGATAACTGATGGTCAATATTCTTCAGAAAATGGGTAACAAGGGTGATCAGCAGAACTGAAAGAGAAAGAGATATTCGTTTGCTAACTTGGTCCCAGGCTGTCAAAGAGAGGGTTTCTGTGGATGCAGTCAGGTTGTGCTGAAAACTCTTCATTTCCAACCACACCCTTCCTTCCACCTCAACACACAGACATGCAGCTCCTGGTGTATGTGTTCGATTCCCACACTGTTGCGCAGTAGATCACACTTTGCCACAGGATGTAAGTGCTACATATAAAACATGGTAGTTATTTTTGCCCTTGTGTCACTTTTGTCCCTGGATTATCAGAATGTTAACAGTAAAGATTCTGCTGCTCTTTTCAACAAATTCATTTAATAATTCAGGCTTTCTCCATTAAAGAACTTCTACTCTCTTGAGGAGATGAGATGTATGCCTACATGACCATACCTGCCAAATGTAATTACTGCTTTCAGAAATTATGTTGGTATACAGCGCTGGAGTCACTAGGGTCAATTAATTTCACGACCCATTTATACTTCAGTTTGGTCAAATTACATGAGTGAGGAAATGGAGTTTCTGATAAGGATAAAAGACCAGTAAAGAGATACATTTGGAAGACATGGATGGTGACTTGGGAAAGGAATGTGCAGTTAAGGAAAAATGCCACTGACCCCTCCAGGAGGAGGTGGAAGTGGGTCCACATTATGCCTTTCCCACACTTACCTTCATGGGCCCTCTCCTCCATCAATAATATTAACATTACATTTTACAATTGTATTAAGACACAAATGAATAGAGTTCAGGCTGGATTCATTATTACATGGTCATTATCAATATAGCAATATTTTTCTTCTGATTTAAAAAAAAAATTAGAGTTGAAACATTTTCAAGAATGCTATATAAAATAATATAAATGTAGCCACTTTAAAATGAGCCTTGCATGTCTAATGCATCAAACTTTTGGAATGTTAAAAAAGGCAAAATGCCCCTGGGACTGATCCTAAGAATCATTGTATCTCAACAAACTCTTTTCAAGGACAACAAAGCAGTTATTAGGAGTAGTGGGCTGATCACTACTAGACTGAAAATTAAAACCATTGTTTAGAATTAATATCAATTCCTTCCTTCTCTGGATGTAATTATTGTTTCCCTTCCCCATAAACACCCATTGCCCTTGTCTTCCAATCAGAATGTTATTTCAGCTTCTGCCTATATTAATGATTCCCAAATAGCTACTCTTATTGATCTCAATAAATGAATGTTGCTTCTTACTTTGAATGGCCTTTTATTTTTAGATTAGCACCCCAGAAAGTACGGTGGGCCATAGGTCCTGTGATTTCTGTGTCAAGTGGGTAAGTAACAGCAGGGTAAAGGTATACCAGGCACAGAATTGAGGGCATAAAAGACAGGAATTCACCATGATGCAAACTTTGGCCATTTACCTATGGTCTGTCCTGGGCCCCACTCACATTTCTGTTGGGTCAGAAAATAATCCTGGAATAAACTTCTGTCTCATGTATCCAGATAAGTTTTGTTTTTCTACACCAGAAATCAGGCCTGTCCCTCTGATTTAAAGAAGCAGAGTATCCCTGCTACTCTGCCTGCTACAGAAAACAACCTAGGAAAACAACCTATAAATCACTTACAATGCAAACCTAACATATCGATAATTTTTATTGAGGCCGTCAATGGCTTTCATGTCTTCTGAAGTCAATTCAAAGTCAAAAACCTGAAAGGAAGGAAAGAATCAAATTAAACTCTCCCCAAGGCAGCCAGCCTCCACCTGGGAACTGAGGACTTTCTGGCTGGACAGAGACATGAGAGCACTGGGGGAAGTGTCCCTGTCATCACTTTCCGGTGAACTGGCCTGAGAACTCTGTTTCTGAGTTCTTCACTCCTCCTTTCCCATTCCCTCTCCTTCTCTGCTCCACTTCACAAAAGAAAGACTTTTGTAACTCATCAAATCCAAATCTTTCTAAGTGAACTGTTTGCAACAGAAAAATAGAAAAAGAAACCATCTTTTTTTTTTTATTATTCCTTCTAAACAAAGAGACAGTTGGACAATCTGGACAAAATACCTGCTGACTGGACCAAACTTGATTATAGTTTTCCCCTCCCCACACCCACCTTCTAAATTTTGACACAACCTTGAACTTGAAGCAAGTTTGAAAGGAAGAACAACCCCCTGTGTAGGCCTCTTCAAGAAACTGTTGACTTCTAGAAAAGCATTTGCAGATCAATTATTCAACCACAGGCCGCTCACTCTCGCTCCAACCATGTCTACACCTCTATGAAAAAAATCTTTCTGATTCATCTACAAGATACTCATAGATTCAACATTCAGAGAGTTCCCCCTTTTGAATAAAGTCTCTCTTACTTAAGTCCAGGTTCATTTTTATTTGATGATACAAATGTACTCTCCCCTGGTGGAAAGTCAATTAATAGCAAAGCAGACTGATCTTTGATAAAAATATTAAAGCAGGAAGCACATTACTTCATCCAGAAGACAGTTTCATAGAAAATTCAGTGATCTATCTATCTATATTTATCTAATTATCTATCATCTATCGCTCCATCTTTTATTCATCTTAAAAATACACTCCAGAAGTAACTTGGTTGTCATGGAGATATATATTAATGTGTTGAGTTGAACTAAAAAAAATGATTACAATAAAATAAAATATGAACTTTTCTGATTGGTTTAACAGTGACATTTAGATTTGACTATTAGATATTTCCATAAATTGAATGAACTAAATCTACAGCTTCAAGATTGTGGAGTGAACACATTATAAATAATATGCTGTAAATGTTATATTTTACAAATATTACACTCATGATAAAATTGTTAGCTGTTATTTCAAAATGTGATAGACTTCACGTAGCTTCTTATGAGGTTCATAACAAAATAAGGTGAAGATCACTGATTGATCTAAAGGACTAGAAAATATATGAGAGAGAATTTTGGTGAAAATTTTTATGGATTCATTTGTCAGTTTATAAATGTATATGTAGCTCCTTATCTGCCAGGATTTTGCTAGGGAAAAGATGCTAAAAGATGACCAGGAGGGAGTCACGGCATTTAGGATCTCACTGTCTAGAGAGCACACTGACACAGAAACAAGTTTAGTTTAACAAGGAGAAAACTCACTAACAGAGCCATGCCAAGTACAATGTTGAACCACAACTCTGCTGGGTCTCAGAGGCTCAGCAAAGCAGCTAATCCTATTCAGGTTTGATACTGATATACAAATAGGGGTTCATTATGTAGAGAAGATGAAAGAAAGGAACCAGGGTTGTAAAAGTTCTTTACTGCTTGTTATGACTCCTAAAATTGAGGAAAAAACAAAGATAAAATATACTCCGTGTCACACAACCAGGAAGCAGCAAATCCAGCCTTAGGGGCCATAAAACATAGGACTGTGACGCCAGTGCTCTCTCTCCCACTCTTCCAAGCTGCCCTCACAGCACAGGGGAGAAACGCATGGGAATAAATGAACATGGATACATGCTGAAAGGTGAGAGAGATGGTCCCCAGTACAGCACCCATTCCTCACTCTGGAGAGACGGTGTCTAGCCTGTACCTGAAAGTTCTCTTTGATTCTCTTCTCATTGAAGCTCTTGGCCAGCACCACCACTCCCCGCTGCACTTGGTAGCGCAGGGCCACCTGACCTGGACTTCTATTGTGTTTCTTGGCAATGGCATTCAAGGTTGGGTCCTCCAAGAGAACAGGGCTATCCTTGTCCACCCTGTAAACAAAACCAGAAAATGAAGATTTGAAGGATGTAGAACTAGAAATTGATAGTGTGCTGTCCCTGTGTCCCCAATTTCCCAGACAATCGAAGAGAAACATTTGTTGGGCAATATATCCATTTGTCAACATGTGCACCTAAGATTTACGCATGACAGTCTTTATAAATCTTATCTTAAAATCACTTTTAAAAAAATTTGTGTGGGTGGGATTTGAAGTTGTTAGATGTATGTGTGAAACAAAAATGAAAGAACATCGATGACTGTGGAAGTTCCATGATGGCACTTGCTACACTATTGTGTTTGCTTTATTTATGTTTGAAGTTTTCCATAATAAACGTTAAAAACCTGCCTTACCAGTGGTGGCACAGTGGATGGAACATAGACTTGGGACACTGAGGTCTCAAGTTGGAAATGCCAGGTCACCAGCTTCTGCGTGGGCTTACAGGCTTGACCATGAGATCATTGACAGGATCCATGGTCTCTGGATTGAGTCCAAAGGTTGGTGGCATGAGCTCAAGGTCATTGGCATGAGCAACAGGTCACTGGTTTGGCTGGAGCCACCCCGCCCACACCCACGCCCATTAAAAAATATATGAGAAGTAATTAATGAACAACTAAAGTGATGCAGCTATGAGGTGATGCTTCTCATCTCTTTCCCTTCCTGTCTGTGTCTCTGTCTCTCTCTCATGCATACACTTAAAAAAATGTTAAAACCTAATTTTAAAAAACTGTTTCATCACTAATAGAGTTGCTGACATAGGTCAGCTCTGATATTCTCATTACCATTTTGGGTCTCTTTGGGTCCCCAGGGCACTGTAGGCAACAAAAACAATGTCCTTCGACTTGCAGAATTCCAGGAGTTTGTTCTGGGTGAGGTATGGGTGACATTCCACCTGTGAATTGTCGAGACAAGGAAGTATCAGAATACGTGAGCCCATGTGAATTTGAAAGGCCTTTGAAGGAATATCCAGTATATGCACCATATTTTTCAGGTTGGTCATTTACTCATGCACCTTCCAAAATACCTTCAAATGCTATTGGTTTTCAAAAGTGATAAAACAATTTTCTTCTTATTTCTTTGTTAGTGTTTAAAATAATTAAAGACTCTTATACCCACATTGTGACCTGTACATGTGGTTTTCTACACACACACACAAAAACGAGATTCCTTAGAAAAATGGCTGATTTCAGTACTGGGCAAAAATGCTACAAATTGAGCCAAAAACATTTTACATTTTAGAAAACTGAGAAGACAGGAAGGACACTGAGGGATGTTATCTGAAGAGGAATCTTCAGATCATAATGGTGATAATTCGATCATCAAAAGAAAGTAACTACATTTGCTGAAATTCATGATTTCACAAGTACATATAAGTGATCCTCAAGTGTTTAGGTGTAACTCCAATTTACAAGAAAAACAAGGCAGTACTGTGCTCAGTTGTATCCCAGGGATCAATCAGTAAAGCCAAATGTGAGGAAACATTTAAGAAAAAAGAAGTCTAGATTCTCTCCCAAATGAATTAAGAGAGAGAGAAGAGGAAAGAATGAGGAATATATTTTAACATATTACGAGTTATTTTCTACAAATAGATTCCTAAAAGTAAATTACTAAGAAGAAGAATATAAATATTTGAATGGTTTCTTGCATAATTTTCAAACAGTTCTAAAAAAGGGATACACATCTTTACAACATCATACTGATTGAGCATTGGCAGCATTGTTATTTTAAAAAAACATATTTCTTTTAATTATGATTTATCCACTTCCTCACTTTGCACTGCTTTGCTTCCTCCCCAGCTTTTCCCCTCACCATTCTGAAGCTACTCCTGAGAGGTTTCCCAGGAACTCTTGCTCATAAAATCCTGTTCATAAAATCCCTCATTCAATTGGCTTCTCTAAGAAGGATTCACCCATGGCTCTCACACACCTTTTCAAGTGTCTTCTTTGGCTTTCCTGACACCACATACTCCTCATTTTCTTCCTCCCTGTCTGCCAACTTCTACTCAATCCCCTAACCAGAGCCTTAAATGTTGACTTTCCAAATCTTTCCCATTCATTCTAGGAACTTCCCTAGGAAAGTGAATCCATTTCAATGAGTTTAATTGCCACCCATAAAGCAAGGACTTCCAAACATGTACCTCTAGCACTGACTGCCTGTCTGAGCTTCAGACCAACACTACTACCTGCCAACTTAGCCTCTCCACCTCAATATCTCCTGGGAAGCTCAAACCCATCTCTGAATGACAGAAGGCAGGATCTTCCCACTCCAGTCAACCTGTTCCTTCTCTGAAATTTCCTGTTGCAATAAAAAGAACAATCATCTATGCAGCTAACATTAAGAAAGAGGATGTAAAGAGCAGAAAGCAAAGAAGTTTCCATGGGCACAGGCTCACCTGGTTGCAGACGGGCTTGTACTTGAGCCCTGGCTTGTTCAGGATCATCTCCAGCAGCTTACGGTTGAAATTGGACACCCCAATGGACTTGGTTAAACCTGCATCCTTACACTTCTCCAGGGCCTGGGGAGAAAAGACATGTGTGGCAAACCTTTAGTGAAGTTCAGCCTTTCCATTTGAAAGTGAACTTTTCAAAAACTGGAAATCTATCTTAACATACATAACAATTTGGCTGAGCCAAACAGTTTTATCACTTGGATATATAATTTCCTAAGGTACTTTATTGCTATGTACACATTCTCATGTCCTTGAATCTGCAACATGCACACCCAAAACAATAAATAGACATTAAGATAATATTAAATTCCCTTCAGCTCTCTGACCCCCCATCTGTGCTGCATATTTTGCTCTTAGGCACATAATAGTTCCTTAACAAATGGTGTAATAGGTAAGGGTGAAAAGGAACTTTTAGGTTTTCAACTGGTCAAAGGTTTTTCTATTTCGTCTTTCTTAGAATAGTGAAACAAGTGAATAAAATAGGGTACAGAAGGACAAGCTTCACTCTCCTCCTGCTAAGCGGACAGCAGCTTTCCCATCTCTGGTGTGTTTATCTGTCTTGGGATAGAGCTCTTATTAATTCCTCTAGAGTTTGCTTCTGATGATGTCCCTTTTAGGGCTCACAGACTCAACCTGATCAGTGGAGCAAAGAAACCTCTTCTTAGAGCCACAGAAGTTTACATTAAAAATAGAGCTTAGTTATTATCCCATTTTACTTTCTGGTTTACAGAAGAGAGCATAGGTACAGAGGAGTTCAGTGACCAGATTGAGGGCAGACAGCAGTTGTGGCCACAACTCATTTTTTCTGACCCCTATACATTGATGTTCACCTTGTCGCAGTGCCTTTGGGGGAGAGTAGCAGTACTTACCTCCCATATGTCACGCAGGTCCACAGTCTCTAAAATAACCTTCCCACTGGCATCCTTTGGAAAAAGCTCCTCTCCAGGCTATAATACAGAATGGAGAGAGGATGAAGAAGAAGGATATTTTGAAAGAATGGTCTCCCTGTTGCCTAAGTAGCTTGGTAATACAAACTTCAAGATACGGTTATTACTAAGCAGAAAGAGAGAGAAAGAGATGTGTAAGAGAAAGCATTAGGAGAAAAATATATCAGAATCCCCTGAGAGACTATATAGCAAAGTACCTTGCCCCCAACCACATCCACCCTCTTACCCATACACCCTTCAAAAAAGAAAACTTCACTAAGAATGAGTTCCTCTAGAGTCAGAATAGATTTTGTTTCACAAGGACAGGGTGGTCTGGATGATGGGACTTTCCCTTACTAATAAGAATATGTTTTAGTTCTTATTTATGATAACTCAATTTAGAGAGAGTGAGGACACCAAATGTGCTCAGCAAATGTCCACTGTGATGGGAGGCTGGACCAGCAATGCCCAGAAGAGCCCAGTTGTGCAATATGGTCCACCCAAGGTGCTTTCCTCTTGACTGGTCTGAAAGGTCTATATACATGAGACTCTACCCTCAAAGAGGTATGGACTTCCCGTTGTTTCTCTACTATTTTTTTGTAACTCAAGTTTCTTGAGTACCTTCATCACTAAGGGACTACAGACAGAAGCAAATCACCTAGACATGAGGGCAGTGTTCTCAATGCCTTGAAGTGGAGGCAGTGAGATCATTGAACTTCCATCTTTCTGAAGAATAAAAGATAAAAATAAAATGTCTTGATAGTGAGGTGACACAACTATCAAAGAGAGTCGTAAATCTTTTAGCAGTTCTATCCAACACACTCACATCTACCGCTCTCAGGGAAAACCAAAAAATCTAGCTGGAGTGGGAATTAAGGTGCAACAGCAGTTGTGAATATTCTTGAGCATAAGAAGGAAAACAACAGCTGACCTTCACAGCTATTGGCCAATGAATAATAAAGAGATCTACATAGTCCAGTTGAAGTTTCTTCAGTGATCTTTCCAGGGCCTGTCGAACCAATTCTGGTCGAAAGAAAGTAGACCAAAGCTGCAGTAACCAAAAGAAACAAACAAACAAAAATGGTTTATAATTCACACATTTGGGAAACAAAATTAACATCATAGTAAAGATACAGTGGTGGTCTAAAAATAAGTTCTGGGGCTAAATTTTTGTTACTTAGTATAGATGAGGTTCTTGGAATAAATGAGAACACTGAGATTTATTTGAGTGATTGTAAGAATACTGTGAAGAAAACTTTACTGGGCCGGGAAAAGCAACCTAACTGCTTCAGGTATTAGAAAACTTATGTTTGAAAGGAGAGTCAAAGAATGTCAGGCAAGAGGAAGTAGAATCTACTGCCCTCCATAATAAATGCCTGGAAACAGGGCTGGTGAAAGGTCCACATTCTGGAAACAAGTCATCATTGATGTGGACACACACAGTACCATTCAGCAATCTATACGTTGGAAGCTGGATTTTCCACCTAAGGAAATTGTTACAAACTTCAGTAAATCAGTTGTGATTTGGGAACAGTATTTCTTAATCTGGCTCCTCTCTTTGGATAATATGTCAACCTCACTTGGATATGTCCTCAGAGAATTTTTTGGAGAATAAAACATATGGAACATTCTGTAGTGGTTCGGTCAATTCACACAGCAGGGAAATAAGTAAGTATCTTTATTTGTGTGTGTGTGTCACAGGTGAATGCTGACCTGTGTTTGGAAAGACTGAGCTATATTCCACCCTTAAGATATTCCAGAGCAGAGTAATCCATTTCTGCTTTCTGTTTTTCTATAATGAGCTTTTACAATGTTAAGAGATAAATAAATAATTCAAACCGAGGCCAAAGTTTGTTTCCTTTTTCAAAATAATGCATCTGCTCTGACAGTGACTTCTTGTTTCTCTGCCCACAGCACCTTGGTGGTGTAGAATATGTCCTCTCTCTTCACGGTGCCATCTGCAATCTTCTCTCGGATAGCCTTGCCGACCTCCTCCTCGTTTTCATAGACATATGCTGAGTCGATGTGACGGAAACCTACATCAATTGCCACTTTAGTGGCCTCAGTAACCTTGCTCTTAGGAACCTGTAACATGGGAATAAGAAGGGTTGACAGACTCAAAGAGAAGCAATTTATTTCCTTAAGAGCTTCTTCGCCTGCTGTTTCTGCATGTATCCTGTTCCCTTTTTTAATGGGGCAAGATTTGGTAACAGACCTGTACTCTAAGGCATGGATTAAACTCCAATATAACCTCTAATCTAAAATGAATTAGTGAAAAGGTTTCTCCATTCAACCTGGACAATCAATCCATTCAATACAGAATTTGATGAACAGGCCCAGGAACAGAATAGCACCCAGCATACCTTCCCTTCCTCACTCTCAATTTGCCACTTGGGAGATTTATGTAGCCTATTTGCTCAATTTTAGGATCTTCCAGATTAAGGAACCTGGTTCCCAATAAGGAAAACCTTCATGTGACACAGGAAAGATTCTGCATAACGCAATGTCATAGCTGCTCCCTAGTTCTGCAGAGTTCATGTGCCAGGAGGCCCTGAGTTTGAAAGGGGATGGCTATATGAACAATGGTCCTTGTTCCTGCTTTTCGGAAGAAGCACGGCCTCTATAAAATGGTGGGAGGGAGGAGCATGTCTAGAATTCTGGAAAGTTAATAAGGCAGTTCTTGGTTCTTCTATGCCTGGCAATCACAGTGAAAGAACAATGTTAGTCTTTACCACCAGGCGTGGTAACCAGGTGCTCAAACCTGGCAGTGATTACCCCATTAGACAAGCAGCTTAGCCCAACAGAGCATGACCAGGATCTAGAATGGCTGGTCCAGGGGGCAAAGAAAATTATAATGCTCTTGAACCCAACTGAAGCAAGTATTGGTTTTGTTGTTTTTCTTGTAAAGATACATAGATTATTTAATGACAAGATTGTGAATAATTTTTAAATATTGCTCAAACTTTTAAGTTAATTTTTCTTTTTCCAGAGAAAAACATTAGAACTTTTCTGTCTGAAGTTCCTACTCTCTACATCAGGCAATTTTTTGTCCTCTGTCTTCAGTCCTTCATGCCTTCTATTTCACTATGGGTGGTGGTCAGGGGAGAAGCAGGCTACGTGAGGCTGCCCCTTGATCCGCATCAGAGCTTTTGTGAGCACGCTGAAGTAGAAGTATGCCTCTTCTACTTGAATAAAGCTAATCCCACCGTTCATTAGAATGTCTGTGTCTGGCATCAGCCTTGCTTAATTAAGATCAGCTCACCTCCTCCTTGAAGCCTCCCCAGAACACCCCAGCTCACATCAGCCTTTCTCATTCTGAATATGTCAACTTCCCTGGAATTTAGAGTTATAATATCGAGTATTTTTAGGTAGCTGTTCATCTTGCATCAAGTGTCTTTATCTAGTTGTCAAAATGCCAGAGAAGCAGAACTAACTTCAGTGCAAACTCCTCCCTGCTAGGCTAGATTTTAATATCAAGTAGAAGTTTACTCTCACTGTAAAATTGGTTAATAATTGATTTATTAATTAATAATCATATATTCTACCTAAATTATTTTGACAGTAAGACACATGAAATCAAAAATATTGTTCTTTCCTGCCCACAAAGCCAAACAATTGTTTATTAACTTTAATATTTATTTTAGCCTCTGAGGTCACTAAAATCAACATGTTGATTACACATAAGAGGTTACATGAGGTTGTTCCCTGATCAGCATGGGAACTTCTGTGAATAGACTGAGAGGACAGGACACCTGAGCCAAATTCAGGAAAACCTAAAGCGAGAGCGATTGGATGCGGAAGGAGAGGCCCAGAGAACTGGTGGCTGCTTCTCAATTCAACACACAGGCACTGGCTGTGGACAGCATCAGCCAGACATTTACACAGCCGGCCTCAAATGTCTAATGATAGATGCTTAAATGACTAAATCTGAGACGCTGAGTTTTCACATTTCCCAGAAAACACACCTGACCGAACAAAAGAAATCGAATGCAGGATCGCTGGACCATGCTTCCTGTTCCTGCCAACACTCACAGTAAATAGTTCATGAGTCGGGAAATTTGCAATTAGAAAAAAGCTCTGATAAATGTGAGAAAGAATCTTCTTTTTCACTTTTCACCTTTTGTACTGTACTAAGCAGATGTACATGCTACTTTTATTCTTGTGAGGGGGTTATGAGATGTTTTTTTTCTATTCTCTTTCTTTAACAAGAGTAATAAAAGTTGACTGTAACAATTATAAGATATAACCTGTGCTTAAGCTATAACAGTGGACACATGGATAATTATGTAATCGAAATTCAACTGGCCCTGTCTGACAGCTATTAGCTATTGATATTTTATGTCATAGCTCTAACAAGATGGAATGGAATGGTCTCTGTCACTTATGGAGTAATCTCACCTCTGCAACCCCAAAGCTGCCCCTACCCAATCTTGACCGGTGTTTTATACTTTAAGTGTATTGCAATCAACCATGGGGATGCATGAATAATAAATCTGATGAGAAGCATGATTTTGTTTACATTGTAATTTATGCCTCCTCAGGTTTCCTTTCTAAATGCGTAACACTTGGGGCCAGGCTAGGTTGTTCAGTGGATAAAGCATTGATCCTATATACCAGAGGCTGCAGGTTGGACCTTTGGTCAGGGCACATGCTTGAAGCAATCAATGAGTACACAACTAAATGGAACAACTTTGTGAAACAACAAGTTGATGCTTCTCTCTCTTTCTAACCCTTCTCAATCTCTTTCTCAAATCAATGGAAATATTATAATAAGTAAGTAAATAAATAAATAAATAAATTCCTAACCCATGGAATAATAGTGCCTTCTTAAAACACAGAGATTTTAATGACAAATTCTCTGTCATATACTTTTAACCCCACAACGCCACAGAAGCAATCATGTTAGCTGTCCTCTCCTTCTGGGCCTTTTGCCCATCAGTTCTCAGATAGAGCAGAATGATGCTGACCAAGGAGCAGATGTGTCCAAGAAGAGCATCCAAGCTTATATTCAAAACAAGGGAGAAATCAAACGAATCATGGTATTTACCTGGCCTACCTGTTGCAGAATTGAAGAAAACTATGCATGTAAAGTACTTAAAACACATTGTAAGCATTCAATAAATAACAGTATGAATGTTAATGATAGAGATAATCCACCTGAAGAATAATCACCTCTGACTCCCCAGAGTCAACAGTTCCTCATTCTATAAATTTTATTTCATTTTATTTTATTTTTGTGACAGAGACAGAGAGAGAATCGGAGAGAGGATAAGATAGAAATAGACAATCAGAAACAGAGAAATTTGAGAAGCAAAAATTCTTTTTGGCAACTACTTAGGGGACTTCAGCAGAGTGAGTGACCCCTTTCTCAAGCCAGCAACTTTAGACTTCAAACAAGCAAACTTGGACTTCAAGCCAGCAACTTTTGGGCAGAGACAGTGACTACTTGTTCAAGCTAGCACACACACCCCAACACACACTCAAACTGGATGTGCCCACGCTCAAGTTTAAGACGTTGGAGTTTCGAACCTGGGTCCTCTGTGTCTCAGTACGGTCCACTATCCACTGCGCCACTGCCTGGTCAGGTTCATTATTTTATTAGGTACAAAATCAGAGGTGGTAAAATGGAAGCCACACATGTCCTTCCAAATAACTCACTGTGTACTACGTTCTTATATGGATGTTTGCAATCAACCCTCTGGTCCCCTGGGTTTGACTTACACTTTCAGAAGCAACAGTGCCAAATCCAAGCACTGGCATAAAGTGCCCATCATTCAGTTTCACAAAACGACTACGTTTGTGGTCCATCACTGTTCACAGTCCTGGTGAAGCTGACTCTGTCCTTCCTTCCTTTTCTGGACTGCAACTCGAAATAGAAGTCAAGGCTTCAGTAATTCTTATTCGTGCCAATCACAAGCAAGGCGGGGCTAGAATGGCAGCTGGCCAGGGTTACATAATGAAAGGAATGGATACACTGACTTCCTTGTTCTTCTTCCAGCTCCCTGAAGTCACAGCACCCACAGCTCCCAGGAACAATGTACAGAAATGTCATGCATTCTACATGAGCTAGCATGTTCTCTCTAGCATTGCTCACCCTGGATTCCTAAGTTAAAAAAGAAATAAGTAAATAACCATGTCAAGTTGTCCATGATAATCATAGCAGACTTACTCTACAAGACACAAAATAGTCATTAAGTTATTCATTTTTAAACACTAATTGTACTATAGGACTTTAGTTAAATTTCTCACCCTTCATTTGGTAAAAAATACTGGTAGTGGGAATGCAGCCTGGTGCAGCCACTGTGGAAAACAGTTTGGAGATTCCTCAAAAAATTAAAAATCGAACTGCCTTTTGACCCAGCTATCCCACTTATAGGAATATACCCTAAGAACACCATAGCACTGTTCGAAAAGAAGAAATGCGCCCCCATGTTCGTGGCAGCATTGTTCACAATAGTGAAGATCTGGAACCAGCCCAAGTGTCCGTCAGAAGACGAGTGGATTAAAAAGCTATGGTACATATATACTATGGAATACTACTCAGCCATAAGAAATGATGACATCGGATCATTTATAACAAAATGGATGGACCTTGATAACATTATATGGAATGAAATAAGTAAATCTGAAAAAAAGAAAAACTGAGAACAGCATGATTACATACATAGGTGGGACATAAAAGTGAGAATATGAGACATGGACAAGAGAGTGGTGGTTATGGGATGGGGGGAGGGAGGGAAGAGTGGGATAGGGAGGAGGGGAGGGACACAGGGAAAACCAGATAGAAGGTGACAGAGGACAATTTGACTTTTGGTGATGGATATGCAACACAATTGAATGATAAAATAACCTGGAGATGTTTTCATTGTACATATGTACCCTGATTTATTGGTGTCACCCCATTAGAACTAATAATAAAAATATATATATAAAAAAGAAAAAAATTCATAAGTCCATCCAGCAAAGGAGCCAGTGCCCAATCTGGTCATAGTCCAGGAATCAGACCACGCACATGGGGCCTCAGCCACCCCCCTCATCCCTGCCATCCTGGCAAGTCTTACAATGTCCCAAGGAGGAGTACATAGCAATGGCATTCAGCATTTCCATCTCTGCTCTGGAAAACATGATGACATCAACCCCTACACCCGAAAATCACAAACTTACCAGGGCCATAGTAGGTACTCCTTGCTGTTGGGCTCTCATATTCTGGAGACTGCAGATTGCAACTCCAGCTCAATTCCCCTTATGCTCCAAAGGGGAACTGAAAACATCAGCTCCAGCTTTCTGGTTTGACTCCCAGGCTGCTGCCACCTTCTGATATGCAGGCCTTGGAACCAACCCAGGCCTCTGCCCCGGCCTCTGCCCCAGTCTCCCACTGCTGCTGGCTCTCCACAACGTCCAGGGAAATCTGCAACTCACACCTGTGATTCCTTCTCCAGTGTCTGCTCCATTTCCAAGCAAATCTCACAAACCTGGTCAGCCTCCTTCTATGGTGCTTGTTCCAGCTCCAGGGTTGGCATCTCTTTCTTTCACATTTGCTCCATCTCCTTCCACTCCTCAGTTTGCAGATCCCAGGCAGCCTCTTCCACAGAGCTCTCGGTTTCCTCATGCATGGCTGTAAAAGTTAGCCAGCCTACGGTCTCCAAAAGGACAACCATGGAGAACCATAACAGCGGCCAGTCCTCTACTCCACTGCCCAAAGGTGGTGGTGGCTCCATACTGAATTGATCCAAATTCTGACACAAACTACGCTAAATGTAAGGCCAGTAAGTAGCCACAGCTACCATCACAGCCTCCTGGCCCGTGCTGGTTCACATTTGATTCAGACAGACGGTAATGAAACAATGGAGCCAAGAACTGGTGGGTCATTACATTTAATTCCAGCTCACAACCTGCAGGCAAGAAATACACCCAGTGGGAAAACACTTTCCTTTTCATTCAGGGATCCCAAATCCACTGACTAATCTGAATTTCCTAGAATCAAAGGTTTCTACCTCATCAGCCTTATTTACCTTTGTTCCTGTAAATCTAGTAGCCACGGCCACCGTGACAGCCACCTGGCCCATGCAGGTTCACATTGGATTCGGACAGATGGTAATGAAACAATGGAGCCAAGAACTGGTGGGCCATTTGCTTTAATACTAGTTTGCACCCAGCGGGCAAGAAATACACACAGTGGGAAAACACTTCCCTTTCCATTCAGGGTTCCCAAAGCCACTGATTTATTCGAGTTTCCTAGAATCAAAGGTCTCTAGTTCACCAGGTTTATTCACCTCTGTTTCCCATCTCCTTCTCTCTGCAAAAACTCTGCACAAACTGGCTTCTCCTTCAGCATTTCAACATCTTGGCTGCTTCTCCTCTCCTCCCGTGGCCTTTATCTGCTCTCCTAGAGCATGGGCTTCTGCTAAAATGTAAACACTCTTCCCCTGGAACAACGAGATCTCTCTTCCTTTTTAAAACTTTTAGCGTAAAAGTCCTCCCTCAACACATATTAACATAATCACGCTCATCCCAAGCAAGAAGGGCAACTAAAATTATCACCTGGGCAACAGGCTTCCATGTGGGCAGTGCCATATTTAACAAAGTGAGCATAAAATATGTTATCTGCCCAACAATCCACTCCTATGTTTACTTTACTACCCACAATCTACGCCACTGGCATCCCTGTGCAAGGAAATTAGGCACGTTACACAAATTACAAATACGTGACCAATGATAAAATTTCAACAATTACAAAGGTACATTTCACCAGTCTCTGAGCACTTTGCCAAAAGTGAAAAATGTCCTCGGCCTTCTTTCTAGCCATGAGAAAAGCTTCCTGGGGCAGGGGAAGAGCCTCTAGCAAGGACACCGCCAGCCCCATCAGTGTATTTCACATTGTCCAAAATCCTTAAGTCCTTCCAACAAAGGAACCAGTACTCACTCTGGTCATAGTCCAGGAATCAGTCCACACACATGGGGCCTCAGCCACCCCCCTCATTTCTGGCGTCCCGGCAGGTCTTACATTGTCCCAAAGAAGAGCATGTGGCAATGGTAGCCAGCATTTCCATCTCTGCTCCAGAGAGCATTATGGCATCCACCCCTATCTGACCCAAAAATTACAGACCTAGCAGGGGCATAGCAGGTACTCCTTGCTGCTGGGTTCTCACCTTCTGGAGACTGCAGATTGCAACTCAAGTCTAGTTCTCCTCATCCTCCAAAGAGGAACTGAAAACATCAGCTCCTGCTGCCGGCCTTGCAGCCCCAGGCTCGGCCTAAGGCCCGGCCTCAGCCCTGGCTTCTCACTGCTGCTGGCTCTCCAAAGTGTCCAGGGAAATCTGCAACTCACTAACCTGTGATTCTTTCTCCAGCGGCTGCTCCATTTCCAAGAGAATCTCACAAACCTGGTCAGTCTCCTTTGGTGCTTGCTCCAGCTCCAGGGTCAGCATCTCTTTCTCCCACATTTGCTCTAGCTTCTTCTGCTGCTTGGTCTGCAGGTCCCGGGCAGCCTCTTTCACAGAGCTCTCAGTTTCCTCACTCAAGGCTGTAAAAGTCAATCAACCAACCTATGGGCCCCAAAAGGACAGCCATGGGAAACCATAACAGCAGCCAGTCCTCTACACAACCACTCAAAGGCGGTGGTGGCTCCATACCAAACTGTATCGAATTCTGCCACAGACTACACCAAATGTAAAGCCAGTAGCCACGCTACCATGACAGCCACCTGGCCCTTGTAGATTCGCATTGGATATGGACAGATGGTAATGAAACAATGGAGCAGAGAACTGGTCGGCTATTTGCTTTAATCCTAGCTTGCACCCGGTGGGCAAGAAATACACACAATGGGAAAACCCTTTCCTTTCCATCAGGGCTCCCAAAGCCACTGACTTATCCAAGTTTCCTAGAATCAAAGGTCTCTAGCTCACCAGACTTTCACCTCTGTTCCCCATCTCCTTCTCTCTGCACAAACTAGCTTCTCCTTCAGCATTCTAACATCTTGTCTGCTTTTCATCTCCTCCATGTGGCCTTTCTATGCTCTCCTACAGCATGGGCTCCTCCTAGAATATAATCACTCTTCCCCCAGAACAACATTATCGCTCTTCTTTTAAAACCTTTTGGCCCAAAAGCTGTCCCCCAACACATAATAACATAATCACGCCCATCCCAAGCAAGAAGAGAAACTAATATTATCACCTGGGCGATGAGCTTTCACGTGGGCAGTGCCATTTTAACAAAGCGAGCATAATATATTTTATCTGCCCAACAGTTCCCCGTCTCCTTCTCTCTGCACAAACTCTGCACCGACTGGCTTCTCCTTCAGCACTCTACCATCTTGGCTGCTTCTCCTCTGTAATGCTAATTTCAGGAACCAAGAGAGAAATCCCCTGGTCTGTCTCATTTTATAGTGTAGAAATCAAAACCTTTAAGCAATATACAAATAGGGAAGTCTCTGATACAAAGACTCACTTATCTGAGGCATAAATGGGATTCCTCATAAGAGTGCACCACCCTACATCATGCAACAGTTAAGGGTGTGGGGAAAAGCTTAGTTTTGAAAAGATCTTAGTATTAAAAGGGCAGGAAAGGTTTATTCTTAAAACTAAGCCTTAGGCTATAACGACTTTGGCAGCTTACAGCCTGTCTCCCACACTCAATGCAAACTATAAGTGAGCAAACATATATATCATATTTACAAACTTACTTGACCGACATATACCAAAATATATTAACTGGCTCAAGCGGGAAAATTTAATCAAATTACTAAATTAGGAGTGAGGGTATGTTCCAATTTTGTCACCAACAGGTCCTCTTTGAATTCAAGCACAAAACATGGAACATGAAGCCTCATCATTGATTGGCATCAGCTCCTAGAAAGCAACCTGGTTTCAGAAATCCAGAATTCCCATTCAGCTTAAAGCAAAAAACTTAATGCGCTGGAAGCAGTGGTTATTGGACTTGTAAAACAGCTACAGAGAGTGAGAACGTGAAATCAGTTCCAGTGTGTTGTGGACTATTGCTGAATGTGACTCATGTTCCTTCTGACAGTTCTCAGTGGGACTGAAGTTGGGTTGTGTTGCATCTACAGGGAATATGGAATGGTGATGTTGTCAGCATGGACTTGGTGAAATTTCATTAACATATAAAGGACATTTAAAACAGCAAAGACTTTATTATAGATTCTGTTGTATTGGCTAAAATTTACTTAATAATCAAAAAGATTTTATCTCTTCAATGCATTAAGACACTCAATTTTGGTATCTGTTAGCACTGGCTATAATAATTTAGTGTTTATTCTATATTTTTCAAGTCTGTTTCTGAATTGGAATCTGGGAAATCAGACGAGTACAAATCTCATTACACAAATCAAAATTAAAAAATAGAAAAGGGAGATATTTGGGAGACTACAAGCTGTCAAAGCCCTCTCAGTTTAAGGCTTAGCCAATGGCTAAGAGCTTTTCCCACACCTCCATATTGGCTATAAAACTGAGTATTGGTACTCGCTGGATTACATTGCTAAAAACAATTTACATGCCCTTCTTCTTACCCTTTATTTCTTCTGATGTTGGTTAATTTCAGTTATACAGGGTAGAGGTTTTTCTGCACTTGGGAGAGTTCTTGGGTTGCCTTGGAGATGTGTGACTTTGTATCAGAGACTTCCTTATTTGAATATGGTTCTGCAATATATAATAAAGCAGACTAGGGGCTTTGCTTTCACTCTTGCAAACTAGCGACCTGCATTGCAAAGAGACTTCCCGATCCCATTCTTTTTTCTCTCTGAGTTTATTTTTTCACCTCACACCATTCTCATGCAGGACCTGGACAATTACTAGGCATGCTGGTCCACGCCAAAAATTTTTATCTCTTTTCTGCGGGTGGTCAGTGCCTCAGCAGAGCACTCACTAGCACTCCAGTTGTGGCTTTCAACATGTTGATTCATCAAAAAGAGTGCATAGGGATTATTGCTTCATTGTTCTTTGATCAGCTTTACTGCTTTTCTTTTATCTTGTGTTTCTCTGATACTGTTTACATTTTTGTTATTTGTTCTACTGACTTCATTTGTCCATGGGTCTAGCAGATACAAATAGCATTAATTGAGTCTCTGTCCTTGATTTCCCTGATCAGGGTGATTTAAGTTATTCACTCTATGGTCAGAGAGAAGTGCAAACCTTTTGTTCTCAAGCATTTTTGGTTGGGAAAGATAAGGACTTAAAATTCACTAACTGGTTATAAATAGGTCAAATTGTTTAGCCTTGCTTATCTTGTCTCAGATTCTCCATTCCACTTGCCCAAGACTTCTCCTATTTTCTTACTATCCTGCCTCAGAAGCAGACCCATCCCTAGTTGAGCATTTAGATGCGGGCCCAGCTTTGGCTGACACCTTGATTGCCAGCCACTGAGGAATCTGAGTAAAGGATCCAGCTCAGCTGTGCCGTACTGCATAACATATATTTCCAAACTGGCAACTTGAAACTAACCCAGGGAGACAGATTAAATGGCACTTAAAATTCAGCATAAGGAGACAGACATATAGATTCTTAGGAGAACATGTGATATAAGGTAGGTAACCCATACCGAATGTAATAGAGATGTTTTCACAGTGACCTCTATATGGTTTCATGATGACTTATGAATATTCAAGAATTGTATAAAGGTATATTTCATTTAACAATACATATTCAATTCAGTATCTATAATGCACAACTCATGGTTGTAGGCATTATAAACAAAATAAAAAAATTAGATTTGCCCTTGTGGAAGGGATGTTTCAGTAGTAAGACAATAAACTAATTAATATACAGAATGAAGATCATTTTACATGCTGAAAAATACTGACTGAGAGAACTAGTTACTGCAGATTGTCATTAAATATGAAGAGAAGGCTTTGTGATATTTCCTGATCCGTACTATAGACACTTCACCTTTGTTTTCCTCTGAGAACTTGCCCCACCATTTCTCACTTTTTGAATGTTTGTGTACTTTTTCCCCACCACACTTGTTTCCTCTTCTATTTTTCATAAAAACCAGGACGTAACAATGACTACTACCACATGCTGAGTCCTCAAGAGCTAAGTGAAATTTTTTTCTCCTCCAAGAGCAGAGCCCAGCTATCAGCATCACCCTTGTACTGCGCTGAAGGAGAGGCAGGCTGGGCTTTCTCTCAGGGCCCAGCAGCAATGCTGAGTCACTTACCCTGCAATGGAAAAAGTGTTCCAGCACCTCGGTATCAAGTATTGTCTGAAAAAATGGCAAGATTGTTTTAAAGCATATTGCTAGAAGGAAAAACAGTTAATTATGGATGCTAAGCTAAGAGGAATTGGATGAAGTCCTAGTGACTCTAAAAGGATATTCAACCAAAGGGAGGACAAAGTTTTATTTGGTCTCTGATAGTCAAAGAAAGGGTGACTCAGGATAAGATATGTATTTACATTACATGGGAATAAAATGTTACAAATGGACGTAATCCTCCCAGAACAGGAAGAGATAATCCACTGAGAAGCAGCAATTGACCTCTGAGCATAGTCCCATTTGCTAGTTTTTTAATTCTCTGTTCTTAGATTCTGTGAATCCCAAAATATTTCTAAATCCTTAGAAAAGTTGCATCTGAATCTATGTTTGGCTCTGGGGAATTGACAGGTCCACCTCACACAGGGAACAGAGTAACAGCATTTTCACCCCTCCCCTTGAGGCCAGGATTGACAACAGCAGTGACAGCTTTTGGAAGATACAGCCACACACAGATGAGGGGTAACTCTAGTCCCACTGAAAACAGCAGTGAAAATACTCCAAAATGGTGACGGAGTGGGTGGACATTCCAACTGCCACCTCCCAGGACCAAATTGAATTAGAAATTAAGAACAATCAACTTGAAAAACTAACTTTGGACTAAATAAAAAGGAGTCTATAACCAAGGATCACAGAAGAAGTCACACTGAGACTGGTAGGAAGTACAGATTAAGGTTGGTTGAGGCCCATGGCCCTCAAAAAAGGTTGAGCTCCTTAAAAAAAGAGAGAGACAGAGAAAATAAAAATACATGTTAAGCATATTTTTAAATAAAAATTATTATTATGTACTATTAATGTTAAAATTGCACATATGAAATCAAAACATGTTGTCATTAGAAAAAAGTGTAATGTTGGGTTATTGCAGGGTCTTTCAGACATCAGGGTCCAGGGCACACACCAGGCTCACCCGCAGTTAAATGTACCCTTGTATGAAGATGCAAAAATGGCTGCCCCACTCCCAGGAGTGAGCAGCAACTAAGGGTCTAGAGGTACTCTGATTGCGGGAAGGGCAGCCCTGAGAGGTATGGGTAGTCAGCACCAAGCCCGAAGCCCCAGAGTAGAGCCCCAGAGCCTAGGAGAGGTGACCCCACAGCATTTTGGGGTAGAAAGAGCCAGGTTTCTGTCTGTAAGAAAGAAACAGAGCTCTCGGAGATACAGGTTTAGTCTAAAAATGCCTGCAGAGAAACCTTGTCTATAGTCACTTACCCATGGCTTCAGTGGAGGGAGAGCTGAGAGAAATAAAGTTGCATGCAGTGAGTGTAAAGTGGAGGCCCAAGGAGAGACAAGGTGTGTAGCCACCGGAACCCCTGTACTGAGTCATTCTCCAATACTGCAATCGCCATCTTTCTTCAGTGGAGCAGTCCCATCTCAGTGCCATCAGTCTGGGGAAAAGCCACTGCTCTGCCCTCAGGAGTCTTTTTTGTCTCACCCTATGGAAACTGGGTCATTCTGAGAGAGCAGGAAACAGGGGGCATGACAGTGAGTCACTTTTCTGCTGTTGAGGCCAAAGTTTTCCCCTACACACCACTGAGTCTAAGACGGATAATTCTGCCTAATGGGAGCCTCAGTAGAAACTGTCCAGACTGTAGGCTGACCACACCTCTGGGTCTCTGAAGCAACAAAAATAGTCTGAATGAACTGACACCTGGGGCCGAGAAAAGGAGTCACACCAACCACCCTTCCTAATTATTGAATTGTCACAAGCTCTAGACTACCAGAGGATTTTCAAGGGGTCAAGCCCAACAAACAGACAGGCTACAGGAGGCAGGATTCATGAAAACTTGGCGTTTTAAAAGAATCTTCCCCCAGACCCAGAGTGTGTAAAAGCCAGCCTATGTGTGCAACTAGTATTTCCATATGCATCTCAGCCCAGCAGAGGCAGCCACAAACTCTGAATTGCTTGTAGCTCCAAGAAGGTTGCTGCGAGCCAATCACAGGAAATGTCTCCCACTGGCTTTTGCTGGATTTTCACCAGGGAGGCCCAGGCTTGGCACATCTAGTGGTCAGGTGCAGAGAGCATTGGTTCAGGACCTAACATCCCTTGCTAGAATGATATACTAAGGAAAGGCTCCTCACACCTGCTAAGCTGAGGTGAGTTCCACTCTCGTGATCAGCCATGGCACAGCAGCTCATGTGCATTGATACAGTGGAGCTTTATAGTTAGTCTGGTGGTTGCTGGATATCCTGCCCAGCTGGGCTAAATTCCACAGAGTGAAGGAATATAGGCTTGGAGCATGGGCATTTAATGTGTGGTTCCCTGTGAGCCTTTTGTTAGATTTGATCTAGGGGATTAGCCACTTTCAGGGGAGAACACAGTCAGCCCCAGCAGATGACTATCTCAGTCTTCCACCCTGAGACCAGGGACTCACCAGCTGTAAGAAATTCTGCAGAAAGAACTGTCAACTACATTCGACCTGAACCTGCTGCTCACTTTGTTGGAGAGAAATAAAATTAGAGTATCCAGCAGTGGCTAAAGGATTAAGCTCTGGAGTTTGGGCCACGTTCCCCATACTGAGATCCTGACCAAGAGACCCCTGAAGTAGGGGGTCCCACTAAAATTGTATTTCTAACCTCAGCTGCCCTAACTCATCAAGCAAGCAGAGGGGTTGGTTGGGTGAGGCCAGTGTGAGCCTACACTACAGCAGTCTTTCTACAGAAGACTCCCTGAGACCAGGCAGCTACAAGAGTAAGAGTAACAGCTAAAAATGAGAGAAACCTTACAGAATTTGGGTCTTTTACAGAGCTCCTGTCATCTCTAAGCAGGAGAAAGCTGATCTTTATACAAAGGTTGCCCCTCCACAGTACCGAGGCACAGAAAATGCAGACACAAACAGCAAAAAGTGCAATAGCTGCAAACTGGTAACCTACAGTGGGTTTCAAACAACAGTTGATGCCAACCCAAGAAGAACTATAGCCAACACTACTAGTAGTGAGTGGCAGACAGCAACAACCCTACACTCAACTATCTATACAAACAGCACACACAAAGGTGGAGTTCAGTGGGCACCAGACACTGTAGAGAATAAATATGCCCAACAGGACAGACATTGTACAGTGTGTAATACACATGATAAAGGTAGATCCTTAGAGCCAACCAGCCTTAATGGATGACCATGCCTACAAAAGGACCAACTGCATCTAATACACACATACAACAGAGGGAAATAGTTGTCTCAAGAAGTATTTTTAGAACAAGGAAAACAAGTGGCCCAGAGAACAGCACCACAGATCTAATCTCTTTCATAAAGACCCCAGAAGAATTTCACAATCAGACTGCATTACCTAATACACAGACAAAATGGGCAGACAGAGAAATGTGACCCAAATGAATCAACAAGAAAAATCTCTAGAAAAAGAACTTAATGAGATAGAAATAGCCAAGCTACCAATAACAGAGTTTAAAACAATGATTTTTAAAATGCTCAAAAAATTTAGAGCAACAATGAATAGACATAATGAGCACCTAAATAAAGAGAAAGCAAGCATTAAAAAAAGACACAGAAATCATAAAAAAGAATCAGTCAGAAATGACAAACACAGTATCAGAAGTGAACACTGCACAGGAAAAAATTAAGAGCCAGCTGGATGAAGCAGAAGATCAAATCAGCAATTTAGAGGACAAGATAAAAAAAAGTTTAAAAGCAGAGCAGCAAAAAGAAAAGTGGCTCAAAAAGTCTGAGGATATTCTAAGAGAACTCTGTGACAAGATGAAGAGAAACATCATCAGCATAATTGGGGTTCCTGAAGGAGAAGAGAACAAACAAGGAATAGAGAACTTGTTTAAAGAAATCATATCTGAAAACTTCTCTAAATTGATGAAGGAAAAGGTAACACAAGTTCAAGAAGGAAACAGAATCCCATTAAAGAAAAACCCAAGGAGGCCTACACCAAGACACATCATAATTAAACTGCCAAAATTAAGAGACAAAGAAAGAATATTAAAACTGCTAGAAAAAAGCAGATAATTAACTACAGAGGAACCCCCATAAGAATGACATCCTACTTCTCAACAGAAATACTTGAGGCCAGAAGGGATTGGCAAGAAATATTCCGTGATGCAAAGCAAGAACCTACAACCAAGACTTCTTTATTCAGCAAAGCTATCATTTAAAATTGAAGGAGAAATGAAAAGCTTCCCAGGCTAAAAGAAAACTCAAGTAATCTATTACAACTAAACCAGTATTGCAAGAATGTTAAGGAGAATGCTGTAAAAAAAGAAAAAAAAATCAAGAAAAACAGATTGTATTTTTAAAGACTAAATGGCAATAAATAAGTACATATCAATAATAACCTAAATGTAATGAATTAAATGATCCATTCAAAGGACCTGGGGTAGCAACTTGGTTAAAAAACAGGACTCGTACATATGATCTCAACAGAAGACACACCTCAGAACAAAAGATACACATAGACTGAAAGTGAAAGGATGGAAAAAAGTATTTCATGGAAATGAAAAAGAAAGTTGGGGTAGCAATACTTATATCTGACAAAATAGACTTTAAAACAAGGCTATATAGTAAGGGATAAAGAAGGTCACTACATAATGATAAAGAGAGCAACCCAACAAGAGTATATAACCATTGTAAATATCTATGCACCTGAATATATAAAGCAGATTTTGATGGACATAAAGGGCCAGATCAACAGCAATACTATATAATAGTAGGGGATTTTAATACCCCACTAACATCAATGAATAGATCTTCCAGATAAAAATTTAAAAAGAAACAGCAGCCTTAAATGACACACTAGATCAAATGGATATAATAGATATCTTCAGAACCTTTCACCCCAAAGCAGCAGAATAAACATTCTTTTCATGGTACATTCTCTATAACAGACCACATGTTAGGACACAAAACGAATCTCAATAATTTTAAGAAGATTGAGATCATATCAAGCATCTTCTCTGATCACAATGGCATGAAACTAGAAATCAACTACAATAGAAAACCTGAAAAATATTCAAACACTTGCTTGACTAGGCAGTGGTGCAGTAGATAGAGCATCGATATGGGATGTGGAAGACCCAGGTTCGAGAGCCTGAGGTCGCCAGCTTGAATGCAGGCTCATCTGGCTTGAGCATAAGCTCGCCAGCTAGGACCCAAGGTTGCTGGCTTGAGCAAGGGGTCACCTGGTCTGCTGAAGGCCCACGGTCAAGGCACATGTGAGAAAGCAATCAGTGAACAACTAAGGTGTCGCAATGGAAAACTGATTATTGATGCTTCTCATCTCTCTTCGTTCCTGTCTGTCCCTATCTATCCCTCTCTCTGTCCATGTTAATATATATATTCAAACACTTGGAGGCTAAATGGTATGTTATTAAATAATGACTGGGTTAACAATGAGATCAAGGAAGAAATCAAAACTATTTTTAAAGCAAATGAAAATCAACATACAAAAACTCAAAATTTATGGGACACAGCAAAAACAGTCCTGAGAAGGAAGTTCATAGCATTACAGGCATACCTTAAGAAGCAAGAAAAAGCTCAAATAAACAACTTAATCCTGCATCTAAAAGAACTAGAAAAACAACAACAACAACAAATAAAGCCCAGAGAAAGTAGAAAGAAGGAAATAATCAAGATCAAAGAAGAAATAAATGACATAGAGGCTAAAAAAAGATACAAAAGATCAATAAAACCAACAGCTGCTTCTTTGAAAAGGTAAACAAAATTGACAAATCTTTAACCAGACTCATCAAGAAAAAAAAAAGAGAAGACTCAAATAAATTAAATTAGAAATAAAAGTGGAGAAGTCACAACTGGCACTGCCGAAATACAAAGGATTGTATGAAAATACCGTGAAGATATATATACCAAAAAACTGGACAGCCTAGGTGAAATGGATAAATTCCCAGAAACATACAGTCTTCCAATACTCAATCTGGAAGAAGCAGACAACCTAAACAGATGGATCACACAAATGAAATTGAAACAGTAATCAAGAAACTCCCAGAAAATAAAAGTCCTTTACCAGATGCCTTCACAGGTGAATTTTACCAAACATTCAAAGAAGAACCAACACCTATCTTTGTCAAGCTATTTCAAAAAGTTCAAGAGAGGGAAGACTTTTAAGCTTCTTTTAAGAGGCAAGCATTGTCCTCATTGCAAAACCAGGTAAAGACACTACAAAAGAAAGAAAGAAAGAAAGAAAGAAAGAAAGAAAGAAAGAAAGAAAGAAAGAAAGAAAGAAAGAAAGAAAGAAAGAAAAGAAAACACCACTATAGGCCAATATCCCTGATAAAGTTTGATGCTAAAATTGTCAACAAAATATTAGCAAATCAGACCCAGGTATACATGAAAAAAATCATACATCATAATCAAGGGGGATTTAATCTGGGGAAGAAAGGCTGGTACAATATTCACAAATCAATCAATGTGATTCATCACATAAACAAAGGATAGGATAAAAATCACATAATTATAAAATTTGATGCAGAAAAAGCATTTGATAAAATTCAGCACCCATTTATGATCAAAACTCTCAGCAAAGTGAGAAATACAATGAACCTACCTCAACATAATAAAGGCCATCTATGACAAACTGACAGCCAACATCATACTCAATGGGCAAAAAATTAAAAGCAATCCCCTTAAGATCAGGAACAAGGCAAGGGTGCCCCATTTCAGCACTCTTATTCAACATATTTCTAGAAGTTCTAACTGCAGCAATCAGACAAGAAGAGGAAATAAAAAGCATCTAAATTGGGAAAGATTAAGTAAAGCTATCCTTATTAGCTGATGACATAATACTGTACATAGAAAACCCTAAAGTCTCAGTCAAAAAGCTATTAGACCTGATAAATAAATCCAGCATGATGATAAGATATAAAATCAATATTCAGAAATCAGTGGCATTTTTATACACCCACAATGAACAGTCTGAAAGAGAAATTAAGGAAATAGTCCCCTTTGCTATTGCAACAAAAAACATAAAGTACCTAGGAGTAAATTTAACCAAGGAGATAAAAGACTTTTACTCTGAAAATCATAAAACATTGTAAAAGAAATCAAGGAAAATACAAACAAGTGGAAGTATATACCGTGTTCATGGACAGAAAGAATAAACATCATTATAATGTCTATATTACCCAAAGCAATCTATGCATTCAATGCAATTGCTATCCAAATACCAATGACATACTTCAAAGATATAAAACAAGTATTTTAAAAATTTATATGGAACCAAAAAGTAATACAAATAACCTCAGCGATTTTAAAAAGTGGGAGATATCACAGTTCCTGATATCAAGTTATACTACAAGGCCATTGTAATCAAAACAGCATGGTACTGGCATAAGAACAGTCATACAGATCAATGGAAAAGAAAGAGAACCCAGAAATAAAACCACACCTTCATGGTCAACTGATATTTGACAAAGGAGGTAAGAGCATACAATGGAGTAAAGACAGTCTCTTTAATAAATTGTGTTGAGAAAATTGGTCAGGTACGTGCAAAAGAGTGAAACTAGACCACGAACTTACACCATTCACGAAAATAAACTCAAAATTTATAAAAGATGTGAATGTAAATCGTGAAACCATAAACATTATGGAAGAAAACATAGGCAGGTAAACTCCCCGATATCACTCATATCAATATTTATACCAATATATCTCTACAGGCAAGTAAAATAAAGGACAAAATAAACAAATGGGACTATATCAAACTAAAAAGCTTTTGCACAGCAAAAGACACCATTAACAAAATAAAAAGACAACCCACACAATGGGTGAACATATTCATCAATACGTCTGATAAGGGTTCAAAAATCAAAATTTATAAATAACTTCTAACACCAGGAAGGTAAATAATCCAATTAAAAAATGGGCAAAAGAATTGAATAGACACTTCTCCAAAGAGGACATATACATGGCCAATACACATTAGTGATGTAGAAAAAATGTTCAACATCGGTAATCATCAGAGAAATGCAAATTAAAACCACAATGAGATACCACCTGACACCTGTCAGAATAGAGCTCATTAACAAATCAAAACACAATAAGTGCTGGTAAGGTTGTGAAGAAAATGGAACCCTCTTGCACTGCTGGTAGGAATGCAGACTTGTACAGCCACTTTGGAAAACCTTATGGTGTGTCCTCAAAAAATGAAATATGATGAAATATGGAACTGCCTTTTTTACCCAACTATTCCACTATTAGGAATATATCCTAAGAATACCAACTCACTGATTCAAAAGAAGATATGCATCCCCATGTTTATTGCAGCATTGTTTACAATAGCCAAGATCTGGAAACAGCCCAAGTGTCCTTCAGTAGATAAGTGGATTAAAAAGCAGTGGTACACATACACAATGGAATACTATGGGGCCATGAAAAAGAAGGAAATCTTACTTTTTGCAACAAGATGGATAGACCTGGAAACTATTATGCTAAGTGAAATAAGCAGGCAGAGGAAGAAAACTATCACATGACCTCACTCATTTGAAGAATCCAATGAACAATGTGAACTGAGTAATGGAACAGAGGCAGAGGCAGGATCAAAGGGACCAGAGGGAAAGCAATCAGAAGGAAAGTGGAAGAGAAGATGGGATCAGAGAAGGAAAAGAGATTAGTAAAATTATATATACATAACACAGCAGTATAGAGAACAGAACAGCAAATCCTGAGGGACGGGGAGATGGCATTGGGAAAGAGAGAAAAGAGGGGAGACCAAGGGGAACATGGAGGTGGGGGAGATATATTCGGTGGGACACTTGAATCTATGTAAACATAATAAATTAAAATTATAAATAATAAAAAGTGGTGATACATATACACAATGGAACAGTACGTGGCCATGAAAAAGAAGGAAATCTTACATTTGCAATGGCATGGATAGGCTTGGAAACTATTATGCTAAATGAAATAAGCCAGGCAAAGAAAGACAAATATCATATGATCTCACTTCTATGTGGTATCTAAGGAACAAAGTGAACTGAGGAACAAAATAGAGGCAGAGGCAGGGTCACAGGGAGCAGAGGGACAGCTGTCAGAGGGAAGAGGGACAAGGGGATGGTATCAAAGAAGGTAAAGAAATTAGTGAAATTGTATATACATAACAGAGACACAGATAACAAGAACGCAAATCCCAGAAGGAAGAAGGGAGAGAATTAGGGGAAAGGGGGCAAAAGGGGTGTAATTAGGACACGGGGTTGGGGGTTGAAGGTGTTGTGTTCAGTGGGACACTTAAATACATGTTAACAAAATAAATAAAAATTAATAAAGAAATGGGCCTGACCATGCGGTGGCGTAGTGGATGGAGCGTCGGGCCCATCTGGCTTGAGCAAAGGTTCACCAGCTTGGACCCAAGGTCACTGGCTTGAGCAAGGGGTTGCTCAGTCTGCTGAAGGCCCACGGTCAAGGCACATACTAGAGAGCAATCAATGAACAACTAAGAAGTCGCAATGAAAAACTGATGATTGATGCTTCTCGTCTCTCCTTTCCTCTCTGTCTCTCCCTGTCTATCCCTCTCTCTGTCTCTGTAAAAAAGAAAGAAAGAAAGAAAGAGAGAGAGAGAGAGAAATGAATGAAAGAAATGGGCTTAGATAAAAGAAGCATTTGTCAGCAGAAGTGAATATAAAATTTTGAAATGGGTCAAAGGGAATGTGAACTTTGCTTCAGCAGACATTCATGGGAAGTTTGTGAAGTAGATATGTGGAGCAGATGGTGCTGGATGGAGCTGGAAGGGCCTGGACTTTCTCATTCCCATGACTACAGTACCGGGACTCCCATACCTTTGGAGCTACCTATGCAGTAAATGAAGGGTGGTCTGCTCATCATGAGCTAGGCAGCCTGGCTTTTATATGTTTTATAAATTATAATTTTAAGTAAACTTAAATTTGGTAAAATAGTTTCACTGCTTTTATAGAAAGAATGAAAGAAAGAAAAATAGAAGAAAGAAAGAAAGAGAAGGAAGGGAGGGAAGAAGGGAGGGAGGGAGGGAGGAAGGAAGAAGAGGGAGGGAGGGAGGGAGGGAGGGAGGGAGGGAGGGAGGGAGGAAGGGAGGGAGGGAAGGAGGGAAGGAGGAAGGAAAGGAAAGAGAATGGAAGGGAAGGGAAGGGAAGGAAAAAAGGGAGAGACAAAACAGGAAAGGAATATATTGAAAACCACTTACAATTCAATCAGCTCTTCTTTTGAACTTGAAATATTGAATTTTGTTCTCTAAGAACAAAGCAAAGGAAGTGCTACGGTCCACAGTGGGCAGCCAATCTCTGGAACTTGTTTCCCTCAGAGATGTTATGGGTTCAGAAACACAACAGCTCCCATATCTTGCTCACATATTTATTACCCACTCTGCCAGGCTTGCAGTGTCAATAAGATATGGATGAGTCCTACTGCTTATATTTTCAGAGTTGAAAAAAATCATAAGTAGAGGCCCACAATTAGCAAAGAAAAGAGTGTCTTCCTACAAAGCATTTAAGTCTTAGAGTGTCAGCTTCCATAGACCAGAGGCCCTAACAGACCTTATGCCTCTGATTACCCAGATCATCAACTTAGAAAATCATCATCCAGAAGTCTTTGTGATCAGAACCATCCCTGGACAAGATTGTGAACCTGACCTGCTTCATCTTGGGTTAACTCAACTCCTCTTTCTTCTTCTAAATATGCCTTGTCCCATTACCTCCTGGCTTGGCCCCTGCTGTGATGGTTGAATTACTCTTTCCATGGCTTTTGGATCTAAGTCTGGATTTCTGAAGCCTCAAGCCTCAGAGCAGAAGATCTCCAATTCCAGACACCATGATCATCTAGTAAGAGGGATAGACTTTAGCTACATTTCTAAAAGTGACACCAGCAATGTGCACTGTCTTCTGTCAAGTGAACTATGAGAACACAGAACAAAGACACAGGTCTTCACGGGGATCAAACACATTTCATGCTCCTGAACTTTATGTGAAATGGGAAGCAGCTGTCCTAGAACTTTTACTCTTGTTTTGTTTTAATCTCTATTCTTCTTATAAAGCCATGTTCCCTCTCTACAATCACTGAACTAGTAGCACTTTCTTCCTCTATTGAAAGTGATAGAAATGGCCAGTAACACCCATGAATTAAATTAGTTTCTCTGTTCCTCAGTGATCAGATTTGACTCTGATTTTATTTCAAGTGCAGAGAACACAGATTAATCATCATGCTGGACTTATTAGAATTAAAGTCCTTGTCTCCTGTCCATGTTCTGACAGGAGGTAAACCAGAAACTAGTGAGGTAGAAAAAATTTTAAATATAATTCTGGCCAGTCATCCCAGAGTGGAGAATAAGATGTGCCTTCCTTTTTGCCTTTATTAGAAATCATGTTCATACTTGGAAATGATGCCTGCCTTCCCAGAGACACGAGGATGCTGAGACACATGTAGTTTCAGTAAGCAGACCCTCTCAGAGCCTCCTGCGTGCAGAGCCACCTCTCCCCCACTCCCCACAGCCTGCCACCCTGCCTCAGGTCCAGCACAACTCCCCACTCCTTTGGCCGAGATGTTAGCCACTTGTCTCACTCTTCCTCCTGCTGCCTTTCCAGTCTGACAATTGAACCCCAGTTTTTCATACATGTCAGTTTCTTCTATTCCAACTACAGCTGACCCATGATATTCTGAGCTACTGCTTACTCTGATGGCCATGGCACCCTGGGCAGTCTTTCCTTTGCCTCTCAAGCATGGACTCCACATTCTTTTGCCCAATTCTGTTCACATTTTGGCCCAACTCCACAGCTTACATAAGATCTCACACGAGAATTCACTAAAGAGGATGTGAGACTTGTGGAAGTCAGCTAAAGTGCCCCTGTCAGTAGTCAGCTGAGTCCACACTTGTGACAGAGCTCAGTTGAGAGCAGAAGGACCACCAGCCTAACTTGCTGACCCGCAGAATTGTGAAATAACAATATGCTTATGATTTTAAACCAACCAAGTTTGTAGTGAAACATAATACTATTTGTGTAATTGGTAACTGCTAATATTATCAATATTATAATAGTCACCACCATAATGTTCCATATTTGAATTAAATTTCCTTTTGTCTATATGTTTCTTAGAAGGCTTTTGTTTTTATTGTCAACTTCTGTTCACTTCACTGCCTTCAGTGCAAGTAAGCCACTTCCTGAGTCTTGTTCCTTTTCTTACCATCTGCTAAAATAAAAAAGATTAATATAAGGTTTTGAAAGAATAGCTCAATAAGCTATTAGAAGAAGTGACTTATAAGTAAAAATTACTTATTGATGATCAAGAATGTATTTACTGAATTTCGAGTGGACCCAGCACTTATGATAGAAACAACCACGTTATAAAAGAATATAACCTATAGTTTCGGCCCTCAAAATAGCTGCAAATCTGAGTAGCTTAAAATTAAAGAATAATTTTTGAGAATAAAACTAATTCATGTAAAATTATTAGTAAGCAATGACATGTTGATTGGCATGATAAAGGCTAGACCTGGTAAGAGTTTGAAGAGGAGCCCAATGGGTATGTGTTACAATAAGGACAAAGACTGTTCTTTGAGTGGCGACAATGAGGGCGGGATTCTTTGTGTAGTATTCTTTGGGTATATCAAGATGAAAACAAAGAAAGAGCAATGAATTTCAGAACAGAGAACATGGTCTGAGCTGGGATCTGTGGGAGCCTGTCCTACTGAAGTACAAAGCACACATTGGCAAATAGTGAGGAGGGACACCCAATTGTGAAGGTTAGATTTCCCTGGGGAGTTTGCGGTGCACAAAGCAGCTAGTGAGAGGTACAGGTCAACTGCAAGTCATCAAGATGCTACACCATTGCATTGCTAAATCCAATCTTGAGAATTTATTCCCAAACTAAGCAAAAACAAAAAAACTATACATGTAAAGATACTTTGTGCCAAGGCAATCACAAGAAAGGAAAAACTTTAAATACAAAATGCCACCAGCTGACAAGTGACAAAGCATAGCAACTTCAAGGAATGTTCTACAGTCATTGTGGAAAGATACATGAAGAGTACAGGCAGCCTGACCAGGCAGTGGCACAGTGGATAGAGCATCGAACTAGGACACAGAGGATCCAGATTCGAAACCCCAAGGTCTGCAGTCTTGAGCATGGGCTCACTAGCTTGAGTGCAGGGTCGCTGGCTTGAGCATGAGATCATAGACATGACCCCATGGTTGCTGGTTTGAGCCCAAACGTCACTGGTTTGAAGCCAAAGGTCACTGGCTTGAGCAAGGAGTAACTCGCTCTGCTTTAGCACCACCCACCCAGGCAAAGCACATAGGAGAAATCAATGAATAACTAAGGAGCTGCAATAAAGAAATGATGCGTCTCATCTCTCTCTCTTCTTGTCTGTTTTTCCTGTCTGTCTTTCTGTCTCTGTCACACACATAAAAAAAGTACACACAAACAGCAATGTTCTTATAATGTAATATTAAATAGAAACAAACTAAATTATATATAATTTATTCAAATTTATACAAACTAAAGTCTACATAATTTATGTTATAAGTTATGGCATAAATATTCCTATCAAAAGAATGCATAAATAACTGAAAATAACTATATGTGGGTTTGAAACAAATTTTTAATCATTTAAAATGTTACATAACTTAAAAATGAGATAATAATAGTGAGTTTTGGACTGAAAATAATGAGCTATACAATAGAGATGATACAATGAAGAAGAGGTGACACAAAAAGTTTAGCCAAACTGGTCTGGACAGCTCCATGATCATACTTTCAGTGCTACATACTTATACTGAATTGTCATTCAACCCTTCCACTTGTATGCCTTTATTTTAATTACCTCCATCACTTTTAATTGCCCCCTTAAACACTCTTAATATACTGATAGCACAAGACACTCCAGAACTATAGCCCTGAGCTGCCATTCCTGATGATGAGTTTGGAGGCACTGGTCTCAACCTTCTACTGCTTCTTCTATCTTAAAGTTTGCAGGATTAAAGAGCCTTTTCTGAATTTAGACTTTGCCATTAAATGGACTCATATAAATTTATAATTTTGTGCCTACAATACAGATCCATAACTGCAATGACTAGCAAAATCACTCAACAAATGTATATTCAATAGCAGGTACCGTGTGCTGGATTCGAACCCTGTAATTCTCTCTCAACAAGGTTTCTCTCCATGTAACTTATAGCTTATCTAACTAGCCCATCCTTCCCATTGCCCTAGGACTAGGTTTTGTGGATGTCATACAATCCCACCCCACCCTACAGCATTTACACTCTGGTAAAGAAACAAGTCAAGAGAAGTGTGAGATGATAGGTGTGCTGAAATTCTTGACTGCACCCCATATCTGCAGTCCGTACCTCAACACCCTGCTCTGTGGCTTCAGAAGTTGACTTGTATGGACTCCAGAAACAGGCTCCTTTGTCCGGACTTCCAGCTGGATTTGGTGAAGGCAGGCCACAGAGTCTATAAAACTGGGTAAGTCATTTAGTTCTCTGAGTTTTATTTGAACCCACTGCCTTATGGGATGTTGAGATGGTCAGGTGTGATCATTCATTTATTGATTCATCCAACAATTTTAGTGCCTAGTGTGTAATCTCTAAATAGGATTGGTTTCATGGGTATATCATCTGTGCCTCTGTATATAGTACTATGCTTAAAAGGGCTTCATATTTGGTTTAATGTTCTATTATCACTACATTGAAAATCCTAAGTATTTTTTAAATAAGAAGCCCTATGTTTTCATGTTGCAATTATATAGTTGGTTCTGCTCCCATACACTCTTCTAAGAGCTGGAACACAGCAATCAACAAGCAGAGATAAACCCCTGTTCACATGGAGCTTACATTCTTTATCTGTTCATTTCAGAAATATTTATTGATTTCATGCTCTATAAGGAACATTTTTGGAGAATTATATAAGCAAACAGATAAAGTGGGAAGATGTCTGCATATTAAGAGAAGGGTAAAAGGCAAGATGGCGACGGAGTAGGCGGACATACCAACTTCCAACTCCCAGAACCAAAGTGGATTATAACTCAATTTTAAGAACCATCATCTGGATAAACCAACTTTGCACTAAACTAAGTGGACTCTTCAACCAAGGAACACAGAAGATGTCACATTGAGACTGGTAGGAATAGCGAAAACGCGAAGAGGGCTGCCCAGCTCCTCAGCAAACGGCAGCCCGAAGAGACCCACATGGTGGGAGGAGAGTTTGGCGGAGAGGGAGGGACCTGGGTCCCAGGAAACAAGCCCCAGCCTGCAGTCCCAGAGCCTAGAAGAGGCGTTTGGACAGTTTTGAGCTGTGAAACAAGTCAGGGAGCTCCCAGGCCTACAGTGTGGAGTATTAGATCCCTTCCTACTCTGCAGAGGGTTGCCGAAGGATATGGTGGCGGCAGGACGCTGAAACACGGTTCTGTCGGCATGGGCAGAGGCCAAGCCGGTGTGAGTTCGGTCTAGCCCAGGATGGTCAGAAAGGACGCGCAAAAGTGGTCTGGAAGCTGTGGACCCGCCTGTAATACCGACTACGAGGACAAAGCTGGAGGCCAGGAACGGGCAGAGATCTGCTCTGCGACCCTGCATAAGCCGGCCCTGACCGCAGGGATGGGGCTAGGACCAGGGATGGGCAGGGGCTTGCGGCTGAGCTCACGCTACCAGCCCCCCCCCCAGCGGGAGAAACAGCGGTTTGCCATTCAACGTGCACAAGCGGCTCCGAGCGCGGGGACAAGGTAGACCCTAAGACAAGTGAAAGCTCGCAGCTGAGCCCACGATACTATCCCCGCCCAGCCGCAGAAACCGCGGTGTGCCATCACACGTGCACGAGCGGGCTCCAAACACGGGGGGCCGGGGTAGAGTCAGGGACGAGCGGAAGTCTGCAGCTGAGCGGAAGGCAGCAAACATGCCCGGCCCATAAACCTTGGTTTGCGACCCTGCACAGAAAGACCCTGGCCTCGAGGGCAGGGCTAAAGCTCCGGACGGGCAAAGGCTCACAGCTGAGAGTACGTCAAAAGCCCCGCCCAACCCGCGAAAATGTGGCAAGGAGGCTGTGAATGCGGGTTCTTGGCAGAAGTCTGGAAACAGGCTGGGTCCACAGCTGATGAAAGGTGCTCACCTCTACCCTTTGTGCTGAGGCTTGTGCCTTGAGTGACAGCCCCTCCTGCGGAGGAAAGGCAGAAATCACAGCAAAAGCCACAGTGGGCCGGCGCTGGCAACCCCCATACCCAACCATTCTAGGCAGTGCCAGAGGGAGTGGCGGGCCTGCAGACAGAACACACCTAGAAAACACAAAGGCAACACCTACTGAACTCCAGTGGCCACAACTTGCTTATACACAGACAAAATGGGCAGGCAGAGGAAGGCAAACCAAATGAATCAAGAGAAATCCCCAGAGAAGGACCTGAATGAACCAGATATAACCGAATTACCAGAAGCAGAATTTAGAATAATGATAGTTAGGATGTTCAAACACATTAGAGCAACAATGGATAGTCATTATGAACACCTAATAAAGAGATAACAAGTATAAAAAATGAAATTGAAATAATAAAAAAGAATCAGACAGAAATGAAAATACAGTATCAGAACTGAAGACCACAATGGAAGGAATTAAAAGCAGGATGAATCACACTGAGGATCGAATCAGCGAGTTAGAGGACACAATAAACAAAGGCACAGAAGCAGAGAAGAAAAAGGAAAAGAGACTCAAAAAATGTGAGGAAACTCTAAGAAAGCTCTGTGAAAACATGAAGAGAAACAACATTCGCATTATAGGGGTGCCTGAAGAAGAGGAGAGAGGACAGGAAATGGAAACTTTGTTCAATCAAATCATAGCAGAAAACTTTCCTAAATTTAGGCTGGGAAACACTCCACACGTTCAAGAAGCACACAGAACTCCATTAAAGAGAAACCCAAAAAGATCTACACCAAGACACATCATAGTTAAAATACCAAAGCTAATGGAAAAAGAAAAAATTTTTAAATCTCCTAGGGAAGAAAAGGCTATCACCTACAAAGGAGCCCCAATAAGGGTGAAATCGGACTTCTCAACAGAAAACTTGAGGCCAGAAGGAAATGGCAAGATATATTCAAAGTAATGCAGAACAAGAAACTACAACCAAGACTACTTTATCCAGCAAGGCTACCATTTAAAATTGAAGGAGAAATAAAGAGCTTCTCAAAAAAAGAAAGCCTCAAGGAATTCATAAAAACAAAACAAATTCTGCAAGAGATACTAAGGGGCCTGTTGTGAACAGTTTAAAGGGAGGAAAGAATATAGCAAAAGAAGAATACAGCTTTAAAGAATAAAATGGCAATAAACAACTACATATCAATAATAACCTTAAATGTAAATGGATTAAATGATCCAATCAAAAGACATATGGTAGCTGCATGGATAAAGAAACAGGACTCATACATATGCTGTCTACAAGAGACACACCTTAAAACAAAATATGCACATAGACTGAAGGTAAAAGGATGGAAAAAAATATTTCATGCAAATGGAAATGAAAAAAAAGCCGAGGTAGCAGTACTTATATCTGACAAAATGGAGTTTAAAACAAAGGCTGTAGTAAGAGATAAAGAAGGACACTACATAATGATAAAGGGAACAATTCAATAGGAAGATATAACTATTATAAATATCTATGCACCAAATATAGGAGCCCCGACATACATAAAGCAGACTTTGATGGATATAAAGGCCGAGATTAACAGCAATACTATCATAGTAGGGGATTTCAATACACCTCTAACAACACTGGATAGATCCTCAAGAAAGAAAATTAATAAAGAAACAGCGGACTTAAAGGATACACTAAATCAAATTGATTTAATAGATATCTTCAGAACTTTTCACACTAAAGCAGTAGAATATACATTGTTCTCAAGCGCTCATGGTACGTTTTCTAGGATATACCACATATTAGGACACAAATATGGTCTCAATAAGTTTAAGAAGATTGAAATCATATCAAGAATTTTCTGTGATCACAATGTCATGAAACTAGAAATTAACCACAAAAGAAAAATCAAAAAATACTCAAACACTTGGAAACTAAATAGCATGATATTAAATAATGAATGGATTAGCAATGAGATCAAAGAAGAAATAAAAAAGTTTCTAGAAACAAGTGATAATGAGCATACATCAACTCAAAATTTATGGGACACAGCAAAAGCAGTTCTGAGAGGGAAGTTCATTGCACTACAGACATATCATAAGAAGCTAGAAAAAGCTCAAATAAGCAACCTGACCCTGAATCTAAAAGAACTAGAAAAACAACAACAAATAAAATCCAAGACAAGTAGAAGAAAGGAAATAATAAAAATCGGAGCAGAAATAAATGACATGAAGGCTAAGGAAACAATAAAGAGGATCAATGAAACCAGAAGCTGGTTCTTTGAAAAGGTAAACAAGATTGATGAACCTTTAACTAGACTCACGAATAAAAAAAGAGAGAGGATTCAAATAAATAAAATTAGAAAGGACAGTGGAGAAATAACAACTGACACAACAGAAATACAAAGCATTGTAAGAAAATACTATGAAGAACTATATGCCAAAAAATTAGACAATCTTGGTGAAATGGACAAATTTCTTGAATCATATAACCTTCCAAAAATCAATCTGGAAGAATCAGAACACCTAAATAGACCAATTACAACAAATGAGATCAAAACAGTTGTCAAAAAAGAAAAGTCCTGGGCCTGATGGCTTCACAAGTGAATTCTATCAAAAATTCAAAGAAGCTATTTCAAAAAATTCAAGAGGAAGGAAGACTTCCAAACTCCTTTTATGATGCGAGCATAATTCTGATCCCCAAATCGGGCAAAGACAACACAAAGAAAGAAATTGATAGACCTATATCCCTGATGAATTTAGCCGCTAATATTCTCACCAAAATATTAGCCAACCGGATCCAGCATGATCAAGTGGGATTTATTCTGCAGAGACAAGGCTGGTTCAATATTAGGAAATCAATCAATGTGATTCATCACATAAACAAAAGGAAGGACAAAAATCACATGATAATTTCAATAGATGCAGAAAAAGCATTTGATAAAATCCAGTGCCCATTCATGCTCAAAACTCTCGGTAAAGTGGGAATACAGAGAACATTCCTTAACATGATAAAGGCCAACTACGACAAACCCACAGCAAACATCATACTAAATGGACAAAGATTAAAAGCAATCCCCTTAAGATCGGGAACCAGGCAGGGGTGCCCCTTTCACCACTCTTATTCAACATAGTTCTGGATGTCCTAGCTACAGCAATCAGACAAGAAGAAGAAATAAAAGGCATCCAAATTGGAAAAGAAGAAGTAAAACTGTCACTATTTGCAGATGATATGATATTGTATATTGAAAACCCTAAAGTCTCAGTCAAAAAACCACTGGACCTTATAAATGAATTCAGCAAGGTGGCAGGATATAAAATTAATACTCAGAAATCAGAGGCATTTCTATATACCAACAACAAACTGTCAGCAAAAGAAATTAAGGAAACAATCCCCTTCACTATTGCAGCCAAAAAAATAAAGTACCTAGGAGTAAATTTAACCAAGGAGGTTAAGGACTTGTACTCGGAAAATTATAAAACATTGATAAAAGAAATCAAGGAAGATACAAACAAGTGGAAGCATATACTGTGCTCATGGCTAGGAAGAATAAACATCATAAAAATGTCTATATTACCCAAAGCAATTTATAAATTCAATGCAATACTAATAAAAATACCAACGACATACTTCAAAGATATAGAACACATTCCAAAAATTTATATGGAACCAAAAAAGAACACAGATAGCCTCAGCAATCTTAAAAAGAAAAAATAAAGCAGGAGGTATCACTCTTCCAGATATCAAGGTTTACTATAAGGCCATTATACTCAAGACAGCCTGGTACTGGCATAAGAACAGGCACATAGATCAATGGAACAGAACAGAGGACCCAGAAATAAACCCACAGCTTTATGGACAACTGATATTTGACAAAGCAGGAAAGAACATACAATGGAGTAAAGACAGCCTCTTTAACAAATGGTGTTGGGAAAATTGCACATCTACCTGCAAAAAAATGAAACTAGACCATCAACTTACACCATGCACAAAAACAAACTCAAAATGGATAAAAGACTTAAACGTAAGCCGTGAAACCATAAGCATCATAGAAGAAAACATAGGCAGCAAGCTCTCTGACATCTGTAGTAGCAATATATTTGCCGATTTATCTGCACGGGCAATGAAATAAAAGGCAGGATAAACAAATGGGACTATATCAAACTAAAAAGTTTTTGCACAGCTAAAGACAATAAGAACAGAATAAAAAGACAAACCACACAATGGGAGAACATATTCGACAGCACATCTGATAAGGGGTTAATAACTAAAATTTATAAAGAACTTATAAAACTTAACACCAGGAAGACAAACAATCCAATCAAAAAATGGACAAAAGAAATGAATAGAAATTTCTCCAAAGAGGACATACAGATGGCCAATAGGCATATGAAAAAATGCTCAACATCACTAATCATTAGAGAAATGCAAATTAAAACCACAATAAGATATCACCTCACACCAGTCAGAATGGCACTCATCAGCAAAACAACACAGAATAAGTGCTGGCGAGGATGTGGAGAAAAGGAAACTCTTCTGCACTGCTGGTGGGAATGCAGACTGGTGCAGCCACTGTGGAAAACAGTTTGGAGATTCCTCAAAAAATTAAAAATCGAACTGCCTTTTGACCCAGCTATCCCACCAGGGCCAAAATAATCATATCATTTTATTCTTTAATCTGTTCAGGTTATGAATTACATGTATAGATTTCTTTTTAAGAATTCTGAATAAATTTTGAAAGTCAAATCTATATGACTTGAGACGTGGGAATAAAAGTAAGTCAAATATGATACCAGAGGTTTTAGCGTAAGCATGTGAGTAAAGAAAATTGCAACTCACCTAAACAAGGAAGACTACAGGGAAAATATTCACTTTGAGGGGGAGAAAGAAGAGAAAGGGGAGGTCTTCTGAATCAGAAGGTCAGTTTTGCACACATGAAATGCATGATGCCTGAAAGACACTGAATGGAGATGTGGACAGATGCATGCGGTACAGTGAGAAGAGAGGTACAGGCCAAAGACAGGGACTTATGAATTTGAGTGTCATTATTATTTGTGGAAATTCAGCTGAAGGAAATATTCTTAAAATCTACCTATACAGGAGTAAATAAATCTCAACATTATTTGCAAAATGCTATGCCTTTTTCTTCCTCAGGAGAAGTGCGCATACAGGCAGAATACCTATCATGTGCTATTATCCAGCAGGTCCTTTTGTTCTGGATTCAATGATATTCCCCACCATACATGTAGGTTTATCTTCTAGTAGTAATTTTTCCTGACAGGTTACCTCAGAAGCCTATTGATCTGTTTATAACAAGAAAATAAATCTGTAACTATGGCTACAGATGTGAACTAGACTTACTATAGTGATCACGTCACAATATATACAAATCTCTCTCTGTCTCTTTCTCTCTCTCTCTCTCTCTCTCTCACACACACACACACACACATGCACGCACACACATACACATCAGTTTTCTAAATGTAATTTTAATTTAAAATATTTTTTAGAAACACTTCGGCTTCAGACGTTCTGCCTTTGAAGTTTTTCAAAGGTACTAATTAGTCTAAAGAGAAGGAATGGACTCTTCAGGTAAAGTGGAAGGCACTGGTATTGAAAAGTGGGGTGGCCTATGACAATGGACTTCTCTTTATTAGTTATTTTAAACTATATGGAATCTGATTGAGCAGAAGACAATGTTCTCCCATACTACAGGTTTTGGGATCTAAAATCATAGCATTAAACTGAAGGTTGGAAGTGGCTTTTAAAACTTGCACAGTTGGTTACCCATAGTCCATCATTGTCCTGCCTCCAAGAAGCACATCTAACCCACACTGGACTAAACCACCTTAACCATCAAAAGCATTCTTTTTCATTCCTCTCTGTGAATCCAAACTTATCAGTCATTTCTTCCATATAGGTAAGGAACCCAAGATCATACAAGTTGTCAGGAATTAATATACTTTTTTAACATTTAGCAGGATTACATCAATATATTCACAGCTGGTTTCCCTATAGTTCATTCTTCAATTTATTTTGTTTCCTTTCCCCAAATCCAGCAAATTTATTGGATTCCTGATGATATTACTCTAACTCTTACATCCTCCCTCAGCTCATCCTATTCCTGATTGATGTGTGACCTTTTTTGACAGAATTATTGAAATCCATTGATGGTTTTATTGTTTCTAATTGCCAACATTTGCCAAATGTGCTGTATCATTTATCAAGCCCTTGATAGTCTGGACAAAGATCACTTCCAGCACTGATTTAAGCTCCAAAAACTAATTTTATTTAACTAGCATCAGCTCAGCTCCAACAGTCCTGAGTAACAAGCTACTAATGAATTTGCTATAGAGTTTGTAAAAGAAAATTTTTTAATAGAACTAGTGGGTATATAGCAAAGTTAAAAGCTATTAAAATTTTAGAAAAGAATGTTATTTATCTAGAGTCTTGACAAGGTTTAGGGTGATAAACCCCACAGGGAGTCCAAAGCACTGTTCTGTACAGTGTCTTCATACAGAAGGGGGATGGGGTCACGAAGTTACTTTATACCTGGAAGGGGTGAGGGGTCGTCTCATATCCCCCTTGCCTTACTTTAACTACCTGTTATGTATGTGTCTAAGGTAACTTCTGATAAATTCACAGCACAAAAGAAGAAAAGCATTTATGTCAACATGAAATCTTTGGAAAATGGACTCACTTCTCACAGAAACATCAAGTTAATCTCTTCACTTTATTGCTCCAATAGCTTCAAAGAGTTTAATAAAAGATACTTGCCTTAGAAGTCAGAAGATCCAGATTCTCACTAACTGTTGGGAAAACCATTTAGCATCTTACCTTCAGTTCAATTACACCTTTAGTAAAATATGTAAGAACAATAAAACCTTTCCTGCTCCCAAAAACAAATTTTGGTCAGATAAATTCTGCCAACATCTCCGTGATTGAAAGATAGGAGCCCATGAATTTCACTCAGTTTCTGTCTTAATTCCAATATTCACATCCCTCCTCATTTTCAGAAGGTCTAAAGCTTCCTTCCACAATGGCTAGAGGAGTTTGGCAGCATCAGAGTAAAAAATATGGTGAAACTTCTCCAGTTTGGAAAAAGAATGTCCTTTGTGATAAAAACCAAACTCCAACCCCTTCCAGGTTTGCACAGAAAAGTGGTTGGTAGGGGAATCTTCAGGTCATAGGAAAGAGAGAATGGATTGAATGTGCAAGTAGTTCTTGATGCTTTCTTCCCATGGCTCTGTCCTCCAACCTAAGGCTTCTCTTACTTAATCCTGTCACCACCATCAAAGTTGGCACCCCCAAAGACATTGTACTCCTTCTAATATTCACTCATTCTTCTTCAATTGGTATTTACTGAGAGTTTGTATCTCCTAAGTACTGGGATTTGGGATAAAGATTCTGGGATAAATAGAGCATAGCCCCTGACTTAGCAAACTCACAAGATAGCAGAGGAGTTAGCTTGGCAGAGATAATTATAATAAAATATGACACATGATATCATAATAGTAATACAAGGTGAGGTGGGAGACTTAATACAGGAAATATTAGCCCCACAGAGAACTTTCATAAAGGAAGTCTTGAAAAGTAAACTGGAAAGTGCTATGTATTCCAAGAGAACCTGTAAATCTCCGGTGTTGCACTGACTACCCTTTGTGTGGTAGCCATTAATTAATTGGTCTCTTCCACCAGACTCTGAATTCTTTGAGGGCAAAAATCATTCATGCTCATGCTCCCTGCACCCTGCACGTGGGAAGACCCTAACCAAAGGCTGATGAATGAGTAAATAAGTAGAGAACAAATGAACAAAATTGCTCATTTATGAAAAAACATGGCTATTGAAGTAAGAAGAGAATGCTAGAAAAGCAACTAAAGTAAGACCCAGAGTCTAGGAGGTTTTCAGTTGTTTCAATAAGTTGGAAACCTTCCTTGTGACCAAAAATTAGGGAGCAAGAGCTGGTACAGAGAGAAAGAATGAGGGAAGGTGATCTTTGGGGAGATGACAAGATTACAGCAGAGAAGTGACCCATTGGAAGAGGGGCAGGATATCTTTTACTTAGCAGCAAGAGAAAGGGGGTAAGGAATGGGTACCAAATCAATAAGCATTTGGGACTATTGTGGTCTAACAGCATGAAGTGGGATAGGAATTAAAGAAATTCACTGTTGTTTTTCTGTAAAGTAAAATCACTAACATTAGCTCAAGCAGTAATGAGGGAGGTGGGGGATGGTGTGCCTGGGCAGCCTTTATCCTCTGAAAATCTTAATAAACACACCTTGTTTGAAGAATCAAGTTGAAAGAATAATTTCCATCAAGTCCTTCACAGGTGGCATCTGAGAGGATTTAAATGTTTGAAATGTGACAATGCCTCCAATCTCAGTGGCTTGAGAAGCTGCTCTTCTCATCAGCAGGTACTAAAATAAGCTTAGCTAAAAAAAAAAAAAAAAAAAAAAAAAAACTCTTGTGTTATTCTTATTTCCCTTACAGATAAATTCATTTCCTGTTTCCCTGTAGGTTGTCAGACAAATGTATTTGCCAACCAGCCAATCAGAGCAGGTCTTTGACAAAATAACATATGGTGGGCATGTACATGGGAAAAAGAGAGAATCTTTCATAGTTGTTCATGACCTCAAATGCCAGGTCAGTTCCCTGGTTGACAAGAAGGCTCTTTGCTTTCCACTGACCCTTTGTCTGATCCACTTCTGCTTTAAAGACTGACCATCTTTTTCTGCCCGAGCCATTCTGTACAGGAGGAAATAGATGAGCTTCTGACAGAGATGATCACCCAGGGTCCCCAAGGATAAGGGATTCAGCATAGACAGAAAGGGTGGTTATAGAGTACAGTCAGGGACTGGGGAATTCTGAAAAGGAAGTGAATATTTACTAGTCAGGCCAACTATCTGATCTGCCTTCACTCATCTATGCTGAGCCCTGTGGGCACCCAGGCAGGGGGATCTTGTAACGACATCTGGAAATGCTGAAGCCCTAAGAAGGAATTAGAAGATTTAGGTCAGTCCCAAGGTGAGAAAACCATTCAACTCACATGAACCCAAATGAGATATGTGTACCGTTAGGCTGGGAAGACCAACAGCAAGAAGGAATTTCATCTCCTTAAAAAGTCTGTGTACCTAATTTTAAAAATATGATAAAAATATAGGTTGGAAGTTTTAAAGCTATGACAGAAAATTTATACAAATGAGTCAACCATATCTACGGATCTGGAGAGCAACTATAGGTCAGTCCTAGAAAAAAAATGCACAGAAAGCAAAGACTCACCTACATGCTGATTGGCGCTCTTTATTCCTTGCCCCCATCTTGCATCAGTCTCATTCCCCATGCCAGTGCCTTTCTGATTGCCCCTGCCTCTATCCAAAGAAAGCAGTCTTCCAAATGGGTAATAAAACGGACAGAAATACACTCTCATGGGAACCCTGAGTAACATGGTATATATGTGAGGAAGTCCCCTTGGGTACAGAGGCCCTTTCCTTGCCCTCAAATCCCACAGTTTTTAGTTCTGTTGACCAATCAGAGATTTCTGTGTGTAAAATTCTGTAAGTTTTGTGATATTCCCTTTTAGGTTTCTTCAAGAATCTTCTGTGTAAAAAAAAAAAAATCCTAGATTCTCTTTTTCTTCCTTCTTTCCTTCCTTCCTTCTTTCCTTCTTTCCGTCTTTCCTTCCTTCCTTTATTCCTTTTTAATGTATTTTGTGCTCACTATGGGTGAGGCATCTTGCCAGCTAAGCACTGGACACATTCTCCTGATAACTACTCTCCACCCCTACTCAGTAGGTCACCTCTGATTCGTGGTACATGTATTGAACCCTTAGATATTCGTGACACTGTACTATGTACCAGGAACATGTCTATCCTTGCTGAAAAGAGCAAAAACATCTTAGCTTATTCCATCCCACAATCTTTATTATGCAACTGGTAAACCATATATCCAAGGACTTTCTAGACATTAGTGATCAGTAGTATGAAGCTCATATAATCAGGGCTTCTTCCAATGGTAGGCATTTCCTCCTAGGAAGTTGCTCTTTGCACTGAGCTATCAATCTCTATACTTTAATTATGCTGAGAAACAATTTTTTTTCATTTTCTGTTCCATAAGGTTTTAGAACTTTTCCTATATTTCTGCATCACTAATTCCAAGTCTGAAATCCGTTTATTGGTGCATGCTCTAGTTTTTATGCATTTTTAATTTGTTTTTGTTATAGTTAATGGCATACATTGGTTTTTAAATTGGAGTTAAAGGGCAACAACTCTTGGACTGAACATAGCCACAAGGCAATTAATGTTTTACAAACATTACCTTTACATAATTGTAGTTGTTTTAAAATGTAAAAAATTATTATTTGATAAAAACACCCTCTAATTTTGTTTTAAGATTGAATCATGGCTTCTTCACATAGGCGTAAATGTAAGAATAGTCCTGACACCTTCTGTTATATATGTGGCCGTTACATACTTCAACATCAAAGGCACAATATTTCATCATTTGTGACACGTGCATATATTGCCTATTTTCAAGTTCCCCTTGGTGATCAAGACAAGAATTGGGCTCCTCATATTGTGTGTCATAATTGTGAGAAAATGCTTCATGACTGGACAAAAAAAAACGCGAAAGAATGCCTTTTGGTATTCGCATGGTTTGGCGTGAACCTAAGGACCACAGCAGTGACTGTTATTTTGGTCTGATCCATACAAAGGATCTTGCATCTTCAATAAAAAACAGCATATGATCACATATCCTAATATTCCTTCAGCAATACTACCTATCCCACACTCTGAGACACTCCTGGTTCCAGTTTTCAATGGTTTTATTTCTTCGAAGGACAAAGAAAGTGAACATGGTGATCAAGTGTATTTTGAAAAGATGCATGAGGAAATGGTTGTAGAATCTGAAGGGTCTTCTTCTGATGCCAAGCAGTCATTAACACCTCAGCAGTTTAGTCAACCTAAATTGAATGACTTAGTAAAGGATTTGGGCCTATCAAAGAAAGCAGCTGAGTTATTAGCCTCCAGACTTCAAAAAAAGAATGGACTTCACCGGTCAGCTAAAGTATCCCATTTCAGAAAGCGTGAACAAATTTTTGTGGACTTTTTTTTCGAAGACAAACACTTTGTTTACTGTCATGATATCAATAGTCTTCTCAGCCAGCTAGGTGTTACCACTTACAGTCCAACAGAATGGTGGCTCTTTTTAGACAGCTCTAAATGGAATCTGAAATGTGTTCATGCAGCAGTTCCAATTGGTTATTCAACTCATCTGTGAGAAGATTATAATGACATAAAAATTGTTTTCAACTTACTGAAGTATGAGGAGCATAACTGGATCATTTGTGTGGATTTTAAAATGGCAAATTTCCTGCTAGGACAACAGAGAGGTTTCACGAAGTATCCTCACTTTCTGTGTTTGTGGGACAGCCAAGCTCAGGAGAAACACTGGACACAGAAGGACTGGCTGAAATGTGAAGCTCTGGAAGTAAAATATTGCGATGCTAATATAGGGATGCAAAATATTGTGAATAAACCTGTAGTTAATCGAGACAGAATCATTTTTTCCCAATCCACATCAAACTTGGCTTAATAAAGCAGTTTGTTCAGGCTTTGAGTAGAGAAAATGCATGCTTTCAACATGTTATTTCTGCTTTTCCTGCCTTGTCTTTCGAGAAGATAAAAGCAACTGTATTTGATGGACCTCAAATTTGAACCCTCATTTGTGACAAAGAATATGCGAGATGAATAAGGAGGAGAAAGCAGCATGACAGTCTTTTGTGGTAGTTACAAAGAACTTCCTTGGCAACAAAGAAGCAGAAAACTATGAACTTCTGGTTCAAAGGATGTTGTTGGCTTTCTACAACATTGGATGGACCATGAGTGTAAAGATTCACTTCCTGAACAGTCATCTTGATAAGTTTCCTGAAAATCTTGAAGCTGTTGGTGATAAGCAGACCACTGCTGGAGCATCAAACGAGATTGTCCTCAACACCTACACAAACACAAGAGCTACCAACTCAGATTTATGCCTGAATAGAATTTAAATAAGTTTTGGGCAAATTTTATGATTAAAATAAGTGTTTTAATATGTTCTATTTCAAAATTGTAGACAAAATCTGATACAATCATATCTTTTAGTGTATTAGTATATTTACTGCATTATATAAATTATTATATTTTCAGAAAGATGATGCCCAAGAAGACATTCTACTTCATTATGTTAAACTAAATGTTGAAAATTTTACAATAAGATGAAAACCTAGCCTGACCAGGTGATGGCACAGTGGATAGACCATCGGACTGTGAAGCAGAGGACCCAGGTTCTAGACCCCAAGGTCGCCAGCTTGAGCGCAGGCTCATCTGGTTTGAGCAAAGCTCATCAGCTTGGACCCAAGGTCGCTGGCTCCAGCAAGGGGTTACTCAGTCGACTGAAGGCCTGCAGTCAAGGCACATGTGAGAGAAAGCAATCAATGAACAACTAAGGTGTCGCTACAAAAAAACTGATGATTGATGCTTCTCATTTCTCTCCATTCCTGTCTATCTGTCCTTATCTATCCCTCTCTCTGAATCTCTCTCTCTCTCTCTCTCTCTCTCTCTCTGTCTCTGAAAAAAAAAAAAAGATGACAACCTAAAATCTTGAATTACAAAAAAGACTGTATCTTACAGCTCACACCAGCTCCCCCTGCATGTGATTCAGAATCAGTAGACCCTAACCTATATATATTCTTATATATTGTTGTTAATATTATAAACTGGTACAGTCACTACAGAAGGGCAATGGGTAATAATTTTCTAATACTATATCTTTTTAAATGATAGGACTACACATATCTTTTGGTCCCACAGTTCCTAGACATCTAACTGAACACTTGATCTGATAATTAAAAAATGAGTAGGAATTATCCATTCTCATCAAGAAATGAGTTCATCATTTAATCCGAGAAATGCTGCTTTGAGAGATGATGTTCTGAGAGCAAGAATCATGACTGCCCCACTCCATTTTTAATCTCCAGCAATCAAGACTGTCCTTCACACTGATAGACATTCAATAAATATTTAATTGAGTAAGCGACCTCACCCAAAATTCAGATTTACTTCATGATGTAAAATCTAGTTTTAAAAACACAGCATGCTTCTCTTCCAAATATTACAATTAACCAGTCCTAAAATTTTGAAATGACAAATCAGGGTGTCTCTTAAGCACATCCTTTGTTGAAAACTGAAACATTTACGGTTTTTTCTTACCTACTCCCTCCTGCAAATATTCCTGAAGAAAATTTCTGAACGGGTTTATCCTCATTTTCATCTAATTCTCCTCAGACTAAACTCAGTGGAGCAGTGTCAGAAAGGGTTGGGCACTGGAGAAATGTGACAAGCAAAGAATCAAGCATATGATCGACAATTAGAATGGAGAAAGAGACAGAGGAACCAGATGCTTGTTCTAACACATGACAAAGAACTACCTTTATAGCTGATAGTTGCAAAGAACACAGAAAAAATAGTTTCTTATCTGGGACTCTAAATGTGTGGACACACACCAAGCCAGAAAAAGCCTTAAGGTATCACTTGAACAGGTGAGCAAAACAGGATGACATTCATCAAATATGGTCAGAACCAGAGTAGTCCCAACATTTCTGGGAAAATGTCTTCCCTTCACTTAGCATCATTCTAGAATAAAGTACTTCTAAAGCACCTGCTGCTGTAGTGGTGCTGTCTATAAATTTAGTAAGTAACCATAGAGAGAAATTAGCATCTAAGTTTATGATGGCAAACCTATGACATGCGTGTCAGCACTGACACAAGTAGCCATTTTTGATGACACGCAGCCACATACCAGAGAAGTATGGGGCCGCATGCTGGGAATGACGTTTCTTCCTTGGCTCCTGCACGGCCAAGTGCAGTAGCCAAGGATAACACATTTGCTGTAGTGTAGACACTCTGTGCCGGAGGTCTATAGGTCAAAACAACAGAACTCCGACCCAGAGCGTCTAGTTCTGGGACTTCCGGTTAGGCTATTTTTCTCAAAGTGACACATCACCCGAGTTATGCTTAGTTTTTTGGTGAATTTTGACACACCAAGCTCAAAAGATTGCCCATCACTGATCTAAGGCCATCTGAGGGCCTGCACCAATTCAGGCACTTAATAAAACCAAACTGATTTTTAAACAACCTCCTCTTAATTCTCACAAGAGCCTTTCCCCATAGAACACCTAGCTGATACTACAAAAAATGCTGGTGCTGAACTCCTTTATCTATTGCCAATAACAACAAATCTCAAACTTCTTGGTCTCAGGGTCCATTTATACTCCTTAGAGAATTAATGACAAAGAGCTTTTGTTAATGTGAATTATATCTGTCAATGTTGATTATAATCAACACTAAAACAGAAAGAAATTAAATATGTATTATTCATTTAAAAATAAAGCCAGCAAATCTATCACCTGTTAACTTAAATAAAAACATCTTATGAAAAATAACTATATAATCCAAAATAAGAATTAAACTTAGTGAGAAAAGTGCCTTGTCTTATAGTATTGCAAGTCTTTTTAATATTTGAAACAGTTCTTTTATAAATATTGGATCAAGGAGGGACACAAGATGGCAGCGGAGTAGGACACATGGACTCTCAGCTCACACCACCAAACTGGATTACAAATTAATTTAGAAACAACCAGAATGAGAAAACAAACTCTGGACTACAAGAACTGCTCTCAAAATCCAAGGAGCAAAGAAGAAGCCACGCCGAGCCTGGTGGGGAGTGCTGAGGAGTGGTGAGCCTTCCCTGCTTATAGAAACAAAGGGGTAGGGGTGAGGCTGAGAGCCCAGAAAGGCTCTCAATTCAAGAAAAATAGTAGAAAATATCACTCATTGCCACTTGCCTGGGGACCTGGGAACGAGGTGTGTTGAAAGAGCTGGCTTCTTTTCCAAAAAGAAAGGGGGAGAGAGAGACAGCTGGTGACAAACAGAGGAATGCATGGGAGGACCTGAGCATTGGGACAAATCCAGTGCAGGAAGCAGCCATACCTGGGGGAGGTGCTGGAGGCAGCCATTGCAAGGGGAGGGGTTGATCCTTCCACATAACACAAGACTAAAGTGGTTCTGGGTCAAATTTCTTAAGATATCTCTCCAGCTCCAATCAGCACAAGACACAGCTGAAAACAAGAAGTGGGGAGGAGGGGCAGTAACTCAGGTCTCCATGGAGATCTGAGATACACCTCCCCCTACTGAAGCAGAAAAGTACCCTGCCCCCAGAGAGAGTAACTGGCAGATCAGGTCTTTATAGTCTCAGGTTACACCCACTGTATTCCTGGATACAGTTTCAAATAAGCCCCCTGCTGAGATCAGTAAACAAGACTACCACAGAGTTAAGAAAACTGAGAAGAAAACAAACAAATCAAGACTTAAAAGGGACTCTATTACAAACAACAGCAAAAGCCAACCCAAGAAGACCTAGAAATAACACAACTCAAAATTGGAGGCAGACAACACCAAGCCTAGACTCAACCAGCTCTACAAACAACACACCCAAACACACAGACATAATGAGAAGACAGAAAAGTGCAATCCAATGAAACCACAAGAGAGTCCTCCAGAAAATGAACTGAGTGATATAGAAATAACCAAAATACCAGATGCAGAGTTTAGAATAATGATTGTTAGGATGCTTAGGGATCTTAGAACAACAATGGATGGTTATTATGAACACCTAAATAAAGAGATAGCAAGTATAAAAAAGGACATTGAAATATTAAAAAAGAATCAGTAAGAGATGACAAATACAATATCAGAAATTAAGACCACAATGGAAGGAATTAAAAGCAGGATGGATGAAGCTGAGGATCGAATCAGCGAGTTGGAAGACAAGATGAACAAAGGCATGGAAGCAGAGCAGAAAAAAGAAAAGAGACTCAAAAGTCTGAGGAAACTCTAAAAGAACTCTGTGACAATTTGAAGAGAAATAACATCCGCATAATAGGGGTTCCTGAAGAAGAAGAGAAAGAACAAGGGATAGAAACTTTATTCAATCAAATCATAGCTGAAAACTTCCCTAAACTGATGCAAGGAAGTGTCTCACAAGTTGAAGAAGCACATAGATCTCCATTAAAGAGGAACCCAAAGAAATCTACACCAAGACACATCATAATTAAAATACCAAAGCTAAGTGATAAAGAAAAAATATTAAAAGCTGCTAGAGAAAAAAAGGCTATCACCTACAAAGGAGTACCCATAAAGATGACATCCGACTTCTCAACAGAAACACTTGAGGCTACAAGGGAATGGCAAGAAATATTCAAAGTAATGCAGAACAAGAGCCTACAACCAAGACTACTTTATCCAGCAAGGCTATCATTTAAAATTGAAGGAGAAATAAAGAGCTTCCCAGACAAAAAAAACTCAAGGAATTCACTACAACAAAACCAATGCTGTAGGAAATGTTAAGGGGCCTGTTGTAAACAGATCAAAGTGGGAAAAGAATATAGCAGAAGACAAATACACCATTAAAATATAAAAGGGCAATAAACAACTACATATAAATAATAACCATTAAATGTAAATGGATTAAATGATCCAATCAAAAGGACCTGTACACATGCTGTCTACAAGAGACCCATCTTAAAACAAAAGATGCACATAGACTGAAGGTAAAAGGATAGAAAAAAAATATTTCATGCAAATGGAAATGAAAAAAAAAAGCTGGGGTAGCAATACTTATATCAGATAAAATGGACTTTAAAACCAAGAGATAAAGAAGGTCACTACATAATGATAAAGGGAGCAATCCAACATGAAGATATAACCATCATAAATATCTATGCACCTAATATAGGAGCTCCTAAATATAGAAAGCAGACTTTGATGGATATGAAGGGCAAGATCAACAGCAATACTATAATAGTAGGAGATTTCAATACCCCACTTACATCACTAGATAGATTCTCAAGAAAGAAAATTAACAAAGAAACAGCAGACTTAAAGGACACACTAGATCAACTGGATTTAATAGATATCTTCAGAACCTTTCACCCTAAAGCAGCAAAATATACATTCTTTTCTAGTGCTCATGGTACATTCTTTAGGATAGATCACATGTTAGGACACAAAAGCAATCTCAGGAAATTTAAGAAGATTGAAATCATATCAAGCATTTTCTCTGATCACAATGGCATGAAACTATAAATCAATCACAACAGAAAAACTGAAAAATTCTCAAACACATGGAAACTAAATAGCATGTTATTAAATAACAAATGGGTTAACATGAAATCAAAAAAGAAATTAAAAAATTCTTAGAAATGAATGATAATGGACATACAACAACTCAAAATTTATGGGACACAGCTAAAGCAGTCCTGAGAGGGAAGTTCATATCACTGCAGGCATTCCTTAAGAAGCTTGAAAAAGCTCAAATAAACAACCTAACCCTTCATCTAAAAGAAACTTGAAAAAGAACAGCAAGTAAGACCCAGAGGTAATAGAAGGAAGGAAATAATAAAGATCAGAGTGGAAATAAATGACATAGAGGCTAAACAAACAAAACAGAGGATCAATGAAACCAAGAGCTGGTTCTTTGAAAGGGTAAACAAGATCAATGAACCTTTAATGAAACTCACCAAAAAAAAAAGAGAAAGGCTTCAAATAAATAAAATTAGAAATAAGAATGGAGAAATAACAACCGACACAACAGAAATGCCAAATATTGTAAGAAAATACTATGAAGAACTGTATGCCAAAAAATGAAACAACCTAGGTGAAATGGACAAATTCCTTGAAACATATTATCTTCCAAAAATCAATCTGGAAGAATCAGAAAACCAAAACAGACGGATTATAACAAAAGAGATTGAAACAGTTATCAAAAAGCTCCCAAAAAACAAAACCCAGATGGATTCACTGGTGAATTCTACCAAATATCCAAAGAAGAACTGACTCCTATCCTTCTCAAGCTATTTCAAAAAATTCAAGAGGAAGGAACACTACCAAGTTCCTTTTATGAGGCGAGCATAATTCTGATTTCAAAACCAGGCAAAGACAACACAAAGAAAGAAAATTATAGGCCAATATCCCTGATAAATTTAGATGCTAAAATCCTCAACAAAATATTAGTCAACCAGATCCAGCAATACATGAAAAAAATCATACATCATGATCAAGTGGGATTTATTCTGGGGAGGCAAGTATGGTACAACATTTGTAAATCAATTAATGTGATTCGCCACGTAGACAAAAGGAAGGAGAAAAACCACATGATAATTTCAATAGATACAGAAAAAGCATTTGATAAAAATCCAGCACCCATTTATGATCAAAACTCTTAGCAAAGTGGGAATACAGGGAACATACCTCAACATGATAAAGGCTATTTATGACAAACCAATGGACAAAAATTAAAAGCCATTTCCCTAAAATCAGGAACAAGGCAGGGGTGTCCCCTTTCACCACTCTTATTCAACATAGTACTGGAAGTCTTAGCTACATCAATCAGACAAAAAGAAGAAATAAAAGGCATCCAAATTGGAAAAGAAGAAGTAAAACTGTCATTATTTGCAGATGATATGATACTGCATATAGAAAACTCTAAAGGCTCAGTCAAAAAACTACTGGACCTAATAAATGAATTCAGCAAGGTGGCAGGATATAAAATTAACACACAGAAATCACAGGCATTTCTTTACACAAACAATGAAATGTCAGAAAGAGAAATTAAGGAAACAATCCCCTTCACTATTGCAACCAAAAAAATAAAGTACCTAGGAGTAAATTTAACCAAGGAGGATAAAGACTTGTACTGAGAAAATTATAAAACATTGATAAAAGAAATCAAGGAAGATACAAACAAGTGGAAGCATATACCGTGCTCATGGTTAGAAAGAATAAACATCATTAAAATGTCTATATTACCCAAAGCAATTTATAAATTCAATGCAATACCAATTAAAATACCAATGACATACTTCAAAGATATAGAACAAATATTCCAAAAATTTATATGGAACCAAAAAAGAACATGAATAGCCTCAGAAATCTTGTAAAAAAGAATAAAGTAGAAGGTATTACACTTCCTGATACCAATTTATACTACAAGGCCATTGTACTCAAAACAGCTTGGTACTGGCATAAGAAAAGGCATATAGATCAATGGAACCAAACAGAGAACCCAGAAATAAACCCACACCTTTATGGACAATTGATATTTGACAAAAGAGGTAATAGCATACAATGGAGTAAAGACAGTCTCTTTAACAAATGGTGTTGGGAAAACTGGACAGCTACCTGCAAAAAAAAAAAAAAATGAAACTAGACCACCAACTTACACCATGCACAAAAATAAACTCAAAATGGATAAAGGACTTAAATGTAAGTCATGAAACCATAAGCATTTTAGAAGAAAACATAGGCAGTAAACTCTCCGACATCTATCGAAGTAATATATTTGCTGATTTATCTCCACAGGCAAATGAAAGAAAAGACAGGATAAACAAATGGAACTATATAAAACTAAAAAGCTTTTGCACATCTAAAGACAATATGAACAGAATAAAATGACAAACCACACAATGGGAGAACATATTCAACAACACATCTGATAAAAGGTTAATAACAGGCCTGACCTGTGGTGGCGCAGTGGATAAAGCGTCGACCTGGGAACACTGAGGTCGCCAGTTCAAAACCCTGTACTGGTCTGGTCAAGGCACATATGGGAGTTGAGCTTCTAGCTCCTCCCCCCCCTCTCTCTCTCACTCTGTGTCTCCTCTCTAAAATGAATAAAATTAAAAAAAAAAAAAAAGGTTAATAACAAAAATTTATAATGAACTTGTAAAACTCAACACCAGGAAGACAAACAATCCAATCAAAAAATGGGCACAAGAAATTCATAGACACTTCTCTAAAGAGGACCTACAGATGGCCAACAGGCATATGAAAAAGTGCTCAACATCACTAATCATTAGAGAAATGCAAATTAAAAACCACAATGAGATACCACATTACACCAGTCAGAATGGCGCTCATTAACAAAACAACACAGTATAAGTGCTGGCGAGGACGTGGAGAAAGGGGAACCCTCCTGCACTGCTGGTGGGAATGCAGGCTGGTGCAGCCACTGTGGAAAACAGTATGGAGATTCCTCAAAAAATTAGAAATGGAAGTGCCCTTTGACCCAGCTATCCCATTTATAGGAATATATCCCAAGGACACCATATTACCGACTGAAAAAAAGAAATGCACCCCCATGTTTATGGCAGCATTGTTCACATAGCGAAGAGCTGGAAACAGCCCAAGTGTCCATCATTGGACGAGTGGATAAAAAGTCTTGGTATATATATACAATGGAATACTATGGCGCCATGAAAAAGAAGGAAGGAAATATTACCTTTTGCCACAATATGGAGGGGCCTGGAAACTATTATGTTGAGTGAAATAAGCCAGGCAGAAAAAGAAAAATATTATATGACCTCACTCATTTGAGGAATCCTAGGAACATTGAAAACTGAGGAAAGGAATTGAGAAAGAGGAGGGATCGAAGGGACCAGAGGAAAAGAGGACAGAGGGAAAGGGGATGATAGGATGGGACAAACCTGAATGAAAGGGGATGAAGGGAATGGGGGGAGGGTGCTGTAGGGAGGGAACTAAGGGAGATGTTGAGGGGAATATAGAGGAGGAAGGATGCTGTCAGGGTCACCCTAGAATCTATGTAAACTCAATTAATTAAATAAAGTAAAAAAATATATTGGATCCACGCCCTCTGTCAAAATGTGACTTCTTAATATTTTCTCCTAGTCTGTGTCCTCTGTCCACTTTCCATTCCCTTCTTTTTTTTCTTTTTTTCTTTTAGAGAGAGAGAGAGAGACAGCAGACAGAGACAAACAGGAAGGGAGAGAGATGAGAAACCTCAACTCATAGTTGCAGCACCTTAGTTGTTCATTGATTGCTTTCTCATAAGTGCCTTGATGCAGGGGGGCAGAGGATCCCGCTGAACCAGTGACCCCTTGCTCAAGCCAGTGACCTTGGGCTTCAATTCAGTAACCTTTGGGCTCAAGACAGAGACCATGGGGTCATGTGTATGATCCCACATTCAAGCCAGTGACCCCATACCCAAGCTCGTGAACCTGCTCTCAAGCCAGCAGCAACCTCCTAGTTTCAAACCTAGGTTCTCAGCCTCCCAGGTTGATGCTCTATCCACTGCACCAGCACCTAGTCAGGCTTCTTTTTATTCCCTTATTAATGATCTTTGAAGAACAGAGCATCTCAATTTTAATAAAATCCAATTTATCATTTTTTTCCATTGGTTTATACTTTTGATTTATTTTGGAAATCTCCCTAACCCAAATGCATAAGAAAGCCATTCCTATGTTTTCTTCTAGAAGTTTCATAGTCTTAGGTTTTACATTTAGATCCATGATTAATTTGATCTAATTCTTACATATAGAATTATATATGAATTGAGAAACTTTTTGTTTTTATATTGATATTCAATTGTTCCAACACCATTTGTTGAAACAACTGTCCATTCTCCATTGAACTGCCTTTGCTCCTATATTAAAAATCAATTGATCATACATATATAAGTCAATTTATGGACTCAATTCTCTCCCTTTAATCTATACATCTATATTTTCTCTAAAATCATGTTCTCTTGACTACTGTAGCTTTATAATAACCCTTGGTATCAAGTAAAGTGAGTCTCCATTTTCTTCATTTTCAAAGTTGGTTTGGCAATTCTAGCCTTTTAACATTTCATATACATTAAAATTTGCTGATCAATTTTTAAAATCCTTCTGTGATTTTATTTGCAATTATATTGATTCTATAGATAGGTCAATATGGGGAGAATTACTATATTAATATAGTCTTCCAATCCATGGATATGGCATAACTCTGCATTTATGTAGGTATTCCTGGCATTCTTTCATCAGTGTTTTAAAGTTTTTAACATACAGCTCTCACACATAATTTGTTAGTTTTATGTCCAAATAGGTTTTTCTGTGTGCTGTTGTAAATGGTACATTTTATTTTGATTTCTAATTGTTTATTGCTAATATATAAAAATGAAATAAATATTGTATGTTGACTTTTTATCTTGTGATTTTTACTAAACTAACTTATTGGTATTAGTTGTTTTATATAGAGTCTTTGAGATTTGTAACACCAAAATCATGTCATTTATAAATATTGCCTTATTTCTTTTTCTTGTCTTATTGCACTGACTAAGACTTCTAGTATGATCCTGCATAGAGAGTGATAGCAGTCTTCCTTGCTTTGTACCCAGTTTTAGTTGGGAGCATTTTATTTTTCACCATAAAACATTTTAATGTAGATAATATTAAGTTGAAGAAGTTCTCTTATATTACTAGTTTGCTGACTCTTTTTAATTATGAAGGGATGCTGAATTTTGCCAAAGGCTTTTCTGCATCTACTGAGATGATCATATGGTTTTTCTTCTTTAGTCTGTTGATATGGTTAATTAAATTTACTGATTTTCAAATGTTGAACCAGTTTTGCATTCCAAGGGTAAATTCTATTTGGTCATAATGTATTACCCATTTCTAATATATTGTTAGCTTTGATTAGTTAGTATTTGTCTGAGGATTTTGTTATCTGTGTTCATGTGAAATATTAGCCCCTAGTTTTCTTTTCTTGTAGGACTCATAGAATAAGTTGGGAGTTGTTTCTTTCTCTTTTACACAGGGTTGGAACTAAGGTGAGGCAAAATTTATAATGAACTTGTAAAACCAAGACATCTAAAGTACAAAATTTATGAAAGTAGTCCCTGTAGGTGTTGAAACTGCACTTGCCTAAGGGTTCTCCTGCCTCGCCCTAGTCCCAGCCCTGCTTCTATATTCTGGAATAATTTGTGTAGGACAAGTATTATTTCTTTCTTCAGTGTTTGCTAGCTTTTGTCTATGAAGCCATCTAGGCCTGAAGTTTTCTTTGTTGAAAGTGTATTTATTGTAAATTCAGTTTCCTTAATAGATATAGAACTATTCCATGTATCTCTTTCTTCTTGAGTGAACTATGGGCATTTGTGTCATTCAAGAATTTTTCTTTTAATTTCACCTAACTTGTTGAATTTATGGACATGCGTTGTTGTTTTTTTTTTTGCAATATTTATTATTACCCTGAAGGGTCAGTAATAATATCTCTTATTCATTCCTGGTATTGGTAATTCATGTCTTCTCTCTTTTTTCATCATCAATCTAGTTAAAGGTTTATCAATTATGTTGATCTTTCAAAAGCACCAGCTTTTGTATTCATTTACTTAATCCGCTTTTTATTCTCAACTTTATTTAAATATGTTCTTATTTTTATCATTTAATTCCTTTTGATGCTTTGGGTTTAATTTGCTTTTTATTTTCTAGTTTTATATTTTAAGAAACTAACACTGGGGAACAAAATTTTTGTTGCATCCACAAAAACACTTGTTCTTACCTAATTTGAGTGTGCTGATCTCAAATCTGACATTAGTTTTTCTCTGTAAGATACAGTTCTTTTGAAATTCAAGATATTAGGTTTTCATCTTATTGCAAATTTTCAACATTTAGTTTAACATAATGAAGTGGAATGTCTTCTTGGGCAACACCTTTGTGAAAATATAATAATTTATATAATGCAGTAAATACACTAATACACTAAAAGATATGATTGCATGAGACTTTGTCTACAGTTTTGAAATAGAACATATTAAAACACACTTATTTTAATCATAAAATTTGCCCAAAACTTATTTAAATTCTATTCAGGCAAAAATTTGCATTTGTAACTCTTGCGTTTGTGTACTTGTTGAGGACAATCTCGTTTGATGCTCCAGCAGTGGTCTGCTCATCACTAACAGCTTCAAGATTTTCAGAAAACTTATCAAGGTGACTGTTCAGGAAGTGAATCTTAACCCTCATGTTCCATCCAATGTTGCAGAAAGCCAACAGCATCCTTTAAACCAGAAGTTCAGAGTTTTCTGCTTTTTTGTTGCCAAGGAAGTTCTTTAAACTGCCACAAAAGACTGTCATGCTGCTTTCTCCTCCTTATTCATCTTCCTGGCAAATTCTTCATCATATATAAGGGTTCGAATTTGAGGTCCATAGAATACACCTGCTTTTATCTTCTCTAAAGACAAGGCAAGAAAAGCAGAAATAATATGTTGAAAGTATTCACTTTCTCTGTTCAAAGCCTGAACAAACTGCTTTATTAAGCCAAGTTTTATCTGAAGTGGGGAAAAAATGATCCTGCCTCAATTAACTACAAGTTCATTCACAATATTTTGCATCCCTACTTCCAGAGCTTCACATATCAGCCAGTTCTTTTGTGTCCAGTGTTTCTCCTGAGCTCAGCTGTCCCACAAACACAAAAAGCAAGGATACTTCATAAAACCTCTCCATTGTCCTAGCAGAAAATTGACCATTTTAAGATCCACACAAATGATCCAGTTATGCTGCTCATATACTTCAGTAAGTTGAGAACAATTTTTGTGTCGTTATAATCTTCCCGTAGATGAGTTGAATAACCAATTGGAACCAATGCATGAACATTGCTGTTGTGTAGGAGAACACATTTCAGACTTCGTTTAGAGTTGTCAAGAAATAGCCACCATTCTGTTGGACTGTAAGTGGTAACACCTAACTGGCTGAGAAGAATACTGATATCATAACAGTAAACAAAGTGTTTGTTTTTGGAAAAAAAGTCCACAAAAACTTGTCCACGCTTCCTGAAATGGGATACTTTAGCTGACCGGTGAAGTCCATTTTTTTCTTGAAGCCTGGAGGCTAATAACTCAGCTTCTTTCTTTGATACGCCCAAATCTCTTACTAAATCATTCAATTTGGGTTGGCTAAACTGTTGAGGGATTAATGACTGCTTGGCATCAGAAGAAGACCCTTCAGATTCTACAACCATATCCTCATGCATCTTATCAAAATACACTTGATCACCACGTTCACTTTCTTCGTCCTTAAAAGAAATAAAACCATTGAAAACTGGAACCGGGAGTGTCTCAAAGTGTGGGATAGGTCGTATTGCTGAAAGAATATTAGGATATGCAATCATATGCCATTTTTTCTTGCCAATAAAAGATCCTTTGTATGGCCTGACCAGGCGGTGGCACAGTGGACAGAGCGTCGAACTGGGATGCAGAAGACCCAGGTTCGAGACCCCGAGCTCTCACGGGCCCATCTGGCTTGAGCAAAAGCTCGTCAGCTTGAACCCAAGGTCGCTGGCTCCAACAAGAGGTTGCTCAGTCTGCTGGAGGCCCATGGTCAAGGCACATGAGAGAAAGCAACCAATGAACAACTAAGGTGATGCGATGGCAACGAACAACTAATGATTGATGCTTCTCACCTCTCTCCGTTCTTCTCTGTCTGTCCCTATCTATTCCTCTCTCTTACTTTTTCTCTGTGTCCCTGTAAAAATAATAAAAATTAAAAAAAAATAAAAGATCCTTTGTATGGATCAGACCGAAATAACAATCACTGCTGTGGTCCTTAGGTTCACGCCAAACCATGGGAATACCAAAAGGCATTCCTTTGCGTTTTCCTTTTGTCCAGTCACAAAGCATTTTCTCATAATTATGACACACAATATGAGGAGCCCAATTCTTGTCTTGATCACCAAGGGGAACTTGAAAATAGGCAATATATACACATGTCACAAATGATGAAATATTGTGCCTTTGATGTTGAAGTGTGTAACGGCCACATATATTACAGAAGGTGTCAGGACTATTCTTACATTTGCGCCTACTTGAAGAAGCCATGATTCAATCCTAAAACAAAATAAGAGGGTGTTTTTATCAAATAATAACTTTTTACATTTACAAACAACTACACTTATGTAAAAGTGATGTTTGTAAAACATTAATTGCCTTGTGGTTATGTTCAATCTGAGAGTCGTTGCCCTTTAACTCCAATTTAAAAACCAATGCATGCCATTAACTGTAACAAAAAGAAATTAAAATTGCATAAAAACTAGAGTGTGCACCAAAAAATGAATTTCAGATCTGTAATCAGTGATGCAGAAATATAGAAAAAGTTCTAAAACCTCATGCAACAGAAAATGAAAAAAAACATTGTTCCCCAGTGAAATAGGAGCAATGTCAAAGGACAGAAAAGCTAGCTTGAAGGGCTAACACTGGACACATTTTGAATAATTTGAAAGTAAAAATATTATAGTAGTTGATTATAACTGTGAAATTTTAAAAATAATTTATCTATGGTAATGTTCAGAAATAAAAGAAAAGGGGGAAATGGTGAGGAAGATAGAGGATAAAAAGTTTTTTGTTGTTGTTGTTTTTTATATATATGTTTTTTATTATTATTAATTCTAATGGGGTGACACCAATAAATCAGGGTACATATGTACAATGAAAACATCTCCAGGTTATCTTATCATTCAATTGTGTTGCATACCCATAACCAAAAGTCAAACTGTCCTCTGTCACCTATCTGGTTTTCCCTATGTCCTTCCCCTCCTCCCTATCCCACTCTTCCCTCCCTCCCCCCATCCCATAACCACCACTCTCTTGTCCATGTCTCATATTCTCACTTTTATGTCCCACCTATGTATGAAATCATGCTGTTCTCAGCCGAGAGCCCCCTGCCTGTCCCTGGTCCTAGCCCAGTCCCCGCAGTCAGGGCCGGCTTCCGCAGGGTCGCAGGGCTGATCTCTGCCCGTTCCTGGCCTCCCGCTTTGTCCCCGTAGGTGGGATTACAGGCGGGCCAGCAGCTTCCGGACCACTTTTGTGCATCCCCTCTGCCCCTGCTGGGCTAGACCAAGCTCTCACCGGCTTGGCCTCCGCCCACGCGGACAAAACCGCATTTCAGCGTCATGCCACCACCAAACCCTTCAGCAACCCTCAGCAGAGTAGGAAGGGACCTAATACTCCACACTGTAGGCCTGGGAGCTCCCTCACTTGTTTCACAGCTCAAAACTGTCCAAACGCCTCTTCTAGGCTCTGGGACTGCAGGCTGGGGCTTGGTTCTTGGGACCCATGTCCCTCCCTCTTGCCAGACTCTCCTCCTGCCACGCGGGTCTCTCCAGGCTGCCGTTTGCTCCGGGGAGCTGGGCAGCCCTCTTCGCATTTTCGCTATTCCTACCAGTCTCAATGTGGCTTCTTCTGTGTTCCTTGGTTGAAGAGTCCACTTAGTTTAGTTCAAAGTTGGTTTATCCAGATGATGGTTCTTAAAATTGAGTTATAATCCACTTTGGTTCAGGGAGTTGGAAGCTGGTACGTCCGCCTACTCCGTCGCCATCTTGCTCCCCCGGATAGGAAGTTTTTTATAGAAGAATACTAGTCAATAAATGTAGAAGGAATTATAAAATTTGAAAATCATTCCTTGTAACCTTCAGTGTTATAATTTAGTCAACAAAATGTTGTCTTAAATGTTAATACCTCTGGGTGAAATGTTACTGTGAAACAGGATATTCACATGCTCTCAAACTATCAGCACATAGATTATTTATTAAATACAAAGGAGAAAAATGTATCTTAAAATGGAGAAATCTAGCAAAACTTTCTTAACTGAGTGACCAAAAGTAAAATGACTAGCAATGGGCCCTGGCCGGTGACTTGGTGGATAGAACATCAACCTGGTGTATGGACATCCTGGGCTTGATTCCCAGTCAGGGCACACGGGAAAAGCAACCCTATGCTCCTCCCCCCTTTCTTTCCTCTTCCCCTCTCACAGCCAGTGGCTTGATTGGAGCATGGCCCCAGACACTGTGGTTTTATTAGAGCACATCAGCCTCAGGTGCTGAAAATAGTTTGGTACTCAAGCATCAGCTCCAGATGGGCTTGCCAGGTGGATCTTAGTTAGTGCACATGCAGAGGTCTACCTCACTATCTCCCCTCCTCTCACCTAAAACAAACAAAAAAATTTGACTATCAATAGAACAAACCATTATACACTTCTTGATGTGAGATAATAGGACATACCACATCACAAATGTGGTAATTTTGTCAAAAATGTTTGACCTGAATTTAAAAATGAGGAAACAAACAAATCCAGATTGTGGGGCATTCTACAAGGTACCTAGTCTAGATTCTCACAGTTTCTCTCTCTCTCTCTCTCTCTCTCTCTCTCTCTCTCTCTCTATCACACACACACACACACACACACACACACACACAATATAAAGTCAACAATTGTTTAACTTAGATAAAAAGTACACCAATGTTCATTATACTCTTATTTGTACTTTTTTTGAGACTAGAAAAATTTCCAAATAAAAAAGTTGGAGTGAAAAAGTATGCATAGGCATTTGGGCAGTTTGCTTATTTTACAAAGAGGAAAGTGCAGTTACCTCCATGGTAGAGCACTGACAAACTGGCCATCTCTTTAATAACAATATTTGGATACTGGGAAATAAGCTTAGTGGAGAAGGATTTAGCCAGTCGGGAACAAACCACTTCCAGTGATTATCTGGGAAAATGTTATTTTCATTTCTGAGCTGCTGCAGAAAGACTCTAGAGAGCAGTGATGTTCTCAATAGCAGTTTAGGTTCAGTTCTGATTTCTCTGCACTTTGTATGCACAGTGTGAGAGAGGTTTTCTGCAAACACCATGCACTGAGCACCTGCCTGCTGCTCAAGGTGATGGCTCGAATTTCCCTCTCCCACAGGGGAACTGGAGGAGCCCTGTGAGGCTCAGTGAGCCACCCCAATATACAAAGTGTGAAGTGGAAATAGTAACATGATTATCCCCATAACACAAAGTGGAAAAATAAGTCTCCAGTTAACAGAAACAGAAGACTTCTTAAATGTTTGAAAATGCAGTGCAAGGGTGGAAAGGCAAAATATAAAATAATATATATGCTATAGCTACAAATACATATAACCCAAGTTTTCCCATGCTACAAATCTAGGTGCTCATGCCTTGGTCTAAGTGACATGGGACCTACAGTGTCACACTGTCCCTGAGGCCCAAAGCACTATTTCTGGGGATAGCTTACATGAACTACTGACTACTTTTTATTTTTCCACTTCTAGCTTCCTGCCATAACGACAAGAATGTCCTTCCCAAAGCTATAGACCCTGATGAGACAAAAGTGACATTATTCCCCTCAGTTTTAACTGCAGTGAAATCAAGCAGGGTTCCACAAAGAATTGAGGTAGGAGAAACCAGAAGAATGCAGAAGAGGAGGGGCCTGCAATGTCTGGGGTCTTACACTCAAGCCAGTGACCTCAGTGTTTAGAACTGAGGGAGCAAGGGCAGACAGAAAAGCTTGACAAATAACAAACCACAGCTATGGACCTCACTTGTTATCAGTTCCTTGAAATGAACTCGCAGTTCCAGAGAGAATGAGTGATAGTCAAGGACAGATTCTCTGGCCTCCTCTCCACCTCTCTTCCCAGAGACACAGAAGTCACATAGGTCTGCAGACAAAGACATAGAAATAAGGCATTTGTCACATGAAAGCAAAAGCTGTAAAGGTATAGAAGATGGAGAAAATCTAACTTTGAGGAGCTCGTTTTGTTGCCTCTTTGGGGGTCACATTTCTCCACTGGCTAATAAATCCTACTTCCTTCATCAAGTTGTCTGAGCGTCTTTGTTTTCCTTGATTCCTGCTACAGAATCAAGAAACTGATCACTTCTAATCTTCTTGAGAGGCTCACTTCCCATTCAATCGCCTGATTCCTCAAACTTGCTTACAAAAATAGTCCTCTAATAATGTAATTTATTGTAAGAATAATAGCTGCTCTTCTCACCTGGGACTCTGGTTAAAATGCAGATTCTGGCTCATTAGTTTTGGAAGTTAAGATTCTGCTTCTCAAAACAACACAGAATAAGTGCTGGCGAGGATGTGGAGAAAAGGGAACCCTTCTGCACTGCTGGTGGGAATGCAGACTGGTGCAGCCACTGTGGAAAACAGTTTGGAGATTCCTCAGAAAATTAAAAATCGAACTTACTTTTGACCCAGCTATCCCACTTATAGGAATATACCCTAAGAACACCATAGCACTGTTAGAAAAGAAGAAATGCGCCCCCATGTTTGTGGCAGCATTGTTCACAATAGCGAAGATCTAGAACCAACCCAAGTGTCCGTCAGAAGACGAGTGGATTAAAAAGCTATGGTACATATATACTATGGAATACTACTCAGCCATAAGAAACGATGACATCGGATCATTTATAACAAAATGGATGTACCTTGATAACATTATACGGAGTGAAATAAGTAAATCTGAAAAAAAGGAAAACTGAGAACAGCATGATTACATACATAGGTGGGACATAAAAGTGAGAATATGAGACATGGACAAGAGAGTGGTGGTTATGGGATGGGGGGAGGGAGGGAAGAGTAGGATAGGGAGGAGGGGAGGGACACAGGGAAAACCAGATAGAAGGTGACAGAGGACAGTTTGACTTTTGGTTATGGGTATGCAACACAATTGAATGATAAGATAACCTGGAGATGTTTTCATTGTACATATGTACCCTGATTTATTGGTGTCACCCCATTAGAATTAATAATAATAAAATATATATATATATAAAGAAAGATTCTGCTTTTCTAACAAGTTCCTGGGGTGCCGATACTGCTGTTCATTAAACCATACTTTGAGCAGTATGCTCCTATAGTACTTAATACTAAATACTATAGTACTAAGCACCTATGTTCCCTGTGGTTAGTAGGTACCCAATAAACACATTTTAGAGAGATGACTGAATTTTTTGAGTGAAGAAAAAAAGCTTTATCAAGATAGCTGCCTTTCATTCTACTCATGTATATTCCTTTTTTCTTTAGAGTAAGGAGGCTGGTTGGAAATATTAAGTGGTAGAAGAGTTGGCCAGGGGGTGCTTATCTTTTGGCCTAGGAAGCAAAATAAGAAATAGCATCACTAGTTGAGGGCCTTACTCATTCCACTTAGTGTTCTGGCATTACAGAGTGAACCTGTTTTCTACATATAGCAGCTTCCATCCCTACCCTTAGAACAATTACTGGCCAGAATTGCAGATTTATGTGTTGTTTACTCTTCCTTCCTTTTCCTGAGCGTGCGCACACATGCACGCGCACACACACAAGCATAATCCTTTTAATATAAATTGCTCCTTCTGCTTCTAGTAATGAAAATTAATCGTATGATCTTACACCATTGAAAGTAAATGGTTAGTGGTATTATTGCCTTCTAACCTAGCCCTAGCATAGAAAAAAACACATTCTTCATCCTTCTTTGATTATTAGAGATAAAATGTAATCTCAATGCAATTTGACTTCCTACACTTGTCTTTTTTAATAAATATCTAATAATCTCTCATTTTTATTTCATTTCAATAATATTATCTTCTATTAAGGCTCCATGTCTAAAACACTCACTCACTCAAGGCAAAGCTCTGTTCCCTGCTCATGGTCAGAGGTGCAACATATACAGCTTTATAAAAAGTAAGACCCTCAAGAATATTCACCTCAGAGGGCCTGAGCTCTGAAAATAACCTATGTATAGCCTTATCTAAATAATCTGATACATCTGTGCCTAAATTTCTCTTCTGAAAAGTGAGGAGACTGCACTAAATTATTAGGTTCTTTTCAACAAAACATCCTATGACTCTAGAATAGCTCAGAAAAACAAAAGCATTTAAAAGACCTAAAGAATATTTCTTCAGGTATATGTGATTAACTGCAACTAAAACATACATTTATATACAAAATGTTATTTCTACCCTGTCCTAGACTTACAGATTAAAATATATAGCACACATTTCTAGGAATCAAATAGCTTGCATTCTGTCTTCAATCTGCCATGAATTCCCAGTGTGATCTTCAGTAAGAGTTACACAAATACACACACACACACACACACACACACACACACACACACACCAGTGGTGGGATTCACCCGGATCACATGGCTTTGGCAGAACCAATACCTAATTTTTTGTTGTTTGGTAAACCAGTTGTTAAAATGGCACTGTAATCAGGGTTCTCTCTAAGGTGGGTGTCTGGGCAGGTGCCCAATGTGGAAATCACAAATTTACATTTCTCACTCTTTTTAAAAGTTTGTGCAACATCATATTCTAAACACACATAGTAATGTTCATTCCATCCATAGGTGAAAAAAAATTGACGGAGCTATGCTTGTAATACTTATTTATTCATTTTATAAAACTCATTATACCATTGATAAAATGTTACATTTTAATTTCCTCACATTTGTTACTTTAGTAAACAAACATAACATAAAGAGAAAAAGTGCCATGCAACCAGAGGGTGACAACTTGTATTTTTTTGTCAGGTATTATTTGATATTTTTATTAATATTTTAAAACTCTTTCTTATAGCCTGACCTGTGGTGGCACAGTGGATAAGGTGTTGACCTGGGAACACTGAGGTCGCCAGTTTAAAACCCTGCACTGGTCTGGTCAAGGCACATATGGGAGTTGATGCTTCCAGCTCCTCCCCCCTTTCTCTCTTTCTCTCTCTCCCTCTCACTCTGTGTCTCCTCTCTAAAATAAATAAATAAATAAATAAATAAATAACTTTAAAAAAAAGAAAAAAACTCTTTCTTATAATCTAGTTTTGTATATCTCTTTTATTGTTCTTATTTAAGGATTAAATGCATGAACTAATAAAACACTTGTCAGTATATCATTCTTTTATACTTAAAACGCTCATTAGGGCAGAGAACTGGTTGTTATATTATTTAAATCCAACCACTGAGACACACACACAAACATACACACTAGCAACACCATAACGACCAGCACCAGCGTTCATCATATTTCTGCTTCCGTTGACCCAGTGCTCTCTCTAGTAGGCTTAGACTTCAGGCTTAGAAGGGTTGATTGGTTTGAGTTTGGATTTATTTCATTTTATTTGTTTTAATAATATAAACCTTGTTCCCAACAAAATTTTGTTCAGAATTTCAATATATCAAATAAAAGTAGACAATTTGGTTAAAACATGCAAGGCAACCTGAAAATCTACTTCCTCAATCTCTTCTTATTCCCATGCCCCTCAACCCCTTTAATAAACATTTCACAGAATCCCAAAGTTTGCACATTCTGATCAATAGTCATTTCATCATTGTTCACTTCCAGTTACAGGATAGTTTACACTTTTTTTTTTTTTTTTGATGCGATGAAGGGCAAGTCTAATAGCTTTAAGACTAAGGATATTCTGTCCTTTGGTTACTCTTATTCATTACATCTATTTTTATTAACTGGAATCACATTTTCACAAAACCTACTTCTGCCTCCATATGAAGCCCTTCCCATGTGAGTTAACCTTTCTCTCCTCTTCTTCAGATGAAATTTCACCACTTTATTTCTTGTGGTATTTTTTCAGATTCTTTATCTTAGTCATTTCAAGTCCAACTCAAGTTTATCAACATGACTTTAAGTATATAACACAAAAAAACAATCATGTTCTCAATACTTATGGGTCTTCCACAGCACTCTCAAGTACGAGTTGCATTTTTCACTATTATCTAAAGTTTTTCTCTCCTCTCTTAACATGGACACCAGAATTTAAGCATTCATCACAGTAAAAATGTTACAAACTAAAGTATCCTATCTATTGAAGATACCTTTGCAAATATAAATATCTATTGTGATCTTTATAGTGCATTTCTGGGTCCATCTCTCAGATGGAAAACTGAGCTTCTATGGTGTTTCTTCACTCGTTGTGGAAAAGGCTTATAATCCTTAGACTTAGGTTTTCTATCTGTAGTAAGAACACAGCATGACTCCTGCTCCACTAGTGCCTCCACACACACTCTTTTTAAAGGATAACGATTAGTATATTCTATAAAAAGATCTTGCTTCTATGATAAGAATTTTCTCCACAGTATTTCCACTCTATTGTCCAAACAATCGATATCCTTTGTATGGATTACAGTACAAGTCTTCACCACAATTAAAACAATATGAAATTAATTACTCTGCAATCAAATGGGTCTTTCTAAGGAAATGAGAGAGTGTTTACTGAACACAGGTCTTGCTTCTATATATCTATGTAATATATGTAGCAAGATATTATTGTGACATATTAAAGTCTTTTTTTCTCTCATGTCAGCCCATTTTTCTTTTCTTATCTCCCACTTAACCAGTGAGGTTAGTCTCTTGTCAGTTATTCAAGGGAAGGATGGGACAGACAGAGAAATCAGAAGTCTTCTTGGCTTTGGTTTCCAAAGACCCACAGGTATAAAAGAGCAGAGGGGACTTCTGGCATTTAAAAAAAAAAAAAACTGTTAGGGAAAATCATGAAGGGTCAAAGCAAGGGTCTCCTTTACAAAAGTTTCACCAGGTTAAAAGTGGGTGGTGGGTGGGAAGGAGAGGGATACGGAGGGAAAGGGAACAGAAGGTTAGTGGGACCATGAAACAGAGGGACCTCATGGCGAAGAGTCACCAGCAGCCCAGCCTCAACTCAAGTAAGCACCAGCGTCACCTGCCCCCAGGGTCCACACGGCTCTTTCTCAGCTCTCATCTCCTGGCTGGGAGAAGTAACATTCTAGCTTAACATGGGCTCAACCATTTTAATCTGATCTTAGAAGTAAAAATTCCTGGGCATACTCAGAGTCTTAAACATGTATACTGATCCTTATCTATGACTATTTATTAAAAGATTTGGAGAAAAGAAATTACTGAATAAAACAGTAAATAACTTCTTAGAGCTTCTTGATGAAGTCATTTTAGAAAACTTTTATACTACCATCATCAGTGTCTGAAAGTTGTTTAGCCTCATTAATACCAAGAAAAGCAAATTAAAGCAAATGAGAAAACATTTTTATTATTCCATTATAAACATTATTACATATATTAACATTCAAAGCTGGCAAAGGTAAGAAGAGATAGGCTCTCTCACACTGGGACATTATTGGCATAGTTAATAAAATTTTAATTTCAGTTTCCAAGAAGAAAGGAAAAAATTATATCTTGTAATCAACTTTATTTTCACAATAATCCAACATGGTGTGCATGATTACCCTTGCTTCTGCTGTTGAAGAACCTGAAGCCAAGTCTAAAACACTGGCTGAAGATCTTCTAAATTAAAAAGTGGCAGAGCCAGGTTATAAAACAGATTTGTCTGATTTCAAAGTGCAAGATCAGATCTGTTCACAGCACAGTTTTAACTTCCCCCAATATGACATTATCTAGAAAAGCACTGTCCAATATAAATATAATGTGATAATGTTATATGTAATTCTAGTGTTAGAAACATGTGCTGTTATATGAAATTCCAACTTGTACAGTAGACAAATTTTTAAAGTAAAAATAAATAAGTAAAATTAATTTGAATAATATATTTTACTTAAACCAATGTATCCAAAATATTATCATAAGGATATATTTTTATACTGTCTTCGAAATCTAGTGTGTGTTTTACTCTTAAAATCCATCTCATTTCAACTGATCACATTTCAAGTGCTTGATACCACATGTGGCTAATAGCCATCATACATGACATCACAGAGGTAGAACATCAGAGCAGTTTTCTTTTCTTTAAGTGCCAACTTTTCTTAGATTGTGATAAGGAACTCTCATTGTATGACCCCAGATGTATTGACTAGTACAGCCTTCCAAATGAGGAAGAGAAAAAAATACTATCATTCCAATAAAATTGCTTAATTTCACCAATCTATTCAGTTCTTACAGGAACCATTTTGCATTCAATTTTAAAGGTTTTTCATTTCTGTATTGATTTGTCTTATAGAGGTTGTGTTCCTATGGAGAGCTTTTCTCAGGGGTCTGAGTTCAAACAACTAACCTTGCACCGTCCAAGACCATTTCCCCTGGTCCCATGTGGATGTTAAAACAAACATCCCTGAGACAACGATTAGTAATCCTTCCCCATTAGCTCATGTGTTTGTAACTTTGTTAATTCCCTCATGTCCTGGCATTGGAGGATACTCCACCACCCCCTTTATCCTTGCAAGCTCAGAAATGTATTTTAAAATGATGTATCTTTATCCAGAATATTTATGTGTTTATTGTTGGAGGGTTTAGATTATTGTAGTCTGTCATCTTGCCCAAATCAAAAATTCTTTTTTCTTCTGTTCTTTCTATTGCACTACAATAGAAATGAGAGGGTAAAGGGAACTTGAATTGTTACAAAAGAAAAACCTTCAGCCATAGCTTCTGGTTTCCTGTTTTTATTCATTCATTTACCATACACAGTTGATCTCATTATTCAGATTCCATAATATAGTTTGCTTACTGTACTGTATATATAATATATTATAGATATAAATTTTTTGTATGTTATGATGTTTTGACATCTTGAAGAACCTTTCTGGCTAGGGAGAGGCTACCTCTACTGAGTTCAATTCTTAGAGAGAGAAAAAGTTCAGCCAGGAGCATGCCTTTCACATGCAAATCAACCAGTTGAAGCCAGACTTTCTCTCTCAGGCCTTTGCACCCCAGAAGGCAATATTCTTCCGCCTTAATCATTTCAGGGCCAGATGCCAGGACTAGGGACTACCTCTATAGCCCAAAGCCAGTTGAAATTATTCAAACTAGCTAGTCCTAGGGTCTTTACTGTATCCTGCCTGGCCTTTCCTAGGGCCTTTCCTATATCTCAATAAAGCCATGACTTAAGCACCCCCTTCTTCCTGTTTCTGCCTCCTGACCATGCTGGTGCTTCCTTACACGGCCTTGTGTGGTGGGCATGCCTCCTGTCTTTAGCTCCTACAAGTATAATAAACTTTGTTTTTCCTGAGCCTCTTGTCTGTCTCTTGTGGCCACACCTGACTGACCATCTTACAAAGAATACAAAACACTTACTTCTTACAATTTATCTGTAACTCCAAAATTAATAGCTTCAACACTTCCATGATCATTCAGGGACATGTGCTTTTGCAAAGTGGTGAAAATTTAAATCACTCAACGTACATGCTCCCAACTAAGGCTGAAAAAAGCAATGCTCTGTCTTCTGGTTTTAACTCAAACTGTAAAAAGGGTCTTTTTTGCAGCTATTTATTGCCATGTTTTCTGCATTTTTGTGCTTTTACTGGTCATTTCACTGTTTAAAATGGCCCCTAAGCTGTCTACTGTTCCTAAGTGCAAGAAGGTTGTTATGTACTTTATGGAGAAAATATGTGTGTTTGATAAGTTTCATTCAAGTATGAGTTGCAGAGCCGTCAGCTATGAGTTCAATGTGAATTAATCAATAATATATATTATGTAAAGTGTCTTTAAACAGAAATTCACATAAAAGAAGGGTCTGTATTGATCAGTGGATGTAAACATGAGCCATGAGCCATGGCTAGCAAGGAACCTAATTCGTAGGAGCAATGACGCAGTATTTACTACTTTGCTGTTCATGACAATTCCACAGATCAACTACTAAACCGGGAATAAGGAGAATCTACTTCATTTGTTGAGTCTGTACAAATGTTTGGCCACTGTGTTAGTTGTACCTGTCTCTGAGAATTCAGTGGTGGGTAAGTCTCAGCCTCAAGTGCCTTGCAAACAAATAGACAAACACAGGAATGGACCATAGCCAGCTCTAAAGCTTAGGCTTGGAAAAAAAAAGAGACTAAAATTAACAGCAGATAAGAAATGCTGGTTTTATTTTTTTATTGATTGAACATTATACCAGATTAACCTGCAGATATGTACATAGTGCCTCCAAAACACATTTCATAGCAAGGGTTGTGCCTAGAAGGAAAGCCATGGCAAAGGTGAGTTTATTGCACTTAAAAGAACTGTGTTCAACTTGGCCACATTACTCCTGACTTTGTGTCTCCATGGAGAATCATGGGAGAACTTGCAAATCTGGACCTCTATCTGGGAGTATGCTGCCTAATCTGTTGGCTTGTGTAGAAATTTTTGAAGAGTTTTTATTTCCTTTGTTACTAGAGAAAACTTATACCCTCTAAGTGGATCTGTTTGTATTGATCACTTTATCTCCACAGCAAGTGAATAGAGCCCTGTGGTTGGGCTTCAGTTTGGGAAGGTGGCAGTGAAACAAACATGCAAGGCGTTCTAAGAAGGTGCGTGTCCTCCCCTTGCCAGAGAAAGACAGAGTTTTTTTCAATTGACTTTATTGGGATGAGATTAAGCTTGCCAAGAAAAATAGATTAAAATTAATAGCAGATAGAAAATGCTGCTTTTATTTTTTATTGATTGAACACTGTACCTGATTATACTGCCAATATGCACATAGTGGCTCCAAAACACATTTTATTATTATTGGTTATTAACACTGGTTAATAACATTGCATAGGTTTCAGCTGTACCATTCCATAATACATCATCTGTATATTGCACGTGATAAATGTGCAGTGGAGAGAGCTTTTGATTCTGTTCCATGTGGCGCTGATGTAGGCAGCTACAGCTTGCTCACAGCCCCAAAAAGCTTTGCTATATGAACCAGCCACTGAAAGTCCATTAGGTAGGACCATAAAGAATCTGATGAGTCACCAGTGCACCTGGACATAAAGACAGGCCAAAACTTTCCCTACCTGTTTCCACAGCTGCTGATTTCAAGGTAGAAGCAAAGTTCAACAAAGACAATTTCTGATTGGCCCATGGAGAAAGTGTTGGAGACCATATACCACAAAGGACTGCAAGTGACTGCAGTGTCATTAAATTGGCCTTCATGTTAGAAGAAACATGAGTCAAAGCAAGGGTCTTCCCTCCCCAACAGGTAAGAATAATTTCCCCCAGATTGAAAGCGGATCTGCTCATTTTTGTGGGATGCAGTGAAAGCATTGCTTAGAGGAAAAAATACAGCACTAAATGTTCATACTAAAAACTAATAGAAAAAAATTTAAAATGAAGAATTAGTTAATCCAGAAGAATACAGAAAAGAAATAAAAAACACAAATAAATAGGAAAAAATCAGGGCAAATAGAAAGCACAACCTACTTCAGAAGAAAATAATCTAAATTTAACACATTAGTATAAATGTGTTAAAATGGAGATGTCAGAGTAGGTTTTTCAAATTTAAGTAAATACCACAAATAAGAGAATTTAGACACAAAATAGACTAGAAAAATGCACCAAAAAATGTTAACCAACAGAAAACTGAAATAGCTGTTTTGATATCAAGCAAAGCATATTTTAAGACAAAAAAAAATGTTATTTGGCATAAAATGGTGAAAGTCACCATTTGTGTGTACCCTACACTCCAAATATATAAAGTAAAAAAAAATTGGCAAACATACAAGAAAACGTTTACAAATCCACAAACACAACAGGAGATTAGCACATACCCTTCAACAACTGAGGAGTCAAACTAAAAATCAGTAAGGGAAAATAAGAGGAGAATTGAAAACAAGCATGGCAATAATATTCTGTGTCCATGTGAAACTTTATCAAGTTCTTACAAATGTTATCTTGACATCAAACTTGTTAGAAAAATAGGGAAGTTACACTAATTTACCTTTCACAAAACCAGAAACAGGAGCAAAGAATGTGACCAGCCCAATCAAACAGCCACGCTAGCAAAAAAGGCAGAAGCACTAACTGTCCTTCCTGACACCAAGGCAAAACCTCTTTCCAATACATCAAGCATTCTACAGTTCCGTTTCCTTTTTATGTTTTCCTCGAACATTAAGAAAACAAACTGTTATTATGTATAAGTGCTTGAAGCACTTCGGAGAAATGAGTTTTAAAAATATAAGCCAGTCTTATTCATCTACGAAGCCAATCAGCTTTTTCTTCCCACCCTGTCCCTCCACATACTCTCTACAGAGTATTTACATCCCTTAACAACCTTCCAGTGGCTGAATCCACAGAAGAGACCAATCAATGGCTCACATGGCCAGAGAAAGTGCAAGCAGAGCAGAATGCCAGGCACACATTCAGCGAGAGCAGGAAGGAAAATCCCCTTTTGCCAGAAACGACACCCTGGTGGTTTTTGTTCACTAATCATCCTTATTCAGTTCAGACTTTTTCTAATCCTCCATTAGATACAGCCAGAAGTTTCAAGTTGCAAGGCAAATAGACTGCTTCTTGAGGTTTTAATCACATGTACTTTTGGGACGACATCCTTAACCACTGCCCAGACTGGCAAGGATCCCATGGGCCACCCAGCCCACTCACATGCGGGAGCTCCTACAAGCATCAGCCAATCTCAAGGCCAACCCAGATGGTCCAGTAGGCATCCATGGGCCCACTTCTCTGGAAGGAGGAGGCAATGGACTCAGAGCTGACAGCCACCAGCCACCAACACCAAGATGGCCCTTGGAACTATGGCCTCAGGTAGGGAAGTGTTCTAGGAAGTTGAAAGGTGATAGTGCCAATTGGAAAGAAAAGAAGCCAGTGTTTATTGTTTCTCTTCCTAAATCCCTGTTTAAACTACATTTAAAATAAAGCCTACCTTACTAACCCACATTCAGAATATATCTTAGGATGAACACCATCCCAACCCATCACTTGCTTATCTCCCACCGACCTTCTTACCCAACTCTTGTCATTGGTTCTCTCCACCCAAAACTCCTTTCCATCTGAACCCCTATGTCAGTGGTTCTTAACCTGGGTTCTATCGAACCCTAGGGGTTCGATGAGTCGGTCTCAGGGGTTCAGAGAAGCCTCTGCTGTGGAGGCCAGGATAAAGTAATACCGTAATTTGTTGTGAGTTCATGCACTTTGTTGGTTTTGTTCTTTGAGCAAGGTGATGTTCATGCACAGCTCATTTTGTGCACCAGTAAAAAAAACATATACCTATGTCTTGAATTTGGGGAAAAAAAATCATATTTTATTTATCACTAAAGAAGGGTTTGGTTAATGCACATATGAAACTGGTGGGTTTGGTATCTCAGAAAAGGTTAAGAACCACTGCCCTATGTTCTCCTTTCCTGGCACACATAACCTATCTTGAGTCTCCAGACAGGGATGCTCCCTTCTGTGCTGTGGCAGTTGCCACGCTGAAAGTAGGCTCTGTTTTTACCTATCTTTCTAAGCTGCAAATGTCTTATAAGAATTGGAGCTGCAATCACTCCTTGAATTCCTGAGGGCCCTGGAAATACTTGGCACCAGCAGGTGCCCTCCAAATGCTGGATAAATAAATAGGTAAAATTAAGTGCTTTTCCACTAAAAGCTCTAGGTGTACTGTGCCTGCCCAGTTGTGTGCCTTTTGATAACACAAATATATTGAGTTTTGTGAGACAACACTGCATGTCAGAACCCACAATATTATAAGACAAGAGATGAACTTCAAGCCACCTTCTCTACCTTCAAAGCAGGTCCGATTCTAGTTTTCCAAAAGGTGGGTTAAGATCAGAGGCGGATATAACGGCGGGCTCACCGAGCACATGCCCTGGGCCCCGACTTCTGAAGGGCCCCGCAAAACCCAACTTTGCACATTTTTCTAATGATGCCAAGTTTGGTTTCATGTGTGCAATTTTAACATTAATAGTACATATATTTTTTATTTATTTAAAAATATGGTTAACATGTATATTTATTTTCCCTGTCTCTCTCTCTCTCTCTCTTTTTATAAGGGGCCCAATATTTTATTCAGTGCCCAGGGCCTCAATTGACCTTAATCGGCCTCTGGTTATGATGACGAGGATGTGAAAAGGCTGAAATTAGTAAGAACTAAGATCAGTAATAAAACTCTTCAAAGAAACGGCCTCTCCATTTAATCATGTTTTTTCTTTTTATCGATGAAGCAAGTTGCTAGGGCAGGAGGGGAAGTGAGAGGTGGGGAGGGTTGGGAGGGAAGGCAGGTAGGAGGGGTCAAGGATACAGAGTGCCTGTCATCTCCATGACGCAGATAGCTGCTTCTGGTTGTATTTTAAACAAAATTGCATCTCAGTGTAGACACCACGTCTGGAATTAAGACCCACCCTGTGATCTGTCACTTTTACACGCACACATGAGGGAATAGAGTGGTCTCCATAGAGAGGAAACAATACAAGAATACAAGAAAAGGAGCCAGTGACCCCAGCAGAGACAAGTTCAGGGGGATGTTCCGGGGACAGACCTCCTGGTCCTGAAGCTGTGCCCGCCTCACTCAGCATCTCCACTCCAGAGGGAAATCCACTCTCAGGTAAGATTTTTGTTAGACACTTCTTTATGAAGGATAAACTTATTTGTCCTAAATTAGGCAGGAGGTGCTGGAGATTGGACAGGGGTGAGATATAAGATTTGTGCTGGCCACCACAGTGTTTTTAATAAAGAGAATGGCTCCAAAGAGATCATGGAGAAATTTCTAAGGGGGGAAAATTATCTACCTTTTGTTGATTTAGAGACACCTGCTTTGCAAAAGGTACTAGAACGAAGGTAGAATAGGTTCATGCAAATCTATTTTTCTGAACAGAATTTAGTGGTGGATGTGAAATGGCCCTTGGTAATAGTTTACAAGTGGGGAAGCGAGATGGAAACTACAGGATACCCTCTATTACTTGCACGAGCAGTAGGGTGCTTGCAATTATTGCTTATCATGTACCAGCATGGTTCACCTCTGTCATTGTTTTCACTCTCCCAATACACCTGCAAGGCAGGTAATGTCTTCTTTTTAGGATGTGGATTAAGAGGTTAAGTAATTCACTCGAGAGAATAAAGAGGGTGAGAGAAGTTTCAAACCCAGGTCCTCTGCCCTCAAAGCCCAGAGTCCTTTCCCCCTTGCTATACTGGGGACATTGGAGGAAGGGGACAGATATCTGCAATGACTATGCTACCTGTGAAGGAGGGAGACCATAAAGTTGGGTGTTTGACGTCTTCATTTCATGCCCAAGTTTTCTGAGAATTCCTGTTTGCAGTTTTCTCCTCAAACATAGCAATCTAGCAAATATACACACACACATCCCACTTCTGAGAATGGATTAAATAATACAGCAGTAATATGAATTCTGCCAAGGTCTAGTTATCTGTAACATGTCAACTTTCCCCTGGCTGTTTCTCCATTTTTGGAAGACGAGCCTATCATGTATAAAGCTTTGCTGCTTACTTTGAGAGTGAATTGCTTAGGGGTGTGTGTGTGAGTGTGCGTGTGTACCACACAAACACTTCCACAAGTCTACGGAACAAAAACACAGCTCTGTACTATAGCTTTGGAAGTACCTAAAGCTTCCTAGGTTCTGCAGCCACTGTTTCTAAAATGTTTTTAAATTCTTCATTTTTTTAAATTCAAGTTCTTACTGGTGTTTGCAGACAAACCGAGTAGAGTGGAAAATAACTTTATCTTCCTCCTTTATTTCCCCCTGGGAAATAAAGCTGGCAGGAGGCAAAGTTATGGGTTCAGGGCATTGGCTTCTGGCCACACCACCCCAAAATCTTTCCCTGTGAGTATCCTCTTCCTCAGAGGTGCTCTGAATTCAGGCCAGCCTGGATTCTTGGGGCTGGACTCTGCCATAGCTGTCAAAAGGAAGCTAGTATGTTTAAATCACCCAGAGGATGTACAGCTGTAACAACCCTAAAGAAAGGCTGAGTTTTACATATACAAATAAGAAAAATACAGCTGTAGAGCTTTACTCCTTAAATCTAACTGAGTGGGGCTCACTTATTTTCAGAGCAGATAGTAGGAAAATGTGAATGCTGTGTTGTTTCACTAGAGATGATAGCAAAGAACCCAGAAAATGGAAGAGGAAAAACTTCTTAGGAATCATATTTCAGTGGGGAGCCAAGCATGGCTTTTGTGTGTAGACAATTTCTTTTCCTTTGCCCTGAAATTCTTAAACAAAGGTAAATGAGAGAGATATATAGACTCTGCAACTCAGTCCCCTGAGAATTATTTGCATTTCTAACAAATTTCCAGATGAAATTTGTGCTGATCTAGAGAAGTGTTGTAGTAGAGCATTAACAATGAACAAACTCCTACTGGATTTTAACCTATGTCCTTCTGAGCCTTGAGTCCCTCACACCCCTTCCCACTTCTTTTATTTCTACCACAGGGCAAAATGCTCGTGCTGGCCCACTTCCTGCTGCTGCTGCTCCTAGGGGTCCCCAGGGTGGGTCTGCCCCATAAGTTGTCCCCAGCTGAGTCCATCTCCCACTGCATCAATAGAGCCCTGTCCGAGGCCAAGAAAAGCCAGCTGGAGGATGCACTCCTGCTGAACAAGAGAGGCTTCCCCTACCTGCCCAGCCAGGACCCATCCTCAGGAGAGGATGAGGAGAGGCAGAAGGAGGAACAGGACAAGAAGAAAAGGGCCTTCTCTAGCCCTGGGGATAGTAGTGGAGCTGGAAACCCTCGGTACAAGTACCTGTCCCAAGCACAGCTCAGGGGGAGGCTGTACCAGGACAAAGCCAAAAGTGACCGGCGCACCAAGCTCACTCTGTCCCTTGATGTCCCCACTAACATCATGAACATCCTCTTCAACATTGCCAAGGCCAAGAACTTGCAAGCCAAAGCAGCTGCCAATGCTCATCTGATGGCACAAATTGGACGGAAGAAGTAGAATAGAGGCCAGCAAGAGGATGGCTCATTAAGGACAAGGACGGAGGTCAGGGTGGAGGGTGAGGGTCTGCCCACCTAACCGGTTTGTATTTTGTGGATGGTCCAGTTGTACAGGCTGCCTCGCTGCTCAACCCCTCTGATCCTTTCCTGCCTCCAGCCCAGCTCCCTCCTCTGTACAATACACAGACATGCAGTATTGTCTCATCTTCACAGATGCAAGGCCATTAAGGACTCTCCCTATGTTCTTTGTCTCTTTCTCCTTCCCCACACTTCTCCCTGAAGATTCCCTGCCTGAGAAGAGAGTGCCCAATGCTCCTCTCCTCTCTGCACACCAACCCCAGCCAAGAAGACTAAGAGACACATTAATTACCATCCCACCACCAGATCCCTTCCCAACCCTCTTGCTTCCATTAAAACCAGCGGCTTTTTGAACCCATGGCTTATTTCAGTTTCTCTTCCATCACATGCTGCTTCCAAACCTCTGAGCTCAGAAAGGGAATGTAAATGAGGGAGGGTACAGATGAGTCAATCCCCCATCTCTGCCAGGATGGGAATGGCTCTTGAAAGTCTTAAGGACAGTAAAGAGCTTGGGAAGGATCAAACTGTCAGGACTCTGTCAGCTGTCTTTCAATTTAGAACCCTCTCTATGGCCTGGTCCTACCCAAGAGGCACAGCCTGGGATCTACTGCCAGGATGGTACCTGGACTAGGCAGAAGAGAGAGATTTTCATTATCTCTTTTGGGACATCCTACATCCTTTATGGCCTGCTAGGGTATAGGGTCACCACCCTTTAATAGGTGGTCACTGAACTCACAGAAACTGCCCAGCACGATCATAGCCACCTGGGAGATGCTGATGTGTGAGGAAAAGTCTCTGCTCTTCATGATTCAACAACTGTGGTTGACTATGTTCAATTTAATTCTGCATGGTGATAAGTCATAAACACATAAAATAAATTTTGCATGGTTAAATAAGCAACCTGTATACACACCAGCAGTGAACACTCCCACCACCACCACCAGCAAAACAAACCCAAATGAATGACAAACTTGGAAATGTTTGCCACTCATATAAAAGACAAATGGCTAGTTGATTAATATATAAAGAGCTAATAAAAATAGAGAAGAAAAGAAAAAAAACAAAAGAAAAGTAAGCAAAGATCTGAATAGGGTACTTGAAAAAATGTGTTAGACAATTAAAGTCCTTAAAAGACTTAAAAATAAAACATCACATTTATAAAAGCAATATAAAATATTTAAGAATGTTCATCAAAGATTGCTATGGAGACCAAAAATCCACGTATAGTTCCTTTAAAAGTGATTCTTTAAGTTTGCTAGACTTAGAAACAAGATTAACAAGCTGAACTTGAAAGTGTATGAACTAAGCTATTTTATCATAATTTTTAGTAGATTATCAGTTTTTTAAAACAATAGAAAAACCTAATGGTTTTTTCTTTATGTGTGAATGCACGCACATACATACACAAACACACAAGTGCCCTCCGGAACACCAACACTCATCAATAACCAAGCAGTTATTTAAGCATTCCACTAGTGCCCTCCAGTGTCTGAAGAGAGAAACAATATGTGTACATTGAAAAAAAATTTAAGTACTTAATTTGAGCTTAATAAAAGTTCAAGGAAGATGTATACACATGGAAAAATATTTCATAACTGAGAATTTATTTATTACAATACAGGGTGGGGCATACTTTTGTAGGTTTATAGTCATTTGTATGGAAAATAATACAATAATTAATAAATACATAATACAAGAATAAACTGTTTCATATACCCACAACTATAAATCTACTTTTGCCCCACCTGTATAGTGAGAGATTTCATAGTGTATCAAAACCATCCCTGAATCCTGGGGTGGGAGTAAATGAATAATACAGATGGCTCTGGAAGCTCAAAGAGGCACAAGAAAGAAGAGTTCCAAGCAGCAAGCTACATGAAAAAAATGACATCTGAACCAGGTTTCTAGTAGGAATTAATCCCATGGTCACAGAGAAAAGTGTTGAAAGGCTAGTGTGAATGGAATGCATGACAGCAAAGTAGAGGATGAGATTGGACATCTAAGCTGGAACTAGTGGTGAGAGACTCTGCATGTCACATACAAGAGTTTACACTTCATCCTAAAACAATGGGGAATCATTAAAGCTTTGTATAGGAAGCTGAATAATTCAAGTTGTGCCTCAGAACATTCAGTCACAGAGTAGTGAGCAGGATGGATCAGGAAGACAAAGTGAGGGGAAGAAAACTATTTAGAGATGAGTGTGCCAGGGAGTGGGACAGGATTTGATTACCTGAGCTAGGATGGTATCAACAGGAAGAAGAGGGAAGGGATTCTGAAAAAATTATAGAAGCAGCATTGATAGGACTGAATTCTGTGTAGAGAGCAAGAGAGAGCAGTTAAAAATGACAGTATTACTTATACTCTGCTTAAGTGGGAAGACAAGGACATGAATAAACAAGACAGAACGCCAAAGGAAAAACAGATTTATCTGGAGAAAAATGCTGGGTTTTTTGGAAGAGGTTAAATTTAGGAGTAGATAAGCAAAACATCTTGGAGGATAGGTCCAGCATGTTAGGTGGAAATTCCAGTATAAAACTCAAGATAAACAAAAGTTTAAGACAGAAGAGAAACAGAATTTCACAGTTGTGCACGTACAGATGATATGGTTATGATGAATAAGGTAAATAAAGACGAGAGAAGAGGACTAAGGGTATCTCCTTCAGGGGCAAATGATGGAGAAACGGTATCCATAGAGATGTCAGATGAGGAGAACCAAGTGGTACCACAGGAGTCAAAGGAAAAGTTTCAAGAAAAAACATTACCAAATGCTTAAAGTCAAGAAACCTGAAGACTGAGAAAGTCATTGATTTGATAAATTGGGTATGATCTGTGATCTTCAAGACAGTTTCAGTAGAATGATGGGGATGTCATCAAATCACAAAGGCTAAGGAGTGAGAAGAAGATGAGGTGTAGGCATCAAATGTGTATTTCTTTGAAAAGTATAATAGAGTGAAAAGATGTGGCAGTATAAGGGTAATAGAATCCAGATTAAGTAAGAGAAGGGGGAGAAATCTATGAAGAAAGAGAGACAGAATGTCCAAGGGAGGTTGAAGGAGCAACATCTTCTAGAACAGTCTAGGGGAGAAGGTGCAAAAATCATAAATGGCCTTGGAAAGAAGAGGTCTTTCCTCCAGGATAATAGTGGATATGTGAAGATTCAAAATAATTTTAAGGGGATATCAAAGAGAATGTAGAAAGTTAAAGTCAGATGGATGTAATTTTAATAAAGTAGGAAATAAGATAATCTCCTAGTGCTTTTTAATCTAATAAATATTAAGTACTGACTCAATATCACTGTAGAGACACAGATAAATAAGATCTTGATCCCTGCCTCAAGATCACATTTAGTTAGTGCTTATAGTCCTCAATTACTAGCTCCAGTGATCTCACTCTTTGAGAAAAAAAGGATAAGCATTCCTTCTCAACCCCAGGTCCACATTAAAAAAGAATAAAGGGAGTTATTTTGTCAGAAGGAAAATGATGCCACGTGGAAGCATGGTGATGTGAGAAAGAACAGAGTAAGAATGAGAGAAAATCTAAGCGAACATCCACTGTTTAAAACAACACTAATACTCAATGTCTTGTGGGGTTTAAAATATGTATGGCACTAAAGTACAAGTTAAAAACACACAAAAGACAGGATAGTAAATAAAGCTGAAGTGTCCTGTGGTCTTTTCATCATGCAGCAATGGTGAAAACACTAATGCATGTCAATAAGTCAAGTTTGAATGTTGTAAGTCCTAAGGTGCTAAAATATTTTAATGAGTATTTAATAAGCTAATAGAGAGGAAATATGAATAATAAAGAAAAATATTTGATAAATCTAATATTTATGTTTGACAATGTATAAGTAGCATCATAAGTTAATCAACTCGTAGACTCACAAAGTCTTGAAACTGGAGAGGGTCTTAGAAATAACCTTGTCCAAGATGAGAATTTTAAGATACAGAGAAGCTAAGTATATATTTAAAGCTCATATAATTATAATAGTGCCATGAACTGGATCCCTCTTTCCTAATATCTAGTTAAATATTTCTTCCATGTTATGTCTTCCCTTTCACAGTGACAAATTTGCTTAAAAGAAATAACCTAAAAAAGTATTTGAGTCTTGACAACTACTCTAGGAAACTTAGCCCTAAAGTTCATAAGTATCCACAATACTTAGGTCATCAAATAGCTTTATTTATAACTGAATAAGATAGATATAATTTTAAAATGCAAACAGGAGAGACATAGGTTAATTGAAAAATAGAGCCCTTCCCAAATCCTCTCCCTCCCCCCGCCCCACAATCATTTGGACATGAGCATAGATTCCTTCAAGCATTGAAGGTTTTCTTCCACACTTAAATAAAGAGCCAGACAGTCTACTATTAGTCTATGTTGGATTTGGTGAAAGTAACAATCAGGTTCACAAAATCACTCCTTTTATTTGGAGAAAAAAAATATTTTCTTCAACTTCCCTCTAAATGTTTGGTCACAGCAAGTCAGAGATGGGAATGAAAACATATTTGTTATCCTGTTACTATAGTGGAAGTCCTGGTGCATTTTAGTATAAATTGTCCTCCGTTCCAAAGGGAACTCTGGTATGACATTGTTTTGGTGTCAGCATAGATTGAGCCCTTGGCAGAGGGCCATAGAAGCTGAGGCCAAAGAAGATTCAGCCAAATACAGTATATGGAAATTTGAAGACTGAGCAAAAACTCATGATAGCTGTGTCCATCACACAACCATCAAACAATCTCTTCTCAGCTATTGACAAGTATCCAAATATCATTTCCACCAAACTGTGGTCATTGACATCCATGATGACAATGGTTTGAGTTGAAAATAGGCAAAAGAGTACAATTTTGAATGGAGCTGTTGAAGGCCACATCTCAGGGCAGTGATTTGAGTATGTAAAAGCATCTACCAGGAACATGTTGAAGATGGAGCAGCAGTTCTGGGGCCCAGGCGGTACATGTAAGAAGGCAGCAGGACTGCAATTTAGTGTGGCACAGAAGTTTACTACTTCAGCAAAGGCTATAGGGCCTACTGGACCAAAAGTACTGACCATGTCAAGCCCAAGAGACAGTACAACTGGAGGACTAGAGTTGAAAGGTAAACACCACAGATGAATAAGGTACCATCAGTTCAAAAGCAATGCCAACCCAAGCAATCAGCTTTGCAGTATCTAGTTCATATTAATTCCAATCACTAGGCTAAACATCATCTTAAAACTCTGACTAGTGATTTTAATGCATTTATAGGTATCTTGTCCATTTTAAATTATAACACATTTGAAAATGGATTACTATCAAACAGTAATACTGTTTAATACACAAAATTAATTCCATTAAGTGTTTTCTTTTTTTTAACTTCAAGTCCTCGAGTCACACACCTCCAATCCCCAGATTTCTTATTTAGTAAGTCTGTGGTGAATCTCAGGAATCTGTGCTTTTTCCTAAACCTCTGAAATGTTCTGATACAGGGTTCTGTGGGCCTCACTCTGAGAACTCCTCCTCAAGGAAGGAAGGCTGAAAGAGATCACTTTCACCTTCTGACCTACAGGGTACAAGGTAAAATTTGTGAAAGACCCAGGAATATTCTTGCTTATTTGTTTGTGTTTGTATAAAAAGCAAACCAAGACTTTATGGCCCACATTTGGAATGAAAAGAATCATAATGAAAATGCTCATTATTTAACTAATATACAAAATATGAAGGAAATAACATTAATAATCAATGCTGGGCTGTTTTCCCCCTTAGGTATAGAACAGAGAAAGCATTAACTTTAGGGTTTCATAGTGTCATGATTGAAAAAGCAAAGAAAATAGCCAGGTTTCCATTCTGATCTCAAAAAATAGACAAAAAAAAATTGGCAAACATGACCCAGAAAGGACTCCAAAGCTTCAAAGGTTTACAGGTAGCCGTGCTGAATTACTTTAACAGACAAAAAAAGATGTGCTCATTGGTAATATTGGCTGATTTGATTTAGTGTGGAACTTATGTTCTTGCTTGATTTGATTTCTTCTTTTAATCAAGGGAACTCTACCAACTGACTGTATAATGTATTAAAAAGTGAGCGTGGCACTTCACATTCATTTTCACCTTCACCATCAGGAACTTTGCCCCACCTCCTCATAATCCTTCTCCAGAGCTGCCAGATCTTCCCTGGCCTCTGAAAACTCCTCTTCTTCCATGCCTTCCCTGGTGTACCAATGCAGAAATGCCCTCTTGGCATACATGAGGTCAAACTTGTGGTTCAGACGGGCCCAGGCCTCTGCAACTGCCGTAGTGTTGCTCAGCATGCACACAGCCCGCTGGACCTTGGCCAGCTCTCCCCCTGGCATCACTGTGAGTGGTTGATTATTGATGCCCACCTTGAAACCAGTTGGACACCAATCTACAAACTGAACAGAGGTCCTTGACTTCATGGCTGCAATTGCTTCATTCACATCCTTAGGAACCACATCCCCTCTGTAGAGCAGGCAGCAGGCCATGTACTTCCCTAGTCGAGGATCACATTTAACCAGCTGGTTGGAGAACTCAAAGCAAGCAGCTGTGATATCTGACACAGAGAAGTCCCTGTGGTAGGCATTGTCAGCAGAAATGATGGGGGCAAAGGCTGTCATGGGGAAATGTATTCTTGGATAAGGTACTAGGTTGGTCTGGAATTCCATTAGGTCCACATTCAATGCCCCTTCAAACCGGAGGGAAGCAGTAATAGAAGATACTGCCTGACCTATCAACCTATTAATGATGGTGTAAGAGGGGCGTACAACACCAAGTTTATAATGGCATATGTCATAGAGGGCCTCATTGTCCACCATGAAAGTACAGTCTGAGTGCTCTAATGTGAAATGGGTGGTGAGGATGGAGTTGTAAGGTTCTACTACAGCACTGGACATCCTGGGGGCTGGATAGACAGAGAACTCCAACTTCGTCTTCCTGCCATACTGTATCGAGAGCTGCTCCATTAAGAGAGATGTGAATCCTGACCCAGTGCCTCCTCCAAAGCTTCGGAAAATCAAAAATCCCTGCAGTCCACTGCACTGCTCTGCCTGGGAAAGGAAACAAGATGTAGGAACTCAGCCAAATAAACCCAGAAGCAGTGGTAATGGTGGGACACAAGTTCCCAAAACAAAACTTTCAGAAAGAACTAATTTACCATTATCAATTCCACAACAAACATATTTACTTTGAAACATTCTTGAGTGGTAACATTTTGAGTGGCAAAGCACTTTAGAGATTCACTGTAAGTAACACATAAAGATAGAGGTAGGCAAAAGTAGGTTCACAGTTGTAAGTACGCAAGTTTATTCTTGTAACATTTAATTATTAATGACTGTATTATTTATATGTATATTTGTTTTCTCCATATTATTATTGTTATGATTTCCTATCCTTACTTATGATTTATCTTTTAGGTCATGATGGTTGGCAATCTAACCAATGACCAACGAAAGTGGATACTTAAACTATAAACCTCCTTTTGCCCGCTCCTGTATAAACTGTCTTTCACTGTCCTCCTGTATGCAATCTAAAGCAAAGTCTTTATAAATAACAAAGAAAATGACTAGCAAAACATTGAAGCAATAGTTTCCCTCATAGTAGATGACATGCCTTTCACTTTTATGCCCAGAAAATGCAAAAATATTTCCTCAACAAAGGCTTCTCCAGATTGAGGTATTTAAAGAATCAACTGTCAGCAAATAGAGTAACTATTATTTAGGTAGCTTACACCTCCTGTTAACTTTACAAATAGTGGTACCATTGAAAAGTTATAAGTTTTAGAGTGCGTTGGAAGTCTGATAACAAGTTAAACCATGAGTTAGCAGAAGCAAAAGTAAATGAGGACTAGTCATTAAAATGAAGAAAATCCTGGTGTTTCTGACATAGATGGACCTTGTGGGCATTATGCTAAGTGAGATAAGCCTGACAGAGAAAGACAAATATTGTATCATCTCACTCATATATGGAATCTAAAAAAGTCAAACTTGTAGAAACGGAAAGTAGAATAGTGGTTGCTAAGTACCTGGAAGGTGGGGTTGGGGAGATTTTGGTTAAAGGGTACAAACTTTCAGTTAGAAGATAAATTCAATATCTGGGACTCTAATGTGCAGCATGGTGACCATAATCATCACCAAAAAATTAAATGTTGTCACCAAGAAAATTTTTAAAAGGTGATTATGTGAGGGGATGAGGGTGTTAACTAACCCTATTGTGGTAATCATTTCACTATATATGTACATCAAATCATAACTTTGTACACCTTAAATTTACACAATGTTATATGTCAATTATATCTTAATAAAGCAGAAGAAAACTAAAACATTTACTCAATAAATCTTAATAAAATAGAAGATGGGGCTATACAGAAAGTGTGAAGGCTTCTGTGGCTTTTTCTATGTAACAAAGAGTAATCAAAGCCTACATTAGTACACTTCTTGGCTCTGAGCATGGCAGAGGCCCCAAGGAAAGAGGCTGGGTGATAATGATGTTGGGCAGTGAAGATGTTGGGCGGTGAAGATGTTGGGCGGAGAAGATGTTGAGTGGTGAAGATGTTGGGCGGAGAAGATGTTGGGCGGAGAAGATGTTGGGCAGTGAAGAGGTTGGGCGGAGAAGATGTTGGGCGGAGAAGATGTTGGGCAGTGAAGAGGTTGGGCGGAGAAGATGTTGGGCGGAGAAGATGTTGGGCGGAGAAGAGGTTGGGCGGAGAAGAGGTTGGGCGGAGAAGATGTTGGGCGGAGAAGATGTTGGGTGGTAGAACTGCTGGTGATGCTTAGGAGGTGTCCCACAGAACCAAGACACTCAGGACACTTCCCCCAACCCTGCCAAGCAGAAGAGAGCTACTTGCCAGCTTTCGGATCCTCTCTAGCACAAGGTCGATGATCTTGGACCCCACAGAGTAATGGCCTCGGGCATAGTTATTTGCAGCATCCTCCTTCCCACTAATAAGCTGCTCTGGGTGGAAGAGTGAGCGGTACTTGCCTGTTCGAATCCCATCTGCAGAGGGAAAAGCATGTCAGCCACTCTACTTCATCCACTGCTAGCCCTAGGCTAATTCTTGCACAGTCCTGGACTATGACCTCCCTCTCTTCCTACAATGTTGTAATAAAGCAACAGATTTAAACAGTTGACTTTGCCTTCCATAGTCTAGAAAAAGGTATAACTATTTCCATATAAATTGAAAGTATGCTTTTCCATCATATACCCTCTATTCATCTCTTAGAGCTGCCATAACAAATTGGGTGACTTAAAACAAGAGAAATTTATTCTTGAGGCCAGCAATCTAAAATCAAAGTGTTATGGGGCTGGTTCCTTCCAGAGGCTCTGAGGTAAAATGTGTCCTGGTCCTGTCTCCCGGCTCAGATGACTGCTGACAATCCTGGAGTTTCTCGCCTGGCAGCTGCATCACTCCAGTCTCTGGGATGATCACTCTTATAAGGACACAGATGATTGGACTTAGGGCAGGGGTCAAGAACCTTTTTGGCTGAGAAAGCCATGAACACCAAATATTTTAAAATGTAATTCCATGAGAGCCATACAATATGTTTAACACTAAATACAAGTAAATGTGTACATTTTATGTAAGACCAACACTTTTAAAGTACAATAAGTCTCTGAATTCTTTTTAATAACGTTGTTATGCTGTTGCTAACCAATTATGAATAAAGTACTTCTTACCATTAATGCGACTTCTAGTGCTGCATGGTTTTGCTGATGGCTTTGTAGTCTGGTTGATATGTGGTAAGGTTAAGCTTCATGCAGGCATTGAGACTTCCATCCGTTAAACACTATCATAGGTTGGTTTTAACATTCTTTAGATGTGCGAAAGACTGCTCACATGCACACGTAGAGCCAAACATTGTCAGTACAGCAATATGCACATGAAGTAGTGTGTGATATGTGATGGGAAGTGCGTTCCAAGTTTTGACAATCAGCTGGTCTGTGGGTTAAAGTTTTTTCATTTCTCCCCACTTGTGTTTGCTCGCCAACTCTGCTTGCTGTCGTGCAAGTCTTTCCAAATCTTCATTCAGTGACTTGAACTTATTCACCCACATGTCTGAGGCTTTCAGGTCAGCAGCTTATACTCAAAATCTCTGACGGAGACACCAGGGATGTAACTCAGGTCGGCACTGTCCACTGCACACTCATGTGGATGGGTGATGAACTTAAAAAGATGAGTGCATTCACAAAATTCTCCAATGCATGCTTTGAATGACTGCAGGAGATTAGATGTGAAGCCTGCTAGCTGCTGGAGATCAAGATGTTGAGCAGGGTCACTTGTTGTGCATGCATCTTTAAACTCTCCCAGTTTTTCAAAGTGTAGTAAATGACCTGTTTCGATGTCGGTGTTGAAGAGTTCCAGCTTGTTTTCCAATGCAAACACTGCTTGTTGATGGGATAAGACTGTATTTCCAATGCCTTGCATTTTCACATTGAGCTGGTTCAGATGTTCAGTTATGTCCACAAGATAGTAGAACTTGTAGAGCCATTCAGTGTTAGCTAACTCAGGATGCTCAACGTTTTTCATTTCAAGAAAAGTGTGGATTTCGCTCAGACAAGCCAGAAAACAGCTGAGCACCTTCCCTCTTGACAACCAACGCACATTGCTTTGCAGAAGCAGACCAGGATAATTATTGCCAACTTCATCCAGCAGTGTTTTAAATTGGCGATCATTTAAAGCTCAGGCAACAATAAAGTTGACCACCCGAATGACCAGCGATATCACCTCACCAAGCTACTTGCCACACATCTGAGCACAAAGTGTCTCCTGATGTAGGATGCAGTGAAAATTTTGGATGGGTCTCTTTTCATGTTCACAAAGAAGCGCTACGAATCCTCTGTTTTTCCCCACCATGCACGGAGCACCATCAGTACACACCAAAATAAGTTTATCCATCGATATATTTTTTTCTTTAGCAAACTCAATGAAAGACTTGAATGAATCCTCCCTTGTTGTCTCTTTCACAGGCAAAACAGCAAGACTCTCTTCACATAGTGTGTCACTGACAGCATACCTTGCAATCACGCTGAACTGGGATAAATGGCTTACATCTGTTGACTCATCCAAAGTGAGAGAAAAGAATGGTGCTGCACTTATGACCTTCACTTGTGTTGCCTCAATTTGATTTGCCATCATGATGGTACAATCGTGAACAGTTCTTACTGACAGATGTATGTCTTTTATTCGTTTGATTATCTTGTCTTTATCCAAAAAGTCATCAAAAAGTTCATTGGCAACATCAGACATGAATGTTTTGGCATACTCCCCATCTGTGAATGGCTTTCCGTTTCTCACAATTGCTAAAGCACCAGCAAAGCTAGCCGAATTCTAGTCACCTTATTTGGTCCAAACACAGTGTGCTGCCAACTAGCTTGCACTCTGCACAGCAGCTCTTGAAACACTTTCTTCCTGCTGTGCCCCGCTGGATATTTTGATGCAAATGTAGTATGGTGTGTGTCGAAGTGCCGTTTTATATTTGACCGTTTCATCGATGCAATTTTATCATTGCATATTAGACAATCTGCAGAACCTGCTCTCTCCATAAAGGCGAATTTCTATGTCCATTCCTGCTGAAAAGTACGATACTCCTCACCTTCTTTTCTTTTAGCCATCTTCTTTGTCAAAAGGGTTTCTGCAATTAGCTAGCTGACTACTTGATTAAAAGGAGGAAAGTTTACTTCCTGACCTCAAAACAACCCGTGTACTTTACACATTATCCAATAAAAATTTAGTGTTGTCCTGAAGGACAGCTGTGATTGGCTCCAGCCACACACAACTATGAACATGAGCAGTAGGAAATGAATAGATTGTAATACATGAGAATGTTTTACATTTTTAATGTTATTATTTGTTTTTATTAAAGATTTGTCTGTGAGCCAGGTGCGGCTATCAAAAAAGCCAGATCTGGCTCGCTAGCCACAGGTTCCCAACCCCTGACTTAGGGCCTACCCTAATATAGTATGAATTCACCTTAACAAAGTACATCTTCACAGGCCCTATTTCTCAACAAAATCATATTCTGGGGTCCTAAGTAGGTTTTTAGCAGACACTATTGAACCCACCACATTCCCCATGGCACTTTGGCATTTCAAGACAAGTATTTCTATCCACAAAAAGCCAACAGTATGCTGGAAAAGCATGGAAGAGGATACCAATCTAATTATTAGTATACTTTAAAGAGGCTTTAACAAAGAAGGCATGGCATACTTAAATGCCCACATAATGCAGTTAACATAAATGCACGAGGCAGGTAAATCAGTGGTAAGATGTTGGCAGTATTCAGTACAACCAAGTACAATCCTTGCCTGGTTTCACTGCCTTTTAATAACCTGGGCAGCCTGACCAGGTGGTGGCGCAGTGGATAGAGCATCGGACTGGGATGCGGAAGACCCAGGTTCGAGACCCCGAGCTCGCCAGCTTGAGCGCTGGCCCATCTGGCTTGAGCAAAAGCTTGTCAGCTTGGACCCAAGGTCACTGGCTCCAGCAAGGGGTGGCTCGGTCTGCTGAAGGCCCACGGTCAAGGCACATGTGAGAAAGCAATCAATGAACAACTGTGGTGTTGCAATGGCAACGAAAAACTAATGATTGATGCTTCTCACCTCTCTCTGTTCCTGTCTGTCTATCCCTATCTATCCCTCTCTCTGACTCTCTCTCTCTGTCCCTGTAAAAAAAAAAAAAAAAAAAAAAATACCTGGGCAGCATGAGAAACACAGCATGTTGGAGGTCCATGTCCCACTCCCCTATCTTAGAATTACTCAAATTGCTTGATTCTTGAAGAATTAGACAGGGTGTTTGAGGGCTAAGTAGACTTTTGGAACATTGCCCTGGTTAGAGTGAGATGCTGCATTGCATAGTACTGAAGAGTATGTGTTCACGAATCAATTTCCTATGCTCATATCTTGCCTTCCTCACTTAGCTATAGAACAGGTACTCATGTCACTAAGCCTCACTTATTTCACCTCACAAATAAGGATAACAACAAGACCTACCACACTGAGTTATTATGAGGATTAAACGAGATCATATGGTATGACACATGGCCCATAAAGCAAGAATTAAAAGTAATAATGTTAAAATTGGCTTCATGGCAAGCATTTATACAGATTTATCTTCCTATATACATCATTGGCCCTTGCACAGATATCTGGTTGGTCATAGAAACAGACACTCACTGCCTACAAAGAAATACACTAATTTTCTAAGAGCAAGATAGTTCTCTCAAGTCACCTTGTTCTCCTGTTTATGATATCACCATGAATTTTGTATACCCCCAAATGTTTAAATTTATTAAAATTGAGTTTAAATGACTTTTAACAAGCACATACACACACACAAAATTAAGAAAAAAACTACCAAAGTTGGGATTTTTAAAAGCTATATTTATAAACAAAATGTAAGTGGGAATATTATTTGGGGTAAACTTTTTGCTTCTCACCTGAAGCTCTAAGGCTAAGTTTAGTCTAAGGAGGGAATTTATGGAATTTAAGGAAGCATGTTTCTTCATGGAAATGTCCAGTTGAGATCTTGAGGGTAGTTAGTTCCATAAATTCTTTTATTGAAATCCACTGTTTTTGGAAATCAGTGATTGCAGCACCATTCAAACTGTCCACTCAATTTCCTGAAACTTTTCCATACTAAGCAAAGACTTGAGTATCTGACCTAGCATTCTCAATGATGTCCATGGTTTGCAAAAACAATTATTTGGTGGTTTCTTGGCTTCCTTACCCCTAATGCATTCAGCTCCACTCCACTTGAGTCACCATCTCTCACAGCTGTCTCCATCAATATATAAAACTTACAAAATCCTTTCTCTGACCACACTTCCTTACTTCCCTATGTAGCCCCATGTCCCAGCCCCAACTATCTTTCCAGTCTCCTCTCCCATCACTCTACTACTCACACTGAAACTTCTAGCCATACTGAACTGCTGTTCAACTTGCACGTTCCTCCATGCCTCTGTGAATTTGCAAATGCTGTTCCTTTGGGAGGAGATCTTTGATGACTCCCCAGTTACTCATCCTGCTTCAGTGATACCTCTGTATCTCATAGAAATTTTTATTATAATGAGGTTATAGCATATGAAATTGACATTTTTAGTTAAAAAATGGTCATCTATTGGTAATTTTATATGGCTTAACTTAATACATTTATTAGTGTTGTATTAACTATTTACATTTTCTTCTCCACACTCAATTATGCTGCTTTTCTGTTAAAAGAGAATGGCTTTTATGAGAAGGAAAACCTGGGATCAAAGACAGTTCTACCCTGAATAACTAAGCAAGTTCTATAACTTTCCCAAGATACAGTTTCCTCCTCTATAAATTGAGGATGACAACAATGTTTCCTAGTGGAGTTGCTGAAAGATCACTTGAGCCTTCCTAGCTGACATTACATAATATTGTTCAGGCAACTGTATAATCTGACAGTCCTACCCACGGATAGTTGATTTGTTTGTTTTGATTGTGGTACTGGTTAAGTGCACTAGAACATAAACCTTACCTACCTATAACAGTTGGCTCTAGGTCAATGAAGAGTGCTCTGGGCACATGCGTCCCAGCTCTTGTCTCACAAAAGAAGCTGTCGAAAGAGGCATCTGTATACTTCATTTTAGTGGTTTCCAACTGATCCTTTTTACTGTCAAGAACAAAGCCATCTGGATGGATTCCATGTTCCAGGCAATAGAGTTCCCAGCAAACATCCCCAATCTGGACTCCAGCTTGGCCCACATGAATGGAAAGGCACTCCCTCTGAAATAAACCAGAACGAGTCAGAATTGAGCAGGTCCATAGATCTCATGAGTCACATTGTTTAGAACTTCTGCTTACAACTGACAGAAACCAAGCTAGCTTGGTTTTCTCTTATGCCAACAAGAGAAATTTATTATATGGCAACTTGAAAGTACCACATGGAAAAAAAAAAAACAGGATAGAAGTAAAATTTAGAAAACAATTGAACCAAGGACTCCAATTCCATTAAGAAATTTCAACAACATAAATTAAGTACATATTATATAATTGGTAAAAAATGAATTAGAACTTTATATATATATGTTCTTATATATAATATATGTACTATTCTTATATATATGTATTAAATCAAGCTGTCTTACTCAGAAAAAAATAGCTGGCTATTGGAAGAAATAAAACCAAACTCAATGTACAGTCTTGACACATATTAAAACCCATAACAGATAAATTAATGATGTTACATTTTCATAGCTTAAGAGTTTACACTTACTATTCATATGAGCTCTAAATAAAGAAGGATGTTCTAAGCTTAAAAGTAGTGAAATATTTACCAGTGAAAATTTTACTAATATATAGCTGGGATTTAATAACCCAGCTAGATATAAGGCAATTTTTATATACATCAATATTTTTAAGTCTTTGAGATATCTACTAAATAAATAGGAAAATGGCATCAACAAATAATTACAAAATAAAAATTAATCTAAAATGTAAATATTTAGGCACAATGGCATTCACAGTATCAAAATTTATAAAAGTAAAAATCAAGAATCAAACAAACCATTCACCTATTGTTGGGCATTTAAAAGAAGGGACATCAATACAATGGCATGTTATGCAATCCTTAACCCTTTGAGTAGCACAAACGTTCGTGTACATCCTCGTGCCTCCTGACCATCCAAAGTACAATCATACATATACGTCTTTAAACTTTAATCTGGAGCAGTAAAGGTGAGCGTGCACACCTCCCTTTCAGTAGCATTGTAGCATGTGTTGCCATATATCCTGGAAGCCAGTGAGCCCAATTATCACTATAAAGTATCTCTGAAGAGTGCTACCACCTGTTCCATAATACTAGTAACTATGTTCAGCCTTGAGTACATGCATACCATATGTAGCTGCCATGGTTCTGTTGACAGAATTTATTGCATTCACAGCTCGTTTTTGTCATTTTATAAGTTATTATTGTTGCTCTAATACCACAATATTCAGGATCTTACATGATACAATTGTTTTTATAATTTTTTGCTTTTTCCTCAACATAAACATCATTCGTTTGTCTAAAATGTTCAGCTCTTCCCCAAGAAAGATATTAAGACATCACCAGGCAGGAAGGCTAGTTCCAGAAGATATTCATAATATCTTGACAAATGCAGAGTCAGAATAATGAATTTTTATCTTGCAGGGATAGTGATTTCAATGATGAAATAACCGATTCTTTGTCTGATGAAAGTTCTTCTGATTCTGGACCAGCAACACAAGCAAAAAGGCCTTGTTTGACACCAGATAAACCACCTGTGTTGAGGAAGTGGATGTCTGCAGGAAAGTTTCTTCCAACAATTTCTCCTGCCTTTGATGATTCAAATTCAGGTATTTTCGATAGTTTTTCTCAGAAACTGGATGATGCTGATGACAACAATAGACTGGAAATTTCAATTTTCAAAGAGATGGTTGACAAAGGTTTTCTGAGCAAAATTGCAATTGAAATGAATAATTATCATAAACTTATTCTTGAAAATACAGACGTAAAAGAAAAATCAAAGTTACACAAGTGGAAAGGAATTACTGTAGAAGATTTGTATGTTTTTCTAGCTCTTGTTATGTTGATGGGGCACATAAAAAAGAACAGACTGAAGGACTACTGGTCAAAAAATTTTTTGATTGAAATGCCAATCTTTGGAAAAATTATGTCATTGGAGAGTTTTCAGCTGATGCTACAACTGTTGCACTTTTGTGATAACAAAAGGTAATTGACTGTTTAAAATTAGGGCTGTTGTAGACCACTTCAGAAGAAAATATCAATCCGCTCTTTATCCATTTAGAAATTTGTGCATCAATGAAAGCACAGTGGCTTGGAAAGGGCATAGATTTGAGATAAAGATGTTCCTTCTTTGTGACTGTGAAACATGATTTGTCCTTGACCACATAGTTCATACAGGAAAGGAAACTGAGATTGAGTATGATAAAAAAGTTGAAATCTCAGGTTCTGTGGTAAAAGTATTACTTACTCCTTACCCAGGAAAAACCACAATGTCCACCTTGACAATTGGTATATAAGTCCTAATTTGTTTTAATATTTACATGAAAATGGAACTGGTGCTTGTAGTACCATTAGGAAAAACTGAAAGGAAATTTCTGAGTTTCCTAAGAATATAAAAAAGGGCAAATGCATCTCAAGACATACTACAATCATGTTAGCTCAAAGAGGGCATGACAAAAGAGAGGTCAACATGCTAACTACAATTCATGAGGACTTAATGATTGAAATTGGCAAAAGCGATTACACTACTGGGCAAAGCATTATCAAGCCACTAAGTGTGGTTAGGTATAATGAGAATATGGGTTTGATTGACAAGGCTGATATACAAATAAGTTTTACAGAAAATGTAAAAAAAAAAATGGTACATGAAACTTTTTTTTCATGAAATTGACGTTGCTGTTTTGAACTCATACATTGTGTATCAGATGAAGACTGGAAGAAGGCCACAGCCATATGACTTCAGACAGAAGCTCATTGATCAGCTTTTGGAGGAGTTTGTGAAAGAGAGGAAATTACCCAGACAAGGCTGACCATCGTCAGTAGGAGATGGCCTTCATCTTTCAGGGCATCACTTCCCAAAGACAGTCTCTGCAACAGCCTCAAAGGATAAGCCACAAATGAAAATGCTTCGTATGTCAGCATACTACAAGAAGGAAGCATAAACGGAGGAACACAAGAGTGACATGTATTGAATGTAACAAACCACTTTGCCTGCATCCATGTTTTGAGGAATACCACAGTTCAAAAAAATTTTAAACATAAGGGATAAATAAAAATACCTATAAATTGTCCTAAGAATGTCATTATATGTGAGTACATATTTGAGATTCTGCTAATAACAATACTTCTTTATTTACGGATGGGAGGTACATGAGAATTGCATGAGATAACAAAAATTTTTATTTTAAAAATGTGTAAGGCAACATTAAAAAAAGGCAAATGTATGTCCTTCTTGTTTCCATAAATTGGTTATCAAACAAACATGATTTTAAGTTAATAAAACTGTAACTGGAACTAACTTCATTTTTTGAAAAAAACTCACTCCTGAGGGTCAGCATGAAAAACTCACTACTCAAAGGGTTAAATATTTACAACATAAAAATGATATATGTCATGGGAAATGCTTATGACAAAATATTAAGTAAAAATTATGTAAGTTGTATAAGTGTATATAATGTAGAACATCAAAAACATTTAAAAATAAGCATAGAAAATGTGTTCTTAAAATGTATCAAAATATAACTGTATTTATATCTTATTTAAACTTCTGTTTTCCTTTACCCTCATCAACCTCCACTCTATCTAACCTTTAAATCACCAATCACATTCTTTTAAAAGTCAAACAACGTTTTAATTTCTAATTTAAACAGACAAATATCTACTCATCTAAGAGAGGAAAAGAAAAACTTAATACCTAAAATATCCGAAGTAACAGCAATTGCTGATTTTAATATAGTTGAGTTTTGATTGCCAGTGGTCATAGGACAAGTCTAAGTTGGGCTCTTATAAGGTGAGAAGCCTGTTTCTTGCATCATAGGGGTCCTTCACATTGTTTGCCTGATGAGCTGATAAGCAATCCTGCCCTTGTCCAGGACTGCACTTTTACAAGGTCTGAGATTCAACTACAAAAGCCCTCTAGTTGGAGAAAGAGAGAGAGCTCTGGTGTTCACAACCCTGTAATATGACTTGGACTTTGTTCTCACTCAGCACATCAAATCTTTGTACTTTGTCTCCTGGATTCAAAAGGCATAACATAGCCCTCTTTGCTTTATGAGGAATTCAAGCTCACTACTTGAGTACTTTCTCTCATTTCTTCTCTGTGCAACTATCACTTTCTTGACAAAGTCCGTGTGTAGTCAATTTAGAAAGCATTTCACTTAGTACTAATCAATATTCCAACCTCTCAGGGACATAAAAATCAAAACAACAAATTCCATCATAAACAGATTCCTCAAACCCCTACCTCCCCTCCTGTTGGACTTAAAACTGATCTCAGTACAATAGCTACTGCAATCAGGTCAAGATTCATCTAATCGCTACGTTTAGGTAAAAATTTTAAATTAGGGCTGGGGGAGAGTCATTATTTCCACACCATGAAAACCACTTACATGTAGATTTCTCTCACAGCATCATACCTCAGCTGTTGACCACCCAATCCACATTGGATGCACAAGTGGCATTTGCTCATAATATTCACGTGTGAAAAAAGATCTCGAACATTAAAATAAAAATTGCTACTCTAGTGACCTGTTATGGCCTGTTACACAAGTGATTTAGACATAGGAGTGATACCATTCTTTTTGAACTCAACAAAATACTTGGCCCCAAAAGGACCAATCTTGCTCTTACCAGTGTGAGAAGCAGTTGAGTCTATAACATAACTGTGTCTAAGGGTACAGAATGTTATTTTCACTTTATTCTTCTCTTAGCATTCCCTTCCTTTCCAAACTACCTTTTAAAATATTAACCAAACTATAAAATAATAAAAGATTGTAAAATGCCCACTGAGTACCAATATCAATTAGTCACAGCACACTAATATGTGGTTGTAAGAAATAATACAGGAGATCTCTTATACTGCTTATCCATTTTTCCCAATTATCTTTCAAGATTATAATAAATATCATGCCAAGAATACTGAATTCACACAGCCAAGACACAACATTTCCATTATCACGAGGCTCCTTCATGTAGGAAGGTATCATTTTTAAGAGCAAAACAATTTAAACATCCTTAAAATGTTGGACAGAGAGTCCAATGGGGTGATAAGATCAAAGATGAAAAAGCAGCTTGAAAGGTTGCTTCCATTTAAGAATTAAAATTTTTGAGATACTAAAAACTACCATGAGTGGCACATAAGAGATCAAAGGGGAAATAAATCTTAAAAGGTGGTCTCCAAACAGAATTATTATAACAATAGTCATTACTGTGCCCCAAGGACTAAACTCAAGAGAGAACAAAGATGTCCGTGCACTTACCTACCACACACTTTTGAGTTTAACAATGGTAACCTGAGTCTGAAATCCCCAGAAACTTTAAAACCATAACTGAAAGCAAAGCAATTGATTTCTACAGAAAAATCAGCACACAAGGTCTAAAACCAATGCAAAAAGTAGAGGAAGGAGAGGTTCTTGCTACACACTTCAATTAAAGGCAATGCACATTTGCAAATCAACTTTGCTTTTGCTGAAAGCTGCAAAACTAAAGCTGAATAAGGAAAGTTTATTCAAACCTGCTTCAGACATGGATATTAAAAGAAACAAATGGTGCTTTAAAATTTTCTTCTCTGACATCAAGAATTTATTAAGAATTGCTTGGTGGGGAAGAGGGCCAAATATAATGAATAAAATTTGCTACAACACCAAAGCAACACTGTTCAACAATGTACAAGCACAGTAGTCACTTACCATACTGAACTGAAGGTTCCCCGGGTAATGAGCCACAGAGTATGCCCAGGTGAACCTTATCACAGGGCAGGAAGTGACTCCACCTGAGAGCCAAGCTACTGGCTTCACTTAAAGCAGCACAGCCTCTTTTCAGAGTTTCAGCTCTTGAGTCTCAAAGTATATGTGGTGACCCAAACACCCTGAGGTAAAACTGTGAAGAACTGAGGTTTGCAAAGGAATTAGAAGAAAATGAGAAAAATCTCGTTTGTAATATAATTTTTAAAATGTAATATAAATTTTAAATAAAAAAATTATTTTAGTAATTCTTTTTTTTCCTTGAAAAACTAAGTCTTAAAAGAAAAAGATTTCACCAAATAATAATAATTGGAATTTGAAGTCTGGAGAAGTCTATTATGTGATAGTTGTATGTGTCAACTTGGCAAGCCTATAGTGCTCAGTTATCCAATCAAACACTAATAAACTGCAAAGGCATTTTGTAGATATTGTTAACACTGACAATCACTTCACTTTAAGTAAAGATTGCCCTTGATAATGTGGGTGGACCTCATATAATCAGTTGAAAGGCTTTAAGAGCAAAAGAGCAGCTTCAGTTTCTGTGCACGTTGCCAGTCTGCCCCACCAATTTCAGACTTTACAGCACCCACAATCACATAAACAAATTATTTGCATATATAAATATCCGTATATAAATATACTACTCCATTAATTCATATACACACACACACATATTCTTTTTTTAAAAAGAGTGTATGTGTGTATATATTGCAAGTATAAAAGTGAGGTGTGTTAGAATTTCCTTTCTTTTCAAAGTTTCTTTCTTAAGTATTCTTTAATATAGACCAGTCAATTCACTGGCTAAAGTAATGAGAAAATGAAATCTAAGAAAAAAATTCTTAAAAAAGAAAGCTTCAGCTCTGAGAAATAATTCTGATGGATGTTCTAACATTTCTAAAGTTATCTCTGCTAATTCTCTGTTGGCATCACTGGCTACCCCAACCCCGAATCACTTTCCATTGTCATTCCCAAACCCACGACTTAAGATACTCTAAGTCAGTGGTTCTTCACCTTTTTTGAGGTACCGAACCCACCAGTTTCATATGCACATTCACCGAACCCTTCTTTAGTGATAAATAAAATACGATTTTTTTTTCCAAATTCAAGACACAAAATGAGCCGTGCATGAACATCACCTTGCTCAAAGAACAAAACCAACAAAGTGCATGAACTCAAAACAAATTACGGTATTACTTTATTCTGGCCTTCGCGGCAGAGGCTTCTTCTAACCCCTGAGACAGACTCATCGAACCCTTAGGGTTCGATAGAACTCAGGTTAAGAACCACTGCTCTAAGTACAAAAGAAGTTAGTCTCAGTCTACCTAATTAATAGTCCTTTCCTATTTTTTTCTCAAGTTTTATTCTCCCTCTTAAACATTATAGCTAGCACACCGGTTCCTAATTTTTCTCATTGGAATATCTGAAAGCAAACCTATTTATGTAATAAATAGATAACTGATAGATTTTTTTAAAAGATGCATATACACACACAATAAAAAAACAACAACCCTAATTTTAGCCTGAGGATCAGCCCATGCATAAACAGGCTAATAGACATCAATGCTCAATCACAAGAGGGCCCACATAAGGAACATTTCCTGGAGTACCCAGCTCAAGTAATCAAGGACACTATGTAACTAGGTCTAACAGGATACCTACTACATAAGGTCATCCTATCTAGACTAAAAGTCATAGCAGATCTACCTAATACACGGAAACAAACACAAAGAGGCAGCCAAAATGGGAAGACAATAAAACATGTCCCAAATGAGAAAAAAAAAAAAAAACAGGAGAAAATGAGAGCTAAATGAAATAAAGGCAATCAATTTATCAGATATAGAGTTTTTAAAAAATAGTTATAGGATATTCAAGGAACTTAGCTGAGAACTTCAACAAAGAGATAAGAAGCATAAAAAAGGTCATAGAAACCATAAACAAAGAACTAGTCAGAAACAAAGAATACAATGTCTGAGATGAAGAATACACTAGAAGGAATAAACAGTAGGTTGGATGAAGAAAAGGATCAAACTGGCAATTTCAAAGACAAGGTCTCAGAAAACAATCAGAGCCTGACCTGTGGTGGTACAGTGGATAAAGTGTCAACCTGGAGCACTAAGGTTGCTGGTTCAAAACCCTGGGCTTGCCTGGTCAAGGCATATATGGGAGTTGATGCTTTCTTCTCCTCTCCTTTCTCTCTCTCTCTCTTTCTCTCTCTCTCTCTCTCTTACTCTCTCTCTCTCTCTCTCTCCTCTCCTCTCTTCTCTAAAATAAATGAATAAAAAGTAATCAAAAAAAAAAAAGAAAACAATCAGACAACAAAAAGAAAAAAAGAAGTGAAAAAGTTAGGATAGTGTAAAAGACTTTTGGTACAACATGAAGCATAACAATATCTACATCATAGAGGTACTAGAAGGAGAAAAGAGAGAGCAAGGGATCAAGAATCTATATGAAGAAAAAATGACTGAAAAATTCCCTAACCTGGCAAAAGAAAAATACACAAAAGTCCAGGAAATGCAGAATCCCAAACAAGATGAACCCAAAAAGGCCCGTACCAAGACACATCATCTAATTTCTCAACAAAAACATTTTAGGTCAGAAGGGACTGATATAAAATATTCAAAGTGATGAAAAGCAAGTACCTACAACTAGGATTACTTTACCCATCAAAACTATCATTTAAAATTGAAAAAGAGCCTGGCTAGGCAGTAGTGCAGTAGATAGAGTATCATACTGGGACACAGATGACCCAGGTTCAAAACCCTGAGGTCACCAGCTTGAGCATGAGTTTATCTGGCTTGAGCACCACCTCACCAGCTTCACTGTGGGGTTGTTAGCTTGAGCATGAGCTCATACACATGATTACATGGTAACTGACTTGAACCCAAGGTCACTTGTTTGAGCAAGGGGTCACTCACTCTGCTGTAGCCCCGCCCCCATCAAAGCATATATGAGAAAGCAATCAATGAAAAACTAAGGTGCCACAATGAAGAACTGATACTTCTTATCTCTCTCTCTTCCTGTCTGTCTGTCCCTATCTGTCCCTTTCTCTACCTTTCTCTCACTTCTCTGTCACACACACACACACACACACACACACACACACAAATGAAGAAGAAATAAAGAGCTTCCCAGACAAGAAAAAGCCAAGGTAGTTTGTTACCACCAAACCAGTATTACAAGAAATGTTAAAGAGCCTGCTCGAAATAGGAGGAGGAGGGGAAGAAGAAGAAGAAGAGGAAAAAGAAAAACAGAAGAAGAAGAACATAATAAAAAGAATAAAATGGCAATAAATACATGCCTATCAATAATCACTTTAAATGTAGATGGTTGAAAGGTTCCAATCAAAAGACATAGAGTAGCTGAATGGGTAAGAAAACAAGACCCATATATATGCTTTCTACAAGAGACCCACTTCAGAACAAAAGATACATACAGACTTAAAGTAAAGAGATGGAAAAAGATATTTCATGCAAATGGTAATAAAAAATGGTGAAATAATACTTATATCTGACAAAATAGATCTTTAAACAAAGGCTATAAGAAATGACAAAAGAGAACACTATGTAATACTAAGGAAGCAATCCAACAATAAGATATAACCATTGTAAACATTTATGCACCCAACATAGGAGCACCTAACTATGTAAAGCAAATCTTGATGGACATAAAGGGAAAGAATGAGAGTAATCCAGTCATACTAGAGAATTTTAACACCTCATTGATATCAATGGCTAGATTGTTCAGAGAGAAAATCAACAAGGAAACTGCAGCCTTAAATGACCCACTAGATCAGATTGATTTAGTGAAGAGCTTCAGAGCACTTCACCCCAAAGCAGCAGAATATACGCTCTTTTCAATGTATATGAAACATTTTCTAGGATAGATCACATGTTAGGACACAAAACAAGTCTCAAGATACTTAAGAAGATTCAAATCATATTAAGCATCTTCTCTGACCATAAGGGTATACAACTAAAGATCAATCAAAAGAAAAGAACTGGAAAACACACAAAGACATGGAGACTAAGTAACATGTTACTAAACAATTAATGAGATGACAATGAGATCAAGAAAGAAATAAAAAGATACCTTGAAACCAATGAAAATGAGAACACAACCCAAAATCTATGGGACACAGCAAAAGCAGTCCTAAAAGGGAAATTTATAGCATTTTATGCCTATCTAAAAATTAAAAAAATAAAATAAAATAAATAAAGTTCTCAAATACACAATTAAACATTATACATAAAAATAAAAAAAGAAAAGAATAAGCAAAGCCCAGAGTAGAAGGAAGAAAATAATAAGATCAGAGTAGAAATAAATAAAATAGCATCTAAAAAGATAAAACAAAAGATCAATGAAACTAAGAGCTGGTTCTTTGCAAAGACAAACAAGATTAAAAAACATTTAACCAGGCTGTTCAAGAAAAAAGAGAGAGGACCCAAATAAATAAAATCAGAAATGAAAGAGAAATAACAACTGACACCAAAGAAATACAAAGAATTGTAAGAAGATATTAAAACCACATGCCAACAAATTGGACAATCTGGATGAAATAGGTTAATTTATAAAAACATACAATCTTCCAAGACTGAATCAGGAAGAATGAGAAAATTACAACTTTTGAAATTGAAGCAGCAATTATAAATAAATAAATAAATAAATACTCCCAATAAACAAAGGTCCTGAAAAGTGAATTTTACCAACCATTCAAAGAACTAACACCTATCCTTCTCAAACTATTCCAAAAAATTCAAGAAAAGAGAAGACCTTTATGCTCATTTTACAAGGTCAGCACTAACCTAATTCCGAAACCAGGTAAAGACACCACACACAAAAGAAATTATAGGTCAATATTCTGATAAACATAGATGCTAAATTATTCAACAGAATATTAAGATACTAGATCCAGCAAGACATTTAAATAATCATACACCACAGTCTAGTAGGATTTATTCTGGGGATGCAAGGTTGGTACAATATCCACAAATCAGTAAGTGTGATACACCACATAAACAAAATGAAGGGTAAATATCACATGATCATATCAATAGCTGCAGAAAAAGCACTTGATAAAATCGAGCACCCATTTATGGCAAAAACTCTCAGCAGAGTGGGAATAACAAGAACTTACCTCAACATAATAAAGGCCATATATGACAAACCCACAGCCAAGATCATATTCAATAAGCAAAACTTACAAGCATTTCCCTTAAGATTAGGAACACAAAAACAATGTCCATTTTCATATTACTCAACATAGTACTGGAAGTCCTAGCCACAGCAATGAGATAAGAAGAAAACAAAGGCATCCAATTAGAAAGGAAGAAGTAAAACTGTCATCGTTTGTAGATGACATGATATTGTGTATAAAGAACCCTATAGATTCCCATAAAAAACTATTAGAATTGATCAATGAATTAAGTAAAGTACCAGGATAATAGAAAATAAATATCCAGAAATAAGTTGCATTTTTATATTCCAATATTGAACTATCAAAAATTGAAACTAAGAGAAAATTGCATAAGAAAAAATACATAGGAATAAATTTAACCAAAAATGTAAAAGACCTGTACTTTGAAAATTAAAAGACACTGAAGATATTGAAGAAGATATGAATAAGTGAAAGTATATACCATGCTAATGGATTGGAAGAATTAACATCATTAAAATGTTCATACTACCCAAAGCAATCTATAGATTAAATGCAATCCCTATCAAAATACCAAAGGCATATTTCACAGACTAGAACAATATTCCAAAAATTTATATGGAACCACAAAAGATCCTGAATAGCCACAGCAATCTTAAGAAGAACAAACTTGGAGGAATCACATTAGCTGATATCAAAACATACTACAAGGCCATAGTAATCAAACTAGCATGGTACTAGCATTAAAACAGACATAAAGATCAATGGAAGAGAATAGAGAGCCCATTAATAAACCCACATATTTATGGTCAATTAATATTCAACAAAAGAGGCAAGAACACACAATGTTCTTATCAATAAATGGTGTTGGTAAAATTGAACAATTACATGCAAAAAATAAAACTAGACCACCTTGTTACACCACGCACAAGACTAAACTCAAGTTTGATTAAAGACTTACATGGAGGGGCGGCAAGATGGCAATAGAGTAGGCAGACGTTCCACCTTCTACCTCCTAGAACGAAAGTGGATTACAAATTAATTTTAAGAACAATCATCTGGAAAAAACAGCTTTGGGCTAAACCAACAGGAATCTATAACCAAAGAAAACCAAAGAAGCCACACTGAGACTGGTAGAAAAAGCGAAAATGCGGAGAGGGCTGTCCAACTCCCGGGAGTGAGTGGCAGCCTGGAGGGACTCACATGGTGATGGAGCCCCAGCCTCCAGCCCCATAGTCTATAAGAGGCATACAGACAGTATTTAGCTACAAAACAAGTCAGGATACTGTTTGTGAGAAAGAGACAGATTTCTCAGACCCAGGATTCATCTTAAAGGGACCACGCAGAAAACCTCTTTCACAACCACTAACCTGGGGCTCCAAGGGATGGGGAGAGCTGAGAGGATCGGAGGAGCAGGAAGAGAGTATAATCTAGGAAGCACAGAGAAAAACACTTTGAAGGACAGCCACCCTAACCCCTGGGCTGAGTCACTACCCAAATCTAAAGTGAATATTTTTCCTAGAATCAGCAATACCAGCAAAGGGAAGCAGGTCACCAGCCAAACAGAAGCTCTCCTGCTACACTCAGAGCACAGTTGCTTAGAAGCAGGAAGCTCATCAGGGATACAGTATTGGGTGCTGAGGTCTGAGCTACAATGCCACCCCCACACAGCTGAGTACTCCCTGGAGGGCAGGTGGTGGCAGGACATGGGAGCATGGTCCCAGCCTTGGGGGTGGAAGTCAGGAGCCGGTCATGGCTGCGGCCCAAGCACGTGAATGCAGTCCCACCCACAGAGGTAAGGCAGAAGCCGCAGCAACCACAGCAGCAGGCCAGTGCCAGCAACGCTCATGCCTGAACATCCAAGGTGGCAACAGAGGTGGGGGCAGGCCTGTGGACAGACCGCACCTCGGAAACACAGAGGCCACACCCATTGGACTACTGTGGCTACACCTTTCTGAGGGCTGAAAAGAAAGAAAAATATAAAATTAAATTTAATTTATAATAAGGGTGGATAGAACAACAGCTGAGGCTAAGGGGCAAGCAACATCCAATACCTTACCTAACCCCTGATTTATAGTACTGAGCCCAACAAGTAACCACCAATAAGAGGTGGCAGAAAGTGGATCTCAGGGGAACATGAACATTTAAACGAACATCCTCCAGGCCAAAAGTAGATAAAATCTAGTCTAAGTAGATATTAACAATGGCACCTGGGCTCACCAGAGGCAGCCATAGGATCTGGATCACCTGTTGCTCCAAAAATATAAAAAAGGGTCAGTCATAGGCATCGACCCCCACTAGTCTATGCCAGGCTCCAGCCAAGAAGGGCACATCCAGAGGCCAGATACGAAGAGCATCTGTTCAGGACCTAACAACCCTTGTTAGAGTGACATCTTAAAAATAAGGCTCCTCATACCTGACCCAGTTAAGATATAAAAAAACGGGAAAGCAGCGCTACTAGTTAAGGAGACCACAACTCGAACAAGCCTGCAAACTACAAACAGAAACAATGGGAAGACAGAGGAACATAGCCCATATGAATCACCAAGAAAAATCCCCAGAAAAAGGTCTGGATGAAATGGAAGTAATCAAACTACCAGATGTAAAGTTTAAAATAATAATTGTTAGGATGTTTAAGGATCTCAAAGTTACAATGAATAGACTTATTGAGCACCTAAATAAATTATAATAATCAAAAAGAACACTAAAATCATAGGAAAAAAAAACAGACAGAAATGACAAACACAATATCAGAAATGAAGACAACACTAGAAAGAATTAAAAACAGGCTGGATGAAGCAGAGGATTGACTCAGTGACTTAAGGGACAAGATAAGCAAAAGCACAAAAGCAAAAGAGCAAAAAGAAAAAAGAATCAAAAAGTCTGAGGAAATGCTAAAAGAGCTCTGTGACAACATGAAGAGAAACAATATTTGCATAATAGGGGTTCCTGAAAAAGAAGAGAAGGAACAAGGGATAGAAAACCTGTGTGAAAAAATTATAGCTGAAAATTTCACTAAATTGATGCAGGAAAGAGTCATACAGGTTCAAGAAGCAGAAAGAACCCCATTAAAAAAGAAGCCAAAGAGACCTACACAAAGACACATCATAATTAAAACAGCAAAGTTAAGAGATAAAAAAGAATTCTAAAAGCTGCAAGAGAAAATTAGTCAATCACCTACAAAGGAGCTCCTGTAAGGATGACATCTGACTTTTAAACAGGAAAACTTGAGGCCAGAAGAGAATGGCAAAAAAATATTCAAAGTAATGCAGAACAAGAGTCTGCAACCAAGACTTCTTTATCCAGCAAGACTATCATTTAAAATTGAAGGAGAAATAAAAAGCTTCCCAGACAAAAAAAATACCTCAAGGAATTCATCACAACCAAACCAATAATGCAAGAAATCTTAAGGGGCCGGCTGTAGACAGAACAAAGCGGGAAAAAATTCTAGTAAAAGAGGAAGATAGATTTAAAGAAAAAAATTGAAATAAACAACTACATATCAATAATAACCTTAAATGTAAATGGATTAAATGCTCTAATCAAAAGACATAGTGTAGCTGAAGGAATAAGAAAACAGGACCCATACATATGCTGTCTACAAGAGATCACATCAAAACAAAAGATACACATAGACTTAAAGTAAAAGGATGGAAAAAAATATTTCATGCAAATGGAAATGAAAAAAAATTGGGGGTAGCAATACTTATATTTGACAAAATAGACTTTAAAAGAAAGACTATTGTAAGGGATAAAGAAGGTCACTACATAATGATAAAGGGAGCAATCCAACAGAAAGAGATAACCATTATAAATATCTATGCACCTAATATAGGAGCACCTAAATATATAAAACAGACTTTGATGGACATAAAGGGCGAGATCAACAGCAATACTATAATAGTAGGGGATTTCAATATCCCACTAACATCACTGGATAGATCTTCAAGAAAGAAAATTAACAAAGAAACAGCATAATTAAGAGACACACTGGATCAAATGGATTTAATAGATATCTTCAGAACCTTTCACCCTAAAGCAGCAGAATATACATTCTCTTCAAGTGCTCATGGTACATTCTCTAGGATAGACCACATGTTAGGACACAAAATGAGCCTCAACAAACTTAAGAAGATTAAATAATGAATGGGTCAACAATGAGATCAAGGAAGAAATCAAAAATTTCCTTAAAACAAATTAAAATGAACATACAACAACTCAAAATTTATGGGACACAGCAAAAGCAGTACTGAGAGGGAAGTTCATAGCAATGCAGGCATACCTTCAGAAGCTAGAAAAATCACAAATAAGCAATTTAACCCTGCAACTAAAAAATTAGAAAAAGAAGAACAAGTAAAGCCCAGAGGAAGTAGAAGAAAGGAAATAATAAAGATCAGGGTGAAAATAAATGACATAGAAGCTAAAAAAAAAAAAAAATACAGAGTAGCAATAAAACCAAGAGCTGGTTCTTTAAAAAGGTAATAAAGATAGATGAACTTTTAACCAGACTCACCAAGAAAAAAAGAGAGGACTCAAATAAATAAAATTAGAAATGAGAGTGGAGAAGTAACCACTGACACCACAGAAATACAAAGGATTGTAAGATAATACTATGAAGAACTGTATGCCAAAAAATTAGACAACCTAGGTAAAATGGACAAATTCCTTGAAAAATATAATCTCTCAAAAATCAATCTGGAAGAATCAGAACCTAAATAGACTGATTACAAGAAATGAAATTGAAACAGTTATCAAAAAACTCCCAACAAATAAAAGCCCAGGGCCAGATGGCTTCACAGCCAAATTCTATCAAATATTCAAAGAACTAACTCCTATCCTTCTCAAGCTATTTCAAAAATTTCAAGAGGAGGGAAGACTTCCAGCCTTCTTTTATGCTCCTTTTAGGTGAGCATAATTCTGATTCCAAAACCAAGCAAAGACAACACAAAGAAAGAAAACTATAGGCCAATATCCTTGATAAATTTAGATGCTAAAATTCTCAACAAAATATTAGCAAACCGGATCCAGCAATACATGAAAAAAATCATACATCATAATCAAGTTGGATTTATGCTGGGGAGGCATGGCTGGTACAATATTCGCAAATCAATCAATGTGATTCATCACATAAACAAAAGGAAGGAGGAAAGCCACATAATATCAATAGATGCAGAAAAAGCATTTGATAAAGTCCAGCACCCATTTATGATCAAAACTCTCAGCAAAGTGGGAATACAGGAGACATACCTCAACATGATAAAGGCCATGTATGACAGACCCACAGCCAACATCATATTCAATGGACCAAAGTTAAAAGTAATCCCCTAAAGATCAGGAACAAGGCAGGGGTGCCCCCTTTCACCACTCTTATTCAACATAGTTCTGGAAGTCCTAACCACAGCAAATAGACAAGAAGAAATAAAAGGCATTCAAATTGGAAAGGAAGTAAAACTATCATTATTTGCTGATGATATGATACTGTACATAGAAAACCCTAAAGTCTCAGTCAAAAAACTGCTGGACCTGATAAATGAATTCAGCAAGGTGGCAGAATATAAAATTAATACTCTGAAATCAGAGGCATTTTTATACACCAACAATGATCTGTCTGAAAGAGAAATTAAGAAAATAATCCCCTTCACTATTGCAACAACAAAAAATCAAGTACCTAGGAGTAAATTTAACCAGGAGGTTAAAGACTTTTTTCTGAAAATTATAAAACATTGGTAAAAGAAATCAAGAAAGATACAAACAAGTGGAAGCATATACCGTGCCCATGGTTAGGAAGAATAAACATCATTAAAATGTCTATATTACCCAAAGCAATTTATAAATTCAATGCAATACCAATTAAAATACCAATGACATACTTCAAAGATATAGAACACATATTCCAAAAATTTATATGGTACCAAAAAAGAACATGAATAGCCTCAGCAATCTTGAAAAAGAAGAGTAAAGTGGGTGGTATCACACTTCCTGATATCAAGTTATACTACAAGGTCATTGTACTCAAAACAGCTTGGAACTGGCAGAAGAACAGGCACATAGATCAATGAAACAGAACAGAGAACCCAGAAATAAACCCACACCTTTACGGACAATTGATATTTGACAAAGGAGTTAAGAGCATACAATGGAATAAAGACAGTCTCTTTAACACATGGTGTGGGAAAATTGGACAGCTACCTGAAAAACAAATATGAAACTAGACCACCAACTTACACCATTCACAAAAATAAACTCAAAGTGAATAAAAGACTTAAATGTAAGTCATGAAACCATAAGCATCTTAGAAGAAAACATAGGCAATAGTTGCGACCCGCGGGACGAGTCTATTCCAGGGTCTCCAGTGGGAAATGTTACGAATTTGAATGAGAAATAGACAGAGACTTAAAGATATATGTAGGCTGGGTTCGGGAGGATGCCACAGCTCCTTGCCAACAGTCACTACTGTCCTGGCCGAGCAGCAAGAACATGGCCACCCCCAGAAAGACATTCGTCTTTATTCTCAGGGTAAGGTGGGCCATTAGCAATTCAATGACATTTCCAAGGCAACCGAAGAAAACCACTAGGGGCAGAAAAAAACCCACCATCTTAACTTTAAACAAAGCAGTTACTAGCTTCCAGTCCTGGGGAACATGAGCGGACAGGATCAGCACTGAAGCACCGCCCTTTATTAACTTAATTAGGCAGGTGAGGTGGGGGGTTGGGTAGACTGTAAGCTCCCAGCACCTCTGTCCCCAAAATCCATACTGCAAAATACCCTGTTTATTTTTCGGTCCCCAACAGGCAATAAGTTCTCCGACATCATTCACAGCAATATATTTGCTGATTTATCTCCATGGGCAAGGGAAATAAAGGACAGAATAAACAAATGGGTCTATGTCAAACTAAAAAGCTTTTGCACAGCTAAAAACAACATGAACAAAATAAAAAGACTAACCACACAATAGGAAAACATATTCGACAATATGTCTGATAAGGGGTTTATAATCAAAATTATAAAGAACTTGTAAAACTCAACACTAGGAAGATAAACAATCCAATCAAAAAATGGGCACAAGAAATGAATAAACACTTCTCCAAAGACGGCATACAGATGGCCAATAGGCAGATGAAATAATGCTCAACATCACTACTCATTAGAGAAATGCAAATTAAAACCACAATGAGATATCACCTCACACCAGTCAGAATGACGCTCATTAACAAAAGAACACATAATAAGTACTGGTGAGGATGTGGAGAAAAGGAAACCCTCCTGCACTGCTGGTGGGAATGCAGACTGGTGCAGCCACTGTGGAAAACAGTATGGATATTCCTCACAAAATTAAAAATGGAACTGCCTTTTGACCCAGCCATCCCACTTTTAGGAATATATCCCCAGAACACCACATCAATGATTCAAAAGAAGAAATGCATCCCCATGATTATGGCAGGGTTGTTTACAATAGCCAAGATCTGGAAACAGCCTAAGTGTTCATCAGTGGACACTTCCCCTTTGCAGTTTAAGAGATTAAAAGACTATGGTACATGCCTGACCAGGCGGTGGCTCAGTGGATAGAGCGTTGGACTGGGATGTGGAAGACCCAGGTTCGAGACCCTGAGCTCACCAGCTTGAGCACGGGCCCATCTGGCTTGAGCAAAAGCTTGTCAGCTTAAACCCAAGGTCGCTGGCTCCAGCAAGGGGTGGCCTGGTCTGCTGAAGGCCCACGGTCAAGGCACATGTGAGAAAGCAATCAATGAACAACTAAGGTGTTGTAATGGCAATGAAAAACTAATGATTGATGCTTCTCACCTCTCTCTGTTCCTGTCTGTCTGTCCCTATCTATCCATCTGTCTGACTCTCTCTCTGTCCCTGTGTAAAAATAAATAAATAAAATAAAAAGGCTATGGTACATATACACAATGGAATACTATGGGGCCATGAAAAAGAAGGAAATCTTACCTTTTGCAACAACATGGATGAATCTGGAAACTATTATGTTAAGTGAAATAAGTCAGGCAAAGAAAGAAAAATATCATATGACATCACTTATTTGAGGAATACAATGAACAATATGAACTGATGAATAGAATAGAGACAGAGGCGGGATCAAAGGGTCCAGAGGGAAAGCAGACAGAAGGAAAGGGATGATAGGAAGGGATCAGAAAAGGGAAAGAGATTGGTGAAATTATACATACATAACACAACATTATAGAGAGCAGAAAAGCAAATCCTAGTGGGAAATGGAGAGGGCATTGTGGGGAGGGGTGAAAGGGGGATGTTGTGGAGAACATGGGGTTGCGGGAGATGCATTTGGGGGGACACTAGAATCTAGGTAAACACAATAAATTAAAATTAAAAAATAAAAATAAAAAAATAACTTCAACCCAAAGATTTAAGCAAAAAAATAAAATAAAAGACTTCCATGTAAGACTTGAAACCACAAAAATCCCAAAAGAAAACATAGGCGGTAAAATCTTGAACACTTTTCATAGCAATATTTTTTCTGATATATCACCTTGAGCAAGGAAAACAGAAGAAAAAAATAAACAAATGGGACTACACCAAACTGAAAACTTTTGCACAGCAGAGAATACCATGAACAAAATAAAAAGACAACCCAATGAATGGGAGAACATACAGCAGATTACCAATGATACACCTGATAAGGGGTCAAAATCCAATATGATTCTTTATGAAAAGAACTTATACAACATATATATATATATATATATATATATATATATATATATATATATATATATATATATATATATATATAAACCAATTAAAAAGAAAACAACAAAGAACCTGAATAGACACTTCTCCAAGGAGGACATACAGATGACCAATAGACATATGAAAGATGCTCAGCATCATTAATCTTCAGAGAAATGCATATTAAAACCAAAATGAGATATCATCTCACCCTTCTTAGAATAGCTATCATCATTAAGTCAACAAACAACAAGTGTTGGCAAGGATGTTGAGAAAAGGGAACACTCGTACCCTGGGTGGGAATGAAGATTGGTGCAGTCACTGTGGAAAACAGTATAGTGATTCCTCAAAAAGTTAAAAATTGAACTGCTTTATAACCCAGGAATTCCACTTCTGGGAATATATCCAAAGAAACTTGAAATATTGATTCGAAAGAATAGATGCACCCCAATCAAATAGAAGATGATTTCACTTATTTGTGGAATCTAATGAACATATTAAACAAAACAAAAACAGACTCATAGATACAGACTGACAGCTGTCAGAGGCAAAGGCTGGGTGAAAAAGGTGAAGGCATTAAGTAAAAAATAACAATAAAAACTCATCGCCACAGACAGCAGTATGGTGATTACCAGGGGGAAGGGGGTGGGGAAATAGAACAGAGTAAAGGGGTGATAAAGGGCAATGGAAGGAGACTTGAGGAGGTGAACACACAATACAATATACAGATGATGTATTAGAGAATTGTACATATGAATCCTATCTAATTTTATTAACCAATGTCACCTCATTAAATTCAATAATTTTAAAAAAGAAAATCTTCTTCATAAAATAAATTATAAGAGGAGACTTCCCCCTTTGCAGTTTAAGAGATCATGGCTTCCATATCTTGAAAGCAATCTTCTAATTCTGATTTTTCTTCAAAACATTAATCTGAGGGTTTGATGAAAGAACTGTAATGTCCTTGATGCAGTGTGGTAAATCAGATTGTGGGATATTGCAGGAAAATACAGAACATGAAGTTGATAAGAACTGTACATCTCTAGAAGTTTTCTTATAAAACCCAAGTTACATATAGCTGGTACACACTGTGTGTCCTTGCTGGTTGCTGAAACCAGCACATGTGTCACATGGTAAGCAATTATACTAAAATAGAGTTTGATTTATTTAGATAATGTAAGGGAATAGATTTTAGAACTGATTTACATATTAATTGATATTAGTACACTACATAGTTGTTGAATACATTTAATATCAACCTACATGATGAGTAATGTCATTGCATATGGTCAAAGGTTTTGGAAATAATCTTTGAGGAAGACCCCCAAGAGAATATTTGCAAACCTATGGTTAAAGAAATTTGGGAAATGTTTAGGTCTAATTAAGATCATGAGAATATCGTCTCAGGAAAGAGATTCTAGACACTACATACAGGTAGTCCTGGTGATGAATGAGATAGGTTCTGTAGGTTTGTTCTTAAGTTGAATTTGTATATAAGTTGGAACAGGTACATTTACTTATTAACTGCATCTTAGATATTTGTCTTAACATCGTATTTATTTTTACCTTTCTGTGAATATAAATACTTAAACATTTTCAAATACAACCTTGAACAATCTTGGATGATGGAGAAGATGATGAACTTGTTGGAGAGGATGGGACTGGTGATAGAGAGCCAGGGTTTGATTCTGCTGCTGGAGTCAGTTTCTTGAAGTAGGCATCAAGGCAGATTTGTACAAAACTTTTCTTTTTCTCGTCATAAATGGCCCTGTAGCATCTCAAGCCTTCAGTAAACTTCAGTGAACCTCTCTGTATCTAGATCTTGCTCCTTTAACTTTGCCATCAATGAGACAAAAAGCATCAGCTAACTTTTTTGTAGAAAACTTTTCTGGTTCTGGAGTTTCTGGATCCCTGTTTTCTTCCCTATAGGCTATCATTTGCAGCTCTAGTTCCATTCAGTCTTCATTGATTAGTTCTTTGCCATTGAAGTCAAGTAATTCCATGATATCATTTCCACTGATGTTCAACTGCAGTGGACTACCAATAGGCTTTATGGAGCACCACTCACAAGTACAAGTGGTATGTAAATCAGATTTTGTATGTTGGGACTCACTGTAAATACAAAAGCTGAAATTTAATCATTTCCCTCAATCCCTGTCCTGAATAATGGAGAGGGGCAGTTTACAAGAAGATTCAGGGAACATTTGTCATATATTCAGTACTGTTCTAGGAAGAGTAAAAATTTGCCTTTAAGGGCAGGAGCATTCAGACACCAGAGAGTATACATCTTGTAGAATCAAGACAGTTCACCAGACATTATCATTTCTTAAATGACCAACCTTCAGAATGGTCTTTTTCTATGCTCTGCTTTTATGGTACTTGTAGGGTGGTTAGCAATGGGGTGGTCAAGTGGGAAATCAAAGTCTTTGTCTGGGATTGCCCACAGGGCCAGGCTCGCAGAAACTACACTTCCCATAAACCTTTGGGAGAAAAGTGACTGCCCGTCAGGCAGTGAGGTTTCACTACGTCATATTAGCTAGAGGACCCCAGGAGGGCCCCTTTTAAAATCTGGCTCCATGCGGTCCCCGGCACGAGATTCCTGGCATTCATCTCCCATGCCAGTGAGTCCCGTCTGAGAAACGCTCTGTAACCAAATAAAGCCTTAATAGTTAATACTTAATAACTGTCCGGTAGTTGCCTCTGGGTTGGGTAGTGAAACCCTCCCTGGCCCTGAGCTTTCTGATATTGTTAATCTTGCTCAAACCGCACACACCCAAATTCTCGAAACTGTCTGTCCCCAAGGCTGTTCCATGAACTGCACGCCCCACCAAACCGGTTGACCGTTACCATCCTTCCCCTCTGCAGATATAAAAAACCCAGAAACCCTCCCCGGGCGCGCCTTCACAGACTCACATCCGAGGGTCAGTGAACTCGCCCGGAGTCCTCCCAATAAAGCCTGACTTTTGCTCATTTGGCTGTTTCGGCTCTTCGTTCGTTCATCGGCGGCACCCGGCAATCTTTCAATAACTACGCTGATTTTCTTCTTTCTCGGCGGGGAAAATACCTTACAGTACTGAGCAATATTCTGTTTAAATTTTTTCCTTTATTCATTCCTTCCCTAGTTTCTAGCACAGGGCCTGGCATAATATAGTAGAATTTTAATAAATACCTGTGAATAATTGAACAAAATAGTAAGTTTCCAACTGTCTGAAAATTGGAAAAAGGTACTCTGCACAAAACAACAATATTCTGATCACTGGAAAGAAATCTCTTCCCATTGAGAATTCCCCCAACAGCATCCAGGATTATTTATCACTTTGGGAATTGGTTATTACAAGTTCCCAGAGGACTGACCATCTCTAATTACACCATCAAAACCAGTTTCAAGAACTGCAGAAATGACAGACTAATTTCTGAAGTTCTCATCAAAGTATTGGGTTGAAATGATAAAATTTCTCTTTTAAAGAGTCGAATTTTGCCAATTTCACAGGGTATAATCTAAATGTATGTATCCTATGAAGCTCTAGGTAGAACTAACTCCCTAGACTGCATGCCTGTATTGTTTTACTCTAACTGCTACAATGCAATACTTTCTTCTTTCATCTTGGGGTGGAAAGGTAGGATAAGGTAGAACAAGGTGGTTCTTAACTATAGGCATATTACTCCCTAATTTCTTACTGTTTTTAAAGCTAAACAAATTTTTTTATTGTTATAAAGATAATGCAAGTTCATGTTTTTATATTTCTATATATTTAATTACTATACCATATTACTACAAAACGCCTCTTCTGCATTGGTAGATAAGAGGGCTCCTAATAAAATTTTAATGATTTCCTAGAGACAGCCCTAAGTATACATTTCCATTACCTTTGGAAATTGGAGGTTTCTTTACATGAATAATTTGGCGTATGTGGCAAAACAAAACAAAAAAACTTCCTCTCATCTTAGGTCCTCACTTTCAACCTCTCTTGTGCCTTGGATTGCGGTGGAAGTCCTAAAAAAACAGTGAAATAGGTATCGGGCCTCGGGGATTCGGGAATGGAGTCAAAAGAAAACCCAAGACCATGCAGGAATATCCCAACCATTTTTTTCCCTTCCTACTTCTATTTAGGCGCCTTGAGGGGCGGGGAAAGGAAGGGGGCGGGGCTCACGTTTCCTAGCCACTGCCTGCTGTCTCCTAATTGGCTGGTCGCAGCGCGGCCGCCATTTTCAAACCCCGGAAGATGGCGGCGGCGCATTCCTGACAGAAACTTCTCTAGGGACCGAAGTGGTTGGGCGCGGTGCCGCCCCGGCGGGCTTCCCGGGCACCCGACCACCACTCCACCCAGTCCGCGTCATGGAGTCCGAGCTGGCGGCCCAGAAGCATCCCCAGCCGCGGAGACGAAGTCGCCGGGCTTCCGAGCTCTGCGCGGGCGGCGGCCCCGGGCCATCACCAGACACCCCTGGGCCGGAGCCAGATGGCAGGTGAACGCGGGCCCGGCAGCGACTGCGGACCCGGACACCCGGTCCCAGGTCTGGGAGTGAGGTAGGGGGAAGGAGGAGCGGACTGGTCTTCCTCCTCTCTACCTCTCTCCGGCGGGGTGGGGGCCGCGGGCTGGTCACTCGCCTCCTCCCCCGGTAGGCGGGCTAGGGGCTCGGCCGCGGAGGTCGGATCTCGACACCAGCGGGGTACTGGCTGGAATGGGCGGTTCCGAAATGCAAATGGAAACCCAAAAATGTCTGGGAACCTGCGGGCGTGGGGAGAGGGATTGTTGCCGGAGCACGGCGATTTCTGACAGACACGCAGCATTTAACTAGGCCAGTCTAGCTGGTGTATAAACTCAGATCTGAGGATTATTGTTCCCTTTAAAAGAATTTAACTTTTGAGGTGGGCAATCTTTCAAAACATTTTAAACTAAATTACGGTATATAAATGCATTTGAGCCAGTTCTTGATACCCAAGACTGTCATTATTATTACTATTTATAGTAATAGTTGCTAAAATAAAAGGATACCCACCTTAGCTTCTAAAATTATTTGCTCCCACACCAAATAATTGCACTTTAATAGTTCTTTTGAGATGTAATTTGGATATCGTACATTCATTCATGTAAGTGTGCAATTTAATGATTATTAGTAAATTTATATAGTTGTGCGGCCATCACCACAGCTCACTGTTAGAACATTTTATCACCCCAAGGATTATCCTAAATCAGTGGTTCTTAACCTGGGTTCTATCGGACCCTAGGGGTTCGATGAGTCAATCTCAGGGGTTTGGAGAAGCCTCTGCCGCGGAGGCCAGAATAAAGTAATACCGTAATTTGTTGTGAGTTCATGCACGGCTCATTTTGTGCACCAGTAAAAAAACATATACCTATGTCTTGAATTTGGAAAAAAAAAATCATATTTTATTTACCACTAAAGAAGGGTTCGGTGAATGCGCATATGAAACTGGTGGGTTCAGTACTTCAAAAAAGGTTAAGAACCACTGTCCTGCCTGACCATGCGGTGGCGCAGTGGATAGTGGGTCAGACTGGGATGCGAAAGACCCAGGTAGACTCTGAGGTCACCAGCTTGAGCGTGGGCCCATTTGGGTTGAGCAAAAGCTCGTCAGCTTGGACCCAAGGTCGCTGGCTTCAGCAAGGGGTTGCTCAGTCTGCTGAAGGCCTGCGGTCAAGGCACATGTGAGAAAGCAATCAATGAACAACCATGGTGTTGCAAGTGCAACGAAAAACTAATGATTGATGCTTCTCACCTCTCTCTGTTCCTGTCTGTCTGATCCTATCTATCCCTCTCTCTGACTCTCTCTGTCCCTGGAGAAAATAAAAATGTCTTTAAAAAGAAAAAAAGAACCAATGTCCTAAATTCATTGGCAGTCAATCCTCACTTCCACCCCCAGGCCTAGGCAGCTGTTGATCTGCTCGAAATTTCTATTTCTGGACATCTCACGTAAATGGAATTGTTAAGATAGGCAGGTAGTTAGGCATTGATGGGGAAGGAGTGCAAAAGGGAGTTGGACATTGTATTTTATAAAACTGGAAAACCTGTGTCAGTAGGATGCTGCAACATCCCACTTACCTTAACTTGCTAGAAAACTAAAGTATTAAATGGCTCAGTTGCCCAATTCAGGCCTCCATTGTGCTTCATCGTGGATTTGGAAGAAATCTCCCCAAGACACTGCAGTTAGGCGCTGGGAGAAGGTGGTTTCAGGCTTGCACTTTAAGACATGTGCAACAGAAATCAGAACCGTGGAGGTACAGGCCTGTCTGTGTAGACTAGAAGTAGAATCTGATTGGTTAGTGGGAGGAACCAAAACAAGTGGGTGAAAATTTTAAAAAACTGATGGGTGAGTTTAGGGAAAAGATAGTCCTTGCTAACCCCAAAAATACACGGCTCGCAAATATTAGCAGATATTTTATTGCTTTGTATTCATTTTGAAATATCCCCTAACTTTTGTGACCAGTTTATAACCACCGCCTTAGGAAAGCTGCCTCTCTCCCTTCCTGCTTAGAAACAAGCTTGCCCTCTTATTGGTTCCTGGGGTCTCCAAGCAACAACCATGTTGCATGGACTGGCAACTTCTTGCTCCTGAGCAATTTCCCAAGGCTTTGAGCAGCGCCTGGACTGGACTGAGCTTTGATATGGGTTAGAGTGAGTGACCATGGCGCAGAATATCTGGATTTCGGTTTTAATACTGCACTTAATGAAGACAAGACTGGACTTTTTTCTATGAGGAGACAGAAATGAGACTGAACGCCTGTAAGCATCCTTCTGTTTCAACCTCAAATAAATCTTACTACAAAGGCCAAAGCTCTCCAGGTGCACGTCCAATAAAATGCTTTTTCTATGACATCGTACACAAACCCCACTTCAGCCAGCATCAGAACCAATTTCAGAATCATGCAGTATGTAATCTTTTGCATCAGTTTTACAGTTCATATTATAGAACACATCGATATTCTATTCCTTTTCATTGCAAAATAGTATTCTGTTATATGAAATTAATATTTTACACTTTGTTACTCCATTTACCAGTTGTTGGAGATTTAAGTTTCCAGTTTTGGCTCTTGTGGATAATGCTGCTGTGAACAATTACATACAGATCTTTCTGTGGACATATGTTTTCAATTTCTCTTGGGTAGATTCCTAGGAGTGGAATTGCTGGGTCATGTGATAAGCTTATGTTTAATTTTTTAAGGAATTGCCAAAGTTTTTCAAAGGTTACTAGAGCTTTAATGATGTGTGCTTTTAGATATTTTTCTCTTCCCTCACTGTTACTTGCTGCTGTCATTATATTTGTACTCACTCCTGAATTTGATGCTGTAGGCAAGGCAACCTGATAAGTATGTTAGAATCGCACAATACAAAAACGGTAATGTGGTGTTTGGAATGTGTGTGTGTTGGTGTCTAGATGCTCAGCTGTGTTCCAGACTAGAGATATTCTAAGATAAGATATATCCATTATTTGGGACACTCAGATACTGGTGAGAAACCCCATATGATAGAAGATATGGTCAACATGATTATCAGCTCCTCCAGAATTTTTATGAAGTGAGAAAAGAGACAATTCCTTAACAGCAAAGATGCTGAAAAGTCAAAAGAGTAAGCAGTTACTACCAAATCAGATATTTGACTCAAATAAATGAATTGTTTCTCTGATAATTGCCTTCTTTTTTGCCTAATTTACAAAGAAATTGAGAACCTGAATAGTTCAGCACCTCATAAATTATCATACGTTAACTATAGAGAATAGTTTACATAACTCTTTGTATATTAATGGTACCCTTAGCATCTACAGATTAACATTTTTAATTTCAGTTATTTTGAGTTACATGAGGCTAATTACATTTGAGCTGTGCTTGCTGATGTGTGGGAGCAACTTTCTTAACCAAACAACTGCACTTCTTGTTTTCATATAGGAGGTAATTTTCCTTAACAGATCTGGAGGCATCCCAAACAATTTTATTTTTTTTACAGAGACAGAGAGAGAGTCAGAGAGAGGGATAGATAGGGACAGACAGACAGGAACGGAGAGAGGTGAGAAGCATCAATCGTTAGTTTTTCGTTGCCATCGCAACACCTTAGTTGTTCATTGATTGCTTTCTCATATGTGCCTTGGCTTCGGACCTGCAGCAGACCGAGTAACCCCTTGCTGGAGCCAGCGACCTAGGATCTAAGCTGATGAGCTTTTGCTCAAACCAGATGAGCCCGTGCTCAAGCTGGCAACCTCAGGGTCTCGAACCTGGGTCTTCCGCATCCCAGTCTGACACTCTATTCACCGCGCTACCGCCTGGTCAGGCCCAAACAATTCAATTATACTTTGTCATATTTTGGGTGTCCCTATGCCTCAACTCTTTCTTCTTGCTAATTGCTACTCAGCTATATTCTTATCATTAGTCCTTCTGTTTTGCTTGCCTTTAAAAATGATTACTTTTCTAACTCATCTTGGTTGCTTTTCATTGTAAACCCCTAAATATCTTATTTAAGTCAGTATCTTTATGTTTTTGTAATTTTCCTTTTTAATTGGAAGACTTATCTCACTTATATTGTCTGGTATATTTTATGAGTATGTTTTTTTGAGTTGCCTTTTGGCCCGCCTGCCGTTTATACATAGTTCTAATTCAGCTGTTAATCATCTGCCATGATAGGGAGGGCAGGGACATAATTAGGCTTAAGAATGAATTTACAGGATGCTTCCCTTTTTGAACATCAACTGTACCATTGTAATTATGATTTCTTTAGACTAAAACTCTTAGTTTAAAACTAATATACATTGTTCAAAAATACACGAATAACACTGGGGAACAATTTTTTATTAATTTTCTGTTGCATGAGGTTTTAGAACTGTTTCTATATATTTCTGCATCGCTGATTCCAAATCTGAAATCAGTTTATTTTGGTGCATGCTCTAGTTTTTATGTAATTTTAGTTTCTTTTTGTTACAGTTAATGGCATGCATTGGGTTTTAAATTGGAGTTAAAGGGCAAGGACTCTGGGATTGAACATAAACACAAGGCAATTAATGTTTTACAAACATCACTTTTACATACTTGTAGTTGTTTTTAAATGTAAAAATTACTATCTGATAAAAACACCTTCTTATTTTGTTTTAAGATTGAATCATGGCTTCTTTGAGTAGGCGTAAATGTAAGAATAGTCCTGACACCTTCTGTTATATATGTGGCTGTTACACACGTCAATATCAAAGGCGCAATATTTCATCATTTGTGACACGTGCATATATTGCCCATTTTCAAGTTCCCCTTGGCGAGAAAGACAAGAATTGGGCTCCTCATATTGTGTGTCATAACTGTGAGGAAATGCTTCGTGACTGGACAAAAGGAAAACGCAAAGGAATGCCTTTTGGTATTCCCATGGTTTGGCGTGAACTTAAGGACCACAGCAGTGACTGTTATTTCGGTCAGATTCATACAAAGGATCTTGGATCGGCAAGAAAAAAATGGCATATGATCACATACTGTAATATTCCTTCAGCAATACAACCTATCCCACACTCAGACATTCCCGGTTCCAGTTTTCAATGGTTTTATTTCTTCTAAGGATGAAGAAAGTGGACATGGTGATCAAGTGTATTTTGATAAGATGCATGAGGAAATGGTTGTAGAATCTGAAGGGTCTTCTTCTAATGCCAAGCAGTCATTAATCCCTTAGCAGTTTAGCCAACCCGAATTGAATCACTTAGTAAGAGATTTGGGCCTATCAAGGAAAGCCGCTGAGTTATTAGCCTCCAGGCTTCAAGAAAAGAATGGACTTCACCAGTCAGCCAAAGTATCCCATTTCAGGAAGCGTGAACAAATTTTTGTGGACTTTTTTTTTTCCAAAGACAAACGCTTTATTTACTATCATGATATCAGTATTCTTCTCAGCCAGTTAGCTGTTACCACATACAGTCCAACAGAATGGCGGCTATTTCTTGACAGCTCTAAAAGATGGCAGACTACTGCTGGAGCATCAAACGAGATTGTCCTCAACAAGCACACATGAAAGAGCTACAAACACAAACTTTTTCCTGAATAGAATTTAAATAAGTTTTGCGCAAATTTTATGATTAAAATAAGTGTTTTAATATGTTCCATTTCAAAACTGTAGGCAAATTCTGATGCAGTCATCTTTTAGTGTATTAGTATATTTACTGCATTATATAAATTATTATATTTTCACAAAATGATGCCCAAGATGACGTTCTACTTCATTATGTTAAACTGTTGGAAATTTTGCAGTAAGATGAAAAACTAAAACTTGAATTTCAAAAAAACTAGCTTACAGAGAAAAACTAATGTCAGATTTGAGATCAGCACACTCGAATTAGGTAAGAACAAGTGTTTTTGTGGATGCAACAAAAATTTTGTTCCCCAGTGTAATATAAAAGGAAATATGTTAGAGGCCAAAGAATAATCACAATGGGGTTAATAGGAAACACAATGTTATATACCAAGCTAGTTTCTTCATTATTATTTATTTTATGCCTTAAATGTTATAATTATTTGGATGTATGAAAAGGGATTGGACAAAAATTCCTTAGAAGAAAGACCATCACTTATTATTTTATATTTTAAATTTTCCTGTACATCGCCTGACCAGGTGGTGGTGCAGTGGATAGAGTGTCAGACTGGGACGCCAAGTACCCAGGTTCGAGACCCCGAGGTTGCCAGGTTGTGTGCGGGGGCCCATCCAGCTTGAGCAAAAGCTCACCATCTTGGACCCAAGGTCGCTGGCTCCAGCAAGGGGTTGCTTGGTCTGCTGAAGACCCGTGGTCAAGGCACATATGAGAAAGCAATCAATGAACAACTAAGGTTTCACAACGAAAAACTTATAATTGATGCCTCTCATCTGTCTCCGTTCCTGTCTGTCTGTCCCTGTCTATCCCTCTCTCTGACTCTATCTCTGTAAAAAAATAAAAAGAAAATTACCCTGTACATCAGCTGTATTGGGTATCTTCTAGAAGGGGCAGTTATCATTTTAATGCTTGGTGAAATCAAAACGTTTTTCCCACAAGGTTTAAAATAGCTATTACATTTTGAGTCTGACCCCTGTGAAAAATGACTGTGTCTTTCCAAGATTTTTGAAAGTTGGCACTGTTTTGCATGCTTTCTGGGCACAATTTATATTTTGGGGTTACTTTTTTCCATGGGTATTCAAAATAAATAGGTACTTGTTATTGATATAGGGAAAAAAAACCCAGCATTGCTGTAAATCTGATTATAGCTAGTGCTGGAAAGAATTTTACCATCAGTTGGAAATACTTTTCTAGTTTAACTTGTTTAAAATTCCTAAGAGCTATTTTTCTTCCCAGAATTCAGACATCAAATTTATTCCGAGGTCAGTATGCTCAATTCTAGGGAATAAATAAATAATAGCAGAAATAGCAATAATAACTTTGGTTTTGTGTTGTTTTTTTAAAAATATTTTTTTATTGATTGATTTTAGAGAGAGGAGAGAGAGACAAAAGGATGGGGGGACAGGAAGCATCAACTTGCTTCTTGTATGTGCCGTGAACAGGCAAGCCTAGGGTCTCGAACCCACAACTTCAGCATTGCAGGTTGATGCTTTTCCCACTGCACCACCACAGGTCAGGCTTGTGTTGTTCTTAACTCTTGTCTTATACCTGGAAGGCAGTGGGGTTTTGTTTGTTTGTTCCTTTGTTTGTTTTTATTCTGGAACTTTATCTCATTTTTATTGACTTTATTAGGGTGACATTGGTTAATAAAATTATATCAGTTTCAGGTGTACAATTCTATAATACATACAATGTATATCGTATTGTGTGTTCACCACCTCCTGAAAGGCAGTGTTTACTGAATATTTTAAGTGCCACTATGATTACTACTTTGGAATAAATATTAGATTTAAAATAATCTGATAAATCCTAATTGCTGTTTCTCAACCCATTTTCCACTGAAGGCTGTTTTAACCATGTAGTTTATGATGGCACTTACCTAGAGCAGTGTTTTTTAAAAAGTGTGATACATACCCTGACCAGGCGGTGGCGCATTATATAGAGCGTCAGACTGGGATGCAGAAGACCCAGGTTCAAGACCTGGAGCTTGCCAGCTTGAGCAAAAGCTCGCCAGCTTGGACCCAAGGTTACTGGCTCCAGCAAGGGGTGGCTTGGTCTGCTGAAGGCCCACCGTCAAGGCACATGTGAGAAAGCAATCAATGAACAACTATGGTGTCGCAATGGCAACGAAAACTAATAATTGATGCTTCTCATCTCTCTCCGTTCCTGTCTGTCTGTCCTTATCTATCCATCTCTCTGACTCTCTCTGTCCCTGTAAAAAAAAAAAAAAAGTGTGATACATAGACTTACGGTATGAAGGTCCTGTTTTTCCTGTGATCTTGTCGCATTTATTTATAATACACCTATGGATTGTTTAGTCATATGAATTATAATGTATTTCAAATGTCTTTTTTGTTCATCTTAAACACCTTGTTCCAGTGTTTTATCAAAAATCATACCGTTTTCCTCATTGTTGCTTGACTTTTCTGCAGTGGCAAATGATTTCCTTAAGCTATCTTGCTTCACTAAAGAGGCCCTCAAAAATATTGAGTTCCAAGAATAATAAAAGGCTTACTGTGTTTTAATCTGTTAAAGAGAAAAAGCTGGCCCAAAATGGAGTCACTTGTGCCAAGCCCCACCTTGGCAAACCAAGATTTACTGCTTGCAGTTTAAGCTTCCCAGGAGTGTAACCTTTAACCAGTCCACATGGAATTACCTAGTCAGCACTAGTGAGATAATGTGCCAATAGGTCCCTTCCATTTCACTCAGGAGAGCAGCTTTGCCTTACTAATAATGTCCTTTTCCTCACCCCTTTCAGCCTTTAAAAACCTATTTTGTACAGCCCTTTGGAGCTCTTTCTGTTTGCTAGATGGGATGCTGCCTGATTCATGAATAGTTCAGTAAAGCCAATTAGATATTTAAATTTTACCTTGTTGAATTTTTGTTATTTAACAAGCCTTCCCAAATAATTATTTAGGAAATACTCGCTTTAAATATTTTAAGATTTGTATGCATGTTTATAATTATCAGAGGTATCATATTTCACAATGCCAAGAACCGTGGTTTTAACTAAACAGGTACAAGCCAGGAAAAGGAAAAAATCTACCCATTTTGTTATCAAACCCTTTTCTAATCTTTTTTCAAATCTTGCTGCTATTGCCTCAGCTCCTTACCATCTATTATATGCAATATTGGAACTGCCTCCTAACTGGTCTTCCTGACCAGCCTTGCCTTCTTCCAATCCATCCTTCTCCTTAAAATTAAGGAGCTATGTAGTAGCTACCACACATGTTCAAGACTAAGCTTATACTCTTTAAGCACTGTGTGTAGGGCCTTTTATTATGATCTAGCCCCTATTTCTTTTAATTCTCAAACATAAGTAACTACTTGTAATTCATTTACCTTCTCCTTAATATGTGCTATTCTCTTTGCCCAAAGAGCCTTCCTGGCTCTTGTGTGCTTTGCTAATTGCTGTTTCTCTTTGATGCAGTGTTTGTAGTACTGTTTTGACATCCTCTTTCTTCTCTAGCCCTTTTTTTCCTCTTTGTTCCTTGTCAAAATATAAGCAAACTTATTTATATTTAGAGTCACAAACTACCAGGAGCCCTTGTATTTGATTTAAATTTATAAATTATTGTAGGAAAAGACAACCGAGTGTGGTGTTTCTGTTAAAACTTGCAGTGAACTCTTTCCTTGAGGGTCAAGGTTGAGATATGTAATATACAATTGGATAACAGACTGATATGAAGCTAAACAGTTTGGCTCCAAATGACCAGGATTTGATTAATTAGTAACTGCCAGCTTCCCTAATTTTTGTCCTCCCTGAGGACAAAACTGAGAACCAGAGCAAGTCAAACTGCACACCAGTTAATCATACAGGATGCCCTGCTGCTACCCTGTTTCCCCGAAAATAAGACAGTGTCTTATATTAATTTTTGCTCCTAAAGACATGCTAGGTCTTATTTTCAGGGGAGGCCTTATCATTTCTAAGCTTGAAAAATATTGCACTAGGTCTTATATTTGGGGGATGTATTATTTTCGGGAAAACAAGGTAGTTAACTTGCCAACAGCCTCCAATTTGGGCACTTCTGAAGCAGTCTCTTTTGCTACAATAAAACTTTCCCTCGTCAGCCTGCTTTTGAGTGATGGTGGCTGACTCCCTTGCTATACCAAGCTCTGAATAAATAGCCATTACTTTTCTCATTTAGTTCATTTTTATTTCCATAAATGATAAAAATATATAATTGCATCTAAAACAGTTAACAATAAGTATAATTTATAAACTTGTTGTAAAGTACCCAATCCTCAATTCCGTGGGTTTTCATAGAGACACCAAGTCCAGACGAGTTTTGAAGAGTTTTATTAAAGGAGGAAATTTATTAAATATGCCAGCTGCATATAGCTTACACGGGGCAGCAGTCCCAAATTGTGTATGTCTATAACAGGGGTGCCCACTTTTTCAGCTTGCGAGCTACTTATAAGTTGACCAAGTCAAGATGATCTACCTACAATAAAAATGCAAAACATAAATTTATTTCTTCTATATTATCATTATTTAAGTTATTATTATTACTATTTAATATTGTGTATTCTTCTTTCACCTTTCTCCTTCTCAGCTCTCTTTTCAGAGGAAAGTCAATGTCATAGTTTTTATGAACAGTCCGAAAAAGCCGCTCCACATTTCCCTTCTTTGAAATAGCAATGGCACACAGACAGATGAGACAAACGCACTTAGAATTTGACATAGTGAAAAAATCCCCTCCCACTCTGTATGAAAGTGGTAGTTTTTAGGCTTCTTACTCAGACCAGTTATGGCACTCATCTTTATACCCTTTGTTGTATTTAGTTTAAATAAATTGAAGGATAACTACGCAGCAATGTAACTTAACAAGTTAGCGCAGTTTAACGCGCATGCTTAGGATGTCAAAAGTTCAGACGTCAGATTGGCTACCCTGTATGCCAAAATGTAAAGCCAGTAGTCGCGGCCACAATCACAGCCGCCCGGCCAGTGAAGGTTCACATTAGATTTGGACAGTCGTTAATGAAACAACGGAGCCAAGAATTGATGAACCATCAGCTTTAATTCTAGCTTGCACCTGGCGGGCAAGTAAAAACACACACTGGGCTCCAAAACCCACACATTCAGTGCTCACAAAGCTACTGACTTATCCGAGTTTCCTAGCATCAAAGGCTTCTAGCTCACCAGACTTATTCTCCTCTGTTCCCCATCTCCTTCTCTCTGCACAAACTCTGCACAAACTGGCTTCTTAGCATTCTGCCATCTTAGCTGCCTCCTCTCCTTCACGTGGCTTTAATCTGCTCTCCTTTCTAATGCTAACCTCAGGAACTGAGAGAGAGCAAGCTCCCAGTCTGCCCCACTTTATAGTGTAGAAATCCAAACCTTTAATCCAATCTACAAACAAGGAAGTATCTGATACAAAGTCACTTATCTGAGGCATAATGGGAGGATTCCTTATGAGAGTGTACCACCCTACATCATCCAATCAGTCAAGGGTGTGTAAAGCTTACATTTAAAACTTGCAGCACGTGGGCAGCGCCACCTTTAACAAAGAGAGCATAATATATTTCACCTGCCCAACACAATCAAAAGACAAATGTCTTTTAATGTCATGCGATCTACCCACACTTCCTTCGCTATCGACCAGTAGATCACGATCGACGTATTGAGCTCCCCTGGTCTATAATATTCTAGGGACTGGTAATATATCCTTAATTGTACATGGGCGTGGAAAAAGCCTGACATCACGGCCTAAGCTTATAACCTTTGTTTTCACCTATACAGGTTTGGGAAAAGGATATAGGGGGTGGGGGTGAATAGGACACAATTCATTAACAAGTTTATAACATTCATCTATAGGATTCATAAAACGATGTTTCTACACATTAAAACTTACAAGGTAACACAATGGTAAAAATGTCATTTTACGTATTAAAAGATATTCCTATATTTTCTAGTGTTCATTTGCTATTCCTTTGTTTAGAGATACATACATTAACTTACATGCTTTAAGGAGGGGAGAGGTAGAGGGGTAGTTTCCATGGGAACAAATGCCTGTAAATGGCCCATCAATATAAGAAAAGGTTTAATTAAATCTTTCTCTTCTTACACCTGGCCAGCAATTCACTGACCTCCCTATAGGTATGGGGGGAGGTCAGAGAATTCAAATCCCCTTCCCCTCTGCATTTACAATACAGTGCTATCAGCCATCTTGTTTTTATATTAATCACACAAGTACAAAGATCATTTATAAAATCTCTGCACTTCTAGCCAAAATTATAAAATGTTCTTTAAGCTTCCTAAAATATTAATATTAATTTTGTAGCTTTTGGTACAACAAACTTTTTATTTTTTGTACTAGTTTAGCAACTGTTCTCCCATATTTTATAAACACAGATTTATATTTTTTAACCCTTTGAGTAGTGAGTTTTTTTCATGCTCACTGACCCCCGGGAGTGAGTTTTGTTTTTTCTTTTTTTCAAAAAATGAAATTAGTTACAGTTACAGTTTTATTAACTTAAAATCATGTTTGTTTGATAACCAATTTATAGAAACAAGAAGAACATTTGCCTTTTTTTTTATGTTGCCTTACACATTTTTAAAATAAAAATTTTTGTGCAATCGTACTCTGGATGGTCAGGAGGCACAAGGATATACATGAACGTTCCTACTACTCAAAGGGTTAAAGCTGCAGACTGATTTTTGTCATAAGGATTCTCTTTATTTTTTTACATTGAATAGAAAGATGACACAGAAGAAAAATCCATCACTTAATAGTAAAGAACTGTTAACCGAAGACGCACCACTAAGACTCTAAGACCAGGAGTATAAGTAGAAGGAAAAGTTTATTACAGACAAAAGAAAAAGAGTTTAGTACACTCGCGAGCGGGCACCAGGCAAGTATGCTGCCAGGCGCGCCATACAGCGTTTTCTCAGCATTTTTATACTTTACTTTTTAGGGAAGGGCAGGGGGCAGGGGATTTAGGTATTTGCCTTGAGCAAGCGGTGTCTCCTAAGGTGGGTTTGAGCAATGTCCTTATCTGTTTACAGCAGGATGCAGTTTATATAGTTCCTGTCTGTTTACAGCAGGGTGCAGTTTATGTAGTTCCTGTCTCACAAGCCCTAAAGGTCATATGGAATTTTTCCTAGTTCTTGTTTTTCCCTTACATTTCCCCCTCTTGTTCTGTATATCTCTAATCCTAGAGATTAGTGTTTTCAACTAGTCTTTCATAATGCTGTCGTACTATCATTAATTTTACTGCTCCTATCTGCCCTTGCAAGAAAGTGGTTAGCCTATTCAGGACACATAGTCCTACAGTGACAACTATAAGGGGCCCTGCCAAGGTGGAGATGAGGGTTCGTTGCGGCGGCGGCGGCGGACACGCAGCTTGAGGGGGCTGTCCGTTTTCTCCACTGTCCATTGGTCATCAGGAGCAGGAGCAGGCTTGAGATGCGAAGCATGGATCCAAGCAGCGATGCCATGGACCTTTACAGCAGTGGGGGTGATGAGGAGGACCTGGTAGGGTCCCTTCCAGCGAGGTTCAAGTGTACGGTGCTGGTGTCTCCGGACGTAGACGTAGTCCCCAACCTGGTGGCGATGCGGGGTTCCGTCTCCTGCCGGCTGGTAAAGGTCAGATAACTGCTTCCACAGGCAATGTTGCACTTTGGCTAGGGCCTGTAACCTAACAGACAAGGGTGTATTCGGTATATTCATGTGTTGGGCAGATAAAATATATTATGCTCACTTTATTAAAGATGGTGCTGCCCAATGGAAGCCAGTCACCCAGGTGATATTATTTGCCCTTATGCTTGGGATAGGTGTGGGGGAAAGGCTGTAATGTAAGCAGGCTAGGTCGTCATAGCCTAAGGCTTAGTTTAAGAGTAAGCACTTCCCCACACCCTTGACTGATTGGATAATGTAGGGTGGTGCACTCTCCTTAGGAATCCCATTATACAGAGGCTTCCTTGTTTGTATAATTGGATTAAAGGTTTGGATTTTCTATGCTATAAACTGGGGCAGTCCGGGAGCTTGCTCTCGCTCTCTCTCGGTTCCTGGGTTCCTGAGGTTAGTATTAGAGAGGAGAGCAGATTAAGGCCACGTGGAGGAGAAGTAGCCAAGATGGCAGCGTGCTGAGGAAGAAGCCAGTTTATTAAGAGTTTGTGCAGGAGTAGATGGGAAACAGAGGTGAATAAGTCTGGTGAGCTGGAAAGCTTTGATGCTAGGAAACTTGGATAAGTCAGTAGCTTTGTGAGCACTGAATGTGTGGGTTTTGGAGCCCAGTGTGTGTTTTTGCTTGCCCGCCGGGTGCAAGCTAGAATTAAAGCTGATGGCTCACCAGTTTTTGGCTCCTGTGTTTCATTGCCATCTGTCCCAATCCAATGCGAACCTGCGTGGGTCAGGCAGCTGTGATAGTAGCCTTGGCCACAGGCTTTACATCATGTCAGAGGGGGATAAATCCCGAATGGGCGGAGGGGTTCCAAAAAGTATTTCAAAGGGAGTCAGGTTAGTTTTGGCGGAAGGGGTATTCCGTGCCCGGAAAAGAGCGTATGGTAGGAGCATTACCCAATCTCTATGGCCAGTCTCTATGACTAATTTAGTTAGGGTCTCTTTAATCGTTCTATTCATTCTCTCTACCTGTCCTGAACTCTGGGGTCTATAAGCACAATGAAATTTCCAATTAATCCCCAATATTTTGGCTATCCCCTGGCTTACCTGGGCCACAAATGCCGGTCCATTGTCAGACCCTATTACCTTTGGAAGGCTGTTCGGCAGATAAAATATAATATGCTCACTTTGTTAAAGATGGCGCTGCTCACAAGGAAGCCCGTCACCCAGGTGATATTATTTGCCCTTATGCTTGGGATGGGTGTGGGGGAGAAGCTGTAATGTAAGCAGGCCAGGTCGTTATGGCCTAAGGCTTGGTTTTAAGAGTAAGTTCTTCTCCACACCCTTGACTGATTGGATGATGTAGGGTGGTGATGTAGGGAGGAATCCCATTATGCCTCAGATGGGTGGCTTTGTATCAGAGACTTTCTTGTATGTATAATTGGATTAAGGGTTTGGATTTTCTATGCTATAAATGGGGGCAGACCAGGAGCTTGATCTCTCTCTCTCTTGGTTCCTGAGTTCCTGAGGTTAGTATTAGAGAGCAGAGCAGATTAAGGCCATGTGGAGGAGAAGTAGCCAAGATGGCAGAGTGCTGAGAAAGAAGCCAGTTTATTAAGAGTTTGTGCAGGAGGAGATGGGAAACAGAGGTGAATAAGTCTGGTGAGCTAGAAACCTTTGATTCTAGGAAACTCGGATAAGTCAGTAGCTTTGTGAGCACTGAATGTGAGGGTTTTGGAGCCCAGTGTGTGTTTTTGCTTGCCCTCCAGGTGCAAGCTAGAATTAAAGCTGATGGCTCACCAGTTTGTGGCTCCTGTGTTTCATTGCCATCTGTCCGAATCCAATGCGAATCTGCGTGGGTCAGGCTGCTGTGATGGTGGCCTTGACTACTGGCTTTACAAAGGCCAAACCTGGGAAAGATTTCTTCCATGATCTTCTTAATTACTACCGCCGCCGTCTCATGTTTGGTAGGGAAGGCTTCTACCCATCCTGAAAAGGTGTCTATAAAAACTAAGAGAAGAAAAACTGAGAACAGCATGATTCCATACATAGGTGGGACATAAAAGTGAGAATATGAGACATGGACAAGAGAGTGGTGGTTATGGGATGGGGGAGGGAGGGAAGAGTGGGATAGGGAGAAGGGGAGGGACACAGGGAAAACCAGATCGAAGGTGACGGAGGACAATTTGACTTTTGGTAATGGGTATGTAACACAATTGAATGATAAGATAACCTGGAGATGTTTTCATTGTACATATGTACCCTGATTTATTGGTGTCACCCCATTAGAATTAATAATAATAAAATATATTAAAAAAAAAAAACTAAGAGATACCTTAGTCCATACTTGGCAGGTCTTAGCTCGGTGAAGTCTACTTCCCAATATTGGCCCGGTCTGGTGCCTCAGAGACAAGTTCCACTGGTTCCTTTGGCTGGGTAGGCATTTACTATCTGGCAGGCCTTGCAGGCTTCTATTACTTCCTTTGCCATTTGCCTCTTTTCAGAGGAGGTTAATGTCTTATCATCCTGGAGCAGTTGTACTAGTTTATCAGTCCCAAGGTGGGTGAGACGGTGGGCCATCTGGAGGAACTTCCGAATATCCTCAGGTTCCTTTAGATGGGTCGAGGTGGAGGATGGCTCTGCTTCTATGACGAGGATGTTGGAGGCAGTCCTCATGGCTACCGCTCGTGCCTCTTCATCCGCCCTCCTGTTGCCTTTTGCTACTGGGTCCTGCCCTTTCTGGTGCCCAGGGCAATGGGCAATGGCCAGCTCCCGTGGGAGCATGACAGCATCTAAGAGGGCTAGGATTTCTTGTTTATGTTTAATATCTTTACCTGCTGACATGAGCAGGCCCCTTTCTTTGTAAATTGCCCCATGCACATGTGCAGTGGCAAACGCATACCTGCTGTCCGTGTAGACGGTGGCCCGTTTACCACTGGCCAGTTCTAGGGCTTTTGTTAGAGCTATTAGCTCTGCTTTTTGGGCTGAGGTTCCTGGGGCAAGTCTCTCTGACCAGATTACTTTTTCCTTGTCTACTACTGCAGCCCCAGCTCTGCGTTCTCCTTCGCACAGAAAACTGCTCCCATCAGTGTACCAAATTAAGTCAGATTGTGGTGGCAATGGTGTGTCCCGTAAATCCTTTCGAATCCCAGTCTCCTCGGCTAGGATATCCCTGCACTGATGGTGGACAGTTTCCCCCTCTTCCCTGGGTAGCAGGGTGGCTGGGTTCAAAACAGTTGGAGAGCCGAAGGTGATCCTGTCTTTATCTAACAGGAGGCTCTGGTAATGAGTAATGCGGGCATTAGTTAGCCAGCGGTCCGGAGGTTGTCTGATTATGCTCTCCAGAGCATGGGGGGGCAACAATAGTCAATTTCTGGCCCAGAGTCAGTTTATCAGCATCTTTTACCAGTAGGGCTACAGCGGCAATCACCCGTAGACACCCTGGCCACCCTTTTGCGACTGCGTCTAACCTTTTAGAGAGGTAGGCTACTGGTCGCTTCCAGGGTCCCAGAGACTGAGTCAGTACTCCTTTAGCTATCCCTTCTTTTTCATCTACATAGAGAGTGAATGGTTTCTCTATGTTGGGGAGTGCCAAGGCTGGGGCTGATAACAGTGCTCTTTTGATTTGGTCAAAGGCCTTTTGCTGTTCATTTCCCCAGGTATACTCAGTTCCATCCTTTAACGGGGTACAGAGGGGCAGCTAATGCGGCAAAGCCGGGTATCCACAGTCTGCAGAAACCTGCTGTGCCTAAGAATTCCCTGAGGCCCTTCCAGTTCTTTGGGGGCGGGATTTGAGTAACAGTCTTTTTCCTGGCCTCAGTTAGCCATCTCTTACCGTCTCGGAGAGAGTAGCCCAGGAAGGTGACCTCAGGTTGACAGATCTGGGCCTTCTTGGCAGATGCTAGGTATCCCAGTTTGGCCAGTTCGACCAGCAGCTTCTCAGTTCCCTGTTTGCATTGCTCTATGGTGGCGGCTGCAAGTAACAGATCATCAACATACTGTAACAGAGTTACCTCAGGGGTGGAGGCCCGGTAGGCACTCAAGTCCTGATGCAGCGCTTCGTCAAAGATGGTAGGAGAGTTCTTGAAGCCCTGGGGTAGCCGTGTCCATGTTAGCTGTCCGCTGAGTCCATTCTCAGGGTCAGTTCATTCGAAAGCAAACAGGGATTGGCTGTCCTCATGCAGGCGCAAGCAGAAGAAGGCATCCTTCAGGTCCAGCACTGTATACCATTTCCTGTCAGGACTGAGGGTACTGAGGAGGTTGTAAGGATTCGGGACCGTTGGATGTATGTCTATTACCCTACTGTTAACCACTCTTAAATCCTGGACTGGTCTATAATCCCCCGTTCCTGGTTTCTTCACTGGCAGCAGGGGGGGGGGGGGGGTTCCATTCTGATTGGCAATGCCTTAGGATCCCTTGTCCTAGCAGCCTCTGGATATGAGGCCTGATGCCTTCCCGGGCCTCCTTACTCATATAGTATTGTCTGACCCTTACGGGGGTGGCGGAGGGCTTTAAATATACTACTACCGGAGGCCTTTGTACTGCTAACCCTGGCCCTGCCGTTTCTGCCCAGGCTTCTAAGGGAAGCTCTGGAGCCATCTGTCTGTTGTCGAATGGGGTCCGGAGGTAGGGGCTTCATATAGTTTATATTCATCTTCAGCAGACAAGGTCAGCGTGGTCACAACAGGCTGACTGACAAGAGGGTTACTGAATCTTACTTCTGGCCCCTGAAGTTTGAAGTCAATACTTGCCCCTAACTTGGTAAGCAGATCTCTCCCCAGCAGCGGGGCGGGGCATTCTGGTATGACCAGAAAGGAGTGCTGTACTTTTCCTTTCCCCAGGTCCATCGTCCTTTTAGTTGTCCATGACCTATGCTGGCATCCATTTGCCCCTTGGACTAAGGATTTTTTGTTTGAAAGGGGTCCCAGCGGGCTTTGCAAGGCGGAGTAAACTGCTCCTGTATCTACCTCAAAGTTGATTGGTGTCCTCTCCACGTTGAATGTTACCCTGAGTTCGGGGAGGGGGTCCGAACCCCGACGCCCCTAATCGCCTAGGGCAAGAATTTCGTCAACTTCTTTTTCTTGGGGCAGTCTTTTACCCAGTGCCCTTCTTCTTTACAGTAGGCACATTGGTTAGGCCCTTTTTGGCCTTTGGCGTGGGCCCGAGGTACTATTCTTTCCTTTTCTGTCCTGTTTTCCCACTACGGTAGCCAAAATTTTAGTTAACTCTTTATTCCTTCGTTTATCTCTCTTATTCTCTAATTCTTCACGCTCTTTCTCTAATCTTTGTTCCTTCTCTTCTGCTGTCTCCCTTTTGTAATAAACTTTGCCAGCTTCTTTGACTAAGTCTCTCAGAGCCATATCCTGTAACCCATCTATTCTCTGGAGCTTCCTCCCAATGTCAGTAGCTGACTGTCCTATAAAAGCCATAGCCAGTGCCCCTTTCTGTTCTTCAGACTCAGGGTCGAAAGGGGTGTACCTCCTATAGGCTTCTATTAGTCTCTCTAAGAATCTGGATGGGGATTCCTCTGGTCCTTGAGTTCTCTTACCTTAGCCAAATTAGTGGGGCGTCTCGCCGCCGCTCGGAGACCCATCATCAGAGTCTGGCGATAGAGTAAGAGTCGCTGCCTACCTTCAGGCGTATTAGGGTCCCAGTTAGGCCGCCTCAGGGGAAAAGCCTCACCCATAAGGTTGGGGAGTTGAGTAGGGCGACCATCAGGTCCAGGAACTAATTTTCTGGCCTCAAGGAGAATCCGGTCCCTTTCTTCTGAAGTGAAGAAGATACCTAAAAGCTGTTGGCAGTCATCCCAAGTGGGCTGATGGGAAAACATAAGAGATTCGAGAAGGTCAGTAAGTTTGACAGGGTCCTCTGAAAAAGGCGGATTATTGTTTTTCCAATTGTATAGGTCTGAGGAAGAGAAGGGCCAATACTGAAGTGCCGGCATGTTCCCCCCTTGTCCATCAGGGACAGAGGGTCCGAAAGACCGGAGGGGCAGGGTGATGGCCACGTCATCTGGAGTCTGTACTCTCCGGCTCCGGGTGCCCTGGGCCGGACCTCCTACTGATGGTCCCTGATCACCCTGATGTGAGGCCCCACGCTGAGGACCAGCAGCACCGGTGGGGGCACCCCTAGGATAGGGAGGCGGGAACTCTGAATCAAAAAGAATAAGGTCAGTTTGAGATTCAGGGAGAACAGGGGAGGGGAGAGAGGGATATAGGGATGGAGTAGGCGCCGCTGGCACTGGGGTTTGAGTGGGAGCATAGAGCAGCTGTTCGGATGAGGTGGAGCAGGTCTAGAGGGGTCCGGGGTGGTGGAGAGAGTTATTGGAAGGGAGGGCGTAGGGGGAGGAAGGAAAGGTTGGACCCAAGGAGGAGGGTCGTTCGCCAGGTCTTCCCAAACCCAAATATAAGGCTGTTGATCCGGATGACTATGAGGTCCTGGACTGAAGACAATTGTTTTGACCGCCTGTATGGTGTCCTTATGAAAAGTTCCGGTGGTTGGCCAACCGACTCCGAGGGTGGGCCATTCGGAGATACAGAAAGTCTGCCACTTGCGCTTCTTAACTAGGAGAGACAAGTTATGGGCTCGGGCATTAACTTCAGACCAATGAGACAAAGTCAGGGACAGTGGGGTTGACGACCTTTGTCCCATGTTAGTCTCGAAGAAATAGAGAGACAAAAAGAAAGCAACAAAGAAGACAGTAACAGAGACAGACAGACAAAGCCGGCTGCGCTGCGAACGGCAAAATAAAAAGGAAAATAAGTCTATTGGTCCGGATCTATGATCTCGGTTAGAAACTGGCAACAAAATTACAGATTCTGTCTGAGACAGCAGATGGACTTCCAGGCGTCCTTGGTCGTCCGCACACTCCGAGGCGTCCCCCGGAGTTGTGGCCTGCGACCCCCTGACACGTCTGTCGGTCGCAGTCAGGAGGGACTTACGTCCTTGCCTGACAGCCACCGCCAGTTTCACTTACCAGGAGTGGGCATCCGTCCGATGATCTCCAAAGAGATTGAATCTCGGTGGAACCTCCAAATGTTAACCGAAGACACACCGCTAAGAATCTAAGACCAGGAGTATAAGTAGAAGGAAAAGTTTATTAAGGACAAAAGAAAAAGAGTTTAGTACACTCGCGAGCGGGCACCAGGCAAGTATGCTGCCAGGCGCGCCATACAGCGTTTTCTCAGCATTTTTATACTTTACTTTTTAGGGAAGGGCAGGGGGCAGGGGATTTAGGTATTTGCCTTGAGCAAGCGGTGTCTCCTAAGGTGGGTTTGAGCATTGTCTTTATCTGTTTACAGCAGGATGCAGTTTATTTAGTTCCTGTCTGTTTACAGCAGGGTGCAGTTTATGTAGTTCCTGTCTCACAAGCCCTAAAGGTCATATGGAATTTTTCCTAGTTCTTGTTTTTCCCTTACAGAACAAAGTCCTAGACAAATTTTAATTTTACTTGGGACGTCTCAGATGTAGTTATTCAAAGCTTTTTATTTGATTTATTAAATCATAATTTTTAAAAAATTAGTACATGAAAAAGACAACATAAAATAATTAAATACATTTAGATTTTCTTTATTATGTTAAGAATACCCTTTTATTATACAATGTGTTCGTAAAGTCATGGTGCACTTTTGACCTGTCACAGGAAAGCAACAAAAGACGATAGAAATGTGAAATCTGCACCAACTAAAAGGAAAACTCTCCCAGTTTCATACCTTTTCAGTGCAGTTCGATGTGGGCTCCATTTGTTGCCCTACACACATCCAAATGATAGTGAAGTTCTTGCCACACACGGGTAAGGACATCTGGTGTAACAGAGTGAATAATGTCTGTGATTCTCTGTTTTAAGTGATTAATGTCGTTGATATGTTCAGTGTACACATGTTGCTTCACATAACCCCAAAAGTAAAAGTCTTAAGGGCGTCAGATCAGGGATCGTGGTGGCCATGGCTTGACAGAACCCCTGCCTATCCACCGCCTGGGGAATGGCCATGGGCTGCTCCGCTGTATGCATGGTGTTATGTCATCATCTCTGCATGTGCACATGCTGCCACATCATCCTACCGAAACTGGGAGGGTTTTCCTTTTATTTGGTGCAGATTTCACATTTCTATCGTCTTTTGTTGCTTTCCTGTGACGAGTCAAAAGTGCACCATGACTTTACGGACACACTGTATTAGGCATGAATGTTAAATTTTATCAAATAATATTTTTCATTATTTACTGTTTTTACTTAACCTATTAGTGTAATATATAAAAAGGTTTCATGTAATTGAGCCATATATATGTTCCTAAAATAAACTGCTTGGTTTGATGAATTATTTTTTTAATATTCCTAATCTGTTTAGTAATGGTATAAAAGACTGTCACCTTTGTAAAGATTCTGAAAGTGACTGGAACCTATGCTCTAGTTTCTTTTTTTTCATGCCCTCTCTTTATTTCTATGATTGAATGACGAAAAGGCTAAACAGTTTTGAAAATGAAAAAAAATAGATTTTTTTAACTGTCTAATACCTTATTTCACTGACATTACTCTCAATTTATTTATTGTTTTAACTTCTATTAACAGATATTCCCTTAGGAGAGGTAGCTCCTTCACATTTTTAACACCTGGCCCTCATTGGGACTTCACTTTGGTGAGTAGATGCCTAGGTTTTTTATTTCAAGAACTTAGACAGAATTAATTTATTGGTTATCTCTCAGTCTAATGTACAGTTCAGTTGTCTGTATTTCTCTCAACATCTTTGGCAGCCTAATTTAGTTCTTTTCTGCTAACAAACTAAAAGAAATTTTTATGTCAATTGAATATAAGACATGTTTTGAAAAGTACGAGACCTATTCATCTTTAACTCTATCTGATATCTTTTCACTTATTCCCATTAGTGTTAAATTAAGAGAAAATATTATGAAACATGAATTTTTTTATCTACATACTCTAATGGCTTTACTTGTTAAAATATAAGGATCTTTACTTATTAAGATATAAGGAATGAATTACTTTGTTATTAATCATTTTAGTATAGAGGGACTCCTTAATAATTTTAACATGAGACTTTACAAAGTCATGTGTCTTTGTGCAAAGTGATACCAGAAAATTAATTATTTTTGTACTTAAAAAGTCATTACATCATAATATGCATATAAAGAAAGTTTATACAAATAGTGTTGTAAAGTACCCGTACCTCAATTCCGCAGGTTTACATAGAGTCACCAAGTCCAGATGAATTTTAAGGTTTTTTAAAGGAGGAGATTTATTAAATATGCCGGCCATATATGACTAACACGGGGCATTCGCAGACCCAAATTGTGTGTGTCCTGGGCACAGCCTTGCGGCAGGTTATATACCTTTGTTCTCTCTCTCTCTCTCTCTCTCTCTCTCTCACACACACACACACACACAGGTTGGTGGGAAAAGGAGGAGGGGGATGGGACAGAGTTCATTAGTAAGCTTACAACATTTGTCTATAGGATTCATAAAAACATTTCTACACATCAAAACTTACAAGACAACCCAATAGCAAAAATGTTATTCCACATATTAAAAGATATTCCTAAATTTTCCAATGTTCATTTGCCATTCCTTTGTTTAGAGATAAATATATTAGATGTTTTCAGGAGGGGAGGGGTAGTTTCCATGGGCTAGGGGATAAATGCCTGCAAATGGCCCCTCAAAGAAGAAAAGTTTTTTTTCAATCTCTCTTCCTGCACCTGGCTAGCTATTTACCTGCTTCCTTACAGGTGGGGGGTGGGGGGAATTTAACTGTCCTTCCCCTCTTCGTTTACAATACAGTGCTACTGGCCATCCTGAGTTGGTGCAAATCACACAAGTATAGAAATCATATTTACAAAATCTCTCTGTAAACCTAGCCCAAATTAATAAAATGCTCTTTAAGCTTCCTAGTAAAAAGGAGTCTCCTACACAGTACGTTTCTACAAGCCAGGAAACTTTCACATTTCTTTCCCTAAAATATTAATATTAATTTTATAGCTTTTTGGTACCTTACTACAATAGAACATGATGCTTAGGCTCTTCTTATTTGGATACTGTAAGGTATTTTCCCCACTGAGAAAGAAGGAAATCAGTATAGTTACTAAGTATTAACTATTAAGGCTTTATTTGGTACAGAGCATTTCTCGGATGGGACTCACTGGCACAAGAAATGAATGCCAGAAATCTCGCCCTGGGGACTGTATGGTGCCAGATTTAAAAAGGGGCCCTCCCGGGGTTGTCTAGCTAATATGATGTAGTGAAATCTCACTGGCTGACGGACAGTCACTTTTCTCCCAAAGGTTTTTGGGAAGTGTAGTTTCCGCATGCTTGGCCATGTGGGCGATCCCAGACAAAGACTGAGGCTCTGATTTCCCAGCGGTACCACCCCCTTAGTCACTGACCCTATAGATACAATAGAAAAAATGATTCTATTTCTAGTTTGCCAAACTTTATTTGTGTGCCTGTATTGATGTGCTGATAGATTCAGCAGTGTATATTTAATTTGTATTCTCTTCTTTTGTTTTTAATATATATTTCTGTTGGGAATTCCTATTCTGTTGGAAAATCCTGTTCAGACTCAATACATTAATTGGTCAGATAAACATTCACAGAAAGTGTCTTTGTTTTAATGCAATTCTGCATTTTCCTTTCAAATGTGTTTTACTTTGGTCCCTTTCCCCTGCTATTTGTTGAGCCTGAACTTAAACAGAGGAAGCTTAAATGTGTTTCTAAACTTGATTTGCAAGCCTATCAGCAAAAATATCTGAGCATATGCCCCCGGTATTTATTTATGAGTTTTATGTATATACCATTATTATTAGCTAATATCTCAAAGCACAATATTCAACCTAGAATGAAGTTTGGGACTGACTTCTTAATGGATCTTATTAGATTACCATTATCTTTTTTTCTTTTTTCTTTTTTTGTGTTTTTTGGTGACAGAAACAGAGAGAGGAACAGATAGGGACAGACAAACAGGAAGGGAGAGAGATGAGAAGCATCAATTCTTCGTTGCAGCACCTTAGTTGTTCATTGATTGCTTTCTCATATGTGCCTTGACCAGGGGGCTATAGCAGACCAAGTGACCCCTTGCTCAAGCCTCTGACCTTGGGCTCAAGCTGGTGAGCTTGGCTCAAACCAGATGAGCCCACACTCAAGCCGGCAACCTCAGGATTTTGAACCTGGGTCCTCCGCATCCCAATCCAACGCTTTATCCACTGTGCCACCGCCTAGTCAGGCTAGATTACCATTATCTGTGGATTAAATATTAGTAAAGCTTATTTTTTAAAGATTAAAAAATACATAAAAATAACAGTTCTAACATTTTCCTCCTGCACTCCAGGGAAGATATCTTGGGTGTCCTCCAGGATAGGTGTGTCCCACCTGGGAAAACACTTTTGTAAAGATACTCCATGACAAAAGAAATAGCTTATGGTTTATTTATTAAAAATTTTGGAATATCATTAAGGAGATGTAAGAAGGAAATTTATAATTTTTAAATACATAGTTTAAAAAAGCATCTAACTTAAGACATGAGAAAAAGAACAATAAATTAAATCAAAGAAAATAAAAGGAAAGTAAGAGTGGAAAAAAATAAAATCAACACCCAACGAAATTCTTGGCAAACCAGGAGTAGAATGGAAAACTTCCTTAGTCTGAGACCACAAACAACATACATAATGATAAAATGCTTAAACATTTCTTATAAATTTAGCAAAAAGCTTGTTGTCACTATATTCAGTATAGTGCTAGTACTCCTAGTCAGCACAGTAAGACAGGAAAACAAGTGATAAACAAATTAGAAAAGAAAGGACAGTATGATTTTATTACTCAGAGAAAACGTGATTATCTACATAATATATTCAAGAGACTAGTAATACCAGCTCTTAGAACTAATAAGCATTTAAGCAAGGCTACTGCTTTAAAAAAACCAATAGAATGTATATATATATATATATTACCAATAAACAGAATGTGGTTTAAAGATGCTTTTATTGAAATAAAAACATTTAAAATCTAGGACTAAATCTATGAAAAGATCTGTAAGACTTCATAAGAAATATTAGAAAGCATTAATAAAGGACATAGGACATCTAATTATATTCAAGCAAGGAAGGGTTTAATTGCATAAAAATGTCAGTTCACCCCAAATTAATTTATAAATTCAGTGTAGTTCTCATAAAAATTTCATTGGAGTATAATGGAGCTCATTCTACAATTCACATGGAAAAGTGGAAGACCCAAAACAGCAAAAGTAATGTACATGTCGGTTAGCAAAATGATTTACTGTATTAGCTATTAAAGTCTGACTCCAAAGGTACAGTAATTACACAAAATATTATAGGTGCAGGTATGGATAAATAAATTGATAGAACAAAATAGAGAACCCAGAAATTGATTCACATATACTATTTGAGAACGTACTGTATCATAAGCATTATGAAGGAATAGTGCTTATCATCAGATGGCGTCAGGGGTGGCTAACATGTCAGCTATATTTTCTCATACCACATACATGCAAAAAATATACTAGATGGATTGAATAGATAAATATGAAAAGCAAAACTTTAAAATAATGAAAAGAAAATATTAAATTTCTTTTATATATGTATATGCGCACACAATGTACAGTTTTATATAAATGCATAAGTATGGTCATGTATGTGCTCTTTTTCCCTCGGTACAATCCTTTTGCTTGGCAGTGTTCTCTGTTCTCCTGCCTGTAAAAGCCTTTCTTCCATCCCCCAACCTCCACTCTAACCCATATCAGCAACAGTTTTTATCCCCTTATATTTTGCCTATATAGTTATTTACCAGGACACAGCCTCACAGATATGCAGGATTTTTGCTAAGTTTGCTTGTCAAAGTTAGGATCATATTATTCATACTTTTCTGCATCTTCTGGAAATGACCTTAGGATCAATTAAGATTTCTTGAGTTCTGTCACCTCATTCTTTAGTTTTTCCTAATTCTAATTTATATTGTTCTTTCATATCTTATGTCATTTTCTTAATGTCTTTTAACTAAATTTGAAATAGTTTTATTTTTTTGTATTTTTTTAACATTTTATATATTGATTTTTTGGAGAGATAGGGGAGAGAGACAGAAAGAGGGAACTTGAGAAAGGGGGGAGAAGCAGGAAGCATCTACTCATAGTAGTTACTTCCTGTATCTGCCTTGACTGGGCAAGCACAGACACTTAAACGGGCAACCTCAGTATTCCAGGTCAACGCTTTATCCATTGTACCACCACAGGCCAAGCCTTTCTCTGTTTATTTGAGCATTTCTTTGTGAAGTGCCTTTATGCTCTATAGGTTTGTTATTCTTCCCCATTTTCTCTTTTTTTCTTACAATTATTTTGTATAGGATTTGACTTGGAGAATTTTCTTCTGATGTGAATATAGCTTTCCTGACCTTTTAATAAAGAGGCTTGGTTCAGATTGCTTTTCTAACTTCATAAAGCTGCCTCTTGTGTTATTTTCATGGTGGCTTGCTTCTGAGACTTCGGGCTCCACATTTCCCCCACTTCTCTCTAGACCAGTGGTTCTTAACCTGGGTGAGTTGGTCTCAGGGGTTAGGAGAAGCCTCTGCCGCAGAGGCCAGAATAAAGTAATAACCGTAATTTGTTGTGAGTTCATGCACTTTGTTGGTTTTGTTCTTTGAGCAAGGTGATGCTCATGCACGGCTCATTTTGTGCACCAGGAGAAAAACATACCTATGTCTTGAATTTGGAAAAAAAATCATATTTTATTTATCACTAAAGAAGGGTTCGGTGAATGCGCATATGAAACTGGTGGGTTTGGTACCTCAAAAAAGGTTAAGAACCACTGGCCTAGACTCTTACCTTTCCTTTTCTCCATTGTCCCTGTCCTGTTTGATTTTGATTCCACTCCCACCAGTTTCTTCTCAGGGTGGGCAGTTACTTTGGGCCATGAGAAAAGCATATTTTTAAGAAATTTGTTACCTTTATTTATAAAACATATTTGTTTTTTCTCTAACAAGTACAGGCATCCTTTAACTGATAAGAGTACTGTTCTGGAAAATTTTATGTAAGTTTTTTTAATAGGGTGGAATCACTTCACAACAAGAGATGATTTAGAGGGTACTAGTAGACAGTATATATGGTAGAGATAATTTATGAGCATCCCTCATTAAAATATTTGAAATGTAGCCAAACTCTTCACTTTTTAAAGTGGTTTTTCTAGTTATATTGTTGTAAAGTACCCAATCCACAATTCTGCGGGTTTTTGTAGAGGCATGTATGTAGTCCAAATAAGTTTTTGAAAAGTTTTATTAAAGTAGGAAATTTATTAAATATGCCAGCCACATAAAGCTTACACAGGGTCATTCCCAAATCGTGTGTCTCATTAATATTCTAAGGGTTGGTTATGTACCATTAATTATACATGGGCAGGGAAATAACCTGACATTATGGTGTAAACCTATACCTTTTGTTTTTCTCTATACAGGTTTGGGGAAAGGATGAAGGGAAGGATGGGACACAATTCATTAGCAAGTTTATAACAACTGTCTATAGCTGTGATGGCGAACCTATGACACGCATAGCCATTTTCAATGACATGCGGCTGCATACCAGAGAAGTAGGAGGCCACATACCAAAAAGGACGTTTCATCATCGGCTCCTGCACGGCCAGATGCAGGAGCAGAGGATAAAACATTTGCTGTAGTGTAGACACTCTGCGCCGGAGGTCTGTAGGCCAAAACAACTGAACTCCGGCACAAAGCGTCTAGTTCTGGGACTTCCAGTTAAGCCGTTTTTCTCGAAGTGGCACACCACCGGGGTTTGCTCGGTTTTTTGGCGAATTTTGACACACCAAGCTCAAAAGATTGCCCATCACTGGTTTATAGGATTCATAAAAAATGCTTCTACACATTAAAACCTACAAGGCAACATAATGGTAAAAATGTCACTTTACATACTAAAAGACATTTCTATAACTTTTAGTGTTCATTTGCTATTCCTTTGTCTAGAGATACATACATTAACTACATGCTTTCAGGAGGGGAGAGGTAGTTTCCATGGGAACAAATGCCTGTAAATGGTCCATTAGTATAAGAAAAGGTTTAATTTAATCTTTTCTCTCCCTACACCTGGCTAGCTATTTCCTCATAGGTATGGGGGAAGGTCAGAGAATCCAAGTCTCCTTTCTCTTTCTGCATTTACAACACAATGTCATCTGCCATCTTGGTTTTATGCTAGTTACATGAATGCAGAGATTATTTACAAAATCTCTCTATATGCCTAGCCCAAATTAATAAAATGTTCTTTAAGCTTCCTAAAATATTAATATTAATTCTGTAGCCTTTGGTACCATACAACAATATGAAGTTTTTGTTTAATGCAGTACATTCATTCCTTCTATATCAGGATGAAATCTTTTTTGTCTTATAGAAAAGAAAACGAAGAGCAAGAGATGATGATGTCATAAGCCTTAGCAGCCTTGATCTGAAGGTAAGCCTACTACTCTATCAAGAAAAGCATTTAAGCCAGACCAGGCAGTGGCACAGTGGATAGAGCGGAAGACCCAGGTTCGAGACCCCGAGGTCACCAGCTTGAGCGGGGGCTCATCTGGTTTGAGCAAAAGCTCACCAGCTTGGACCCAAGGCCACTGGCTCTAGCAAGGGGTTATTCGGTCTGCTGAAGGCCCGTGGTCAAGGCTCATATGAGAAAGCAATCAATGAACAACTAAGGTGTCACAACGAAAAACTGATGATTGACTGTTGGACAGATAAAATATATTATGCTCACTTTGTTAAAGATGGCACTGCCCACATGCAAGTCCGTTGATATTAATGTGTTTTGGGGGACAGGCTGTGGGCAGGCCGGGTCGTTATAGCCTACGCCTTAGTTTTAAGAGTAAGCTTTTCCCCACATCCTTGACTGATTGGATGATGTAGGGTGGTGCACTCTCATGAGGAATCTTCCCATTATGCCTCAGATAAGTGACCTTTGTATCAGAGACTTCCTTGTTTGTAGATTGGATTAAAGGTTTGGATTTCTACATTATAAAGTGGGACAGACTGGGAGCTTGCTCTCTCAGTTCCTGAGGTTAGCATTAGAAAGGAGAGCATATTAAGGCCACGTGGAGGAGAGGAGAAGCAGCCAAGATGGCGGAATGCTGAGGAAGAAGCCAGTTTGTGTAGAGAGAAGGAGATTGGAAACTGAGGTGAATAAGTCTGGTGAGCTAGAAACCTTTTGATTTTAGGAAACTCGGATAAGTCAATAGCTTTGTAAGCACTGAATGAGTGGGTTTTGGAGCCCAGTGTGTTTCTTTCCTTGCCCGCCGGGTGCAAGCTAGAATTAAAGCTGATGGTTCATCAGTTCTTGGCTCCGTTGTTTCATTACCGACTGTTCGGCAGATAAAATATAATATGCTCACTTTGTTAAAGATGGTGCTGCCCACATGGAAGCCCGTCACCCAGGTGATATTATTTGCCCTTATGCTTGTGATGGCTGTGGGGGAAAAGTTGTAATGTAAGCAGGCCGGGTCGTTATAGCTTAAGGCTTTGTTTTAAGAGTAAGCTCTTCTCCACACCCTTGACTGATTGGATGATGTAGGGTGGTGATGTTGGGAGGAATCCCATTATGCCTCAGATGGGTGACTTTGTATCAGAGACTTCCTTGTTTGTATAATTGGATTAAAGGTTTTGAGTCTGCTATAAAGTGGGAGAGAACAGTAGCTTGATCTCTCTCTTGGTTCTTGGTTCCTGAGGTATTAGAGAGGAGAGCAGATTAAGGCCACGTGAAGGCCAGGAGAAGTAGCCAAGATGGCAGAGTGCTGAGGAAGAATCCAGTTTGTGCAGAGAGAAGGAGATGGGAAACAGAGGTGAATAAGTCTGGTGAGCTAGAAACCTTTGATTCTAGGAAACTCGGATAAGTCAGTAACTTTGTGAGCACTGAATGTGTGGGGTTTGGAGCCCAGTGTGTGTTTTTGCTTGCCCGCCGGGTGCAAGCTAGAATTAAAGCTGATGGCTCACCAGTTCTTGCCTCCATTGTTTCATTACGATCTGTCCGAATCAAATGCGAACCTGCATGGGTTGGGCTGCTGCGATGGCGGCCTTGACTACTGGCTTTACACCAACTGTCCGAATCTAATGCGAACCTGCAATGGCCAGACAGCTGTGATCCTAACCCTGGCTCTTGGCTTTATATTGACGCTTCTCATCTCTCTTTGTTCCTATCTATCTGTCCCTATCTATCCCTTTCTCTGACTCTCTCTGTCTCTGTAAAAAAAAAAAAGCATTTAAAAATGTGCAAACAGCTTTCTGTAAGAACAATATATGTGCTATAAGAACAATGAATGCTATTGTTTTTGTTTGCATTTTTTTAAGTGTAAAACTGAATGTTATTGGCTCTTATAGGTAGCCTCTTTTTTCTGTTCTATTTTGTTCAGAATGAGGAGAAAACCTTTCTCAGAACATTGTTAGGATGTAATTGTTGATTGCAACTTCAAGTGTCTAAGGAGACCCAGTCTATAATATATGCAAAGAATGGAGGTAGTATAGGGAGGAAAGGAAGCCATACCCCTTCTGAAGGAGGAAGCTGCTATTGTGCTCTAACTCGTTGCTGCATATAGAACTGTCAAAATCTGGATTTTTATGTGAATCTTCTGTATTTTAAAACATCAAATTTTTTCTAAATAAAAACATGCAAGCTAAATAACTCAATTACAAGTCAGATGTGATCCATAAGTTTCCTATGTGTGACCTATGAAAAAGTAAAGCTCGGTATGCACTTAAAAATAAGGCCTTTGGTGTAAAATTATAGTTAAGTCCAAAAATCTGATATTTGGGGGATTACTTAATTCGTTTTTATCATTAGGCAAATTTTATAGAACCATCTTGTTTTGGGTTTTTTTGTTGTTTTTTAAGTGAGAGGAGGGGAGATAATTAGACAGACTCCTGCATGCACCCTGACTGGTATCCACCTTGCATCCCTTGTCTGGGGCAAAGTTGATCAACAGGTGTATTTTAGTGACTGAGGCTGACAGTGGGATCAACCTGGCTATCCTCAGCACCCAGGGCCATCACTCAAACCAGTCTCGCCATTGGCTGTGGGAAGAGAAGGGGGCAGGGAAGGGTGTGGGAAGCAGATGGTCACTTCTCTTGTGTGCCCTGACTGGAACCAAACTTGAAACATCCATCTGCTGGGCTGACGCTCTATCCACTGAGACAATTGGCCAGCACCAGAACCATCTTGTTTTAAGGAACCTTTTTTAAAGATCATTATTAAAAATGTTATACATTTTTAGTGAGATTTTAAAAAATAGTTTGATGTTGTGTTTAATGATGACAGCTAGCTGCTGCTTTTTTAAAGACAAAGTGTTTTCTAAAAATTTAATTTTTATAGGTGTGTGTGTGTGTGTAATGTCTTTATAGAAGAATTATATGTTTTAACTGTTAGGCTTTTTATAAAAGTTTTAGTTACATATTTTAAATCTTGTATTCAAAGAAAGAAAAAGTATGAAGTAGAATCTTAAGTGTTTTAGGTATGCTTCAAATTAAATCATATACAGAAATAGAACAGTTGTTTGTAATTTGCCACAATAAAATCTACTTAAAGACAATCCTCTTGTTTTAACCCCAATTTCAGCAATTATGGTGTGTGATCAGTTGTCTGTTTCATCCACTCACCTATCCTCCTATGGATCATTGTGAAGCAAATTCTAGACATTGTATCATTTCATTGTATTACCACATTCAATACTCACATTTTCCTTGCTTGTCATACTTATATTTTTCCATTTTGTCTTTTTGTGCTGTGATTGATTATATCTCAGGTATCTTTTAATCTATAGATTTTCTCTCTGTTTTCTTGTAATTTTTTGTTCTTATTGAAGAAACCATGTCTTTTTTACTCTAGCTTCCATAGCCTGAATATTCATGATTGTGTATGCCCATGGTGTCATTTCCTAATACTCCTGAATTCCCTATATTTCTAGTAAAGTAGTAATTAGACTAGGAGATTGTTTTGGGCTGTGTACTTTTTTCAGGAGGTATATAATGTTTTTGGTGATGTTTACAAAATTAATTATCATTGCCTAGATCAGTTTATTCATTGAAAGTTCCAAAATTGTGCCTGACCAGGTGGTGGTGCAGTGGATAGAGCATCAGACTGGGACACAGAGGACCCAGGTTCGAAACCCTGAGATTGCTGGCTTGAGCATGAGGTCATAGATGTGACCCCATGGTCGCTGGCTTGAGCAAGAGGTCGCTTGCTCTGCTGTAGCCACCACCACCACCAGCCACCCCGGTCAAGGCACATATGAGAAAGCAATCACTGAACTAAGGAGCTGCAATAAAGAATTGATGCTTCTCATCTCTCTCTCTTCCTGTCTGTTCCTGTCTGTCCCTCTCTCTGACTCTCTGTGTCTCAGTCAAAAAAAAAAGAAAAAGAAAGTTGCAAAATGGTGATAATAGTGCCTTATCAGTCTGTTTATTATCTAGAATAGTTCTATAAAGAGAATATTTCCCTCATCAACCATATGATTACTTCAAGGTACTGGTTCATGATAAAGGTAAGACAAGTGCTTTATTCCTTTCCTTTATCAATTTTTAAAAATAATGAGTTTTATTCATTAAAATTCTCTAAAAGTAACTAATGATTTTTTTTCTTTTATAATTATCTGAAATCATGGATATGAACACAGTTGTATTTTGACCCATTTTGGTTATTACTCTTACTATGCTCAAATTATTCCTTCTTTGGCTACTTGATGCTGCTTCAAGATGGCTCCTATCTCCTTTCCACCCACCTCCCAGCTTTATTAAGATATATTTGTCGGGTAACATTGTGTTAATTTAAGGGGTACAGTGTGTTGATTTTCTACACCCTTTTGACATGACCCTCACCTCATATCTAGAGGCTTAATAGCCTCCTTTTCTTCCGTGATGACGCTTTACCAAGTTTTAGGACAGTAGTCTCCATTACTATAAGTTAATATAAATCAGACAATTACTGAAAACATTTTATATTTTATTTTTCAGGTATTTTGGTTTTTGACACATAGACTATGATAGGGATGTACATATTGCTTGGTTTTTTGTTATGTGTAATTATGCCAATAATTCACTTTTATCTTTTGATTTTTAATTTTTAGGAATTACTACTTTTAAGTTTACTTCATATAGTTATGCAACAAAATTGCATAAAATTTTAAAGTCAGTTCTATAAAATTTTTGTTTTTATCTCTGGCTCTTATACCCTACTTCAGTGATGGGCAATCTTTTGAGCTTGGTGTGTCAAAATTCGCCAAAAACAAGCATAACTCGGGTGGTGTGTCACTTCGAGAAAAACGGCCTAACCAGAAGTCCCAGAACTAGATGCTCTGTGCCAGAGTTCTGTTGTTTTGGCCTACAGACCTCCGACACAGAGTGTCTACACTACAGCAAATGTGTTTTCCTCGGCTACTGCACTTGGCCGTGCAGGAGCCGAGGATGAAACGTCCTTCTCAGCATGCGGCCCCATACTTCTCTGGTATGCAGCCGCACATGTCATCAAAAATGGCCACGCATGTCAGTGCTGATACGCATGTCATAGGTTCACCATCACGGCCCTACTTCTTTCTTTCATACAAAATCTTCTCTTTTTTAAAATATTTTATTTATTGATTTTAGAGTGAGGAAAGAGAAATAGAAAGGCAGACGGGGGAGAGACGACAGGAAGCATCAATTCACAGTTGCTTCTCATATGTGCCATGACCGGGCAAGCCTGGGGTCTCAAACTGGCAACAGCTCTCCCGGTTGATGCCACATCCACTGCGCCACCACAGGTCAGGCTTCTTGTTTTTTAATTTTATGGTTTATTATCTACTTTTTAAAAATATAAGCTATTGCCTATATATCTGCATATCTCACTGTCTTGGATAAGCAATAGCATGCTATCTTTTATTATCTATTTTATTTTATTCTCTTTTTTGTTTTATTTGTTTTTGTTTTGGTATTTTTTTGATATTTAGGAAGATCCATGTTTTTATTTTATTGGTTATCTTTATAAAATGCCTTCAGTTCCTTCTTGTTGGTAATTGTGAATTGGTTCATTCTTGTCAGCATTATTTTAATTAACTAGCACTTCTCCTTCCTTGATTGAAGTACCATATTTCTCCATATATAAGACACTCCCATGTATAAGACTCACCTTAATTTTGGAGCCCGAAATTTAAATTTAAAAAAGTATTACATAAAGTTATTGAACGCAAGTTTTATTCATCATAAAATTCATACAACTCCTCATCACTGTCAAAACTCCAATCCATTAGCTTGTCCTCATCTGTATCTGATGACGAGTCACTGTCTTCATATATTGCCTCATCCTCAGTTCCATCTATGGCATTTGAAATGCCACACTTCTACAGCCACTGTATAAGACACACCCAGTTTTTAGACCCCAATTTTTTTTTTATGTGCGTCTTATATATGGGGAAATATGGTAATATCTCTTTATTCTAAATTAATACATTTTAAGTAATAAGAACTCATTTTACTTTTCATTTGCACATTCACCATTCTCCATTTTATAATTTCTTTTTAGATTTTACTTATTCATTTTTAGAGAGAGAGAAAGGGGGGGGGGGCAAGAAGCATCAACTCCCATATGTGCCTTGACCAGGCAAGCCCAAGGTTTTGAACAAGCAACCTCACTATTCTTAGGTCGACACTTTATCCACTGCACCACCACAGGTGAGGCACCATTCTCCATTCTTAAAAATAGTTTTCCTTTGTCCAAAGGGTCAGAGCATTTAGCCATTACAAACTATTCTGTGTATTCTAATAACTGTCATTTAGTTTTAGTTCTACAAGTAGATATATATTTAATGCTTAGCATCAGTCCTTATGTTGCTACCTTCCTAGGTTTTTAGTTTTTTAATGCTCATTCTCTAGTACAGGGATTAGCAAACTGGTCCATGAGGCATATCTCACCTGCTCATTTATTTTTAAATTATTTATGGCTACTTTTAAAAACACTACAGTAGCAAAAGTTGAATAGTTGTGACAGAGACTATATTACTTGCAAAAACTAAAACATTTACTATTTGGCCTTTTAAAGAAAACGTTTGCTGACTGCTGTTCTAGATTTATTGAAATCAGAGGAAATGTTCATGGGAGCCATATTCCCTGAGTGATTGAATGTGTGTATCAGTTTGTTTGCAGTCTTTATACTTGAAGGTTAGTTTGCATGGATATGAGATCCATGCCTCACATTTTCTTTCCTTGAATTTATTAAACATTTTACTTTATTGTTTCCTGGTAGAAAATGCCACTCTTAAAAAGTTATAGTAGGCTCTGGCTGGTTGGCTTAGTGGTAGAGCGTTGATCTGGTGTGTGGTGTTCCAAGTTTGATTCCCGGTCAGAGCACACAGGAAAAACACCTATCTGCCTCTCCACCCCTTCCTCTTCCCTCTTTCTCTCTCTCTCTCTTCCCCTCCTATAGTCATGGCTTGTTTAGCTCAAGCATATCGGGCCCAGGCACTGAGGATGGCTCCATGGAGCCTCTACCACAGGTGCTAAAAATAGCTCGGTGTCAAGCATGGCCCGGGTGGGCAGAGCATCAGCCCCAGATGGGGTTTGCCAGATGGATCCCAGTCAGGGCACATACAGGACTCTGTCTTTCTACCTCCTCTCCTCTCACTTGGAAAACAAGGGTAGCGGGGAAGAAAAGTTATAAATAAGTTCTTTCATGTTATCTTTTAGGAACATTTTTTTCTTAAAGTTTTTAGTATTGTTTCCATTCTGTTTTATTTTCCCTTCCCGCTCTTCCAACTTAGTTTGTAATTGTTTTTAAAATTCCGCTTCTTTTTTTCTCTCATTTTTCTCTTAATGCATTACTCATTTTTTTATTCTGAAATATTTTTTATTTTTAATTCTTAGTTCTGTCACCTTATTTCAAATTTTCCTCTTCATTCACCTAATATCTGTATTTTATGTTCTTTCATAGCTTCTATAATTTTCTTATTTTATACTATAAAGATATTATTCTACTCCACACTTTTCCTGTTTTAAAATAGTTTTAAATGGGATTCTTGATTCTTTTCAGTTGCTCATTTTTTTAAGTGCAGTGACTTCTCCTATATCTTTTTGCCAAGATAGCCTGTTTTCAGCTTTATAACTCTAGAGCTCTCCCTTCTATTGCTTTCACAAAGTTATTTTTAAAAATTCATCCTCATACTTTCTGAGATCTTTCTTTTCTGTTGCCATTCTCTTTTAGCTGGACTTTTTCTTGTCTTTGCTGCTATTGCTCTGTTCTGCATAATTTGGATCCTACCCTTAACAGTTTCTCTGAGAGCAGTGTTAGTTTTGAGAATTTATACAGCCCATATTGCTTCAGCACTTATAAACCCTTTGCATGGCAGTGTTCTTGCCCTCAGCCTGAAAATTTGATCCTTCTAGTCCTTCCCAGGATAAACTACTGTTCTTAGACTAGCATGCAATTGAGAGGGTTCCCTTGTGCTCAGGGACATCAGAGAAGTCCATTTGCCTTCCCTTCCCTTCTGAGGGTGTCATAGCCATCTGACAAACAAAAGGTTTGGAAGAAACACTGTCTCTTCATTTTGTTGTAGATTAGATTTTCTGTTTTGCTATGCTAGTTGTTCTTTTTTTTTTTTTTTTAAGAGTGAAAACCTGTCAGAGGTTTAATGTATTAATGAGTGAATCAACAGAATCGTAAAGTTGCTCAAAGGTTTATAAACAGTCTTTACTACTAGGGTTTCTAGCATACCAGGCACTGCTGTTCAAACAAGTGGTTTCCTACTTTGGAAAACAACCTACCTTCAGAACCCTAGGTAGGCTGCATTGAAATCTTCTTCCTGGCCTTGCCAGAGACATCACGCAGCATCCTTGTCTACCATACATGCCTCAAGTTTGATCAGAATCCTGGGTCACATGGCCTGAGAAGCAGAGCAGCTTGCACCAAAGCCTGTACCTGCTACAGAGACTTCCCTTGCTCTGGGTCTCACTCAAAACTGTCAGTGTTTTAGATTACTCTGTTAATGAATCAGTGCAGAATCTCCAAATGCAGTTTATGCTCCCTCCGACAGGTAGAGTTCTACCTAGTGCCATGCCCTTTTCTTAGCACTAAGGTATGCAAAGTACAATAACTTATCCTTTACCTCAGAGGGGAGATCTCAGGTCATTGGACCTATCAAAACTTTTCTAATATTGTAAGCTCTGAATTTTCATGCATTTGACTTCCTATGGTGTTTGGAATACTTGCCATTTCCTGTTCACCAGGTCCTGTTAATATGATGTCATCAGTATATTTGACTAACAGGATGTTCTGTGGATATTAAGATCCATGTAGACACTCTGACAGAGAACAGAAAAGTTAATAGCCTTGGGATATGAAATACATGCTTCTGTCCTTCCCACATAAAAGCTAACTACTTTTGGTCCTCCTTTCTATTGGGAATTGAAAAGAACGTAGAGGCCAGATCAGTAGCCATATACCAAATACTAGAGGATGTGTGGATCTGATCCAGTAAAGGTTCTACATTTTGCACAATAGCTGAGATTAAAGTTTTAGTTTACAGTAGTCTACTGTTACCCATAACAATCCCTCTCATTGTAGAAGGCACACCAATTAATTGAATGGAGATGCAGTGGAGACTACCACTGCTGCCTGCAGTAAGATTGATGGCTATCTCTGCATTTTCTCTTGGTGTACAACTGTGCTTCTATATATTATCTTGGCCTAAGTGAAGGGAGTGAAATTTCAGGGGCTCCCACTTGGCCATTTTGGTCATAATGACTGAGAACCAGTTGTTGTTTCAAGGCTTTTAAAGCAATTAACAAAAGCCATCCAGCTCTACAATCCTTACAGTTACTGTTGCCTTTATGTTGTTCATTTGCCACCACTTCTGTGTAAGCTATACTTCATTCTCTCCATCCATACTCAAGCCATACCTGTAGTGCTGTCACCATTTTATCAAAGAGGGACACCCTCCCCTCCCCTATCCTGTGTGTGTAATCTCTAGGGCTAGACTCAGTGTCAGGGTCTTAGCCAGGATTCCCTTCAGAAATCAGAGCCTGAGCTTATACAAGTCTCTGTAATTAAGTTGGTCACTATACTATAGACAACTGAGGATTGATCTTGCTGGGACCTTCTGTAGAGCTGTGTAAAATACACTGTAGAAGTGTCTTCTCAGGGGACTGAAAGGGGAGCTTTTATCTCCCAGCTCCTGTCCTCCATTAGTCAACAGTTGCCCCATGCTACACATCTTAAATGCCACACTGGCATCCGAGAAGCCCAGGGTGGAAAGGAAGAGATGTGTAGTACAGCTGAGGCCAGTTGCTGCTGTGAAGCTAGTTGCTGTGGGAGCGACAATGACTGAAGTAAAATGTAGGCTGAGAAAATAGAAGACTGGACACTGGACTTAGCTGAGCTTTGCAGGAAATCCCACTCAACAGTTTGTGATATGTGATAAGTGATCTTACATTATACTGGAAATTATTTGTTATCCTGTATATTTGAGGTAAAAAGTCATCACTAACAGCACCAATATCCCGTTTTCTTTGCTGTTTGTATTATCTCCAAAAGAACCATGGTTTCTATAATACCAAACTTCTTAGCCTGTCAAGTATTCTTTTTATACTCTTTCTAAAAGTATCTAATTGATTGGAATTGATCTTTTTCCAAACCAGATACTTAGTAAAGCTTGGAGACACTCAAATTTTTAATCCAAATGATTTTTAAAATTTCACATATAACTTTATTACTAACGTCTTTGTTTTTGTTTTAACCCATTGCTACATAGCTTGGAACTCTAGTTTCTCCAAAGTTCTATTTTGTTAATATTTCTTTTTATGTGTTTTTCTGAAGTAAGAAGCAAGGAGGCAGAGAGACTCCTACATGTGCCCAACCAGGATCCACCTGGCAAGCCCACAGGGGGTAGTAATCTGCCCATCTGGGATGTTGCTCCGTTGTAACCAGAGCCAATCTAGCACCTGAGGGAGAGGCCATGGAGCCATCCTCAGCGCCTAGGCCAACTTTGCTGCAATGAGAGGCCATGGAGACATCCTCAGCGCCCAGGCCAACTTTGCTGCAATGGAGCCTTGGCTGCAGGAGGGGAAGAGAGAGATAGAGATAAGTGAGAAGGGGAAGGGTAGAGAAGCGGATGGGCACTTCTCCTGTGTGCCCCCGCCAGGAATTGAACCTGGGACTTTCACACACCAGGCGGATACTCTACCACTGAGCCAACAGGCAGGGCTTATTTTGTTAATATTTTAATCAGTGCTGCTTTCTTAGTAAGATTTGAAATTCTATTTTTAAATAACCTATTTTTAGTGAGATACATAGTAGTTATTTGTATCTTGAACTCTAGAGTTCTTAAAATGGAACATAGTTTTCATGTATTTTGAAAAAGTCTTTAAAATATTTCTTGTGAACTGTGGAATCTTTTTATTCATGTGTGCAGTTTTTAAAGTGTGTATTATTTAGTAATATAAAACACGAGAGCTACACAAGGGCTAAAAATATAAATTGTACTGTCATTCATATTTCTCTACTGATTAAAAGATTGTTTATATATTTCTCTATACAATCTTTAGGAATATGATTAATTACAAAGTTGAAAAAAGCAGGTTGGCAATTTTATTTCTCATTATCACCTGTAGAGGGCAGCAGACAGCTTAGATTTAGTTTTACCTACATTGACTCTCCTAGCCTAATTTCTAATTACTTTTTATATTGTTCCAGACAAAAATAAATAAAAACAAATAATACCTAGACTAAAAAAATAAAGATTATTCTTAAGCTCTAATACTTTCCAAATTCCAGAATTTTAATTTCACATTAAAGGGAGAAAATAAGGTAAGTAGTATAACCTAAGAGTCCTTTTTATATAGAGAAGAACAATGTTATCTTTTTCCTTGTCCTCCTCATTTTCTAGGGAAGAAAGAATTGAAAGCCTCATAAAAGCAAAAATGCAGAGGCTATAATTAAAGCTGGGTTATAAAAATCAGTAATTTTACCAAAATGTTGATATCCTTTACAAAGCTGCATTATTATTTTAATGTAGTTTCATATTTTTGTGTATTTTCTAAGTGAAAGGAGGGGATATAGCAAGGCAGAGTCCAACATGTGCCCCTACTGGGGATCCATCTGGCAACCCCATCCAGGACTGATGTTTGAGCACTGAGCTATTTTCTGCACCTGAGGTTGATGTGCTCCAACAGAGCTATCCTCAGTGCCCAGGGCCACACTCAAGCCATTCGCTTCTCTTGTGTGCCCTGACCAGAAATCAAACCCAGGATGTCCATACCCTAGGCGGGCATGCTATCCACTAAGCCACTCAGCAGGACCTGCATTATTATTTTTAGATAACTCAGTTGTTTTAATTTTATAAATTCTAGATTTTTTGCACACACAGAAGACACTTAACCTGTTCTTTAATTATGTCATTTGTAGAAAGTCTTAGAAATAATTGCAATTAATAATGTTCATTAAATAAACCATCTCTTGAAATAGGATCTTTTCTAAAACTTAAGCAACTAGAACTATTTTTTTATCTTTTTAATTAGCTTTTTTGATATAAAAAGGGCTAGAAGGCAAGTAATCTCAGAACTTTTGGGGGGGTTTCCTTCTCTGTGAAATGCTGGTAGTTATTCAGCAAACACTGGCCTAAGACTAGGAGACCGAGGTTTTGAACATAGCTCTGTCCCTGACTCACAAGATGACAGTGAGCAGACTCACCACTGAGCATACACCCAACATGTACTAAAGGTGTTAAGAGTGACTTCTCTGGAAGCTATGTTCTAATAGGAGTTGTGCAGATCAGATTCGAATCTATCCAGCCATTGATTAGTCATACAACTTGGGACAGGTTTTTTAAACTGTGAGTCTGGTTTCATCATCTGTTAAATGATGGTAATAATGCATATTTTATAAACCTGGATAAATAAGGTAACATGTATAAAGCTTCTAGGAAAGAGTAAGAACTCAAATTTCCCTTTTATTTTTCATGGATGTCCTTAAATTTCCTCCTAAGAAAACTGAAGAGTATGAGTCAACAATCTGAAAGGACCTTTCTAGCCCTCTGATTTTCATGGAGTGTTGTTAGAGTCAGGATTCTCTCAAGCTCATCACTCAGAATTCTAATTGAACATCCTGTTCTCATTGTTGCTTTTTTAGATGCTATCTACAATGGTCTAAATTATTGTACAGGTATATTTAGTTCATTAACCTGAACATGCCCAATGAAACTATAATTTTAGGGTTGGTGAGCTGGGATTTAGTGTAATGACTATCACCATTAGACCATATTTGACTCCTGTTGGCTCTTTATTTTTATATGTAAAGGAGAGAAATGAAAGATAATTCGTTCCCTCATCATCTTGACCTTACCTGTATCAGAACTGAATAGAAAAACAGTTTGGAGAGCGACTTAGGCAAGAGACCCATGAGAACATCCTAGAAGCTTCATTCGTCACTGTGCCTAGCTTGTTACTCCCTTATGAAACCAAGTGGTCATAAACTATTGGCCTTGCTTGCACCATTTTTTAACTGATGAAACTAACTGAAGCAGACTACTGGGTTCTAAATTACTCTGCTTCTATTTTTGAGGACTTAGGCAGATCAGTGTTCTTACCTATAAAATTAGGGAACTGGATTCTATTATCTCTTAGGTGATCTCACTTTAATACTGTATAGAACTGTCTTCTGCAGTCGACCATTCCAAAGGCCAACCACATTACATATTGCCAAAATATGACCGGGTAATAAAGGATAGATGATGAAATATGACTAATCAGTATTACTTTTTTTTTGAGGGTTTTTTTTTATGTTTTAGATTTTATTTATTCATTTTTATTAGAGAGAGAGGAGAGGAAAGAGATAGAGAGAAGGGGGAGGAGCAGGAAGCATCAACTCCCATATGTGCCTTGACCAGACAAGCCCAGGGTTTCAAACTGGCGACCTCAGTGTTCCAGATCAACGCTTTATCCACTGCGCCACCACAGGTCAGGCCTCACTATTACTATTTTTAAAAACCTCAATGCAGAAAGACAAATTATTAACATCATCTTGAATACAAAACACATTGGTGTTTTTTTTTTTTTAACTTCTTTTTATTTTATTCATTTTAGAGAGGAAACACACACACACAGAGAGAGAGAGAGAGAGAAAGGGGGGAGGAGCTAGAAGCATCAACTCCCATATGTGCCTTGACCAGACCAGTGCAGGGTTTTGAACTGGCGACCTCAGTGTTCCCAGGTCAACGCTTTATCCACTGCGCCACCGCAGGTCAGGCCCAAAACACATTGGTGTTTACAGAAGAACAACGTTGGCTTATCCTTGCCAGAAGTAACCTGCAAACCTTATTAGTAAATTGTTTTTTATAGATTTGTGTGTCATTATAAATAGTTTGTGCCCACTATTTAGTTGCTCTACAATCTGTAATCTTGTCTTTATTCTGCCAAACTAGCACACTTGGGGTCCTCATTAAACTTATAATTACTAAATCCATGAATATAGTCTTAACCCTTCTTAACCTTTTTGCTGTAATTTATACTTTTCCTCTTCTTGGCATTTTGCTTTGTTTCTTTCCTTCTGTCTGTCCCTTCTGCAAAATTCATTTTCCCTTAGCATTTTTCCAAAGTTAGGACACCTGTTCTCTTTGTCCAGGTTTTCTTTCCCGGGTATTTAATTCACTCCCAAAGCTTTGACTACAACCTCTGTGTATCTGACTTGCCAGTCTAAATCTACCCCCTGGCCTCTTCCAAATGTTTGCCAAGCATTTCCAAGTACTGGTTCCAATTTTTATTCTCATATTCTTCCACTACCTGAGACTCAGTCTGTGAAACTCAAAATTTTCTTTCTGTGCTTATTCTTTCACATTTTTGTATTTGCATTAAGTTACCCCTCCTAACTTGAAAATCATAGGCATCTTTGACTTTCTTATATGTTGTCTCTTGCATATATTCTTTTCCTACCTTACACAGAGTTCTTGATACCTGATTGTACCTATTCATTGTTACCAGTCATCTTGAAAACCATCTTAAACACCACCTTACAACATAACTTTCACATCTGCTCAATAAAACTCTCTGCTGCTCCTTCTTTACCCACAACCTATGACCTTACACTGAGTTTACTCCCTCATGTTCCTTTGAGAAAGCCTTGCACTTTTTCCTTGCCCTGACCTATAAAGTACATAACATGACCTTAAAGGCATGAAATAACATTTTAAAGCTTCTTCCCTAGCTTCTTTCCTCATCTTAGCTCAGGAAACTACCAGAAATGGTTTCTCCTTCTGAACTCCTATAGCACTTACTAGCCATATATCTTATTTTGGAACGTTCAGTATTTATCTTGAATTAGTTATCTCTTCGTGTGGCCTACCTTTCCACAAACATCTGTCACACAGCCTGACCAGTGGTGACTCAGTGGTTAAAGCATTAACTTATGATATTTAGATCACAGGTTTGAAACCCTGAGGTCGCTAGTTTGAGCACAGGCTCACCAGCTCGAGTGCAGGGTCACTAGCGTGAGCATTGGATCATTGACATGGTCCCATGGTCACTGGCTTGAGTCCAATGGACAACTAAAGTGACACAAGTATGTTGATGCTTCTTATCTCTCTGTTTTTATGTGTCTTTGTCTTTCTCTCTCTCTCTCTCTCTCTCTCTCTCTCTCTCAAATAAATAAATAAATAAACACCTGTTACACAGATACCAAAATCTTTAAACAGAGGAAAAGAAACTGCCTTTAAGTCTAAGAAATACTGAACCTGAAGCTCGGAGGTAGCCCAGTTATACTTTACATTTGCTTTAGGACCAGAGTGACCTGAAGTGTGCCTACTACACTTTGCTGTTCTTAAGAAAAAAAATGGTGGGAACCAGTTTCTAAAGACTTAGATAATTTTACAATTGTGAATATACTAATACTTTTGTAAAATAAAGTCAAGGTCTCTGGATAATTAGACTTTTCTTTAGAATATATACTTATTTAATTCTGAATTATGATTTTCTTGAAGTTGACAAGTTATCCATATAAATTTCTTTCTAGATAATAGGGTTTTATAGAAAGCTTATCTCTGTCTGTGGCTGAATACTTGAGTAGGTAACTTAGATAAGCAATTAGTTTCCCTTTGGGAATGCTTTTAAGTCAGGAAAAGCTTTACATTAACTCAGTTTCCTTTCCCTTTCTGGTCTTACTGTAGACCTTCCAAACCTCTTGAGAAAGAGCTTTCTTTCTCTTGCACAGTGAAAACTGAGAAGCCTAGGTGTGCCCAGCTGTCAGTTAGCTGGAGTCACGTGTGGGGTAGGTGTCCGCCCACTGGAGCCTGGTCCGAAGTTGGCCCCGCCCACAGAGCCTTGAGGTCTGTGTGCTTTTTCACTGCTGCTCCCAGAAGCAGTTAGCTCTACCATAAGAAAGAGGCATGGGCAAATGGCTGCTAAGGGTGGCTGAGCACTTAGAAGAAAAGCCTGTGTGTCCGTGTAGCTCTTGGTTATAGGGCTGACTCGGATGTAGACTAATTCTAGAGATTTTAAGGGATACTTAGTGAAGCATGGTGGCGCATGATGAGATTGGAGGTCTCCTACCTATTAAAAGGACTATACGAGTCCTAGATGTGAATAATCAGCCCTTCAGAGAACCAGAGGTAAGACTGTTAGAGAAAAATTAAGCCAAAGGGATACTTTCTAACTCTGTAGAATTTTAAGATTTTTAACAGTTTATGAACAGTATAATTTTAAACTTTTGATCTTACTGAGTGTTCAAATGTGTGACTAATTTATATGCCAGTTTGAAATGTGTTTAGGAACTTTGGTATAAGCTTAGGAACTGTGGTAAATTAGGTTTATACATAGCATAGCTTGAGTGTACACAAACTTTATACAAAAAGAAAAAAGATTTTAAATGTTATACTGCTCAATTTGGTTAGATTTGTCACATTTCTAATGCTTAATACAGTTATTTTTTTTAACTTTCATTTATATTACCTAGTCTAAAAACTGCTTTCTGGAGGAAATAAAACTCCCCTGCCAATTAATGCTAGTGAACAAATTGTAACTAAAATGCTATCTGACCTAATGCTTGTTTTGTTTTTTTTTTTCCACATCTAGTAAGTTCATTGTGTGCAACTTTTTTTTGTGGAAGGAAAAATATGTTAAAATATTCTCAATTAATTATTATTTAACTTCTGCCACCCTCCTTGCTTTGTCTGAAGTCATGTTTTTTTAATCTTTATAGACATTTATCAAATAAGACATGATTTTTATGCCATTTTATTTAATTTTGACAGTTGATTTAATATTATATAGGTATTCCATCTTAACTATATACTATGCTATAGTGTATGTAATATAGTATTCCTATATTCCATTAACTGTATACACTTTTCTTGATTGTGGTGATGGTTTTGTAGCTATATAAATGAACTTATTCTATATTTTAAATATGTGCAGTTTGTTGTATACTTCAGTAAAGCTGTGTATCATGCATACATACACTTTTGGTAGTTAAAATAGTTGTCGTCTTTAGCAGGTATGCTTTTATTTGGTGTGGTTTAGCTCTCGGTTTTGTTTTCCTGTTTGCTTGCTTATATGTTTCCGTTTTCTCAAAATATCTAAGCATTTCCATTGATTAGAGCAAGTTATACATGGTCATCAGTGTAAATACTGAAACTGATCATCTTTTGGACCACGAAGAACTAGTCTTTTTTTGTTTGGTATCACACACTAACCAGGTTTCTGACATAGCTTTTTCCAAAGATTAAAAACACCAGGAATATTACCAAGTTTTTAGTGCTAGCAACACAGTCTTAAATAAATAACTAAATTTGACTTTCAGTTATTAAGTAGAAAGGGAAGAAATTATTATATGTGATCTTAACTCATTTTTAATGTTTTATAAGTAATTTTTTTTCATTCTTCTATTAACATTTTTGCCAGGTAGAGGAGAAAATTATCCAGTAACACAAACGAATAAATCCAAACACACACTGTTTTTATTTAACTGTTTTGATTTGGTTGACTGTAGAAGAGACCCTCTTGAAGTATATCCTCTTATGTGACACCATTAATAGAGGATACCTTTTAACAAAAAAACTGAGTTCACAACAGAAGTTTTCCATGTTGTTGCTTTTATGTGCATGATACATCCCAGGAAAAGACTTTAAATTAATCCTTACAATTTTTTTGTTTATAGATAATCCAGAAAATATTTTAAGGTATAAAATCTGACTGCAAGTGGATTAGTAAAATAAATAGACTAAAAACTCAGTCTTGAGGCAGATCCCCTGATATAAATGCATATGATTACCTAGCTAAACTAGATAGTCTGGTTAAAAGCTAACCGAAATAAACAACATAAATTTATGTCTGAGGGCGTTGAATGTTTTCCCCTGTAAGTGAACTTTTGCCCTGGTGAAAGGTTGCCTGTGATAGAAAGTTCCTTGATCCTATAAAACTTGTTGATATTCTTTGTTCCCATAGATTTTCAGATTGTCTTTTGAGGAGACTATATAGTTTCAATGTCTATACCCATTCTTTTTAAGCTTCTTATATTCACCATAATGCTGTTAACAGCACTTGAAATAAAAGTAAACAACAGCAACAAAACCTTTATGTAAGCCTTATTTTGGGTGATAGTAAGCTAGGTAGACTCCTGCCCCCCTCTTTCTTCATCACTTCCAAATGCTGTACCTGCATCCTGTTGTATGTGTAGGATCAGATAAGAGGTTTGATACCAGTTCTTGAAAAACTTTGTCTTCAAAATAAGGTTTGTGACAGTGTGAATGTTTAGGTTCTTAATAAACAAACAAAATAATTAAAAGGATGCATGTGAATCACTAAAGAAAAACTTCTGGTTGGAGTTCACATGGGCCAGACTTCTGGTTGGAGTTCACATGGGCCAAATCCTAAACTGTATTTTAAAGACAAATTTTTGTCTTTTAACCTATGGGTGACTCATGAATGCCTAATCAATACATATCTGTTTTCCACAAAAGCTCTCTGTATTATATTTTTTATAAAATAATGTATGTATCCTGAAATTAGGAGTGAACCATGATTCAGTATTATATCTTCACATTTCAGTCATTTTTTTAAGTTACTTATTAAAATTTTTTATACTTTTTTGAAATATATGTGCTGAATCTTTGTGTCATGTCTGCCAAACATTCTTAACATATACTTTTTTTAGTAAGGCAAGAAAGTTACCATTGGATCCCCAAAAGTGTGTGTGAAAAGTACAAAGGTGTCCTCTGACTACCCCATTGCCACTACCTACATTTCCAGATTTAGTACCATACTTTCTTACCAAGACATTGTAAGTCTCATGCTCTACTGACTAAGCTAGCTAGGCACTCTTACCAAGACATTTTAGATTAGATAAACTCTTAAGACTAACATCCTTTGTGAAGAAGTGAGATTATAGATGGGTTTCTAAAGGACTATAGAACATATTTAACCACCAAATACTGCGTAGCATGATCTCCTGCCACCCTAAAGAGCCTGCATAAACAAAATCCACAATAGTTTCAGAAGGATGCTTGAGACATATTTCTATTTAATCTAAATCTAAATTGTGTAGTTTTAATTTTAAATATGACATAATTTTGAGTTACCAGGAAAATAGCTGTACAGTACTACTGTACAACAAATTCTCATTCTATAAAGAACTTTTATCATTAATTTTATTTTATGTAATAAAATAGGAAATATTCTTTCTCAGCCAAACTAACTTTTCTTTATACATTCACGGGAATAGTATCTTTCCATAGACTTTTATATTGAAATTAAATATTTTGTGATTTACTAGGAAGTCAAATTTGTTGTGTTTTAAACAAGGAAGAGGAATTAACCTCTCCAAAAAGTGGAACAGAACTTCTGACAACTGCTTTGTTTCTAGTTAATGTTGGCGTATCTTACTTAGTGAGGTAATTATATCTCCATTCAAACAGAAGACTCTTTGTACTGTCTTTACTAAACAGAAAGGAATGCCTTATGCTGGACCTTCTGCCCATGCATGTGTCACTTCAGTCTTGCACAGATATATATTGTAAAGGCATTCACATATGTCCTTGGCCGTACAGTGTGTCATTATAATACATATCTTGAAGGTTTCTTTTTCGGTTCATTTAACATCTGCACATGAGTGGCTTTATATTCAGAGTTTTCTTTTGGAGTTAATTATTTTGGCAGTGGAAGGTTGGTCTACAGCTCCACCTCTTAAGGCCTTCAAAGGCCTGACTTAATTATCTACAAAGTTTCTTTGCTTTAGTACGTGTCATTCCTTTCTGATATATATGTATACCTTTAGAGCTTAAATATGTCTAATTGCTTCTTTGACTGTTCTAATCATTTAAGTTTCTTTCCAGAGAATTTAACTTTCTGCCACTTTATTCTTAAATTATTCTAAGGGAATTATTTGTACTCAGTTTCCACAGCCCTTTTTTTTATATGACTTTCATCATATCAAAGAATTATATTACCTATCACTTTTAAACGGTAGTTTTTATTTTTAAGTTGTAATTTTAATACAAATTTTTAATTATATATCCTTCTGAATTCCTATCAAAATTATTTTGTCAAATATGCCATAATTTTCTAGGCAGCAGATACAAACAAATTATACTCCATAGACAATATAAAGGATAGGCCTGTTTTATGATCTGGCATTCTTTATTTCAGTAGCTGTATGAGTAACTTAATAATATGCTTCCATTTTCCTAGAAGTAAAATTAGAATAATGAATTTTGTAAACTTTTGAGATCCTTGCATAAGTAATGTGTAATTTTTAAAACATTATATGTAGAAAAATAACAATTTCTCTTGTATGTGGATATATTTTTCCTTTAAGTTAATAAATTAAATGTATGAGACATTGAATTATAAATCTGAATATTAATATAGTAAGTTGTAATATTGCTAAGAAAAAATATTATTAATAGCTAAGACTTACTATGTTCCAAGCACTTTGCTGAACTCTTTAAACATACCTTAATTAATCTTCGTAACAACTTTAAAAGAGAAGTTCTAATACTAACTTCATTTTACAGATGAGGAAACAGGCCAAGCATGTTGCCTAACAAGTTCTAGAACCAGGATTTGGGCCCAGTCAGTCTGATTCCAGAGTCTGAATGCTCTCTTAACCATTGTCCCCTGCCTCTACTTGAATACTTCCTATAACTTTACAGCATTTAGTTGACCCATTCCAATGTGAGACGTGTTCATTTAAAACCTATTATCTGACTGAAATATTTAAGAATGAAATGAAAAGCCCAGCCAGATAGCTTGATAGCTCGCTTGCTTGCTTGCTTGGAGGGAGAGTTGTCCTGAAGTGTAGAAATTGCCGGTTCAATCCTCAGTCATATACCGGGGACATATAAGAACAGCTCAATGTTCCTGTGCCCTTTCTCTCTGCTTCTCTCCTTAAAAATAAAAAAGGAGAATGAAATAATAGGAAGTCTGCGGTTTGCTTTAAAATATTCCAGTAAGGACAGATGTGAAAGAAATTGTTACACCAAAAACTATTGAAGCTAAGTCAGTACATGGAATCCATTATGCTATTCTCCACTTTTGTGTGTGTTTAATAATTAATAATAATTTGGTTTTTTAAGTTAATCTCTATATTAAACTAAAAATTCTATAGGATTTTAGAATCTAATTTGTTTTAGTTAAATTCTCAGTGACATTCAGATGTTTGACAGGCCCTTATACAATTTTGTTTGTTAATAAATTACTGCTACTCTTTAGTGTTCTTAGTATTTTAACATAATCTGTATTTGTTTTTACAGGAGCCAAGCAATAAAAGAGTTCGACCTCTAGCTCGGGTCACATCCTTGGCAAATTTAATCTCTCCTGTAAGAAATGGAGCAGTCAGACGTTTTGGTCAAACAATACAGGTCAGTGGGGGAGGGGATACGGAGCAAGTAATGTAGTGAAGGGAACATTTTATAGAAGCCTAAGATTTGTATTTTTTTTTTAGTTGTACAAAAAAGTTTACACTATTTTAATATAAATTTTCTCTTTGGAATATGCTGTTAAGAAATAGTGTTACCAGAACATATGTATATAACACCATTATAATAGTTTGTATTTTATATCAAAACATAGTCTTGGATAGTTTTTATTCCCAAAAAGTATCGTATTTTTCGCTCCAAGGAGGAAAATAAGAAAAACAACATTCTGAACCAAATAGTATGTTAAAATATTTAATAAAATACCGTATTTTTGCTCCATAAGACTCATGGGCATTTTCCCCTCCACTTTTGGGGGGGGGAAAGTCATCTTGAGCAAAAAATACAGTAATTTTGGCTGATAAATACTTTAAAATGATAGATTGAAGCTTAGATAAATGATTATTTTGTGCATCGAGAAATTCTCAGGACTTTGGTTTTAATTTGTCTTCTTTTTTTTTTTAAAGAGAAAGGAATAACTACTGTATCTTTCAAATCTTTTATTTTTTTCTTTTAAGTCATTTACCCTTCGTGGTGACAGCAGATCTCCAGCTTCTGCCCAGAAGTCATCGAGCAGATCAACAGTCCCAACACCTGCCAAAAGGAGAAGTAGTGTACTGTGGTCAGAGATGTTAGACGTTGGTATGAAGGAGTCTTTAACTACCAAAGAAATCAAACGTCAGGAGGTATGTTGGCATTCCATAGCAAGACCATACTTATCAACTTATATTTTTAAAAGTAGTACCTGTTTTTAAACACACATTTTGCCGAAGAATAGTAAATTAATGACTGGCAAAATTAACTTGCATTTTTGTATTTAAAATGAAAGCACATGCTGAGCAGCACTTTGTGATGGATGGTGGTCCTCAAACTTAATAACTCTTAAGGAGAGGGTGAAATTATGAAACATGGCAACCTCTTATTTGAGATTCCATTCAGAATTTCAGATTTCAGACTGAGTCACTTTTAAAAGCACTGTTCAAAGCATCAGCTAAATAATGATAAACATCAACTGTATATAAGTTTCCTTTCTCAGAGAAAGGAATGACCTATGATGTTTTTTGGATTTTTTTTCTAGGCAATATATGAAATGTCTCGAGGTGAACAGGATTTAATTGAGGATCTCAAGCTTGCAAGAAAGGTCAATAAAGAACTTTTTATCATATGCCCTAGTTTTTAAAAATTATATTTCACAAAATCTAACAGAGTTTTCTAACCTTTAGAAGAAGAAAAGTAGAAAATACCTTCTGGTGTATACATTTTTAAGATGAGAGTTATTAGACACATCTCTTCAAATATGAATTATCAGTAAAAGTGTCTATTTGGGGTTCGACATATACTTTAAATTTCTTCTAGGTGTAACAAATAGAATCCATGCTAACTTTTATGTAGTTATGCTTGCATTCAAGTACAGATCTCTGCTTGTGTTTTATTTCCTTGATCTCTTTGACATATTTTTCCCCTTGATAGGCCTACCATGACCCCATGTTAAAGTTGTCTATTATGTCAGAAGAGGAACTAACACAAATATTTGGTGATTTGGATGCTTATATACCTCTGCATGAAGGTAAAATAATGCTACTTAATTTTCATTAGTATCTCAACAGTGGTAACGCTAGTAATTTTAAACCTAAACTAATTTAGTGCTGTTATTTTTTAAATAACCTGTTTTTTGGTATTTCTGCTTATTTTACACTTCAGATTTGTTGGCAAGATTAGGAGAAGCAACCAAACCTGATGGAACAGTAGAGCAGATTGGTCACATTCTTGTGAACTGGGTATGTAGTGAGCTGTTTACTTCAGATAGTTTTTTACACATATGCTATACTTACCATTTTTGATAAATATCATATCGATTTGATCTAGTAACTTTTCTAAAAATAGATACTTAGTAAAGCTCAGTGGATAAGCATCAGCCTGGCATATGGACATCCCAGGTTTGATTCCTGGTCCGGGCACACAGGAGAAGCAACTATCTGCTCCCTATTTTCTCCCTCTTCCCCTCCTGCAGCCAGTGGCTCCATTGGTTTGAGCATGGCCCTAGGTACTGAGGATGGCTCCATTGGAGCTCATCAGCCTGGGCACTAAAAATAGTTTGGTACTTGCGCATCAGCCCAGATAAGGTTGCTGGGTGGATCCAGGTCCGAATGCATGAGGGAGTCTGCCTCACTATCTCCCTTCGTCTAACCTAAAAAAAGAAAAGATAAACACATTAAAACTGAACAAATTTATGTAGCTATAAGAAGTTACAGTGTCTGTTTAAAAAATATTTCATGAATGGCACAGTTTTTTAAAAATGTATATATATTTCTTCTTGGACAGAATCCCTGTAACATATGCCATTAATTTTCTGTTTTATTCTTTTGCTTAACATTTGCATGCCTGCCACTGTTCTATGAAGGATCACTAGAGATTTAGTGATGAAAGACAAGTTTCTACATTTATAATCTAGTGAGAGAATAGTCAAATATATAAACAGTCTTAGGGTTAGTGATGTATGTTTCAGAGGAACATTCAGGAGTCCTGGGAATACAGAAGGCAAGCATCTTACTGAGGTTGGGGTAGTAGAAACCATCTCTGATTGGATTTAGCCAAATTAGGGAAATTGGAATAGGGTGTTCTGATGTCAGCCTAAAACACTATCCTGCCCCCTTTATCACCTGCAGGATAATTTTCAAAGCTTGTTCAAACTTTTAAGAATAGCTGTAGTTTTTGTGTGTTTCATGTTCACAGGCTTACTAATGGACTAAATTGTAAAAGAAACTTATCATACTTTGCTTTCTCTTATTACTCTGTAGTTGCCAGGTTTAAATGCTTACAAAGACTACTGTAGTAACCAGCTGGCAGCCAAAGCTCTTCTTGATCAAAAGAAACAAGATCCAAGAGTTCAAGACTTTCTTCAGCGATGTCTTGAGTCTCCCTTCAGTCGAAAACTAGATCTTTGGAGCTTCCTAGATATTCCTCGAAGTCGCCTAGTCAAATACCCTTTACTGTTAAAAGAAATTCTTAGACACACTCCAAAAGACCACCCTGATGTTCAGCTTCTGGAAGAAGCTGTAAGTAGTCAAATACATGACTCGTATGTTTTGCGCATTTATGTATTAGCTTGCCTTAGAAAGGTTTACAGTGATACTCTCAAATTTGATGCATATTGAAGTGTCATGTTGTTTTAAGTACCCACTATGATAGTTTATTGTGCACTAAGCATAAAGAGATGTAACACACTTTATATTTAATTACAAGGCTGGATTCTAATCTGATCTCTTTCAGTCGGTATGTGACTTTGGGCAAATCACCCAAGTTGGCTGAGGCTGTTTCCTCATCTGTAAAATAAAGGAACTGACTGAATTTACTGATTTCTAGAGTTCCTTCAAGCTTTACCATTCTATCATTTTAATAAAACATTTGAGCCCCATGGGGGAACGGAGTAAGTTAATGGATTAATAATGCTCCATCAATGTTTTGATAATTTTTAGATACTGATAATACAAGGAGTTCTCTCTGATATCAACTTGAAGAAAGGTGAATCAGAATGCCAGTATTACATTGACAAACTGGAGTATCTGGATGAAAAGCAGAAGGATCCTAGAATTGAAGCAAGCAAAGTATTGCTTTGCCACGGGGAACTGAAGAACAAAAATGGACATGTGAGTGTATTTGAACACTAATGTTAAGTGAGCTATAACTTTTCTTTTCCATTCAGATTTTCCACATAAATGATGAAGCAGGTTTATAAAATAAATTCTTTACATAATGAAAGGTTACTGATTTTTATGTTATTAGCTTTAATAAAGCAAACATGGTTTCTGTTGTTACAGAATGACTTAAATGCCTCAGTGGAAAATCAGTAATACCTAATTTTTAGTTCTGAAGCATAAGTTGTCAACTTGTTTGGTTAGGGATTCCTTTATAAGTAGTTTCATAATGTTTGATAAAAAAATATTTTAAAAGTTTTTGTGGAATTTATACTGATGGAAGTCATTCTTAGCACTATCAAACAAATTTCTGCATCAGATTGAATGAAAGCAAACTTATTTTTTATATAATTACAAAAATATGTAAGAACAAAGTATAAACATGGGTACTATTTTTGTTTCATAAAGTGCTTTTCAAAAGCTCGATTTTTGTAAGTTGAGGTTCTTTGTGGAAACAGTTGAAATCTGACATCTCTGATTTCTATCATGAGGCCTAATTGTTTTAAAAGGCATAAATTGGTGTGTGACAAAACAGAGCCATAAACATTATACCAGCTTGCATTTTTTAATCCTTTATTAGAAAACTGGTATATAGTACTAGTGTTTCCAGTCATGTTACTGCTGGTAAACAGGTCTTTGTGGGAGCAGCATTTACTCAGCTGCTGCTTAATCTAATGTTGCACACTGACTTTCAAGTTTTATGTAGTCTGAGACCAGAAAAGCTTTCTGTGTAGAACATGCACAGCCTTGAAATCACCATCTCTATGGGGTCATTTGGAAGGGTATCTTAATAAACTAATGTGGTAAAATTAATGTTATATCAAGTTATTTTAACAATGGATCTCCTCACCTGTAGTCAAAGGTTCCATACTTAGGAAGTATTTGTGTTCTGTTTCTTCAGAAACTTTACGTTTTCCTGTTTCAAGACATCTTGGTTTTGACCCGGCCTGTTACACGAAATGAGCGACACTCCTACCAGGTGTACCGGCAGCCTATTCCAGTCCAAGAGCTGGTCTTGGAAGACCTGCAGGATGGAGACGTGAGAATGGGAGGGTCCTTTAGAGGGGCTTTCAGCAACTCAGATAAAGGTAAAAATACTAGCTTTAAAACATTTTAAATAATCTCAAAACCTAAATAAATTTAGTTTTAATCTTTAAGAATTCTGTTCCTGCACAAAAACAGCTAAAAATGAAGTGGGTTCCATTGTCCTATATATACTATTACACTCATTCAGATGTAAGGTGCTTCGCTACTCTAACACCAGCAAGTGTACCTCATAAGTCATATGCAGGCTTTATTTCATCTGTCTTCCTAATTAATTTTCATATTATATAAATAGCACCCTTAGTAGAATGGTATGACCATATAACCACTTTATCTAGAATTAACATTTTCTTTATGTCTTCTTTCCTTATTTTTATTTCTCTAGCTAAAAATATCTTTAGAGTTCGCTTCCAAGATCCCTCTCCAGGCCAGTCACACACTCTACAAGCAAATGATGTCTTCCACAAGCAGCAGTGGTTCAACTGCATTCGCACTGCTATTGCCCCTTTCCAGCAGGCCGCCAGTCCAGGCGAGCTGCAGGATTTGCCAGAGCTCCATGAGGAGTATGAGGAGAACAACCCCTCCACCGGGAACATCAGGGCTGAGAGGAGGGCATCCATGGTGTCCAGTGTGACTCAGGTCAAAGTTGATGGAGATGTTTCTGAATGTGGGTCTCCGGTGCACACAGCAGACAACAGTAAGAGTGTCAAAGCACACCGAACACAATCTGGCTTCCGAAAACCAAGGGACAAAGCCCAGTTCAGCGGAAAACGAAAAGAGACTTTGGTATAAAGTGTGTTAACTAGTGGAAAAACTGTCTATTTATAAATGTGTACATTTGTTTTTTCTTGTAATGTGAGCATGGAAGCATTGCAGGGTTACTTAATACCAGTCTTAACATTTTCTATGTTTTTGGTTGGTTTTAATTGTTGTTCTTGGAAGATTTTGTTATTGTTGTTGTTTTTCATGGCAGCTAAAGTTATACATACAGATTACTGTTAAACTACAATTTCTTTTTCCAAATATTTTCTCATTTTATTTAGAGCATTCAAGCCTGGTATTTTTAATCAAATGAAATATTTATGAAAGGGGTTTTCTCTTCATTCTGCGTTCATCATGACTTTTCAATACCAGCCAATTGTGATATTTACATTATTTGCCAAAATTTGAAATTTTAACCTTGGCACCTAAAATTTACATGAAATACATGTAGTATTTCAGAATTTACATGAGAGCTTTGGAAAACAGACCATCAAACTTAATAGGTTTCCATTTTTCAACTGGAATGCTTTATATTAGTTTGTTTTTCACTGCACATTCCTCATTTTTCATTCATTTAACCTGCCAATTATTTAATTTTTTTACTGTAGTTTTTAGTATTTGCTTTTATTTTTTTACTTTAATGCCTTTTATAATTGGCATGTCTTTAAAATATTTTTCTTCCTTGATTAAAAAATGTGTGTGTGTATAAATATGTATTTTTTAATCATATTAACTTGACCAAGTGAAACCAAGCCATACTGTTTTTGAGCCAATTAAGAAAATTGCCATTTTTAAAGTGTAACATTTTGGGGTAAACACACATGAACTGACTCAGTATATTCTGGACTACTGAAAGAAAACCACCTTAAGGATTTTGTTGAAAGTTTTAGTGTTTGAAAAGCAAGAGGGAAGGCAGTTGACTGGTAATAAGGTTTTTTGTTTTGTTTTGTTTTTTAAATAACAGGAGGTAAAAGAGAGTAGTTTTGTCTTAAAGGGAAAATGTCTGGTTGTGCCAGAATGTGAAAGGTGATAGTAAAAGCTAAACTTTGAGGGTATGTAGTAAGTTGTAGAAGGTTTGGGGGAAGTGAACTTTATTTGCCTTGGTTTACAGTACCTGCAAACAACGGTTTGAAAAGACAATGAATATGTTGAAATTTTGACCACATTAGGTCAGTTTTGGTGGGTTTATTCAATATCAGAGAGAAAAAAGTCTGATTTATCTTTTATTGTAAAATGTTTCTGTTCAAATGAGATCCTAGTCTTTAAGGGGGAACTAAAGGCCCTGTGTCATGGCAGATTGATAATAGTGATCAGTTCAAGTTAAGTGTTGTCCATTAGGTGAACCATGTTGGGCTAGTGGAAGGGAAAATTGAAAAATAATGTAAATAGATGAATACAAATGATTTCTCTGTATAAATGAATTATACAATTAAAAGAAAAAAGCACACACATAATCACTCTTAAAGGTTTCTTGGCTGGTGGATGTTTGGGGAACATTTGCCAGTTTTTTTGGTATTACAAAGGAGGTAATGGCAGACCACAAAAGTCTTAAAAAATTATCCATACTTAAATTCTTGCAGCTCATTGATGAATAAGAGAAAGATTCAGTTAGGTCCTTTTGTGCATATCATTAAGCCATTTAGGATGCAATTTAATCAGAAACAGCAATGGAAGACAGCTAAATATCTGGCCACTTTGTGGCTTTGATAGTAAGGCAGATAGCAAGGCATCTTGATGAATTTGATTAATTTCAAAGTTTAACTTAAGAATCTCAAGTCTTGCCTGACCAGGCAGTGGCGCAGTGGATAGAGCGTCGGATGGGGCTGCGGAAGACCCAGGTTTGAGACCCTGAGCGCGCCAGCTTGGACCCAAGGTCACTGGCTCCAGCAAGGGGTTGCTCAGTCTGCTGAAGGCCCGTGGTCAAGGCACATGTGAGAAAGCAATCAGTGAACAACTAAGGTGTTGTGATGGTAGCGAAAAACTAATGATTGATGCATCTCACCTCTCTCCGTTCCTGTCTGTCTGTCCCTATCTATCCCTCTCTCTGACTCTCTCTCTGTCCTTGGAAAAAATAAATAAAGGTAAAAAAAAAATCTCAGGTCTCTAACTGTGACCTAAGAGACATGTCAAACCATTGCAGTATATGGACTTAATTGGATCCTAAATCAAGCAAACTTTTATTAAGACAATTGGAAATATCCAGTATTGACTGGATATTTGAAGTTCATTAGTTATGTGTTTCTGTTTCACAGTAATTTGCTGATTGCAATCCCTTTAGAGACAAATTCTGAAGTATTTATTGGTAAAATTATATGGTGTCTAGGATTTCCTTCAAAATTATGGGGCAGGAAAATAGTTGGAGCTAAAATGAAACAAGGATTGGCCATAAACTTAGAATTGCTGAAGCTGCATAAGAGATACTGAAAATTCATTATAGTCTTTGCATATCTTTTTGTATATGTTTGAAATTTCTTGCTAAAAAAGGAAAAGATAGCCTGGCCTGTGGTGGCACAGTGGATAAACATCCACGTAGAACACTGAGTCACGGGTTCAAAACCTTGGGTGCGCCCTGTTAAGGCACATATGAGAGTTGATGTTTCCTGCTCCTCCCCCCTTCTCTCTGCCTGTCTCTTTCTCTCTCTCTCTCTCTCAAATGAACAAATAAAGTCATTTAAAAGAAATTTTTTAAGTAAAAGAACTTAAGGAATTGTAGGTATCTAGTAAGTTTCCAACTGCTCAACCTCTTAATCTCCTCCGAGCCCCCAGCCTTCACTTTTCAAAGTAAAGTCAGAGTGTTGCTCAAACACAGCTGCCTTTGCTCTTTGCCACCTCATAAGAAATTCTAACCTTTTGCCTAAATTCGACACTCATAACCTCTTTAACAGTTTGGCAATAGTATTAGACTAATCTGGACTCTGATTTAATTCACACAGCCCTTTCCTCCTCCTCTTTTCCTGTGTGTCTCTCTCTCCCTCTACCACTACTTGTTTTCTTTATCTACCCCATTTTCTCTGACATACAAACATGGAACCACAGCTGTGTAAGATGAAAGCAGTGAGGTATGTTTCCCATTCACCCAGTGAAACAACTCTATGTAACCCAACCCTGACAATTTCCAGCAAGGGTCAGTGTATTAACTACATTCCTGCCTCTTAAGAAAGGAACTACCATTTTAGTATCTGATAATGTTTGTGCTGTTAAATAGACCAGAAAGTAAGGCAAAATTACAGCTAGTGCTCGACTTACGATCACGATTGGTTCCAACAGACCGGTCATAACACGATTTGGTCGTAAGTTGAGTAGGTTATATGTACAGTACTGTGAAATGATGTTATAAAAACCTTTAAGTCATTTTATCAGAATTTTCTTTCAGTATTATATATCAGAATTTTCTTTGTTCATTTTATGCCATTTGTATAATCTCTACACCATTTTGTTTTTTATTTTTACATTCGTCAGGTTTAAGTAAAACACTGCATTACCAGTACAACTGGTTTAATATTTGCAAAACATACAAAATTGCAAAATACAGATGCATACAAAAACTGCTCCAGTCGCGGAGCAGTCGTGGCTAGCGATTGTGGTCTCAAGGTCAAATGGTCGTAAGTTGCATAGGTTGTAAGTCGATCAATACCTGTAGCTACATTTAAAGATTTCTGATAATCTGCCATAGAATTCTGATTTTTCCATGTAGCTGCTGCTGTAGGCAGGGGAAAGATTTGCATCTCCCTCCTACACTGAGCAGGACAAGCAAAGACAGATCAAGTTAGGTTGAGCATTTAGTTTGGTCCCCTCCCTACCAGCTGAGGCATCTGAAATCTGAAAGCATCAGGTGAAGTGCCCAACATCACAGCTGGCATGTGACAAGCTAAAATGAAAGGCAGTTATGTACCAGTCCTCTTGACCCAAGCATCCTAGTCACCCCCACCCCAACTACCACTGCTCAGAAATCCACCTCTTGTGGAAAACCTTGTCTGTCTTTCACCCTGGCCCCAAGCTTACACTACTGCCCAGTATTCCAGCTCATTCTGCACCACAACTCTTCAGCTTCCTCTAAGAAAAGTTGACTCAACCCACCATGCCTCCCATCTTCAGTGGCCTGTGCCTTCTAAGATTAATTCACCAGATTCAGTCTTCCAGCAGCATATGCCGCCTCCCTTTTGAAAATACCTCCAGCTCCTGTGCCAGCACATTTCTCCTTGTTCTGCCTTCCCAGCATCCTTTCTCCTTTGAGCCCTTCTCTTCCAGACCTCTAAATGTTGAAATGCCATAGAATTTAGTCCCCAGACCTCTTTTTTCATACTGGGAAATATGACCTGTTCCCATGACTTGAGCATCACCAACACCCAACAACTCCCAAATTTACATCTTCAGTTTCTCACCTCCCTCTGAGCAGACTCACCACCCAGCAGCCTATCTGATGTGCCCACTTGGAAGTGGCTTAACAAGACCCAGGAGAACTATTGCTTGTCCATCCCTAATTCTTTTCTAATCTTTCCATCTCAGAAAACGCCATTACCATACATCAGATCTGATTCCTCTAATGCTCCATAACTACTTCCATAAGCCATGTCGCCTCCACTTTCACAATATATTTAGGATTCTACCACTGCCCACCACTTTCATTGTTCCAAGTTAGTATTACCTGCAATAGCTCTGGTCTGAAGAAAAGCAACAGCCACCTAACTGGTTCCCTCACATTCCATACCCCCCCCCCTTTTTTTTAGCGAGAAGAGGAGAGATAGACTCCTGCATGCGCCTGATCAGGATCCACCTGGCAACCCCTTCTGGGGCTGATGCTCAAATCAGCTGAGTTGTTCTGTGCTCCTGGGGCTAACACTCGAACCAGTCGAGCCACTGGCTGTGAGAGGGGAAAAGAAAGAGGAGGGGGAGGGAAGCAGATGGTCACTTCTCTTGTGTGCCCTGACTGGGGATTATACCTGGGATATCTGCACTCTGGGCCAACACTCTACCCATTGAGCAAACTGGCCAGGGCTTCCACTCTACTTTTCAATTCCTTCTCCATATGGGAACCAGATAATCTTTTTTGGTGCTAAAAATCATACATATTTATTATGGAAAATTTTCAAAATTCAGAAAATTATAAAAAATAAATTACCTGAAGAGAATGAGAAGACTTTCGAACCCTGACTACAGACAAGAAAAATATTTGTAAAAGACACATCTGATGAAGGACTACTATCTAAAATACGCAAAGAAAAATCTTAAGTAGCAAGTGAACAAACCATTTTAAAATGGACAAAAGACCTAGACATCTCACTAAAGAAGATAATGCAGATAGCAAAATAAGCATCTGGAAAGATGACTGAAATCCGAGACACTGACGACAACAGACACATCCGAGGATGTGGATGGAGCAACAAGAACTTCATTGCTGAGGATGCAAATGGTGCAGCCACTTGGAAGACAATTTTTTAAACTACAAAGTACAAAACCTTCCACATGACCCAGCTATCGTAAACAAGTAGAAAACATGTCCACGCAAAAACCTGCGGCTTTATTCACAATTTCCAAAACTTGGAAGCAACCAAGATGTCCTGGTGAATGAATAAACTGTGGTTCATCCAGACAATGGTACGTTCATCACTAAAAAGAAATGAACCAGCAAGCCATGAAAAGGCATGAAAGAAACTTAAATGCACATGACTAAATGAAAGAAGCCAACTTGAAAAGGTTGCATACTGTGTGATTTCAACTCTACAACATTCTGGAGTAAAAATATCAGTGGTTTTCAAGGGTGAAGGGTAGGAGATGGATAAATAGGTGGAGCAAAGAGATATTTTTAGGGCAGTGGATCTACGGTATATGACACTATACTGGTAGGTACAGATCATTATACATTTGTTCAAAATCATAGAGTGCACACCACCAAGAGTGAGCCCTCATGTAATCTATGGGCTTTGGGTGATCATGATGTCAATGTAGGTTCATCAATTATAAACGTACTGTCTGGTTCGGGATGTTGATGATGAAGGAAGTTATGCATGAGGGAGGAGGAGGGATTCTATACTCCATCTAATTTAGCTGTGAACCTAAAAATCCTCCAGAAAAAAGTGCCATTAGGAGTCCACATCCTTCAAGTCACAGAGACCAAAATTGAAATAATACTGTACATATTCTATAGGCAAACATTGAATGTAAATGCTTAGCAAGGTGACGCAAGCCTGTCTGGATGTCTGGGCCACAAGCCTTTGCTCTCAGACTGTAACTGCATAATGGACATTGTTCATATATGCAGCAAGAGGTCAGAATCTTGCTGTAACCCCAGGCCCCGCTGGCCAGAGCAGCCTGCACCTCCGACTCCTAAAGAATCAGAATCTATGGCATAAATGTGACTGTAGGGCCCACCCTTCATATGCAGGGACAAAGCAAGTGGGAGCACATGAAGAGGGTGACAGCCTCACCCTACATCAGCAGTAACACCCCGTCCTGGAAGTATAACAGCCTAGCTTCTTTTAGGCCTCTCCAGTTGATTCTGGGACTGACCTGGATTGTTTTCAGCTAACCTGGTGTCAACCAAGCTTGGGGTCAAGGCCTACTGCCTTTGCATTTCCCTTCTCTCCTCACCAGGAAGCAGCCCGTGGCTATGGCTCCAGTCCTCCTCCAAGTGGGGCTGAGTGATGAGATCATGAACGATCAGGTTGTACCCCTTTGGTTGGATTGTTTCTCTCCCCTTAAGGCCCTTTTTTCCTGCAGTTCAAACTACAGCTCTGTTGAACAGGACTTGAAAGGTTGGCGTCAGGCCTCCTTCCACTCCTGGAAACTGCTCCAGGGCTGGAAAAGAGTCTGTTATCTGACATCACTTACCTTTGCCAACCATCAAGCATAGACTTTGTCTGTCTTCTGGCAGACTCCACGCCAGCCTCCAACACACTCCCGCCTGCTGAGCCTCCATAGGTTCTCTCCATCTTGGGTGATTTCCAGGTATGAGCTCAGCCCTCAGCTTCACACCCACTTGTCCAGAGAAACATGTGGAATTTGTGGTCACTGGGGGAGGAAAGGCAACAAGTCTTGAGGGACTGTGGAGAGGGAGAAGGGGGGAGGCAAAAGGCAGGAGGTACCCCTGGATCTGGCTTAGGGTGGAGTTGCAGCGCCACTTTCTTCCCCTGGTTTCTGTTCATGTTTCAGATTCTCGTGTCTATGCATGGGACAGGAGAGAGGTTTTAGCACAGTCTCAGCCTCAAAATTAAGACAGTGAAGCTGACCACAGGACAGGTCCCACAAACTTTATTTATTGTATTGTATACAATAAATAGCATATTTATTTTCTAGAGCATCAGAAGTATAGCACATTTTATAGGGTGGCCGATGTAGCTGTAAACTCAACACAGCCTTTAGACTCACCAGCGCAGGCAAGCCTGTGAGTCACATGTGTTCTCTCAGACCCATGCATGCCTGCTGACCCCAGTGCGGAGCGTGCTTTTCCAAAACAAAGGAAAATGACACACAGGTATATAAACACACACTCCTGTACAACCCATCTGAGAGCAACTGGGGAGGGTCCCTGATACCATGAAACTGTGTTTGCCTACAGGAAAGAAGCATGAAACAATCTTTTCCACAAATGGAAACTATTTCTATAATTCTCTGCTGTTCTAACTTACAGCCAGGTCCTCCAGGGCTGACAGTCCCAAGAACTTTCCACTCAGTTGCTTTGTTGCAGTAACTGGCAAACAAGCACAGCGGTTGGCATCTGCCTGCTTAATGGCACATGTTTGAAACATGCAAAATTTTCCATTGGTTCTGGGAAGTTCTGAAGTCAGCGCCTGAGAGAAGCAGTGCCGTGAGCCAGCAACGCTGAGCACCTTGAATCCTCCTCACGAGCCAGGCTGGCTCTGATCTGGGATTTGCCCACATGGTTCCCCACTTGGAATGCTGTTCCTCCCTCTTCTCTCCCTCCATCCCTCAGCCTCATGACCTCCTACCCATCCTTCAAGACCCAGCTAGGCCTCACTGTTCTAGGGAGCCTTCCCTGACTCCCCCACTGACCAATTCCTTTTGCTGTGTCCTCACTCATCCCACCCAGATATCTATTGCTGCCCATGACTCAATACTTTCCAGTTTGAGTACCACCTTCTCTACTAGTCTGAGTTTACTGGTCTTTGTGTCTCCAGTACCACTTCTGATATGAAGAATGTGTTCAAATGTGTTTGCCAAATGAGGCAGAAAGGCTAAATTTTTTTCTGCTCTGTGGTAGCAAGAGTCAATGGCACAGAACTGGCTGGTCAGACTCGCAGACTTACAGAACTGTGGGGTCCTGTGGTAGCCAGCCTTTCCATGATCCTCCTTCTGGACTCCACACCTTCTCCAGGCCCTTCCCACAATGTATCAGGGCTGGTCTGCAGGCCAATAGAGTAAGATGGACGTGACATGGGACTTCCTTCTGCCTTGCTCTGCCATAAGTCACTTACTCTGGATGAAGCCAGATGCCATGTTGTAAGGACTTGTGCTGCCTGAGGAGAGGTTCAGGGAAGGTGGAGCTGAGCCTCCTGCCAGCACCAGCTTGCCCACCCTGAGGGAGCACCCAGGAGCAGACTGCCTGCCCCAGCTGGAGCCTTCCAACAATGAAGTCTCACCCACTGACTTCTTGACTGTAACCTCACCAAAGATACTGTCCCAGGACCATTAGCTAAGCTGCTACCAGAGAAATGGTGACATAATGCGTGTTTATTACTGTCTTAAGCCACAATGTTTTTATATACTTTTAATGCAACAATAACTAACTAATATGCAAGTCCTAAAAGCTCAGTTGGGTTGTAAGTATTATGGGGAGAATCATGGGAGGACCAGGCCAGCAGCAGGAGCTCACCAGTGCCCAGGATTGGACCAAACCAGAGGGAACAAATAAGGAGTAAATTTCAGGAGAAGAGGCCAAGGCTCTTCAGGGGCCCAAAGCAGAGGAGTACGTCAGACAAACATTGACCAGGCATGGCCGTGCTCTGAGGTCTGAGGCCTGCTGCTCTTTGTCCCTGAATCCTACATCCCAGGGCACCAAGCAAGTAAGCTGACCTTGAATGCCCCAGTCTTACTCAACCTCTTTTGTTTTCACAGCCCGGGAAACTGACTAGTCGGTGGCCACAAAGCTACTGCATGGTGGTGGAACTGAGAATGGGGCCCAGCTTCTTAGCTCCAACTCTGTCTGACTCTTGGCTACGCCTCCTCTCCCTCTCCTTTTCCCCATCCTTCCTCCCTCCCTCCCTTTCTCCCTCCCTTCCTTCCTTCCTTTTGCTTCTCTTACATAAAACATTCCTGATCAGCTTAATCCTGGAAGTATAACAGCCATGCAAGATTTGTGGAACATGTGAACATCGTGGTTTAACAACAACTAATAAGCACCACCATTTGTTAGGTATCCACCGTCTGCATACAACCTCACACCTACCTTTTTTGGGGGGAAAAAAACTCTAAACCGAGGCTCTCGCTCAATCTGTCCTCTTTTCTTCCCACCTGGCTCTGTCTCGCACTGAGGGACATGGCATATGCCCAGCCCACAGGTCAACATCTTGCCCACACCCCCCACATACCACGTATGTCCCACCCTCACCAAACAGCTGGGCCCTGGGTTGAGGTGTGCGAATGGCTGCAGGGGTCCCAAATGGCGACCTCCACCAGCCAACACGTTCCCTATCATGTAGTCAAGGGACATAGGAGCCAGGTCACTCTGAGAAGGACTCTGTGGTCAAGTGGCTATGAAGTGAGCTCCACCAGCTTGTGTTCTGGAAGACCACAGATACATTGCAATCATTGTGTGTTACTACCAATTTTTATTCTGGGTATCCCCAAAATGCCTCATTGCTCATGCTTATTAACTTTATTTTCATAATGTAATTAAGCTTCATCTGTTACTATATCACAAAAATGTGGCCAAAGAGGTATTTTCACTGACTCTCAAAGTAAGTGTTGGTGTGGCCTGGCCTAAGTCATAGGCTAAGTATTCTTGAAATTTCCTTTGGAGAGTGGGTCAGGCGTATAGCAGACATCTCAAAGGGACTGACAGTGACCCTCAGCAGCTGAGCCCCTCTCCCAAAGGGTCTGTGATAGGGACGCATGTGCTGTGTATGTCAAGATGCCATGGACTAAGATAACAAATGGGGGCTTCAAATATTAGCCACAAATCAAAAGTCACGCTCTGGACGCTGCCCACGGTGTGGCAGGCACAGGCCTGTAGCTGTTCCCTTCTGCAGGGAATGGCCTGTCCTTCCCACCCTTTGGGTAGTTCTTGCATTTCACTGGGAGCCAACTCAATGTCCAGCCTGGGTAGCATTGCCCTTAAAATCCAGGCAGCTCTATAATCTTCCCCACGTTTTACCTGGTGGTACCCAGGAGACCCAAAACTCCCCAGGGGACCTGGGCAGATGTCCCTTTCTCCTGCTCCAGTCCCTGGAGCGACAGCTTCATCAGAACCAGTGTTGTCTGCCAGCCTTTGACAATTGTGCTTCCTCGCATTTCCACACTAGCCTTTTATCTAGTCTTCCTTATACACTAGAAGCTTCCAGAAGCCCAACTCTTGGCTTTATAACCTATACAGGTTTACCAGATGACCTATTTGCTATCATCTATTTATATCAACAGCATCTCTTGGGTGTCTATCCATTGGTCAAATGAGTTTGTAAATAAATATATATGTTTGCTCACTTATAGTTTGCATTTGGTGTGGGAGACAGGCTCTAGGCTGGCAAAGTCATTATAGCCTAAGGCATAGTTTTAAGCCTAAACTTTTCCCCACACCCTTGACTGTTGCATAATGTGGGATGGTGCACTCTTATGAGGAATCCCATTTATGCCTCAGATAAGTGGCTTTGTATCAGAGACTTTATTATTTATAGATTGGATTAAAGGCTTGGATTTCTACATTATAAAATGGGCAGACCGGGCTTGCTCTCTCTCTCAGTTCCTGAAATTAGCATTAGAGAGTAGAGTAGAGAAAGGCCACATGGAGGAGAGGAGAAGCAGCCACGATGGCAGAGTGCTTAAGGAAAAGCCAGTTTGTGCAGTTTGTGCAGAGAGAAGGAGATGGGGAACAGAGGTGAATAAGGCTGGTGAGGTACAAACCTTTGATCCTAGAAAACTCGGATAAATCAGTGGCTTTGGGAGCCCTGAATGGAAAGAGAAGTGTTTTCCCACTGTGTGTATTTCTTACCCGCCAGGTGCAAGCTAGGATTAAAGCTAGTGGCCCACCAGTTCTTGGCTCTGTTGTTTCATTACCGTCTGTCTGAATCAAATGTGAACCTGCACGGGCCAGGAAGCTGTGATGGTGGCCGTGGCTACTGGCCTTACACCATCCCAATTTCCTCCCTAAGTTATTGACCTTAACCTTCATTCTCTAGCTTTCCTGGACATGAAGGACAAGAAGTGCTCTCTCTCTTATTTCCTTCCTTCAGGTCATTGTACCAGTCCCTCTAACAGTCCCCTGCCTCTCTGTCTCTCTTTAGGTTAATAGAAATCTGCAGGTCACAGTGCTTTCCTTGATGAGCAAAAACAGAAGTTTCAAGGCCTCAAGGAAGTTTTGAAAACCTTTAGTGAAATGAAAATCAGAAGATTTGGAAGCTTTATCTTGAAAGGGTTCCCCTCTGTGTCTGCGGCCAGATTTTGGTCCTGAGTTCCCCCTGAACTTGAGAAAGGAACAGGAGGCAACCAGTGCAGTGCCCCTTCTCAAGGTGGGAGAGCCTCAGGAGGGAAGGTCACCTGCGGCACCAGAGCAGCCAGGCTCCCCCCCCCCCGCCCCCCCCCCGCCCTACACCCACATGTACCAAATGCAGGCTTCTCTCCCAGGGGCGTCTCTGCAGGTAAGGTTCCCTGCCTGTGTCCCTCACTGTTCTGTTCTCTGCCTCTCCCATTCTCCTACTCCCTCTCACCCCATCCCCATCACCCCCTGTTTTTCTCTCCTAGGCACTGCTCAAACCCCTCCCTGTATGGCCTTGGTGCCTTACTAAGTGTAATGGAAGGTTGGGTTACACCCATGATCCCAAAGGTCCAATCATTTGAGAGCCACCATCACAATTTTGTATTTTTTGTACTCCTCTACTTGATATTTTTGGCTCTATACATTCTGCATTTAGTAAATGTAATTGAAATGACCATGTTGGGCAGATAAAATATATTATGCTCACTTTGTTAAAGATGGCACTGCCCACATGGAAGTCTGTTGATATTAATGTGTGTTGGGAACAGGCTGTGGGCAGGCCAGGTCGTTATAGCCTAAGGCTTAGTTTTAAGAGTAAGCTTTACCCCACACCCTTGACTGATTGGATGATGTGGGGTGGTGCACTCTCATGAGGAATCCTCCCATTATGCCTCAGATAAGTGACTTTGTGTCAGAGACTTTCTTATTTGTAGATTGGATTAAAGGTTTGTATTTCTACACTATAAAGTGGGGCAGACCAGGAGCTTGCTCCTTCTCAGTTCCTGAGATTAGTATCAGAGAGGAGAGCAGATGAAGGCCACGTGGAGGCCAGGAGAAGCAGCCAAGATGGCGGAATGCTGAGGAAGAAGCCAGTTTGTGCAGAGTTTGTGTAGATAGAAGGAGATGGGAAACAGTGGTGAATAAACCTTTGATTCTAGGAAACTCGGATAAATCAGTAGCTTTGTGAGCACTGAATGAGTGGGTTTTGGAGCCCAGTGTGTGTTTTTGCTTGCCGGCCGGGTGCAAGTTATAATTAACGCTGATGGCCCACCAGTTCTTGGCTCCGTTGTTTCATTACCAACTGTTCGAATCTAATGCAAACCTGCATTGGCCAGGCGGCTCTGATAGTGGCCTTGGCCACTGGCTTTACAGACCACTTCATGTCACTTTTATAAGTAGAAAACAAGCTTCCCTTTCTATGAATAGAATGAAACAATATGTTGGGCAGATAAAATATATTATGCTCACTTTGTTAAAGATAGTGCTGCCCACATGGAAACCCATCGCCCAGGTGATATTAGTTGCCCTTATGCTTGGGATGGGTGTAATTATATTATTGTGTGTAGGGGACAGGCTTTAATCAGACAGGGACATTATAGCCGAAGGCTGAGTTTTAAGACTAAGCTTTTCTCCACACCCTTGACTGACTGGATGATGTGGGGTGGTGCACCCATGAGGAATCCTCCCATTATGCCTCAGATAAGTGGCTTTGTATCAGAGACTTTCTTATTTGTAGATTGGCTTAAAGGTTTGGATTTCTACACTATAAAGTGGGGCAGACCGGGAGCTTGCTCTCTCTCAGTTTCTGAGGTTAGCATTAGGGAGGAGAGCAGATTAAGGCCACATGGGGGCCAGGAGAAGCAGCCAAGTTGGTGGAGTGCTGAGGAAGAAGCCAGTTTGTGCAGTTTGTGCAGAGAGAAGGAGATGGGAAACAGAGGTGAATAAGTCTGGTGAGCTAGAAACTGATGATAGGAAACTCAGATAAGTCAGTAGCTTTGTGAGCACTGAATGAGTGGGTTTTGGAGCCCAGTGTGTGTTTTTACTTGCCCGCCTGGTGCAAGCTAGAATTAAAGCTGATGGCTCACCAATTCTTGGCTCCGTTGTTTCATTACCAACTGTCCGAATCTAATGAGAAACTGCACTGGCCAGTCGGCTGTGATGGTGGCTGTTGGGCAGATAAAATATAATATGCTCACTTTGTTAAATATGGCGCTGCCCACATGGAAACCCATCACCCAGGTGATATTATTTGCCCTTATGCTTGGGATGGCTCTGGGGGAAAAGCTGTAATATAAGCAGGCCAGGTCATTATAGCTTAAGGCTTTGTTTTAAGAGTAAGCTTTTCCCCACACCTTTGACTGATTGGATGATGTGGGGTGGTGCGCTCTCCTGAGGAATCCCATTGTGCCTCGGATGGGTGGCTTTGTATTGGAGACTTCCTTGTTTGTGTAATTGGATTGGAGGTTTTGATTTTACACTATAAAGTGGGACCAGCTGGGAGCTTGCTCTCTCTTGGTTCCTGAGGTATTAGAGAGGAGAGCAGATTAAGGCCACATGGAGGCCAGGAGAAGCAGCCAAGATGGCAGAATGCTGAGTGAGAAGCCAGTTTGTTAAGAGTTTGTGCAGGAGGAGATGGGGAACAGAGATTGTTGGGCAGATAAAATATATTATGCTCACTTTGTTAAAGATGGTGCTGCCCACATGGAAGTTTGTTGATATTAATGTGTTTTCTGGAAAAGGCTGTGGGCAGGCCGGGTCGTTGTAGCCTAAGGCTTAGTTTTAAGAGTAAGCTCTTCTCCACACCCTTGACTGATTGGATGACGTAGGGTGGTGCACTCTCCTGAGGAATCCCATTATACAGAGACTTCCTTGTTTGTATAATTGGATTAAAGGTTTTGATTCTATGGTATAAAGTGGGAGAGACCAGTAGCTTGATCTCTCTCTCTTGGTTCTTGGTTCCTGAGGTATTAGAGAGGAGAGCAGATTAAGGCCACATGGAGGCCAGGAGAAGCAGTCAAGATGGCTGAATGCTGAGGGAGAAGTCAGTTTGTTAAGAGTTTGTGCTGGAGGAGATGGGAAACAGAGGTGAATAAGTCTGGTGAGCTAGAAATCTTTGATTCTAGGAAACTCGGATAAGTCAGTAGCTTTGTGAGCACTGAATGAGTGGGTTTTGGAGCCCAGTGTGTGTTTTTGCTTGCCCGCTGGGTGCAAGCTAGAATTAAAGCTGATGGCTCACCAGTTCTTGGCTCTTGTGTTTCATTACTGACTGTTCGAATCTAATGTGAACCTGCACGGGTCAGGTAGCTGTGATGGTGGCCTTGACTACTGACTTTACATTTGGCGTAGTCTGTGGCAGGATTCGATACAGATCGGCATGGAGCCACCACCACCTTTGAGTGGTGGAGTAGAGGACTGGTTGCTGTTTTGGTTTCCCCATAGCTGTTTTTTTGGGGACTGTAGGCTAGCTGACTTTTACAGCCATGTGTGAGGAAACTGAGAGCTCTATGAAAGAGGCTTCCCAGGACCTGCAAACCGAGCAGTGGAAGGAGCTGGAGGAAATGTGGAAGAAAGAGATGCCGACCCTGGAGCTGAAGGAAGCACTGGAGGAAGAGGCCGACCAGGTTTGCAAGATTCTCCTGGAAATGGAGCAGACACTGGAGAAGGAATCACAGATTCGTGAGTTGGAGATTACCTGGATGTTGTGGAGAGCCAGCAGGGGCATGAGGCCGGGACCGGAGCTGAGGCCAGGACCGGGGCTGAGGCCGGGGTTGGAGCTGCAAGGCCTGCTGAGCAGAAGGCAGTGGTGGCCCGGAGATCAAGCCCAGCAGCAGGAGCTGGTGTTTTCAGTTCCTCTTTGGAGGATGAGGAGAATCAAGCTGGAGTTAAAATCTGCAGTCTCCAGAAGGTGAGAGCCCACCAGCAAAGAGCTTCTACTACAACCTACGTCTGCGATTTTGGGATATAGGGGTGGATGCCATCATCCTCCCCAGAGCAGAGATGGAAATTCTGACTGCCATGGCCACGTGCTCCTTTTTTGGGACAATGTACAAGCTGCCAGAATGGCAGAGATGAGTGGGGAGGCTAACACCCTATGTGTGTGGACTGATTTCCTAGACTACGACCCGAGTGAGCACTGGCTCATTTGTTGAATGGACTTATAGTTTTTGGACAATGTGAAATACCCTGATGGGGGTGAGGGGTGGCTTTGATGGAGGCTGTCCCCCTGCCCCGGGAAGCCTTTCAAATGGCAAGAGAGAAGGCCGAGGACATTTTGCACTTTTGGCAAAGTGCTTAGAGACTGATGAAATGTGTGTACCTTTGTAATTGTTGAAATTGTATGATTTGTCATGTTGTAATTTGTGTAATGTGCCTAATTTCCTTGTACAGGGATGCCAGTGGTGTAGATCGTGGGTAGTAAAGTGAGCATAAGGGTGGATTGTTGGGCAGATAAAATATATTATGCTCACTTTGTTAAAAATGGCGCTGCCCACATGGAAGTTTGTTGATATTAATGTGTGTTCTGGAAAAGGCTGTGGGCAGGCCGGGTTGTTGTAGCCTAAGGCTTAGTTTTAAGAGTAAGCTCTTCTCCACACCCTTGACTGATTGGATGATATAGGGTGGTGCACTCTCCTGAGGAATCCCATTATACAGAGACTTCCTTGTTTGTATAATTGGATTAAAGGTTTTGATTCTATGGTATAAAGTGGGAGAGACCAGTAGCTTGATCTCTCTCTCTTGATTCTTGGTTCCTGAGGTACTAGAGAGGAGAGCAGATTAAGGCCACATGGAGGCCAGGAGAAGCAGTCAAGATGGCTGAATGCTGAGGGAGAAGTCAGTTTGTTAAGAGTTTGTGCTGGAGGAGATGGGGAACAGAGGTGAATAAGTCTGATGAGCTAGAAACCTTTGATTCTAGGAAACTCGGATAAGTCAGTAGCTTTGTGAGCTCTGAATGAGTGGGTTTTGGAGCCCAGTGTGTGTTTTTGCTTGCCTGCCATGTGCAAGCTAGAATTAAAGCTGATGGCTCTCCTGTTCTTGGCTCTTGTGTTTCATTACCGACTGTTCGAATCTAATGTGAACCTGCACGGATCAGGCTGCTATGATGGTGGCCTTGACCACTGGCTTTACAGTGGCCTTGGCTACTGGCTTTACACAGCCCATAGGACAAAGGACCAGAATTGTTTGGGGACAGATAATGGACTGTTTCCAACCTCCCTCCCCCAGGCCCTGACAGATACCATGGGGGTTCCTGACCGGAAATCCCCTCTGCATCATGGAAAAACCCTCAAAGGAAGTAGAGCAGCCCCCATGGACTGATCAGGCTCCACCCAGAGCTGTGGAAATAAAACACGTTGATCAGCTCAAGCCCAGTTGGAAGCCCCCTGGGCTCTGACAATGCTTGCAGGGACACTGAAGCCTGTGGGAAGACACATGCACCACGTGTCTCCTACAGTTGCATTTCCACCATATTTCACCAGGTCCAAAGTGGTTTTAACTCTTACAACAACTTGAAAAAGTCTGCAGAGGAAGAGGCGTTGCTAATGAGAAACCCACAGCCAGGAAGCTCTTACTCAAGGTCAGCACCAAGGTCAGCTTTTCTCCCCTCACCTCCCTTTCCCTTCCTACCACTGTTGGCATGGATAAGACCTCATCACATTTATTGTGTGGTTCCTTCTAGAACTCATATAGCTAAACCTTCCAAGGCCACTTGGAGTGAAGTTGGCCAAAGCACCTGGAATGAAAAAGAAGAGAACCTGGGTCTGCATACAAGGGTGCACCTCTGCCTTGGTGCTCCCAGACAGCCCACCACACTCCTGCCTCACCAGGGCTTCCTCTTCATAGTGGTTGGTGTGCCCCATCCTGCCTTCTCTACCCTTAGGGGACATGAGCATACACACCTTGTTCCTCTTCTCTCCCCTCCTTCCTCCCTAGGGCTCAGGAAGTGAAGAGTCAGCCCCAGCCCCAAGCCCTGGGCTTACTCAGTTCATACCAGCAGTGACCTTCCTGTCAGCCTTGCCCTGTCCTACTTGTTCCTCCTTTATCAGCCCAGGCTCAGGTCATCAGATCAGCCTCCTCCCCTATGGCTTGTTTCCCTGCTCCCATTTATCCTCCACAGCTCTGCCAGAACAGGCCTCCTATTCACTGACTTAGCCACATACCTCCTCAGATTCGAAGCCTTCAGTGACTCTCCATCTCATTTTCTGGAAAACAAAATGCACTTATCATGCATATAATTACATCATTTATATAAAATAAGATGTTCTGGGCACTTCATCCATACCACTCATGGAAGGCTTCCCAACAGCATTGAGGGAGATATTGTTTTCTCCCACTTAATAAGTGAGGAAACTGAGGCACAGAGAGTGTAACTGATTTACTTGTCCAATGTGACACAGCTGGTAACCGGCTCAACTAGAATTTGAAAAGAGTTCCAGACCTCTGGCAGTCAGGCCTCTGTAACAGGGTCCAACATCTAGCTGGTCTCCCAGCCAGTGTGGATTCCCCCAAAGGCAGTGCAAAAAAAGTCTCAGACTTTTACTCTCAGGGTTCCCTCTGCCAGGAACTTCCTCTCACTTATTGATAGCCTCATCCATCTTCAACACAGAGCCCAGGGCCACCACCTCCGCATCTCTACCCTTTGCTGGGCACACTGGTTAACACTAGAATCCATTGATGAGTCACCTGCCACCCACTGTCTCTGCATATGGTCACTTGTACATATATCTCGTCTTCCTTAGAGAACAGAGGATGGTGTGACATTTGTTCCATGCCCCCATAGACCCATAATAAGGTGGGTGATTCAAGAAAACATTTATGGAGTGAATGAAAAAAATGAATGAATGAATGAATGAATGCATCATCACCATTAACACCTCCACCCTGCTGTTGTGACCACAAGGCTCTTGACTGGGGAAATACAGTTCCTTGAAAGTCCTGCCATCCTCTTCACCAAGGTTTGACTTCCTTTTGGGTCAAAGATACATCAGGCAGAAAAGAGAGTTCCTAAATTGGTGATGTTCCTGTCACCATGTGTCTCTGAGTGGCCGAGTAAGTATTAAAGCTGACAAGTCACCAAGCAGGGCACCATCTGTTCCCAAACAAAGTGATTCAGACTTGCCTTGTTCAACCAGCAGCCTCCCACCATGGAGATCTGTAGAGCTGAGTGCTTACTCTCCGGATCCTCCCTCAGCTCTCCCACATGCCCAGTGGGCATGGGCACCTGGTAGTCAGAGTTTCCAGGGACAGGTCATAGCAGTGCTTCTATTCTTGGCTTTTCAACCTTGCCCACAAACACCTGGGAGCTTACAGAAAATAACCAAGCTCTGGCCCCCACCAACTGGGGGTCAGAAATTAGGGTCCCCACATGGCCTTTTTCAATAGTGCCGTGGGTGCTCTAATTGCACCACCAGGACAAGAATCACTGGTCTCTAACAAAGGTGGGTGCAGGCTGGAAAGGCAGAAATGAAATGGGTGGGTGCCAATGCCCAGGGGTGAGGACCATCTGCAGTGAGGAAAGAGATAAATGTACCCCAAGATAGAGAACAAGTGCAGATAATCAAGAAGGAGCTTGCAGAATGAGGCATTTGGGCCTTTTCCCAGATTACAGGAAAGCCAGAGAGAAGCACAGGGAGAGGCAGGTGAGGTCATCTCTGGGCTGGGCAGCAGGAGGTGAAGGCAAGCCCTGACTTCAGAGGCGCAGACTGGCAAAGGTGGCCTCTGCTCCCTCTAGAGGGTAACTGAGCACAGTGTCAGTGACTGAAGTTAAGGTGGTCATATTTAATGACCCCAAAACTCAGAACCTAGACTAGTTCACAGAGAAGAGGTGACAGAATAATTATCTGGTTGTTCTCAAGACTCTGAAACATACAATTTCAGTCCCCACTGAGAATGTGCTCGTGATGACTTTTCGGTGTAGAAGGGATGATCTTGATTTTGATCTTGATCTGAAAGTTTATAAACTGGTTCAAGTGACCTGACATCTAAATCTTTTTCTGTCCAGAGGTTATATGCCCTAGAATTGCTGCGTTTCTAGAACAAGAGGGAATGGACTTGATGATAAATTTTATGTGTCGGCCTGCCTGGTCTAAGGGATGCCCAGGTAGCTTGTGAGCATTATTTATGGAGATGTCATTGCAGATGTTTCCAGATGAAACTAACATTTGAACTGGTGAACTGAGCAAAGCACATCACACCTCCTCCAATGTGGTGGGCATCACCAATCCACTGAGAGCCCGGAAGAGAACAAAAAGACAGAGGAAAGGCAGATTTGCTCTCTGATTGTGCAGGGACGTCCATCTTCCTCTGCCCTGCATATCAGAGCTCCTGGGTCTCAGGCCTTCAGACTCCAATCAGGACTCACACAGTCAGCCCCCAGTCCTCAGCCTTTAGCCTTGAACTGAACCACACCACTGATTCTCTAGCTTGCAGAAGGTAAAGTTGAGACTTCTCAGGTGAGGCAATTTGTATAATAAATTTCCTCTTATATCTCTCTGTGTATCCTATTCGGTCTCTCTGATTATTACAGAGCTGTTAGAATTTTCTGGTTACGCGTGGGCTGTTTTCGTAAAAACAGGGCATAAGAGAGCTATTATCCCTCTCCTCTAAGAGTGTGACATTGCAAAGATGCCTTTTAGTTCCCTGGACTCTGGAAGCATCTCTGCAAGTGGAAGTGATATACCTTGTGGGGGAGGGAGCCCAGCATCCAGTGCAGATGGTGGGGGGTTAGTGCCAAATCAACCACAGCACAGGAGTCTACACGCTTTGCACTCAGTTTCCATTCTAGTGCAATGTTGTTGGGTTTCACTTTATTATTTGGGGTTCTGAGGGAGGAGGCTCAGCTTTGTTCACAAGAAACTTTAATATATGAGGTGCATTTTAACGAGACAGGGGTCTGTTTGGGAGGGGGGGAATCGAGTCACTCTCTCCCAGAGCACATATTGAGGAACTATGATGTGCCTGGCCCTGTTCTGGAAAGCTTCCTGGAGGACGAGGCATTTGATATGGACCCTAAAAGAAGGATGGATTTATAAGACCTGTCAGGAACAGGTATAAATCAAGATTTAAAAGATCCAGGGAATTCAATGAAGAAAAGGCATTATTTAGTATATAAAATTTTAAACATCTGTTTTGATGAGAAGCAGAGTAATTCCTCTAAAACCAATGTACTGATTAACATCTGGAAGGATTGGAAGAAATTTTGTTTTAATTTGGTTTAATTGTTTTTACCTCAACCAGTTAAGATTTATCAGTTCAGTTCTGCTCCCCTGAATGTTGGTTTTCTGTGTGTAAAGCCAGTATTCGCGCCCATTATCACAGCCGCCTGGCCCGTGCAGGGTCACATTAGATTCGGACAGTTGGTAATGAAACACCGGAGCCAAGAACTGGTGAGCCATCCGCCTTCATTCCAGCTTGCACCTGGTGGGCAAGTAAAAACACACACTGGGCTCCAAAACCCACTCATTCAGTGCTCACAAAGCTACTGACTTATCCAAGTTTCCTAGAATCAAAGGTTTCTAGCTCACCAGCCTTATTCACCTCTGTTCCCCATCTCCTTCTCCAGCACAAACTCTGCACAAACTGGCTTCTCCCTCAGCACTCCACCATCTTGACTGCTTCTCCTCTCCTCCACGTGGCCTTAATCTGCTCTCCTCTCTAATGCCAACCTCAGGAACTGAGAGAGAGCAAGCTCCTAGTCTGCCCCACTTTATGGTGTACAAATCCAAACCTTTGATCCAATCTACAAACAAGGAAGTCTCTGATACAAAGTCATTTATCTGAAGCATAATGGGAGGATTCCTCATGAGAGTGCACCACCCCACATCATCCAATCAGTCAAGGGTGTGGGGAAAAGCTTAGTCTTAAAACTAAACCTTCGGCTATAATGACCCTGCCTGCTTACAGCCTGTCTCCCACACACAATAATATAATTACACCCATCCCAAGCATAAGGGAAAATAATATCATCTGGGTGATGGGCTTCCATGTGGGCAGCACCATTGTTGGGCAGATAAAATATATTATGCTCACTTTGTTAAAGATGGCGCTGCCTACATGCAAGTTTTAAGAGTAAGCTTTTCCCCACACCCTTGACTGATTGGATAATGTGGGGTGGTGCACTCTCATGAGGAATCCTCCCATTATGCCTCAGATAAGTGACTTTGTATCAGAGACTTCCTTGTTTGTAGATTGGATTAAAAGTTTGGATTTCTACACCATAAAGTAGGGCAGACCGGGAGCTTGCTCTCTCTCGGTTCCTGAGGTTGGCATTAGAGAGGAGAACAGATTAAGGCCACGTGGAGGAGAGGAGAAGCAGCGAAGATGGCAGAGTGCTGAGGAAGAAGCCAGTTTGTGCAGAGTTTGTGTAGAGAGAAGGAGATGGGGAACAGAGGTGAATAAGGCTGGTGAGCTAGAAACCTTTGATTCTAGGAAACTTGGATAAGTCAGTAGCTTTGTGAGCACTGAATGAGTGGGTTTTGGAGCGCAGTGTGTATTTTGGCTTGCCCGCCTAGTGCAAGCTAGGATTAAAGCTGATGGCTCACCAGTTTTTGGCTTCATTGTTTCATTGCCTTCTGTTCGAATCTAATGCGAACCTGCACGGGTCAGGCGACTGCTGTGATCCTTACTTCAACTACTGGCCTTACAGTCGGTAATGAAACAACGGAGCCAAGAACTGGTGAGCCATCATCTTTAATTCTAGCTTGTACCTGGCAGGCAAGCAAAAACACACACTGGGCTTCAAAACCCACTCATTCAGTGCTCACAAAGCTACTGACTTATCCGAGTTTCCTAGAATCAAAGGTTTCTAGCTCACCAGACTTATTCACCTCTGTTTCCCATCTCCTTCTCTCTGCACAAACTGGATTCTTCCTCAGCACTCTGCCATCTTGGCTGCTTCTCCTCTCCTCCACGTGGCCTTAATCTGCTCTCCTCTCTAATGCCAACCTCAGGAACTGAGAGAGAGGAAGCTCCCGGTCTGCCCCACTTTATACTGTAGAAATCCAAACCTTTAATCCAATCTACAAACAAGGAAGTCTCTAATACAAAGTTACTTACCTGAGGCATAATGGGAGATTCCTCATGAGAGTGCACCACCCCACATCATCCAATCAGTCAAAGGTGTGGGGAAAAGCTTACTCTTAAAACTTGCACATGGGCAGCGCCATCTTTAACAAAGTTAGCATAATGTATTTTATCTACAACTGCCAAATTCCAGAAGACACTCTGGGGGTCCCCACCAATCCCCTGTCTTTAGACCCCCCTCTCCAGAGCCAGATCCCCCTGGGGCAGGGTCGCAAAGTAATATGAAAGTCACTGCAGGGATCTCTCCCAGGGCCTCAAGTCCATTCCAGGTCCTGGTCTCACTGAGGACTTTAAGTGAGTCACTTCCTCTCCCAGACCCTCAGATTCTTTCTGTTCTCTTGGGGAGATAGATAAAGAGAAGCTTCTGCTGCTGTCTTTTTGCCTTGAGGCCCCATTGAGCCCCATCAGCTAGTCATCTCAAACACCCGGCCTCTAATACCAGACAATGACCTCCGTCCTTGGACTGCCTGCAGCTTACCTCTGTACTTCTCATCTCCTGTGAGCTGCGGTCATTATTTTTAGTATAACGTATTTTAGACATGTAACAATATGGAGGGAAAAAACAGTGAGCTTCATGTAGCTGTCAGCTAGCTTAAGAAACAAAGCAGGATGGCATCACTGGAGAGCCCTGCGCCTCCCTCTCCAAGGAAACATCATTCCTGAACTGAGTTCAGTTTTCATGTATGAGCTACATATTTCTTCAAAATCAGAAAAACAAAAAACACTTTTTTTTAAAAAAAAGAACATCTATATTACATTACACAGACTTGGAAAGTTACTTGTTCTCAGATATTTGGACCTCATGGGCCAGTAAAATGTCTAAATTAATTTGGGGCACTTGTAGGACTCTCAGAATAAGAACATAAAAAAAATCCCACAAAACTATCATCTACTATTACAGTTGCTTTATAAAAGAAAGGACATTTAATGTGGAAAATATAGAAAGAGCTTATCTCAAAATTTTTTTAAAAATTGAATACATTTAGGTTAGACAAAAAGTCTTTCTTTTCCTCCTTTGCACATGGAGCCTGGAAAACTTCATGTTAGACCTGCTTGGCATTTAGAAATCACTAATTCAGAAAGTCAAACTGCTGTGACCTATGTCCCTCAGAGGATGGGGACTTTCTGGAGGGAACCACCCACATTCTGGAGGCCGGGAGCACTTTTGACACGCACCTCTCCACAGATCACCAAACCAGGTCTAGAGCTGTCTCTGCCTCATTTATCAGGCTTTTGTCTCCAAGTCTTTATCTCCAGATAAAGATGTCACTCCTTCCTCCCTAGCCCACCCCTTCCTTTCCTCGGAGCCTCTAGGGACATTGGAATTCCTCCCCTTTCTTCACAATCCTCCCAGCCCACTGGCCATTACCCGCCTTCAAGCCTAGGACCTTCCTTTACTGTGTCCAAGCTCTTTAGAGGTCAAGCTCTGGAAGGGACGTGACCAAACCCTGAGGACAGGGCTAGGATGAACAAGGCAGCAGTGTTTTGGGGTCATGGGAGACTGGAGTGACCCACTTAAAATGTCAAAAGTGGAGAATAAAAGAAAAATGTCATCAATGTGGCAGCCCTGTCTTGATTACCTGACCTCCTTCCCACCCCCACCACAGGTGCTCAAATGAGGGGGCAGGCTTGCAGACTCAGAGTCAGCGTTTTGCAATAAGCCCTGAGGAAAGCTGGCTCTGCCTCTCCCCACCCTAAGCTGAGAACCACAGACGTGACAAACTAGGACAAGATAAAATCAGTCAACATTGACAGCATGGGCTAAAATTTTATTTAATCAAACAAGAATGAAAGAAAAACTCATTTCACATGACAGGAAGCAGAAGCTCATCATTAAATGGCATCCAAGGTTACACAGTGGGTCGCAGACAATGCTGACTGGTCCCTTAATTCCCCTGGGTCTCGATTTTCTCATGTGCAAGATGTGCTCAGATTAGACTGTCTCTGAGAACCAGGACAGAAGAGCCTTGGAAATTCAAAGCTGTAACAAGCAGCCTCAAATAGGTCTAATTTCTAAAAACCACACAGCGATACTATAAACCCAAGCTGAAACGGCACCTCTTGACATCAGGGTGGGCCAGGCAGCTGGTGGTGGCATCTTCCATCCCTGTCTTTCTAACTCTTCCCAGCTCCTCTGTGAAGAACACCCGCAACCAAGGAACAAGTTCAGAGCTCTTAACTCACAGAAGGGTCATGAAAGGGCGACAGCAAAGTGCTAAGTGCAAGGGTTGGGGGACAGCAGAGGAAGGAAACTTCACAGATGCCTGGCCCTTTGCTCGGAAACAGTATAGGCCCCGAGGACCTGACTGGCCAGCAGCCCGCCTCAAGTGCCACAGTCCCTTTACCCATCACAGCAGCTCTGTCTTTCCCACTTCTTGACTGTCCTGCCTTCACTCCCGTGTGGCCGCCTCCACCTTTGTGGTTTTTAAATCTACACAACCCTGCCTCTCAAATACAAGACTTGCACACACACTTTAAAAAAATAATTTGAGCTTAACAAACAGTTGTCTGTATTCAAAGGATGATAAACTTTATTGTTTGTGCTGAAGACAGTGTCCCAGTTCTGGTGTCCAGGCTCTGTCCTGACCCAGAAGCTCAAGCCAAAAACCATTCCTTTTTCATCCGTCACCACCCCCAGACCACAAGCTTGCTCCTCCTCCTTCTCTGCAGGGCCAGAGGGAGGCAACAGGCAGACACCTGACCTGCTCGGATTGGTTCACTCACTGGGGACCAGTGAAAGGGGAAGAGGCTTGAAAGAGTCCCAAATGCTCTGTCTAGGACCTCTCAAACATCCAAGCACCAGCACACCACCTTCAGAGCTCACCCCTTTTATTTAGACCACCACCTGGCTTGGGGACTCCTCACAACAGCCCTGTGAGGTAGGGAGCACCCCCATTCACTTCAGAGAAGCACAGAATCAGCCCCAGGTCTTCCAGGCGCAGAGGGGCTCCCAATAGCCCAGAACCCAGGTCAAGAGAGGCAAGGTGTCCCGCCACCCAGACTTTCCCTTTATGTCCCCAGTGCATGAGAAGAGGCCCCAGAACCAGAGTCAGGCATAAGAGACGGTCCAGAGCAGGACCTCACTTCACGTTGAGGATGCGTAAGAACTCCTCGAAGTTCACCCGTCCATCCTTGTCCACGTCTGCCTCCCGGATCATGGCCTCCAGCTCCTCCTGGGAGAGCTTCTGCCCCACCTGGGTCATGGCCTGCTTGAGCTCATCCATGCTGATGTGGCCATCGCCGTCCAGGTCGAAGGCTCGGAAGACCTCCCGCATGTCCTCCTCACCACCCCAAGACTTCATTCTCTTAACCATCTCTGCCAGAAACTCTTGGAAGCTGATGGCGCCATCGCCATCTGTGTCCACCCTGGAAATGAGCTCCTTCAGCTCGGCCTCTGATGGGTTCTGGCCCAGGGCCTTCAGGATAGCACCCAGCTCTTCCACATTGATGGTGCCATTCCCATCCTTGTCAAACCTGGCGAAGGCCGCCTTGAACTCAGCCACCTGCTTCTTAGACAGCTCCTCTGCCATGTCGCTTCCTGGCAACCAGTTCAAAGGGCTCCCGTCAGAGCTGAGGACCGGTAGCTGGGATGAGGCTGTGTCTGTGTGAGGGCAGAGCTCCGTGGCAGCCTTGTCTTGGGGTGGGAGCCCTTCCTTTTCTGCAATCAGAGCAAAGGGAGGAGGCAGCTCCCCACCCACCCCATATCCTCAGGCAAAATCCTCCTCCTCCAAGGGACAGACCAGCTGTAGATAAAAAATGCAGGAACTGGAGTGGCAGGGCCCGCCCTGAGAGGTGGAGGGAACATCTGGGGCTATCAAGGCCTGCCAGCCTCTCCTGACAACAAACTTCTTGTCAAGTGACTCACAGAGACCCTGGCAAAGCTGCGGGGTCAGGACAGCTTCCCCAGTTTCTAGAGCCTGAAGCTGGGAAGGGGAAGGACACCCCCTCAGTGGACACAGCAGCCCTAGAGGAGTTGTATTGCTGTGGGTCAAATAAGTTTGCAAATATGATGTATATGTTTGCTCGCTTATAGTTTGCATTGGATGTGGGCGACAGGTTGTAAGCAGGCAGGGTCCTTATAGTCTAAAGCTTAGTTTTAAGATTAAGCCTTTCCCGCCCTTTTAATACTAAGATCTTCTCAACACTAAGCTTTTCCCCACACCCTTGACTGTTGCATGATGTGAGGTGGTGCACTCTTATGAGGAATTCCATTTATGCCTCAGATAAATGACTTTATATCAGAGACTTCCTTATTTGTATATTGGATTAAAGGTTTTGATTTCTACACTATAAAATGGGGCTGACTGGGAGCTCGCTCACTTGGTTCCTGAAATTAGCATTACAGAGGAGAAGCAGCCAAGATGGTGGAGTGCTGAAGGAGAAGCCAGTTTGTGCAGAGAGAAGGAGATGGGGAGCAGAGGTGAATAAGGCTGGTGAGGTACAAATCTTTGATTCTAGGAATACTTGGATAAGTCAGTGGCTTTGGAAGCCTGAATGGAAAGGGAAATGTGTTTCCCACTGTGTGTATTTCTTGCCCACCAGGTACAAGCTAGGATTAAAAGGTAAGGGCCCACCAATTCTTGACTCCATTGTTTCATTACCGTCCATCCAAATCAAATGCGAACCTGCATGGGCCAGGCAGCTGTGATGGTGGCCGTGGCTACTGGCCTTACAGGTGCCATCCTCATCCTTGTCAAACCTGGCGAAGGCTGCCTTGAACTCAGCCACCTGCTTTTTAGACAGCTCCTCTGCCGTGTCGCTTGTTGGCACCCAGTTCAAAGGGCTCCTGTCAGAGCTGAGGACCAGTGACTGGGATGAGGCTAAGTCTGTGTGAGGATGGCAGCCTTGCCTTAGGGTGGGAGTCCTTCCTTTAATCAGAGCAAAGGGAGGAGGCAGTTCCCTACCTACCCCATTTCCTCAGGCAAATCCTCCTCCTCTGAGGGACAGACCAGCTATAGATAAGAAATGCAGGAAGTGGAGTGGCAGGGCCCGCCCTGAGGCTGCTGTCCAGCTCTTGTCCAAAGGGGCACAGGTGAACCTAGACTTGAGTGGAATTTTACCAGAGTGGAACCATGGGTTTTGCCAAATGCCCAGTCCAGGGCTGTCAACAAATCTATCAATGAAGGATGAGACCAGCTGCCTGTAGCTTCAAGAATGCAAGGCGTTGGGTAGCATTCAGAACCTGGCACACAGGTAGTACTGAAAAATTTTATTAGATGGGTGAGGAAAAAGCTTCTAGTTCCTGAAGAATCCTTCTCTAGCTTGATTCAATTCTATCATTAAGTCCAAGGCTGTGCAGACTCAGGAAAGGATTGGGTGTTTGTTTACTTCCACAGGGGAGTCTTGCCTCAGAGCCATGGGGGACAGAAGAACAACCCCTGAAGATGCTTGGAAGTAGAAGGATATACAGGGGTGGCTGAAACTCCAAATGTGGCCAAGCTTGCAGGTTTACTGAGAGTCATCCCTAAGCACAAAAACCCAATCTGGAAACTTCCCTAGTTTATAGTCTTATTTGTTCTTTGGAGGAAAATCCCACCACTCTGAGTAGCAGTGTTGAAACCAAGCCCTTAGTTAGAGAGATCCAAGGCTGTGAAGGGACATTTGCTTTCAAGTCCCCATGGTGACTTTCTCAAGCAAAACCCTTCTTAATCCTTATAATTCCCATGACCCTCCAGCACCACCACCCCTGCCTGTATGTAGGGAATAAACTCCTTCACCCTCCAACTGAGAAATACGATCAGTTCCATCTCTTTCTGGTTCCATCCATCAAAAATGACTGGTGAGTCTCTCTCATCACTGCAGGGCAGCCAAGCAAGCACCGCCCACCCTTCAGCACTACACACCCACCCCCAGTTCACGCCAAGTCCGGGAGACCCAGACAGAGAAAGACACAAAGGGAAACGTTCCAGTTATGTAGCTCCTTTTATAAAGACACCTAGAAGAAGCATTGCTATTTCATCTTTGTGCTGAAGCAGTACCGAGGCCTTAATACATATTAAGCAGCTAATTTCTCAGTGAAACTGACAACCAGTATCGGTTAGAACATGTGGGTCCACCTAAGAGATCTGCACAAGGAAGCTCCCACTTGGTAAGCAGCACGGGAAGGGTGGAGCTCCTCATAACTGGAGCAGCCCTGCTCCTTCATTTATATTGAAAAGAATATTTGAAGATATAAATCTAGATTTTAAATTTTCTTTTCTTCATCTTATTAACAGGACTTGTGATTAAAAACCCAAGATGCTTATTATTTTTTTTCCCCTTGATATTAAATGATCCATGGTAAGCAAGGAAGAGCTTCTCAGACACTATCAGACTCAGGCTCTTCATTCAAGCTCCATCTCTGATTTGAAAACTTAATTTGTGTCTCAATATCTTCATCTATAAAAATAGGATAATTCGTCCACCATATCTGATTGCAGCACTTAAGATCAAAGGTCGAAGTTCTTTGATCATCAGAAGGTGTTATTATTCTGTGAGGAACCTCCTATTTAGTAACAAATAGCCTCGTGTTTAATGTAAACCAACACTCCAGAAAATATCCACTTGAAGGGGAACCTCGCTTCCAATTTTGTTATTATACCTTTCTTGATTGAACTGATACATTAAACTTGTCCGCCTGGAGGTTTAAGTCACATCAAATAGTCCATGGCTCTGAACACTAATTGGATTTTGGATGTCAGCCCTAACAGATGCAGAGGCTTCTATTTATAAAGATCATCTAGCTAAGAGTCACCATGGGGCAGGACAATGACCATTATTCATGTGACACTCATTCTCTCCGCATAGAAATGGAGACTCCAGGAGTAAGGTTCTGAGCCCAAGGCCAGCCAGAATCTGGGGAGAGAGCCAGACTTCTGGCTGAATGTGTCTTCCTTTTCGACCTGTCATTTCAGGTCCTGCTTCCTCTCTAACACAGTGCCTTCTCTTTTCAGAGCAGGAATCAACACTGACATCACTTCTTCACACCTTCTCACCTGCCCAGACTGCTGCCTAAGTAAGCGAGCAGTCAACTGCCCTGGGCTGGCACCAGGGAAAGCTGTCTCAAGTAAGCAGCACCACAGGACACCTGCAAGCTGAACTTGGGGCTGGGAAGAGGAGCATTCATTGCCAACCTTAATTTAGCTTGATAGAGTCCCTTTCTTCCTCTGCTGGTATAATTCACAGCAGCTTGGAGGGAATGGAGGAGAACTAGAAGTGCCTCATATTCATGGCATCTTCACAGCCAAAGTATATCCACAAGCCTGCGAAGCTCCCTGTGTGTGATGGGAGAAGGGGTGTGCCCCAACCTAGAAGCCCAAGGCTGGTGAGACGGTCACTTACTTGGTGTCACATAGCTGAGCCCCCTGGGGCCACATAAGAAGCAGGAGCAGGTACCAAGGGGCATGGAATAATCACACCTGATAGGAGTCAGCTTCCCTAAAAAAGTACCTGGAACCAGTAAGGATGTGGTTTGGCAGAGGGAAGACGTAAACAGGTTTGCTAGAGAAAGCTCTCAGCCTTTTTGGTGTCCCCTGTTGGAGGTCAACTATCACACCCAGGACTCATTCACTCTCCTGTCCCCTCTCAGTGTATCTCCCTGACACTGTCACCAGGGAAACCCCAACTCTTCCCAGTGAGAACAGCCACTGTCCTAGAGAACAGGGTCCCCTTCATTGAGGAGAGGTGAGACCTCTGCTAATGTAACAAGAAGGAGAAAACCCTCTGCAAGGCAGCTGGATAAGCATCCCAGGATGTTCACAGGCTCGAGAAAGGGGCATTATGAGTCCAACTATCCGGTGCAGTGGCCGTGTTTGTGTGTGGGGGTGTGTGGGGGTGTGGGTGCGTGCAGGCACACACACATGCTGCCGGGGGGGGGGGGGGATAAGAGGTGATTGTCCTTCTGTTCAGCAGTTGAGAAACGATGCTGGAGCCAGCTCGAGGTTTCACATGGGCCCGACCCAGAACAAAACACCCCAGCACTACAGCAGCACTCCCATTACTGTTTGGCTTTGTGGGTGAAATACTTGTGAGAAACCAGAAAGACAGGTCTTGGAGACTCCTCGGGCACCACTGACTTGCTGGAACCTGCTTGTCCTTCACCCCTGAGCCAATCTCTGGTGTTGACACACCCATCTTTTCCCAAGGAGATGCCACCCCCTGGAAACAAGAAGCCTAGGTGGGAATCATTTCCTGTCCATGTAAGGCCATCCTGTCATGCCTTTCTTAAGGAGTGAGCAGCAGACGGTGGGCTCTGAGCCCCAGTGGTTCCCGTTCCCCTAAACATAACTCACAGTCCTCCCAATACAATGTTTGGCTTTGGATTTGGGCAGCTGTGGAGCATGGTCCTAGCTTCCTGTGTCACAGGCTGTGACTTCACCTCCCCCACATCAGCTGCCTGTGTTGTAAAAGAGGTAACATCAGTGCCTGTTTTATAAAGTGTTGAGAAGGTTAAATGAGCTTCAGAGAAAGCATTAACTCAGTGCCCAGCACCAGGTAAATACTCAGTAAATAAGAATATTACTATCCCTTATTTACCCATCCCCCCAAGTCCTGTTTCCTCTAGGCAACTCCTGGCATTCTTTTCTTTCCTTCTCTCCTTCCTTCCTCCTTTCTTCCTTCCTTCCTTCCTTCCTTCCTTCCTTCCTTCCTTCCTTCCTTCCTTCCTTCCTTTTTCTTTCTTTCTTTTGAGAGAAAGAGAGAGAGAGATAGAAAAAGAGAGAGATGAGAAACATCAACTCATAGTTCCATCACTCATAGTTGTTTATTGATTTCTTCTTCTATGTTCCTTGACCAGGGAGCTCAACTGAAGCCATTGACCCCTTATTCAAGCCACTACCAACATTGAACTCAAGCCAGCGACCATAGGGTCATGTCTATGATCCCACACTCAAGCTGGTCACTCTGTGTTCAAGCCAGATGAGCCCATGCTCCAGCCAGTGATTTCAGGGTTTCAAACCTATGTCCTCAATGTCCCAGGTCGACACTCTATTCACTGCACCACCACCGGTCAGGCAGGCTTAACATTCTTGAAGCTGACCTGAAGGGCTTCTAATTTTTCAGAAAGTCTTCAGCCAAGTTAAGCACCTGATCTCATTGATACCAGGGACAGAGTTTGTCCTGTTCACTGAGTCATTCCTCGTACTCATGTGAGGACAAGAGCTCCTGCCTATGGAGTGAATTCAACAGATAAATCTCATTCTACAGGAAAGATTATATCTTTTTTTTATTTTTTTAAGATTCTATTTATTGACTTTATGGGAGGAAGGGGGGCACAGAGTGAGAAGTATCTACTCATAGTTGCTTCCCTTTAGTTGTTCATTGGTACCTTGTCGTATGTGCTTTGACTTTGCAAGCCCTGTCTTTCAAACCAGCAACCTCAGCATTCCAGATTGATTCTTTATCCACTGCAGCACCACATGTCAGATCACATCTTGAGGACTCAGAAGTTGGAGACCACCTTACCAGCTGAGATCCCAGTGCAATCACAGCTGTGGTTCTTGAGCTCCCAGGGGGTGGTCACCTGGGAAAGTGCAGAGGCCTGACTCTCATGGAGATTGTGTTCAAAGAGACACATCACGTGTCTGTGTCCTGAGGATCATGTGTTTGATTGTTCTACACTCAGAACGGGTTGTTGGCACAGGTTATTGTGTGTTCAGTTCCCACAGTTTGCCAGGACTTAGGGTGGTTGGCAAGAACAGTCCTTTTTTGGTCAATGACACACCTGGGAACTTGGCAGGACACACACGTCTCTCTGTCCCATACCCAGGACTTACTCCCAGTTCATACACATGCCTGGCCCCAGCGACAATGGCACTTTATCCAGGACTTTCTGTAAAAAGTGTTTTGAGCCAAGTATTTTTACAGATAACCGAAATTGATCCCTTTGACCAATGAGCATTTTAACTTTAACCATCTTTGGTGGAAATCTTTGTAAGGGTGTACTTTATGTTTTATTTCCTGTCATTTTAAACAAATTAGGTAAACTATAATCCTAGTGATTAGGACGCTCAATATGACTGTCTTGTCATTACATACCACTGCCCACAAGGGCTTTTTGGTGTATGTTTGTCACATACCAGACAGGCTCAGCTTGCTGCTAATTGTCTAGTTGATCCTTCCCACCTCTGTCGTGTGCTCAGCTGTTAGCCTTCTGTCGGTCTGAAGCTTCATTACACAGCTATTATTGACATAATTTAAGGCAGAACCCAAACTTGTAAATCAGCAACTTTAATCTAAAAATAGTAATAAATCAAGTGCTCTGAGGATGGTGCTCAATGCTACCCATATATTTCTGATTCAGGACCAGATCTTAAAGCACCAAGACTGGCACACGCCTGAGTCTGGGTCAGAGCTGGATTCCCACAGACACTACTGGACAGAGGCGGATTAAGGTCAGCTGAGGCCCTGGCGCAGAAGTAAATATTGGGCCCCTTATATTAGAAAAAAGTGTAAAGTTGGGGTTTTGCAGGGCCCTTCGGAAGTGGGGGCTCAGGGTGCATGCCTGGTGTGCCCGCCCTTTAATCTGCCTCTGCTCACAGATCAACCTCTCCACCTCTTGTCTTGCTCCAGCCACTGCTAGTTCAACCCACCTGGGAAAAAATAAGAAAAGGAAAGGAGCAAACCCAAGACCCTGCTGCCCACTAAAGGGGTGACTGACACAGCCAGTGGTCTCAACGTCCTACTCAGAGTGAGTTATAGCACAGTGCTCCCAAAGCTGGGGCCACAGGCTTGTCTTCCTATTACCTAGGTTCACTCTGAGAACTTTAGATGCCTTTACACCATTCCTACACACCTCTCCCCATAAAGCTACCCTCTGTTTTGCCATAAGGAGAACCAGGCACGAGGGTAATGAGGTCTCTGTATAAACATGCCCTTCTCACTGTGTAAATGACTGCTCAGGCAGGTCAGATGTCCTGTGGGTAAGCAGCATGTTTCCCAAATGTCCAGGTGACAACCTCATAAAACCTAACATCTGCTGCAGCTCTCTTCTCCTCTCCCTTCCCCCTGTCTTCTCTTCTCTTCTCTTCTCTTCCCTTCCCTTCCCTTCTCTTCTCTCTTCCCTTCCCTTTCCTTCCCTTCCCTTTCTTTCCCATCCCATCCCCTCCCCTCCCCTTCCCCTTCCCTTTCCCCTTCCCCTTCCTCTTCTCTTCTCTTCTCTTCTCTTCTCTTCTCTTCTCTTCTCTTCTCTTCTCCTCTCTTCTCTTCTCTTCTCTTCTCTTCTCTTCTCTTCTCTTCTCTTCTCTTCTCTTCTCTCTCCTTCTCTCTGGTGAAAGGTCTCATATACATGGCAGACTTTTTCTAAGTAATCTGGTAACATGTTATGTATTAATACCAATAAGAGGATTATATGAGCATGAACAAAAATCTAGGTCATAACATGCATTGGGGAGGTCCCAATATGCAGAAAAATAGGAAACTAATTTTAAAAAAGGGAAAGATGAAAATGATGTCTGATAGGTGTGTGTGTGTGTGTGTGTGTGTGTGTGTGTGTGTGTGTGTGTGTGTGTGTTAGAAAGGGGATGACATCCCTTTAAAACACCTTTATTTTGCTTAATACCTCTTATTTCAATAAGGACTCACTTTTTTTCTTCATAATCCCAGACCTCAAAGAGTTTCCATTTTTAAAAGAAGGGAATCCTCATGAAGTTCATGTAGCTGAATAAAATTTAAAATACAAGGTTTCCATGTCAGAGCTCTTGCTAAGAGAAGCACTGTCTTTGGGAGATTTGAATGCTCAGACTACGTTGTCCAAGTGTGGTGAGACCTCATCATGGGCTGGGATTCTGTGCACAGTCTGGGGACCAAGTAACCTTGGGGACTCTGAGGCTTCAAGACCAGGAGGGTTTCAGCAGAGTTCTTTTTCCCTTTCATTTTAGATCAGTTTCTCAAACTCACCAATTTTACTTGCAAATTTGGTGTCTTTGAATGTATTCATGTTAAGTAAGCAAACATGCTCACGTAGGGGGAAACTGCTGGTTCATTCAAGAAGCAAAGCATAGAATATTGGGAGCTGAGCTGGCATGTGGGAAGCTCCTTGCCTCCCTCATCCCATAGTGGTGCTGTTGAACTGGGCAATTGTGTGTCACATTCCCTGAGACCAGGGATCCGTGCTTGTGGCTTAAGAAAATACAAGTGTTTCTATATCTGACACCTGTAGACAGTGGCGAGGACAGATTTCCTTGCTGTGCAGAGACACTGTGATGGCCTGTTTGGCGTCTGACATGACATATTTGAGGCCTCTTAGGACTAGGATGACTGGTTGGGGACATAGGTGAAATTCTGGGAAAGGAGTCAACCTCAGGGATAAGGCAGTTTTTAAAAGCACAAATCAGAAAACAACCCAGGAAAACTGAGAGCAGACAGTTTATTTTCCTCATACACAGACTTCTTGACAGCAAGACTCCCATTGTGCCTCTTTTGTTCTTCACTGTTGACCCTTGTGGGAGAATCTTTTATATATTCAGTTGCTCAAATGACCCCTGCCCCCAAGGGAGAGACTAGGGGGTTGGAAAGGGAGAGTGGAGGTAACCAAGGGCACCACAGGCTGAGAAGTGAGCTTCTCTGGCCCTGGCAGGACTGGGGCATAGAAAACTCATATCGCTACAGTGACGACTTGGGTCTGATAGGGGCAGGCCCTTTGGTGCTTTGAAGAAACTGCAGTTAGCTTTGGTTTCATCACGCATAAGAGAGGTGAATAATACTTAGCCTTGCAAGACTCCGCGAGAATTATGTGAAATTGTTCATGGGAGTGCTTTGCAGCCCACGACACAGCAGACAGAGGTCAGGAATCAATACTCCCCTCTTCCCCATCACTTTAACCCCCTTAGGTTTCTCTTCCTCTCCACAGGACCTAGTGCGCTCTGGGCCAGCTGACCACTAGTCAATGAGTGACGCTTAGGGGCTTTATATGTTCATTACCTTCAAATCCTCAGCCTAACACAAGGCTCTTCTTAACATAGATGGTGCAAAGGAAGAAGGTAATGATGCTTGGATTGGGCATAAGGCCGAAGAGGAGAGAAAGATGGTGACTAACAAAACCATGGACCTAACAAAGCAGAGGATGGTGATTGGCATTCGATCCCAACCAGAGACAGATCAAGATCGGTTGAGGTCCCAGGTGCAGAAGAAAATATTGGGCCCCTTACAGTAGAAAAATGTGTAAAGTTGGGGTTCTGTGGGGCCCTTCAGAATTCAGGACCTACGTCATGCGCCCAGTGTGTCCCCCGTTAAATCCGTCTCTGATCACAGCCGTGTTTGTTCTTGGGAACATGATCTGGCAGAGACAGAGGGCACTGGCTTAAGACAAGCTAGAACTTAGAACTGGGAGAGCAGGACTGGCTCCACCCCAGCCTGGCAAGCTCGTTATCTAACCTGGGCAGTGCCACGGTGACGCACTGCTGCCCCATTACCTGAGGGAAGAGGCAATTCTTGGTTACCCATAGAAAGGCTCAATCACACTCGAGAAGAGGGTCTTCAATGTGCCAGTCCATGGGAAAAGCTAGGCCAGCACAGACCACCCCTGTCACCACCGCTGGAGCTGTTTCCCCCCAGACAACTGCAGAGGAGTCCCACACAGCGGAGGGATTGCCAGGTGCTTGCTCCTTTGGGGATCCATGCCGGCCCTCCAGGAGCCGCGGCCAGAGCCCTGGGTGGTGCTGTGCTCAGGGGAAGGGAGGAGAGAGGAGGAGTTTGGTCATTCTCAATGCAATCCCTTGACATGGTAAGGATTGATGTTGACACTTTCCATGTTACGGATGAAGCTTTGAAGGAGTCTAAGAAACTGACCCAGTATCTCAAACAGGTCAATAGCAGAGTCAATATCAACCCTCTGCTGTGTAATTCCAGGCCCATGTCTTAGGCAGTGGCTAGGATGCCTCAGCATCAGTGCACATGAACTTAACTCGGTCCAAGCTGAATACAGGGGCTCCTGACTAGGGGGCAAGACAAGAGCTGCATGCCAGGTGTTCTTGCTTCCAGGGTGGGGTGTCCCAGAGCTGTTGTCCCTCTCTACTGGTATGAGGCACCATGCCAGTGACCTGTGAAAACCCCAGCCTTTTCTTTGGTCCTTAGATCGCCTGACTGTGAAATGCTTGGGTTGAAGAGAAGAAATGTGCTCTTCTGCTAAGCATTCCTTCATCACATGTAAATAGTGCTTGACATTTATTTATCCTTCTCCTCCAATTTCTGTGGTCAGCTGCAGTGACATTGGGCACATTTAACCCATTTCAGAGACTGGGGATCTGAGGAGAGGAGAGAAGGAACTGGCCCCTAAGAAGGAAGCAAAATATGTGACTGTGTGACTTCGCATTTATCACAGACTAAACATCTTATGAATTACTGTCCATGTGCACACAGCTCCTGTTCCTAATCAGACATCTCATAGTTCTTGAAACCCACCCACCCCTATTGTTACCTAGGGTTTAAAAACCACTGCTCTAGACCTCTTTAATATCTTACTGCCAAAGACTATCAGCCACAAATAACTTTTCTGTTCTCTTCTTGGATCACACTGATGTTGGGGTAGATGTTTGATTATGAAAGGTATGTACATATTTGCGATTTTTATCCACCAGTGAAATTTTCCTAACCACTCACTATAGATATATATATACCACTTTCTTACAAATCCAGCCATCCTGTACTATTCATCTCCTAACTCTAATTTCTGTCTCTTTTTTTCAGCGATAGGCTCTTCCTAGACCCACATCTTCTCTTCCTTCTTTTACACTTTAAGTAGCGCTCCTGCGTCTGCTGGCTCAGAGAGTTTGAAGTCTCATTGACATGATTTGCTGTGTCTCCTTTTTTGTCCTCCCTTATAATAAGCCTCAGGAGCCCTTTCTGTTTCACCACAGCCGACCTTCCCTCTCTTGTCCACAGCCTCAGCCAGGCAACTGGGTTTCTTAGAAGCAGAGCTCATCCTGTTTCCTTCCTTTGGGAAGTCACTCTTTCCTGCTCTGGAGCCTCATAACTGGTTTGTGGTGAACAAGCAGTGGTAGTGTGTTCCTATTATTTTCTGAAGTTCCCTGGTCACAGCACAGTTCTGTCTGGGCCTGGTATAACCCGACCCCTGGTAGTCCTGCCATGCTTGGTCATGAGATTTTCTGAAACCTTTTTGCATCGGGGTTGCAATAATGTTGGTTGCTACCAGTCTTATCTTTAACTGGGGTTATCCATTCCAGACTGACATCATCTCATTACTTAATTTGGGTAAACCACACCCATGTCTCTGCTGCCCCATTTACCTAAGAGAGACAGGTGATATAAATATTAATATACTGAGCTGCTTCTTGTACTAGGCGTTGTGCTAAGAGCTTTGAGGCATGACCTCATCTTGTCTCCATTGTTTATTCCTAAGGTACAGATGAAGCAACTGAGGCTTAGAGACATCACAAAACTGGTTCACAGAAGAGCCAGGAATTTGCATCTTGGCTCTCTTTACTCTAGAACTCAACCCCTCCGAACTATGTTGTAGCGCCTCTCAGTGTCTGCTATTCAACTGTTGTGCATATGCCATTGAAGACAGGCAGAGCACAGTTGAAGCAACTCTTAGAGACCTGCTGAAAGCTGACAGCAAAGGCTTCCACCACGAGGTCACAACCTCACCATGCACACATGACAAAGCACGGTCATAGCGTCAGTCAGTGCCCTGGCCCTGTCTCTGGTCTGGCAGAGGGCAGGGGGCTTTGGAATGATGGTAAGACCACCCATGTGCCAGAAGGAAGTGGTATTTCAATCACTGCCCTGTCTCTACAATTATGTGTCTTTGGCAGCGTACTTAACTGATTGCAATCAGTTTTAAATTTTAAATTAGCTAACTCAGTAAATGTACTTGGTGCTAGATGATTTTCAACATATTTCTATAAAACCCTCAGAAACAATTTTATCCTTTCAGCATTAGCTTCCTCAGTCTGTATTTACTTTCATTTCCCATTATCCTTCTGCCTGCTGGAACATTCTCTGACAAACTGCTCTCTGATTCTCTCTTGACTTTCTCTCTCCCTTGATACCTTCATCTCTACATGGATCTGTTTTTTTTCCCTATTTTTATTCCAATTTGTTTGCCAGTGTTTTCTAATGTCTGTTCTCACCACTAAACATGGAGACAGAATTTGTCTTTTAAGATCTCTAGCCTTTAGAACTTCTTAAGAAAAGCTTTTGTCACCTTTTTTTCTTTTTTCTTTTTTTTTTAGCATTTCTGACCATTTTATTGTTGCATCTTGAAAAGAGAGCAGTTTTTTCTCCTTCCCCAGTCTTCTCTTTTATCATACACTGCTCATAAAACTCAGAGGTTATTGCCTGACCTGTGGTGGCGCAGTGGATAAAGCGTCGACCTGGGAACACTGAGGTTGCCAGTTCAAAACCCTGCACTGGTCTGGTTAAGGCACATATGGGAGTTGATGCTTCCAGCTCCTCCCCCCTTTCTCTCTTTCTCTCTCTGCGTCTCCTCTCTAAAATGAATAAAATAAAAAGAAATTAAAATAAAAAACAATGAGTCATCTTATAAAAAAACTTAGAGGTTATTTAATAGTTTCATATTCATTTTTTAAATATCCCTTAATTTTTTTGAGCAGTATAGTTGTAATATGTTTCTATTCTTTTTGGTGGGAGTTCTCACCCCCCCCCCCCGCCTTCCTTCCAATACATGGACTTGGTTCTTCAGCTTGATCCTGTGCTATACATGATTAGAAAGGGTTGGTACCAGCTTTCACCTGGTACTCTGTCTTACACATTGTAAAGCCAGTAGTCGAGGCCATTAAAACAGCCGCCTGGCCAATGCAGGTTCACATTAGATTCGTATAGTCGGTAATGAAACACAGGAGCCAAGAACTGGTGAGCCATCAGTTTTAATTCTAGCTTGCACCCGGCGGGCAAGCAAAAACACACACTGGGCTCCAACACCCACACATTCAGTGCTCACAAGGCTACTGACTCATCTGAGTTTCCTAGAATCAGAGGTTTCTAGCTCACCAGACTTATTAACCTCTGTTCCCCATCTCCTCCAGCACAAACTCTTAACAAACTGGCTTCTCCCTCAGCATTCAGTCATCTTGACTCCTTCTTCTGGCCTCCATGTGGCCTTAATCTGCTCTCCTCTCTAATACCTCAGGAACCAAGAGAGCAAGCTACTGGTCTGTCACACTTTATAGTGTAAAATCAAAACCTCCAATCCAATTACACAAACAAGGAAGTCTCCAATACAAAGCCACCCATCCGAGGCACAATGGGATTCCTCAGGAGAGCACACCACCCCACATCATCCAATCAGTCAAGGGTGTGGGGAAAAGCTTACTCTTAAAACTAAGCCTTAGGCTATAACAGTGGCCTGCTTACATCCTGTCCCCGACACCTATCCCAAGCGTAAGGGCAAATAATATCACCTGGGTGACAGGCTTCCATGTGGGCAGCGCCATATTTAACAAAGTGAGCATATTATATTTTATCTGCCCAACACACATAAATCCTGTCATATGTGCTGGTCCATCACTTTTAAAAAATATATATGTAAAGCCAGTAGCCAGGGCCAGGATCACAGCCGCCTGACCCATGCAGGTTCGTATTAGATTCAAACAGTCGGTAATGAAACAACAGAGTCAAGAACTGGTGAGCCATCAGCTTTAATTCTAGCTTGCACCCGGTGGGCAAGCAAAAACACACACTGGGCTCCAAAACCCACTCATTCAGTGCTCACAAAGCTACTGACTTATCCGAGTTTCCTAGAATCAAAGGTTTCTAGCTCACCAGACTTATTTACCTCTGTTCCCCATCTCCTTCTCCAGCGCAAACTCTGCATAAACTGGCTTCTCCCTCAGCACTCTGCCTCCTGCCACTGCTTCTCCTGGCCTCCAAGTGGCCTTAATCTGCTCTCCTCTCTAATACCTCAAGAACCAAGAGAGCAAGCTACTAGTCTCTCCCACTTTATAATGTAGAAATCCAAACCCTTAATCCAATCTACAAACAAGGAAGTCTTCAATACAAAGCCACCCATCCGAGGCACAATGGGATTCCTCAGGAGAGTGCACCACCCTACATCATCCAATCAGTCAAGGGTGTGGGGAAAAGTTTACTCTTAAAACTAAGCCTTAGGCTATAATGACCTGGCCTGCTTACATTACAGTCTTTCCCCCACACCCATCCCAAGCATAAGGGCAAATAATATCACCTAGGTGACGGGGCTTCCATATGGGCAGCGCCATCTTAACAAAGTGAGCATATGATATTTTATCTGCCCAAAAATATATATTATAAACTGGTATCATCTGGAGTGAAAAACCTTTTCAGAACTAAAATCTTCTAAACCAATTCTAAATATTTGGGTTTATGGTCATTCTGTTTGTTTTCTCCAGTTATAACATTTTCTAAGATCCCCTGGAAAGTCTGTCCTCTGGGCCCACTTGATGTATGTGGCTAACAGAAATGCCTGGCCTGGCCTCTCTGACTAGTCTTATTCAAGCCAGCTCTGTTCCCATGGCCTTCAGGCGAACAGCTTTTGCTTATCCTGCATATAGACATGTTAATCATTAGAGGAATTCTGCTTGAGGCTTAAGTTTTACAAAAACAGTCCCTTACCAGAAAGTGCCTCTCTTGAGGAGATAAGGGAAGTATGTACAAAAATAATGATCTTTTATCAAAGATTTGCAAGGAACTTTCTGACAGGACTCACATCAACTAGCACAATCCTTCTTGGATCCCTCTGACACCTAGATATATGTGGTGTCGATCACTTCTTGCCCCTATTTCCCCTTCCCTTGACATAAAAGTCTGAACTATAAACTTCTTAAAATGGATTTGAGGTGCCACTAGGGCTTAGCACCTTCTTGATCAATAAAACTTTCCTTACTCTGGGTTCTTATGTTTTGAGTTTTGGCCTCTCAAAGTATAAAACACAAAGACTTTAGACCAGTAATGTGTGTGTGTGTGTGTGTGTGTGTGTGTGTGTGTGTGTGTGTGTGTGTGTGTGTGTGTAGAGAGAGAGAGAGAGAGAGGAGAGTGTGCCATAGTTTTTTCACTCCCTATTTCATTTAAAAAAAAAATATTAGGGAGGGGGGGTTGGGACATGCAGCACAGAGCCCTTTCTCTTCGTGGGCAGCATGAAGAGCCCACTCAGCCCTCACATGTCACGCGCCTTCCATTGTCTTTCTTAAATGAGCATGGTGCCCACCCAGGGTCTTCTCTCCCAGACCCTCTCCTCTGCCAACGCTGCTCTAGCCTTTAGCTTTAGAAGTCTAGGGTTGAGTTGCTGCTCATTTCCAGCCTCTCAGGGAGCAGAGCAGTGTAAAGCCAGTAGTCAAGGCCACCATCACAGCAGCCCGACCCATGCAGGTTCGCATTGGATTCAGACAGATGGCAATGAAACACCGGAGCCACAAACTGGTGAGCCATCAGCTTTAATTCTAGCTTGCACCCGGCGGGCAAGCAAAAACACACACTGGGCTCCAAAACCCACATATTCAGTGCTCACAAAGCTACTGACTTATCCGAGTTTCCGAGCATCAAAGCTTTCCAGCTCACCAGACTTATTTACCTCTGTTTCCCATCTACTCCTGCACAAACTCTTAACAAATTGCCTTCTTCCTCAGCACTCTGCCATCTCGGCTACTTCTCCTCCACATGGCCTTAATCTGCTCTACTCTCTAATACTAACCTCAGGAACCAAGAACCAAGAGAGAGAGAGCTAGCTCCCGGACTGCCCCAGTTTATAGCCTAGAAAATCCAAACCTTTAATCCAATTATACATAAAGAAAGTCTCTGATACAAAGCCACCCATCTGAGGCATAATGGGATTCCTCCCTACATCACCACCCTACATCATCCAATGAGTTAAGGGTGTGGGGGAGAGCTTACTCTTAAACTAAGCCTTAGGCTATAATGACCCGGCCTGCCCACAGCCTGTTCCAGAACACACATTAATATCAACGAACTTCCATGTGGGCAGCGCCATCTTTAACAAAGTGAGCATGTTGGGCAGATAAAATATATTATGCTCACTTTGTTAAAGATGGTGCTGCCCACATGGAAGCCCGTCACCCAGGTGATATTATTTGCCCTTATGCTTGTGATGGCTGTGGGGGAAAAGTTGTAATGTAAGCAGGCCGGGGCGTTATAGCTTAAGGCTTTGTTTTAAGAGTAAGCTCTTCTCCACACCCTTGACTGATTGGATGATGTAGGGTGGTGATGTAGGGAAGAATCCAATTATGCCTCAGATGGGTAGCTTTGTATCAGAGACTTTCTTGTATGTATAATTGGATTAAAAGTTTGGATTTTCTAGGCTATAAACTGAGGCAGTCTGGGAGCTTGATCTCTCTCTCGGTTCCTGGGTTCCTGAGATTAGTATTAGAGAGGAGAGCAGAGTAAGGCCACGTGAAGGCCAGGAGAAGCAGCCGAGATGGCAGAGTGCTGAGGAAGAAGCCAGTTTGTTAAGAGTTTGTGCTGGAGGAGATGGGAAACAGAGGTGAATACGTCTGGTGAGCTAGAAACCTTTGATTCTAGGAAACTCGGATAAGTCAGTAGCTTTGTGAGCACTGAATGTGTGGGTTTTGGAGCCCAGTGTGTGTTTTTGTTTGCCCACCGGGTGCAAGCTAGAATTAAAGCTGATGGCTCACCAGTTTTTGGCTCCGTTGTTTTATTACCGACTGTTCGAATCTAATGCGAACCTGCACGGGTCAGGTGGCTGTGATCCTGACCCCGGCTATTGGCTTTACAGAGCATAATATATTTTATCTGCCCAACAAGCAGCAACTTTGATGATAGATCCTGAAACTTCCAGTAGGGGAGAAGAGGGCCTTGCATTCTAGTTGTTACGGAGAGACCACATGTAAAGCCAATAGCCAGGGCCACTATCACAGCAGCCTGGCCAATGCAGGTTCGCATTAGATTCAAACAGATCGTAATGAAACACAGGAGCCAAAAACTGGTGAGCCATCAGCTTTAATTCTAGCTTGCACCCGGCGGGCAAGCAAAACACACACTGGGCTCCAAAACCCACACATTCAGTGCTCACAAAGCTACTGACTTATCCGAGTTTCCTAGAATCAAAGGTTTCTAGCTTACCAGACTTATTCACCTCTGTTTCCCAGCTCCTCCTGCACAAACTCTTAACAGACTGGCTTCTTCCTCAGCACTCTGCCATCTTGGCTACTTCTCCTCCACATGGCCTTAATCTGCTCTCCTCTCTAATACCAACCTCAGGATCTCAGGAACCAAGAGAGAGAGCAAGCTCCCAGACTGCCCCAGTTTATAGCATAGAAAATCCAAACCCTTAATCCAATCTACAGATAAGAAAGTCTCTGATACAAAGCCACCCATTTGAGGCATAATGGGGTTCCTCCCTACATCACCACCCTATATCATCCAATCAGTCAAGGGTGTGGAGAAGAGCTTACTCTTAAAACAAAGCCTTAAGCTATAATGACCTGGCCTGCCTACATTACAGCTTTTCCCCTACAGCCATCTCAAGCATAAGGCAAATAATATCACCTGGATGACGGGCTTCCATGTGGGCAGCGCCATCTTTAACAAAGTGAGTGTAAAGCCAGTAGCCAAGGCCACCATCACAGCAGTCCGACCCATGCAGGTTCGCATTAGATTCGAACAGTCGGTAATGAAACACGGGAGCCAAGAACTGGTGAGCCATCTGCTTTAATTCTAGCTTGCACCCGGCGGGCAAGCAAAAACACACACTGGGCTCCAAAACCCACTCATTCAGTGCTCACAAAGCTACTGACTTATCCGAGTTTCCTAGAATCAAAGGTTTCTAGCTCAAAAGACTTAAACACCTCTGTTTCCCATCTCCTCCTGCACTAACTCTTAACAAACTGGTTTCTTCCTCAGCACTCTGCCATCTCGGCTGCTTCTCTTGGCCTTCACGTGGCCTTACTCTGCTCTCCTCTCTAATACTAATCTCAGGAACCCAGGATCCGAGAGAGAGAGATCAAGCTACTGCTCTCTCCCACTTTATACCATAGAATCCAAACTCTTAATCCAATCTACAGACAAGAAAGTCTCTGATAAAAAGCCACCCATCTGAGGCATAATGGGATTTCCTCAGGAGAGTGCACCACCCTACATCATCCAATCAGTCAAGGGTGTGGGGAAGAGCTTACTCTTAAACTGAGCCTTAGGCTATAATGACCAGGCCTGCCCACAGGCTGTTCCAGAACACACATTAATATCAACGAACTTCCATGTGGGCAGCACCATCTTTAACAAAGTGAGCATATTATATTTTATCTGCCGAACAATCCACCCCTATGCTCACTTTACTACCCACAATTTACACCACCGGTATCCCTGTACAAGGAAATGAGTACATTACACAAATTACAGCAATAGCACAAATCATACAATTTCAACAATTACAAAGATATATTTCACCAGTCTCTGAGCACTTTGCCAAAAGTGCAAAATGTCCTCGGCCTTTTTCCTTGCCATTTGAAAGGCTTCCCAGGGCAGGGGAAGGGCCTCCAGCAAAGCCACCCCCGACCCCCATCAGGGTTTTTCACATTGTCCAAAATTCGTAAGTCCATTCAACAAAGGAGCCAGTGCTCACCCGGGTCATAGACCAGGAAATCAGTCCACACACATAGGGCTTTAGCCTCCGCCCTCATTCCTGCCATCATTGCCGGTTTCACACTGTCCTAAAGAGAAGCATGGGGCAATGGCAGTCAGCATTTCCATCTTTTCTCTGGGGAGCATGATGGCATCCACCCCTGTGTCCCAGCATCGCAGACTAACCAGCAGCGTAGCTACTCCTTGCTGCTGGGCTCTCACCTTCTGGAGGCTGCGGATCGCAACTCCAGCCGGACTTTCCTCATCCTCCAAAAAGGAACTGGAAACATCAGCTCCTGCTGCTGGACTTGAGCCCCAGGCCACAATTGCCTTCTGCTCCATGGGCCTCAAAGCCTCCACCTCAGCCTCAGCCTCAGTCCCAGCCTTGGCTTCAGCCTCGGCCTCGGCCTCCCGCCGCTGCTGGCTCTCCACAACATCCAGGGCAATCTCCAATTCACGAACCAGTGACTCCTTCTCCAGCATCTGCTCCATTTCCAGGCGAATCTCGCAAACCTGGTTGGCCTCCTCCTCCAGCGCTTCCTCCAGCTCCAGGGTCAGCATCTGTTTCTCCCACGTTTCCTCCAGCTCCTTCTGCTGCTCAGTCTGCAGGTCCTGGGCAGCCTCTTCCATAGAGCTCTCGGTTTCCTCATGCATGGCTGTAAAAGTCAGCCAGCCAACAGTCCCCCAAAAAACAGCCACAGGGAACCATAACAGCAGCCAGTCCTCTACTCCACCGCTCAAAGGTGGTGGTGGTTCCATGCCGATCTGTATCGAATCCTGCCACAGACTACGCCAAATGTAAAGCCAGTAGTCGGGGTCAGGATCACAGCCGCCGGACCCACGCAGGTTCGCATTGGATTCGGACAGATGGTAATGAAACACCAGAGCCAAAAACTGGTGAGCCATCAGCTTTAATTCTAGCTTGCACCCGGCGGGCAAGCAAAAACACACACTGGGCTCCAAAACCCACTCATTCAGTGCTCACAAAGCTACTGACTTATCCGAGTTTCCTAGAATCAAAGGTTTCTAGCTCACAAGACTTATTCACCTCTGTTTCCCATCTCCTCCTGCACTAACTCTTAACAAACTGGTTTCTTCCTCAGCACTCTGCCATCTTGGCTGCTTCTCCTGGCCTTCACGTGGCCTTACTCTGCTCTCCTCTCTAATACTAATCTCAGGAACCCAGGATCCGAGAGAGAGAGATCAAGCTACTGCTCTCTCCCACTTTATACCATAGAATCCAAACTCTTAATCCAATCTACAGACAAGAAAGTCTCTGATACAAAGCCACCCATCTGAGGCATAATGGGATTCCTCAGGAGAGTGCACCACCCTACATCATCCAATCAGTCAAGGGTGTGGGGAAGAGCTTACTCTTAAACTGAGCCTTAGGCTATAATGACCCGGCCTGCCCACAGCCTGTTCCAGAACACACATTAATATCAACCAACTTCCATGTGGGCAGCACCATCTTTAACAAAGTAAGCATATTATATTTTATCTGCCGAACAGTGAGCATATTATATTTTATCTGCCGAACACCACACAAGTGTTGATATCTGCTAGCTAGCACCTTATTAGTGAAAATAACAGTTCTAGCTTTTTATCCTCTCCCTCCCAGGAACTGAGGTCAGGCACAAAGCCTCTGGGTAAGTGTGAAGCCAGTAGTCAAGGCCACTATCACAGTCGCCTGACCCGTGCAGGTTCGCATTGCATTTGAACAGTCGGTAATGAAACACAGGAGCCAAAAACTGGTGAGCCATCAGCTTTAATTCTAGCTTGCACCCAGTGGGCATGCAAAAACACACACTGGGCTCCAACACCCACACATTCAGTGCTCACAAAGCTACTGACTTATCCGAGTTTCCTAGAATCAAAGGTTTCTAGCTTACCAGACTTATTCACCTCTGTTTCCCATCTCCTCCTGCACAAACTCTTAACAAACTGGCTTCTTTCTCAGCACTCTGCCATCTTGGCTACTTCTCCTCCACATGACCTTAATCTGCTCTCCTCTCCAATACCAACCTCAGGAACTCAGGAACCAAGAGAGAGATCAAGCTACTGGTCCGTCCCACTTTATATTGTGAAAATCCAAACCCTTAATCCAATTTACAAACAATGAAGTCTCTGATACAAAGTCACCCATCTGAGGCATAATGGGATTCCTCAGGAGAGTGCACCACCCTACGTCATCCAATCAGTCAAGGGTGTGGAGAAGAGTTTAGTCTTAAAACTAAGCCTTAGGCTATAATGACCCGGCCTGCCCACAGCCTGTTCCAGAAAACACATTAATATCAACAAACTTCCATGTGGGCAGCACCATCTTTAACAAAGTGAGCATAATATATTTTATCTGCCCAACAGTAAGGAAAGGTGTGGTGGAAGGAACAGTTGGGGGGGGGGGGGGGACGTGGAATGTCAGACCCAAAGGACAGATGTTAAGTTGAACTCATCTCCCTTATCTCTCAATGTCAGCAGTCTTGCTGGACAAGTCCTATCTATGGTCTCTCAAAGAAACCCCTCGGCATCACACACCAGTTCTGGGAAGCCCACTCTGCCCATCCACCTCCAATGTTCTGCGCGTCTAAGGGCTAGCAGTGAATGCAGCCTTCCCACCACCCCTGTGCATGCTCTGCTCTCACCCCTACTTACGTAATGGAGCTCACATACTAGTTTCCTTCTGGAGAAGCATTTCCCAGTTCTTCTTTAGAGTAAGTCGCCCCATCCTCTGAGCACTCACAGTATGCATTCATGACATATGTGAGCTCCTTGACAGTGGTGACACTGTCATAGCATCCTGATGTCCTCAGGCCAGGCAGGCACAGATACAACTTAGACTCACATTGCATAGTAATCTGATGAATAATGAATAAATGGATAACTGAGTAAAAGCGTAAAACACAAAATCTTGGCAATATTTAAAGTTCATATTTTTCCTCGTCTATTCTGCTAAAGAATATCACCTTCTCTGTCATCAGAAACATGCATCAAACTTCTCATTTCCACAAGATGTGGCTGCCTTCACACGTGTGCCTGAATCCATCTCAATGTACTCTGTAGCAAGGCTCCAGTGGGTGATTTCTGCCTCGGAGCCTGGTGACTCACAGCCTCATGACACACTTTCTCTGCTCTCCTCAGAAAAGGAAACAGCATGTGCTCTATCTTCTCCTCTTCTTGCTCTGTGGAATGTTGTCATTCACACACCATTTACAAGGACCCCCAGGACCAGGCACTGCAGTAAGCATTGGGGAAGACAAGCAGCTCTGGTGAGAAGCTGTAAGGCCAGTAGTCGCGGCCAAGGCCACTATCAAAGCGGCCTGGCCCATGCAGGTTCGCATTGGATTCGGACAGTCGGTAATGAAACAATGGAGCCAAGAACTGGTGAGCCATCAGCTTTAATTCTAGCTTGCACCCGGCGGGCAAGTAAAAACACACACTTGGCTCCAAAACCCACTCATTCAGTGCTCACAAAGCTACTGACTTATCCGAGTTTCCTAGAATCAAAGGGTTCTAGCTCACAAGACTTATTCACCTCTGTTCCCCATCTCCTCCTGCACAAACTCTGCACAAACTGGCTTCTTCCTCAGCACTCTGCCATCTTGGCTGCTTCTCCTGGCCTCCATGTGGCCTTACTCTCCTCTCCTTTCTAATACTTCAGGAACCAAGAGCAAGCGAGCTGCTGGCCTGCCACAGGAAATCCAAACCCTTAATCCAATCTACAAACAAGGAAGTCTCTGATACAAAGTCACCCATCTGAGGCATATTGGGATTCCTCAGGAGAGTGCACCACCCCACATCATCCAATCAGTCAAGGGTGTGGGGAAAAGCTTACTCTTAAAAATAAGCCTTAGGCTATAACGACCCGGCCTGCTTACATTACAACCTTTCCCCCACACCCATCCCAAGCATAAGGGCAAATGATATCACCTGGGTGATGGGCTTCCATGTGGGCAGTGCCATCTTTAACAAAGTGAGCATATTATATTTTATCTGCCCAACAGAAGTCATTTCATCAGATTCTTTCTTCTTTCCCTTCACTCCTTCTTTTTTCATTTCTCCCTTCTTTTGCTCTAATTCTTGGGCATATTTTAGTCTTTCCTCATCCATTAGGCTCCACTTACAGCTAAATGCTCACTCACCCTTAGCATGTCCTTGACCAGACCGAGAAGGGGAAAAACCTCAGCACTCAGCACGCTCCAGTTTCCTTCTTTCGCGTTAGCTGCCATGGCCTTGCACTTCTTTACTGTGCTCTCTTGGGACTCACCACATCCCCGTTCCACCTCCTCAGTGACTGTCACATTTCCTAGGGTCATCCCTTCTCTGATTCACTGAACTTGGCCTCTTCTCAGCACTCAATATGTAGTCCAAGGTGATGTTCTTTGGATCATGTAAGGCCAGGAGCCGCCATTGTGGCCATTCACATGCAGGTTCCCATTGGATTTGGGCTGACAGTGAAGAAATGGCAGAGTCGGAGGATGGTAGGCCATTCCGTTTATTGGTGTCTCACCAAGACAGGCAAGCCACAAGAGAAGACAAGGGAAAAGCAGAAAACCAGCTTTTCCCATGGAGGGCAAGGGATCAGGGAGGCCCCTGCAATGGTGATAGCAGGAACCAAGAGAGAGCAAGCTCCTGACCTGCCCCACTTTATAGTGTAGAATCAAAACCTTTAATCCAATTGTACAAACAAGGAAGTCTCTGATACAAAGTCACCCATCTGAGGCATAATGGGATTCCTCAGGAGTGCACCACCCTACATCATCCAATTAGTCAAGGGTGTGGGGGAAAACTTATTCTTAAAACTAAGCCTTAGGCTATAACGACTAGGCCTGCCTACATTACAGCCTTTCCCCCACACCCATCCCAAGCATAAGGGCAAATAATATCACCTGGGTGATGGGCTTCCATGTGGGCAGTGCCATCTTTAACAAAGTGAGCATATTATATTTTATCTGCCCAACAGATCATCTCCATATTCCTTTAGAGGTGAGGTCAGGAGCTACCTGTTCTCTTCCTTGTACAAATGCAGAAATGCATACAGGTACATAGATTTGCCACAGGGTTTTCTGTTGATGGCAACATCAGTTAGGACTGGACCGCAAGATTCTGGTTTGCACGAGGACAGTAAATTTCTGCATTGGTGGCACCATCATCACAAGCATTCTGCCCACTCTTCCCTACCACACAGAACTTGTGGACCCTCCAGCATCCTCCCACAATTTCACTCAGCTCATTCATCCCAAGAATTATGAGTCCTTGTTGGGCAGATAAAATACATTATGCTCACTTTGTTAAAGATGGCGCTGCCCACATGGAAGTTCGTTGATATAAATCTGTGTTCTGGGACAGGCTGTGAGTAGGCCAGGTCGTTATAGCCTAAGGCTTATTTTTAAGAGTAAGCTTTTCCCCACACCCTTGACTGATTGAATGATGTGGAGTGGTGCACTCTCCTGAGGAATCCCAATATGCCTCAGATGGGTGACTTTGTATCAGAGACTTCCTTGTTTGTAGATTGGATTAAGGGTTTGGATTTCCTGTGGCAGGCCAGCAGCTCGCTTGCTCTTGGTTCCTGAAGTATTAGAAAGGAGAGGAGAGTAAGGCCACATGGAGGCCAGGAGAAGCAGCCAAGATGGCAGAGTGCTGAGGAAGAAGCCAGTTTGTGCAGAGTTTGTGCAGGAGGAGATGGGGAACAGAGATGAATAAGTCTGGTGAGCTAGAACCCTTTGATTCTAGGAAACTCGGATAAGTCAGTAGCTTTGTGAGCACTGAATGAGTGGGTTTTGGAGCCCAGTGTGTGTTTTTACTTGCCCACCAGGTGCAAGCTAGAATTAAAGCTGATGGCTCACCAGTTCTTGGCTCCATTGTTTCATTACCGACTCTACGAATCTAATGCGAACCTGCACGGGTCAGGTGGCTGTGATAATGGTCTCGACTACTGGCTTTACATTTGGCGTAGTCTGTGGCATGATTCAATACAGATCGGCATGGAGCCACCACCACCTTTGAGCAGTGGAGTAGAGGACTGGTTGCTGTTATGGTTTCCCATAGCTGTTTTTTGGGGGACTGTAAGCTGGCTGACTTTTACAGCCATGAGTGAGGAAACCGAGAGCTCTATGGAAGAGGCTGCCCAGGACCTGCAAACCAAGCAGCAGAAGGAGCTGGGAGAAATGTGGGAGAAAGAGATGCCGACCCTGGAGCTGGAGGAAGCGCTGGAGGAGGAGGCCAACCAGGTTTGCGAGATTCGCCTGGAAATGGAGCAGACGCTGGAGAAGGAATCACAGGTTTGTGAGTTGGAGATTGCCCTGGATGTTGTGGAGAGCTAGCAGCGGCATGAGGCTGGAGCTGCGGCCGGGACTGGAGCTGCAAAACCTGCTGAGCAGAAGGCAACGGCAGCCCGGGGCTCGAGCCCAGCAGCAGGAGCTGATGTTTTCAGTTCCTCTTTGGAGGATTAGGAGAATTGGGCTGGAGTTGCAATCTGCAGTCTCCAGAAGGTGAGAGCCCCGCTGGAAGGAGGACCTGCTACACTCCTGTTAGGTCTGCGATTTTGGGACATAGGGGTGGATGCCATCATGCTCCCCAGAGCAGAGATGGAAATGCTTACTGCCATCTCCATGTGCTTCTCTTTAGGACAGTGTGAGACCTGCCATGATGGCAGGAATGAGGGGGGAGGCTAACACCCCATGTGTGTGGACTGATTTCCTGGACTATGACCGGATGGGCACAGGCTCCTTTCTTGAATGGATTTATGGATTTTGGACAATGTGAAATACCCTGATGGGGGGTGAGGGGCAGCTTTGAGGGAGGCCCACCCCCTGCCCTGGGAAGCCTTTCCAATGGCAAGAAAAAAGGCCAAGAACATTTTTCACTTTTGACAAAGTGCTTAGAGACTGATGAAATGTGTGTATCTTTGTAATAGTTGAAATTGTATGGTTTGTCATGCTGTTGTAATTTGTGTAATGTACTTAATTTCCTTGTATAGGAATGCCAGTGGTGTAGATTGTGGGTAGTAAAGTGAGCATAGGGGTGGATTGTTGGGCAGATAAAATATATTATGCTCACTTTGTTAAAGATGGCACTGCCCACATGGAAGTTTGTTGATATTAATGTGTGTTCTGGGACAGGCTGTGAGCAGGCCGGCTCATTATAGCCTAATGCTTATTTTTAAGAGTAAGCTTTTCCCCACACCCTTGACTGATTGAATGATGTGAGGTGGCGCACTCTCCTGAGGAATCCCATTATGCCTCAGATGGGTGACTTTGTATCAGAGACTTCCTTGTCTGTAGATTGGATTAAGGGTTTGGATTTCTACAGTATAAAGTGGGACAGACCAGTAGCTTGTGCTCTTTGTTCCTGGGATTAGTATAGAGAGGAGAGCGGAGTAAGGTCACGTGGAGGCCAGGAGAAGAAGCCAAGATGGCGAAGTGCTGAGTGAGAAGCCAGTTTATGCAGAGTTTGTGCAGGAGGAGATGGGGAACAGAGGTGAATAAGTCTGGTGAGCTAGAATCCTTTGATTCTAGGAAACTCGAATAAGTCAGTAGCTTTGTGAGCACTGAATGAGTGGGTTTTGAAGCCCAGTGTGTGTTTTTGCTTGCCCGCCGGGTGCAAGCTAGAATTAAAGCTGATGGCTCACCAGTTCTTGGCTCCATTGTTTCATTACTGACTGTACGAATCTAATGCGAACCTGCACGGGTCAGGCGGCTGTGATGGTGGCCCTGGCTACTGGCTTTACAGTCCTCAAGCAGCCATGTGAGTTAGGCCAATCCTTCATCATCCATTCAACAGCATTTCTCCACTTCCTGTTATGTGCCAGAGTCTGTGCTGGACCTGGAGGATGAACAAAACTCTTCCTGACTCCAAGGTTTGAGGCTTACCTTGAGGCTGATGAGAAATGCCCTTAGCAACTGGGAATGTCCTCGGGTCCTGTCCTGGGCAGGACACTCGGTCCTGGGCAGCACAAAGAAGGCCTGACTCATAGCCAGGAGACCCCATTTTTGCCCCTCCCTAAGTAGTTGTATAGACCTCAGTAAGTGTTTAAATTTGATGGATTCAATTTCCTGGCCTGTAAATTGAGAGATTTGGACTAGATTGACAGACTCAGAATTTCTTTAGTGGTAGTAGTCATGTTTCAAATGAAATCTTACTCATTCGTATGATAAGTAATATTTAATATTTACTGAGCTCTTCCTGTGTTCCAGCTCCCCTTCTGAACCTCCTCATGCATTAATTCACAGTGCTTTTTGCCACTAGTGAGCCCATTATATGGATGAGGACCCTGAGCCACAACAGTGTCAACTTGCCCAGCAATCGTGAAGCAGTTAAAGGAAGCTCTCCTGATTGGTGGTGAGGAAAGGAAGAAGATTGACACCCTGAGCCCCTCCCCTTCACCTTTCCTTGCCCCCATGCATCACTGGAAGGACCTCTGCAGAGTCCACAGGTCTAAAGAGCAAATTTAAAACCCCTGGGGGCAGGGGGGTATGTATATGAAAAAAAAAAACAGAAAAGAAAAAAACAGTTACAGAAGATTGAATGATATAATACCATTATTACAAGACTAAAAGCCAGGCAAAATTTAATAGTATTCTGTAGTAAAACCTATGTAGAGGACTGAAGGGCAGATGCTACCATACTGGCAATATTCTCATTATTGTTAGGTGATGGGTTCACAGATATTCAATTTATTATTATGCTTCACAGCTTATACATGTACATTTATATGTATGGAATTATTACATAATAAAAACATTTATGCACTTAAAAAAATAACACTAGAAAAGTGCTTCAAAGTGAGCTCTGGTTAAACTGGAACTGCTCTTTGCCTCTTTCAAATAATTTATCCAGGTACCGAGCTCACGCCCCAGACCCTCTTACTCACTCCACATCTCCTATGCCTACCAACAGGTACACATGTTCAACACACACACACACACACACACACACACACACACACACACACATCTTCCTGTATTAAATACAAAGGTTTCGTCACAGTCATAAACTTCAAACACTTGGCATTTGGAACAAACTCATCTCCTTAGTGAGTTCCACAGCCTCAGGGAAGACCAACTTGTTCTCTAGAATATAGTCACCACCCCCTATGGTGTGGGGTCTTAAAGTAACAGAGAAGTCTACATAGACAATTACCAAATATACCTTGGTATTAAAAATGTTGCAGCACAAGGCCTTGGCCCCTCAGCAACATCACCCCATTGAATATTTGTATCTTAGTTCTTTTCAAAACATCAAATGTCAAGTTTGAAAGGTGAGTGAGTCATACAAGTGAGCCCTTCCAGAACCAGCACCTGTTCCTCCCTGCCCTCTCCTCCTTCACTCTGCCCTCCCCTTTTCCCTGCTCAAAACCACTTCACCTGCCTGCAGAATGGGGGAGGCAGAGAGTGAGCAAAGGCTCACTATATGGGAGAAGTTACCAACCATGTGTATCAGAAAAAAGATTGTCCCTTTTACAGGAAAGCAGGAAGTCTGAAAAAAGATCTTCACTTGTTTGGCTGTTTTTATTATGTGATTTGCTGCTAATCTGGTTTTATTTGGATGGTCATTTAATCTTTTTTTAAATTTATTAATTTATTTATTTTACAGGGACAGAGAGAGGAATAGATAGGGACAGACAGACAGGAACAGAGAGAGGTGAGAAGCATCAATCATTAGTTTTTCATTGCCATTGCGACACCTTAGTTGTTCATTGATTGCTTTCTCACACGTGCCTTGGCCGCGGGCCCTCAGCAGACTGAGCAACCCCTTGCTGGAACCAGCAACCTTGGGTCCAAGCTGGTGAGCTTTGCTCAAGCCAGATGGGCCCGCGGTCAAGCTGGCGAGCTTGGGGTCTCGAACCTGGGTCTTTCACATCCCAGTCCAACGCTCTATCCACTGCGCCACCACCTGGTCAGGCTGGTAATTTAATCTTAATCGAAGTGGCTCTCAGATATTATAGACAGGACACTTTTATGTCCCTTAGAGCACCTCTAATGCACTGATGGAGGTGCTTAAGACAGTGAAGGTGCTGGCCTCAGCAGGTGAGCCACTAAGGCATGTGAGCCCAGGTGGGGCACCCTGGAGATGACCTCATAAACCAGCCACATGATGAGAGCAGTGGGACCTGCAGTGAGGACACACTGAACCAAGGATACCCAGGAAACTCTCAGAACAACCTGGTTGTTCAGCTCCCTGTGCACTTGGTGGACTGTGAACTTCATTCTGCAGGTGAGATCTCAAATGATAAAAGTGAGCCACGCCTGTACTTTATGACTAAGCAAGAGGCAATGCGCAGGGCCCTGTGAGCCCTGGGAGAGGTGCTCTCAATCCCAGCCTATGTGATTATTGATCCGCTTATTTATCAGATTTCAATTAAACAACTTAGAACCCTGATTCAGAGCAGTGATCTCCTTCCTGGACATGAACTCCAGCCTAGCCCAGGAGATCCCTTGAGAAGTCTTGATGATTCACAAAACTGACCAAATAAGTTCAAGTGCTGAGTCATGCACCAAATCAGGAAGAGCCTTTTGGGGAAAGGTGTTTAAGAAAGGCCCAGGACCCGTGGTTCCCACAATAAGTTCCACCATTAATTGAGAGGACTTTTTCCTAGCAATGCGGAAAAATGTGGCTAAATGTTGTTTTGCTCCATGGTTGATATAGGGTTGAAATATTGAGCCAGGGTGTTTATTTTCAGCCAATGCTGGCCTGGGAAAGGAAGAAGCCACAGAGGTAAGCTGGTCAATACCATGCGCAAAGCACACGCACCACTGCCGTCCAGGTGAGTGTTACCACATCGTTAGTATCTTGTCATTATGTCCCCTGTTTTTCTGTATTGTTGTTGCTTCTTAGACTATGAGCTGCAGAGATCCCATAACAATAACCATGTACCCCTTCAGATCCAGAAATCTGACCATTTCTGCGAGAGTTTAGGAAGGTCCCGATGGAAAGTCATTGGTAAGAACTTTAGCAGTGAGACCAAAGAAGACTTCAAAGACAGCCCGAGGCGAGGGACAACCAGGAGCTCACCCTGGAACATGTGATTGGAACTGGGCCTCCAGGGAGCAATGTTAACTCTCTTTTTGCATGTCCCCTAAATGACCCTAAAGCAGAGGTAAATTAAGGTTGGTTGAGGCCTTGGGTGCAGAAGAAAATATTGGACCCCTTACATTAGAAGAGGGTAAAGTTGGGGTTTTTCAGGGTACTTCAGAAGTCAGGGCCCAGGACACGTGCCTGGCATGCCTGGTGTGCCTGCTGTTGAATCTGCCACTGCCCTAAAGTCACATGAAAAGTGCCCTCCCCTGAGGGGAAAGTTGGAGGTCCCACCACAGACCCATTGGCCATGCTGCATTCCTTCCAGGACCCTCTCTGCCTTTGTTCTAAATCTGCCCCTTGTTCTTCTACCTCAGGGGTTGGGAACCTATGGCTCATGAGCCAGATGTGGCTCTTTTGATGGCTGCATCTGTCTCACAGACAAATCTTTAATAAAAGAAATAATAACATTAAAAATATAAAACATTCTCATATATTACAATCCATTCATTTTCTACCACCCATGTTTATGGTTGTGGGTGGCTGGAGCAAATCACAGCTGTCCTCCGGGACAACACCAAATTTTTATTGGATAATGCTTAACATACATGGGTCCTTGTGAGGTCATAAAGTAAACTTCCCTCCTTTTAATCAAGTAGTCAGCTAGCTAATTGCAGAAACCCTTTTGATGAAGAAGATGGCTAAAAGAAAAAAAGGTGAGGAGTATCGTACTTTTCAGCAGGAATGGACAGAGGAATTCACCTTTGTGGAGAGATCAGGTTCTGCAGTGTGTCTAATGCACAATGATAAAATTGCATTGATGAAATGGTCAAATATAAAACAGCACTTCAACACACGCCATACTACATTTGCATCAAAATATCCAGCAGGATGCAGCAAGAAGGAAGCATGTCAAGAGCTACTGTGCAGAGTGCAAGCTAGTCAGCAGCACTCTGTGTTTGGACCCAACAAGGTGACTAGAATTCGGCTAGCTTTGCTGGTGCTTTAGCAATTGTGAGAAACAGAAAGCCATTCACAGATGGGGAGTATGCCAAAACATTCATGTCTGATGTTGCCAATGAACTTTTTGATGACTTTTTGGATACAGACAAGATAATCAAACAAATAAAAGACATGCCTCTGTTCACAGCTGTATCATCATGATGGCAAATCAAATTGAGGCAACACAAGTGAAGGACATAAAAGTGAAGGACATTCTTTTCTCTCGCTTTGGATGAGTCAACAGACGTAAGCCATTTATCCCAGTTCAGCGTGATTGCAAGGTATGCTGTCGGTGACACACTGTGTGAGGAAAGTCTTGCTGTTTTGCCTATGAAGAGACAAGAGGGGAGAATTTATTCCAGTCTTTCACTGAGTTCGCTAAAGAAAAAATCCTGCCGATGGATAAACTTATTTTGGTGTGTACTGATGGTGCTCCGTGCATGGTGGGGAAAAACAGAGGATTCGTAGCACTTCTTCGTGAACATGAAAAGAGACACATCTTAAATTTTCACTGCATCCTACATCAGGAGACGCTTTTGCTCAGGTGTGTGGTGAGCAGTTTGGTGAGGTGATGTTGCTAGTCATCCAGGTGGTCAACTTTATTGTTGCCCGAGCTTTAAGTGATCGCCAGTTTAAAACACTGCTTGATGAAATTGGGAATAATTATCCTGGTCTGCTTCTACACAGCAATGTGCATTGGTTGTCAAGAGGGAAGGTGCTCAGCTGTTTCACAGCTTGTCTGAGCGAAATCCAGACTTTTCTTGAAATGAAAAATGTTGTGCATCCCAAGTTAGCTAACACTGAGTGGCTCCAAAGCTCTACTATTTTGTGTACATGACTGAACATCTGAACCAGCTCAATGTGAAAATGCAAGGCATTGGAAATACAGTCTTATCCCTTCAACAAGCAGTGTTTGCATTGGAAAACAAGCTGGAACTCTTCTTTGCCGACATTGAAACAGGTCATTTACTACACTTTGAAAAATTGGGAGAGTTTAAAGATGCACAACAAGTGACCCTGTTCAACATCTTGATCTCCAGCAGCTAGCAGGCTTCATTCACATGTAATCTCCTGCAGTCATTCAAAGAGCGCTTTGGAGAATTTTGTGAGTGCGCTTGTCTTTTTAAGTTCATCACCCATCCACATGAGTGTGCAGTGAACAGCACTGACCTGAGTTACATCCCCGGTGTCTCCATCAGAGATTTTGAGCTACAAGCTTCTGACCTGAAGGCTTCAGACATTTGGTTGAATAAGTTCAAGTACTGAATGAAGATTTGGAAAGACTTGCACGACAGCAAGCAGAGTTGGTGAGCAAACACAAGTGGCGAGAAATGAAAAACCTTCTACCCACAGATCAGTTGATTGTCAAATCTTGGAACATGCTTCCCATCACATAGCACACACTGCAGCATGTGAGTATTGCTGTACTGACAATGTTTGGCTCTACGTATGCATGTGAGCAGTCTTTCTCACATCTAAAGAATGTTAAGACCAACCTATGATCATGTTTAACGATGGAAGTCTCAATGCCTGCATGAAGCTTAACCTCACCACGTATCAACCAGACTACAAAGCCATCAGCAAAACCATGCAGCACCAGAAGTCGCATTAATGGTAAGAAGTACTTTATTCATCATTGGTTAGCAACAGCATAACAACATTATTAAAAAGAATGCAGAGACTTATTGTACTTTAAAAGTATTGGTCTTACATAAAATGCACACATTTACTTTTATTTAGTGTTAAACATATTGTATGGCTCTCATGAAATTACATTTTAAAATATGTGGCGTTCATGGCTCTCTCAACCAGAAAGGTTCCTGACCCCTGCTCTACCTGGTCCCTTTATTTATTTATTTATTTATTTATTTATTGTACTTTTCTGAAGTGAGAAGCAGGGAGGCAGAGAGACAGACTGCCGTATGAGTCCAACTGGGATCCAGCTGGCATGCCCACTAGGGGGTGATGCTCTGTCCATCTGGGGCATTGTTCTGTTGCAACCGGAGCCATTCTAGTGACTGAGGCAGAGGCCATAGAGCCATCCTCAGCTCTTGGGCCAACATTTGCTCCAATGGAGCCATGGCTGCAGGAGAGGAAGAGAGAGATAGAGAGGAAAGAGAGGGTGAAGCGTGGAGAAGCGGATGGGCACTTCTTCTGTGTGCCCTGGCCAAAATTGAACCTGAGACTTCTACATGCTGGACTGATGCTCTCCTGTTGAGCCAACCGGCCAGGGCCCTATCTGGTTTCTTTCGATGGACACTGATTGGACTGTCTGCCTAACTTTCACATTTGGCTTTGAAGAGAAAAGTCCCACCCCAGCCCTCCATCTACTGGCTCCCATCACTTTGTGCACTTTCCTCTATCTAAGGAGCCTGGGCTAGACTTCCAGGGTGGTGACCATAATAAAGAGTGAGTTCGATAAAAATACCATATGACCAGGTGGCTTGCAGGTGTCTGGGAGCATGTTGGTCAAATAAATTGTTGGTAAATATGATACATATGTTTGCTCCCTTATGGTTTGCATTGGATGTGGGAGACAGGTTGTAAGCAGGCAGGGTTGTTATAGCCTAAGGCTTAGTTTTAAGACTAAGCCTTTCAAACCCTTTTAATACTAAGCTTTTCCCCACACCCTTGACTGTTACATGATGTGGGGTGGTGCACTCTTCTGAGGAATCACATTTATGCCTCACATAAATGACTTTGTATCAGAGACTTCCTTATTTGTAGATTGGATTAAAGGTTTTGATTTCTACACTATAAAATGGGGCAGAGGAGCCCATGCTAGAGGAGAGCAGAGAAAGGCCACGTAGAGGAGAGAAGAAGCAGCCAAGATGGTGGAATGCTGAAGGAGAAGCCAGTTTGTGCAGAGAAAAGGAGATGGGGAACAGAGATGAATAAGTGTGGTGAGCTAGAGACCTTTGATTCTAGGAAACTCGGGTAAGTCAGTGGCTCTGGGAGTCCTGAATGGAAAAGGACGTGTGTTTCCCACTGTGTGTATTTCTCGCCCGCTGGGTGCAAATTAGGATTAAAGGTAATGGCCCACCAGTTCTTGGCTTCGTTGTTTCATTACCATCTGTCCAAATCAAATGCGAACCTGCACAGGCAAGGCAGCTGTGTTGGTGGCTGTGGCTACTGGCTTTACAGAGCATATGTGCATGTTCATGAGGCCCAGGTAGCAGAGACAGTGTGCGTGGGGCAGGGGCACTTTCCAGCATCAGTGCAGAGATGCAAAACTGAAGACAAGCCATGGGTAGATGTCCAGAAGTGGAGCATCAGTAGCTGAAATAATACCCCCAAGAAGACGGGCCTCCAACAGTGCCCAAACCCACAAAGAGAGTTGTGGCTCTGTCCATGTTCTCAGGCTAGCGGCAGAGGCACAGAGGTTGGGAGGTTTGAAGAGAGCTTCCTGAGTGGCAGGGAGAAAGAACAGATAAACCTCACAGCCCTGAATGCATCTATAGCACCTGTCCTGAGAACACCTGGTCACCTTGTGGCTGCCAAGCATGGAGATGTTCAGCATTTCTCAGTGGCCACACTGGACCAGAAATGAAAGCCAGCCTACCCTAAAGGCTCTGGCACTGCAGGGGTCAACTTCTGGGAGTCTGACTAGATTCTGAAGATCTGGCTCTTTAGACCAGGGGTCCCTGTTGGGCAGATAAAATATATTATGTTCACTTTGTTGAAGATGGCGCTGCCCACATGCAAGTCCATTGATATTAATGTGTGTTGGGGGACAGGCTGTGGGCAGGCCAGGTCATTATAGCCTACGCCTTAGTTTTAAGAGTAAGCTTTTCTCCACACCCTTGACTGATTGGATAATGTAGAATGGTACACTCATGAGGAATCCCATTGTGCCTCAGATGAGTGACTTTGTATCAGAGACTTTCTTGTTTGTAGATTGGATTAAGGGTTTGGATTTCTACAGTATAAAGTGGGGCAGACCGGGAGCTTCCTCTCTCTCAGTTCCTGAGGTTGGCATTAGAGAGGAGAGCAGATTAAGGCCACGTGGAGGAGAGGAGAAGCAGCCAAGATGGCAGAGTGCTGAGGAAGAATCCAGTTTGTGCAGAGAGAAGGAGATGGGAAACAGAGGTGAATAAGTCTGGTGAGCTAGAAACCTTTGATTCTAGGAAACTCGGATAAGTCAGTAGCTTTGTGAGCACTGAATGAGTGGGTTTTGAAGCCCAGTGTGTGTTTTTGCTTGCCTGCCAGGTACAAGCTAGAATTAAAGATGATGGCTCACCAGTTCTTGGCTCCGTTGTTTCATTACCGACTATACGAATCTAATGCGAACCTGCATTGGCCAGGTGGCTGTGATGGTGGTCCTCGGCCATTGGCTTTACAGTCCCCAAACTTTTTACACAGGAGATGTAAAGCCACTGGCCAAGGCCACCATCACAGCCGCCTGGCCAGTGCAGGTTCGCATTTGATTCAGTCGGTAATGAAATAATGGAGCCAAGAACTGGTGAGCCATCAGCTTTAATCCTAGCTTGCTCCCGGCGGGCAAGTAAAAACACACTCTGGGCTCCAAAACTCACTCATTCCGTGCTCACAAAGTTACTGACTTATCCAAGTTTCCTAGAATCAAAGGTTTCTAGCTCACCAGCCTTATTCAGCTCTGTTCCTCATCTCCTTCCTTCTCTCTTGCACAAACTCTACATAAACTGGCTTCTCCCTCAGCACTCCATCATCTTGGCTGCTTCTCCTGGCCTCCTCCATGTGGCCTTACTCTGCTCTCCTCTCTAATACTAATCTCAGGAACCCAAAGAGAGCAAGCTCCCGGCCTGGCCCACTTTATAGTGTAGAAATCCAAACCTTTAATCCAATCTACAAACAAGAAAGTCTCTGATACAAAGTCACCCATCTGAGGCATAATGGGATTCCTCATGCGAGTGCACCACCCCACATCATCCAATCAGTCAAGAGTGTGGGGAAAAGCTTACTCTTAAAACTAAGCCTTAGGCTATAACGTCCCGGCCTGCCCACAGCCTGTCCCCCAACACACATTAATATCAACAGACTTCCACGTGGGCAGCACCATCTTTAACAAATTGAGCATAATATATTTTATCTTCCCAACAGGGGGCCAGTGCATTGTCCTTCAGACGGTTGGAGGGCCGGACTATAAAAAAACTATGAACAAATCCCCACTGCGCATATCTTATTTTAAAGAAAAAAGCAAAACAGGAACAAATACAATATTTAAAATAAAGAACAAGTAAATTTAAATCAACAAACTGACCAGTATTTCAATGGGAACTATGGGTGTGGATGTATCCTGTGCTCCTCTCACTGAACACCAATGAAAGAGGTGCCCCTTCCGGAAGTGCAGCGGGGGCGGGTAAATGGCCTCAGGGGGCCGCATGCAGCCCACGGGCTGGGCCCATAGTTTGGGGACCCCTGCTCTAGATGATTTGCGAACATGCGCTCGCCACAGAATAATTGCCCAATAAATATGAAATTAACCCACATATGTTACACTGCAAAAGTGTACTGTGGCCTGAATGTGTGTGTCTCCCCAAAATTCATATGTGGATCCTAATCCACAGAGATGGTAGTATTAATGAGAGTGGAACCATGAATGACATTAGTGCTCCTATAAAAGAAACTCCAGAAAGATTCCTAGGCCTTTCTGCCAGGTGAGCTAGCTCACAATCAGAAGTCTACAACACAAAAGAGCTCTCACTCAACCATGCTGGCCCTGATCTCAGACTTCCAGTCTCCAGAACTGTGAGAAATACATTTCTGCTGTTAAGCCACCCAGTCTCTGGGGGAAAGGAAAGTAGATGAGCAAATATTAGTACTGAAGATTTACTTAATCAAGAGAGAAAAAGAGTCCTTCCCTGACTGGATATCTAAATGGTTAGAGCTTTCTCCCAAAACACAGAGGTTGCCTGGTCAATTTCTGGTTAGGGCACATACCAGAGCAGATCAATGTTCCTTTCTCTCTGCCTCTCTCTCTTCTTTCAATCTCTGAAATCAATACAATAAATATTTAAAAGAGAGAGTTTTATGGACACTCTTGGCCACACCCATTCTAGCAGGGACAGGAATGGAACAGATTGAAAAGATCAGGGAATCCTAACCTAAAACTTTCTCTATAGCACCAGCGGAAGAGGTACACTGACAAGGGTGCTGAACAAATAAATTCTTTTTAACAAATGCTATTATAGCACCAATTCAGAGAAGGCAGTACTTTGGTCATCTAGTCTTCAAAGGAGTAACTAACTACATCAGGGGTGTTCCCCTAATATGTGTCTATAGAGGTCTTCATAATCCTATCTTTGTAAGGCCAACACCATCCCTGCCAAGATTCCAGCACGTTTAGTGCCTCCTCTCAGCTCTAGCCCTGGCAATTCTACACCCAGTCTGGACTGCTGGTTCCCAGCACTCCATAGCAGTGGTTCTAAAAGTGTATTCTATGGGTGCAGTTGCATGAAGTGTGTCCCTAGTATCCTTTCAGTGGACCTGGGAAGTCAAAACTATTCTCATAATAGTACCAAGACATTATTTGTCTCTTTCACTGTGTTGGCATTTTCACTGAGGAAAAAAGCAATGGTGGATAAAATTAGTAATCCTATAGCATGAATCCAGTCTTCTATACTAGTTAGTAGTCACTATATTCTTCACCATCACATAGTTTCAATTTTTTAAAAAGCCAGTTTCACCACAGATGTTCTTATAGAAGTAGTAAAATTAATATTTTATTAAATTCAACCCTTGAATGCCCATCCTTAATATTCTTCTACTTATTGAAGTACAGTGGTTCTCATAAAAAAAAAGCATTTGCGTGATTATACGAGTAGAGTAGCAGGGTAAGCTTTCTAATGGAACACCATTTTTATTTGAAAGAACATAGATAAGCTATGATGTCTCAGACTTGACACTGAGCAGATATTTTCTGGAAAATGGATGAAATAAGCCTGTCACTTCTAAGAAAACAACTGACAGTATTTGTTGCCACTAATAAAGCAGAGCTTCCAATTGAAAATTAGGATTCTCAGAATTTTGCATTTGTCACCATGAGTTTGACACTTCCTAATTCTTCAACGCTTTTCTAATGGGATTGGTGATTATGTTAATGAACGTGAGTTTTTTCTCATATATGCAATGGTTCAATATTCGGGAGATGTACAGAACTCAGTGAATTGTTATTTTCCAAATAATCAATGCATGATATTACAAAAGCATACATGTGTGAATCCACTGAAAGTGCGAGAGTGACCAATGGACTTTAAGGTAACATTATGAGAAGTCTATTGACTTGGTTTCAGATTCCACACTACAACTAACCTTTAAGAAATTGCCACCTGTAAAATTTTGATATGGGATCAAAGAAAAACATCCACAATTATCTAAAAGAGTCATTTAAATGTTCTCTCCTTTTCCAGCTGCAAATCTGTGAAGTTGGGTTATCACATATTTCAAATGAAAACAACATCTTTCCATAGTGCCGGAGTTTTATTTTTCATGAAACTATGTTATTCATGTTAACATGTATTGGGTTTTTTATTTCTATATTTTAAGGTACAAATAAATATGTAAAATATATTTAAGTATTTAAAATTCTTCTCAGTTTTCATTTCAAAGCTGGTAAATACTGATATACCCCACTTAAACAAAAGCTCTTGGAGTCCTTAGTGATTTTTGAATGTTTAAATGGTCCTAAGACCACAAATATTTTCTGTAGGGAAGGGAATCAATGCAGGGAGAGAATTGCAGAAGCCCATGAAATAAACATTCTCTTTGTCACAGTTTCCTAACTAGTGAGTTGCGACATTTTAGCCCATCCCAGCACTATCCTTTGTGAGTCATGAGTAATGCTGTTTAAAATCCTTACTGAGATTTCTTTTAATGTGCCTTTTTGAAGAACACACTTAGGCGAAGGCTGGGTATTTGAGTCATAACACTATGATCCAGAAACTTGCATATACCCACTGGCCACTTGTCTATATCATTTTGTAGGTGAAGCAGGCAGACAGCAAGAACATATTTCTGTCTGGTCTTAAAGTCTTTGTCCATCAACGGACTGTCTCAGTCCCATGATGCCCATGATGCTAGCTAGCTTCTTCCTTTGTTCTCCAGGACACTGTGTCAGTTGCAAGCCCACATCCAGCAATTTTCCTTCTACTTCTTGCTACTGCCTTTGTATTATTTCATGAATGTCCCTTTGCTGGTGAGCATATGAACTTTGGGGGGGGGAACATATTCAGACCATATAATATAGTTTATCAATTATTTCCTTAATGGATTTTGCCTCTGATGTCATATCTAAACCCAACCTAAATCCAAACTAGAGAACTTGGGTGTGGGTAGCATTGCCAAACCAAAGGCTGACCAGATTTTCTCTTCTGTTATCTTCCAGGAGTTTTATAGTTTAGCATTTTACATTTACATCTATGACCCATTTTGAATTACTTTTTTTTAAAGACTATAAAGTCTGTGTCTAGACTCCTTTTTTCTAAATGCGGATGTCTAGTTGTTCTAGCACCACTGGTTGAAAGACTATCTTTGCTTCACTGTATTGTCGTTTTTTCTTTGTCAAAGATCAGCTATGTCTGTAAGGTTCTAGTTCTGGGCTCTCTATTCTGTTCTATTGATCTATTTGTCTATTCGTTGGCCAATATCATACCGTGTTGACTACTGTAGCTTTAGAGTAAGTGTTGAGGCAAGTAGCATCAGTTCTCCCACTCTGTTCTCCTTTAGAGTCGTACTGGCTCTTGTGGGTCATGCCCAGTTCATGTTCCATGGATTCCCACAGGCAAAGCATCCTCTTCTCACTCTGTGGGTGGTCATTTCCCCAGACTTCCTGAGAGTTGAAGAGGAGTCTGTGTGCTGGGTGAACATTCCACTTCACCTACTTAAGGATATCTCCTCTTGCCTGACCAGGCGGTAGCACAGTGGATAGAGTGTTGGTCTAGGATGCTGAGGACCCAGGTTTGAAACCCTGAGGTTGCCAACTTGAGTGTGGGCTCACCAGCTTGAGTGTGGGACTCCAGCTTGAACTTAGGATCATAGATATGACCCCATGGTCACTGGCTTTAAGTCCACAGTCATTGGCTTGAGCCCAAGGTCGTTGGCTTGAACAAGGGGTCAATGGCTCAGCTGGAGCCCCCCTGGGTCAAGACACATATAAGAAAGCAATCAATGCACAACTAAGGTACCGAATTAATGCTTTTCATCTCTCTCCCTTCTTATCTGTCTGTCCCTCTCTCAAAAAAAAAAAGAACATCTCCTCTTAAAATTACTCCTTACTTCAGCAGCACTGGCTCCCCCTAAACCAGGGGTCCAGACTTTCAGATATGCCTTTACTTAAAGCATCCAGGGATTCCCATTGATGAGAGAATAAAATGTGAGTTCCTCACTGTGTCTTACCTCATCTCGCTTCTGTGTCTTGCTTTATCTCCTTCTCTCCCCTCATGCATTAGGCTGCATCCACACTGGCCACCATAATGTCCCTTGACCATGCCAAGCCCTCTCCCTCCCTTGACTTTGGGTCTGCTCAGCCTCCCTGCCTGGAAAGTCCCTTCAGGCCAACCTCCAGGGCCACCGCTGCAGAGAAACCCTCCTTCATTCTTAGCACTACAGGAGTAACCTCCCCATGCTTTCTTCATCATCACTCTTTTATTTCCTTCATAGCACTTATCAAAAATATACAAGTATCTTGCTTTTCGTTTACTCATTAACTAGCTGTCTCTTAGATGAAATGTAAGTTCTCAAGGACTGGGAGTTGCCTATCTTGTTCATAGCTCCACTCTCAGTTTCTGGGACAGTTTCAGCACACAGTAAGCCTTAATAAATAGGTACAAATGAGTAAGGAATGAATGAGTTGGAGTAAATTCTGCATTCATGTTTTTTTCTGAAGTTAAGAATGTAGTCTCCTTCTTACCTGAGCCGAAAATATGTTTACATTCTCTGAATACCGTCTTGGGAACCCTAAGGCTTTCTTTTAGGCTTTGGAAACCAAAAACAAGGAAAGTTCCATTCAGGCAAAGACAAGTACTGCTCTTCATCCTGCCAAAAACCTCAGCCGGAGGGGAGAAAGGACACAGGGCTGGTTATTACACTGAGTGAAGGTTGTGCAGATTGGAGAGGAGAGAGGGGGAAACGACTATTCAAGGAGGAAACCCCAAATGAATCTCTCTAGTGGCTGTCCACACGACTCACTGAGGGTGTCCTCCCTGTGTTCCTGACAGCGGGGTGATGGAGGGGTAAAAAGCCACTGCCTTTTACACAGAGGTGCTGGCGTCAGCTCAATTAGCCGACCAGACTCATTCCTGGTCCTGGGCTCTTGTTCCAACAGGACCGGGCCTTCCGGCAACGCAAGGGGGGGAGTCTGGAAAGTGAGGGAGAGCCGGGCTCCTTCTTAAGCGGCCGCGTGTCAAGCCAGGGCTGGGATGCCAGTCTGTGGCCAGCCGCCCTGCAGACCCGGAGAGGAACCGGGAGCCACCCCTGCACCCACACCTCCCATGGCCGACCAGCTGACAGAGGAGCAGGTGGCCGAGTTCAGGGAGGCCTTCTCCCTGTTCGACAAGGATGGGGACGGCACCATCACCACCCAGGAGCTGGGCACTGTCATGCGGGCCCTGGGCCAGAACCCCACACAGGCCGAGCTTCAGGGCATGGTGAGCGAGATCGACCAGGACGGCGACGGCACTGTGGACTTCCCTGAGTTCCTGGGCGTGATGGCCAAGAGAATGAAGGACAGGGACAGCGAGGAGGAGATCCGGGAGGCCTTCCGCGTGTTCGACAAAGACGGCAACGGCCTGGTCAGCGCGGCGGAGCTGCGGCATGTGATGACCCGGCTGGGAGAGAAGCTGAGCGACCAAGAGGTGGACGAGATGATCCAGGCCGCGGATGCAGATGGGGATGGCCAGGTCAACTACGAGGAGTTCATCCGCATGCTGGTCGCCAAGTGAGGGGCTGACAGGTGCTGCGCCCCTGCCGGCCACACCGCTCCGCTTTGCCTGGGCGCTTTCTGCATTCGGCTGCCGCTAGACCCCAGACCTCTTGCTGCTTCTCCTCCCGCCAGGTGAGGTCATACCCACCCTCTGCATCTCACTTTGTCTCCTATTTCCTGCCAACTGCCCATCCCCACCCTCTTCTTACCCAAAATGACACAGGCGGTTCACAAGCCCAGCAGACCCTGAGTGCTTCTGCCCTTCAGAAGCAGAAGTAAAAATGACATCTCTCTACACGGACAATGAGCAGAAGGATCAGTAAAAGTTTCACTAACTGCACCATCCGTGGGGACGGTGCAATGTGATATCATAGAGTCCTCTAACAGCCAGCACTTGGCACTGGGTTCAGGGCAGCTGTAGCTCTCAGACTTCATGTGCTGCTGGATTCAGGCAGGTGGAAGGAATCTTGTCCTGGTGTGAGGGTGCCGACAGAGACTGTGACAATGGAGAGCAGGCCTCCTGAGAAACAGCACTTCCCCTTCCATAGGGCTCCCGCTTGTTCCTCTCTGTCTCCACCAAATCACTGTGATTCATCTTTTGAAGGTGGGAGTAAAACCAGGGTCAGTTGTAACATGTCTGTATTCATCTTCTTGGAGCAAAATTTGAATGAAAGGGTGAGGGAGGCCCCCGGGGCAATAAAACACTTTGATGTGCCTATGATGTGTCTTTTTATCTGAAATGATCTTTGTTAAGACCAAGGTTTAAATTATGTTAGAATCTTCATTTTTGTGCCTTTGAAAATGCAGTAAAATCTTATATTGGTGGGCAGCGTAGCAAAAAGGAAGAAGTCTGGGTAACGTAAATCTTGAATTTTTATTTCAAATTAAATAAATTAGTCAGCAGCAAAGAGTAGTTAAAAATCCATACAGTCTCCTCAAGATCTGAGGCGATGGTTAGAGTTGGGAAGATGCTCTGGTCGCTGTTGGCATTTCTCCTATGTTCACTCTCTGACGCTGTGCCGGCTCTGGTTAGAAGAGGAGAGATTGAAAATGCTAACTGCGTGCCTGGTATGTATGGAGCAAGAACCAGTTACTTGCATTCTACCAGAGATCTCATCAGATAATGCAGAAATTGAAGGGGCCTTGTTAGAGATTATTTTATTCCAAGGGGGACAATGTGTTGTTCCACGGTGGGATGAACACTACACCGGGGCTCATCAGAAATGGCCACCATCTTTGGGATAGTCACAAAGTAGCTGGCCAATTTTGGATAAGTCCTTCCTCCCCTCCCCACCATGCGTTTCCACTTATGTTAAATGAAGAACATGAAGCCAGACAGACAGGGCTGTCTGGCCTTGTGATTCCAGCTGCTGACTGTGCTCAAATCCCCTCCCATGGGCCGGGGACACGTGTGAGCACTCTGCATGCACCATAACTCACTGCCACCCTATGTGGTAGCTACTGATAGTGGCTTCCCATCTTACCAATGAGGAAGCTGAGCCATGGAGAGTTTAAGAAACCAGCCAGACGTTCCATACCTGGTAGTGACAGAGCTGGGCTTGAAAGCAAGGCTATACTCTTGACCACTCACTGCCTCTCCATGTGTCTTTGCCTCTACTGTTACCTGATGATTGTCATGGTGCCTCTCTTGGGCATTTGTAAGGATTAGAAACAATCTTAAAACATGTGGTTTGCAGTAGATGCTTAATAAATGGCAGCTACTATTGCAATCCCCTGTAGGAATCCCTTCCAGCTCTAACTGTGAGGTTTAGCAACATAGTTCCACCCATAGGAATAGCCCAAAGGAAAAGACAAGACCCGAAGGGATTAGGAGCTGAGGGGGTTTTGGGGGCAGGTTCCAAATGGAACCATTCAATGTGGTGCAGCTATGAAGCTGGTGGTAGAAGAGGAGGGTGGCTTCGTGGCCAGGCCTTGCAGGCTGGACCTGTGGACCAATCTTCTCTGCAGCCCTTGGCAGTTGGGATCAGCTGAACACTTTCATATGAAGACAGGAACAAGCCTGTGAGTGCGGGACAGCATCTAGATGTCACTGGATGCAGCTCCCTTGGGGCACCCGTGAGCAGAAGAGCCAAGCCAGTCATCACCTCAAAGGTTCAGACATGCATTGTGGCCTCACTTGCCAAAGAAGACCTTGACATCACCCCTCAGGGAAATAATTCTGATCTCAGTGTCTTTCATGTGATAGCTCCTAAATGTTGCAGGAAGGGAAAAAAGAAGCAAGGAAAGGGATATGGTCAGGGTCTCCCTTCATGACCAGTGTCAACCGATCTGTAGTGTCCAGCCTCGCCTGGCTGGCAGTCAGTATTTTGCCCCTTCTTTCTCGGTATCAGCCTGACTAAGCCCTGGCCAATATGGAGACCACTATGTCTGCTCACCTTCAGCTTGAATGGGATGAGGCATCTTTTTGGGCTTCCACCTGGGCTCCTAGTGATTTAGCCAAGCAATTCTTCTATAATTGTGTTTTAACAGGTTTGAGAGCCTTTCATGGAAAATCTGTGGAGCCAGGGCAGACACTAGGCTGGTGTTGTGGAAAGACCTCTTAACAGGTGCTGACCCACCCTTAGCTGTTCCAGTAATGGCCACAGAAGCTGGGCTGCAGATGGGGTTTGGACAGGCTTGACGGATGTAACTATTTCTCCTCCATTCCCAGAGGCAGCAGAGGCCTCAGACCATGCACCTTGTTGTTGCACCACTGTTCTCATGACTCAGGTAGGAATCACACCCCTTTTGGGAGTCCTCAAACTCAGGTTAGTAACAAATGGAGTTCTCTCCACATGGGAAATCTAAAGTGTAATGCAAGAGGTTGAGGCCAGGCAGGTTCACACTGGATTCGGGCAGACCGCAGAAGAACCATGAAGCCAAAAGGTATTGGGCTATTCCGATTTATTGGATTCTCACAGTAGCAGCGGGCAGTGGCAGTGGCGAGAGAACAGGGGGTTGGAGGGAATCACCCCTGGGGAAAGTACCTGTAGCCTTATATTGGGTAGGCACACAAAAGTGACTTTCTGCCAGGTGCTTACATTGCCCACCCTTAGCACACACCCTTACAAAGCACCAAAGTGATTGCAGCTGGAAAACAAGAGAGCAAGCCTAACTGCAGCTTTCTTCCCTATATAAGGTGATATGGTCAGGGTTCCCCCACAGAATTGAACATGTTTCCTTACCTTCTCTTGGGTTTACAACTTTTTAAAATTGATTTCTGTCATCCTTTCTCATTTGAGCAAGGTCATCAGCCTGCTGGGCCACATGATTCAGCCCTTCTCCCAACCTGCTGGGTTAGGGACAGGGCTGCCAGGCCCAAGGGCGATGCAGTTGGGTGGGCATGCTCTGATTCTAGAGGAGTCTCCTACTTTGACAGCCATGCCAACCTCCACACCAGGCACCATGTGTCCTGTCACCCATCAGCGTGGGACTCAGGCAGTGGTGGGATTCAGCCGGTTTGCACTGGTTCGGCAGAACCGATACTTAATTTTTTGTTGCGTTTAGTGAACCAGTTGTTAAAATATCACTTGTAATCAGGGTTCTCTCTAAAGTGGGTGCCTGGGCAGCTGCCCAATGTGAAAATCACAAATTTACATTCCTTACTCTTTTTTTACATTCATCTGAGCAACAGCATATTCTAAGCACCCGTAGTGATGTTCATTCGTCCATGGGTGAAAAAAATTGCAAGTGAGGATGCGAATCAAGAAGCAATATGGAAATATCTTAAATAACAGTTTTATTGTTTTTTGTCAGATATTACTTAATATTTTAAAACACTTTCTTATTATCTAGTTTACCTTTTTTATTGTTCTTATTTAAGTATTAAATGCATGAAATAATAAACTACCTTTCAGTATCCCATTTTTTCATACGTAGAACAGTTATAGGGCAGAGAACAGGTTGCTAAATTATTTGAATCCCACCACTGGACTCAGGGCCTGGGGCATACCTCTGTCCATCCGCGGCCTCCTCCCCCACTTGCTCCATCTCCTTTCTTCTTCTTCCCTATGCTGACGGAACCTGTCCTCTCTCCAGACATCTCGTCAGTCAAATGTGGTCACTATAATTGCCAGGTGTAGTTCCGTGGTCTTGTTGAGTAAGGCAGGGGAGGCCTGGGGGCCAGAGCACTAGAAAGGAGCCACCAAGTGCCCCTGGGACCAAAGGGACAGGCTGCAGATCCGTACTCCTACCCTCTGTTCTGCTGGAACAGACTTCCAGGCAGTTCTCACCCACATTTCTTTCACTCCCTGAATAATTGGACTTAAACAGCTAATTCCCTTTATCTCCCCAAAAGGTGCTATCTTTCTGCCACTCAGAACATTCCATCCATCCTTGGAGAAGGAATTTATAAATATTACCTCGGCTTCCATGTGCTCACACCAAGCTTCTCATAAATCAGAGCTGAGGCTCCGGACCTCCCAGACTATATAAAGCCACCACTCTGCCTCCTGGGTTCCAATTTTAAATCAAATACAGCCCAGCCCTGCCGGCTCCTGTTGATCCTCACAGATTCCAGGAGCTGCTCAAAGGCTCCCGAACTAGCCTGCTAAAAATGACTCCATTGTTCCCACTGGAGAAATTTGAAATTAAAACTCATATGTGGGGTAGAGACTGCCCCATGATGAATGGAAACAAAACAAACAAACAAACAAAAAACCATCTCTAAGAAAGGCCTGGGTGCAACACAACACAGGTGGTTGTTTCTATAGCAACCAGGTTCTCAGCTAGGAGCCAGGACCCACCCTCAGAGAGAATGGAACCAGGGCCTGGAGCAACTGGTTAGTAAAAGGCCTGCACTGCCCTTCTACCAGGTGCTGGATGCTGGGTGTCGGGAGAACGGGGCACCTTCCTGCAAGTGTGGGGAAAGTCAGGAGATGGGCACAGGAGACAGACTTGAATAGATCTGGAGAAGATGGAAGGGCTTTTGTCCTCAGAGGAGTGAGTACCAATGGGGACAATCAAAGAAGGAATCTTACCCTAGCCACCCTTCTGTGTCTTGTTTCTTCCTAGCGTGCTTCAGAATTATGGGAGAAAGAAGCCAGGCACCAAGTTCAGAGAAGGGGAAGCCTCTGGAGCCTAAATATTGTATGGGCCCAGGCTGTCTTGGCCAGTTGCCTAGTGCTGCCCTGCAGGCCTGGGATGACTGGACAGCCATGGAGTGAACCCCATGGAAACTGACCCCATATAACCTTGCCAGCCATGGGAAAGCTGATCTTCCTCATCACCAGGTTTCATCTATAGCCCATTGTATGCCCTAAGGACCCTGGTTTTGATGCTTCCAAAAGTACAGCTCTCATTGAGGGCATACTTACACACAGGGACCAGACCGTGCACTGCATTAGCTCACTGAAGCCTCAATATAGGGGGCTTGGGGGCAATAGCAGCCACTGCTGTTAGCTCACGTTAGAGAAGAGAAGATCGAGATCGTCCAGAGGTTAAATAACTCCTCATGGTCACACACCTGTAAGTTACAGTTTGAATTGGAATCTAAAGCCGGTGTCCTTCCCCCCACCACAGAGCAAACTATCAGAGCCAACAGCCTGAGGTTGAGAGTAGCTGGTTGAACGGAAGCTGTGAGAGCCACGGCAGAGCTGCCAAAGGCACCACATTTGAGAGACGCCACGAACAAGGCCTAGAAGTGGAAACAGCTGCTGTACGGAGAGGACCTGGAGGAAGACAAGGCATTAAACGGTGCTGGGGGATCAGGAGCTGTGAGAACCACTGTGTCAGCATTGGTGGGGGTGGTTGCAGGGTGAGCGTTGCCAAGCCACCCCACAACTCTGGGCCCTGCCCAGGCCACCTCATTTTATGGCCCCCTTGCCCTGACACTAGAGGTCATGGCCAATTTGGGGGCACGGCTGTCCTGAGGCACTGCAGGCAGCTACCATCACCAGGAGAAAATTCTGCACTGGCCCACAGCTTTGTGACAGTAGATGCAATTATTTTACAGTCTGGGCAGGCACCTCTCTGGTCAAAGCTGGACACAAGCCTGTATCATTGGTACAGAGGAACTGGGAAGTGTCTGGGCCTCACAGCTTCCATCATGGAAGACTTCTGCCTCCCACCCCACCTCACATTATGGTGTCCAGATGATAGGCAATCAGAAAAGACACATGTCCCCTTTTATGGGTTGAATTGTATCCTTCCCAAATTCACATGTTAAAGTCCTGACCTCCGGAACCTCAGAATAAAACCTTATTTGGAGATGCGGTCTTCACAGGGGCAATCAAGTAAAAATGAAACCATTAGGGTGGGTCCTAGCATCCTAATAAAAAGGGAAAATTTAGTCACAGAAACATGCACAGGGGGGAAATGATGTGAAGAGATACAGGGAAAAGACAGCCATCTACAAGCCAATGAGAAAGACCTCAGGAGGAGCCAAGTCTGCCAACACTTAGACTTCAGACTTCCAGCCTCCAGAACTGTGAGAGTACATGTTCATTGTTTGAGCCCCCAAGTCAGGGTACCTTGTTATAGCAGCGCTAGAAAATAGATACCCTATAAGGATGGTTTTGAGGTATTCACAGATTCTTTTCTTACTCTGAGTCCCAGCACAGTTGCTGAGGACTGGTCTAGAACTGGCTTTCTCCTAGTCCAAGTCTGATTTCATACAAGTAACACAGCGTGTCATATGCATTAGTTTCTGAAGAGGATCCAACTATGAAGGAAGAAGGGAGAAGCAATCCCTGCTACATGGAAAGCTTCTGACGCATGCTGACATCACTATGCAGATCTGAGACCTGACGTTGGTATTGGCTCATGTCTCCTCAATACTTCTGGGGAATAAAAACAGTCATTGGAGCTGGTGTCCCAGTGCACAGTGCTTTGACATTTGGGGGCCGTTCTCTCCACCCCAACACATGAATACAATGTGGTGTTCTTACCACAGGGCCTGAGGTTAAGATAAAAATTTAGATTGGTAGACTCTTAGATCTGTATGCCATCTTAGAGGTTATGTGGTTTCTCATCCAGGATGAAAGTGACAATATCCTGGAGAGATGGCTACTTTGCATCTTTCTGAAAGTGTCCACTTTAGTTCCAGGCCAACTGTCCAATGGTTGCACACTTCTTATCCTTAAAGTTTCCTTAGATGGGTCTGAAATGGGCCTCCTTGCAATTTCACCCATTGGTCTCTTCCTTCCGTCTGCACTCCAGGTATATTCTACAGCAGTGGTAGAAATTTCATGCTGGTCCACAAAAGAATTAACCACCCTGCTGTTGTATGAAGATTATAGACAGAACGATTATAGACTCAATAATCTCGTACAAAATCAGGGTGGTTAACTCTCACAAAAGGACACAAAATTTCTGATGGCCTGACACTGGTCTTCAGACCAGCAGTTGAAAACCAGTTCTAGAGCACTTCCGTTCTCTCCTCTTCCTGCTAAGTGGCACTAACCCCTTAAGAGTTTCTTATATGACACATTTTAACTCTTCTAAGTCCTTTCTGGTGATGCATTGCAGAACCCCAGAGAGATCTGACCAACACCAGAGACAGTGGGACCACATCTTCCTGTTCTGAACATAGCACTTCTAAAAATAAAGCTCATGGTCAAATCAGACTTAAACTCAAATGATGTGTTAACAAGTATTATTGAGCACATGTTTGCAGGCATGCATGCTAAACTTTAGGGAACACAAGACCCAAGGACCTCACAATAAATGGAGGGAAGATCAGTACATGAGTGGGTATGAGACTGTGCATGAGGGATGGAGGGAAAGATACCTGGAAACACAGAAGAGGAAGGACCCACCACTGCTCAGAGCAGGTGTGGGGACAGACTTCACAGAGTGGTGACATGCCAGCTGGGTCCTGAAGGCTGCCAAGCAGATGAGGTAGGTGGGGCTGAGGTGGGCAGGCCTGGATCTGCTGTTCCTGGGCTGAAGGAACAGCATGGGAGAAGGTACAGAGGCACAAAGAGTACAATTTCCTTCTGTGTCTGCTTTTTGTGACCACTTCCTGTCCACCCTGATAAACTCAATTCTGGTGTCCAATCCTCTAGGAAGGCTATCTTTCTAATTACCTACCCTCATGTTAGTTTAGATACCTACCTTCTCTCTGTCCTCCTAACACGTGCTACATATCTGTGACCTCTGCACTTACCTTACGACATTACCATGATCTGCTTATCTCCTGTCTCCCCACTGAACTATCAGCTCCTCACATTAATCAACTTTATATCTGAATACTCAGCACAGAACCTGGCACAGAGTCATTCAAAACAGGTGTGTTGAGCATGTGACTGGAGCAATCACACGTGTTCCAATTAGGTTAGAGCTCACTGTGGAAAGGTAGGCATGGTGAGATGGCTCCCTCTGCCACTCTCATTTGGCTGAGCTGGATGCTGTAAGCACTGGAGAGGCAATCAGCACAAGAGATTGATTAGAAAAAGGTTAAAAAAAAAACAACTATGCTTGCAGCCATTAGATGGTGAGGATCAGAGTCCTAGTAAGACAGAGAAGCAAGTCAGGGAATCTGGGCATAGCCCAAGTGAGAGACTACAGGGCATGAGGAAGGTTGCAGCAATAGGGAGTAAACAATAACAGAAAGAGGAAAATGGATTAAAAAGGCAAAGAGATAGAACCTGACAGGGATTCAGGGAAGGAAGAGGCAAGGAGGACTTGGGCAACAGAGTTCATCATTTTTGTCTGAAAGCAAGAATTGATAAAGAAAAGGATTTCCATGTTATTCTGATGGCTGGAGAACATAAAAGGAGGGTGGGACAAGACAATAAAATCGCTCATTTCAGTCTTGCTGATTTTTAGGTAATGGGACTTCCAAATAACCAGAGTATGAGATTGAAGAAGAGCTGGATTGAAGATCTGGGACAACATCATTGTATCTATGAACACGAAACCATAGGAACTAATGAATAAAACATGAAGAGTGTGGCATGGAGAGAAATGGACCACTGATGGAACCCTAACTCACATGCGTCACACAGCGCCCTTTCTTACAAGAGCCCCAACTCAGCTTAGTGCTCACTGTCACCATCTTGATAGTCTTGATAATTTTTGAATTATGAATAAGTGGCCATCATTTTAATTTTGCACTGGGGTCTGTAAGTCACGTAGCTGCTGCTCGCCATAATATCCTGGCTCCCAAGGGTAGGGTCTGCCCCTCGGGGACAGTTCAGCAGGTGAGTGGGGAAACAGGTGCCCACAATGGAGACAGAACTATAATCAGGGAAGAGGAGAACTGGGAGCTAGAGGGATGGTGGTAAGCAGAGGAGGACAGGGTTTCAGAGAGAATCTGGTGGTCCACATGTTCTTTGCTCTGGGTCATGATGAGCGAGGATGGCTGAGTGTTTGTCCCTTAGGCACAGGGTCCTTCCAGTTGAGACCTAGATCCACTGAGTGGCCTGCTGTTCTCAGTCTCTGATCCCACTCAGACCTCTCTATCTTTCCACTCTGAAGAGCAAAGCAGGATCTCAATTGTGGGGCTGTTGTTTCCACCCAGCCTGTTGACATGATTTTGACAAGTTCTTTCAGTAGTTTCTCTGTCCAGAAAGCACCACTGGTATTAGTAAATCACACCCTGAATAGAGGAGATGACTTCTCTAGTGATAATAGTCCCCTGTGGACTGGAGAGAACCCAGACATCAAATGGCACTTTACTTCCTCAGACCACCGCAGGGCAGGGCAGCCAGGCAGCCAGCTCATGTCTCATCCTCAGTCACCTATCCACACCAGGCTTCAAGTCCTAGAACTTTTCCAATCCCAGCCAAGATGACAGGTCTAGTTGGAAAGAGGAGCTAACAACCCAGACTGTGTGATCAGCTTGGCCTGAGATTATAAATTCTCCCCACACCCCTCTCCTCCATCTTCATCACCCCCAGCTAAGGAGGGAAGGAAAACACTCTGCAGTGATTGCATTTAGGTCTTTCAATTTAGAAAGGGAGGTGGGGCAGAAGGTCTTCTTTTCCAGTAAGGACTAAACCACAAGAATGGTCTTTAGACATCCAGAGATTTTGACTGGAAATGAAGAAAAGTTTCACAATAGCACAGATTTTGAGATGCTTACAGAGGGCACCATGCTGAGAACAATTAATCTGCATGGGAGCACTGCCTATGTGGGGAAAAAGTCTTTGAGCCCCATCACAGTGTCACAGGGCTTTTCCCGGGTGTTCCTAAGGAAATGCCTGAAATTATGCATAAAATGGCTTTTAGAATATCCCGAGATGTCAGCTGCATTTCCAAGAGCATGATGCTCCAAATCAAAACCTCAATCCAAAGTTCTCTACCTAATTTTAAAAGTAAATTTTCAATTCTTGAATCCAGAGTCTTTATGGCCTTATACAAGTCCCAGATTCTGCACAGTCACAACTTCAAAAACATAATGCCACGTTCCCAAAGGCGATTCTCCGAGGATGGAGCAATACTCTGAAACCCAAAACCTGTGAGGAAACTTCAATTCTGTTGCCAGATAGAGGTTTCCACTCAAAGGGAACAAAAACAGGCAAAGAGGTTCTGCAACAAGAGAGCCCTCTCTTAAAAGAGCTCCATGGATATCAGAAAATTCCCAAGAATGGCTAAAAACAGATTCTTTAACTCAGAATATAGGGACTTCAAGAAGGCAAAGGAAACTGGATGTCAGACTTGTCCCAGCAACATTCCCATCTCTCACTTTCATCAACCTGATGGAAGGGAGAACGGGAGTAGGAGAAAGAGACAGTTCCTGCACACGGGACTATCTTTACTGAGTGTGAGGCTGATGGCTGAGGCCAGGACGTTCACATTGGATTCAGGCAGATGGTAGAGGAACTGCAAAGCCAGAAAGCATTGGGCCTTTCCCATTTATTAGATTCTCACAACGGTGGTAGAGCAAACAGGCAGGGAAAACCACTTATAGCAGCAGATGAACAGACAGCAAAATGGCCCCTCGCAGTTGTGGGCAAGCGATCTGCAATCCACCCTGAGGGAAAGCACTTGTAACCTTACATAGGCTATACACACATGTCTCTGCCATGTGCTCTCACACTAATCCTGCAAAGTACAAGCGAGCAAGCCTAACACAGCTGTTTGCCCTATACTGTGATAGCTTATTTTGCTATCATGAAGACAAGGCTCTATGGATGGCATCTAGAGACTGAACATTTTGTTCATCCATTCATTTACAAATCTTATCATTACTTGTTGACTGTCTGCTATGTGCCAGGCACTATGCTGTGTAACAGAGGTGAGAAACTCCTGTCTTTGGGTAGCTAATGTTAAGTAAACAGCACAAACAGGTGCCTCAAATGTCTCCAGGACTGGTGGTATGACCCAAATGAGAACAAACAAGAGGAATGGTTCACCGTGACCTCACCAGCACAGCATGTGTGCATGCCCAATAGATGAGAACCTCGGTTTGCGTTAGGCCTTGATAGAAATGAAGTCCTCTACTTACTATTTTGCATCTGATAATTGCAAGAATTCTCCCCAGCCCAGCTTCTGGCTCTGCACTGTCAGTCTGGTTTCTCTTCCACTGCCCCATCCTTGTCCTTTGGGGGCCCAGCACCACAGGGTGCATTCATGTGGCAGTAAAACTGCAGGCTGTGTACATGCCTGTAATTATGCCAGTGGTGGTAGAAGTCTTCTTGAAGCCATTTCTCTACTGAGACTTCTGTGAATAATTTTAATGCACACAAAGTGACAGCAAACTGCTTAGTTTAGAGACAAAGAGACCACATCCTTGACTGCACTTAAATAGATGATCTCAGCAGATTATACCAAAACATATAACCACGTGAACACCTTACAGGGCCTTCACCGGGCTTTGGAAAATATCTCACAAGACAGGGTCCCAAAGCAGAAACTTGAGGGTATTTACATTCAATACCCATCAGAGTGAAATTTTAAGCCTTTGGATATCTTTGATTCTGTCTTTACCTGAAGAGCACAAAGAGATGACATCTCAATTGCTGAGAGTCTCAGCCCTGGAGGTTACCACAGTCTATGTTCAGGTCACAAAGACAGGTTCAAACCAGGCCAACAAAAGATGCCACGATCCTAAACCCTTTCCCTCTCGTGGCCCTCCCCCGTTTGCCTTATAAGTGGACTTCCTCTGCCAGACCTTCCCGTGCTGTCCACTTTCTATTTCTCATTCTCACTTCCATTCTCTTTGTAAATCTGCTCACTGTTTTCTTTCCAGTCTTCACTTTTTCAGACCTGTATTGCTCTTTTCTCCTCTGCTTTCTCTTCTTTCTCTCACCTCTCTCTTTGGCTTTCACTGTCATCTTTGCTTCATCATCTCTGTCCCTGTCTTTCTGTCCCTCCTTACTTGTTACTCTAACCTTTCTCTCCATCACTGCTGTCCCTGTGTCTTCATGTCTTTCACTGACTCTCTCCCCCCAGCTTTCCCTGGTCCGTCAACTTCTTTCCAAATTCAACCCAACTTCTTTCCAAATTTACTTTACCCTACTATGTTCTTTTTTCTGGTTTATTCATTAGTTGTTTAAGGATTTGATCCTGGGACGTAACCTTATTGTAGAGTTTTTCCTTCCTGTGGCATGGCAGCTTTTGGGTAGCCTTTCCCTTCAAAACCAAGAACAGTAGGAGCTTGTCCTGGGCCTTTGCCTTTGCTTTCCCTGGCACTGCTCTAGAAGGGCGAGTTTCTTGGTACATTCTGGATCTCGGACACAACAGAAAAGCCAAGAGAAGCACATGTCAGTGGCTTGGGAAACCCTCTTAGCAATTTGTTTCTTTCTAATTCCATCTGCTTTTGTCTGAGTTTTCACAGAAACATGTACTGTATGTTTATTACTCAGTTAACAAGTTCTACTAGAATGCTCTTTATGAGATATAAAGAGCAAAACAAAGTCCTTGCCCTCAAAAATCTTATTCTCCAGAGTCTATAGACACAAAATTATCACCTAGAAACAGTCAGAGGACACATAACTAATCAAATGTACAATGCTGACTATAAATGCATCAACTCAGAGAGGTCCGCTGAGAGGGAAGAGGGCATCTTCCAGGAGGAACAGCAGCCTGAGCAAAGCCAGAGAACCTCAGGTCCCAGGGGAGTGAGGTGATGGTAGATGCAGGGGGTGGGGCACGTGGAATGTCCACACCACAAAGACAAGGCACTGGGGACTGTCTTAGGTCAGGCCTCCATAACAAAACACCACAGACTGCGTGGCCTAAACAACAGACATTTGTTTCTCACAGCGCTGGGGGCTGGAGTCCAAGATTAAGGTCTGCCAAGTTTGACTTCGGGTAAGAACCCGCTCCCTGGCTTGTAGACGGTAATTTTCTCACTGTGTCCCCACATGGCAGAGAACGTTTCTCTGGGTTCAGCACCATCATCACAATCATGATTTCAAAGACAAGAGCTGCATTTACATCATAAATAAAAGGACATGCTTATTCCCCAACACCAGGTCCCATCACTTTAGTTTTGTTTCATTCATATAGCACAGCCCAGAGTCTTTCTGGATGACCTCTAAATATCAAATAAATGCATCTGGCCTGACTAGGCAGTGGCACAATGGAGAGTCTAAATATCAAATAAATGCATCTGGCCTGACCAGACACGGTGGCGCAGTGGATAGAGTGTCGGACTGTGATGCGGAGGGGCCCAGGTTCGAGACCCTGAGGTCACTAGCTTGAGCGCAGGCTCATCTTGTTTGAGCAAAAGCTCACCAGCTTGAGTCCAAGGTTGCTGGCTGGAACAAGGGGTTACTCAGTCTGCTGAAGGCCCACGGTCAATGCACATATGAGAAAGCAATCAATGAACAACTAAGGTGTCAAAACAAAAAACTGATGATTGATGCTTCTCACCTCTCTCTGTTCCTGTCTGTCTGTCCCTATCTATCCCTCTCTCTGACTCTCTCTCTGTCCCTGTAAAAAAAAAAAAAAAGGGCATCTGACTTGAACAGAATTTATGCCACAAATCACAGCATTTGGAGGTCCATGGAAGAAAGATCCTGTCTCTAGGTGGTAAAAATCAAGGTCTTTCTTGAGAGTAGCTTAGCTCAAGTGCCAAGAATTTAAATTCATATCTATAACACCCAGTTCTTCAGCTGGTTCAGGATGTGGGCTAGAAGCACTGCCTTGCACAACTCCAGGGTCACTGTAACATTGTGTCCTGTGTAAATAACCCTCTCTGGGCACCTGCAAGGCAGTGGTCCTCATGCAGGAAAGAGAAGATATACAAAGAAATGGCATTATTGTTTAATGGGTAGAGGATTTCCTCTGGGCTGAAGAAAAATCCTGAAAATGGGTAATAGTGATGGCATCACATGAAGTCTTGCAAGTAGCTGAGGGGTCATTGACTGAATAGATCCCAGGATACTGTGAAGCATTCTTAGAAAAACCTGAGCCATGCCTCTCTTGGTCAAGAAGTCACTGTCCTCAGAGGAGAGCATGGATTCAAAGAACATCATACATGTGGAAAGAAAGGGTCCTCCCTAAAACCAGTAGACAGGCTGTTGGCCAAGGAAGGGTGGGAGATCCTCAGGCAGGACCAGAGTTACTTGTGACAGGTGAGAGTCACTGCAGCCGTTGCCCTGGGATTCTGCTCAGCAACAATTGGCAGTCATGGAAAGACAAGGAAAAGAACTTAAAATTAAGTAATACTTACTGCAGGGAACCCAGTCACCACCAGACTTCTCTGTCCCTCCCTGACACACCCTGCAGGCCGCCCTCCCTTCCTGCTATAGGGAAACTCCTGTCACATAACCAGCTGATAGCCATCGTCTTTGATTACCATCACCTGATTGGGCAACAATTACAGGCTCCAAAGGGAATAAGGTGTATGACAAACGTTTGAGAATTTTTCTTCCCCTTGTAGATGAATCTTTGAACCCAATATCCACATTTTCCCAATCAGAAATGAAATTACACAGAGTGGTAAGTGCTCTTACACCAAAAGAGCAACAGGACAGAACATTTGAAATTGGAATTTTTCCTAAAAATTCAAATTAATTACATCCCAACTACACACAACAGCTTCCAGAACTACCTAAAGAGCAATTTATGCTGAGTTCTACCCCTAGGCACAATATGCTTCAGACCCTTTTTAATTTCATTGTCTTCCTATTTGCTCTTCAGTGAAGGAATCATGGGAACTTAAAAACAAATAGTTAGAAGGAATCTAGAAGATTAAAAAGCCCAGCTTCCTCGCCATCATAAAGAGACCACTGTAACATGCACAGTGCTTCAGCATCGCAAAGTGCTTTAACAAATGTTGGCTCTGGCTTCTGTAACACAAAGACTGTGAGGTGGATGTTGTTATTTTATAGATGCAACAATGAGACCCAGTGAGGTTAACTGAGATGTCTTGTCTAGGTCATAAGATTAAGTAAATGACAGCCTAATTTTTGAACCCCTATTTTTTATTTTAATTAATTGATTTTTTTCAATTAATGGTTGATATACAATATTATATTAGTTTCAGGTGTATCCGTGATCTCTTTATTAAAAAAAGTATTTGATCATAAAAACTAGATATTTTTTTAAGTTCAGATAATTCAAAAGATTATAATGAAGAAAATAAAATGCAGTCAATATTTGGTGTATAGCCTTCCAAGATTTTTCATATATATATATATATAAATAAAACATAGATCACACTCCAAATATATGTTATAATTTATATTTTTATATTACAATACATCATGAGCATTTTCTCACAGTCCAAGATATATATGGCAAGATAGACGAAGTTCTGGGCCACAAAACAAATTTCAACATATTAAAAAATTGAAATCCTTCAGGAATGTTGTAAAGCGAGTAGTTGCGGCCACCATCACAGCCACCAGGCCTGTGTAGGTTTGCATTTGATTCGGACAGACGGTAATGAAACAATGGAGCCATGAACTGGTGGGTCATTACCTTTAATCCTAGCTTGCACCCAGTGGGCAAGAAATACACACAGTGGAAAAACACTTCCCTTTCCATTCAGGGCTCCCAAAGCCACTGACTCATCTGAGTATTCCTAGAATCAAAGGTTTCTACCTCACCAACCTTATTCACTTCTGTTCCCCATCTCCTTCTCTCTGCACAAACTCTGCTCAGACTGGATTTTTCTTCAGCACTCGTGGCTGCCTCTCCTCTGCAATGCTGATGGCAGGATCTCAGCAAGAGTGCCCCCAGTCTGCCTTATTTTATAGTGTAAAAATTAAAGCCTTTACGCCAATACACTAATAGAGAGTCTCTGATACAAAGCCACTTGTTGGGCAGATAAAATATATTATGCTCACTTTGTTAAAGATGACACTGCCCACATGGAAGTTTGTTGATATTAATGTGTGTTCTGGAACAGGCTGTGGGCAGGCCGGGTCATTATAGCCTAAGGCTTAGTTTAAGAGTAAGCTCTTCCCCACACCCTTGACTGATTGGATGATATAGGGTGGTGCACTCTCCTGAGGAATCCCATTATACAGAGACTTCCTTGTTTGTATAATTGGATTAAAGGTTTTGAGTCTATGCTATAAAGTGGGAGAGACCAGTAGCTTGATCTTTCTCTCTCTCGGTTCCTGGGTTCCTGAGATTAGTATTAGAGAGAAGAGCAGAGTAAGGCCACGTGAAGGCCAGGAGAAGCAGCCAAGATGGCAGAGTGCTGAGGAAGAAGCCAGTTTGTTAAGAGTTTGTGCAGGAGGAGATGGGAACCAGAGGTGAATAAGTCTGGTGAGCTGGAAAGCTTTGATGCTAGGAAACTCGGATAAGTCAGTAGCTTTGTGAGCACTGAATGTGTGGGTTTTTGAGCCCAGTGTGTGTTTTTGCTTGCCCGCCGGGTGCAAGCTAGAATTAAAGCTGATGGCTCACCAGTTCTTGGCTCCTGTGTTTCGTTACCAACTGTTCGAATCCAATGCGAACCTGCACGGGCCGGGCTGCTGTGATAGTGGCCGCGACTACTGGCTTTACACTACTTATATGTGGATAAATGGGATTCCTCTTAAGAGTGCACCACCCCACATCATGCAACAGTCAAGGGTGTGGGGAGAAGCTTAGTTTTCAGAAGATCTTAGTATTAGAAGGATGTTGAAAAGATCTTAGTATTAAAAGGGTGACAAAGGCTATCATGACCTTGCCAGCTTATAGCCTGTCTCCCACACCCAATGCAAACTATAAGCAAGCAAACATATACATCATATTTACAAACTTATTTGACCAACATATGTGTTTTTCTCCTAGGCCTGATACCTGCTGGACATGAAAACCTAAGCAAGTTAATTCCTCCTAAGGCAAAAGGGAGATACTATCTGTCCTACCTACCCACTCAGCAGCTGTAGGACCCCAGTAGGGATGTGGTATAAGACTGAGTATATAATGTGGACACATTTCTGCCCAGACAGAAGTGGGTCTTATCAAGGTGTCAGTTTTTAAGAAGCATTGCTTAACTGGTTTGTCCACTGAGCATCAAGATGTTTATAGAACTTGGTGTTGGAGGCCAGTGGTTGGTTCAGACATATCTACTTTAGCAAAACTGGAGAATGAACAGACCCTTCTTTTCCTATTATGACTAGGGTTGCACAGCACAGTGCCAGTGTATCATTAAGCTGAACACCCCATACCCCCAGGAGCACCAATGACTAGGTTACGGAGGAGAAGAGAGGGTGAAGCTGCCAGGGAGCCCAGTCCTGAGTGTGAAGTTTTGTTATTGCTGATGAACAGCTCTTTCCTCCATCAGAATGAGATGTGTCCTCCAGAACTTATAACTGTAGTCTTCACGCTGCCCTCAGTTCGGTGGCCATGGCCCGTGCCAGGTTTCTTTTCTGAGAATATTTCCACACACCCAGAGTCTTCCTTTGTGGCCCAGGGGACAGTGGGAGCCAGAGAGCCTTAAGAGCCAGAGGAAAACCCATGCCTTCTCCCTGGTCAGCTGTGCCAGTGCCTGGATAGGGACCAGTGTTCAAGGTCTTCTGCAGGTACTGTGGAGCATCTGTCCTACACTTTACAGGAGATCCACCCGACTTTAGTGTGATGCTGTGAACAAAAAAAAAGGTAGGGGGTTCTATAGAAAGTAACCTCACAGGCTGATCTGATCATAAATTCTTAACAGGGCAGGTCATGGTGGGTAGTCACGTCCCAGGCATATAACTCTTTAGTAAAATATTTATCTTTGCCTTAAGCAAGCCCTGCCCATTGTTTTTTGTGCATCTAGGTTAACATACCTTTGAAATAACTACCCCCAAGAGGGCACATAATCTTAATAACCCTGTAATCTCATCCCCGAGTTGCTTCTTACCATTTTCATGTAAATTCCCTCCTTAATCTCAATGCATTAAAATAAAACAAAACTGCAAACTGTTCTTTTCAGAAGCATTTATATCAATCTGTTAAGAACTTGCTTCCAGGCATATCTTATGATTAGTTCAGATAAATTTTTATAAAAATTCTCTGCGGGTTTGGATATTTCTTATATTGACAGTGCAGAGGACAGCAGAGGTCTGCAATCAGAGGACTGGTCCTCCTGGTGGTGCCCAGCATCTGGCCTGGGCCTGGTGATGAGTCCATCAGCATGAGCTATACAAACTCCAAGTGATGGAGGCCTGGAACAGAACAAGTTAAACACGCACTTTCTGTCCAATGGGGCCACCTGTCTCTATTGGAAAGGCTAAATTCTAACTCAATTTCATTCTACCAGAGCCCACAGGCTTATTTTACTTGGGAGACAAAGCTGTCTAATTAAATCAGGTTAACTCCCAGGTAATAAGTATTTCCTATGTTTCAGGGACTTCACATATATCATCTTTAATCCTCACAGCAGTCTTGGAGGTAGCATTAGACTCATTTTACAGATGAAAAAACTGAGATCCATGGAGGTTAAGTGACTTTCCTGAGGCCACAAAGCCAGTAAAGAGCAAAGCAGACTTACAGCCAGGTCTTCCTGACTCCCAAGTCCACAACACTGTTCTTGTTTGGGATGACACCAGTATATGGCCTGGAACCCAATTCCAGGTCTATTCCGGCCAGTAGTGCAAAGGGCCTGTCCAGTGTTGATCTTCGCTAGGTCAGGAAGGACCTGCCAAGGGCTGGCTGTAAGTAAGTGAGGTGGGAGTGACAGAGCTCATGCTAAGATTTCTGTTTGCCCTCCTCCCCCTCAACCTCCCACAGTCGACATCAGCTGATATTCTGAGCATTCACCCAGGCCCCAGGGTTTGGCTTGCCTTGTGTTAATTCTGGCTCCTTCTTCTTCCTTCTTCCCTCTTCTCTCTTCCACTGCAAAGCCTACTGTGTAATGGGTTTTCCCTTCCTGTTCAATTTCAAGATATGTTGAGCCAAGGCGGGCCACTGGGCTTTGCTGGATGCTTGTTATTGTTGACAGAAAACACTAGTGATGAGTCACTCCAAAATCGGGGTATCAAAGAGCAGGGCAGATGCAGGCATGGGGATCTAATGTCAGCTGGGCTCCCTGTGGGGTTTGCCATCAGGAGCCCCTTAGGCATTACTTTCTCTGTGGGAGACAGAGAGGACTGCCCCAGGGAAGAAGCCTCAAGTCAGACCACAGGCTGAACAAGTCAGTAGTGGAGAGCTGACCAAAGTCACAAGTCCACATCTGGGAGCCCACTGAGTCAGAGCTGAAGGGCACCCCTGGGCAGGAGAGGGCTGGCTGACCAACCTGAAGGCCTTATTTGCCAGGCTACAGGAGTTGAGGACCACCTGCAAGTGTGGGCATCCCTGGGGCACATGGAACAATGTTGGTGTGACCACTGTTCATGTTGTCATCATACACAGACCATTATGGACTAAATATTTGTGTCCTCTCCACAATCCACATGTTGAAAACTACCCTTCAGTGTGATGATATTAAGAAGGTGGGGCCTTTGGGAGGTGATGACGTCATAAGGGTGGAGCCCTGATAATGGGATTATTGCCCTTATAAAAGAGACCCCAGGCAGTCCTCTGACCCCTTCTACAATGTGAGAACACAATGAGAAGTTGCCGTCTATGAACCAGAAAGCATTCCCCACAACAAATCTGCCAGTGTCTTGATCATGGTCTTCCAACCTGCTGAACTGTGAGAAATGAATGTCTTTTGCTTATAAGCCATCCAGTCAGTGGTGTTCTGTTATAACAGCCTGAGCTGTGTAAGATACATATTCATAGTCACCTGTCATTCAAAATATTCTCCATGTGTGATGACCATGAGGACTGGTCCTAGGGAGATCTATGCTAAGTTAATGCCACTGATGTGATGAGTTCTGATCCATATTTAACAATGACCTAAGCATGTGGCTGAAGACACAAAGAAGCACAAGACAAAATTATTGTCCTTAAGAAACTTGTAATCAAAATAGAGATGCTCAAAATGAAATACAATACAGAACACTGTACTCTCAATTGTCTAAGTGTGTGGTTACAACTCAAATGGTATTAGAGAGAAGAGAGAAGAGAAAACTTGAGCATCCAGAGTCTAAATTATAGTAAATGGGGGAAGCTTCCTGTAGGTGGTGTGGCCTGTGTGAGTCTTTGAATGATGGGTTCAGGAGAAGGGAGATAAAGTTATGAGTGGGCAGAGCTGCATAAACAATCAGCACTAGTTAGCTCTAGCCACAGCAGTTTATTCACTCCTTGGCCCCACAACCACACTATTCAAATGGTAGATGGTAGAATGTTACCAAGCCCTGAGGAAAATGAGAATCTGTGTTTCTAAAAGAAAAAGAAAAGAAAAGAAAGTGTGTGTTTCTGACAGACATTGGTGTGTTTCAAATCTGAGACACTTAAAATAAAGCAGATACCATTTCTTGACTATCTACTGTGTGCCAGGCACTTTACAGAAATTAACTTACTCAGTTTGAACAACAAACCTAGGGGATACTATCATTATTCCCACTTCACAGATAGGAAAACTGAGGCTTAGGTACCCTGCCCAAGATCATATAGCAGAGTGGCAGAGAAAAGAACTACAACCTGGGCCTGCCTGTGCCCTTTTCACCCCCAGCCAGTGGTGGCCAGCTTACCTTTGATCTTTGCCAAGGATGACTTAGGGGTAAAGCCTTTTTTTTCTCCACCCAGCCACCACTCCCTCTAATGCTCGTCCACCATGAGATTCTTCCTGACCCCACCTCAGCCACAGATGCTCTGTAGGGCTAGTTTTCGCAACTGCCATCTCTGCCAGGCAGGTGCAGGTTCACACTGAATTTGGACAGATGGTAAAGAAACTGTGGAGCCAAAAACTGGTTGACCTTTCCTTTATTCTAGCCTAACACCTGGCAGGTGAGTAAAAATACACAAGGCTCCAAAACCCACCCATTCAGTGCTCACAAAGCTACTGACACATCCAGGTTTTCCTAGAATCAAAGGCCCCCACCAGCTCAGTCACCTCTAGTTCCCCATCTGCACACCTTCTTCCTTCTCTCTGCACAAACTGGCTTCTCCTTCAGCATCCTGACATCTTGGCTTCTTCTTCCTTTCCCTTCTTTTTTCTTCTAAAAAAACTACCTGGGCCCTTCCTCCAGCACATATTAGCATAACAATGGCCCTTCCCAAGCAGGAAGGTAATTAGCAGTTTCACCTGGGCAGCAGCCATTTATAACAATAAAAGTGAGCAAACAGAAAATACAAATTTTATAAACTCATTTGCCCAACATGCTCCTTCCTCCTTTGGAGTTAAAGATCCCTGAGGTCACAATGCATCTTAGGATGGAAAGTATCTAACACTGACAATGGTGGCCTGGGCATAGAGGCAGGAAAGGCACAAACAAACTTTTGCAGTGATGGTTCTGTTCATGATCTCATGTGGGGTGATGGCTTCACTGTGCATTCCATGTCAAAATGCATCAAGTTGCCCACTTTAAATATGCACAGTTTCTTGTGCATTAGTTCTACCTCAACAGAATGGTTTAGAAATCTTCTAACTCAGGCTGCCTTACTCCAGAGGAAAAGTTAGAATGGGCAGGTTCTTTCCTCAGCAGCACAAAAGAATGCTGTGCCCAGTAGGCAGACAATGCAGGTGCTGCTTCTGAGCTCACCGCTCAGGAAGCCTGCTCCCGCATCAGGCCAGTTTTCCCACAGAAACACCTGGGCACTGTGCCACACAGGTACTGTGACATCAAGCTATGCCCACTGATATTTCAGAAAACCCAGCCCTTTTTTGGCTCTGTCTGTCCTCAAGAGCAGGTATGGGCCAGGCTCTACTAGGCCATTTTTTAACAGATAAGGAAGTAGAGCCAGAAGGAGAAAAGCTCATAAACTCTTACATCACCTCTGAGTCAGGACAGAAACAACAACTGACCTTCTTCCTTCTGTAGCTGCCTCAGATGAAACCTGGGTCCAATGGCTCCACCCCATCAGAGCGCCCCAGAGGCCCCTTCCTGTCTGTCCACCTAAGTACCAGTTCCCCTGCCCACATGCCCACAGCCAGTAGCCCAGCTGGCTAAGAGCACAGGGCTGCCTCCTGCAGCAGCGTGTCCAGGCGGGAGGCCCTTTCTTTGTTGCCTTGCTGGGCTCAGGTTATGTGCCTCAGGACTGTCAGCATAGGTAGCTAGATATTAATAAAGGGAATCAGGCATAAAGAAGCCTAATCTCCCAGGGAGCCGAGTTGGACAATAAGGTGCTTCACCAAGGAAGTTGCAGTATTCATAGGCTCCCCAAGTGATTAACACTCCCACTCCACAGTGTAGGGAAGAAGGACCATCAGTTTTAGGAGCAAAGACATAATGTCTCCCTAAGGACACCATTCCATGTGCTGGGGGATGAATTAATACCATTGAATTAACCCCAGAAGCAGGGCCAACCCATCAGTCTCACGGGTTGCACACTGAACAACTGCAGGGGGCGCCAATCACATAGTGACCAGCCTGGAAGGACTTATGATTTAATGGGAACAAGCAAACTATAATATATTTTTAATTGATTTTAGTGAGAAAGGGAGAGAGAGAAACATCAATTTGTTGTTCCAATTATTTATGCATTCATTGGTTGATTCCTGTATCTACCCTGACCAGGGATTGAACCTGCAACCTTGGCATATCAGGATGAGACTCTAACCAACTGTAATATAGAGCTCTCTTTACTATAGACTATAAACAGGTTAGGAACAAGCAGACTTGTCCATGCCAATGTCAGGAATGACAAACAGTGTAGGACAAGAGGCTAAGCATAGGCTGAAGCCCAAGTGATCTGGTCCTAGCTCCAGCTCAGCCAGGAACAAGCTGTTTGACCATAGGGAAGAGCCTTAGTTGCCTCACTCCTAACTACGTAAATCATATGCAAGTACTGCAGAAACTATGTAACTTAATGACTGTATATATCATTATTTTGAAAGTTAAAATCCAACTGGACTACAAGCTTTCAAAGTTCCTGCTGGTTTGGTCATTCTACAAGATGCAAAAGATAGGATTAGGACTCCTAGAGGATTCAGTGATGAGAGAAGGGGGGGCGGGAGTAGTCTTACCTAAATATCTAAATAAGAACAAGGAATCAGGCCCACACCCTCTACCAGTTCTGGTTTCTTCACCATCCCAGCTGGAACAAAGAGCCTTTTTGTGAGTTTAATGGAGTCTGACTTAGCCAACTTTTCTCCTTCTTCTTCTCCTGTATGACAGAAAAAACAAACCTTTCTCTTCTGGGCTCCTTTGAAGGCCTTGCAGCTTTGGTTTAGACAAACAGGAACCTGGCTGGGACTGCCCTGCTAAATGAGCTTTTTGGCAAGCCTTTCTGGGAGGCCTCCTGCATGTAAAGATGAGGAAGGGGCAGAGGGAGGGAGCACAAACCGTGAAGGGCCAGCAGGCACAGTGCCAAGCGCACTGGGCCCGTTACTGTGGCCAACGTTTCTGAGCACAGGTACTTAACAAGCCCTGTCCTGAGCCCTTCATTGTCTTCATTTATTGGAATTTACCTAAATTAGCTCGTTTAATCCTCTCCACCAGCCAAGCTGGGAAGGACTACTGCCCATTTTCTGGATTAGGAAATGGGACTCAAGGTGGTACAGCTTTGCCAGAGGACACACACCATGTGAGTCTGTCAATCCCAAAGCCTGTGTTCCTTCCATGGGCTGTGTCTGCTCTGCAAAGTCTCCAGCCTCCACCTATCCCTTCCCATCCCCCAAATCTCAGATCCTCAAGTAGGCAGCTTAATAGCCATGCCTGAAATCAGTTCCCAGTCACTCAAGCCAGGGCACCATTTCCCCAGTAGTATGGAGAAGGCAGCAAGCTTAAATTCCAGCACAAGAATCTATAAACTCTACCACCGCTGCTCGGGCCTCCTGCTCCAGGAGCTATGTCTGCTCCAGAGGGGTGTCTTCGCCTCCCTGCCTGCCCCCCTCCACACTCACACACACACACACACACAAACACACTCACCCCTCCCGCATACCACAGGGAGATAAGGCACAGGCATCTTTCTGGAACAGGAAGCCTTCTACCTTTATCTCCTGGGGAACTCCGGTCCTGTAAACAGTTCACTATTCATGCTGAGTGACCAATTACAGCCGTAAACACAGGGGCAAAGGAATGAAGTCACTTATTTATTTATTTGTTTATAGATTTCCATTCCCCACCACCCACCCCCACTCTCTTCCTCTTTGGCAACCACCAGTTATATCTATGGAATTGCTTCTCTTTGGTTTTGCTTATTCATTTGTTTGTTTTGTTTTTGTTTTTTCTAGATTCCACATGTAAGTAAAATCATATGGTTTTGGTCTTTCTCTGTGTGACATAATTTCACTTAGCATAATACTCTCTTGCTCCATTCATGTTGTTGCAAATAGCAAGATTTTCTTCCTTTTATGGCTGAGCAATATTCCATTATATATATGTACTACATCTTCTTTATCCAAGTTATCTATTTATTGAAGAACCCTTTGGTTGTTTCCATGTCTTAGCTATTAATAATGGTGCAATGAACATAAGGGTGCATATGTCTTTTCGAATTAGTGTTTTTCTTTTCTTTGAATAAATTCTGAGAAGTGGAAATGCTAGGTAATATTGGCAGCTCTTTAATTCTTTGAGGAATCCCGGCAGTGTTTTCTATAGTGGAGGCATCCATTTGCAATCTCCCCAACAGTGCATAAGATTCCATTTTCTCTACATCCTTACGAACACGTATTGTTTATTCATTTATTGATTATAGCCATTCTAACAGGCATGAGGTGATATCTCTTTGTGGTTCTAATTTTTATTTCTCTGATGATAAGTGATATTGAGCATCTTTTCATATGTCTGTTGGCATCTGTGTATCCTCTTTGAAGAAATGTGTATTTAGGTCCTCTGCCCATTTTTTAATTGGATTGGTCTTTTTGGTGATAAGTTGTATGATTCCTTATATATTTTGGATATTACCTCCTTGTTGGGCAGATAAAATATATTATGTTCACTTTGTTAAAGATGGTGCTGCCCACATGCAAGTCCATTGATATTAATGTGTGTTCGGGGACAAGCTGTGGGGAGGCCGGGTTATTATAGCCTAAGGCTTAGTTTTAAGAGTAAGCTTTTCCCCACACCCTTGACTGATTGGATGATGTGGGATGGTACACTCTCATAGGAAACCTCCCATTATGCCTCAGATAAGTGACTTTGTATCAGAGATTTTCTTGTTTATATATTGGATTGAAGGTTTTGAGTCTACACTATAAAGTGGGGCAGACTGGGAGCTTGTTCTCTCTCGGTTTCTGAGGTGAGCATTAGAGAGGAGAGCAGAGTAAGGCCACATGGAAGAGAGGAGAAGCAGCCAAGATGGCGGAGTGCTGAGAAAAAAGGCCAGTTTGTGCAGAGAGAAGGAGATGGGAAACAGAGGTGAAGCAGGGTTTTATTTCTGGGCTCTCTATTTTATTTCATTGATCTATGTATATGTCTATATGCCAGTACCATACTGTTTTGATTATTGAAGCTTTGCAGTATATTTTGATATCAGGGAGTGTCATGCCTCTTACTTTGTTCTTTCTCAAGATTTCTTTGGCTATTTAGGGTCTTTTGTGGTTCCATAAAAATTTTAAGATTAGTTCTAATTCTGAGAAGAATATCATTGGTATTTTAATAGGAATTGCACTGAATCTGTATATTGCTTTAGGTAGAAAGGACATTTTAACAATATTAATTCTTCCAGTCCATGAGCACAGTATATCCTTTTACTTATTTTTATCTTCTTCAATTTCTTTCTCCAATGTCTTATAGTTTTCAGAGTACAGGTGATTCACCTGTAAAGCCAGTAGCCAAGGCCACCATCACAGCCGCCCCGCCAATGCAGGTTCACATTTGATTCGAACAGTTGGTAATGAAACAAGGGAGCCAAGAACTGGTGAGCCATCAGCTTTAATCCTAGCTTGCACCTGGTGGGCAAGCAAAAACACACACTGGGCTCCAAACCCACTCATTCAGTGCTCACAAAGCTACTGACTTATCCTAGTTTCCTAGAATCAAAGGTTTCTAGCTCACCAGACTTATTCACCTCTGTTCCCCATCTCCTCCTGCACAAACTCTGCACAAACTGGCTTCTTCCTCAGCACTCTGCCATCTTGGCTGCTTCTCCTGGCCTCCATGTGACCTTACTCTGCTCTCCTCTCTAATACTAACCTCAGGAACCAAAGGAGAGCAAGCTCCCAGTCTGCCCCACTTTATAGTGTAGAATCCAAACCTTTAATCCAATCAGTCAAGGATGTGGGGAAAAGCTTACTCTTAAAACTTGCACGTGGGCAGCGCCATCTTTAACAAAGTGAGCATATTATATTTTATATGACCAACATCACCTCTTTAGTTAAATTTGTTCCTAGATATTTTATGCTTCTGATGCAATTATAAATGAGATTATTTTCTTAGTTTCTCCTTCTAATTATTTGTTATTAGTGTACAGCAACACAACAGATTTCTCATATTGATCTGTATCCTACAACTTTGCTGAATTCATTTATTAGTTCTGATAGGTTTTTGGTGGGAAATAAAGTCAGTTTAATGCCATTTCTTACTATGAGAGTGTTCAGAAATAAGGAAGAAGGAAGTTCTTTCAGAAGCCCACATTTGAGGAATGGGTGTATGAGGGTCCCTCATAGGAAATTCCCTTTGTCAGGGGTACTGCACTGATAGGTTCAGAGTCTCCACCCTGCCCCAGGACCACCAGTCTCCTAGCCCACCCTACACGCACACACATGTACACACACAGAGCAGCATGGCCTGCTTGGCTCCCCAAACACTGTAGTGCTGAGCAGATGAAAGACAGGAGATACCAAATATTATCATTATGATCAGCATTTACTGTACATTCAGAATGTGCCAAGCATTATGCTAAGCTCTTTCAATACAAAGAAAGAAAAAGAGAAAGAAAGAAGAATGAAAAGAAGAAAAAAGAAAATAATAGAAAAAAGAAAAGAAATTTCTAATGAATTCTCACAACAACCCATTGAGGTAGGAACCTTTTATTCCCATTTTCTGGATGAAGACACTGGGGCTCAGAGCTTGGGTAACTCCTAAGCTCCCATGACTAGTAAGTGGCAGAAGAGCCACTTATTATATCTAGCTGACTCTTCCCTTCCTCTCAGTGTCCTCTCAGGCACCATAAAAGCCTCTACTCTGTGGGCCACTTATGCTCAGGTAACAATGCTCTTTGCCAAGTCCCTGGTGCTAAATAACCACTTCCAGTTTTTAGCATGTCTAATGCCTCAGTGAATGGACTTCCAGAGCAGGGCTAGACCCAGGCCACCCCAGGGTCTTTTGACCTCTCCTCCCTTTTCCTCTGTTCTACTCTCCACAGCTTCTCATAAGCTCTACACAGTGGATACCAAGTTGGGGTTAAAGTGGTGGCCAGGGCGGGGGGGGCCAGAGACTCAATTATCTTCTGTTTCCTAGCTGACTTCTGATTTTCCCAGCAGCTTCTGAGGACATGCCAAGAGGTGGGAGTTTGGGAGCCAGAGTGGAGAGGGTGGTGTGGTTGCCTGAATCACGCCTCCCTCATAAAGATGTCAGCATCCTAACCCCTAGAACCTGTGATTGTTACCTCACATGGCAAAAAGGACTTTTCAGATGTAATGAAACGAAAAACCTTGAGACAAGAAGATGACCCAGTGTAATTACAAAGCCATGGGACATGTGCTACTCATCTTGTGCTGCCCTTAGACATCACCTCCCTGGTGCTTGGGCCTTCAGGTTTGAACCAGAGCCACACCACCAGCTGTTCCTTACAAGGGCAGGCAAAAGGATCAGAGCCAGGAGTAGTCATGGAAGGAGGAGTAACTTGAGGAAGGGGCCTGTAGAGAAAAGCAAGAAGTAGATTCTTACCTGAAGACCCCAGAAGGAACCAGCTGCTAAAACTTAGACTTCTGACCTTCAAAACTATGCAAGAATAGATTTGTGTTGTTTTAACCTCAAAGTTTGTGCTAATTTGTTGTGGCTTCATAGGGAACCAACACAGAGGGAAACCCTAACAGTGGAGTCACCTCATGTGAAGATAGTCAGGTGTGTCTTAGTCAGCTCAGGTGCCAAAACAGAGTACCACACAGGCATTTACTTTCTTACAGTTCTGGAAGCCAGAAGTCCAAGATCAAGGCATCTCCAGGGTTGGTTTCCACTAAGTCCTCTCTCCTGGACTTTCAGCCGACCACCCCTCTGTGTACTTGCTCTCCTAGTGTTTGTCCTAACCTCCTCTTCGTATAAGGATACCAGCCAGATTGGATCATGGGCCTCATTTTGCCACCACCTCTGTAAAGGCCCCATCTCTAAATCCAGTCACATTCTGAGCTCTGGGAGGTTAAGGCTTCAACATATAAATTTGGGACACTATCCAGACCATAACAGGGAACCTCCCTGGTTGCCTCATTCCTGCGGGGTCCTCACTCTTCCTGTAGCTTCCTGACCTCCCATGGGCCTGGTTTGAGTTCAAGCAGCCACTGCCAGTGGGAACTGTTGTCAGCTTGCCCAGAGAACTGGTCAGGGAGGCCGGAGGGACTGAGGATCCTGAGATAGGACTCAGGTGAGAGCAGAAGGACAGAGGCACCAAAGATTCTCAGGTGGGCATGGAGTAATTTAGTTTCTCTCTCAGGAAGACCCACAGCCTCCTAGTCCTTCAGAGGCCCCTGCAGTGGATGAGCACCTTTGCTCACATCAGAATGGAGGGCCACTGGGCACCATGCAGAGGGGAAGGGGTTTAGACCTGCTCTGGCTGGGCAACTCTTTGCCAGGACAGTGGCCAGGGAGAGAAGGGCCTTGAAGCTGGAATAGGCATACCTAACAGCTGTCCCCACAGCATGCCCATGACTCCTAATTCCTGAGAGAGGAACATTTGCCTGGTGTCTCCTCCCAAAACCACCAGGGCCCCTGACTGACCTATGCCTGGTCAGGAAAGGTTCTCAGGCAGCAGAAGTGGTTCAGCTGCCTTCAAAGATCACTCCCCATTCCTCCTTCTCACTGACTAATGCACCTCCACAGGGCTGCCTGCAGTATCCTTTCTCTTCTCCCCTCCAGACCTCCTCCAGGTCAGGGCGGAATCACTCCCACAAACTGCAGAGCTCTAAAGCTCATGGTCAGGGTTCAGATAGGAGACTGCCCATACCAATGACCTGAATAGAGAAGATTTAATACAGATGCTTGAATAGGTGTGAGATTGCTAACCTGATGACTACAGAGGTAAAAGAAGAATTCTCTAGTGTTCCTCCTGAGGCTGAGAGAACAAAGGGGAGGGGCTGAGATGATTAAAATGTGGAAACTTAGAAAAGAGCCAGTGGGACTGGTACCCCACCTCAGAGGAAGGGCTTCGGCTGGCGCTGGCATGTCTGAAGTGGGTGCAATTATGCTGTTCTGTAAATGTTGTGAAAGCCGCAGAATGGATTCAGCTGCCCAGCCTGACACTCTGCCACTGAGATTCGGAATATTTCTGTAGCCTCTTCATAAAATATAACTCACACTCACACTGGCTCCTTCAACCTGCATCTTCACCCACCCAGCAGCCTCTGCCAAGGTCGGGATGTCTTGGAGCCCACCAAGATGATCTTAGGACACAACTCTGACATTTTTCCTGTCTTTTTGCTTTAGCTTGTGTGATGGTCAATTTTACGTGTTAACCTGATGGGGGTAAGGGAGAGCCAGAGAGCTGATACAACATTATTCCTGCATGTGTGTGAGGGTGTTCTAGAAGGGACTGGCTTTTGAATCAGTGGACTGAGTGAAGCAGATCACCCTTCCTGATGTGGGTGGTCCTCATCTAAGACATCCAGGGGCCAAATAGGACAAAAAGAGGAAAACTGGATTCTATTGCTTGAGCTGCTACTTCCATTTCTGCCTCCAGACATCAGTGTTTCTGGTTCTCAGGTCTTTAGGCTTGAACTGGACTACACTACCAGCTCTCCAGTGCCTTTAGCTTACAGATGGCAGATTGTGGTATGTCTCAGCCTCCATAGTCACGTGAGTCCATTTCTATCCTAAATCTCTATCTATATAGCTGTACATCGTATTGGTTCTGTCTTTTGGGGGGAACCCTGGCTAATGCAACAGGCTCTCTCTGGTCTGACAGCCCCCTACCTGTGGTTAGGAGGTAGGTGCACACAGGACCATGGGAGGTTTTAAATGATCAGAGTTGGTTCCCACAGATAAAAGCTTTCCATTCAATTGCCAGGTTTCAGTGAGGGATCTCAGCAGGAGAAAAACTGGCACTCCCATTGTAATCCATGCCTCGTGGAAAGGATAGAGGCCACCTCACCCTGAGACTCAGCCACAGTTGTCACACCACTCAGTCTGGTAACACAGTCTCACCACCCACCACCAGACCACTGAGTGGGGATTACAATACCTCATACTGTAGCTCTGTTCCCTGGAGTTTATAAAAAACTTCTGCCATTGCCTGACCAGGCTGTGGCATGGTGAATAGAGCATTGGACTGGGATGCGGGGAACCCAGGTTCAAAACCTTGAGGCCACCGGCTTGAGTGCGACCTCTTCTGGTTTGAGCATGGCTGACCAGCTTGAGCCCAAGGCACATGTGCCTTGACTGGTCAAGGTACATATGAGAAAGCAATCAATGAACAAATAAGGAGCCACAATGAAAAATTGATACTTCTCATCTCTCTCCCTTCTTGTCTGTCTGTCCCTATCTGTCTCTCTCTCTGTCTCTCTCTGTTTCTGTCACACACACACACACACACACACACACACACAAACACAAAATACTTTCTACCATTTGTTTGCTCTGTAACACATGTATGTGAGGAGCTTTGTTCGCAGAGGATGAGACTGTCAAACCTCACTTAATAGAAAAGTCCAGAAAAGACAGCTTTCTAATTAGAATGACTACAGGAGGGCACGATAAAAGAACTGGCTCTGAAGATTATACAGAGTATAGGGAAACCATGGGGTCATATCATGCCCCATATGGCAATGTTAGAGATCTGAAAGATGTGGAGAGGTCAAGTGAAGAAGAGAAAGAGGGTTAAGAAGAGCCATAACTTCTGGGTGAGACAGAGGAAGCCTGACTTCACCCAGCAGAGAGGAAGGCAGAATAAATACCTGCACCTCATTCTCCTCCATTGTAGCTCCAGCTAGGGCTCCCCACTGCACATGTCAACCAGAAGGCAGAGAGTAAGGGTGAGGACAGAGACAGCCCATGCAGTCATTCTTTGGGGAGAAAACAGGGTGGATCTGGAGGGGTGACTGGAAGGCATCCAAGACACCTCAGACCCCCCCTATAGAAAACCTACTTTTCTATTAACAGTGTCCCCTAGTGACCCTAAAGGCTCTTATCCAAAAAGCCTGATGGACACAGGCCTAGCCCAAGTCCTAAGATGAATTCTAGAGTGACAAGGATGGTTTTAGGGTCTCAGAATAATATCAGCCATTCTGTGGGGGTCCAACGTGCCCCAGGGTGCCCGTACTTCCCTCAAGATTCCATCAAGTGTGCTCGGACCTGCCTGTTATGGAAAAACAGGGGTCTGGACAGGGTCATGTATCACTCTTCCCACACCAGCAGCCGGGTCGGAGCCATACGCCAATCACTCAGTCCAAAGCCAAAAGCAGTCCTACAGGAAAGCTCACCATGCTCTGCGCCAGGCCAACCAGTTAAAAATGGATTCTGCTACCTCGGAGGTGCACACAGATCTTTCTGCTAATTAAACAAATATTTTTCCAGAGCTGTCTTGGTTTCCGCTGTTACCATTGGCCCAGGTTGCTGGCAAACTACTAGAGTCGTGCCCTGAAGCAGCGCAGATTAGAGGAGCGTTTGGCAAAGGAGAAAGGACATGTCTTCAGAGCAGAGGAGCTCTGAGTCCAGACAGAAAGAAGGGAGAGGGAAGAGACAGGGTACTCCAGTTCTTATTCATAGCCAGCTTACAAATGCCTGCTCATTCGCACACACACACATACACACACACACACTCACTGATGGAATGCACAGTCACTCTGTCTCCCTGAACTCCACTGCCCTCCTCCCCCCACACACACACACACACACAAATAAGCAATCTAGTGCAAAATAATGATCCCAAATTTGGAGGCTTGAGTATGGCTTTTGTTCCCAGCTAAAGAAGTTACTTGAAGAATAGAGTACAAGGTCTGCATGTATTTCTTAACTCCTGTTGTGAGAGTGTAATCATCACAACTGCCCCAACCTCCCCCACCTAGCACCCCTCTTCCAGGGAAATGTCTACACACAGTGTTCTTATACAAGGTCAGGAAGCTCAGGACTGGGTGAAGCTGGCCCGTGTGCGATGGCAGGCACAGAGTCCCAATGCTCGAGCACAGTCCCTGAACACAACGCAGAATTATTAAGCACACTTTTCTTTTAGCATCCCTTGAATGGAAGCGCTCAGCATCCTGAATCTTCCCACTGCCATGTAAAACACACACACACACACACACACACACACACACACACACACACACACAACCTGAGCTACCCTTTTAAACTTGGGAGCCCTCGCTTTTCTCAGAAAAGGCTCGGCATCTCACTGGCACCTCCTGTAGCACAGAAACCTCCCGGACACCTGCCAAGCCTGGCTACCCTGAAGGTCCTGAGCCCCTCCAGCCCTGGCTGCCTTAAAGTGCTGAGCACAGCTCCAGGCCTGCACTAATGACATGATATCCATGAACCTTCTTCTCTCCTGCCCTCCAGACTCCTCATCTATGACATGAGATACATGGGCTACACCAACAGCTTCACACTCTTTTTAGCCAACTGCCCTTGCTAAGCCAGCTTACCAAGCAGAGCAAAGCAGAGGCACTCTGGCTGAAGGGGGCATTGGAGGAGATACCACTGACCTCTAGGTCTTTGGGAAGCACGATAAGATAATGCTGGACTAACAGATTTCCTGCTAAGTGCCCCAAAGCCCAGGAATGTTATAATCTTGGGTTTCCTTGGGGACCTGGATCTAAAACATCCCCCTCCCCACCATCCCACCACTCATCACTCATAAACCCAAGCCTTTGCTGACTAGTTCTGCATTCCTTCTCTCTGTGTCATTCCATTTTAGGTAATCTGATGAACTAGCCAGGCTTCAGGGCTCAGAGAGTGTTGGTAGGTTAATGAATCAGCACGCCACTTAAGGTGCTGCACTGTAGCAGGGATCACTTCAATCAAAGGAAGAAATGATAAAATATATTTTTTGCTATTTTTTCATGTCTTAAGTAATATATGATTTCTATAAGCAATTTCTGTACTATAGAAATACACTGCACAGAAGTTGAAAAATTCTCCCTTGGCTCCCCCACCCCAAATCCAAGGCCTTGAGATAAAACAATGTTGAGTAGCAAGCACTATGGCAACCCTGGCCGGCCTAGTGATGGCCTGCGGGGGAGAGCTGGGCACGTCTCCTTTTCAGGGAGCTGGCCACCTGGGCCCCAGGGCTCTGGCCTGGGTAGGTGTGTGAATTCCAAGCCTCACTTCCTGAAGAAGTGCAGCCTCGAGTCCTTCAGGTCACTCCTCTCTAGCAGCTGTTACCTTCCTGAGATAATGAGTTAACTCCAAGTGACCTCACAAGGGTGGAAACAAAACTACAAAAGAATCAGATGGCCCTGATGAAGAAGTGGTGATCTAGCTCATTAAAACTAGACAGTCAGGGCTAGATGATAATCAGAGCTTCCGAACCACCAGGGGTCTGAGGGCTCTAAGGACCTTCTTTAAGGAACTTTTAATTTAGTGGAGTTGGCGAGAAGCATAGTGTCCAGTGTCTTGTGGTTGTGCAGACTCTGCTTGAACACTTTGGGTGACAGGGAACTCTCTACCTTGCATCGGGAGAAGGTCCTTATCATTAGGAAGGCCTCTTTCACACGGAGCCCGGATCCTTCTCCTCTGCCATGCTCACCCCTTGGGGTTTCTGCTGGGTTCCCCACGTGTGAAAGCATCTGATGGAAACCCAGGGACACCCTGATCCCTGCGCTGTACCTTGACATTTCACCAAATTAACAGTTCCCATCTCACATCAAAGAAACCTCACAGTATTATGAGCAATTCAACGTCTTTCAGGCGGGATGTTTTCTCCCCTAATAACCAGACCTTCCCTTAAGCTAAGTTCTGCCAAGCGTTTCATCTCCATGCGTGTCCTGTTTGTGGACCAGGGGAAGCATGAGTACATCGGATCTTAGCATGCGGACCAGCCACAAACAATGCATCAAAGTCCACTTCATTGGAAAGTAGAGACTATCTTGCTATAATTCCGGAACAAATTCAACCTAGCATTCCAGGAGGAAATCTCAGCTGACCTCTTGCTCCCTGAGTTCCTAAATCATTTAACTCGCTATCTGTGCTGTCCATTGGTCACTTTGTCATATGCTTTCTCAGCATCTATACTCTTGGGAGAGAGTCCGGGTAGTCAGACCATTTCTCCCCCTTTTCTCCCAGCCCCACATTTTGATCACAAGCTCAGTGAGAGTTGCAGGGAGCTCCTCAATTGATCTGTTGGCTGGAGGCTATACCCCAGGACCCTTCCCAGTTCCCATTCCTCCAAGAAGAAGACTGATTGCAGTGCCTACCCAGTGGAGTGTCCTGGCAGGACCAGGGAAAGCGGCTATCTTGGTCTGAATGCATTCCTCCCGCTTGGCTTGGCAGGTGGCATGAGTCTTCCCATGTGCCAGTGGATACCTATCTGGAAGCACCCCATAGTGCAGGGGTGTGTGCGGAGCACAGCCAGGGAAAGAGATGAGTTAGCTAGAAAGGCATCCCTTACACCAGGAATGCTGCTGTGCTGAGCCCCCAAGTGTGTGTTGGGGGCTCCTAGAGAACAAATGCGCCCCCTTAGGAAGTCCAGCATTTGGTGCCTGGGCAAGGGGACGACTCAGGTACACATGGCAACACTTCGCCTTGCATCTCTCTTCTGCATTCCAACCCCAGAGCAACCTAGAGCCCCAGCAGGGAGGTGTGGAGGATAGGCAGAGCTGGACCCCACTGCTGGGAACATCTCTCCATTCATGCCTATGCATGACTGGTGATCCCAGCCTCCTCCCAGCATGGGAAAGGGACCGTGCACTCTGGCTGTCTACTCTGGAAGAGTGCTGCTGGCCAGCAGTGAGAGGCCAGGCCACTGTCTCCATAAGACCCAGGAAGGAGATAGGCCCTGCCTTCATTCCCTCAGGCTTGGGCAGGCACAGGCGGGGTCCCCACCATCCTGCATGAACTCCTCCAACACCACTGTCTGTGAAAGATCCCCGACAGCTTCGCTGGGAGAAGATGGTTTCTCTAGCACTCACAGTAACTGGATTTCTCCCAGGACCTTTCTTACTCGGTGTGTGTTGTATCCTACTCGTCTTTAAATCCCAATTGCCCTAGACAGAGAGTACCCAGCACATAGAAAGTACTCAAAAATATTTATTGAATTGAGTTTAAAATATTTATTGAATTGAATTAAAAATTATTATATATATATATATATATTGAATTGAGTTTGAACACAGGAACACAGCCGGGTGTGTTTTTCTATTTTCCTCTATACATAATGACGGCAGCCTAGGGCAAGTACCTGTCTTGGAGGCAGGAGAGATTTTGGAGGATATAGGTGTTGTTACAACTCAAGATTGTTGTGTGTTTCAGTGCATTTGGACCTAGATAAATCACAGATGATATAAGCCAGAGTTCTGTTCCAAGAGTTCCTTATATGGGAGATTGTCCAGCAGCCATAACTCAGCTTTATGTGAATGCACATTTTTTCAAGTGTGCAAACTTTTTTTATGAGACCTCTCCAGAGAAAATGCCTCAGTGTGGTGCTTAATAGATGAAGAACAGTGTGTTCGCACATATTTTAGAGTGTTGACCCTTGGGCTGTTATGCACCAACCTTAGCTGTCTGTGAAATTTTGATCTTTGATCAAATGGCTTGGGCGCTTTTTTACTCTTCCAGGATCCATAATACCACTGAGAACCTGGACGGTATCAAAATTTAATCAAATTGTACCACATGGGAATTTCAAGTATGAATGATGCAATCTCTCTCATAATAAAAATCTATTATTCCCTGACCTGGCAGTCACACCGCCCTCCCCAGGCCCCCACACACTGCCTTTTCTTTACCCCCCACACACACTGTCTGGAGAGAGAGCCAAGAGTACTCCCAGGAAGGAAACTGTGAAGAAGCAGAATGTCTAAATAAAGTCAGGTCTTCTCTGAGCACCTTGCAATCATTATTCAAAGAGCTTTCACACACACTCTTGCTCTATATACAGCACACCTTTCGGGGTGGCTTCGGACAGTCACAGTCAGTGAGGCCTAACCGGGAAGCACACACTCCCACAAATGACTTGTCCTTTTGGCCAGCTTCTAATTTAACTGCAGTCTTGAAGGAAAAATGCAAAGAATATTTAAACTTTAAACAATGACCCATAACCAAAACTAACTGGTAGGGCTTAAAGAGCTAAGTGAGGTTTCATCTAAAATTAGACTCAGCATTCTTTGCAGAACTCTGACTCAGTCGCCCAGGTTCTTGTCTGAAATACATCTGACTCTTGGCCTCTTTCTCTGGGCTCTTGGCTCCATCTCCAGAGAGTGTGTGTGATAAGAAAAGGTGCTCCTGGGTCCTGGGAGAAGGAGATGACCACAAGGTCAGAAGTCATAGATTGTTCTTGCCCAGAGATACTTTGAAAACAGGTTGGAAATGATCTTCTAAGGGATTTGAATGCCTTAAAAGAAACATATTCCATTTTACTTAAAATAGCCTTGTGGGTCAAGCGTCAATCAATGGCTATTTACTGAGAAGAGCAGAAAACTAAAGCCTAACATTGGCTCTTGGGGAGGTCATGATGCAGTTTCTGGGGTGAGGAGCGGAGTTCATCAACCCAAGACTGAGGAGGGGCAAGGTCTAGCTCTGGGTGAGTTACTGAATTCCAGAAGCTCTGGTGTCCCCATCTGTGAAATGGGGATGATAACAGTTCTGCCTCAAAGCTTTGCTGTAAAGGTAATGAGGAGGTACACAAGGGGCCTGGCACATGCAAGTTCCCCGTAAAGGTGGGGTATTACAACCATCTATAAAATAACACCTTTAGTCCCCAGACAGCATAGCAAATAAGTGGCACAGTGATCAAGTTTGTGGGTGATCAGATCGGGAGAGACAGGCAGGGATCGAGGTGACAGACCAGGGAGGAAGAAGTTCACAGAGAAAATATTTAGCAGTGACTATGGATTAAGGTCTGGTGGAGAAGCTGGTTATTAATCATCACAATCATGACTCTCATTCTTCCTTGGTCTTAGCTAGGCAGGACTGCTTTCATGTAAAGGACGGGGTTCTGGGCCATCCACTAGCCTGCCTTCCCATTCCAGACACAATTCCCAGTGAGTGACTCTCAATGAGAAGGATCCGCAGGGTGCCCCAAAATGAGGCTGCCAAATGTCTTTGTGAGACACATCCCAGTGAAGATGACCACCATCATCCTTCCCACCAGGAGGGGTAGACCCGAGGTGGGGCAGAGTGGGGAAATTCAGACCATGTCCTATAATTCAGACTCCTTTAGCACCTCCTTTCTCACTATCAGTTCAGCCCTGGCCCAGACCTGGGGAGAAGAAAATGCAAGCAAACCCTTCTCCGAGCTCCAGCTGTCCTAGAAATCTCTCCCGGGGGCGGGGGATGGGGGGAATTAGCCTAGGGTAGTGGCATGCAGTAATCTGTAAAGAGTCAGATAATAAATCCCTGTTGAGTTAATGCTCTCTTTTATGCAAATTGCTTATTGAGTGTCTGCTGACATGTGACAATGTGCCTCACAGAAGATGTGAAAATTAAGAGTTCACTCCTCTGGGTTCCTTTGCTTCACATCTCATTTACCTGGCATTGTATCTGTTGGCTCATTGCTTTCTCACTGGATGTTCAGGTCTGGTCCCATCTTTCTCTTTTGAATCCTCAATGCCCAGACAAGGGTCTGGCACAGGGCCTCCACCACTTAGCATTTGTTGGAGAAAATAAAACTGAGTTTATATCTTCTGGACTTACAATCCTACACGATGTTTAGCATGGTTCTCAAAGGCACAAGTGACACAGTCACATCAACCATGAAAGCAGGGGATACGGGAGTTGGGAGCAGGGAGTTTATGCTCTACAGAGAAGATGATGTCTGAGAAAGCCCTTGAAAGAGGATTCAAAGTGAGGACTGGAGCTTCTGTGGGTGGAGAGAATTCCAGGGAAAGAAAGGGACAGGCAGGAAAAGGGCACCAGGATGTGTGGGAAACAGTCACTGAGTTCTATTAGGAAATGATAGGCAAGGTGAGTCAGAGCAGGTGGCAGCTTGAGCCCGTGCTTAAAGTGCTGGACTTTACTCAGTGGTCATTGTTCCCTCTTCTTATTATCATTATCATGTCAACATTGATAACAGTAATAACAATACAATACCTAGCATTGCCTGAGTGCTTAACATGAACATGTGTGAGGTGCTGTTTTAAGCATTTTGCATGAATTAATCCTGCAATCCTCTACAGAGAGAGCCTTCCATTTTACAGATAAGGAAACAGAGATGCAGAAAGGTTACAGAAGCTTCCCAAAATCAATAGCTCCAAGTGGCAGAACGAGGGTTCAGACCCAGAATAGTGGCTCTAGAGCCCGCATCCTGCTTCTCCTGACCTCCCTTCCCAAGTTCATGGTTGTCTCATGATGCCCCTCCTTGTTCCCAACCATGGCCACCACCCTGTGTTCTGCTTCTAATCTCCTTCCTGCTTTTATCTCCATATTGGGTCCATTGTCACCACACCTAGCTCTCAAGGCTGGAAAGCAGTCTGACTGACACACCCTGTCTCAGAAAGACATAATCCTCTTAGGGGTGTCATTTATAACCTCTTTAACTAGTCTGTCAACTCCACCAGCAACGTGTCTGCTGTATCTTGGTTGTCTTGTTCTTGAAACCCTTTCTTATCTTCTGGTTGAACAGCCTTTCAAGATCATACCACAGTGGCTGCTACTGGGGTCTCCCTTGAGGGTAACCACAAGCACAGGCTACTGGCTCCTAGTGTTCCCAGAGCTCAGTCTCTGGGGCCACTTTGGCACCAGTACTTAATGTCTGTCCCAACCTGCAGTGTCTTGTACATCTCTGATGAAACAGATGCTTCAGCTTCTGCCTGAAACTCTTTCATATGGGCCTCAGAAAACAATTGATAGGACCAAGATTGACTACCTGCTATCCCTCATTTCTTCCCAAGAAACTAACACACAGAACGCCTCCTCCCTGTCCGCAGTGTAAATCCTCACCTCAACAGGCAGAAAGGAGTGGGTGAGACACTTGAGATCTTACCTCCAAGTTAGCCTCAACAGAGATTTACCACCCTGCCACCAGTGAACCCCCTTATTTAAGTGTAACTTGTCAACATAAATCGTCAATGTTTTTCCTCCTTTATTTTTTCACATTTTATTATGCATAATAAGATAAATTTAAATCACTTCATTTTCTCCCCACCTAGCAAGTCTAATAAAAAGCTTTGATCAGAGTTTCTTTCGTACTGACATGTTTAAGGATGCAATAATATGTTACCTAGATTTGCTTAAAAATTGTAAGGGCAGGGAAAACCAGATTGAAGGTGACAAAGGACAATTTGACTTTTGGTGATGGGTATGCAACACAATTGAATGATAAGATAACCTGGAGATGTTTTCATTGTACATATGTACCCTGATTTATTGATGTCACCCCATTAGAATTAATAATAATAAAATATATATATATATATATATATATATATATATATATATATATAAAAATTGTAAGGGCAGTGTAAGGTTGGTGAATAATGGGAAGGTCACATGAGAAACTAGAGCCAGGAGCTTTGGCTAGAGCCACCCACAACCATGCGTGTCAAAAGAAACTTCCCAGGAGTCCTTGGGAAAAGAGCAACTGTCCGTCAGCCAGTGAGGTTTTGCCACATCATATTAGCTCGATCACCCTAAACGGGACCCTTTAAATATTCCCCATGCGAATCATCCCATGCAACTTCCCTGGCCTCTGTCCCCGGGGAAAGGGAACATTGTCCGGGCAGCGCTGTACTAAATAAAGCCTTTACTATTCCACACTTTGTGGCTACAGCCCCTTCCTTCTTCCTCCGCAGGGAAAAATACCTTACATTTGGTGCTGAAACCCAGGAGGAGTCAGAAGTCCACAAGGACCGCTCCTCTCCCCTTCCCCTCCAAGAAAGAACCAGGATCTCCAACTTTCCACCCACTTTGGCGCACGGTGCAATAAGTCCCCTGCCTCCAAACTCCCCTCAGTTCTTTCCGCCGAGAATCTCTGTATGAAACCACAGCTGCGTCAGGGAACTTTTTACCATTTCATTTCGAGTGCATGTGTGCCTGTGGAGATGTCCCAAGCACATCCACTTTACCTATCCATCCAGTGGCCAGAGCTTGAGTTTTGGGCCACCAATTCTCATCTCTGACCACTCCGAGGACTGAGGGTGGCCGTGGGCGCACAGGGATCTAAACCTAATCCAAAAACACTCCTGGAGTTACCTTATCTGAAATTTCTCCCTCCCTAAAGAAGAAGAAACTATGGCCAGACCACAGAACCCACTGGATAATTGGAGCAGGTAGCCTCCTGAAGGGACTTTCAGTTTTAACACCCTCACCAATTTAACTATTGCCAAAAGAACTGGGAACTGGTTGGAGATCCCTTACATTCAGGGCTTCTAGTTATTTGCGTTCCTGTCCTAATCTCTATGCCATCTGTTCTACGCGCAGGTCCTTTTTTGGCCAGAGAAACCTCACCTAAACCCTCCGCTCCTGATCTTTTCTTCTCCGCAGACCCCCAACTCTCTCCCCCTCCTGCCTGACCCCTGGGGGTGCCCCTCTCTCTGGACCCCTCTCTGGTCCCTCTGCAGACCTCTTTCACTCTAGTCTCTTCCCTTCAAGAGCCTCCTCCCCTTTGCTGGATACTGTTTCTCATTCACCTGCAAATGCCAGTCTCTTTTTCTCCTCCCCTGCCAGCCAGGGGTTCCTCCTCCATCAGGTCACTCTCTGCCAGCCATTGGCCCTGTCCTGCCTCTGGCTCCATTGTTTCTGGCTGAACCTGGGTGTTGGGCTCCCCAGGAGCACACCCCCGCCCCTTATTCTCAACCATCAAACTCCTATCTGGGACCTGTGAGCATGGCATTTAAATTTTTCAATAATCATGGCTAGTAGAAAAAGGCCTGCATGCAGTAGACGGTAACTCTCTGAACCCAGGCTCTTGTGGCAGCCCTGAGACCAGCAGAGCAACAGGGGCAAGGCACAGGAAGTGCCTGACCCAAGTCCAAGCCACAAAGAGGAATCCCAACAGCAGCTTGCTTTAAGTATGGTGTAAAGCCAGTAGTCGCGGTCAGGATCACAGCCGCCCGATCCATGCAGGTTCACATTAGATTCGAACAGTCGGTAATGAAACACAGGAGCCAAGAACTGGTGAGCCATCAGCTTTAATTCTAGCTTACACCCGGCGGGCAAGCAAAAACACACACTGGGCTCCAAACCCCCACACATTCAGTGCTCACAAAGCTACTGACTTATCCGAGTTTCCTAGAATCAAAGGTTTCTAGCTCACCAGACTTATTCACCTCTGTTTCCCATCTCCTGCTGCACAAACTCTTAACAAACTGGCTTCTTCCTCAGCACTCTACCATCTTGGCTACTTCTCCTCCACATGGCCTTAATCTGCTCTCCTCTCTAATACCTCAGGAACCAAGAACCAAGAGAGAGAGATCAAGCTACTGGTCTCTCCCACTTTATAGCATAGACTCAAAACCTTTAATCCAATTATACAAACAAGGAAGTCTCTGTATAATGGGATTCCTCAGGAGAGTGCACCACCCTACATCATCCAATCAGTCAAGGGTGTGGGGAAGAGCTTACTCTTAAACTAAGCCTTAGGCTATAACTACCCGGCCTGCCCACAGCCTGTTCCGGAACACACATTAATATCAACGAACTTCCATGTGGGCAGCGCCATCTTTAACAAAGTGAGCATAATATATTTTATCTGCCCAACATATGGCAAGGAGAGTCACTGTGCCCGACAGTGCCCCTGCCCACAGCTGCCCACGGAGCGGGCCCTAACTGCAAGCAGCCTGATCACTGGCAGAGCTATTGCCCCTTTGGTCAACAAGCTTTTCCTCAGCGCCTGGTTGGAGATCTGCAGACCCCCAACTCTCCATTAGAAAAACTCTTCATTAGAAAAACTAATGATTGATGCTTCTCACCTCTCTCCATTCCTGTCTGTCTGTCCCTAACTATCCATCTCTTTGACTCTCTCTCTGTCCCTGTAAAAAAAATAATAAATAAATAAAAATAAATAAATAAATAAATAACTATGTGGAGGACAAGCAACCCGAATGCAAGGCCAAGTCAGCCAGGCGGGTCCATCATTTGAACTCCTAGGACACGGCCTGGACTCAGAGAACCCAAGGTAATGCCGCAGGAACAGGTAAGTCCATCTCATTTCTTGTGGACAGGGGAGCTACCTTCTTTGTTTTGCCATCACACTCTGGACCTCTAGTTCCCTCACAGGTCTCAGTTATAGAAGTGGATGGAACCTGTAAAGCCAGTAGTCGAGGCCACCATCACAGCAGCCCGACCCACACAGGTTCACATTAGATTCGGACAGATCGTAATGAAACACAGGAGCCAAAAACTGGTGAGCCATCAGTTTTAATTCTAGCTTGCACCCGGCGGGCAAGCAAAAATACACACTGGGCTCCAAAACCCACACGTTCAGTGCTCACAAAGCTACTGACTTATCCGAGTTTCCTAGCATCAAAGCTTTCCAGCTCACCAGACTTATTCACCTCTGTTTCCCATCTCCTCCTGCACAAACTCTTAACAAACTGGCTTCTTCCACAGCACTCTGCCATCTTGGCTGCTTCTCCTGGCCTTCACATGGCCTTACTCTGCTCTCCTCTCTAATACTAACCTCAGGAACTCAGGAACCGAGAGAGAGAGATCTAGCTACTGGTCCGCCCACTTAATAGCATAGATAATCCAAACCTTTAATCCAATTATACATACAAGAAAGTCTCTGATACAAAGCCACCCATCTGAGGCATAATGGGATTCCTCCCTATATCACCACCCTACATTATCCAATCAGTCAAGAGTGTGGGGAAAAGCTTACTCTTAAACTAAGCCTCAGGCTATAATGACCTGGCCTGCCCACAGCCTGTTCCAGAACACACATTAATATCAATGAACTTCCATGTGGGCAGCGCCATCTTTAACAAAGTGAGCATAATATATTTTATCTGCCCAACAATCCACCCTTATGCTCACTTTACTACCCACAATCTACACCACCGGCATTCTTATACAAGGAAATTAAGTACATTACACAAATTACAGCAATAGCACAAATCATACAATTTCAACAATTACAAAGGTACATTTCACCAGTCTCTGAGCACTTTGCCAAAAGTGCAAAATGTCCTCGGCCTTTTCTCTAGCCATGGGAAAAGCTTCCCGGGGCAGGAGGGCCTTCAGCAAAGCCACCCCCACCCCCATCAGGGTATTTCACATTGTCCAAAATCCATAAGTCCATTCAACAAAGGAGCTTGTGCCCATCCGGTCATAGTCCAGGAAATCAGTCCACATACATAGGGCTTTAGCCTCCCCCCTCATCTCTGCCATCCTGGCAGCTCGTACACTGTCCCAAAAAGGAGCACATGCCATGGCAGTCAGAATTTCCATCTCTGCTCTGGGGAGCATGATGGCATCCACCCCTATGTCCCAAAATCGCAGACCTACCGGCAGCGTAGCTACTCCTTGCTGCTGGGCTCTCACCTTCTGGAGGCTGCGGATCACAATTCCAAACCAATTCTCCTCATCCTCCAAAGAGGAACTGAAAACACCAGCTCCTGCTGCTGGGCTCAATCTCCGGGCCATCGCTGCCTTCTGCTCAGCAGGCCTTGCAGCTCCTACCCCAGCCTCAGTCCCGGTCCTGGCCTCAGCTCCGGCCCCGGCTTCATGCCGCTGCTGGCTCTCCACAACATCCAGGGCAATCTCCAACTCACGAACCTGTGATTCCTTCTCCAGCGTCTGCTCCATTTCCAGGTGAATTTCGCAAACCTGATCGGCCTCCTCCTCCAGCGCTTCCTTCAGCTCCAGGGTCCGCATCTGTTTCTCCCACGTTTCCTCCAGCTCCTTCTGCTGCTCGGCCTGCAGGTCCTGGGCAGCCTCTTCCATAGAGCTCTCGGTTTCCTCACGCATGGCTGTAAAAGTCAGCCAGCCAACAGTACCCCAAAAAACAGCCACAGGGAACCATAACAGCAGCCAGTCCTCTATTCCACCGCTCAAAGGTGGTGGTGGTTCCATGCCAATCTGTATCGAATCCTGCCACAGACTACGCCAAATGTAAAGCCAGTAGTCGAGGCCACCATCACAGCAGCCCGACCCACACAGGTTCACATTAGATTCGGACAGATCGTAATGAAACACAGGAGCCAAAAACTGGTGAGCCATCAGCTTTAATTCTAGCTTGCACCCGGCGGGCAAGCAAAAATACACACTGGGCTCCAAAACCCACACGTTCAGTGCTCACAAAGCTACTGACTTATCCGAGTTTCCTAGTGTTGGGCAGATAAAATATATTATGCTCACTTTGTTAAAGATGGCGCTGCCCACATGGAAGCCCGTCATCCAGGTGATATTATTTGCCCTTATGCTTGAGATGGCTGTGGGGGAAAAGCTGTAATGTAGGCAGGCCAGGTCATTATAGCCTAAGGCTTAGTTTAAGAGTAAGCTCTTCCCCACACCCTTGACTGATTGGATGATGTAGGGTGGTGATGTAGGGAGGAATCCCATTATGCCTCAAATGGGTGGCTTTGTATCAGAGACTTTTTTGTATGTATAATTGGATTAAGGGTTTGGATTTTCTATGCTATAAACTGGGGCAGTCCGGGAGCTTGCTCTCTCTCTCTCGGTTCCTGGGTTCCTGTGATTAGTATTAGAGAGGAGAGCAGAGTAAGGCCACGTGAAGGCCAGGAGAAGCAGCCAAGATGGCAGAGTGCTGAGGAAGAAGCCAGTTTGTTAAGAGTTTGTGCAGGAGGAGATGGGAACCAGAGGTGAATAAGTCTGGTGAGCTGGAAAGCTTTGATGCTAGGAAACTCGGATAAGTCAGTAGCTTTGTGAGCACTGAATGTGTGGGTTTTGGAGCCCAGTGTGTGTTTTTGCTTGCCCGCCGGGTGCAAGCTAGAATTAAAGCTGATGGCTCACCAGTTCTTGGCTCCTGTGTTTCATTACCGACTGTTCGAATCTAATGCGAACCTGCGTGGGTCAGGCGGCTGTGATAGTGGCCTTGACTACTGGCTTTACACCTAGCATCAAAGCTTTCCAGCTCACCAGACTTATTCACCTCTGTTTCCCATCTCCTCCTGCACAAACTCTTAACAAACTGGCTTCTTCCACAGCACTCTGCCATCTTGGCTGCTTCTCCTGGCCTTCACATGGCCTTACTCTGCTCTCCTCTCTAATACTAACCTCAGGAACTCAGGAACCGAGAGAGAGAGAGATCTAGCTACTGGTCTGCCCACTTTATAGCATAGATAATCCAAACCTTTAATCCAATTATACATACAAGAAAGTCTCTGATACAAAGCCACCCATCTGAGGCATAATGGGATTCCTCCCTATATCACCACCCTACATTATCCAATCAGTCAAGAGTGTGGGGAAAAGCTTACTCTTAAACTAAGCCTCAGGCTATAATGACCTGGCCTGCCCACAGCCTGTTCCAGAACACACATTAATATCAATGAACTTCCATGTGGGCAGCGCCATCTTTAACAAAGTGAGCATAATATATTTTATCTGCCCAACAGAACCCCTTTTTTTCCTCTTCATACGCCACTCCTGAAATGCAGTTTTGCCTCAAGCTTGCCCCCATGCAGGACCGCTGGCAGTCAGAACCACTGGGCCCTACCCATCTCCAGCTCACCAAAAGGCTGGACTCTGCAAATTCTCCTATTGCTCCTCTTTTTAAAAAATCTTTATAGGACCACATCCACGAAGTCTCTCCAGTCATGGTCAAACAGATGTTCCTCCTGACTTCCCTCAAAGTCACCACCTTATGACCTCCCCTCCCCACGACGCCTCTAATCAGCAGGAAGTAGCCAGACAATTAATGGTGCCCCTATTTAACACAAAAGGTAGGAATGTAAGGTTGGTGGGTGTTGGGCAGATAAAATATAATATGCTCACTTTGTTAAAGATGGAGCTGCCCACATGGAAGCCCATCACCCAGGTGATATTATTTGCCCTTATGCTTGGGATGGGTGTGGGGGAAAGGCTGTAATGTAAGCAGGCCAGGTTGTTATAGCCTAAGGCTTGGTTTTAAGAGTAAGCTTTTCCCCACACCCTTGACTGATTGGATGATGTAGGGTGGTGCACTCTCCTGAAGAATCCCATTATACAGAGACTTCCTTGTTTGTATAATTGGATTAAAGGTTTTGAGTCTATGCTATAAAATGGGAGACACTAGTAGCTTGATCTCTCTCTTGGTTTCTGAGTTCCTGAGGTTAGTATTAGAAGAGAGGAGAGCAGAATAAGGCCACGTGAAGGCTAGGAGAAGCAGCCAAGATGGCAGAGTTTGTTAAGAGTTTGTGCAGGAGGAGATGGGAACCAGAGGTGAATAAGTCTGGTGAGCTGGAAAGCTTTGATGCTAGGAAACTCGGATAAGTCAGTAGCTTTGTGAGCACTGAATGTGTGGGTTTTGGAGCCCAGTGTGTGTTTTTGCTCGCCCGCCGGGTGCAAGCTAGAATTAAAGCTGATGGCTTACCAGTTTTTGGCTCCTGTGTTTCATTACCGACTGTTCGAATCTAATGCGAACCTGCACGGGTCAGGCGGCTGTGTTGGTGGCCTTGACTACAGGCTTTACAGTGGGCAAGGGGGAAGGTCAAGTGAGAAACCAGACCTGGGAACTTTGGCTAGAATCACCCACAACCCTGTGTGCCAAAAGAAACTTCCCAGGAGTCCTTGGGAAAAGAGCGACTGTCCGTCAGCCAGTGAGATTTTGCCACATCATATTAACTCAACCACCCTAGATGGGACCCTTTAAATGTTCCTCATGTGAATCACCCCATGCGACTTTCCTGGCCTCTGTCCCCGGGGACAGGGAACATCATTTGGGCAATGCAGTACTAAATAAAGCCTTTACTATTATTCCATACTTTCTGGCTATGGCCGCTTCCTTCTTCCTTGGTAGGGAAAAATACAGGTAGTGTATGGTCAGTAGCCACGGCCACCATCACAGCTGCCTGGCCCATGCAGGTTCGCATTTGATTTGGACAGACGGTAATGAAACAACAGAGCCAAGAACTGGTGGGCCATTACCTTTAATCCTAGCTTGTAGCCGGCAGGTAAGAAATACTCACAGTGGGAAAACACTTCCCTTTCCATTCAGGGTTCCCAAAGCCACTGACTTATCCGAGTTTCTTAGAATCAAAGGTTTCTAACTCACCAGCCTTATTCACCTCTGTTCCTCATCTCCTTCTCTCTGCACAAACTCTGCACAAACTGGCTTCTTCTCCGCCATCTTGGCTTCTTCTCTTCTCTCTAATGCTAATCTCAGGAACCGAGAGAGAGCAAGCTCCCAGTCTGCCCTATTTTATAGTGTAGAAATCAAAACCTTTAATTTAATATACAAACAAGGAAGTCTCTGATATAAAGCCACTTATCTGAGGCATAAATGGGATTCCTCATAAGAGTGCATCACCCCTATCCTGCAACAGTCAAGAGTGTGGGGAAAAGCTTAGTCTTAAAACTAAACCTTAGGCTATAAGGTCGCTGCCTGCTTACAGCCTGTCTCTCACATCCAATGCAAATTTTAAGTGAGCAAACATATATATCATATTTATAAACTTATTTGACCAACAGGCAGATAAGGGGACTAGAGATGAAATAAGGTTGGTTGTGATTGAACATTTTTGATGATGAAATGGGAGTGGTGTACAGAGGTTCATTACTGCATTCTGCCCTCTTTTATATGTATGTAAAACCTTCCAACTACAGAATACGAAAACAGTCAATAATAGTTTAATAATTATGTATGGCACCAACTGGGTACTAGCAATACCAAGGGGAATACTTTGTAAAGTATATGATTGTTTAACCACTATGCTGTATAAGTGAAACTAATACAAAATAATATTGACTATAAACTATATTTTAAAAAGTTTTTAAATTGCCTGACCAGGCGGTGGCGCAGTGGATAGAGCGTTGGACTGGGATGCAGAAGACCCAGGTTCGAAACCCCGAGGTCGCCACCTTGAGTGAGGGCCCATCTGGCTTGAGCAAAAGTTCTCCAGCTTGGACCCAAGGTCGCTGGCTCCAGCAAGGGGTGTCTCGGTCTGCTGAAGGCCCACAGTCAAGGCACGTGTGAGAAAGCAATCAATGAACAACTAAGGTGTTGCAACAGCAACAAAAAACTAATGATTGATGCTTCTCACCTCTCTCCATTCCTGTCTGTCTGTCCCTAACTATCCATCTCTTTGACTCTCTCTCTGTCCCTGTAAAAAAAATAATAAATAAAAATAAATAAATAAATAAATAAAAGTTTTTAAATTAAAAATAAATAAGTGAAATCTTCCAACAAGAAAGCAAAAGACATAAAACTTTTAATAATGGCTGACCAGGCAGTGGTGCAGTGAATAGAGCATCAACCTGAGATGCTGAGGTCCTAGATTCAAAACCCCAAGGTCACCAACCTGAGTGCAGGATAGTTAACATGACCCACATGATCCCAAGATCTCTAGCTTGTACAGAGGGTCACTGGCTCAGCTTGAGCTCCCCAGCAAGGTACATATGAGAAGCAATCAATGAACAACTAAGGTGCTGCAACTACAAGTTGATTCTTCTCATCTCTCTCCCTTCCTATCTCTCTCTCTCTCTCTCTCTCTCAGAAAGAAAGAAGGAAAGAGAGAGAGAGAGAAAGGAAGGAAGGAAGGAAGGAAGGAAGGAAGGAAGGAAGGAAGGAAGGAAGGAAGGAAGGAAGGGAAAAAGAAAAATGAAAGAAAGAAAGAAAGAAAGGAAAGAAAGAAAGAAAGAAAGAAAGAAAGAAAGAAAGAAAGAAAGAAAGAAAGAAAGAAAGAAAGAAAGAAAGAAAGAAAGAAAGAAAGAAAATGTTGGTGAGCAAGAGTTTCAAACTTACAACAGTAACACTATTTTGGAGTTTCTCTTTTATAACATTTTTTCACATATCTCTGGCACCTTGTTAGCTAAGGACAAGTGAGCCTTGGCTGGCTGTATGTTCCTGGTTCAACAAAAGCAGACACAGTTGGACCAAAGTCTGTGAGTTAATGCTACCTGGGCTTCCCCCAGGCCCAGCATTACAGTAACATCATCAAAGTCACTGCCCTGGATCCAGGCTCCAGTTGGAGTGTCAACACTCCAGCTTCTTCTGAGTCACTGGAATGCTGACATTAGGAATGAGGTCTCTGACGTATCTCAGAGGAGTGACGTCCTGGAGGTGGCTGCCAAGTGCAGATGCCAATATAACAGACAGCCAGAGGTGTCCAGATGGAATGCTCAGAAAATGGTGTCATCGGAGTTCTCTCTTGGGCCTTTAAAGTGTCCACCTTCAGAAGGAGGAGCCAGAAGAACATCTGATGGCTCAATTTTAGAGGAACTCCAGGTCCCCTGGGGAAGCCCAGGCATCTTAATTTCATAGCTTTCTGTGGCCTATCCCCTATCCCTTTCATAAATATAATAGAATGGCGCTCAAGAAAGGTGACAGTGGCCTTGTGTGACACTGAGAATGAAGTGTCCCCAGCCACAGGGCAACCCATCTGTTTGGAGGCCTAGTTCCCACCCCCTCAGATTCCCCCGTCCCCACATCTTTGAGTGCCTCAGCAGCAGCACACTGTCTCTCCTCCTCAGAGCCCTACCGACCCCTGATCTCTATCCTGCGACTTCACGAGGAGCCCAGAAGGCACCTTCCCTTTGGTTTCTGAGGACAGTTCAGAGATGTGAAGAGCTGATTCCAGGCTGTCCCCTTCCCTCTCACTGAGTTTGAAAGAAACACAGAGAGGAGACAGCAGTGGGTCCAGCCTGAGTCTCACCCACACCCAAGCTGGACCCGGTGGTGCTTCTGCCAGGGCTGTGGGTGCAGCAGCTGCATCTACTTCCCTCTGTCACCTTTAGCCCACTGTGATCTATCACCAGGATCACTGCAACAGGTCTTCTTGCACCAGTCTTGACATATCCATTTTGTTCTCACATGGCAGCAAAGTGATCTGTCTAAACTGCAGATCAGATTAGATCACACCCTGCTCGCAAACCCTCTGTGCCAGCGTATTGTCTCAAGCTCCCTAACAGCCTTCCAAGCCTGACAGTCTCAGCCTCAGCACTGCAGCCTTCCTAGCCCTCCTTGCCATCTTCCCTAGCTTCTCTCCTCTCCCCAGGGTGCCTCTGCTTTGGCCTAACTGGGACCCACTCTTCACTTTGCCTGTGACCACCAACACCAACTCTCCATTTGGGTCTCTGATTTCCAAGGCTGGGTTAATGCCATTGCTTAGTAGGTGATCCAGTGTGACCTGCACAGCCTTTGTCACAATGTACTGTAATTGCTGGTGTACTTCCCTGCTGCTGTGCACTGAATGTCTGTGTCCCACAAAAATTCACGTGTTGAAGCCTAGCCCCCAGTGTGATGGTGTTAGAAGGTGGGGCCTTTGGGAAGTGATGGTCTTGAGGGTAGAACATTCAATACAGATTGAAGAGACTTAAGGAGTCTGTCTGTGGAGATTAAGCCATGGAATGGGGTTTCCCTGGCTGGGAAGGTGGGACTCAGAGTAGAGTCAGCTGATCAGACAAGCTTTAGGTGACAGGTGGGATGAGACACCTGGGAGGAGAGAGGCAAGGGCTTGAACTCTCTTCCTGCCCTTATCTGAGGCTTGTATATGTACTAGGGGGAGGAGGTTAGACAGAAGTGTTGACTGACAACCCTGTGTCTTGGGGGCAAAGACACAGTTCTAGAGAGGATATGAAGATGAGGATGGGTGAGCTTACAAGGATTCAGACCATTCTCCAGGGAGCAAATGAACTTAACTTCTGCAGACAGATCAGGAAAGAGTAAAGCAAGAGAACTTTGAGGGATCCCCATTCCTACTGAAGTCCAGTGGTTAGTCATCCCTGAGAGTTTATCCTCAAGGCAGATGGCCTTTCTGTGAGATTCATGGGTTACCAGATCTGATGTCCAAGAGGAGCCCAAGGACGACCTTGGCTTGCCTGGAAGATCCTATTGCTAACATCACTGTTTGCTAAGGCAACACCAGATTCCAGTAGTTCAGTGGTGAGTGACCCCTCAGGAGGACAGCATCCTTCCCCCATCCCCATCTCACCAATGCTCCCTGGGGATGCACTACCTAATAGTTGGACTTCTTGGTGGCCTGCACCCACAGGGCCTTCAGACCCCTCAGATGCCTTCTCCCCACACTGGTCTCTCACTTTCAGTCCCTTAGAAGAGAAGCAAAACAGCAGAGAAAACAAGACCAGAAACATCTATTCTTTTTGGGGGGTGAATATGGTCCTTTATCTCCTATTGTTTGGAAGATGAGGAGGCCCAGACAATCTTTAGCTTGAGAAGAGGCAGGACAGGAAGCCCCTGGTCATGAAAATCCAAGTGCAGGGAGAAGAATTGACCTCCCACGGGTGGGCTTTCCTGTCCAATCTCTATATAAGCCACAAGATGGAAATACACATGTGTTCAAGTGTAAGTCAAACAAAACTGTAAAGGATCCTTGTACAAAAGGTGAGGACAGGCCCACTGATTTCTCATCTAGTTTCAGGGTCCCATTTCACTAGGACCCACTTTAGCAGTCATCTAATGCTGTTTCTGACCTACAACCAGTTATTTAAAGGTTGTTTCCATAACTACATGAGAGACCCTGTCTCTAAGCCATCAAATACTCCCACTGCCTTCTTTTTTCCACTTCTCCCATATCCATGCTTTCTTATTTTAAGACTCTCATCTCATTTAAACTTTTTAACTGATTGATTTTAGTGAGAGAGAGAGAGAGAGAGAGAGAGAGAGAGAGAGAGAAAGGAACATCACTCTCTTCCTGAAAGTGCCCTGACTGAGGGTCAAACCAGCAACCTCTGCACTTCAGGACGCTTTAACCACCGAAGCTATCCAGCCAGGGCAGACTTATATTTCATTTTAAACCAAATTTCTCTTTTCTCTTTCATTATGTTGACTAAAAATCACCATGGCAACCCTCCCCACCTCATCAGCCTTTTTAGGACCGGGTCCCCAGGCAGGGGCTATAGTTGTCATCTATATTAGTCAAAGTGGTGATGAGTTCAACTTCCCCCCACAATCATCATCATCATCAATTAGTGCTCTTTCAGTTTGTTTGTTTGTAACTAGGACAACTCTGTGACTAGTGGGCTTTGGGTAGGGCAGGAGAGTCTTCCCTGGGGGCAGGAAGTAGGTAACTTGCCTTTGGCATTAGCTCCTCCAATGATAAAATGGGAGCTTCTCTGTGTTCCTGCACAGCATAGTGCAAGACTGTATTAACCATGTATGTATGTATGTATATATATATTCTACCTATAGCAAAAACTACTTTGAATATTTTCCTCACACTCATGATCACAAACTGCTTTATTTGTGGGCTAAAGAATACTCAGAAGGTATAGATTTAAATAAATTTTGTTAAAATAACAGGTGATAAAGGGAAATACCACCTTGTTCAAAACATATATTCCTTAAGTAATAGTTTTAAGAGACTCAGCTAATTAAATAGTACCAATATTAATTTTTAAGTATTAATTTTTAAAATATTGGTACAAAGGAATAGTCCTTTTCCCGATATGTATGCGTATTTTGTTTTGTGATATGAATGCTACTATATGTTTTATGAACATATGGCTATGTTAATGAGCCTAAATAGAAAATACATACCTCAGCTGTGGGTGTAGGAGGTGAACTCTCTCTTAAAAGGTGAGGTCATTTTTGATGTCACTCACCAGGTATAAGGAGGTCTGTTGCTCAAATCTGCAATGATCAGTGGAATATTCTAAACCTGATTCAATTGTGATTTCACAGATGTGTAAGAATCCATCAACCTGCATAACTTTGTACACTTTTATATTATGTCATGATCCTGTAGAAAAATAGAATAAGTAATCAGGGGGAGTGCTGAAAGTGAACTTCAGAGAGGTGTCAAAATACCTCCTGAATTGTGGAAGGGGAGGGGAGGGGTGATTTCACCATGACAACAACATGGGTTGTTACCAACATTACTCCCCCTCGCAAGATGTGATGGTGAACTGTCTCTGTTCTGTCTTCCCTGCATCTCTTTGCATAGACTCTTAGCCTAGTTAATCAGTCATCTACTTTGCCTCAAGGAGGGTTTAGATTTTCATACAAGAATACAGAAAGAGGCCCTGGCCAGTTGGCTCAGCGGTAGAGCATCGGCCCAGCATGTGGAAGTCTCTGGTTTGATTTGCGGCCAGGGCACACAGGAGAAGCGCCCGTCTGCTTCTCCACCTTTCCTCGCCTCCTTCTCCGCTTTATCTCTCTCTTTCCTTCCCACAGCCAAGGCTCCACGGGAGCAAAAGTTGGCCCGGGCACTGAGGATGATTCCATGGCCTTCACCTCAGGTGCTAGAATGGCTCCAATTACAGCAAAGCAACGCCCCAGAGGGGCCAAGCATCACCACTTGGTGGGCATGCTGGGTGAATCCAGGTCGGGCACATGCGGGAGTCTGTCTTCTGCTGCTCCCCACTTCTCACTTCAGAAAAATGAAAAAAAAAATAGAATACAGAAAGAAAGAATTGCCTGTGATCCATTTTCTCACTTTCCAAAAAGCCTCTTGATGCCCAACTCCAAGACAACAGTTTTGAATCTGACCAGTGGTGGCGTAGTGGATAGAGCATTGACCTGACATGCTGAGGACTCAGGTTTGAAACCCCAAGGTCACCAGCTTGAAGCCAAGGTCACTGGCTTGAACAAGAGGTCACTGGCTCGGCTGGAGCCCCCTGGTCAAGGCACCTATGAGAAGCAATCAATGAACAACTAAAGTGATGCAGCTATGAGTTGATGCTTCTCATCGCTCTCCCTTCCTTTCTGTCTGTCTGTCTCTCGAAAAAAAAATTAGAAAGAAAAAAGAAACAACAGTTTTGAAAGTCAAAACTTTTGACTGATTCCAAGAGGTAAGTCGCCGTCAGAAGAGAAATGACTTCTTGATAATCAAGGGGGAAAGCACAGAAGGAAGTGGGCATATGGCATAAGGTTTGCCCCATAATAATAAGCTGGAAACTCCCGAGGAAAGCTTGGCTGACCAGTCCCGGGAGTCCTAGATAATGGTCACTGGCTGAGGGGACAGAGAATGGGGTGGGAAACATGAAAGGGGCCTAAGATAAGGGATCAGATCTGGGGAATCATATTCGTTGCAGCCAGAGTACAGTTGAAGGTCAGGAAGCCATAATGGAACCAAGGTGGTGCCCACAGCTTATGGTCTGATCATGCAGGGGACCCGCTCATCTCCGCTATGGGGGACGCTCATTGTCCTCAGTGTCACTGACAAGGACTGCCCACTACCTGCTTACTGTGCTGCCCTGTGGATTGCCTTGCAGAGTGGACACAACCCACTGCTTAACTTTTCCTGCCTGTATTCCTTTTTGAATAGCCCAGAACAGCTCTAAGCTTCAAACCAGAAGGTCAAGTCCTTGTTACCCAGAGGGGCAGGCTAGTAAGGAAAAGAAAGGTCCCAACACCTAAGCTCTGAAGGGACTAAGTTAGTCGTGAAGTCTACCTCATGACACCCTTGGTGTGGTCTCTGTTAGAGGGACCCCAACCACCCAACTGTGTTACAGACTCTAGTGAAATGGGTCTTTGGTTAGAAGTATAATCAAATTAAGAGTGGGAAAAGGGTTTTCTTGCCTCTATGTCAAAAAAGCAAACAGATTTTCTGCCTAAGAAACCAGGCCTGGGAGAAGGTCTGGGACACAGGACAGAGCAGAACAGGCCTTGCCACCCAACTGAAAGTGTCCAGGCCCAGACCTAGCTCAGAAATACTCTCCCCACAAAGCTTCTGGACCCCTACCCAGGGCATCTGGGTTTTGTTCTAGATAACAACACCAGTCAGAGACATTATGAAGTGAGATTGTTAGGGAGCCAGGCAGCACCACCCACCACAGCCTAGAACCGTCCCTTGAGCCCTCCTCACTTCACGCAGCCCCATGCCCACCCACAGAGGTGAACGCCTGCTCACCCCACTTCTCTGCTGCTGACTCCCACTCACCCTGGGAATAAGAACATGGGTTACAGGCTTCAGAGTGACAACCTGGGGGCATGAGATTATAATTACGCTCAGGGACTTCACCTCACATGATTCATGCCAGGAGGGCAGACATGAGAAAATTTTCAAAAGAAGTTTCAAGAAGCAGTTCCACAAGTCTTACCCTAAAAAACTCCCTGGCAGGGTGACCACCAGCACCAGAGATGTGCACACAGAAGACAAGCCATCTGGAGCGACAACCACACAGCGATGTGACCAACCGCTGGAGCTGCACAGTGATATCTGCCGGCCAGCCCTGCATCTGGAAGGGAGGCCAAGAGAGGGGTGTGAGCATCCCGAGAGCATCCTGAGAAGTGAGCAGTGGGCCTGTGGCCCCAGATGGCGTGTCTGGCCGTGGTCTGAATCCCACAGCAGCCATCCGCCATGGGAGATGACAATGCCCATTTCTCACTCTGATCCACCCCTATCCAAGCACAGATGCAGCCTGCATGTCCTTGAAGGTGGCAGCAAAGCAGGTCAAAGGGGGGAACCCAAACATGGCAGACATATCCAATTCTGTGGAAAGCAAGGCTATGCAGTTTCTCTTTTTCAACAGTAATTATAAAATGTCCATGGCCTTCGATGCAGTCATTTCACTTCTAAGAAACTATTCTTAGGAAGTTATCAGAAATAAGAATAAAGTTACATATAATGTATTGTTCTCAGTGTAGCTTGTACTAACCAAGCGTTAAAATGAAAATTTTCAACGGGTAATGGTTAAATAAATTATGATGCATATAATAAAAGATACCATCAGAAACCATTTTTAATGTATGTTTACTTCTTTAAAAAAAATACCAAGCCATCTTTATGGCAATTATGTTGTCAGGTATATTCAAAGTAGAAAGATTAGTAGGAAATATACTAACATATACCTGAGTGCTGATGATTTCTGACGTGCTTTTATTTTCCACAGGGAGCATGCATTGTTGTCTTAGCATGCACCTGTTCCAGAGAGCAGAACCTAGAGCTGAAAGCAGACGGTTTGCTGTAGGAAGTGGTAGTGGATGCGCAGTGAGTCTGGGCAGGAAGAGGTGAGATGTGATGATGCACAATAGGGCCGGTCACTCCCGAGGGGGCTGGCTCTCTAGTCTCCTGCAACCCTGACCTCAGATCACAACTTGTGACCTCAAGAGCAATCGTGTTTCTCTCCACACAGCCATGTCATCTGGGATGTGCTTTACAGCTTGGCCACCAGCACAGATGGTGCCCAATTCCGATATATTCTACACCCATTTAACAACAAACCAGTAGTAATAACGGCTAACACATATTGAGCCCAGGGTGGGAGACAGCCTCTGAGCCTCCAGGCTCTGGAGCAGGTTTCAGGCAGGGTCTCGGAACTATCTGGACTGATAGCACCAAAGGCGTGCAGGGCTACATTGGGGAAAAGCCAGATGCCCAGAGCTTTGCACTCTGATCCTTGGTCCTTGACTTTCATCAACATTATTCACTGCCTTGCCAACAACCCCTGCCTTAGTTGTTCGGGTGCCCAGTGCCTAGCACCAAGCCTGGCTCACAACCCATTAAATTGGGTTAAATTCTCTTTTTCCATTGGCCTCAAGTTCCTCAATATCTCTTTTGCTGGCTTCTAGCAGTTGGGCATTTGGCTAAGAGGTACATGGTCCAGCCAGCACCCTTTACACAGGAAGTGCGTGGTATGAGCAGGACGTCTGGACTTGAAATGAGCATCTGCAAAATCCTTTCCTCTTTAGTGCAGGTTTGCTCTGGGTCCCACGTGTCCTGGTAAACTTAACTGCCATTGTTGCTGAGGGACAACTTACCATGTCTTCCTCTCTTTCCCCTTCTGCAACTGCTGCTCTCAGTGTGAATAGTCAAGAAGACTTTGGATTGTTCTTGCCTCCATCTGACCTGAGGAGAGGCAATGAGGCATCTCCATTCTACCAGCTGTGTGATCTAAGGCAAACTTTTCACCTCTCAGAACTGCAGAGAAAGAAGCTCAGCAGGTGCAAAGGCCCTGCATGAAACCATCACTCAGTAGATAAAGTTCTATTTACTAATAATGATGTGGTTTAAACATTGTTGCATTTTTTATCATGCATTGACAAAGAGGTCTGTTTTGTGCTTGTTTTTTAAGGTTGGTGATATGTTTGTTGGGGGAAATGTGCATCCTGCAGGCTTGGACATAAACCAATTGCCTCTCAGGTCCAGTGCCAGGTCCCTTCCATACAAAAGCCAATATTCTTGTCCGTGGAGTCCCTGTGTTCCCAAGTCACAGGACCACATGGGACGTATGTCACTGGCAGCTGTTGCTCTCAGGTAGCGGGGTTAGAGGAAAGGATTCTTGGAGCAGGATTAATTCAAGAAATATCAGTTGAACGCTGAACATGTTGCATGCAGTGGACTTACGATCTCTAGGTGAATAAGGACAAAGTCCGGGCACCAAAGTTATTGATACTTTTTTTATATATAGATTTGATACAAATTTATTGAGTGCTAACTATGCCTGCATTTTCAAAGCAGAGGAGGAGGAACTCAAGCTGTGGCCATAATTGGGACTAAGTCTTCACAAACCCTGTAGGATCTGAGAGTAAAAGAGAAAGAGCTCCTCTTGCCCACACACCTGTGGAGGTGAGCACACTTAGTCACATCTGGTTCCACACCTAAGGCCCAGGGATAGCTTTAGAAAATCTTGCAGCTGGATAAATGCACCCTTAACCATAGTTTCTGGGTAGGGGCGACAGAGGAATAACCACAGATTCTGAAAGCAGTTCCATTTAGTTCTTTTTTTCTCCTGCTCCAGGCCGTGGACTTGATATGGCAGGCCACCTGGCAGAGCTCTTTCAGAAACACTGTGCTTGTGCAATGGGGAAGAGCCCGGACACTTAGGTTTCTGGTCTAGGTCAAGGCACCCATCCCCCTGCCCAAATGTCCCCCAGAAGGAGCTGCCCTTATCTTTCCTAACATCTGGTTGGAGCAGTGGGAGGGGTTTTTCAGACAGAGCACAGCCAGCTCAGCAAGATCTGTGCCAACTCCTTCCCCCAGGAGAAGCAGAAGGCAGGACAGCAGTGGCCTTTTTGAGGGCAATGATCCAGGTTTCCAAAGAGCTACAGGGCTGCATGGGCCTTGTACATGGCAGGAGCTCCTGAGCGTGTGGTGACGGGTGGGGGGGAGGAAGGTACTTCAAGGACTCCCAGGCTTGAGGGAGACATGTCAGCCCTCTCATCTTGCTCTCATTGTCACCTTTGCATTTTTGCAGGCCTCTGAACAAATGACCAGACTCTCTGAGTTAGTCTGGTCTGTAGACAGAACAAGACCCCACAAACTCTTTGCAGCCTTGATGATAGGAAGGGTAGCTCTGGGCCTCCTTGTAGGTAGGTCCTCATGGGCCGGAGGGCATTGTCCCCACTCCCATTCACCCTTCCTCCATGCAAGCACTCCACTGCTTTCTCGTGCCTCTCCCTGGTACGTGAGCATGGGGCAATTATTCCCGGGGCTTCCAAGCCCACAAAGTCTGGACCCGATTAGCTGTGCCACACCTTCCGGTATTACAGAATCTAAAGTTCAGGAAGATTAAATATGTTGCTGAGGCCAAGTAAATGACAGTCCCATGAGTCATTCAGCTGCCTTACAAATGCTGCTTAAACAAAGACAGAACCCGGAGCCAGGCCCTGACAGAAATTAGACATGAAAGGAGAGAAACTATGCAACAAGCAAGTGACTATTTAGCTAAAAAATAAACTGAGATTCATAGTTATGAATATGTACTCCATCTCAGATGTTTTTACTATGTGACTAGTACTTTATAGTAATTGTGTAACAATTGAGCAAGTGGAAGGAGAGGACTTGTAGGCTAGTAGAATCTGCAGGTATTTAAGTCAGTATAATGGAGTCTTTCTGGTCAAAACAATGGAGAAATGAATGAGAGTCCGACCCAGAGCTTGTGTGTGTTAAGTTTCTGTGCATTATCTCAGAAAATATTCACAGCAACCCCAGGAGATGGTTTTGTTGTACACGCAAGAACAACTGGTAATCAGCTGTGGTTCGGATGTCCAGGGACCCATTAAATTGCTCCCAATGGCAAATCTGTTCTCCGACATGCCTCAGTTGCCCCATCACTGGTGAAAGATGCAGAGACCCTGTGCCTTTCACGTTTAGAAAACTTCCCATCTCCAGGCACACTACAACGTTTTGCAGCATGTGTCCAACCTGTGCCATTCACCCTGATAAGTCTGCCCCTCCCAGCTCTGAGGTCAACACAGAGGAGGCTGAGGACACCATGCAGCTTCTCCCTCTGCAGTGAGCAGCAAACAGGGTATGTATGCCTGAGAAATCTATGAGGAATTTCATTATCTGATGAGGAAAGCTCTGGGCTGCCCATCCCTTCTTCAGAAACAGCCTAGGAGCCGCAGCCAGTAGAAAGTCTGGGTGGGACTTCGTGATCAAATGACCCCCCTACAGGCCATATCTTTCTGGACTAGTCTCAGTCTCAGTATAAGGAACCAACAGGGACTTTGGAGAGAACTGAGGCACTGAGAGGTTGTGGGAGTGTCACCAGCTGGATAGAAGTCAGAAACAAGACGGGGACCAGTATTCAACAATGACAACACCACCCAGCATATGGAAAGAATGAATCTTGTGCACACCTATTCACTCATTCAGCCCCCTTGGCAGCCCTGTGAGGCCAGCACTGCTACTGTCTCCGAGCTACACACAAGAAACCTGAGACACAGAGGAGGAGGCTTTCCCAGGGTCATGCCAGTTAGCTAGGCCTCTTACCCATTATGGTCTTGTGGCTCTTATCTGCTCCTGCAAAGCCTCCTCCTCCAAGCCAGGAGAGCTACCTGGTTAATAACTAACATGTTCTTCAGAATCCCAGGTGCTCAGGCAGCATGCCCCGCTGCTGGCTCACCAGATCCTGCTGTTTCATGGACTGTCATAAACATCTTGTGACCATAAAGTCATAGATTAAGAGACCCAGATACACAGCCAATCCAGGCAGATGCTCAGACATTTTCTCCTCGTGTCCAAGCTTTATCCCCACACACCCTGCACAGCAGGAGTGCTGGCACACTGCTTGCACAAGGCATGTTCCCATTCTCCATCCCTGCCTCCTCCAGAACACCCCCATTGTGACCCTCAGGGAGATGTCCTTCCTCTTGAAAAGCCCTTTGTGATCCTCCACTTCCACAAGGCCACAGGGGGCAGTGGTTAGGAGCATGGCTTGCCTCAAATCTACTCCATTGGTATGTGGCATCAGGTTTTGGAGGCATGTAAGATCTCTGTGCCTCAGTTTCCTCTTTTATAAAACTTGATGTCCATAGAATTAGATGAGCAAGTATATATGAAGCCAGTAGTAAGCCTCTGTCCACATGATTCTCTCTCTTCCTGGGTCCTGTGACCCCTGTCAACTCAGCAGTGAGTGGTCTTGGTCCCATCACGGCAGATGAGAGCAGATACCATGTCTTATCATCTTCCCACAAAGCAGGTGGCCAGTCAGTGGTGTCTCTTTTAGTAGAGAGATCATTCTTAAATATCTGTGCTGAGGGAAGAAAGCATAAATACACTCAAATAGAAAACTTATTCTTCCTTAATGACAGGATCATATCAATGTTGGCACTCATGAAAAACAGGAGAGAGCAGTTCATACATTCCCAAGTTAGAGAAAGGATTTTCCATTCTCTCCTGATAAATGTCCATCCTTCTAAGGTTGTTTTCACTCATCTCCCTTGTAAACTTATGGGGCAGGCAATTCACACATTGGCTGCTGGGCATCGTTCCTTAAAGGGAAACCACCTCACTTTCTCAAGTCATTCATTTAACTGCTCAGTGACTTGATATAAAGCCGCCCCTTCCCCGGGACAATGTGGTGTCCCCCAAAGCAGGGCTGGCAGAGAGCGTCTGGATTAACAGGAGACACTGGCTGGAGGATGGGGTACCACCTCAAAGAGCTGTGGGAGAAGACCTGGCGTGGAAAGTTACAAGTGGGACACTAAGGAGAGGCCTGGCTGCTGCAGCCTCTCTTCACGCTGCACACTCTCATATTCGACACCCCAGCTGAAACCAGACCAGGTGCCTGAGCCCACGCAACTCACCTGGGGAACCATGGACGTCTTGGCCTGCTTTGTCGGTAGCTGTGGCCAGGGCCAGAGGGGGCAGCTATATCTGTTTGCAACCTTCCTCCAAGCAAGGCCCTGCTCTGCTGAATGGTCCCCTGCCCTACATGCTTAGAAATTAGTTTGGACAGGTGGGGACAGGGTGGTCTCTTCTTAGAGGCTACAGGAACAGCTCAGGGCAAAGCCAGGTCCATGCTTCAGTGGGCTTTACTGCCAGCTATGCCCTCCTACCCTCTCCGCTCTCCCCTTTGACCCAGGTCCTCAGGCCTACTGGCGTCTGTCCACCCCCCTCTCCCTCCTTCTCTCTTCTCCACCCTCCGTTTTTCTGCTCTGAAGAGGCCACGGCCTCCTCCAGAGTGCTTACTTTGCTCTTGGCCTCCCTCCAGACATTTGTTTCCACTTCCCCTCGGTGGGGACCAGGAGGGGCAGTCAGGGGGCTATGTAGAGAGGGAGAGCTGAGACCAGCCCTCTCGGATTCTCTCTGAAATGTATTTCTGGCGTGGGTTACTCAGCCTTCTCAGAGAGCATCTCCTGTTTCCTCCTCTGCCACCTTCAGATCTGGGGATCTGAGCCCACATCGGCTTCTGCCACACTGCCACACATACAGGCTCACATGGGAACATGCACACTCCCAGGCACACACTGACATGTTCACACATTTGCACACACATATCCTCAGCATTTCAATGGACATAAAAGGTATACATACAACCAAACAAGCTTACATAAATAATGCAAAGTATACAAAGTGAAATATCTAATTTAAAGCAAATTGCAGGAAACCAAAAGTTACAAATGCTTAAACTATGTGGTCTGAGACATTAGGTGCCCTCCATTATTCTGTCACTCTTCCAGCACTGGGGTCCCCTGACTTACAGTTCGGAGCCATGGCCCCTGACCAAGCCAACACAGGAGCACCTTTCAGTGCAACACCACAGGGTGCTGTGTGAGGGGCTAACAGGCTGAGCCAGCAGAGGGACCACACTTGATATTTGGAACAATTGCTCCTGAACCATGGACCTGGCCCAACCCCTGGCCTCACCTCAACTCCATGACCCAGAGGCGGGTCCAGAGCCTTGGCCCTTTTCTGTTGCTCTCCTCTGCACCACTGGTTACCTTGGCAACAGTGGCTGCTGGCCCCTGCGCTCCCAAAGCTCTAACTGTAACGTGATCTCAGGCAGGTTTGTTCTGCTCCACTGGCTTTGAAGACAAAAGGGGCTGCCGGGCAGCAGCAGCTCTGGTTTCAAAACCTGTCCCCAAGGACCCCCCACCCCCAAGTAAGGGGAGGGAACAGGATCTGGGAGGAAAGGTAAAGAGGAGGACACCGAATCGGCTCAGCTGGGAAAGAAGCAGCTGGAGGAGTGAGGGTGAAGAACTTTCTGAGGACACCCTTCGGATAAACGTGCTGCATTCGAGTTTATCGTGGGACTGCTCTGCCATTGATTAAATAAAAGTAACTGAAGAAGGTGTCCTTGCCCATCCTGTTCCTTCATTGTTTGAGTCAGTGACTCAATGAAAACATGCCAATAGATTCACAGGTGACACAAAGCAACAAGGCAGAGCTCGTGTGCTTCGACGATCAAATTATATTCATAGAAGAGACTTTATTAGGTTGATATGACGGGAAGTTTGGCTGCACAGAAATTGTCTTGCGGGTGCTAATCAAAAATGACATCTTAGAGAGCAGATGCCACTAGAGCACACTTCTGGTGCTTGTTAATCACCTGCTGCCTACATTCCTCATGGCTGGGAGTCCGTCGGGTAAAATGTGTAGGTCTTGGAAGTTCAGGGGGCTGGTGGGATTAGACTTCAGACGTCAGTATTGTATTTAGAAGATAAGTATGTAATTGTATAACTCAGAAGCTATTTTATGTTGTGGTTAAGAGTGAGAATTCCAGAGCCAAAGTAGCTGAGTTTTAACCCTAGCTCTAGTATTTATCAGCTGTGTATCCCTGAGAAAATTACTTAACCTTTCTGTGTGTCAATTACCTCATCTATACAATGGAGACAATAACACCACCTATCACTTAGAAGAGTACCTGACACATAGTTAGTGCTTCTAAAAGTGCACCACTGACACATAGTAAATGCTTATAATTGGTTGCTACTTGTATTAGTGACTCAGTGATACACTTTTAGAAGCCTGGTGTGTTATTTTGTCCGCATGCCTGGTCAGCCTCAATATACTTGAACAACTCAAACTCCAAACTCCTCATTGCCCTGATATCAGTCAGGCTGTACCTGGCCACTCCTGAGGAGTGATATTCACACCCAGGTAGCCCTGTCAGTAAGAGGGATCAACGACTCTCTCTATATACAGGACAGCCTGAGGCTACAAGCCCCTAGTCCACCTTGTTGCCCTTGGTGGGATCCACTCATAAGAGGGCTGTCCTTCTTCTAGCTGGCCCATAAGGACCCACTCTTCTGAGGGTCTGTGGCTTTCAGGAAAGCTTCCTGCTCAACTCCACACCCAAATATACCAGAAAGGGTGGGGGTAAAAGCCACTATCATTTTGTTTTTTAATTTTTTTAAATTTATTCAGTTTAGAGAAGGGGAAGAGAGAATGAGACAGAGAAAGAGAGAAGAAGAAGCAGGGAGCATCAATTGCCATACGTGCCTTGACCAAGCAACCCCAGGGTTTTAAACAGGCAACCTCAGTATTCCAGGTCGATGCTTTATCCACTGTGCCACCACAGGTCAGGCAAAAAGCCACCATCTTTATCTCTCATTTATAGCTAGGGGTTTCTCTTCTCCCCACTGGGTTTTGGGAGGACTAAAGAGGCCAATACACAATGAGGACATAACATTATATAAACATCTGCTTGTCCAATGGAGAAGGAGGAGCTGCTTTCAACTCAAATACTAGGTCTGTAATCAGCCATACACACTATCACAGCCAAGACCTTTTTCATTCATAATTTCTCCTCGTCAACATGGCAGCTTGATTTCGGGACCCTGGAATCCTCGCTGTCAGAGAAGTGACTACACGATGCTTTGCAAGAATGTAGCCTACTGCCTTTAAGAGAGGAACTCTTGGTCCCTAAGGGTGTTTGGGAATCACATTCCTTCTTTTTTTTTTTTTTTTTTTACAGAGACAGAGAGAGGGATAGACAGGGACAGACAGACAGGAACGGAGAGAGGTGAGAAGCATCAATCATTAGTTTTTCGTTGCCATTGCAACACCTTAGTTTTTCATTGATTGCTTTTTCACATGTGCCTTGACTGTGGGCCTTCAGCAGACCAAGCCATCCCTTGCTGGAGCCAGCGACCTTGAGTCCAAGCTGACAAGCTTTTGCTCAAGCCAGATGGGCCCGCGCTCAAGCTGGCGACCTCAGGGTCTTGAACCTGGGTCCTCCGTATCCCAGTCCGACACTCTATCCACTGCACCACCGCCTGGTCAGGCACATTCCTTCTTATATGCTTCTCCTACAAGCCAAAAACAGATTTAAAGCAACTGAAACTAGGCTTAGAAAATAAAACAACACTGGAAAACTGCCAAACCTCATCCGGAATACTGAATACAGTTTCTTCCTATATCTTATGGCCACATTTTATGTTACTTTAGTTATTTATTTTTCCAACACTGCAGGTATAAAATGCCAGATGCTGTTCTGAGAGCTTTGCAAATGGTACCTCCTCCTTTAACCCTCCTGAAAGTTCAACAAAGTAGATGCCATCATAGGAGGAAACAGAGGCAGGGGGAGGTTAGGTAACTTGTCCAAGGTATATAGCTAAGTCAGGATTCAAACTCAGGCAGCGAGCTCCAGAGTCCACGGTCTAGCCTACCATGCTGCCTTTCATTTCACCATGCTGATCTGCATTTCCCATAAGTAGCCTGGAATCTTCTAGAATACATAAATAGTGTCTTCATAAAAACATTTTACAGTGGGTACTGCAGGTGAACAACACATGCTTGTGCTGCTGTTAACAATAGTGGCGATGAACAAGCAGTGTCATTTACCTCCATGGAGAGCCCTGGGGAGCAGGAATCTCCACTGGAACTGCTGTCCCTATAATTTGCCCAGGTGCCTTAAGAGCAGTGACAGCAACGGTGTTTCAGGGTCCTGGGAAGGGCTGGGCAGCAGCACAATGCCTGCCCCACCAGGAGAGGCGGCTTTCTGGCGGCCCTCAGACTGACCTCTCCAAGACCTATAACCACCACACCCTTCCAGCTTCCCCCACGGAAGACTGCATCTTCTCTTTATTGTTCTCTGAGGAAGTTTGGCAGCAGCACAGAAAGTGTTTCTTCTAATCCCAGGCAGGCTTGCCTCTGGACTTCTCTGCCACAGCCTGCAGTTCAGAAAGCTGCCCTCTCTCTTCTGTGGGTGAGCTGTCCTCACTGGAAACACGGAGCCGGGAGAACACAAGCAGGCTCCTAGGTACAATCCCAGCAGTTTGCATGGCCTAATCCCCCAGGGCTGGGAAGGACAGCAGGAACACCTTCAGGTGACATGACCCCTCTTTCCATGAAGGGTACCTACTTTTGTGAACACTGGCCACGCCACACTCAACACTATTCCTGTGGGAGGAGTGACAGCTCTCATGTCTGTGTCACATGGAGCAGGAGACACGCATCTCCCCGGCCTGGCTCTGCTTTACTCCTAGTCCCACTGCTGCTGGGAACAGATGCTTAGCTCACACAGGAGTATTTTTCTGGAAGCACCTGAGGTTTACAGAGCAAGATCTGCCCTGAAGCACACAGCAGACAGCAGCTCACCTCTGCCGCAGGCTGGGGCTCTCCCCCGATATTCCTGCTAGCAAGGCCAATAGGCAAGTATAGATGTGTGATGAGGTAGTCACTGCCCACCACTCTCAGAATCTCTACAGTTGGCTAACAAGCTGCTTCTTTCTGGAGTCGGACTGTTTCTGCATCTCCTTCCAGGAGCTGAGGCACGTTGCAGGTGTTGCAAACACTTCACGTGCCTCATCAAGTGGCTGATTGTGTGCTCACAGCAACTGTACAAAATGGATGGGTGCAGTGTCATTGTGCTCTTTTCACAAATGAGAAATCCAAACCCAGAGAGTAACCTATTAAATGCATAACCCTGACTCAGCCAAGGTACTTTTCCCTTGAACACGAGGCTGTGGACTGAGGTGACTACTCAGGGGCTGAGGGACATGAAGAGGGAACTGTATACACTTGAGTGAGGGAGCTGTTTAAATCTGCTTGCGTCACCCTAGTCCCAGCCCTGTGGAATCCCACTGTTGTGTAATTAAAGGCAGACGTCACAGCAAGGATCATATAGTCACAGGCCCTGTTGTTCCCCTTTTCCACTCCAAGGAGAGCCCACCTAAAACTTAGCAAATATTTCCTCTCTCTGGGAAGAAATCACCTCATTATCCCCCAGTCTTTCTCCTCTGCTAGACCCCTGGATTCTCCCAGAAAGAGCATCCTTCCTTTGAGAAATCCAAGAAAATCTGATGGGTGGTGACACAGTGGATAGAGCATCAACCTGAGATACTGAGGTCCCTGATTCAAAACCCTGAGGTTGACCCTGGTTGGTTGGCACACTGTATAGAGTGTTGGCCCAAGTGTGAATGTCCTGGGTTCAATTCCCAGTCAGGGCACACATGAGAAACAACCATCTGTTTCTCCTTTCCTCCCTTTACCCTTTCTTTTTCTCTTTCTCTTCCACGGCCAGTGGCTTGATTGGTTCAAGTATTGATCGGCCCTGGGCACTGAGGATGGCTTGGTTGATTTGAGCATCTGCCCAAGATGAGGGTTGCTGAGTGGATCCGTTTGGGCACATGCAGGAGTCTGTCTCTCTATCTCCCCTCCTCTCACTTAAAAATAAATAAATAAACAAATAAATAAATAACCCCAAGGTCGCCGGTTTGAGCACAGGATCATTGGCTCTGCTTGAGCTCCCTGGTTAAGGCACATATGAAAAATGTTCAATGAACAACTAAAGTGAAGCAACTACGAGTTGATGCTTCTCATCTCCCTTCCTTCTTTTTTTTTTATATTTTATTATTATTAATTTTAATGGGGTGACACGAATAAATCAGGGTACATATGTACAATGAAAACATCTCCAGGTTATCTTATCATTCAATTGTGTTGCATACCCGTCACCCAAAGTCAAATTGTCCTCTGTCACCTTCTATCTGGTTTTCCCTGTGTCCCTCCCCTCCTCCCTATCCCACCCTTTCCTCCCTCCCCCCACCCCGTAACCACCACTCTCTTGTCCATGTCTCATAGTCTCACTTTTATGTCCCACCTATGTATGAAATCATGCTCTTCTCAGTTTTTCTTTTTTTCTGACTTACTTATTTCACTCCGTATAATGTTATCAAGGTCCATCCATTTTGTTATAAATGATCTGATGTCATCATTTCTTATGGCTGAGTAGTATCCTTCCTTCTTGTCTATATCTATCTTTCCTTCAGATGAAAGAAAGAAAGAGAGAGAGAGAGAATGAAAGAAAGAAAGAAAGAAAGAAAGAAAGAAAGAAAGAAAGAAAGAAAGAAAGAAAGAAAGAAAGAAAGAAAACAAGAAAACCAAGGGACACACAGTAATAGCCCAGGAAGGTGGACCTAAGGGTCTTCAAGAAGGCGTCCTAGAGAGAGAGTTGGCATGAACTCCAAGCCTTTGAGTGACAGTCCCTCCATGGGCACAGCTGGGACCATGTGATGGAGAAGTGGGGGAGCAAGAGCCAGGAGACTAGGCGTCCCCAGTGGGCTTAGTAAAGCTATTTTGAAGCCGGTTTATTGAGCAGCCAGAATGGCTTCCCCACGCTTGTGTGGTGACTCAGGAGACACTGGGTACAGGAAGAGGATGGAAAGGACAGCTCACGGGGATGCCAGAGCAACCAGAGGGGGGAGCAAAAGGAAGGCAGAGGGGTATGCAGAGGTGGCAGGATGTCAGGGGACAACCAGCCTGCAGGGCCACCTAGCTGACCCCCTCCTGCCACTGGAGGGGGACCAGAGGGAGCAAGCCACGTCTCCAAGGGAACAAGTTCTGCCCAGAAGACAGGTCAGAGATGTACCAAGTGAGGCTCTTATGGGCATTGCACCATCTGTCTTGGAGGGTCAGTCCCCCCTTGCTGAGGCCCTTCAGGTGGCTCCTATCCTACTAGCTAAAAAGCCTGTGCCGAACCCCTAGCCCTGCCTGGTGTTCACAGAGGTTCCTTGGCACAATGTTCCATAGAGAACAATCGAGGTGTAAAGGTTCTTTGTTACAAACCATTATTTGTAACAGTCTTGCTGCCCCCGCCCCACACCTTGAGATTCTGATGCAGCTGTACATGGGTCAGCACCTGTGGTTCCTGTCTGTCCCCAGTTGGGTGGGCACGGTCCAGACCCTGAAATGTGATAGCCCTCCTTGGAGCAAGCATTCTTTCAGCCTTATTTATTCTCAGCATCCTCATATTGTCTCCAAGCACCAGGACCAGCCATGTATGAGGAGGACATGCCCCACCAGTACTTACCTGACCTGTGTTGTCTTAAGGGGCAGTTTCATGATGATAATTCAGAATCTGCTATTGAGAAACTATGACACAGATATCCCAAAGCTTTGATCATATGAGACACATAGCTTGACAAAAATAGGATTACCTCTAGCTGGATAGACTATGTGAGTAAAAAAAATGAATGGCATTATAGCATAACAAGTGGTAAGAAGCAAACAAGCATCGCTGCAGTAAGAGTAGTTACAGGAGTTCCACAAAGGGCACACCACAGTTCCGACATTGTCCAAGTCTAAGGGAAGATTAGAAGCTTGAACTGAATTCAGACGCCTGTCTCAGCACAAGTCATAGAACAGAGGTTTGAAGGTGGGAGGAAAGAGGAGGAGAAAGGAAAATGATGACTTCACAGTTTCCAGACTAAAAAATCTAATAAAGGAACACTCACTAATTGCCCATTCAGATGACTCCAGCAGCCTAATTAAATGGCATGAAGACTAATGCTGATGCTAGAAAATTTTAAACACTGGTTGTGCAGAGTTTGGGGGCAAGTTGTCTCATCTCACTACACTCCTTCTATGCATAGACAGGACCAGGGACTGCCATCTGACTGGAGAGATAAAAACCCTGGGGGATAGAAGAAGAAAGACTTGTCTACCAGTGGCAGGGCCAGCCCCAGCAGCCCCCTGCGTGGGCTCCTCCCATTCCCGCCTTCAGGGGGCACTGGCTGTTTCCATGGAACCCCCTGTGCACAGATAGGGTCTGTCTTTCCGCTAGGAGTCACAGGTTTTACTTAAAGTTTGATTTGATGCCAAGCTTAGATTCTCCCCACTTTCTATTAACATCATTCTCTTTGTGACCTGGGGCCTCAGCCCCTGAATTGCCTCACTTCTCCAAAATTTATTCCCAGTCCCCAGCCTCACTGTGACCCTGTATCTACTCATTATCACACCCCCTCTTTACTTCTCCTGAATTTTTTGCCTGATTAGTGTCCCCTGACTTTCAAAAGGCTCTCATTTTTGTCCTATAAAGCCAACTTCAGCCAGGATGCCTGGAAGTCTTCATTTTACAGAGTCTCAGAATTTAAGCAGGATACTTCCAGTGCAGTCCAAACCCAATTGTATTTTGCATTTATTTCTCAGTGCTGACTATATATATATGAAGTATCCAAAGATGCCATTAGAAAGAAGAGGAAGATGACAGTCACCACTCTCACATGGCCTACTTGAAGATTTGAGGAGGTTAGCTGACAAACTGAAATGCTAGCACCCCAGGCTGCCGCAGTGACAGGGGCTCTGGCCGGGAGGTGGAATGTGCACTCTGACCTGCAGCCCTCAGGGCCGGCTATGCTCTTAAGGGACTGCCCCCACCTGTCCCTGCATTTCACCCACTCCCTGGGGAGGCCCCAAATCAGCTTCCCAGGCCCCAACGTGGGGAACTTTTGAGAGCTGGGTCTGGAACGAAGGCTCAGAAAGCTGGCCTCCCAGCATGAAAGCGCTAAGCTGGAGGTCTGTGGGGCCAGGCAGAGGGGGTGGCAGGCGTAGCTAAAGGCTTCCTGGGAACAATGAACGGAGCCTGCTTTCACCTGTTGTTCTCTGCCCTGACAGCTGTGGGAGATGAATGAACATGAGCCAGGCCAGCTGCGCAGGGAGGCTGGCTGCAGCCCCTGTGTGGCCTGTGCACACTCACACCATTGCAGTCACATCCTTTGCAATGTGACCGACGCTCATGGCCTCCAAACCACAATGCCACCACTCTAGGAGTTTCTGTTGACAGAGCCTGAAGCTGTGTTATCACATGATCTCGGGCTGTGTCCATGCTTGTTGTGCCTCTGAAATATCCCTCCCATTTTGTTTGTCATATTAAACAGAACTCATGGAGGAGTCGGCATGCTGTGGCTATGCTTTCTATCAAGGTCTGTTCTAAGAGCCCCTTCAAGTCACACCTACAACAATTGCTCCTAGGCCACCCAGGAGGCAGATGCAAACAGGTAACTTGTGACAACACAGTTTCATGCCTTTCCTTGAATCGGTCACTGCTCACAGGTGTCAGAGCCCCACATTCAGAACTCTACCTCTGCCTCCATCATATTTAGCAAAGTCAGCCAGGATGTCTTGAAGTCCTTATAGAGTGTCAAAATTTAGTTAGGATGCTGTCACAATTGAATTTTGTGTCAATATCTTGATGTTTAATGTATATGAAGCATCAGCGGGGCTATTAGAAATGACTTCAGTGCTAACACTGGAACAATCCAAAGAAAATGAGCATGACCTCTGTGCAGGTTGACACACAAATTATGGAGTCAGTCGATATTTTTGGATGTGTTAACTACCTTAGTGTGGTGATTATTTTGCAATATATACAGATATAAAATCACTACTTTGTACACCTTAAACTTAAAGTTATGTCAATCATATCTCAGTAAAGCCAGAAAGCACTAAAAAAAGGAACTTAAAAAAAGAAGATAACACAGCTTAACCAGGTAGTGGTGCAGTGGATAAATCCTCGGCCTAGGACCCTCAGGAGCCAAGTTCAAAATACCAAGGTCACCAACTTGAGCCCAAAGGTCACTGGCTTGAGCCCAAAGGTCACTGGCTTAAAGCCCAAGGTTTCTGGTTTGAGCCCAAGGTCAGTGGCTTGAGCAAGGGGTCATTGGCTTGACTGGAGCCCCCTGGTCAAGGCACATATGAGAAAGCAGTCAATGAACAACTAAGGTGCTGCAACTATGAGTTAATTGATGCTTCTCATCTCTCTCTCTTCCTGGCTATTTGTCCCTCTCTCTCTCTCTAAAAATGAAGAAGAAGTGGAAGGGGAAGAGGAAGAAGAAAAAGGAGGAGAAGAAAAGAAGAAGGAGGAGGAAGAGGAGGAATTGGAGGAGGAGGGGAAGAAGAAGAGGAAGAAGAAGAGAAGAAGAAGAAGGAGGAGGAGGAGGAGGAGGAGGAGGGAAGGGAAGGGAAGGGAAGGGAAGGGAAGGGAAGGGAAGGGAAGGGAAGGGAAGGGAAGGCAAGGGAAGGGAAGGGAAGGGAAGGGAAGGGAAGGGAAGGGAAGGGAAGGGAAGGGGAAGAAGCAGCAGTCTGATCAGGTGGTGGCACAGTGGATAGAGCATCGGACTGGGATGTGGAGGACCCACATTTGAAACCCCGAGGTCACCAGCTTGAGTGCGGGCTCATCTGGTTGAGCAAGGCTCACCAGCTTGGACCCAAGGTCGCTGGCTTGAGCAAGGGGTTACTTGGTCTGCTGAAGGCCCACAGTCAAGGCACATGTGAGAAAGCAATCAATGAACAGCTAAGGAGCTGCAACTATGAGTTGATTAATGCTTCTCATCTCTCTTCCTTCCTGTGTGTCCCTATCTGTCCCTCTCTCTGTTTCTCTCTGTTTCTCTCTGTTTATGTCACAAAAAAGAAGAAGGAGAAGGAGGAAGAGAAGGAGGAGGAGGAGGAGGAGGAGGAGAAGGAGGAGGAGGAGAAGAAGAAAGAGAAAACACAATTACCACTCTCAAGTGTCTTGCATGAAGACATGGGGAGGCTATCCGGCAAAGGAACCTGAAATACTGTAAGGACATCACAAGAAAAAATACAGTTCCATGCCTATGGGATGCTGCAGAAGTCCTAGGAAAGGAGGGAGAATTCACCCAGGCATGCATGTCAGGAAAGTTTGTCTGTTATGAAGAACTGAGAAACACAGTTCTGTGTGAGGTGCTGGTATCAATGCCAGAAACCAAAACTCTTGCTTTTGAGAGAGTAGTGTGAAGAACAGCCCAAATCCCAAAGAAGAGGGAAGAAGAGTAAGCATCATTCTGTTGCTGGAGGCAGCAAGAAACCCCTTGAGAAAAATTCCCCCGAGGTCTATCATTTCTAAATTTCCAATTAAATAGAACTAAATTATTTTCTTCACTACCATAAAAGTCATCTGTGTTTGTGGTTGAAAATTTAGAAAATACAAATTAACAAATAAAAGAAAATATAAGTCATGTGTATTCTCATCCACAGTAACACTGTCTCTTCCGTCTTCTTTCTGTATGAGCAAAATTTTTCTAAATTTGTTTAGTAAAACATCAATTAGGGGTATGTTTATCTTAGATTGTGCTGTTGTTGCTCATATTCATAGGTGTCTTGGTGACAATGATGACTCTGTGTACAGGAAAACTGGAGAAAGTTGCCCTTTGGAGAATGATGACCGTTATTCGTCACACCGTGCCTTGAATTCATCATCCACCCAGATGTCTTTGATTCAAAAAAGGCAAGGCTCAACCTACCATCCCCTCAGCCAATGGCCTAATTGCTTACATTGTTGTTTCTGTTCACCTCTGTTTTCCTTAGACCATGTCTGTAATAGAATGTGGAGAGTGAGGCAGATTAAAAATACTTCTGATAAGCTCCCTATTTCTCATTTAACCTCCTTCACTCAAAAGTAGTAAACCTACAAGGGCAGGAAGATGTAGAACAATAGCTACGTGCACCCAGATGTGGCCCTCGACCTCACGGAAGTGTCCATCCTGGGCAAGGCGATACGTAGACTCAACAGTCGTGTAATATATGATGGGACATGTTCATGGGCTTGCCTAATGTGAGAGCTGGAGGGCAAGGAGGAATATTCTGGCCTGTCCCCCCTTGCAGCACCACTTTTATATTACAGATGAGCAAACTGCTAGCAACATATTTAGCCAAAGGCCTCTTGCAAAGTCCCAAAATGTCTGTATCTCCGCCCTGATGTAATTTCTTCTCAGTTTTTGTGCCTTCTGGTTTGGGTGCATATACATCAGACACATTTTTAGTGAGTTCCTAGTAAATCACTGTGACTTGTGTCATCTTCCTCCAAAAGGCAAAATTGCCCAGAGCAAGTTGGAGGGTGCAGGACCTTCTGTGCCCCAAAGGGTTAAGTGGAGGCCACTGATGTAAGCACTGAACCCACTGGTGTTTGGACAGGAAAGGAACTGAGGGGATGTTTTTCTTCTCTAAAAGCCAATCCCAGTGGAGTCGTGAGGGTTTTTAAAACCAAATGTCATTAAAGCTTGAAATGAAAAACCATGACCTCAGCCGTCACACACGCAACCCCTGCTGCGATACATCTCGCACCATGCGCTCCAGGCGTCCTGTAAATAACCCACGTCTGTGGGGCACATGTGGGGCCAATGAGCCGCCATCAGACATGGTTTTAGTTGGAAGGCCAAAGACTCCAGCCCCGCGGACAGTACAGTCATCTGTTAGCGATTTCCCGCTCCCATTAAAACCAGACGCTGAAGCCATGTGTGTCGTTGCAGGCTGTCATAGGGATTCATTTTTATTGTTTGGACTCTGGTCTCTGAACCACATCAATTACAGCCCTTTGTGTGACCGACAGGAGTGTGAAATGAAACGATGACAATCTCCTTGCTATGGAACAGTTCGCAGATTATATGGAGACGGAGTCTTGCACTCATCATGAGAGCAGGGGGCGAAAATCTAGATTCTAGGTTGCAGAGAAAAATCCACTCCTCAAAACACATATGCCTAGTTCCTATCAGCAAACCATGGCATTGGGAAGTTTAGGCTGCATGAAACCTAACTTTACCAGTGTCAGGCAATGGAAACTTAAAACCCAAACTTAAGGAGTAATTTCTAGAGTTATGCCATTATTATTATTATTATTATTATTCATAACAGCATATGAAAATTTTAGTTGTTATCAACTAGCCTCAGGGAGACTATAAAACATACAGGGCACCAGCCAGAGAGAAATTGGGCCTTGTCCTGGTCATTCCAGAATTTGTTCTGTGAGGATGGGTATGTCATGGACATTGAGCTTTAGTTTCCTTTTCTGGCAGATAAAGGGTTTAGATGATGTGGATTTCCCTTCATTTCTCACTTCCTAGGACTCTAAGCATTTTTATGATGTGTGGAAACAAAATTATAGCAGGTAAAGTCGTGCACGGCTTGAGAAAGCCCTGTTCCACAGAAGTGAATGGTGCTGAGTCTCCACTCAAGGCAGGCCAAACAGAAAGGCCTGTGCCTTCCCAGAGTCCACGACCTAAGATGGCCATAATTGCAGTGACAAAAAGCCCTAGTCCCAAGATTAAACTGGGGTTCAAACCTACAAAATGCTGCATTGTGAAGGCCTATAAAGAGCTACTTTACCATGCAGCAGGGCTCCAGCCCCTTGCCACCTTGTTCTGCCTTCAGGGCAACACCAGGCCACTCCCAGGAGACAAGCCAAGGTTACACTGTGAGAGAAGGGACCTGGAAAGTGAACAAAGAAGAACCTTTCATCTTCAGAAGACTCCTAGACCTCGGAGAACAGGCCTGCTTTGGCTAAAAGCCACCCCAGCTCTCCCACAGAGGCTATCCAGCCACAACGTTTTCATCAAATCCTAGGAAAAAGGGAGGTTTGCAGCCAGGAGTTTGCAAACTGTCTTCTCTCTTGCTCTCCTTTGTTTTTTGCAGGTGATGGATGGATGCACAGGCAAGGAAGGTCAGCCTGATAAGTTATTTCCTCCTCTGAATACATCTGACTCACCTCTACTTTACCTCACAGGAGTCTGCTCAGAACCAGACAGCATGGGGCTTTTCCTGAGCTATATTCTACAATGGTTCTTGACTGGGCCCCCACAAATTGTGAAGCTTGTTCAGGAACCCAGGTTTGGGGCTGAGGGATTGAGTCCTAATCCCGTGTCTTTGCTCTTAACTTGGCAGGACCTGGAACGGTCCACTCATCTCATTTCCTCTCCAGGGGAACAGAGGATAGACTGCCTGACTCACAGCAACATGGAGCCCAGTCACAGGGTCCAGTCAGGACAAGTCCCCATGTGTCCTGAGTGCATAGGACACCGGGGGTCTTAGTCCATTATCAGCTTGGCCTTATAAGGAAGCACAACACTAGTTTGGACACCAGCCTAGACATGAATGTCACACCCTGAGAAAAAAGGTCTTAATTGTCCACCAGTCACCTATCTTCCAGACTTACCCCTCAGGCTTGGTGGGGGGAACTGCAGCTGACAGCCTAGGGGAAGGAAAGAAGACACTCCACACTATGCCCTTTTTCTCTCTGCTGTGTGCCTGTGGACACATGGTAATCTCTCCCTCCCTTTCTCTCTCTCTCTCTCTCTCTCACGCACACACACACACACACACACACGCACACACACTAGCAGTGACCATGCATCTGCAGTCGCATTCGAATGGGAAAAGAGAGCAATGAACACAATGAGTCTTGGCAAAGACAGATCGACCCATGGGCTCCAGCACTGTTGGAAGAGAAAGCAGCAGCTCCACCTGTGTCCCACAGAGGACGCTCTCAGCCTGCGCGGAGACAACTCTCTCCGCCCATTCACACCTGTCATTCTGTGAATCATTACTGACTGCCTGCAAGTCAGGCCACCATGGTCTGCCTGCACCACAGAAATGGCCTGGGGCTGGCAGACAGCACCCATTGGACTGCCAGGGGTGCCTCTCAGAGGTACTGAGGTTACAGCTAATGCCACTGAAAACTGTAGGGGCAACAGGTGGTCAGGAGAGGACCAGGTTGTCCCTTCATATATGCCCACCCTGGAGGGGCCTGAGCACAAGCTGCATGCCCTCAGCAGGGTAGTGTTAGGGACCTGGGGACTTGCAAAATCTTCCAAAGTCCCCACTGCTTCCCCCTCCTGGGCACCTTGGAGGGACCTAAGTCAAGCTTCTCTGTAAATAAAGCATGTGGTGCGATCTGAGCGAGGAGAGTGGCTAAGGAGGAAAAAGGGCCTGGGGATCTTCTCAGCTCTTCTCATCAGCCCCGAGAGGCTACTGAGGCAGCTGGTGAAGAAGGGGACCAGGCAGCAGCCTTACGGGACATGTGGAAATGGGAACTCTGGAGGGGTTCTCATCCTGAATTTTTCCCTTTCCCTAAACTCTGTGCCTCAATACCCCCAAGTAAAAATAGCAAGAATATTAATAGCAACATTTACTGGACACTGAGTGTGCACCAGGCACATTTATTATTAGCCCATTTAATCCCAAGGGAGGCACAAGGCAGTGTGAGGAGCAGAAGTAGCCTGCGCATTTTTCTGGCTTTTGTTAGGATAATTGGAGAGAGTGCATTCTGAAGAAACTTGCCAGCCAAAGGACTTCACCCTGACAAAAGACTCATCTGGCCTCTGAGGAAGGAACCAAGGAGGGAAAAAGGAATGAGAGAGAGCTCGTGGTTTGGGAGACAGGAGAGAGGTGGGAGGCCTGCACCCAGGTTCTTGCTGAGGAAGAGAGAAGTCAAACACATGAGCACATGTCTCCCACCTCCAGCCTGACATAGAAGCGCAGGGCCAGAGTGGCCGTGGTTCTGGGCAGCAGGTGTCTCAACTGCTCCCATGTGCACTGAGCGTCAGGGGCCACACAACCACCCTAGAACTTCTGTACTATTTAAGATCCCCTGAATATGCACAGTCTTTAGATAGGGGAAGCCCAAGAAAGATTGAGGTTAAGTTTCCAGCAGCCTGTTTCTGTAGTAACCCAGTTTTTTAGACTGAGACTCGAATATGCTACATTTGTCTGGATTTCCAACATTAAGAGCTGGTAGTTCTTCATTGAATGTTCATTGAGTGACTGGATGAGCAGAAGTAAGAGTGAAGACGAGGTTCGCAAAGTGTGGTAAAGGGACGCCCCGGGGTGTCCATGCTTCTTTCATAGTAATCAGTTGCTTTTTCACTCTCATCCTCTCACGGTAGTTTTCCAGAGGTCACGGGACCTGTGATACTGCAAATAATCGCACGCAGAAGCAGATATAACAATCCCACTGTCACCTATTAAGCCAGACATTCAAACCAGTTTCAAAATGTAGAATAATGCTTCTCTTTTCACTAATATTTTTTTGTTTTGAAAAACATAGCTATGTCATAAAATATTTTATGGTAACATTCAATGAATTTATTAATGTATTTTTTAAAAACTATTAAAGTATGTTTTTAAATTTCTCAGATTGAATTGAATCAATCCCAGGTCACTTGAGAACTTCTGTAACAAAGAGCAGGAGGGATAAGCTGGAGGTACAGGTAGGCAGATTTGCAACTGGCTGTTTGACCTCGAATAGCCACTTGACCTCTATGAAATGAAGACATTGGACCAAAGGGACCCGAGGCAGTGGTAAGATGAAAGTAATTTAGCAACCAGTTCTCTGTCTGCCCTAATGACCATTTTCAGTATAAAAAAACAATATAATGAAAGGTAGTTTATTATTTAATTCATTAAATACTTAAAAACAATAAAAGATGTATACAAAAACTAGATTATAAGAAAGAGTTTTTAAATATTAATGAAAAAATATTAAATGATACCTGACAAAAAACATTAAAACTGTTATTTAAGATATTTCCATATTGCTTCTTGATTGGTGTCCTCACTTGCAATTTTTTTCACCCATGGACAGAATGAACATCACTACGGGTGCTTAGAACACGCTGTTGCTCAGATGAATATTAAAAAAGAGTAAGGAATGTAAATGTATGATTTCCACACTGGGCGCCTGCCCAGCCATCTACCTTAGAGAGAACCCTGATTACAAGTGCCATTTTAACAACTGGTTCACCAAAGTCAACAAAAATTAGGTATTGGTTCTGCCAAATCCGTGTGAACCGGCTGAATCCCACCATTGATCTAAGGTCTCTATCCTAACTATTTCCAATTTCACCAGCAGAGGCAGAGATAGAAGCTCAATGAAGTAAAAAGCGTCCCTCCCTGAAATTCCAGCTCCCTTTAGTGTACCATGGAAATGCCACCGCATGGGTTTGCTGGCTAAAAATAATTGCCCTAAGACCTGGGGGTCAGAGGCCTCCTCCCAGAGCCAAGGGGACGATGATGTCAGTGCCTGGGAGCCCTCAGCATTCCTGGGCAGCACAGGACCGTGGGTGACTGCTTAGGAATCCACCATCCTTTCGTGTCTCCAGAAATGTCATCTCTAATCTCTGCCTGAGCCGCGCGCACGTGTGTGTGTGTGTGTGTGTGTGTGTGTGTGTGTGTGTGTGTGTGAGAGAGAGAGAGAGAGAGAGAGAGAGAGAGAGAGAGAGAACATGAGCACTTTATCAAATGCTAGGAGTAATGCAATTTAGACTTTGATGCCCTTTTAGGGAAGCCTCAGCAGGGAAACAAAGCTCAGAGGCTTATTTCTGAGTCCAGCCACCCCTGGCTCCCTCTCTGGCCTCAGCATGCAGCAATGCTGAGGAGGGGGCAGGGGAGTCCTTCTCAGCAGTGATGACATCCTTCCCTTTCTACCCCATCCTTTCCAGTGCTGGAGTCCACACTCCTTGTGAGGCTATTGGAAACCTGCTCTGAAACACTGTTATAAATACCCAATAATAAATAAACATGAGTTATTTCTGAAATGTACCCAGGAATAGCCAGCTGCCCAAATAGCCAGGGTTGTTCTTCAGATCCTGGGGAAAACAGAAATGTGGATATGATTTATTTTTCCATTGCCCAAAGCAGAACCATTGCTCGTGCATGTCTAATTATAGTTTTGTTTCCCTTTTCTTTTTCCTTTTTATCTTATCATCTTGTAGCTTGGGGAAAGAGAGAAGAGGGCAGAGGGAGAGAAAGATTATAAGAATAAACAAAAAAATGAAAGCAGAAAAGAAGATTCTATTTTCTCCTCCAGCTCTTTGATAACATCCAGAAAAAAAATGGCCTAGGCTCTCATATTTCCTTGACCCTGGTACACATGAATGGGAAAGACCCAAGATGGTGGGTGAGCTGGGAGGGATGTTATGAACTTCCAAATTTCAAAAGAATCAGAAAAAAAAAGAGAGAGAAAGCTGGAAAAGAAGAGAAACACCACAATTAAGACTAGAATGACTTAAGGGTAGGGGTCACTTCCAACTTCTCCCTTGGCCTTTGTGTTCAGTGAGTCACCCCACCCTGCCTTTCAAGTGCCTGCTCATTCAACTCTGCCACTACTCAGCCACTTCTAGGTTCACTTCTGAGCAATTTTGTCACCGAGGTGCTAACAGGACCATGTGCAGCAGAACCAGATAGGTGTTGCTCATGTCCCCTCCATCAACATAAAATTCATCTAATTACTGAGCACTTACAAACACAAGGCCAATAGTCACAGCCATCAGGAGCCTCCCTGGGATCCTCAGGGTTGGGGGCACTGGCCCAGGCCAATGCCTGTCATGCAGTTAACTACTATCAGGCAAGACTTCGGTCTGAAGCTCAGAATGGACTGCTGAGGAGGAAGGGAAACAGGGCTAGAAGGCTCTGGTGAATTTGATGGTTCATAAGATGCAGTCCACAGACTAGGGATACTGAGTCTTATCTAGGCCTCATTTCTCTTCTGGATAATTGTGCGTACTGCTCAAATTCTTAACTTACCATTGGACAGGTTAGAGCAGGGAAAGTAGCAAGACTGGTGCACTCTTTCTAAAGAAGAGAAAACTAAGGCCCAAGAAACCCAATGATTCCTCCCCCGATGGCCAGTCAATGACAGAGCTAAGGGCCACGTTCAGCGCTGCTGTGCCCGGCTCTCCTCCACTGCCTGTCTTAGGAGGGAGCAAGGCCTTGCCATTAGCTGCCCCACTCCTCGCTATCTTAATGGCAGCTAATCTTGATGTCTATGCTGTTTGCCATCCTGGACAGCTTCCCCACAGTGGATGTGGCCAGGTTTGCATTAAAGCCCGGGACACATCTCCTAAATTCTCCACCCACCTCTGTGCCTCTGACCCTGACCAGTACAGAGTGAGGGTCTGACAGCAAAGAGGCCATCAATTATCAAAAGGATGACTTCCCCAGGTTCCCATTAAAAGCTTAGGAGTTATCAGGAATAACCATAAAAGAACACCCCTTTCAGCCTCTGAGTCCTCTGGCTTTGTCCAGCTGCCCCTTAACTGAAATATTTGTGGACTTATGTATCCTTCAGTTGTGCTCCCTCGTGCCCCCATGCAGGAGCCACAGGGTGACCAGAGTCTTTATCCTGATCACATTAGTACCACAAAGGAAGCATCTCAGCAAGTCTTATGTCCATCTGGTCTTATCCCTCCAGATACCCTAGGCCCTGCTGAACTCCTGTTGTCTCTGGGTAGCTGACTCTCTCCTTGGCTTAGCAAGTAAATATTTAGGCAATACTGCAGAAGTGGAATCAGTGAGGCGTCAAGGCAGCATCAGAAGGATGAGAGACACGGGTTCTTTACCTTCCCCATCCAGATTACCAGCACCACCTTCTCCCACCCTCTGCAAGTAACTCCTCTGTCCTTCCTCCGCTTCCTCTGCCCCCACTGTCATTCCATGCCCTTCATTCATCATTCACCCAACATTTTAGGACCTGCTCTGTGCAAGATTTCACCCTAGCCAGATAGTTCAGTTGGTTAGAGCATCTTCCTGAAGCGCAGAGGTTGCTGGTTCAATCTCCAGTCAGAACAGATACAGGAACAGATCAATGGTCCTGTCTCTCTCTCCCTTCCTCTCTCACTAAAATCAGTTTAAAAAAATAAAAAAGAATTTGTCTCTTGATTTTATGCCAGGCCCTGAGGATACAAAGGTGGGCAAGGCAGCATCCCTAACTTTAAGGTAAACACTGAGACCAGCCCAGAGACAAAGCTTCACATCACTGTGAGTATTGGGGACAGAGGGAAAGGAAGCTGAGTCCCTGACCACTGGTTGCAAATGAGCAAATCAAAGAGAAACATCTTCATTGTTTTTGGTCCTCCTTAGAAACCTGAAGACAGAGCTGAGTATGAGGCAGCACTCCCAAACAGTTCACTGTATTAAAATTATATCTGTGACTCCTTTTCCTGACCACACACCACTGGTAACAGAGAAGCAACTCTGTAAGCATAGAACCTAAGAGAGGACATCTATGGGGAGGTCCTGCACAGCCAGGCTTCCCAGGGCTGTGACACCAGTCCAGAACTGGACTGGAGAGATTGGACACCACACAGAAGTGCAGAAGGAATGAGGTGAGGTCTGGAGAAGTTTTAAGCCCAGTCTTAGTCCTGGCATGGTTGTGTATTCTTTACTAAAGGCCACAAGCCAAACCACTTCCCAGGATGACATTTATAGTCAGGAAGCAGAAGGTCTGTGCTCACAACCCCTTTGAATTGACAGCTTCTCCATTGGCCAGGATAGAATTTTCCTCCTAAGCAGGTGAGGTCTGAACAATGGAAGGATTTTTGTTTGCTTATGTGACTGCTGACCTTTTCACCCAGTTAAGGTCCTCAGGGTCCAATACCCAAACATGTGAGCAGATGGTTGTTGAGGGCCTGGTAGCTAAGGGACAGGCAGAGCCTGAAGTCCTGCTGGTCTGGAAATGGAGCATGGACAAACAGGTGATCTTCGGACTCCCTGAAGGCTGTGCTGCCGGCCTGCATTTCCAGCTCCAGCAGCATCATGGCAGAGGACTGAGAGACGGCTCCCAGAGGGACAGGCCTTGATCATTCACAGTCCCTTCCACCTGGAAACATGCTTCTCCAGTGTGGGATACCACCTGAGACTAAACCTGATATCTATCCAACTTTCCCCTCTACCCCCCTTCACCTCCCTGCAAGCAGAAGGAAACAAAGGGGCAAGTTTACAAGGAAGGGTTGAAAGCTCCACAGGTGTTCTCTCCCTAGGACTCCAGGTGATCAGGCTCTGGGACTGGAGAAGGACTCAGGCCCAGTCTTTGCTGGGGCCATGAGGTATGTGCAGTTCCGAGCCCAGAGAGCCCACACAGGGCCAGGAAGGTGATCAGAAATCCCCCTGGGGGTGAGGGGTGGGTAAGAAACCTTGCTTATCACATGCAAAATCATCACCCTCAAAGCTTATGATTATGGGGGAAGAGAGGGGGAGTTATCACCGCCATTTGGGATCACTCTGTGGAGGTTTTTCAGGAAATGAGGGTTGCCAGGAACCAGGAGCTTGGGCGTGTTAGCTCTGCACACTGCCCTTGACAGTCATGGAACAGTCCTGAAATCCACCATGCCTGACCCACCCTAATTCAGTATTTTGGTTAGGTTTGTTTTGCACTGTCTCATCACTAATCCTGTGGTTTTTGAATGCCTCCTCCCTGCCCCTGTTCCACTAGATTCCCCGGTCCCCAGAGGGGTCTGCTGCCCAGAACCAAAATAAACACTGGAGGTTGGAAAAAAGGAGGGCCAAACGGGAGCGGCCGCTGCAGGTCCTTCTGTCCGTGGGGCTGACCCCGTCTCCAACTGCTCCTTTGCTGTACCATGCTGGCCAGAGGTGCCTCGCCGGCTCCCAGCTGCGAAGGCTCCTTGAGTTTCTTTAGGTTGGCAGCAAAGGGAACAAGATACAGCTGTCCTGAAAAATGCTGTGCTCTTACATTTATCTGAGACCACAGCTCTGTGATTACAGATGAATTGGTTGCTTTCCTTTTCCCCAGTCATCCCAAATACGGGATTTCTGCCCTATCATAGGGAAGGACGGACAAACCATTCACAGACACTCTGATTGGGGCACCGTTCACCAGGCGGGGCTCTAGGATAGTCTTTGGCTTCCTTGGATAAGGGTTCTGCTTTTGTTACATCCCTAAAGGATGAAGTGTGGAGTTCCCTAGAGCTCAGATGTCAGAGCCACAGCTCAGATTTACTCATAATAACACAATGCAAGATAGAGACTCTTAGTTAAGTGAGCAAATATTTATCATAATAGAATCAAATAGAAACCTGAGTAACAACTGGTTTTCATACTTCTTGTGGTATTTTAGCTATTTTTTTCTTTTTAGCCCTAACCTTCTTTTTATTTTTCAAAATATTTAGATAAAATGAGGTCTGTAAAGCCTTTGGTCACTTACTCTAGTGTCATTCATAACCACAGTCAGCAAAGTCTATCCAAGTCCTAACTTAAATTATGTTGGCAGCTTAAATGGGCCCATTTTCTTCCAAAACTGTGGCTGTGTTTTTAAAAAAGCCTTAGTTAGGTTGCCATACATGTCAGTCTGTACTGACATGGGGAGATTTTGAAACCTAACCCAAAGTTTTAGGAAGAAGCAGCACCAAAGGTGGAATGATAAAATACTATCTCAGAAGATGAAATGAGAATCTAAGATGCATTCACAGACCCAGCATTGGCGTGATGCCCATGAAATAGTCTTCTGAATGATTGCTACATATAGGCCAGTCCTGTGCTGAGCAAATTTATACACTATATTATTTAATTCTCCCAATAGCCTCTGTAATGTTGTTATAGCCATAGTCAAATCAATACATACAGAGACTGTGACCTTCCCATAGTCACACTGCCACTCACAGACACAGCCAGATCCAGGCTGGGCTGTCTGGTTCTGAGTCCTCTTAGCCTCTGGGGCCCTGGGGTCTGGATCAGACTCCTTTGTTCATATATTCAGCAACTGATGAAAAACTACTTTTCTTCTACAGCTTCAATTTCCTTATTTTGCAATGGCACTTTTCAACCACTCATTCAAACATCAGTGGGAAGTATCCCAGCACTGTAAAGTGCTGCTGAAAGGCCCCAGGGTTGTTATGGAAAGTTGATGAGATGGTATACGGTGATCACATAGCAAAGTGCTGGCACACAATTGGCATCCAATAGATGGGGGCCAGCTAGTCATGATGGCCCCATGAAGCCTTGTTGGATCACCCATGGCCACCAAATCTCTTTTCTGCACTCACTCTGTGCACTCATTCAGCACCTACCATATGTGCAACTGTTACTGCCTCAGCACAGACACACCACGGGCTGACAGGGTCTGGCTCTGGCTGGTCTTTGTATTGCCCCCCCCACACACACACATACACATAGCATCTAGCAAAGTGCTAATGGCACAGAAGAGGCCCAGAAACATTGCTTAGTCAATTCCCAAATGCCCTCTACCCACAGCACCAGGCACCCTTGCAATGCCCTCCACATGGCTGGTGTGATGGCTGATTGTCAACCTAACTGGGAGAAAGGACACCAAAATGGCTGATAAACACTTTCTGGTTGTGTCTGTGAAGGTGTCTCTGGAAGAGACTCACTTTTAAGTGACTAGACTGAATAGAGAAGATGGCTTTCACCAAGGCAGGTGGACAGCATTCAACCCATTATGTAGAAGGAAAGCACGAATCAAACAAACAAACAAAAAAAATGGAGGAAAGGCAAATTTGCTTTCTCTGAGCTGGAATGTCCATCTTCTCCTGTCCTTAGAGATAGATGCTTCTGGTTCTCAGTCCCATAGATTTGGACTAGAACCTACACCACCAGTGTCCTGGGCCTCCAGTTTGCAGAAGGCAGGTCGTGGGACTTCTCAGCCTCCATAATCATGTGAACCAACTTGTTTAAATCTCTTCCCATATCTCTATACAGTGTGTCCATAAAGTCATGGTGCACTTTTGACCAGTCACAGGAAAGCAACAAAAGACAATAGAAATGTAAAATCTGCACCAAATAAAAGAAAAACCCTCCCAGTTTCTGTAGGATGATGTGGCAGCATGTGCACATGTGCAGATGATGATGTAACACCGTGTATACAGCGGAGCAGCCCATGTCCATGCCAGTTGAGATGTGGACGGTACATAGGAAAGCACAGTGTGTTCTGTGGCTCACTAAATTCGAATCCATGAACAAAGTGCACCGTGAATATTGGCGCATTTATAATGAAGCGCCACCACATAGGAATAACATTACTTGGTGGGATAAGCAGTTGAAGGAAACCGGCAGTTTGGTGGAGAAACCCCGTTCTGGTAGGCCATCAGTCAGTGATGAGTCTGTAGAGGCTACATGGGCTAGCTACCTAAGGAGCCCTAAAAAATCTGTGCGTGCGTGTGCTTGACAATTACACCTAAGCAAGACTACAGTTCATAAGGTGTTTAAGAAACGTCTCTGTTTTACGGGGTACAAATTGCAGCTGTTGCACGCTATCAAACCGGCAGGTAGACCCACACGATGCACGTTTACTACAGATATGCTTCATGAGATCGACAGTGATGTAAGATTTTTGCAGAAGATTGTGTTTAGCGATGAGTCGACCTTCCATATCTGTGGACATGTTCATCGCCATAACGTCCGAATATGGGCTGCTGAACAGCCTCATGCCTACGTTGAGTACGAACGTAACACCCCTAAAGTGAACATGTGGTGTGGCTTCATGCATGATAAGGTGATAGGCCCTTTTTTTTTTCGCTGAGCAGTCTGTGATGGCAAACACTTATCTTGACATGTTGGAATTGTATGCAATGCCACAATTTCCAGAAGGTGTCATCCTTCAACAGGATGACACTCCTCCACACTATGCCCCCATTGTTCATGAGTTTCTGGATAGAACATTCCCCTGGTGGTGGCTGGGCAGGGGTTCTGTCAAGCCATGGCCACCATGATCCCTGGATCTGACGCCCTTAGACTTGTACCTTTGGGGTTATGTGAAGCAACATGTGTACATTGAACGTATCAATGACATTAATCACTTAAAATAGAGAATCACAGACGTTATTCACTCTGTTACACCAGGTGTCCTTACCCGTGTGTGGCAAGAACTTCACTATTGTTTGGATGTGTGTAGGACAACAAATGGAGCCCACATCGAACTGCACTGAATAGGTATGAAACTGGGAAAGTTTTCCTTTTATTTGGTGCAGATTTCACATTTCTATCATCTTTTGTTGCTTTCCTGTGACCGGTCAAAACTGCACCATGACTTTACGGACACACTGTATATATATCCTACTGGTTATGTTTCTCCTCAGTACCCTGACTAATGCAGCTGGGTACTATTCTTGATCCTCTTCCCAAAGCAAATGGGATAATCACCCCCTTGGTAAAGAATAAAACAATTCTCCTTGCATAACTGGTGTGTGTGTGTGTGTGTGTGTGTGTGTGTGTGTGTGTGATTTTTCTCCTATATGAGGGACTTTCTGATCCCTCCAATGTCAGTGAGCAGCTTCAGGTCTAAGCCCTTCTGAAGAGTCAAGGTTTCAGTCTTTGAACTTGGGATTAGGCAGAGACCCCCGGGCCCGGGTTCCCCTCCCCAAGGCTATTGCAGGGGGTGGGGGCAGGGGAGTGGCGATGAAATCATGTCTGTAGAGGTCCAGCCCCTTGGAAAGAGGTCCCTCTGTAATTTCTTGGAAAGACCTCTTCCTCCAGCCATGTCTGCTCACACCATCTCAGCTTTCCCCATTTGGCTGCAACCACAAACAGCAGCCTGCACGCTCCTGCAAAATTTCCACGTGCTTGCCCTCTGCTCTGGCCGTGCTTTGGGCTTCTCCTCTCAGGACCAGATGCATGTCCGATCACATGAGCTGGAACTTAAACTGTATGTTCTCCACCAGTTATTTATCCTTTAGATAACTGTAATAAAGGAGGCTGGAGGGTTTGGGGAGACATGTCTCATTTGCTTTTTCACTTTCATGCCTCCCCTCGCTCTATCTGCATACAGGAATCTGGGGGGCAAGGGAGAAAAAGGTTTTCTTGGAAGGAGCTGCTAGCCCATTGGGCTTACAGTCGTGTAGGCTTTCGGAACCCTTTGCCAGCCCTTGGCTGTGTGTGTGTGTGTGTGTGTGTGTGTGTGTGTGTGTGTGTGTGTGTGTTAAGTCTTCTTCTGTGGATTTCCCTGCAATGTACTGGAATGGACGTGGATAGGAGGCACTGTTGCTCCCTAAATAGCTCTACCCAGGATACAGCGGAACTGGATTCTCAGGTTGCACCTTGAACTTACACAATGTTATATGCGCATGCCTTGTTTCATTGCACTTCACAGGTGTTACGTTTTTACAAATGAATGGCAAGGCCCTCCACCAGAAAAAAGATTACAACTCACTTCATGGCAATACTTGCTTTATTATAGTTGTCTGCAACTGAAACCACATTACCTCTGAGGTGTGCCCGCATTTCAGTTATATCTCAATAATGGAAAACAAACAGCATGCGTTCGCGGTCTCACTCTGGTTGGAACCCGCACTCTGCCACTAACAGGGGTGTGACCATGTGCACATTCCTGAATCTCTCTGAGCTTCTGGTCCCTTGTTAGCAGACTAGGGATCATAGTAATATCTATCCCATACAGACAGTCTGAGGATTTAATGAGATAATGCATGTAACACAGTTAGAGCCCTGCCTGGCATATTATAAGACCATAAAATGAACTATTAGGATGATCTGTTTCTGCAGCATTTAGCTTTGAAACTGTTTTTTGAAAGTTGAATAACAGTGGGCCTTTTGAGAATTTTGGTGGTAGGAACCATGATTATCCCCATGTTCTGGATGTAGAAACAGAACCTTAGAAGACTAAATTCCAAGCAGAATCATATAGCTATGCAAGGGGCCAAGCTCAGTTAGAAAGCCCACTCACCAAGCATGGCAGGGAGGAGGAATGTGTTGGCCTGAGCCTTATAGAGAGTAATGTTCAGAAAGGGGCACAAAACTGTGGGCAGCCATATCCTGCTGGGCTGGGTCCTTAGAAGACACCAGCGGGCAGAATTACAGGAGGCGGCCATGGAGGCAAGACCCTGGCTGGCTCCAACACAACTCACAGGCCTGCACTTCCCCACAGGTGTGGGCAGCATCCAAATTTCCTCTTCAGGGGAAGAAGGACTCCTGACCCCAAAGTGGCCGAGATCTCTGTGCAAGCACAGGAATCAGTAATCAGTCACAGCTGCGGCTTGGGTATGGCTGGCCCAGAGTCAAAGCTCCAGCTCCTTGTGGTTTTGGAGCCTGGCTCAGCTGTAGCTCAGAGCTGCCACCAGTGCCCACGTCTCTCCAGCCCTATATCTGGAACAGCCGTCTATACATCTAAGAAAGAGCCTGGGACAGAAATTCTGCAATGGTGGATGAGTGACCGAATGAGTGACCGAAACCTCCCACTCTCTTCTATGGTAAAGGCACACAGGGTAGCTATGGCTTCACTCATCAGCTTGTCCAGCAAGTGCTGAGAAGATGGGGCCTGCTGTGTAGGAGGACCCACCCCTCAAGCCTCACAAATCAGGGTGGCAGCAGCAGCAGGCTGACCTGGAGTCCAGCTCATTCCCCTCTGAGTGACCGTGCCCGCTCTACCTGTGCAGTGCACCCCAGCAGCGAGGTACTTCAGTGCCTGAGGAGCATCTCCGAGTCCCAGCACAGAACCCACCAGCTGTTTCCGGGAAAAGGTGAGCAAAGAACAGGGGCTCCCCTCCAGGAGGAGGGTAGGGGTTGGGGCTGGGCCCCACTCACAGCATGGAGGAAAGGACTGAACTGGTAGGCTAGGGGCGAAGACACATGTGCTGAGAGTTAGCAGGAAACCCACAGGCCAGACACTGCTCTCCAGAGAAGTTGGGGTTGACTGGATGACCACGGAAGGGGAGGGGGGACAAGAGAGCTGATTAAAAAAAAAAAAAAAGCTGGTATGACACTCATCCGTGTTCCTCCCCTTGAGTCCCCGTGTATGGAGGAGGTTAACCTGTAAGCCTGGCTCTGTGGGAACTGTGCCCCCCCCCAGCGCTCCATCCCCAGGCAGGAAGACCCCACCAAAATAGAGCCCTCAGCCCACACATAGGGGCCTCATCACGTCATTCTTTTAAGTGGTTTGGAAAGGGACTTTGTTCTGAGTTTTGAGGCCAAGATACATTTTTAAATTCTCCTCTTTCCTCTTTTGTGAGCTTGTTATGACTGGTTTTGAAGCCTGGATTATGGAAAGGGAGAGACTGCCTAAGCTGTAGGGGTGGCAGGTTCCTGACAAGGGGAGGGAAGTCTGAGGGGGCCTGGGGACCCCAGCCCGGCAGAGGGCCGCAGTGCTGCTGGCCCAGTCAGCGCAGTCCTGAAGGGCAGGGGGAAGGGGCAGTGGTGTCATCGCTGCCTAAAAAGTGGTTCAAGGTTTAGGAGGTGGATCAAGTGAGTGGGAAGGAGAAGGGAGAAATTCCCAGGGCGGAACCGTCTCTCTTGAGTGCTTCGTGTTGCTTTAGCTGTACTCTAAGGACAGACATTATTCATACGCTCTGAACTGAGTGTTTTTCCAATGCTTGGGGTAATTGAGGGGCAGGATTTAGGTACCAAACTCCGACGCCCACCAGGTTGAAAGAAGCACCATGCATGCCCTCGGAAGCTCTCGGGACACAGCTGGCGGTGGCCCTAGGCTGTGGCCTGCGTGCTGGGGGAATGCAGGGTGCTGAGTTCCTAGGCTCACAGTGACCACAGCCCAGGAAAGGCTAACAACACTGCCCCAGACCGAACATGAACATGCGACAGCAAGGGCTGGCTCTGAAAACTGGCTATTTTTCTAAACCCCTTTTCAGAATTCTAAGGCACTAAGATATAATTTAAAACAAAAGAAACACCAAAGAAAGAATAGAAAGTAATAATAACACCCACTAATGAACATTATTTGTGCTTTGAACCACATTTCTATGGCATTATTTCACCTGGGCAGCTGGTTAAAAGAATGCTGATTTCTGAGCCCACCCAGACCTACAAAAACAATCTCAGGAACAAGGCCTGGCGCTCTGCATTTCACCCAGCACCCCAGCTGATGGTTTTGCACCTCAGCCTAGGGGGACTGCTGCTGCCCACCCGGGCTGGGTGCTAGAAACACTGAGATGTCTAAATACAAGAGAATTTGCACTGCCATGTAGGAACTGCATATAAAATGCAACCAAGTCAATCTGAGTCATCGCAGAGGGATGCACAAAGCCCAGTATAAGCTCTTATTGGAAGATCTGTAGTTGGATGAGAAGTGGAATTTGTGCCCTGGGCTTGGTTCTCCCACCTTTTCTTCACCCCCAGGACTCAGCAGTTCCTCCAGGCCTCAGCAACAGCAAGGTGAAAGTTTCTAGCTTTCAGGTGCAGCTCACCTGGAGGCCTGCATCCAGCCAGCCCCCTTCCTCTGACAGGGCCCCAGCCTTTCTCAGACAGCATCTGGGGGAGGGGGCTTTGGAAGGAGGCCACAGTCCCTCAGGGACACTCCCAATAAGATGGTGGCCAATGGAAAGACCTCTTACTTACAGATAAAACAAATGAGAACCAGAGAAGGCAAGTAACTTGCCTATGGTCACCCAGTCAAGATGATGGCAGTGTGGAAACAGCCAGCTGGCTCTTCTGCCCATAGCAGTGCATGTAGCATATGCTCTGGCCTTGCTCTATTTCCTGAAGAATTAAAATTTGAAAGCAGAAGGGGACAGATCTTTATAGTCCACCTGAGCGTTTCAGATAAGGACTCCCTCCGAGGAGGCCCGGGGAGGTGATTCTTTCCAGAGCCACAGAGCTCAGTGGTGACACATGAGCAGCCCAGCCCCACCTCCCAGATCAGTATTTTCCTGGAACTGCATTGCCTTCAATGTCTCGGAAATCATGGGGATTACTGAGGATGACGAGGAGAAAGGGGCCTTCTAGACACATACCCTGCTCTGCCCAGGGCCTCAGACAGCTGAGCAAACCCCAGCCAGACTAGCTAAACTCAGAGATCCAGGTGGGTAGAAACAGGCTTCAGGGTAAGGGCAGCAGGCCAGCGCGTTAGTGCCCCCATGTGGCTAAGCGCTAAAACACCAGGCAGGGCACCAGTGCTGCAGGGGCAACTTCTGAGCTTGGCTCTGTCCTGCACCTTTCAGCAGCTGGCCATTGGCCACTGAATTCTTTAGGAATCTGTGTGTATGAAGACTCAGGCCATAACTGTGTAGCTACGGCTAGCTGACAGTAGTAGCCACATGGGGTGAACCCTTGGCTCATTCATGAAAGCTGAGGTCATAGGAAGGACCCCAAGCTTAAAGGAGCTTACTGGTAACATTAAAAAGCCAACCTCAAGACTCTCCCCTTTGGCTGTCTTTAGCAGGTACAGAATCCCATAAAAGCCTCTTCCTCCCGAGCAGCCTTTAAGCCGATCATCCCAGCACTGAACTCCCCACTATAGACACGGAGCTAACTTATCTCCAGGCACAGTAGGGGCAGTGTCTCAGGCCCATGATACTTTTAAGGGTCCATGAAAATGTTTTAACTTTAAGTCCTTTTGAAAGTGAGATGAAAAATGAATATAACGACAATGAATCCAGCTTGTATTAAATTCATCTTTGTACGAACATAGCTGTAAAATATATATTTAAATTTTTTTAATGAAGGAAGAGACCATGAAAGCAAAAGTGCGTAGTGCCCACATCAGTTAAAATGAGGGCCCGAGGGGCCCATGCTCCAGAAAGCCCTTATTAAGGTAAAACTACATTTCCAGAGCTAAGGAACACAATTAGTCCTTTGTTTTCATGAAGCTGACTGGTCCATCCATTCTCTGAGGCTGGGCAGACAACCAAGGGAGCACAGTCATGCAACCCGACAGTGAAGTCACATGGAGAAGAGTAGAGGGAAGGAAGATGTTTGGCCTTGAAAGGAGAAAACTCAGAAAGCTGGGCAGACAGACAGTGGGACTCTCAGCACAAATGTTGAAGCGGTAAGAAGAAACAAGACAGCTACATGCGGGTCCCTCTTCTTACATTACCTCTTTCTTATAGCGTAACCTTGAGTAAATAGTTTAACCTCTCAGAATCTTTTCTCATCTAAAAAACAGAGAAGCTAGAAATACTTCCCTGATGCAGCTACTGTGAAACACAACAGATAGTCAAGAAATAGGAGCCAAATAATAATAATGTTATGGGCTGAGTGTTTGTTCCCCCCAAGGTTCCGATGTTGAATCTCTAACCCCCAATATAATAGTTTTAGAGGTGGTATATTTGGAAGGTGATTGGGATTAGATGAGACTATGAGTGTGGAGCCCCCTCAGGAAGGGACTAGTACCCTCCTAAGAAAAGGAAAAGACCAGAGCTCACTCTCATCACCATATGAGGACACATTAGAAAGGTGGCCATCTGGAAGTCAGGGAAAGGATCGTCATCAGAAACCAAATTAACCAGCACCTTGACCTTGGACTTACAAGATGGGTGTCAGGGAGAGCCACCAAAATATATAAAAACCAAGGATTCAGACCACAATGTGGGACCACTCTTAAATATAGGGAAATAGCTCAGATGGTGCATGGTGGTCTCTCACTCCACACCAGCCCTCCTGAGTCTAATGCTAACTTAGGACATCTTCTCATCCTGTCCTTGTTACCACAGAGATAAAGAAAGAAATAAAGAAAGGAAGAAAGAAAGAAAGAAAGAAAGAAAGAAAGAAAGAAAGAAAGAAAGAGAAAGAACCCACTCCCCACTCATTCTGGGAAGGGGTGGTAGTGAAAAGAATGAAGAGAGACTATTACACTTTATATCCCTGGAGAACATATGTCTCTGTGAGTTTAGGAAGTTTCTATAGCACAGAACCATCCTGACCATGACCCCTTCCCTTCCCAACTCTCCTCTCTGGCATTGTCTCTCTTCAACCATCCATGGTTTTGTTTGTTTGTTTGTTGAGAAAAAGAAAGAGAGATGAAAAGCATCAACTTGTCGTTGCATCATTTTAGTTGTTCATTGATTGCTTCTCATACATGCCTTGACCAGGGGGCTCTAACCAAGCCAGTGGCCTCTTGCTCAAGCCAGCAACCTTTGGGTTCATGTCGATAATCCCACGCTCAAGCTGGCAACCCTTCATTCATGCTGGTGAGCCTGCATTCAAGCCAGATAAGCCAGTGCTCAAGCCACAACCTCGGGGTTTCAAACTTGGGACCTCAGCATTCCAGATTGACACTCTAACCACTGTGCTACCACTGGTCAGGCAACCATCCATGTTTTTTGATACATTGCTATGCAACCTTGATGAAGACTGCATTGTGTCCCCCCATATTCACAAAGAAATTCCAACCTCCCGTGTGACTGTATTTGGAGAGGCAGCCTGCCGGGAGGTGATGAAAGTAAGTGAGGACCAGGAGAGTGTCTGCAGAGTTTCAGCTCTGCTTTAGAAGACAGAAAACAGAAAAGCTAAGGCTCAAGAAGAACTCCTGGATTTTCATAAAATACTTTTGGATGAGGGAGCACTGAAATACTGGTCAGGCAATGTCATGGAATCTGCTTCCCCAAACCTCTGAACAAGCAGGACAGATAGTTCCTGGTCCCCACCACGCATCATCAATCATGCCCGTAGGCACAGCCGCCTTCCACCTCTGCCCTCCTCCAGTTGCTGACGGTCACCGCTGCACCGCACTGCTCAGCAGCCTCTCTGCCACCTCATGCCTTCTTTGTTCCCCACCTGGAAGCCGAGGTAGCAGGAAAGGCGTTATTGAGTATTTTTGTGTCATTTTAATGAAGATCAGAAAAGTTGAGTGGTCCTTTTGCAGAGACACACTGTGAAGGCTGTACTCTCCTCTAAGTAGTCCATAATGGAAAGAAATTAGAGATAACCAGAAACAAGTAAAATGAGGAGCCTTTACTGACTGACTAATTGGAGACTTTTTTTTTTTATCCAAAAAAGCAATGATGGTATGAACTACTAGGTGCTATTTACTATTTCTTCTTTCTTCCTTCCTTAATAAGAAAAGACATATTATTTGGGATGGCTGTGTGCCCTAACAAACAGAAGCAAGCACTGTATGTCCCAGTACTCTCTGCATATGCGGGAGGCCAGTGAGATAGAAACAGAGCTGTTAGGTGGGAACTCTAGGAAACAAGGCTTATTTAGCTGGCAGACACCACCCTGTCTCTGCTCTGATCATTTTCTTCCCGCCTGGAACACGGATATGACGACTGGAGCTGTAGTAGCTACAGTGGGACCATGAGGGAAAGACAAGAACACTGTAAAAACTTTGGCTCTGTCATAGTTGAGCCTCTACCCCAGAGCTTGGCAAACATTGCCCCACACATGAAATCTGGCCCACTCTCTATTTTTGTAAATAAAGTTTTACTGAAACGTAGCCATGCTCATTCATTTGTCGGTGGCTGGTTTTGTCCAATAATGACAGAGTAGTTGCAACAGAAACCTTATGTCCCAAAAATCTGAAAATAGTTATTATCTGGCCCTTTACAAATTTAAAGAAATTTGTCATCCTCTGCTCAAAACCACAGGCAGTAATGGCCTACCCACAGAATTATGTAAAAATAAGCAATCATATGTGTAAGATACACAGTTAGTTTTCTAACTGATATAATAATACTTACACTAAAGACACTTAAGAGTTACACAACAATGGGAGCAGGCCCTGATCCAATAGGACTGGTGTCCTCATAAGAAGAGGAAGAGAAACCAGAGAGGTGCTCACAGTGGGAAGACCATGTGAGGACACAGGGAGAAGGTGGCCAACTGCAAGTCAAGAAGAGAGGCCCCAGCAGAAACTGTGACCCTGATAGCACCTTCATCGTAGACTTCCAGCCTCTAGAACTGTGAGTAAACAAATGTGTGTTACTGAAGCCACCCAATCTAGGTATCTTGTTATGGCAGCCTGAGCCAACTGAGACAGCATATAAATACACCACAGGTGCTTTGGGGTAAGCGTTCTGGACAGGCAAACACAATGTAGTGAACAGCTTGGCTCCAAGGCCTAGAGGACAAGGACAGATAGCCCACCTGCTTCCATTCAGATGGCGAGCAGTGGCTGGCATGCTCCCTAAGCTCAGGCTGGGACAGCCCAACCTCCAATCTTGCTCAATTGATGTTCTAACTGAGAAGCTGGCATAGACTTGGGAGATGTGTGTTCACTTGCTCTAATTTCTTCTCTTTGATCTAAATTAAACACACCAATGAGGCATAGTTTGCAGCTTTCTTTGTTCACTTACGCTGCTATGCCTGAACTGTTCAAGGTAAAATATGTTGAACTTTCAGTATATGTCTTCCTTTTAATGCTTGATTTCCTGAGATTATATTATTTTGGAAAATAGCATGTCTCAGACTCAACTGAGCTCAGATGGGGAATATTTCTGCTGCCTTGTTTCTCTTCTCCATGTGCTGACATTTGGCCATATCAGAGAAAGTGTGGGCTCTGCTCTGCCAGTGGTCTGGTCCCCTTGCACACCCTCTATCCTGCTGGGCAGGAACTAAGTGTTAGGTTAGGAAAGGGGCATCTGTGTTTTACCCAAAGTGTAGGACAACAGCAAGAACAAAAAATCTGGCTCTGAGAAGAATACAAACACTTCTGGGCCCTCATGGTGTAAAGACCCGATCCTTCCTTCCATGTTTTGTGTGCATCAGGCACCAAGGAGGCTGGCCCAGACCTTAGACAGGGTAGGTCTTCTCAGGCAGCATAACAAAGAGAGATTCTAGGAGGAGGTTGTGCCTGCATGCTGTGATACACAGGTTGCTCTGTCTGATGTGGGGACAGGGCAGACATGGGCTAGCTGTTACCCGTACTCATGTTTTTATCTCTCTGCTATACAACTACATGGTATCCTCAGCATCCTTTCTTCTAGGTTGGTCCTGTTCACCCCATTAATCTATAAATGGCAGTAATGTGTGTCACCTTCAAGCTGAGGCTGGTGGGAGGGGTGTGTCTCCTCCAAATAGATTTCTCCCTTGTCTGTGGACCAAAAGATTCAGAGGAGAATTCCAAGGTCCCAGAAGGTGATGAACAAACACTGGGACCCTTATGGCAGCAAGAAGCAGGGTCACCACTCCCCACAACTTGTTTTCCCTGGACCATGAAGAAAAAATAAACTCTTGTATGAAGCCCAAGTTGTAGGGCTGTTTGTTATTGCAGCTGGCCTCTTCTGACTAATACATAGACTTAAGAATAGAGCATTGGACAGGGTTCAATCTAAGCTCTGTCTTGCAGGGAGGAGAATCTCATTCCTTCTATCCTGAGCAACCCCACTCACAGGCAACAGCTCTGGGCTCCAGGGTTTTTACAGGAAAGAGTGAAGAACTGGGCTGAACTGGATATGCACCCCCACCCCCCTTTTGGGATGGGCTGTGGATGTTCTGCTCCCCCAGTCATACCATGGTGCTTTTCTTGTTGGGTGCTTAAGATCAGTCAGAACTCTGAGTGAATGTGGGATTGGCCTGAAGATGGTGGCCTTTCTCACTAATTGTCCTGGGAGGACATTAGAGGTCTGTTCTAGGTGGGACATGAGGACTTTGAGGTGAACCTTTGATGGGAACAGAGGAACAGTTCTTTTTTCTCTTTAGTTGGGGCTCTGTCCAGATGAAAGGCTGAGAAGCAGAGATATCAGGAGAGTCAGGGGCGGGTCCACCACCCAGAGGCAGCCGAGGAGCAAGACTCCCAGACCTCTGCTCTTCCACTCTCACCAAATCTGCAGGAGGTTCTCACTGGCATTTCAGCCTGGGGCCTCCTGGGCCAGGTGATGTTAAAGGGAAAGGACCGTCATATTCTTGGGAGCAAAGAAGACAGGGAAGCAGGACCTCTATCTCCAGGTCCAGAAAGAGATGGCCCTGGGGGGTCAACAGCGGTCCCAACTAAACAGTGATCTTCAGAGGGTCATAGGTAGTATGGGCAGCACAAGAAACATGATGACAAGGCCAGACTGCAAGGATCTGAGGATTTCCCTGCACCCCAGCACCCACAGGCCAGGCTCCTGGGAAACATAGAAATTGTGGGGCCACTTTGAGGGGACTAACCTCCCCAAGTAGACCTTTCAGAGGTTCTCTTATCATCATTTGTTGGGTTACTTAGGAGCAGAGAGAACATTTCCAGCTTGGCAAGAACCAGAGAATAAAGGACACACTCTAGCCAGCAAGGACTCTAATCCTGAGCCTTAGTGGGAGCAATGGAATTCCTTACTCTGGGAACCTCAACTCCATTAACGTTAGTCTGAGCGGAAAGTTAAACAGCCCACGGGTAGGATCCAAGCCCCCGGTTCTCATTTCTGCCAGGTCTGAAGTCTGCTAGTCATTTTTCCAGTTGTGACTTGGCCACTACTCTGCTTCTGCCTCCCGGCTCCAAGCACAGGGTCAAATTCCCGATCCCTTCAGACTTTAAACACTGGCTCTAGGAGGAACTGTGTCTTATAAGGAGGTCCATACTGCTCTCCTTTGTCTGAGGTCAGGAGACTGCAGGGTGTGAGGCAAGTCAAAGCAGCTCAAAATTTGAAGGGAAAATTCTGATTCTCTCCCGGCTATAAGTGTGCCTGGATACCAAAGAGATGCGGCTGGGAGTCCCAAGTTCCCTCTCCATCCTCTGATGTCAAAACAGCTTTCACAGATAGAGTCAGCAGGGAATAGAAACTCAGAGCGTCCAAGTCAGGGGATGGCATGTGTTTACAGAATAGGGGCTGCTTTAAATGAAGCAGGGTCCAGGGCTGAGTGAGGGGTGGCCACTGGTCAACCAGCTCCATCTCTTGACCCTTGTCCCTTATTTGGTTTTTGTTTGTTTGTTTGTTTGTTTTTATGGCATCACCATTTTCCCAGAAACTCAGAATTGAATTAATGAGACCACCACCACCACCCAGACAAAATCCACAGTCGCTCAGTCCAGTCAGCTTTGTCTCTTAGTTGGAAGATGCAATCATCTTCACTTTTCTCCCTCACTACCATCTCTCATCACCTTCCCTCAACTCCTAAAAGAACCTCTAACACACTATACCCCCAGTCTCTGCTTGTCTTCCTGTCTTTACAACACACATGTTTCTATCCCTTTCTTCTCCTAAGTACAATCCTTCAGACGGCTCCCTTTGTCTCCAGGACAGAATGCCTCCGCCTAATTGCCCCAGCACTGAGGACCCTGCCTTCTTTGCCATCGTACTTACTAATTCGGCACCTCACATGCCCTGTGCCACAGTGAGCAGTTCTTCCCTTTCTTCCCTGGCTCTTCCTGTGTGGGGACCACTGTGGACCCCCAACACTCATTTCACCCCAATAATTAGTCTAAGCAAATCTCTATAACTTGCCAGTGATTGGTTCAGGAATGGACATTAAAACAAATCTGTACAATGTCTGCTGAGTGGCGTGGCGGAGCTGTAAAAATATGAGGGACGTCTGCTGGGGAGATTTAGGGAAAGCTTCCCTCTCCATACGGAACCACAGAAAAGAGATGATCCAAGTCTTCCTCTGGACACTGTCCAGTCAGTGTGTGAGGCTGATATCACAGCAAAGCTGTCTCCTCCTTGGAGGGTGCCATCAACCTAAGACTCAAAGCAGAGCTGAGGAAAGGGCCGTGTGCTTGACGAGGGCCTTGAGCAATTGACTCAGGCCATCCTGCAGCCTGCCCCACGGTTGACCTCTCTGCTCAGCAAGAGAATACATTCCTCTTTGAGTCGGGGTTTCCCTGAAGCCCAGTATACCCTAATCAATTGCACCTGAGCATTCCTATTTCCCACCTTTGTCTGCCTGCTCCTTTCCCTGTGCTTATAATGCCCACTTCCTTTTCCCGTCCTTCTCTCTCACCCTCCCCTCTCTCTCACCCTCCCCTATTTAAATCCTATCCAGTTTTCAAAATTCAACTCAATATTCCTTCCTCCATGAAGCGTCTTCAGATACATCATTAAAAAAATAATTCTGAAGCATCTTTTTCTTCTTGTCAGGCATTCACTCTATTCCAGCTTTCATTAAGACTTGTGTTGATATTATTTAGACAGCTTTTATCCCCTCCTGAATGGGAAGGTCCTAGAGGGGAGCTCTGAATTCCACTTCCCAGTACCCAGTTCAGAAACAGGTACTAGAAATTTAATAATGTCTCCTGAATAATGCATAGACAGATAAGTCATAGATGAGTTAGATAGATAGATGATAGATAAATAGATAGATAATAGATAGATAGATAGATAGATAGATAGATAGATAGATAATGTTAATAGCCATTATCTACCCTGTCTACATGGGGAACTGTGTGCTTTTCTGCTCACCATCAGAAACAATGCCTTATTCAGTGTCACCTGGGAGCATGACACAAGCCCAGGAGAGCATTCTGATTTCCTAAGGGGACCAGATGTCACAGTTTAAGCAAAAACACCTCCTAAGGAAATAGAATTTAGCCATGGCCTCAGTCTACCAAATTCCCAAAAGGGGTCACCACTGTCCTTGTCCTGCCAGGAATTTGAGTGGAATCACTTTCCAAGTTACATTTTCAGCCTGCCACGTAGTGTTCCAGTGCAGGAACATGATGGTAACTGCTCTCCTTCACCTCATTAAGCTGCTCAGTGGTCAGACTTGACAAAGGGCCTTAATTCACTTGGAAAGACAGCCCTCTCTATCAGTGGGTTCCATTGCTGCCAATTTAACCAAACTTCAATCAAAACTATTCAAAAAATAAAAAGCTACAGGAGAGGGAAAATGGCGAGGGAGTAGGTGGATGTTACAACTCCTACCTCCCAGAACCAAAGTGGATTACAACTTAACTTAGGAACAATCATCTTGAAAAAGCAACTTTGGACTAAACTAAGAGGAATCTATAACCAAGGATCACTGAAGAAACCTCACTGAGACTGTTAGGAAGGGCAGAGATGCAAAAAGGGCTGCCCCACTCCCAGGAGTGAGTGGTGGCCCAGAGGGTCTCTCACAGTGAGGTGGGTTTTCGGGAGAGTTGTGGACCCTCATCCCTAGAACCGGAGCCCCATCCTGGAGCCTCAGAGACAAGAGGAGGCGTACGGACAGTAGTCAACTGAAAGAAGAGCCAGGTTACTGTTTGCGAGAGGGAGACAGAACTCTTAGACCCAGGCTCTGTCTTAAATGGACTGCACAGAAAACCTCATTCACAGCCACTTGCCTGGGGCTCCAGGAGCAGTGAGCGCCAAGAGGACTGAAGTTGCAAGAGGAGAGTGTAGTCTCGGGGGCAATAGAGAAAGACTGTGGGGGATTGCCACCCTGACCCCTGTACTGGGTCACTCCCCAAACCTAAAATGCCCATTCTTGCTGGGAGAACCAAGCCAGCAAAGGGAAGCATTTACCCCACCCAACAGAAACTCTCCTGCTTCAGTCAGTGCAGAGAGACACTTAGAAGCAGGGAACACATCAGGGGCACAGAATTTGAGTTCTGAGGTCTGGGCTACATGGCCCCCCCAACCTGCTGCATACCCTCTGAAGGGTAGGAGGACCCAGCTGTGGCAGCATCAGTGGCACTTGGCCCGCACAGCAGTCAGGGCAGAGCCCAGCAAGGCAGCCTGCATGGTGGCAGCAGCAGGGGACAGAGCACAAAAAAGACCTCCCATGCACCCACAAGAGTGGAACCCTGCAGGGAGAGGCATCACCTGCACCACCACGGGGCAGACCCCAGCTTCAAGAAGGTTGCTAAGGGCCAGTCAAAAGCAGTGACCCCCCACTAGTCTGCACCAGGTTCCAGCCAGAGAGGTCCAGGGATAGTACATCCAGCGGCAAGATATAGAGAGCATCAGCTCAGGACCTAACAACCATAGTTAGAGTGGAATCTAGTCTATACAGAGACAAAATGAAAGACAGAGAAGTGCAATTCAAATGAATTAACAAGAGAAATCCCCAGAAAAAGAACCGAATGAAATGAAAATAAACAAGCTACCAGGTGCAGAGTTTAGAATAACGATAGCTAGGATGCTCAAGGATCTTAGAGCAAAATGTATGGACAAAAGAAGCACCTAAACAAAGAAATCACTGGCATCAAAAGGACATTGAAATTATAAAAAAGAATCAGCCTGACCAGGCATTGGTGCAGTGGATAGAGTGGCAGACTGGGATGCAGAGGGTCCCAGATTAAAGACCCCGAGGTCGCCAGCTTGAGTGCAGGCCCATCTGGTTTGAGCAAAAGCTCACCAGCTTGAGTCCAAGGTCACTGCCTTGAGCAAGGGGTTACTCAGTCTGCTGAAGGCCCACGGTCAAGGCACATATAAGAAAGCAATCAATGAACACCTAAGATGTCAAAACGAAAAACTGATGATTGATGCTTCTCTTCTCTCTCTGTTCCAGTTTGTCTGTTCCTATCTCTTCCTCTATCTGACTCTCTCTCTGTGTCACTGTAAAAAATAAAAAAGAATCAGACAGAAATGACAAACACAATATCAGAAATAAAGACTACAATAGAAGGAATTAAAAGTAGGCTGGAAGAGGCAGAGAATCAAATCAGTGATTTAGAGGACAAGATAAGTGAAAGCACAGAAGCAGAATAGCAACAAAAAAAATAGAAAAGAGGATCAAAAAGTCTGAGAAAACTCTAAGAGAGCTCTGTGACAACATAGAGAGAAACAACATCGCATAATAGGGGTTCCTGAAGGAGAAGAGAAAGAACAAGGGATAGAGAACTTGATTAAAGAAATCATAGCTGAAAACTTCCCTAAATTGATGCAGGAAAAAGTCACACAAGTTCAAGAAGCACAGAGAGTCCCATTAAAATGGAACCCAAAAAAACCTACACCAAGACACATCATAATTAAATTACCAAAGCTAAGAGATAAAGAAAAAATACTAAAAGCTGCAAGAGAAAAGCATTCAATCACCTACAAAGAAGCTCCCATAAAAATGACATCTGACTTCTCAACAGAAACACTTGAGGCCAGAAGGATATGGTAAGAAATATTCAAAGCAACGAAGAACAAGAACCTACAATGAAGACTTCTTTATCCAGCAAGGCTATTGTTTAAAATTGAAGAAGAAATAAAAGACTTCCCAGACAAAAAAACAACTCAAGGAATATTCTTTACAACCAAAACAATGCTGCAAGAAATGTTAAGGGGCCTGTTGCAAACAGAACAAAGGGGGGAAAATTTAGTAAAAGAGGAATGTAGATTTAAAGAATAAAATTGCAATAAATAACTACATATCAATAATAACCTTAATTAAAAATAGATTAAATGCTCCAATCAAAAGACATAGGGTAGCTGTGTGGATAAGAAAACAGGACCCATACATATGCTGTCAACAAGAGACCCACCTCAAAACAAAAGTTGCACAGAGACAGAAAGTAAAGAAATAGAAAAAAATATTTCATGCAAATAAAAATGAAAAGAAAGCTGGTGTAGCAATACTTATACCTGACAAAATAGACTTTAAAACAAAGGCTGTAGTAAGGAATAAAAAAGGTCACTACATAATGATAAAAGGAGCAATCCAACAGAAAGATATAACCATTATAAATATCGATGCACCTAATATAGGAACATATAAAAAGGATTTTGATGGACATAAAGGGAGAGATCAACAGCAATATTATAACAGTAGGGGATTTCAATACCCCACTAACATCACTGGATAGATCCTCAAGAAAGAAAATAAACAAAGAAACAGCAGACTTAAAGGACACACTAGAACAACTGGATTTAATAGATATCTTCAGAACATTTCACCCTAAAGCAGAATAATATACATTCTTTTCAAGTGCTCATGGCACATTCTCTAGGATAGAACACATGTTAGGACACAAAACGAGTCTCAATAAATTTTAAAAAATTGCAAGCCTATCAAGCATATTCTTGGATCACAATGGCATGAAATTAGAAATAAACTACAGTAGAAAACCTGAAAAACACTTAAACACTTGGAAACTAAATAGCATGTTATTAAATAATGAATGGGTCAACAGTGAGATCAAGGAAGAAATAAAAAGTTTCCTTGAAACCAATGAAAAGGAACATACAACAACTCAAAATTTATGGGACACAGCAAAAGCAATACTGAGAGGGAAGTTCATAGCACTACAAGCATACCTAAAGAATCTAGAAAAAGCTCAAATAAACAATTTCACCCTGCATCTAAAAGAACTAGAAAAAGAATAGCAAGTAAAGCCCAGAGGAAGTAGAAAAAAGGAAATAATAAAGATCAGAGTGGAAATAAATGACATAGAGACTAAAAAAACAATACAGAGGATCAATGAAACCAAGAGCTGTTTCTTTGAAAAGGTAAAAAGATTGATTAACCTTTAACCATACTCATCAAGAAAAAAAAAAGAACTCAAATAAGTAAAATTAAAAATGAGAATGGAGAAATAACAACTGACACAATAATAAAAAGGATTGTAAGAAAATACTATGAAGAACTGTTCGCCAAAAAATTAGACAACCTAGGTAAAATGGACAAATTCCTTGAAACATATAATCTTTCAAAAATCAATATGGAAGAATCACAAAACCTAAACAGACCAATTACAACAAATGAGATCAAAATAGTTATCAAGAAACTCCCAACAAACAAAAACCCCTGGGCCATATGGCTTCACAGGCAAATTCTACCAAATATTCAAAGAACTAACTCCTATCTTCAAGCTATTTCAAAAAATTCAAAAGGAGGGATAACTTCCAAGCTCCTTTTATGAGGTGAGCATAATTCTGATTCCAAAACCAGACAAAGACAATACAAAGAAAGAAAACTATAGGCCGATATCCCTGAAGACTTTAGATGCTAAAATTCTCAATACAATATTAGCAAACCAGATCCAGCAATACATGAAAAAAATCATACATCATAATCAAGTGGGATTTATTCTGGGAGGCAAGGCTGGTACAATATTTACAAATCAATCAATGTGATTAATCACATAAACAAAAGGAAGGATAAAAATTACATGTTAATATCAATAGATACAGAAAAAGCATTTGATAAAATTCAGCACCCATTTATGATCAAAACTCTCAGCAATGTGGGGATACAGGGATCATACCTCAACATGATAAAGGTCATCTGTGACAAACCCACAGGCAACATCATACACAATGGGCAAAAATGAAAAGCAATCCCTTAAGATCAGGAACAAGGCACAAGGCAGGGGTGCCCCCTTTCACCACTCTTATTCAACATAGTTCTGGAAGTCCTAGCCACAGCAATCAGAAAAGAAGAAGAAATAAACGGCATCCAAACTGAAAAAGAAGAAGTAAAACTATCATTATTTGCTGATGATATGATAATGTACATAAAAAAACCCTGAAGTCTTAGTCAAAAAACTACTAAACCTGATAAATGAATTCAGCAAGCTGGCAGAATATAAAATTAATATTCAGAAACCAGAGGCATTTTTATACACCAACAATGAACCGTCTGAAACAGAAATTAAGAAAACAATCTCCTTCACTATGGAAATAAAAATAATAAAGTACCTAGGGGTAAATTTAACCAAGGAGGTTAAAGACTTGTACTCAAAAAACTATAAAACATTGATAAAAGAAATCAAAGATACAAACAAGTGGAAACATATACCGTGTTCATGGATAGGAAGAATAAACATCATTAAAATGTCTATATTACCCAAAGCAATTCATAAATTCAGTGCAATTCATATTAAAATAGCAATGACATACTTCAAAGATATAGAACAAATATTCCAAAAATTTATATGGAACCAAAAAAGAACACGAATAGCCTCAGCAATCTTGAAAAAGAAGAATAAAGCGGGTGGTATCACACTTCCTGATATCAAGTTATACTACAAGTTCATCGTACTCAAAACAGCTTGGTACTGGCATAAGAACAGAATATAGATCAGTGGAACAGAACAGAGAACCCAGAAATAAACCCACTCCTTTATGGACAACTGATATTTGACAAAGGAGGTAAGAGCATACAATGGAGTAAGGACAGTCTCTTTAACAAATGTTGTTGGGAAAAATTGAACAGCTACCTGCAAAAAAATGAAAATAGACCACCAACTTACACTGTTCACAAAAATAAACTCAAAATGGATAAAAGACTTAAATGTAAGTCGGGAAACCACAAGCATCTTAGAAGAAAACAAGCAGTAAGCTCTCTGACATCTCTCGCAGCAATATATTTGCTGATTTATCTCTATGGGCAAGTGAGATAAAGGACAGAATGAACAAATGGGACTATGTCAAACTAAAAAGCTTTTGCACAGCTAAAGACAATATGAAGAAAATGAAAAGACAAACCACACAACGGGAGAACGTATTCTACAATACATCTGATAAGGGGTTAATAACCAAAATTTATAAAGAACTTGTAAAACTTAACACTAGGAAGATAAAAAACCCAATCAAAACATGGGCAAAAGAAATGAATAAACACTTCTCCAAAGAGGACATACAGATGGCAAATAGGCATATGAAAAAATGTTCAACATCACTAGTCATTAGAGAAATGCAAATTAAAAACACACTGAGATATTATCTCACACCAGTCAGTATGGCACTCGTTAACAAAACAACACATAAATGCTGGCAAATGTGTGGAGAAAAGGAAACCCTCCTGCACTGCTGGTGGGAATTCAGACTGATGCAGCCACTGTGGAAAACAGTATGGAGATCCCTCAAAAAATTAGAAATTGAACTGCCTTTTGGCCTAGCCATCCCACTTTTAGGAATATTCCCCAAGAACACCATAGCACAATTTGAAAAGGAGAAATGCACCTCCATGTTTATGGCAGCATTGTTTACAATAGCCAAGATCTGGAAACAGCCCAATTGTCCGTCAGTGGATGGTTGGATTAGAAAGCTGTGGTACATATACACAATGGAATACTATGGGCCATGAAAAAGAAGGAAATTTTACCTCTTGCGACAACATGGATGGATCTGGAAACTCTGATGTTAAGTGAAATAAGCTAGCAGAGAAAGAAAAATATCATATGACCTCACTTATTTGAGGAATCTAATGTACAATGTGAACTGAGGAATGGAATAGAGACAGAGTGGGGATCAAAGGGACCAGAGGGAAAGTGGACAGAGGGAAAGGGGAGGAGAGGATGGGATCAGAGAAGGGAAAGAGATTGGTGAAATTATATACACATAACACAACGTTATAGAGAGCAGAAAAGCAAATCCTGGAGTGAAGGGGGGATGGCGGGGTGGAGAAGGGGGAAAAGGGGATGTTGAGGAGAACACGGGGGAGGGGATGCATTCGGGGGACACTAGAATCTATGTAAACACAATAAATTAAAATAAATAAATTAAAAGCTACATTATTGCTGACATGTACTATGTAGTTAGTCCTATGATGGTTGTATCTGTAGTGAATTTACACAGACTTTTGTGTTGTCATTATTCCCTAAACAATATAGTATTACAATGATTTATATAACATTTACATTGTTTTAGATCTTGTAAGTAATCTAGAGATGATTTAAAGTATACAGCAGGCCTGACCAGGTGGTGGTGCAGTGGAGAGAGCATTGAACTGGGATGTAGAGGACCCAGGTTCGAAACTCCAAGTTCACTAGCTTGAGCATGGGCTCACCAGCTTGAGTGTGGGGTCACTGGCTTGAGTATGGGATCATAGACATGACCCCATGGCCACTGGCTTGAGTCCAAAGGTTGTTGGCTTGAAGCCCAAGGTCACTGGCATAAGCCCAAGGTTGCTGGCTTGAGCAAGGGGTCGCTCGCTCTGCTGTAGCCCCCCAGCCAACGCACATATGAGAAAGCAATCAATGAACAACTAAGGAGCTGCAAGAAAGAACTGATGCTTCTAATCTCTCTCCCTTCCTGTCTGTCGGTCCCTATAGGTTCCTCTCTCTGTGTGTCTCTCTCTGTCTCTGTCAAAAAAGAAAAAGAAGAAGTGTACAGCAGATGTGTGTAGCTATATGAAAACACTCTCCATCACTCTGTATCAGGAACTTGAGCATCCTCAGAGTTTGGTGTCTGTCGGGGTCCTGAAACCAGTCCCCTGAGGATATAAAGGATAAGCTTATTTAAAAAGCACCAAAGAAAACACAATCGGTAGCAGCATGTCATTATTTGCTGATAAGCCATATTTCTGTGACGTCCTTGAATTTCTTCCATTCATCAATCATTTCCTTCAGCAGTTGGAACATCCTGTGGAAATTTCAATTCACACCTGGTCTGAGGTAAGCAGCAGTCTGTCAGCACAAAGTACACACAATTATGGTGATCAGTTCCTGAGGTCCAAATGCTTGGCTGCAGCTGGGAGTCTAAACAAATGGTGGCAGAGAGAAAGGCACAATTGTACTCATGATCAGTAAAGTACCTTCCCAGACTTAAAACCTGCAAGATGCTCAGAGCAGGGTCCACAGTGGGAAACGGCCTAGCTGTGTCTGGCATCTTGAGGCACCATGTCTCCCTGAAATATTAGACTTCAAGGACATTTCATTAAACTGGGGCTAGAAACAAAAATGAGGAGCCTGGTGAAGAGGGAACTGCAACAGATGAGAGCAGCTATCCTCAAAGTGTGGCTCTTCCCCACACCCCACCAGCAGCAACACTGTCCCCAGGAACTTATTAGAAATGCAGATACTCAGGCCTACCAAAGACCTACTGAATCAGAAACTTTAACAAGCCCTCCAGTTTAGTTCTCCAAGAAAACAGAAACAACAGGATGTATATACATGTATACAGAGAGATTTTTTGTGAAAGGATCACACAATTATAAAGGTCCCAGCCCTGGCTGGTTGGCTCAGCAGCAGAGTGTTGGCTGAGCATGTAGAAGTCCCAGGTTCGATTTGCGGTCAGAGCAAACAGGAGAAACGACCATCTGCTTCTCCACTTCTCCCTCTCCTCCTCCCCCTTCTTTCTCTCTCTCACTTTCTCTCTCTCTCTCTCTTCTTCTCCAGCAGCCATGGCTCAATTGGCTCAAGTAAGTTGGCCCCAGTCACTGAGGATGGCTCCATGGCCTCGCCTCAGGCCCTGAAATAGTTCAGTTGCTGAGCCATGGAGCAGCAACCTCAGATGAACAGAACATCACCCTGTAGGGGGCTTGTCGGGTGGACCCCAGTCAGGCGCATTCAGGCATCTATCTGTCTCTCTGCCTCCCCACCTCTCACTTAACAAAAAACAAAATTATGGAGATTCCACAATCTGCCATCTGCAAGCTGGAGACCAAAGAAGCTGGTGCTGTAGTCCAGTCCAAACTTCAAGGCCTGAGAACCATGGGAGCCAGTGGTTTAAAGTCCCAATCTGATGACAGGAGAATGTAGATGTCCCAGCTCAGTAGTCAGGCAGAAAGCTAATATACCCTTCCTCTACCTCTTTGTTCTATTCAGGCCCCTAACAGACTGAATGAGGCCCACCCACCCACAATGAGAAGGGTGATCTGCTTTACTAGGTCTACCAATCCAAATGCTAATCTCTTGCAAAAACACCCTCACAGACACCCCCAAGACAATGTTTTACCAGCTACCTGGGAATCTGTTGGCCTAGCCAAGTGACACATAAAATTAACTATCACACTTCTCATAGAACCCCTTTCTCCCAACCCACCCTGAGGCATCCTGTTCCTATTACTCCAGATAGTAACTATCTGGACCAAATTTCCAACATCTCTTTAATCCCTAAATCATTTCCTTCTCATCCAACTTTTGCTCAATAATTTAAGAAACTTATTTTTCTCTCCTTCATTTTATCTCTCACTCACTTTCCCATTTTTGCCCTCAAACTGGCCTTTCTGGTGATACACAGTTGTCCCGGAAGCATAGCTGAGCCAAGGAAAAGGACCATCTTTACTTTGAAGTCACCATTAGAAGAATGACCCACATTACAGACTTCTAAAACCCTTCCTAGTACCAAGATGCCTTTGGCATCTTTTTTTTTTTTTTTAATTAATTCTAATGGGGTGACACCAATAAATCAGGGTACATATGTACAATGAAAACATCTCCAGGTTATCTTATCATTCAACCATGTTGCATACCTGTCACCTAAAGTCAAATTGTCCTCTGTCACCTTCCATCTGGTTTACCCTGTGTCCCTCCCCTCCTCCCTATCCCACCCTCTCCTCCCTCCCCCCACCCCGTAACCACCACTCTCTTGTCCATGTCTCATAGTCTCACTTTTATGTCCCACCTATGTATGAAATCATGCTGTTCTCAGTTTTTCTTTTTTTCTGATTTACTTATTTCACTCCGTATAATGTTATCAAGGTACATCCATTTTGTTATAAATGATCCGATGTCATCGTTTCTTATGGCTGAGTAGTATTCCATAGTATATATGTACCAAAGCTTTTTAATCCACTCGTCTTCTGACGGACACTTGGGCTGGTTCCAGATCTTCGCTATTGTGAACCATGCTGCCACAAACATGGGGGCGCATTTCTTCTTTTCGAACAGTGCTATGGTGTTCTTAGGGTATATTCCTGTAAATGGGATAGCTGGGTCAAAAGGCAGTTCGATTTTTAATTTTCTGAGGAATCTCCAAACTGTTTTCCACAGTGGCTGTACCAGTCTGCATTCCCACCAGCAGTGCAGAAGGGTTCCCTTTTCTCCACATCCTCGCCAGCACTTATTCTGTGTTGTTTTGCTGATGAGTGCCATTCTGACTGGTGTGAGGTGATATCTCATTGTGGTTTTAATTTGCATTTCTCTAATGATTAGTGATGTTGAGCATTTTTTCATATGCCTATTGGCCATCTGTATGTCTTCTTTGGAGAAATTTCTATTCATTTCTTTTGCCCATTTTTTGATTGGGTTGTTTGTCTTCCTGGTGTTGAGTTTTATAAGTTCTTTATAAATTTTAGTTATTAACCCCTTATCAGATGTGCTGTCGAATATGTTCTCCCATTGTGTGGTTTGTCTTTTTATTCTGTTCTTATTGTCTTTAGCTGTGCAAAAACTTTTTAGTTTGATATAGTCCCATTTGTTCATCTTGTCTTTTATTTCATTTGCCCGTGGAGATAAATCGGCAAATATACTGCTGCTACAGATGTTGGAGAGCTTGCTGCCTATGTTTTCTTCTAAGATGCTTATGGTTTCCCGGCTTACATTTAAGTCTTTTATCCATTTTGAGTTTGTTTTTGTGAATGGTGTAAGTTGATGGTCTAGTTTCATTTCTTTGCAGGTAGATGTCCAATTTTCCCAACACCATTTGTTAAAGAGGCTGTCTTTACTCCATTGTATGTTCTTTCCTCCTTTGTCAAATATCAGTTGTCCATAAAGCTGTGGGTGTATTTCTGGGTCCTCTGTTCTGTTCCATTGATCTATGTGCCTGTTCTTATGCCAGTACCAGGCTGTCTTGAGTATAATGGCCTTATAGTATACCTTGATATCTGGAAGAGTGATACCTCCTGCTTTGTTTTTTCTTTTTAGGATTGCTGAGGCTATTCGTGTTCTTTTTTGGTTCCATATAAATTTTTGGAATATGTTTTCTATATCTTTGAAGTATGTCATTGGTATTTTAATTGGTATTGCATTGAATTTATAAATTGCTTTGGGTAATATAGACATTTTAATGATGTTTATTCTTCCTAGCCATGAGCACGGTATATGCTTCCACTTGTTTGTATCTTCCTTGATTTCCTTTATCAATGTTTTATAATTTTCTGAGTACAAGTCCTTAACCTCCTTGGTTAAATTTACTCCTAGGTATTTTATTTTTTGGCTGCAATAGTGAAGGGGATTGTTTCCTTAATTTCTTTTGCTGACAGTTCATTGTTTGTATATAGAAATGCCTCTGTTTTCTGCGTATTAATTTTATATCCTGCCACATTGCTGAATTCATTTATAAGGTCCAGTAGTTTTTTGACTGAGACTTTAGGGTTTTCAATATACAATATCATATCATCTGCAAATAGTGACAGTTTTACTTCTTCTTTTCCAATTTGGATGCCTTTTATTTCTTCTTCTTGTCTGATTGCTATAGCTAGGACTTCCAGAACTATGTTGAATAAGAGTGGTGAAAGTGGGCAACCCTGCCTGGTTCCTGATCTTAAGGGGATTGCTTTTAATTTTTGTCCATTTAGTATGATGTTTGCTGTGGGTTTGTCGTAGATGGCCTTTATCATGTTAAGGAATGTTCCTTGTATTCCCACTTTACTGAGAGTTTTGAGCATGAATGGGTGCTGGATTTTATCAAATGCCTTTTCTGCATCTATTGAAATTATCATGTGATTTTTGTCCTTCCTTTTGTTTATGTGGTGAATCACATTGATTGATTTGCGAATATTAAACCAGCCTTGCCTCTCCAGAATAAATCCCACTTGATCATGGTGTATGATTTCTTTCATATATTGCTGGATCCTGTTGGCTAATATTTTGTTGAAAATTTTAGCGTCTAAATTCATCAGGGATATAGGCCTATAATTTTCTTTCTTTGTGTTGTCTTTGCCCGGTTTTGGGATCAGAATTATGCTAGCCTCGTAAAAGGAGTTTGGAAGTCTTCCTTCTTCTTGAATTTTTTGAAATAGCTTGAGGAGGATAGGAGTTAGTTCTTCTTTGAATTTTTGATAGAATTCACTTGTGAAGCCATCAGGCCCAGGACTTTTCTTTTTTGGGAGTTTTTTGATAACTGTTTCGATCTCATTTGTTGTAATTGGTCTGTTTAGGTGTTCTGATTCTTCCAGATTGATTTTTGGAAGTTTATATGATTCAAGAAATTTGTCCATTTCATCTAGATTGTCTAATTTTTTGGCATAGAGTTCTTCATAATATTTTCTTACAATGCTTTGTATTTCTGTTGTATCAGTTGTTATTTCTCCACTGTCCTTTTTAATTTTATTTATTTGAAACCTCTCTCTTTTTTTCTTGGTGAGTCTAGTTAAAGCTTCATCAATCTTGTTTACCTTTTCAAAGAACCAGCTTCTGGTTTCATTGATCCTCTGTATTGTTTCCTTAGCCTCTATGTCATTTATTTCTGCTCTGATCTTTATTATTTCCCTCCTTCTACTTGTCCTGGGTTTTATTTGTTGTTGTTTTTCTAGTTCTTTTAGCTGCAGGGTCAGGTTGCTTATTTGAGCTTTTTCTAGCTTCCTATGATATGCCTGTAGTGCAATGAACTTCCCTCTCAGTACTGCTTTTGCTGTGTCCCATAAATTTTGAGTTGATGTATGCTCATTATCATTTGTTTCTAGAAACTTTTTTATTTCGTCTTTGATCTCATTGTTAATTCATTCATTATTTAATATCATGCTATTTAGTTTCCAAGTGTTTGAGTATTTTTCAGTTTTTCTTTTGTGGTTAATTTCTAGTTTCATGCCATTGTGATCAGAGAAAATGTTTGATATGATTTCAATCTTCTTGAATTTATTGAGATCATTTTTGTGTCCTAACATGTGGTCTATCCTAGAAAACGTACCATGAGCGCTTGAGAAGAATGTATATTCTACTGCTTTAGGATGAAAAGTTCTGAAGATATCTATTAAATCAAGTTGATCTAGTGTATCCTTTAAGTCTGATGTTTCTTTATTAATTTTCTTTCTTGAGGATCTATCCAGTGTTGTTAGTGGGGTATTGAAATCCCCTACTATGATAGTATTGCTGTTAATCTCGCCCTTAATGTCCATCAAAGTCTGCTTTATGTATGTCGGGGCACCTATATTTGGTGCGTAGATATTTATAATAGTTATATCTTCCTGTTGAATTGTTCCCTTTATCATTATGTAGTGTCCTTCTTTATCTCTTACTATAGCCTTTGGTTTAAAGTCCATTTTGTCAGATATAAGTACTGCTACCCCGGCTTTTTTTTCATTTCCATTTGTGTGAAATATTTTTTTCCATCCTTTTACCTTCAGCCTATGTGCATCTTTTGTTTTAAGGTGTGTCTCTTGTAGACAGCATATGTATGGGTCCTGTTTCTTTATCCACGCAGCTACCCTATGTCTTTTGATTGGATCATTTAATCCATTTACATTTAAGGTTATTATTGATATGTAGTTGTTTATTGCCATTTTATTCTTTAAAGCTGTATTCTTCTTTTGCTATATTTTTTCCTCCCTTTAAACTGTTCACAACAGGCCCCGTAGCATCTCTTGCAGAATTGGTTTGGTTTTAATGTATTCCTTGAGGCTTTCTTTGTCTGGAAAGCTCTTTATTTCTCCTTCAATTTTAAACGTTAGCCTTGCTGGATAGAGTAGTCTTGGCTGTAGGTTCTTGTTCTGCATTACTTTGATTATATCTTGCCATTCCCTTCTAGCCTCAAGTGTTTCTGTTGAGAAGTCTGATGTCATCCTTATGGGGGCTCCTTTGTAGGTGATAGCCTTTTTTTCTCTAGCAGCTTTTAAGATTTTCTCTTTATCCATTAGCTTTGGTATTTTAACTATGGTGTGTCTTAGTGTAGATCTTTTTGGGTTTCTCTTTAATGGAGTTCTGTGTGCTTCTTGAACGTGTGGAATTTTTCCCAGCCTTAATTTAGGGAAGTTTTCTGCTATGATTTGATTGAACACAGTTTCCATTTCCTGTCCTCTTTCCTCTTCTTCAGGCACCCCTATGATGCGAATGTTGTTTCTCTTCATGTTGTCACAGAGCTCCCTTAGAGTTTCCTCACATTTTTTTAGTCTCTTTTCCTTTTTCTTCTCTGCTTCTGTGCCTTTGTTTATTGTGTCTTCTAACTCGCTTATTTGATCCTCAGCGTGTTTCATCCTGCTTTTAATTCCTTCCATTGTGGTCTTCAGTTCTGATATTGTATTTGTCATTTCTGTCTGATTCTTTTTTATTATTTCAATTTCGTTTTTTATACTTGTTATCTCTTTATTTAGGTGTTCATAGTGACTATCCAATGTTGCTCTAATTTCTTTGAACATCCTAACTATCATTATTCTAAATTCTGCTTTTGGTAGTTTGGTTATATCTGGTTCATTCAGGTCCTTCTCTGGGAATTTCTCTTGATTCATTTGGTTTGCATTCCTCTGCCTGCCCATTTTATCTGTGTATAGGCAAGTTGTGGGCACTGGAGTCTAGTAGGTGTTCCCTTTGTGTTCTCTAGGTGTGGTCTGTCTGCAGGCCTGCCACCCCCTCTGCTGCTGCCTAGGGTGGTTGGGTGTGGGCGTTGCCAATGACAGCCTACTTCGGCTGTTTCTGTGATTTCCACCTCTCCTCCGCAGGAGGGGCTGTCACTCAAGCCACAAGCCTTAGAACCAAGGGCAGAGGTGAGCACCTTCGCTCAGCTGCCGGACCAGCCCGTTTCCAGAAGATTTACGCCCAGCCCCCGCAGTCAGAGCCTGCTCGCCACAGTTTTGCGGGTTGGGCAGGGCTTTTGACGTGCTCTCAGCTATGAGCCTTTGCCCATCCAGAATTTAGCCCCGCCTTCGAGGCCGGGGCCCTCCTGCATAGGGTCGCACACTGTGGTTTATTGGGCTGGGCGTGTTTGCTGAGGTTAGCTCAGCTGCTAGCTTCCGATCGATCAGGACTCTGCCACGCCCCCACGTTTGGCGCCAGCTCGCGCACGTAGGGTGGCCACCAGCCGGGGTTTCTTTAGCCGGGCGGGGCTCGTAGGGTAAGCTCAGCCGCAAAAGCGCTACTTGCCGGGCGGGGCTGCGGAGGCCGCTCGCGCGCCCGGCGGGGCCAGTGGCCTGCGCTCAGCCGCGGAAGCCGCTCGCGCACACAAAGGATTTCAACCCACCTCGGTTTCTCCTTTTGGGCGGGGTTGGCAGCATGAGCTCAGCCCCGGTCCCCTCGCCCGTCCCTGGTCTTAGCCCCGTCCCCGTGGTCAGGGTTGGCTTACGCAGAGTCTTAGAGCCGATCTCTGCCCGTATTTTTCCCCCACAAGTGGGGTCACAGGCGGCCCGCAGCTGTCGGACCGCTTTCGCGCGTCTACTCCGGCCTTGCTGGGCTAGACTGAGGTCACACCCTTCCGCCCACACCGACAGGACCGCTTTTCAGCGTCCTGCCGCCAACCGCCCCTCAGCAGCATTTAGAGAAATAGCAGTGTCTTAAGTCTCCACACTGTAGGCTTGGGAGCTCCCTCCCTCCAAGCAGCTCTGCTCCAATTGCCGCGGGAGAGCCTGCCTGGCTAGTGTCCCGCCTCCCCTTGCTGGTGTTGCTAGTTCTAGGGGAAATATTTGTTTTCGATTAGGGAAATGACTTAGCCCAGGGGTCAGGATGGCTGCCCCTCAGAGTGTTCTCGTGCCTTCAGTCCAATCTCTGTTCCCGCTGCTCTGTTCCTCTCCTCTGTCCCCGTTCCCCGGAGCCCTGGGTGCGTGGTTGTGAGAGAGGGTTTCTGCGCTGTCCCTTTGAAAAGATTCTTGGGTCCGAGAAAACTCTCTCTTTTTCACAAACAGTATCCTCTCTTGCTTCACATCTCAACACTGTCCATACGCCTCTTCTAGGCTCTGGGACTGCAGGCTGGGGCTTGGTTCCTGAGACCCAGGTCCCTCCCTCTCCGCCAAACTCTCCTCCCGCCCGCGGGACTCTCCGGGCTGCCGTTTGCTCCGGGGAGCTGGGCAGCCCTCTTCGCGTTTTCGCTATTCCTACCAGTCTCAATGTGGCTTCTGCAGTGTTCCTTGGTTGAAGAGTCCACTTATTTTAGTTCAAAGTTGGTTTATCCAGATGGTGGTTCTTAAAATTGAGCTATAATTCACTTTGGTTCTGGGAGTTGGAAGTTGGTACGTCCGCCTACTCCATTGCCATCTTGAACCGACGCCTTTGGCATCTTGATAATGGTTTCTACCCTCCTCTTTGACCTCCTTCCGCTCTTTCTCAAGTTCAACACAAATCAAAAGCCAATATTTGATATAGCATTTTGCTACACCTAGTCACAGATTTGGTAATGTTTCTTCACCGTGCAGCCTCTGGGCTCCATGCACCTCTCTGTGGGAGGTGGCTGCTCATTCCTGAGTGACCTTCCTGACACCCTGGGCAGAGCCCTCATATGTGCAGTTAGCTAGCTGCCGTCCTCCAGGTTTTATTCCACTGTGACTAAGTCAGACTCTCCCAGAATGCTCTAACCATCACAGGCAATTGATTAAATGTTTCTGGAATACACAAATATGTTGTTGTAGGCTGGCTTAGGAACTTGTAATATTTCCTCCTATGAAGAAGTGTGTTTAAATAAGAGCAAAAAGTCCTGTGTTAGGTCACAGTCTCCTTGTTATTAGAAATGTCATTTGGTTTTATCAAGTTTTGGCAATTGTGCTACCCTGTTTTGGGGCCGCTAGGTCATACAATCTGGGGAGGCCTCATAACATTTCAGATGCACCTACCTGGGCCTGGAAGTTGCAAATATGGGGATTTGGGTTAAAGTCTTCCAGACTCTCAGGTAATATTGCCCTGATCAGTGCCATATTCATCTAAAACTGCACCCTACCACCAGCCTGATCTGAGCAGAAAGCTCCTGTCTCTACTAAGCTTTAGCTGCTAAGGGAAAGTTCACCCTGGAGCAACATCCCTCCCTACAATAGTTGCCCTCCCAGTTTTTCCCTTTACTAGGCAATTAGTACTTTCTGATGTGGGGACCTTCTGTACCCGGCCTATGGTTCCTACTCTACTAATGTCTGTCTAACTGCTTACTATTGCTATATCACATACAAAACTTTGTAAACTACACAGCACCATGAATATAAAAATTATCAAGTTTTTTTAATGTAATTGGATTTATTATCCCAAGATTTGATAAAGAAGGTCATCTCTCTACTCTTCTCTCCCAAGAGCGGAATTAGCTCTTCCTTCCTGTTTGTTGCTACATTTCTATACAGCACTTTTTCTTGTGTCTGCTTCCTGAGAAAGAGTGAGAGCCTTCAAGGCCAAGATTTGTGTTTATGTTGGGTTTTTGTTTTGTTTTTGTATCCTTAGTGCCCAGTAGAGAACCTAAAATAGAATAACTTGAGCAGAAGAAAGGAAGAAAGGATGGAGGGATGGATGGAGAAAAGGGCCCAAGAAATGAGTGGATGTTTTTTGCTTGTCTCTTCTAAACTTCTGTCTCTAACAGTGGAATGAGTTTCAGAATTCAAATTAACACCAAGAAGCAAGAGACAAATATACAGTGACGGAAAATGATTTGACTTTGGGTGATGGACATACAACACAATCAATGTTCAAATGCTATAGAAATGTTCATGAAACTCTTATTGATCAATGTCACCCCATTAACCTTAATTCCTAAATAATAATATTAAAAAAAGCAATGAGCATTTTCATGTTGATCACACAGAAAGCAGAAAGCTACACTAGTTGTATATCCTGGCTCAGAGTTCAGTTGCAAATTCTTTCTCAACTCTGAGGTCTGTGGTCACAAGAACCACACACCTGGAGACCAGCTGCTGGAAAGTAAACTTTTATATAAATAAATGTGTGGGTATAACAGCAAGAGAGAGAGAGCTGTCATGAATCTTTATGGTTTCAAGACATCTGGCTTTTAGGAGGCTGCCTATTTAGATTGGACCAATTTAAGACATTTTCATTCAAATTGCCAAAGATCACAAGACTTTCATGCCAACATAACTGGGGCTTAGCTGTCAGTGCCATGTGGTACCAACGATAAGAGAAAAAACAAAGACTCCAGGGTCTGGAAGTACTTTCCAGGCCATTACAGGGAGAGCAGTAAATGCTACAGTGCTGCCTGGAGGGAAAGAAGTGCCCCTCAGCCTACTACACCCTCAAGATCCCAACCCAACTTACATCTGTAAGACAGCCCAGCTGCCCACAGCTGGTAGGCTTTGTGTTTAGAGCCAGTTTGGAGGTCATTTTTGTGAGTAAAGGAACTCAACTGCTCAAAAGTAATGAGTGTTACCCCCTAGAAAGGAAGAATGATTGGTAGTTCTAACCAAGTGGCCTAGGGGAGGAAGTGGACATGCAAAGCATTCTTTCTGTCTCAAACAACTTCAAAGCTGTGTGCAGACTCATCTGGAAGTCTGCACAGGTTATCAAGCATGGCATTTTTGTAAAAGCATAAGTGAGGGAAGGAGCAGAGGTGACTCCACTTCCTTCCCTGGAGAGCAAAGGGGACACAGGGATGACAGAAGAGAAGACTGCTGGCTGGCCTACTTCTTCCCTACACCTCCTCCCCCACCTGCAGAAGGCAGGCAGCGCCCAGGAGTGGCTGCGCCTTCCTGCTGTGAAATGGTTCCTCAGTTTACAGGAACTGGTTTCAGTCTCTCCAAGGGATAGGACTTGAAGCTGGGGACTTGACCCAGAGCCACATTGAGAAGGTTCACAATATCAAGGGAGTGAGTCTTGCCATGGCAGGACAGGCTAACCAAAGAGAGGGATAAAGGACTTTACCTAACACTTCCCTTCCCTGAGACACAGGCAGGCGCTGTGAGCCACACAGAACATTTGGGGGTTTTAAGTCTTCTAGCATATCCATGAAAGTAGCTGCAATCTGTCTCTTCATTCCAAAATGAAGTTGGTCAAAGGAAAAAGCATCAGCACCTATTATGGAGTACAAAATCTTTTAATCCAAAATATGATTTTGTAGCCAATAGAAAGCTGAAAGGTATTCTTAAACATAATCCAGTTTATAACTGTCACACAGGTATCTTTCTTTTTTTAAAAAAAGATACTTCTTCCCTTTGCCCCTCCTCTGTACATTAAATTTTCATTATGAAAAAAATACAGAAACACATGAAGAATGAAATCATTTATTCACCACCTACCATGAACAAATAGCAGCACTGTTCATATTTGCCTGTCTTTTTCTAAGAGATGAAATACCACAGAGAAATGAAGTCTTCTTTTTTATCCTATTCCCAAGTTACAGGCATTATACAAATATCTTATACAACTTCTCCCCTATTGATGGGGTCTTTTACTATTACAAAATTGCTGCACTAAATATCTACACATTTTTCTTACACTATGTCTGAGAGTTTCTCTAAGGTATGTTTGTAAAAGTAGAAGTACTAAGCACATGTGCTATATATACTTTTTAAAAATTGATTTGAGAGAAATACTGATTTGTTTCTTCACTAATTTATGCATTCTTGGTTGATTCTTGTATGTGCCCTGACTGGAGATCAAAACTGCAACCTTGGTGTATTGAGATGACATTCTACCCACTGACCTATCTGGCCAGGGCTTATGCACTTTTAATGGTACTAAGTATCATCCAATAGCTCTCCAAAATAGACAATCAAGTTATACTCCATTAGCAATCTATGAGTTGCCATTTGCCTGTATAGGCCATCAACATTAAGAAACTGTCAGACATTTTAGTATTTGTCAAGCTCATGGTATATAATGGTATCATTTTGTTTAATTAAATATTCACTAATTTGGATTTCTCTGATCATGACCAACCATCCTTTCCTGTTAGGAGACATTTGAGATTTCCTCTTTTGTAATGTCCTCTTCACAATCTTTGCCTGTTTATTTTGGGGGGGGGGTGTTAATCTTTTCCTTAATGATTTGTAATAGATCTTTATAGGCCCTAGTTTAGTGATTTTCAAAGTGTGCACCAGGGCACACTGATGGACCCTAGAAGATTTCCAGGTGCGCCCTATAGTATTCCAGAGAAATATGTGCCTGTTGGGGACCAAATGACCAACAGGGTTTTTGGAGTTTAGATTTTTGCGGGACAGATGTGTGGGGAATTGGCTGTAAGCTGACAGTCTTCCCAACCCCCCACCTCACTTGCCTGATTAGGTTGCAAAGGCTGTTAAGCTGTGGTGCTGGATTCTTTACACTACCCCCCATGTTCCCTGGAAAGACGGGAGGCAAGTTTCTTCTATCCTTTGATTGGTGTAAAGTTAGGATGATATGTATGGTAAGGGTTTTCTGCACTCAACACAATTAAGAATAACAAAAGAGGAATTTTTCAATGTATTGACGAGGAAATGAGAGTTTGCCTTTCAAATATATACCCAAACATTGAAAAAATCATTAGGACACATCAGGCTCATGTTTCTCATAAACACAAGAATAAAAAAACTTAACACATTCACACCAGGATCTGCCGAATTTACTAAATCTTACTAAGAATGTAGCTATATACATAAAAAGATAACTTTTTTGTCATTTTTAAAATTTTTTAACCCCTCTTTTTTACGAATTCTAAAAAGCAGAACTCAAAATGTGTAACATAAAAATGTTTTTAATGTCAAAATAAATTTAATTTTGTCGTATTTATTTCATTTAATTACCATAAAAGCATGCTTGGACTTTTTTTTTTCTTTAATATTTGACTTAATTATTATAACATATTTCTCAGAAATTTGTATATAGTGTGCCTACAATTTTGTAGGATTTTAAATGCGCCCTGACTTCAAAAAGTTTGAGAACCACTGCTCTAGCTGGTTAGCTCAATGAATAGAGCATCAGCCAAGCATGTGGATGTCCCAGTTCAATCCCCAGTCAGGGCACACATGAGAAGTAACCATTGGCTTCTCTTGCCCTCCCAATCCCCCTTCTCTCTCTCTTCCCCTCCCACAGCCAATGGATCAATTGGTTCTTGAGCATCTGCCCAGGACACTGAGGATAGCTCAGTTGGTCCAAGTGTTGGCTTCAGGTGCTAAGGATAACTCAGTTGGTCCCAGCATTGGCCCCAGACAGGGTTGCTGAGTTGATCCTGGCCAGGGTACATGTGGGAGTCTGTCTGTCTATCTCTCTATCTTCTCTCCTCTCATATAACTTTTACACTTGGGAAGTACTTTATACTTTTCAGGGCATCTTTTAATCACCTGATTTCAGCCTCAAAACACCTGTGAATCTAGCAGCATCTCATTTCTCATCTGTAAGATTCAGTGGTTGATCATCAACATCCTCTTAATGATCAAAGTCTGACCTTCTATCCCTCTTCTGCAACTGGGGAGATCCAAGCACAGAGGAGTGGAAAAGCTTGTGCAGAGTCACACCCCTACTTAAGGGTACAGGCAGGTTATTTGTCCATTACAGCTCAATAAACTGGGGGAGGAAGGTACAGACTAGGAAAAGGCCTAATCTGTCCCCTGACCCCTTGGGCGTCTCTCCCCATAATGGTGGCACTGAGAGAGGCAGGAAGATGGGAATCAGACAGGCACGGCTCTATAGCTTGACCTTCCAATATACAGGGAAGATGACAGCGGCCGCTCTGAACTCACAAAGGATGAAGCCCATCCAGTGTTTCTGCTCCTGACAAGAAAATAGCCATGTGAACACAAGAATGGACTCTATTCAACACCTTTATTGAGTAGCAAGTGTGGGAATAGGATTCAGTACTCTGTGTACCCAGTTATAGAAATGTTAGCAGCTCATTGCTAGAGGCAAGTTTCTGTTACAAATATGAAAATGCAGAACCCAACACATTTTTTATATTGTTATTAGTAGATACAGAAACACTGATTTACCCAGAACTTGTATCTACGACTGTAGCCAAATGGGAGTGGCTTTTACCCTCAGCATAAACCATGTCTGGAACAGTGAGATGGAAAATAACCGTGCAACTACCATGAAACTTTCTATCAGACCTGAGGCCCTATTCCAAGTAATTCTGTGCAGATGCATCTGGTCATAGAGTACATGTGGCATTACCTTGGCCAATTCAGGCTCATTCTACTCCACATTCTCTGGAAGAATGTGGCAATGTCCACATTTCTGGGGTATTCCAAGTGGTGTCTTCTCTGTTTCCCCTGAAACCAAATAGAGGTGAACTAATTATGCAAAGTCTCCTAGTTTAGCTCCCTGATTTTTCCTTTTGAAAAAAATTATGATACAGAATCTTAGGCAAACAAATGCAGTCTGAATACTTTTAATTGCTCACCTCATGGCTCATAATGTAGAACTACTTATTTCTATTATTTTAGGAACAGATTGCAAAACTCTTTCCCTGCCTATGATAATGAGTCTGATTCCTATCCAGTTCCAAGCACCCAGATAGTGCCTTAAGCACAACAGACCTTCCACAAGTATCTGCAGAATGCACAAATCAGGGGTTGATAACACCCACTGGGTGCTGGCAACCTCTCCTATCAATTTCAGAGTTTCAAGGAGCTAGCAAAATTTAGGGTAGGAAAGAATTCATTTGTCAACCATAGAAAGATGAAAATGATCTCCACAGCCTTTCCTAATAATCCTGCACATTGGAAATGACTGCTCATGGAAACGTGCTAACATGCCTTCACGTTACCTCTGTTTTAAAGATTCATTAACAAAACCTATGTTAAAGCCTATATATCTTCTGAAAGTTTTTTTTTTTATCCCTCACAGAAACTTTTTAAGTTGAGACCTAAAACTGAAGAAACACCTCCTATGAAGCACAGTGCTGGCTGTGTGGAATGAAGACCTAAGCCTTCCCCCACAAAGCCCACACACAGCCCCCAAGTAATGCGTATACCTGGGCCCTGGCGAGCCTGGCAAAGTGCCCATCTCGGCTCCAGAAAAAAGCGTCTAATGCAGCCATCCCGGGCCACACGGTCAGGACCTCACTTCCCTAGGATATCCCCGGCCACAGGCTCCTCCTCCCTTTCACTCCCCCCTCCCCCGGGCTGCCTAGCGCTGAACCAATCAGCGATGGTACCGGGCTCCTGGAACTCCCAGGCATATGGAAACCAGTCACAGTACCCCAGCCCTGCCTGGACTTCCCCTGTGTTCCCAAGTCTTTCCTAGGAGTCCTTCTAAGGAAGGTCAGTGTAAACAGGACAACTGGATGGCTGAGAACACCAGAGTCAGAGACAAGTTCCGGGAGAGCCAGCACAGGGCCATGTCTCCCACAGAAGCTGAGGCAAGGCTCTCCCAATGCCTGAACATATTCTCTAGGAGTCCCGGGAGAAGAGGAAACAAGACAGCCAACAGGGACTCAGAGAACATTGTTCTATCTATAGCAACTGAGGGACTCAGACAAACAACACTGGTCTCAGCAAGGCCAGCAGCCCGGGTCCAGCGGCCAACTCCTGCTCCCACACCTGCAGCTCAGTTGTAGGAAAGGTAATTGATGAGCCGGGAAGGGATGTTCAGCTTGGCGATCTTCTCCAGCCCTCTGACACCGGTGGCCCTCCTCAAGCTCACCCTGCAGAGCTGTGACAATGTTAAAGGTGTCTCTGGAAAAAGGGAACAGGAAGCACATGAGGTTAGCTCGACATAGTTGAACATAGATTAACATCCTTCAACTTGAAAATATGAAGAACTGGAAACACCTCTCTTTTCCTGGAAATAGGACATGCCCTTCTTGCAAGCCTTCTCTAGAAGGCTACCAGGAATGACAGCCAGGGCCCAAAGAAGCAAGAACAGAAAATGGAATTCCAGTGATGGCCAGAGGGTTTTCATTTTGGGGGCGGGGGGGGGGGGGGGGGGGGCGGGAGGGTGTTTTTTAAATTTTTGCTCCATAATGTTATAACCTGGCACAAGGATTTATCAGCAAATCTCTAATCTAGATGATGGGCTTGTCAAACTTGCAGGCAAATGAAGGACAGAGTGAGGATTAGTCCTGGCCTGTTGCTGGCTGCCAGTCCTGCAGTTCCAGGCCGCAGGCTGTGCTCTGGTTATGGAGTGCCACAGGGTGCAAGTGGACCCCAGGAGAACTGACACACATCCCAGCTCCAGGAGAGGAGCAATGCGTGTTCCAGTGCAGAGGCTCAGGACCTCAGGAATAAAGACAAGCCTGGAGCTGTGGCTCAGGAATGCATGAGCAAATGAGGGCCAAAGATGGAAGCCTACTGCAGGGCCCATTGCAAAACAGAGCCTGTCCTCAAGGACCTGCCTTTTAGAATGATCTGTGTTTGACAAAAATATAAATTAACCAAAAGCAGTTTTCACAATTTATAAAAGAATTTGAAAAAAAAAATTCTTGGAAAGAAAAAAATAAAAAGAATTGCTGCTGAGATTCATTTTCCCATGTTACTTTGTCCCTCAAATTTTTTTGGAAAAGAAACATCATTTTCCAGGAAATGGTTAGCCAACAGATATAGATGGAGTTTGCCTCTAAGTTCACAATGGATTTTGGTTGGGTAGGGCTGGCAAAAATTTGAATAGTTTTTTTCAATTGATAGGTGTCTGAAAGTTTCTTATAACTCTAATTCTTTATAAACTCATTTAAAAAGTTGTACCCAAAGAAGACATCTTGTCCTTAGTTCAGTGATGGGCAATCTTTTGAGCTTGGTGTGTCAAAATTTGCCAAAAAACCAAGCATAACTCGGGTGGTGTGTCACTTCGAGAAAAACAGCCTAACCGGAAGTCCCAGAACTAGACACTCTGTGCTGGAGTTCTGTTGTTTTGGCCTACAGACCTCCGGCACAGAGTGTCTACACTACAGCAAATGTTTTATCCTTGGCTACTGCACCTGGCCGTGCAGGAGCCGAGGATGAAACGTCTTCCTCAGCATGCGGCCCCCTACTTCATGGCTACGCGTGTCAGTGCTGACATGCGTGTCATAAGTTCACCATCATGGCCTTAGTCAGATCATTTGTATTTTGCTAAAGAGTGAGGGTTGGAGCTAAACTCTCAGCCTCATATGGACTTAGTCTGAGATTGTCTATTTACTTATAAACGATCTGATATATTGTTAAAACAGAGCTTCTTGCATAAGTGTTTCCTGTGCAGTTCTACAATGCACAGTATCGTCCAAACAACAAGGAGATCCTGGCCTCACTTTCGTAGTGCTCAAAGCACTTGGCAGGGGCACTGCTACTCCAGGTGTAGTCGGAGGGCTTCTTCCCCCGGTTGTCCCTTGCATAGATGTTGCCTCCAAACTCAATCAGCATTTCAATGAGGTCCACGTTCTTCACCTTGGCTGCGTGATGAAGGGCTGTCTCATGAAGCTTTGCTGCATTCACATTGGCCCCTGCAGGTAAAGTGGAAAGAAGTATCACCAAAGAGAAAACTTGGAGCCCAGAGAAACATAAGCTATGAATTTTTCGTCCAGCACAATATACAAAAGCAATCCCGATCCAGAAAACAAAATCAAGACAGACCCTGCTGCATGCTGCAGTCTTTTCAAATCTTTTTTAAAATCCAAAAAGAGTAATTACTTTTTATTTATTATGACAAGAAAGCTCAAGAAAGGTAGCAATAATAAAGAATGTAACTGGAAATAGAATCAAAAAGAAGAAAAATAAAACAAAAAATTCCTTGTGAGTTATTAGATAGTTATAACACCCTATGCAGTCTGTCCCCACAGGTCCTGACACTAGAAGCTCAGGTTAAGCTACTCAAGCTCTCCTGCCTGTCCTTGCACATGCATGCACACACATACACAGACATGTATACAAACCCATACACATATATACAGGCACGTACACACATGCACACACTGTAGGCCCAGGATAGAGGCTCTAACAATGTGTGTTGCATGAATGAATAAATATTTCTTAAATATAAATATTATTTTACAAAAGGAAAGCCCAAAAGGAAATTAACTGAGGTTCCCCAAACATTCTGGAGTTCAAATTAGAGATGAAGTCTCATAGCTCTGTGGTCAGCTCTACCATCCACCTCTTTCCCATGATAATAATAGACATTCGAAAAGATGTGAACAAGTTAGTAGTAGCTTCATGCTTCAGAGAAAACGGGTCAAAGTCTGCTCATTATCAAAATCCTGATTTCAAAGCAAAATGGGATTGCAGTGGACTGAGTAAAACGTTAACCCGCAAAAACAAGGAGCTGTCACCAGCTTAGCACCGCAAGAAGCTGGCACAATTCCTGGGCAGAGCAGGCAGTGTGCTGGCTGAAGCAGGAACTGTGGAACGTGGCAAGTACTGTGCTAGCAAAGGGAAGCAAGCACTGCTCAATTAGCTCCTCTGGGTGCCTCCGGCAGAGTTAAATATTCACTGCCAGTGACCAGATTAAAAATTACCCCGTGGTAATAACTGGACTTTCCTCTGCCCCAGCTCTCCTCCTCTGCAAAACTCATCTGCCGCTCAGCAACTTGGCCTCACTGCCCACAAGAGACCGACAGCCTCCTATCGACCTCTGAGCACACCCATGGCCCCCACATCTCAGCCCCTCAAGGAGGGCTGAGCAGGGCTTGGCCCTCTCTGAAATCAAGTGCAAAAGCACCCACATGCTTACTTTCTCCTTTGATTTTCCAAGGGGTCTGAGATCAGCCACAAAGTTAAGAGTCACTACTAATTTAAAAAGAACCCATATGCTGTCCTCTTTGCTCTACTCTTCTGTATGTGTGAGATTTCCCATAGTTAAAAAATAATTTTATTAAATAAGAAAAAGACTACATGTAATCTAAGAAGGACGTAAAGGAGACAGACCATCTGAGATGAGGATAGCAAGAACTGAGTCTCGAGCGGACAGCACAGTGGCAGTCAACAACAGCATGTGACAACATGGACACATGGGAAACCGTCCTAGGAGAGTTCTGTTCACCCGTCATTCAAGTGCCCAGGTATATGAAAACTCCCTTTAAAATTTAGCAGGTCCTGAGTTCCCTGCTATAATGAACATTGTGGTAGCCATCCCACTCCTTTCCAAACCACACCGCACCGAACTGCCACTGCAGTGTAGGATGCAGTCGTGGGGTGGGAGTGAGCAGGATGGCTTAGCCTCTAGATACCAGGGTGGGCCCTGATTGGGTTCATCCCTGTTCCCACCTAGACCCAAGCCAGTTGGAATTTGCAGAGTCAGGCCAAAGGGACTGAATAAGGTTAACACACAGGACCTAATTCAGGCTGATGGAACATAAGGGGAGGTATGAGGGAGACATCTGGAAAAAGAATTTCACGTTTGGCCCTGGCTGGTTGGCTCAGTAGTAGAGCATCAGCCCAGCATGTGGAAGTTCCAGGTTCGATTCCTGGTCAAGGCACACAGGAGAAGCGACTGTCTGCTTCTCCACCACCCCTCCCCCTTCTATCTCTCTCTTTCCTCCTCCCACTGGCTCGGTTTGAGCAAGTTAGCCCTGGGCACTGAGGATGGCTCCATGCCTGGCCTCAGGTGCTAAAAGAACTTGTTGCTGAGCAACAGAGCAGTGGTCCCAGATGGGCAGAGCGTTGCCCTTACAGGGCTTGCTGTGGATACCTGTTGGGGCACATGCTGGAGTCTGTCTCTGCCTCCCCACCTCTCACTTAAAAAAAAGAAGAATTTCATTCTTTTGAGAAAGTTATCAGAAGCCTCACAAAGTGAAGCATTTGGGTGTCAGCCAAACTCTGCTGTATCCATCCTACTCCACTGGGGATGCCAGATGTACGGTCAAGTGAACACTGAGAAAAGCAGAACTGCAAAAGTCAAAGAAAATTGATGACACTGTTGAACTCCCGGTTCAAATGAACCCTGAAACTGGCCTTGTTCCAATCCTGTCAGTTACCTGAAGCAAGAAATAAAGCCCTCACTTAGGTGAAGTTTGTCATCTATTAGTTATGAAGGACAGATCACAATGCAAAGTCCTAACAATGCAAAGAGGATGTTAGGTTAAAACTACTAATTTGATCCTTTCTCCTATAATTACAACAAAAGAAACTAAAAACATGAAATGAATGTGTACTGAGCATATATATACACGAGGCGCTCTGCAGGGGGCTGCTGCACTAGCAAATCTTTATTTTAAAAGCTGACGGTTGTTGCACTGTAAATCTTATTTTAAAAGTTTTACAGTTATAATTAATAGGTAGATACCCTAGACTCACAGAAATGGGGTCTAACCATCTGATGACTTGGCTGGAAGACTTAAGATTGTTTCTAATCTAAATATTTTATCATTGTATAAAAAATAAAAACTATCACTAGACTAACCTCACACAATATGAATCTTCTTCACTGAAAAGACTTAAAAGTGACACCTTAAAGTGAATAAGACTCACTAATAGGAAACTACCTATAACTTATGCACAAATGACCAACATCGGAAGAAAATTAAGTCTTTCTATTTCTAGAGAGTTCTGTTTTATTATCATAAGCTGCACCCAGAATGGATGAGCTAAAATTTCCTCAGGAAAATATTTAAGTTGGATTCATAGTAAAAACTCCTTGTCAATACCTACTTTGCCTTCAATATAAAACTCCTGTGCTAAATAGTTCCTAAATCTAACCTTCATTTGGTTGGGTTGTTCTTTATTTTGTTTGTTTTTTTCACCTTGGGAAGTTCTCTATATTGAGCACTTTTTTCAGATGTACAACATAGTGAAACTTATGAAGTGATCACCCTGGTAAGTGTAGTACCCATCTGACACCATACATAGTTATTACAATTATTGACTATATTTCTTGTGCTGTACATTACATTCCCATGACTGTTTTCATAACTAGCAATTTGTATATCTTAATACCTTTCACCTTTTTCATCTATGTCCCAACCCTCTTCCCACCAGGCAGCCATCAATTTTTTTCTCTGTATCTATGAGTTTGTTTCTGTTTTGTTTGCTTATTCGTTTTTTTAGATTCCACGTGTAAGTAAAATTGTATGTTTTCATCTTCCACTGAGGTGTCTTGTGTGGGCCTCTTTATGTTCATCTTGTTTGAGACTTCTGTATTTCTTAGACTTGTGTGTTCATTTCCTTCAACAAGTCAGGGAAGTTTTTCAGTCACTATTTCTTCAAATAGGTTTTTAGTTCCTTGTTCTCTTTCTTCTTCTGATGACCCTGTGATACAAATGTTAGTATGCTTAATGTTGTCCCAGAGGTTCCTTAAATTATTATCACTCTTCTAAATTCTTTTTCCTTTTGCTGTTCAGATTGGGTGTTTCACTCCCTTGTATTCTAGATCACTGATTTGATCTGCTTTATGTAATCTGCTGTAGATTCCCTCTAATGTATTTTTCATTTCAGTTTTGTATTCTTCACTTTTGACTGGTTTGTTTTTATGGTTTCCTTTTGTTGAGATTCTCACTGATTTCACTTATTCTTCCCCTAAATTCATTGAGCACACTTGTTAACTAGTGTTTTGTACCTTGCATCTGGTAGATTGCTTGCCTCCATTTTGTCCTATTCTTTCATTTGGGATATGTTTGTCTTCTCATTTGGGTTCCCTCCCTGAGTTTGCTTCTAGGTATTTGGTAGGTCTGTTATGTCTCCCAGTCTTGGCAGAGTGGCCTTATGTAGTAGGTATCCTATGATGCCTGGTGGCACAGTCTCCCTATTCTTCTGAGCCATGTACTCCAGGAATGTCTCTTGTGTGGGTTGTGTATGCTCTCCTATTGTAGTTTAGCCTTCATTGCTGTTAGCACAGCAGTGGGTGAGATTAAACCTGAGGCTGACTGGCTGTGATTACATCAGATAAGCTGTTGTATGGGGGCTGGCCCCATGAAATGGGAGTCACTTTAGTGGGGATCTGATGCTAGAAAAGTCTATCCTTTGCGTATGTCATTTATGGAGCTGGTTGGGTGGTGTTCTGGTGTGGTTTGAAGCTGGGCACCTCGTGTGTTAGTTCTGGAGTCTCTTGGGAGGGGCTCCAGAGCAGCTCAAGGTCAGCCACCATTTGTGTCCAGCTTGAGGCCACCTAGTGGTAACTGTAAAGTGAACTGTGGTTGGTTACCACTTGTGCTGTGGGTACCACAATTTGAGCTGAGTCCAGCTGCCTCTTGTTCCAGGTTTGTGACCATTTAGTTAAACCTATGTTCCAGGCCAACACTGTCCACAATTTATACCAGGATTGGAGCCATATGATGGAAGTTACAATGGAAGATGAGACCAGTTGCTGCTTGTGCTGGGCTTGGGGCCACTTAGCAAGAGGCTCAGGGTGTGCCAACCCAGCTGCTGCTTGTTTTGGGTTTGTGTGCATTTGAGAGATTTTAGGAAAGTCCTCAGCACAAGCTGAGTCAGGCCACTTATATAAAGAAGCCTCTAGAAATGGCTTGGGCAGGTCATGTGAGTTGGGTGGGGCAGGGTCTTAAGGATTCACCAGGGTGGGGCTAAAGGTGATAGCCAGGTTAATGGAGAACTCAGATTTGGCACCTACCAGCACTTTGTTCCCAAAGAGAGAACCCTTGACCCCTTCCCTACTTTCCTCACCCTGAATCAAGTTAATATGGGGATTTTTCTTCCCTTGGGAGCCTAATGTGGCACTGAGACCCCCTCACTCCTCAGGGGAGATACCAATAGCTGAGATATCCCTCCTGAATTTTTTAAATTGTTCCATTGATTTGAGAGAGAGAAAGGAGGGAAGGAAGAAAAAGATAGAAGCATCAACTTGTTGTTTCATGTAATTGTTCCATTTAGTTGTGAACTCGTTGATGGTTTCTCATAAATACCCTGACCAGGTGTCAAACCCATAACCTCTGGCACACATGGTCAATGCTTTATCCACTGAGCCACCTAGCCAGGGCTCCCTCCTGATTCTTAATTGCTACACTATCAGTGTGGACCTGCCCTTTCTACAACTCCACTCCTCCTACCAGTCTTGATGTGGCTCCTTCTGTATATCCTTAGTTATAGGACTTCTCTTCCACTAGTCTTTAGGTAGTACTTGATGATGGCAGTTCTATAATTTAGTTGTGATTTTTGAGGTGGTCATGGGAGGTGGTAAGCACAGTGTTTACTTACCTACTCTACCTTCATTACTAGAAGTATCCTGAGTATTTTTAGAATGCCTGACAAACCTAGATTCCAAATGCTGCTGACTCCGTTTTCCATTGGATCTTCATCTCCTTCTGGTTTAGATAGCAACCTTATTAGACAGGTTTTGTGGGTGGTTCCCTATAGCCACTAAAAATAATTATTAGCATTTGTTGAGCATACTATTCACCAGATACTGTGAAAATATTATCACAAATCCTCTCAACAAACCTGAAAAATAGGTTTTATAGATACAGAAACTGAGGCCCAAAGTCTCAGTTGGCCAGTGGGAGAGTTAGCTTCAAATCTGAGCTCAACATAATAAAGGCCATATATGACAAACCATCAGCCAATATTATACTAAGTAGTGAAAATCTGAAAGCTTTTTCCTCTAAAATAAGGAACAAGACAAAGTTGCCCATTCTCTCCACTCTTATTCAACATAGTACTGGAAGTCCTAGACAGAGTAATCAGGCAATACAAAAAAATAAAAGGTATCCATATTAGGAAAAAAGAAGTAAAGGTATCACTTTTTGTAGATGACATGATCCTATATATATAGGAAACCCCAAAGACTCTACCAAAAAACTATTAGAAACAATAAACCAATACAGTAAATATTGGTTTGCAGGATATAAAATCAATAAACAAAAGTCTACTGCTTTTCTATATGCCAAAAACAAAACTTCAGAAAATGAATTGAAAAAATAATTCTTTTTACAATTGCAACAAAAACAATAAAATACCTTGGAATAAAGTTAACAAAGGATGTAAAGAACCTATATACTGAAAACTACAAAGCATTATTAAAAGAAATTGAAAAGATACAATGAAGTGAAAAAAATATTCCATGTTCATGGATTGGAAGAATCAACATAGTTAAAATGTCCAGATTTTACCCAAAGAGTATACAAATTTAATGCAATCCCCATTAAAATTCTAATGTCATTTTTAAAAAAAATAGAACAAAAAAATCACCTGATTTGTATGGAATTATAGAAGACCCCAAATAACTAAAGCAATCCTGAGAAAAAAGAATGAAGCTGGAGGTATCACACTACCTGACTTTAAATTATACTATAGAGCCACGATAATCAAACCAGCATGGTATTGGCAGAAAAACAGACATACAGACCAATGGAACAGAATCAATAGCCCAGAAATAAAACCAAATATATATGAACAAATAATCTTTGACAAAGGAGCCAAAAGAATACAATAAAGAAAAGAAGGCCTCTTCAATAGTGGTGCTGGAAAATTGGAAAGCCACATGGAAAAGAATAAAACTTGATGATAGTTTGTCCCCCTGCACAAAAATTAAATCAAAATAGACCAAAGATCTAAAAATAAAATCTGAAAAAGGACCGAAATATAAGATCTGAAACAATAAATTATATAGAACAAAACATAGGTACTAAACTTATGGACCTTGGCCATAGAGAATATTTTATGAATTTGACCCCAAAGGCAAGGGAAGTAAAGGCAAAAATAAATGAAGGGGATTATATCGAACTGAAAAGCTTCTGCACAACAAAAAAACTGACAACAAAACAAAAAGGCAGCCGACCAAGTGGGAGATGATATTCACAAACAACAGCTCTGATAAGGGGTTAATATCCAAAATATATAAAGAATATAGTAACAATCAAGCAAACAATACAATTAAAAAATTGGAAGAGGACCTGAACAGACACTTCTTCCAAGAAGACATACAAATGGCCAACAGATACAGATGCTTATCTTCACTAGCTATTAGAGAAATGCAAATCAAAACTACCATGAGATACCACCTTGCACCTGTTATATTGGATATTATCAACAAGACCAGTAATAACAAGTGTTGGAGAGGCTGTAGAGAAAAAGGAACCCTCATTCAATGCTGGTAGGAATGTAAACTGGTACAGCAATTGTGGAAGACAGTATGGCGGTTCCTCAAAAAAATTAAGAATAGAACTACCATATGACCCAGCAATTTCTCTACTGGGTATCTACCCAAAAAACTCAAAATCATAGGTATGTAAAAACACATGCACCCCCGTGTTCATTGCAGCATTATTCACAGCTGCCAAGACATGGAAACAACCAACCAAAGTGTCCTTTGAAAAAAAATTAGGTAAAAAAGCTGTGGTACATATATACAATGGAATACTACTCAACCATAAGAAATGATTATATATTGCCATTTATGACAATATGAATGAACCCTGAGAACATCATACTACGTGAAACAAGTAAATCAGTAAAAGCTAAGAACTATATGAGTTCACACATAGGTGGAATATAAAACTGAGACTCACAGGCATAGATAAAACTGAAGTGTTTACCAGGGGGTAAGGGTTAGGGGGAGGGGAGTAAGGGAGAACAAATATATAGGGAGTTGATTTTGGGTGATGGGCATACAACACAATCAACAGTTCAAATACCATGAGGATGTTCACCTGAAACCTATGTAGTCTTATTGCTCAATGTCACCCCATTAAATTTAATTTCGAAATAAAAAATAATAAAATAAATAAAAAGCTGAGCTGACTCCACTACATAGCTACCTGCTGACACACAGTGCACCTAAACACAGCACACCTACATGGAGTAGCTCTGATAAACCCCAACATGCCTGCTTTGAACTGTGCAGATATAAAAACACTGATGCACCTGCAATGAACAGAGCAGGTAGAAACACAAACACTCCTGCATTAGTGACGCAGGCATAAACACAACACACCTGCATTGAGCAGCACTTTGACACAGTCCAAATGCTCCCGGGCACAAGCAACGTGCAGAGGGGTCCCAAAATGGCAATCATGTGCTTCCAAATTGGCCCCAACATCAATGAGAAGCCTCACACATTCGGAACTTCCTTAAGAGAAATGGAAAAGAATAAAACCTGTCAATAAATATATACCAACAATTGTCAACCTTCTTTAACCTCACAGCACACATAAGCTAATTACTAAAATTCTGTGGCACACCAAAAACTATTTTTTTTGCCGATCTGACAAAAAAATAGTATAATTTTGAACGATTTACAAAAAAAATAATAATAATAGTAATCACCTACCATTTTTGCTCCAAGGTGACTTTTTAAAAAATCAGGTGCCTATATTTGTATATAAGAATTTCTGATAACAAGAATTAACCAATCAGACACAACCTTATTATGCAACATAACCAAAAAGATGCAACCGTATTATATGACCTATATATTTATGGTTCAAGACAGGGCTTTCACACTGGATGGCTATTGTTGTGTTGGCTGTTGTCATTTTTTTATTTGACAATCTGAAGGAAAAGAGGTCAGCACCCCTGACTAAACAGACAGGTATTAAATGTTTTTAAAAGTCTGGCAGCATACCAGTTGAAAAATCACTGATATATACATTTGAAATAACAAGCATAACAAAACCAATGGCTAGAACAGGTAAGCCCCATGCTTGTTTACAGGGGCAGAAAGGAGAACCAGGACTACACCCCAAGTTAGGAGCAGTTCATGACTCTGTGTGGCACTAGGGAACAAATGGATGGTTGTCCTTTCTCCTGAGGGCACAATGGTTCTCCAAGCCTGCCTGCAGAAATGTAGCACACAGCTGGCCCTGTTGGTGGGAGAACAGAAAGTTAAAGAATACCACTTCAGAACAACCAGAGAAGACTCACAGCTTCCCAGCTCCTCAGTGGGGGAGAAGGTCCTCTCCTTTCAGGGCTGCCTCCTAAGCTGTGTTGGGCACACCAAGCCTGGGTGTGATGACATAAGCAGGTGGCATCCCCAGTCCAAGCCTCTTGGATGAACTACCTAAACTTTCTAACCATGATTCCCAGCCCACAGATACCTTTCCTGCCTCTTCCCATGGCTCCTCTCTGAATATCTTTAACAGGGGTTAGGGTTGAGGTTCATCATCTACAAGACTCCATCTTGATCACAATTAACTATATAGTTAGTAGCTACCAAGTTTCCACATGTATCCCTGAAACCCAGTCCCTCACCTATGGCTGTCTACTGGCCATTCCTAACAACTACCAGGCCCCCTCCTTCCTCTTCTCAGGTGCACATCCTCTGGCCAATCTGTCTCTCATTGACCTCACTCCCTTCTCAACCCTGAGTAGGTTTTGACCCCATGCTCTCCTCTCCTGCTTATCAAGCCCATTAATTCTCTCAGTTTTCTAAATGAATCCATAACACTAAGAGCTTTGCACTTGGATCACTGTGATGGCCCCCAACTCATTTCTCCACTTCCAGGATATCTCCCACCACCACCACCATGTCAGTAGATTGAAGGGTAGCGGCATGCTACCCCGGAATATGCCACTTTGACATAAGGTTTATTTTGAGCTGAAGACAACTGAGAAGAAACAGATGAAGAAAAATTCTTTGCCCTCCCCCAAATCGCCTAAATGAAGGACATATATTTATAAAGAGGTCCCCTTCCCCTCTTTACCAGGAAGGACAGAAATTAATCACCAGACAACTCTTGGTAGAGTTGCTGTAACTAGCCCCATCTACCATTACTTCTCCCATTTATTTGCCTCCTCATAACTTGCCTTCTTATAAATTCAAAGCCCTTTCCCTTTGTGTTGCCATTTCTCTAAAAATTTACTGTTCCATGGGAATCCAAGTTCTAACAACCCCTTTGAGTAACACCTTGCCAAGTTCTCCTGTGTGTATATGTGATGCACTGCTCACATTAACAAACCTCTGTTTGCTCTTGTGAATCGGTACCTTGTCACAGAGGGACCCAGCCAATGAACTAAGATATGTAAAGGAAAATTTCTTCCTCCCCTACACTGTACATGGATTGCCTCTAATCTAATTTTTCAAAATGCTGTTTTCTGGTCATTCAACATCCTCTCAGAAACCTTCAGTAGCTGCCCATAGCAATCCTACTGCCTGCAAGTAGGTATTGGAGTGTGAGGCAGCAGAGTAGTGGCCCTGCGTGAAGACAGAGAAGGTACTCTGCACACCCCAATGAAGTGCAACAAAGACAAACACTGTACCACTCAATCAAAATATAGGCCACAGGTTTGCAACCTTTGCTCAAAAAAGTAGAATCCAAAATCCTTAGTCTATCATTTCAAATTTTTCCATCAGCTGGTCTCACCCTAAATTTCCAGTATTATCTGTTGTTATCTGTTGAGAGCTTCTGATCCAGTGAGACTTAATGTCATTATTCCTGTGCATGGCCTTCCTCTTATCCTCTGTGGGGCAGCTGTGTTAGGCTTGCTCGCTGTTTACAGGCTGCAAGCCCTTTGCTTGATTAGTGAGTAAGCACTTGGCAGAGGCATGTGTGTATGACCTATATAAGGCTATGGGTGCTTGCGCTTGAGAGAGATGGGCGATTTTGGTGGGTGCATTGCCTGCCCGCCACTGTGAGGGGCCATTCTTGCTGTTGGTGTCCCCAAGAAGAGGTTTTCCCCTGCCTGTGTGATTGTCCGCCGTTGTGAGAATTTATTCAACAGAATGGCCCTGATGCTTTCTGGCTCCGCAGTTTCTCTACTATCTGCCCGAATCCAATGTGAACCTGCCTGGCCTCAGCCACTGGCATTACATCCTCTAACCATCTGAAGTAGTCTAGCCATTCTTGGAGAGCAGTTGAAATCCCACCTGCTCCTTGAGCCTATAGGACCAGCTCCCCCTCCTCTGAGAGCACCTGGCCTCAGGGATATGTCTGGGTCTCATCTCCCAACTAGATCAGGTGTTCAAAGGCAAAGACCAAGAGAAAGACTACACAGTGGACCCATATCCAGTGCTAGTGTCTGAAATGCACTGAGCATCTACTAAGAAATAGAATCTTATCATGGAAACAAGAGCCCCATAGTCCTAAGTGAGGACTGTGTCTTCAGGAGGAAAGCTGAGCATTTCCATGGTCTAACCACCAACAGCCAGATATAGACCAGGAGCGCTCCTGGGCCAACCAATGGCTTCCACTTCCTGTTCACACAGCTCCCTTCCACCTGACTCACCGCTCATGCAGGCCTCGTGCAGCGGGGAGGCTGTGTACAGGGGTGGGTTGACCTTGGCCCCATAGGAAAGCAAGAGCTTCACACACTCGATGCTGCCTGAGGCACAGGCATCACAGAGGGGGGTACTGCCATCAATGTTCCGAGCATCCACCTCATAAGGAGAAAGAAACAGGTGTTACAGGGCCAAGGGGAAAATGCGCTCTCTCATCCTGAAACACATTCATCTGGGCAAACACACTTCTTATTTTTTCTAAAAAGTTCTTAGGTTTTGTAGTACATGCCAAGGCACCATGCCAGGCAGGGGAGTTCATAGATCAAAGGAACTTGGATTGGGATTGCCTAGTAGCCTCTTAAGCAAGGCGTCAGTCTGTCTGGGACTCTTGTCTTTCTCGGGAAGGATCTACTCAGCCACTCCAACACCTAATACACGCAGCACAGAGAGAGCTCCAGGTTCCAGCTGAGGCAGACACGGCATAAAATGGGCTTAACTCCAGCCTCAGCTAGGAGTCCCTGAAACTGCTTAACATGCCTCCTCTGGTTGGAAAATCATAAGGCAGGAAAAAAGCAGCTCTGCAACTGGCAAAGTCTGCTTAGAATTTGTCCAAATTCAGCTGCTGTCTGGGTACATGGTGAAGCTTGTTCCACTTCCTCTTGAACTGCCTTCACGGCCAAGCTTTGGGAAAGAGTGAGCGGTGTACCATTTCCACCCCGCCCTCACCCTGAGCCACGAAACTGTCGCCCAGTGGTGTCCAGGCCAGCCCTCCCAGCACACTGAAACATGGAGCAATTCTGCCAGCCGGAAAAAGCACTGGGCCTGGTATCGGTGTGGCGTGAATGCAGAAAATCAGATCAGAATCTTATTTTTCTTCCTTTTGACTATATTTCCTCATTTTTATACACATTTTTTGGAAAAATTTGGCGTCTAAAAACTAGGTGCGTCTTATACAGTGGTTGTAGATATTTTACTTGCATTTTTCGATTTTTTGCGCTTGTTTTTGGGCTCACTGTTGAAGACAGTGATTCGTCATCAGACACAGATTAGGACAAGCTAATGGATGGGAGTTTTGACAGTGATGAGGAGTTGTATGAATTTTATGATGAAGAAAACTTGAGTTCAATAACTTTATGTAATACATTTATTTTAATTTCAGGCCCCAAAATTAAGGTGTGTTTTATACATGGGGAAATACAATACCTTTTTCTCAGAGAGCTGTTTGCCAACATCCCATTTAGTCATCCTGTTCTCTGAGCCCAAAAGCAACTCTTGAGCCAAGGCCCTGCCAGCCCTCCAGAGAACCTGTGTCTGTGATGCACGTGACCTGCCAGGCCCCCTAGCCAGTGCAGAGCAGAAGTGGAACAAGCTTTACCATTTAGTAAAACTGCCTTCTCTTGACATAAAACAGCCAAGTACATGACCACACTAACTGGTCCTAGTGTGTGGTTGACACAGATATCTCCTCTCCCCTCCCTGGGCTCCCACCACACCCCATTTCCTCCCTCCATTCCTGCTCAGTCTTCTGTAGTGGTTTCCCGTGTGCTTGCAAATCACAGAATGCAAATCCCAAACTCCTTATTTTCCTCCCCTACATGCCCCTTGAGCTGGTTCCATCTATGTGCACAGCCACAGGCAGGTTCAGTGGGTGTCCTACAGGGTTGCTCACCTGGGCACCGGCAGCCAGCAGCAGCTGCACGCACTGTGCCTGGCCCTGCAGACTGGCTGCATGCAGGGGTGTGATGGAGTCCACCGTGACCTGGTTGACACAGGCACCACTCTCGATCAGCTGCCGCAGCTCCAGGGCCTCCCCACGATGGGCGGCCTCATGCACAGGGGTGCGCTCCACCCAGAAACCTGGAAAGAAAACAGACCTAGTGCTAAGGCCATGCCACTTCTATCCAGGTCAAGTGAATACACATGCAAGTCCAAGAACCCTTGACAAAACCCAGACCCTGCACATAATCATGTAATTGGTCTTTGGCAGTACTCAAGGGCCTTGCTTATCTTCTTGACCTATCTCCCACACTACCCCTAAAACCCCTCTCCCCAGTCACACTCGCAGCTCATCACTGACCCTGCTGTGTCACACCAAGTCTCCTTGCCTGCATTCTTCTCTGCTTGAAATGCCCACCTTTGTCCTGCCCCAATTGTCCATCCTGCAATCTCCCATTTAGACACCTACATACTCTACATGGTCCAAGTTGAAATATGTCCTTCTCTGGAAAACACTTCTCCCATATTCCGTGCACATACACACTCATTTACACTGCCCCGCTCCTTGCGTGGAAGAGCCTTGAAAGTAGGGACCAGGTTTTTGTGACTCAATTGTAATGACGTAACAGGATTTTATACATAAAAATATGTCAACTGCAAATACAGTTTTGCTTCTTCCTTTCTAATCTGAATACTCTTATTTCTTTTTCTTGTCTAGTTGTCCTGGCTTAAACTTCTAGCACAATGTTAAACAAATTTGCTGAGAGCAAACGTCAGTGCCTGGCTCCTGGTCTTTGAGTGAAAGCTTTGTCTTTCGAAACTACAGGTGATGTTAGTGTGGGTTTTTGTAGACGACCTTTAACAGGTTGAGGATGTTCCCTTCTATTTCTAGTTTGCTGAATGTTTTTATCATGGAGAGTGCTGGATTTTGTCAAATACGTTTTCTGGATCTATTACAATAATTATGCCAGCTTTTTCTCAATTACATTTAAATGGTGTATTACATTAATTGATTTTCTGATGCTAAACCTACCATGCATTTCTGGGATAAATCTCTCACTTGCTCATGGTGTCTAATACTTTTTATGTGATGCTAGATTTGGTTTTCTAGTATTCCATTGAGGATTTTTGGGTCTATGTTCATAAATGTCATTTTTCTTATGATTAATGTATTTTGTCTGGTTTTGGTATTAAGGTAATACTGGAATAAGTTGGGAAATGTTCTCTTCTAATTTTTGAAAGAATTAATTTATGAAGAATTGGTATTAAATCTGTCAATGGTGGCTCAAACTCATCTGTGAAGATATCTGGGCCTGGGCTTTCCTATGTTAAGTTTTCTAGTTATTAATTTAATTTCTTCATTTATTATATATAGGTCTATTCAGATTTTCTCTTATTTTTTAATTTATTCATTTTTAGAGAGAGAGGTGAGAGAGAGAAGGGGTAAGAGCAGAAAGCATCAACTCCCATATGTGCCTTGACCAGGCAAGCCCAGGATTTCGGACAGGCAACCTCAGCATTCCTGACTGACGCTTTGTCCACTGCGCCACCACAGGTAAGGCTTAGATTTTCTCCATATTTTTAATTGTTTTGGTAGTTTGTACATTGTACCTTTTTAGGAATCTGTCCACTCCATCCATGTTAACTAACTTGTTGGCGTACAATTTGTTATGGACTGAATTGTATCCACCCAAAATTCTTATGATGAAGCCCTAATCCCTAGTACCTCGGCATGTGACTATATTTGGAGATTGGGCTTTTACAGAAGTAATTAAGTTAAAGTGAGACCATTAGGGTGGTTCCTAATCAATCTGACTGAGGACTTTATAAGAAAATGAGATTAGGACACAGAGACACTAGGGATGTTTCTAAACAGAAGAAAACGATGTGGGGACACAGGAACAAGGTGTGCTGGCCAAGGAAAGAGGCCACAAAGACACCAAACCTGCCAGCACCTTGGTCTTGGACATCCAGCCTCCAGATTGTGAGAACTAGGTTTCGGTTGTTTAAGCCACCCAGTCTGTGGTATTTCACTGTGGCAGCCTGTGGGGCCCCTGTGTTAGGCTTGCTCATGGGGTTACCAGCTGCAAGCACTTTGCCTGATTGGTATATGATTGAATGGCTGTGCCATGTGTGTATAGCCTATATAAGGCTATGGGTGCCTGTGTTCAAGAGAGATTGTGGACTGTGGATGGCGGGTTGCCTGCCCACCACTGTGAGGGGCCATTCTTGCTGTTTGTGTGTCGCAGAAGAGGTTTTCTCCTGCCTGTGTGCTTGTCCATCGTTGTGAGACTTTATTAAACAGAACAGCCCTAATGCTTTCTAGCTCCACAGTTTTTCTACTATCTGCCTGAATCCAATGGGGACCTGCCTAGCCTCGGCCACCAGCATTAAACAGCCCAAGCTGACTAATACACAACTGTTCATAGTAGTCCCTTGAAATATTTTAATTTCTGTAAGGTCCATAGTAATGTCCCCTCCTTCATTCCTAATTATGGTCATTTGAATCTTCTCTTTTTTTTTTTCTTGATCAGTTTAGTTAAAGGTTTCTCAATTTTGATGATCTTTTCAAAGAACCAACTTTTGATTTTGTGGATTTTCTATATTGTTTTCTGGTCTCTATTTCATTAATTTCCTCCCTTATCTTTATTTCTCTTCTTGTGTTTCCTTTAGGTTTAGTTTTCTCTTCTTCCAGCGTCTTAAGATGTAAGGTTAGGTCATTGATTTGAGATATTTCCTTTTTTGTAATACAGGTATTTACCGCCATAAATTTCCTCTAAGAACTACCTGAACTGCATCTCATTACTTTGGTGTGTTGTGTATTCATCTTCACACACCTCAAACTATAATTATTTATTTTTGCATTTCAACCTCATAAAATCATATTGAACAGATACATATTAATATATAAACAAAGGCACTACTCCTATTCCAAAATGGAGTAAAATTCTCTGAGTTTCTTATGCAATGGCTTACCTCTTCTCAACACTCCCTACCCCTCAACAACCTTCAGCTCTAGAGAATGAGGTACACAGAACGCAGCACTCTTAAAGATCCCCATATCTTTAACCAATAGTGCTCACACTTGAGCACCAGCATCACCTGCAGGGCTAAGCCCCACCCTCAGAATTTATGAGTCTGTAGGTCTCAGGTGGGGGCTGAGAATTTGAATTTCTAACAAGCTTCCAGATTATGCCAATGCAGCTGGTCTGGAGACTACACTTTGAAAACCACAGCATTAGACAATATTTTTCCATCTGAATAGGGAAACTCTGCCTCTTTAACTCGCCCCCTCACTCTTTACCTCCTCTGTCTCTCCACTCATCTAGATAACCTGATTGCACCTTTTTTGACTGAAATATAATGGTTTTTTTCCAGGAAGTATTGCCTGCTGTACAGCTCCCATGCACTCTGGGTTAGTAGGCCCTCCTTTGGGCCCCTCAATAAATGCTGTCTTTAATATTTTACTCATCCCCCCAGTTGTACCTATCATCTCTCTTGCCCACTAGCCAGAGAGTCTTTGTGACACCATGAAATTGGGACTCAATCACGGGGGTTGGGGTAAACAAAGGGAGAGCTGAAATGCAGAGGAAGATTTAATACCTGCAAAATATATAAGCCAAGCTTATGGGACTTTCTACTTACCATCATAATGAGGGGCCCCAGTATATATCCCAGCAGTAATGAACAGTCACCCACAGTCCTGCCCTGGGAGGCAACAAATAGTGGCTATGGGTCACTTTAAAGGTAATCTAGGTGGAGTAACATCCCAAGGTCAGAATGAGCAGTTACAACCCTAAAAAGAGGAGAGCAGGGTGAGGCCCTAGGCCTTGCAGCAGAAAGGGAAGTGCAGCTCAGGAAGGCTGGGCGCTGGGGAGGCCTGCAGCTACCCAGAGAGATGTGGCATCTTCCACTGTGGTGTACAAAGATGAGTAAGATGTGACAATAAGCAGTTCACAGTCATGAGCAAGGGGGGATGTGCAAATAATTCAAAACAACATGATGAAGCAAAGAAAAAAAAGAAACCCCAAAACATAACAAACAAAAAAAAAAAACCATGATGACTGCAATACTGGAGAAATGTTTCAAGTTATAGGAACTTAGAAGCAAGAGCAGTAGGAAAGCATATGGATAAGACAGGCTACAGTGAGTCTGTGACAAGCATCACTTGTTGGCTCTGTATTCCAAGCACCTGGTACAAAATATAGCCCAAAAAAGATGCTCATATCCACCCACTTGTGGAATGAATAACTGAATGTACAAATGGAGGGAATTACTAAAAGAAATCATAAAGTTTAGACATAAAAAAATTTTTTAAGTGAAAAGAGGGGAAGATAGTGAGACAGACTCCCTCATGTGCCCCGACTAGGATCCACCCAGCAACCCCTATCTGGGGCTAGTGCTGGAATCAATCGAGCTATTTTTAGTGCCCGAGGCTGACGCACTCAAACCAACCAAGCTATCCTCAGCACCCAGGTCAACTTTCGAACCAATCAAGTCACTGGATGAGGGAGGGGAAGAGCCACTATGGAAAAGAGTATTCTGGTTCCTCAGAAAATTAACGAGCCTGACCAGGCAGTGGCACAGTGGATAGAGTGTCGGACTGGGATGCAGAGGACCCAGGTTCAAAATCCTGAGTCACTGGCTTGAGTGCAGGCTCATCCAGCTTGAGTGCAGGCTCATTCAGCTTGAGCACGGGCTCACCAGCTTGAGCATGGGGTCACTGGTTTGAGTGTGGAATCATGGACATGACCCCATGGTCACTGGCTTGAAGCCCAAGGTCGTGGCTTAAGCAAGGGGTGACTTGTTTTGCTGTAGCCCCCTGATCAAGGCACATGTGAGAAAGCAGTCGATGAACAACTAAGTTGCCGCAACAAAGAATTGACGCTTCTCATCTCTCTCCCTTCCTGTCTGTCCCTATCTGTCTCTCTCTCTCTCCATCTCTGTCTCTCTATCTCTGTCACACACACACAAAAAAAATTAAATATTTTACCATATGACCCAGGAATCCCACTTCTAGGTATATACCCAAAGGAACCAAAAGCAGAATGTTGAAGAGATACTGCACCCCACCCCCATGTTCACTACAGAATTATTCACAATAGCCAAAAAGTGGAAGCAACCCAAGTGCCCATGGATAAATAAGTGAATAGAGAAATGTGGTTTATCATGTAATGGAATATTATTCAGCCTTTAAAAGGGAGGGAAATTTTGTCACATACTATATGAATGAACCTGGAGGGCATTATCCTAAGTGAAATTTAAAAAGTCACAAAAAGACAAATACTTATATGATTCCACTCATGAGTCATTAAAATCGTACAGATAGAAAGTGGAACAGTGGTTGCCAGAGGGAGAGGAGAATTGGCAGTTTAACAGGTGCAGTTTCAGTGGTGCAAGAAGAAAAAGTTCTGGGTATCTGTTGCACAACAATGTGCACATAGTTAACACTAATGAACCACACACTTAAAATTTAGCATATTAACAATTTCTTTTTTTTTTTACCACAATTAAAACTTTAAAAATTATTTTCCAAAAGAGAGGTAACAAAAAGATGGAGGAGTCCCTGGGGGTAAGGAGCTGATCACCTGCAGCTGGTACCAACCACAGGCTGTCATAACAGGGGACAGTTAAAGTTGGGGGGGTGGGAAGAGACTTCAACAGCCTTTGATGACTCCAAGAAGGGCTGAGAAACAAAGAGAAGAGAGAACCATCTGTACATAAGGAACGTGAGGGCTGCATGGTGCCTTACAGATCTGTGTGAATGAGCACTGGCCCTCTGTGGAAAGCTCAGCTTTCCCCCAGTAAACAGGTAGGGACTTATTAACCTTAAAGCCAAAAGACACATCTGCTTACCATCAGTGAATAGAGCACAGGAAAACATTACACATTAGTCAGCCCACTGCCAAGCCTGAACTCAGACTCTGTTACTAGACTTGTGCCTAAACCCCTGTTGTGACACGACAGCCCCATCTCCCTGGGAGAGGGGCCACACTGGAAATCTGAGCACCTCCCACTCTGACAAGTTCCCTCTGGGATGAGTATTTCCCCAAGTCCCAGCCCTGCCACTTAATTGATTTCCTAGCTTCCCTTTTCCCATCACCCCCTTCCAGTCTCCCCATTCCTCTCCTGGGCCCCATCCCTGATCCCCTCCCTAATGCAGCTAAATCATAACTAGGTCACGTGGGGCCTGCTGAGGACCCTTCAACTGCCCCTTTCTTCAGAATAAAAATCCACACTCCTTTACAAGCCAGGTACACAGGCCCTCCAGGATGGAGTCCTGGCCTCTTTCCCCAGCCTTCCTTCCCCCTCCCCACCACCACCAACACCCCCCCACACACACACAACTGTCTCCAATTATACTGAATTTCACATAGCTCCCATAGGGTCAAGTGGGCCAGGCCTCATGCCTTTGTGTGAGCAGTCCTTGTCTGAAACACATTCCCCCAGCTCCCTATACCCCATCCTCTGCCTGAGAAAGTCAAGTCTCCCTCTCCCAGTAAGACCCAGTTTCTCCTTCAGAAACTTTTCAACATGCAACCCACCCACCTCCTCCCCTCTTTATGCCATCTCTGCACTGATAGCTGTGTACACCCTCACACCTGGCCCTCATTTACACTCTTCTGCTGTCCTTCCTTAAGAATCTTTAGGATAGGATGAGCCTACCCTCTGGTTCCAGCACAGAGCCTGACACACAAGAATGGGACAGGTATGGAAAGAATAAATACAGAAGCAGGTTTGACTTGCCAGACGTCTTTCTCCAGCAGTTGATGCCACCTTCCCCCCCCCACTCCCCACCTGCCAAAGCACAACCTCCTTCCCTGCCCCTCACAGGCCTGCCCAACTCCTGGTACTGAGCCAGGGACTGGGCATCACTTAAATAGTAGTATGTTGTAACACAGGCCAAGCTGCAGTCCTGGAAGAGCATCTGGGCACTTTGCTGCAGACTGATAGCTGCATCTCAGCTCATTCCTGCCTCTCGCCTATGCTTTGATTTGAGGTCATGGTGCCACCTGTGTCGTTCCTCATGTACACCAGCTCTTGGCAAGCCCAAGCTGCTGAAGGGCTAAGAAGACCCTCCTTTTGAAAACTAGGAAAGTTTCATCAATGCCATCTACAAATCTACTGCCAGACAACAGTTGGGGTTACCCAAGGAGGAATGACATGCTTGAGCACACATTTGCCGCCTTCCTGCCCAACAGCACGACCTAACCAATTCAGATATGCACTCCTCAGGCTCCCAGCCCTGATACTATCTTTGCCTTAGCTTGGGCACTGATGCCTCACATCTGATGGCCCCAGGCCCAACCTATCTATGGGAATTAAGAAGCCCCAGATGAATATTCAAGTAGTTCAGCATCAGCCTGCCCTGATGGGGACCGTATCTGGTGACCAAGGAGCCTCAAGAATTACCCAACACCTGTCTCTGTCACAACAAGCTCTGTGATCTTGCACAAGTTACCTACCCTTTCAAAGCCTCAGTTTTCTTACTTATAAAGTGGAGATGTTTTTACCTACCCCAGCGGGTGGCTGTGGAAACTGAATGGACACTGCTTTGCACACTGCTCAGCCAATGATAAGCACTCAATAAACGACAGGCACTAGAACCGCAATGGGATCATTATTGTCATTATAACTACTTCTGCTAGTCCTGTTAGGATCTTGGGTTCCAGCTCTAGCATCTCTCCTTGTTCCTACCAGCTCCTACCAGCTCACCACAGCCAACTGTAAAATATCCAAGAATTCTGCCAGCCAGAAACCACTCGGGGCTCAAAATCAGCCATGGTGTGGGTATTTACACCAGGAGAAGGAGCAAATCAGAATCTTGTTGGTGTTTCTTCTTTCTTTTTTTTTTCTTTTTTGTCCATAGAACCACTTTACCAGCATTCCACCTATGGTAGTTATCCAGAGATCAGAATCCTGCTTTTTGAGCCCAAACAACAGCTCTTCAGCCAAGGGCCCACCAGCCCTTCCTAAGAACCAGTGTCTCTGAGACGCACGGCCTAAGGGGCCCCTGCCCATGGAAGGCAGGGTACTCATCAGCCCTGCCAAACTCTCCAGAGGCCAGAACCTGGGCCACTCTGCCTGTGCTAGCCTGGCCCTGCTGCAAGCCTTTCCCCCACAGCCGGGAGGGCCTCTCCCTGCTCTAACAGACTGTTTTCTAAACGCCACAGAGAACAACTTCTCTGCAAAGCTGATCCAACACATTGGCTTTGAGTTGGGGTCAACATCTACCATGCACCCTTATAACTTGCTTAGCTCAGGGATTTAGTTCCAGGTACGTCATTAAGGACAGCCTGGGGTCCTTGCTACAGAAAGGTTCTTCTCTGCCACAGCTGCAGATTGAAAATAATCTGCCGGCTCTGGCATACATCCTTCTTCCAAATATCCCAGTAAACATTCTTGAAATGGGGGCAGAGTGAGATAGAGGGGAGGGCAGGCAATTCCTGCAGAGAGCCCAGTGTAGGGGATGTAGCGGCCAAGAACTGACACTGAAGTCCCAGTAGAGATGGTTTTCTGAGGCCTGCTCCCTGGGCTAACCTTCAGCTGTCAGGGGGAAGTCAGAAGTTCAGTGTGACTCATCCCCCAAGGTCCCCAAAGGATGAGGATGTGTGCATAAAAGCTACCAATGAATTAAGAACTGAAAGGACCTTAGAAATCCTTTATAATCCACATGACCAGAAAAGCACAGCAAAGTATACCCATCCCTCTAACAGTAAAAGAATAAAAAAGAAAAGGGTCATAAGCCCATAGGAAAAAGAAACCAGTAACTAAGGATGATAAAACCTACTCTGCAGGATGCTCTAAGAATCAAGGGCACAATATACGTGAAGAGCCTGGCACAAAGTGAGTGCTTAATTAATGGTGTTTATCACAACCACCAATTTTATTTTAAGTGAGAGGAGGGGAGATAGTTAGGCAGATGCCCACATGAAACCCATCCAGGATACACTGGCAACCCCATCTTGGGCCAATGCTCGAGTACCGAGCTATTTTTAGTGCCTGAGGCTGTCGCACTCAGAACAACCCAGTTATCCTCAGCACCTAGGGTCACACTTTAACCAATCAAGCCACTGGCTACAGGAGGAAAAGAGGGAGAAAAGGGGGAGAGGGAGGGGAAGAAAAGCATATTGTTGCTTCTCCTTGTGCCCTGACTAGAAACCAAACCCAGCACATCCAGACACCAGACGTCAGCTCTATCCACTTAGCCACCGGCCAGGGCACAACCACCAATTTTGAATAATGCGGTCTGAATTAAAGTTTTAGTGTACTGGAAATTAGCAGTCACTTTGATTCTCAAGGGAAAACAGAAGTCTTTATTTTCTATAAAGAAACCCTTTCTTAGGAATTGGGGTTGAGTGTTCTGTTGCTGCAAGAGATTTTTCAGCAAGGCCATTTTCAATATTTTAATTATGACTACCAAAATATTGTTTGTCTGTAAACATACAGTCAAATGGCCTTCAGTGTGGTTTTAAATTAAACACAAAAGGTTACCTTCCTATATGGACAAAGGAGTCAGTAAAAGAGGAAAAAAGAAAGTGAAAGAGAATAACTGTGAGCAAAAGAGAAAGAGAAAAGAAGTTAACATGGTTTACTAAGAAAAGAAAGACAGCCAGGAAAAAGAAATGGGGTATTAGGAGGAGGCAGCTTCTTAATGACCAGTGCAGTCCCTCTGTGGGCAGTTCTCCAGGAACACAATTAGATCTGATCATCTCATTTGTTCACCCCCTCCCTGCCTCCTCCTCCCCTAACCACAAAGCACAGAGGGTGAGGGCTTTGCATCCTAACCACTGAGTGTTACCCTCCATCTTCTCCATCTTAACCCAGGGATTTTGGCAAGTTTTTCACTTGAAATCATCTAAGTATCAGTTCTCTTATCGTTGGCGAACACGTTTCACAGGGCTGTTTAATGGAGAAAAGTGAAAGAATGATGTACAAGTTTGTAACTCACTATGTGTGATTTCTTTGAATATCTCCATTTGCCCTAAACTGGCTTTTTTGGTTTGTTGGTTATGTTTCTTGAAGTCCTCTTTAAAGGCCAAGCTTCAGGCTCTAAATATCTTTCCACCCATGAGAAAATGCCTGGTGGGGAGGTGGGGAAGGGAAAGCAGCAGGGAAGACCTAGAGGTGGTGACACTGAAGTCTACCAAGAGCCCTCAGTCCACTAAGAGCCAGGGTCCCTACCCAAATTTCCTGATGAAATCATATCAACAAGCCTACCTTCCAACATTCTCTGTGGTGCTTCTCACAAACACAAATGCACAGCCAAGTTTATATGAAAAGAAGAAAAATAAAAAATTAACAGAAAATAAGGAATTCTGAAGAAACCAGGTCAATGCAGGTTAAAACTTCTTAAAAACTATTTAATACCTCAGAGAGGAGGAAGATACTGAAACAACAGAAGGCTTTTTAAAGGAGAATTCAGGGAATAAGAGCTTTGGTAATAAAAATATAATAGCAAAAGTTAAAAACAAATCCAGTAGGAATTGAAAAATGAAGTCAGAAAATCTAGAGAGTAGAATGAAATAATGAGGAGATGAAAAGTACAAAAAGAATAGTAAGAAAAATACAGGTTTCACCAAGGAAGTCTAAAATTCAACTAACAGAAGTGCCAAAAGGAGAAAAGAGAACTCTCAAGGATATCTGCCTTATGACCCAGTGTTTTCACTTCTGAGAATGTATCCAAAGAAACCCAAACTACTAATTCAAAAGAATACACCCCTATATTCAGTGCAGCATTATTTACAATAGCCAAGATTTGGAAGCAGCCCAGGTGGCCATCAGTAGATGAGTGGATAAAAAAAAATCTATGTATACTTACATAGTAGAATATTCCTCAGCCATGAGAAGAAGGAAATCTTACCTTTTGTGACAGTATAAATGGATCTGGAGAGTATTATGCTAAGTGAAATAAGCCAATCGAAGAATGACAAGTACCATATGATATCACTTACATGTGGAATCTAATGAACAAAATAAACTAACAAGCAAAATAGAGACAGATTCATAGAGAGCAGGCTGACAACTGTCAGGGGTGTGGGGCTGGCTGAGGGGGGTGAAGGGATTGAGCAAGAAAGGACCAAAAAAAGAGAAAAAACTTGACAGACACAGATATAATGGGGAACAAAATTCTTGTTGCATCCAGAAAAACACTTGTTCTTACCTAATTCAAGTGTGCTGATCTCAAATGTGACATTAGTTTTTCTCTTTAAGCTACAGTTTTCTTGCAATTCAAGATTTTAGGTTTTCATCTTATTGTAAAATTTTCAGCATTTAGTTTAACATAATAAAGAAGAATGTCTTCTTGGGCATCATCTTTGTGAAAATACAGTGTGTCCATCAAGTCATGGTGCACTTTTGACCTGACTGATCAAAAGTGTACCATGACTTGATGGACACACTGTATAATAATTTATATAATGCAATAAATACACTAATACACTAAAAGATATAATTGCATCAGAATTTGTCTACAATTTCAAAATAGAACATATTAAAACACTTATTTTAATCATAAAATTTGCACATAACTTATTTAAATTCTATCCAGGCAAAAATTTGCATTTGTAGCTCTTGCATTTGTGTACTTGTTGAGGACAATCTCGTTTGATGCTCCAGCAGTAGTCTGTTCATCACTAACAGCTCCAAGATTTTCAGGAAACTTATCAAGGTGACTTTTCAGGAAGTGAATCTTAACGCTCATGTTACATCTAATGTAACGGAAAGCCAACAGCATCCTTTGAACCAGAAGTTCATAGTTTTCTGCTTTTTTTTTTTGCCAAGGAAGTTCTTTATAACTGCCACAAAAGACTGCCATGCTGCTTTCTCCTTATTCATCTTCCTGGCAAATTCTTCCTCACGTATGAGGGTTCGAATTGGAGGTCCATCGAATATACCTGCTTTTATCTTCTCGAAAGATAAGGCAGGAAAAGCAGAAATCATATGTCGAAAGCATTCAGTTTCTCTATTGAAAGCCTGAACAAACTGCTTTATTAAGCCAAGTTTGATGTGAAGTGGGGGGAAAATGATCATGTCTCGATTAACTACTACTTCATTCACAATATTTTGTATCCCACTTTCAGAACTTCACATTCAGCCACTCCTCTGTGTTCAGTGTTTCTCCAGAGTTCGGCTGTCCCACAAACACAGAAAGCAAGGATACTTTGTGAAACCTCTCTGTTGTCCTAGCAGGAAATTGACCATTTTAAGATCCACACAAATGATCCAGTTATGCTCCTCATACTTCAGAAAGTCGAGGACAATTTTTATGTCATTATAATATTCTCGCAGATGAGTTGAATAACCAATTGGAACCGTTGCATAAACATTACCATTGTGCAGGAGAACACATTTCAGCTTCCGTTTAGAGCTGTCAAGAAATAGCTGCCATTCTGTTGAACTGTAAGTGGCAACATCTAGCTGGCTGAGAAGAATACTGATATCATGACAGTAAACAAAGTGTTGGTCTTCAGAAAGAAGTCCACAAAAATTTGTTCACGCTTCCTGAAATGGGATACTTAAGCTTACCGGTGAGGTACATTCTTTTCTTGAAGCCTGGAGGCTAATCACTCAGTTTCTTTCTTTGATAGACCCAAATATCTTACTAAGTCATTCAATTCGGGTTGACAAAACTGCTGAGGAGTTCATGACTACTTGGCATCAGAAGAAGTCCCTTCAGATTTTATAACCATTTCCTCATTCATCTTATCAAAATACACTTCATCACCATGTTCACTTTCTTTGCCCTTAGAAGAAATAAAACCATTGAAAACTGGAACCGGGAGTGTCTCAGAGTGTGGGATAGGTCGTATTGCTGAAGGAATATTAGCATATGCAATCATATGCCGTTTTTTCTTGCTGATGCCCTTTGTATGGATCAGACAGAAATAATAGTCACTGCTGTGGTCCTTAGGTTCACGCTAAACCATGGGAATACCAAAAGGCATTCCTTTGCGTTTTCCTTTTGTCCAGTCACAAAGCATTTCCTCACAATTATGATACACAATATGTGGAGCCCAATTCTTGTCTTGATCACCAAGGGGAACTTGAAAATAGGCAATATATGCATATGTCATAAATGATGAAATATTGTGCCTCTGACGTTGAAGTGTGTAACAGCCACATATATAACAGAAGGTGTCAGGACTATTCTTACATTTACGCCTACTCAAAAAAGCCATAATTCAATCTTAAAACAAAATAAGAGGGTGTTTTTATCAGATAATAATTTTTTACATTTAAAAACAACTACAATTATGTAAAAGTGATGTTTGTAAAACATTAATTGCCTTGTGATTATGTTCAATCCAAGAGTCGTTGCCCTTTAACTCCAATTTAAAAACCAATGCATGCCATTAACTGTAACAAAAGAACATTAAAATTGCAGAAAAACTAGAGCATGCACCAATAAACGGATTTCAGATTTGGAATCAGCGATGCAGAGATATAGAAACAGTTCTGAAACCTTATGCAACAGAAAATTAAAAAAAAAAATTGTTCCCCAGCGTAGGGGTGGGGGATGGTGGAGGGAGGTATAGGGAGCATAAATGGTGACAGACAGAGACTTACTTGACTTGGGAGGTGAACACACAATACAGTGTACAGAGATGATGTGTTGTGGAATTATGTACCTGAAACCTGTATAATTTTGTTTACCAGTATCACCTCAATAAATTCAATTTTAAAAAAGAATAACAATAAAAGAAATGTTTAAGAAAACAGCAGTAACTACAAGAGTAGAATTATAAATAAATTCAAATTACAGAAGTTGAAAAATTAATAAAATAAACCACAAGCTACTGTATGTAGTGAAAAAATAAAAAAGGGACAAAGCATAAATATATAAAATTAGAAATAGTAAGAGGGAAAAATATATAACAGAGAATTTAAAAAATCATGAGACCTATTTTGTACAAGTTTCTATTTTATACAATAAATTGTATGTATTACACAATCTTGTATAGTTACAAATATACAAGACCCATTTTATACAATAAATGTGTAAACTTAGATGAAGTTTTCCATAAAATATTTTCTGATTTATTTTCTAGAAAAATGCAACTTAATGTGAAAACAAATGAAGGAAATCTCATCAGACATAGAGGTGGGGGTCCTGGCCAGTTGGCTCAGTGGTAGAATGTTGGCCCGGCATATGGATGTCCAGGTTCCATTCCTGGTCAGGGCACACAGGAGAGGCAACCATCTGCTTGTCCACCCTTACTTCTACCCCTACCCCTTTTTTCTTTCTTTTTCTCTCTTCTCTTCCAGCAGCCATGGTTCAATTGCCTTGAGCAAGTTAGCCACAGCACTGAGGATGGCCTCACCTTAGGCACTGAAATAGCTTGTTGCCAGGCAACGGAGCAGCAGCCCAGGTGAACAGAGAATCGCCCTATAGGGAGCTTGCCGGGTGGATCCCAGTCAGGATGCATGCAGGAGTCTGTCTGTCTGCATCCCCACCTCTCACTTAATAAAAACAAAATTGTGGTGGTTCCTTAATCTGCCATCTGCAAGCTGGAGACCAAAGAAGCTGGTGCTGTAGTCCAGTCCAAACCTTAAGGCCTGAAAACCAGGGGAGCCAGTAGTTTAAGTCCCAATCTGATGACAGGAGAATGTAGATGTCCCAGCTCAGTAGTCAGGCAGAAAGCTAATATACCTTTCCTCTACCTCTTTGTTCTATTCAGGCCCCTAACAGACTGAATGAGGCCGCCCACCCTCCTTCAATGAGAATGGTGATCTACTTTACTGGGTCTACCAATCCAAATGCTAATCTTTTGCAAAAACATCCTCACAGACACCCCCAAGACAATTTTTTACCAGCTACCTGGGAATCTGTTGGCCTAGCCAAGTGACACATAAAATTAACTATCACACTTCTCATAGAACCCCTTCCTCCCAACCCACATACAAAAGAGCACATACAGAAGTTTTGTCTTTGTCTCTCTGCTTCCCCTCGGAAGGAAGGAAGGAAGGAAGGAAGAAAGGAAGGAAGGAAGGAAGGAAGGAAGGAAGGAAGGAAGGAAGGAAGGAAGGAAGGAAGGAAGGGAGGGAGGGAGGGAAGAGAGGGAGGGAGGGAAGAGAGGGAGGGAGAGAGGAAGAAATAGAAGTCGGAAGACCTGAAGAGGGGCTCTCCTGCACTACTACTACTACTTGTTCACAGACCTCAACTGGAATAAGCTTGCTTTACTGCCCGAGAAGGAGGAAAGAGATTTTCTCCTTGCTCAGCAGCAATCCATTAATGAACATCATCCCAACTCCTTTCTTTTCTCTATAAAAACAAGCCCCTCTCCTCTGTTCTCCCAATTTGCATATGGTTTGGCCATAGTTTGCAATTCCCAAGTTACAAGTCCTCTGCTATTCCCAAATAAACTCCTTTTGCTGGTAAAATAATAATGATGATTAAATCAGAATGACATCTGATCTCTTAAAGCAGTTCTGGAGACTTGAGGACAGCAACAATGCCTCCAAAATTCTGTGAGAAAAGGATTTGCATCACAGAATTCCCAGCCCAGCCAGGCTGCCAGTGAAGTGTGGAGATGGCATCAAGATATTTGGGAACAACAAGCAAGATCTCAAATAACTTGCTTCCTTGTAACTCTTTCTGGGGATAATCCTGGGACGTATGTTCCATCAAAATGAGGGAGTTAAATCAAGAAAGAGGGAGATACAGGATCTAGGATTCAATGTGGAAGAGAGGTGATGTAAATTCCCAGGACTTGGTCGAGGGAGGCTCCAGGCTGACAGGTGGGCAGCAGCCTCAGAAGCACCCTGTAAGGGCAGAGCTGGATGGGGCAGGCTTCAGAGGTTATGTCCCCAAATCATCTACAAGAAAGACAGTGGAATGGGTAGGTTACCTGAGGTGACTGAGCAGACTAAGAGACAGCCTGGGGATGAATTAGTAATTGTGTATATAGAAAACTAAACAAATAGAACAGAGTGGTTGGTACTGCCAAGAAAAGCAAAAAGTTATACAAAAAGTGAAATATAATCCTAGTATAGCAAGAGATGTAGCTGTGGACAATATTCACAGTCATAATAATGTGAATGCCCAAATACTGCTTTAAACAAAAACAAAAAACAACCAAGAAAAGGCAATTATATTAGAGGATCCTGGAGGGAAATGTATGGAAATGGAGGAACACCAAGTGGACAAGGGCTTCATCTTCCTTAACAGGAGTCTGCAGGGAGAGTAAAGTCTGAAAGTCAAGAAATCACATTTTCAGTACGCTTATTAGACAAATGGAGGTAAACCAGATGAACAGCTGAAAGAGTTGCAGTAGTTGTTTCTAGGTAGCGGGAACTGAGGAGAGTTGAGGTGGGGATTGGAAGAAGACAAAAACGTTTCATGGTAAGTCTCGTGGTTCCATTTAATTTTTTAAACTACATACAGTGTTACATCTATAATTTCAATACAAATTCATTTATAATCTCTCACTTGGCCCATTTTAGAAAACAAATTGCCTAAGATCACACAGTATAGGAATCCCTGCTTCTCAAACCACACACCAGGCTCATGTATGTGTGTCTGTGTGTCCCATATCTAGAAACTGGTCCATCTAGACATGGGACATATTTCCTGTCCCAATGCAAAACCAAAACCACTTAGGGCCATTCAGCATCTCTGGGATTCTTGGCTCTGGCTCCTAATAAACATGTTAAATATACTCCAGCCCAAATAGGGCATAATGATTTCTGACTTTGCCTTCCTAAGCCATCAAAGTCAAATTCTCAAAGCTTGACCACTCACAAACATCTAATGGATTTCCTTATTTTTTTTTACATATATATAAAACAAATAGGTTACTTCAGGTTTATGTCCTAGAACAATTTCTTCCTGTTCTCTTTTCCAGTGGGTTCTGAGTGATCCCTCATATCACTGCACATGTGATATTCATTGACCGCTAAACACCCCTCCCCTGGCAGGCCACCATTTTTGGCACTGCAGGGGCTTTTATACACGGAATGTAACATAGCTTTAGAGCCCCCCTTCCCATAAAATTCTTTCTTCTGGAACCATGCAATGAAATTCACCTCACACAGTGGGAAACTCCTTATAAAAAGCCCTTTTTGGTATTTGACTTGCTATAAGTACCTTTGTATGAGGACCCAAACTACCCAACCCACACAGAATTCTGTGTTATAGCAGGATGCATGTGTCTGTGATGTATTAAGAATACACTGCTTGAATTGCAACCATCATGGAACAAGTGAGCTCTCTCTAATCCACCTTCTGAACATTTGTTAGCCTCAGCAGGTGGAAGAGGCCATTTTAAATGGCAGGAATATTAAAATGCTGGGGAGCAAAGCAGATTTCAGAGCATTGACTTAGAAGTGTTTTCTCAACTTTTGCCTACTAGTACCCTAATCTCCATCCACTCTTGACACTGGCCATTAAGGGACAGATGTGTCATGTGCCTCCTGATATGATTGATATACAAAGGACACATCACTCCCCTGGTAATCCTGCCAAAAAATGTATAACTCAAATCTAATCATGAGGTAACATCATATAAACCCAAATTCAGAAACATTCTACAAAATAACTGGTGATTTTGTAGAGGCAATTCAGAGAATTTAAATTATCTTATCACTTCTATAAATTCTGCTCCTCAAAATACTACTAGTGATTTGAGTATTTCCAAAGACCTACTTTTTAACCTTTGCCTCAATACACTGCTTCAGACTACAATTTGGTGCTATTTAAATCTTTAGAAAGGTAGAACCGGGAAGGAAAACATTTTCCTCCTCCCTTTTTTTTTATCAGATTCTATCAGATTACACTGATGAAATTCTTGGTTGATGTTAGCACTTACCCTTGTTTTCACTTCACCAATACAAGTTGGAAAATAAAACTTTTAAAACAAAAATATGTATACTCGTTTCCAAAGGTGAGTTCCAGGAAGGTAGACTGAGGAACAAAGTGATCCAAAAAAAACAAGGAGAAGAGGAAGGCCATAGAATTCCTCAGCCAGAATTTCACAAAACGACCTCATCAGCTTCTCAAGAGCTGTGAATTTGCTGAACAAAAGAATCATTATAAAGAAAAATATGTATTTTTTTATCCTGCCTGTTAATTTAGATAGACACTGCCCTTTTATATTCCCAATTCATTACTTTGCTCTTTTATGCCCAAATCCATTATAAAAGTTGTACAGATGGGCAACATGAGAGTCCATTCCTAGAACTTAGAAAAAGATTACCCTCTTCATAAGTAAAACTTAGTAAGAAGAACAGGAATGATAACCCATCGCAGATGCAACTCACCCCAACAATGGGCTGAAAACAACACTCAAGGAAAATGATTTGGAAAGAAAACCCAAGTGACTGGCTGTCTCCTAGGGACAACAATGTAACTTTTACACAGCAAGCTTCTACAGAGCAGCAAACTAACTGATAAACTTCCTGCTTGGTACACAGGATCTCCACCAAAGATGACTCTAATTAACAAAGAAGTTTAAATTTCTCACTATATTGTGACATTCAGACCAATTTCATTGCATTTATTCAATTCTGTACTAAAAATGTATCTCTTTTGTGCTGACAAGTTTGGGGTTGCTTCACCTTCACTCCATTTCCCTCCCTGCTCTCATAGAACTGTTCCAGATTTGCTTAAATTTTTCAGAATGCAGTAAGCCAAGACTTCCTCTACTTCAGTGGCTCTCAACTTTGGTTGCATGTTGGAATCTCCTGAGGCACTTTTAAAATGTATGGTAGTCAAGCTGTACCCCAGAACAATTTTTTTTTTGTAATTTTCTTTTTGTATTTTTCCCCCCTGGTGAGAAGTGGGGGAAGAGCCAGACAAACTCCCACATGCGCCAGACCAGGATCCACTCAGCATGCCCACCACGGGGCGATGCTCAGCCCCTCTGGGGCATTGCTCCGCTGCAATCGGAGCCATTCTAGCACCTGAGGCAGAGGCCATGGAGCCATCCTCAGCCCCTGGGGCCAACTTTGCTCCAGTGGAGCCTTGGCTGCAGGAGAGAAAGAAAGACGTAGAGAGAAAGGAGAGGGGGAAGGGTGGAGAAGCAGATGTGCCCTGGCTGGGGATCGAACCCCGGACTTCCACAGGCCAGGCCGATGCTCTACTGAGTCAACTGGCCAGGGCCAACTCCAGAACAATTAAATCTACGTTTATGGGTATGGGACCCAGGCATCAGCATTTTTTAAAGATCCTCAGGTCATTCCAATATGCAGCCAGCCAAGATTGGAAATGTTATTTAGATATATCTCTATTGTGGGAAAGCACTGCCTTAACATTCCTCTGTGTCCTGGAACCAGCTTCCGAAAACAGCTAGTTATTCCTTCTCCTTTCCTCCTGAAGTACTTTTTCTGTCTAGCCCAAGACACCTGCTTGTATGTACTGTTCCTTAATCCCCAGCTGAAGAAACCCCCAACCCCTCCCCATTCTCCTAGACAGCAAAATTATTCAAAAAGTTAAAACATTTGTTTGTACTGCTATAGACCGCAGCCACTACCAGCCACAGTGACTGCCTCAGAGTCCCAATCGATGTTAAAACTATCCTAAATGGATTTCCTTCAGATGTTTTTGTTAGCAGTATAACACAGTGCCCAGAGGTTTCTCCACTAAGGAACCTTTCTAGAGAGTTCTAGAATGCAGCTTTCACTGAAACAGATACACAATTTAAGAAGAATTAAAGTTGACTCCACAGATAGGGTACTGATTACATCTCTCCAGGTGCATTCATACAGTTGTATTTTTAAAAAATCAAATTCTGCAGACGCAACAGGAGGATGAACTTGCACTGGGATGCTCCTAATTGTGGACCCCTGAGGCAAATACATTTCTCACAGCAGGAAACACCACGTGGTACAATGCAGTGATGACTAGTATTTGATAAAGCACTCCAGATCTCCTGAGATTCCCACAGCAGACATGTTTGTCCAGTCACAAAACCAAGCCAGCTCCTCAGGTAACCCTATAATCAATTAGAGATAGACCTATTTGATGGGAACAGTGTGAACCTTTTAATGTAATACAAGCAACAACCAAAAAAAAACACTAAAAACCCCATTTGGGTTTAAACCTCAGCTTTGCTTCTTTCCAGCTGTGTGAACTCAGTTTTGCCTTAAATTATCAACAATGATGGCTGTTGAGCAGCTCTCCCAGGGTTTGTGGCTAGTGCCCGGCATATATTAATCTAGAAGCTCAGTGGCTCTTGGTACCGTCTGGAGCTGCCTCTCCTTTGTCTCTCTCTCTCTCCATCTCACCTTCTGAACACTGTAGACAGCAATGAATTATGTTTAGAGTTCTTGGCTAAGAATAACTGAAGAACTCAGCAGTTCTCCTTGCTTAGAACCCAAACTCCCTAAGGCCCCCTTTCATCTCCTGCTAGCCTCTTACTTCCACATCAGAAGTTCTTGAGGATGGACGCTGAGTATGGGGATTACTTTTTAAACTTTGCAAATAGACACTTACTAGGGTCAATAACAATCTGTATTACATTTGCTAAGTTATAAACATCAAATTTAGTTTAGGATGTGACTTCCCCTAAATTCTTTGTACTTATTGACAAGGTCATATTGTAAGATTCTTCAATCTTTATCTCTGTGAGGTGTTAATTTAACAACTGGAAAACTGCCTGACTGCTGGTGGCACAGTGGATAGAGCATTGATCTGGGTTGCTGAGGTCCCAGGTTCAAAAGCTTGAGGCCGCCATCTTGAGCATGGGCTCATCCAGCTTGAGCATGCAGGATCACTGACTTGAACATGGGATTACCACCAGGATCCCAAGGTTGCTGGCTTGAGCCCAAAGGTTGTGACTTGAGCAAGGAGTCACTGGCTCTGCCTAAGACCCCAGGTCAAGGCTCATGTGAGAAGCAATCAACGAACTAAAGTGACGTGACTACAAGTTGATGCTGCTCATCTCTCCCTCTCTCTCTCAAATAAACAAATAATAAATAACAAAAACTGGAAAACTTACATACTTTGGTTGGAGTACATCATACACAACAGAATTTGAGATCAGAATGTTAAAACACCCCAACAATGGGCCTATACTTCTGCTGGGATAGCAAGCAGCGTTGTTTTGAATTCAACACCTTCACCTTATTCATTAGTATATTGAGAATAGAAATGCCAGCAGAACATATGTTGGAGAAATATACTGAAACAGTCAAAAATATTCACAACCCCAGAAGCTGAACAACCATTAGTTTAGAATGTGCTTTTCTTCTAAAGACACATTCCTCAAACTCTGCAAAAAATCATGCTCAGAAGTTTCTGTGCTACTGTCCTACATTAATTACAATATTAAAATGTGTTTAAATAGGCCTCCATGATTGGGTGTTCGTTGCTTATTTAGTTGATCCAATCAAATACAGAGGCACTGGCAGGGTCAAAGTCTTGTGTCTGCCTGTGGCAGAATGCCAAGTAAAAACAGATAATTATTAAATGCTTCTGATTAAGTTGAAGTTGGCTTCTTTTGCAAAATCAATTAAACTATCTTCTAAACTTCTAATTTAGCTTAAGCAATTCCTCTTAAGCTAAATTACCTTCAAGACTTCTCACTACTGTTTTCAGTGTAGAAATACTTCAGATTTTCTTTTCAGGCTTTCAAAGTGCTTTCACTGCTTATTTTATTTACCATAATCTTACTTTGTAGGCAAGAAAGTTAGACTCCAGGAAAGAATATCTCTTTGCCTTCAAAGGGATATTCCTGGATAGCCCAAATTGTAAGAAAGAATCAGTGCAGAGCCAAGAATGCATTTTTTACAGTGTGACGAACTGTCACAAGGGTACATTCTCTTTCTAGAGCTGATTTTTCAGCTCCTACCCTGGGTTCATACCAGGAAGGTATGAATGGTCTCTCATGGGCATTTCCTAGGTTATCCTCCAACTTGGCCATAACTACACACTCCTCCCCCACCCCGCATCTTCCTGAAGGTTGCCAGAGCTCCGGTGTTGAGTCTGCAGTTCGGAAGTCCCACTACTGTCACGTCACAATGATGACCAGCCTGCAAAACTCTGGCGGGTACAAGAGCACAGAAACCACGTCTGAAAGCAGGGGATCGCCAGAACCCATTCCTTTAAGGACATGGCCCTCCGACCCGGGCCTGCCAAACCACCGCTGATGACACATTCAGAGGGCGCATCACTGATCACAAAGCCCATGTTGTCAGAGGCTCTTCTTCAGTCTCCGAGAGCCGGTTCTGGCGGTCCTCGCTCTTTTGCCAGTCCCTCAACTCCGTATTCCCTGTACCCGAGCCGGCGCCCGCCACAGCCTCAGTGTCCCGCACGTACCTACGTCGCCCAGGAAGCAGCCGTCCGCGGTCCAGGGTTCCATGACGCTTGCTGCCGAGCGCCCCCGGCGCCGAATGCGGGTGACTCACCGTGCCGGTGACAAGGGCCTCCTGCTGAGATGGCCGCGAGCGCCGGGAGTTGTAGTTTCCGGGTCCTGCTGGCGCGCCTCACGGAACTCGAGGCCAGCGCCACGTCGTGGTCATCTACGACCAATTCCGCTGTCGCTGCCGCCTTGCTTTGCTGGGCGAAACATATGTCCGTGTGCAAAATATGTGTACACGTGCAAAACGTGCCCGTGTGTTCATGTATCCAAGGCCAAAACAGGTGCCATGTACAAAACATGTATCTATGTGTCCATGTGCAAAACGTGCCCAGCTGCTAAAACTCACTACCATCCTTTGTATTGATGGCACTCAGTAAAGCCCCAGAGTTCCTCTAGGCTTTAATTTTAAAGCTGAACTTCCTAATTGGAGCTGAGGTACTCCGTTTCATCTTTGAGAGGACGTCATAAATTCCATATCGTTTACATTCATTAAAAAACAAAAAACAGCCTCACCAGGCGGTGGAGCAGTGGATAGAGCGTTGGGCCGGGATGCGGAAGACCCAGGTTCCAGACCTGGAGGTCGCCAGCTTGAGCGCGGGCCCATCTGGCTTGAGCAAAAGCTCGCCAGCTTTAACCCAAGGTCGCTGCCTCCAGCAAGGGGTGGCTCCTTCTGCTGAAGGCCCCCAGTCAAGGCACGTGTGAGAAAGCAATCAATGAACAACTATGGTGTCAAAACGGCAATGAAAAACTAATGATTGATGCTTCTCATTTCTCTCTGTTCCTGTCTGTCTGTCTCTACCTATCCCTCTCTCTGACCCTCTCTCTGTACCTGTAAAAAAAAAAAAAAAAAAAAATTATTTCATTAAAAAAAAAGAAACCGCACCTTTCCAAGACTCATGAGGGAAGTGAGACCCTGTTTTAAATGACTCCAAGTTGACAACTGGAGCTTTTTTTAAACCTATCCTGACCTGACCTGAGCCTAAATGTAGAAGTTAGGGCTGGAAAGTAAAAATATCAGGAATTGTCTCGTCCAGAAATATATAATAAGGACAGCAGAGAGCAGAAGTTTTGATGGGTCATCCAGGCAGAGATTTCCCCAAGCACTTGAATGGCCAGTCCAGACAACAAGACATTGTATTTTGAACTGAATTTTCTTTGCAAGTTTCTTTATTAAATGTACATTTTTGAATTAAAACATTTGCCATGGGATGTTACGTTTTCCCCATTACAATGCCATGTGCTTGTTTGTGTGTTTGAATATTCTTCAATATTTCTTCTTGACAAAGTATCTAGATTTGAGTGTAGATCCTATTTCTATATTTATGTACATACAATATATATATATATATATATATATATATACTGCTCACAAAAATTAGGGGATATTTTATTGTTTCATAGTCATCTTGAAATATCCCCTAATTTTTGTAAGTAGTATATTTATATTTATATACTTAAGTCTATATATGAATGAATGAAAGTATATGCTAAAATATCACAAAGCAAACATTTCTTGTTAGTTTATTATGTTGTCATTTTCCTTCACTCTTGTTCAATTTTAATAGTTAATTGCAGAAAAGCTTTTTAAAATTTTCATGTGTATTCTGAAAGAATTCCCTCTTTCCTAAAATAAAATAGAATTGTTCCTAAAATAGTCATCAAATAGTTTGTTGATTTTTGTGCTGATCTCCTTTCATTACATATTAGGATTAATTACCTTTTTTTCTTTTTTCTTTAGATATAATGGACATATAACATACTAGTTTCAGGTATATAGCATAATGATTGGATATTTGTATGTATTGTAAAATGATCATAACCACTATAAGTCTAGTTTAACATTCATCACCCACACATAACTGGAAATTATTTTTCTTATGATGAGAATTTTTAAGATCTACTTTCTTAGAACTTTTGAAGATACAGTACTGTATTATTATTCACCATGCTGTATATTACATCCCATGACTTATTTTATAACTGGAAGTTTGTAGCTTTTGACCCCGTGCATACACTTTGCACCCCACCCCAACTTCTGGCAATCACCAATTGGTTCTCTGTAACTGTGAGATCATTCTTTGTGTATTTTGTTTAAGATTCCACGTATAAGTGGGATCATACAGTATTTGTCTTTCTCTGCCTTGTTTCACTTAGTATAATGTCCTCAATATCCATTATATTGTCACAAATGGCAAGATTTTCTTCTTTTTATGTCTGAATATATTCTAGTGGGGTGGGTGTGTATGTGGGAAATCACATTCCGTTTACCCATTCATCAATTGATGAACACTAGGTTGTTTTCATGCATTGACTATTATAAATAATGCTGCAATAAAAATGAGGTACAAATATCTTATCAAGTTTAAGTGTTTTCATTTCCTTTGAATAAATACCCAGAAGTGGAATTGCTGAGTCATATGGTAGTTTTATTTTTAATTATTTAAGTATTCGCCTGACCAGGCGGTGGCGCAGTGGATAGAGCATCGGACTGGGATGCGGAAGACCCAGGTTTGAGACCCCAAGCTCGCCAGCTTGAGCGCGGGCCCATCTGGCTTGAGCAAAAGCTCGCCAGCTTGGACCCAAGATTGCTGGTTCCAGCAACGGGTTGCTCGGTCTGCTGAAGGCCCGCGGTCAAGGCACATGTGAGAAAGCAGTCAATGAACAACTATGGTGTCACAATGGCAACGAGAAACTGATAATTGATGCTTCTCACCTCTCTCCGTTCCTGTCTGTCCCTATCTATCCCTTTCTCTGACTCTCTCTCTGTCCCTGTTAAAAAAAAAAATTATTTAAGTATCCTTTATATTGTTTTCCATAGTGGCTGTACCAATTTACATTCTCACCAACAGTGCAGAACAGTTCCCTTTTCTTCAGCGTCTTGATTATCATTGATTTACAGTAGATTTTTGAATCAAGAAGTTTTGAGTCCCTCTACTTTGTTGTTCGTTTTCAGAATTGTTTATTGGCTATTCTGGGTCCCTTGCAATTTCATATGAATTTTAAAAATAGTTTTCCAATTTCTACAAACCCATCTAGGGATATGATGGAGATTGTGTGTACAGTGTAATCTGTAGATTAATTTGTTGGGTATTGCCATTTTAATAATACTAAATCTTCTGATCCAAGGAGATGTTTTCCCACTTATTTATATTTCTTTAATTTCTTTTAACAATGTATTGTAGTTTTCAGAGTGTAAGATTTGCACTGGTTTTGTTACATTTACTCCTATGTATTCTATCATTCTGACTACCATTAAGTGGAACTGTTTTCTTAGTTTTATCTCTGGATTTTTCATGCAAGTATATACAAATACAGTTGATTTCTGTGTATTTATCTTGTATCCTGCAACCCTGCTGAACTAATTTATTAACTGGACTTTACAGGCTTCCTTAGGATTTTCTATATACCAGATCATGTCATCTGAAAATAGAGATAGTATTACTTTTTCCTTTCTACTCTAGATGCCTTTTACTTTTGTTTCTTTCTTAATTACTAGGCTAGAACTTCCAGTACCATGTTAAATAGAAGTACAGTAATGAGAACAACCCTGGCCAGATAGCTTGGTTGATTAGAGTATCACCCTGAAGGTCAGAGGTTGCCAGTTCAATACCTAGTCAGGGCACATGCAGGAACAGATTGTGTTCTCTTCTCTCTCTTTCTCTTTCTTTCTCTCTCTCTCCTTTCCTCTTTCACTAAAATCAATCAACAACAACAACAAAAAGAATAAGAGCAGGCACTCTTCTCTTGTTCCTGATCTTAAGGAAAAACCATCCAGTAATTCTAGTTATTGTCTTTTGTGTGAGAGAGAAAGAGGAGGAGAGATAGTGAGACAGACTTCTGCACACACCCCTATTAGGATCCACCAGGCAACCCCATCTAAGGTTGATGCTGGAGTACCAAGCTATTTTTAGCACCTGAGGCCGAAGCACTTGGACCAACCAAGCTATCCTCAGCACCCAGGGCCTCGCTTGAACCAACTGAGCCACTGGCTGTGGGAGGGGAAGTGGGAGAAGAAGAGGAGATGGAGGGGGAGAGAAGCAGATGGTTGCTTCTCATGCGTGCTCTGACTGGGAATCAAACCCAGGATGTGCATACCCTGGGCCAACGCTCTATCCATTGAGCCACCTGCCAGGGCCTTTTTTTTTATAATTAGTATTATCAAGATCTAGTATCTCTCTACTTGGAATGGAGGAACTTACAAAACTAAATACATCACTTTTAGATTAGTTCTTTAACTTTCCTTTGTTTTTTACAATGTAAAATGTGGCTAAGTTATGTAAGTGATTAATTAGGCTACACTGATGAAAGTTTTCATTTTGTCTCTGGTATAATTTGCATTAAAGTACTTTATGAAATAAAAATGGTCTACTAGCACTAATTTTAGCACATTCCACTGAGCAAATCTATCACACAGATACTTCTTAAATGCTCAGTAGATTGAATAAATTCTGTTATGTCTAGTTTTTTTTTAAAGAGACTTTCACACTTAAATATAGTGTTAGAATGGGTTTTCCATAGATACTTTTATCAAGTTGAGGAAGATCCCCTCTTTTACTAGTTTGTGAGTGTTGGATTTTGTCAAATGCTTTTTCTGTGGCTATTGAGAGAACCATGTAACTTGGTTTTTTTTGTTCTATTGTTATGACATATTACATTAATTTATTTTTTGATACAAAATTAACCTTGTATTTCTGGAATAAATCCCACTTACTTCTGGTGTATAATTCTTTTTACATGTTGTTGGATTCAGTTTGCTAGTATTTTGTTGAGAATTTTTGCATTCATGTTTATAAGAGATATAGGTCTGTTGTTTCCTTTTGTGATAGTTTTGTCTGGATTTTATTTTTTGTATCAGGATAACACTGGCCTAATAAAATGAGATGGGAAATGTTCACCCCTCTTATATTTTGGAAAAAGTTTGTGTCAACTCATTTTATAAGGCCAGTGTTATTCCTTAATTCTTGTACTAATCTTTATTATTTCTTACTACTTGTTTTGGGTTTAATTTCTTCTTTTATCAGTTTCTTAAGGTGTGGGTTAGATTATTGACTTTTCTTATTTCTTAATCTAGGCATTTACAGGTATAAATTTCCCTTTAAACATTTTCTTTAGCTATATCCCATAGGTTTTGGTATGTAGTGTCTTAATTTTCACTCAGTGCAAAGTATGTTTTTAAATCCCCTTTTGATTTATTTTTGAACTCATTGGTTACTTAGCACTGTGTTAATTTACACCTATTTGTAAGTTTCTTAATCTTTTTTCTGGTTATTGATTACTACTTTCATTCCTTTGTGCTCAGAAAAACACATTGAATTTAATGAGATTTGTTTAATGACCTAGTATAATCTACTCAATATAATGTTTTATGTGCACTTCAGAAGAAAGTATATTCTGTTGTTTGAGTGGAGTGTTCTATATATGACTGTTAGGTTTAGTTGGCAGGCAGTGAGTGTTGTTTAAGTCTTCTATTTACTTGTGATCTCTTAGTTATTTTATCCAGTATTAAAAGTGGAGTGTTAAAAAAAAGGAAAGTAGTAAAGTCTCCAACAAGTATTGTTTAATTGTCTCTTTCTCCCTTTATTGCAGTTTTTGTTTCATGTGTTTTGTAGTTCTGCTATTTCTATTTGTAATTGTTTTCTCTTCCCATGAATTGACACCTTTATCATTATAAAATTTTCTTCACCTCTAACATCTTTTTTGTTTTAAACTCTATTTTGCCTTATATTAGTATAGTTATTTTCACTTTCTTATGAATCCTATCTTGTCTTTTTTCCATCCATTTACTTTCAATATATTTGTGTCTTTGAATCTAACGTGTGTCTCCTTCAGAGAGCTTACGATTGGATTATTTTTAAAATTCATTCTGCTTATCTCTACCATTTGATTGGATTGTTTAGTCCATTTACCTTTAATGTTATTGATATGACTGAATTATGTCCCTTATATATTCTTTCTTTCCCTGTACATCTCATGTCTTATTGGGTCTTCTATTCTTACTTTACTGTTTCCGTTTGCATTAAGTAAATATTTTCTATTGTAGTATTTTCATTTTTCTAAATTTTTTTTTGTTGTTGTTAGTGGTTGCTTTCAGGTTTGCAATAGACATCGTAACTTACCAGAATCAACTTCAGATTTATACTAGTTTAATTCCAGTGATGTGTAGAAATGCTACACCTTTACTCTACTCCTTTTTCTTTCCTTTTGTGGTATTATTGTTATACATATTACACCTATTAAATATCACAAACCCAACAATATATTATAATTATTACATTACCATCTGTTATGTCCTTAGCCAAATACAGCCTTGATCCTTGATGCTTTTATCAGCAAATGTTATCTATATTTCCATATGTTTTAGGCCCTATATTACCATATATACAAATTATTTCATATAAGGCTTTAAAAATAAGTTTTGAGAAGAGAGAAAAATATGCACTTCTACTGGGTCTTTTTTTATCATTACATAATAAACTTTACCAGTGTTTGTTTCTTCATTAGAATTCAGATTACCAGCTGGGTCACTTGGTCTCAACCTGAAGAAGTTCTTTGGTATTTCTTCTAAGGCAGATCTGCTAGCAACAAATTCAATTTTTGTCTATCAGGGACAGTCTTTTATTCTTATTTATTTATTTATTTATTTATTTTCTTCTTCTTTTCCAAGTGAGAGGAAGGGAGACAGAGAGACAGACTCGTGCATCTGCACCAACCAAGATCTACCCGCAACCCCTGTCTTGGGCTGAGGCTCTGATCATCAGGGCCATGCTCACAACTGAGCTATTTTTAGCAGTTGAAGCAGAGGCTCCACAGAGCCATCCTCAGAGCCTGGGGCCAATGTAATCAAGCCATGGATGTTGGAGGGGAAGAGAGAGAGAGAAAGAGAGAAAAGGGGGAGGGGATGGGTGAGGAAGCAAATGGTTGCTTCTCTTGTGTGCCCTGACTGGGAATCAAACCCAGGACATCCACAAGCCGGGCTAATATTCTACTTCTGAACCAACCGTCCAGATACTCATCTTTATTTTTTAAAAATAGGTTTGCTGAATATATGGTCCTTGGTTAACAGGGGGTTTTTTCCCTTTGAACACTTTGAATATGTTATCCCACTGTCTTGTATCTGCTGAGAAGTCAGCTCTTATTCTTATTGGAGTTTTCTTGTAAGTGATGTAATTTTTCTGTTGCTACTCTCAAGATTTTGTTGTTGTCTTTGACTTTCAGCATTTTTACTGTGATGTGTCCGTTTGTGAATCTCTGAATTTATCCCACTTGGAGTTTATTGAGCTTCCTGAATGTGTGTTTTATTTGTTTCTCAATAAACTTGTGGAGTTTTTATCCATTAAATCCTTGAATACTTTTTCTTCTTCTTTCTTTCTCTCTGCTACTGTCTGCCATTACATTTATGTTGGTGTACTCAGTGTTGTCCCACTCTTTATTTTTCTTTATTCTTTTCTTTTCTCTGTTCTTCAGTTTGCAAAATCTCTATTGACCTAACTTCAAGTTTGCTAGTTATATCTTCTTCACATTCAGATCTACTGTTGAGCCCCTCATTTCAGTGATTGTGCTTTTCAACTCCATATTTTCCATTTGGATCTTTCTTATAAATTATCTTTATTGATATTTTCCATTTGATGTGATATTGTCATCATTCATTCATTCCTTTACTTCTTTAGACTTTAGTTTGTCGAACATATTTATAGTGGCTACTTTGAAGTCTTTCTCTGTTAAATGCAACACTAATCACTCTCACAGGAGTTTGTATTTTCTCAGTGTATGGGTAATATTTTCTTGTTTCTTTGCATACCTCATAATTTCTGGTTGGAAGCTGGACATTTTAGATAATAAATTGTGCCACTCTGTCTACTGGTCTCCCTCCCTTTTCTGGGGCTTGTTAGTTATTTGCTTCTTTATCTATTTAATGATCAGCTGGTTTGTTTAGTGGTATCTATTTCCATATACACACAGTATTGAGTTTCTGTTGTTTCTTCTTAGGAAGGCACAGCTTTGAGTATGCCCACATCACTTTGGTATGACAGTAGTATTGGTATAGCTCTCTTCCTGAAATACCAATAACTTCATATCTACTAAAGAAATACAATTTGTGCTAAAAAACAAAACAAAAATTCTTATGAAGATAATACCAGCCCTTATGACTTCATTGCTTAATTCTATTACACATTTTTGGAAAAAATAGTACCAATTTTAATCAAAGTATTTTGAGAATCAAAAGAGAATAGAATACTTACCAATTCATTCTGTGAGGCTAGAGTTACCCTAAAACTAAGACCTTACAAGAAAAGTGAATCATAGACTGATATCCCACATGCACATAATTGCCAAAATCTTTAACAATACATCAATAATTTGTGTCCAGTAATATATGGAAAAGCATAATGCATCCTAATTAAATTGGTTTTATCCCAAGAACACAAAATTGGCTCAACATTAGAAAAATCAATGTAATTCATCATATTAGTAGACTAAACAAACAAACAAAAAAACGGTGCAATCCTCTCAAATGCAGACAAAATTCAACAACTATTTATGATAAAAGCTCTCAAAAACTGGAAATAAAAAAGAAAATCCTCAACCTATAAAAGACAAAGCCCTGGTTGGCTGGCTCAGTAGATAGACCATTGGCCCAGCATATGAACATCCAGGGTTCAACTCCCGAACAGGACACACAGGATAAGAGACCACCTGCTACTCCCTCCCTCTCCCCCTTCTCTCCCTCCTTCTCTCCCTTCTCTCACTCATTCCCTCCCACAATGGCTCAACTGGTTCAAGCATTGACCCTGGACACAGAGGATAGCTTGGTTGACTTAAACATCAGCCCCAGAGAGGAGTTTCTGGATGAATACCAGTAGGGGTGCATATGGGAACCTGTCTCACTATTTCCCTCCTCTCACTTAAAAAAAAAAACACGGAACATTTAAGTTAAAATCTTTTATATGTCATTATCTTAAAAGCTTTAAACAATAAAGAAAGGAAAAATTATTGGAAATTACAAGAAGATATTTTTATTTGCTTTCAACATGTTTGTCTTAAAAATAATACACTCACACAAATAGCTATTAGATCCAATAAGTGATTAGTAAGTGGCAGGATATAAGATTTATATAGAAAAATGTCAATTGTATTATTGCTATACACTGGAAACAAACCGTTGTAAATTAAAACTTTCAAATACCATAACAAACATAAAGAGATAACCTGACCAGTCAGTGGTGGTGCAGTGGATAAACCAGGGGTCGGGAACCTATGACTTGTGAGCCAGATGTGGCTCTTTTGATGGCTGCTTCTGGCTCGCAGACAAATCTTTAATAAAAATAATAATAAAGTTAAAAATAGAAAACATTCTCATGTATCATAATCCATTCATTTTCTACTGCTCATGTTCATGGTTGCGGGTGGCTGGAGCCAATCACAGCTGTCCTCTGGGACAACACCAATTTTTATTGGATAATGCGTAACGTACACGGGTCGTAGTGAGGTCAGGAAGTAAACTTCCCTCCTTTTAATCAAGTAGTTAGCTAGCTAATTGCAGAAACCCTTTTGATGAAGAAGATGGCTGAAAGAAAAAAAGATAAGGAGTATCATACTTTTCAGCAGGAATGGACAGAGGAATTCGCCTTTGTGGAGAGAGCAGGTTCTGCAGTGTGTTTAATATGCAATGAAAAAATTGTACTGATGAAATGGTCAAATATAAAGCAACACTTCGACTCACGCCATACCACATTTGCATCGAAATATCTAGCGGGGAAGAGCAGGAAGAAAGCATGACAAGAGCTACTGTGCAGAGTGCAAGCTAGTCAGCAGCAACTCTGTCTTTGGGCCCAACAAGGTGACTGGAATTCAGCTAGCTTTGCTTATGCTTTAGCAATTGTGAGAAAGGGAAAGCCATTCACAGATGGGGAGCATGTCAAAACACTCATGCTTGATGTTGCCAATGAAATTTTTGACAAGTTTTTGGGTAAAGACAAGATAATCAAACAAATAAAAGACATGCCTCTGTCGGCAAGAACTGTTCACAATCATACCATCATTATGGCAAATCAAATTGAGGCAACACAACTGAAGGACATAAATGCAGCACCATTCTTTTCTCTCACTTTGGATGAGTCAACAGACGTAAGCCATTTATCCCAGTTCAGCGCGATTGCAAGGTATGCTATCAGTGACACACTACAAGAGGAAAGTCTTGCTGTTCTGCCTATGAAAGAGACAACAAGAAGGGAGGTTTTTTTATTCAAGTCATTCACTGGGTTCGCTAAAGAAAAAAATCTACCAATGGATAAACTTATTTTGGTGTGTACTGATGGTGCTCCATGCATGGTGGGGAAAAACAGAGGATTTGTAGCGCTTCTTCATGAACATGAAAAGAGATCATCCTAAGTTTTCACTGCATCCTATATCAGGAGGCGCTTTGTGCTCAGATGTGTGGCGAGCAGTTTGGTGAGGTGATGTTGCTGGTTATTCAGGTAGTCAACTTTATTGTTGCCCAAGCTTTAAATGACCGCCAGTTTAAAACACTGCTGGATGAAGTTGGGAATAATTATCCTGGTCTGCTTCTGCACAGCAACGTATGTTGGTTGTCAAGAGGGAAGGTGCTCAGCCATTTCGCAGCTTGTCTGAGCAAAATCGGGACTTTTCTTGAAATGAAAAACGTCGAGCATCCTGAGTTAGCTAACACTGAGTGGCTCCTGAAGTTCTACTATCTCGAGGACATGACTGAACATCTGAACCAGCTCAATGTGAAAATGCAAGGTGTTGGAAATACAGTCTTATCCCTTCAACAAGCAGAGTTTGCATTTGAAAATAAGCTGGAACTCTTCATCGCTGACATTGAAACAGGTTGTTTACTACACTTTGACAAACTGGGAGAGTTTAAAGATGCATGCATAGCAATTGACCCTGCTCAACATCTTGATCTCCAGCAGCTAGTGGGCTTCTCATCTAATCTGCAATCATTCAAAACGTGCTTTGAAGAATTTCATGAGTGCACTCATCCTTTTAAGTTCACCACCCATCCACACGAGTGTGCAGTGGACAGCACCGACATGAGTTACATCCCCAGTGTCTCCGTCAGAGGTTTTGAGCAGCAAGCTGCTGACCTGAAGGCCTCAGACACATGGATGAATAAGTTCAAGTCACTGAATGAAGATTTGGAAAGACTTGCACAACAGCAAACAGAGTTGGCGAGCAAACACAAGTTGGGAGAAATGGAAAAACTTCAACCCGTGGACCAGCTGATTGTCAAAACTTGGAAGACGCTTCCCATCACATACCACACACTGCAACGTGTGAGTATTGCTATACTGACAATGTTTGGCTCTACGTATACATGTGAGCAGTCTTTCATACATCTAAAGAATGTTAAGACCAACCTACCATCACTTTTAATGGGTGGAAGTCTCAACGCCTGCATGAAGCTTAACCTCACCACATATCAACCAGACTACAAAGCCATCAGCAAAACCATGTAGCACCAGAAGTCGCATTAATGGTAAGAAGTACCTTATTCATCATTGGTTAGCAATAGTATAACAACCTTATTAAAAAGAATTCACAGCCTGACCAGGCGGTGGCGCTGTGGATAGAGCATCGGACTGGGATGCAGAGGACCCAGGTTTGAGACCCAGAGCTTGCCAGCTTGAGCGCGGGCCCATCTGGCTTGAGCAAAAAGCTCGTCAGCTTGGACCCAAGGTCGCTGGTTCCAGCAAGGGGTTACTCTGTCTGCTGAAGGCCCACGGTCAATGCACATGTGAGAAAGCAACCAATGAATCACTAAGGTGTTACGACGGCAACAAAAAACTAATGATTGATGCTTCTCACCTCTGTCCATTCCTGTCTGTCTGTCCCTATCTATCCCTCTCTCTGACTCTCTCTCTGTCCCTGTAAAAAAAAAAAAAAAAAAAAAAAAAAAAAAAAAATTAAAAAGAATTCAGAGACTTATTGTACTTTAAAAGTGTTGGGTCTTAAGTAAAATGCACACATTTACTTGTATTTAGTTTTAAACATATTGTATGGCTCTCACAGAATTACATTTTAAAATATGTGGCATTCATGGCTCTCTCAGCCAAAATGGTTCTTGTCCCCTGGGATAGACGGTAGACCTGGAATGCTGAGGTCCCAGGTTAGAAACCCTGAGGTCACCTGCTTGAGCACAGGTTTTTCAGCTTGAGTTCTGGCTCACTGGCTTGAGCACGAGATCACTGACATGATCCCAAAGTTGCTGGCTTGAGCAAGGAGTCATTGGCTCACCTTGAGCCTTCCAGTCAAGGCATATATGAGAAGCAATCAATGAACAACTAAAGTGATGCAACTACAAGTTGATGCTTATCAACTCTCCCTTTCTATCTATCTCTCTCTCAAAAAAAAAGTAAAAACATGAAGAGATAAATGTAATAAAATGTGTAACACCTATACACTAAAAATTATAAACGTTGCTAGAAAAAATTTTAAAGATCTATATAGAGATATCATGTTCATAAATTTGAAGATGGACCATTAAGATGTTAATTCTCCTCAAATTGAACTATATATTTAAAACAACTCCAAACAAAAACTTACCAGTTGTATTTTAGCTTAAAAATTGTAACCTTAGGGTCCTGGGTTCCAGGACCCAAGCACCAGCCTGCAGCCCCATTGCCTAGAACAAGCCTTCAAAACAATCCAGGATACTATTTGCGAGAAAGAGACAGATTTCTCAGACTGAGGATTCAGCTTAAAGGGACCGCACAGAAAACCTCTTTCACAAGCACTCACCCAGGTCTCCGGGAAACAGGGAGAGCTGAGAGGACCATAGTAGTAGGAAGAGAGTGTAATCTAGGAGGCACAGGGAGAAACGTTTTGAGGGAAAAGCCACCCTAACACCTGGGCTGAGTCACTCCTCAAATCGAAAGTGAATATTTTTCCTGGAACCAGCAATACCAGCAAAGGGAAGCAGGTCACCAGTCAAACAAAAGCTCCCCTGCCTGACCTGTGGTGGCGCAGTGGATAAAGCGTCGACCTGGGAACACTGAGGTCGCCAGTTCAAAACCCTGCACTGGTCTGGTCAAGGCACATATGGGAGTTGATGCTTCTAGCTCCTCCCTCCTTTCTCTCTCTCTCTCTCTCTCTCTCTCTCTCTCTCTCACACACACACTCTGTGTCTCCTCTCTAAAATAAATAAATAAAAAGAAATTGAAAGCTCCCCTGCTGCAGTCAGAGCAAAGAATCGCTTAGAAGTAGGGAGCCATCAGAGATACAGTATTCAGTGCTGAGGTCTGAGTTGCATCACCACACCCACACTGCTGAGTGCTCATGAGAGGATGGGCAGCAGTGGAATGAGGGAGCATGGTCCTGTTGGCCAGGGTAGAAGCCAGGAGCTGGTGGCAGCTGCAGTCTGGGTGCACAAGTGGAGTCTGGCCTGTGGGGGCAAAAGCCAAGGGCCAGCCATGGCTGCAGAGGGGGCGCACAAAAGCAATCTACCTGCAGGCCAGGTGTGTGAGAGATGTCCCACCTGCAGTCCCGCCAGTGGGGGCAAGGCAGAAGCCGGGGAACCAGCTGAGGCTTGTGGCTTGCATCAGGGAACATGAGCACAGCCCCACCAGTGGGGCTGAAGCTTGTGACTCGACACATGAGTGCACTCCCGCCTGCGGGGGCAGGGCGAAGGCTGGGTGACCAGCCAAGGCTTGCAGTCAGGCCATGAGAATGCAGTCCTGCCCATGGGGGGCAGGAAGAGGTAGGGGGCCAATCAGGGCTTGCAGCCCAGGCATGCAAGAGCAGTCTTACCCACAGGGGTGGTGCAGAGGCCTGAGGCAGCCAAGGCCTGCAGCCCGGGCACGCAAAATCAGTCCCACCTGAAGAGGTTAAGCAGAAGCCTCAGTGACTGCAGCGGTGGGCCGGCACAGGCAACACTCACGCCTGAATGCCCAAGGCAGTGGCAGAGGTGGTGGCAGGCCTGCAAACAGACCACACCTAGGGAACACAGAGGCCACACTCATTGATATCCTGTGGCCACACACTTCTTATACACAAACAAAATGGGAAGGCAGAGAAATGCAACCCAAATGAATCAACAAGAGAAATTCCCAGAAAAAGATCTGAATGAGATGGAAATAAGCAAATTGCCAGATGCAGAGTTTAAAATAATGATTGCTAGGATGTTCAAATATCTTAGAGCAACAATGGATGGATAACAAGCACCTATATAAAGAGATAGCAAGTTGCAAAACAAACATTGAAATAATAATAAAGAACCAGTCAGAAATGACAAATACAATATCAGAAAGGAAGACCACACTAGAAGGAATTAAAAGCATGATGGATGAAGCTGAGGATTGAATCAGCGATTAGAGGACAAGATAAACAAAAGCAAGGAAGCAGAGCTGCAAAAAGAAAAGAGGCTCAAAAAGTCTGAGGAACCTCTAAGAGAGCTCTGTGACAACATGAAGAGAAACAACATCTGCATCATAGGGGATCTGAAGGGAAAGAGAAAGATCAAGGGATATAGAATCTGATTGGAGAAATCATAGCTGAAAACTTCCCTAAATTGATGTTGGAAAAAGTCACACAAGTTCAAGAAGCACAGAGACTCCCATTAAGAAAAAATCCAAAGAGGCCTACACCAACACACAACATAATTAAAATACAAAAACTAAAAGATAAAGAAAGAATAGTAAAAGCTATAACACAAAAGTAGTCAATTACCTACAGAGGAGCCCTCATAAGGATGATATTTGACTTCGCAACAGAAAAATTAAAGGCCAGAAGTGAATGGCAAGAAATATTAAAAGTAATATAAAACAAGAGCCTACAACCAAGGCTATGTTATCCATCAAGGCTATCATTTAAAATTGAAGGAGAAATAAAAAGCTTCCCAGACAAAGAAAAACTCAAGAAATTCATTATGACCAAACCAATGCTACAAAAATTGTTAAGGGTCCTCTTGTAAACAGGACAAAGGGGGGAAAATCTAGTAAAACAGGAATGTGGATTTAAACAATAAAATTGCAATAAATAAATACATATCAATAATAGCCATAAATGTAAATGGATTAAATGCTCCAATCAAAAGACATAGGGTAGCTGCATGAATAAGAAAAAAGAATCCGTACATATGCTGTCTACAAGAAACCCACCACAAAACAAAACATATACATAGACTAAAAGTAAAAGAATAGAAATATATATTTCATGCAAATGGAAATGAAAAAAAAAGCTGGAATAGCAATACTTATATCTGACAAAATAGACTTTAAAACAAAGGCTGTAGTAAGGCATAAAGAAGGTCACTACATAATAATAAATGGAACACTCCAACAGAAAAATATAACCAATATAAATATCTATGCACCTAAAATAGGAGCACCTAAATATATAAAGAAGATTTTGATGGACATAAAGAGCGAGATCAATAGCAATAATAAAATAGTAAGAGATTTCAACAGCCCACTAACAGCGCTGGATAGATCCTCAAGAAAGAAAATTAACAAAGAAACAGAAGACTTAAAGGACACACTAGATCAACTGGATTTAATAAATATCTTCAGAACCTTTCACCCTAAAGCAGCAGAATATACATTCTTTTAAAGTGCTGTGATACATTCTCTAGGATAGACCACATGTTAAAACACAAAACGAGTCTCAATAAATTTAAAAAGATTGAAATCATATCAAGCATCTTCTCAGATCACAATAACATGAAACTAGAAATCAACTACAATAGAAAAACTGAAAAATGCTCAAACACTTGGGAACTAAATAGCATGTTATTAAATAACGAATGGGTTAACAATGAGGTCAAGGAAGAAAGAAAAATTTCTTTGAAACAAATGAAAAGGAACATACAACAACTCAAAAGTTATGAGAGACAGCCAAACAGTCCTGAGAGGGAAGTTCAGAGCATTACAGGCATACCTGTAGAAGTTAGAAAAAGCTCAAATAAACAATTTAACCCTGCTTCTAAAAGAACTAGAAAAAGAACAGCAAGTAAAACCCGGAAGAAGAAGAAGGAAGGAAATAATAATGATCAGAGAGGAAATAAATGACATAAAGGCTAAAAAAACAGTACAGAGGATCAATAAAACCAAGAGCTGGTTCTTTGAAAACATAAACAAGATTGAAGAACCTTTAACCAGACTCACCAAGAAACAAAGAGAGAAAACACAAATAACTAAACTTAAAAATGAGAGGAGAAGTAACAACTGACAGAACAGAAATACAAAGGATTGCAAGAAAATACTATAAATAACTGTATACCATAAAATTAGACAACCTAGGTGAAATGGACAAATTCCTCAAAACATATAATCCTTCAAAAATCAATATAGGCCTGGAGACGGCAAGATGGCGATGGAGTAGGCGGACGTACCAACTTCCAACTCCCAGAACCAAAGTGGATTATAACTTAATTTTAAGAACCATCATCTGGATAAACCAACTTTGAACAAAAACTAAGTGGACTGTTCAACCAAGGAACACTGAAGAAGCCAATTGAGACTGGTAAGAAAAGCAAAAACGCAGAGAGGGATGCCCAGCTCCCTGGAGCAAACAGCAGACTCGCGTGGAGGGAAGAGAGTTTAGCGGAGAGGGAGGGACCTGGGTCCCAGGAACAAAGCCCCAGCCTGCAGCCCCAGAGCCTAGAAAAGGCATTTGGACAGTATTGAGCTGTGAAACAAATGAGGATACTGTTTGTGAGAGAGAGACACTTTTCTCAGACCCAGGATTCTTCTTAAAGGGACAGTGCAGAAAACCTCTCTCACAACCACTCACCCAGGGCTCCAGGAGACGGAGAGAGAAGAGAGGACTGGAGCAGCGGGAAGAGAGTGTAGACTGGAAGGCACAGGAAGGAACACTCTGAGGGACAGCCACCCTAACCCCTGGGCTGAGTCACTTCCCAAATCGAAAACGAATATCTCCCATGGAACTAGCAATACCAGCAGAGGGAGACAGGACACCAGCCAAACAAGCTCTCCCGTGGCAATTAGAGCAGAGCTGCTTAGAAGGAAGAAGTTTCCAGGACTACAGTATGAGTGTTAGGGTCTGAGCTGCAGTGTCCCTACCCACACTGCTGAGGGTTTGCTGGAGAAATGGCAGTGGGACGTGGAAACGCGGTTCTGTCGGCAGGGGTGGAGGCCTAGCTGGCGTGAGCTTGGTCTAGCCCAGCAGGGCTGGACGGGAGAAAGCCGTCCAGCAGCTGCGGTCTGCCTGCAGCCCCACCTGTGGGGGAAAGCGGGAGGCCAGGAACAGGCAGAGATCTACTACTGAGCAGGGGCCTGTGGGCGCGCAGTATTGCCTGGTCTCCAAGGTTTGCAAACCTGCGTGAGCCAGCCCTGACCACAGGGGCGGGGCTAAAGCCCAGGATAGGTGGAGGCTTGAAGCTGTGCGTACTCCAGCAGCCCCGCCCTGCCATGGAAACCACAGTTTATGATCTCCGAACGCGTGCTGCCTCTGACCGCAGGGTCTGGGCCGAAGCCCGGAAACAGGTGGGGTCCTCAGCTGAGCAAAGGTGCTCACCCCTACTCTTGGTGCTGAGGCTTGCGACTTGAGTGCAGTGTGCAACCCCACCTGTGGAAGCGAGGCAAAGGTCCAGACAGGCTGAGGTTTGTGGAGCCGGCCCGAGAACACAGCCCCTCCCACGGAGGAGAGGCGGAAACCACAGCACCAGCCGCAGTAGGCCAGTGCCAGCAACACCCATACCCAACCACCCTAGGCAGCAGCAGAGGGGGTGGTGGGCCTGCAGACAGACCACACCTAGGGAACACAGAGGCAACACCCATTGGACTCCAGTGGCCACACCCTCCTTAGACACAGACAAAATAAGCAGGCAGAGAAATGCAACCCAAATGAATCAAGATAAATCCCCAGAGAAGGACCTGAATGAACTATATATAACCAAATTACCTGATGCAGAGTTTAAAATAATGATGACTAGGATGTTCAAAGAGCTTAGAGCAACAATGGATAGATAGTCATTATGAACACCTAAAAAAGAGATAAGAAGTATAAAAAAAGAAATTGAAATGGTAAAAAAGAATCAGACAGAAATGACAAGTAAAGTATCAGAACTGAAGTCTACAATGGACGAAATTAAAAGCAGGATGGATGAAGCTAAGGATCGAATCAGCGAGTTAGAGGACAAAATAAACAAAGGCACAGAAGCAGAGCAGAAAAAAGAAAAGAGACTCAAAAAATCTGAGGAAACTCTAAGGGAGCTCTGTGACAACATGAAGAGAAATAACATCTGCATCATAGGGGTTCCTGAAGAAGAAGAGAAAAAAAAAGGGATAGAAACTTTGTTCAATCAAATCATAGCTGAAAACTTCCCTAAATTAAGGCTAGAAAACGTTTCACATGTTCAAGAAGCAAAGAGAGCTCTATTAAAGAGAAACCCAAAGAAATCTAAACCAAGACACATCATAGTTAAAATACCAAAGCTAAAGGATAAAGAGAAAATTTTAAAAGCTGCTAGAGAAAAGAGGCTATCACCTACAAAGGAGCCCCCATAAGGATGACATCGGACTTCTCAACAGAAACACTTGAGGCCAGAAGGGAATGGCAAGATATATTCAAAGTAATGCAGAACAAGAACTTATAACCAAGACTACTCTATCCAGCAAGGCTAACGTTTAAAATTGAAAAAGAAATAAAGAGCTTCCCAGACAAAAATAAAACTCAAGGAATTCATTAAAACCAAACCAATTCTATAAGAGATGCTAAGGGGCCTGTTGTGAACAGTTCAAAGGGGGAAAAGAATATAGCAAAAGAAGAATACAGCTTTAAATAATAAAATGGCAATAAACAACTACATATCAATAATAACCTTAAATGTAAATGATTTAAATGATCCAATCAAAAGACATAGGGTAGCTGTGTGCATAAAGAAACAGGACCCATACATATGCTGTCTACAAGAGACACACCTTAAAACAAAATATGCACATAGACTGAAGGTAAAAGGATGAAAAAAGATATTTCATGCAAATGGAAATGACAAAAAAGCTGCGGTAGCAGTACTTATAGCTGACAAAATGGACTTTAAAACAAAGGCTGTAGTAAGAGATAAAGAAGGACACTACATAATGATAAAGGGAACAATTTAACAGGAAAATATAACTATTATAAATATCTACTTACCAAACACAAGAGCCCCGAGATTCATAAAGCAGACTTTGATGGATATAAAGGACAAGATTAACAACAATAATATAATAGTAGGGGATTTTAATACCCCACTAACATCACTGGATAGATCCTCAAGAAAGAAAATTAACAAAGAAATAGCAGACTTAAAGGATACACTAGATCAACTCGAATTAATAGATATCTTCAGAACTTTTCACCCTAAAGCAGTAGAATATACATTCTTTTCAAGCGTTCATGGTACATTCTCTAGGATAGACCACATGTTAGGACACAAAACTTATCTTAACAAATTTAAGAAGATTGAAATCATATCAAGCATTTTCTCTGATCACAATGCCATGAAACTAGAAATTAACCACAAAAGAAAAACTAAAAAATACTCCAACACTTGGAAACTAAATAGCATGTTATTAAATAACAAATGGATTAACAATGAGATCAAAGAAGAAATAAAAAAGTTTCTAGAAACCAATGATAATGAGCATACATTAACTTAAAATTTATGGGACACAGCAAAAGCAGTACTGAGAGGGAAGTTCATAGCACTATAGGCATACCAGGAGAAGCTACAATAAGCTCAAATAAGCAACTTGACCCTGCATCTAAAAGAACTAGAAAAACAACAGCAAATAAAGCCCAGGACCAGTAGTAGAAGGAAGGAAATAATAAAGATCAGAGCAGAAATAAGTGACATAGAGGCTAAGAAAACAATACAGAGGATCAATGAAACCAGAAGCTGGTTCTTTGAAAAGGTAAACGAGATCGATGAACCTTTAACTAGACTCACCAAGAAAGAAAGAGAGAGGACTCAAATAAATAAAATTAGAAATGAGAGTGGAGAAATAACAACTGACACAACAGAAATACAAAGTATTGTAAGAAAATGTCATGAAGAACTCTATGCAAAAAAGTTAGATATCCTAGGCGAAATGGACAAATTCCTTGAATCATATAATCTTCCAAAAATCAATCTGGAAGAATCAGAATATATAAACAGACCATGAGATTGAAACAGTTATCAAAAAACTCCCAACAAAGAAAAGTCCTGATCCTGATGGCTTCAGATGTGTATTTTACCAAAAAATTCAAAGAACTAACTTCTATCCTCCTCAAGCTATTTCAAAAAATTCAAGAGGAAGGAAGACTTCCAAACTTTTTTTTATGAGCCAAGCATAATTCTGATCCCGAAACCAGGCAAAGACATTACAAAGAAAGAAAATTATAGGCCAATATCCCTGATGAATTTAGATACTAAAATTCTCAACAAAATATTAGCCAACCAGATCCAGCAATATAAGAAAAAAATCACACACCATTATCAAGTGGGATTTATTTTGGAGAGGCAAGGCTGGTTCAATATCTGCAAATCAATCAACGTGATTCATCACATAAACAAAAAGAAGGACAAAAATCACATGATAATTTCACTAGAAGTAGAGAAAGCATTTGATAAAATCCAGCACCCATTCATGATGAAAACTCTCAGTAAAGTGGGAATACAGGGAATATTCCTTAACATGATAAAGGCTATCTATGACAAACCACAGCAAACATCATACTAAATAGGTAAAAATTAAAAGCAATCCCCTTAAGATCAGGAACCAGGCAGGGGTGCCCCCTTTCACCACTCTTATTCAACATAGTTCTGGAATTCTTAGCCACAGCACTCAGACAAGAAGAAGAAATAAACAGCATCTTATTAGAAAAGAAGTAAAACTGTCATTATTTGCAGATGATATGATATTGTATATAGAAAACCCTAAAGTCTCAGTGAAAAAACTACTGAACCTGATAAATGAATTCAGCAAGGTGGCAGGATATAAAATTATTCTCAGAAATCAGAGGCATTTTTATATAGCAACAATAAACTGTCAGCAAAAGAAATTAAGGAAACAATCCCCTTCACTATTGCAACCAAAAAAATAAGTACCTAGGAGTAAATTTAACCAAGGAGGTTAAGGACTTGTACTCAGGAAATTATAAAACATTGATAAAAGAAATCAAGGAAGATACAAACAAGTGGAAGTATATACCATGCTCATGGTTAGGAAGAATAAACATTATTAAAATGTCTATATTACCGGCTTGTTCGGTGTGGACCGGATACCTCTTTTGTGAAGGAGCAGCTGAAGAGACTCCGGCACTCGACATGGCCGATGAAAAGCCCAAGAAAGGAGTCAAGACTGAGAACAACGATCATATTAATTTGAAGGTGGCGGGGCAGGATGGTTCTGTGGTGCAGTTTAAGATTAAGAGGCATACACCACTTAGTAAACTAATGAAAGCCTATTGTGAATGACAGGGTTTGTCAATGAGGCAGATAAGATTCCGATTTGATGGGCAGCCAATCAATGAAACAGACACACCTGCACAGTTGGAAATGGAGGATGAAGATACAATTGATGTGTTCCAGCAGCAGACAGGAGGTGTCTACTAAAAAGGGAACCTGCTACTTTACTTCAGAACTCTGTTTCTCCAGACCAAGAAGACATTCTCAATTAGAAAACTGCAATTTGGTTCCACCACATCCTGACTACTACCATATAGTTTTCTCTATTCTTTCATTTCCCCCTTCCCCATTCCTTTATTGTACATAAAGTAACAGATGTATGTGCACAAGCATTTGCATTTTTTAAAAAAACTAAATGGCCAATGGTATGTTTTGATTGACATCAAATGGAGATGGGGAAAAATACTGGTTCTGTGAAAATATCCCCTTTCTCCATTAGTGGCATGCTCATTCAGCTCTTATCTTTATATTCCAGTAAGTTATTTTGCTTTCACTGTTTAACAAAAGAAAAGAACAACATAAGAATCCTTGCATACCTTGTTTGATTGGAGAATTTTAATATTTTTCATTTATCATTGTAAAACCAAGGACAATTTTATAACTTTTTTGTACGTAGCTGTTACATGTAGGGCAATCTGTCTTTAAGTAGGGATAAAATACTCTAAAAGAAATGAGTCCTAGATAGTTTTCCCTTCACGTCAAGCGTCTTGTTGTTTAAATAAACTTCTTGTTTAAAAAAAAAATGTCTATATTACCCAAAGCAATTTATAAATTCAATGCAATACCAATTAAAATACCAATGACATACTTCAAAGATATAGAACACATATTCCAAAAATTTATATGGAACCAAAAAAGAACACAAATAGCCTTAGCAATCTTAAAAAAAAATAAATAAAGCAGGAGGTATCCCTCTTCCGGATATCAAGGTATATACAAGGCCATTGTACTCAAGACAGCCTGGTACTGACATAAGAACAGGCAAATATATCAATGGAACAGAACAGAGAACCCAGAAATAAACCCACACCTTTATGGACAATTGATATTTGACAAAGGAGGAAAGAGCATAGAATGCAGTAAAGACAGTCTCTTTAACAAATGGTGTTGGGAAAATTGAACATCTACCGGCAAAAACATGAAACTAGACCATCCACTTACACCATTCACAAAAACAAACTCAAAATAGATAAAAGATTTAAATGTAAGCCGTGAAACCGTAAGCATCTTAGAAGAAAACATAGGCAGTAAGTTCTCCGACATCTGTAGCAGCAATATATTTGCCGATTTATCTCCACAGGCAAATAAAATAAAAGGCAGGATAAACAAATGGGACTATATCAAACTAAAAAGTTTTTGCATGGCTAATGACAGTAAGAACAGAATAAAAAGACAAACCACACAATGGGAGAACACATTCGACAATATGTCTGATAAAGGGTTAATAACCAAAATTTATAAAGAACTTATAAAACTCAACACCAGAAAGACAAACCATCCAGTCAAAAAATGGGCAAAAGAAATGAATAGAAATTTCTCTAAAGAGGACATACAGATGGCCAATAGGCATATGAAAAAATGCTCAACATCACTAATCATTACAGAAATGCAAATTAAAACCACAATGAGATATCACCTCACACCAGTCAGAATGGCGCTCATCAGCAAAGCAACACAGAATAAGTGCTGGCGAGGATGTGGAGAAAAGGGAACTCTCCTGCACTGCTGGTGGGAATGCAGACTAGTGCAGCCACTGTAGAAAACAGTATGGAGATTCCTCAAAAAATTAAAAATCGAACTGCCTTTTGACCCAGCTATCCTACTTTTAGGAATATACCCTAAGAACACCATAGCACTGTTCAAGAAGAAGAAATGCGCCCCCATGTCCATGGCAGCATTCTTCACAATAGCGCAGATCTGGAAACAGCCCAAATGTCTGTCAGAGGACGAGTGTATTAAAAAGCTTTGGTACATATATACTATGAAATACTACTCAGCCATAAGAAGTGATGACATCGGATCATTTACAACAAAATGGATGGACCTTGATAACATTATACAGAGTGAAATAAGTAAAACTGAAAAAAACTGAGAACCGCATAATTTCATACATAGGTGGAACATAAAAACGAGACTATGAGACATGGTCAAGGGTGTGGTGGTTACGGGGTGGTGGGAGGGAGGAGAGGAAGGGAGAGGATGAGGGGAGGAGCCCAAGGAAAATCAGATAGAAGGTGACAGAGGACAATTTGACTTTGGGTGATGGGTATGCAACATAATTGAATGACAAGATAATATGGAGATCTTTTCTTTGAACATATGTACCCTGATTTATTAATGTCACCCCATTAAAATTAATAAAAAAAAACAACTATGAAGAAAAATATACTTTATCCACAATTAAAATGTGACTACTTAAAAAAAAATCAATATAGGCCTGACCAAGTGGTGGCGCAGTAGATAGAGCATAATACTGGGATGCGGAAGACCCAGGTTCGAGACCCCGAGCTCGCCAGCTTGAGCACGGGCCTATCTGGCTTGAGCAAAAGCTCGCCAGCTTGGACCCAAGGTGGCTGGCTCCATCAAGGGGTCGGTCAGTCTGCTGAAGGCCCACAGTCAAGGCACATATGAGAAAGCAATCAATGAACAATGAAGGTGTCGCAACGAAAAAGTGACGATTGATGCTTCTCAACTCTCTCCGTTCCTGTCTGTCTGTCCCTATCTATTTCTCTCTCTGACTCTCTCTCTGTCCCTGTAAAAAAAAAAATCAATATAGAAGAATAAAAAAAACATTAACAGACCGATTTCATCAAATGAGATTGAAACAGTTATCAAAATCTCCCAACAAACAAAAGTCCTGGGCCAGATGGCTGCACAGGTGAATTTTATCAAATATTCGAAGAAGTAACTCCTAACCTTCTCAAGCTATTTCAAAAAATTCAAGAGGAGGTAAGACTTCCGAACTCCTTTTATGATGCAAGCATAATACTGATTCCAAAACAAGGAAAAGACACTACAAAGAAAGAAAACTATAGGCCCATATCCCTGATGAACTTAAATGCTAATATTTTGAACAAAATATTAGCAAACCAGATCCAGCAATACATGAAAAAAAAAATCATACATCATGATCAGGTGGAATTTATTATGGGAGACAAGGCTGGTACACTATTTGCAAATCAATTAATGTGATTCATCACAGAAACAAAAGGACGGATAAAAATCATATGGCAATATCAATAGATGCAGAAAAAGCATTTAATAAAATTCAGCACCCATTTATGATCAAAACTCTCAGCACAATGATGATACAGAGATCATACCTCAACATGATAGAGGCCATCTATCTCAAACCCAAAGGTAACATCATACTCAATGGGCAAACAAGAAAAAAGAAAGAAATCCCCTTAAGATCAGTAACAAGGCAGGGGTACCCTCTTTCACCACTCTTATTCAACATAGTTCTGGAAGTCTTAGCCACATTAATCAGACAAAAAGAAAACTTAAAAGGCATCCAAATTGGAATAGAAGAAGTAAAACTATCATTATTTGCTGATGATATGATACTGTACATAGAAAACCCTAATGATTTAGTCAAAAACTACTGGACCTGATAAATGAATTCAGCAAGGTGGCAGGATATAAAATCAATATTCAGAAATTAGTGGCATTTTTATACACCAATAATGAACTGTCTGAAAGAGAACCTAAGAAAACAATCCCTTTCACTATTGCAACAAAAAATTTAAAGTACCTAAGAGTAAATTTAATTTAACCAAAGAGATTAAATACTTGTACTTGGAAAATTATAAAACATTCATAAAGGAAATCAAGGAAGATACAACCAAGTGGAAGCATATACAATGTTCATGGATAGAAAGGATAAACATCAGTAAAATGTATGTATTACCCAAAGCAATCTATGAATTCAATGCAATTCCTATTAAAATACCAATGGCATACATCAAAGATATAGAACAAATATTTCAAAAATTTATATGGAACCAAAAAAGAACATGAATAGCCTCAGCAATCCTGAAAAAGAAGAATAAAGTGGAGGGTATCACACTTCCTGATATCAAGTTATACTACGGGGTCATCGTACTCAAAGCAGTTTGGTACTGGCATAAGAGCAGGCATATACATCAGTGGAACAGAATAGAGAACCCAGAAATAAACCCACACCTATATGAACAATTGATATTTGACAAAGCAAGTAAGAGCATACAATGGAGCAAAGACAGTCTCTTTAACAAATGGTGTTGGGAAAATTGGACAGGTACTTGCAAAGAAATGAAACTGTATCACCAACTTACACAATTCACAAAAATAAACTCAAAATGGATAAAAGACTGAAATGTAAGTCGTGAAACCATAAACATCTTGGAAGAAAACATAGGCAGTAAACTCTCCGATATCTCTCATAGCAATATATTTTCTGATTTATCTCCACAGGCAAGTGAAATAAAGGACAGAATGAACAAATGGGACTATATGCAACTAAAAAGCTTTTACACAGCAAAAGACAGCATTAACAAAAAAGAAAGACAACCCACACAATGGGAGAATATATTCGCCAATACGTCTGATAAGGGGTTAATACCAAATTTATAAAGAACTTATAAAACTCAACACCAGGAAGGTAAACAATCCAATCAGAATATGGGCAAAAGAAATGAATAGACACTTCTCTAAAGAGGACATACAGATGGCCAATAGACATATGAAAAAATGTTCAACATCATTAATCATTAGAGAAATGCAAATTAAAACCACAATGAGATATCACCACACACCAGTCAGAATGGTGCTCATTAACCAAACAACACAGAATAAGTGCTGGCGAGGGTGTGGAGAAAAGGGAACCCTCCTGCACTGCTGGTGGGAATGCAGACTGGTGCAACCACTGTGGAAGACAGTATGGAGATTCCTCATAAAATTAAAAATGAAACTGCTCTTTGACCCAGCTATTCCATTTTTAGGAATATATCCTAAGAATACCAAATCACTGCTTCAAAAGAAGAAATGTACCCCCATGTTTATTGCAGCATTGTTTACAATAGCCAAGGTCTGGAAACAGCCAAGTGTTCTTCAGTGGATGAGTTGTTTAAAAGCAGTGGTACATAGCCTGACCTGTGGTGGCGCAGTGGATAAAGCGTCGACCTGGGAACACTGAGGTCGCCAGTTCAAAACCCTGCACTGGTCTGGTCAAGGCACATATGGGAGTTGATGCTTCTAGCTCCTCCCCCCTTTCTCTCTCTCTCTCTCTCTCTCTCTCTCTCTGTGTCTCCTCTCTAAAATGAATAAATAAAAAAAAATAAAAATTAAAAAGCAGTGGTACATATACACAATGGAATACTACATGGCCGTGAGGAAGAAGGAAATCTTACCTTTTATGACAACATAGATGGACCTGGAAACTATCATGCTAAGTGAAATAAGCAGGCAGAGAAAGAAAAATATCAAATGACCTCACTCATTTGAGGAATCCAAAGAACAATGTGAACTGAGGAACGGAACGGAGGCAGAGGTGGGATCAAATGGAACGAAAGGAAAGCAGTCAGAGGGAAAGTGGAAGAGAAAATAGCATCAGAGAAGGGAAAGAGATTAGTGAAATTATATGTACATAACACAGCATTATAGAGAACAGCACAGCAAATCCTAAAGGGAAGGTGGAAAGGGATTGCAGGGAGGGGACCAAAAGGGGGGGCCGAGGGAAACATGGGGATGGGGTGAGATATATTCAGAGGGGCACTTGAATCTATGTAAACATGAAAAACTAAAATCATAAATAAAAAAATTTTTTTTAAAAACTATAATTTTAGTCTAAAATTTATACAGAAATGCAAAATAGAATAATCAAAATATATTTGAAAAAGAACAAAGTTGGGGGAAATGCAAATTCAAATCATAACACACTCCCCAGAGTAGCTAAACTTAATACTTGTTGGCAAAATGTAGAGCAACTAGAACATTCATCAATTGCTTGTGGAAATATAACTAAGTAAAAACCAATTTGCAACATATCTGGCATTATCTATTACAGTTGAACATAGGCCTTCTTTATAATGATTCTGTATAACATAGAATCTGTATAATAAATCACCCCCAAATCAGTGGCTTATTGACAATAGCATCAATTCTCTTACTCACTGATCTTCAGATGTCTAAACTTCTGCTAATCTCCCTTCTCCCATCCAAGTACTAACCAGGCCCGACCCTGCTTAGCTTCCGAGATCAGACGAGATCGGCGCATTCAGGTTGGTATGGCCATAGACTAAACTTCTGCTAATCTAAGGAGAGTTTGGACTGCATGTTGGATTCCCATCTGCTCCACAAATGTTTGTTCTGAGGGCCAAGACTGAAGGGGAAATGGCCACATGAGACATGGTTTCCTCATATGTATCATCCGAGCTCATGAGCCAAATCAAACTATACAAGCACGCTTAAGACTCCTGTTTGTATCAAGTCCACTCATACTCTATCAGTCAAAATAATTCACATGACCAAGAATATCAATAGGGAGAGAATTAAACTTGGCCAATAGTAAGAGGGGGAAAGAGAATAAATATTTGTTGAAATAAAAATCCAAATTATCATGTCTAGCATGTCAGCATGGTGTACACCCAATAAAGATGATGCATGTATACACAAAGAAACATGAATAAGAATGTTCAAGCAGCACTTTTCATAATTGCCAAGAACTGGAAATAACTCGAATGTCTATCAACAGTACAATGGATAAATAAAATGTTCTACATCCAAATCTACATATGGAGATTTTCCCCACTAATTGCAAGTAGAGCATTCCTTATGAAACCTTTAACAAGCCAAAATGGTGAAAAGCAGAGAGTATCCCCTGCTTTTCAAAAGATCACATTATTTCACCTTGCTACATTAGGACACTAATGCCCCCCTCTTTTTTTTTAGTGAAAACAAGTACTAATGTTAGTCTTTTGTAAAAGTGAAGTGGAGTGATGAAAACTTTCTGAAAGTGAGGGATGCCTGTATAACAATGAAAATGAAAGAATAAATACAAAATCAAGAGCCTCACAATTTACTCCAAAGAAACCAAGCACAAAATCTTTCAATTTATATAAATTTACTAAATAATAAAGTTTGGGGATGTACCTTCAGACACAAAACTGTCATTGACACCAATTCAATGCCACAGGAATCCCCAATTTAGGGTGCTATGAGCAAAGAAACTTCATTTAGTGCAAAACTGCTAAACTGTGGTACAGCACAGCTCTGAGGCAACCCTGGTGCCAGGGCTCTCTCCAGTTAGACAGCTCTGTTCTGCTCCTCTTTGACCTACTCTGCTCCACTCTGTTCTGACATAGTAATTCAGTCTTTCAGCTCAGCCAGGGAAACATAGTCTTCATCAGAAAGGAAAAGAACATTCCCAGAACCAGAGAGAAACTGACTTATGTAAACAGAAGTCCCCACCCCTGGTCCCTGATTAATCCATCCTTATACAAATAAGGACTCCAAATCTTCACAGTGTGATTGATCCAAAATGCACTGTCCTGATTGGTCAGAATAGGGCTTCTCTGATTGATCTGTAAGGAAGCTAATGGAGATATAGCTTTGCAGCTTCCATTGGATGTGGAAAGTCTGTCCTATTGGTTGAAATAGGATTCCAGGAACTCCTTTATAAGGGCTGGCTTAGGTGGCAGAAAAACAGTGCAGGCAGGCAGTTCAGTGCGAGTTTCTCACTGAAATGCAGTATGCATGAGAGGTACCCATGTAGAAACTGCTGCTCAGCTTGTTTTGTTTTGTTTTGTTTTTGTGACAGAGAGACAGAGAGAGGGACAGATAAGGACAGACAGAAAAGAAGGGAAAGAGATAAGAAGCATCAATTTTTTATTACATCTCCTTAGTTGTTGTTCATTGATTGCTTTCTCATATGTGCCTTGACGGAGGGGGGGGGGTTTGCGCACTACAGCCCCTTGCTCAAGAAAGCCACCTTAGGCTCAAGCCAGCGACCATGTGATCATGTGTATGATCCTACACTCAAGCCAATGACCCCACACTTAAGCTGATGAGCCCACGCTCAAGCCAGTGACCTTGGGGTTTCAAACCTTGGTCCTCTGCATCCCAGTCCAACGCTCAATCCAATGCACCACTGCCTGGTCAGCGTAGGCTTTTTTTTTTTTTAATTTGAGCTCAGTTAAGCTACCAGGAACCCTAGTTGGTAAGTATTTTTCTTTCTCAGGATCCACACAACCTATTAAGAAAAGTAAGAAAGAGACTGCCATAGAAGTTAGAAGACTGGTTAGGTTTCGTGATAGGAAAGGGTGGATATTGATTGCAAAGTGGTACACAACAGAGCTGCTGAGGTTTTGACAATGTCCTATTTCTTGACCAGATTGGCGCTTCATAAATACTTGCTTTATGATAAACCAGAGCATTGTACATTTTGGTTTTGTGTATTTCCAAAATATCTATTTCATTCTCTGTTTCTACAGCCAACCTTCTTCAGTTCTTGAACACACTTAATTTCACTAATACGGCTTTTGCACTTGTTTTGTCTTCCGCTTGAGAAGCTCTTCCTCCACATCTTCGAAGCACTGGTTTGGTCTGTTTTTTTAAATTTCTTTTTTTTTTTTTTTATTAATTTATTTATTCATTTTAGAGAGGAGACACAGAGTGAGAGAGAAAGAGAGAGAGAGAGAGAGAGAGAGAGAGAGAGAGAGAGAAAGGGGGGAGGAACTGGAAGCATCAACTCCCATATGTGCCTTGACCAGGCCAGTGCAGGGGTTTGAACTGGCGACCTCAGTGTTCCCAGGTCGACGCTTTATCCACTGCGCCACCACAGGTCAGGCTGGTCTGTTTTATGAGGCTTGGTTTATGCCCTTTTCAGTGAGATCTTGTCTCTGCCAGTTCGACCCCTCGTCTCCAGCCTCCATCCTCCAACCCCATCCTCCATTTCCAGCTTGGGTTGTTAAATGAAATTCTATTTTGTTGTGGTGATGGTGGTAATTTACTCCTGTCACCTACCTCTAGAAGTTTCATTATGTGCAGGGTCTTTGTCTAGCTTGTAGACTGTAATCTTACTGCCTAATTCAGCGTGTGGCCACAGGAAACAGGGTGGGGGTGGGGGTGGGGGAGAGGGAGACGGAAGCTATTTAATGAGTAAATCTTTCTATACCCATCATATGGCACTGGACCTGATTCATGATGTCCGTTGTACTTAATAGCTCTTGTTGGCATAATTGCTATTTGTGGTCCCGTCGGCTCTCTGCATAGATTATAAACTTCTAGAGGTGTTTTCCTAGGGAATTAGCTTCTATAAATGTTACATGGGTTTAGCACTAAATTACAACAATGACGAGATTTCGTAAAAGCCGCTTTTGAGCAAGACAAAACAAGCGTCACTGGGCAGCTATAGCGGATAACGAAAGGAGACACAAAGACACCGCACCGTAGAGCAAGTGAGCTACCACAGCCCGCGAAAGCCTCCCAAAGGGGCGTCTCGGAGACTTCGCATGCGCGTCTTCCGCATCAGGCCGCGAGCCAGCCCCGAGAGACTACTCGCAGGGGCCTTGCGCGCCCCATATTCCGTCGTCCAATCCCAGAGTGCGTAGCGGCATTGCACCTGCGCAGAGGCGAGAAGCGAGTGCCGCGTGGACGCCGGCCCCAGTCTGCGCCTGCGTATCAGCTTTCTCCCTAATGATTGGCTTCTACCTTTTGCTGGGGACTCTACAGTTCAGTTTTCACTTTCTCTTCCCTCCTCCCTTTTCCTGAGGTCATGAGGTTTTACTTCCGGTTGCTAGCGCTGTCTCTGGGATTCAACCTGTTCCCTCAGGCCGTGGGGCATCTTGGGGTCGGTTCCTTTCTTTGAGACGCAGTGAGAGAAGGAACTCCTGGCTGACTGGCGCTACGGAGCCTAAGATCTCCGAGAGCGTGGAAGTGGGGCAGTGTCCCTTCTGTCTGCGCCTCGGGCCCGCCCTTCAAGGCCCCGGCAGAGAGGAAGGACAGGCTGCGACGTGGTGGGTCCTGCGCGCCTCTGACGACTCGGGGGGGAGGCCCGCAAAAAGGCGACTCGAGGGCTCCCTTGACGGGAAAGAGGCAAAGAAAGCGGCTTATTAACAAGATCCGCAAAGATCTGTCACGTTTGACCGCGTGGGGTCGAGAGAAATGAAGCGTGTGTGTGAAGGAGCGGACAACATATAAAAGCATGGGGAAGAAACTGAAGGATAATGCTAAATTTTCAGGTGCGGCGGCAGCACAAAGGACAGGTAAAACTTCCCCGGTATGGACGCCTCTGTTTGTGGACCTCTTATAGACACCGGGAAGGAAGGAGGAGACCCAGCCCTCCAATTCACGGCTAATGTGCATGACCTAGCTGCTTGGGCGTTTGTGGCTTAGCTCTTTTAATTAAAATTTTTTAAATTATGATTTGCATGCTTTTAATGAATGATGAATGACTAACGCATTCTTGCCTGATTGCCCTGGTCTGGCATGAGTGGGATGGGAAGGAACGGTGGTTTTCAGAATCGTTTTCTTTGCTGCTTTTTAAGTTCTTCTACCTTTACCGCTTGTGGGCATTTTCAGTATCATCTTAATTTGCTCCTAGGAAGTCAGTATTTTACAAGTTGGTATAGAGTTTTAAATTTTATCTTTCCTCTGTTTGAGGTAGAAGTCTAGAACGGTTTAAGCATTTCCTTTGAGTTATTTGCCAGATGTCGGCTTTATCTTATAGACATTATAATAAATAATTAAAGCCTTGCTCATTTGGTTTGGACAGGCTATTAAGTAGTTTTGTAAGGGTTCTTTATGAAACCCGAATCACGCTTTCTTTCTGTAGAGACTTTATGGTAGTGCGTGACCCTTTCTCATTTAAAGTAGGTATAAAGATTAATCCAGAGGGTGGGTTTTTAGTAAACTGAAGTAGCCCGTAAGGAATGTCCTATTAGGTTAGCACATGCAACTCCGCTGTTTGAGGGTAGCACCAATCCTCATTTTGTCCCCATTTTGTTGGAGAATTTGGCAGACTAACCTTAAAATTTGAGGAAGAATCTTTGAAAATCCTCAAATTTTATTTAGTCACCATTTGTCGTATATGAAATCCAAAAATTTAAATACATCTTCCGGACCCTTTTATATTCTCTCTATAGGGTAGAATTAGAATGATACGGCTTGTGAAAATATATTCTAAACTTGTGTTGTGCAAGTATATGGGGTTATTGTAGTAATATTAGTGATCTAAGGACCCACAATGTTCCGCTGAAAAAGCATTAGAAGGGAAAAGGGTGTGTACATAATGTTTAATAGTATAGGATCTGAGATCGGTAGTGAGGCTACTAAGGAGAGTTATAACAAGCAGATATTCTGTAATAGTTTAAGAATACCCTTGTGTTGAAAAACTGCCTTTTAGAACTGGATAGCACTATACAGTATGTTCAGTATATCAGTAAATAATTAACCCAGACTAGAGAAAAATAAAAAAGTGACTGTATATACATAATTATTTTAAGAAAGACCAAGAACAGTGTTTGAAACTGCGTTTTCAAGACATTTGCCCAAATGTTACCAGTTATCTTTAAAATGAGCTGTATCATGAGCACCTCCTGTAATCCAAACATAGTTGCTTAAATGAATTGAAATCAGCAGTACCTAAACACTTGTCCAAGACGTAGTCATTTGTTAAATAAATGCAGTATGATATCTATATAGTATAGTTAAATAAATACAGCATCTATTTATCAAGTAAGTCTTTCATCCCTTTATGAATGGATAGTTATTTTCAACTTTTTCTCTATAACTAATGATGCTGCAGTGATTATCTTTTTTGCTGTATCAACCGCTTCATATGCTCATGATAATATTTCTGTGGAAATGATTTCCTGTGAGAATGCTGGATAATACTGTTAACTTGTCCTCAAATGATTGGACCCTTTTTATATTTACTCTCTGAAAAGGTGTGCTTTTATCTTCCTGCAAGCCAAAACTGGATGGTAACATTTCTTTAGTAGCTTACTAATTTTTCTAATAATTGAAAATAGTATCTTATTTTAATTTTTATCTTCTTTGGATAACAAGGAAGTTAAACATTTTGGCTGGGCCATTTTACTTGCTTTTGGTGTGTGTGGGGGGGTAGAGGGATTCTGAACTCTTCTTTGACCCATTTATCTATTACCACACTGTTTTAACTATTGTAGCTTTATAATATATTTTAGTACTTTATTTTGAAAAAAGCTTTGGGCTCTTCTTTTGCATTTTTCTTCCAGATGAAATTTAGACTCATCTTTTCAAGTTCAATAGAAAATCTTGTTGGGATATTGTTTGTGATTGCATTGAATTTATAGATTAATTTGAGAAGAGACATTCTTTTGAGTTTTTCCTTCTAGGAGAATAGGTATGTCTCCTTGTTTCTTCTATTACAATTTTTGTTGTGAAATATACCATTTATGTGTACTGTAAAGAAAAGTATATGTGTACTCAGCTTAATAGAACATTGCAAGTACCTTAGAAGCCTTTCTGTGTACCTTTCTCCAGAAGCAAAGTATTCTCCGCCATATTACCATGGTCCTGAATTTTGTGTTCATTACTCCCTTTCCATTCTTTACAGATTTATCATATTATTTACTTTAACCTCTTTTTTGAACTTCATTTAAATAGAATCATACTGTATATTCTCGGAATTACTTTTGTTAAACGTGATCCTGAGATTCATCCTTGTTGAAGCATATGTGCATAGTTTAGCAATTCAGAAACTTTCTGGTCTCAGGACTCCTTCACACTTTTAAAAACTATTGAGGGCATCACAGATCTTTTGTTTATGTGGGTTATATCATATTAGACATCAAAATTGGCCAATTTTAAATCCATATATATGGCATCTTTTAGTACCTCTAAAAAATAAATAATAAACCTATTACACCTTAACATAAATAAAATTTTTAATGAAAAATTACATTTTCAAAACCAAAAAAGTTTAGTGACAAGAGTGGCTTTGTTTTACATTTTTATAAATACCTTTAATGACTATAGTCTTGTGTATGCTTCTGCGTTCCAGTCTGTTGCAATATATTGTTTTGGTTGAGGTATATAAAGAAAATCTGGCCTCAAGTGTGTATTTAGAAGTCATTTGCAAATACCTTCTCTTTCCTTGTGTTTTGTTTGTTTGTTTTGATGAGCAGAAGTTCTTGATTTTAAAAATTTGCATTTCATATCTGTATACTTAAATTGTTATTTGTGTGCAGTTTGGAATTTAAATATAATTTAACCTTATTTTCATGTGGATAATCAGTTGTGGTAGAATTACCATTGAATCCACTTTAGTTTGAAGTTTTGCTCGTGGCAGATTTTTGACAAGTGATATAATGCTTTTATTGGTTATGGGAGTAAGATATTAAAATTTTGTTAATTGTGGTAAGTTAGATGTTTCTGGGACTCTGTTCATACTCTCTAAATTTTACATATTGATTGGCACGGAGTTGTGAACAGTGCCCTCTTACCATAGTTAATGTCTGAAGCATATGTAATTATGTCTCCTTTTTTTATTTATGATATTGAATATTTTTGTTGTTTTCTCTTCTTCCTTTCATTTTGCCTGTAGCATATCAGAATTATCCTTCAGTGAATTTTTTTGGCTGTGGTTATCTCTTATCAAATATTTCTTTTTGTGTTAATAAATTAAGAAACAAAATAGTGTTTTGAGATAGCTGTAGATCATATATGTTTTTAAATTATTTTATTTTTATGTTTATTTATTTTTTATTTTTTTATTTACAGGGACAGAGAAAGAGTCAGAGAGAAGGATAGATAGGGACAGACAGACAGGAACGGAGAGAGATGAGAAGCATCAATCATTAGTTTTTCGTTGCCGTCGCAACACCTTAGTTGTTCATTGATTGCTTTCTCACATGTGCCTTGACCGCAGGCCTTCAGCAGACCGAGCAACCTCTTGCTGGAGACAGCGACCTTGGGTCCAAGCTGGCGAGCTTTAGCTCAAGCCAGATGGGCCCGTGCTCAAGCTGGCAAGCTCGGGGTCTTGAACCTGGGTCTTCCGCATCCCAGTCCGACGCTCTATCCACTGCGCCACCGCCTGGTCAGGAAGAGTAATATATTTTTTAGATATGTATCTTTAAAAGCTCCTGTTAGAGTTTTTTAATATAATTTTAAAACATTTCAGCTGTGACATAAAAATAACCTATTTACACTTGGTAAAAGTGCTCTTATTTTGTGCTTTCTATTTGTCATGACTGTTCTATATTTTCTCTCCTTTTTGGTTATTTTTTTTAATATTGATTTAATATCTTTTATCTTTTATTTTTCTCATATACTACTTTGAAAATTCTGAATTTATTTTGTAATTAACCTAGAAATATTATGCATCTTTTCCTTTTTCAAAATCAAAAAATAGCTAATATCTTTACTTTTCTCTTAGACAATATAAGAACCTTAGAAGTTTAACTTTAACTTGCTTTATTGTCATATATTTAAATTTCTAAAATAAACTTACCAGACAGAAGGAGACCTGTTTGGAATTATTATGATGTTTTGCTGTCAGTGCTTACGTGCATTTCCCACTATTTTCCCACTGCTTTCTCTGTGTTACTCATTGCTTCTTTTATAGAATATTCATCCAGGGCCATTTTCTTTCTACTTAAAGTTTATCCATTGGAATGGCTTTTGATAATGAACTTTCAGTTTCTGTGATAAACACTCTCAATTTACCTGAAAATGTCTTTGTTTCACTGTCATTTTTAGATGTTTTTGATGAATATAGCAGTTTAGTTTGGCAGTTTTCTTTCTTTATTTTTTTATTTTATTAATTTTCTTTTTAGAGAGGAGACAGAGTGAGAGAGAAAGAGAGAAAGGGGGGAGGAGCTGGAAGCATCAACTCCCATATGTGCCTTGACCAGACCAGTGCAGGGTTTTGAACTGGCGACCTCAGTGTTCCCAGGTCGACGCTTTATCCACTGCGCCACCACAGGTCAGGCGGCAGTTTTCTTTTAGTACTTTGAAGGTCTCGTTCCTCTGTCTTTTGGTTTTCATTATTACTATTGAAAAGTCAGCTGTCAATCTCTCAATACATTTTTCTTTGGCTACTTTTTTCTCTTTGTCTTTAGCTTTCTGCTGTTTCACTGTAATGTGTCTTTATCTTGCTTGGCATTATTTGGCTTCTTAAATCTGATTAGAGGTGTTTTGAAATTTGTTTATTGGCCATTCATAATTCCTGAACTGTGAATTTCCATTTTTATATTTTGATTTATCTATATATTTTCTGCTGGTCTTTTGCTTTGGTTTTCACTTTGTTTTCCATAGCTTCCTCAATGGAATGCATTGTCAAACTTGCGAACTTTGATAATCTAATAAGTGGAGAGTGAACCTTGATGATAAAACCCTGGGGCTTGTCTTTTTGAAGAAGGGGTAGGATTATAACTACTCTTTCATTTTTTTTCATCATAATTAGTTTATTCAAATCTTTCTTTCATTTAGACTGGTGTTGATACATTATATTCTTTCCGTTTTCAAGTTTACTGGTACAAATTATATACGTTAATTTATAATTTTGGAGTTCTTTCTTCTATATTTTTGGTCATAACCTACCTTTTGTTCCTGTTGTTTAACTTTTTATTTTTTTATTGATTATATTTGCTAAAAGATTAATATATTTTAGAAGAACCAGGTTTTAGCTTTTATTAACTCAGCCTTTTTTTGAGTTTGGCATCTTTTTTTTAAAATGACTATTTTTATTATAAGAAATGTGTCTGGTTGTTCTGGCCAGTTGGCTCGGTGGTAGAACATCAGCCTGGCCTGTAGATGCCCAGGTTAGATTCCCGATCAGGGCACACAGGAAAAGTGACCATCTGCTTCTCCAGCCACCCCCATCTCTCCCCCACCCCCGGCTGCTTCTCTGTCTTTCTTTCTCTCCCGCTGCTATGGCTCAATTGGTTTGAGTGTATCGGGCTGAGTGCTGAAGATGGATCCGTGGAGTCTCCACCTCAAGTGCTAAAAATAGCTTGGTTGCAAACATGGCCCCAGCTAGGCAGAGCATCTGCCCCAGATGAGGTTGCTGGGTGGATCTCAGTTTGGTCACGGAATAGTCTGTCTCTCTATCTCCCCTCCTCTCATTTGGAAAGAAGAAAGAAATGTGTCTGGGGCATACTTTCTATTTCCCTTAATATTTTAATAACACGTAATTGGAGAACTAGATCCCTAGCTAGTATTCTGTGTGAGGACTCACTACCCTCTTTTGCATAGTGAAATAAACCCTGTTTAGTCTTTCAGTATATCCGCTTCCTCCTTAGGAGAAAGAATATTCAAGACCCTATCTTCTGAGGCCTGACTGGACCAGTCAAAGCACCTGCTTCGCCCTGTAGTTATCCACTACTTCTCTGTGAGCCACCATTAGTGAACAGGCTTGTTCTTTGCCCTGGGCATTTGTGATAGAATATTTCTAGGGGTGGCCATAATTTAAAACACACACACATGCACACAAAACTTCATTATGGCAGGGATTAGGTGTCACCTTCTCTTTTGACATGTGTAATAATTAAATTCAAAGCAGGTCTTAAAATGCAATTGTCTGAGAGAAATTTGTTCTTATGATTTTTTTTATAAGAGGGACAAAACTACTTATATATTTTGGTAATAAATACATTAATGCAGCCATTTCATTGAAGAAAGATAGTATAATGCTAAAGTACAAATTAATAAAACAAGTTTTGATGAAGAGCCAGAACATTAACATTTTAGATACCATATAAACTTTGAAGTGATTCTAATAAAAGGTACATAATTATGAATACAGAAAGTATGATCTCAAAAAAAAAACCTGTTGGCTTTACAGCATAACAAGAAAGAAAACTAAATTTATCAAATGAAAGGTTATAAGCATCTATTTGATATGCAAAACTACTTTTTTGCAGTTAGGTTAGATTTTGAGAATGTTAAAACAGTCTTCAAAAACTAAGCCACAGACTGATCAGGTGGTGGCGCAATGGATAGAGCACTGGTCTGGGACACTGAGGACCCAGGTTTGAAACCTCAATGTTGCTGGCTTGAACAAGGGGTCACTGGAGCACTGGAGCCCCCCAATCAAGGTACATATGAGAAAGCAATCAGTGAACATCTAAAGGGACTCAACTATGAGTTGATGCTTCTCAACTCTTTCCCTATCTGTCTCCTTTGCTCAAAAAAAAAAACAAAACAACTAAGCCTCAGTTAAATGAAAAAGGCAATTTCTGTCCCATTGAATATACTAACTACCCAAAGCAAATTTATTTTAAATAGTACATAATTAATTTATATGATTTTTTTATGTGGCCCTGGCTGGTTGGCTCAGTGATAGAGCATCAGTTGGTGTGTAGATGTCCCAGGCTCAATTCCCAGTCAGGGCACACAGGAGAAGAGACCATATTCTTCTCCATCTCTCCCCGTTTCTCTCTCTCTCTCTCTCTCTATATATATATATATATACGTATATATATTTATATATATATATACGTATATATATATGTATATATATATATATATATATATATTTTTTTTTTTTTCCCCCTCCCATGGCCATAGCTTGATTGGTTTGAGTGAGTTGGCCTTGGGCACTGAGGATGGCATCATGGCCTTTGTCTGAGGCACTAAGAAAAGTTCATCTGCTGAGCAATGGAGCAACAGCCCCAGATGCTTAAAGCATTGCCCCCTAGTGGGTTTTCCGGGTAAATCCCAGTTGGTCACAGTGCAAGTGGGAGTCTCTCTGCCTCCCCTTCTCTCACTAGAATTAAAAAAAATAAAGGAAAAAGATTCTTTAATAATTTACTTTGTGAGTTCAAATTTTCCTGTTTTTATATGTATATACAACACAGCACAGTATCAGTAGTGATTCTCCAGAGCAGGGGTCCCCAAACTATGGCCAGTGGGCCACATGCGGTCCCCTGAGGCCATTTATCCAGCCCCCACTGCACTTCTGGAAGGGGCACCTCTTTCATTGGTGGTCAGTGAGAGGAGCACAGGATGCATCCACAACCATAGTTCCCATTGAAATACTGGTCAGTTTGTTGATTTAAATTTACTTGTTCTTTATTTTAAATATTGTATTTGTTCCCGTTTTGTTTTTTGACTTTAAAATAAGATATGTGCTACAGTGTTCACAGGGGTTTGTTCATAGTTTTTTTTATAGTGCGGCCCTCCAACGGTCTGAGGAACAGTGAACTAGCCCCCTGTGTAAAAAGTTTGGGGACCCCTGCTCCAGGGTTTCCTGATTATATTTTCTCTAGCAAATGAAGATAGAATCCAGAAAGCATGTGAATGTCTTAGGTTAGTGCAGTGGTTCTTCACCTGGGTTCTATCCAACCCTAGGGGTTTGATGAGTTGGTCTCAGGGGTTCCGAGAAGCCTCTGCCACGGAGGCCAGAATAAACTAATACCGTAATTTGTTGTGAGTTCATGCACAGCTCACTTTGCACCAGTAAAAAAACATATACCTATGTCTTGAATTTGGAAAAAAAGATCATAATTTATTTATCACTAAAGAAGAGTTCGGTGAATGCGCATATGAAACTAGTGGGCTTGGTACCTCAAAAAAGGTTAAGAACCACTGGATCAGAACTGAAGACCACAATGGAAGGAATTAAAAGCAGGATAAATCACGCTGAGGATCGAATCAGCGAGTTAGAGGACACAATAAACAAAGGCACAGAAGCAGAGAAGGAAAAGGAAGAGACTCAAAAAATGTGAGGAAACTTTAAGGGAGCTCTGTGACAACATAAAGAGAAACAACATTCGCATCATACGGGTGCCTGAAGAAGAGGAGAGAGGACAGGAAATGGAAACTTTGTTCAATCAAATCATAGCAGAAAACTTTCCTAAATTAAGGCTGGAAAACACTGCACACGTTCAAGAAGCACACAGAACTCCATTAAAGAGAAACCCAAAAAGATCTACACCAAGACACATCATAGTTAAGATACCAAAGCTAATGGATAAAGAAAAAATTTTAAAAGCTGCTAGGGAAAAAAAGGCTATCACCTACAAAGGAGCCCCCATAAAGATGACATCAGACTTCTCAGCAGAAACACTTGAGGCCAGAAGGGAATGGCAAGATATAATCAAAGTAATGCAGAACAAGAACCTACAACCAAGACTACTTTATCCAGCAAGGCTAACGTTTAAAATTGAAGGAGAAATAAAGAGCTTCCCAGAAAAAGAAAGCCTGAAGGAATTCATAAAAACCAAACCAGTTCTGCAAGAGATACTAAGGGGCCTCTTGTGAACAGTTTAAAGGGAGGAAAGAATAGAGGAAAAGAAGAATACTGCTTTAAAGAATAAAATGGCAATAAACAACTACATATCAATAATAACCTTAAATGTAAATGGATTAAATGATCCAATCAAAAGACATAGGGTAGCTGCATGGATAAGAAACAGGACCCATACATATACTGTCTATAAGAGACACACCTTAACACAAAAGATGCACATAGACTGAAGGTAAAAGGATGGAAAAAAATATTTCATGCAAATGGAAATGAAAAAAAAGCAGAGGTAGCAATACTTATAGCTGACAAAATGGATTTTAAAACAAAGGCTGTAGTAAGAGATAAAGAAGGACACTACATAATGATAAAGGGAACAATTCAACAGGAAGATATAACTATTATAAATATCTATGCACCAAATATAGGAGCCCCGACATACATAAAGCAGACTTTGATGGATATAAAGGGCGAGATTAACAGCAGTACTATCATAGTAGGAGATTTCAATACCACTCTAACAACACTGGATAGATCCTCAAGAAAGAAAATTAATAAAGAAACAGCAGACTTAAAGGATACACTAGATCAACTTGATTTAATAGATATCTTCAGAACTTTTCACCCTAAAGCAGTAGAATATACATTCTTCTCAAGTGCTCATGGTGTGTTTTCCAGGATAGACCACATGTTAGTACACAAAAATGGTCTCAATAAATTTAAGAAGATTGAAATCATATCAAGCATTTTCTCTGATCACAATGCCATGAAACTAGAAATTAACCACAAAAGAAAAACTGAAAAATACTCAAACACTTGGAAACTAAATAACATGTTATTAAATAATAAATGGATTAACAATGAGATCAAAGAAGAAATAAAGTTTCTAGAAACAAATGATAATGAGCATACATCAACTCAAAATTTATGGGACACAGCAAAAGCAGTTCTGAGAGGGAAGTTTATTACACTACAGGCATATCATAAGAAGCTAGAAAAAGCTCAAATAAGCAACCTGACCCTGCATCTAAAAGAACTAGAAAAACAACAACAAATAATACCCAAGACAAGTAGAAGGAAGGAAATAATAAAGATCAGAGCAGAAATAAATGACATAGAGGCTAAGGAAACAATACAGAGGATCAATGAAACCAGAAGCTGGTTCTTTGAAAAGGTAAACAAGATTGATGAACCTTTAACTAGACTCACCAAGAAAAAAAGAGAGAGGTCTCAAATAAATAAAATTAGAAAGGACAGTGGAGAAATAACAACTGATACAACAGAAATACAAAGCATTGTAAGAAAATACTATGAAGAACTATATGCCAAAAAATTAGACAATCTTAGTGAAATGGACAAATTTCTTGAATCATATAACCTTCCAAAAATCAATCTGGAAGAATCAGAACACCTAAACAGACCAATTACAACAAATGAGATCAAAACAGTTATCAAAAAACTTCCAAAAAAGAGAAGTCCTGGGCCTGATGGCTTCACAAGTGAATTCTATCAAAAATTCAAAGAAGAACTAACTCCTATCCTCCTCAAGCTATTTCAAAAAATTCTAGAGGAAGGAAGACTTCCAAACTCCTTTTATGAAGCGAGCATAATTCTGATCCCAAAACCGGGCAAAGACAACACAAAGAACGAAAATTATAAGGCTATATCCCTGATGAATTTAGACGCTAAAATTCTCAACAAAACATTAACCAACCGGATCCAGCAATATATGAAAAAAATCATACACCATGATCAAGTGGGATTTATTCTGGAGAGGCAAGGCTGGTTCAATATTCGCAAATCAATGTGATTCATCACATAAACAAAAGGAAGGACAAATATCACATGATAAATTCAAGAGATGCAGAAAAGGCATTTGATAAAATCCAGCACCCATTCATGCTCAAAACTCTCAGTAAAGTGGGAATACAGGGATCATTCCTTAACATGATAAAGGACATCTATGATAAACCGACAGCAAACATCATACTAAATGGACAAAAATTAAAAGCAATCCCCTTAAGATCAGGGACCAGGCAGGGTTGCCCCCTTTCACCACTCTTATTCAACATAGTTCTGGAAGTCCTAGCTACAGCAATCAGACAAGAAGAAGAAATAAAAGGCATCCAAATTGGAAAAGAAGTAAAACTGTCACTATTTGCAGATGATATGATATTGTATATTGAAAACCCTAAAGTCTCAGTCAAAAAACTACTGGACCTTATAAATGAATTCAGCAAGGTGGCAGGATATAAAATTAATACTCAGAAATCAGAGGCATTTCTATATACCAACAATGAACTGTCAGCAAAAGAAATTAAGAAAACAATCCCCTTCACTATTGCAACCAAAAAAATAAAATCCCTAGGAGTAAATTTAACCAAGGAGGTTAAGGACTTGTACTTGGAAAATTATAAAACATTGATAAAAGAAATCAAGGAAGATACAAACAAGTGGAAGCATATACCGTGCTCATGGCTAGGAAGAATAAACATCGTTAAAATGTCTATATTACCCAAAGCAATTTATAAATTCAATGCAATACCAATTAAAATACCAATGACATACTTCAAAGATATAGAACACATATTCCAAAAATTTATATGGAACCAAAAAAGAACACGAATAACCTGAGCAATCTTAAAAAGAAAAAATAAAGCAGGAGGTTTACTATAAGGCCATTATACTCAAGACAGCCTGGTACTGGCATAAGAACAGGCACATAGATCAATGGAACAGAACAGAGGACCCAGAAATAAACCCACAGCTTTATGGACAACTGATATTTGACAAAGGAGGAAAGAACATACAATGGAGTAAAGACAGCCTCTTTAACAAATGGTTTTGGGAAAATTGGACATCTACCTGCAAAGAAATGAAACTAGACCATCAACTTACACCATTCACAAAAACAAACTCAAAATGGATAAAAGACTTAAATGTAAACCGTGAAACCATAAGCATCTTAGAATAAAGCATAGGCAGCAAGCTCTCCGACATCTGTAGCAGCAGTATATTTGTTGATTTATCTCCACGGGCAAATGAAATAAAAGGCAAGATAAACAAATGGGACTATATCAAACTAAAAAGGTTTTGCACAGCTAAAGACAATAAGAAGAGAATAGAAAGACAAACCACACAATGGGAGAACATATTCGACAGCACATCTGATAAGGGGTTAATAACTAAATCTTATAAAACTCAACACCAGGAAGACAAACAACCCAATCAAAAAATGGGCAAAAGAAATGAATAGAAATTTTTCCAGAGAGGACATACAGATGGCCAATAGGCATATGAAAAAATGCTCAACATCACTAATCATTACAGAAATGCAAATTAAAACCACAATGAGATATCACCTCACACCAGTCAGAATGGCACTCATCAGCAAAGCAACACAGAATAAGTGCTAGCGAGGATGTGGAATAAAGGGAACCCTTCTGCACTGCTGGTGGGAATGCAGACTGGTGCAGCCACTGTGGAAAACAGTTTGGAGATTCCTCAGAAAATTAAAAATCGAACTGCCGTTTGACCCAGCTATCCCACTTATAGTAATATACCCTAAGAACACCATAGCACTGTTCAAAAAGAAGAAATACGCCCCCATGTTCGTGGCAGCATTGTTTACAATAGCGAAGGTCTGGGACCAGCCCAAGTGTCTGTCAGAAGACGAGTGGATTAAAAAGCTATGGTGCATATATAGTATGGAATACTACTCAGCCATAAGAAATGATGACATCGGATCATTTATAACAAAATGGATGTACCTTGATAACATTATACGGAGTGAAATAAGTAAATCAGAAAAAAAGAAAAACTGAGAACAGCATGATTTCATACATAGGTGGGACATAAAAGTGAGACTATGAGACATGGACAAGAGAGTGGTGGTTACGGGATGGGGGGAGGGAGGGAAGAGTGGGATAGGGAGGAGGGGAGGGACACAGGGAAAACCAGATTGAAGGTGACAGAGGACAATTTGACTTTGGGTGATGGGTATGCAACACAATTGAATGATAAGATAACCTGGAGATGTTTTCATTGTACATATGTACCCTGATTTATTGGTGTCACCCCATTAGAATTAATAATAATAAAATATATATATATATATGGAAAAAAAAAAGGTTAAGAACCACTGGGTTAGTGTTTAAAATATTAGTCAAAATAAAGTTGACCTTAGGTCAGGCCAAGTACTTCATTCTCTCCCCTCTCCTATTCAGTTTTATTTTTGATGAGTTTTATACATATATCACTATTAAGAATGAGGGCTGGTCCTGGCCGGTTGGTGATAGAGCGTTGGCCTGGCATGTGGATGTCCTGGGTTCGATTCCCAGTCAAGGCACATTGGAGAAGCGTCCATCTGCTTCTCTACCCTCCTCCCTCCCCTCCCTCCCTCTTTCCCTACCACAGACAAGGCTCCATTGGAGCAAATTTGGCCCCAGGCACTGAGGATCGCTCCATGGCCTTTGCCTCAGGCACTAGAATGCTCCAGTTGCAAGGAAGCAACACCCCAGATGGACAGAGCATCACCCCCTAGTGGGCATGCCGGTTGGATCCCAGTCGGACACATGTGGGAGTCTGTCTCTCTGCCTCCTTGCTTCTTACTTCAGAAAAATAAAAAAAAAATTTTTAGCCTGACCCATGGTGATGCAGTGGATAAAGCGTCGACCTGGGAACAGTCAGGTCGCCAGTTCAAAACCCTGCACTGGTCTGGTCAAGGCACATATGGGAGTTGATGCTTCCAGCTCCTCCCCCCTTTCTCTCTTTCTCTCTCTCTCTCTCTCTCTCTCTCTCTCTCTCTCTGTCTCCTCTCTAAAATGAATAAAATAAAAAGAAATTTTAAAAAAATTTAAAATGCTGCTGGTAAAGAAACCCTGTTCACGCATGAAATTTTCAGTCAGCTTAAAGTGTGTACACTTAAATAGAAATAGACATCCAAGGATCACCTGCCATTTAATGAAATCTCTAGGAAGTAAAAGGAGCTTGGTCAAAATAGATTTCACTGCAGGAACAGAAAAAAACTGCAACAAAACAAAACTAATATATATAGAGAAAAGAGATGATATAACAACCATGAATGAAGATGAGGTTCTACTTTTTAAAAGAGAAATTATTCAGAAAACAGAAAGGAGCTCTGTGACAGCAGAATTTTCTTTAAAATTTAATTAAAGAATTGGATGATAAAGCTGGAAAACTCTCCCAAAAAATAGAACAGCCACAGAATTAAAAAATAAGAGTGAGTCCTGACCAGGCCGTGGTGCAGTGGATAGAACATCAGACTGGGACGCAGAGGGCCCAAGTTTGAACCCTGAGGTTGCCAACTTGAGCACAGGATTATTGGCTTGAGCATGGGAACATAGACATGACCCCATGGTCACTGGCTTGGAGCCCAAAGTTGCTGGCTTGAGCAAGGGGTAATTCACTGTGCTGTAGCCCCCTGGTCAAGGCACATATGAGAAAGCAATCAATGAACAACTAAGCTGCAACGAAGAATTGATGCTTCTCATCTCTCTCCTTATCTGTCCCTCTCTCTCTGTCTCTGTCTCTCTCACACACACAAAATAAGAGTGAGAAGAAAAAAAGGACCAGTCAAGGAGGTCCTTTATGTAATACAGTGGGAGGAAACTATTATCTGTGTTCCAAAACTGAAGAATCTGAGTTTCTTGGTTGAAAGGCTGTGTTTATCTGGTGTCCTGAACAAAAAACAGGAGAACAAAACAAAACCACTAGACTGAATGTATAGTTCTAAAAGGAACAAGACCAGATTAATTCCTAATCTTTCTTCTTAGGTAAGGAAGAGTAGAGGGAGGGGAGTTCTCAAACTGCATTTTGAACAGATTCGTGAGAAAAAGAACCCTGTAAACTCCAAAGTATATATAAGTGCTATTGGGAAGTTGTGATAGGAAGTTCCAACAGTTCTATGAAAAAGAGTTGTGCAGCGGAGAAATAGTTCAGAAATCTCCAGCAACCCTTCCGTTCTAGAAGCAGAGAGCCCCATTCTAAGAGAATTGCTATGTACTGACCTCAGACTTTAACAGCTATATAGCATCCATTAGGGAAAGCAGAAGAGTTATTGGGAAGTGTGTGGGCAGCCCAGAGATCTTGTGTAAGCCCTAGGGAAGCAAGGATTTCTCTGAGAGTGTTCTCAAAGAGAAAGCCAGAGCTGAAAGTAAAGACCCTCCTGAACCAGATTCCACTTGCAAATTAGAAGAGGAGTGACAATAGAATCACCATATTATTTTAAAATACAATCCTTGGATGTAGGAACAGAGGAGGGAATTCATAAGCCAAGAAACCTGAAAACTGCTGACTTCTCCTTGCAGCCTGAGCCTTCTGCCAATGATCCAGGATAATTCATCTTGTTTAAATATGAAAAACAAAAAATGTGTGCAACATTCATGCTGTTGTGGTAGATTGCATTTCTTTGTTGGTTTTAGTTCTTTTAACAATGTTTTTACTAAATTCACATGCCACAAAATTCACCATTTAAAAGTGTACAATTCAGCTTGGGGTGGTAAACAATTCAATATACAGATGATGTATTATAGAATTGTACACCTCCTAAAACCGTAATTTTATTAATGTCACCCAAATTAACTCATTGAAAAGTTTTAAAAATATATAAGTGTACAACTCATTTGGAGTGTTTTTTAGTATACTCACAGAACACAGTACAACCATCACCATTTTTTATTGCATTATGGACCCCAGGACTTTACTTCTTGTATTCCTATCATGACTGCGGTTCCTTTCACTCAAGGGACAGAGTTTTTTTCCCTCACTCTTGACTTTGGGTTTGGCCATGAGACTTGCTTTGGGCAATAATCTCTGGTAAAGGTGACAGCATGTCAGTTTCAGCCCTAATAAACTGTAAGAGGATTTGCGTATTTCCATTTGTTTTCTGCACCTCTGCTATTTCCATGAGAAAAGCATGTCCCTGCTAATTTATGGTTGAAGGCAGATGAGGGATATATGGATCAGGGCCACCCCAGCTGAGCTAAGCCTAATTCAGCCAACACTGTAGAAATGTAAGTAACAGTAAATTGTGATTATAAGCCACTAAGGTTTGGGATGGTTTGTTGCTAAACAATAGTTAATTGACACAGATAAATAACAATAAAAGGTTAAGGAATTGGGGAACCACAGTTTTCTACAGGTGATGAAAAAAAGAATGTTGCCACAAAGTAGATCAGGTGTGGGCACGCTAATGCCTATGGTCTCACATATTATGCTTCACCAGCAGAGTTGAGTATTTGTGACAGAGACTGTATGACTCACAATCCTAGAATATTTACTATAGGTGAAAAATGTAATCTAAAATCCCAATATAAATTTAAAAATAAACTAATACATCACTTCCTTACCTACTAGGATGACTATAATCAGAAAGATAGATGTCAGCAGTGATACGGAGAAATTAAAACTTCCCATACACTGCTGTTGAAGGATAGTTGAGCAGTTCCTCAAATGCTTAAACATATATTTACCATATGATTTAGCAGTACACAAAAGAAATGAAAATATGCCCCCACAAAAACTTGTACACTAATGTTTCTAGCAGCACTATTCATAATAGCCCCAAAGCAGAAACAACCAGATGTTTATTAATTGATTACTAGATAAATAAAATGTGGTATATCCATAAAATGAAATATTATTTGGCTATAATAAGGAAGGAAGTACATCCTCCTATATGAATGAATCTTGAAAACATGCTAAGAAAAATGCCAGTCACAAAGACTACATATTGCATGATTTTGTTTATATGAAATGGTCCACTATAGGTAAGCCTGTAGAGACAGCAAGTAAATTAGTAGGGAACAATGAGGGGTGAGGAGGATGACTAAGGGGCCCGGGGTTTCTTTTGGGGGTGATGAAAGTATTCTAAAAATGATAGTGGTGATGGTTGCACAACTCTGAATATTCTAAAAGCCATGGAATTGTACACTTTAAGTGAGTGAACTGCACACTGTGTTAATTATGTATCAGTAAAGTTGTGTTAAAAATAAATTAATGAAGCATATAACTTAAGAAAAAAGGCCACAAAGCAGAAATATAAGAATTCGAGAAAGAGATAGCCAGACAACAGGAAGATATGAAATGGAAACTAGCAGAACAGAAAAGAAATGGAAGAAAAAGATGAAACTCTTTCAGAAACATTAAATTATCAAGTATACATGGGAGAGAAAGTACCAAGGCAAATGACACAAAGGTAGAAATGAAATCTGTTGTATATTTAGCCACAGTTTTAAAAATAAGACATGAGAAGTAAAAGAAAACAAATATATTTCTTAAAAGTAATGACTTAATGATATAGAAGACAGCCAAAACAGTTGTGAAATATGCAAACCGGGAGCCTCCAAAGAAGAAAATCAAAACCATGCAATAAAAACAAATATAATTCAAGGTATTTTCTTAATAAAAAGATTAGAATCTACCTAATTAAAGGGTGCATCATATTTCAAGGAAAATTGGCCCAGCACAGAGACATATTCTGGTAAAAAAAATAAAATAAAAAAAAGTGTGAACTGGAGAAAGATCGTGTAAGGGAAAGAAAAGTAAGTTGATGGCAGAAAAGAAACACCACCAGGAAATCAATAAACCACATACAAGCTCCTCAAGGAAAAGTGTGAGCCAATGATTTTTTGTTTGTTTGGTGTTTGGTTTTTTGGACATTTAGGACTTCAGATGTTAAGTCTTTCTTGCGGAAACAACTAGACGACAAACTCCAGTTGATCAGTAAATGAGAAAAGTTTCAGCCAAGGAATTAACCATTAAAATACTAGAATTAATTAGAAGGTATTACTAGGGGTCACTGTCTTACTAATTTTAAAGAGAGTATTTTTATGTTTTACCATCTATTTTTGTTGGCAAAATTGCCTTAATGTTTTTTTAGTATAGTTGATACACAATCTTATATTGGTTATATTAGTTTCAGGTATATAAAATAGTGATATGACATTTTTATATATACTTTAAATGTGATTTTAGTTAATCCTGTGTCACCATGTAAACTTATCACAATATTATTGACTATATGCCCCTTCCCCTTTTCATCCATCCTCCCACCCACTCCCTTCTGGTAACTATCGGTACCTAGCTGTTTTTATGAGTTTGTTCTTGTTTTATCTGTGTGTGTTTTTTTTGTCTTTTTAAGATTCTATATATAAGTGAAACCATATGGTATTTTTTTTTCTCTGCCTCACTTATTTCACTTAACATATTACTAGTCATCCATGTTGCAGATGGCAAGATTTCATTCTTTTTTATTGCTGCACAATAATTCCATTGTGTGTATATATTATATTTAATATAATATCCATAGTTTATATAAACTGTATGCACACATACCTCCTCTTTCTTACCCATTCATCTGTCTGTGGACACAAAGGTTGCTTTCATATGTTGGCTGTTGTAAATAGGGGTACATATGTTTTCCAATTACTGGTTTCGTTTTCTTTGTATAAACACTCAGAAGTGGAATTGCTGGGTTGACTGTCATTTTCTGGTTTCTCTGTCAAAGCTGGGCTAGCCTTATAAAATATGAGACGATTTTCTAGTTTACTGTTCCTGAGAAAAATTTGTATGTGTAAGACTCTGGGCCTTACATTTATATGCCTATAACAATTAAGCAACTGTATCAATTATTTAATATTGTGCCTGACTTGTGGTGGTACAGTGGATAAAGTGGACCTGGGGTGCTGAGGTCACGGGTTCAAAACCCGGTACTTGTCTGGTCAAGGTACATACAAGAAACAACCACTACAAGTTGATGCTTTCTGATCCCCCCCCCTCTCTCTTTTCTCTTTAAAATAAAATAAATAAAATTTAAAAATATATGTATTTATAGTTATATTCTGGTTTTTTATTTTTCTTAGGTAGGTTTTGATAAATTGTATTCTTGGTCATTCTTCCATTTTATCTATCAATTTAATTTTGTCATATAAATTTTCTGGTTTTTATGTTTTATAAGTCACACCCCTTTTTATTCTTAATAGTTGTATCTGTTTTAAAATTTTTTACTTATGATGTATTATTTTTTCAAAGAACAAATTTTCTTTTTTTTCTCCTACTCTCTGCTGCTGTTTTCTATTTATTTTTTAATTTATTATTTCTTCCTTTTCCTTGTATTTTTGAACTTGTTTCTCTACTTCTTAAGTTCTTAAATTAACTCTTTAGTTCATTGAGTTTTCAAAGGTTTTTCTTCTCTAATGTGTATTTTTAAAACTAACAGGTTTTTAATAGGTATTTTAGAGGCATCTAAGTTTAGCTATGTGGTGTTTTTATTGTTCAGTTTAAACCTTTTTAAATTTTATTATAATACAATTTTAGCTTATGAATTATTTATAAGTAGGGTGTTTTTTTTAATTTCCAAACATGTGCTTTTGAAATTAATATTTTATGATTACATTGTAATTTTACTGGATTTTGATCAGAGATTGTGTTCTATATAGTATCAATATTTAGTAGTAGACATTTTAAGTAGATAGTTTGGTGAATTTTGGTAAATGGTATTACTATGAGAGGATGGGAAGGAGAAGTATATTTTTATACATGTAGGGGAAGGTGTTTTTCATTAAAGGAGTATCTAAAGTTTATACAAGTATTTTATTTAAAACATGGAGTTATACAAGAAGACAGCTGAAGTTGAAACTGTTCACGTAAGAGACTCAAAGCCAAGGTTGCTGGGTTAAGCAAGGGGTCACTGGCTCAGTTGGAAACTCCCAGTCAAGGCACATATGAGGATCAATCAACAAACAACTAAAGTGAAGCAACTACGAGTTGATGTTTCTCATCTCTCTCCCCTGCCCCCCCCTTCCGGTCTCTCTTAAAGAAAAGGAAAGAAAATGGTCACTTAAGAGGATTGAAAATAGGGTTACCCAAGGAGATTGAAGGGCAGTGACCTATAAACCTAGTGGTATTTGGCTTATATTAGTGTATGCGCTTGTTTTTTTAAAATTTATTGTGTTTGCATAGATTCTAGTGTCCCTCCGAATGCATTCCCCCTTCCCTGTGTTCCCCTTAACATCCCCCTTGTTCTCTTCCCCCCAATGTCCTCCCCCCTTCCCTCCAGGATTTGCTTTTCTGATTTCTGCTGTATTATGTTATATGATTTCACCAATCTCTTTCCCTTCTATGATCCCATCCTCTCATCCCGTTTCCCTCTGTCTGCTTTCCTTCTGGTCCCTTTGATCCCACCTCTTGTCTATTCTGATCCTCAGTTTGCATTGTTCGTTGGATTCCTCAAATGAGTGAGGTCATATGATATTTTTCTTTCTCTGCGGGGCTTATTTTACTTAACATAATACTTTCCAGATCCATCCATGTTGACGCAAAAGGTAAGATTTCCTTCTTTTTCATGGCCCCGTAGTATTCCATTGTGTATATATGTACCACTGCTTTATAATCCACTTGTCCACTGATGGACACTTGGGCTGTTTCCAGATCTTGGCTATTGTAAACAATGCTGCCATAAATATGGGGGTGCGTTTCTTCTTTTCAATCAGTGATGTGGTGTTCTTGGGATATATTCCTAAGACTGGAATGGCTATGTCAAAAGGCAGTTCATTTTTAATTTTTTGAGGGATCACCATACTGTTCCACAGTGGCTGCACCAGTCTGCATTCCCACCAGCAGTGCAGGAGGGTTCACTTTTCTCCACACCCTCGCCAGCATTTATTATGTGTTGTTTGGTTAATGAGCGCCATTCTGACTGGTGTGAGATAATATCTCATTGTGGTTTTAATTTGCATTTCTCTAATGACTAGTGATGTTGAACATTTTTTCATCTGTCTATTGGCCATCAGTATGTCCTCTTTGGAGATATTTCTGTTCATTTCTTTTGCCCATTTTTTGATTGGATTGTTTATCTTCCTGGTGTTGAGTTTTACAAGTTCTTTATACATTTTGATAATTAACCCCTATCAGACGTATTCTCGAATATGTTCTCCCACTGTGTGGTTTGTCTTTTTATTTTGTTCATATTGTTTTTAGCTCTGCAAAAGCTTTTTAGTTTGATATAGTCCCATTTGTTCATCCTGTCCTTTATTTCCCTTGCCTGTGGAGATAAATCAGCAAACATATTGCTGCGAGAGATATCGGAGAGCTTACTGCCTATGTTTTCTTCTAAGATGTTATGGTTTCACGGCTTACATTTGAATCTTTTATCTATTTTGAGTTTGTTTTTGTGAATGGTGTAAGTTGGTGGTCTAGTTTCATTTTTTTGCAGGTAGCTGTCCAGTTTTCCCAGCACCATGTATTAAAGAGACTGTCTTTACTCTATTGTATGCTTTTACCTCCTTTGTCAAATATTGTCCGTATAGGTGTGGGTTTGTTTTGGGGTTCTCTGTTCTGTTCCATTGATCTATATGCCTGTTCTTATGCCAGTACCAGGCTGTCTTGAGTATAATGGCCTTGTAGTATAACTTGATGTCAGGAAGCGTGATACCACCCACTTTATTCTTTTTCAAGATTGCTGAAGCTATTCGTATTCTTTTTTTGTTCCATATAAATTTTTGGAATATTTGTTTTATATCTTTGAAGTATATCATTGGTATTTTAATACGGATTGCACTGAATTTATAAATTGCTTTGGGTAATATAGACATTTTAATGATGTTTATTCTTCCTATTCATGAACACAGTATATGCTTCCACTGGTTTGTATCTTCCTTGATTTCTTTAATCAATGTTTTATAATTTTCCATGTACAAGTCTTTAACCTCGTTGGTTAAATTTACTCCTAGGTATTTTATTTTTTTTGTTGTAGTAGTGAAGGGGATTGTTTCCTTAATTTCTCTTTCTGACAGATCATTGTTGGTGTATTAAAATGACTCTGATTTTTTAATATTAATTTTATATTCTGCCACCTTGCTGAATTCATTTATCAGATCCAGTAGTTTTTTGACTGAGTCTTTAGGGTTTTCTATGTACTGTTATCATATCATCAGCAAATAATGATAGTTTTACTACTTCTTTTACGCTTTGGATGCCGTTTATTCTTCTTCTTGTCTGATTGCTGTGGCTAGGACTTTGCTGAGAGTTTTGATCATATATGGGTGCTAGATTTTATCAAATACTTTTTCTACATTTATTGATATTATCATGTGATTTTTATCTTTCCTTTTGTTTATGTAATAAGTCACATTGACTGATTTGTGAATATTGTACCAGCCTTGCCTCCCCAGAATAAATCCTACTTGATCATGATGTATGATTTTTTTCATGTATTGCTGGATTTGGTTTGCTAATATTTTGTTGAGAATTTTAGCATATAAATTCATCAGGGATATTGGCCTATAGTTTTCTTTCTTTGTATTGTCTTTGCCTCGTTTTGAAATCAGAATTATGCTCGCCTCATAAAAGGAGCTTGGAAGTTTTCCCTCTTGAATTTTTTGAAATAGCTTTAGGATAGGAGGTAGTTCTTTGAATATTTGGTGGTAGAATTTGCCTGTGAAGCCATATGACCCAGGGGCTTTTTTGTTTGTTGGGAGTTTTTTGATAACTGTTTCGATTTCATTTGTTTTAATCAGTCTGTTTAGGTTTTCTGATTCTTCTAGACTGATTTTTGAAAGATTATATGTTTCAAGGAATTTGTCCATTTTACCTAGGTTGTCTAATTTTTTGGCGTACAGTTCTTCATAGTATTTTCTTACAATCCTTTGTATTTCTGCTGTCAGTTGTTACTTCTTCACTCTCATTTCTAATTTTATTTGAGTCCTCTCTCTTTTTTTCTTGGTGAGTCTGGTTAAAGATTTATCAATCTTGTTTACGTTTTCAAAGAACCAGCTCTTGGTTTCATTGATCCTCTGTATTGTTTTTTAGCTTTTATGTCATTTATTTCTGCTCTGATCTTTATTATTTCTTTTCTTCTACTTCCTCTTGGTTTTACTTGCTATTCTTTTAATAGTTCTTTTAGATGCAAAGTTAAATTGTTTATTTGAGCTTTTTCTAGCTTGTTAAGATATGTCTGTAATACTATGAACTTCCCTCTCAGGACCATTTTTGCTGTGTCCCATAACTTTTGAGTTGTTGTATGTTCCTTTTCATTTGTTTCAAGGAAATATTTTATTTCTTTCTTGATCTCATTGTTGACCCATTCGTCATTTAATAATATGCTATTTAGTTTCCAAGTGTTTGAGTGTTTTTCAGACTTTCTATTATAGTTGATTTCTAGTTTCATGCCATTGTGATCCGAGAAGATGATATGATTTCCATCTTCTTAAATTTATTGAGACTCCTTTTGTGTCCTAACATGTGGTCTATCTAGAGAATGTACCATAAGCACTTGAAAAGAATGTATATTCTGCTGCTTTAGCATGAAAGGTTCTGAAGAGATCTGTTAAATCTAGTTGATCTAGTATGACCTTTAAGTCTGATGTTTCTTTTTTAATTTTCTTTTTTGAGGATCTGTCTCATCTGGCCCATGGGCCAGATCAGACCCGCGTAATGAGTTTATGCAGCCCGCAATTAAATTTTTAATATTTTTCGCTACTTTAAAATCTCAGCTACTCAGAAGCGGAAGCATATTTGGTTATTGGAAATAGAGATATTTAAGAAGATAGTGATACGCAGAAAGGAGTTCTGCGTGTGACTAATCTAGGGTTAACTTCCAATAATTGGTCGAATGGTTTCATGATACTTCTTTATTTTTGAAAAATTCCATTATAAAGATTTACAACTTTTGTACTTGTCTGTACTCAGTATGAACTGTTTGACGCTTAGTGGTGATGTGAAACCCACATTCTTTTAGGTGGAGTTTGCCAGTGTGCAGGTCAAACAATTCGTTATTGTTGTGGTCAAGTGTGCTGAATCAAGTGGCATTGTAGCATAGACAATAGCTGCAGTTGATAACTGAAAACGTGTCCAGGCTGTTCGTAAAACGAAATAATTGTTTTATTTGCAATATAATCCCTTCAAGCTCATTCTATTAATTAAATATTGTTTCGATTGATTACGATACAGTTTGGATATTTAAACAGTATGTAATTATATTTTTATTAAAATATATCTTATTAAAATAATTTCATATTAAAATTTTTTTTCACTCACTTACATTTATTTATAAACAAAGTACATGATAAAATTTTGTTTACTTAAACAAATCGTTTTTGTATTTAACATTTTTTAATTTTTATATTTCATCTGGCCCATGAAAACAGTTTTCTTTCGATTTAATCTGGCCTGGGGGCAAAAACTGTTGGCCTCCCTTGATCTATCCAGTGCTGTTAGTGGGTTATTGAAATCCCCTACTGTTTTGATATTGCTGTTGATCTCGCCCTTTATGTCCATCAAAATCTTCTTTATATATTTAGGTACTTCTATATTAGGTGCATAGATATTTATAATGGTTATATCTTCCTATTAGATTGCTCCTTTCATCATTATGTAGTGACCTTTATCCCTTACTACAGCCTTTGTTTTAAAGTCTATTTTGTCAGATATAAGTATTGCTACCTCAGCTTTTTTTTTATTTCCATTTGCATGAAATATTTTTTTCCATCCCTTTATTTTCATTCTATGTGTATGTTTTGTTTTGAGGTGGGTCTCTTGTAGACAGCATATGTATGGGTCCTGGTTTTGTGGGTTTTTTTTTACAGGGACAGAGAGAGAGTCAGAGAGAGGGATAGATAGGGACAGATAGACAGAAACAGAGAGGTGAGAAGCATCAATTATTAGTTTTTCGTTGTCGTTGCAACACCTTAGTTGTTCATTGATTGCTTTCTCACATGTGCCTTGACCGCGGGCCTTCAGCAGACCGAGCAACCCATTGCTGGAGCCAGCGACCTTGGGTCCAAGCTGACGAACTTTTGGCTCAAGCCAGATGGGCCCGCGCTCAAGCTGGCGAGCTTGGGGTCTCGAACCTGGGTTTTCCGCATCCCAGTCCAACACTCTATCCACTGCGCCACCGCCTGGTCAGGGGTCCTGTTTTCTTATCTATTCAGCTACCCTATGTCTTTTGAATGGAGCATTTAATCCATTTACATTTAAGGTTATTATTGATATGTAGTAGTTTATTGCCATTTTATTCTTTAAATCTGCATTCCTCATTTACTAGATGTTTTTCCTCTTTGTTCTGTTTACAACATGCCCCTTAACATTTCTTGCAGCATTGGTTTGGTTGTAATGAATTTTTTCAGTTTCTTTTTTTTGGTCTGGGAAGCTTTTTATTTCTCCTTCAGTATTAAATGATAACCTTGCTGGATAAAGAAGTCTTGGTTGTAGGTTCTTATTCTGCATTACTTTGAATATTTCTTGCCATTCCCTTCTGGCCTCAAGTGTCTCTGTTGAGAAGTCAGATGTCAATCTTATGGGGCTCCTTTGTAGGTGATTGACTTCTTTTGCAGCTTTTAGTATTTTTTCTTTTATCTGTTAACTTTGGTATTTTAATTATGATGTGTCTTGGTGAAGGTCTCTTGGGTTCGATTTTAATGGAATTCTCTGTGCTTCTTTTAACTTGTGTGACTTTTTACTTCATCAATTCAGGGAAGTTTTCAGCTATGATTTCTTTAATCAGGTTCTCTATCCCTTGTTCTTTCTCTTCTTCAGGAACCCCTATTATGCGGATGTTGTTTCTCTATGTTGTAACAGATCTCTCTTAGAGTTTCCTCAGACATTTTGAGCCTCTTTTCTTTTTGCTGTTTTGCATCCATGCTTTCGCTTATCTTGTCCTCTAAATCACTGATTCGATCCTCTGCTTCTTGCAGCCTACTTTTAATTCCTTCTAGTGTAGTCTTCATTTCTGATGTTGTGTTTGTCATTTCTGATTTCTTTTTTATGATTTCAGTGTCCTTTTTGATGCCAGCTATCTCTTTGTTTCGGTGCTCCTTTTATCTGTCTATTGTTGCTCTAAGATCCTTGAGTATTCTAACAATCATTATTCTAAACTCTGCATCTGGTATCTTGTTTATTTCCATTTCATTCAGTTCTTTTTCTGGGGATTTCTCTTGTTGATTTATTTGAATTGCACTTCTCTGTCTTTCCATTTTGTCTTGTATAGACTAGATATCACTCTTGTTAGGTCCTCAGCTGATCTTCTCTCTATCTGGCCGCTGGATATACCAGCCCTGGACTTCCCTGGCTGGAACCTGGCGCAGACCAGTGGGGGTCACTGCTTTTGTCTGGCCTTTAGCAACCTTCTTGGAGCTACAGGTCAACAAGAATTTGTGGCTTCTTCTGCTGGGCCCTGATGCAGTTGTAACTATCAGTTGCACTCCTAGGCTGGCTTTTATCTACTCTTGACCAGTGTTTGTGGCCTCTCTATTCCTGATGTGAGGTCTTTCCACTGGCCCCCTGCTGCTGCTGCTTCCTCAGACATTCAGGCAACAGTGCAGTCTCGCGGTTTGCAGCTGGGGCTGCCCCAAGGTCGCCTGGGACTCCTTGCCTCACTGGGCTCTGCTGCCCCCAGATGCATGGGCTGCCTCTCCGGGCTTCGTCCCCACGGATGTGTGGCATGCCTCCCCGAGCTCTACCCCCTCCTTCACAGTGCGGACTTAGGGCTCTGCCTTTCGCGGGTGTGCAGGCTGCCTCTCCAGGCTCTGCCCCCTGCCGCTGCGGCCACTGCAATCTAGCCCTCTCACTCTCAGAGGGTACTCAGCAGGCTGGGGTGGCTGTGTATCCCAGACCTCAGCATTCAAATCCTGTGTCCCTGATGTGCCCCCTGCTTCTAAATGTCTCTCTGCACTGATTTGATCAGGAGAGCCTCTGTTGGATGGGGTAATAGCTTCTCTTTGCTCATTTGGTTCTCCCTTTAAGAATGGGCACTTTAGGTTTGGGGAGTGACCCAGTACAGGGGTCACATTGGCTGTCCCCCACCATCTCTCCCTGTGCCCCCAAGACTACACTCTCCTCTCCCAACACCAGTCCTCTCGGTGCTTTCTCCCTGAGCCCTGGGTAAGTGGCTATGAACGAGATTTTCTGCATGGTCCCTTTAAGATGGATCGTGGGTCTGAGAGTTCTGTCTCTCTCTCGCAAAAAGTAACCTGGCTCTTTCAGCTTACTACTGATCATACGCTTCTTCTAGTCTCTGGGGCTCCAATCCTAGGGATGAGGGTCCACAACTCTCCTGGAAACCCACCCCGCCATGAGAGACCATCCAGCCACTGCTCACTCCTGGGAGTGGGGCAGCCCTTCTGCATCTCTGGCTTTTCTACCAGCTCAGTGTGGTTCCTTCAGTGATGCTTGGTTATACATTCCTCTTAGTTTAGTCCAAAGTTGGTTTTTCAAGATGATTGTTCCTAAATTAAGTTATAATCCACTTTGGTTCTGGGAGGTGGGAATTGTAATGTCCGAATACTTTGTTGCCATTTTCCCTCTAGTGTATATATTTTCTTGAAATTTATTTCTAGAAATAAGGGGAACAAAGATTAAGTTGCTTTCTCAAAGTCACAAAGCTAAAAAGCTGAAAACCTTGTCTGGCCAAGTCCTTTGATTCCAAAGTCCCATACCCTTATTCACCTTCCTGTAGTCGAAAGAGGAGATTGTCCTGAACACAATTGTTTCACGCATAATTCTGTAATTATGACCTAAATGTTAAAGATGACCCTTTAAGGTAGGCAGTGAGAATGTCCTCAGATTTCTCCTGTCATCCCCAACTCAGTGTAGAGCTATATATATAACAGGTAAAATATGTGTAGAATGCTTATGAAGAATGATTAATGTGAGCTGGAGAAATCTTAAGATATCAGAGAAGCTAGATCTTGGGCTGGGCTTTAAATATTAGGAAAACTTAGACATGGAATGGGGGAAGTGTGCAAATCAGACTATATATAACTAATGAGGGACATTAGTTGTGTGTATATGTTGGCCAGATAAGTTTATAAATATGATATACGTTTGCTCGCTTATAGTTTGCATTGGATGTGCAAGGCAGACAGTAATCCGGCAAAGTCATTATGGCCTAAGGCTTAGTTTTAAGACTAAGTTTTCCCCACACCCTGGACTGTTGCATGATATGGGGTGGTACACTCTTATGAGGAATCCCATTTATGCCTCAGATAAGTGACTTTGTATCAGATACTTCCTTATTTGTATATTGGATTAAAGGTTTTGATTTCTATACTATAAAATGGGGCAGAGGAGCCAGTGCTGGAGGAGAGCAGAGAAAGGCCACATGGAAGAGAGGAGAAGCAGCCAAGATGGCGGAGAGCTGAAGGAGAAGCCAGTTTGTGCAGGGAGAAGGAGAAGGAGATGGGGAACAGAGGTGAATAAGGCTGGTGAGGTACAAACCTTTGATTCTAGGAAGCTCAGATAAGTCACTGGCTTTGGAAGCCCTGAATGGAAAGGGATGTGTTTTCCCACTGTGTGCATTTCTTGCCTGCTGGGTGCAAGCTAGGATTAAAGCTAATGGCCCACCAGTTCTTGGCTCTGTTGTTTCATTACCATCTGTTTGAATCAAATGCGAACCTGCATGGGCCAGGCGGCTGTGATGGTGGCCGTGGCTACTGGCTTTACAATATATATACACACACAAGGGTATTTTGCCCTTGTTTCAGGGAGGGAGATAAGGTTTATCAGTATGTGGGAATCAAGCAGTCAGAGGCTTTAAATACCTTATATTTTTTAAGTTTCAAGTTTTCATAGAAGTTATTTCATTTTTGTGCTTCCTTTTATTACTAGGGTAAATGTTTCTTTACAGCAACAAATTAAAAAAAGAATTTGATAAATTTTTTGGTACAGCACCCAGTTCCTCATACATACTAGGCCTTCACTAAGGCAGTTTGTAGAGTCACGGTGTTAGAACTGAAAGGAGGCGTAGAAAGATAAGTACAACTAAATGAGGCCTTCGAATAAGTGATTTAACAAAGTTTATAGTTATTGTGCTTTCAGCTGCCAATAAATGTGACTTAAACAATAAGGGACATTTATTATTTAACATATCAAAAGATCCAGAGGCAGGGCAGCTCCAGTTAGTTCACAACATTCTAGGACTTCATTAAGGATCTAGATCAGTGGTTCTTAATCCTTTTTTGAGGTACTGAACCTACCAGTTTCATATGTGCATTCACCGAACCCTTCTTTAGTGATAAATAAAATATTATTATTTTTTCAAAATTCAAGACATAGGTATATGTTTTTTTACTGGTGCACAAAATGAGCTGTGCATGAACATCACCTTGCTCAAAGAACAAAACCAACAAACTCCCATGAACTCACAACAAATTACGGTATTACTTTATTCTGACCTCCAGCAGAGGCTTCTCCAAACCCCTGAGACCAACTCATCGAACCCCTAGGGTTTGATAGAACCCAGGTTAAGAACCACTGATCCAGATTCTTTCTATTTGGTTCCATCCTCAGTGTGTTGGCTAATCAATCCCATTTTAGTTACAGAGAGGTCCAGGCTACATACATACACATCTTCTGACAACACCCTAAGGCGAGAAGATAGAGTCAGGGAGAGTGCATCTTTTCCTCCTGTTCTTTTGAGTAAGAAACCTTTTCCAGAATTCTCTTTGTAGAATCTATTCAAATCTCATTGGCTAGATTCCAGTCATTGTTTATTCCTAAAACAATCACTAACCAAAGGGAACGAAATTACCATAATGAGCTTGTATTAAGTATGATTCATGTACATACTCTGCTCCCAGGCCTCTCCTGAAGCATGAGATCACCCAATACCTAAACAACATCGTTTGTTTAGTGGAAATAAAGGAAAAGGAACATTATTATTGGTAATGCAGTCAAAAACATCACACAAAGGTGTCATAACAAGTTAATGATAGGCCTGCAGTAGAATCCTGAAACCCTGATTTCCAATTTATTTCTCCCCTTTACACATAAACTATTTTCTTAATGAATGAATATCATCAATATTGCTACTTTTTCTAAAGAATCTTGACTACATCCACGCAATTCTGTCCCATACCCTTTTGGAAAAAATAGTGTAGTATTTATTATACAACCATACATGAGATTTCTTTTTCTTGTAAAGTATATAGAATTTTTCAAATAATAAGTGACCAGCAGTTCCTTGCGAATATCTTATTTCTACCTCTGCATTTGCTCCTAATACTTCCGTTGCTGAGAAGGCATATACTATGCTCTTTATTGGCTTATCATTTGAATACTATTCAGATTTTAAGTATTATTGCTCTCTGAAACCTTTCTTGACATAAATGAAGTGATTGGTTGTACCATTATGTACTCATTATGTCATGTTCTGGATTTTCCTGCACATTTATAGTACTTAGTTTTTTACATGCTTGTCTTTTGTAGTCTAATAGCTTTGATTATAGATATTTTCTCCGTTGTTTGATAAGTCCAGGATATTACATAATACTGGGTATGTAATGCCACTAATTTTTTTTTTTTTTTTTAGCTAGAGAGAGCGGGGGAGAGGGACAGACAGAATAGGAGAGAGATGAGAAGCATCAACTTGTAGTTGCGATACTTAGTTATTCATTGATTTCTTTCTCATATGTGCCTTGACCCGGGGGCTTTAGCCAAGCCAGTGGACTCCTTGGTCATGCCAGTGACCATAGACTTCAAGCCAATGCCCTTTGGGCTCAAGCCAGTGACCATGGGGTCATGTATATGATCCCTTGCTAAAGCCGGTGACCTCGAGGTTTTGAACCTGGGTCATAAGCGTTCCGACCAAAGCTTTATCCACTATGCCACCACCTGGTCAACCACCGCTAATATTTTTGTTTAATGAATGGATAAATAGTATGTCTAATTTGGGTGTGGGGAGAAATTTTACTTGTTTTCTGTTCAATTTTGCTATTTCCAACCAGTAGAACATGAATGTGGTTCTATAATCTCTTCATTTTGAAGGATTATTTTTCATCGTCAAAGGGATTCCTGTTAGCATAATTTACTTCTGTGAACAAAATTTTCTTTAAAACTTAAAACAATATTGGAGGAAAAGCATTTCGTTTTATGTGTGTTACTGTGAATAGAGCATATTTAACCCTCAGTTTTGGAGAGTTAGTTGTCAGAGGAGGTAAACATTCGAGAATCGTACCTAATACAAATTATATGCTCAGTAAACATTTGTTTATAGAGTAGATATGCTGTAAATAGAACTATTCACTTTATGATTTAATTTTTTCTTTTTTCATTTTAGCATTTATGATATTAACAAAGAACAGGACTATTTCAAGAACTCTGGGGGTATACTTGGTGAAAATGAATTAAGACCACCCTCTCAGCTACATTCTCTCTTAGAGAAGACCAAGACAGGGGTCATATCAGAAAAGAGTGGGTATTAAACTAAATGCATGGGTATTAAACTAAATACAGTGAAGTATTACTAATGAATTCAGTCGACCAGTATAAGTTTTAAATTTTTATTTTAATCATGTAAAGTGAAAGGACTTTTAAAAATTATAATGTCCAGTAGCTACAAATTTCTCATAATCATTAGTCCATAATTGATAAGTGATTAAGTGTTCAGATTACATCAGAAAAGATATTTAAGAAAAGTGGTCACATTCTTCTCTTTGTATTTTGTTTTTAAATTATCCATTTTACTTTATTCTGAATTGAGATACTTTAGGTAATACATGCTCATATAGGAAAAGCCTAAATTGTACTAACATGTCTAAACTAAAAAGTGTAAGTTCCCCTTTTATCTACTTCCTAACCTCAATAGCAATTGATTTAAATACTGTTAACGATTTTTTTCTCATCTTTCTAGATTTTTATCTGCACACTTTTGAACACATAATTGTATTTTTTTTACCAAAATGATATTATGTAATGCATGTTATTTACTCCATAGTATATAATAGGTATCTTTATATGTCAGTATATGAAGATTTAATTTATTTAGTGGATGCACTGCATTTCCCTTTAGGCAAATTTAGGCAGGTTACATTATCTTTAGTGTTTTTGCTATTCTGGATTCTGGCGCATGGAACATGGAACACCCTTGTACATGTATTCTATGCATTTATGCTAGTATTTCTGAGGATTAGATTCCCAGAAGTAGAATGATTATTTGGTATGTGCATTTAACTTTTTGTTAGGTCCTCCCAAATTGTGCCTTAAAAAGTTGTATTTATCTTAAACTGGTAATTTTTTAATATCTTAAAAGTAAAAATAATACATTTTAGGATTAGATGATTAAGGGATGAGCTATTCCTTCAACTATCAAATGACCTGCTTAGACTAAAGTATATAGGCATAGATATTAGCAGATGTAGATTGCAATTTGTCTGTAGGGAACACTAAGGGCCTTTAATGGCAGATATTGTTGGGTTCTGAATGTTTCTGTTGGTGACGAGTGTTGTTATTTAATGCACAAACAGGAAATGTGGTCATGAAAATTCTAGAGAGAGATAGAAATGGCTGGTTTTGTTAGAATTTAATGACACATGAGTTGTTGGCATTAGTTCATCTAGTCATTTGATTTCAGACCAGATGCTTATAGAAAAAATTAAGAAAACTATGATATAATATCAGAAATTGGTTTATCATTTTCGTATCCCTTTTATTAGAAGTTAAAAAGAGAAAAGTGTCCAAAACCAGACGCTCACTATCTCTGTGATGGTTTTTCAGAAAGGGGAGATAAATGTAGGGTATTTTGAGCAGAATCTACCTGTGTCAAGCTTAACTTTTCAGATTGAATCCACAAATAGCAGAGAAATGTGCCCAAAGTGAGGTGCTACAGGAAAGTATATTAACTCAATTTCTAGAGCCATTGGGATTGAATTTAAACTTTCTCCATGTGCTCTGTATTGGTAACTTAAGCCCTAAGGGACACTTTCTGCTTTATAGGCAGGTACTTTTCAAATTACCTTTTTAGATGTTGTTTTAAGGTTTATTTGTGCAATAGTCCTACATTCTCCTAATATTCTGATAATCTTGAACGTATCCGTAAAGCATGTGTGGTGCTCAGCAAAAGTGAGGTCATTTTGTTTATTCAGTACTCATTGTTTTGTATACTAGTTAGACCAGCGGTTCTTAACCTGGATTCTATCGAACCCTAGGAGTTCGATGAGTTGGTCTCAGGGGTTCGGAGAAGCCTCTGCCACGGAGGCCAGAATAAAGTAATACTGTAATTTGTTGTGAGTTCATGCAGTTTGTTGGTTTTGTTCTTTGAGCAAGGTGATGTTCATGCACGGCTCATTTTGTGCACCAGTAAAAAAAACATATACCTATGTCTTGAATTTGGAAAAAAACATCATATTTTATTTATCACTAAAGAAGGGTTCGGTGAATGCGCATATGAAACTGGTAGGTTCAGTACCTCAAAAAAGGTTAAGAACCACTGAATTAGACTCTTAAATGAAAACGTACATTGTATAAGAAGAGGCAATATCAAATAATTTCTCAATAAAATTCTTATTTACTTATTTATAGAGTAGGAAACTTGTACTTACTTAGAGTGTAATTGAAGTAATTTATTATGAAATCATGAAAGAGTCAAGATTAACTATGGTTTTCAGCAATTACTTTTATAAATATATTGCTATTTAGAGAATGCTGACCTAAGGAGAAAGCATTTTTAACCATAAAGAAATAGTTTTAGCTTGACTAGGAGGTGGTGCAGTGGGTAGAGTGTTGGACTGGGACACAGAGGACCCAGGTTCAAAACCCGGAGGTCACTAGCTTGAGTGCAGGGTCACTGGCTTGAGCATGGGATTGTAGACATGACCCCCCTATGGTCACTGGCTTGAGCCCAAGGTTGCTGGCTTGAGCAAAGAGTTACTCACTCTGCTATAGCCCCCCCAGTCAAGGCACATATGAGAAAGCAATCAATGAACAACTAAGGAGCTGCAACGAAGGACTGATGCTTCTCAATCTCTCTCCCTTCCTATCTGTCCCTTTCTGTCCCTCTCTCTGTCTCTCTTTCTGTCTCTGTCACTCACACACACACACAGGAACAGTTTTATAAATAAAAACATAAGTACAAAGCCATTCATTTCCTACTTGTTTCTCGTTTATTTTAAATAATTATCTTTATTAATAGCTTTATTGGAAACAGTATTTTACACAGGTATAAAGTGTTCTCTGACATTTATTTAAGAAACACTTAGGTAGGGTTTTGTTGTGTTTTTTTTTTAACTCCTTCACAATTTTCAGTTTATTGTGCATTGACACTCAAAAATGGGGATATATGTAGTGTTCAATACTTCTGAAATATAAAACCTGTGCCCACCTATTAACGTCTTGTAGAATTTAGAGAAGTTGATAAGCATAGGTTTATTTCCAAAGCTGTGTTAACTTTTGTTTCTGCCACTGTACACAACATATTTTTCAAATATTGAGCCTCAGAGTATACTTACATTCTTAATATTATATTGCCTTTTTTATTTATTTTTTTATTTTATTCTGTGTCAGAGACGGAATCAGAGAGAGGGACAGATAGGGACAGGCAAACAGGAAGGGAGAGAGATGAGAAACATCAATTCTTTGTTGCGGTTCCTTAGTTCATTGATTGATTTCTTATATGTGCCTTGACCAGGGGGCTACAGCAGACCAAGTGACCCCTTGCTCGAGCCAGCGAACTTGGGCTCAAGCTGGTGACCCTTGCTCAAACCAGGTGAGCCCGCGCTCAAGCTGGCGACCTCAGAGTTTCAAACCTGGGTACTCCACATTCCAGTCTGATGCTCTATCCACTGCGCCACCGTCTGGTCAGGCTATCTTTCCTTTTTTAAGAATATTAAATACAAGGTTTCCAAAATTATAACTTTTAAGGGAATACCGATTTGTATTTGAGCTAGCAGTGCTGATTATTTGTAAGATGAATTTACATTGCATAGTCCTCCTAGTTTTGAATAATACAGCTATAGAAAACCATAATTTTATATATTATCATGGGTGTTTTGCTATTTTAATTTCTCTAGAAGATCTTTATTTTGTACAGTACTGGTGATTTTGAAGGAGAAAGTGAAACAAAAAATAAAATAGAATTTATATGTTTTATCTGCTTTTCTTTCCTTCCTTGATATTTATAATCTTTCATTATTGATACTAGACAGTTTGTTTGTTAATTGAATTAAGACAGTTTAGTCCAAATTAATTTCACTGAAATGTTTGTTTTCATTTTTTTGATAGTCTAGTTTCTTTTTTTCTTACCTGTTGTTATAAGTTGATTTTAAATAATGTGCTTTTTTTCCTTCAGCTATTGAACTTTAATTTGCCGAGTTATGGTAAGAGTAGGGAGCCATATCAATGTACTTATTTGTACTATATGACTAAAATTTGCAGTGCTATATAAATTATTCCATTCTCTTTATTATTTATAAATTAAACACTGCCTCCCCAACCTTGTTAAAGAAAGTAGAGAGGATACAAAAAGAAAGTAGTAAACCAATCAAATGGTTAAATGTTATAAGAATTCATTAGGTTCATTTCTTGCTAAACTAAAGACTTGTAAAATCGAAAGCACAAAGGCTCACATCAAAAGAATTACTGGATTGAGTCAGCAATTCTCAATTAGGAAACTTACCTCTCATAAAAAGGGTATATCAGAATGTGGGATAAGCACATGGGTATGGTTTGGAAGAAGCGCTTTAAAAAAGTAACGGTTTTTGCCTGGTCTGTGGTGGCACAGTGCATATTTCCTAAACTTGGAACGCTGAGGTCACTGGTTTGAACCCCTGGGCTTGCCTGGTCAAGGTACATACAACAAAGAACCAATAAACAACTGGAGTAAAGCAACTATGAGTTGATACTTCTCGCTCCCATCACCCTCTCCTCTCTCTGTAAAATCAGTAAATAAACTCTTTTTTAAAAGAAAAAAGTAACAGTTTTATTTTTATAAAATAAAAAAAATGATTTTATAATACAATAAGAGGTAAAGTTCAATAGACATATCTAAACTATTGAGGAAACCCAAAAGAAACAATGACTTATAATGTGTTTGTTGAGTGCAATAATAGGCCTCTTAGAAAGAAGCTAACAGACTTTGGGGGTTTGATGAGAAAATAAGAAGGGTAAATTAATCAAAATATGTTATAGGTTTAAAATATTGTAAAGATGAGCAACATTGGTCTGAATTTCTGACCACCAATTTGTCAGTATAGTCCGTCTGCTTTTACCAGCTGCAGTTGCAGCACCCAGCTTTAAACTACAAATCGTAAACGATCTGGCCGGGTGCATTTTACTCTTGTATTGAAAATAATTCATCCTAAATTGTAATTCATTTAGATTATTCTCTTCACATGTGAGGGCTTTTACGTTAAAATAGTACAGATATGATAGCCAAGGCACATTATAAAAGTCTTTAGTTATACAGAAAGGAAATAGATAAAGTATTTGGTGATATTTAATGTACCGCTTTTAACCCCATTCTTTGGTTATCTTAAACAGTTGCATTATTTTTGTTTGTGTTTTACAGTTTTTGAGACAGTATCCTTGAGTTCAGATTCTCTCTTCCAGAGGGCAGTTTCAATTCTCCATACTTCTTATTTGGACTCTGCAGCTGAGCATGGTTTTCAGTACAGTCAAGTGACTTTGGTGAAAAATGACATTTTCTTAAATGAGGTGAGGTGCTTGGTACACACTGTGTCTGTGTGTTAGATTTATTTTAGCTTTAAAGACCACCTTTTGGGGTATATAACTCTAGTTCTTTTAAGCTATCACGTTTCAGATTAGATGAAAGATCCTTGGAAATAAGTCACTTGGAAGGAAGGTAGTAATAATATATTCTAGGGAATAGAAAAATAATAAATTTTATGTCTTTTAGCAGGAGAAATTCAGATGATGCATTTTAAAAAATTAACTTGCAAGGCAAAATAATATGTCTATAGCATTTGGTTATTCTCTCTTTATACAGTACAAAAGTTTTTATCAAGAAAAAAAAGCAAGTAACTATACTGAGGACGAACTTCAAGAAACTTACGGGTTTCTTCTCTTGGAAACTGAAAATCAGGTAAGGGAATTAGGTTGTATAATATTTTGCTAATTAATGTACAAAATGAATGATTTACCATGAAACTTGGTTTTAGTTATGTAAATATTGTACAATTACCAGTTAGTTCATCAGCCTTTTTCTTTTACTTAGTTTGGTAACAATGTAATTGACAAAGCTAGTTATGAAAGAGATTTGATTTCTACAACTTTTTATATAGGTCCTTTTTAGTTTTACCTTAAATCCATTCGTAAGCTCATGGTGAGATTTGGATTACTACAGGTTTCTCAGGTATTGATAATGCCTTTTAATGGAATGAATGGAAATATCTCCATTCTATATCATTGTTTACTACATAGATACTTTCAATTCTTAGTGGAGGTTTTTCAAGTTTAAATGACATGGTTTTGGAGATACAGTTATTACTTTCAGAATTCTAGTTACTTGGAACTGTTCCATGCCGGTCTTTAAAGGTTGAACGTCTGTATTATTGCTTGTACCTAGCTCGTGAGAGAAGGAAACTGTGTGTGCAGGGTGTGTCTCCAAAGATGTGTTTGGCACCTAGATACAGTTTAACATAGTTCAAAGATAACATTTGGTTGTGTGAATGGTTTTTAAAGAATAAGGGTATGATAGGTTTCTCCTGGGTGACCGAGCTGCACCGCCTGTTAGACAGTCAGGGTTCTTCGCCCAAGTTTTCAGAGCACAAAATTTCCCCAACGACTTGGGTCTTCCTAGGACTCCCTGTTCTTTTCTGTGGATCCTTTATCTATCCCGGGCACCTTCAGTTAATCTGACTTTATAGGGAAACCCTTTCTGTCGACAATTCTTTAAAAAATCATCTCGGCTGCTTTCCTAAAAAATAATGAACAAGGGTAGATTAGCTTAAAGACTGTTTAATATTAGTATACAACATAAAGATATAATAATAGAAGAGTTATTTATTTACTTACTCATCTACTTCCAAATAAGATATTCTATGGATTCATACTACAAAACACCTTTGGGACTGAGACAGTCCCAAAGCTATATTTGAAGAAGAAATCTTGAAGAGAGAACTTATCTGTGATCTTGTTTAATTTGGTTTTGCTGGTGACATTTTATTAACAGAAATGGTAAATTTAGTGAAAAATTTTGAACTATTGACCAAACGCAGTTGCCTTATATAACATTGCTTTGTGCCATAAGTGCATACAGTGTAAAGATTCTATATTTATTTGAAAGCCTACAGATTAGTGTTGTGTTATTACTCTCCCAAGACTAAACTGATAAGCAAAGTGCTATCTTTTGTTTAAAGGCAAAGTTGATATGTCAGCGTGGACTCTGTATTGGCAGTAGTGCTATTACCACTCTAGGTGACCCAGCAAAAGGTAAGTCTGTAAGAAAAAATAATCTTTTCTTTTACTAGATGAAGTTGGAATTGTTTCATTCCCGTCTTTGAAGCTAGGCAGTTTCATTGATGTTAAGTAATAATCTTTAGAATCAGAACATGATCACATATATAAGCTTTTAGCCTAGAACTGAAGGTTTTCCAATAGAAGTTACATGGTCAGAACTTGTTTTTAAAGGTTGGTTGGACTAGAAAGATACTGAAGGTATCTTTTAGTGATGAGAGATTATTACAGTCATCCATGATTAGTGAGGCTGTCTTCTACACCTATCATAATGGCAGTAGGAATAGAGAATAGATAGAATTGACCAAACTGGACAAATATGGAATGTGAGGAGTAAGATAAGGGAAATAATTAGAGATAAGGATTTAAACTTAACACTACAGTGATATTACTGATAGAAAAGATACAAAAGGAGAAGAGATTAGTAGGGAAGCTAATAAAAGAGAAGGGTAATCTTATGGTTAAGAATGTGGATTAGCCCTAAATGTCTTTAAACTTCAGTTTTCTCATTTATAAAATAGATAAAAATATCTTCTAGATTGTTGTGAGTATACATATCTTCTAGATTGTTGTGAGTATACATGAGACTGTTAAGTGCTGAGCACGGCACAAACCTAGTATACACTCAGATGGACACTACTTTCATGAGTTAAGTCTGAGAAATAATGAGATCTTCATAAATTTCTGGAAGCAGAGGTAAAAATAATTGGAAAAAGGATTAGGAATGGAAATTGGGGTCAAGTTAAGGGGGGGGGGTATTGTTAGTTGAAGCCAAACAAGGAAAAGATGACAAAGAACTTCTGGATGGTTATGGGACCAAGGGGTAGGGAAGATGGGGAAGTGTAGAAGGAGGAGGAGTCAAGAACAGTCCAGTGGATGAAGAATTGGGAAGTAGAATTTTACAAAACAAAGAAACAAACAAACAAAAATGAATAGGACGCCTAACCTGTGGTGGCACAGTGGATAAAGCATCAACCTTGAATGCTGAGGTTGCACGTTCAAAATTCCAGGCTTGTCCAGTCAAGGCACATAAGGGAAGCAACTACTACAAGTTGATGTTTCCCACTCCTCACCTTTTCTCTCTTTCTCTTTCTCTTTCTCTCTCTCTCTCTCTCTCTCTCTCTTTCTGTCTCTCTGTCTCTATCTCTCTCTGTGTCTTCTATCCTCTCTCTAAAACCAATAAGTAAAATCTTAAAAAAACAACAAAAACAGGAGGTTCTAAGGAGGGATATTTATCTGTGTTGAGTGCTACAGAATTTGGAAATCAAGACTGAAAGACAATTGAGCTTCATGGCTAGATTCCTGCTGACCTTTTTTAAAATATCTTTTTTAGATAAAATCTACATACCAGACAATTTACCCATTTAAAATGTACAAGCCCATGTTTTTTAGTATATTCACAGAATTGTGCAGCCAACAACACAATCGATTTTAGACCACACAGATTGACTTTTCCTGTTACAGACAGTTTCTCTGTAGCATGTAATGTGTTTAATAACATTTTACCCACTGTAGAACTTCTTTCAAATTTGAAGTCAATCCTCTCAAACCTCACCATGGCTTTATCAACAGCCTTCAACAGTATCTTCACCAGGTGTGGATTTCATCTCAAGAAATTGCTATCTTTGCTCATCCAGAGGAAGCAACTCCTTATTTATTATAGTTTTATCACAAGATTGCAGCAATTCAGTCATATCTGCAGGCTCCACTTCGAATTCTAATTCTCTTGTTATTTTCACTACATCCGCAGTTACTTCCTCCACTGAAGTCTTGAACTCCTCAGTCATTCATGAAGGTTGAAATCAACTTCTTCCAAAGTCCTGTTAATGTTGACATTTTAACCTCTTGCCATCCATGTATTACAAATATTCTTAATAGCATCTAGAATGGTAAATCCTTTCCAAAGGTTTCAATTTACTTTGCCTATTTCCATCAAAAGAAATCACTCTCTGTGGCAGCTAAGCCTCACAAAATGTATTTCTTTTTTTCCCTCATCTCTGCGGAAAGTCCTATTGGACAACTCTGTTCCCATACATAACTTAAAATGTATTTCTTAAATAAGAAAAGTTGAAATTATTCCTTGATCTATGGGCTGCAGAAAGGATGTTGTGTTAGCAGGTATGGAAACAACATTTATCTCATTGTACATTGTTATCAGAGCTCTTGAGTGACCAAGTACATTGTCAATGAACAGTGATATTTTGAAAGGAATATATTTTTTCTGAGCAGTAGATCTTAATAATGGGCTTAAAATATTCAGTAAAACATTTTATAAACAGATGCACTGTTTTTCCAGGCTTTGTTGTTTCATTTATAAAGCACAGGCAGGGAATATTTAGCATCATTCTTAAGGACCCTAAGCTTTTCAGAATGATAAATGAGCCCTGGTGTCAACTTAAAAGTCACCATCTGCATTAGCCCCTAACCAAACAGCCTGTCCTTGAAAGCTTTGAAGCTAGGCATTGATTTCTGCTATCTTGTATAAAAGTCCTAAATGGCATCTTCCAATAAAAGGCTGTTTCATCTACATTAAAAATCTGCTGTTTAGTGTAACCACCTTAATGAATTATCTTAGCTAGATCTTCTAGCTAACTTTGCTGCTGCTTCTGCATCAGCAGTTGCTGCTTTACTTTGTACTTTTACATTATAGAGATGGCTTCTTTCCTTAAACCTCATGAACTCTGATAGCTTCAAACTTTTATTATGCAGCCTCCTCACTTCTCTCAACCTTCATAGAATTGAAGAGAGTTAGGACCTTGCTCTTTATGCTTTGGCATAAAGGAATGTTGTGGCTGATTTATCTATCCAGACCACTAAAACTTTCTTCATATCAGCAATAAGGCCAATTTACTCTCTCATCTTTTGTGTGTTCACTAGTATATCATTTTAAATTTCCTTCAAGAACTTTTCTTTTGCATTCACAACTTGGCTACTTGGTGCAAAAGGCCTAACTTTTGGCCTGTTTTTGTTTTCAACATTCCTCCTCACTAAGCCCAGACCGCAGAAGAAACTCAACGCAGGCCATATGCTGACCGGCACAGACCAGGTGCAGGGCTGAACAGAGACAGAAGTCACATGAATTTAGTGCATGACCCCCAAAGCAATAGGCTGCTTCTAACAGAAATGTTAATTCTTTTCATTGTACAAGTTTTTATATTTCCATAATTCATTTATATGACTTTGCCTACACTAGATCAAAACATTTTTCCTTTAACCTGGTTGGGTTGGAAATGGCTTAAAAATAACAAGACCAACCTGACAGGATTCAAGACACTTGGCTAAAGCAACAAAGCAAGCTTATCAGCAAAAGGAGACTATCGTATATCCCCATGTATAAGATGCACCTTAATTTTAGGGCCTGAAATTTGAAAAAAAATATTACATAAAGTTATTGAACTCGAGTTTTATTCATCATAAAATTCATACAATTCCTTATTACGGTCAAAACTCCCATTTATATTAACTTGTCCTCATCTGTGTGTCTGATGACGAATCACTGTCTTCCACAATGAGCGCAAAAACAAGCCTGAAAAAGCAGGAAATGCAAGTAAAATTTACAACCACTGTGTAAGACGCACCCAGTTTTTAGACCCCAAACTTTTTTGGGGAAAAAGTGCATCTTATACATGGGGAAATACGGTAATTGTTCTATTGTATTGTTACTCATTGTTGTTAATCTTTTACTGTGCCTAATTTATAAACTAAACTTGATCATACATATGTGTGTATGTACTGGGGGAAAAAACTGTATATACAGGGTACAGTACTGTCCATGGGTCCAGACATCTACTGGGGGTCTTGAGACATACATATCCCCTGTGGATAAGGTGGGGCTGTTGTACTTACTGATAACTTGAGAATCAGATTACCATAGATCATATCACTGGATGATTGTACGGTGAACAAAACAAACAATTTTCCAAGAATGTGATACTTTAGCTCTTTTTAGTTATTAGACCCTAGTAGAAAATTGGTTGTCAGTCAAATATGTTCTCTCTGATCTTAGCTCTAATGTTTCTGTACCTTTAGAATAACTCAAATAGGTTTTTTTTGTTTTTAATGTTGCCTTTTATTTATCTTTTGTATAATCTTGTTTAGTTAAAGGTAGCCCTACAAGGGGATTGTGTATGTGTAAATAATCTTGAAAAAAGTGTATATTAATCTATATTTTATGCTTTTATAGGTGTATACATTTCCAAATATTCAGACTGTCTTCATGCAAGACCATGGTATCATGGGAAGTCTGGTTACATTGTAATTTTTAATCTAATTAAGGTAAAGCCTAAATGTGCTTCTGTATTATTTTTCTTTTGAAAATTAAGGGTTAGCTGACCAGACGGTGACACAGTGGATAGGGCGTCAGACTGGGATGCAGAGGACCCAGGTTTGAAACCGGGGTTGCTGACTTGAGCGCGGACTCATCAGGCTTGAATGTGGGATCATACACCTGACCCCGAGGCCACTGGCTTGAGCCCAAAGGTCTCTGGATTGAGCCCAAGGTCGCTGGCTTTAGCAAGGGGTCACTCGCTCTGCTGTAGCCCCACCCCCACCCCCCCGTCAAGGCACAAGTGAGAAAGCAATCCCTGAACAACTAAGGTGCCGCAACGAAGAATTGATGCTTCTCATCTCTCCCTTCTTATATGTCTGTCCCTATCTGTACCACTCTCTGACTCTCTGTCAAAAAAAATTAAAAAAACAACAGTTCTCTTAAATTTGGGGCGATTCATGTATTCCTTTGATATTGTGATAAAAGCAATGGACATTTGCTTTAGAAAGATGCCCAAACATACCTGATTTTTAAATACAATTTTAAGAGATTCATGAATAATTAAAACTATTATTGGTCGTAACGATAATTTTCTAAGAACTATAGTTTTAATTCTTTATACAGTTAATTGTTACTTGATATGCACCCAAATATTTATTCAGCTACTTGTAAATGAATCCTAAAGTAAGATTATTGCTATTTGAAAACATCTGATTAGTTTTAATATTTTCATTCTAGGGAAAAGTCAAGATTGTGTCTGAGAATTATACGTCTAACTATATTAGCCCATCTTCTGGCTATGATTGCCACGTGGCTGCAAATACTAACAAGGTTTCTCACAAGACAAGTCACTTTCGTGCATTTGAACTGAGTCAGGTATAAATCATTTCCAAGATACATTTCTGTGTCTGCTATGTTGTTTCAGGACTGGGTGGGTTGAGATCAACTTAGTGCACATGGAATTCTATAGTGCTACCCTGATTATACTTCTTTTTCTTTCAGTATTACCTGTATGAACTTTCAGGCAGCACTGTTATTGGGCGACCTAGACAGATTTATCCTTATGCAATTGTAGCTTTTCAGTACAGGGAACCTAAAAAGATGGCAACATCAGCTCATAAAAGCATGTGAGTAATGTACATAGTTTGTTTTACTAGATTTGTTTCCTTTGCTCTTATGAAACTGCTTCTTTCTTTTTTTTCCCTTTAGACTTGAACTCAGTGAAAATGGTAAGGAATTATTTAATTGGTTCTTTAATTTTTTTAAGTAAATGTTTTGTTCATAAATAAAATAATTAGTATTTTTATCCTCATTTCTTAAAGTTTTCATCTCCCCATGGAGAGGAAAATTAATTATTCAAGGCTGTCAGCTGTGTGAAATAACACTTTGGTCCTCTTACGGTACAGTGATTCCAACACAACTGTAAGTACTGAATTTGTGTTTACTAAAACTTGTAAATTTTTAAAATTTTTTATTTTGAGTTCTTGCTTGTTGGCACTGGTGTAAAGTAAAGCAGTTGTACTTGGTTTCAGATTAAAGTACTTTTGGGCAGTTGTATAGAGTATCTAGGTCATGACATGGAAAACCTAAGTTCATATTTAAATTCTGACCTTTGCCTTAAAATAAATTTGTTTTGTAATCTTTGACAACTCACTTTATAAATTTTAGTGTCTTATCCATTCATGGGAAAATGATTTGATACTAGAAGTTTGACTTTCCCTGAAAAACCAAATTGGATTTGCCTAGATAGCAGATACAACAGATTATAGCCACTTAATTATATTATTGAGTCTTTATTAAGATTTGTAGTACCAGAATTTCTAATATTCACATAGTTTTCCTAGACTACTATTAAATAGAGTAGCTGCTACATATTTACATTATAATGAATTATAATACTTTCTTCTTGAGAACAGTGAAGGGCATATTATGAAATCTTTTTTAGTCTGTTTTTAGTTTGTACTAAAAACCAATGAAAGTTGGACATGGTTTAATTGAAATACAAGATGAAAGCTGGTGTGCTATCAGAATTCATTTCTTTCCCTATTGGCTTTTTGAAGATGAAAGATATAACTCATGAATAAAGTAAATATTCCGTGTATAAATAAATGAGAAAGTAAAGAAAGGTTTTTCTAACTATAGAGTACAACTACTAAGTACAGAAGGAATGATAGAATTAGAAAATTTACCATTTACTACATCATAATAATCAGTGCATGCTTAAAATAGTAGGTGAAAGTTTAATGGTATTTAGCTATCTCACCGTTTGTCCCCCCAGCTTATTAATTACAAAGAGGAAAATATAGGCTTTATAATGGAGAAAAACTGCAGAAACTATCTTATTGAAGTGGTTTTCATCATCAGGAATGGAATTATCATTTCTGTGGTATTCCTGCCACTCTAATCAGGAGGAAGCAGACATACTAAGATTGAGGGACACTCTGCAAAATAAATGGTTTATATTATTTAAAAATATCAAGGTTGTTAAACGAAGAATTGATGCTTCTAATCCCTCTCCCTTCCTGACTGTGTGTCCCTATCTGTCCCTCTCTCTGTCTCTTTCTATCTCTGTATCTGTCACACACACACACACAAATATATATATATCAAGGTTGTTAAAGATAGAGACAAAGACTGTTTCAGCTTGAAGGAGACAAAGCAAATATATCTAAATGTAACGTGTCATCCTGGATACAACCCTGGACTACAAAAAATCTTTCTTTTGTTATAAAGACTTTTAGTGAAACAGTTGGCAAAATTTGAATAAGGTCTATAGCTTAAATAATTGAATTTATTGGGGTGACACTGGATAACAAAATTATACATGTTTTAGGTACACAATTCTACAACATATTTTCTGTATACTATATGGTGTTTACCACCCCAAGTCAAGTCTCTGTCTATTACCATTTACCCCTCAATACCCTCCTGCACATCCCCCATCCTATTAAAACCATTGTTAATGTCTTGATTTGGCTAAGTGTTTTGTGGTTGTATAAGGAAATGTCCTTTTTTTCTTACTGATTTTATGGGGATGGAGGGAGTGAGCAGTATCAGCTCATAGTTGCTTCACTTTAATTGTTCATTTAGTTGCTTGCTTGTTGTTTATTGTATGTGCCTTGACTAGGCAAGCCCAGCGACCTCAGCATTCAAGGTCGATGCTCCATCCACTATGCCACCACAGGTCAGGTAGAAATGTCCCCCCCTTTTTTTTAAGGGCACACACAGAGAAGTACTTAGAGGAAAAGAGAACATCGATAAGTATCTCAAAATGAGTTTCAAAGAAGGAAATATTTCAGATGAAATGATGCAAAAGTTTGGACATGATTTATTCTGTGACACTGGTAGGCAGTGCAATATTATTGTAAAAAGTTTCAACTTTTACATTGAAAATTCTCATTATAGTACATATAATTGTTCCATACATCTGGACATTTTGGTTATACCAGAAATACACATATTCAAAAAATATGAACATACAGTGTGTCCATAAAGTCATGGTGCACTTTTGACCGGTCATAGGTCAGAAAGTGCACCATGACTTTATGGACACACTGTATTTGCAACCACAGTTTATGGGGTCATATATTTGAAAATCTATAATATTCATAAATATACATATTATTTCACCTGAAATTTACCAGCTAAAGGGTTTATTGTGGTTATATTATTTTTGTTTGCATTTATATTAGAAAACCAAATATTATATATGAAGCTTTAGATAGTGTCAGTGGTTACCATATCTCATGATACTGTTCTGTTTTTTAGACCACATGAACTAGATTTTAAGTATGTAATAAAAGTGTCATCTTTGAAAAAAAGACTACCAGAAGCTGCCTTTAGAAAACAAAATTACTTGGAGCAAAAAGGTCTGTCAAATGTAATGATATGTTGTATGTCCTGGGCTCTGTTCCAGTTGTTTCCCCCTTTTCTACACACACTTTGTTTGCCGTTTGTTTTGCTGCAAATGATTCTTAAAAGGGTCTTTTATGAAAGTTGCAGAATTGCTATGTGATTCAATTCCTTGGAGGCCAGCTAAGAACTATAAAAGTAGTTTTATCTGAGATTGCAAAGTCTAGCTTTCATATAGAATACTGAGGGGTTTAAGCAGGTGTGCTTACAAATATGCGTATTGCTCACAAACATTAGGGGATATTTCAAAAGGAATATGAAGCGGTCAAGTATCCCCTAATGCTTGTGAGCAGTATAGTTGAAAACTCAACCATTTCTTTTGAGAAGAACAGAGTTTTTATGCTTTTTATTTATGTATTTTCTTTTTTAATACTAAATTTATTGGGGTGACTGTGGTTAATAAGGTTATATAAGTTTCAATATTTCAGTACTGTGATACATGATCTGTATATTGCATTGTATGCTCATCACCCAAAGCTTAGTTATGTCACTCTAAATAAAGAAGAAAAAGCAGAAAGCATGAGAAGGAAATTTTTCTGTCATTAATTCATGGGACATTGATGCTTATATTATTTAGATAGTGTTTGTTTTGTTATAATAGTGACAGTATAAATGGAAGCATTATTTTCAAATACTTATACAGTAACTTTTTATTAAGGTGTTTTATTAACCAAGAACATTTAAATTTTTGAATTGTATTCATGATTTTTCTTCTGTATTTTTATTATATAAAATGAATAAATTGGTTATTTAAAAAGCATGATAGCAATTTAAAATAAGAAATGTTCTGTTTTTCTGATTTTCCTCCAGTCTGTTGCCAAGGTATGTGTTTCAACATGTATGAAGTGGAACTATCAAACAAGCGAGGGGAAAATACAGATAAACTAACAGAAGTCATTAAAAATAAGCAACTGGTAAGAATCACCAATTTAAATAATTACTTTTTCTCAAGTTGAGAGTTTGATATCTAATTATTAAATTATTTTAGCATGCTGAAAAGATTTTTATCCTTTAATATTTATTGACTGACATTTTCATCTTCTTTGTATCTTAGTTTACCTTTGTATTTCACTAGTCAGTTTATACTCCCTATTTTAAGAATAAGAGGACAGTTTTTCTTTTTTTTATTATTGTTTCATGACAAAAGAATCGAGTAGATCACTAGTATTTTTGCATTAATCAAAAGTCTACTTGTTGCGATAGTTCTTTAAAAGTGACCTGTGTCAATCCATAGGTTTATAAGAGGTAAAAAAAGTTACTCCTTCTACTGTTTTCATAGTGTATAAAGATTCTACTGAGCAATAGATAACAGTCCAAAGACTTCTCCTTCATGTTAACCAGGGTTCCTCTGTGTGGGGGTAGCAGTACGTGCTAACTTTGTAGTCATTCCTAAACATCCCAAAGGAGATGCTGTGAGTGTAGGACCGTGACAAAACAAGTTCTGAGCCCTTTACTGACATGACAGACTGTCCCCATAGTGTGTAGCAAGAAATCATTAAATTAAAATAGAATACGTATAGAGCCTGAGGAGGTAAGCTGTTTTCGGGATAGCATCAGTTAACATATTAAGTGGCTTAAACAATAAAGGGATTTAATGGGTTTGACTTTGTAATTATAGGTGATAAGGCAAGTTCAAGTACTGTTTGCTCAAGACTCTCTTTCAGCTTTGCCCTCCTCTGTGTGATAGTTTTGTCCTGAGACTGCTAGTCTGGGCTATGTGCTTCTTGTTTGCAACCAGAGAGAGAAAGAGTGAAAACCCCTCCAAATCAACATTTCAGTTTCATGAGACCAGTTTATGTCATCTGCACATCCCTTAATCAGTGACTGCAAAGGGAATGGGCTACACTAATTAGCTCAGACCATTCAGAGCCCACCTGCCAGAACTGATTATGAGGTCAGTGTTACCCAATCTGCAGTGGTGCTTCAAAGCAGAGAACTGTCTCTATAGTAAGGAGTTGGAATGGGCAACATTGGATGCTGAGTGAATAACTATTCAATATCTATTGTAGGAGTGTAGGCTATGATTTTTGAAGTACCATAGTCCATTTTATATTTGGAAATTAAAAGGAATACAGTCTGGCCCTGGCTGGTGGCTCAGTGGATAGAGAGCTGGCCCAGCATAAAGACATCCCAGGTTCGAGCCTCTGTCTAGGCACACAGGAGTAGCAACTGTCTGCTTCTCTCTCTCTTCTCTCTCTCTTCCCCTCTAGTGACTTGATTGGTCTGAGTGTGGCCCCAGGCGCTGAGAATAGCTCAGTTGGTCTGAGCACATCAACCTTAGGCATAAAAATAGCTTGATTGATTCTAGCATCAGCCCCAGATGGGGTTGCCCTGTGGGTCCAGTCATGGCGCATGTGGGAGGCTGCCTCACTATCTCCCCTCTTCTCACCTAAAAAAAAATGGAATAAAGTCCAAAGATACTTTGAAAAAATGCATTAGTGAAAGGACTACTTGTGAGTGCTTATAGTATTGAAAATAATAGAGACACGATGTAGAACTTGGCTTTGAAACTTATCTAGTAATAATAATTATAGAAATTACATATCGCTCAATGACCTTCCTCCTCAGTGCTTCATGTTTTTCTTCATATAGTATGAATAATTTTTACATATCACTCTCCCCAGCTAGACACTGAGTTCCTTGAAAGCAAGTATCGTGTCTTAAGGATCTTAGACACCTTAGTTCCTGGTGTATAGTTGATGAGCAATAAACGTCTCTTGAATAAACTCTATGTGGGCTTATACTTAGAATACTGAGCTTCAAGAACAGTAGAGAACAACATGCAATGCAGGAGGTCCAGATCAGAAAATTGATCTGGTGTTGTTTGCGGGATCCCAAAGAAACCACTAGGAGAACCAGAGGAAGCGAACATAGCCTTTATTACTTACATACAGGGCAGCACTGATGGCGGCAGGTTGGTGAGTGCTTTGCACCCCTCTGAGGGATGTGGGGTTATAGCTAAGCCCTGGGCAGTTGCTCAAGCAAAACTCTGTCTGTGGGTAAGCAAGCAGGCAAGCATTGGGGGATGGGGAGATAGTGTATGTGCTGTTCTCTGCTGTTTCTCCTAGATAATATCTGGTGACTTAGTTCCTTCAGTAAAACCTCAGCTACAGTTTTATTACTCTTTCTCCATAGCTCACAGTCAGGATCCATGATCACAGTGCCAGGTACTGGGGAGGGGGAAGGGCCATGTCCAGCATTAACCCTACATCAAGGTCTCTTTTTAAAAGGATGTTAAGGACATGTGTAGATAAATATCTAGAAGTACGTATCTGAAAGATTCTATGATTTCTCTTCATAAAGGTTAAAATAGGAACTTCATGGAACTCTTTCAGTACATAATTTGAGAGACTAATACTACTACTTATTCCTGTTTTATTTGCACATTTTTTTGGAAGATAAAAATATATAGATAGGGATTTTACTTTTCATCTATTTTACAAAACTAAAATTCAGAACAATGTAAAGGCTAATTATTTTCACATTCACTTTTTTACATCAGTAGAAAATGGAACAACTATACCTGTTTGCAGTTTGATACCAAAGCTATTGGGTATATGTAACAATTGGTATATTTATTCAGTAATTTTTTTTTTGAGTGCTTACTATATGCCAGAAGCAAAAACAGAAAATAGTCCCTTCCCTGGCCAGGTAGCTTAGTCGATTGGAATGTTGTCCCTATGCGATGGGATTGTGGGTTCAGTCCCTGGTCAAGACACATATAAGAATCTCGCTCTCTCTCTCTCTCCCTCCCTCTCTTCCTCTCTTTCTAAAAGATTAATCAATCAATCAATAAAAAATTTTAAAGACTGTTTTCAGAAAAATAGTCCCTACAGTCAAAGAACTTACATGACTGGAGAGACAAAAATGTAAACTATCAAATGCACAGGGACTGTAATAGAAGGATATGGAAACTCATAAGAGTGATTGTTCCTCTAAGTGAATTGTCAGTGTCCTAACTTAGTTCTATTATGATCATTAGACGTCTTTTTTAATACTTGAAATGTTACTGATTGTCAGTTTACCATTGTTTTAGGCTTATGACTTATCAATAAGTCATAAGTAGAATATTTTATCACTTTATCAGATGATGTACTTTATTTAGTCTTTTCCTTTTTTTTTTTTTTGTGACAGAGACAAAGAGAGGGACAGACAGGCAGAATGAGAGAGATGAGAAGCATCAATTCTTCATTGCAGCTCCTTAGTTGTTCATTTTTTGCTTTCTCATATGTGCCTTGACCCAGGGGCTACAGGAGAGCAAGTGACCCCTTGCTCAAGCCAGTAACCTTGGGCTTCAAGCCAGTGACCATGGGGTCACGTCTATGATCCCACACCCAAGCCAGCGGCCCCACACTCAAGCTGGTGAGCCCACACTCAAGCCAGATGAGCCTGCGCTTGAGCTGGCAACCTCGGGGCTTCGAACCTGGGTCTTCTGTGTCCCAGTCTGACGCTCTATCCCCTGTGCCACCACCTAGTCAGGCTAGTGTTTTTTTAACTGAAAAGATTTTGCCCTGGCCTGTGGTGGCGCAGTGGACAGACTGTCAACCTGGAATGCTGAGATCACCAGTTTGAAAGCCTGGGCTTGCCCAGTCAAGGCACATACAACAAGCAAGCAACAATTAAAGCAACAAGCATACAACAAGCAGCGACTATGATTTGATACTTCTCACTCTCCCAACCTCTCCTCTCTCTGTAAAATCAATAAATAAAATTTAAAAAATTAAAAAAAATAAAATTATTGTTTGCGCATTGGGTTTTATCTTTGTTATGGGTATATGGGCTTTAGAAATGGTAATGGAAAAAGGAACTTTTTGGGGGGGGATTAAATTTATTTATTGATTTGAGAGAGAGAGAGAAACATTGATCTGTTTCTGTAGGTGCTGACTAGGGACCAAACCAGCAACCTTTGTGTATTGGGAGGATGCACTAACCTACTGAGCTATGCAGTCGGCAGAACTGTTATTTTTATGATTTAGAATGATGCTTTGAGATAATTTCCCCTAACCTGGAAGCAAAATTCCTCAATTTGCTGTAAACATTAATTTTTTTATTATTATTAAGTGAGAAGTGGGGAGGCATAGCGGCAGACGCCCACATGTACTCCAACCCAGATCCACCTGGCAAACCCCCTTCTGGCTGATGCTCTGCCCATCTAGGTCCACTGCTCCATTGCTTAGCAACCAAGCTATTTCTAGCACCTGAGGCAAGGCCATGGAGCCATCCTCAGCACTGGGGGCCAACTTGCTCGAACCCTTCAAGCCATGGCTGATGCAGGGGAAGAGGGAAAAAGAGAGAGAGAGAGAGAGGAGAGAAGGGGGAAAGGGAGGGGTAGAGAAGCACATGGTCGCTTCTCCTGTGCACCCTGACTGGGAATGGTACCCAACACTTCCACACACTAGGCCAATACTCTACCACTGAGGCAACTGGCCAGGGCCAAAATTTGAACTTCTTTTTCTTTAGCTCTGAAGACTCGTGGAAGGTAAAACTAATTTATTTTCATTTGCATTTTTTATTGCCACAGGACCTAATTATGTTATATTCTATTATTTTCCACATCTTAGGATGCTATACAAAGGCTCGTGTGTGTGTGTGCGCGCGTGCACGCATGTGTGAGACAGAGACACAGGAAGGGAGAGAGATGAGAAGCATCAACTTGTAATTGCGTCACTTTTACTCATTGATTGCTTCTCATAGGGGCCTTGGCCAGGGGGTTCCAGATGAGCCAGTGATGCCTTGCTTAAGCCAGTGACTATGGGGTCATATTTGTGACCCTGCGTGCAAACTGGTGAGCATCTACTCAAGCATGATGAGCCGTCACTCAAACCGGCAGCCATGGGGTTTCCAGCCTGGGTCCTCAGCATCCCAGGTCCATGCTCTATCCACTATGGCACCGCATGGTCAGGCTAGAAAGAATTCTTTTATTAGATAGAATCTTCCAGTCTTTTTAGTTCCAGGATTTTTTGGCATGTATATAAACATGAGCTTAGATGCTATCTTAGGTCTAATTACCTTGACTTTGTAGTGGCCAAATGGTAACATATTGGCTACTTGGGCAGCAGTTTGAAATGTCAAGCATCTCAATGAAAAAAAAAAAGTCTTTTCTGAAGGGTTTATTATGTATAGTTTAAACACTATCCTAAAATGAACCCTTGATATTCTAGTTATTACATGTAGCTGTAACAGGGCCAGGACTAGTTGAGCACTAAGGAATTTGCAGTTTATGATACTGAAGGCAAAATTCTGATTCCCATAAATGTTAACATTTTAGTATTTTTATTATTTATTTACTTTTCATGAGCTCAAAACTCACTGAATAGTATTGTGGTATACGGAGGAAAAGAATCTCCTTTCATTTTCTTTTTTAAATTTTATGTTTAAGGCACTCATCAAATGCTTAGAAGATCGGGAGGTTTTCATTTTACTTCCATCATCAGCCTTAATATCACAAACAAGTAAGGACAACTTTTCTTAAAAATTATCTTTCAGTTTATTACTTTTGTTTTTTAAGGTCAGCAACTTGACTTTTCTTCTGATTAACATTCTGTGTAGATTTTGGAGATGGGCAGATGGCTTTGCATGGATTACATTTATTCCATTCAACCCTGTCAACAGGTAAGTTCACAGTGACTTCCAGTTCACTAAATCTGTCAAATATTTTTCTGTCTTCATCTTACATAACCTCTCAGTCCTGGTAACTATTTTATTCTTTTAAGCAACTCTTCTTTAAACTCTCTGGTTGATTCTTCTTTGTCCCCTTTGCAGGCTTATCCTTTCCTTCCCTTACCCTTACCCTTCCCCTTCCCCTTCCCTTTCCCTTTCCTTTTCCCTTCCCCTTCCCCTTCCCCTTCCTCTTCCCCTTCCTTTTTCCCTTCTCCTTCTCTTTCCCCTTCACCCAGGTATCCACCTAGCTGTTGACTTTTTCATTTAAAATGTTTCTCAAATTCAGCATGTCTAAAACTGAATTTATTTGATATTGAACAATAACAGCTAGGAGAATAATATTTGTAATGACTGTTTATGGTTTCAGATGGTTACTAGACTTACGGTGGCCACTTTGAAAGGCATAGGAATGTTGAATCACTATGTTGTACACCCGAAACTAATATATTACATGTCAACTATAATTAAAAGTAAATTTAAAAATAAATAAAAATTCATAAAAAGAATAACCTCACAATAGCTTGGAGACACTTTTATCTAATCTACCAATAAAGTAGGACTCAAGGCATTCACACTTGTAGTTCTCTATCTGGACTACTTGTCTCCTTCCCTTATATCGGGTGTTTACCCCCATAAGGCAAAAAATATTACTCATTTAGTATATAAATAGATATATAGTATATCTGTGGTATTAAAATTTTAGAGGGCAGTTAAGAAACAAAGTTTAAAAAAGCCTTGGGTTGGGTAGGAGAATGAATAAAATAAGGAAAGCACTGACCTAATCTAGTCTTCTTCATATATGTCAGGTGTCAGTTTAAATATCGCTTTATTAATTTCCATCACCATTCTGACCTCAGTGAGGACCCTAGGCCAGTGGTTCTTAACCTGGGTTCTATTGAACCCTAGGGGTTCGATGAGTCGGTCTCAGGGGTTCGGAGAAGCCTCTGCCGCGGAGGTAAAGACACACTTGTGTAAAGTCATGATGACACGCCCCGCTTGGCCATCACTTGCTGCAGAGGATCATGTTACATTGGCCAACCAGTGCTGCAGAGAATTTAGTGCATGCAGTAGTCAACGGCTGTCGTAGTTGTACGTCGTGTGGTTTCTTTCTTAATATTTTAATCCATACTAAATAATCAAGCAAAAAAAGAAAGTGGTTGGGCAAATGTGTACAACATGGATTCACATGTGTCACGGAACTGGATGGGAGTCAGCATCCTATCTGCATGATATGCAGTGCCAAGTTGAGCAACTCTAGTCTCGCACCGGCAAAACTAAATTTGGAAAAAAAATCATATTTTATTTATCACTAAAAAAGGGTTCGGTGAATGTGCATATGAAACTGGTGGGTTCGGTACCTCAAAAAAGGTTAAGAACCAAAGTCACGGCGCACTTTTGACTGGTCACAGGAAAGCAACAAAAGACAATAGAAATGTGAAATCTGCACCAAATAAAAGGAAAACTCTCCCAGTTTCATACCTATTCAGTGCAGTTCAATGTGGGCTCCATTTGTTGCCCTACACACATCCAAACAATAGTGAAGTTCTTGCCACACATGGGTAAGGATGTCTGGTGTCACAGTGAATAATGTCTGTGATTCTGTTTTAAGTGATTAATGTCATTGATATGTTCAATGTACACATGTTGCTTCATGTAACCCCAAAAGTGAAAGTCTAACGGCGTCAGATCCGGGCATCGTGGTGGCCATGGCTTGACAGAACCCCTACCCAGCCACCACCAGGGGAATGTTCTATCCAGAAACTCACAAACAATGGTGGCGTAGTGTGGAGGAGCGTCGTCCTGTTGAAAGATGACACCTTCTGGAAATTGTGGCACTGCATACAATTCCAACATGTCAAGATAGGTGTTTGCCATCACAGACTGTTCCATGAAAAAAAATGGGCCTATCACCTTATCCTGCATCAGGCCACACCACATGTTCACTTTAGGGGTGTTACGTTCGTACTCAACGTAGGCATGAGGATGTTCAGCAGCCCATATTCGGACGTTATGGCAATGAACATGTCCACAGATATGGAAGGTCGCCTCATCGCTAAACACAATTTCCTGCAAAAATCTTGCATCACTGTCGATCTCATGAAGCATATCTGTAGCAAACGCGCATTCTGTGGGTCTACCCGCCAGTTTGATAGCGTGCAACAGCCGCAATTTGTACCCCGCAAAACAGAGATGTTTCTTTACACCTTATGAACTGCAGTCTTGCTTAGGTGTAATTGTCGAGCACACTCACGCACAGATTTTTTAGGGCTCCTTAGGTAGCTATCCCGTGTAGCCTCTACAGACTCGTCACTGACTGATGGCCTACCAGAACGGGGTTTTTCCACCAAGCTGTTGGTTTCCTTCAACTGCTTATCCCCTCGAGTAATGTTACTCGTATGTGGTGGTGCTTCGTTATAAACGCTCTGATATTCACATTGCACTTTGGTCACGGATTCAAATTTAGCGAGCCACAGAACACACTGAAATTTCCTCTGTACTGTCCACATCTCGACTGGCATGGCCGTGGGCTGCTCTGCTGTATACACGGTGTTACGTCATCATCTGCGCATGTGCACATGCTGCCACATCATCCTACAGAAACTGGGAGGGTTTTCCTTTTATTTGGTGCAGATTTCACATTTCTATCATCTTTTGTTGCTTTCCTGTGACCGGTCAAAAGTGCACCATGACTTTACGGACACACTGTATTTGTATATGATTTAATGCCTGCCTTTCCCTTTCTTGTATCCCACTGTATCCCTGCTGCCTAGCAATGCCAGGCACATAAAAAATAATGATTGCTGAACAGGTAAATAGTCATTTTATTTTTCATATAAGGACAATTTCCTCCTTGTTTTACAGTCACATTCCATGTATTTTAACGTAAAATTGTGTATAGTATATATAAAACTACAACCAATACAAAATGTTTTTAAAGTTAATTTCTTAAATTGCATTTAGTTACTAAAAGCAAAGAACTGCACTTTCTTAGGATCATTTCTTTGGGCTAAGCAAAACATTTTCAATTATAACAACATAATGACAATATACTGTTTGTCTTTTTAAGCATTTACTATGTCATGTGTTGCGCTAGGTCTACAGTAACTAATTTATCAGCCCTTAAAATAGACATTCTTTTTTTTTTACAGGGACAGAGAGAGGGATAGACAGGAATGGAGAGAGATGAGAAGAATCAATCATTAGTTTTTTATTGCCATTGTGACACCTTAGTTGTTCATTGACTGCTTTCTCACATGTGCCTTGACTGCGGGCCTTCAGCAGACCGAGCAACCCCTTAGGGCTGGAGCCAGCGACCTTGGGTCCAAGCTGGTGAGCCCTTGCTCAAGCACTCAAGCTGGCGACCTCGGGGTCTTGAACCTGAGTCCTCCGCATCCCAGTCCGACGCTCTATCCACTGCACCACCGCCTGGTCAGGCAAAATAGGCATTCTTATTAATGACCATTTCAAAGATAAGGAAACTGCGACTTAAACTTGCCCACAAACAACTGACTCTTGAGCTGGCTTCTGACTCCTGTTCCAATCTTTCCCCCTCTTCTGTCAGTGCTCTGACTTTGTTCTTATTTTTAAATGTAAACTACCACTGAAATAGAAATAGTGCCTGTTCCATTTGGTGTTGAGCAGCACAGAGTTTGTTTGCATAAACATTGAAGTTGTGTTATATAGTGCACATCCTCCTTCAGTTCATAAAGCCATTTTTTGTGGTCCTTCAGAGTGTCTGAACTATGGTTATTTGTTTTAAATTGATAGATATTTTGCTTAACAGACTTAAAAAGTTCTTTTTTCTAGATTTTATAATAGTCTATTACATATCATTCTGGGTTCTGCCTTTCTAAATTCTTGAAATAATAAAGTTTTCTGGAAGAATACTACCTTAGTGTGATCTGTTAGGAGTACATAAGAACCTTTTATTACTTTTTTTCTTTGTTACTTTTTAAGTGATAAACTACAAAGAAAGGAATTTTTAATGGCTAGCCACATTTTTCTGTTTATTCGTATTTGTCTTTCTATTTCTTTTTCTACTGCCTGCTCAACTGCAAATGTATTTAGCTAGGACTCACTTGATGTTTTCTCAATTTTGTAGTTACTTTTCCTTTAAAAAGAATGTAATTTTTATTTCATTTTAGTAGGTATCAGAGGTCTTTGTTATCTGTGGGTCTTTATTCTTGATAACTGTTAAAATTCTTATTTATTCCACTCCTACTTTTTTCCTTTAGGTTACAGATTTGCTGGGAGAAAAAATTAGCATGTCAGTCAAAGAGTGAGCTAGGGAGAAGTGAAACAGACTTAATTTTTTAAAATATTTTACTTGATATAGAAAGTGATGAAATTTGGGGCTTACTTAAAGGTTTTACTTTTTTCAGTTCGGTTGGTTAGCATTGTAACTTTATAGAAGAATTTGAAATAACTTATATAAGGTAGAGATAAAATAAGACTTTTTAAAGCAGAAAATCGTAATTAAGAAGTAGAAAAGTAAATCTACCGACTCTAAATGCTAGTGCTATTGCTCTGATGGCACATTGAGCTCCTGCTAGGCACCTTGACAAATGAGATGGAGTGGAGGCAGGTCAGCCTTCTTCATTTTTATCTGGTAATCATATTTGAATGATTCTTTTCCAGTTCTCTCTCTCACTTACAGACATATGGAAATAAGTTTTTTGCCCTGGTTGAATAGCTCATTTGGTTAAAGCATCGTCCTAGAGTGCAGAGGTTGGTTTCAATCCCCAGTCAGGGCACATACAGGAACAGATCAATGTTCCTTTCTCTCTCTCTCTCTCTCTCTCTCTCTTCCCCCCTTTCTCTCTTGCTAAGATCAATAAATAAATAAAATAAGTATACTCATAAATTTTTAAATTTTCATCTATATTTTTATTTGAAATACAGTATTATATCTAACCACCCTATAATTTTGTAATCTAAAACATTTTTTCTTCTGTGTTTTTGTAAAATAAAGATAAAAATACTTTAGATTTTTAATGTATGTACCTATATTTTAGAACTGAAAGACTTGAAAGTTGAAGACAACATTTCACTGAAGGTGATGCCTATTTTACCTGCCCTTAATTGTGCCCTGCTAGAAGCAAAGAAATCATTTACTGAAGGAATTTGTCTAAACACATTAGTAAAGCATAATTTTCAAGAATTGAACAAGATGGAGAGAAGTCCATTGAAGACTACTTCTCGGGATGGAATAAAAGAGACTGCACTCTGTGGCAAACTGTCCAATGATTTTGACTTGGTTCCTCCCGCTAAAAAGTTCCCTTTACAGTCTTTAACTCAGTTGAAGTCTTATTTTTCAAATCCTGATGGGTACATTTTGGAAGTATCTACGGCATTAGATTTATTGGAAGAGTGTCTGCAGTCTCCTTGTATTTCAGATGGAATTTGTGATCCTGGATTTTCTTTAGTTATACCTCCAGATCCTGAATTTCTTGACTCAGAGGCAGAAGTAAAAAGAGAAACTGAAACAAAAAAGAATTCTGAAGAAATGTTTAAAGCTAGGATGAGAAGAGTAGTTCCATTAAATCCAGCATCAAATCTGAGAGTTCAGCCGAAGAGAAAAGCCAGTGTGCCACCTGTGGTACAGAGTAAAAGAATGAACTTATGCCGTCCCTTCCCCAAAAGAACTGGAGCAAGCAAGGGTCTAACCTCTGCAGCAACTCTCAAATTAGTTAAAGGACAGTTTCCTCAGAAAAGAAAAAGAGGTAAGCACAATTTGTGGAGATAATTAAGAAGTTAGTAGTAAGTGTTGTAATCTAACTCTTTTCTTGTCTGATGACTGTGGACTGCAGCTTTATAGTATCAGAAGGCTATTAGAAATGCCAGCATTTCTCTACAGGTGATTTGTTTGTGTGCTTAGCTTTGAAAAGAATTGAGGTAGAAAACATTAAAATCAAGACGTGAGAAAAATTGTAAGACATCTCCTCAAAAGCCCACCCACCAAAACCTATATTTCATTCTAAACCTGCTCAAGCCATAAATTTATTTATATACCATTCTAGAGAAATGGTTATCTAATTTCTGAGCTATTTATGAGAATAAGTAGAGGAAGGGAATCTTCTAAAACCAGGCATACCAGTGCCAGCAAAATATAATAACCAATAACCTGAACAGGTATAAGGAGGGGTAAATGCCTGAAACTCCCCAAACTAGAACAATCTGGGGCAGACTTTCTAATCCTTTATGATGTCAAAGTTTTAAAAGTGATCATCTGCATCCTGCCAAAGACCTATTAAAACAGAATGTCCAGGCTCTGGCCAGTTTGCTCAGCAGTAGAGCATTGGCCCAGCATGTGGTGTCCCAGGTTCAATTCTCAGCCAGGACACACAGGAGAAGTGCCCATCTGCTTCTCCACCCCTCCCACTCTCCTTCCTCTCTCTCTCTCTCTCTCTTCCCCTCCCGCAGCCAAGGCTCCATTGGAGCAAAGTTGACCCAGGCGCTGAGGACGGCCCTATGGCCTCGGCCTCAGGTGCTAGAATGGCTCTGGTTGCAGGGGAGCAACACCCCATAGGGGCTGAGCATCACCTGGTGGGCGTGCCAGGTGGATCCCGGTTGGGCGCATGTGGGAGTCTGTCTGTTAGCCTTACACCGCTTCTCACTTCCTCCTGGGGAGGTGGAGGGAATGACAAAAAAAAACAATGTCCAGGGCCTGGGGACATACATGTTGAAACAGTTCCACAGTGCTTTTGTTGCTCTCTGAAAATTAAGAATTATAGTCTAGAGCCATTTAGTGTGTAGTCAGAGGCACTTTAGTTAACACGACACAACAAACAATACAATTTTGCCCTAGAGCCATCTCAGATTATAGGTTGTGTATCTTATTGAAAAGTATGGAACTCCATGTTATGTGACTCCTTAGAGAGGGGTCAGCAAAATGTGGCCAACAAAGGGCCCCCCAAGCCATTGTCTCTAGCAACATCACTGCATTAGCAGAGGTGAGTGGTTGTGACTGAACGTAAGACCTTCAAAGCTGAAAATCAGTACTGGCCCTTCACAAAAAAAGTGTGCCACCCTATCTGTAGTATTTTAATTCTAGAAATTTCGGTCTAAAGAAAAACTGTCAGGTATATACACAGGTCCAGAATTCTAGATGATCAAATTTTTACCCTATGGTTAAACAAATAGTTATTCCTGGCCTGTTACAGTGGCTGTGGCCAGATAGCTCAGTCGATTACAGCATTGTCCCGAAGCACAGAGGTTGCTGGTTCGATCCCTGGTTAGGTCACATACAGGAACAGATCGATGTTCTCTCTCCTCTCCCTTCCTCTCTCTAAAATCAATAAACATTATAAAAAAGTGAGAGAAAAAAGTAATGTGTGCGTTTAGGAGAATGTAGACAAATATGGCATTAGGAAGCAGTGAATCAGACTATACAACTACTGTGTCTCAAATGCTTTAAATTTCATCCACTATAGGAAATGTGTTTTATTTTGTAGTCCAGTGCACACAAAATTCACACGACTGAAACAAAAATTTCAAAAGACATTTACTCTGTGTATTACAATCTGGTATTTATGTTTCATTTAAAAAAGAATTCTGGTTACAACCTATTAAACTTATTTTATAACCTGTCAATGGATTATTGCATGCAGTTTGAGAAACATGGCATTGAGTGATACAAATCACGCAAGAGTCCCCTGCAGGACCACCTTGTTGTTTGATATTTCAGTTTTTCCTCCTAGGAAAAAGAGATTTATAAGAGATCTTCCCTTCCTATTTGTACAGATGTTAAAAACTTCCCCTACATCTTGGTCATCTCAACTTACTTTCTTCTCTTAATTTACTCTTAACTATTTTCCTGCTGGATTTATATTTTTAATGTGTTTATATTTCTTTCTTTATGCTAAAAATTTGTATCTGAACTCAAGAAGTCTTAATCATTTAAAATAATGCTGTTTTATTATGTTGAATAGTTTAGTAGGGAAGGTAATAATTAGACTCAGGGACACATACATTAAGAGATTCTAAAGCTTTCCTAAAAACCACTCCTTTCTCTAATCCCCCCAAAAGAATGAAATTAATTTCTCTCTTCTCTACATTGCACTAGCAATTACCAGGTTTTTTTGTTGTTGTTTGTGTTTTTTCTTTTTTTAATTTTAATGGGGTGACAATAAATCAGGATACATATGTTCAGAGAAAACATCTCCAGGTTATCCCGACATTTAATTATGTTGCATACGCATCACCCTAAATCAGATTGTCTTCCGTCACCTTCTACCTGGTTTTCTTTGTGCCCCTCCCCTCCCCCACTCCCCTCTTGTCTCCCCCCCCCCCCAAGTAACCACCACACTCTTGTAAATGTCTCTTAGTCTCATTTTTAGGTCCTTCGTAAGTATGGAATCATACAGTTCTTGGTTTTTTTCTGATTTACTTATTTCACTCCGTATAATGTTATCAAGGTCCATCCATGTTGTTGTAAATGATCCGATGTCATCATTTCTTATAGCTGAGTAGTATTCCATAGTACAGTGTGTCTGTAAAGTCATGGTGCACTTTTGACCGTGTGACTGGTCAAAAGTGCACCATGACTTTACGGACACACTGTATGTATATACCATATCTTCTTTATCCAGTCATCTATTGAAGGGCTTTTTGGTTGTTTCCATGTCTTGGCCACTGTGAATAATGCTGCAATGAACATGGGGCTGCATGTGTCCTTAAGTACCAATGTTTTTGAGTTTTGGGGTTATATACCCAGTAGAGGGATTGCTGGGTCATATGGTAGTTCTATTTTTAGTTTTTTGAGGTACCACCATACTTTTTTCCATAATGGCTGTACATTCCCACCAACAGTGGATGAGGGTTCCTTTTTCTCCACAACCTCTCCAACACTTACTACCTGTCTTGTTGATAATAGCTAATCTGACAGGCATGAGGTGGTATCTCATTGTAGTTTTGACTTGCATTTCTCTAATAACTAATGAAGATGAGCATCTTTTCATATATCTGTTGGCCATTTGTATTTCTTCCTGGGAGAAGTGTCTGTTTATGTCCTCTTCCCATTTTTTTATTGGGTTGTTTGTTTGTTTATTATTGAATTTTATGAGTTCTTTGTATATTTTGGATATTAGGCCTTTATCTGAGCTGTTGTTTAAAAATATTATCTCCCATTTAGTTGGCTGTCTGTTTTGTTGTCAGTTTCTCTTGCTGTGCAAAAGCTTCTTAGTCTGATGTAGTCCCATTCATTTATCTTTGCCTTCACTTCCCTTGCCTTTGGAGTCAGATTCATAAAGTGCTCTTTATAAGGTCCATGAGTTTAGTACCTATGTTTTCTTCTATGTACTTTATTGTTTCAGGTCTTATATTTAGGTCTTTGATCCATTTTGAATTAATTTTAGTACAAGGGGACAAACTAGTCGAGTTTCATTCTTTTGTATGTGGCTTTCCAGTTTTTCCATCACCATTTGTTGAAGAGGCTTTATTTTCTCCATTGTTTGTTGTTGGCCCCTTTATCAAAAACTATTTGATCATATATATGTGGTTTTATTTCTGGGCTTTCTATTCTGTTCCATTGGTCTGAGTGTCTATTTTTCTGCCAATACCATGCTGTTTTGATTGTCGTGGCTCTATAATATAATTTGAAGTTGGGTATTGTAATACCCCCAGCTTCGTTCTTTTTCCTTAAGGTTGCTTTGGCTATTCAGGGATTTTTATAGTTCCATATAAACCTGATGATTTTTTGTTCCATTTCTTTAAAAAATGACATTGGAATTTTGATGGGAATTGCATTAAATTTGTATATAGCTTTGGGTAACATAGTCATTTTGACTATATTTATTCTTCCTGTCCAAGAACAAGGAATATTTTTCCATTTCATTGTATCTTTATTGATTTCCCTAAACAATGCTTTGTAATTTCCATTATATAGGTCCTTTACATTCTTTGTTATGTTTATTCCTAGGTATTTTGCTTTTTTGTTGCAACCATGAAAGGGATTATTTTTTTGAGTTCGTTTTCTGATGTTTCATTGTTGGCATATAGGAAGGCAATGGACTTTTGTATATTAATTTTGTATCCTGCTACCTTACTGTATTGGTTTATTGTTTCTAGTAGTCTTTTTGTGGAGTCTTTGGGGTTTTCAATGTATAGGATCATATTATTTGCAAATAGTGAAACCTTTACTTCTTCTTTTCCAATATGGATGCCTTTTATTTCTTTTTCTTGTCTGATAGCTCTAGCTAGAACTTCCAGCACCACGTTAAATAAGAGTGACTTTAAGGGGGAAAATTCCCTGATTTAAAGAGAAAAGACCTCAGTTTTATGCTATTTAATATGATGTTAGCTGATTGTTTATCATAAATGGCCTTTATTATGTTGAGATATTTTCCTTCTATACCCATCTTGTTGAGTGTTTTAAACATAAAATTGTGTTGTATTTTATCAAATGCCTTTTCTGCGTCTATTGATAAGATCATGTGGTTTTTGTTCTTTTATTGATATGGTGTATTACGTTAACCGTTCTACATATGTTGAACCATCCTTGTGATTTTGGAATGAATCCCACTTGATCATGATGTATTATTTTCTTAATATGTTGTATTCGACTTGCTAATATTTTGTTTAGTATTTTAGCATCTGTATTCATTAGAGATATTGGTTTGTAGTTTTCTTTTTTTCTGTTGTCCTTGGTTTGTAGTTTTCTTTTTTTCTGTTGTCCTTTTTTTCTGTATGAGGGTTATGTTGGCCTCATAAAATGTGTTTGGAAGTATTGTTTCTTCTTCAATATTTTGGAAGACTTTGAGTAGAATAGGAACCAAGTCTTCTTTTAATGTTTGATAGAATTCACTAGTGTGGCCGTCTGGCCCTGGACTTTTATTTGGGGGGAGGTTTTTAATAGTTGTTTATATTTCCTCCCTGCTTATGGGTCTATTTAGGCTTTCTGCTTCTTCACGACTCAGTCTATGAAGATTGTATTGTTCTAGGAATTTATCCGTTTCTTTTTTTCTTTACAGGGACAGAGAGAGATAGTCAGAGAGAGGGACAGATAGGGACAGACAGAAACGGAGAGAGATGAGAAACATCAATCATTAGTTTTTCGTTGCTATCGCTACACCTTAGTTGTTCATTGATTGCTTCCTCATATGTGCCTTGACCACGGGCCTTCAGCAGACCGAGCAACCCCTTCCTGGAGCCAGCGACCTTGGGTCCAAGCTGGCGAGCTTTTGCTCAAGCCAGATGGCCCACGCTCAAGCTGGCGAGCTCGGGGTCTTCCACATCCCAGTCCATCGCTCTGTCCACTGCGCCACCACCTGGTCAGGCTATCCATTTCTTCTAGATTATTGAATTTGGTGGCATATACATCGTTTTTCATAGTATTTTACAATAACTCTTTGTATATCTGTGATATCTGTGGTGATTTCTCCTGTTTCATTTTGGATTTTCTTTATATGAATGAGTCCTTTCTCTTTTTTTCTTGGTGAGTCTTGCTAAGAGTTTGTCAATTTTGTTGATCCTTTGTCAAAGAACAAGCTCCTTGTTTTATTAATTTTTTCTATAGTTTTTCTGTTCTCTATTTCATTTATTTGTGCTTTGATTTTTATTATTTCCTTCTGGTTTTGGGTTGTCTTTGTTCTTCTTTTTCTAGTTCCTTAAGATGTGAAGTTAAGTGGTTTACTTGGGCTCTCTCTTGTTTGTTCATATTGGCTTGTAGTGATATGAACTTCCCTCTTATTACTTCTTTTGCTGCATCCCAGAGATTCTGATAAGTCGTATTGTTATTTTTGTTTGTCTCTATGTATCTTTTGATCTCTGCGCTTATTTCTTCTATGACCCACTCATTTTTTAGAAGTATGTTGTTTAGTTTCCACATTTTTGTGGGGTTTTCTTACCTCTTTTTGCAGTTAAATTCTAGTTTCAAGGCTTTATGATCAGAAAATGTGCTTGGTATAATTTCAGGTTTTCTGTATTTACTGATGTTATTTTTGTGGCCCAACATATGGTCAATTCTTGAGAATGTTTCTGTGTACACTAAGAAAAATGTGTACTCTGTCACTTTGGGATGAAATGTCCTATAGATATCTATCATATCCAATTGTTCTAGTGTTTCATTTAAGGCCAATATTTTTTTATTGATTTTCTGTTCGGATGAACGATCTAGAGCCGTCAGCAGTGTTTTTAGGTCAGTCAGTAGCTGTCATATATTTTGGTGCTCCTTGGTTTGGTGCATATATATTAAGAAGTGTTATGTCTTGATTTAGTGTCCCCTTAATCATTATGAAATGGCCATTTTCGTCTCTGGTTACCTTTGCTGTCTTGTAGTCAGCATTGTTAGATGTGAGTATTGCTACACCTGCTTTTTTTTGGCTGTTATTTGCTTGGAGTATTGTTTTCCAGCCTTTCACTTTGAATTTGTTTTTATCCTTGTGGTTTAGATGTGTTTCTTGTAGGCAGCATACAGTTGGATTTTCTTTTTTAATCCATTCTGCTACCCTATGTCTTTTTATTGGTGAGTTCAATCCATTTACATTTAGTGTAATTATTGACACTTGAGGGTTTCCTATTGTCATTTTAAATATTGGTTTCTTTTAGTTTTGTATCTTGTTTGATTCTTCTCTTTTGTTATTCTATTTTTTGTTTTTGTTTGGTTGTAATCCATACTTCTTTCCTCTGTTATTTGTTTTTTCAAGTCATGTGCTTTCTGTGGTGGTTTTTTCAGGGGTGGTTACCATTAAGTAATGGAAAGGGTACCTACCATGTTCACTGTATTACACTATCTCATGGGTGCTTCTGCACTTCATTCTCCTTGGCTACTGTTAAACTTTGTCTTCTCCCCTTTTTGTTTTTGTTGTCACAGTTTAAATTTGGTTTTATTGTTTTCTTGGTGGAGCTTTTATTTGTGGTTTTGTTTTGTTTTGTTCTTTGTATCTGGTCGGAAAACCCCCTTTAGTATTTCCTGAAGTGAGGGTTTTCTGGTGATAAATTCCCTCATCTTTTCTGTATCTGTGAATGTTTTTATTTCTCCTTCGTATTTGAAGGATAGCTTTGATGAGTATAGTATTCTTGGCTAGAAGTTACTCTCTTTCAGAGCTTTAAATATTGGGGTCCACTCTCTTCTAGCTTGTAGAGTTTCTGCTGAGAAATCTGATGATAATCTAATAGGCTTTCCTTTATATGTTGTATTCTTCTTTTCCCTGGCGGCCTTGAGAATTTTTTCTTTGTCATTGGTTTGTGCCAATTTCATTATGATATGCCTTGGAGTAGATTTGTTGGGGTTAAGATAACTCAGTGTTCTGTTTGCTTCTTGAATTTGAGGCTTTAGTTCTTTCCACAGGCTTGGGAAGTTCTTGTCTATTATTTGTTTGAATATGTTCTCCATTCCACTTTCTCTCTCTTCTCCTTCTGATATACTTATTATTATGTTGCTCTTTTTTATGGAATCAGACAATTCCTATAGGGCTTTCTCATTTTTTAAAATTTGTGAGTCTCTCTACTCTTCTCTCTGTTGTGCCTCTAGTTGCCTGTCTTCTATGTCACTAATTCTCTCTTCTCTTTGGCCTGTTCTATTAGCTAAACTTGTTACCTCGTTTTTCAGTTCATGAATTGAGTTTTTTATCTGTTTGATTCATTTTAATAGTTTCAATTTCCTTGGTTATATATTCTTTCTGTTCATTGAATTGTTTTCTGAGCTCCCTAAATTGCCTTTCTGTGCTTTCTTGTATATTTCTGAGTGTTTTTAGAATTTCTATCTTAAATTCTCTGTCATTTAACCCCAAGGTTTCCAATCTATTAAAATTTTTTTCTATAGATTTTTCCTCATCTATCTGTGCTATATCTCTGTGTTTTGTATCCGTGATATTCGATTTTCTTTTCCTTAATGGCATCTGAGGGTGGTTTTGTTAATAACACTAATAAAAATTGATAAAGAACAAAAATTTTGAGAAAATACCATGAAAAACTGAGAAGTATATTGTGCTAAATGGAACAACTACTTAGAACAGAGGGTGTGAGTTGGGGAGAAGTGATAAAGGGGCAAAAAACGAGGTAAGGACCCACAAAAAGATACAAGGAAAAAATTTGGAACAAGAATAAAGTAATCTGCTTGTAAATGACGATTGAATGAGAGATCTAGTGAAAGAGAAAGAAGAAAACAAGAAAAAGGAAAAAAACACTGTTGTATTAAGTGGAACTAAAACTGCATAGAATGGAGAGCCCGGGTTGGGGGGAATGCTAATGAGTTAAAAAGCAAAGTAAAAAGTACACAGAATGCCACAAAGAAAAAATTTGAATTCAAAATAAAATAATTTGTTTGTGAGTGAGGATCAAATGAGAGGAAAAGTGGAAGAGAAAATAAGAAACCTGACAAGAGGGAGAAAAAAGAAAAATAAGAGACGAAATTAGAGAAAGAAGAAGAAGAAAAAAAAGTGAGAGTTAAGGTTTTTAGAATGTAACCCTCATAGAGAGAAAGAAAGAAGAAAGAAAAAAATAATAATGAATGGGAAATGTAACACCTATGGGTAATGAAGTTCAAGATGTAAAGAATAAGATGAAAACAGGATAATAGGATCAGCGTGGGAGGGAAATAAAATAAAGATAATAAAATGAAAGAAAAGAAAGGTGGAAAAAATTCTAAAGACTGGATTATTATTGATTTTGAGAGGTTATCTTCCTTTTTCCTTCTTCTGTCTCTTTTTGGTCGGTGGCACTATACCCCAGGCTCTGCCTCTGTGGCACGCTTAGGTAGAGATTTGCAGTTGATGTGTCACTATGGCGATGACATATACTAGGCCTTAGTCTCTCGTTGGTAGTTGTGGCTTGTTAGCATTTGCAGGCTCCAACAGTGGGAGAGTCCATTTTCCCGGAGCCTCTCTTCAAGTCTCTCCTTCCTGAACCAGCAACCTGGTGACACAGCTGTGAAGTTGTCCCTGCCACTGCCTGGATAGTAAGAGGCCCTAAGAGCTGCCAAATCCCCACTCAACGCAGGGCTTTGGGTAAGGCTTTGTCAGCCAGGGCCAACAGCATAATCATGCAAGGCTGGGAGCCAGTTGCTCTCAAGGTGTCTGTGAGCCTCCAGGCGTGTCTAGTATGTATCAGCATTCTGTAGGACCACTCTCCCCAGGCTTTTTGTACTTTATAATCTGTATTTGCTGGAAGAGAGATGCCCTAGTCACTGCCTGCAGACCAGGAGGTCTTAAAAGCTGTCAAGTCCCTCCTCCAGGTCCTTTCAGAGCACATGAAAGCTCTGCCGACCAGCGCCAACAGCTTAAGCAGGTAGGGGAGCAAGTTGACTTCTATTCAGGCTCCTTTCTAAGGTTCCCTGGGTATGTCTAGTTAAATTTGCCTTAGCATTCTGTGGGACTGCTCTTTGCAGGCTTCTCCCTTGTTAAGAAGCCTACAGCTTAGCCTGCCCAACTTCTGTATTGTTCTCTGAGGTCTGTTCTGTAGGGATGTGTTTTTTACCCTGTATTGGCTAGCAGGAAGTTGCCCCAGCCACTGCGTGCCAAGCAAGAGACCCTAAAAACTATCACGTCTCTCTATCAGATTCTGTTAGATCACAGACCTGAGAAAGACGACCTTGTCAGCCAGAGCCACTGCCGGCATAAACCAGCTGAGCAGTGAGCAGACAGCGGGCTAAACTAATTTCAGCGATTGGATTCGCAGAACTGCTCCAGACACTGTTTGCAAGGTGCCTGCGCACCCCTCCCCCAGTTCTGTATTTTTCTTCCCGGGAAATGTTCTTTGTTGTTAGCCTGAATGGCTGGCAGAGCCCAGAGAGATCCGGGCATAGGGAAGCCGGTTACACGCACTCCCCACACGCTGTTGTTCGGGAAGCAGGGGTTTCACCAAGACTCCAGCTGCAGCCCACGTAGAGGGCTGCTGCTGTTGACATTCTCTGACCCTGCTCCTCTATCCGGGAATGCAACGCAGGCGCCCACGTCTGGGGCACTATGAGGAACCACTCTTACACTGTCCGAGCTCACAGAGCAGGAATTCGGGAGTAACGAGGCAGCTGCTCACACACCTCTACCCGGGTCTGCCTCTGGCATTAGCTCCCGCTCTATATGGGTTGAGCCGCGGGAACACTGTCCTCGGCTTGAATGTCTCTGCCCTACCCCAGCTTTTTCCCACACCTCAAGCCCTCACTTTATCTCAGTTCCATGTGAAGGCAGCCCTGGCTCAGGTCAGTGAGGAAGGTGGAGTGCTTCATTCTCCGTCTTATTTCCTTCAGAATGGATTATATATTTAGCTACCGTTTCGCACAATCGTGCCTTTGTTTGGTGTATGTGTATTTCAGATGCTCCTAGGATTGTTTTTCTGTCTCTGGTTGTTGAGTTGGTTGAAATTTCGGGGAGAGGTATCGGAAGCCCTCATCACGGTGCCATTTCTCTGACGTCACCCCAGTTACCAGTTTTATAAAACTGTTTAGTATCATGTTTCTATTCTCAATTAGAAATAGTTTTCTGTATAATGTAATATAAAAATAATTACCAAAATTTATGTGTGATTATCTTATATGATACATTTGAGGCTAGACTTTATTGATGGGAAACAAATAAAATTTTATAAAGTCAATGGGTAAAATATATTAATAAGTGCTCAAAGGGAGCACTTAATTTTATTTTTTTAATTCTTAGAAAATTGAACGCTTTCTGTTGTGTTATATAAGCAGGTAATCATGAGTTTTGTTTTCTTCTTACGCCTTCATCTTTAGTTTTTTCCTTTCTTTCATGGGAGAAGCAAAGCTGAACATTTTGTAAGAGAGGTGAGCAGCTATAATAATACATACAGTGTGTCCGTAAAGTCATGGTGCACTTTAAAAGTGCACCCGGTCAAAAGTGCACCATGACTTTACAGACACACTGTAGATTTGTAGGAAATTAAATCAGGTGAAGACTTTGTCCATCTTTTTTTTTTCCTGTCTTATAAAAGGATTTTGGGGGATGAATTAAGACTTAGATATTTATGAGTAGTAAAGTGAAGTATATAAGATGGCACTTTATGAATATACACTCTCTTCTATGCAGTGTGAATATAGTTTTAACCACATCACCTTATAAGGACTGTGTTGCTTTTGTGTATAATGAATTATACGTTTCTCAGTGCTGTGAACTAGCATATGCAGCCTTACTTACCTGCCACATTAGGAAAGATTATGGAGATTTTTAGGAAAATTAAGTTATACCTTGTTTTTATAGTTATTATTGTGATATTTGTCTTCATCTTACAGGGATTTAAACTGATGACACTTAGCAAGTTTATAGTTTTATATTTTTATAACTTTTTTTTTAAGTGAGAGGAAGGGAGATAGACAAACCCCTCACATGCACCCTGACCGGGATCCACCTGGCAACCCCTGTCTGGGACTGATGCTTGAATTAACAGAGTTATTTTTAGCACCCGAGGCTGGTTTTTTGGACCACCCAAGCTATCCTCAGTGCCCAGGCCAACTGTCGAACCAATTGAGTACTGGAGAGAAGGGAGGGGAGCGGTGGAGAGAAGCAGATGGTTGCTTCTATTGTGTGCCCTGACTGGGAATCGAACACAGGATGTCCATACACTGGGCTGATACTCCATCCACTGAGCAAGCTGGCCAGAGCCTATATGAGGACTTCAATTTTTGCTTTGTTAAAAAATCTTTTAATGATATACCCAAAATTTTATATTTTATTCCACATTATTAAAGTTACATCCTAAAAAACAAAAGGAAAAAGCTATGCTGATAAATATCTGAGCCCCCTTACCCCTTAAAAATGATGTCTTTTCTACATAAGGTGCTGAAGTACTGACTGCACAGTTTGTACAGACAACCAAATTGGATAGGAAATACCAAGAAGCTCCTATTTCTAAAGACCTTCCAGTTGCAACGAATGCTAAAAGGGCAAGGAAACAAGAGCAATCTCCTGTCAAAATTGTTCCAAGGGCTAAGCCACCTGTGAAGAAATCTCCACAAAAACAGAGGATAAATATAGTAAAAGGCAATCAGAAGCCCAGAATCAGAAAGCAGTCACAACCTGGTAAGAAATACTCTTCCTGTAAATTTAAACACCACATATGGAGTAATCAAAGTTGCAAGATAGTGTATTGAAAATAAGAACAGTTAAAAATCTATCAATAATTCTTCTTTAATTCAGACTCTGGCAGGACTAACTAACTTGATTTCCTGTTGTAACTAAATTATTAGGAAAATGCAAAGGATTCAAATATCACAAAATAGACCTACTTTTTAGTTTGCATAAGCCTGAATACGAGTTTTAAACTAAATGCTCAAGCAAGTACAATAGTATCTGGCACTATTTTTCTGGACCATAATCAGTTATAAAAAGTTGGCTATAACTTTATTTGTCCAAAGGGAATTGTAAAGAGGTTGTTGAAAATAGTAATCCAGAATCCTGTATTTGGTTTTAAAATGCATTAGAGTTATTTTGAAAGCAGTTTTACTTTTCTAATTTTGATAAGCAAATAATGAAACTTAGTTATATGAACAACTGACTGCTTTAGTTCTCTTTTGAACTGCTAAACACACCCTCTTTACCTGAAAGTTCCATTGTCCCTGCATACTTGACCTCTGAAACAGAACACACACTAGCTCTGTACCCAGGTCCATGTCCCTTCTTAACCTTCCCCTCTCTCTGTATAGTGCCGCTCTGCCAATCTGCAAAATCTGTGAATTTTACTTTATCTCTGACATCAAGTACATTTTTTTAATTTAACAAAGACTTCCTTATAGTTTTATATTTCTATCAATTTTCTGTCTAATCTTCCTGATCTCCTTATGTATATTAGCTTTTTTATGATTTTTTTTTTTAATTGAGAGAGAGGAGAGAGATAAGAAGACTCAATTCATGGTTGCTTCACTTTAGTTGTTCATCAGCTGCTTCTCATATGTGCCTTGAACTGGGGGCTCAAGCCGAGCCAATGACCCCTTGCTCGAGCCAGTGACCTTGGGAATCATGTTGATCCTGTGCTCAAGCTGGCAACCTTGGGTTTCAAACCTGGGACCTCAGTGTTCCAATCAACATTCTATCCACTGCGCCACCACTGGTCAGGCTTTTTAAAATTGATTTTAGAGAGCAAGAGAGACCAAGAGAGCAGCATTTTTTTTTTAATTCATTTTAGAGAGGAGACACAGAGTGAGAGAGAGAGAGAAAGAGAGAAAGGGGGGAGGAGCTGGAAGCTCAACTCCCCTATGTGCCTTGACCAGACCAGTATAGGGTTTTGAACTGGTGACCTCAGTGTTCCCAGGTCAACACTTTATCTACTGCGCCACCACAGGTCAGGCAAGAGCAGCATTTATTTGTTGTTCCACTTAGTTGTATGTTCATTGGTTGCTTCTTGTATGTACCCTGACTGTGGATCAAACCTGCAGCCTTACCATATTGGGACGATGCTCTAACCAACTGAGCTACCCCAGGGCCTGTATTTTTAGCTTTTTAAGAAATCTTACATTTGGTGGGATTTTAGAGAATGATACTACAGTTCTAGTGGGGTAATGGTATTAGAGGTGGGGTTGGTTTTTTTCTAAGTTATTTTAATACTGTTTAATAAGTGAATATTTCTTAAAAAAATTATACTGTAAACCCTATAATGTTGCAGTTTTGGCATCCATACAAAAACTAATGCTGTCTCTCAAGGCAGTTAATATGGTCTTACACCTCAGGTCCAAATTTCTCTTCTACTCTTCCCTAACGTGTCCCTTTCCCTACCAGTGCCTCCCGTCAGACATCACACCTCTTTTCATTCATGGGCTTTTCCCCTCCACAGTCCAGATTCTGCTCAGCTGAGTCACTTCCACAGTGACTCAGGCATTTCCTCCTGCTCTAATCTTCACCTAGCTTTCACTTTTCACCCATTTCCTTTTGGGTTTTTGCGAACATTAGGGAATTAAATTCGTACTGTTTCCAGTCATTTGATATGTCTTGATCCTATCTTTAATTAGTTCATAGCCTGACCAGGCAGTGGTGCAGTGGATAGAGCATGGCATGGAACTGGGACGCAGAGGACCCAGATTTGAAACCCTGTGGTAACCAGCTTGAAGTCCAAGGTCGCTGGCTTGAACAAGGGGTCAGTCGCTCTGCTGCAGCCCCCACCTCCACCCCACCCCCATCAAGGCACATATGAGAAAGCAATCAATAAACAACTAAGGTTCTGCAATGAAGAGTTGATGCTTCTCATCTCTCGCCTTTCCTGTTTGTCCCTATTTGTCCCTCTGTCTCAAATAAATAAATAAATAAATAAATAAATAAATAAAAATTAGTTTATAACATGAGGATAAATATATTATGCCTATATTCCTAGCTGTGTCATCTGAATTCTTTGTAAAATTAGCTCTCATATAGATGTAGACTAATTGATTAATAGGAAGAAGGTATGAAATTGAGTATTGGCAGAAAAGTGAGCCAGAAAATGAAGTTTTCAAAATGTGTATTGAAAAATAGGCTGATCTGTATTGCAAATGTATATATATATATTGTGCAGCCACATTCCAAGTTAAGATTTTAAGATTACTACCTTTTAAATAATCTCTTAATTTTTATTTTATTTCTTAGTCATTTATACAGGTAGTTTTCAGCTACCAGTCTGCAGACCAGTGCCAGTCCATCAGAAATTTTGTGCCAGTCAGTGAGAGTTAACCACATTGAATCTATATAATCTTCAATCATTTTGTTACTGGAACTAATGGTTTTCTGTCCTATCTAAAGTTTTCAATGTAGTTGTTTATAGGACTCGATTTTTTATATAGTTCAGTTGGTATCCTCTTACCTGTATTTCTTAAGATATATTATTATTATTATATTTAATTAATTGAGAACCTCTAACAAGTCAGTAATTAAATGATTTACCTGAGACTATGCATATTTTTAACTTGAACCCCTTTTCTTAACTTCAATACAGTATACTTTGTATTAACTTTATTCATAGGTGATACTCTATGTAAGAGCCACACTATTAACAAAGAGAAAAATTAGTGTCAGTAAACTCTTTAGGTCATAAATGAATTTCATCTTTCCAATACACCTGTGGGGCTAACCAGACGATTCTAGGCTTGAGGTCACCTTCTTTCTCCTATCCACATTAGGTTTCACTATTTTTAAAAAAGACTGGACAATGGTTGATTAATTTTACCCTCCCCAACATATACAGACACTTTTTCTTAATTCTGTTTGATGAACTCATCAGCCAGAGTTTTCTTCTCTTTAAATGAATGTATCAGTCATTAGCCTTTGCAGGGAGGTTAATAATAATATCTCATACTATTATTTATAAAGGGGGCATGCTTAGCTTTTCTGTCCATCTACCCACTTGCTACAGGGAATTGTTGCCTAGTATTACCTAGTATTATGAACATTGTCCTTCATCATAACTGCATTTAAGAAGACTGAATTTATGTCCTGAGAATGCAAGTAAACCACTTGAGAATGCCAGTTTTCTGATTAAAGGCAAATGGGTAGGTAGATTTGGTTATCTGCAGAAAGGAGAATTATCAGTAGACGAGCAGATTTGCTATTTTGCAGATAGAGAAGAAATAGTTTCAGTACAGACATTTAAGTTTTAAAGGGTAATGAAGTCATTTAGCTATTCTGAATACTCATGACTTTAAATTTTTTATTCATATCATTATATACTATAATTAAACATCAGTATGCTTAAAATCATCTCTGTTTTGAACTTAGGTGATTTCTCAATAAATTACTTAATCAGGGAAATGATTTCTAACATATATGTTAACATACCATAATATACAAACTTTCAAATACACAAGAATTTCAAACTTAGAAATTCTTATATTTGCTCTCGATCGTAAGCTCTCTGAGGGCAGGACTCTTGTTTTCTGCTCTTGGTATATTCCTGTAGCTGAGCAGGATGCCTTGTGTGTAGCTCACTCAGTACATGCATTTTCTTTTTTTTTTTTTTGCTTTATAATTTGCCAAGACTTTACACATTTGCTGTTTTATTTAAAAGCAGAAACCACATAGCCTGACCTGTGGTGGCGCAGTGGATAAGCGTCGACCTGGGAACACTGAGGTCGCCAGTTCAAAACCCTGCACTGGCCTGGTCAAGGCACATATGGGAGTTGATGCTTCTAGCTCCTCCCCCCTTTCTCTCTCTCTCTCTCTCTCTCTCTCTCTCTCTCTCTCTCTCTCTGTGTCTCCTCTCTAAAATGAATAAATAATAAATTTAAAAAAATTTAAAAAGCAGAAACCACATCATATACTAATTCTTATAGAACTTTGTACACAGAAGGGCTCAAAATATTCTCATTTCTTATGGATCCAGATATTTTGCTTGAGGCAGAGAACACTCATTTATGCCAATGACAGTGTGTGGAGCTCTGGGGAAAGAATGAAGCATAGGACAGATACATTTTAATAGGAGAAAGAGAGATACAGAGATCTGGTTGATAAGAGTAGTAGAACAGAGCTTAGAATCTGGAGTCAGACACACCTCTGCTGGATTTCTGGGTTTTGTCTGCCTGTGTGATTCTGTTTCAAAGCCTCAAACATGATGACCAGGGTGGCAGAGTGCCTCCTGGGAGGCTGAATGCTACCTGAGATGTGTCAGATTGGCCAGCTTGGAACTTTTTTAAAAGTTAATTTTGAAAGTACATGCATTTTTTAAGGGTGCTTTCTTGTTAATATGCACATACCTTAGGAATTATTCCTCTGATAATTATAATAGATCTGAGAGTTGGAAGAGACCTCAGTTTAATAGTAAAATTTTAACACACAGTTTACGTAGCATATCAAGAGGTTTTCCTTGAATATATTGACTTAACCGTTGATTTTCATTAAGCCATAATAAGATGGCAAAGTATTAATTATATGGAAATCATATGCTCTGGGTTGTTTTTTTAATATTGAAGCCAAAGGAGAAACTGCTTCACAGCTTCAATCAAAAATGTCATCAGGTGGGCAAGAAGATAGTAGTGTAAATACAGCTCAGCCAGAAAATTTCACAGTGGCTCAGAAAGCTCCAGCTGAGAACTCCATTGTCAACTGTGACTCCCAGGCCCTAAATCTGTTAGCTGATCTGGCATTAAGCGCTGCCACCTCTACCACGCCACCATCTGAGCCCAGAAACCTACCCTGCTCTTCTGAATTGCCACAAAACGAAGTTTTACTTTCTAAAGAACATACTTCTGACCATGAATATCATAGAGGAGTTGAAAGTCAAAAAGGTGGACTCTTGCCTAACCCCTCCTCTGATAAGAAGAATAATGCAACATCAGACTCCAGTGTCAGCCAAGAGGAAGATTGCTTGGTTCCTGGCAGTCAAAACCCTGTTGAAGCCCAGTCGGCACTTCCTGAGTTAACACTAGAAACTTCGGATGCTTGCCAAAGTTCTTTGGTTGCTGTGGAACATTCCTATGCCCTGCTCCTTGCAGAAAATTCAAAAAAGCTTCTGCAGCAGAGAGGGGTACCAGGCCCTGCCTTCTCCAAGAATGGCACAAAAGGCCCTGAAGCAGGAACCCCGGTGGGAAAAGTAATGCCATTTCGGCATCAGCAGAACACCTCCCCTCTTCAAAAGTTTTCTGAGGACCCTGTATTCATGCATAGGAGCAGATTGCTGTCCTCCAGCCTGAGAGATTTTTACTGCTCTCATACCGTGTTCAGTAGTGATGGCTCCTTCAAGGTCACTTTCAAATGTGAAACCAACTATGTGTTCAGCTTAGACAGCAAATATACCAACAACGCACTGGAGAAAACTGTACTAAGAGCATTACATGGGTAAGTAGGAGTGACATTTATTGAAAATGGAGGTAAATTTCCTATTGAGATAAGTGTAATGAGTAGAGATACTTGTGCCAAACCTTGGGAAAGGAGAAAGCAGTGTTGTATGTTAATCCAATGACTCAATATCAAGTAGTTGTGTTTAATGACACTGAAGAATATGAAGCTGGTTCTGCCACTGTCAGTGATTACATGTAGAACTCCTGCAAGGTAATTTCAGCTTCATGAGTGACTATCCATTTTGAGATGCTTTATCATTAGCCTCTGCAGTCTTTGAGTTATGTTTAAATGAGATTTTAATGTTAAATACTGAGATACTGAAATATTGCTTTACAGAATGAATTTTAGAAGAAACATTTAAAGAATTACTTCTAGCTTGTGAAGTTGATCAGAATCTTCCTCAAAAGGGAGTCAGGGCCATAATAGCAGAGTGGCAGAGTATGGGCTTTGGAGTGTGGACTACTATAGTTTTTGATCTAGGCTCTCCCACCTAACTAGCTTCTGAGACCCAGAAGTTCCTGTTATTCAGGACAGTGCTTCTCAATCTTTAATGTATGTATAACTAAAGTAGGGATCTTACTGAACTGAAGATTTTGACAGTCTATTTTGGATGGGGCCTGAGAGTCTACATGTCTAACAAACTTCCAGGTGATGCCAGTGGAGCAGTAAACACTTTTACATTTGTTTAGCATAGCTACATTTTGAGTTTGTTACATGTATTAAGATTTTTCACAGTGACTGGCACATGCTAATTAATTACTATCAGCAGGAAGCATTAACTGAGCTACCTATTAGTAGAATATTTCACATGTGAGTGACTAAATTGTCAGACTTCTTTCCTTGCTTCAGTTATGAGCTCATACTCATAAGAGCATGCATTTATATCCCCATCTACTTATAAAGTCATTTCCCTAGCCATAATCCTGTTTAACTGAAGCCTATCTCTGTAGACCTTCTGACTCATCCCAACCCAGCTCTCTGCTGTCCTTTTGCCTGGCAGTGGCCAGAACTGTTTGCATCTCCCCTTTTGGTTTCAGATTTGCCAGAACTGTAATCTGAAAATAGTATAGTCCTGATGATTTGCCCACAAAAAGTATTTTAATCTTCATAGTTTCCCAACTATTAGAGATGCAAAAGAAGAAATGAGTAAGCCAGACTTAATAAAAGCAAAGAAATGAGGATTTGGGCATTTGTCAAAACCATTATACACATAAAAGGTGTACTGTGTCCAAGAGAGTTTTCATGTTATCAAAAAATAAATGCGCCTGACCAGGCGGCAGCTCAGTGGATAGAACGTCAGCCTGGGTTCTGAGGACCCAGGTTCAAAACCCCAAGGTCTCTGGCTTGAGCGTGGGATCATAGACATGACCCCATGGTCGCTGGTTTGAGCCCAAAGTTCGCTGACTTGAGCAAGGGGTCATTCACTCTATTGGAGCCCCTTGGTCAAGGCACATATGAGAAAGCAATCATTGAACAACTCAGGTGCCGCAACAAAGAATTGATGTTTCTCCTATCTCTCCCTTCCTGTGTGTCTATTTGTCCTTATCTGTCTCTCTCTCACTAAAAAACAAATGTGAGACTGGGATTTGGGAGACCTATGTTTTGATCATGGTTCTACACTTACGGATCTAAAGAAAACAAAGTTTGACTTTCAGTTCCCTTCTCTGTCTCTGTAAATGAGTAGATTGGATTTATCGTAATTATTTGTTAAATCAACTTCATTTTTATCTTATTTATCATTTCATGTTTATGTAATTTTTAAAATAGAAACAAACACAAAACTAAGGTTAATAGGAAAGCATTTGTTTATGATAAGATAATCAACTAAAATAACCATTTTCAATGATTTTTGTATGTTCTTTCTTTAAAAATCTCAGGCCCTGGAATACTGATTTACCTGATAACATGGAAGAAGTGAAGCTTTTACTTCATATGTGGGTAGCTCTGTTTTACAGCAATCAAAACAAAGTCATACGATCATCCCGAAAAGTAGTAGAACATAGCAACCCCGCCAAATATGTGTCTATAAATAGCACAATAGAATCATTTGAATTCCGTGAAATTGAGGAGTCCCCCAATGTGGAAAGGTGTTCTGTTGTAGGCCCTTTGTTCAAGACAAAGGAAGTTCCCAGAGGTCAAAGTGCTGAAGTGTCCTTCTCTGACACTAACTCCATGCTTCCTTTCATTAAACCACCACTTGCAAGGGGCTTGGAACTCTGGGTACAGAAAGAACAGAAAGAAATGTTTGCAAGAGAGGGTCATCCAGATACCCCAGGAAGTAAGAATTTCATCTCTTGTAATAATGAGGTAAGTATAGCTGACTACTATAAATCCTGACACTATTTTTGAAGAAATTGTGTTTTTCTTTTTATATAAAATCACATTCAAAACAAGGCATTTGTTTCTTTTAGGAAAGTAGATTGTCTAGCTTTGTAAAGGATTACAATGCCCAAAACTTAGTTTTCATAAGTGTCACTCTAGATAGTTTACAAGTAAAAAACTTTGGGGAGTCAGCCTGACCAGGCGATAGCACAGTGGATAGAGCATCAGACTGGGATGCGGAAGACCCAGGTTCAAGACCCCGAGGTTGCCAGCTTGAGCGTGTGCTCATCTGGCTTGAGCAAAAAGCTCACTACCTTGGACCCAGGGTCGCTGGTTTGAGCAAGGGGTTACTCAATCTGCTGAAGGCCCACGATCAAGTCACATATGAGAAAACAGTGAACAACTAAGGTGTCGCAACGAATAACTGATGATTGATGCTTCTCATCTCTCCATTCCTGTCTGTTCCTATCTATTCCTCTCCCTGAATCTCTCTGTCCCTGTAAAAAAAAAAAAAAAATTATGGGGTTCAGATGATCTGGAAGGTACTCATAATTGTGTCACTTGTTTGTTGTATAATTTGGGGCTAATTACCTGTTCTCTCTGAGGTTATCTTTCTTATAAGAGGTGAATAGGGCCTGACCTGTGGTGGCTCAGCGGATAAAGCGTCGACCTGGGAACACTGAGGTCGCCAGTTCAAAACCCTGCATGGGTCTGGTCAAGGCACATATGGGAGTTGATGCTTCTAGCTCCTCCCCCCTTTCTCTCTCACTCTCTCTCTCACTCACTCTGTGTCTCCTCTCTAAAATGAATAAATAAAAAGAAATTAAAAAAAAAAAAAAAGAGGTGAATAGTACCCTTTATAGCATACTCAGAATAGTGTTTAAGGATCAGATGTGGTAATGGTAAATTATCAGAGATCTTCGATAAACATTAAATTAAAATTGAATATTTTTAAATTATTTTTGAAAACAAGTACTGGAACAGTAAATAAAATGCCAGACCTCTCATGGATCTGTAGATAATTACTTAAAAATATAGAAAATACACTGTGTTTCATTCTACTTTCCCTAAATGATGTTCAGCCAGGCCAGATAATCAGATTTTAACTGGAACAAATGAAAAAAAGTTGTGTAAAGATACCTGCTATTTTAAGCTTTCAACCTAGATTTATTTCAGAATAATTTTGCATGGGTTTGGATACATGCAATGCCTGTATTCGCATGAGTAGACAGTGTTTCTGCACCTAGGGTTTCTTGCAGATATGCAGGTCCAGGAGTCAGCCTCAGAGGCTCTGTGAATGTCTCTAGATGCTCATCTTCATTATCATGATGAGATTGATGGAGTGGTATGAGCCAGATAGTGGTCTGAGCCCTTGGCTCACATTAACTTAATTAATCCTCACACACACCAAATGAGGTAATGCCCATTCCTCCCTGTCTTATAGATACAGAAACTAAGGCAGAGGATTACAGAAATTGCCTAAAGTCACATAGTTCGTAAACTGTCAAGTCAGGATTCAAATCCAGACAATCTAGATCAGTGGTTCTTAACCTTTTTTGAGATACCGAACCCACTAGTTTCATATGCGCATTCACCAAACCCTTCTTTAGTGATAAATAAAATATTTTTTTTCCCAGATTCAAGACATAGGTATATGTTTTTTTACTGGTGCACAAAATGAGCCGTGCATGAACATCACCTTGCTCAAAGAACAAAACCAACAAAGCGCATGAACTCATAACAAATTACAGTATTACTTTATTCTGGCCTCCGCAGCAGAGGCTTCTCCAAACCCCTGAGACTGACTCATTGAACCCCTAGGGTTTGATAGAACCCAGGTTAAGAACCACTGATCTAGATGTTTCTTAATGTCAAATTCTGTGTGCATATATTTATGTTTATATATGTATACATGCATATGTCTTATGTATGTATATGATTTTTCTCCTGATTGGGTTCATAAGTTTCATCTGATTCTCACAGAGATACATAAAATCCAGTTAAGAATTACTACCTTAGCCTGATCAGGCAGTGGCACAATGGATAGAGCATTAGACTGGGACACAGAAGATACAGCTTCGAAATCTCAAGGTCGCCGACTTGAGCATGGGATCACAGATATGATCCCATGGTTGCTGACTTGAGCTCAAAGGTCACTGGCTTGAAGCCCAAGGTCATTGGCTTGAGCTCAAGATCTCTGGCTTTAGCAAGGGGTCACTTGGTCTGCTGTAGCCTCCCAGTCAGGGCACATATGAGAAAGCAATCAATGAACAACTAAGGAGCCGCAACGAAGAATTGATGCTTCTCATCTCCCTTACTGTCCGTCTGTCCCTAGCTTTCCCTCTGTCTCTGTCACACACACACAAAAAAAGAATTAGAGCTTTAGACTTACCAGTGGTGGCACAGTGGATAAAGCATTCAGCCTGAAATGTTGAGATCTCCGGTTCGAAAGCCTGGGCTTGCCCGGTCAAGGTACATATGGGAAGCAACTACTACAAGTTGATGCTTCCCATTCCTCTCCACCCACTTTTCTCTCTCTGTCTCTCTCCTCTAAAAATCAATAAATAAGATCTTAAAAAAAAAAAAAAGAATTAACTATCTTAGAATATGAAAATACTAGTTTAGTCAGATTGATTCTACTACATATATATAGGATTAATGTCTTATAAAGCATTTCTTATTTTTTGTTGTGGTAATATATAATTAATTATTGTCAGAACTCATAGATAAAAGATTTAAAAGAATAGGTAAACTAAAATTAACCCTTGTTTATTCTGTTCTTCACATGTAAATTTTTTTTAAAAATCTGTTTGTCTCTTTTTTTTTACTGTTGTCATTTCAGATAATTGAGGGAAAAGCCAAACAAGAATCATCAGATAAACTAGAGGCTTCTAATCTTATGCTTTCTAGCATTGAAAGTACCCAAACTAATAGACCTTCTATTCCTGGTGAAGATAAAACCTTTGAGCCACTTGATAGCACAAGAGTAACTTCTTATAATACTGTCACGCAAACCACATTCACTAAGACTTGTGATGGGATCAGCAATCAGTCAGTGATTTGTCAAAAATCTGTGTACAGCACCCTTGAAAGCAAAGTTGATATTTTTCATGCAGCAATGCAGGCCAAAACAAGTGGTTTACAGGCCCTTATCCAGCACAGCAGCCCCCAAAACAAAGAATGTCAGCCTTCATTGGAAGAGAAGGATGATACGGGGTATGTAATGATTAATGTGGAAAATAATGTCTGTATTCCAATTCAGACAGAAATTGTAAATAGAGCTGATAAATCTGCAGCCTTTAATATGGAGTTGATTAAACAGGTATCACCTGCTACAAATCTTAGACTTCCTGTAACCACATTTGAAGAGGTACAAACACAAGGTTTTAAGAATGTTCTGTCTCTAGCAGCATCAGGACTAAAAGACACTGACTGCCGTTGTGCCTCCTCAGTAAGTGGAGAGACTCCAGCTAATAACAAAATGTGTTCATTACAGAAGGAGGTTCCTGTGCTGGGCTTATCCTCGCCATCTGATAATTCACTGAAACACAAGACATTACCATTAGTTCAAAGTTCTAATTATTCATTACCAAGGGAAGAAATTAAACTCTCTCAAGAATTTTTTCTGCAACCTAAGGGTCTTTTAAGCATTTCTTCAGAAGATATTATGGGACCATCACAAACCGAAGAAGCCAACTCATCATCAGCCTCTGCCACATTGGAAAAGAATTGCTCACTTAACTGCATTGCATCAAGAAGTAATACACCCAATGGCTCTTTAGAGTTAAAGAGTGACAAGAGCTGTATAAACAATGAAAATAAGAATTTCGAGTCATTTGGTTCAGTATTTGCTAAACAAACCAGCCTATCTATAAATGGAGAGGAGGTCAGCCTCGAGTTAGAGGAATATTCTGACATTGACCTAAATCTCAAAATGTCACCACCTACAAGTCCCAGAGAAGAAATGCCAGCTGATGAAACAGAGCAACGTCAGGAGGGCCCATTATCAAACTTAGAATTTCAGGATATGGAGGAAGACATAGCTCAGCCAGAGGAGATGACTTTCATAGAAAATAGAGAAACGAATTCTGCTAAATATACATCAGTGCCTCCCACAGTGCCAGAGAACCCATTAGAGAAGGAGATAAAAAGTGATAATTTACAAATGGTTACTTTAATTCCTCCTAAAGAAACTTGTGCCCTTGAGTTCACAGAGAAAATTAATGTTACCTCAGACTTTCCCTTTGGTTCTTTAATTGAAGAAGTGTCACCAGCTTCTAGTCCTGACTCCCAGGTACCAGTTGAAGAAACACAACCATTTCAGGCTGTGTCTCCATATAGTTTAAAACATTGTGATACACAGTGTGAAAAAAGAAACAAATTCTCCAAGATTGAGTCAGTAGGTTTGACCATAACAGAAAAAGAAAGTTCTTTTGTTGGTCCTCTCCATCCAGTGGGACAAGATAACTTAACTCAGGTTCAACAAATACAACTTTCTGCTGAAATGCCTGTAGTATTAAATAATCACCCAGAAATAAAAGACAGACATTTAACCCTTCTGGGTAACGTAACTGGGGAAATTATTCCAAGTGAGCATGATGAAGGTTTCTCTTTCTCAAAAAAGGTGCCATCCTACAATACAGAATTAAACCAGCCCGCTTCAACTGCCAATTACAGAGCTGACTTGACATCTCTAGAAAAATCGGTAACATCAGGAAATCCATTACAGCCAATTAGTATAAAGAACAGAAATATGGACTTAAGTTGTCTTGCCTTGGAAACCAGTGAGCCTTCATTTAGTACTAGAAAGATTATGGAAAGTAAGTCTTTGGTTGACACATTTGTTTTTACAGGTGCTTCAAGTGATACCATGAACATGTCATTAAAACAGACTAGCCCTAAAAGCATTAAGAAGAGTATCTTTAGCAGTGATTTTAAAAGAAATGAAGGCAACTACATGCCAGCTCAGTCTTTGAGCTCTGACTCAGTTGATGGATCTGTTAATACACAAGCACACATGCACTCAGAGTTTCCCAAATCAGGTGGTGCTACCTTAACCCATTGTACAGGATCCATAAACATAGAGACAGAATTTCAAGCACAGGAAATACCAGTAGTTAGAATGGCCAGTTTGCTTATGAATAGTGAAACTGAAGCTGAGTTACATGTAAAAAATATAGATCTAGAAGGTGTTGGCTCTACATCAAACACCACATCTCCAAAAGGCAAACAAAACACTTTCCATATGCTGCAAGGTATGTCAACATGGGAAACAAAAGATCTGTTGAATGGTGGACTTTTCCCCATGTATTTATATGCTGATTCTTATGGAAATACAGTAGTCACCAATGAAAGTATCAAAGAGCCTTCTGCCTTTTTTGTTGCCAAAGCCTGTGCCCCTCTTGTTTGCGGAGTCTCTCAAGAGCAGATGGGACATAAAAGCTCTAGTGAGGTCAGGATCGCGGAAGACTCTGAAACCCTGGGTGGAGACGTGGATATTAGTGTGAATTCTAACTTCCATTATGAACCACTTTCTGGAGACTCTGATCAAGACTTTTTTGGTGATAGCAGAACTCTCAGATTAGACATGGGGGGTTCCTGCACTTTGCAGTGTAGCCACAACAAGAAAGAGGGTGCATTGAAAAATGACTACGACTCTCTCCTGAGGCTAAACAATAGTGATAATGAAGACTGGAGCTACTCTAACCGAGTTCTAGGGTTGGGGAGCAGCATACCTCCCCGAAACCAGTCCATAGGATTAGAGAAAGAAGATAAGTGTGTGCCGTGTTACGTCCAAATCAGAGATGCCCATGGTATCCCCAGGACTTACACTAACTTTACTATAACTAAAGAGCTCAAAGATACCAAGAGAACTTTGCACAGCCTGAGGAGACACCCCAATTTCACTACTAAATGTGGCTTGCTTAGCTCCTGGACAGATACTTGGCAGGTGGCAGATGATCTTACCCAGAACACTTTAGATCTGGAATATTTGCGTTTTGAACAGAAACTGAAACAAATTTTAAAGAATGGGGATTCTCAGCATTCTGCCTCTTCCACTGTCTTTTTGAAGGAGCCACGTCTCCAAGTCGCTGCAGAAGCTTTCCCTTTGCCAGAAATATCTGAGCCCCCAGTTCTCTATCCTCCATCTAGGAGCAGAAGTCCCCTGATCATAACAATTGTGCGCTCAGATGCCAGACTACAGAGCCAGCACCTGAAAGGCCACATGCCCAGCAATTTAGGCAGTCCTTCCTTTTGGAAAGAAAGATGTGATCACAGGAGAAATCATTTTATAAATTCTGAAAAAAATCAGACTGTACCCTTCCACCTCAACAAACTAAAATATAACAGTACTTTAAAGGAATCTCGGAATGATATCTCCCTTATTCTCAATGAATATGCAGAATTCAACAAGGTGATGATGAATAGTAACCAAGTTGTTTTCCGAGATAGAGAGTCAAATGGTGCTTGTGGAGGAGCCACATCTCAAGAGATGTATTCATCTTCCCCAAGAAGGTCAACTTCCTATGAAGACATGATAACAGACTTGTGTGCCAGTTTGCATGTCAAACTAAAAAGTGTGGCAAGAGACGCTTGTAAAAGCACCTTTCTGTTCTACCTTGTTGAGACAGAAGACAAGTCATTCTTTGTGAGAACAAAGGTAAGATGCCACATTCTCTTTAGAGTTTACATTATTTTAACTGCTTTCTAATTTCAGCTTATTTTAAAAGTAATAAATCTAGCATTCTTGGCTTCAGAAAGAGATCTATAAAGTGGTATTTGAGTTTCACAGCTCAGTCTTTGCATACTAAATGTTATGCTACAAGGATCTGCCTTTGGTACTATTATTTGAAGATTTGTATGTTTCAGAATTAATGTAGTGACTAATTTTCACAAAAAGTACCAGTGTAGACATACTCAAATTCAAATGTAGCCCTGGCCCAATAGCTTAGTTGGTTAGAGCATCCTGGTAACATGCCAAGGTTGTGGTTCATTCCTCGGTCAGGGCACACACAAGAATCAACCAATGAATGCATAAGTAAATGGAACAACAAATCAGTTTTGTTTCTCTCTCTCTCAAAATAAATAAGTTTAAAAAATTAAAAATTCAAATGTAAATACAAACTTGTTATGGTAAAATTTAGATTTTTAAAAATTATTAACTGTGCTCCTTCATTAATATGGGTAGTTGAGAGGAACCTCTTTTGGTTTTGGATGTATTTTTTTTCTAATGAATATTAGGATCCTGGTGTGAATATAGCCCTTAATTTTAAATGATTTAATTATGGTAAAATTCTAACTTCACAGGAGCCAGATTACCATTAGCTTCCTCATTTTTATCTTCTCAGAATTTCTCTATTTTTAGAAAAGACAGTATTCTCTCTTTTATTTTAGCTTTTAAAATATTATTTAAAATTCACATAAAGGCTGCAGAAATGGTACCCTTCACCCAGATACCCCACTGTTAACAATGTCCCGCTACTCTTAATACGTAGGTGTGTGCGGCCTTCATACGACACTGCCGCACTGCCTTACTACACTAAGGAGGCAACTTGAGTGTATAACCCAGGTGCAAGGATGCTCTTCAGTGAACTCTAAAACAGATCTCACTGAACACTACAGTACAACCCTAAAAATCAGGACCCAAGCCTTAATGCATTATGCTTGTCCAGTCCACAGACCCCCTACCTTGAGTTCAGTATCACATGTTGTCTCTGCTTGTTGTGTCTTTTTCAGTTTTTGTCAGATTCCTAGTGTATTAACATTTTTCACTTGGTTTTGGTGGTTTCTGCCAGTTCACTCCAGTGTACAGTTATAAAGCATGTTGTAGTTATTAGTAAGTGGGAGATACAATAGAATATTTAAATATCCTATTCTTATGAGACTTTCAATCACCAGATTCATGATTCTTGCCTGAATCAGTTACTACTGTGATGGTTGTCACATGGTGGTATTCTAATTCCATCATTCCTTGTTCACTAGTTGGCCTTTTGCTGTAGGGTAGATCTTTCCATTTTGCTAGCCAAACACTCATTCTTCTCTAAGATGACTGATGGGGCATGTATTTTTGTATCATTAAATTATGATCTTAAAATTAAAGCTTCTTCCAAATTTATGGAGTCATCATTTGTGAAACATATTTTCTGTGGAGGATGCTTTTCTCCTCCAAGGTTCTTCATAAATGGTTGAATAGTTGCCCAATCTGTCCCTGTACCCACCCCATCCCCAGGTTTTGTTCCAATTTCCATGCCATTTTGTTAAGCAATATAGTTGAAAAAGCATTAAACGGCCTTCAGACTTTTTGAAAGTGCTTGGCCTCTCCAAAAATAACCTGGTAATTAATTTTCTTTATACGTTGAATTAAAGTTAACTTTTGTTTGGTTAATTATCTGAGATTGCTAAATAAGGCAGAGATTGACTGAGTTAGTTAGCATCATGGCCACTTCCCAGTTTTGCCAGTGAGCATAATACATTTTTTTTTTTTTTTGACAGAGTCGGAGAGGGACAGACAGACAGGAAGGGAGAGAGATGAGAAGCATCAATTCTTCATTACAGCTTCATATTTGTTCATTGATTGCTTTCTCATATGTGCCTTGACCGGGGGGCTTCAGCAGAGCGAGTGACCCCTTGCTCGAGCAAGCAAGCTTGGGCTCAAGCTGGTGAGTCTTGCTCAAACCAGATGAGCCCACGCTCAAGATGGCAACCTTGGGGTTTTGAACCCTGGTCCTCCATATCCCAGTCCGATGCTCCTATCCCCTGCGCAGCCTGGTCAGGCCAGTGAATATAATACTTGATTTCTTTTTTTGCTTCCATCTTCTCAGAAGCAACAGTGCAGTATCTTAGGTCTCACAGCCTTTACAGAGCACAGATGATACTGGTTTCCATATCAGAGAGATGATGCATAGGTCTGGTTGGAGTACTTCAAGGTGTCATGCCTGTGACAGTAGGCATGTTTTAAGAAATGTATTGTTTCACGATAGTGTTTTATTCTAATGATACAAAAGAAAAATTGTGTGCAAAGGTAAAATTAATTTTTAAGTGAGAAAGTTAGATAGGAATAAAGTCCTATCAAAGCAAAAATTTTTTTAAGATTTGATTTTAGAGCAGTGGTTCTTAACCTTTTTTGAGGTACTGAACCTACCAGTTTCATATGCGCATTCACCGAACCCTTCTTTAGTGATAAATAAAATATGATTTTTTTTCCAAGTTCAAGACATAGGTATATGTTTTTTTACTGGTGCACAAAATGAGCCGTGCATGAACATCACCTTGCTCAAAGAACAAAACCAACAAAGTGCATGAACTCACAACAAATGACGGTATTCCTTTATTCTGGCCTCCGCGGCAGAGGCTTCTCCGAACCCCTGAGACCGACTCATCGAACCCCTAGGGTTCCGTAGAACCCAGGTTAAGAACTACTGTTTTAGAGAGAAGAGAAAGAACTGCATGGGGGCGTGGGAGAGGGGGAGCAGTAAGCATCAACTAGTGGTTCATTGTAGTATGTGCTTTGATGGGGCAAGCCCGGGGTTTTTCATCAGTTACTTCAGCATTCCAGGTCAATGCTTTTTCACTGCATCACCACAGGTCAGGCCAAAGCAAAATGTTTTAAAAGCTCAGAAAGCTGTCCCTATAATTCTTCAGTCCTGGGGAGTCCTAAAAGTTCTGAAGCATTGTGAATGACAGAATGTCAGGCTCCCATTTGTTTGTAAAATGAGGAACATCCGTAAGGTCCTTTATTACTGCCAAAATTCAGAATGCATGACAAAATAGCCCAAAACGGCACAAGTTTGATAAAAATGTTGAATATAAAACGTATTTATTCAAATCGTTTATTAGTAAAATAAGTGAGGGCTAAAGATTTCTATTTAGAAATTTTAGTTGGCTGTTAAAAGAAATCTCGCCTGTAGGAATTTATTTTAAAATCTATTACCACACTTTTGAGAGATGAATAGAAATAGTCAGTTTCTGAGTTGAGATCCTGGGAAGGCTGACCAAACGAAGTAACAGTTTCAGGATTACAGCTGTCTCTGTGTAGTAGCAGTGCCTAACAGCCCTGCACGGTGTAACACTTACCTCCCACGGCACTCGAGTCTCCATATACAAAGGACTGCTGTCTCTCCCCCAACCACTTCCCACTTATTATACGCAGAGTATTGCACACCTGCTATGGGTATTCCTTTCAAGAGTTTTAGAACCTTTTGCCTAAAGGTAGCATTTTTTTTTCCTATTGATTTGAGAGGAAGAGAAAGAGAAACATGAACTTATTTCACTTAGTTATTCTATTTGTGTGCTCATTGATCACTTCTCTTATGTGTCTTGACGGGGGCTTTGAACCCACAATCTTTGGTGCATTAGGTCAACGCTTATCCATTAAGCCCTCTGGCCCCAAGATAATTCCCTTAAAGAAGGTGAGACTCACTATATATATATATATATATAATTTTTTTTTTTTTTTTTTTTTACAGGGACAGTGAGAGAGTCAGAGAGGGGGATAGATAGGGACAGACAGACAGGAACGGAGAGAGGTGAGAAGCATCAATCATTAGTTTTTCATTGCCGTTGCGACACCTTAGTTGTTCATTGATTGCTTTCTCACATGTGCCTTGACCGCGGGCCTTCAGCAGACCAAGCCACCCCTTGCTGGAGCCAGCGACCTTGGGTCCAAGCTGGCAAGCTTTTGCTCAAGCCAGATGGGCCTGCACTCAAGCTGGCGCGCTCAGGGTCTCAAATCTGGGTCTTCCACATCCCAGTCCAACTCTGTATCCACTGCGCCACCGCCTGGTCAGGCTCACTATAATATCTTATGTTTAGAAAAGAGTCAGCCTTGATACTTATGGACATAAAAGATTTATTATATGGTGATAAAAGCCCATGTAGTAATAAATTGCCACCCACGTAATAATAAATTGCCATTTATGTTGCCATGTTAGGATATAATTTAGTAAAAACGATGTGCTTTTTTTTTTATTACAGGGACAAAGAGAAGGATAGCTAGGGACAGACAGACAGGAACGGAGAGGGCTGAGAAGCATCAATCATTAGTTTTTCGTTGCCCTTACGACACCTTAGTTGTTCATTGATTGCTTTCTCACATGTGCCTTGACCGCAGGCCTTCAGCAGACCGAGCAAACTCTTGCTGGAGCCAGTGACCTTGGGTCCAAGCTGGCAAGCTTTTGCTCAAGCCAGATGGGCCCGCATTCAAGCTGGCGAGCTCGGAGTCTCGAACTTGGGTCTTCCACATTCCAGTCCGACGCTCTAGCCACCGCCTGGTCAGGCAACAGTGTGCTTTGTGATGATATTAAACTATAAAAGTAGTTCAGTACAAGCACCCTTTTTTTTTAGTAATGGCTATTTGTAAATCTTTTAGAATATTCTGAGGAAAGGAGGCCATAAAGAAATTGAACCTCTGCATTTCTGTCAAGCTTTTAACAGAGAGAATGATACACTAATGGTCATCATCAAAAATGAAGATATCTCATCTCATTTACATCAAGTAGGTTTGAAAATATCTTTCTTACAAAGAGATGTGTTCTGGGCCTTTTGTTATTCTATAATTATCAGACTTGTCACTGACTGTTTTTATTCATAGTAATTGATGAAGAACTATAAAAAGATATTAGTAAACTTTCATCCAAGAGTAATAAATCTTGTTCTAAACGGACTTGTAAAATTTTTGTTATATTTACCTATTGAATAAAATTGCTCCTCCCAATAAGATTTAACATACAGACATATCTACAGTCCTGCTGGCAGGACGTCATAACCAATCCCTACAGCACCAACACCAGGGAAGCCGGAGACCAGGAGTGATAGCGTAGCTTGTTACCTGCCTGTAGTTCCCCAAAACCTCAGGTATACTCTTCCCTCACTCACTGTCCACACCCTTTTCAGCTGTAGAGACCACTTTGGAATTAACTAGTTTTAATGTGTTTGTAGTACTGATGATGAAGTGAGTTAATATTCCTTTATGTGATTTATGTGATGTATGGCTGAATTTCCCATCAGTCAACAACATTAAAAGTATTTTTACCTGTCCTAAATATTACCCTTGGATAGAAGAGGAAAGCAACACAGTGAACCTATCCTTATTGGGGGATCCTTTTATATTTAACAGATTCCTTCTTTGTTGAAGCTAAAGCATTTTCCCACTGTCATCTTCGCTGGAGTAGACAGCCCTGAAGATATTCTCAATTACACCTTCCAAGAGCTGTTTTGGACAGGAGGCTTTGTGGTATCCGATGACAGAATATTAGAAACTTTAACATTAGGTTGGTCTTTTAATTTCCTTTCTTTGAAACCTAGTCAAATCAATTTCTCCTCCCCTAATGACCCAAATGTTTTTCATGAAAAAGAAATTATCGATTCAATACCAGTCTTGAACTTCTGAGGGCCTAATTTTGCCATATGCTATGCTAAGTTTTCATAGTTCTCATTACCAGTGGACATGCTCTTCTCTTTAACTGTCTTCACCACCAATTTCTACTAAGGAGCGTGGCTAAAATAGTCACACAAATTTGAAATGTGTTAAATTTGACTCCTTTACTTGCCAAATCAAGTTACCTACAGATTAAATGTTTTCTTTAGAATCAGCTCTCTTCCATTTCTGTTGCTGTCACCCTTTCCATCTTGTTAATAAGGAAATCTAAGAAAAAGGGTGAATGAAAGTCGTGTTAATTATCTGCTTGAACACTCATATAGTTGACCCTTGAACAGTGTGAGTTTGAACTATATTCATCTAGTTATACTTGACTTGAACAATTCAAACCCATGTTTGTTCAAGGGTCAACTGGAGGTTGGGAATCTGAGTATGTGGTGGACCTACATAAGTTATATGCAGCTATTCCACTGCATGAACAGTCAGTGCCCTTACCCCCTGTTGTTCAAAGGTCAACTATAATTTACTTCTCTTTTGGCACTGAATTGACATAGAAGAGTGAGCACAGGGCAGACACTTTTAGGTATGAACAAAACCTGCCCTAGCTCTAAAACCACATTAGAACTAAATGCGGATGCTCTACTTCTGGATTAGATGATCAGGAGGATATACCTTAACAAGCATGAATTGTGCATGGAAACTGCAGTTGAAAATATTTGTAGATTATGTATTTAGAAACCCAGATTTAAGGTGTTGCAACTAAAGCTTCTATGTGATTTCTATGCTATGTTCAAAGCTTTAATTGCTAGTAATCGCAGTGTTCTTTCTCCATATATGTAGTTCTCACCTACTGCAGTTGAATAGGTAGGACTGAGTCCAGGGAGCACGGGTTGCTTTATTTTTGAAATGCAGTGTGGGATCCTACCCAGCGACACAAGTGGCAATGATGGCACACATTCCAACACGGGTGTTCTTTTTGTAAAATAATAAATTCTGGACTTTGAGTAGACAAGCCAGAAACCTTAAAACAACTTATCTTTATTCTGTAGTTCAACTGAAAAAAATTGTCAAACTCTTAGAGAAACTAAATGGAAATGGAAGGTGGAAGTGGTTGCTTCACTATAGAGAAAATAAAAAGCTAAAGGAAGATGTAAGGTAAGGCCTGATGTAAGGGAGGGCCTTGGCGTGGGGGGCGGTGGTGGGGACAAATACCCTGTGATTCACCTTGAAATGTTCAGTGTTCTCTGGACTGGTAAAATTTATTCAAGGTAAGTTTGTGCTGGAATGGAAATCATCTACATCACTAAATAAAGTATATAGGTCTGTTGACTGTGTCTGAGTTTTGTTTTTGTAGCAGGGCTTTCAGTGAAGGAAGCTGTGTTGTAATCAGAAGCTTATAGGCACAGCCTGACCAGGCGGTGGTGCAGTAGATAAAGCGTCGGACTGGGATGCGGAAGACCCAGGTTCGAGACCCCGAGGTCACCAGCTTGAGCGCGGGTCCATCTGGCTTGAGCTAAAAGCTCACCAGCTTGGACCCAAGGTCGCTGGCCCCAGCAAGGGGTTGCTCGGTCTGCTGAAGGCCCGCGGTCAAGGCACATGTGAGAAATCAATCAATGAACAACAACTAAGGAGCTGCAACGAAGAATTGATGTTTCTCATCTCTCTCCCTTCCTGTCTGTATGTCCCTTTCTCCCTTTCTGCACCCCCCATCTCTGTCACCAAAAAAAGTTTATAGGCACAGACTTCAGGGGGTGAACACACATGCAATATAAAGATGATGTATTATATTGTAGAACTGTACGCCTGAAACCTGTATAATTTTATTAACTGGTATCACCTCAATAAATTCTATTGAAAATGGGGGGGGGGGGGGTTATAGGCACGTACTTTGAGTAGCACTCTACACCAACAGAAGTAAAGAAGTCAGACATAGGGGTCTTAAAATGCACAGACTTAAATTAAGTTCAGGCTGTACTACCATAAACTAAAAAATAAACTGAACTATGGCTTGCCAGTTTAATGCTTTCTAAGTTGCCACAGTTATAAGTAGATGGAAAAATTAAGATGAGAATATATCTTTAATTGAATTTTACCTGTAAACAATAGATTATCAAAGGCAAAACTCCTTACATGCATAGCTGAGATTTTTTTCAAAATCAGCTAAAGGGACTTGTGGTCTTGAGGGTACCTCTTCCATATCAGACACACATGCTGGCAGATTCTAGAGACTAGGAAAGGAAGGTCTGGAGCTTGGAGACAGATTGAGAAAAAATATATTTGACAAGTTAAATGACTGCTTTGGTCACTATTAAGTGTTTTACCTCAATTATCCTGTCATAAGAGGAAGCATGGAGAGGACAGAACAGACCTGACTCGGGTCAAACATGGAGTCAGTTGTGAAACTTGCTTCAACTCCAGGATTGCTGTCTCTAAAATGACTGTTACTGCCTGACTAGGAGGTGGTGCAGTGATCAAGTGTAGGCCTAGGACACTGAGGACCTAGGTTCAAAACCCTAAGGTTGAGCATTGGGATCACAGACATGACTCCATGTTCACTGGCTCTGCTGGAGCCCCCAGTCAAGGCACATAGGAGATAGCAATCAATGAACAATGAAGGAGCCACAACAAAGAATTTGATGCTTCTCATCTCTCTCCCTTCCTCTCTGTCCATCTCTCTTTAAAAGAAAAAAGCCTGACCTGTGCTGCTGCAGTGGATAAAACGTCGACCTGGAATGCTAATAAGCTCACTGGTTCGAATCCCTGGGTTTGCCTGGTCAAGGCACATATAGGAAGCAACTAACTACTATGAGTAAATGTTTCCCCACTTCTCCCCTCTTTAAAAATGGAAAAAAAAAAATCTTAATACAAACCAAACCATTATTATAGTTCAGCATACTGCCTTTTCCAAAGGAAATCAAACCTAAGGTTTGAAAACAGCCAAAACTGTGGAAATATATGAGATATTGAAAGATGGCTTAGGGAAGGCTTATACTAGGAGAGGCACTGGACAGGACAGTCAGGAGCTAACTGGGGCCAAGGCTATGACCATGAGTTCACAAGGAGTTAGCCGGCACTTTAGAGAAAGGTTCAACTCAGGAATAAATGAAAGAAGCTAATTAAGATTCTGAGGTGCCAGAGCAAGTCTATAAAATTAGGATGTTTTAATTTAGCATTCATAGAACTTTGGGTAAAGAGAAATACATCTGTTGGCACTGTAGTATGCTCATCAAATTGTACTGATCTGGTACAATGAGAGCTCATCAGAAAATTCATCATATCCTTTGACCTTTGAGGGATTTTTTTTTTTCTTTTTTACAGGGACAGAGAGTCAGCGAGAGGGATAGATAGGGACAAACAGACAGGAACAGAGAGAGGTGAGAAGCATCAATCAATAGTTTTTCATTGTCCTTGCGACACCATAGTTCATTGATTGCTTTCTCACATGTGCCTTGACCGTGGGCCTTCAGCAGACCCAGCAACCCCTTGCTGGAGCCAGTGACCTTGGGTCCAAGCTGGCGAGCTTTTTGGTCAAGCCAGATGGGCCCGTGCTCAAGCTGGCGACCTCAGGGTCTCGAACCTGGGTCTTCTGCATCCCAGTCTGACGCTCTATATTCACTGCACCACCTCCTGGTCAGGCTGAGGGAATTTTTATGCCCAAAACTAAATCCCTAGGAAGGTGTTCATAGCCTTGGGTGGTTATCAGTAACTACAAAACCAGCCTCAACTCCATTTCTAAGCTAATTTTAATATTTGCTGCCCTGGTCGGTTGGCATAGTAGTAGAGTATCATCCTCACATGTGGAAGTTCTGGGTTCAATTCCCAGTCAGGGCACACAGGAGAAGCGCCCATCTCCTTCTCCACCCTTCTACCTCCCCTCCTCCTCTCCTCCAGCAGCCTTCCTTTGAATGGAGCAAAGTTTGCCCCAAGCACTGAGGATGGCTCCATGGTCTCACCTGGGGCGCTGAAATAGGTTGGTTGTCAAGCAGCAGCTCCAGATGGGCAGAGCGTTACCTCACAGAGGTCTTGCAGGGTGGATCCCGGTCAGGGCGCATGTAGGAATCTGTCTCTGCCTCCCTGTTTCTCACTTAATTTTTTTAATTGCAAAATAATGCCACACAAAACAAAGTGGAAACATGAAGTTTGTTTATAGTAATAAGGAATATAACACAGAAAAGTTTTTTGTTTTTTTTTTTTACATTAGAAAGCGGGGGAGAGAGAAAGGGGCAGGTGGAGGAGTGGGAAGCATCAATTCCCATTACGTGCCTTGATTAGGCAAGCCCAGGGTTTTGAACTGGCAACCTTAGCATTCCATGTCAATACTTTATCCACTGTGCCACCACAGGTCAAATGAAAAGTTAGAATCTTAAAACTATGTACACCCTGGCCAGGTGGATGAAAAGCATCATCCCAGCACATCTAGGTCACAAGCATCAGTCCCAGGTCAGGACACATACAAGAAGCAATGACTACACAACTAAGTAGAACAACAAGTTGATGCTTTTCTTTCTTCCCGCCCCCCCCATTCCCATCAATGAAAAATAAAAATTAAAAAAGGCCTGTGTACAGTATGATGCCCATCATAAATCAATATATACATAAGATAAAGCCTGGAATGGAAGTTCACCATCATGATGTGATAGTGCTTGTCACTAGTGTAGTGGGGATACATATAATTTTAGGGTTCTCCAGCAAGCAGGAGAGAGAATGTGAGTGTCAGAGAAGGCTGGAGAACAGAGGCAGGTAGACATGTTCAAAAGTTAAAACATTTTCCTGTAAAAGATGAAGAAAAAAGGTGGTCACAACATTTTAAAGAATGTGAGAAATTAAGGAAAATCTAGCTGCTACATAGTTTTAATCAGAAATATATCAGAGGGCCTGACCAGGCGGTGGCGCAGTAGATAGAGCATTGGACTGGGATGTAGAGGACCCAGGTTCGAGACCCCAAGGTCGCCAGCTTGAGCGTGGGCTCATCTGGCTTGAGCAAAAAGCTCCTCAGCTTGGACCCAAGGTCGCTGGCTCCAGCAAGGGGTTGCTCGGTCTGCTGAAGGCACACGGTCAAGGCACATGTGAGAAAGCAAATAAATGAACAACTATGGTGTCGGAATGGCAATGAAAAACTAATGATTGATGCTTCTCACCTCTCTCCGTTCCTGTCTGTCCCTATCTATCCCTCTCTGACTCTCTGGCCCTGTTAAAAAAAAAAGCAATCAATGAACCTAAGGTGCCACAACAAAAAACTGATGATTGATGCTTCTTGTCTGTCTGTCCCTATCTATCCCTCTCTCTGACACTTTCTCCGTCTCTGTAAAAAAAAATAAAAGTGTCAGGTTTTGAAGATTTGGTTTTGCTATATACAATAAATAGCAGTAAAACTCCCATTGTTTTTTAAAAAACATGCTTACTGCATTGCTATATACAATAAAGAATGCAGTACGATACAAGGTCCAGTAGAAATTTGTGCAAGGCTTTGCCCAGTGACTATGTGTACATACATATCCCTCTTGCTTGGAATAAGAACACTATTTTTGAAAATCTGTATTTGCAAAAATAGTATGCCTATGTTTTGAGGGAACATATCAGGACTGACGTCTAGGAAGGCAAGGGTATGGTGGAAAAGGACAGGGACAAAGGGTATCAGAAGTTTGCTTTATCAGAAGTGGTTGAACTAGAAATACTAGTAAAGGCAAGAGAAGATCTAGGAATAAACAAAAGATACAGTAAGAAATAAACTTTCACTAAATCTAAAGTAACATTTCTATTTGTTTCCCAGAGTGGATTCAGTTGCATATAAGAAAAACTTAATGTTGAAATCATATCAGAATGCAAATATCATTGAATTGCTTCATTATCACCAGTGTGACTCTCGGTCATCAACAAAAGCAGAATATTTCAAATGTTTGCTAAACCTGCAAATTCAGCATGTCCATGCCAGGTTTGCGGTCTTCCTAACAGGTAAGTCATACAGCCTTAGTTTGGCATCGGTTTCATCTCATCAGTCAGTCTCTAGAAATGTGCTTGCAAGTGGAGTCGTTGGATACCACAAGATGTATGTGTATTAATGTCCAGGATCAGTTAGCCTGATAAATGCTAACGAGGGCTACTGTCTATCTAGTTAATAGTCCTCAAACAGTTTCTTTCCATTAAGTTTCATCTCCGATGTACTTCCTTTAATTTTATACTTATTCCTAAGTTTTAATATGAATCTTCACCAAGCCTTTAAAAATTAAGGAATGACTATAATTTTCATTTATCAGTGGTTTTCAGCACCCCCATTCTCCCAAAGGTTCAAACGTTTTTCTTCCATGGAACCAGACTCCTTCCCCATTTCCTCTACATTAGGGAGTTTCACAGGTTTTCTTTTTTAAAAAAAAACAATGGGAGTTTTACTGCTATTAAAAGGGTACAGTAACATGTTGAGTAACAGGTGTATACGTGAATTAAATTTACTGTATGTCAACTGTATTAAAAAGTACATTGACTTTTTAACCCCCAAAAAAATGTTTTGTTTTTTTACAGAAAAGCCTACTCTCTCCAGAGAAGTGTTTGAAAATAGTGGCATCCTTGTTACAGATGTAAATAACTTTATTGAAAACATACAAAAAGTAGCAGCTCCATTTAGGAGTAGCTATTGGTAAGAATACTTTTCTATAACTCCCATGTCAGCTGGAATTGAGGGCAGATGCTGACATTTGTATCTGTGAGGGAACCAGCTGTTCAAAAACTGCTCTTCACCATCTTATATTTATAACGCTGTAAATTAAAAAATAACTGTTTATGAGATAACCAACCTACTTTGAATTACCCATTTTCTCTATGACATGTATTTTCACCTGCAGTTCATCCTGACCACCAGGACAGATAATGTAACCTTACAATGCATAGAAATTTTCCCCATTAGGTAGCATCCTTTTTATAAAATAGTCCTTATTTTGTTTTAAACATGGAATTATTACCAATTTTGAGTTTACCCAGGTAATTCAACTGCAACTTGCCTAGACATTGATGGTGCCATCAAATTACTATTTCCCTTTTCTTTGAAAAAGTTTAAGACACATATAAAGAAGAGCCTTCCTTCTCATAATTTTTTTTGAAAAAATCAATGTTCTACAACTTCAAGGAAATTATTTTTCTTTTTTCTGTATTTTGTTAAAGTCTGACTTCCTTCACAGTGACTCAGTAAGTTGTACATTATAGCTTTGAGTTGCAGTGTTAAATATTCCGTTTTAAATTATTTTTAATTTAAAGCTATTCATTAGAACTTACTGTTAAAAAATTTTATAAACATGTTTACTTAATTGTAGCAAGCATGAGTCTATTTAATCAATACCTTTGTTTTACATGTTAATAACAGAAAGGTCTAGATAATTCATGTTAATGTTTTAAAGGTTTTACCACTCTTGTAAAAAACAATAGTGTTTCTCTGGCTGTTATTCAAACAACACTAAAGTTAACCTTTTAAATAAGTCATTCTTCACTTATTCTTTTTGTAAAACAGTGCGTTACAAAATCAACTGAAAATAATTTATTTATATTAGAAATAATTTCTACAGTAATCCTTAAAAGTGTAAACCAAGCAAAAAACATTCATAAGATACAATGCATCTATTTGGAACAAAGGTTTTTATCACTAATTTGTTTCTTTTTTTTTTAATAAAGACCCAAAAATGCAACTTTCTACAGTGATTTTATAGCCAAATTGGAGTTTGTTGGGAGTTTTAGCACTTTTTAGGCCACTTAGCAGGAATAAAGAGATTCTCCAGAGGAATTCTACCATATATATATATATACATATATATATATGTATATATATATATATGTATATATATAACCAGTTAAAAACTTCCTAATTAAAATTTAAATTACATGAAAATATTAAAGCACCTATTCCACCTGACAGTTATTCTCTTATAAATGCTACTATAAACAAAATTATCAAAGGCAGTAACTTGCATTTGTGTTGTGAAAGAATACTTGTTGTAAACCACTACTAAGAATATCTAAGAGTTTCCGTTTTGTTAAGAACATAATTTGGGGCATACAGTAAATCCAGGTAACAGGCTGTATCCATCCACATTGGATCTACACATGTCGTCACTGACTGAGCACACACTCCGCTCCAGCATCTCTGCTAGCATCAGTTTCAGCTCTGAAAGGAAAACTGAAGGAAATAAACAGCTGTGTTACAGCCAACACAATACTGATAGCTCTTAAATGTTAGGGCACAGACAGACCAATTGAGAGGTAATTGGTTTCCAGAGTTTGGCTTTATTGCAGTACAGAAATCGCTTGGAGCCATTTTGAGGCAGACATCACTGAAGGAGAGGCTCTGTCAAATCAATACTGCATTGCAGCTTGGTCCATTAAAGAAGCCACACCTGGGATACAAAAGAAGCTTCTACATTTACCTGCTTTATAATACGTTTCTTTCCCCTTTGCTTTCACCAATTTTATTAGGTTAAAACATCACACACAGGCTTCCTCCAGAATGACTCGAGGTCTGGAGTTCAGATAGAATTTGAGGCCCGCATAAACCAAACGTGGCTAGGCTGCATGGGCGGGCACTATCGTAATACTTGACACGACACAAATGTAAAGCTGTAGGGAAACTTATGCTGTCCCAAATAATAGAATATTTTATTTCAAATCTCCTTAATATCAAGACAGATGGCACACAATCTACTGACCCAGCTCTTGAGACAGATGGCACACAAACTGTACTAACCCAGCTCTTGAGCAGCAGAAGCACATAACTGCAACGGCTACATTGATTAAAAGATACAAATACTGTATCAAGTTTTCTGTATCAGTATCACAATGTGGTTTTATTTTTTTAACTTATCCTTCACTAGAAAAGAAAGCCAGCATTGGTTTAACAGTACAGAATGTGGTCACCTGCCAATTTGGAATAGCCACTCCATGAAAACAAGTTAGTACATGATATTAGAAAGGGGAAGAATATTTACTGGTGCAGCGCTCTGCAATCTGTTTGGATTATAAAAAGAGGCCTTACAATATTGATTCCATACAATATGCATTATTCACCAAATTTTAAGTTTGTCCTAATTAGATAACACATACTGCTGTTAGTCCTCCCCATAGATGTCATTTTTCTTGCGTTTCATTTCCTCAAAGTCAAATTCTGATCCTGTCATCCTCTTATAGATGTCTTTAATGTCATCACAGGTTGTCTCAAAGTGAGTTGTAGCATCATATGTACGGGAAATAAAAATCTGGAAGTAAAAATTAGAAAGACTTGAAACTAGGGAAGTCTCCCAATAAAACCTGATAATACGCTTTTCAGATCACCACACTCACCTGGCTTTCTGTTCCCAAATCTTTTGGTACAAGCAGGTCACTGATGCTAACGAATCTGAAGGAGAAACAGAATTATGTAAAGCAGCTGAGCTGACCCCACACCTACTAAGGCTTTGCCTGTTAATTCAAAACCCAAAAGATGAGACTAGAAGAGATGATGGCTCCTTTTCTTTGTTCTCAGGGGGTTTGCCCACCATGGAGCAAAAAATCAATCTTGAATTTTAGATGACATAAACATATCACTTACTTCTGTTCAATTGGTTCCAAGAGCTCCAAAGCTGGTCTGATTTCTTTCTCGGGTTCCTTGGTCTCCACAGTTGTACTGACTATGGCAATGTACTTCCCTTGTGCTGCCACATTGTGTGCAGAGGAGATCATGCAGACATAGATATCTGGAAAAAAGGCCATCTCACTGCCAAGGTTTGTAAACCTTGGACGTGTACATAATCAGCTCTCACCAATATTTCTTCAAGGTCTGAATTAAAATTACTTGGAATAGACAATACCTTCTAAGCTTAAGTTCTTTGAATATGGAGGCAAACTGAGTCATACATAGAATATGCAAATATTCAGAATACTTGACACGACACAAATAACTATTAAAACTAGCTTGGCCTTTTGGAGATCAAGAATTTATGTGGCAATGAACTGCTAACTTCGAAATGAGTTCTCATCCCAGTCTGTGTCACAGCCAACTGTGGAAACATAACAAACCGTATAAACTGCTCTTGGCCCTTCTACCTCTGACCACTGCATTTAGAAAAGTTTCAAATAGCTAAGAAAAATTTTATTAAGTACAGATAATTCTCCACTTACTATGGGGCTACATCTTGATGAGCCCATAGTAAATATCTTAAGTCAAAATGCATTTAATACACCTAACTACCAAACATCACAGCTTAGCCTAGCCCACCTTGAATGTGCTCAGAACACATTTGGCCTATAATTGAGCAAAATCATCTAACACAAAACCTATTTTGTAATAAATATTAAATATATCATTTAATTTATTCAATACTGTACTGAAAGTGAAAATAGTTGTATGGTTATTTTACTCCATCTTCAAGTTGAAAAATTGTAACCTGAACCATCATTAAGTGGGGATCTTTACTGACTTCTCATTTATTTAATATAAAATCACAAATCAGCAAAATCTACTGTTGAGTTGACTTAATAAACTCATAAATTCTATACATTCTGTGTGTCTATATTCCACTAAGTAACTACTTAATTTCTAACATAGAAAAGAATTGTTGGGTTCCCTTTTCCTCTTTACTTTCACATACCCAGGGATCTCCTTGGAAACCCTTTAAAGATTACTTTAGGACAGGCCCCTTTGTTCTAGTAATAATGTTCTGTGATTTGGATTCCTATATGAAAAAATTAAATACAGATGGGTTTTAACTGTCTACTTAAAAGCCAATAACCCTTTTAAGTTGAATTTTTGGTAAGATTTAGGACTTGGGGAAAGAGATAGATGAAAACTACTGGTTAAATCAAACAGGTTAGTAATTACGATTATCCTGATAATCTTAAAAAGATTTAAGTTTATTTAATTAAGTGTTCTAGCATATTGCTAAAATCAAATATAAGTATTAAGTTGATAAATAATGACATAAAAGCAGCACTATCATCGCAAAATAATGAAGTCAGGTCATTTAGTAAGCTTAAACCTTCACAGACATTCTTAGTTCATCCTCTTAATTCTACAGATGAGGAATCAAAGATCCAAGACAGTGAATACAAGCCTAGGGCGGGATTCCCATGCTAATTTAAGTTGTCCATTCAATGTCATGATTCAGGATCTCAGCTAAGAGGGATCCATCGCATTTTGTTTCATCTGTGTTAAAAACTAAGGCTTCTTCACATAATAGGACAGATAAAATTAGGAATTGGGGATAAAACAAGCAAATATATTGCTCACAAAAACGAGGGGATATTTCAAAATGAATATGAAGCAATAAAATATCCCCTCGTTTTTGTGAGCAGTGTGTTTAATAAAAATCTACAAACATCTGCTATCTTCAAAACTCACCTGACTTCCGATTGACCTGGTTCTGCGGAATAATGATCTGACAGGAATTGGCATCATTGGTGTTCTTGATGGGGTGACTGAGGATACAGATAACTCGAATCACCTGACCCACTTTTTCTACCCGATCTTTTACATAACTGGGGTCACAGATGAGCTGCTTACAGCGAGCAATCTGTAACAAAACATTTAAAGACTATAATATTCAGTCTCCATGATGTTTTTAGACAGGATCTAGATGCCATTGTCTCTTGAATGTGTTATTTTCATCAAATTAACATTTATAGAACTATAGATAACTATTAAAACTAGCTTGGCCAACAATCTTTACAAATTTTCCTGGAACAGACCAATCAATTCTAAAGCCTATTAAATATCAGGAAAATTGCATACTGTTCAGAAGTTTTAGAAGTAGGCAGAATAGGGTTCAAATCCTGGCTCTACGCAATCTCAGTGTTGTTATTAAACAGTGTAATTACGAGTTGTCGTTATATGAGAATTTACCAAATAAAGAGTAAAATGTTCTATAACTAGTACTAGTATTACAAACTGATCAAAATCTATTTCGTTTTAACACTGATAAGTAAAACTTAAGTTGCAAGATATATATTAAAAGTATTCTTCCTCTTTATATCAAAGCCTTGAAATTTCCTAGAGGAAGCAGCTGCATGTAGCAAAGAAGAATGCAATAAAACTGCAACATTTTAACTTAGTTTTTGGGTTTCTTTATTGAGCATTCCTATTTGTGAATGGTTGATGTTTCATGAAAGAGGAATGATCTAGTTTGCAAACCAACATCATCAGCATTACTTGAGAGCTTGCAAAAAATGCAGCCCAACCTTTGACAAGTTACTGAATCGGAATATGCATGCACTTCAACAAAATTAACTGATTTTTTATATTCAGTTCCAATGTGAGAAACTGTACAAAACTCCACCTAGCCAGCTCCACAGCTAAATTCCAAATTAAATAAATGTTAATAATTAACATTAATATTTAATAATTTGCTAATAAACAAAATTGTTATTTACTGCCCAAGCCCAATTTCAGCCATGGTACAAATACAGCTAAATTTAAAGTAAAATTTGAGATAGGCCCACAGTATATAAAGGATACTTAATATTTAACTCATCCATAATGCATATTTTAGTCTTGAGAGAACAATCAACACAACAGAATATTACTGATCTGTTTTCTTAAAAGCACAGCCTCAGTAAGTAACTAGTCTTTAGTCATAATGAATACCAATTTACTATAAGAAATCACATATAGTCTGAAATGGAGCATCAATGCCCATACCAAATTAAGTGTCTATTAATTAGATAATCAAGTTTTCTTCACAAGAACATAGTATTTTTAAATTGTAAAAGCTACTTACTTCTCCTTCAGATTTAACACCAATCACTTTTCCATTTTGCACAATGATTTCTTCAATTGGTTTATTCAGCATGTAGGTACCTCCATAAATAGCACTTAGCCTAGAAAAAATTTTCAGTCCTACTTTAACAATATTGATAAGTGTTTCAATACTAAAATCTTCCTTGGATCTTAATGAGTTAGTTATAGGCAATACATATCCTTCTAGAAGACATTAGTTTCAAAGTTATTAAAGCGTCCATTATAAAATAATCAAAACCATGAAGTGATGTCTCATATTAAAAGTTATGATATCAAGTCAAAAACAACCAGAAATGGAGGGACAGCTTAAATGAGTTTATCCTCCTACATATAAATAAAACTATCAGAAGGCAGTGGAGAGTTAATAAAAGCAGACAGAGAATAGGGAAGAGACTTGAAAGGAGGCAGCCGGGTGAAATCTTTATGCGGTTTTAATGGATGGCTCTTCCCCTGGGGGGACAGACTCCCCCAGGCCTTATAACAGGAAGCATCTAGAACAGAAGCAAAAAGACTGTGGTCTTACTGATTTAAGATGTCATTAGGATGGCCTCACAGGTGGTGACACAATGAATAGAGCATTGACTAGGGAAAAGAAAGTCCTGGGTTTGAAACCCCAAGGTCACTGGCTTGAGCGCAGGCTTTGCCAGCTTTGAGAGCAGGATCTTAATACCAAGGAGGCTGGCTAGAGATCCCTCTCATCCCCCCCACCCCAGTCAAGGCAATGAACAAGTAAAGCTTCCCATCTTTCTACCTTCCTGTCTGTCTGTCTGCCTACCTATCTCTCTCAAATCACTTTTAAAAAAAAGTAATTACACAGGATGGAATTTGGGGTTGTCAATGGAGATGAAAACTGGCAGCCTGACCAGGCAGTGGCGCAACAGATAGAGCGTTGGACTGGGACACGGGTCCCAGGTTTGAGACCCCAAGATCACCAGCTCAAGCAAGGGGTCACTCAATCTGCTGTAGCCCTCCAGTCAAGGCACATATGAGAAAACAATTAACTAAGGAGCTGCAACAAAGAATTGATTCTTCTCATCTCTCTCCCTTCCTATCTGTCTGTCCCTATCTGTCTCTCTCTGACTCTATCACAAAAAAACAACAACAAACAACTGGCAGAAATCCTATAAATAGCAGTCACCAAACCTGTAAAATCTCTTCCCTTAACTACAGAAGTGCTGTACATGAGGGATACTCCAAGGAAGACAGCAACAGTTTAAAAGCAAAAGGATTTATTTTTTGAGCGGAGATTACAGCAGTGGATCATAAGAACAAACTAGTTTGTAACTGCCTCAGAGCAGGCTTGGAAGACAGCCTGGGTGTCCCACAGAAACCCTAGAACCACAACTACTGTACCAGGACTACGAAGCAGGCCAAAGACAAAAGACCCCCTTTAAAAGGGATAAAATCAAGGCCTGGCTGGATAGCTCAATTGGTTAGTGCATCTTCCCAAAGTGCAGAGGTTGCCAGTTTGATCCCTGGTCAGGGCACATTCAGGAACAGATGTTCCTGTCTCTCTCCTGCTCTTTACCTTCCTCTCTCTAAAAATCAATAAAATAAATATATACATACTATATATGAAATCAAGCCTCCAAAGTTCAACATGAATTTATCTGCCTACTCAAAAATACTCTTCAGACTCTAACAACTCTGTAGTGTACAGATAAATATGTCCAGTATGCAATCAAAACTAAGATGTGAAGAAATAAAATGAATCCAAAATAACGAGGATCAGCAACCAACAAAAACAGGTCCATATTACTGATGTTAAGAAATGCAGAAAGTTAAAAACAGCTATTATAGCCCTGGCCATCTTTCCAATATACCAAGGTTGCAGGTTTGATCCCTATCAGGGCACATATAAGAGTCAACCACTGAATGCATAAGTAAACGGGACAACAAATCAGTTTCCCTCCCCCTCTCTCTAAAATAATACTTTTTAAAGAGACAGCTGTCACAAATATGGTCAAATGAGTTTGCAAACATCCTTATTGAAGTAATAAACATGTTCACGAATGTTATAACTATATTTAGGAGAGTCAAAATGAGTTATAGAATCTTACAAGAGAAATTTAAACCATGTTTAAAAATGGAAATTCTAGATCCACAAAGTATAATATTTAAAAGGAAATTAAATTCTACTGAATGGGATTAACAGCCTATTGAAAAAGACAGAAACAAGATTCAGTAAACCTGAAGACAAACGAACAGGCATTACCCAATATGAAACGGGCAGAAAAAAAAAGACAAAGAAATGAGCTGAGATTCAATGACTTTTGGAATAGTATCAAGCATCTACCATATAGTAATTGGTCTCTGAAGAAGAAGAAAATAGGGGATGGAATATCTAAAGAGGATAATGATTTAAATATAGCCACGCAGTTCAGCAAATCATAAGCAAAACCAAACCTAGACAAATCCCAGTGAGACTGCTAAAAACCCAAAGAAAATCTTGTAAACAGCCCACAGAAAAAATTATACATACACAAACTAATAGTGACAGCTAACATACATACAAATGCATATACACACACATGAAAATTAAATATTAAAAAATTAAAAAGAAAATACATCATGAGTAAGTGATGTTTACCCCAGAAATGAAGTTAAACATCCAAAAAACCAAACTGTAATTCACCATAACAGCATAAAGAAAAAAATCTGCATTAACTCAATGTCAAAACCACTTCACTTCATAACAAAAGCTCTCAGCAAGCTATAAATTAAAAGGAATTCAGTCTAGTTAAGACCATCTAGAAAAAAACAGAGAACATACTTAATAATAAAATGCTAAAGCATTCCCCTTAAGACTGGGAACAAAGCAAAGGAGGTCCGTTCTCATCACTTCTATTCATCATTTTTCTGTAAGTACTAGCACCAGTGCATAAGGCAATGGGAAGGAGGAAACACAAATATTATAAAGAGAAGTTAATCTCTCTCTTCAAAGATAAGATAACCATATAAAAGGAAAATTCAAAGAAATCTAACAATATAAGGTCAGTGTACATAAATTATATTTCTGAATATTAGTAGCAAGCAATTTTGAAATTAAAACAAACTTTCATTAACAGCAACATCAAAATTACTACTTATGAATAAATGTGACCAAAATTGTGCTAGATCTCTACAATGAAAACTGTAAGACATTGCTGAGACAAAGAAAACCTAAATACAGGGATAAAGCACATTCACAGATTGGAAAACTTGATACTATTAAAATATTTCTTGCCTGACCAGGTGGTGGCACAGTGCATAGAGCGCCGGACTGGGATGCGGAGGACCCAAGTTCGAGACCCCAAGCTCGTCAGCTTGAGCGCAGGCCCATCTGGCTTGAGCAAATAGCTCACCAGCTTGGACCCAAGGTCGCTGGCTCCAGCAAGGGGTGGCTGGGTCTGCTGAAGGCCCACGGTCAAGGCACATGTGAGAAAGCAATTAATGAACAACTAAGGTGTCACAACAGCAATGAAAAACTAATGATTGGTGCTTCTCATCTCTCTCCGTTCCTGTCTGTCCCTATCTGTCCTTCTTTCTGACTCTCTCTCTGTCCCTGTAAAAAAATAAAAATAATAATAATTCTCCCCCAGCCTGACCTGTGGTGGTGCAGTGGATAGAGCATCGACCTGGAATGCTGAGATTGATGGTTCAAAACCCCGGGCTTGCCTGACCTGTGGTGGTGCAGTGGATAAAGCATCGACCTGGGAACACTGAGGTCGCCAGTTCAAAACCCTGCACTGGTCTGGTCAAGGCACATATGGGAGTTGATGCTTCTAGCTCCTCCCCCCTTTCTCTTTCTCTCTCTCTCTTTCTCTCTCTCTCTCTCTCTCTCTCTGTGTCTCCTTTCTAAAATGAATAAATAAAATAAAATAAAAACCCCGGGCTTGCCCAGTCAAGGCACGTATGAGAAGCAACAAGTCGATGCTTCCTCAGTCAATACTTACCACTGTCCCCCCTTCTCTCTCTTTCTCTATCCTCTCTCTAAAATCAATAAATAAAATCTTAAAAAATAATTATTTCTCCCTCAAATTGATATATACATTTTTTTTTAATTTTTATTTTATTCATTTTAGAGAGGAGACATAGAGTGAGAGAGAGAGAGAGAAAGAGAGAGAAAGGGGGGAGGAGCTGGAAGCTCAACTTCCATATGTGCCTTGACCAGACCAGTGCAGGGTTTTGAACTGGCGACCTCAGTGTTCCCAGGTCAACGCTTTATCCACTGCGCTACCACAGGTCAGGCGATATATACATTTTTTAAATTAAATTTATTGGAGTAACACTGGTAAATAAGACTATATAGGTTTCGGTTTTTGTTTTTTTTTTAATCAAGTGAGAGGCAGAGAGGTGGACAGACAGACTCCCACATGCACCTGGATTGGGGCTGATGTTCCAACCATCTGGCCCCAATGCTCCATTGCTCGACAACCAAGCTATTTCAGTGCCTAAAGCAAGGCCACGGAGCCATCCTTAGCGCCCATGGCAAACTTGCTCATTCAAGCCATAGATGTGGGAGAGGGAGAGAGAGAGTAGTATAGAAGCAAATGGTCGCTTCTCCTGTGTGCCCTGACTGGGAATCAAACCCAGGACTTCCACACGCCAGGCTGACGCCCTACCACTGGACCAACCAGCCAGGGCCAAAATCATAGGTTTGCAGTGTACATTTCTATGATACATGACTTGTATATTGTATTGTGTGTCCACCACTCAAAATCAAATCATCTTCCATCACCATGCATTTGGCAGTCTTTACCCTTTACTACCCACTACCCCTACCCTGCTCTTCAGATTTAATTCAATCCCAATCAAAATATCAGCAAGCACTTTTTCTAGAAACTGACAATCTACTAATGTATGTGAAAATGCAAAGGACTTTGAATAGCCAAAATAATTTTGAAAAGGAACAAAGTTAAGGACTTGCATTACCTGATTTTAAGGCTTACTATATAAAACTATAATATTCAGGACAATGTGGTAATGGCATAGAAAAATTAAATAGATCTCTGGAACAAAACACACATTTATATGGTCAAATGATTTTTTGCAAAGGCACCAAGACAACTGGAGAAATATATCTTTTCAACAAATGGTGCAAGAAGAGCAACTAAATACCGGTATGGAAAAAAGTAAACTTCGAGCCCTACCTCGCCCCAAACACAAATATTATTTCAAGATGAATCACAGATTTAAACACAAAGCTAAAACTATGGAACTTCTAGGACAGTGATGGGCAATCTTTTGAGCCTGGTGTGTCAAAATTCACCAAAAAACTGAGCATAACTCAGGTGGTGTGTCACTTCGAGAAAAACGGCCTAACCGGAAGTCCCAGAACTAGACACTCTGTGCCGGAGTTCTGTTGTTTTGGCCTACAGACCTCCGGCACAGAGTGTCTACACTACAGCAAATGTTTTATCCTCCGCTACTGCACCTGGCCGTGCAGGAGCAGAGGATGAAACGTCCTTCTCGGCATGCGGCCGCATACTTCTCTGGTATGCGGCCACGTGTCATCGAAAATGGCTACGCGTGTCAGTGCTGACACGCGTGTCACAGGTTCACCATCATGGTTCTAGGAGAAAGACATAAGAAAGCACCTTTGTGCCTTGAGGTAGGCAAAGGTGTCTTAATATAGGACCCCAAAAACACTAAACATAAACATATATATGTAAAAACTTAAAACTTCTGCCACAGGGAGCAAACAATGCATATATCTGACAAAAGACTTGTTGCCAGGACACATCAAGATCTCCCACATTTCATAAAGACAACCCAATCTTTAAAAATGTACAGAAGACATGAATAATCAATCACACCACACAGTTATACAGCCAACAAGCTCATCACTAAAATGTAATCAATCTTAGTCCTCAAGAAAAATGCAAAGTAAAACCGTACTGAGATATCATCTCTCACCTACTGGGGCAGTTGAAATTAAAAAGACTGACAACACAAAACGTTGAATAGAATGTGAAGCAACTAAAATTCTCACACATTGCTGAATGTTTGTAAAATGGTACTACCACTCTCACAAGTTGTTTAGCAGTGTCTTATGAAATTAAACACTCACTTGCCCTACGAGCTAGCAATTTCACTGCTGGATTCCACCCCAAAGACATAACAGCCTGTGCCAGACCTGTGGTGGTGACCTGGAATGCTGAGGTTACTGGTTCGAATCCCCAGGCTTGCCCAGTCAGGTACTTGTGAGAAGCAACTACAAGTTGATGCTTCCCACTCCTCCCCCTGCCTTTCTCTCTCTCAAATCAATTAATAAAATCTTAAAAAAAAAAGAAGTAACAGCCTAGGTTCATACAGACTTTTACACAAAAGCTCATAGTTTCATTCACAATGCCACAAAACGGAACTGTCCATAAAGGTAAGGGGGCACATTCACACAGTTCACATATAGTAATGGAATACTGGTCAATATTTTATAAATGAACTACCAGCATATGCATCAACATAAATGAATCTCAAAACACTGTTAGGCAACAGCCAGAAACAAGTGAGTACATACTTATTGTTCTCTTTATATAAACTTCAAAAACAGGCAAAAGTAACTGATAGTGACAGTGATAGAAATCACAAATTTAAGTTTTACGCTGTGTAGGGAAATGGTGATTGTAAGGCGATACAAAGGAACTATATGAAGTAAGAAAAATGTTCTATACCTTAATTCTGAAGTTTCAATTACATGAATTTATTCGGTTATCAACCTTAACATTTTTACTGTAAATCCATGGTTTCATTGATATAAATTTTACTTCAATAAAAATAATATATCTCACTACTCACAGACATATTGTCTCATTTTCACAACCATATCTCATACTTCCACTGAAGATGAGGTTCAGAATCAGTGGGGTTAAATATGGGCTCTTACCTTGCAAATCCTTGTGGCAATTCTCCAAGGCCATACAGTGGATAAAGGTATGGGCTTTTGCCATATCTTGCCAAAGACTCACTGTAAAGTTTAATCCTATTAATGGTTTCAACACATGGTTGATCTAAATAGCTGGAGAAAAGAAAATAAATATTACAAAAGGGCTTTGGTTTTCGTTATTGTGTTCAATTTAAAATCTTTTTCTGAAGTGACTGAAATTCAATACCTTTGTATTTTACTTAAAAGGTTCGAACATTAATTTACAACTGGAACCTCTTCTCTCACTGTATATATCACATGGCTCTATATTTCTGTTAGACTTTCCATACTTGAGAACTGGGGAATTTAGTTAGCATTCCAAAAAATATACAAATCTAAAAGCCAAAACACTTACTCATCAGTTCTGTAAAGTGCCAGGGCATGACCAGTAAAATCTATAACATCTTGGCCCAAGTCAAATTTCTTATACACCTCTCGCATTGCAGTCTTCTTAGGATCAATGCCCTCAAAAGTTCTAGCATCTTTTTCATCGAAGTTGGCAACATATACTAAGAATTTTCTGAAGCGCCGTTTTTCAAACAACCCCATTAAGCCTAAAAGAGAATTTTTCAAATAGCACATATTCATAATAGGACACTGGAGAAGAGAAAGTATAAGAGTTTAAATATGTCATGTTATTATCTGAGGTTTTTCTAACATAAAAATTTTAAATATAAGAATTTGGACAACTTTAAAATAAACTGACATAATTACAACAGATCAGTTAGATGTTCAATTATTTTTCTCCTTATGTGAGAAGCGGGGAGGCAGAGAGACAGACTTCCACATGTACCCAGACTGAGATCCATCCAGCAAGCCCCCTATGGGGCAATGCTCTGCCCCTCTGGGCCCATTGCCTGGCAACCAAGCTATATTAGCACCAGAGATGAGGCCATGGAGCCATCCTCAGTGCCTGAGGCCAACTTACTCCAACTTGGCCATGGCTGCAGGAGGAGAAAAGAGATAAAGAAAAGGGAAAGAGGAGGGGTGGAGAAGCAGATGGTAACTTCAACTGTGTAACTTCAACGGTGTGCCCTGACGGGATATTGAACCTGAGACATCCACACGGCAAGCTGATGCTCTACCACTGAGCAAACCAGCCAAGGTGGTGTTCAATTTTAAAGTACAACTACAAGTAATTACAACCAGTATTTAATTAAATTAACGTAGTATGTTTAATTATGTCTCTCATAGGTACAAAGTAAAGATGACTTTACAAAACTATTATAACATGAAAGCATCCAGTTGAATGTTTATTATAACAACTCTAATCGATACTCAGCCTATGGCCTAAAATTCTAAATACTCTTCCTTTTCTTTTGTGTATGTTAAAATACGCTCTGGCATTTAATGGGAAAGAAGCTTAGCTACCAGTAACAAACCAACCTCAAAGAAATTTAAAGGTCATTATGCTGCTAGTCACTTAAATGAAGTCCTAAATAATCAGTTTACTGCTCTGTACACTAAAAAGCAGATGAATAGACAGCCATAAACTATCACATAATAAACTCTCAGCTCTTCCTAATAGTCAGTATTCCCACTACTAGTGTAGTATATAACTGGTAGACAATAGCAAAAGAAAAGAAATTATTCTGGTTTTATAATCTCTTCCTCCTTTCCTTAAATTGCACAAGCTACTTCAAAAACAACTATAGCTTCTAAAATGACTCTCAAACATTTCTTTTATACATGGTGACAATTTAATGTTTTGATATTTTAAACATTTCCCAAGACTAAAATTGAAACCAACAAAACTGACAATTGAAATGATCATGAAGCTATTAATGATAGCTGACTATATTTTCAAAAAACTATTTACAACCTAGCTTTAAAAATGGAGAGAATGGGCCTGACCAGGCGGTGGCGCAGTGGATAGAGTGTTGGACTGGGATGTGGAAGACCCTGGTTCAAGACCCCAAGCTCCCCAGCTTGAGCGTGGGTCCATCTGGCTTGAGCAAAAAGCTTGCCAGCTTGGACCCAAGGTCGCTGGCTCAGCAAGGGATGGCTCAGTCTGCTGAAGGCCTGCGGTCAAGGCACATGTGAGAAAGCAATCAATGAACAACTAAGGTGTTGCGATGGCAACGAAAAACTAATGGTTGATGCTTCTCATCTCTCTCTGTTCCTGTCTGTCTGTCCCTATCTATCCCCCCCTCTCTCTCTCTGTCCCTGTAAATAAATTAATTTTTAAAAAATGGAGAGAACGGGCCCAGGCCAGTGCGTCAGTGGATGGAAGTCCCAGGTTTGACTCCCAGCCAGGGCACACAAGTGAAGCAAACATCTACTTCTCTCCTCCTCCCTCTCCCCACCTTCTCATCCCTCTTCCTCTCCTATAGCCAGTGGATCAACTGGTTTGAATGTGGCCCTGGGCACTGAGGATAGCTTAATTGGTCTGAGAGTATCAGCCTCAGGTGCTAAAAATAGCTTGGTACTCAAGCATTGACCCAAGATAGGGTTGCCGGGTGGATTCTGATTGAGGCACCTGTGGAAGTCTGCCTCACTATCTACCCTCCTCTCACCTAAATAAACGTTTTTTAAAAAGACAGAATGCATACACAATACACAGTAACGACATAAGGCTAAAAAGAAATATTCGATCACCACATCAATACCATAATAAACGCACAAGTTTAATTGTCAGGTATAAGAATAAGACAGTCAAAAAGGAATGTGAGTCGCTAATGCAATGCACTTGTAACTCAGGTATATTTTGGAGGACGCCACCTATTGGAACCTAAAGCTACCAACAACAATTGATTGTGGACTGCTGCATAACTCTTTTTCAAAACAGAATAGAATCCCATAGTGTTTTCTTAAGTCCCTCTCCTTTTCCTCTATTTTCCTTTCCCACCCTCCTCTCATCCTAATGGACAACAGAATCAGCCCTGCTGGTGACTCCTGCTTCACAGCAGAGTCAAGATGCTCCAGCTTCTTCTCCATCCCTTTATGCTGCCATGCGTGGTGCCAGCTAGTGAGCTCCATTCCTAGCAGTTATGGCATCAAAACCAGATACCACAGCAATTACAAACATTTTAGAAATCCAGTGATCATTCTGAAAGTCGTAATTAAAAGAGTTCAAATACCATTTCCTACTGTATAATTTTTATAACAGCTTCTTATATAATAATGTCTTCCCATTGAAAACTATAGCCCCCATACTACCTCCTCCTAATTTTCTACATAACATTATTATCACTATGACATACTTTTCCTTATTTATTTACAGCCTGTCTCTCCCACTAATGTAAACTGCATTAGTAAAAACATTTTTTATTTACTTTTTTCCTTCTGTTGAACTCTCCCTACTCGCAAACCTAGACCAGTACCAGACACAAAGTACTCAATAAATATTCAATCCATAAAATTAACATCTGATATGAGCAGATAAAAAGTTGACTTATTCATATATTCGGTACATCATATAGAAAAACTCAAGATTATATAAAAGGATTAGGAAAAAGTCTTCTTCGCAAAATTAGTCCCGAGTAGTGCCTTACCATTATTTCAAATAGTTTGACTTTCCTTCATTCACCTGTACACTGAGGTTTACTTACCAAAAAAATACATCAAGACTTAAAACATAAAAATGTTATAAAATCCAGAGCAGTATCAGTAGAACAGATAAAAGCTTTCCAATTAACTAACGAGTATAAGATTTGGCCACAGAATTTTAAAAATAAAGTAGATTAGTATCATAAACAAACTAAGATATGGCAAACAATAGAGAATTCTAATGGTGGACACCAACGACCAAACTCCAGATTAGCCACTGGCTGCTGCAGCAAGCACAGCTAACTCAGACTGCCCCAAGCCCTGGGATTCACTCAGAGCAGACATCAAAGGTAATTCGTTATGTCAAGGTGCTCCAGATACATAGATGCCTCACAGTAAGAGTAAAAATAAACAAGCTTTAACTTAAGAGAGAAGATTTTACTGGGCATACTTCAAAGCTATTCATGAAAACTTCTCAAAACATTCCTCAACATACTACCTGTGTTCAACATTACAAGATATATATTTCTCATTGATTTGACAAAAATAATACCTAACAAATATTTATTGGAACCCTGGGTTTTTGTTGGTATCGTATACTATCTATCACAAGAACTGACAGTGTCTACAGATCCTAAAGAAGCCAAAGGCAACAGGCTGCATTAAAAGAAATACATTGTCCTAGGAAACTAGCAGCCCACTGACACTGAGCAGACAATATATGGAGTATTTATTATATCTGGTCTGGCTGCAATACTATAATAGGATAATCTTAGCAAATAAGAGAATTTCTCTAAGATAAGTGGCCAAGAGAAAAAGATAGCATGGTTTATGAGAAACTACCACAGAAATTAAAATGTTTAGCATCAAGAAAAATAGAATGAATGTGATAGTTGTTAAAATATTTTTTAAAACTGTGTTTCTGTATACACCGTGTAATACAGTGGCAAGAGCGTGGGGTTCTCGAGTCAGGTAAGTCTGACTGGCACCCAGTTTTACCAGTCAGAGGCTATACACAGTTTGGGTTTTCCTTTCAAACCTCTATGCTTCAGTTTTCCCTTCTGTAAAATGAAGGTAACAGCACACACATCTCACAGGGTTGTAGTAAAGGACTACATAAAATAAGGTTAGATAACACAAATGAAGCATTTAGTACATTGATGCTGGCACATAATGTTCAATAAATGTGAGCTATTATTAAAACCATAAAGTCATTTGTTTATATTTATCCCTTCTCTTAATTTCCCTACCTATACACTTTTTTCTTGTCACATTCATTCATTATGCCTAGAATTTCCTTGCCACCATTCTAACTAAAGTTGTATCCACTAATATTAAAACAGCTGCTAATAAGGTAGTGAATTGGTAAAAAATCATAAAACTGTATACTAAAACAGGTAAATTCTAATGTATATAAACTAAAACTCAAGAAACCTAAGCTTAAATTTTTATATATATTAACATATTTGCTTATTTTTGCAAAAAGGATAAACCAGAAACAAATAAAAATATTGTTCATCACAGAGAAAGAGTGAAAGAAATAAGCATAAGAACTAGAATATAGCCTGACCAGGCAGTGGCGCAGTGGATAGAGCATTGGACTGGGATGCAGAAGACCCAGGTTTGAGAACCCGAGGTCGCCAGCTTGAGCACGGGCTCATCTGATTTGAGCAAAAGCTCACCAGCTTGGACCCAAGGTCGCTGGCTCCAGCAAGGGCTTGCTCGGTCTGCTGAAAGCCCACCGTCAAGGCGCACACTAGAAAGCAATCAATGAACAACTAAGGTGTTGCAACGGCAAGAAAAAACTGATGATTGATGCTTCTCATCTCTCTCCATTCCTGTCTGTCTGTCCCTATCTATCCCTCTGACTCTCTCTCTGTCCCTGTAAAAAAAAAAAGAAAACACACACAAAAAAAGAAAAAATTTCCAATTATAAAATAAATAAGTCACAAGAATATAATGTACAGCATAGGAAATACAGTCATTAATATCATTAATAACTTACTGGGGAACAAAATTTATTTTGCATCCACAAAAACATTTGTTCTTACCTAATTCGAGTGTGCTGATCTCAAATCTGACATTAGTTTTTCTCTGTAAGCTACAGTTTTTTTGCAATTCAAGATTTTAGGTTTTCAACTTATTGTAAAATTTTCAACATTTAGTTTAACATAATGAAGTAGAATGCCTTTGAGGGCATCATCTTTGTGAAAATGTCTTCTTGGGCATCATCTTTGTGAAAATATAATAATTTATATGATGCTGTAAATACACTAATACACTAAAAGATATGACTGCATCAGAATTTGTCTACAATTTTGAAATAGAACATGTTAAAACACTGACTTTGATCATAAAATTGGTACAAAGCTTATTTAAATTCTATTCAGGCAAAATTTTGCGTTTGTAGATCTTGCGATTATGTACTTGTTGAGGACAATCTTGTTTGATGCTCCAGCAATAGTCAGCTCATCACCAACAGCTCCAAGATTTTCGGGAAACTTATCAAGGTGACTGTTCAGGAAGTGAATCTTAATGCTCATGTTAAATCCAATGTCACGGAAAACCAACAGCATCCTTTGACTAGAAGTCCATAGATTTCTGCTTTTTTGTTGCCAAGGAAGTTCTTTGTAACTCCCACAAAAGACTACCATGCTGCTTTCTCCTCCTTATTCATCTTCTTGGCAAATTCTTCGTCACGTATGAGGGTTCGAATTTGAGGTCCATCCAATAATACACCTGCTTTTATCTTCTCAAAAGACAACGCAGGAAAAGCAGAAATAATGTTGAAAACATTCAGTTTCTCTATTGAAAGCCTGAACAAACTGCTTCATTAAGCCAAGTTTGATGTGAAGTGGGGGAGAAATGATCCTGTCTCAATTAACTACAGGTTCATTCACAATATGTATTTTTCATTCCTACTTCCAGAGCTTCACGTTTCAGCCACTCCTTCTGTGTCCAGTGTTTCTCCCAAGCATGGCTGTCCCACAAACACAGAAAGCAAGGATACTTTGTGAAACCTCTCTGTTGTCCTAGCAGGAAAAGACCATTATTTAAGATCCATACAAATGATCCAGTTATACTCCTCATACTTCAGAAAGTCGAGAATAATTTTTATATCACTATAATCTTCTTGCAGATGAGTTGAATAACCAATTGGAACCAATGTATAAACATTACCGTTGTGTAGGAGAACACATTTCACACTCCGTTCAGAGCTGTCAAGAAATAGCCGCCATTCTGTTGGACTGTAAGTGGTAAAACCTAGCTGGCTGAGAAGACTACTGATACTATGATAGTAGACAAAGTGTTTGTCTTCGGAAAAAAGGTCCACAAATATTTGTTCATGCTTCCTGGAATGGGATACTTTAGCTGACCGGTGAAGTCCATTCTTTTCTTGAACCCTGGAGACTAATAACTCAGCTTCTTTCTTTGATAGACCCAAATCTCTTACTAAGTCATTCAATTTGGGTTGGCTAAATTGCTGAGGCGTTAATGACTGCTTGGCATCAGAAGAAGACCCTTCAGATTCTACAACCATTTCCTCATGCATCTTATCAAAATACACTTCATCACCATGTTCACTTTCTTTGCCCTTAGAAGAAATAAAACCATTGAAAACTGGAACCGGGAGTGTCTCAGAGTGTGGGGTAGGTCGTATTGCTGAAGGAATATTAGGAGATGCGATCATATGCTGTTTTTTCTTGCCGATGTCCTTTGTATGGGTCAGACAGAAATATCGGTCACTGCTGTGGTCCTTAGGTTCACACCAAACCATGAGAATACCAAAAGGCATTCCTTTGCATCTTCCTTTTGTCCAGTCACAAAGCATTTCCTCACAATTATGACACACAATATGAGGAGCCCAATTCTTGTCTTGATTGCCAAGGGAAACTTGAAAATACGCAATATATGCACGTGTCACAAATGATGAAATACTGCGCCTTTGACATTGAAGTGTGTAACAGCCACATATATAACAGAAGGTGTCAGGACTATTCTTACATGTACTCCTACTCGAAGAAGCCATGTTTCAATCTTAAAACAAAATAAGAGGGTGTTTTTATCAGATAATTTTTTACATTTAAAAACAACTACTATGATGTAAAAGTTGTAAAACATTGCCTTGTGGTTATGTTCAATCCAAGAGTCGCTGCCCTTTAACTCCAATTTAAAAACCAAATCATGCCATTAACTGTAACAAAAAGAAATTAAAATTGTATAAAAACTGGAGCATGCACCAAAAAATGGATTTCAGATTTGGAATCAGTGATGCAGAAATATATTTTTAAAAGTTCTAAAACCTCATGCAACAGAAAATGAAAAAATAATTGTTCCCCAGTGATGTATGGTGCCAGGTGGGTAGTAGACTTACCATGGTAATCACTTTGTAAGTTACATAAATGTCTAATCACTATGCTGTACTCCTAAATCTAATGTAATATTGTCTGTCAATGATAATTAAAGATAAATTTAAATTTATATAGAAAGCTGTGGCCCAGTAACTCAGTGGGTTAGAGCATCGTTCCGACATGCCAGGTTGTGGGACAGATCACTGGTATGGGCACATACAAGAATCACCAATGAATGCATAATAAGTGAAACAGCAAATCAATGTTTCTCTCTCTAAAAATTAATTTTTAAAAATTAAAAGATATATAGATAGCTTAGCATGTGGTGGCGCAGTGGCTAGAGCATCGACCTGGAATGCTGAGATCACCAGTTCGAAACCTGGGTTTGCCTGGTCAAGGCACATAAGACAAGCAATCAATGAACAACTATAGTGTAGCAACTATGAGTTGATATTTCTTGCTCCCCACCTCTCTCCTCTCTCTGTAAAATAAATAAATATGTTTTTTTTAAAAAAAGATACATAAGTAAGAGCTCAAAGAGAATAAAAAAATAATTTCAAAGTATTGTATTCAAACTTGTGAACTCTTAAAAACACTTTATTGGATTAAACTCACTGTTATTTAAAAGATTTAAAATAAGCCTGACCAGATGGTGGCGCCATGGATAGAATGTCCACCTGGGAAACAGAGGGCCCGAGGGTCCAGTTTCGAAACCCCAAGGTCGCTGGCTTGAGCATGGGCTCATCCAGCTTGAGTGCGGCTCAACAGCTTCAGTGCAGGCTCACCAGCTTGCGTGTGGGATCACTGACATGACCCCATAGTTGCTGGCTTGAGCCCAAAGGTCACTGACTTGAAGCCCAAGTCACTGGCTTCAGCAAAGGGTCATTCGCTCTGCTGGAGCCCCCACACCCCCAGCAAGGCACATATGAGAAAGCAATCAATGAACAACTAAAGTGCTGCAACGAGTTGATGCTTCTCATCTCTCTTCCTGTCTGTCTGTCCCTGTCTGTATGTCTCTCTCACCACAATTGTTAGTGGATTTTTTTACTATCTCGCTACAGTGTCTTCCAACATTTTAGTCTCAATATTTTCTCCTCTAATAGCATAAAGTAAATAAATGGAGTTAGGGAAACTGCCACATAAATAAGAAAACTTTTCCACATTTATGCCAAATTAAAATTATTGCAGAATTTATCAATTCTTTTCCTGTTCTCCCAATCCAAACCTTTCCCTCCTCTAAACTCCTAAAACATTTAGTACATAAAATTTACCCTTTATACAAATTTGTCCTTTCTCAAACTACTCTGCACAACAACTACAACACCCTAAAGCAATGTTTTCCAAGTACCGATCTACAGGTGCCAATCCACCAGAAATTTCATGCCAGTCCACGAAACAGTTAATCACCCCGATATAGATTATAGCCCCAATGATCTTAGTCAAATTTGCTTATGCTCAGGGTTATTTCTGCTATAGCAGCCCCCAAATGTAAAAGGGTTGAAACCCACTGCCTAAAGAACAGAAGTCACCTGAATGGTGGTGGAACAGTGGATAGAGTGTCAACCTGGGACACTGAGGTCCCAGGTTTGAAGCCCCAAGATCACCGGCCTGAGCACAGGATATCAGCTTTAGTGCCATATCATCAAAATGATCCCATGATCACTGGCTTGAAGCCCAAGGTTGCTAGCTAGAGCCTCCCAGTCAAGGCACATATGAGAAGCAATCAATGAACAACTAATGTGCTGCAACTATAAACTGATGCTTCTCGCCTGACCATGCGGTGGCGGAGTGGATAGAGCGTCAGACTGGGATGCGGAGGACCCAGGTTCAAGACCCCAAGCTCACCAGCTTGAGCGCGGGCACATCCGGCTTGAGCAAAAGCTCGCCAGCTTGGACCCAAGGTCCTTGGCTCCAGCAAGGGGTTGCTCGGTCGGCTGAAGGCCCGCAGTCAAGGCACATGTGAGAAAGCAATCAATGAACAACTAAGGTGGTGCGACAGCAATGAAAAACTAATGATTGATGCTTCTCGCTTCTCTCCATTCCTGTCTGTCTGTCCCTATCTATCCCTCTCTCTGTTCCTGTAAAAATAAATAAATAAATAAAAACTGATGCTTCTCGTCTCTCTCCCATCCTGCCTGTCTCTCTGTCCCCGACTGTTTCTCTGACTGTTTCTCCATTTCTCGGGAGGGAGGGAGGGAGGGAAGAGAAAAGAAAGCAAGCAAGAAAGAAAGAGAGCCTGACCAGGCGGTGGCGCAGTGGATAGAGCGTCGGACTGGGATGCAGAGGACCCAGGTTCGAGTCCCCGAGCTCGCCAGCTTGAGTGTGGGCCCATCTGGCTTGAGCAAAAGCTTGCCAGCTTGGACCCAAGGTCCCTGGCTCCAGCAGGGGGTTGCTCGGTCTGCTGAAGGCCCGCGGTCAGGGCACATGTGAGAAAGCAGTCAATGAACAACTATGGTGTCGCAACAGCAACGAAAAACTAATGATTGATGCTTCTCACCTCTCTCCGTTCCTGTCTGTCTGTCCCTATCTATCACTCTCTCTGACTCTGTCTCTGTCCCTGTAAAAAAAAAAAGAAAGAAAGAGAAACAAAAGAAAAAAGAAAAAAAGGTCTTTTCTAGGGGTGTTTAAAAGAGAGATAATAATAGAAAATGTTAACCAGGAAGGAATCTATGGTTAAGCAAGTAGAGAAAATAATTTACAGCACAGAAAATAAACTCACTTCATACTCACTAGAAATTCCTAAAAATAGAGATTTTAGAGAATGACAACAGCAGTCAGAAAATGGGTTCACCAGACCGGAGTTCTTTTCTTTTTCAGCAGGTTGATTAATATAATCCAGTCAGTCAGCTTAGTACATTACATACACAGGCTTTAGAACAATTCCAGCAGGGTTTCAATTCCCATTCTGCTAGTTAAATCACCTATGTTACTTCAGGGCTGAGTTTCCTCATCTATAAAATGGAAACCTTACTTCATAAAGGTGTTTTAAAAGCCAAGTAAGAAAATGAATGTGAAGTATTTAGCACAGAGCCTAACACTCAGGAAACACACACAAAAAATGGCTCTTATGAATTATTATTAATTATTATTATGAAAAGAGCATGTACCAGACCTAGAGAGGTTCAGACTCACCAGCAACAAACTACACACAATGGTCATTTAAACTCTCAATTTCAAAAAGGGAAAAAATTTTGAACATTCTGTTCACTAAGGTATTCTCAACTGCCCAGACTGGTACCTGGCACTTAACAGACGTTCAATAAATATTTGTTGATTGAATGAATGGATGATGGTTAAAGTAAAGGACACTAAATTTAATCTCTAAGATTCATTTTCCATTGTAAAATCTTAATATTCTGAGAAAACAAATTACTTACTAGATGCCAAGGCTTCTGCTTCAGTGGAAGGAACCTTGTAGATTTTTCCTCCCTTGTAGACAAAGCTCCCCTCTGTCACTTTGAAATCCAGGTAACGAGTGACCTCTGTATACAGCAGCATCTTAACCAGCTGACCTATAAAAGTCATACAACTCAAACTGTAACTTATATCTTATTACCCTTAAAAACTAGCAGAAATAAAAATACATTTACTAATACTAATGGCTTTCCAATTTTTCTTAACATTATCCAATAACTCCTACAAAAAAATCTCCAAAGCTGTATTTTAAATGAGACAATCAGAATGTTCACCTATTTGTTAGCATTTAAAAGTCTTTTTAATGTCACCACTTCAAAATTAGTAACTCCATCAACATACTTTTTTAAAAGCTACACAATCATTATTAGAGGTATGAGGATTATAATTATAATACAACTGCAAATAGGTTTGGGTTTCTTTGAAGTTTCCTGTTATTTTTTAAAGAGAGACAACTCATGGGCAAAATTTCTCAGGACTTTGTTTTTTTCAGTTGCTAAGTCAATTTATATTAATCAAAACAAACACTAATTTCAGATCAAGAAAAGGACAATACAAAGAAAAGAAAAAACAAAGACAGGCATACAATTAAAAATGTTACCTATAAACCGAAGAAATTCTGGTATATTAAAAATAGCAAACTTCTTTTACAAACCAAATTAAAATTAGTTTAAAGTTCTATTTGGAAAGATATATACATTAAGACTGTAAAAATAAAAACATTTTTTGAGAACAAGAAATAATGAAAACTTCATGCAGCCAGATGTTCAAGTACACTGTACATTGACATTAATTAGTCCACATATTAGTCAAAAACAATATAGACCTAAAGAATTTAATGTATTATAAATATTTAAATCAAAGTGGAAAAGTTAATGGTGTTGAAGAACAACTGACTCAATATTTTGAAAAAGTAATTTCAATCTCTACTCAAACAGGATAACGAAATAGATAATTTATATAGGAAATATGTGAAAAATGAAACTGTAAAACTACTTAAAAGAATTAGTACTCTTATAACTGTAGGAGAGTGAAAAATTTTAAGCATACCCTTCCAAATCAACAATAAAAGGAAGAAAGATCAGGCCCTGGCCACGTGGCTTGGTGGGAGAGCATCAACCTGGCGTGTGTATATCTCAGGTTCAATGGCCCGTAAGGGCACCCAGGAGAAGTGACCATCAGCTTCTCCACTCTTCCCTCTCTCTCTTCTCTCTATCTCTCTCCTCCCCTTCTGTAGCCAAGGCTCCATTGAAGCAAGTTGGCTCAGACGCTAAGGATGGCTCCATGGCCTCGCCTCAGGTGCTAGAATGACTCTGTTGAGCAATGCCCCAGATGGGTATAGCATTGCCCCTTAGTGGGCTTGCCGGGTGGATCCCAGTTGGGTGCAAGGGGAAATCTGTTTTCTGCCTTCCTGCTTATCACTTAAGAAGAAAAATAAAAAGGAAGATCAACCTGTATGACTACACAAAATTTAAAAACTTTTGTACATAAAAAAATACAATAGTAATATAGAAGGCCAGTCACAAACTGGAAAGATATTTTCAACATATTTTAAAAGGAGTTTTAATAGTCTTTATAAAGAATTCTTTACATCAATAAGAAAAATACAAAATCTCACCAAAAAATATGTGCAAAAAGCACAAGGACAGACAGTTCTTTAAATATAAAAGCCAATAAATATATATATATTTTTCACCCTCTAATAGGTAAGTATTTGTAAAATCCATTATTCTGTCTTAACACAACAAAGTGACAAAAACTAAAATGTATAATATCCAAGGTTTGGTAAAGGGCTGGGAAATAAGCCATCTCACAGCTTACTGGTGATTAGCAATATAAAGGGAAAGCCTTAAGAAATCATTCCCTTTATCCCCATAATACACTTCAAGGAGTATACAAAGTGATTTATCATACACTCTCTCTGATTAATTTTTATTTCCTTTCTGCTTACCTATGTTTTCTAGTTGTTGTTTTTTAATTTACTGGTTTCAGTGAGAGAGGAAGAAAGGGAGAGAGACAGGAACATCAAACTGTTCCTCTTTGTGCCCTGACCAGGCATTGAACCAGCAACCTCTGCACTTCCAGACAATACTCTAACAAACTGAGCTATCTCGACACGGCTGTTTTCTAATTTTAATAAAATAAATTTATTACTCAACATAAATCTTTTTCATTACCAATTTACCTCAGAACAATATAAATTATTTCAGCAAAAATTAAAATAAAATCTTTGCCTTAAAACAAATTACAGCCTGACTAGGCGGTGACACAGTAGATAGAGCATCAGACTGGGATGCAGAAGACCCCAGTTCGAGATCCCGAGGTCACCAGCTTGAGTGCGGGCTCTTCTGGTTTGAGCAAAAGCTCACCAGCTTGGACCCTAGGGTTGCTGGCTCCAGCAAGGGGTTACTCGGTCTGCTGAAGGCCCCCAGTCAAGGCACATATGAGAAAGCAATCAATGAACAACTAAGGTGTTGCAACAGCAACAAAAAACTGATGACTGATGCTTCTCATCTCTCTCTGTTCCTGTCTGTCTGTCCTTATCTATCCCGCTCTCTGACTTTGTCTCTGAAAAAAAAAAAAAAAATTACAGTGCTTTGGCCAGGTAGCTCAGTTGGTTAGAGCATCCTCCAGATATGCTATGGTTGCGGATTCAATCTCCGGTGAGCAAACAAACAAGAATCAACCAATGAATATGCATAAACAAGTGAAACAACACACTGATGTGTGTGTTTCTCTCCTCCCTTTCTCTAAAATCAACCAATAAATAAAAACTTAAAACAAAAATATATATAGAATATGAACTGAAAAAAAGGGAAAGGCCTCATGTTCTTTATTTTAGAGGACATAAATAGACTTATACCAAAAATTTGTAGTTTTTCAGTCATCTCAGAAAAAGGCAGTATCACAGCAATTAAAAAAAGATACTTAAAAAAAAAGATACTTAGCTCCTCTAAATAAAAATATAAGGAAAATATTAAAAATAATTTTATGAGCCTACAAACTAGAAAGACACTATTGCTGAAGGTCCAATTATCTAAGACTTGTCACCAAAGCACCAAGAAGAAAGTCTCTAATCATTACAATTTTCCTATGTAGTGCACCATATCATATCATAATCGTCTTTCTTCAGAACCAACCAATCACACATCACCCCCCTTTTCCTCATTTTTATTACATCCAGACACCTCTAATGGACCACATTACTCACCGTACTATAGTCATTCAAAAGAATCCATTTCCACATACCTGGAATAATACTGTCAGGAGTTAGTTTCTACTTTTAAATCAGATTCTGTCATAAATTTAAGTTAGAGTTCTTTACCATTAGCCATAAGGAACTTAGGAATTAAGTCAACATTCCAGTCTCTTCCTCTCCCCATTGATGCTGGTGGTGTTCCTGGTATTTTAAATCTTTTGTATAACTAAAACCAAAACAAAAAATACCCATAATGTAACAAAATTTATTTTTCATTATACTGTGCAACTATTTTTTGATGACGTTTGGCATAATAACACTACTACATGAGATAAAGTATAACAAAGGCATTTCATTTTTAATCAGATAAAACTGTTAGTGAAGTTCCAATACATAAGTAAACTAAATATATTATTAAACTAATGAATGCTAAAATAAGTACTGAAGAGGTAGTGTTTGTATTTACTAGCAGAAAAGCAAGAATAAAAAACAATTTATCACCCTGGCCAGGCGTCTCTGCAAATAAAATGTCGTCCCAGCACACCAAGGTCTCTGGTTTGACTCCCTATCAGGGTATATACAAGGGGCAATCAGTGAGTGCACAACTAAGTGGAACAACAATAGGTGCTTCTCTTTCCCCAGCCACCCTCTCTCTCCCTTCCTCTCTCAAATCAATGCAAAAATTTTAAAAAATAAACTTGTCAGTGACACACTAGTTCTGGAGATACATTCCTTATTACTTATAGAAATCACTTAAAACTCATTCTTTCCTGAATAGAAAGCTATCAAAAGGCTTAATTTTGCTTCTGTAGCTATATAGAGAATTAAAAATAAATTTTGGGTTATTCATATCAGAAAAGACATTTAAAAGGACATTTAAAAAGAATTAAATTTAAAAGGCAATTAGTTCCAGCTAATTTATAATTTGTATGAGATAAGTAGAAGCTCTAGATGAAAACCTAGAGTTTAAAATTTGAGAACAATCAAATTCACATATTGCTTGGTGGAACAGAATAAGCAAATTGGGTACATATTTAGTCAATAAAAACCCCCAAGTCCTTGCATATATATTCATCCCCATAAAAAGAAGAAAACGACAACCTGCTTATCTTACTGAAGATCAGTTAAATGTACTAGTTGTGGAATAAATGATACCAATACATTCAAGAGATTACTCACAATGAGTAAAAGGAAAAAGGAAAAAGTAGACAGACTTCAGGAGATTAAAAGAATAAGTAAAAACAAAGGCAATGTTTAAACTGGTTTAAAAACACTACTAAACAGCAATAACATTCTTGGGAATCACTGGAAAATCTGAATATGGTCTGATTATTAATTTTCTTAAATATTATAACAGTATTATGTAGGAGAATATTATTCTTAGCAGACAAATTGTAAAATATTCAGGTCAAATATCATGACATCTATTACTTTCAAAGATTCAAAATTAATAACACAAAGACATTCATTAAGCAAATATAGCAAAATGTTAACCACTAAATCCAAATGGAAGGTTTTTGATTTAGTATTATCCTTTAAACTTTTTTGTATACCTGAATATAAAAAAAAAACTTTGATAAAAATATTAAGTTTAATTTACCAAAGACATTATTTAAAGTAACTGATATCTATGTATCTCCTATTAAAAAAAGCACAGCTCAGCCCATATCCATACATGTGGATGTTGAATAAATGTCACAGAGAAATAAATTCATTTAGTAAAACACACTTTGGAAATGCTTCATGTGCCTGTATTCTAAAGGAGTAAAGAACAGGGCAGTATAGCAAAAGGAACTAACCTTTGAAGTCATATAACCTAGGTGCATAACCTACTTCTGTGATTTTAACCCCACTGACATTATTTTGTCTGAAAATAGGGATAAAAATCTCTCTGAATGAATATGAAAATAAATATGGCTATGAGGAAATCACTGGCATTGTGACTGGTACACATTAGGTTTTCATCAAAAGTCTGTACTTATATTAACTTTACGAGATAAATGCTCCAGATGGCAACAAAGAACACCATTTGATTTCTACAAGCCCCAAACTAGGAACTCCTTAAATTTATGATGCTACAAATAATCTATTCAGTAATAAATTAAAACCACCCCTAAGGAGTAAAGTTGAGATTCCTAAGTAAAATATTCAAAGTATAGCCTCACCTATGGTGGCACAGTGGACAGAGTGTCAACTGGAACACTGAGGTTGCTGGTTTGAAACTCCAGGCTTATGGGCTTGCCCAGTCAAAGCACATATGAGAAGCAACTATGAGTTGATGCTTCCTGCTCTTTCTCCCCTTTCACTTTCTCTCTCCCCCGCCCCATCTAAAATGAATAAAATCTTTTTAAAAAAAGGATTCAAAGTATAAAAGGCATATTAATTTATTCTAATACTTACATCTTCCAGAGGTGTTATAGATGCACTTTCTCCTCCGTAATATGGGTTTCTATCCATGTGAAGAACTTTCTTTCCATTCACGGACATTATACCTGACAGGATACATTCCTACAAGGAAAACATAAGTATCTTCACAAGAAGGAAAATGCTAAAGAATGTTTCAAACATAAAGACTCTTATGAAACATTTTATTTTTATTTACTGATTTTTAGGGAAAGAGACAGACAGACAGACATCGAGTTGTTGCTCGACTTATTTATGCATTCATTGGTTTGTGCCCTAACTGGAGATCCAACTTGCAACCTTGAAATAGTGGGACAATGCTGCAACTGAGATACCCAGCCAGGCCATGAAACATTCTTTTCTTTTTCCTTTCATTTCATTCTATTGTTCAGTTCAGTTCATTTGTGACAGAGCCAGAGAGCCAGAGAGAGGGACAGACAGAGATGGACAAACAGGAAGGGAGAGAAATGAGAAGCATCAATTCTTCGTGGTAGCACCTTCGTTGTTTCTTGATTGTGTTCTCCTATGTGCCTTGATGGGGGGGTAGGGGTGGAGGTGGGGCCCTAAGTAGACCAAGTGACCCCTTGCTCAAGCCAGCAACCTTGGGTCCAAGCTGATGAGCCTTGCTCAAACCACATGAGCCCACACTCAAGCCGGTGACCTTTGGGCTTTGAACCTGGGTCTTCCGCGTCCCAGGCCAAGGCTCTATCCACTGCGCCAACCCCTGGTCGGGTGAAACATTCTTTCAGTAACTAACACACAAGTATGTGCAATATGATATACTTTAATAATGCTCTAAAGCAATATTCAAAGTATGGTCTGTAGATCTCTGTGGGTCCAGAGGTTAAAACTATTTTCATAATAACACTATTTTTCACTGTGTTGACATTAGCTCTGATGGTGCAAGATCACTACTGAATAAAATGAATGAAAGTGGATCTTAACTGCACTAGTCATTATATTCTGAACCACCAGGTACTCAGAGTTTAAAACAACAAGGCCAGTTTTGCTTACTGTTCTTAATGAAGCTTTAAAAATTACCTCTTACATGTACCTATAAGCCTGACCTGTGGTGGCACAGTGGATAAAGCCTCAACCTGGAATGCTGAGATCACTGGTTCAAAACCCTGGGCTTGCCTGGTCAAGGCACATATGAGAAGCAATTACAAATTGATGCTTCCTGTTCCTCCCCACTCTACCTTTCAGTCTCCACTCTCTCTAAAATCAATAAATAAAGTTTTTTAAGTAAAATAAAATAGAAAAATGTACATATAAAGCCACTCTGGCTCAAGGAAAACTTTTTATGTGACTGATTTATAAGCTTAACTATAACTAGCACATACGAGAAGCAATTACAAGTTGATGCTTCTCATCTCTCCCCCCTAATTGATGCTTCTCATCTCTCCCCCCTTCCTGTCTCTCTCCCTCTCTTTTTCTCTCTTTCTTACATGCAGAGGAAGAAAGGAAGGTTGGGAGGGAGGGAGGGAGGGAGGGAGGGAGGGAGGGAGGGAGGGAGGGAGGGAAAAAAATTAAATTCTAGAAAAAGAATTTTGAATTCTGAAAAACTTACATCCCCCACTAGGGCACGTGTCAGACCCCTAAAGAACTTTTCAGACAACATCAATGATAATATCAATACAAGTGTCTAGTCTTTTATGATGAAATATGTCAATAATTCGAAAGACTTACATTACTCAGTAAGCCAGTATTTTCCCAATGAACAATGAACAATGTTCAAAATCATGCCATGGGATAAAATAGGAATTTAAAGTGCAAACTAGATGAATAAATTTTAATGTACTAGAACAAAAAAATGTTCACTGATGTGGTTTCAAATTTCTTGTTAAAATTTATGTAAAAAGAAAAGAAAAAGCTGCCACTTGTGTTTTGATGTAAATCAAAGAATATTCACAATCTGAGAGGCTACCAGACACTTCTCCATTTTCCTCCTAAAACTCTATTTTGAGGCCTGATTTTCTTCTCTCTTTTAAATTTTATTTATTTGTTCTGTTTTTGAGTGAGAGAGAGAGAGAGAGAGAGAGAGAAATGAGAAGCATCAACTCATAGTGACAGCACCTTAGATTGCTTCTCATAAGTGCCTTGACAAGGGAGCTCCAGCTGAGCCAGGGACCCCTTGCTCAAGCCAGCGATCTTTTGGGCTCAAGCCAGCAACCCTGGGTTAATGTCTCCCTCATCCCCACATTCAAGCTGGCAACCCCATGCTCAAGCCGGAAACCACAAGGTTTTAAACCTGGGACCTCAGTGTCCCAGGTTAACACTCTATCCACTGCACCACCACCAACAGGCTGAGAATTCAGCTATTTTTTAAGGCAGACATTAAAGAGATGTGTAAAAAATGTAAAACAGTGATACTCTTCCCATCAATTTATTTTGTTTGGGGAAATATAGTTATAATTCATAAAATGTAATACATCTCAACATCTAACAGGTGTATCATATTTATGTACGTTAATAAAATTTTTCAATTTCTCGGTGTTGATTTCTAATACTATAAATATTGACAGATATAATTCTTATAAACAAAAGCTCTTCAGGGGCCTCAATTTTTAAGTGCATAACAGATTCTGAGACCAAAGAGTTTGAGACCTAGAGCCCTAAAGGAAACATAACAATGAATGGCATAGAGGATTAGATTATAAACAACCACGCTAAGGAAAAGAGTAACTGAACAAAGCATGGATATACTAAGATATACCGAATCGGGGGTGGGGGATGGGGTGGACCACAGGGAAGAATACCATAATGAGAAGAAACACAGAGATGGGATACACATTCACTCACAACTATTATACCAGGGGGTTTTGGTGATCAGAGCTTTATTTTTTAAAAAGACAAAAAATTCGGGTTGGCTCACCAGTAGAGCATCGGCCTGGCATGTGGAAGTCCTGGGTTCAATTCCCAGTGGGGCACACAGGAGAAGTGCCCATCTGCTTCTCCACCTTTCCCTCTCCTTTATCTCTCTATCTCTCTCTTCCCCTCCCACAGACAAGGGTCCACTGGAGCGAAGTTAGTCCTGGCACTGAGGATGGTTCCATGACTTCCACCTCAGGTGCTAGAATGGCTCTGGTTACAACGGAGCAACACCCGAGATGGGCAGAGCATCGCCCCCTAGTGGGCTTGCCGGGTGGATCCCGGTCAGGCGTATGCAGGAGTCTGTCTCTCTGCCTCCCTGCTTCTCACTTCAGAAAAAAATATTTTAAAAGAAAGAAAAAAGAAAATGATATATACACTTGTAATACATACCTGCATTTTATTCAACATGTTTACAAGATTCATCCATGTGTTGTGTACTGAAAATTTTCTTATAATCATTTTTTATAATTTTATATTATAAAATTTAATTTTAATATATAAATTTTATGAAAATAAAATTATCTTATAACCTGTTGCTACAGAACAGATCCCCAAAGTACTGAGCCAAATCCTGCCAGCAGGCTCTTTTTGTGAACTGGGTTTTACTGGTAAACACCCATGCTTGTTCATTTACATATTGTCTATACCTGTTTTCACTGTAGTTGTGCCTGCACTTGAGACTGTATGGCCTGCAAAACCTAAAATATTTTCTATCTCTACCTTTACAGAAAGTTTGACTAAACCTGCAAGCAGTGGATTTCAAAGTGTGCTTTCCAGTTAATAACACCTGTGAATTTCTTAGAAATGTACATTCTAAACAGATTCTCAAACTTCAGTTTGCATCCACATCAACTGGATGGCTGTTAAAACAGATTTCTAGGTCCCATCCCAAGAACTTCTGAGTCAGCAGGTCTGGGGGATTAGGCCTGGATTTGCCTTTCTCGCTAGTTCCCAAGTGCTATGTCGGTCAAATAAGTTTGTAAATATGATATATATGTTTGCTCACTTATAGTTTGCATTAGGTGTGAGGGACAAGCAGTAAGCAGGCAGAATCCTTATAACCTAAGGCTTAGTTTTAAGACTAAGCTTTTCCCCACCTTCTTGACTATTGCATGATATGGGATGATACACTCTCATGAGAAATCCCATTATGCCTCAGATAAGTGGCTTTGTATCAGAGACTTCCTTGTTTGTATATTGAATTAAAGATTTCAATTTCTACACTATAAAATGGGACAGAGGAGCCCATACAGGAGGAGAGCAGAAATAGGCCATGTGGAAGAGAGGAGAAGCAGCCAAGATGGCAGAGTACTGAAGGAGAAGCCAGTTTGTGCAAAGTCTGTGCAGAGAGAAGGAGATGGGGAAAAGAGGTTCGGGATGGTGAGATAGAAACCTTTGGTTCTAGGAATACTAGGATAAGTCAGTGGCTTTGGGAGCCCTGAATGAAAAGGGAAATACAGTGTGTCCGTAAAGTCACGGTGCACTTTGACCGTGTGACTGTGTGACTATTTTCCCTCTGTGTATATTTCTTGCCTGCCGGGTGCAAGCTAGGATTAAAGCTAATGACCCACCAGTCCTTGGCTCCACTGTTTCATTACCATCTGTACGAATCAAATGTGAACCTGCACGGGCCAGGCGGCTATGATGGCCATGGCTACTGGCCATATATTTGGCATAGTCGGCAGGATTTGAAACAGATCAGTATGGAGCCACCAACACCTTTGAGCAGTGGAGTAGAGGACTGGCTGCTGTTATGGTTCCCTATGGCTGTTTTTTGGGGGGCCATAGGCAAGCTGACTTTTACAGTCATGCGTGAGGAAACCAAGAGCTCTGTGGAAGAGGCTGCCCAGGACCTGCAAACCAAGCAGTGGAAGGAGCTGGAGGAAACGTGGGAGAAAGAGATGCCGACCCTGGAGCTGAAGCAAGCACCCAAAGAGGCCAACCAGGTTCACAAGATTCACCTGGAAATGGGGCAGTCATTGGAAAAGGAACCACAGGTTCGTGAGTTGCAGCATGCCCTGGACATTGTGGAGAGCCAGCAGCAACAGGAGGCTGGGGCTGAGGCTGGAGCTGGGCTTCAAGGCCCACGGAGTAGAAGGTGGCAGCGGCCCGAGGCTCAAGCCCAGCAGTGGGAGCTGATGTTTTCAGTTCCTCTTTGGAGAATGAGGAGAATTGGGCTGAAGTTGTGATCTGCAGTCTCCAAAAGATGAGAGCCAAACAGCAAGGAGTACCTGCTATGCTCCTGGTAGCTCTGCAATTTTGGGACATAGGTGTGGATGCCATCATGCTCTCTGGAGCAGAGATGGAAATGCTGACTGCCACTGCCACATGCTCCTCCTTGGGACAGTGTAAAACCTGCCAGGAAAGCAGGAATGAGGGGGTGTCTGAGGCTCCATGTGCATGGACTGATTCCTAGACTACAACCGGAGTGGGCACTGGCTCCTTTGCTGGATGGACTTATGGATTTTGGACCTGAAATACCATGATGGGGGTGGGGGTGGGAGGGCTTTGTTGCAGGCCCTCCCCCTGCCCCGGGAAGCTTTTGCCATGGCTAGAAAGAAGTCTGAGGACATTTTGCGCTTTCCACAAAGCGGTCAGAGACTGGTAAAATATACCTTTGTTATTGTGGAAACTGTATGATTTGTGGTTTTGTAATTTGTGTAATGTGCCTAATTTCCTTGTGCAGGAATACCTGTGCTTTAGATTGTGAAGCAATAAAAAGGGGTGGAATGTCGGTCAAATAAGATTGTAAATATGACATATGTTTGCTCGCTTATAGTATGCATTGGGTGTGGGGGACAGGCTGTAAGCAGCTTGGGTCCTTATAGCCTAAGGCTTAGTTTTAAGACTAAGCTTTTCCCCACACCCTTGACTGTTGCATGATAGGGGGTGGTGCTTTCTTATGAGGAATCCCATTATGCCTCAGATAAGTGACTTTGCATCAGAGACTTCCTTGTTTGTATATTGCAGGGGTCAGGAACCATTTTGGCTGAGAGAGCCATAAACACCACATATTTTAAAATGTAATTCCATGAGAGCCATACAATAACCCGTGTACATTACGCATTATCCAATAAAAATTTGGTGTTGTCCCCAAAGGATAGCTGTGATTGGCTCCAGCCACTCGCAACCATGAACATGAGTGGTAGGAAATGAATGGATTGTAATACATGAGAATGTTTTATATTTTTAACATTGTTTTTATTAAAGATTTGTCTGCGAGCCATATGCAGCCATAAAAAGAGCCACATCTGGCTCACAAGCCATAGGTTCCCAACCCCTCGTATATTGGATTAAAGGTTTTGATTTCTGCACTATAAAATGGGGCAGATCAGGAGCTTGCTCTCTCTCGGTTCCTGAGATTAGCATTAGGGAAGAGAGCAGAGAAAGGCCACATGGAGGAGAGGAGAGGCAGCTAAGATGGCACAGAGTGCTGAAGGAGAAGCCAGTCTGTGCAGAGTTTGTGCAGAGAGGAGGAGATGGGGAACAGAGGTGAATAAGACTGGTGAGGTACAAACCTTTGATTCTAGGAAACTCGGATAAGTCAGTGGCTTTGGGAGCCCTGAATGAAAAGGGAAGTGTTTTCCCACAGTGTATATTTCTTGCCCGCCAGGTGCAAGTTAGGATTAAAGCTATTGGCCCACCAGTTCTTGGCTCCGTTGTCTCATTACCATCTGTCTGAATCAAATGCGAACCTCCATGGGCCTGGCGGCTGTGACGGTGGCCACGGCTACTGGCCATATAGCCCAACAGTTCTTGGCTCCATTCTTTCATTACCGTCTGTTCGAATCAAATGCGAACCAGCATGGGCCAGGCGGCTGTGGATACTGGCCTTACAACTACTAAAGCAGTGCTGCTCAAATTTTATTAAACAGAACAATTATCTGTTAAAATGTAGCTTTTGATTTACTATATCCTGGGCAGTGAGAGCCAAGCTGCATTTCTAGTAAGTTCTCAGGTGTTGCACAAGCAGGTGATCCACAGACTACACTGCGTAGCAAAGCTGTAGAGGTGTGCGTTGAGTGGATACACCACACAGATAAAGCACAATTTAACTATTTTGTGGTAAAGTCCCAGAGAACTGTAAAACTTAGTATTGGCAATGCCATTTTAAAAGGAAAAGTCAGGCTTTCTGTCCTGTCCTTTCTTTGGAAAATGGAAGAAATAGAATAGAGAAGTCTCCTGACTTACAAGGATGACTAGGGTCATTTGGTTTTAAATTCTCTGAAAAGATTAAGGTTATCTGAAGAACTCCCTTTCCCTTTCAATAAGAGGCAAAATTTACATGCCACCCTACACTAATCTTATTAGCTCTCCCTCCCTTCCTGGAATCTGACATTAACATGTACTGGCAAAGGAGGAGAGATAGATACTAAAAAGATTTGTGAATGTCTTTGATCGTATTACCTTGAAATTTTTAAGGTTCTTTGTAAATCCCTGTTGGGCAGATAAAATATATTATGCTCACTTTGTTAAAGATGGCTCTGCCCACATGGAAGTTCGTTGATATTAATGTGTGTTCTAGAACAGGCTGTGGGCAGGCCTGGTCGTTACAGCCTAAGTCTTAGTTTAAGAGTAAGCTCTTCCCCACACCCTTGACTGATTGGATGATATAGGGTGGTGAGGATGTACTCTCCTGAGGAATCCCATTATACAGAGACTTCCTTGTTTGAATAATTGGATTAAAGGTTTTGATTCTACAGTATAAAATGGGAGAGACCAGTAGCTTGATCTCTCTCTTGGTTCCTGAGGTATTAGAGAGGAGAGCAGATTAAGGCCACGTAGAGGCCAGGAGAAGCAGCCAAGATGGTGGAATGCTGAGGAAGAAGGCAGTTTGAGCAGAGTTTGTGCAGGAGGAGATCGGGAACAGAGGTCAATAAGTCTGGTGAGCTAGAAACCTTTGATTCTAGGAAACTCGGATAAGTCAGTAGCTTTGTGAGCACTGAATGTGTGGGTTTTGGAGCCCAGTGTGTGTTTTTGCTTGCCCACCGGGTGCAAACTAGAATTAAAGCTGATGGTTCATGAGTTCTTGGCTCCTGTGTTTCATTACCGACTGTTCGAATCTAATGTGAACCTGCACGGGTCAGGCAGCTGTGAAGGTGGCCTTGACTACTGGCTTTACAATCCCCTAGACAAATGTTAATCTTATTAATGACTGTCATGCTGTCTTGCCCCCTCAACCTGCATGTAGTCAAAGGGTATATAACCAGCCTCTGAAATATACTTGGGGCACACAATCTGGGTCTGCTATGCCCCATGTCAGTCATATGCGGCCAGCATATTTAATAAATCTCCCGCTTTAATAAAACCTTTCAAAATTCATCTGGACTTGGTGTCTCTACGTAAACCCGCTGAATTGAGGTACTGTACTTTGCAGAATCCAGGGTAAGGTACTTTACAACAATTTTACTATTGTAAGGCACCTGGACAGCTCCCCGTTTTTTACTATAATATGAATGCTCTATAAACATTCTCAATATGTCATTCATGTATGTGTTTGTTGGATATAAATCAAAGAGAATATAAATGTGTTCTGTTGTAAAGTAACCGTACCTCACTTCCGTGTGTTTATGTAGAGACACTAAGTCCAGATGAATTTTGAAGGTTTGTTTTTTTTTTTTTACAGGGACAGAGAGAGAGTCAGAAAGAGGGATAGATAGGGACAGACAGACAGGAACGGAGAGAGGTGAGAAGCATTGATCATTAGTTTTTCGTTGCCGTTGCGACACCATAGTTGTTCATTGATTGCTTTCTCACATGTGCCTTGACCGCGGGCCTTCAGCAGACCAAGCAACCCCTTGCTGGAGCCAGTGACCTTGGGTCCAAGCTGACGAGCTTTTGCTCAAGCCAGATGGGCCTGCGCTCAAGCTGGCAAGCTCGGGGTCTCGAACCTGGGTCTTCCGCATCCCAGTCTGACGCTCTATCCACTGAGCCACTGCCTGGTCAGGCTGAAGGGTTTTATTAAAGGAGAAGATTTATTAAATATGCCGGCCGCATATGACTAACACGGGGCATTGCAGACCCAAATTGTGCGCATCGAATACATCTCAGAGGCTGGTTATATACCTTTGATCTCATACAGGCTGGGGGGAGCATGACATCATGGCACAATCTTATAACATTTGTGTAGAAAATTCATAGAAAAATTAAAACTTTTAAGGTAATACAATCCAAGATATTTACAAATCTTTCAGTGTCTATATACCCTCCTCCACCTAGAGGTATGTCACTCTCAAGATTTCAGGAATGGAGAAAGAGCCAAAATCAATGTAGGGTGGTGTTGGGCAGATAAAATATATTATGCTCACTTTGTCAAAGATGGCATTGCCCACATGGAAGTCTGTTGATATTAATGTGTGTTGGGGGACAGGCTGTGGGCAGGATGGGCCAGTATAGCCTAAGGCTTAGTTTTAAGAGTAAGTTTTTCCCCACACCCTTGACTGATTGGATGATGTGGGGTGGTACACTCTCATGAGGAATCCCATTATGCCTCAGATAAGTGACTCTGTATCAGAGACTTCCTTGTTTGTAGACTGGATTAAAGATTTGGATTTCTATACTATAAAGTGGGACAGACCGAGAGCTTGCTCTCTCTCGGTTCCTGAGGTTAGCATTAGAGAGGAGATCAGATTAAGGCCACGTGAAGGAGAGGAGAAGCAATCAAGATGGCGGAGTCCTGAGGAAGAAGCCAGTTTGTGCAGAGAGAAGGAGATGGGAAACAAAGGCGAATAAGTCTGGTGAGTTAGAAACCTTTGATTCTAGGAAACTTGGAAAAGTCAGTAGCTTTGTGAGCACTGAATGAGTGTGTTTTTACTTGCCCTCCAGGTACAAACTAGGATTAAAGCTGATGGCTCACCAGTTCTTGGCTCCGTTGTTTCCTTACCGACTGTCCGAATCTAATGCGAACCTGCATTAGCCAGGTGGCTGTGATGGTGGCCTTGGCCACAGGCCTTACATTTGACGCAGTCAGCAGGATTTGATACAGATGTGTATGAAGCTGGCACCCTTGAGGTGCATGGTAGAGGACTGGCTGCTGTTATGGTTCCCCATAGCTGTCCTTTTGGGGACTGTAAGCTGTCTGACTTTTACAGCCATGTGTGAGGAACCGAGAGCTGATGTTTTCAGTTCCTCTTTGGAGGATGAGGAGAATCAGGCTGGAGTTGCATTCCACAGCCTCCAGAAGGTGAGAGCCCAGCAGCAAGGAGTAGTAACGCTCCTGATAGGGCTGCGATTTGGGGACATAGGGGTGAATGCCATCATGCTCTCGGAAGCAGAGATGTAAATGTTGACTGCCATTACCACGTGTTCCTTTTTGGGAAAGTGTACGAGCTGCCAGGATGGCAGGGATGAGAGGGGAGGCTAACATCCCATGTGCGTGGACTGATTTCCTGGACTATGACCAAAGTGAACACTGGTTCCCTTGCTGGATGGACTTACGGATTTTGGAAAATGTGAAATACCCTGATGGGGGTGAGGGGTGGATTTGCTGGAGGCCCTCCTGCCCCGGGAAGCTTTTCCCATGGCTAGAAAGAAGGCTGAGGACATTCTGCACTTTTGGTAAAGTGCTCACAGACTGGTGAAATGTACCTTTGTAACTGTTGAAATTGTATGATTTGTCAAGTATTTGTAATTTGTGTAATGTGCCTAATTTCCTTGTAAAGGGATGCCGGTGGTGTAGATTGTGGGTAGTAAAGTGAGCATAGGGGTGGATTGTTGGGCAGATAAAAGATATTCTCACTTTGTTCAAGATGGCACTGCCCTCATGGAAGTCTGTTGATATTAATGTGTGTGGGGGACAGGCTATGGGCAGGCCGGGCTGGTATAGCCTACGGCTTAGTTTTAAGAGTAAGCTTTTCCCTACACCCTTGCCTGATTGGATGATGTAGGGTGGTGCACTCTCATGAGGAATCCCATTATGCCTCAGATAAGTGACTCTGTATCAGAGACTTCCTTGTTTGTAGACTGGATTAAAAATTTGGATTTCTACACTGTAAAGTGCGACAGACCGGGAGCTTGCTCTCTCTCAGTTCCTGAGGTTAGCATTAGAGAGGAGAGCAGATTAAGGCCACATGGAGGAGAGGAGAAGCAGCCAAGATGGCGGAGTGCTGAGAAAGAAGCCAGTTTGTGCAGAGAGAAGGAGATGGGAAACAGGTGAGTAAGTCTGGTGAGCTAGAAACCTTTGATGTTAGAAAACTCTGATAAGTCAGTAGCTTTGTGAGCACTGAATGAGTGGGTTTTGGAGCCCAGTGTGTGTTTTTACTTGCCTGCCAGGTACAAGCTAGAATTAAAGCTGATGGCTCACCAGTTCTTGGCTCCGTTGTTTCCTTACCGACTGTCCGAATCTAATGTGAACCTGCATGAGCCAAGTGGCTTGGCCACTGGCCTTACAGGTGGTATGAATATTCTGTCTCTTGTTGTAAAAGAAAAGAATGTCCTCAGACAACCTTTACTCTATAGTTAAAACTAAATGACCCATTGTCCTTGCAAGCCAGAAACTTCTCCATTCTTCTCCCTTCCCTCTCCAAGGAAAAGATGGGATAAAAAAGCCTGACCTTTCTTCCTAAAATATCAATATTAATTTTGCAGCTTTTTGGTACCTTACTACAGTTTAATTTCAGTACTACTGTCAAAGAGCTTTCCAAAAATGGCTGTACCACTTTATACTTGTCAGTAGTGTATAAAAGTTCTGAATGTTTCAAATCCTTGGCTAACACTTGTACTGTTGTCCTTTTAATTTTAGCCATTCTAATTATATGTGATTTAATTTGCATTTCCTGACAACTATTAAGGTGGAGCCCTTGTTCATAGTTTACTGATAATTACCATACTGTATCTTCTTTTGATAAGTGCCTATTCAATTATCTGCCACTTTTTAAATGGGCTTTCTGTCTTTTTCATACTGCTATATAAAGGTTCTGCCTGGAGATGTAAAAGTCCTTTATTGCTTCTATTTACTACAAACATCTTCTTCCATTCTGTGGCTTGCCTTTTCACTTTCTTATTGATGTCTTAATAAACATCTGAATGTATTTCATCTACCAAAACCAGCCCCCATGCCATCAAAAGCAATTCACTGGATCAAAAAAAAAAATCTAAAGCAGCACTAACATATATGGTTTAACATACACAGGGGTTCCCTCAGGTTACGACAGTATTAATACATGACATTTCGAGTTTATGACACTCTCTCCCATAAAATCTTGAAAAAATTGGGACGTGAGTGTTTTGGCTTATTCCGTTAGCATCGTACTTACAGACTACGTGTACGTGGGTGAACAGCAGAATATGCAGTAGCACATACAGTACAGTATATTCATGTTCTTTTCCTTTTTCTGTGGATTAGTTGTTTTTATGTTCTAGATTATGTTTTACAACTATGTTAGGATAAGGAAGTGACTTAGGCTAGGGTGTGCTTCTACTTACACCAAAATTCAGGTTAACATCACTGTCATAGGAACAGGACTGTGTCCTAACCCAAGGACCCCCTGTATATATGGAAGTAAAATAGCATTTACTATCTTGCCTGATCAGTGGCGGCACAGTGGATAGAGAGCATCAATGTGTAATACTGAGGTCCCAAGTTAGAAACCCCAAGGTCACTGGCTTGAGCTAGGTGTCACTAGCTCTTCACCAGCTTGGCTTGAGCCCCCAAGTCAAGGTATGTATGAGAAGCAATCAATGAACAAATAAAGTGAAGAAACAATGAGTTGATGCTCCTCTCTCTCTCTATCTCTCTCCCTGCTTATCTCTTTCTCTCTCAAAAGCAATAAAAAAATAATAAAAATAAAACATTTACTATCTCAAAAATAGTTTATGGCATAAAGAGAGGAAGACCAGTCACCTTTCCTGCTGACAAAAGTAGACTTCAGCGTTCAACTTTTGGAAGCAAAATCACAGGAAGCAACATCTGAGTGTTGCAGAGCTTCTATATATAACTTTTCACACTGCACTGCAAATAAACATGAATCACTCACTAAACCGCAGCTCTCTAGCAAGCACTGAAGGCTAAGGCCTAACAAAGGGCCCAATCATTTAAAGATTCAGCAGTTCCAATAATTGATACTAATTACCTTAAAAGGCTTCACAACTTGTAGCAAATATGACAAAAGCTAATTAAAATTCCACAAGCCCACTAATTCTTCTAAATCCCTCTGAAAAAGATTACTTTTATATTGCCAAAACAATAAAATACATAGTAACATAAATGTGACGCTTTAAATTTTGCTTTAAAATATGCCATGGAAGTTTCACTGACCAAAAGCATTCACAGATAAATTTTATATCTGGGCACAGCAAGAACATTAGTGATCCTAAAATTTTACCATCTTCCAAAATTAACAACTTAAAAGTTAAAATCTACCACTACTACCAATCTGATGAATACATAATAACAAGCAAAGCATATTCAAGTCAGAGAAAGTACTCTCAATTAATTTTCTCCTTTTGCACTAGAAAATCTGGTCCATTCTTCATATAGGTCAAGAATACTAATAAATAAAAAAATTTTAAAAATTAAAAAAAGAATACTAATAAGTAACTTGCCCTGAACATGTAGCTCAGTTGTTTAGAGATCAGTTGGTTAGATATATGCCAACTGATATAGATCAGTTGTGGGGTCCAAGCCCTGGTTGGGGTACATACAAAAATCAACCAATAACTACATAAATAAGTGGAACCATCGATGTTTCTTTTTCTTTCTCTCTCCCCCCTTCCTCTCTCTCTCTAAAAATCAATAAACTTACATTTTTTTTAATTTTTAAAAATAGAATACTGATAACTTTTACCAGGAAATTTATATATGAATGAACATCAACCAACACATTCGTTTTAAATCTAACAGATGAGAGTGCTCCACATTAATTTCAAAGTCACACACAAATGACCAGAGCGGGGTAAGAATACAAATTGACATCTTCAGAATCCACATTTTTTTATGTTAATAGCATCTGCCCTCCATCTGGCACTTATTTTACTACATAAAAAGATGTAAGCAGATAAAACTGTTAAAGTTTAGTTGCAGCAAAGCTCTAATATATGGAGATATGTGAAAATGGTGAAAGGACCCTATCAGTAATACTGAATTTCACTTCCCTTCAGCACCCTACATATTAACACAAGAATTGCAATAATTAAAGAAGAACTCATTTGGACACCACCTAAACACATTAGACCAGTGGTTCTTAACCTGGGTTCTGTCGAATCCTAGGGGTTCGATGAGTCGGTCTCAGGGATTCAGAGAAGCCTCTGCTGTGGAGGCCAGAATAAAGTAATGCCGTAATTTGTTGTGAGTTCATGCACTTTGTTGGTTTTGTTCTTTGAGCAAGGTGATGTTCATGCACGGCTCATTTTGTGCACCAGTAAAAAAACATATATCTATGTCTTGAATTTGGAAAAAAATCATATTTTATTTATCACTAAAGAAGGGTTCGGTGAATGCGCATATGAAACTGGTGGGTTCGGTACCTCAAAAAAGGTTAAGAACCACTGTATTAGACAAAGGAGCCCTTATGTACTGAAGTGGCCTGAGGTGTGTTTCCAAGGCCAATAGTATTAAACAGTATCCTAGTATCCTGAAGTTGATGGCCAGCCTCTTCCTACTGAGACAGTAGTAACACAGGCATGGAACAGAATAGAGCCAGTGTATTACTTACTATAATATATCTTCCAAGTAGCCAACTAAACATCCATTACAATTCAAATTTCTACTGCATTTTTAAAAAGAATCTTAAGAGGTTTATTTGTCAATATCAAAAGACTCCGGAGCAAAGTGGGGGCTGCCAGACCAGTGCCGGCGCAGTAGATAAAAGTGTCAACCTGGAATGCTGAGGCTGACAGTTCCAAACCCCCGACTTGTCCAAGACAAGGCTCTTACAAGAAGCAATTGCTTCGTGTTCATCCTCTCTCCCCTTTTCCCTTTCTTTTATTTTCTCTCTCTCTCTCACCCCTTTCTAAAATCAATAAATAAAATCTTGGGGAGAAAGTGGGGGCAGCATGCATACACCTATATTTATCTTACTGGATCATACAGTAGCACTATTTTATTTTACAATTTATGTACAATTTTATTTTGTATTGGTTTCAAGAGTACAGCTTGTGACTGGACAATCATATCCTTTAACACAGGGCTCCCTTCAAAATTTCCAGTACCCAACTAGCACCATACAGTTATCACAATATTATTGACTATATTCATCCTGTGACTATTTCCTAACTACCGATTTGTACTTCTTAATCTCTCAAATCTTTCCCAAAATCCACCAACCTCCCTCCCATCTGGCAGCAGCTTGCTGGCTCTTTGTATATGAGTCTGTTTCAATTTCGTTTGTTCAAATATTCTGTTCTTTGATATCATGTAAGTGAAATAACCTGGTACTTGTCTTTCTCAAACTGACTTATTTCACTGAGCATAAAATACACTCCCCTCTTGGTCCATCCATGCTGTCTACTGCATTTTAAAATTATTTTAAGAAAAAGTACATAAGAAATGTGATTAAGAAGACAAAAGTGCCTTCTGAAAGTTATCTAGAAATATAAGGAAAATGTATTAACTAGAAAAAATTTTAATGAGTTAATCTCATACCATTGTCTTAAAGCAATAACATCATAAAAATGATTGTTAGTTTTCAGCAGAAAAAGTATTTTTTGTCTGTTCCTCTAGTACATCTCATTAAAAGTTGTCAGAAAATAACTTTTCTTGAAATTTGGCTCTAAGTATATCTTTCTTGCTCAAAATCCTCTCCCATTGCTTAGAAGATAAAGTTCAAATTTCTTAACCTAGTATTTTCAGCATTCTTGGTCATATGCCTTCTTTCCAACCCTATTTCCCATTATTCCTCTTTACACCTCCTGTTTCAGACAAAATAAACTCCCAATTGTGTGTGTGTGTGTGTGTGTGTGTGTGTGAGTGATATACCTTCCCTTTTTTTATTTTTATCATTTTTTAATTTTATAAATTAAATTTAATGAGGTGACATTGATCAATAAGAGTACATAGGTTTCAGGAAACTTCTCTAGCATTTGAACTGTTGATTGTGTTGCATGCCCAGTCACCCAAAGTCAAATTCTTTTTGGCCACCATCTATTTGCTCCACTTTACTATCCTCCTCCCCAACCCCACCCCGGGTAACCACTTCACTTTTACCTATGTCCATAAGCCTCAGTTTTATATCTTATCTCTGTGGGACATTGTATCTATCTTATTAGTATCGACTTATACTGCTCTCTGCCTAGAAAATCATTCCTCCTCACATTCAAGCTTATCATATTTTTTAAACCCAGCTTCCCTCCCTTAGGAAGTTTTTCCTGATTCTCCTGTCTGAATTCCCATGTTATTTTTCTTTTGGCACTTAGTATGCAGTCCTTCAAATCAAATGTTTCACTACTACCTCTATATGCTACTATGTCTGATTTTACCTATTCTTTTGAGCCAGTATACATAAGGCTGATTAAAAATACAAACTACCCGCAAGATATTTGTACCTTCCAAAAGTAAGACGTTTGTACATATGGGTCCAAGATCACTAATGCAGTGAATAAAGTCCTTTATCTACTGAAGTCTAACACTTGATTTTTAAAGCAAGTAAAAAAAAGAAAAGAAAAATAATACCACTCCTCTTGAAAATCACAAAATTTTAATAGAGGAAAAAGCATGTCTGAGATGTAAAACAATTGTTTAAAAATATACTACTGAGAATAATCTGGCTAAATATCACTAAAGTATATGTTTTTATTTATAACTCCTTACTAGAATTACTATATAGAACAAATACTTTTGGTGAGCACAAAAGCTGTGGAGCTAGTACCATTATTTTACATACTATTTCTAAGAAGGTTCATGAATTTATTGCCAAGCCCAAAGTCAAAAAAGAAGTAGCAAATTAGGTTGTGAGGTTGTCTATACACACTGAAATTAAAGAAAAGCTGCCGGCCTAGAAGATAATTTGACTTTGGTTGGTGGGAACACAATGCTCTATTTACAGATCATCCATCATAGAATGTACATTTAAAACCTACATGATCTATTAACCAATGCCACCCCAATAAATTTAATTTTAAAAATCTATGCACCAATAGCACAGTAAGTAAAGGGGAAAATAAAAAGCAGACTGAAGAATTCACAAAAGTCAAGCAATCTGAGACTACCGAGTAAGGAAGGACCCACTGAGTCTTAATGGCTTTATTATACCCTAGCATAACATAGTAATTAATCTTCATAGCCTGACCAGGGAGTGACAGTGAATAGAGTGTTGACCTGGGACGTTCAAAACCCTGAGGTCATCTACTTGAGTGTGGGTTTGCCAGCTTGAGCGTAGGATCATAGACATGACCCCATGGTCATTGGTATTCCAAAGGTCTCTGGCTTGAGGAAGGGGTCACTGGCTCAGCTAGAGCCCCCCCCCCCATCAAGGCACATATGAGAAAGCAACCAATGAACAACTAACTTGATGCAACTATGAATTGATGCTTCTCAAACTCTCTCCCTTCCTAACTGCCTCTGTCTCTCAAAAATAAAAAAGAATATTTTTAATTGATTTTAGAGAGAGGAGAGAGAAAGGCAGGAGTGAGGAGAGGTAAGGATCAAATCGTAGTTGCTTCTCGTATATGCTTTGAGCAGGTAAGCCCAGGGATTTAAACCAGCAACTCAGCATTCCGAGTCAACACTTTATCCAGAGCCACCACAGGTTGGACTACACTGTATTTTAAAAGTAACAAGTTAACTGCACTAAAAATACTTGACACACTAGCACCATGTAGCATTTGGTACCTATGTAATATTTGGTATGTCTGTTTTTAGGTTCTTAAAATATCTGGCACTAAATATCTACAAACCAAAAATTAAGAAAATCAAATGGTACATTCACTCCAAATAGTCAAAGTTAGCTTTGAGGTTTTTTAACTTTGGAGATCTCTTAAAATTAAGTAATCAAAGTCCTTGTATCAGTTAAAATAAGGATAAAAGACTTATCAAAATCATCCCATCACCACTACTCCCATCAATGACGGTAATAATGTGATTGCTCTGAGTTGATACCATTCTCAGAGAACATCTCACAAAACTATCTAGAAAGGTTTACAGGGATTATTATTATTATTATTATTATAGCTCTAAAATGGTAAAAATATTGGTCTGATTTTTAACTAATATGCATCTACCACTCATCAAACACATCACAATTAATCTAAATGAAATCTGAATAGAGTGCATTATCTTAACTCGGTTGTTGCACAATAAGACTGTGCACCTTTGATACAAAGTAATGGTTGTGAACTAGGCATGTAGAAACCTGCACTGTAATGAATCTGCACTCATTTGTTCTAGTCCAACTGATCTTAATCAAGTACAAATCTCAAACACTAGCAATAACCATAGAAAAACAGAGAACTGGCCTTTACAATATGCTGCCACTGGGCATGATCCATCACAAACTACTAAACTCGGTTCAAAATCCCAATAAGGCACTTTAAAATTTTAAAAACAAAAAAAACTGCCTGACCAGTCGGTGGCGCAGTGGATAGAGCGTCAGATTGGGATGCAGAAGGACCCAGGTTTGAGACCCCGAGGTCTGGTTTGAGCAAAAGCTCACCATCTTGAGTCCAAGGTAGCTGCCTTAAGCAAGGGGTTACTCTGTCTGCTGAAGGCCCATGGTCAAGGCACAAATGAGAAAGCAATCAATGAACTAAGGTGTCAAAATGAAAAAATGATGATTGATGCTTCTCATCTCTCTCCCTTCCTGTCTGTCTGTCCCTACACCTATCCCTCTCTCTGACTCTCTGTCTCTGTAAAAAATAACTGTAGTGGATAGGCCTATTCATTTAGGCATTCAACAGTCTTCCAACTCACCACCAAACATGAAATTCAACCTAATATTTCCCATTCAGAAAAACTAAACAGCTTTCTAAGTAAGTAATCTCATCTATTTAGTACTATTTTCTAGCCAGCCACTAGTCTCCTTTTGGACTGGTCAAACATAATGAAGCATTCAGAAATCAGTATTCTCCAACAGGCACCACAAATCACTATAAACCAGAAAATGGCAGGCCAGAAAAGTGCCATTCTGGTTCCTAAAGCCTTCTGCTAAAAAATTAGCCAAATGAAAGTGAAAAGGTTTTCTCTCTTCAGAGAAATCTAAAATAGTTAATTTGGGGTGTTACCTAAAAAAATATATATTAATTTGGTCCCGAGACAATGCATTTCAACAAATTTGAAGTGGTGGGTTAAATGATTAGGGACTTTGAGGTCAGACTACACAGGATACACAAGATCTTTATCACTGTTCACTTTACTATGATGAAGTAGCCCAAAGTCAGAATTTCAAATTTCTAAAAAGAAAAAAAAAGTGATAATGAAAATGGTCTTCTCTTCAAATCGATTTTCTTTCCCAAAATGACTTCTCTTCATTTTCTTAGTTTAAAAAATGAGAGAAAGTACAAGGTACAACACATCTGCCTGCATTATTTGAAGAATACTATATACTTATAACTTATCTAAAGGTCTTTAAGCACAGACACCTAAGTAAATAAACTTACCATGTTAGAAACACCTGCCACTCACATTGCACTAGTATTCTCTAAGTTGTCTACCTCCCATAAAAGAGCAAAGTAGTAGAGAACTTGGCATCTAGCAAGCCATCGTCAATCATTTCTTAGGGGAAAACATAGACGAGACAATGGAGCCAAGGAACAGACAAAACAGAAGGAAAAGATGGTCAAGTAAGAAAGCATTTGATAGACGAGGTTTGAGAAAACTCACTTCCAATTATTCTACTGATACTCAATAAGTGGGATTGTATGGTGGTTAAAAATAATGGCTAATGGTTCTCATTTGGAATGCGGAAAGGACATGATTTGGAATGGGGGAAGAAGATAACAGAACTAAGTGTCTCCAAACAAATGCAAGTTAACTGAACTCAACAATTACAAAACAATAATTATCGAATGACTTGTCACAAAACCTTTTGCCTAGCTTTGACAGCCACAGACTGATTAGTAGCGGCTGAAGGCTAAGTAGGAAATGCAACTGCAAGTGGCTTCCACCCTCCCCCACTCTGCCCGGTGCCTTTTCCGTTTCCACTCGAGAGAGGCCATCAATCCGTAAGAGAGGTGGAAGAGCAATTCCCCAAGCCGGGTTTTTTGGGGTCTTTTCTGTAGCACAGAGAAACTCATTTTCCACCCACTTTTACTTCGCCTTCGCCGTTACTACTCATCAAATCACGCACTTGACTGGATATTGCAGATCCTGGTCTTTCCTTCCACAGAAACGACCCGCTCCAATCATGGCCCACTTGGCCCTTCACGGCCGCAGGCCCACACACCGCAGAATGTGCCTCTCGCACCGGGCCCAAAGCCCTGCTCGCCTCCCCTCCAGAAGCAGACACGAAAAGACGACAAAAGACTACACCCACAGCAGACCCTGAGCGCAGGCCGGGTTCACGCGGCTCCGAGGAAGTGGCGTGCGTGCCAGCCCCCAACCTCGCCTCCCCCGCTTCGGGCCTGCACGCCCTCCCCGGCTCCTCGGCCTCCGCCGCCGACAGGAACTCAGTACTCACCGTCAGGCCGGTGCCCAGCACGATCACGTCGTACTCCTCATTCATGGCGGGGCAGACGCAGGTAGAAGCCCAGAAAAAGGAGAAAGAGCAAGATGCTAGGGGTAGGGGTTATATGCCCACCCCGAGGACACGAGGGAAGCGCTCAGCCGGTCTCGCGCCCGGAAGCGAAAGGGAAGTCAGGAGGAGAGGCAAAACGGCAATGAAGAGGAGGGATTCCAGCCGCCACCTCAGCCCGGAAGAGCAGAGCAGGGAAGGGAGGGGAGGAAGGGCGGAAGGGGGAGGGGCAGGCGGGCGGCGACCCGGGCCTCCGCAGCGGGGCGGGGCTCAAAGGAGGTGCTCAGAGGGCCGCCCATCACACCCTTTCTGTTCTCTCATTGGCCATGTCCCCACCGGCCCAACCTCTTTCCTTCCCGAGTTCTCGCGAGAGGAGGATAGACTATCCCTCTCTTAGATTCCGGTACTTCGTCCTCCCTGCTGCAATCTTGGGAGTGGAGGTGGCCCCACGCCAGCAGTATAAGGCAGAGGAGGATGTGTGCCCAGGGCGGGAGACTGGCGGTCCAGTTGGTTGCTTCCGCCGCCTTGTGGCCGCCGACGCCCAGAGGCGCCACTGGACTTTGAGCTTGGCCGGCCACGTGGGCCGGAACCGGGCGTCAGAGTCTAGGTGGGTGCGGGCTGGAGGAAGGCGGGCAGCCGCCTCAGGTCGGGCCCGCCCACCCGGTAGGTTACGTAAAGTGGCCTGACACCCCCACCCCCTTGTGGCCTGCGGCCGGGCTTCTCGCTCAGGATCGCACCCACGGGTGGCGCCTAGTCTTCTCATTTACAACTTGTTTTGTTTTTCTTTGTAGCCTCCCCCCCCTTTTTTTCAATGTTTATTTTATTGATTTGGGATTGAGGGCGAGAGACAGGAACATCAGTCCGCTCCTGTTTGTGCCCTGACGGGGGATCCAGCCCAGCGACAACCTCTGTGCTTCAGAACGATGCTTTAACTGACCACTATCCCTCTCGGGCGCCTACCACTTTTCTAAAGGGAAAAGAACCCAACATGTTTTAAAAAGTTAGGAATTTCTTTTTTCTTTTCTTTTTTTTACTTGTTTCCTGCTTGGTGTTGCCCCATGTGTGGCCTTAGGAAATTTACAGGAAAACAGCAGCCTCCTTTTTTTTTTAAATTTTTTTATTTTATTCATTTTAGAAAGAAGACACAGAGTGAGAGAGAGAGAGAGAGAGAAAGGGGGGAGGAGCTGGAAGCATCAACTCCCATATGTGCCTTGACCAGACCAGTGCAGGGTTTTGAACTGGCAACCTCAATGTTCCCAGGTCGATGCTTTATCCACTGCGCCACCACAGGTCAGGCAGCAGCCTCCTTTTAAAAAATAACGCTGCATAAATAAGGGGAAGGCCAGATTCAATTGTTCCTACTGAGAGCTGTAACTTACACCAACTGTAAAAATAGTAGTAGCTGACCAGTATATGAATAGGTTTAGGCGATGAGCCTGGAAGAAAAATGACCGTTTGTCTTCCATCTCTACCCGCAGCACACACACTCCCTTTTTCTTTCTCTTTTAGGGTGTAAGCAGAGGCTTATATTCGCAAAGAGGATAGATAGACCTATAGAGGCCTATACAAGTGATTTTCCTAACAGCATTGACAACCAGTGTTTTTAACCTGTGATAAGCATGCATACTCAACAGCAAGAGAGTTGGCATTTCCTTCAAGATTTACTCAAATATAGCTGGGTAAGAGCTATTCAAAGCGAATATTGATAGTACTGCCTTCCTTTATATTTAAATCATTCAGAATCAGGAAAGAATGTAAGGATTTGTAATGTTTCTTCACCCCATACTGAGTTATATTATAAGAAGATATATTAGACAATGAACCTTTTTTTGAGGGAAGGGAAAGCAGTTTGTATTTACATACAGTTTTAATTGGATCTGTATTCATTAGTGACCAAGTAAGTTATAAAGTAGACAAACCTCAAGTGCAAAGTTTACTAGACTGCTGAGCAGATTATATAACAGTGGATGTCACTGCCTTTTGTATTGGCTAAACAAATATTTTAAGCTAATGGCTTAAAATAGTCCCACTGTTGCTCTCCAAGTGCAGGAGTCACATATATATAACAAACAACAGCAATTATAAACACAGTTCTGGAGACTATTATAAACAACAGAAATTATAAACACAGTTCTGGAGACTAGGAAGTCCAAGATCAGGGTATGTCTGGTGAGGGCACTCTTCTTGGTTTATGCTGTCTGTCCACTGTGTACTCACATGGCAGAAGGATCAAGGGATCTTTCTGGGCTGCTGTTACAAACTTACCTATACCTCTATTTTTGAACTGACATGAAATACCCTTTTTTTTTTTAAACTAGCAGTAACAGGATCCTGTTTCGTGTATTGTCATGAGTCTCTGAATGTTGAAGCTTTTTTTTAAAAGGATTTTATTTTTATTTATTTTTTTACAGGGACAGAGAAAGACTCAGAGAGAGGAATATATAGGGACAGACAGACAGGAACGAAGAGAGGTGAGAAGCATCAATCATTAGTTTTTCGTTGCCGTTGCAACATCTTAGTTGTTCATTGATTGCTTTCTCACATGTGCCTTGACCATGGGCCTTCAGCAGACCAAGCAACCCCTTGCTGGAGCCAGCGACCTTGGGTCCAAGCTGACAAGCTTTTCACTCAAGCCAAATGGGCCCGCGCTCAAGCTGGCGAGCTCAGAGTCTCGAACCTGGGTCCTCCGCATCCCAGTCTGATGCTCTATCCACTGCTCCACCGCCTGGTCAGGCTGAATGTTGAAGCTTTTAAGAATCTCAGCTGAGCCTGACCAGGCGCTGGTGCAGTGGATAGAGCGTCAGACTGGGATGCAGAGGACCCAAGTTCGAGACCCTGAGGTCGCCAGCTTAAGCGCAGGCCCATCTGGTTTGAGCAAGGCTCACCTGCTTGAGCCCAAGGTCTCTGGCTAGAGCAAGGGGTCACTCAGTCCGCTGTAGCCCCCGGTCAAGGTACATATGAGAAATCAATCAATGAACAACTAAGGAACCACAATGAAGAATTGATGTTTCTCGTCTCTCTCTCTTCCTATCTGTCCCTCTTCTGACTCTCTGTCTTTGCCACAAAAAAAGTAAATAAATAAATGAATAAAAATCTGTTGGGCAGATAAAATACATTTGCTCACTTTGTTAAAGATGGCGCTGCCCACGTGCAAGTTTTAAGAGCAAGCTTTTCCCCACACCCTTGACTGATTGGATGATATAGGGTGGTGCACTCGTGAGAAATCCTCCCAGTATGCCTCAGATAAATGACTTTGTATCAGAGACTTCCTTGTTTGTAAATTGGATTAAAGGTTTTGAATCTACGCTATAAAGTGGGGCAGAACAGGAGTTTGCTCTCTCTCGATTCCTGAGGTTAGCATTAGAGGAGAGAGCAGATTAAGGCCATGTGGAGGAGAGGATAAGCAGCCTCGATGGTAGAATGCTGAGGAAGAAGCCAGTTTGTGCAGAGAGAAGGAGATGGGGAACAAAGGTGAATAAGTCTGGTGAGCTAGAAGACTTTGATTCTAGGAAACTCGGATAAGTCAGTAGCTTTGTGAGCACTGAAAGAGTGGGTTTTGGAGCCCAGTGTGTGTTTTTGCTTGCCTGCCAGGTGCGAGCTAGAATTAAAGCTGATGGCTCACCAGTTCTTGGCTGCATTATTTCATTATCGACTATCCGAATCTAATGAGAAACTACACTGGCCAGGCGGCTATGATAGTGGCCTTGGACACTGGTTTTACAGAATCTCAGCTGAATTATGTTACCACATTTTATGTAAAGGATATTTCATCCATATTAATATAGAATTACTGGCAAAGTTAAAGGCACTAAGAGAACTGAATTTAAGACTAATTAATAAATCTCCTCAATCTGATCCCTTACACTGGTTTAGTTATATTCACAATGCAAATCCTATGGCCCTGAAGAAAGACCAAAACAAAACAAAACAAAAAATGTAAAGCCAGTGCCCGTGGCCACCATCAGAGCCGCCTAGCCAATGCAGGTTAGCATTTGATTCGGACAGTCGGTAATGAAACAACGGAGCCAAGAACTGGTGAGCCATTATCTTTAATTCTAGCTTGTACCTGGCAGGCAAGCAAAAACACACACTGGGCTCCAAAACCCACACATTCAGTGCTCACAAAGCTACTGACTTATCCGAGTTTCCTAGAATCAAAGGTTTCTAGCTCACCAGACTTATTCACCTCTGTTTCCCATCTCCTTCTCTCTGCACAAACTGGCTTCTCCTTCAGCATTTCACCACCTTGGCTGCTTCTCCTGGCCTCCTCCAGGTGGCCTTTCTCTGCCCTCCTCTCTAATGCTAATCTCAGGAACTGAGAGAGCAAGCTTCCGGTCTGCTCCACTTTTATAGTGTAGAAATCCAAACCTTTAATCCAATTTACGAACAAGGAAGTCTCTGACACAAAGTCACTTATCTGAGTCATAATGGAAGGATTACTCATGAGAGTGCACCACCCCACATCATCCAATCAGGCAAGGGTGTGGGGAAAAGTTTACTCTGAAAGCTAAGCCTTAGGCTATAACTACCCGGCCTGCCCACAGCCTGTTCCCCAACACACATTAATATCAATGGACTTGCATGTGGGCAGTGCCATCTTTAACAAAGTAAGCATAATATATTTTATCTGCCCAACAAACAACTATTCTTCAACAGGTGGAGTTCACTCAAAATTATGTGCCTGCTCTTGCATCTTGTAACTTACCTATTCCAGTTGCCAAGGAACTTGGTAGACAACAAACACTGTTTAGAGTGAAGTGGCTTGAAAGCCACTAACTGGTTCAGTGTATCAAAAGCCACAAATGACAGTTCCTGATAAAGAGAAACTTTGAGTGTGGAAGAAGGAGAAAGGTGGTGGGGAGAAATGGAAAACACAATCTTCAAAATATTGCAAATCTTTATACAGGGCAAGAGTCCAGTGGGAGTTTTATTTATACTTGGTGTTGGGCAGAAAAAAACTTATTATGCTCACTTTATCAAAGGTGGCGCTGCCCACGTGCAAATCCGTTGATATTAATGTGTATTGGGGGACAGGCTGTATGTAGGCAGGCCAGGTCGGAAGCTTTTCCCCACAACCTTGACTGATTGGATGATGTGGGGTGGTGCACTCTCATGAGGAATCCTCCCAGTATGTCTCAGATAATTGAGTTTGTGTCAGAGACTTCCTTGTTTGTAGATTGGATTAAAGGTTTTGAATCTATGCTATAAAGTGGGGCAGACCGGGAGCTTGCTCTCTCTCGGTTCCTGAGGTTAGCATTAGAGAGGAGAGCAGATTAAGGTCACATGGAGGCCAGGAGAAGCAGCCAAGATGGCAGAGTGCTGAGGTAGAAGTCAGTTTGTGCAGAGTTTGTGCTGGAGAAGGAGATGGGGAACAGAGGTGCATAAGGCTGGTGAGCTAGAAACCTTTGATTATAGAAAAATCGAATAAGTCGGTAGCTTTGTGAGCACTGAATGAGTGGGTTTCGGAGCCCCGTGTGTGTTTTTGCTTGCCTGCTGGGTGCAAGCTAGGATTAAAGGTGATGGGTCACCAGTTTTTGGCTCCGGTTTTTTATTACCGACTGTCCGAATCAAATGTGAACCTGCACTCGCCAGGCAGCCCTGTTGGTGGCCGCGAATACTGGCTTTACACCCTCCTATGTATAATTAAGGAAATATAACCAACCCCTAGAATATTAATGAGACACACGATTTGGGACTGCTGCCCCGTGTAAGATATATGCGGCTGGCATATTTAATAAATTTCCTCCATTATAAAACTTCAAAACTTATTTGGACTACGTGCCTCTACAAAACCCGTGGAATTGTGGATTGGGTACTTTACAACAGCTCCACAGTTCCTTTGCATCTGCTTGAATCCAACGTGAGCCTGCGTGGCAATGGTGGTAGCCACCAGTCATACATCTGGCTCAGTGAGCAGGGTTTGGATCAAATTGATGTGGAGCCACAGACACCCTTGAGGAGTGGGGTAGAGGACTAGTCCTTGCTCCCCAGTGCGTGGTTCCCCATGACAGTCTTTTTGGAGACTATGAGCTGGCTGTTTTTACAGTCCTGTGAGGGGCTGCCTGAGGTAGAAACCTCCAGGATGAGCTGCAGACAGGGCAGCACCAATAGCTTGAACTGGAGGAGGCCAACTGGGTTCAAGAGATGCAAATGCAGGCTAAGCACCAAAAGCCTGGAATTGAAACAGTCTCTGGAAAAGGATTCCAAGACAGGTTCATGATTTGCAATTTTCCCTGGAAGTTGGATGTTGGCAGCAGCAGTTGTTGGAGGAACAACTGCAAGTTCAGCTTCAGGCCAAGAGCCGGAAGCCACAGGAGCCAAAAATGGAACTGTGCCAGTGGAGTGGCTCTTGAGTCAGTGGGAGCAGGCATTTCTAGCTCCTTTTCTGAGGATGAGGATATTCACTCTGAAGCTGCTGTCCACAGACTCAAGAAGGTAAAAACCCAACAGCAAAGAGTACTGTATGGTCAGTAGCCGTGGCCACCATCACAGCAGCCTGGCCGTGAAGGTTCACATTAGATTCGGACAGTCGATAATGAAACAACAGAGCCAAAAACTGGTGAGCCATCAGCTTTAATTTGAGCTTGCACCCAGTGGGCAAGCAAAAACACACACTGGGCTCCAAAACCCACTCATTCAGTGCTCACAAAGCTATTAACTTACCCGAGTTTCCTAGAATCAAAGGTTTCTAGCTCACCAGACTTATTCACCTCTATTCCCCATCTCCCTCTCTCTGCACAAACTCTGCCCAAACTGGCTTCTCCCTCAGCACTCCGCCATCTTGGCTGCTTCTCCTAGCCTCCTCCATGTGGCCTTTCTCTGCTCTCCTCTCTAATACTAATCTCAGGCACCAAGAGTGAGCAAGCTCCCGGTCTGCTCCACTTTATAGTGTAGAAATCCAAACCTTTAATCCAATCTACAAACAAGGAAGTAACTGATGCAAAGTCACTTATCTGAGGCATAATGGGAGGATTCCTCATAAGAGTGCACCACCCCACATCATCCAATCAGTCAAGGGTGTGGGGAAAAGCTTACTCTTGAAACTAAACCTTAGGCTATAATGACCCAGCCTGCTTACAGCCTGTCCCCCACACCCAATAATATAATTACACCCATCCCAAGCATAAGGGCAACCAATATCACCTGGGTGGTGGGCTTCCATGTGGGCAGTGCCATCTTCAACAAAGTGAGCATAATATATTTTCTCTGCCCAACAAGTACCTACTGAATTCCTGGTAAGGTTGCTATGATAATGGGACATAGGAGTGGATGGCATCATGCTCTCCAGAGCAGAGATGGAGAAATTGACTGCCATTACCACATATCCCTCCTTGGGGCAGCATCTTCAGAGCTGCTGTGATGGCAGGGATTAGGGGTGAGGCCTGAGGACTTATGTGAACCTAGTTGCCTGTAATGGACCTTTACCTTGGTGATTTGCACAGACAGCTGGGCTGTCTATCATGGCCTGATCACTGAGCGGTGTAATGGACTCTTGAATTGCAACCAGAGGGGGGCAACAGCTCCCTTGTTGGATGGACATGCCACCTTTGGACAGTATGAGAGACCCCACTGGGGTTGGGGGCAGCTCCAGTGGAGGCCCTTCTGCATCGGGAAGCTGCTCTCATCCAGTTGGAGAGACGCACCAAGGACACTTTGAGGTTTCCACGGCGTAAAGCCAGTAGTCAGGGCCACCATCACAGCCGCCAGGCCCATACAGGTTAGCATTGGATTCAGACAGTCGGTAATGAAACAACAGAGCCAAGAACTGGTGAGCCATCAGCTTTAATTCTAGCTTGCACCCAGTGGGCAAGTAAAAACACACACTGGGCTCCAAAACCCACTCATTCAGTGTTTACAAAGCTCCTGACTTATCCGAGTTTCCTAGAATCAAAGGTTTCTAGCTCACCAGACTTATGCACCTCTGTTCCCCATCTCCTTCTCCAGCACAAACTCTGCACAAACTGACTTCTACCTCAGCACTCTGCCATCTTGGCTGCTTCTCCTGGCCTCCATGTGACCTTAATCTGCTCTCCTCTCTAATGCTAACCTCAGGAACCGAGAGAGAGCAAGCTCCCGGTCTGCCCCACTTTATAGCATAGATTCAAAACCTTTAATCCAATCTACAAACAAGGAAGTCTCTGACACAAACTCAATTATCTGAGACATACTGGGAGGATTCCTCATGAGAGTGCACCACCCTACATCATCCAATCAGTCAGGGTGTGGGGAAAAGCTTACTCTTAAAACTTGCACATGGGTCTGACCCGTGATGGCACAGTGGATAAAGAGTCGACCTGGGAACACTGAGGTCGCCAGTTCAAAACCCTGTACTGGTCGGGTCAAGGCACATATGGGAGTTGATGCTTCCAGCTCCTCCCCTCTTACTCTCTTTCCCTCTCTCTCTCTCTCTCTCTCTCTCACTCACTCTGTGTCTCCTCTCTAAAATGAATAAATAAAAAGAGATTAAAAAAAGACTTGCACATGGGCAGCGCCATCTCTAACAAAGTGAGCATATTTTATCTGCTCAACACATGGTCACAGCCCTGGACTATACAGGCCTTCCCACCTACCATGGAGTAGGGAGCCAGGGATGGACCTCCAGTTTGTGCCTTGCACAGAGTGCTCAGGGAGATATTGTGAAGGGCACCTTTGTAACTGTTGTAATTGTATAACTTGTGCTGTTACTGTAGTCTGTTTATGTAATGTACCTCCTTCCTCACATAGGGATACCTGTGGTGGAGGTTGTGAAGCGAGCAATCCTAAAGGGGTGGAATGTTGGGCAAACAAGTTTGTAAAGTGTGTTTAGGTTTGCTTGCTTGTATTTTGAATTGGCACAGAGCAGTGCTATGTGTGTGTGGTCTGTGGAAGGCTGCAGGTGCTTGCCCTCAGGGTGACAGACTGCAAATTGCTGATTGCCTGCCTCCATGGGGAGGGGCAATTGTTTGCTACTATTTGCTGCAGAAGGGGTATTTTTTGGCTAGGTCTATTTGGCCTGGGGAGTGCTGAGGCTGGTGGCGGCCAATGAGTCTGGTGAGTCTGGAGAATGAGTCCAGTGAGTCCGGAGTGCTGAGAGTCTTAGAAGCCCTAAGAGAAAGGGAAGCAGTCTTCCCTGCCTGTTTGCTTGTCCACCATTACAAGACTTTTTTTTCTCGCCATTACAAGACTTTAATAAACAGAACAGCCCACGATTTTCTGGTTCCACAGTTCCTTTACTGTCTGCCCAAGTCCAGTGTGAACCTGCATGGCCATGGTGGCGGCCACCAGTCATACAATGGCCTAAAAAGTATCGTTTAGTTTTGCCTCTGCATTTCTCTCCAACTTTACCTTGCTAGTCTTGTTCACAAAATCCGAACAAACACACTACTGTTTCAGTTCCTAGAATCTGGTCAAGCTTTTAACCACTCAAAGGCCTTTGCACTCTTGTCCCATGGCAACCAACCCTCACTCCTGCAGTTCTTCTCCTGTCTAGTTCTTGCCACTTCCTTAAGTTTCAACTTAAAAATCTTTCCTGACCACCTTATCTAAAGTAGGTTCCCCTCAGCTTTTATTTTCTATCACATCTTCCTCTTTCATTGCTTTTTGTCAAATGGGTAATTATTTCTTTATTTGTTTTTTGTCTGCCTGCCAATTTAAATGTAAACTTCATGAGAGCAGGAATATTATCTATCTTGTGCACAACATTATTCCCCTAACACCCATACCACTGCTAAGTACCTGGCAGATAAGTAAATATTTGATGAATGAAAAAAGAGACCAGGAAATTGATCCCCCAAACAATAAGGACAAAAAAATATGATGAAATAGGTACCAGTTCCCTTTGATACTTTTGAGAAGTGCAGCTGTTCTTAAAGCAGAAGATACTAAATTTTAGATTGTAGAAGGTCTGAATGATAGAGATCTAAAACCTGGATAGCTAATGCTGAAGATAAAACATCATAGGACATCTAGAAAAAAATTTAGAAGTTCTAAAAACATATATTTCCTAGTCTTTTGTTTTTTGGTTTTTTGGGTTTTTTTTACAGGGACAGAGAGAGAGAGTCAGAGAGAGGGATAGATAGGGACAGACAGACAGGGACGGAGAGAGATGAGAAGCATCAATCATTAGTTTTTCATTGCTATTCCGACACCATAGTTGTTTATTGATTGCTTTCTCACATGTGCCTTGACCACGGGTCTTCAGCAGACCAAGCCACCCCTTGCTGGAGCCAGAGACCTTGGGTTTAAGCTGGCAAGCTTTTGCTCAAGCCAGATGGGCCTGAGCTCAAGCTGGAGACCTCATCTTTCGCATCCCAGTCCAACGCTCTATACACTGCACCACTGCCTGGTTAGACAGGTTCCTAGTTTTTGATAGATCATTTACCTACCTCACCCTCACAAACTTTTCATCTGCTTGCTTTTCTTACCTCAGTAGTAACTGGCTCCATCCTGGGCCCAAACCAGCATTCTAAATATCATTCTTGCTTTGTTGTAAAGTATTTTACCTTAATTCTGCAGGTTATATAGAGACACCAAGGCAGGATACAGAAGAATTTTTAGGAGATTTATTAATAAGCCAGCTACATCTGACTTACACGGGGTAGAGCTAACCCAAATCGTGTTGCCCTGAACATAGCTCTGAGGCTAGTTATATAGGCATGATCACGTACGGGTTGGGGAGCATGACACAATAGTTAATTTACTAACAAGTTTGCAGCATTCATCTACAGGATCTATTGAAAGGAAAAAACATTCCTACATATTAAAACTTACAAGGTAACAATAGCAAAAAATGTCGTTTTACATATCAACACAGTAACAAAAAAAAATTGTCATTTTACATATCAAAAGACATCACCAAATCTTCTAGTGTCTACCCCTATCCCTGCCACCACAGCAAAATGGTTAGCTTAGATAAGGCCAAATGAAAATACCCTTGGAAAGCAACCAAGCTAGTCCCTGCTTGTTTAGTTTACATGTTTTTATACATATAAAAAATTTCAAGAGGGGTGATTATAACATATAAAATGTTACAGAATGTAAGTTTTTCAAGCAAGGGGGAGTGGTCTTGTGATCCCTTTGTCTAGAGGTACATGCATCAATCACACAATTTCAGGATGGGAAGGGGCTTACATGATGTCAGAGGATAAGCCTTTGTAAATTGCCCACTAAGGAGAAAGGGGAGAGTAAAGGGCTACTTAAATCTTCCTTCCTTCTTCCGCATTCCTGGCTGGCTATTTACCTTCTTCCTCACAGGTGTGGGGAAGAGGGGATTCAAGTCTCCTTCCTCCTTCCTCCTTCCATTCAAAACCTAGTACGAAAACCTCTCTATTTACAATATAATAACCCTTCCTAAGTATGAATGCAATTGGCCATGTTGAGCTGGTGTAAATCACACACAAGTATAAAAATCATATTTACAAAATCTCTCTGAAGCTCGGCCTAAATCATAAAATGCCTTTTAAGCCTCTTAGTAAAGGGAGTTTCTTATCTAGTGCATAATATGTCCTTATAAGCCAGGAAGCTACCCCATTCTTCTCCCTCCATTCTCCACAGAAAGGAGGGGGCAAGAAACTTGACTCTTCCTTCTAAAATATTAATACTAATTTTTGCGCCTGACCAGGCGGTGGCGCAGTGGATAGAGCGTCAGACTGGATTGCGGAAGACCCAGGTTCGAGACCCCGAGGTTGCCAGCTTGAGCGCGAGCCCATCTGGCTTGAGCAAAGAGCTCAGCTCGCCAGCTTGGACCGAAGGTCGCTGGCTCCAGCAAGGGGTTGCTCGGTCTGCTGAAGGCCCGCGGTCAAGGCACATGTGAGAAAGCAATCAAAGAACAGCTAAGGTGTCGTAACAGCAATGAAAAACTAATGATTGATGCTTCTCACCTCTCTCCATTCCTGTCTGTCTGTCCCTATCTATCCCACTCTCTGACTCTCTCTTTGTCCCTGTAAAAAAGAAAAAATTAATTTTTGCAATTCTTCGGCACCTTATCACAGTTTCTGCCTTCTTTCTTTTATTTAAAATGCCTATTCCTATTTTCTTTTGCTGTGTAACAAACCATCCTAAAATTTAGTGGCAAAAAACAAACAAACAAACAAACAAACAAACAAACACCTACCGGCTTAAAACAAAAATGCATTATTATCTCTTATGGTTCCATAGGCTAAACGAGCTTGGGTAGGTGGGAATTGCTTAGCTCTATGATGGTATTGTAATCAGTGGCTGAAGTGGGGTCATCTGTAGGCTTAACAGGACAAGATGTCCAAGATGGCACACTCACATAGTGGACAGTTGACGGTGGCTGTCAGCTGGGAGCTTAGCTGGGGCTGTCAGCCAGAGCAGCTTTGCATGTGTGACCTCTCCATCTGACTTGCACTTCTCAAAGTATGATAGTTATGTTCCCAGAGTACAAGTTCCAAGAAATAAGAAATGGAAGTTTCTGGGCCCTGGCTGGTTGGCTCAGCAGTAGAGCAAGGTCTGACATGTGGAAGTCCCGGGTTCAATTCCCAGCCAGGATACACAGGCGAAGTGCCCATCTGCTTCTCTACCATTTCCCCTCTCTTTTCTCTCTATCTCTATCTTTGCCTCCTGCAGTCAAGGTTCCATTGGAGCAAAGTTGGCCCAGGAGCTGAGGATAGCTCCATGGCCTCTGCCTCAGGTGCTAGAATAGCTTCTATTGCAGCAGAGCAATGCCCCAGAGGGGCCGAGCATTGCCCCCTGGTGGGCATGTTGGGTGGATCCTGGTAGGGTGCATGCAGGAGTCTGTCTGTCTGCCTCCCCACTGCTTCTCACGTTGGAAAAATACAAAAGAAAAAAAAGAGAGAGAGAGAGAGAGAAAGAAATGGAAGCTTCTGGTCTCTTAGTGGCCAAAAACTAGCACAGTGTCCCTCCTGCCATTTCTATTTGTCAAAGCAGTTATAGAACACACCCACACTCAAAAGGAGGAGCTATACAGGCTTCTATACAGTCAGATAATTTGGACAGTACAATTCCAGACCACAGATTTCTTTTTCCAGAATTTGAAGTTACAATAGAAACAAAAAATGAGATTACACATAAACTTTCAGAAAAAGAAGATGAATCGAAGATTATAGGGCCTGACCAGGTAGTGCGCAGTGGATAGAGTGTTGGACTGGGATGCACAGGACCCAGGTTCAAAACCCAAGGTCGCCAGCTTCATTGCAGGCTTATCGGCTTGAGCTCAGGGTCGCTGGCTTGAGCCCAAGATTGCTGGCTTGAGCAAGGGGTCACTTGCTGCTGTAGCCCCCCCAGTCAAGGCACATGCGAGAAAGCAATCAATGAAAAACTAAGGGGACTAAGGAGCCACAACGAAGAATTGATGCTTCTTCTCTCTCTCCTTCCTGTCTCTCCCTCACCCCCTCTCCTCTCTCTTTGTCACAAAGAAAAAAAGATTATAGGGAAGCACCTCAGGAACAATTGGATTCCATGGCAAAACATGAATCCAGGGAAGATAAAAATTTCCAGAAGTTTTAAACTAAAATAGCCCTGAAACCAGAACAGATTCTCAGATTTGGCAGAAGGATTGCCCCCATCTGGATCTCTGGTGAAACTATCCCCCAAGAAAAGGCTATTCCAGATTGGTCCCGTGGTATCAAGAGAATATTTAAATTCCAGGTCATGTCTCAGCTGCTCAACTATATAAAGATCAACAGACTGGGCAGGAGTGTTGATTGGTGCATCCTGGCCATCTTCACATGTGCTGGCTGCATCTGGGGCACTGGGTACACAGAGGAATTAGTCTGGAAGCAGGATGTAGCAAATACACATTAATAACAACCTCTAGAGGGGCACATGTGGGATTCTGTGTCTGTCTCCCCTCCTCTCACTAAAATTAAATTAAAAAACAAAACAAGCCTGACCAAGACATGGCGCAGTGGATAGAGCGTCGGACTGGGATGTGGAAGACCCAGGTTCGAGACCCCGAGCTTGCCAGCTTGGACCCAAGGTCGCTGGCTCCAGCAAGGGGTTGCTCGGTCTGCTGAAGACCCGTGGTCAAGGCACATGTGAGAAAGCAATCAATGAACAACTATGGTGTCACAACAGCAATGAAAAACTAATGATTGATGGATGCTTCTCACCTCTGTCCTTTCCTGTCTGTCTGTCCCTATCTATCCCTCTCTCTGACTCTCTCTCTGTCCCTTTAAAAACAAAACAAAACAAAACAAAACTTGTGAAGCCTAAATATGCTCATAATCTCTTAGACATTGCAATTCCATTTTTAGGATGTTATCCTAAGGTACAAAGATGTTGTTGTAGGCATTGTTTACAATGTCTAAATATCAGTGAAACAAAAATGTCCAGTAACAGGGAATTACATAAATTTTGGTGTATATATTCAGTAGAACGCGATGCAGTTTTAATGATATACACCTGTATGCACACCAAATAAGGTACAGATCTGAACTGACACCAAGATACCATTATAGATGGTTTCTTAGAATAACTGTAGATTTTTTTAAAATTTACATATTACATACATATGTATGTGCATGGAAATAAATCTGGAAAGATACATACTAAGTATATGAACTAGTTAACTGGATGATGGGCTACGTGAAATGATCTTTTTTATGTATATGTATGTTTTTTCATTAAAAACAAATTGTGTACCTAACTAAGTAAAAAAAGAAAAACCGAAAATAAATAAACAAACAAAAAAAAACAGAGAAGCTATAGATTCCACCTATCAACAGGAAGAGAGCCAATGAATTTGTAGTTGTCTTTAGTCTGCCATAATACCCCATTCCGTCCTGGCCATTATACTTCATAAAAAATCCTTCTAATCCTTCCCTTCAAACACGCTGCTGCTACCCTAGAATAGACCACCATCAAATTTTCTCTCAAATAATTGCAGCTTCCTAAATTGGACACCTGGCCTTCAATTTAGATGTTTCAAACCTGTTATCTATATTATAGCCTAAGTAATCTTCATGAAAATCAAAATGGAGTGAGTTGATCATGTCTTTAAAACCTTTCATGGGTCTCCAGCTTTCTAACGTGGGCCCAGCCTAATGGCTCCCACAAAGAAGGATGGCAAGAAGAAGAAGGGCCATTCTGCCATCAGCGAAAATGTGACCAGAGAACAAACACATCAACAGTCACAAGCTCATCCATGGAGTAGGTTTCAAGAAGTATGCCCCTCAGTCACTCAGAGAGATCTGGAAATTTGCCACAAAGGAAATGAGAACTCTAGATATACACATTGGCACCAGGTTCAACAAAGCCTATCTGGGCCAAAAGGAATAAAGAATGTCCCATACTGTATCTGGTGCAGTTGTCCAGAAAACATAATAAGGATGAAGATTATGCAACAAGTTCTGTACATCAGTCACCTACATGCCTGTCACCAACTTTGAAAATACACAGTCTGGCTTGTGGTGGTGCAGTGGATAGAGCATTGACTTGGAGCACTGAGGTCACCGGTTTGAAACCCTGGGCTTGCCTGGTCAAAGCACATACAACAAGCAAGCAATGAACAACTAAGTGAAGCAGCTATGAGTTGATACTTCTCACTTCCCCTTCCCCCTCTCTCTCCTCTTTCTGTAAAATCTGTTTTTAAAAGTCTACAAACATTTAATGTGAATGAGAACTAACTGCTGATAGTCAAAGTTATAAAACTGCCTTTGAAAAAAAATAAAATATTTTGGGCTGCCATTGCTATTAGAATAAAGTTCAAACACTTGATCATTTCCTAAGATGAGCTTGAGTGACCTGTCCCTCAATTACCTAGTCAGCTAAATCTCTCATGACACTGCTTCTCCACCCCTCACCAAATTTTCTGATTCATTGCTGTCTTAGTGGTGTCCAGTCAGAAAAACAGAAACCACTCTAAGTATTTTAAACAGAGGTAGTATAAAGCATTGTTTTCAAAGCTTGAGAGGGCCAGAAGGGCAAAATAATAAGGTTACCCAGAAGTGTTTATGAACCTCCTGAAATTCTAGTCTGGAGCAAGAGGGGAAATGTTATTATCCAATGCTCATGATTGTTATGTTTCTCAGGCCAACTCACTGCAATTACTGCCACCGCTAGAGCCAGTGATGTGGCTGAGGTGACCACTGCCACTACTGCTGCTGGAGCCAAGGAGTCCTTGCTCACTGGCTGCTATTGCTGCCACACTGGGGATGCTACCAACAGCAGTGAAAACATGGTGTCGCTCTTCCTCCTGCCTCCAGTCATTCACCATGCTTTCCATTGGAAGAAACTCTCCAGAAAGCAGTTTGCAGAGATATCTGGGCAGTGTGATTTGTGACTCAGTCCCCTAGAAATGGAGCTGAGAGCTAACAGACAGATGATTAGCAGAGTTGCTCTAAATGTGTTTGCATTTCATGAATTAATTCACCAAGCTCTTTCCCTTCAGGACATACCTTTTCTTCTGTCTGCAATGTTCTTCCCTATCATTCTACTTGACCCTGCTTTCTCCTGCTTGTTAGAATTCTCAGTACAGATGTAACTTCTTCCAGGATCTTTAATTCCCAATTTGAATTAAATTCTTCTATTCTATATTATCACGTTACTCTACATTACCGTTTTCTGTTTTTTTATTTCTTTTTGTTATTTATTTTCCTTTTTTATTTCTTTTTAATTTTTCCTGTTACCCTTTTCTTTTTCCTTTTTTCTTTCTTTTAGGTGAGAGGAGGGAGATAGTGCGGCAGACTCCCATATATACCCTGACTGGGATCCACCCGACAAACCCGTCTTGGGCTGATGCTCACACCAAGCTATTTTTAGCACCCGAGACTGATGCACTCAGACCAGCTGAGCCATCCTCAGCGCCTGGGGCTGATGCTTAAACCAGTTGAGCCTCTGGCTGTGGGAGGTAGAGAGAGAGAGTAGGGAGAGAAGGAGGGGGGTGGAGGAGCAGATGTTCACTTCCCCTGTGTGCCCTGACCAGGGATCGAACCTGGGATGTCTGCACACTGGGCCAATGTTCTATATCACAATTTTTATTGAATTCTTGTTTATAGAGAAATGAAATCAGTACCAAGACTGATGAGGTACATGGAACTAGTAAATAATATGCAAAATACAAATCATAAGCAAGCATCATTAGTAGCAGCTCTATGGAGCTATGTATATAATGATAGGAGTTGATGAATGGGGTGGGGCTCAGTGTAGTAGCAAAGCAGTTGAACCTGGTGTCTGCATTCTCAGAAGACTCATAAGCAAAGTGTGGGCATGTTCTAGCCTCCTTTCCCCTTCAAAAATCTTCAATCATTCTAGCACCTATTCATAGAGAAGTTGTGGGGAAACAGTATGGCTGTCAAAGAAAAATAATGACAATGGATTATTTCATCTTATTTATTGGTTCCATCCTAGAAGACTAGAATGATCTCCAAGCTACATGAGACTCAATGTCTCCTATGTTACTGTAAAGTCATTTACTTTAATGTTTCTTGTATTAATTTAAGTTACTTTGCTTTTAATTAACAAAAGCCATGTCATGCTATCATAAGTATAAAAGGAGAATACATTAGAAGGATAAAGGGGCAATAATGTAGGCAGGTCTGGATGGAACTGGAATCAGGAACTGAAAAACTTTCTGTATCTAAGCTCTTCTCTGTACAACTTCTTCCTTTTTCCTCTCTACAGGGTGACTCTGTCTGTTTCCCGTGGATGTGGAGGGTAGACAGCTGGCAGCTCCAGACAAATGAGTTACATGTCTTTTCAGGGTCTCATACTAATGCAAAGTTTCTCAGCCTCACACTATTGTCGTTTAAGCCAGAAATTTCTTTGTGGTGAGGGCGGGCCTGTGCACTGTAGGATGTTTAGCAGCATCCTTGGCCTCACCTATGAGATGCCATAACACCTAGCCTCTCCCCTGCCCCAGTTGTGACAATCAAAATGTCTGCCAATATGCCTGGGGGGCAAAAATCACCTCAGGTAAGAGCCACTGGTCTAGACCATCTAGGTTTTTATTATTCAACATCAAATCTCCAGAAGAGAGAATCTGATTGGTACATCTTTTTTTTTTTTTTTTTTTTTTTTTTTTTTACAGGGACAGAGAGAGCGATAGATAGGGACAGACAGACAGGAATGAAGAGAGATGAGAAGCATCAATCATCAGTTTTTTGTTGCGACATCTTAGTTGTTCATTGATTACTTTCTCATATGTGCCTTGACCACGGGTCTTCAGCAGACCGAGTAACCCCTTGCTCAAGCCAGCAACCTTGGGTCCAAGCTGGTGAGCTTTTTGCTCAAGCCAGATGAGCCCAAGCTCAAAGTGGTGACCTCGGGGTCTCGAACTTGGGCCCTCCACATCCCAGTCCAACATTTTATCCACTGCACCACCGCCTGGTCAGGCTGATTGGTACATCTTGATCTCCATGTCCAACTTGAATAGCCAGGACATAGAGTCATGCAGCAGAAATATTGCTTCCAGAAGTTTAGACCTGTGGGAGGGGTGGTCAGTTCCCGGAAAAGAGGACTAGACAGTTACTCCAGTAGGTGCGCATTATATTTCCTTAACCCCGGAAAAAAGGTGGTGTAGCCTGACTCTTATCTAATATATTCATATGTGGTTTAAGGGAATATTTTTTCATAGATGTGTTTATGATATCTATAATATCTATAAAGTAATACCTCGGTTTTCATTGACTTTGGTTATTATCGGTTTTGGTTTTCATTAATCATTTCCTAGAAATTTTTGTCTCAGTTTTCGTCAGTTGCCTCAGATTTCGTCAGTGTGCCCATGTGACCTCGCTGCTAATTTTGTGAAAACAAAGGATGACTCACAGGTTCTCCTGCTCAGAGTGGCTTGCTTTCTTGTTGTGTGAGCATCACCTTGTGTATCTAGCCAAACAATTCCATTGCTTTCCAGTGTTTTTGTGCTTTTTTTATTGATTGCAGTGCTAATACTACAATTACATGTAAGTGATTACTGCATATACAATATTCAGTGTAATGTGTTTTTGGTATGTATTTTGGAGTGTCTAGAATGAATTAATTGGATTTACATTGATTCACATGGAAATAATTGCTTCATTTTTCATTGGTTTTAGATTTTGCTGATTGCTTTCAGATAGATTATTGATGAAAACCGAGGTATCACTGTATACAGTACCTTTAAATTCTCATTTATTTATTTAGCAACAGACAGACAGAAAGGGAGAGGGAAGGAAAGCATCTATTCAAAGTTGCCAGACATTTAGTTGTTGATTGATCGCTTTTCATATGTGCCTTGCCCAGGGGGCTCCAGCTGAGCCAGTGACCCCTTGCTCAAGCCAGTGAACTTGATCTTCAAGTCAGTGACTTTTGGCTAAAGCCAGTAATCTTGAGGTTTCTAACCTGGGTGGGACCTCAGCATCCCAGATGAATGCTATATCCACTGCGCTACCACCAGTCAGGCACCTTTAAATTCTTTTTTTTTTTTTTTTTAATTATTTTTATTACTTATTCATTTCAGAGAGGGGGGAGAGAGAGAGAGAGAGGAGGGGAGGAGCAGGAAGCATCAACTCCCATATGTGCCTCGACCAGGCAAGCCCAGGGTTTCGAACCAGCGACCTCAGAGTTGTAGGTCGAGGCTTTAATCCACTGTGCCACCACATGTCAGGCGGCACCTTTAAATTCTTAACCCCAATCTTCCACTATCAAGCTTTTGAAATAAAAGTAGCTGGGTTTTTTTTTTCATTTATTTCTTCATGAGGATATTTATTGTGTCTCCTCTGTGCCAGGTCCAGGGCTAGACCTTAGCGTAAGGTGACCAGATTTTAAAATTGGTAAAGCGGGACACCATTGATGGCGGGGGGGGGTTCTTCATTAAAAATTTGTTCTATATGGTCTGACCTGTGGTGGCACAGTGGATGAAGCGTGGACCTACAATGCTTGAGGTTGCCGGTTCAAGACCCTGCACTTGTCTGGTCAAGGCACATATGGGAGTTGATGCTATCTGCTCCTCCCCCCTTTCTCTCTCTCTCTCTCTCTCTGTCACTCTCTCTCATCTCTAAAAAAAAAAAAAAAGATAAATAAAAAAAAGAAATTAAAAAAAAATTAAAAATAGAGATCTCTATTAAAAAAAATTTGGTCTATATGGAGCAAAAAAATTTTTCATAGAATGCAAAAATAGTATTGTAATATATTTTATTAAATTTCAACATAACTACAATTTACAAATATAATACATTAAAAAGATTATGTAGCCTGACCTGTGGTGGTGCTGTGGATAAAGCGTCGACCTGGGAACACTGAGGTCGCCAGTTCAAAACCCTGCACTGGTCTGGTCAAGGCACATATGGGAGTTGATGCTTCCAGCTCCTCCCCCCTTTCTCTTTTTCTCTCTCTCTCTCTCTCACTCTGTGTCTCCTCTCTAAAATGAATAAAATAATTTTAAAAAAAGAGGCAATGGGTTCCTGACTCACTTCCACCAACTAAAGGCAAGCAGTTGGCCATGGACAGGTTGAAGCAGGAAGGTCCTGTTTCTGGCATACAGGACACAGAGAGAAAAAACATACCACATCCACAGAGTGAGATTTTGGTGCCAGATGTTGGTAATGGGGGAGGCAGAAAGGCATATAGCAAGTCTCCATATCTCCTGCTCAATTTGCTGTGAACCTGAAACTACTCTAAAAAAAGTCTATTAAAGAAAATTAACCAGAAGTTGTTTTTCTTTTTTAATGCGGGCTGCCTGATTTGCTTTGGTTGTAGAAGCACATCTTCTGGTTCCCACACCTCCTCTTCTTCTCCCACTTCCTTATTTTTCTTGCCCTTTTCTTTACCTTTCTTAGGCCTTTCCTACTGTGGTACTTTTGACATTTTTCCAAACTACTGACACAAGAAGGTAGAATCTGCCCTATGTATGCTGTTTGGAAACGTAGCATAATTAGGTTTTTCCATCCTTGGAATGTGCCATGAACTTCCCCTGTCCACTTAGTGCTGTCAAATAATGGGTTTGCCAGGGCTCTGTTGTCTCTCCAGGGGTCCTGCCCACCCCAGTGCCAAAGAAATCCTCATGGTGAGAAATCACAGTGAACCGACATGTGGATCTGAGGGGTATGCCTACCTGGGTCATATAGTACTCCTTCATTCAGCTTATCCCAGTATCTCCCAGAAAAAGTGCTGTGAAGATTAGCATCTTGGTCAACAGCTTTATCTGCACATTGAGATCTTTTGGCAAGTGTCCTTCTATGGGAAGTACCTCGGTGTCCTGTGGTGCACAAGAACCTTCCCCTTCCTTCACTTAATGCATGAAACTAACCTTGAGTGACTCTGTGACTTAGCCTAGCTTGAAGAAGAGAAATCCTCTGCCACAAACTCATGACATTATGAGCCTAACATTTCCATGATGTTGGAAAACTTTCTTTGCAGATTACATCCATCAAAATCCAACATTATATATTTTTTTATTAAGTTTTGATTTAAACATAATACAACTTATTTTTTGTGAGAGAAAGAGAGAGAGAGAGAGGTAGGAAGGGAGATTAGAAGCATCAACTCGTAGTTGCATTACTTTAGTTGTTCATTGATTGCTTCTCATATGTATCTTGATTGGGGGTTCTAGCTGTGTCAGTGTCCTTTTGCTCAAGCCAGTGACCTTGGGCTTCAAGCCAGCGGCCTTGGGCTCAAGCCAGCAACCTTGGGCTTCAATACAGCAACCTTTGGGCTCAAGCCAGAGATCATGGGATCATGTCAATGATTTCACGCTGAAACGAGTGACCTTGGGGTTTGGAATCGGGGACTTCAGCGTCCCAGGTCGACACTCTGTCCACTGCGCCACCACCAGTCAGGCACAAATAGGGTTTATTCTGGGGTGATGTGCACGTTTTGGAACTAGGTTAGTAGTTCTTAACCTTTTTTGAGGTTCCGAACCAACCAGTTTCATATGCGCATTCACCGAACCCTTCTTTAGTGATAAATAAAATATGATTTTTTTTTTCCAAATTCAAGACATAGGTATATGTTTTTTTACTGGTGCACAAAATGAGCTGTGCATGAACATCACCTTGCTCAAAGAACAAAACCAACAAAGTGCATGAACTCACAACAAATTACGGTATTATTTTATTCTGGCCTCCGCGGCAGAGGCTTCTCTATGAACCCCTGAGACCAACTCATCGAACCCCTAGGGTTCGATAGAACCCAGGTTAGGAACCACTGAACTAAGTAGAGATAGTAGTTGCAAAATATTGTGAATGCACTAAGTGCCACTGAATTGTTCACTTTAAAATAAAATGGCTAATTTTATGTGATGTAAATTTCACAAAAAAAAATACACAAAAGCCTATGAAGTTGTATGTGACTTATATAAAGCGCAGGAAGAGGAATGGCTCAGAAAGGCCTCGGTCTGTAACAAATTTTTTCTGCTGATGTTTTGTCTGAGTGACTGATGTAAGTGCAGCTGTATGCTGGGCCCCAAAGTTCTTGTTTCTTTTGAATTTCCAAGGAAACCAGTGCTTCTTCCCATGGAGGTGGGTCTTCATTTCAGGGTCAGACCCAGCGTCTGGACTGTGTTTGCTTGAGCCATGCGTTTTGTGTTTGTTACTGTGATTTAGAGGCTGAGATAAAGAACTACTATCAAAGGACTGCATGTTCCCTGCTGGATCACTGTGGGCCTGCACAGCATCCCCAGAGGCCACAGGTTTACTGGGCAGGAACAAAGCTGCTTTTGTATGATGAAGCAGCTAGAAGGTACATTTTTCTCTGGGGTGAACTGTTGGCCCTGCAAGGCAGAAAGATCTCTTTCCATTTCACAGAGCACCTTGTTTCCTGTCTGAGGGTTAGTGGGCCTTCACGCCCACTCAGGACTAGACTGCATGCTGCAGAGCATGGGGGATTGGGGAGGCAAGGTGCCACTGATTGTTCAGGCCAAGTCAGAAGTTTTCCTGGCAACCCCTTGACAACGCAGAAGAGAGTCACAGAACCAAATGACATGTGCTCTCCCGGAGGTCTCACTGCTGCAGTTGGCCTGGCAGAGATAAGGCTGGGCTAATTCAGCCTTTGATCCCCTCCCCCGCTTATTTCTGGTGCTTCCTACCTCATTGTAAAACCCCCATTCAGAGCCCTGGCCAAAACTTCCTGTTAGTAAACACCCAACCACTCCTGGCTTCTCTCCTTCACTAATATGGTCCCACCTGTTCTGTATCCATTCTTCCATTCTTGTAAAGTCTTCTGGCACAAAATCAAACTACTATTTTCAGGTTCTATTTTGGCAAGGCACTTGCAGGTATTTATCATATGATGGTTCATTTAATCTTTGTAATTACCATAGAAAGTAGGTATTACTAAATCCATTATACAGTTACAAAAACAGACTCAGAGCGATTGGGATTTGGCCAAGGTAAACAGCTACTGAGTGATGGGATACAATTCAAACTCTCAATTTAATGTTCAATAATTGATCCCTACTAATAAACCAGGTATTGAAGAAATTACCCCTCCTAAATGACACATGCCTCAATAGAGTAAAAGTAGCAGACTTTTGTGGTAGTAGTGTTATGCAGTGAGTCCTCACTTAACCGTGTGGATAGGTTCTTGGGAACTGTTACTCTAAGTGAAATGACGCCTGACCAGGCAGTGGCGCAGTGGATAGAGCGTCGGACTGGGATGCAGAAGACCTAGGTTCGAGACCCTGAGGTCGCCAGCTTGAGCGCGGGCCCATCTGGCTTGAGCCAAAGCTCGCCAGCTTGGACCCAAGGTCGCGGCTCCAGCAATGGGTGGCTCGGTCTGCTGAAGGCCCATGGTCAAGGCACATGTGAGAAAGCAATCAATGAACAACTAAGGTGTTGCAAGGGCAATGAAAAACTAATGATTGATGCTTCTCACCTCTCTCTGTTCCTGTCTGTCTGTCCCTATCTGTCCCTTTCTCTGAATCTCTCTTTGTCCCTATAAAAAAAAAAAAGAATTCTAAGTGAAATGACATGTAAGGAAACCAATTGTACCAGAGGCTAATTGGTATAAACAATAGTTAAGTTCCTATGGTGTAGTCCTGGTCATGGAAACATCATCAAACTTCTAAATAAAGATCCCGAACACTTGTAATAGTAACCACTGAAATAAATGTGAGCTGCACATACATTTAAGACAAATGAATAATTAACAAGTAAGATTATTATTTTTCAACCAGCTGATTCCACCTCAGGGTCAAGAGTGGTCAGAGTCCCTCCCTGAAGGAAGCACAGGGCCAAGGAGGTACCCACTCTGGACAGGTAGCCCTTCCATTAGAGGCCACTTGCACTCATCCACACTCACTAGACAGGAACAATGTAGACACTTGATATATCTTGTAGGTCCTCAGTTGCCTGGGGATTCTACAGAAAAAAGCAGTCTACTTCCTGCCTGGCCCAAAGGAACTAAGCACACAATGAAGTATAATTACCAGTTTGCTAAATACTATCACAACGCAATGGATACTAAGTCTTGCAATGTCTTCCCCACCCATCCCTGGTATTCCCATGTGCTATTTTTTTTAAATATACATACTAATTATGACTTCTTTCTTCACCTAATATGTAGTAGATGTCTCATGTTGGTGTTTATAGATCTATCTTTTGTTTTTCCTTTTTCTTTCTATTAAAGGTAACCCATGGGCTATTGACTGAATAGATCTGGGAAGGGGAAATAAGTTCTGCCCTTGAAAAAACTATTTGACAAAAATTAAAGCCTTTTTATTTTTTAGGAAGACATTTAAATTTAGATTGCATTTAAATGCATTTGGCTTATATTTAAATTTAGATTGCTCTAAATCACAAAGCAATTGGAGAGTCTCAAAAATGACATTTTGGCTTGACTCTTGCCGTGTGCTTTGTCATTCCTTCACAGAACCAGCCAAGTCCACTTCCTAAGAGATGGCAGGACCTAGCCTTAGGTAGCACGATTCAGGGAGAAGTTGTTGGTTAAATGACTGACTGATGAAAACCCGTGGGCAGATGGACAGAGGCAGGAAAAGACCATGAAAAAGTGAAAATACTGTATTTATGTAATGAAATTATGATGAAACTGAATTCCCTAAAGTTGCCTTTTGGTATGATTAGAATATTGTTAAATAAAATTTGGGTTCAAATATTCACTTGCAATCACACCCACTGGGTGGAACCCTACACAGAAGTCAAAAAGTATAAAGTATGTCTATAAAGCACTAGCATGGAAGGATGTACAAGATGTAGTTATGAGAAGAGAGAAAGTACATTTCAAAAAGGAAGTACTTTAGTGCAGTCATATTGTTTTTTATCCTATCCGCCCCTCCATGTGTATTTGATTGCATACATACAAAGAGAGATGTAGAAGGTGGAAGCAATCCACTAAGCCAATAACTGGTTATTCCTGGGAAGGAGAAGAATAGGAAACTTTCCCTTTCTGTGTTCATATTGCTATATTGTCGGCTTTGTTTATATGTATATATGCTGATTTTAACAAACATTTAAAATCTATTCTTTAGCCTTCCTTTTTTTTGTTTTTCTGCATATACTCAGGTATTAATTTTGTGGATAGCAATAAAAAAATATAAACCACCCATTTCAGCCATACTTTTTAAGGGGGGATTTCATTTAAAAAACCTAATTCTTGGAACTTCTGTTGAAATTGAGGCTTACAATTTCTAATTGAATGGTTTCAAACCAACACTGGGTGTGACTCTTCAAAGATTCTTAGCTCTCATGATGGAAAAAGCAACTGTTCTAGCAAATAGTTTCTCTTCCCTGCGCAGTGAAAATATGAAATCACCATCGACATTTTCATCTGTGTAGGTAATAATTTCCTTCCATTAACCTGTCTTCTCTCTCTTTTTTCCTCTGTTTATTTGAGAGGAAACTTATGTATATTGTCTCACTGTAGTTGGCTGTCAGAAAGAATGATAACCAACTTTAGAAGGGGATAAACAAGAGGAACTAGACTTACTGGCTGGTCTTTTCATTAATAGCTATCACATGAAATACTCTCATGTGTTAAGAAAGAAAAAAAAAGAGTAAAAGAGTAGTCAACTGTTGAGTCTTTGGTTGTTTCAGTTACCCCTCAATTCTGAGGCATGGGAGTTAGCTCAATGGCTCCTAATGATCTTTTCTCATCTTGTATGTGACTCACCTCAACGGATGCCTCTTCCCTCAAGGTACCTGCTTTTCCCTCAGGGAACAGAGCAAACAGAATGCCATCATGATTCTTTCTCAGGTAACACTCTTTCAAATACTTTGAGAAGTCACACAGAGTGTTGGTTTTGTTGTAAAGTACCCAGTCCACAATTCTGCCAGTTATCGTAGAGACACCATCCAGATGAGTTTTGAAGAGTTTTATTAAAGGAGGAAATTTATTAAATATGCTGGCTGCATATAGCTTACATGGGGCAGCAGTCCCAAATTGTGTGCGCCTATAATATTCTAGGGGCTGGTTATATACCCTTAATTATACATGGGCAGGGAAAAAGCCTGACATCACAGCATAAGCTTATAACCTTTGTTTTCACCTATACAGGTTTGGGAAAAGGATGAAAGGGGGGTGATGGGACATAATTCATTAGCAAGTTTATAATATCTGTCTATAGGATTCATATAAAGACGCTTCTACACATTAAAACTTACAAGACAGCCTGACCGGGTGGTGGCGCAGTGGATGGAGCGTCGGACTGGGATGAGGAAGACCCAGGTTCGAGACCCCGAGGTCGCCAGCTTGAGTGCTGGCTCATCTGGCTTGAGCAAAAGCTTGCCAGCTTGGACCCAAGGTCGCTGGCTCCAGCAAGGGGCTGCTCGGTCTGCTGAAGGCCCGCGGTCAAGGCACATATGAGAAAGCAATCAATGAACAACTAGGGTGTCACAATGGCAACGAAAAACTAATGGTTGATGCTTTTCACCTCTCTCCGTTTCTGTCTGTCTGTCCCTATCTATCCTTCTCTCTGACTCTCTCTCTGTCCTCTCTCTGTCCCTGTAAAACTTATAAGACAACACAATGGTAAAATGTAACTTTACATATTAAAAGACAGTCCTATATTTTCTAGTGTTCATTTGCTATTCCTTTGTCCAGGGATACATACATTAACTACATGTTTTCAGGTAGGGAGAGGTAGTTTCCATGGGGGCAAATGCCTGTAAATGGCCCATTAATATAAGAAAAGGTTTAATTTAATCTTTCTCTTCCTGCACCTGGCTAGCTATTCACCTATTTCCTTACACATGTGGGGAAAGGTCAGAGAATCCAAATCTCCTTCCCCTCTGCATTTACAATACAATGCTATTGGCCATCCTGGTATTTATGCTAATTATACAAGTACAAAGATCATTTACAAAATCTCTCTGCATACCTAGCCCAAATTAATAAAATGTTCTTTAAGCTTCCTAAAATATTAATATTAATTCTGTAGCTTTTGGTACCTTACAACAGTTTGAACCTGTTCAATTAGAAATTGTATGCCAGCCCTGGCCATTTGGCTCAGTGGTAGAGTTTTAGCCTGGCATGTGGATGTCCTGGGTTTGATTCCTCATCAGGGCACACAAGAGAAGTGACCATCTGCTTCTCTACTCCTCCCCATCCCCCTCCTCTCTCTTGCTCTCTCTCTCTTTCCCTCCTGTAGCCATGGCTTGATTGGTTTGAGTGCATCAGCCCCAGGTACTGAGGATAGCTCTGTGGAGCCTCTGCCTCAGGCACTAAAAATATCTCAGTTGCAAGCATGGCACCAGATGGGCAGAGCATCAGCCCTCAGACAGGGATTGTCTGATGGATCCCAGTTGGGGTGCATGCGGGAGTCTGTCTCTCTATTTCCCCTCCTTTCACTTGGAAAAAAAGAAAAATAAAATAGAAATTGTAGGCCTCACCTGATCAGGTGGTAGCACAATGAATAGAGCTTTGACCTGGAACACTGAGGACCCAGGTTCAAAGCCCCAAGGTCACTGGCTTGAGCATAGGCTTGCTGGCATAAGCCCGAAGGTCACTGCCTTGAAGCTCAAGGTTGCTAGTTTGAGTGAAGTGTCACTAGCTTGGCTGGACCACCCCCTCCCCATCAAGGCACATACGAGAAAGCAATCAGTAAATAAAGTGCTGCAACTATGAGTTGATGCTTCTCATCCTATCTCCCTTCCTGACTGTCCCTCTCAAAACACAAAAAAATATTTTTAAGCCTTAATTTCAACACAAGTACCAAGAATTAGATTTTTAAAATGAAATTATCCCCCAAAAATGTATAGCTGAAGTGGGTGATTTAAATTAATATTGTTTTATTGCTAGCCACAAAATTAATATATGATTAAACACTGGGGAACAAAATTTTTGTTGCATCCACAAAAACACTTGTTCTTACCTAATTTGAGTGTGCTGATCTCAAATCTGACATTAGTTTTTCTCTATAAGCTACAGTTTCTTTGCAATTCAAGATTTTAGGTTTTTATCTTATTGTAAAATTTTCAACATTTAGATTAACATAAAGAAGGAGAATGTCTTCTTGGGCATTTTCATTTTTGTGAAAATATAATTTATATAATGCAGTAAATACACTAATACACTAAAAGATGTGATTTCATCAGAATTTGTCTACAATTTCAAAATAGAACATATTCAAACACTTATTTTAATCATAAAATTTGCGGAAAACATTTAAAATCTATTCAGGCAAAATTTTGCGTTTTTAGCTTCTGTGTTTGTGTACTTGTTGAGGACAATCTTGTTTGATGCTTTAGCAGTAGTCTGATCATCACTAATAGCTCCAAGATTTTCGAAAAATTTATCAAGGTGACTGTTCAGGAAGTGAATCTTAACGCTCATGTTACATCCAATGTCGCAGAAAGTCAATAGCATTGTTTGAACCAGAAGTCCATAGTTTTCTGCTTTTTGTTGCCAAGGAAGTTCTTTCCAACTGCCACAAAAGACTGCCATGCTGCTTTCTCCTTATTCATCTTCCTGGCAAATTCTTCCTCTCGTATAAGGGTTCAAATTCGAGGTCCATTGAATACACCTGCTTTTATCTTCTCGAAAGACAAGCCAGGAAAAGCAGAAATAATATGTTGAAAGCATTCAGTTTCTCTATTGAAAGCCTGAACAAACTGCTTCATTAAGCCAAGTTTGATGTGAAGTGGGGGGAAAATGATCCTGTCTCAATTAACTACAGATTCATTCACAATATGTATTTTTCATCCCTACTTCCAGAGCTTCATGTTTCAGCCACTCCTTCTCTGTCCAGTGTGTCTCCTGAGCTCGGCTGTCCCACAAACAAAGAAAGCAAGGTACTTTGCGAAAACTTTCTGTTGTCCTAGCAGGAAATTGACCATTTTAAGATCCACACAAATGATCCAGTTATGCTCCTCATATTTCAGAAAATCGAGGACAATTTTTTTATTCATTTTTTTTCTTTTTTACAGGGACAGAGAGAGAGAGAGAGAGGGATAGATAGGGACAGACAGACAGGAACGGAGAGAGGTGAGAAGCGTCAATCATTAGTTTTTCGTTGCTGTTGTGACACCTTAGTCGTTCATTGATTGCTTTCTCACATGTGCCTTTACCACGGGCCTTCAACAGACCGAGCAACCCCTTGCTTGAACCAGCGACCTTGGGTCCAAGCTGGCAAGCTCTTTGCTCAAGCCAGATGGGCTCGCCCTCAAGCTGGCGACCTCAGGGTCTTGAACCTGGGTGTTCCGCATCCGACGCTCTATCCACTGCACCACCGCCTGGTCAGGCGAGGACAATTTTTATGTCATTATAATCTTCTCGCAGATGAGTTGAATAACCAATTGGAACCACTGCATAAACATTAGCATTGTGTAGGAGAACACATTTCAGACTCTGTTTAGAGCTGTCAAGAAATAGCCGCCATTCTGTTGTTTTGTAAGTGGTAACACCTAGCTGGCTGAGAAGACTACTGATATCATGACAGTAAACAAAGTGTTTGTCTTCGGAAAAAAGGTCCACAAATATTTGTTTACGCTTCCTGAAATGGAATACTTTAGCTGACCGGTGAAGTCCATTCTTTCCTTGAAGCCTGGAAGCTAATAACTCAACTTCTTTCTTTGATAGACCCAAATCTCTTACTAAGTCATTCAATTTGGGTTAGCTAAACTGCTGAGGGATTAATGACTGCTTGGCATTAGAAGGAAACCCTTCAGATTCTACAACCATTTCCTCATGCATCTTATCAAAATACACTTGATCACCATGTTCACTTTCTTTTTCCTTAGAAGAAATAAAACCATTGAAAACTGGAACTGGGAGTGTCTCAGAGTGTGGGATAGGTCGTATTGCTGAAGGAATATTAAGATATGTGATATATGCTGTTTTTTCTTGCCGATGTCCTTTGTATGGGTCAGACAGAAATAACAGTCATTGATTGCTGAGGTCCTTAGGTTCATGCCAAACCATGGGAATACCAAAAGGCATTCCTTTGCATTTCCTTTTTTCCAGTCACAAAGCATTTCTTCACAATTATGACACACAATATGAGGAGCCCAATTCTTGTCTTGATCTCCAAGGGGACCTTGAAAATAGGCAATACATGCATGTGGCACAAATGATGAAATATTGCGCCTTTGACATTGAAGTGTGTAACAGCCACATATATAACAAAAGGTGTCAGGACTATTCTTACATTTATGCCTACTCAAAGAAGCCATGATTCAATCTTAAACAAAATAAGAGGGTGTTTTTATCAGATAATTTTTTACATTTAAAAACAACTACAATGATGTAAAAGTGATGCTTGTAAAACATTAATTGTTGCCTTGTGGTTATGTTTACAAACCAATGCATGCCATTAACTGTAACAAAAAGAAATTAAAATTGCATAAAAACTAGAGCATGCACCAAAAAAATGGATTTCATATTTGGAATCAGTGATGCAGAAATATATAGAAACAGTTCTAAAACGTCATGCAACCAGAAACAAAAAGAAAATTTTTCCCAGTATTATAAACTCTAAATCAAAAACCTCATCTCGTTCTTGTCAAAGGTATTTTTTGAGCCTTCTGTATTACTAGGTATTTCATTTATAACATGGTCTTGAATGTATTTACTTGCCAATCTGCTAGGGATACAATCTGTATTGTAATTTTTTCTGAAATGTCTAGACTAGAGAGAGTGTTATCTTGCTTCTTGCTGAAAATAACTTGTTAAGAGGAACTAGTTGTAGGTGTTCTAACAGGCTAACCATGTTGAAGGACATTATTTGCCTACATAGTGTACCACCTCATCTATGGGTTAAAAGAAAAGGGAAAATTTCTGTTATCCCTAAGATTGGGAGAAATCTTTATTTTAGCTTCTGTCCCATTTTTGGACATGAGCAGATGGGCCAGGACACTCCAATAAATTAGCCAAGGCTGCTGCTATAGGTCACAAAGCTGAATAATCTGAGAAGTTCATGTCACATCAGTTCTCTCTCCTGACCCACCCACTCCCCCTTGTCACTTGGGAAAATATGGAAAAGATACATTAACCTAACAATGCACTGCTGACCACAGAAGTTTTCGAGTTCTAGGGTCTCAGCTACGCCCTGCTGTTGGGTCATGGGCAGTTCAGCCTCCTTAGCTGGTTTCTTGACATGGCAAAAAGAAACAAAGTTCAAAACTGAAACACCAAAAAGCAAAGCCTGGAGGAAATGTGGCCCAGCAGGTTGCCTGTTGTCACAGCAACCCATTTTTTGGTCCAGATTGACATCTGAAATCTGAACAGTGAAAATATTTTTGCTACTATTGTGGGAGGTGTCATCTGTGCTGGAAAAAATGAGTAAGACCTGTGGAGGGTTAAGTTCAGCCCCACTGAGAAGTTGTACATGGTGCTGAAACCAGCAAGAAAGGTCAGAATATTTCAGATTTTCTTTCACGAGGTTATATTAAGGAAACTGTAGTGGGAAACTGAAAGTTCAGCCTGGGCACAATTCTGATACTTAAAAGAAAGAATAAAAATCTCCCAAATGCAGCTGATTTATTTATGTGGAAATGTGGCATCTGGTGAACATTATACCCTGTTTATTGAGGCAGGGCATTTGTTGCTTTTTGAGATACTTGCTCCTCAACTGGAATTGATGGTTTCTTTTCTTTACAAGGACAGAGAGAGAGAGAGTCAAAGAGAGGGATAGATAGGGACAGACAGGAATGAAGAGAGGTGAGAAGCATCAATTATTAGTTTTTCATTGCCGTTGCGACACCATAGTTGTTCATTGATTGCTGTCTCACATGTGCCTTGACCATGGGCCTTCAGCAGACCGAGCTACCCCTTGCTGGAGCCAGCGGCCTTGGGTCCAAGCTGACGAGCTTTTGCTCAAGCCAGATGGGCCTGCGCTCAAGCTGGCAACCTCGGGGTCTCAAACCTGGGTCTTCCACATCCCAGTCCGACGCTCCATCCACTGCGCCACCGCCTGGTCAGGCTATGGAGGTACTTTTAATGACAGGTCACAGACAAAATAATAATACTGTAGTAACAACTCTTCATGCAGTGCCATCTATGTGCCAGGCACGTATGCTGACAATACTGCAAGGTTGGTATTGTGGCTTTTTTACAAATGAGAAAACAGTGTAACTTGGTCCAAAGCCTCATGAATAGTAATATAAACACAAGAGTTTTCTGATGCCAAAGATCTCTACCCACTGGATCTCAACTAAAAGCAGCAAGTTCTGGGGACACAGGAAGACAGGTTTGGATGAAGTAACCTGTTTTGTTTTGCTACTAGAGTGTGGCCAGGGTTGAGGTGGGCCATGTACAGGCCTGCCCACAGAAGAGCCAAATGACTTCTCATGCTGTTTTTTCCCAGTTTGTGAGACCAGAAACCAAGGACTTTGGGTGATGGCACCACTTAGTGGACAACTGCTCAGAAAAGGCAAGGTTGCTTACATGAGTTAGCATCTGATTCAGGGTTTCCAGACCTCAAAAATGAAAATATAGGACACACTCAAGTAAATTTGAATTTCAGATCAACAACAAATCCTTCTTTAGTATAAGTATGTTCCTTGCAATACTTGGGACATACATTAACAAAGTATTTCTTGTTAATCTGGAATTCAAATTGAATTGCACCTTATCTGGTACAATACTGTGATTTATGAGATATTGGCCTTCATCAAGAGTTCTGGGCTCACAGCTCCCCAAACCCTTGGAATCATCTAAGTGTTAAGAGTGAAAATTGTGTCTTTTCTTAAGAAGTGACTTTAGACCCCACCCAAGGATGGGGCTGGTTGCCAGGGGAACCAACCCTATAATTAGAGGGTTGGAACTTTCAGTCTCATCTTCCTGACTCCTCCAGGGTGGGGCAGGGCCTGGAGGTTGGGGCAATTGCCAAAAGGCAATGATCTGGTCAATCATGACTATGTAATGACCCATAAAATCAGGTCTACTTGTTGGCCCTTCTTTGGAGCTGCCATGGTGGGGAACCAGAATGTTTCCCAAGTTCCTTCACTGGAGATCTCACCCTTTGTATCACTTCATCTGGCTATTGATTTGTATTTTTTATTTTCATTTGTAATAAATGCTAATCTAGTGGGTAAACAGGTTTTCTTGAGTTCTATGAGCCATTCTGGCAAATGAATTGAATCCAAGGAGGGGGTTGTAAGAATCTCTGATCTATATTCAGTTGGTCAGAAGTACAGGTAACAGTCTGGACTTGCAATTGCCATCCTGAGTTGGAAGGGGTTGGAGCCTGGACTTGTGGCTGGTGTCTCAATGTGTGTGTGTGAGGTAGATGAGAGACTGAACCCTCAACCTGTGCTGTGGAATCTAATGCTATCTCCTGGTACAGAGTGTCAGAACTGAGTTGGAAGTGGGTCCAGAAACTCGACTCATCTGGTAATCCCAGACTCATTATATCACATTGTTGCTGTTGACTCTGTTTAGAAGGCTCTTTCTCACCATCTCCATAAGTCAAAATTATGTCCATCTGTCAAATCTCAGCCCAAAGACCACTTCTCTCACGAAGCTGTCTCCTACAACCTGTCCTGTGTAGTGTAGCTCTTCCATGGCCCTTATCTATAGAGCCCATCACACAGTTCGCTACAAAATTGAACCAGCTTCTTTTTTTAAAAATTTTGTATTTGAGAGAATGATTTCTTGTTATTTTCAGCCAGAAGTTAAAGATTCCACCAAAACTGGGAAAATTGACAAAACACGGTTGAACTTAAACCTTCAAGGAAATTAAGAAGGTCAAGCAAAGCAATGTATGGAGAAACCCAAGATTAGTTTGGGATAAATGTAAGAATTACATTCAGTGCTGGCTGGTTGGCTCAGTGGATAGAGTGTCAGCTGGTGTATGGACGTCCCAGGTTTGATTCCTGGTCAGGACACACATGAGAAGCAACCATCTGCTTCTCTTTCTCTCCCTCTCCCCTCCCACAGCCAGTGTCTCAATTGTTCCAAGCATCCGCCTCGGCCTCGGGTGTGGGTGCGGGTACAGAGGATAGCTTGGTTGATTTGAGCATCAGCCCCAGACAGGGGTTACCAGGGTGGGGCACATGCGGGAACCTGTCTCACTATCTCCCCTTCTCTCACTTAAAAAAAAAAAATTGCATTCATTCTGATCCCTCCCAGCAGGTATCTGCCATAGTTCTCTCAACCCCTTTCCTCCTGAAGCATCTGCTTAACTAAATGGCTTTTCCCTTTCTATTACAGTGTAAGGACAACCCAAGAGTACCCCTTAGACAAGATACAAAGCCAAGAGAAGAATTTATAAATCTTATTCCAGAGTAGAAATTGTGCACATACCCAATTGTGCACATGTGGTGTCAGTGCACATGGTAGCAACTTCACTCAAATCAGAGCTGCTATCATGTGTAACCTGTTATGTGGCCCTGTAGCTAGGTCATTGTTCCTAATTTACTATACTAAAATATCAACGTGGCAGAATGCATTTTTGAACTTCAGATTTTCTAAACATTTGCAAGAGGCTATTAAAGTGATATAGAACAGAACTGTGTCTCAGAAACCTAGGCATTAGGGGGGAACACTGATGGATTCTTTCTGGGGCTTTTTCAGGGGGTACAGAGATAAACAGAGGGAATGTTAGAACATATATGTGGCGGGTGACGTGAGGCAAAGGTAGAAAGAGGGCCAACATATTTGTGTTCAAAGAGATGTCTGGGAGAAGGGGAAAAACAGTCACAAAACAACAAAATGAAACCAAACTAAGTCAGAGGAAAAATGGGTTTCATACCGTACAGTATATAAAAAAGTAAAAGGAATACACTAAACGCACAAACTGATGGCAAGGAAGTCCATTGCTTATTGTGATAAGTCCTTCTAGTAACAATCACAGGTAGATTTCTTCTCATCTGTTATCTCGGGGTCATTTATAGACATGATAGCTTTAATGAGAGTCTCTCACAGGAGAGCAGGCGACCTCTGATCTTTGTTTTTGGGATCTGTCTGTGACATGTAGGAATCCAAAGCGACATCCAGATGTGCTTGTGTTTGCAACATGTGTGCATCCAATGGTCGTCCAGTTACTCGTTGGTTAGTACAAGGTGAGCAAGAGCCTTGGCCTCTGCCTCCAAAGCCCTATCTATCTTCCTTGACCTATCACACATCGACCTCTACCAATGATTCTGCTACAATCTAGGTCCCCTCTCCCAGGACCTCCACAACCTCGAACACCACCTCTTCTTAAACCCACGGGAGGAGATAAGGTTCGCCCACCTCAGAGCAGGTTTTGACTTCAGAGTGACATCCTATTGCTGAGTAAGGTTCTCATAGCACATTTACCCACTACCCCTCCCAGTCTTCCCCTCAGCAATCCTATCTGGATTACCAGCAAGCCTTGTCCTCCCACTGTTTCCCTGGCCAGGGCCTCTATAGGTCAGTCTAACTGTGCCTGGACATTACTCTTCCCCATTTGTACATACCTTGCCACATCCACTGTTCTGACTTGCATATGAAGTCTGTTTAAATTTTTTTTTAAATCATGCTTTTTTTAAAATTCATTTTAGAGAGGACACACACACACAGAGACAGAGAGAGAGAGAGAGAGAGAGAGAGAGAGAGAGAGAGAGAGAGAGAGAGAGAGAAAGAGAGAAAGGGGGGAGGAGCTGGAAGCATCAACTCCCATATGTGCCTTGACCAGACCAGTGCAGGGTTTTGAACTGGCGACCTCAGTGTTCCCAGGTCGACGCTTTATCCACTGCTCCACCACAGGTCAGGCTTTTTTTTTTTATTATTATTCACAAATCCCAAGGATCAGAGGAGAAGGACACCAGTGCTCCTCCCTGGGCGCCCTCACAGCTGAACCCATGTTGCTGGGGGAGGGGATTGGGTTTACTTGTCTGGAGGTTGGTTAGATGCATAAGTGGTAGACTGCTGGGTTAATTCGTTGTTGTTGGCTGGCTGGCTGGTCAGCCAGTCTACCTGCTTGGCCTGTCTGCTCGTTCCTGCCTATCCTCTATGCTACCACAGCCGCTGCCAACTCCTGCTCAGGGTCCAAATCTAGACCAGATTCTTGAGGGTAGAGACGCTTTTTGTACAGTGCTCCTTGCCTATACCATTCTTTTTCATTCGACAGATATTTACAGAGGGTCTACACTATGCCAAGCACAAAGAGACATGAACATTGACCTTGTGGATTTTGCAATTCTGTAGGACAGACAAGCATCATGGCTAGTTACATGAAGAAATATTACAAAATGTTCTGAGAGAAGGGCCTGCCTTTAGAGTGAGGCCAGGGAAGGCTTCTCTGGGGAGTGACAATCAGGGACTAGTACGAATAGGTGTAAGCCACATGACAAGGCAAGAAGAGACATTTTCAAGAAGACAGAGGTCGGAGATAATTTAGTCCATTTGAGGAACTGAAAGAAGGTCTGTGACATGAAGTGTGACATAGAGAGAGAGGCTCTCTACACTGATGCACAGGAGGCAAGCTGGGCTGTGTGGACTTGTGGGCAGTTCTACAACTGGGTTTTATCCTGAGCAAAGGATTATGAGCCAGGGAGGGACCCAATCTAACCTGTCACAACCTTCTTCAGGCTGTTAAATGAGAATTATATGAAGAGAAGTACAAAAGTAGAAGTGGGAAGACCAGTTAGAGGCCAGTATAGGAATTCAGGCAAGTCTAAGTTTGAGATGTGTTCACACAGTGTTTCCGGTCCCACCTGCTGCTCTAGAAGTTTGCCACTCCGCATGAAGAGGCAGAATTCATTTCCTTCCCTTAACCCAGAATGCTGGGTTTAAGATTGTTGGTCAGCCTTGACAAATAGGGGAAGTGAAAGTATTTGATACTCAGCTAGGTAAGAAGGCAACCAGCTTCCTCCTGTAACATCCCACCGCCCACCCCACCAATCCCATATGCTAACCCCGAGTACCAGCCTCCAGGCTGTGAAGCTCACTCCTGTCTGTATGGAGAGACCCCTGTGAGGAGCCCAGGTGAAACACTCAGGCTCCACACAAGAGCAACGTGGACCACCAGGCAAAAGACCCTAGGCATTGTGGAGCAGATATGAGTCACCCTATCATGCCTTGTCTCAGTTCCTGACCATGAGTGTGATAAATGGCTGTTCTATCCTCTTAAATTCTGGGGTCAGATGTTCTTTATGTAGCCATAGCGTCTGAAACAAGAGAACACTGGCTGAACAAGTGAGCATGGAGAAAGGACCTATTTGAGATGCTGAAAGGAAATAAAATTAACAAGGCAGTCATGGAAGGCACAGAATACTTTTTTGGTTATGAAGCTTTGAGGGAACGCCCAGATAGAATAAATTTTTAAAAATCTTTTCTGATATTTTTAACGGTGTATTTCATCTTGAGAACTTCGCTATTTGGTTTAATAAACTGATTTCAGATTTGAATTCTTTTTCATTCACTAACATCTTGACAAGGATAAAGATTGAGACCGAGTTTTCCCTTTATTCTTATATTTATTGACTTTACAGAGAGAGGAGAGGGGGTGGGGTGGAGCAAGCAGTATGAACTCATAGTTGCTTCACTTTAGTTGTTCACTGATTCCTTGTGGTACATGCTTTGACTGGGCAAGCCCAGGGTTTTTAACCAGCGACCTTATCATTCCAGGTCAATGCTTTATCCACTGTACCACCATAGGCTAGGCAAGACCAAGCTTTCTTTTTGATAAAGAAATTAGAGGTACCTGGGTACTAATAGAATGAGTCCCCAAGGAAGGAAGAAGAAAAAGAATGGTGCCTCAATAACTGCTCTGGTGCCAACTTTCCTCTCAAAGGTGATGGTTTTCATTCACCTTTGACAGGTGACTGCTGGTGCTATTACTATTAATGATACCAACGGCTAACACTCACAGGCTAGGCATCACAGGCACTAGCTCATCTCATCCTCATAATAAGCACAGGAAAGAAGTGACACTGCTGCTCCTTTCACAGGAACCCAACATCAGGGAATTGAAGTAAGGCACATAAGGTCACACGGCAGGCAGGTAGCAGTAGGGCAGGACCCACACCTGGCTCTATTGTGGCTGCAGACCGTTGCTCACCCTGATCCCATCTTCATAGATGGCGTCGTATCCCTCACTTTAAAAATCTTAATAAGCAGGCTACTCTCTACTCCATAAAACTTTAAAGCCTGGGATTATGAAAGAAGTGTATATGTCTCTGTTACAGGCATGTGGCAGAGACCCTAAATGCCCCCCCCCAACTTTATTTCTCTTCTAGGATCATGTGGCAAAGCTGTGGGACTTTTTTTTTTTTTTTTTTTTACCCAGAGACAGAGAGTCAGAGAGAGGGATAGATAGGAACAGACAGGAACAGAGAGAGATGAGAAGCATCAATCATCAGTTTTTCATTGCGACACCTTAGTTGTTCATTGATTGCTACTTTCTCATGTGTGCCTTGACTGCGGGCCTTCAGCAGACGAGTAACCTCTTACTCAAGCCAGTGACCTTGGGTCCAAGCTGGTGAGCTTTGCTCAAACCAGATGAGCCTGCACTCAAGCTAGTGACCTCGGGGTCTCAAACCTGGGTCCTCTGCATCCCAGTCCTACGCTCTATCCACTGTGCCACCACCTGGTCAGGCAAAGCTGTGGGACTTTAATGGAAATGATATACCGTATATCCTTATGTATAAGATGCACCGTTTTTCAAAAAATTTGGTGTCTAAAACCTGAGTGTTTCTTATACAATGGTTGTAGATTTTTTAACTTGCATTTCCCACTTTTTTCACGCTTTTTTTTGCACTCATTGTTGTAGATTCTTTTACTTGCATTTCCTGCTTTTTCGCACTTGTCTTTACACTTATTGTTTTGCACTTGTTACCGGTATATTATGGTAGGTTACGTTTTGCCACATTCTGCCCAGAAATGGCTCAGAAAAGATTTTTATACAGTGTTGAATTCAAGTTAAAAGTGATCCAGTTTGCAAAAGTAAATGGAAATTGTGCTGATGAATGTAAGTTTGGTCCTCTTCCAACTGAGAAATCAACCCAAGACTGGCTATAGGAAGAAGAAACCCTACTTAAAACTCCACAGCTGAAGAGGCCATGAGAGACAAGTCAGCAAAATGGCCTGATTTAAAGAGGGAATTGAAGCTATGGATTGAAGAACAAAGGGCAATTGGAATTTCCGTGTACACAAAGATGGTTCAGCATGAGGCAAGAATTGCTGATGAAAAAGAAGCTACTGATTTCAAAGGAGGACACAATTGGTGCTTCAGGTTCATAAAACAGAATGAACTAAGCACATGTACACACACCAAACTTGCCCAAAAGATGCCTGAAAGCTATGAGCAGAAGGTCCTTGAATTTCACCATTTTGTCAATTCAATGTCGGAAGACACATCAGTTTGAGTTGGGACAGATTGTAAATATGGACAAAGTGCCCCTTCAATTTGATGTCCCAAGTAACAGAACTGTTGATAAGAAGGGGGTGAAAACTGTAATTGTGAAGACAAGTGGACATGAAAAGAGCCATTAAACAGTAGTTCTAGCTTGTTGTGCTGACGAAACCAAGCTGCCTCCTATGTTGATTTTCAAATGCAAAACAATGCCAAAAGAAGACATTCCTTGAGGTGTGATTGTCCACATTCACAACAAGGGTTGAATGAATCAGGATGGGGTGAAGATCTGGTTTGAGAAACTTTGGAGAAGGAGACTAGGTGGGCTCCTATGCAAGCCTGCCCTATTGGTGCTTGATCAGTTCAGGGCACACATAACAAAAACACACAAAGAAGACTGCTGCAGAGGAAACAAAACAAACAAAAAAGCTTGCTGTCATACCTGGAGGCTTGACATCCCAGCTCCAACCACTTGATGTCAGCCTTAACAAAACCTTCAAAGCTGCCATGACAGATGAATGGAACCAGTAGATGAAGTCTTCTGGGGACAATCTGACACCGGCAGGAAGAGTGAAGAAACCAACTATAGGAGAAGTCTGTACCTGGGTGAAAAGATGCTGGGATATCAAGATTGAGATCATTGTCAAGTCATTTAAGAAGTGTGGCATTTCAATGCCATAAATGGAACTGAGAACGAGGCAATATCTGAGAGGCAACATATGAAGATAGTGATTTGTCATCAGACACAGATGAGGACAAGTTAATGGATGGGAGTTTTAACAGTGATGAGGAGCTGTATGAATTTTATGATGAATAAAACTTGAGTTCAATAACTTTATATAATACATTTTTTTTTTCCAAATTTCGGGCCCCAAAATTAAGGTGTGTCTTATATATGAGGAGATACAGTACTCTCCTTAAAAAAAGTAAGTGATGCCTTGGCCAGTTGGCTCAGCGGTAGTGTCAGCCCCACGTGTGGAAGTCCCAGGTTCGATTCCCAGTCAGGGCATATAGGAGAAGCACTCATCTGCTTCTCCACCCTTCCCCCTCTCCTTTCTCTTTATCTTTCTCTTCCCCTCCCGCAGCCAAGGCTCCATTGGAGCAAAGTTAGCTGGTGGCACTGAGGATGGCTCCATGGCCTCTGCCTCAGGCACTAGAATGGCTCCAGTTGCAATGGAGCAATGCCCCCTAGTGGGCATGCCGGGTGGATCTCGGTTGGGGCGCATGTGGGAGCCTGTCTGCCTCCCCACTTCTCACATCAGAAAAATACAAACAAAAAGAAAAAAAAAAGGGAAGTGACTTGTCTGACCACTGGTGGTGCAATGGATAGAATGTTGACCTGGGATGCTGAGGTCACCGGCTCCAGTGCAGGCTCACCAGCTTGAGTGTGTGGTTGCTGACTTGAGCCCAAGGTCGCTGGCTTGAGCAAGGAGTCACTGACTTGTCTTGAGCCCCCTGATCAAGGCACATATGAGAAGCAATCAATGAATAACTAAAGCACCACAGCAATGAGTTGATGCTTTTCATCTCTCTCCCTTCCTGTCTCTCTCTCTCAAAAAAGGTGGGGGGTGGCACATGACTCCTAGTCATCCCCTTCACTGGCAGATGAGCAATCCAGGACCCCCCAGAAGAGGCCCCTTGTGCTCAGGATGGCAGAACCACTGGGAGTCTGGCTCACTGACCTGATTCACCCCAGGTTGGTTTTGCCCAGGCTCTTACATGAGCAAACATTTATGCCACTGTTATTTTAGGTCTTAGCTATAGGAGCAGAATTTATATCCTAACTAATGTAGACTACCAAGGAAGTGTGAACAGAGTTGTAAGGCCAGTAGTCGCAGCCACCATCACAGCTGCCTGGCTTTTGTAGGTTCGCATTTCATTGAGACAGACATAATGAAATTGCAGAGCCAAAAACTGGTGGTCCATTTTCCTTTATTCTAGACTCACACTTGGCAAGTGAGTAAAAACACACAGCAGAAAACACTTCCCTTTCCATTCAGGGTTCCCAAAGCCACTGACTCATCCGAGTTTTCCTAGAATCAAAGACTCCCAACTCTTTGCCTCCATTTTGGCTGCCTCCTCTCCTCCACATGGACCTTACTCTATTCTCTGGAACAACGTAGTCTTTCTAAAATGGCCTCCTAGCTCCTCCTTTTAAAACTTTTTGGCATTGCCTGACCTGGCGGTGGCGCAGTGGATAGAGCATCGGACTGGGATGCGAAAGCCCCAGGTTCGAGACCCTGAGCTCACCAGTTTGAGCGTGGGCCCATCTGGCTTGAGCAAAAGCTTGCCAGCTTGGACCCAAGGTCACTGGCTCCAGAAAGGGGTTGCTCAGTCTGCTGAAGGCCCGCGGTCAAGGCACATGTGAGAAAGCAATCAATGATCAACTATGGTGTCGCAATGGCAATGAAAAACTAATGATTGATGCTTCTCACCTCCCTTCATTCCTGTCTGTCTGTTCCTATCTATCCCTCTCTCTGACTCTCTCTCTGTCCCTGTAAAAAAAACAACAAAGAAAAACAACAACAAAAAACTTTTGGCATGAAAGCCCTCCCCCAACACACATTAGCATAACCAAGCCCCTTCCCAAACAAGAAGGCAATCAGCCACCCAATGTGGACAGTGGCCATCTTTAACAGAGTGAGTTAAAAAAAATAACTTATCTGCCCAATTAGAGTGCTATGGAAGCTCTGAGAAGAAAAATTATTTTTTGGAGTGCATGTTTTCTTTTTCTTGCAGACCTCTTACTGAGCAATTTTTGTTTGTCTAAGGTTAAATGATAAAACTGAGTTAGCCAAGCATGGGAAGGGTGTGAGAGACCCATAGTAATGTTTCCAGGGTCAGGATCATCGCAAGGTGGATTTTCTTCTTGGGTCCTTTACGTATATCTGAATCTTAGTTGATTGTAAATTTTCAGCAAAACAGGGAAAATATGGCCCTTGCATAACAAGGCCCAGATAGAAGCTCTAAAACTCTGAGCTGCTACAAAGTTATCACAGACTATAATCAAAATAGAAACACCTATGTATTGTTATCTGAGTCTTTCCACTCTTAGCATTTTAGTTATTTGCCTCCTGTAATGTCCATATCTATTCAAAAAGGGTTTTCTGTTTTCAAGAGGCTATTTTAAAAACAGTATATATATATATATATATATATATATATATATATATATATATATATATATATATATATATATATATATATATGTATATATGTTATTTCTGCAATGTATAGCAACAATTTTATAGTTACTATCTGAATTTTGTGTAGAGATAATTAGTTTCATATAAAATGGACTTTTACAAATCAACAAGACAAACAAAACACCAATCAAAATATAATAAAGGAGATGGATTTCACTAATGGTCCCAACCAATGGCCTCTCTGTGTCCAGGCACTGGGCAGTGCCCTGTCACACTGATGCTGTGCTTTGGATAATGGAATGGGAGTATCTACAGATAAAGAGCAGAGAGAAGAAAAGCACTTTCTCTTTCCTCTACCACGGTCATAAAAATAAGCCTGGACCAGCCTGACAGAGGAAGATATCCCATAAGGCACAGCCAACTTCATTGTAAGCCAGCCAGATTGAGTGACCCATCAGCTACCTGCAGATGCATGGGTGAGCCCAGCTACCAGCTGAGCTCAGCTAGGATCAGCAAAACCACACGGCTGACCTACAGACTCTGAGAAATAATGAACAGTTACTGCTTTAAGCCACTGAGTTTTGGGGTAGTCTGCTACTAAATAATAGCCAACTAATACAGATAAAAGTAGGAAAAAGAGCCTGACCTGTGGTGGCGCAGTGGATAAAGCGTCGACCTGGGAACACTGAGGTCGCCAGTTCAAAACCCTGCACTGGTCTGGTCAAGGCACATATGGGAGTTGATGCTTCCAGCTCCTCCCCCCTTTCTCTCTCTCTCTCTCTCTCTCTCTCTCTCTCTCTCTCACTCTGTGTCTCCTCTTTAAAATGAAAAAAATAAAAAAAAATTTTAAAAAAGTAGGAAAAAGAACTAAAAATGGCCAACAAACAAATCTAAAGATCAAAACTAAATCAATGAGATATAACAAGTTAGTAAAAATGAAGAGTAGTAACACACAGTTTTATTGAAGGTGTATAGGAATCAGTACTTTCATACATGGTAGATTTTGGAGGCAAAATAGTGATACCAAGTCTGGTAAGTGGGCATGACACTAAAAATCCATCCCAACATCCTTTTGATGTGATAAACTACATTTCCCAGGCTCTCTTAGAGTGAGATTTCTGGATGTAAACTGTATTCTATTAATGGCTTCAATTTGAAGAGGAACCCATGCTTCTGCTGGCAGACACTGCTGCTCCACAGTTATAACTAAGCCCTGCTGCCTCTCTCCAATCTGTGAAAGCTTCTAGAGCCATAAAACCTTGCACAAGCCTGATTAGGTGCTGGCACAGTGGACAGAGTGTGGGACTGGGATGCGGAAGGACCCAGGTTTGAGACCCCGAGGTCACTGGCTTGAGCGTGGGCTCATCTGGTTTGAGCAAAAGCTCATCAGCTTGAACCCAAGGTTGCTGGCTCCAGCAAGGGGTTACTCGGTCTGCTGAAGGTCCACAGTCAAGGCACATATGAGAAAGCAATCAATGAACAACTAAGGTGTTAAAACGAAAAACTGATGATTGATGCTTCTCATCTCTCTTTGTTCCTGTCTGTCTGTCCCTATCTATCCATCTCTCTGACTCTCTGTGTAAAAACAAGAAAAACAACAACAAAAAAAATAAAAACCTTGCACAAGAGTTAATTAGCACAGCAATCTTTGTTTCTATTGTTACAAGTGCCCTGGGTTTGCCTCTCCCCCATCAGTATGTACTGAGCCTTTGTAAGCCTGGGAAGAAGCAAAGAGAGAGTAGCTAGTGCAGGAGGCTGAAACGCCTGCATTCAGGCCAGCCAGATAAGGCGCAGTAGCAGGACTGGGTGGCTGATAATGTAATTAACCTCAGTATTTTTCTCAGGAATGCTTAGGCCTGTCCACATTGTACAGTGAATTACCTTTATCAGGGATGATAGGCCTATGTCATGGACATGAAGCAAATCCTTCCTCTTCAGCTAAGGTCACAGGACACTTCTACTTTGTTTTTCTCAGTAAAAAAATCACATCACTCAAATGAACTCTAGACACCCCCTTCTACACCCTTGATGCTCAGGAAAGCAATTTTAAGAAATCTGAAGACTACTGCCTTACCTGGTGCAGTGAATAAAGCATAGACCTGGAGTGTTGAGGTTGCCAGTTCAAAACCCTGGGCTTGCCCAGTCAAGGCACATATAAGAAGCAACTATGAGCTGATGCCTCCCACTCCTCCCCTTCACCTTTCTCTAGCTTTCTCCCCTCTCAGACCACTAAATCTTAAAATTTAAAGACTATCAAATATAAATAACATTATTCATTACAGTTAAAAATGTAATATACATGTTCATCAGTCCTGCTCCCTCCAAATACTGATGTTAAATAAAATGGGGGTGGCTTCCACCTGAAGCTTTCTCAGATCTTCAGCCTCTTCCTTTTGGCACGCTCCATCTGTGCCTGGAGCTCAGCCTGCCCAACTGCCTGCAGGATCTGCCTCATCTATGAGACTTCACTCTCACACTGCTTCAATTTCCTCCCACCGTTAGATCCTTCTCTATGTCTTGCCATTTCTACAGAAATCTATTAAGTAAGGTGACCAACTTTTTTACAATAAAAAGGAAGACAAAAATAAATAGAAAACAATATCGTAAATAAAAGAAACATTTTATTCATTGCAACAATAATACACTATAATATGCTAAATGCATAATAAAAACATTTGTAATATTTTATATTGTAATTATGCTTACATGCTGTAAAGCCAGTAGCCACGGCCACCATCACAGCTGCCTGGCCCACACAGGTTTGCATTTGATTTGGACAGACGGTAATGAAACAACAGAGCCAAGAACTGGTGGGCCATTACCTTTAATCCTAGTTTGCACCTGGCGGGCAAGAAATACACACAGTGGGAAAACACTTCCCTTTCCATTCAGGGCTCCCAAAGCCACTGACTCATCTGAATATTCCTAGAATCAAAGGTTTCTACCTCACCAGCCTTATTCACCTCTGTTCCCTATCTCCTTCTCTCTGTACAAACTGGCTTCTCCTTCAGCACTCTGCCATCTTGATTGCCTCTCTTCTATAAGGCTGATGTCAGGATCTGAGCGAGCATGCCCCCAGTCTGCCCCATTTTATAGTGTAGAAATTAAAGCCTTTATGCCAATATACAAATAAGGAAGTCTCTGATACAAAGCCACTTATCTGAGGCACATATGGGATTCCTCATAAAAGTGCACCACTCCACATCATGGCAACAGTCAAGGGTGTGGGGAAAAGCTTAGGTTTTTTTTCCCCACAGAGACAGAGAGAGAGAGACAGACAGACAGGAACAGAGAGAGACGAGAAGAATCAATCATCAGTTTTTCGTTGAGACACCTTAGTTGTTCATTGATTGCCTTCTCATATGTGCCTTTACCGCGGGCCTTCAGTAGACCGAGTAACCCCTTGCTCCAGCCAGCAACCTTGGGCCCAAGCTGGCGAGCTCTTGCTCAAACCAGATGAGCCCACGCTCAAGCTGGCGACCTTGGGGTCTCGAACTTGGGTCCTTCCGCATCCCAGTCCAACACTCCATCCACTGTGCCACTGACTGGTCAGGTGAAAAGGTGTTTTGAAAAGATCTTAGTATTAGAAGGATGTTGAAAAGATCTTAGTATTAAAAGGGTGGGAAAGGCTTAGTATTAAAACTAAGCCTCAGGCTATAATGACTTTGCCGGCTTACAGCCTGTCTCCCACACCGCATGCAAACTATAAGCGAGCAAACATATATATCATATTTACAAACTTATTTGACCTACACATGCCTATTAATTTTTAATAATAATTGTAAGAAAAAGTACTCATTTAGATATTATCTAAATAAGTATTTTCCATTGAATATATATTTTTTGTTAATGTATCATTTTGTAACTATAGGAAATACCTGAACAAGAAATATCGTTCATATTGAATTTTATGGCAAGTACTGCACTAGAGGATCAACATTCAATCTCGATTTCTCACTTGTCCAAAAATCATTAGCAATGGAAAAAACTCTTTCAACTGCTGCATTAGTTCCAGGGCAGCACAATGTAAATTGAACAAGAATAAATAAATTTTCACATGAAATATGTTCATTTTTGAAATGGCTGAATATTTCCACCCATCTTTTACCAATTTTGATGTGTTCATTTTCCCACTATATTAATTTTTCAGAAATTAAATATACATTGTCTTCTAGTTTGCTCAAAGAGACAATTGTTGTCTATTTTGATGTCTGGCATTTCTTTAAATAAAAACTCAAGACAAGATTCAATATCTGTCCGATATACTTGCGATGAAGTAAAAACACACCATTGAAAACTGTTATTTCCCGTAATGTTTTGTTTGTTTCAGACCATTCTTCGATATATTGAAAACATGTCTGGTAAAAATCCCGCACTTCTTTTATAAACTTTTCTGTTATGCCCAGATTTGATTCCTCTATGTCTGACAATTTTCTTTTTATAATTAAAGAAAGAAATTTTTCTTCAAAACGAGATTTATATTGAAGGATAGTCATTCAAAATAAGACTAACTTCCGTAGCTGAAATGTCTTCACCTTCAATCTTTTGAATCATTTTGTGAAAAATAGATGCTTGATTATGTACAAAATATATTAATATATCAGATATTTTATTATTGAAAAGCAATTCCAAGATTTTATGACATTTGTTTAAACCAGTGGTTCTTAACCTGGGTTCTATTGAACCCTAGGGGTTTGATGAGTCGGTCTCAAGGGTTCGAAGAAGCCTCTGCCGCGGAGGTAAAGACACACTTGTGTAAAGTCGTGATGACACACACACCTTGCTTGGCCATCACTTGTTGCAGAGGATCATGTTACATTGCTTGGCCAACCAGTGCTGCGGGGAATTTAGTGCGCGCAGTAGTCAATGGCTGTCGTAGTTGTACGTCGTGTGGTTTCTTTCTTAATATTTTAATCCATATTAAATATGTCGAGCAAAAAAAGAAAGTGGTCAGATGAATATGTACAACATGGATTCACATGTATCACGGAACGGGATGGGAGTCAGCGTCCTATCTGCATGATATGCAATGCCAAGTTGAACAACTCTAGTCTTGCACCGGCAAAACTAAATTTGGACAAAGAATCATATTTTATTTATCATTAAAGAAGGGTTCGGTGAATGCGCATATGAAACTGGTGGGTTCGGTACCTCAAAAAAGGTTAAGAACCACTGGTCTAAACTTAAAAAATATGAACGGAGAGGCTCAAATAATTGTAAAACATGCTCTATAGCAGGTGTTAGAGCAAGCCATCTAGCTTTTGAATATCCTAAAAGTTTTTTGTATTCAACATTTGCTTCTTTGAAAAATTGTTTTAAAGTAGCAACATAAACAGTAAAATGACTAAAATCCAAATAAATTGTAGTTATTATTACTTCTACATCAATTGGCATGGCACATGATGCTGTGTTGATTGCATTTGACAAAATATGTACATTACAATTTATTCCTAGTATTTTCTTTTGGAGTAACTCTAGTAATTTTACATACACATTATTCACCCCTTTGCATCTTTGCCCATCAAAATTTGTATTTGTATTATCAGCCGTTAGTACAACAACTTTGGATTTCAAATTGTTTTCATTTATTACTCTGTATAGATGGCTTGACAAAATTCCAGAAGTTTCGCCCTCAATGAATTCTAAATTTAAAATTTTTACTTGAATGCCCTTGGTAACATTAAAATATGGTACTATTATGGATACAATTTAATTTTATTATGATTTGATGCATCAGATAAAATCGTTACAAATGCTGCAGTTTCCAAGTCCTCTGTAAGTATTTTGTCACAGTAACTTTTCAATAGTGATTTCAAAATAGCCTCGCATTTTGTCCTGGCACATGAAAATTTTGTATTGTGAAACTTTTTCAATAATTTAGTTGTACAATCCATACTACGAAAACTTTGATTGTGAATTATGGCATGAAATGCAAATGTTCCCTCCATTGCAGCCAACTGTTTTTCATCTTCAGAATAATTTGAAGTTTTAAAAACACTTGTTACTTTACAACTGGAAGCTGATGCATCTAATGATTGCTTATGTTTGTTGGTGGTCAGTGTTTCGTTATTGCTGCTCTGCCCCCAAATGCACTACAAAATTCTCCACAGCAAATATTGTAGAAAACAATGGTATCTTTCTTTGATATGAGAAATAGAATTCCTTTTTCAATTTATCATTGAAATGGCATTTTCTTTTTTGATTTTTCCATCCCTTAAATGAAATTTAAAATTAACAATGAAATATAGAGCTACACAAACAATGCAAGCATATCAGGAACTGAAAACGTTCCATCATGATAGGTGAATTTCCCAGAAGCTAAAATAACAAAACTAAATACCAAACGAAATCACTAATTTGGAGTAATATACAGGTGTATTTATCATTTTCTAATTAAAAAATGTCTGTTTTATGCAACTATATAACCAAAATGCAGTATTAATATATATATAGTTTGAGGTTAGATTTCCACTTTAAAACTTGAATTTCGGGAAAATACTTGTAAATAAAATGATACATATTTGGAAATTATTAAATAGATAACAAATTAATAAAGCATGAATTGTGCTTACCTGTCTAAGATTGAATATTCACTGAGAAAGAAATAATTGTGAATTTGCAATGTCATATGTGCTGTGTTGTGTTTCAGTAAGAAGTACACAAAGCCATTTGCATGCTTGGTATATCGCACTCTCTCAAGGTCTCCTGAGCAAAGTGCATGCGTCTCATAATCGCATCTTGCCACACTGTACTGATCCTTGACTAATCGTCATGTCAAATAAAAATATGTCACATTACACGCAATGAATTGACTCTGCATCGATCAAATACGGACATTTACAGATTAGTCTTCCAATATCAAAAAGGAGGACATGTAGGAGGACACTTATTGAGGGAGGATGGAACTTACAAAAGGGCTGTTCTCCCTAAAGGAGGACAACTGGTCTCCTTACTAATTATTGTCACACAAGCTTCTTATGTATTCCTTTTCTTCACCACTCAATGCATCCAAAGAGCACAGGACTGCTCAAGTCCTATGGTCTCTCCAATGCCTTGCTCAGTCCTGACCTTCTGGGGACAGGATCCAGCAGCCTTTCTACAGTCCTCACCCTCTACATGCTTGCTTTAAACAAAACAAAAAATCAAAAATGACAAACATAAAATATGGACAATAATGTGGTGTAGTAGTAGGGAGAGATTGAAAGAAACGTTCATAAAGTTTTGGAAAGTATTAGGATATCTTTGCAATACTGTATAAAGTTAGGAAAAAAACTCCATATATAGTACTCATCTGAACAATATGCACTTAAAAGACTAAGAGGAAAAAAAGAGTGGTGACTTCTGAGTAGTGGAATTATAGTTTATTTTTGTTCTCTCCTTTACTTGTTCTGTACTACACAATGAGCCTTAAAAAAATCTGGGAGAATAAAAGGGACATTTCTCTGGTCTGCCACCTGTTGGTGAATTCCAGCAATGCCATGGTCAAGTTGAACTCAGTGCCTGACCCTATCTTGTTGGTCATTTCCATCAACTCATAGGCGCTGTTCAACCCGCTGTCATATGGCTTCCTAGCTACTATTCTGCAAGTTTTTCTGTTAGGTACCAGTGACTTCCCAATTGCCAAATCAGGTAATACAGTTAAATCTGCCCTCCACACAGCCTGAGCTCCCTAAACATAGTTCTCATTTTTTTTTCCATTTTGTAATCCCCTTTCTATTATCGTCTTCAAAATACTTTCTTCTATAATTATTTTGGTAATTAATAGATGTCAAATCCTGGCTATTTTCAAATGTTTACAATTCTTACCAATTTGTATTTTCTTCCACGACTTCTGCCTGATCAATCTCAGGAACAGTCACAGTGGATCCAGTGCTCTTTGAGGACCAGCCAAAAGCTCTGAGGAAGTGACTCTAGGTTAAGACACTGATGGTTAAGACCCTGAACCTGGTAAGTGTGCATGTGTGTCCTCTGGAGGGGAGACTCAGTACGTTACCCACAGCAGTCAATGCCTTTGGTCACCTGAGTGGGAGCTCAGAGCTGTGTGGAGGACAGATTTAAAGAGAACAAGACCGAGAGCAGAAGGAAGTTAGGAGGCTGCTGCAGTAGTGACCTGGACCAAGTGAGGGCTTGAACCGAGGAGTCTTGGTAGGGCTGGCGCAGAATAGACTGAGTGGGGCTTCCTGCTGGAGCAAGTGACACAGGTTCCTGGTTTACAAGTGGGTAATGGGGTGGTCTGCAGTATTATCGAGTTATGCAGTGAACGTAGGCTCACATGTAGGTTCAGAGAAAACCTAGGTTTTGAATAAATTGAGTGTGGAATAGCCTTAGAATGTCTATACAAAAAGCGTACAGCAGGCAGCGGAAAACAAAGGTTAGAGACTGGAGTGTCATCATTATTAGGGTGCCGGTGAAATGAGAATAGATGAGATGGTTCAGGAGGTTACACAAGATAAGGATAACAGTGAGCTGAAGACAGAAGCAGGCACACTAGCATTTACACGACAGGCCCTGAAAGAGGTGCTCCTGATGGAGAGGAAAAAGGAAAAGTCAGAAAGAAAATCCCCACAGAGTGCTATTAGTGGTGACATGAGCAAGCTTCCAGATTATGGGAGTGATGGATAACTGAACTGAAGGGATCAGTAATATGAGGGCTAAATCTGTATTACCTGATTTGGCAATTGGGAAGTCACTGGTACTTAACAGAAAAACTTGCAGAATAGTAACAAGGAAGCCATATGACAGCGGGTTGAACAGCACCTGAGTTGATGGAAATGAGCAGCCTCTTTAAAAAAGCCTGGGTGACAAAACATGCTTGGGATGAAATAGTGATTAGGAGGGGCTGCATCATGCAAGGGCCAAGAGATGAAATGAGACCATCAAGGTAAGGTGCTTGGCACAATATCTAGAATATAGTAAGTGTTAAAGAAACATGAATTGTTATTAATTTACTCCCTCACCATGTGATAATTTCAAACCTTACTATATGCTAGGCTCTGTTCTGGGTTTGTAGCCTTAGTAAGTAAACAAGAGACACAAAAGCCCTGTCCAAGAAGCTGACATTCCAATGGGGAAACAAAAAACAAAATAAAGAACTCAAAATGTATAGTATATTTGTTAGTGGTAAATACAAAGGAGAAAAATAAAGATAGTGGTAAATACAAAGGAGATTCTGTATCTCCTAAGGTAAGGAAATATAAAATGTTGGAGAACAAAATTTTAGACTGGGTGGCTTAGGAGAGCATCATTGAGGCGACTTTTTTTTTTTTATTAACTTTAATGGGGTGACTCCAATAAATCAGGATACATATGTACAATGAAAACATCTCCAGATTATCTTATCATTCAATTGTGTTGCATACCCGTCACCCAAAGTCAAACTGTCCTGTCACCTTCTATCTGGTTTTCCCTGTGCCCCTACCCTTTTCCCTTTCCCACCCTCCCCTCCCTCCCCCCACCCCGTAACCACCACACTCTTGTCCATATCTCATAGTCTCATTGAGGCGACTTTTTAAAAGAAATTTGATTGATTTTTTTTTAGAGAGAGGAAGGGAGAGAGAAACATCAACCTGTTTCTGTATGTGCCCTGATGAGGAATTGAACCCATAACCTCTGCACATCAGGACAATGCTGCAACCAACCAAGCCATCTGGCCAGGACTTGTTGACGTAACTTTTAAATAAAGACCCAAAGAAGTAAGAAAAGTACCTATAACTGGAAGTACAGAATAATACTAATTATTATCAGCTTTCTTAATACATCATTACAGTAAGATTGTTATTATATTATCACTACTATCTTTACCATAATTGACGCTATCATCATTACTGCCATCTCTGGAACTCCTGGGAATATGTGTAACCGATATGACCTGATTGCTGCTGGGTGGTGCGCTACCACAAGTGAGTACAGCAGAAGCAAAGCTGCAGGTGTGAATGGGTCTTGCACATAGCCACTACAAAGAAAAAGCTGCTTCATGCCTGACCAGTGGCGGTGCAGTGGATCAAGCGTAGACCTGAAACACTGAGGTCACCGGCTCTGAGCACGGGCTCGTCAGCACAGGATTGTTGGCTTGAGCAAGGAATTGTCCACAAGATCCAAAAGGCTACTGGAATGAAAAGCCCAAGGTTACTGGCTTGAGCAAATGGACACTGGTTCAGCTCCAGTCAAGGCATGTACAACTAAAGTGAAAGCAACCACGAGTTGATGCTTCTCATTCTCTCTCCCTTCCTCTCTCAAAAACAAACAAAATGTTTCACATGTGTGCTGAGGGGTTGAGGTGGCCAGCATGAGACTGATTTTCCATCCCATCTGCACATAACAGGGCCATCTTCAGAGGCACACTGAAGCCACAGGAAACATAACTGCAGCTTGAATCAGCACAGATGCAAAATGTGTGACATAGAGGTCACAAGATGAGATTATATAATCAAGTTGTTATTGCCAGATGTTTATCTGGCTGGTTGGGGATAGGACTCAGGCAGTACCATCTGGGAATAATATAAAAGAAATGGAATTTCTGGCTGTCCACCCAGTCCATCACACAGCTGAGAATAGCTGGGTTGTGACAAGCTCTATGGGATTAGGTCTTGTTTGTGATGGATACATTTGATCTTTCAACATATTGACTTGGATAATTACTATCCTCTGCAATTAAAATGACCAAACCCTGGCTGGTTGGCTCAGTGGTAGAGTGTCAGCCCAGCATGTGGATGTCTCAGTGAGGGCACACTGGAGAAGCGACCATCTTCTTCTTTACCCCTCCCTCTTCTCTCCCTTTCTCTTTTGTCCCCTCCTGCAGCCATGGCTTGATTAGTTTGAGCACATCAGTCCTGGGCGCTGAGGATGGCTCTGTGGCACCTCTGCCTCAGGAGCTAAAAATAGTTTGGTTGCAAGCATGGTTCCAGATGGGCAGAGAACTGACCCTAGATGGGGGTTGCTGGGTGGCTCCTGGTCAGGGCACATGTGGCAGTCTGTCTCTTTATTTCCTCTTCTCTCACTTGGAAAAGAAGAAAGGAAAAGATCCAAATACCTGAGTATTCATCCTATTTTCAGTATGTTTAAATTGCTATGAATTTTTTAAAAGTTACAACTTTAAGTGTTTATTCCTTCAGTTACAGGCTTTTGTGGCATATGACATGGGACAGAAAATGTGACCTGTGGGTTTCAACAACAAACCTTATTCTTCAACTGAGGTAATAAAAAAGTTCTGAAAAAAAAAATTTTTTTTTAGTGAGCATGCAGGAGAGAAACAGAGAGAGAGAGAGAGAGAGAGGGTTAGACGGACAGAAAGGGAGAGATGAGAAGCATCAATTCTTTGCAGCACCTTAGTTGTTAACTGATTGCTTTTTTATATGTGCTTTGACAAGGGGGTTCCAGCCAAGCCAGTGACCCCTTGCTCAATCCAGTGACCATGGGGTCATATCTATGATTCCACGCTCAAGTCAGCGACTCCATCTGTGCTCAAGTTGGATGAGCCCACGCTCAAGTCAGCGACCTTGGGGTTTTTTTGAACTCGGTTCCTCTGCGTCCCATACTGACACTCTATCCACTGCGCCGTTGCCTGGTCAGGCTAAAAATATCTTTAAAAATAATTATTTAGAAAATTAAATTTAATGGGATGACATTAAGCAATATGAGCACATAGGTTCCAGGTAAACATCTCCATAGCATTTGAACTGTTGATTGTGTTGTGGGCCCATCACGCGAAGCCAAATAATTCTCTGTCTCCATATATTTATCCCTCTTTACTCCCCTCCCCCTGGTAATCACTTCACTTTCATCTATGTTTTTGAGTCTTCATTTTTGAAAATATCTTAAGATGCATATGATGCATATTTTAGGTTTATTTGTGACCCTAAGGGAGTCAATACAGAACTTGTCTAATATAAAAAAAGTAATAACCTCAAAATCAAAACAGCTCAACTAGCAGCGAGTGCTTAGGATATAGAAACATTTTCATTATAATTAGTTCCTATGTCTGTGTAAATAAAACAGATTATAGGCACTTCTTTCCTGGCTACAAAGCCAAATTAAACCATTAAAATAATCAATAAAACGCCTGTGAAGCAACGTAAACAGGCCAATTATTTATAGCTCAAGCTAACAGCAATTTGTTATATTTTTAATACTATATTATTGCCTTACCACATAGTACTTATTATTAAAGATTTCACATATACAAATATATATATAAAAGTATGTATACTATATTATATTCATACATTCTACATGCTTCTCTATGGAGCATAGACACTGACTTCATAAACATCATCTAAGTACACTTGAAGGCTACAAAATGAAATGCAGGAGAGGAAATATTTTGAGTGTGTCCATCTTCCACCAATGAAGCCAGCACCCACATCCTTTGGAATCTCAGCTGCAGTGGAGAACGCAGGGGAGGAAGGGCAGGTCACTGCTATCATTTCACTGAACCTGGTAATAACTTAAGCAGCAGGTTATAAGTTGCCATGAGTTTTACTGTCTTTGTTTATAAACACCCTTATGATGTCATGCTGTGGCTGAAGTACTGAAGGATGTCTGCGCTCCGTGTGAGCTGTTGAGCCAGGGTGCCCGTGACATCTGGAGAGTCCCTCAGCCCAGACCGAAGAAGAAACTGGACGCAGGCCACATGCTGACCCGCACAGGCCAGGTGTAGGGCTGAATAGAGATAGAAGTCACACAAATTTAGTGCATGGCCCCCAAAGCAATAGGCTGCTCCTAATAGAAATGTTAATTCTTTCAATTGTACAGGTTAAATATTTCCCTAATTCATTTATAGGACTTTACCTACATTAGATCAAAATAGTTTCCTTTTAACCTGGTTGGGTTGGAAATGGCTTAAAAATAACAAGACCAACCTGACAGTATTCAAGACACTTGTCTAATGCAACAAAGCAAACATCAGAAATAGGAGACTAAGTTCTGTGACATCTCTGTGTAAGTAAAAATATCACCATAAATAAGAAGGATGGGACAGAAAGAAAAATAGCCAACAAATCTTCCTTTCTGGTTAAAAATTAGCACTAAAGGGAACCCTGGCTTCTGCTCCCATCTTTAGGAGAAAGTCTGTGTCCCTGGACTTAGTGACCATCCTCTATGGCCTAAAATCAAGTAGTTATCTATGAGTCTTTGAAGCATCATGAAGCTCCAATTAAACTCCTGAAGGATGGCCACTGACACAGAGAATGTTACTGAAATTTATAAATTTAAAAAGAGAAATTTACTGCCTGACCAGGCGGTGGTGCAGTGGATAGAGCGTTGGACTGGGATGCGGAAGACCCAGGTTCGAGTCCCCGAGCTTGCCAGCTTGAGCGTGGGCCCATCTGGCTTGAGCAAAAGCTTATCAGCTTGGACCCAAGGTCGCTGGCTCCAGCAAGGGGTGGCTCGGTCTACTGAAGGCCTGCGGTCAAGGCACATGTGAGAAAGCAATCAATGAACAACTAAGGTGTTGCGATAGCAACGAAAAACTAATGATTGATGTTTCTCACCTCTCTCCGTTTCTGTCTGTCTGTCCCTATCTATCCCTCTCTCTGTCCCTGTAAAAAATTTAAAAAAAAAAAGAGAAATTTATTGATTTTAGAGAGAGGAAGGGAGAGACAGACAGAAATATTGATCTGTTCCTGTATGTGCCCTGATTGGGGACTGAACCCACAACCTTTGTGTCTTGGAACTACAATTTAAGGGGTTTATTCTAAAGTCTGAGTTTAAAGAATTAGCTCTGAAAATATTCTTCTCAGCTCTACATTGAGAAAATTGTAATGATTAGTTTATAAATATACTTCAAAGACAGATGACTTATGAAGAGTCTATAGAATACCCAGATCGCTGGTGGCATCATGAATATAGAAAGTGCTTTTATGTCACATATATTGTTGCAGTTTGAAATAATAAAATAATAACAGCAGTAGTAATGAATAGTAGTTGTCATCACTGCCATGATAACAGCAATAGTTCTACAGCTTTGCAAACAGAGATGTTATTTTAAGGAAAGGTTGCTGAGTAAGTAGAGGAATAATATTAAAACCAATGTTTTTATGAATCCATGTATTGGTCACATTCTGTTAACTAATAATTTTTCAAGGCACAAGAAAATCATACCTGATCGATTTCTTTCATCTTTAGAGTGGATATCAGCACCCAAGGATATGAGCATCTGAACTGTGCTAACATGTCCTTCCTGAGGGGAGAAATAAACTTATCACTGTGACAAGGACCTTTAAACATAAACTCTAATGTATATACAGTATTGGGTTATTTTTCTAAAATACTCAACTGCTAAAACTGTATTTTCAGATCCAAAGGAAAACTCATTACATGACTCTCAAATTCCAGTATAAATCATTAAAGAAAGATTTTGGTGATAGTCAGTTATTAGAATATCGATGGCCAACTTTGTAAGCCAAAGTATTGACTAATACAGTTGGGTTTCCTTCAGTGTAATGAGTATAAATACTGTGATTTAAATAGAACAAACAATTCCCAATTCTCCCAAGCAGAAACGCTTTGCTAAAATCTTTGGGCTGAGATACACTAGAAAAGATGACCACCTCTCCTGGATGGGACTCTCATCATAGCCGCATTATCATTTATGAGGCAACTTACAAACTTTCTGTGTAGCCAGCTAGGCTGTTAATATGCGATGAGACTAAAATCAAGTTGTAGGTTCAATCTTCCCATGGGTGGACCCACTAGCTTTCCCCGACTGCAGTCACAGATCATACTCTTAGCCCACCCTCATTTATCTGTGCACTTCCTCATAAGGAAATGCAGGCAGGAGTGTATAATTCACTAAAAAACAATCTTGTTGCTAGAAAAACAAGGCAAGTAGCCAATTATGTTAAAGATAATAATCAAAAGACTCCTAGTATTTAAAATCGGCGGATGTAAGCAAACAGCTACTTTTGTAGTGAAAATTTTTTGTATGCATTAATATTTTGTACATTAAGAAATGTAGGTGATGCCAGGAGAGGCCAAGAAATGCAACTTGCTTGCCTCAGTTAATTTTAACTTCTGAAATCTACCATAAGGACCGAAAGCTAGTAATTTAATACAGTAAATTTTCACAGCTTCAAATAACACTTTTCTTTTTTGAGAGAAAGGGGGTGGGCAAAGGGTGAGAGGGTGAGAGGGTAAGAGAGAGAGAGAGAGAGAGAGAGAGAAGCATCAACTCATTGTTCCATTTAGTTGTGCACCCAAACTTTGGGTTGAGCTGTTGATCTCGGCACTCTGGGATGTTCTATCTACTGCACCACTGGCCAGGGCAAATACTTTTTTTTTTTAGCATACAAGAGAAAGATAGAGGAACAGACAGACAGGAAGAGAGATGAGAAGCATCAACTCATAGTTGCAGCAGCTTTGTTGGTCACTGATCGCTTTATCATACGATAATACCATTCTTAAAGTGTGGGAAGAAACACAAAGTTCAGGCATTATATGGAATAAAAGGTGTTTGCAGTTTTTAATCTAGCAACAAATAAAGGCAGGTTTCTATTTAAAGGGACACAGGGCTTCAGAATCATGACCAATTCAGGAGTATACCACAAGCAACTTCTTTCTTCCACTGAGATGGAGTCAAAGAAATAAGACTGGAGCAAAGCAAACCTAAGGGACACCCTTGTGAAATGAAACTAACCTTAGCAGCATAATGAAGTGCTGTGAGGTGGGTTGACGTTGTTCTCAGATCTACATCAATGCCAAGTTCAGAAACCAAGAATTGGATGGCTTCATTCTGCCCAGTGACTGCTGCCCTGTGTATAGCCTGGGCCCCCAGAGAATCTTCAGCAGAAATGCAAGCCTAGTAGATTGGGGAGAGACAAGAACAAAAATAAGAAGCAGAGAAACTTGGGCCCATGGACCTTCTGACATTTTAGTTAAGCTTTGCTGACTATATACATTTTTCTGGGCCAATGTTAATTTTAACTTGCTTCAGCTTTTGTCAGATTCTTAAAGGACTGTAAACAAACAAAAAATGGAAAGAGCCACTGCTCTAAAGTGTGCCAAAAGTATAGTCACAGGGGAGTTTGTTATTACCATAAAAGAGCTGTTTATTAAAATGTTACTTTGCTAATTGCTTTATGTATATATATTTATTTATTTGGGTGAGAGAAGGGGAGATAGTGAGACAGATTCCCATATGCTCCCCTACCAGGGCTGATGCTCGCAACTGAGTTATTTTTAGCACCTGAGGCTGACATACTTGGACCAACAGAGCTGTTCTCAGTGCCTGGGGCTGATGCACAAACCAATCAACCCATTGGCTGCAGGAGGAGAAGAGGGAGAGAGGGGGGAGACGAGGGAGAGAAAAGCAGATGGTCACTTCTCCTGTGTGCCCTGACCGGGAACTGAGCCTGGGACGTCCACATGCCAGGCTCTATCCACTGAGGCACCAACCAGGGCCTATGTATATATTATTTCATCCTTAGAGTAACTCCCTGCAGAAGTTAAGTTTGTCACCATTTTACAGATAGAAAAACTAATGCTTAAAGAGGTCAAAGGGGTCTCACAGGATGACTGTGACAGCACTGGAATTTGAACCCAAGATCTGAATAACTATGATTTCTGTTCATCCTGTGACCTAAAATTTACAGGAAAAACTGAAGGAATAAAACCAAACCATTGCTGTACCTTCTGTTTTTCAAGGAGCAGCCTGGCTATGTTGATATGCCCACACTGAATCGCATCCATAAAGGGTGTGAGGCCACACCTGTCTCTGCAGTCTGGTTCATACTGACACCTAGAGCCCAAATCCAAAATAACAGAGTTGAGAAAAGCCACCATTTCAAACCCAACGGAGAGTTGACTCTTGGCTACCTGTAGTAAATTACATGACCTACAAACGGTCTGTGGAAATCTGGAGCACTCTCCCTCTTTCCCCCATCTCAATATCAGAACTTAGCTCTCCAACAGCACGTAAATTTCCCTTGCAAATGTGGTTCTCCTCTAACCTTCATCTCCCATATTATGGACTGTCATCATTTCTCCAGCTTCTCATGCCAGAAGCCCTGAAGTTACCCTGTAGGCCAGTAGTTCTTAATCTGGGTTCTATCGAACCCTAGGGGTTCGATGAGTCGATCTCTGTGGTTCGGAGAAGCCTCTGCCGTGGAGGCCAGAATAAAGGAATACTTTAATTTGTTGTGAGTTCATGCACTTTGTTGGTTTTGTTCTTTGAGCAAGGTGATGTTCATGCACGGCTCATTTTGTGCACCAGTAAAAAAACATATACCTATGTCTTGAATTTGGAAAAAAAAATCATATTTTATTTATCACTAAAGAAGGGTTCGGTGAATGCGCATATGAAACTGGTTGGTTCGGTACCTCAAAAAAGGTTAAGAACCACTGCTTTAGGCCCTAATAACCAATCTATTATCAAAACCTCTCCATTCTGCATTCAAAATATATTTTTTTACTTTATCTTTCTATCTCCGCTTTCACCCCTTGGGACCAAGTCAATACATAATAGGCTCCTAACCATTTTTCTTACCTTGGCTTCTGCCCTAATTCCTTCTCATAGCTACCAGAATAATCTTTATACTGTGCAATTTGGATATGGCCACTGTTAAAAATCTTGAACTACAGCCTGACCTGTGGTGGCGCAGTGGATAAAGCGTCGACCTGGGAACACTGAGGTCGCCAGTTCAAAACCCTGCACTGGTCTGGTCAAGGCACATATGGGAGTTGATGCTTCCAGCTCCTCCCCCCTTTCTCTCTCTCTCTCTCTCTCTCCCTCACCTAGGCCCTCTGCATCCCAGTCGACGCTCACTGTGCCACCACCTGGTCAGGCTCTTTCTTTTTTTTTTAAATTGAATTCAGAGAAAATAAAGGGGGGAGAGAGAGACAGAAACATCAATAATGTTTCTGTATATGCCCCAGCCAAGAATCGAATCAGCCACCACTGCATCTCAGGAATCAACCAAACCATCTAGCCAGGGCTCCTCTCTTCTTACTAAACACTCTCTCCTCAGGTAATTTCTTCTACTCTTATAGATCCAATTATCATTTTTGTATTGATGAGTCCCACATGTATCTCAGCCCACACCTGTCCTTTGGGCTTTGTATCTGTGTCTCTAACTGACCCCTTGATTGCTTTGCTTGGATGTTTCACAGGTATATGTCACTCAACGTGTCCAAGAGTGAAACTCTCATCTTCTCCCACAACACCTGCTCCTCCTCCACTGCTCTCTACCTCAGTAAATGGAACCAGCACCCTCACCAGCTGCTTAAGTGAGAAAGCTGAAAGTCATCCTTGATTTTTTTTTCTCCCTCATTCGCTTGACTAGATTATCACCTAGATCTAAAGTATCTCCAAAATCTTTTTCTTCATCCTATTGTCAGCTTCTTAGTCCAGCTACCATGATTCCTCTCCTGTTTACCTACAATAGCCTCCATAACCAGCTTGCATAGCACCCACCCTTGCTCCCCTTCCAATCTATTTTCTATTTTGCAACCCAGAGGATCTTCAAAAAATGCAAACTTATCATCCAATACCCTGCTTAAAACTCTTCAATGGTATCTTATATGCTTAGAATAAAACCAAGATCTATAATGTCCCACCTGATTGAAACCTGGCCTTCCTCTCCAGCCTCTCCCCATGCCATTCTCCTGTTCACTGTAGGGTGCAGCACATACTGAACTTCTTTTAGTTTCTTACATGCACTATACTTTTTTGTGGCTCTGAGCATTCTGGCTCCTGTTTCTTCTGTCTGGAATGCTCCCCTGCCTCCCCTCTCAGCCTTTCTTAGGTCACAGCTTAAATATCACGGGGGCTGAGATTCATTACTATAAGGCCAAGCTGAGTCTTTCTGTCATATGTTTCTGTAGAGATCCTGCAATTCCTTGTAATGGTCACCAGACTCACATGACTTGTGCAGTATTTGTGATTTCCACGAGAGGGAAACCACATGGTCTTGTTTCTGTTGTATCTGGTACAATTCACAACAGGTAATGAAAAAATAGATGTTTGTTGAATGAACAAACAAATGACTTTCTCTCATGTCTGTTAGTTATTTTTGCTTTATATTCTTTAAGTTATCTACATATGTCCTTTGTTCATTTCTCCTTTGGTACCTTAGTTGCTCTCTGAACAATTCCCTTGAGCTCTTTACGTAGCATCAATATTAATGGTCATAATTAGCAAATATCTCTCTTAATTAGCTCTTTTGTTCTTACCTCTGAAGAAGTACCTTTACTGCCTCTAAACAGCCATGCATTGCTGAGAGAAGAGAGTTGAGAATTAGAGCTTTTAGGTGCACATATAAAATACTTCTTTCCTTCTGGCACTGGTCTCTGTCCCACATTTTTAGCTATGGCTTACAGGAGTGAGTAATTAAATTAGGCACACTAATAAAAATTTAGCTAGATAACTGGTAGAGAATGATGCTTTTACTGAACAGGTCCATAGCCAAAACTGATTATCTTTTTTTTTTTTTTTTTTAAGAGTCAGAGAGAGGCACATATAGGGACAGATAGGAAGGGAGAGAGATGAGAAGCATCAATTCTTCGTTGTGGCACCTTGGTTGCTCATTGATTGCTTTCTCATATGTGCCTTGACCAGGGAACTCCAGCAGAGCAAGTGACCCCTTGCTCAAGCCAGTGACCATGGGGGCATGTCTATGATACCTTGCTCAAGCCAGCGACTCTGGAGCTCAAGCTGGTGAGCCAGAGCTCAAGCCAGATGAGCCTGCGCTCAAGCCAGTGACTTCAGGGTTTCGAACCTCAGTCTTCCACGTCCCAGTCTGATGCTCTATCCACTGTACCACCACCTGGTCAGTCGATGAGCTCTTTAACAGCAAATTTTCAATTTTAAGCTTATCTCCTCACTTTTGTGTTGAGCCAGGCAGTTTTTTCCCCAGTGTTGGAAACTGGCTGCAAGAGACAGTTTAGATTTTTTGGGGGACAGAAGTGTGGGGGACTGGCAGTAAGCTGACAAGGCCCTTGCTGCCCATCCCCCCACCTTACTTACACCTTGCTAACGGCTAAGCTCTTCCCCACAACCTCTGATTATTAAGTTGGTGAAGGCAATTTACATGCCTTTCCCCACACCTCCTTGTTAGCTATGATGCTGATGGTTTCTACTTGTCCCATCCCCCAAGTCCCTCAAAGAGATTGAGGCAGTTTTCTTTTTACCCTTTGTTTTGTGAAGTTAAAATGTTATGCATGGTGGGAGGTTTTCTCTTGGGAGAATTCTTGGTTTGCTTCAGAAATGTGACTCTGTATCTGAGCTCTCTGTTAAATAAAGTGTTTTGGGGATGCAGGCTCATTCTTATAGGTCATCAGTTTACAGAAGGCCTCCCAATCCCCCTTTTTCTCTCTGTGCTTATTTTCTAATCCTCCGCTGTACCACTCGAGACCTGCAAAATTACGAGTCGCGCTGGTTTATGACAGCCCAGGCAATAATGTAAAAACATTTTAACAGTAATCTATGATGGGCGTTAGCCGGGTAACTCCATTGGTTAGAGCACTGTCTTAACATGCCAAGGTTGGGGGTTTGATCCCCAGTCAGAGCACCTACAAGAGTCAACCAATGATGGCATGAAAACAGGAACAACAAAATTGATGTTTCTTTCTGTCCTGTTTCTCTCTAAAAGTCAATTAAAAAAAAAGTAATCCGTAACAAAATAACCAGGAATTTAACTCTATTAAAATAATTATAGTTAATAATAAAGATTTCTGGCCTTGGCCAGTTGGCTCAGCGGTAGAGCAATGGCCCCCCGTGTGGAAGTCCCAGGTTCGATTCCTGGCCAGGGCACAAAGGAGAGGCGCTTATCTGCTTCTCCACCCCTTTCCCTTCTCCTTTCTATCTCTCTCTTCCCCTCCCGCAGCCAAGTCTCCATTAGAGAAAAATTGGCCAAGGTGCTGAGGATGGCTCCATGGCCTCTGCTTCAGGCGCTAAAATGGCTCTGGTTGCAGTGGAGTGACGCCCCAGATGGGCAGAGCATAGCTCCCTAGTGGGCACGCCAGGTGGACCCCAGTTGGGCACCTGTGGAAGTCTGTCTGTCTCCCCTCTTCTCATTTAAAAAAGATACAAAAAAAAAAAAAAAGATTTCTGACTATCTGTGTCCACCACCATTTTTTGTAAATGACTGGGTGCCGTTTCTCCAGAAGAGCAGGGGAGCTAGTCAAATACTTCATGAGCAGAGTAAATGTTTTCTCACCTGGAAAATTTTCTTTTTAAAGAATTTTTTAAAAAGATTTTATTCATTTAAGAGTAGAGAGAGGCATAGGAGGGGGGAAGAGCAGGAAGCATCAACTCCCATATGTGCCTTGACCGAGCAAGCCGAGGGTTTTGAACTGGTGATCTCAGAGCTCTAGGTCAACGATTTATCCACTGCGCCACCACAGGCCAGGCTCACCTGCAAAGTCTTAGAAAGGATTCCTTGGTCCTTACCCTCCCACTGTGGCTAGAACAATTATATGCATATTTCCTAAACTATTTCATGTCACAGGTATTGATTTTTGATAAACTAAAAGCCCTGTATTCTAATTCAATGCACTCTCTAGAAGGCTTAACATTATTTTCTAAATTTCTTGATCTGGACTCTTGAGCTCATTAATATATCTACTATATCTTATGACATAGCACTTTTGCTTTTTTTTTTTGGTGATAGACAGAGTCAGACAAAGAAACAGATAGGGACAGACAGACAGGACTGGAGAGAGATGAGAAGCATCAATTTTTCGTTGTGGCACTTTAGTTGTTCATTGATTGTTTTCTCATATGTGCCTTGACCAGGGGGCTACAGCAGACCAAGTGACCCCTTGCTCGAGCCAGCAACTTTGGGCACAAGGTAGTGAGCCTTGTTCAAACCAGATGAGCCCACGCTCAAGCTGGCAACCTTGGGGTCTCGAACCTGGGTCTTCCACGTCCCAGTCTGATGCTTTATCTACTGCGCCACCTCCTGGTCAGGCACACTTTTGCTTTTTACTAATTTAAAATAACCTACAAATAGATAATATAGAATTAAGAATAATTACTCAAAACAATGAAAACTATACCCCAAATTTCTATAAGTCAAATACGCTTAGGCCCAGGTATTTAATTATAAGCACCTATATACATTTAAACAGATAGCACTGCGGTAGGTATGGTTGAGGCTATTTAAAAAACCGGCTGTATGCCTGACCTGTGGTGGCACAGTGGATAAAGCGTCAACCTGGAACACTGAGGTCGCCGGTTCAAAACCCTGCACTTGTCTGGTCAAGGCACATATGGGAGTTGATGCTTCCTGCTCCTCCCCCTTTCTCTCTCTCTCTTTCTCCTCTCTAAAATGAATAAATAAAGACAAAAGAAAAAGATGCACCTTTAAAAAAAAAACAAAAAACCGGCTGTTTTCCTCCCTGCCTTTAATAATAAAAACTGTGAAAATGATCATAAAAGTAGCAACTGCCAGTTCTCTGCTCCTGTGTCAAGCACTGTGCTAACAACACAGTAACAGCCTTGTGATATGGGCATCATTATCATCATTACCTTGCTGATGAGAAAACTTGCTCAGGAGAGTAAGTTTCTTGCCAAAGGTCAAAGATTTTTGGAACAGAATCAACTTGCCATCTAGCTGGGGAAAGCAAGGCTGATATGCATGAAAACTGAATGAGTATCAGAAAGAACATGGTAAGTACCAAGTGACATTAGCTTTAGAAACTAAGTATATACCAAAATATCCCAAAGCTGCTCTTTATTCCCTGGTCTTCTATTTTCCAAAACCCTTCAACTTGATAACATTCTCAAGCGCTGGGGGAGGCAGGCTGCACACACTTGCTTACATTCCCGCAGACATCGGGCTATACCTGCCGTGTGCAGAGGAGTTCTGCCAGTTCTGCTCTCTGTCTCCCAGGCATCTGGGCAAACAGTGAGCAAATACTGGAGGATTGAAGGGTCACCTTCTCGGCTGGCAATGTGGAAGCTGTTCCAGCCATCTTTGTTCTTCAAAAGTGGATTTGCACCATGCTCTACAAGATCCTGGATCACCTCAAGATTCTTCCTTGTGCAAGCCATCATCAGAGGAGTCCTAAGGCCAAACAGAACAAGCTGTCAGATGGATGGGCAGCTAAGACATTAGAAGGGTGTGACCAGGTCTTTAGAAAAACTGCACATCTTTGGCAGAAATGAAAAATCTAGGGGATTCAGGGGTCTGGGAAGCAGGAAAACTGCAACTTCTCTGCTTGCCATGAGGACTCTGGGTGAAATAACAAAGGGAAAATGATTGTAATATAGATATGTCTCGAGGAGGGGAATACTGAGTGAGGAGCAAAGCTGCTTCTGAGCTAGTTTATTGTATAGCACTAAATAGGGACAGAGCTAATCTAAACCATCAAGTTTGTCCTGAAGAATGTTGTATAAGTGGTACTTTACTGGACTTATCCCATTCACTTTAGTTAGAGACCATTTATTAATTACATTGTGCTGAAAAGGAGTTTAAAAAGAGCATTTGATACAGCATCTAACCATAAGAGCATACAATGAAACAGTGTGATTACAATAAGTTTCTGAACTGACTGTGTCCACAACCATGAGAGAGAACTACATTTTTATCAAGGGAGGCAGCTCTAGCCTTCCTCTTCTGCCACATAAATGATTTGGGGCAAGCCATTTATTTCATTTCCACAAGTTTTAGGTTTTCTGGTCTGCAAAACAAGGATGCTATGATTTCTGAAAGCCGGGGCAGGTCTTGTTTACCTCCTCATTCCCAAGGTTAAAACCTATATCTAGCAGTCAGTGGGAGCTCACTATACTTGGATCTCTAAGGTTTTATCTAAGATTTATCTTCTAAGATTGCAATGTTAATTACCAACATGGTGTTGTTTTTGTTTTGGGGGGGGGAGCAAGTTATGTAGTAGTAATAGTGAATGAGAAATTAAAAGGGAAAAACCCAGATAAATAAAGCTGGAATATTTTTAGTTTTATTTATTTATTTATAATTTACTAAGTGAGAGAGAGACGGAAGGGAGAGAGGGAGGGAGGAGAGTGATGAGAAGCATCAACTTGTAGTTGCCTCACTTTAGTTGTTCATTAACTGCATCTCATATGTGCCTTGACTGGGGGGCTCAAGTCAAGTCAGTGACCCTGGGATCATGTTGATGATCCTGCACTCAAACTGGTGACCCCACACTCAAGTTGGTGAGCCTGTGCTCAAGCTGGTAGTCTTGGGGTTTTGAGCCAGGGTTCTCAGCATCCCAAGTTGGTGCTCTATCCACTGTGCTATCACAGGCAAGGCTGGAATATTTTGTGTTGTTTTTTTGACAGAGACAGAGAGAGGGACATATAGAGACAGACAGACAGGAAAGGAGAGAGATGAGAAACATTTCTTTGTTGCGGCACCTTAGTTGTTCACTGATTGCTTTCTCATATATGCCTTGACCTTCGGGCTCCAGCAGAGTGAGTGACCCCTTGCTGAAGCCAGTGACCTTGGGCTCAAGCCATGAGGTTATGTCTATGATCCCATGTTCAAGCCAGTGACTCTGTGCTCAAGCTGGTGACTCTGTGCTCAAGCTGGTGAACCTGTACTCAAGCTGGATGAGCCCGCATGCAGTGTGATGCTCTATCCACTATGTAACCGCCTGATCAGGCAAGGCTGGAATCTTAAAGAACTTTACAGAGGTAATGAATCTTGAACAAGGCAGGTTGATTGGAAAACAGGAAAGGTATTTCAGAAAGCCAAAAAAGTGAGAATGGGCAAAACTGTTCCACTGTGACTACATATATCCCAAATACATAATTAAATGAATCTCATCCTTTTAGTTTTTTTTTTGTTTGTTTGTTTTAAAGGGACAGAGAGAGAATCAGAGAGAGGGATAGACAGGGACAGACAGACAGGAACAGAGAAAGGTGAGAAGCATCAATCATTAGTTTTTCGTTGCCGTTGTGACACCATAGTTGTTCATTGATTGCTTTTTCACATGTGTCTTGACCACGGGCCTTCAGTAGACGAGCCACCCCTTGCTGGAGCCAGCGGACCTTGGGTCCAAGCTGGCGAGCTTTTGCTCAAGTCAGATGGGCCCGCACTCAAGCGGGCAACCTCGGGCTCTTGAACCTGGGTCTTCCATATCCCAGTCCGACGCTCTATCCACTGCACCACCACCTGGTCAGGCTTTTCTTTCTGTTTTGAGGTTGTTTCCTTACCTGAAGAATTGCTTTGCCTGACCAGGTGGTATCGTAATGGATAGAGTTTCAGACCGGGACTCTGAGGACCCATGTTCAAAAACCCAGGTCCATGGCTTGAGCGTGGGCTCACCAGCTTGAGCACTGGGTCTCCAGATTGAGCGCGGGATCATAGACATGACCCTCTGGTCACTGGCCTGAGTGCAGGATCATAGACATGACTCCGGGGTCACTGGCCTGAGCGTGGGATCATAGACTTGACCCCGTGGTCACTGGCCTGAGCAAAGGGTTGCTGGCTTAGTTGGAAGCCTCCCTCGCCCTTCAAGGCATATACGAGAAAGCAGTCAATGAACAACCAAGGTGGCACAATGAAGAGTTTATGCTTCTCATCTCTCTTCCTGTCTGAATGTCCCTGTCTGTACCCCACCCTCTCAAAAGTAAAAAATAAAAAAAGCAATAAGAATTACTTTGAGGAGTTTCTGAGGTCTATGCCTCTTGGAACTATCTTTAGATCAATTTACCAGCAGCACAAGAAAAGCAGTCTTGTATTTAGTCACAGTCAAAGTACAACCCTCAAAACACAACCAGGCCTACTCCCCTCCACAGCTGGCAAAAATGCAATTTAATTAGTATACGGCTGCCTGCTGTGTTTCTTATTTATATCACATCAGGAATTACATGTAGGTAAGAACTTCATTATGTTATGAATTTTAACATGCTCATACCTTTACCAAGCCAGACATAGGGAGTACTAAAAACAACGTCAGTCTAACAAAATGCAACTGGTTTGTGTGAAGCTATAGGTGAGTCCACTGACTATGTAGGTGGTTATGTAAGGCTATACGTGATAAAAATCACATAGAACATCACACACATACAAGTGTATGTATAATCTGGTAAAATGTGAATAGATATTTTGATTGCAGCAACATCAATTTCTTAGTTCTGTTATTGTAATGTAACTGTGTAAGATGTTAACTTTGGAAGATCCTAGGGGAAGGGGACATGGGAAATCCCTGAACATTTCTTTGTAACCTTCTGTGAATCTATAACTATTTCAAAATAAAAAGTTAAATCAATGCCATTGGTGAAGTAAAGATTTACCTAGATGATCCCAGAAGAAGTCTGTATTCTAGGACTCATATTATATGTATTACATACAATTCACTGTTTGATATTATTGTTTGATCATATTCTGTACTGTTCTATATTTTATTAAAGAAGCAACTGCTTGCATGGACCAAACAATTGACCCCCAAAGGTAGGAACAATGTGCCCTAATGAGGAAAGCTGAGAAGCTATGCTGTAGAGGCGAAGTATATGGGAATTTACGATTCTGCGAAAAAGGGGAAAGGGATGTCCTTAGATCTCCCGCCGCCTACCAGTCAGCCTTCTTAAGGCAGTCGACAGCGGCTCCTCGGCCCAGCAAGTATCGCACGCAGTCCCGGTGGCCCATGGAGGCAGCTTCGTGCAGAGGCCGCTTGTAGTCTCGGTTGGCAGCCTCGATGTCCATGTCCCAGGCCTCGGTCAGATAGGCTAAGATGTCCCGACGCCCGTGGCGCGCAGCGCAGTGAAGCAGCGTGTCCCCCGCCGGCCCCCGGCAGCCCGCACACCCCTCTACCTGAAGCTCCTCCCGCAGGGCGTACAGCCGGTCTTCTTGCACCAGCCTGCAGAGCCGTTTCGGGTCCCCGGGCGCCTTCATGGTCACCGGGGCCAGGCGAGGTGTCCGAGTCTCCAGTCCTATCCTGTACCGCGGGGGGGTGGGGGGGTGGGGGGAGAAGCCGCGCTTCCCTGTGCCGCCTGGTTAGTGCCCCTCCAAATAATTCGCCTCGCGGGTCGCTGTGAACGCGCGCTCTAGGTGCGGGCGTAGCCGTGTTCGAGGACGTGCAACTCCTTCCAAGGCTGCCACCCCCACTGGTTTCATTTTGGGTGAAACATTAGATAGTGGTGGAGCTGCCGTGGAACCCGCCAGGAGGTGTCCGCTCCGGCTCTGACGGCCACAAGCGGATGTGGTCAGAGCGGTGCCCGTACTTGTGAGAGCCCCCGATTGGGCCCGCTGGATGGCAGCTCCGCGCCCACGAGACACCGGTGAAGGAGCCCGCCGGGAGCCGTCGCCCTCGGGGATGGGGAGGGGCCCTGCGCGTCCAGACTCACCGCCTCTCCTTTACCAAGCCGTAACCAGCTCCGGGCCCACCACGGAACCTCCACGGGTCCCCGAGAGCTCGGAGGAACTCTGGGAAAGTTTCACTGGACTCCTCACCCTGGCGGAAGCGAGAGCGGAACGGGGCGGGGCCGCTCAGCCGTGGCCGCGCCCCCTAGGCGCGCGCGTTCCAATTGGCCGCGGGGGAAGTCCGTCAGCCCCGGCGGCGGGCTGTCCCAGGGGCTACGGCGGGGCGGAGCTGTCAGAGGAAGTCCGAGGTCTGCTCCCGCTATTGCTGCCCTGGGAACGCTGGGACCGGGAGGCCAGGCCGCCGCAGCTCGGAGGCCACGGCGGTGACTGGAGCCCCGGTCCGGAGCGCGATAGTGCGTGAGGCCGCGAACGTGGCAGGGAGCGCGGGCGGGGCCCTGCACTCTGAACACTTAACCTTTTGGGTCCTGGGCGAGGGTCTGATATCTTTGGGCGGGGACGGGTCTGTTGTGTGGGGGGCCTGGGGACCCCGGGCCTGGGCTGTCGCCGGCGGGTGAGCTTCAGGTGCCGGGTGGGGCTTGCACGCTGTAGGCTGTGAGGCGCCCCTACCTTGCGTCCTTGCGCCAGGGAAGTGGGGAGCTCCTCGTTTTTCCGTGGTTGTAGGAGTCCACGGGGGACGTGGCCTTGGCTGCCGGCAAACCAGCATTCTTTTTCTTCCTGGTATTTTGACCTTGGGCGAGTCATTTAATTGCCTCCTTCGTTTGTAGGTCTCCCGCGGCCCCCCCGCCCCCCCCCCCCCCCCCCGCCAGTTAAGAAAAATTGAGTTGATATGGGAAGGCCTTGAGCTTGTGAATGATACATTCAGATCTGAGCAGGACATATGGAGTGATGGAAAGTATTTGAGTAGGTGCTGAGTTCTCTCCCGGATCTTATTAGGTACTAGTTATTTAAACCTCTTGATGTTTTTGGTCCCTTTAGAGATAAAATGGGAGTTGCTGCTCTGTGCCAGACCCAGAAACGGTCATGCTTTACATATTATATTGCACTCTGTGGTTTTACCTTTATTTTTTTTATTTATTGATTTCAGAGAGACAGAAACATCTGTTTGTTATTGAACCTATTATGCATTGATTGTTTCTTGTATGTGTCCTGACCAGGGATCAGCCCCACAACCTTGTCTTATGGCGATGATCTCAACCAACAGAACTACCCTGCCAGGGCAGCAAAGCACTTTATGTAATTGGTAAACAACCCAGTAAGGTATCATCACAGATGGGGAAACTGAGGCCTAAAGAAGTTAGTGATTTTGCCACGGAAGTGTAGCTGGTGAAGTCCCCTGGGAGAAAGGATGGTACACCAAGGGAATGTCAGTTAGTGCTTGGCCCTGTGCTAAAATAAATTAGGGAGATAAAATGGAAAAAAGACTTCTGGTATGGGCATATGAGAACAAGCCCATTTTACCAGTGAGCAGATTGAATTTGGTTGACTTATGGAGAGTCATTGGAGACAGAACTAAGTCCAACATCAACTTTGCCAAAGTTTTTGTTCCATTGTGTCTTGCCACTACACACACACACACACAAAAAAAAGAAGGCATGAAAGTGGTTTGAAATGCATGAAATGTTAGAACATGCCAGGCATTGTTGTATTGCTGTTGGAGTCAATGCAAATGGAAGTTTAGGCATCTTGTGGCTTTGTACTTGTTGCTGATAATGCTTCCCACCATCCTAATTACAGATCACCCCACCTTCTCTTGCCATATGCCTCCAGGTTCTCTGTTTTTAATAACAAAATTGGAACACACTGAATGCACAGTAGGACAAACTATATTTTAAATCCAGATGATTTGCAACTCTTATCTCTCTTGTCTTTTAGAAACAGTTCGATCTGTATTCCCCTTTATATAACTAGATGAGAACATATGTGAATCTGTCCACAGGCTCTGTGGTTTTCTGGAGCAAAGCTTGGTGTATAGAAAGCTAACCAATGGAGCCACTCTAGGATCTTGCTGATTTTCCAGTTGGGCTGCTTTTTCTTTTGTGCAGGATTTTGTGGTCTGGCCTTTACTGTTTTATTTCGCATCTAGTCACATTGGCGTTGTGCTCTTTGTCTGTCTTCCTTCCTTTCTCCTGAGTTCTCTTGTGGTTATGTAGCATTCAGCAGTGTTCACTGGTGTCATCATCATTTGACATGTTTTGTAATCTTTTAGCGTGTGAATACTGAACTATTGTTATTGGACTTAGAGCTCTAATTTTAGGTGTGTTGCCATCATCTTTTCTGTGCTCGTCGTTTCTCTCTATCCTTCCTGGGTTGATTTGATTTGAAAACTGAATTTGGTTCTGTCTTTGCCCTACTGACTGTGGAATCATCTACTTCTGGAAGCATCTCACCAAAACACCTCAACCCTTAAGTTTCAAATGCCTTTTGAAGACCAGTCTCATATATCAAAGTGCTTCCTGGACCTTTACTCGCATTCCACATATAACTTTAAAACAAAACAAACAAATATTTTCAAAACTGAAAACTTTCATCATCCCCTCATTCTAGGAAAAAGTGATTAGACGAGAAAGACTATATCTCTTTTACACCTTAAGGTTCTTAATGACATTATTATTAAGTTATAGCTGGAAATGTCAGTTATTTTGGTCCTTTTTTTTTTTTTTTCCCAGGGACAGAGAGAGAGAGTCAGAGAGAGGGATAGATAGGAACAGACAGACAGGAACGGAGAGAGGTGAGAAGCATCAATCATTAGTTTTTCATTGCCGTTGCGCCATAGTTGTTCATTGATTACTTTCTCACATGTGCCTTGACCGTGTGGGCCTTCAGCAGACCAAGCCACCCCCTGCTGGAGCCAGCAACCTTGGGTCCAAGCTGGCGAGCTTTTGCTCAAGCCAGATGGGCCCTCGCTCAGGCTGGCGACCTTGGGGTCTCGAACCCCAATCTTCCGCATCCCAGTCCGATGCTCTATCCACTGTGCAACCGCCTGGTCAGGCTATTTTGGTTCTTTATCATCTTTCTCTTTCAGTCTTGTTAGGAAAGACTTATTGATCTATTTTCCCCTACTCCCTATTTCTGCTGCCGCTCTCAGGCCTTTACCAACTGTTGCTTGGTTAGTAAAGTCACATTCTGCTTTGTTTTCCTGACAATCTTTGTGTTTACCCCATCTCCAGAGTTACTGTCCTAACGTATAAATTTGATTGTGCATTGCCCCTGCTTAAAAGCTAGATGGTTCTTTCAGTTACCTACCTGATAACGTCCAATTTCCAGAGCATTATACAGGGGTTGGCATAAGTAGGCTTCCAGTTGTGAGAACCTGAGATAGAGTTTATACTTGTATTATTTATTTATTAATGATTGCATTATTTTCCAATCAAACAACTGTAAACCTACTTTTGCCAATCCTGTATTTAAGGACCTTTAAATCTATGCCTCCAAATATCCTTTCCAGCTTTGTCCCCATTCGTGAACTTCTTGTTCTAATGAAACCCGATTTCCTGCCACACCAATGCTGTGCTATGTCCCTGTGTTTTTGCATATCTTGATTCTTTTGCCATACTGAATCCTACTAATCTTTTAAGGCTGAGCTCTTCATAAAGCTTTTTTCAACTTTCCTAACTATTCACTTTTCTTTACTATCATAGCACTTCATGTATGCATTTGTGTGGAACTTATATTGCCTTATATATACTAATTTGTGTTTGTTTTTGTAGCTGCTTATGGGCAGACAAAGTCTTACTCATTTTTATATTTTCAGTGTCTAAAATAATATTTAACACCAGAGATGCCAAGAGAGGAAGCACTCATGGTATTTATAATGAATTTTCGACATAATGGATACTTAAAAGTGGTTGGTTGTGGAATGAATTGATGGTATAAAAAGCCTTTCAGCCTGACCTGTGGTGGCGCAGTGGATAAAGAGTCGACCTGGAAACACTGAGGTCGCCAGTTCAAAACCCTGCACTGGTCTGGTCAAGGCACATATGGGAGTTGATGCTTCTAGCTCCTCCCCCCTTTCTCTCTCTCTCTCTCTCTCTCTCTCTGTCTCCTCTCTAAAATAAATTAAAAAAAAGAAATATAAAAAAGCCTTTCAAATATATAAAAATATGTTCTAGCCTGTAAAAGTGAGAATTTTCTTGTTTTTCCCCTTTTTTCTCATCATTTTTTCTTTTCCTTGTGAGAAATATACATAGAGAGAAGTTCCCTCCATCCTAGTTTGCAATATTAAGTTAATGTTTTTTCTTTTTTTTTTGTTCTTGTTGTTTTTTACAGGGACAGAGAGAGGAACAGAGAGAAATGAGAAGCATTAATCATTAGTTTTTTGTTGCCGTTGCAACACCATAGTTGTTCATTGATTGCTTTCTCATATGTGCCTTGACCGCGGGCCTTCAGCAGACCGAGCCACCCCTTGCTGGAGCCAGCGACCTTGGGTCCAAGCTGGCGAGCTTTTGCTCAAGCCAGATGTGCCCGCGCTCAAGCTGGCGACCTTGGGGTCTCGAACCTGGGTCTTCCGCATCCCAGTCCGATGCTCTATTCACTGCGCCACCACCTGGTCAGGCTAAGTTAATGTTTTTCCAAGAGAGGAGCAAGTGTTTGCAGGGTGTGGTAGCTCCAAAGGATTTATTGAGCCTGGAGCCTAGACTGTTTGGGGCTGTAGAGAAGTAGCCTTTAGCACTAGGAAGGACCTGGTTTTGCATCAAGGGTAAGTACTTGGGAAAGAGCTAGCTAGCTCTGTAGTGTTTTCTTTCTGTGTTTGTTTCTTTTAGAACTTATGGGGCCAAAATATTTTGGAAGTTTTTTCATTTTGAGTCTATAGTATTTAGTGATATTTTCCTTGTAGTTACATTATCCATATACTTGCTTGTTATTAAATCTGGTTATGATATTGCATGATGATTAAAAAAAAGTGACATAGAAATTAGGCCTAAGGTTTTAGAAGCTGCTTTCATCTATCTGGACTTGGGAGAATGTTACATCAGAAAGAATGCTGGACTTGAGGAGTCAGAATACCTATATTCCATCACCTGCAAGCTGTGTTGTGACTTCAAGCAAGTCTTTTCTGAGCCCCAGTTTAATCATGGCACAATCGTAGGATTGTGTGAAGATCCAGTAAGAATATGTAAAAGAACTCCAAAAGTTAAGAAGCATTTAGAAGCTGTAAGGTAGTATAGGGTTTCAAAGACAACCTAAACTACTTTAGAGGAAAGTGCTGTAATTGTGCAGCTGTGCATTTATTCTACAGTTAATTAGGGAGCAATATACAGCGAGTCCCGGAGCTGGATGAGTTTCTCATTCTTCCCTCCCACTATACTGTAGAGCTTTCAGTCCTTGGCTGGAAAACTTATCAGTATATACTCACACAAACAATTGTTAATAATGCAAAAATAATTATTATTTGCATATAATGGGAAATTATTTGGTATTATTTTCAAATGATCCTAGTAATAATAAGAACTTGTGTATAATACATATAAAACACATAGTTGTACAAGTAATTATGACAAGTATCTCAGAGACATAAGGGGTGGTTTTATGATGGCAGAGTGCTTCCTGGCTGGGATGAATACTTCCTGTTATACTGGAGCTGAGGAATAACACTGGTAACTGTATTTAAACTGTGCTTTTAAGTCTTACGGCTGGCATTCTGATCTGTGAAGAACTTGAATCCTTGTAATAATGAGCTACATTGCAGTGCGCCTCTGATGTCTCCACAGGAAACCCAAGAGGGAGAGTGTCTACTTGTTGCTCTTCACAGAGTCCCTCAGAGAAAAGTGAGAGGCTTGTGGGGAACTAACAAGATGAGGTTAGGGACTCAGTAAGTTAGCTAGATGAACCGAACTGCCCTCTGTGGTTCTTGTTATGGGTGGTCTCTCCAGTCAAGGACCTTGTATTAGAGTTACCTTGATTATTTTAAAAATAATAATCTTTTCTTCTAGGAATTCTAGGTACTTCTTATCTTCATCTTGTCTGTTTAGGTCTGTAACCTGTAAATTTTAGAGGACTTTTTGGTATAATTGTGATTAGTAAAGTAGGTGAAGAAAGGAAATTATTTGGTATTAATTTCAAATGATCCTAGAATGATTAGGGTGAGCTTGGCTACAGTAACAGATACAAACATGTAATGACCTCACAGTCAGAGTTCATTTCTCAATTTTATAACAATCTAAGGTGTATCCAGGTTGCTGGAGACAGAGAATTATGGGGAAGGAGTAGCACCTCTAAAGCTATAGTCCAATGACCCAGGCTGCTGGAGAGTCTCCATTTTTGAACTAATGTCTTCAAAGTATGCCTTGGGGAATTCACTTCCTCTGTTCACTAGAAGGGGAGCAGAGAATGGAGGAACTAGCATTTTAGGTGTCTATGGCCCTGGCTTGGAAGATTATTCCAAGCCTGGTTATTCACATTCCCTGTTCTAGAGCTCCTCAAGGCAGGCAGGACAGGGAAGTATAGACTAGCTGTGTGCTGAGGAAGAAGAGGAACTAGTCTTTGCCACAAAAATGAAAGCACTCCATTTTACTTTTTGTGAGTTGTTTTGTAAATTTTTTGTAGCCCTGGCTAGATAGCTCAGTTGGTTAGAGCATTGTTCTGAAGGGCAGAGGTTGCTGGTTCAGTTCCTGGTCAGGGCACATACAGATTGATGTTCCTGTCTCTCTCTCTCTCTCTCCCTCTCTCTAAAATCAATAAAATAATCATTAAAAAATTTTTTTTGCAATAAAGAAAATTGAAAAATGAAGCGAGGCAGATTAAAACAGAATTGAGGAATCAGCCACATAGTTCTCATTCAACAAGTGCTTAAGTATCTGTTATTTGCAAAGTATTGTGCTAAGTGCTGTGAGGAATAAGGTGATGAGACAGGTGCTCTGTCTTTTAAAGGTTGTACTCCAGTAGTGGTTTAGTAATAACTGTAGTTCAAGGGAGACTGATCAGAATCTAACCTCATCAGTGGGCCTGACTGATGGAGGATGGGGTAGGGGCCTGAAGTGGGGCTAGATTGAGACAGATCATCATCATGGTGAAGAAGAGATCAATGATGGGTAAAGGGCCAAACTCCAGGTAATCGCCACTTTGAAATCATATAGCAAAGACCCAGAACCAGCTGCCTGGGCTGGGGGCTCTAGAAGAGGCCCATGGGAGTGGGGGATAAGAGAGATGTCACCCTGTGTGAAAGCCATCGCAGAATGGCAAATTCTGTTTGACAAAATGATTTTCATACAGTATTTTTTTTTTTGTCCTAACACCTGAGGGATATGACACATTTCTGTTAGTCACTGTGGTAGAGTATCCAAGAGGGGTTCAAATACTTATGTTTGGAGGAGACCCAGTTGAGCCTCTTTGAGGCCTTATAGAGTTTGGAAGGTCTATGAATGATTCTGATCTCTCTCCCTGCTTTTCTTATGAGTACATGTTTATTGTGGAGCACTGTTTGACTTTGCTCCTTGAAGAATCTTGAGCAGCTTCTAACAGTAAGTGCTCTTTAAGAGAGGTGCAAAGTGCACTTGCTGTGTAGAGAGGGAGGAATACAATGGGCTTTAGGGGACTCAGGGGAGGAAGGGATAGTATTTGAACATCTTTATTTTGATAAAGTTATAATTTGCACTGCTTATTTAAAAGCATATTAATGAGAATAGCATGATGGTTAGAATTTTACTATAATTTTTTATAGTTTTTCAAGAATATAATGCTATTAAATCTTATGTACCTTTTAGAAGACATTCAGAATGCTGTGATTGATATGTAATTCTTCTGACATTTCAGCTGATAGGTTTTGTCAGCTTCAAGGTGGGTGTCACAAAGTACTTTCATCTCATCTGAACCTCATAATTATTCTGTAAATTCAGTGTGGCGGGTTATTTTAATGCCCATTTTTAATGGTAAGGGAATCAAAGCTTTTAGTGATTAATACACCTACCAAGTGGAGGAGGTCTTCTGACTCTAAATATGAATATACCATGCAGCTTTTTAGTGAAATGATTTGTTCAGTGCAGGGCTCCTGACTTCCAGTTCAGTGAATCACAGAACCTCCTCTCTCAGAGACGTAAGGCAATAAAATACAGCCTATTTTTTCTGACCTCTAAAATCAGAAAAGTACTTTTTGACATACAACTACAATGAAAGTGTTAGCTCTGCATCCCATGTAACCAGTCATGGCTCAGGTGATGCTATTTCAATATAGGTGGCCATTGTTGGTACCCAGAAGCCAGATTGCCCAATCTAGGTGCCCTTCCCCCAAGCTGTTAACCTTTGTTCTTCTACTTCCCAACCTTACCACTCTGACTTTGCTGTCTTTTCATCCTCTTCATTCTTTCGGTATTCATTGTATATGTATTATGTGTCTGGTACCAGAAGAGACAGAATGCTTCCTCCTTAAAGAATGCTTTGACTCTGACATGTGATTAAGACATGACTATTTAGTTGATGGTTATTTTCAGTGCTGTGTTTTTACTATGGCATCATTATTATAGTTGGCTGGAAAAGGCTGGGATAAAGCCATTCTTATATTCTTATATCCTTTTTTTTTCAATTTTAATTTCTTTTTTAAATTTTTTAATTCATTTTAGAGAGGAGACACAGAGTGAGAGAGAGAGAGAGAAAGAGGGGAGGAGCTTGAACCATCAACTCCCATATGTGCCTTGACCAGACCAGTGCAGGGTTTTGAACTGGTGACCTCAGTGTTCCCAAGTCGACGCTTTTATCTACTGCGCCACCACAGGTCAGGCTATCCTTTTTTTTTTTTAACAAGAGAGAGACAGGAAGGGAGAGAGGAGAAGCATCAACTTGTAGTTGTGTCACTTTAGTTGTTCATTGATTGCTTCTCATAAGTATCTTGACTGGAGGGCTCAAGCCAAGCCAGTGACCCCTTTCTTAAGCCAGCAACCATTGTGCTCAAGACAGTGACCATGGGATCATGCCAATGATCCCATGTTCAAGCCAGTGACCCTATACTCAAGGTGGCAAGCCTATGCTCAAGCTGGATGAGCCTGTGCTGAAACCGGTGACCTTGGGGTCTTGAACCTGGGACCTTAGCATCCCAGGTTTACACTTTTTCCACTATGCCACCACTAGTCAGGCCTTATGTACTTTTTAAGTTTCAAAGTGCATTGCACATGTACGAGTACCTCTTTTATACAAATCTGAGACAGCCTTTGTCTTGTATCTTATCAAAGGCTGAAATTAGGGGTATATTGTAGATAGAGGTGGGCAACTAAAGGCTTGCGACAGAATTCTAGGTACAATTGCTATAATGTTGCTGAGAGATAATCTGAGATTTCCTCCTTTGAGGTCCTTAAAAGTGGATTTGATCCTCTTCTATTTGGGAGCCTTACTCCTATGCTATGCCCAATGCTGATATCCTCTAGGGGCTAAAAGGTGGACCGTGTGGTCTTCTCTAGGAACTTACAGTGACTATTTTATTAGTCACTACATTCTGCTTCTGAGACTTAGAGAAACTGGTATATACTATACAGGGGATGATGAATGAGTTTATTTTTGAAAAGCCATAACCAACTCTTAAATATTTACAGTCATTATGGGAATGCAAATGCTTGGCTGTAGTCAAGGAAAAGATGTCAGATCTAAATTTACCCATTAGTGGCAACTTCTTTTTGAAAGAGTATTTTATGATCAGGGCTTCTAGAAAGTATAAAGAAGTCTTTTTTAGGATCTCCTTTTAGAATTCTTTCTTAAATTTTGAGGAAGAAATGCTAAGAAACTATGAAATGACTAACAGTTGAGGGGAACACTGGGAAGAGAAAGGCTGGCTGGGGTGGTCCACAGTCACTGTATTCCTGAAAATTAAGGATAACTTGCTGGCTAGCTTATAGAATTGGTGGTAACTAACAAGTGTTCCATTTCTTCTGCCTATTGTTACAAAACAGTGAGACGATTTAAGCAGAAGCATCTTACAGCCATCGACTGTCAACATTTGGCTCGGAGCCACTTGGCTGTGACCCAGTCCTTTGGTCAAAGATGGACAAACAGAGACGCAAACCATGGTCTCTATCCTAGACCCAGAACAAAAAGAGGGACTAGGGGTAGGCCTTCTAAAAAATATTTTATGTTTCAGAATCTGTAGTGTGTGTGGCCTTTGAATATCTTCCCGTATTTGTTAGTATTGCTGCTGTGATTTTGTAGTCCTGTTGCAACAGTGTGACATTTAAAAAATTTTTTTTGTGAGTTTTCCACGAAAATCCCTTCCTATTATAGTGGTTGGTAAAGGCCCAGGAAAACGTGACTGAATGAATTTCCTTTAGTTTGCTTATTAATAATGTGGTAGAAAACACCAATATTATCACTATTCCAGTCTTAGAATTGCTCTACCTTAATCCTACCTCTGAGCATGTGGTAGGCCTTTAATAGATAATGCTATAGTTGAATTCACAATTAGAAAATATCAAGATTTAACCCAGGCCTGTTGACTTCAAAAGTGTGGGTGTTTATCAAACTGACCCAGAAACAGTTATAGTTTTTTTCCCCTAGCATAGAAGATATTCCATTTTATGGAATATCAAATTACATAAAATCTACCAAAAGCTAAATCTGCTTTTGTTTTACTCTCTTACTTTCTGAAGTGAGAATTCTGGCTATAGTCATTTCAGAAAGGAACCATGTATTTTGTTGTGTATTGATAAGGTACTTAAATACTTCATTGGCATTTTACAATAATTTATAGGAGTTTAAAATGCAGTTGTGATGTGTGAAATCACCATTTGATTCCCCTTAGTGCCTAAAAAGTCTGTGAGGTCAGGGACTATATATATTCTTTTTCACTTTATTTTTGTCTTAGACCCATAGGCGCTTATGAATAAATGAATAGAATAGTTGAGATACCCCTCTAATAATATGAAGATAATTCTGATTCCTTCCATTTTATTTTAAAATAAATTAATGTCAGCTTCATAGGAGGGAATGAAAATAAAAATGTTTTAACTGTCACATGAGAGAGTAGGTTTTACTGAACTCATAACCTAAAGCATTTATTTTTCTACTTAAGTAAACTTAGGTGTTTTTTTCTTGTAAGAGCAAGCCAGGAGGTGTGAGTGTGAGTGGATGTGTGAGTGTGAGTTTTTATAGGTGGATATGTGAATGAATGTGAACCGTGTTTGCTTTTTGTCTGTGCATTCATGTATATTCAATTTGTATATATTATAAGGCATAATGTGGTCCTAATACCATCTGAAGATTGGTCTCTATCTCATTCCAAAAATGATAGAGCCAAATATAAGTATATTTTTTTGATAATGCTCTTTATATAATCAATTAGCCAATAACTATATCCTTGTCTCAATTTAAAATTAGTTTGTTTCATTTGGGTCAACAATGGGTCATCAGTCATTATTCATTTCTTGTTATTCTGTTTGGGTTCTCTTGACAGGTCAGGGATGTCAAAGATACATCACTGAATTCTTCCTAGCTGGCCAGCAACAGTGCACCAATGACATGGCTAAAAGCAATTCTGTGGGCCGGGACTGCTCTAAGGACTCAGAGGATGAAATGATCTTGGCTGCAGAAAGCAACTGTGCCCTGCCTCAAGAAGGTAATGGAGAAGCAAGACTGGTCTCGTCAGGCTCTGCTCTGCCTGTAAGGAAGCGCTCTCGGTCCTTGGAGGATGAGAGGAATCAAGCAACAGGGACCAGTCAGTGGGGTAGGGTTTCTAAGAAAACTCCACGGCATCATTTGTCCCTGTCCTGTGCAAAGGCCCCCAGGCAAGAAGCAGGCTCTTTGTCTTGGCTCTCTGCAGAGTCTGAAGAATCTAGCCAAGAAGTGGAGGACATCGGTCCTGATCCTATTCCTGACTCTTACTACGGGCTTCTTGGCACCTTGCCCTGCCAAGAACCCCAGAGCCACATCTGTAGCCTGCCCAGTGAAGTCCTAAGGCACATTTTTGCTTTCCTCCCCATGGAAGATCTCTACTGGAATCTGTGCTTGGTGTGCCACCTTTGGAGGGAGATAATTAGTGATCCGCTGGTATGTAAAATACTTGGAGTCTATGATACTGCCTCTAAAAAAACATAGATTAGCTTCCCTTAATTCATACTTCTGATTTTAGTGTTTAGTTTCCATTTGCCTCTAGAATAATATCCAAATTCCCCGGAGGCATGTAAGTCTTTCCATGTTTGTCTCATCTTGTTAACCCAGCCTCATTGCTCACTTCTCAACACATCCCTGTGTTCTATCCACACAGTTGGTTTGTTGCATCCCAACCAAAGACTGCATATTTCTTTCCACATGTTGGTCTAACACCCCCACATACATCCCCACATAAAATGTCCCTGACATTTGTTGACAGCTCTTCAAGGCCTCACTCTGTTGTTTCCCATTTCACTCTCTCTTCCTTGTGCTACTGCAGCAATTTTACCTGTGTTACCAGCTTATCACATTCTGTATTATAGCTTAGAGAACCTTCCTCCCCCCACCCTTTAAATTATTAGCTTCTAGATAAGACATGGATTGTCCAATAAATGTTTTCTTCATTCTTCATTGTGCATCATGATATTCTACATATAGCAGGCGAATTATCACTGGGGAACAAAAACACTTGTTCTTATTCGAGTGTGCTGATCTCAAATCTGACATTAGTTTTTCTCTGTAAGCTACAGTATTTTTGCAATTCAAGATTTTAGGTTTTTATCTTGTAAAATTTTCAACATTTAGTTTAACATAATGAAGTAGAATGTCTTCTTGAGCATCATCTTTGTGAAAATATAATTTATATAATGCAGTAAATACACTAATACACTAAAAGATATGATTGCATCAGAATTTGTCTACAATTTCAAAATAGAACATATCAAAACACTGATTTTAATCATAAAATTTGCGCAAAACTTACTTAAATTCTATTCAGGCAAAAATTTGCGTTTGTGTACCTGTTTAGGACAATCTCGTTTGATGCTCCAGCAGTAGTCTGCCATCATATTTATGTCCCATCACCCCTGATAACGCTCTTTCATCGTCTTCAGATCTTTGTTTGTTTGTTTGTTTGTTTTTACAGGTACAGAGAGAGGGATAGATAGGGACAGACAGACAGGAACGGAGAGAGGTGAGAAGCATCAATCATTAGTTTTTTGTTGCCGTTGCAACACCTTAGTTGTTCATTGATTGCTTTCTCACATGTACCTTGACTGCGGGCCTTCAGCAGACTGAGGAATCCCCTTGCTGGAGCCAGCAACCTTGGGTCCAAGCTGGCGAGCTTTTGCTCAAGCCAGATGGGCCCGCACTCAAGCTGGCGAGCTCGGGGTCTCGAACCTGGGTCTTCTGCATCCCAGTCCGATGCTCTATCCACTGTGCCACGGCCTGGTCAGGTCGTCTTCAGAAACTTGGTGAAAGCGTTCTCCCTGCTCATCACTAACAGCTCCAAGATTTTCGGGAAACTTATCAAGGTGACTGTTCAGGAAGTGATTCTTAATGCTCATGTTATATCCAACATCGCGTAAAGCCAACAGCATTCTTTGAACCAGAAGTTCATAGTTTTCTGCTTTTTTTGTTGCCAAGGAAGTTCTTTGTAACTGCCACAAAAGACTGCCATGCTGCTTTCTCGTCCTTATTTATCTTTCTGTCAAATTCTTCGTCACATATGAGGGTTTCAATTTGAGGACCATCGAATACACCTGCTTTTATCTTCTCGAAAGACAAGTCAGGAAAAGCAGAAATAATATGTTGAAAGCATTCACTTCTCTATTCAGAGCCTGAACAAACTGCTTCATTAAGCCGAGTTTAATGTGAAATGGGGGATAAATGATCCCGTCTTGATTAACTACAGGTTCATTCACAATATTTTGCATCCCTACTTCCAGAGCTTCACGTTTCGGCCACTCCTTCTGTGCCCACTGTTTCTCCCGAGCTCAGCTGTCCCACAAACAAAGAAAGCAAGAATACTTCATGAAACCTCTCTGTTGTCCTAGCAGGAAATTGACCGTTTTAAGATCCACACAAATGATCCAGTTATGCTCCTTATACTTCAGAAAGTCGAGGACAATTTTTATGTCATAATCATCTCGCAGATAAGTTGAATAACCAGTTGGAACCACTGCATAAACACTACCATTGTGTAGGAGAACACATTTCAGACTCCGTTTAGAGCTGTCAAGAAATAGCCGCCATTCTGTTGGACTGTAAATGGTAACACTTAGCTAGCTGAGAAGACTACTGATATCATGACAGTAATCAAAGTGTTTGTCTTTGGAAAAAAAAATCCACAAAAATTTGTTCACACTTTCTGCTATGGGATACTTTAGCTGACCAGTGAAGTCGATTCTTTTCTTGAAGCCTGGAGGCTAATAACTCAGCTGCTTATAACTCAGTAGGCCTAAATCTCTTACTAAGTCATTCAATTCGGGTTGGCTAAGCTGGAACCGGGAGTGTCTAAGAGTGTGGGATAGGTCGTATTGCTGAAGGAATATTAGGATCTGTGATCAGATGCCGTTTTTTCTTGCCAATGGCCTTTGTATGAATCAGACAGAAATAACAGTCACTGCTGTGGTACTTAAGTTCACGCCAAACCATGGGAATACCAAAAGGCATTCCTTTGCGTTTTCCTTTTGTCCAATCATGAAGTATTTCGTCACAATTATGACATACAATATGGGGAGCCCAATTTTTGTCTTGATCGTCAAGGGGAACTTGAAAATAGGCAATATATGCACGTCTCACAAATGATGAAATATTGCGCCTTTGACATTGAAGTGTGGAACAGCCACATATATAACAGGTGTCAGGACTATTCTTACAATTACGCCTACTCGAAGCCATGATTTAATCTTGAAACAAAATAAGAGGGTGTTTTTATCAGGTAATAATTTTTTACATTTAAAAACAACTACAATTATATAAAAGTGATGTTTGTAAAACATTAATTTCCTTGTAGTTATGTTCAATACAAGAGTCATTGCCCTTTAACTCCAATTTAAAAATCAGTGCATGCCATTAACTAACAAAAAGAAAATAAAATTGCATAAAAACTAGAGCATGCACCAAAAAACGAATTTCAGATTTGGAATCGGTGGTGCAGAAATATAGAGAAAAAGTTTTAAAACCTCATGCAACAGCCTGACCTGTGGTGGTGCAGTGGATAAAGCGTCGACCTGGGAACACTGAGGTCGCCAGTTCAAAACCCTGCACTGACCTGGTCAAGGCACATATGGGAGTTGATGCTTCCAGCTCCTCCCCCCTTTTTATCTCTCTCTCTCTCTCTCTCACTCTGTGTCTCCTCTCTAAAATGAATAAATAAAATTAAATTAAAAAAAAAACAACCTCATGCAACAGAAAATGAAAATTGTTCCCCAATGTTATCAATGAGTATTATGTCAAATGAATCACTCTTGCGTACCTTTTGAGTTTGATACACTAGGCAGCCCATGCTCTTAGGAAATAATTTAGTGCTCCAGTTAGTCATATCACATTTCAGCACCCTGCCCTTCCCTTTTTTGTTAAATGACACTTCTTCCCATCCCATATTCAGATTCCCAGGTAAACCTGAGGGCTGGGAAATGTTTTGCTTAGCTTATTATATATCCCTTAGACTAGCCATTGAGAACAAGGTCGCCAGTTCAAAACCCTGCACTGGTCTGGTCAAGGCACATATGGGAGTTGACGCTTCCAGCTCCTCCCCCCTTTCTCTCTCTCTCTCTCTCTCTCTCTCTCTGTGTCTCCTCTCTAAAATGAATAAAATAAAAACAAATTAAAAAAAAAAGCATGTAATAAAAAAAAAATTAAGGAATGGTCTGACCAGGTGGTGGCGCAGTGGATAGAGCGTCGGATTGGGATGCGGAAGACCCAGGTTCGAGATCCCAAGCTCGCCAGCTTGAGCGCGGGCCCATCTGGCTTAAGCAAAACCTCGCCAGCTTAGACCCAAGGTCACTGGCTCCAGCAAGGGGGGCTTGGTCTGCTGAGGGCCCGCGGTCAAGGCACATATGAGAAAGCAATCAATGAACAACTATGGTGTCCCAACGGCAACGAAAGACTGATGATTGATGCTTCTCACCTCTCTCCATTTCTGTCTGTCTGTCCCTGTCTATCCCTCTCTCTTACTCTCTCTCTCTGTCCCTGTAAAAAAAAAAAAAAAAAGAATCAAGGAATGGAATGCAAGATAGATATATCAAAACTTAGTATATTTTTCTTCTAAGCACAAACGATTTTGGAGGCAATTTCACATCACTCTTGCTCCATTTTTTACTTGAGGTCTTGTCTCCTACTTTCTGTGGAATAACTTTCTGCATTTAGATATGAATTCTGTTTTATGCCACAGTGTCTCTTATGTGAACTGAATAGTACTAGATAGGATAAGTAAGGGTTTGCTCCACTCTGCTTGAGAGGATTTGGGGGAAGATATTCCAGCTTATACTTACCTCTTGAAATTTTAGAATAATGCTATTTTTATCATCGCTGGTAACCTATTATAGCTCTCATTTTCTTTTCATTTCTTACAGGGTCTTTTTATGGTTCTTTAGTATAAGGTTATGCTGGCCTCTTAAAATAAATTTGGAAGTGTGCCCTCCTCAGTTTTTTTAAAGAGTCCGAAGAGGATTGATATATATATATATATATATTGTTTTCTTTTTCTTTTTTTTTTTTTTTTTTTTTTTGTGTGTGTGTGTGTGTGAGAGAGAGAGAGAGAGGGGAGAGGGAGAGAGATGAGAAGCATCAACTCATAGTTGTGACACTTTAGTTGTTCATTGATTGCTTTTCATGTGTCTTGACCAGTGGGTTCCAGCTGAGCCAGGGACTCCTTGCTCAGGCCAGCAACCCCTTGCCCCAGCTAGCAACCTTGGGTTCAAGCAGTGACCACAGGATCATGTTGATGATCCCGTGCTCAAGCTGGTGAGCCTGTGTTCAAGCTGGATGAACCCGCGTTCAAGCTGGATGAGCCCGCGTTCAAGCTGGATGAGCCCGTGCTCAAGCTGGTGACCTTGGGGTTTCAAACCTGAGACCTCACTGTCTCAGGTTGAGGCTCTGTCCACTGTGCCACCATCAGTCAGGTGAGGATTGATATGAATTCTTCTTTTAATGTTCAGTGGAATTCTCTAGGGAAGCCATCTGATCTAGGATTTTTATTTGTTGGTATGTTTTTGATTACTGTTTCAATCTCCTTATTATTGGTTTCTACAGATTTTCTGATTTCATAATGATTTAGTCTTAGTAGTTTCTGTGTTCTAGGAATTTATCCCTTTCTTCTGGGTTATTTAATTTGTTGATGTACAGCTGTTCACAGGATTCTCTTATAATCCTTTCTATTTCTGTAACATCAATTGTAGTGTCCCTCTTTCATTTCTAATTTCACTTATTGAAATCCCCTCTTTGTTTCCTTAATCTACTCAAGGATTGTCAATTTTGTTAATCTTTTTAAGAAACCAACTCTTAGTTTAACTAATCTTTAAAATTTCTTCTATTCTCTATTTATCTCTTTATTATTTTCTTCTATCTACTAGCTTTGGGTTTAGTTCGCTCCTCTTTTTCTAGTTTCTTTGGATGTAAAGTTAGGTTATTGATCTGTAATCTTTTTATTTTTGATTGTTAATGTTAATTTATTTTCATTTCTTAAATTAAAATTTATTGGAGTGACATTGATTAATAAAATTACATAGGTTTCAAGGGTACAATTCTATGATACATCATCTATATACTGCATTGTGTGCCCGCCACTCAAAGTCAGATCTTCTTTGTCACCATATGTTGGAACTTTTCTCTTTTAATTTATTTTTAAAAATTCTAGTTTATTTATTTGTTTTTAGAGAGAGAGAGAGAGAGAGAGAGAGGAAATCAGAGAGAGAAGAGAGAGAAGAACTTGTAGTTGCTTCACTGTAGTTGTTCATTGATTGTTTCCCGTATGTGCCTAGACTGGGATTTAAAGCCAAGCCAGTGAATGACCCTTTGCTCAAGCCAGCGACCTTTGGGCTCAAGCCAGCATTTTGGGAATTATGTTGATGACCCCATGCTCAAGCTGGTGATTTTGGGGTTTTGAACTGTGGACCTTGCTGTTTGGGTCTGTGCTCTGTCCACTGTACCACCACTGGTCAGGCTCTTTTATTTTTAATTTTTTTTATTGATTTGAGGGAGAGAGAAATATCAACTCGTTTCACTTTGTTGTTCCACTTAGTTGTGCACTCATTGATTGTTTCTCATACATGCCCTCACTGAGGGTTGGGCTGGGTTGTTGTTTTATCTACATGGCACTAGCCATGGCCTGAACTTTTCTCTCTTTTTTTTTTTTTTTAAATCAGGGGTTATGAGGTTTTTCTGACTTTATTTATTTACTTATTTATTTTATAGGGACAGAGAGAGGGATAGACAGGGACAGACACAGAGAGAGATGAGAAGCATCAATCATTAGTTTTTTGTTGCCCTTGCAACACCTTAGTTGTTCATTGATTGCTTTCTCATATGTGCCTTGACCGCGGGCCTTCAGCAGACCGAGCAACCCCTTGCTGGAGCCAGCGACCTTGGGTCCAAGCTGGTGAGCTTTTGCTCAAGCCAGATGGACCCGCGCTCAAGCTGGCAACTTTGGGATCTCGAACCTGGGTCTTCGCATCCCAGTCTGACGCTCTATCCACTGCGCCACCGCCTGGTCAGGTGTTTTCTCTCTTTTAATGTAAGTGTTTACATCTATAAACTTCTTTCTTAGCACTGCTTTCACTTCAACCCATATGTTTTGGTATGCTTTTTGTTTTCATTTGCCTCAAGGTACTTTGTAATTTTTTATTTTTTTATTTAATTTCTTTTTTTTAAATTTTATTTTATTCATTTTAGAGAGGAGACACAGAGAGAGAGAGAGAGAGAAATAGAGAAAGAGGGGAGGATCAACTCCCATATGTGCCTTGACCAGACCAGTGCAGGGATTTGAACTGGCGACCTCAGTGTTCCCAGGTCGACGCTTTTATCCACTGTGCCACCACAGGTCAGGTTGTAATTTTTTTTTTAAGTGAGAGGAGGGAAGATAGACAGACTTGCAATTTCTTTTGTGAATTTTTTTTTAGCCATTGATTGTTTCAAGAGTGTGTTGTTTCACTTTCATATATTGTGGGTTTTCTAGTTTTCTTTCTGAAACTGATTCCTAGTTTCATTCCACAGGGATTGAAAAAGGTACTTTCTATAATTTAGTCTAAAATTGTTAAGACCTGTTTTGTAGCCTAGCATGTGATCTAGTTTGGAAAATGTTCTATGCCCTTGCAAAGACTGTATTCTGCTATCGTGGGTGGAGTGTTCTGCATAGGTTTGTTAGGTTCAATTAACTTATTGTTGTTCATGTTCTCTGTTTCCTGATTGATCTTCTAATCAGTTATTCTGTTCATTCTTGAAAGTGGAGTATGTATTGAAGTTTCTATAGCTATAGGTTACTGTCTATTTCTCCCTCAATTCTGTTGGTGTTTGTTTCCTAGATTTATGAACTCTGTTGTTGGTACATATATATTTATAATTGTTATATCTTCTTGGTGAATTGATCCTTTCATCATTATATAACCTCTTTGTCTCTTATAATAAGTTCTTTTTTTTTCTTTTTATTGAATTTCTTAGGGTGACACTGGTTAACAAAATTATACAGGTAATAATTTTTACTGAGTTTCTTTTGTCTGATATTAGGTATAGTCACAGCTTTCATATTATTTAATCCTCATGGAAACTCTGAGCCATTGTGTTCTAACATTTTGATAGGGAAATTGAAGCACTAGCTTTTCCTAGATTCTATATCAAGTTAGTGTTTGAACTAAAAACTAAGACTTAGTTTTCCTAGTTTCCAACCAAAGTTTATGTAATGTTTGCACCCTATTTGCTCAGCTTTTGAATTTTGAGCTGTAACTGCTCTTTAGTTGGTAGGTTGTCCATATGTCTGTGACCTAATATGCCCTCTACTAGCCATTGCCTATTTGTTATTCTGGATTTTTTCAACTATATAGTTCATTCCTTGGAAAAAGCTATATCATCGATACCTGATGAATGAAGAGCAAGCTGTCAGCAAAGTAGATGGCATCCTGTTGAACTATGGTATTGAGAAAGAGTCAGAACTGTGTGTGCTAAACCTCATCCGGTGAGTTGCTTTTCTCCTGTGAGGAAGACAGTTTCTGAGGTCCTTTCCCGTGTGTTATCACTTAGCTTTCTCATGGACTCCTCTGTAATGTCTTACAGCTATACAGCCACCACTAAATGCTCCCCAAGTGTGGACCCTGGGAGGGCCCTGTGGAGTCTCAGGGATCACCTCCTCCTTCCTGAGGCAGAGGCGTGTGTACGTCAGTACCTCCCTGACCTTTGTGTTGCTGCTGCGGTACGTGGAGAGGTTGTGGGGATTATTGGGGAAGGTGACACTTTTTTCTTATTGGAAGAAGAATGTATTGGTGATTAAGTTTGGCTGAAGGTTATTTTAGATTTATTTCAAAATCTTTCTTTAATCTTTGTTTTGAAGCCTAATCTTGTCATTGGTTTCATTAGAGAAGTAAAAGGCCACATTATTGTAGATTCTTAAATTTGGAAGGATTTTTAAAAAAGCATTTAGTACAATGACCCATTCGGGTGAGGAATCCATAACAGAGGATGGTCATCTAACCTCTGAATACTTTGATTAATGAAGATTTCTTTACAGGGCAGCCCATTCTATTGTCAACAACGTGGGTTATGTGAGGACCAGAGAAACTCAGGGTCTTGCTACAGATGCACAATGAGTTAATGAGAAGTTGGAAAAAAATCTTCAGTTTCCTGACTTATGGCTTCTCACATAGATCATGGATTTTCAAATTTTATTTTGGAAACTACATGCAACTTCAGTCTGTATTCTGCAACCAGTAGAGGATTGGAAATCCATCCATGTACATTTTTCTTTCTGTCTTCAGTGGAGTGATTGTTGATGGTGGAGTGAGTTTTCTTTCACAGAGTGGTTTTAGTTATAGGTGCATGGGATGGACCTTTCTTTTTCTTTTTTTTTTCAGAGACAGAGACAGAGTCAGAGAGAGGGATAGATAGAGACAGACAGACAGGAACGGAGAGAGATGAGAAGCATCAATCATCAGTTTTTTTGTTGCCGTTGCGACATCTTAGTTGTTCATTGATTGCTTTCTCATATGTGCCTTGACTGCGGGCCTTCAGCAGACTGAGTAACCCCTTGCTGGAGCCAGCGACCTTGGGTCCAAGCTGGTGAGCTTTTGCTCAAACCAGATGAGCCCACGCTCAAGCTGGCAACCTCGGAGTCTTGAGGCTGGGTCCTTCCGCATCCCAGTCCGACGCTCTATCCACTGTGCTACCGCCTGGTCAGGCTGGATGGACCTTTCTTGAAATACTTTTTTTCATAGGGAGGCTGGTAATAATAATAAAGATATATGTCCATTTTTTACTATTTCCACATTAGTGGACATTTTCTTAGACATTACTAAGTGCAGCATAATGTATGTGTAATATAAATATTCAATAATTTATTTCATATTTACTTAACATTTAATAATTATTAAATAATAATAACATAAAGTAAATAGTTAATATCTTAATGCCAGAGAATTGTCAGCTTTGGTTCCCCCCCTAAAGACTGCTGTCTTATTTGTATCTCCTGTCTTTTGTGGCTGCCGGATAGACACCCATTTAATAGTGATTCTGCTATGACTCTGTTAAGTATCTGTGGACCTGAGAGCTCACACTGACCTGGAGGGGAGGGGAGGGGAGAGGAGGTGAAAGCATCACCTCTATGCAGGTTCTATGTTAAGTGCTATGTAAATATTGTTTAATTACACTAAGAACTCAAATCCAGAAGTAATTAGAAGAAAGAAATCCTGGGCAAAAGAAAAGGTTCCCATTGTTTCCCAAATATCGTTTGAGAAGTTTGCACCCAATTCAGACTATCTGTAGATGGCTCCCGAACCCCAGACTTGGGTATCTTTACTGGTTCTCTGACGTGATTTTTATTCATTGTGACCTACATTTTTGCGTCCTTTCTTCCTTCCCTGGTCCATCTCCCTCCAGGGTGTCAACCTATGGGCTTTGGTCGCAGCCATTGTTCTCCTCTCCAGCAGTGTGAATGACATCCAGCAGCTGCTCTTCTGCCTCAGAAGACCCAGCTCCACCGTGACAATGCCAGACATAACTGAGACCTTGTACTGCATCGCTGTGCTTCTTTATGCCATGAGGGAGAAGGGCATTAACATCAGCAACCGGTAAAGTGGTCGGAGGGAAAGTGGAGACTCTGATAGAGTGAAAAGTCCTACACTTGTGACAAGTGCCAGTTTTGCCACTTTAACGCGGGCTAGCCATAAAATTCGCTTAGTTTCTTTATCTGTAGAATAAACGTATTCTTAGATTTAAGTATAGTGATGTAGGTAACAGTGCTCTGCTCTCTAAAGTGCTATACAATTATAAAATGAGTCACTGAGGCAGTTATGTGCAAAGCTGTTGAAGCTCCAAGTGAGGTCTCCTCACTAACAGGAGCCTTCTTTAGTCATGGGACTGCATTTTCCTGGGAAAACATTAGGCTTTGGTTCCTCCATTTCTCACTTTTTTGGGATAGGATATAAAAGTTGACCATAATGGTTTCACTCACCAGCAAATATGCACAGGTCGGTTTTAAGAGTGATATGTATATTCAGCAAATTTCTGAGCACCTACTGTGTCAGATACGTTTCCAGGCACTAGCAGTGCTCTGTGAAAGAGTTGGACAGTATTCTTGCTCATGTGGACTGTATGGTTTAGTAAGAGGAGACGGATACTGCAGAAGTAAATGTGTTACGAACATTTTAATGAGTTAGTGGTGTAAAGAAAAGAACAGTAAGGGCAAGGGAGATGAGGAGCACTACGTTAGGTTGGGTGAGAAAAAACTTCTCTAAGTAACATCTGAATTGAAACTTGAATGTCAGGAGGAGCCGGCCATTTTATTTCTTTTTCCTTTTCTCTTTTTCCTTTTCTTTTTCCCCTTCCCTCCCTCCCTCCCTCCCTCCCTCCCTCTCTCCCTCCCTCCCTGCTTCTCTCCTTCCCTCCCTTCCTCCTTCTTTTTCTCCTTCTTTCCCTCCCTCCCTCCATCTCTCCCTCCCTAACTTTTCTTTCTTAGAGGCAGGGAAAGAGAGAGAGGAAAATCGAGCTGCTTCTATATGTGCCCTGACTAGGGAATCGAACCAGCAACTTCCATGCTTCGGGACAATGCTCCAACCAACCTATCTGGCTAGGACTTAACTTTTGTTGATCTTTAGAGAGACAGTGTCAGGAAGTGAGACAGATGGGAAGAGGAATGGAAGCATTAATTTGTTGTTCCACTCAGCCATACATTCATTTGTTGCTTCCTGTGTGTGCCTTGACCGGGGATCGAACCCAACCCTGTTGTTTCAGGATGACACTTTTTTTTTTGACAGAGAGAGAGAGTCAGAGAGAGGAATAGATAGGGACAGATAGGCAGGAAAAGAGAGAGGAGAAGCATCAATTCTTCGTTGTGGCACCCTAGCTGTTCATTGACTGCTTTCTACAGCAGAGCAAGTGACCCCTTGCTCAAGCCAGTGCCCTTTTTAGCTTGAGCCAGTGACCATGTGGTCATGTCCATGATCCCATGCTCAAGCCAACGAGCCTGCGCTCAAGCTGGATGAGCTCATGCTCAAACCATCAACCTTGGGGTTTTGAACCTGGGTCCTCTGTATCCCAGTCTGATGCTCTATCCACTGCACCACTGCCTGGTCAGGCCGGGATGACACTTTTAACTGACAAAGCTAACTGGCCAGGGCCGAACTGGCCATTTTAAGATTTATGGGGAGAACATTTTAGCAGGAGGGATAGATACTTTAAAGGGCTCAAAAATGGGAATGTATTTTGTATATACAAAGAACAGCCGTCCAGCGACAAGAATGTAGTGCATCAGAGAGAGGCTGGTATATGATTGTGGAGGTCTACAGCGCCAGATGAAGGAAGATGTAGGCTGTGTATGAGGTTAGAATGAAATCCAAGTTATGAAGTGCAACTAGTGGAGACAGGCAGTGTGACCATGCAGCAGATCCTGGAGGAGCAGATATTTCAGAAAGGATTTCCCCCTTTTTTTTTTCCTGTAATTAGTGAGCCTTAAGAGGAATATGACTGGTGGCACCAGGTGAGCTGTGGCTGTCAGATGTGGTGAAGTTTAAGGATAGGATGTTTATTCTCCAGAAATGTCACAGTGTTGACCGTATTTCTGAGATATATTTAATTCATTAATTATAGTTTATGTTGTATCCTACTCCATGGCATTGAGACGTGGGGCAAGAAGCTTTATGACATAATTTGAACAGGGCAAATGCATAAATGAATAATGACAGCGCAAATATGAACCTACAAATTTTCTGCATGTTTATGTGGACATAGATGAGAAATAGGAAATATGATGTTTATACATTTTTTTCATGATTTATGTGGGAGATAGTCTTTTTTTTTTTTACTTGTAGCACAGATTCCTATCAAACTCCACTCATTGGGCTAGAGACCCGTGTGGTGTTAGCAAAAACCTTGTCCTTCATGTAGCACACTACCTACATTTGTGAGTTCATTGTCCACCAGTGGCCACAACTCCAACCTCTAACGATGTGCAGTTCTGGGAGATAATCTTAATGTGACCAGAGACTGAAATGTATTATTAGAAGTATTTATCAAAAACATTGATTTGTGGAGATCACTTCTTCTCACTTTGGGGATGAGGAGTATTGAACTAAATGGTGGGTGACTGGTGATAGCAGGAGATGAGTCCAGGTTCTGTGAACATAGAGAAGTTTGGAGGTCTTGTGATGGGATGTGTTTGACCGTGTCCAGTGCCTCTGTTAACTGCACTGTGTCATATTTACTCCCTCTTGGTGACTTGGAGGCTGTTTTGTTTTTTATTTCTTGGTCATCATGTCTTGTTAACTGTATAGCACCCTTCCTTTGGGGCCTTAAAAGAGAGAATGTTCTTCATGCTTCTGAACCAATAACACCTCACAAGACACAGCAGAGCAGCGTCAGAGGCTCAGAAAAATAAAATGACATTACGTTGATATTGAACAAGAATCTCACCACTAGGAGCATGTAATGCTGGTGGCCAAGGCCAGACAGGTCCACATTGTATTCAGGCAGAGGGCAGAGAAACTGCAGAGCCAGAAGGCATTGGGCCATTCCATTTAATAGAATCTCACAGTGACAGAATAGTACAAAGACAGGGGAAAACTACTTCTTAGTCAAAGAAACAGTAAAAACGGCTCCTCACAGTGGCGAGGAGGCAATCCAACATCTGCGGTTCCTAATATTTCCTGAGTGCAAGCACTCATAGCCTTATATAGGTTATGCACATGTGCTTCTGCCACATACTGATGCACTAGTCAAGCAAAGTGCTTGCAGCTGGTACACCAGCGAGCAAGCCTAACACAGCTGTTTACCCAACATTCTACCCCTTTAGGGTTGCTTGCTTCACAATCTACATGACAGGTACCCTGTGATGGTCCCTGTGCGAGGAGTGAGGTACATTACATAAACAGACTACAATAACAGCACAAGTTATACAGTACTTACAATAATTATGAAGGTGCCCTTCACAGCATCTCCCTGAGCACTCTGCCCAGGGAGTTAACTGGAGGCTCACCTCTAACTACTTGCCCCATGGTAGGTGGGAGGGCCTGTATAGTCCAGGACTATGTCCACTGAAGAAAGTGTCCTTGGTACATTCCTGCAACTGGGTGAGAGCAGCTTCCTGGTGCAGGAGGGCCTTTACAGGTGCCGTGGCCCCCACACAAGGTCTCTTATAGTATAGTACTGTCCACAAGCAGTATGTCCATCCAGCAGGGGAACCAGTGCTTCCCTCTGGTTGCAGTCCAACAGGGTTCAATGATCAGTCCACAATAGTCCAGCTGTCTGTGCAAATCACCAAGGTAAAGGTCCATTACAGGCAACTAGGCATACAGCTCTTTATTAACAGACCTCAGTGACTTTCCATAGTGCTTTGTCCATTGCTACTAGCCCCATCCAAACCCCTAAGAGGTCCACGCTCACAGGGCCTGGTGGAATCACACACATTTGAGGCCTGTGCAGCCTTGACAGTTCTCTTTGCTGCTGCTGCTGCTGCTGCAAACAAAGCACCTGTTACCTTCTAATGCCAACACCTGCTACACATTAGAAGGGGACCAGTGGATTGCCTATTACACATGAGCTCTCCAACCCAGCACCTGTCCTTGTTGGATGGGTCTCTTGGCCTTCCCTCTATTCATATTGGGATAACGGGTCTTGGGGGATCCTCCTCTTCCCCCGCTGTCTCCAACCAGTAATCCTGCAACTATGCAACCTGAATGCCAGCCATTTTCTTGGCACATGCCGAGGCCACCTGCTTCCCCCACTTGTTGAGCAGCTGGAACCTCTGTTCTGGCTTAAGCTTCTGCCAGAGCTTCAACAGAATTTTATTAGACTTGCCATTTAATTTCTTCCTATCTGCCCCAGCCACAATAAAATCTACCCACATCTGTGTTTGGGTTATCTTTATTGGCCCATTTCTCTTGTTAGTTGTGGGGGTGGGGGGTAGCACAGGCAGCCTTCACAGCCTTACTGTTCATCTCTGTTCCAGAGAGCATGATGCCATCCACCCCTATGTGCTACAATCGCAGCAACCAGGCTGCCAGGGGCTCAGTGGGTTTCAGCCTGAATTTCACCTCTAACTCCAACAGCTCGACCTGGGTGTAGGGCTGGACCACAGAGTGCTCCACTACCTGTGGAGGGGGCTGTGCCTGCCCCCGAGGGGCTTTTGGATGCTGGGTTTTTACCTTCTGGGCAATCACTGGCAGGGCTTTGAGTCTGCGGATGGCAATTTCAGCCCAAGCCTCCTCCTCCTCAGAAGAGGAGTTGGAAACACCTGCTCCTGCCAACTCAGTGCCATTCCGCCCACATGGCTTCTTCGGCAACTGCTAAAGCTGAAACTTGAGCTCTTGAACATACAGTTGTTTCTCCAACAAGTGCCGGTGCCAACGTTCTGCTTCCAGGGCAGTCTGGAGTTCACAAACCTGTAACTCTTTTCTCTAGACATTGTCCAAGTTCCAGGCACCATTGTTGCTCAGCCGGCATCTCACACTGCAGCTTTTGAACCTGGTCAGACTCCTTCTCCAGCACTCACTACAGTTCTTGCTGTCGTTGCCACTTGTTCTGCAGCTCATCCTGGAGCTTTTGACTTCCCGCAACCTCATGCACAGAGCTCTTTGTTTCTTCTTGCAGGATTATAAAAAACACCCAGCCCATGATCCCCAACAGGAGAGCCACCAGGAACAGCTACCCCTCTATTCCACTCTTCAAGGGTGTTGGCAGCTCCATACCAACCTGTTCTGAATCCTGCCCAGTATGCCAGATATAATGCTAGTGGCCAAGGCCAGGCAGGTCCACATTGGATTCAGGCAGACAGTAGAGAAACTGCAGAGCCAGCAAGCGTTGGGCCTTTCCATCTAATCTTTCACAACAGCGTATGAGCACATAGGGGAAAACCACTTCTAAGTCAAAGAAAACAGCAAAAATGACCCCTCACAGTGGCTGACAGGCAATCTGCCATCTGCAATCCCCAATCTCTCCCGAGTGCAAGCACCCTTAGCCTTAAATAGGCTATGCACAGGTGCCTCTGCCACATGCTGACACACTAATCAAGCAAAGTACAGTACTTGTAGCTGGTACCCCAGCGAGCAAGCTTAACACAGCTGTTTTCCCAGCATAGCAGAATTTGTTTGTTTTTAACTGGTTCATACTGCTTTTGTGATTGTCTCCTATAGTCACAACTAATACCTTTTCCCCAAAGGGCATACCCTGGCCTATCCCTCTGCCATTGCACACTGGAGCCAGGTGTCTTTCCAGAACCATGCTCTCCAAGGGGTTATAGTCAACTCTAGGTGTATTTAAATTATTTTCCTTCCTTTTTCCATAAAATGGTTGTAGGTATTTGTTGTTTTAGATATGGTGTTTTAAATATGGTAAAGAGTCTAAATAATCCAAGGAAAAATAAGATGCAGACTGTGACTTAATTTGATAACCTCTGAATCTGCTTTTTCCCTGTTAGGATTCACTACAACATTTTCTATTGCCTGTATCTTCAGGAGAATTCCAGTACTCAGGCCACAGAAGTTAAAGAGGAAACATCGGTTTGGCCAGGGTATGTATATAGATAGATAAATATGTGTCTGTGTGTGTTTTGTCGTCCATTCTCGACTCTTTCTCATACTTAAGGAAGAGAGGTATTTTGTTTTAACAACTTTATTAGAGTATGATTTACATTATATAAAATTCACCCATTTTAATTGTACAAGTCAATGATTTTTAGTATACTGCTCAAAAAATTAGGGGCTATTTCAAAATGATTATGAAGTGATAAAAAAGAAGCATTTGATTTTTTTTTTATTAAACTAGAACATCAGGAAAGCAAACGAGAAGTCAAAGAAAGTTGTTGGATTATGCAAATGAGATGCAAAACCAACTTTTATTTCATTGGTGAAAATGCACTGTACAAAAGGCTGAAAGTACTGGAGTATCTGCATGTTCCCTGATCCCATAATTTTTGTGAGCAATGTAATTTTACTGAGTGTGCAGTCAATATGTTTTGGAACATTTTTAATACCTTAAAGGGAGGTCTTTTTTTTTTTGTTAAATTTTGTTCATCTGATTTGCTTGTTTGGTTTATGATGGTCTGTCCCCTGATCATTTCAGTTCCTTTGTATTTTTCTAATTTCTCTTCTGTAATGTTTATAGGAAGAAAACAACCATCCAACTTACACATGAACAACAGCTGATTCTAAACCATAAGATGGAACCTCTTCAAGTGGTAAAAATCATGGCATTTGCAGGTAAGGGAGCTTGCCAGTACTGGAGTAGAGTCAGGTTCATGACTCTTACCTCTACATTCCCTTTCCTGAGTATCTTTACCTTGACCTGTTACTGAAAATTCTAAAATGAAATAATTAATCTAAAAAGCAAGTAAATCTTGCTTTTTCTTACCACTCCAGGAAGCATCTACACTGGAGTTCCTGGTGAGACAAATAGTTCCTAGGAATTAGTTGGCAGAGTAGTTACTGATGAGAATGATCCAGCCTTGTCATTTATCATCATATATGCTCACTGATTGCTCTGAACTGGCAGGTCATGTTTATCTTGTCTCAGAATCTCAGCAGCTCCTGATTTCTGTTGGGTAAAGTCTCGAAGGCCCTTCTACCACTTGGTTCTAACCTACATTCTTAAATATATTGTCTACTATTCTCCTGCCTTAGCTTATTGTCCTTACAGTCTCTTAGAGTACTTAATTGTTTTTTTCTTTGAACTTTTGCTCATACTATTTTTGCTCATACTATTTTTTCTACCTGGAATTCCTTTCCACTTCTTTTCTGCATACATATCCTACTAAAAACAATGACAGCCATTTCTTAAAAGCCTGCCTTGTTCCTGTCACTATGCTAATCCTGAAAACATTGTATAAGGTTGGTTAGTTATCTCTATTTCATAAATTAAGATTTGAAGCTCAGAAAAATTAAAATGACTTTCCCCATTAAATAAACAAACAAGTGATGGAAATAGAATTCAAATTAGATCTGTTCTCTCCAAAGACCAGCCTTTTTCCTTCCTCCTCTCTTTCTCTTTGTCCTCCCCCACCCTCTCATCCTTTGCCCTGCTATGTTGGTACCCATCATTTCTGGTCCTTATTTATGGATACTTCTTCAGTCATTTGAGTCCTATATGATCTCTGAACTCTTACTTGTAACTAATTATCCATACTGACTATATAGTACCTGTTCATGTAGTAAGAATAACCAGTACACACAGTTTATAAATATTTCCACATTGTGTCATTTTCAAGAGAACCCTTTAAGGCTGGAAAAGAGCTACTGTTTTTCCTCTTGGACAGGTGAGAGTTTTTTGTTTCCAAGTCGATACTCTTTCCCACTTTACAATGTTATCATTATACTCTAATTTTGTTCTAATTGTTTCTGCTGTGTTGGTGTTTTATTTCCAACTAGATTATAATGTAGGCACCTTGCTTTGTCTTTTAATATATTCCCAGTACTTGGTGTATAGCTGAATATGTAGTAAGTGCTCAATAAATACTTTTTAAAATTAATGACAGTTTAAAAATAATGACAGTTGCCTGACTGAATAATTAAATGAATGATGGAGAAGTAGGGCAGACAGGAGAGTTCAAAATGAATCTTGTTTGTGTCCTCTTGCCATGAAAGCATTAATGGGTCTTTCCTAGGCCAGCCAGAGTTACTACTTACTAAGTTCTTCTGCTGAGTACCTTGATGATTATCTTTTTTTTTTTTTTTTAATTTTTATCGACCCAAAATGCATTTAATATTTTTATTTTTATTATTTTTTCCAAGGACAGAGAGAGAAAGAGTCAGAGAAAGGGATAGATAAGGACAGACAGACAGGAACGGAGAGAGATGAGAAACATCAATCGTTGCCGTTGTGACACCATAGTTGTTCATTGATTGCTTTCTCACATGTGCCTTGACCACGGGGCTTCAGGAGACCTAACCACCCCTTGCTGGAGCCAGCGACCTTGGGTCCAAGCTGACGAGCTTTTGCTCAAGCCAGATGGGCCCGCGCTCAAGCTGGCGAGCTCGGGGTCTCGTACCTGGGTCTTCCGCATCCCAGTCCGACGCTCTATCCACTGCGCCACCTCCTGGTCAGGCTTGATGATTATCTTTATTCTGCCTGACTCTACAAGGTCAGTGTTATGCACTCAAAGCTGTGAAGCAAACGAGTTCATTGAGGCCAAGTGGCTTGCCCTTTGCTCCTCAGCTAAAACCTGATAGAGCCCTGATTCCAACTCAGATGAATCTGGCTTAGAATCTGCTGTTCTTTTCATTATGCCATTGTTCATTTTTATTATTATTGGCAAACTTGTCACTGTCCAGCCTCAAGCAAGAGGTGAGATAAACGTGGGTAAGACCTGACTGAGGCATTCTTTGGAAACATTTTCCTAGTTAGAGCTTCACTTCCTTCCTCTTGGCTTCCCTAGGTACTGGGAAGACCTCCACCCTGGTCAAGTACGCCGAGAAGTGGTCTGGAAGCAGGTTTCTTTATGTGACTTTCAACAAGAGTATTGCAAAACAGGCTGAGCGAGTCTTCCCCAGTAATGTCACCTGCAAAACCTTTCATTCCATGGCCTATGGACACATTGGGCGGAGGTGAGCATTGTGTTGTCACCATTGTTATGTCTAACTACTGTTTTCCATGTTACTATCATCATGATCACATGTAGACTTATACCACAGCGATACTAAGAATATATAATGCTTCTATCTCCATTTATAGGCAGGAAATACAAAGATAGATTTAGTGATTTGCACTTTTATCCAATAAAAATACATTTTTTACATACAATATCTAAGGGAAGCAATCTCATTTCTCTGGAATTGAAGCACAGATAGACTTCTAGACTTCTAGACAACTCTAGACTTGTCTAGAGTTCAAGATATCAGCAGTTTTGGGCTTTCCTTGGAATGGGGCAAGAGAGAGAAGATTAAGCTGAGGTACAGTTTGCCCAAGTCTCTTGAATCCTCTGATTCAGTGTTTCCTTAGACATGAAGGCTTCTAGGAACTTCAAGTGTCCCCCCTTGGGAGCCTCTTGGAGTCTGGTCCACACCTTGGAGTCATAGTATCTGCCATGAGCCACTTCATCTTCTGGGTTACGATATGTGAATTCCTGAAAGCCTGATATAGCCATTTTAAATCGTACATGGACCTGGCTCAACTTCTCTGGTTCTTGTTTTTCTCCCTCTCCTGTATGTGACACTGAGAGTGACCTTGGGGTGTCACTGGAGAGAAGGGGATTGGCCATGGGTGAGACGTTTTATTGGCATTGCCAGTAAAGCCAAATACTATTCATTTGGATATGCATTACAGGTACCAATCAAAGAAGAAATTAAATCTCCTCAAGTTAACACCTTTCATGGTCAATTCTGTCCTTGCTGAAGGGAAAGGTGGATTTGTAAGGGCCAAGCTAGTTTGTAAGACTCTAGAAAACTTCTTTGCCTCGGCTGATGAAGAGCTGACTATTGATCATGTGCCTATTTGGTGTAAGAACACCCAAGGACAGAGAGTCATGGTTGAACAGAATGAAAAACTGGTGAGTGTTTAAATATCTTTATTATTAGGGATCTGGGGGGTAAATGAGCAGAGTTCACATGATACAATGTTATATTTGTCTTTCACATGTTCATAAGTGCTGGCAGGAAATAAGGGTGGGAGTAGAGATGGGAGGCCAGTAGTGACAGCTGTTGGTTGTATAGAGTTTTCTGTGAAGAACACTCATAAACGTTCCTCTTAGTCCTCACCCCATCCTCCCATTTAGCGCCCGAGGCACCTACCCAGGGCTTGTAAGAGCTTGTTAGTGGACGAATCTAAAGATTAGGAATCTCTCTTTTAATTTCTAATGATTTTTTAAAATCATTGGCCATTCTTTTTATTATTAGTCATAAATCTGTAGAAATAATCCAGGCTTTTCTGGTCATCAGATTTTATGCTGTCTGCGCAGTGTTCTGCCACTGGTCTGTTGTGAAGCCAGAGGAGGTTAGGGAAGTGACTGCCACTTACCAAGTTGTGACGGTGTCTTTGTTCTGACCTCTGCTCTGTATGTGGAAACGGAAGTGTAATTTCAGGGTGCTGTCTTTCCAGGGTCTTAAACTAGGAGTTACCAATTACTTCTTTTCTTTCTTTCTCTTTTTTAAGATTTATTTTAGAGAGAGGAGTGAGAGAAAGAAAGGGGGTGGATGAGGAGCAGGAAGCATCCACTTATAGTAGTTACTTCTCACATGTTCCTTGACCTGGCAAGCCCAAGGTTTCGAACCAGCATCAGCGCATTCCAGGTCAATGCTTTATTCACTGTGCCACCACAGGTTAGGTTCCAATTACTTTTTTTGTAGAATAGTGTACTTGAAGCAAGCCACCTTTGGGACAACATGCGGAAGCTGGGGCAATGCAAAGAAGAGGCTTACCAAATGACTCATGATGGTATGCAAGTTCCCAATCTTGGTATCTGTTAAATGTCACTGCTATAGTTATGAATTCTGACTCTTGTTACTCCCTTCTTTTAGGCTACTTGAAACTCTGGCAGCTGAGCAAGCCTTCACTTGCTTCTTTTGACGCCATCTTTGTGGATGAGGCCCAGGACTGTACCCCAGGTGATAAACTATCAGTACATCAGTAGTCTCAAATATATATAAAACATATCATGATTATATAGGGGGACATATATGTGAAGTAAGTCGGTTATTCTTGTTTGTTTTAAGGAAGGGGAGCACATGATGTTTAGTCATTCAGAAACCCTTTATTGTTTGATTTTGGATTTCAACAGTTGTTTTTCCTCCCTTCCAAGGCAGATTAATTTTCCTCTGAATGTTTTGCTTCAGATTATTCTTAAAATGTTGACTAAAGCATAGGTCATTAGATAGTAGGGACCTAGACTCATGCTGATTGGGAAAGGATCATCAATTTAGAATGAACAATTTGTGTTGAATATTTCTCAAGCGACTAATAGAAAGCAGGTGGTATGACTTTGTAGGTCGTTTGGGGGCCTTAAGTTATAAAGAGAAAAGACAATTTACCTCATTGCCTATGTGGTTTCTTATACACAGTAATTTTTGTCCAGGACTAAAAATAATATATATTCCTAAGATTAAAAACTTTCTTTTGTCTGTTATCACATCATTTCTTTGGATTGAGTGTCCCTCTAGTGCAGGAAAAGATAGCTCTTTTGTGCAGTGTGCCCTGGCATAGTTTCATGAAAGCATTTTCATTCCTGTCTGAAATATGGTTTCTTTTTTGCAGTGTGGGTTAGTGTTCTTTTAGGTCTCTTACTTTCTTTCTTATTGGTTGCAGCTATCATGAATATAGTTCTTTCTCAGCCATGTGGGAAGATCTTTGTAGGGGACCCACACCAGCAGATCTATACCTTCCGTGGTGCAGTCAATGCTCTGTTTACAGTCCCTCACACTCATGTCTTCTATCTCACACAGGTAAGAGCTCCCTTTGTGTCTGAATCCCTAGAAGCACATAAGCAAGCATTGTGATTCTCTACCCTTGTTTTATTAGTGGTTACTGTGTGCCACGCCCTCTGCAAGGTTTTGTGTCAGGCTCACAGTATAAAGTCAATCCTTGCTTTTAGGCAGTGGCCCTCTGTGGTTCTCAGGGGATCTACAAAATCAAAATGGTTTTTATAGTAGTAATTTGCCTTTTTCACTGTGTTGACATTTGAACTGATGACTCAAAAACAGTGATGAAACTGCTAGCTCCTTCGCATGAACCAATACATCGGTACCAAATGGTCTAACAGTCATCATATTCTTTACTGCAGTGCACTCATAGAGTTTAAAAACAAACAACAACAAAATGCAAAAACAGTTCACTTAAGAATGTACTTGAGGCCCTGGCCAGGCCGTTCCGCTGGTTAGACTGTTGTCCTTATGTGCCAAGGTCGCAGGACAGTCCAACTCTGGTTATTCAGATTTGGGTTTGTGGCATCTTCCCCAAAATGAATGAAATGAACTGTGACTCAAGGAAAACAAATGAGAAGTGGTTTTTTTGTTTTTGTTTTTTGTGACAGAGACAGAGAGGGAGACAGAGAGAGGGACAGATAGGGACAGACAGACAGGAAGGGAGAGAGATGAGAAGCATCAATTCTTTGTTGCAGCTCCTTAGTTGTTCATTGATTGCCTTCTCATACGTGCCTTGACCAGGGGGCTACAGCAGAGCGAGCGACCCCTTGCTCAAGCCAGCAACCTTGGGTTCAAGTTGGTGAGTTGTACACAAACCAGATGAGCTGGCAACCTCGGGGTTTCGAATCTGGGTCCTCTGCATCCCAGTCTGACGCTCTATCCACTGCGCCACTGCCTGGTCAGGCAACAAGTGTTTGTTGATGAAGATAAAATCTTTGCTTTAAAGTGTAAACAAAATTTTTGAAGACCTATGTGTGCTACTGTGAGCATGGCAACTCATGGTGTCCTTATTGTCAAAAAAGTTATTAAAGTTTCTTCCGCTTTGCAATATGCATGTGTGAAAGGCTGCAATGTCTTCATGTCTTTCAACCAAAAAGCACATCACCACAGAGAAAATGCAGACAGGACTGAGAGCCCAGCTGTCTTCTGTTCAGCTGGACATTAAAAGAGATTTGCAAAAATGTAAAACAGTGATACTCCTCCTGTTAAATTTTTTTGTTTTGGAAAATATATTTTTAAGAAATATGTTCTTTATGTTGCTATACAATGGGTTTATTGTTATTTTTAAATGAATCAAAGTTTCTAATGTGGTAACTATAGTTTGATACAATCATATAAATAAAAACTCCTTCAGGGCCTCAACACTTTTTAAAAGTGTAAATAGTACTGACACCAAGAGATGCAAGAGCCACTGCTTTTAAGAAACTTCTGGTTAGAAGATATGAGATGTGCCAACTATTCAAGTGTAGTCTGAACTGTTTTGTTCTGTTATAGAAAGTCCTGTGGCCTACTCCGTGACTTTTGTTCCTTAGAGTTCCTGCTGTATTCTATATTGATGTAGGGTAATGTCAACTTGAAGTAACTTTTTCTTTTTTTATTGAATTTATTGGAGTGACGCTGGTTAACAAAATTACATAGTTTCAGCTGCCCAATTCTACAATACATCTCTGTATGCCTTATTGTGTCTTCAAACCCCACTCCCCCACCAGTCAAGTCTTCATCCATCACCATTTGTCCCCCCTACAGTAACTTTTCTTTTATTTTTGAGAGACAGAGAGAAACAGAAATGGAGAGAGATGAGAAGTACCAACTTGTAGAGGTGGCACTTTAATTCTTAATTGATTGCTTCTCATATGTGCCTTGACAGGTAGTCTCAAGCCAAGTCAGTGACCCCTTGCTCAAGTCAGTGACCTTAGGCTCAAGCCAGCGACCTTGGGCTTCAAGCCAGTGACCATGGGATCATGTTAATGATCCCATGCTCAAGCTGATGAGCCTGTGCTCAAGCCTGCAACATTGGGGTTTCAAACCTGGGAACTCAGCATCCAGTTGATCTAGCCAATGCACCACCACTGGTCAGGCAGGAATAAACTTTTTTAAAATATTTTTTTAGTTGCAGCTTTCCAAAAATTTGAGAAAATAAAACATAAATTTTCCATGTATTATACATTTAGTTTACCCTATTATTAACATATTGGTGTGATATATTTGCCACAATTAATGAAGTAGTATTGATACATTATTATAAAGCCCTAAGTTTATTCAGATTTCCTTAGTATTTACCTAATGTCCTTTTCTGTTCCAGGATCTTAGGTGAGGTTACTGTATTACATGTAGCTGTCATGCCTTAGTCTGCTGTTGGCTGTGACATTTTCTCAGACTTTATTTTTAATTACTTTGTTAGTTTTGAAGATGTTTTATAGGATGCCTATATAAGAATTTGTCTGCTATTTTTCTCATGATTAGACTGATGTTATAGATATTGGGGAGGAAGATCTCAAAACAAATATTGTCATTTTTATCACAATATCGAGGGTACATGCTATCCTTTTCAACATATAATATTGAGGGAATGTGATTTATGTCTGTTAATGTTGGCCTCGATCATCAGGCTGACGTGTTTGTCATGTTTCTCCACTGTGAACTTACCCTTCTTCCCCTTGTCCTTTCCATATTATCAACTTTGGAAGGAAATCACTATATTTAGCCTCACTCAAGGAGTAAGAGTTGGTTTATAGGTAAAAATTATTTGTACTTCTTCTGCAAGGGAGATTTCTGTCTTGTCTCACATTTATTTATTCAGTCATTTATTTATATATCAGTATGGACTCACAGATACTTATTTCATAATTTGGGTTATGGTTCACTCAGAATAGTTCTATAGGAACACAATACTATTTGTTGAAAATCTTGTTTTTCTTAGACTGTATTATTGATGTTTACCAAAGCAAATAATTTTTAATACCTTAAGTTAGAAATGCATGGAAAAGACAATGAATATCTTGAGTTTAGGGAATAATAGTGTCTTTCCAGCTAGAATGGTCAAGAAATTAGGGTGTTAAGCAGAGTTTTGAAGGGAGAATACAGAGAATGCTCAGGAAATGATGATTATACTGTGGCTGGTTATGTAGGGCAGTGGTTTTAAATTAATGTTGAGAGAGTTTCAAAGGAAAGGAGAAAACCCTCCCTAAGTCCCTTAATCTTTTGTATAATTTATACTTGTCAGATTTGATTTGAAAAGAAGGGTAGATTTGCTTAAAAGAAAAGTTTGCTATTGGTTTGGGGAATAAAGGGAAACAGGCTGTTCTGGAGGGGATGACGCTTGAGTGCAGCATTGCCTTTTCCTGTATTGCTCTTCCTTTTCTTAGCAAGGGCGTGGCTTGAGGGCGGCAGAGGTTGATCCAACAGAGGTGTAGCGAGGGGTTTGGCAACGGGAGGAGACTGGAGTCAAAGAGAGCAAGTAGTTGAGACATGAAATTTGAGTTTCTGAGCTGACCTGGTAGCAGGGCTAAGAAAAATAGTATAGAAAATATGGTGGATGAATTGTTAATATTTGGATTTGGGGACAAGAGGTAAAGAAAAATAGGTAGCTCTAAGGTTTCAAGATAAAAAATGCTATTCTGAAAACTTGAAAATAAAGTCAGTGACTTTTTAATTTTTTTTGGTCAAGCTCCTATTCAGCACAAGTGGGCTTACAGTAGGGAATTTCTAAGTATGCTTTCCAGATAAGTCAGGAATGATCAGTTGGGTTTGTCAAGGCCAGGACTCAGCAGTGATAGAGATGTGCTAACATACTTCAGGGACAGGTTTTTTACTCCCTTTATTTTGCGGTTTTCCAACAGAGTTTTAGATTTGGTGTAGAAATAGCATATGTGGGAGCTACCATCTTGGATGTCTGCAAGAGAGTGAGGAAAAAGACTTTGGTTGGAGGAAACCATCACAGTAAGGCTTTCAGTTACTTTTATTTGTTACAAAAAGTAGTTTTCCTCTTTATTTGAACTTACTGTAGAGTTTGTGCTCTTTCCCAAAAGGTGGCATTAGAGGTGATACAAAGGGGCACGTGGCCCTTTTGTGCCGGACCAATGCCAATGTGTTTGATGAGGCTGTACGGGTGACCGATGGAGAAGTGCCTGCGAGGATACATTTGATTGGGGTAAGAGTAAATTTCTGTTGACTGCTTCACGCACAGAAACATGGCGGTCAAACATAGTTGATGAAAATGTTCAATTTAATTAGGATTATTATGCAAGCAAACATTTGGGTTTTTGACAGTTTTCATCATTTGTGCCTTGACTGAATTCTTTCTCCCTGATTATACTAGCCAACATTCCTGTAAAGTGAGATCCAACAAGAATTGAGGGTCTTTTCTTCTATTCTTTAAAAAAATGAATGCCCTTCTCACCTTTGACTATGCAAATGAGGCTGCTGGCTACTTGCGAGTGTTCCAGTGTGTTGCTCATTAGTATAGGAACGAGCGAGGTGACAGCACTGCTGGGACAAGCTAGTGGACAGGCTAGTGGGACAGCAGGCCAGAGGATAGAGTATGAACACCTGGTTCTAGCTCTGGTTCTGTCACTAACTTTGTGTGGCTTGCGGCAAGTCACAACCTCTGTGTGCCTCATTCTCTCCATCTCTAAAATAAAAATGCCTTTTCTTTACCTGTTTCACGGGGAAGTTAGGGTTTAGTGACATATGTGTGGCATTTTTAACTCTTTGAAGCAAAGTTATACGACTAAAAGACATTCACTCATTTATTTATGAAAAATAGTTTTGAGGTCCTACTATGTGTAGGCACTCAATATATATATTGAGTGAATCATAATCAAAAGATGTTCTGGCTTCTCTTTTTTATTTATAAACATTATATAACCAAGTTATAGGAAAAACTCAGCTTTAATCTCAGTATTTCATATTTCTCATTTTTGCTTATTATTTCTTTGCTCTTCTAAATGTATATTTTTACATAATTGTAATTATAGTGTACATTAAAAGATATGCTATTTTAACTTGATATGTAAGCATATTTTTTTTCATGTTGCTACTGTAATAACCTAACAATATTTCATCTAGTGGATATAGCATAATTTAGCCATTTTCATTATTGTAAGAAAATAGTACTTGGGAAGTATCATCCATGCCAGGCATGATAGAAAGTAAGTTGCTGTCTTCCTCTCTCTGTATCTACTCATCACCTGTAGCATGTATCATTACATGTGATCACATCTGGTTTCCAATTATAGTGTATATTGTCTAATTTTGGTCTCTGTTTTATGTTAATGTGGTATGTGTCCCTTTTCAAGATGATGATAAATCTGTGGAGTGTGGAGCCTTTGTTTTGACATGTGTTTCTTCTGTACTGGGACCTGTGCTGTGCAATTGCTGGGGCCCCAGCCAGTGCTCAGTACCTGCTTCTAGGCAGAATTAGGCTAAACTGTGATACAGTCAGGTCCTCTCCTCCAGGAGCTAATAATAACCTTTTAAAGCATAATAATCTGCCCTGACCAGTTAGTTCAGTTGGTTAGAGTGTCATCCCAAAATGCCAAGGTTGTGGGTTCAATCCTCGGACAGGCCACATATGGGAAGCGGCAAATGAATGAACAACTAAGTGGAACGATAAATGAATGCTTCTCTCTCTCTCTCTCTCCCTTTTTCCCCCTCTGTCTTTGTCTGTCTCTCTAAATTCAATAAAAAAAATAATAATCTGGACCTATAGACATTCTCTAGTTCTTTTCTCAAAAGAAACATTGGTAAGTATTCATATCCCACACTTTGTATTCAGGTATAATTTTATTCTTCATTGCAACCTTTTATATTCCTGGAAGGTAGATGATTTACATTGCCCTCTTTTTTTGCAAGAAAAAATGCAGCTCAGTCTTGCCTTTTTTAAAGCATAGGAAGAGTTATAGGTAGCAGCTAAAACTTAGCGTTTGATAACCCTGCACTTTCAGGCTGCATTGTAGCTTGTAGCCTAGCACTTTCATGCTTGTTGAAGTTTCCTGCTTACTCTTCTTATGCTTAGGGTGTAACTTGAGATCTATTTCCAAGAAACCATCTAATTTCAGAATCATATCTCTACATTTGGTTCACTTTTGTTTTGTTAAGAGAATAACAAAAACAAAACAAAACAAAAACAAAAAACCCCCCAAAAATCCCACCAAAAAACTTTTTCAGGGGATTAAATCATTTGGATTGGACAGAATCATTGATATTTGGATCCTTCTTCAGCCGGAGGAAGAACGGAAGAAACGTGAGTACCTTCCTGGCCATGGTGCAGTGGACGGAAGCACCCAGTGACGAGGGATGGGCAAAGTATAGGCATATTGAGTCAGAGTTCTTTAATTCTGGAGAAGGATAGAGCTAGTGTTGCTCTTTTCCCATCAAGACTGGGAAGTCTGAGGCCTCCTGTTTTCAGCAGTACTGATAACTTTTTCCAGATCTTTCTCTCAGGAGTCTAAATTTCTTCCTATCATTGGTCCCTTAGGCTGTCTTCTCTCATCATCTTTTCTGTCTGCCTGGGCAACTTTATACTTTGAAACTTTTGCATGTGCCCCATATGATCATTGCTGCCATTCCTATAGCACTTTTCATTACTGTGCTATTGCAAATCCCTGTGAAGTAGGTAAGGATTTCAAGGGTAGGGGGTCTTGATTCTCAGTTTGGAGACGGAGAGGCTAAAGCACAGGTCTTTATACTGACTTGCCCAGGACACACAGTAGGTTAGTGATGTAGTCAGGACTAGAACCTGGATCTCCCAGCTTTAAGACCATTAATTTATGCTGTTGGTTAGGAACATATAGTTGCTTCTGCTGCTATGTATTAGTGTCACCTGTATCACATTAACCTGTGTCTGTATTTTCCTTAGGAAACCTTTTTATTAAAGACAGGTTTATTAGAAGATGGGTGCACAAAGAAGGCTTTAGTGGCTTCAAGAGGTATGTGACTGCAGCCGAGGATAAGGAGCTCGAAGCAAAGATTGCTGTCGTTGAAAAGTATAACATCAGGATTCCAGAACTTGTGGAAAGGATAGAAAAATGCCACATAGATGACTTGGACTTTGCAGGTAAGGAAACCACTTAGTTCTTCACTTCCCACCAGGTGGAAGAATAAATGGTCTAATGCTTCTTGCCTGTATGAATATCATGTGTGACCAAGGGTGGCTTTGTTGTGTTTCTGGCATTGCCTAAGAGAAGGGAGCTGAGCTGCCATTTTTTGTGGGGGGTCCTTTACTTCTGTTCTACCTCCAACCTGGTAGAATGGGACTTTCTGGCCCCAACTCTGCTGCCGTGTGACTTTGAGCAAGGTATTTATTTATTCCTCTTCTAGGCCTCTGTCCCTTTGTGTGTGAAGCTTAGGTGGTGGGCAAGTCACTGTAACTCTGGAATGTGGTTCTGAGTTGCAGCAACTCACCTGCAACAGACTTTCTACTTTTCACCTCATCTTTTTATTTTTCTCTTTTTTGCTCTCTCTTTTTCTTTCTGTTTTTCCCTCCTTCCTCCTTTTCCCACAAAGCCACACATAAGCAGGAAAATGAAGTTAGCTTTAAGGGTATACCGTAGTAGGAAGAGTACATTTTTGCCCCTCTGTTGTTTCTCTTGTTGTCAGGCCTCTATCTAACGCTATGCTGTGTCTATTCCAGAATACATTTTGGGTACTGTGCACAAAGCCAAAGGCCTGGAATTTGATACTGTTCATGTTTTGGATGACTTTGTGAAAGTGCCTTGTGCCAGGCACAACCTTGCACAGCTGCCCCACTTCAGAGTTGGTAAGACCGGATGCACTAAAGAACCTCTCTGAGAAGTGATGGAAGCTTCTTTGGGACGCCTTGCTTTTTGTTGGATGATGTGGTCTCATGGAAGGATTCTTCCAGAAGAAGAAAAAGCACCTCCTAGTCTTAAATTTTTTGTTCATATATTTCTTTTTTTAAGAAAACTGTACTTCTGGAGCCTACCCTCTTCGGGGCTGCTTCTCAGGCAGTTATATCTGCCATGTCCCTGTTTAGCCTACATTAGCTCTTCATTTTGGGTTTTCACCATCAGACTCATAAAAGCTTTAAAACATACAGTTTACCTGCTCACCAAGATGTGTTTTTTTTTCATTAACTCTCCTTTTTATTAAATAGGTCATAAAATCATAAAAGATGAAATAGTAAGCACTCTATTATTTGTCTGCTTATGTATAAATTTATACTCAAGACTAATTGTTAAACTCTAAGCATCAATGTTATTGTTTTGGTTTTAAATGTTAGAATAAAATCATTTGAAATTTTCCTACAGCCAAATAAAACCTCTCGTTTAACTGGATTCAAATTTGAGGCATAGTATACATTGGCGGGCTGAAAAAAATACTAAAAACCCCTTGTATCTGATGAATGTATTCATAAAACGAGAGAAAGACATGGTATCAACATAAATTAAAGTGGAGTGGGAAAAGAAGTGGCCATAGAGAGTTATCAATTTCTTTATATTGGAAAAGAGAAGTTTGTTTAGTATACTGTTCCCCTCCCCCACTATTCATTCATGTTTACACATATATATTTTGGGGAACAGCTTTTTGAAATGTGTGTCACAACCATACAATCCATTCATTTAAAATATACGGTTTAATGGCTTTTAGTGCATTTACAGATCAACTGCTTCTTCTTGAGTTTTACCATTGTGTTAGGTATTGTAAATGAGAGTACTGAGGTGTAAGGTAGGCAGTAAAGACTTGAAATTATTTTTCTTTTCCGGGTGTCCTATGACAACATAAGACATTTCCACATTGGCATGAGTAAGAGTGTTAGAGGAAGGAACTTGGGTTTTAGAGACTTGTGCTAAACTCTTGGACTGATTAGCCATGGCATATTTGTCCAAATGTCTTACCCTCCATAAATCTCAGTTTCCCCATCAGTCCTAGAGGGTCATTGTGAGGAAACTGGGACAATAAACAGAAAATGCACTGAGCACATCACAGGTGTTGAATAACCAGTGAACTGGTTCCCAGGGCTTACCAGTAGTAGTTCTAACTAAAACTCAGTATTTTGTGCTTCAAGCTTATTAAGTTTTATTTATTTATGGAGTTGGTGTTTGTAGGAAACTTGCACGTATAGTTAGCAAATCTTGTGTGGGTTTTTTTGGGGTGGTATGTGGATGAGGGGTGGTTAACATTTATATGAAAATGGAATTTTTGTTAGTAGACTTTTGAGTTGATATATTTTTTCCCTTTACCTTCTTTAGAGTCATTTTCTGAGGATGAATGGAATTTATTGTATGTTGCAGTAACTCGTGCCAAGAAGCGTCTCATCATGACCAAGTCATTGGAGAACATTTTGACTTTGGCTGGGGTAAGAGCTGGTAGTACACGTTAATTTAACAGCATTTGGATTTTATTGGATTTGAATGAGAGATTGACCTGTCCTGGCTGGAAGAACAGGGCTTCTTTTTCTTGAGTGCACAGAGACCTATTGTTAGTACAGGAAGTATCCTCACCAAAGAAACAAAAACATGGGTTCTTTCCTAACTGAATTTTAAAAGTTCTTATAAAAATATCAATTGTGTTCATGTAGTTCTTTTTATTTTTTTCTTTTATTGATTTTAATGAGAGAGGAAGGGGAAGAGAAAAAGAAAGAGAGACAGACAGACAGTGACAGGAAAATCAATCTGTTTCTATATGTGCCCTTACTGGAGATTGAACCAACAACCTCTGCGCTGCAGGACAATGCTCTAACCAACTGAGCTATCCAACCAGGGCTGTTCATATTTTTCAGGTTCTTTTCTTTTTAATTTATTTTTTATTCATTGAGAGGAGGGGAGGCAGAGAGACAGACTCCCGCATGCACACCAACCGGGATCCACCCAGCAGGCTGACTAGGGGGTGATGCTTTACCCATCTGGGGCGTTGCTCCATTGCTCAGCAACTGAGTTCCTCTTAGTGCCCGAGACAGAGGCTATAGGGTCATTCTCAGCACCCAGGGCCAACTCCCTCCAATTGAGTCATTGCTCTAGAAGGGGAAGAGAAAGAGAGAGAGAGAGAGGAAGAGAGAGAAAGAAGCAAGAGGGGGAGGGGTGGAGAAGCAGATAGGCACCTCTCCTGTGTGCCCTGACCTCTCCTGTGTGGTGAGAGAGCAACCATAGGAATTTATTAATAAATGCTTTATTTACATAGGCATTAGTCTGGATTTGGCCCTCTGCTTATAGTTTGCTGACCCCTGGTTTAGAGATAAAGGTGGCTTTTGTTCATTTTAAGGAGTAGAGTAGAATAATAATTGTTAGGTACAAATAGTCTGCCTATCACATAACATTTTATATAAACTTTGATCTTGAGTATATCTGCAGTATAGTTTTCTCATAGAAACAGTGTTACATTAGTGGTTAGATCTGTAACAAACCATATTGTCATGTTGGTAACTTTTTTTTTTTTTTGGTGACAGAGACAGAGAGAGAGTCAGAGAGAGGGACAGACAGACCGGAAGGGAGAGAGATGAGAAGCATCAATTCTTCGTTGTGGCTCGTTATTTGTTCATTGATTGCTTTCTCATATGTGCCTTGACATGGGGGAGGGGGCTGCAGTAGGGTGAGTGACCCCTTGCTTAAGCCAGTGACCTTGGGCTCAAACCAGTGTCCTTTTAACTCATGCTGGCAACCATGGGGTCATGTCTGTGATCCCACGCTCAAGCCAGTGACCCTGTGCTCAAGCTGGTGAGCCCATCCATGCTCAAGCTGGATGAGCCTGTGCTCAAGCTGGCCACCCCGGGGTTTCGAACCTGGATCCTCTGTGTCCCAGTTCGATGCTCTATCTACTGTGCCACCACCTGGTCAGGCATTGTTGGTAAATTTTAATGGGGGTAATATAGAGTAGTACTATTTTAGAACAGAGGTTAAATAGTATTTCTTTTTAATTTAGGAAAATTTTGAGACATTTAAAATTTGAGAAAATAATAGATTAAATTAACATGTACAAATCACCTCTTTGTATATTTGGAGGACACATCTCTAAAAATTATGGGCCTTTGTTTCATAACCAAAGTCAATTATCAACTTATAAAATTTATAGAGCCCTGGCTGGTTGGCTCAGTGGACAGAGTTGGCCCCACATGTGGACGTCCCAGGTGGGATTCCTGGTCAGGGCATACATGAAAAGCAACCATCTGCTTCTCTTCCCCTCCCTCTGTTAATCTTTTCCAAAACACAAAAGGGGAATATGAAGGAATATTCTGTGAAGAATTAGAGGCAGAGAGGTGCCCTAGAGTGAAGGCCCTGAGTGGACGAGACCAGGGGCCTCTCTGACCCATACTGGAAACAGTGCATGCTGGAAACAGCAAAACAGTAGGTTAAGATTCAGTAACAGAAAATGTTTAGGCTGTCAGAACAGAGATTAGGAGTTAGCATGTTCCTTGTCCTTTACTTCACCCCCTGAAAACTTCTGCTGTCTGCTTCTTTGAGTTATTTGTGCTTGCTAATAAATATCTGAGTAAGGCTGGGGACAGGACTTCAGTCTTTTGGTCTGCTGACCAGGACTGTTGCCTCCCATTGACCCCTCGGAACATGTCATCTGGTCTCTGGGTAGTTAGTTCATTGTCACCGTGACAAGTGGTGCCCTGTGTGATGAAACAGAAAATAAACCCCCTAAAACCTGGCAAAGGAAAAGGATGTCTACTCATTCCATTTGGTAAGGGTCATAAGCAGTAAGGGACATTGAATGCTTGTGGTAAGATCACTTTTAGGGATCAGGCCAGGGGATTTCTCTTTCCCTTCATCTTTTCTCCAACATTGGGAATTCCCATTCCCCTGAACAGCAGAGTCACAAATTACACCTACAGGGATTCCTTCAAGCTGCAGGGTGTTGGATTGGAATTTAACTGCCCTCTTGCTCATGATCTGACAACAATGCCCTTGGTATCCAAAGGAGGGAACTTAGACTTAGAAGACTGGGAAAGCACTTTTACCAAGGGGATGATTGAAGCAATCAGGACAGGATATGAAATGACACCTTGGGATTGAAAGAGCTTGTAAAAACTGTTCTCACCACCTAGCCTGAGCCTCAGACCAGCCCTCCCCTTAGATATTTCACCAACCCTAACCAGCAGGAAGTAGCTATAGAATAAGAGACCTTTGCCTGACCAGGCGGTGGTGCAGTGGATAGAGCGTCAGACTGGGATGCCGAAGGGCCCAGGTTCGAGACCCTGAGGTTGCCAGCTTGAGCGCGGGCCCACCTGGCTTGAGCAAAAGCTGACCAGCTTGGACCCAAGGTTGCTGGCTCCAGCAAGGGGTGGCTCGGTCTGCTGGAGGCCCACGGTCAAGGCACATATGAGAAAGCAATCAATGAACAACTAAGGTGTCACAACAAAAAACTGATGATTGATGCTTCTCATCTCTCTCTGTTCCTGTCTGTCTGTCCCTGTCTATCTCTCTCTCTGACTCTCTCACTGTCCCTGTAAAAAAAAAAAAAAAACACCCAAAAAACCCAAAACTGAGGGTAATTTTAGGAAGAAAAAAAAAAAGAAACCAGGTCATTTAAATATCTTAAAGCCTTCTCCTGGAGACCTGAGAACTATTGTAATCCTGAGAACAATAGAAAAATTATTTATAATACTGTAAAATATAAAAACATTACAATTTTTTTAACCAGGTGATCTAGAAGAAAAGCATTTGATATTACTAGTTTAAATTTGATTAATGTCTTTTGATGTTCTTAACAAAAAATTTTTTTGTTTTGTCTAGGTTTACAAAAGGTTCCTGTTATCTCTATTATATCTTCTGAAAATATGTTTGTTTGCCAATAAAAGAACCTGTTTCTACAGATCCTAAATATATTCATAAAAGTATCAATCTAAAATTGCTAATTACTAACTTAGTCCTTACACAGGGCACCACCTGTCATGGTGATAATGAACTACTTGGAGATCAGATGACATTCTCCTAGGGGTTGAGGGGAGGCAACAGCCCGGACTAGCAGATCCAAAGACTGAAGCCCACCCCCACCAGCCTCCGCCAGCCTTACTCAGATATTTATTAGCAAGTACAAATAACTCAAGAAAGCAGACAGTATAAGTTTTTAGTGGGTGAATTAAAGGACAAGGAACATGTTGCCTTCTAATCTCTGTTCTGAGAGCCTAAAAATTTTCTGTTACTGAATCTCATCCTGCTATTTTGCTGTTTTGAGCACATACAGTTTCTAGTACGGGTCAGAGAGGCCCCTGGACTCTCATCTGCTCAGGGCTTTCACCCTAGGGCGCCTTTCTGTCTCTAATTCTTCACAGCATATTCCTACACTCCCCCTTCTCCCTCTCTTCTCCTTTTGCATCCAGGTTTCATTGGTTCGAGCCTCAGCCCTGAGTGCTGAGGATAGCTTGTTTCATTCAAGCATCGGCCCCAGATGGGGGTTGCTGGGTAGATCCCAGTTGGGACACATGTGGGAGTCTGTCTCTCTACACGACAGAAGTGCTGTTGAATCATATACTTTTGTGTCATTTAGCTTTATATCTGGAGATTATAGGAGAGACGGAGAGACTATCTGTTGCTTGGTGATTAAGAGCATAGGCTCTGGATTTAGGCACACCTGGGTTTAAGCCCCACACCTGCTGCAGTCTAGTTATGTGATTTTTTGCACATGTGATCTAATTTCTCACCTCCAGTGCCCTCATATATGCAATGGGGACGATGACAGACAGTATCACCCCCAGGAAATCATAGGTGAGGATTATGTGTATAGTACTTTATAAGCAAAGGGCCTGACAGCTAGTAGGGAGGCAAAACATTTAAAAACAAAACAACATGGTGTGATTTGAGGAGGAGAGGTATAGGCAGTAGTCTCATGTCGCTTTGGATTCCTGAAGGCCAGGGATGCCAGTAAAGCTTTTCCCCCTTTGACAGTGTTTACATCAGCTAGCAGTGATTCATCTGCCAGTACATTGCACAATTTTATATAAGCCCTTCACAGTTGAGTGATGGTATCTCCTTACAGTTACTGGTCTTCATACCTGTGAAAGTATCAGACACTCAAGATGTTACTAAAGAATGGGTGGCTTAATTAGTTGATTAACCTATTCATTCAGTTGACAAATATTAATGTATAGAGCCCTTGCTAGGTGCCAAGCACTGCAGTTGGTGCTAGCAGGTTTAGGTAACAGGACAAGTAAGGTGCTTTGTAAACTCCCAGATCTTATACTCTAGGAGGGAGCCATGAAGCAGTTTTATATCTATCAGCAAGATTTGGGGAATTGGAGTATTGTATTTCTAGCCCCTTAGCCATCAGAATTTTCAAGTAGAATGTGTCAGAGGTATTTCTATTATTCTCTTTCTCACTTTTCTTTCCAGGAGTACTTCTTGCAAGCAGAGCTGACAAGTAATGTTTTAAAGACAGGAGTGGTTCACTGCTGTGTGGGGCAGTGCAATAATGCCATCCCGGTAGACACTGTGCTCACCATGAAGAAGCTCCCCATCACTTATGTATGTGGTCTGGGCTATAGCTCTGGCTTTCTGCAGAATTTAATCCAGTCATTTGTGTGTTTTTAAGATTTAATTTATTTATGTATTTATTTGAGAGAGAGAAGCAAGAAGAGAGAGATGAAAAGCATCAACTTGTAGTTGTAGCATTTTAGTTGTTTATTGATTACTTCTCTTATGTGCTTTGACTGGGGGGCTCCAGCCAAGCCAGTGACCCCTTGCTCAAGCCAGCAACCTTAGGGCTCAAGCCAGTGACCTTGGGATCATGTCGATGACCCTATGTTAAAGCTGGCTAACCTGCGCTCAGGCTGGTGAGCTGTGCTTAAGCTGGACAAGCCTGCACTTAAGCTGGTGAGCCTGTGCTCAAGCCAGCGACCTTGTGCTCAAGTCGGACAAGCCTGCGCTCAAGCTGGTGAGCTTGTGCTCAAGTCGGACGAGCCTGCCCTCAAGCTGGTGAGCTTGTGCTCAAGCCAGCGATCCTGCATTTAAGCTGGTGAACCTGTGCTCAAGTCGGACGAGCCCGCACTCAAGCTGGCAACCTCAGGGTTTCATACCTGGGAGCTTGATGTTCTATTTACTGTGCCACCACCAGTCAGACAAGATTTTATTTATTGATTTTACAGAGAGAGGAGACGGGGTTGGGAGATCGAGAAGTATCAACCCATAGCCGCTTCACTTTAGTTGTTCACTGATTGCTTGTGTGTGTGCCTTGACCAGGCAAGCCCAAGGTTTCAAACTGGCAACCTTGGCATTCTAGGACTATGCTTTATCCACTGCACCACCACAAGCCAGGCCAATCATTTGTGTTTTATTGCATTTGAGCTATGTGCTTTCTGGGCTGTGGGTAAGGGAGATATAAGAGAAATTTGTATAATCCTTCTTAGTAGTTTTTCACATGTAAGGCACAAAAGATGCCAGGTCTACCTCTGTGTCAAAGATGATGACGACGACCTAGCAGTGTATGTAGCATAGGCTGGGAGGTCAGGCTAACCAACGCTCCAAGAACTACTTACCTGGAGAACCTGGTTAACTTGTTCTTGGCTCTTCATCCCTCACCTTAATAGATTTGGGTTTCTGCTTAAGGGAATTTGATAGAGTTGAGTCTACTCTAGATGACTATGCACTGGGAAGTATTACCTCAGAGGTTTGCACATCTGAAAATATCAGAATTATAATACATAGTCCTTTGGCAGCACGACAGCAGTTTGGCATTTCTCAGTGGGCCGTCCTTGTGTTTTGATTGTTTCCCTTCCCTCTTTTTCTTATCCCTCACTGCAGAGCAACAGAAAGGAGAACAAGGGTGGTTACCTCTGCCACTCCTGTGCAGAGCAGCGCATCGGGCCTTTGGCCTTCTTGACTGCCTCCCCCCAGCAGGTGCACTCCATGGAACGCACCGTCGAGAACATAGTGCTGCCCAGACATGAAGCTCTGCTTTTCCTTGTCTTCTGAAGCCAAGAGGAGCATTCTCCATGGTACAGATTGCCTTGTGTGGACTCTAGTTACTTGAAGAAAGCCAGTGTAGGGTAGGGTTCTCATTCACCTGAGACTCTGAATTCACTACAGATCATTTTTGAGGAAGACGAAGCCAACCAGAATTGGACCTGCCATTTCTCCATTCCCTGTAGGTAGCCAGTTTCCATGGCCCTCCTCCGTGCACACAGGCTGGGGATATGGGGGATGTTCTTTTGATAAAAAAAAAAGCCCACACATTTTATGTATTTAAACTTTTATTCCAAGGTTTCAATTAAACAGGCATTATAGAACTGACATACCACTGTGTGACACCTGCCTTCAGCCCTGTTGTTTCTCTTTTCCCCACTTACTCTTTGGAACAGCTCGGTCACTGTTCACATGTTACACCAAGCAGAGTATGAGAGTTAATATCCAGGGTGCTTCAAAAATGACATTTTCATGCCAGGGATACTCACACTTGTATAAGACATACTATGTGCCTTTGTCATCACGGGGTTCATAGTTTAAAGAGGGAGGCAACACCATACAGAAAAAGATAAGCACAATGTGACAATAGGTAGACATCTAGTGTTTCCCACAGGTAGAACTGAAAATCAGAAATACTTGATAGGGAATGAGTGAAGGGTGTCAAAGGTAAAAATAAAATTAAACAAACAAATAAATAAATGTAGTCATTATTGAGCAACACTAGAAAATAGCTGACTATGGTCTAGTCATTTGTAACCAAAAGAAAAAAAGATATTTGAGAGAGAAGCAAAGTTGGCCAACCAAGGGGTTGGGGTAGGGAAATGGGAGTAGGTAGAGATGGAAAGTTGGTACCTGGTTTACTGCCTGGGCATACTGTGTGGTTTTCATAAAGCTATTGTTATAGAAGACAGTGAAAAATTCACATCGCTTAGATGTACATGGATCTGGCATTTTTACATTTTGCCATACAGCACTTCAGGAATGCAGATGGCAGGTGAGGGAGTTGGCATGGCATTGCCCAAAGAGTTCACCACATCTAGTGTCTGAGCCAGTCGAGCAGAGTCCAAGAGCAGACCTCATAGCTTCAGTTGTTGCAGTCTCCCTTTAACCTCTTCTGCATCAGGCCTCTAGTGGAGCTTAGAGTGCGGGCTGGTGAGTACAGCAGGGTTGCTGTCGGATTGGGCCAGGGGTGCTTGGAAATTTGGTGAATGCCAAATCAATGTTTGCATACTGAGGACAATTCACAGAATTGGACCTGAAGATAAATTTAATGAGAAAGAGATGGGGCTGTTTCATCTATTTGGCTGGTATTCTTGGCCTAGCCTTATTTTGATGCTCATAACTTGGAATATAAGAGCAAGCAAAAGGAAATTATTTGAATATCGATTGGTCACAGTATTTAGAGTCATTCAAAAGAGTGGTTTGTAGGAAGGGTGGCAAGGGAGGGCTCATTAACGTGTTTTATAAATCTAACTTATTTTTTTAAAACTTTTTAAAAAATATTCATTTTAGAAATAAGAGAGAGTGAGTGAGAGAGAGAAAGAAGGGGGTAAGAGCAGGAAGCATCAACTCCCACATGTGCCTTGACTAGATAAGCCCAGGGTTTTGAACCGGTGACCTCAGGGTTCCAGGTAGACACTTTGTCCACTGCGCCGCCACAGGTCAGGCTCTAGCTTTTTTTGAGAGAGATAGAGAGAGACAGGAAGGGAGAGAGGGTGAGAAACATCAACTTGTATTGCTTTCACTTTCGTTGTGCACTGATTGCTTCTGAAAGGGGGAGGAGAGAGAGTGAGTAGCATCAACTTATAGATGCTGTCACTTTAGTTTTGTGTTGATTGCTTCTCCTATGTACCTTCACGGGGGCTGTGCCACTGTCCCCTTGGTCAAGCCAGTTACCTTGGACTTTTCTTGCCAGTGACCTTTGGGCTCAAGCTGGGGAACTTTGGGATCATGTGGATGATCCTCTGCTCAAACCAGTGAGTGACTGCAATGATGTGCCTGCGCTCAGAGCCAGTGACCCTGGGGCTTTGAACTGGTGACCTCAGTGTTCCAGGTTGATGCTTTATCTACTGTACTACCACCAGTCAGGCTAGAAATCTAATTTTGCCAACTTATTTATTGAGGACAAATCATTAACTCAGTGAACCTTCATTGAGCTCCTTTTGGATGGCAGGTGCCATGTTAGTGGATGTATGGAATCAAAATGTGGTTCCTGACCCATGCAAATCACAGTCAGTGTAATTGTAGTTTGAGGTGAAAAGTGTTCGGGGAGAGGGCTGCATCAGTGCTCTGGGGACTGCAATCGTGTCTTTATCAGAGTCCAGTGACAAAGGCTGCCCAAAGGGGATGATACTGCACATGTGTTTAATAATAGGATGATTGCCTGACCAGGCGGTGGCACAGTGGATATAGAGCATCAGACTAGGACGTGGAGGATCCAGGTTCAAAACCGCGAGGTCGCTGGCTTGAGCAGGGGTGTTGCTTGCTTGAGCGTGGGATCATAGCATAGACATGACCCTGTGGTCGCTGGCTTGAGCTTAAAGGTTGCTGGCTTGAGCCCAAGGTTGCTGGCTTGAGCAAGGGGTCACTCACTCTGCAACATCTCCCATTCCCCCACCCCATCAAGGCACATAGGAGAAAGCAATCAATGAATGACTAAGCCAACTAAGGAGCCGCAACGAAGAATTGATGCTTCTCATCTCTCCCTTCCTGTCTGTCCCTATCTGTCCCTCTCTCTGTCTCTCTCACAAAAATGAATAAATAAATAAATAATAGGATGATTGCCCTGGCCAGGTAGCTCACTTGGTTAGAGTGTTGTCCCAATTTGCAAAAGTTTTGAGTTCGATCCCCAGTCAGGGCACATACAAGAATCAACCAATGAATGCATAAATAAGTGGAACAACAAATCAATATTTCTCTCTCTCTAAAATCAATCAGTAAATAAAAATTAGAAAACCTAATAGGATGGTTAGTTAGCTAGCTATTAAATAATGAAAAAATATTCTGGGAAGAAGGAGCAACATGAAGGGCACAAAGGATGTATGTGGTAATGGAACTATAAGAGCAAACTTTCAGTCAGTACCAGTATTTTGGTATTTCTTTTGAAAAATAACAATCTAGGAATTAGTACTAGTATTTCATTGTATAAGAATTGGTACTAGTAGTTCATTTTTAAAGAATTATTTAAAAATCAGTAAAACTGGCCCTGGCTGGTTAGCTCAGTTGGGTTAGCTCAGTCAGTTAAGAGCATCGTCCTAAAATGACAAGGTTGCCGGTTCAATCCCTGGTCAGGGCATACATGGGAAGCAACCAATGAATGCATGACTGAATGGAACAACAAATCAATCCCTGCTCCTCTCTCTCTCCCTTTCTCCCTCTATCTCTCTAAAAATCAATTTAAAAAAAAGTTAAGCCCTGGATTGTTGGCTTGGTTGGTTGGAGCGTTGTCCTGGGCAGAAGTTGCTGGTTCAATTCCCAGGTCAGGGCATATGTAGGAGCAGCTCGATGTTTCTGTCTCTCTCTCCCTATATCTCTCAAAAAAATAAAATTAGTAAAACTAAACATGTGGTGTGTTTTAAATAGAAAAGCAATTTTTAAACATCCGGATAGCTTGGTTGATTGGAGTGTTATCCCACTATGCAGAGGTTGCTAGTTTGATTCCTGGTCAGGGCACATGCAGAAACAGATTGATGTTTCTGTCTTTCTCTTTCCAATCAGTAAAATAAACATTTAAAAAAAGAATGAGGTGATGGTATTAGACCAATCTAAAATATATATATATATATATATATATATATATGTGTGTGTGTGTGTGTGTGTGTGTGTGTGTGTGTGTATTTTCAAATATCGCAGAATACTGGCAACTGAAATTTTAGTCACTAAAGGTATGAAACCATGGGAAAAACTTAGGTAAATAAGATGTGTGTGTGGCCAGAGTATGTGTACGGTAGGAGCAGGCTAGTGAGTGGACCTGGTAATTAAGGGCCTTGAACACTATAGGTCAACGAGTTTGAGTGGTTTTGAAAAATTATGAGGAATCATTGAAAAATTTTAAGACAGGAATTTTATTTATTTTTTTTTGTAACAGAGTCAGACAGAGGGACAGATAGGAACAGAAAGCTTGGAAGGGAGAAAGATGAAAAGCATCAATTCTTTGTTGCGGCACCTTATTTGTTCATTGTTTTCTCATATGTGCCTTGACTGGGGGGCTACAGCAGACTGAGTAACTCCTTGCTCGAGCCAGTGACCTTGGGCTCAAACTGGTGAGCCTTGCTCAAACCAGATGAGCCTGCGCTCAAGTGGCGACCTCAGGGTCTTGAACCTGGGTCTTCTGCGTCCCAGTCTGACACTCTATCCACTGCGCTACTGCCTGATCAGGAGACAGGAGAATTTTTTTTAAGGAAAAACTTTCTAGTTGTAGATTGGAGGATATTTTAAGAAGGTCAGAGGTAGGGTGCTTTTTGGCTAAGAGTTGTAATCTCAGCAAGCAGTGACAGCTGATGGGTTGGACCAAGGCAGTTGAAGTGGGACTGGTCAGAAGAGGATAGTATAGATTAGTGGTTCTAAAAGTGTAATTCCCAGATGAGCAGCAGAGTTCTTGGTCCTCACCCCAGATCTGCTGGATCAGAAACTGGAGATTGAGGCCGAGGAATTGGTATTTAGTAAGCCCTATAAGTGATTCTGCATGCACACTACATTTTGACTACTTCTATTTTTGAGGTTAAGAGGTAGCATCAGTAAGACTTAGGGACTGCTTAGATGGGGATTGTGAATCAGTGGTTGGAATCTCAATAGGATCTTTAATTTTCTGCAAGGGTAGGAACCTTCACTGACAGAAATCAGGACATGTAATAGGTTTGTGTAAAAATAGTGATAAATTTTCTTTTTGACATGTTGAATTTGGGGTGCTTATGAGAAATCCAAGTAGAATTGTCCAGAAGGCTACTAGGGAAATAGAGCCATATTCCAGTGCTTTGGGCTGCAAATAGAGGTTTTAGAGTTTTCAGAATGTAAGTGGTAGTTAAGGTAGTTCAGTTTAAGGGTTTTGATGAGCTTCCTCCAGCATAGTATCAAGAATGAAAAGAGCAGAGGTCTCAGAAGCAAGCCTGAGGAACAGCAGGCTTGAGATTAAAAAGGCAAGGGAATTTTGTGAAGAAAGTGACAACTGATTCCAAAAGATAGACTTGCTGTTGAATTCAAGAGAGGAAAGAGTTTAAGCATTTAAGGAGTTTTCAGCATTCAGTGCTATAGAGAGAGCAAGTAAAATAAAGGTGGACAGGTGTTCTTTTAACTGACACTCTGAAAGTCATTGGCAACATTAGCATGGTCAGTTCCAGTGAAGCTAGAAGCCAGGCTACAGTGGGTAAAATATGAGTGGTATACTTCAGGTAATCTGATTTACTAAACATATGTATTTACTTTGGTTGCTTCCTGAAATTATACTAAAATGACAAAAGAATTTCTTTTTAAAGGCCTAAACCCATAAGGGCAAAGAAAGCAGAAAAGAGATGACAGACAAAACATTTTTGGAAGTTGGAAAGCAGATAATGAGTGATGACTGAATTAGCTCATCTGTGAAAATTGAATCTTAGGCCTGAGAACTCTTAAAAGATGTGAGAATTTGTTTTTTTAATTGATGACACCACGTTCTTCTGAAAGTAAGATGTAAAGGTAGAGCAAAAAAAACAAAAAACAAAAAAAACCCAGGAAGATTGGTAGAAGTTGTTTAACTCCTCCAATTTTCCCCCCTGTTTTGAGTATTTTGGCAACTTCTCATCCTCCATCCTAGCAGAAGACTGAGGACAGGGATCATACCAACAAGACCACTGTCCTAGTCAGCTTAGGCTGCTATAACAGAACACACAGACTTGTAGGCTTATAAAGAACAGACATATATTTCTCACAGTTCTAGGGGCTGGAAGTCCAAGTTAAAGGCAGCAGTAGATTTGGTGTTTTGTAATGGCTTCCTGCTTCACAGACAGCTAACTTCTCACTGTGTCCTCTTATGGTAAAAGAGATGAGGGAGCTCTGTGGGGGTCTCTGTTAAGGGCACTAGTCCCATTCATGGGGCTCAACTCTCATGACCTAATCACCTCCCAGAGGCCCCCCCTTCTAATATCATCCTGTTGGGGGTTAGGTTTAACATGAATTTTATACACACTATAACAGGTTGGGAACCTATGGCTTGCGAGCCAGATGTGGCTCTTTTGATGGCTGTATCTGGCTTGCAGACAAATCTTTAATAAAAAAAATAATGTTAAAAATATAAAACATTCTCATGTATTACAGGCCATTCATTTCCTACCGCTCATGTTCATGGTTGCGGGTGGCTGGAGCCAATCACAGCTGTCCTCCGGGACAACACCAAATTTTTATTAGACAATGCATAACGTACATGGGTCATTGTGAGGTCAGGAAGTAAACTTCCCTCCTTTTAATCAAGTAGTCAGGTAGCTAATTGCAGAAACCCTTTTGATGAAGAAGATGGCTAAAAGAAAAAAAGATGAGGAGTATTGTACTTTTCAGCAGGAATGGACAGAGGAATTTGCCTTTGTGGAGAGAGCAGGTTCTGCAGTGTGTCTAATATGCAATGATAAAATTGCATTGATGAAATGGTCAAATATAAAGCGGCACTTCGACACACGCCACACTATATTTACATCGAAATATCCAGCTGGGGACAGCAGGAAGAAAGCATGTCAAGAGCTACTATGCAGAGTGCAAGCGAGTCAGCAGCAACTTCGTGTTTGGACCCAATAAGGTGACTGGAATTCGACTAGCTTTGCTGGTGCTTTAACATTTGTGAGAAATGGAAAGCCATTCACAGATGGGGAGTATGCCAAAACATTCATGCTTGATGTTGCCAATGAACTTTTTGATGACTTTTCAGATAAAGACAAGATAATCAAACGAATAAAAGACATGCCTCTGTCAGCCAGAACTGTTCACAATTGTACCATCATGATGGCAAATCAAACTGAGGCAACACAAGTGAAGGACATAAAAGTGAAGGACATTCTTTTCTCTCACTTTGAATGAGTCAACAGACGTAAGCCATTTATCCCAGTTCAGCGTGATTGCAAGGTATGCTGTCGGTGACACACTATGTGAGGAAAGTCTTGCTGTTTTGCCTATGAAAGAGACAACAAGAGGGGAGGATTTATTCCAGTCTTTCACTGAGTTTGCTAAAGAAAAACAATCTACCGAAGAATAAACTTATTTTGGTGTGTACTGATGGTGCTCCGTGCATGGTGGGGAAAAACGGGATTCGTAGCGCTTCTTTGTGAACATGAAAAGAGACCCATCCTAAGTTTTCACTGCATCCTACATCAGGAGGCGCTTTGTGCTCAGATGTTCGGTGAGCAGCTTGGTGAGGTGATGTTGCTGGTCATTCGGGTGGTCAACTTTATTGTTGCCCGAGCTTTAAATGATCGCCAGTTTAAAACACTGCTGGATGAAGTTGGGAATAATTATCCTGGTCTGCTTCTGCACAGCAGTGTGCGTTGGTTGTCAAGAGGGAAGGTGCTCAGCCATTTCGCGGCTTGTCTGAGCAAAATTAGGACTTTTCTTGAAATGGAAAACGTCGAGCATCCTGAGTTAGCTAACACTAAGTGGCTCCTAAAGTTCTACTATCTCATGGCCATGACTGAACATTTGAACCAGCTCAATGTGAAAATGCAAGGCGTTGGAAATACAGTCTTATCCCATCAACAAGCAGTGTTTGCATTGGAAAACAAGCTGAAACTCTTCATTGCCGACATTGAAACAGGTCATTTACTACACTTTGAGAAACTCGTAGAGTTTAAAGATGCATGCACAGCAAGTGACCCTGCTCAACATCTTGATCTCCAGCAGCTAGCGGGCTTCACATCTAATCTGCAGTCATTCAAAACGGGCTTTGAAGAATTTCGTGAGTGCACTCGTCTTTTTAAGTTTACCACCCATCCACACGAGTGTGCAATGGACAGCATCGACCTGAGTGACATCCCCAGTGTCTCCGTCAGCGGTTTTGAGCTACAAGCTACTGACCTGAAGGCCTCTGACGTGTGGGTGAATAAGTTCAAGTCACTGAATGAAGATTTGGAAAGACTTGCACGACAGCAAGCAGAGTTGGTGAGCAAACACAAGTGGGGAGAAATAAAAAACTTCAACCCACAGACCAGCTGATTGTCAAAACTTGGAACGCACTTCCCATCACATACCACATACTGCAGCGTGTGAGTATTGCTGTACTGACAATGTTTGGCTCTATGTATGCATGTGAGCAGTCTTTCTCACATCTAAAGAACATTAAGACTGCCTGACCAGGTGGTGGCGCAGTGGATGGAGCATCGGACTGGGATGCGGAGGACCCAGGTTTGAGACCCTGAGGTGGCCTGCTTGAGCATGGCCTCATCTGACTTGAACAAAAAAGCTCACCAGCTTGGACCCAAGGTCGCTGGCTCGAGCAAGGGGTTACTCGGCCCGTGCTCAAGGCACATATGAGAAAGCAATCAATGCACAACTGAGGTGTCGCAACAAAAATGATGATTGATGCTTCTCATCTCTCTTTGTTCCTGTCTGTCTGTCCCTATTTATCCCTCTCTCTGACTCTGTCCCTGTGAAAAAAAAATCAATAAATAAAGAACGTTAAGACCAACCTACGATCACGTTTAATGGATGGAAGTCTCAAGGCCTGCATGAAGCTCAGGCCTTGAATCTCACCACGTATCAACCAGGCTACAAAGTCATCAGCAAAACCATGCAGCACCAGAAGTCACATTAATGGTAAGAAGTACTTTATTCATCATTGGTTAGCAACAGCATAACAACGTTATTTAAAAGAATTCAGAGACTTATTGTACTTTAAAAGTGTTGGTGTTACATAAAATGCACACATTTACTTGTATTTAGTGTTAAACATATTGTATGGCTCTCACGGAATTACATTTTAAAATATGTGGTGTTCATGGCTCTCTCAGCCAAAAAGGGTCCCGACCGCTGCACTAAAACATGCATGCACATATATACATACACACACACATGCATACAGACTCTATCTAGGTGGAAGATGGACAGTTCCTTCTCTAGGGAATATAACCAGCTTTGGCAGAAACACTAAGAGTGACATTAAAAGTTCCTAAGGAATTGACTAACCAGATTACCCAGAGAAAGGACTTATAACCTTCAAACCCCACCCATGTATTCCGTTTTAAACATGGTTTTAGTGCTTCACTTTTAAATCAGAGCGGCAAACCGAGGATTGCCAGACATCTTAATAGAATCTCCAAGGTGAAAGTTGGATGTCAGAACAGGGAACAATCTATTTTGGAAAAACAGTCTGCAAGGAGAAGGAAACATCTAAACATCTTAAATATATTTAAGTAATAAGAGAAGATAGTGTACCAATGAAAAAGTCATGTTTAGAAACAAAATTGAAAGAAATAAAAACCCAATAGAAGTATAAGCTGAGAAAATACCCAGAAAGTAAAGAAAAAAAGATTAAAAAAGAAAAGTAGAATCAATTAAAGACATTTAGCATCTGAATAATAAAAGAGTTTCAGGAAGAGAAAACAGAAGCTGGGAAATTTTTTTAAAATCATGAAAATTATTCAGAACTGAACATGAATTTCCAGATTCAAATGCTCAGCAAATCAGATGAAAGCAGACATACAGTGAGTATATTATGGTGAAATTTTAGCAACACCAGAGGCAAAGATCCTTCAAGAAAGAAGGCAAGTCACCCACAAAGGTCCAAGTCTCAAAAAGTGTTCAGGTGTGCAACAGCAGCATTGTGGAGATGTAACTTACAACTGTGGGGAAATTATCTCCAACTTCGAATTCTAAACCTCACCAAAAAATCAATAGAATAAAGGCATTTTCACATGTAAACATGTAGTCTACTAAGAAGCTACTGGAGGATTGAATTACAATGAAGGGAAGAGGAAACCAAGAAGGAGGAACACATTCCTCTGGGACACAGGCTGTCTGACTCAGGTGCTCAGGTGTGAAGAGGCACACCGAGTGTCCCTGAGCACGGGGCGAGGATTCTTACAGAATGGGCAGCTTTGAGGCTGGAGTTAGTGATAAATACATAAAAAACTAGGCAGATGGGGTGAGGAAATAAGCAATTAATAATTCTTTTAAATTTATTTTTATTTTATTCATTTTAGAGAGGAGACACAGAGTGAGAGAGAGAGAGAGAAAGGGGGGAGGAGCTGGAAGCATCAACTCCCATATGTGCCTTGACCAGACCAGTGCAGGGTTTTGAACTAGCGACCTCAGTGTTCCCAGGTCAATGCTTTATCCACTGTGCCACCACAGGTCAGGTTGCAATTAGTAATTCTTGAATAGTTAAAGCAGCAGGTTGTGCAAGGGAGAAAAAGTAACCATAGTTTACTACCTAGCTCAGCTGCATATAATGGTGTCCTCATAGTCTTAAATGGCAGCATGTGTATTGGAAGTAAGAAATGTGTGAATGTGTGAGAAAAGGAGATGTGGTCAGTCTTCAGTTCCCACAGTAGGAAGTCAGTTTTAATGCCTGAACCTGACAACTGGAAGTCAATAGGAACTTATTACTTAGAGCTTACTTATTACTTAGAATAAGTACCAAAATAATGAGCTAAAATATTTAAAAATGATTTACTTTTGGGAGGGGGAGAGGTGGAGTGCTTTGTGATGAGGTGCCTTATATAATTATTGACTTAAAGCCTGTGTCTGTGTGATAAACCTTTAGAATTTGAGTGGGACATGAAGGAACAGTCACTGGCCACATAAAGGAGTAATGAAGCAAGGCTGGCAGGAGGTGAGACAGTGGGTGGGGGATAGTGTGGTGTTGGGGAGGGAATTTGTTTTCAAAGTGTAAGAAGTTTGAGCAGGCATACATGTTGAGTGGAAGAGAAAGGAGCATTGGGAGATAAGGTAGGTGCGAGGCTGGCTGGTCGATGGTGGGAGGGTATGAGACGTGAGATATAAAGGAAACCAGGTTAGATGCACATATAAATGGGTTATGGATGAAGTTCTAGTAGCTTTCCCCAATTATTTTATTTATTGTGAAGTCACAAATAAGGTCATCCAGAGAGAGAATGGAAGGTTTGGAACAATGTAGAGGAGATAAGAGGAAGCTGACCACACCAGATCACTGGGCAGCACCAACCCAGTTGAAATTAAAACCACGCTCTTCTGTACTTTTTCCTCTAGCTGCATAGGTGTGGGAGCTGAGAAACACAGTTGACTAAACACTAATGTGGACAGAAGTACAAGGTCCTGTGTGGGAAACTTGCACTGGAAGCCCCATCCCCAGGCTGCACGTAGCCCTGTATGTAGCAGGCCATACCTCCATTCCTGTAGTGTCAGGGCGGCCTCTTGGGTCAACTGACTGGGCTGACAAAGGACTTGGACATCCTTCAAATCAGACTTCTTGTGGTTTAATGCTTTTCTTCAAGCATTGGTTTTGCCATCTGTCCTGCCTTGTCTCCCTGAACCTCTGGGCTTTTAGGAACATGGTGTACACCCATAGACTGAAAGCAGGCTGAGGACTCTCGCAGACACTGCCCCCCAGACACAGTAAGACCTTATGTATCCCTTTCTGAGATCCCTTTAACCACCTTCATCGTAGGCTTCTCAGGCTTTTGGGGCAGATTTCCACTTCCTCCGTGGGCTGCTTAATCACAGATTCCTCGAAAGAGCCAGTGGTTGCTATCCCTCATATTCATCACCACCGATGGTTTTATCTATTTCATATTCCTAGTGGCCTGGAATATGAGGTAGAATAGATGCAAAGAGATGGACCTTCCTTCTGCTCCTCCTTCTCTTCCTTCTTTTTAAAAAATTTTCATTGATTTGGGGCAGGAGTGAGGGGAAGGAGGAGAGAGAGAGTGAGAAGTATCAACTAGCTGTTACACATAATTCCATTTAGTTGTGTACTTGTTGCTTGCTTCTTGTAGGTGTCCTGACTGTATGTGCACCTGGATGATGCTTTATCCACTGAGCCACCTGGCCAGGGCCTTAACTTCTTTACTTGCTTACTCCATTTGCTGTCTTAATGAAGGGTCTTACTTAACACATCCAAAATGCAGTTCTCGATTTCTTCCCCCACCTCTGGTCCCTCCCCTCTCCCTTCTCCATCTCAGAAAATGGCACTACCATGCAAGTTCTTTTTATTTTATCTCTACAGTATCTTGAATTCATGCATTATTTCCCCATCTGTGCTACTGCTTAGACCAGGTCTCTATGTCATCTCACCTGGCCTATGTATGGCACATCCTTCAGTTGCTGTGCACATTTTCTTTGGCCCATCTTTTCCAGTCTCCATGTGAAAGGACACACAGTCTTAAAATGAAGACTAAATTATGTCACCTTCCTCCTGTTTAAAACCATTTAGGGGTTTTCTTCTCTAATTAGAATGGCCATCTGACTTGGGCTGCAGGCAGAAAAGACCTCTTAGCAAAGCCATATTTTCTTCTTTACCTTCACCCCAAGCTTAACATGAACACCTCTGGGTTTTTTCCACCTTCTTTAGATGTCCGATTTGATAGTTCTGGATTCTTAAAAAGTTGTCATTTCAGTCATACTGCATTTTCTCAAACTGTACCCAGGATAAGATGGGTAATATTTTAATCAGTTGTGTCACAGCTATATAACACAGGGACACTGGCTTCCTAACCTAAGGACTAGGGACTTTATATCTTCTGTCTTACCTCCTCTGCTCAGCAGCTCCTCATTTTAGGGTCTATTATAATAGTTCCACTTTTGATCACTAAATTGAGTATCAGGACATTTGGGGCTGTGAGTAACCCCCAACAAAACTCTAACGGGCGTTGAACAGAAAGTGTTTTGATTTCAGCAGATGCAGCAGTGTCAGGAGAAGAAAGCCTGTCTCTGTGTCTCTTAGGAGCAAGGAAACTTTCCCAGAAGCCTCCCTAGCTGACTTCACATCTCAGTGGTCAGAAGTGGGTCACTTGGCCATTCCTATGCCAATCATTAGCAAAGGGAGTGTTTTAAAATAATCAGGGTTTCCTTTCCGGAAGCTTGAGATGAGGTCAGCTTCCTGTGGTGTGCATGGCTGTGTGAAAGAGGATAGGTACGCAAAATATCAAGGCTCACTGGAGAAGGAAGACAAGGAATAGGCAGCCACCAGTGTCGGTTATTCAATATGTAAATCGATCTCGTTTAGGAAATGAATTTCGCTTTTATTGAGTGCCTTCTACATAGTAGACACAATTAGGACTTTGTGTACCTTGCATTGCTTGGTCGTCCCAGCACACCTGGAAGACAGATACTGAAACAGGTTCTCTAGTGACTGGGCCCAGATAGCACATAGCATAGAGCTTGGGCTAACACTCTAGTGACACCCCCAAACCTGTGGTATTTCCACTACCATCACGTAAACAGTTGGAGCTAGAGCTCTTTCAAAACAATCCACATTTGTTAAAAACAGAAAGCATAGAAGACTTTTAGATGTTCTTAGCCATGGCATTCTTCAAACCAAAATTTACACTACCCTCCTTTTTTCTTTTTCTTTCTTTCTTTTTTTTTTTTAGAGAGAGAGACAGAGGGGAAGGGAGAAAGATGAAAAGCACCAACTCGTAGTTGCAGCACTTTAGTTGTTCATTGATTGCTTCTTATCTGTGCCTTGACCTGGGGAGGGGAGGCTCCAGCCTAGCCAGTGACCCCTTGCTCAAGCCAGCAACCATGGAATCATGTCGATGATCCTACGCTCAAGATGATCCTACGCTCAAGCCACTGACCCTATACTTAAGCTAGATGAGCCCATGCTCAAGCCAGCAACCTTGGGGTCTGGGACTTCAGTATCCCAGGTCAGTGTTCTATTCCCTGCACCACCACTGGTCAGGCAAATTTTACTTCCTTTTAAAGAGTATAGCTGCTCTAACCAGACAGGACTGGAGTTCTCTCCTAGGTAGTCCCCAGCGTGCTTCTGGAACCTCCAAAGCTTCATGGAACGTGCTGAAGACACCATCAGCCACATGCTACACAGAAGACCCTGAACCACTGGGTCCTGAAGCAACTAGGTGACCTCTGGATTGCATTGATCTCAAAGGGGATTTTGATCAGTGGTTCCTCGTCTACCACAGGTGTTAGTCTCCAGAGCCCCCGTGATAGGCGAAAATCTGCGAAGTAGTGACCTTATATTTATTTTATTATTTATGTATATTTTAAGGCTTTATAAACCCTCCCCACACTATTATAAACCTTTCCCACAGTTATTAACCTTTCCCACACTTATTTTGCTTATTTTACCGCAAAAATAATTAAAATAAAAATATATAAAAATACCTATATACCACAAAATCCCATGATACAGCAAAAAATCTGCAATTCAAAATTACATAGATATATACAATTAAAAAATCTGTGATACAGTGAGACCATGAAAAGTCAACCATGATATGGCAAGGGATGACTGTACACGTTTGTTTTATGGTTAGTGCTTTGGCTCTCTGTCCTGAAAAGTGACAAAACAGCCCTGGAACTTAGATTACCATCTAAGTTCATGGTGATGACATCTATCAGAAGGGGGCCAGGGACTTGGGGCATTCAGTCCCTGCAAGACCTTTGCTCTTTAAGGCACTTTTTTTTAAATTTAGTTAATGTATAGTTACTGAGCAATCCTCCTGGAACTCCAGGCAATATTACATATAATCCTAGGGTGTTATAAGAAAAGCATGATGCTTCACAATCTGACTTCTCCCTTATCTCTCATGTCGCCCTAGAAATAGTTTATCATTCAGCGGCCTTGTTCTTTCTTTTCTGAACTTGTCACTTGCATTCCCGTCTGTCTTCGCTGGCATCAATCCTGTTTAGAACCCTCCCTGCCTGTTTCTATTTATTGAATCAACTTGAGTCCCATTACATCTAAAACATCCCTCAAATATCCAGGCCAATAAAATGCAGCAGAAGTCATATGTGCCAGTTCCTATCCTAGCCTGTATGGGGCCTGGCAGTCTTTTCTTTTCAGTTATCATGTGAACAATCTGACTACCAGGCCACCATACTGTGAGAAAGTCCAAACTAGCTGCGTGGAGATGTCACGTAGACAAACAAATGAGGTCTTCTTAGACCTTTCAGCTCAGCCCAGACACTAATCAAATGCAGCCAAGGGAATGACCCTCGTTGGTGCCACATAAAACAGAACTGCCTGGCTGAGCCCAGTTGGCCCCAGAGATAATAGATGGTGGTTTGTGATGCAGCAACATAACTAGAGCGAGCAGAGCAGTTGGCAGGTAGGCTAAATTTGAGGCTCTTGGGTGGGATGGGTAAGCGGTGATGTTGGAGATCTCTGGCAGGAAGCTTACTGGTAGGGAGTGAGAGGGATGGATTAGGAAGGGGGCCCTGGTCATCTGACTTCTTACCCTTCCTTCGCTTTGCTGAAACCATGTAAATTGGTGACATGAAGGAGAAGAAAGGGCACTCTAGAGTTTCCTGCAGAGCAAGAGTTGGTTGCTAGGCCCACCTCCCAAATGCTTGTGATTGCTATCTGGCCACCCCTGGCTGTGTGATTGGCCAGTTGATAGGTGGTAGTCAGGACTACTATTCCCCATTCCCCATCCCAAATTCTGTTCAAACTCTGGTGTTAATTGAGCCTTGTGTCCTTAGGTAAGTCAACTTCTCTGAGCCTCAAATTTTGCATCTATAAAATGGGGAGGTGGAATTAGGCCCATGATTTTATTTTTACAATGCTATAAACAGCAAAGAAAGAAAGAGCAACACAGGGCAAGAACTTGTGTGTACCAGGTATACCTAGGCCATAATCTGACACTGTGGCTTCTCATGTGGAAATCCCATTAGAAATTTTCTAAAACTGGGATATGATCCAGCTCAAGGTAGGGTTCTCTTTCTCCTTTTAGAAAAGCTGAACTTAGCCAGTTGGGATTCTGCATCGCTAGTCTATCTCCTCTATGTGTGTGTGCGTACATTTCTTCTCAGTGATTCTTTTACTACATTTTTAATTGAAAATAGATGTTTTATTTTGTTTATACAAGGTACAATTTCAAAATGCCAGTCATATAATATGTAGATATAGTAGACAAGGAAGTATAAATATAAATGAATAAATGTGGAAAATATCTCTGAGTTTAATTTTCTTTCTGAATCCTTAAATTAAGAGGATTCACTAGGCACAACATCTCTTTGCTCCCTTTCAGTGCATGCAGAGCACCTAACTGGAGGGAGTTTTAGGAGTTGCAATGATGGTGTCATCCTTCTAAATATTTCCCAAGCCAGGATGAGCCTACTAAATTCACTTAGAGCCTCAGGTATAGTTCTTCTCTTTGTAAACTGCAAGTCAGAAGGACAGAAGGAAGAGATAGTCAGTTGATAAGCTATCCTGAATAAAGTTGTAATGAAGTAAAAGCCCTGATAAGCATCTCCGAGGCCTTTGACCGCTGGGGTTTTGGGCACTCGACCCTGTATCTGAGGCATGCAGGATTGAACTTCCATCCTGGCTAGACAACCTACTCATCCAGGCAGTGCCCAGGGTGGGCAGAGTCGATAGAATGATGCCAGGACATTTTAGCTTCATAGTGGCTTTTCCCTGGTGCCCAATTCCTTGAGTTTCTTCTAGGTCCCCTCTGGTCATAGCAGAGTTGGTGCCTTTGCTCTAGCCCTTGCCGGCCTCAGTTCTCCCCTGGAGTTTCCTAGGCTGTGTGGTAGTTCTCTGTGTCCTCCTCTCCACCTTTGGTTCCCCTAGTCATGGGCATATCTTCCATATTTTCCATCTGAACACTGGTTGCCTGGGAAGTTTGCCTGTAAAGCAGATAATTCACAGTAAACAGATAGTCCCTACTGAACACTTAGATGGAGAAAATTCCATTCACAGATACTGTTTAAATTCCATTATGTTGTTTTTAATCGCCTTATCCATTCAATATTTCCCAATGCTGTTGGAGCAACTTCCCCCTACCTTGCAAACAATCTGCTAAAAAGTGGTGGTTCAGATGGCAAGAACAAGAAAAGAAGAGAGTAACTAGGAACCCAGTGAAGCCAGATGTGATTATTCTGTTAAAAATGATGTAATATTTATAAAGCTTTTAAAACAGTTTGTGGCACTTGGTGTTAAATAAATAAACAAATGTACTAACCAGTTTCTGAGTAACCAAGAGGAGGGGAGGCAGAACACCTTACAGTGGTCCCTCGTCTATTGCAGGGGTTAGGTTCCCGAACCCCCTGCGATAGGTGAAAATCTGTGAAGTACAGCTAGTGCTCGACATACAACCATGATTGGTTCTGACAGACCGGTCGTAACACGATTTGGTCGTAAGTTGAGTAGGTTATATGTACAGTACTGTGAAATGATGTTATAAAAATCTTTAAGTCATATTTTATCATAATTTTCTTTTATTATTGTTATATATCATAACTTTCTTTGTTCATGTTATGCCATTTGTATCATCTCTACACCATTTTGATTCTTATTTTTACATTCATCAGGTTTAAGTAAACCACTACATTACCAGTACAACTGGTTTAATATTTGCAAAATGTGCAAAATTACAAAATACAGGTGCATACAAAAACTGCTCCAGACGTGGAGCAGTCGTGGTTAGCGATTGTGGTCGTAAAGTCAAATGGTCGTAAGTTGCATAGGTCATAAGTCGATTAATACCTGTAGTGACCTTATATTTATTTTATTATTTATATATATTTTAAGGCTTTATTTTGATTTAATATTCTTTTAATATGTTTTAATTAATATTTTATATTGTTTTTAAATTTTTAGGCTATAAAATGCTTATTTTACTGCAAAGATAATTAAAATAATAAATATATAAAATACCTATATACCACAAAATCTCATGATATAGCAAAAAATCCACAATACAGTGAGACTGAGAAAAGTGAACCGCAATATGGTGAAGGAGGTCTGTAATTCCACGTTCCCATCTGTGTTGAACAATGTGATTTTTATCCCTGAATATCTGAGTCAGCAATTTCTTCCATGGATTCTTTCATCCACCTACTGAGGATAAGCACTTTTTAGGACATTTTGAAACAAGCACTTTGAGCTCCTTGGAGGTTTACCAAGTCTTTTATTATTTATTTATTTTATTTTATTTTATTTTTTTACAGGGACAGAGAGAGAGAGTCAGACAGAGGGACAGATAGGGACAGACAGACAGGAACAGAGAGAGAAGCATCAATCATTAGTTTCTCGTTGCCCTTGTGACATCATAGTTGTTCATTGATTGCTTTCTCACATGTGCCTTGACTGCGGGCCTTCAGCAGACTGAGCCACCCCTTACTGGGGCCAGCGACCTTGGGTTCAAGCTGGCGAGCTTTTGCTCAAGCCAGGTGGGCCCACGCTCAAGCTGGCAAGCTTGGGGTCTGGAACCTGGGTCTTCCGCATCCCAGTCTGACGCTCTATCCACTGTGCCACTGCCTGGTCAGGCTGACGTTTACCAAGTCTTAAAGAGATATTTATAAATATTTCTTTAACAGCCTGTAAATACTGATATTTTCCTCTTATGAGCATATTTATTGCCCGCATATACTACTACACTTTAAAATTCTTTTAAAGAATATATTTCTAATGTATTACTTTTTAAAAAGAGTCTTATTTAATATAGTCAATGGAGACAGTCATTATAATCTCTTAAGAATGTAACTACCACTGTGGCCAGGTAGCAAGTTGTTAGAGCGTTGTCCCAATATGCCAAGGTTGTAGGTTCAATCTTGGTTAGGGCTCATACGAGAGTCAACCAATGAATGCATAAGTAAGTGGAACAACAGTGGATGTTTCTCTCTCTCTCTAAAATCAATCAATAAATTAAAAAAGAATGTAACTCCAAATACAGTGTTTTGTGCAGACATTATAATGACATTTTGAAAATCCTTTTAAAAGTCATGTATTTTGCTAACATTTTAACTTTATTTGGACAAGTTTTTAAGTATTATATCAACCTTAGTTTGTTAATTTCTTTTTCTTTTCTTTTTTTTTTTTTACAGGGACAGAGAGAGAGTCAGAGAGAGGGATAGATAGGGACAGACAGACAGGAATAGAGAGAGGTGAGAAGCATCAATCATTAGTTTTTCGTTGCCGTTGCAACACCTTAGTTGTTCATTGATTGCTTTCTCACATGTGCCTTGACCATGGGTCTTCAGCAGACCAAGCCACCCCTTGCTGGAGCCAGCGACCTTGGGTCCAAGCTGACGAGCTTTTGCTCAAGCCACCTGGGCACGCGCTCAAGCTGGCGAGCTCGGGATCTCAAACCTGGGTCTTCCGCATCCCAGTCCGATGCTCTATCCACTGCGCCACCACCTGGTCAGGCTAATTTCTTAAATATTTGTGAGGTTTGTGTCATTTCTCACTGGTTGAGATGATATTAACAGCTTTTGAAGATTTATGTACATTTTTGGAGGTTTTCGTTTTGGCTTTACAGTAGCCTTTCATAAAATGTTCATTTATTTCAAAAGCAGGCTCAAATAGCAGTGTAATCTTTATATTGGCATGATATTTAGAAAAGAATACTTTTCTAGTAACTAAAAGTTTATTTTCAACAAATCTGATATCCATTCATTGTATAAAGCTGAGGAAGTTTCCAGAGTAACCATAGCAACATGGAACACTGCCATACTGGCTACTGCCTGATGGCAATATAAAATTAGGCTAATGTGCCATTTGAGGCTCTAATGAAAGAATGATAAAAATGCCTGAGGGTCAGAAAAATAATAAAATCTGAAATTTCATCAAGTGGCAGAAACAATCTTGTTACAAATCCTGAAATGTAGAGTTTCAACTATTAGATGTAGAAAAGTAAGACTGATGTGAATGGGTATATTTATAAAAAAAGTATACCCATATTTAATAAGTATGTTCAAGAAGATAATTCATGGATATATTATAAGAAGTGATACAAATTGAATATCCATCAAATTGGTTATTTGGCACACTCTTTCCTTCTGAATTTTTTTTCTTTTTTGACAGAGTCAGAGAGAGGGACAGATAGGGACAGACAGACAGGAAGGGAGAGGGATGAGAAATATCAATTCTTTGTTGAGGCTCCTTAGTTGTTCATTGATTGCTTTCTCATATGTGCCTTGGTGGGGGGGGGGGCGGGGGAGGGCGGCTACAGCAGAGCAAGTCACTCCTTGCTCTAGCCAGAAACTTTGGGCTCAAGCTGGCGACCCCATGCTCAAGCTGGTGAGCTCGCACTCAAGCCAGCAACCCCGGGGTTTTGAACCTGGGTCCTCCATGTACCAGTCTGACTCTCTACCCACTGTGCCACCACCTGGTCAGGCAGAATATTTTTTAAAGATTTAAAATTTTTATTGATTATACAGAGAGAGGAGAAATGGGGCAGGGGAAGGACTTGAGACATATCAACTCATAGTTGCTTCACTTTAGTTGTTCATTGATTGCTTGGTATATGTGCCTTGGCTGGACAAGCCTAGGGTTTTGAACGAGCAACCTCAGCATTCGAGGTCGATGCTTTATCCACTGCACCACCATGGGTCGGGCTCTTTCCTTCTGAATTGGCTCTTGGTAAAATTGGCACTGTGTCATCAGTTAGGTTCTGGCTGCCCCATTTCTGACACATGGCCTGCTTTGGGAAGTGAGGGGCCCTCTAGGACTGGCTCAGTGACTACTTAGTTCTGACACTCATTTTGGCCCACATAGAAGTCGGTGAGAGTGAGAGCCTATGTCACTAGCCAGGAAAAGGATTTTCCCTTTGGGAGGGCAGGCCCAGAGTCGTGATAATGAAGCTTTTTTTCTCGAAGGAAAAAAGAATCTTGACCAGTGTGATTCTCCTGTGCCACTCACCTTGATTTTTTGCGGTAACGTACCAGAAGGAATACCACACATACTCCACAAAGCACAGGGACAACTGTGGAGATTGCCACTGTAAGAGAAGAGAACTAAGCTGGTATCATGCTAAACGTCCCAGTAGCAGATTTACTTATAAGAATCTGAAAATTCATTCCAATTTACATTTTTGCAGACAGATCCACACACCTTCCCAACAGCTTACTGTTATTAACATTTCTTAAGATCTATGCAGTTCAATCTGTTCTACATCTGGGCAAAAAGTACATTCCTTTCCCACCAACACTGCTAGTTCAAACTGTCCCCATTCCTGTCATCCCAGTTCCCCCGCTCCTAATCCTTGTTCTTCCTGAGCAGAGTGGTGGGGTGATGGGCAGGGATGGGAGTGAGTCAGGAGAAAAAAATAAGAAGCTCAGAAATCAGAAGCCAAGGAGGACATAAGAGGAGGAGGAGCCAACACTTAGTGGGAAGAAATGCTTGCTGCTAAGTCCAAAGACAACAAAGTAGACCCGGGAAAGGTTCTCCACGTTGCCCCTGGCACAGCTCCCCCCTTTTCTGCAGCTTCGCAGAATCCTGATTTAGAAACGATAGTTTGCAGTGCCATTTTCTTCCAATTACATTATCATTATTTATTTGCTGCTTTTTAGGACAGAGGAAGGGTGACAAGGAGAAAGAAGAGGTACTTACAGATAAGAGGAGAGTAAGGCAATGCTTAGGAAAAGGGAAAAAGTGTTGACTGAGTTGAAAGGAACGGCATGGAGTGGAGGGAGGATTTAAGCATGGAAGGCCAGCAGCATGACAGCATTTGGGACTTACTAGACAGACAGCAAGAGTGGGATCTTTGTGTGGAAGCAGAAGGCTATCTCCAGGGCAGGGTGAGCATAACTATTTTTAAAACACTAGCATCAATCATAAGATCCAAGCAGATTTGGCCAGTTTGCCTTAAAATTATGAAATCTCCCTGCAAAAATCACCTAGCTGCCCCACATGCAAGGTGACAATGCTGAATATCTGGAGAGCCTTGTTTTCTCCCTGTGGACCATGAACCACATACGTCTCCTAAACTGGTAAGCTTTTTGGACCTGTGCCTAGACAACCAACATACACCCTTGTAAGCGATTCCCATGGCTGGGCCTTCAAAATACAACCCAGTTGAAAAACAACTAAAGATATGGGATGTGTGGAAACACCCAGATTCTCCGCTGGGTAGGAATGTAATAAATGGGTATAGTTTTTCTCAAGGGTGATTGGCAGTATAACGAAGGCTTTAGAAAACCATATCCTTTGACTCTTCAATTTTACTTCTAGGAATTTATTTTAAGGAAATGGGAAAGTATATATAGGAATATTCACTGAAGTATTGTTTAAAATAATTTTTAAAATGTTAATCTAAATCTCTTATCAATAGAAAATTAGTTAAAACATGGTATATTCCATCCAACAAAATATCATTCAGCTTTTAAAAATTATGAAAAGAATCTATATTAAGATGGAAATATGTCTATGATATCTTAAGTAAAAAAAAGCTGCTTGAGATGGAAATGGACCGAAACTAATCTCCAGTAAGTCATGTGTGTGTCCATAAGCACAGAAGTCTTGAAGAATACACATATACCAAAGTATTAAGTAATGGTGGGATTGTAGATAACCTTTATTATCTGAAAAGTTTTTTCCTGATATTTTTATAATGGTATTGTAATCAGAAGAAGAAGTAGAGTTGTAAAAACAAAACCACTTGCACCTAAGTAAGGAGAAATAAGCATAGAAAAGTTGTTCCTGAAGAAGTAACAGAAAACATGGGAAATTAGTGAAAGAGGTTTTGAGTTTTCAAATTTAACATGACTCATCAGTATGACTAAAAATCAGAAGTCTTTTGCCTGACCAAGCGGTGGCGCAGTGGATAGAGCGTCAGACTGGGATGCGGAAGACCCAGGTTCGAGACCCTGAGCTCGCCAGCTTGAGCGCGGGCCCATCTGGCTTGAGCAAAAGCTTGCCAGCTTGGACCCAAGGTCGCTGGCTCCAGGAAGGGGTTGCTCGGTCTGCTGAAGGCCCGCGGTCAAGGCACGTGTGAGAAAGCAATTAATGAACAACTTAGGTGTCGCACCGGCAACAAAAAACTGATGATTGATGCTTCTCATCTCTCTCCGTTCCTGTCTGTCTGTCCCTATCTATCCCTCTCTCTGACTCTCTCTCTGTCCCTGTAAAAAAAAAAAAAAAATCATAAGTCTTTTATTAGAGACATTGTAGCCTGTGATAAACTATTTCTTCACATTGACTAATCAGCATGGCATGCATTTACTGTTTGTGCAGAGATTTATTGGAAAAGGCAAGTTGATGGTATTTCACAATGCTTCTTCCTGTTTTTTTATGATGAGAATAAAAGCTACAGACTCAAACTCAAGTGAAAAGAGGGCACCTGAGCCAGTGATACACACAAAACAATTTGAATTCAGTGACTTAAACCCTTGGCCTCTTCCTCACTTATAGCCAGACAAATTTAGTAAAGAAATTGAAACCAAAATCACTAAACACATGGATTAAGATATCAACTGCCAAAGTTCTCCACCCTTTTATGTTTCCTAGGGGGTGCATGGATTAGAGAAAAAGGAAGTGAAAGAGATTGGTGAGACAGAGGAGGATTAGAGTTTGGGAGAGGGAGGAGAAAAAATGAATTATTGCACAGGAGGCCAGAAAGGCCAGTAGCTATCTGCCTTGAGTTTAACCTACAGTGCTTGTTGGGTCTGACATGGAGAATTGGCTTAGCCAGCGGCCACTCTTCAATGTAGATGAGGAAATGTCCCATGTGACAAACAGGGAATTGCCATTCCTTAGCAGTGCCTGCAAACTGGGTCAGTCAAGGAGCAGGGTGTACTTCTGACATCCTTGTGTGTTTGCATTTGATGAGTGCAATTTTGAAGGGAGAATATCAAGTCATTATGCCTGGGCAGTTTTCCTAGTTTCTTTTCTATGCTTTACTGTACTAAGAAGATATATATGTATATATATTTAAAGATTCTATTTATTGAATTTTAGAGAGAGGAGAGAGAAAGAGGAGGACTAGAGGAGCGAGAAGCATCAACTCATAGCTGCTTCTCATATGTGCCTTGAGCAGGCAAGCCCAGGGTTTTGAACCATCAACCTCACCATTACAGCCCGATGCTTTATCCACTGCACCACCATGGGTCAGGCTGCACTAAGCACATTCTAAGTGTTGGGTTCAGAGTAGATAATCAATACTTAATTCAATTAAACCATTAACATTTCATAAGTTCAAGTATGTACATTAAAGTGCCATTTGCTTTTTTATTTTTAAGTGCCATTTGCTTTTTAATGAGAAATCTGCATTTCATTGTAATTTAGGACCATCCCTGGCACAAAGTAGGATCTCAGTTTATATTGATTGAACAGACGAATGATATGGAGTTCACTCCTTTTAAAGGCCAAGCATATTGACTGCTGCAAACTTATTTCAGATGTGACAGACTAGCTCCATAATCCATTCCAGAAAATGAACTCACTCCTAGTATACTAAATGAATATGGCCATGTAAATACTATCATAGGTGACATTTGAGCTTTTATTTTACAAGTGATACTCTTCAAGAATAGCTTAGTCAAGGAGTCAAGGATTGAAGACCAGATATTGGAATACTTGATGAAGTTATAAAAAGGGCTGCCAAGTGAGGCAGTAGATATTTAAGACAATGAAATGATGAGGTATACTTTCTGAATATTCATTTAAATGTTAAAGGCCTCAAGTTTACTTAGACTCATTCATTCAATGTTTATTCAGCATCTACTATTTACCATTTTCTGTTGAAGAAAGCAACTTTAAAAGTTGTGATATCTTTTATAACCTTATTTTAAAAAACAAATTATGATATTGGCAGTACCAATGGGCTGATTAAAAATTAAGTCAGCATTTACTGAGCAACCACTATAGTAAAGCATCATTTATATTTTCTTATAAAGATGAGCTTAGCCTGACCAGGCGGTGGCGCAGTGGATAGAGTGTCAGACTGGGATGTGTACGAACCAGGTTCGAGACCCCGAGGTTGCCAGCATGAGCATGGGCCCATCTGGCTTGAGCAAAAAGCTTGTCAGCTTGGACCCGGGGTCGCTGGCCCCAGCAAGGGGTTGCTTGGTCTGCTGAAGGCCCGCGGTCAAGGCACATGTGAGAAAGCAATCAATGAACAACTAAGGTCTCGCAAAGACAACGAAAAACTAATAATTGATGCTTCTCACCTCTCTCCGTTCCTGTCTGTCTGTCCCTATCTATCCCTCTCTCTGACTCTCTCTCTGTTCTTGTAAAAATAAATAAATAAATAAAGATAAGCTTAACCGATTGTTTATTCATGTAGAAATAGCAACACCCACCAGTGCCAAGGGAACCAGTGAATGCCTCTGTATTGATACCTGACCTGCACATGCTATTAGGTCTCAGGTGGCTGGGGTTGTATGTGACATACTTTGAAGGCATTATCATTAAATGTTTTCAGAAAATTAGCATGATTTTCATTTTAGCATACACCTTAGCAGATGAAACTCAAATAGTACCTAATAAAATATATCCAGTTCTCATCTCCTTGCTGAAATTACCTGCTCTGTCTTATAGTTGTTAACATGTCTGTCTTCATATTTAAGCAGTTAGAAGAAAATCTTATACAATGTGAAATGTTTAAAGCTGTTTTCTTTTTATTTATTTATTTATTTTTTACAGAGACAGAGAGAGTCAGAGAGAGGGATAGATAGGGACAGACAGACAGGAACGGAGAGAGATGAGAAGCATCAATCATCAGTTTTTTGTTGTGACACCTTAGTTGTTCATTGATTGTTTTCTCATATGTGCCTTGACCGTGGGCCTTCAGCAGACCAAGTAACCCCTTGCTCGAGCCTGTGACCTTGGGTCCAAGCTGGTGAGCTTTTGCTCAAACCAGATGAGCCCGTGCTCAAGCTGGTGAGCTCGGGGTCTTGGACCTGGGTCTTCTGCATCCCAGTTTGATGCTCTATCCACTGCACCACCGCCTGTGGAAAACAGGCTAAAGCTGTTTTCTTTTCTTTTAAATCTCTGTATTTTTACAGTTCCTTGCACATAGCTATCTTGACTATTGCACATAGTTAATGTTTATTATATTACATTTCAGAATTTGGCACTGAGTTTCTGGTATTTTAATCCAGTGAAAGACATAAATTAGAAAAATATATTACAGATTAGAGCCCATAATAAGATAGTTTTAATATCTACATAGAAAATATGACCCCAAAATTCTATATGTAGTTTTAACCTACAGCTATACTCAGACATATGCAAAACAATATAAAGTTTTCCAGTTAACCATTGTTTATAAGATAGCAAAGGATGTACACAATCAGTGTCTAAAGCGGGGGTTGGCTAAATTGTGGCAAATCTATATACAGAATATTTTGAAGCTGTTAAGAAGAAAGACATGGTTTTGTGTATTGACGTAGAAGGCTGTCCAAGATATACCATCAAGTGAGAACACACAAGGTGCAGAACAGTGGAAATGAAATACCTAACTGCTAGCGTCATGTGTCCTCCAAGTGCTGTTTACACACTGGCCTTCTCTGAAAGGACACACAGAAAGGTGGTGGCAGGCACTGCTTCCTTTCGGCCAGGGCTGTCAGTCAGAGTTGGGCTTACTGTTTACTATGTATCCTATTGTAATTTTTATTTTTAAACCATGTGAAGATATTACCAATTCAAAAAATGAATAAAAATTTTTTAAATTTGTAGAAAGATTAATGTAGTATGTGACATAAAAATAAAAATAATGTTGGCTTCTTTACTTATTGTCTCCTTTCAAATGATAATCATATTTTTGTTTCCATGTCCTTCTCATTAAATGCCATAATTTTTCTATAAAAATAATCTCCAAAAAGCCTTTCTAAAATGTCTTGCCTTTGCATATATGATTAAACAAAAAACATTCTAATCAACTAACTACTAAAATGATGAAAGCCACTGGACTTTTTTTTCCAGATGACACTAATGCAGATAAAATTGTAACCATGCTTTCTAGCAGGAAAATGTAAATCAAAAATAGAAATAATTTTTGCCCATGTGAAATTAGAGTGGTTTTTTGGTTCCTTGAAAACCTGTCAGACAAAAGTGTTAGATCCTTTCTTACTACTTGCATTTCACTCTCCTTGCTTCTGTTTCCCTTCTTTCTCTTCCTCTCTCCTCTCTTCTCTGAGATATCCTCTTCTCCCTTCATCCTCTTCTTTGATTCTTGCTCACACTTTCATTTTCCTCCTTACCCTTACTGGGACATTCTTGCTGTCCTAGCCTCAGTGTTTTGTGAATCCTCTGTAAAAAGAAGCCTAGACCGCGAAATGTGAACAGTCTGGCTGTCCGTGCGTGGCGCTAGCACTCTGGGAGAGCGCAGGGTCTGTGTAAGCAGAACAATGTCATCTCCGTGATGCCAACACTCACTCGTGCTTTTCTAATAAGTCCTGGACAGAAGGCTAGCCCTGCTTAGTAGAACTGAATTGCAGAATAGATCCTTTTTATTATGTGTCTATTCTCTGGTTTCCATATCAGGAGTGTGACAGTGAGAAGGTACCAATATGAAAATAGTGATGTCAAATAAAGACACTTTCGAGAGTGAGAGGGGACTGCTGTTAATGATCATGCTGGGACAGCAGGCACAAACCAGGACTGTTCAACTTTCTGGGACTGAGGTCCCCTGAGCATCAGCTCTGCAAGGACAAAGGAAAATACTTACCAGTGACAGCTGTTGAATTGTTTGAATAGGCACCTGCAGAGAAGAGATTGCAGCTCAGTTATGACTATAGTCTTAAAGGCACTATTCTCATTAAGTAGGAGAAATTCTGGACAATTTGGTTTCCATCTTAAAGCTTTGAGAGATTCATGGCTGGCAAAACTAAACTCATTTTAGCAAAGAACAAGCAAGGTAATTCATGTAGATTCTGGGTCATGCTTAAGAATCAGATATGCTTTATGGAAGATACAGGTTACCGAGAGCTCCTCCACCCCACAGATTGTGATTCCAGATGGTGGAAAGCTTCCTCCATCCCTCCATAGTGGAAGAACACAGATATTACTCAGATTCTTGGCAAAGCGGGTTAATATGGTGAGCCTTGTCACATATGGGAGATGGACTTTTTCACCCCGACTGAGCCAGGGTGGAGCACAAAAAAATGGAGACCAGAGCAAGAAGCTATGGTAGAGAGCAGGTGGTGGAGGATTGCTAAATTGTTCTGACCTTGGATGGTATAATACCATGCCTGCCGAGAGCTGATCTCTCCTAAAATATGCAAAGCCAGTGCTAACCTGGCTTCTTGACCGAGAAGGAGGGATTGTGTTCCAAGGCCTTTGCTGTTGTCTGAGCTGGGGTTTGGGTGGGCTCGTTCCTGACTACCCCTCTGGTTCCTGCAGAAGGAGGTTTTGATGGCATCAGCCTGGAGCCTGGTACAATAGTTGGCTTTGTGGTCACTGTGATGTCTGACTTGGGAGTGAAAGCTGGTTCTGTAGAAAAGCGTAACATGTGGAGAACAGAAATATTTAGAATAGTTACTTTCTCAACTTCATAAAAGCGTGAACTTAATGCCTGCTCTTATGATCCCCCCTGACCCCCCTCCCCATAACCCCAGCACACTGCTCTACAGCTCTTTACGAAAGTCCCATAAGTGCATAACATAGTCATCCATTTGGGGTGGCCGCAAGACTTTTGAGAATGTTAGAGGATTTATAGCAATTTGTCAAGGTGCACAGAAGTTAAAGATCCCAAAGGTTAGAGTAGATCCAGGCTTGTTTACTAAAGGAGACTCATCTCAAAAATAAGTGGAACTGTATTTGCCAAAGACATCTGGGATGATTATTTTAGTTTATATGTGTTTTCACAAAACTTCTAAATAAAGGGAAGCCTGAGTTATAGATTGTATTTGAAGAATGTCCTGGCTTTGCCCCAATTTCAGTATCTTTGGCCATCTGGCTATGCTATTTGGGCTGCTTTCTCATGTGCTCCCAGCCACAGATAGTGCGAGATGTCCTCATGCCCTTTAATTATTTGTCACTGCCTCATGCTACCCTGACTGCAACCCTCCAGGTATTTGCAGATGGAGTTCCCCCAGAGCATTCCCATCCAAGTGCCCATGGCCACATCATCCTGTGTCAAAGATGATACTCTCACATCTGAGATGTCAACTCTGCAGTTTCATCTGATCAAGCATTTGACACACAAAGTAACACTGGGAGAGGCCACTTGATTATTTGCATCAGCTGGGTGACCCAGACGTGACTCAGATCAAATGAGCTTTAAAATTACCCCAAACAACTATAGCCAGTTCCTCAACCTGTTCCGTCTGTTTGTTACCAACTAAGTAGGAGGAAACCTTTCTTTCGGCCCCTCTATCCTCCCATCAGCAGCGGTTCTCATCCTTGGCTCCCTAAGAATCACCTGGGGGGCTTCTAGAATTCTCATTCCCAGACTGCTCTCCAGAGTTCAGAGGGGAACTTAATGAACAGTCAAGGTTAGGAATCAGCACTCCAGGGAAGGCATGCCAAGCATAACTGGATGACTATGCCTGGAGGGGAGGAGACAAGGGCCAGGAAAAGCCACAAACTGGATAATGGGACACACATAATCAAGAGTTAAGTGTAAAGTAAGTGTATCAGTGGATACGAAGCACATTGTCCCGTGATATTTAGCACTCAAGATTACGAGTTTTCTTAACATTGGTACAGTGCTGAGGAAATTAGGGTAGATGATTCCCTAAGACTCAATGGGAATAGGGAACATTGGCAGCTTTGTGTAATGCTTCTACGCTGGAGCCATCATAGCTGATTTGCTGATGGTTAGGATTGTAGGGAGGCAATTCTGCATTGGTATCACACATCTCTAAAAGTCATTTCTTTTTTTATTATTATGCTTACAGAGCTCCTTTTAGAATCAGAAGTCATGAACTAAATTTTTGTTTTTTAAAAAATGTATTTATAATTGACATACAGTATTATATTAGATTTAGGTGTATAACATAGTGATTCAACATTTACATACTTTACAAAGTGATGGCCACCACAGGCTCTGATCCATCAGTGTTGTGTTTCCTACCAGTGTGCCTGAAACCACAGCAGGCTAACCTACAAGGCAGCAAAGCCTCAGACCCTCCCTGGTTTTGACGAGGATAGCGGGTCTACAGTTCATTTTAATCTGACATACTAAGAGTGGATTTCAAACCATGAACATATAAAACCTGGATATCAAGCACCTTTTATCTAAACAGAAAATTAAGCTGAAATAAATTTTTCTTCTTTTAATTTTATTTATTTATTTATTCATTTTTAGAGAGGAAACACAGAGTGGGAGAGAGAGAGAAAGAGAGAAAGGGGGGAGGAGCTGGAAGCATCAACTCCCATATGTGCCTTGACCAGACCAGTGCAGGGTTTTGAACTGGCGACCTCAGTGTTCCCAGGTCGACGCTTTATCCACTGCGCCACCACAGGTCAGGCTTTTTTTAAATTTTTTTTTTTTTATTTAAATTTTTCTTCTTGACTTAAAAATTTGCTTCACTACATAAGTTTGTGGTGGAACTCCAGCAGTGATCCATGAATCTGAGGGATTTGTGGGGACCAGAGAGTTAGTAGGGAATGGAAGTCCTTAAAAAGTTTCTGACATTCCTACCTTTTCCAGAAGGGGAGAGACTCTCTGGCTCTGGGGTCACCCCTGCTGGTGCTACTGTGGAGGGTGGCCTTTGGTGAGGCAGGGAGGGGTCTCCTAGAGAGAGGACAACCACATGGCATTTATGATCTTGCGGGTGAAACCTGGGGTGGCTTCAGGACTGGACATAAATAAAAAATAAATATACAGCTTTAAAACGGATACATCTGTTTTCCTAGGATAGATCAGTAGCACAAGAAATAAACTACAATCACTATTTCCCAACCTGCAGCCTCATGCAAATGTAAACACAGACTGCAAACCCAACAGGCGGCAGGAGCATTGGCAGCTGCAGCAATTCCCTCATCCCAGGACGCACATGGGTGACCTGCATGAATACATCCAGTGGGCTGCATCACAGCAGAGGAGCCTGAGCTGAGGGAACTGGAGTCCTTTACTAACGGCATGGCCATGTCTGCCTTTTCTCCAGAGGCAGATGCTCTCCCTAGCTTCCAAGGCTATATATGAGCATCCTTAAAAAGATAGTCCAGGGAAAGGGCTGTCAGTCCTCTGCATCAAGTGGAAGGCTTCCTTCCTTCTTGCCCTGCCTCTGATGTCTGCATGACACTCACAAAGCGGGGGCACCAGGTGATCTAAACACTAGATTCAATGAGAAAATCTGGCTTTCCAAGGAGTCCTACACCAGAGTGAGTTTGTTATAGAACAATCTCTTCTCATCCACTTCCCCCATAGAGGAGTTGGGAATTTTCACAAACATTATATGAGCAAGTATCTAGCTCCCTGCTGTACATGCACCAAGTAAGCAATACAGGTTAAGTCAGAATTCTCTCGGAAGCTGTGGGTTAATCTTTATATTTCTGGAGTAAGATTAGTATTTCTGGAAATTGTACAATGGGCTCCCACCACAATTTTATTTGGCTCCTTCTGACATGGTTATCCAGTTGTTGATGGTTTAAAAATATTTGATTCTCCTTGGTCAGGTAGCTCAGTTGGTAGAGCGTCATCCTGATACACCAAGGTTGCAGGTTCGATCCTCTATCATGACACATACAGAGTCAACCAATGAATTCATAAATAAGTGAAACAACAAATTGATGTTTCACTCTCTCCTTCTCCCTCCCTTTCTCTCTCCAAATCAATAAGTGAATTTTAAAAAATTGATTTTGGTGACTTTCCCTCACTCTTACTCTGGAACACTGTCTGGACACCAGATCTGAGTGACCAAGTTAAGGGAATCTGAGCCCCACGTGTCTCCCCAGTCTCCTGGGGTGAATACCAGTGGAAAGAATGGCAATAATTTCCCTTCAGGCTGTCTCCTAGGGAGAAATTGGAAAAGCCCTCTGGGAAGCAAGCATGCTGGAGCACCTTTTCTGTAGCCAAATTCTTAAAGCATTCCATAATCTTAAAGCATTGATGGTAACAATAGTTAATATTTACCAGTTTTCACTTAATCCTCCTACAAGCCACAATGTTGACATCAGGTCCATTTTCTAGATGAGAAACCTAGAGTTCTGAGATGTCAGGGTCCTTACCCAAGATCTCACAGATTTAGTTAGGTGGCAGAGCCAAGATTTGAACCAAGAATTGTGTGACTCCCTCAAAGCCCATATATTTCCACTTCCAGGAGGTGTTGTTTAGAAGCCTATTGGTTTATTTATCCTCAGACCTCCACACAAATCTCTTGGCCCCTCAGATGGGCTCATTTGGTGACCCACATTGCAACACTGCTGTCTGTGTGTTCTTGGCAAAGGTGGGGGGAAGGACAGTACAGGACGTCTACTTACTGATGCACTTGAGAGTGGGAATTGTCCACTGGGTAATGTTTGTGTCCTCATTACGCAGGCACTTAGTCAGGCTAGAAGTACCAGCTTTACGCTTGAAACCAAAGTTACAACTATACCGCTCCCTGGAGTTCTCATTGTAACTCTTGACCTGGATGTCTGCATTTTCAATAGATGTGGGAGTAGAGCATGTAGTGCCTGCAAAAAGAAAGTACAGATAAGAGGGGAGAGATGAACAAATTTCAGCTCTTTCAGAAGTCTTCCAGAAGTCTTGCCTTAGGTGCCAGTCATCCAGCATAGTTATCAATGAAAACCTCCTTCCTCTCTTCCCACTTCCCATTTGTCCCCATCCTCAATCTCTCTCAAAGGTCTCCATCTCTCTCTTTCTCTTCTACCTTATCCACAGCACGCCTCCAAGCTCTCTTGCCTTAACAAACAGCAGTAGCCTCCAGGAAACCAGCATCGTCTTTAGATATATATGTCTTCATGCCTGACCAGGCGGTGGTGCAGTGAATAGAGCATCAGACAGGGATGCGGAGGACCCAGGTTCAAAACCCCAAGGTCTCCAGCTTGAGCACAGGCTCATCTGTTCTGAGCAAGGTTCACCAGCTTTAGCACAAGGTTGCTGGCTTGAGCAAGGGGTCACTCGGTCTGCTGTAATACCCAGGTCAAGGCACATATGAGAAAACAATCAGCTTGGCCTGTGATGGCGCAGTGGGTAAAGCATCGACCTGGAATATTGAGGTCATGGGTTGAAACCCAGGGCTTGCCTCATATGGGTCAAGGCACATATGAGAGTTGATGCTTCCTGCTCCTCCCCCTTTCTCTTTCTCCCTCCCTCTCTCTGTCTACCCCCCTCTTTAAAATGAATAAATATATATATATATATATATATATATATAAAGAAAGCAATCAATGAACAACTGAGGTGCACAACAAAGAATTGATGCTTCTCATCTCTCTCCCTTCCTGTCTGTCCCTATCTGTCCCCCTCTCTCTCTGTCACACACACACAAAAAGAAATATATGACTTCACTATTTCTTGACTTTCTGCTCCTCTTAGAATAACTTTAAAAAAATTCCTAAGTCTTTAAGGATCTTTCAGACTGACCCTGCCTGCCTCTCTAGGTACTCTTCCCCTGGCCACATGGGCCTTTGGTCCCCCTGTGTCACTTATCAGGCCTCCCTGCCCTTCCTTACCCCACTGCTAGCTGGCCACCTGCCATTCTTCCTCAGGAAAATCTTCCCTCACGCCCTCAGTCAGTTCTGTGTTCTTACCCTATGCAGTCATTTTTGTGGTTGTGTTGAGAATGTTGAGGTGATATAATGAATGTATGTGTCACCTTCTACACTATAAGCTATAGAGGGGAAGGATCACATCTCTTTTGCCCAACATTGTATTCCCTGAGCCTAGTAGAGTACCTGGCAAGATTAGTTGCTCAAGAAATACTTGTTAAAAATATGGATGAACTCTCTTCCTCAACACCAAGCCTAAGTCTGACCTTCTAATTTAAGTAAGTTCAATTTATTTAATTTCTACATATTTAACTGGCTTATCTGATTCTTCTCACTTTTCCAAATGAAACCAGAGGCAAGGGAAATTTCCTCATCTATTTTTGTGATAGATGGAATTAAACTCTGACTCCAAAATTTCTGCTAAATATCCAGGCACTGGGGCTCTAGCTCTGGTCTGTAGAAATGAGGAGATTCACAGGTTACTATCTAAGGATATTGTCCTAAGAAGAAAATGAAGGACTGAAATGTTGACTATTTCCATTTTGAGGATGTCATATTTATTAGTGACTTTTTGTTGTTAATTATTATTATCATTTTTTTTTTGAGAGAAAGAGGCAGGAAGAGAGAGACAGGAACATCGAACTGCTCCTGTATGTGCCCTGACTGGGGAATTGAACCAGCAACTTCCATGCTCTGGGACAAAATTCCAACCAACTGAACTATCTGGTCAGGATGATGATGATGACGATGATGATGATTATTTTAGAGATAGAGAGCAAGAAAGGGAGAGAGAGGAGGGGGAAGGGAAGCACTTATTTGTTGTTCCACTCAGTTGTGCATTCATTGGTTGTTTCCTGTGTGTGCCTGACCAGGGATCGAACCTGAACAGACTGAGTAATAGGCCAGGGCTGTTGTTAATTATTTATGGCCTGTTGATATTTTTGCATCCATAGAAAAATTCCTTTCCTATATAAAAGCATGCAACATAAATATTAAAGACATTTAATGAGTTTAATGAGTGTAGGAGTACTTCAGACTTTTTTCTATATTACATAACAACAAAACTTGCAAAAAAAATTTAACTTTTTTTTCCCCACTAGGCAAAAATGAATGAAATTGGCATTATTTGTCTCATGTACCTAACTGTAAAATTCCAAGGACTCCAGGAAAGACTCTATCATAAGGCCTTGATAACAGTTAAACAGGATCTTCCTTGGCACTAATTTTATAGATTGGGAGTCTATAAAAGTTCTTAGATGTTAAAGGGTGAGGATCACCCAACATACTGCTCTACCATGTTTGCTCCAAACCAATATTGCTGACCTGTCCTTGTTTAAGATGAGGTCCTGTCCAATGCCAGAAAGGGTCTATTGCAGAAAAGTTAAAAAGTATGGTTATTTTTAGCCATTTGAAACAACTGTATGATTTTTAAATTTATTTTTCAATTACAGTTGACATACAATATTCTATTAGTTTCACAAGCACAACAGAGTGATTAGGCATTTATATAGCTTAGGTAGTGATGACCTGCTAAGTCCAGTACCCATCTGACACCACAACTGTATGATTTTAATACTCTTTTTCCCATTAATTTGGTACATTTTAGGTTTTCTTACATGCAGAGGAAATGAGTAAGAACTAGTTTCTGAGGCAAAGCCTTGCCTGGTGACTTAGAGTGGGCTGCACTGGAAGGAAAGTCCCACAGAGGGAAATTCTTTGCAGCATTTCCCATTGCCCCAGAGCTTGCAGGGACGTGTTGAGAAAGTACTGCCCTTGCCATTCCTGAAGTGTGTACAGATGCTGAGTGGTTCATTGGCTGAGGGGCTGGCACAGGCCAGCAGCCTAGGTTATCAAGTAGCATAAGGCATAAAAGACTGTGGGCTGCCTGGGAGCTGGCTCTTTGGTTCCAGCTCTGGAAGCCTGAATCAAGTCTCTGCTGAGCAGCTGGGACATCAGCAGGCAAAAAGGTTGGGATTCAGCCAGGAGAACTGAGTGAAGTCATCTTTTTGCCAAGGACGGTAGACAGAGGGGGGACCAAATAAAGTGGTAGTCAGATTCAGACTGGAGTAGGAAGGCCCCCAGCCGTGTCTATGCCAGAGGGTCAGCAAACTATGGTCCTGCAGGCTACTTTTGCCAGTAAGTTTTTTTTCCTTCCCTTTTTATTGAATTTATTGGGTGACACTAGTTAACGAAATTGCACAGGTTAGAGATGAACAATTCCACAACAACACATCATCTGTACACGGTATTGTGTGTTCACCAACCCAAGTCAGGTCTCTGTCTATCACCATTTATCCCCCCTTTACCGTCCTCCTTCTCCCTCTAACCACTTCCCCCCAATAATCACCACACTGTAGTCCACATCCATTAGTTTTTTTCTTTTTTCTTTCTATTTTGCTCAGTTGCTCTACCTCCCCTCACTTAGCAACTCCCCGCCCCAACCCACCAACAGCTGCCAGCTTGCTCTCTGACTCTGTTTTGCTTGTTAGCTCATTTTGTTCATTAGATTCCACATATGAGTGAAATCATATGGTACCTGTCTTTCTCTGCCTGGCTTGTTTCACTTAGCATAATGCTTCCAGGTCCATCCATGCTGTTGCAAAGGGTAAGATCCCTTTTCTTTTTATGTTTTTATTGAAAAACAGCTAAATTCATTTATGTATTGCCTACAGCTCCTTCCTTCCTTCCTTCCTTCCTTCCTTCCTTCCTTCCTCCCTCCCTCCCTCCCTCCCTCCCTCCCTTTCTTCTTCCTTTTCTCCCTCCTTCCCTCCCTCCTGCCCTTTCTTTCTTTCTTTTTTCCTTCCTTCCTTCCTTCTTTTTTTTTTTTTTTTCAGTGAGAGAGACAGAGAGGAACACATAGGAACAGACAGGAAGGGAGAGAGATGAGAAGCATCAACTCTTCATTTGTGGCACCTTAGTTGTTCATTGATGACTTTCTCATATGTGCCTTGACCATGGGGCTCCAGCCAAGTCAGTGACCTTTTGCTCAAGCCAGCAACCTTGGGCTCAAGTCAGCAACCTTTGGGCTCAAGCCAGCAACCATGGGATAATGTCTATGATCCCTCACTCAAGCCTGTGCTCAAGCTGCTGAGCCTGCACTGAAGCTGGATCAGCCTGTGCTCAAACTGGATGAGCCCGCGCTCAAGCTGGTGGTCTCGGAGTTTCAAACCTGGGTTCTCTGCATCCCAGGCCAACACTCTATCCACTGCACCACTTCCAGTCAACAGATACTTTCACACTACAACCTCAGAGGTGAGTTGCTGCAACAGAGACCAGATGGCCCACAAAGGCTGAATATATAGTCTCTTGCTCTTGACAGGAAGTTTGCCAACGCCTGTTTGTTGTAGCCTTTGAAGAAGCCGTAGCCCTTGTTACCAAGACCAATTTGCCTGTGATTCAGTACAAGCTGGCGCAGTCCTCAGGGTCACTGAGGCTGACAAATGTGTTATAGCCCTCATAAAAATGAAAACTTTCCACGTGGCAAAAAACTCGATGTACGTCAAGAGGCCAATGACAAAATGGAAAATATCACATCTCGTATCATATAGGGCTGATTTCTTTCATTTTAAGAGCTCCTGAAAACCAGCAAAAGGAGTCCTAATTCCATGGGAAAACAGGGAAAAGATATAAACAGGCAGTTAACAGAGAAGGAAATATAGGCGGCTTTTCAATATATAAAATATTCAACCTCATTCACAATGAAGGAAGTATAAAATAAAACTGAATAAGATAGATAGTGCTTCCAGCTCCCAAATTGGAAAAAAGCCAAAAGTTGACTACTCTATCATGTTACTTTCATATAGCTCATACAGTACCCAATGAGGGCATATTTGCAATCTAAATACACATGCTTTTTGACCCCACAATTCCACTTCTAATAATTTACCTTGCAGATATACCTGCATATTTATGAAGTGAGTATGTACAAAGTTACTGATTAGAATAGCCAGTACCTGTAAATTACCCTGTATGTCCTCAGTAGGAGACTAAGTACATTGGAGAACAGCTGCACAATGGAGCCCTGCTCAGCTCTTTAACATAGACAAAGAAAGCTCTTTATGCATTAAAGTGGAAAGCCCTCCAAGATACACTGTTAGGTTTAGAAGAAAAGGATCAGAACACTGTATTATTATAAGCTACCATCAGTGAATAAAGAAGAAACAATACCTATACACCAATTTCAATCTATACATAAAACCTTTGAAAGGATACACAAGAAACTGTTAGCCCTGGAGATGAGGCAGAAAGAGGTGAAGGGAGAGATTTTTTTACTGGATCCCTTTCACTTTCTGAATTTTGAACAATGCCAACATTATAAATGCTTTTGAAAGTTTTTGTAATACTCTGTCTATTAAGCTAGTATGTACATAGTATTTATTATTCTTTCTTATGTGTTACATATATGCTGAGGAATAAATATAAATGTTTAGCCACCAGTGCCATTCAGACACTGACCAATCAAAATAGCTATTGGCATTAACCAGGACCAGGCAAGGTGACCATTGGTCACAGGTGAACCGCCACACTGATGAGGACTGGTAGTATACCGGTTGTGCATATATGTTATATATTGTTTTAAATATATGAAATACTTAATAATAAAAAAGAAAGGGATTTTATTTTGGGTGACAGAAACAGAGAGACAGATAGGGACAGACAGACAGGAAGGGAGAGAGATGAGAAGCCTCAATTCTTTGTCACGACACCTTAGTTGTTCATTTATTGCTTTCTCATATGTTCCTTGATTGTGGGGCTACAGCAGACTGAGTGACCATTTGCTCGAGCCAGCGACCTTGGGCTCAAGCTGGCGACCTCAGGGTCTCAAACCTGGGTCCTCCATGTTTCAGTCCGATGCTCTAGCCACTGTGCCACTGCCTGGTCAGGCAAAAAGGGAGGGGATTTTAAAGTGACGTACCGCAGGAAGTCAGAACCTTGGTTGAGGCTAGGTCAAGAGAAGGACAAATCATGCCAAGGTGGGCATTTAGTGCATACTGTAATATATCTCTGGCTAAATGAGTGTGAGAAGTGCAACGTATCTTAGATTTGGGTATTTTTGCCTTTCTCTGGGCAAGTTAAGGCAGCTTGAGGTAAAATAGAAGCTGAGACAGCTTCCAGGCCATGTGGGAGTAGTCTGGACATGCTTTTTGGGGACAAGACACAGGTTGCTCCCAGCAGACTGGATGTGACAATATATGTGTCAAGGGAAAGATAGGCTTTACCAGAAAACGTTACCAAAAGAAGATAAGAGCCAGAAGCTAGAGTGATGAGAGTTTTCTTAAAGCTGTAAAACCATTAAAATTTTTCTTCTTCCTTTTAATTAGACGTTGAAATATTTGAGCAAGATTTAGACCCCACGGCTTTCTTGGCTTGAAACTTAATGGCTAAACTCGGCGTCCTAGGGCTTGTCCAGTCATGTCCATTCATTTCATTTTTGTGGAACCTCTCTGTAGACAAATGCTCAGTAGATCTTCAGGATAAGCTAAGTCTTATCCTGAAGGGTTTAATGGTTGGTTAGCTGACACCTAGTATTTGTTCTCATATCTGAGTTTAGGAATGTCAGGGTCAGGCAATATTCGAGTCTGAGTCTGATGACTTAGTAACCAGAGAGTACTGTGAGCAGGCTAACGGCCAAATGGATGAGGTGAGCTTGGCCACCTATCCAGATTAGACTGTGTGCTAGGCCTGGAGGGGGACAGATTCTGGAAAATTTGACCATCTACTGCAGCTTTGAACATCATGGTGAAGATTCTGGAACACTAATCTAATCTCCATCCATCCTGGAAAATGTCTCTGATCTCTACCTGGTGTTCAGGTGATGCTGATTTCTTTCTGTAGCCTTCAAATAAGCCAATCTTGTTTAACTTAATCCAATAGAATCTGCTTTCCAGCAACCTGAACGTTCTTTTGGTTGGGCAGGATCTGGGTCAGCTTTGATTAAATAGCAGCTTTCTCCTTCCTTCTCACCTGCTTACTGTGAGTGGCCTGCCTCTGCCTAGAAACCTCAGCTTGCTGGAGGAGGGTCCTAACCCTCTGCCCAGGTCTTGCCCGTCTTTCTCCCAGAGAGCAGTCCTGACTTTCCACACTCTCTAGCTGATGGCAAGGTTTGGATGCCAGAGAATGGCTGTCAAAATCACCAGGATACTGACCTGACTTCCAGAATCGCCATCTCCTGGACCCCTAATACCATGTCCCACTGGTCAGGTGGGCTTCCAGATATCAAAATTAGAGGGAGCCAACTTAGAATTCAGAATGACGTTAGGACAACCTACAGTAAAGTGCCCCACAGCTTTCAGACAGGTAGCCCACTGTGGGGTCAGCTGTCAGGCCCTCCCTTTCCACTTCAGGAAGCTCCCCCCTTCAAGCTCTGTCAGCACGGTTTCAGCATACGCCAGGCTTGAGCCCACCTGCACTGTGATAGCCTGGTGGGTCAGTCGCTGCAGGCTTCACTTGGTCTTCCTAGTCTGGAGAGAGAAAATGGATTGTTGGTTTTGTTCTTATTCTAACCACTGACCTTCTTTTAAAGTCTAATATTATATTTTGTTTTATATATATATAAACTGTGCCATCCTTCATCACTCCATATTGACAATCTCAATGTTCTCTTTTCAGTTATGTGGCTTCTATAGTGGACTCAAACATTTTCATTTCCTCTCCAATGAGATCATAGGATAATCATCATTTTAACTTACTAATTTCCTAAAAGAAAAATACTTCCTACTAATTTCTATGAACAAAGCAAGCTGGGCCAGATACTGAGTAATTAGTGATTGTTTGCAGTTTCTGTAGAATTTCTTCCAAGTCCATCTGTGCTGTCAAATCAGTAGGTAAAGGTCTAAAGTCACTGTCATCTGTTCTTTTCATCTTGAAAAATCTATAGGAACCAGTCATCAGTGAGTTAAACAACCTGTCTGGGTTTTGGATGAGGAAGAAGTTACAACTATGTAAAGGCAAAGAGGATGAGTAGAATGTATCCTATGATGTTGGAATAGAATCGAGGTTGGGGGTATCAGTATGTAATTAATATGTGTTGCACATGTGTATACATGCAAGTATGTACCTGTGCAAGTGTGTGTATATGTGTGTGCTAGCTCTGTCCTCTGACAGTGCCTGGAAGCAATAACATACTAGCAGCAAACATACTTGTTACCCAGATCTTTGTCTCTACAAAAAGAGACCATGGCTCCTGGGAGAAAAGGCTGATTCCAGGGTTAGGACATGAGAAGCACAGGTGAGCATGGACTATCTCACAACAGAAAGGAAGGAAATGCTCAAAGAAGGATGGAAACATGTCAAAGGGGTATAGTGACCATGTTGAACTGCCCCTTGCTGGCCATATCTGGGGCAATTTGAGTATTAAAACAAGATGGTAGCCCTGGCCAGGTAGCCCAGTGGTAAAGAGTCAGTCCAGTGTGTGGATGTCCCAGGTTTGATTCCCACTCAGGGTACACAGAAGAAACAACCATCTGCTTCTCCTTCTCTCCCTATCCTTTCCTCCCGCAGCAATGGCTTGATTGGTTTAAGCGCATTGGCCCTGGGCACTGAGGATGGCCCTGTGGAGCCTCCACATCTAGCACTAAAAGATAGCTTGGTTGCAAGCATGGCCCCAGATGGGCAGAGGATCGGCCCCAGACAGGGGTTGTTGCTTGGTGGATCCTGGTAGAAATGCATACGAGAGTCTGTCTCTCTATCTCCCCTCCTCTCACTTGGAAAAGAAGGGGGAAAAAAGAAGATGGTAAAAGATTATAGGAAAAAACAAAATTCTAGAAGTTTGTACTAATATATAAATGAATAGGGCAGAAGAGAGATCCCTTCTTATAGTAGATCAAAATTAACATTACCAATATTGGGACAAATCAGTATCATATGCCTCCTGATCCAATTCACTGAGAAAGACACAGCATGACATCTGTGCTATTCTTCCCCCAAATCCATAACTTGAATCAGGAAACACCCGAAGAACCTAAACTGAGGGACATTCTAAAAATAGTTAGCTTGTATTTAAGATCAAGAAAGATAAAGAAAGGCAGAGGGAATGTTCCAGACTAAACAAGGTTAAAGAGACACTACAACTAATGTAACACGTGGTTAAGGACATCATTGAGACAAATGACAAAATTTGAATATGGATTGAGTATTAGATAATAGTTTTGTGTCAAGGTTAAATTTCCTAATTTTAGTAATTGTTCTTTAATTATGTTGTTTTTAAGGAAGGTATGTAAGAGAATGTTGCTCTTAGGAAATACAGACTGAAGAACTTAGCCATAAAAGGACATAATGTCTCCAAATTACTTTTAAATGCTTTAGAGGAAAATGCATATAAGTAGAGAGGGGGAATGATGAGGTAAATGGGCAAAATGTAAACAGTTGGTGAAACTGGGTATAAAGATATTCAGCCTGACCAGGCGGTGGCGCAGTGGATAGAGCGTCGGACTGGGATGCAGAAGACCCAGGTTCGAGACTCCGAGCTCGCCAGCTTGAGCACGGGCCCATCTGGCTTGAGAAAAAGCTCATCAGCTTGGACCCAAGGTCGCTGGCTCCAGCAAGGGGTGGCTCGGTCTGCTGAAGGCCCGCGGTCAAGGCACATGTGAGAAAGCAATCAATGAACAACTATGGTGTCGCAATGGCAACAAAAAACTGATAATTGATGCTTCTCATCTCTCTCCGTTCCTGTCTGTCTGTCCCTATCTACCCTCTCTCTGAATCTCTCTCTGTCCCTGTAAAAAAAAAAAAGATATTCAGAAGGTCTTTGTACTAATCTTGCAACTTTACTATAAGTTTAAGGTTATAACAGAATAAACAAGTTAAAAAATAAAGTTAGCATCCAAATAAAAACCACCTGATGAGTGGCATTTGGGACCTTTGTTTTTAGGATTACTCTTGAAGGAAACTCTAAGAGCCACTAAAAACTCAGGCCAAGATTATATTTAGTCAGGAACATTTTCTTTTCATTTCCCTGTGATTTTTATAGTGCTAATTCTTCCTCTTGTCTTGTCCAGTATTCACAGCTTTTAGGGTTCCTTTTTTTTTTTTCATTTCCAGGATCCAATAGTGGAGTTTCCACAGTTCCTGCATTTGGCGTTTGACTGTGGCTTTGGTTTCGCTGTGTGCATTCAGCATTGCCATGTAGGAGCCCTTGTTCTGCTACGGGAACTCTGTTCCTAATTACCTTCATCTTCATCTTGGGTCTTCCATGCTGTTGTTCTCAAATGTGAGCGTGCATCAGAGCCAGCTGCAGGGCTTGTTAAAACAAAACACAGAGTGCTGGGTCGTCCTCCCAGGGCTCCTGAGCCAGTAGGACTCGGGATAGCTGCTTGTTCATACCTTTCTTAGGTAATGGCATTGGTGCCATCAGTGATGGTTTCTTTTACAGGTTCTTCTTGCTGTGCTCTTCTCAATTTCTTTTCTAATACAGTACTTTTAAATTGGATTTAATTTCCCCTCTTCTACCTCAAATTACCCCCCCCCCCACCAGTGTGTGTGTATGTTTAGGTTGATGTACCATGGTTTTAGCTTCATACTACCAAAATCTTAAATCTGCATCTGTGATGCTTTGCGGTACATTAATATAGCTGGGAAACTACTTAGAGGTTGTGGGAGTGGTGGGGAATGCTCATAAAACTCAACTCTAGAAATTTGACAGTAGAACAGAACAGAAAGTTCCATAAAAATGCTAGACTCTGCTCTATGATAAAATGTTTCTTCCTTCTGAAGGATCTGAAATTGACCTTGAATCTTTGGACCTCTCAGGTAATATTATGTTATCAGTGCCCGGACGGTCTCCATCCAGCCACAGATCAGTGATTCCAGAGAATATGAAAGACATGAAGTTCCTAGGGGAAAAGGCTAAGCGAAGACTGGATTTAGTTGATAGGAATGTATTTAACTGGAGTTTCCTACCTGGCCCTTTCCTTCCATATGCCAAACCTGCTCTTTGAAGCTGTTAGCATCATTTTCTTGGGCCTGGAGGAACTTGTGAGATCACAGAGTCTAGCTCTCAGCTTCTACAGGACTAGTAGCCCCTGTTATGGTTATTTTGAAATCTCAGAAAGGAAGCCTAAGAGCCTCAACCTAACTCCAAACACCACACACACTGTCACTTGCAAATCAGTCCCTTTAGGATTGCAAAGACACTTTGCTCTAGCCTTATTTCTACTCATCAGAATGTCCTTAGCATAATCCATATCATAGTATATTGCACAATCTCCTTCCTTTTTAAGGTTGAACAGTGTTACATTGTATGTATATACCACATTTTGATCATCCATTCACCCATCGATGTATATATAAGTTTCTACATCTTGTCAATTGTGAAAATGTGGCTAAGAACATGAATGTACAAATATCTCTTTGAAACCCTACTTTCAAATCTTTTGGGTATATAACCAGAAGTAGAATTGCTGGATCATATAGTAATTCTATTTTTATTTCTCTGGAGAACCTTTATTCTGTTTTCCACAGTGCCTGTGCCATTTTACAGTCCTACCAACAGTGTACAAGGGTTTCTAATTCTCTACATCTTTGACAACACTTTTTTTTTAATAGTAGTCATCCAATGGCTGTGAAGTGTATCTCATTGAAATTTTTATTGCATTTCCCTACTGATTATTGATGTTGAGAATGCTTATTGACCATTTTTATATCTTCTTTGGAGATTCTTATTCTTGGCTCATTTTAGAATCAGGTTGTTTTTGTTATTGTTGCTATTGAGTTTTAGGTATTTTCTATATATTTAGGATATTAATCCCTTATTAGATACATGATTTGCATAAAATTTCCCCCATTCTGTGGGCTGATTTTTACTGTTGATAGGGTCTTTTGATATACAAAATTTTAAATTTTTCACTAAGTCCTATATGTTTATTTTTTCTTTTGTTACTTTTGCCTTTTGTGTCATATTCAAGAAATCGTTGCCAAATCCAATGTCATGAAGAGTTTTCCCTATGTTTTCTTCCTTTTTACAAATATATATAACATCAACTAATTTAAACTGTTTTTGAGGTAACATTGTTTAATAATGTTATACAAATTTCAGGTGTAAAACATTATAATTCAATATCTGTATACACTATTATGTGCTAACCACCAAAAATCTACTTTTCTTCCATTACCATGTATTTGTCATTTCCCTGTCCCCCCTTCCCTTCTGGTAACCATCATTCTATTGTCTGTATCTATGAGTTTGTTTTTGTTTTGTTGTGTTATAAAAAAAAGAGGCTATATATATATATATATATATATATATATATATATCTCCACATACACACACACAATAGAATACTACTCAGCTATAAAAAAGATAAAATAATGCCATTTGCAACAACATGGATGGATCTTGAAGGTATTATGCTAAGTGAAATAAGTCAGATGGCAAAGTACAAAAAACTATAATTTTATTTATATGTGGATTATAAAACAAAAAGCTAATAAAAAGAATTATGTTTTCTTCTAAGTGTTTTATTGTTTTAGGCCTTACATTTAGGCCTTTGATCCATTTTGAGTTAATGTTTTATATACAGTATGAGATAAGGTTTCCACTTCATTCTTCTGCAGGTGGATGTCCAGTTTTCTCAGCACTGTTGGTTGAAAAGACTTTCCTTTCCCAACTGAATGTCCTTAGCATCACTGTCAAAAACAATGTAGCCATATATATGATGGTTTAGTTTGGGGCTCTTTATTCCATTGGTTTATATGCCAGTTTTTATAACAATACCATACTGTTTTGATTACTGTAGCTTTGCACTAAGTTTGAAATCAGGAAGTATGAGTCCTCCAGTGTTCTTTTTCTTCTTCAAGATTGTTTTGGCAATTTGAGATTCCATATAATTTTAGGATGGCTTTTTCTATTTATGAAAAAGAAATCATTGGGATTTTGATAGGGAGTGCTTTGAATCTGTAGATCGCTTTGGGTAGTATCAACATTTTTTTTTTTTTTTACAGGGACAGAGAGAGTCAGAGAGAGGAATAGATAGGGACAGACAGACAGGAACAGAGAGAGATGAGAAGCATCAATCATCAGTTTTTCGTTTTGACACCTTAGTTGTTCATTGATTGCTTTCTCATATGTGCCTTGACCGTGGGTCTTCAGCAGACCAAGTAACCTCTTGCTCAAGGCAGCGACCTTGGACTCAAGCTGGTGAGCTTTTGCTCAAACCAGATGAGCCCACGCTTGCGCTGGCGACCTTGGGGTCTCAAACCTGGGTCCTCTGCATTCCAGTTCGATGCTCTATCCACTGCGCTACTGCATGGTCAGGCTAGTATCAACATTTTAACAGAATTAAATTTCAGCAATGTCTTATACTTTTTATTTTACTTCCTTGGTTAAGTTTATTCTTAAGTATTTTTATTATTTTTGATGTCATTAAAAATGGAATTGTTTTTGTAAATTCCTTTTGACTGCTCATCAGTGTATAGAAGTACAACTTGTCAACTTTTGTCTTGCTACATGAATTAATTTATTAGTTCTAACAGTATTTTTGTGTGGGATATTTAGAATTTTCTACATATCAGATCATAACTTCTGCAAACAGAGATAATCTTATTTCTTCCTTTCCAATTTGTATGCCTTTTATATCTTTTCCTTGACTAATTACTCCAGCTAGAACATCTAGTACAATGTTGAATAGAAGTGGTGAAAGCAGGCATCCTTGCCTTTCTCCTGATCTTAGAGGAAAAGCTTTCAGACTTTTACCACTGAGTATGATGCTCACTATGGGTTTCCATGTATGGTTTTATTATGTTGAGTTAGTTGCCATCATTTTTAGTATTTTTATCATGAAAGTGTGTTGAATTTTTATCAAATGCTTTTTCTGCATCAATTGATATGTTTTTTCCCTTTATTCTGTTAATGTGGTACATTACATTGATCAGTTTTCATATGTTGAATCATCCATTCATATCAGTACTAAACCCCACTTGGTCATGCTGTATAATCCCTTTAACATGCTGTTGAATTTAGTTTGCTAATATTCTGTTAAGTATTTTTGTATCAAGGTTCATAAGGGATATTGGTGTGTAATTTTCTTATAGTTTCTTTGTATGGCTCTGGTATCAGGATAATACAAGCCTCAGAGAATGAGTTAGAATGTATTCCCAAACTTTTTTGGGAAATATTTGAGAAGGATAGGAATTAGGTCTTCTTTAAATGTTTAGTAGAATTCATAAGTGAAGTTGTTAGGTTCAAGACTTTTCTTTGTATGAAGATTTTTAAATTTATTTTTATTTATTTATTTTTAGAGAGGAGACACAAAGTGAGAGAGAGAGAGAGAGAGAGAGAGAGAGAGAGAGAGAGAGAGAGAGAAAGGGGGGAGGAGCTAGAAGCATCAACTCCCATATGTGCCTTGACCAGACCAGTGCAGGGTTTTGAACTGGCGACCTCAGTGTTCCCAGGTCGACATTTTATCCACTGCGCCACCACAGGTCAGGCCTATGAAGATTTTTTTAAAATTAATTTTAATGGGGTGACATTAATAAATCAGGTTACATATATTCAAAGAAAACATCTCCAGGTTATCTTGTCATTCAATTATGTTGCATACCCATCACACAAAGTCAAATTATCCTCTGTCACCTTCTATCTGGTTTTCTTTGTGCCCCTCCCCTAACCCCTCAACTTCCCTCTTTTCCCTTCCCTCACCCCATAACCACCACACTCTTGTCCATGTCTCATAGTCTCGTTTTTATGTCCTACCTATGTATGAAATCATTCAGTTCTCAGTTTTTTTCTGTTTTACTTATTTCACTCCGTATAATGTTATCAAGGTCCATCCATTTTGTTGTAAATGATCTGATGTCATCATTTCTTATGGCTGAGTAATATTCCATAGTATATATGTACTAAAGCTTTTTAATCCACTCATCCTCTGACGGAAACTTGGGCTGTTTCCAGATCTTCGCTATTGTGAACAATGCTGCCACAAACATGGGGGCGCATTTCTTCTTTTTGAACAGTGCTATGGTGTTATTAGGGTATATTCCTAAGAGTGGGATAGCTGGGTCAAAAGGCAGTTCGATTTTTAATTTTTTGAGGAATCTCCATACTGTTTTCCACAGTGGCTGCACCAGTCTGCATTCCCAGCAGCAGTGTAGGAGGGTTCCCTTTTCTCCACATCCTCACCAGCACTTATTCTGTGTTGTTTTGCTGATGAGTGCCATTCTGACTGGTGTGAAGTGATATCTCATTGTGGTTTTAATTTTCATTTCTCTAATGATTAGTGATGTTGAGAATTTTTTCATATGCCTATTGGCCAACTCTATGTCCTCTTTGGAGAAATTTCTATTCATTTCTTTTGCCTATTTTTTGATTGGATTGTTTGTCTTCCTGGTGCTGAGTTTTATAAGTTCTTTATAAATTTTGGTTATTAACGCCTTATCAGACATATTGTCAGATATGTTCTTGTATGGAGATTTTGATTATTGATTCAATCTCCTGACTAGTTATAGATTGGTCTATTCAGATGTTATAGTTCTTCATTATTTAGTCTTGGTAGATTTTATGTATCTAGGAATTTGGTTCCATTTCATCTAGGTTATCCAATTTGTTAAGTGTAGAATTGTGCATATTGCTCTCTTATAATCCTTCCTATTTCTGTAAAATTGGTAGTAATGCCTTCACTTTCTTTTCTGATTTTAGTAATTTGAATCTTCTCCCTTTTTTTTCTTAGTTCATCTAGCCAAATATTAGCCAATTTGTTAATCTTTTCAAAGAACCAACTTTTAGTTTCATTGATTTTCTCTATAGTTTTCCTAGTCTCTATTTTGTTTATTTCTGCTCTAATTTTTATTATTTCCTTCCTTCTGCTAACTTTGGGTTTACTTTGTTGTTTTTCTAGTTTCTTGAGGTAGAAAGGTTGCTGAGTTAATTTTTTCCACATCTGCCTTTAGTTTTTTAAAATAATTGTTTTGAAGTCTTTCTAGTATATCTGCCATCAGATCTTTCTTGGGGATAATTTCTATTGACTCGTATTTTTCTTTTGAATGAGTCAGACTTTCCTGTTTCTCTCTATGACTTGTGATTTTTTGTTGTTGTTCTTGTGGATGAAAACTGGACATTTGAATCTAATAATCTGCAAATCAGATTCGCCTCATCTCAAGGTTTACTGCTTTTTACACTTTTAAAGATTGTTGTAGACTGTCAGTGTCCTATGGGTCAACCTGTGATATAAACTGAAGGTCTTCTCAGATCTTATCTGAACTTTTCCCTGGGCTTGCTTAGCCATTTTCTAATTTTTCCTGTATATGCAGTTGTTTATAAATGTCCTAGTTGTTAATATCTAGCTTCCAAAAGACGAAAAAGGGAAAATGGAGGGGGGCGGGGAAAGGCTTCCAGCTCTTTAACCCTTTGAGTAACGAGTTTTTTTTATGCTCACTGATGCCCGGGAGTGAGGTGTTTTTTTTTTCCAAAAAATAAAACTAGTTCCAGTTCCAGTTTTATTAACTTAAAATCATGTTTGTTTGATAACCAATTAATGGAAACAAGAAGAACATACATTTGCTTTTTTTAAATGTTGCCTTATATATTTACAATCATATTCTGGATGGCCAGGAGGCATGAGGATGTACATGAACGTTCGTACTACTCAAAGGGTTAAATCACCTGGAATGTGCTTGTGAAGCAGGGAGAAGTGCACCAACAATGGCTACCGACCTCTTTGGTGGCACCTCTGTGATCAGAGGCACTTATTAGTGATCACAACACAAATGCCTTACATATGTAGAACAGGGTTTTTTTTTGCCCACCCTACATCCACAAGCTATGTGCATGCCACTCCAGAAGCACGTGCACAGCTGCCTATCACATGCCTGAGAATAGGGAATAGGTAGTTGTTACTATATTAAGACTTAAAGTTAACCACAGTTGACTACAATTTACCATTCAAGTCTTCCCCTGGAATTTGCAGATCTTCAATAGACTTAAAGAGTTCCAAGATTGTTATATCAGACAGAATCTGTCAGTGCAGTTATTGTCTAGGTAGGAAAATAGATTCCTGATACTTCTTATCATACTATTTCCCCAGAATCCTAGTTTACCCTACTGTTATGAATGAATGGTTTCCTGGGGACACAATTCTAGGCAGATGGCTTTTCTTCCCAGCTTTTGAATCTTTCTGGCTTTCATTATCATTGCTCTGAAAAGCCCACTGTGTGTCTACTTATTGTTTCTCTGTCAGTAATCATCTTTCTTCTCTGGATACTTAAGATCTCTTTGTCTCTGGTGTTCTACACATTCATTACAGTGGTTCTTGATATGGGTTTCTTTTTGTTTATCTTGCTTGGTGATGTTTATGAAATTTGATCTTTTGTGTCTTTGATGGCTTTGACCAATTCTGGAAAATAACCATTATCTCCTTGATTATCATCTCTTCTTTGTTGTCCTTCTTAAGCTCTTTGGGAACTCTGGTCCTATTATTCTTATCCTATCTGTCTTATTCAGTTCTGGCTGCTATAACAAAATACGATAGGCTGGGTGACAATAAGTATTAGTTTCTCACATTTCTGGAGACTGAAAGTTCAAGATTAGGGTGTCAGCATGGTAGGGTTCTTGTGAAAGCCTTATTTCTAGTTTACAGACCACTGCCTTCTTGCTGTATTTTCACATGGTGGGGAGAGTGAGCTCTGGTCTCTTTCTTTTCTTATAATGGTACTAATCTCAACATGGCTTCACCCTCATGACATCATCTGAACTGAATTATCTCCCAAAGGCCCCACCTCCAAATACCATCATATAGGATTAGGGATTCACCAAATGAATTTGAGGTAACACAGACATTCAGTGGGTAGCTCTATCTTTCATGTCTTTTAATTTTTTCATTGGTTTAAGAGAGAGAAAGAAGAGGGGAGAGAGAGAGAGAGAGAGAGAAGCATCAACTTGTTTTTCCACTAAGTTGTCCATTTCGTTGTGCACTCACTGGTTGCTTCTTGTATGTGCCCTGACCAAGGATCAGACCCATAACCTTGGCATGTGGAGACAATGCTGTATTCATTAAGCAACCCAACCAGGGCCTATCTTTCATCTTTTAAACTCTCCTACTCACCATCTGTTTCTCTATGCTGTACCCTGAGTGATTTCTTCATAACTATTAGCAAACTATATTCTAGTTTAGTAATTTCTCTTTACCTGGCTATAATTTGTTGTTTAGCTTCTCTATTGATTTTTGAATAAGTATTTAAATATTATGTGCAGTTGATTATATCTGTTTATTGTTGACAAGCATTTACCAGATTAGGTCAATGAGAATTTGTATTTGAGTCAGGATCGCTGCCTAATAGTATATATACCAGGGGTGCTCAATACGTCAATCGCGATCTACTGGTTGATCGCAAAGGAAGTGTGGGTAGATCGCATGACATTAAAAAGACATTTGTCTTTTGATTGGCATACAGGGTAGCCAATCTGACATCTGAACTTTTGACACCCTATGCATGCACGTTAAACCGCGCTAACTTGTTCAGTTACATTGCTGCGTAGTTAGCCTTCAATTTATTTAAACTAAATACAACAAAGGGTATAAAAATGAGTGCCATAGCTGGTCCAAGTAAGAATCCTAAAACCTATCACTTTCATACAGAATGGGAGGGGATTTTTTTCACTATGTCATATTCTAAGTGCATTTGCCTCATCTGTCTGTGTGCCATTGCTATTCCAAAGAAGGGAAATGTGGAGCGGCTTTTTCGGACTGTTCATAAAAACTATGACATTGACTTTCCTCTGAAAAGAGAGCTGAGAAGGAGAAAGGTGAAAGAAGAATACACAATATTAAATAGTAATAATAGTAACTTAAATAATGATAATATAGAAGAAATAAATTTATGTTTTGCATTTTTATTGTAGGTAGATCATTTTGACTTGGTCATTTTATAAGTAGCTTGCAAGCTGAAAAAGTGTGGGCACCCCTGATATACACTGTACTCCTTCTTATCACCCTCTTCCTCCACTGTACATTCTGTTTTTTAAAAATTTATTTATTATTATTTTAAAATACTTTATTTTTGACTTTACATAGAGAAAATGGGTGGGAGGGGAGTAGTAGCTTTACTCTAGCTGTTCATTGGCTACTTGTTGTATGTGCCTTAACCAGGCAAACCCAGGGTTTCAAATGAGTGACCTTAGGGTTCCAGGTTTGTGCTCTATCCACTACGCCACCACACTTCCGGCTCCTCTGTACATTTTTTTAAAATTAATAAGTGAGAGGCTGGGAGGCAGAGAGACAGACTCCCGCATGCTCCCCAACCGGGATCCACCTGGCACGCCCCCTATGGGCAATGCTCTGGTCATCTAAGGCTTCTGCTCCATTGGTCAGCTACTGAGCTATTCTAATGCCTGATCGGAGGCAATGGTGCCATCCTCAGTGCCTGGGGTCAACTTTGCTGGAATGAGCCATGGCTATGGGAGGTGGGGGAGAGAGAGAAGGGCAGATGGAGGGGTGGAGAAGCAAACAGTCGCTTCTCCTGTGTGCACAGGAATCAAACCATCGAACCTGGGACTTCCACATGCTGAGCTGAAGCTCTACCTCTGAACCAACTGGCTAGGGCCGTTCTCTGTACATTTTTTTCCATTTTGTTTTGCTTTGTTTTTTCACATCTCATTTGTTCTTTTTTATTTTTTAACAAGTGAACATGTATATATATATGTACAATAAGGGATAAATGCAATCTTATATGATTAGTCAATTTGATGATATATAATATGAATTAAATTAGACACTTATTTGTTTTTTCTTCCAGTGAAAACATCATTTTCTTATATCAGCTTTCTCCCAATCCCAGTAAATTAAGAACTGAACTTGAATAGAAGAAATCCCCATTTTAAATTCAAACAACGTAAGGACATTCAGACTTACCTATTGACAATGGTTATGCCATTTAACAGATGAATTCAATAAACATAGGTAAGGTCTGCAAGCATAAGGTTTTCCCCATAGCACAACCCTACACTGCTACCTCTCACAGTAGTTCAACTGCCTTCACATTTGGCAATGTCATACAAGTGAATATGCTGATTACAAGCAATGTTACAAAATGAACCCAAGGTCACATAATCCAGAGTTACTACAACAAAGAAATTCTAGGAATGCAGGTTGAGGCAGGAGTTTGCAGCTGTCTTGATATGATATAATTTGCCTAATTTTCATTTGGGTATTTTCTATAATGAATAAAATAATTATCTCCCCTGAGTTACTAGAAAATAATAAAAAAAAAGAAAACAGGTATTACCTATCACTGTTCTTTGAACAGGAAATTAAAATATTTCCTGATTATATAATTAAAAAAAATTCTTTAAAAAATATTACAGTAATCATTCTTCTATGTTCATAATAGAAGCTCTATTTCTGAATGTAAAACTACTCAGTATTTGTTTAAGAATCACATTTTGACAATACAGCTTTTGACATTAAGGTTCCATAGGAAAAACCAAGACATCTTTTAATTTTGCTTTAACATCAAACTAATAGAGCAACTAAAAAATACAAAGCAACTTAAAAATTCAAGAAGGGCAGACCCTGGCTGGTTTGTTCGGTGGTAGAGCGTTGGCCTGGTGTTTGGAAGTCCTGGGTTCAATTCCCAGCTAGGGCACAAGAGAAGTGCCCACTTGCTTCTCCACCCTTTCCTCTCTACTTTCTCTTTATTGCTCTCTTCTCCTCCCACAGCCAAGGCTCCATAGGAGCAAAGTTGGCCTGGGCACTGAGGATGGCTCCATCGCCTCCACCTCAGGTGCTAGAATGGCTCCAGTTGTAATGGAGCAACACCCCAGATGAGTAGAGCATCGCCCCCTAGCAGGCATGCCAGGTGGATACTCGTCAGGCACATGCAGGAGTCTGTCTCTACCTCCTTGCTTCTCACTTCACAAAAATACAAAAAAAAAAAAATTTTTTTTAAGAAGGCCATGTGTTAGTCTGATTTAAGAAATACTTCCAAAATTCAAACACCTAGCTTCTTTTCAGGAGAAACTGCACATCACTACAAATCTATATACTTTTAATTTTTTCTTTTTATTCATTTTAGAGAGGAGACACACACACACACACACACACAGAGAGAGAGAGAGAGAGAGAGAGAGAGAGAGAAAGGGGGGAGGAGCTGGAAGCATCAACTCCCATATGTGCCTTGACCAGACCAGTGCAGGGTTTTGAACTGGCGACCTCAGTGTTCCCAGGTCGGCGCTTTATCCACTGCACCACCACAGGTCAGGCCAAATCTATATACTTTTAGAGAAGAAAATGGAAAGTCAAACCCACAGCACAACGCTTGTGGTAGATACCTCCTCAGCATAAGGCAAAGCCTTCCTTAAGCTGTTCTCTTTCAACAGATGACTCAGCTGGTCCTGGAGATCTGATGACTGCTCAACATTCTTCTGAATAGCTTCTTGCTGGTATTGAAGATATGTTGTTATTATTGCCATTTTCCTTAAACTATATTCTGAATGCAAGACGGCATCTTCCTGTAGTACCATTTTCCAGCCGCCTGACCTAGCAGCTCCGAGCTCCGCGAGCCCTTCAGCACCTGCTTATTGAGGGAGAACACATCAGTACTGCAGGTGTTCCCCTTCTCCGTGAGAAGCCCCTTCATGGCCTGGCTGAACTGCGCCCGCGATCCTGGCGTCCCAATTGCCATCGCCTCAGCTAGTGACCCTCTTCTGTACATTTTTTTTAAAATTTTATTTTTATTTATTCATTTTAGAGAGGAGACACAGAGTGAGAGAGAGAGAGAGAGAGAGAGAGAGAGAGAGAGAGAGAGAAAGGGGGAAAGGGGGGAGGAGCTAGAAGCATCAACTCCCATATGTGCCTTGACCAGACCAGTGCAGGGTTTTGAACTGGCGACCTCAGTGTTCCCAGGTCGACACTTTATCCACTGCGCCACCACAGGTCAGGCTCTTCTGTACATTTTTTTTTTTTTTTTCACATGTCTGCTTTTTTTTTTTTTTTTTTTTTTATATTTTATTATTATTAATTCTAATGGGGTGACATCCATAAATCAGGGTACATATGTACAATGAAAACATCTCCAGGTTATCTTATCATTCAATTGTGTTGCATACCCATCACCAAAAGTCAAATTGTCCTCTGTCACCTTCAATCTGGTTTTCCCTGCGTCCCTCCCCTCCTCCCTATCCCATTCTTCCCTCCCTCCCCCCATCCCATAACCACCACTCTCTTGTCCATGTCTCATACCCTCACTTTCATGTCCCACCTATGTATCTAATCGTGCTGTTCTCAGTTTTTCTTTTTTTCTGATTTACTTATTTCACTCCGTATAATGTTATCAAGGTACATCCATTTTGTTATAAATGATCCGATGTCATCATTTCTAATGGCTGAGTAGTATTCCATAGTATATATGTACCATAGCTTTTTAATCCACTCGTCTTCTGACGGACACTTGGGGTGGTTCCAGATCTTCGCTATTGTGAACAATGCTGCCACGAACATGGGGGCGCATTTCTTCTTTTCGAACAGTGCTATGGTGTTATTAGGGTATATTCCTAAGAGTGGGATAGCTGGGTCAAAAGGCAGTTCGATTTTTAATTTTCTGAGGAATCTCCAAACTGTTTTCCACAGTGGCTGCACCAGTCTGCATTCCCACCAGCAGTGCAGAAGGGTTCCCTTTTCTCCACATCCTCGCCAGCACTTATTCTGTGTTGTTTTGCTGATAAGTGCCATTCTGACTGGTGTGAGGTGATATCTCATTGTGGTTTTAATTTGCATTTCTCTAATGATTAGTGATGTTGAGCATTTTTTCATATGCCTATTGGCCATCTGTATGTCCTCTTTGGAGAAATTTCTATTCATTTCTTTTGCCCACTTTTTGATTGGGTTGTTTGTCTTCCTGGTGTTGCTTTTTATAAGTTCTTTATAAATTTTAGTTATTAACCCCTTATCAGATGTGCTGTCAAATATGTTCTCCCATTGTGTGGTTTGTCTTTTTATTCTGTTCCTATTGTCTTTAGCTGTGCAAAAACTTTTTAGTTTGATATAGTCCCATTTGTTTATCTTGCCTTTTATTTCAGTTGCCCATGAAGATAAATCGGCAAATATACCGCTGCTACAGATGTCGGAGAGCTTGCTGCCTATGTTTTCTTCTAAGATGTTTATGGTTTCACGGATTACATTTAAGTCTTTTATCCATTTTGAGTTTGTTTTTGTGAATGGTGTAAGTTGATGGTCTAGTTTCATTTTTTTGCAGGTAGATGTCCAATTTTCCCAACACCATTTGTTAAAGAGGCTGTCTTTACTCCATTGTATGTTCTTTCCTCCTTTGTCAAATATCAGTTGTCCATAAAGCTGTGGGTTTATTTCTGGGTTCTCTGTTCTGTTCCATTGATCTATGTGCCTGTTCTTATGCCAGTACCAGGCTGTCTTGAGTATAATGGCCTTGTAGTAAACCTTGATATCAGGAAGAGTGATAGCTCCTGCTTTATTTTTTCTTTTTAAGATTGCTGAGGCTATTCGTGTTCTTTTTTGGTTCCATATAAATTTTTGGAATATGTGTTCTATATCTTTGAAGTATGTCATTGGTATTTTAATTGGTATTGCATTGAATTTATAAATTGCTTTGGGTAATATAGACATTTTAATGATGTTTATTCTTCCTAGCCATGAGCACGGTATGTGCTTCCACTTGTTTGTATCTTCCTTGATTTCTTTTATCAATGTTCTATAATTTTCTGAGTACAAGTCCTTAACCTCCTTGGTTAAATTTACTCCTAGGTACTTTATTTTTTTGGCTGCAATAGTGAAGAGGATTGTTTCCTTAATTTCTTTTGCTGATATTTCATTGTTGGTGTATAGAAATGCCTCTGATTTCTGAGTATTAATTTTATATCCTGCCACCTTGCTGAATTCATTTATCAGGTCCAGTAGTTTTTTGACTGAGACTTTAGGGTTTTCAATATACAATATCATATCATCTGCAAATAATGACAGTTTTACTTCTTCTTTTCCAATTTGTATGCCTTTTATTTCTTCTTCTTGTCTGATTGCTGTAGCTAGGACTTCCAGAACTATGTTGAATAAGAGTGGTGAAAGTGGGCAACCCTGCCTGGTTCCTGATCTTAAGGGGATTGCTTTTAATCTTTGTCCATTTAGTATGATGTTTGCTGTCGGTTTATCATAGATGGCCTTTATCATGTTAAGGAATGATCCCTGTATTCCCACTTTACTGAGAGTTTTGAGCATGAATGGGTGCTGGATTTTATCAAATGCCTTTTCTGCATCTATTGAAATTATCATGTGATTTTTGTCCTTCCTTTTGTTTATGTGGTGAATCACATTGATTGATTTGCGAATATTGAACCAGCCATGCCTCTCCAGAATAAATCCCACTTGATCGTGGTGTATGATTTTTTTCATATATTGCTGGATCCGGTTGGCTAATATTTTGTTGAGAATTTTAGCGTCTAAATTCATCAGGGATATAGGCCTATAATTTTCTTTCTTTGTGTTGTCTTTGCCCGGTTTTGGGATCAGAATTATGCTCGCCTCATAAAAGGAGTTTGGAATTCTTCCTTCCTCTTGAATTTTTTGAAATAGCTTCAGGAGAATAGGAGTTAGTTCTTCTTTGAATTTTTGATAGAATTCACTTGTGAAGCCATCAGGCCCAGGACTTTTCTTTTTTGGGAGTTTTTTGATAACTGTTTCGATCTCATTTGCTGTAATTGGTCTGTTTAGGTGTTCTGATTCTTCCAGATTGATTTTTGGAAGGTTATATGATTCAAGAAATTTGTCCATTTCACCAAGATTGTCTAATTTTTTGGCATATAGTTCTTCATAGTATTTTCTTACAATGCTTTGTATTTCTGTTGTGTCAGTTGTTATTTCTCCGCTGTCCTTTCTAATTTTATTTATTTGAGTCCTCTCTCTTTTTTTCTTGGTGAGTCTAGTTAAAGGTTCATCAATCTTGTTTACCTTTTCAAAGAACCAGCTTCTTGTTTCATTGATCCTCTGTATTGTTTCCTTAGCCTCTATGTCATTTATTTCTGCTCTGACCTTTATTATTTCCTTTCTTCTACTTGTCTTGGGTTTTATTTGTTGTTGTTTTTCTAGTTCTTTTAGATGCTGGGTCAAGTTGCTTATTTGAGCTTTTTCTAGCTTCTTATGATATGCCTGTAGTGCAATAAACTTCCCTCTCAGAACTGCTTTTGCTGTGTCCCATAAATTTTGAGTTGATGTATGCTCATTATCATTTGTTTCTAGAAACTTTTTTATTTCTTCTTTGATCTCATTGTTAATCCATTCATTATTTAATAACAAGCTATTTAGTTTCCAAGTGTTTGAGTATTTTTCAGTTTTTCTTTTGTGGTTAATTTCTAGTTTCATGGCATTGTGATCAGAGAAAATGCTTGATATGATTTCAATCTTCTTAAATTTATTGAGACCATTTTTGTGTCCTAATATGTGGTCTATCCTAGAAAACGTACCATGAGCGCTTGAGAAGAATGTATATTCTACTGCTTTAGGGTGAAAAGTTCTGAAGATATCTATTAAATCAAGTTGATCTAGTGTCTCCTTTAAGTCTGCTGTTTCTTTATCAATTTTCTTTCCTGAGGATCTATCCAGTGTTGTTAGAGGGGTATAGAAATCCCCTACTATGATAGTATTGCTGTTAATCTCGCCCTTTATATCCATCAAAGTCTGCTTTATGTATGTCGGGGCTCGTATATTTGGTGCATAGATATTTACAATAGTTATATCTTCCTGTTGAATTGTTCCCTTTATCATTATGTAGTGTCCTCTTTTATCTCTTACTACAGCCTTTGTTTTAAAGTCCATTTTGTCTGATATAAGTATTGCTACCCCTGCTTTTTTTTCATTTCCATTTGCATGAAATATTTTTTTCCATCCTTTTACCTTCAGTCTATGAACATCTTTTATTTTAAGGTGTGTCTCTTGTAGACAGCATATGTATGGGTCCTGTTTCTTTATCCATGCAGCTACCCTATGTCTTTTGATTGGATCATTTAATCCATTTACATTTAAGGTTATTATTGATATGTAGTTGTTTATTGCCATTTTATTCTTTAAAGCTGTATTCTTCTTTTGCTCTATTCTTTCCTCCCTTTAAACTGTTCACAAGAGGCCCCTTAGTATCTCTTGCAGAATTGGTTTGGTTTTTATGAATTCCTTCAGGCTTTCTTTTTCTGGGAAGCTCTTTATTTCTCCTTCAATTTTAAACGTTAGCCTTGCTGGATAGAGTAGTCTTGGTTGTAGGTTCTTGTTCTGCATTACTTTGATTATTTCTTGCCATTCCCTTCTGGCCTCAAGTGTTTCTGTTGAGAAGTCTGATGTCATCCTTATGGGGGCTCCTTTGTAGGTGATAGTCTTTTTTTCTCTAGCAGCTTTTAAAATTTTTTCTTTATCCATTAGCTTTGGTATTTTAACTATGATGTGTCTTGGTGTAGATTTTTTTGGGTTTCTCCTTAATGGAGTTCTGTGTGCTTCTTGAATGTGTGGAGTGTTTCCCAGCCTTAATTTAGGAAAGTTTTCTGCTATAATTTGATTGAACAAAGTTTCCATTTCCTGTCCTCTCTCCTCTTCTTCAGGCACCCCTATGATGCGAATGTTGTTTCTCTTCATGTTGTCACAAAGCTCCCTTAGAGTTTCCTCACATTTTTTAAGTCTCTTTTCCTTTTTCTTCTCTGCTTCTGTGCCTTTGTTTATTGTGTCCTCTAACTCGCTTATTCGATCCTCAGCGTCATCCATCCTGCTTTTAATTCCTTCCATTGTGGTCTTCAGTTCTGATACTGTATTTGTCATTTCTGTCTGATTCTTTTTTATTATTTCAATTTCATTTTTTATACTTGTTATCTCTTTATTTAGGTGTTCATAATGACTATCCATTGTTGCTCTAATTTCTTTGAACATCCTAACTATCATTATTCTAAATTCTGCTTCTGGTAATTTGGTTATATCTGGTTCATTCAGGTCCTTCTCTGGGGATTTCTCTTGATTCATTTGGTTTGCATTCCTCTGCCTGCCCATTTTTTCTGTGTATAAGCAAGTTGTGGCCACTGGAGTCCAGTAGGTGTTGCCTTTGTGTTCTCTAGGTGTGTTCTATCTGCAGGCCCCCCACCCCCTCTGCCGGCGCCTAGGGTGGTTGGGTATGAGCGTTGCCAGCGCCGGCCCACTGTGGCTTTTGCTGTGATTTCTGCCTCTCCTCCGTGGGAGGGGCTGTCACTGAAGCCACAAGATTAGCACCAAGGGTAGAGGCGAGCACCTTTCCTCAGCTGCGGACCCAGCCTATTTCCGGACTTCCGCCCAGAACCAGCAGTCGGAGCCTGCTCGCTACAGTTCCGCGGGTTAGGCGGGGCTTTTGACGTGCTCTCAGCTGTAAGCTTTTGCCCGTCAGGAGCTTTAGCCCCGCCCTCGAGGCCAGGGCCCTTTGCGCAGGTTCGGAAACCAAGATTTATTGGGGCGGGCGTGTTTGCTGGCTTCCGCCGAGCTGCGTACTTCCGCTCGTCCCGGACTCTACCCCGCCCCCGCGTTCGGAGCCCGCTCGTGCACGTATTAACGCTATCCGGGGTTTCTCCGGCCGGATGGGGATAGCAGCCGTGGGCTCAGCTGCGAGCCTCCGCCTGTCTCGGGGTCCACCCCGTTCCCGCGCTCGGAGCCCGCTTGCGCACGTATACTGGCCAACCGCGGTTTCTCCGGCTGGCGGGGGTGGGGGGCGGACTGGTAGCGTCAGCTCAGCCACGAGCCCCTGCCTGTCCCTGGTCCTAGCCCGGTCCCCGCGGTCAGGGCCGGCTTGCGCAGGGCCTGCCTGTTCCTGGCCTCCCGCTTTGTCCCTGTAATTGGGATTAAAGGCGGGCCCGCAGCTTCCGGACCGCTCTCGCGCTTACCCTCCGACCCTCTGGGCTAGACCGATCTCCCACCGGCTTGGCCTCTGCCCACGCCGACAGAACCCCCTTTCAGCGTCCTGCCGCCCCAAAACCTTAAGCAGCCCTCAGCAGAGTAGGAAGGGACCTAATACTCCACACTGTAGGCCTGGGAGCTCCCTCACTTGTTTCATAGCTCAAAACTGTCCAAACGCCTCTTCTTGGCTCTGGGACTGCAGGCTGGGGCTTGGTTCCTGGGACCCAGGTCCCTCCCTCTCCGCGAAAATCTCCTCCCGCCACACGGGTCTCTCCGGGCTGCCGTTTGCTCCGGGGAGCTGGGCAGCCCTCTTCGCGTTTTCGCTATTCCTACCAGTCTCAACGTGGCTTCTTCTGTGTTCCTTGGTTGAAGAGTCCACTTAGTTTTGTTCAATGTTGGTTTATCCAGGTGATGGTTCTTAAAATTGAGTTGTAATCCACTTTGGTTCTGGGAGTTGGAAGTTGGTACGTCCGCCTACTCCGTCGCCATCTTGCTCCTCCCTCTCTTCTGTACATTTTTAAAACACTTTTTATTGTGGAAGTTACACATACAGAAGTATCTAAAACGTTAAGGTGTATTTTAAGGATTAATTATTAAATGAAGACTTACATACATACCCATCAGCTTAAGAAATAGAATATTACCAGTAACTTAGAGGATGCTTGAGGGCCCTCTCCAGTTCAAACTCCCAACTTTATCTTCCCAAGAGATGAACACTATACTAATGTTTGTAATGATCATTCTTTTGCTTACTTATGTCTTTAGCACATGAGTAAGCATTTCCAAATAATATATTGTCTAGTTCTTATGTTTGTGGATTTTTATAAATTGAGTCATTTTACACAGATTCTTCTATACTATACTTCTCTCACACACTGTTTTGCTTTCCTTTATGTTGATGTATATGGTTGAAATTCATCTATTTTGGGTATTAAACAATTCTGTTGTATGAATATTTACCTATTTTACTATTGTTAAGACATTTGGATCATTTCCAGTGTTTTTGCTATTACAAATAATAATGCAATGAATATTCTTGTATATGTCTCTTGATGCACCTGAGGAAGATTTCTTTATGGTATTTTCTTAGCGATGGCATTGCTGGGACATGGCACATGCACATTATCAATTGAACTAGGCAATACCAAATTGTTTTCCAAAGTAGGTGTACCAATTTACACTTCTACCAGCAGTATGTAAGTTCTTGTTTGACACATTCACTAACATTTGTCTGAATTATTTTGTTAAACTAGTGAATATGGCATTGTATCTCATGGTACTTAATTTCATTTTGCTTTTATTAATATGGGTAAACAGCTTCTCATGTGCTTATGAACCCCATTTTTGTTTCTTAGTAAAACTCCTGTATGATTTTTAACACACTATTAGGTTATCTTTTTGCTTTTTAATTATTACATGCTTTTTATGTATTCTTGATATAAATTCTTTGTTATTTAGATAAAGTACAAATAACATCTCCCAAGTTGTGGCTTGTCTTTATTTTCTTTTTGTTGCATTTGGATAAACAAAAGTTTTACACTTATTTTAAATTTAGTCAATTAAATTTAACAGGATGACATTGGTCAACCACAGTATATAGATTTAGAGAAAACATCTCCACATCATTTGGACATTGATGATGCTGTATACCCATCACCCAAAGTCAAATCATCCTCTATCACCCTATATTTTGTTTCTCTTTATGCTCCTCCCCTTTCCCTAACCCTCTCCCTGTCCTCCTTTACCCTCCCCCTGGTAAACAGTGCACTTTTATCTATGTCCATGAGTCTCAATTTTGTGTTGCACCTATGTATGGAATCATACAGTTCTTAGCCTTTTCTGACTTACTTATTTCACTCAGTATAATGTTATTAAGGTTCATCCATGTTGTTGTAAATGATACTATGTCATCATTTCTTATGGCTGAGTAGTATTCCATAGTATATATGTACCACATCTTCTTTATCCAATCCTTTATTGGATGGCATTTTGGCTGTTTTTATGTCTTGGCCACCATGAACAATGCTGTGATGAACATGGGGGTGCATGTCTTTACATACCCATGTTTTTGAGTTTTGGGGATATATACCCAGTAGAGGGATTGCTGGGTCATATGGTAGTTCTATTCTTCATTTTTTGAGGAACCACCATACTTTCTTCCATAATGGTTGTACTACTTTACATTCCCACCAACAGTGAATGAGGGTTCCTTTTTCTCCACAGCATCTCCAACACTTATTATTACCTGTCTTGTTGTTAATAGCTAATTTAACAGGTGTGAGGTGATATTTCATTGTAGTTTTGATTTGCATTTCTCTAATAGTTAGTGAAGATGAGCATCTTTTCATGTATCTATTGGCCATTTGTATTTCTTCTTGGGAGAAGAGTCTGTTCATGGCCTCTTCCCATTTTTTTTTATTGGGATGTTTGCTTGTTTGTTGCTGAGTTTTGTGAGCTCTTTATATATTTTTGATATCAACCCCTTATCTGAGTTGTTGTTTGAAAATATCATCTCCCATTTAGTAGTCTGTTTTGTTGTCAGTTTCTTTTGCTGTGCAGAAACTTCTTAGTTTGATGTAGTCCCATTCATTTATCTTTGCCTTTATTTCCCATGCCCTTGGGGTCAAATTCATAAAATGTTCTCTACTGCCAAGGTCCATGAGTTTAGTACCTATTTTTCCTTCTATGTAATTTATTGTTTTAGATCTTATATTTAGGTCTTTGATTCATTTTTTAAAATTTAATTTATTTATTACTCATTTTAGAGAGGAGACACAGAGTGAGAGAGAGAGATAGAGAAAGAGAGATAGAGAAAGAGAGAAAGGGGAGGAGCTGGAAGCATCAACTCCCATATGTGTCTTGACCAGACCAGTGCAGGGTTTTGAACTGGCGACCTCAGTGTTCCCAGGTCGACGCTTTATCCACTGCACCACCACAGGTCAGGCGGTCTTTGATTCATTTTGAATTAATTTTTGTGCAAGGAGACAAACTGTAGTCAAGTTTCATTTTTTTGCATGTGGTTTTCCAATTTTCCCAGCACCATTTACTGAAGAGTCTTTCTAAACCTTTTTTTTTTTTTTTTTTTTTTTTACAGAGAGTGAGTCAGAGGGATAGATAGGGACAGACAGACAGGAACAGAGAAAGATGAGAAGCATCAATCATCAGTTTTTTGTTGCGACATCTTAGTTGTTCATTGATTGCTTTCTTATATGTGCCTTGACCATGGGGCTACAGCAGACCGAGTAACCCCTTGCTCAAGCCAGCAACCTTGGATTCAAGCTGGTGAGCTTTGCTCAACCCAGATGAGCCTATGCTCAAGCTGGCAATCTGGGGGTCTCGAACCTGGGTCCTCCGCATCCCAGTCCAACGCTCTATCCACTGCACCACTGCCTGGTCAGGCTGAAGAGGCTTTCTTTTCTCCATTGTGTTCTTGGCTCCTTTATCAAAGATGATTTGAGCATATACATGTGGTTTTATTTCTGGGGTCTCTATTCTGTTCCTCTGGTCTGTGTGTCTATTTTTCTGCCAATACCATGCTGTTTTGATTATTGTGGCTCTGTAGTATAATTAGAGGTCAGGTATTGTAATGCCTCCAGCTTCATTTATTTTTCCTTAGGATTACTTTGGTATTTGGGGTTTTTTATGGTTCCATACAAACCTGATTTATTTTCTATTTCTTTAAGAAATGACATTGGGATTTTTATGGGAAATGCATTAAATTGCTTTGGGTAATATGGCCATTTTAACTATATTTAGTCTTCCTCTCCATGAACAAGGAATATTTTTCCATTTCATTGTGTCTTGTTCAATTTCCTTTAATAATGCTTTGTAGTTTTCAGTATATACATCCTTTACATTCTTTGTTATGTTTATTCCTAGGTATTTTTTTTCTTGCAACTGTAAAAGGGATTATATTTCTGAGTTCTTTTTCTGAAGTTTCATTGTTGGCATATAAGAAAGCAATAGATGTCTGCATGTTAATTTTGTATCCTGCCACCTTACTGTATTGGTTTATTGTTTCTAATAGCCTTTCTGTGGAGTCTTTGGGATTTTCTATATACAGGATCATATCATCTGCAAAAAGTGAAACTTTTACTTCTCTTTCCCAATATGAATGTCTTTTATTTTTTTCTTTTGTCTGATTGCTCTGGCTAAAACTTCCAGCGCTATGTTGAATAAGAGTGTAGAGAGTGGGCAACCTTGTCTTGTTCCTGATTTTAGAGGAAAAGTTTTCTTTCTTTTTTTTTTTTACCATTTAGTATTATATTAGCTGATGGTTTGTCATAAATGGCCTTTATTATGTTCAGGTATTTTCCTTCTATACCCATTTTGTTGAGTATTTTAAACATAAAAGGATGTTGTATTTTATCAAATGCCTTTTCTGCATCTATTGATAGGATCATATGATTTTTGTTCTTTACTTTGTTGATATGATGTATTATGTTAATTGTTTTATGTATATTGAACCATCCTTCTGTTTCTGGGATGAATCCCACCTGATCATAAGAAATTATTTTTTTAATGTGTTGTTGTATTTGATTTGCTAGTATTTTGTTTGTATTCATTAGAGATATTGGTCTGTAGTTCTTTTTTTGTGTGTGTTGTCCTCGCCAGGTTTTGGTAGGAGGGTTATGTTGGCCTCATAAAATGTGTTGAAAGTATTGCTTCTTCTTCAATTTTTGGGAAGACTTTGAGAAGGATAGGAACCAAATCTTTGAATGTTTGGTAGAATTCACTAGTATAGTCATCTGTCCCCAGACTTTTATTTTGGGGGAGCTTTTTGATAGTTTTTATTTTCTCCCTGCTTATGGGTCTGTTTAGGCTTTCTTTTTCTTCATAATTTAGTCTAGGAAGATCGTATTGTTCTAGGAGTTTATCATCTCTTCTAGATTGTTGAATTTGGTGGCATATAGTTTTTCATAGTATTCTACAATAATCCTTTATATATCTATGATATCTTTGGTAATTTCTCCTCTTTAATTTTGGATTTTGTTTATATGAGTCCTTTCTCTTTTTTCCTTAGTGAGTCTTGCCAGGTGTTTGTCAATTTTGATTATCTTTTTAAAGAACCAGCTCTTTGTTGTATTAATTTTTCCTATAGTTTTTCTGGTCTCTATTTCATTTATTTCTACTCTGATTTTTATTATTTTTTTTCTTCAGCTTATTTTGGGTTACCTTTGTTCTTTTTCTTGTTCCTTAAGATGTGATGTTAGGTTGTTTACTTGAGCTCTTTCTTGTTTTTTCATATAAGCCTGTAATGATATGAACTTCCCTCTTATTACTCCTTTTGCTGCATCCCAGAGATTCTGATATGTCATGTTGTCATTTTCTTTTGTCTTTATATATCTTTTGATCTCCTACTTTTATTTCTTCTTTGGCCAAACCATTTTTTAGAAGTATGTTGTTTAATTTCCACATTTTTGTGAGTTTGTTTACTTCTTTTTAGCAGTTGAATTCTAGTTTCAAAGCCTTATGGCTTTGAATATGCTTGGTATAATTTCAATCTTTCTGCATTTGTTGATGTTAGCTTTGTGGCCCAGCATATGGTCTATTCTTGAGAATGTTCCATGTACATTGGAGAGAAATGTATACTCTGTTGTTCTGGAATGAAATGTCCTGTAGCTGTCTATTATGTCCATTTGTTCTAGTGTTTCATTTAAGGCTGATATTTCTTTATTGATTTTCTGTTTGGATGAACATTCTAAAGCCATCAATGGTGTATTGAGGTCTCCAAGAATGATTATATTGTTTTCAGTTTGTACTTTTAGATCAGTTAGTAGATGTTCTATATATTTTGGTCCTTCCTAGTTTGGTACATATATACTAAGAAATGTTATGTATTTTTGATACAATGTCCCCTTTATCATTATGAGATGTCCATCTTTGTCTCTGGTTACCTTTGTTGTCTTATAGTCAGCATTGTCAGATATGAGTATAGCTACATCTGCTTTTCTTTGGGTATTATTTGCTTGGAGAATCATTTTTCGACCTTTCACTTAGAACCTATTTTTATCCTTGTAGCTTAGACATGTCTCTTGAAGGCAGCATACAGTTGGGTTTTGCTTCTTGATCCAATCTGCTACTTTGTCACTCTTTATTGGTGAGTTCAATCCATTTATATTTAGTGTAATTATTGACACTTGAGGATTTCCTACTGCCACTTTATATACTGCTTTCTGATAGCTCTGTGTCTTGTTTGGTTCTTCTTTTTTGTTTTTCTGTCATTTTTTTGGGGGGGTGGTATTCCATACTTCTATCTTCTGTTTCTTTTTTCTATGTGTTTCAGTAGTGGCATTTTCAGGGGTGATTACCATTAGGTTATTAAAAGAAAATTTATCATATTTATTAGAGTCCATTATCTCATGAGTGCTTCTCTACTCCATCCTCCTTTGCTTCTGCTGATCTTTATCTTCTCCCCTTTTCTGTTATTGTTGTCACAGTTTATCCTTATTTTTATTGTGGTTTTGTTAAAATATTTATTTGTAGTTTGTTTTGTTTTGTTCTTTTTATCTGGTCAGATAACCCCCTTTAGTATTTCCTGTAGTGGGGATTTTCTGGTGACAAATTTCCTCAGAGAAATTTTAAATTTCAATGCAGTGAAATGTATCAGTGTTTTCAATTTAGCATTAGAGTTTGTTGTCTTACTTAACAAGTCTTTCTTAACTCAAGGTTATAAAGAGATTCTTCTACATTTTCTTCTAAGTTTTATACTTTTTCCTTTCAAATTTAAGTCTTCAGTCATTCTTAAGTTGACTTTAAAAAACATTTATTTATTGATTTTAGTGAGAGAGGAAGGGAGAGAGAGAGAGAGAAAAACATTGATCTGTTTTTTTTCTTTTATTTTAGTGAGAAGATGGGGAGGCAGAGACAAACTCCTGCATGTGCCTTGATGGGGATTCACCCAGCTAGTCCACTAAAGGGAGATGCTCTGCCTATCTGGGGCACTTGCTCCATTATAACCGAAGCCATTTTTTAGCACCTGTGGCAGAGGCCATGGTGTGTGCTTTTGTAAATCAATTGTGTATTCTACAGCCTTGCTAAATTCACTTATTCTAATAGCATTTTAGTAGATTCCATAGGATTTTTTTATGGAGATAAACATGTTATGGATTATTTGGGTATATTTCATGATTGCATTTCTCCTCCCTTATTGGCTTACTAACTACAACTCTTTGTTATAGTATTTTAGTGGTTGCTTTAGGATTTGTAGTATATATTTTACCTTATGGTTTACTTTCAAGTGACATTATACAACTTCACATATATAGTATGAGAGTCTTAAAACAATATATAGTATTTCCATTTCTCCCCCCCCAAGCCTTTGTGCTATTATTGTCATGCATTTTGCTTCTATATATATTATAAACCCCATGACACATTATTATTATTATTATTTTGGTTTATACATTTTATTAGATGTTTACTCGGTCTTATTCATCATTTCTGGGTGTTTTGTAACAGGAGAGTTTTTCAAAATATCTACTTTGTCCTTTTTCTGAAAAAGGAAGTCTAGTAGTGGTCTATCCATTGTGAATAGTCCTCAAAGAAAGATAAAACACATAAATACTTGGTATATAAATGCATAAGAATATCGATATACTGCATCCAATACAATCATCCAGTTACTTACTTTACAAAGTTAGACTCTCATAAGTATATTGTAGAGAATGCACTTGATTGTATCAATGACCTTTCATTGAGGCCTTAATCATATTTTTTGATATTTCAATTACAATTTCTCTTCATATTCATTTTTCCATAATATTATTCTCTAGATATTCAGTGTCAGCACATCTCACCTTGTTTATAATATTGTAAGATTCTTAAAAGTGGTGAATATATTTTAACATCCTCTTGTACTCATAATGCTAAGCCTCACATGTAACAGGTATTTTCTGAAGTTAGTTAGTGACTTATGAATATATGGAGTAGAATGCATGAAGTAATGGAAATAGGAATTAACTTAAAGTTCTGGGATTTTTAAAACTCTTAAGTAGTCAAAAAACATATATAATAAATCCTAATGATCATTTAAATAAAGTCACTAAAACAGTGCTTAGGGCCATACCACTTTCTACTTCCCAGAGCTTGTGAATCAGCCTTTTTTTTATCATTGGTTTACAGAGTCTAATATGAGTAAGTAGCTCTAGCCTAGTCTCATATTCAGAGTTCAAAAGTTATCAGGTTAGCATGCCCCTTCCATTCTTTAAGAAGAGTCAAAATCCATTCCAATATTTTCTATCTCATATTCTACCCTTTATATGTCTACTGAATGCTAATTTTAGCATACTAAGAAGTATGCCATGTGATTTGTGCTCTCAAGAAGTATGCTGTGAAGCTGACATATCAAAGGTGTAAAGGCTTCTATGTTTACAGTAATCTATTTTCTTTCATTATTTTTTAGCTGATATGCCAGCCAACCGAACACATTTCCTTCTGGCACTCACTAGAAATACAAACTGTACTCAGGTCATTGTCCTGAACTCATCTATTTTTTATTTCTCAGGCTAATTAATTGAGTTTCCCAACCCACTTTTTGTGTGATAGACAAAGTCATCATAGTTCAGGTCCTTAAATTATTTTTGAAGGTTTGGATGAGTTGACTGACTGTCTGTTGAAAAGCAAACAAAAAGGAAGGAAAGAAATACATTTTTTTACTCATAAGACTCAGGAGGAAATCTGCCCCCTCTTCTCTTCCTTATTGACACTGCACTGGCTCAGGATTTCATCATCACTTACTGGAACTATTGCAAAAACCTCCAAGTTTGCTTCCTGCCTCTGGACTCTCTTCACTACAGTTTATTCTCCATACTCTTTACAAGAGTAACCCTTGACCATTTTGCTCCAATGATGTTCTCTTTGCCCAGAAACCTTCATTAGTTCCTCACTGTGCAGAGAAAATAAAATTTTATAAATAAAAAATATTCAAACATCAACCTTGTGTAATGAGTAACACTGATATGAATTTAAGAGTATATAAACTTGGGGATCTTATATATTTATTCACATAGTTATATACTATTTGGTAAAATCAATTTGGCAAAAATGATTTTACCTAAAACAAATTAGATGAAGTGATGATTTGATAAAAAAAGAATATCCCCAGAAACATTGTCATTTTTTAGAATTTGAAGTATTCCCCTTTTCCTTTTTGCTCCATATGGCTAGTTTTCATCTAATTATTTCTACTCTGTGCTGTTTAGACATCAAACATGGACCTGGCCAGTTTGCTCACTGGTTAAAGCATTGAGTCTGGCATACAGGTTCAATCTCTGGTCAGAGCACACATGAGAAGCAACCCTCTGCTTCTCATCACCTCCCTCTCGCCCTTCTGCTTCTTTCCCCTCTCACACCCAGTGGCTTGAATGGTTTGAGCATTGACCCTGGGCATTGAGGATATCTCAGTTGATTCGAGCATTGGCCCCAGATGGGGACTGCCAGGTAGATCCTGATCAGAGCACATTTGGGAGTCTGTCTCACTATCTCCCTTCCTCTCATTAAAATAAAAAAGAAATAAAATATTTTAAAAGAACCTGTATATTCAACCATTTAGGGGTATTTGAGGCCCATACACAGCTCCAACAATAAGGAATTGTTTAAACAAATAGTGAAGGATTATAAATATATATTTAGTATGTATAAATGTTATATGCAGTAACTTTATAGTACCTTATTTTGAGTGATATGCAAAATATATAAAGTCATTAAAACATTGCTAAACCGAGAGGTCAGCTATAATTTAAAATGAGTTATAAAAACTATAAAATTCTAGATTTTTATTGTGTTATTTTGTGGTTTTGCTTTACTTTTCTTATTACAGAAACAATCCAAAATATTGGCACCATGCTCTAACCAACTGAACTAACTAGCCAAGCACAACAATTCAAAATATTATAGAAAAGTGAGGAAAGGCATACAAAACACAAACACATACAATCCATATCTCCCCTCTCAATGACAGCTACTTCTAGATCTTCTAATAAGAACGGAATCATATGATGCATACTATCCGAAAGCAACTCCATTTTATTTCTGCAACCCTCCACTGTTGAACATTTAGGTTGATTTCAACAAATCCTATGTTTTTTGTACATTTAACTTTTCATTGCCTTTTCACTATCAGTAGTAGCACAAGGCAATAATAACTAGGTAAAACTGATTTGAAACAAAAAATAAAAGGTTTTAGCAAAATTCCCCAGAGTTCTGAAAAATGGTATAAAAATGTTTAAAGACATAAGTTGTAAAACCACCCCAAGAGCACTAACACTCTATACAAACCAGAATTGGTGAGCAGGGAGAGTCATCGTTAAACAAATTGTCATCCTTCAGGTTGTGAAGACTTTTAAGAAGTAAATGACCTTCTTCTGCTCAAGATAATGAATTTTCCTCCAAATCAGGCCTTTTGAATAATACCAGACTGATGACAACTTGCTGTGTAGTAGCACTGTAAACTAGCAGGAACAGATCTGAGACTATATTATTTTCTCAGCTAGGAATAAGGAATGGCATGCTCTTTATAACTTTTTGACCAGGATCATATTACTACCAAGTAGAAATTTAATAATTTGGACCTCTTTTAAGCTCACTTAACATCAGGTATTCTCTGTTCTGTTAGATCTTTGTCTAACTTACACCAATACCACATTATCTTGATTCCTGTAACTTTATAATAGGTCTCAGTGTCAGAAGTGTTGTTCTTCTAATTCAATTCTTTTTCAAAGTTGTTTTGGCTATATCAGGTTTTTTATACTTTCATGTGAATTTTGGAATCAGGTTGTTAATTTCTACAATAAAACCTGCTGGAATTCTGATTTGGGGAGAATTGACACCTTAATGATATTGATTTTTGCCACCCAGGAACATGGTATATCTCTTCATTTGCTTAAATCTTTAAATTTCTTTCAGCAATAGTTTGTGGGTTTGAGTGTACAAGATCTTTTCTAGTCTTTTGCCAGACTTATCCCTAAGTATTTCATAGTTTTTGATGCTATAGCAAGTGATTTATATTATTTGTTTCATTTTCCAATTGCTCATTGCTAATGTATGGAACTATAACTGATTTTTGTATATTGATGTTTTGTCTACTGCAACCAACCCAAGCATAAAGGGACAGCAGATGTTAAAAATAAAAAAAAAAAAAGAATAATAGCAATTCAGCAGAGATTATCTTTTCAATGAATGGTGCTGGAGCAATTGGATATTCATATTTAAAAAAATCCCCCCCAAAATCATACTTTACATTATATATAAATTAACTCAAAACAAATCACACAAATACATCTAAAACCTAGAGCTATAAAAATTCTAAAAGAAAACATTTATGACCTCGGATTAGGCAAAGAGTTCTTAGATATGACACTAAATAAATAATTCATAACAAAATAATTAATTAGTTGAACTTCATTAAAATTAAAATTTCTGCTCTCATCAGACACTGTTAAAAGATTGAAATGATAGTCTGACCAGGTGGTGGTGCAGTGAATAGAGCATTGAGCTGGGATGCGGAGGACCCAGGTTCCCAGCCCGGAGGTCGCTGGCTTGAACATAGGCTCATCCAGCTTGAGCACAGGCTCACCAGATTGAGCGCAGGTTGCTGGCTTGAGCGTAGGATCATAGACATGAACCCATGGTTGCTAGCTTGAGTCCAAAGGTTGCTGGCTTGAGCCCAAAGGTTGCTGGCTTGAGCAAGGGGTCACTCACTCTGCTGCAGCCCCTTGGTCAAGGCACATATGAGAAAGCAATCAATGAACAACCAAAGGTGTCACAACAAAGAATTGATGCTTCTCATCTCTCTCTCTTTCTGTCTGTCTGTCCCTGTCTGTCCCACTTTCTGACTCTAGTCTCTGTCAAAAGAGAGAGAGAGAGAGAGAGATTAAAATGATGACCCACAGACTTTGAGAAAATATTTGCAATCAAATCATGTATCTAATAAAGAACCTGTATCCAAAATATATAAAGAGCTCTCAGAACTCACTAGTAATACAATTCAGTTTTAAAAGTGTGAAAGATTTAACCAGACACTTTAACAAAGAAGACACAAAAATGGTAAACACACACAAAGATACTCAACATAGTTATTAAGAAAATTAAAATTAAAACTATGACAGACCACTATACATTTTTCACAATGGCTACAATAAAAAAAATGGACCAAACACAAACATGCACACACAAAATTGGTAACTATGAGGTGATGGATGTGTTAATTAATGTTATTATAAAAATAATTTTTTTTTTTATTTTTCCGAAGTGAGAAGCAGGGAGGCAGAGAGACAGACTCCTGCATTCACCTGATCGGGATCCACCTGGCAGGCCCACTAAGGAGGGATGCTCTGCTCATCTGGGGCATTGCTCTGTTGCAACTGGAGCCATTCTAGCACCAGAGGTGGAGGCTATGGAGCCATCCTCAGTGCCCAGGCCAACTTTGCTCCAATGGGGCCTTGGTTGCGGGAGGGGAAAAAAGAGACAGAAAGGAGAGGGGGAAGGGTGGAAAAGCAGATGGGCGCTTCTCCTGTGTGCCCTGGCCAGGGATCGAATCTGGGACTTCCACACACTGGGCTGATGCTCTACCACTGAGCCAACTGACTAGGGCCATGGAAATCATTTCACAATATATACATACTATATATCAAATTATCACACTGTATACCTTCAACTGACACAATGTTATATGTCAATTATGTTTCAATAAAGATGGAAAAAAACTTTAAAGAAGATTTTTATATAATGACCATACCAAATACTGATAAGGATATAGAGGGATTGGAATGCTCCCACACTACAGGTAGGAATGTAAAATATTAGTTTGGAAAACGTTTTGGCTGTTTCTTTTATGAATTAAACATTCATGCAAGAATTTGAAATCTTGCTCCCTGGCATATGTCCTCAGTTTGGTTCAAATAAACTCAGAAATATTTTTAAAATTTATTTTATTTTTATTTTATTCATTTTAGAGAGGAGACACAGAGTGAGAGAGAGAGACAGAGAGAAAGGGGGGAGGAGCTGGAAGCATCAACTCCCATATGTGCCTTGACCAGACCAGTGCAGGGTTTTGAACTGGCGACCTCAGTGTTCCCAGGTCGACGCTTTATCCACTGCGCTACCACAGGTCAGGCAACTCAGAAATATTTTTAAAAATTAAAATTAAATTACACATTCACATCTCATATGATCCAGCCATTCCACTTCTAGTCATTCTTTTTCTACCCAAAAGAAATAAACTCTTATATTCACACAAGAATCTACAGGTGAATGTTCATAGCACCTCTATAAGTAATAACCAAACAACAAAACAACACAAATGTCTATTAACAAATGAATGGATAAACTGTGTGCTATTCATGTGATGGGATAGTACTCAGCAATAAAAAGAAAGGAATTATTGATACAAATTACAATGTGCATGAATTAATTCGTGAAATAGTTACTATGAATGAAAGAATCCAGACAAAAGAGTACATACTATGATTTCACTTATATAAAATTCTAGAAAATGCAACAAATTAATAATGACACAAAGCAGATGATGGTTGCCTGGGGGACAGGGCCATTTGGGAGGTAAGGAGTATGCAGGACATAAAAAAACTTTTGGTAGTGACCATTATGTTTATTCTCTTGATGGTGGTGATGGATTCATGAGTGTATATATTTACCTTTAAATGTATCAAATTATGCAATTTAACTGTGTGCAGTTTATCTGTCAATTATCCCTCAGTAAAGCTGTTTAAGAAGAACTAAGACACATCAGGAGTTATCAGATGGCAGCAATAACTTTGTAAGGTTAACAAGCTTTGCTGTAGGTACTGAGGTTTAGAGATTTTGACTGCAGTGTTTCTCTCTGCTCTTTGACAGTTCCTCTTTGCTGGGTTCTGACTAAAGCCCTATTTCACTTTCACACTGACTGTCTCCAGTATCCCCTCAGAGATTATGTAGGACACTGTTAGCCAGCTAGGAGGACCTGATTAGCTCACCAACATAACTCAGATTCTTAGAGATGAGGGGAAATCCGAACATAGTCTTTCAAAAGTAACACTATACAGAATCCTTTGAGCTATGTAGTTCTTAATCTTTGGATGGATGGCTCTGATCAAGTACTGGTTAGACTGGTCTGACTGACTGAATGTAGATAATTAGGAGTCTTGCCTTACACACACACACACACACACACACACACACACAGAGAGAGAGAGAGAGAGAGAGAGAAGAGAGAAGTGAGATATATAATGGATTGATAACTTAACTAAGGAGTCCATAGATAATCTTCAGTGAGTTCATGACCCCAAAAATTATATGCAAGTTTTAAAAGTATATACATTCATGCATTTTTCTGGGGAAAGGGTTTATAGCTTTCATTAGACCCTCAAAGAAGTTCCAGACTAAAAAGATTAAGAAGCGCCAACATGGATAAAGCCAGACCCATCTATCCTTTCTCCTCACTCTTCTCTAGCTCTCAGGAGAAAATCCTATCAGTCACTCATTTGATTCTTCCCTCTGAGATTACATCTATGCGACCTACACCAAACCACCACCAATTTCATTTCTCCTCCTTTCCCTGGGAGCGCGCGCTCCAGACTGCTCCACTGCCCTGTGTCCTCTTCAGCAGCTTAAGAAAGTTGTTTCCAGGTTCCCGAGATTTTTTCTCCCCAGGGCTGCAGTTCCTATATGGTCCTACCACTACCCACCGTGCTATTTGCTTTTGTCTGAGTATATTGGTGGGGTCGTTTCCCTCCGACCTCTGCGGGGACTGCCTGCTTCGCATCATTCGCACAGCTTTCCTCGTGGGGCTCGGAGAACCGCGCTCACGATTTCTCGAAATTGTTGTAAAACTCCAACTCGTATCCCCCATCACAAACCCCAGGTTTTTTCCTGTTGCCTAGGAAATCGGCAAGATGTTGTATTAAAAGCACGGCCAAACAGCTCCCTCCTCTGGGTGACCAGGCAGGCTGGGGTGGGTGGGGGCGCAGGGACCAGGGCTCTAACCCTGGCCTGGGCTCCCTCCACGTGTACCCCGCGCGCGCGGCCGCTGTAGGTGGGATGCTCAAGGAGTCTCCCTGCGGCACCCCGGTCGTCTACCGCCGTCCAGCCGAGGGCGCACGCTTCTCCCTACCTGGTGTCTCCGGCGGCCGGAGTAGCAGCAGCAGCGCGAGCAAGTCGATGACCCAGGTGCCCTGGAGCCGCAGGCGGGCCATGCCCTCGCCCTCGCCCTTGCCGGACACCTCCCGCACAGGCCGAGATCCCTTGCCGCCCGCCGGTGCCGATGCCGGACGGTCCGGGAGGAGGTGACGGGTGCAGCTCCTGGGACTGACGAGTCGCATTCGCTTTCGCTTTTACTTTAGCCCCGGGAGAGCTGTGGAGAGGTGAGAAGCCTGACAGATCTGTGACTCAGCATCCCCACCCCCTCCTCTGGAAAAAGCCCCAGTAGCCCCCGTGATCCCCATGCCGCCGCCCCAGTCCCTGGAGTGCCGTGGGCAATACAGAGCGAAGACCCGGACGGCCACTTCGGAGGACTGGACCCCTCCTTCTCTCCTCGCCTCTGGTGACCCCAAATGTCTATGCGGTCTTGTGTCCCCACTTAGAGGGAGTGGGCAAAGCCATTAGGAAGCAAGGTCTTTCTAATAAACATGGCCGGTGGGCGTTCACACCTGACTTCCGCTCCACTTGGTGACATACCCTAGGTGTCTCCACTTGTCTCTCCGACTTCACCATTCCAAGTTTCTCTGCACCCCTGGCTGCGGGCGAATGGCCCTTCGCTCCACCTGTGCGGTCCCATCACGGTTGGGGTAAGAACCTCACTGGTGGGTGACAGCGAAGGTGTTGCCTCGGTGTGGCTGGCCGGGTCACCTGCCCCAGGAGCGCAGCCCATGCCACCTGACAAGTAAGGGGACGTGACTGAGTGGAGCCGGGTTTACTGGAAACTACAGTACAATATCACAACTAGTAAATTAACACTGATGCAAATCATAGCCATATTCAAATTTTGTCAGTTTCTATACATTCATTTGTGTGTATTTAGTTCTGTGCAGTTTTGTCACACGTACACACATACATATGGAAAGAGAAAGAGAGAGCGCGCGCGCGCGCGCGCGCGCGCGAGAGAGAGAGAGAGAGAGAGAGAGAGAGAGAGGACTGTGACCACCATTGTCAGGAAATGGAAGAGTTCCCAGACAGGGTCTCTCCTGCTACTCCTTTGTAGACACAGCCACCTCCCGGACCCCATCCCTAAGCCCTGGAAACCACTGATCTTTTCTCCATCACTTTAATTTTGTCATGTGAGGGCTGTTATATACATGTAACCATATAGTTTGTAACCTTTAGAGGTGAACTTTTTTTATTCGGTCTAATACCTTTGAAATTCATTCAGGTTGCTGTGTGTATCAGTTGTTTGTTCCTTCTTGTGAGTATACTGATAGTTTCTTTTTCAAATGTATGAATCTCTGCCATACACACCCAAACTACCTGCTGCTTTTATATACGTATTCGTTTCCTAGGGCTGCTATAACAAAGTACCAAAAACAAGGTAGCTACAAAAAAATTAATCGATTTAATAGAAGATTTTGATAATAAAGCAGCATACAAAATTAACATATAGAAACCTGTCATGTTCCAATACACTAATCACCAACAATCAGAACGAGAAATGAGGAAAACAGTCCCATGTACAATTACATCAAGAAAAATAAATACCTAGGAATAAACTTAACCAAGGAGGTGAAAGACCTCTACTATAAAAACTATAAGACACCTAAGAAAAAAATTGAAGAGGGCACAAATAAATGAAAGGCTATATTGTGCTCTTAGATAAGAAGGATTAATATTATTAAAATGACAATAACACCCAAAGCAATTTGTAGATTCAGTGCAATTCCTACCAAAATACTAATGTTATTCTTCTGAAAACTAGACCAAAATATTTAAAAATGTATATGGAACTACAAAAGATCCCTAATAGCCAAAGCATTATTTTCTTTTTTAAATTTTAATGGGGTGACATTAATAAATCAGGTTACATATGTTCAAAGAAAACATCTCCAGGTTATCTTGTCATTCAATTATGTTGCATACCCATCACCCAAAGTCATCTGTCACCTTCTATCTGGTTTTCTTTGTGCCCCTCTCCGCCCCCCCCTACCCTCCTTCTCTTCCCTCCCCCCACCCTGTAACCACCACATTCTTGTCCATGTCTCATAGTCTTGTTTTTATGTCCCACCTATCTATGAAATCATGCAGTTCTCAGTTTTTTCCTGTTTTACTTATTTCACTCCGTATAATGTTATCAAGGTACATCCATTTTGTTGTAAATGATCCAAAGTCATCATTTCTTATGGCTGAGTAGTATTCCATAGTATATATGTACCAAAGCTTTTTAATCCACTCATCCTCTGACGGACACTTGGGCTGTTTCCAGATCTTCGCTATTGTGAACAATGCTGCCACGAACATAGGGGCACATTTCTTCTTTTCGAACAGTGCTATGTTGTTCTTAGGGTATATTCCTAAAAGTGCGATAGCTGGGTCAAAAGGCAGTTCGATTTTTAACTTTTTGAGGAATCTCCATACTGTTTTCTACAGAGGTAGCACCAGTCTGCATTCCCACCAGCAATACAAGAGGGTTTCCTTTTCTCTTCACCCTCTGCAGCACTTATTGTGTGTTGATTTGTTAATGAGCGCCATTCTGACAGGTGTCAGGTGGTATTTCATTGTGGTTTTAATTTGCATTTCTCTAATGATTAGTGATGTTGAGCACTTTTTCATATGCCTATTGGCCATCTGTATGTCCTCTTTGGAGAAATTTCTATTCATTTCTTTTGCCCATTTTTTGATTGGATTGTTTGTCTTCCTGGTGTTGAGTTTTATAAGTTCTTTATAAATTTTGGTTATTAACCCCTTATCAGACGTATTGTAGAATATGTTCTCCCATTGTGTGGTTTGTCTTTTTATTCTGTTCTTATTGTCTTTAGCTGTGCAAAAACCTTTTAGTTTGATATAGTCCCATTTGTTTATTGTACCTTTTATTTCATTAGCCCGTGGAAATAAATCGGCAAATATATTGCTGCGACAGATGTCGGAGAACTTACTGCCTATGTTTTCTTCTAAGATGCTTATGGTTTCACGCCTTACATTTAAGTCTTTTATCCATTTTGAGTTTGTTTCTGTGAATGGTGTAAGTTGATGGTCTAGTTTCATTTTTTGCAGGTAGATGTCCTGTTTCCCAACACCATTTGTTAAAGAGGCTGTCTTTACTCCATTGTATGTTTTTTCCTCCTTTGTCAAATATCAGTTGTCCATAAAGGTGTGGGTTTATTTCTGGGTTCTCTGTTCTGTTCCATTGATCTATGTGCCTGTTCTTATGCCAGTACCAGGCTGTCTTGAGTACAGTGGCCTTGTAGTATACCTTGATATCCAGAAGAGTGATACCTCCTGCTTTATTTTTTCTTTTTAAGATTGTCCCATATAAATTTTTGGAATATGTGTTCTATATCTTTGAAGTATGTCATTGGTATTTTAATTGGTATTGCATTGAATTTATAAATTGCTTTGGGTAATATAGACATTTTAATGATGTTTATTCTTCCTAACCAAGAGCACGGTCTATGCTTCCACTTGTTTGTATCTTCCTTGATTTCTTTTATCAATGTTTTATAATTTTCCGAGTACAAATCCTTAACCTCCTTGGTTAAATTTACTCCTAGGTACTTTATTTTTTTGGCTGCAATAGTGAAGGGGATTGTTTCCTTAATTTCTTTTGCTGCCAGTTCATTGTTGGTATATAAAAATGCCTCTGATTTCTGAGTATTAATTTTATATCCTGCCACATTGCTGAATTCATTTATCAGGACCAGTAGTTTCTTTTGATTGAGACTTTAGGGTTTTCTATATACAATATCATATCATCTGCAAATAATGACAGTTTTACTTCTTCTTTTTCAATTTGGATGCCTTTTATTTCTTCTTCTTATCTGATTGCTGTGGCTAAGACTTCCAGAACTATGTTGAATAAAAGTGGTGAAAGGGGACACCCCTGCCTGGTTCCTGATCTTTAGGAGATTGCTTTTAATTTTTGTCCATTTGGCATGATGTTTGCTGTGGGTTTGTCATAGATGGCCTTTATGATGTTAAGGAATGTTCCCTATATTCCCAATTTACTGAGAGTTTTGAGCATGAATGGGTGCTGGATTTTATCAAATGCCTTTTCTACATCTGTTGAAATTATCATGTGATTTATGTCCTTCCTTTTGTTTATGTGATGAATCACATTGATTGATTTGCAAATACTGAACCAGACTTGCCTCTCCAGAATAAACCCACTTGATCATGGCATATGATTTTTTTCATATATTGCTGGATCCGGTTGGTTAATATTTTGTTGAGAATTTTAGCATATAAATTCATCAGGGATATTGACCTCTAATTTTCTTTCTTTGTGATGTCTTTGCCTGGTTTCAGGATCAGAATTATGCTCGCCTCATAAAAGGAGTTTGAAAGTCTTCCTTCCTCTTGAATTTTTTGAAATAGCTTGAGGAGGATAGGTGTTTGTTCTTCTTTGAATTTTTGGTAGAATTCACTTGTGAAGCCATCAGGCCCAGGACTTTTCTTTTTTGAGAGTTTTTTGATAACTGTTTCGATCTCATTTGTTGTAATTGGTCTGTTTAGGTGTTCTGATTTTTCCAGATTGATTTTATGAAGATTATATGATTTAAGAAATTTATCCATTTCACCTAGGCTGTCTAATTTTTTGGCATAGAGTTCTTCATAGTATTTTCTAACAATACTTTGTATTTCTGTTGTGTCAGTTGTTATTTCTCCACTCTCATTTCTAATTTTATTTATTTGAGTCCTCTCTCTTTTTTTCTTGGTGAGTCTAGTTAAAGGTTCATCGATCTTGTTTACCTTTTCATAGAACCAGCTCCTGGTTTCATTGATCCTCTGTATAGTTTCCTTAGCCTCTATGTCATTTATATCTGCTCTGATCTTTATTATTTCCTTCCTTCTACTAGTCCTGGACTTTATTTGCTGTTGTTTTTCTAGTTCTTTTAGATGCAGGGTCAAGTTGCTTATTTGAGCTTATTGTAGCTTCTCCTGGTATGCCTGTAGTGCTATGAACTTCCGTCTCAGTACTGCTTTTGCTGTATCCCTTAAATTTTGTGTTGACGTATGCTCATTATCATTCGTTTCTAGAAACATTTTTATTTCTTCTTTGATCTCATTGTTAATCCATTCGTTATTTAATATCATGCTACTTAGTTTCCAAGTGTTTGAGTATTTTTCAGTTTTTCTTTTGTGGTTAATTTCTAGTTTCAAGCCATTGTAATCAGAGAAAATGCTTGATATGATTTCAATCTTCTTAAATTTTTTGAGACCACATTTGTGTCCTAATATGTGGTCTATCCTAGAGAATGTACCATAAGTGCTTGAAAAGAATGTATATTCTACTGCTTTAGGGTGAAAAGTTCTGAAGATATCTATTAAATCAAGTTGATCTAGTGTACCCTTTATGTCTGCTGTTTCTTTATTAATTTTCTTTCTTGAGGATCTATCTAGTGATGTTAGTGGGGTATTGAAATCCCCTACTATTATAGTATTGTTTTACTCTCGCCCTTTATATCCATCAAAGTCTGCTTTATGTATGTCAGGGCTCCTATGTTTGGTGTGTAGATATTTATAATGGTTATATCTTCCTGTTGAATTGTTTCCTTTATCATTATGTAGTGTTCTTCTTTATATCTTACTACAGCCTTTGTTTTAAAGCCCATTTCGTTAGATAAAGTATTGCTACCCCTCCTTTTTTTTTCATTGCCATTTGCATGAAATATTTTTTTCCATCCTTTTACCTTCAGTCTATATGCATCTTTTGTTTTAAGGTGTGTCTCTTGTAGACAGCATATGTATGGGTCCTGTTTCTTTATCCACGCAGCTACCCTATTTCTTTTGATTGGATCATTTAATCCATTTACATTTAAGGTTATTATTGATATGCAGTTATTTATTAACATTTTATTCTTTAATGCTGTATTCTTCTTTTGCTATATTCTTTTCCCCCTTTGAACTGTTCACAACAGGCCCCTTAGCATCTCTTGCAGAATTGGTTTGGATTTAATGAATTCCTTCAGGCTTTCTTTTTCTGGGAAACTCTTTATTTCTCCTTCAAATTTAAATGTTAGCCATGCTGGATAGAGTAGTCTTGGTTGTAGGTACTTGTTCTGCATGACTTTGAATATATCTTGCCTTTCCCTTCTGGCCTCAAGTGTTTTTGTTGAGAAGTCGGATGTCATCCTTATGGGGGCTCCTTTGTAGGTGATAGCCTTTTTTTCTCTAGCAGCCTTTAAAATTTTCTCTTAGCTTTGGTATTTTAACTATGATGTGTCTTGGTATAGATTTCTTTGCGTTTCTCTTTAATGGAGTTCTCTGTGCTTCTTGAACAAGTGATACATTTTCCAGTCTTAGTTTAGGGAAGTTTTCAGGTATGATTTGATTGAACAAAGTTTCTATCCCTTGTTCTTTCTCCTCTTCTTCAGGAACCTCTATGATGCGAATGTTATTTCTCTTCATGTTGTCACAGAGCTCTCTTAGAGTTTCCTCACATTTTTTGAGTCTCTTTTCTTTTTTCTGCTCTGCTTCTGTGCCTTTGTTTAATATGTCCTCTAACTCGCTGATTTGATCCTCAGCTTCATCCATCCTGCTTTTAATTCCTTCCATTGTGGTCTTCAGTTCTGTTACTGTATTTGTCATTTCTGTCTGATTCTTTTTTATTATTTCAATTTCCTTTTTATACTTGCTATCTCTTTATTTAGGTGTTCGTATTTACTATCCATTGTTGCTCTAAGCTCTTTGAACATCCTAACTATCATTATTTTAAACTCTGCATCAGGTAGTTTTGTTATATCTGATTCATTCATGTCCTTCTCTGGGGATTTCTCTTGATTCATTTGGGTTGCATTCCTCTGCCTACCCATTTTATCTGTGTGTAAGAAGGGTTTGGATACTGGAGTCCAATGGGTGTTGCCTCTGTGTTCCCTAGGTGTGATCCATCTGCAGGCCCGCCACCACCTCTGCCGCTGCCTAGGGCAGTTGTGTGTGGGTGTTGCCGGTGCCGGCCGCTGTGGCTGCTGCTGTGGTCTCCGCCTCGCCTCCATAGGAGGGGCTGTGTTCTTGTGCCAGGGTCTAGAAGCCTCAGCTGCTCTTGGCCTTCATCCCTCTCCCATGGGTGGGACCATGCCCCATACTCGGGCCACAAGCCTGGGCACCAAGGGCAAGGGTAGCACTTTTGCTTAGCTGCGGGTCCCTGTCAGCCTGTTCCTCTGGCAGGGAGGGTCTTCTAGTGTGCGCTCAGCTGCAAACCAGGCTTTTGTCCCCCCTCCCCCCATCCTGGGCTCCGTGGCTGGGCGGGTCTCCTGCCCCTCGGCCAGACTGCTGGTGCACGCTCAACTGTGAGCTTGGGCTTCCACCCCACCTCCGCGGGCAAAGCCGGTTTGTGCAGGGCTTCAAGCCTCAGAGGCCCGGTGAGGCTGCGCGCCCACTTGCTCCTGCCCAGCGGCGGATCTCTGCCCATTCTGGGCTCCCGTTTTCTCCCCACAGGTGGGTTCGCAGGTGGACCCGCAGCTGTGGGACCACTTTTGCGCCGCCCCTTCACTCTCACTGGGCTAGACTGAGCTCATACCAGTTTTCTCGGCCTTTGCTCCCGCCGACTGAACCGTGCTTCCTGTCCTGCCGCCTCCCACCCTCCAGCAAGCCCTCAGCAGTGTGGGTGAGGGTGCTGCAGCTCAGACCCTAACACTCCATACTGTAGTCCTGAAAGCTCCTTTCTTCTAAGCGACTGCTCTGATTGCCACAGGAGAGCCTGTTTGGCTGGTGTCCTGCTTCCCCTTGCTGCTTCCAGGGAAAGTATTATTTCAGATTCATGGAGTGACTCAGCCCAGGGTTTAGGGTGGTTGTTCCTCAAAGCTTTTCTCCCTGTGCCTTCCAGACCGCACTCTCTTCCCGCTGCTCCGGTCCTCTGCTCTCTCCCTGTCTTCCGGAGTCCCGGGTGAGTGGTTGTGAGCGAGGTTTTCTGCGCTGTCCCTTTAAGAAGAATCCTGGGTCTGAGACAACTGTCTCTTTCTCAGAAACAGTATCCTACCTAACCTGTTTCACAGCTAAATACTGTCCATATGTCTCTTTTAGGCTCTGGGCTGTAGGCTGGGCCTTTGTTCCTGGCACCCAGGTCCCTACCCTTCCGCTAACCTCTCTTGCCGCCACATTAGTTTCGCCGGGCTGCCTTTTGCTCCGAGGAGCTGGGCAGCCCTTTCAGCATTTTCGCTTTTCCTACCAGTGTCAATGTTGCTTCTTCAGTGTTCCCCGGTTGAAGAGTCCTCTCAGTCCAGATCAATGTTGGTTATTCAGATGCTGGTTCTTAAAATCAAGTTATAATCCACTTTGGTTCTGGGAGTTGGAAGTTGGTATGTCTGCTTACTCCATCGCCATCTTGCCCCTCCCTAGCCAAAGCAATCTTGAAAAAGAACGAAGCTGGAGGTATCATGCTCCCTGACCTCAAACTGTACTGCAAAGCTATAAAAATCAAAATAGTGCAGCGATGGCACAAAAACAAACCAATGTATCAATGGAACAGAATAGAGATTCCAGAAATAAACTATGCTTAAAAGGTCAACCAGTCTATATGCAAAGATCAAGTAATTTATACACCAGAGTAATGACAGTCTCTTCAACAAGGTGGGAAAACTGAACAGATATATATAAAAAGCAAGAGGAAGGAAGGGAAGGAGGGAGGGAGGGAAGGAAGGAAGGGAAGGAGGGAGGGAGGGAAGGAAGAAAGGAAGGAAGGAAGGAAGGAAGGAAGGAAGAGTGAGGGAGGAAGGGAAGGAAACTGGATCACTCTCTTATACCATATACAAAAATAACCTCACAAGGAATTAACAAACATAAGGCCTAAAAACCATAAAATTCCTAGAAGAAAACACTATCTAATGTCAGTCAGAGTGGTGTCTTTTTGGACATGTACCCTTGAGCGAGGGAAACAAACAAACAAATATAAGCAAGACTACATCAAGCTAGGCCCTGGCCAGTGGCTCAGTATATAAAGCATCAGTCCAGTATATGGACGTCTTGGGTTCAACTCCTAGTCAGGGCACACAAGAGAAGTGACCATCTGCTTCTCTTCCCCTCCCTCTCCCACTTCTTTCCCTCTTTTCCTGCAGCAAGTGGCTTGATGAGTTCAAGCATTGGCACTGGGCACTGAAGATAGCTTGGTTGGTCCCAGCATGTCAGGCTCAGATGCTAAAAATAGCTTGGTTGATTCCAACATCAGCCCCAGACAGAGTTGCCAGGTTGATCCCTGTTAGGGAGCATGCTGGAGTCTGTCTATCTCTTCTCCTCTAACTTAAAAACAAAAAGGACTACATCAAACTAAAAAGCTTCTGCACAGTGAAGGAAATGACACCTTCAACAAAACAATCAAAACAACCTACTGACTGGGAAAGTTTATTTGCAAGTGATATATCTGATAAGGAGTTGATATCTAAAATATGTAAGAAACTCATGCAACTCAATAACAACAACAAACCACTATGATTGAAAAATGGGCAGAGGACATGAAAGTACACTTCTCTAAAGAGGACATACAGCTGGCCAACAGACATATGAAAAGATGCTCAACCCCACTAATTATCAGGAAAATGCAAATCAAAACCAGAAGGAGATACTTACCTCTCATCAGTCAGAAGGACTATTATCAAATCAACAAATAATATGTTGGTGAGGATGTGGAGAAAAGGGAACCCTTGTGCACTATTGGTGGGACAGCAAACTATAACAGCTCTGATGGAAAACAGTACAAAGATTCCTCAAAAAACTAATAATAGGTATACCATACAACCAGAAATTTTACTTCTGGGTATTTATCCAAAGAAAATGAGAAAACTTATTTGGAAAATATATGCACCCCTATGTTCATCACAGCATTATTTATAATAGCCAAGATATAAAAGCTATAATATAAAAATGTTGAATCGCTATATTGCACACCTCAAACTAATACAACCGCTATGAGATTGTATGCCAACTATATTGAGATAAAAAAATAAATTAAAAAAACAAACATCGAGTTGGCTTAAAACAACAGGAATTGATTATCTCACAGTTCTGGAGGCCAGTATTGGTAGGACCATGGTCTCTTGGAAGGCTCTGGGGAGGAACCTTCCTTCCCTCTTCTGACTTCTAGTGTTTGCTAGCAATTCTTAGTGTTCCTAGGCTTGTTGATGCATTACTCTATTTACATTCCCATCTTTTTTCCTGAGTTGTGTCCAAATTTCTCCTATTTATAAGGACACAAATCATATTCAATTAGGACTCACCCTAATTCTAATGACTTTATTAACTTGATCCCTGTGAAGGTCACATTTTGAGGTGCTTGGGTTTAGGACTTTTACATATCTTTCTGGGTTGATACTTTCACCCATAATAATATGGTATCTTTATTTCTGAAAGCAAAGTCCAAGATCCATTTTCTTAGGCCAAAGGAAATGCTCTGGTTATATGACAGCTGGCCTCCTGAGGTACAGTGTTCATGCTTCAGGGGTACCCCAGATGGGGGTTAGTTTGCAGGTCCAAATGAGAGGGCCCAGACAGGGATGGGAAACTTGGTGAGTAGCCATAACTCAGAGAAGAGCTGGAGTGGAGGACAAAGCTGTGGGGGTCAGGAAAGACAATGCCATAGGCCTTCCTCTGGAGGGGGACACAGTGGGCCCTCAGCATGAGAGGTAAGATATCTGACTGGGCCACCAAGAAGGGCAGGGCTGTGACTCAAGGCTAATGAATTCTTATTCTCCCTCTTCTCCTTCTTCTTCACCTTCTCTGCCTCCTCTTCTTCCTTCTTCTTGTTTTAGAATCTTGAATTTTTAAATTAAGATGTAAGTCATTATTTTAAAACAAATTCACTATTTTAAAGTGTATAATTCAGTGTCTTAGTATATTTGTGATATTGTACCACCATCACCTCTATCAAACTTTAGAATATTTCCATTGCTCCAAAAAGAAACCCAGTACTTGCTAAGAATTACCCTAATTTTCTGTCTTTAGTTCATGGTAACTCTAATCTACTTTCTTTCTCTATGGATTTGCCTATTCCAAATAATTCATGTAAATGGAATCACAAAATATATTCTTTGTATCTGGTTTCTTTCCCTCAGCATAATTTTTTCAAGGTTCATCAATGTTATAGTATATATCAATACTTTATTTCTTTTTATTACTGGGTCATATTCTATTAAATAGATTTTCCACATTTTGTTTGTTCATTCACTTGTTCATGGATATTTGGATTGTTTCTGCTTTTGGACTGTTATGAACAATACTCCTATGAACATTCACCTACAAGCTTTGTATAACATGTTTTCAGCTTTCTTGGGTATATACCTAGGAGTAGAATTTTGGGTTATAGGTAATTCTAAGATTCTTGAAGGCCAGCAAAAAGACTCAGGGAGCCATTTAGGAACCAGGCACAACTGGTTCTAAGAATGGGCATGTGTGTGGGTGATACATCTTAATATCCTAATGCTCACCAGATGATAGTGTACTTGGCTTTGGGAGATATTGACTTAGGAACTATGACAAGATAAGTCTGTAGGAATCAGCATAAAGGCATCTAGCTGCTGCAGCTAACCCAGGAAAACCAAGGCAGTAAAAATGAGGTGGAGGAAATGATAAGAAAAGAGTCTACTCACAGCAGAAGTCCTGCTTACGAGCAGAAAAACAAACATTGGCTATAAGAGGAAAGAATTGATACGCAATACTCGAAGTATAAAAAGTACTACATTTACTTATTTTTGTAACTCATATAATATCTGGTTCTAAGCTCTCACTTGCCAAGATCAAAAAAAATCTGATAACCCCCCCACCCCACCCCACCCCACCCCATGGCAAATAATTCTCTTCCTTTTCCTTAGGTTTTGCCAGGGCCCAGGAAAAATAGGGAGAGGTCTGTGATCTTTATCTTTTTGGCTACGTCTGGATGGTCATTGTCCAGACCCACCCTCCAGCCTCTGGTCTCTACAAACCCACCTGACTCCCTTCTAGGTAGCCCATCCCCATTCCTTTTAAAACTCGTTTTGCATATCCAGTTATCCTCACAGTCTAGTCTCAATTAGCTTAAGTCTTCCTTCAGAAAAGGCCTATTTGAGCCTGACCAGGCAGTGGTGCAGTGGATAGAGCGTCGGACCGGGATGCGGAGGACCCAGGTTAGAGACCCCATGGTTGCCAGCTTGAGCGCGGGCTCATCTGGCTTGAGCAAAGCTCACCAGCTTGGACCCAAGGTCGCTGGCTCCAGCAAGGGGTTGCTCAGTCTGCTGAAGGCCCGCGGTCAAGGCACATATGACAAAGCAATCAATGAACAACTAAGATGTCACAACGGCAACAAAAAACTGATGATAGATGCCTCTCATCTCTCTCCATTCCTCTCTTTCTATCCCTCTCTCTGACTCTCTCACTGTCCCTTTAAAAAAAAAAAAGAAAGAAAGAAAAGGCCTATTTGGGTCAGCCTTCCTGGTGTCCTGCAGTCAAATAAACAAACACCAGACACATAAGCAATCCGAAAATGGCATCCCTGGAATGGAAAACCCCCATATTCTAGAACAGAAAAGCTTGCCTGCTCTTGAAGAAAATCACCCCTTTCTTCCCTGTGATGAATCTTTGGTAGTAAAACTCTTCAAGACCAATTAATTTTTTGATAACAATTGTATTAATTTGGAGTCTCATAACTATAATTTAAGCACCTGTAGTTGAAAAATTAAGCTATGAAATATGCAGATTTTAAAATATTTAAAGAGATCTGAGTAGAGTGAGTTTAATAAGTTTTATAAGTTTTACTATTTTTTAACTCAAAGTTGTTTTGAAATTTTACTTTTTAATTGTCTTTGAAACCATATTTTTTCCAGTTCTGCATATATGGGAATAATAGGATCTATACCATAGGATACTTATAAGGGGTAAATGAATTAATAAAAACATTTTGAACAGTGCCTTTTATATAATATATGTTCAAGAAGGGTTAAATAAATAATACACAGTATACAATACTTAATATATTGTCCTTTGTAAATTGCCTAAGATGATTGTAAAGAAAATCTTCAGCTAAAAATGTTAACTACAAGTTGGCATTAAAAAAGTATTCAGAGAAATTTCTATGACACTGAGCTGAGCGGTCTGTCAAGGCAGCATGCCAGAGCACCAGGGAGATGGATGGGAGACTCCATGAACAGATGGTGGCGATAGAAACTCCACCCTGGGTGGAACTTCCACCAGCTGGAACCCATATATACACTTCTCAGTCACTTTCTACAGCAAGACTACACCCAACTGAGATGATAAACTTGCAATGCAAACTACCCCAAGATAAAGCAGCTTCATGTTCCACGCCCAATTACACCAAGCGCACCCCCCACTGACCCTCATCTTCTTAAGAACTCACCGTGGCCTGTCACCCTTGCAGCTCTTCCTTCATGTTCACAAAATATGTCTGCCCTTTCTCTTCTGCCTCGCCCTCTTCTCTGCCTTCCTTATCCCATCTCCTGCTGAGGAGAACTTGGCAGAAGAGGAGAACCTTCTGCTCTCACCTTTGTTTTTTATTTTATCCCTAAACTCAGGATGAAACCAAGAAAAAAGGTGATGAAATATTAGGGTTTTAAAAATGTGAACTTTAGCCTGACCAGGCGGTGGCGCAGTGGATAGAGCGTTGGACTGGGATGTGGAAGACCCAGGTAGCTTGTCAGCTTGGACCCAAGGTCGCTGGCTCCAGCAAGGGGTGGCTCGGTCTGGTGAAGGCCCGCAGTCAAGGCACATGTGAGAGGGCAATCAATGAACAACTAAGGTGTCGCAACGAAAAACTGATGATTGATGCTTCTCATCTCTCTCTGTTCCTGTCTGTCTGTCCCTCCTGTCTGTCTGTCCCTATCTATCCCTCTTTCTGACTCTCTCTCTGTCCCTGTAAAAAAAAAAAAAAAGTGAACCTTAGATTTACTTGGGAGTTTAAAACCAAATGCCTGATACAGCCATACAGCAGGGTTGGTGTCATGAGACAAGAAGTGGGCTGAAAGCTCTTGCAGACTGTAAGGGAATGAAGTATGTCCAGTGACACTAGATTTTTAATTTTTGAAAAAACTTTGAAAATATAAGTCCTTGTGTGAAATCTCCACATTTACAAATAGTGATTATTGTTTTAGGGGTAAAAAAAAAATCAAACCACCATGCAAGCGAGACAAAGCTCATCTGTAGGCTTCCCAACATCTAATAAATAGTAACCTTTTTATTCAGACAGTTATTAAGTATTTCTAATTCTCTACCATGCTAGAAATCAGAAACATTAATTTACTAGAATGAATTTGACTAATGAACTTAAACATTTTAGGTCTATGACCAATGAAAAAAGGAGCCAATGACCTCTTGGAACATTTTGCAAAAAGTTTATTGCAGTATGCACTTTTCTGCAGAAAGGGTCCATAGCTGTCATCTGTTTTCTCAAAAGGGTCCTTGACCTAAATATTGAGAATAAAATGTCTACAATGTGTAACAATTCATAGACATTGCAAGCTTTAGACATAAGAAATTACGGATTTAAAAAATTTTATATCTCTATTACAGTTGATACTTAATAGTATTTTACATTAGTTTCAGATGTACAGCATAGTGGTTACATAATTTTATAATTTAAAAAGAGATCTCCCTGATAAATCATGTATCCTTCTAGCACCATACATAGTTATTACAATGTTATTGACTATATTCCCTGTGCTGTATTTTATATCCTTGTGACTATATTGTAATTACCAATTTGTACTTCTTAATCTCTTCACTCTTTTCACTCAGCCTCCCCAAGCCCATTTTCCCTGACAACCAAGTTTGTTCTCCACATCTATGAGTCTGTTTCTATTTTGTTTATTCATTTACTTTGTTCTTTAGATTCCTCATATAAGTGAAATCATATGGTATTTGTCTTTCTCTGTCCAATTTAGTTCACCTAGCATAATAGCCTTTGGGTCCATCCATGTTGCCGCAAATGGTAAGACTTCATTCACTTTTTTATGGCCAGGTAATATTCATTTGTATATATTCACCACAACTTTTTTTTTTTTTTTTTTTTTTTTTTTAACAGAGACAGAGAGAGAGTCAGAGAGAGGGATAGATAGGGACAGACAGACAGGAACGGGGAGAGGTGAGAAGCATCAGTCATTAGTTTTTCGTTGCTGTTGCGACACCTTAGTTGTTCATTGATTGCTTTCTCACATGTGCCTTGACCATGAACCTTCAACAGACCGAGTAACCCCTTGCTCAGGGCAGCGACCTTAGACCCAAGCTGGTGAGCTTTTTGCTAAAGCCAGATGAGCCCGCGCTCAAGCTGGCGACATCGGAGTCTTGAACCCGGGGCACCTCTGCTTCCCAGACCGACACTCTATCAATTGCGCCATCGCCTGGTCAGGCGCACCACAACTTTTTAATCCACTTGTCTATTGATGAACACTAGGGTTCTTTTTATATCTTGGCTATTGTAAATAAGGTTGCAATGAATATAGGGGTACATATATTCTTTCCAATTAGTGTTTCAAATTTCTTTGGATACATTCACAGAAGTGGAATCACTGGGTTATATGGCAATTCCATTTTTAATTTTTTGAAGAACTTCCACTCTGTTTTCCATAGTGGTTGCACCAATTTACATTCTCACAAAGAGTGCATGAAGGTTCCCCATTCTTCACATTCTCACCAGTACTTGTGTATTGATTTATCAATGATAGCCATTCTGACAGGTGTGAAGTGGTATCTTATTGTGGTTTTAATTTGCATTTCTCTGAAGAGTAGTGATATAAAAAGCATCTCTACCTATGTCTATTGACTGCTGTCTGTCCTCTTTGGATAAGAGCCTGTTCAGGTCCTCTGCCTATTTTTTTAATTGGATTGTTTGTTGTTTTGGTGTTGATTTGAATGAGTGCTTTATAAGTTTTGGATATTAACCCCTTTTTAGGTGTATCATTGGCAAACATCTTCTCTGATTAAGCAGGTTGTCTTTTTGTTTTGTTGATGGTTCCTTTGTTGTGCAGACTTCTTAGTTTGATGTAGTCTCATTTGTTTATTTTTTCTTTTGTTTCCCTTGTTTAAGGAGAAGTATCAGAAAAGAAACATTGCTAAGAGAAATGTAAGAGTTCACTGCCCCTGTTTTCTTTTAGGAGTTTAATAGTTTTGAGTTTTACATTGATGTCTTTAATCTATTTTGAGCTTATTCTTGTGTATGGTGTAAGAAGTTGTTCTAGTTTCATTTTTTTGTGTGAATTTGTCTTATTTTCTCAATGCCATTTACTGAATAAACTGTCCTTACCCCATTGTATGTTCTTCTCTCCCTTGTTAGGGTTCTCTATATACAGTATTATGTCATCTGCAAATAATCACAGTTTTACTTCTTTCTTGCCAATGTGTATGCTTTTTATATCTTTTTCTTATCTGATTGTTGTAGGTAGAGCTTCCAATACTCTGTTGAATTAGAGTGATGAAAGTGAACATCCCCATCTTATTCCCCATATTAAGGAAAATACTTTTAGCTTTTCCCAGTTGAGTATATGGTTAGTTGTGGTTATGTTATATATGGCCTTTATTATGTTGACATATGTTTCCGCTGTTCTCACTTTGCTAAGAGGTTTTATCATAAATGGGTACTGAATTTTGTCAAAAGCTTTTTATGCATCTATTGATATGATTATATAATTTTATCCTTTGTTTTGATTATGTGGTGTATCATTAATTGATTTGCAGATATTGAACAAATCTTGGATTTCAGGAATATATCCAACTTGATCATTATATATGATCTTTTTAATGTATTCCTGAATTCAGTTTGCTAATATTTGTTGAGGATTCTTGCATCTACATTCATTAAAATTTTTAGAATATATATTTTTTTATTTCCTCCTCCTTCTCCTTCTTCCTTCTTCCTTCCGCCTCCGTCTCCTTCTTCGTTTTTGGCAATGCTTTTGTCAGTTTTTGGAATAAAGATGTTGCTGGTCTCAAAACTGCGATTGGGAGCCTTGTCTCTTGAATTTTTTGGAATAGTTTGAAAAGGATAAGTGTTCATTCTTCTTTGAATGTTTGGGAAAGTTCACCTGTGGTGTAACCTATGGTGTCAGTTGTCACTTCTCCTTTCTTTGTTTTTATTTATTAAGGTTCTTTCTAATTTTATTTATTTGGGTCCTCTCTCTCTTCTCTGTCTCTTTCTTTCTCTCTCTAGTTAAAGTCTAGTTAAAGGCTTATCAATTTTTTTTATCTTTTCAAAGAAATAGCTCTTGGTTTCATTGATCTTTTGGATTTTTTTTAAAGATTCTATTTCCTTTATTTCCCCTCTGAGCTTTATTATTTCCATCCTTCTGCTCACTTTGGCCTTCATTTGTTGTTCCTTTTCTGGTTCAACTAGGTGGAAGTTTCTATTGTTTACTTGAGATTTTTCTTGTTTCTTGAGCTGGGCCTGTGTTGTTATGAATTTCCCTACTAAGACTAATTTTACTCCGTCCCATAGATTTTGAACTGTGTTTTTATTTTCTTTGTCTGTAGGTATCTTTTGATTTTTCTCATGATCTTATTGGCAATCTATTCATTATTTAGTAACGTGTTATTTAGCCTTCATGTGTTTGTGGGTTTTTTTCAGTCTTTTTCTTCTGTAATTGATTGTTTCATATCATTATAGTTGGAGAAGAGATATGATATGATTTCAATATTTTTAAAGTTATTGAGACTTGTTTTGTGACCTAATGTGTGTTCCATGTAAGCTTGAATATAATGTATTTTTTGCTGCTTTGGTGTAAAATTCTCTAAAAATATCAACTAAATCCATCTGGTCTAATGTGTCATTTAAGGCTGCTGGGTGTTTTTGTTGATTTCCTGCCTGAAAGATCTAGCCCAGAGGTCCCCAAACTTTTTACACAGGGGGCCAGTTCACTGTCCTTCAGACCGTTGGAGGGCCAGACTATAAAAAAAACTATGAACAAATCCCTATGCACACTGCACATATCTTATTTTAAAGCAGTGGTTCTTAACGTTTTTTGAGGTACCGAACCAACCAGTTTCATATGCACATCCACCGAACCCTTCTTTAGTGATAAATAAAATATGATTTTCTTTTCCAAATTCAAGACATAGGTATATGTTTTTTTACTGGTGCTCAAAATGAGCCGTGCATGAACATCATCTTGCTCAAAGAACAAAACCAACAAAGTGCATGAACTCACAACAAATTATGGTATTACTTTATTCTGTCCTCCACAGCAGAGGCTTCTCCGAACCCCTGAGACCGACTCATAGAACCCCTAGGGTTCGATAGAACCCAGGTTAAGAACCACTGTTTTAAAGTAAACAAACAAAACGGGAACAAATACAATATTTAAAATAAAGAACAAGTAAATTTAAATCAACAAACTGACCAGTATTTCAATGGGAACTATGGGTGCGGATGCATCCTGTGCTCCTCTCACTGACCACCAATGAAAGAGGTGCCCCTTCCAGAAGTGTGGTGGGGGCAAATAAATGGTCTCAGGGGGCTGCATGTGGCCTGCGGGCCGTAGTTTGGGGACCCCTGATCTAACCAGTACTGTCAATGAGGTGTTAAACTCGCCTACTATGACTGTATTACTGTCGATCTTTTTATGTTCATCAATATTTACTTTATGTATTTAGGTGCTTCTGTATTGGCTGCATAAAAGCTTATGAGGGGTATCCTTTTCTGGATTGATTCTTTTATCATTTTTTAATGTCTTTCTCTGTCTCAGTATAGCTTTTGTTTTAAAGTCTATTTTGTCTGATATAAGTGTTGCTACCCCAGCTACTTTTTATATCTATTTGCATAAAATACCTTTTTCAATCTCTTTACTTTCAGTCTGTGTGTCTTTTGATCTGAAGTGGGTGTCTCGTAGACAGCAAACATGTTTCTTGCCTTCTTATCCATTTAGCCACCTACGTACTTTGATTAGAGCCTTTATCTTATTTACATTTAAAGTGATTATTGACAGATATGTAGTTATTGTCATTTTATTTTTCATATTTACGTTCTTTTTTCCCCTTCTTCTAAAGAAGTCCCTTTATTATTTCTTATAATACTGGTTTAGTGGTAATGAATTCTTTTAGCTTTTTCCTTTCTAGAAAGCTCTTTATTGCCCCTTCAATTTTAAATGATAACCTTGACTATGGGTCCTTGCTTTTCATCACTTTGCATATTCTGTGCCAATCCCTTCTGGCCTGCAAGGTTTCTGTTGAGAAATCAGCTGACAGTCTTATCAGAGCTCCCTTGTAGGTACTCAACTGCTTTTCTCTTGCTGCTTTAGAAATTCCCTCTTTGTCTTTAACTTTTAACATTTTAATTGTGATGTGTCTTGGTGTGGGCCTCTTTAGGTTCGTTCATCTTGTTCGTGACTCTCTGCCCTTCCTGGACTTGTGTGTCTTTTCCCTTTACCAGGTTAGAGAACTTTTCAGTCATTATTTCTTCAAATGAATTCTCCACCACTTGCTTTTTCTTTTCTTTTGGTATCCCTATAATGCAGATGTAGTTATGCTTGATGTTATCCAGATGTCCCTTAAACTATCATTTTTTAAAATCATTTTTTCTGCTCTGATTGTTTTCTGCTACCTTGTTTTCCAAATTGTGAATTTGATTCTCTGTTTTATCTAATCTGCTGTTAATTACTTCTAGTGTACTCTTCATTTGAAGTGTTATTATATCCATCATTTATGACTGTTTTTTTTTTATAGTTTCTATGTTCTTTTTCATGCTTGTTATCTTTTTGTTGAAGTCCTAGGCTCCTTAACCATCCTTCTAACCATTATTTGGCTTTGTTTCATTTAGTCCTTCTTTTTTTTTTGAGATTTTTTCTGTTGTTTTATTTTAGGAATGTTTCTTCGTCTTCCCATTTTGACTGCATCTCTGTTTGTTTCTGTGTGCTAGGTATATCTTCTATGTCTCTCAGTCTTGATAGGGTGGCCTTATGTAGTAAGTGTCCTGTAGTGTTCTGTGGTGTTCTGTGGCACAGTCTCCCTGGTCATGAGAGCTGGAAGCTCCAGAAGTGTCCCCTGTGGAGGTTATGTGTGCCTTCCTATTGTGATTGAGCTTTGATTGCTGCTTGTATATCTATAGGAGGATTTGACCCTCAGACTGGTTGATTGTGGGATTGGCTATGAACACAATGCATGAGTGTGAGTAGTGACTCACAATGCAGAATATGCCCCAACAAGATCTGGTGTCTGCTGATACCTCCCTTTGTTCATGCTGCTAGTGGGGCTAAATTGGCTGTGCTCTGTTGTGGTCTTAAGTCAGCCCCTAATTGTGTTGTTTCTGGGGCCTCTTGGTAGAGACTTCAGTGCAGGTTAATGTTAAAAGCTACCTGTTAGGAGCTACAAAGTGATCCACAATTGATAGCTGCCTTGCTGGATCTGTGTGAACATGGAAGGGGCCAAGTTGAGAACCAAGGTTGGCTGCCATCAGTACCAATCCTGGGACAAGTCAGAAGAAGGCCTAAGGCACCCTGAGACCCACCACCTGCAAGCTTCCCACTAGGTTTAGCCACTGAAAGAGACTAGGGCTGTATATAAGTTGCATTAGGCAGGCTCTCAAGGAGACACCAGGCAGGGGTGACTAGTGTTCACCAGGTTAATACAGATTCAAACTCAGTGACAGTGCTAGGTCTGAGGCCACCCATAAAGAAAAAAAGGTTTTTAAGAGCAAATACATGCTAAGTGAATTTATCACCTGAAGACCTGAACTGCTGGAAATATTAGTAGGTTCTTCAGAAAGAAGGAATACAAGACTAGAAAGAAATTTGGATCTACATAAAGGAAAATAAAGTGCTGGAAATAGTAAATATGTGGGCAAATATGAAGATCATTTTTCTTCAATCATTTTAAAATATAATTGACTTTCTTCTTTTCTTTTTCTTTTTAAGTGAGATGAGGGGAGATAGTGAGACAGACTGTCAACTGCAACCCAACCAGGATCCACCCAGCAACCTCATTTAGGGCCAATGTTTGAGTACCAAGCTATTTTTAATGACTGAGGCTAATGTGCTCAGACCAACCAAGCTATCCTCAGTACCTGGGTGATACTTGTGTTCCCTGACTAGAATTACACCTGCAATGTCCATATGTTAGGCTGATGCTCTATCCACTGAGCCACCGGCCAGGGCAGATAGTTGACTTTCTAAAGCAAAAATAGTAATAATGTATTATGAGAATGATAACATATGAAGATTTAAAATACATTTCATCAATAGCACAAAGAATGGGAGCAAGAAAATGGAAATATACTGTAGAAAATTTATTAAGTTTAAGGTAAAGTGCTACAACATTATTTGAAGATAGATTGTGGCATATAAAAAATGTGTATTATAAATCTTACAGCACCACTAAAAAAGAAAAAGGTATTGCTAATAATGATAAAATGAAATCATAGAAAAAAAGTAATCAAAAAGTCAGGAAATGAGAATAAAATAACAAAGAACAGATGGGACAAATAGGATATACGTAGTGAGATGGTAGAGTTAAACTCAATCATACTGATAAGTAAATTAAATAGAAATTGTTTAAACAGCTCAATAAATTAGGAAGATTGTCAGATTATATTTAAGCAGAAAAACCCAACTACATCATCCCTATAAGAAATTCATTTAAAATATAAAGACACAAATATCATGCTAACACTAATCAAAAGAAAACTGCAGCTATATTAATATTAGATTTTGAATTCAAAGAATTTGAGTAGAAAATAAAGAATATTACTAGAGATAAAAAATGTTGAATAAAGAATAATACCAGGGCCTGGCCTGTGGTGGCACAGTGGATTGATAGTCAACCTGGCACACTGAAGTGGTTAGTTCAGAACCCTGGGCATGCCAGGTCAAAGCACATATGAGAAGCAACAAGCAAACAAGGAACAATTAAAGTGATGCAACTATGAGTTGATACTTCTCATTCTCCAATTTTAAAAAATCTTAAAAGAAAAAGAATTATACCAGGGTTAAAGAAGGATACCATATATCCTATATTAACAGGGTAAATTAATCAAGAATACATTACAATTTAAATATTAAAGTACTTAATAACAGAGCTTCAAAATATATTCATAACTGAAAGATAAAGGAACATATCTATAAGAATTATTGGAGAATGGTTCAACACTAATCTCTCAGCAATTGATAGAACAAGAAGACCAAAAGATCAGTAAAGATATAGAGGATTGAAAACACTATCAACCCTCTTAACCTAATTGATATTTACAGAACATTCTATTCAACAACAGCAGAATACACATTCTTATATGCACATGAAACATTCTACCAAGAGAGACCATTTTCTGTGTCAGAAAAAGAAATCCTATTCTGGGCCTCAATAAATGTAAAAGGATTCATACAACATAAATTATATTCTCTAACCATGGCATAATTAAATGGAAGTCAGTAACAAAAAGATACCTGGATAAAATATTTGGAAAGCCAAGAAAACATTTCTAAATAACCCATGAGTCAAGGACAAAATCAGAAGATGAAGTAGATTTTTAACCAAATTATATGAAGATATGTTTCAAAATTTATGAGCTGCAGCTAATGCAAAGCTTAGAGGTGAATTGATCATATTGAATGCCTCTATTAATGAGAAAAAAAGATTTCAAGTCAATAATCTCATCTTCTGCCTAAAGGAAGTAATAAAAGAGGGTAAATAAGCTTAAAGTAAGCAGAATGAAGGAATAATAACTATGTTAGCAGATCACCGACACTGAAACAGAAAATCAGTAGAGAAAACCAGGTCACTAATAGGTAGTTTTTTGAGACAAGTGGTAAAATTGACAAACTGATGCCCAGACTGATTTTTTGAAAAAGTGACAAAAGACATAGATTACAAATAATATGAATTAAAGAATACATGTACTACAGATGCTACAGACATCTGGAGGATAATATATATGAAGAATAATTTGATAACATGGATGAAGTGAACAAATTCCAGGAAAGACAAAAACTACCAAATCTCAACCCGGTAAGAAATAGATAACCTAAATACACCTACATGTATCAAAGAAAGGTAGTTAAAAACCTTTCCCAAAGTAAACTCCAGATACTGATGACTTCAATAACAAGTTCTTATAAAAAGTTGGAGGTATTGCTTTTGACCTCCAAGTCCTTAATTCATCTGGAGTTAATTTGTTTGCATAATTTGAAATCTAATTTTATTTTCTCCTATATGGAAACCCCACTCTTTTTTTAGCTTTGTGTATTGAATAATCCTCTGCCATACTCCTTCATCGTGCCCTCTCTGCCATGAAGAAACTACTCCAGGAGAGTGTGCCTCCACAGGATTCCTGCCAGTAGAGATCAAGAAGAGCATAATCACCAGGGAAATATATATTGAGTGACTCAGGTGGACCTTGACTTTTTATTTCAGTCATTTAAATTAGAAAAAGCCAAAGTGTATGCATTTGCTTATATATACGTACATATGTATGTATGTACGTACACATGTACATACATCTCGGGTGAAATGACAAAGAAAACTTGATGACTGATAGGTTCCTATGATATATAGAAACTGTTTGCAGTTCTGAAAAGCCTTTTCTTTTCTTACCATATTTAATGAGAGCTCCAGGGATCCAAGCCAAATGTGATCTTGGCCCCTTATGATGAAACCATGGATAATAAGATCTTATCCTTCATTTCAAACCTGAGAGAGTAGAAGGAAAAAGGTTCAGATTCTTGCTGTAGGTAAAGAAATGCACACTCAGCCATGCATGTTCTTTCCTGATTAATGCTCGGCTGAAACTTCTCCAAATCAGTCACTGAATTCAGAGATTGTTTCCAGGAACATCTGAAAGAATGAATGAGAATACAATTCTCTTTTCATTCAGTTAGGATCCAGTATAATTGTAGAAAATTTAATCCAAATAACAAGAATAGGAATTAAAATAATCATTCGGTCCCTGAAGAAACACTCAAAATTATGGTTCTGGCAGAAGTCTTCTCCCAGGGAGTGCTTCAAGGTAAGTCCTGATGTCATTGCTACATCACAGTGTCAGAGTATACTGCACGGAACCAACAGGCTTTGAAGTCAGAGTACTTGAATTTGAGTTTTTCTACACATTAGCTGTGACTTGGTCTCTTTCTGCCTCCATTTTTTAATCTGCAAGCAAGGTTGTTGTGGGTCACAGACCCTAGAATGGTCTATGAAGCCTGTTGGAACCTAGATAAAGCTGTGTCAGTGGGGAAGAGCTATCAGGGGTCGTGCTGAGACCTAGCAAGACTAGGGCACAATTTATGACCACTGCAGAGCTGCCACTGAGAATTCCAGCTGTGCAATCAGTGTCAGGACCTGGAGGAGCAGTGGATGGCTTTTGAGGACCCTGGCTCTTTCCCATGGGCATGAAGTTGTGCAAGCCGTTCTCCTCCCCACCCCTCTCCATACTACCTGGAAACCATGTTAGGGCAAAAAATGGAAGGGGAGGATATTTGAGACACTAAACATTTTTATTAAAGAGGATCTAAACACTGCCTGCAGGGATTGTTTAAATTAGATGGGACATTTTGTTAATTATCCTGTCAACTAGTAGGTGGGGTCTACTTGATTCATTACAGATTTATTATAGATCACAGAAGCTATAATTGTTGTGCATCTCTGAATGTAGTGTATCAGTCACAGTCAGGAGATTAAGCTTCAATGACAAACAGCCCCCAAATATTGTGATTTATAACAACTAATAGCAAGTTTGATTCTTATTTAAGTTACATTTTATCATAATTTGGTTAAGACTCTGTTCCAGGTCACTTCCACACTGAGACCCAGGCTGACAGAGAAACTTCTATCTGGAAACTTGCTGTGCTGATGTATGTGCTGCCACTTAAAGCTTCAGCCTAGAGGTCACACACACACAGAGTCACATAGCCATGCCTGAGTTTAAGAGGGTAGACAACATTATTTTCCTACATGGTAGGGCACTGAATATTTGGGAACAACTGCACCCATTGTAGGTGTAACATAATCTGCTATACTTGCAGCTTATTTACTCTTTAAAGTCATTGCCTTATAGGATTCCTTTGAGCTATAGCAAATGGTTTGTCAATTTACAATGACTGATAATGCCCTGAGAGTAACTCAGAGGCCTCTTTGCAGGCTCTTTCTGTGTTTTCCCATTTCTGGTGGTACAGAATTTGTATTCCTGGCTGGGCTCTCAAGACAGCCAGACTCCCCTAGTGCCCCCCTTTTAACAGCTTTATTGAGATATTTTTGACATAAAAATTGCATATTCTTAAGGTGTATAATTTGATATCTTGGTAATGAAAAGATCACCACAATCAAGCTAACTAACATCTCCATCACTCTACCTCTACATCTACATGTTCACAAAAATTAAGAAATATTTCAAAATAAATATGAAGTGATAAAAAAAGAGAAGCATTTTTTTGTTTCTGTTATTTTTTTTATTTTTATTTTTGTATTTTTCTTAAATGAAAAGCAGGGAGGCAGAGAGATAGACTCCTGTATGTGCCCAACCGGGATCTACCTGGCAATCCCATTAGGGGGCGATGCTCTGCTCATCTGGGCCTTTGCTCCATTGCAACCATAGCCATTCTAGCGCCTGAGGTGGAGGCTATGAAGCCATCCTCAGCACCTGGGCCAACTTTGTTCCAGTGGAGCCTTGGCTGCAGGAAGGGAAGAGAGAGATATAGAGAAAGGAGAGGGGGAGGGGTGGAGTAGAAGATGGGTGCTTCTCCTATGTGCCCTGGCTGGGAATCGAACCAGGGACATCCACATGCTGGGCTAATGCTCCACCACTGAGCTAACCGGCCAGGGCTTTTTTTTTCTTTATTAAACAAGAATATCAGAAAAGCAAATGACAGGTCAAAGAAAGTTGTTCAATTAGGCAAATGAGATGCAAAACCAACTTTTATTTCATATGTGAAAATGCACTATACAAAAGGCTGAAGAAAGTACTGGAGTATCTGCATGTTCCCTGATCCCCTAATTTCTGTAGTTGCTTATCTGTTGTCTCTACTGAATGGGGTACTATGTGTCAGAGCCTCCCCTTCCTGCACTGATCACAGGGCAGGGGGAGGGTAGAGGTGTGAAGCAAAGATATCACTATTTTCTGTTTTTTCTTCATAGCTTGGGCATTGTGTGTAGGGAAGGAAACCAGTTCTTCTGGTTGTCCCGTATTTCCCTACCTTTTTACTCCCACACCTAGTGGAGTGTTCTATGAACCAGCAGATTAGCATCTGGTGACTTTGTTTTTATAAGTCTAAGTGTAGGTGGTGGCAGGGGTGCAGGATTTAGTGTGGTACCCTAATTTCGTACTCTGTCAAAATATAATACATATTGGCCTATCACACCAGCTATGGAGCCTTCTCTTTGCAGCTTTTCCCTAGGGAGTGAGTGGTGGTACATCTTTGTAAAATGAATGCATGGAGGAAGACTTGCCCCCAGCAACAGCACCATGCGGCCGCAGTGGCACCTGGGCAGTGGTGGCCAGTGCTGCTGCTTTTCACCCTGCAGAACCTGTCTGCACTCGAACCCTGCGCTAGGTGACCCCGTGGGCTTTGCTGCTCTTCCAGCATGAGCAGGGCCACTTCTTCACAGTTCTTGGCTGTTCTGAGCAGTTCTGGGCCTCCTTGGCCATGGCAGCCTTGGCTCGAGCGCAGCCATTAGATGCAGAGTTTCCAGAAGGGGAACCATTTGAACTTGTGCTCCGTGCTCCGGTGCTATGGCTTGCCCCTGGGCTGTGACACCATCTGTACCCTAGTTCTTGGTGCTGACCATTCCCCTCCTTTCTGTGCGTTCAGTGATGCTGTAAGAGAGGTCAGATGGTAGGAAAGCAGGTGACCCTCTCTGCTTTTTTCCTCTTTGGCTTGGGGGCCCATCTCACTGTTCTCTCAGACCAGGTATCCTGCATGGCCCAATAGGGTGAAGTTGCTGCCATGTTGCCTCTGAAGGTCAAAGGCCAGCACTTCTACTTCTTGGACAAAGCTGGACATTTCTCCAACAGGAAACACTTTGATAACACTGTGGGTGCCTAATCCAGCTTGTGAAAAAACAACCTTGGGAAACTCACCCCTCCCAGAGAAGAATAAAAACTGTACCTTAGGGATGGGGTTACAACCCTAGTCCCACAAGGAGACTCAAGATTCATGGACAGAAAATAAAAGCAAGCATTCCAACAGTAGGTTCCTGAAAAATAAAAAAGAATAAGTGGCGAACTTAGATCCAGAGGCCCTAATAGATATTGTTTCAACACTGTCACCTTGGTATTTGTGGATTAAAAGTTGCACTCACTTGAGCTGGCAGTACAGTTTCCATCTCTGCGGGCGGGTCTGATGAGCCTGTGCGGCAGGATGCAGGGAGCATCTATTTGCAGTTTTGGAGGAGAGAGCCAATGGGAGAAGAATAAGGAGGAACAGGGAGACATCCTGTTGTTTGTCTGACATTGCTCCGTTGGTCTGGCCCTCTGGCCATGTGTGAGAACATGATGGAAGGAAAAACTACAGGTATAATCTGAAGATACAGGTTTCTTGGAGGACTTGGTGAGGCTCTCGGGTACAAGTAACTTGTTTTAGTGCAAATGCAGTCCTGCCAGCTGGATCCTGGGGACTCCCAAAAGTATCTGAATGAGCGTTTGTGTGTGTGTGCACATGTGCATGTAGAATCTAAATTCTACATTAGCAGGTGGAGCAAAAATCAAGGAATTATGGGTTATTATCAGTATCATGACCTCATCTGAACCTAGCAGATGGTGAGGCTAGGTAATATTTCAGTCAGAGACCAAATCCACTGTCTGGTAGTTGCCTCTGGGTTGGGTAGTGAAACCTTCCCTGGCCCCGAGCTTTCTGATAACTGTTAATCTTGCTCAAACCGCACACGCCCAAATTCTTGGAACTGTCTGTCCCCAAGGCCGTTCCAGGACCTGCACGCCTCACCCGGTCGACCGTTACCATCCTCCCCCCTCTGCAGATATAAAAAACCCAAAAACCCTCCCCGGGCGCGCCTTCACAGACTCACATCCGAGGGTCAGTGAACTCGCCCGGAGCTCCCAATAAAGCCTGATTTCGCTTATTCGGCTGTTTGGTTCTTCGCTTATTCGGCTGTTTGGTTCTTCGCTTATTCGTTCATTGGCAGCACGTTAGGGTCTTCCATCTTTCATTTGGTGCTGAAACCCGGGAGAGGGGTTTTTGTGACTCACCTCGGCCTTCTGGCTGGGGCAGGAGTCCCCCCTCTCTCCCCCTTGCCTCGTGCCGCCCGTCGTTTCGGACTCTGGGTTCCCTAAGACCTCTATCGCCAATTGTGAGTAACCTGGTTTCTCTTCCGCTTTCTCTGGTCCTGCGTCTCCACCGGGGTTTCTCGTCCTAGACTAGGCCAAGCCGAGAACCCCTCCATCCGCCGGCTCCTGGAGTCTTTATAGGGGTTCAATCGGAAGGGACGCCTTTCGGCTGCTCTCCTATCTCTGTCCTGAGACCTCTCATTTAGGTCTCCTGTCGGGAGATGGGTATCTGGAAGGGACGCCTCTCTCCTCTGACGCCTAGGACCAAAAGGCCGGCCAAATTATAGGGAACTCTGAATCCAAAATAGACCCAAAAACACCTCTAGGGTGTCTCCTACGAAATTTTTCCAAATGGGGGTACACTCAAACCCTCCGTCGGAAGAAACTCATTTTTCTGTCACGGGTCGCATGGCCTCAATATAACCTGGACAATAGGTCCCACTGGCCTCCAATGGGCACTTTTGATTTTAATGTCCTCCAAGACCTGGACAATTTCTGCCGCCGGACAGGAAAAGATTCTGAGGTCCCTTATGTTCAGGCTTTCTGGGACCTTCGTTCCCGCCCCAACCTTTGCTCCCAATGTTCTACCCACCAAATTTTTCTAGCCCTGACTTCTCCTCCTCCCAAAACTTCCTCCCAGGAACCCCCTCCTTACTCTCAACCTGATGACCTTCCCTACCACCTATCTCCCCCTCCGGCTCTCCCCCGTGAAAACCTCCCAGACCCGGGCCAGGTTCCGGCTCCTTCCGCCCCTCTGGTTCCTTCTGCCCCACCTCCTGCAGACCCCCTAACTTCTCCCGTCGCAGCCCATACCAGGTCACACAGTTCCCAGTCGTCATCTGCTGTCCTTGCCCCCCTCCGCGAGGTAGCTGGGGCGGAGGGGCTGGTCGGGTACATGTTCCCTTTTCTCTCCACGACGTCTCACAGATCGAGAAAAGGCTAGGATCCTTCTCGGCTGACCCCTCCACCTACATTAAGGAATTCCGTTACCTGACTCAGACATATGACCTGACCTGGCATGACATTAAGGTCATTTGTACCTCCACCCTCACCCCCGAGGAGCATGAACGCATCCTCACTGCCGCTCGGCAGCAGGCAGACAGAGACCACTTAGTAAACAACCAAACTCCTCTCGGCACAGAGGCAGTCCCTGGGGAAGACCCTAACTGGAATTATCAACCTGGCCAAGGGTCTAACATCCCCCGCAGGAACCTTATGCTCCAATACTTAATCAGGGGCATGGATGCAGTTTCCAACAAGGTTGTTAACTATGACAAACTAAGGGAAATTACTCAACTCCCTGAAGAAAACCCTGCCCTTTTCCTTAACCGCTTCCAGGAAGCTTTAATACGATATACCCGCCTAGACCCAGGGTCACGCAATGGGGCCACAGTTCTAGCCTCCCACTTCATCTCTCAGTCAGCCCCAGATATCAGAAAAAAACTGAAAAAGGCTGAAGAGGGCCCCGAGACTCCCATCCAAGACCTGGTAAAAATGGCCTTTAAGGTCTTCAACGCCCGGAAGCAAACGGCTGAAGCCGCCTGCCTTGAATGGCTACAGCAAAAGGTAAACCTCCAAACCCAAGCCCTGGTTGCAGCCCTTCGGCCGGTAGGGGAACCGGCAAAAAAGCCAACCTCCAAAGGAGGGCAGCGCACACCACCGGGTGCCTGCTTTAAATGCGGCAAAGAGGGCCACTGGGCCAAGGCCTGCCCGCAACCAAGGCCCCCTACCAAGCCTTGCCCACAATGCAAACTCATGGGCCACTGGAAGTCGAACTGCCCGACCCTGGCTCAGCCCGCGGCACCTCAATGCCGGGGAACTGAGAACCAGGCATTTCCAGTCTCAGAACTGCTGGGCTTAATGGACGATTGAGGGGGTCCTGGCTCTCCGACTCCGGTTACCCTCACCGAGCCCAGGGCTACGCTCCAGGTAGCGGGTAAGTCTGTTTCCTTTTTAATAGACACGGGGGCTACCTACTCTGTCCTTCCCTCCCATTCGGGCCTTACAGCTCCTTCCCAGGTCTCAGTCATGGGAATCGACGGATCACCCTTGACCCCACGGGGGACGACCCTCCTTAATTGCCTATTTGAGGGTCACCCATTCTCACACTCCTTCCTAGTTATACCCTCCTGCCCAGTTCCCCTCCTGGGGAGAGACATTTTGTCCAAACTCCGGGCAAGTATTTCTTTTTCCCCCAAGCAGGTCTTTTTACTAGCATTAGTGCCAGGTCCCGATCCTGAGCCGGACTCGGACCGCAGGGTACAGCTTTTACCCGGGATAAACCCTGAGGTCTGGGATACGGGCACCCCCACTGTAGCCTCACACCACACTCCTGTCTTAATTAAACTTAAGGACCCATCTTCTTTTCCCAACCGCCCACAGTTTCCTATCTCACACACCCATAGGATGGGACTCTTGCCCATCATCACCAAACTTAAGACACAAGGCTTACTAATTCCCACCAACTCGCCTTGTAACACTCCAATTCTTCCTGTTAAAAGACTTCAGCACAATACCGCCTTGTACAAGATCTCTGCATCATCAATTCAGTGGTTATCCCCATATCCCCAATAGTCCCTAACCCATACACCCTTCTCTCACACATTCCCCCTAATACCACCCACTTCTCAGTCCTTGACCTCAAGGATGTTTCTTCACCATACCTCTCCACCCGGATTCCTACTTTCTCTTTGCTTTCACCTGGGAGGACCCGGTCTCTAATACCGCCCAACAACTGACCTGGACGGTCCTCCCCCAGGGATTCCGGGACAGCCCTCATCTATTCGGGCAGGCACTGGCAACAGACCTACTTGCCTGCAATATAACTCCCTCCAGCCTTCTACAATACGTAGATGACCTCTTAGTCTGCTCCCCAAGTGAGGCCGAATGCCTCAAAGCTACCACCCTCTTACTGAATTTCCTTTACAATAGGGGGTATCGGGTATCTGCCAAGAGGGCACAAATAGCCACCCCATATGTCACTTACCTTGGCCTCTTGGTCACCCCGACCCACCAAGCCATCACCACCGACAGGTTGCAGGCTCTTTGGGGCCTACAAACCCCCCACCTTGGCAGCTGAAATCCAGTCATTCCTAGGGCTAGTAGGTTTCTTTCGCCACTGGGTCCCAAATTTTGCCCTTTTAGCCAAACCTCTCTACCTAGCAGCCAAGGAGGTGCCTGAGGGACCTCTGACCTCCCCCGAGACTGTCCGCAGGGCCTTCTCGGCTCTTCTAGGGGCCCTCTGCTCGGCCTCGGCCCTGGCTTTACCTAACCCCTCACATCCTTTTGTCCTCTATACTGAAGAAAGACAACACTTGGCTCTAGGAGTTCTGGCCCAGCCGGCGGGTCCAACTCTAGTCCCAATAGCTTATCTCTCCAGACAGTTAGATCCCACCACCCATGGATGGCAAACCTGCCTATGAGCTCTCGTAGCCGCCGCTGATCTCACCACCGAGGCTCTGAAGATTAATCTCCAACAGCCACTACAGGTTTTTTCCCCCCATCGCCTCACAGACCTCCTCTCACATCAGGCTTTGGCTCACCTTGGGCCTTCTCGACTCCAGCTGTACCACCTCCTCTTCATAGAAAACCCCTCCATCACTCTCTCTAACTGCAACTCTCTTAACCCAGCCACCCTCCTTCCCGTCTCTGACGCACCTCCCTCTACCCACTCTTGCATCGAAGTTTTAGAACATTCTAAATCTCCCCACTCTGACCTTGTGGCTCATCCATTGCCTAAGGCCCAACATACCCTTTACATTGATGGCAGTTCAATCTCTGAACCTCCGGGGCCCTGGCGAGCCGCCTATGCCATCGTTTCTGACACCCAGGTCATCGAGGCAAACAGCCTCCCCCCTGGGAACTACCTCCCAACAGGCTGAACTGGTTGCCCTAACCCGGGCCCTCATCTGGGCAAAGGATAAGGCAGTTAACATATACACTGATTCTAAATATGCCTTTCTTATTGTCCACTCTCACTGTATGATCTGGAAGGAACGAGGCTTCCTCACGACTAAGGGAACACCTGTTCTAAATGGCAAGCTCATTTCCAAACTTATACAGGCCATCCAACTCCCTTCACAAATAGCCATCATACATTGTAAGGGCCACCAGACCTCCAATTCCCCCATAGCTAAGGGAAATGCCTTTGCTGACAAAACAGCACGTTCCATGGCACGCCCACACCCAACCTCTACTAACTGCTTTCTCTCAAAAACATACAACCCCCAATACTCCTCCACAGAGCAAAATCTTTTTCAATCTTCCCCTGAGGTCCAGATCAAGGATGGATGGGCTTTCAAAAATGACCTCCTCATCCTCCCACAGTCTCAGAGATACCAAATAATCGCTGACATTCACAAATCCTTACACATTGGACCTAAAGCCCTTTTTCATTTTCTATCTCCTCTATTCCACCACAACCATCTCCAGCAAACCATCCAAGACGTTCATTCCTCTTGCTCCACCTGTTCCAGGACAAACAGCCAAGGGGCCTGCCATGTCCGTCGCCCACTCCACCAAATGCAGGGCCACCTGCCTGGGCAGGATTGGCAGGTCGACTTCACCCACATGCCCAGACACAAAAACCTCAAATACCTTCTAACTATGGTGGATACTTTTTCAGGATGGATCGAGGCTTTCCCCACAACCTCTGAAACCGCGGGGACAGTAGCTGACCACCTAATCCGAGACATCATCCCTCGCTTCGGTTTGCCCTCCTCCATCCAGTCGGACAACGGACCTCCCTTCATCTCCAAAATCACTGAGGCTGTCTCCACTTCCCTTGGTATACAGTGGAAGCTGCACACAGCCTACCATCCTCAATCATCTGGTAAGGTAGAAAGGGCCAATGGGCTCATCAAAGACCATCTGACCAAACTCAGCCTGGAGCTCCGTCAGTCTTGGCCTACCCTTCTCTCCCTGGCTCTGACCCATCTAAGAGCTACCCCCAGGGGGCCTTCCCAACTTAGCCCCTTTGAACTCCTCTACGGCCGACCTTTCCTCCTGTCAACTTCATCTTCTCCACACCCACCCCCTCTAGCTTCATACCTGCCCTACCTCTGCCTCCTCCATTCTCTTCTTAGGGAACACGCCAACTCGGCCCTTCCTGAACCTAGCCCTGGGGCTGGGCCAACAGAGCAGGTCACCTCAGGGGACCGGGTCTTTATAAAGACCCTTTCCCTAAAACCTCTCACCCCCAAGTGGGAAGGACCCTACACGGTAGTCCTGACTACCCCGTCCGCAGTTAAAGTTCTAGGAATCTCTGCATGGGTCCACCTTTCCAGAGTAAAAAGGGCTCCAGCACAAACGTACTCTTGCACACCTTTGGGCCCCACTAAACTTAAAATTCACAAACACTGACTCCGTATTCAGCAATATGGTCCTCTGTCTCCTTTTCCTCATTCTACAAGCCTCCTTCTCTCCAGTCTCAGTTACTTTCACACCCTCACTTTTAGAATCCTCTGCAGAACCAACTAAGGGCCCTCATGAGCCAGACGGTACATGAGATACTACTGCTATGCCAATACCAACCCCTTGGAACCCGAGACCCTGACTACAACAACACAATCCCTTACCCCTAACGACGCCCCCGTACAGCAGGAAGTAGCCAGACAAGACCACGTCGCCCCACTCCTTATACCAAAGAGTCAGGAATGTCCGGTAGTTGCCTCTGGGTTGGGTAGTGAAACCCTCCCTGGCCCTGAGCTTTCTGATAACTGTTAATCTTGCTCAAACCGCACACGCCCAAATTCTTGGAACTGTCTGTCCCCAAGGCCGTTCCAGGACCTGCACGCCTCACCCGGTCGACCGTTACCATCCTCCCCCCTCTGCAGATATAAAAAACCCAAAAACCCTCTACGGGTGTGCGTTCACAGACTCACATCCGAGGGTCAGTGAACTCGCCCGGAGCTCCCAATAAAGCCTGATTTCGCTTATACGTCTGTTTGATTCTTCGCTTATTCGTTCATTGGTGGCACGTTGGGGTCTTCCATCTTTCATCCACCACCAAAAAAATCTAAAAAAGAAACCTAAAACCCCCAAACCTAAGAAACAAACCAGGAATTCCAGAGGTGATTCTTTTTTTTACAAGGAGTTTTATTGAAGTTTTAGTTGGCATGCAAAACTGCATGTATTTGAAGCACACAATTTGATAATTTTTGACATGTCTTCAACTGTAAGACCACAATTAAGACAGTAACCATTTGCAATCCTCACTCCTGACCCTTTTTGTCCCCTCCAGTGACAATCTGCTTTCTGTCACTGTACATTAGTTAACATTTTTTAGATATTTTTTTATTAACTTTAATGGGGTGACACCAATAAATCAGGGTACATATGTACAATGAAAACATCTCCAGATTATCTTATCATTCAATTATGCTGCATACCCATTACCCAAAGTCAAATTGTCCTCTGTCACCTTCTATCTGGTTTTCCCTGTACCCCTCCCCTTCTCCCTATCCAACCCTCCCATTCCTCCCCCCACCCCGTAACCACCACTCTCTTGTCCATGTCTCATAGTCTCACTTTTATGTCCCACCTATGTATGAAATCATGCTCTTCTCAGTTTTTTTTTCTGATTCACTTATTTCACTCCGTATAATGTTATCAAGGTACAACCATTTTGTTGTAAATGACCCGATGTCATCATTTCTTATAGCTGAATAGTGTTCCATAGTATATATGTACCAAAGCTTTGTAATCCACTCGTCTTCTGACGGACACTTGGACTGTTTCCAGATCTTCGCTATTGTGAACAATGCTGCCACGAACATGAGGGCGCATTTCTTCTTTTCGAACAGTGTTATGGTGTTCTTAGGGTATATTCCTAAAAGTGGGATAGCCAGGTCAAAAGGCAGTTCGGCTTTTAATTTTTTGAGGAATCTCCAAACTGTTTTCCAAAGTGGCTGCACCAGTCTGCATTCCCACCAGCAGTGCAGAAGGGTTCCCTTTTCTCCACATCCTCGCCAGCACTTATTCTGTGTTGTTTTGCTGATGAGTGCCACTCTGACTGGTGTGAGGTGATATCTCATTGTGGTTTTAATTTGCATTTCTCTAATGATTAGTAATGTTGAGCATTTTTTCATATGACTTTTGTCCATCTGTATGTCTTCTTTGGAGAAATTTCTATTAATTTCTTTTGCCCATTTTTTGATTGGATTGTTTGTCTTCCTGGTGTTGAGTTTTATAAGTTCTTATAAATTTTGGTTATTAACCCCTTATCAGACGTGCTGTCGAATATGTTCTCCCATTGTGTGATTTGTCTTTTTATTCTGTTCATATTGTCTTTAGCTGTGCAAAAACCTTTTAGTTTGATATAGTCCCATTTGTTTATCCTGCCTTTTATTTCATTTGCCCGAGGAGATAAATCGGCAAATATATTGCTGCTACAGATGTCAGAAAGCTTGCTGCCTATGTTTTCTTCTAAGATGCTTATTGTTTCACGGAGTACGTTTAAGTCTTTTATCCATTTTGAATTTGTTATTGTGCATGGTGTAAGTTGAAGGTCTAGTTTCATTTTTGTGCAGGTAGATGTCCAATTTTCCCAACACCATTTGTTAAAGAGGCTGTCTTTACTCCATTGTATGTTCTTTCCTCCTTTGTCAAATATCAGTTGTCCATAAAGGTGTGGGTTTATTTCTGGGTTCTCTGTTCTCTTCCATTGATCAATGTGCCTGTTCTTTTGCCAGTACCAGGCTGTCTTGAGTATAATGGCCTTGTAGTAAACCTTGATATCCAGAAGAGTGATACCACCTGCTTTATTTTTTCTTTTTAAGATTGCTGAGGCTATTTGTGTTCTATTTTGGTTCCATATAAATTTTTGGAATATGTTTTCTATATCTTTGAAGTATGTCATTGGTATTTTAATTGGTATTGCATTGAATTTATAAATTGCTTAGGGTAATATAGACATTTTAATGATGTTTATTCTTCCTAGCCATGAGCATGGTATATGCTTTCACTTGTTTGTATCTTCCTTGATTTCTTTTATCAATGTTTTATAATTTTCCGAGTACAAGTCGCTAACCTCCTTGGTTAAATTTCCTCCTAGGGATTTTATTTTTTTGGCTGCAATAGTGAAGGGGATTGTTTCCTTATTTTCTTTTGCTGACAGTTCATTGTTTGTATATAGAAATGCCTCTGATTTCTGCGTATTAATTTTATATCCTGCCACCTTGCTGAATTCATTTATAAGGTCCAGTAGTTTTTTGACTGAGACTTTAGGGTTTTCTATATACAATATCATATCATCTGCAAAAAGTGACAGTTTTACTTCTTCTTTTCCAATTTGTATGCCTTTTATTTCTTCTTCTTGTCTGATTGCTATAGCTAGGACTTCCAGAACTATGTTGAATAAAAGTGGTGAAAGTGGGCAACCCTGCCTGGTTCCTGATCTTAAGGGGATTGCTTTTAATTTTTGTTCATTTAGTATGATGTTTGCTGTCGGTTTGTCGTAGATGGCCTTTATCATGTTAAGGAATGTTCCTGGTATTCCCACTTTACTGAGAGTTTGGGCATGAATGGGTGCTGGATTTTATCAAATGCCTTTTCTGCATCTCTTGAAATTATCATGTGATTTTTGTCCTTCCTTTTGTTTATGTGATGAATCACATTGATTGATTTGCGAATATTGAACCAGCCTTGCCTCTCCAGAATAAATCCCACTTGAGCATGGTATATGATTTTTTTCATATATTGATGGATCCGGTTGGCTAATATTTTGTTGAGAATTTTAGTGTCTAAATTCATCAGGGATATAGGCCTATAATTTTCTTTCTTTGTGTTGTCTTTGCCTGGTTTTGGGATCAGAACTATGCTCGCCTCATTAAAGGAGTTTGGAAGTTTTCCTTTCTCTTGAATTTTTTGAAATAACTTGAGGAGGATAGGAGTTAGTTCTTCTTTGAATTTTTGATAGAATTCACTTGTGAAGCCATCAGGCCCAGGACTTTTCTTTTTTGGGAGTTTTTTGATAACTGTTTCAATCTCATCTGTTGTAATTGGTCTGTTTAGGTGTTCTGATTCTTCCAGATTGATTTTTGGAAGTTTATATGATTCAAGAAATTTGTCCATTTCATCTAGATTGTCTAATTTTTTGGCATAGAGTTCTTCATAGTATTTTCTTACAATGCTTTGTATCTCTGTTGTGTCAATTGTTATTTCTCCACTGTCCTTTCTAATTGTATTTATTTGAGACCTCTCTCTTTTTTTCTTGGTGAGTCTAGTTAAAGGTTCATCAATCCTGTTTACATTTTCAAGGAACCAGCTCCTGGTTTCATTGATCCTCTGTACTGTTTTCTTCGCCTCTATGTCATTTATTTCTGCTCTGATCTTTAATATTTCCTTCCTTCTACTTGTCCTGGGTTTTATTTGTTGTTGTTTTTCTAGTTCTTTTGGCTGCATGGTCAGCTTGCTTATTTGAGCTTTTTCTAGCTTCTTATGATATGCCTGTAGTGCAATGAACTTCCCTCTCAGTACTGCTTTTGCTGTGTCCCATAAATTTTGAGTTAACGTATGCTCATTATCATTTGTTTCTAGAAACTTTTTTATTTCTTCTTTGATCTCATTGTTAATCCATTCATTATTTAATATCATGCTATTTAGTTTCCAAGTGTTTGAGTATTTTTCAGTTTTTCTTCTGAATGGTTAATTTCTAGTTTCATGGCATTGTGATCAGAGAAAATGCTTGATATGATTTCAATCTTCTTAAATTTATTGAGACCATTTTTGTGTCCTAAAATGTGGTCTATCCTAGAAAACGTACCATGAGCACATGAGAAGAATGTATATTCTACTGCTTTAGGGTGAAAAGTTCTGAAGATATCTATTAAATCAAGTTGATCTAGTGTATCCTTTAAGTCTGCTGTTTCTTTATTAATTTTCTTTATTGAGGATCTATCCAGTGTTGTTAGAGGGGTATGGAAATCCCCTACTATTATAGTACTACTGTTAATCTCGCCGTTTATAGCCATCAAAGTCTGCTTTATGTATGTCGGGGCTCCTGTATTTGGTGCGTAGATATTTATAATGGTTATATCTTCCTGTTGAATTGTTCCCTTTATCATTATGTAGTTTCCTTTTTTATCTCTTACTACAGCCTTTGTTTTAAAGTCCACTTTGTCAGATATAAGTACTGTTACCCTGGCTTTTCTTTCATTCCATATGCATGAAATATTTTTTTCCATCCTTTTACCTTCAGTCTATGTGCACCTTTTGTTTTAAGGTGTGTCTCTTGTAGACAGCATATGTATGGGTCCTGTTTCTTTATCCATGCAGCTACCCTATGTCTTTTGATTAGATCATTTAATCCATTTACATTTAAGGTTATTATTGATATGTAGTTGTTTATTGCCATTTTGTTCTTTAAAGCTGTATTTCTTTTAATTTTTTTTTTTGCTATATTCTTTCTTACCTTTGAACTGTTCACAACAGGCCCCTTAGAATCTCTTGCAGAATTGGTTTGGTTTTAATGAATTCCTTGAGGCTTTCTTTGTCTGGAAAGCTCTTTATTTCTCCTTCAATTTTAAATGTTAGCCTTGCTGGATAGTGTAGTCTTGGTTGTAGGTTCTTGTTCCGCATTACTTTGAATATATCTTGCCATTTTCTTCTGGCCTCAAGTGTTTCTGTTGAGAAGTCCGAAGTCATCCTAATGGGGGCTCCTTTGTAGGTGATAGCCTTTTTTTCTCTAGCAGCTTTTAAGATTTTTTCTTTATCTACTAGCTTTGGTATTTTAACTATGATGTGTCTTGGTGTAGATCTTTTTGGGTTTCTCTTTAATGGAGTTCTCTGTGCTTCTTGAACGTGTGGAATGTTTCCAAGCCTTAATTTAGGGAAGTTTTCTGCCATGATTTGATTGAACACAATTTCCATTTGCTGTCCTCTTTCTTCTTCTTCAGGCACCCCTATGTTGCAAATGTTGTTTCTCTTCATGTTGTCACAGAGTTCCCTTAGAGTTTCCTCACATTTTTTGAGTCTCTTTTCCTTATTTTTCTCTGCTTCTGTAAGTTTGTTTATTGTGTCCTCTAACTTGCTGATTCGATGCTCAGTGTGATTCATCCTGCTTTTAATTCCTTCCATTGTGGTCTTCAGTTCTGATACTGTATTTGTCACATCTGTCTGATTCTTTTTTATTATTTCAATTTCGTTTTTTATACTTGTTATCTCTTTATTTAGGTGCTCATAGTGACTATCCATTGTTGCTCTAATTTCTTTGAACATCCTATCATTATTCTAAATTCTGCTTCTGGTAGTTTGGTTATATCTGGTTCATTCAGGTCCTTTTCTGGGGATTTCTCTTGATTCATTTGGTTTGCACTCCTCTGCCTGCCCGTTTTATCTGTGTATAAGCAAGTTGTGGCCACTGGAGTCAAATAGGTGTTGCCTTTGTGTTCTCTAGGTGTGTTCTGTCAGCAGGCCTGCCACTCCCTCTGCCGCTGCCTAGGGCGGTGGGTATATGCGTTGCCAGCACCGGCTCACTACATCTATTGCTGTGATTTCCTCTTCTCCTCCATTGGAGGGGCTGTCACTCAAGTCACTAGCCTTAGCACCCAGGGCAGAAGTGAGCACCTTTGCTCAGCTGTGGACCCAGCCCATTTCTGGAAGGCTTACGCCCAGCCCCCACAGTCAGAGCCTGCTTGCCACAGTTTCGCGGGTTGGGCAGGGCTTTTGACGTGCTCTCAGCTGTGAGCCTTTGCCTGTCCAGAATTTAGCCCCGCCCTTGAGGCCAGGGCCTTCCTGCGCAGGGTCGAAAACCAAAAACCGCCTTTTATTGGGCCGGGCGTTTTTGCTGGCGTAAGCTCAGCTGGTAGCTTCTGATCGTTCCGGATCCTACCCCGCCCCCACGTTCGGAGCCAGCTCAGGCACGTAGGATGGTAATCCGCAGTTTCTCCGGCCTGGCGGGGCTAGCAGCGTGAGCTCAGCTGCGAACTTCCGCTGGTCTCGGTGTCTCCCTTGCCCCGGCGTTAGGTGCCCCCCACTCACACACACAGAATGGCACACCACAGTTTCTCCGTCTGGGCAGGGTTGGCAGCGTGAGCTCAGCTGTGAGCTCCTTGCCCGTCCTGATCTTAGCCCCGTCCCCGCGGTCAGGGCCAGCTTGCGCAGGGTCGCAGAGCAGATCTCTGCCCGTTTTTTTCTCTGTAGGTGGGATTGCAGGCGGCCCGCAGCTAAAGGACCGCTTTCGCGGGTCCCCTCCGCCCCTGCTGGGCTAGACCGAGCTCACACCGGTTGCGCCTCTGCCCATGCCAACAGGACCGCGTTTCAGCGTCCTGCCGCAACCACACCCTTCAGTAACCCTCAGGGAGATAGAAGTGACCTAAGTCTCCCCACTGTAGGCCTGGGAGCTCCCTCCCTCTAAGCAGCTCTGCTCTAATTGCCGCGGGAGAGCTTGTTTGGCTAGTGTCCTGCCTCCCTTTGCTGGTATTGCTAGTTCCAGGGGAAATATTTGTTTTCGATTAGGGAAGTGACTTAGCCCAGGGGTCAGGGTGGCTGTCCCTCAGAGTGTCTCTGTGCTTTCAGTCTACTCTTTGTTCCCGTTGCTCTGTTCCTCTCCTCTGTCCTCGTTCCCCAGAGCCCCGGGTGCATGGTTGTGAGAGAGGTTTTATGCGCTGTCCGTTTAAAGATTTTTGGGTCTGAGAAAACTATCTCTTTTTCACAAACAGTATCCTCACTTGCTCAACATCTCAATACTGTCCAAACGCCTCTTCTAGGCTCTGGGACTGCAGGCTGGGGCTTGGTTCCTGAGACCCAGGTCCCTCCCTCTCTGCCAAACTCTCCTCCCACCACGCGGGTCTCTCCGGGCTGCCGTTTGCTCTGGGGAGCTGGGCAGCCCTCTTCGCGTTTTCGCTATTCCTACCAGTCTCAATGTGGCTTCTGCAGTGTTCCTTGGTTGAAGAGTCCACTTAGTTTAGTTCAAAGTTGGTTTATCCAGATGGTTCTTGAAATTGAGTTATAATCCACTTTGGTTCTGGGAGTTGGAAGTTGGTACTTCTGCCTACTCCATCGCCATCTTCCCTCTCAACATTTTTAAGATACTTATACAAAATAAATAGACTCAAACAGTAAATACTTTTATTTTTAGAAAATTGTGGTAAAATATATAACACAAAACTTACCATTTTAAACTTTATTTATTTTTATTATTTTTAGCAAGAGAGACAGACATACATACAGACAGACTGACAGATGGACAGAAAGGGAGAGAGATGAGAAACATCAACTCGTAGCTACAGAATTTTAGTTGTTCATTGCTTGCTTCTCATATATGTGTTGGCCCGGGGGGGCTTAAGCCAAGCTAGTGACTCCTTGCTCAAGCCAGCGACCTTTGGGCTGAAGCCAGAAACCTTGGGGTCATGGCTATGATCCCATGCTCAAGCTGGCAATCCCACGCTCAGGCTGGTAACTTTGGAGTTTCCAACCTGGGTCCTCAGCATCCTAGGTCGTCCCTCTATTCATTGTGCCACCACCGGTCAGGCGCACTTTAGCCATTTTTAAGTATATAATTTGTGGCATTAAGTATATTCACACTGTTGTGTGACCATTACCACCATCCATCTTCAGAACTATTTTTATCTTATAAAACAGAAACTCTATATCCATTAAACCATACCCCCTCCACTTTATACAGCCCTGGCAACCACCATTCTATTTTCTGTCTTTAAGATTTTAATTATTCTAAAGGGACGGCAAGATGGCGATGGAGTAGGCGGATGTACCAACTTCCAACTCCCAGAACCAAAGTGGATTATAACTTAATTTTAAAAACCATCATCTGGATAAACCAACTTTGAACTAAATTAAGTAGACTCTTCAACCAAGGAACACTGAAGAAGCGACATTGAGACTGGTAGGAAAAGCGAAAACGCGAAGAGGGCTGCCCAGGTCCTCAGAGCAAACGGCATCCCAGAGAGACCCGCATGGCAGGAGGAGAGTTTGGCGGAGAGGGAGGGACCTGGGTCCCAGGAACCAAGCCCCAGCCTGCAGTACCAGAGCCTAGAAGAGGCGTTTGGACAATATTGAGCTGTGAAACAAGTGAGGATACTGTTTTTGAGGAAGAGACAGTTTTCTCAGACCCAATATTCTTCTTAAAGGGACAGCACAGAAAACCTCTCACAACCACTCACCTGGGGCTCCGGGGAATGGGGACAGAGGAGAGGACCAGAGCAGCGAGAAGAGAGTGTGGACTGGAAGGCACACAGAGAAACACTCTGAGGGACAGCCACCCTAACCCCTGGGCTAAGTCATTTCCCTAATCAAAAACGAATATTTCCCCTGGAACTAGCAATACCAGCAAAGGGAGACAGGACACCAAACAAACAAGCTCTTCCCCAGCACTTAGAGCAGAGCTGCTTATACGGAGGGAGCTTCCAGGACTACAATATGGAGTGTTAGGGTCTGAGCTGCAGTGCAGCCACCCACACTGCTGAGGGCCGGCTAGAGGGACGGTGGCGGCGGGACACTGAAACGCAGTTCTGTCGGGAGGGGTGGAGGTCCAGCCGGTGTGAGCTCGGTCTAGCCCAGCAGGGGCAGAGGGGATGTGTGAAAGTGGTCCTGCAGCTGCGGGCCTGCCTGTAGCCCCACCTGTGTGGGAAAAGCAGGAGGCCAGGAACGAGCAGAGAGCTGCTCTGCAACCCTGGATCCTGCGCAAGCTGGAGCTGACCACGGGGGCGGGGCTAGGACCAGGGAGAGGCGGAGGCTCGAGGCTAAGTGCATGCCAGCAGCCCCGCCAGGCAGGAGAAACAGCAGTTTGCCATCCTGCGTGCATGAGTAGGCTATGAACGCGGGGGCAGGGTTGGAGCCCTGGATGAGCAGAAGCTCACAGCTGAGCGCATGCCAGCAGCCACGCCCAGCCCAAAAAACCATGGTGTGCGATCCAGCGCAGGAGAGCCCTGGCCTCAGGGGCAGGGCTAAAGCTCTGGATCGGCAGAGGCTCACAACTGAGTGCATGTCAGCAGCCCCGTCCGACCCGAGAAACTGTGGCAAGCAGGCTCTGACCGCAGGGGCTAGGCGGAGGCCCGGGAACAGGCTGGGTCCACAGCTGAGCAAAGGTACTCACCTCTGCCCTTGGTACTGAGGCTTGTGGTTTGAGTGCAGTGCGCAGCCCAACCTGTGGGGGTGAGGCGAAGGTCCAGGCAGGCTAAGGCTTGTAGAGCCGGGCACCAGAACACAGCCCCTCCCACAGAGGATAGGTGGAAATCACAGCAACAGCCGCAGTGGGCCAGCACTGGCAACGCCCATACCCAACAGCCCTACGCAGTGGCAGAGGGGGGGTGGCGGGACTGCAGATGGACCACACCGAGAAAACACAAAGGCAACACCCATTGGACTTCAGTGGCCACAACATTCTTATACACAGAAAAAATGGGCAGGCAGAGAAATGCAACCCAAATGAATCAAGAGAAATTCCCACTGAAGGACCTGAATGAACCAGATATAACCAAATTACCAGATGCAGAATTTAAAATAATGATAGTTAGGATGTTCAAAGAAATTAGAGCAACAATGGATAGTCAATACGAACACCTAAATAAAGAGATAGCCAGTATAAAAAAGGAAATTGAAATAATAAAACAGAATCAGACAGAAATGACAAATACAGTATCAGAACTGAAGACCACAATGGAAGGAATTAAAAGCAGGATGGATGAGGCTTAGGGTCAAATCAGCAAGTTAGAGGACACATTAAACAAAGGCACAGAAGCAGAGCAGAAAAAAGAAAAGAGACTCAAAAATGTGAGGAAACTCTAAGGGAGCTCTGTTACATCATGAAGAGAAATAACATTCGCATCATAGGGATTTCTGAAGAAGAGGAGAGAGAACAAGAAATAGAAACTATGTTCAATCAAATCATAGCAGAAAACATCCCTAAATTAAGGCTGGAAAACATATCATACGATCAAGAAGCACACAGAACTCCATTAAAGAGAAACCCAAAGAAATCTACACCAAGACACATCATAGTTAAAACACCAAAGCTAAGGGACAAAGAGAAAATTTTAAAAGCTGCTAGAGAAAAAAAGGCTATCACCTACAAAGGATCCCCATAAGGATGACATTGAACTTCTCAACATAAACACTTGAGGCCAGAAGGGAATGGCAAGATATATTCAAAGTAATGCAGAACAAGAACCTACAAGCAAGACTACTCTATCCAGCAAGGCTAACGTTTAAAATTGAAGGAGAAATAAAGAGCTTCCCAGTCAAAAAAAGCCTCAAGGAATGCATTAAAACCAAACCAACTCTTCAAGAGATACTAAGGTGCCTGTTGTGAAGAGTTCAAAGGAAGGAAAGTATTGAGCAAAAGAAGAATACAGCTTTAAAAAATAAAATGGCGCCTGACCAGGCAGTGGCACAGTGGATAGAGCATAGGACTGGGATGCGGAAGACCCAGGTTCGAGACCCCGAGCTCGCCAGCTTGAGCGCGGGCCCATCTGGCTTGAGCAAAAAAAAAAGCTCGTGGGCTTGGACCCAAGGTCGCTGGCTCCAGCAAGGGTGGTTCTGTCGGCTGAAGGCCCGCGGTCAAGGCACATGTGAGAAAGCAATCAATGAACAACTATGGTGTCGCAACGGCGATGAAAAACTAATGATTGATGCTTCTCACCTCTCTCCATTCCCGTCTGTCTGTCCCTATCTATCCCTCTCTCTGACTCTCTCTCTATCCATGTAAAAAATAAAATAAAATTAAAAAAAATAAAATAAAATAAAATGGCAATAAACAACTACATATCAATAATAACCTTAAATGTAAATGGATTAAATGATTCAATCAAAAGACATAGGGTAGCTACATAGATAAAGAAACAGGACCCATACATATGCTGTCTACAAGAGACACACCTTAAAACAAAAGATGCACATAGACTGAAGGTAAAAGGATGAAAAAAAATATTTCATGCAAATGGAAATTAAAAAAAAGCCGGGGTAGCAATACTTATATCTGACAAAATGGACTTTAAAACAAAGGCTGTAGTAAGAGATAAAAAAGGAAACTACATAATGATAAAGGGAACAATTCAACAGGAAGATATAACCATTATAAATATCTACGCACCAAATATAGGAGCCCCTACATACATAAAGCAGACTTTGATGGCTATAAAGGGCAAGATTAACAGCAATACTATAATAGTAGGGGATTTCAATACCCCACTAACATCACTGGATAGATCCTCAAGAAAGAAAATTAATAAAGAAACAGCAGACTTAAAGGATAACTAAATCAACTCGATTTAATAGATATCTTCAGAACTTTTCACCCTAAAGCAGTAGAATATATATTCTTCTCAAGTGCTCATGGTACACTTTCTAGACTAGACCACATGTTAGGACACAAAAGTGGTCTCAAAAAATTTAAGAAGATTGAAATCATATCAAGCATTTTCTCTGATCACAATGCCATAAAACTAGAAATTAACCACCAAAGAAAAACTAAATAATACTTAAACACTTGGAAACTAAACAGCATATTATTATATAACGAATGGATCAACAATGAGATCAAAGAAGAAATAAAAAGTTTCTAGAAACGAATGATAATGAGCATACATCAACTCAAAATTTAAGGGACACAGCAAAAGCAGTACTGAGAGGGAAGTTCATTGCACTTCAGGCATATCATAAGAAGCTAGAAAAAGCTCAAATAAGCAACCTGACCCTGCATCTAAAAGAACTAGAAAAACAACAGCAAATAAAGCCCAGGACCAGTAGAAGGAAGGAAATAATAAAGATCAGAGCAGAAATAAGTGACATAGAGGCTAAGGAAACTATACAGAGGATCAATGAAACCAGGAGCTGGTTCTTTGAAAAGGTAAACAAGATTGATGAACCTTTAACTAGACTCACCAAGAAAAAAAGAGAGAGGTCTTAAATAAATAAAATTAGAAATGAGAGTGGAGAAATAACAACTGACACAACAGAAATACAAAGTATTGTAAGAAAATATTATGAAGAACTCTATGCCAAAAAATTAGACAGCCTAGGTAAAATGGACAAATTTCTTGAATCATATAATCTTCCAAAAATCAACCTAGAAGATTCAGAACACCTAAACAGACCAATTACAACAAATGAGATCAAAACAGTTATCAAAAAACTCCAAACAAAGAAAAGTCCTGGGCCTGATGGCTTCACACATTAATTCTACCAAAAATTCAAAGAAGAACTAACTCCTATCCTCCTTCAAGCTATTTCAAAAAATTGAAGTGGAAGGAAGACTTCCAAACTCCTTTTATGAGGCGAGCATAATTCTGATCCCAAAACCGGCAAAGACAACACAAAGAAAGAAAATTATAGGCCAATATTCCTGATGAATTTAGATGCTAAAATTCTCAACAAAATATTAACCAACCAGATCCAGCAATATATGAAAAAAATCATACACCATGATAAAGTGGGATTTATTCTGGAGAGGCAAGGCTGGTTCAATATTCGCAAATCAATCAATGTGATTCATCACATAAACAAAAGGAAGGACAAAAATCACGTGATAATTTCAATAGATGCAGAAAAAGCATTTAATAAAATCCAGTACTCATTCATGATCAAAACTCTCAGTAAAGCGGGAATACAGGGTACATTCCTTAACATAATAAAGGCCATCTATGACAAACCCACAGCAAACATCATACTAAATGAACAAAAATTAAAAGCAATCCCCTTAAGATCAGGAACCAGGCCGGGGTGCCACATTTCACCACTTTTATTCAACATAGCTCTGGAAGTCCTAGCTACAGCAATCAGACAAGAAGAAGAAATAAAAGGCACCCAAATTGTAAAAGAAGAGGTAAAACTGTCATTATTTAAAGATGATATGATACTGTATATAGAAAACCCTAAAGTCTCAGTCAAAAAACTACTGGTCCTGATAAATGAATTCAGCAATGTGGCAGGATGTAAAATTAATACTCAGAAATCAGAGCCATTTTTATATACCAACAATGATCTGTCAGCAAAAGAAATTAAGGAAACAATTCCCTTCACTATTGCAACCAAAAAAAATAAAGTACCTAGGAGTAAATTTAACCAAGGAGGTTAAGGACTTGTACTTAGGAAATTATAAAACATTGATAAAAGAAATCAAGGAAGATACAAACATGTGGAAGCATAGACCATGCTCATTGTTAGGAAGAATAAACATCATTAAAATGTCTATATCACCCAAAGCGATTTATAAATTCAATGCAATACCAATTAAAATTCCAATTACATACTTCAAAGATATAGAACACATATTCCAAAAATTAAATGGAACCAAAAAAGAACAGAAATAGCCTCAGCAATCTTAAAAAGAAAAAATAAAGCAGGAGGTATCACTCTTCCAGATATCAAGGTTTACTACAAGGTCATTATACTCAAGACAGCCCGGTACTGGCAAAAGAACAGGCACATAGATCAATGGAATAGAACAGAGAACCCAGAAATAAACCTACACCTTTATGGACAACTTATATTTGACAAAGGAGGAAAGAGCATACAATGGAGTAAAGACAGCCTCTTTAACATATGCTATTGGGAAAATTGGACATCTACCTGCAAAAAAAATGAAACTAGACCATCAACTTACACCATTCACAAAAACAAACTCAAAATAGATAAAAGACTTAAATGTAAGCCATAAAAACATAGGCAGTGAACTCTCCGACATCTGTCGCAGCAATATATTTGCCGATTTTTCTTCATGTGCAAATGAAATAAAAGGCAGGATAAACAAATGGGACTATATCAAACTAAATAGCTTTTGCACAGCTAAAGGCAATAAGAACAGAATAAAAAGACAAACCACACAATGGGAGCACATATTTGACAATACGTCTGATAAGGGGTTAATAACCAAAATATATAAAGAACTTATAAAACTCAACACCAGGAAGACAAACAATCCAATCAAAAAATGGGCAAAAGAAATGAATAGAAATTTCTCCAAAGAGGACATACAGATGGCCAATAGGCATATGAAAAATGCCCAACATCACTAATCATTAGAGAAATGCAAATTAAAATCACAATGAGATATCACCTCACACCAGTCAGAGTGGCACTCATCAGCAAAAAAACACAGAATAAGTGCTGTCAAAGATGTGGAGAAAATGGAACCCTTCTGCACTGCTGCTGGGAATGCAGACTGGGGCAGCCACTATGGAAAACAGTATGGAGATTCCTCAAAAAATTAAAAATCAAACTGCCTTTTGACCCAGCTATCCTACTTTTAGGAATATACCTTAAGAACACCATAGCACTGTTCGAAAAGAAGAAATGCGCCCCCATGTTCGTGGCAGCATTGTTCACAATAGCGAAGATCTGAAAACAGCCCGTGTTCGTCAGAGGATAAGTAGGTTAAAAAGCCTTGGTACATATATACTATGGAATACTACTCAGCCATAAGAAATGATGACATCGGAACATTTATAACAACATGGATGGACCTTGATAACATTATACGGAGTGAAGTAAGTAAATCAGAAAAAACTAAGGCCTATATGAGTTTATACATAGATGGGACATAAAAATGAGACTCAGAGACATCAACAAGAGTGTACTGGCTACCCTCAGGGAAGGGGAGGTGAGGGAGGAATTAGGGAGAGGGGAGGGGCACAAGTAAAACCAGATAGAAGGTGATGGAGTACAATAGGACAATTTGACTTTAGGTGATGGGTACGCAATATAATCAAATGTCAAAATAACCTGGAAATATTTTCTCTGAACATATGTGCCCTGATTTATCAATGTTATCCCATTAAAATTAATTAAAAATAAATTAATTTAAAAAATAACTGTGGCACTGGATGTGTGCATAAATGTTGAACAAATTAAGATAAGAATAAAAATTATCTGACAATTGATTTGAAGGCAGAATTTTAGAACCTTTTACAAAAAAATGTCTTACATAGTAAGCACAAAGAAAACAGGCATAAAGAATTATTGGTGGACACTAATAAGGACCTGGAGATACATCTAGAATTCTGAGGGAAGCTCACTATATCTGTACTCTTCCATCTGCTGCTCAATCAATGGATATTAATCTTCAGGTTTAATGAAGTAAGACACCATCCTTTCCACAAATATTAATGGATGCCTATTATGTGCACAGCAGCACTAATGTAGACAATAAAATTCTATGAAGTACAATAAGCTCAAATTTGGGGGGAAGGAAAGAAAAATAAAATACAGAAAGTCTACTGACATGGTACAGCCATTATGAAAATGGTATAGAGGTTCCTCAAAAATTAAAAGAATTATCATATCCTCCAGCAATCCCACTTTAAATTTAATATCTTGACAAGGTATCTGCACTCCTGTGTTCATTGTAGCATTATTCACAATAGTCAAGAAATGAAAACAACCTGAGTGTCCATTAACAGATGAACAGATAAGGAAAATTTGATATATACAATATATATAGGGTGGAACAAAAATAAGTTTACAGTTGTGGTACATAAAACAGAGCTTATTCTTGCATTATTACTTATTCATTATTGTATTATTTTCCATATCAATATCTGTAAACCTACTTTTGCCCTCCTTTGTATATACACACACATGATGAAAAATTGTTCAACCTTAGAAAAGGAAATTCTGCATTTGTGATAACATGAATGAAACTGGAGGACAGTATGCTAAATGAAGTAAGTCAGACACAGAAAGACACATACTGCATGATCCTACTTATATGAGGAATCTGAAAAAGTCAAACTCATAGGAACAGAGAATAGAATGGTGCTTACTAGGGTCTGCGGGGGCGGGGAGGGGGAATGGGAGATGTTGGTCAAAGAAAGAAAAGTTTCAGTTATCCAGAATGAAAAGTTTTGGAGATCTAACGTATAGCATGGTGACTATGGTTAATACTGTCTAGTGTACTTGAACTTTGCCAAGAGCAGATCTTAATTGTTCCTACATATACATACAAAAAGGTAGCTATATAAGGTCAAAGATATGTTAATTAGCTTGATTGTGGTGATTATTTCACAATGTACATGTACATCAAACATCACATTGCACATCTTAAATATACGCAATTTTAATTTGCCAGTTATACCTCAAGAAATCTGGTGGGGAAATTAACTGACAATAACTGTCAAATAAGTGAAAATAAACACTCTATCTTGAGAGGAGGACAAGATCGTGATTAGCACACGTCAGAGCTCTTAGGCAGTAAGACTTGAACTGACTTTTACTCTTATTGATGGACAGAAGTGAAATAAAGGGAACAGCACTAACCACACCACTGGTGTTAAGATAGATTGGTTGGTTAGAGCATCATCCACCAGGGCACAAAGGTTATGGTCAATCCGTGGTCAGGGTACATGCATAAGGCAACCAGACTCCCGCTTTTGGTGGGACAGTCCGATTTTTAACAATTTGTCCCTCAGCCTGCGGCGCTTTAGAAAGTCCCGATTTTTGGAAAGAATGCACTAAAAGCTAGGGGACGGCGGGAGAACAGGAAGGGAATATGCGGTTTTTGGTGGGGAGATCCCGCCTTGACCTGGAAGCGCCCTCACTGCCGCAAGAGCTGGCTGCCCAGAGCGGGATCCCAAAACAAACAACTTCAGGCAGGACATACCTACTGGGGCAGCGGCTGTCAAGTCCCCTAACTACCCATAGGTCCGCGTCCTGGATGCCAGTGTGTGGCTCCAGGCTCCGCGAGAAATACATGCTGTCTTTACGAGGAAATAATGTTGTAACTGAATGTGTTTTTTCTACGGTAAATAAAGTGTGGACATCAGAAAAATCACAATTAAGTCTTGAGACTTTGAAAGCCATTTTATGTGTGAAATATAATTTAACAAATTCTTGTGAAAATTTCATGACCTTTTAAACAACAACAGCAATCTACTAAAAAATATTCACTCAAATGAGAAATATGCCAAAGAATAAAATAATACTATACATAATTTTTTAAATGTTTTATATTTGTAAATAGTACTTATGTAAATTTAAAAATATATATTACAATACTATTTTTGCATTTTGTGAAAAATTTTTTTGCTCCATATAGACCAAATTTTTAATCAAGAACCCCCTCTCCCCCGTCAATGGTGTCCTGCTTTACCAATTTTAAAATCTGGTCACCTTATATATACAGGAACAGATTGCTGCTTCTCTCTCTCTCTCTCTCTCTCTCCCATCCTTTCTCTCTAAAATCAATAAATAAAGTTAGATAATTTAATGTAATACACCAATCCGGTCAAAGTAGAAGATTAAAAGGTTTAAAAGGCAGGAGCATAAAGAGATTTGAGCACACACCTACTCTTTCATCATAGATTCTGTCACAGTGCTCTCTGACAGGCATAGACCATGCTCACACAGATGTAACATTTTCTTAGTCCATTCCAACTCTTTTCCCTTCTCATTCTCCATCTCCAATCTCAATAGTATGTTGGTGCCTACATTTTACTATCAAGGTCCTAGTGCTTCTGAGTCTCCACCCTCTCCTCTTTCACCCAGCCCAACACTCGCATCCCAATTCCATTCTAGTTCATAGTGCTGCATCTCAGATACTGAGTCTATGTTTTGCTTGAACACATTGTCAATGGAAGAACATCAAAAAAGCTCTTGTATATTCTTAAAAATTTCCATATTTCTGCATCTCAGATACTGAGTCTATGTTTTGCTTGAACACATTGTCAATGGAAGAACATCAAAAAAGCTCTTGTATATTCTTAAAAATTTCCATATTTCAGTCCTAACAAATCTTTTGTCCTTTTCTTTCCTGTTCCCATGACTGAGCTTTGACCTAGTTCATTCTAAGCTTTGGAATAGTATGATTGATGTGAAAATTTAGGATTTTTAAATAAAATAATACTTCCTTGTAGACTATAAAGAAAAGTATGTTTGCTTACCCTACATCCATTCTCCCTTCTCTTGGTAACAACCTATTTTTCATTTGTTTTTCACCCTTCCACTCCAAGTAGCCAACGAGGGAAGCTGATTCCATATTATTTCCAGGGTTGGGCTATGTGGGTCAGAACTAAGAAAATAACTGTCATCTTACATCCTCTGGCCACAGGGCAGGATAGATATGAGGCCTAATTTGAGCCAACCAGTACATAGAAGCCATTTTCTGGGACTACTTTAGGAAAGAAGCTCTTTTTATTTCTAGAAATAGTGATCTGATAACAGTTTTGGAATATTTACAGCCTCTTAGTCATCATGAAGTCAATCTGTGGTTGAATAAACAGAGAAAAGAGAAGAGAGAGGAAAAAAACCAAAACTATATTCTTGATAAAGTTGTTGTTCAATGAAGGAAACTACCACTGTGGAGCACACAGTTATGTGAAAAGTTGTTCTGGATATTTTATTATTGCTATTTATAATCCTAAATGATACTAATACTGTGCTTGATAATTCTTATCTTTTGATCACATATTTCTTTTGGTCCTTACTCCCAAAGCAGTAGTATAACTACAAAGGCATACTTCTCAATATCGTAGAAGAGGACATTCTTCAAAGGAGAAGTGGAAATAACAGGGATTGGCTTTGAAAATCTCAGCAGCTCTCTCTCTCTCTCTGATTCCTAATGTAGCCAGAAAGCACCATCTGATAAGAACATCTCTTGTGAGTCAACATTTTTGGAAAGCATTCTGGAATATTGTAAATTAACCATAGTAATTCTTCAAAGATGAGTAACTGATTAGTCAAATAGTCACTAAGAACTGATAGCATTTTCTCTGATATACTTATTTACCCCCTGGAGGGAAATATTTTGAGGTAATATTTATGGAAATAAAAACATGTATTTACTTGAAACTCTGTTTAAAGGTTGAAAGCTAATTCTTGTCCCATTTCTTACTGAAAATATTTTGATGCTAATATGATGGTATAAGCCAAATTTGGGTAAAGGGCATGTATATGCCAGATATTAGTAGGGATGGATAATTGTTACAAGATGATGGTATAGTTGCTCTAATAAGGGTAAAAATCACAGTGGCCTGAATGGGAAGGTATTTCTATCTCAGGTAAAGTCCAAGTATAAGCAGTTCTGGTGTGTCACCTCCATGGTCTCAGACACCCAGGTAGGTTCTTTTGGTTTTGTTTTCTAGTCAAACTTTACATGTAGTTTCCATCCCATTGGTAATTCTAACTACTACCACCAAGACCATCTGCCAGTCAGTGGAAGAGAAGAAGAAGGGAAAAGGTATAATCTTTCTATTCAAAGACACATCCTGAAAATTGCACACTTTACTTCTATTCATGTTTCATTAGTCAGAACTTAGTCACATGACCACACTTGGCTGCAAGGGAGGCTAATAAATGTTATCCTTAGCTGAGGAAAGAGATGTGTTCCACTGAAACCCAGAACTTTTATTGCCAATGGAAAAACAGATTTAGGGGGACATAAAATATGTGTCAGAATGATGTATTTTCCATAGTTGTTTTAAATTCTCAGTCTGATAATTCCAAAATCTCTGCCATAGCTGAATTTGGTTCTGATGCGGGCTTTGTCTCTTCAAACTGTGTTTTTTGTCTTTAGTGTACCTTGTAATATTTTGTTGAAAGCTGGACAGGATGTAGTAGGTAAAAGGAACTGAGGTAAATATGCCTTTGGTGTGAGGTTTTATGTTTATCTGGCTAGGAGTTAAGCTGTTTACTCTTTGTTGTTGCTGTGGTGTCAGGGGCAGACTTTTCCTTAGTATCTTTGCCTTTGTCTCCCCTGTTGTTTCTGGGTTTCTTTGGAGACTTCTTAAATAGGGTGTGTGTGGGGCAGTTCTTTTGGCTATATTTCCCTGTCACTGTACAGGAGTGCCATTAATGTGGTGTTGAGGTGTGGGGGAGGGATCCATTCCATCTCCTACAGTTAGGTGTTAGGTTTAAGTCTTTTAGTGAGCATGTTGTTGTGTTTATCATCCCAGAAAAATAGACATATCCATTAAATAATTACTCTCTCCAGGCCCTGATAAGGACTGATTTATTTCTGCCTCAATTGAGCTGCCTAGTCTGGATATATTATATGAAAGGAATCATACAGTGTGTGCTGTATCTGGCTTCTTTCACTTAGCATAACATTTTTGAGGCTCATCTACATTGTAGCGTGTATCAGTAGTTCACTCCTTTTTGTTGCTGAATAATATTGCAGGGTATGGATGTACTATGATTTGCTTAGCCATGCATTCACTGATGGGGATTTTGGTTGTTTTCAGCTCTTGGCTATTTGGCTATACATTGTTATAAGCAGTCACACACAAGTTTCTATGCGGACATAGGTTTTCACCTCTCTTAAGTATATATATATATATACCTAGGAGTAGAATTGCTATCCTGTGAAAAATCAATGTTTACCTTTTTGAGAAACCACCAACTCAGTGGTGGGATTCAGCCGAGTCACACCGGTTTGGCAGAACCAATACCTAATTTTTTGTTGAGTTTGGTGAACCGGTTGTTAAAATGGCACTTGTAATCAGGGTCTTCTCTAAGGTAGGTGCCTGGGCAACCACCCAATGTGGAAATCATAAATTTACATTCCTTACTCTTTTTAAACATTCATCTGTGCAACAGTGATCTACATGCCCGTAGTAATGTTCATTCCATCTATAGGTAAAAAGAATTTCAAGTGAGAATGCCAATCAAGAAGCAATATAGAAATATCTTAAATAACAGTTATATTTTTTCAGGGATTATTTAATATTTCTAATTAATATTTAAAAACTCTTTCTTATAACATAATCCGGTTTTGTGTACCCCTTTTGTTATTCTTATTTAAGTATTAAATGCATGAAATAATAAACTACCTTTTGGTATATCACTTTTTTACACTTAAAACGGTCATTAAGACAGAGAACCAGTTGTTAAATCATTTGAATTCCACCTCTGCACCATCCTGTTTTCCACAGTAGCTATACACCACTTACATTCCCATCGGTGATATATGGATATATGAAGGTGCCTATTTCTCCATATCCTTGTCAACATTTGTTCCTCCCCCCCTTCCTTCCTTCCTTCTTTCCTTCCTTCCTTCCTTCCTTTCTTCCTTCCTTTCTTCCTTCCTTCCTCCTTCCTTCCTTCTTTCTCTTCTTCTTTTTTTCATTTTTTGTTTAATGTCATCTTAGTGGGTGTGACATGGTATCCCATTGTGGTTTTATTTGCATTTCTGAAATGACTAATGATGATGTTCTTGTTAGCTATTTGTCAGGATCTCTGTATGTTATTAAAAAGTATTGAGGATCCCAAGAGCTTTAGTTTATGTAGTTACATCTAGTGATACTTCCTATATTTAAACACTGAAACTAAAAAATTTTAAAATACTATTTATTAATTTTTTTATAAACAACAGTAATAAACTCATTGTATGTTAACATCAGAGTGATGACATGATCATAGCATGTAGCTTCTGGGAAACTCCAGCATACACTTATAAGGGAATGAGAGTGAATAAGGTAAATAAACATATTAATTATTATGAAAAAAAATTGATCTCATAGTCCTCCCTTCCTCAAAATGAGTAATGATAGTTCAACTCAATTTTACTCAAGTAAAATGACATTAAAATTTTTTTTAATGGTCTGAGATTTCTCTCAACTTTAGTTTAACCAGAAAACACAACTTTGGGGTGGTGATGAGGGGATACTGACAATGGAATCTGTATGGTACTTGGTTGGTCACAAAAAGGACAGAAAATGGCTTTTGAACCTGGATATGGTCCTGCTGCCACCTGTCCATTTTTTTCATAACACTTTCCTGTCCTTTCAGAGGTGAAAACTGGCTGCAAGTTTAAGCTTTTCATTAATCACCTTAGTCATGTGATTTTGTCCAATTGGCACAGCTGAGTCAACTAACTTTAGAATTGAGCTCTTACACAAAAACTTTCATTGAAATCCTAGCACCTGAAGCTGATATTTTCAGTCAGCGTTGAGGATCAGTGGGCATGAAGAGGTATGACTCAGTGGTTCTCAAAGTGTGGTACCTGGGCCAGAACCATTAGCATCACCCGGAATTTGTTAGAAATGTACATTATCAGGCCCACCCCAGATCTGTTGACTCCAACACTCTGGAGATGGACCCAGCCATCTGTGTTTTAACAAGTCCTCCAGGTGATTCTGATTTGCTAACAGTTTGAGGACCACCAAGGTTACATCCAGTATGACCTTTTCCATAGTTATATCCTGTCTGTTTGAGCTCCCTCCCACCTCCTGACTGCCTCTTTCCACAAACATTGAATATATTGATCTCTTATCAGTGTTTTCATGAAACTTATTTGGAAATGTACACATTGGCACATCATGTGTCTCCATAAACATCACATTTTGCAGAAAATATTCAGAGTATCATTTATAGCAACCCCAAAGAAACTAACTCCTAAATAGGTGAGCTTTTTAATAGGTATAATTCATTACCTGCGGTCTAGTTTATCATTCTTTTCCTGACATAAACTCCAGTAAAACCCTTTCAAATATTGAAGCTCTACAATTCCAAGGGCTTGATTGCCCTGTTTTATTTGGTGTTATCCAAAGATAATTCTGCTATGGACTCTGTTCTTTCAGAATTCAAAATTGAAGATTCAGAGGGCGTTCATTAAGGAATGTGACGAGGAGAATGAGCTAGCCAAGCAGAGGCTGAGAAACGATCCACATGGATCAAGGGACAAGGTCCTATTACAGAGGCTAGGGTGTGTGTGTCTGTCTACATTTGTGCTGGGGTTTCCCTTGGGCTGTCTATTCTGGAAAGTTGAGATGAAATTAACATTGAGTTATTCTCTTTATACTATATAGGTGTGGAAAAAGTTCTTTGCCTATCAAACTTCACATATACATGAAAATAAGAGTGAGAGGTCCAGTTGTTCCTCCAATGATCTTGAAATTGCTGCTTAGAAGCAAGTTAAGCTCACTCATTGCTACTCCAGAGATGGCTTTGTGATGGGGTTGCAGTTGCGTGAAGTTTTGTGATGTGACTTCAGAGCTTTTAAAACCCAATGGATCACAGGAGATGCACCTGGGGTGAGTGTTTAACTTCTTTGATTTTGCTTCTGCTTCATGTGAGCTGTTCTTGGCCTGTTACCACTCTGGCTTTTTAGATTGTTTTTCTACTCTTCCTCCTGTAGTGATATAACTAAGTCATAGTCATCAATGTAATACGGCATCAAAAAAATGTGGTTGCACCCTAAACTGATGTGGATAGAACATTCAGCTATGCCCACATTGACCTCCTAACTTGAAGTTCTACCCCAAGATAGTATTACCTTCCCACAGGCTGACATCTGACTACAAGGCTTCTCCATCCTACCAAGACTGCCCTGTGGTTCTTAAACCATGTAAATTCAATCATTGTGCAGTGAGTCAACCTGAGGAAGAGCCTGAGAAAGCCCTTCCATTTCCCTGGCATTTCTGGGACTAGACAGTTACAGATGTAGAGGCTGAGTGTGTCCCAGGTAATGGACTACAGATGGGCTCTGTTTGGGAGTTAATCTCCAAAGGATGCGCTACTCTAGATTCGCACATTACATTTAATCCCAGTGTATAGTGATTACTGGGCCCTATTCTAAAACCTGAACTCACCCCTGAGTCATCCCTCTTCCTTAATCCTCACTTCCAATCAGCTACCTTGACTCCTTTATATATTTCTTGATTCTTTTGCTCCATTTTAACTTATTCCCTTTGACCTCGTTCATGTTGTCATCATTGCCTGTGTAGATTTACTCCATCATAACATAATCAAACCCCCACTACTATTTACCCACCTTAAATCCAGCTGCTGTTACAGCCAGACCATTCAAAGGGCCAATGCTACCATTTGTACCAAAGCTTTTGTGTGGCTCTCGGTTGCCTTCAGTATAGAGTCTAAGCTCCCTCAGTCTGTGCTGGTCTCCCATGACTTGGTCACTGTCCATCCCCAGAGCATCATTGTCACAACTCTCCCATGTACTTTGTGTTTAGAACTGCTTGGCTTCCTCCAAACATCATGTTCCTTCTCACTGCTTTCCCTCTCCTTGTGCTCCCTCTGCCTAGAAGCTATCTCCTGCCTTTTTATAATCTGGCCTCAGGCATTTTAGGAACTGTCAACTCTAAAATTCTTTTTGGCATTCTCATGTAAGGTTAAGTGTCCTTTTTCTTTGCTCCTATAACACCTCACTCTTAGGCTTTAACAAATACATACACACACGCACACACACACACACACACACACACATATTAGTAAGAGAGACAGAGAGAGGGACAGATAGGAACAGACAGACAAGAAGGGAGAGAGATTAGAAGCATAAATTCTTTGTTGTGGCACATTATTTGTTCATTGACTGCTTTCTCATATGTGCCTTGAAGGGTGGGGGGCACAGCAGAGCCAGTGGCCCCTGGCTCAAGCCAGCATTCTTGGGCTTCAAATCAGTGATGCCTTGGGCTCAAGCCAGCAACCATGGGTCATGTCTATGATCCCATACTCAAGCCAGTGACCCTGCGCTCAAGCCGGATGAGCCTGCACTCAAGACAGCGACCTCAGGGTTTCAAATCTGGGTCCTCTGTGTCTCAGGCCAATGTTCTATCCACTGCACCACCGCCTAGTCAGGTACAAGTCATATTTAAAAACTACTTTTTTTCCTTTCTCCTCTACTAATTTGTGAGCTCCTGAGAGCAGGGGCCATTTGTATACAGCTGTGAGTACATGACATACAGAGTTTATTTTTGAATTATTTATTTATTCATTATTGTATTATTTATTTGTATTATTTATCTTATATTATTGTTTTTTTTCTATCTTTAATTATGATTTATCTTTTGGGTAGTGATGGCTGGTAATTTAACCTACTTTATCCCACCCCTTATATATTTTTATTGAATTTATTGGGCTTACATTGGTTAATAAAATTCAGATATTCTTGAAATAGTTTTTTTGAGATATAATTGATATATAACATTGTGTGAATTCAAGGTGTAAACAAGTTGATTTGATACTGTTATATATTGCAGTATGATTGCCACCATAGCATCAGTCAACACCTCCATTGTGTCATATAATAATTATTTCTTTTCATGGTGAGAACATTTAAGATCTAGTCTCTTAGCAACTTTGAAGTATGTGATACAATATTGTTGACTGCAATCACAGTGCTGTGCATTAGATCCCTAGAACTTACTCATCTACTAACTGAAAGCTTTTACCTTTTGACCAACATCTACATTGGAGATACTCTACACTTTTTTAAAAACTATATGGAGGACAATAGTTGCAGAAAAGGAATAATAATAACAACTAACTGTGATAAGTAATTTTCATGAATTGAAAACTCTTAGTCTCTAGCCAGCACTTTGCTATAAGAACCTTTTTATGATGATGGAAATATTTTGTATCTGTGTTGTTCAATAAGGTAGCCATAGGTGGCTATTGAACCCTTGAAATAGCTAGTGTAATTAAGGAACTGAATTTTTAATTATATTTAACTTATTTAAGTTTAAACTTAAACATCCACATGAGACTAGTGGCTACTGTCCTTACTTTCCCCAGGTTTTATTTAGCCCATTTGGTTGCTTCCTACCTTTCTCAGAACTCCCATGGAGAAAAACTGGTAAGTGGTATGCTGGTAAACATCTAACAACTAGCTCTCTGAAAAAGTTTGCCTATTTCTGTGGTATAAATACTCCCACCATGCCTAGTGTCAAGCTACCAATGTGACATCACTGAATACAGAGTTGGAAAGAGATGTATAGTAGCAAACCATTATATAGTATCTTCTTGATACAGATGGAATAGATGTAGATAATTCTGAGAACAAAGAAAGCAGTAAAATGTAACCAAACAATTAGTAAAGTGATTAGAGTATTTAATTTGTAATTATAAGTTTATGTACTACATTTTTTCATAATGTCTATGCTTAAAAGTAGTTTGCAAAATTCCTGAAAATTTAACTTTGGCTTTCAGGAGCCAGGGTAAGCCAGCTTTGACTCATCACTAGCTCCTACTAATTGCTTAAAAAAAAAAAATCAAATGTAGGATTCTGTTTGGCCATAAGAGGGCGCTATCAGATGAAATTTGATTTTAGGAAGAACTCTGGACTAGTCTCTAACAGAGGGGTCATCTGATTCTCCCAGAAGACTGTAATTCCGGAAGAGCTTGTGGTAACTCATAATTCCAGGCTGTTCTTTGTTTCACAATATAAACTCCAAAACCTTTACCACTCCCAAATGGCTTCATCCCTTCATGTCTGAAGGCTTCTGGTCTTTAAGCTACCAAGATGAGAAGATCCTAGAGAGGCATTAAGTCTTGCTATTGAAGGAAGGAGAGGATCTAACAAATACCTCACTGGGGAATTCATATTGGGGTTGGCCAGAGTGCACTCTGGTATCCAGGTAGAGAGAGATACCCTTAATTGTAGAAAGAGTTATGTAATAGGTCTCTGTAGTCTGCTGTCTAAAGGGGAGGGAGAGTCTGGCCATCTGTGTGTGTGTGTGTATATGTGTGTGTGTGTGTGTGTGAGAGAGAGAGAGAGAGAGAAAGAAATGATTTCACTCTCTTGATTCTTAATACTGTTGGGCTCTGTTATGCTCATGCAGTGGTTCTCAAAGTTGGTTCCTAGAACAGAAGTATAAATACCACTTGGGAATTTGTTAGAAATATGCATTTTCAGGGCCCTCTCCACAGGTGCTGAATCAGAAGCTTTGGGTGGGGCCTGCAGTCTGTTTGAGCAAGCCTACAGGAGATTCTGAGGAGATTCTTGAGTAACCCACTCAAGTTGGCTTACTGCAGAGTTGCCAAAATTGGATGTGTATGTATTTGATGCATCAGAGGAGTTTTTAAAAAGTGCTTATTTCCTAGTCACACAAGACTGTGTGTTGTATGATTCCATTTATGTATATAAAATGTCCAGAGCAGGTAAATCCACAGAGATGGAAAGTAGATTAACGGTTGCCAGGGAAATGGGAGAAATGGGGAATTGGGAAGTCGGGGTTTCTTTCTGGGGGGTGTGATGGAAATGTTCTAGCGTATAATTAGATAGTGGTGGTATATATACAACATTGCTAAAAACCACTGAGTTATGCACTTGAAAATTAATGAATTTTATCTCAATCGAAAAGAAAAAAGTATTGATGTCAGGGGCCCACCCCCAGAGATTCTGCTTGGGTAAGGTGACCAGACATCCCGCTTTTGGCTGGACAGTCCTGATTTTTAACAATTTGTCCCGTGTCCCACAGTGTTTTTAAAATGTCCAGATTTTTGAAAAGAATGCACGAAAAGCTAGGGAAAGGCAGGAGAACGGGAAGGGAATATATGGTTTTCGGTGAGAAGACCCTGCCTCGACCTGGAAGCACCCGGGAGGAAGCTTCTGCACTTCCGCAGGAGCTGGCTGCCCCATTCGGGGCCCTGAAACAAAGAACTTTGGGTGGGATGTACCTGCTGGGGCGGCTGCTGTCAAGTCCCCTAACTACCCATAGGTCTGAGTCCTGGAAGGCGGCCTGCAGCTCCAGGCTCTGCGAGGTGCAAGCCACTCAATCTCCAGCAGCGGGAGGGCTGGACATGGGGAGTGGGGCCGCTGCAAAGATGAGTCCATATTTCTCAAATGAGAAATATGCCAAAGAATAAAATAATACTATACATAATTTTAATGTATTATATTTGTAAATTGTACTTATGTTGAAATTAAAAATATATATTACAATACTATTTTTGCATTCTTTTTTTTAATTAACTTTAATGGGGTGACACCAATAAATCAGGGTACATATGTACAATGAAAACATCTCCAGATTATCTTATCATTCAACTGTGTTGCATACCCATCACCCAAAGTCAAATTGTCCTCTGTCACCTTTTATCTGGTTTTCCCTGTGCCCCTACCCTTCTCCCTATCCCACCCTCCCCTCCCTCCCCCCCAGCCCGTAAGCACCACACTCTTGTCCATGTCTCATAGTCTCACTTTTATGTCCCACCTATTATGAAATCATGCTGTTCTCAGTTTTTTTTTCTGATTTACTTATTTCACTCCATATAATGTTATCAAGGTACAACCATTTTGTTGTAAATGATCCGATGTCATCATTTCTTATGGCTGAGTAGTATTCCATAGTATATATGTACCAAAGCTTTTTAATCCACTCATCTTCTAACGGACACTTGGGCTGTTTCCAGATCTTCGCTATTGTGAACAATGCTGCCACAAACATGGGGGGCACTTCTTCTTTTCGAACAGTGTTATGGTGTTATTAGGGTATATTCCTAAAAGTGGGATAACTGGGTCAAAAGGCAGTTCGACTTTTAATTTTTTGAGGAATCTCCAAACTGTTTTCCAAAGTGGCTGCACCAGTCTGCATTCCCACCAGCAGTGCAGAAGGGTTCCCTTTTCTCCACATCCTTGCCAGCACTTATTCTGTGTTGTTTTGCTGATGAGCGCCATTCTGACTGGTGTGAGGTGATATCTCATTGTGGTTTTAATTTGCATTTCTCTCATGATTAGTGATGTTGAGCATTTTTTCATATGTCTTTTGGCCATCTGTATGTCTTCTTTGGAGAAATTTCCATTCATTTCTTTTGCCCATTTTTTGATTGGATTGTTTGTCTTCCTGTTGCTGAGTTTTATAAGTTCTTTATAAATTTTGGTTATTAACCCCTTATCAGACGTGCTGTCGAATATGTTCTCCCATTGTGTGGTTTGTCTTTTTATTCTGTTCTTACTGTCTTTAGCTGTGCAAAAACTTTTTAGTTTGATATAGTCCCATTTGTTTATCCTGCCTTTTATTTCATTTGCCGGTGGAGATAAATTGGCAAATATATTGCTGCGACAGATGTCAGAAAGCTTGCTGCCTATGTTTTCTTCTAAGATGCTTATAGTTTCACGGCTTACGTTTAAGTCTTTTATCCATTTTGAATTTGTTTTTGTGCATGGTGTAAGTTGAAGGTCTAGTTTCATTTTCTTGCAGGTAGATGTCCAATTTCCCCAGCACCATTTGTTAAAGAGGCTGTCTTTACTCCATTGTATGTTCTTTCCTCCTTTGTCAAATATCAGTTGTCCATAAAGGTGTGGGTTTATTTCTGGGTTCTCTGTTCTGTTCCATTGATCAATGTGTCTCTTCTTATGCCAGTGCCAAGCTGTCTTGAGTATAATGGCCTTGTAATAGACCTTGATATCCGGAAGAGTGATACCTCCTGCTTTATTTTTTCTTTTTAAGAGTGCTGAGGCTATTTCTGTTCTTTTTTGGTTCCATATAAATTTTTGGAATATGTGTTCTATATCTTTGAAGTATATAATTGGAATTTTAATAAGTATTGCATTGAATTTATAAATTGCTTTGGGTAATATAGACATTTTAATGATGCTTATTCTTCCTAGCCATGAGCACGGTATATGCTTCCACTTGTTTGTATCTTCCTTGATTTCTTTTATCAATGTTTTATAATTTTCCGAGTAAAAGTCGCTAACCTCCTTGGTTAAATTTACTCCTAGGTATTTTTTTTTTTTTTTGGCTGCAATAGTGAAGAGGATTGTTTCCTTAATTTCTTTTGCTGACAGTTCATTGTTTGTATATAGAAATGCCTCTGATTTCTGAGTATTAATTTTATATCCTGCCACCTTGCTGAATTCATTTATAAGATCCAGTAGTTTTTTGACTGAGACTTTAGGGTTTTCAATATACAATATCATATCATCTGCAAATAGTGACAGTTTTACTTCTTCTTTTCCAATTTGGATGACTTTTATTTCTTCTTCTTGTCTGATTAATAGCTAGGACTTCCAGAACTATGTGGAATAAGAGTAGTGAAAGTGGGCAACCCTGCCTGGTTCCTGATCTTAAGGGGATTGCTTTTAATTTTTGTCCATTTAGTATGATGTTTGCTGTGGGTTTGTCGTAGATGTCCTTTATCATGTTAAGGAATGATCCCTGTATTCCCACTTTACTGAGAGTTTTGAGCATGAATGGGTGCTGGATTTTATCAAATGCCTTTTCTGCATCTCTTGAAATTATCATGTGATTTTTGTCCTTCCTTTTGTTTATGTGATGAATCACATTGATTGATTTGCGAATATTGAACCAGCCTTGCCTCTCCAGAATAAATCCCACAGGATCGTAGTGTATGATTTTTTTCATATACTGCTGGATCCGGTTGGCTAATATTTTGTTGAGAATTTTAGCGTCTAAATTCATCCGGGATATAGGCCTATAATTTTCTTTCTTTGTGTTGTCTTTGCCCGGTTTTGGGTTCAGAATTATGCTCGCCTCATAAAAGGAGTTTGGAAGTCTTTCTTCCTCTTGAATTTTTTGAAATAGCTTTAGGAGGATAGGAGTTAGTTCTTCTTTGAATTTTTGATAGAATTCACTTGTGAAGCCATCAGGCCCAGGACTTTTCATTTTTGGGAATTTTTTGATAACTGTTTCAATCTCATTTGTTGTAATTGGTCTGTTTAGGTGTTCTGATTCTTCCAATTTGAGTTTTGGAAGTTTATATGATTCAAGAAATTTGTCCATTTCACCTAGATTGTCTAATTTTTTGGCATAGAGTTCTTCATAGTATTTTCTTACAATACTTTGCATTTCTGTTGTATCAGTTGTTATTTCTCCACTGTTCTTTTTAATTGTATTTATTTGAGACCTCTCTCTTATTTTCTTGGTGAGTCTAGTTAAAGGTTCATCAATCCTGTTTACCTTTTCAAAGAACCAGCTTCTTGTTTCATTGATCTTCTGTATTGTTTCCTTAGCCTCTATGTCATTTATTTCTACTCTGATCTTTATTATTTCCTTCCTTTTACTTGTCCTGGGTTTTATTTGTTGTTGTTTTTCTAGTTCTTTTAGCTGCATGGTCAGCTTACTTTTATGAGCTTTTTCTAGCTTCTTATGATATGTCTGTAGTGCAATGAACTTCCCTCTCAGTACTGCTTTTGCTGTGTCCCATAAATTTTGAGTTGATGTATGCTCATTATCATTTGTTTCTAGAAACTTTTTTATTTCTTCTTAGATCTCATTGTTAATCCATTCATTATTTAATATCATGCTATTTAGTTTCCAAGTGTTTGAGTATTTTTTAGTTTTTCTTTTGTGGTTAATTTCTAGTTTCATGGCATTGTGATCAGAGAAAATGCTTGATATGATTTCAATATTCTTAAATTTATTGAGACCATTTTTGTGTCCTAACATGTGGTCTATCCTAGAAAACATACCATGAGTGTGTGAGAAGAATGTATATTCTACTGCTTTAGGGTGAAAAGTTCTGAAGATATCTATTAAATCAAGTTGATCTAGTGTATCCTTTAAGTCTGCTGTTTCTTTATTAATTTTCTGTCTTGTGGATCTATCCAGTGTTGTTAGTGGGGTATTGAAACCCCATACTATGACAGTATTGCTGTTAATCTCGCCCTTTATGTTCATCAAAGTCTGCTTTATGTATGTCACGGCTCCGATATTTGGTGCGTAGATATTTATAATAGTTATATCTTCCTGTTGAATTGTTCCCTTTATCATTATGTAGTGTCCTTCTTTATCTCTTACTACAGCCTTTGTTTTAAAGTCCACTTTGTCAGATATAAGTACTGCTACCCTGGCTTTTTTTTTCATTTCCATTTGCATGAAATATTTTTTTCCATCCTTTTACCTTCAGTCTATGTGCATCTTTTGTTTTAAGGTGTGTCTCTTGTAGACAGCATATGTATGGGTCCTGTTTCTTTATCCATGCAGCTACCCTATGTCTTTTGATTGGATCATTTAATCCATTTACATTTAAGGTTATTATTGATATGTAGTTGTTTATTGCCATTTTGTTTAAAGCTGTATTTTTATTTTTATTTTCTTGCTATATTCCTCCTCCCTTTGTACTGTTCACAACAGGCCCCTTAGTATCTCTTGCAGAATTGGTTTGGTTTTAATGAATTCCTTGAGGCTTTCTTTGTCTGGAAAGCTCTTTATTTCTCCTTCAATTTTAAACATTAGCCTTGCTGGATAGAGTAGTCTTGATTGTAGGTTCTTGTTCTGCATTACTTTGAATATATCTTGCCATTCCCTTCTGGCCTCAAGTGTTTCTGTTGAGAAATCTGATGTCATCCTTATGGGGGCTCCTTTGTAGGTGATAGTCTTTTTTTCTCTAGCAGCTTTTAAGATTTTTTCTTTATCCATTAGCTTTGGTATTTTAACTATGATGTGTCTTGGTGTTGATTTTTTTTGAGTTTCTCTTTAATGGAGTTCTGTGTGCTTCTTGAACGTGTGGAATGTTTCCCAGCCTTAATTTAGGGAATTTTTCTGCTATGATTTGATTGAACAAAGTTTCCATTTCCTGTCCTCTTTCCTCTTCTTCAGGCACCCCTATGTTGCGAATGTTGTTTCTCTTCATGTTATCACAGAGCTCCCTTAGAGTTTCCTCACATTTTTTGAGTCTCTTTTCCTTTTTCTTCTCTGCTTCTATAATTTTGTTTATTGTGTCCTCTAACTCGCTGATTCGATCCTCAGCATGATTCATCCTGCTTTTAATTCCTTCCATTGTGGTCTTCAGTTCTGATACTGTATTTGTCATTTCTGTCTGATTCATTTTTATTATTTCAATTTCATTTTTTATACTTGTTATCTCTTTATTTAGGTGTTCATAGTGACTATCCATTGTTGCTCTAATTTCTTTGAACATCCTCACTATCATTATTCTAAATTCTGCTTCTGGTAATTTGGTTATATCTGGTTCATTTAGGTCCTTCTCTGGGGATTTCTCTTGATTCATTTGGTTTGCATTCCTCTCCCTGCCCATTTTATCTGTGTATAAGCAAGTTGTGGCCACTGGAGTCCAGTACGTGTTGCCTTTTTGTTCTCTAGGTGTGGTCTGTCTGCAGGCCTGCCACCCCCTCTCCACTGCCTAGGGTGGTTGGATATGTGCGTTGCCAGCGACAGCCTACTGCAGCTGTTGCTGTGATTTCCGCCTCTCCTCCGCGGGAGGGGCTGTCATTCAAGCCACAAGCCTCAGCACCAAGGGCATAGGTGAGCACCTTTGCTCAGCTGCGTCCGGACCCAGCCTGTTTTCGGAAGGCTTACGCCCAGTTCCCGCAGGCAGAGCCTGCTTTCCACAGTTTCGCGGGTTGGGCGGGCCTTTTGACGTGCTCTCAGCTGTGAGCCTTTGCCCGTCCAGAATTTAGCCCTGCCCTCGAGGTCAGGACCCTCCTGCGCAGGGTCACAAACCACGGTTTGTTGGGCCAGGCGTGTTTGCTGTCATGAGCTCAGCTGCTAGCTTCCGATCGTTCCGGAGTCTACCATGCCCCCACGTTCAGAGCCAGCTCGCGCACGTAAGATGGCAATCTGTGGTTTCTCCTTCCGGACGGGGTTGGCAGCATGAGCTCAGCCGTGAGCCCCTCGCCCTCCCTGGTCCTAGCCCCGTCCCCGGTCAAGGCCGGCTTGCGCAGGGTTGCAGAGCAGATCTCTGCCGTATTTTTCCCCGCAAGTGGGGTCACAGGTGGGCCCGCAGCTGCTGGACCGCTTTCACGCGTCCCCTCCGCCCCTGCTGGGCTAGACCGAGCTCACATCAGTTGTGCCTCTGCCCACGCTGACAGGACCGCCTTTCAGCGTTCTGCCGCCAACATACCTTCAGCAACCTTCAGAGAGATGGCTTGGGAGCTCCCTCCCTCTAAGCAGCTCTGCTCTAATTGCCACGGGAGAGCTTGTTTGGCTAGTGTCCTGTCCCCCTTTGCTGGTATTGCTAGTTCCAGGGGAAATATTTGTTTTCGATTAGGGAAATGACTTATCCCAGGTGTCAGGGTGGCTGTCCCTCAGAGTGTCCCGGTGCCTTCAGTCTACTCTCTGTTCCCGCTGCTCTGTTCCTCTCCTCTGTCCCCGTTCCCCGGAGCCCCGGGTGCGTGGTTTTGAGAGAGGTTTTCTGCGCTGTCCCTTTGAAAAGATTCTTGGGTCTGAGAAAACTATCTCTTTTTCACAATCAGTATCCTCACTTGCTTCTCAGCTCAATACTGTCCATACGCCTCTTCTAGGCTCTGGGACTGCAGGCTGGGGCTTAGTTCCTGGGATTAGGTCCCTCCCTCTCCGCCCAACTCTCCTCCCACCACGCGGGTCTCTCCGGGCTGCCATTTGCTCCGGGGAGCTGGGCTGCCCTCTTTGCGTTTTCGCTATTCCTACCAGTCTCAATGTGGCTTCTGCAGTGTTCCTTGGTTGAAGAGTCCACTTAGTTTAGTTCAAAGTTGGTTTATCCAGATGATGGTTCTTAAAATTGAGTTATAATCCACTTTGGTTCTGAGAGTTGGAAGTTGGTACGTCCGCCTACTCCATCACCATCTTCCGTCCTCCTATTTTTGCATTCTTTGAAAAATTTTTTTGCTTCATATAGACCAAATTTTTAATCAGGAACCCCCCCCCATTCCCGTCAATGGTGTCCCGCTTTACCAATTTTAAAATCTGGTCACCTTATGCTTGGGGCCCAAGCATTATTTTAAAAATATCTCCTGGTTGTCCCAATCTGCAGCCAGGATGAAGGATGCGAGTTAATGTAAACAAAGCTACACCTGGGTCACATCGCTGGTCGAGGGGGCTCTGGTATGAGTGCCTGCAGGTGGCGTGCTGGGAGGCAGGAGAGGAGGAACTCACGGTGGACTTAGTTCCCTTCTAGTGAGGTGACAGAGGGGAAAGGTCTGGGGCTCTTAATTCAGGTTGCAGTTTGGGTCTCTGCTGTGCAATCTTGTTTGCATTACATATCTGTTAGTGTTACTTAATCTGGTTTGCCTATGATGTAGCTATGAGAAGGTTTCTGAGAAGACAGCTTGTGATAACATTTATTAGACAAGCATCGAGCTTGGTATACAGTAAGCACTTAACAAATGCTAGTTTCCTTTGCTTTCCCAATTTCCTGCAGCTTTAATTCTTATTGATTGACTCTTTAGGAGTGCATACATTGGCCGATTTTCCCTCTACTGCTCCCTGAACTGCTGGAGTGTAGTAGGAGGATGGGTGGGTTGGGCACAAGGGTATCTCTGCTCTGGTGCTTTTCCTGCTTTGGTTTCACCAATAGCTTGGGCAAGGGCTTCCTTAACATGGGACTCACCATCTCCGCTGCCACGTGAGCACACTCAGAAGGAGGACACTGACCAGCAGGAGAATGCAGCCAGTCACTGTCAACAGAGAAGTAGTTCAGCAAAGGGACACCCTGGGTGATGTCACAGAGCAGGCTGGGGAAATCGCCCCATGAGCAAGGATTTCCTGAAGAGGTGGGTTCTGCAGTTTCTGATTTCCCATCCCAGAATGTAGCCGCCTCCCCCAACGGACTTCTCAGGGGGCTCAGGGACTAAGGCCAGGACTGGGTGAGGGGTGGATGGAGAAGGGCGTGGTGCCTTTCCTCAAAAGGCTTTCAGGTGAGATCAATCTGACAGCCACTGTCTTCAGAAAGGTTCAGAGGCCAGGCCTCAGTTCAAGAGACCCTGAGTAAGGTCAGTGACAGGTAAAAGAAATATTGAAATATAAAGGTAAATGATAAACCCTTTAACACCTCTTGAGCATTACTATTTCCCAAATAGTATTGGAGAGAGCCACCTATCTGTGTATGCATGTATCTACCTGTCTACCTACCTGCCTATCTTAGATGTGCCTCAAAGCCTGTTTTGTTTCTCCCCCGCCCCCTGGCTTTATTGAAAGACAATCAACACATACATTGTGAAGTTTAAGGTTGACTTGATACGCTTACATATTGCCATATGATTACCACCATAGCACTATGTACCACTTCCATCACTTCACATAGTTGCCATTTCTCTTTTGTTTTGAGATCATGTCAGATGCAGTCTCTCCTCAACTTTGGAATACACAATACAGAGCCGGTAACTCCACTCACCAAACTGTACACTCCATCCCAGAGCCCACCCTCTGGCTGGAAGTTCTTGTCTCTGACCACCACCTCCCTGTTTACTCCAGCCCCTGGTACTCTGTTTCTATGAGCGTGTTTTTATTTTTATTTTTTCTTGCCTCCAAGCATCTTTTTCTTTTTCTCCTCCCAGAAAACAACTGTACTGTTTAAGGAATGTTTTTTCCTTTCCCTGGTTACATACCCTCCCTCCTCCTTCGCCTCATCCCTCATGCACAAGCACGGGGTCTTTGGTCATTTATGGTCCATTCAGGAGGAGCTGATTGGGGCTGGTTGGAAACTTCACTCACAACTTACTATAACTGATTAGTGTGACATTGAATTATGTTAATTCTTAGATTAGTCTTTTATAAACAGATAGTATAAATAAGGGGTCATTTTAAACAGCTGACCAATCCACCCACCCACCTACCAAGCAATATGTCCCACAATCCCTGTCTGGTGTACATACTGTCAATAACAGAAGTGACTCCTACCCACCTGCTATCTGATACTCAATGGTAAATGTGAACATCTTCGTAGTTATAGCCACATCTGCATGGTTTTGGAAATCTGTGCAAAAGAGACAGGGGAAGATGCTTTGTTTGTGCAATTTTCAGTTTGCACAGGCTAGAGAGTGTTAGGGCTTCTCCTTAAGCTAGAACCTGAGACTGATGGAAAGGATATAAAAGACGAGGGCACACCGTGCCAAGCATTTTGTTCTTGTCTCTAGAAACACCGCCCTTAGTCTGGTTTCTCCTCTTTCTGCCATTTGCTTTCCAGCATTTAAGGATTGGGAGGGCAGGTGTGAGATGCCTAATCATCTCTATCACCCACAGGGAAGCTCTGACCCATCTGCTGGAGGGTCTTCTCCATGCAAACTGTCTTCCCTTTCTCCCATTATGATTGAATGGCGAAGCTTTTATCTTCGTAGAAACAAACTCTAGCCGTACCTATAGTAGTACCTGTTGTTATTAAGGGACAGGAAGTTTCACTCCCACAAGGAGCATCTGAGCTTGTTTGAGACTCTTCATCACCTGAAGGAGAAAGTAACTGATGCTCATGGAACTGAAGGTGGAGAGAGTGGGGTCTCACACTCAACCCCACCTGCCCTCCTTAGCTGACTCCAGACATACCAGCTAGGGTGTGGCCTCCAATTCTGGGCATGTTATCTGTGGGTGCCACGTCACACAGCTCTACATCAGAGTCACAGGGATATGGGCAAGTGGCCCTGGCAGAGCTTAATGAGAGGTAAGTTTAATTTTTTTTTTTAAGTGAGAGGAAGGTGAACAGTTGAGACAGACTCCTGCATGTGCCCCAACCAGGATCCACCTGAAGACCCCCTCAACTGGAGCCGATGCTCGGACCAACAAAGCTATCCTCAGTGCCTGAGGCTGATGCTAGGACCAACTGAGCCACTGGCTGCAAGACAAGAAGAGGGAGAGATGGGTGAGGGGAAGAGAAACAGATGGTAGCTTCTCATGCATGCTCTGATCAGGGATCAAACCTGGGACATCCATATGCAGTCTTGACACTCTATCTACTGAACCAACCAGCCAGCACTGGGGATTCTAATTGTGATCATGGTTAACCCCCAGGCTTCCTACTTAGCTCTGGTTTTCATCTGTGGCTTGGAAAGAAGTCATAATGATACTATCAAATACCATAAAATAACATATATCATCAAACTATCAAAGAAAGTAGAAAGGCACAAAAAGATAGCTTTTCTCTATGATAGGTTCCCCATTCCTCAGGGGTGTTACTCAGGATGCTGCCCCACCATGTTATCATCTTGCAAAGGAAACCAGGGACATGCCTTGGCCAGTAGTGTGGCTCACTGGAGACAGGTTATCGGAAAGAAACACAGAATTCTCAAAGAATCCAAGAGAAAGACATGGGATATGAGAAAGGGTGGTGAGCAAAGGAACCCATTGTTAAATGTAAATGACTTTTGATTTTAGAAGTAGTAATATGATGCCAGACTGAAAATAGAAGAAAGCCTCAACATATGTGGGCTGTGTATGTGTATCAATGAATATGTGTGTGTGTGTACATGTTTGTGCTTGAGTAAGTCCCCTCCCTTCACATTTGCACTGTTATCAAAGCTCAGGTGGAAATTATAAAAGAGAAAGTTTCATGCAAACAGTGTAGCACTGTACAAATAATGGATTTATATTATATATCAGTAAATTAGAAATGTGTGGGTGGCAAGCTGGGCTTTCCCTTTTGAATGAGAGGAAGTTTGGGTAGCTTAGAAGAAGTGGAATTTCAGTTATCAGCTGGGAAAGGGAAGAGCATCATCACCGGTACATGAGCTGGGGGCTTTGGAACACTCAAAAGATCTTTTCTCCTCTTCTGTCTCCTGCTACTTATCCCCACTCAGGATACAGGGGACTCGGGATAAGTGAGAGAGCTTAGAGTTTAGCCTTTTTTCTAGAATGAGAGAAAACAGAGGCCCAAGGAGATGAAGTGCTTAGCTTGCCTTACGTTACATAGCTGGTGGGTAAGGAATTCCACCCTGGTTGGTCTGATGAAAAGAAAGTAATGAACTCAAGAGGATGCCACCGTACCTGGAAAGTGGTGGTTACTACTTTCATTTGTGCACTTGAGCTGGGGCTTTGTCCACATCGTCTTCCCACAGATCATTTTGCAGTTGCTGTTGGCAGGACCTCTCACTAGGGCCCTGAATCCCAGGGCACACTCAGTGAACTGTCTGCCCCACTACAAAATAATACTTTCTCTTTGAAGCTTCATGTTCCCATGGTGGAGGCTCCCTGCAGTGACCTGGAAGAAGAAAAGGAAATTCAAAGGCAACTTGGGAAAACAATGTGAGTAAATCCAAGTTTCCCTTTCCTAAAGACTGGACCTTCATTCTTATTCTTTCGTTTGTTCATTCATTTTCTTTAATTTAACCAATATGTATTGAGAATGTCTATGTGTCAGGAACTTTGCTAAGTACTTTGTGGCAAAGCTTAATGGTGTATTCACTCCTGTAGGAGGGGTCATTCTTTGGGTAAGAAGGACATATGAAGGTAGAATGTGCTGAGTACTATAGTTAAGGAAAAGATGCTTGCTATGGGAACACAGGAATGAGTCATTACTTCTGATGGTAGTGAGGGTTTTGATAAGTGGACAGGAGTGGGAAGGGTGGTTTCAGCTGAGATAAGGGCAGGCTCAAGCCAATTTAGATCACTGAAAAGTGAAGATCACCTTGTATCTTCACTGCTTATTGGGAAGCTACATCCTTGGGTTGCAGCTGGTCACCTTGGGATTATGGCAGAAGGACTGGGGACAAAGCCAAAGCCATGAGAGGAGACAGTCTGAGAGAATCCCAGAGACTTGATCAACCCATGCTTGAAGCTTGCCCTCCATGAGCCCTATCAAGGCCTCTGACAATTCCCCATGCCCAGTATCTTTTCATTCACCAACTAGAACCCAAACCTGGCTGACCTTTAACCCCAATGATCATATCCTGCTCTGATATATGTAATCTCAGGATTTCTCATATGGAACCACAAGTACCCTGTATTCCCCAGATTGTGAAGCTACCTGTAGTCTCTGACCTTCCAGACCTTCCACAACCTGAGTACCCAGTATAACTTCTACAAATACTCTATATAACCCTTCTGCCCTAGTGAGAAGCCTAATGATTCAATTCTGAGTGGTCTGCTCTATTATAGCACCTTGCACATCATGACTGATCTTATTTTTCAGTCTCACAAAATGTCTTCTACAGCCAATGAAATCCTAACTGTCTGAAGATGTCTGGATTGGATTTGCTTCATTTAAATGAAAACATCCTAATTAAGACAATCTGTGAAATATCCCTTAGCCAGAACCAGCTGTTTATCTCTTGAGTAAGGACAAAAGGACAACAAATATTGACCTTTTGAGAAACTTTCAATAATTGTGGGAGAAGTAGAGAAAAACAAACAATTAAATGTGTTTTGAAATACCATTCCAGTAAAAAAGTTCCAGGGGTAAATGAAGAAAAACATCACATTGCAACAATTAGTCTTTTTTTTTTAATTTAATAACTGAAGCTGCAAATAAATTCAAACTAGTTTAAAATAAGTAATCAGTAGAGAGATCCCTAGTCTAATCCAGGAGACCCAAGGTCTTATTCCTAAATTATGTGCATTTAGCCAAGTCTTTTACCTTCTCAGTGTCTCATTTCCTTAGTAAATTGAAGTCATACTCCTGCTCCTTGATTCACTGGGTTGCAAGGTTGAAGTGAGGTTACACACAATATGATAGGGTTCTCAATAAGGTTATAAAATCAGCGTGAAACCATAGGGTTTCATAAAGTCAGCTGATCCCCAAAAAGCTCAGGTTTTCCTAATGGGCTCTTTCCTCCTGATGTTATGACAAATTCAGTCAACATGATTCATTGCAGAAAGTTGTGGTAGCAACTGGGTAGTTATGGTGCTCACTCATCCACAGCTCAGTAGCTAGAATGTATTTGTCTGTAGCTTCGAGACTCACCAGTGTGGCTCAGCATATCCACAACCCCACAGTAGAAAACATCTTGAAGAAAATTGCTTTGTTGGTAGTTCATTATAATCTACTTAGGGGAAAAGCAAAGTATTTCATTTAGAGCAGGACTGTGATCTGCTCATGCTTGTATCTTCGGCTGGCAGTGTCTGGTACATTTAGTTCCAGCACATGCTTTTTGAATTGAATTGAATTGGACTGAATTGAATTGAATTGAATTGAATTGAATTGAATTCAGCCAGCCCTAAATCAGGAAGGAACCCAGAGCCCAAGTTGGTTTCTGTGAGAGTGAATTGAAATGCTGCACCAATAGCCTGCAAATGCTATACAATAATTCTTGTTGACATGATATCCTTAGAGGAGAGGGCAGTGGGAGAGACTTCCTTCCTTTGGGCAGCAAGCATGTCATATACCTGCAAGAACAGGGATGGCTCCTAGTGCTCAGCCAGACAACAGTTGTTCAGATTCCCCTCTTACCTAGAAGGTTAATTTGGTCTGTGGGCTGCATGGCTTGGCATTTCTGTGGTTTTCCTTTCCTTTTGTTCTTTAGGTTTAGGAGTCGCTTGTTTTTCGGTGTTCCTGGAGGCTAGAGAATATGAATGGAATGAAGCAGATAACTTCACAAATGCTTAAAATATTAAACACTCTTAATATATTCATTTATTCAGAGAAAGTGTCTTTCTAGTGCTTGTGACCTGCCAGGAAATATCAGAGTGCTGGGGTTACAAAAATGAGCCGCACATAAACCATGCCCTTGGGGTGCTCTCTGTGGGCCCTGCTCACATCAAGCCTGGGACAGCACTGACTTGTCAGTATTCATGAGTGTAATGACAATGGCTTTCAGCATGTTTCTGAAAGAACTAATAGATATTCTGGTGAAATTTTTTGTGGATGTAGCTCTCCCCCAAAGGAACTCCATTCTAGCCATCATGCCTGCTAACATTGTGCATGGGCATGTGTGTGATGGCAGTAAGGAGTGATCTGACTCAGCAGCCCACTGACTCTTTTGTTTCCTTAAAGCAATTTGTGTAAAAGGTAGACAGATGCACCCCAATTTTTAAGTGAGAGGAGGGGAGACAGAGGGACAGACTCCTGCATGTACCCCAACTAGGATCCACCCAGTAACCCCTGTCTGGGGCCAATGCTGGAGCCAACTGAGCCATTTTTAGCACCCAAGGCTGATGCATTCCCACCAACCAAGCTATCCTCAGCCCCGGAGGACTACGCTTGAACCAATAGAGCCACTAGCTGTGGGTGGGGAAGAGGGAGTGAAGGGGGAGAGGGAGGAGAAGAGAAGAAGATGGTTGCTTCTCATGTGTGCCCTGACCGGAGATTAAACCTGGGATGTCTACATGCTGGGTTAATGCTCTATCCAATGAGCAAATGGCCATGGCTGAGAGATGCAATCTTGAAGTAACAAAAAGAAAACCTCTCTACAACCCTTCTCTCTATTGTGAACAGTTTAGCAAAGGAGTTGAGTCAGAGCACTAAAGTGAGGGGGGATTGGGATTCTAATTTAGGGTCAGAGATGGGATCTTCTGGGAAAAAATACTATAGGGTACTTCAACAGAGCAGCAGTTCCTAGGCTTTGCAGTGCATACATGGTTTGGGTGGGATAGAAGTCCCTGCGGCTCACCAAAACCATCTCCAGGACTCAGAAATAAAAAGATATGTGAACCCACCACTATTTACCACATTCTAATATCACAAAGTAGATAAAAGACTTTGTAGGGAAATTGGGTTCATGACGGAACTTTCAGGATCAAAGAAGAAAGTTGAATGGCACAATCATGGTATCAAATCAACTTTGGTTTAGAAAGAATCATGGGGTCGCTTTCTTCAATTCCACCCCAGGGAGGTGATCTGCCTAGAATACCTAGGCAAGCACCTCTACCATCTCCTCTTGCCCTCCCCAGCAACCATGAGATGGGTACTTTAGTCCACCAATGATTTCAATCATGTCTGGCATTGGGGGTCATGAGCTCTCAAGCCATGTTTTGAAACTCAGACATAAAGAAATTCTAAGCAAACAGTTTCCTGTGCCTCTCTGCCTTCCTTGTGCTGATTTGAGGCCTTACCCACACACCAGTCAGACCTGCCTATGGGCTTGTTATTCTGACCCTGGCAAGGGGATTTGGGGTTTTGGGGGACCATTCCTCATGCTCTGGAATGCCATTTCCCAACACTGGGCTGGTCTGACAATATATTTCTGCTTAATGATATATTTCCCCTCCGAAGAAATCCCCAAGGTCCCATGGTACCCAGAGTGAAAAATGTCAGTAGATAAGACTCTAGGATTCAGTAGCATGAGCTTCTTTACCCTTGTCAGGGGAGGAAATGCCTCTCCCATTGCTCCCGTTTTGTACCTAGAGCTCTTACATTAGGGTTGCAGAGGCAGTCACTGAAAAGGAGAGGGGGCAAGAGGGGTACTGAGGCGCTCTTAGGAATTCACCCTGCTGTGTTTCTGGAGGTAGAGCTAGGATGAGTATATTTCACCAGTCAGCACATTGGTGGTATGAAATATGAGCGTTGGAGACCAAAACACAAATAAGTCAATTCAGCCTTGCGGGTAGATATTGCCCAGTTAAATTGTTTAATTTTTATATTCTTTATATAGGCTCATTTTTAAGATACGAGCTGTGACTCAGTTTGTATTTTTGTTTGAGGTCTGAGCGAAATTTCAAGATACGAGTTGTGATTTGGGAAGCTGTCGCTAGTTGGCACATTGGCGCATGGGTCCATTATCGGCAGTACAAAACCAGCATTTCGTTCTTTTTCATGTGTTACCCACAGAATCAAGTCGAACCTCGTGAGCTGTACTTGTTCTTGCATCATTTTTGCATTTTTTACTAACTTTTTTTGTGTGCTATCATGGGACCGAAGAAAGTGAGTGTAAAGGACAGTGGTGAGAAGAAGAAGAGAATGATGTTGATAGAAGTAAAGCAAGAAATAATAGAAAAACATGAGCGTGGTGTACGAGTGATTGAACTGGCAAGGCTGTACAACCCACAATACATCTATAATTTGTACCATCCTTAAATAAAAAGGATGCCATCAAAAGTGCAAATCTAGTGAAAGGAACTACAATTTTGTCCCAATTAAGGACAAATATCCATGAAGAAATGGAGAAGCTTCTGCTGGGATGGGTGAAAGAGAAGGGGCTGGCAGGAGATACAGTGATGGAGACTGTAATATGCAAAAAGGCACGTATTATTTACGGCGACTTGAAGAAAGAACCATCAACCTCAAAAGAGGCAGCAGAAGATACGTTTAAGTCAAGTCATGGCTGGTTTGAAGATTTCAAGAGATCTGGCATCCACTCGGTGGTGAGGCATGTTGAAGCTGTAAGTGCTGACGTTAAGGCAACTGAGGAGTAAACTGCACATTTTGCTGCGCTTATCACAAAGGAAGGCTACACCCCCCAACAAGTGTTCAACTGTGATAAAACAGGATTGTTTTGAAAAAAAAAAATGTCCTGGAGGACTTTCATCACCGCAGAAAAGAAGAAGCTGCCAGGCCATAAACTCATGAAGGACCGTTTGACCCTTGCATTGTGTGCAAATGCTACTAGCAGTGACTGTAAAGTAAAGCCACTGCTAGTGTATCATTCTGAAAATCCTCAAGCCTTTAAGACTCACAAGATTCTTAAAGAAAAACTGCAGGTTATGTGGTGCGCCAATGCTAGGGCATGGGTTACACGGCAGTTTTTTATTGAATGGGTAAATCTCGTCTTTGGTCCTGCAGTGAAGAAATATCTTCAAGAAAATAAACTCCCGATGGAAGCATTACTAATCCTTGATAATGCTCCAGCCCACCCACCTGGTTTTGAAAATGACATTCTTGCTGAGTTCAAATTTGTGAAAGTCCTCTACCTCCCACCCAGCACGACTTCAGTCTTGCAACCTATGGATCAGCAGGTCATTTCCAACTTTATTTATTACAGGGATAGCGAGAGAGTCAGAGAGAGGGATAGATAGGGACAGACAGACAGGAACAAAGAGAGATGAGAAGCATCAATCATCAGTTTTTTTGTTGCGACACCTTTGTTCTTTGATTGCTTTCTCATATATGCCTTGACTGCAGGCCTTCAGCAGACCGAGTACACCTTGCTTGAGCCAGTGACCTTGGGTCCAAGCTGGTGAGCTTTTTGCTCAAGCCAGATTAGCCCGTGCTCAAGCTGGCGACCTCGGGGTCTTGGACCTGGGTCCTCCGCATCCCAGTCCGATTATCTATCCACTGTGCCACTGCCTGGTCAAGCCATTTTCAACTTTAAAATGCTTTACATAAAGCACTTGTTCTGCTGCTGCTTTGAGGTGACTGAGAATACAATTCTAACCCTTTGAGAGTTTTGGAAATATCACTACAACATCGTGATATGTGTATGCATTATTGACTTGGCATGGCAAGAGGTTACAAGAAGAACCTTGAACTCGACATGGAAAAAGTTATGGCCTGATGTTGTTGCAGACAGGGACTTTGAAGGATTCAAACCAGAGACTGAGACTGAGGTAGAAGCATTGAGGGAGATTGTGTCCCTCAGAAAGTCGATGGGTCTGGAGTTAGATGAGGGTGATGTAAACAAGCTTGTCGAGGAACATGAGGAGGAACTCTCAACTGAGGAGTTGAAGGAGCTACAGATGATGCAATATATGGAGCTTCTGCAAGAAATTAGTAGTGAGGAGGAGGTAGAGTCAGAGGAAGTGATTTCTACAAGTGAAATTAAAGACATGCTGGCAATGTGGGAAAAGCTTTCAAGTTTCATTGAAAAGAAACACCCAGAAAAATTTCAACTGGTCGTGCTTCAGCACTTTTTAATGACACTTGTTTGTCACATTTTTGTAACATTTTAAAAGGCAGGCAAAAGCAAACCTCTTTGGACAGATTTTTATTCAAAAGTCCTGCAAGTGAAAGTGCTGAAAGTACAGCCAAAAAGGCAAAAACAGGTGATGATTAAATGAAAAATATGTAATGTTAAGCTTAGGTTAAGTTTAAAGTTAAGAAAGTGCATTATTTTACAATTAAGTTTTTGTGGTTTCATTTTAAGTAAAGAAAGTGCAGTTTTAGTTTTGTTTAAAGTAAAGAAAATGCAGTTTTAGTTTACATTCAGTGTTAAGAAAGTGCAGTTTTAGTTTACGTGTCTACAGTGCCTGCATCCCTTCCTCCCTCCCTCCTCCTCCACCATTCACGTCCTTTAGCCACACTCATCTGTCTCCAAGGTGAGAATACAGTACTAAATAACACTTTTTTCTTTTATTTCATACATTTTATTATGCATTGGTAAAGTATACATGTGTGTTTCTTAATTAAAAACGTCTTTTTTTTTGTAATTTAGGATGATTTGCGGATGTTTCACAGGTCTGAAATGGATTAAATCTATTTCAATTATTTTAAATGGGAGAAATTTGTTTAATATATGAGTTGACTGACTTACGAGCTCAGTTACAGAACAAATTAAACTCATATCTCAAGGTACCACTGTAACAAGTTCTACTTCAAGAAACTAGATTTTTGCCTGACTAATGATGGTGCAGTGGATAGAGTGTCAACCTGTAGCGCTGAGGTCCCTGGTTGGAAAACTGAGGTCACTGGCTCATCTGCTTTAGCGTGGGCTTGCCAGCTTCAGCACAGGGTCATAGGCTTGAATATGGAATCGTTGACATGATCTTAAGGTCTCTGGCCTGAGCCCAAGGTTGCTGGCTTGAGCAAGGGGTCACTGGATTGACTTGAGCCCCCTGGTCAAAGCACATATGAGAAGCAATCAATGAACAACTAAAATGAAGAAACTATGAGTTGATGCTTCTCATCTCTCCTCCCTCCCTCTCTCTCTCTCTCCGTTCCTCTTTTTCTCTTTAAAAATCAATTTTAAAAGAAGAATACTATAAAAGAAACATGAAACTAGATTTTTAGAGAACAGCCACACACTGGATAGAAGAAGATAGGGAGGATCACAAGAAACAGGAAAGGGTAAGAAAGCAGGGGCCTCTTCATCTACCAGAACAGGCACCAGATCTGGCTGGTGCTGCACTCATTGCCTGTAGAGGACAGTCTGCCAATTGCTTATTAATCACTCGGGTGGTCATGAAGCTTCTCTGTGCCCTTTCATTCTTCTCAGGATTTTGTCATCCCAGAGACTACTCCCATTCAAGACTTAGGACACTCCTTATTACCCCCAAAACAGAAGGTGGGGAGAACGTGGACAGCTTGCTCCACCTCTAACCAAGAAGGGACTAAATGAAAGCAAGTTGAATGGCTCAGTGGGCCAGGAATTGTACAGGAATATGTACCAAAAGGACTGAATAAATTCTGGTAATCATAATAATGACAATAATAAGGCAAGAAAGGCAGCATGGTGGAAGAAAGTGGAAAAGAATGGTTTTCTAAATTCTAGCTCTAGAGGTTTACTAGCTATATAGCTTTATTGTTTTTACTTACCTAAGATGTGGTTTCCTCTCCTGTAAGTGAGTGTTATAAAAATTATTTTACTAATTTGTTTAAAAATTACATGACATAACACACTAAAGTAAGTTGCAGAGTACCTGGCACATAATAGGCATAGATAGATGCCAGTTCTGCTTTTTCTTTTCTCCTCTGTCCAGAAAAAGAGAATGGTAATTCATATAGAGACTGGCTGAAATTTATTTTATTCCTTATCTCTCTCTATAGCCCATATCATCAGTACCACTCACGACACTTATCAGACATCAATACCAATCAACTTTCTTTTTCTTTTTTTTACAGAAACAGAGAGAGAGAGAGAGTCAGAGAGAGGGATACATAGGGACAGACAGACAGGAACAAAGAGAGATGAGAAGCATCAAGCATCAGTTTTTCATTGTGGCTCTTTAGTTGTTCATTGACTGCTTTTTCATATGTGCCTTGACCGGGGGGCTACAGCAGACCGAGTAACCCCTTGGTCAAGCCAGTGACCTTGGGCTCAAGCTGCTGAACCTTGCTTGATGAACCTGGGCTCCAGCTGCTGAACCTTGCTTGATGAGCCTGTGCTCAAGCTGGCGACCTCGGGGTCTCAAACCTGGGTCCTTCGCATTCCAGTCTGATGCTCTATCTACTGCACCACCACCTGGTCAGGCAATACCAATCAAATTTTGAAGTATCAGAAGGTACTGGTAAATCTGTTGCTAAAACAAGATATGAATAATAATCAGAAAAAACAATAAAGTAATGTGGCAAGGATGTTTCTTTTAAATTTCTTTTTATTTTATTCATTTTAGACAGGAGACACAGAGTGAGAGAGAGAATGAGAGAGAGAGAGAAAGGGGGGAGGAGCTGGAAGCATCAACTCCCATTTGTGCCTTGACCAGACCAGTGCAGGGTTTTGAACTGGCGACCTCAGTGTTCCCAGGTCGACGCTTTATCCACTGCACCACCACAGGTCAGGCAAGGATGTTTCTTTTAATGATCAGTTTTCAACATTGTATTAGAAGTGTTAGCTAATACAACAAAAAGGGTAATAAAAGGTCTATAGAATAAGAAGAAAGAAATAAAATTGTCTCTGTTTGCAGCTGTCATGATTGACTATATAGAAAATCTAAAAGAAAAGACAAAGAAAAACCACCTCTTCATACTAATAAATGATTATAGCAGGATACAAAGCAAATATACTAAAGTCAATTGGTTGGCTATGTAGCAGCAATGAACAAGTGAAAATTGAAATAAAAAACACAACAGCATTTATATTAGCACCCAAAAAATCAAATGCTTGGATATAAATAAACCTAACAAAATATGTATGAAATCTATATAAGGAAAACTATATAAAAGTCTAATGAGAGAAATCAAAGAACTAAATAAATGGAGAGATATTCCATGTTCATGGATAGGAAGGTTCAATATTGTCAATATGTCAATTCTTCCCAACTTGATCTATAGAATCAATGCAGTCCCAATCAAAATACAAAGTTATTTTGTACATGTCAATAAACTGATTCCAAAGTTTATTTGGAGAAGCAAAAGGCCCAGAGTTACCAACACAATATTGAAGAACAAAGTTGGAGGACTGACACTACTTAACTTCAAAACTTACTATAGCCTGACCAGGCGGTGGCGCAGTGGAGAGAGCATCAAACTGGGATGCAGAGGACACAGGTTCGAGACCCTGAGGTTGTCAGCTTGAGCGCGGGCTCATCTGGTTTGAGCAAAAAAAGCTCACCAGCTTGGACCTAAGGTCGCTGGCTTGAGAAAGGTGTTACTCAGTCTGCTGAAGGTCCGCAGTCAAGGCACATATGAGAAAGCAATCAATGAACAACTACGGTGTCGCATCGAAAAACTTATGATTGATGCTGCTCATCTCTTTGTTACTCTCTGTCTGTCCCTATCTATCCCTCTCTCTGACTCTGTCCTTGTAATAATAATAATAAAAGATACTATAAAGTGACAGTAATCAAGACAGTGTGGTATTGGTGAAAGAGTAGACAAATAGATCAATGTAACAGAACAAAAAGTCCAGAGAAAAACACATGTGAATAGTCAACTGATCTTTGACAAAAGAACAAAGGCAATACAATGGAACAAAGATAGTCTTTTCAGCAAATGGTTCTAGAACAACTGGATATCCACATGCAAAAAAAAAAAAAAAAAGATCAAGACACAGACCTTCTGTCCTTCACAAAAATTAACTCAGAATGGATCACAGACCTAAATGTAAAACACAAAACTATAAAACTCTTAGAAGATAATACAGGGGGAGGTCTAGATGACCTTGGGTTTCATAATGATTTTTTAGATGCAACACCAAAAGCATGATTCATGAGAGAAAGAATTGAGAAACTGGGCTTCATTAAAATAAAATATTTCTTCTCTCAAAGAATAAAAAAGACAAACAACTGACTGGGAGAAAGTATTTGCAAAAGACATTTTGTAAAGGACTAATATCTAAAATATTCAAAGAATTCTTAAAACCAAACAATAAAAAATTAACAACCTGATATTAAAAATAGTCCGAAGATGTTAACAGTCACCTTACCACAGAAAATACACAGATGGTAAACAAACACATGAAAAGACACTCCAAATTATAAGTTGTCAGGGAAATGCTAAAACAACAACGAGGTAACACTACACATGTTTAGCATGGCCAAAATCCAAAATATCAAATGCTGATGAGGATGTGGAGCAAGGAACCCCATTCATTGTTGGTGGGAATGCAAAATGGTACAGCCACTTTGGAAGTCAGTTTGGCAGTTTCTTACAAAACTCAACATACTCTTATTGTACAATCAAAAATTGTGCTTCTTGGGATTTACCCAAAGGAGCTGAAAACTTATGTCTACACAAAAACTTGCACATATATATTTATAGCAGTTTTACTAATAATTTCTAGAGCTTGGAAGCAACCCCTTAGATGTCCTTCAGTAGGTGAGTGGATAAGCTATGGTACACCAGACAATAGAATATAATTCAGCTCCAAAAATAAATGAGCTATTAAGCCATAAAAAGACATGGAGGAAATTTAAATGCATATTACTAAGTGAAAGAAGTCAATCTCAAAAGGCCTCATATTGCCTGACCTGTGGTGGAGCAGTGGACAAAGCATTGACCTGAGGTCATCGGTTTGAAACTCTGGGCTTGCTCAGTCAAGGCACATATGGGAGTTGATGCTTCCTGCTCCTACCCCCTTTTCTTTCTCTCTCTCTCTCCTCTCTAAAATGAATAGTCTCAAAAAATACTTTCTTTCCTTTTTTTATTTATGATTTTAATTTGTGTTTACATAGATTCAAATGTCCCACCAAATATATTTCCCCTACCCCCTTATTCCCCTTAGCACCCCTCTATACCCCCACTCCCCAATGCCTTCCCCCCTTCCCTCCAGGATTTACTGTCCTGTTCTCTATAATGCTGTGCTATGTATATATAATTTTATTAATCTTTTTCCCTTCTCTGATTCCATCTTCTCTTCTACTTTCCCTCTGACCGCTTTCCCTCTGGTCCCTTTGATCCACCCTCTGCCTCTGTTACATTGTATTATTCATTGGATTCCTCAAATGAACAAGGTCGTATGATATTTTTCTTTCTCTGCCTGGCTTATTTCATTAAGCATAATAGTTACCGGGTACATCCATGTTGTCGTGAAAAGTAAGATTTCTTTCTTCTTCATGGCCATGTAGTATCCCATTGTGTATATGTACCACAGTTTTTTAATCTACTCATTCACTGATGGACACAGGCTGTTTCCAGATCTTGGCTATTGTAAACAATGTTGCCATAAACATAGGGGTACATTTGTTCATTTAAATTAGTGCTTTGGTATTCATAGGATATATTCCTAAAAGTGGGATAGCTGAGTCAAAGGGCAGTTACATTTTTAATTTTTTGAGGAATCTCCATACTGTTTTCCATAGTGGCTGCACCAGTCTGCATTCCCACCAGCAGTGCAGGAGGGTTCCCTTTTCTCTGCACCCTCTGCAGCACTTATTGTGTGTTGATTTGTTAATGAGCGCCATTCTGACAGGTGTCAGGTGGTATCTCATTGTGGTTTTAATTTGCATTTCTCTAATGATTAGTGATGTTGAACATTTTTTCATATGCCTATTGGCCATCTGTATGTCCTCTTTGGAGAAGTGTCTATTAATTTCTTTTGCCCATTTTTTGATTGGATTGTTTGTCTTCCTGGTGTTGAGTTTTACAAGTTCTTTATAAATTTTGTTTATTAACCCCTTATAAGTTGTATTGTCGAATATATTCTCCCATTGTGTGCATTGTCTTTTTATTTTGTTAATGCTGTCTTTTGCTGTGCAAAAGCTTTTTAGTTTCATATTATCTCATTTGTTCATGCTGTTCTTTATTTCACTTGCCCATGGAGATAAATCAGCAAAAATATTGCTACGAGAGATATCAAGTTTACTGCCTATGTTTTCTTCCAAGATGTTTATGGTTTCACGACTTACATTTAAGTTTTTTATCCATTTTGAGTTTACTTTTATGAATGGTGTAAGTTGGTGATCTAGCTTCATTTTTTTGCAAGTACCTGTCCAATTTTCCCAACACCATTTGTTAAAGAGACTGTCTTTACTCCATTGTATGTTCTTACCTCCTTTGTCAAATATCAATTGTCCATAAAGGTGTGGGTTTATTTCTGGGTTCTCTGTTCTGTTCCATTGATCTATATGCCTGTTCTTATGCCAGTACCAAGCTGTTTTGAGTACGATGGCCTTGTAATATAACTTGATATCAGGAAGTGGGATACCACCCACTTTATTCTTCTTTTTCTGGATTGCTAAGGCTATTCGTGTTCTTTTTTGTTTCCATATAAATTTTTGGAATATTTGTTCTGTTCTATATCTGTGAAGTATATCATTGGTATTTTAATAGGAACTGCATTGAATTTATACATTGCTTTAGGTAATATAGACTTTTTTTTTTTACAGAGACAGAGAGAGAGTCAGAAAAAGGAATAGATAGGGACAGACAGTCAGGAACGGAGAGAGATGAGAAGCATCAATCGTCAGTTTTTTGTTGCGACACCTTAGTTGTTTATTGATTGCTTTCTCATTTGTGCCTTGACTGTGAGCCTTCAGCAGACCGAGTAACCCCTGGCTCAAACCAGCGACCTTGGTTCCAAGCCGGTGAGCTTTGCTCAAGCCAGATGAGTCGCGCTCAAGCTGGCGACCTCGGGGTCTCAAACCTGGATCATCCTCATCCCAGTTCGACGCTCTATCCACTGTGCCACCACCTGGTCAATCAATATAGACATTTTAATGATGAATATTCTTCTTATGTATGAGCATGATATATTCTTCTACTTGTTTTTATCTTCCTTTATTTCTTTAATCAATGTTTTATAATTTTCTGGGTATAAGTCTTTAACCTCTTTGGTTAAATTTACTCCTAGGTACTTTATTTTTGTTGTTGTTGTTGCAATAGTGAAGGGAATTGTTTTCTTAATTTCTCTTTCAGACAGTTCATTTTCAGTGTATAAAAATGCCACTGATTTCTGAATATTGATTTTATATCCTGTCACCTTCCTGAATTCATCTATAAGTTCCAGTAGTTTTTTGACTGGAACTTTAGGGTTTTCTATGTACAGTATTATATCATCAGTAAATAATAATAGTTTTATTTCTTCTTTTCCAATTTGGATGCCTTTTATCTCTTCTTCTTGTCTGACTGTGATGGCTAGGACTTCCAGAACTATGATGAATAAGAGTGGTAAAAGGGGGCACCCCTACCTTGTTCCTGATTATAAGGGGATTGCTTTTAAATTTTGCCCATCGAGTATGATGTTGTCTGTGAGTTTGTTATAGATGGCCTTTATCATGTTGAGGTATGATGTCTTTATTATCACTTTGCTGAGAATTTTGATCATAAATGGGTACTGTATTTTATCAAATGATTTTTTTGCATCTATTGATATTATCATGTGATTTTTATCCTTCCTTTTGTTTATGTGTTTTTGAGTCACATTGATTCATTTGCAAATATTGTACCAGCCTATCTCCCTAAAATAAATCAGAACTGATCATGATGTATGATTTTTTCCATGTATGCTAAATACGGTTTGCTAATATTTTGTTGAGAATTTTAGCATCTAAGTTCATCAGGGATATTGGTCTATAGTTTTTTCTCTTTGTAGCATCTTTGTGCAGTTTTGGAATTAGGATTATACTTGCCTCACAAAAGAAGTTTGAAAGTTTTCCCTCCTCTTAAATATTTTGAAATAGCTTGAAAAGGACAGGAGTAAGTTCTTCTTTGAATATTTGGTAGAATTTGCCTGTGAAGCCATCTGCCCAGGATTTTGTTTGCTGGAAGTGTTTTGATAACTGTTTCAATCTCATTTGGTGAAATCGGTCTGTTTAGGTTTTCTGATTCTTCTATATTGATTTTGAAAGATTACACTGAAGAACATTATTTTTTCATTTTCTGTTGCATAAGGTTTTAGAACTTTTTCTATATATTTCTGCACTGCAGATTCCAAATGTGAAATCTGTTTTTTGGAGCATGCTCTAGTTTTTATGCAATTTTAATTTCTTTTTGTTACAGTTAATGGCATGCATTGGTTTTTAAATTGGAGTTAAAGGGCAACGACTCTTGGATTGAACATAATCACAAGGCAATTAATGTTTTACAAACATAACTTTTACATAATTGTAGTTGTTTTTAAATGTAAAAATTTATTATCTGAAAAATACACCATCTTATTTTGTTTTAAGATTTAATCATGGCTTCTTCAAGTAGGCCTAAATGTAAGAATAGTCCTAACAACTTCTGTTATATATGTGGCTGTTACACACTTCAACATCAAAGGCGCAATATTTTATCATTTGTGACATGTGCATATATTGCCTATTTTCAAGTTCCTCTTGGCAATCAAGACAAGAATTGGGCTCCTCATACTGTGTGTCATAATTGTGAGGAAGTGCTTCATGATTGGACAAAAGAAAAATACAAAGAAATGTCTTTTGGTATTCCCATGGTTTGGCATGAACCTAAGGACCACAGCAGTGACTGTTATTTCTGTCTGATCCATCCAAAGGGCATCAGCAAGAGAAATGGCATATGATCGCATATCCTAGTATTTCTTCAGCAATACGACCTATCCCACACTCTGAGACACTCCTGGTTCCAGTTTTCAATGGTTTTATTTCTTCTAAGAACAAAGAAAGTAAACATGGTGATCAAGTGTATTTTGATAAGATGCATGAAGAAATGGATGTAGAATCTGAAGGGTCTTTTTCTGATGCCAAGCAGTCATTAACCCCTCAGCAGTTTAACCAACCCAAATTGAATGACTTAGTAAGAGATTTGGGCCTATGAAAGAAGGCAGCTGAGTTATTAGCCTCCAGCCTTCAAGAAAAGAATGTACTTCACCAGTCAGCTAAAGTATCCCATTTCAGGAAGCATGAACAAATTTTTGCAGACTTTTTTTCCGAAGACAAACACTTTGTTTACTGTCATGATATCAGTAGTCTTCTCAGCCGGCTAGGTGTTACCACTTACAGTCCAAGAGAATGATGGCTATTTCTTGACAGCTCTAATCTGAGTCCGAAATGTGTTCTCCCACACAATGGTAATGTTTATGCAGCGGTTCCAATTGGTTATTCAACTCATCTGCAAGAAGATTATAATGCCATAAAAATTGTCCTCAATTTTCTGAAGTATGAGGAGCATAACTGGATCATTTGTGTGGATCTTAAAATATTCAACTTTCTGCTAGGACAACAGAGAGTTTTCACGAAGTGTCCTTGCTTTCTGTGTTTGTTGGACAGCCAAGCTCTGGAGAAACACTGGACACAGAAGGAGTGGCCGAAACGTGAAGCTCTGGAAGTAGGGATGCAAAATATTGTGAATGAATCTGTAGTTAATCAAGACAGGATCATTTTCCCCCCACCTCACATCAAACTTGGCTTAATGAACATATTAAGGCTTTGAATAGAGAAAGTGAATGTTTTCAACATATGATTTCTGCTTTTCCTGCCTTGTCTTTAGAGAAGATAAAAGCAGTTGTATTCAATGGACCTCAAATTTGAACTCTCATACATTATGAAGAATTTTCCAGGAAGATGAATAAGGAGGAGAAAGCAGCATGACAGTCTTTTGTGGCAGTTACAAAGAACTTCCTTGGCAACAAAAAAGCAGAAAACTATAAACTTCTGGTTCAAAGGATGCTGTTGGCTTTCCGTGACATTGTATGTAACATGAATGTTAAGAATCACTTCTTGAGCAGTCACCTTGATAAGTTTCCCGAATATCTTGGAGCTGTTAGTGATGACCAGGGAGAATGCTTTCATCAAGTTCTGAAGACTATGGAAGAGCATTATTAGGAGCGATGGGACAGAAATATGATGGCATACTACTGCTGGAGCATCAAACGAGATGGTCTTCAACAAGTACACAAACACAAGAGATACAAACACACATTTTTGCCTGATTAGAATTTAAATGAGTTTTACACAAATTTTATGATTAAAATCAGTGTTTTAATATGTTCTATTTTGAAATTGTAGACAAATTCTGATGCAATCATATCTTTTAGTATATTAGTTGTGTATTTACTGCATTATATAAATTATTATATTTTCACAAAGATGATGCCCAAGAAGACATTCTACTTCATTATGTTAAACTAAATGTTGAAAACTTTACAATAAAATGAAAACCTAAAATCTTGAATTGCAAAACTACTGTAGCTTACAGAGATATACTAATGTCAGATTTGAGATCAGCACACTTGAATTAGGTAAGAACAAGTGTTTTTGTGGATGCAACAAAAATTTTGTTTAGCAGTGTTATATGTTTCGAGAAATTTGTCCATTTCGCCTAGGTTGTCTAATATTTTGGCATACAGTTCTTCATAGTATTTTTTTTACAATCCTTTGTATTTCTATTGTGTCAGTTGTTACTTCTCCACTCTCATTTCCAATTTTATTTATTTGAGTTCTGTCTCTTTTTTTTTGGTGAGTCTGGTTAAAGGTTCATCAATCTTGTTTACATTTTCAAAGAACCAGCTCTTGGTTTCATTGATCTTCTGTATTTTTCTCTTTTTTTAGCCTCTATGTCATTTATTTTCAGTCTGATCTTTATTATTTCCTTTTTTCTACTTCCTCTGGGCTTTTCTTGCTGTTCTTTTTCTAGTTCTTTCAGATGCAGAGTTGTTTATTTGAGCTTTTCTTTTGCTTTTTATGTTATGCCTATAATGCTATGAACTTTCCTCTCAGGACTGCTTTTGCTGTGTCCCATAAATTTTGAGTTGTTGTATGTTCATTTTCATTTGTTTCAAAAAATTTTTATTTCTTCCTTGATCTCATTGTTAACCCATTTGTTATTTAAGAGGCTCAATATATATTTTTTAACATTTCAACTTTAAAGCTGTCACTTTGCCATTTATTAAATGACCAGATTACAAAAATAACCATGGTAGATACCTTAGTTCATCCTTCTGATAAGCCTGTTGATCTGGTCTTCTCTGTTACCAGCATCCCCACCTTCTACAAAGTGGGTGGTCTTTTTCTTCATGCCACCACGTGGAGAAGATAATTTGAAGGGCCACAGGAAGTTGTTTGCTTCTTTGTAGCGTTTTCCAACAGTATAAATCTCGTGAATCAGATCCTCCATGCAGATGATGCCATATTTACCAAGAGATCCAGCAATCAATGCATTATTCGTCAGAGCAATTCATTTTTTGTTGCTTTTGCCATAACCACGCTTGTAAATCAATTCATTTACTGACTTTAAGTTTGGGTACCCCCACGCAATATATGGTTCCATAATCCTCAGCATGTTAACTGAAGCCTTGTTGAGCTTCACAAAGGTGCCATTGAAAATCTGGCGCAGGTGAAGCAGCTGCAGCACCTTGCAGACCTTTGGACTCACACCGTTGGTACCTCTGATCCTGATGACAAATGCCAATTTGAGTTCTGCAGGTACATAGAAGTTGCCAGCCTTTCTCGCCATCCTAGCCATTCGAATCTCAGTTCTGTACATCTGCCTGTACTCCTTATGATAGTGTTTAGCTTTTTCATAGATGAGCTTCCTCTTAGCCTTTCACAGCATCTTTTGGGCAAACTTCTTTCTCAGGCACTTGATCTTCAACTCTGCGAAATTCCTTCGCTTTTTCTTCAGGGTTTCTGGCACAGCAGGAACCTTTTTCTTCTCACTGGCACTGGCATTTTTCTTCTCACTGGCATTGTCATTCTTCTTCTCTCTGACATTGGCACTCTTCTTCTCTTTGACATTAGCATTCTTCTTCTCTTTTGCACCCTCTATGGTTCCAGCCGGAAAAAGAAGAAGTTGGCACATGCGCACTGTTCACTAGGGGCTCAATATTTTTTTTTAAAAAATGTATTACATAAAGTTATTAAACTCAAGTTTTATTCATCATAAAATTCATACAACTCCTCATCACTGTCTAAACATTCATCCATTAGCTTGTCCTCATCTGTGTCTGATGACAAATCACTGTCTTCATATATTGCTTTGTCCTCAGTTCCATTTATGGCATTTGAAATGCCACACTTCTATAACCACTATATAAGACGCATCCAGTTTTTAGATCTCACATTTTTTGAAAATTGGTGTATCTTATACATGGGGAAATATGGTATATGACATTAATTCTAGAAAGGTTTACTGTTTTCTAATTGGTGTTCTCACCAAGACTATAGTATACTTTGTAGGTTGACACTTGTTTGGTTGGCTCAGCAGTAGAGTGTCAGCTCAGCATGTGGAAGTCCCAGGTTTGATTCCCTGTCAGGGCACACAGGAGAAGTGACCATCTGCTTCTCTACCCTTTCCCCTTCTCTCTCTCTCACTTCCCCTCCCGCAGCCATGGCTCGAATAGTTCCAGCAAGTTGCCTCCAGGCACTAAAGATGGCTCCATGATCTCCACTCAGGCGCTGAAAAAGCTCAGTTGCAGAGCAATTGAGCAGCAGCCCCCGATGGGCAGAGCATGGCCCTGGAGGAGGTTTGCCAGATGGATCCCAGTGGGGGTGTATGTGGGATTCTGTCTTTTTCCCTCCCTGTCTCTCACTTAATAATAATAATAAAAAGACTAATAAAAATAAAAGAGTTTAAAAGGCAGAGTGCTGGACAGAATCTCTTTCCCAGATAGTCTATCAAGCACTTTTATTCATGAAAGGTATTTGCTTATTATAAAATTATATTATCTAAAGTCATGTTTAGTGTCTACCAAAAGTTTTTGTTCTAAACTCCCTCCATTAACAACAACAACAAAAACACGATGATTTCAAGTTGTTCTTCTGGCTTTTCAATAACTGAACTGTTGCCATTGCTATCCTAAAGGTGATGAATAAACACCATTTAAAAAAATAAAACCCTATAAAAATAAAAAATAAAACCCTCCAGCAATTAGAAAAAATAGAATTACAAGGAATTTGCTATATAATTTAAGAATCTACTTCAACCACTGGTAAAATGATAGAATAAAATGAATAAAATGAAACCACGTTGTGTTTTTTTCCTCTCTGCAGTAATGTCTGGAAACAAAGACATTTCATGATGTTTGTTACTGATTTGGAATGCAAAGAAATGAAAGACTAACTCCATATGAAAATAAACCCTGAAAGTTGGACAGGAATTCCCTTATTAACTGATTTCAATAATGAAATGCAACATTATCAAATGTCTTTTGTGTGTTTAACTTTATTTAAATATAGCATTAGATTTGGAATAAAATCTCTAAGACAAGATATCAGAAGTCATGGGACACTAGAAAACAGTCCATCAAATGTCACTACCAGTGCACTGCCACCACCTGTGTTATAAACAGAATGCATATGAGTGAGCAGATTTCTAGCGTTTATCTTGATGCTTAGAGAATAGAATAGTCAGCATTCAACCCCCTACACTGATAAAGTTCCCAAAACCATTGTAATCATTTTTGGGTCAATTTAACATACTAAAATGAAACTCTAAGGTTTATGAGATTCTATCATATAATTTGCACGAGTTCATTGTGAGATTAGAGTCACTAAGTATTAGATAAGTATTACTCTGCACCTGTGTTATGAGGCACATCTATTTTGCAGGTATTTTAGCTTTATTGAGATATAGGAGGAATTTACCAGCTATATTAAAAAATTTAATCAGGAATCCAGAAAGGAAAATGCCAGGATTAGAATAGCTGGAAAACTATACTCCAGGCATTTTGTTTAATTTAGCAGAAATGTGGCTCCTGTGTCTTATGAATACTTTTGTGGCTTTTTTACATGAGGGCAAAAGCACCTTGGGGATGATGCTTCTCAAGGTAAAAAGCATTAAACACTGAAAACCCCTTCTGAGAGCACTCTCATTTTCAACAAGGCAGAGAGCTAGCAATCCCTGCTGAATGTTCATTTTACACAGGAGAAAGCCAAGGGTGGGGAAAAAAAATCGCTTATGTTGTGTTTTTAATTAATTTAAGCAAGGTAAAAATTGCATTTTGCTGTGTCTGGTAAGCTGAGGTTTAAACTGACTTTGCTTTATTTATTTATTTATTTGTTTGTTTATTTATTTGTTTTTTAACAGGGACAGAGAGAGAGTCAGAGAGAGGGACAGATAGGGACAGACAGACAGGAATGGAGAGAGGTGAGAAGCATCAATCATTAGTTTTTTGTTGCCATTGCGACACCTTAGTTGTTCATTGATTGCTTTCTCACATGTGCCTTGACTGTGGGCCTTCAGCGGACCAAAGCAACCCCTTGCTGGAGCCAGCGACCTTGGGTCCAAGCTGGCGAGCCTTTGCTCAAGCCAGATGGGCCTGCGCTCAAGCTGGCGAGCTTAGGGTCTCGAACCGGAGTCCTCCTCATCCCAGTCCGACAGTCTATCCACTGTGCCACTGCCTGGTCAGGCAAACCTGACTTAGCTTTAAAATATTTGCCTTTGTATTATAGTGACATAGAATTTAATACAAAGAAATTCCCTTTCCTCCCAATCTTTCCTATGTTCCATAAAGATAGTTCCAGCTAAAACCTTAGTTATTTCAGAAATTTACAAGTATTAATAATGACATATCATTTGTCTATTTGTCGTCTTTTAAATGAACAAAACTTTATTAAGCACTTATTATTTCCCCAATAATTCACAAAGTTCTGTTCATTGGGTACCTAGTTTGTGTCAGTACATATATTATATACAAGTTATATGTTAGCCATACAAGTATGTCATACCAGGGGTGTGTACCTTACTCTACACAATAATATACACAATAATATAACATGGTATATGTGAGATTGGTTGGCAATGGGGGAAGATCACGTGAGGAGGCCTGGGAACTTTGGCTGGAACCATCCACACCCATGTGCACCAAAAAAAAAAACTTCCCAGGAGCCCTTTGAAAAAGAATGATTGTCAGCCAACGAAATTTTGCCAGTAATATCAGCTCGCCTTCACCCTACCAACCTTATAAATTATTCCCAAACAGGGGAGGTGGCGCGACTTCTCTGGCCCGTTTTGTGGACCAGAGAACCTCGTCCAGGATGCACTCTACTAAATAAAGCTTTTGCTGTTCCATACTTGGTGCCCATGCCCTTCCTTCTTCCTTGGTGGGGAAAAATACCTTACATTTGGTGCCAAAACCCGGGAGGAGTTTGAAGCCTGCTGGCGCTGCTCCTCTCCCCTTCCCTTCTGAGGAAGAACCAGGACCTCTGACCTCCCACCCACTTCAGCACATGGTGCAGTAAGTCCCCTGCTTCCAGCCTCCACTCAGTTCTTTCTGCCAAGACTCCCTGTTCATAATCACAACTACGTCAGAGACCTCTTATCCGTTCTGAGTGCGTGAGTGCCCGTGGAGATGTCCCAGACACTCCCACTCTACCTAACTGTCCGATGACCAGCGCTTAAGTTTTGAGATGCCAATTCTCATCTCTGATCACTCCGAGGGCTGAGGGTGGCCGTAGAGGCACGGGAATCTAAACCTGACTCAAAAACACTTCTGGAGTTGCCTTATCTGGAATCTCTCCCATCCTAAAGAAGAAGAAACTGATCTTCTTGCCTATCGTGGCCAGGTCACAATACCCACTGGATAATCGAACCAGGTGGCCTCCTGAAGAAACTTTTGATTTTAACACCCTCACCAATTTAACTATTGCCAAAGAACTGAGAAATGGTTGGAGATCCCTTACATTCAGGGCTTCTGGCATTTGCGCTCCCGTCCTAATCTCTGTGCCGCCTGTTCTACGTGCAGGACCTTTTTGGCCAGAGAAACCTCAACTAAATCCTCCACTCCTGATCTTTCCCCCTTTGCCGACCCCCATCTCTCTCCCCCTCTTGCCCGACCCCTGGGGGCGCCCCTCTCTTTCTTGGGACCCCTCTCTGGTCCCTCTGCGAACCTCTTCTGCTCAGGTCTCTTCCCTCCAGGAAGCTCCCCTCCCCTGCCGGCCAGGAGCCCCTCTCTTCTCCACTGTGTTCTTAAGCCCCTCCCCCATCAAGCCCTTCTCCTCTAGCCATTGGCCCTCACCTGGGTTTTCAGGGTTCTTGACCACCCGGCCCAACGCCAGTCTTTTTGCAGGAAGGCCTGGCACTGTCCTGGCTCGGCTCTGGCGTTTCCGGCCAGACCTGGGTGCCGGGCTCCCTAGGAGCCACTCCCCCCTTATTCTCAATCCCCAAATCCCTATCCGAGACCTGATGAACATGGCATTTAAGGTTTTTAATGGTCGAGAGGAACAGGCCGAGGCTGCTCACCAGGCCCACATGCAGCAGAAGGTAACGCTCCAAACCCAGGCTCTTGTGGCAGCCCTGAGGCTGGCAGAGCAACAGGGCAAGGCATAGGAGATGCCTGATCCACGTCCAGGCTGCAGAGAGGAACCCCACCAGAAGCTTGCTTTAAATGTGGCAGGGAGGGTCATTGGGACCGACAGTACCCCTGCCTGCGGCTGCCCACTAAGCCCTGCCCTGACTGCAAGCAGCCCAGTCACTGGTGGAGTGATTGCCCCTTTTGGGAAACAGGCTCTTCCTCGGCACCTCCACGTGGAGGACAAGCCACCCAAATGAGAGGTCAAGTCAGCCAGGCGGGCCCATCGCTAGAACTCCTTGACCTCATGGAAGACTGACACGGCCCGGACTCAAAGATCCCCATCACCCTCATCGAGCCCAGGGTAATGCTATAGGAGTGGGTAAGTCCATCTCATTTCTTGTGGACACGGGGGCTACCTTCTCTGTTTTGCCATCACACTCTGGACCTCTAGTTCCCTCACAGGTCTCAATTATGGGAGTGGATGGGACCCCTTCTTTTTTCCTTTGCACACCACTCCTGACATGCAGTTTGGATGAAATCCCCTTTTTCGCACTCCTTCAGATTCTTTCTTTCCTCCATCTACTAGGCTTCTTTTGACACTAAATTCCTAATTTTGCTCTCTTAGCCAAACCCCCCTCCTCTTGTCACCTACCTCCCCTTTCTGTCTTTTTACTTCACCATCTTCTCGGGGAACATGTGAACCAGATACTTCCTGCCATAGAGGGTCCAGATGAAGCACACCCAGTGGTCTCCCTCTAGCCAGGCTCCCTACATCCCAGGTGGACGGGACCCCATACGGTATTATTGAGTACTCCTACTTCAGCCAAACTCCCAGGGCAAACACCTTGGTAACATGTCTCTTGCCTCAAGCCTGGCCCAATACAAGACTACTGGCAGTTGGAACCACTGGACCCCACCCATCTCTGGCTCACCAAAAGGTTGGGCTCTGCAGATCCTGCTATTGTTCCTGTCCTTCCCACCTGGAACCTGCTTCCAGAGTGAGTTAAAGCAGGGAGCAGTGCTGTTCAATGAGACTGGCCTGATGGAAGAATACATCAATGTCCTCAACTGTCTGCAAGAGAAACTGAGCAAGAATTTCTCCTCCTACAACCCGCTTAACTCCTGATGGCAGCCACCCATCCTCACCTGGGCTGCCCCTATCCTAGGACCTCTTCTAATTATCAGCATATTTCTCATATTTTCTCCTCTTTTTTAGATTCTCACAGGGCCGCATCCGCAAGGTTTCTCGAGTCATGGTCAACCAGATGTTCCTACACCCATATACATGACTCCCCTCAGAGCTACCACCTTCTGACCTCCCTTCCCCATGATGCCCCTAACCAGCAGTAAGTAGACAGATGAATAGTGGCACCCCTATCTAACGTAAAAGGTCAGGATGTGAGGTCGGTTGGCAATGGGGGAAGGTCATGTGAGGAACCAGACCTGGGAACTTTGGCTGGAACTGCTCACACCCATTCACACCAAAAGAAACTTCAAGGAGCTGTTTGAAAAAGAACAACTGTCTGTCATCCAATGAAATGTTGCCATGTCATATCAACTTGCCTTCACCCTACCGACCCTATAAATTAACCCAAACAGGGAGGCGGTGCAACTTCTATGGCCCGTTTTGCATACCAGAGAACCTTGTCCGGGATGCGCTCTACTAAATAAAGCTTTCGCTGTTCCACACTTGGTAAACATGCCCTACTCTCTTCCTTGGTGGGGAAAATACCTTACAGTATGTAGTTAATTATAATTTGAATTACAACTCTCCAGATTAGTGAGTAAATCAAACTCGGATATTGTTTTTTCAAAGTCTGTATAAGCTCAAATGTCATTTCAAAGAAGAAATGTCAGGAAATACTTTAAAATATTTTGAAATAAATGAGAATAAAAAGAAAACTTATCAAAATTTCTGGATGCAAGAGAATCAGAACTTAGAGGAAAATTTATAGTGTTGGGTACATAAATTAGAAAAGAGGAAATCTCTAAAATTGATCACCTAAGTTTTTACCTTAGGAAGCTAAACTTATGAATACATAAACACAAGTTTTTTGTTAGCTTTGATTTGTAAGTGTTATATATACAGTTCCTATGAAGAAAAATATATTTCTCTATAAATATATTATTGAGATATATGTTAAATATAAATTTATATTAAATATATATTTTTATATAACTGCTATCTCAATTATACTTCATTGAATGGCAAGAGATATTATTTTTTATTGTTTTAATAATGAAGAAGAATAGACATGAGTAAAACTAAAAGAAAATTGTATATTAGAAGTGATGGTAAAATAAATGGGATGTTTCTTTTGACTATGGTTTTATTAGCAGCATATAAAATATTAACTTGAAGCAGCTCAGGAACAGATTCCTAAGTCCCATTACAAAAGCATTTCTCTAGAATCTACTATATTTCTGTTGACAATAGATTATTCTAAAATATATTGACTTTTTTCTCTCAGATTTCTTTCCTGAAGTAAAGAAAGTAATAATAATTGTTCTAACCCACACCAATCTGACTTCAGCTCACTCCAGCAGTGCAAATGCTTCTGTGAAGGTCACCAGTAAGCTCCAAAAGTCCCATCTGCTGCTCAACAACTTTTAGCACAAGATATCATGCTTTATAATCAAAATATTTTCTTATTTTGCTTCTATGACACCACATAGAATCTGTTTTTCTTCTTTATGAGCCAACCTCTTGGTGTCTTTTACTGACTCCTCCTATAGATTTAACAGGGCTTTTATTCAGGCATCTTTTTTTCTTGTATATACTCTCTTGAAGGCAGCTTCATTCAGTCCCATGTTAAGTAAATCTATGCGCTCGTGATTGTCAGATGCATCTTCTCTATCTTTACCTTTCCCTTAAGCTCTTGACTCCATATCTATACCCATCTTTTAACCTTACATTTCTCCTTTTATGTCTTGACCAAACTAACTCTAAAAATTGTTCCTCCCAATACATTCTCCATCTCCAAAATTGACAACAATATTCTTCTAGTTACTCCATCTAAAAATTTGGGAGATATGCTTTATTTTTCTTTTCCTTCATTGTCTCAGTCGAAGACAATAAGAAAACTTGTCAGTTATACCTCATAAATATATTTTAAAACTGTTGACTTCTGCCTAAGATCAGAAACAGATATTTCAAACTCTGTGATGTTATAAAGAACCCTATTTTCTTTCATCCTTCCAGGTGTGAAAGGACAGAGTTCTGAAACAAGAGATGTTTGAAAACCTCCTTTACCTCTGTTGTGTATCATGTTAATTGTTAGATTGTATGTTTTTTATTTGTATTTTAGAAATATTTACTATAGCTAGATCACAATGGTCTAGCTAGTTTAAAGGGAGTATAAAACTCCACAGACAGAAAGAAGGAATATATTCACATGAGTTAAAAGAAAGAAAGAAGAGAGAGGGAGAGAAATTGGACAAATCTATAGTTTTACAATATTTTGTAAAATCCAAATATCAAGTGGAAGTAATCTTCATATTTTGCTGTGTGAGTAGGAGCAATACACTTGTTAGAATACACCTAGAATTAGGTTTAATAGAGATGAAGAAACCATGATGTCAATTAATTTCTTCAGGTTATGCATGATGTGTGTACTAACTTGTTTATAATTTCACATTCTATTTTATAATTAGCTTCTTTTATTGCTTTTATTCTCATATTTAACAAATATTTTCATTATATATAACATTGCAAAAGCAATTGGCACACTGTAGACTTAAATCTGAACCAAATTGTCTAGCATGAAGGTGGAATTGCCACAGAGTTATACACAAAGGTGAATGTGATTTTATAAAACTACAATAATAAAAATATTTCAATTTAAATTGCAATTTAAAAACATCCTCCAGGCTAAATTTTTAATGTTTTGATAAATGAATTATTATTGAAAGGGCATAATTGTTATAATTCTCACATCTAATCTCAACTTTGGAATTCCTTCTCTTTAAATGTCATCATTAACCTAATCATGCCAGAGGAGAATCAATGCATGTTAAATGTCTTAAAGAAAATAAACAAAATAACCAAGATGGATGCAATTACAAATTCTATGGTTCTAAACAGTAAATGATCAAAATGAAAGGTTTTTTTCACTTTAGGTGACTCACTTGAATACAATATTTTAGGTTTCTTTTGCCTTGTTTGTTTTAGAGTTCTTCACAGAACCTTTGTCTAACGAATGTGCATCTTTTAGTTAAAGATTTTAATATTTTGTTCTGATTTTAAAAAAAAAGCATTTTAGTACAAGGCAGGGAATTTTCTTGTGTATGTGACATTATAGGTAAATTATTTTAGAAGTGTGCCCCTAATTAAGATATATTTCAAATATCAGTAATAGCCCAGAGTTCAGATTTTATCAAGAGATAATCTGAGACTCAAGTCTAAGCTTGGTCACTTGCTACCAACTTGGAACCTAGGTAAGCTATTTCATCTTTATAAATCTCAGTTTACTCACAAGTAAAATGTGACTATGTCGTCTTTTTTTTTTTTTTTTTTTTTTTTACAAGGACAGAGAGAGAGTCAGAGAGAGGGATAGACAGACAGGAACGGAGAGAGGTGAGAAGCATCAATCATTAGTTTTTCGTTGCTGTTGCGACACCTTAGTTTATTGATAGCTTTCTCACATGTGCCCTGACTGCGGTCCTTCAGCAGACAGAGCAACCCCTTGCTGGAGCCAGAGACCTTGGGTCCAAGCTGGCGAACTTTTGCTCAAGCCAGATGGGTGCGGGGCTCAAGCCAGAGACCTCGGGGTCTCCAACCTGGGTTTTCCGCATCCCAGTCCGATGCTTCATCCACTGCGCCACCGCCTGGTCAGGCACAAGTGAAATCTGAGTAAAGAAGTTCTCAGTGGTTAAGGATGAAATGAATTCATTTCATCAAGGGCAGCTCCCTCCCTACCACATAGAGCTCCAAATATTTTATTTTGAATAAAGGTCCTTATTGTGAAGAGGTTTAATGATTAAAGTACATTTATAGAAGAAATAAACTTTCTAACCACAACTTCTCACTTTATCATTCAGAGAGCTTTTTACCTTCATGAGCTGTATGTTTTCAACATCACTATAATTTTCAGTGTAAACTATTGAACTGACTTGTAAAAGCTGAGTTTAAGGAAAAACTTGCATCAATTGCTATGAGCACTTTCTTCTAATTGAAATCCAGTTTATTCTGTTGGATTACCATTTTCCTAGAGAAAAAACACACTTATGTCTGGCATCACTTTTACTTTCATTTTTCAAAAATCCCACTCATGGATTCTGAAGACCAATGCTGGTAAGTTGAATAATATGAAAGTGTCAATAGTCAATTTCTCTAACCTAGAAAACTGGCTTTAAATATGGCTATAAACAGTAGAGTTGTTCCTCATTAACCAAGTAAATGTATTTATAAAAATTTTAATTGTAAATAAATTTTCTGTTAACTGTATTGTATGCTGCTTTTGAGGGTGGTCCCATTACTATTAAATACCATTTAAAGTTATACAGCAAATCTTTTAACATCAAATATTTTATTTTCAGAACATTTTTTATAACTGCAAAATGAATATAGAATCAAGAAAATAAAAATATAAAAAAGAAAAAATAAATAACAGTTTTATTTGCTAGACATAAACATATTGTTTTGTCATAGTTCCATCTTGTCTTTCTTCTATTAATATGTATGTTTATTTTATATAATGTGACCATTTTCTCTAATTTCTATTCTAGTCTTTTGCTTTTCAGAAAAATAACCTTTATCAACAACAGCTTTGTTACAAAAATCCTACCTATGAAAAAATTACAATTTACTTAGCCATATTGCTACTGTGTGTGGGAGAGGTGAGAACTTGCTGACATAATGGGCAGTTTATATAAAGGATTCCGAAATGTGTTTAACCCATAACAACTACGCATCTGTAATAGAAACTCTTCCTAAAATATTAAGTAGAAATAAACACATACGCATTTAAAATAAATAGCAAGAGTTTATTTTCTCATCTTACCTGGAATAGAGGAACACACTGAAACACTCTTATAATTAGCATTTTGTATATTAGTAAATATATTAAAAATTCTAAACTTCTAAATCTTGTAAGTTATAGATTCAATTACTTTCTCTTTCAGCAACTGTCCTTTAAGTAAATACAGCTACTGATTAAAAGAAAAGTGCACTAAGTTTCACTTTTTCTTTTACCTTCTTTGCCCATATTTTGGAGAAATTGTCGAAATAGAAACAAGAAAATGAAAACTAAATACAGATAAGAAAGGGGAGTCCACCCTTCATGATACTGTATGTTAAAGTTAACTGGCTTTTCCAGTGTGGAGGGACAAAGAAAATTCCTACAAGTGGCAGCAGACTGACCAAAGTCAGAAACAGAAAAATTTATTCATTGGTTTTACATATAGCTGTCAAAGAAGCAGAACTTCCTGTTTGAAATTCTTAGTATAGTTAAAAAAAAGAAAAACAAAAATTACACTGTTCGTGGGTTTTCTTCAACTTTAAATACTACAGGTGAGCAAAAGAGACTATCAAACTATAGATGCAGAGACAAGGACAAACTAATTAAGGAAATACTTTTGGACTGCAATAATTTTAAAGAAAGTGTAATTTAGCGCTATAGTTATTTACTTTTCATTCCACCATTCCCCTAGATTTTTACTTTCTACACATTTCACATGAAAGATCTAAAATGTTTTATATTTTTTTCTTTAGCTCATTAAGGTACTTTTCACTGGCAGTTATGTGAGATATAGGTATTACTTTCAAATACCAGATAGAAGGTAAAAATGCAAGATATTTTTTATTTACTTCTAGAAGGTATCTTTCTTATGAATTATTTATTTAGAATCTGTTACCTGTAATGTTCTTGTACCCTAAGCCTTTTTAAAATTTCTCTCAACTCTATTAGTATTACAAACCTGAAACATGCATAAAGATAATGTCACTTTTAATTTTGTGTCAGTTATCTGAATCTGGAAGAAATCTTCTCTAAATATTAGAAAATAGAGTATCTTTCCGAACAAGATTCAATTCCAAGGTCACTGATTGAAACTTGATGCTTTTTTAAATATAAATTTGTGTAGGAAGTAACATAACTATTCGATCACAACTATTATGAAGCTGAAGGAAGAAAATAAAAAACAATCTTGAATTCCACAGTACTGGGTCTTAAAGAAGCTCAGAATATTTCCCACAGGTTCTCATTTGTTACTACAATAGGTGGTATTGAGAGAAAAGAATTTCTGTTAACGTATTGAGACGGCCTGTGTTCAGTCACATCTGATCAAATGCATTCATTGCCATCTGTAAAGCCAGTAACCAGGGCCACCTTCATAGCCGCCCAACCCACGCAGGTTCACATTGGATTCGAACAGTCGGTAATAAAACAATGGAGCCAAGAACTGGTGAGCCATCAGCTTTAATTCTAGCTTGCACCCGGCAGGCAAGCAAAAACACACACTGGGCTCCAAAACCCACACATTCAGTGCTCACAAAGCTACTGACTTATCCGAGTTTCCTAGTATCAAAGCTTTCCAGCTCACCAGACTTATTCACCTCTGTTTCCCATCTCCTCCTGCACAAACTCTTAACAAACTGGCTTCTCCCTCAGCACTGTGCCATCTCGGCTGCTTCTCCTGGCCTTCACGTGGCCTTACTCTGCTCTCCTCTCTAATACTAATCTCAGGAACCCAGGAACAGAGAGAGAGATCTAGCTCCCAGACTGCCCCAGTTTATAGCCTAGAAAATCCAAACCTTTAATCCAATTATACATACAAGAAAGTCTCTGATACAAAGCCACCCATCTGAGGCATAATGGGATTCCTCCCTACATCACCACCCTACATCATCCAATCAGTCAAGGGTGTGGAGAAGAGCTTACTCTTAAAACCAAGCCTTAGGCCATAACGACCTGGCCTGCTTACATTACAGCCTCTCCCCCACACCCATCCCAAGCATAAGGGCAAATAATATCACCTGGGTGACGGGCTTCCATGTGAGCAGCGCCATCTTTAACAAAGTGAGCATATTATATTTTATCTGCCGAACACCATCACTGAGAGTGTAAACCATAACAACAATCTGTAACGTTAGTGTCTCCTATTTTAACATTAACTTCCTACGTGAAATCCTTCGTAAGAGTGTCCTGTGTGTAGAATGTAACTAAATTTTGTCCTCTCTAAAAAGTGACAATATGTTGAAAAGGAATCCCTGAAGAGAGGTTGGGGGTGGTGAATATAAAAATGAAAGCGTGCATATTCTGGTGTTTTAAATGTTTAAATGAAGAAGAGGGAGAGAGGACTCTACCCAGAGCCAATCAGTTTGATGATGCCTTAGTAGAGGCCAGGCATTCATTTAAACCCAAACAGACAAAACACCAGAAGGGGGAAAAGAAAGAAGGGAAACTAGGGGTAAAGAAAAATAAGGGTGCATGAACAAGAAAGAACATCTGATAAAAGAGATTTCACAAAGGACCTTAGGACAGGCTAGGTCAGAACAGGTAGAGAGAAACCGCAGGATTCTAGGAATAGATGTGAGAACAGCCTTGGATTTCCTAAAACTTTAGCTCTTATGGGAACCTTGAAGTGTGTGTAAAGCCGGTAGCCACGGCCACCATCACAGCCGCCTGGCTCGTGCAGGTTCCCATTTAATTAGGACACAGGGAAATGAATCAATGGAGCCAAGACCTGGTGAGCCATCCTTTACTCCTGCTCACAAGCGGTGGGTGAGAAAATACATTCAGTAGGAAAACACTTCCCTTTCCTATTCAGGGCTCCCAAAGTCACTGACTTTTTCTAGTTCTTCCTAGAATCAAAGGCCTTGCCAGCCTCACTCAGTCCCCTCTGCATGCCTCCATTTTGGCTGCCTCCTCCCTTCCAACCACATGGCCTGTCTCCCCTGCAACAATGTGGTCTCTCCTGGAATGGCCTCCTAGCTCCTCCTGTTAAAACTTTTCAATTGGAAAGTCCCTCCTCTAGCACACATTACAATAACTAAGTATAATGCCAGTAGTCAAGGCCACCATCACAGCCGCCCGGCCAGTGCAGGTTCGCATTAGATGTGAACAGTTGGTAATGAAACAATGGAGCCAAGAACTGGTGAGCCATCAGCTTTAATTCTAGCTTGCACCCGGCTGGCAACCAAAAACACACACTGGGCTCCAAAACCCACACATTCAGTGCTCACAAAGCTACTGACTTATCCGAGTTTCCTAGAATCAAAGGTTTCTAGCTCACCAGACTTATTCACCTCTGTTTCCCATCTCCCCTGCACAAACTCTTAACAAAACTGGCTTCTCCCTCAGCACTGTGCCATCTTGGCTGCTTCTCCTGGCCTTCATGTCGCCTTACCTTGCTCTTCTCTCTAATACCTCAGGAACCCAGGAACCAAGAGAGAGATCAAGCTACTGGTCTCTCCCACTTTATAGCATAGAAAATCCAAACCTTTAATGCAATTATACAAACAAGGAAGTCTCTGTATAATGGGATTCCTCAGGAGAGTGCACCACCCTACATTATCCAATCAGTCAAGGGTGTGGAGAAGAATTTACTCCTAAAACCAAGCCTTAGGCCATAACGACCTGGCCTGCTTACATTACAGCCTTTCCCCCTCACCCATCCCAAGCATAAGGGCAAATAATATCACCTGGGTGATGGGCTTCCATGTGGGCAACTCCATCTTTAACAAAGTGAGCATATTATATTTTATCTGCCCAACAATCCAAATCTAATGTGAACCTGCGCGGGTCAGGTGGCTGTGTTGGTGGCCCTGGCTACTGGCTTTACAGTAAGCAAACTAAAAAAATATAAATTTTACAAACTCATTTGTCCAACAGGATGTCAGCAGCTTAATATTAACTCTTATTCTATATAGATTCTTGGTGTAACAGTCTTACTGCCCTTCAAGATACATGGATGCCTTGGACTAACTAGGGATCTCACGCATGGATAAGCAAAGGAAAAGTGTATTAATGTGCTGCAAAAACCTCAGCCCAGGTGTATATACCTCTTCTGTTTTATGAACACACCACGCACATGCACTCAAGAGCAGGAAGAACATTATATGGCTCCTCTCAGGGTTTGGAAGAACTGCTTTATAAGATCCTTCACTCCATAGCCTTGAGCTATTCGCTTAAGTATAATATCATCTAATTAACATGCAGTTTTAATTACTATGCATTAAAAAGGACTACAATACTTGAGTGACAGAGCCCCTGGTATTATGTTATCTAAGTGTGAAACACTAGTAACTAGACAGAGCTCTGTCAAGTGCAATGAGACCACCAATTTATCTGTCATATTTCTCCATTTAACCACATTCACTGGAGGTCTAGATATGCTATGGAGAACAAACCCTCTTGTCAGTCTCTAAACACTAAAGTAAATCTATCATTACAAATACTCTCATGTTATGGAGAAAAATAAACGGGGCCAATTTAGATTTGGGGGCTCAGAAAGGTCCTTTTTAAAAAAATGGTAACTGAACAGAAATCTGAAAAATAAGCAGGGGAAGTATGTTCTGGAAGAAAGGGACAAATTTTGTATCTTCCAGAGATGGACCAAAAGTCAATGAGGTGGGAATAAAATGCATAAAATTTAGGAGGTAGGTAGGGGCTCGATAATTCTGGGCCTTGTGAGCTAAAGAACAGGGTTTGATTTTATTATAGATGCAGAAGAAAATTGTTGAAGTTTTTTGTTTGCTTGTTTGTGTTTTTGTTTGTTTGTTTGTTTTTTTAAGTGAGAGATGGGGAGATAGACAGATTTCCACATGTTCCTCAACCAGGATCCATTCAGCAACCCCCCTTCCCTGATCTGGGGCCCACGCTCAATCAATCCAGCTATCCTCAGCGCCTGAGGCTGACACTCAGATAAACCAAGTTAACTAATCTCAGTGCCTGGGGCTGATGCTCAAAGCTACCGGGTCACTGGCTGTGAGAAAGGAAGAGAGAGAGAAGGGGGAGAGGGAGGGGTAGAGAAGCAGATGGTCGCCTCTCATGTGTGCCCTGACCAGGGATTGAACCTGAGACTTCCACACACCCAGCTGATGCTCTATCCACTGAGCCAGAGGGCCAATTGTTGAAGGCTTTTAAGAAGGGAGGAACACAAACAACTTGTCTATACATATTTGCCTGTCTTTCAGATGGTATCTTTAAGAGAGATTGTTAAATGTGGACGTCTGGAGTCAAAGGTATGAATATTTTTAATGCTTTTGGTATTGTTTCAAAGCGTTCATACAAATTCAATTTCCTACTGGTAGTGTAGGAGACAGTGTCCATTTTATGAACCTTCAATAACATTATCAATAAAGAAGAATTCTGACATTAGAAGAAAAGCAATGTCATATTGTTTTGTCATTTTATTACTAGTGAATTAATTTGAACATTTTTCAATACTTATTGTTTATATTCTTTCTTTTGTAAATTATCCATGGCCTTTGTCTTTTGTGGGGGGGCAGTGTTGAGGTTTTCCTTATTGATGTGACATAGCTTTAGTTGCACATATACTATAAATTAGAATGATACAGAGAAGATTAGCATGGCCCTTGCACAAGAATGACACACAAATTCATGAAACGTTACATATTAAAAAAATAAAATAGCCTGACCAGGTGGTGGTGCAGTGGATAGAGCATTGAACTGGGATGCAGAGGACACAGGTTCGAAACCCCAAGGTTGCTGGCTGGAGTGTGGGCTCATCTGGCTTAAGCAAAAAGCTCACCAGCTTGAATCCAAGGTGGCTGGCTCGAGCAAGGGGTTACTGGGTCTGATGAAAGCCTGCAGTCAAAGCACTTATGAGAAAGCTATCAATGAATAACTAAGGTGCTGCAACAAAGAATTGATGTTTCTCATCTCTCTCCCTTCCTGTCTGTCTGTCCCTCTCTCTGTCTCTGTCACACACACACACACACACACACACACACACACACACACACACACAAATAAAATTGGCCTGACCTGTGGTGGCGCAGTGGATAAAGTGTCTACCTGAAACGCTGAGGTCACCTGTTTGAAACACTGCACTTGTCTGGTCAAGGCACATATGGGGGTTGATGCTTTCTGCTCCTCCCCCCTTTCTTTCTCTCTCCTCTTTAAAATGAATAAATAAAAAAATAAAAAATAAAGACTATAACCCTAATTCTTATTTCTTCCATATTTATGTATATAAATTCTACCAGTTTGTTTGCCTTTTAATCTTTTAGTCTTCCCCACTTTACAAAGGTAATTTGTTATTAAAACACCATTCTTGTAAATTGAAAATGTAATTACTAGTACTTAAAATTAGAAAATAATGTGCCTGACCTGTGGTGTCTCAGTGGATGGAGCCTCGACCTGGAATGCTGAGGACTCTGGTTCAAACCCCTGGGCTTGCTTGGTCAAGGCACATACCAGAAACAACTATGAGTTGATGCTTCCTGCCTCTCCCCCACTTTCTCTCTCTCTCTCTTCTCTCTCTAAAAATCAATAAGTAAAATCTTTAAAAAAAAATTAGAAAATAATGCTATGCATTTCTGAGTTCCTATAAATGAAAAGCACCAAGTCTCATTGAAACAGACCTGTTTACTTTACTAGTTTACATTACTTATGATAATACAACACTTCTGTTCACTAATTTTTCTGTAATGTGCTGTTCATCTGCATTGCTGAAGCTTTTTTATAGTTATTCTGCACTGTACACTTAAGACTGTGTTCTCTAATAAAGCATACATACAGTTTATGTAATTCAACCTTTAATGCACAACAAAAACATAAAACCTAACATAATAGTAAAGGCAAAATAAAGAAATAATGGTCTTTTAAGAGCTAGTGCATGAGCTTATTGCTATATGCTAGCAAACCAGGAATACTCTGAGACCAGAACTTAACAGGAGACCCGAATTCTCCATAGTTTTGAAGTAGCCCTCTCTAAGCCAATCCTAAGAAATCTGAATCTGTCCTAATTATGTGATGAAAATGGGAGAAAGGGTATTAGAAGAAACTCCTCATAAAATGTAGCAGTTGAAACCCTACTGGGAATATTTAAAAATAAGTCTCTATTTGTTTTTGACATACAGGATTCATAAACTTAATATTTAAAAAATTTTTTATTGATTTCAGTGAGAAAGGGAGAGAGAGAAACATTGAGCTATTCCTGTATGTGCCCTGATTGGCGATCGAACTGGCAACCTCTGCACCTTAGGATGATGCTCTAACCAACTGAGCCATCCAGCCAGGGCTGAATGTATCCTTTATTTATTTATTTATTTATTCATTTTTTAAAAAATTGATTTTAGCCAAAGAGGAACGTGGGGAGAGAGGGAGAGAGAGAGAGCATTCACGAGAGAGAGAGAGAGGGCCCTGACTGGGTATTGATCCAGCAACCTCTGTGCGCGGGACAAAGTTTTAACCAACTGAGCTATCTGGCCAGCGTTTCATAAATTTTTATATAGTCAAATTTACCACTCTTCTCTTTTGTGATAAAATCATTGCTTCAGGCCTTAGGATATGCTTCTTTACCCTCAATATCACAGCTATTCATCTACACTTTCTTCTGTCCTTTGAAAAACGACTTTCTGTTTTTACAATTGCATGATTTAAGTCATCTAGGTTACTTTTTTTTTTTTAATATATATATTTTATTATTATTAATTCTAATGGGGTGACATCAATAAATCAGGGTACATATGTACAATGAAAACATCTCCAGGTTATCTTATTATTCAATTGTGTTGCATACCCATCACCAAAAGTCAAATTGTCCTCTGTCACCTTCAATCTGGTTTTCCCTGCGTCCCTCCCCTCCTCCCTATCCCATTCTTCCCTCCCTCCCCCCATCCCATAACCACCACTCTCTTGTCCATGTCTCATAGTCTCACTTTCATGTCCCACCTATGTATGTAATCGTGCTGTTCTCAGTTTTTCTTTTTTTCTGATTTACTTATTTCACTCCGTATAATGTTATCAAGGTACATCCATTTTGTTATAAATGATCCGATGTCATCGTTTCTTATGGCTGAGTAGTATTCCATAGTATATATGTACCATAGCTTTTTAATCCACTCGTCTTCTGACGGACACTTGGGCTGGTTCCAGATCTTCGCTATTGTGAACAATACTGCCACGAACATGGGGGCGCATTTCTTCTTTTCGAACAGTGCTATGGTGTTCTTAGGCTATATTCCTAAAAGTGGGATAGCTGGGTCAAAAGGCAGTTCGATTTTTAATTTTCTGAGGAATCTCCAAACTGTTTTACACAGTGGCTGCACCAGGCTGCATTCCCACCAGCAGTGCAGAAGGGTTCCCTTTTCTCCACATCCTCGCCAGCACTTATTCTGTGTTGTTTTGCTGATAAGTGCCATTCTGACTGGTGTGAGGTGATATCTCATTGTGGTTTTAATTTGCATTTCTCTAATGATTAGTGATGTTGAGCATTTTTTCATATGCCTATTGGCCATCTGTATGTCCTCTTTGGAGAAATTTCTATTCATTTCTTTTGCCCATTTTTTGATTGGGTTGTTTGTCTTCCTGGTGTTGCTTTTTATAAGTTCTTTATAAATTTTAGTTATTAACCCCTTATCAGATGTGCTGTCGAATATGTTCTCCCATTGTGTGGTTTGTCTTTTTATTCTGTTCCTATTGTCTTTAGCTGTGCAAAAACTTTTTAGTTTGATATAGTCCCATTTGTTTATCTTGCCTTTTATTTCAGTTGCCCATGAAGATAAATCGGCAAATATACCGCTGCTACAGATGTCGGAGAGCTTGCTGCCTATGTTTTCTTCTAAGATGTTTATGGTTTCACGGCTTACATTTAAGTCTTTTATCCATTTTGAGTTTGTTTTTGTGAATGGTGTAAGTTGATGGTCTAGTTTCATTTTTTTGCAGGTAGATGTCCAATTTTCCCAACACCATTTGTTAAAGAGGCTGTCTTTACTCCATTGTATGTTCTTTCCTCCTTTGTCAAATATCAGTTGTCCATAAAGCTGTGGGTTTATTTCTGGGTTCTCTGTTCTGTTCCATTGATCTATGTGCCTGTTCTTAGGCCAGTACCAGGCTGTCTTGAGTATAATGGCCTTGTAGTAAACCTTGATATCAGGAAGAGTGATACCTCCTGCTTTATTTTTTCTTTTTAAGATTGCTGAGGCTATTCGTGTTCTTTTTTGGTTCCATATAAATTTTTGGAATATGTGTTCTATATCTTTGAAGTATGTCATTGGTATTTTAATTGGTATTGCATTGAATTTATAAATTGCTTTGGGTAATATAGACATTTTAATGATGTTTATTCTTCCTAGCCATGAGCACGGTATGTGCTTCCACTTGTTTGTATCTTCCTTGATTTCTTTTATCAATGTTCTATAATTTTATAAGTACAAGTCCTTAACCTCCTTGGTTAAATTTTCTCCTAGGTACTTTATTTTTTTGGCTGCAATAGTGAAGGGGATTGTTTCCTTAATTTCTTTTGCTGATATTTCATTGTTGGTGTATAGAAATGCCTCTGATTTCTGAGTATTAATTTTATATCCTGCCACCTTGCTGAATTCATTTATAAGGTCCAGTAGTTTTTTGACTGAGACTTTAGGGTTTTCAATATACAATATCATATCATCTGCAAATAATGACAGTTTTACTTCTTCATTTCCAATTTGTATGCCTTTTATTTCTTCTTCTTGTCTGATTGCTGTAGCTAGGACTTCCAGAACTATGTTGAATAACAGTGGTGAAAGTGGGCAACCCTGCCTGGTTCCTGATCTTAAGGGGATTGCTTTTAATCTTTGTTCATTTAGTATGATGTTTGCTGTCGGTTTATCGTAGATGGCCTTTATCATGTTAAGAAATGATCCCTGTATTCCCACTTTACTGAGAGTTTTGAGCATGAATGGGTGCTGGATTTTATCAAATGCCTTTTCTGCATCTATTGAAATTATCATGTGATTTTTGTCCTTCCTTTTGTTTATGTGGTGAATCACATTGATTGATTTGCGAATATTGAACCAGCCTTGCCTCTCCAGAATAAATCCCACTTGATCGTGGTGTATGATTTTTTTCATATATTGCTGGATCCGGTTGGCTAATATTTTGTTGAGAATTTTAGTGTCTAAATTCATCAGGGATATAGACCTATAATTTTCTTTCTTTGTGTTGTCTTTGCCCGGTTTTGGGATCAGAATTATGCTCGCCTCATATATGGAGTTTGGAAGTCTTCCTTCCTCTTGAATTTTTTGAAATAGCTTGAGGAGAATAGGAGTTAGTTCTTCTTTGAATTTTTGATAGAATTCACTTGTGAAGCCATCAGGCCCAGGACTTTTCTTTTTTGGGAGTTTTTTGATAACTGTTTCGATCTCATTTGCTGTCATTGGCCTGTTTAGGTGTTCTGATTCTTCCAGATTGATTTTTGGAAGGTTATATGATTCAAGAAATTTGTCCATTTCACCAAGATTGTCTAATTTTTTGGCATATAGTTCTTCATAGTATTTTCTTACAATGCTTTGTATTTCTGTTGTGTCAGTTGTTATTTCTCCACTGTCCTTTCTAATTTTATTTATTTGAGTCCTCTCTCTTTTTTTCTTGGTGAGTCTAGTTAAAGGTTCATCAATCTTGTTTACCTTTTCAAAGAACCAGCTTCTTGTTTCATTGATCCTCTGTATTGTTTCCTTAGCCTCTATGTCATTTATTTCTGCTCTGACCTTTATTATTTCCTTTCTTCTACTTGTCTTGGGTTTTATTTGTTGTTGTTTTTCTAGTTCTTTTAGATGCAGGGTCAGGTTGCTTATTTGAGCTTTTTCTAGCTTCTTATGATATGCCTGTAGTGCAATAAACTTCCCTCTCAGAACTGCTTTTGCTGTGTCCCATAAATTTTGAGTTGATGTATGCTCATTATCATTTGTTTCTAGAAACTTTTTTATTTCTTCTTTGATCTCATTGTTAATCCATTCATTATTTAATAACAAGCTATTTAGTTTCCAAGTGTTTGAGTATTTTTCAGTTTTTCTTTTGTGGTTAATTTCTAGTTTCATGGCATTGTGATCAGAGAAAATGCTTGATATGATTTCAATCTTCTTAAATTTATTGAGACCATTTTTGTGTCCTAACATGTGGTCTATCCTAGAAAACGTACCATGAGCGCTTGAGAAGAATGTATATTCTACTGCTTTAGGGTGAAAAGTTCTGAAGATATCTATTAAGTCAAGTTGATCTAGTGTATCCTTTAAGTCAGCTGTTTCTTTATTAATTTTCTTTCTTGAGCATCTATCCAGTGATGTTAGAGGGGTATTGAAATCCCCTACTATGATAGTATTGCTGTTAATCTCGCCCTTTATATCCATCAAAGTCTGGTTTATGTATGTCGGGGCTCCTATATTTGGTGCATAGATATTTACAATAGTTATATCTTCCTGTTGAATTGTTCCCTTTATCATTATGTAGTGTCCTTTTTTATCTCTTACTACAGCCTTTGTTTTAAAGTCCATTTTGTCTGATATAAGTGTTGCTACCCCTGCTTTTTTTTCATTTTCATTTGCATGAAATATTTTTTTCCATCCTTTTACCTTCAGTCTATGAGCATCTTTTGTTTTAAGGTGTGTCTCTTGTAGACAGCATATGTATGGGTCCTGTTTCTTTATCCATGCAGCTACCCTATGTCTTTTGATTGGATCATTTAATCCATTTACATTTAAGGTTATTATTGATATGTAGTTGTTTATTGCCATTTTATTCTTTAAAGCTGTATTCTTCTTTTGCTCTATTCATTCCTCCCTTTAAACTGTTCACAGGAGGCCCCTTAGTATCTCTTGCAGAATTGGTTTGGTTTTTATGAATTCCTTCAGGCTTTCTTTTTCTGGGAAGCTCTTTATTTCTCCTTCAATTTTAAACGTTAGCCTTGCTGGATAAAGTAGTCTTGGTTGTAGGTTCTTGTTCTGCATTACTTTGATTATTTCTTGCCATTCCCTTCTGGCCTCAAGTGTTTCTGTTGAGAAGTCCGATGTCATCCTAATGGGGGCTCCTTTGTAGGTGATAGTCTTTTTTTGTCTAGCAGCTTTTAAAATTTTTTCTTTATCCATTAGCTTTGGTATTTTAACTATGATGTGTCTTGGTGTAGATTTTTTTGGGTTTCTCCTTAATGGAGTTCTGTGTGCTTCTTGAATGTGTGGAGTGTTTCCCAGCCTTAATTTAGGAAAGTTTTCTGCTATGATTTGATTGAACAAAGTTTCCATTTCCTGTCCTCTCTCCTCTTCTTCAGGCACCCCTATGATGCGAATGTTGTTTCTCTTCATGTTGTCACAAATCTCCCTTAGAGTTTCCTCACATTTTTTAAGTCTCTTTTCCTTTTTCTTCTCTGCTTCTGTGTCTTTGTTTATTGTGTCCTCTAACTCGCTGATTCGATCCTCAGCGTCATCCATCCTGCTTTTAATTCCTTCCATTGTGGTCTTCAGTTCTGATACTGTATTTGTCATTTCTGTCTGATTCTTTTTTATTATTTCAATTTCATTTTTTATACTTGTTATCTCTTTGTTTAGGTGTTCATAATGACTATCCATTGTTGCTCTAATTTCTTTGAACATCCTAACTATCACTATTCTAAATTCTGCTTCTGGTAATTTGGTTATATCTGGTTCATTCAGGTCCTTCTCTGGGGATTTCTCTTGATTCATTTGGTTTGCATTCCTCTGCCTGCCCATTTTTTCTGTGTATAAGCAAGTTGTGGCCACTGGAGTCCAGTAGGTGTTGCCTTTGTGTTCTCTAGGTGTGGTCTATCTGCAGGCCCCCCATCCCCTCTGCCGGTGCCTAGGGTGGTTGGGTATGAGCGTTGCCAGCGCCGGCCCACTGTGGCTTTTGCTGTGATTTCTGCCTCTCCTCCGTGGGAGGGGCTGTGCCTGAAGCCACAGGATTAGCACCAAGGGTAGAGGTGAGCACCTTTCCTCAGCTGAGGACCCAGCCTATTTCCGGACTTCCGCCCAGAACCAGCAGTCGGAGCCTGCTCGCTACAGTTCCGCGGGTTAGTCGGGGCTTTTGACGTGCTCTCAGCTGTAAGCTTTTGCCCGTCAGGAGCTTTAGCCCCGCCCTCGAGGCCAGGGCCCTTTGCGCAGGGTCGGAAACCAAGGTTTATTGGGGTGGGCGTGTTTGCTGGCTTCCGCCGAGCTGCGTACTTCCGCTCGTCCCGGACTCTACCCCGCCTCCGCGTTCGGAGCCCGCTCGTGCACGTATGAACGCTATCCGGGGTTTCTCCGGCCGGATGGGGATAGTAGTGTGGGCTCAGCTGCGAGCTTCCGCCTGTCTCGGGGTCCACCCCGTTCCCGTGCTCGGAGCCCGCTCACGCACGTATACTGGCCAACCGCGGTTTCTTCGGCCCGGGGGGGTGGGGGGGGTGGGGGACTGGTAGCGTCAGCTCAGCCACAGGCCCTGCCCGTCCCTGGTCCTAGCCCGTTCCCCGCGGTCAGGGCCGGCTTGCGCAGGGCCTGCCCATTCCTGGCCTCCCGCTTTGTCCCCGTTAGTGGGACCAAAGGCGGGCCCGCAGCTTCCGGACCGCTTTCGCGGTCCCCTCTGACCCTCTGGGCTAGATCGATCTCCCACCGGCTTGGCCTCTGCCCACGCCGACAGAACCGCCTTTCAGCGTCCTGCCGCCCCAAAACCTTAAGCAGCCCTCAGCAGAGTAGGAAGGGACCTAATACTCCACACTGTAGGCCTGGGAGCTCCCTCACTTGTTTCACAGCTCAATACTGTCCAAACGCCTCTTTTAGGCTCTAGGACTGGAGGCTGGGGCTTGGTTCCTGGGACCCAGGTCTCTCCCTCTCCGCCAAACTCTCCTCCCGCCCCGCGGGTCTCTCCGGGCTGCCGTTTGCTCCGGGGAGCTGGGCAGCCCTCTTCGCGTTTTCGCTATTCCTACCAGTCTCAATGTGGCTTCTTCTGTGTTCCTTGGTTGAAGAGTCCACTTAGTTTTGTTCAAAGTTGGTTTATCCAGGTGATGGTTCTTAAAATTGAGTTGTAATCCACTTTGGTTCTGGGAGTTGGAAGTTGGTACGTCCGCCTACTCCGTCGCCATCTTGTTCCTCCTAGGTTACTTTTTAAAGTGTGTAGTGTAAGATAAAGATATACTGTTCACAAAAATTAGGGGATATTTTATAGCTTCATATTCATTTTGAAATATCCCCTAATTTTTGTGAGCAGTATATAATTTGGTGTTTTTTATTTTGTTTTTATTGACTACGTTTAGAGAGACAGAGAAAACAAGGGGGAGCGGGAGAGCAAGAGAGAGAGAGAGAGAGAGAGAGAGAGAGCACATTCATTTGTTGTTCCACTTAGTTGTGCATTCATTGGTTGTTTCCCTTATGTGCCCTGACCTGGGATAGAACCTGCAACCTTGGTGTTTTGCGCTGAAGCTCTAACCAACTGAGCTAACCCACCAGGGATTTGGTTTATTTTTTAAAGAAACAAAGTTTCCATACCAGTTTGTTGACTAATCCACGCTTTCTCTGCTTACATATTTCTTAAAGCCAAATCTGGAAAGAGTGTTATGCTGATCAAGTCAAGTATTAGCTAAGCGTAGAGAATGTTGGATAGGGTTAGGGAAGAATTAGGATTTTTGTATGGGGGTCCTTCTTTGGGTGGTGCTAAGTCTCCAAACCATTTGAGTTGAACACCATTCCTTGTGGTACTCTTTCTTTTCTCTTCTTTTCACTGACATCCCTGCTCCTTGCTCTCTGCTTCAATCTTGCAGATAAAATATATAATCTAAATTGTATGGAAATAACTGGTTTTCTGGGCCTCCTCCCAACTCTCAAGCCAAAACCACTGGCCCCTTGACTGCTTTCAATACCACATATTCAATCTGCTGAGGTGAAAATGAGTTAAATAAAACTGTTCTGAAGGGAAAATAGAGCCAAGATTTAAATTCTAGGCAAAACCAATAGGAAATTTAGGGATAAGTTTTCTAATTTACATTAGAATGAGAGATTGTATCTGGATGTAAAAACTGAAATTATGCCTAAATATTTAATTGGAGAAAAATGTAGAATGTAGGGCTGGCTACACAGTCATTTCTTTCTTAAAAGGTAAGCTTTTTTTTATACATAAATGATGTTGTTTCACTTGAGTTGCCTAAGTGAAATATGTGGACCCATAAAGTACTCTATTTTACATATGACTTAAAAAGATAGGGTGATTTACTTAAAGCTGTTTATTGTTAGAATTCCTGGTCCAGCACTCAAATCATATCTGGCTTCCTTTCATCTGACACATTTTAACCTCTTTGCTGAGTTTAACTTACTTGAAAAATTAAAATGAGTTAAAATCATTTTGCGATGTCCCCTTGAGATAAACAACAACTCTCTGGGATTTAACAAAACCAGGGTGATGGATGGTTGAAAAACTGCTTCTTTGACTAGAATACATCATAGCACATCTCAAGTAAGTATCACCCATTTCTGAATTCTGAGTCTCAGAGACCAGTTATGAAAGAAGACTGATGAATTGGATCAGAATCCTAACATTTCTTGGACAGTCTCTTTCAATGACTTTTAGGTACATGTGTCCAATGAGAATCAGAGTAGGAAATTTTGGCTAATAGGTCTTCCATTCAAACTCCTAGCAGAAAAAGGTCATTAAGGAAAATATGTAGAATCTGTGAAAGTATGCTTATCTTCAAGACTTTCTTAAACCACATACATACTGTATTAGGGTTTTCTCTGGTTAGAGCTGGAATTACAAACTAAAACAGATAATCCAGTTCTCTTCACACAAATTTGTAGTGTTTGTTTTTGCCCAATTGACAATGGTTGGTTCCATTCTTTTTGAAGTCTTATTTATGTACGTATAGAATGAGGAATTAGCATAGCCCTGCAATTCTTTTTGACAATAGAATTCAAAAGATACTGAAATCACTTTCTCAATTTTGTTAACGTAAAAATTAATGCCTCGCAACGAGACGTCAATTTGGTTCGCTGCACGCGATAAAACACGGCCCTCCGACTTGAGACGGACGCGGGCAGAGGACGCCAAGCCCCGCGAGCCTCGAGCGGAACAATGCGGGCCGGACCTTTGTGCTTAGCTTCCACGTGTGTGGGTGTGAAGTGCATGTGCGGCGATGTGAGAATATGCTGGAACAAATTCGAACAGAGGCGCCGCGGACAGCACTGAGAGAACGTGGGTGTGGGCGGGCACGGCGCCTGCTGCCGGGAGGGAGCCCGAACGGAACGGACGGTGGGCGCCGCACAATAAAGTCCGGGGGCGGGCGGAGGTGGAGGAGGCGGCCCGCGAGCGGCTACCCGTGCGCACACCGCCACGTGAGAAGCGCCGGGTCCTCGGAGGACGGAAACTTTCCCGGTGGCCGCGTCCCAACCTCCCGCCCCTCTCGGGCCGCCGCTCGGCGAGGAGACCCCCGTAAGTCCCGGCGGTGGGGCCTCCGCGTCCCCAGCCCGGCCGGCCCACTGGCCTCGGCGCCTTCCCTCGCGCTTTGCTGAGGTGCGGGCTGTAAACATGGCGTCCTGAAGGGCCGATGGGGAGACGCCGGGGAGGCGCGAGGCTCGGCCCAAGGAACTGGGGAGGAGGGCGGCGGGGAGACGCCGGAGTGGCCTGGCCCGCGGAGCCGGAGAGTAGGGCGGTGGGGAGAGCGGGAGGCTGGGCCTACGGAGCCGGCGAGGGAGGTGGGAGCTGGGGAGAGCGAGCCCTCGGGGGCGGAGGCAGCCATCCTCCCCTGTCCCCCGCGCGTCCCAGACCCGGGAGGAGGCGGCGCGGCGGCGGCGGCTGCGTGGCTGGCTGGGCGCGAAGCAGGAGGGCGGACACGCATCGCGGCGGCGGCTAGGACCGGAGCATAATGGTACGGAAAGCCTTCTCGCCGGGCTTGGGGGCGCGGGCGGGGCGTCCGTGGCGTTGGCGTCGAGCTTTGTGGGGCCGGGGCCCAGCTGCAGGCTCTCGGGTTCCTTGCGGGTGTAACGGCTGCTTCCCCTGTCGCGAACGGCCCCGAGTTGCCTGCCGAGCTTTGTGTGCGACGGCCCGGGGCTTGCGGCTGTCGCGTCTACATCCCCTCGCCTACGGCGGGCTGGGAGGGGAGGCTCGGAGGAGGGAGACCGCGCGGGGCCTACTCGGGCCAGGAAGCCGGGGTGTCGCGTGAGCGTCGCACGCCAGGCCCGCTCTCCGCGGGCGGCCCCGTGAGTGTGAGGAGAGCAAGAGGGGGCCTCTGTTGTCGCTGTTTGTTATTTAGGAGCCTTGACTGAGGCTGGGCGGGCGGTCCCCCAGCTGGGGATCCAGACAAGGCTCGGTCCGCATCCCCCGGGGCTGGGAACCTCTTGCAGCGTGGCCTCCGCCTCCTCAGCAGGTTCTTCAGGCCCTTGGGACTGCCTGCAGGATCTGCCACCCCACCCGGCGTCTGGAGAGCCGCTGCAGTACCGGGGCTCATGGGGCGCCCCACCTTCCACGTGGACTGGCCCTCTCACGCCTCTCTCCGGGGCCAGCCGTAAAGGCGCTATACGGTGTGGGGATGGTGCCGGGCGTGTGTGTGGTGCTCAGTGTATGCGTGGCACCTGGTGGTATGTATGGGTGTCCATGGCGCCCGGTGTTATTATTTATGAGTGTGGGCATGATACTCGGTGTCCCCGATTGTGTATGCCTCCTGGTGTTATTTGTGCTGTGCTTGTGATATCCGGTGTGTCCATGGTGCTCGGTGTTATGTATGCTGTGCTCATGGTACTCGGTATGGACCTAGTGCCCAATGTTCGTGTGGTAACGTGGTGCCCTGTGTTACGTGTGGTTTCTGAATAGTGTCCAAGGCGCTGGGTCTGCATATACTGTGAATGGTATGTCTGTGAGCTTTAAGCAGGGTGCTCAGATAGCCTGTTCATGAACTGTTGCCTGATGGTTGAAGGGACCTATCCGACTCTTGAGGTTTAGGTACTGGCTCCTCTGGTCTGCCTCATTCAGGTGTTCTGCATCCCATGTAGGCACGGGCGTGCTTAAAGATAATTTAATCTGTGGAAACATAGAAAGTGCTTTCACTTATTTTGTTTGAAACTGAGAAATGTAGTGTAGTAATTATGGGATGCATATACATAACCTTTTCAGGTTTTTTTTTGGGGGGGGTGTCATTGATTCTGATTATGGTTTGAAGTTATCATGGAGATAGCTTGGTTGTACTTGAAAATTTTGAGTGCTTTTTGGTTAGCAGGTCACCTTTGATTTTCGGAATTCTAATTTTTACAAGCAGGAGATAAAATACGAGTTTTGTACAGGTGTGTGATTTTCCTTGTCTTTGGTTACAGGCTAGAGAATCAAGGATTAGAAGATATGGGATGTGATTATGACAACCAAAGTATTTTTCTTGCTTAACTCTACCCTTGGTTAACAGAGGATTTCTATTTTACATGGTACTTTCTTTTTTGTTGCCATAAGTGCTTTTCATTAGAAAAGTGAATCTTCCTTTTACATTCTGTAACTAGGTGATTTATTTTTGCAGTTACCTGTGTGTATAAGGTATGTAGCTAAACAGACATGTAAGTACTTCATCTTAAGAAAATATCAGTTTAAAAATGTTAACGTTTAGCTCCTTTGTTCACCCTAAATATTCCTAGGATATCATTAATTTGGTACATTGAGCGGAGGACCCAGGTTGGAGACCCCGAGGTTGCCAGCTTGAGCGCGGCCCCATCTGGTTTGAGCAAAAGCTCGTCAGCTTGGGACCCAAGGTCTCTGGCTCCAGCAAGGGGTTACTCGGTCTGCTGAAGGCCCGCGGTCAAGGCACATAGGAGAAAGCAATCAATGAACAACTAAGGAGTCCTAATGAAAAACTGATGATTGATGCTTCTCATCTCTCTCTGTTCCTGTCTGTCCCTGTGTATCTGTCTGACTCTCTCACTGTCCTTGTAAAAAAAAAAAGTTGGTACATTGAGTGGATGTCATCTTGTATGTTTCCATGAATTGACATGTGTTTATTTGAACTCTCACCCTTTTTTAACCCCACCCCCTTTTCCTTTAAGTATTATTCACATAGTGTATAGCATACCTTAAGTGAGACACTAACTGAAGCTAATGAATTTTAATATTTGTAATGAAGTCTCAAATGCAATCTAGTACTGCTTAAAGCCCTAAACCTCTGACATCAGATTTTTTTTAATCTACCATTAGCATCCTTCAGTTGAATTCCACATGAAAAACATTTAAGTAAAGAGGATGTAACTAGAAAAGAAATTGAGAAAAAGGATAGTCAGACTTACCATAGTTAAAAACTTTTCACTGTTTGAAAAACTTAACTATACTTTTTTTTATAGGGTTATTAAATATATATAAATAAATAAATTAGAAAGGTAGCAAAGTGGAGGCCAGATGGCTTGGGTCTGAATCTCACCTTTGTCATTTACTAGTCAAGTGGTTTTGAGCAAATTACTTAAACTTGTCATGCCTGGTCTCAGTTTCTTCATCTGAAAAATTACAGAAATTGTACTACAAGGTTGATTAAAAATGACTTAGAATAATTCAATTTATTTAGGTCAAATTCAGTGTTAATAGTGGGAAGCTCTGGAATTACAGCATAGCATACTCACATATTCCTTGTTTTATTAATTTGAGTTTGACTCATAGCATACCTCTGAATCTCTCTTTTTTTTCATTATCTCAGAAGGTTGGAAAATAAGCGTTCATATTCCTTAGGACTCATTTACTTGAACCAATTTTAAGGATCTTGCTATCATTACTTTTTTTACTTTTGTGGTAAAATAAGCATAACATAAAATTTGCCACCTTAATCATGTTTAATTGTACAGTTCAGTGATATTAACTACATTAACACTGTTGTGCAACTGTCATCATCATTCACTCCATAGCTCTTTTCATCTAGTAAAACAAACTCCATATCCACTTAACTCCTTATCTTCCCTCATCCCAGGCCCTAGCAGCTGCCTGTCATTACTTCTTCATATTTGATGAAGAATACAGGAAATTGAAGTACTTAGTGTGAGCGTTCTTATTTTAGCCATTGGTTTTAAATTAATATTTTTGTCTTTTGCCACTTCTGTCACCGATCTTTAACTGCTTCAGGTTGTATGTTTTATATTTGCTTGAAGCAGATGGGCTTTCTAAAAGAAATGCGGCTTGGCATCTCTTCATCTGATCATTGTGGAACTAATCCCTCACCAACATTTTTACTAGGGTTTTTTTTCACCCCAAATTTCTATTTGCTGATTGATTTTACAGAGAGAGGGAGAGAAAAAGAGAGGAATATTGATTTGTTGCTCTATCCATTTATGCATTCATTGGTTGATTCTAGTATGTGCCCTGACCAGGGATTGAGTCTACAACTTCGGTATTTCAGGACTATGCTTCAACCAAATGAGCTACCTGGCCAGGGTTTAACTAAGAATTTTGACAAGAAGTAAAAGAGAACTGATGTGAGTTTAATTCCTGCCTTTATCTCTTTCATGATACCTTTCAGTACTTCCTTCCTTGCACTGGTGTTAGGTTTTCAGAACAGTTTAAATCTTCTTTGGTGCAGTGATTGTGAAGATCATTAGTAATCTGAAGGTTCGTCATATCAGTGGTGTGTCCTCTTCTTGTCTTGATTTCAGAAATGCTGTGGTATCCACAAGTTTATTACACAAAATTCTCTTGGTGATATGTGTCATATATTGCATGCTTCCATTATTCAGCCACTGTAAAAATTTCTTTACATACACTATCTTAATTTTTAACTTTTTAAAAAGATTTTATTCATTTTAGAGAGGGGAGAGAGAGAGCGTGTGTGCAGGCAAAGGGGTGGGGAGAGGAGCGGGAAGCATCAACTCCTATATGTATGTGCCTTTACCCTTTACCGGGAAAGCCCAGGGTTTGAACCTGGGCAAGCCCAGGGTTTTGAACCAGCGACCTCATCGTTCCAGGTCCACATTTTATCCACTGCGCCACCGCGTCAGGCCATGCACATGATCATCTTTTAAAAACATTGTTATGATTAGTAATATTTATGTTTTCCAGATATTTTCTAAGCATTTCAGTGAATGGGTAGACCCATTTAAAATTTTTGATATATTTTTTTCTAGTTTGATCTATTTGTATGCTAGTAAATTTAAAAGAGTAAAGAGTAGGAAGATTCTTCTTTCCTAGTTCAAGCATTTATCATGTAAACACTGAAGAATGATCTATCCAAATATTTTTTAATGGATTTTTATTGAGATTGGGAGATCTCACAACTGGAATTAAAATGCTGTTTTTTAAAATGGCATAAATACATTTTAATTTGACTGTGTGGGCACATTAGATCCCTTTTAGAAGTCTATATAAGCAGTTTTTAGAAAGATGGGTTTCATCATAAATATTGCTGTGGCAGCACCATTTTTTAAAGAAGGTGTCATTTATTGCGCACCTACTATACTAGGCAATTTTCACACTCCATTTCTTCCTCACAACAACGTGAGGGAAGTAGTATTACAGAATGATTATGTGATAAAGTACAATACTATAGCACAATTATAAGTATTCTTTAACTTATCATAAGAGAGCAGACTCAGGAGGGTGAAGTTAACAGTGCCTGAGGTCACACAGAATACAGGATCAAGTGGGTATTTGAATTTGAGTGTATGACTACCAAAGTCTTTGGATCTTTGTATTGACTTGATACATCTTCATCTTCCAGATGTACATTTATTTGCAAGGCTGCCAAAGTGGAGGATGATAAAAGCATGTATAACCAAGGTCAGTCTTTTTACAAAAGTAGAAGATGGAAAGCAAAGGAGTATTTGAGACCACTTGGCAATCAGAATGTTCATAAAGTTCTGCTTAATTCCAATTTCACCAGTAAACTAAGAACAAGCATCTATATACTTGGCTCATTTTCTTGCTGTCACTTTCAGCAGTTTGTATTATGAAGTTACTTGGCATAGGGTGGGAGTGGACGAACCTACAACTGTATTTTAATGTTTATGTATGGGAGAGAAATATTTGACAATATTTGGAGTTAATTCAACACGAAAGTGTTCTTGCTGTATGACAAGGGGAGTCATTGTCTTGAGGAATACTTTAGCATTCCTTGTGCTGCATATGAATAAGTTCAGTTTGGATTGAAATAACTAATTTCTTGAAAGTTGCTGTAAGTGCGAAGGCTTCAGAGTTCAGTAGATGTTTACCATCTAAAATATGGGAAGCATATGGTGAAAAGAGAAATAGATCAGTTGAGTTGTAGCATTTACAAATTCACACCAATGGGGATGTTACATTGTAAATGTGTTTTTCTCATTAATTAGCTATGGAAAGGTTTGTTAAAAAGAAATATTCTTTTAAAGAAGGCTAAGCCTGGGGAATGCTCTGCATGGGGAAACTCCACTTAGAAGCCATTATGAACTTTTTAGTTTTTTTATAGACTGGTTTATCTGTTGGTTTTTTAATTGCCTCTCAAAATTGCATCTGAGAAATATGTAGCAGATACAGTCCTTAATTTTGATTTTTGACATAGAACCCTTTTTGAATTAATGTAAAATATACCTAGTTTGACCAGTTCTTTTGGCAGAAACAAGTGAGACAAAATTTTTTGGAATTTCCATGAACAACATTTAAAATATTTTATGGGCTTTTTAAAATATACTGCTCACAAAAATTAGGGGATATTTCAAAATGAATATGAAGCGATTAAAAAAAGCAATTGATTCTTTTTAATTAAACAAAAAAAAAGCAAATGATAAGTTGTCTTCTTACGCAAATGAGATACAAAACTAACTTTCTTATTGGTGAAAATGCACTATACTAAAGGCTGAAAGTACTGGAGTATCTGCACATTCTCTGATCCCCTAATTTTTGTGAGCAATGTGAGTGTGTGTGTGTGTGTGTGTATATACCATTAGAGATTTTCTCTTTTTAAGTCATGGAGGTTATAAAGTTTAAGGTGATTTATTTTTCTACTATACTTAAAATTTAACATGTTTATATTTAAAAATATCACATTTAGTATTATGTCAAAATTCCTGGTATATTTTATTTTGAAATACCATTCCTATTTTATTATTCTGTGCATATACATTCTACACACAATGTTGGGAAGCCTCTTGCTTTTGATCAATATTCATGTCCAGTTTCAGTTAGGAAGCTTCCATATGAATAATTTTAAAATTAAATTTTATTTTCTTAAGATTACTAGTTTTAGTCTCAGTGATTTTCAAATGAATTAGAAGCTGAACAACCACTAATCCAGTTTAAAGTTAGCCGTTTCTTGGTTAATTAGCATATTTTAAACAAAAGGTAATGAAAAATATATTGTGGTGAGTCTTAGTTGCAGAAGTATTTGGATCTATTAAATTCTTTGGGATTCTAGCTGACATGTGAGAAACCAAGAGTGGCCTGGAATACCCTTTGTAGTACACTAATTCTCAATCATGACTGTCTGAATTCTAAATGACTTTTTTTTCTCTTAACAAAAACAATTAAATTAGAATCTCTGGAGATGGATCCGGGCTCTATTTTTTAAAGTTTCACAATTTTTTGCCTGACTAGGTGGTGGCGCAGTAGATGGAACATTGGCCTGGGATGCAGAGGACCCTGGTTCGAAACCCTGAGGTCACTGGCTTGAGTGTGGGATCATAGACATGACCCTGGTTGCTGGCTTGAAGCCAAAGGTCACTGGCTTGAACCCAAGGTCACTGGCTTGAACCCAAGGTCACTGGCTTGAATAAGGAGTCACTTGCTCTGCTGTAGCCCTCCCCTCTTCACCAAAGCACATATGAGAGAGCAATCCGTGAACAACTAAGGTGCCACTATGAAGAATTGATACTTCTCATCTCTCTCCCTTCCTGTCTGTCTGTCCCTATCTGTCCCTCTCTCTGTCTCTGTCACCAAAAAAAAAAAGTTCCACAATTAAAAAATAAATTTGTTGAGGTGACACGGGTTAACGTGATTATACAGGTTTCAGGTATCCAGTTCTACAGCACATCTCTGTATACTGTGTTTCCCTTCCCAAGTCAAGTCTTCATCCATCACTGTTTATCACCCCCTGTACCCTCCTCCTCTACCTCCACAGCCTCCACACTGTAGTTCAGGGGTGCTCAATACATCGATCGCGATCTACTGGTCAATCGCGAAGGAAGTGTGGGTAGATCGCATGACATTAAAAATACATTTGTCTTTTGATTGGCATGCAGGGTAGCCAATCTGACGTCTGAACTTTTGACACCCTATGCATGCACGTTAAACCGTGCTAACTTGTTCAGTTACATTGCTGCGTAGTTAGCCTTCAATTTATTTAAACTAAATACAACAAAGGGTATAAAAATGAGTGCCGTAGCTGGTCTGAGTAAGAAGCGTAAAACCTACCACTTTCATACAGAACTGGAGGGGATTTTTTTCACTATGTCATATTCTAAGTGCATTTGCCTCATCTGTCTGTGTGCCATTGCTATTCCAAAGAAGGGAAATGTGGAGCGGCTTTTTCGGACTGTTCATAAAAAACTATGACATTGACCTTCCCCTGAAAAGAGAGCTGAGAAGGAGAAAGGTGAAAGAAGAATACACAATATTAAATAGTAATAATAGTAACTTAAATAATGATAATATAGAAGAAATAAATTTGTTTTGCATTTTTATTGTAGGTAGATCATTTTGACTTGGTCATCTTATAAGTAGCTCGCAAGCTGAAAAAGTGTGGGCACCCCTGCTGTAGTTCATGTCCATGAGGTTTATTTTTTAATATTTTTAGTTTTTGGTTCTTATTTACTCTATTCCTCTTCCCCCATCACCCCCCCCCTTCCCCCATTTAACATTGTCAGCCTACTCTCTATATGAGTCTTTCTGTTTTACTTAGTTCTTTTTGTTCATTAGATTCCATGTTTGAGTGAAATCATATGGGTCTTGTCTTTCTCTAACTGGCTTATTTCACTTAGCATAATGATCTCCAGCTCCATTCATGCTGTTGCAAAAGGTAAGTTTTCCTTTTTATGGCTGTGTAGTATTCCATTATGCAAATCTACCACAGCTCTTTTAATCACTCATCTACTGATGGATACTTGGCTATTTCCACATCTTGGCTATTGTAAATAACACTGCAGTGAACATAGGGTGCATTTATTCTTTTCAGTGTTTTGGGATTCTTAGGATATATTCCTAGAAGTGGGATTGCTGGGTCAAAAAATGGATCCCTTTCAAAAAAAAATTTTTTTTTCAAGAATTATTTATTTATTTTATACAGGGACAGAGAGAGAGCCAGATAGAGGGATAGATAGGGACAGTCAGACAGGAACAGAGAGATGAGAAGCATTAATCATTAGTTTTTCATTGCCATTGGGACACCGTAGTTGTTCATTGATTGCTTTCTCACATGTGCGTTGACCGCGGACCTTCAGCAGACCGAGCAACCTCTTGCTGGAGCCAGCAACCTTGGGTCTAAGCTGGCGAGCTTTTTGCTAAAGCCAGATGGGCCCCGTGCTCAAGCTAGCGAGCTCGGGGTCTCGAACCCAGGTCTTCCGCATCCCAGTTCGATGCTCTATCCACTGCGCCACCGCCTGGTCAGGTGCCTTTCAAAATTTTTGAGATAACTTCATACTGCTTTCCATAGTACTGCAGCAGTCTACATTATCACCAACAGTGCACAACATTCCCTTTTCTCCACACTTTTGCCAGCACTTGTTAGTGGATTTATTGATGATAGCCATTCTGACAGGTGTGAGGTGATACCTCATTGTGTGTTTTTTTTTCTTCAAGATTTTATTTATTGCCTGATCCGGTGGTGGTGCAGTGGATAGAGCATTGGCCTGGGACACTGAGGACCCAGGTTCAAAACCCTGAGGTCGCCAGCCTGATCACAGGCTCATCTGGCTTGAGCGCGGGCTTACCAGCTCGAGTGCTGCAGGATCTCTGGCTTGAGCGTGGGATCATAGTAAGATGGACAGAAAAACTCTACTAGAGTCAGGAAAGTGAGATTTCAAAATTTATAGATTGACCAAATAGTAGCCAAGTTACTTTGAAAGTGTGTCCACACATAATGAATAGGGCAGGAAGCAAAAGAAAATGAGGTGATTTGAATATTTCTGAAAGATATCAATAATACATAAGTACTTTGTTGTTGTTAGGCAAATTTTAGAGCAGTATTCAAGCATATAGGAAAGAGTAATCAAAAAAATGGTTTGGAAATCATACATTGATTTTGTGGGCTCCTGAGGCATAAGTCTACAATCTAGCAGTTTAGAGGTAACAGGTCTGGGCTTATGTCCCAGCTCTGCGACTTTCTAGGTGTGAGACTCAGTGAAGTTATATGACCTAAGTCTCAATTTCCTCCCTTATAATGTGGGAATAAAATTCAAGACTTCTTCAAAACTTGGGAGAACTGGAGGAGATAGTGCTTGAAAGATAACTTAGAACAAAGCTCAGAACATAAGTGCTATGTGACTATCCAGATAATTTGTATTAAATAGTGTTCCTGGCCCTAGATGTCCATGAAAGCCTGGAGGAGAAGGTAATGGAAATGGATTTCTACAAAACACCTGACAGGAGCTCCCACATGTTTCACTTCACGTAATCCTCTCAAAAAGTGACCTGACCTGCCTGACCAGGCAGTGGCGCAGTGGATAGAGCGTCGGACTGGGATGTGGAAGACTCAGGTTCAAGACCCCGAGCTCGCCAGCTTGAGCGCAGGCCTATCTGGCTTGAGCAAAAAGCTTGTCAGCTTGGACCCAAGGTTGCTGGCTCCAGCAAGGGGTGGCTCGGTCTGCTGAAGGCCCGCAGTCAAGGCACATGTGAGAAAGCAATAAATGAACAACTATGGTGTTGCATTGGCAATGAAAAACTAATGATTGATGCTTTTCACCTCTCTCTGCTCCTGTCTGTCTCTCCCTATCTATCCCTCTCTCTGACTCTCTCTCTGTCCCTGTAAAAAAAAAGAAACAACAACAACAAAAAGTGACCTGACCAGGTGGGGGCGCAGTGGATAGAGCAGGGGTCAGGAACCTCTGACTCGCGAGCCAGATGTGGCTCTTTTGATGGCTGCATCAGGCTCACAGACAAATCTTTTTTTTTTTTTTAATTTATTTATTTATTTTAGAGAGGAGACACAGAGAGAGAGAGAGAGAGAGAGAGAGAGAGAGAGAGAGAAAGGGGGGAGGAGCTAGAAGCATCAACTCCCATATGTGCCTTGACCAGACCAGTGCAGGGTTTTGAACTGGCGACCTCAGAGTTCCCAGGTCGACGCTTTATCCACTGTGCCATCACAGGTCAGGCCTCGCAGACAAATCTTTAAAAAAATAATAATAACATTAAGAATATAAAACACTCATGTATTACAATTCATTCATTTCCTACGGCTTATGTTTATGGTTGTGGGTGGCTAAAGCCAATCACAGCTGTCCTCCGGGACAACAACAAATTTTTATTGGATAGTGCGTAACGTACACGGGTCGTTGTGAGGTCAGGAAATAAACTTCCCTCCTTTAATCAAGTAGCTAGCTAATTGCAGAAACCCTTTTGACGAAGATGATGGGTAAAAGAAAAAAAAGATGAGGAGTATCATACTTTTCAGCAGGAATGGACAGAGAAATTTGCCTTTGTGGAGAGAGCAGGTTCTGCAGTGTGTTTAATATGCAATGATAAAATTGCATCAATGAAACGATCAAGTATAGCGTTTTTTGATTGTTTCATTGATCAAAAAGCCATCAACACACGCGGCACTTCAACACACGCCATACTACATTTGCATCGAAATATTCTGCAGGAAACAGCAGGAAGAAGACCTGTCAAGAGCTACTGTGCAGAGTGCAAGCTAGTCAGCAGCAACTCCTTGTTTGGACCCAATAAGGTGACTGGAATTCGGCTAGCTTTGCCGGTGCTTTAGCAATTGTGAGACATGGAAAGCCATTCACAGATGGGGAGTATGCCAAAACATTCATGCTTGATGTTGCCAATGAACTTTTTGATGACTTTTTGGATAAAGGTAAGATAAACAAATAAAAGACATGCCTCTGTTGGCAAGAACTATTCACAGTCATTCCATCATGATGGCAAATCAAATTGAGGCAACACAAGTGAAGGACATAAATGAAGCACCATTCTTTTCTCTCGCTTTGGGTGAGTCAATAGATATAAGCCATTTATCCCAGTTCAGCGTGATTGTAAGGTATGCTGTCGGTGACACACTACATGAGGAAAGTCTTGCTGTTTTGCCTATGAAAGAGACGACAAGAGGGGAGGATTTATTCCAGTCTTTCACTGAGTTCACTAAAGAAAAAAAATCTACTGATGGATAAACTTATTTTGCTGTGTACTAATGGTGCTGTGTGCATGGTGGCGAAAAACAGAGTATTTGTAGTGCTTCTTCGTGAACATGAAGAGACCCATCCTAAGTTTTCACTGCATCCTACATCAGAGGCGCTTTGTGCTCAGATGTGTGGCGAGCAGCTTGCTGAGGTGATGTTGCTGGTCATTCGGGTGATCAACTTTATTGTTGCTCGAGCTTTAAATGATCACCAGTTTAAAACACTGCTGGATGAAGTTGGGAATAATTATCCTGGTCTGCTTCTTCAGAGCAATGTGCATTAATTAGTTGTCAAGAGGGAAGGTGCTTAGCCGTATTGCGACTTGTCTGAATGAAATACGGACTTTTCTTGAAATGAAAACGTCATGCATCCTGATTTAGCTAACCCTGAGTGGCTCCTGAAGTTCTACTATCTCGTGGACATGACTGAACATATGAACCAGCTCAATGTAAAAATGCAAGGTGTTGGAAATACAGTCTTATCCCTTCAACAAGCAGTGTTTGCATTTGAAAACAAGCTGGAATTCTTTATTGCCGACATTGAAACAAGTGGTTACTACACTTTGAAAAACTGGGAGAGTTTAAAGATGCATGCACAGCAAGTCACCCATCTTGATCTCCAGCAGCTAGCGGGCTTCACATCTAATCTGCTGCAGTCATTCAACGCGTGCTTTGGAGAATTTCATGAGCGCACTCGTCTTTTTAAGTTCATCACCCATCCACACGAGTGTGCAGTGGACAGTGCTGACCTGAGTTACAACCCTGGTGTCTCCGTTAGAGATTTTGAGCTACAAGTTGCTGACCTGAAGGCCTCTGACATTTGGGTGAATAAGTTCAAGTCACTGAATGAAGATTTGGAAAGACTTGCACGACAGCAAGCAGAGTTGGCAAGCAAACACAAGTGGGAAGAAATGAAAAAACTTCAACCTGCGGACCAGCTGATTGTCAAAACTTGGAATGCGCTTCCCATCACATACCACACACTGCAACATGTGAGTATTGCTGTACTGACAATGTTTTGCTTTATGTATGCGTGTGAGCAGTCTTTCTCACATCTAAAGAACGTTAAGACCAACCTATGATCACATTTGACGGATGGAAGTTTCAAGGCCTGCGTAGAGCTTAATCTCACCATGTATCAACCAGACTACAAAGCCATCAGCAAAACCATGCAGCACCAGAAGTCACATTAATGGTAAGAAGTACTTTATTCATAATTGGTTAGCAACAGCATAACAACATTATTAAAAAGAATTCAGAGACTTATTGTACTTTAAAAGTGTTGGTCTTACATGAAATGCACACATATACTTGTATTTAGTGTTAAACATATTGTCTGGCTTTCATGGAATTACATTTTAAAATATGTGGCGTTCATGGCTCTCTCAGCCAAAAAGGTTCCCAACCCCTCTTCTAAGGGAAAGAGGTCAGTGCTCCATGCTAAATAGTCAGGTATTTCATGTTTTAAAATCTCTTGCAGCACACCAATTGAGAATAGCTGCTCTAGAGGTAGTAACTAGATGTATCAAGGTCTGATGTAAATATTTTCCCGATAATGCAAGGAACTTAAAACAGTTAACTACATTTTTACCCCACTTTTTAGGCCAGGGGTCCTCAAACTTTTTACACAGGGGGCCAGTTCACTGTCCCTCAGACTGTCGGAGGGCTGGACTATAAAAAAACTATGAACAAATCCCTATGCACACTACACATATCTTATTTTAAAGTGAAAAAACAAAACGGGAACAAAACGCGCTTCCGGAGCCATGATGCATGCGTCCTGCGTCACCGGAAGTAGTACTGTATGTGAGCGATGCTGCGCTTTGCAGCGCCGCCACATACAGTACTCCAGGAGCACAGGATGCGGATGCATCCTATGCTCCTCACTGACCACCAGTGAAAGAGGTGCCCCTTCTGGAAGTGCGGTGGGGGCCGGATAAATGGCCTCAGGGGGCCACAGTTTGGGGACTCCTGCTTTAGGCTATTGTGGTGCTACCAGACTGGCATTTGAAAATCCCTACATAACTAAAGTCAGCCGTCCCTATACACAGATTCCCAAATATGCATTGTGAAATATAGTTGACTCTCAACCAACGCTTTTGAGTGAACCTGTGCAGCTCAACCCTAGTTGTTCAAGGATCTACTGTACAGTGTGTCCGTAAAGTCATGGTGCACTTTTGACCGTGTGACCGGTCAAAAGTGCACCATGACTTTACGGACACACTGTATTTTAAATGTAGAAGGCATTATTATTATTTTTATACAATCAGTATTTATATAGATGTACCCACAAAGGTACTCTTCTTATTCTTTTTTTCATTTTCTGAGTTTTCATCTGAAGTGTTTTTGTTTTTTCCTTTTCTCTGAGGAACATCTTTGGTTTTTGTATCATGGGACTGCTGGTGATGAAGTCTTGGTTTATATAAACTATGTTATTTACCTTTTATTTTTCAGGCCTATAACTTTTTTCTTATTTTTTTTTTAAAGGAACAGAGAAAGAGAGAGAGAGGGGGATAGATAGATAGGAACAGACAGACAGGAACGGAGAGAGATGAGAAGCATCAATCATTAGTTTTTGTTGCTGTTGCGACACCATAGTTGTTCATTGATTGTTTTCTCACACGTGCCTTGACTGTGGGCCTTCAGCAGACCGAGCAACCCCTTGCTGGAGCTAGTGACCCTTGGTCCAAGCTGACGAGTTTTTGCTCAAGCCAGATGGGCCCGCGCTCAAGCTGGGGAGCTCTGGGTCTCGAACCTGGGTCTTCCGCATCCCAGTTCGATGCTCTATCCACTGCGCCACCGCCTGGTCAGGCTAGGCCTATAACTTTTGATTGGCATTATTTTCTTTGAGGTCTTTGAAGATATTTCATTATCATCTAATTTATTTTTTGGTTAAGAAGTCAGCTTGCAGTTGTATTATTGCTACTTTGAAAGTAATATGACTTCCTCTGGTTACTTCATTTTTTTGTTTTCATAGTTAGTTTCCAGCAGTTTTACTGTCCTGTGCTTACATGTAGTTATCTTTGTATTTATCTGGTTTTGTTTTTTAGTAATGATTCTTGAATCTTGGCTTGATGTCTTGTCAATTATGGAAGATTATCTGCTGCTATCGATTTGAAAGTTAGTTATGCTCAATTCTTTTTTCCTCTATTTTTGGGATTGCGGTTAAATATAAGTTAAACCTTATTATAACATCTATATATTGCTTACACTTTTGTCTCTCCATACTCTTTTTCTGAAAATAATCCTTGGCTTCACTAATTCTTTTGAAATAATCCTTGGCTTCACTAATTCTCTTTTATCTGTATCTAATCTGATTTTTTAAAAACTATTTTCTTTTTTTATTTAATTTAGTGTGGTGACATTGGTTAATAAAATATAGGTTTCAGGTGTACAAATTCTATAATACATCATCTGTATTCATCTGTATATTGTGTGCTCACCACCCCAAGTCAAGTCTCGTTTCATCATTCATCCCCCCTTTACCCTGTTTTTCCAGCCCAACCCCATTCCCTCTGATAATCACCATACCGTTGTCTGTGTCAGTGAGGCTTTCTTTTCTTTGCTTAACGCCTTCACCTTTTATCACCCAGCCCCACAACTTCCCTTCCCTCTTGACAGTTGTCAGTCTGCTCTCTATGAGTTTTTTTATTTTGTTAGTTTACTTTGTTTATTAAATTCCACATATGAGTGAAATTATATGGTACTTGTCTTTCTCTGACTGGCTTATTTTACTTATAATGCTCTTCAGATCCATTTATGCTGTTGCAAAGGGTAATATTTCCTTTTTTTCTAACCAGATTTTTAAAAAAGATTTTATTTATTTTTTAAGGAGAGAGAGAAAGGGAGTGGGGAGAGAGTGGGAAGCATCCACTCATTGTAGTTGCTTCTCATATGTGCCTTGACCAGACAAGCCCTGGGTTTTGAGCATGCGACCACAGCATTCCAGATAGAACAGTGGTTCTTAACCTGGGTTCTATCGAACCCTAGGGGTTCGATGAGTCGGTCTCAGGGGTTCAGAGAAGCCTCTGTCGCGGAGGCCAGAATAAAGTAATACCGTAATTTGTTGTGAGTTCATGCACTTTGTTGGTTTTGTTCTTTGAGCAAGGTGATGTTCATGCACGGCTCATTTTGTGCACCAGTAAAAAAACATATACCTATTATGTCTGGAATTTGGAAAAACAAATCATATTTTATTTATCACTAAAGAAGGGTTCGGTGAATGCGCATATGAAACTGGTGGGTTTGGTACCTCAAAAAAGGTTAAGAACCACTGAGATAGAAGCTTTATTATCCACTGTGCCTCCGCAGGTCAGGCTCTACTTTGATTTTAAACTCATTCATAGAGTACTTTAGTAGTTGTAGGTTTTCAAGTCTGTCATTCTTGTTTAGCTTTTTATTTTTTGTTTTCTGATGAAATTTTCAAGCTTCTCTTTCAATTTCTTGAACATAGAAGAATTGTTATTTTAAAGTCCATGTCTAATAACACCATCCTTTGGAACTCCTTTAGTAAGTTCATTTAAATGTTTTTAGTTTTGTTTTGTTTTTCTTGCGATTGAGTGATAATTGCCTTGCCTGTTTTTTTATTTGGTTATTTTTACTAGAGTTCTAGATACAGTCGTCCTTCACCATATCACGGTTCACTATTTGGGGTCTCGCTGTATCATGGATTTTAAAATTGTATATATCTAATTTTGTATCATGGATTTTTTGCTTTGTTGCGGGATTTTGCGGTATATAGGTATTTTTATATATTTATTATTTTAATTATTTTTGTGGTAAAATAAACATTTTCCAGCCTAAAAATTGAAAACAGTATAAAAAGTATAAAAAATATTAATTAAAAAACATATTAAAAGAATATTTAATTGAAATCAAATATGTAGCGTACAGCAGATGAGATCGTACATGGCACACTATTGGCTGATGGATGGGAGGTGACCAACCAGAGCACTGTGTTCTGTATCCTGGGCGCTGATTGGCTCAGTGACCATAGCCTTAAAATATATATATATATAATAAAGTAAACATAAAGTTGCTACTTTATGGATTTTCACCTATTGCGGGGGTTCTGGAACCTAATCCCTGTGATAGACGAGGGACCACTGTACTTATAAGAAAAATTATAGCAATGAATTGAGATTCAGGATGATGTTACCCAGGAAGGATCTGTATTTGCTTCTGACAGATAGCCAGGAGCACCAGTAATTTTAGGTGACATTAATCCCATCAACAATTGAGATGATTCAAAGTTCAAGAATACTTGTAGTTTATTCATTTTGTAGTTAACTAGGTACTTTCATTTATTACTAGGTAATAACTTCAATATGTGAAGACTGAACTCTTTGTAGTTCTCTCATTTCTAGAATATAGACCTTTAGTACTTTAACTTAGAATTTGGAAGGATTATAATATCTCCCTCCTCCCATAGTAGTCACTCAATTCCAATATTTTAAATCCTCTTATCCTTGTGTCTGTTAAAACTTTGCTCATTTTCTTAGCTGCCTCTTACAGAATTGCAAGGTGCCTAAATGAGAAAAATGTAAATCCAAATGCAAGGTTTATGTCTTGTTTGTTGTTCTTTTTTCCTATTTTAATTCTTGTTCTTTAATGTCTTCAAACAGATTTTTAAAAATAATTTTTTATTTTTCAGTTACAGTTTATGTATATTAGTTTGCAGTGTACAACCCAGTGATTAGATACTTGTGTAACTTACGAAGTGATCGTCCTGATATATCTAGTACCCATCTGATCTACATACCTATTACAGTACTGACTATATTCACTGTACTGTATACTCTCCATCCCCATGACAGTTCTGCAACTACCAATTTGTACTTAATCCCTTCACCTTTTTCTATGCATCCCTCTAAAGCTCCGCCATCTAGCAACCATCACAATGTTCTCTATATCTTTGAGGCTGTTTCTGTTCCACTTGTTTGCTCACTTTGTTTATTCCATATATAAGTGAAATCATATGACATTTGTCTTTGACTTATTTACTGAGCACATCTTCTAGGTCCATCCTGTTGTTGCAGATGGCAAGACTTCATTCTTTTTTATTTTAAGTGGCTCAGTTCATAGTCCATTATATAGAGACAGAGACAGGGACAGAGAGAGAGGGATAGATAGGGACAGACAGGAACGGAGAGAGGTGAGAAACATCAATTATTAGTTTTTCGTTGCTGTTGCGACACCTTAGTTGTTCATTGATTGCTTTCTCATATGTGCCTTGACCTCGGGCCTTCAACAGACCGAGCAACCCCTTGCTGGAGCCAGCAACCTTGGGTCCAAGCTGGCGAGCTTTTGCTCAAGCCAGATGGGCCCAAGCTCCAGCTGGTGACCTCGGGGTCTCGAACCTGGTCTTCCGCATCCCAGTTCGACACTCTGTCCACTGCGCCACCGCCTGGTCAGGCCATTCATCTCTTGATGGACACTTAAGTTGCTTTCATATCTTGGCTATTGCAAATAATGCTGCAGTGAACATAGGGATGCATATGTCTTTTCAATTTAGTGTTTTGGGTTTCTTTGAATAAATGCCCAGAAGTGGAATAACTAGGTCAGAGGTCCCCAAACTCTGTACTGCGGACCAAATCGCGGCCATCTGAGGCCATTTATCTGCCCTCAACCCCTGCACTTCCGGAAGGGGCATCTCTTTCATTGGTGGTCAGTGTATGTAGTACTGTATGTGGTGGCCCTCCAACGGTCTGAGGGACAGTGACCTGGCCCCCTTTGTAAAAAGTTTGGGGACCCCTGAACTAGGTTCTTCTTTATCTCTTGTTATAGCATATATTTTAAAGTCTATTTTATCTGGTGTAAGTATTGCTGTCCCAGCTTTTTTTGCTTGCTTGCTTGTTTGTTTCTATTTTTAAGAAATATCTTTTTCTATCTCTTTTAATCTGTGTGTCTTTCAAGCTAAACTGAGTTTCTTGTAGACAGCACATATAAAGGTCTTATTTCTATCTAGTCAGCCACCTTGTATGTTTTGGTTGGAGTGTTTAATCCACTTGCATTTAAAGTAATTGATAGATATGTATTTATTGCCATCTTACTCATATTTATGATCTTTTTTTTGTCTGAGAGACCCTTTAAAAATTAATACTGGTTTGGTGGCGATGAACTCCTTTAGCTCTCTCTTGTCTGGGAAGCTCTTTGTCTTTCGCTTCTAAATGTTAGCTTTACTGGACAGAGTAATCTGTTGTAGGTCGTCCTTACTTTTCACCGTGTTGACTATTTTGTGCCAGTACCTTCTAGCCTGCAAAGTGTCTGTTGAGAAATCAGATGATAGTTTTGTGGGAGCTCTTCTGTAGGCAACTAACTGCTTTTCTCTTGCTACCTTTAATCTCTCTTTATCTTCCATCTTTGCCATTTTAATTATGATGTGTCTTGGTGTAGGAGGCCTCTGGGTTTGGAACTCTCTGTACTTCTGGACTTGTATGTCTGTTTCCTTTACCAGGATAAGGAAGTTTTAGGTCATTATTTCTTTATAAAGTTTTTCAATTTCTTTCTGTCTTCTCCTTCAGACACCTTCATCATGCAAATGTCGGCATGTTTATTTTATTTATTTATTTTTAAAAATATTTTTATTCATTTTTAGAGAAGAGAGACAAAGCGAGAGGAGAGAGAGAGAGAGAGAGAGAGAGAGAGAGAGAGAGAAAGGGAGAGGAGCAGGAAACGTCAACTTTCATATGTGCCTTGACCAGGCAAGTCCAGGGTTTCAAACTGGCAGCCTCAGCATTCCAGATTGACGCTTGATCCACTGCGCCACCACAGGTCAGGCCCAAATGTTGGTATGTTTAAAGTTGTTCCAGAGGCTCCGAAAACGATCCTCTTTTTATTATGATTTTTTTTTCTGTTCTGATTGGGTGTTTTCTGCTTATTTTTTAAATTGCTAATTGGATCCTCTGCTTTTTCTATTCTACTGTTGATGCCCTATATTGTATTCTTCATTTCTGACTTGTCCTTTTCTTTCTTTTTTTTCAATCTTCATTTTTGTTTCCTATCTTTTTGTTGAAGTTCTCACTGAGTTCATTTACTCTTTCCCTAAGTTCATTGAGCATTCTTATAACCAGTGTTTAGAACTCTGTATCTGGTAGTTTCCTTGTCTCTGTTTTATTTAGTTCTTTTTTCTGTAGTTTTATTCTTTTATTTCATTTGGGACATGTTTTGTTTTTTCATTTTGGCTGCCTCTCTGTATTTGTTTCTATGTATTAGGTAGAGCTGGTACATCTGGTCTCAGTAGAGTGGCCTTATGTAGTAGATGTTCAGTAGAGCCCACTAGGGCAGCCTCCCTGGTCACTCATGCTGGACCCTCGTGTGGTCTTTGTGCACCTTCCTGCTGAAGTTGAGCCTTGATTGCTGTTGGCGCATCAATGGGAGGGATTTATACCCAGGTCAATTGGCTGCCAGGACTGTGTAGGACTGCAGCAGAGGAGCTGCTGTGTAGGGTCAACCTCACAGAGCAGGCTTCAGTTCAGCAGGGCTGTGGTACCCAACTAGTATGTCTTTTGAATGTGTTGCTAGTATAAATGATTGGGTGGTGCTACAGAGAGGTGTGAAGCTTTCTGCCTTATGCATTGGCTTTGGGGCCTCCTGGGAGGTGCAGTCCACAATCATCTCCATATGTGTGCAGCCCAGAGTCACCTATTGTGAGCTACGGAGTGATCTGAACATGGCTGCTACTTGTACTGGGCTTGGAGGTGCTCAGGAGAGGCCAAGCTGGGATCCAAAGCAGGCTGCCTCCAGTCTTAGGCCTCTGGCCACTTAGCAAGAGGTATGGGACATGCTGAAGCCAGATGCTGCTCTTTAGGGTTTGTGAACCTTTAGGAGATTTTAAGAAAGTCTGCAGCATGATTTAAGACAAGGCTTTTGTATACAAAAGCCACTGGAAAAGCCGTTTGGCAGTGGTTCCTCAAGATGGATGGGACGGTGTCTTAAGGAATCACCAGGTCGAGTGAATAGTTCAGGTTGATGGTGACTCAGATATGGTGACCACTTACTGACTCTGTGATGGGAGGGCTCAGCAAATGAACAATGATCTCTGCCAGCACTTCTGTTTGGGAGAAAGCTGCCCCTTCAGTCTTCACCTTGATACCAGACAGTTTAGTTCCTTCCCAGTTGTCCCTGCTCCCTTTTGAGTTGCTGTCCTACTGCTGGATTTCAGAAAGAGTTAGTCTGAATAAGGGACTCTTGTATTTTCTGCAGAGAACCTAAAACTGCTCTAAAAATTAAATTTTGTGGCCCTTGTCTGGATGAACCTTGAGGATATTATGCTGAGTGAAATACATCAGTCACAAGAGGACACTGTTGATTCCACTGCTGTGAGGTACTTCAAGTAGAAAAATCATAGAGACGGAAAGAATGGTGGTTGCCAGGGGTTGAGGGGAGGGGAGAACCAGGAGTTATTTATTGTATAATAGTATAAAGTTTCAGTTTTACAAGAGGAAATGAGTTATATGGGATGGATTGTGGTTATGGTTGTATAACAGTGTGACTATATTTAATACCATTGAACAGCACACTTAACAATGGTTATGATGGGTAGTCCCGGCTGGACAGCTTGGTTGGTTAGACTGTCGTGAAACACGAAGGCTGTGGGTTTGATCCTAGGTCAGGGCACATACAGAAACAGTTGATAGTCTTTCTCTCTCTCTCCCTCTCTCCCTCCCCCACTCCTCCACTCTAACTCTAAAATCAATAATTAAACAAAAAGATTATGATGGCAATTTTATGTTTGTTTTATTACAATGAAATAAAATTGAAAAAATATTACTGGGACGTTTTTTGGGTTTGTCTTTTTATTTTTTTGAACTGTAGACCTCTTGAGAATTAACTTCCCAAAGGAGCTGTTCATCTTGAGGGGAGTCTGTGTCTTATTCCCAAAATTGTTGAGCCAATAAAAAAAGATTTTGGAGCCAAAAAATAAAGATTGAGGACTGTATTAAATATTGTATCTCTACAAGTCTTATCTTTAATTCTGATGTCTTAATTTTTAGTCTAACACAGGGGTCCCCAAACTTTTTACACGGGGGAGGGGGGCCAGTACACTGTCCCTCAGACCCTTGCAGGGCCAGACTATAAAAAAACTATGAACAAATCCCTATGCACACTGCACATATCTTATTTTAAAGTAGATAAAACAAAACGGGAACAAACACAATATTTAAAATAAGGAACAAGTGAATTTAAATCAACAAATTGACCAGTATTTCAATGGGAACTATGGGTGCGGATGCATCCTGTGCTCCTCCCACTGACCACCAATGAAAGAGGTGCCCCTTCCGGAAGTGGCGGGGGCTGGATAAATGACCTCGGGGCCGCATGCGCCCACAGGCTGTAGTTTGGGGACCCTTGGTCTAACATAAGTGAAGGCTTACTCTAGGACTTTGTGGTTCATATAACATAGCTAGGAAAGTTGAATTTTGTAAGTCCATATCAAAGTCTATCACGTTTATAACTATGCTAGGCACTTCGAAAGATATGAAAAATAAATAGGACATATCCTTTCTTACTTGAATTAATGGATTCTGTGGGGAGAGTTTATAATTATTTGACCAAGGCAATACATTTGAAGAGATGTGTAAAGTATTAAACTATAATACACAAGAGGTTTTGATTCAGTCTAATTCTAGGGGAAAGGGTTGGTCAGTAACTGCATTAGAGTAAGTTCTAGAACAGTGGTTCTTAACCTTTTTTAAAAATTTTATTTATTTTTTATTTTATTCATTTTAGAGAGAAGACACAGAGTGGGAGAGGGAGAGAGAGAAAGAGAGAAAGGGGGGAGGAGCTGAAAGCATCAACTCCCATATGTGCCTTGACCAGACCAGTGCAGGGTTTTGAACTGGCGACCTCAGTGTTCCCAGGTAGACACTTTATCTACTGCGCCACCACAGGTCAGCCTTAACCTTTTCTGAGGTACCGAACCCACCAGGTTCATATGCGCATTCACGGAACCATTCTTTAGTGATAAATAAAATACGATTTTTTTTTCCAAATTCAAGACAAAGGTATATGTTTGTTTTTTTTATTTATTAATATATATTTTAATATTATTAATTCTAATGGGGTGACACCAATAAATCAGGGTACATATGTACAATGAAAACATCTCCAGGTTATCTTATTATTCAATTGTGTTGCATACCCATCACCCAAAGTCACATTGTCCTCTGTCACCTTCTATCCGGTTTTCCCTGTGCCCCTCCCCTCCTCCCTATCCCACTCTTCCCTCCCTCCCCCCATCCCATAACCACCACTCTCTTGTCCATGTCTCATATTCTCACTTTTATGTCCCACCTATGTATGTAATCATCCTGTTCTCAGTTTTTCTTTTTTTCTGATTTACTTATTTCACTCCGTATAATGTTATCAAGGTACATCCATTTTGTTATAAATGATCCGATGTCATCATTTCTTATGGCTGAGTAGTATTCCATAGTATATATGTACCATAGCTTTTTAATCCACTCGTCTTCTGACGGACACTTGGGCTGGTTCCAGATCTTTGCTATTGTGAACAATGCTGCCACGAACATGGGGGCGCATTTCTTCTTTTTGAACAGTGCTATGGTGTTCTTAGGGTATATTCCTATAAGTGGGATAGCTGGGTCAAAAGGCAGTTTGATTTTTAATTTTCTGAGGAATCTCCAAACTGTTTTCCACAGTGGCTGCACCAGTCTGCATTCCCACCAGCAGTGCACAAGGGTTCCCTTTTCTCCACATCCTCGTCAGCACTTATTCTGTGTTGTTTTGCTGATGAGTGCCATTCTGACTGGTGTGAGGTGATATCTCATTGTGGTTTTAATTTGCATTTCTCTAATGATTAGTGATGTTGAGCATTTTTTCATATACCTATTGGCCATCTGTATGTCCTCTTTTGGGAAATTTCTATTCATTTCTTTTGCCCATTTTTTGATTGGGTTGTTTGTCTTCCTGGTGTTGAGTTTTATAAGTTCTTTATAAATTTTAGTTATTAACCCCTTATCAGATGTGCTGTCGAATATGTTCTCCCATTGTGTAGTTTGTCTTTTTATTCTGTTCTTATTGTCTTTAGCTGTGCAAAAACTTTTTAGTTTGATATAGTCCCATTTGTTCATCTTGCCTTTTATTTCATTTGCCCGTGGAGATAAATCGGCAAATATACTGCTGCTACAGATGTCGGAGAGCTTGCTGCCTATGTTTTCTTCTAAGATGCTTATGGTTTCACGGCTTACATTTAAGTCTTTTATCCATTTTGAGTTTGTTTTTGTGAATGGTGTAAGTTGATGGTCTAGTTTCATTTTTTTGCAGGTAGATGTCCAATTTTCCCAACACCATTTGTTAAAGAGACTGTCTTTACTCCATTGTATGTTCTTTCCTCCTTTGTCAAATATCAGTTGTCCATAAAGCTGTGGGTTTACTTCTGGGTCCTCTGTTCTGTTCCATTGATCTATGTGCCTGTTCTTATGCCAATACCAGGCTGTCTTGAGTATAGTGGCCTTATAGTAAACTTTGATATCTGGAAGAGTGATACCTCCTGCTTTATTTTTTCTTTTAAAGATTGCTGAGGCTATTCGTGTTCTTTTTTGGTTCCATATAAATTTTTGGAATATGTGTTTTATATCTTTGAAGTATGTCATTGGTATTTTAATTGGTATTGCATTGAATTTATAAATTGCTTTGGGTAATATAGACATTTTAATGATGTTTATTCTTCCTAGCCATGAGCACGGTATATGTTTCCACTTGTTTGTATCTTCCTTGATTTCTTTTATCAATGTTCTATAATTTTCCGAGTACAAGTCCTTAACCTCCTTGGTTAAATTTACTCCTAGGTACTTTATTTTTTTTGCTGCAATAGTGAAGAGGATTGTTTCTTTAATTTCTTTTGCTGACAGTTCATTGTTGGTATATAGAAATGCCTCTGATTTCTGAGTATTAATTTTATATCCTGCCACGTTGCTGAATTCATTTATAAGGTCCAGTAGTTTTTTGACTGAGACTTTAGGGTTTTCAATATACAATATCATATCATCTGCAAATAGTGACAGTTTTACTTCTTCTTTTCCAATTTGTATGCCTTTTATTTCTTCTTCTTGTCTGATTGCTGTAGCTAGGACTTCCAGAACTGTGTTGAATAAGAGTGGTGAAAGGGGGCATCCCTGCCTGGTTCCTGATCTTAAGGGGATTGCTTTTAATTTTTGTCCATTTAGTATGATGTTTGCTGTTGGTTTATCGTAGATGGCCTTTGTCATGTTAAGGAATGATCCTTGTATTCCCACTTTACTGAGATTTTTGAGCATGAATGGGTGCTGGATTTTATCAAATGCCTTTTCTGCATCTATTGAAAATATCATGTGATTTTTGTCCTTCCTTTTTTTTTATGTGATGAATCACATTGATTGATTTGAGAATATTGAACCAGCCATGCCTCTCCAGAATAAATTTCACTTGATCATGGTGTATGATTTTTTTCATATATTGCTGGATCCGGTTGGCTAATATTTTGTTGAGAATTTTAGTGTCTAAATTCATCAGGGATATAGGCCTATAATTTTCTTTTTTTGTGTTGTCTTTGCCCGGTTTTGGGATCAGAATTATGCTCGCCTCATAAAAGGAGTTTGGAAGTCTTCCTTCCTCTTGAATTTTTTGAAATAGCTTGAGGAGGATAGGAATTAGTTCTTCTTTGATTTTTTGATAGAATTCACTTGTGAAGCCATCAGGCCCAGGACTTTTCTTTTCTGGGAGTTTTTTGATAACTGTTTCGATCTCATCTGTTGTAATTGGTCTGTTTAGGTGTTCTGATTCTTCCAGATTGATTTTTGGAAGGTTGTATGGTTCAAGAAATTTGTCCATTTCACCAAGATTGTCTAATTTTTTGGCATATAGTTCCTCATAGTATTTTTCTTACAATGCTTTGTATTTCTGTTGTGTAGTTGTTATTTCTCCACTGTCCTTTCTAATTTTATTTATTTGAGTCCTCTCTCTTTTTTTCTTGGTGAGTCTAGTTAAAGGTTCATCAATCTTGTTTACCTTTTCAAAGAACCAGCTTCTTGTTTCATTGATCCTCTGTATTGTTTCCTTAGCCTTATTGTCATTTATTTCTGCTCTGATCTTTATTATTTCCTTCCTTCTACTTGTCTTGGGTTTTATTTGTTATTGTTTTTCTAGTTCTTTTAGATGCAGGGTCAGGTTGCTTATTTGAGCTTTCTCTAGCTGCTTATGATATGCCTGTAGTGCAATGAACTTCCCTCTCAGAACTGCTTTTGCTGTGTCCCATAAATTTTGAGTTGATGTATGCTCATTATCATTTGTTTCTAGAAACTTTTTTATTTCTTCTTTGATCTCATTGTTAATCCATTCATTATTTAATAACATGCTATTTAGTTTCCAAGTGTTTGAGTATTTTTCAGTTTTTCTTTTGTGGTTAATTTCTAGTTTTATGGCATTGTGATCAGAGAAAATGCTTGATATGATTTCAATCTTCTTAAATTTATTGAGACCATTTTTGTGTCCTAACATGTGGTCTATCCTATAAAACGTACCATGAGCGCTTGAGAAGAATGTATATTCTACTGCTTTAGGGTGAAAAGTTCTGAAGATATCTATTAAATCAAGTTGATCTAGTGTATTCTTTAAGTCTGCTGTTTCTTTATTAATTTTCTTTCTTGAGGATCTATCCAGTGTTGTTAGAGGGGTATAGAAATCCCCTACTATGATAGTATTGCTGTTAATCTCGCCCTTTATATCTATCAAAGTCTGCTTTATGTATGTCGGGGCTCCTATATTTGGTGCATAGATATTTATACTAGTTATATCTTCCTGTTGAATTGTTCCCTTTATCATTATGTAGTGTCCTTCTTTATCTCTTACTACAGTCTTTGTTTTAAAGTCCATTTTGTCAGATATAAGTATTGCTACCCCTGCTTTTTTTTCATTTTCATTTGCCTGAAATATTTTTTTCCATCCTTTTACCTTCAGTCTATGTGCATCTTTTGTTTTAAGGTGTGTCTCTTGTAGACAGCATATGTATGGGTCCTGTTTCTTTATCCATGCAGCTACCCTATGTCTTTTGATTGGATCATTTAATCCATTTACATTTAAGGTTATTATTGATATGTAGTTGTTTATTGCCATTTTATTCTTTAAAGCTGTATTCTTCTTTTGCTCTATTCTTTCCACTCTTTAAACTGTTCACAAGAGGCCCCTTAGTATCTCTTGCAGAATTGGTTTGGTTTTTATGAATTCCTTGAGGCTTTTTTTGACTGGGAAGCTCTTTATTTCTCCTTCAATTTTAAACGTTAGCCTTGCTGGATAAAGTAGTCTTGGTTGTAGGTTCTTGTTCTGCATTACTTTGATTATATCTTGTCATTCCCTTCTGGCCTCAAGTGTTTCTGTTGAGAAGTCGGATGTCATCTTTATGGGGGCTCCTTTGTAGGTGATAGCCTTTTTTTCTCTAGCAGCTTTTAAAATTTTTTCTTTATCCATTAGCTTTGGTATTTTAACTATGATGTGTCTTGGTGTAGATCTTTTTGGGTTTCTCTTTAATGGAGTTCTGTGTGCTTCTTGAACATTTGGAGTGTTTCCCAGCCTTAATTTACGAAAGTTTTCTGCTATGATTTGATTGAACAAAGTTTCCATTTCCTGTCCTCTCTCCTCTTCTTTAGGTACCCCTATGATGCGAATGTTGTTTCTCTTCATGTTGTCACAGAGCTCCCTTAGAGTTTCCTCACATTTTTGAGTCTCTTTTCCTTTTTCTTCTCTGCTTCTGTGCCTTTGTTTATTGTGTCCTCTAACTCGCTTATTCGATCCTCAGCGTGATTCATCCTGCTTTTAATTCCTTCCATTGTGGTCTTAGTTCTGATACTGTATTTGTCATTTCTGTCTGATTCTTTTTTATTATTTCAATTTCGTTTTTTATACTTGTTATCTCTTTATTTAGGTGCTCCTAGTGACTATCCATTGTTGCTCTAATTTCTTTGAACATCCTAACTATCATTATTCTAAATTCTGCTTCTGGTAATTTGGTTATATCTGGTTCATTCAGGTCCTTCTCTGGGGATTTCTCTTGATTCATTTGGTTTGCATTCCTCTGCCTGCCCATTTTTTCTTTGTATAAGCCAGTTGTGACCACTGGAGTCCAGTAGGTGTTCCCTTTGTGTTCTCTATGTGTGGTCTGTCTGCAGGCCCCCCACCTCCTCTGCCGGTGCCTTGGGTGGTTGGGTATGAGCGTTGCCAGCGCCGGCCCACTGTGGCTTTTGCTGTAATTTCTGCCTCTCCTCCGCGGGAGGGGCTGTCATGAAAGCCACAAACCTTAGCACCATGGGTAGAGGTGAGCACCTTTGCTCAGCTGCGGACCCATCCTATTTCCGGACTTCTGCCCAGAACCAGCAGTCAGAGCCTGCTCGCCACAGTTTCGCGGGTTGGGCGGGGCTTTTGACGTGCTCTCAGCTGTGAGCCTTTGCCCGTCCGGAGCTTTAGCCCCACCCTCGAGGCCAGGGCCCTTCTGCGCAGGGTTGCAAACCCAGGTTTATTGGGCCGGGCGTGTTTGCTGGCTTCTGCTCAGCTGTGGACTTCCGCTCGCCCCAGACTCTACCCCGCCCCCGCGTTCGGAGCCCGTTCGTGCACGTAGGAATGCAATCCGCGGTTCTCCAGCCGGGCGGGGATAGTAGCATGGGCTCAGCTGCGAGCTTCCACTTGTCTCGGGGTCTACCCTGTTCCCGCGCTCGGAGCCCGCTCGTGCACGTATAATGTTAAACCGCGGTTTCTCCTGCCCCGGGTGGGGGGGGCGGTAGCGTGAGCTCAGCCGCAAGCCCCTGCCCGTCCCTGGCCCTATTCCAGTCCCCGCGGTCAGTGCCGGCTTGCGCAGGGTCGCAGAGCAGATTTCTGCCTGTTTCTGGCCTCCCTCTTTGTCCCCGTAAGTGGGATTAAAGGCGGGCCCGCAGCATCTGGACCACTTTCGCGCGTCCCCTCCGACCCTGCTGGGCTAGACCGAACTCACTCCGGCTTGGCCTCTGCCCACGCCGACAGAACCACGTTCATCGTCCTGCCTCCCCAAACCTTTCAGCAACCCTTAGCAGAGTAGGAAGGGGCCTAATACTCTACACTGTAGGCCTGGGAGCTCCCTCACTTGTTTCTCAGCTCAAAACTGTCCAAACACCTCTTCTAGGCTCTGGGACTGCAGGCTGGGGCTTGGTTCCTGGGACCCTAGTCCCTCCCTCTCCGCCAAACTTTCCTCTCGCCCTGCGGGTCTCTCCGGGCTGTCGTTTGCTCCAGGGAGCTGGGCAGCCCTCTTCGCGTTTTTGCTATTCCTACCAGTCTCAATGTGGCTTCTTCTGTGTTCCTTGGTTGCAGAGTCCACTTAGTTTAGTTCATAGTTGGTTTATCCAGATGATGGTTCTTTAAATTGAGTTATAATCCACTTTGCTTCTGGGAGTTGGAAGTTGGTACGTCCGCCTACTCTGTCGCCATCTTGCTTCCTGGTATATGTTTTTTTACTGGTGCACAAAATGAGCCGTGCATGAACATCACTTTGCTCAAAGAACAAAACCAACAAAGTGCATGAACTCACAACAAATTACGGTATTACTTTATTCTGGCCTCTGCGACAGAGGCTTCTCCGAACCCCTGAGACCAACTCATCGAACCCTTAGGGTTCAATAGAACCCAGGTTAAGAACCACTGTTCTAGAACAGTGAGAGAGACAGAGACAGGAAAGGAGAGATGAGATTCATCAACTCTTATTTGCAGCAATTTAGTTGTTCATTGATTGCTTCTCATACGTGTCCTGACCAGGGGTGCTCCAGCAGAGCCAGTGACCCCTTGCTCAGTCCCAGTGACCTTTGAGCTCAAGCCAGAGACCATGGGGTCATTTTTGTTGTCTCATGGTCAAGTTGGCAACTCTGTGCTCAATCTGATGAGTTGGTATTCAAACTGGCAACCTTGGGGTTTTGAACCTGGGTCCTCAGCACTCCACGTGGATGCTCTATGCACTGCACCACCACCTGGTCAAGTTAGAACAAGGAAATTTTTTATAATTATTAAAGGGGCTGGGGAGAACATTCTAGGCAGAGGGAACTTTTTTTTTCCTTTTTACAGGGACAGAGAGAGGGATAGATAGGGACAGACAGAGAGGAATGGAGAGAGGTGAGAAGCATCAGTCATTAGTTTTTTGTTGCCATCACAACACCTTAGTTGTTCATTGATTGCTTTCTCACATGTGCCTTGACCCTGGGGCTTCAGCAGACCGAGCAACCCCTTGTTGGAGCCAGCGACCTTGGGTCCAAGCTGACGAGCTTTTGTTCAAGCCAGATGGGCCCGCACTCAAGCTGGCGAGCTTGGGGATTCAAACCTGGTTCCTCCTCATCCCAGGCCGACGCTCTATCCACTGTGCCACCGCCTGGTCAGGCATAGGCAGAGGGAACTATTAAGCAAAGGGATAGAAGTATGAAATTTTGGGACATATTTAGGAATTTTGAGTAGTTCAGTTTAATAGTAATACACATTTAGGGAAGAATGAACTGAAAACTTTGGTTTGGCCCACATCACTAAAGACTTAAAATGACAAGCTGTACATAGTACATATATAAGAAACTCATTTTTTGGTCTCATCTCATCTGGCTTGAGTGTGGGGTCATAGACCTCCCAGGGTCACTGGCTTGAGCCCAAAGGTTGCTTTTTGAAGCCCAAGATTGTTGACTTGAACAAGGGGTCACTGGCTCAGCTGGAGCCCCTGGTCATGGCATGTATGAAAAGCAATCAATGAATGACTAAAGTGAAACAACTGAGTTGATGGTTCTCATCTCTCTCCCTGTCTATCTTTGTCTCTCTGGCTAAAAATGTTTTTTTAGATGTTTTTTTATTGACAAATAGCCAAATTTCTAATCATATTTACTAAATGGGAAAAAGTTTTTTTTTGTTGCTATATTCCCAGAGCATAGAAGAGTTGAATAAATGATTTCATATTTTACAAGAAAGGAGAATTTCATTGGTTGTACATTTAATAGATCTTGTCCTAAAGATCAGGTTGTTTTTGGTGCTATTATATGGTTCAGGCACTGCTGTTTTTACCTTACTTGGGTTTGCATCCTTTGCAATGCCCTCTTTGGACTTCTCTATGAACATCTTCCTTATTGGTGTAACTTTTGTTACAGGGCATATTTTTCCACCTGTGTGAGTTGGTTCAGGTAAATCTAAAAAAATCTTTGATTTTAACTTGACATCTGTTTTCTGGAAGTGTGGCATTGCTTAATGCTTTTTTTCCCCCCTTAGGAATAAGTTCTGTTTATTTGTTCACAGAGTATTAAGTATATTCTTAGTCAGGATTGCATTAAGATCCAGTCGTTCTTAAACAGTGTTACCAAATAATCATATAAATCCCAAATGCAGCAAAGGTGAGCAATCTTCATAGTGCTCTTTCACCTCATTGAAGTTGAAGCTGCTCCTTTCAGATATTTTCCCACTTCAATGTGAAGTAGATTGTTAGAGTTTCATTAGTAGTTTAATTATGCAGCTTTTTAAAAAAAGGTTTAATTTCTTCCACATTTCACAGTTCTCCGATGAGACTTTTTCAGAAACTATAGTCCAGGGATGCTTTAAGTAACCAAATACTTTATAGTAGATGAAGTATTTCAATGCAACTTTAATAAATAAGCCTCTATATCCTTAGCTATATTACCAGTATATTCTGGAACCAAAGTAAGATGGTTTTCTTGTCCCCATAGTCCACTTAATTGTTGTTTTAAAATCCGAATATTTCCATCATTTATAATGTCTGTTTTGGATGATAGTTCTGACCACCATCTTTTTATGACTGCTTGAAGCCAGTTTAAACCAACTATTATATATTCTTCAAATTTGCTTTTAAGTAGTCACTTTACTAGAGGCAACAAGTCTACACAGCAGCCAAGTGAGATGTATTGTTTTTCCTCCTGTAAACTATTGGTAAGTATAGGAAGGCAATCCACCACCACTCCAAGGTCTTCTGTCCTCACCAAATAAGCTACAAGTTCACTTATACTTCTCTTTCCAGAAAGTTAAAGCAACGTTCAATCTCAAATTCCTGCAGAACAAAACTTGTGCCATTGTTTCATGGTCCTGAGAAACCTCAGAGGAAAACCCACTGTACTCTGATGATAGGTTTTCTGTCTGTGAAGAACCAGAATCACTGGAATTAAGCAAATATATTCTACACTCATGGTGTAATTTTTCAGGCAGGTGGCCCACACAAGCCAGTTCATTTTCTTTATTTGCCATGTCACAGCCCCCACTCCTAGGGGACTGTTTCTTCTTATAACAAGAATTTGGAAAAGGATGATGAACTTTCTTCCTGTGGTAGATCACCTTACGTAGTTTATCAGAGCTTTTTTACAGTTTGTCCAACTGTTCTATGTATGTATGTAACTGTTTTGGAGATTTATAGCGAGTCCCATGGATCCCAGGCCCAACCGCACTCAGGGCCATTCAAATGCAGCCACTTGCTTAATGCTTTAATCTTGAGTTTAACCATTTGTAGGAATTGACATCACTCTTAGGGTTTCTGTTGTTAGATCATGTTATATAAACATTTATTTAGGTACTATTTTTCAATATTTACTTTGCTGTTATTTTTTATAGTCCTAAATAGATTACGGGGGTCCTCAGGTTATGACACAGTTCTATAAGTTCCTGTGACAGTGACCTAACCTGAATTTTGGTGTAAGTCGAAACACACCCTAGCCTGTCACTTACCTATCCTAACACAGTTGTAAAATCATGATCTAGAACATAAAAACACAACTAAGCCACAGAAAAAGGAAAAGGACATAAATGCACTGTACTGTACACTGTACTATAGTAACGAAAAATGAGTGTAAAAATTTTTCTTACCTTTATTCCTGTGGTTGGCTTGCACACTGGAAGGCGCATTGCAAGGTGGGAGAGAGTGACCTATTGGGAGGAGGAAGCTGGAGAGGCAGGAGAATCTACAGAAGGTGCTGGAGATACTGGGTCAGATGAGTCACAATTGCTTAAGGAACATGAAGGAGACACTGGAGATGATTCTACCTGTACTACAGGTGTTTCATTTCAAGAAGCAGCTGATGTAGAGGGTACAGGATCTGTTGTAGGCCTCTCTACCTTCTTAAAGAATTGTTCCAGGCTAGCCTAGAAGGTTGATGACGTCTCTTCCAAAATCTTCCTGTAGCATTGCAAGGCATCCGTAACAGCTCTGTAGACCTTATTGAATCTGCCATTGCTGGGGTCCTCAGCTTGAAATTTTGCTAGCCCATCCTCTACCATCGAAAACTGCAAAACCCTTGGCAGTAAATCTCTTGGGTTCTGGGGTTTCTATCTCTTCCTCTTCAACCAGCTGCTTCTCCAGCTGAATGTGGTTCTCAGCAGACAGCTCCTCTCCATGTGATACCAGTAGCTCCATGACATCCTCAGCCTCCATCTCAAACATTATGCTACTTCGTTGTTTAGTAATCACAGTCAATTTTGTAGGGGCTGATCCCTTCACACATTCTAGGATACGGTCCTTATCCTTGATAATTGTTGCTATAGTAGAGCAGAAGTGGCCTTAGCACATGTCCAATGTTCGTGGCTGATTCTACTTATTCTGATCTCTTTTCACTGTCTAATTTCACTTCCATCATGATGGCTTTCCTCTTCTTCAAAGCACTGTCATCTGAAGACTGACTTTCGTTTAGGAACCATAATAAGGGCCAAAAAGTCACCAAACCAACACAAACAGGAACACTTGCCTTTTTAACAGTCCAAAATGGGTAGATAAGAGTACCTGGGGGATACCAACTCCCTCACTCATATGCCATGTTACCGTGTATTCTTCCGCCTTGCATAGCCAAACTAGTTTGCCCACGTAGTCTGTAAGTATGATGCTAACGGCATAAGCCGAAACACTTACCTCTCAATTTTTTAGTTTTTATGGGAGTGAGTGTTGTAAACTCGAAATGTCGTGTGTCAGGATTTGTAATCCAAGGACCCCCTGAAATCTTAATTTTACATGTATTGAAAAAAATACAAGGATAGGCAAATTAGGTTTTTAGTTTATGTGGAAAATAATACAGTAACAAATAGTAATACCAGAATAAACTTCCTCATACAATTGAATAGGTTTACAGCTGTACAACTGCTTTTACCCACCCCTCTATTTTATAGGTTGAATTAATGTTAACGGTCCCTGTTTGTAGTCTTTGTTTATTTATTTAATTTAGAAAATTAACTTTTAACAGGGTGATATTGATCAATAAGAGTACATAGGTTTCAGGTAAACATTTCTGTAGCATTTGAACTGTTGATTATGTTGTGTACCCATCACCCAAAGTCAAATCATTTTCTGTCCCCTTATATTTGTCCTCCTTTACAATCTTCCCCCCACCCTTTTCACTGTCCTCCTCCCCCACGTCCACCTCCTCCTAGTAACCACTTCACTTTTATCAATGTCCATGAGTCTCAGTTTTGTATCCCACCTATGTGTGTAATCATAGAGTTCTTAGCTTTTTTAAAAAATTTATTTCACTCAGTTCTCAAGGTCTATCCATGTTGTCATAAATATCACTGTGCCACCAATTCTTATGGCTGAGTAGTATTCTGTTGTATGTATGTACCACATTTTCCTTATCCAGTCCTCAGTCGAAGGACACTGGTTGTTTCCATGTCTTGGCCACTGTGAACAGTGCTGCAATGAACATGGGGGTGCATGTATCTTTATGTACCAATGTTTTCGAGTTTTGGGAGGTAGATACCCAGTAGAGGGATTGCTGGGTCATATGGTAGTTCTATTCTTAATTTTTTGAGGACCCACCATACTTTGTTCCATAATGGCTGTACTAATTTTCATTCCCACCACCAGCAGTGAAAGGGGTTCCTTTTTCTCCACAGTGTCTCAACACTTATTACCTGTCTTGTTGATAATAGCCAACCTAACAGGTATGAGGTGATATCTCACTGTGGTTTTGTTTTGCATTTCTCAAATAGCTAGTGAAGATGAACATCTTTTCCTATACCTATTGACCATTTCTATGTCCTCTTGGGAGAAGTGTCTGTTCAGGTCCTCCCCCCATTTTTTAATTGGATTGTTTGCTTGTTTTTTGCTGAGCTTTGTGAGTTCTTTATATATTTTGGATAGTAACCCTTTATTGGAGCTGTTTACTAATATCATCTCTCATTTAGTTGGCTGCCTACTTATTTTATTGTCGGTTTCTTTCACCATGCAGAAGCTTTTTAATTTGATACAATCTCATTCATTTATTTTCGCGTTTTCAAAAATCCCTTGTCTTTGGGGTCAAATTCGTAAATTGTTCTCTGTGGCCTGTTTGTTGTCTTTAGTGCTTGTTCTATGAATTATATTATGCATCCTCAATTTACCATAGTCCCCTTGAATTAATATAATAGCACTTCACATAGAGTGTAAGAATTTACATGATATAATTATTACTACCTTTTCCCTGTTTGTGGTGGTGTTGTAATTTATTTTATGCCTATATATGTTATAAATCTAATACCTGACAATTATATCTTTGCTTTCAACAGCCTTTTTTCTTTTTTTATTTTTGAGCGGGAAAGAGAGGGACAGATAGGGGTAGACTGGCAGGAAGGGAGAAAGGTGAAAAAAACATCAACTCATAGTTGTGGCACCTTAGTTGTTTATTAATTGCTTATGACAGGGGTGGGGGGACTCCAGCTGAACCAGTGACCCCTTTGTTCAAGCCAATGACCTTGGTCTTCAAACCAACAGTCAATTATCTTTTAAAGGAATTATTTTTTTTACTATTTCCTCACATATTTACCATTTTACAGTGATACGTAAGCTAGAAGTAATGTCTTCTTTGTCTGGATTCTCATAGGACATATTTTGGACTATTTATGTCATAGATGACATCATGTAATGTTATATTTGTCAAAAATGTCTAATTTCCTTTGCCAGTTTTGTTACTGTTTGGCAGGGACTATAGTTTATTCATATAGAAATACTTCATTGTGTCTAGCACAGTGTGCCTTACACAAAATAGGCAACTGTGTTTTTGTTTTTTTTTTATTAATTTTAATGGGGTGACACCAATAAATCAGGGTACATATGTACAATGAAAACATCTCCAGGTTATCTTATCATTCAATTGTGTTGCATACCCATCACCAAAAGTCAAATTGTCCTCTGTCACCTTCAATCTGGTTTTCCCTGTGTCCCTCCCCTCCTCCCTATCCCACTCTTCCCTCCCTCCCCCCATCCCATAACCACCACTCTCTTGTCCATGTCTCATATTCTCACTTTTATGTCCCACCTATGTATGAAATCATGCTGTTCTCAGTTTTTCTTTTTTTCTGATTTACTTATTTCACTCCGTATAATGATATCAAGGTACATCCATTTTGTTATAAATGATCCGATGTCATCGTTTCTTATGGCTGAGTAGTATTCCATAGTATATATGCACCATAGCTTTTTAATCCACTCGTCTTCTGACGGACACTTGGGCTGGTTCCAGATCTTCGCTATTGTGAACAATGCTGCCACGAACATGGGGGCGCATTTCTTCTTTTCGAACAGTGCTATGGTGTTCTTAGGGTATATTCCAGTCTCAGTGTGGCTTCTTCTGTGTTCCTTGGTTGAAGAGTCCACTTAGTTTAGTTCATAGTTGGTTTATCCAGATGATGGTTCTTTAAATTGAGTTATAATCCACTTTGCTTCTGGGAGTTGGAAGTTGGTACATCCGCCTAATCCGTCGCCATCTTGCTTCGCAACTGTGTTTTTTATTTTTGTTTTTTGTGTTTTTTTTGATAGAGAAAGGAATGGAGAGAGATGATAAGCATTAACTAATAGTTGTATCATTTTAGTTGCTTATTGCTTGCTTCTCATATTCATGTTGACAAGGGAAGGGGGGCTCCAGCTGAGCCAGTGACTCCTTGCTGAAGTCAGCAATGTTTGGGTCATGTTGATGATCCCATGCTCAGGCCAGCTACCTCACTCAGGGTTTTGAATCTGGGACTTCAGCATCCCAGGTTGACACTCTTATCCACTGTGCCACCTCTGGTTAGGCACTACTATATTTTGTTTTTCTTTTCGTGATATAAAAATGACTGAAATTCTGTTCTTATCTATTTGTACAATCTATAAGATATATTATTATCTTTTAGGGTTACTTGTCAAATCTATACCAAACCAACTGATTTTTCTTATTGGTATTATTTTTTATTATTCTCTTTGTGGAGCAAAGTTTGGAACTACTGCTCTCAAAAATTAGGAGATCAGGGAGCGTGCAGATAACTCCAGTATAGTACTTTCAACCTTTTGTATAGTGCATTTTCACTAATGAAATAAAAGTTGGTTTTGCATCTCATTTGTATAATCACAACTTTCTTTACCTGTTGTTTGCTTTTCTGATGTTTTTGATTAATAAGAAAAATCAAATGCTTCTTTCTTTTATTGCTTCATACTCATTTTGAAATATCCCCTAATCTTTGTGAGCAGTGTATTATAAATAGTAGTGGGAAGAAGTAGGATATTCAGGAATACCTTAAAACATGTTTAAAATTTTTCTGTTAGTAGTATAATTCTGAAAACCATCTTCTTTTCCAAAAGCTTAAATTAATCCAGATTCACCAGAAGTGATTTTCTAGATAAGCTCTGAAGGCTTTCCTTGGGTTTTTCAGAGAAACAGGAAGAACTGATATAGCTGTGAAAAGAAATGTCGAGGCAGAAAACAAATGAGATTTGTAAGGCTCTGTTGGTGTCTTGGAACACAGTTAAATGCTAAGAATGAATTACCCTTACTAATTCTCTTTCCTTAATACAAGAGGTCAGGTCAAGGAGATTTCAGCCATTTCAGAGGGCTTGATGTTGACCTCATGCCTACAGGCCTCAACATCATAAGCAGTGTGCTTTAAGGATCAGTTGTCTCAGCAGCTTAGGACATTCCTAACATATCCCTCTGTGCCCTACTGAGAGTCTAGATATGCCTCTTCCTGTAGCATCTAGGATTTGACCCTATTTTCCCCTCATCTTGCCAGGATATATTGGTGGCCATTTTCCTCAGTTTACTCAGGAAATTTGAATTTGAAATTTGAATAAAACAGCAATGTTGTTTCCAAAGAATGTAGTCAATAACTGTATAGCCAGTAGTCACGGCCACCATCACAGCAGCTTGACCCGTGCAGGTTCTCATTAGATTCGGACAGTCGGTAATAAAACAACGGAGCCAAGAACTGGTGAGCCATCAGCTTTAATTCTAGCTTGTACCCGGCAGGCAAGCAAAACACACACTGGGCTCCAAAACCCACTCTTTCAGTGCTCACAAAGCTACTGACTTATCCGAGTTTCCTAGAATCAAAAGGTTTTTAGCTCACCAGACTTATTCACCTCTGTTTCCCATCTCCTCCTCTCTACACAAACTCTGCACAAACTGGCTTCTCCCTTAGCATTCCACCATCTTGGCTGCTTCTCCTGGCCTCCACGTGGCCTTCATCTGCTCTTCTCTCTAATACCTCAGGAACCAAGAGAGCAAGATACTGGTTTGTCCCACTTTATAATGTAGAAATCCAAACCCTTAATCCAATCTACAAACAAGAAAGTCTCTGATACAAAGTCACCCATCTGAGGCATAATGGGATTCCTTATGAGAGCGCACCACCCCACATCATCCAATCAGTCAAGGGTGTGGGGGAAAAACTTACTCTTAAAACCAAGCCTTAGGCTATAACGACCCGACTTGTCCACAGCCTGTTCCCCATGACACATTAATATCAACGAACTTCCATGTGGGCAGGGCCATCTTTAACAAAGTGAGCATAATATATTTTATCTGCCCAACAATAACCAACACTAATCCAAGCACATGAACATTTCTAATGACATGGCTCCTCTGGTGTATCTGTCCCGGCCTTTCACACCTCAGCTGGAAATAACTACCTTATATTCTCTGCTTATTTTTTGTTTGTTTGTTTTTTTAAATTTCTTTTTATTTATTTATTTTAGAGAGGAGACACAGAGTGTGTGTGTGTGTGAGAGAGAGAGAGAGAGAGAGAGAGAAAGAAAGGGGGGAGGAGCTAGAAGCATCAACTCCCATATGTGCCTTGACCAGACCAGTGCAGGGTTTTGAACTGGCGACCTCAGTGTTCCCAGGTAGACGCTTTTATCCACTGCGCCACCACAGGTCAGGCTGTTTGTTTGTTTTTAAAGTACGAGTCAGGGTAATAGACTCCCACATGCACCCTGACCAGGATCCACCAAGCAACTCCCATCTTGGGCCCATGTTCAAATCAACTGATCTATCCTTAGCACCTGAGGTCAATGCTCGAACCAGTTGAGCCACTGGCTACAAGTGGGAAAGAGAGAGAAGTAGGAGAGGGAAGGGAAGAGAAGCAGATGGTTGCTTCTCATGTGTGCCCTGACTAGAGATTAAACCCTGGACTTGGCCAGGTGGACTCTATCCACTGAACCAGTTGGCTAGGGGGCGTATGGTTTTATTTTTAAGAAGGAGAGTGTTGTTTTTATTTATCAGTATGCTATATAAAATTGAAAATTTTGGACCCAGCAAGGTGGTTTAGTGGTTAAAGCGTCAACACTGTGTGCCAGAATTTGTGTGTTGGAAATCCCTTCCCTCCATCACAGGACATACAAGAAGCAACCTGTGAGTACACATGATTAATGGAACAACTAAGTGAAACAAAGAGTTGATGCTTCTCTCTCTTCCTATCCCCTCCTTGCTCTCTCTCATCCCCTCAATCAATGGGAAAAAAAATTTTAATTGAAAATTTTAAAACCATGATTATAGTAGGCCCTGGCCAGTTTGCTCAGTGGTAGAGTGTGGCAGGGTGCGTGGATGTCCTAGGTTCATTCCCGGTTAGGGCACACAGGAGAAGCAACCATAGGCTTCTCCATGCCTCTGCCTTACCCCCCAGCCCTGCCCTTCACAACCATGGCTTGATTGGTTCTTGAGAGCTAGCCTTGGCCCGGGATTCTGAGGATGGCTCTGTGGCCTCTGCCTCAGGTGCTAAAAATAGCTCGGTTGCTGAGCAATGGAGCAAGGGCCCCATATGGATAGAGTATTGTCCCATAGGGGGTTTGCTGGATGGATCCCGGTGGGGTGCATATGGGAGTCTTTCTCATTGCCTCTCCTCTCATTTTATATTTTAAAAAAAGCCATGACTAGAATGAACTAAAGAACTAAAGAATTAGAACATTAAAAAAAAAATTTTTTTTTTGTATTTTTCCGAGGTGAGAAGCGGGGTTGGGGGGAAGCAACAGACAGACTGCTTGCTGCTTGTGCCTGACTGGGATTTACCTGCCATGCCCTAGGGGGCGATCCTCAGTCCAGCTGGGGCATTGTTCTGCTGCAACCTGAGCTATTCTAGTGCCTGAGGATGGAGGCCATGTAGCCATCCTCAATGCCTGTGCCAGCTTTGCTTCCATGGAGCCTTGGCTGCAGGAGGGGAAGAGAGAGAGAGAGAGGAAGGAGAGGGGGAGGGTGGAGAAGCAGATGGGCACTTCTTCTGTGCTTAAATTTTTTATCAAGTCTATTAAATGATACAATGTAATGTCAAAAAATGAAAATTTTATGTTGTAATATTTTTATTTTTGAATAAAATTTAAATGTATATATATTTGATATATTAGTATATCAGTATAAATGTATATCTTTTGTCTAAGGTATAAGGTGGCCTGTAGTCCTTAGGAAGATGTTCCTTTGGGTCTTAAAATGTCTTCTTTATGAAGTAATGAAGTGAATGATAATTTTTATGAAGTAATTGGTGATATGTATTGTAGAAAATATAATTAAAAGTTGGCCATACTGCATTAAGTGTACTCAGCAGTAATCAAGAGGTGCTAATAGTGTTATTTATATTGGTAATAATTCATTTTGTAATCCATGATTTTTTTTTTATTTTTTGTATATTCCTACAGCTAAAGCAGTTAACAGATCGTGGCACGTTTAACCAAAAGATGACAAGTGTATACAAAAGCTATCCAGCATCTTTGGGCGGCCATTGAGATTATAAGGAACCAGAAACAAATTGACAATATTGACCATATTACAAAGTAAGTAAATTTAAACAGAAATATCCCTGTAAAATTTCATCTTAAGACTGCTAAAAAAAAAAAGTAAAAATTTAGTGTATTTATTGTGATAATGTATATTATAAGGTACCAGTCACATTTTGCCTTGCAGGAGTATACAGTTGTTAGAAAAATAAATGCAGAAACATACACAAACCACTTGTGTTTAGAGGTAAAACTCTTTAAAAAAAGATTAAAATATGCAATATTTGAAACAGTATTTTAGTTATCAAAGATTTACCTGGAAACAAGTCTTTCTATGTCTTTTGTTAAAAAGGCTTTTAGTTAATCACTTTTATGTAAACCTTTTTCTGTTTGTTAATCATTTTAATATAGGGCTAACATGGTACATATAATAAATAACATCTTTTTAGTTGATAGCCCACTAACCAAGAATTTTTAACAATTTTATTATATAGTTTAGAAATATAATAAATCTTCAGTTAAAAAAAGAAAGTTCTTTTTCCTCCTAGTTTCCAATGCTGTTTATCTTGGTAGACCAAAATTCAGGATAGAAAAAAATTGGACTGCTTTGTGAATACTCAATTTACACGTTAAATATTATAAAAGAATCTTGAAATAGAACCTGATTTTATATTTGTTTCACTGGGTATTTTTAAAGGACTGAAGCTAAATATATCTTAAAAAAATTTTTTTTGAGTGAGTGGTGGGGAGGCAGAGGCTGACTCCCACATGCACCCTGACATAGATCCACCTGGCAAGCCCCCTATTGTGCAGTGCTGTGCCCATTTGGGGCCTCTGCTCTGTTCATTGCTCAGCAGCAACCGAGCTATTTTAGTGCTGGAGGCAAGGCCATGGAGCCGTCCTTAGCACCTGGGGCCAACCTGCTCAAACCATTTGAGCCCTGGCTGTGGGGAGAAGAAGGGGTGGTGGAGAAGCGATGGTTGCTTCTCCTGTGTGTCCTGACAATGAATCAAACCCAGGACCAACGCTCTACCGCTGAGCCAGCCAGCCAGCGCTGAAATGTTTGAATGATATTTTTTGGTAAGTTAGAATTTCTTTATACTTGTTCCTCCAAACACCTTTTAGATGTTCTCTGTAAAAATGGAAAACAGACGATCTACTAAAGCTCATTTACTTAAATACTCATGTTAGCTCTTTTAATGAGTAACTAAAGTGAGTACCATATATTTTTGTTCTTTATCTATATTCTGGGGGAGAAGATGATAAAGGTTAGTTAAGAGGAAAGGGACAGGAGAAGGAGAGAGAGATGTTATATGTTGTTCTGACTTTGTATTTACCCCTTGAATATTTTAAACTTGTTCATGTAGAAATCCTTGGTCCTATGGGGTAATAGAAAAAAATAGGTAACACTTAAGTGGAAAATAAGAATATAACAAATATATAATAATTAAATGTAAATTATGTTTTTGAATGAAGCAAACATTTTCTTAAAAATCTCAAATTAGGAGTAGGCGGACGTACCAACTTCCGACTCCCAGAACCAAAGAGGATTACAACTCAATTTTAAGAACCATCACCTGGATAAACCAACTTTGAACAAAACTAAGTGGACTCTTCAAACAAGGAACACAGAAGAAGCCACATTGAGACTGGTAGGAATAGCGAAAACGCGAAGAGGGCTGCCCAGCTCCCCGGAGCAAACGGGCAGCCCGGAGAGACCTGCGTGGCGGGAGGAGTGTTTGGCGGAGAGGGAGGGACCTGGGTTGCATGAACCAAGCCCCAGCCTACAGTCCCAGAGCCTAGAAGAGGCGTTTGGACAGTTTTGAGCTGTGAAACAAGTGAGGGAGCTCCCATGCCTACAGTGTGGAGTATTAGGTCCCATCCTACTCTGCTGATGGTTGCTGAAGGGCATGGTGGGTGGCAGCACGCTGAAATGCGGTTCTGTCGGCGTGGGCGGAGGCCAAGCCGGTGGGAGCTCGGTCTAGCCCAGCAGGGTCGGAGGGGACGCATGAAAGCAGTCCGGAAGCTGCGGGCTGGCCTTTAATCCCACTTACGGGGACAAAGCGGGAGGCCAGGAACAGGCAGAAAACTCCTCTGCGACTCTGCGCAAGCTGGCCCTGACCGCGGACCGGAATAGGACCAGGGACAGGCGGGGGGCTTGCAGCTGAGCTCACGCTACCAGCCCCGCCAGGCCGGAGAAACCGAGGTTTGCCATTCTGCATGCGGGAGCGGGCACGGGCACGTGGTAGACCCCAAAACAAGTGGAAGCTCGCAGCTAGCCCACGCTAATATCCCTACCCGCCGGAGAAACCGCGATTTGCCATCCCACGTGCAGGAGCGGGCTCCGAACGCGGGGGCGGGGTAGGGTCCAGGACGAGCGGAAGTCCGCAGCTGAGCGGAAGCCAGCAAACACGCCCGCCCCAGACCCTGCGCAGAAGGGCCCTGGCCATGAGGGCGGGGCTAAAGCTCCGGACGGGCAAAAGCTTACAGCTGAGAGCACGTCAAAAGCCCCGCCTAACCCGCGAAACTGTAGCGAGCAGGCTCCGACTGCTGGTTCTGGGCGGAAGTCCGGAAATAGGCTGGGTCCGCAGCTGAGGAAAGGTGCTCACCTCTATCCTTGGTCCTGAGGCTTGTAGCTTTCGTGACAGCCCCTCCCGTGGAGGAGAGGCAGAAATCACAGTAAAAGCCACAGTGGGCCGGCTCTGGCAACGCCCATACCCAACCACCCTAGGCAGCGGCAGAGGGGGTGGGGGGCCTGAAGAAAGACCACACATAAGAACACAAAGGCAACACCTACTGGATTCCAGTGGCCACAACTTGCTTATACACAGAAAAAATGGGCAGGCAGAAGAATGCAAACCAAATGAATCAAGAGAAATCCCCAGAAAAGGACCTGAATGAACCAGATATAACCAAATTACCAGAAGCAGAATTTAGAATAATGATAGTTAGGATGTTCAAAGAAATTAGAGCAACAATGGATAGTCATTATGAACACCGAAATAAAGAGATAACAAGTATAAAAAACGAAATTGAAATAATAAAAAAGAATCAGACAGAAATGACAAACACAGTATCAGAACTGAAGACCACAATGGAAGGAATTAAAAGCAGGATGAATCACGCTGAAGATCGAATAAGCAAGTTAGAGGACACAGTAAACAAAGGCACAGAAGCAGAGAAGTAAAAGGAAAAGAGACTCAAAAAATGTGAGGAAACTCTAAGGGAGCTCTGTGACAACATGAAGAGAAACAACATTCGCATCATAGGGGTGCCTAAAGAAGAGGAGAGAGGACAGGAAATGGAAACTTTGTTCAATCAAATCATAGCAGAAAACTTTCGTAAATTTAGGCGGGGAAACACTCCAAATGTTCAAGAAGCACACAGAACTCCATTAAAGAGAAACCCAAAAAGATCTACACCAAGACACATCATAGTTAAAATACCAAAGCTAATGGATAAAGAAAAAATTTTAAAAGCTGCTAGGGAAAAAACGCTATCACCTACAAAGGAGCCCCCATAAGGATGACATCGGACTTCTCAACAGAAACACTTGAGGCCAGAAGGGAATGGCAAGAAATAATCAAAGTAATGCAGAACAAAAACCTACAACCAAGACTACTTTATCCAGCAAGGCTAACGTTTAAAATTGAAGGAGAAATAAAGAGCTTCCCAGAAAAAGAAAGCCTGAAGGAATTCATAAAAACCAAACCAATTCTGCAAGAGATACTAAGGGGACTGTTGTGAACATTTTAAAGGGAGAAAAGAATATAGCAGAAGAAGAATACAACTTTAAAGAATAAAATGGCAATAAACAACTACATATCAATAATAACCTTAAATGTAAATGGATTAAATGATCCAATCAAAAGACATAGGGTAGCTGCATGGATAAAGAAACAGGACCCATACATATGCTGTCTACAAGAGACACACCTTAAAACAAAAGACGCACATAGACTGAACGTAAAAGGATGGAAAAAAATATTTCAGGCAAATGGAAATGAAAAAAAAGCCGGGGTAGCAATACTTATATCTGACAAAATGGACTTTAAAACAAAGACTGTAGTAAGAGATAAAGAAGGACACTACATAATGATAAAGGGAACAATTCAACAGGAAGATATAACTAGTATAAATATCTATGCACCAAATATAGGAGCCCCAACATACATAAAGCAGACTTTGATGGATATAAAGGGCGAGATCAATAGCAATACTATCATAGTAGGGGATTTCTATACCCCTCTAACAACACTGGATAGATCCTCAAGAAAGAAAATTAATAAAGAAACAGCAGACTTAAAGAATACACTAGATCAACTCAATTTAATAGATATCTTCAGAACTTTTCACCCTAAAGCAGTAGAATATACATTCTTCTCAAGCGCTCATGGTACGTTTTCTAGGATAGACCACATGTTAGGACACAAAAATGGTCTCAATAAATTTAAGAATATTGAAATCATATCAAGCATTTTCTCTGATCACAATGCCATGAAACTAGAAATTAACCACAAAAGAAAAACTGAAAAATACTCAAACACTTGGAAACTAAATAGCTTGTTATTAAATAATGAATGGATTAACAATGAGATCAAAGAAGAAATAAAAAAGTTTCTAGAAACAAATGATAATGAGCATACATCAACTCAAAATTTATGGGACACAGCAAAAGCAGTTCTGAGAGGGAAGTTTATTGCACTACAGGCATATCATAAGAAGCTAGAGAAAGCTCAAATAAGCAACCTGACCCTGCATCTAAAAGAACTAGAAAAACAACAGCAAATAAAACCCAAGACAAGTAGAAGGAAGGAAATAATAAAGATCGGAGCAGAATTAAATGACATAGAGGCTAAGGAAACAATACAGAGGATCAATGAAACCAGAAGCTGGTTCTTTGAAAAGGTAAACAAGATTGATGAACCTTTAACTAGACTCACCAAGAAAAAAAGAGAGAGGACTCAAATAAATAAAATTAGAAAGGACAGTGGAGAAATAACAACTGACACAACAGAAATACAAAGCATTATAAGAAAATACTATGAAGAACTCTATGCCAAAAAATTAGACAATCTTGGTGAAATGGACAAATTTTTTGAATCATATAACCTTCCAAAAATCAATCTGGAAGAATCAGAACACCTAAACAGACCAATTACAACAAATGAGATCGAAACAGTTATCAAAAACTCCCCCAAAAGAAAAGTCCTGGGCCTGATGGCTTCACAAGTGAATTCTATCAAAAAATCAAAGAAGAACTAACTCCTATTCTCCTGAAGCTATTTCAAAAAATTCAAGAGGAAGGAAGACTTCCAAACTCCTTTTATGAGGCGAGCATAATTCTGATCCCAAAACCGGGCAAAGACAACACAAAGAAAGAAAATTATAGGCCAATATCCCTGATGAATTTAGACGCTAAAATTCTCAACAAAATATTAGCCAACCGGATCCAGCAATATATGAAAAAAATTATTCACCATGATCAGGTGGGATTTATTCTGGAGAGGCAAGGCTGGTTCAATATTTGCAAATTAATCAATGTGATTCATCACATAAACAAAAGGAAGGACAAAAATCACATGATAATTTCAAGAGATGCAGAAAAGGCATTTGATAAAATCCAGCACCCATTCATGCTCAAAACTCTCAGTAAAGTGGGAATACAGGGATCATTTCTTAACATGATAACGGTCATCTATGACAAACCCACAGCAAACATCATACTAAATGGACAAAAATTAAAAGCAATCCCCTTAAGATCAGGAACCAGGCAGGGATGCCCCCTTTCACCACTCTTATTCAACACAGTTCTGGAAGTCCTAGCTACAGCAATCAGACAAGAAGAAGAAATAAAAGGCATCCAAATTGGAAAAGAAGAAGTAAAACTGTTTTTATTAAAAAAAAATAAAATTAAAAAAAAAAGTTTTAGGCTTTGGGGTGATGGCTCTTTATAATATTTGGAAGCTTGGCGCACCCTAACGGTGTGGTTTACTTATTTATGATGTTTTAGTTTTGCTTGTTTTTGGTATGACTTTTAAGTCACTTAAAATATCTTTTTTTTTTTTTTTTAATATTTATTGGTTTGAGAGAGAATAGGAGAGACATTGATCTGTTTCTGTATGTGCCCTGACTAGGGATTGAACCTGCAACCTTGGTGTGTCAGGCTGAGGTTCTAACCAGTGTGCGATCTGGCCAAGTTGTCATATTTAATCTATAGGTTTCTCAGTCATCTTTTTTTGTTGTTTTCTTTGTGTTGTTTCTCTTTATTGAAGAAACTGGGTTCATTTTCTCATTCTCTGACTTTTGCTGATTGTATCCCCTTAGTGGCCTTCAACCTTTTGCTCATTCTTCTGCATTTTCATGGAAATTGATATATTTTTTTAAAATTTTTTTAAATTTTATTCATTTTAGAGAGGAGACACAGAGTGAGAGAGAGAGAAAGAGAGAAAGGGGGAAGGAGCTGGAAGCATCAACTCCCATATGTGCCTTGACCAGACCAGTGCAGGGTTTTGAACTGGCGACCTCAGTGTTCCCAGGTCGACGCTTTATCCACTGCGCCACCACAGGTCAGGCCATGGAAATTGATATTTTATCTACAGGTTTGGGGTGTGGGGTGAGATCCTTCGTAGGTGGGACTTGTGTTCTGCTTTCAGCAAAGCTATAATGTCTGTTGTGTCTCATCTGTGAGGTTAATTAGTAGATGCAAAGTGGCTAGGTCCAGTTATTTGTTAACAGTTGCAGAATGTTGATAATCTAATTTCACTCTTCCTTTTTTGATCGGAAGACTTCAATAAGGACATAAGTTTCCCATCACTTACTGTTTGGTTACCCTGTGGTATGGTTCATATTGGAAAAGTAGAATAACTGATTCTTTTCCTTTATTTACCAGTTTTCAAAATTATATCCTCTAATGGTAACCAATTAGTATTTTAAAAGTGTTATTTGGCATTCATGCGTTTAAAAACATTTGATATATTTCTGATTACTCTTCATTGATGCTCAAAATGTCGCATCTTTGACCAATTTGAGTCTCTTCATGCTGTCTCCTGAAGTTACTCTGCTTTCTGATACAACAGGATTTTTAAGGTTATCTTAGATACATACTCTGCCCCAGATTTGTCCAGGGGTCTCTGTTTTCTTTCAGTTAGAAATTTTATTTCAAGAGCACTTTCATGCCCTATTGTGCTCATTTTCACTAGGCCATTCTCTCTTTCTAGGATCTTTCATGGACAGTTAAGAAATCAATATAATTATAAAAGAAAAAAATCTCATGATTTCATACTGTTATTTTCTTCTTGAATTTATTGCTACTGGGTTTTACTTAACTCTTGTCTAAAATCTTTATATCCTTTCTTACTCAGTAAAGGTCATGGTTCTCAAGGACATCATGAGTGATAACATTTTGGAATATTAAGTAATCACTCAGTTGTTTTAATGAATATTATATACCAAGCTATTTGAGAATACCAACACCAATACTGTAATTAGGGAAATCATATAAATTGCTTTATCCATTGTTTTTACGCAATTGTACTGATTGTAAACTGTTAGAGAATATAGCAGTTAAATATCCTACTTTCTTCCATACAGCCACCATTTAGTCTTCTACAAGTGTTAATTTAATACTTACCACTAGTCCTATGTTGTTATCTAAAGTTTATTCTATAGTAGATTCTTTTTTTATTATTTTTTCCCATTTTGCGATATAATTTGCATTGTTTTAAAGTGTATATCATAATGATTTGATATATGTATATATTGCAAAGTCATCACCACAGTAAGTTTAGTTAACAAGCATCATCTCAGATAGTTACATATTTTTTGTGATGAAAACTTTTAAGATTTACTCTTATAACAACTTTCAAATATACAGTACAGTATTAAATATGATCACTATGTTGTACATATAGAACTTACTTTATTTCCCCATGTATCAGACACACCTTAATTTTGGGGCGCGAGATTTGAAAAAAAAATGTATTACATAAAGTTATTGAACTCAAGTTTTATTCATCATAATATTCATACAACTCCTCATCACTGTCAAAGCTCCCATCCATTTGCTTGTCCTCATCTGTGTCTGATGAAGAATCACTGTCTTCATATATTGTCTTATCCTCAGTTCCATCTATGGCATTTGAAATGCCACACTTCTTAAATGACTTGACAACAATCTCAGTCTTGGTATTATCCCAGGATCTTTTCACCCAGGCACAAAATTTTTTTATAGTTGGTTTCTTCGCTTTTCCTTCTGGTGTCACATTGTCCCCAGAAGACTTCATCCATTGGTTCCATTCGTCTCTCATGGCAGCTTTGAAGGGTTTGTTAATGCTGACATGAAGTGGTTGGAGCTGGGATGGCAAGCCTCCAGGAATGATAGCAAGTTTTTTTTTGCTCTGCAGCAATCTTCTTTGTGTTTTTTGTTATGTGTGCCCTAAACTGTTGAAGCACCAATAGGCCAGGTTTGTGTAAGAGCCCACCCGGCCTCCTCCTCCAAACTTTGTCAAACCAAAATCTTCATCCCATCCTGATCCATCCATTTCTTGTCATGAACATGGACAATCACTCCTAAAGGAATGTCTTCTTTTGCATTTGCAAATCAGCATAGGGCCCTGACCTGTTAGCTCAGTGGTAGAATGTTGTCCCGGTGTGTGGAAGTCCCAGGTTTAATTCCCGGCCAGGACACACAGGAGAAGTGCCCATCTGCTTCTCAACCCTTCCCCTCTCCTTCTTCTCTATCTTTCTTCCCTTCCTGCAGCCAAGGCTCTATTGGAGCAAAGTTGGCCCGGGCGCTGAGGACAGCTCCAGGGCCTCTGCCTCAGGCGCTAGAATGGCTCCAGCCACAACTGGGCAACGCCCAAGATGGGCAGATCATCACCCCCTGGTGGGCATGCCAGGTAGATCCCGGTAGGTTGAAAGCAGGAGTCTGTCTGACTGCTTCCACACTTCTAACTTTGGAAAAATACAATAAACGAACAAACAGACAAATAAATAAATAGAAAAATCAGCGTAGGAGGCAGCTTGGTTCTGTTGGTACAACAAGCTAAAACAACTGTATAATGGCTCGTTTCATGTCCACTTGTCTTCATAGTTACAGTTTTCACCCCTTTCTTATCTACAGTTCTGTAACTTGGGACATCAGATTGAAGGGGAACTTCATATTTGCAATCTATCCCATCTTAAACTGATGAGTCTTCTGACATTGAATGACAAACCCATGAAATTCAAGGAAGCTCATAGCTTTCAGTCATTTTTTGGGCAAGTTTGTTGTGTGTATACATGCTTAGTCCATTCCGTTTCACGAACCTGAAGCACCAATTGTGTCCTCCTTTGAAATTAGTAACTCCTTTTTCATTAGCAATTCTTCTTGCCTCATGCTGAACCATCTTTGTGTATATGGGAATTCCAATTGCCCTTTGCTCTTCAACCATATCTTCAATGCCCTCTCTAAATCAGGCCAGTTTGCTGACTTACCTCTCATGGCCTTCTTCTTCCGTGGCATTTTCAGTAGGGTTTCTTCTTCCAGTCTTAGATTGATTTCTCAGTTGGACAAGGACCAAACTTACATTCAGCAGCACGATTTCCATTCACTTTTGCAAACTGGATCACTTTTAAATTTAAATGTTTTATTTATTTATTTATTTATTTTACAGGGACAGAGAGTGAGTTAGAGAGAGGGACAGATAGGGACAGACAGGAATAGAGAGAGGTGAGAAGCATCAATCATTAGTTTTTTGTTGTTGTTGTGACACCATTGTTGTTCATCGATTGCTTTCTCACATGTGCCTTGACTGTGGGCCTTCAGCAGACCGAGCAACCCCTTGCTGGAGCCAGCGACTTTGGGTCCAAGCTGACCAGCTTTTGCTCAAGCCAGATGGGCCCGCGCTCAAGCTGGCGAGCTTGGGGCCTCGAACCCGGGTCCTCTGCATTCCAGTCCGACGCTCCATCCACCACACCACCGCTTTTAACTTGAATTTAGCACTGTATGAAAATCTTCTCTGAACCATTTCTGGGCAGAATGTGGCAAAAAGGAGCCAACTGTAATATACCGGTACCAAGTGCAAAACAATGAGCAAGCACAAAGACAACAAGCATGAAAAAGTGGGAAATATAAGTAAAAAATGTCAACAACATGAGCACAAAAACAAGTGTGAAAACTCAGAAAATGCAAATAAAAAACCCCTACAACCACTGTATAAGACTCACCCAGTTTTTAGACCCCAGATTTTTCAAAAATGAGTGTGTCTTATATATGGGAAAATAAGGTACTTATGCTGAAAGTTAGTACGTTTTGACACCCCTTTATCCATTTTAACCACCCCCCCATACCTGTCTCTGGCAACCACCAATTTGTTCTCTGAATCGTTGAGTTTGGTTTTTATGGATTCCACATATAAGTGAGATTATAGAGTATTTGTCTCTTTTTTATTTCCTGATTTATTTCACTTAGCACATTGCCCTCACGGTCAATCTATATGTCACAAATTGATAAAACTTTTTTTTAAATGGCTAAATAATAATTCCATTGTGTATATATACACCAGATATTCTTTATCCAGTTATCTGTCATTGGACACTTAGGTTGTTTCCATGTTTGGGCTAATAATAATGCTGCTGTGAACATGGGTAAGCACATATCATTTTGAGATAGTGATTTCACTTCCTTTGGATAAATATACAGAAGTGAAATTGTTGGATCATATGATAATTCTGTTTTTGTTTTTTGAGGAACCTCCACATTGTTTTCTATAGTGGTAGCACTATTTAGTAGTAGAAATAGATTCTTTTTTTTTTTTTTTCTTGACAGAGAGAGGGACAGACAGACAGGAAGGGAGAGAGATGAGAAGCATCAATCCTTCATTGTGGCACCTTAGTTGTTCATGGATTGCTTTCTCATATGTGCCTTGACCTGGGGCTACAGCAGACTGAATGACCCCTTGCTCAAGCCAGCGACCTTGGGCTAAATCTGTTGAGCCCTGCTCAAACCAGATGAGCCCGTGCTCAAGTCAGCGACCTCGGGGTCTCGAACCTGGGTCCTCTGCATCCCAGTCTGATGCTCTATCCACTGTGCCACTGCCTGGTCAGGCTAGTAGTAGATTCTTAATCAAAACTTCATAGGCCCAGCATTCGAAACCCCAAGGTTTCTGGCTTGAGTGCAGGCTCCTCTGGTTTGAACATAGCTCACCAGCTTGAATCCAAGGTCGCTGGCTCCAGCAAGGGGTCACTTGGTTTGCTGTAGCCCCCCACCCCACCCCATCAAGGCACATATGAGAAAGCAATCAATGAACAACTAAGTTGCCACAATGAAGAATTGATGCTTCTCATCTCTCTCCCTTCCTGTCGGTCTATTCCTATCTGTCCCTCTCTCTGTCTCTGTTACACACACAAAAGGAAAGAAAAAAAAAAACTTAATGGGGACAAGTGATTGAGTTCTTGCATGTTAAATAAGAGTCTGTAGCCTTCTTATTTGAAAATTAGTTTGACTAAATAAAGAATCGATAGCTTATATTTTTGTTTTGGGTTTCTTATACAGGGTGAGGCAAAAGTAGGATTAAAATTGTTCATATGGAAAACAATGCACTAATTAATAATAATGCAAGAAAAACTGTGGTTTGCATCCTCACAGCTGTAAACCTACCTTTGTTCCACCCAGTATATCTTACATATTTTCACTTAGAGCGTTGCTGTCAAAAAATCTGATAACTTGATTTTCTTTTTGTATGTGTAACTTTTTGCCTAGATTCACAAAGACTTTTTTCTTTTTCCTAAGATCTGGTAATTTGATTTTATATCTCAATGTTGGTCATTCTAGGTGATTTTTCTTGGGAATACAGTGTTCTTTTAATATGTACTTTGAAATCTTAAAAATTTTATGTAAAATTATTAATATGTATCATAATTATTTTGATTATATTATATATACACCCACTTAGTATTTATTAATTTGGGCCTTCTCTTATACAGTATTGGATCTCTTTCCCCATCTTTTTAAGATTTTATTTATTGATTTTAGAGAGAAGAGAAAGCTAGAGAGAAGGAGAGGGGATGGGCAGGAAGCATCAACTCATAGTAAGCTGCTTCCTGTATGTGCCCTGACCTGACAGGCCCTGGGTTTTGCGCCAATGACCTTGGCATTGCAGGTCGTTTCTTCATCCACTGTACCACCACAGGCCAAGCACTTTTCCCATTTTTTTGTATTTGAAATTTTCTATTGAATTCTTTTCATCTCTTTTTTATTTTTTCAGACTTATTGTTAAGACTTATTTTTATTTCTGGTTTACAACAGAATTGAGAAGATAACAGATTTCCCATATATTCCCTGCCTCCACACATGCATAGCCTCCCACCATCACTCATCAGATGATACTTTTTTTTTTCCTGAGGATAAACCTTCATATCATCACTTAAAGTCCATAGTTGAATGACCTCCATTAGGGTCATTCAGGGTCATTCTTGATGTACATTCTGTGGGTTTGTACGAATATATAACAACATATATTCACCATTGTAATATCCCACAGAGTAGTTTCACTGTCCTAAAATTGGTCTGTGTTCCACCTATTCATCCCTTTCTCCCAATCTCTAGCAACCACTGATCTTTTCATTGTTTCCATCATTTTTCTTTTTCAGAAAGTCACAGAGTTGGAGTCATACAGCATGTAGCTTTTTCAGGTTGTCTTCTTTCACTTAGTAATGTGCATTTAAGGTTTGTCTGTGTCTTTCCGTGGTTGAATATAGCTCATTTCTTTTTAGCACTGGATAATACTCTGTTATTTGGATGGACTTGAGTTTATTTGTTCACCCACCTTGAATGAAATCTTGGTTGCCTCTAAGTTCTGGCAATTATGGTTAAAGCTGCAATATATTTTTATTTTTAACATTTTTACATCTTTGCAATTTCTATTTATGACATTTTTATGCTTTGCATTCAATCTTTTGTGCCTTCTAATTTAGTCTTCTCTGTTGAAATGATTTCAAAAATTTACTTCTAACGTTTAACTCATTTATGAGTTTTTCTAATTCTGATGTATATCTTTTCTATATCTTGTATCATTTTCTTCATGCCTTTCTTTGTATTTGAAATAATAGTTACAATTTTCATCTGTCTTGTAGGCACATCTATTGCATGTGCTTTCAGTGTAAGGATGTCATTCTTCAATCACAGGTTTCATGTTGGTCATTTGGATGTGTGATCAACTTTTCTGAACTAGTATTAGGGAAAGGTGGTTAGAATAGTTTTTCTAGATTTATGATTCTAAGACTTCTTAATGTTGTTTTTATGAAAACTGAAAATATGGCATCAGGTGTCCCGCTTTTTCTTCACTTTCTTCCCCACTGCATTTTTCTGGATCACCTTTCTTCTCTACTCATTGCCCTTATGTTGAAATCTTTTTGACCTGACTTTAGTACTGTTTGATATCTTGATTACTCACAATCTCTCTACAATATAGGACTCTGTCCTGGCAGGCAGCTTTAAGCTGATTAAGTTTGAATGTTCATGGGGCCCATTATTCTTCAGCCCCTTAGACTTTACCTTGAAATCATGAATTAGCAAATGGGAGAGTGTAAAACCCTATCTGTTTTCACCTGCTGTTCTCATGTTGGCCCACTGTGCTTCCAGTGACTGTTGGTTATTTTTATTCTCTTGTACTCTGTTCTACTAGATACTCTGCTATGCCCCTTTGCCTCGTCTTTACAGGTGTCAATATCAATTGGGATACTAGCTTTGGAGATATTAACATCAGCTGCTCAAGTTTTGGGATTCATGTGAATTTCTCATCACTTAATTTTGTTGCTTATGTTGTTCAAGGGTAAGGTGGTTGTTGTTAGTAACACTGTTTATAAGGTTTGGGAGAGATTAAAAACTATCTTCCTAGTTTACAGCAGTTTTGTGATACTTCTTTTAAAAAAAGTTGCTAAAGCCATTGAATAAACTGCTCTAAAAAATTAGGGGATATTTCAAAATGAATATGAAGCAATAAATAAAAGAAACATTAGATTTTTTTTAAATTAAGAACGTCAGGAAAGCAAATGAAAAGTCAAAGAAAGTTGTTTGATTATGCAAATGAGATGCAAAACCAACTTCAGGTCTGTGAAGGAAACATACAGACAAGGCACAGATTTGAGGGGAGTCTTTGTGGGAGAGTCACAAAGGCCTGTGGAGAGTAGGGAATTAGTCCTTGGAAGTTGAATGGGGTTTGGTGAGAGAGTCCAAGCAAAGGGCAATAGGGATTTAAGGGAATGGAGATGAAAGGACAAGGGCCATACTAAGAGGACCTTTATACCGGCTTTGACATTTTTATCCTGTAATTAGAGGGAAATGGTGAATGTGTTGAAATAAGGAAATGATAGAAGTAAACTAGCTCATTTTTTCCTCCCCAGGTATATTAAACGGTCATCTTAACACATTGTTGACCGCTCACAAGTTAACTCGTGTTTGCACTTGCATTAGCTATTTCAGTTTTTGAAACTCAGGGTAATATAGGATTACTGTATTTGTGAGTCTTCGCCCTGGGAGTCAAAGTTTGAAAAACAGCACACTGTTCTATATTCCCATGTGGACTCCTTTTCTTCCCATTCCTCCAGGCGTGAGACCACAAAACCAAAGGTATGGTAAACAAAAAACAGTCACAGTGTCGAGCTGTAAACTTGGACTACCTTCTAACCACTCACAGTTTGAACATAATATCAAGGATATTGTAAAATCTTTCTTCGTCGTGTTCAATCTAACTAGAACGTGTAAGGTGTGTGTTTCAAAAGGAAGTGCAGCAAAACCAGATATATTTGCAGAACGTGTTGTGTACCATTACACGTAGGTGATTGCTATACAGTATACCACACCAAAAATAATTACTAAAATATATAATATGTATAAAATGTAGCAAATATGTACAAAGTTTCATTTAAGTTCATTATGTATAAATAAAGTATATTGAAGTTTATTTAGCTTCTTTTACTTTCATACTCAATTACGAAAAAATAGGCAGTGACATGAGATAACTTCTGCATAAAATTGCCAGTCAGCAGTGTTAAATAAATGTCTCTTGGGTCTGCCTGCTCTCTGTCTGGGATGACTGTCTTCCTGGTCTTGTCTACCCAGCAGACTCCTCTTTCAAGTCAAATCTACAAAGTTTTCTTGACACTTTGCAGTCAACCTAAGTCTCACATTTTATCAGTTATTGTTTTAGATTTTAAGTTTGATTGTGTTCTTAAAATCCTCTTATTTTTCCTATTAGCATAAGTGCACATACCTGAAGAGGGCATTCGTGTAGAGCCCTTCACTCTACAGTGTGTCCATAAAGTCATGGTGCACTTTTGACCAGTCGATCTGTCAAAAGTGCACCATGACTTTACGGATACACTGTATTAGATCCTCACATTTTTTTCCTTTTAATTCCCTACCACTGTCCACTCAGAGTTCCATATGATGAGACTATTCTCAATTGCCTGAGCACTCTATTTTAGTTATTTATTGACGAAACAAACATACCTTTTCTTTTCTCTTTTTTTGTTTTTGTTTTGGTAGAGAGAAAGAAAGAGAGAGATGAGAAGCATCAACTCATAGTTGTGGCACTTTCAGTTCATGGATTGCTTCTCATACATATCTTGACCGGGAATGGAGGAGGGGCTCTATCTAAGCCAGCGACACCTTGCTCAACCCCGTGATGTTAGGTTCAGGCCAGTGACCTTGGACTTCAAGCCAGGGACCATGGGATCATGTTTATGATCCCATTCTCAAACTGGCAACTCCACACTCATGCTTGCAACCTCGGGGTTTCAAACCTGGGACCTCATAGTCCCGGGTCAACACATTATCCAGTGTGCCACCACTGGTCAGATAACCCTTTCTTTTAAAATCCAACTCAAATAGCATCTCCTTTGAGCTACTGATACAATTCCCACTATCACCAATCTTGATACCCTTACTCTTTGCTCACATATTAATACGTATAAAATTCAATTTTATTATTTCTTACAAACTTTGAAAAATATTTCTGTTTTCTTTGCTGGTTGTGAACTTTTTGAGGGTAGTGCATACCTCATTTTTATCTTTGGATCTTAGTCTGAAGCATAATAGCTGGATGAGGTATGGCCAAAAGGTTTCTTAATAAATACTCTATTACATCAATTAACCAAGCTGTTTGGGAACATTGGTAGTGAAGCCTGGGCAGGTGAAATAAATTGTCCAAAGACACACAGGTCGTCAGCAGAACTGAAATTTGAATATAGACCCATCTGATGTCGTAGTCCAAGCTCTTAGCCATTAAATGTTTTCTTTTGATAATAAATGAATTTATATTTGTATGTTTGTATTCTTGGAAGTTTTAAAAACACTGTCTTTTATATGGTACTTTCATATTATTTCATTTCACCCTAACAATAACTCTGACTTTCAGGTTAACCCTACTTTATGAGTGCAGAATATGAGGCTGTATGAGGAAATTATTTGCCTCAGGCTGAGTATTAGAATTAGAAAGAACCTAGTTCTTCAGGGTATATTCTAAATTTTTTTAAGTGAAAAGCAGGGAGGCAGAGAGACAGACTCTGCATGTGCCCCTATTGGGATCAACCCATCAGACCCCTTTATAGGGCGATCCTCTGCCCATCTGGGGCAGCTATTATTGCTCGGCAACTGAACTATTTCAGCACCTGAGGTGAGGCCATGGAGCTATCCTCAGCGCCTGGAGCCAACATGCTTGAACCATTTGAGCTATAGCTTCAGAAGGGGAAAGAAGGAGATTGAAAAGGGGCTCTGGGGAGGAGTAGAGAAGCAGATAGTCGCTTCTCTTGGGTGCCCTGACCAGGAATTGAACCTAGGACTTCCACATGCCATGTGACGCTCTACCACTGAGCCAATTGGCCATGGATATTTTAAATTTTTAAATAAATTCGTTGATGGAGGATTCACAGAGATAATGTTTAGATTTTGAAGTTTATTAATCTTTAACACCATTTTTAAATTAAATATTTGTTTTATACCTATCCATTTATAAAGCACCTACTGGAATATTGTTAATATTAAAATTTTTTTTTTAATTTATTAATTGTGTTTACATAGATTCTAGGGTGACCGCAACTGCAACCCCCCTCCCGCATATTTCCCTCAACATCTCCCTTACCCCTTCCCTGCAGTGCCCACCCCCTTCCCTGCAGGTTTATCCCATCCTATCATCCCCTTTCCCTCTGTCCTCTTTTCCTCAGGTCCCTTTGGTCCCTCCTCTGTCTCAATTCCTTTCCTCAGTTCTCAATGGTCCTTGGATTCCTCAAATGAGTGAGGTCATATAATATTTTTCTTTTTCTGCCTGGCTTATTTCACTCAACATAATAGTTTCCAGGCCCCTCCATATTGTTGCAAAAGGTAATATTTCCTTCTTTTTCATGGCGCCATAGTATTCCATTGTATATATGTACCAAAGCTTTTTAATCCACTCATCCACTGATGGACACTTGGGCTGTTTCCAGCTCTTCGCTATTGTGAACAATGCTGCCATAAACATGGGGGTGAATTCTTTTTTTCAGTCGGTGATATGGTATCCTTGGGATATATTCCTATAAATGGGACAGCTGGGTCAAAGTGCAGTTCCATTTCTAATTTTTTGAGGAATCTCCATACTGTTTTCCACAGTGGCTGCACCAGTCTGCATTCCCACCAGCAGTGCAGGAGGGTTCCCTTTTCTCCACATCCTCACCAGCACCTATAATGTGTTGTTTTGTTAATGAGCGCCATTCTGACTGGTGTGAGGTGGTATCTTATTGTAGTTTTTTAATTTGCATTTCTCTAATGATTATTGATGTTGAGCATATTTACATATACCTATTGGCCATCTGTATGTCCTCTTTGGAGAAGTGTCTATTCATTTCTTGTGCCCATTTTTTGATTGGATTGTTTGTCTTCCTGGTGTTGAGTTTTACAAGTTCATTCTAAATTTTGGTTATTAACCCTTTATCAGATGTGTTGTCGAATATGTTCTCCCATTGTGTGGTTTGTCTATTTATTCTGTTCATATTGTCTTTAGCTGTGCAAAAGCTTTTTAGTTTGATATAGTCCCATTTGTTTATCCTGTCTTTTATTTCATTTGCCTGTGGAGATAAATCAGCAAATATAAATATATTGCTTCGATAGATGTCGGAGAGTTTACTGCCTATGATTTCTTCTAGAATGCTTATGGTTTCACAGCTTACATTTAAGTCCTTTATTTTGAGTTTATTTTTGTGCTGGTATAAGTTGGTGGTCTAGTTTCATTTTTTTGCAGGTAGATGTCCAGTTTTCCCAGCACCATTTGTTAAAGAGACTGTCTTTACTGTAGGCTCTTACCTCCTTTGTCAAATATCAATTGTCCATAAAGATGTGGGTTTATTTCTGGGTTCTCTGTTCTGTTCCATTGATTTATATACCTGTTCTTATGCCAGTACCAAGCTGTCTTGAGTACAATGGCCTTGTAGTATAACTTGATATCAGGAAGTGCAATACCTATCATTTAATTCTTCTTTTTCAGGATTGCTGAGGCTATTCGTGTTCTTTTTTGGTTCCATATAAATTTTTGGAATATGTGTTCTATATCTTTGAAGTATGTCGTTGGTATTTTAATTGGTATTGCATTGAATTTATAAATTGCTTTGGGTAATATCGACATTTTAATGATGTTTATTCTTCCTAACCATGAACATGGTATATTCTTCCACTTGTTTGTGTCTTCCTTGATTTCTTTTATCAATGTTATATAATTTTCTGAGTACAGGTCTTTAACCTCCTTGGTTAAATTTACTCCTAGGTACTTTACTTTTTTTGTTGCAATAGTGAAGGGGATTGTTTTCTTAATTTCTCTTTCTGACATTTCATTGTTTGTGTATAGAAATGCCTGTGATTTCTCTGTGTTAATCTTATATCCTGCCACCTTGCTGAATTCAGTTATTAGGTCCAGTAGTTTTTTTGACTAAGCCTTTAGGGTTTTCTATATACAGTATCATATCATCTGCAAATAATGATAGTTTTACTTCTTCTTTTCCAATATGGATGCCTTTCATTTCTTCTTGTCTGATTGCTGTAGCTAGGACTTCCAGTACTATGTTGAATAAGAGTGGTGAAAGGGGTCACTCCTGCCCTGTTCCTGATTTTAGGGGAATTGTTTTTAATTTTTGTCCATTGATTATGATGTTGGCTGTGGGTTTGTCATAAATGGCCTTTATCACGTTGAGGTATGTTCCCTGTATTCCCACTTTGCTAAGAGTTTTGATCATAAATGGGTGCTGGATTTTATCAAATGCTTTTTCTGCATCTATTGAAATTACCATGTGGTTTTTCTCCTTCTTTTTGTTTATGTGGTGAATCACATTAATTGATTTACGAATGTTGTACCATCCTTGCCTCCCCAGAATAAATCCCACTTGATCATGATGTATGATTTTTTTTATGTATTGCTGGATCCGGTTGGCTAATATATTGTTGAGGATTTTAGCATCTAAATTCATTAGGGATATTGGCCTATAATTTTCTTTCTTTGTGTTGTCTTTGCCTGGTTTTGTAATCAGAATTATGCTCACCTCATAAAACGAACTTGGTAGTGTTCCTTCCTCTTGAATTTTTTGAAATAGCTTGAGAAGGATAGGAGTTAGTTCTTCTTTGAATATTTGGTAGAATTCACCAGTGAATCCATTGGGCCCAGGGGTTTTGTTTTTTGGGAGCTTTTTGATAACTGTTTCAATCTCTTTTGTTGTAATCGGTCTGTTTAGGTTTTCTGATTCATGGTTTATATTTGGAAGATTATATGTTTCAAGGAATTTGTCCATTTCACCTAGGTTAATAATTTTGGCATACAGTTCTTCATAGTATTTTCTTACAATATTTTGTATTTCTGTTGTGTCGGTTGTTATTTCTCCACTCTCATTTCTAATTTTATTTATTTGAGTCCTTTCTCTTCTTTTTTTGGTGAGTCTTGTTAAAGGTTCATCGATCTTGTTTACCCTTTCAAAGAACCAGCTCTTGGTTTCATTGATCCTCTGTATTGTTTCTTTAGTCTCTATGTCATTTATTTCTGCTCTGATCTTTATTATTTCCTTTCTTCTACTACTTCTGGGCCTTACTTGCTGTTCTTTTTCTAGCTCTTTTAGATGAAGGGTTAGGTTATTTATTTGAGCTTTTTCAAGCTTCTTAAGGAATGCCTGTAGTGCTATGAACTTCCCTTTCAGGACTACTGTAGCTATGTTCCATAAATTTTGAGTTGTATGTTCATTATCATTCGTTTCTAGGAATTTTTGAATTTCTTCTTTGATTTCATTGTTAACCCATTCGTTATTTAATAACATGCTATTTAGTTTCCATGTGTTTGAATTTTTTTAAGTTTTTCTGTTTTGATTGATTTCTAGTTTCATGCCATTGTGGTCAGAGAAAATGCTTGATATGATTTCAATCTTTTTAAATTTGCTGAGACTGCTTTTGTGTCCTAACATGTGATCTATCCTAGAGAATGTACCATGAGCACTTGAAAAGAATGTATATTTTGCTGCTTTAGGGTGAAAGGTTCTGAAGATATCTATTAAATCCATTTGATCTAGTGTGTCCTTTAAGCCTGTTTTTTTGTTAATTTCTTTCTTGAGGATCTATCTCATGATGGAAGTAGGGTATTGAAATCTCCTACTATTATAGTATTGCTGTTGATCTTGCCCTTTAAATCCATCAAAGTCTGCTTTATATATTTAGGAGCTTCTGTATTAGGTGCGTAGATATTTATGATGGTTATATCTTCATGATGGATTGCTCCCTTTATCATTATGTAGTGACCTTCTTTACTCTTACTGTAGCCTTGGTTTTAAAGTTCATTTTGTCTGATGTAAGTATTGCTACCCCAGCTTTTTTTTTCATTTTCATTTGCATGAAATATTTTCTTCCATCCTTTTACCTTCAGTCTATGTGCATCTTTTATTTTAAGGTGTTTCCCTTGTAGACAGCATATGTATGGATTCTGTTTTGTTATCCACACAGCTACCCTATGTCTTTTGATTGGATCATTTAATCCATTTACGTTTAAGGTGATTATTGATATGTAGTTGTTTATTGCCATTTTATATTTTAAAGGTGTATTTCTTTTTGGTATATTCTTTTCCCACTTTGATTTGTTTACAGCAGGCCCCTTAACATTTCCTGCAGCATTGGTTTTGTTGTAATGAATTCCTTGAATTTTCTTTTGTCTGGGAAGCTTTTTATTTCTCCTTCAATTTTAAATGATAGCCTTGCTGGATAAAGTAGTCTTGGTTGTAGGCTCTTGTTCTGTATTACTTTGAATATTTCTTGCCATCCCCTTCTAGCCTGAAGTGTTTCTGTTGAGAAGTCAGATGTCATCCTTATGGGTACTTCTTTGTAGGTGATAGCCCTTATTTTTCTAGCAGCTTTTAATATTTTTTCTTTATCACTTAGCTTTGGTATTTTAATTATGATGTGTCTTGGAGTAGGTTTCTTTAGGTTTCTCTTTAATGGAAACCTCTGTGCTTCTTGAACTTGTGAGATCCTTCCTTGCATCAATTTAGGGATGTTTTCTGCTATGATTTGATTGAATGAAGTTCCTATTCCTTGTTCTTTGTCTTCTTCTTCAGAAACCCCTATTATGCGGATGTTATTTCTCTTCATGTTGTCACAAACCTCTCTTAGAGTTTCCTCAGACTTTTTGAGTCTCTTTTCTCTTTTCTGCTCTGCTTCCATGCCTTTGTTCATCTTGTCTTCCTTCTCGCTGATTCGATCCTCAGATTCATTCATCCTGCTTTTAATTCCTTCCATTGTGGTCTTCATTTCTGATAATGTATTTGTCATCTCTGACTGATTCTTTTTTAATATTTCAATGTCCTTTTTTATACTTGCTATCTCTTTATTTAGGTGTTCATAATGACCATCCATTGTTTTTTTAAGATCCCTAAGCATCCTAACAATGATTATTCTAAACTCTGCATCTGGGAGTTTGGTTATTTCCATATCACTCAGTTCATTTCCTGGAGGATTCTCTTGTGGTTTCATTTGGATTGTACTTTTCTGTCTTCTCATTATGTCTTGTGTGTTTGGGTGTGTTGTTTGTAGAGCTGGCTGAGTGTAGGCTTGGTGTTGTCTGCCTCCAATTTTCAATTGTGTTATTTCTAGGTCTTCTTGGGTTGGCTTCAGCTGTTGTTTGTAATTGTAAACCAGTAGTCAGGGTCAGGATCACAGCCGCCTGACCCATGCAGGTTCGCATTAAATTCAAACAGTCGGTAATGAAACACCGGAGCCAAAACCTGGTGAGCCATCAGCTTTAATTCTAGCTTGCACCCGGCGGGCAAGCAAAAACACACACTGGGCTCCAAAACCCACACATTCAGTGTTCACAAAGCTACTGACTTATCCGAGTTTCCTAGAACCAAAGGTTTCTAGCTCACCAGACTTACTCACTTCTGTTCCCTATCTCCTTCAGCACAAACTCTACACAAACTGGCTTCTCCTTCAGCACTCTGCCATCTTGGCTGCTTCTCCTGGCCTCCATGTGGCCTTACTCTGCTCTCCTCTCAAATACCTCAGGAACCAAGAGGGAGTAAGCTACTGGTCTGTCCCACTTTATACTGTAGAAATCCAAACCCTTAATCCAATCTACAGACAAGGAAGTCTCTGATACAAAGTCACCCATCTGAGGCATAATGCGATTCCTCAGGAGAGTGCACCACTCTACATCATCCAGTCAGTCAAGGGTGTGGGGAAGAGTTTACTCTTAAACTAAACCTTAGGCTATAACAACCTGGTCTGCTTACATTACAGCCTTTCCCCCACACCCATCCCAAGCATAAGGGCAAATAATATCACCTGAGTGACGGGCTTCCATGTGGGCAGCTCCATCTTTAACAAAGTGAGCATAATATATTTTATCTGCCCAACAGTAATCCACTGTGGAATTTGGCTTTTCTAATAGAACCCCTTTGAAGTCTTGATTTGTTTGTTTTCTTCTCAATTTTCTTAACTTGGTGGTAGCCTTGTTTACTGATCTTAGCAGGGGTCTTATTTAAAACTGTATCCAGAAATGCAATGGGTGTAACCTGAAACTCTTAAGACCTGATCTGCCAGTTACTCTCTCTGGTGCAGGGTCCTTCCTTCACATTGCATTGCAGATCTCCATGGAGACCTGAGTTACTGCCCCTCCTCCCCACTTCTTGTTTTCAGCTCTATCTTTTTTTGCTGAATGGAGCTGGAGAGATATCTTGAGATGGTTGACCCTGAACCACTTTAGTATTGTGTTCTGTGGAAGGATCAACCCCTCCCCCCAGCTATGGCCAACTCCAGCACCTCCCCCAAGTATGGCTGCTTCCGCACTGGGATTAGTCCGCTTCTCAGGTCCTCCCATGCATTCCTCTGTTTGTACCAGCTGTCTTTCTCTCCCTCCCCCTTTCCTTTTGGAAAACAAGCCAGCTCTTTCAACACACCTCGTTCCCAGGTCCCCAGGCAAGTGGCTGTGAGTGATATTTTCTACTGTTTTCCTTAAATTGAGAGCCTTTCTGGGCTCTCAGCCTCACCCCCACCCCTTTGTTACTGTAAGCAGGGGAGGCTCACAGCCCTTCGGCGCTCCCCACCAGGCTCGGTGTGGCTTCTTCTTTGCTCCTTGGATTTTTAGAGCAGTTCTTATAGTCCGGAGTTGGTTTTTTCACGCTGTATGTTCCTAAATTAATTTTTAATCCAGTTTGATGATGTGAGCTGGGAGTCTGTGCGTCTGCCTACTCCACTGCCATCTTGTGTCAAAAAATGCTTTCTTTTTTTTTTTTTTGAGACAGAGAGACAGACAGGAAGGGGGGAGAGGGATAAGAAGCATGAATTCTTCATTGCTGCACTTCAGGTTATTGATTGCTTTCTCATATTTGCCTTGATGGGGTGGGGAGGCTAGAGCAGACCCAGTGACTTTTTGCTCAAACCAGAGACCTTGGGGTCATGTCTGATCCTACTCTCAAGCCAGCCACCTCGCGCTCAAGCTGATGAGCCGGTGCTCTAGCCGAATGAACCCGCACTTAAACTGGTGACCTTGGGGTTCCAAACCTGGGTCCTCTGTGTCACAGTTCGACTCTCTGTCCACTGCGCCACCATCTGGTCAGGCTAAAAAAAAAGAAGTTTTTCTTATTGTAGTAAAATACAGCATGAAATTTATCATCTTAAACCTATTTGAGCACTCAGTTCAGTGGTGTTAAGTCATTACATTGTGTGGCCATCACTTTCATTTCTCTCTCCAGAACTTTCTCAGTCTTGTAAAATTGAGATTCATTACCTATTTATTAAACAATAGTTCCCAATATCCCCCACTACTACCACCCTGTCCCCACCAACTACAACCACCATTCTACTTTCTAATTATTATGAAGTGGCATATAGAGGTGGTATTATACAGTATTAATCTTCTTGTGACTTGAATTATTTCACTTAGCATAATGCCTTCAAGGTTCATCCATATTGTGGCATATTTCAGAATACTCTTCATTTTATGTATGTATACCAAATTTTGTCTATCCATTAATCTGTCAGTGGTCACTTTCCAGTTTTAGCTATTGAATAATGCTGCTGTGAACATGAGTGTACCAGTATCTCTTTGAGAGACCCTGCTTTCAATCCTTTTAAGTATATTCCCAGAAATGGAATTGGATCATATGATAATTCTATTTTTAATTTATTGAGGAAGCACCATAATGTTTTCTCCACTCTCTGTACCATTTTACCTTTTCACCAGCAGTGCGTAAAGGTTCCCAGTGTCTCACTGTCCTCAATACTTGTTTTCTGTTATTTTCATAGCAGCTATCCTAATTGGTAGGAGGTGAAATCTCATTGTTGTTTTGATTTGCTTTACTCTAATGATTAGTAATGTTGATAAATGATTAGTGATGCTCAACATCACTAATTATTTGTGTATCTTCTTTGGAGAAATCATTTTTATATCTTTGGAGAAATGTCTTTTCAAGTCCTTTGCACAGTTGGGTTGTTCATTGTTGGGTTTAGGGGGTTTTCTATATGTTTTGGACATTAATCTCTTGTCAAGTACATGATTTGCAAATATTTTCTCCACTTACAAGTTTTCTTTTTACTATGTGGATAGTGTCCCTTTTACAAAATTTTTAAATTACCATGAATTTTAATTTGTCTGTTTTTTCTTTTGCCCTTTGCCTTTGGTGTCATACTCAAGAAATCAGTGCTAAATCCAATATTGTGATGCTTTGATTTTATGTTTTCTGTAATAGTTTTATTGTTTTAGGTCTGACATTTAGGTCTTTGATCCATTTTGTGTTAATTTTTGTATATGATGTTAGGTAAAGGTCCATTTCTATTTTATTGCTTGCAGATATCCAGTTTTCCCAGCATTGTTTCTTGAAAAGATTGTTCCACATTGAGTGGTCTTGGCACACTTGTCAAAAATTATTGGAACGTATGTATATGAGAGGGTTTATTCTGGGCTCTCTATTTCATTGGTCTATATATTTGTTTTAATGCCAGTATCACCTAGCTTTTATTACTGTGGCTTTGTAGTAAGATTTGAAATCAGAACGTGGGACTCCTCCAGGTATTTATTTTTCTTCTCCAAGTGAGAGTAGAGGAGATAGAGACTCCTATATGCACCCCAACCAGGATCTACCTGGCAAACCCCGTCTGTGGTTGATGCTTGGCTCATCCAGGGCCACGCTTACAAGTGAGCTATTTTTTAGCACCCGAGGGAGAGGCTCCACAGAGCCATCCTCAGCACCCGGGGCCAGTATGCTGGAACCAATTGATCCATGGCTGCAGGAGGGGAAGAGAGAGAAAGTGGGGGAAGGAGAGGAGAGAGAAGCAGATGGTCGTCTCTTCTGTGTGCTGTGACCAGGAGTTGAACCTAGGACTTCCACACATGGGATCAACACTCTTGCTGAGACAACCAGCCAGGGCCAGAAAATTATGATTTAAAAAGCATATTTTATTTCTAAAAAGTAACAACTGGCCCTGGCCGATGGCTCAGTGGATAGACTGTCAGTCCTCTGTATGAACATCCAGGGTTCCATGAGCACACAGGAGAAGCAACCATCTGCTTCTCCCTCCCTCTCTCTCTTCTCTCCCTCTTTCCTTCCTGCAGCCAGGGTTCTGTTGGTTTGTGCATGGCCCTGGGTGCTGAGGATAGCTCCATTGGAGTGGTGCATCAGCCTCATGTGCTAAAAATAGCTTGATAGTCGAGCATTGGCCCTAGATGGGGTTGCTGGGTGGATTCTGGTCAGGACACATGCTGGAGTCTGCCTATCTCAACCTCCTTTTACTCTTAAAAATGAAAAAGATAACCATATTGTAGAAAAATAATCACCTGTAATTCCTCTACTTAAGTTCAAGTAAGTGACTTAATTCTATTTCTGGTTATTTTTATGCTTGTTTTGTAACATTAGTCTTTTTTCATGTTGTTATATAGTACTATAAATTATTATTGGTAATGGCTGTGTGACAGTCCATCTGTTGAAACTGTTCTTTAACACTGTATGAGAGAGGAGAAATGAGAAGCAAGATAAACATTTATTATAAGGTTTACATTACATTATCTTTTTATCTTTCAAGTGCCCACATATGTTGACACTATTACATTATAAAAATGTACATTGGGATACAGAGGGGTTAAGTAAGTTAACTGTCTAGGACTTGAAGCTAGTCAATTGTAGAGCTGGTGTTTGAACCAAGATCTGTTGACTTCAAAAACCTTACTTTTTACACTGTTGTCCATATGTCATGTATTGAATTCTTCTAATACCTCTGTGTTCTTATTATATACAAAAATCTATCATACAGATAGGTAAAAAGCTTAGAGGAATAAATGATAATTAGTGCAGGAACCATTTATTTAGAATGTATTAATTGCTGGGTACTGGGCTGAGCTCTTTACATATATCTTTTTTTATTTTTTTAAATTAAGTTAGAGGAGGGGAGATAGAGAAGTAGATAGTTACTTCTCCTGTGTGCCCTGACTGAAAATCAAACTTGGGACGTCCATATGCGGGGCTGATGCTCTGTCCACTGAGCCACCAGCCAAGCCCTATTAGTTTTTATTATTTTATTATTTTATATATCAGAAAAAATATTACTATGAGAAATGTCTGAGATTTTATTGCCTATGTTTTCATCTAGAATATTTATGGTTTCCAGTGTAACATTTAAGTCTTTAATCCATTGTGAGTTTATTTTTGTGGATAATATAAGAAGGAAATTGAAATATGAATTTTGCAATGTTTTATTTTAGGTACGAAACAACTACTATACCAACCGTATAACGATTTTTGCGTCATTATGTAATGACATGTATTGTCATTAGTTTTATCATTGAAATATTTCCCTTTTTATAAAATGAAACCGGTGTTAGCTATAAGTAGTATATGTATCACACACAAAAAAATATTTCCCACAAATGAAAACTTAACTTCTTACTGAAGTAATATATAAGGTTTCACCTAATTTAAAAGTAAATAAATATTTTACTTTTACTGATTTTAAATTAAAGTCACTGCATGAATAATAGAGGTCTCACTTAGAGTTTTATCTCCGGGGCCCCTCTTGGGGTTTTAAAAGCTCTGTTTAACTTCTGAGACTCTCAGTTGCTTCTTTCAGAATTGGGAGATGCCTCTAAATTAAATGAATTATTTCTTAAATGTTTTGTTTGGTCTTTCTAGTTTTCAATAGAAGGATTGATCTGAATAACCTAATCAACTACTACTTACTGGTAGTGGAACTGTGTGTGTGTGTGTGTGTGTGTGTGTGTGTGTGTGTGTGTGTGTGTGTGTATTATTTTAAATCTTGTCTTTTTATCTTAATATGCTGTGAGCATTTTCTCAGAGTTATGTTTTTGAAACACTAATTTTATTAAATGCCTTGTGTCCTGTTGGGTGAACATATAACTTATTTTATATCCCTAATTTATTTTACAGTCTTGGACATTTAGGTTCTTTTTTTCCCCAATTAAATTTCATGATGTGAGGAACATTTTTCTATATAAATGTGTCCCATCTCAGATACTTCCAAAGAAGTAGAATTCCTGAATCAAATGATAGGATGATCAACTTTAAGGTGTTGATAGCTAATACAAAAGTACTTTCCAGAAAATATTTTCAACAACTGTGTTGAGAGTAGCTATCTTAATGCATCTTTGCCAGCATTGAGAATAATTTTAAATCTCATGCTCACTTGATTGGTAAAATAATTTTCTTATTGTTTTAGTTTTGCATTTTAAGGATATAAGCTCTTTGCCATATTTGTGATAAATGTTCTTTCATTTTGTTTGCTTTTAATTTGCAGCATTTATTGTTCCAGAGGCTTTGAAAAAGTGGGTCTGTGGCCCTGGCTATTTGGCTCTGTGGTAGAGCCCAGGTTCAATTACTGCTTAGGGCACACAGGGGAAGCAACTATCTTCTTCTCCACCCTTCCCCTTTCTCTCTCTCGCCCTCTCTTTCTCTCTGTCTCTCGTCTTTCTCTTGCCCTCTCTCTCACACTCTCCTTTCTGCAATCATGGCTCGATTGGCTCTAGCAAGTTGGCCTCAGGCACTGAGGATGGCTCCCTGGCCTCTGCCTCAGGCGCTAAAAAACAGCTCTGATTGGAATGACCCTAGATGAGCAGAGCACCACCCCCTAGTGGGCTTGTCGCATGATCCCAGTCCCCAGTCAGAGCACATGCGACAGACTCTCTGCCTCCTCTCCTCCCACTAAAATATTTAAAAACAAAAAAATTTTTTAATGTGGGTTTGTAATGTTTGTCATAAATTCTACATTTCTTAATCAGATATTTTGGATCTTCTCTGTTTTTTTTTTCTTTTACCATACTATGTATTCAGAATGCCTGCTGATAACAAGAGATTAGATCTCTAGTCACTTAAATTATCGCAAATTTTATGATTCTGATGTTTTCAGTTGAGTTTTTTTAAGCTCTTGAGCCAGTTAACCAGGGGCAATTGGGGGCTGAAGGTACTAAAATTATGGAATAATACTATCTTTATCCGAATTATCCAGAACACACATAAGTTTGTAGTATTTCCATCGCAACAAAGTCCTCTGCACTCCATGATAGTATGAAGCTTCTTGTTGGGACAGGAGGACAGTACAGGTGTTCACTGTGGTGGTTTCTTCTCCCCTGGATATAATCATACTTACAGTGTTCTCATTAGTGTGCCATCTCCCAGAACGTTCATGTCAAACAATGTGACACACAGTTCTGAGAATGAATCATTATTAGAAGGGTTAAAGGTAGATAATTACTTTTAGGAAATTTTTTCTCATGAGATTTCTTGCTTTTGTAAAAATATTAAATCTGCAATGGCTGTTACCATTAGCTATATATTTTTTGTCTTGGAGCATGCTTAGTTATCTCAAGGGAAATCAAACAAATTATCGTTTTGCAGTCTGCTGCTTGGATACACTTCAGTGCTCAGCAGCAGTTGCGATGTCCTGGGGGAGGCATGGGGAGGGAATTACAGGAAAGAAAATGGATGGAATGGGAGTTACTGAAAAAGTTCAGAGAAATAGAATATAACATTTAAATTTTAGACATTTACATATATTCATGATTTATGCTAAACAAAATTAAAATAGGTTAGATAGCCAACTGTAAATTCATCTCCAAATTCAAATTGCTGTTTTTGCCTCTTTATTTGAAGAAGATAAGTTCTTATGATGGGTAAGCAATCTGTAAAAGAATAAAGCTGGAATAACCTTAACCTGATTTGTTAGCATAAAAGTATTTTCACTTTAAGTAAACCTATCTGAGTACTTGATCAAAGGAAAGGAATAACGGATTGGGAGCCTTTAGTTCTATATAAGATACCATATATGCTAAATCACTCAGTTCTTCAGCATTTATTTATAATAAACTTAGATATATTTAGCTTGCAATGCTCAGTATTAAGGACATTACCCCAGTATTAAAGACATAACATCTAAAACACTCTGGCTCATTTCCACCTTTTAAGAAGACTGCCATTTTATTATTCCACTATGACTTGCTAAATATTGTTACATTTTCTGCCCCCTCACGAAGTTTCTATATATACTTTGCCCTTTCTGTCCTCCCCCTGTACAAAACTGTTCCAGAGTTGGGAACCTCCCCAGGACTTTTTTTTTATTACAAGGACAGAGAGAGTCAGAGAGAGGGATAGATAGGGACAGACAGAGAGGAACAGAGAGATGAAAAGCATCAATCATAAGTTTTTCGATGCGACACCTTAGTTGTTCATTGATTGCTTTTTGACCGCGGGCCTTTGGCAGACCGAGTAACCCCTTTCTCAAGGCAGCGACCTTGGGTCCAAGCTGGTGAGCTTTTTTTGCTCAAACCAGAAGAGCTCGTGCTCAAGCTGACAACCTTGGGGTCTCGAACCTGGGTCCTCCGCATCCCAGTCCTACGCTCTATCCACTACGCCACCGCCTGGTCAGGCTGAGAATTTTATTAAAGATATTTATCTTACACAACAAGAATAAAATCAGTTTGCACTGTGGGTCCAGCATCCCGTTAAACAATAATATTAAAATATATTATGTATTTGCATATGGGGTCATTTCTCTTTTCAGATTGGTCTGAGGACAATGCCGTAGTGCACCTCTATCAGAATATTGGCTTGGCAGCTGCATGTGGAGGCTGCATTTTTATTGTTAGTCAATGTCAGTCAATTTTGAGCCTTGATGTAAAATAGGGATCAGTACCACTGGGCTACAGATGAGATCTTATTTCAATTGTTGAGCAAACCATTAGCTTTTAATCATAAGGTAGATCAAGACCTGGAATATAAGTCAGATTAATTAATACAGACCATGAAGGACCTCTCTCGGCCACTGATTCAGCACAAGGAAATTTCTGTCACATTTCATTATCACTCTTAGTCCAGGCTGCAGGTAGCCTTTGGAGAATGATTTCTTAGTGGAAGCTGGAGCTCCCCGATGTGCATGGCTGGCCAGTCCTCCTGCAGCACAGTACCCCTAGTCTGCCAAGTAGTTATATATACTGCTCACAAAAATTAGGGCATATTTCAAAATGAATATGAAGCTATAAAATATCCCCTAACTTGTGAGCATTTATATATACCCCATGAATCTTATGTTATGTGATTAAGTTCCACAAGAAATCAATAGCTTTACTTCTGCAACTCACATTTTACCTGTCAATGATTACAGGATCTGAGGGTGTCTTGTTTCTATTGCCACAACTTTCTTGTCACAGCACTGGCTGTGCATGATCTAGTGGGTCAGCAGCATATGACAGATCTCCCAAGTTCTTGATCTGGCTCTAATGGATGATGGCCTGTTTGGTCATTGATCTATGAGGTGAACATATAGATTCTGTTCTGTTCTGACTTTGTTGATGTACAACAGCTAGAGTTTACAGTGAATACCATTATTGGTTTTCTCCTTCTTAGGATCTCTCTCCACAAAGTGCACAAAAGTGGTCTTCGGGATCTCTACACTGCATGTTGTACAGTGCCAGCACTGAAGGGAAGAAATTGGATTTCCAGAGGTCGAAGTGCATCTGTGCCAGCCTTACGCTGCTATGGGCAGCCTTGCTGGTGTCGACCACCCTCTCCAGTTGCATCCATGAGCGAATCAGGTTTATGCCGGTGCCCAGCGCCTCCTTTTTCAAGGTTGTCCCTCCACAAGGAATATTCTCCTGAACTCCAAATATGAAAGGTGTTGGTGGTGGCTGCAGCTCCCAGCCGATAGTGCTTCTGCGAGCAGTGAAGCAGGACGTGCTGCCTGGCGCTAGCTGTTGTTCACTGGTGCGCTCATCATTTGGTCACCCTAGCCAGGAGGTGTCCGTGACTATAGGACATCATGAGATCATTGGTTCTGGCACGGCCCGCTTGGTCCAGAGATAGACAAACGAGACAGTGAGTGTTGAAGCGCAGTCCCTGCGCAGGTGGGCCTGGGTGGCTCACAGCAGGCACAGGTGACCTGACGGCTGAGCTGCACCTAGCTGTGCCTACCTAGGCAGGAAACACTTCTCCCAGATGCGCACACCTCCTCCTGGTGACCCAAGGATACCGGCCCCACAGACCCTATTACCTGCTCATTCTGTTTCTAACATCCACATCATTTATTCAAAAAAACAAAATGAGTTACTCTGGATGTCACCTGAAGCGGCAGCTTTGTGGATCTGGATTCAGAGTCCAGAGTGCTAACCATTATACTATGGAACGTACTTGGCTTTGTTGATCTGCATCAGATCTGTCTGATGTGGTACCAGGCTCCTCTGCCTCCCACGCTGCTCGCCCCTGGGCTGGTGGAAGAGTGTGGGCACGACCCCGCCTGCGGACTTGGTCCTCCGTTGCGGGAACAGGGTCCTCTGCCTCCCACGGCTGGGCGGGAAACACTTCTCCCAGATGCACCCACCTCCTCCTGCTGACCCAAGGCCGCTGGCCGGCGGACCCTTTTACCTGCTCTTTTTGTCTCTAGCATCCACGTCATTTACTCAAAAAAACAAAATGAGTTTACTCCAGACGTCACCTGAAGCGGCAGCTTTGTGGATCTGGATTCAGAGTCCAGAGTGCTAACTATTACACCATGGAATGTACTGGGCTTTGTGCCTCTGCATCAGATCTGTGTGTTGCGGTAATGCGCTCCTCTGCTTCCCACGCTGCTCGCAACTAGACTGGTGGAAGAGTGTGGGGACAATCCAGCCTGTGGAATTTGTCCTTCTGTGTGGGAACTGGGTCCTCTGCCTCCCATGGCTGGGCAGGAAACACTTCTCCCAGATGTGTTTCCCACCTCCTCCTGGTGACCAAAGGCCACTGGCCCCGTGGACCCTATTCTCATTCTTTCTGTAGGATCCACGTCATTTATTCAAAGAAACAAAATGAATTCACTCCAGACGTCACACACAGTGGCACCATTGTTGATCTGCATCAGGTCTGTCTGATACTGTACCAGGCTCCTCTGCCTCCCAAGCTGCTCACCCCTGGGTTGGTGGAAGAGTGCGGGCACAACCCCGCCTGCAGACTTGGTCCTTTGTTGCGGAACCAGGTCCTCTGCCTCCCACGCCTGGGCAAGAAACACATCTCCCAGATACTTCCACCTCCTCCTGGTGACCCAAGGCCGCCAGCCCCACGGACCCTATTACGTGCTCCTTCTGTCCCTAGCATCCACGTCATTTATTCAAAAAAACAAGATGAGTTCACTCCGGACCTCACTGGGAGCAGCAGCTCTGCATCAGATCTCTCTTTCTGATGCAGTATGGGGCTCGTCTCCCTCTCATGCTGCTTGCTTCTCTGCTGGTGAAGTGTAGGCCAGACCCTGCCTGTGGACCTAGTCTTTCAGTGATGGAACTTAGTCCTCTGCCTTTAACGCCTGGGCGGGAAACACTTCTCCCAGATGCACCCACCTCCTCCTGGTGGCCTTGTGGACACTATTCTCATTCTGTCTGTAGGATCCACGTCATTTACGGACCCTATTACCTGCTCATTCTGTATGTAGGATCCACATCATTTATTCGAAAAAACAAAATGAGTTCACTCCGGATGTGACCAGCAGCATCAGCTTTGTGGATCTGCATCAAATTTCTTTTTATGATGCGGTACCGGGCTCCTTCTTCCCATGCTGTTCGACCCTCGGCTGGTGAAGTGTTGGCCAGACCCCTCCTGTGGACCTAGTCTTTTGGTGCAGGAACCAGGTCCTCTGCCTCCCACTGTTGGGCGGGAAACACTTCTCCCAGATGCGCCCACCTCCTTTTGGTGACTTAAGGTCGCAGGCCGCACGGACCCTATTACCTGCTTATTCTGTCTCTAGCCTCCATGTCATTTATTCGAAAAAACAAAAGGAGTTTGCTTCAAACGTCACTTGTAGTGGCAGCTTTGTTGATCTGGATTCAGAGTCCAGAGTGCGAACCATTACACCATGGAACATACCCGGCTTTGTGGATCTGCATCAGATCTGTCTGATGCGGTACTGGGCTCCTCTGCCTCCCACACTGCTCACCTCTTGGTGGAAGAGTGCGGGTACGACCTCGCCTGCGGACTTGGTTCTCTGTTGCAGGAACAGTGTCCTCTGCCTCCCATGGCTGGGCAGGAAACACTTCTCCCAGATGCGCCCACCTCCTCCTGGTGACACAAGGCCACCGGCCCCACAGAACCTATCCTCAATCTGACTGTAAGATCCACGTCATTTATTCAAAAAAACAAAATGAGTTCACTCCTGACATCACCGTAGCGGCAGCTTTGTTGATCTGCATCAGAGCTCTCTGTCTGATATGGTACTGGGCTCCTCTGCCTCCCACTCTACTTGCCCCTGGATTGGTGAAACAGTGCGGCCACAACCTTGCCTGCGGACTTGGTCCTTTGTTGCGGGATCCGGATCCCCTGCCTCCCACGCCTGGGTGGGAAACACTTCTCCCAGATACGCCCACCTCCTCCTGGTGACCCAAGGCTGCCAGCCTTGTGGATCCTATTCTCAGTCTGTCTGTAAGATCCATGTCATTTATTCAAAAAAACAAAATGAATTTTACTTTGGACGTCACCCGCAGTGGCAGCTTTGTGGATCTGCATCAGATCTGTCTGATGTGGTACCAGGCTCCTCTGCCTCCCACGCTGCTCATTCCTTGGTTGGTGGAAGAGTGCGGGTACACCCTCACCTGCAAAGTTGGTTTTCCGTTGTGGGAACAGGGTCCTCTGCCTCCCATGGCAGGTGGGAAACACTTCTCCCATGCGCCCACCTTCTGGTGACCCAAGGCCGCAGGCCCTGAAGAACCTATTCTCATTCTGTCTGTAGGATCCACGTCATTTATTTGAAAAAACAAAATGAGTTCACTTCTGATGTCACCTGCAGCGGCAGCTTTGTTGATCTGCATCAGATTTCTCTGTCTGATACAGTACTGGGCTCCTCTGCCTCCCACACTGCTCACCCCTGGGTTGGTGGAAGAGTGCGGGCACGACTCCGCTTGCGGACTTCTTTGTTGCGGGATTCGGGTCCTCTGCCTCCCGCGCCAGGGCAGGAAACACTTCTTCCAGATGCGCCCACCTCCTCCTGGTGACCCACGGCTGCTGGCCCATCGGACCCTTTTACCTGCTTTTTTGTCTCCAGCATCCATGTCATTTATTTGGAAAAACAAAATGAGTGTACTCTGGATGCCACCTGAAGCGGCAGCTTTGTGGATCTGGATTCACAGTACACAGTGCTAACCATTACACCATGGAATGTACTCGGTGTTGTGCCTCTGCATCAGATCTGTTTGATGCGGTACCATGCTCCTCTGCCTCCCACGCTGCCCGCACCTAGACTGGTGGAAGAGTGCGGGGACGATCCAGCCTGTGGACTTGGTTCTCCTGTGTGGGAACTAGGTTATCTGCCTCCCACAGCTGGGCGGGAAACACTTCTCCCAGATGCGCCCACCTCCTCCTGGTGACCCAAGGCCGCCGGCCCCATGGACCCTATTCTCATTCTGTCTGTAGGATTACGTCGTTTATTCAAAAAAACAAAATGAGTTCACTTTGGACGTCACCTGCAGCGGCAGCTTTGTGGATCTGCATCAGATCTGTCTGAAGCAGTAAAGGTCTCCTCTGCCTCCCACGCTGCTTGCCCCTTGGTTAGTAGAAGAGTGATGGTACAACCTCGCCTGAGGACTTGGTCCTCCGATGTGGGAACCCCATCCTCTGCCACCCACGCCTGGGTTGGAAACACTTCTCCCAGATGCGCCGACCTGCTCCTGCTGACCCAAGGCCACCGGCCCCGTGGACCCTATTATCTGCTCATTTTGTTTGTAGGATCGATGTCATTTATTTAAAAATACAAATTGAGTTCACTCTGAATGTCACCCGCAGAGGCAGGTTTGTGTATCTGCATCAGATTTCTCTTTATGATGTGGTACCAGGTTCCTCTCCTCATGCTGCTCGCCCCTTGGCTGATGAAGTGTTGGCCAGACCCCTCCTGCGGACCTAGTCTTCCGGTGTGGGAACTGGGTCCTCTGCTTCCCACAGCTATGCGGGAAACACTTCTCCCAGATGCGCCCACCTCCTTTTGGTGACCCAAGGCCCCGGGCCACACGGATCCTATTACCTGGTCATTCTGTCTCTAGCGTCCACATTATATATTCAAAAAACCAAATGAGTTCACTTCGGATGTCACCTGTAGAGGCATTTCTGTTGATCTGGTTTCAGAGTCCAGAGTGCTAACCATTACACCATGGACCTAATCGGCTTTGTGGATCTGCATCAGATCTGTTTGATGCGGAACTGGGCTCCTCTGCCTCCCACGCTGCTCGCCCCTTGGTTGGTGGAAGAGTTCGGGTATGACCTCGCCTGCGGACTTGGTTCTCCGTTGTGGGAACAGGGTCCTCTGCCTCCCACGGCTGGGTGGGAAACACTTCTCCCAGATGCGCCCACCTCCTCCTGGTGACCCAAGGCCGCCGGTCCCATGGACCTTATTCTCATTCTGTCTGTAGGATCCAGGTCATTTATTCGAAAAAACAACATAAGTTCATTTTGGACATCACCCGCAGCGGCATCTTTGTGGTTCTGCATCAGATCTGTTTGATGCGGTACCGGGCTCCTCTGCCTCCCACGCTACTCGCTTCTCGGCTGGTGAAGTGTTGGCTAGACCCCGCCTGCGGACCTTGTCTTCCAGTGCTGGAACTGAGTCCTCTGCCTTTCACGCCTGGGCAGGAAACACTTCTCCCAGATGCACCCACCTCCTCCTGGTGACCCAAGTCCGCTGACCCCGCGGAACCTAATACCTTCTCATTCTGTCTTTAGAATCCATGTCATTTATTCGAAAAAACAAAATGAGTTCACTCCGGACGTCACCTGCAGCGGCAGCTTTGTTGATCTGCATCAGATCTCTCTATCTGATTCGGTACCGGGCTCCTCTGCCTTCCACGTTGCTTGCTCCTGGGTTGGTGGAAGAGTGCGGGCATGAACTCGCCTGTGGACTTGGTCCTTTGTTGCCGGAACCAGGTTCCTCGGCCTCCCACGCCTGGACCGTAAACCCTTCTCCCAGATGTGCCCACCTCCTCCTGGTTACCCACTGCCACTGGCCCTACGGACCCTATTACCTGTTCATTCTGTTTCTAGCATCCATGTTATTTATTCAAAAAAACAAAATGAGTTTACTTTGGAAGTCACCCACAGCGGCAGCTTTGTGGATCTGCATCAGATCTTTCTGTCTGATGTGGTACCAGGCTCCTCAGCCTCCCACACTGCTCCCCCCTGGGCTGGTGGAAGAGTGCTGGCATGACCCCGCCCGCAGACTTGGTTTTTCGGTGCGGGACCCAGTTCCTCTGCCTCTCATGCTGCTCACCCTTTGTCTGGTGAAGTGCGGGCCTTACCTTGCCTACATACCTGGTCCTCCAGTTTGGGAACTGGGTCCTCTGCCCTTCAAACCTGGGCAGGAAACACTTTTTTCAGATGTGCCCACCTCCTCCTGGTGACCCAATGCTGCCGACACTGCTTACTCTATTACCTGCTCATTCTGTCTTTAGCATTCACATCATTTATCCAAAAAAACATAATGAGTTTACTCCAGACGTTCCTTGTTGTAGCAGCTTTGTGGATCTCAATTCAGAGGCCAGATTGCTAACCATTACACCATGAACCTACTCAGCTTTGTGGATCTGTATCAGATTTGATGCGGTACTGGGCTCCTCTGCCTTCCACGCTGCTCACTTCTTGGCTTGTGGAAGAGTGTGGGGACTACCCCGCCTGCACACTTGGTCCTTTGGTGCAGGATCCGGGTCCTCTGCCTTCCAAGCCTGGCTGGAAACACTTCTTCCAGATGCGCCCACCTTCTCCTGTTGACCCAAGGCTGTTAGTTCCGGAGTCCCTTTTACCTGCTCGTTCTGTCTCCAGCATTCGTGTCATTTATCCGAAACAATAAAATGAGTTCACTCTGGATGTTACCTGCAGCGGCAGCTTTGTGGATCTGCATCAGATCTGTCTGATATGCTACCAGGCTTCTCTTCCTCCCACGCTGCTCGTCCCTGGGCTGGTGGAAGAGTGCTGGGACAACCCCGCCTGTAGACTTGGTCCTCCTGTGTCGGACCCAACTCCTCTGCCACCCATGGCTCTTGCCCCTCTGCTGGTGAAGTGCGGTTTTGATCCTGCCTGTGGACCTGGTTTTTCGATGCGGTAACCAGGTACTTTGCCTCCTATGCTGCTTACCCCTTGGTTAGTGGAGGAGTCCATGGGCGAGGCACACAAGTCAGCCCTCTCTTTTGGAGGAGTCTAACTTCCAAGCACCTGGGAGCAGGACTGCCAGAGTGACTGATGTGTTTCATCTAGTAAATGGACTCTCAAGTTGACAAGCCCGCCCAAGACACATTTGAGGCCAGTCAGGATACGGGTCACCACGTGCTCCTCAACAGAAACTCCAGCATTCAGGTGCAAGTGGCCGTTGCTCTGATGATGATGAATTTCTCCAAGAAACCGTTGGCCAAGGTGGAAATAGGTGCTTGTCTAGCAGCTACTTTCTATTTTGCTCTGGTGTTTGAGAATGTGGCCTTTCCCATCCAGAAATGAGGTACTATCCCTTAAAGGCTGTTCCAGAGGTGCAGACCGAGCCCTCTGCAGAGCAAGAAGCAGACAGAGTCCACGCCAGAATTTCAAAAGCCAGAGGGTCCTGGTCCAGACTCAGATGTGTCAAGTCAGGAACAGGAGCCTGAGTACAGCTCAGATTCAGGGCAGCACAGGGCAGCGCACACAGCCACTCGGAACACCACAGCAGGGGTCACTTTCTTGCCCAGTGTCGGTGAGCAGGGACTCATCTTTGCCTGCATCACAGACAGCCCTTAGTTGAGGTGTCTCATAGGCACCACTGCCACACCAACTGGAGGCTCCGCTCTCCGGGCCTTCCAATGGCTGGGATGGGAGGTGGGTTCGCACCCCTGGGTCTTCCTGCTGATGCCCATACTGCTGACCATTGTTCTCAGCACTGGCTTTCATTTCCGTGCCCAAGGATAAAGAGGTGAACCTCAAGGAGCAGTACACCCCGATTGGGAGTCCAGCAAAGTCTGAACGATGCTTTGTGCAAAAACTCTTCACCTCTGGTGACAGTAATCATTTCTTCATGTCCAGGAAGAGCACTGAGATAGATTTTGCTTCTATTCTAGTGGTCTCCAACACTGCCTCCTTGCTGGAACAAGAAATCTTATCAGAAGTTAGCAAACTGGATGATGCAATGCAGGCTCTGTATGCAGTAGAGGTATACAGAACCTAGATTCTCTACAATGAGGTATGTACTAAGAACCAGGACTTATGTGTGCCCTCCAAACCATTTCTGTCTGCCTGGCAGGTGAACAACAGGAACCTGGACTTTATACACATCACCTTCCCCATCTACACATTAAATGGTCGCCCATCTCACTGGCTGGCACCCTTAGAGGAATCATCTTAGGCAACCAGATGAAAACAAACCTATTAATGCTGGAGGCCAAAGCCATGTGACTGCAATATTACCTGAAGACAGGAGGAGAGGACAATGAGTATAACAGGATGTGGACATTGATATAAAATGGTTAATGAATTTTATCCAGAGAACATTGAGCCTAGAAGTTTATCTACTTGGAAACTCTTTCTCTCTCATTATGCACCTGTCTATAGTACAGTGTGTCCGGAAAGTCATGGTGCACTTTTGACCGGTCACAGGAAAGCAATGTACCATGACTTTACGGACACACTGTATGTAACATCACGTTATAAAAACATGTACATCAAGTATCAAAAGCTGTATACTGCCTCCCATGCTGCTCGCCTCTCAGCTGGTGAAGTGTAGGCCTGACCCTGCCTGCGGACCTGGTCCTTTGGTGCGGGAACCGGGTTCTATGCCTCCCATGCCGCTCACCCCTTGGTTAGTGGAGGAGTCCATGGCTGACTCCACCTGCAGAGCTGATCTTCGTTGTGGGTCCTGGGTCCCATGCTGCTCTTTCCGGAGTTGACTAAGTAGTCCTCAAGCAACCGCTTCTGCAGAAAATGGAACATCTTCACCGCAGGGAGGTTATGGGCTTCAGAGAAGTCTCTTCTCACTTTTTGCCCCTTCTGAGCACAATAATCTTTGTCTCTTGAGCCAATTACCTGATGCCACCACTTCCTAGCAGGGCAGTTTGTGAGCTTAGAATCTCTACCCTGAGTTTTAGTAACCAATCAACACTGGTAAACACAAGTGAGGATGTGCCCACCTCAGCCAATGATATCACTGCATGTGCACAGAGACCCATCGGTACCCAGAGTGCACATGCTGGGGCAAGCATTGCAAATCTGAGGGATTACTTGCAGCCAGGTCTGGGTTCTCTTCAAACATCCGTAGGAGTTGACCCAGTGTTTCCAGATGCTTGCAAAAATCAGGCTCACCTCAGTGGAAAAATGGTCTTTGCTTATAACTGGGGCTAGCATGGTATGGAACTTCCCGGTGCTCAAGGCTTCCATCCCCAAAGAAATCTCTTTAGAAAAAAATATCTTAAATCCTTTTGTCCCTAAATTCATTTCTCTTCCACATCCATCTGGGCCCCAGAAAATCCCCAGGGAATTCACAGGATGCAACAACAGAAAGATGTTCATAGTTTCTAAGGTTGTGGTAATCTTTACAGTACGAATTAGTGTGAAACGGGTAGGAGTTTGAAAATGAAAGCACATTTCATCATGACTCAATCATCCCTCTTTGGCCCAGCCTTGCATTTCCATTTTATTTCTCCATAATAAGTCTGTAATCAACCCAAGGTTTATTTTGGACTATGGAATTAATGAAAGAATTTTTTTAAAATGGTTATTCACATATTGTAAACAATGTTTTCTTACCTAGTTTAAAATGTCACTTTACTATGCAGGATATTCTCAGGTTATGCTTTTTATATCTCAGTTCTCTGTTTTTGTCCATTACATGTTGCTTCTTGCATCAGTACTCCATTTTAATTTTCTTATAAAATGTATATTAATATGTTACAGTTCCAAAATTCCCCCTCTTTATCCTTCTTTTATAGTATTTTCCTGGCAATATTTAGCTCAAAATTATTTCAGACAAAATTTTAATCAGTATTCCAAAGTAAAAATTATGAGTTTTTTATTTTAATTTGCTTGAGAACTAATTTTAACTAACAATTTCTTGAATTAATGTATTTAGCTAAATATCATGTCTCTCAGTTTGTCTTATTATATGTTTCTCATTAACTTTTTAGATTAAATAGCATCACCCATTTATATAGACATTATTATCTAAAAGTAATAGAAATTAATTTAATTTTATTTATGTGGTTATTTTTTTATTTACACAATCCCCAAGTTAGGCCGAGTCTCTTAAAAGTATTATTTCAATGATACGTTTCATAAACTTTATGTAATCCCCATAGTAATGCTTCCTGACTAACTTAAATACTACAAATAATTGACTTATTTCAAATGTGGCATGAGTTTGAAGAAATTCTAACTAGAGAATTAAAAAAGGTATGTAGCCAAAATCTATTAAATTTTGATAGAACTGATCTATGAAATAAACTGTAAACAGTAAATGGCATTTGGTTACAAGTTTGGATAACAGACACTATTAAATATGTTCTCATATATAGTGAATGAAAAATGTGAAAGAAGCATAAACATTCATAAGGAAAGAATACACTGCTTCCATATTTATTCATCACATTCCCCTCAGGGAGAAATCAGAGAAGTGATGGCATGAGAGATAACTTCTGCTTTCCTTAAAATTTCAACAAATTTAATAATTATGCAGTGGAGTAACCCCAACTGGGCTTGCAGCCATGCCTAAAAGTTCCCTGCAAGAATTGGACTGAATGTGGGATGGGTTGGAAAGGAGGGCAGAAGATAAGACACATCTTGGCCAGCTCTGGAGAGGAGAGAAAGTAGAGGGCTGAATTTTTTCTGTCACCTTGCTGGACTCAGGGAGAGAGTTTTATTCTGAGCTGGAGAGGCAAGAGACTGGGGGGCAAGGAGGAAAGAACTGAACTAAGGTGGGACAAGCAGATGGCAGGGTTACTGAGAACTGCCCAAATCACTTGGCTTGGGATCAACCTGTGTGGGTTGCACTTAGCCTGCAGCGCTCGCTTTGTTGGCAGTGCTAAGCCCATAGTGATTGGCTCTTCCAGTCCAAAAGCTCCATCGGTGAGCAGGGGGCGGTACCAGATGGGCAGTGGTTCTGGAGGTGGTAACTGAGCTCCATCACTGGGCGTTGCCCAGCTCTCCCGGTAGGGGGTTGGGGCAAGCTCCATTCGTGAGCACTGGGTAGTACTGAGCTCCATCGATTGGAGCTTAACTCATGAAGATCAGCCCAAGCAATGCTGCATGCTGGCCAGAGCTGGCACCGGTGCACTGCCAGCTGCCCACCCTCTGTGCAGTGTCTGGGAAAACAGCCAGCCTTCCAGATCCTACCTCCACAAGCAGTAGTAAGAGGGGCAGTGGTGGGCCCCTCATACCTGACTCTGGGGATACTCTCCCCTGAGAGGTGGAAGTGCTCCGTATATGACCCCCCTGGTCTGCAGAGACCTGGGGAAGGACAACTGGAAACCTGAAACTGCCACTGCTAAAGTCATAAAGCCAGCCACAAAACAGCTCCCACAACATGCCCCACCAACCAACGCAAATGTGGCCCTGCCTCCATTACTAGAGCAGGAGAAGTGTGCCCAAGAATTTCACAGAGCCAAAACTTGTAGTATAACAACAGCTACTGAAAAAAGAATTGCTTCTTGTTAGGGTTCTTAACAATATCATTCTCAAATGCCATCAAGGAAGAAGAAATCATACATCATGGAAATACAAGACACATATAGTTCAGAAAGATAATGAAAAAGCTCCAGAAAAAATAATTCTCAATTACATGGAAACCTTGGAGTTAAATGACAGAATTCAAAATTGAAGCTCTAAAAGTTCCAACAAAACACTAATAGGCAATTCAATGAGCTCAAAAAACAAATTAATGAACAAAAAGTAATTTACCAAGGAGACCGAAACTTTAAAAAGAACGAAACAGGGATGAAGAACTATTCCCGAACTGAAAAATCAGCTAACAAGTTTAGGTAATAAAATAGGCCGGATAGAGGAGAGAACCAATGATATTGAAGGCAAGACAACTATAGAGATACTACAGAGAGAAGAAGAGAGAGACGGATTTAAAAAATAAGAGCTCTACAAGAACTGTCTATCAGAAAGCAACATAAGAATTATAGGCATATCAGCCTGACCAGGTGGTTGCGCAGTGGATAGAGCGTCAGACTGGGATGCAGAGGACACAGGTTCGAGACTCCGAGATCGCCAGCTTGAGCGCTGGCCCATCTGGCTTGAGCAAAAGCTCTCCAGCTTGGACCCAAGGTCGCTGGCTCCAGTGGGGGGGTTGCTCGGTCCGCTGAAGGCCCGCGGTCAAGGCACATGTGAGAAATAAATCAATGAACAACGAAGGTGTCGCAACAGCAATGAAAAACTAATGATTGATGCTTCTCACCTCTTTTCGTTCCTGTCTGTCCCTGTCTATCCCACTCTGACACTCTCTCTGTCCCTGTAAGAAAAAGAAAAAAGAATTATAGGCATATCAGAAGAGAGGGAAAGGAAAATAGAAACCTATTTAAACAAATAATTGTAGAGAACTTCCGAAGTCTGTGGAAAGAGAGCCTCGACTCCAAGAAGGAAACAGAACATTGAGTTTACCTCAACCCAGACAGACCTACTCCAAGATAGATCATAATGAAATTGTCACAGATCAATGACAAAGAATCCTCAAGGCAGCTAGTGAAAAGCAGAATATAGCAAATAAGGGAAGGCCCATTAGGTTATCAGATTTCTCAGAAGAAACCCTAGAAGCCAGAGGAGAGTGGGCTGAAGCATTCAAAGTACTGAAAGAAAGGAAGTACCAGCTAAGAATACTATATCCATCAAAGCTATCCTTCAAATATGAAGGAGAAATGAAAGCCTTTATAGACATACAGAAGCTGAAGGAATTTATCACCAGAAAACTCCCAGTGCAAGAAATACTCAAGAGGGTTATTCGGCTAGACACAAAGAACAAAACAAAACTACAAGTAAAAGCTCCAACAAGATCATAATAAAAACAAGAATAATCTGCATCAACAACATGAAAGTGGAGAGGATAAAGTTCAGCAGTAGCAAAGGAGGATGGAGTGCAGAAGCACTTTAAATGATAATGGACTCTTGTAAATATGACAGTATTTCTTTTAATAACCTAAAGGTAACCACCCACAAAAATGCCACTAGTGAAATTTGTAGCTTAAAAAAAAGAAAATGGGAGAAAAAGTATGGAATATCACCAAAGAAAAACAACTGACAGAAAAAAAAAAAGTCAAATGAGACACAGACCTATCAGAAAAAAATACATAAAATGGCTATTCTGCCTTCAAGAGACACATCTAAACTGCAAGGACAAAAATAAGCTGAAAGTGAAAGGTTGGAAAATGATTCTCCAAGCAAATAATACCCAAAGAAAAGCAGGTGTAACCCTATTCATATCTGACAATGCTGACTTCAAGACAACAAAGGTAACCAGAGACAAAGATGGTCATTTCACAATGATAAAGGGGACATTGTATCAAGAAGATATAACTTCTTAATATCTACACATGGATTCTGGGAGGACTGAAATACATAAGACATCTAATCTAAAAATAGAAAATGAATAATTCGTGGAAATCTCAATACACCATTGACGGCTCTAGATCGATCATCCAAACAGAAAATCAATAAAGAAATATTGGGCTTAAATAACACACCACACCAAAAGGTCATAATAGACATTTACAGGACATTTCATCCCGGGACTTTACACTGCACATTTTTCTCTGGTTTACATAGAACATTCTTAAGAATAGACCATATTTTGGGTCACAAATCTAACATCAACAAATTCAGACTGAAATTATACCAAGCATATTCTCTGACCATAAAACTTGAAAATTAGAATTTAACTGCAAAAAAGTAAAGAAACACATAAAAATGTGGAAAATATATACTTCTAAAAAAATGACTGGGTCAAAGAAGAAATGAAAGTAGAAATTAAAAGATACATACAGACTAACAAAATGATAGTACGACATATCAAAATCAAGGAGACTATGCCACTGGGCCTCACAAAACACCAACTACATAAGGCCATCCTGCTAAGACTGTACCCTAAGCAGTTTTACCTAATAGATATAAAACACAGGTAGCCAAAATGAAAAGACAAACATGTCCCAAGTGAAAGAACAGGAAAAAAACTTCAGGAATAAAAAAAATGGAGGCAAGCAATCTAACAGAGTTCCAAACATTAGTGATAAGGATGCACAATGAATTTAAAAGAAGTAAACTCAGTGAGAACTTCAAGAAAGACAGTAAACAAAAAAAGACATAAAACCCATAAAAAATGCTTGAAAATGAATATGATATCTGCAAGGAAGAATACATTAGATGGAATCAACAGGCAATTACATGAAGCAGAAGATCAGTGATTTGGAAGATAAGGTAGTGGAAACCCCCATCAAAAAGAGCATAAATAAATAAACACAAGGACAGTTTAAGAAAACTGAGATGACATCATATGTAAAAACATTCATACCATGTAGATACGGGAAAATTGAGGGAAAGCGCAGAGGATTAAAAAACTATTTTAGAAAATAGTAACTAAAAACTTCTTTTTCCTGGCAAAGGAAATAAGCACACAAGTCCAGCTAATTAAATAGTTTTAGAAAAGTCTCTTAATGGAATGATTTAGAACCCAGTGGAATTGCTTTGTAATGCTGGTTGTTAAAAACAGGAATTAAAATTCTAAATTTACACATTTTATATGATTATTTCAGTTCAAATGTGGGACCCAGGTTAGAAATAGGGTAAAAACTCATTCCTAACAAATATATGACACCAAAATAAATACACTAAAAAATAAGCCTTTTATTATATATGACATATACTTTTGAAACTGAGAGGCACCAGGAGGATTTCATAATAATTACAAGTAATTGGGTTCATTAAAGAATTTATTTAGGCATGATTATTGTAAAGTCATGCTGGTATGATTTAAAAGTCACACTAAAATCCTTATCCTTGACCTAATTTCATACTCCTATTGTGGGAAATTTTTCCCAATATAATTTTTGTATCAATATATATTCTCTAGCCCTTCCTCTCCAGCCAGTCCCTAACTTAAGTACTTTAATTAAAGTTAAAAAACTATGCAACACATCATGTTTCTACACAAATGATTTGCTAGAACCAGTTTTTTATTACACACATAAAACAATAATTGGCAGACAATTACCAAATTTTAAGTGTAGTGCAGAAAACCTAAATTTAGATAAGAAAAATTAATTTCACAAGAGAACACTTTACCTTGGGTTCCAAATCAAAGTTCTCATCGTTAGATGATGGCCAAGCATTATTAATGTCAAGTTGGATGGAAGTGTTTTAGGGTAAAAATAGCCAACAAAAATAAGTGAGTTCATCTATTTAAAAAAGCAAACAAGAAAAACAGTGAAATGTCTACTGTGGATTAAAGAAACTTTTCTTGATATAATTAAAATTTGGCCTCAATGCTTTAAAATACTTTTAGTTACCTAACACTGCCCCTACTTCTCCAAGTCTATGAGTCAATGTAGACACACTCTAAATCCTGTAACAAAGGGTGACAGCCCATAAACTGGCAAAGCTTGAAATTCTGTTTTCACCAAAAGTCCTGAAGGCTAAATTAAATTGAAAATTTAATCATTTGCTGATATAACTATTGCTTCCTGAACTGGAAAATATTTAATGACCTAAATACAGGTGGAAAGACACACTGTTTCTTCTGCATTTTCTGTCCTTAGTTCAAAGACTGACCAATGTTGGTCAGAAGGGGCTGTCTTTGTTCTTCAGGACTGAAACCTCTTATTAAGGTGACTCTATTTCTTTTAGCCTAAAGCCAACTGTACAGGGAGTTCCTTGAAATGTTTAAGAGTTAAATATCCAAATGTTGAGAACAAATGTATATGATGCCTGCATTCCCACCCATCCTAGGTCACCGTGCTGCAGGCTCCATAGCAGTCTCCAAACTTTAAATACTCAGCTTATGAAGGCACAAACTCCAGAAACAAGGATAGGCTCAAATGACCCCAAGTAGGAGCTCTAGTTCTTCCTTCTCCTGGAAAACAAGCTAAAGGGAGTCTCTGTTTGACTCATTAAATAGGCCTGTTACCATCCACCCAACTCCATTACTGATTGGACAGCCAGTCCCACTGTGTCCAACCTCCAAGTACGTGCGAAGGACATCAGCTGAGTGGGAGAAGAGGCAGAGGTGAGTAGACACCTGCCAGCACCACAGCCCTATGCAGCTCAGCAATCTCCCGTCTCGTACTCAACAGGATGTAAGCCCCAATCTGTAAATTGGGGTGCAGGTAGATGATACCATAGTCCTGTTTTTGATAAGGGAAATTTTCCCAGTGGCTCAAATTATTGTAATACTTTTCAGTAGAAACTGAATTTTCTAGTTTTTCCAATTAAGCAAACTAGAGAACAGCAGCCTCTTTAGAACTTCCTGGAACCCTTTATTTTAATCTGTTTTTCTAGACAACTTACTAACATCCTGTGGCCTCCTGTCTTGTAATTTATCTTTCGCTTGTCAAAGACCCCAACATCCGGACCTCTTTTCCCTCATCTGATCTCTCATCTCCATTCAAAAGCCCGTATTCCTAAGCCAACCCTGTATTGTTCCTCTTAAAACTTTGATTTTCTTTTAATTCCATCTTTTTCTTCCCCTTCATTCACTAAACCCACTCCCCTACCTTTCTATTATTAAAACACTCACCTACAGGAGGATAAAAGAGTACTAGGCTTAGAAACCTGAATTTACATCTTATTTTCACCTCTTACCATATCCAAATAAGTCACTGTACTCCCTTTCAGTTTCAAATTCCCCATGCCAGCTATAGTTGGCCAGGATGTTAAGCCCAGGCTGAAGTACTGGAGGATGTTTTGATTAATTGCCAAGATGCTTTAAACTCCTAAAATTCTATCTGCTATTAGAACATTTTTTATTGACTTTATTGGGATGATATTGGTTTGCAAAACAATACAGGTTTCAAGTGCACAACTCAACAAACCACCACCTGCCCGCTGTGTCCTGTGCCCATTGACCCTGGCTGCATCTCTTCCTATCCCCCTTTCCCCCTCTGCCCAACTGTAGCTAGACCCCACCCTACTTTCCCTCCAGTCATCACAATATTGAAGGTATTTATGTGTTATGGATATATGGTTATTGGTTAAATATATACTGCTCTCAAAAATTAGGGGGTATCTCAAAGTGAATATGGAGCCATAAAAAATCCCCTAATCTTTGTGAGCCTTATATGTAGTTGGTTAAAACCAGACAGGGAGATTAGTGAGTAGAGAAATCAATTAGAAATATCCTCTATATAGATACTGAATTTAAGTAACATATGGTCTATACTCGGATATTCTTCACTCAGAGAAAATAATTCATTTTAAGGAGAATAGATATTGTTCCCAAAAATATTTGGCTGATTAGGTCTTCGTTAGGTAAACTATGATTCTGTAGCCATAGCTAACTGAGATGTGCTTTAAAATCTTGGATGGAAAAAATAAGGTACTAGTTTTCACTGCCATTGGCAAATACACTAAAACACAGGCTTGGGCTAACTGGGCTTCTCAGCAAAACTCTCACTAAGAGTTACTACAGTTAGATCTGGTTTTCCGAGTTGATCTGAGCTGCATCTCCACCCTGATGCCAGTGCTGCATAGGCCCCTGTCAGCATATGTTGAGGGACAACAGATGGATTTGTTGTCAGCATATGTTGAGGGACAACAGATGGATTTGGGAACTAAGCAGATTGACGGTCAAATCGTGGGTTAGCCACATGTTAAGTATGGAATGAGGAGTTGGTTAATCAACCTCCCTGGACCACAATTTCCTAATTAGTGAAAAGTAATAGCACAGCTACCTTGCAAAGCTATTGTGATGACTATATAACACATTAAGCACATAATACAATGTTTATCCAGTCAGGGTAGAACACTCAAGAAATATCAGTTTCTCTTCTCTGCATTCCCTTAGTTAACATACAATGTTTAAAAATCCATGAAATCCTACCTGCTTAAAGAATCTTCAGCCCCAGCCGGAGAGCTCAGTTGGTCTGTGCATTGTGTCAAAGTGCAGAGGTTGCTGGCTCAATTCCTAGACAGGGCACATTCAGGAGCAGATTGATGCTTCTGTCTCTCTCTCTTCTTCCCTCTCTAAAATCAATAAAATAAACATAAAAAAAGTCTTCCTCAGACCTCAAAATCACTATTAAAGAAAAATAGTAAAATACAATTTAAAACAATAGAAAAATACTGAACTTTAAAAGTAACAGCCTGATGCTTGGTTAGAAAGATTCCTTTCTGGCACAAATAAATAAATGGGACTACATTAAAAAATTTCTGGACAGCCTGACCTGTGGTGGCGCAGTGGATAAAGCATCGACCTGGGAACACTGAGATCACCAGTTCAAAACCCTGCACTGGTCTGGTCAAGGCACATATGGGAGTTGATGCTTCCAGCTCCTCCCCCCTTTCTCTCTTTCTCTCTCTCACACTCTGTGTCTCCTCTCTAAAATGAATAAAATAAAAATTAAAAATTAAAAAAAAAATTCTGGACCGAAAAAGAATCTGAAAACAAAACAAATAGACAATCAACAAAATGGCAGATAATATTAACAAACAACAGCTCTGATAAGCGGTTAATATCCAAAATATATAAAGAACTCAAAGCTCAGCAAACAAGCAAGCAATCCAATTAAAAAATGGGGAGAGGTCCTGAACAAACACTTGTACCAAGAGGACATACAAATGGCCAACAGATATATGAAAAGATGCTCATATTCAGTAGCTTTTTGAGAAATACAAATCAAAACTACAATGAGATACCACCCCACACGTTAGACTGGTTATTATCAAGAAGACAGAAAATAAGTTGGAGCGACTGTGGAGAAAAAGAAATCCTCATTCACTGCTAATGGGAATGCAAATTAGTACAACCATTATGGAAGAAAGTATGGTGGTTCCTCAAAAAACTAAGGATAGAACTACCGTATGACCCAGCAATCCTATAGGGTATCTACCTATGAAATTTGAAAACACTGGTATGTAAGGACACATGTACCCCTATGTTCATCACAGCACTATGTACAGTGGCCAAGACATGGTAACAACCAAAGTGTCCCTCAATGGAGGATTGGATAAAGAAGTGGTACATCTATACAATGGAATACTACTCAGACATAAATGTTGACATAGTGCCACTTATGACAACATGAATGGATCTTTAGAACATTATACTGAGTAACATAAGTAAATCAGAGAAAGCTAAGAACTGTATGATTTCACACATAGGTGGGATATAAAAGACTTATGGACACAAAAGAGAACTGGTTAGTAGAGGGAGGATGTGGGGGAGGGTGGAGAGAAAGGAAGAAAGAGGGATAAACATATGGTGATGGAGGATGATTTTACTTTGGTGATGGGTATACAACAGTTCAAATGCTATAGAAATGTTTGCCTGAAACCTGTATACTCTATTGATCAATGTCAAACTTAAATTTTCTAATTAAATTAAAAAAAAAAATTCTTTAGGACCACACCTGAAGACTATACTTGAGTGAATATTAATGATACTGTTGGTAGGAAATTAATACATTAAGAACATTTACTGTCCCTCCTTTATGCACATCAATGCAAGGAAAAAGACATTGAGATCTATCATAATTTGATACAAGAGAATTGCTATTCACAAGATCAGAATCCTAAACAAACCCGAACAGACTGACAGAATGTGGCTACATGGGTAGCCTCCCAATATGGAAATTACAAATTCACATTTTTAAATCTTTTGACGTTCATCTCTGCAACAGCGTATTCTAAGCGCCCGTATTAATGTTCATTCCATCTACAGGTGATAAACATTGCAAGTCAGAATGCCAATCAAGAAGCAATACGGAAATATCTTAAATAATAGTTTTATTTTTGTCAGGTATTATTTAATATTTTTTATTAATATTTAAAACTCTTAAAACAATCTAGTTTTGTATACCTCTTGTTCTTATTTAAGTATTAAATGCATAAAATCATAAACCACCTTTCAGTACATATAATTTTTAAAATTTAATTGTGTTTACATAGATTCTAGGGTAACCCTGACTGCATCCCCCCCCATATTCCCCTTCACATCTCCCTTACCCCTCTCCCTACAGTGCCCCCCTTCCCTTCAGGTTTATCCCATCCTATCCTCCCCTTTTCCTCTGTCCTCTTTACCTCTGGTCCCTATGATCCCGCCTCTGTCTCAATCCCTTTCCTCATTTCTCAATGTTCCTTGGATTCCTCAAATGATTGAGGTCATATATTTTTCTTCTTCTGCCTGGTTTATTTCACTCAACATAATAGTTTCCAGGCCCCTCCATATTGTTGCAAAAGGTAATATTTCCTTCTTTCTTATGGTCCCATAGTATTTCAGTAAATATTTGTACCACAGCTTTTTAATCCACTTGTCCACTGGTGGACACTTGGCCTGTCTCCAGCTCTTCTCTATTGTGAACAATGCTGCCATAAACATGGGGGTGCATTTCTTTTTTTCACTCGGTGATATGGTGTCCTTGGGATATATTCCTATAAGTGGAATAGCTGGGTCAAAGGGTAGTTCCATTTCTAATATTCTGAGGAATCTCCACACTGTCTTCCACAGTGGCTGCACCAGTCTGCATTCCCTCCAGCAGTGCAGGAGGGTTCCCTTTTCTCCACATTCTCGCCAGCACCTATAATGTGTTGTTTTGTTAATGAGCACCATTCTGACTGTAATGAGGTGGTATCTCATTGTGGTTTTAATTTGCATTTTTCTAGTGATTAGTGATGTTGAGCATTTTTTCATATGCCTATTGGCCATCTGTATGTCCTCTTTGGAGAAGTGTCTATTCATTTCTTGTGCCCATTTTTTGATTGGATTGTTTGTCTTCCTGGTGTTGAGTTTTACAAGTTCTTTATAATTTTGGTTATTAACCCTTTATCAGATGCGTTGTCGAATATGTTCTTCCATTGTGTGGTTTGTCTATTTATTCTGTTCATATTGTCTTTAGCTGTGCAAAAGCTTTTTAGTTTGATATAGTCCCATTTGTTTATCCTGTCTTTTATTTCATTTGCCTGTGGAGATAAATCAGCGAATATAAATATATTGCTTTGATAGATGTTGGAGAGTTTATGCCTATGTTTTCTTCTAGAATGCTTATGGTTTCATGGCTTACATTTAAGTCCTTTATTTATTTTGAGTTTATTTTTGTGCATGGTGTAAGTTGGTGGTCTAGTTTCATTTTTTTTGCAGGTAGCTGTCCAGTTTTCCAAATACCATTTGTTAAAGAGACTGTCTTTACTCCACTGTAGACTCTTACCTTCTTTGTCAAATATCATTTGTCCATAAAGATGTGGGTTTATTTCTGGGTTCTCTGTTCTGTTCCTTTGATCTATATGCCTGTTCTTATGCCAGTACCAAGCTGTTTTGAGTACAGTGGCCTTGTAGTAAAACTTGATATCAGGAAGTGTGATACCTCCCACTTTATTCTTCTTTTTCAAGATTGCTGAGGCTATTTTGTGTTCTTTTTGGTTCCATATATCTTTTGATTGGATCATTTAATCCATTTACATTTAAGGTTATTATTGATATGTAGTTGTTTATTGCCATTTTATATTTTAAAGGTGTATTCCTCTTTTGCTATTGTAAAGCCAGTAGCCGAGGCCGCCATCACAGCAGCCCGACCCACGCAGGTTCGCATTAGATTCGAACAGTCGGTAATGAAACACAGGAGCCAAGAACTGGTGAGCCATCAGCTTTAATTCTAGCTTGCACCCAGCAGGCAAGCAAAAACACACACTGGGCTCCAAACCCCACACATTCAGTGCTCACAAAGCTACTGACTTATCCGAGTTTCCTAGAATCAAAGGTTTCTAGCTCACCAGACTTATTCACCTCTGTTTCCCATCTCCTCCTGCACAAACTCTTAACAAACTGGCTTCTTCCTCAGCACTCTGCCATCTCGGCTGCTTCTCCTGGCCTTCACGTGGTCTTACTCTGCTCTCCTCTCTAATACTAATCTCAGGAACCCAGGAACCGAGAGAGAGAGAGAGATCAAGCTCCCAGACTGCCCCAGTTTATAGCCTAGAAAATCCAAACCTTTAATCCAATTATACATACAAGAAAGTCTCTGATACAAAGCCACCCATCTGAGGCATAATGGGATTACTCCCTACATCACCACCCTATATCATCCAATCAGTCAAGGTTGTGGAGAAGAGCTTACTCTTAAACTAAGCCTTAGGCTATAACAACCTGGCCTGCCCACAGCCTGTTCCAGAACACACATTAATATCAACAAACTTCCACGTGGGCAGCGCCATCTTTAACAAAGTGAGCATAATATATTTTATCTGCCCAACAGCTATATTCTTTTCCCACTTTGATCTGTTCACAACAAGCCCCTTAACATTTCGTGCAGCATTGGTTTTGTTGTAATGAATTTATTGAGTTTTCTTTTATCTGGAAAGCTTTTTATTTCTCTTTCAATTTAAATGATAGCCTTGCTGGATAAAGTAGTCTTGGCTGTAGGCTCTTGTTCTGTATTACTTTGAATATTTCTTGCCATCCCCTTTTAGCCTCAAGTGTTCCTGTTGAGAAGTCAGATGTCATCCTTATGGGTACTTCTTTGTAGGTGATAGCCCTTTTTTCTCTAGCAGCTTTTAATATTTTCTCTTTATCACTTAGCTTTGGTATTTTAATTATGGTGTGTCTTGGTGTAGGTTTCTTTAGCTTTCTCTTTAATGGAGATTTTTGTGTTTCTTGAACTTATGAGACCCTTCCTTGCATCAATTTAGGGAAGTTTTCAGCTATGATTTGATTGAATAAAGTTTCTATCCCTTGTTCTTTGTCTTCTTCTTCAGGAACCCCTATTATGTGGATGTTATTTCTTTTCATGTCACAGAGTTCTCTTAGAGTTTCCTCAGACATTTTGAGTCTCTTTTTTCTGCTCTGCTTCAATGCCTTTGTTCATCTTGTCTTCTTTCTCACTGATTCGATCCTCAGATTCATCCATCCTGCTTTTAATTTCTTCCATTGTGGTCTTCATTTCTGATATTGTATGTGTCATCTCTGACTGATTTTTTAATATTTCAATGTCCTTTTTTATACTTGCTATCTTTTTATTTAGGTGTTCATAATGACCATCCATTGTGTTCTAAGATCCCTAAGCATCCTAACAATGATTATTCTAAACTCTGCATCTGGAAGTTGGTTATTTCTATATCACTCAGTTTATTTCCTGGATGATTCTCTTGTGGTTTCATTTGGACTGCACTTTTCTGTCTTCTCATTATGTCTGTGTGTTTGGGTGTGTTGTTTGTAGAGCTGGTTGAGTGTAGACTTGGTGTTGTCTGCCTCCAATTTTCAGTTGTGTTATTTCTAGGTCTTCTTGGGTTGGCTTCAGCTGTTGTTTGTAATCCACTGTGGAATTTGGCTTTTCTAATAGAGCCCCTTAGAAGTCTTGATTTGTTTTCTTAACTTGGTGGCAGTCTTGTTTACTGATCTTAGCAGAGGGCTTATTTAAAACTGTATCCAGGAATGCGGTGGGTGTAACCTGAGACTCTGAAGACCTGATCTGCCAGTTACTCTCTCTGGGACAGGGTCCTTCCTTCGCTTCAGTAGGGGGAGGTGTATCTCAGATCTCCATGGAGACCTGAGTTACTGCCTCTCCTCCCCACTTCTTGTTTTCAGCTGTGTTTTTTTGTGCTGATTGGAGCTGGAGAGATATCTTGAGATGGTTGACCCTGAACCACTTTAGTATTGTGTTCTGTGGAAGGATCAACCCCTCCCCCAGTTATGGCCAACTCCAGCACCTCTCATAGGTATGGCTGCTTCTGCACTGGATTAGTTCGCTGCTCAGGTCCTCCCATGCATTCCTCTGTTTGTACCAGCTTTCTCTCTCTCCCCCTTTCCTTTTGGAAAATAAGCCAGCTCTTTCAACACACCTCATTACCAGGTCCCCAGGCAAGTGGCTGTGAGTAATATTTTCTAATGCTTTTCTTGGATTGAGAGCCTTTCTGGGCTCTCAGCCTCACCCCCTCCCTTTATTCCTGTAAGCAGGGGAGGCTCACCACTCCTTGGCACTCTCCACCAGGCTTGGTGTGGTTTCTTCTTTGCTCCTTGGTTTTTGAGAGCAGTTCTTGTAGTCCAGAGTTGGTTTTTCACGCTGGTTGTTCCTAAATTAATTTGTAATCCAGTTTGATGGTGTGAGCTGGGAGTCTGTGCATCTGCCTACTCCACTTCCATCTTGTGTCCAATCCATATCAATTTTTTATACTTAAAACGGTCATTAGGTCAGAGAACTGATCGTTAAATTACTATATTTATGTATAAGATGCAACATTAAAAAAGTTTAGAGTCTAAAAACTGGGTTTGTCTTATACAGTGGTTGTAGATTTTTTAATGTGTGGCGTTTCAAATGTCATAGATGGAACTGAGGATAAGGTAATATATGAAGACTGTGATTTGCCATCTGACATAGATGAGGACAAACTAATGGATGGGAATTTTGACAGTGATGAGGAGTTGTATGAATTTCATGATGAAAAACACTTGAGTTCAATAACTTTATGTAATAAACTATTTTTCAAATTTAGGGCCCCCAAATTAAAGTGTGTCTTATACATGGGAGTGTCTTATAGATAGGGAAATACGGTATTTGAATCCCACCACTGGCAGAGCACTTTCAGGGCAGTGAAACAATTCTACATGATACCATCATGGTGAATACATGCCCTCATACATCTGTCAAACCCATAGAACATACAACACCAAAAGTAAACCTTAATGTAAACTATGGACTTTGGGTGACAAGATGAGTCACAATCTGGACTGATGTGTTAGACACGATGACAGAAAACTATTTCACACAATACCTGAACTTGAGCTTGTTTTTCTTGATACTTGTTTTTGGCGAATCCTGTTGACATATATCCATTTGAATAAAAACATAAAAGGGATAAATGAAATGATAATGTCAGAAAATAATGTGAAACACGCAAAAATCCTATTCATAGAAAAATTCAGAATTCCAACGACTGACAATAGATTCTATAGTATGAAACTCTCTATAAAGAAAATAAAAACATCACACTCTCCATTTTTTCCAACTAAGCAAAATTTAATATTTTTAATAGTTGTGAATTAATCAAGTAACTAGGGTAACTACAGAAGAACATATTATTTGTTCCTAATCTTCTTAATTTCTCATTAAACTAAAAATAGAGCTCACATATGAAAGGTAGCTGTTGAGAGAACAAGTAAAAAAAATAAATTGCACCCAAAATGTAGATGAGTTATCCATGGATATTCCATCAAACTCAACATGCATGGAGAAAACTGGTACTCCTTGACCTGTGGATCCTTCCTGTGCATCTGAACTACTCGTATTCTACATGTACAATTTAAATGCCAGGGCACAACCTCGAGAACTATGAGTCACCTAGATTTATTTCTGTCCACTAACCTTTTACATTCAGTCATCACTAAGTCATATTATCTGTACCACTTTTTTGTCTCTGCTTTATTTTTCCACTTTCCCTGTCCTAGTCAAACATGGGCTCTAAACAGATAAATTTCACAGGGGAAAAACCCAGTACCAATTACTATTGCAATTTCGTAGGTAAATAAGGTTTTTAAAGCAAAACCAATAAAAGACACATAAAGCCTAGAAAAAGAACATATTTTAAATTGACCTAATTGGAGGACTATCTGACTTTTATTTTGTCATGGATGGGTGAAAATTTCATAATAGACTGATGCTATTGCAAGGAAAATTCTACCCAATTTTTTAAAACTCTAATTCTTCATCCTGGCAAGGCCACTGGGGGGTGATGTTCTGCCTGTCTGGGGTGTTGCTTTGTTGCAACTGGAGCCATTCTACCACCTGGGGTGGAGGCCATGGAGCTATCATCAGTATCTGGGCCAACTTTGCTCCAATGGAGCCTTGGCTGCTGAAGAGGAAGAGAGAGATAGAAAGGAGAGGGAGAGGTGTGGAGAAGCAGATGGACGCCTCTCCTGTGTGCCCGGACTGGTAATCAAACCCGGGACTTTCACACGCTGGACCAATACTCTACCACTAAGCCAGTCTGCCAGGGCCTAGAATGATAATTTTAAGCTCCTAGTGGGCTTTGGCCCCTAAAAAGCTCTGAATGAAGTAAACTAATAAAAATGACAACGATAACAGCAACCTCTTGAAGGGCAGAGGCTGTTTTTAAAATATTTGTCTTCTGCAACATCAGAATAACAGTTCCTAAAGGACGTGTGGCATTAAACAGCAAACCATTAAGCAGGCAAATAAATTTTGAAATTTCCTTTGAAAATTATGTTTTAAAAAATCCACAGAAATAAAATACGGACAGCTCTATAATATTATGAGCACCTTAAAGATCAAAAATTGGTTTCATCTTTTTTTTTCTCTATCTTGCAACCCCACCCTACACATTCTTTGGTAAAGGTCCACTGAGTCACAGGTATCTTGCAGTTCAGCTTGCACCAGGCAATAGGTGCCACCTTTAGGGAGCACAGGAGTGTTTTGTCATTGTGAGTCATCTTTGTGCTTTCATTACAATTTGTTAAGTGCCGAGTTGGTCTATTTGAATATTTATAATCTTTTTTTCATTATTTATTTAATTGAATTTATTGGGGTGATATTGGTTAATTAAATTATATAGGTTTCAGGTATATAATTCAATAATACATTATCTGTACATTGTATCGTGTGTTCACTACCCCAAGTCAAGTTGAATATTTATTCTGATTATCTTTTGACCAATGCATCTTTTTCTAAAGAAATCAGTGTCATGACAACTATTCAATAAACTGAAGAAAACATCTTGGTCTAATGAAGTCAACATATCTCATCCAGTTTTGCCTTATAAGAAATGAAGCCGATAATAATGAGACCTTGTTGGTATAACAATATGCAAAGTGACCTAAGCTTCTCCGTAAGGCATTGCCTTTCTAACTTCTGTGCTATCGGTAGGTATCTTTAGAAATCAGTCTCATTGGGATTGCTGCACACTAGCTCAGTTCTGTAGTTCTTACTGTTTTCCATTTGTTTATAGTACCAGTAAAGTAGTATAATTCAAAACTAGGAATTCACCTAGTTTTAGTATTTTTTAGTGAGACAAATAATACTATGTAATTACAAGTATTTATTAAAATAATTTGGTATAAAATTAAAATCTTTTTATATCAAGTCTAATTTGCTGTAGTGTGATTATAGAGGAAACACACAACATTCTAACTTTAAAATCTATTTTCTCTTTTTTATATAAAGATAGGGAATTTTAAGGATCATGCCTAAATAAATGAATTTCTTTTTAGACACTTTTACCTAGGATTTTAAATTACCTACAATTAATTTTTAAAATAATTCTGAAATCTAGACAAGTAAAAAAGTTAAGAAAAACTATGCATGCGCCTGACCTGTGGTGGCGCAGTGGATGGAGCGTCGACCTGGGAACACTGAGGTCGCCGGTTCGGGGCCCTGCACTGGTCTGGTCGGGGCATGTGTGGGGGTTGATGCTTCTAGCTCCTCCCCCTTTCTCTCTCTCTCTTCTCTCTCTCTCTCACTCTGTGTCTCCTCTCTAAAATGAATAAATAAAAAAATAAATTAAAAAAAAAAACTATGCATGCAAATTACTCATTTTTTTCCACTGCTTTTTTATAATCAAAACATCTTTATTCTTACTTGTCCAAGAGTAATTCACTATCAGTCATCTTACCAAGACTTTTTCTACTTTCAAAAGACGTTTTAGATCTTCTATATTTTCTGAGGTTAGTTGGTGATTGCTATGTATTTAAAATGGTGGTAAATATTACTATCTTAATACTGATACAAAAATCTTTTCCAAATATGTCAAGTTCTTAGAGTATGTCAGATAAGATCAGAGCTAATATTAAAACTTTAATTATACTCCACACTTCAAAAATGTAAATTCTTCAGACTTTTTATTAAGCATGTCATTAAAGAAAAACAGTAACATGAAACAGTCATCATATGAGGGAGTATAGTTCCATAAATTAATTAGAGTTAGCTTGACATAATGACAAGTGTCTTGAACTCAGATATTCTGGCACTATGACCAACAGCTATTGATTCTCAAACAAGTCACTTCTCTCTGGCTCAAAGTCCTCCTTTACAGAACAAGGATCCTTCTGTCTTATATTACAAGGTTGTTAGGATGACTAAATGAGATAATACACCAAAACAGAAATGCTCAGAGAAAAGGAAAAGGCAAAGGAAAAATTCCATTCATTAACTTTGTTGACACTATTTTGGAATCCCAAATAAACCCCAATGTGGTCTTTTTATATGTTGTAGTTGTCAGAAAAATGTTACTAATTCTAGCTATTAGCTGATCTTTCTTTGTGGTTTGTAATTCAGAACCTCTCAGCTGTTACGTAACTTGCAAATCATTCATTCATTCATAAATATACTACCTCAGGAAGTCAGGTAACATAATGCTCCCTTATTGTAGCTAATCACAGACCAATGGCACAAAACTAACAGTAGTCAGGACCTAGTCTAAACCAGCAGATCTTTACAAGAATGATGCTTAGTCTTCCTGTCCATCCCCAACTGATGTGGAAAATACAATCTTACTTGTAACACATGCATACAATAAGTCACCAATGCGGCCTTAGCAATTCAAATGCCCATTAACCTACTTTAAATCAAGAGCCTTCTGTTGACTGGCTTTCATGTGAGGCATAATATAAATATTCTGAAACATTCAAGTCACTTTGGAAAGTTTCATTTTATGGCAAACAGATCAATTGAGGGCCCAACCTTAATTATGAAATCTGGTAGTTTGGTGCAAGGGCAACCTGGGAGCAAAGGGTAGTCATTACTACAGGACCAGTTTCAACAGCATCTCTGCAGCAACAGACCCAATGGAAACAACAGGATGATTAGGAAGTTCTTTTTACCTCTCCTTCACAATTGAGAAGGAGAATTATCAAACTTGGACTTAACCCTTTAGGTTCGTGAAAAACTCAAGGAGGACTGTGGAGATAGCCCCAGATTTTTTGTACTAAACTGAACATTTCAAGACCCCAGATAACTAGTCGGAGAAATCAGAGATGTGACTTGATTTGTATTCCATGCACAGGGGTTCCACATGGAATGAAATGGATAATGACAGGGTCCCTGATGATAACGATCTTAAAAGTTCTGAGATGAAGAACCAGTACCTATTGCAACTTCTAACTAGTCTAGCCCTTCACTTGATTTCTGGCCGATGACATAGATTAACTCATTGCCATTCGCAAATTGCCTGAACCCAACCATGAAATCTCGCTTCATAATAAGTAAACATTTAAATTATTTTCAACCTCACTTCAGTGATAACTATCATTTGAATGAAAACAAATTAAAACTACCAAAAGCATATTCTTCTGCAGCCCACCCACAGTCACCCTGAGAAAAAACATTCACACCTTGTTGAGAAGCCGACTGCATTGATGGACTGGTCACTTAACAGCAGCATGAGGGGCTGCTCTCTTACAGCGCAGGGACAACAGCACCCTCAGGAACTTCAGGTTATTTAAACTGCTAACTGGATATACATCACCAGGTCAATACCCCACTTGTCTGTGTACATGGTAAAATGTTCATCTTCACAAATCACCTCTCCAAGGCTAAAACGAAGGCACAAGAAGGCAGCCTCTTGTCCCACTTTGGGGTTACAAAGTAAAAGCTGATAACTTAAAGTCCTCTAACAGAGACAAAACTATGCTGAGGTCACTGGTTGAAGTGGGTGAAGACTTAAATGTGGGATTTCCTGTTTCATCCTTAGTCTGACATATTGTGCTTCAAAGTCAGATAAAGGTCAGGTAAGTAAAAGCTCTTTGGGAGGCTTGAAACAATAATATCAATAATAATTATACTAATAGTCATACATAGAGTTGACCCTAAGCATACTAGCACAGAAAAGCACATGCTAGACATCAAGTTAAAAACTAGATAATGTTATGCACAACCACCTTAGAAGGATATACTTTTTTTTTTTTACAGGGACAGAGAGAGAGAGGGATAGATAGGGACAGACAGACAGGAACAGAGAGAGGTGAGAAGCATCAATCATTAGTTTTTCGTTGCCGTTGCAACACCTTAGTTGTTCATTGATTGCTTTCTCACATGTGCCTTGACCACGGGCCTTCAGCAGACCGAGCCAGCCCTTGCTGGAGCCAGCGACCTTGGGTCCAAGCTGGCAAGCTTTTGCTCAAGCCAGATGGGCCTGCGCTCAAGCTGGCAACCTCGGGGTCTCGAACCTGGGTGTTCCGCATCCCAGTTTGACGCTCTATCCACTGCGCCACCGCCTGGCCACGCTAGAAGGATATACTCTTATCTCTCCTTTTTATACCAGGAACATAGTTAGTGATGAGTAATGTTCCCAAGGTCACACACCTGGCAAGCAGGAACACTAAACATTAAACGCCATCTTGTGTGACCTATAAGTCCATCTCTTTATTTTCTTTATTGCCCACCTATGACTTGTTTTCATTAATGGAAAAGTTTGTTCAATTAAAGTTACCTTTCTTTCTTCTACCATACCAATTAAAAATTATGACATCAAAATATACTAAAAATGAAAAAGAATGTATACTGAGGAGCCCATACTATCTGGTAGCAGTTATATTCACAGTCACTTAGGGATAAATCTAGTAACATCAGTATTTGTCACAGAAAGCAATTTAAAGCAAAGAGTCATCCAAAAGACAAGACCAACTGCTATTTATGTTTCACACGAGCCTTTATGGAAAGCTATACACAAAATAAAGTTTAAAGAGCAGCAAGGAGATTGAACTCACTACTGCATCATAAAGAAAACTAAGAGAGTCCACATAATAGCAAACTAATGAGACAAATTTGAAAACTCTCTAGCTCAGTGGTTCTTAGCCTTTTTTGAGGTACCGAACCCACCAGTTTCATATGCGCATTCACCGAACCCTTCTTTAGTGATAAATAAAATATGATTTTGTTTTCCAAATTCAAGACATAGGTATATGTTTTTTTACTGGTGGACAAAATGAGCCATGCATGAACATCACCTTGCTCAAAGAACAAAACCAACAAAGTGCATGAACTCACAACAAATTACGGTATTACTTTATTCTGGTTTCCATGGCAGAGGCTTCTCCGAACCCCTGAGACCACTCATCAAACCCCTAGGGTTCAATAGAACCCAGGTTAAGAACCACTGCTCTAGCTAATATAAGATCATATGGCCAAAAAGATCAGATTGCAAATGACATCACTCAATATGGCAAACGAAGACAAATCCTGCAGTGTGCCGATGTGTTATTTTTCATAATTATGTTAATCCTCTTCTGATTGATTAAATCTTCCTGACTTGAATTATTATTACTCTAGGACAAGAGTAGAATTAAAAGAAAAGGGAGGGGGTACTCTTCCTCCCAGGAGCATGCCCTCACCTTTCCCTTTCCCCGCTCCTTCCCCAACCGACATGCCTCTCCATAACTCTTAAGGGACCCCACTAACTTCAAAGCAAAAAAGCAATGGGCTGGGGAAGCTTGTTTGGGCTAACCCCCTGAACCCATTTCCTCCTTGTTTTCTCTTTTTGCAAGTGAAAGTGGTGTGAGGTCATCCTGTAAACCAGCAAAAACAATTTATAGTTTATCAAGTTACATATACCTAAACTGAATTTAAGTTTTAAATTCAGTTAATTGAATTTTCAATCAATTCAATAAATGGTTAATTGAAACATTTTGTATGTTATATGCATTATATACTGTATTCTTACAATAAAGCAAATGTTAAGAAAATTATAAGGAGGAGAAAATGCATTTACAGTATTGGGAAAAAAAATCCATGTATGTGTGGAATTGCACAGTTCAAACCCTTGTTGTACAAGAATCAACTGTAATTATTTGTGTGGCTCCAATTCTGGGTGCTTTATTCTGTTCTTGTGATCTGTTTCTGGGTCCTTATGCTGGTGCCACACTGTCTTGATTACTGTAGTATTATGGTGAGTCTTGAAGGCAGGCAGTGTAAATGCTACCACCACTGCTACTAGTTTTTTCTTGTTGTTGTTACCTGTAATATTCTTTTTATCTCTTTCTCCTAATTCTTCTTTGTGCTATTTTGTTTTTATAGCAGCTTTACTGAGACATATTTGATATACAGTAAACCTCACATATTTAAAGTGTACCATTTGGTGAGTTTTGACATGTATACACCTGTACAACTATAAACATAGTAAAGAGAGTAATCATGTTCATCTCACTCCAGAGTGTCCTTTTGCCCTTTTCTAATCCATCTATCTTCTTGTCCCTTATTGCACTGCAGTTCCATCCTGTTCACAGGGAACCACAGATCGGCTTTCTGTTACTTTAAATTAGTTTGCATTTCTTAAAGTTTTATGTAAACAACCCAGTCTAATATGTTCTTTTTTTTAGTCAGCCAAATAATTCTGAGACTCATTCATGTGGTTCTATATATAAAAAATTCATTACGCTGGGGAACAAAATTTTTGTTGCATCCACAAAAACACTTGTTTTTACCTAATTCAAGTATGCTGATCTGAAATCTGACATTAGTTTTTCTCTGTAAGCTACAGTTTGTTTGCAATTAAAGATTTTAGGTTTTCATCTTATTGTAAAATTTTCAACATTTTGTTTAACAGTGAAGTAGAATGTCTTTGTGGGCATCATGTTTGTGAAAATATAATCATATAATGCAGTAAATACACTAATACACTAAGAGATATGCTTGCATCAGAATTTGTCTACAGTTTTGAAATAGAACATATTAAAACACTTATTTTAATCATAAAATTTGCGCAAAACTTAAATTTTATTCAGGCAAAAATTTGCGTTTGTGTACTTCTTAAGGACAATCTCGTTTGATGCTCCAGCAGTAGTCTGCCATCATATTTCTGTCCCATTGCCCCTAATAACACTCTTCCATCATCTTCAGATCTTGATGAAATCGTTCTCCCTGCTCATCACTAACAGCTCCAAGATTTTCAGGAAACTTATTAAGGTGACTGTTCAAGAAGTGAATCTTAATGCATAATGAAGTTGAATGTCTTCTTGGTCATCATATTTGTAAAAATATAATAATTTGAGGCCCATCGAATATACCTGCTTTTATCTTCTCGAAAGAAGGCAGGAAAAGCAGAAATCATATGTTGAAAGCATTCACTTTCTCTATTCAAAACCTGAACAATGCCTGACCTGTGGTGGCACAGTGGATAAAGCATTGACCTGGGAACACTGAGGTCGCCAGTTCAAAACCCTGCACTGGTCTGGTCAAGGCACATATGGGAGTTGATGCTTCCAGCTCCTTCCTCCTTTCTCTCTTTCTCTCTCTCTCTCTCTCACTCTGTGTCTCCTCTCTAAAATGAATAAATAAAAAGAAATTAAAAAAAACAAAAACAAAAAACCTGAACAAACTGCTTTATTAAGCCAAGTTTGATGTGAAGTGGGGGAAAAATGATTCTGTCTCAATTAACTACAGGTTAATTCACAATATTTTGCATACCTACTTCCAGAGCTTCATGTTTTGGCCACTCCTTCTGTGTCCAGTGTTTCTCCCAAGCTCGGCTGTCCCACAAACACAGAAAGCAAGTATACTTCGTGAAACGTTTCTGTTGTCCTAGCAGGAAATTGACCATTTTAAGATCCACACAAATGATACAGTTATGCTCCTCATACTTCAGTAAGTCGAGGTCAATTTTTATGTCGTCATAATCTTTTCGCAGATGAGTTGAATAACCAATTGGAACTGCTGCATAAACATTACCATTGTGTAGGAGAACACATTTCAAACATCGTTTAGAGCTGTCAAGAAATAGCCACCATTCTGTTGGATTGTAAGTGGTAGCACCTGGCTGGCTGAGAAGACTACTGATATCATGACAGTAAACAAAGTGTCTTTGGAAAAAGAGTCCACAAAAATTTGTTCACACTTTCTGAAATGGGATACTTTAGCTGATTGGTGAAGTACATTCTTTTCTTGAAGCCTGGAGGCTAATAACTCAGCTTCTTTCTTTGATAGGCCCAAATCTCTTACTAAGTCATTCAATTTGGGTTGTCTAAACTGTTGAGGGGTTAATGACTGCTTGGCATCTGAAGAAGACCCTTCAGATTCTACAACTATTTCCTCATGCATCTTATCAAAGTACACTTGATCACCATGTTCACTTTCTTCATCCTTAGAAGAAATAAAACCATTGAAAACTGGAACCGGGAGTGTCTCAGAGTGTTGGATAGGTCGTATTGCTGAAGAAATACTAGGATATGCGATCATATGTCGTTTTTTTCTTGCCGATGCCCTTTGTATTGATCAGACAGAAATAACAGTCACCGATTGCTGTGGTCCTTAGGTTCACGCCAAACCATGGGAATACCAAAAGGCATCTCTTTGCGTTTTCCTTTTGTCCAGTCACAAAGCATTTTCTCACAATTATGACACACAATATGAGGAGCCCAATTCTTATCTTGATCGCCAAAGGGACCTTGAAAATAGGCAATATATTCACGTGTCACAAATGATGAAATATTGCACCTTTGATGTTGAAGTGTGTAACAGCCACATATATAACAGAAGGTGTTAGGACTATTCTTACATTTATGCCTACTTGAAGAAGCCATGATTCAGTCTTAAAATAAGAGGGTGTATTTTTCAGATAATAAATTTTTACATTTAAAAACAACTGCAATTATGTAAAAGTGATGTTTGTAAAACATTAATTGCCTTGTGGTTATGTTCAACTCCAATTTGAAAACCAATGCATGCCATTAACTGTAACAAAAAGAAATTAAAATTGCATAAAAACTGGAGCATGCAACAAGAAATGGATTTCAGATTTGTAATCAGTGATGCAGAAATATATAGAAAATGTTCTAAAACCTCATGCAACAGAAAATGAAAAAAAAATTGTTCCCCAGTGTTATATTTGTTAATGAGCAGTATTCCACTCTTCTATGGGTATATAATTAGTTTCCATTTTTGGCTATTACAATAAAGCTGTTATGAACTGGTTACAGGATTTTGTATGGACATATACTTCCATTTCTTCTGAGTAAATGCTTATTAGTAGAATGGTTAGATCATATACAGTGTGTCTGTAAAGTCATGGTGCACTTTTGACTTTTGTCGGGTGCATAACTTTACGGACACACTGTAGTAAGTTTATGTTTGACTTTTTTAAAGAGTCTTTGTAAAACTGGTGTTATTCATGTTTACATTATTATATAATTTTATATTGTATATAGTTATGTAACTACATGTAATTATAAAATAAATAGAATTCATCCCGGCAAGGTGGATTTTGATGTACTTTTCTAGTTTGGTTGACATTGAAAAAACATATTGCCTAGCACAGTATTCATTGACTCTTTACTATTTGTTTTTATTTTCAAAAGCATTGTGTCTTTAAACTTTGTGTCCACTACCATGTAGCTTATTCAGACTAAGATTTATTTTTAAATTATTTATTTATTTGTTTAAATTTTTCCATTGATTTAACAGGGTTGGGAAGGGAGAGACAGAGACAGAGAAACATCAACTTGTTTCACTTAGTTGTCCTGTCTAGTTGTGTACTCATCAGTTTCCTTTTTTTGGGGGGGTTGTTTTTGTGTGTGTGTGTGTGTGTGTGAGAGAGAGACATATACAGAAGGAAGAGAGATGAGACGTATCAACTCATTGTTGTGGCACTTTGGTTGTTCATTGATTGCTTTCTCATATGTGCCTTGACCGAGGCGGCTTAAGCCGAGCCAGTGACCCTTTGCTCAAGCCATCGACCTTGGGTTCAAGCCAGTGACCTTGGGATTACCTCGATGATCCCATGCTCAAGTTGGCAATGCCTCACTTAAGCTCTACTATGGCTATATTTCTGTCAATTTCTCTCTTTTATGTCTGTCAATATTTGCTTTTTATGTTAGGTGCATAGATATTTAGGATAGTCATATTCTCTCTTTTTTTTAATTATTATTAAGTGAGGGGCAGAGAGGCAAAGACATACTCCCACATGAACCTCCATAGCCAAACTTTTAGCATCTGAGGCTGAGGCTACTGAGCCAACTTTAGGACCTGGGGCCAACTTTGCTTCAACCATTCGAGCCATGGCTGTGGGAGGGGAAGAGAGAGAGAGAGATAGATGGGGCCAGGGAGAAGCAGATAGTTGCTTCCTCTGTGTTTCCTGACTGGTAATTGAACTCAGGACTTCTACATGCCAGGCTGATGCTCTACTGATGAGCCAACCAGCCAGGGCTGTCATATCCTGTTTTTGATTTGATTCCTTTTTAAATACCCTTTTTTGTTTCTTGTTACAGCCCTTGCTTTAAAGTCTAATTTGTCTGATTTAAGTATTGCTAACCCAGCTTTTTTTTTCTTGTTTTCACTTGACATGTCCTTTTTTATTCCTATACATTTTTTTTTTTTGTATTTTTTCAAAGTGAGAAGCAGGTGGTGGGGGAGAGGCAGACAGACAGACTCCTGCATGCACCCAACTGGGATCCACCCGGCATGCCCACCAGAGATCGATGCTCAGCCCATCTGGAGCATTGCTTGGCTGCAACCGGAGCCATTCTAGTACCTGAGGTGGAGGCCATGGAGCCATCCTCAGTGCCCAGGCCAACTTTGCTCCAATGGAGCCTTGGCTGCAGGAGGGAAAGAGAGAGACAAGGAGAAAGGAGAGGGGGAAGAGTGGAGAAGCAGATGGGCACTTCTCCTTTGTGCCCTGGCTGGGAATCGAACCCAGGACTTCCACACGCCGGGCAACACTCTACCTCTGAGATAACTTCATACGTGTCTTTCAATCTGAAGTAGGTCTCCTGTAAGTAGCATATGTACAGATCTTGTCTTCTTACCCATTCAGCCATCTATGTCTTTTGATTAGAGTATTTAATTCATTTACATTTAAAACAATTATGTATTGGTATGTGATTATTGACATTTTATTGTTTTCTGATTGGTTTAGTAATTCTTGCCTGTTCCTTATTCTCCTGCTCTCTTATATGTTGATTTGTATAGTGTTGTGTTTGGATTTCTTTCTCTTTATTTCTTCTATATTTCTTACAAATATTTGGTTTGTGGCTACCATGTGCTTTATGTATATCAAGCTATGTTTATAGCAGACTATCTTAAGTTGATGGTCGCTGAAATTTGAGTACATTCTAAAATCATTGCAGTTTTTATTCATCCTCTTCATGTTTATGTTTTTGCCATTTTTTAAAAATCCTTTGTGTGTATGTGTTTATATCTTTTTATTTATTCTTGTAATTACACATGATTTTCTTACTTTTGATTTTTAACCTTTGTACTATACTAGCTTTACAGTTGACTGATCCATTGCTTTTACTAAGTGTTTGCCAACATTTTTTTCTTTCTTATACTTGACTATTCATATTTTCTATTTTTTTATTTTCTACTTAAAATAGTCCCTTTAGCATTTCTTGTGATACTGGTTTAGTGGTGATGAACTCCTTTTGCTTTTTCTTATCTGGGAAACTATTTCTTCTTCAATTCTAAAAGATAGCCTCGGCAGGTAAAGTAATCTTCATTGTAAATCTTTACTTTTTATCACTTTGAATATTTTGTGCTAGTCTCTTCTGGCCTGCAACGTTTCTATTGAGAAACCACCTGACAGTCTTATGGGAGCTCCCTTGTATGAAACTAAATGCTGTTCTCTTGCTTCTTTTAAGATCCTCTCTTTATCTATAACCTTTTTCATTTTAATCATGATGTGTCTTGGTGTGGTCCTCTGTGGATTCAGTTTGTTTGGGACTCTCTCTGCTTCTTGGACTTGTATATCTATTCCCTTCACCAGGTTAGGGAACTTTTTGGTCATCATTTCTTTAGATAGGTTTTCAAACCCTTGCTCTCTCTGTCATCTCTTTGGTAGCCCTATGATGTGAATGTTGGTATGCTTACTTTTGTCCCAGAGCTGTGTTTTTTTAATTATTTACTTATTTATTTTAGCTGAGAGGAGGGGCATTGTGAGGTAGATTCCTGCATATGCCCTGACCAAGATCCACCCAGCAACCCCATTTGAGGATGATGCTTGAGTACCAAGCTATGTTTAGCACCCAAGGCTGTTGTACTTTGAGGGAACTATCCTCAGCACCCAGGGCCATACTCAAACCCATCCAGCCACTGGCTGCAGAAGAAGAGGGAGAGAAGGGGAAGAGGGAGAGGGAGAAGCAGATGGTCACTTCTTCTTTGTGCCCTTACTGGTAATCTAACCCAGGAAGTCCATATGCCAAGCTGATGGTCTATCCACTGAGTCACCAGCCAGGGCCATACCAAGGTATTTTTAGCACCTGAGGCTGACACAGTTGGACTAATCAAGCTATCCTCAGGGCAATGCTTAAACTGATTGAACCACTGGCTGTGAGAGGGAAAGAGGGAGAGAAGGGGGAAAGGGAGTGGGAAGAAGCAGATGATCAGTTCTCCTGTGTGCCATGATTGGAAATCAAACCTGGGACATCCATATGTCAGGCCAGTGGTCGGCAAACTCATTAGTCAACAGTAAAACGATTGAAATTTCTTTTGAGAGTCAAATTTTTTAAACTTAAACTATATAGGTAGGTACATTGTTATTAACTTAATTAAGGTACTCCTAAGCTGGCCTTTGCTAAACACTCAAGTGGCCAAAGAGCCACATGTGGCTCACAAGCCATGGTTTGCCGACCAAGGTGTCAGGCCAATGGTCTGTCCACTGAGCCACCAACCAGGGCCATTTAAAAAAAAAATGTATTCACTGATTTTGGCAAGAGAGGAAGAGAGAGGGGGAAAGACATGAACATCAATCTGTTTCTGTATGTGCCCAGACTGGGGATTGGACCCACAACCTCTGTGCTTTGGGACGATGCTCTAACCAACTGAGTGGTCTGGCCAGGGATTTTTTTTTTTTTCTGTTCTGACTGGGTGTTTTCTGGTGCCTTATCTTCCAAGTGACTGATTTGATCCTTTGTTTCATATAATTTGCTGATGATTCCCTCTAACATATTTTCATTTTAGTTATTTTGTTCTTTACTTCTGACTGGTTGTATTTTTTTTTATCATGTCTGCTTCTTTGATGAAGTTCTCACTGAGTTCATCTACTTTTCCCCTAAGTTAGTTGAGCACCCTTATAACCAGTGTTTTGAACTATATATCTGGTAGATTGTTTATCTCCATTGTGTTTAGTTTATTTTCTAAAGTTTTGTTTGATTCTTTTATTTGGAACCAATTCTTTGTCCTTATTTAGGCTGACTCCCTGTGTTTGTTTCTATATATTAGGTAGATTTGCTATGTCTCCTACTCTTGGCAGTTTGGTCTTATGTAGTAGGTGTCCTGTGAAGCCCTGTGGTGAAGTCTCCTGAGCCAGGTTGGTTGTATGTGCCCCTCTCTTGTTATGGAGCCTTGATTGCTTTTGGGATGTCAGGCTGACTGGCAGTGAGGGATCTCTGTGACAAGAGGAGACAAGCTGTTGTGTGGGGTTGAGAGTTGTTTTAGCGAGGCTCTGGTGCCAGCTAAGTCTACCTTTCAGGTGTGTCATTGTGGTGCTGGCTGTGTGATGCTCTGTGTTGTCTGAAGCCAACCACTGGCTATGTTGGATCTGGAGCCTCTTGAGAGGGTGATTTGCAGTTGGTTGTTGCTTGTGCTGGACTTGGAGGCCCTTGGGAGAGCCTATTCTGCAAACCAAGGCCAGTTGCCACTAATGTCAGCCTTGGGACCCTTTGGTGGGCACCATGATGGGAACTTTATTGCCAGGCTTGGGGCCACCTGGTAGGATTTACAATACAAGTTGAGAATGGTCACTGCTTGTGATGGACTTGCACCTGCTTAGTACAGGAAATACTAAGGCCATCTGCTGCTTGTTTGGTATTTTTAGAGCTTTGACAGATTTTAAGGAAGTCCTCAGGACAAGCCGAGGCAGGCCTCTCATGTGGAAAAGCCTCTGAAAATGGCTCCAACCATGTGTGTGAGTTGTTTGGGGTAGGGTTTCATGGAATACCAAAGCGTGGTCAGCATTATTAGATCAGTGGAGAGCTGAGATTTGGCACCTGTCAGTTCATCCTCCCAGAAAAGAGTTGCCTTACCTCTGCCCTTTTCATCCTTGCTCTGAATCTACTCAATTTAATTCTTCCCTGTACGTCCCCAGTGCTTTGTCTGTTGCTGCCTATGCACTGGAGCCCAGAGTAAGTTTACAAGCAAGAGGGTCTGTTCTCAAGCTCTTTTTTTTAAAAAATTTATTTTATTTTTATTTTATTCATTTTAGAGAGGAGACACAGAGTGAGAAAGAGAGAGAGAAAGAGAGAAAGTGGGGAGGAGCTGGAAGCATCAACTCCCATATGTGCCTTGACCGGACCAGTGCAGGGTTTTGAACTGGCGACCTCAGTGTTCCCAGGTCGACGCTTTATCCACTGCGTCACCACAGGTCTGGCTGTTCTCAAGCTCTTTAAGAGAATGGTTTGGTCTACATAAGCCCTCTTTCTTACTTAGAAAATGTCTTCACTGGTTTTCTCAGGCTGATGTATGGGGACTCCTTCCTGGCACTGGTATTCTGGGTTTGGGAACCCAGTGTGGTACTGGATCCTTGACTCTACAGAGGGGACCATTTGTAGCTGAGATATTCCTCCTACTTCTGAACCACCACACTGTGGGTTCTGTGTCTCTACCCTACAGTCAGTCTCATAGTGGTTACTTCTTTATATCCTTAGTTGTAGGACTTCTGTTCACCTATTCTTTAGGTGGTTCTCAATGATGGCTGTTCTGTAATTTTGATATGATTTTGGGAGGAGGCCTGCAGAGCATTTACCTACATTGCCATTTTGACCAGAGTCTGTTTTCTCCATTTGTAATACAAACGGTAGCATATAAGAGCCACTCACTACTACATAGGGTTTTCATTTGTTAAAATATAAAACCCACTTAATTAAAATAAAACTCATATAACAAAAACTGACAAAATCCTGAAATTGAAACAATAAAGGGAAGAACTGTAGTAACCAAATTGGAAGATAGTTAGAAAATAATAAACAATTAGGGAGAATAATGTATCATGTTCTAGTAAATTGGAAAATCTAAGTTATGTAAATGACTGAAAAATAAATAAAAGAAATAGAAAATCTGAATGAATCTGTGAGGAAGAAATAAGGAATTTGTTTTCCAGTCAAAAGAGGAAAGCAAATGAAGCATAAGAGCAGTCAGAGAAGATTCTTTGGGTTTGTACCTTAGATGTTGTTTATGACCTCAGAGTATTTTTTAGTAGAGCAATAAGAAAGGACAGCCAGTTGTTTGGTGACTGCAAAGAGAATTGGAGGTGAGGAAATGGAGACAGATTAGAGAAGTATTTTAGTGTAGTTTTGCTGTAAATGGCACTCAGCATGGTACCCAGTGCAGAGTAAAGAATTTTTCCTTTAAGTTTGCCGTCTTGAGCTTATGTAAGAAATGGTTGCTGCCAGTAGAGGGGAAAGGTGTAGATGCAGAAGAGAAAATAGATAATTGATTATGAGACATTCCTGAGAAAGGCAGGGGTGATTGATGGAATACAGTTGGTAGGGATTGGCCTTAATCAGGAAGGATCCCTTTATTCTGAAATGAAGAGATCCATACAGGTGCAAGTAAGGATTGGTGCTGGAAGGAATGTGCAGAAATATTTGTTTGATGGTTTTCATTTCTTCATAGATTGACTTATCAATTTGCTGAAAATGAGAGGAGAAATGAAGGGATAAGAGGTTTAAGAGAATGGGGAATGGGGAATGATCAGTGTAAACAATAGGAGAGAAAACAATGGTGAAGTACATTAGGATCAGAGGACACCATTGGAGCCTAAGTGGTGTCCCAGTATTGCTTAGCACCCTAGGTGCAGGCATGGAGAATTCCAACAAGAAGATTCTTCTAGGACAGTGTTCTCACTCACTGGTCTTAGGACCTCTTTACAGACTTTTTATTGATAGTTCTGGAGAGCTTTTGTTTATGTAGGGTGTGTTTATTGATAATGACTGTCTTAGAAATACAAACTGGGGTCCTGACTGGTCAGTTCAGTTGATTAGGAGCATCGTCTTTAAACGACAGGTTGCAGATTGGGTCAGGGCACACATGGGAGCAACCAAGGAATGTACGACTGAGTGGAACAATATGTGAATGCTTCCCATACCCTCACCTCTCTCTCCCTTCCTCTCTCTGTCTCTCGAAAAACCAATAAAAATTATCCCTTGACTGGATACCTCGGTTGGAGCGTCATCCCTGAGACCAAGGTTTCTGGGTCTATTCCCTGGTCAGGGCACACACAGGAGCAGCTCGATGTTTCTGTCTCTCTCTCTCCCTGCCACTCTCAAGAAAATAAATAAATGAATGAAAGAAAGAAAGAAAGAAAGAAAGAAAGAAAGAAAGAAAGAGGAAATTTAAACAGGGAAATTTATTTATTTATTATTATTATTACTTTAAATGAGAGGAGGGGAGATGGACTCCCACCCTGACTGGGATCAACCTGGCAACCCCGTGTGGGGCCAATGCTTGAATCAACTGAGCTGTTCTCAGTGCCTGAGGCTGTCAAACCAGTTGAGCCACTGGCTGTGAGAAGGGGAGAGAGAGAGAAAGGGGGGAGGGAAAGGGGGGGAGGGGGGAGGGAAAGGGGGGGAGGGGGGAAGGGAAAGAGAAGCAAATGGTCATTTCTCATGTGTGCCCTGACCAGGGATCGAACCTGTGATGTCTGCATGCCAGGTGGATGCTCTATCCACTGGGTCAACTGGCCAGGGCAAAACTGGGAAATTTAAAAATGTTTGTACAGAGTGGGTCAAATGTAGATTTATAGTTGTGAGTACATGAAACACATAGTTTATTCTTGTATTATTATTATTGTATTACTTTATTTACAATTATAAACCTACTTTTGCTCCTCTATGTATATATTTCATGTAGAAATACAATAGAAACCCATCATAAATTAACATAAATATCACACTTTTATGAAAACTGACTATATTTTCAGGAAAAAAAGAAATTTAGAAGAATGGTATATTTGAAAGTTTTGCAGATCTCTTTAATCTTTGGCATATTAGGAGACAGTTGGATTCTCCTGTATGTTACTCAATTCAACCTGCTGTAATATGGTGTTTTTGTTCAATTATATGCTGAAACTTAATCCTCGTACAGATAGGTAATTGGAAAGGGGAGTGTTTTAATAGCCTTTTCAGATAATGTGGTTCATTGATATTATACTACAAGTAGACAAATGGTAAATTTTGTAAGATTAATTAAGAGTTTGGATTCTAACTCAGATCAATGACTTTTTGTATATAAAATCCATATATTCTGCTCTACATCTGTTCTGATCTATTCTATTCATAGATCTTCTGCCTATGCATGATTTTGTAACATCTTGCCTTTATAACATCATTGTTTGCTGAGTTAAGCAGATCTTTAAATGTTGACAGATTTCATTAAATGATACAAAGAAAATCCCATTCATTAATATTATTTCTAGTTGATCAGAAAAGCCTTTAAATATTGGGAAACAATCAAATTCACAGTGATGGATACATGTTTTCCAACATTCTAATTTTTGCTTGAAAGATGGAATTTTATCATAGGTGATAAATACTATCATGTTTTCCTTGAAGTGACAGACTTGCTCTGTTCAGTTTTGAGAAAATACTCAATATGCATGTCTGAATAATTATTGCACAAGTGCTTTTCTTTGAGACAATGATCCCATTTCATTATGTAGCAGAAGTGCTTTGCTTCATTTTATTTCATTATACCAAAACTCAAGAGTTGAGATTTGGTAAAATTGTACTTTACCAAGACATAAGAAGAACTGGCCTCTAGAGTTTTTTGCAAGTCCATGGTGGTGAGGAGTACAATGACCACTACTCCATAAATAAAGTACTTAGTCTTTGTTTATGTTAAGATTCCAGTAGTTTTCCTCACCATTGCTTTAGTACCATTAGTGCAAGTGTGTGCACAGTGAAAAGGGGACACATAACAAATTTGACCTTGTAGAACCTCTGAAAAGGTCTAAGGTACTCCCAGGATTTTATCAACCACAGCTTGAGAATTGATGTTCTACGTATAAGATTTTGTTAGTTGTGTTCAATGAAACATACATGAAAGGGAAAGATACAGTTATTGATTAGACTGCGGACTGTGACCTGGAGAGTCCTTTTACTTTCCTCCTATATATCTACTTTTTCTGAGAGGACACCACATGTTTGTCAACTTATTTATTTGACCTATGACAGTTATCTGCTACATACTCAAAGGGACCAATTCATGATGCTGAAATAACATTTTGGGAGTGAAGAACTATAGCTTGGAATATTGGACAGTACAAAGGATTTAAGGACCAGAGTTCTAGTCCTGCCTCTGTTACTCATGAGGTTAAGTTCCGGGAATGTCACCTAACCTTTCTAATTATCAGGTTTCTCACCTCTCTTGTGGGATTACTGTAATATTATTTGCTCCTACCTTTTGCCAGGGTAGTTTTGATATTCAACTGATACCATCGGTTTTTTACCCCAGGTAATAAATATCTTCATCTTTACATCGTAATGCTGCATTTGGTATGTGATAGATGTTTATTGAGTCAATGAAAGAACTTTAAAAAAACTTTATTATGAAAGTTTTAAACATATACATAAATATAATTATATAATAAGCTCCTGTCTACCCTTCCCCCTAATACATTTGTAACTCTAGGAAATAGCAATATGTTTTTATATAAATGAAATGACACCCAGCAAAATTAAAATTAGGTCCTTATTATCATCAAACGCTGTACTCCTTTTGCATTCACATATCTCCAATTGAATTAAAATCTATTCATGTATATGTTTTTATAGTTGGTTTGTTCAAATCAAACCCACACAAAGTACAGTCATAGCATTTGTTTATTATGACTCTTGGTTTCTTTTAATTGAGATACTTTTATTTTCCCAGCTTCGCTCCTTTTTGATGCCATTAACTTGGAGAAACTGGAGCTAGTTTTATAAACTTTCCAGTGCTCAACGGTTTCCCTGTGCTGTTAGTTAGCTTCTTCCTCTATTCCTTACATTTCTGGTAAACCAGTCATTAGACCTAAGAGCTTGATTAGTTTTATATTTACCTTTCTGGAAAGAATGTTGTATCACATAGGAAGTGCATAATGTTTTTTAAAGATTTTATTTTACTAATTTTAGGAAGAGGAGAGAGAGAAAAGGGGTGGGAAGCAGGAAGCATCAACTTCTGGTAGTTACTTCTTGTATGTGCCTTGACCAGGTGAGCCTTGCGTTTCGAATCTGTGACCTCAGTGTTTCCAGGTCAGCACTTTATCCACTGCACCACCACAGGTCAGGTGCATGTTTTTTTTGGTGCCAGCCTTGATCAGTGTGTTTGAGTACTGGCAGCCTGATCATTCCATTGATGGTCATTGCCTGAGTAAATGAGCTTTGGACTATGAGGTGCTACATACATGAGTAGAGGTGGTATTGAGGTACCATTATAATTACTACTAATAGAATAGGGCAATATCTTTATTTGAGCAAAGTCATCAGTGGAATAAGAGCTGCTGATAGTAACAAGCCTCCAAATTAGTAACTGTAGATTTAACAGCAAGGGTAATTTTATATATGGTACAGAAAGCACTAACATTTTTTCTCCCATCATAATAGATTCAAAGCTTGTCTCTTAACATCAAGTCATATTAAAACAAATGCCTTTAAACTGTATTTTTTTATTTTAAAGGGACAGAGAGAGACTCAGAGAGAGGGACAGATAGGGACAGACAGACGGGAACGGAGAGAGAGATAAGAATCATCAATCATCAGTTTTTCGTTTTGACACCTTAGTTGTTCATTGATTGCTTTCTCATATGTGCCTTGACTGTGGGCCTTCAGCAGAGTAACCCCTTGCTCAAGGCAGCGATCTTGGACTCAAGCTGGTGAGCTTTTGCTCAAACCAGATGAGCCCGTGCTCAAGCTGGCAATCTTGGGATCTCAAACCTGGGTCCTCCTAATCCCAGTCCGACGCTCTATCCACTGAGCCACCGCATGGTCAGGCTAAACTGTATTTTTAATTTAAAAAATAAAGCTCTCTAAAATCTGTGTCTGAATGATTTTAAAGATTAATACAATTTTAAGAATTAATAAAATACTATTAAATTATAAAGTAAGTTTCCAAATGACAAAAAGAATTTGAACATACTCTTGGTAATGAGATTTAAGATGTTAGCAATAGATGCCACAATTTTTGTTTGATTACTTCTGTTAAAAAATTATTAAAACATTTTGTTTTATATGGTTCATAATGAATCCATTTATAGAGATGATTGTTGAACTCAAGTCTTGGAAAATTAAATGAAAACTGTGAACATTTGGAAAATATTATTGGTCTCTTCTTTTTGCTATTGAATATGTCTGTTAAAATGACACTGCAAGAAAAATAGTACGTCAAATTTAGATTAGAGGTTGAGGACAGGTGGCAAGTTTAGGAAATCAATATAATTTTTATGGAACCAAAAGTCTTGACCAATTTTTTGAAAAAGTGTTTTCCAGTTGTTGACTGTGGGACATGAAATATTGCCCAAGGACATATTATTAACTTATTTCTTTCTTCAATAGGAAAATAAAGAATGTTTCAAGCATAGTGAACCTGCAAAAAAAGAAGAGGAAACATATTATGAAAGATGTGGCTACAAGGTATGGATGCCTGCTATTATGTTAAATTGCCTATTTCGCAGTTTAAATTTATACAGCTGTTCTTAAAGTGACAAAATTATTGATCTCTGTTTAATTTATCAATGTGATACATTAGCCTATAAATGAGAAGCCATCTGGAGAGGTACGAGTTTTTGTTTTCATTATTTCTTTGTTTTTTATCTTGAATTAAGGAAAATACATGCATGACTTTTGGCTTGGAATGGTTTGGCCTTCAGTGGACGGCATGAAGTGGCTTGAGATCAAAGCTTGGGTTTGTTTTTTAAATTAAGTCCTGGATCTGATGCTGCCTCATTTTTATCTCTACCACCACTCCTCTCCCCACCTCTCCCAATAAAATTTTATTTAAAGGGCTAAAAACATTTTATTCGTTCAACAACAATGGATAGTATTTTTCCTGAAATATTTTAAGCCATTGTTTTTACATTTGCATTGTTAATAATTCCTTTTGGTTCTAAGTACCTTTGCCTGAATTATAGTGTCATATAGCATATGTTTTTATGTAATAAGGAAGCACATTTCAAACACTTGCTCAGGCTATTGGATAGAAAATATAATATTGAAATATTTGTTAGAAACAAATGAGTTGTCTGAAAGGCTATTATTTTTGAAGCATGACTGAAATTACCTTTGAGATTACCTAGTTGAATAACATGTTGGGTTTTTTATTGGGAGGGGTTGAAGGTTATGAAGTGAAGTTATGTTTAAATTATTTTAAAAAGACTATATATAGTTTTATAAATTTTTAAACCAAATTTCAGAAGCTCTTTGAAATACTTTTTGCCAAATCATGAATTTGAAATAAACTTTTTGCTTGTGAAACACCAATATAATATATTAACTCTATGCATGTCGTCTTGAAAGTTCTGGAAATTAATTTATCTGGCATAGCATTTCTAGAGGGAAGCATGAGTGGTGCAAGTGGTATGTATATGCATTTGGTTCTATTTTGTAGTGCTGGGCCAGTTTGAAAAATGTAGTTATATTTCTGATAGGTTCCTATAGTATGAAAGTTTATATTTGTATTTTGATATTTGCCATGAATATGTGGATTTCATTTACTTCTAATGTAGGAGATTAAAATGTTTTGTGTAACTTGAATAAATATGCAGAAAGAATTCTCATCTTTTGCTTGCCCCAACATTGTCAAACTCAAACTAGTTTAGAATAAAAATTATTTACACTGAGTTTAGTCTACTGACTTTGCCAGATTCCTAAATTTGAACCTTTCAGCTTTTTGATAAGGTAGGAAAAGAATTTATAACAATGGTGGCAACTTTGCTTTGCTCGGGTTACTCTGCCCATACGGCAGTATTTTTTATTTTTTTTATTAATTTTTTTTTTTTCAGAGACAGAGAGTCAGACAGAGGGATAGATAGGGACAGACAGACAGGAACGGAGAAAGGTGAGAAGCATCAATCATTAGTTTCTCATTGCCATTGCGACACCATAGTTGTTCACTGATTGCTTTCTCACATGTGCCTTGACCACAGGCCTTCAGCAGACCGAGCAACCCTTTGCTGGAGCCAGCGACCTTGGGTCCAAGCTGGCGAGCTTTTTTGCTCAAGCCAGATGGGACCGTGCTCAAGCTGGCGAGCTCGGGGTCTCGAACCTGGGTCTTCCGCGTCCCAGTCCCATATTCTATCCACTGCGCCACCACCTGGTCAGGCTATACGGCAGTATTTTTTGCTTACAGGGAGGAAAGCACTGAAGCAAAGTAATTACTGGGAAGTGTTGCTTGTAATGTTGAGTCCAGCTGCCATTCCATAATTGAAGCCACTTTTCATCCAAAATTTTTGGAGGAGTGACCTGTTTTTATGCTTAAAGAGAAGGCACAGGTTGTTTCTAAAACATTTTTAATATTTCCTTCTTGGTAGTAATGAAAATACAGCGTGTATTGCTTTTCTTTTTTTTTTTCACAGGAACAGAGAGTCAGAGAGAAGGATAGATAGGGACAGACAGACAGGAACGGAGAGAGGTGAGAAGCATCAATCATTAGTTTTCTGTTGCCGTCGCAACACCTTAGTTTTTTATTGATTGCTTTCTCACGTGTGCCTTGACCGCGGGCCTTCAGCAGACCGAGCAACCCCTTGCTGGAGCCAGCGACCTTGGGTCCAAGCTGGAGAGCTTTTGCTCAAGCCAGATGGGCCCATGCTCAAGCTGGCGAGCTCAGGGTCTTGAACCTGGGTCTTCCGCATCCCAGTCCGATGCTCTATCCACTGCGCCACCGCCTGGTCAGGCCAGCATGTATTGTTTTTATTCCTTTTTTTTTAATGTTAATTTTATTGATTTTAATGAGAGGAAGGGAGACAGCAGGAAAGAGACAGGAACATCAGTTTCTGTATGTGCTCTGACCAGAGATTGAACCGGGCAACCTTTGTGTTTCGGGGCTTTTATTCCTTTACAGAAACTAGTTCCCATTTTTTAAAGGCTTGATGCTGATTTGGTTTGTGAAAATATACAAGTTTAGTTTTTTATCTTAGTTTTCTTTTACGCTAATAATACTGACAAACCTAACCATTAACCATAAACTGTGGAATCGTAAATTACATAATTTTAGCCGTATAGCCTTTCTTAGTTGAATGTGAGTTTTTCCTTAATGTTGATCTTTTATGTTTTTGTGATCTTTTGGCATTTTATATTTGTCTTATGGTCAATTGGGAAACCATATTTCAGTATCTTTTTACAGAACACAGCATGGGGCTTATAAATTGCTTAACTCAATTTTCCTAAACTGTGAGGCGGCAGATTCAAGAAAATATATGAAGAGATAATTTTGGATGGTCAAGAACCTGGAGAGGAAGATACACAGAATGATTTGAAAGTTCATGAAGAAAACATCACAATTGAAGAGTTAGAGGTAATCTCAACACCCACTTTATCTCATTTTCTGTCACACCTTTCATTCCCTGGAGCAAGTAGTTGAGTTCATCAGATTGCTCAATTCAGAGCACAGTGTGGTCTTTGGTCTTTACACAAAAGCCCTTCTTTTGTTCCATGCTTCACTCTCCTTTTTCCTCATTTTCCACTCACATACCTCTGATTCCTGCCTTCAAAAGTAGTCATTCTAATATGTATGATGTACACTGTTTTATTTTTTGGTGGTCTTCTAAAACCAGTAGTGTTTTTTGAACATGCGTTTTTGATTGGTATTTACATTTAAATGGTATTGTACTGTGAAATTTTTTATTGTTTATTTTATACTTTGAACTGTGTTTTTAAAATCCATCCTTGCTGTCTTATGTACATCTAAACCTCTTCTTTTAACTGCTGAGTAATGAAAGGTCGGCCAAAGGGGGAATACACCTATCTGCTGGTCTGACTCCTAAGGAAGCGATCTCTCTAACATGCAGGGTTTAATAGGGAACCGTTGGTTGGAGGCTATCAGGCGTTAGAGGAATGGGGAAAATGCGGTTTTGGCTGTGGATGTGAGCTTTACCCTTAAGAGGGTTTCGGGATAGTCCCATATCTGAGTTAGTCAACCTGGATGTTGGGGGCAGTGATCTGGATCATCCTGTTTGTCAGAATTTTTTTTATGAGGAGGGGGTAGGGACCCTGGCTGCAACCCAGTCAAGTAATAGTTCATAATAGCATTCACTACCTTTATGATGTTCCTTCCCCTGTAATGATGGACAACTAGATTGTTCCCAGCTTCCTATTACAACAGACAATTTTGTGATAAATAATCTTGTACATCACCCCCATGAACTCAGAAGTGGGATTGCTGGGTTTACATTTATTCAACTTGTCTAAGTACTGCTGAGTTGCTCTCCAGAATGACCGTACCAGTCTGTACTCTACCAGCAGGGTATGTCTCACATCCTACATCCCTGTCAACACTGGGCATTCTTTTGCTTTCTAATTTTTGTCAGTATGTTGAATGTGGGGTGATATATGTAATCTCAGCTAAAGTGAACATTGTATTATCCAAATAACTAGCTCGAGCAAACAATATGGCTTAGTTTAAAGTTCTTAATACTTAAGAAAATGTAGAGTGTTAGATTTTCCTTTTCCTTTCTTCATCCCTTACACTATCTGTAGACTAATTTTATTGGAATAATTGATGTGAGCAACCACTTCTGGGTTTTATTTCCTTTAGCAGCTTTTTGAGAAATTGTATACCACACAATTTACTAATTTAAAGTACATAATTCAGTGGTTTTTAGTATATTCATGGGGTGGTACAATTATTATCACAATATAATTTTATAATAATTTTGTTCTTCTGGAAAAGAATCTCCTATGCATTAGCAGTCATTTTCCTTACCCTTCTTCTGTCTTTTGATTCATAAAAATAACATGCTTTTGCCTCACTGGTGGTGGCGCAGTGGTTCAAACATCCACCCACAATGCTGGGTTTGCTGGTTTGAAGCCCCGAGGTTGTTAGCTCTGAGCGTGGGTTTATCAGCATAGGGTCACTGGCTTGAGTAGGGGAACCATCCACATAATCCCAAAGCTCACCAGCTTGAGCCCAAAGGTCACTGGTATAAAAAGCTCAAGGGTGCTGGCTTGAACAAAAGGACACTGGCTCGGCCCTAGTCAAGGCACATACTAAAAGCAATCAATGCACAGCTAAAGTGAAGGCAGCAATGAGTTGATGCTTTCACCTTTAATCTCTCTTTCTGTTTCTCTCTCACTCTCTATCTTTCCAAATAAATAAATAAATAAATAATAAAAGATAACATGCTTTCAAAATTCAAATGGCAAATTGGTATTTTTCAAAAATTTTATTTAGAGGTTCCTTTAGGCTTTTAAATATAAAAGAACAGTCTGTGTAATGAAGAGCTGTGTTTACACTAGTGTTGACAGCATATATACTCCAGTTTTGCTCATGAGCAGGAGCATTGTTTTTCTGCAGGCCCTGGGAGAATCTTTAGGAAAAGGTGATGATCATAAAGACATGGACATCATCACCAAATTCCTTAAGGTAGGTACTTTTAGGATAAGAAAGGAAGGCATTTGGTTGGTTAAGAACTGTTCTTATATTTTAGGATGTCAAGGACTAAAGACGGGGAAGAGAAAGCTCAGCAAGCCCTTCTGGCGTGTATACTGTTTGTGTACACTTGGACTCTGGGGGCTGCTGTGCCTTGGGCACGGGATGTTCCTCGTGGCACTTTCTTTAAAGCTGACTTATTAATGTTAACAAAGGAAAGGATTACAGCAGTGGAATGAGCACGAAGTTTGGGGAGTTCTACAGTTTTTTAAAGGAGTGCCGTGCGGGGAGAGTGCTAGTAGCTTCTCAGAGAGATGATGACATAAGGAAAGGAAGGAGGTAGGAAGACATTGACAGTGACAAAAGCAAACACATCAGTGACCTTTCAGAGACTGTGCATTCTCTCAGCTCTGCAGAGAGCTGCCTGTTTGTGCGCTGAAATGCTCGTTCCACCTTTCTTCTCGGCAGTCGTGTCTGCAGCAGTTTAGGTAGAGTGTGTGCAAATCCCAGGTTCATTTCAGCCTGTATTTAGAAATTATTTGTGTCTGGCCACGAGACTGAAATGCAAGATGCTTTTATTTGCATTTACAGTTGAAGAACAGCATATTAGTCATCAGGATTCTGAATCCATTCAGGAGATGATGTGGAACTAGATGGGGCACGGAACTAGTTATGAACTATAATTTTCTCCTGGAGTGACGTCTCTCCTTACATAGATAGGATGGCACAGGGACTGCACTTGGGGGGGCATGTTCTCCTCAGCCTTCACTGTCTGTCTGCCTCTAGAAGGGTGCTCTTTGGACAGGGGAACTGAACCCAAGGGGCCCGGCAGTCGTTTTCCGGGGTGGGGTCAGGAGAGCGTATGGGTCATCGTTTCTTTTATTTCTCTTTCTTCTTTTCTTTCCTTCTCCTTTAGTTAGGCACATTAGTGGGAATTTTTAATTGAATTACTATATTGTCTTTACTGCAAAAACTTGGGGGTTGATTAAATATCACAGCACACATAGTATGGCTGGTAATCTAGGTGCAGTGAAGTTTATGTAATAGAAATACAAGTAATAGTTTATTTCTACCAGTTAGTCATGTAATTTGGTCATTCTTTTTTAGGGGGTAATTGATTATTTTTGAGCTAGGAATGTGTATAGAATAGAGAAGTATGTGAATTGTCAAAAGCGCTACTTCAAACCAGCCATTACAGAATAAGCAGGTATAGTTGACTACTTAAATATTAATGGATGATCTTGCAATCAGTCAGGAAATTTACGCTAAGGAAGATAATACTGTATTTCCTTATGTATAAAACGCACATTTTTTCAAAAAATTTGGGGACTGAAAACTGGGTGCGTCTTATACACTAGTTGTAGGGGTTTTTTAACTTGCATTTTCTGCTTTTTTATGCTTGTTTCTGAGCTCATTGTTATAGATGAATAAAACTTGAGTTCAGTAACTTTATGTAATGCATTTTTTTTTCAAGTTTTGGGCCCCCAAATTAAGGCAAGTCTTTTTTTTTTTTTAGATTTTACTTATTCATTTTAGAGAGAGGAGACAGAAAGAAGAGAGGAGGAGCAGAAAGCACCAACTCCCATATGTGCCTTGACTAGGCAAGCTCAGGGTTTTGAACCGGCGACCTCAGCATTCCAGGTCCACGCTTTACCCACTGTACCACCACAGGTCAGGCAAGGCAAGTCTTATACACGGGAGTCTCTTATACATGGGGAAGTAAGGTAAATATACTGTTTTGTGTACTAAGAACCTTTATAACTTGTTCAACCACTGGGTGTCATTGTAGTCTAAATTTAGTCCTTCTTTTAACAGTCCTTCTCAGTGTTTGGGCTAAAGAACTGAATGCCAGAGATTATGTGAGGCACAGTGTGCAGGGTAACTGAACAGTGCTACTCAGAAACAGTCCTGTCTCACACCCCTTTTCAGAAAGCTACAGAAAATGGTGAAGTTTCCCAAAAATGTTTTTTTTTAACTGATTTTTAAAAAATGCAGTGTGTCTGTAAAGTCATGGTGCACTATTGACCGGTCACAGGACAGCAACAAAAGACAATAGAAATGTGGAATCTGCACCAAATAAAAGGAAAACCCTCCCAGTTTCTGTAGGATGATGTGGCAGCATGTACAGATGATGACGTAACACCATGTATACGGCGGAGCAGCCCATGGCCATGCCAGCAGAGCAGTCTGTGACGGCAAACACCTATCTTGACATGTTGGAATTGTATGCAGTGCTACAATTTCGAGAAGGTGTCATCTTTCAACAGGCTGGCGCTCCTCCACACTACGCCACCATTGTTCGTGAGTTTCTGGATAGAACATTCCCCCGGCAGTGGATAAGCAGGGGTTCTGTCAAGCCGTGGCCACCACGATCCCCGGATCTGACACCCTCAGACTTTTACTTTTGGGGTTATATGAAGCAACATGTGTACATTGAACATATCAATGATAGTAATCACTTAAAACAGAATCACGGACGTTATTCACTCTGTTCAACCAGACATCCTTACCCGTGTGTGGCAAGAACTTCACTATCGTTTGGATGTGTGTAGGGCAACAAATGGAGCCCACATCGAACTGCACTGAATAGGTATGACATTGGGAGAGTTTTCCTTTTATTTGGTGCAGATTTCACATTTCTATCGTCTTTTGTTGCTTTTGTGACCTGTCAAAAGTGCACCATGACTTTACGGACACACTGTAGAATACAGGCAGTCTCCAGGTTACAAACGAGATAGGTTCTGTAGGTTTGAAAATGTATTTGCCTGACTAGGCAGTGGCACAGTGGATAGAGTGTTGGACTGGGACTCAGAGGGCCCAAGTTTGAAACCCTGAGGTTGTCACTTTGAGCATGGGCTCATTTGGTTTGAGCACAACTCACCAGCTTGAACCCAAAGTCACTGGCTTCAACAAGGAGTCACTCGGTCTGTTGTAGCTACCTCCCACCCACCACCCAGCCCCCGGTCAAGGCACATATGAGAAAGCAATCAATGAACAACTAAGGTGCCACAACAAAGAATTGATGCTTCTTATCTCTCTCCCTTCCAGTCTGTCTCTATCTGTCCCTCTCTCTGTCTCTGTCACAGAAAAAATAAAAAGAAAATGTATTTATATGCATAGAAAGGTTAAAATAAATACTGTTATGACAAACATCTGTGTATATTGTATTTAGTAGGTAAATATATCTGTTCCAGTTTACATACAAATTCAACTTAAGAACAAATCTATAGAAACTATCTTGTTCATAACCTGGGTACTACCTATATATATAATTAGAATAGATGCAGTCAGTCATTACACACATTTACTCTCAAAATTAATTATGCTGTTTTTCTTTTTCAGAATCTTCCTGTTGATATTAAAGAATCTATAACAAATTAAATGTGAAGTACATTACCATGCTGTGCATTGGAATTATGGTTATGAGTCTATTTAGGTTGTGCACATAATATGTTCATTTAGTCTGGGAGTGTTTTATGTAGGACATTTAAGAATATACATGAGGTTGATTTGAATTATCCTAAAAAAGGAACACTTTAAATATATTGTTCACAAAAATTAGGGGATATTTCAAAATGAATATGAAGCAATGAGATATCCCCTAATTTTTGTGAGCAGTGTACATTTGATGTTTAAGTCTGGTATTGACAAACCTTTCCCTAAAGAATCCTAGGTCTCTGTGTCAACGACTCACCCTGCAGCTGCAGAGTGAAAGCTGCCTGTGGTGGTGTCCCAGTAACACCTCATTTATAAAGCCTGCAGGTGGCCTGTGAGCCATAGTTTGCTTACCCTTGGTAAAGGTATAAGTCCAAATTTTTCTTTTTTATTTTAAATCTTTTTATTTTATTTTTTAAATTTAATATGATTTCAAGTGTCCTACTCAATATAACACCCTCAACTCCCTGCATTGTGCCCCCCATGCCCCATGCAGTCTCTCTCCATTCCCATTTCACCCCTATATTTCCCTTCCCCTTACCTCCATCTTCCCTTTTCCTCTGCCAGTTGCTGCCCTGTTATCTGTATCAATGTGTTATGTATATATAATTGGGCTAATCCCTTCACCTTCTCTGATTCCCAACTTCTCATCCCCCTTCCCTCTGACAGCTGTCCTTCTATTCCTTGTGACCCTGTCTCTGTTTCTATTTTGTTCCTCAGTTTATTGTGTTTATTAGATTCCACATATAAGTGAGATCATGTGATATTTGTCTTTCTCTGCCTGGCTTATTTCATTTAGCATAATACTACTCTCCAGGTCCATCCATGCCATCACAAAAGGTAAGATTTCCTTCTTTTTCATAGCTGTGTAGTATTCCTTTGTGTATAAAAATACCACAACTATTTTATCCATTTGTCCACTGTTGGACACTTGGGTTGTTTCCAGATCTTGGCTATTGTAGACAATGCTGCAGTAACATAGGGGTACATATCTTTTTCTGAATTAGTGTTTTCAGATTCTTAGGACATATTTCTAGAAGTGGGATAGCTGAGTCATTTGAACAAGATAGAATGTATTGGAGAATGACTCCACTGGGGTTCCATAGGCTGTCCCCCAGTGTCTCTCCCTGGGCCACCAACTTCACCCCCTCTTCACGTGACTCTAGTCTTCCTAGCCCTCCCTCTGCTGGAGCCCCAGGTAAGTGGCTGTGAATGAGATTTTCTGTGTGGGCCACTTAAGACGGAGCCTGCATCTCTGAGAGCTTCCGTCTCTTTCTCACAGACGGAAACCTTGGCTCTTTTCATCCCAAATGCTATATGGGCGCCTCTTCTACACTCTCGGGGTCTAGGCCAGGGTCCCGGCCTGGGGCTGAGAACCCTCCCCTCTCAAGGCGACCTTCCCTGCAGTCAGAGTCCCTCTGAACCCTCAGCCACTTGCTCCCGGAAGCAAGCAGCCCTGTCCGTGTCTTCGCTTTTTCTACCAGTCTTGGTGTGGTTTCTGTGATTCCTGGTTATGGACTCCTCTTCATTTAGTCCAAAGTTGATTTTTCAGGATGATTGTTCTTAAATTTAGTTGTAATTCAGTTTGGTCCTGGGAGGTAGCAATTGGGATGTCTGCCTACTTGGATGTCCGAAAAAAAAGGAGACTTGGAGAACAGGGAGATTTAAGTAGCATATAAGTGAAGCCTGCAAAGGTGAGCAGTGGAAGGCAAAAAATCTGAATATTGTCAGGAATGGCTCATCCATTGAGCCCCACGAGGGTGGGGATCACATCTGCCTTCTTTTCTGTTATGGCAGCACCTACCCCAGTTCCTGGCTGGTAAGCACTGCATATGTAATTCCCTAAACAAAGACAAATGTCGGGCGGGTAGGAAAACTACAAATTGCATTGGCTATGGCACCAGGGTGACTGGGGCTGTGTGCCTGCAGGCAGGCAGGTTAGGACTTCTATTTTAAGATGAAAAAATATGAGTGTATTTATTTATATGTTAAAGTGGCCAGGCTTGGTTTAGAAAAAAGACATTTATCTTCACTGGTTTCTGTCGTTACGTTTTGTGGATATAGTTTTAAGGTTGGCAGGCGGGAGGCTTGTGTGGGGTGGTGGACAAAGTGAACTGATCTCATCTTTTAGGTGTTTGGCTCAGGGGCCAGCATTTAATCTGTTCACACATTGGTCGTGGGCCCCGTGCAATCTTCCCGATCGCCCCGGCCTGCAGAGTCCCCACTGCTTTCAGAGTCTGACTGCTGTGCAGGGGTGCACAGTTTCAGGTTGGATTATGGGCCAAAAGAATACAAGTGTTTTTTTGTCCTTTACAAAACAATAATTTATAATTTGGAAATTGGCCTGTGCATTATGTTATAGCAGATTTTAGAAGTCTGTATTTGATTTTTGAGCCATTTAATTTCTCCTTTCCCCAGGGACTTGGGGTTGCTAGTAAGCTGACCAGCCACAGCTCTGATGTGAAAGGCTAGTATGCTGCTCAGTAGGCGCTGACCGTGAAGCTATATCTCACAGTGCCCACCACACTGCCATGCTCTGCCTGGTGCTGAGGGTCTGCAGGCCATACTTCTTCATTGGCCGGCTTGTTTTTAGGTGGCTCCAATAGTAAGCACACGAGAGACTGGGCCGGAGGAGGGCAGAAGGGATCTGCTGCTCTCCGTTAGCTTCTAGTCCCTAACAGGAATGACACAGCTCAGTGACGAGAATTACTTCCTGCAGGAGTTGGTGCAAGTTCACAGGCTTTCCACTTGTTCAGCTTCAACATGCCTCTCAAAGCTCAGAGCAGCCTCCACCGGGACTCCTCTGGAGGTTTGAACTTGGCTCTGTGGTATCTTGCCAAGGTTCCAAGGCACCAGTGCCAGCCGAGCAACGTCCATTCCTCAGGTCTGAATCCCAGCTCCAAAGGATGTCACTCACACGCTTCTAATTCTGATAATCCTGTGTCTGTTTCCCATCCTTAGAAGCGGTAGCTGTTTCCTGTGCTTGTCACCTCTGTGACATCTCAGTATCCCCTTTTGGCTGTCACCTCTTCACTATCAGGCTAACAATAATTTTTTATCAAATCTCTGTTAAAATAATTGGTGTGGGTTTGGTCCCCTGATACAACAGGCAGTCAGATTTGCAGCTCTGGCGCAAAGAGAATGAGAGCCAGGTCCTTGTCCCAGCAACCCCAAGTTCAAATCATTGTTCTGCTAGCACGCATCAGCATAACATGGGGACTTCCCACATTAAGATTATTAGATTGTGCAGTTCACTACATACAGGGAGAGCTGAGGTTATAGGAAAACGAGTATTTACCTACTGTCTGGTCACTAAGTCTTACCCTGTCCCTAACTCCTTTATTCTGCTGTTCCTCAGTCTTTTCAAGGCTTCATCCTGTTTACTCCTATTTTCTGCTTTCTCACTATCTTCCTGGCTTCACTTTCTCTCTGATCCATGTAGATGCCATTGTCATCCTTTTAGTCCCTGCCACTCTCTCGCCCTTTTGTCCTCCTGCCACACCACACTACAAAATCGGTGTGCTCCCCATGCCCTGGCTAATAAGTGTCAGGAGGGAATGCAAAGCCACCAAGTGTCCAGTGGCAGCTGGGCCCTAAGGGATCCTGGAACATGTTCTCCATCTTCATCCCTCAGGCTATCCATATAACCTAGCCCTCATCACTCAGCTCTGTCCTGGCCCCACCCTGCTAGCCCTGGACCCTCTCATGGGAGCATGGTCTCACCTATCTTTTCTCACACCAGGGTGAATATGGAGCAAGCTTAAGGTTTTTACCACCTCCACAGCTGCCAGCGGTTCTCCAGATCTGACTTGAGAAAAAAGTCCCTCCTCCTTGTCAGAGGCTAAATCATCTACTGTCTCTGCTTTCTTATCACTTCCTACTATCTTATATAATTTACTTTTTCTTCTCTACCTCCCTCCACCCCCAAATATAATATAAATCTCTTCAATGAAGGGACTTTACATTCATTAGTTTTGCTGAAGACATGAAGTGTGAGAGACGTGAAGCGTGAGAGAAACGATCATGGATGAATCCAAGGTTTTTGGCTTGAGCAGTGAGGGCTGGAGTTGCCCATAACTAGGCAGAAGAATGCAGCAGGTTTGGAGGGGAGGCTCAGAAATTCAGTCTGGACATGTTATCATGTTAGACATTCGTGTGGAGAGGTTGAGTAGGCAGTAGTAGGGCATATACGTTTCAGAGAGGAGGTGCAGGATGCAGAGAAAACCTTTAAAACCATGACTTGAGGTGCGGGCTACAAGAAGAGTGCGCATAAGGAAGAGGTACCCAAGAACTGAGCCCAGGTCACCCCACTGCCGAGAAGCCAGGGAGATAAAGAGAAACCACCAAGGGGATGGGAAAGAAGGACTCACACTCAACGGAGGAAAAACCTGGGATCCCAGAAAATGTTAACCATGAAAAGCAAGAGGGATCAGTTGGTAAGTCATGTAAAATGAAAACAGTTGGATTTTAGCAATGTGGGGAGTCCTCCTTGACCTTGGCAAGAATGATTTTGGTAGAAGGGGGGGGATGAAAGCATGATCGGAATAAATTTGATAGTAAATGGTTCTATGTTGTTGGGGTACAAATTATGAAGAGATAAAAAAGGGTCTCATAAGAAACCTTGGGGTGCAGTTGTAAATGAATGGGCTGTACCAATAAATCTGCTCAATATACTCCTGAATTGTAATCCAGGCCCTTCAGCTCTTGCCCGGATAGATATTGACTATTCTGGGAGCATGGCTTTGTGCCAGGCAGTTATACTCCTGTGAGTTCTTTCAACTTTTCCTTTCTGTCTCTTTGACCAATCATCTCCTTTAATGAGGAATCTGTGAGAGATCCTATTTATGCACTTGACATCTTATCCTTGGGACTCATTTTAATCTCCTCCTTCTGTTTAATGTTGATAACCTGATTTCCTCCTATGTTGTGGTTGTGTGCCTGTTTGACTAATTCTTCAGAGTGGAAGCTTCTGAAGACCTGGCTGCAGCACAGAACGTGCAGTGAGTACCTTGAACTGCAGCCTGATACCTGCTTTCAAGCCCTCATCGGGACAATTTTATGTCTGAGCTTTTCTGACTTGGTTTTGCGGGAGAAAGGAAAGGTCTGGCTATTTCTAATGATTTCTTCTGGGGTTTGGTGGAATATTTTTGGAGTGTGTGTGTTCTCTAATAACCAAGATAACTGTTTGGAATTGCTTTGTGGCACTTTGTAAGGGGGCAGTGTATGGTTAAAGGCAGGAAGTAGTGGGGAAATAAATGGAAAAGTCCCAGCTTCCTGTGTGAGTTGTTTTCATGTGATAGAGCCTACTGAGTAGATACTAGATTTATTTACTAAACTGTGACATTGACATGTAAAAGATTTGTAGGAGATCTGTTTATTTGAAATTAGTGTAGATTATCTTGAGACATGAAGGCTTTAGTTGCTTTCCCAGGGAAAGGCTTAGGAAGTATAAAATTCTGTCTCAACGAGCTCACTTCCAGACATGCTTTGTGTTCCCAGAGATTGCTCTCATTTTTGGCAAGGCCCATTTTGGTGGCGTCCACCTGGGGAGGGCTTTTTCACCTAAGGATGTCTTGGTTTCTAAAGTCTAGCTTTCTGCTGGTTAATAGATGCATGTTGGGTTAGGTTAGGGGGGGGGGCAGGGGTTTGACTGCAGCCAAGTCTCTACTGAAGTCAGCTGATCACCATTTTGCTCATAACCATGAGGCTTTTTGTACCTTCAGGACCAGTAGGCTGTTGCTTTGGTGATATGACATGAAGGGTCGGTGACAGAGTTTGAGCTGTGGTGTAAGCAGAGGTGAACAGCCATGGTGGTAAAGAGGCTAAGCATCTTACCCTGTGCATTCGACACAGAACCAGGGACCAAACGGAGACAGGCTATGCCTGACTTCCAGAGCCCAGGGTATCTCTTCCACTGGGGCTAATTGTTGGGAACAGCGCCCATACCGGTCACATGCTGCATGCATATGGGTAACAGTTTGTCATGAACAGTGATATAAATACTAAAATAGCATCCTGACTAAGACTGATCTCCAAACCCACATCCTTTTATGGAGTAAGAAAAATACATAATTGAAAATATGTAATCTTTGTATAAGTAACAAAAGGGAAATAGAATAAGAATTAAACTCTACAAAATGAACCACATTCATCTACAACATCAAGACAATAAAAATAGCATCTGTACAACAGACAAATGGATAAAAATGCTGTGGTACATATGCACACTGGAATATTACTCAACTGTAAAAAAGAATGAAATCTTACGATCTGTGACAGAATGGACGGACCGAGATAGAGGGTTATTACACTAAGTGAAGTAAGCCAGATAACACATGATTTCACCGATATGTAGAAACTAAAGCACAAAATAAATAAATAAACAAAATAGAAACAGAATTACAGAGATCAGATGGATGTGTTAGATGAAAAAGGAGAAGGGATTAAGAAGTACAGATTAGTAGTTACAAAACACTCACGGGATGTAAAGTACAGCCTAGGAAATATAGCCAACAATATTGTAAAAACTACGTACGGTGCCAGATGGGTGCCTGAAATATCAGGGGAGGGGGACTACTTGTAAATGATATGGTTGTCTAATAGTTCTGCTGTACACCTGAAACTAATATAGAATGTTGGATGCAAACTGTGGTTAAAAGATAAAATTAAAAAAATTAGTAAAATGAATAGCACCTATAGATGAACTTTAAAAAATGAGCTTAGTGAGGACACAAGCACCCAAGTTACAGATTCCTAGAGCATGCTGAAGCATTCATCCCTTAGAAACAAAATCTCTAAGAAGTAACTGAGATCTCTTCATTTTAAAAATGCTTTAATAAGTGTCAACAACACTGTTTTTCAAAATGTAAAGGTACTATACAAATTCTTAATACAAAAAGAATAAATTAAAAGCAGATTTATTTTTAATTCTGCAACTTTGTCTACAACATACATCTTCTTCATTGATTACAGTTGAAGAGAATCCAGTAAAATCATTTTACATGCTCTACAGTCAGTTTCAGGAGCAACCTAATCCATTCCCTCCCATTATTAAACTAGAGTCCATTTTACACAACTTGTAATAAACTATTAACAATGTGTAAGAAAAACTTTACATCTAGTTAGCTAAGCAGTAACTGGTCATCTGATAGCACCTGGATGGGTTTTGCTATATTCAGAACTAAACTAATACTGAATGAAAACAAATTCAAATTTTAACATCTCCAACAATCACCTCCATATAATAAAATAAAAACCCCCACCTGTCTCACAACAAACTCTGATTGATGTGTTTTCACCAGTCTTCTTGCTAAACAGGCAGTTTCTTACACGTATCCACAGAATCCAGTAGGGGCTTTATATCAGACCAGGGGCTTCATAGTTCCCAGTTTCATTTTAAAGAAATAGGGATCTATAAGAGCTTGCAAGTGCTTGTACACTATATTGTTTCCCACCACATTGATCATCATGTCAGTCTCAAAGGACTAATACTTTGTCACTTTGTAGTCACTAAACACAGCTAAACAGTAAAACCTGTTTTACTTCATCTCTGTCTTTACTACCAGACTCTCATGATGTTTGAACTGTAACCCTCCTCTCACTCCATTCCTTTCTGCCTCCTGGAATCCAGAACCTGGGTGTTTAGAAATAATTTTCATTTCTCATTCCTTGTAGCGCCGTTGGGCTAAAAGCTTGACCCGATTGGCTTCAGACTTGATGTCAAACTACTGTGCATGTTGTGTAACCATGTCACCTTTTCTATTTTCCCTTTGACTTTTCCTGTTGCACATAGGTCAGTTTGATTATCCACATATCAGCTTTTGGGAGAAAAGAAAATGGCCCAATGTATAATGCTTCCAAGTGGGGAAGGGAAAGAACTGCTGTTTGTGGCTTTGGCCATCGAAATAAGAGCAAACAAAAAACAAAACCAAAACAATACTCTCACCCCAACCAACCCCCCAAATCACTCAGTAACATTATAACCAGTTTTGTTTAGCCTGCAGGGTTTACCCTAAAGTGTTCTGTGAATATTAATCCCATTCACAAACTGGTATTAGTAACCTAGCCTCCCACAGAGCCTTGCAGAGGAGGCCCTGAATTGTCCAGACGGTCCCAGCCTGCTGAGTCCACATGCTTTGCCAGCTGCAGCAGAGGCTGCAGCATGGTATTTTGTTTAAGGTCCATCCACACCCTCCTGGTCTGGTGGTCTATTGTTATTCTTGGATTCCATGTACATGAATAACGAAGATTTTTCTTTTTATGCTAAAGCTGAATTCAGTCCTGCTTTCCCACAAAACTATCCCCTCCCGGCTCCTGTCTCTGGCTGTACAATGCTTTCTGATAGGAAGTCATTAAGAGTGAGAAAAAACAGCCCCGCCACCCACTTGCGCCAGTAAGCACAGTATGGTACCTCTGTGGAGACAGTGTTTATGCCATTTTGAATTACCCAACTAAGAGTGTGCACTTGTTACTATTATAAAAGTAGTTCTGAGGCCTTTGAAGATTGATGGCTTTCCAGTTGTGTATCAAGCGTAGCTCAAAACACATGTAAACGTGCAGCTCCCAAGCCTTTTTGCTTTTCTTTCTTCTTTTGGTGGCTGCAGACAAATGGGGTGCATCAAGGTGGCTGACGATGCTATAGGCACACGGGCGCCCTGGGAGCTGGCATTTTCTCCAACCCTGCTCTGCCTAGTAGACATGGGAGTAAAAATTTTCTACTTAAGGGCATAGTTGGGTTTTTTGAATAAGTGACACATTGGTAACTGAAGTCGGATCTGAGTTCTTTGTCACACAAGTGCTATCAAACATACAATGAGCCACAACAGTTAAACACTTTGAATGAATTGCAGTGTGCTTTTCCCTTGGTTTCCCATAAAAAATATAATGAAACACCTTGTGCAAAAAAATAGTATACAATTTACTGGTTGTTTTAATGAGAGAACCACTTTTGGCAATCACTGCCTTACATTTTCTACAAATCCCCAGAGGAAAGCACCTCTGTCTTGGGCTTGGGAGCCGAGCAGGGCTAAAGGTGAGCACTGCTGCTCTCCACAGGCCCGTCTCCTCCACGTCTGACTCGTGGAGCTCCGAGTCAGCCCCGCCAGCCAAGACCGCGCTGACCTCACCATCACATCAGCTTAATGTTTCAGGCTCTCCGCGGAGTAGGTGACCGGGAAGAGAAAGGGATAAAGAGGGGAAACAATTTACGAATGGTTGACTTTGACTCATGGTGTCTTGTAGCAGTTCAGAATTTTAGAGAGATTTCATTGCACAAAGAATGTCTTCCTCTTGGCCCCTCTTATTAATTTTTTAATCTTTTAAATCTTTGGCAGCGTAGAACTGACGATGACCCTCTGATGCATCTCCGATGTGTTAAGCCTCCTTTTTCATTCTCCCCACTCCCCCAAGGAATGTCTGTCAATTAGGCTTCCCCACCAGGCAGCCTCCTCTTGAAGTGCTGAGCTGGCCGCCAGGGGGCAGCTGGATTCCAGCTCAATAGTCTTGCTGGATCACCCGCAGTGAGTCTCCTTTCCTGCTCTCTGTACAGGTCTCCCATCCACAGGAATCTGATGCCAGCCAGCCTCCCTGATGGTTCCTGGCCTGAGGGCTGGCATGGCAGGGGGGAGCCACCAAGGTGCTACTGAGGACGGATGCCTGGCTTTCTGTGGGCAAGAAAGCCCTGGGACACACAGTGGGACCGGAAACGTCCAGAATGTCTCCTTAGTCAGGTTTCCGAGTGTGAGGGGATGTAGAGACAGGAGAAAAAGTGCTGAGGGCTGAAGCTGGTGCAGGGTGCCAGTGCGTCTGGGTAAGGCAAATGAGAGGCAGTGAGGTGATCTCAGAATGGTGCTGAGGCAGTCAGATCGAGGCCGCTGGCTCACACGAGGGTGCCAGGCTTGGCTTTCTCCTGCCCACACCACTGGACGTCAGCTAGTTCTGGATAGAGGGAGGCATCCAGGAAACAGCCATCACTGTAGCCCCTGCAGGGAAGCCAAGGAGAGGAGATGGTGAGTGGGGAATGGCCTCTACCAGCCTGTTTTCAGAAGTGTGTTCTCATTTGGGTGGGTTTCATACTCAGCAGTCTTCCCTGTCCACAAGAAACTAGGTCTGATGCCGCACTGAGCAGATAGAAGGCTCTCATAGACTGAATAATCCACATAAACGGGACCTAAACCTTGAAGTATGCAGGAGGAAAGTGGAGCTAACGCTTACTAATGCAGCTGGGCTGTGTGCCAGAACCCACGGGAAATTGCAAGAATACTCAGGTGTGGGCCCCACCCCAGAGATGCTGCTTTAGGTGGTATGAGGTGTGCTTGAGCATGGGGAGCTTTCAAAGCCCCCATGTGATCCTACTGTGCAGCCAAGGGACAGAACCCCCTGGGCTGGATTTCCCGGGGCTTTTTCCACAGAACCGCTGCTTTGGGCTGTCCTCCTGGGACCTGGGGCTAAACCCATTTCACCACGAGATCTTTGTTCTGTCCTAGAAGCACATTTAAAGCATCAAGTTTCCTCATTGTGAAACTGAGGTCATATTTTGAATCGAGTTTTTAACTTCTTTTTTTTTTACAGGGACAGAGAGAGAGAGAGATGGACAGGAACAGACAGACAGGAACGGAGAGAGATGAGAAGCATCAATCATTAGTTTTTTGTTGCCGTTGTGACACCATAGTTGTTCATTGGTTGCTTTCTCACATGTGCCTTGACTGCGGGCCTTCAGCAGACCGAGCCACCCCTTGCTGGAGCCAGCGACCTTGGGTCCAAGCTGGTGAGCTTTTGCTCAAGCCAGATGGGCCCGCGCTCAAGCTGGCGAGCTCGGGGTCTCGAACCTGGGTCTTCCGCATCCCAGTCCGACGCTCTATCCACTGTGCCACCGCCTGGTCAGGCCTTGAATTGAGTTTATAAAAACTGAATCAATGCTGACTATATGAAATAACATGTTTTGTGATTATAAAAAAGGTATATGGAAATACAAGAAAGTATACAGAAAGTAAGGGGCTTTCAAGTCTCTCAGGTTCGTGTCCTTCAGGGGAGGCTGTGCTTAAGGCCTAGGGTAACATTCCTGAGAACGACGCTGGGCTGAGACTGAGTCAGTAGGTCTGTGTGGTTATGGCTGGATTATGAAGTCTGACCTCTCCAGAGCACAGGCCAATGAGGGGGTGGAAAGATCTACTTGCAAACACAGGACTTTCCATAAATGTCAGAAGTCTCTCCCGTGCTGCTGATCTCCCCATACCTACTGCTAGGGCGACAGGAAGAGCCCCTAATCCAATGTGGTTCAAAGAAAAGCAAGTTTAAAGAGCACCTGAAGCAGCCTCAGGAACAAGTTGACAGTTGAGAACAGTCATCACTATTTTTCTGTGACTTGCTGACTTCTCTAGGGGCAAATGGATGAACACATTCTGGATTTTGTTAATGTTTCTCATCTGGCTTTTAAAAAATGCATACAAGTTGGAAAATCCCAAGGTATCTGTGAGCATACTGTGGGCTTTACTGAGTCCTGTGCTGGAACCTTGGTTAACTCTGCTTGAATGTGGCTTCAAAAGCAGAGTAACAAAGATCCTTAATTATGCACTAGCCATGAGTCTCTATTATTTACATGGTAAACGGCTGACTTCATTACACCGACCCTGCCAACTCCCTCTCTGCCCTGGCAAAAGTGACTTGCCATTGTTCCTGTAGCAAAAGGTGGTTGGATCCCAGAGTGGACATAGGCTGTTTGCTGGGGGTGGGGGTGGGGCTGGTGGAGTCCCTCCGTAACTTCATGTGGTCCTGGAGGTGCTCCTCACTAGGCATCACCCACACCCTCTTCCAGGGTGGACGAGTGACTCAGGTGGGCTGAATGGAGTCCTCCAACCACAGTCACTGGTTCAAAGATGGGCATACGCTACAGCAAGGCCAAGCGGCTCTCCCACTACGAGGACATCAGCTTCCTCCTGAGAATGTGGTTATAGGGCAGGGGTGGAGGTGGAAAGAGAACTAGCGAGCCCTGGCTCCAGGTCTGCCCTCGGCCGTGAGCCCGAACTCATTAGTTTATGGAAAAACAGAGCCAAATTGTGCTTCTGGAAGTTGGAATAAATGATGGTTACCTGCTCAGATAGCTAAAACTTTTCATTAATATTTGTGGAGAAGACACTTTACGATCTTTTATTTGCCTAAATTCCAAATAGCCTCCCCTTTCTTTTTTTCCTTCAGATAAGAATTACCTCCCAAAGTCTGCATTTCAAAGACAAAGCCCAGAAGAGGACTGGAGAAGACCAGGTAGAACATTTATACCCCAAAGGCAAAGGGAAAAACTGTTTCCTAAATCCAGATCTTTTACAATATCTGCAAGCCTTCTGAGATGAATAGGGGAGATTTTGGGATTGGTGAAAAGGATAGATGGGCTCTGAATTGCTCTGTATGCTGCATTTCTGTTCTTATAAAGATGAGATTTGTAAGACAAGTGCAGTTTTTGATTCCTCAAGGAATTAAGTTCCAACTTAAATAAAGCCAAAAGGATTTTGAAAATTTAATCAGTTGAACTTTGTTTCTTAACAGCTTGATGGCAGTGGCTGAAGCCCAAGGAGGTATCACACAGCTTCACAGACCAGAAACAGGCACTGGTCCCTGTGAACCTTTTGACTTCTCTTTCTCCCCATTTCCGAGGTCCATGGAGAAGTTTCTCTGGGTCCCTACTCAGCTCTCCCTGTGTTGTCATCAATCTAACTGGCTTTCCAGTCCAGGGTGAATCTGGAGGCTCTATACCGGAGCACCAGTCACGGGCCCTTGCTTAACCGACAGTCCCCACCAGCCAAGGTCTGCAGGTTCAGTCTGGTTTCACCTTGGGAAATGCTGGTGGTGCTCACCTAAGGCTTTCTCTTGCCTCAGTACCAGCTCTGTTGCTGCTGTTCTGCTCATGTGCACACTAGGTAAAGGAACAGTGGTTCTGTGACTAATGGGAATCTCTACAGCAAAGCTGCAAAACTGATGGGTAAAGCACGGAAAGCTGTTCGAGGGCTTGCCGACTAACTCTTAAGACTCGTGCTAGGAAAGCTGGTCATGGAACAGGCTCGACTGACACTAGGTTACCCACCAACCTCAAGAAAATGTTCATGCATTGAAGTATTAACTTGGCTCTTAGATAGCTACCATTTAACTGAAGAAATGAAATTTTCCAAGTTTTTGCCAGGAACACAATTTGTATCCATCTGTTTTTCTATAAACTAGTGAGTTTTGCATTATTGTACTTGTCTCAAGGCTAAAATTTTTAAATGAAAATTAAAATCTGTTTGTATGTTTATATATGTATGTTATAAAATGTGTAATATTTTTCTACTTCTGGATGGTATTGACAAAATTAGTTTGTAAAAAACACTCAGAAATATAAACAGTTAACCAAGATTTTTTTCAAGTTCATGTGATCTAGGCTTAATCTTTAGTAAATAAAAGCTAGTTTAAGTTTATTGGTTTAATTAAAATAGATATGATTCAGAGTTAACAGCTTAACTATAATGCAGAAATACAACTTTTATCCTATGTGGGTTTACTAATCAAATAAGTTTGATATCTCTGTTACAAAACTTGTCAGCAAGGAAGATAACAAGATTTGGTTTGTTGTTTAATATCTTCAGAAACTTTCATGATTATCTTAACATAATTGTTAAGAACAAATGAACAAATAAGTATTGGTCATGGGTCTGTATGTTTCTCACTAGGTAGAAGCTTTTCCTGTTGATAAGCCTTTTATGTAGCAAAGAAATTACTTGAGAACATCATTTCCACATGGGATGATTTTTTTTTGCATGGTGACCTCAGAGCTCATTTTATTGGTCAGGCAACCCAAGGACTCCATACAGAGTCCTTCCTATGCTACATGGAGGCTGCATTGCCCATATCATCCTCAATCTTCAGGATGAGTAGAAAGGACTAATGTGGCCCATTAAAACCCAATTTGGAAAACTTTGTGAGTCTTGGGAACTTTCCAGGACCCAGGTGCTGTCACTGGTCCAGAGAATCTAAGGTCTTTCCTTAACTTACGAAAAGTATGAGCTTGCTCCCTGCAAAACAGTTACCTGCAGATGCATTCATCAGCCTCATTCTCCATACTCTGACCATCACACTACCCAGTGGAACCTATTAAAATATTGCTAGTTACCTAGTCTCTTATTTCCAGAAACATTCCTCAAAAGTTTAAGAATCCTGTACATAGAAGAATACAACCTGATTTCCCTCATAGCCTACTTCCTGGAAAACATGTCTACTGGAAAAGACATCAACTAAAGGACTCCCTCTTCCCTCACTGGAGACAACCTTTCCTGGTACTGCTCACCAATTCTCGCACAGCTCAACTTGAAGACATCTGACCTTGGATTCACCCATCCCAAACTAAAGGCTTCACGGAACCTGAATGGACCAGCAAAGCCACCAGTGGTCTCAAACCCAAGATCTCTGGGCAGCCAAAGCAGACGACACTGGATGCAGACAGCGATCCCAAACACCGGACCAGGCCTGGGGAGCATAAAGCTTGATTTCCACTACTGTTCTTCACTATAAAAATCACGAGAAGAAAATTAATCAGAGTCTTCTACTTTCCTGTTTTTTCCCCTCTTATTTGCCCTTTTCCCCTTGCTCCTTGATCTTGTACGTGTATATAATGCCCTTATTTGTATCTTCCAGGTGATTTCCAAGGGTGGTAAGCTTCCATGCTGCTGGACTTGCCACCTACAACTCTCTGTCTCCCATGCTGTTGGAGATGTTGCTCCTTCCTGTAACCAGTTTTTCCTCTTTCTCTAATGCCACCATAAACAACACCCTAATTCCCTTCGGTGCTGGCTTTTGTAGCCAGGGTCCCAGCGTTTTTCCCTCCCCTTCTCTGATTATAACTTCACTTTCCCAGTCAGACACAAATACCGATGCAAACCATAGGACACTTGAAACCCACAAGTTCATATGATTAAATCATACCTGCCCCAATGATGAAAATATTGTACCAGCAGCCTCCACCTTTGCAAGGAACTTAGGACAACTTTGTATTTTAGGCTAGGAGATTTACATCCCAGATGCACCAAAACCCTAACACCCCCTACCCCTCCTGCAGCTTGAATGGGCAAATAGGCAAATGCAACAATCCATGCTGATGAATCCATTAAAAATGCCGCTCTAGCAGGAGTGGTTTGTGCCCTGACAGCATTTATTCTTGTCTATGGTGGTTATGCTCCTTGGGCCTATGAATCCTAAATGGCTGCCACGTAACCAGGCAATGCCTCTTACTTAGGTCATGTATTGTATTCCTACCTGTCCGCAACCAAACAGAGACACCTTACTAATTAACTCCCCCTGAATTTAGATCAAGTTGGATGGGATTTATTAGGAGGCATTCAGGATTCATTTCCTTTGACAGATCCCTACTTGTCTGTTTAGAAGTGAGTACAAAGAAGGCAACATCAGAAACCCCTTTAACCATTGGAAACATCCCGACTCTACTACTAAGGCCTTAGCTGCCACACAAAAATTCCTCGTATCTCTAGCTAAAGTTGTCCTTGACCACAGGAGATTCCTGATTACTTCTTAGCTAAATAAGGAGGTTATCTGTGGTCCATACTACTTGTACTTGGATTAACACTTTTGGGAAAGTTGAGGTTAAATTATATAAAAATTGAAAACAAGCCCAATCTTACTCATTTTGGAATTTTGATTTATTCAGTGGGTCACCAACAGGATTGGGCTCATGGGTTAGAGCAGGGGTCCCCAAAATTTTTACACAGGGGGCCAGTTCACTGTCCCTCAGACTGTTGGAGGGCCGGACTATAAAAAAAAACTATGAACAAATCCCTATGCACACTGCACACATCTTATTTTAAAGTAAAAAAAAAAAAGGGAACAAAACGCACTTCCGGAGCCGTGACGCATGCGTCCTGCGTCACCGGAGGTAGTACTGTACGTGAGCGACGGCGTGCTTTGCGGTGCCACCATATATAGTACTCCAGGAGCACAGGATGTGGATGCATTCTGTGCTCCTCTGCTCCTCTCACTGACCACCAATGAAAGAGGTGCCCCTTCCGGAAGTGTGGCGGGGGCAGATAAATGACCTCAGCGGGGCCGCATGCCGCCAGTGGGGCCATAGTTTGGGGACCCCTGGGTTAGAGCTATATTATAATTTGGTCTTTCTAATCTATTTGTCATTTATTTTGTGTTGTTATTTTTAAAGTACTCAGTTGATGTCTCTCCAGTCTTTGTAAAAATAATAAACCAAATAGACTGATGCTTGCCCAATATTTTGAATTGATATCTAACGCCTATGCCCTTCACAAAGTCTCCTCTGCCATGACCTTCCACTTCAATCTATTATAAGAAGTTGCTCAAATGTGGCCTTTTAGTGGATACCAACCCTGAAAGCTTTTCTCACCCTAAAGGAAGTCCGTGATATCCAGTCATGGCATTATGAAGACAAAGAAACAAAATGGATAAAGGCCAGGCAGAAGAAACACCTAACAATATATGAGTTATCAACAACTCCTAATAGGAACTTGATAACAAAGTGGAAATGTAGACCGAAACTAAAATGGAGTCACTTATGTAGAGATAAAATGGAGATGGTCAACACAGGCTCATACAGGAAACTTAACCTAATCTCACAGTAATATATAGTTCTTCTCAAATCAGCAGAGGACACCAGCCAATTCCCAACTGCCAACTCTGTTGATGTCATGTCTAGACCCCCTTGTTCCCCTGACTCAGCCACCTTGATCCAAATATACAGTTTGGTTGTTGACATTTCTTGTTGTTCAAATGAGGCCAATGAATTCCACTTGCCACTTCCCTCTTCCATGGGACTAGACACCTGAGGGTGATCCTTCTCTGCTCCAAGGGACATGTGCACCACCTAACAACACCTTTGATCAAGAAGAAAAAAGAGGAATAAAACAATGCCTGAATGACATGATTGATCAGTAATGCTTTCTGCAAAAGATTCTGGTCAAGAGGAGAAATGTGAAAGGATTTTGATCTAAAAATGGAACCGGTGGACATGAATTGGAGACTCTCACACTTGTGCCCTCAGAAGAAAAGAACTTAAGAATCAAAGTCCAGCTTTCTGTGAATGCCTGATTAATAGAAGGCCGAGGCTTGTCTCCTGACCAGTGAACACCCACCAGGACTCTCTCTCCTGAAGCCAGTGAACTTACTGTTTAGACTCTGGCTGGACTCCACATCCCCTCTTTTCTTTTTCTCATTAAACTTTGCTTTAATGGGTCTCAAAATTCTGTGACAGGTTTTTGGTCAAGTTGTTTCCATTAAAAAGTATTGATTTTTAAAAACTAATAACTTAAAAACTGCCACGCACACAAAAAAACCAAATGGTCCACAAAACATTCTCCTTTCCTTCTGAAGGTTTTACGATGCATCGTAATCATTAACCAGTCTTTTACTATTAAACAAATAGCCAATTGAGACAAATAGTTCTGAGACCGTTCTTGCACCACTGATTAAGACCGGGGTGGCAGGTATTAGGGATAATATTCATTTAGCCTTCTGAGCTTTCTGGGCAGACTTGGTGACTTTGCCAGCTCCAGCTGCCTTCTTATCCACTGCTTTGATGACACCCACAGCAACTGTCGCATGTCACGAACAGCAAAATGGCCTAGTGGAGGATAGTCATCGAAGCTCTCGACACACATGGGCTTGCCAGGAACCATATCAATGGCAGCATCACCAGATTTCAAAAACTTTGGGCCATCTTCCAGCTTTTTGCCAGAACGGCGGTCAATCTTCTCCTTCAACTCAGCAAATTCGCAAACAATATGAACTGTGTGTCAATCCAGCACATGCGCATGGCCAGCACTGATTTGGCCTGGATGGTTCAGGATAATCATCTGAGCTGTGAAGCCAGCTGCTTCCATTGGTGGATCATTTTTGCTGTCACCAGCCACATTGCCACGCCGAACATCTTTGACAGATACGTTCTTGACATTGAAGCCCACATTGTCCCCAGGAAGAGCTTCACTCAAAGCTTCATGGTGCATTTCAAAAGACTTAACTTCAGTTGTAACATTGACTGGAGCAAAGGTGACCACCATGCCAGGTTTGAGAGCACCTGTCTCCACTTGGCCCACAGGTACAGTACCAATACCACCGATTTTGTAGACATCCTGGAGGGGCAGACGTAGGGGCTTGTCAGTTGGACAAGTTGGTGGCAGGATGCAATCCAGAGCTTCAAGCAGTGTGGTTCCGCTGGCACTGCCACCTTTACGGGTAACTTTTCATCCCTTGAACCAAGGCATATTAGCACTTGGCTCCAGCATATTGTCGCCATTCCAACCAGAAATTGGCACAAATGCTACTGTGTCAAGGTTGTAGCCAATTTTCTTAATGTAGGTGCTGACTTCTTTAACAATTTCCTTGTATCTCTTCTGGCTATAGGGAGGCTCAGTGGAATCCATTTTGTTAACACCAACAATCAGTTGTTTCACACCCAATGTGTAAGCCAGAAGGGCATGCTCACGGGTCTGCCCATTTTTGGAGATACCGGCTTCAAATTCACCAACACCAGCAGCAACAATCAGGACAGCACAGTCTGCCTGAGATGTGCCTGTAATCATGTTTTTGATAAGTCTCTGTGTCCTGGGGCATCAATGATGGTCACATAATACTTGCTGGTCTCAAATTTCCACAGGGAGATATCAATGGTTATACCATGCTCAGGTTCAGCCTCCAGTTCACCCAAGACCCAGGCATACTTGAAGGAGCCCTTCCCCATCTCAGCAGCCTCCTTCTCGAATTTTTCGATGGTTCTTTTGTCAATCCCACCACATTTGTAGATCAGATGGCCAGTAGTGGTTGACTTGCCGGAATCTATGTGTCCAATGACTACAATGTTAATATGAGTCTTTTCCTTTCCCATTTTGGCCTTGACTTAGTGGTGGTTTTCACGACACCTGTATTCTGGCGGCAAACCCGCTGCAAAAAAAAAAAAAAAAAAAAAAAGCCACATCCCCTCTTTTAATACAGGCTACCCCAGATCCTCAGTGGACTTACCAGTTTCTTGCTACATATAACATACATTTCCAGGATTGTAATTCCTCTGCTGTTCCTGTATAAACTTAATTTCTGTTCATTTGCGTTTACCTCCTTATAAATATTGACAGTCATTAGGGGGAGTCCTCCAGTTAGACCACAGCTATCATTTAAGTTTCGCAGTTGAAAGCAAGGGCTCCCAAATAAAACAAAGTGAAATACCTATTTCAATTGGCATTCAAAAACCTCCAGAAGGTTTCAAGATTCCAAAATAGCTCCACTGAAAGAGTTACTGCAAAAGTCTAATGAAAAATTAAAGACACAGAGGTACTTATAACAAAAGATGACAGGACTGACATGACTCCTACTACCCCACTCTATCCTCCTTTACCTGAGCACTCGCAGTCTAATCTAGTGGTTTTCAGGTAGAAAGAGTTAACCACCCTGATGTTAAGTGAAGATTATATAGTCTATAACTATTGGGTCTATAACAGTGGTTCTTAACCTGGGTTCTATCGAACCCTAGGGGTTCGATGAGTTGGTCTCAGGGGTTTGGAGAAGCCTCTGCCGCGGAGGCCAGAATAAAATAATACCATAATTTGTTGTGAGTTCATGCTTTGTTGGTTTTGTTCTTTGAGCAAAGTGATGTTCATGCACGGCTCATTTTGTGCACCAGTAAAAAACATATACCTATGTCTTGAATTTGGAAAAAAAAATCATATTTTATTTATCACTAAAGAAGGGTTCGGTGAATGCGCATATGAAACTGGTGGGTTCAGTACCTCAAAAAAGGTTAAGAACCACTAGTCTAATCTTCATACAACGTCAGGGTGGTTAACTCTTTCGCGGGCTGGCACTGGTCTGCAGACCAGTGGTTGAAACACACTGGTCTAATCCTTTCTCTGAATTGCCTTTCTGCTCTGAAGAGACTACAAAACCAGAACAAAAGTCTGGCAAGTAAGTGACCTTACAGACTCCCCCAAGATTGATGGGACTCTGAGGGATTTTCTGGTAAATTGCTACCAGTTATTCCCTTACAACAGCCAAGGAGAAACTAAAATCAATGGAGAAAACCTTGCAAAGTTCTGGGAGATACCAGGGCTGCAAACTGCTCTACACGCCACTCGCTCTGGAGTCTGCAGAGTGGATCCTGGGAAAACTGGCAGAAGCTGGTGAAGGGTGAAGAGTTCTTCCTCCAGTTGGCTCTCCCAGATCCATCTGCAGTGCCAGGTCTATCCATCTACATGGTTTATGCCACACTGGATAACTTACTGTGAGGGAGAGTATTCTTCTAGAAATTATGAAATGTAGTAAGTCTGCTAGCCCACAAAATGTTAGTGTAACAACGTTCACAATTGCCTACTTCTTAGTGTCCACTAGGAATTAAGAATTCAAAGGGTAAGAATTCTAATCAATGCATTCTAAAAACTGTATGAAAGCCCCTGAAATCTGATATGTTCTGGTATTATCAGTCGTAATTCCAGTTATTATCTTAAGATGTTTTATGTCACAGAAATAACCAAATTCCCATCAATTCTATTATAATGAACTCTTGTCAGATCTCTAGCAATGGACCTACCAGGAACTCTTGACCACTGACACCACTGTCAAATCACAAGGTGTCAAATTGTGGGTGCATATTTCACACCTGAAGAAGGCTCCACCTGACTCCTGGTTCTCTGTAAATGCTGGAGACCTCACAATCAAACTGACCAGGACAAAAAGTAGCCAACATCACAGTAGGCTGTTTCCTCCCAAGATTTCAGAGTGAGAAGGTTTCTTTCCATTCCTCCTTCCTTCTCTGACATTTCCCCCTATTCTTACACCATAAGGGTCCTTGTGATTCTTCTGTCCACCCTTTTGCCTTGCTCTGGCCTGGAAAGATCATGCTATTGTTCACACATTTCAGGCCCTTGCAAAGGGTGGTAATGCAACTTCCAAACAACTGCTGGATTTGCCACAATGCTGGTGATTCTATAGTTCTGCCTGTCCCAAACTTCTGATTTCCAATGCCTGAGATTCTCTGGGGCACATGCAGCCTCCTCGCCCGTGTCAGAGTCCCTACCCCTGGAGATACATTTCCCTCTCTCTGGTTAACAACCCCAGACCCAGGAAACTTTGCATCTAGGCTTTGTGTCCAAAGAAAGGGACACAAGGCAAGGGTGGCCAGAACAAAACCACCTGTGCAGTCTACAGACCCCTACATTTCACTGGCCTGCATGCTTGTCACCTTTGAAGCCCTGACCCACACACTGTGCTGTGACCAACAATACTGGCTGCACATGGCCTGACACTGTGGGGAAACTGAAACTCGGGCACACAAGATCACTGAAGAAGCCAGTGGCTTCAAGTGACTCCTTCACCACGTCCTTTCTTGACTTCTTTGATTGGTTTGGGCCTTGGGCACCATGGCTGCAAAGTGCACTCTGACACTGGGAATGAGCTCGCTTAGAATAATCAGAGTAGTTCCTTTTGGTGTGTTCTCTCAAAAGCTTTTACATGCCTGTTCACAGTCATTGCCACCAAGCAAATGATGCCCCAAAGAACAGAATGTCACAAAAGAAATGAATAACTAACCTAAAGAATGTGAACCTGAGTGCAACCTGTGAATACCACACAGAGATTTGGCAAAATACTGAGAGAACTCCAGAGCAGTGGCTGGGAGTAGCGCTAATGCCTTCGATAGTTCTCACATCTCTGCGCCTGGCTGACAGGGGAACTCTTAACAAGACAGTGGGCCCTAAACGGAGCTCTTTACCAACGATCTGAGACTTAACTGAGCTACAGTTTGGGCTCTCCCAGGAATGGAACCTTAGACCTGTCAATCAGGAATCACCTGGTCAGCACCAGTGAGAGAGCCTGCCTGACGGACCCCTGCCACCCCCAAAGGAAAGTGACAGCACTTTTCCACCTCGTGTAGCTCCCTTGTCCCTGCTGCTTTCTGCCTATAAACGTCTTTACTTGGCATAGGTCCTCAGAGCTCCTTCCTATCTGCCAGACTAAGATTCATGAATCAGTGAATAAAGCCAACAAGACTTTAAATTTGTTCAAATTTCATTTAACATCATCTTCCTCTCAAAGAAAGAACCCGTTCTCCTAATACCTCAATGTGCCAACTCAGGAGACTTGTAGTAGAAACTGTTCCGTGTCTGCTAATTTGCTCAGGATCTTGTCCTGCCTGATTACTCAAGGCTGAAGTCCAGCTCCTTCTCTATAGCAAAATGAAGACTCTCTGTGTTCCCCAAACACCGTTTGTTTCTGCACCTGTGATTTTGCCCTTGGAATAAATAGCCTCTCAGACTCGACCTGACTAACTGCCCCCAATGCCCCGGCCTCTGAAGTCAGACCCATGCAGCATCCCCAAGAAGCCAGAAGTCAGCTCCCCTAGGATTCCTTTTAGCACTTTGTTTCAAGTTTCAGAGCACTTCATACAAGTTTTTTATTTGTCTTGTACAGAAAATCCTGATAGGTTTATAAATTCTTGATCTGAACTTGAACTGTTAGAACTCTGATCTCTAGCATGGTTCCTAGAATACACTGAGGATTTATTTATTTGTAACTCTTGTATGCACTTCTGAATAGTATCCTTATATTATTATTTAACCTTTGAAATGCTACTTAATTTCAATGTCTCATCTCCCATTTAGATTCTGCTGGTCTCTGAGGATAGGACCCAGAGCAGCTGTTACTGTCTTTATGCCCATTGTCACTGCATTTGATTCACGCAGGGATCTTGTTAAAATGCAGATTTAAGTTTAGGCTCAGGAGTTAGCTTTCTAACCAGCTCCCAGATGATGATGATGATGATGATGTTCTTCTATGGACTACATTTTGAAAAGCAGGACCTAGAGTATTTGGGAGAGGACACGACTGTCAGTCAAGAATGCTGTGAGGATATCACGAGAAATTTTCTGATGCTTCTGGATTATGTCAGTCTGCCCCTGTGCTTTGAAACATAAACTACATGATGCTGCTCTTTTCATGGGCACGGGCTACTACATAAGTACAAATGTCTGCATATATCAGCATGTACATAGAGCCTGGGAAGGTCTAAAGCAGTATTTTTAACCATTGGTCTGTCAGAAATGTCGTGCTGATCTTCATACAACATCAGGGTGGTTAACTCTTTCATGAACCAGCACGATATTTCTAGTGGCCGCCACCGGTGCGAGGACTGGTGTTTGAAAGACACTGGTCTAAAACACACTCTGGGGTCTTTCCTGGGAAGTAGCATAAGAATATCTAACATCTGATGTAAAAACATACATATAAACATATAGTTCCACACATATCTAGAGATCAGACATAAAAACAATGGCTTCCACACCGTGCAGCTGTTTCCTTCTGGAAACTGTGACATGGGCAAGGGCAACACATATGCAATACATCTGAGAGCACAAACTCATAAGCAGTGAAGGGGAAGGGCTGTAAGAATAAAACATTCCCTTACGATACCTCTACTCATCAGTACTTTGGTGAGTTGGAGACTCAGACCCATCCATAATGGGCGAGTGTTCTGTTGCTTCTCTAAACAAAGGAAAGCATGAGGAGGAAGAGAAGAGAGCTCGTGTTAAAGAGAGGAACCGACACAGACACAATTTGTAGCTTATTGATACAGTGGAAAGACCAGTTGACTACATACCCGAGTGTTAGTGACAAATAAGCCACGTGGAACTTTCAACCCCCATGAGTGAGTCAAAAGACCTCTCTAGTTTTGTTAGGAAGGTAGACTTGGCGCTTTTTACCCATTTCTCATTTTCTTGTCACATCACAGAGAATAGTTGTTTATGCTGAGTCAATCTGATAAAAGAGTTTACTTCAAGGACCAAAATATTTTAGTTTCAAGTTTGTCTTGAGTCCTCACTAGCTGCATGTGGGGAAACACAGGCAGGTATCAAGGCCAGCTCAAGTGTGTAGGCATGTGAGTGGTGCTTCTAAATTTCACAGCTTGCTGTCACAGTTAATATATCTGAATCAGGTGAGACTGGGCATGATAGAGAAAATTTGGAGGCTCCAGAAAGAAAGCCTGGAATCTGAATTTCCTTACTTGGGTGAGGCAGTTTACCACTGGAGGAATCACAGATAAAGAAGATCTGTCATCTTTCTATGAATTAATCTTGGTGAGACTCCTGGGCCTCCGGCCTTGCAGCAGCTGCCAGACCACATAAGCTAGAGCTGGGATGTGGATGGTGTATAAAGGAGTGTTTTCCTGATCTGTGATAAGGACAGAGGGGAAGCTGCTGCCCAAAAGACAGACCAAGAAGTGAGAATGGACACAAGAACACTGACTGTCAAACTTGAGCAGGCATCAGAATCCTGTGAAGGGTTTTACTGAAACACAGACTGCTGGACCCACCCCCAGACTCCCTGATTCAGTAGGTTATGAATGGTCCCGAGGAACTCACTTCTAACAAGATCCCAGGTGATACTCAGGCTGCACTTTAAGAACCACTGGCCTAGTGGAAAGGGACAAGGCTTTGGGGCTGAAGTGTCAGCTCCATCCAGCCATGTGGCTTTGGGCAAGGCACTTCTTTTCTCTTAGCCTGACCTATAAAACTAAAAGATCTGATATTTCCTGAGCAAGGATGCAGTGAGGATTATAAGAGCTCATATACGTTAGAAGCAGCTTCCAGCCTTTACGTACAGAGCAAGCACTTAATAAACGTTAGCTCCATTATCTTCTGTCAACACTGAGGCCCCATAAAGCCTGGCTGAAAAATCACTACAGATAAATTTGCAGAAACAATAAAATGTCTGCCAAGCATGAGAGTCAGTAATACAGTCAGGGGAGTTAATTCTGCTCCTTTGTTTTCTGATGATTCAACTCACAGACAGCTATCAGATTTTTCCAGACACCCCCACCAATGCTCCAGCAAATGAGAGACTGAATGAAGAGATCCTTAACTACAACAGGCATTGACAGTATGTAACATCCATGTAGAGTTGATGTCCCCGGAGCAACAGAAGAGGCAGGAACTGTGAGGAAAGCAAGCTATGTGTACCCGACAGAGGCCAGACCATTCAGCAGATCAGAACATCCTAAATGTCCCCAAGATCATGTCTGTTTACATTGAAAGTTATAAGTGTAGGGGCTGTATTTTGATTTTATTATTTTGCTGTGGGCCACTTCTTAAAGGTTTCAAAGCACCTGATCCCCCTTGTGTTAAGTGGTTGGCCATGACAGCGATGAAATCTCAGCCTTCTGCCTTTTTTATTAAGATGCGTCCTGTTACCAAGACAGTGGGTGCCCTGATGAGCAGGTAAAACAGGGGGCTCAGACCCAGCACGAGGTGCTTACACTGTTCTCTTTCACCCCTCCCTCCTTCATACCTGGCATTTGAAAGTTGTCCTGGTATAACCAGACACAAATCACATGCTGTCTGCAATTCTGACCAAAGTAGCACAGCTGGACTTGTGGCACCCACCTCCCCGGCATTCCTGGCGTCACTGCCAACTTTACAAGGGAGCAGAGGGAATGCACATCTAACGGGCAGTGATGGAAGGAGGGGCAGGGCGCACAGCAGTTCTTGGGTCTTCTTTGGAAAAGAGGAAGGTTCCCAATAATGAAGAACATTTGTTATTCTTTTCCTGACAACCCCTCTGTTACTAGGACCTCATGCTCATTATTCTCTTCCTGACAAGGAAGGCCGAGGATCATTCTAGAGCCTGGAAGAGGAGGGTGAAAGGTCTGATAGTAACTCACCCAGTTTGCCAGGTTAGGATGTGGTGAGGACTGCTTGGAGGGGTTGCTCCAATTTCACTCGACGGTGTTGAGCTTCTCTGGCTTTGAGGTAAGGCAGCTGCATGCAGGACGTGCAGAAAAGACAGGGGTCAGACACCAGTCTAGTGCAGGAGCTTCTTTCCAGAGATGCGGGATATAACCCCGTAGCAGGGTCACATGGGCAAACAGCCACCCCCTCCCCCACATTCAACCAGTTACATGTTCTACCCCAAACCATGCAGCAGCTCCATCCTGAATCAAGCTGACCTGGTAGCCTAGGTCCCTGCTTTGTCATTCGGAACTGGCCACAGCCTCCATAATAGCAGAGAATCTGATACTCCCACAGTCCTTTGACAGTCCTGGGCAGGGTAAATGCAAGAGGGTCTGTTTCTCTGAACACCAGGGAGCTACACCTCAGGGCATTTGTAGGTGTGGCCCCAGTGTCAAAACTGCCTTCATTTTGAACAGAGAACCTTCAGGAAGGTTCTCAAAGCTTGCTGTCTGCTGTGTCAGGCTTATAGTTTACCCCTTAGGACACTTCAAAGGGTGCAGAGCTTTTAATAGCTCATCTGAATCTGACTACCAGTTTATTGATGTGGGCAGAATTTATCTAGTTGGAAAATTTAGTAGAAAGTAAGTCCTCCTTAAATGTATCATTTGCTTTCTTGGGAATGGAATCTTTTTCATCAGGAAAACTCAGATATACTTCTTAAAATTTTTAGTCTAAAATACGTTCTAGAAGATTTTACCTAATCTTTTTAAATAAAGTAAATCTACTAGACAAGTGCTAAGATTTTGATAGAACATTAAACACTCTTGTCGGGTGCTGCTGCTTCTAATAGGGCTACAGCCAAACACACCCATCCAGTCACTCTTACTCAAGTTGAAACAAGATCCATGTGGTCACAATGAAGTCAAGTGCAGCGTTTCATGCTCTGGTCCTTAGCTGGCCCCACCTGGGGCCCCACCAGCGTAATCTCAGGGCTTCAACAAGCCAGGGCCCAAAGTGAGCCTTCCTCTGCTAGGTTCCATCAGGTTTCAACCTTACTAGTGTCTCGCTCTTCAGCAGGGCAAAGGTGCACCTTTGCTGGATAAACCAAGACACTATTTCACCTCACTTCTTTGTTTTCTGTCCTTCCCAGGAGAAGTGGCTGGCAGGGTGGTTTGCACCCACACTGAGGAAGCTGAAATAGAAGTGAGTTGACCCAGCCCATTGGGGAGGGTCAGATGCAGTGGATCACTCCACCCCCACTGAGGTCTCTGCCGCTCTTGGCAAAACCAGGTCAGAATGGGAGGGGATAAAGCAGGGTGTGTGTGTGTGTAAAAACCTCAAGGATCATACATCTGATAGCTAAGTTTCAAGAATTAACCATCTCATTCCTCACTGTAGCCTCTTAGAAAATCTGGAAGCCCTTGAAAAAAGTCAACAGTTCACACCTTGGCCAGCAAGTGCCAGTGCAGGGCCACCCGCCCCTTCCCACTCTCACCGGAGGTGGCCTTGCACATTTGGGGCATCCTGGTGACTCTGCTGTGGGCCAGGAAGGTGCTCTGGGAGGAGGTGCTGTACTGGGAGCCGCTGTCAGAGGAGGTGGAGCTGGTGTGCGACAGGCGGCTGTGCTCCTTGTGCGAGGCAGTGGAGCGCTGGTACCACTGGCGCAGCTCGTCTGACACAGCTGTGCGCCCCGTGCCCTTGTCGTGGGTGCCCTCGCGGCCCAGCGACGGAGTTCCCAGAATCTGGGAGCGTGATGGCGTCAGGCGGCCGGCGTCGCCATCTTCGCTGGCCCTCCAGCTCTCCCGGAACAGGCCGCCTGCCGTGTAGGAGTTGGAGGTCTTGAACTGCGCCTTCACGCTGTAGTGGCCCTCCTGGTCACTCTCCAGGCTGCGCACAACCACAGGTGTGGCGCCACCCTCTATGTACAGCGGGTACTCCTTGATACGGTACTGCGAGCTGGGCTGGCTCTGGCTGTGCAGGTAGACGCCGGGGGCACTCCCGCCACCACCCCTCGCTGCCAGGTTGGGCATGCTGCCCGAGTTCGCGGTGCCCAGCGCGCCCGCCGCCCGCTGTCTCTGTCGCTGCCGTGCGCGCGCCTTGGAAGGCGAGTCCTCCGCCAGCGTGGAGTAGTTGGCGTTCATCTGCGCTGGGTAGTAGTGCTCCGAGCTCGAGTGGCTCGTGCAGGAGGAGCAGTCGTCCATGGGGTCGGAGCCGTTGCTGCTACGAGTCCGTGGGGTGTAGAAGTCCGGGCTCCCTGTGTCATTCTCTGAGCCCAGCAGCTTCCCCTGGGATTCCAGGCTGGAGCTCCGGTGCCGAAAGTGCAGGGCAAGGCTGTGCAGGCGAGTGGGGCTGAGGTCCACTGACCTGCGGGGAGAGACTGGTGGGTCTGGGTTTCCAGGAGGGGGCGGGGGCTCTGCAATCACGGGACTTTTGAAAGAGACTCCAGCAAGTGTGCAGCTGGGAAACAGACAAAGCTGGTTGCCCTGAAAATGCAGGTGCTTCCCATTGTTCCCCGATGAAGAGGAGGTGGGAGGAGAGCAAGGCTGACCCCTGGAGTCAAGCCTGGCCTCTGCTGTGACTTGATTTTCAGCGGGAGGTGGGACTGAAGACAGAGCCCACACAGGGGTTTCCTCTGACAAAAGTGTGCCAATAGGGCTTTTTTTTTTTAAGTGGAAAGGGATTCTATAGATACAAAGAGAACCAAGAAAATGCCTGTTCTAGTATTATGTTAAACCAGATGAAATGCCCATTTTTGTAGTTCAAAAACAGTCTAGCTGGGGCATATCACATAGTGCAACCGAATACTATTATGAAACTCACAGAAACAGATTTCCATTTTCAAGAACACTCTAAAACAGAAGGTTGATGCAAAAACTTACCACTTTGTTCATAATCCATTCTGCTTATCCGAGTCCAGACTATAAATATCCATCAATAGTGCAGACAATGCTAGGGTCACATGTAAAATTAAGGGTGGCTTGTTGGCCAGCTACACAAAGACGTGAGTTCCAGTTCTGTGAGTCACCCAGGGAAGAATGCAAAGTCCTCACCACGTGGCCTTCTTCTGGTCCCACCCCACTCCATCATTGTGTTCCAGTTATACTGGCCTCCTGGAAACATGCCAAGTTTAGGCCTGTGTCCAGGGCTTTGACCTTGCTGTTCCCTAAGATGGTCTCAGACCTTGCTCCCCATCTATTTAGGTCTCTGCTTAAAGTTCAGTTTATAAGAGAAAGCTTCTCCAATACTTCAATATTGCTCACAAAAATTAGGGGACATTTCAAAATGAATATGAAGTTATGAAACGTCCCCTAATTTTTGTGAGCAGTATATTTAAAAGATGATCTCTAGCTTGACTGGAGTGTTGACCCGGGACACTGAGGACCCAGGTTAGAAACTCCAAGGTTGCCAGCTTGAGTGCAGGCCCATCTGGCTTGAATGCAGGCTCACCAGCTTTGGGGTAGGATCACTGACATGACCCCATGGTTGCTGGCTTGAGCCTAAAGGTTGGTGGCTTGAAGCCCAAGGTCACTGGCTTGAGCAAGGGGTCATTGGCTTGGCTTGAGCCCCCCGGTCAAGGCATGTATAAGGAACAGTCAAATGAACAACTAAAGTGATACAACTATGAATTGATGCTTTTCATCTCTCTACCTTCCTGTCTCTCCTTGTCTTTCTCTAGCACTTAAAAATAAAAGACTTCTGAGGGTATGAGACATGGACAAGAGAGTGGTGGTTATGGGATGGGGGGAGGGAGGGAAGAATGGGATAGGGAGGAGGGGAGGGACGCAGGGAAAACCAGATTGAAGGTGACAGAGGACAATTTGACTTTTGGTGATGGGTATGCAACACAATTGAATGATAAGATAACCTGGAGATGTTTTCATTGTACATATGTACCCTGATTTATTGATGTCACCCCATTAGAATTAATAATAATAAAATATATTAAAAAAATAAAATTAAAAAAAAATAAAAGACTTCTCCCTCCACTGCCTAGCCCCTTGCCTTATTCATTAGTGCTTATCACCACTTGACATATATTTCTATACTGTGACTCTCAACTAAAATATAAGTCTGATAAGAATAGGGGTGTGGTCTTTTTCTACTGCTCTATGCCCTTAATAGCTGCCACATATAGGCACTTCATATGTAGAAATGTGTTGCATGAATGAATGAATACGGGAATTTTGTCTGGAGAGCTCTATCCTATATAAAATAGTTCATTATGGAAGATCATACCAACTGTCCTTTGAGGTATGATCCCAGTGGACTCAGTTTTTGCTAAAATGGAATGATGGTTTTGGTTTTGACTCTTTTGGAAAATGAAAATGTGATTCATTGGAGCATCACTTTTGCTTGTTCCTTTTGTTCCTTAATGAATTTATATGTACTTTGATGCATTAAAAAGTTCAGGATAAATTAGGCCCCAGTAGAGTTACATGAGGACTCGCCAATAACCATCACCCCATTGGTCCAAGGTTGTTTTGGTCCCAGCATGCTTCCTGGCTAATCCTGCTGGCCTTCCCTGCCTGTATTTCCCTTAGGCTCATACTTGCTCACTGTCTGCAGGGATTCTCCAGTCGACTCCAGGCACCCACTGGGCACAGACTGACTGTGGGATATGATGGGACTCTTGGCTAACGTTGGCTGGCTGCCGCCAGCTCAGTTTTAAATTCTGCTTCATTTTAAGGAGAAACTAACTCATGAGTTCAGGCCTGACTCTAGTTCACTGTTATCTGGGCCTGGGGTGGGGAGGTAGAGATGCCAAATTTTATCTGTCATCTATCTCTTTATCTATCTATCTATCTATCTATCTATCTATCTATCTATCATCTATGTATCCATCTATCATCTGGATATCTGTCTATTTTAAGTGAGAGGAGGGGAGATAGACTCCCACATGCATCCCGACCAGGATCCACCCCAGGGCCTAAGTGCAAATGAATCACCAAGCTATCCTCAGTGCCTGAGGCTGACACTTGAACCAACTGAACTATCCCCAGCACCCGGGGCCAACACTTGAACCAATTAAGGCACTGGCTATGGGAAAAGAATAAGGAGAGAAGGCGGAACAAGAGAGGGAGAGAATCAAATGGTGGCTTCTTTGTGTGCCCTGACTAGGAATCAAACCAGGGACATCCATACACCAGGCTGACGCTCTACCAACTGAGAAAACTGGCCAGCGCCAGAAATGCCGAATTTTAGAATGGAGGGTCTGATTCAGGGAAGGAGTGGCCTGAGGGCTGGGAGGACTCACCTCGTGGAATGAACGTAGTGAGGACTCCGGACACGCAGGTCCGGTGTGGACGGCATGCTGGACTGTGAGTTCCAGTGAGGGAGGCTGCGGATGGGGCTGTTCTGGAGGGAGCTGCTTCCCCCTCCTGCTTCAGCACAGCTCCCTGTGCTGGGGAAGCGCTTGTGGCTGCTGCAAACCAGAGGAGGCCTGTGGTCACCACCACACAGCTTCGCTCCTGCTCCCAGGAGCTGAGCTGACTGACTAGCCTCCAGACATCCACCTTGGTGCTAGGTAAGCTTGCTCAGGACTCCCTCCCTCCCTCCCTCCCTCCAGTCTCTATTCTGCTTCTCAGCCTTTATCCCAGAAGTGGGAAGAATCCTTATCCCTAATGCCTTGGGCAAAGTGAGATGAAGACCCTTGCCAGACTTGGCTAGCAAGGGAGCATGACTGTTCTGTGAAGCCACTGTCCTGAACGTGTTTCTGTTTACAAGAGACAAATATTTACTTGTTTCTGTACCCACTTGGAGCTTGATAGGGTGCAATTGAAGTAAATGAGAAAAACAGAGAAGCTGACCAGAAATGCCTTAAAAAACCCTCTCTCCAAGATCAGCTGAGTAATGAGCTGATAACGCACAGCTAAGACTGCAGCTGTTTGGCTCCAGAATTCTGTTGGCTGAGGATGTAGGGTTCTGAACTACCATGTTTCCCCATGTATAAGACACACCTTTTTTCAAAAAATTTGAGGTCTAAAAACTAGGTGTGTCTTATACAGTGGTTGTAGATATTTTTACTTGCATTTCCCGCTTTTTCACATGGATGAGGAGTTGTATGAATTTTATGATGAATAAAACTTGAGTTCAATAACTTTATGTAATACATTTTTTTCCCCAAATTTCAGGCCCCAAAATTAAGGTGCGTCTTATGCATAGGGAAATACGGTACTTCTGGATTCCTCTGAGTAGGCTTTCACTTGCCATTTTGGAATCACTCTGCCTAAGATTTCCCAAGTAATTGATGTGGAATTTTTTTTTTTAATTTTTATTTTATTCATTTTAGAGAGGAGACACACACAGAGAGAGAGAGAGAGAGAGAGAGAGAGAGGGGAGGAGCTGGAAGCATCAACTCCCATATGTGCCTTGACCAGACTAGTGCAGGGTTTTGAACCGGCGACCTCACTGTTCCCAGGTCGACGCTTTATCCACTGCGCCACCAAAGGTCAGGCTGATGTGGAATTTAACAACATTAAAATCATCTGCCAACATGTTAATTATGAGCCAGAAACATCAGTTTCCTCTTGAATGACAAATCTGCACATGGACAGGGTCAGCAGCACTCTCGGGAGGCAACCCCCAGAAGAAGGAATAGGCTGATTTGGATTTTGTCACTTGTGGATGCTATTTGGGACAGCCCTCTGATGCTTTCAGTAGCTGTTGCCCATGACCTCCTTTGGCCTTCCCCACTCAGCTCACCTGGAATGACTGTGGGAGGAACGTTTCTTGACTTTCTCATAAGGCTCGTCTAATGAGGACTCACTCCACATTTTGGGCTTTATGGGTGACTTGTCATAGTCGTTGCGATGATAGTGCATCTGCCTGAGTCCCTCCAGGGACTGGGGAGGAGGAGGTCTGTTGTGTGACGGTGGTCGAGGAGGGAGTCCCTTGTGAGGAGACTGTAAGGGGGACAGTGTGCTGGTGACCTGAGAGTCTTCTGCACAAAGACGGAAAGAGAGAAACTGAGCATCATCTTTCCTACTGACCCCAAAGAGGCCCCTCCCACCTCTGCCCCAACATCAACACCTGGAGCCAGACCAGCATCTAGTCTTAAAGGTGCCTGTGATACTCCGCAGTTGCCAAGACAAGTCAACCCAGAAGAAACCAAACCTTACCTCTGAGCAGCATTGAATGGGAAGAGAAGGCTCAATTCTAATTAGCTACAAATGGCGTAAGCCTGAATTTCATTAAATACCATTGACTAATGATTGCTTCATGCTGAAGAGCAAAATGTCATCATTGTAAGTCTTCTTTCAACAGACAGTGTCCGATTTGCTTTGGGGAAGTTTCAGCTCCAAGAGGGCTTTGTAAATCTGTTAATTGCTATAGCCTCAGTGTCTATAATGATTACTGCCACATAGTAGGTGCTCAATAAATGTGTTAGGAAAAAAAATGAATAAAAGCATGCTTACTGAGCATAATTATCTACTGGTAGCTCTAGGCATCTACTCTGCTTTTCTCAGAACTATCTATGTACATTTTGGAACTGCTTTAGGCTCTTTTGGAAGGAGATGGGCCACAACTATTACAGGTAAATAGAAGATCATGCCCTGCCTTCGGGAGAGTGACGCTCTAACACACCAATGTGCTATAGGACTTTCGGAGAAAGTGAATTCAGTCAGTCAAGGAAGGACCGTGGTCCGGAAAGGATTTTGGCAGTGGACAGGCCGAGAGAAGGGAAGGAAGAGGCCAGGCCCACATCCGGCTGTCACAGAGGGAAGGAGGGAAGAGCTCTGGTCAGTGCAAGTACGACGTACCTACTGTGAGCAGTGAGATAAGCAAGGTGCCCCAACTGACATGGGGCAGTCAATTCCTGGCTCAGGCATCAGGATGAGGTCTGGAAGCCAAGGTAAATGAAGCATGCATGTGTTAGGAAGAAGCCCTTGTTTAAGACCTACAGTAGCCATCTGGCAGGGTTCACACGTGTGCAGGCCTGGAGAGGGCTACAGAGGATGAAGGAAGAGGCCTGGTGTGGAGTGCCCAGGGGAGGGCAGCACTGAGCAGAGAGAGGCAGGGGAAATGTGGTGCTCCTCCTAAGCAGAGGTGGGAGTGTGAGGGAAATAACAGCCCAGAGCAAACCTCAAACCCCAATAAACACTCACCCAATCCTAAATCCATTTCCAAATACGGTTCTTTCCACAGCCTACTTCTCAATCCCCCATCCCTGAGACTTGCCCCTGTGGTATGTTTGCACTCCTGCTATACCTCTCTGGTCAGGAAAGGAGAGAAGCCCTGCAGGGAGCAGCCTGCGACACAGGGAGTGGTCTGAGTGAGGCAGTCATGCCCCTGGGTAATCTGGGGGTCTGGAACATGGGGAAGAAGCTAATCACAAATGATGCATCAGAATTAGCCAATGACAATATACAACTCCCCCCAACTCCTCTGTTACAAAGGAATCTCATAAAATCATTTTCATTCCCTCTCCTAGAGGGACTGAAGTCCGCAAAGGCCAAAAACAAGGCTGGATCTCTGATATTCAAAACACAGCTACCTGTTTGAGACACACATTTCTCCCTTCCCAGGCAATAATGCTGACAGTAGAAAAATATTATGATCTCATTGCTTATAGCAGGGTCAAGACAATGGGGTAAATAACCCACCAGCCTTTCCCTACAACAGCAAGTGTTATTCTTGCAATTACTCTCATGACTCTGGCTTGGGTAGACCTTTCATGTTTCTGTCTGAATAGCCACTTATTCCTGCTCGTCTGAGGTTTCCCTGTGGGGCAAAAAAACCTCCCAAAAAACAAAACAAAAAAAACTGCCACTTAATATATTTCCATTTCATTAATGGCCTGGCCTCCCAAGTTTGGGGTTAAATCCACTGGAACATGCTTGGAAATGATTCTGTGTTTGGAATTCAACTCTTTCCTCCACAGCATGTGGTGGTGGGGAGGGTTCTGGGTGGAGGGGTAGGGGGGGAGGTAGGGTGGGGGGGCAGGGTGGTCTGGGTGTGTGGGGGGGTGGTTCACTTCTGTTTCTCCTGCTACCTCCGGGCTCTCCAAGCAGGTTTCATTCAATCTTTGATTTGTGATCTAAGCCAATGTCTGCCTCTTTCCTCCAGAAATTATGAATACTCCAAGGAAACTATGTATGGTGCTCAGAATCTCTGTTTAGTTAAAAATGTGGTTTTGGAAACTAATGAGGTAAAGTACCACTCACTAAATATCCCCTTAAATCTTATCTCTCAGCCATAGGAAATATTAACATTCCAGTAGACACGGTTTACATAGCACCCATCCACTCTCAACTATCAGGAAGTGAGAAAACTGCAGAGGACCTGGCTGCCATCTTGTCCCAGCTTTTGGGGTCGGGAACCCTTTTGGCTGAGAGAGCCATGAACGCCACATATTTTAAAATGTAATTCCGTGAGAGCCATACAACGATCCATGTACTTTACGTATTATCCAATAAAAAGTTGGTGTTGTCCCGAAGGACAGCTGTGATTGGCTCCAGCCACCCGCAACCATGAACATGAGCGGTAGGAAATGAATGGATTGTAACACATGAGAATATTTTATATTTTTAACATTATTTTTTTATTAAAGATTTGTCTGCGAGCCAGATGCAGCCATCAAAAGAGCCACATCTGGCTCACGAGCCATAGGTTCCCGACCCCTGCTTTACACTGATCTGTCCCAGATGACACACATCTTAATCCCAGTTTAATCTGTGCCCCCCGACCCATTCACAAGCAGGAAATGGACAACCTACCATCCTCCAGAACAAGGGCATCAGAGAGAGAACTGTCTTCACTGCCAATATTTCCATCTGAGAAGACAAAAGCAAACATCTAAGAGTTTTGTTACATCCCTTAGACCAGTGGTTCTTAACCTGGGTTCTATCGAACCCTAGAGGTTCGACAAGTCGGTCTCAGGGGTTCAGAGAAGCCTCTGCCATGGAGGCCAGAATAAAGTAATACCATAATTTGTTGTGAATTCATGCGCTTTGTTGGTTTTGTTCTTTGAGCAAGGTGATGTTCATGCACGGCTCATTTTGTGCACCAGTAAAAAAACATATGCCTATGTCTTGAATTTGGAAAAAAAAATCATTATTTTATTTATCACTAAAGAAGGGTTCGGTGAATGCGCATATGAAACTGGTGGGTTCAATACCTCAAAAAAGGTTAAGAACCACTGCCTTAGACAAAGCATTGTCTATCAAAATCATGTGGTTAGCACCATCCCATGTCTTCCTCTTTCTAATCAGAAAGAACCCATGAAATGCAATCAAAATGCTGTTGGCCATTTCTTTTGACAGTTCCTGTGAGGATCATCGGCTCACACCCCACCCATGCACTGCAACGTGCCCGTCCTTGTGCTCCTGTGTGATATGGCACCACAGTGCTGAGCAGATTCATGTCCATAAAGGCTGCTTGGCCTGGTTAGGCCACACCATTGTCGCAGCCCAACACCAGGGCACGTTCTGATGGAACCAGAGGAAGTGAACCGCTATGTATTGTACAAACATGAAACTACGGTAAGGGACTTGGCTTTGTTCATGGGCAATGAATGACTTCTCAATAAACATCTTAAGTCATTAGTAGAGGAAAAAAAGCTGCTAAATACAGTTTCTATCTCCAAAACTCATTTTCACAGAAACCATTCAATTAACCATAAAAACATGCCAATGAGGGAGATAGTAAGGTAATCCTTCCCTTTAATAGCCGGAGAAACTGAGGCACATTAGGGAGCTGGTTTGCCTAGAATTTTTCTGCTTTCCTGGCAACATTAGTACAAGGTCCCAGGTCCTCAGATATCAAGTTTAGTGTTTGATCTTTTGAAATAAAAAACCATGCTAAGGAACTAAGAAGCTTAATTACTCTTCTAATTCAAATGGGCTTGTGTGATGAAAACATTATTTGAAAGAGGCAGCAAAATAGAGAAGATATTATCTTGAGGGGTTAAAAAAATGGCTGCAGCCTTGGATGGGAGCAGTCACTCACCAGTTAGTACAGACCATGATGTGAAAACAGACTGTCAGCAGCCCTCACTGGGCTCGCTGGAAAACTGGGCTCTTCTGTGGCCAACCAGTGAGCTGCCCATCTCTGCAGCACCCCTCCAGGCTGGGTTCTGTTGGCCACCCTGGACATTTCCCTAGCACCAGGACCCCCAAGTGCCTCGAGTGGGGCAGAAGGACAAGGGCTGTGGACTACAGGTCTGTTAGGAAGTGGGGGGAAAGTGACAAAGTGTTGGCCAAGAACAGCAAGGTGAGATGGAGAATGACGGTTATTCCACATTTACTAAAGCAAAGGGATTGTTTTTTTAATGGAATCTCTTCTTTTTTAAACCAGGCATTCTTTTTAGTTGTATTGCTTGATGGATTATAAACACCTAAGACACAGAGAGCCCTGATTTTGGCATCCTGGGAGTCTAGGGTATTGTTGCTTCTCCAGCATGTTCACATTTTTAGGTTGCAGATTATATATATGTAGTAAAATATACATACAATTGTACGTATATTTACCATTTTAACCATTTTTCTGCAGTTCAGTGGCATTAGGTACATTCACATTCTTGTCCAGACATCAACACCACCCATCTCTCGAACTTTTTCATCTTCCCAGTGGAAACTTTGTCCCCGTGAACACTAAGTCCCTATTTCCCTGCCCCGGCTCATGGTAACCACCATTCTACTTTCTGCCTTCCTGAAGCAAAGCATTTTAAGTATGCAAAAACAATGAAAGAATACTTGCTATATACATAAATATTTCAAAGAATTTGCTTCTTTAGGAAACTAAGGATTTTAACATTTGGGAAACTTGAAGGTTGCTGCTTGATTTGGGGGGGTGGTGTCTTTCCTTCTAGTGTTTACCAAATATAATCACCCAAATTAATTCCTTATCCCTCCTGATCGAGTTCAAGGCTCTAGACCAGTGGTTCTTAACCTGGGTTCCATCGAACCCTTAGGGTTCGATGAGTCGGTCTCAGGGGTTCGGAGAAGCCTCTGCCATGGAGGCCAGAATAAAGTGATACCGTAATTTGTTGTGAGTTCATGCACTTTGTTGGTTTTGTTCTTTGAGCAAGGTGATGTTCATGCACGGCTCATTTTGTGCACCAGTAAAAAAAACATATACCTATGTCTTGAATTTGGAAAAAAAATCGTATTTTATTTATCACTAAAGAAGGGTTTGATGAATGCGTATATGAAACTGGTGGGTTCGGTACCTCAAAAAAGGTTAAGAACCACTGCTCTAGACCATCAGAGCAGGCTGCCCAGGCCGCCCAGCTGCAGCTTCAGGACAAAAGCCCCTGGCACAGAGGAGGACAGGGGGTTGGCAGGGGTGCTGGCCTGCAGTGGAGCCCACCTAGTCACTTTTCCCTCTGGACTGGAGAAGGCGGATCGGGTCCCTGAGAATGTCAGAGCCTGGGCAGCTCAGACTGGACCAAACTGGCTCGGTTATCTTGGCTTCACTCCCTGGAGGTTTGGAAGGAGCTTTAGCTTATGGCTGCAGGCTCTCCTAGGGAGGCAATAATAGTAATAACGATAGTTTGATTGGCATAACCCTTTCATCTATGGACCTGAGTGTACTTTATGGACTTACTAGCTCCATTTTATAGGTAGAAAAATGAAGGCACAGGGTGGTTAAGTAGCTTGCTTAGGTCAGTGGGTTTCAACTGTCGGTCTGCAAAGGTGCTGGTCTGCCAGAAATAATGGCGCTGGTCTGTGAAAAAGCTGAGCACCCGGATGTTGTATGAAGATTGCAGGTGTGACATTTCTGGCAGACTACCAGCAGTACGTGGCCCGGCAATTGAAAGGCACTGGCTTAGGTCATGCCGGGAACTGGCCTCTGGTTCACTCAAAGGATTAGCACAAGTTTCCCAGGACATGGGGGCAGCCTGGCATGGGGAGGGGCTCAGCACTGACCATTGATGATGAGTGAGGCCCTCTGGGTAGGTTTCTTTCCAGACTTGATGCGGTTCTCATTGATTGCATTCTCAATCTCCTGCAGCTTCTTCAGTGCATTCAGATAAGAGGTTTTTCTTTGTTTCTTCAGTTTTTTGCTGACGTTGGGGTCACTGGCGAGGCGGCGGGCAGCCTCTGTAATCTGGGACTGAATGGCAAACTCTCTTTCCAGGCGTTCCAGCTCGGCTTCCTGTGGAGTGAAGAGCCAGGAATTACACTTAGAGGATGCTAGGCAGAAGGACCCCTGTCCCTTCCAACCCTGTCCCCATCCCAGTGTGAGCCAGCTTTCCCTACTTCTGAGGGCCACGGCACCAGGAACCCAGGAGTTGCACTGCCCAATTCCTACCTTGCTATACCCCACACTGGCCCTGTTCCTGAAATCTCTGGAAGCTGGTGCCCTGTGGCACACCCACTTTCTAGAGCCTTGGCCCTTGTTCCGCTCTGGAGACAATGATGTCTGCACACGGGATCCATCACTGAGAAGCAGAGCCCTCATGCTGAGGGCCTTGGGGTGGCCTGGCTTCATTTCCATGGTCTCCAGTAAGGCTCATAGAGACCAGGCCTTGGTGGAAAGTCAGACCTGTTTGGTTGGTATTTCCTGCCCACTTTGGGCAAAGGACGCAGCACTGTTTTCAGGGCAGCTCTCCGTCCTGCTCTTCTGTGGGTCCGCTGACAGGGAGCTCCAAGGCGCCCCTCTCCCCGCCCTCCTGCACACCCCTGTCTCATAGTTTGAGCTCTTCATGTTGGGTTATTTCCACTCATGCACGTCTCTTTGAAAGTTTTAGGTTCAGGTACATGGCCCCTTACCAAAAGCCTCAGCTAGCCAGGGTGAACTGTGGGTGACTCAGCACCAGGGCAGTTCCCATGACTCCACCTGAGCAATCCTGATGAATATCTTACTGCTGCCTGACCCTGGGGCATCCTGACAGGTAGTCACCCCCACCAATTATTTGAACATTCTTTACTTAGTCACCAGCACCCTCCCTCCCCCACTGCTTAAACCACCACAGGTAACAGAAGTCTTCCCCCTGCAGCAAGAAATACCCCACTAAGTCAGTCCTATATAGGATGAGGCTTCTCATCCTCTCTCTGCTGACACCATAGGGCAGTGGTTCTCAAACTTTTTGAAATCAGGGTGCATTTAAAATCCTACAAATAATTGTAGGCACATTATATACAAATTTCTGAGAAATATGTTATAATAATTAAGTCAAATATTAAAGAAAAAATATAAAGTCCAAGCGTGCTTTTATGGTAATTTGATAAAATAAATACGACAAAACTTATTCTGACATTAAAAACATTTTTCTGTTACATTTTTTGAGTTATGCTTTTTAGAATTCGTAAAAAAGAGGGGTTAAAAAATAGAAAAATGACAAAATGTTGTCTTGTTATATATATAGATATATTCTTAGTAAGATTTAGTAAATTCGGCAGGTCCTGGTGTGAATGTCTTAAGTTTGTGTTTATGAGAAACATGAGCCTGATGTGTCCTAGCGATTTCTTCAATGCTTGGGCATATATTTGAAAGGCAAACTCTCATTTCCTGGTCAATAGATTGAAGAATTCCTCTCTTTTACTCTTAATTGTGTTGAGTGCAGAAAACCTCCACCAAACATATCATCTTAACTTTACACCAAACAAAGGATAGAAGAAACTTGCCTCCAGTCTTTCTAGAGAACATGGGGGGTAGTGTAAACAATCCAGCATCACAGCTTAATAGCCTTTTGCAACCTAATCAGTCAAGTGAGGTGGGGGGTTGGGCAGACTGTCAGCTTACAGCCAATTCCCCACACCTCTGTCCTTGGGCAGACTGTCAGCTTACAGCCAATTCCCCACACCTCTGTCCCCCAAAATCTAAACTCCAAAACCTTGTTGGTTTTTTGGTCCCCAACAGGCACATATTTCTCTAGAATACCATAGAGTGCACCTGGAAATCTTCTAGGGCATACCATTGCGCCCTGGCACACACTTTGAGAACCACTGGCATAGGGTCTTAGCCCATCTGTTTACAGAGGCATAAACTTCTTATGAAATTCACCAGGCCTTGTGTGTCCCTCCTTTGGCAACCTAACAGAGAGCTCTTTCTGTGAGCTCCAGTTTTCCTCTCACACTTGTTACGCATAACAGTTCCGCTCAGGCTGTGAGGTACGGATGGTGGGTGGCAGGGGGACCAGTGTCCCCTGCTCCTAGGATTGAGTCAGGGCATTCCCCTTCCTTTCCTTGTGCACCCCTGCCCTGCCTTCACACAGATGGATGAATTTTCCCTCTAACAGAGTATTGGTCTTGGGGGAAATGGAGCTGTGTCACACAATGCCCTACGGATCCAAAGGACAAGACACGGGACAGTGCATTTGCTGCTGGCCTCTCTGTGACTCAGTCAGCTTCTTCCAATCTGACGTGCCAGCTGGGAGACCATGCCCCCACCTTGCCCTAGGTGACTCACAACCATACTGAAGTCTGACAGGAACTCATCTAGCTACCAGGGAGAACACTGGTGGGTTTGCCAGAATCAACGTCTTTCTATACTGCTCACAAAAGTGAGGGGATATTTTATTGCTTCATATTCATTTTGAAATATCCCCTCATTTTTGTGAGCAGTATAGTTAGAGGCCGAATAGAACATCAGGCCTCGGGGCATAATGCATGGGCTGAGGCTCCATTCAGCACAGAATTCTTAGCTTGATTTAATTTTGAGTCATTTAAGCCCAAAGGGAGCAAAAACCAGGAGTGAGAAAGAAAGGTGAAGATTAGGCAGAAATATTTAGGCAATAACTTTCAGATCCTTCCAATGCCAGCTGCCTTTGTTCCCCAGGAGGAAGAATATTGGGATGGACCCCTACCTGCGGCCTGGAAACAAGTCAGTGGGGACAAAGACTCAACTATGTGTGGGATCTACCTGGCAGCTGTTTGGAAAGCCCTGAGCCAAGGTTTAGGATGCCCAGGACAAATTCTCTCTGCTTAAACTAAGACAAGCAAACCCTGGTGGCCCTGTCTGTACAGAATGGCTGCCCACCGTGTGACCAGAGCAGCCCAGTGTGCTTCCAGCAGAAACGGGGAGCTCTTCCTTCCCAGAGCTACTCTGCAGCATGCCAACTAATTCTGCAGTCCTTCCTTTGAGCGATTTTGCAACAATATATGTAGGGAAAGGTGAGGAAGACGTGATGGACACTGAATTCTTGAAGAACGAAAAGCATCCTTTGCTGACAAGCGTGAAGGAGCAGCTGGTGAGAAGATGTGGGGAGAGAGGACCATGGGTAGGACAATAGAACTGGGGGGAGGGGATCACTCACGAAGGTGAGTGCCTGGTGTCTTCCCAGCACAAGGGAGAGGAAGTTTCTCAGGCAATTCTGATGACAGTGAAGTTGAGAACTACTTGACCAGATGGTCTTCTAAATCCCCCCGCCGTCACCCTAGTTCTGACTCTGATATAAGCTTGCCCCTTCCCGCAGCACTGCACCTGTCCTGTAGCATCCCCGCTCTACTTCAAGCTCCTCATGTCTACTGATCATCAACCAGGTGTAAAATCCCAAGTCAAGTTTCTTCCATATAATGGCTCATTTAGTCCTAGGATAGTCCAAAGAAATAAAGACGATAAACTTTATTTTTCAGAATAGGAAACTGCCGGCCTGACCTGTGGTGGCGCAGTGGATAAAGTGTCGGCCTGGAACACTGAGATCGCTGGTTCAAAACCCTGCACTTGTCTGGTCAAAGCACATATGGGAGTTGATGGTTCCTGCTCCTCCCTCCTTTCTCTCTCTCTCTCTCTCTTACTCTCTCTCCTCTCTAAAATGAATTAAAACAATAAAGAATATTAAAAATAAAAGAATAGGAAACTGCCTGGTGGAGCTTAAGATTTGGATGAAGCATCCTGGTGCGGCCACAAGCCCCCTAGGGTGTCCTTGGGCAGATCTCAGGAGACTGGTCCACCCTTCCCACTGACCTCAGGGCAGGCACATTCCTGCGAACATTTTCATGCTAACCCCCAGCAAGCTCTTAGTAACAAAGGGCTGGGATGCTGTTAAACAGACATGCAATGGGTGTTATTAGAATGTTCTTGACCCTGGCCAGTAGGCTCAGCTGTAAAGCATAGGCCCAATGTGTGGAAGTCCAGGATTTGATTCCTGGTCAGGGCACACAGGAGAAGCGACCATCTGCCTCTCAACCCTCCTCCCCCTGCAGCCATGGCTCATTCAAACAAGTTGTCTCTGGGCACTGAGGATAGCACCATGGCCTCACCTCAAGTGTTAAAATAGTTCAGTTGCTGAGCAATGAAGCAGCGGCCACAGATGATGTTGGGCAAATGAGTTTATAAAATTTGTATTTTTTTAATTTGCTCACTTTTAGTGTTAAAAAATGGCACTTGGCAGTGCCACGTATGTGATCTGTGAAACTGCAAATTATCTTCCTGCTTGGGAAAAGTCATTGTCTTGCTAATATGTGCTGAAGGAGAGGTTTTCATGCCAGAAAATTTGTGAAGAAGGGAGAAAGCCATGTTTTTGCAGAGTTTGTGCAGAGAGAAGGGAGAAGGAAATAGGGAACAGAGGTGAGGGGCTTTGCGAGCTCTGCTGAGACTGGTGGGGTCTTTGATTCTAGGAGAAACCAGAGAAGATTCTCATGGTTGTGGAACCGGAGAATGTGTCAGTGGCTTTGGGAACCCTGAGTGAAAGGAAAGTGTTTTTTCCCTGTGTGTTTGCTTGTAGGCTGGTGCGCGACTTTAATAAAAGGAATGGCCCACCATTTTTGGCTCCACTGTTTCTTTACTGTCTGTCTGAACCAAATGAGAACCTGCATCTGCATGGCGTGATGGCAATGGCCGTGACTACTGGCCATGCAGATGAGCAGAGCATTGGCCCTAGACGGGGGTTGCTGGGTGCATGTGGGAGTCTGTCTCTCTGCCTCCCTGCCTCTCACTTAATAATAATTAAAAAAAAAGAACATTCTCTAGAGGTTAACATAACAGCTTGCTACAGGCCTACCATTTTAGACAATCAACTTTCATGAAAATCAAAATGTTTACTAATGCTCAAGCCAGCTAATCATACCAAGGGAGTCACATACTGACCAATCCACTAATATACCAAGACACAAAGCATACTCAGGAGAAAACAGAAAAGGCACTTGGCACGTGCAGAATGCAGGTTACAGAAAACCTGGGAGCCCTAACAAACCGCCAAATGAGGACAATGAAAGAACTGTGGACAAAAAAACAAAAAGAAAGAAAAGAAAGATGGGGCCACAGACTAAACCTGACAAGCTCAGGTGAGTCGTGCATGGCGACCTTGCAAACTCAGAGACCTAAAGTGACCACACAGGATGGTCTGAACTTAAAACTTTCTAACTAAAAGTGGTTCATGGTGGGTAGGCAAGTCCAAGAGAGTTATTTTCTCTAACTAAGGTCCATGCTTACCTTAAACAAGCCTGTTTGTTGTCTTCTGCATCTACACTAATGCCTTTGATGTGTTAGGGTCATCTTCTTTTCCTGCCCTTCAGGGCAGGCATCCCACCAGGGCAGGAACCCACAAACCTCCACGGTATAGTTATTATTATCATGTTAATTAACTGTTAACTATCTTACCCATGCCTGTGTAAAAGAAATTTCAGTACAGGGGGTTCTCCTTTAGGATAGTTTCTCAACATATGACGTTAAGAGTTTATGATGCTCACTACCGTAAAAACTTAAAACAATTGAGATGTGAGTGTTTTGGCTTATGCTGTTAGCATAGTTACTTATGGACTACATGGGCGAACTACTTTGGTTGTGTGTGGCAGAAGAATATGCAGTACAGTGTACAGTACAGTATATTTATGTTTTTTTCCTTTTTCTGTGGCTTAGTTGTGTTTTTAGGTTCTAGATTATTGTTGGGCAAATAAATTAGTTTATGCTCACTCTGTTAAAGATGGCTACTGCTCTCACGTGGTGATGCTCTCATGTGATACAGCTAATTGCCCTTCTTGCTTGGGAAGGGGCTTGGTTATGCTAATGTGTTGAAGGAGGGCTTTCATGCAGAAAGGTTTTAAAAGGAGGAGCTAGGAGGCCATCTGGGGAGAAGGTGACCACATTCTTGTAGAGAGGAGGAGCCCATGTTGTAGCAGGGCAGGGAGGCCACGTGGAGGAGAGTAGGTAGCCCAAATGGCGGAATGCTGAAGGAGAACCCAGTTTGTGCAGAAGAAGGAGTTGGGGAGCAGAGATGAATAAGACTAGTGAGGGCCTTTGATTCTAGGAAAAAACCAGAAAGAGTGGGTTTTGGTGCCCCATGTGTTTGTTTTTTATTCGTTGGCCGGTACGAGTCTAGAATAAAGGAAAATGGCCCACCAGTTTTTGGCTCTGCAGTTTCTTTATGATCTGTCTGAATTAAATGAGAACCTACATGGGCCAGGCAGCTGTGGTTGTGGCCGCAGCTACTGGCCTTACAATTATGATAGGATAGGTAAGTGACCTAGGCTAGGGTGTATTTCGACTTACACCAAAATTTTGGTTACATCACTGTCACAGGAATGGAATTGTGTCATAACCTGAGGACCCCCTGTATATACATTTTTACTTTTTATCCAATCTCAGAGATTTCCCCCTTTGCTTTTTCCTGCCTCCCTAATCTATCACCAATTTCATGTAACCCCTATACATCTTCCCCTTTGCTTCTAATGTACAAAATAAGTGGTGAAACCGCCATTTTCTGGAGCCCTTTCTCAATCCATTGAGACTTTGCCTCCTGGCAACTGTCGACAGTTTGGCTCAAATAAACTCATAAAAAAATTCTTATAGTTTGGTAGTTTCTTACATTGAAAGAATCCAACACCAGAAAGAAAGAAAGAAGGACACACCTCTCCCTTGGGCAGGATTTTCTGTTCATCCAGCTTGAAGGCCGTCCCGATTCTTCTTCGAACAATGGGTGGCTCCTCCCCTGGATCCAGAGGATATTCAGCGGGCAGTTTGCCCGTCAGCTCCTGCAAATATTCAACAGCACAAGGAGAGGATGGAAATCAGAAATCAGAGGGGGCATGTGCTTGGTTTCTAGGACAAACACACACACGCACTTCAATGCATGGATTTGAGACAGTAGTCTCAAGCAAAGTCCCTAAATAAGAGTTTCTGAAATGACATTTCATTTCTCTAAAAATGGATGAGAGCAGTCCTTTCTTCACAGAACAGATGCACTTTGAAAAGTGTTTTCCAAAGTGACTGTGTGTCAGGTAAACAGAATTAACTTTGGCTTTCATCATAAAACTTACATTTCATTCGTTAGTTTCCCCAGTGTTTCTTGCAGGCCCATTGTGTACCAGGCGGGTGCACTGCCAGGAAGGAGCAGAGCCAAGAAGATCTCTGGGCTTTCTAGTTCCTGTGCTCTTCCCACTGCATCAAATCCTCCCTTGTAAATATCTCGAAATTACAATGTCTATCAAGTGAACTTTCTTAGGAAGATTGGAATCTATATGGCAAAGTCCAGAAAAATGCATATGATGATAATTATTCCACTCAGACCGGATGCTCAGGGAACAGGCTGAGCTTAAAAGAATTAAATGGATACAAATATATCAGTACAAACTCAAAATAAGCCTAAATATTGACAAGGCTTAATACAGAGCTATTGTGTGTATATGTTGGGTTCTGAAAATCTAATAGTTGTTGCGACTATAATGGCAGTGAACTTAGTTGACAGACTTAGTGACACTGACCCTGCAAACACTGAGGTCCAGGAAATGAATCCAGATTAGAATTGGGCTCCATACTAGGGACTATGTGTGGGCTGGCCAGGTGGTGGTGCAGTGGATAGAGCATTGACCTGAGACACTGAGGACCCAGGTTTGAAACCCTGAAGTTGCCAGCTAGAGCACGGGCTCACCAGCTTAAGTGTGAGATCACAGACATGGCCCCATGTTCGCTGGCTTGAAGACCAAGGTCACTGCCTTGAGCAAGGGGTCACTGGCTCAGCTGGAGCCCCTGGTCAAGGGAAATATGAGAAAGCAAGCAATGAACAACTAAGGTGCCACAACAACAAAGCTGATGCTTCTCATCTCTCTCCCTTTCTGTTTGTCCCTCTCTCTCTCACTTAAAAAAAGATCAAATCTGAGTCAGCAGCCAATCCATGTGGTGGAGCCAAGGCATCAGCTGTAAGGAGTCACTTCCAGGGTCCAGAAAATCCTGGGAGTCACCGTGAGCCACCAATGGCTTAAGTGTCAGGCCCAGGCAAAGCTCAGCCCTGATTTTTAGTCCCAAATCAATACCTGTGCTACACAGACTCAAGGAAGAGGTCACAGTTCCTCATCCACACAAAGAGTTGTTGTGCTGGGTAGCCCAGTGCGAGCGTCCCATAGGCAGGAAGCCCAGATCATCAGATTCCAGGCGTTGACTCAGCTTCTAAGAAAAGGAGTGATCTGGCCTCTCCTCCCCACCGCTGTGTGTGTGCGCATGTGTGTGCACTGGGTTGTGTGTGTGCTCAGACACATGCACACACTGGGGTGAATGGTATATGCAATGGCGTGTGCATGTGAGTACATCTGGGGTTCACAAGCACCCCACTTTATGATATCCTGGGTCCCTTCCCTTTTTTGTTTGATGACCTGAGAATGAAGCCTTGAACTTTTTATCCCTCATTGTAAGCATTTTGGAGCACAATGGCCAACTGTCTTGAGTATGCAATGCTCTGCAATCTTCCTCCCTGTTTCTTTCTTTTTCTAATGTCTAAAGTTTTTATGTGTTTATTCTGCAACATTTTTATATGCTTTTCTAAAAGTCAGTTTATAAATAACATACACTGAGGATTTTATATTGTTAGGACTTTCTTTTTTACCCTGAAACTTATAAAAAGTAGGGGAAAGTTACTAACGTGGCTATTAATTTATAAGTCTAAAACATCTGCGGTTTTAAAATAAAACATCTTTTAAAAAAATGAGACTACCGATTTTTCACCATCTGCTTCAAGGTAGATGAGTCAAGGCCTTGATTCTCCACATTTAATCTGATTTGACACGTAACCAGAGCCACATGAAGAAGGAGGAATTTCGTGTACTGTTGTGGGGCTTGGCTTACTTCCTCTTACATTCTTTTGTTGGTATTTCTGTCAAATACTCCCATTCCACCACGTTCTGACTGCCCTGCTAGCTCCCTAGGGCAGTGGTTCTCAAAGTGTGAGCCAGGGCACACTGGCGCACCCTAGAAGATTTCCAGGTGCGCCGTATCATATTCCAGAGAAATATGTGCCTGTTGGGGACCAAAAAACCAGCAGCGTTTTGGAGTTTAGATTTTGGGGGGACAGAGGTGTGGGGAATTGGCTGTAAGCTAACAGTCTGCCCAACCCCCCACCTCACTTGCCTGATTAGATTGCAAAAGGCTGTTAAACTGTGGTGCTGGATTGTTTACACTATCCCCCATGTTCCCCACAAAGACTGGGGGCAAGTTTCTTCTATCCTTTGTTTGGTGTAAAGTTAAGATGATATATATGGTGGAGGTTTTCTGCACTCCACACAATTAAGAGTAAAAAGAGAGAAATTCTTCAATCTATTGACCAGGAAATGAGAGTTTGCCTTTCAAATATATGCCCAAACATTGAAGAAATCGTTAGGACACATCAGGCTCATGTTTCTCATAAACACAAGAATGAAAATACTTAATACAATCGCGCTGGGACCTGCCGAATTTACTAAATCTTACTAAGAATGAATATATATATATATATATATATATATATATATATATATATATATATAAACTTTTTTATATTTTTAACCCCTTTTTTATGAATTCTAAAAAGCATAACTCAGAAAATGTAACATAAAAATGTTTTTTAATGTTAGAATAAATTTAATTTTGTTGTATTTATTTTATCTAATTACCAGAAAAGCACGCTTGGACTTTATATTTTTTTCTTTAATATTTGACTTAATTACTATAACATATTTCTCAGAAATTTGTTATAGTGCGCCTATAATTATTTGTAGGATTTTAAATGCACCCGACTTCAAAAAGTTTGAGAACCACTGCCCTAGGGGATAAGCAGTGCTGCTCTTTATTCTGAGCTGAGGGGCATGGTGTAGGACATGCACGTCAGCCAGAGGCCCTCTGTCCCCTACTACAGATGAGTCAGGAGCCTCATGGGAACCAGCACAGAGGTGACCTGCCTGTAGCTGTGAACACTATCTCTTCTGCTTAAGTTCTGTTTTGTCCTGTCAACATTATAAAAAGATCTTTGTTATCCTTATTTTCTTTTATTTTGAAGAGATACAGAGAGACTTTCTTTAACACATGCTAACTTATCCCCCTGACACATTTCTCCAATTTTCTGACACTGACTCCCAGCTGGGTTTAGGGACACCGCCTCTATTAAAACAAAGCAGCACTTTACAGGTTATTAAATGCAGACACCCATAGCCATATTTTTTAATCCTTCCACCATATTTTCTATACAAATGCCTGTAGCTGCTGCAAACCAAAGGAGGCCATTCTGGTCATTGCCAGAGAGAGCCCTGTCTGTTCCCTGGGAGTGGACTAACTAGTCTTGGGACATCAAGGAAAAGCTTGCATAGGATTCCAACCCTGCTCCCTCAGGGCATGGCTTTCCTAAGACTTGCACTGGGTATGTGTTAATGTGGGTCGGCTTGAGATAGCTTCAGTTTAAATCAGTCCAGAGCAGAATGAAGCCAAGTGCTTAATGCAATGTGATCTCACTCTACAGCCCCTTCATTTGGCCTGGGGCAAGGCACTATTATGGGAGGGAGGGGAATACAGTCTCTCTCTCCCACTCGATCCTGTCCATGTGCACACACATGCACACACAAGTCCACATACACTTGTGTCAATGCACAGATTCACAATGTATGTTACATTAAACATTCAATTCTTCAAACATGCTAACAGACAAATGCAGAATAAAAAGGTGAAAATAGACATTCAAATAAATACAACAGTGGCCTGTCACAGCTTCTAAGTCCCAGTGAAATGTGAGACCCGTGTAGACACAAGCTTAAGGAAGTGCTGCTTGGCATAAAACTTAAAAATATTACTAGGCTAAGATTCTTTTTTAAACTGAGTGTAACATGAGATGATGAGTTTTAAGTGGGATTATATATCAAGCAAAATACTGGTTTCCTTGTAGATTCCCAGTGATGCTTCTCAGTATGACTTCCAAAGATAAATCTGAAACAGCCTCAGGAGAAACAAAAGCTACAACAGTCAGCTCAGACACAGGATCTTAGATGGTGGTAGCAGACCACTATACTCAAGGACGACGTATCTATGAAAACATGCTTTATAAACTAAGCAGCATCATGCAAACATTATTATTTACAGCTGCTTCTGTCACTGGAATTATTCCTGCCATTTGGCCTCTAGTGAGGTCCCACCTGGGACTTTGCCAGGACCTACTCTAACTGCTGTCCTAGAGTTCCATTAATGTCAACTCCTCTTGTTTCTGACGGGGCACATGACAGGGGTTGGATACTTCCAACACTGTGTGTCAGGAGATGTCTTGCTTTCCTTTATGATTTCTTTACAACCTATTCCCTCCACGTGGAGATGGATGAGGGCACAGATAACACAGATTTCCCCAGGATGGAACAGGAACCGCTTACAGCTTCTCGCAGGCAGAGTTTCTTGAGCTCCTCCAGTCGCTGGCGTAGTGTTTCCTCCAGAGCTTCCTGCCGGGACTTCAAGGCAGCCAGCATGTCTTTCTTGGCAGACTGAGAGCTATCTGATTCCTGAGAACCTGTCAATAAACAGTGGGGTCACTAGGTCAGCTGATGTGGGGACACACATGTGGACCACTAAGGAATTTCACTGGAGCCCACACTGTGGATCTGGGATTCATGCCAGGAATCAAGGAAGTGTGAAATAAAACAGGTGTTTCAGGGTTCCAAGTGTGAGGAAAGAGTTCTGAGCACTTAGCAGGATTTACAGCTCGTCAGAGGCTCTGGCAGAGAGATTTACATGCCTGAAAAAGAAGTTTTTCTTTCTTGACTATCTTACAATATGCCAGATACCTGTTTTAATTTCACTAGCAAAGTTTAATAGACTTTGTATAATGAAGGGGAAAGTGAAGTTCAAGCTAGTAATTTTAATATAGTTTTAATTATTTTCCCCACTGACAAATTTTGATATATTATTTTGCTCATCAGTACAAAGAAAACGCATGTTTAACATTTTGAAAATGCAGACATGTTATCAAAATAGTCCAGAAGCTAGGTACCCAGAAATAGGCACAGTCATACATTTTCTTTAGCCATTTCATCTAAGCCATACATAATAAATAAATAAAATTAAAGCCCTGGTCAAGCAGTTCAGTTGGTTAGAGCATTGTCTCGACACACCAAGGTTGAGGGTTCAATCCCCGGTTAGGGTACATACAAGAATCCACCAATGAATGCATAAATAAGTGGAACAACAAATTGATGTTTCTCTTACTCTCTCTCTAAAATCAATAAAAGAATAAATAAAGTAAAATTAGATTTTTATTGTATTTTTTAGCTTAATACTGTATCATGAACAAATTCCCTCTTAATAAAAGTTACACATAGTTTTACAATGTGGCAGAACCATCTGAATGATATTCCCATTGCAGACTGCTAGATACTAAACCTTTGTGGAAGGCAAACTGTGAACCAAACTAAAGGATAATAAGCTGAAATGCCAGCTGGAGTAATTTAGTAATTTAGGAACCAAAGCATAATGTCTAGGATGTGCTGTTTAGATTCTGAAATGGATTTCCAGCAATGAAGCTATTATACCTTTTACCTTGATGTTTAGGCAAAGTGCACTGACTCCCTGGAAAAAGAAAAGCTGATTATTACTCTGCCTCTCATGCCCATGGTGAGCAGAAGTATTAGAAATGAACAGGTGAGGTCTGACCAGGCAGTGGTGCAGTGGATAGAGCATCATCAGCCTGGGACACTGAAGACCCAGGTTCAAAATCCTAAGGTCTCTGGCTTGAGCATGCGCTCACCAGCTTTAGTGTGAAATCATAGACATGACCCCATGGTGATTGGTTTGAGCCCAAAGGTCACTGGCTTGAAGCCCAAGGTTGCTGGCCTGAACCCAATGTCACTGGCTTGGTGGGAGCCCCCTGGTCAAGGCACATAGGAGAAAGCAATCAATGAACAACTAAGGTGCCACAACTGTGAGTTGATGTTCATCTTTCTCTCTTCCTGTCTTTGTCTCTCTCTAAACAAAACAAAACAAAACAAAAACGGGCAGGTGATACTGTGTGTGCACTCACAGGCCTCACGTGATGCCATTTGCAACAGAATCAAACAGTATCACATCAAGTACCTAGGGAGAAGTCTAATGAAAGATATGCAAGATCTTCACAATGAAAATTATAATACTTTGCTGAAAAAAATTAATGACCTAAAATAATAGATGAAGCATGGCCATGATTAGAAGCTTGATGTTGTCAAGCTGTCTATATTCCAAGAACTATACAATAAAATCATTGCAATATCAATAAAAACTGGAGCAGGAGGGGATAGGAAAGGTATTTTCATATAAAACATTTTTTGACAATTCCATGAATGCATGACAGATATGAGAATAAGCTAATTGGAATTTCCAGTCAATTGATCATTTTCTTCTAATAGTAAAGAAGGCAGCTCAGAGGGTTTCAGGTCAAGATGGAGTAGGTAATGCTGTGTCACTTCCTTTCATGACCACATCAAAATTACAACTAAATGATAGAACCACCACCATTGAGAACCACCTGAAGACTAGCTGAGCAGAAGTCCTACAACTAAAACTATACAGAAGACTTCGTAAAGACAGTGGTAAAAGGATCAGAGATGCAGAACAGGCAAGTCCCACATCCATGTGTAGTGATTACAGTCAAGAGGGACATCTTGGCTGCAGATGTTCCCACTAAGGAGCGAGAGGGCCCAGCCCACACCAGGAGCCCCAGCATATGGCATCAGTGTTGGAAAGAGGCATCCCACAACATCTGGCTGTGAAAACCAGCATCCAGGTGAGAGGGAGGGCTTCTGTAGACCCAGACATATTCCTAAAGCCATATTCATTATTCACAAACTCACTCCCTCTGGGCTCCAGTGTAGAGGCAGCAGCTTGAAAAGCACCCCAACATATAGAAAGGAATTAAATTGACTAGCATCAGGGAGAGGGCTGGAGGGACAGGTGTTGGGGCTGCTGCTCTCTGGGGACAGATGTGCTGGCAGGTACCACTGATCCTTTGTCGTGCTCTCTCCCAACCCAGCCAACAGGTTCAAGCAGGTGCCAAATCTGAGCTCTCCAGTAGCCTGGCCATCACTGCTTGCTCCATCCTGGTGATTCCCTGAGATCCCACCCAATTCACACACCCAGCTTGAGCTGCTTCTAATTGCTTTCTGCAGGGGCAACCTACCTTGGCTTGTACTGCAGGCTTTCCTAAAATCTCTCAAAGGTTCATAAACCCTAAACAAGCAGTGACTGGCCTCAGCATGCCGCGTACCTCTTCCTCAGCAGCCTCAAACCTGGCACAGTGGTGACCTGTTTCAACTTGCATTGCAATACCCATCAGGTGGCCCCAAGCCTGGCATAAACTGCAGCCAATGTTGGCCTGAAACGTACCCTTAACTAAGTGACCACAAAATTAGCACAAGTGGCAGCTAGCCTCAGCTCCCATTGTGATGACCACCAAAGGGTCCCCATCCCAGCAATAGTGTTAGCTGGTCCTGGTTCACAGCATATCCTCTCTCAAGTGCCTGTAAGAAGCAATCAACTGCAGATCACTCTGTAGCTCCTACCAGGTGGCCCTAAACTGGCACATATGGTGACTAACTTTGGCCTGCATCTGAATCCCTCCTAAGGGACTCCAGAGCCAATATACCTGGTGTCTGGCTTCAGAACGTAATAGCACTACTCAATCAGCTCCACAAACAGCACACCCAAAGGGCAGACTGGTCTGACACTAGAGCCCTACTAAAGCAACTCCCACTCTGTGGGGTCAGCTCCTGCACCACAGCTTGTCCACTATAGTCATGGCCAGTCCTCACGGTCAGTCAGCCTGAGGGCCAATAACACCAACTGATATGCCAACAGCAATCAAAGTTCAACTACAGCCTGCCCAGGCAGTGGGGCAGTGGATAGAGCATCAACCTGGGATGCTGAGGACTCAGGTTCAAAACCCCATGGTCACTGGCTTAAGCCCAAAGGTCACTAGCTTGAAGTCCAAGGTCACTGGCTTGAGTAAGGGGTCACTGGCTCGGTTGGAGCACCCCGGTCAAGGCACATATGAGAAGCAATCAATGAACAAGTAAAGTGCCGCAACTACAAGCTGGTGTTTTGCATCTGTCTCCCTTCCTGTCTGTCTCTCTCTTGCAAAGAAAAAGAAAAAGAAAACTTCAACTAGAATAGTAGAACCCCCCCCCCCACACACACACACAAAAGGGACACTCATGAGTACCTGGCTCAGGTGCGCAGGGAGACTGCACCTCTGGGCCTCAAAGGACACCTATTACATAAGGCCACCCTGCCAACAATGAGAGATGTAGTCGCTCTACCCAATACATAAAAACAAGGAGACAAAGAAACATGTCCCAATGAAATAATAGGACAACACTCTAGAAAAAGAACTGAACAACATGGACATAAGCAATCTGTAAGATATAGAGTTGACAATACTAGTTATAAAGAAGTTCAATGAACTTAGGGAATGAATATATAAATTCAGTGAGAACTTGAACAGAAAGATAGAGAACATAAAAAAGAACCACTCTAAATTAAGAATACAATAACTGAAATTAAGAATACATTAGAGGCCTTGGCCAGTTGGCTCAGTGGTAGAGTGTCGGCCCAGCATGTGGATGTCCCCAGTTTGATTTCCAGTCAGGGTACACAGGAGAAGTGACCATCTGCATCTCCACCTCTCCACCTCGCCCCCTCCCTCTTTTTATTCTCCCTTCCCCCATCCACAGCCATGGCTCCATTGGCTTGAGCGAGTTGATCCATGCATTGGAGAATGCTTGTGGCCTCTGCCTTAGGTGCTAAAAATAGGTTGGTTGCCAAGAAACAGAGCAATGCCCCAGATGAGCAGAGCATCGCCCGATGGGGGCTTGCTGGGTGGAACCTGGTCAGGGTGCATGCAGGAGTCTGTTTCTCTCCCTCCCCTGCTCTCACTTAGTTAAAAAAAGAAAAAAAGAGAATACATTAGAATCAATAGCAGATCAAATGAAGCAGAGAATCAAATCAGTGATTTGGAAGATAAGGTAGCAAAAAAGTCAATCAGAAAAGTATAAAGAAAAAAAAGTTAAAAATGAAATAAGGATAGGGAACACTCTGAGACAACCTCAAAGATACCAACATTCCCATCATAGGGGTACCAGAAGTAGAAGAGAGAGAAGAAGGGATTGAAAACCCATTTGAACTCCCTTTCTGCCTATCTGTCCCTCTCTCTGTCCCTGTCACAATAAAACAAACAAAAAAGAAAAGACAATCTGTTTGAAGAAATAAGACTGAAAGCTTCCCTAACATGTTGAGGGAAAGACATACAAGTCCAGGAAGTTCAGAGAGCCCCAAGCAGAATAAGCTCAAGAAGTTCACACCAATATTCATCATAATTAAAATGCCAAAGGTAAAAGACAAGGTAAGAATCTTAAAAGCAGCAAGAGAAAAGCAGCTCCTACAAGGGAGCTTCCATAAGTCTGTCAGTTGACTTCTCCACAGAAACTCCACAGGTCTGAAGGACTGGCACAAAATACTCAAAGTGATTAAAATGAAGACTTAAAACCAACATTACTCTACTCAGTAAGGATAACATTTAGAATTGAAGGAGAGATATAGAGTTTCCCAGACCAAAAAAAAGCTAAAGAAGTTTGTCACTGCTTGACCAGGTGGTGGTGCAGTGGACAGAGCGTCAGACTGGGACACAGAGGATCCAGGTTTGAAACCCTGAGGTCGCTGGCTCGAGTGTGGGATCAGGAACATGACCCCATGGTTACTGGCTGGAGCCCAAAGGTCACTGGCTTGAGCAGCAAGGAGTCACTTGCTCTGCTGTAGCCCCCCCACCCCACCCCATCAAGGCAAATATAAGAAAACAATCAATAAACAATTGAGGTGCCACAATGAAGAATTGATGCTTCTCATCTTTCTCCCTTCCTGTCTGTCCCTATCTGTCCCTCTTTCTGTCTCTCTGTCACCAAAAAGGAAGTTTGTCACCTATAAACCAGTATTATAAGAAATATTAAAGGGATTTCTTTAAGTAGAAAAGATAGTAAATATAAATAGGAATATATAAAAAGGAAAAAGTTCTCATTGACAAAGGACAAATTATAAAGTTAGTACAAAGGTTAATTACAACAATAAATTAAGGGGAGTGCAAAAACCATGAACAAATGAAGCAAAAAAAAAAAGACAAAAACAAAAGTGGAAGGGGTGATTAAAATGGTAGGTAATTTATAATGTATTCAAACTTAAATGACTATCAACTTACAATAGACTGCTATAAACACAGCTTGGTATAAATGAAGCACATGGTAACTACAAACCAAAAATCTACAAGAGATATATACAAGAATTAAAGAGAGAGAAATTCAAACACAAAACTATGGGAAGTCATCAACATGCAAAAGAAGAGAAAAAGAGAATAAGAAACAGAGTCATTAACATACAAGAGAAGAGAGCAAGAGAGTAAAAAAGGAATAGAGAAGAACTACAAAAACAATCAGAAAACAATAAAATGTCAATAACTACATGCTTATCGATAATTACTTTAAATGTACCGTATTTCCCCATGTATAAAAGATGCTCCCCTTTATAAGACGCACCTTAATTTTGGGGCCCTAAATTTGAAAAAATTGTATTACCTAAAGTTACTGAACTCAAGTTGTATTCATCATAAAATTCATACAGCTCCTCATCACTATCAAAAAAGTGGGAAATACAAGTAAAAAATCTACAATCACTGTATAAGATGCACCCAGGTTTTAGACCCCAATTTTTTTGGGAAAAGGTGCATCTTATAATGGGAAAATAGGATATTTGATGGATTACATGTTTCAGCGAAAAGATACAAGGTAGCTGAATGGATAATAAATAAGACCTATATAGATATGCTGCCTACAAGAGGTTCACTTCATATAAAAGGACACACAGAGACAAAAAGTAAAAAGATTTAATAAAAGATACTTCATGCAAATGAAGTAACTTTAAAAGCTAAGGTAGCAATACTTATATTAGACAGACTTTAAAATAAGAGCTGTAACAAGAGACAAAGAGGCATTTCATAAAGATAAAAGAATCATTCCAAAAGAGGAAATAATACTTTCAAACATCTGCACTTCCAACATAGGAGCACCTAAATATATAAAGCAAATACTGACAAACATAAAGGGGGAGTTCAACAGTAATACAGTCATAATATGGGCAGACTCTGGGAGAGACTGAGTTGTGTGGCAGAAACCATTTTTCCCTCACAGGACTATAACAGCCCCTTGATATAAATGTATATATAGGTTATCCAGACAGAAAACCAAAAGGAAACAGTGATCTGAAATGACATATTGGACAATTATAATAGATATTTTTAGGATATTTCAGCACAAAGCAGCAGACACACATTTTTTTTTCAAAAGCCTATGAAATATTTTTAAGGACAGACCTCGTGTTAGGCCACAAAATAAGTCTCAATAAATTTAAGAAGACTAAAAGCATATCAAGTGGTTAAAAAGATGGCAGTGGAAGGGGTGGAAGTTATATTCACCTCCTCATAGGTCCAAACTGGAATTACAACTAAATTATAGAACAATCAACCTGAATAACCAACTGAAAACTAGCTGAACAAAAGTTTTATAAGCAAGGATTTACAGAAGTCATATCAAGACTAGTAAGAAGGGCAGACTGGAAAAGGGCTGGCCCCACACCCAAGTGTGGCAGTTTAGAATCTGGAGGGATATCAGCTGCAAAGATTCCCCCTTAGAAGTGTGGGGTCTTAACCCAACTCCAGGATCCCCAGCCCAGAGCACCAACCAGTACCAGGAAAAGGAACCCCCATGACATCTGGCTGAGAAAATCCGTGGGGATTCTGTTCTACAGGGGGAGACGGGGGTCTGCTAGAAACCCAGGTATCTTCTTAAAGGGCCAGTGCAAAAATTCTTGTTTCTGGCCACTTACCCCAGGCTCCAGCAAAGGAAGGGGTAATCAGAATGGACCAAAGTCATGCAAAGACAGATTGAATTATGTGGTTCAAGGGAGAGAGCTAAAGGGACAAAGCTGGGTCCTGGGCTGAGTCCCTCTCCCAACAACCCACAGATTCCATCTTTCCAGGGTCAAACACTCCCCTCAAAACTGCATCAGCCTGAAGAAATGTACTAGCCCCACCCTCCTACTCCCTGTGTCTCCACCTTGTATATCTCACACCCCAGGGAGGAGTCAGCTGCTTCAGGGCCCCTGGTGTAGACTTTCTTGGAGGACATTTGAGGGTGAACTCAGGGGTGTCAGAGACTGAGTTCTGTGGCTTTGGAGTAGGGGCCATTCTCAACCCATTCCCTAACCCTCATGCATTATAGGCACCATACGTCCATGGAAAATCCACCAGCTTGACGACACATTCCTGACTACTGGTGGCCCCATCCTGATGAGCTCATGCCCAGCAAAGGAGTCAGCTGGCTCTGGCCAGCCTTGGTTGCAGCCCTTGGTGCAGACGCTCTTGGAAGGTTCACAAGGAGGCCCAGGCAGGCTCAGGGGGAGACTGAGTTGTGTGGCTCCAAGGTGGGGTCATTCTTCCCTTATAGGCCCCACAAATACCACTGTTCCTGTGCAGAGCACTCCCTTCACACAGCCAAATCTTAATCAGTTGGGCCTGATGAACTCTGCCGGCTAAATCCTGACAACTCCCTGACATCTCACCCCACAAAAAATTCTGTGGGTACCCAGTGGGTGATAGCCAATCTTGGTGCACCCTGAGACTTTTGCCTCAGACCCACTGAGTCTGAATCTGTATCAATCTGATGAACACCATCTGGTGACTCACGTGAGAACCTACTCATGCAACTCGCATGTGACCAGAGGCTCTTTCAGTGACTGAGCCTAACAGGTAGTCAATGGCAGAGGTGGGTCTCAAGGTGACTTGGACTTTTGCCTTCCTGTCCCCAGGCTTGGAATTGATGGCAGCTGGCCTTGGGTGCAGCTTGGTCCTTCCCCTACACACTTACTCCCAGCAGAGGCAACAAGAAAATGTGGATAGATTTTTAACTCCCAAACAGGTAGCCTAGGGCCTGTCACAGGTAGTGCCTGTCATCAACCTGCACTGGAGTCCCTCCCATGAAGCCCCAGAACCAAAAAAACACAGTGACAGTATTCATACCACAACAGAGCACAACCCAATTAATCACACAAGCAGTATACCCAAAGAAAGATCTTGAGAAGCACCAGACTCTGCTGGGGCTAATTTCACTTTACGGCATCAGCGCCCATGCAACAGCTTATCCACTGTGGTCAGGATCAATCCTCACAAGTCACCCAGCCTGAGGGTCAACCATACCCATGGATGGGCCAATAGCAATCAAGACTCAACTACAACAGGAGGGCTCACATAACCCACAAAGGGACATTCCTGGAGCACTGAGTTTAGGTGATCGGGGAGACTGTGTGTGGAGCCCCATAAAATACCTACTAAATAAGGCCACCATACCCTGACTGGGACGCACTACATATCTACTTAATACACAGAAACAATTATAGAAATGCAACCAAAATGGGGAGACAAAGAAACATGCCCCAAATGAAAGAACAGGAGAAATCCCCAGAAAAAGTACTAAATAAAACAGAGGCAAGGAATCTACCAGACACAGAGTTCAAAACAATAGTTATTTCAGGGAAACATGGATGAACTCACTGAGAACTTAAATAAAAAGATAATAAACATTAATAAAAAAGACACATAGAAACAATAAAAATGAACCAGTCAGAAATGAAGAATACATTAGAAGAAATCAATACTAGGCTAGATGATGCAGAGGACTGAATAAACAATTTGGAAGACAAGGTACCAGAAGACCCCTAATCAGAGCAGGGAAAAAAATACACATACATATATATGTATGTACATTTTGTGGACAAAAGTAGGTTTGGTTTACAGTTGTTTGTATAGAGGATAATACAATAATAATAATAAAAAGATTATATATATATAGTTTAAGGGACCTATGAAACAATGTCAAGCATAGCAATATCTGCATTACAGGGGCTCCAGATGGAGTAGGTAGAGAATAAGAAATTGAGAACCTACTTGAAGAAATAATGACTGAAAACTTATATAACCAGGTGAAGGAAAAAGAACAAAAGTCCAGAAAGCACAAAGAACCCCAAACAAGATTAACCCAAAGAGCCCCATACTAAGAGACATAATTAAAATAGCTTAAAGACAAAGAATCTTAAAAACATCAAGAGAAAGAGTTATCTACAAGAAAGCTCCCAGAAGATTGTCAGCTGATTTCTCAACAGAAATATTTCAGGCCAGAAATGATAGTCTAAAATATTCAAGATGATGAAGGCAAGGACCAACAACCAAGATTACTCTACTCAGCAAGGGTATCACTTAAAATTAAAGGAGAAGTCAAGTGCTTTTTCAGACCAATGCCCCCCCCCCAAAAAAACCCCACAGAAAACAAAAAAGCTAAAAGAGTTCATTACCACCAAACCAGTATTACAAAATAATGATAAAGGCACTTCTTTAAGAAGAAGAAAAAAGAGTAATATACTTATAAAAAATTAAATGACAATAAATGTTCCTATCAACAATCACTTAAATGTAAATGAATTCAATGTTTCAGTCAAAAGCCACAGGGCCTGACCTGTGGTGGCTCAGTGGATAGAGCAGTGGTTCTTAACTTTTTTTGGGTACCGAACCCACCAGTTTCATATGCGCATTCACTGAACCCTTCTTTAGTGATAAATAAAATATGATTTTTTTCCCAAATTTAGTTTTGCCAGTGCAAGACTAGAGTTGTTCAACTTGGCATTGCATATCATGCAGATAGGACGCTGACTCCCATCCCGTTCCGTGATACATGTGAATCCATGTTGTATATATTCGTCTGACCACTTTCTTTTTTTGCTCCACATATTTAGTATGGATTAAAATATTAAGAAAAAACCACACGACGTACAACTATGACAGCCGTTGACTACTGCGCGTACTAAATTCCCCGCAGCACTGGTTGGCCAAGCAATGTAACGTGATCCTCTGTAGCAAGTGATGGCCAAGTGGGGCGTGTCATCACGACTTTACACAAGTGTGTCTTTACCTAGGCGGCAGAGGCTTCTCCGAACCGGAGACCGACTCATTGAACCCCTAGGGTTCGACAGAACTCAGGTTAAGAACCACTGGGATAGAGTATTGATCTGGAATGCTGAGGTTGCCAGTTTGAAACCCCAGGCTTGCCCAGTCAAGGCACATATGAGAAGCAACTACTATGAGCTGATGCTTTCTGCTATTCCCCCCTCACTTCTCTCTTTCTCTCTCTCAAATCAATAAAAAATTTTAAAAAGAAGGAAACTATCAATAAAACAAAAAGACAACCTACTGAATGGGAGATGGTAGTCACCAATGATACATCTGATAAAGGGTTAATATAAAAAATATATATACAAGTCAATTCCAAAAAACACACACAACCCAATTAAAAAACGAACAGAGGACCTGAATAGACATTTCTCTAAAGACAATATAGATGGCCAACAGACATTTGAAAAGATACTCAACATCACTCATCATCTGAAAAATGTAAATTAAAACCACAATGAGATATTAGTCACACCTGTCAAAATATCTATTACCAATAAATCAACGAACAATTGTTGGTGAGGATATAAAGAAAAGGAAACCCTTGTGCACTACTGGTGTGACGGCAAATAGGTGCAGCATAGGGAACATAGTCAATATTATAATAATCATGTATGGTGTCAGATGGGTACTAGACTTATTGGTGTAATCACTTCGTAAGTTATAGAAATGTCTAATCACTATATGTAGTAAACCTGAAACTAATACAGGGTGGACAAAAGTAGGTTTACAGTTGTTTGTATAGAAGATTATACAATGATAAATAATGAAAACAAGAATAAACTGTTTCATGTACTCACAACTGCAATCCTACTTTTGCCCCACCTTATATAGTATTATATGTCAACCATAATCGAGAAAAAAATATTTAGAAAGCTTTTGTAAAGCAAAAATACCATCACCAAATCAAAAGCCAACCTATTGGCCTGACCTGCAGTGGTGCAGTGGATAAAGCGTTGACCTGGAACACTGAGCTTGCCTATTCGAAACCCTGGGCTTGCAACTATGAGTCGATGCTTCCCCACCTCCTCTCTCTCTCTCTCTCTCTCTCCTTTCTCTCTAAAATGAATAATAAAAAAATCTTAAAACCCAGCCTATTGAATGGGAAGATATATTTGCAAATAATATATCTGATAAGGGGTCAATATCCCAAATATAGAAAGAACTCATAAAATTCAATAGATAAAAAACAATCCAATTTAAAAATGGGGAAATGAATAGACATTTTCCCCAAAGACACACAAATGGTCAACAGTGACATGAAAAGGTACTCAGCACCACTAACCATCAGGGAAATGCAAATCAAAATACAATGACATATCACCTCACACCTATTTGCAATGATTACTATAAAAAAGATAGGTGTTGGCGAGGATGTGGAGGAAAAAGAATCTTTATGCACTCCTGATGGGAACGTAAATCAGTACTGACATTATAGAAAATAGTGTGGAGGTTCCTTACAAAATAAGAAATAGAACTAAAATAAAATCTAGCAATTCTACTTCTAGATATTTATCCAAGGGAAATGATCACTATTACAAAAAGATATCTGCACTCCCATTTTCATTTCAGCTAAGACATGAAAACAACCCAAGTGTTCATCAACAGATGAATAAAGAAAATGTGGTGTGTACACACACGCACGCGCGCACAAACACACACACACACACACAGTGGAATATCATTAGGCCATAAAAAGAATGAAATCTTGCCATTTTGACAACAGGGATTGAACAAGGGGGTATTATTCTAAGTGAAATAAATCAGACAGAGAAAGACAAACACTGTATATGCGGAATCTAAAGAGAATCCTGAAATTATAGATACACAGAACAGAGTGGTTGTAGCCAGAGGCAGGGGATAGAGAACAAGCATATGGGTGAGAGTTGTTAAAAGGTACAAACTTTCAGTTATAAGATAAATTAAGTCCTGGGAACTAAGGTGCAGCATGGTGACTACAGTTAACAATATTGGGTTTATATTTGAAAGTTGTTAAGAGAGTAAGTAACTCTTAAAGGTTCTCACTGTAAGAAAGAAAAATTATAACTATGTGACGTGATGGGTAATAACAAATTTTGTGGTGATCACTTTGCAGCCTACATATATATCAAATCATTACACTATACACCTAAAATGAATACAGTGTCATGTCAATTTTATATCAGTAAAAAAGAGGTGTTGGAAGCCCCCTTTTCCAATGAAATAGACTCTAATTTCAATTATTGGAAAATATTGCATAAGAACTCTAACTGGAAAATAAAAAATATTAAAACCCCAAGCAATAAAGAGGTGAACCACGGTCATGGATTAGAGCAAGGGTCCCCAAACTTTTTACACTCCAGTTCACTGTCCCTCAGACCGTTGAGAGGGCCATCACAAACAGTACTCCATACACTGACCACCAGTGAAAGAGGTGCCCCTTCCGGAAGTGCGGCGGGGGCCCGATAAATGGCCTCAGGTGGCTGCAATTTGGCCTGTGGGCTGTAGTTTGGGGACCTCTGGATTAGAAGCTTGATTTTATAAAGATCTCAGTTCTTCAGGAATTAAACAATAAAGTCACTGCTATCCCAGTAAAAATTAGAGCTGGATATTTTGGGCAGAGGGTAGGAATAATACTTCCACATGAAAATTTTTGAATAATTCAGTGAATGTATGACAAATATAAAAATAATCAAAATTGGGATTCCCAGAGTCAATTTGTCTGTTTCTTCCAGTGGTAAAGAAGGCACCTCAGAATCATAAGGCTAGAAAGGACTTCTATGCTTTTGTACCAAAAGCTCTGCCAGACTCAAATGGGCCCCCTACTCTCTTCTTCACTCAATGAGCAGGAGACCCCATTTCCCCTCAATTACTGAGGTTCTCATAACTTTTTTTTTTTTTTTTTTTACAGGGACAGAGAGAGAGTCAGAGAGAGGGATAGATAGGGACAGACAGAGAGGAACGAAGAGAGATGAGAAGCATCAATCATCAGTTTTTCATGGCAACACCTTAGTTGTTCATTGATTGCTTTCTCATATGTGCCTTGACCACGGGACTTCAGCAGACCAAGTAACCCCTTGCTCAAGCCAGAGACCTTGGGTCCAAGCTGGTGAGCTTTTTTTCTTTTTGGCTCAAGCCAGATGAGCCTGTACTCAAGCTGGCGACCTCGGGGTCTCGAACCAGGGTCCTCCGCATCAGGCTCTCACAACTTTATTAATCAAAAAATCTCACTGGATCTGTATAATCTGACTTCAGTTTGGGCTTTTTTTTTTCTCCCTCACCCAATCCTAGCATGTAACAGAAAATAAATCTGCCACTGCAGGAATGGACCATCCTAATGCCTTCACAGTGGCTCACAAATATTAACTTGAATAAACAAGCAAATAAATGTTGTCAGTCATACTTGGATGCTATAATTAAGTTGTACCTCATCTTGGTAGAGAGATCTAGTACCTGTAAGTCATTTTTGGATAGAACCTACCTTCCAAACTTTTAATCATTTTTGCGCCTCTCTTGGATTTTGTGATGTTTCAATCACAGGTTTCCAAATTCAATAGCAAACCCAAATGAAAGTATGACTCTTAGGAAGTCTCCATTACCTAATGGCTCTCCGACACTAAATTCATATGGTGTCATGTTCAGGCAACATATGACTGAACAGGCTCCCCCTTTTAAGTGGTTCAGGTTTCCTATGTTTTTAAGTCAGTTAGCCCATGCATATCAATACTATCTCCAAGTTTATATCTATCTAATATACAGGGAAATAATTTTGAATCTAACCTGATTCTCTCAGTCATAGTCAACAATCACATTTAAGGACACAGGAAAATTAAATGAGGTACTCTCTGGTCCATCATATAAAGAATTGAGAAGAATGTAAAATAGTATTGGAAGAAAGTCACACTTGAGATAGAAAAAAACAACACAGGCCTGAGGAAAGTTGGGTCCAGGGAAGATTAAAGGATATGGAGCTCACATAAAATGTTCACTGTTTTCCCTTCACCCCTGCCTAACCTCTCAGAAGAAATGATGGTATATGAAGTCAAATCTAAGAATTAACTATGTTCAAGGATGGCAAAAATCACACAACATTCAACTGCAGGAGATAAAACACAGGTTTAGATCATGTTGTCTCTAGTCGTGGGATTTGTTAAGCTTTGGTCTTGAGTTACAAGGCTCATTAATGCTACCTAAATTATTTTATTCATAATAATTATCCTAAATACCCAACCCACGTAAAAAAAGTCTGGATGTATCAAGAGGCCCTCTTCATGTCTGGCACCACTAAGTCTAGCTCTTTCACACCATTATTCTGGAAGCTGTTTTATGAGGAATATGGTGTTGGGCACCAAGTTTAATCTCTGCAAACTGAGCCAGCCTGGCCTGGCCATGTGGATTTCCACGGGCTGTACAGCTCTTGGTTGGATGAACGCTAAACCATTCACTAGATGTGTAACCTTGGGCAAACTGACCTGCCCTCCTTAATGTGATGTAAAGACTAAGTGAAATAATGCACATATGACACCACTGTGCTAGGACAGGAAACCCCTCAATCTTGGGTAAAGATTTAACTCGAGTAAGCACATATATATGTGGACATGTGTACACACACACACCACACATAGGTACACACACACCAGTAGAATCAGAGAGAGAGAAATAATTGAAACCACCTCTTCACTGTTAGTCAGGGAGGTATTGGTCAAAGAAAAGATACTCACTATGCAATTTAGTGTACCATTTGGGCTTCAAAGTTCACCTTTAAAAGAAGCAATATAGGTCTACTCTAGGCAGTATTTTTGAACTATGCTTTTTAGCTCCTGGGTTTTCAGACATGCCTTTGGGGCTGCTGGAAATGAGGGCAGAACAGGGTCATAAGATTCCATGGGTTCTGGGGCTCCTACTCTGTAAAAATCAAGCTAGGGCAAGCTCCACTTTAACCCATTTCATACATTCAGGTTCGTGTCAGATTGCATCCAAGAAGAGGTTCCCAATGCCTCTGTTTAAAAGAAATCCCCTGTCCTGTGGCAAGAGGCTCTGAGTTCTCCAGGCTGCTTTTTTTTTCAGAGAATGTGGAATCTGAGCCCGTGGGCTGTAACCTACAACCAACTAAATATGACAATCATGAGGAAAGGTGACAGTTCTTAGTGACAAGGATGCCCCAGTAACAGTGCCACAGAAAGAAGCTCAAGGGCATCAGGAGAAGGACTCCAAGTGGTCTGTGATGTTGAGGAGGTTTCCATGTGTTCACAATGACCGCCAGGCACCCCTGCATGGCACGGTTGACATCTTAATAGGAGGGCAGCAAGTTAGCTAGAGATCCGAAGGCAGAGACGCAATGCTAATACCCTCAGGAGAAAGGGGATTCCAGGAAGAAACCCAATCAGGGAGGAGCTTCAGGGCACAGGTCCATGAGATCTTAACAAACTAAAGGTTTGTGACCATATCAAAAATGATTCCAGACACAGAAATAATTTCAAATCAGCACCGAGACTTCCTGAATGGTACAGAAGCTCTCTGTTGCCATGATTTATCCATTCTGGTTATTTGAACACATACGAATATGCAAAACCACACCGAAGTTATAAGGTTAGCCCTTCAGAAATTAAATATATGTAAATCTGCTATCTTTGAGAGAGGTAGTGAAGGACAGGATGGACCTGGATTTCTATCACATATTTGCTATTAAATGGTGTACTGCCTTGGGTTACTAACCTCTCAGAGCCATGATCTAGAAACAACCAATTAACCAACTTCCAAGAGTCCTTCAAATTTGAAGAATCTAATACTTAATAACCTACTTAGGCAGTTCCCTCTGGCCTCCAGCAGTTATTTTTGCATTTTGTACAAAAGGAACCTCGTATATATGGTGCCATCCTCCCTCTGTTCTTTATAATTTAGGCCTCTAGAGAAGAAAAACACCCTGCCAGCTCTGGTCCTTCCCCCAGTTACTGTGATAGTTTGCCACGAGTTGGAAGGGAATGTCTAATGACCATCCAGCACCTAAAGAATTTACTTTGTCATCTTAGCCACAGACCAAGGAGAATATTTGTAAGCTTAAATGCTAAACAAGAGTGTAAGCTGGATGGAAAACTCTAGTACAGTCAGAAAAGTGAGATTTCAAAATTTATAGATTGACCAAACAGTAGCCAAGTTACTTTGAAAGCATGTCCACGCATAATGAATAGGGCAGGAAGCAAAAGAAAATGAGGTGATTTGAATATTTCTGAAAGATATCAATAATACATAAGTACTTTGTTGTTGTTAGGCAAATTTTAGAGCAGTACTCAAGCATATAGGAAAGAGTGATCTAAAATATGGTTTGGAAATCATACATTGATCTTGTGGCCTCCTGAGGCATAAGTCTACAATCTAGCAGTTTAGAGGTAACAGGTCTGGGCTTATGTCCCAGCTCTGAGACTTTCTGGTGTGAGACTCGGTGAAGTTATATGACCTAAGTCTCAATTTCCTCCCTTATAATGTGGCAATAAAATTCAAGACTTCTTCAAAACTTGGGAGAACTGGAGGAGATAGTGCTTGAAAGATAACTTAGAATAAAGCTCAGAACATAAGTGCTATGTGACTATCCAGATAATTTGTATTAAATAGTGCTCCTGGCCCTAGGTGTCCATAGAAGCCTGGAGGAGAAGGTAATGGAAATGGATTTCTACAAAACACCTGACAGGAGATCCCACATGTTCCACTTCATGTAATCCTCTCAAAAAGTGACCTGGCCTGACCAGGTGGTGGCGCAGTGGATAGTGTTGGACTGGGATGCAGAGGACCCAGGTTCAAAACCCTGAGGTTTCTCACTTGAGTGCGGGCTCACCAGCTTGAGCATGGGGTCGCTGGCTTGAGCAAGGGGTCACTCGGTCTGCTGTAGCCCCCAGTCAAGAGGCACATATGAGAAAGCAGTCAATGAACAACTAAGGTTTGTAACGAAGAATTGATGCTTCTCATCTCTCTCCCTTCCTGTCTGTCCCTCTCTCTGTCTGACTCTGTCTCTGTCAAAAATAAGAAGTGTCCCTGTTGTCACAGAAGTCACTGGGATGTAGAGAGGCAGAGCTAAAAGTCCAACTCTGCTCTGTGTGGTCTGTATTGGTCCTGGAATGGAAGCACCAGGAGGGCAGGGACTGTCTTGGTCACTGCTTGGTCACCATAGTACCGACTGTATAGTACGCAGTCATACCTGCCCTTCCAGCCTAGGCCCCTTTCTCAGCACTGCATGAATTAGCACGCAGGCAGAGGACGGAGGACATGGAACTGGAGGGGTTCTTCAGACATGCCAATGAAACATGCTTTTAGAGCATCTTCATGGGCAGGTGGGGTGGTGGAGACAGACGACTGGACAGGTTCCCAGCCTTGAGAGCTTTGTCCTAATGTGAAATGCTACCCACCAGGAGGAGGCAGGAGATAAGCCACATGAAGACAAGTGGCAACAGCTGCCACATAAGGAAGGAACCCACAGCCTGGGCCAAAGAGATAACCTACAGAGCTGATGGTCTGGTCGGCACAGGTGAGGTGCTCCCTGTGGTTCCCAGTTATTGCTCAGTAACAGCCTACTTGAATGACACCAGACTGAGAAAAAATAATCTTTTGATCTTTTGGCTACTTTATTATAATGTTTCAATCAAAATCCAAAGGATTTTTATAGAAATAGACCAGTAATAATCTGGTGGGTAGGGAGGGGATAAAGATCTGACCTCAAAAAATCATTCCTACCCAAAATGACCAGGACAGTTTGGGTGATTAGTTCAAGGTCAGAAAGTCATTTTCAGAGGGTATTTGGGAATCTTGTGAGTGGATTTCCTAACGCTGTGGAAGTTACTGGTGGAGACATGGTGAAAACTTGTTCTGCTACTGCTGGCAGTTTCTGGGGAAACTGCCCCATCCAGCTGGGGAACTCCAGACTTCCCCCAGTGGGGCTGGCTTCCTGGACAAGGTGTGTGTGTGTGTGTGTATGTCTCTGGTACACACATACAACAGCTCCTCTCCCACAGGCAAACACATGAAAATATATCTTCGTTCAGCTGTGATTGAGAATTGGCTCCAATTTTTCCAAAGACCCTGACGACTCAGCACCGGATATGAGTACGCATCCTATGAAAGAATGTTCTCAGGAACTGTGGCTCATCTGTTTTCAAACAGATGGAATACTGGTGACCGGCCCACTGATCTCAGAAAACAGAAAGGATGCTTTCCTCTCTGAGAGGAGGGGGAATTCAAAACAAAGAGCAGCCCCCCAAAAGAAAGAAATCTGTTATCTTAAAAGTAAGCAAAGGATATGACAACGTGTTTAGGCCTTCAGGGAAAAATGGAGGCATATTCCCGGCAGATCTGTAAAAGTTGTCAGGAGCAGTCTGGCAGACACCCAGGAATAAATAGGAAGGAAAGGTATGAACTCTCCTTTATGACGAAGAGATACTTATTGGCCGTGCAGACCCTCAACGATCAATTCCTTACTTAAAGGGTGTCCTAGGAGACGGTGTGAACTGATGCCACACTGCAGACTTCGGGATAGATATGTGGTCATAGAGACAGTCTCAGAGAATTAAATGTGATTTTTTCTTTTTTTTACAGGGATAGAAAGAGGGATAGATAGGGACAGACAGACAGGAATGGAGAGAGGTGAGAAGCATCAATCATTAGTTTTTCGTTGCCGTTGCGACACCATAGTTGTTCATTGATTGCTCTCTCACATGTGCCTTGACCGCGGGCCTTCAGCAGACCGAGCAACCCCTTGCTGGAGCCAGCGACCTTGGGTCCAAGCTGGCGAGCTTTTGCTCAAGCCAGATGGGTCCGCGCTCAAGCTGGCAACCTCGGGGTCTCGATCCTAGGTCTTCCGCATCCCAGTCCAACGCTCTATCCACTGCGCCACCGCCTGGTCAGGCTAAATATGATTTTTAACATGAAGAATGCATGCTTGGCAAACTTTTCATCAGGGTCAGAAAGGATTAAAATAGTTCATTTAAAAGAGTGAAGAAATGGAAGCTATTTGAAAAGTAAAAAAAAAAAAATCTCTCCTGGCCCTGGCCAGGTAGCTCAGTTGGTTAGAGTGCTGTCCTGACACAGCAGATTTGAGCTCCAGTCAGGCACATAGAAGAATCAACCAATGACGGCATGAAAAAGTGGAACAAAACATCAATGTTTTTCTGTCTCTCTCTCCCTTTCTCTCTTTATAAAAATCAATAAATAAAAGTTAAAAGAAAAACAAAAGAAAAGTAAGCACTTTTTGTTGGTAGCAACAAGTGTCTGGGACAGCTTCCTTGAGTGGCCAGATGCCATGGCTTCAAACATTTTCACCACAGGGTGGAGAGGACAAATATAATATGAGAGGGGAGAGAGAGAAAACAGAAATTGAACAATTGATTATAAAAACTTGCGACAGCATCTAGTAAAACACCTAGTTGAAACTGTTTATAAGTAACTTGTACAGAAACTGCGCAATGAGGGGGCTTATCTTTCTGGCTCTGAGATTGTGTTATTCTCTTGCAATACTGAGAGGGCTGGCTTACGTGGGAACAAAGCAGTCCCTATGAGAGCTGGTAACGATATTTCTTTTTCAGTGTTCAAAATTTCATCATTGGGAAATCATTCATTTAGGTTATAAATTGCCATTCTGTTTTGGTTCTCTTTAGTAGGCAAATATTCCTTTACTAGGAACAGCTGAGGGCATAATAAATAGATCAGTATAAATGATTTTAGTGGCTTTTAATTCCCCAACATGAGAGTGGAAAGGGACAAATACTTTATCGTCTCAATTTTGACTCAGGCTTTTCCTGCTCAAACAAGTCCAGAAATGTCCATTCCACAGACAGATTCTGCAGCCCTCGCTGGCTACACAGTCCAGCGCAAACACACCCTAGGAGGTGCTGTGTCCTGGGGCGGTGCCAGCAGGGCTGTGCCCATCTGCAGAGCCCTGAGGTTAGGACCAAAATGAGAGCCCCAGGAATCCTACTGTCATTAGACCTAGAAGAGGGGGGACAGGCAGCGTTGAGAACTTTGAGAGAATAGACAGAGATAAAGGAGGAGATAAAGTGAGAGCGAAAAAGAAAGGATGAGGTCAAAGAGAAAAAGAAACCCCAAAGCGTGATTTGTACCAGTGTAAGGCAGTGCTATTTGAGCAGAACAGAGCCACACCACAAAGCTGGCAGGCGCCTATCAGACCGCTTGTCTGTATGGAGAGATCAGATAGCTGGCATCCTCATTGTTACATTAGTTATTAATAAACTTCCTAACAATGGGAGGAAGTGCTAGCATTCAGAGAATGAGAATGTGCGAAGCATTGTGTAATGCCTGCGGACTGATCCCTGGCTAAGCGAGGCCACAAGCTTAGCATAACACATCTCCTCTGGAACGGAAACTATCAGAGCTGAGGTATAATAGCAGACTGCAGGCTGTGTGTGTGTGTGTTTTAAAAAACCAATCATCACTACATTCTTTACAATCCTGCTGATCACAGTGAAGATGACTCAACTGCCATCTCATTCCTATTTACAGACACACATATCGTTTTGTTTTGCAGAGAATGGGTGGCTTATGCCCCTGTATTTCCAACCAGGAAGGCAACAATCAGTCTTTTTATTCCATTTCTTTAAGAAAGGATGCACAGTACTATTCTGTGTTTGGGTGGGGAATGCAATAAGGTGCGTGGGCCTAGGGAACACTGAGTATTTCCTAAATAAGTTGGTGCCATTTTCTTTACATGGCTGAGAACAAAAGCTCATGTCCTTTGGGCGCTACATGCCCACTGAAATCAGAACTGTTCTGTGGTAGCAGAACCCTGAAACAATGCTCAGAACAATCCTACACGCTCTCCCGCCTTCAAAGGAGCTATGCAGAACCCATCAGTTGTTCTCTTTGTTTTGTCTTTGTTTTTCTCTCCTCTCTTATCCTTTTTAAGATTTCAAGAAATGAGGGTTGGGAGGAGAGGAAAACACCCTTCCAAGTTCCCAGAAACAAGGATTTCAGATGCTTGTTTTGAACTCTGAAAACATTATAACCAAATGGTGTGAACTTACCATTGTCCTCTCAAACTCTATCTGAACTCCCAAAATTTGGTTACCTGAAATACATATGAGCAAACCAATGTTCTCACAGGGCAGAGAATACAGTGTCACCTGCTGACCCTCTGCAGTGGTCAGTCAGCAGGTTTACTGAGAACCTACCTTACAGAGCTTGTGAGGTCAGGTCAGGCTTGTGGAGGGCAGAGGGTAAGGCTCTGCTGGCCTGGCTTGGGGGCACTGCTTCAATATCCCCTCTTCCAGGGGACTCTAAGAAGGCCAGGCCATCTCTCAGCAGATGTGTTCTGGGGACAAGGGTCTTTACATCCTTTCAAAGCCAGGCCACCAGAACCCTTTCACAAATTGATTCAGGACATGGGTTCATAATCTTCCTGCATCCCATCTCATGTTGGATAAGGAGGTGAGGACTTAAACACTTTTATTCTGACACATACCTTGCAGCTCAGACTTGCAAAGTTCACTGCCTCTACGGGTCTCTATTAGGGAATGGGACTCCAGGTCTCACACAGGGCAGCCCTGCGTATCACCACCAAAAAATTAGTGTATACTGGCCTCAAGCCTTTTAATACATCGCTTCAACTCTATTGACTTTTTCTGTTTGAAATGCTAACTGCTGGCTCATGGCATGAGTAACTATGAACTTCTGACTTCTTTAATAGATAGCAATGGTATTTATGGTTTTAGTATCTTAGGCCTCAGATGCCATGTACTGGATTTCAGTAATTTTAAAGGTAATAATATGCCCTCAATTAAAAAGAAAAATCACCTTCAAAGTTATGAACAACTTGAAAATATACTGCTCACAAAAATTAGGGGATATTTCAACCCTTCATATTCATTTTGAACTATCCCCTAATTTTTGTGAGCAATGTACTTTATCATTGTTTAATATCAATAAACAGTATGCACTCTGTGAGGAGAGCGGCTATAACTTTTTTTTAAAGGATTTTATTCATTCATTTTAGAGAGGAGAGAGAGAGAGAGAAGGGGGAGGAGCAGGAAGCATCAAGTCCCATATGTGCCCTGACCAGGCAAGCCCAGGGTTTTGAACCCATGACCTTAGTGTTCCAGGTCAACGCTCTGTCTGCTGCGCCACCACAGGCCCGGCGAGGGGCTATACCTTTTTGACTGTTGTGTGTACTCTCTAGCAAAGTTTGCGAGCTGGAAAATATGCTTATACCATAGAGATGTTGCAGTGTTACATGGCTCGGTTGCCCCACAATTTGGGTACAGACAAGGAAGAAAGGATGAATGAGAGATGAGGATGGATGTAATCAGCAGTAGGAACCTGATATGATAAGATTAGCCTTTAAAGGTCGAATATCAGCATGACCAAAGCGACACAGTATAATTAATCTGAGGGAAAATGTTGGTGGCAGGTATATGAGATTTTTTTGAAAGCTCCAAATACCATGCACTCTGGGAACCTAGGAGGTCCCTAAAATGGGGCCCATGCAGGGTTCTTACCAGTGCTCTTCAAAATTTAATTTCAATTAATCATGTACCATTGTCATCAGTTTTGGCGATGATTTTTTGAATTTGACACCAGAAACAAAGGCAACAAAAGTAAAAATAAGTGAGACGACATCGAACTAAAAAGCTTCTGCACAGCAAAGGAAACCATCAACAAAAATAAAAGGCAGTCTACCGAATGGGAGACATTAATTGCAAACCATATACCTGATAAGTAAACTAACCTACACGTGTAGCCCAACAGGTAAGCTAGCACAGATTAACCTTTGTTTAGATTTTGTAACTTTGTCTCATATACCTGCAACCCCACTTAGATCACTCTAACATTTATAAAGTTTGTGTAATGCTCTCTTGTGATTTGCTGAAAGTTGCACAGAAAGACCAAGATTTACTCAGATGTTTATCATACCTATGCAGTCCCTGACATTGCTAATAGCTAGAAATGCTTTTCAGGAACAGGTTCAGGATGTTTTGCAGGACCAGGGGTGAACCAGCTGAAACTACTTGAACCAACTGGAGCAGCCTGAAGGACCTACCAGTGACCTCCTCAGCAACTGCCCTCATCATTTCCTTGTTACAATACTAAAATCTCCTCCCAGGGGCGGAAACCTTCTGCCATATTTGAACATGTGAAGTGTATGTAACCTGACTGTGTGCAGGAAGGTCCTCACCTGTACATGCAATGATGACGTCTACCTCGGTATTTATGCATGACTTCTCCCAGTAAAGATGGATTAGAGGCTTTGGGGAATAATCCCCGGTGTGTACTTGCTTGCCAGCTTGCAGTAAAGTCCCTTCTCATAACATTATCTCTGAGTTGTCTTTTGGCTGGCAACTACTGAGCACTTAGACTTGATTTGGTCCTGTAACAATCTAGGTTACTATCCAAAATACAAAAAGAACTCATATAACTCAATAGCAGAAAAACAATCAATCTGATATTAAAATGGGCAGAGAATCTGAGTAGACATTTTCCAAAGAAGACATAGAGATGGCCAACAGGTACATGAAAAAATGGTCAACATCTCTAGTCATCAGGGAACTGCAAATTAACACCACAATGAGCCACCACTTCACCCCTGTTAGGATGACTATTATAAAAAAAGATAATAAACAAGTGCTGGCGAGGATGTGGAGAAACGGGAACCCTTGGGCACTACTGGTGGGAATGTAAACTGGTGTAACCACTGTGAAAAACAGTATGGAGTTCCCTCACAAAAATTAAAAACAAGACGACCATATGATCTAGCCATTCCATTTCTCATTATTTATCAGAAGTAAACAAAAAACATCAACTGCACCCCATGTTTATAGCAGCATTATTAACAATAGCCAAGATATGGAAACAACCTAAATGTCCACCACTGAATGGATACAGAAACTGTGTGTAGTGCATATGTGTATGTACTGACAGGGGAGTGTCGTCCCACCATAGAAAAGGATGAAATCTTGTCATCTGCAGCAACATGGACGGACCTTGAGGGCATTACACTAAGTGAACTAGGAGAAAGAACAGACTGGTGGTTGCCAGAGGGGGATGGTGAACGAGTCAAAAGATGCACACTTCCAGTTATAATATAAATAAGGCACGGGGATATAAAGTAAACATTCTTTTAAAAATTGTGTATTGAGCACCTACGCGGTGTCAGGCACTGGGCTAGAGGTAGGAAGACTTTTCAAATGATGATTCATTTCTCAAAACGCTTTAAAGGACTACTTCTTAGACACTTTTTTTAAAATTTTTAACATGAGGCAGGAGCTGAAGAAGAGAAGACAATTGATCAAGCAGGACATTAGGTTATAGGTATCCTATTTTCTGAACAAAAGACAGAAATGTGGTGTGGTAAGTGTAATAAAAAGTGTTTAACATCAGGGCTGTCCTGGAGGAGGGACACCTTGTCTGTCCCTCTCTGTCCGTGGGAGCCCATGACTAAAGGCGATTCCAACTTGTGGAGAGGCGAGCGGACAGGAAAGCACAGAAAGAACGGTGGGGGGCGGGGGCTCGCCTTGAGTTCTCTCACTATGGGCTGTGGGAAACAGGCGGCTGCTGGGTGGGACACCCAAGGACTTGCCTCAAGTGAAGGCGTTTTCTCCTGGCACAAGAAAAGACACAGGGTCAGAAATCAGCAGCCCTAGAAGGAATAGTGACCAGGTCTGTGGGTTCTAGAAATTCCCTTTGTTGATGGAAGTTTTCTGTTCTATGGTCTCTTACTCCATTGCACCACTGTCATTCCTAAGTCAAGGGAAGGGGGCATCCCCACAGAGCCTCAGCCTCACATTCAAGGACCATGCTTCAGGCTCTAACTTGCAGGGCTGGGCCGAGTTGGAAGTGCTCCCTGGCCTACCAAGGGGCATGGCTTATTCCTCCAGGCCTCTCCTGTGTCCAGATTTCCTTGTGCTTAGCTGTGCAGCAGAGTGTGGGCAGGGAAAGGCCCGAGAAAATCAGTGCCCACAAATGAAGCCACCGAAAGTGGCCAGGTCAAGGGGTCTTTGTGGCCGCCTCCATCACAAGTTATCAAGCATGGGAAAATCACTTTCATATCTTGGAATGAAGATGCTTCTCTTAGTGGTGGGGGTGGATTCAGCAAGGTTTTCTTTTGCTTTACCTTCTAGCCCACAAGATTGATCATTAGTGTCAAGGTGACAGCAGTAAGAGAGAGAAATTGCTTTCTGTTTTAAAGATGCCTGATCTCATTTCTGATGTTCGAGGGATGTCAGTTCCATGTCAGGAGGTTTGGGGCTCCTGTTCAAAACTTCATCTGGAACTGCTGTTAGGTTACTGCCTTTGTACCACCAGAGGCAGCCAGAGACAAGGGACCAGAGCAGATGAACCAGGGCACAGGTTAAAAGAGGGGACACCTGGTCCCCATGATGAGACTTTTATCTCTTCTTCAGCAAGAAGAGTGGCTCTCCAAGTGTGGTCTCGCCCCTAGACTATCAATGTCAGCATCATTTTTGGCCTTGTTAGAAATGCAAATTCTCAGGCTCACCGTAGACCTATGCAGTTAAACATTCCAGAGCTGGAGCCCAGTTACCTGTGTGTGAACACACCCTCTAAGTTGTTCTGACGCACAGGGAGGTAGGAGAGACCCTGAGCTGCATGATCCATTCTTCTTCTGGGAATAATCACGCCACATTCATAAAGGACCCGGATTTCCAAGTGGATATGTAAACACAGTGGAAAATGCACCCTCTTGTTGAGAATAAAGGATGAGTCAGGCTCGTCTGTGGCTGGACAAGGAGGTTGGTGGTAGTGGTGGTGGGTCAATCCAGGCTGGAATCTGAGACTCTGGGTCTTAGCAGGGGTTAGGAGAGTCTAGAGGAGAAACACAGGCGTGTGCTCTGCCCGGCCCTTAGCCATTCAGCAGGGGATGGGGAGTGGCTGTAATTTCAGGTTTAGGCTTAGAATGGCATTCATTTTAATAAAAGAAGACATTCTCTAAGTCTTTACTGTAAATCTCTAGGCCTCAGAAATATTGATTTGGCCTATCATGATGATGAAAAGTTTTTGAAATCCTGAAGCAGGGAGGGGTTGATGATAAACCCTACACTGATCTGGCAGAGGCAGACCCAAGTTTTGTGAGTCCTGAAGCTTAAATAATCTTGGTGACTCTATTTAAGAAAAAGAACATGTAATGTATTAGGTTCACAGATTTGACAAAAACACATGGTTATGTGAACACATGGCCGGGGTCCTCCCAGGGCCTTAGAAAGGCCTGTCCAATGAGGAGCCCTGAGCTGAAGTGCGTAGCCCCTTTGCAAATCTGCCTCCCGTCCAGGAAGAGCACACACCCAGTTCCCTGTCCCAGCTCTGACTGGATGCCACCAGCCCCAAAGCTAACTAGACAGCTTTCAGCTTCTCCTCCCCCACCTACCTCCCCCCATTCTGTTGTTGTGTGCAGCCACTAAACATAGTTATAGAAATGACTCTGGAAGTGAGGTCAGGCAAAGACTTCTCACTGCACTTTCATGTTTCAGAAGCAAGGGCACACTGTCCCCAAGAATAATCAGACACTGACCATGGGCCTGGGGAGTGACCTGCAACAGTAATACTTTTTGCTAACATTTCCAAATAATCATGGCCTCCCTTTCTCTCCCTGCATTCCTCAAACCCCTTCCTTTGCCTGCCTCATACTTCAGCGAAAGGTGTCTCTTTTCCTGCAGTCCACCAGATCTGAAACCTCAGAGCGTTGCTGTACCTCCCAACATCTAAGGACAAAATGACTTGCCCAGGGCCTGCAGAAACAGATGGCAGAATAAGATCTTTTGACTCTCAGTTTCAGAAGGTGCTTAATCACTCTACCATACTCAGAGATAGCAAGTCTCTCCTTTCCAAGTGATAGAGAGCATTCTGGACTTTTTAAAGTTTCAAGAAGTTCATCTATGGATCTAGCCAGTTTGCTCAGAGGATAGAGCATGAGCCTGGTGTGTGGACGTCTCGGGTTCAATTCCTGGTTAAGGCACACATGAGAAGCGACCATCTGTCTCTCTTTCTCTTCCTCTCCCCCTTCTCTCCTTCTTCCCCTCACACAGTCAGTGGCTCAGTTGGTCCTAGCGTTGACCTCAGGTGCTGAGGATAGCTCAGTTGATTTGAGCATTGGTCCCAGACACAGGTTGCTGGGGAGATCCCAGTTGGGGTACATGTGGGAGTCTGTCTTACTATCTCCCCTCCTCTCACTTAAAGAAAAAAGAAGTTCATCTAGCCCTGGCCAGTAGCTTAGTTGGTTAGAGTGTTGTTCAGATATGTCAAGGTTGCAGATTCAATTCCCAGTCAGGGTACATGCAAGAAGCAACAAATGAATGTATGAATGAGTGGAACAACAAATCAATGTTTCACTCTCTAACATCAATTAAAAACAAATGTTCATCTAGGAACAGAATGTAGTGTCACTCAGCACCATGACCCTGAACTCCTTCAGCCCTACCTTAGTATAATTCTGTAATGATACACAAGTAAACATCACCTGCTGTCCTTGGAGCTGACATTACTGACAGCCTCTGGCATTCACAAAATACTGGCGGGTACTTGAAGCTATTATATGACCAACTGAGTGGTTCTACTCCCTTTTCTTCCTACCCTTTGATACTTCTCAGATTCCCATGTGGCCTGAAACCTCGGTCTCCAAACTATAGCCAGCTCCTGGCAGGCCTGCCAGACTGCCTTTTCAGCTGCTACTGGTCCCCGCCTTCCATGGAGCCACTCCAGGGCTGAAGCCAGGCTTCAGCAGGAACTTCTTCCACATTCTCAGGAAGGTGGCTCCCAAACCCAAGACCCTGCTCACCTGATGACAGGAGACTCCCGCTGCTGCCGCTGATAATCTTCCCTTTGCTCCCCATGTTGGCCAGCTTCGAGGTCTTCAGGGTCCCCGTCTCAGTCAGGTCAATGGCAATCTCACTAAGACTCCGTGCGGCATGGATTTTAGACTAGAATGAGAAAGGCCACCAGTTCATAAAGGGATGCTGGTTCATCTCTGAGAGAACAGAAATCACTCGCCTGCTTGTAGCCCTGAAATTTAGCAATCGGTCTCATCTCCTGACCAGCAGCATTTCTGTTTGTGTCCCCCATCCTCATCAACTGATCACCACAGCTTCCTGCAGGGGCAGATACTGCTCAAGAGCTGACACATGAATAATGCATTTCCTCCTCCCCGCCACCTCTCTGCCTGGTCCACAGCTCTCACTAAACCATAGTGATAATAACTATTTTGTGTTTAAAGAAGGAGGAAAAAATAATTTTAGCTTTGTGAATAAAATGAGATACCTGAAACAAATTTATTAAATTCAATAAATTCTGAGGTGATTTAAACCTCTTAAATTGTAGCCATGTGACCATGGAAAGTCTAGAGAACTTTCCTGGAAGTGAGAGAAGTTGGGACCTACAAGCACAGTGTGTGCAGCTGCTCATTTGACCATGTGAGTCCCTCCAATAGGCACCTGACATGGTACTTTGCTTCCATTTTGATACCTAAACATACATGCCAATGTCTTTAGATTGTGTTAACACTCCACTCCATTTACTTCACATATTAATTGGCCCAATTTGCCTACTAGCAACAGCAGGTGAGAGTGATCAGAAAGTAATTCTGGATTCACAATTGCATTCCTAAAAGTCACTGTTTGTAGTAAAGTCACTGCTGTGGTTACCATCTTTGGTGAGTGCAACTGGTTAGCTTTTCCTGCATGTGTATTTGATGTCTGCTTTTCTTCTCCTTTGGAAAACCTATTTTTGTGAAAGTGCTTAGGCAATGGGTTTCACCTATACGATGGACTTTATGAAAATAAGGACAAAGGCTGGTATAGCCCATACATCTGCTAATCTTTCAGTGGCTCCGGGAGATAGCGCACACAGAGACGGGACTAGGGGAGGTCTTCAGTCCCTTCAAGTGCACTCATATCTGGCACAGGTGAAACCAAGTCCGCATGTGGGAGAAGCCAGCAGAGAGGGGATACCGAAGCCACAGTGGGGAAGGTACATCCCTGTCCTGTCTCCCATATTTACGTTCTGTTACCAGGTGCCTCCTGGCTTCAGTCCAGGCTTTCTGAAACCCTGTGGCTTTGCCCTTCCTCTGGTCTCCATGTTGATGCTGCCATTGGTGAAAAACAATGACTTCCCAGTGCAGAGCACTTTCCTCATGTTACCAAGAGGAAAGTCTGAGTGACAGAGGAAATGCTGAGACTCTGTTTGTTTTGTTCACCGGCCATCCATGAACTGCTTCTCCCATTCTCTCAACCTCCCTGGTCCTTCCTTGATTGACATCCCCTTTCTAACCTCGGCTTTTGTCCCTGAATCAGAACCAGGTCACCTTTCAGGTTAGGGCTTCCTTATTCATAAAATAATCCTGCTGCCAGGCCCTTGAAGGGTCTGATGGGCAGCAGAAGCAGGAAGGGCCTTCCATTTCCTTTGACGCAGCGAAGCGACAGTACCCATGTGGGAGATTTTCCTCCGCACAAATACAGAAAGCACAATCTATTACTTCCTTTCTCTCAGCACTGCTTTTACCACTGTGCATGCTTGCAGTGAGGTAATGATAACTCATGGAGACACAGACCAGTTCAGCATGGTGGTGAAGGCTCTAGGCTCTGAGTTAAAATTCTGACTCTTCCTAGTTAATCATTGTTTGACCTTGACCTTCAACCTCTGACTCTCAGATCACTGTTTTCCAAATGGAGATCTTAAAACCCACATCAGAGTTGTGATAAGGACTAAATTAAATAATACACAAAAAGGCTAAGGAAATTGGAAATGGAACAGGCTATAAGTCAGGGCCTGGCAGTAATTTGCTAAATAAGATTCAACCTGATATTTTGGGGATCTCATTAATGACATGGAAAACCTATCCCCACCTCATCTCCACTCCTTCCACAAATCAAGCTCAGAGGCAAAAAACAACATATGGAAAAGTGACCAAGACACCCTCCCCACGGGAGACTAGATTCTTAGAAATTTTAAGAACTGTTGGCTTCTATTTAGAATAGAAACATGATAATGACTGAATGAACCAGAGGAGAAAGAATGCTAAGAGGGAGTGAATACCTGACAGGGAGATTGCCTCCTTGCAAAATCCAGTCTTTGAGACAACCCAAAAGAACCGCCACACTTCTGACCATTTTGCTATGAGGGCCTTGCCATACAAAGTATTATTACTGCTACTCTGTCTGCAAGGTTTAATTGGCCCCTACCATACTTTCACTCTGCCTTTGATCTAGATGGAATGAAGACTAGCAGGCTGGATCAGGAGAAAAAAAGAGGAGAAGGATGTTTGGATTGTAGGTCAAGTCAAGAAGTCTCTACCCTGTATTCAGAGAAAAAGTGCCTAACGTTCACTCTAAACAACTTGAGCTTTCCCAATGTTTTCCTCTGAAATCTACAAGACATTCCTTTGCTCTGGGCTACAGAGGTTGAGGGGATCCAGCTGAAAACATTTCTGATATTTGTGGGGTCAGCACATGTGTTACCAACTGTAACTGGTGCCGGCACAACCTCTCACGCAGAATAAGCCAATACACAGGAAACCAAGCAATATAGCCTCCCTTTCACTGTCTTTGGTGATGTGTGTGCATAAGACAAAGAGAGAGAGAGAGGAAATGACAAAAAGAGAGACACTGTTTTTCTTAAATGATTTACATAATGACCCTAAAAGAAGAAAATAACCAAGTACCCGGGGAAGAACATGAGACTTCTTGGCTGCCCACTCTCGCTGACTCAAACCACTAGACCGCACTTGTTTTGGGGGTTGATAGGCATTACTTGGGAGGCCTGGTTTTTTTTTTGAAGCACTTCAGAAAAAGGAATGGCTGGCATGGCCTAGTACAGTACAGTGTGAAGCAAAGGACAGTGTCCCAGCCAACACTGGCTGCCCAGAAATACCTGCAAGCTCTTCATCCCAGGCCTGGCAATCTTCACTCACCCAGGGGCCATTCTGCCCACCAGGAGTGATCACGTCATAGTTGCATAAAGAAAACAAAAGGTGTTGCAATGTAACTCCTAAGGGGAATGTTATCATCTCTGATTTAATTTGGGGACCTTTTAGAGAATCTAAACTTTATCTAAGTGTTGGCCAGGCAATGGTGTGTTGGATTAATAATGATAATAATAAAAGATGACATGTATCTCCTAAAGCGATTTCACAAGCATTGTGTTTTTAGACCAACCAACAGTTTCACTCAGGAATTTCCTTTCCTGTTTTCTAACTGGGGAGAAACAACTCAGGAGCGATGAAAGGCATGCCTGAGGTCACAGAACTGGAAAACAGAATTCCCAGACTTCCACATGGGGAATTATGTTCCTCACCTTTCCCTGTAGAAGGTAGGAGTTGGTTCTTACCAGAGATGCAGGGCTCTGAAGCCTCTGTGTGCACACAGATGCCCCAGGGGATGGTGGCCTGCCCCTGCGAGTGGTGCCTTTCCTTCAGTCACGGGTTGCTGAGAAGGACAGCTGAAATTTTCCTATTGCTGGGGCATTTAGGTTTGGCTTCTTAAAAGACATCTAGTTAACGTGTTCTTTTGATTATTACTTTTTGAGATTTACTTATTGCATCAGCGTGTTGACCAGTAAGCCTAATGGACAAGGCCTTTCCACCTTTGTAGGAAGATCTTTGAGAGCGGGGCTGTAGAGCCCTGAGAACAGCTGCCTGAGTTACCCAAAACTAAACACAGTGAGGGTGGGGGAGAGGCTCAAACAGCTAATGTATGATCCTTAGGGTGAAACACTCTTTCTCTTTCCCCTGTTCAAAACTATGGTCGCAGTGCATGCGGGGGGGGGGGTGTCTGCCTGCAAGAGAGATTGGCAGTGGGGTGGGGTTCAGGAGGATTGCCAACTCTCAATCAACCCCTGCCCCATTCTTGAACAATACAGAGGATGGAGTCAGTGTTCTTAGGTTTTGACCTCTAACTCCTGTCACTGGAGGGCAAAATGCTGACTCCCACCCACTGACTCAATCTAAAGCTTGAGTCAAAACACTTTGGTCCTATATCTTCTGATCTAATCCGCCCTCAAATTCCTGTGCCGATTCCCATTCCCATTAGGAGAGCTGTGGAATACTCCCATGATTCCTAACAAGAGAAATGCTCCCCCTGTACTCCTCTACTTCAGAAAGTGACCAGAAAGGGGGTCAGGAAGAAGAGTTGAGTAGAGGCGAAAACATGTTACCAAAAAGACAATGACTGCTACGATATTTGAAGGTGGGCCTTTAAGAACTGATTAGGTCATGACAATGAAGAATTTTCTTTCCCTTCCACTATGTGAGGAAACAGCCAAAAATGGCATCTCTGGATCAGGAAGAGGGTACTCACCAGATCTCAGCTCTGCCAGGGCAGGAAGGGCACTGATTTGCAACTGAATTATACCTTGAAGGCTTACTTACTTCCTTTTCTCCTGTCCTATCTTCTTACTATCTTTTAGGTATCTCCCACTAGACCCCAGCTCTCTCTCTCCCTGCCTCCCCCCAAGCCAGGGAAAGAGCAACTCCACCCAAAGGGAGAATAAGGCAAAAGAGGAACTAAAAAAGATCCAAAATGGCACCAATCCAATGAGTCTTGTGCCCAGTAAGCCCACCTCTCACCCTCTCCCACGGACTCATACAATGGGACTAAATCTCCCACAGGCGGTGGTACTGACTAGGCCAGGGGCCAAGGTTGGTGTTGCTTTGTAGCTCTGTATTCCACTCTGCCAGCCCTACCCCAGGGCTGCAGGATCCTGAGAAAGGTGCAGGGCCCATCTCAGAATAGCTCTTCATCCTAGAGCTAATGAATGGGAGTGGCTGGCGGGGGCAGGCACACAAGGGGAGCGCAGCAGATGCAGCTGGAAGAAGAGGGGGCAGAGTGTTGATAGAAGCTGTGTGTGAACCAGAAAGACATCACTCTCCCACCCACAGAATATGCAGCCCTGTGCCTCTGGAGCTGGGCTGGATGGAATCTCCCTTGGAGGATGAGTGTTTACAAGGCCCAAGGCTCCAGGTCTACCTGAGGGAAAGAGGGTTGTTGCATTTTTTTTTCATGTTTCCAGTTTTACCTTAAAAAAAAAAAAAAAAAAAAAAAGAATTGGCAGTTGGAAAAGCCTGGAGGGTTTTTACAGCAATTATCCTAAACAGTTAGGTGGTGTCTACAAGTTGAGAATAGTTACTCCCCCCTCCAAAGAAAACAATATGCCACTGTTTAAACACCAAAAAGGGCTTCACTGTTTGCTCCTAGAAGAGGTTCCTGAAGTTGAAAGCACGGTCAGAATTTCTCTAAAGGGACTTACCTGGCTGCATTCAATGGCTTAAGTGGCTCTAACTGTGGTTGGGCCAGAGCCCTTGACCAAGTTGCAAAGAATGTGCCCTCTTAAAGAGTTCGTCTCATTCCTCCTAGAGCCCTAAAAGGCAAGTCCGTATCTGTGCACATCTCAGGGCAAGGGCCATAGGTCCACCCTCACCTATCCAATCACCAATCACTAAACAATGAGATCTAGACAAGGACCCTCGTCAGCCCTCAGCTGGGTGAAAGTTCGTTCAGAGCAGAGTCCTTTCCAGTCCCCGCACAGGGACTTACCTTACTCTGCTTCCTGTCCAGATAGAACTGGTGCTGACTAATAGCCATTGCCCAAATGGACTTGATTAATGCTGGGCACGCGTACCACGTATGCACTGCAATGCCACTGTGTCCAAACGTCCTTCTCGTCACGGAAGCCCTGGAAAAGAAAGAATTAGAAGGGTCAACCAGTTTATGATGAACTCCACTGATGGGTCAATAGCTTTTACTGAGAACTCAATGGGTCTCAAATGCCCTGACATAAAGATGACTGGTATCAAAAGCCATCTTTTTATTTTACTTTTTTAAAATAAAAATTGTATCTAAGGTATACAACAAGATGATCTGATATACATATACAGTAAAATGATTAGTATAGCCAGGCTAATGAACACACTACATTCTCACAATTACTATTTTCCATGTGATGAGAACATTGGAAATCTACTCCTAGCAAATTTCCAGGATACAATACAGTATCATTAGTTACCATGCTGCCCATCAGATCTCTACTTATTCATCCTACATAACTGCAAGTTAGTAACTTTGATCAATATCTCCCCACATCCCTTACCTCCCCACCCCTGGAAGCCACTGTTCTGCTTACTGCTTCTATGAAGTTCATTTCTTTAGCTTCTACTTATAAGTGAGATCCTGCAGTTTTTCTTTCTGTGTTTGGCTGATTTCACTTAACATAATGTCCTCCAGGTTCACCTATGTTGTTATAAACTGCAGGGCCTCCTCCTTCTTCAAGGCTGAATAATATTCCATTGTATAAAAAATACTACAATTTCTTTATCCATTCATCTGTCAACAGACACTTAAGTTGTTTCCATATCTTGGTTTTTGTGAATAACGCTAATAATTTTATTTACTGGCTCCTTAGGGGTCAGAACGGGGCCAAGCTTCTGACTTGTCTGAGATAAGATGGGTCATTCCAGGTCACTGGATGGCTCCCCTTCTGGTCTTTAGCTCCTGGCGCTGGACCAAGACAAACTTCAGAGACAGGAAAAACCTTGACAATGTCCTTTATCAAGCAGGTAATACTGCCTATGGTGAAGAATGAACAAATTCTGGTCTGGCTGCCACGGGACACAGCCTGTGGGAAGTCCTGAGGGAATCAGAACTTCTTATGTTACTCGAACTCAATGTTCCTCGACAGAGTTTATAATCTATTTCAAATATATTCAAAGGGCAGACAAAGTATAAAGAATCAGGAGAGGAAAGGCAGAAAGCAATGAGCCCAGCTAACCTCTCCCTATACCCTGTCACTGCATGCACATGCATGGATAGGACATAGAGTGCATGTATGTATGGTAGAAACACAGGTCCCAACATAACTAACTCACTGTATCAGTGGCATTGGGGGAATGAAGTTATGTGACCAGGCTCTCAGTGAAGTATATTTTATATGATTGGCAGATTATTGCATGTGTGTACATGTGTGTGTAGGACAAAGAGAGGGGACAGTGGGTGGGGTCTGGGATAGCTGATGAGCACGTCTGATGAAAAAGCGTTTTTGAGATTAAGATAGATAATTTGGAAGAAACTTGAAATAGTAAGGACTTATGAGTAATCACAGTTTTTTCATGGCACATTTTCCCTTAAAGAAAAAAAGCTGTTTCCCATCATTTTCACTTGGGGTCTAATGATTTTTTTAAAAAAATTTTCCATTGATGAGAGAGAGAGGAAGGGGGAAGGGAGGGTGTGGGGAAGGAGGGGGAAGAAGAGAGAGAGAGAAGAGTGGAAGAGAGAGAGAAGAGAGTGAGAGAGAGAGGGAGGAAGGGATAGAGAGGAAGGGATAGAGAGGAAGGGGAAGAGAGAGGAAAAAGGGGAGGGGAAGGGGCAGGGGGAAAGGAAAAGGAAGGGGAAGGGAGAAAGAGAGAGAGACCTTAATTTGTTGTTCCACTTGGTTGTGTACTCAGTGGTTGCTTCTTGTTTGTGCCCTGACCAGGGATCCAACCTGTGACTTTGGTATGCACGGATAACGCTCTATCCACTGAACCACCTGGCCAGGGCCTTGGGGGCTAATGATTTAATAATAGGTCTTCTTCAGACCCACTTCTAAGGAGAAGTTATAACCTGGTGGTTAGCTGGTGATACAGATTCCAGGCAGGGTATTTCTCCCTTTGGTTAAAACAGAAGTTAAGAGCCTGACCAGGTAGTGGTGCAGTGGATAGAGCCTCTGTGTCAGACTGGGACACAGAGGACCCAGGTTTGAAACCCCGAGGTCACTGGCTTGAGTGCAGGTTCATTTTGCTTGACTATGGCATCACCAGCTTGAGTGCAGGGTTGCCAGCTTGAGCGTGGAATCATAGACATGACCCAATGGTCACTGGCTGGAGCCCAAGGTTGCTGGCTTGAGCAAGGGGTCACTGGCTCAGCTGGAGGTCCCTGGTCAAGGTACGTATGAGAAGCAATCAGTGAACTAAAGAGCTGAAACTATGACTTGATGCTTCTCATCTCTCTCTCCCTTCCTGTGTGTCCTTCTCTCTCTCTAAAAAAAAACAAAAACAAAAAAACAGATATTAAGAGAAAATGCAAGTGCAAGAAAAATGGTTGAAGGTAATGGGAAAAGAGCCGGTGAGAGAGTGAGGAGGAAAACCCCAGTTACCTGTTAAGTTAAAAAGAAACTGTGATCTGAATGCCTATGTTGGCTTCCATGGACATAGCTGCTCCTGGGAGAAAATATATATTTTTCTCTCTCCCAGAAAAGCTGCATTAGAGAAAGGACGATGGTCTGCATTTCAGTGAGGCAGTGAGAGCTACAGCAGGCTAGGTGCTCAGATTTCCCAGAGAAGGCAAGACAGGAAAGGTAAGGAAGCCTTCTGGTCTGGGTGGTTCGGGGCTAGCCACAGAGCCTCTAAGCCATGCACTCTTGAGTCTCCCTCCTGCCCTACTATTAGTTCATCTCTTCTTTGCATCTTTCCCTTCAGGTTCTTCCCACCCACCCACTTTTCTTTTTTTCCTGAACCTAGGAACTGACTGTTTTCCAGGCCTAAACAACTGTAGAAACAATGGTGGGTGTTCAGTTAGGGAACACTACCCCACAGCATCTTCTGTGATCACCTCGGGAAGTACCCTGTGCACTGAATGAGTCCCTTGTCATCCCCCCCGCCACCACCCCGTGTCCCATGGATGACATCTTCATATCTTCATGACAAGATTCTCTCCTACCCTTGTATCCTATTCCTTTGGTTCTGACTACCTTCCTGGTTTCATCCCTGAGCCATCTGGATTTCCCTTCAGATTTGTCCTCCCTGCTCCAAACAGACAAGACCACAGCAGTAGCATGACCTGATGAATTTAAGAAGCACCATGAGGCTGTCAGGGTCCTTAATGCAGTACCCAGAAAAGGTTTGGCTTATAGCTTTGTCTCTGCCACTAACCTGAAGCAGTTCCCCTCGCCTGCCTCAGTGTATTTGGAAACGGTATCTTTCAAGCTGTGGTGGGCTTGGGTTTTCTACCTCTGACATCAGGATGACACTTCCCGGGCCTCTCTTGGTCTTCCCTGCGCCCCCTGCCTGCCTCAAGGCTAAGAGTGGGGATGTAAGGGCTCTGTGCTCAGCCTGCCTGGAGCTCCTCACTTTCTCTTCTCTCCTCTGCCCACCTGACAGGTGTCCCTGTCCTCCTGAGGGCCCACCTCACGCTTTAAATCCTGGTCGCCCTCTGAGGTTCTGCTCAGATCTCTCCTCCTTAGGAAGCTTCTCCTGGACAGTCTGGCTTCTGGGGACCTCGACCGTTTATGCTTTTGCCGTGGGGCACTTGATACTGCTGCCTTGTGTGTGGTGAAGCAGTAAGGTGTGTGAGCTTTGGAGTCAGACTCCTGGGTTTGAATCCTGCCTTTACCACTTACTAGTACTTCTAACCTAAAGCAGACGACTTCATTTCTCTGTGCCTCAGTTCCCCATTCTTAGAACAGGGACACTAGGCTACCTATTTCCTGGGTTTATAGGGAGGACCCAATGAATGTGAACAAATGTTGAGAAAAATGCTTACAGGTGGTGAACACTCAATAAGTATTACATGCCTCTGTCTCCAAATGTGCCAATAGTTCTTTATGGGCAGTAGACCCTGTCTTGGTGCCCGAACCCAGAAACTATGCAAAAAATATGAGATTGATCACTTTTATCTACTAGGCAAATGGCCCATGTAAGGATAGTACGTGAGGTTTGTTTGGGCTCTTATATCCTGAGGCCTTGGGGAAGGGAATTTAGTATTGTATCACAGAGAGCGATAGACCTAGAGAGAAAACACACACAGAGACCCCCCACCACACACACACACACAAGGATATATTCAAGGTGCCTGAGTTTCCAACTGAGCACAGGCATGATGAGCATCTAGTCCTCCTGCTCAGCCCCTTAGGCTACCCTATTTCTAGTGTTCATCCTGTCAGGCATCCCCTTCCCGCAGCTGACCCACTGTGGCAGCATTCATTTTACTCTTTTTACCTAAGTTTGCCCTCCTTCCACGCTTCTAAGACCAATCCAGTTCAGTTTGCTTGGACAAATAACAGTGCATTCCATCTGGCTGGACTATTGTTGTCACCATCTCTCACTCTCTTCCCCTCTCAGCCTGCACAAGTGGCTTCCTGCTCAGACGTGGCAGGGACATTGAACTATAAGACCCTGCTCAGGACCCTGAGAAAAACTGGACAAGATGTCATTCTGCTCAATGTCACCATATTCACCTGAGAAAGGGACAAGACTCATTGAATTGTTCTCCATCAGCTCGTCCTGGAGTGATTGTGGGGCCTGGGCTAACTTTTTCCTCCACCCAGTGGGCTGTTCCACGTGGATTACACCACTGGGCAAGCAGCATGCCAGCCCTGCCGGTTGTCACCCATAGCAGGGACCCAGACCAGTGCAGAAGCCTCAGGACCCTGAGCGGGCAACATCTCAGTCCTGTGGCCTCAGCTCTCTGAGAGGCGCAGCAGCTTGTATGAATGCTCATAGGCCACATATGAGGAGAGCTGGTGTCATCTCCTTGTTCCCAGACAAGGACTGGGGTATTGATGGCACCTAAAATCCATAGTAGCTCCTCTCTGGAGTCTGAGCTTTCCCCTGTCTCCCCAGGACTGCCACCTTACTGTAAATCTATTTTCTTTAACTTATTCAAAGCAATTTACTCTTAGGTGTCAGGCTTGATTTTAAAGAATTTTGCTGCTGCTCTGGACTGCTTAAACTCCAGGACTGCCAGAGGCCAAAGAGACGAAAAGCAGGGGGAGCGTGCCACCCCCAGAACCTTCCACGCCGGGTGCTGCAGTGCAGACTGGGACCCTACTGTTTGGCATCTGTCCTCACCCTGATTTTACACTAGTGCTGCCTGGAACACACTATGAGGTGGGGAGAAAAGGAACTGCATTTCTTTCACTTCCCTCCTCAAGGCGGGCATTCCAACATTGCAGCTTGAGGAATCAAACAATCTAGCCCAACTGCTTCCCAGGCAGGTCAGTTCCATGCGGGTGCGGAATGTCATACCTGACACATCCTCAGACACTCTTACAAGCCATCCTTCAGATGCTCCCAGGTAAATACTTCCTGAAACGATGTGTTCTGCTGCTTTATTTAATTTGGTGTCGGTGACAAAGAACTACAAATCTTCCCTAAAATGCCCAGACAGCTTTATGTCAGATGAGATGATTGTGGAATGGCTAACTTCACACACACACACACACACACACACACACACCCATCTTGAACCCACCACATTTATCAGCATAGAGTAGTGAGCAAGCTTTGCTGTCTGATTTCAGCTCTACTCTGCATAAGCACGTACCATCTCCCTGCCAAAATGAGCATCAACGATGACAGCACAGAAGCAGCAATATTAATAATACACTGGTGGGCCATGCCCTCCTCAACGGAAGGATTTTTTCCAGCTTACCTGCGAGGGTCATGAACTTCCACGGAAAACTTCTTTTCTCTGAAATACAGGTTTTCCAACTGTCTCCACTGGAATATCTGGACAGAAAACAGCGCAGTTTAACTTCAGGAGTGCTTAGTTCACGGTGGCTGCAGTCCTCTCTCTGCGCAGGCTCCTTCCTTATCAAAGACTGTACAGTTGTTTTGGCCTCCTCTGCCTCTTGCTTCACACACACACACACACACACACACACACACACACACACACACACACACACACACACACACACACACACACACACACACACACACACACACACACACACACACACACACACACACACACACACACACACACACACACACACACACACACACACACACACACACACACACACACACACACACACACACACACACACACACACACACACACACACACCGCTCTCCAGTTCAAAACCAGGCAATGTGGGTGTGGGTTTTCCTGCAGGTTTCTCAGCGGGAACAAAACAAGTCCTTTCCAAGTTGTTGCCGACTGCTTTGCCTTTGTTGAGTTCTCCAAGACAGTTCCCAGCTCTGCAGAGCTTTCCCTCTGAGAGGGGAGAGGGACGAGTGCAGAGAGGACCCTGCCGGCGGGAGGGAGCAGGGCAGCCAGCACAGGGCGGCTGGAAAGGAAGCAGTAGCCATCTGCAGGAGAATGCCCTAGGCTTCCTCCCTCCAGTGCTGAAATGGGAAGGCACTCAAATTCCCAGCCTCCCATTGGGACTCCACTTCCTGCCCACTAATGTGTAAGCGCTTGGACTCACCCTGGTGATTCGGCAGCTCAGGAAGCCTCCCTGAGAAGGGCGGGGGCTGCTTTGACCTTATTTTGGGCTAGGCAACTCAAGACAACAATCTGAGCCTGTCAAGCCCATGCTGCTTCCTGCAGCACAAAGAAAGCCCAGGGTCCTGCAGCCCCTGAGGGCTCATGCAGGTAGGGGTGAGAGGGGAAATTAGGCATTCTGAGAAGTGGGCAGTAAAAAGAGCTCGTGATGGACCCTCCCCTCAGGCTCTCATGGGCATTTTTCCAAGAGAGAGCCCACTGACTCAGGAGCTGACTGCGAGGACTGGGAGTAATTAAGGCTGCAGTGTTGCTGGAGGGTGAGGGGCAGTGTCTTCCACAGGATGAAAAAGAAAGTTAACCCTCTTGGAAATGTCAAAAGACGTTCAAGTTATGCACACATTATTTATATTTGATACATACTGTATCCTTTCATATACTGAGAATTTCAGTTTATTTTGCTCAAAGAAGGGTAAAATAATCCTGTTCTTGTCCTCCATCCTGAAGTAGCTGACCCCTCCCAGGGGTATATGATCAAGGTGTCATCCTACACCTCGAGTCCCATCATCTGGAGCTCCTGACCCTCTGCCACCTCCTCATGGTTTCTCCTTAAAGACTGAGTACAGTACCCCTGTGTCACCTCAACCCCATCCTCCCAGGCCCAAGACACTGCTATTCAGGGCTCAGCCAAAGGACGCCACCCCTTTCTCAAAGGGCTGGAATAAAAACGTTTCTAGAATGGCTGCATTCTTTTCTCTTCAGAACCTGCTGGGCAGAATATTTTGTCTGCATAATAAGGAGGAGGACCCTTATTCTTCTGTATTACAGAGCAACCTCCTTGGTCCACAGTTCAGAGTACATGTCACTCTGAAGACAAGGGAAGCTATAATTTTCTTTCTCCTTTAGGGGCTATTCCAAGATTCCAAGTGGGTGATGACACGTTGCAAGGAAAGTGACCCCAAAGTCTGGCACTGCCTCAGACAGCTTTATGTCAGGACTCAGAGGAAATGCCATCTGAGGAGAATCTGTATGACTCAAGTGACAGACCTGAGTCTCAGGCTCCTAGCTGATGCCACTGCATTAAATCACTCAATGAAAACCCCGCAGTTCCTCTCTGACTCCTAGTTGTTAGCTATTTATAGATGTTCCACTTGAACTTGGCCACAGCCAGAAAAGCACCAGAACCATCAGTTTCCCTGACACTGACCTCATAACCTGGCAGCAGCAGAGTCCAAAGTGCCCAGCACACAGGCTCTGGAGTTTGACTGCATCTGTTGGGTCGAGCATCTCCTACAGGCAAGTTGTTATCTCTCAGGCAAGTGACAGCACTTCCTTTAGCCTCAGTTTCCCCATCTGTGAAATGGTACCAATGGCGCCTTCTAGGCACAGCTCAGCAACAGACCCTCAAAGCCTCACTTTGGCACAAAGCAGGCGCTCAGTGAACTTAGATCTTACCATGATTCATAATTGTTCTCACTTCTCCCAGATCCTAGGTAAAAGAAAATAACTCAGAACCAAAATTTTCTTCTCTTAAATTTCCTAGCTCAAGCTCTCACATTAGGGTTTAAGAAAATACAGTTTGATTACTTTCATGTTGGAAATCTCTGAGTGTATAGAATTATTTCTCACACACCTCTCTCTCTTTTTCCTTTCTTTGGAGGTAAAGGGTGGGTGGAAGATGGCTGGTCCCTCAGGGGGACACTCAGCTTCTGTGCTGCACCCACCATGGCTAGGACCCTCGTCACTGGCCTGTGACCTGAGGGCCCCATGCTCAGAAGGGTCCGTTTGGTTATCGCTCTCCTGTTACCATGCTGAAATTCTCCATAAGTGTGGAGCAAGGGCCCTGCATTTTCATTTGCACGGGGCCAGAAAACTGTGTCCCTAGTACCCATCTTTGGTCCTAGCAGTTCTGGTACTGCAAGCAGCAAGGATAAGGTGCTCATCCTGCGTCTGCTGTCCCTTCTCTATCAGGAGGAAAGAAAGAAAACCTGGTGTGAGCGGGCCTGCAAACAGCACTCTTGGGCCTTTTATTTGGAGCCCCCTGACCCCCACCTCTGATCCTGGCAAAAGACAACAAGCAAGTCCTCCCTTGAAGTGCGCCCCATGCAGTTGATGTGAAGAGCCCTGCCCCAGCCAAAGGCCCAGACCAAACCACCCAGCTCTGCTGCGGGCCCTCAAGCCATCGCCCCTACTGCTGCCGCTCACACTCCTGTCCTGGGCATTGCACCAGGGCTGCCTCGCTCTGTCCTCTCCCCAGGATGCTGTCTACAGACATTTTCTAAGCAGGGGCAGAGCTGTGGCTTTCTGTCTGACATACTGGGGAAAGAGATGATTGAATGGGCAGTTTTTTTGGACAGGACTGCACTGGGACATTAGAGGGATCCCAGGAATCAGAGGTGATGTGCACGAGGGCACAGGCCTGATCCTTTCCCTTCCCTTGGGGGGTGGGTGGCAGGGGTATGGAGGCAGTGGGGGGCAGGTGGGAGGAGAGGGCGGCAGGGTTATGGAGGCAGTGGGGCACACCAGCCTGATCCTTTCTCCTCAGCTGGGGGGTGGGAGGGGTGGGCGGCAGGGGTATGGAGGCAATGAGATGTAGCTTTGCACTGAGGGGGCTGGCCACCAGATGTTCCCCCTCACTGTAAATGCACCATCCCTACATGGAGGGCTGCAAATTTCTGCCCCTGGGCCCCACAGCTTAGAGGCCCTGCCTGTTAATCCCTCTGCTGAAGCTGGAACAGTAAAAACAACAAGCAATAGACAGAAGATGCTTGACCTTGCCCCCCTTTGTAAACAGGCCATGCTGGGCTCCATATGTGCTGGTTTGGGGGCAGCTCCTGATCCTCTGTGTCACTTCAGAAGAACCTTTCTGGCTGGGTGCAGCTTCTTAACTCTGCCACCGGGTAAAGACGCCCATGTGCTTTGCGACTCCAGATAAAGACCCATGAGACACACACACACTGATCATTATGACTCTGCTAGTTCCTTTAGGATTAGGTATAACTCCTCTGGCCAATTATGCCCAAGGAGCTAATTAGAAGCTAAAATACATGGGCCTATCAATAATCAAAGGATTTATTAATTAATACCTATTAAATCAAGTCTAATACACTTCATCAGTGTATCTTCAAAAGCTCTGTAAACATCTCTTCTTTGATCTTTTTAGCATCCCCGAGAAAAGTGAGTGGGAAATTTCTTTCTTGGGAAAAATGAGGGCAGAGAAACTAGGAGAAACTGCCTAAGGCCACACAGCAAGTCAGTCAAGAAACCAGAAACAGGAGTCAAGGTCACCTGGTCCATTACTCTAACCTCTAACTATGTTCCTTTCCACACGGGCCCACCAATTAGTGGGAAGAGCTTTTACTCACTAATGGCTAGTGGAATGATTTTTACAAATGAGCAACAGTGTGACCATAAGAAGGAAGTACAAAACTAAATCTTTTTAGTGCTATATAGTGATTTTTCTACTTTTTTTGCAGTCAATATTATTTCTTTCTCTTCTCAGAGAAGATTCCTTTGATTCTCTGCTCAGAGATGCCTTAGTATTCAGGAGTTTTCAAACAAGGACTAGCACAACTAAAATCATGATTAAGAACAGCCTTAATAATTCGAGCTTGCTTAAATGTAGAGAAACCATTTGGCAGTGGTTTCATGGGGACGGTGTTTGTCACTGACATTGGCACCATGGCTGGTACTAGATGTAGAGTCGTTTTTAACCAAGACTTGTGATTCCCAAGGGATCACAGATCTTCCACTTATCCTTTTTGGGACTCAATGTCCTAATGTATAAAACAGGAGATGGGAAATATTTATCCATGGAGAGCAGAAAAGGTGGCTAATAGCCTGACCAGACAGTGGTGCAGTGGATAGAGCACCGACCTGGGACTCAGAGGACCCAGGTTCAAAATCCTGAGGTCACTGGGTTGAGCGCAGGCTCACCAGCTTGAGTGCAGGGCTGCATTCCGGAGCGTGGGATCATAGACATAACCCCATGGTCGCTGGCTTAAGCTCAAAGGTCATTGGTTTGATCCCAAGGCCTCTGGCTTGAGCAAGGGGTCACTGGCTTGGCTTGAGCCCCTGGTCAAGGCACATATGAGAAAGCAATCAATGAACAACTAAAGGGGCCGCAACTATGAGTTGATCCTTCTTATCTCTCTCCTTCCTGCCTGTCTGCCCTTGTCTATCCCTCTCTCCCTCCCTATCTCTCACTAAAAAGAAAAAAAAAAGTGGCTAATAAATACTACCTTTAAGCCCTGAGTGCGACAGGGTGCATGTAAACACTTAATGGACAGGACTTGGTTACTGGATCCTATTAGCTGGTCTGCTGGATTCCCACATCCTGTGTATAGCTGATAGCCATGGCAGGAAATGGCTAATGTTCTCCCAACCACCACCACCACCAGGGACAGACGAAGGGGCCTTGACTCCAGGAGACTTCCTCTCTGCAAGTGTTTACTGATGCTGGAATAGCATGTGGGTGGTGGGTGAGCTTTCAGAATGATGTGAAAATAAAGTCTTGAGCGGAAGCTCACTCTAGTAGCACTGATTTTTGACCAGGATTTCAGGGAGTCTTGTCTCTCTCATGTCCCTGAGGCTGAATCACCAAGTTTCTTAATGACCTCTCTCTGAGTAACTTCCTGCTTTTAGAGGGACTATTATATAGAATGCCAGCAGCCATCTGGTCCAGCCTTCTCCTTCTGGAGATAAAGCAAGTCCAGTAGAGAGAAGAGAAAGGTTAAGGTACTGGCAGAGGTTAAATAAGTAACTGATGTTGGGACCCACTCTTGTGATTTTTGTCCTGGGCTCTTTCTAAGATACCAGGAAGACCTGATGATAAGCGAGAACAAAACTGTTTCAGGTTGATGATTAAGTAAATGATCACTTCTCCAAAGACACTTAGCAGTCCACATGATGCTCAATGCTTTCCAAACACCAGCAAGGAGTTGTCTTAGAAGAATTAGACTCATGACCAGGAATAATCTCCAGGTTCAGAGGGAAACAGACATATTAAAAACTTCTTTATTTTACTTCTGCTCTGTTCACTTTCTAGAAGGGCTGTCATTCACTAATCTTTGGGTATATTTATACCTTCAGTAAATAAAAATGAGTTGCCACACATCTCAAGGGATACAGGACAAAAGAAAAAGTGAAGTTTAATTAAAATGGAAGTGCACCAAAAAACACCCACACCTGAGTGCTCAGAGAATATTATCAGGTGAGTCCTGATGAGATTCCGCTATTGAAGACAGAAGCATATATATATATATATGTATGTTTTTTGTGGGTTAACATCATATTTAGTGGTTTTACATATCAGTTGCACAGGCATGTGATATATTTTATTTTATGCTTAAAGAAGAAAAAAGCAAGGCCTAGAGCAGTGATTCTTAAACTGGGTTCTATCGAACCCTAGGAGTTCGATGAGTCGATCTCAGGGGTTTGGAGAAGCCTCTGCCGCGGAGGTAAAGACACACTTGTGTAAAGTCGTGATGACACGCCCCGCTTGGCCATCACTTGCTGCAGAGGATCACGTTACATTGCTTGGCCAACCAGTGCTGCGGGGAATTTAGTGCGCGCAGTAGTCAACGGCTGTCGTAGTTGTACGTCATGTGGTTTCTTTCTTAATATTTTAATCCATACTAAATATGTGGAGCAAAAAGAGAAAGTGGTTGGATGAATATGTACAACATGGGTTCACATGTATCATGGAAAGGGATGGGAGTCAGCATCCTATCTGCATGATATGCAATGCCAAGTTGAGCAACTCTAGTCTCGTACCGGCAAAACTAAAGGAACACTTCTTGAAGCTGTATGGAGATGGTGAATACAAGAACACAACACCTGCTGAATTCGAGGCGAAATGAGCCAGATTCGATGAAAGGGCCACTCTGCCTGCTCTTGGATTTGTACCCGTTAACAAACCGATCCTCACAGCATCGTATGAAGTTGCTTACTTGATCGCAAAGCAGGGTAAGCCACACACCATCGGTGAAACACTCATAAAACCAGCTGCGTTAAAGATGGCGAATCTGATACTCGGAACAGCGGCCAAAGGAAAATTATCCCAAATTCCTCTTTCAAATGACACCATCAGCGACAGATAGAGAACATGAGTAAAGACATCTTGGCTCAAATAGTTGCAGATCTAATTTCAAGTCTGGCAAAATTCAGTCTTCAACTTGACGAGACCACAGACATTTCTAATCTAAGCCAGCTTGCTGTTTTTGTGTGCTATGTGAAAGAAGACATGATAAAAGAAGATTTTTTATTTTGTAAGCCTCTTACAACAACAACTAAGGCAGCCGATGTGAAGAAGCTTGTGGATGAATTCTTCAGAGACAACAATCTTTCATGGGATATGGTTTCTGCAGTTTGTACGGACGGAGCTACAGTCATGCTGGGAAGAAAGTCTGGTTTTGGTGCACTAATAAAAGCTGATGCACCACACATCATTGTTACGCATTGTATTCTGCACAGGCATGCGTTGGCAACTAAAACCTTGCCTCCAAAAATGGCAGATGTATTAAAAACTGTGGTGGAATGTGTGAACTATGTGCGAAATGGTGCTCTGAGGCATCGCATCTTCAATGAGCTGTGTAAAGAAATGGGCTCTGAATTTGAGGTACTCCTGTACTATTCTAATGTTCGGTGGTTCTCCGGGGGACAGGTGCTGAATTGTGTTTTTGCCATGCGTGTAGAATTAGCCATGTTTTTGCAAGAGCAGCAACATTGTCATGCAGATTGCTTCAAAAATTCTGAATTCATTGTGATTTTAGCATACATGGCTGATATATTCGCAGCTCTCAATCATCTCAATCAGCAGATGCAGGGTGGTGGAGTCAACATCATGGAAACGGAAGAAAACCTGAAGGCCTTTCAAAAGAAAACTACGGTTATGGAAACGACGAATAGAGAACAATAACTTCGCAAACTTTCCCCTTCTGGACGACTGTGTAAGTAAGATCAAAGATGTGTCTGGAATTGGAGATGGTTTTGTACCCACGAAACTGAAGCAAACAATTGCCACGCACCTAGATGAGCTTGCAAAGTCTCTCAACGGATATTTCCCTACAAGAGAGTCATATCCAGCATGGGTGAGACAGACATTTACGTTTACTGTTGAGACAGCGCATGTCAATGATGAATACCTTGACGAAACCATTGAAATTCAGCAGAGCGAGGTTCAACTGCAGCTCTTCAGAACAACAACACACTCAACTTTTTGGTGTCAACAAATGGAAAAGTACCCAGTTATTGCTAAGAAAGCCCTGGAATTTTTTATACCATTTGTTACAACATATCTTTGCGAGTAATCCTTTTCGAGGATGCTGGACATAAAAACTAAGAAAAGGAACAGACTTCGCTGTGAAGATGACATGAGAGTAGCACTTGCCAAGGCGAAACCACACATATCTGAACCGGTCTCCCAAAAACAACAGTAGAAGTCACACTGATTTGCAGGTATGTAATTTGGGCAATGCTTTATTCTGGCCCCAAAATAGTATTTTGTGGATTCAAAACGACAAAATACAAATTAAATTTAAAAATAAAAAATTAAGTTATTAAAAAAATGTTAAATTCTTAAAATATCCGAATTTATTTTTAATTAGTAAAATAGTAAAAATATACTTTTGGGGGCTGAAATTCTTTTATGGGGCCGAAATATTTTTGGGGGCCAGAATAAAGTAATACCGTAATTTGTTGTGAGTTCATGCACTTTGTTGGTTTTGTTCTTTGAGCAAGGTGATGTTCATGCACGGTTCATTTTGTGCACCAGTAAAAAAACATATACCTATGTCTTGAATTTGGAAAAAAAAATCATATTTTATTTATCACTAAAGAAGGGTTCGGTGAATGCGCATATGAAACTGGTGGGTTCGGTACCTCAAAAAAGGTTAAGAACCACTGGCCTAGAGTTTCAGGCAATATCTAATCACCATCCTCTTTCCAACCACTCAAGTAATGGTGTTTAGTTTGTATGGCCATATGCTAGTAGGAAAAGGAAGGATAGAATACCTAATGTATATTCATATTGTAAGGAGCTTGCAGTCTAAATCTAGTCAAGAAGATGTAACATCCACAAAGTAGACAGCATTTGTGATATAGTAATAATTTCCTGATAGAGTTTAAAATCACCTATAGTTAATTGGAGAAGACACTAAGAAATGAAAAAATATTCTGTGTTCATGGATTGGAAGAATTAACATTGTTAAAATGCCAATGATTCCTAAAGCAATCTACAGATTCAGTGCAATCTCTATCAAAACCCCATTTTTCACAGAGACAGAACAAAAAAAAATACTAAAATTTGTATGGAACCACAAAAGACCCCAAATAGACAAAGCAATCTTGAGGGGGAAAACAACAAAGTGAGAGGTATCACATGCCCCAACTTCAAACTGTACTACAAAACTATAGTAATCAAAACAGTATGGTACTGACTGGTTGCAAAACAGATACACAAACCAACAGAATAGAAATGAGAGCCCAGAAATAAATCCACACATATAGGGATAAATAATTTATGACAAAGGAGTCAAGGACATACAATGGAGAAAGAAAAGTCTCTTCAATAAGTGGAGTTGGGAAAACTGGTCAGCCACATGCAAAAGAATGAAACCAGACCATGACCTTAAACCATAACACAAAATCAACTCAAAATGGATTCAAGACTTGAATGCAAGACCTTAAACCATAAAATAAATAGAAGAAAACAAGAGGTTCTAAGCCCCTGGACATCAGTCTTTTTTTTTTTTTTTTTTTTTTTTTTTACAGGGACAGAGAGAGAGTCAGAAAGAGGGATAGATAGGGACAGACAGACAGGAACAGAGAGAGGTGAGAAGCATCAATCATTAGTTTTTCGTTGCCATCACAACACCTTAGTTGTTCATTGATTGCTGTCTCACATGTGCCTTGACCACGGGCCTTCAGCAGACCGAGCCAGCCCTTGCTGGAGCCAGCGACCTTGGGTCCAAGCTGGCGAGCTTTTGCTCAAGCCAGATGGGCCCGCGCTCAAGCTGGTGAGCTCAGGGTCTTCCACATTCCAGTCCAACGCTCTATCCACTGTGCCACCGCCTGGTCAGGCTGGACATCAGTCTTAATGATGTTTTAGTAGATTTGACTCCAATGGTGAGGAAACAAGAAAATAAACAAATGGGACTACATCAATTAAAAAGCATCTGAATGGCAAAGAAAACAATCAACAAAACAAAAATGGCAAGCTACCAAATGGGAGAAGATATTTTTAAATCATCTATCCAATAAGGAGTTAATATCCAAAATATATCAACAACTTATACAACCAACAATAAAAAACAAACTGATTAAAAAATGGGCAGAGGATATGAATCGACATTTTCCCAAAGAAGACATACATATGGCCAACAGGCACGGGAAAGATGTTCAACATCACTAATTATTAGGAAAATGCAAATCAAAACCATAATGAGATATCACTTCATACTTGTTAGGAAGGAAGGCTATTATTGAAAAGACAAGAAAAAAGTGTTGGGAGGATGTGAAGAAAGGGAAGCCTTGTGCACTGTTGTGGGATTGTAAATGGTATGGCTAACATGGAAAACAGTATGGAGATTCCTCAAAAAAATTAAATTAGAACAACTACTTGATCCAGCTATTCCACGTCTGGGGACGTATCCACAGAACACAAAAACACTAATTTAAAAAGATATATGCATCCTTATGTTCATTGCAGCATTATTTACAATAGTCTAGGTATGAAAACAACCTAACTGTCCAACAATGGATGAATGTGTAAAAAGGGAAAATGGAGGAGGGTAAAAAGGGTCAAATGTATGGTGAGGAATGGAAACTAGACCCTTGCTGTAGAACATGCTAGTATAGCATCTACAGATGCCAGTTTGCAATGTTGTATACCTGGAACTTACATAATGTTACAAACCACTGTAACCTCAATTTAAAAAATAAAAAATTTCATCTCTAGTTTCTGTATTAGGCTTTTAAAAAATCTATAAAATTGCTGCACACCCTTTATTGAGATATGTCCCATGCTTTTGTCTCAGATCAATATTCATTCATCACTTATTCTCCATGATTTTGGTTCATCACTTTTATGGGTGAGAACACTGGCTTGGAAGTCAAGAGATCTCAGCGACAGTCCCGACTGTGAGCCCCTCTACATGTACGCTTCCTATTCTGTATCAGGAGAGATGTGTGTGGGCATTCCTACCTGTGGACGGGCTGAACATAAATCCCCCAAAGACACACTGCTTCTCTTTGGAATTTAAAAATCAAGTGGCTTGTCTTAGAACATTTCCTATTTATGGGAGACCATATAGACTAGTGCTGATTAAAAGCATGGATTTCAAAACCACACTGTGTACTGCTTATTGGCTGTCTATTATTAGCAATGCAATTTGTGTCTTAGTCTTTTCATCTTTGAAATACTAATAAGTTTTATTTTCATAGGGCTGCTGTATTAATAAATTAATACATATAAAGTGCTTAAAATGGTAGCTAGTATATTTATTTTTTATTACTGAGTTAGTGGTCAATAAATACTAGCTATTACTATGTTCTTTCATGCCATCATTTACATGTCAGAATTATTCTTAATGTAAAAAATAATGTTCTGAATACTTTGAATATGTATCAGCTCAAAGTATAGGCCTCTGTAACTGTCTTTAAAAGATGGATAATATGGTGCCATGGGCATTTAAAAACTGCTTTCTATTAATTAGATTTATTACAATGCAAGCATAAGCCCAACCCAGGTTATCAATCATTCCATTTGAGCTGCTGTTTGTGGAATTGCCTTTGGGCTTCCTGGTCCTAGTTCTTATTCAGCCAGTTCCTGGGTCCACTATAATTCTGACTTGAGTCAATTTTGACCATTTTCCTTCTATAACTTCTAATCTTAAAACCTTCACTCTGAGAAGAAAGTACCCTATTTTGATATGGCTCAGGATTACTCGAAATGGGAACCAAATCAGGCCCTCCAACAGAGGCCAACTAAGTTCACAGAGCATTTGCTTACAAAGTGCATACGAGTACGCCCTTCCTTACTGGCACTGAAAGAGGACTGCTGGCATCTACTATCTTCTCAGAGGACCGTCACCCCAGCAGAGAAAACAATGGCTAATTTTTTTCCACAGCCAGGACTAATGGGATCAAGATGTCCCTCTAGCTAGCTGCCTCCTCTTCACTGTCGGAGAACACAAGCTCTAAATTGATTTGGTTAATTCAGTGACAGATACCCAGAGCGCCAGGCCTTGACCCTGTCATGGATGGCCTCTTTTTAACCCATCAAAAACCTTTTAGCTTTGGCCTGATGAGTCATTACCGCGAGAGGAAAAGAGCGAGTATGTATCAGGTCAAGAGACAGCAAGTATGCACCAGGTCAAGAGAGAGGGACAGGCCATTTTATTCTTCCCCATTGGACTGAATTTCTCTTCTTTTTCTCCGGGGAGGGCCTCTCTCTAGATATGATTTTATTCTGTGGACCTTGGCTTTTCTTGCAGAAAGATGTACCATAAAACTTTGGCAGAAGTCAAAACTTTAAAGAGAAGCTGAAAGTATTTTTACTTTCTTATTCACTGCTTTTCTCCTTAGAGCGGCCGCTGGGTGAGTGTCTGAATGGAGGATCAGCTGGTCAGCACAACACTTGAGTCTAGTTTCGACCTTTGGAGCATCATGTGTGGAAGCCTAGTATGTGTGGCTTACCCTCTCTGTGCTCTAAGCTTTCCTTTAAAAAACACTAACTTTAAAGGCTAACTACACCTGCTATGATTTATGTTGGTGGGAGGATTCAGAGAAGGAATTAATTTCAGGCATATCTGAAATATATGAATTGTGAAGGGTCATGTCACCAGCAAGGGCAAAGACTTCTCATTTTTTGGCTGCTATAAGATTTTTTTCCCCCGACTACTTTGACGGTCAGACTCTGGAGAAAATATACGTTTCCCTTTTTGGTGCGGGCTGGGGTGTAGCGGGCAGCTCTGTCCAGGCGTGTAGCAGCCCTGGTTTCCCTGGAGGAGGCAACCACCTCCACGGAAGACAGGGACAGAACGGAGGATGGGTTGGCAACCAGCTCCATGCGGAAACAAAGATACATACTCGTGACTAAAACTTGTGTAATCAAGCTAAGAAAAAAAAAAATAGATGAAATGACACTACCCCACCCTAATGGTATCCGTGTGAAACAAAGCTAAAAGACATTAGTAAGCCACCAGTCTCTTTGGGAATAATTATGTAAGTGCAGCTTGTGTACACTTTAAACAGCCAAAGTTTGCTTCAAAGCTTGGCCCATCCTGCTGGAGAGGTTAAAGGTCTTGCAGGTGTGGCTTCTTTGGGTACCAGGAGGAGGCAGATTGCCTGCTGCCAGAGACCTGAGGCATGAGCTCCAGTCACTGCTGCTTGGAGAGTGACTTGGGGAGTGCGGAAGCTGAGTGGCACTGGGCCAGGGCTGGAAGCCTGCTGTTCAAGTCAGGTTGCTGCAGAGAACACTTGTAGTCTTGCTGGCTGCCCTGCAGAGGTGGCTGAAGCCACCAGACAGGGAAGCCCGGGGCCCATCCCACTTCAGCCCTGATTTCCTGCTGGAGGGGTCAACCCCTCAGCTGGCTGGAGGGATGAAGAGGCCATCTCTGTAGCTGGGGCCCTGGTTAGATTTCGTGATTTCCCTCTTAGGATCCTCTCACTGGAGCAATTGTGCATCTGCTCCACAATTTTTCTTTTCCAGAAAGAGGAGAGATGAGGGCATGTTTTCTAGAGGTGAGAATTTTAACTCTAGAATCTCTGTCTCCTAGAAAGGCTGCTCCTGTTTAAAGCTCTGTTTTGTTCCTGTTTCCCTAGAGGAATTCTGAAGTGGGCAGGTCACTTGGGTAGCTGTGAACCTGGGAAAGGTGGTGAGGGCAGAGGAGGAAATGGAGCCTTCTCCTCTGCAGTCTGCCCAAAACCACTTCCCACGAACATTGTCTCCAGACTTCCCAGCCCCAGTCTGGCTAGTTCTCCCAGAAACTCAGTACATTTCTCTGCCAAAGTGATTATCATGTCATGTGACTCTCTATTTACTCAAATGTCTTCTCTATCACACTAAGCTCCTTGAAGGTATAGTCTGGCACCTGGCCCGATACCTGCGGCATATTAGACACTCAATAATTATTTGAATGAATGAATGAGTGAAAAGCTTCACGGGGTAGGAATTATAGCAACTGAAGTTCAGAGGTTAGGTTACTTTCTCAAGGTCACACAGCGGATAAATGGCAGGAGCTGGTATCTGAACCCTTATCTGTTTGTTTGAAATTCAGGCAACTTCCACCATCGGAGGAGCTGTCAGTGGTTGAACCTGGACATCCTGTTAAAAATTCGTTTCTAAACTGCAAGGGATGTGGCGAGAGGAAAGGGGCTACGAGTGCCGGCCTAAGAGCCCCACTCGGGAACAGCCTGCCCTTCTCTGGTGTCTGTCTGAGCGACACCGGGCTCCAGACTGAATGGGGTCTCAGGAGCTCATGCGCTCAAGCTGGAGTCCTAGTCCTGACCTGGAGTGACTCCCCACCATTCAATCCACCTGGAAACTGCCTCAGCACCCTTTCCGTCCCACCCGCAGGTGCCAACACTGAGCCCCATGGCACTGGGCATGAGGGCTGGTTCACACGGACACCTTTCTGGCTGTGCTAGGCTTTGGCATTACACAGGCTCACACTTTCAGGAAGGTCAGTTCAGCCTGGGTTTTCCCTTTGAATCATGCTCATTAAAAAAAAAAAAATGAAAAAGAAAATCTCACAGAACTTGCTAAGTATAGCAGAGCTCAGCAGAAACAAGCAAGCAGAGATCTCCCAAGAAAAAGCGAAGGTTACCAGATTCAACTGACAGCAGTTCTCAGTCTAGTGTTTCTTGCTTCTAAGAAAGAAAAGGTGGCCAAATTAATCAGAATTGCTCAATGGTCAGCTGTATTCCAGCAATTCACTCTCAATGTCTAATTAGTTACTACGAGTTCTTTGGGTCCAATATGGTTAGAGACAGAAAGTAAAATTGAGGGCAGTCCAGATGGCCTGGCGGGGAACTCCGTGCACTCTCCATTTCCTGTCAACAATCTGAGCTGCGAGCAGCCCTCAGGCACTCTCCTCCCTCTCCCTTGCAGTGTCTTGCTTTCAAATCCTTCCTTATAGGAGTTTTACTGTTTATCCTTATTTCAATAAGGCTATTACACACATACATATGGAGAAATTCTCAAAATTGGTGGTGGGTTACAGCCAGCTAGTAGATGTTCTGCCCTACCATGTGCCAGGTACTGTGCTAGACAGCGGACATACAGTAGTGAAAATAAGCAAACCAGACCAAAACTTCTATATGTTTTTGTGAGAGGAGAGGTAGGCAAATAAGTAAGAAAACTATACAGTAAGGAAGTCAGAGGATGTAGGGAAAATAGCTGTGGTAAGGCTTGCTCGCTGGTTTTCTGGCTGTAAGCACTTTGTGTGATTATTGCGTGAGCAAACAGCAGAAAGCCACGTGTGTGTAGTTTATATAAGGCTATGAGTACTTTCCCTCGGGCAGACTGCTGGCCCATCACTGAGAGGGGCAGTTTTCCTGATGGCTCATCCACCACCGGGAGGGGCGGTTTTCCTGATGGCTCATCCACCACTGTGAGGGGCGGTTTTCCTGATTGCTTGCCTACTGTTGCAAGAATCCAGTAAACAAAAATGGCCCAACACCTTTCAGCTCCACGGTTCTGTGGTTTGCCCAAATCCAATGTGAACTGTCCTGGCCTCAACCACCAGCATTACAGAAGATAAAAGGTTCCCAGGGACTCTGGGTGGTTGGCTCAGTGGATAGAGAGTCAACTCAGCATATGGCCGTCCCATGTTCAATTCCTGGTCAAGGCACACAAGAAAAGCATCCATCTGCTTCTCTTCCCATTCCTCTCCACCTTCCTTTCTCCTTTCTCTTCCTCTTCTCCTCCTGCAGCCAGTGGCTCAATTGGTTTGAGCATTGGCTCCGGGCACTGAGAATAGCTGGTTGGTCTGAGCGCATCGGCCTCAGGTGCTGAGGAAATTCAAGCATCGGCCCCAGACAGCGGTTGCCGAGTAGATCCTAGTTGGGGCACATGTGGGAGTCTGTCTTACTATCTAGCCCTCCCCTCATAAAAGAAATAAAAAGGTTCCAAGGACAACCATAAAGGAAAACAAGAGGGGGTTGTCAGTGTTAAGGTGTTTGGGGAAGGCTGCACTGAAGTGACAGCTGAGTCAATATCAGAAGGAAACTGGGGGCAAAGCCACGCTGCTGTGTGAGGTGGCATAGCCAGTGCAAAGGCCCAAGGCACCGTGTGTGCTGTTAATGTAGAAAATACTGAAGTAAATGGCAGATAGTGGAATATTATTCAGTCATATAAAAGGATGCCATTCTGATTCATGCTACGACATGGAGAAAAACCTTGAACACATTATTCTAAGTGAAATAAGCCAGATACAAAAGGCCACAGGTTATATGTTTTCTTTTTATATGAAATGTCTGGAATAGGCAAGACCAGAAAGACAAAATGTGAGTTTGTGGGTACCTAGGGTTTGGGGAGACATATAAAGTGATGTGGAGCTTCCTTGTGGCCTTTCCACTGTTCGGACTGGTAAATCCTAGTCTGCATTATTCATGAGTCATAAGATGCTCTCCAGTTAAAACTCAATAAAATAAATTATAAGGAGCCAGCAGACTGGACAAAATCTCCCAGATCCCCACTGATGCCCCTTCTTCATAAGAAGACCCCTACAAATGCACCTCCCAACTTGTCTGACCGTTCTCCTACCAGGCCCTCCTCTCAGATCTCTGTGGTGGTCTCTGCAGATGACAGCTGCTCTCCCCCAGCCTGACAGCTCTGGACATCATGGCTGAGGCACCTCAGGGGGTGTCCTCTCTGCCTCTGTGACCCTACATTATTTCATAGACATAGACTCAGCCACCAGGAAATCTGGCCCATGACCCATTCCTTATGACTTTCAAACCCCACAGCTACAAGCATCCACTCAGTGATGTATTTAAAGACACATAGGTGTGCGCACGCACGTGCAGAGGAAATTCACTCAGCTGTGACTCCTTGTGCTCACTGCAGGTAGGTGGGGCTTTGTTTCCAGTCAAATGGGAGGCCTGGAGGGAACGGCATACAGACCCCTCTGGCTCTGTGCCCTCCTAACAGGCTGGAACAGGACACTCATCACAGGGAGGCTGAGTCCCCTCCAGGGCTGGGGTTGGGGAGCCCATAGATCACATTTGACGCCAATGTACCCTTCCAAAATTGACTATAAAGACTGGCGAGGAGGCTTGCAAAACCCCACATTGCACCACAAACACCTGCTGGCGATGCTGGAAAGAATGGGGTGACTGGATGGAGGGCTCGCTGAGGTCTCCCCAATTGTTGGCTCAGCACAGTTTTGTCACAAATTACGCTGTCTGTGGGTGAAGACACCACTGCATGCCCAAACCACAGGATATGAAAAGGAAGTCCCAGCTGAGACTTTAACATGAAGAATCTCCTAAATGTTAACAGTGAACAGACTATCCAGTGGGGAAGGAAAAGGAAAAAAGCCAACAGCTAACTAGACTGGTCACTATGCTGGTCTGACAGGCCACTAAGGGCCTTGGTTGGCCTGTGAGAGCTCTGGTTGGTCTGAGGCTGTGTAATTATTAACCAGTGCCCTTGCTCACTCTCAAAAGTGTCCTAGTTTGGCTACTAACACCCTGTGGCCACAAAAGGACAAATACTCTCTAATGCCATTTATGTGAGTTCCTAGAGTAGTCGAACCCATAGAGACAGAAAGAGGAATGGTGGTCGCCGGGATCTGGGTGAGGAGGAAGCAAGTTGTTTGGTGGGGACAGAATTTAAATTTTATAAGATGAAAAAGTTCTGAAGATTGTTTGCACAACGATGTAAGTGATGCTATTAAAATGGATACTTAAAAATTGTTCTGATGGTAAGTTTTATATTATGTGTGTTTTATCACAATTAAAAAATTTAAAACAATTTAAAGCCTTATGGTTTAGATGACTCTAAGACCCCTTACCCTCAACTGGGGTATAAAACATTTAGGAAGATAGAAAGCGAGGGGAGGTTTTAGAGGGAAGGAAGAGATGTGAGCTAGCCCTACCCAGAGGAGATGAATGCCTTCTGCTAACCTAGTAAATCAGGATCACCCGGAGAACTTGACAGGTGCTTTTAAAGTTAAGAGATATCTAAGATGGCTCCCTGTCACCTGCTTAAGGAATCTAACCTAGCTGGTGTCAGATGGGCTGAAGGAACCTCGCTCACTGGAAGAGGTCAAGCCTGGAGCTTTGGTTCTTAAAAAGGACTGGGTGCTCTAATTCCCTCCCTCCCTCCCTCCCTCCCTCCCTCCTTCCTTCCTTCCTTCCTTCCTTCCTCCCTCCCTCCCTCCTTCCTCCCTCCCTCCTTCCCTTTCCCTCTTTCCTTCTTTCTTTCTTTCTTTCTTTCTTTCTTTCTTTCTTTCTTTCTTTCTTTCTTTCTTTCTTTCTTTCTTTCTTTCGTGTGTGACAGAGACAGAGCGAGTCAGAAAGAGGGACTAGATAGAAACAGACAGGCAGGAAGGGAGAGAGATAAGAAGCATCAATTCTTTGTTGCATCTCCTTAGCTGTTCATTGACTGCTTTCTCATATGTGCCTTGACCAGGGGGCTACAGCAGACTGAGTGACCCCTTGCTCAAGCCAGTGACCTTGGGCTTAGGCTGGTGAGCCCTGCTCAAACCAGGTGAGCCCGCGCTCAAGCTGGCAATCTCGGGGTCCCAGTCTGATGCGCTATCCACTGCGCCACCGCCTTGAACATTTATTTTGCTACTTAAAGGGACTGTGTGACTGAAATTACCTGGGAGTGGTCTGAAAAGTCATGGGCCTGACTGCGTTTTTACCTAGGGAAGAACACATTTAAAAGGACAATGTGAGATCAAAGCATTTTGCGGTTTGAATTCCAGGTGGTCAGTGTTCTTCTAAGACTAGCAAAGTCTTTGGCTTATAAACCAGAAAAACCAACTCTGTTCATAAGTTACTAGGTTCACAGTTCTTTTTGGAGTGGGTAGGGCTACTGGATGCTCTTCTGCAGAGGTGTGGGATCCAACAATACTGTTTCATTTTGATTTCCTTCTTCAAATTATATCCAAGGTCAGTGGGGCTCCCAGAGTGATGCGAGTCTGCTTTGCCAGTGATTTGGAAGCCAGTCAGCCTCAGGGGGTGCTTCTGGCCCATCTGGCAGGGTGTTTATATGCATGTTATAAATATCAAATGTTGTGTTTGACCCCGACAATCATCACAATCAGCATGGCAGTTTATGTGGCCTTGTTAGCCCTGTCAGAGGTGCCTGCTCATGTAGGGAGGACAAGTCTGAGACCAGGCACTGCTGTGTGAAATGGATGAGCCCTGGAAGACCTCACACCCCAGAAAAGGGACAGATGTGTCAGTCTGGGGAAGGGAGAAAAATGACTTTTGGTCATTTAATTGGATCTAGTTCAGGCTTTGGCTAAACTGGAGAACATAGAAAGACCTACTTGAAAATTAACATTTTCTCTCTCTACTACTTTCTTCTGGGTACAGCCGATGTTTACTGTTCCTTTATTCATTCACCCTTCTGTCTGTACGATGAATTTGCCCCTTGCTGTACTCCTCTGACTTGTTTCTAGTTTTAAGATTCTTCTCTCAGCCTCCGGACTCTCGATCATTGCTATCAATCACCTTGTTGATGAAAATACTGAGGCCCAGGAAAGTGGCTTGTCTTGCAGAAGTGGAGCTAGGACTGAGCTTTCTTGCCACTACAATTAATAGGGTGCCTGAGGTGGGACAGTAACACACCGCCCACACAGCACCCTGGGGCACTGATGCCCAAACCCCGCAATCAGTGCCCCAGGAACCAGGTGGGTGGGATCTTCAGAGCACAGTGATAATCTAAGAGGTACTCCATGCAGGTCACCCCGGGAGAGATGTGGACCTGCCCCTTCTTAAAGGTCTAACTACAACTCTCTCCTCCCATGCTCTACAGAGAAATTACTTTCACATTATTGCTGCTTTCTAAGGGTTATCCATCTGGATGGGCAATGTTTTTATTTCCTGCTCATAGCATGACCTTCTTCAAAGTGACAGTATGACCACCAGCGCGGGCACTGTGGGGACAACTTCAACACAAATACAACAAGAATGCAAGTTGGCATCCTTGGGAGTTTGGCTTACTCAGCACCAGGCTCTGAAGCTGCCTCCACAGGAACCTGGGGGAAGGAAGGGAGCCTCAGTTCCCAGATCCAATGATTAAGAAAATAATTAATCCTCTCAACAATGAGATGTTGCCTGCTCCCTGTGGCGGTTGCACCCCTCACGTTCCGTAAAAGACTAACATATTTGCCATGGCAAGGGCAACAGCAGGAAACTCTTTGAGAAGTAAACATACTCAAGATGGAAGACAATTAGACTCATGCCTCTGAGTCTCCATTTCACAGACATAAAAAGAGAGGCACAAGAGTGGTTAAATAAGTTATTTACTGCAACTTTTTGAATATACTAGAAGTGAGTGTAATAGCATAAAAATTACTCTTTGGTTGAGACTCTGAAGTTTACTTTGGGCCTTTGAGTGCATACGGAGGCCACTTGCTTACACAACGTTTTTTATTTTTGAAGTGTAACTGCTCTAGCAAAAGACTAAAATGATATAGAAAGTTCCTTGTTACCTGCCCAGGAGAAGTGGTTCCTCACACTTTATAGCCTGTATCTGAATCACCCTGAGGGTTGTGAAAACACAGACTCTGAGTCTCTGAGTCTGTGCATCTTGGGTTTGACCTGGTTCTTAGTTCTGACATGTTTCCAGGTGACGCAGATGCTGCTGGTCCAAGGGATACACTTTGAGAATCACTGCTGTAAAAGCCTCTGTGCTGCACTGACCTGCTTCTCCACTTAGGACTGAAAGATTTAGTCTCTCCCCAGGAACTCTTCCCTTAGGGTCACCTGCATCTGATGATTGCTTGATGCTGAGCCTAAGGCTTCATCCCCAGTCTCATGACAATGCCTCTGAGAGTAGTTCCAAATTCAAAACTTCAGCTAAGACTTCATTACACCTCAGCTTCCCTCTCCGCCTCGTCCTCCATCCTTCCCTTACCCCACTGGCGTTGATTCCAGAGCACTTTCCAGTATGCTTCCTGCACGCAAACCCATCTCAGACTGCTTCCCAGGGAGCCTGTGTGCTACATACAGTCTCAGAACTACTGAAAATGCCCTCCTGGAGAGGCCACCCCCACCCCTCCCACTCTTCCTTACTCTGATTTGTTGTCTTAGTACAATTCAGCACTCTAAAACTGTACATTAAATGGTATTTAACCATTTTCCCCACCAACTGTAAGCTCTAGGAGTGCAGGGACCTGTCTCCTGTCCACTGTTACACCTGCAGGGACTAGAGCAGGACCTGGCACATCACAGGCACCTGGCAATTCTCATATGGGACCATTTTACTGGAGAGGGTTTCATATTCAACCCCCTCTGATGAAGTTCTAAAACTCCAGCTCAGAGCTTTTAGGTTACTGCAATTCCTGAATGGGAGGAGAGACTGAAATTCCTAGTTCAGAGAGAGAATTCAGCCATGCCTAGTATTGCTGCTTTGGGAAGGGCAGGCCAATAGTCTTGGAATACGATTGCTTTGTTCCTTTTCTTCTTGGAGAGTTCTTTTAGATGGCAGACTCTCTGTGCTCCTCACCCTCACGCCATTATTCCCCTGACAAGCCTGCTCTTAGCTGTGAGGAGGGCTCTCCACGGTGACCCATGGCCAGGGCCTGTCACCCACAAGCATTGAACTCTTCCAGGTGCCTCAGAAGAATGAGATCTGAAGGACTGATAAGGGGCAACCAGAGGAGGCCCTTTGATCAAACCCTGTGACAGAGCCAAGGCTGCAAAATTCTAAAAATGCTAGACGTATCAAGTGGAATTTTCCCTCTCTGGGGTGAACAGGGTATGCTTTCCACGGGGAACACAGATAATGGAAGGAGAAGGGCACCCGCCCAGGGCCAACCAAGGTAGAGAACTCAGCAACCCTCAGATAAGCCAAGTACATCCAAAACAGAAGCTGAAAACGAAGTCAGCAGCGTGCTTAATGGAGTGCTTAGCACGCTGAATAATTCAGCAGGCAGACTCCACTGGGAGGCAGTTCACCGTTAATGGAATATTTCCTGTAAATATTACTTCTTCTTCCTGTCTCATCAGCTCAAACAGTTCAAAAATCTTTACTAATCCAGGGGGTGACAGTAATGCATCAATTCCCTGAGCTAATACCCCTGCTTCCGAAATACTGTAAGGAACCCGAGGCAAGCCACACTGGCTGCTTGGGGCTGGGGCTGGTGGGGGGTGGGGATGGGGGGGAAGGAGGGTGGGGGGAAAGGAGGGTAGGGGTGGGATGTAGGGAGGGGGGAGGGGGATGGGGACTGGGGGAGGAGGGTGCTGACCATTTAGTCTCCTTCCTTCTCCTAATGTCTCGGAGGGGACCCCACAGTGCTCCTAACTGTGCATCTAAGTGTACATGAAAGCACCCTAATTGGATGTCAAATAGATAAGTAAATGCCTCTGCTGAATATGTAACAAGGACTAGCATAGCCTCTCTCCCCAGCTGAGAGAGCCCATTAAATATGGGCTTGTAAGTGGGCTGCAGTCATCTACAATGATTTGCAGATATTGAATATTCCTTCTCGGGAGGTTTTTTTGGAGTCACACGTTTCACACTATTTGTTCTTTAATTTAGTTCATGCAGCTGGCAGGAGCCTTTATTCTAACTCTCTTGGTTCAAAAATCAACTCTGTTGCAATTCATATTGGCTTCTCGTGATTAGATGGCAGGTCTGTTTGAAGAGTGCCAACGACAAGGATGCAACAGAAGGCAATTCAGTTTGGAAATGACAGGGAGCTGAGTCTTCAGTGTGGGAGAGGCTGACCTCCCAGTGCCTTCAGTCCTGGCGCTGCAAAGAAGGGGCAGACTGTCCCGAGATCTGAGCTTTCAAACTTTCTCAGGCTCTGACCTAAGGAATCCAAGTCCGCCCCTAAAGTAGGGAGCCCGTGTGACATTCTGTACAGCCTTACTTATCTCTGCCCCACGCAACCCGGTTGTGCAAGAATTAATAAACAATGCCTCTTCAATATAGATCACTAAATTTTCATCCAAATGTTCTCAGAAAGAAAGAAAGAAAAAAAAAGGTCCCACTTGTGCCAGCACACTGCCTGAAAGTGATGGGGTAGCCATGCGATGGCATGTCACTGTGGTGGCCAGCATTTTTCTTTTTCCTATTGTCTTTTCTTTTTACTTTCCTTTGCTTTCTTTTTCCCTCTCTCCCTCCCTCCCTTCATTTTTTTCTGGCTTGGGTCTCTTTGCTTGACTATGAATGCAAACTAAGATGAAGCCCAAGATTTACCACAAGGACCCTGAGGTAAACAGGACTGTTACTTGTGAAATAAAGGGCATGTTCCTTACAAAGCACTCTAATTCTATATGCATACATATGCTAAAATGGGATTTCGCAGCTAGGAGAAAACAGGGTAAAATTACCTATGTAGCTGCAAGATTTTTTGTTTGACCACTGTGAGCCTCCTTCCACCTCCCTCACCATGGCTACATGAAGGCAGTTAGACATGCAGATACTGCCATCCCATACTCAGATTCCACTCTCACAAGTGTGCATAAAACCAAACCACCTGTGGGAAAGAGGAGAGGTGAGCTGAGGTAAGCAGAGGGGTGTTCTGAAGCCATTCAGCATTTTAGTAAGTACAAGAGCACAGCAGTGGGGAGGCAGGCCCATCCGAGAGGGGAAACCTTGCTCAAGCCAGGAACTGGCTCAATCCAGTGACCATGGGGTCAGGATGTCTATGATCCCACACTCAAGCGAGTGACTCCACACTCAAGCCAGTGACCTTAGGGTTTTGAACCTGGGTCTTCAGTGTCTCAAGTCAACACTAGATTCATTGCATTACTACTGGTCAGGAGTAGTTCTAAAACTTCTGAAATTGACCTTGAGCATCCAAATGTTCACAAAAGCCTAAACACTGTCTTTGGGTGTTGCCATGTCTGGCTATTCCTAACCAGTGCCCCAAGGGCAGAGAGGCTGCTTTTATTCTGACAAAGAACAGCACTTGCATGTTGGGCTACGCACCCATTTGTTTAGAAGGTCTAGGAAGCAGACAGGGGTGTGTGATTGGGAGGGGACCAAAATGTTATCTTCATTCCACCTGTGAGGTAGGTACCTTGTGTACGATTCCATCTCCCCCATAGGCACTATGGCTTCAAAATGAGGAATAAGCAATTTAGGACGAGAACGGCAATCTGTAACCCAACCAGAGAACCTGGAGGAAGCTACTGTCCTGCCCATCTGAACAATAATCAGTCACCCGCTCTTTTTGCTTAGTTTTCATGGGCCATATGAAAACACTTGAGTGGACTGTCACAGGAGGCTGCTGAGCCACCTGGCATGCTCATGGCTTGCTGACTCTGTAAGAACCATGCATACCATGGGTACCAGAGGTGCCTCAACACCCGCCAGAGGAAAGGGAGCAGCCCCACCCCTGCCACTGCCTCTACTTATATGTCGCCTCTTAGTATTATGGCGCCACGTGACATAGCTGCAAGTAACTGGGTCAAAGGGTGCAGGACCGCTGCCTTGGCTGGAGGTACAGCTGTTGTTGCAGAAGGGCCTCCAGGTACACAGAACTAGGTGCCACTCCTGGTTCCTGGAGCATTGCTGGGGGCTCGAGACAAGGCGCTCTGCCTGGCCTGAGCAAGAGGGAATGGCACCACCTGGAGGTCCGTCCCTCAAAGGGGCCAGCCCAGACTTGAGTCCTGTGCCTCGAAACAGCCCAGCTCTCTGTGCACAGGCACTACCAACCTGCCTGCGAAGCCGGCTGACCCACCGAAGTCTGAGCTTGGAAAGGAAGCACAGATGGTTGGGTGGTGGTCATCAACTCCAGCTAAACGTCAGAGCCAACTGGGAGGCTTTCTAAACGTTCAGTGGTTGGGTCAGAGATTGGGTGAGTGGGACTGGGGAAAACGGTGGCATCTATACAGTCAAATGGTTTCATGGGACTTCTGATTTTCAGCTGAGTTTAAGCATCACTGGTTTAGAGCACTGAAGGTAGACTTTGGGCACTTTATACATGAATCTACATCAGTCGTCATTATCAGTCCACACAACTGTATAATTACAGGTCTGGAGCCAGGGAGCACACTCTTAGCCTTCAGAGACTCTCAGGCGCTTTGCATGTACCAAAGATGGCCTTTTTATGATGGTGATGATGCTGGCTGTGAGAAGAAGGAACAGGTACCCTGCCTAGTTCTTCATGCAGTTGTGACTTCTTAACTGTAGCTATGGTTTAGTCACTAGTTTTGCCTTTAAATCTCACCCGAGGTCTTAGCAGAAGCAGGTACCACTTGAACTAATGAAATTTGGGCTTCTCTTCCCCTTAAGGGCCTTTCGAAGGCCTGTTATTAAATTCATACTTGGATGTCACATGCATTTCTTAAAGAAGGCTTCCCAAATTACATAAGGTTCAGGGCCCATGCAACTTGGACCTGCCTCTGTGTCTCACAGAAATGTCATAAAAGGGACCTGAAACCTACTCACAGCTACTGCTAATTTTTCCAGTGTGCCGAGTGCCTCTCCCTTCTTCTCTCTGTTCGGTCTCTGGTTCAGTTATGCATTGAAAATTCTTGACACTCTTGAGCTTCAACTGACTACCCAATTGCCTACTTGTCACAACTACACAGATATCTGATCTAGCCTCAAACTCTGCATGTCCAAACTGAACTTACTGCTCCTTCTCCTCTATCCCAGGTTTTGGTTAATTAAGATGCCTGGCATCATTCTAGATGCCCCTTCTGCTCTGACAGCCATCCTCTCCCACCATACAATTGGTCAGTCATATCTACTTCCTTAACATCTCACTTCCATTTCCCCTTATCCATCCCTACTGCTGATAGCCAACCCCAAGCCCCACCAGCTCTGTAACAGGACCCTGGTTTGCAAGTTCTACCCGACATCCTTCTGACCACCTCCACACAGCTGCCATATGATGCTTCTAGGACACTGAAAATATTGAATGGCCACTCCCCATGCTTCAAATGCCTGATGGCTCCCAGTGCTTCGAAGGTGAAGTCCTCTTAGCAGAGCTTTCAGGGCTCTGGGAGCTGGCCACTGGGCCTTAGCACCCTCCTCTTGCTTCAGGTTCCAGCCCCAGTGGTGCCACCTGCTTCCCCATCAGGCCATCCAGCTTCCCTTCATATGCTTTTACGAGCACAGGTCTCCCCACTCAATCCGTCCCTCTGCAAAAGTTCTGTCCACCCTTAAGACCCAGCCCACTTTGCTGCCTGTGAAACCCTTTCTCTCTTCCTTTAGCCCAATTGGTGAGTCTGTCCTTTAACTCACCACTGACCTGTTATAGCCTGGGGGACCAGTGATATAATTGTCACACACCTTTCTCCCTGACAGCTTGGGCAAGCCTGAGGACATGACATGTTTCTTATTTATCTCAGCACCCTGCTGTCTACTTGGCACATACCAGGTACACAATAAACATTTGAAAAATTAATGAATTATGAATGAGTGAATCAGTCAATCAACCAATTAATCAATCAACATGAAATCTGATGGCTTAGTTGTTCCTCAACTGGCAGTAGACTTGAGAGTCCCAACTACTTCCTCAGAGGCTACAGAAGCATATTATTAAGGAATAACTCAGTGCAAGTAGAGCCGTTACCCTAAATAAATATATTATGTTAACCTTTCAACACTTTTAAATGACCTGGATAAATTCCATAAATGAGAGTAAATTCTTTTATCCAATGGCTTATCATTCACACCTTTGGCTTCCTACTGCTTATCTTGAAACCTGTTTTAGAGTCTTAAGAAATAAATTTTATTGAGTTACAACTTATTTACAATTTAATAAACCCTTGGAATGTGTTACACCCTGCTTTTTATATACATCAAGTGTTATCTTATTATGTCTTGGATCTTCACTAGTACCTCAATTAGAGAAATAAAGCAAGCTTAAACATATTAATAAATTAAACTGAACATGTCTGAGTTCAGTTAACTGTACTTGTTAACATGTCATTCAAAACTCTCTGTGAGGAGAACTCAGCCACTAGATCTCAATGAACTTGGCTGCAGATCTCGTGTCCACACTGGCTGTGGCCTCCCACCAATGTGGGTGATGAAAAGCTGAAGACAGTGGAACCAGGCTTTTTTTTTGTTAAAGGATCTGGGAGTATTTATTCTTGGCTCTTGTCAGCAGAAAACACCATCAGACAGGTTGAAAAGAGAGGACGGTCAGTATAAAGAGAAGGAGGGAGCGAAGGGAAAATGTGAGGAGAAAAAGCACACGCGTACAAAAGCCACATGGGAAAGAGGTAGAGGGGAACAGGAAGAGAGAGACAGTGGGACCAAGGAAAACAAAGAGGGAAATAAGAACACAGAGTCCCATTCCTGCCGTACAGGATATTAATGGAAACTGGAGAGCTTTTTGGAGATCACCACAAAATCATATGCTCTAAACAGCTAGGTTCCTACTGAACTCTTCCCATAGAAGAATTCCTTTACATCATTTGCTCAGGATCTTTTCTTAGAACTTAACCAATGAATCAAGTGAAAATCCAAAGCTGGCTCAGGGTGGATGTTAACAGGAAATTATTGTCTAATGATAATTTCCCAAAATGTGTGGATTTCAATTCCGTTCATGGATATAGAAGCTTGGAGAGCAATCTGGATGACATAACGGATCAATATAGCTTTCTCTCGCCTAAAGCAAGTGTGGTTTTGATAGACTTTTAATATGCATTTCAGGGTATGAACTGCATACCGTCTTTCTCCGTGATCTTCTGCCAGAGGATCTGAATGACAGCTCTTGCCTCAGAGATAGTTTTCCATTATAATTTTTCAATTTGTTCTGGTCTGAAAAATGTGTGTCAATGAAAACCAAGAGCACTCAAGCACTGTACTGCACCCCTTCAAACATTCTGTCCGGTGTTGACAGTGCCTTTGCATACCCCTCTGCATCCTTTCTTTTGGGCAAATGATTTTATTTTTTCCAGATTTCTGATCACTTCTAATAGGACATAAAATAGTTAATGGATTTGCAGGAAAGCCTCTGATCCTTTTTTATTTTTCACCTCTTTTTGACCTACAATCTCTTCTTTTAGCGCCTATACACATATGCATACATGTGCATGTGCGTGCACGCATACACACACACACACACACACACACACCTTTGGGAAAACTCAGATGAGCCTCAGGATTCAAGAGTGACATTCCCCTACTTTCCCAAGGGTACAGTACTCCTGGAAATTAAGGAACAGGACAATCCCTCAAAGTCTTTTTGCCCATTTCCTTTGAGAGAGCTGAGCCAGTCTCCTCACCTTAACTAATTATAACTGCTTAAATTTTCTCAGTGACAGGGGGTTAAAACCATTTACCCAGGGAGCTCAGACTGGATTCTGCACAGTATTTGTGTACACTGAAAGTGGCAAGGGCTTGGTGAGCCCAGAAGCCCTTGGGCTGCATGGCATGGTGTTCTTACACACCTCTCTGCCTGCTCCTCAGTCCCACAAAGGAGAGCACACTTACCTTCCTCGGCTTCACTTTATCGTGGTAGTCATACTGGAAGATGCCTTTGTAGCTCAGTCCCAGCCACCACGGTATCCCCTGCTTGTCCTAGGACATCAAAAGGAGCCTGGGTAAATATGCGGCCAGAGAAGATAAACACAGACTAAGAGGTCTCCCGGCCTCTTGCAAGACAAGGGAAAATGCAAATTCCTTCAGGTGAATGGTGCCCATCTCTCTCGACTTCTTACCTTAACAGATGTGCCCCATCATCAAATGCTGCTCAGCAGTTATAGGAACAAGGTAACCTGCAAAGGGCCCTGGGCTGGGGGCCCAGCTCTGTTCCTAACCAGCAGCACGCTTTGCACTCTCCCCTTTATGAGTAAGTAGCAGAGCTGGGCCCCCCAGTCACCACAAGGGAAAATCTGAGAGATGCTGAACACTTTAATAAAACAAACTTCTGAGCACAGAAACTGTCATCAACTGAGAGCTAAAGGGACCATGGAGACTGTGGAAGGCCACTCAAATAATTTTTTTAAAAGAGGTTTTACTTTTTTAGAGCAGTTCTAGGTTCACAGTAAAACTGAAAGAAAGGTACAGAGATTTCCAGCATCCCTCCCACCCCCCAACATGCACAGCCTCTCCCATTACCAACACCCCTCACCAGGGCGGGGCGTTTGTTACACTGACACACCCATGTACCCAAAGGCCACAGTTTACACTGGGCTCCATTCCATGGGCTTGGATGAATGTACACTGACAAGTATCCATCATCATAGTGTCACATAGGGCACTTTCACTGCCCTAAAACCCTCCGTACTTCACTATTCACCCCTCCCCCACCTCCTCCCAGCTCCTGGCTACCAGTTTTGCCTTTTCCAGAATGTCTTACAGTTGGTGTCATACAGAAGCTGTTGAGATTAGCTTCTTTCACTTAGCAACTTAGACTTAAGACTCCTCTCATTTTAAAGACAAATAAATCAGAGAAAGCCTGCTCTATCTGCTAAGGAGCCTTCCCTCTGCCCAGCAGGGCAATGCCAGTGGGGTAGTGGGGGGTGGGCAGGTGCTCACCATGCGGTCCTGCCCCCTGTGAGAGGACAGCAGGGCGCCAGGCAGGGTTGCCTGGCTCATACTGTGGGGCAAAGTACCAGAACTGAAGCCTGGACATTCTGGGGATTGAATTAGAGGCATCAATTTCCTCTGTTTATTCCTTTAACAGAGACCTCCAGGCACCAGGCTCTAGGATGTAGATGTCATTCTATCCAAGTAGGATGACTGAACTATTAATTAAAGCTCCCAAATACTAGGGGATGACAGTGGGCATATGAAGCAGCCTTCCCCTGGAGCTGTCCTACTTACCACGTCTATGAATCACCCAGTACAACCTAATACAATTTCAAGTTGTCTTGAAAATGCAAAATTGGCTTTATAGTTTTCAAATACTTGTGAGGCATGAGTGATTTCAAGGTAAGCTCAAAGATAAAGGCCAAAAGAAATACATTCTGACTTTTTAGGAAAGTTCCACGTATATGATAAACAAAATTTTTTTAAAGCCATAAAATGCCAGTCTCTGGAAAGTACCTGTGCACTGCAACGAGTTCAGAGAACAGAACAAGAGGACCCACGGCTGCTGCAACCTTAGGTTGACTAGGTGGGGCTGTCATTACTCCATAAAATACAGCATCTGTGAAATCATGACTTCACCCAGTGAGGAGCCTTGATGCAGTTGGTTTAGGTGTGTTGGATTAATGTGTTCTTTTTCCAAGTAACAGAAGAGCATTTGCTTAAGCTTGGAGATTCCAAAAGCCAAACACACGCACGCATTTGGCACTCTGAAAGTCACAAAATCTTGTTTCTGGCCTCTAACACACTGCAGAGGAGCAAGCATATTTCTACAGCTCTACTGGAAGGCAGAAAGCATGTGTATCAGAGACCACCTTACTGTCAAGCTCCAGAGCGGACGGAGAAGTGGAGCATGGTTGAAAGCAGGTAAAAGCTAGGTGAAGCCTTATCTCAAAGACTTATGACCCATCTATCTGAGTCCATCAAAATTGCCTAATAATGCACCTCTACAGTCAGTCTCTCGGTATCGAGTAGACTTTGATGGGTTAGTTGGAGAAACAAATTTCTTTTCTTTTCTTTTTCTGAGAGAGGAAGGGAGAGAGAAACAGGAACATCAAATTGCTCCTGTATGTGCCCTGACTGGGAAATTGAACTGGCAACCTCTGTGCTCTGGGATGATGCTCCAACCAACCAAGCTATCCAGCCAGGGCTTAATTTTTAGAAAGACTGAGAGAGGAATGGAGAGAGAGGGTAGAGGAAAAGGAAGCATTTGTTGTTTCACTCAGTTGTATATTTTTTAGTTGCTTCCCGTATATGCCCTAACTGGGGATTGAACCCACAACATTGTTTCAGGATGACACTCTTAACTGACTGAGCTAACTGACCAGGGAAAAGCAAATTTCTTAATCTCTATTTTAATTATAAGCAATGAAGATGAGATCAAACTAAGAACAAACACAGAATGTGGTCCAGGAAGCCCTGAGTTCCTGGTTCCCATTCTTGAAAGCAGACTGTCTTTCTGTGCATCACCTAAGACCATTTCCACAACAGAGAAAGGCTCACAGTGTGATTTCTAGGAAATGCCTCTTTTAATAATGTCAGAAAGTACTGTTGGATCCTTATGTTTCATGTATGGTAACAACATGGCAGAGTGGAAACGGGCTCCACCGCTCTCACTAGCAAAACGTCCAATACTGGCAGCCAGCACAGTGGATTCAGAACCTTTTAATGAAAAGCCAAGTGACTACCCACTGACTTCAATGGTCACAGACCCACATGGGGCAGTCTCCTTAGAGAATTCATCTTTCTCATATGGGAAAGTAGACAGCTCAAAAAGTGAAGACACATTCCTCATGACAAACTCCAGTTTAGGCTTGAGAAGGACAGTGATGGTTCTATGAGTTCTGTGAATAATGATGAAGAGGGATTTAGAGCTTCCATTGGTGGGAAGAGATTTGGTAGGATATCAGAAAGAATATAACCATGGCAGGCTTTAAAAGGTCCTGAGCTGAGCTGCTTGGTGGGACTAGAGTCCCGCATATGCCTCAGAACTGGGCTCCACAAAAAGTGTTCCAACATTTGTTCCCATGATGAAAATGCACACATCCAACTACTCAATTAAGTTGTCAAAAAAAACCTCAGTAAATATTTCCTAAGCATCTACTAGGTGCCAGGCACTATACTAGGCTCCAGGAATTTGTAACAGAATACAACACACATCAAAAGACTGAAGTTCAGTGGAAGATACAGGCAATTAAGTATATACCAAGCACATGCAAAGTGTGTGAACTGCAAAGGGTGACACAAAGATGAATGAAACATGGTGCACATTCTAGTCTAAAGGAAATGAAAAACATAGTTAGGTGGAAACAAGAGAAAAGGAATTGGTAGAAGAGCAAGAGAAGCCCAGGTTGTCTGGTGGAAGTATCTTGAATTAAGAAGTGTTTTCTGCTCTGTTTTGGCCTTGGGGCAGTAACTTAAAACTTTTCATGTTGAGGTAAATTAAGGAAGGGAAATTATCCTTTCTCAGCATAGAAAATGACACACAGGTACATCATTATCTATTATTTCAAGGAAGGGATCCCAGCCTGGGATATTATGAGTAAAATGAAAGAGAATTTAGAATGGGGTCCACTTTACCTTGGACTTGCCATCACAATATTTAACAAGACAGACCCCATCTTCTTAAATAGTTATGTATTCCATTTGTCAGCCTACAACCCAGTCCTCCTCTAAAATGTCCTACGTGGCCTTGGACCACCAAGAAAAACATTGTTGATTCTGCTTAAAGTTTTTGTTGTCTACATGTTCATGTATTTAGATGGAATCTTCCTACTGAGAGGCTCTGAGATCCTGATCTTCCAGGGTCCTTCTGAGAAGGACAGGAAGTAGGGGTCTGTTATACCCACTTCACAAAAGGGAAGCTGAGTTTCACAGAGTAACTGAATCAAGTCTTACTACATTAGGGGAGAAGTTCCATTGATCATTGATCTAATCCCCCTGGTGAAGCAATCTTCCTGACCAAACTCTCCCCAAGAAAATTAAAAAGATGAGAATTTAAAAAAATTTTGAGGCAGGCTTGGTAACATTCAAGTAATAAGTTAACTTACCTTCACTGCATAATAGTGAACTCCGTAGGTTGGGAGAGATTCCACGATGCTCATGTAGCTGTGAAAACGACACACACACACACACACACACAAACATAAGGGTGGTTATTTGGCAGAGCTGCTATCATGCACACATTTGCACGTGTGTGCATGATAAAGTTCTCGGAGGAATTATTTCCTTGAAAATTAAATGGAACCATCACCCCCCTGGAGATACAGCTTTCCGGGAAGAACTGAACAATCCTGACCTCAAGAACACTGGGAAGACCACTTACTTTACGATTGCTTGACCTCTGGTCTGGCCATTCAGTTTCTTATAGTGTTCAATTACTCGGTCCTCACTAAAATCACAAGAAGAGAGTTCTGTTATTACACCCCCTAGGTCAACGTCTGAGTACTCTACTAATGGAGATACTTATGAACCGAAGCAACTTCATAAGAAGCTCCGAGGAACCAACAGCTCCTGGAAAACGGATCTGTCCTGATGTGGCATATTTGAACTGATTTTAAAAGTCTGTTTTCCCCTCAGACAACTCTCAATGTCTTAATCTTGGACTTATATTCACTGGACTAAGATTATAGCTCAGGTTTGGGGTTTGCTTTTTGCAAGAAATGACTCCACGAGAAAAGAGGAAGAAGCGGTGAGCGGGCACCTCAGTGGGAAGGAGCACGGGACGGGGGTGGGGTTCAGAGGATGGGGGACAGGAAGAGGACCGACTGCCTGGACACCAGGCAGTGTGTGCCCAGGCTGCATTCTCTCAGGCTCTCCCTCTCACTCCCTTCACTGTCCGAGTCCTGTCTGGACAGGGCCTCGCTGGGGAGAGAGCAGATGTTGACCTTAACAGAACAGCCACAGCCTACCTACCCTGAATTAGCAGCCAGGGTTGAGGGCTTCCACAGAGGATGGGAAAGTTCTGGAATTTGGGCCTGGTTAACAAACCATGAAGTCATTATGAAAGGCCCAGAGGGAACTCCTTTTTATCTTTGGAACTCTTTGTTCTAAAACAGTAAGAGATTAAGCTCCTGCCTTGGGAGATAACGGCCAGCCAAGGGGGTGAAGGGCCTCTCTGGTAAGTGCCTTCGAGCCCAGTGTAGTGGGAGCTGCAGCTGCTCCCACTGTTGCCTTTGGAAGCACAGAGCCAGTCTTGAGAGTGCCAGGGGAAGCACATCCCACCTGCTGAGGAGTCACGTCCAAAGGCCTTGGCCTTGTGACCTGGCCATACCACCTTGGAACATTACTTCTCACGCTCCTGCCTCCCTCTTCCTCAGCACAGGCTGAGAGACACCGTGGTGGAATGTCACCATGGGGATGGATCCTCAAGACCTCACTGGTGGGTCTTTATTATCTATTATTAACTCATTACCCCAGAACTGAGCTAAGGCCTTCTTTCACCCACCTCTTTCCTTTCCAGCTAGACCGTTTCTGGGGGTAGCATGTTCTACATGTTTGTGACCTACTACTTAGGGGTAATTTATCTTCCCAAGACTATATTAATCTTTATGAGTATTTCTTCATTTTAGTATTCTGAAATTTGGTGCACGTAAGACCATCTGAAGAAACTGTCTTCGTAAACAGCCATAACTGGGGCCAGCTAGGTATGAGGGACCTTCCTACAGCGTTTCTGTGGCATCTGGGCACCTTCTGTTCAGAAAGGGGCAGATGTGGCCACATTTCTCCTTAGCTCCCACACATAATGAAGTTCTACACTGAGTGCAACAAAGCCCTCTTCTGATAAAATTCTCTGGAAGCGTCCTCTTTGGGGTAGATGCCAGCCTCAAGAGACACGCAGAGTTGCCTCAGGATGTCCCTGGGTTGCTCGTCTAGCTTCCTCCCCACCACCCACTGAGTCAGCAGCTGAATCAGCATGTTTCCTATCACATGATCAAGCACGTTGTGAGGTTGACTCCCAGGCCCAAGGTCAAGCAAGTCGGTGTAGATATGAACCTACTTCCTTCTTAGCTCTGGGAGACAGGATCCCCCAGCTGAGCTGGAGATGGAAGTCAAGATAGCACTGTAGCTGTGTGCGCAGCAAAGCTCAGCGGAATGCCACCATGTAAAGCCAGTAGCCAGGGCCATTTTCACAGCCGCCTGGCTCATACAAGTTCGCATTTGATTCGGACAGTTGGTAATGAAACACCGGAGCCAAGAACTGGTGAGCCATCAGCTTTAATTCTAGCTTGTACCCGGCAGGCAAGCAAAACACACACTGGGCTCCAAAAGCCACACATTCAGTGCTTACAAAGCTACTGACTTATCCGAGTTTCCTAGAATCAAAGGTTTCTAGCTCACCAGACTTATTCACCTCTGTTTCCCATTTCCTTCTCTCTACACAAACTGGCTTCTTCCTCAGCATTCTGCCATCTTGGCTGGCCCCTCTCCTCCACATGGCCTTAATCTGCTCTCCTTTCTAATACTAACCTCAGGAACCGAGAGAGATCAAGCTCCTGGTCTGTCCTACTTTATAGTGTAAAAATCCAAACCCTTAATCCAATCTACAAACAAGGAAGTCTCTGATACAAAGTCACTTATCTGAGACATACTGGGAGGATTCCTCATGAAAGTGCACCACCCTACATCATCCAATCAGTCAAAGGTGTGGGGAAAAGCTTACTCTTTAAACTTGCACGTGGGCAGCGCCATCTTTAACAAAGTGAGCATAATATATTTTATCTGCCCAACACACCGTGAGTCAGAAACGCTATTGGGTAGACGTTCTGCTGTTTACTGACTAAATGGCCTAGCTAGGTGGTCTCAACATGCCCAAAAGCTGCAGGACTCTGCCACCTTTCACCTCTCCCAAATTGCACCCCTGCTGAGACCACCTGTGAGGCCACAATACCAATCTTCTTCTTCCTCCATATCCCCAACCCTTGTGCCCCAATTGAAACACTGTGGCCCCACCTGTCATAACACATGCCCCACCGACTAAGAACACATCCTGCCTACCACCCTGCTCTGATGCTCCTCCAGAAGTGACAGATGGCTTAAGGACACTGAGCTCAGTAGACAACTTTCCAGCCACCCCAGATTGGTGGTGGGGACTCAGTGGAATGACTATTAGGAACCCTTTAGCCAGAGTAAACCAAATCCCAAACTCTATTTGGAGGACACCGCGTTTCATGCAGGAAAAAGATAGATGACTGCAGCTGCCACGCCCGAGCCACAGGCTGGGTCATGTTGTTACATCATCTCTCTGCAGGCAAGGGCCCAGGAGATAGATGCACAGGGTATGTAAAGGGAAACAGGGTGATAGAGGTATGGTTCCCCGTGTGGGACGAGCCATCAGCCTGCAGTTGTCAGTGACGCTGGAGCAATGGAAGATGTCACTGCACACCTGTCTGGATGGTGATGGGGGGGGGGGGGGATCCAACTTTTACAAGCTAGGAACTCAGAGAGAATCCAGGTCAGGGCCCTGGTCCTGGCTTGTTCTGTGGCCCTCTGCATATCATTCTGACTTTCTGCCTCAGGTGCCTCCCCAACAGGAGAATCACATGGAGTGGGAAGCCCAAGCTTGTTAAATGCTTGGGGAAAACCAGCAGAAAGGATTAGTGCATGATTACTCAGCGTTATGATACACCTTTCACACTTTCTAATTGCACTATGTAACTTTTTACTTTCTTCCTCAGTAATAGTCGGAATGAGGTTGATTTGGTTAATTCCATTTTCCTGGCAGGGAATTGAGGCAGCAGAGAAGTAACTTAAGCTTCCTGGATGGTCATAATCCCACAGTTCCAAGACCTGGCTGAAATTCTAAAACTCACGGCTCTGTTCACTGGACTGCAATGCATCCCCTCACGAGTGGGATGGGGCTCCCTATGGCTTATTTTGGCCCAAAGCTTGTCCATTACATCGGCGAAGGCCAGCCAGAGCAAGAGGGCCCTGGAGAAGGGCAAATATGCATCCTTCTTTCAGGAATGACCAGGCAACTTGAGACTATGTGCAACTTGACTGGGGCTGTGATGTGCGGAGTGAAGGTTTCCCCAGCAATAAGCAGTCATGGTTAATCCTGCAGATGAGGGCTGATGCTGAGGCTGAGAGGGAAAACTTCAAACAAGCTGGGGAGGTTGGCTCTGTCTCCAGCTGCATCTATGAGAAACATGAACAGCCATTTATCCTTTTCTGCTGTCTCTGTTTTTTAAAAACCCAAATATGTAGGATGGAATCCAACTATAACCAGCCAGTGATAATGAAATAAGGTGAAAATACCCATTTGTCTTGTTTTGTTTTTAGCAATGCACCATCAGGATGGCCCATGCTACTGGCTTATTTGTTTATAAGCTGGGTGTAAAGCCCAAGGGCACCTGCTTCAAAAAAGTCCCTCCCAATGTCCTGTCACCCTCTCAGTGCACTGACACAGTGACATGAGTGCCCTGCGTCTAAACAGGCCCAGGGAGCCTGACCTGGGCACAGAGACGGAGGGATGTTCTTACAAGACAGCCACAGATGTGGATGGGAGGAAGATGTTCATAAAGACAAAAGAGAACGTATGAATGTAAAAGAAGGAGTTTCTGTATCAGTGATAACATGTGAGATAGGACTGTGGGGATTGAAGAGAGAGAGGGAGAGAGAAGGGGAGGGAGAGGGAGGGAGAGAGAGAGGGAGAGAGAGAAAGAGAGAGAGAGGAAAAGGGAGAGAGACGCATATTAAAGGGGAGAGAGTAGTTCATAAGTCTGAAATGAGCACAGGGTGTGAAGAATATTTGGCAACAAATGAATGAGGAGATAACTGAGGGACAGATTAGGCTACAAGCAACCTGACCCCCAATTAATCCACCCACAGTACAGTCCCTGCTGGCAAACAGTTCTCCTTCACATAGAAACTACTGGTTTCTTTCTTTCTTTTAAAAAATATTTTATTAATTGATTTTTAGGGAGAGGGTGAGAAAGAAAGAAAGAGAGAAAAAGAGAGAGAAGGGGGAGGAGCAGAAAGCATCAACTCTTAGTTGCTTTTAATATGTGCCTTGACCGGGCAAGCCCAGGGTTTTGAAGTAGTGACCTCAGTGTTCCAGGTCAATGCTTTATCCACTGCACCACCACAGGTCAAATCCTTGTGTCTCCAGCTCCCTCACCATTGGTTCCTTGAAAAGAAACAGCTGGGGGGGAGAAGAGAAGACAAGGCCCAGGGGGCATAAGGAATTGGGGAGAGGGCAATTATGTTTCATGAGCAAGGGAACAAGAATGCCATCTGCTGGTATTCACCTAAAGTGACCACCAGGCTGGAAGTTTAGAGGTGACACATGAAATGTCCCCACAGGTTAAACAGATTCTGTTTTGGGGGGCTGATTATAATGATATAAAGCCACTATTTATTGACCTCTACGTTACCCAATAAAGAATGACAACAGAACCATTTAGAGGGATGAAATCAGGGATGCCAGCTCCCTTACCTCTCCTATTTCCAGCCCATCTGCCCTATCCCTTGGCCTCTTGGGGAGAAATAATTTTGTACTGGAGTTTACTCCTGCTACAGCCCACCATGTCAACACATGCTCTACCCAGCTGACAGAATCTCCCAAAGCCACCTGAGCAACTGGAAAAGTGTCCAGAGAAGATGAACTATTAGGAACCTGTAAGCTTCGTAAAGCATTTTACAGGAGTGATTGCACGAATTCTCTAATAGTTGATCAGGATTGATTTGTTCTGCAATTTTTTTTTCTATAAAAGCAGTTATGATGCTTTTTGGTAAGGAGTCAGAAGGAATACAGGGAAGCTGCACTGTGCTTTTCTAAGGACCGTGGCCAGGGTTGGTGAGCCCAGCAGAATTTTAACACACCACCCAGGAATGCAAGCCCCTTGCAACTATGACCCAAACCACAATCTGGGGCCTTTTTCAAATAACTGATTCACTGAGAATCAGTAATTTTGGAGCTAACAGATGAACGACGGCATAATGTTTCATGGCAGCTAAATCAGGAGATGAGAAACATTGTGGGAAAAGGAAAGAATCAACCTCTCTTTTCTGAGAAGATAAAACACTCTGCAGTTCTCCCATCTCAAACCCCCTCACATCCTGTCATCAAATGACAAGGATTCCACAAGAAACTGGAGCAGCACATGAAAGGATCTCTAAGGAGGCAAAGCTTTCAGAGTGAAATCGTAGGAGGTTTTTTTTGTTTTTTGTTTTTAAATGAAAGAAATGGGGAAAGGAGAGACGTCACACATACTGCATCATTTAAATTTAAAAATGTAGAAAACGGTTTCATGGAGACCTAAGCCACTTATTACAATTTTGAGTCGCTCTTGCTCTCCAGCTGGAGTCCAGGCTGACCCTGTCGTGGCCAGGAGGAAGGACTCAGTCGCCTGGAGCCACACATCCCCCAGGAAGAGCTTGCTCTGCAGAGGACGCCTGGGCACTTGAAAAGCAGCAGCTTACCAGTAGGCCAGGGAAGGGTGCTCCTTCAGGGCCTGGGTGGGAAGTGCTGGCAGTTTCTTCAAGTCACTCCTCACCACTTCATTGCTGAAAGACAGGGGAGGAGACAGACTGAATGCCAAGAAACTTGCTCGCAGAATGCCAAGGAAACCACTGCATTGTCTGTGAGAGCATGCAACTGTTCTCTTTTAATGAAAACTGGTGTGAGGAAGGGGTGCTATCATCCATCCATCCATCCATCCACCCATCCAAGAGGAGAAAACATGCACAACATGCAGAGCCCAGAGCTCACAGATGGCTGCGGTTCCTTCCCAAACCCTGCATGCAGAGGGGGCACACTGCGGGTCCCTGAGCACCATGTATCTGGGAGGAGTGTCATTGGTGTCCCTATCGAGTCAGGGAGAACCTAGGAGGAACTTCTGAGGCCGCAACCATGAGCTCATGGGGCTGAGGATGGGCTGCCTGTTTTTTCCTAAGAGTTATTTCCCTTAATAAAACACAATGCCAATTTCCTTTCTTTCTTTTTTCATTATTTTACAATGTCAATTTTCTTGGCTAGAATTGAGTACAAGCACGTTGGAACCTATCTTTTGGAAGATGACAAATAACTTTTGCTTTTGATGAGGCATGAAAATTACTTTGAAGGCATGAAATGGATTATCTGGGATGAGGAGAAGGTTCAGACACCAAAAATTCTTTCTATCACAGACTCACACATTCTCAGGTTTGGAAGGTACTTTCACCTCCCAGTTTTAACCAGTGCTTTTCAAAGGCTTGGCGCCCCTCTGGACACTAAGCAGACATCGGGGTGTTTGCACCTACTCTCTACCTCCAGAAGCAATTATTGGCATCTGCTCTGTGGTGGTTTCTAGTGTTTAAAGGCTGTCTCACTATACTGGTCCACCAGAGAACCTCAGAGGATGGCAGGAGTCACAGAGGCCCACCTTATAAAGTCCTGCTTTAGATCCACCGTTCTAACTTAGGCTGCGCTAGCAGATTCCACCCTGCTCACACTAACCGAGGCAAATATTGGCCATTGGGACCTTGGGCAGTAACATCTAAAAAGAGATGAGATAGCAGCTCATCAAGTAAATACAAAGGAAGAAAAAAAACACCACAGTTATAAACAGGTAGCTCCTGAGGCATCTGGGCAACAAACACCCCAGCACCCCATGGCTAACTGTGGGATGTGCCCTCCTCTGAGTCCCCACCAGCTGGAAATACTCCCCATAGCCTCAGAATCAGCAACTACTCTTCCAATATCACCTGGAACTGGGCAAAACCACTCCAATACTTCCTCTTAATGTATGTGGTGACGAAGAGGTACATGTATGGTGGTGGTAATGTTAGAGCTGCTCCCAGAAAGGGCATTTTTTTCAAGTGGATTAATAAAACATGGCACTGGGTATTTGCAAATTCTGGTTTTGAACAATCACCCAGAAGGAAAAGTTCAGCTTGTTATTGAGTCAATAAAACCAAGTACTGGAACTGTTATCATGTAAGTGGGAAGGCAAAGATTTATCAATTAATAACCAAAAAGTTGGAGGTATTTCTGGAGACACTGCTATGTGGAAAGTATGCTAGGGGATACAAAAAATATGTTTATATATATGGTATATGTAATATCTATATGAGCCAAAGTCCTTAGCCAGAAGGTGCTTACAATTTAGTGTGGGACTCAAGAGGCGTGAATTAAAAGGTAACTGACCATACGAGCAGTGTTTGATAACACTGATTAAAACAAAATTTAAAAGTTCAAAAGAAAGAAGGGCCCCCATGGGCTCTGGCGTGGAGAAAAGAGGAAGAACACCCTGGTTCTCCTTAATGGGAGGAGAGCATGGAGGCCATATAATTTGAACCAAAGAGATCAATTGGAGTGGTTGATATATAAGAGGCCCTGAAGCTATATCAAAGGCAGATCAGGCACAGAAGTTTGAGGGCCTTCACTGCCGGGCTGAGAGAGTTCAAACTAATCCAGTAGACCAGTGGTGCTCAAACTTTTTGAAGTTGGGACGCATTCAAAATCCTACAAATAATTATAGGCACACTATACACAAATTTCTGAGAAATATATTATAATGATTAAGTCAAATATTAAAGAAAAAATATAAAGTCCAAGTGTGCTTTTATGGTAAGTAGATGAAATAAATACAACAACATTAAACTTATTCTGACATTAAAAAACATTTTTATGATACATTTTTTGTTATGCTTTTTAGAATTCGTAAAAAAGTGGTTAAAAAAAAGAATGACAATAAAGTTATCTTTTTATATATATAGATACATTTCTAGTAAGATTTAATAAATTCAGCAGGTCCCAGTGTGAATGTGTTAAGTTTTTTCATTCTTATGTTTATGAGAAACATGAGCCTGATATGTCCTAGCGATTTCTTCAATATTTGGGCATATATTTGAAAGGCAAACTCTCATTTCCTCATCAATACACTGAAGAATTCCTCTCTTTTTACTCTTAATTGTGTTGAGGGTAGAAAATCCTAATTCACATAAATAGGATGTTGAAAATTGTAGTAAAACGATCAAAACTTTTTTAGATATTGTCACATACTCTTCTTTTATAGAAATCCAAAAGGCTCAAGAGAAAATTCCAAACCTCCCACCATACATATCATCTTAACTTTACACCAAACAAAGGATAGAAGAAACTTGCCTCCAGTCTTTCTGGGGAACATGGGGGGTAGTGTAAACAATCCAGCACCACAGCTTAACAGCTTTTTGTAACCTAATCAGGCAAGTGAGGTGGGGGGTTGGGCAGACTGTCAGCTTACAGCCCATTTCCCACACCTCTGTCCCCCCAAAATCTAAACTCCAAAAACCCTGTTGGTTTTTTGGTCCCCAACAGGCACATATTTCTCTGAAATATGATAGGGCACACTGGAAATCTTCTAGGGCGCACCAGTGCACCCTGGCAGACACTTTGAGAACCACTGTAGCAGATAGTAGTCAGCCCCTGTAGGTTTTCAAACAGGTAAGCTCTAGGTAGGTGGTCAGGAAAACTTGATTCCCAACCAGTGTTTAGAATCTTTACCTGCAGGCTGTTGAGGCATAGTTTAAGCAAGTATTAAGTTCACCAAATACTCAAGAGGGATGAATTGCTAGATCCTCTCTCTCCTGTTTAACTATATTCGGGTCCCTGAGAGCAGAGATTGGAGTTACTGATTCATCAGTAACTTAAATGTCTATCCAAAGGCACTTTTATGGGATGAACTTTCACTGGATGAAATGGTGAGAAAGGCTATGAGCCGAAGTCTGTGCTTGGATTTAATCACACTCAACACATCTAGAGTTTATTTGGGGAAGGAAGGAGCTGAAGGAGGAAGGGATTGTCTTACTACCAAACACTAGTTTGTTGGCAAACAAATTTCCCTGATGGCAGTCCCAGTCTTGACTTCCTTGCTGGAGCCTGCAGTGGGTTCTCAAGCTTTCCCCCAGGGCGAGGTTACAGAGACTAATATAACAAGAAATCACTAAGGCGTGAAGCTCGTCCAAATCCATTATGTTCTGGACAGCATCCATGGCTCTTAAACCTTTCCGAGAGACATCATGTAGAAATGTTCTATTTGCCTTTCTGCTGTCTGTAAACATCTGGAGTAATTTAGAGGTGGCCAACCCTGTCAAATGAGCTGGCCAAAAACTGTAGCTGCAACACAGAACACTGCCCTAGTGGAAGGCCGGTCATTCATGAAGCAAAAACCTAACGAATGTGCTACAAGTTCCCAGCTTCCTCTCTTCAGGGTCTTTGACCCAGCCATTTCCCGCAGAGTTCACTGCACCCGATAAATGCCAACTGGTAAAACACCCATAAACAGGTCAAATTCTAACAGTCCTCATGCCGCATTTTTAAAAATAGAAATGGTACTCTGAGTCATTTGCTAAACTGTATAAAACCAAAGTTGTCTTTTTTAAAAAAATATTAACCGCATTTTATTCCAAACTTCTAGGTAGTTATTTTATTAGTGTTGCCAGCAAAAAAAAAAAAAAAAAAGGAGTCTCTTGATGCTGTGCTGGGCTGGGCTGGAGGTGGGGTCTGAGAGGACGTCTCTCCTACTGCCTACCCTCTAATAAAACATAGGAAGTTCGAATGACCTACTGCAGAAAAACTAAGATTTCTAGCAATACATCAAGTGAGGAATTTGCCACAAATTAGAGCAACAACAAATTTAAACAAGATATCCTAGAGCAGTGGTTCTTAACCTTTTTTGAGGTACTGAACCCACCAGTTTCATATGCACATTTACCGAACCCTCCTTTAGTGATAAATAAAATATGATTTTTTTTCCAAATTAAAGACATAGGTATATGTTTTTTTACTGGTGCACAAAATGAGCCGTGCATGAACATCACCTTGCTCAAAGAACAAAACCAACAAAGTGCATAACTCACAACAAATTACTGTATTACTTTATTCTGGCTTCCGCGGCAGAGGCTTCTCCGAACCCCTGAGACTGACTCATTGAACCCCTAGGGTTCGATAGAACCCAGGTTAAGAACCACTGTCCTAGAGTGAGGATCTCAAAGATTAAATTTAATAGTAAATTTAATGTAGTTCCTCTTTGATCAGTGAGTTTGGTTTCTTAGGGTTTTGTGAAAATTTTGTGAACTTCTAAAATAGTTTTAAATGTGTAAAATTTAAAGCAAGTTAAAATTTCTTTTTAAAGATTTATAGTTTGATACTAATTTTAATTTTATTCAGACAAGAGAAAGTAACTGACTAATTTTCTACAACCTCACCCTTTAGACTGAGAATCTTTATTTTATTTATTTTTTTTGTGGCAGAGACAGAGAGAGTCAGAGAGAGAGACGGCTAGGGACAGACAGACGGGGAGGGAGAGAGATGAGAAGCATCAATTCTTCATTAACTGCAATCTCACATGTGCTTTGACAAGGAGGCTACAGCAGACCGAATGACCCCTTGCTTGAGCAAACAAGCTTGGGCTTAAACTGGTGAGTTTTGCTCAAACCAGTTGAGTCCGCGCTCAAGCTGGCGACCTCGAGGTCTCGAACCTGGGTCCTCCACATCCCAGTCCGATGCTCTATCCACTGTGCCACCACCTGGTCAGGCTAGATTGAGAATCTTAACTCTGAAAACTGACCTAGTGTCATAGCCATTCACCTTTATAATATTCACAAGGCCAACTTCAAATGTAACAATGATATTTAAATAAATGCTTAGCAAAAACAGACAAGCTATCATAATACAATATTTCCTCATTACTTTATGTCTAAATTCCCATGGTATTTGAAGACTATTATCCTGCAAAATACCCTGTCTGAATAGTTCTCTATACTTGGAAAATGTGAATTATACACTTGAAAAATCTCAATAAAATGGCCTTTTGTGCACAAAACAAAGCTTTCTGTAACAATTTGTAACTTTTTCACTTGAACATTTTGTTTCAAATTTTCATAGATTCTGTTCCTTTCAAAAGGCCCTGCTGGTCTGAAAGTTTCCAGCGGCTTCTCCCTCAAAGTCTTTAAATCATGGGGAAAAGCCCTGGCTGGATAGCTCAATTGGTTAGAGCATTGTGCCAAAGCACAGAGATTGCTGGTTCCATCCCTGATCAGGGCACATACAGAGGCAGATCAATGTTCACGTCTCTCTCTTTCTCTCTTCCTCTCTTACTGAAGTCAATTAAAAAATAAAAAGCCACAGGAAAATATCACACATCCCTTTCTTCTGTTTTTGGTAAAATAACATTTGAGATTATATAAATTTAAATTCTTTCCACAAAAACTTGTCTTTTGGGCTGACAGATATGTTTCTAGCTTAATGAATAACTTTTTTCTGAGAAGTTTCTAATAGGGAAATTTGCAGGTTTGAGTATTCAAGATAACTATTAGGTTATGTAAATTGTATTCCAAGTGTTGACTATTGCAAACACAACTGTCTGAGTATTTGCTACTAATTATCTAAATATCTCAGCAAATCTATCTGTTACTATATGATTAGTGCCAGCTGTTTCCTCTCAAGAGGCTCATTTAAAAAAAAAAACTATAGCAAAATATACTCAAATGATCAAATGCGCTAATAATGATTTAGAACTGAGCTTGTTTTGAGTTGTAGTACTAAAAGCATTCATGTAAGTGCAAAGTAATAACACTAGTAGACTCGGATTTTTGATTTATAGACTGCTGCTTTAGATTAAGCAACTTTTTTCAATGTTGTCTGTTATCTGGGCAAGAAAATAACATTGTCATCTTTTTAAATATAGCAATCTATACAAATGTTTATTACTAAAAAGTTTTTCAGAATAAATTAGCCTGGCCCTGGTCAGTGGCTCAGTGGTTAGAACATCGGCCCAGCGTATGGATGTCCTGGGTTTGATTCCCAGTCAGGGCACACAGAAGCAACCAGCAGATGGTTATCTGCTTCTCTCTCCTTCCCTCTCTCTTTCTCTCTTGTACCCAGTGGCTCTACTGGTTCGAGTGTGGCCCTGGGCACTTAGGGTAGCTCAGTAGCACAGCAGCCTCAGGCACTAAAAATAGCTTGGGACTTGAGCATCGTCCCTAGACAGGGGTTGCTGGGTAGATCCCAGTTACAGTGCAAGTGGGAGTCTGCCTCACTACTTCCTCATCTGTCACCTAAAATTTTTTTTAAAAGTTCAAAACTAGCCCTATGTCTTCTTTTTCTGTTGATCTTCTAAAGTTCTTCCTTTAACCTATGACTACTTAAACAACATTATTTAGTTTCACATATAGGGCCTAAAGCCTGGGATTTTCGGATACCAGTAAGCCGAGTTTTGTTTACATTAATTCACATATGCTCTTTAAAAAGGCAGAACAGATTTCAAACAAAGAAAAAATAATTAAGAGAGAATTTTTATTTTATTTTTCGTCATAGACATTCATTTATCTTTCCAGGCTAGTAAACACATGGTCTGATGGTTTACAGAAGATAAAATATAAAAAGGTCTGTTTTTTTATTTTTGCTCCTAACTGCTCTCCCAGAGTGCTAAGAATATACAGCCTGTGAAAGAGAAAAAAATATTTTCAGCAAAAATAAATTCTCCAACTTCTCTTCTGAAATGGAGGGAAAAAAATCAATGTTTTTTTTGTTACTGAAAGACTGCTATTCATTTCTATTGACTGAGTAATGCATTGTTCTAATTCTAAAATCTGGTTGTATTTTTTTAAAAGAAATAGATTAGAGCCTGACCAGTAGTGGTACAGGGGATAGAGCATTGACCTGGGGCACTGAGGTTCCAGGTTTAAAACCCTGAGGTCACTGGCTTGAATATAGGCTCACCAGCTTGAGTACAAAGTCAGTGGCTTGAGCACAGGATCATCAACATGATCCCATGGTCGCTGGCTTAAGCCCAAGGTCGCTGGCTTGAGCAAGAGGTAACTGGGTAGGTTGGAGTCTCCCAGTCAAGGCACATATGAGAAGCAATCAGTGAACAACTAAAGTGCTACAACTACAAATTGATGCTTCTCATCTCTCTCCCTTACTCTCTGTCTCTCTCTAAAAAACAAACAAACAAAAAGAAACAGCATTAGAAACCTGCCAGTTGATAGATCAGGGATACAGTAAGGTTTCTTAATGACCACTAAACTCTGATAAGCTGAAACTCTATCTTGGACAAGCATTTAACTTCATACTGATGTCATATACACTAACCCCTAAGTATTCAATCACAACTTTGCTTCTTTTTCTCTGGTCACTGTGTTTATTTGGAATAGAGTCTGCAGATGCAGGGCCCCTCTATTGCCTCTCATGCGCACAACAGGCCCTACTGAACAGGTAGGTAAAATGTGGCCCTTGGATCTTTACACAGAATTTCCTTAATATCAGCCTTTTTCAGTTGCTGTTTGCTCACAGGTCCTAATAAATCTCATGCTGATTGATTCCTGTTCTAATGATTAGCATCAGTACATCTGGTCCTTTGTAACAAAGATATTTCCAGGTCCCAACAGATGGCCTGGAGTAACAGAGCTGTAGCAATCTGGTTTCAATAAGTCTTGTTAGTAAAATATTCTACCTAACAGATGTCTCTTACTACGGGTGATTTATTTATTTTTATTTCAAAAGTAATGTGATTTGGGCAATTATTTGTGCTGTTCAGCATAAAGTATTTTTAATCAATTCACCAATTTGTCAAAATGCTGTTTAAAATGATTTTCCCCTTCTTTTTTGGTGGTACACTACAGAAGGGCTGACAGAGAGTAAGAAGTGAGGCGGTTCCCAAAATCAAACTATGGAGAATAGCCACTAGGGTTTTCCATGAAGGTCCCTTAGAGAAAAAACAAAAACTCAAGTTTTTGTAACACCTTACTTAATACAGTGTAGCAATGTCTTCTATTAAATTAAATTAGAATCTTATTATACAATTTGACTATTCTGGTTCAGTTGATTAAATGAGGTGCTTCCTGAATTTATCTTTAAAATTTTTTTTAAATTGATTTGAGAGAGAGAGAATGGGGGGAGAGAGAGAGAAAGAAAAAGAGATAGGAACATCAATCAGCTCCTGTATGTACCCCAACTAGGGATCAAACTGGCGACCCAACTGAGCTATCAGGCTAGGGTGCTTGTGTTTACCTTTTTAAAGAAGAGAACATAATTTTTCTACAGTAGTCCAAAGTTTAAAAATATTTTTAAAACAGGAAATGGCAGTGGACAGCAGCACTCAAACTACTCCAGAGTTTTGCTGAATAAAGTACCTGTAAGTCATAAAAAACTGTAGTTGACTAATAATGTTCAGCAGTGATTGTCAAATGAGAATGTTCTGTTTTTAAACTGTGTTGACACTTCTCAATCTAATATTTGCCTGTAAAGCTACTATGGTTAGTAGTTCTTAGGCTATTCAGTTGTTTTTAAACAGAAATGCCAACTTTACTAATTTCTCATGGTTGACAGACATTCGTTTTTTTACACAGATATACACAAGGAAATGAAATACGATGACTACATGCTGTGCTAAGGAAAACAATACATGAGAGAAAATGTTATTCTTAGATAAGACTATTTCCTAAACTTTCAACGGTATCTTACAAATTTGTCCACCATATGTTAAAATACAAAAGTGTGTGACATATATTTCTTCCTATCACAGGCAATTCTTCTTATCTATTCATACCTGAGTCATTTTCTTCCAGCAACATTGAAACCAAGATTTCATTGTAAAGTTTAGTAAGACAAGGAAGTTAGCATTTCCCTTAACTGGAAAGAAAAGGGAGTGTTGTGTAAAAATAAGCTTCAGTGGTCTGCTGAGCTGAAAGAATTCAAAAGAAGAAACAGACCACCAGCCTGTGGGTTCATGAGCAGTTACGACTCAGGCTGTCCTTCTGCAGTTCTCTTTCTATGAAAGGTCTCAGCACTTCTGACTTCCCCTTTTGTAAAAACAACTCTTCCTCTTGTTCTTCAAGGAAATTGCTCCCATAATTTGTAGAATTTTAATATTCATTCTACATAAATGTAATTTGTATATATTTATATAGACAACATATTTAATATGTAAATATATAGAATAATAGCATCTTGGGCAAAGTAGCCTTTCAGGAAGTTAGAGCTTCAGGACCCTTAGGGTAAGAAGGGTAGGAGTTACATTACAAATATAACTCCTTACCTTTAAATACTATCATTAGTTCAAAAGGTTATTTGAGCCTCTGGGTTCTAGAATATTTTAGAATTATGCCCTGGAACACGTATTACAGAAAAGACCTCCCCAATGTTCTATGTGTTCTAAGCTGACATCACATTTTATTAATATCATTCAGGAAAGCGTGTTTACAGGGTATGTATACCAGTCAAAGCCATTCAGTTAAACACAACTAAGGTTGTATAGTCTTGCGAGAATTACTAATGGAGCAAAAATAACTTGCTATAAAACTAAATTATGAGACTGTAACATCTTAAATACCTAATGTTCAGTCACCAAACCAAATGTGGTCCCCTTCAATGCTTTGGGGATTTTTCCAGATGTAGATGGGAAGAAGCACCAACAAGGAATTTAGAATGACTTCTCCTGTTCCTAAACTCCAGGCTGCTCGAGCCTACTAACCATGCGGGCCTGCCCCAGCCAACGGGTGTTTGTGAGGAGTCCACCCTGTGTAATGGGTCACCTCCATGCTGGGAGACCAGGGTGTTTTCTGTGGGAGATAAACTGGCCTGGTCTTCTGGATAAGGGGTTTGACTCTCCTTGCCTGACAGCTATTTTGCTCTCCAGAGAGCCGCTGTTACAAACTAACCACGAGGCTGCCCTTTGACAAATGAAGCCAAACCAGGCTCCTTTGTTTCTCTGAAGGCAACAAGCTGGCATTCCACAAGCTCATTAGGGGGCCGTAAAGGACTGCAGGCCTGGCCTGCACTTCCTTGTCCCTGGCTACCCCTGTGGTCACACGTTCTCATGCTTCGCGGGGCCAGATAACGCTGTCCACAGTTCACATTCCATCCTGTCAAGGTACTCTCAAAATAAATAGTATTTACAGCAAAGGTTAGGGCTGGCGAAGGAAAAGATGGGGAAAGTATCTCAGGGTAAGTAGACTGGACAATGGAAACCACTGGGCCTGTGATTGTTAAACCATTTTTCATGGGACTGCAGACATCTCTGTAAATAGATATGAACTTGCACTTATCAAAAAACCCCAAATTCCAATACCAAATGAAGGCATAACAAAGTAACTGAAAAAAGAAACCACACAACAATGTGTAGCTTCTGTATCCTGAAAATGTTTCCTGCAACAAATTCAGCGAATGGAGACTGACCACCTACAGGGTTCGAGGTCTCCTAATAAGGCTGTAAAAAAGTCTCAGTAAAAAACAAAAACAACGGGCTACCTCTGCTTTATAGCAAGGACTTGGGAAACTTAGGTAAAAGGAGCCTGGAGGTCTCCTTAAACAAATAAATGTTCCCAGGGAGCTGAAGGGGTCAGCACACTATATCCCACTGGCCAGATCCCAGTCCTCTGCTCGTTCTTAGAAGATCCGTGAGCTAAGAATGGTTTTCATATGTTTAAATGGTTGGTGGGGGAGAGGTGAAAATAAAAATGAGTAATATTTTGGAATACACGAAAATGTTTAAGAACTTCAAATTTTCAAGTGTATAAATAAAGTTTAGTTGGAACACTGCCAATGGTCTATGGTTGTTTTGCACTTAGAAACGGAGAGTTGAGTAATTACAGCAGGACTGTACAGGGTGCAAACCCAAGATATTACTGTCTAGCCCTTTACAGATCGTGTTTGCTGATCCTTGATTTACACCAGTGATGGGCAAGCTTTTGAGCTTGGTGTGTCAAAATTCACCAAAAAACCGAGCATAACTTGGGTGGTGGGTCACTTAGAGAAAAACAGCCTAACCGGAAGTCCCAGAACTAGATGCTCTGTGCCGAAGTTCTGTTGTTTTGGCCTACAGACCTCCAGCACAGAGTGTCTACACTACAGCAAATGTTTTATCCTCGGTTCCTGCACCTGGCGGTGCAGGAGCCAAGGATGAAACGTCCTTCTCGGCATGTGGCCCCATACTTCTCTGGTATGCGGCCGCATGCGACCGCGTGTCATCAAAAATGGCTACTTGTGTCAGTGCTGACACGCATGTCATAGGTTCACCATCATGGTTTTAGACTGTCAAATAAATTTTTGCTTTTGCTGAGATACCTGAGTGAGAACACACATCTCATGTTTTGTTGGAAGCTTTAGAAATGCATAGGAGAGTGAAGAGAAAGCAGCTAAGACCTAAACACCCAGTCAGCATGAACTTGACAAAGCTAGACAAGTACAGGGAGGCCACCAACTGAAGTGGTTAATGTTGTATTTACAGATTAAACCCCCTAAAGCATGGGAAAACATACAAATTCCTTCACAGAGAAGAAGCACGGTTTGTGTTTTATTTTCATAGCAATTTTGCTAATTTCCTATTAATGAACCAGAATCCTAAGGCCGCAATGTTCTGTTTTCTTGTGCATGCGGTTTGGTCTTTCTGTCTAGGCCTTGATTCTAAAGAGTTGGTTTATCCTAAATTTCCTCCATGGGAGTTTAATGCAACAGAACCCAAGGAATAATGTGTTTCTGAGCCGACAATCCTGTTTGCGGACAGCTACAACCACCTACCTGACAATTCTGTGGCTATAATAATGGAGACACCAAGCTGTGGCTTACTGCAGGGCCATGCTGGTCAGTGGGCAGTGCCTACCGAAATGAATGGCAAGACTGAAGTGTGCATTTGCACAGGGCTATTAGAGCAGTGAGCAGGCTCTGCAGTCTGTTTCTGTTCTCCCTAATGGAGAAGTAAGAAAAGCAGAAGTTGGAATGTTTATGTTGTAACACTTTCATGAACACAGTATCCCTGTGGGATAGCATTTTGTCCCTCAAAACAGAGAGAAAAAAAATAAAGATATCAATTTCCATATTAGGACTGCCAGGGTTTTCTGCAGCCTTATTTACAATGTAGTGATGGGCTTCACAGAGACACACAGACAACCTGACAAACCTCAACACCACAGCCATGTGTGACACCGGTTCCTCATTCAGCCTTGTAGTAATGTCTAGGCTTTTTATTTAGTACAGAAGACCCTTCCTGCTATTATTATATAGTCTATGCCTGATAGATCTGTTTCAATAGGCAAGTTGAGAGCTGGATCTCATCATAAATATATATATAATTAATTAATTGCCCTTTTATAAAAAGCAAAATACTTTTTAAAAAAATATAGAAATGCAATGAAATAAATTTTTAAACAAAACAACTTTTATAAACTTACCTAGAAAAATCTCCCTTTGCCTCCTGTGGAAGAAAAAATTCAGTATCAGTGAAACATTCCAATTCAGCGTTAAAGCCTTTAAGATACATTCTATAGTCATGAAAGCTCCTCCACTGAATTAGTCCAGCTTACCTCTGCTGTGGTTCTATCAGCCACAGGAATATAATTAAGAAGGGGCGCATGCCTTTGCCACTTAAATATGAGACAATTAAACTTTAGAAAGTTACATACAAAGAAAGTGATTCATAAAGACAAATTGCAAGTTTCCACCTCTAGGCCCTGCTTTAACTTTTTCTAGTTTAAAGATTTTGAATCAGAATGTGCACCTGGGTAGAACTATGTGTTGTGCTGCCTCTCATTTTAACATGTATCAGGGGCTATGTCCTGATTGTACTGAAGACTTTTGGAGGCAGGGACCACGGACTCTTTAGTGAATCTAGCATAATGCTTTGAACGAAGTAGTTGTTCAATAAATCTTTGTTGAAGGAAAAAATTGGTGACATCCTTTCCCTTCACCTTGTAGTGTTGCTAATATTCAGTGTGCCTCTTTTTTTGTATAAAGCTAAAGGTTTTCTCCTTGTCTTTCCACAGAGTACGAAGTGACTGTCTTGGCAATTAATCCTGGCTATTTACTGGGCTTTCTCCAGAGTGGGGGAGAGTGCCAGATCCGAAGAAAATGGGGCCACAGAGTGGTCTCTGTTTTCCCCAGGCTCAGGTTATTCCACAATGTTCCCTTATAGAGAGATGCTATCTTAACATTTTGGAATAACAGAAACTCCTATTTACTGCCTTGATGCACTGTCCCCAGGAGTTCTTTCCTTCTGTGGCTATAATAATGGAGACACCCAGCTGTGGCTACTGCAGGGCCATGCATGCTAAATCTTATTCCTCATTCTTCCGGGTGTGGTCAGGAGGCAGGGAAAACTGACCTGTAAAATATAGGAGGCTAATTCAAACACCACTTCACTATCGACATCAATCAGCTCCTGCAGAGAAAAACAAACAAGGAAGGTAAGTTTGGTATTTGAACAATGAGTTCATTATGATGTGTTCCTAAGAGGAGGCCTGGTCTTCCTTTTCTGAGTTCCCCAGAATCTCAAAGACTCATAGAATATCTCTGGTTCCTGAGGCAATGTCTCTTGAGTTATCTGGCCCCAGATCCTCCCTGACATCCTTCTGAGGGCACTTTGCCAGAATGGACACAGTGATGCTCGGCCTAAGTCGTCTCTAAGGCCTCATCTTTAAATCTTTATGAGAAGCTAAGGAGTGGGCCAGTCCCCAACTTGTTACAAATCTGTTAATCTGATTAATCAATGGAATACAGTTACTTGATAACGAATTGCCTTTTCTCTGTAAACTCTACCTCAGAACTGGTATGTAGTACAACTTTATTGAAGGAAATGTCATAATGGGATTGTGACTCTTTAAATTAAAATCAAAGAAAATTAAAAATATAGTTCCTTATTTGCCACCTTTCTCTCATGCACTCAGTATATAGCTGGTGGCTGCCAGAGCGAAAAGCATTCCTGTCACTGCAGGAAGTTCTACTGGTTGGCACTGTTACAGAGTTTGGGTTTAAAAATGCTCTGTCCTATTCGTCCTTCCCCTAAATATTTAATCATGATCTATGGACATGGTCTAAAAAAGGACATAAACCTTTTAAAAAATATCTAATATATATATTTTCTGTTATTTAATATATATATTTTCAATATGTGTATATTATATCTCTTTCCAAAGAGCTTTACTGAGGTATAACTGACCCACACAAATTGCATGTGGTGAATAAATGATTTGATGAGTTCTGACAAATGCATACAGTGGCAATAAAGGGGCTGGAAACAACAACTGAACTTCTTGTCCAGCATGTGGCCTTCCTGAGGGTGTGCATTCCCCCAAATCAGTTAGGACTCAGTCTTGGCCAACATATTGTCAGAACCAAACCTGTCATCAAAGGTAGCTAAAACATGTAGAACTGTTCATTTGAATTATAAAATAAACTCTAATTCAAGGACTTTATAATACCTTTTTTGTGTGTGTGGTCCAGAATTGGCCCCTATAATTCAAAACAATGCACTAAAGCAAGCTTGTATCTTTTGAGGGAAGGATATAGTTGGGCTTAGAGATTACAAAAATGGATAATATCGTTCGCTACAGAATCACCTTAGAAGTGTGGGCTAAGAGAACTAACGAGAGCACATGAAAGAATAGGGACAATAATTTTTTATGTTTAACTGGCAGAAGGAGCTTTATGAGCATTGTAATTGACACAAACTGTCAGTCCTGGAATGTGGAGGAATGCCTGAAATTGCATTTCTGGGATTACCAGGTCCCATCAGAATGTAACTGACTTAACAGTGTACAAACGATTTACAGAAACACTATCCAGGGTTTCCACAGCAGATTGTTTCTACTCTATGTTCCTTGCTATTCTCACCAGCTGGCTTCCTTAAGTTGCTCATGTGTCCTTGTTAGTGTGCTGGTATGTGTGCTCTTCTGTCAAACATTTACACCTACGCTGCAGCCAATGGTCAATGGTGGACTAATGTTTAACATCCGAGGAAAACCTTATCTAATGTGTAACTCAAAACCAACCATCAGGAAACAATTGTTTTAAGTGTGAATGCAGCTTTGAAATTATTATTTGACTCATCAGCGAAATGATAATGTCTCTACTGTGGGAAGAAGCAGAGCAGGGAAGACAGAGGGAGGGCTTTTTAATTTGATTTGATTTCACACAGCCTATTGTGCGGCTCCTAAAAGGCCTGCTGGACAGTAATCTGGTAGTGAGCATTAACTGGAATGCACTCTTATTCACAGTGAAGCTACTGAAAATGCACAATTAAACATCTGATGCAATTTACCTAAATTCTTTCTCACCACATTCATCCTCGGGGTATGTGGAAACTAACTAGAACCTCTAAGTGGGGTAAGTTTTAACCTTCTCTGACCTTGACCATCTCCCAGTGAAGATATCAAACACAGCGAAGAGTCAGAATGTGGCCAGGTAGAGGGAAAAGGATTAAAGAAAAAATGGCCAGGCATTCCACACATTTGAAAAATCTGATGGAAAAGAGAGCTGCATCATGACTTCTTACCATTTCTAGTTAATCTTGACTGCATTCAAGAAGCATCTCATCTAGACTCAGAGAAATCAGTACAGATCTACATGGTGTGTGTAGAAACTGACCTGGGTGCAGCAGAAAGACGCGTTCCTGATTGTGAAGAAAATTCCTTGTCTACCGTGCAGTCTCTCCCCGATGTCTACTGTTCATAATACTTCTCCTCCTTTGACATCGGCCCTCCCCCGATTTTATCTTTAAAATTCCATTGTGATGGCGTGAGCTCTACTGCCCACACCACACAATTCCCCTTGTGCTTTAAGACCTGAGAGCTGGGTTCCCCACGTAGAGGAGTGAATGCATATTGCCGGGAGCTGCCCCTCAGACACACACTGTCATATCACATTAAAAAGATGACTCTACCTTTTTCTCATCTGACTTCTCTGGCAACCCAGGGGTGGCTTCTTTCATGTATTTCTGTTCACGCAGAGAAAATAAAGTGAATGGGAAAGAGTGCCTGCAAAATCCCCCAGACTTTCCTGGGGTGCTGGGTTTTCCCGACTGAGAATGGAATGGCAAAGAAGGAGGGAGAACAGAAGACCATCAGGAAAGATCTATGGGCCCTTCTCACATGGCACACCGAGGTGCTGGTGGAGTGACATCTTCGGTGCCCCAGTGTGCTCAGAATCCCTTGAGGATGAATGTCTGCATGGTTTGCTGAGCAGGACCGTCACCTGGGAATCTAGGGTGCTCTGGGGAAGCATGCAGTAATTTTATATAGATGATGTCTGGTAGTTATTGTGGCCATTTGGTATGTATTTGGGGCATCTGTTTTATGTACTACTGAATAATGTGTGCTGTCTTCTTTGATCTTTTGAAAAATGGTAGGGAGGGACAAAACATGACTACCTGCAGGTGTGTGCATGTGTATTCAGACAGGGCTGGGGAGGACGGACCTGCTTCCTCCGAGCCAGCATGGTTTCATTCCAGGTGATTAAGTAGCTGAAGGAAGAGGCCTGAGGTCATTTATCAATAGCATAACGTCTAACAACATTCTCAGAAAGATTTCCATCTTAAGGTCGCCAATTGTTTGAACAAACAGCCTCATGACAGCCTCAAGTGGCAGGTGTTGTGGACTTTCTCCAAAAGTCCTGAGAGCTGCAGGATCTAGTCATGGTCCCCACGTGCTGAGGGACGTGTGGTGGTCTGTCCACTTAACCAAGAATCTTAATGAAAAGCATTTTTCCATGGTCAGGAATTACAGAAATTCTAACTTTCACCTAAGATTAATGAGATAATCACGATAAAAATATGACTAACAGCCACATGGTAGTGTGAGAAGATTCCAGTGAGGACAACCTTTGCGAAGTGCATTTGGAAAGACTTACAAGACAGGCCTAGTGGTTTTCTGAGTGACTCCTACCAGCCAAGACCACCTTTCTGCTCACCCACAGAACATCCAAAGATTAGAGTTTCTTGATGCCCTCCCTAAGATCATTTCTACACTCACATGAAAATGCCAGGTTCTAGTTCTAATCCCCAAATGCCCAAGTAGTTCTGGAACATTGAAAAACATCATGAATCTTGAGTTTAATTTTTTTCATTAGTTGAATGTGAATAATGATTTCTTTTCTAATTATTCTACTGAGTTTGGTGGAGCATAAATGGAGAAGTGATCTGGAAACTCTAAAACACTACAAATATCATGTCTGTATTATTTATTTTCACTCACTGGTGTTTATATAACTTGAGCTCCACAATATTGCCTCTGTCCTTCAGCATGTTTTGACATATATAGGTATATGCCATATAGTGAGATATATATATATTAAAGAGATAACAGCACTTTGTGTGTGAGTGTGTGTGTGTGTGTGTGTATGCCTACCTAAGGGTGTATATCATCCACGTGTGTCCTGATGCCCACATTTCGTCTCCTTGTGGCTGTGTAACTGCCCCACCCTATTGCACAACTCATAGTGACTACACAAAGCCAACCCCAGGCAAACAGGAGCTGTGGTGCATGACAGGACTGATGTGATCTTGCACTATTCCTCCTTCTACCTCTTTGCCAGTTTTTCATCGGCCAAGTCGCTTCATAGCCGTCTAACAATCCACTGAGTACATAGCATTCATGCTGGGCCCCCCACTCTCTCATTTAGTGGCTCAGGGTTGGCTCCTGCTATCTACTGCACACGGTCCATTTCACTATCCTAAGGAATCTTTTAGAGGTCAAGGGCACAACCAAGAGTATAAGGCCCCACAAGTGTGATTCTAGAGTTGAAAATGAAAGGCCTTCTCTGTCCTTTCTACTGTCCTGAGCAAACACATTGTACATGTAATAATCACACTAAGAGATAAGGATTAGGATTCTGTCAGTCTGAGAGTCATATTTATGTTGGTTTCTTTGTCCCATGGGACTTGATTCTGGGCTTTGTTTCTCTCATCTTCAGAGAAGATGATATCTGCTCATTAACAAAGCTCTTTGAAGACTTTGGATAAAGACCACTTATTTCAATTTTGTCAAGAATAATAGTATTTAGACCTAAGTGGCAAATGTGGCCCAAGACTGATCATTGGGGAACAAAATTTTTGTTGCATCCACAAAATCACTTGTTCTTACCTAATTCGAGTGTGCTGATCTCAAATCTGACATTGGTTTTTCTCTGCAAGCTACAGTATTTTGCAATTCAAGATGCCAGGTTTTCATCTTATTGTAAAATTTTCAACATTTAGTTTAATATAATGAAGTAGAATGTCTTCTTGGGCATCATCTTTGTGAAAATATAATAATTTATATAATGCAGTAAATACACTAATACACTAAAAGATATAATTGTATCAGAATTTTTCTACAATTTCAAAATAGAACATATTAAAACACTTATTTTAATCATAAAATTAGCGCAAAACTTATTTAAATTCTATTCAGGCAAAAATTTGCGTTTGTAGCTCTTGCGTTTGTGTACTTGTTGAGGACAGTCTCGTTTGATGCTCCAGCAGTAGTCTGCTCATCACCAACAACTCCAAGATTTTCGAAAAACTTATCAAGGTGACTGTTCAAGAAGTGAATCTTAATGCTCATGTTACATCCAATGTCACAGAAAGCCAACAGCATCCTCTGAACCAGAAGTTCATAGTTTTCTGTTTCTTTTTGTTGCCAAGGAAGTTCTCTGTAACTGCCACAAAAGACTGTCATGCTGCTTTCTCCTCCTTATTCATCTTCCTGGCAAATTCTTCGTCACATATGAAGGTTTAAAATGAGGTCCATCAAATACACCTGCTTTTATCTTCTCAAAAGACAAGGCAGGAAAAGCAGAAATCATATGTTGAAAGCATTTACTTTCTCTATTCAAAGCCTGAACAAACTGCTTCATTAGCCAAGTTTGATGTGAAGTGGAGGGAAAATGATCCTGTCTTGATTAACTACAGGTCCATTCACAATATTTTGCATCCCTACTTCTAGACTTTTACATTTCGGCCACTCCTTCTGTGTCCAGTGTTTCTCCTGAGCTCAGCTGTCCCACAAACACAGAAAGCAAGGATACTTTGTGAAACCTCTCTGTTGTCCTAGCAGGAAATTGACCATTTTAAGATCCACACAAATGATACAGTTATGCTCCTCATACTTCAGTAAGTCAAGGACAATTTTTGTGTCATTATAATCTTCTCGCAGATAAGCTGAATAACCAATTGGAACTGCTGCATAAACATTACCGTTGTGTAGGAGAACACATTTCAGACTCCATTTAGAGCTGTCAAGAAATAGCTGCCATTCTATTGGACTGTAAGTTGTAATACCTAACTGGCTGAGAAGACTACTGATATTATAACAGTAAACAAAGTGTTTGTCTTTGGAAAAAAAGTCCACAAAAATTTGTTCACGCTTCCTGAAATGGGATACTTTACCTGACCAGTGAAGTACATTCTTTTCTTGAAGCCTAGAGGCTAATAACTCAGCTGCTTTCTTTGATAGGCCCAAATCTCTTACTAAGTCATTCAATTTGAGTTGGCTAAACTGCTGAGGGGTTAATGACTGCTTGGTATCAGAAGAAGACCCTTCAGATTCTGCAACCATTTCCTCATGCATCTTATCAAAATACACTTGATGACCATGTTCACTTTCTTCATCCTTAGAAGAAATAAAACCATTGAAAACTGGAACCAGGAGTGTCTCAGAGTGTGGGATAGGTCGTATTGCTGAAGGAATATTAGGATATGCGATCATATGCCGTTTTTTCTTGCTGATGCAAGATCCTTTGTATGGATCAGACAGAAATAACAGTCACTGCTGTGGTCCTTAGGTTCACGTCAAACCATGGGAATACCAAAAGGCATTCTTTTGCGTTTTCTTTTTGTCCAGTCACAAAGCATTTCCTCACAATTATGACACATAATATGAGGAGCCCAATTCTTGTCTTGATTGCTAAGGGGAACTTGAAAATAGGCAATATATTCACGTGTCACAAATGATGAAATATTGCGCCTTTGACGCTGAAGTGTGTAACAGCCACATATATAACAGAAGGTGTCAGGACTATTCTTACATTTACACCTACTCGAAGAAGCCATGATTCAATCTTAAAACAAAATAAGAGGGTGTTTTTATCAGATAATAATTTTTTACATTTAAAAACAACTACAATTATGTAAAAGTGATGTTTGTAAAACATTAATTGCCTTGTGGTTATGTTCAATCCAAGAGTTGTTGCCCTTTAACTCCAATTTAAAAACCAATGCATGCCATTAACTGTAACAAAAAGAAATTAAAATTGCATAAAAACTAGAGTGTGCACCAAACAACGGATTTCAGACTTAGAATCAGTGATGAAGAAATATATAGAAATAGTTCTAAAACCTCATGCAACAGAAAATGGAAAAAAAAATTGTTCCCTAGTGCTGCTATGTAATTAATTCAGTGACCAGTCATGAAAGGTGATCATAAAAATTCACTCAGGAAAACATTCACGCAAACTTTTCCTTCATCCCAAAGAGGCCCATTTTACTCCATCTTCAGGTGGTGACTATGGGTCCTGTCTTTTTGGCTATCATTGTCATTAAGTGTTGAGATCAAGCACAATTTAATTTTGATTTTATAATTAAAGAGTGAACAGTCAATCCCTTCAGGTCTGAACAGGGTTATACAGTTCGAACATAAGATTTTTAACTGCACAGTCCTTTGACTAGTTCCTCCCTTCACCTGACTCAAATCATATAAATATCAAGTTACTCCTACAAGGAACTGAATGGAGATAGGTCATTCTTTATGGTAGCCAATTTTCTTGTCTCTCTGTGAAGAATATTGCTGGCTGGATCTCAGATTTCTTTATTTCCCTTATAACTTTAAGGTCTATAATGTATGGGAATCCTTCTAAAAAAACGAAACAAAACAGACACCGACATTTTAAACCAGCACTTATTGTTTGCAGGGCTATTGAAACTTATGGAAACTAATTTTTGACATCAATTTCATTTTGTCAGTGGACAATTTAATCCTGCGGCCTGGAGGTGGGACAGAGCTGAGAGTATAATCCACATCCACTCAATGGCTCCCATGTAGTATGCCAAGTCCACTGTCTCCTAAAAGGCTAATGGACGGGCCTCCCTGGTTGATGTAGGAAGCCATATCCAAAGAGAGAGAGAACCAGATGGAACGCTTGGCAGTTGTGGCACTTCCCAGGGAACACAGAACACCCCTGAGCACAATTCCCATGGAAGCTTGCCATGGGACCAGGCAGATTTCTAAATGAATCCACCCATTCTCTGGTTATAAGTTTCCTTGCCATCACACACATGTCATCTTAGTTGAATTAAAACACATCAGAAGTGCTGTTGCAGCATGTGGCCACATGGGGCGCCAGTGGCCCCGCTCTAAATTCATTTCTATGTTACCTAAACCAGACAATACAGCCCTGCTCTCTTGTGACCGTAGTCTAGTTTACTGCAGCTGGAATAGATTAGGACTGTGTTTTCCTGCTCTTTTTTTGTAGAAAATAGAGGGGTTGTAAAGCAAGGGAAAGTGAGAGAGAAATCCAATTTGGTCATGTGTTCTGTCTCCTGGTGAAGAAAGAGTAGGAAGGTAGGAAGGTCGTATTTGTAGTTTGGGGAAAATAATAAAACAAAAACCATTTTCTCACTTTTCTACTGTTGAAGAAACCTAAGGTCTGCTCCATGGAGAAGACGAACAGGAAGCCGAGATGAGGGAGACAGGGAGCACAGGGACGGAAAGGGAATCTACATCCCGAAGAGAACCACTCCTGGAGAGAATGAGCAACTACAGGAAAGGACACCAAACACTGTTCTCTAGGGTACCTGCTGAAAGAACTGCGCATGTCAATGGCTTACACCACTGGGACACTCACTAGGGAACCATCCCCAGCTGGCCCTGTGAGTGTCAGTTAGCTTTTAAGTGACTCACTCTTAAATGTAGGAGAACAGACCAGGGTCAACAAATAATTAAAGAAAGCCTCCTACACGAAAGAATAAAAAAAAAGGAAAGAATCAAAAACTAGACAGAAAGGGAACAGAATATGCATGATAATATTATCAGAGCACTAAGATGATATTAGATTCAAAGACAATAATAGGATAATATATATGCATAAAAGAGAAAAACCAGGTAATATAAAGCAAGTCTTAGAAATTAAAAACATCATAGCAAAGGTTGAAAAGTTAACAGAGGAGATGAAAGATAATACTGACAAAAGCTCCTAGAAGACAGAATAAAAATACAGAGATGAAGAACAGTAGAGATGAGCTATCAAATCAGGTGACTCCTGCAGTAACTGGGATACCCAGAGAAATCTTCATTCTGTAGTTCCAGGTTCAAACTACGTATTATGAAGGCAGAAGACTTTTTTCAGATATGCAAGCAGCCAAATAGTTTACTTCACATATGCACTTTCTCTAGATTACTGTAGGATGTTCTCCAGGGAAATGATGGTATAAAACAAAACAGGAAGACCCAGGATCCAGTAAACACTACAGAGTTGGGGTACAGGATGGGGCAGGGGAGCCCTGTACGGGAAGGCTGTGAATGGCACCACATCCACACCTGAGCAAGCAGATGAGGGGGCTCCGAAAGGGAAGTCCCAAGAGAAACAACAATAAAAACCAAACCAAAGACATCTGATGAACTTCCTGATGCACTTGGAAATTAATATTGGCATGCATTTTAAAATCTGTAGGAGATTTCGGAAAATACTGATCGGTACGCAGAAACTAAACAAGTAACTGCAAGGCCATTATTACACCTTCAGGTTAAACATCTGGTTATCTAAAAAGGAATCACAACCACAGGACGCTACATGGATTAGTCACGCTAATGTAATGCTGACAGCCGCGCTCTCACCCATCACCGCGCTGGGAAAACAGGAAAGGTCAATAGGAGACCTCAGTCCTCAACTAACTGGGCAGGATCTCAATAAGTCCAAAATGGATAAATCGAGGAATAACGCCCTTTGCACTATTATTTAGATTATTTAGAAATACAGAGGCAAATACCAGAAGAAAAGCTAGTATTGTTGAAATTGGTGGGGAGGGTGGGGCTCTTTTTCATAATGAGTCTCTTAGAACCATTTGGATTTTAAACTGCATCATAGATTGTGTGTGTTACATGCTGCTGAGCTGTGGCTCCAGCCCCTAGAGACTTTGTGAAGGAGTGGTGTGCAGAGTCCTGCTGTCAGCCTCCCTGCTCATCTCCTGTAGACTCTCACCCACAACTGCTTTTATGAAGTTAGTCCATCTCATATTTGGCCTTCCTCTTTTCCTGCTGCCTTCTATTTCTCCTAGCATTATTATCTGTGCTATATATTACTTTGATAAATATTTGTGCTTTAAAAAGTGAAACAGGGTCTTAGAAGAAGCAGGAATAGCCTGACCAGGCGGTGGCGCAGTGGATAGAGCATCAGACTGGGATGCGGAAGACCTAGGTTCGAGACCCTGAGCTCGCCAGCTTGAGCGCGGGCCCATCTGGGTTGAGCAAAAGCTCGCCAGCTTGGACCCAAGGTCGCTGGCTCCAGCAAGGGGTTGCTCGGTCTGCTGAAGGCCCGCGGTCAAGGCACATGTGAGAAAGCAATCAATGAACAACTAAGGTGTCACAATGAAAAACTGATAATTGATGCTTCTCATCTCTCTCCTGTCTGTCTGTCCCTATCTATCCGTCTCTCTGACTCTCTCTCTCTCTGTCCCTGTAAAAAAAAAGAAGAAGAAGCAGGAATAAATAACTTATTTTATCTGAATAACCTGGATTCCAGTACACTATAAAAATCATTTCCCAAGAAGCAGAAAGAGAGCTGATACTAAACCTGTGCTGTGTCAACCAGAGCCTCCAGTATCAGCACCATCTACAGACTATATATCAGGCACTGCCCTCTGGCCCGAGGGCACAGTGTGTGACAAGACCACAGCCAAGATAAATACCTTGTGCCTGAACCCAGGCACGTAGTTCTAGCCAACAGGAACTAACAGTGTCCCTGGTGTGGTGCTGTGTTCATGCTATATCTCGCCTGGTTTTCTCAAGAAGGTTGTGGGTAGTCTTTTAATACCCTTGCAACCCAAAGAGAAAAATTAAGTTTGGAGACTTCACAGAAGGTGCTTGCATTTATTGTATTTACTAAGAGGCGGAGCTGGGACACCAAATCTAAATTCCTAATCACAATCACTTTGCTGGGACTCCCAATGTCTGACATGTTTACAACTGTGCACAGTAGGTCACAGCAGGTTCTTAGTCTTTGAGCAAGTCCCTTCGCCTCTCTGACATCAGATTTCTCCCTCTGGAAAGTTAATGTGTCCCGCTCAACCTCAAGCATGATGTTCAAGTATGATAATACATGTGAACATTTTTAAAAATTAAACTCTAAGTGTGAATTTATGCAAATTAAAATATTATTTTTGATGACTGGGAGGGAAACAGGTAGTCCGGCAATGCTATTTGGTGTCTTATATAAACTTCAGGACAGCTATCTCTGGGTCACTGACATGAGCAAGCTCTAGGACAGCTCCTGAGAATAGGCTGCTTGGGGTTCGGGATTGACACCTCTCCATGTCAGCTGTGGGCGCCATGATCATAAATGAATGTATCACCATCTTCACTTGGAAAACCGTAACACTTAGTTCAAAGGATTTACTCTTCTTTTTTATTTTCCATGAATCAAGTCCTCAGAAGTAAAACAGCCTTCAGCTCCAGCTCAGCATTTGTGACTAGACTGAACTGAGGAACAGTGAGAGGAACTTTTTCTCCCTTTACTCTCGTGTCTGTTCAAGTATGATTTGGGGCAACTTTTACTAGTTTGGGTTGAATGTGGCTTCATCAATTCAATAACTTTCCAGACATTTACTGCCCACATCTGCCATCTGGTGGACAGTGCTCACTTTTTATTCATGAAATTTTCAAAGTGCATTCACATCCATTAAACAAAACCCAGCAGTTACACTTAACAATCTGTGAGGTATGTAAGGTTGGTATTATTTCCTTGTTATAATGAGAAAACAGGGGCTTGGAGAGAGGCAGGAATTTGCAAGTTCCTGAAACTACATTTAGTGACTTTCCCCTCCATTTGGATTCAAAAATCCAAAATACTTTAGTCTTATGCGCCCTGAGTTTGAGCCCAGTTTAAGCGCTGGCTCAGCAACTGTCACCAAGTGAGGGCCTTTCACAGACCTGAAGACCTGAATTTGATCAAAACCAGGCCCCCTTTATTGTGAATATTTGGATTTGGTGGTACTATTCTGTGCAATGAATGTGCTGAAGTATTTCCAGAAAGAAAAGTGACAGCTGAATACACCGTTTCAACTTTTGTGTGTGCGTGTGTGTGTGTTTGTGTGTGTGTGTGTATGTGTGTGTGTGTGACGGTTATGGGTGTTGAAATCTCCCAAAACTGGGTTTAGTTAAACGTGAAAATATAGGTAGTGGGATCTCCTCAGACTTCTTCAAGTATAATCACTGACTACCTCATAACGTGGACTTGGCTTTGAAGTTCTCTAGATGCAGATATATTTTCCACTCTAAGAGCATGCTCTCCAGGGCACAGGGTGCCAGGCTCAACCCCAGCGACTCTGCCAGTCAGTAGATATGTGATGTTGGGAGAACCTCATAACCTCCCTGTCCCTCATCTTTCTCACAGGAAAAAACAGGGATAAAAAGTAGTATTCCTCTCGCCTGATCAGGCGGTGGTGCAGTGGATAGAGCGTTGGACTGGGATGCGGAGGACCCAGGTTCGAGACCCCAAGGTCGCCAGCTTGAGCGCAGGCCCATCTGGCTTGAGCAAAAGCTCACCAGCTTGGACCCAAGGTCACTGGCTCCAGCAAGGGGTGGCTCCGTCGGCTGAAGGCCCGCGGTCAAGGCACATGTGAGAAAGCAATCAATGAACAACTAAGGTGTCACAAGGGCAATGAAGAACTCATGATTGATGCTTCTCATCTCTCTCTGTTCCTGTCTATCTGTTCCTATCTATCCCTCTCTCTGTCCCTGTAAAAAAAAAAAAGTAGTATTCCTCCCAAAGGTGGTGTGAAGATTCAGCCATACAACTTACAGAAGGCGCCTGGCACCCAGACTCCCACAGTAAGACATAAGTAGGTAGCATCTGCCTTTATGATGTTAATGAGCCGACCAAACACGATGTGCTGAAGACTGCATTAGCGAGACACGCAGCATGGTGGGGGTCAGCAGAGTAGGTGATTACTCTAAATATGTTCTCCTAGTAGTAGTTCTCAACATAGCTGGTGTTCTGCAAGCCCCTCGCCCCAGGGAGGAGGGCTGTCTGGAAAGGGGTATGGATGTTTAGGTTATACAATGAAAGGAAACATTACCAATATTATGGGGGAACTGGATGGAGTGCAAGGGACTGTCCCACCCAATTAAGAACTATCTCTTGAGTAGACATTTCTATAAAGCATATGTACAAATGGCCAGTAAACACATGGAAAGATGTTCATCACTAATCATTACGAAAATACAGTTCAAAATAACAATGAAATACTACCTCATACCATTAGGATAGCGTTCATATAAATAAACCCAGAATTTAACAGGCGTTGGTGAGGATGTGGAGAAATTGGAACCTTTGTGCACTACCAGTAGAAATATAAATTGCTGCAGTCACTATGGAAATTAATATGGCATTTCTTCAAATTAAACAGAATGATCACATGATCCAGCAATACCACTTCAGGGTATACACCCAGAGCAACTGAAAGCAGGGACTTGTACAGATGTTTATAAACCTATGCTCACAGCAACATTACTTAAAATAGCCAAAAGGTGGAAACAACCCAAGTGTCCACTGATGGATGAATGGATTAACAGGATATGGTATATCCACAAATATGTATTATTCAGTCAAAAAGGAAGGAAATTTTGACACATGCTACTACATGGATTAACTTTGAAGATATTGTACTAAGTGAAATACACCAATGACAGAAGAATAAATATAGGGCAGGGCAAAAGTGGGGTTACAGTTGTGAGTACGTGAAACACAGAGTTGGTTCTTGTGTTATTATTTATTAATTTTGTATTATTTTCCATACAATCAACTCTAAGTCTACCTTTGTCCCACCCTGTACCGTTTGATTCCACTCATATAAAGTACCTACAGCAGTCAAATTCATAGAGACAGAAGGTACAATGCTGGTTTCCAGGGACTAGAGGGAGGAAGAATGAGTTAGTGTTTAATGGTGCAGAGTGTCAGTTACATCAGATGAAAAGGATTCTGAGATGGATGGTAATGATGTAAATGTACTCAGTGCCACTAAACTGTACCTTTATCAATGGTTATGATGGTAAATTTTATGCATTTTAGCAAAATTTAAAAATCTGTCCCACCCAAAGTCCAATACGGTCTCTTTGAGACACACTGCTAGAACTTCTAAAAGTGGTAAGTTATAGATACATTTGTCTACAGAAAGTTCATTCATACCAGTGAGACCTAAGTTGACTAGCCCATTTGTCATACTTGTCTAGGCTACCTCTTTGTCTCAGTTGCCAGGGTAAAAGGAGACCCCTAAGGTAAAGTTAACACCTCAAGAAGCCAATAACATAGTGATGGCATCAGAAGCAGTCATATTATTAAGCTGGTAGCTTTAGTTTCATGGACTTCTAATTTATTTACAGTCATTAATTAATAAGTTTCTCCTACTGATCAATAACATCATACTGGAGGCAACAACTTGGGAATTCCAGCTTCAAATGATACTTACAGATTTCAACGGGAAACTGAACAAGCAAAAAAGGTACTTACCTTATAGATACAGGACTTAGCATTCAGAAAAAAGAGCTCAATGGTGGCATTATCCTTTAGGTATGAAATGCTTTCTATGTAGAACCTGGAAGAGAAAAACCACAGAGGAATCACAGAAGCACTGACCAAGCAGATAATCAACTCCTCTCCAAGCTACAGGATCTGGCATGAGGACTAGCAATCCCATTCTTAAATGAACCAAAGAAAAAGGCATCATCTGTTAGTCTCATACGATTCCTTTTTGAGATAAGATTGTATTTTTCAAGTCCATTTATAACAGGTTAGGACCATCATGCCTGATAGCTCTTCCTGTGGCAAAGAATGGCCTGTCAACTTCTTAGGGGGGACTTAAACTTGACTGTCAACTTTCTCTTTCCTCACCTGCTTTCCAATTTTTAAAATATTATTATTTAACATTACGTTTTTGTCCTGATCATTGTTAAACTGGTTTTTAAAAAGATAATTTCTTCTGCTTAATCAAATCAGGGGGCCATATTTCTTTTAGAAATGGTTATGACCTTTCTTGCTGAAGGTAGCAATGTGTGGTTTGATTTCTAGATATCCAGACAGTTGTGACAAGTGTAACACCATATAATATTAACCCTTTGAGTACTATGAACGTTCATGTACATCCTTGTGCCTCCTGACCATCCAGAGTCCGATTGCAACAAAAATATTTATTTTAAAAATGTGTAATGTAAGGTAACATTTAAAAAAGGCAAATGTATGTTCTTCTTGTTTCCATAAATTGGTTATTAAACAAACATGATTTTAAGTTAATAACACTGAAACTGAAATTTCATTTTTTGAAAAAACACTCTCGGGGTCAGCGAGCTTGAAAAACACTCACTACTCAAAGGGTTAATGCATAGTAAGCAAACAAGAATTGGATTTTTATTCACACGGAGCTTATAGATTTTTTTCCTAGATGAAATACGTTGAAATTATTGAAGTTTATATTCAATGACCCGTCACACATCGACTTTGGAGTTTATTATATTCCTTAATTAGGTCAGGTTCTTGTACTTGTCTAAGGATCACCTGCACTGAGGGAGTAGGAGTTGTGGTGACAGGGGAAGAGGCAATGACTGAAATGCAGAACCTTGGAGGGGAGAAGGTTCTGAGTGCAGGTGACAGATCCTGGAGGACCCTGGGTACCTGCCTCATGGAAACTGGGGACACCAAGAGGGGATGAAGATGAAAAAGAAGAAGCAAGTGTTGTAACACAGGCATTACAGGTGACAGAAAATTCCTAGGGAGGAAGTCAAGAGGCTAGCGCTGTGGTCCCAGCTCTGTGCAACTTAGGTAAGTCACATAATGTCTCTCGGCTTATTCCCCAGCATGTGAACGAAGATAGGAGGACTCAGCTGACAGTTCTACATCTAAGAAGCCTACTGCTTTCAGGTACTGGAAACTAATTCAGAACAAAACAACAATGACAACAGCAAAAACAACAAAGCAACACTGAAGAAGGCAAACAAAACACATTACATGCTTGATCAAGTCCACAGACCACCAGGTAGCAATCTTTTGTCTATAGACTAATAATATGTGCAGAGGATGTTGTGATTAACACAATACAGATTTATTTAAATTTGTGAGTGAATCCAGAGTAACTTCAAGTATTAGCAGATATTTTCAATAAACAGATAGCAGTACAATTACTATCATGTGAGAGTCCACAGTACAATATGGCAGTCATTCTTGCAAAGCCTGGGAATGAGAAGGCTGGTTGATCTATAACACCCTCCATTGCAATACATACATACATACACATACACACACACACGCACACACACACACACACAAAAGTGTGAGCCTCCTAGAGCAAGTGCTTTAGGACGTGGACACCTTCACAAATATCTGCAGTGGTCTCAGAGGAACTGTAAAGTTGTATAACTTTCAATTCTCTGATAATAATGACTTGCAATGAAGCAGCAACTCTACTTCTCAAAGCAAAGTAAGTTAAATTTGATTTCATTAAAATCTACAGCCACTGTACAGGGCTTTGCGGAGGGAAAGTTAGAATAGCAAAATGAAAATTGGAAGGAAGAAGGAGGAAAGGAGGGAAGAGTGTGGAAGGGAAGAGGGTGGTAGGGAGGGAGAGAGGGGGAAACCCAGGCAAGTAGAAGGAAAGGAAATAAGGGAAGGGGAGGGGAGCAGACAGGTGGGGAAGGAAAGGAAGGAGAGGAGGGAAGGGTGAAAAAAACCTTGTATTCCACTCTAGGTGGCTCAGAAGAAAGAATGCCAGTTTGGCTGGGCAACTTGCAGGTGTGGCCTGTTACAGATGAAACTTGCTTTGTGCCTTTGTTCAAGCTATTTCTCCCACCTCCCCCTACCCCCAAAAAACACCAATTCTCCACACCCCAATTTTCTCCTGTGCTCCCTTCAGCCCTTGCTCAGGATCACCACACTTTGTCTGATTCCAATGACTCTCCCCACAGAAGAGCTCCTCTCCCAGGCCACCATGACACCCTCTGTCTGTTGTGTTGCCTCCTGGTCCTGTAATTTTCTGTTTCTGGGGGATGTCTTCTCACTGGGCTGTGGCTGCGAACTCCTGTAGTAGTATGTCTCCAGCACTACTATGGTGCCTGGCATAAACATGAGTTCACTATGCAACTGTGAAGGAAACTCTGATTTTCAACTGTTCTCACCGCTCACTGTTGGTGGGGTTCTTACTGGACAGTGAAGTGGACAATGAAAGCAATGCAGGAGGGAAGAGAAACTCAGGATTTCCCAGATGTCACCAAACTCTAGGTTTGGGGGTTTACATTCCACATCCAGCCCTTGCCCCTGCCCCTCCGACACTGTTAACACAGAAAGTTGTTCAAACAAAGCTGTTGCTTGCCTTGACTCGTCAAGAAGGAATAACAGCAGAGAATTCTTGAGTTCAACAGTGAGTGACCTTAGCTCTCTAATAATAATTTTGAGTTTAAACCTAGTGGGTCTGAAATAAGTTCATTTTCAAAGCAATGCCTATTGTCTTTACCACATTTGGTTTAATTCTTGAGAATTAAGGAGTGAAGACATCTTTCTCTCCAGCCCCAATTTTCTCAACAGTATACTGAGGAAACATAACACTTCCACTTTCAACTCTCCAATAATAGAAAACCAAAATGAAATGGCAAACCCTACTTTCCTTTTTTCTTTTTCTGTGACAGCATTCATTTCCACCAAGTTCTATGGTGTCTGGCTGTCCAAGGGGCAGGAAGGTAGAGGAAATGACAGACATTCTCAGAAGAAGAAGAAGAAGAAAAAAATCACCTCCTCTTGACAGAAATTGTAAAGCAGTTTCCTATTAACCTTTATCACAGAGAAACAACCTGGAAAACCTTGTGAGTTCTAGCCTGTCATATTATTATTCTGTAGCCTTGAATATTTTACTCATCCTGAACTTTCCATCTGTGCTAGGGAATTGGTGAGTCAAAAATGCCTGGAGAAAAGACAGACCCCAGACATCTCAGTTTAGGCACCGAGGCCCAGCGTACCAGGGAGAAGAAACTTCTGGAGAAATGGGAAATGGTAGTAGTTTCAGTTCAAAGTCGAGATTTTCAATTTTCTTTTTTTATTTTATTATTTTATTTTATATTTGACAGAGAGAGAATCAGAGAGAGGTACAGATAGGAACAGATAGACAGGAAGGGAGAGAGATGAGAAGCATCAATTCTTCATTGCAGTTCCTTAGTTGTTCAATGGTGGGGGGGGGGGCTACAGCAGAGTGAGTGACCCCTTGCTCAAGCCAGCAACCTTGGAGTCAAGCCAGTGACCTTTGGGCTCAAGCCAGTGACCACAGGGTCATGTCTATGATCCCAGACTCAAGCTAGTGAGCCTGTGCTCAAGCCGGCAACCTCGGGGTTTCAAACCTGGGTCTTCCGCATCCCAGTCCGATGCTCTATCCATTGCGCCACCACCTGGTCAGGCTCAATTTTCTTGTTTTTAACAAGGTATTTTTCCCCCTGTGAACCTTGGCAAAGGTCCTCCTTTCTAGCAGTAGATGGCAATGTTGCATTTCTAACCTACCAGTGTATGGCTTTCCCAAACACCCAGTTCACAAAAATTCCAGGTCTCTGGGTAAAACCCAAGAAAATGGGTGATTTCTTGTAGATTCAAAGTATCTGAGGGGTGCACAAAGTGTGGGTGCCCTCCCAGCATCAGCCAGTTCCTAGAGATAGTACAGGGCTCGCTGGTGAGCATGCCTTTCATAGGCTGACCAACCAATCCAGAGCCCATACACCCTTCCTGGTCTCTTCTATGGGAGAGAGGTTCTTACAGTCAGGGCCACTGTCCAGTGCCCTAATCACTCCAAGGCCAGGAGCCAAAAACTTGGTACTGACCCTCTGCCCCAAAGTCCTATGAAATTATTCAAAGTAGCCAATCTTCACCCATTCCTTCCACAGAAACAACAACACAGGTTCATGCCCCGTCCCTCTGCCTCCTGACAGAAGCCAGTGCATCCCACGGAAGCACTGCCAGGCCTGGTGTGACCCCTCCTCCTGGGCAGGAGTAGAAAACTATCAATGGCAACCATCTCCTGATCTGCTGGTCTCACTCTGCCTGAATCACAGTAAAGCCTACACTTTAACCAGTTCCTCAGCAGAGATAGCGGGACTGAATCTCAGGGCTGCCCTGAGAGGCGAAGGGACCACCTAGGCGAGTGCTCTTTGGGATCCATGAGCAATGTCACACACCACCTGGGCCCGGGGAGCCCAACCCATGACTATTCTATCACACTGTCTGAAGTAGGAACAGATATGTGCTACACCCTTATGTACTTGCACACATCAAGTCCCCAACAAGCCTGGGGGCCTCTATGCTGTGGAAGACTCCCTTGCAGCAGACTGAACGCTGTCCAGCCAGATGACGTCAGACAGGCCCCCTCTGCTGGCCACTTGCACCTCCTCTTCCCTCTCACATCCACCCGTGGCACTTGGGAATCACTGAATATTTATAGCAAGTGTTAATTAAATGGACCAGTGATTTCATTTTGTAACAAACAGAAATGTCACGTTTGGAATGCTGACTTTTGGTAGCAAAAAAGGAGCAATCCTAATGAGAAGGATAATTGAGACCGCTGTGAGTTTCTGTGGCCAAATCGCTCTGAAGATTAGCAATTCAATGGCAGTACAATCTTAACTGGGACACCCCATTGAGACCTAGTATGTTCTGGTGAGCAGGTACCTCATTTTAGACCTCTGCTATCATTGTTCCTGTGAGTGACAGCAAACAGCAATTGGTGTCTGCCCTGGTCAGATCACAAACTGGCTGTGAATCCCTTTGCTCAGATCAAAGCTTCCTCTTTCCTTTTTTTTCAATTGCCCACTTCACTTTACTCTTTGTGAACATCTACATTTGAGGAGAAAAATCTCATCTTTATTTTCCGAGGGTGCGGATGACCAGAGCTCCAGGGACTCCCAGCTGGAGAATGCACAGTTAAAGGACAGCCCAGATATAGAGGAAGCATTCTGAGCACAAGCTTGTGCTTATAAAAAGACAGCAACACTTGCTTAGGTGGATTGGTAACTTCCTTCTTTTTATCCCTTGACCTCTTTCTTCATCCTGCCCGGAGAACACTCTTAGAGGGCCACTGTTCTCCACTCTGGGGAGCCTGCTTCACAGCACTCTTTCGGCTCTGGCAGGCTGGCTCAGCAGTAGAGAGTCGGCCTGGTGTGTGGAAGTCCCAGGTTTAATTCCTGGTGAGGGCACACAGGAGAAGCAACCACCTGCTTCTCTACCCTCCCCCTTCTCTCCCTCTCTCTCTCTCTCCCTCTCTCTCTCTTCCCCTCCTGCAGCCATGGCTTGAATGGTTCAAGCTAGTTGGCCTTGGGCACTGAGGATGGCTCCATGGCCTGCCTCAGGTGCTAAAATAGCTCAGTTGCCAAGCAACAGAGCAGTAGTCCCAAATAGGCAGAGCACTGCTTGGTAGGAGACTTTCCGGGTGGATTCCAATCCGGGTATGTGCAGAAACCTCCCCACCTCTCACTTAATAAACAAAACAAACAAAGGTCTTTCGTTGGATGTGACCTGCCATACAGTGATCACTGGGCTGCTTGTAAAAAAAATGTGTGTGAGAGGTAAGGGGGGAGGGAAGACGAGGCTGGACAGGGACACAGAAGTCACATCACACAGGACATGCTGAGGATATCCTTGGTGTGATAATGAGAGTCCTGAAAAATTATGAGTAGGGAAACAGATAAAATTTATAGCAAGATGCTCCATGGCAACATATAGGAGAGAATGCAAGGGGCCTGGACCAGAAGCAGAGGTGAGCACAGAGATTTCAGAATGAAGAGAGGCTTGTGAAGGCTCTAATTATAGCTAAGGGGCATGTGGGAAGAGTCAGAGATGGATGTAAGAGCCAGTTAAGATGCAGACATAACAGGAATTAGTGACTGAGTGGAGAGAAGGGAGTAGGTGGGAGAGAGAGCAAGTGACATCAAGGTTGATGTCCTAGTTTGTGGCTTGCGAGGCTGGATGGGTGGTGGTGCCAATGACAGAGACAAGGGGGTAGGTACCATAGGAAGAAGAGCAAGCTTGGGGGCAGAAGGCTGACATCATTGATTCAGGAGAGGAATGCAGAGAAGCACCTGTGGAATGTGGGGTACAGAGACCTCCACTGACCACGGGGCGGTGGGGCCAGAGGCTGGACTGCCACAGTGTGGACTCTGTGGGGACGGAGGGAGCAAGTGCAGACCCACCTTCTGAACCTCTGCTATGAACAGTCGGTTAAGCAAAAGGGAGCGGCTAGAGGAAGAAGCGAGTCAGGGAGTGTATTTTTTCTGTTAGGGTGGGAGTGAGGTGGCCATAGAAGGGAGCAATCCATGGACAAGCAGCTGCTAAAGACAGAGAAAAGGAGAGATGAGAAGAGGTGATCTATCTGAGGTGGTGGGATGGGCTGGAACTGAACCCACCAGCCTTGGATGGTGAGACAATGGTCACTCTTCCTCTTCCCATGTATGTGCATGCGCAGTGGGTGCGTGAGGTCACAAATTGGAGGCGGACATAATGAAGTACGGGGGTAAGGGCACAGAAGGCTGATGGAACTCACTAATGCTAGCTTTTAACTTCTCTGCAAAATCATAAGCGATATGACCTTGGAGCAAAGGGAATGAGCTTCTGGTTTAGAGTCTGCAGCAAGAGGAAAGGAAGGCCACTGTGGCATGCAGACCGTGAGCAGGCATACAAACAGAACTGACTAGAAAAACTGATGATCTCTGTGAGGCTGGTGTCATAATCATTCATGCACCAGCATGCCAGTATATGATTTTATTCTCCCATGACCACACTCAGCAGCTCAGGGGTAGAGATAAGAAAAATGTGCGATTGGAGTGATCCAACCCTCCCGGTGTGTGTGTGTGTGTGTGTATCGTGTGTTGATATGCATACATATATGTGTGCACACATGTATGTACATGTGCCAGGCAGTAAGGGGAGGTGAGGTTCAGGGTAAGGGAGTGGCTGCAATGGTGCACAGCTGGCAGAGATGATGACAGGCATGGCTGATAGGACCTCTGAAGTTGGGGGAAACTCATATATGCCCCTTCTTCACTCAGTGTTGAGCTTCCAACAGGCCAACGAGCTTTTTGACTATGGGTTCCCCTTCAGAGGGTGCTCTGCTAATGATGTCTGAGTCTACAGTGCTAAACAGGAAATGTCAGGCCTGGGAGGGCTGACCTCCATGTGTCTCTCACTCAAAGTTGGCTGCATCTGTCCTTAACACCATCTCTGCAGGTAGATGCTGGTTCTGCAGACACGGCCAAAGGTCATGGATCTTGATTTGGGTACCTCCGGTTCTCCCTGCTAAAGGAGAGACTGTGGCAGTCTCTGATAAACATCTGTGATGATGCCTCTCACTTGTGAGGCAGGCAGTATGGTGAACAGCAAAAGGCCCAAAGTTTGGAGTCAGATCTAACTGAACAGATGCTCTAACTTCCTAGTCATGCTGGGGTGGGGGAAGAATTTACCTACACTCTTGGGCACCCATCTCCTAACTTTAATTAGGAATAATAAATAATAGCTGCTTCAAGGGTTGTAGTGAAGATTAACAGTTATCCTGATAATAGATAGTTCCTTTCTCTCTGACCCTTTCCCTATTTTTTTGTAATTATTAAGACGGAGAAGCTACTGTGATCATTTGTCATAATTTGGCTGATGAGTTAGAGCAGGGGTCCCCAAACTTTTTACACAGGGGGCCAGTTCACTGTCCCTCAGACCATTGGAGGGCTGGACTATAAAAAAAACTATGAACAAATCCCTATGCACACTGCACATATTTTATTTTAAAGTAAAAAAACAAAACGGGAACAAATACAATATTTAAAATAAAGAACAAGTAAATTTAAATCAACAAACTGACCAGTATTTCAATGGGAACTATGGGTGCGGATGCATCCTGTGCTCCTCTCACTGACCACCAATGAAAGAGGTGCCCCTTCTGGAAGTGCGATGGGGGCCGGATAAATGGCCTCCGGGGGCTGCATGCGGCTCGTGGGCCTTAGTTTGGGGACCTCTGAGTTAGAGGGAGAAGGTCCCTTTGAAGCTACTTCATGGGTTAATGAAGGCTGGTTCTTAGTCCTCTATCCTGCCATTTTGAAAATGTCCTGCAGGGTCCACCAGCTTGAGGTCCTCCGAGAAAGAAATGCTCATTAAAAGACTTGTTCTGGGTCTTGGCCATTTTGCTCAGTGGATAGAGCACTGGCCAGCGTATGGACGTCCCAGGTTCAATTCCTGGTCAGGGTATACAAGAGAAGCGACCATTTGCTTCTCTTCCCCTCTTGCTCCCCCTTCTCTTCCTCTTCCCCTCCCACAGCCAGTGGAATGATTGGTTCGAGCATTAGCCCTGGGCACCGAGGCTAGCTGGGTTGGTATGAGCAGGGCAGCCTCAGGTGCTAAAAATAGCTCAGTTATTTCGAGAATCAGCCCCAGACAGGGGTTGCTGGGTAAATCCTGGTCGGGGTATATGTGAGAGTCTGTCTCACCTTCTCCCCTCCTCTCACTAAAAAACAAACAAACAAACCAAAAACCCACCACCAACAAAAAGAACAAAAACCTTACTTTAGCTTTAAGGCTGAGGCAGAATTCTCCTGAGTTCAAATTCACATTATTAGATATACTTGGGTCTTATTTTTCCTATTTTGTCAAAAAGAGGCAGTAATTCTGCCCTCACTCTCATAGATGTTTTGTTTTTGACAATGCCTTACAGAGGAAGAATATATAAATGTCAAATAACAAATCATGCTGGGATGGCAGACTAAACTTAGATCCTCAGTGACATAGGATTAATATTTCCACTTGATGAATTCCTAAAACTTGGCTTTAAGAAGGCCGATATTTTCCACGGTCTCTTTTATCAGGTGGTTTTATTCCCCATTTCCACAAAGGCTAATCATACATGTGTTAAACACGTAATATACACATGTTTAAACAAAAGCAGAACAGCTATGAGGGGCTAGAGAGTCAGGCTGCTTCCAGGTATGTGTGTGTGATGGATGCTGGACCCGGGCTGCTCTATTAGAAAGGTCAGCGTCCCCACACAGGGAAATGCTTGCACGGACTCCAGCATATTCCGGGTCTGGGTCTTTTATGGAGATCATTTATCACATCATTCCTTTGGAGAAAATGGCCTTGGGAATCCTTAGAAAGGCACCGGGTTATAAACTGGGAATTCTTCCCAGGTTGAACGCCTAAGTGAAAATACAGAATTCATCCCCATGGGAGAATATGCCTCCTCTCTCAGAGAAAACAAACTATTAGTGTTTTGCTCCTATGGTGTGCAGCTAGCTGGAAAACAGTGACTCAGGGTTGTGGGGCTTCTGGGAGCCAGGGTCCTCCGTGGCTGGTGCCTAGGTGACACTCACCTTGGGAGGCAGTTGCAACAGATCGAGTGACAGAAGATGAAGAGAGGGCAGTGTAGAGAGAGATTTTGGAAGCAGCAGCTAAGAACTAATGCACATAAGAATCTGAGGAGGAAGAAAGACTTCAAGATCAAAAGCCTAGATGACCGAGTAGATAATGACATCATAAATTCAAAGGGACCGCAGATTTGAGGAGGTGGGAGTGGGCGGGAAGACAACAAATTTGGCTTTGGACCTACTGAGTCTGGAGTTCTCAGGTGGCCAAGAGGTAACTGAAATAGGCACGTGAGGCTGTGCAAGAAGATCTGCTTTTGTGATGAGCTGGAGAGGGAGGAAGCTCTGCCTGTGGCCCTACTTACTATCAGACGTCTGCCCCTGAAGGTTTGCTTGGAGAGATTTTTCCTAAGGAGCATTCTGCAAGGTACCTGCTGTGGCCAACAAGGAAAATGAGAGGGTGACACATCGCTGGGTCTTCAGTCACCCCATCCCAGTCCTCTCTATTGTCCACACCAGTTCTCCGTCTGCAGCCTCCTCTGTGGGTCTGGAGTAGTTAGGGACAACACTGTAACTCAGGACCTCATATAGCCCCAGGCGTTCCTCCAAGGCTGGGTTCCCCCAACTCACAAATAACTGGGCTCATCACAGACACCCAATAAAGAGACCTGCATGCCTGCCGTGCATGCAGGCCAGCACTTTCTCTTCTTGCTTAATACTGAAAAGCCCCAGGGAGGAGAAGACAGCCTAATGCAGGGCAAGTACACTCGGCTACCTCTCATTACAGGGCACTCTTTGTTTTATAAGGTTACTTTTCCATGTATCTGAGGAGATTTAGACATCATTTAAGAGAACATGACATAGAAATCATGTACATCAATAACAAAAATGGCTAAGATTAGCTCTGATATGTTTGCAGCTGTTACACAAATCAAAAAGGCATTAATGCAAGTTTAAGTTTACCTCACTAGCTATGGTAAAGATACACATACTTGTCTGTTAAATGGGGCTCTTAACTCTGATTTTAGGTCCTTCTAATGCCTCCTGTGGTATCAGGATGGCTACATTCAAAACTGTATTTCTACCATGCTTCTGAAGAACTGAATTGTAAATCACTATGTCCTGCACTTGAACTTCTGCTCGCATATTTTAAAAGAGCTGGGTCCATGTTTTGGGTGGAAGAGCTAGTGTCCTCTGGAAGACTGAGACATTCGTGCTAAATGTCTCTGCAATTGTGTTTCAATGAAGGTTCTGGACAGAAACCTTATAAAGCCAGGAGGTTCTAGTTCCACTGACTGGAACTCAGATTCTGGTTTTGCTCTGATTTGCACTTGGCCGGAACCTATGACATGACACCCTCTGGCTTCACACAACCTTCTGCAAACCAATGCAAAAAGTCTGGTCAACTTCCTAAAACTGTTGCAAATATTAACTATAAGAAGCAAATCCAATTCTCTGCAGTTACGAAATAAAACTTGTAACAGACTAGTGAACAGAAAATGCCCATTGTTTCTGATATTTTATCATGCCATGTACACCGTTACTGGGAAATGCATTGACTTGTGGTTTACTGCTGAGGTTTAACTACTCTTATTTGGGATAAACTGTAAGTTTCAAGAGGTCAAGTGGCACTTGTGATAGAAGGAAACAACATACAAGCTTTTGTTAGGTAGCTTCAAATGGCCACCAAAACAGAACCCAAGAGTTTGCGTTATTGTAAGAGACTCAGTTTACTTTGAGATCTATGCTCCCCACAAAGAAAGCAAAAAGGAGACGCTCATTTACTTATTCCACACAAGCATACTGTGCAAAAGCACAAATACCTGTGTCCATGCACACACACTGACATGCTTTACACATTCACGCCCCATGTTTATATCTACTGGAAATGGAGCTACACCATCACCTCTATTGCTGGTAATAAACCAAGACAAAATTTATTTTCCTTTCTTTTTTTCACTCTACCCTTCCAGACTTTAATGAAAATGAGTAAAAAAGCAGCAAAAGCATGGACAGCAGGTGTACATACCTGACACAGAAGTATAAAACCACTGGTCCTGACTTTTTGGGAAAGTCATGTTCCAATACTCTTCGATCTAGCTGAAGCCAGTTTAAGTGACCCCTGAGGAAAATAAAAACAATCTGATTAGGGCTTGTATTTTGCAGAAGTTTCTTGTAACATAGGTGTATGTGCAGCAGAATGGGCTAGATCATAGTTAAAGGCGGGCCTGAGTCTCACTATTAAGCTTTCAGTATTTGCAGTACCCAGAGGAATATCTAGGGAACAGTGTATGAGTGGGAAATACTGTGTGACATGAGGGAGAACAGTGACACTCAGAAAGCCAGGGGTTAGAGACCTGCTGCCCTTTTCTTAGACTGCATTAAAATGAACGTGTCGTCATGCTCTCTCACACACTGCATTCCCTTCCCGCCAAGCTGCAGGCTGCGTTTTCTCCTGAAGGACTCAAAACACACTTTGGGAACATGGAAGCAATCTTTGCAACATCTTGCTGGAAGCAGATGGGTTGGACAATCAATAACAGTTTCTTTAAAAAATGAAACTTGCATCTACATGTGACCTAGCCATTCTTCTCCTAGGTGTTTACCCTAGAGAAACGAAAGCATATGGTCATGCAAAGACTTTTACACACAGATGTTCAGAGACACATTATTTTTCACAGCTCAAAAACTGAAACAACTCAAATGTTTATCAACAAGGGGAAAGTATACACAAATGATATAATTATATAATGGAATACTATGCAGCAACAAAGAAAATACACTGTTGATATACACAACAACATAGATGAATCTCAGAATAATTACACTGAGGAAAAGAAGCCAGACAGAAAGAGTACAGATTGTATGATTCCATTATATGAAGTCCTAGAAAATACAAATTAATCTATAATGACAGAAAGCAGATTGCTGGTTGCCTGGGGTGTGGATGTGAGGGAAGGATCACGGGGGCAGAAAGAGAATTTGGGGAGAGTGATGGATTATGTTCATTACCTTGATGGTGGGAATGGTTTATTGATGCATACATGTGTCAAAACTTATTGAACTGTACACTTTAATATGTGCCATTTATTATATGTCAGTTATACCTCATTAAAACTATTTTAATGTCTCAGCAAGCTACAGAGATATTTGATGATACACAAATAGAGCAACTTGCACATTTCTTTCTTCCTTCCCTCCCTCCATCTCTCTCATAAATGTCACTGACCTCTGGAAAAGGGTTTAGAGATGCCACAGGGAGCAAAATAAACAAGATCCCTTTTCTCTTCAAGCTTATATGCTTAGAAGGAGACAGTCAGCCGCTATTTCCACCATTAATTGTATAATAACTGACTGCATTAGGATGAGTTATGAGAACATGTAAGGATATGATCTAGTTTAGGGTCTCAGAAGCACTGCCTGGTGTTTGAGTGGGAACTGAAGAATGACAAGAGTTAACAGAACAAAGAGCAATGGAACTGCTTCTAAGCAGAAGGACCAGCATGTGCAAAGGTCCTGAGATGTCATGTGAGTAGAAAGGGATGAGGTTGGAGAGGGGCAGCGACCAGCGACTGGGGTCTTGGAGGCTACAAGAAGGAGGTTAGTCTTTGAAGAGTGAGGGAGAGCCATGTTACAAGTATGAGCAGAGAAATCCATCCTTTTTTCTCCCTCTCTCACCCAGTCTCAGGCCATCATCCTGTAGGACTATAATAATGTTTACTTAGTAAACTCACATTGAACAGACACAACTGATGGCACAAAATCTCTGTAGGTGCCCAATGCTGTGTGACACCAATGTTCAGAATGCACAGACACATGTGGAAGGCTGGCATTTATTCTGTGGAGGATGGGAGGCAGAAGCTGTCTGCACTGCCCTCTCACAATGCTTCCTTTTCCAAGCTTGCTTCTCCAATGCTTGCCTCCAAAAAAATAAAACATACTAGGAGCTTCCATCTCCATTTTAAGCCTTCATTTAAGCTGTATCTTTGCACAAGAAAAATAGTCTTTCACTTCCACCCACACCTGTGACCTAGAGATGATGTTTGGGTCTGTTTCTTTTTCCACCTTTTGAGACTCTCCATCTGGAAATATATATTTTTTTTCTATAAACTTAATTTTCAGTTTTGGTTACTCATCTTTACAATAGTAAAAATAAAAAATAATGTGAAAAAAAGTTTCTTAAGTAAAGTGACTGGACCAACTTCTCCCAGAAAGCTGGAATAAATTCCTAGCCAATTAGAACACAAACTTGAAAGAAGAAGGCTGGGGTACCACCTTTGTTTCTACTCATGCCGAAAATGCTGACCTCTGTACCTCATGCAACCTCACGCTGTTCCCTCTGCCTAGAATGTTCTTCCTCTCCTTCATCACTCAGCCAAGTCCAACCATTCTGCCATTCTGCAAGACCCAGCTCTCCTCTGACTCCTCCAGAAAGCCTTCCCTGATACACCCCCACCCCGCCAGCCTGGAACTGGACTCTCCCAGCACCTATCCTGAGCAGCCCTCTGCTGCTGCACTTCCCACAGTCCACAGAACTTACTCTGCAAATGCATTCTTTCCCCCCCAATAGACCTTTTATCTGAAAATTACAGCAAGACCTACCTCAGAAGGTGTTAAGACGAACGTGAGACCCAATTATTGGGGAATAAGAAGCTCTAGTCACTCTATTCCTGCCTCTGAAAATGTCCCAATTCCCCCAGGATCCTCTCTGTGTGCTCAGCCTCCTGTACACACACTATACACATGCTCAGCACAATGACTGTGATCATGCTTTACTCCTAATTGGAACAGTCTCTCTGTCCTCTTTATCTGAATGCTAGCCATTGCTGGAGCCTGAGTTCAGTGCAGCCTCTTAGTGAAGTCTCCCCTGATTGCCTAAGTCTGAGCTTCCTACCAACCTTCTCCAGAGCTTCTAGTCAGAGAGGCATTTATAGCATAGTCATGTACAATTAGTTATTTTAAAAAAATATGATCTGTCTCTCTAATAAAGTTGTATGTTTCCAACATTAAAAAAAAAAATCATCCCAGAACCTAGCATGAGTTCTGGCAAATATTAGGTTCTCAAAAGCCCTCACTCATTGACTGGATGTCTACCTCCGAAAGCAACTGATCTGTGTCCAGATCTTAATTTATAAAGATGGCCGAGTGATCACATAAAGAGATCAATGTCATAAAAAGTAAAACTCAATGTTATTCAGTTACCTAGAAATGTGACACACATCACGCCAGGCACAGCCACAAGGGGAAGCACTAGCACTGTTCAAGAGGCAGAAGAAGGAATACGGAAGCACAGGCCAGAACCTGTACTGGGAAGGGAGCATGGCACAGGGGAAGTGGCTTAGGGTTGGCTAGTTGGAATAACTCTGGTAGGCTTAGGGGCATAGGGGCTGTCCCTAGTTGTCTGATGCCTGGCCCTGGGTTGATTTAGGAAACTACTGGCTTGGTATGTGAGAGATTAAGGTAGTGGTTTGAAGCATGGGCTCTAGGCAACAGGAGAGATGTGAACAACTTTTGCTGTTGGTTTGGCTCTATAATTAATGGATGCCAAACAAATACAGAATCCATGAAAACTCAGAAAAGCAATCCATCCAATGACCATGTAGATTTAAATTTATTCTTTTGCTTTACAGGAGTTCTTCATTAATGGTCTTTTCCTGATTCTCAAGAGAGAAATCCTTACCCCACCCCAATGGCACATTACCGACAACACAGACTGCTGGGAACTCTTCTTGGTCTCTGAGAAGCACAGCTCGGTTGTTCAAGAACCTCAAGGTAGGACACTTTGCACAGAGAGACAATGCAATAGTTGTCACTTGGCCACCACTCTGCTCGGTGTGCTCACAGCCCATTCTTCATCCATGTTAACAGAGGCTAGAGGGGTGGACTCCCTCTCTAGATAATTTTACTCCCCACATTAAACCCTTTTAAAGGATGACATTTTAGCAATGAATGTATTTAACTGGAAATATCTTTGCCCCCAAACATATATTGTGTTAGCATTTATCAAGCAATGAACTGACTACAAAATGGTCATGAAACAGAGAGAACAAGGAAGCCAGAATCACCCCTGAATCGAAGAATCTTTAAAGAAAAATAAATTTCCTTTCTCCACTTCCTATTTGAACTCAATCCCAGTTCTGCGAGGGTTGGCATGACGCCAATACTCCACGGAAATGTGAACTTACCTATGTCTGGAGACTTGGGACCCTGAGGCGGAAGGAAGTCAGCTCCCTCCATTTTATGTGACCAAAATCTCTCCACTGAAGGGACAAGTCTCATCCAAGATCCCTTAGGATAACTGCCCAATACTTGGACAGAAGCTAAGAGATGGATTAAAAAGCAACCCTAGCTCTGAAACCAACACTTCTGGCAGCAGTAAGACTTGTTAAAATATTTTCTGTTCATTGTATGGGGTTCAAAGTCATATTTCCTAAACCCAGAAGTATTAAGCCTTCCTCACTGTTCAGGATATTTCCTTTGCTTTGAGATAACTCACAGTCCTGACACCAAGTTCCTTTCTCAAACACACACATACACACAGACACACACACACGTACACACTCTTAATGTAAGTCAGGGTGGACCAGGGATCAGGGAGATAAAAAAAGCATAGAAGCATTTTCTTAATACAGTTTAACTAAGAGATGCCTGATAACTTGGTTTTCATTATTCTCATTGATTTTTCATTTAAGAATACACATCAGTGCATTTGCTAATAACAAAGAACAAAAATAAAAAATGCCCCACCAGACACTCAGTATTTTTTATTGTTTGACTGATAACTATCTTTAAAGCTGCACAAGATAACACTCATTGGTTTATGATGGCAGTAGGTCAAACTGTTGGGTCAATAATACATATGCAATTGCTTCCAGGCAACAGAAATTGGAGGCATTTATTTAATAGATTGCTTTTGTCTCTACATTTAATGCAAACAGATTTCTGGTTCAAATGTTGGCACCTTCAATAGAGATGGCCTTAAGGAGAGCTTTGTTTATAGAGAGTTACTGGAGGGTGGAGGTATATGATAAGACTATCTGAACTGATCATTCTTAGACCCCAGGGGAGAATGATACTCTGTCTTTTAGAGGGTTTCATTGTAGATAGCTGACTTCATATGGAAAGAGTTGCTATGGAAAGCCAAAGTACGACAACCCTACAGATGTCCCTGGATGGAGGGTTGGGTAGGGAGCTCTTTAGATGAAACAATGTTTAGCTTTTGGTGTCCTGACTCAGAAGTGTATGCCCTCATCAAGGACCGCTCAGGGATATTAAGCTAGAAACCCTCAAATAGTAATCTTCCAGTGTGTGAGTGTGTGTTTGTGTGTCTGTGTGTGTGAGGGGGGAGGGGAAGGGAGGGGAGACAGGGAGATAGAGATTGTGCCTGCACCAGAGACAGACACACACACAGAACAATTAAGATAAGGAGTGTATTGGGGAGATCAGATGACTAAAATATGGGCTATCTGGTCTAACTGAATTTATGGCTTTAATTATTTACTTAGGAATGATTTACCTGTTTCAAATATTCTTTTATAGTACCTCATACACTATATTTTATTTACCTCCTAAATCCAAAACATAAGGCATACAAAGGGTCAAAAAGTCTAGTTATTTCGGGTGCTAAATAAACATTTGTTAAAGAACCAATATGGCTCAAATATGCCCCATAGGTCAATATTTTTGTCTGGGGGTCATCCATGTATAGACATCACCCTTGGCCTATTCATATTCACCCTTGCCTCTCCATATACAGTGAGAATTCACTGTGCTCCTCCTAGTTCAGGACCTGAGCTCCACTGGGTCACTTTCTTTGGGAAGAAAGAAGTCAAGGGAAAGCCTGGATCCCTCAGGCCTCCTCAGATTGCCCTGTTCTTTTATATTCATCATAGCTACACACAGAAAGAGTTCTGCTAAAGCCCTTTTGTGGCCACTAAATAGAAGGTACAGCTGTTTGTCGGAATGTACGTCAGTCCCCAAGTGGCAATGAATTTTGAATGCCACATACGACCCAGGTCCAGAGGTTGTAACCACTGATTTTCTCCTTAGTCTCGTGGCTAAGGGCACTTGACAAATGGAAATCCCACACCTATTTCTAAATACTAAATTGCTTTTCCAGTGCTATCTCATGCTATTGTTTCTTTCACAAGTAGAAAACTGATATTCTTTGTTTATTTTTAAATTGTAGATAAGCTTAAGACTGAGACTGCTCATCAACCAGACCTTGTTCTGATGGCTTGGCCACTACCAGTCATGGTTTTAGTTAAGGGGCATGAGGACTCAACGACACTCCAGAGCAAGGATTAGCCCCTTTGTACTGGCATTGGATCTAAAGACACAATTAATTAAGGACACACTGGACCTTAGTTATCTGGGTAAATCAGACTCCCCAAACAGTCCTAATCAATGATTCAAGTAATTAAAACACTGCACGTTCTTTTAAAAAAATCCTTATTTGGCTCTTAAACTAGGATTTCAGCTTCAGAATGTCTGTAAACCCTTTAAAAAATCTAATTACAAATTATTTGGTATGTAAACTCTTGTGGAAGCAAGGGAATGTACCTTCTTAACAAATTTCAAAGGGGTCTGTGATAAAATAAGAGGCTAAGAACTTCCTTAATTGGCAGGTGAAATTTCCTTAACTAGTATGTGAAAATGCATTCTAATTGTACCTGGGTTTTAAAATGTGCAGTGATTGCTAACCAAGTTTCTTATCTTCTTCCCTCAATTTTCCAAATACTTTTGTTGTTGTTTTTGTTGCTGCTGAGAGAGAAACAGAGACAGAGACAAGGAGAGAGATGGGAAGCATCAACTCGTTTCACATTAGCTGTTCACTGGTTGCTTCTCATATGTGCCTCCATGGGGTTGAGGGGGTAGGCTCAAGCGAGCCAGTGACCCCTTGCTCAAGCCAGTGACCTTGAGCTTCAAGCCACAGACCTTTGGGCTCAAGCCAGACACCTTGGGATCATGCTGATGATCCCATGCTTAAACTAATGAGTTTGCACTCAAATTGGCGACCTCTGGATTTTGAACCTGGATCCTCAGCATCCCAGGTTAATGCTCTGTCCACTGCACCACCACCAGTCAGGCTCCAAATACTTCATATAGGTTTTTATTACATAGATACTCATTTATAGCATCTGACAGAATTCTCAAAATTTATGATAAGAGATTTAAATAAAATTTAAATGTATTATTATAATCATTAATTCAACTTGGGTTGTGTTTGCCTATTTCTGCTAAATAGTCTAAATGCTGTTTAGTTTTAGCTTTGATGATGGGATCCTTTGTCAACGGTTTTTTAATTTTAAAAACTAAAATCTTGGGCCCTGGCCAGTTGGCTCAATGGTAGAGCATCAGCCTGGCATGTGGAGGCCCTGGGTTTGATGCCTGTTCAGAGAACATAGGAGATGTGCCCAGCTGCTTCTCCACTCTTCCCCCTCTCCTTCCTCTCTCTCTTCCCCTCCCACAGCCAAGGCTCCATTGGAGCAAGGTTGGCCCAGGTGCTGAAGATGGCTCCATGGCCTCTGCCTCAGGCTCTAGAATGGCTCTGGCAACAACAGAGCAATGCCCAAGAAGGGCAGAGCATCACCCCCTGGTGGGTGTGCCGGGTGGATCCCAGTTGGGCGCATGTGGGAGTCTGTCTAACTCCTTGCTTCTAACTTCAGATACAAAAACAAAAACAAACAAACAAAAAACCACGAGTATTTGCAAATGTCTAAACTCACCAAAATGTACACATTAAATAATGTGCAGTTCTTTGTATATCAATTATACCTCAAAATAGATGAAACAAAAATTATGATTGAGAACAAATCAGATAATCAAATATAGGGCTTTATTGATTTAAATAATAAAGTCAGAACCATAAACTCTTTAAAAACAACACCCAACATCTTGAGTGTTAAAACAGCAATGGAAATATTTCAAAAATAAAATGTAGAAACAGCATTACTTAAATGATTGATGCCAATGCTTGAAAAGTGAGTATCTCAGCCACACTATTTGGACGTATGGGTAGACACTAAAGCCAAACTTCTTTGAGTTGGTTGTCAAACTGTTAGGTTTCCAGAATCTATCTGGAATGGAGAGAATCTATAACGTTGCAGGTCCCTGTACATGTCATGATTGGTTCCAAGTAGTCAAAGTTTGAGCAAAATCAGCTTCTTTTCTTGAATCTGGACAGAGAGAACAGAGGAAATTTACTCTATGGGTCCTCTGTCTCCAGAACTGGGATTTTTATACTTGGATGCATATCAGAAAAATGTTAGAAAAATCTCATTGCTCATAGTCTTAGACCAATTAAATCACAATTCTCGGGGCAGATCCCAGGAATTGGCATTTTATAAAACATCCTAGGTAACTAACGTGCAGCCAAGAGCCAAGATTGAGAAACACAACTCTAGCAAAACATAAATACTTATTTTAGAATTAAATTAATACAAGGATCTTCCTTTGCTTCAGAATGTTTTAAAGGCAGCCAACCATTCATATCTCTTTTTATTTTGGCAGAGTTATTCAAAATAAAAGGGGCTGCATGCTATTGAATCCTGGAACAGCAAGAGGCATTCATGGGAAAACTAGTGACACTGACGAGATCGGGCACGTTCCGAGATTAAAACTAGTGATGCTGAAATGAAGCCTATTGTTTAATACCAATAATATAATATAGTAATGTTTATCAACATACTATATTTTGTAAAATATCAACATTTGAAGTAGTTGGGTGAAGGGTACATGAGAACTCTCTGTACTACCTTTGCAATTCTTCTGTAAGTCTAAGTTTTCAAACAAAGTTTTATATTTAGGTGAAAGGAAGAGAGATAGTGAGGCAGACTCCCCGCATAATCCCTGACCAGAATTCAGCTAGCAACCCCATATGGGGCTGATGCTCAAGTACCTAGCTATTTTTAGCACCTGACGCTGATGTGCTCGAACCAACTGAGCTATCTTCAGTGCTTGGGGCCATGCTGGAACCAACTGAGCTATTCTTGAACCAATTGCGCCACTGGCTGTGAGAAGGGAAGAGAGAAAGAAGGGTGAGAAGGAGGGGAAGAGAAGCAGATGGCCACTTCTCCTGTGTGCCCTGACTGGGATCGAACCTGGGATGTCCATATGCCGGGCTGATGCTCTACCTACTGAGCCATCAGCAATGTCCTAATGTTTAAAAGTTAAATTTAAAAAAGAGAAGGTACAGCTGGTATGAAGGCTACAATATTGTGGATTAGCTAACAATATTAAATATCTGTGGGCATAAAGTCTTGCACTGTGTACTTGGACACTTTACTCATAAACACAATTTACAGAACGAGAGAAGCTTAGAGAAACTTTCAATTTTCTGTCTGCATTCTGCTCTATGTATCTTTTATTCCAGGCCCATCCAGACCCAACACTGCTGGTAATATCTTACACTTCCACGGCGTTTTATGGTTTATAACACTTTCCAAGTGTTAGTCATGTTTAATTTGTATGAGGAAATAGGCAATACATAGGGTATACCATGGACTGGAATAAAGAATGAAACTTCAACTGAATTTGATTATAAAATACACAGTGTGGAACTTGCAGAAATATCATATACACACATATGCACCCACCCACAAACACTTTACATGTCTCTGTACAATGTACAATTTGAAAACATGGTTATTAAAAGATCTTATGTTAGTTTCTAGGAGCACATATTACAAGGCTAAAGCTTACTGACATATGATCACCAACCTAGACTAAGTCACACCCACAGGCAAGCACTCATCCCACCCATCCCCCCTTTTTGTTTTACCAGGAAAAGGAGAAAAGTTCAGATTATCAAAGACGCCACTCGTCAACATCCATTGGCCCAGATGCTGTCAGGTCATGACTTTGCCCTGAGTCATGACCATACCCTTTGTTTCTGTCTCCTGTCCTTCATTTCCTGGGTGCCCCTGACATTCCCTGTTTCCCCCGTGACTCAGGTCCACCTGCCAGTTCTTTTTCAAGAACTGTCTGCAAGCTGCTGCTCTTTCCAGCTGATCTGCTGGCCTCACAGACTCAAGTGAAGGGATGGTGGGGACCACACTTTCTCCAGGCTGTGCCAGGAGATGGCTAACATTCTCTTCATTCACCACTCCTCACAGAGGCCAATACCACTCCAGGGCGATGGGGGTGTTCCTCCAGCCTGGCCTCATAAATATGCACACATACACTTTCCTGGCCAACCGAGGCAACAAGAACACATTGTCACTCGGTGGCGGTAAGTGGGCTGTGCTGCATGCCCCCACTTTCATTCCTGTGATGTATGGTTTTTGCGCTTGTCCATCTCAGGACAGTGACTTTCTACCTGATAGTCAACTCCTGGCCAGTGCTGTTAAGGCGGGGACTTGACACAGCGAGCAGGTGTGTTTCTTCCTCACTGGCCCAGGACTACATACTCACTCTTTGATTCTTTTTTATTCAACAGGGAAGTCTAACTGGGACTCATGTGAGGTCATGGGATCTTTGAGAAGAGTATTGGTATTTGGGAAGTGTGAACAGTGGGACATGATTAATTGAACCTTCTGGTTTCCTTTTAGTTAATGACGAATGTATGAATAGCAATTTTGGGGGTTTACAGTGATTCTCGGGAGAAAGGGTAAAAACAGCTGCACTTGGGAAAGTAGCTGTTCTCAATGTATATTTGAAAGCATTATTTTCATTACTAGGCTGTCTCCTTTCCACCCCAGTCCTCTATCTGTGGCTCTACCCATAAGCACAGTGATCCCTCCAGACCAGGGACCACCACTCCTGCCTCCCTTCTGGTTCAGTTCCCGACAGGCTAAGGGCCAGGGGTAGACCTGGTTTCTCTTACCTTTGTTGAGGAAGATGCGACTGCCCATTTCCTGTTCCCTGATCACCCTACCATCTGAACTTTCACTAATTCAGAGGGCGATCACATGTTTCAGTTTGCCCAAGACAGTCCCAATTTACATGGCCTTTTATTCTTAAGGTCTTGATTTGTGGTCCCTCAGGCTCAGCGTCTCCAGGTACAGACCCATCTGATCACCTCTCCCACTCACCAATGTGGCTGCCTCCGGTTCTTACATCTGAACCTTCCTGCCTTGATGGCACCCACTTAGTGGATGGTGCATGGCCTGCCCTGTGCTGTCCTGACCACCCAATAACCCAACCCTCTCCTATTAGCATTTTAGAAAATCATCTCTGTAATTCTAAGAATTTGCAGGAGTGTGTGTGTGTACACACAGAGAGAGGAGGAAATTATTGAACATTTTTTATTTCTTTTTTTATTCATTTTAGAGAGGAGACACAGAGTGAGAGAGAGAGAAAGAGAGAAAGGGGGGAGGAGCTGGAAGCATCAACTCCCATATGTGCTTTGACCAGACCAGTGCAGGGTTTTGAACTGGCGACCTCAGTGTTCCCAGGTCGATGCTTTATCCACTGTGCCACCACAGGTCAGGCTGAACATTTTTTAGAACACATTTTTATCTAGCAAGTGGTGCAGATTTTTCACTGTACTCCGTTGCTAACAGTATACTGAGAAGAAAATTAAAATTTTAATAAAGATATTTAAGTTATTTGAAAACTTTTTATTTATTAATTTTAGAGAGAAAGAGTAAGGGAGAGAGAAAGAGGGACAGAAATATCGATTTGCTGTCCTACCCATTCACGCCTTCACTGCTTGGTTCTTGTACATGCACTGACTGGAGATTGAACCTACCACCTTGGCATGTTGGGACGATGCTCTAACCAACTGAGATACTCAGCCAGGGCCAAGATGTTTCTTATTTGTGTTGCAAAATACCACTTTATAGAGCCAAAATGAAAGAAGACCATTATACTTTTCTTCAGAGGAGTGATATGAATTTCTGATTTTTATATTCTATTTCAGCTTAGACATTGAAACTGCATAGATACTTTCATTTTGAATGTATCATCAAATTTACTTCCTGTTATTGTTATCCTAACACTAGAGAGAAAAGTTTATTTCCAGAAGTTTTCATTTAACTTTAATAGAAAACAAACCACGCAAATCTACTAAAAAAAAAAATGGTTCTGAACACAAACCTGCTTGATTATAAAAACTAGTTTACTTAATAATTTCATAATGAGCATCATCCTAATTACATACTTTGGCCATTCCAGGAATGATCACAAGGCCTTTGAAATTCAAATTATGAACTTGGACTGACCCCATACCACAGGATCCAAGTGGCCTGCAGCTGATTTCCCTGCTGACAGTTGGGATAGGGAATTTCAAATTTCCTTTCAGGTTGGGAGGGTTCGTGGGGCACTTACGTTTCATCTGTGAAGGCTATTCCAAAGTATTCCTTTTCTTTCAGATTGAAGTGAGATGCCACGAGGTCAAGTAGTTCCTTGGCCAAAAGCTTGGGCTGGAGGGGGAACAAAATGGGAAAAAGGGTAGGATGCAATTTACGATTCACATAACTTTTAAAATGCAATGTCTCAAAGCTCTAGTGCATCAATGTAAATGACTTTTATAAAACCCAAAAGAGTAGACAATTAGGACATCCCTGAGTGAAGAGCCAAGTACAGATGGAGCCCTTCTGCCTTGTGTTCTACTAGTCTATTCCCCCAACAAATGGGACCTGCTCAGCCCCAGGGCCGTCAAACCCTGTGGCTCCCCTTCCCCACAGAAGAGAAGAGCTCCAGCTGAACTGACAGAAAGATGCCTTATTTAAAAATATACAGACACATAAAATAAATATATATATTATGTTACAACATACATATTTATATATTTTTATAATAGATGGTTAATATTTACTTATTTTTAATTACTTAATAATTTAAATATTAGTTATTTAATATTTACTTAATTATTGACATATAATGAATATATTCTATATTCTATAATATATATTTGATGTCAACTATATATGAACATATTATATATCATAAAACATTTAAGATATATTAATATATTTTAAAAATTGTTACACTATACCATAATTATATTATTATAGTTAATTGATTACATATTATATCTATTATATATATGCATTTAACATATATAGTATACTACTCACAAACATTAGGGGATATATCAAAATTAGTGATAAAATATCCTTAATTTTTGTAAGCAGTATATTTGCTAAGTGCCAGGCCCTGCTCTAAGCACTTTACAATATCAGCTTATTTAATACTCATCACAGCCCAATGAGGTGGTCCTATCATTGAATATCATTAAACAAAATATCTCTGTTTAAGTACTGAAGCTGGGATTAGAATCCTGGCTCTGGACACTCTGCCCTTGAACATACTATATGCTGCCGTAATTAAAAATCCGAACAATAAAATTACCTCTTGCAAGAAATGTTATTATGTCCAAAGGGCCTTGGGAATAGTATTTAAAAATGAACTGAAAATTCATCTTCTGTCTGGCTTTCTGAAGAAGATCAGCATTTACCTAATTATATTTTTATCATAAACTCTTCTTAAAGCGTCTCTGCCAATGTAAAGGAGTGTCCCAGAGCTCTATTAGGGGCACAGGGTAAGAGCTGGTGTTCCTCTCTGCTGCCTCAGGTCTGGGCTCACAGACAGCCAGCCTCTGGACCTCAACAACTGTAAACTGACTAGTGAAACCAGCTGGGAAAGAAAGGAGTGGGTTTGAATTGAGGGCAGAGCTAGATCCCACAGAAGATGTAAATCAACAGGAGAATCCATCCTGATAAAGCAGAGCCATCTAATATTCTATACTTCTGTTCACACTAAAATTTGGAAAAGTGTGAAAGCAATCTGTGAACTAGGGAATTCAAGACTTTATGTAACACATTCCTTCAAAAATAGTAGCAACCTGCCATGAGAAATGTAGTGCAGCACATGTGGCCTGTCTCAGAATGTCACTGATGAGTTACAGAGTGGAATCTAAGAGGACGGGGCTCCTGCGGCTTCTAGCTGTGTGTGCTACATGCTGCTGTGGACTGTGCTACCAGCACCTCCTTCACCGCCACAAGGTGCCTGCCTGCCCAGATACAAAGCATTTAATGAAGAGATTGTGACTCAATATAAGGCAGCATGGCTGATTTTTTTAAAAAATATATTTTATTTATTGATTTTAGAGATGGGGGGTGGGAAGATTGGAAGGCATCAACTTGAAGCAGTTGCTTCTTGTATGTGCCTTGACCAGGCAAGCTTGGGATTTCAAACAGGTGACCTCAGCATTGCAGGTTGATGCTTTATCCACTGTGCCACCACAGGTCAGGCCAGTATCGCTGATTTTTAAATTACAATGTACCATATTTCCCCATGTATAAGACACTCCCATCTATAAGACGCACCTTAATTTTGGGGCCCGAAATTTTAAAAAATGTATTACATAAAGTTATTGAACTCAAGTTTTATTCATCATAAAATTCATACAACTCCTCATCACTGTCAAAACTCCCATCCATTAGCTTGTCCTCATCTGTGTCTGATGATGAATCACTGTCTTCATATATTGCCTTTTCCTCAGTTCTACCTATAACATTTAAAATGCCACAACCACTGTATAAGACACACGCAGTTTTTAGACCCCAAATTTTTCAGGAAAGGGTGTGTCTTATACATGGGAAAATACAGTAACATAATTTATCTGATTGCCGCCCCTTTCAAAGTAGTGTCAGTGTTTCTACGATGCTTGCTACTTCTTATTACATTTTTTATAATCTTTTGTGTTTGCCTTCAAAGTTTGTGTTCCACTTGTAAAAGCATCCTTACTGTTGATAAATTTTACACTCAGAATAAATTTTTTTTCAATGGGCGGAAGTCACTGGAAGTCAAGTCTACTGAATGGGGACAGAGAAGGAGGAGGAGGTGAGCACATTGAGTCAAACTAGTTTTATAAAATGAGGTGTGACTATAAAGTAATTATTGTGGGTTCTCAAGGGTTTCCAGCCCCAACTTGGAAACGATAGAAATAAGACTGCCTTCTCTTTGAGAGGTAACCTTTACAGCCTACACCTCAACAGAACTGATCAGAGATACACAAATTTACCCAGGAAGAGAACGAATTATAGTCATGTACCATTTAACAATCAGTTACATTCTGAGACATGCATCATTAAGTGATTTCATCGTTGTGCAAATATCGAGTGCACCTATATAAATCCACATGGTCTAGAGCCCAGTGTTTTTCAGCCAGTGGTCTGTGAGCTGGTTCTAGTCTGCCAGAAACTTCATGCTAGTCCATGAAAGAGTTAGCCACCCTGATGTTCACAAAAGTTCTGGTGAACTAGCACTGGTCCGCAGACCAGTAGTTGAAAACCACTGGTCTAGCCTACCACACATCCAGGCTACATGGTATATAACCTATTACTCCTAGGCTCCAAGCCTGTGCAGCATGTTAAGTACAATAATCATTCCACAGGAAGGGTGGGGCAAATGAAGGCGTCTGTGTGGAGGGGGCTGGAGAAGCAGTGAGGAGAGGAAGGGGAGCTGGGGAAGCAACACTGACCTATCCAACAGGCCCTGATGTCTGTCTTCAGGGACAAGAACTTTTATGTGGTAGAACTGGGACTACTTTAACTGATCCTACTAAACACTCAAATTACCTACTTTGTGTTCCTTCTTCCGATTCCATCCTTCCAAAAGACCTTATTGAGGTATATCTGTCTCAGTTATGGTGCTGACAACCACCTATGATTGTGTTACCATCTAAAATAAGAGAGGGTCATTCCTTTACCAGTGAAGATTCTGGCCAAGAGAAGTCAGGCAGTCTGGGTCAAGCCAGGATTCCACATGAACTCAAGCTGGCATCAGAGGTCACCTGTTAACCCTTTGCCATCCTGCCTCTACTTCCTGGGTATCAAGAGGTCAAGGATCATAAGCCAGGAAGTCTGTGCCTGGAAGAGGGATCCAGCACACTGACATCTTAGTTATCAGTATTGACCTATATATACATCAGTACTTTGAAGTTGGTTAACGTGAGTCTTCCCTTGAAAATGGGAAATAAAGTTTCTGAGCCTATGGAGCTAAAACCTTGACTCAATACACTGAAGAAGTCACGAGAGTAATGGCTGCCACTCTCGGAGCCTCATGGCTTTTGGACTTTTAGCCTTTTCATGGTGATGTATTCTTGTTGCCACAAACCTTTATATACTGGAATTTCTACAGTGAGAAAATGAATTTTCTTGGTGACTCATAAGCTGAAGGTAACTAAAAGGCTCTGACCAACAGCATCATCACGGGAAGAAACATCTCACACTCACTCTTTTCAATGATGCACCTGTTTGGATTCCTATTGTTGGTTTAAAAAAAATGTTTTTTTGTGACAGAGAGAGACAAAGAGAGGAACAGATAGGGACAGACAGATAGGAAGGGATAGAGATAAGAAGCATCAGTTCTTCATTGAGGCTCCTTAGCTGTTCAATGACTGCTTTCTCATACATGCCTTGATGGGGGTTGGGGAGCTACAGCAGAGCCAGTGACCCCTTGCTCAAGCCATTGACCTTGGGCCTATCCCAATGACCATGGGGTCATGTCTATGATCCCATGCTCAAGCTGGTGAGCCCATGCTCAAGCCAGATGAACCTGCACTTAAGCAGGCAACCTCAGGGTTTCGAACCTGGGTCCTCTGTGTCCTAGTCCAATGCTCTATCCACTGTACCACCACCAGGTCAGGCTGCATGTTTTTTTTAAAGTTAGTCCCATTACTTCCCAATGAAGAAAAGCCTACATTTATTACCCACAATTTGCAAATGGGGAAATAAAGGCATTTAAGAAGAAGAAAGGCATTCAGAAAATGTGGAACTACAACTCCAGAATTTCCGGTACCTTTGAAAGCCATATCCTATATGATTAATGAGTCATTATGTTGTATACCTGAAACTGACATAATGTTCTAGGTCAATAAGATCTCAACAATAATAATATAAAAAAATCACAGTCTACCTTCCATCAGTGACAACACTCCTACCAGCTGGTGGATGTGTAGTATGAGTAAGAAATAAACCTCATTGTGAAGCCACTGAACCATGTGGGATTGTATGTCATAAACAGCACAACCTAGCTTACTTTCACTGACCAGACACCAAACCTTCGCTTCTCTGAATGGTTGGTTTAAAAGCATATAAGGCATTAGCCCTAAGTTTCCTGATCTTGCAAACTAAGACAGTATCCTACACCTTTATAAACTTTTCCTAAACTAATTTAGAGAAAGTTGCTGAGTAAGCAAAAAGCTTTATGCTCCTATGTACTTTGAAGGGATGTTTACAGAATCCTGATGATTATAATTTGACAATTACTTGTGCTATAAACATCTGTGGAGTTTGCAAGAATTGGACCAGGAGCGAGGCCAAAAGGCTGTAGCCCAGTCAAGTCCCTCAGGGCAAGCTGTGCAGGGTCTCCATGTGCACCCAAGCAAGGCAACACTGTGCATCTTGGGTTAGAGGCAGCCTGCTCTGGGTCACTGCCCTGTGACCTCTGAGGTCACTACAGGGCGGGGCAAAAGTAGGGTTACATGAGTATGCAAAACACAGAGTTTATTCTTGTACTTTTTTATTAATTATTGTATAATTTTTCATAAGAACAACTGTAAACCTACTTTTGCCCAACCCTGTATATTTAAGACCTTCTCTCGGCCTGCGATGAACTTTTTTCATTCAATAGCTTTTGGGAGGAGGGCAGAATAAGTCGTCATCATCACTAGTCCGACTCTACCACCCAGATCTGAGTTCCCATGGGCTCTGGACTTTTACAGTGGGGAACCATGCACATATCAGCACACACAGAGCTCTGGAAGAGGCCTGCCTACTGCTCTGCCTCCTTCCATCTGAAGTGGGATAGGATTAGATTGTGCTGATCACAAGCACATTTCACACAGTTGTAGGACCATGAAGTGCTCTGGACACATGCCCTTGAAAGATCCAGGTGATCTCTGTGAGCTGTCAGGTCAAGTCTAAGGAGAAGAATCTGATGACAAGGTGGTTCCCCGGCACCTCTCCAACCCTCCAAAGAACATTTTACCATCATTCACTCATTATATCACCACTTTAAACTTCACATGGTCTGGCACCTGGCCAGTGGCTCAGTAAATAGAGTGTTGGCCTGGCATATGGATGTCCTGGGTTTGATTCCTGGTCAGGGCACACACGAGAAACAACCATCTGCCTCTCTTCCCCTCCTTCTCCCTCTTCTCTCTTTCTTTCCCTCCTGCAGCCAGTGGCTCGATTGGTTCGAGGTGGCCTTGGGTGCTGAGGATAGCTCAGTTGGTCAGAGTGTGTCAACCCCAGGCACTAAAAACAGCTCCATACTTGACCATTGGCCCCAGATGGGGGTTGCCAGGTGGATCTTGGTTGGGGTGCATATGGGGGTCTGCCTCACTATCTCTCCACCTCTCACCTAAAAAAATAAATAAACTTCACATGGTCACATCCCAGACAAGCTCTCAGACAAACTGTAGCACCTCTCTAAGCCTCAGTGCTCTCACCTGTAAAATGATGAACTAGGTTCATGAAATGGATTACTGCCCAAAGAAGGTAATCATTATGTAGCTTCTTCCTTCCCTAAAAATTGCCCAGTCTTCTTAAGGGTCTGTTTACCCAGGTGAAAAAACTTTACAACCATTCTGGATTCTGCCTTGATCTCTCAAATACAAGCAGTTAATACACATCCCATCTTTCTTATATCATCTTGGGTAAATCACTTACCCTCTCTGTGCCTCAATTTCCTTAACTGCAAAACGGGGACTGTACCCACATCACAGGGCTGTTACGGGGATAAAATGAGTTAATATCAATCTACACGAGGTACTTAGAGAGTAGCAGGAATGTTCTATGGGTTCATTATTATTTCAGACCTTCATGACCTCACTTAGGAATTCTGATAATAAACTTAATATCAAATGCCAGCCTGATATTTAAGGCCACTTCTGTATAGAGGCCCAGTTTACCTAGCCAACCTCCCTTCTCGCCAATTACCTACAAAATCACTCATTTCAGTTCAATCTATTTGTATCAGACTAATGAAAATACCAATCTCATCTTCATTTCCATCCCTTTGCTCACTCTACCCTCTCTCCTTCCCCTTCCGTTTAAATTTTATCCTGCTCAAGGCCACTGCTTTTAGGAAGCCTTCCTTGACCAACATCCCACCTCTAAATGGTGTCTTCTCCTCTGAGTTCCTCTAGCATTTACCAAATATATGTACCTCATTTACCTTGGCATGCCTGCTCTTATGTTAAGATGAATTTATTTTAATTAAAAAAAAATTTTAATTGTGGTAAATAGACATAGCATTATAATTCACAATCAAACATTTTTCAGTGTGTAGTTCAGTACTGTTAAGTACACTGCTCACAAAAATTAGGAGATATTTTATTACTTCAAATTCATTCTGAAATGTCCCCTAATTTTTGTGAGCAGTATATTATTTGCACTGTTGTACAACTTATCTCTAAAACTTTTTATCTTGCAAAACAGAAACTCTGTCCCCATTAAACAACTTCCCACATCCCCTCCTCTATCAGCCCTGGGCAACCACCATTCTCCTTTCTGTCTCTATAAATATAAGATAACCTGGAGATGTTTTCTTTGAACATATGTACCCTGATTTATTAATGTCACCCCATTAAAATTTAAAAAAAAAGAAGTCAAAAAAATTTGATTTTAGATATGTCACATAAGTGGAATCCTAAACTATTTGTCTTTTGTGAATGGCTTATTTCACTTAGTGTAATGTTCTCAAGGTTCTTTCATGTTGTAGCACGTGTCTGAAATCCCTTCCTTTTGTATGGATAGAACATTTTGTTTATTCAGTCATCTATCACTGGACACTGAAGTTGCTTCCCGGTTTTTGCTACTGTGAATAGTGCTGCTATGAACACAATGAGTGAATTCTGTGTAACATGGTTTGTTACATTCTGTTGCTGCTGAATGGTGGCCTCCAAGTGGCCTGCCCACATCCTGATCCCTGGAACCTGTGACTATTACCTAATTTTGCAACAGTGGGATTGAGACTGTTGAGAGGAGGAGCTTTTCCTGGATTATCCAGGTGGACCTTGGATACAGCCACAGGGAGAGAGGCAGAGGCATTTTTTGACACAGAGACACAGGAGGGAAGGCCATGGGAAGACAGAGACAGAGTTTGGAGTGATGAAGCCACATGTCAAGCAAGGCTGGCAGCCAGTAGAGACTAGAAGATGCAAGAAACTGATTTTGCCCTCAAGCCTCTAGAGAAATACAGCTCCTTTCCGCCTGCAAAAGTATCCTTTCCTGTTATGCTAAGCCACCAAGTTGATGATTTGTTACAGCAGCCACAGAACACTGATATATACCCTCAGTCTGAAACCCCAAAGATCTCTTACCCCCCACAGCATTAGGCACACACCTCTGAGTCCTAGGAAATTCACTATCTGTTGGTTGGTTGGGATGTGAGTAAACTGAGGTCTCAGGTGAAAGCTCTTTAATAGTGTTTGCTCCTGTCTTTAGAGAACCAGTGACGTGGACAAGGGAGTCACATTCAAGTGTCCAGCCTTTGTCTTAGAGATGACCCTGGCTCAGTCAATGGCACAGTGGGCTTCACTTCAGTGAATTCTCTCCTCAAGACCCTTTTAGTCACTATTTCCTTGGGCATCTCCCAGATTCTAAATCAAAGAAATTGCCACTTCTGAATTAAGTGCTTTAAAAAATTTAAGGTCCTGGCCAGGTGGCACAGTGCATAGGAGTGTCATTCCAGTGCATGAGGTCGTGGGTTCAATCCCGGGTCAGGGCACAGATGAGAGGCAATCAATGAGCTCACAACTAAATGGAACTAAGTGGAACAAGGAGTTGATGCTTTTTTCTCTCCCCTCCCCCTGCCCAAGCCAATGGAAAATATTAAAAAAAAAAAATCTTTTTAAACATCAAATGGCTCGCATCTGTGCTTCCCAAGATATCAGGGTCTGAAGACTGAACCCATCACCTCTACCCCCCTCTCCAAGGCTGTTTTGGACAATTTGTTTTGCACAGTGCCCTCTGGGCTGCCAGTAGACAGCTCCACGACTGGGCCACACTTGCCTACCCTGACGGCACTGCTGGGCCCCAGAACCCACGAAAGGTGATTCCCTCCTGCTCTGGAGAAGTAGGCGGCACCGTGAAGCCTGCAGAAAGGGCCAGGTGCTGATGATGGAAAGAAGCAGGTCAGCCTGACCTTCCTTTCCAACTTTTCTGAAAACCTGAAGGAAGAGAGGGGAGTGAAGAAGGAGGCTCTGAACAAATGATGCAGTACAGGGATGCCTCTTTGAAGCCCTGCCTGTTATTGTGCTTCCTGGAGCAGCTGATCCTGGTTCTGCCCTCCCCCTGCCCCTGCCCCTGCCCCTGCTGCGAGGGGTGAGGCAATAAGCAGGCAATGCTCACTGGCAGCTCAGTATCCCTGGGGAGGGGGTGCTGGGGAGGGAGGAAAAGCATGAGGTCATTCTGCACACAGATGGGTCTGGCTGCTCCTCCTGATGCTTGGGCTGATTAGCTGTGGGGCTGCTTCCTTCTGGCCCTCTCCAAGCAGCTCCTGGGTTTTGGGGAGACCACTTCCTTTACACAGGTTGATGGGGACCATGCTCTTCTGGGCAGGCTGGGGAGGTGGGTCATAAAACTACGTGGGTCCTGCCAGAGGGAGCATCTATCTTGGAGGTCCCCATTCAGTCTGAACACCAAGTAGTTAGTGGACATGAGATATGACCAGCTTAGGCGTGACCAGAAGCAGAGTGTTTCAGCAAAGCTGTTTAAAGACATGGTCAATACTAAGTTTCCATTGACTGGATGTGGCCTGGGTTCCAGCACTGTCCTAGGTGCGTTATAGGAACTGATGGAGTCAGTCCTCACCCAAGGAGAAGCACACAGAGGAATACCTTGCCAAAGGCACTCAGACCTTAACCCCACAGTAAGGGAGGTGTCAGTCACCTATGAATGAATGCTGGATGATGGGAAGAGCCAGACAGACCAGCTACCCAACCCACTTCACTTCCGGGGGAGGAAACTAAGTCTCAGGGTGTTGAGAAGCCTGTCCAAGGGCAAGGGAGGTCAGCTTAGGTGCTAGCATAGGCTTGAACAGCCTTTCTGCCATTCGCTCAAGTAGGGGACTGAGTGGTCATATCAGGAAAGGCTGCAAAGCTCTGAAGCAGGAAGGAAACCAAAACAAAACAAAGGGCGATGACAAGTGGGTCCTCTCAGGCAAAAGGTGGTCACTGGCACACACTAGGCAAAGGTCCAGCTTTCCTAATACCTCTGGCTGCTATCCCCCCACCCCCAGCATGGTCATCTTGTCCAGGCCACAGGCCACCTCCTGCAAGCTCCACTTACACCATTTCATTTCATCTTCAAAGCAACTCCGCAACATTCACTGATGGAGACACTGGGGCTTGGAAATGTTAGTGTGCCCCCCAAGTAACACTCCCCCAAGGGCAAATGAGGAGCATAAGTCTGGGGCTGCCTCCAAAGCTTCAGTTTTACACGCTGGGGTACAGACCCAGCAGGGAACAAATAGTCCAATCAGGAAGGGTTGGAAGCTGCTTTCTCTAAATGCAATAAAATACTGCTAGCAGTAAGTGCTGGGTGGGCAGGGGTCAGATTTTGGCAACACTGTAGCCCTGCACCTGGTACAGTGCCTGACAAATTGCAGGCACCTGGTAAAGGCTGCATGTTGTACAGCCGGATAGACAAAAGCATCTCTGATTGTTACACCAGCTCAGCAGGGAAGCTGACCACAGCAGAGGGGGAAACCTGCATCCTCACTCCAGACTGGGTCTGAAGCAGAGACTGCTAGGCAGAGACAGTAGTTGCCACAGAGAGCTGGATGGGTCCAGATGCCATATGCTCAGATAGATGTGTGAGCCACCAGGTTTCAATCTAATCATGTGCCTCCAGGTACCCAGGAAGGAGCGGCGATGCATATGGAGGCAATGTAACTTGTAAAATCAGGAAAGGAGGTTCAGTATCCATATTCCTAACCTTATTTTAGCTGACTTCTTCCTTCTAACCCAGCATCTCCCCACAACTAACTAGGGCTCACAATCAGCCCCTTGAATTGCTTCCCTCCACCTCCTCCCCGTTCTCTCCTTCCAGTTAACTGCCATTTAACCTTTTTGGTTCCCAGTTGTCTCCCCTCACCTGCCACCCACCTTTATACTATTCCTATATACTTTTCTTCATATTAGTTTATTCCATGGTTCTCGTCCTCCTATTTCCACATTGTTTCTTCCTCATTTTGCTAAGAGACACCCTGTCTCAGGTTCAGAAAAGTTGCAGTTACTATTGGTCTGGGAAGCCATCTCCTCCATGCATGTGAATGATGCCCGACGGGAAGGCTCTGACAGGCGTACATAATTATTGCTCCTCCAGAAATGCAAAGTACTCATGCTAGCAGGCTGGGGAGCCTGCTTTATTCAGGATCTGCCCCCTCGGGACTCCGGGCAGCGGGCAGGTGTTCATTAGGGAGTGCCTGCCGATTAACAAAGAAAGCTCCAGACTCTCGCCTGCTCAGGGCAATGTCATAAGGACAGCTCACCCAGCACGGCTCCCCTCAGCAGCCTCTCTGCATTATTGAAATGATAACTGTTTAGTGAGAAAAAAACACAAAAAGACACAGAGGACTCCATGTGTCTCCACAGTAGGACTGTCAGGTATGCAGCCCCAGCCCAGAGATGCAGATATGGGGGTGCAAAGCAAAGCTTCTTGGGGTTCAAGTTTCGTCCTTCATGGCCACGTCTACCACTGCCATTTCTTTTTCCTTTAAGATAGAGCCCGCTCTGCATACTCTGCCAGGACCCTCCCTTGTCCTACAATGAGTAACAAATTACTATTCTGTATGTAAACTGTCCGTATATGTACTAGGTGAAGTGAGTTCTCCGGGATCAAACTGGCAGGTCGGTTACCTTTCTGGTGGGCCAAATGGCACAGGACCAAATCAAATGTGGGGTCTTTGTGACACTGCATCCTGAATTACTCCCTCCACTTGATGCTCAGGAAAGAGTGGAGAAGGGCCTCATCCAAGAGCACAGGAAATCAGAGTTCTGAAACAGGCTCTGCATGGTCCAGACAGAAGCCATAAAGCTTTAAGCAAGATTCAGTCATTCTAATAAACCGTTTTGAAGTCAGCAGGAGCTAGGAGCTCTTAGGTGTTTTGTATGCAATACGGCAGAAGGAAGCGTATGGTGAGGCCATTTTCAGGGACAGGTAAGGTGGTTGCTCCTACCTTCCCAATGTATGTAAGGAGTGTGGCTCACATGATACCAGCTGTCCTTTGTCTAGAGTGTGGTGTGGTTGTTCAATGTGGTTTGCCTTCTAGTATGATGGTCATGAGAGCAGGGGAGTAAAATAAAAAATATATATACACACTCAATGTGTGTGTGTGTGTGTGTGTGTACATATTGCCATGACTGATCTTAAAATTAAGTGCCCTTTTCATGCAATCTAGGTAGTAGATTTGTGGACAGACAAAGAGAATTGAAAACCCAATTCTCTTTCATGTGTAAAGTGATCAGCATTTTCTTTCCCTTTGAAGTGTTGGGGGGATAATATCTATCTTACAGGGTTGTTGCAAGGATTCCAAAAATGATTCTTATGGTCTACAGTACCTAGGGCATGAAAGGTGCTCAGTAAAAGCAGGTCCCCCTTTTCTCCTTCAATCAGTAACTGAATCCCCATAGAAATCACTTATCCCCTTATCACTATGATAAGGAGCTACTCTGATCAGAATCTAAATCCTCTTTTGACAGAACTGTCATATCCTTTATCTCAGAAACCATGAATAAATCATTACTACACAGTTTAAAGAGAACAGAAAGCAGACGACTTCCCTTGGAATTGAACTTACTCAGGCAGACTCACCCTAAATAGCACACCTCCTCCACTCCCCGTGTCTGCTCAGTAACACCCGCTCCACGCACTGCATTAATTTACCTTCTCAAATCTGTCCCCACCTCCTGCTCCTATAGGTTAAAATGGCATTTCCTGGCTAAAGAAAAAAGTGAAAGGAGTCTCCGGCTTCAGGGGTACGCCCCGCAGCCTACCCCACCCGGAGACAGGGCACTGGCTTTCCCATGACTGTCAGCACTTTTTAACTTGGAAGTTCCCCAAGAGCCCTCCCTGTGGGTCCCTTCCCTTCCCCGTTGCTCTTGCAAATTGCTGGCAGGTATGAGCTAGAGAGATGCACTGTGCTCTGCCAGGGTGTCATCTTAAATATACTTAAGAAGGTACTCACACTGGGGTAGGAGATGGATGAAAGTGTACAGGTACAGGTTTCCCGGGAGGGAAAAGAGGGAAGATTTACTTATGGCTGAAAAATATTTATTCCTGAAGAGCAGTTTCATTCAAGTCAGACAAGCAACACTGCAATGGGCATGGCCGCCTCTCCCCTGTGCCATGCTAATTAAGTAGACAGAACAGATGCTATGCTGTGGGGGTCCAAAGAGAAGTCGTGCTTATAATACTCTCATTCTCAGATCAAAATATTATTTTACTATTAACTTGTAGCCCCCAGCCCCACTTCCAGAAGGTTTGGAGGAGGCTTAGACTATTTTAAATGATATAAAATATGGGGATTAAGAACATAAATGAGACGAAGTCCCCTGAGGATGATCAGGCTATGAGATAAACTAATGCTTGCCGCTAGCACAGGGCTTACTATGGTCCACGGGCAGACTGAAGAAACGGACTAAGTTCACATACATAGGCAAGACTTTTCCTGGAAGTACACCCAAGAAGGAATTTATGATTCTGCATGTAAGTAAGGGACAGCAGACAGCCTGTCTTGAACACAGTCCCCAGGAACGATAGTAATGCAGCTCACAAGAACAGTCTCAAAGTTCAGGCCCAATGACGCCCAGCACATAAGCTCCCTGTGCACCCTTCTCCTCACTTGGGGCAGATTTTAAAGTGATCTCCTGAAACCTGATGGGTTATTCTGGGACAGACCTGATCTTAGATATTTATAAAAGTGAATTTAGCCAGGAATTTTGGAGGGAACATTTTATTAGGTTTTTAACACCTGCTAATGATGGCCATTAGGCAGCTTGGCACTGATACTCCCTCTTGATTCTGATGCCAAGCCACAAAACAAATATAAAATCAGTCCCAATTCAGGCAAAGCAAAACAGCCCTCTGTGGCCTGATAAGGTACAGGAAGAAATGACATTCAAAAAATCAAAAAAGCGAAAGAGGGTGAACTGAGCCAAGTACTCTTGGATCTGAGTGGGATGGACCAGAAGTGGTAGGCAATGGTGAGGCAGAGAATGGCCTGGACCCACGTTTTCACTTGGGTAGGTCTGCAAGCACAGCCTAGGAGACGGGCAGTGGGCAACCCACATGTAGGGTGGGTGGGAGAGCGGGACAGAGAAGGGGTCCCACTGCTCCCACCTGCTGCTGAGGAGCCCTGTTGCCCTGTTCTTTCCTGGGGGGCTCCACCATTGTAAATCTATTCACAGGGCCTCCATGACCCTTCTCTCTCTCTACTGACCAAACTACCTCTTATTCAAGACCCTGTGAAATAACCACTCTGCAGACAGTGCTGCCTGATCTCACATCCTTCTCTGGTTGCCCATCCTGGCCGGCCCAGTGGTCAACGGCTAAGCGCCACATGCAGAGAGGACTATCAGTCTTTTCTGATGCACTTGTCCCACAGCAGTTTCATCTTATTCATAGTCTATTTCTTTTGAAGAATGACATCCTAAAAGAAAAAAATATAGCCACATATTGGAAGCAGAAAGGGTGTCTGTCCTATGCAACTTTGTTTCCATAATGCCTGACCCAAATGTTCAATGTTAAATGATTTCATGTGGATGGATGGATAGATAGATGGATGGATAGATAGAAGGATGGATGGAGAGTAAGGCTGAGACAGGATTTGAGCAAGAAAAGCCTTCATACTTATCAAAACCAGTGTCCCTTGAGTTCCATTCATAGGTCAATGTCCTTCTCAACCCTCACATGTGGGGCTGTGGGGGAGCTCATCTCCTCCCTGGTTCTAACTCTTACCAAATTCAAATGTCTCCCAAAACCAGCAGAAACTCCTTCCTCAGTAGAAATCAGAGAGATATCTTCAGCAGCTAGGATCTTCACTTGTTCATTAGGACTCTCCCGGAGAAGGTCAGGTGTGGGCCAACCCCTTCTCTCAGTGATTCTCCTCTGAGCCCCAACCACCCTTGTGAGTAGAGCTGAGGAAGGGGGTGTGTGTGTCAGGGTTTGCCAGTGGAAATAAAACAAAGCCAAGATGAAGGTGAACATCCCAGCCTTTGCTCTCGTCACCTGTCTCTTTGTGTCAAAAATCATTTCATCAAAAAATAAATCAGGGGCTTGACAGGGCCAACTGCATCATTTAACTGGAAGACTTTCAGTGAGATGATTCACATGCAATGCAGAGGACTCCCCAAGCTGTCTTGTCACCAGTGTTTGCACCTAGCAATGGTCCGCCTGGGGACCAGACCGTGTACTTTTCCATCCTGCCCTCATGTACTCTCCCATTAAGGCCTTACATTTTCCTGTCCAGAGTAAAATCATACACTTTATGTTCACAATAGTGTGTCAATCTGCAGACACCTATCATCACAGGCTGTGACCCCATGGTAGCAAGTGTCACTGGTTGCTAGGCAGGGTGTCTTCTGTGCAGAAAGCTGTCACTACTGACCCCCTTTTCTTTTCCTCCTACAAGGAAGAGTCAGTCTACGGTCCTTGTCACAAGCATAAAAGAGATTCTGTTGTCTGTGCTGCTGACTTTCAAAGCTTCTCTGAAAGGATCCTATCAAAGAAGTCAAGGGTTTGAGATGGCACCATCATCAGAATGAGTGAAGAAATAATGAAAACACGACGTCTCTGAGGTCATGGTGCAGCAGAGAGACCCTGAGCCGAGATCAGAGATCCAGGCGCCTGTCCTGACCGTGCTGGCCATGGGGTTCTGTGGATTCAGGAGCGAAGAGAAGAGGCTGGGATACGCAGTCAACTTCCGACTGCTTCACTGTGCCTAGTCTCAGTCCAGCAGAACCAGCAGGAGGCTGCGCCTGAACCCCAGCACTGCTGTCTAACAGTTTGTAAGAGGCTAAAAGGAAAGGGAAGTTTGACTGTAAGTTCACGTTCAGGATCATACACATGTGTGCTTACTATTATAAATTTTGATTTTTAAAATGACTCTGAACCTATGTCTTTCCACAGGACAGACACTTCTCAGTTGGACAAGGAGGCAGAGAGAAAGGTGGGTTTTTCAACCAAATGCAACTCCTCTGATCCCCTAGTAGAGCTCCCCTGGGTAACACTGATCTTATGAGCTGCAACCTGGAGACCTGGGCATCAAAGCACAACTTTAAGAGCCTAGGGTCACTGTTAGTAAACAGGAGAGCTTTGGGGTTAGAGACCTAGATTATAATCATGGCTCATGAATTGCTGTGGGGGTCATGGCCAAGCAATCTAACTTCTCAGAGTTTAAGCTCCTTTTCTATAAAATGCATATAATACTACCAACCTTATGAATATTGTGAAGGTGAAATAAGCAGCCCAAGTGACCATCAGTAGATGAGTGAGTAAAAAGCTGTGGTATAGTCACACGATGAAATACTACTCAGCCATAAAAAAGGAAACCTTACCTTCTGCAACAGCATGGATGGACCTAGAGAGCATTAGGCTAAGTGAAATAAGCCAGTCAGAGAAAGACAAGTACCGTATGACTTCACTTATATGCGGACTCTAATGAACAAAAGAAACTAACAAACAAGATAGAAATAGACTCATAGGCAGCAGGCTAACAGCTGTCAGAGGGGAGGGGGCTTAGGGAGGTGGGTGGGAAAGGTGAAGGGATTAAGCAAAGAAACAAAAGCTCATGGACAACAGTGTGGTGACTATGGGAGGGAAAAGGGGTGGGGGAGGCAGAAGAGGGTAAAGGGGGGATAAATGGTGATGGAAGGAGGCTTGATGTGGGTGGTGAATGCGTGGTACAGTGTACAGATGATGTATTATGAAATAGTACACCTGAAACTTAGGTAATTTTATTAACCAATGCCACCTCAATAAATTCAATTTAAAAAAAGACAGCATGTGCAAAATGGAATTCAGTTTTCAACATAATAATTTAGTGATTATTACTGAATGCTTGTTAATTCCACCTACACTTTCTCTCTGCACTTCCTGTCCACATCCCAACCTCACATTCTCATTTCATGTTGTCTCCTTTGGGTAGAAGTTTCCCTAGACTGTCATCACTGGGGAAGACCCTGGAATTCACTGAGGGAGAGGCTGAGTTACTGTGTGACGGTCCTCATGTACGGGTGGATTTGTATCTCTATCAGAATTCATCAAACCCAGAACTTCAGGACCTTTTTAGCTGAGCCAGAGAAACATCTCCTCTTGGCCCATCATCTTCAAGACTTTCACCTCCTTAGAGTGGAGGGAGAAATAAAGAGAGAAAAAATACAACCAAAATCCTGACCTGACTTGCATTCTAATACGTATGAGGTAAGCTTTGGTGATAAATTCGACCAGGAGAACTAGTTCTCCCCCATCAGGTCCCTAGAAAGTCAACATAGACATTGTGTTTCCTGATGCTCTGACTACCTCTTTCACCATCCCTTCAAAGATACAGCTTACATTGTCCTTTCAAGCTACTTGATTAAAGCACCCTCCTTGTGAACCAAAATCAATAATGAAGTCAAGGACTGTACATTGTACTCTGCAAACTGTTCCTCCAAATGTACCCTGGTGCTTTGTGCAGAGCCAGAGGTTCTAGAAAGAGAGGCAGGAGGTCTGGGCAGAAACGTCACTGGGGATGTTGTTCTAAATTACTGACTCCCAGTCTTGGCTGCATAGAGAATCACCTGGGAAGTTAAAAAAAGCCAGAGCCAGCTGAGCCCCACCCTAGAGAACAGTCTGATTTCATTGGATTGTGAGGGGCCCAGGGATCAGTGGAGTCTAATGTGCAGCTAGATTGAGGTTCTGCTCCCAAGATGTTTATTTATGATGTTAGCAGAATTCTGACATCTTTGTTTACAGACTACTTCACCTACGTGGTCTCACTGGAAGTGATGCAGCCTTTATGTGCTGGGAGATGGGCTAGGTGCTGGGGGACATGATGGGAGGCCACTGTCCCTGACTTTAAGGAGCTCACAGTGAAGCAGCCACAACTACAGATACAGAATACTCAGGGCCATGTGGTTAAGAGTCTCTGTTCAGAAGCCACTCAACACTGTGTGGTCTCAGGCAACTTGAATGAACCTCTCAATAAAATTAGAGGATTTCATTCTCGCATTGTGAAGATTAAAAGGTTTACAATAGGAAGAGCTTCCAAACAGTGCCCGTCATCTTGGAAGGTGGTTAGGAGTGCCCAGTACTATACACATTATTGCAGCTACTCTTCTCAACAACCCATGAGACCAGTAGTATTGTGTTATTCCTACAGGAATGGTCACGCTGTGGTAGAGCTAGGCTTCAAACCCAAGCAGTCTGACTCTAACTCCTATGCATTTAACCAGGAGGAAGTCACAACTCCTGCTTCTGGTGCTGCTTGTGAGGAAGAATTAAAAACCAACAAACAACCCACTAAATTCAATACAATGGGGGAGGACTGTCATAAAAGCAGGCCTGCATGACCCAATAAACCTTGTTTCAATAAATGATAACATGCACACCAACCTATAAAGGATCTCTGGAGCACTGTCATAAAGTTGGGATCTGATTCTACAGGGTTAGGGTTGGGGGTGACATGACCAGATGTAACTATTACACTTATCAGAAACTCAAGAAATATACAAATAGCTCCATTTTATATCTGGAAAGACCGAGGCACCGAGACTTGGCAGATCACCCCACCCCAGATCACAGAGCTAGAAAGGCGTAGATTCCAAATTCAAACCTGGTCAGACTGACTGCTGAGTCCTCTCAAGTATGTCCAGTCGGTGGGAAATGTTCAAAACATCTCTACTTTCATTCCAAAGAGAAGCTGTAATTTAATGCCCCTTAGGGTATCCTAACTGCCCTAGCATTCCGTCTGGGTGACCAGTAGGCTGGGTAATATCCTACAGCCAAGGTCTATGCTATTAGCTAGAAATAGAACATTCCAGAAAGCCAGAGGGCATGGCCCTTAGCAGGACTTGCTAGGAATCTCTGTGTTTTCCGAAGGGAGAGTGAGTGTAGGCAGAGAAGGCAGAGGAGGGAGCAGCCTCTGACCATGGTGTGGTGGACCTCCCCTTTTCTGGAAGTTCTCCCTCTCTTTCCCCACAGGCATTGGTTCAGCAGCAGGAGAGTCACTATTATTATCTGAATTTCCTGTCATTCTCCAAGGAGCAGCCTCATCTCAGTGGGTTAACTTTGGCCTCAGTCAGGGGCCAAGTCTAAAGGAAAGATGGTCTGGATTCTAACCGTGAAGTTGCGGAGCCTCTGAGTGATCAGCATCTCTTCTCTTCTCTTCCTGAGTACCAAGTGGGGCTGATTACTCATTAAGCATATTTGTGCTTATGAGAGTGTCTTTTATAGGTGGTATTTAAGCACTTCTTTATTTCTTTCCCCTAAAGAGGCTATGATGTGAAATTCTATGATGAGAGAATTAACATAGACACCAAGAATTTTCTCACTGTTTTGACTACTAAGATGTTTTCTCAGAAGGTTGCAAGCGATCAAGGACATTTTAGAAAACTGTTAAAATATACATTACACAAAATTTACTATTTTAACTATTTTAAGTGTATATTTCAGTAGCGTTGAATACATTCATGTTGTCATGCAACCAATCTCTAGAACTCTTTATTTTGCAAAACTGAAACTACATTCATTAAACAAGATATCCCGTATATTTTGAAGGAAAGTTAAATCAGTGATATTTTCAGAATTGAGAGGGTATGGCCTAAATGAGGGAAGAAGGTGAAATACACAAACTTACAGGTCTTTGCAATACCATTAATTTAGAATTCCATCACTTATTCCAGTTCTGTTGCCTGACATTTCCCTCCATTGTTTCATGAACAGCATAGAGAAAAGGTAAAAAAATAAAGGTTCTCAATAAATATGAAAGTCCAGTTGTGCAGAAAACACACTAATTCCTCAAGAATCTGACTTTACTATTATCTGTTTTCAGCCCACTGACACTTTAAGAGAAGGAGTCACACATTTTATGTTTAAACTGAATCTGAAAACTATGGATTTTTAAAAATTCTTTCTAAAAGGAACATCCTGAAAAGTAAACCTTAGTGAACTAAGACACTAAATCACATTTCCTCCAGGCCTGAATGAAGGGGTAAGAGTCATATATGTGTCACTTGAAGTAGTATGCCCTGTTCTCTTCATGCGCACCAGGCATTATTTGTTTTTCAATTCTCACTGACACATGACTGTGCAAAGGTCTGACCGTCGATTCACCTTTGCCCTTGCTTTCTGAACAAATCATAGCCCTGACATTGAACAGCCAGCCACAGGAAAAGACAGATTCTTTGTGGAGTGAGCTCCTACTACTACACCACACAGAAAGGGTACCTGGCACAATAAAAACCCAAACAGGTAAGACACGTAACTTGGGTTAAATTCATTTACAAGGCCACAGAATGTAAACAAACTATATGGACAGTTCATGTCTGCATACAAACCACAAAGGGGTCCATACTTGCTAGTGTGGGGCACATCCTTTGTACTTGGACTTTAAATAACTGCCTCTGTATGCGAGTCAGTGGCATAAATAAAATGGGCATTTTGAAATGAAACTTTTATAACTCAACACTTTCAAAGTGACAGAACCCTGGCAATCTCTACTTAATTTTGGTTTCTTGAGTGTACACCCAGGATGACAACAGGAACCTTGCTCAGGAGTCGAAAGCCCAATTGGGAAGCAGTTTCCAAACCAAAAGAAAGAGAAGGAAGGTGGAAGGGTCCATAGGACTACCTGGGGAACCAGCAGGTCAGTTCCTGAGCTGACATTTGTGCTGGTGTGCACCCCCACACCCACCCAGCGCTTGTTGCCTGTCACATGAGCTCATGGGCTCCTTCAGCACTTCTTCTAGGTTTGCTTCCTGTTGAAATGCTCCATTTGTAGGACTCTTCCTGCCCAGTCTTCCTGTCCTTGTGCCAGTGAGGAAGTGAAACCCTCTGTCCATGCTGACTGTACCCTAGGACCCAGTTCATAGGAATCCAGGCTTCATGTCTCCCTGTCACCGTCTGGCAAGCTTTTCAAGGCCCAGACAGAATCCTGGGCTGTGTTCATGACCCTGAACACCCCAGCTGAGAGTCTGGGGGTTGAGCTGTGAAGAAGTATAAACACTGTCTTTCCTTCACAGAGCCCCAACAAATTCCTAACCTGGTTTCCAGAGCCCATGAGCTCATGTGACAAGCCAGCCCCGCCATCCAGAAACTATATTGTGAGGTGTCATGACCAATAGCTTCATAAAAAGGAATATCGAGTAGCTGGGGATTTGGGGGGGGGGGGGCTCATGAGAGACACACTTTTTGGCGGTGGATGCAGATCTAGCCAGACTTTTTGATGGTTTCACAGCTGTATACACATGCCAAAATGATCAATTGTACACTTTAAATATGTGCAGTTTGACATAGGTCAATTATGCCCCAATAAGCTGTAAAATATACTTAGAGGTTTAAAAAAATAAAAGATGGCACAAGATACAAACAGTAAAAGCTATCCACAGTGAAAGGTACAGAAAATGACCCTGACCCACCCCAGACTCCCAGGTCTAGGGGACTTTTCAGACAGAGGCTCTGGTCATACACAGAGCAGCTCTCGGTACTTACAAGTCAAGCCCAAAACGGACATACATTAGGAAGAAATTCTAGTCTGTGAAAATGTGTAAGCCAGTTTGAAAAATACCAAGTATTGCAGCAGCAGAGGCGGTTGGTTTTCTTAAAAACCAGTCTCTAAATACAAATTGGTTTAGTCTTCCCTAAAATATAACTCTGTCTGCAGACATGAGCTCAACTCCCTGTTCTCCTTTCCAGGAGGAAGAAAAATGGGGAGGAATCTACCTTGCCTGTGAAGCTCTTTTTAGCTCCCCAAGTATTAATTTTTGAATAATCAAAGGCTACCAGTATCTGAAAGCCTGACTTTAGAAAGGAAACTTTTGAAGAGGCTGACTTCATCCCCCAGGGTATAAGGAAGACTAAATTGATGTGGCTGAAATTCCTGGTCCAGAGAATAGTTTGCAGGGTTACAAAGAACATCAATAGGAAAAGAAATGGGGCCTGCAGGAGGTGAGCAGGGAACAGAGGCAGGCACATGTTAATATACAACATACTTCCAGGAAGGCTATTAAGAGGGGGTGATTTAAATGAGTTTGAGAGAGAGCCAAATGGCTTTTTAAGATGACAGAGTAACATTTCTCCACTTGACTACACAGACCTCAGTCTTGCCTCTGAAGTTCTTCTCTGTTTAGCTTTTTCCCTTAGTCTCACTTTGGTGAACGGACCCTCAGACAATTAGATAATTCCCCATGGTGGCTATGTGCTGAGAGCGCCTAGCAGCAGAGTATTGCCTAAAACCAAAGAATCAGGCTGCCAAGGGAGGGCCTAAGACAGCGGTAATTAGAATGGACTAGAAAAAAACCCAAACTTTCTTTTCCCTTTCAAAATGCATTCATTAAGCACAGGAACAAACATGATGGTTAAGAGCAGGGCTCTGATATCAGACAAATTTAGGTGTGAGTCCAGTTCCTTCACACCTTGTGACTCAGTCCCATAAGCAGTAGAATGAACAGAAGAACAACTTCTCTCAGAGTTGTCATGAAGAACCAATGAAAACATACAAGGAACCTAGAGGGTATTATGCTAAGTGAAGTAGGTCAGAAAGAGAAAGGCAAATACTATGTGATTTCACTTACATGTGGAATCTAAAAAAACAATGCAAATGAATAAACAAAAAAGAAATAGCCCCATAGATATAGAGAACAAGCTGAGGGTTGCCAAATGGGAGGGAGTGGGGGGATGAGACTAAAATAGAAGAAAATGTATAACATGTTTAAACCTTAAAATAAATTTACTGGAATTAAAAGAGAAAACATTCTAATGCATTCTGTAGTGTGCCTGATGTGTAAATACTCATGACTTTTATATATACTGTTAGATACTTTTTGTATACAGTTACTTATTCTTTATATTCCATTATTATTTTTATTCATTGATTCAATAACAATCTAGACAGTACCTATGCCAGGCCTGGCACTATGCAACTCAGTACAGGGTTTTTCTTTAGGGAATGAGCATCAGTCTTTCTTGGAAGGAACTCTTAGGATACTCATCTAACATTTTGGTGGTACCATCTTCCTAAAAAGCTCAAAAAAATTTTTTTTGTTATTTTCTAGATGTCTATAGCTGTCCTGGGAAGGAAAAAGAATCACAACTACAGCAATCAACATATTTTGTTGGGAAAACTAAGGCACAGAAAGGCCAAGTGGCTTGTTCAGAGCTGGCTAAATAAGCAAGTACCTTTATTGCAGGCCTTTTCAATGGTGTTAACAGGCAAACGTGCCCATAGCTCAGATGGTAACATACTGTGAGGCATTTCCCAAACTCACTTACCACAGAACCCTTCCCTCATGGAGAACCTTCTGGGCCTCATGTGTCATGGAACACATTTTTAGGAATGCTGGTCCAGAGAATGGTTTCTTCAGAAGGTGGCCCTTTGAGATGACCATCCAAAATTAGAAATACAAGTTTAAACCAACCAAACAGCCTTTAATATGCTCTTTCTCCTTTCACATGCTCACTGAGCTGAAAGAAGCTTCTAATGCACACCGAGCGGAACCTGTCAAGGCTCAAGGGCCTTGCCACTCAGGCCGTACTGCCCCAAAAGGGTTCTGAATCATTGCTTCTCCTGTGAAAGGCACCAAGAAGCCAAGAATTCCAGCCAAGGTTCCTGACCCGTTTAATGAAACTGTTTAGAGCTCCCCATGGATCAGAAAGTCAGCAGCAGGGAACAGGGAACATAGAACCATCACAAAGGTTTAGAGATCATGTTCTCAGCCTCTGTGCTTTTTCCAACAGTTGGTCAGAATAGGAAACTTCTGATTTTTTATCCTCTTGGGCAATATTATCCCTCTGTTGGGCAAACAAGTGTGTAACAAGTATGTTAGGCTTGCTCACTTGTATTTTGCCAGATCGGTGCATGAGCACAGGGCAGCGCCATGTGTGTCCAGTCTGTGTAAGGCTGCAGGTTCTTGCCCTCCGGGCAGCACATTTTAAATTGCGGATTGCTTGCCTGCTTGGGAGGGGTCACTGTTTGCTACTGTTTGTTGGAAAAGGGGTTCCCCCTCACCCCCCAACTTGTTTTGCTGGTGAGTCCTGAGAGAAAGAGAGAGACAGAGGGAAGTGGTTTTCCCTGCCTGCTTGTTTGCCCATCGTTGGGAGACTCTAATAAATGAAATGGCCCACCATCCTCTGACTCTGCAGTTCCTTTACTGTCTGCCCGAATTCAATGTGAATCTGCATGGCTAGGGCCACTGGCCTTACACCCTCATAGTCAATCTCACCTCTATGTTAGCATTGTATCTATGTTCACATGGTGCTCTGACTCTGAGAGTCTAATCCTGAACTCATCAATAACTGAGGTGCCATTATGACTTCCTACTTTCTTCCTATTAAATTCCAGTTCCACTCCTGTTCTGCAAGGTATACTATCGATTCATACAACTTCGGTTATACAGAACCACTGGGCACCTTCTTTTCACTTCATTTCCTCCCTTTTCCTTCTGCTTCATGCTCTGGCCACACCAGAGCCGCTGGGTGTCTGTCTCTGGCGTTTATGGTACCCTACGCAGTGAGGTAGGGTACCCATCTTTAACAAAGATGGAGAGGGGAATATGTTCTAACTCCACCAGAAACTCCTCCTGTCCATGGAAGCCAGGGCATAACGTTTCCTCTCCCCTATTCCAAACATCGTGGGAAAGACTCTTTTATTCCATCACACCATTTATGGACTACTCTCATCAACTAACCTCTTGGTCTGTTGCCTGTTTCCTGTCTGGATTTTTCCCCTTGAATTTCTGATTGTACTGACATTATAATTGTTTGATGGTAAATTCCTGGGGCATGGAGACATGGCCTATCTTCCTTTATTATACAGTCTAAAATATTGACCACGACCAGGTCCATGACACTGAATAAAAACCATCTTATGATGATCAAGAGAAACACAATGATTAATAAAACTTTAGGAATGGCTGGAAGGATCACCATTTCTCAGGCTCATCCCAGTCAGCACGGCAGGTGTCCCTGTAGAAATGGTGGTGTGAGGTCCACCACGTGCCCTCAGGATGCCAATGGTAGGGAGTTTCACACATACTGCTGCATTCTTGTTTCACAACTACCCCTCAAAGGAAGGATAAGTTAGCCACTTTTATTTTCTTTTACTTTACTTTCTTTAGAAAAAGAATTAGATTCAAAGGCTTAAAATGGTTTATTGCTCACGATTACTGTTATAATTTGAAGTGTGGGCTCCCCTGCCCCAACTTCACATGTTAAAGTTTAATGTGACTGTATTTGGAGCGTTATGAAGGTTAAATAAGATCACAGGGTGTGGCCCCAATCCAGCGGGACTGGTGTCCATACAAGGAGAAGGGGAGACACAAGGGATGCCTATACAGGAAAGGGCCACGTGAGGACAGTGAGAAGGTGGCTGTCTGCAAACCAAGGAGGGAGACATGACAGGAAACAGAACCTGCTGACACCTTCATGTGGGACTTCTAGATCCCAGAACTGTGAGAAAATAAATTTCTGTTCTTTAAGCCTCTCAGTCTGTGGTATTTCATCATGACAACCCAAACTGACTAATAGAGTCACACCGTTAAAAAGTGGTCTGATGTCATAGGTCATACTTGGGGGCAGCAGATACTTCATACATTAACTTTGGTCTTGTTTCAACAGTCTCAGGCCAACCCTTAAGATTTCGAATGCCTGCATCATTAGCTATTATTATATAATAAAGAAACTTATTGGCTTCTGACCCCAGTTCCTAGGAGGAAGACTCTAAATCTTTGAAATTTCCTCTATGACAAGAGTATCTGTCATTTTACCATTATCTCTAAGTCTCATCACAATCCTGCAAGGTAGTTATTATAATTTCCATTTTAGCAATGATAAAGCTAAGGTTAATAAAGGCAAATACTTCCCAAGGCCACACGCCATCCACACAGGAAGAGAGAACCAGGATTCAAACCTGGATCTGACTTTCCAAAGTGTGAGATTTGACATCAATGCCTTCTAAGCATTGGTACATTTTTCCATGGGTCAGTGTTGAAATAAGAATAATAAGTTGAATGCATGTAAACTTCATAAAGCTAAATGTATCTAATTAAGAGACTGTTCTTTACTCGGCTTTCCTATCCTTTTTGATGTGTTTTTCTTTTTGATTACATAAGGTTACAGTAATCAGCAATATATTTTAATCCCCTTACTTGGCAAGAAAAAACATTCCAGCTGCCACACTCCCTTATCATTAAATTTTCTTGTCCCTAAAAACCAAAAGTCTGGGAATGTGCCAAAGAGGGACACTCCAGAAAGGCATGTAGATCAGTAACCACCTCTACGTTCAGTCCTCACTGCCTCAGTATTCCGTGTGCTGGGGAAGCACACAGGCCCCAGGGCAGAGTGCCCCGGGTTAGACTTTGGCTCTTCCCTGGGTGAAACCTGAGAATTTACATTTCTAACATGTACCAGAGTGATAGTGATACTGCCAACCCAGGCCCATACATACCTTGAGAACCACTGGCTGAGGCCCATCACATTAATTCTATTCCTTTGGCAGTGCCTGGTTCAGATACGGGGCCATGACCCAAGTATGGTCTGGGGTGGGCCACAGAAGTAAGGCGTGGGAAGGTTCCTCTTCCATGATAAGAAGGTTAACAAGAGGAGAAGCTCCCTTTGCAGTGTTTGAGCATTACTGTGGGAAGATGTGGAGCCTGGAGCTGAGCAGCCAGCATGTGACCAGTCTAACTGTGCAGGTGGGAAGGACAAAGTCAATGAACATGCAGACCTGCCCTACAAGTAATTGCATTTAACTTCACTTTGCTCAAAGTGACGATGAATGGAAATCTATAATTTTTTCATGCTTATAAATAAAATTTGACTGGAACATTGTTGTTGAATTAAGAGTTACATGATAGAACTACCCCCTAAGAGTTATGCAGAGAGAGAGAGAAAGAGAGAGTCTGAGCCAACTTAAAGTGGGAGGCATTTTGAAATGACAGTATCATTTGCTTATATAGGTGTACTTTACTTTACTGTGCTTCACTTTACTGCATTTTTTTATAAACTGAAGGTTTGTGATGACCCTATGATGAATAAATCTATCTGTGCCAAAATGTATTTTTAATTTATTTTTATTTATTTATTTTAGAGAGGAGACACACACACAGAGAGAGAGAGAGAGAGAGAGAAAGGGGGGAGGAGCTAGAAGAATCAACTCCCATATGTGCCTTGACCAGACCAGTGCAGGGTTTTGAACTGGCAACCTCAGTGTTCCCAGGTCGATGCTTTATCCACTGCGCCACCACAGGTCAGGCCCAAAATGTATTTTTAAATTAAAGTATACACATTTGGGGTTTTTTAGACATAACTCTATTGCATACTTAACAGATGACAGTATATTGTAAACATAATCTGTATGTGCACTGGGAAACCAAGAAATGCATGTGACTTGCTTTATTGCAATGTCTACTTTATTGCAATTGTCTGGAATCAAACCCATAGTATTTCCAAGGTTTGCCTGTTTATCATTTTCTTAATCTCTAAAAGGTAGGTGAGAAGGCATTTACCCACTTCTCTGACTCTCTTATGGATACCTGATAAAATGAAATGGAGAACTAAGGTAATTTGGAGGATTATTACAGCTCTAACATACCTACATAGGAGTCTACTTATACTTTGTTATTTTATAAATCACTGGCACTATTACAAGAGTAAGGAAGGCTAATGAAGGATTTTTACAATACTGACAGATGGCTCACTTTAATTTAGTAAACATATCTTAAGATCTATCAACATCTAAAATGGAAGCATAATTGTACTGTTCTATTTCCACACTTAGAGGATTTTATGAGATTTTAAAATCTTCTTCCCTCAAAGGAAAAAAAAAGTGTTGACCAATTTTGAACCAGCACTTAAGAATTTTAGAGACATGGGGTTTTCCCAGGAATAATCAGATTGCTGAGATCCAGCAAGCCAGGTTAGGCATGGGTTCTTCTGCGCCTTGCAGAATCAAAGAAAACACACTCAAATGCCCCCAAATGTCCATCCCATTCTGTGCTACAAAACCTGGTTAGCACAGCGCAACCCCTGTAAGGAATACAGCTATGAATGGGAAACAAGCTAAAACATGAACTTGTGAGAACTTGACTTTGTGAGTAATGGGCTGGGAAACCAATCACTAATTTGTTCACAAGGATAGTGTTTATCCTCAGTTCTTCCCCTTTTTTATGTCACAGCCAATACTATACATTTGTATACCATAACTGTGCTTGAAAATCATTTTTTAAGTGAGAGGAGGGGAGATAGAGAGACAGACTCCTACATGCTCCCAGACTGGGGTCCACCCAGCAACCCCTGTCTGGGGCAGATCTTCGAATCAACCAAGCCATCCTTAGTGCCCAGGGCCAAAGCTCAGACCAACCAAGCTATCCTCAGTGCCTGAGGCCAATGTCTGAACCAATTGAGCCACTCACTATAAGAGGGGAAGAGAGAGAGAAAGGTGAGAAGAAGAGGAAGAGAGGCAGATGGTTGCTTCTCATGTGTGCCCTGACCAAGAATCAAACCCGGGATGTCCGCATGCCAAGCTGATGTTCTATCCGCTGAGCAAACTCGCCAGGGCCAAGACATCATTTTGATAGACAGACTTACATTAAACTCTAAAAATACTACATAAAGTGTTGCACAGTCATAATAAAAACCAAGTTACTAGAATAACACAGTAAATTATGTACCTTTCTCCAAAAGGCCAAGGTAGTTATTCCCATTTTATAGATAGGTAGCAAAGGCACATGGCTTGTCCAGGTTACTATAGCTACTGAGTGGTCCAACCTGGGCATCTGATTCCAGCTAAGAGAGTACCCATGAGGTGCCAGTAAGTCTTTTGAACACTTTACATGTTCTAATTCACAGAATAACCACAACTCTATAAGGCAGGCACTAGTATTAATTTACAGATAAAATTACACCAGGAAGACTAGAGGTATTTATCATTCCAAGGTTACAGATAAAGAAACTGAAGCTTAAAGAGGTAGTGCATTAATTGCACTAAGTGTTGAAGTCAACAGCTCTGTGACCTTGGCTAGTTTTGAACTGTGGCCAGCTTTTGAAGCCAGGCCGTCTGGCCCCAAAGCCTGTGCTGTCAGCATCCTGGTGACAAGCTGTTCTTACTCCGGAACCAGACAGCCTGATTGTGAATCAGGTCTCCACAATTTACCAGCTGTACAACTCTGAATAAGTTACTAACTCCTCTGTCTAAATTTATCCTCATTTGGAAAATGGGGACAGTAACAGTTACCCACCAAAGTTGTGGAGCTGACTGTCAGGTGATGGTTTAGCACTTATGAAGCCTTTAGAACAGTCTGACAGGGAAAGAAGTGCTCCATTCACTCACGTGATGATTCATCACTAAGCTATAAAATTTCCCAAAGCACTGAAAAGGTGGCTTGTATAATTAAAATTCGATTTACATTGAACTATCCAGGAATGTGTTCATTTGTATGAAGGATATGTACCTTTTTATCAGCTGGTTTCTATGTAGAATACCGATTTCCAAACCCTGCAGGGTCTGCTGAGGCCTCTTGGGTGAATCCCTGTTAGTGGTAATGAAACAAGCTGGTGGGTTCTAACTGCCTCCATTTATATGAAATTGGACAGAGGATTCTGTATGTAAAAGAAGTTTGAGAACCAGTGGCCTACAAGACAAGAGGAGTGTCACATGGTTACTTCTGTCCATCACTATGGCTACAAATTCCTGATCATTACAAAGTTCAGGCCCCCAGCTAGGACACCATGGGGTGCATCCAGAGAGGAGGCATTTAGGGGCAAAACTATCTTCTCTCTTTAATATCCTGCTCTTGTAAGAAGAATAGGGCCACATTATGGAGACATGACAGAGGAATTCAAACAAGATGAACTATTAAGGCTCTGAGCAGAGATGGGTCATAAAGCTGTAATTAAGGAAGAACAGCCCACCTGTGTTGTGCAGGACAGGCTAGCAGGACAGGCTGGGAGTTACTGAGCTCGGCAGGGAGGCTCTCATAGGACTCTAAGCAAACACCACAGGGACAATGAGCAGGCTGATAATGTCAAGTTCAGGGTGGTAAGTGCCTACAAGAGGTGATGACGGGAATGGAGAAGGAAGGTCATTTCCTTAAGAAAGAAAAATACTGGCAGGCTTCAAGATGGGGACAGGGGTGAGAAATAAATTTAAAAAAAAAAGAGTCTAGGTCTTTAAGTGTGGTTGCCTTGGAGAATGGCAGGTTCACCTTTAAAGCAGGTGCAAGAACAAGATGCCCTGGATCTGATGAGGCATGGAGACTAACAGGTTTGAACTGTATACATGGAGTCTGAGCCGCCACCTTGGTGGTCACTTACACATCCCTAACAGGCAGCTGAGGTGTGGGACTCCGGCTTGGCCAAATCTGGAGATCTTCTGAGTTACTTTAACAGCTAAATTGTTAGTTCAGTGCTGGGCAAGTGAGGGAAGCAGAGAAATTCAAGGCCCATAGGGGCAAAAGGAGTCAGGGAAAATATAGAGCTCCTTCCTCCTGGACCTCTGGTACTAGGTAACTCCTTGTTTCTCAGCAGAGGATCTCCTTTTCTCCCTCCCTCCCTTCTTCCCTCCCTCTTATTCTTCCTTCTGATGAGTGGGACAAGCAGCAGCCCCCAAATCTTCCTGAAGCCCCTCCTTACAAGGAAGAAAGGTACAATTGGTACAGCTGCACAAAGGGGGCTGTCCCAGCCACAGACCATCAGAGGAACAAAAAGAACAACCACCCTTAGATTTGTAAAGGTCATACAAAAAAAAAAAAAACCCTGAATAATCATTTCTCACCTCTAGCAATAATCTCCTGCGCCCAAGGGAGGCACATGTAGATCTGCACAGCACAGCGACAGAAAAACAATAAAGATTTACCAAATGAGCAAGAGTTTGAATTGAGCAATGTGACGAAAATCAATCTGTGAATTCTGGATAAAAAACAGAAACACCCAGACTAACTCTCAGACTCCAGTGACACCACCCTTCCCAGATGGCCAGCCTTCTCCTTATCTCCACACTCTTCTGAGGGGGGTATGTGTGCATGTGTGTTTTATGTGTGTCTTTCCCCTAGCAGCATGATTATTCACATTTTGCTGAACTGCGTATGTGCTAAATTCATTTTAATCTCTTCTCTTATCCCTGTTGAGTGGGAAACAAAAATTAGGAGCCAATAATTTACAGGCATCACCTGAGGTTCCTTATCTGCCAAAGCTGCCATTGGGCTCCCTTAGAGGATATGTGGAAATGACTTTGTAAAGGGATCAAAGAAAAATATAATTCAGCAGCAGCAAAACCAAACGCAACAAAAACATAAAATCCACTTTCCAGAGGGTTGTTCCTGGAAGGGAAGGAGATGTGCTGTCTTCCCTCCTTTCCTTTCTCTCTCTTCACATCCAATTGGAACCAAATAAAACTGTCCTTTTAGTAGGAAAAAGTTGACCAAATATTGGCCATTTTAAATGGTTCCAAGGAATACATTTTAAAACCGGTTAAAATTATCATCAGGGAGGATGGGGCACAGACATGAGGGTGGGATGGGAGTGATAAAGGACGGTAAGGTGGGGGAGGAAAGCAGCACTGGGGGTGTTGCTAAGCAACCAGAGCTTGGACCCCCCACAGCCCAGAGAAATGGTCCCCTCTCTTGAGCCTCTGCCAGGCTGAGCTGTCTGATCCTGGAGCTGCACTGGTAACTTTGTGTGTGTGTTGGGGGCAGGGGGGTCCCTGGATGATTAATTACATCAATCTGCACTACTCCCTCCCTCACACTGCACAGAGAGACTGGGGTTCTCTTTTGTTCCCCACCAGAACAGGCTTACTGCCTTTTGCACCAAGGCCCTTGCCAGAGAAAGGCGACCTAGCAGTCCCTCCCTCCTCACCGACAAGAAGCCCTTTAGCTCCTATGTCACTCAGTGGTATCCTTTATGAAATATTTCTGATTCCTCCAAGGCACTAAATGAACTTTCGATTACATGTAGGGTTGCCATTCTATTATCTGCCCCTAACCTATACCTGAGCATCTATTTGCTTCACCATGTGCCTTTAAAATGTTAATATTGCCCGCCATCCCTAGGGGCTAGAAAGACATCTGTTGGGCTCACTGAGGTTCTGCCCAGCTTTGCACCAGGAAGCCCAATAAATGGTGATGGCAGTTACGGTGAAGCCTGAGGTCAGCCCGGAGCAGTGCTGCCTGACACTCCTCTGACTCTTATTTTATGGAGTGGCCTGGTGGCCTGGGAGGTCCTGGACAGAAGGTTCATAACCCTGGGGCCCTTGGTCTGAGCTCAGCTTCTGCACATGGCTTCTCACCCCTGGCTAACACCAGACCTCCTGGTGAATTTGGACCAGACAGGAGCAGATGGCAGACCTGGCTCATTCATCAGAGAATGAGCCAGTGAGCAAATTGAGCCACCATTCTCAGTTAAGAATATATGGAATCAACTCCGTATTTTCTTTTCTTGGCTACATGTGCTTTGAGGGGAATACCTTGTATTTTTATAGAAGAACATTATAAACCACAAAAGTAGCTAAAGACAGGGTGTGAGTGTGTGCGCACACATAGAGAACCCAAGTTTGTTCTGTTCACTTATTCTAAATGGTTAGAATAGTAGCATGATTAGAGTTACAGATTTTTTTTAAAGTCATATACAGTTTTTTTCCCCCAGCTCATTATAGGCCAGACTATTTACTTTGCCTTCAGTGCTGCTTTATTTGGAGTCTGTACTAACTTACTTAACGTTTAAGACAGAGTGCCAGCAGCACTGTTGTCGAACAAAGTGATGAGAAGGCTACATTGATTTAACCTGCTTCCACACCTGATACGCTCAGGCTCACATACATGATGGGAAAATTCTTCATAATCACATGTCACATGCTTAAATCTTCACAAGAGAGCTAAGAAACTGAGTTCGAAGAAAGGGAATGACCTGGGTAAGCCTGTCTTCAGTTCTCGACCACAGATGAAATTCAAAGTCTTTAATTCCAGTCACTTATAATGTGGTGGTAGGGGACAACGCAGCAGCCACATTACAGGTGAACTACGTCCTAGCTCGGGTTTTCACAGTATGTATTTTTTATGGCACAGAGAACAGAGACTAGGACACAACATTACAAGACCTATGTTTAAACTGTATGTACTACAATGTAGCCTTGAGCAAGTCATTTTTCTTTTCTGGGTTTGTTTCCTTATCTGGGATAGTATCTGTTGGGAAAACAGCTATATTAGGCTGGCTTGCTCGTACTTTGTCTGATTAGTGCCTGAGCCCATCGTAGCGCCACGTGTGTATATTGTATGTAAGACTATGGGTGCTTGTCCTCAGGATGGATTGTGGATTGTGGATTGCCTGCTCACCAGCCATTGCAAGGGACCGTTTTTGCTGTTCATTCACTTGCTGCCATGAGAAGCGATTTTCCCCTGCTGGTTTGCTCATCTGCCATTGGGAGACTCTATTAAATAGAATGGCCCAACCCTTTCTGGCTCTGCCATTCCTCTACCATCTGCCCTAATCCAATGTGGACCTTCCTGGCTTTGGCCATCTGCATTACAGCATCTATGTATATTTACTTAGCATTTATGTGTTCCCTTACCTGAGATAGCATCTACAATGATTAAGTACGATAAACTTCATAGAAACTCTATAAAGAACCATAAAATGTAGTCATTACTGTGGAAGATGGTCAATATTACATCTGGATAACCCTAAATAATTCTACTATGTTCAAAACTGCTTTTATTATTTAAATGATCTTCTCTCTATTCTTTAGAGACCTCTTTCCAACAGAAATGTAGTATGAACCACAAATGTGAGCCCAATATGAAATTTAAAACATTTAGTAGTCATATTTAACAAGAGAAAATAGGTGAGATTAATTTATGTATATGTTAACCTAATATACACCCAAAATATCATTTCAACATGGAATGATTACTGTAAAAACACTAATGCATTTTACTTCATTTTTTCATATGAAGTCTTCAAAATCTGGTGCATATTTTATACTGGACAGTACATCCAGTTTGGACTGGCCATATTTCAAGTGCTTCAAACTGTGCTACACAGAATGGTTTTTATATGTCGTGATGCTTCTGTCTCACTGGTTTTCCTGGGATTAGGGACACCATGTCATGTGCAACAAAAACCCTGCTACTATCTTTAATATTCTTGAAAAACACTGACTAGTTGAAGTTGGCTCCACTCCTCTGGTCACAGGACCCTTGGTTCCTCTATTTTAAAGAAGTAGATGGTTATAATTGTGCTCAATAGCCACTGAGAGAGGGGGTCAGAGGGAAGAGGCACTGTAATCCTAGAATACTGCCTTACTTCACTAGATAGCTTCCTAAACAAAAAGTGGGGTTCAACTAACTTGAAAGACATATGTACCCCTATGTTTATTGCAGCATTATTTACAATAGCTAAGATATGGGAGCAACCTAAACGCTCAATAGACAAATGAGTAATAAAGCTGTCATACATATATACAATGAAATATTACTTGGCTATAAGAAAGAATGAAATCTTGTCATTTGTGACAACGTGGATGGATCTAGAAAGTGTTGAAATAAGTCAGAGAGAGAAAGACAAATGCTACATGATTTCACTTGTAGGTGGGATCTAAAGAATAAAATAAACAAAACAGAAACAAACTTCTAGATACAGAGAACAAAACCTGATGGTCAACAGATCAGAGGGGTTTGAGAGAGGCATGGATTTAGGTGAAAGTGATTAGGAAGTATAAGTGCCAGCTATAAAAATAGCTATAAGGATGTAAAATTCAGCATAAAGAATAACATCAATAATATTGTAAAAACTATGTATGGTGCCAGATGGGTACTAGACTTCACAGGATGATCAATTTATAAGGTCTATAAATGTCTATCACTAATACATATATATATATATATATATATAAACTAATACAATATTTTATGTCAACTGTAATTAAGAAATAAATTCATTAGAAAAGAAGCATATAAAAGAAGTTCATTGTGGCAGAGTTGGGGGGATGGAAAAGACTCTGAAGACATAAATCTACTCATCTAAAGTGCTGGAGAAAGCCCTGAAATCAGCTGTCTCTGGGAGCACAAGGTTCACATCTGTTTTTCTTATCCTGGCCTATTTTCCTGTAAGACAGGAGAGATCATACAGTATCATGAGCCTCATGAGAAACTAATAAAGAAGGGCCAAAACTCAGCCATTCCAAACTAGTGAAAATCTACTTGGTTTTTAAGATGCCCAAGAGAAAGAACCTGGAACCTTCCCTATGAATGGCTTCCATCTTCTGACCCTCACTATTGGAATATTCCTTTCAGTCTTATTTAACAACTCTTATGAAGGCTAAACCACATTTCCCTTTCTTTGTTTTCAAAATGCTCCCCTAAATATGCATTCAGATCAGAGAAAAGTGAAGAAAGTCCATTTAAAGGAATAATCACAGGAAGACAAGACTTGAGAGAAGCACAATACAAATCAGACCTGGAACCCTCTCGTCTGCTATAGAAGCCTCAGGAAGAGGCTGGGAGACAAACGTTATAGTGGCCTCTCTCATTTTGACACATGCTTCTTGAATACATTTCTAATCAGCTGAAACAATCTTGCAAGACAAATCAAGACAATGTCTCCTGGTTGACTGGAATGGTGATCTGGCTGGACCACCTGCCCCACATCAATGACCTAGCTTGATCTGTTACAAAATGTTCACATTCCAACATCTTCTAGTTGTTCTTAAGTAGAATTTAAAGATTCAGTCACATGGTAATGTCCTGAACCTGGTTATGGATTTATGGAAGCCTTTCAAATAGTAAATTCTAGAATGGGCACTCTTAACCTTAGCTCTTTCCCCCACATGGGTGATGGATGACTTACTTGGGGCAGTCAGAGATCTGAAATAACAGATTTCACTCAGAAATCTCAAAGGGCTTTAGAAACAGCATTAAATTCGGAGATTATGGCCATTTTGCTCTGTAACCCAGAGGAAGGAAGTGCTGCCATCCCAGTGGCCATGTCTATGCCACTGCAGAAAATCTCTGTAGTTGACTGGTAACCAGCATCCTCTTGGTGGAAGCCATTGTTAGTTGTTGATTCTGTCAGCTCAGTTTCTTCTTGCTTCCAAAGGTCAGAGGTATAGCCTTTGATGTGTTTCTTACCCTAACAGTTAGTGATTGGAAAACCAGACCTCACATCTCCATGGCTACTCAGGAATGTCTGTCAGTCAGTCACCCTTGTGTAAATCATGTATTTCTAGGAGATAAACATTTTCTAAAACCCCAAACCCAACTCTCCATCTTATGCATCTTGTCAAGTACACATGGAAACACTGAAAGGCATTGATTGCTTAGTCTAAGGCTTGTTACAAATATTCTGAAATTGTTCAACAGCAACAACAAAATCTTTAGCAATAACGAAGCTCATCACTTTGTGAACTGAAAATATCAAAAAGGGTATGAAGTCAAAACGTATAAGGCTGTTAAAACTTTGGGAGAACAGGGATTCCCTTCAGAAAAGATTCTGTCAAAAGAACATAATTCTGGACAACAAAATTTTGTAGCAGAGAAAGAAGTCATATATTTCAGTTGGCTTTTGTCAAATAGTTTCAATCTTGTGTCCCAAAGTTTTACAGAAGCCCACTCTGCAATAATGTAGAAAGGAGTTTAGAATTATTCTTTCTTTCTTTCTTTCTTTCTCTTTCTTCAAATTAAACTAAGTAAATCCCATGCCAAGCAAAGGTTCTATGACAAGAAGTCCTTTGGGAAAGAAACACCAGGGAACCCTACAATGTACCTATTCTTTTGCTCAACAACAATTTATTTAGTGACATGTGTGCCAGGCATTGGGCTGGGTACTGGAGATACAGTGATCAAGACACACTTGGTTGGTGACTCTGGGAAATGCTGACAAGTGAACAGATAATGACAGCGAGTGTGACAGTGAGTTGCCGCAATGCTGTACTGTAAGAGGGAAACCGTGGGGGGTAGGGGACAGCTAAGACCCAACTAAGGAGGGGCAGAGGGTAGGGTCAGGGACAGCCTTAGGGGGAAATGTGTCTGCTAAGCTTTGACCTGAAAGCTAAACAGAAACCAGCCAGGGACAGGGACAGGGGCAGGAAAGAGTGCTCTAGGAAGGAATGAGAAGAGTGTAAACTCTTGTTTGGCCTAATTCAACATTTTCTTGATTGTGAAGGGCTAAGAATGACTGTTCCAAAACAGTTTACATCAGTAATAAAGCATCTTTTCTGTGACTCTAGCCCATTTCAGATGCCTCCACTTGTACTTTCCCAGGGCAGGCTGGCCAAGGGACCCTAACTTCACTATCCCTTGAGGCCTGTTTCCCCGTTTCACAAGGTGGCTGTTAGCTAAGCCTCCAAACTTTGATATAAATAAAGCATCTAGGAAACAGCGACCACTCACTGAGAATGGCTCGCACTGATTCTTAACAACTTAAAGCTCTAAATGTTTTGTTAGTTCCTGATCCTGTTAACTGAAGGGATCTTGCTCAATTCCACCACCTCACACCCCAATCCAGACCAGAAATTTGGCTCTCCATAAGACTGGAGGCCTTGCAATCTAGCCTAACAAGGACATAATCCAAAATTTAGGGGAAACTCTACACACATGGATAAATTAATCTCAGCATTTCCTTGTCATAGTGAAAAAACTATAAAACAACAACACAACCCATAAATGTACCAAATGGATGAATGATTACCTAATAATGGTATATCCATTTCTGAAATTTATGCAGCCATTAATAAAGATGACAATTTATAACTTGGAAAATGTTATGAAAGGCAATGTGAAATGGTAAAAATAAAACATATATACATACATTATGATCACAACCATGGAAGAAATATAAACATAAACATAAATATAAATATAAGATATGCCGAAATGAGAATAGTAGTTGAATTAGTCAGTGTGCTGTGATTATGAGCTATTTTCTATTTTCTGTTTCCTACACTGCATTTATAATGTCTTTTTTTTTTTAAGTGAGAAGAGGGGAGATAGACAGACTTCCACATGCACCCTGGCTGAGATCCACTGGGCAACCTCTGTCTAAGGCTGATGCTTGCGTACCAAGCTATTTTTAGCACCTGAGGCTGAAGCACTTGAACCAACCGAGTTATCCTTAGTGCCTGGGCCCACTCTCAAATCAGTCCAGCCACTGGCTTCAGGCAGGGAAGAGGGAGAGAGGGGGGAGTGGGAAGGAGTAAGAAGCAGATGGCCCCTTCTTCTGTGTGCCCTGACCTGGAAACAAACCCAAGACATCCATAAACAGCGTTGACACTCTATCCACTAAGCTACTGGCCAGGGCCACATTTATAATGCCTTTATAATTTAAATCCTAGTAAAAGTATTAAGTTTTTAAGTTAGCAGTTGGAATGTTTTGAAATCCAAGTGGCATGTACAAGGGAACACAAGATGAGAGTATCTATATGTGACTCTTCCCATTGAAGCAGTACGGTTCCCCCAGAGAAGAGCATGTAGGTGTCATTACCATCTGGTGAAGTGTACCTTTTTCATGATAAAATGTGATGGATAAGGAACACTGTCCTAAGAATTAGATAGATATTTGAGAACATCAAGCAAATAAAGTTATAAAAGCTGGAGTTGAGCAACTGATTTGGAATTAAAGTCTTTAAATCAAGTTTGAAAAGTCATCATTTGTTAGGGTCCTGGGTAAAACAATGGCTTTTTGAAAAGTAAGCAGAGTAAGACCAGCATCTATGATTCTAATTATTTCATGGACTTATCTGACAAGGATATGTTCTTAGTTCAGAGATAAATGAGATTTTCTGTATCAGTTTCCCCAGATGTTCCCAGAAGTTCAACAGAGATGGCAATGTTGACACAACAGGATGAGGAAAGGAAGTTACTCAGCTCTTAAGAGGGAAGACAGAGACAAGTGATTACTTCTCTTTTTTCCTATCTATGAAAGCTTAAGTTGAAAATAATGAACTATTTTCTAGACAACTAACCCAGTTTTAGCTGCAGCAAGAGTTATTTAGGTTATACTATAATTAACTTCTTTCAAGCATAAAGAGTAGCTATTGGCAGTGGTGGAAGTTCCTTTTCTAGAGATTTGCAACAATAGGTTAGATACACATCTGACCTTGAATGCCTTAGGCATGGTGTGCAAAGAAACAAAATGAAAAAAAGTAGCAATCACACAGAAATAAACACCAGAGTGTGTCCTAGTCTTCTCTCACAGACTTTAACAGATTTAAACTGACAAAGTTTACATTTTTGCCCACCCCCTAGCTGAATCAAAGTGTGAACCACATCAGTCACAGAAGAAACTTAGAAAGTTGGCCCAAAGAAATTTACCTGTACTAGGAGTTCCAGCTTCCTGTCATCAAGAAGATGTACTTGACATCGACGGCCCTCCGTCATCTGAGAATAAAGAGAAATGATGGTCACTGAGAATCTATCAGCCTGACAAATGGTTAGTGGGTCCCCTGTGCTAGACTCCACCAGGGAAATTCCTAGAGGCAAAACATCCTTTGTGATTTGATGCTATATCATGCCAACAAGCAGCAGAATTGGTTCACTCATTCAAAAATACATATGAGCACTTTCTATATGCCAGGCACTACTCTGGGAGCTGGGTGTACGGGAACACACAAGACAAGTTTCCCCCTGCCTTCACGGAGCTTACATTCTTATGGGGAGATATAAAATAAATTTGAAAATACATTTATAACACAATATCAGGGCATGATAAAAGTTATTCATTCTTTAGTCATTATTCCATTCAATAACTTTATCACCATGCATTAAGGACAGAGTTCAGTGTCCGGTCTCTGCCATCTCTGAACTGTCCCTCTTGCTAATCACCAGGGAGCAGAAGACCACCCTGTGGCAACTACATTTGATTGTGTTAACCCTCCTCTCTCTTCATTAATGACCCTTGTCCCATAGTGCTTTTAACTATACAGCTAGTGCTCGACTTATGACCACGATTGGTTCCAACAGACTGGTCATAACACGATTTGGTCATAAGTTGAGTAGGCTATATGTACAGTACTGTGAAATGATGTTCTAAAAATCTTTAAGTCATATTTTATCATAATTTTCTTTGTTCATTTTATGCCATTTGTATCATCTCTACACCATTTTGTTTCTTATTTTTACATTTGTCAGGTTTAAGTAAAACATTGCGTTACCAGTACAACTGGTTTAATATTTGCAAAACATACAAAATTATAAAATACAGGTGCACACAAAAACTGCTCCAGACGCGGAGCAGTCGTGGCTAGCGATTGTGGTCGTAAAGTAGAATGGTCATAAATTGCATACGTTGTAAGTCGATCAATACCTGTAATAGAACCCTGCAGATAAGCACACACAGCTACGTCTAACCCCTAACCTTGGTGCCTTTCACTGCTAACCCCTCGGTGTTACTGGCTGCAGGACTTTGAACAAGCCTCTGTTCATCTCCACGCCAAGTCTCTCATACAAAAATGACTGTGCTGGGCCCACTGGGTGCTGGTAAATATTTCATAACTGTTTTTCTGAATGAAAGGAAAAAAAAGCTTTAATTTGTAACATTTGCTGGAGCCCTGGCTTCACCCTCAAAGGAAATCCCTTGTCTTTCTGAATGAGAAAAAAAAAAAAGCTTTAATCTGTAGCATTTGCTGGAGCCCTGGCATCACACTCAAAGGAAATTCCCTGAAGGACAAGTCCTCTCACAGAAGTCAGCTGGCCACCACTCTCACCAGAAATTAGCTTCTCGGAACTTCATCACGTCTGATTTCAAGCCCCTGTCACAACAACACTGACAGTACTTCAAACAGATACAATAGACATAAGTGACCTCAAAAGTACAGATGATAGTAAAGTAAAACAATTAGGAAGTAGTGAATTTTGAGTATTACCTTCACTTTTAATATCATTTACTTAATGCTATGTTTATGTCATTTTAATAATGGCTATATTTTACAGCTGGCATGCAAAATTACTGAAAATGTAACAATAACAACTAATATGAGCTGGCTCCCAAACCACTGTCTGCACCAGAAGCCACATTGGTTTCCTTCCAGTCCTTGGATTTGTAGATGAGCCTGTAACCCTCACTGAAGCCCTCTTTCCCCAGAAACCAGCCACTTCATGCAGATCAAAAAGGGAAGTGCGAACACGGCAGCTCCTGGGTCTCACCCAGAGGGTCAGGCCCCTTCTCCCGAGCGTTTTCCCCATGAAACCTGGAAAAGACCATCTGTTCTCTTCTTGTTCACTAGGGCTTATTCTCTAACCATGAGCATGTCCAAAGCTGTCATGCACTCTCATGAGAAAACTCTTTGAGTCCTTCCTCAAAAGAAGCCAACTCATCATTCTTCCATCAAACCAGACTTCCCTAGCAACGGTATCTAAATCAAAGCCACATGTCCTGCTTGGGTGGGGGGAAAACAGTCTCTTCAATCTGAGTTTAATGACTCAGCCATTTCCAGCTCTGAGAAAAGTCAAAAAGTTTCACATACTTAGAAGCACTCTAACAGAGGCTGAAAGAGAGTAAAAAAATGAGGACAAATTAGCAAGTCTAAAGGTTTGCTATTTTGCACATTTAAGCCAGAGAGGCAGTTGTGGATGAGATGGGCCTATGCAAAGTCTCTATTCATTTCTGAGGTCTTAAGGTCAGGTGTTCATTGTCTTAGCCACAAAATGGGCTCTCATTCCATTAGAATCCATCAACCTTGTAAACAGCAGTCATCCTCGCTGAACGACTTAATTAAAAAACTCATTAGCTTTAAAAAATAAACAAGTGGGACTACATCACACTAAAAAGCTTCTGCACAGCAAAGGAAACCAACAAAACGAACAGAAAACCCACCAAATGGGAGAAAATATTTGAAAATCATATACCTGATAAAGGGTTAATAGGCAAAATAAAGAAAAAAAGTCTTACAACTCAATAGCAAAAAAAAAAAATCTGATTAAAACTGGCAGAAAATCTAAATAGATATTTTTCTTTCTTTCCCTTTTAAATTTTCCATTAATTTGAGAGCAAGGAAGGGAGAGAGATAGAAGAAGGCAGGGAGAGGGAGAGAGAAGCATCACTTATTGTTCCACTTACTTGTTCTATTTAGTTGTGCACTCACTGATTGCTTCTCATAAGTGCCTTGACCGAGGATCAGACTCATGACCTCAAAAGTGCAGGAACAATACTCTATACACTGAGCAGCCTGGTCAAGACTAGACATTTTTTCCAACAAGGACATATGAATAGCCCATAGGGACATGAAAAGGCACTCAACATCACTAATCATCAAGGAAATATAAATTAAAACCACAATGAGATATTACCTCACACATTTAGAATGGCTGTTCTCAAAAAGACGAGAAATAACTAGTATTGACAAGGCTGTGAAGAAATGGAAATACCTCTGCACTGCTGTTGGGATTATAAATTGGTACAGCCGCTACAGAAAACAGTCTGGAGTTGCCTCCAAAAATTAAAAATAAAACTACCATATGATCCAGAAATTCCATTTGTGGGTATTTATCTGAAAAATATAAAACCACTAATTCAAAAAAATTCCATTTGTGGGTATTTATCTGAAAAATATAAAACCACTAATTCAAAATAAAAAGAAAAAAAGTTTGCAATGTAAATAAATGACTTTTATGGGGAAAAACAAATCTATCAGCTTCATTTTAATCATTCCCCTATCCAAGTTTAATGAAAGATATTAAAATTTTAAACTAGACTAAAATATGTATCATACCAGAATGTATAAACAATTCTTTCAGCAAAAAAGTACACCAGAAATGTTCAAGTTTCTACAGCAGTTGACAGCAATGGCTCAGCTACCTTGAATAAATTTTAGGTACTCAGCAATTCAGTTCTTATTAGAAAGAACCTAACTTGACTAAATGTTCTAGGAAGGAAAAGGTTACGATCATCCAGTATATTATTTTGAAATTCCTATAAAGCATTTATTTCAAGTTTGAGAAAACTCTCTAATGGGTGGGAAGAGGGAAGAATTAAAAAAAAAATTCTAGTTGTTCTTTTCATCTCTAAAACAGAGTTTTGAGCTTCACTGTATCATTTTGTTTTGTTTTGTTTTGTTTTGTTTTGAGTGAGAGGAGGGGAGATAGAGAGACAGATTCCAACATGTGCCCCGATCAGGATCCACCTGGCAACCCCAGTCTGGGGCTGAACCAAGCTATTCTCAGCGACTGGGGCCATGCTCAAACCAATTGAGCCACTGGCTGTGAGAGGAAGAGAGAGAAGGGGAAGTGGGAGGGGATGAGAAGCAGATGGTCACTTCTTACGTGTGCTCTGACTGGGTATCGAATCCAGGACATCCGCACGCTGGGCCAACACTCTATCCACGGAGCCAACCAGCCCAGGCCAACTTGATTATATTGTAAAAAGTTAAGGATACAAACACATTTTGGAGTTCTTATTCACATTCTAATACATTTTATAAAACAAAGAAATACTGGTATTTGAAAGACATTACTGTAACAAATAAAGCTTTTTAATTTCAAAATGAAATTTAATGCAGTGACATTGCTCAATAAGAGTACATAGGTTTCAGGTGAACATCTCTATAGCATTTGAACTGTAGTTTGCGTGGTGTGCCCATTGCTGAAGACAAAATCTTTTCCATCACTGTATCTTTGTCCCTCTACACTCTCTTCTCCTAACCCCTTCACCCAGGTAACCATTTAACTTTTCTCTATGTCCACGAGTCTCAGTTTCATATCCTCCTATGTGTGAAATCATATAATTCTTAGCTTTTTCTGGTTTACATTTCACTTAGTATAATGATCTCAGGGTCCATCCATGTTGTAAATGGCACTATGTCATCATTTCTTATGGCTGAGTAGTATTCCATTGTATATATCTACCACATCTTCTTCTTCCTTTTTTTTTTTTTTACAGGGACAGAGAGTCAGAGAGAGGGATAGATAGGAACAGACAGACAGGAACGGAGAGAGATGAGAAGCATCAATCAGTTTTTTGTTGCCGTTGTGACACCTTAGTTGTTCATTGACTGCTTTCTCACATGTGCCTTGACCGCGGGCCTTCAGCAACCCCTTGCTCAAGCCAGCGACCTTGGGTCCAAGCTGGTGAGCTTTGCTCAAGCCAGATGGGCCCGCGCTCAAGCTGGCGACCTCAGGGTCTCGAACCTGGGTCTTCCGCATCCCAGTCCAACACTCTATCCACTGCGCCACCACCTGGTCAGGCAGTACTACATCTTCTTTATCCAATCCTCTATCAAGGGACACTGGTTGTTCCGATGTCTTGGCCACCGTGATTGATGCTGTGAAGAACATGGAGATGTATGTGTCTTTGTGTGCCAATGTTTTTGAGTTTTTCTGAGTAGGTACCCAGTGAAGGGATTGCTGGGTCATACGAAATTTTGTTCTTAATTTTTTGAAGTACCACCATACTGTCTTCCATAATGGTTGTACTAATTTGCATTCCCACCAGAAGTGAATGAGGGTTCTTTTTTCTCCACACCCTCTCCAAAACTTGTTATTTATTACCTGTCTTGTTGATAACAATCAAACTAATAGGTGTGAGGTGATATCTCATTGTAGTTGTGATCTGCATTTCTTTAATAGCTAGTGAAGATGAGCATTTTTTTTTCATATATCTTGACCTTTTGTATGTCTTCTTGGAAGAAGTACCTGTTCAGGTCCTGTACCCATTTTTTTAATTGGATTGTTTGCTTATTTGTTGCTGAGTTTTTTGAGTTCCTTATATATTTTGGATATTAACCCCTTATCGGAGCTGTTGTTTGTGAATATCAACTCCCATTTGGTGGGCTGCTTTTCTGTTTTGTTGTTGGAGTCTTCTTTTTTATGCGAGAGGAGAGGAGTTAGTGAGGCAGACTCATGCATGCCCTTCAACTGGGACTCATCTGACAAACCCATCTTGGGTCAATGCTCAAGTACAGAGCTATTTTTAGTGCCTGAGGCTGATGCACTACAGTGGAGCTATCCTCAGTGCCCCAGGGCCACGCTAGAACCAAAGGAGCCACTGGCTGCAGGAGGGGAAAAAAGGAGAGAGGGGAAGGAGGGAAAAGCAGATGGTTGCTTCTCTTGTGTGCCCTGACTGGGAATTAAACCCAGGATGTCCGTATGCTGGCCAACATTCTATCCACTGAGTCTCTTGCCAGGACCTGTCAGCTTCTTTAGTTGTACAGGTTATTTTTTTGTTTTGTTTTTACAGGGACAGAGAGAGAGAGAGAGGGATAGATAGGGACAGACAGACAGGAACTAACAAAGATGAGAAGCATCAATCATTAGTTTTTCGTTGTTGTCGCAACACCTTAGTTGTTCATTGATTGCTCTCTCACATGTGCCTTGACTGTGGGCCTTCAGCAGACCGAGCAACCCCTTGCTGGAGCCAGTGACCTTGGGTCCAAGCTGACGAGCTTTTGCTCAAGCCAGATGGGCCCGTGCTCAAGCTGGCGGGCTCGGGGTCTTGAACCCGGGTCTTCCACATCCCAGTCTGACGCTCTATCCACTGCGCCACCGCCTGGTCGGGCTAGCTGTATAGGTTTTTAATTTGATATCGTGACATTCATTTATTGTTGCCTTTACTATCCTTGCCTTTGAGGTCAAATTCACAAAACGTTCTCTACGGCCAAGGTCCTGAAGTCTAGTACTTATATTTTCTTCTATGTAATTTATTATTTCAGATCTTATATTTAGGTCTTTGATTCACGGCGAATTAATTTTTGTGCATGGGGACATACTTTAGTCAAGTTTCATTCTTCTTCAGTGGTTTTGCAATTTTCCGAGCATCATTTATTAAAGGGACTTTCTTTTCTCCATTGTGTGTTTTTGGCTTCTTGGTCAAATATTATTTGTCCATATACATTTGGTTTTATTTCTGTGCTCTTGATTCTGTTCCACTGGTCTTTATGTCTGTTTTTCTGCCAATACCATGCTGTTTTGATTATCATAGCTCTATAGTATAATTTGAAGTCAGGTAGCGAGATACCTCTGGCTCCATTCTTTTTTCTCAGTATTGCTTTGGCTATTTGAGGTCTTTTATGATTCCATACAAATCTGGAGATTTTTCGCTCTATTTCTTTGTAAAATGACATTGGGATTTAAATAAGGATTGCATTAAATTTGTATATTGTTTTGGACAATATGGCCATTTTAACTATGTTGATTCTTCTGATCCATGAACATGGAAGATATTTTTCCATTTCATTGTGTCTTTTTCAATTTCTCTTAGTGATACTTTGCAGTTTTCAGTATATAGGATCCTTCACTTCCTTTGTTAAGTTTATTCCTAGGTATTTTATTTTTTGGTTGCAATTATAAAAGGAATTGTTTTTTTTTTTTTCAGTTCATTTTCTGAAGTTTCATTGTTGGCATATAGGAAAGGAGTAGACTTCTGTATATCGGTTTTTGTATCTGACGACTTTACTGTATTTATTGTTTCTAATAGTTTTTCGGTGGAGTCTATGGAGTTTTCTATATACAGGATCATTTCATCTGCAAAAAAGTGATATCTTTACTTCTTCTTTGCCAATATGAATGCCTTTTATTTCTTTCTCTTGCCTGATTGCTCTGCCTAAGACTTCCTGTACTACATTGAATAAAAGTGGAGGGAGCGAGCAACCTTGTCTTATTCCTGGTTTTAGAGAAAAAGCTTACAGTTTTTCATCATTTATTATGATACTGGCTGATGGTTTGTCATCTATGACCTTCAGTATCTTGAGGTACTTTCCTTCTATACCCATTTTATTGAGTGTTTTAAACATAAATAGATGTTGTATCTTATTGAATGCCTTTTCTGCATCTATTGACATATGATTTTTGTCCTTTGTTTTGTTGATGTGGTGTGTTACATTGATCAATTTACATATGTTGAACCATCCTGTGCTCCTGGAATGAACCACTTCATCATGATGTGTTTATTTTTTATTGTATTGTTATATTCTATTTGCTAATATTTTGTTTAGAATTTTTGCATCTGTATTCATTAGAGATACTAATCTGAAGTTTTCTTTTTTTGTATTGTCCTTGCCAGGTTTTGGTATAGAGATATGTTAGCCTTATAAAATGTGTTAGAGAATATTGCTTTCTTTTTCAATTTTTTTGAAGACTTTGAGAAGGATAGGTACCAAATCTTTGAATGTTTGGTAGAAATCAATAGTATAGCCATCTGGTCCTGGACTTTTATTTTTTGGCAGATTTTTGATAGTTGTTTCTATTTCCTTCCTGTTTATAGGTTTATTTAGGTTTTCCACTTTTTCATGACTCAAGCTAGGGAGAGTGTATAGTTCTAGGAACTTATCAATTTCTTCTAGATTATTGAATTTGGCGGCATATAATGTTTCATAGTAATCTAATATGATCCTTTGTATATCTATGATGTCTGTGGTCATTTCTCCTCTTCCATTTCGAATTTTGTTTATAGGAGTCCTTTTTCTTTTTCCTAAGTGAGTCTAGCCAGGGGTCTGTCAATTTTATTGATCTTTACAAAGAACCAGCTCTTTATTGTATTAATTTTTTCTATAGTGTTTTTGTTCTCTATTCCATTTAGTTCTGCTGTAATTTTTACTTTTTTTTTTTTCTTCTGTTGAATTTGGGTTGCTTTTGTTCTTCTAGTTCAGTGGTTCTTAACCTGGGTTCTATTGAACCCTAGGGGTTCGATGAGTCGGTCTCAGGGGTTCAGAGAAGCCTCTGCCGCGGAGGCCAGAATAAAGTAATACTGTAATTTGTTGTGAGTTCATGCACTTCGTTGGTTTTGTTCTTTGAGCAAGGTGATGTTCATGCACGGCTCATTTTGTGCACCAGTAAAAGAACATATACTTATGTCTTGAATTTGGGGGAAAAAATCATATTTTATTTATCACTAAAGAAGGGTTCGGTGAATGCCATATGAAACTGGTGGGTTCGGTATCTCAAAAAAGGTTAAGAACCACTGTTCTAGTTCCTTCAGATGTGATGTGAGGGTGTTTACTTGGGGTTTCTCTTGTTTCTCTATATAAGCCTATAATGATATAAATTTCCCTCTTATTACTGCTTTTGCTGCACCCCAGAAGGTTTGATATGCCGTGTTATAATATTTGTTTGTCTGTATATATCTTTTGATCTATTTTTATTTCTTCTTTGATCCAGGCCTTTTTGTAAAAGTACGTTGTTTAATTTTCACAGTCATGTAGACTTTTCTACTTCCTTTTTGCAGTTGAATTCTAATTTCAAAGCCTTATGATCAGAGAATATGCTTGGTATAATTTTAATCTTCTTGAATTAGTTTTGTGACCCAATATATGGTCTATCCATGAGAATGTTCCATGCACACTGGAAAACAATGTACATTCTGATGTTCTGGGATGAAATGTTCTGTAAGTGTCTATTACATCCCTTTGGTCTAATATGTCATTTAAGGCTGATATTTATTTATTGATTTTCTGTTCAGGTGATCTATATAAAACTGTCAATGGTGTGTTGAGTTCTCCAAATATGATTGTGTTGTGTCTTTAGGATACTTTGGTGCTCCTTGATTTGGTGCATATATATTAAAAAGTGTTATGTCTTGTTGATATATTGCCCCCTTTATCATTATGAAATGTCCATATTTGTTTCTTGTTACCTTTGTTGTCTTCTTGTTAGTATTTTCAGATATAAGTATGGTTGCATCTGCTTTTCTTTGGGTATTATTTGCTTGTAGAATCATTTCCAACCTTTCACTTTGTTTACTTTTGTCACTGCAGCTTAGATGCATCTCCTGAAGGCAGCATATGATCGAGTTTTGCTTTTTGATCCAATCTGCTACTCTGTGCCTCTTTATTGATAAGTTCAGTCCATTTACATTTAGGGTAATTATTAACATATGAGGATTTCTTATAGACATTTTATAAGAAAATACTTCAGACTTTTATCCTCTCCCCCTCTATGTTTTTGTTGTCCCTGATTATCCTTGTTTATATTTTAACCTTGTTAGAGCTTTTACTTGTAGTTTTGTGTTATTTTGTTCTTTGTATCTGGTAGAGTAACTGCCATGAGCATTTCCTGCAGTGGTGGTTTTCTGGTGACAAATTCCCTCAGCCTCTATATGTCTGTAAAAGCTTTTATTTCTCCTTCATATCTGAAGGACAACTCTGATGAATATAGCATTCTTGGCTAGTAATTACTCTCTTTTAGTACTTTGAATGATTGGGTCCACTCTCTTCTGGCTTATAGAGTTTCTGCTGAGAAGTGTGATGATAACCTGATGGGCCTTTCTTTATATGTTATGCTCTTCTTTTCCCAAGTTGCCTTGAGGTTTCTTTCTTTGTCACTGATGTTTGACATTCTTATTAAAATGTGCCTTGGCCTGACCAGGCGGTGGCACAGTGGATAGAGCGTCGGACTGGGATGCGGAAGACCCGGGTTTGAGACCCCAAGCCTGCCAGCTTCAGCGCAGGCCCATCTGGCTTGAGCAAAAGCTCATCAGCTTGGACCCAAGGTCGCTGGCTCCAGCAAGGGGTTGCTCGGTCTGCTGAAGGCCCACGGTCAAGGCACATGTTAGAAAGCAATCAATGAACAACTATGGTGTCGCAAGGGCAACGAGAAACTAATGATTGATGCTTCTCACCTCTCTCCGTTCCTGTCTGTCCCTATCTATCCCTCTCTCTGTCCTTGGGGGGGAAAATGTGCCTTGAAGGAGGCCTGTATGGGTTGAGGTAACTAGGCGTTGTGTTTGCTTCTTGGATTTGAGGATCTCTTTTCATAGGCTTTTTTCATCAATTCTTTGTTCAAATAGGCTCTCCATTCCCTCTTTCCTCTCTTCTTCTTCTGAAATACCCACTATTCGTATAGGGCTCTTTCTGACAGAGTCAGACAATTATTGTAAAGTTCTCTCTTTTTTTTTTTTTTTGGAGTTCTCTCATTTTTTAAAATTCTTGAGTCTCTCTCTTCTTCTCTCTGGATCATGTCTCATTGCCTAAATTTGATGTCAATTATTTTCTCCTCCATATGGCCTGTTCTATTAGCTAAACTTGCCATCTCACTTTTTAATTCATGTATTGAGTTCTTCATCTTTGTTTTTAAAGTTTCAATCTCCCTAGTGATGTATTTGTTTTGTTTTTTGAGCTCATTAAGTTGCCTATCAGTGTTTTCTTGCATCTTGCTGAGTATTTCCAGAACTTCAATTTTGAATTCTTTATCGTTTACATTTCTTTATAGTTAACTCCAAGGTTTCCACATGATTTGGATTACTTTCTAGAATTTTTCATTTTCTTTCTGAACTGCATCTCTTTCTTGGGTAGCCATCATGGTATTTTTGTTTTTCTGCCTTGAAGGTATTTGAGTGGTATTGTTAAGAAATCCAGCAAAAAACAACAAAAAATAATAATAAAAATAAAATTTAAAGAGAAAAACCAAAAAACAATAATCAAAAACAAACAAACTGCCTGACTAGGCAGTGGTACAGTGGATAGAGCACCGGGCTAGGACGTGGAGGACCCAGGTTTGAGACCCCGAGGTTGCCAGCTTGAGTGCAGGCTCATCGGGTTTGAGCAAGTCTCACCAGCTTGAGCCCAAGGTCACTGGCTCGAGCAAGGGGTCACTCGGTCTGCTGTAGCCCCCAGTCAAGGCACATATGAGAAATCAATCAATAAACAATTAAGGAACTGCAATGGCGAATTGATGTTTCTCATCTCTCTCCCTTCCTGTCTGTCTGTCCCTCTGTCTGACTCTCTCTGTCTCTGCCTAAATAAATAAATAAAACAAAAAGTTAGAAGAAAAAATTTTGGAGAAGTCTATCTTTTTACAGTAAGCAGCACTGGCTTACAAATTTTAGCTCTGTATAATCCCAGCTTGAACTCTGCTGAGAAGCTGCTGTCGCAAAGAAGGACACGGGCTTGCAGTTGCAATGATGGGTGGAACTTCCAAGGGCTTTACGGTTTTAGTAATGGTGATCTCAGGCTTCCACGTGCTCCTCCCTGCATCCCAACAGAGCAGGGGACTGAACACAGAGTACCTCTATTCTTCAGTTGTGAGGTATGCCTTTGCCAAGAGAGAAGTAAGGCTGTATCTGGGAGGCTGGAGGGCCACACTTTGTATCTGTGTGTCTTTGTCTGAGTGGGTGCTGCAGGCAGACTATGGGAACACTGGTGGTGACCCCACACTCTGCTGCTTTGGTTCAGTATAAACCAAATTCCTTCCAATATCTCTGCTCCTCCCAGAAGGAGATCTACTCACTCTAGGTTTCTCTCCCCTCCAAAGCCCCTGCAGATGAAAGCCCAGACAATTTGGGGCTCTCCCCTCTCTGGACCCTGACTGGGAGTGTGTCTTATCTTTTGCCTGCATTTTTATCCATCCAACTTTTAGTTGATTAGGTGTGTGGATCTTTCAGGCAAATCTGCAAGCCCAGTTGGGGTTCCTTTGCTGAGTTATAACTGTTTAATTCATTGAAGTTTCATTTTCCTTTTTTTAGAGAGACAGAGAGAGAGAAAGGAGACAGAAACATTGAGCTGCTCCAGTACGTGCCCTGACCAGGGAATCTGACTGGCAACCTCCATGCTCTGGGAGGACACTCCAACTGAGCTATCTAGTCAGGGATTAACTATTTTATTTTATTGATATTTAGAGAGACAGAGAGAGGAAGTAAGAGAGAAGGGAGAAGGAAGGGAAGCATTCATTGTTCTACTCAGTCATGCATTCTTTGGTTACTTCCCATGTATGCACTGACCAGGGATCAAACCTGCAACCTCGTCATTTCATGACAATGCTCTTAACTGACTGAGTTCACTGGCCAGGGCCCAATTTGTTGAAATTTCAAGGGGAGAGATCAAGGGTATCTCTCATGTCACCATTACTCTGATGTCATCTAAGTCTCCAAATAAAGTTTTAATCACAGTAATAAGAGGTAGTATATCACATATTTTACAACCTGCCAAGTGTGATGTGACACTAAGTTCGTACCCATGTGTACAAGTTTTTCCTTAGGTTCTCAATTTCATCTGAAACATTAAATTCTAATTACATTAATCTACCTTATCTGCTCAGCACTTTAAGGAAGTAACATGCATTGAGATTTTAAGATGCACCCGAGGTCTTTCAAGTTCGCTTTTCTCTTAAACAAAGTCCCATCACTAAGTCCTGGGGGATTTATAAGCATACTCCCTATTTGAATCAAGAATTTATAAGCTGCCTCACTTCTGGAAGGCAGAATATGAAGAGTCAGCCTAGAAACGTGGGTCTAAACAGAAACTCAACTTTGAATCATCTTGTGTTTGAAAGGACAACTTTCTTTTGACAGTACTGCTGTCGTTTTTCCTCAAAAGGAGGGCCCGTTTGGTTTTTCATTCTGAAGATGGGTGTGTATCCTGTTATCAGTTCAGAAAAGGTTTACCATTCTGTGTGTGTATGCTGAAAGAGTGGACATTTGTAGCTTTGTCTTGCTTGCCAGGCATACTGGAATTTCCTGTTGAATACTAACAATTGTAAAACAATATTGCTTTCCTCGTTTTCCTTGTGAGCTGCGCAGGCACACCTGGAGCACTGGCATCACCCTCTAAGGAAATTCTTTAGGAGAACAAGGCTTCTCATAGATGCCAGCTCACTGGCTACCACTCAAGCCATAAATTGTCTCACTACAATACAATGCTATACCAAGCAGAGACATGTCAAGTGTGCTGTGATTCAAAGAATATATAGAAAAGTATTATTCTAAAGGTGTCTACCCCATTTATCCAACTTTTCTATGATATACACTGAATCATGAAGACTATGCAGAAAAATGGACTTACGCTACTAGCCTAAGTGAACATAGCAGAGTATGAAATGATACGAGAAATATAAAGTTAGTCAATAAAATTGTCATACAGATGGACAGGAATTAGAAGACACGAATAAAGTAGTTGGTGTGCTACGGTAACAGACTTATGGATGGTTCCCCCTACCCCACCCAAATGTTACTCAAAATGGTCTTTTCCCCCCAGTTAGAATGATGTAACAAACTTTAGAAAAAAGAATGAGAGTGTTTGAGGTCAGCCATAGGATATGGAGCCCGAGAAGCTTCTTCCTCAGGAAATTTTTTTAGATGGCCTGTGTTTTTACCATATCAAATCGAATCAATTAATTTAAAAATATGAATTGCAACAGTCATATAGGTCAGAAATCTGAAGAATGAAAGTCTGACACATTCTATCCCTGCAGGCAGAATTAACAGGAAGCCAATTGTAACCATAAATGTTTCAGGAAACACAGAATCTCAAAGGGGAAATTATAAATATCTCTGTCTGAGGGCATCCGTCTATAGTAGCTTGATTTATTCCTGATGGTGGAAGGCACTACTGTCCAAATGCGGCATGGGGGTCCCCCTCCGCAAGGCCTTACTAAAGAACAAACAATAACTAGCTATGACAACTCCCCAAATGACAGTTTGGAGTCACTTGACATGGAAAGCTCAGCATGTCAAACTATGCTTTACTAAGAATATTTTCTCTTCAAATTCAAACCCATTATAATATGCTTCTCATTATGGCTTTTTTCTATATATGTCACCTCTTTCTCTCTCTGCCACTTTTTGGATGTCCTCCCCACCCCATCAAATAATTTATACACTATGTACAAACATGTAGAGAAGTGCTCTGAATCAATAACCCTAGCTCCACTGTGTATTACATTTTCATAGAAATCTAATGTAGTAGTGTACGTCACTCTAGGGTAACAGATTCTGAACTTAGAAAAAACACATGGTGTATAAAAACAAAAACTAAAATTGTGCAATTAACATGTTATCGTTACACTTTGTGATGCTAATTTGTACTAAAATTGTTGTCACAGACACAGGGGTATGCGGTGACGGCAGGGTGGGCAGGGGAGGACAGCTGCTTAGAGGAGTTCCCAATCCTGCAAACGCACTTTCCCACCCGGCTGCCCCACACCTGCTTGTTTACATCCCTGTGCACAGTGAGTTACCAAGTTGTGACTCACATCCATTTTAGAGACAATACCCTTCTGGGACAATAAAATAAAAATATTAAAGACTCACTAGAATTGTATAAAAGGAAGAGTTAATATTGCACAGACATGCTTCATTTGGGAAAATTATCCACGTTCCCTCAAACAACCTGAAATCCTATCTTTTCAAATTTTATCATCAAATGGAAAATTCAGATTTCAAAAGCATGTTGGCCAAAGCCCAAACACAAATATTTTGTCTTTAAGTCACAAGATATTAAAGTAATATGATAATGGAAGGAAAAGAGATGCAGGGTGCGAGACACCAGAAATCTGATTCAGAGAGAACAACCTTGTTTCTGCTTTGCTCCAGGACCTCTGGCAAATTATCCCACCTCTGTCTTTCCCATGAGTCTCCAGGCCTGTCCTTGAGGCTCTCTGCTCTTCAATATAGTTATAAAACTCAGATGAAAGTGATTTAAGTGAGTGGCTTTGCTAGAAACAAATTCACATGCCAATGTACTGTTATATAAAAACTGAAATAGCCTTACATTCTTCAAAGCTCATCCCTCTGCAAGTTTGCATTTGATGAGGTCATAAATGGGGCCCATGCGTTACAGAAGATCTTTGTGCAGCCTATTTTAGAGCTGCTGCATTGCTCAAATCCCCCAATCTCTCTCTCTCTCTCTCTCTCTCTCTTCCCCTCCCTCCCTCCACACCCCCACCTTCAGCAAAAGGAAATTGGGTTTTCTCTGGTAATGCAGGAAAAGAAGTTGTGATGTTGGATGCACTAGGGGACAAGAGAGGGCTGCTGTGTCTGAAGTGGACAGTTTTAGTCTCAGACACTGTTGCCCTGGAGACCACTGTTGTGTGTGGTAAAGTCACAAGTCCTATAGGACAGTCCATTTCAGTCCTCTCCAGATGGTACCAAAGGGCAGAGGGTCAGAAAATATTATCATTGTTATTATCAGTATTTTATATATATGTATATATCAGTGTTATTATCAGAATTATCATCAGCCTAAAGTTTAGAAGGCAAGGAATGGACCCAGACAGGTAAGAGGTGAGAACATCCAGGAGCTGCAGCAGTGGCCTTCTGTGATCCCGGGAAGAGGAGCTCTAGCCCAAGGCTAAGCTTCAGGATGTGGAAAGGAAAGGCACTCTTCTCCCCCACCAACAGAATGTGGCACAATTATTTGGACAAGTTATTGACATTGAGGTTGGACAAGGGGTCTCAGATATAGAAGGCCAAAGTCGAGCCGGTGCACTTCAACCCAGGTCCAGAGTGTTACAGACAATCGCCCTCTTCCGTCTGAAATCACCCTCTGACAAAACGGTCTGGAGAAAATGGACACTAGGAAAGCTGAATACATGGGCTCTGGTGTTAGGTTTGACACCACGTATGCCCACCTGGGGGCCCAGCACAGTAAACCTACTTTGGTTAAGTTAACTTAAGTGCTGTTAAGGCTCCAGAAAGATACCAGTGCTTTCTGCATTACACTCTAGCTGACCAGACACCATAGAAACAGGAACTTGATTGTCATACCCGGGTTCTGCCCTGCTAAAGTATCTTCTGAAGGCAGGATTTTCTTTACCTCCATTTTGAGTACATTATTAAATTCACTTAATAACGCCGACCCACACACACCTGCAGGCTTTTGCTTTCTACCCAGGCTTAGAATTTCAGACAAGTTTAGTTCTGTGATTGGAGCAACTGGAGATTCTGAAGATACAGAGACTTAATCCTATTCAGCATGAATTACATTCTTCTCCAGAGAGGGGTCAGAAGGGTAAAGTGCCTACTTCTTCAAAGGAAAAGAGAGTAGGGCATTTCTACCAGAGAGACCCCATGCAATCTGCGTAGAAGCTGACAGGTAACAGAGGGAGGAATGTGTGGAGAGCAGGATCCTGAGCAGATGTGAAGGAAAGGCCTTGGAGTCAAGGCCTGAAGAACAGATTTCTGATGTTGCTATAAAACATCTCCCCCTCATTTAGCACCATCCTATGTACGTGCTACCATTTGTGAAAAATGGATATCAGTGCTGAATCACAAGTCCTCTGAGATCTGACATCATCTAACCTTATCTCTCTATTTTTTAAATGCTCTCTTTCACTGTGCCCTCAATCCCAGGGGCCAGCCATCCTGGACTTCCGGATTCTTTCCTCCAAGGGCCACCCCTCCCATGCCTCAGGGCCTGGCCCACACTGTCTCCTTTGCCGGGAAACACCTTTTCTTCACCGATGTCCTTAAAGGACCACCCTTGCATGTCTACTTAATACCATGCAGCTACGTGCTGCAGACACAGCAGGGACCAAAGAAACTCTGGTCCCACTTCATAGAGGTTGCTGGCTTGAGGGAAAGATGGGCACTCACTTTTGCTCCGTCTTGCAGATTCAGCTTTGCTGAAACACACCCTTTCTCCTCTGCATGGGGTCCGCCCCACCTGGCAGCTTCCCAGCCACAACACATGATGCCAGGCTCTGTGCTTCCCTGACTGCCTTTCCCAGGCCACTCAGAGCACCTTACAGAGGATGGGGTCGGACTCTGGGGTTTGAGTGCTGGGCCTGTTTTATCTTGTCTGCACTGGGGAGTAGTGGTATGTGACCCTCCCAAGTCACTGCACCCACTTATGCCTCAACCCTGTCTAGAAAATAAAGACCATTCTAGTGCCATCCTCGAGAGGTGGCTGTGAGAAATAACTAAACTAATGTGGACCTTCAATCAGTGTTACCTTCAGAAGCCTCTAGCCAGGGAACACAAAGTGCCTCCAGGAAGGAGGCTCAGAAAGTGTCCTCATCCCAGACAGACAGAGTAACCTCCCCCCCTAATTCCCCCGCCCCCCACGGCCTTTCCCACACACTCCATCAGGATGGCCCAGTGAGGCTGCTGCTTTCTCTCCTCTCAACCCAGATGTTCTGCCGCTGTGGTGGGTGGGCGAGGAGGCTGGTCAGGGCAGGCTTCCCCTGGGTGGTTGACCCTCGCACTGACAAGTACCAGGCCTTCACAAATAGAGCTGTCTGGGGACCCAATCATATTTAGACGGGGCACTGCATTCAAAGGGCGCCCCAAGCCCAGTCTTCCTGCGTTAGCTGGCTCCATGAAGAAAGAGCTGATACAGGAATGCTGGAGCTGGCCTAAGAATGGGGGTTTAGGAAAGTGAGTGTGTGATGTAGGGGACAACCCCGGCAAGGACAACAAGAATTGCTAGGCCATACACTGCAACGTGGACAAAGGAGAAGACCTCGCGCGAACGTGGAGGCCTTGACTGTTTCACTTGGCAGGCTCAGGGTGCTATTCTTACACACACACTGTTCACAGCACAAAGGTATGACATCCTTTATAAAGGTGGTTGAATGAGGTATAAGCGCCGAAGAAACAAGCATGCAAAGGAGCAACAAGAACCTATAGCCCCTTCAAACACCCTTTGTTCTCCTTCAAGCGAGGAAAGATGTAGCAAACACCTGGTCTCAGTCATGTCTCCAGTGTCTTGGCTTTCGTATTTTAGTGACAGACTGTCCTGGGTAGAATGAAGATGACATTTTTCCAAAAGAAAGATGCATATCCACCTTTTGTTTTGTTTTGATGACTATACTTGGAATTTTCACAGGAGAAAAGGAAACCTGATGGATAGGTAGTTCAGATGGGCACCACAAACTCAAGGAGAACTGTTTTTAAAATTTCAGGGAAAAAGATAAGGTTGACCCCATAGGTCTAAAAGAATATCAACTGTATGAGGTGAAGACTTTAAAAGTAAAAATATGGTAACATAGTAAAGATAAAATTGAATGAGAAATGAAAGATTGAGATGCCCAATGAACACAAAGTATCTGCCGGAGAACCCCCAAAGGAGACTAGATGTTAGCACAATATATATACCAGGTGCCAAAGGCATAGTCAGTCCATTATCCATATTATGTCCATAGACGAGTGTCCTAACTTACAGGGGCCGCAGTAGAAAATCAAAGCTGAAATTTAAAACAAAGAAAGTCTAAGGACAAGGGAAGAGCCTTTAAAGATACAGTCAAAGCAAAAAGATCAAGGAAAGGAATGTCTTCATTGTTTGGAGCCAATAGATTTTTGTTAAAAGATGAACCACTAAACTATTCAGTTATTGTTCTGATTCAATATTCTCAACCAAGACAGAAAATGGTAGGACTAACCACTCAAGAATATAAACCACTGCACCTCTTCCTCCAAATAAATTCCAGGTGGTTCCTAAAGTAATATAATAAAAATGCATAGGCAATTATTTATTAGACATTTCGAAGGATAAAAGCAAAGGATGAGGCCTGACCTGTGGTGGCGCAGTGGATAAAGCATCAATCTGGGAACACTGAGGTTGCCAGTTCAAAACCCTGCACTGGTCTGGTCAAGGCACATATGGGAGTTGATGCTTCCAGCTCCTCCCCCCTTTCTCTCTCTCTCTCTCTCTCTCTCTCTCTCTCTGTGTCTCCTCTCTAAAATGAATAAAATAAAAATTAAAAAAAAAAAGAAAGCAAAGGATGAGTCAAAAGGGAAATATATAAAGATTTGACTACAAGTAATTTTTGAAAACTTTCTACTCCACAAAACAGCATAAACAAAAAGAAAAAACAAACTAAAATTTTTTGGGGTAGGATGACAACTCTAAGGAAGGATTAATATGTTAAAGATAAAATTATTTATTTAGTAGATAGTAATTAATTGGAAGACTATTAAGTCCCTACTGGAAATAAAACTAAAATGCAAATTACTTCATATTCTAAAACTCAGTAATTTATCTTCTAAAGAAGAGAGCCATCTTGCTAGTAGTAATCAAGAGAGTAAGTAATCTAGTAATCTATCCTAATGAGCTAGAAGAAATGGGATTAATGAGTATATGTAATAATGGCTACTAGAGTGTGTACTGTATTCATTCAGCAAGTGTTTATGATACATTCATTATGTGCTGGACACCTTACTAGACATATGATGGACATGATTTTGTTCCCATACTTAAGGGGTTTCTATGTTCACTAGAGAAGCTACCCAAATTAGCAGTCAGGTGGGTATAAAATGCTATGTGGTGAGGTAGAGGGGTGGGACCTAACACACACCTGGGAAACTGGTCAATAATCAGGTGAGGAAGTGGTATCTGCAGAATGGGACATCTGGCAGAGGCACCCTGATGAAAGAAAGCCTGGAATGGGAGAGAACGCACATATTCTGAAAACATGAGCCATGCAGTAGAGCTGAGCTGGAGCAGAGTGGTGGGTGAGTGAGGAGCAGAAGAACATGGCTACAGAACCCTATTTACAATAACAGGAAGGAGAAACAATCATGTATGTATTGGACTAAGGATGGCTAACGCACTGATGAAATGGTAAGTAGCCACTGAACATTGTTTTCAAATCAATTTAATCCTAGCTGATACAGAAAGGAGAGTCTGGAAAGAAGGCTCAGTGCCTAAGAAGATACATAAGCAGTTAGAAAACTATGAAGGCATATTAAATCATAAGCCATCTTTCTCAATATGTGTATTACCTCCCCCACCAATGACCTGTAACCAGACACAGAAAGTGTGCTGATCAAATTTACAGTGGACAAAGAGGTTTAGAAGGTTCAAGTTTTTTTTTGATTGGGATCTTCTTTTTTTGTGTGTGACAGAGACAGAGAAAGGGACAAATAGGGACAGACAGACAGGAAGGGAGAGAGATGAGAAGCATCAATTCTTTGTTACAGCTTCTTAGTCTCCTTAGTTGTTCATTGATTGCTTTTTCACATGTGCCTTGACCCGGGAGATACAGCAGAGTGAGTGATCCCTTGTGCAAGCCAGTGACCTTGGGCTCAAGCCAGCAACCTTGGGTTTCAAGCCAGTGACCTTTCGGCTCAAGCCAGCGACCATGGGGTCATGTCTATGATCCCATGCTCAAGCCAGCGACCCCGCACTCAAGCTGGTGAGCGCGCACTCAAGCTGGTAAGCCCGCACTCAAGCCAGATGAGCCCACGCTCAAGCTGGTAACCTCGGGGTTTTGAACCTGGGTTCTCCATGTCCCAGTCCGACACTCTATTCACTATGCCACCAGCTGGTTAGGCTGGGATCATATTTTTATAGTTTTGTGTCCTATTCTTAGTTCATATGCTAGAAGCATAATATCTGAATAATGGGATTAAGAGTTCTCCACTCTACGATAGTTAAACCATTTCTAGAAATCTGTGCTCAATTCTGGGTACCATGTTTTATGTAGGATATAAGAGAAACTGGAGTGAGGCCAAAAAGGAGTCTTCAGACTGGGTCAAGCTGTGGAAGCCATGTCTTCTCTGGACTGATGGAAAAACTGCCTGTAGCCTACATAGCAGACTTCAGTGGTAGGGGGCCCTATAACCTATTGTTCATGCCAACACACTTTTGTGAGTGAAAGGGGAGTCATTATTGATTCCATGAGATAACAGGTATAAACTGGATGGTCCTGATCATATCTGGATGTGGAAATGTGCAGATTTGATGATTATTTAATGCTAATTTAATAATTAAATTTGATGATTTAATGCCAAGGGAGAAGAACATTGCTTAGGTGGGCAGAAATGAAATCAATGAGTGGGAGTTCCAGAAGACACATGTGAATTCAACAGAATGAAGAACTAACTGTCAAACAAGCATCATTGTTCAAAATGGAATGGGTCACCCCATCATCACTTCAAGTGAGCAGGACAGGGCCAGAAAGCCATTAGCTGGGGCTGTTAGAGAAAGGATTACTGAACTCTAGGGGAAGGTGGACCAGACACACTCTAAACCAGTGGTTCTTAACCTTTTTTGAGGTACCAAACCCACCAGTTTCATATGCGCATTCACCAAACCCTTCTTTAGTGATAAATAAAATATATATATTTTTTTCCAAATTCAAGACATAGGTATATGTTTTTTTACTGGTGCACAAAATGAGCCATGCATGAACATCACCTTGCTCAAAGAACAAAACCAACAAAGTGCATAAACTCACAACAAATTACAGTATTACTTTATTCTGGCCTCCGCGGCAGAGGCTTCTCTGAATCCCCGAGACCGACTCATCGAACCCCTAGGGTTCAACAGAACCCAGGTTAAGAACCACTGCTCTAAACCATGGTGCACACCTACAGACAAGAATTCCAAGAAATAACATTCATTCTAATAACTCATGTATTTACTTATAATGCTTCTTGTTACAACATTACATACAGCTTGATAAAACAATATTTATACCATCCATTTTATTGCTTCAGGCAACTTTTTAAATAATCACACTACAGACCAGTAGGCACACATTTTTCGACTATTTTTCCTCACTAATTTCCTTGGTATAAATGGGCAATCAAATGTCCTCTATTTAAAATGCAATGTTGTTTGAAATGTTTATATGTGTCTGCTGGTTTAGTATTCATGTATTTGATAACCAAGATCTTCAATGACATTTTCTTGGTAGCATGAATTTGCCTATTTGGCTCCAATATCTAATCCAATGTGTCATTTTCTCCATCTCTCTCTCTCTCCTTGCCTCTCTCTAAAAATAAATAAATAAATATAAATATATTAATAAGTAAATTTATGTTGTAATCAGTGGGATGAGATACTGTTTACAACTATGCATCTGACTAAGCAATAGGTTATCACATTTTTACAGTAAATACTTTGTTGATATTAAAATGAAATACATGTGTGTTTGAAAAAATGACATGACTGTCATAATAGGCACTCTAAATATTTTTACATGAATTAATATACATTCAAATAATACAAATCCTTATACATATATCATTTTAAAAGCAATTCCAAAATATATGTATTATACAACTTAACTTGCATTCAGTGAGATGTGTTTTAATTTGTCTATTCTATGGAAACATACCACAAACACAGGTTCAGGAACACGTCCATTCTCTGTAATTTATATTATCTACATGACCACATGTGGAATGGGCAGAATGGACAGTGATCTGCCATCAGTGGGAGCCAGAGTGTTTTGCCACAGAGATAAGAATTTGGGAATGGGTTTTCCTTCCCATAAACAACACCCTTTGCACATCACTATAGTCAAACTCTCCACTAGCTCTGGAGATGTGTGGGAGGAAGGAGGTGGGAAAGAAAACAGTATTCTAGACCATTTGAAAGCTATTGGAATTCTGCCCTTGGGTCTTCGGTGATTTCATAAAGCATAGAGGGAGAACATCCACCTACAAAAGTGCTTTCACAGGACCTGCATGGACTCAAAGCAGCCACTCATGTCCTAAGTGCCTGAGTCCAGGGTCCCAGTGCCTAGATGTGAAGTCCTCCCAGTTTGCAAAGAAGCACTCCGGCCCAACTGCTGACCTTTGTGAGACTCATGCTTAAATCAAACCAAATTTCTAGTGACATCACAGCATAGAATATCTGAGGAACAGGAATATTCCCAATTAGTAAAGCCACCAGCCTCGCAGGGTGGTCCCAGATACAGAAGGCAGCAGCAAACCCTTGTCCCTCCCCCATCCAATATCCAAATAAAAGGAGTAGGAAGGGCTGGGAAGCCTGCAGTGCATACATTAGGGACATTTGTATGGGGCAGTCCATTCGGCTGGAGCCTGCATGTTTACATAACTGTGTTCTCCGTTCTCCAGAAGAGACTCTGCTGGAGCCCCCGCTAGCAGAGACTCCTCCCACTTGCAGGAGCTGCTCCGGCAGATCCCTCCCCCATCCATCTCTGAGGTTTCAACACTGGCTGGCTGCCCAGGAACCACCCAGACACGTCCTGGAGACCTGCTCCTGCTGCCCCAGCTCTAAACACAGGACAAGTGCCCACAGCTGATGCATTTGTTTTCCCCAAAACATTTAAAGTTGGGAGTGGGGCATGAGGCTGGGAAAGGGGTTGCAGTGGGAGGGAGAGTATTCTGAAACCAAAGAAGGGCTCCCCTCCTTTCATTGGAAATCCTGTGCCTTCTAATGCAAGGGCCACTGCAAACAGGATAGCCACGGTGCACATCATCAGTAAACACAGCAATAAAGATGCTATGTGGTATCTGTTAGTCAAATCAAAAATTCTAATTGGACACAGAACAATTTCTCAAAGCTCACGACAGGAGGTAATTACTGTGTTGACTACACATAGTGAAAAAGGATGACACTGAGCCTACTGCTTGGACTGTTTCCTCAAAAGAAGGAACGAGAGGTATGTTTTTGCCTGTATGTGAACTGATTAACAGATGGTAGGGTTCCTAACCTTTCTTCTGTTCTGATATCCAAGGGTTTATGCATGTCTTTTCAAACACTGTGGCAACCAAACTTGAGTGTATTTTCAGCATGTGCTCCAGAAGAGCCCTGGAAATGAGTTTGTGACTAGATCACTGGATAGGGAAAGTCAAAATTTTAAATCAGAACAAATACATGAGGCAGGAGGAGTGATTATACCTGATATCCTTCATAGTTTCTAGCATAGCATGCAGTTTTAAACACAAGAGTCTCAGTAATTATTATTGATTAAAACTATAGAGTTACAATTCCTTTTATTCATTTTTAGGTGAGAGGAAGGGAGACAGTGAGACAGACTCACGCATGCACCCCAATTGGGATCCAACTGGCAACCCCATCTGGGGCTGATGCTTGAGTTCCAAGCTATTTTTAGCACCTGAGGCTGTTGCACTCCATGGAGCTATCCTTAGTGTACTGGCTGATGCTCAAACCAATGAAGCCACTGGCTATGGAAGGGGAAAAGGAAAAGAAGGGGAACGGGAGGGGGAAGAAGTAGATGGTCACTTCTCCTGTGTGCCCTGGCTGGAAATCAAACCTGGGACATCCATACACTGGGCTGATGCTCTATCTACCCACTGAGTACCAGACAGGGCTGGAGTACAATTTTTTTTTTTTTTTTACAGGGACAGATAGAGAGTCAGAGAGAGGGATCGATAGGGACAGACAGACAGGAACGGAGAGAGGTGAGAAGCATCAATCATTAGTTTTTTGTTGCCGTTGCGACACCATAGTTGTTCATTGATTGCTTTCTCGTACATGCCTTGACCACGGGCCTTCAGCAGACCAAGCAACCCCTAGCTGGAGCCAGCGACCTTGGGTCCAAGCTGGCGAGCTTTTGCTCAAGCCAGATGGGCCTGTGCTCAAGCTGGCGACCTCGGGGTCTCGAACCTGGGTCCTCCGCATCCCAGTCCGATGCTCTATCCACTGCGCCACCGCCTGGTCAGGCTGGAGTTACAATTCTTGATGGCAAAGATGATTTCACAGGTGTAGACATATGTCAAAACTTACCAAACTGTATGTACACTTCCAATATGTTCAGCTTATTATATGTCATTGATATATAAATAAATTCATTTAAAACATGAGAGTCAGAGATGTTCCTTTCATAACACACACACACACACGACAGACCACTAGGATAATAAGGAGAGTTCAATTTGCATTTTTCACCAGGGTTCTTCATATTTTTTTATATCTTATGTTCTCTTTATTTGAAGTGCAGTAATTACAATTTTTCTCAGACATAATATTCAGGACTGAGCCATGGAGACTGTAAATATCACCCCACATGGCTGAGACCCACTTTGTATTCCTGCTCAGACTTTCTCCTTTCTTAGGCTTGTGTATGATTGTAACTGCCCATTCAGCATCACTATCTGGATATCTATCAAACAGTCCAAACTCTTGGGTCCCATACAGAATTCTTGGCTTGTCTTCTCCCCCAAACCATTCCCACCCACAGCTTTCCCCTCTCACATAATGCCAACTTTCTAGCCCCAAGTTCAATTCTTTAGACCTCCAAATTTTGGACTTTTCTCTTAATCTCATGTCAAATCACCAGAAAATCTTGCTGGTTTTCTTAAAATATCCAGACCCTGAATACTTTTCATTATCACTTTATCACTTTCTAGATTCTTACAATGGACACCCACCTGGCCACCCTGCTGTTACCTTAGCCTGCCTGGCAGTCTGATTCCCACACAGCCAAGTATGATCAGGGAGCTCCCAGGTCCATGCTCTCCAAAAGCCCCACACTCCAGAGCAGAGCCTTAAGGGCTCCCTTGATTTCTACCTCTGAACCCCCTCGCTGGGTCTGCTCCTCCACATTCATCTTCTGTTGCTTCCTTCTCTTCCGCCTAGGAATTTTGATGAGCTCTCTCCTCCTGCAATGTTCTCCCCCAGACACACATGACTCACCTACCTCTTCATGCCCTGAAAATCTTTGCTCAAATACCACCTTTTCATAATGCCACATCTGACTCTTGCATATAAAAGAGCAATCTTGCCATACTCTCGATCATCTGCTTTATTTTCCTCACAGCAATTAACACCTTTAGGTGTACTATGTAATTTACTTATTTATTATGTCTATTGCCTGCCTCTTTCTTTAGAATGCAAGCTCAATGAGGACAAGAATCTTTGTCAGTTTTGTTCAATGACACATTCCTGAGACACAGAATGAATGCACCAAGTATGTGTTGACTGAATGAATGAATGAATGAGTGAGCTGTGGTGCTCAAATATTTTCTGTCGTTTTGCCAGCTGGGGATTGCAAGGCCATATTCATGTGAAAGACAGCTATGCTACCCCATCCTCATTCTCTTCTCTTTGACAAGAAATGTACAGAGAGCTGTCTGAGATGGAAAGCAAAGAGAGAAGGGCAGGTAAGAACACTATGCCTAGGCAGGCAAAAAATCATGCTAGTGATGTGCAAACAAGTAAAGAAATAAGAAACACAATGTATGTCAAATTATTACTTAATTTACATTTTGAGCACCTACCAAATGAGAGGCATACTATTAGGTGCTGTTGACTCAAAGATAAGTAAGACATGGTCTTTCCCTTAGAAAGGTATGGGAAGAAATACATATATACAAAGGTCACTCACTGCAACAGATACCTGATAAGGATGCTTTGAGAGAATACAGGAGAAAGGCTCACTTTGCTTGGAAGAATAGTAGAAGGAAACATTGGGGTTGGAATTTGGGAATGGAGAGTGGTGTCCTGCAGAGAAGGAATGGGAGGGGCCTCTTAATCTGAAGGATGAGCATTTGCAAGAGGATGATGTCCAGAAAAAGTCAAATGTATTTGGAAAAGGCAAGGGTGTGTGTGTAGGTAGATAATAAAGAGCTAAGTTGTGATGATTTTGTAATTACCCAGGAAAGAAAGAGGAGGCCCTGAACTATGATGGTAGCAGTGGATACCTCACCCCCAAAGAATTTGAAAAGGAAGCATATGAATGAGGTGTTAGTGAAATGTATTGTAAAAGGCCAGAAGAGTCAAATACTACTAGTAAGGCAGCAAAGAGGAAGAGTGAGACAGACATGGTGAGTCACTTATCACAGGACAGTGATTTTTAAGCTGTAGGAGGAAGTGAAACAGAGGCAATCAAAAGCCTAAGGATGGAGCCAGTAATAACAAACGGGACTCAGGAGAGCATGTGCTCAGCCTGGAATCTCAGAGGGAGGTCCCTTTAGGGAATCATATTTAGGGAAAGTTGACAAATAGCCAAAGAACCAGCCATTTCAAAGCCCATCTAACAGGCAACCTCCCACACTGAAGGTCTGATGAGGAGGGTGAATAATGCTGTGTTACTGGTGTCATTTTCCCCATTAGCAGGCAAGGCTGTGTCACTCATCAGTCTTGCTCTCCCCTTCCCTACACACAAGCAAGGACGCTCACATACTGACATTTTTCTATTTCTATTATAAAACCAAAAGCCACAGCATAAAATTTAACAGTTTAGCCTGACAAGGTGATGGCGCAGTGGACAGAGCATTGGACAGGGACACAGAGGACCCAGGTTCAAAACCCCCAGGTCGCTGGCTTGAGTGCAGGATCACAGACATGATCCCATGGTCTTTGGCTTGAACTCAGAGATCGCTAGTTTGAAGCCCAAAGTCACTGGCTTGAGCAAGGGATCACTTACTCTGCTGTAGTTTCCCGGTCAAGGCACATATAAGAAAGCAGTCAATGAACAACTAAGGTGCCACAATGAAGAATTTATGCTTCTTATCTCTCTCCCTTCCTGTCTGTCCCTATCTGTCCCTCTCTCTGTCTCTCACTCTGTCTCTGTCACAAAAAACAATCCAAAAAACAAACAAAAAAATTAACAGTTTATGGAATTTTTCCACTGGGTTTTTCAGTTCTCTAGGAATATGAAAAGAAGAATCTAGCTGGATAAAAAACAAAGGACTGTGGTTTTGGCTTTTACTCTCCAAGTGCTCAGATATCTTTCCAAGTTGAAGTTATATACCTCTATGTCTAAATAGCACAAAATCTCTATTGACTAATTTACAACCTTAGGAACAGGATGGCAGATGAACCACACTGTGGCGGGTGACAGAAGCCATATTTCCCACAATAAAGAAAGAAAGAACCACAAACAAACACCAGCTCATAATTTCTCCCTAAAATGACAGACACACTCCACCCTGTTAAGTAAAATGAATGCCCACAAGCTGTCTCTAAGGTTTCACCTAAAATACACCCTTGTCCTGGATGTAGCCATAATGTTCTATAAATACTTTCCCTGTTTTTATATTTGTTTAATGCTCTGATTCTGTGGCCAGTGTAAGCCTGTTTAACCCAGCTCCATAAGATGAACCATTTATCATTTTCACTTATTTTATTTAACACTTTGGTAGGTAAGCAAATAAATAATTTTTGATGACTGTTATGTAAATTGGCATATTGATGTCTCCTGCTACAAGAAAATCCTCCCACTATTTTCAAAGTGGTCAGGTGGTGAGTGTAATGGGAAAAAAACCTCTCACAACCATCCAGGTTGAGATGAACCACTTGCAGGTTCTACGCTTCTTTCTGCCATTAACTCACTGCACTAATTACTTGGGTGGAATATAAATATGAAAACAGAAGTTAAAATTCTTCCTACTTAATGGCAATGAAGGGAAAGTAACCAAAGAACTGTATACAGCATTTGGATTTTTGCCTTTGTTGCTGAGAAGAAAAAAAAAGGCATTAGCACTGATAACAAATCTTGGTAATTCTTGTTTCCATTCTCAAATGTTTTCAAGAAAGAAGCCCTAAGAGCTTTTTGATCATTTTCGAAAACTGAAAAATTTTAAAGGAAGTGCAAAGGCAAAAATCCTATTTCTTCTCTTCCTCCTCAATCAACCTTCTCCATATTAGTGTTCCAGGACTCACCAGAGACTCTTGGACGCAGCACGATGCCTCCTTAGCTTAGTAAGCCTTCTCTGTCTCTATAATGTCAGGTTTACTGGGGTGATACCTTTACCTGCAAAGTCCTTTCTAGAAGGCCAGGTGACATTTATACAATATCAGAGATAATGGTTGTTCCCTATTAATACTACTTTCTCTTTATAAAATTCATGGCAGGACTGTAGGTGAGGAGGTACCATTAATTTCAGCGGAACCTCCATTTCCATGGGACTGGCCTTCTTAGACCCCAGTGCGTTTCAAACCTCCTGAAGTTAGTTAGCATTGTTGCCCATGTGACATAAGCAAGCCAAAGGTGAAGTACAGAATACAAAAAGAAATTTTGTATTTTAAAAGTTTCCCATTATTTTTTTTGTGTGTGTGATAGGTGTTTCACAGATTATCTCACTGGCTCCTCTGTATGTAACTTTCCTTATAAATAAAAAAACTGGGGCTCAGGGAGATTCAGTAATTCACCCAAGGCCTCATAGCTACTAAGGGGCAGAGCTGAAAATCAAACCAGGGCCCTATGACACCAAGGCTCCACTCAATCTGCCATACTAGACTGCATCACACAAATCCTTGTCAGGTGGCAGGGATTCTAGTCTTGGCACTAAGACTTGGCGAGGTCCCCTAACATCTGCAAGCAGCTCCTCATTTGCAAAAATGATCTATATACCCACCTTAATTGCTAAGACTCCATCCATCTGAAATGTTTGACTTGACTGATAACCCCCAGATCTCATCTGTGCATGGTTCACAGACTGCACTGCACATCTGGTGTGACTTCAACCCTTTCTGCTCTGCCATACTCGAGGTCTCTGCTCTCCTGCCAAGATCTGCAGGCTACATCTGTGCTACTGGTCACTCTGTAGTTACTCTGTTACAAAACACTCAGCCATCCCAATAAAGGGGGATTGAAAAGGCAGAACATTGCCCTTCATTGTGTTCAGTTCCAATCTGGTTCTTGTACTAACCACCCTCCTCCCTCTTTTCTTCTCTCTCTCTCAGCAACAGAGAAAGAAATCTTCAATACTTATCGGGGGCAGCCAGTGGAAGCAGAGAAATAGGTAAGCCCATGCTTACCGGCTCAGGTTGTAAGTGTACTGCCCAGCGCCAGATCCATACTATTTGGTTTCCTAGTTTGCATTCATCACATCTATAATACTTGTTCACAGGCATGTGGTGAGAGCATAATTGTGCATTTTATGGTTATGAATGGCACAGCCTGGCAACTTTCCAATTATTATTTCCATTCACTGTCATGCACTATCAATCTAATTCCCCATTACATGCTTTTGTGTGTGTGTGTGTGTGTGTGCACGCACACACGAGAGAGAGAGAGACAGAGACAGAGACAGGGACAGACAGGAAGGGAGAGAGATGAGAAGCATCAACTCATAGTAGCGGCACTTTAGTTGTTCATTGATTGCTTTCTCATATGTGCCTTGACCGGGGATAGTCAAGCCACTGAACCCTTGCTCAAGACAGCAACCTTGGGCTTCAAGCCAGCAACCATAGGGTCATGTCTATGATCCCACGCTCAAGCCAGCAACCTTGCTCTCAAGCTGGTGAGCCTGCACTCAATCCAGCAACCTCAGAGTTTTGAACCTGGGTCCTTGGCATCCCAGATTGACTCTCTATCCACTGTGCCACTGCCTGGTCAGGATACACGCCATGTTTTTTTATGCACTCCTCACCCATCAAGGACAAAGAAAGGCAAAAGCCCTGTGAAGTAGGCTGCATCACCAGAAGAACAGGCTGATTTCGATGGAATTAGGGAATTTCAGCCTCAAGTTAGGGGGATAACACTGGGCTAATTTGAAGTAAAAATTTTTGTTAAAAGGTTTAGTACTTTGCATTAATACCAAGATTTCTGGCTCCAAGGCTGGCAAGGTTTTACTAACTGCAAAGGGAGCCATACCACATTATGAACTAGGAAAAGCTCAGAAACAGGAGAACCTAACAGGGGACACTTCACATTAGATCACTCGAGAGTTCCAGATTTCTAAAGACACCTAAATATATCAGTGTGGGAAATGTGAGATGAAAGGTTTGCTCAGTGTTTTACTTATTCCAGCAGGGTCTACTGAGTGCCCATCATGAGCAGAAGGTTCGATGCTGTGAGCATTAAGTGAACAGAAAGAACGTAGTGACCATGTATTGGCAAATAACTGCTAGTAAGAGGGGAGCAATAAGGTGCCCGTGGATAGAACGGTGCTCAAATACAAATATTCTTGATTGTGGACAACTAGCTTCTTCTTGTGATACATCATGAAGTAATCAGAGCTCCAATTTTAAAACAAAAAAACCAAAACGACCATAGGTAGAGACCTGGCTTCCCAAAAAGCTAAATCCTACATGCTACAGTTCTGAATTTGAGGTAGCTCTGCTTGAACATTTGCAGAGGGCTTACTTAGTCCAAACAGAGGCTACCAGCACACTGCTTCTTGATTATTTGGTAGTAATAAGGGCACGGCACTGAACCAAAGCCTTCAAATTCCTTCTGACAATCATGGCCTTTATTCTTAGTAGTAATTTCTTTCTTCAAAATGTATTTCTCTTTTGGGAGAAAATACCTAATTTCCACTGACACAACTAAGAATTGCACATGCACGCGCAAACACACACACACACACACACACACACACACACACACACAGTCTCCACACACACTCTCTCTCTCTCTCTCATCAGCACCCAAAATAAGCATGAATGTAATTCGCTAAACAGTAGAAACAACTCTGATCATCTTCTGAGAACGACATAATGATATTTTTACGATAATGCTATTTGTGGTGACACAGGCTGCTTCAAATGTCAGTGTGTACCTGAATTATTCCTTATAACACAAAGACATGCTGACCCCATGGGACAGAGGAAGGGTGGCAGCTGACGGATATAGGGAACCAAAAGGAAACTGCTGTGGGGAGAAACTCTGATAAGCCAGATTTATGCTGATTCAGAAAACTTCATACAGAAGAAAGTACAAAACCAGCAGGCCTTTGAGTACAGTGGTAACCCTGAAGCCGAGAGTTCCAGGAGCTGTGGACCAGCTCTTAAGATTAAATGGGCTGGGAAAAAAACAAGCAAAAAAATGGAAACCACTACCAATATACTTTGGTCTGATGATGGCTGGAATGAACTCCAAAAGGCACAATACTCAAACCTCACCTTTCCCCAACAGGCTTGACCTTGAGTGGCCACTTTCCTAAGAGTCTTTCAGTCTGAGTTTGCTTATCACAGGAAAGGTTCAAGTATCTACGTATCCTACAAAACCGATGGAGGATCCTTTCTCTTCATTTTTTCACTTCAACTCCTGACTTTTAAGAAACATCCAAAGTCAGCCTGACCAGGGGGTGGCGCAGTGGATAGAGTGTCGGACTGGGATGCAGAAGACCCAGGTTCGAGACCCCAAGGTCGCCAGCTTGAGCGTGGGCCCATCTGGCTTGAGCAAAAGCTCGCCAGCTTGGACCCAAGGTTGCTGGCTCCAGCAAGGGGTTGCTCGGTCTGCTGAAGGCCCATGGTCAAGGCACATGTGAGAAAGCAATCAATGAACAACTAAGGTATTGCGACGGCAACGAAAAACTAATGATTGATGCTTCTCACCTCTCTCCATTCCTGTCTGTCTGTCCCTATCTATCCCTCTCTCTGACTCTCTCTCTCTCTGTTCCTGTAAAAAAAAGAAAAGAAACATCCAATGTCTTCTTTTGTTCCTTTAGTTCTGTTTTCAGAGAGTAATGGAAAGAATCAGAAAGGGACAAGGTGGAGTGCACATACAACCAGTGTCCTCAATGTGGGCTATGGATCCTGTCCAGGTGAGGCAGCTCCTCTTCCTCTCCTCCTTTAGTTCAAGAATGATACAATTTTTAGAACTTAGGTCAAATAATCATTGGAAAATTTTTATCCCATAGTTTCTTTTCCTATGATGTCTCTGAAATCACTTTGAATTGAGATGCTGGAATTTTCCACATTTAATAGATCTAAATAGAAAATTTCTGCCACAGATATAATTAGCACATCAGGTGCTATCCACAATACAAAACGTATGCATTAAGTCAATGAATCCACTTACACACTGATACTATGTAGAGTGGTTTAAAATAACTCTATCAGCTATTTAACAACATGTTAACATGTTTAGTTCTCATCTTGAAATATTTTAATGAAAATTCTTCAGACGCTAAACTATTCCTTTTTTAAAAAAATATTAACATATGCAAATTATCTAAGAACAAAGCTTTAGATCTGAAAGTGTCCCATCATTTTTTTGGTCATTCAGTTTGTCAGAGTAAATGCAAATCTTATAACAGATAAGTATGTGGCATGTGAATAGACACACAGGCATCAACAATGTGACCACAAGGGATGTATTTATGCGGTCAGTAAAGATCTTCGCTAGAGGAGGCCTCACTATTCCCCACACTTACTAAAGGGCAAGACCCCTCTACAGCAAAGTTCCTGTATCTTTCCTCTCGTCCCTGCCTTTCCCATCACTAACTGACCACAGAGTTTTCAGTTCATCAGGGTTGACTCCAGAGCCCTTCCTTCACACCCTCGGTGTACGCACTATCCCACACAGCTTTTTCCAAATTCCCAAGCAAGGACTGGCACTTGGCTTTGCCTTTAACCTCAGACTATGCCTTTGCTGTTATGATTAAATGGAGCAGTGTAAACACCTGGGATGCAGTTCTCAAGGGTTACAAAATCAGCAACTCACTGAACCTCAAGGGGGGTCTCAGTTTCCCCAACAACAAGATATGCTAATAATAGGAGTCATGTGCCAGGTTATCAAGGGACTTGGCAACATGTCTACAAATTACACAGAGACCATGTGGCATAAATAACAAGTCTTATTAATAAAATCAGTTCAAGACAATGGCCAAAAAAGATCACAGTGATCCAAAATAGCAAAGGAATAGGCAGATGAATGTTCCACTACCCTCATTCCAGGACGAAACTGGGGTTATAACTAAATTTAAAAACAATCATCCTGAAAAATCAACTCATGACTTAATGAAGAGGAGTCTATAACCGAAGACTAACAGAAGATGCCACATCAACAGACTTGTAGGAAGGGCAGAGACATAAAAAGGGCTGTGCCTGTTCCCAGGAGCCAGCATCAGCTGAGGGTCCTGAGAGACACCTCAGCTGCAGGAGAGGTTAGACCTGAGAGGTGTGGGTTCTAAGCCCCAGAGCACTAAGTGCACAAGTGCCTCAGCCTAAAGCACCAAAGCCTAGAAAAGTTGCACACATAATATTTGGTGGTGAAAAGAGGTGAGGTTTCTATTTGCAAGAAAGAGACGGGAGTTCTCAGAGATGCAGGCACCCTCTTAAAGGGGCAACAGAGAAAACCTCATTCACAACCACTTAACCTGGGCTCTGGCAGAATGAGGGCTGAGAGGACTAGAGTCACATGAGGAGGGTGTAAAATTGGTATCCCTAGGGAGAGACACAGTGGGGGACAGCCACCAGAACCCCTCTGCTGAATCACTCCCTAATACTGGAGTTACCACCTTTCTTGGGTGGAGCAATACCCTCTGTGTAGCATCAGCCTTGGGTAAACCAACTGCCCGCCTTTGGGAATCTCTCTTGCTTCACCCTACAGAGATTGAGCCCTGCTGAAAAGGGCCAGAAAGCATGGGGCTGAAAAGACTCGGGGGTAATAGTGACTCAGTTGTCCAGGGTTGAGGTCAGAACTTTCCTAAGAATATAACTGGTGCTTCCAATTCACAGGAGACTCAGTAGAAAGTGTCCTGACTGTGGGCAGACCAAATTTCTGGGTTTCAGAGGCCACACCCACTGAATTCCTAGTGACCATATCCTATGGGGGCTCTGGAATGGGAACCTCACCCCACCACCTTTCCTGATGCCTGATTAGCCCCAGCCTCTATTCTCTACCGAGTATTTTCAGAGGCCAAGCCTAACAAGCAGCCAGCAAACAGAGACAGCATGAGGCAAGTCTCAGGGAACCTTGCATCTTTTGCTGACTTGCCCCCAGACCCAGTACTGGTAAAAACTAGACTAGGTATGCAGTTTGGTCCTTCCATATGCACCTACACACAGCAGAGGCAGCCACAAACTCTGAATCACTTATAGCTCCCAAATGGTTGCTAAGGGCCAGTCACTGGTAGAGTCTTACACCGGTCTGCACCAGTTTTCCTCCTAAAAGGCCCAGGACCAACACAACCAGTAGTGGGTGGCAGACCACACCAACATTAGACTCAACCAGCCACACAAATGGCACACCCAAAGGGGGAGTCCAACAGGCACCATACCCTGCTGAGAATAACTATGCCCCATAGGATAGACACTGCACAGCATTTAATACACATGATTAAGGCTGATACTTAGTGCCAGCGAGCCTGAAGGGTTAACTCCACCCGTGAGAAGAGCAATAATATTCAAGACTCTCTTACAACTGGAGGGTAAATATGACCCTCAAGAAACATTCATAGAGCAAAGAGCTCAGGTGGCCTAGGGGTTAATAGCACTGAGCCCACCTTCTTCATATAGATCTCACAACATATTTGGAAGTCAGAGCAGAGCTACTTAATACATAGACAAAATGGGTAGACAAAGAAATATAGCCCAAATGAATCAACAAGAAAAATCCCAAGTAAAAGAATATGTTGAAATAGAAGCAACCAAACAACCAGACACAGAGTTTAAAATAATGGTTATTAGGATGCTCAAAGATCTTAAAAGTATGAATGGATGATCATTCCTGATCAGGTGGTGATGCAGTGGATACAGTGTCAACCTGGGATTGTAAGAATCCAGGTTTGAAACCCCAAGGTCACTGGCTTGAGTGCAGGCTCACCAGCTTCAGTGTGGGATCACTGACTTGAGTCTGTGGTCATAGACATGACCCTAAGATCTCTGGCTTGAACCCAAGGTTGCTGGCTTGAGCAAGGGTCACTGGCTCTGCTGGAGCCCCCTGGTCAAGGCACGTATGAGAAAGAAAGCAATTAATGAACAACTAAAGTGCCACAGCTATGAGTTGATGCTTATCATCTCTCTTTCCTTATCTGTCTCTGTCTCTCACTGAAACCATATAAAAGAACCAGTCAGATATGGCAAACATAGTATCTGAAGTGAAGACTGAACTAGAATCAACAGCAGGTTGGATGAAGTGGAGGATCAAATCAACAATATACAGTGGTACCTTGAGATACGAATTTAATTCGTTCTGTAACCAAGCTCGTAAGTCAGTCAACTTGTATATCAAACTGCTGATACTGGACTCATGCGCCAATGTGCCAACTAGCAGCAGCTTCCCGAATCACGACTCGTATCTCCAAATTTTGCTTGAATCTCAAACAAAAATATGGACCAAGTCAGAGCTCGTATCTTAAAAAATATATATATATATATGTTGGTCTGTTCGTATCTCAAGGTACCACTGTAGAGGAAAATATAAACATAAGCACAGAAGCAAAGCAGCAAAATGAAAAGAGGTTCAGAAAGCTGAGGAAACTCTAAGAGACCTCTATGACATTGAATGAAACAATATCTGCATCACAGGAGTTCCTGAAGGAGAAGTGAACAAGGGATAGTGAACCTTTTTGAAGAAATTATAGCTGAAAACTTCCCTAACTTGATGCAGGAAAGAGTCAAACAAGTTCAAGAGGCACAGAGAGTCCCATTAAAGATGACCCTAAAGAGGCCTACACTAAGACACATCAAAATGCCTACGATAAGAGACAAAGAAAGAATACTAAAAGCTGCAAGAAAAAAGCAATTAATTACCCACAGAGGAGCCCCCATAAGAATGACATCGACTTCTCAACAGAAACACTTGAGGCCAGAAGGGATTGACAAAAAAAATATATTTTTTTTTATTGAGAAAATTAAACTTAATGGGATGACATTGATCCATAAGAGTATATAGGTTTCAGGTAAACATTTCTATAGCATTTGAGCTGTTGATTATATTGTATACTCATCACCCAAAGTCAAGTCATTTTCTGTCACCGTATATTTGTCCTTCTTTTCTCCCTTCTCCCTACTTCTCCCCCAGGTAACAACTTCACTTTTATCTATATCAGTGGTTCTTAACATGGGTTCTATCGAACCCTAGAGGTTCGATGAGTCGGTCTCAGGGGTTTGGAGAAGCCTCTGCCGCAGAAGCCAGAATAAAGTAATACCGTAATTTGTTGTGAGTTCATGCATTTTGTTAGTTTTGTTCTTTGAGCATGGTGATGTTCATGCACGGCTCGTTTTGTGCACCAATAAAAAAAACATATACCTATGTCTTGAATTTGGAAAAAAAATCATATTTTATTTATTACTAAAGAAGGGTTCGGTGAATGCGCATATGAAACTGGTGGGTTTGGTACCTCAAAAAAGGTTAAGAACCACTGATCTATATTCATGAGTCTCAGTTTTGTATCTCACCTATGTATGAAATCATATATTTCTTAGCTTTTTCTGATTTACTTATTTCACTCAGAATAATGTCTTCAAAGCAAGAAGTATGTAAAGTGATGAAAAACAATAACCTATGACCAAGACTACTTTATCTAGCAAAGCTATCATTTAAAATTGACGGAAAAATAAACAGTTTCCCAGACAAAAAATGGCAAAAGGAGTTCATTACCACCAAACCAGGGTTGCAAGGTCTTATATCAGGCCTTGTTAAAGGGCCTGATATAAGAAAAGGAAAGAAAAAAAGAAATTGAGAGAACGAGGATTATAGGTTTACAGAATAAAATGGCAATAAATTAAGTACATATCAATAATAAGCTTACATGTAAATGGATTAAATGCTCTAATCAAAAGACACAGGTAGCTGAATGGATAAGAAAACATGACCCATATTTATTAGGTCTAAAAGAGACCCACTTCAGAACAAAAGATACACACAGACTGAAAGTGAAGGGATAGAAAAAAAAATTCCATGCAAATGGAAATGAAAAGAAAGCTGGGGTAGCAATACTGATATCTAACAAGTCTTTGAACAAAGGCCATAGTAAGGGGGAAAAAGGTAACTACATAATAATGATGGGAGCAATTCAACAAGAGGATATAACCATTGTAAACACTTATGCTCCCAATACAGGAGTGTCTAAATACGTAAAGCTGATTTTGATTGACATAAAGGAAGAGATTGACAGCAATACAATAATAGTGGAAAAAATCGTTTTTTAAGTGAGAAGAGGGGAGATAGTGAGACAGACTCCTGCATGCACTCTGACAGGGATCCACCCAGCAATCCCCATCTGGGGCTGATTCTCAAATCAACTGAACTATCCTCAGAACCTGGGCTGACGCTCGAATGAGTCAAGCCACTGGCTGTGGGAAAAGAGAGAAAGGATAGGGGAGAAAAGCAGAAGGTCGCTTCTCCTATGTGTCCTGACAGGAAATCAAACCTGGGATGTCCATACGTGGGGCTGCTGCTCTATTCACTGAGCCAACTGGCCAGGGCCATTGGAAGGAAATTTTAACACCCCACTGATATCAATGTATAGATAGATCCTCCAGACAGAAAATCAACAAACAGCAGTCTTATACAACACACTAGATCAACTGGATTTAATTAATATCTTCAGAACATTTCACCCAAAAGCAGCAGAATACATATTCTTTTCAAGTGCTCATGGTACATTTTCTAGGATACACCACATGTTAAGACACAACACAAGTCTCAATAAATTTAAGACTGAAATCATATCAAGCATCTTCTCTGACCACAATGGCATGGGAATATAAATCAACTACAATAAAAAACTTAAAAACATTCAAACACTTGGAGGCTAAATAACATGTTATTAAACAATAAGTAGGTTAACAACGAGATCAAAGAAATCAAAACTTTCCTTGAAGCAAATGAAAATTAACATACATCAACCCCAAATCTATGGGACACAGCGAAAGCAGGCCTGAGAGAAGTTCACAACATTACAAGTATACCTCAGGAGGTAAGAAAAATATCAAATAAGCTATCTAACCTGCACCTAAAGAACTAGTAAAAGAACAACAAACAAAGCCCAGAGGAAGAAGGACAGAAATAATAAAAATGCAAAGGCAAATAAATGACACAGAGGCTAAAAAAGCAATACAAAAGATCAATGAAACCAGAAGCTGGTTCTTTAAAAAGATAAACAAGGCCCTAGCTGGTGGCTCAGTGGATAGAGCATTGGCCCAGCGTACAGACATCCTGGGTTTGATTCCCAGTCAGGGCACACAGGAGAAGTAACCATCTGCTTCTCCTCCTCTCTCCCTTTTCTCTCTCTTCCCATCCTGCAGCCAGTGGCTCGATTGGTTCAAGTGTGGCTCTACACGCTGAGGATAGCTCTGTTGGAGAGCATCAGCCTCAGGTGCTAAAGATAGCTTGGTACTTGAGCATTGGTACCAGATGGGGTTGCTGGGTGGATCTCAGTTGGAGCGCATGCAGGTGTCTGCCTCATTATCCTCCCTCCTCTCACCTAAAACAAACTCATCAAAAAAAAAGAGAGAAGACCCAAATAAGTAACATTAGAAATACAAGAGAAATAACAACTGACATCACAGAAATACAAAAAATTGTAAGAAAATACTATGAAGAAAATATATGCCAAAAAACTGGAAAGCCTGGGTGAAATGGATAAATTCCTAGAAACATACAATCTTCCAAACTGAATCTAGAAGAATCAGAAAACCTGAACAGACCAATTACAACAAATGAAATTGAACTGTTATCAAAAAACTTCAGCAAACAAAAGTCCTGGACTGGATGGCTTCACAGGAGAATTTTATCAAACATTCAAAGAAGATCTAACAAGCTATTCCAAAAAATTCAAGAAGAGGGAAGACTTAAAAGCTCATTTCACAAGACATGTATTATCCTAATTTCAAAACCAGGTTAAGACACTATGAAAAAGAAAAAAAGAATAAAAGAGAAAGAAAAGAAAACTACAGGCCAATATTCCTAATCAGCATAGATGAGAAAACTTTCAACAAAGATTAGCAAATGAGATCCAGCAATACATGAAAAAGATCATACATCATGATTAAGTGGGATTTATTCCAGGGAGGCAAGACTGGTACAATATTCACAAATCAATAAACATGACTCATCACATAAACAAAATGAAGTATAAAAATCATGTCAATAGATGCAGAAAAAGCATTTGATAAAATCCAGCACCCATTTATGATCAAAACTCTAGCAAAGTGGGAATAAAGGGAATATAGTCCAACAGAATAAAGGTCATATATGATTAACCGACATACAACATCACATTCAATGGGCAAAGATTAAAAGCAATCCCCTTAAGATCAGGAATAAGACAGGGTTGCCCGCTTTCACCACTTTTATTTAACATAGTATTGGACGTCCTAACCACAACAATCAGATAAGAAGACAAAAAAGGCATCCAAATTGGAAAGGAAGAAGAAAAACTGTTATTATTTGCTAATGACATGATACTATACATAGAAAACCCTAAAGTCTCTGCCCAAAACTACTAGACCTGATAAATAAATTCAGCAGAGTTGCAGAATACAAAATTAATATTCAGAAATCAGTGGCATTTTTATATACCAGCAATGAACTGTAAGAAAGAGAAATTAAGAAACAATTCCATATACTATAGCAACAACAAATAAATAAAGTACCCAGGAATAAATTTAACAAAGAAACTAAAAGACTTGTACTTAGAAAATTGTAAAATATTAAATAAAGATATCAAGGAAGATACAAACAAGTAGAAGCATATACTGTGTTCATGGAGAGGAAGAATTATCATAATTAAAATGCCCACACTACCCAAAGCAATCTATAGATTCAATGCAATTCCTATTAAACTACCAATGGCATAGCCTGACCTGTGGTAGCACAGTGGAGAAAGCACCCACCTAGAATGCTGAGGTCACCGGTTCAAAACCCTGGGCTTGCCAGGTCAAGGCACATACAAGAAGCAACTACTACAAGTTGATGTTTCCTGTTCCTGCTCCCTCCCTTTCTCTCTCTTTCTCTCTCTCTCAAAAATCAATAAATAAAACCATTAATATACCAATGGCATACTTCAAAGATCTAGAAAAAAATACTACAAAAATTTATATAGAGCCAGAAAAGAACCCAATAACCTCAACAATCTGAAAATAAAGAACAAAGTGGGAGGTATCACACTTCCTGTACTACAAGATTAATGTAACCAAAACAGCCTGGTACTGACATAAGAACAGGCAAAATGATCAATGGAACAGAACAGAGAACCCAGAAATAAACCCATGCCTCTATGGCCAATTAATATTTGACAAAGAAGGCAAGAGTAAACAATGAAGTAAAGATAAGTCTCTTCAGTAAATAGTGTTGGGAAAATTGGACAGGTACATGCAAAAAGTGAAACTAGACTATCAACTTACACCATTCACAAAAATAAACTAAAAATGGATAAAAGACTGAAATGTAATTCACAAAACTGTAAAATTCCAAGAAGAAAACATAGGCAGTAAACTGTCAAACATCTCTCGTAGCAATATTTTTGCCGATATATCTCTTTTGGCAAGTGAAATAAAGAACAAAATAACTAAATAGGACTAGATTAGACTAAAAAGCTTTTGCATAGCAAAATACAACATTAATAAAATAAAGACAGTGTTGGCTGGTTGGCTGAGTGGTAGAGCATTGACTGGGCATGTGAATGTCCCCGGTTCGATTCTCAGAGCACACAGGAAAAGCACCTATCTCCTTCTCCACCCCTCACCCTTACCCTCTCTACCTTTCTCTTCAACCACCACAGCCATGGCTCAGTTGGAGCAAGTTGGCCCCAGGTGCTGAGGATGGCTCCATGGCCTCTCTCCTCAGGTGCTTAAATAGCTTGTTTGCTGAGCAACGGAGCAACAGCCCCAGATGAGCAGGGCATCGCCCCATAGGCGGCTTGCCATGTGGATCCTGGTTGGGGTGCATGTGGGAGTCTGTCTGTCTGCCTCCCTGCTTCTCACTTAAAAAAATTTTTTTAAATAAATAAAAGACAACCCACTCTATGGGAGAATATATTTGCTGATACATCTGATAAGGGGTTAATAATCAAAATATAAAGAACTTATAAAACTTAACACCAGGATGAGAATTCAATTAGAAAATGGGTAAAGGACCTGAATAGACACTTCTCCAAAGAGGACATATAGATGGCCAATAGGCACCAGAAAAAATACTCAACGTCAGTGATCATTAGAGAAACGCAAATTAAAACCACAATGAGATATCACCTCATACCTACTGGAATGGCACTCATTAACAAATCAGCAAACAACAAGAGCTGGTGAGGGGGTGGAGAAAAGGGAACCCTCCTGCACTGCTGGTGGGAATGCAGACTTGTGCAGCCACTGTGGAAAACAGTATGGTGTTTCTTCAAAAATATAAAAATGAAATTGCCTTATGATCCAGTTATCCCACTACTAGTAACATATATATATATATATCCTAAGAATCCCAAAACACTAATTCAAAAAAAGACATGCACACCCATGTTTATTGTTTGCAATAACCAAGATCTATAAACAACCCAACTGTCCATCAGTGGACAAGAGGATTAAAAAGCTGTGGTATACACAATGGAATACTACACAGCCATAAAAAATAAGGAAATCTTACCTTTTGTGACAGGATGGATGGACCTGGAGATTATTATGCTAAGTAAAATAAGCCAGGCAGAGAGACAAATATCTTATGATCTCACCTATATGTGGAATCTAATGAACACAATAAACTGAGGAACAAAATAGAAACAGAGTCAGAGTCACAGGGACCAGATGGACAGCTGTCAGAGGAAAGGCGGAAGAGGGGACAGGATTGAAGAAGGTGAGGAATTAGCCAAAATCAATATATATATAACAGAGATACAGATAACAGAGTAGCGATAGCCAGAGGGAAAGGGGGCTAGAGGTAGGGGGAGTGAGGGCAAAGGGGGAGAGATGAGGGTGGAAAGAGCCCTCGCATGGGCATAGGGGGCATGATACAGCATGTAGAGGGTGTTATATTGAGTGGGACCCTTGAAACCATGTTACCACAATAAATTAAAAATTAAAATTAAAAAAATTTGTAAAGAAAAGATTATAGCAATAGCAGGGGGCAAATACATACTTGGTCAAAACGAAAGAGGGTAGAGACATTTTCTGATCCTCATTTCTACTAACAGGGTTCCTCTTTAATATGAGAAGTTTCAAGGTTTTGGTTTTCTTTTTTTTCTAAAAGGTTACTTCTACCCCCACAACTTTACAATCAACTGTTACTTCATTTCAAGTTGTCTGGAAGAAATATTCTATTCATTGACCAGCAGAAGCGGATTTAACGGGGGGGGGGGGACACCAGGCGCAGGCCCTGGGCCCCGACGACTTCTGAAGGGACCCTCAAAACCCCAACTTTATACTTTTTTCTAATGTAAGTGGCCCAATATTTTCTTCTTCATCCGGGCCTCAACCGACCTTAATCTGCCTTTATTGACCAGACAGTGTAGTGTTGATTTCAAAGCATGTACAAATATTGTTTCCAATTAAATTAATTGTGCTATTTAACCTCTCAGCACCAAATGGATTCTAATCTATTCACATGAGGACCCTCATGTCTGTTGTACTTTAAGTAAACCCAAATTTCCTTTGCACCAGAATGGATCCTTCATTTAACAGAAGTGGCCCATCCCCTGACTCTCCAGCTTGCAAGACAAGTGATACTTTTGAGGATCAAAGTCAGATTTCTGCTGATCTAGAGATGTGCTCTTCTGGCCCTGCCCAAATCAGACTCCAATGAAATGGGGTGAAATTTAATAAATGAACTTCAAGTAATTTGAAGACCATAAGCAAAACAATAAAATGTGTCCTCCCGTGCTCTCCCCAAAAACCCATTTTGTTGCACATCTTAAAGATGGCACAGTTCTTGAAATGCACATGCCTTTAATGCCTTAGGTACTTTCCCCAGGGTCAGGGGGTGGCTTCCCTGGGTGGAGTAAGAAGTTGGCTTCTGGCTCTCTGGTGCTTTCCCACCAGTCACACTCAAGCTTTTGGAAAGGACCAGGCTTACGGATGCAGAGATGGGAGGGGACAGGCATAGCTGTTCAAAACTCCATCAGGTAAATGCAGATCAAGTCAGCCCGGCCATAGAGCCAGGGCAGCTCCAAAGTTAAATAGGCTGTTTAACCTGAATGGCTTGGACTTAGAAATATGCCTTAGGTGTTCTGAAGATGCCTTCCATCAAAAGCAGTTAGGATTCAAACTGAAAGAAGCCAGAACAGCAGCAGCGGCGGCAGCCACCTCCGTCTCTGTTGGGACAGTCCATTCATAGGGGAGAGAGAGCTTCATCCATGCATGGTGGGGTCAGGGAGTCTTTATCAGCACTGGATGATGGCCTTTCTTAGGGAGTTAAACTTCCCGGGGACCTATATGGCTGTAGCCTTCAGAATGAGTGTGTCTATCAAGTAACGACAGCCAGAGTTTTACTAGTACGGCCATTCCTTGGAAATTCCGCAGAATTTGCTTGAATTTAATGAGCATTTGCTCTGCTAACAAGGCATTGGGAAAGGCACTGAGTTCCTGATTCCACATGGGCAGCCCAGACAGCTTTCAAAGTGCTGGACTGGTTAATCTCTTCTAAATGCAATATGCACCTACCTTTGGGGCGCTGCCTGCAATACAGAAGCATCGCGTGGGGTCATTCTTAAATGACCACGTTCTAAAGGGGGTTTCCTCGTCTCCTCCCCCCCCCCCTTTCTTTCTGCATCAAACTTGCTGCAGCCATTTGGGATGTAAGGAGTAGTCCATTTTGGCAGTCCCCCGGCAGCCGGCCATCAGCCGCCGGTCTCCCGCCACCCGGGTCAGAATTGCTCCCTCTTGCACCCAAAGGGCACAACTCGCCTGACATTTCCACAAAAACGCTTTCTGTCTTTTGGGTTTTTATAGTCCCACCTGGTCTGCATACAGTAATGTCCTTTCCTTTCTCCCTGGGTAAATTCAGAAAATTCGGTGCCAAAGGAAAGTGCCTGCGGGGGAAGAGGGAGATTGCAGAAGGGAGTATTAGTGCGGGCCGCACGTGGGGTGTGGGGTTTGCACAGAAAAAATCACATCCACGACATGACATATTCTACGCCCTCCGTTAAGAAGTGTCACCTCCCTTTCATCGGTCCAGCGTTTAAAAATGGACACAAAAGTGCTGCATAGTCAATATCCTCCCTGAGATCGCGGCTGGGAAACAAAGACACATTACCTTTTATTTTGTCGCGCGTCCGAGGGAGCCGAGGAACTTCACGTTTGCAGCGGCAGAGCCACGGAAACCGGCGTCCCATCCGCCCTCGGAGCGCAGGCCCGTGGCCTACTCCACCGCATCCGCGCCCGGCGCGTCCGCCTGCACCTCCGCCGGACCCGCAGCCGCCACACAGCCCCACTGCCCGCGCCCGCCGCCCGCCCTGCGTCAGCCCATCGCCTGCTCGCGTCTCTACTTCCGAGCCTGGCCACGCGCCAGGGCGCCCCGCCACCGGCCCGCCCCTCGCCAGTCGAGCCGGGCCCGCCGCATGGTGCGGGCCCTCCGCCCCTCAGCCGCGCCACGCCCCCCACGCACAGGGATCGCGCTCGCCTCAACGGGCGCAGCCGGCGGGGCACCTCCGGGTCCTGTGCACGGCGGGCTCCGGCAGGTCCAGCCCCGCTCGCTGAGCACCCGACAACAATGAGCGCCCCCGCCCGCGCTCGGCCTGCGCGACCCGGTGAAGCCCGGGAGCCCCAGTCGCTCCGGGCTGGCCACACACACTCAGGGCCGAAGTTAGGTTCTGAAGGAGGCTGTGCGGGAGGAACAGAAGGGAGTCTGAAACCGACGCATCCCCCACCCCGTTACACGCGCGCGCGCACACGCGCACACACACACACACACACACACACGCCACCACCACCACACTCACCCACCTCCCTTTGCTAGCCCAAATTTCTGGAATTTTCATCTCCCCTCAACTCTTTGGAATTGGAGACAACCTAGCCATAGGGCTTTTATCAGGGATTCGCAACAGTTACTGAGGAAAGGAGAAGACTTCCATTTCCATAAAAAGGAAGTGGGGAGAGGACCTGACAAGTGCTCCTCCCCAAAAAGACTCAGAGAATATCCCTACCAAGAACAGTAAATTCACATGGCATGTTTAAATATTCATTGCTTCAGGAGCTCGATTTGCCCTAGACATTTGTTTTTTCATGAATTGTCAAAACAGTTGATAAAGGGTGAAGTAGGCAAGGACACCGCTTAGCTAAGGTGCAAAAACTAGCTTGTCTCAGGGGTAAATCTTTCTATGGTGGTGCAGTGAAGAGATTGTGGACCTGGAATGAAGAGGTCCCTGGTTCAAAACCATGGGCTTGCTGGGCCAAGGCACATAAGCAAATCAAGTGAGGCAACTATGAGTTGATACTTGTTGCTAACCCCACCCTCTCCTCTCTCTCTAAAATTAATAAATAAAATATTTTTTTAAAAAACCTTTCTCTAGAACTTACTCATTGCTGAATTTCCCAGCATCCATGCATTCATCATCCATCCAGTACTCAAGGGAGAGATTGGCTCTCTTCTCACCATAGTTGAAAGAGACACTGTCAGATCTACCACTATTATTTCCAGGGCACTGGCAGGAGTGAATTTTACAAACTTTGTAGTAAAAGGAAATCTCACAATCCTATTTTCCAACTGATCTTTCCAGAACAACACCCATCGTGTGTTCTTCCCTAAAGATCTCTGAAGGAAATTTTTGAGAGTTCAAGAGATCTCACGGTCAATAATGGGAAACTGTGTATACAGTTAGTTGGAAGAAAAGGTGAACATGGTTAGGACTTAACTATCTTCCTTCAAGCTGTTTTGTTTTTTTTTAGGTGAGAAGTGGGGAGATAGACAGACTTCCGCATGCACCCTGACCAGATCTAACAGACAGCCCCTATCTGGGGCAGACACTCAGACCAACCAAGCCATCCTCAGCGCCCAGGGCCGATGCTCAAACCAGTTGAACCACACTGGCTGTGAGAGTGAAAGAGAGAAGGGGAGATGGAAGGGGAAAGAAGCAGATGGTCATTTGTCATGTGTGCTCTGACCAGGGATGGAACCCGGAACATCTACATGCTGGGCCAAGAATCAATTAAGTTCTAGTATAGTTTATATTATACAGTATTATGTACCTATGTACCTTTTAAATCATGCCATTGCTCTGGAAAGTACCTTAAGAGTAGCCCATTGTTTGACTATTCCAATAATGCCTGGTGCTGGTTAATCTTTGTAGAGAAGTAACCCTTGCCCTATCATATCACCTTGCATCCAAGTGTCTCCTAACTTGGTCTTGTCTTTGAAATGCATTCTCCACACCAGCTGGAGTAACTCTCCTAAAACTCAGATCCGAACATCTAACCTCTTTTTTTTTTTTTTTTTCAGAGAGAGACAGACTGGAAGGGAGAGAGATGAGCAGCATCAACCATAGGTGTGGCACCTGAGTTGTTCATTGATTACTTTCTCATATGTGCCTTGACTGGGGGGCTCCAGCTAAGCCAGTGACCTATTGCTCAAGCCAGGGACCTTAGGCTTCAAGCCAGTGACCTTTGGGCTCAAGCCAGTGACCATGGGGTCATGTCTGTGATCCCATGCTCAAGCCAGTGACCCTATGCTCAAGCTGGTGACCCTGCACTCAAGCAGGAAACCTCAGGGTTTGAGCCTGGGTCCTCAGCGTCCCAGGCTGACATTCTACTGACTCGCCACCACTTTGTCAGGTTGATTATATGACTTCTTTGCTTAAACCCATTCAGGACTTCCCTGGCTCTTAGAAATAAAGTCCACACTTCTTTAGATGGCTAGAATAGCCTGAACACCAAGTCCTCCTTTATCCATCCAGCTTTATCTTTTGCCACTTGACCCCATCAGTGCCCCCTAACCCTCTACCCCCAGCTCCACAACTCGCTTCCAGGATCCTGTATTCTAGGTTCCCACTCATCCTCCTCTTCTTGTTAGCCAGCGGCCAGTGACTTCAGAAACAACTCAGATGATGTCACTGCACAACCTAACCACTGTTGATGGCTTCCCATTGCTCTTTAGCATTCCTCCATATTTGTCACATGTTAACCTCCCTGACCCTCTCTGCTTTGTCACACAGGCCACCTTTCTACCTGTGAATAACTCTTTTTTACTCTTCGCTTTTGTATTTCTTGTTCTTCTTGGCCTGAATGTTCTTCTACCCTCACAACTTCCCCTCTGTATAGCTGGCTCCTTGTCATCCTTCAGGGTTTTAGCTCAAAGGCTGCCAACTAAAAACCTTCCCTGCTCAAGCGGTTGTTTCCAACGGTGTTGGTGGTCTGAATTGAGTTGAGGCAGAAGAGAAAAGATGGAGACAATTCTAGAGCAGCAGCGGCGATACCATTAGGAGAAGGAACGGCTCAGGGACGTCATGGCCAAAGAAATGCTCACTAAGAAGTCCACACTCCGGGACCAGATCAATTGTGACCACCGCACACGGGCCATGCAAGATAGGTATATGGAAGTCAGTGGGAACCTGAGGGATGTGTATGATGACAAGGATGGGTTACGAAAGGAGGAGCTCAATGCCATTTCAGGGCCCAATAAGTTTGCTGAATTCTATAACAGACTCAAGCAAATAAAAGAATTCCACCGGAAGCACCCAAATGAGATCTGAGTGCCAATGTCAGTGGAATTTGAGGAGCTCCTCAAGGCTCGAGAGAATCCAAGTGAAGAGGCGCAGAATTTGGTGGAGTTCACAGATGAAGAAGGATATGGTCGTTATCTGGATCTCCATGACTGTTACCTCAAATACATTAACCTGAAGGCCTCTGAGAAACTGGATTATATTACATACCTGTCTATCTTTGACCAGTTATTTGACATTCCTAAAGAAAGGAAGAATGCAGAGTACAAGAGATACCTAGAGATGCTGCTTGAGTACCTTTAGGATTACACAGATAGAGTGAAGCCCCTACAAAATCAGAATGAACTTTTTGAGAAGATTCAAAATGAGTTTGAGAAGAAGTGGGAAAATGGTACCTTTCCTGGATGGCCGAAAGAGACAAGCAGTGCCCTGACACATGCTGGAGCCCACCTTGACCTCTCTGCTTTCTCCTCCTGGAAGGAGTTGGCCTCCCTGGGTCTCGACAGATTGAAATCTGCACTCTTAGCTTTAGGCTTAAAATGTGGCGGGCCCTAGAAGAGCAAGCCCAGAGGCTATTCAGCACTAAAGGAAAGTCCCTGGAGTCACTTGACACCTCCCTGTTTGCCAAAAAATCCCAAGTCAAAGGGCATCAAGTGAGACACTGAGAGGAACAAAGATATTGCTTTCCTCAAAGCCCAGATATACGAATATGTAGAGATTCTTGGGGAACAGCGGCATCTCACTCATGAAAATGACCAGCGCAAGCAGGCCAGGACAGGAGAAGAGCGAGAAGAGGAGGAGGAAGAGCAGATCAGTGAGAGTGAGAGTGAAGATGAAGAGAATGAGATCATTTACAACACCAAGAACCTGCCCCTGGGCTGGGACGGCAAACCCATTCCCTACTGGTTGTATAACCTTCATGGCCTAAATATCAACTACAACTGTGAGATTTGTGGAAACTACACCTACCGAGGTCCTAAGGCCTTCCAGCGGCACTTTGCTGTAAGGAATTGAGAGCCATTTCTACTGAAAGCTGAAGTATAAAACATGAGTCCTTTAGTGATGAGCACAGGAGCAGCCTGAGGGGTTTACTAGTGTCCAGAGCTTAAGAGCAAGGGTCGCCAAACTTTGCACACAGGGGGCCAGTTCACTGTCCCTCAGACCTTTGGAGGGCCAGACTATAAAAAAACTATGAACAGACTGACCAGGCGGTGGTGCAACGGATAAAACGTTGGACTGGGATGTGGAAGATCCAGGTTCGAGACCACGAGGTCGCCAGCTTGAGCACGGGCCCATCTGGCTTGAGCAAAAGCTCGTCAGCTTGGACCCAAGGTCCCTGGCTCCAGCAAGGGGTGGCTCGGTCTGCTGAAGGTCCGCGGTCAAGGCACATGTGAGAAAGCAATCAATGAACAACTAAGGTGTTCCAACGGCAACAACAACAACAAAAAACTAATAACTGATGCTTCTCACCTCTCTCCGTTCCTGTCTGTCTATCCCTATCTATCCCTCTCTCTGACTCTCTCTCTGTCCCTTTAAAAAAATAAAAAACTATGAACAACAACAACAAAAAACCTTCCCTGCTCAACATATGGGAAAAAGCCTTTCCCAGGCACTCTATGTATCAATGTCCTGTTTATTTCCTCCTTAATGCTTAACCACTATGAGTATTCACAGCTACATGATAAGGGCACAGACCAGTTTCAGACTGCCTGGGCTTGACTCTTGCCTCGGCAATTTTCTCTGTGCCTCACTTTTCTCATCTATGAAATGGGGATAATAATACTGCCTTCCTTATAGGGTTGCTATGAGGATTAAATGAATCAATATATGTGAAGCACTTAAATAGGGCCTGGCTATATACATACAGGACCTGTGAGGACTTTTATGTGTTTTATTCTCACTGTTTCCATGCGAGACCAGGCTAGTACATGGCACAGTATCTTTTTACCCCTAAACCTTTTGTGTTTGGCACCCAGACATAGAATTAAAAAACTTATGGGAGAAAAACCTTATTTGTAGGATTTAAGTACTAAGAGAAATAGGCCATGACAAAACTTAATGAATGAGATAAAATTCAAACTTAATTTATCCAGAAGTTAATGAAAATATAGAGAAGGCCCTGGCCAACCAGCTCAGTAGACAGAGCATTGGCCCAGTGTATGGACATCCCAGGTTCAATTCCCAGTCAGGGCACACAGGAGAAGTGACCATCTGCTTCTCTCCCCTCCCTCTCCCCCTTCTCTCCTTCTTCCCCTACCATAGCCAGTGGCTTAATTGATTTGAGGGTTGGTCCCAGGCACTGAGAATAGCTCACTTCGTCCAAGTGCATCATCCTCAGGTGCTAAAAATAGCCCAGTTGATTACAGCATTGGCCACAGATAGAAGTTGCCAGGTGGATTTTGGTCTGGATGCATGTGGGAGTCTGTCTCACTATCTCCCCTCCTCTCACTTAAAAAAAGAAAATATATTCTCTATTTCATCAGTTGTGATCCTTAGACTTGATGGATGACAAGCTTTGTCAGTCAGAATTCTGTAAGGGTCTGCTTTCTGATAGCAGCCAATGCCACTAAAGAGAATGCAGGCAGTTATTTGCAAAGACATAAAGAATCAAAAGATCCTTGCAAAGTGCTGGTCCATCTGCTCACCCTGACATGCAGTTGTGAGGGAAGAATATAGTTTCCATTTACAGCTTCAGTTTGTTACTTTTTGAAGTCTAACTGAGAAAGAAACATAGAAGGTTGGTTTCTGGACATTTACCTTTGTGTTTTGCTTTCACTGCTGGAGAAGTTTCAGGAAAAAGAATACTTTTCCTATTGTCCTTATAGAGGTCAAGCAGGATTTTAGGCCTGAATACCCTGGGCTCCCCTTGTCTCTCTCACACAGAGTTAGGGAACTCTGTTTTGAAAAGAACTCAACTCTCAAAGACATATTGTACAAAGCACTCTGAGGTTTGGGAAATGGGAGGTAAAAAGGGATGGAGAAAGGGCCCAGCACCCCCAGAAGAAGAAAAAAGGCAACATCTGTCTGCATGCCTCAAGAGGCACCTGCTAGCTAACGGGCAGCATGCGGGCTCTGGATGGGGGCACTAACTTCTAAGAGGTTTGTCTTAGGCAAAGGACCTTGGGGTGGGGCCAGGAGGGATGGCATCTGTGGCTTTAAAACGGATCTCAAGTCCATTTTAAAGATACTGAGCATCTCAGTGGATTGATAACAAGAGATTCTTTTTCTGTCTTGAGGTACAATGAGAGCTGGGGGAGAGGAAAGAGTGAGTGAATTCTTGCAAGCCTCCTTGATGGATAAAAATGTAATCAGATTTAACCGGGTTTAGAGGAAAAAATTAGTGTAATGTTTTTTATGCTCAAAGTTGCATATCAAAAATTATGTGCTTACACCTGAACTGTGGTGATGCAGGGGATAAAGCACTGACCTGAAACTCTGAGGTTGCCAGTTAGAAGTCGTGGGCTTACCTGGTAAAGGCATATATAAGAAGCAATGACTGCGAGTTGATGATTCCACTTCTAGCCCCCACCCTTTTCTCTCTCTCTCTCTCTCTTTCTCCTCTCTGTAAAAAGAAAATTATGTGCTCGATACTAATACAAAGTACTAGGTTCTTAATTCTGATATCTGAAGTCATAGATTTACGGACAAGCTCTGGACAGCATGTGGGGGCAATTAAGAAGAGATTCAGCTTGAATCTTTGTCAGTGTAACTTTTTTTTTAAAGTGAATGACAGAGAGAGCGAGCAAGAGAGGGACAGACAGGGACAGACAGGAAGGGAAAGAGATGAGAAGCATCAACTCATAGTTGTGGCACATTGGTTGTTCATTGATTGCTTTCTCATATGTGCCTTGACTTGGGGGCTCCTGCTGAGCCAGTGACCCCTTACTCAAGCCAGCAACTTTGGGTTCAAGCCAGCGACCATGGGGTCATGTCTATGATCCTACACTCAAGCCAGCAACCTCGGGGTTTTGAACCTGAGTCCTTAGTGTCCCAGTTCAATGCTGTATCCACTATGCCACTGCCTGGTCAGGCCAGAGTGTCACTTTTGGTGGGAAAAAACAACAACATAGCTCTCACTTGTAACTATATTATCTGCCTTCCTGAGGACAGGTGCCAGCGTGGGGGTAGATCTAAGTCAGGGCTGCATAATCCCTTCCTAGGAGCCAATAATATCAGACAGCCCTTGACCCTTGCTGTAAAGGCCTAGTGTGACCTGGAGTCCCTTGACTTTTCAGTACCCATTTTTTCACCTTTAGAATGGGCCTGATAATAATCTCTCCAGACTTATGAAGACTATGGATTCAGCACATAACTATTTCCAAAGTTATGCAATTGATAACTGCTGATAGCTAACATTATTTGAGTACATACTCTGTATCAGGCACAATACTAAGAACTTTCCAAACATCACTTAATTGGCTTAGCCCAAGGTCCCCTGAGATGGGAACTATTTTTATCCCTTTCTGGAGATGAGGAACCTGGGATTTTAAAAAAGTAAGCAACATACTGAGACAACTCTGTTAATCACATTTGAGCCCAGAATCATTCTTTTGAGACCCTGAGCATCACTGTGCGTGTGTGGGCTACCATGTAGTAGACACAGGAAATATGCAGGCAGTCCCAGTGAGAATGGCCACAAATTTACTTTATGTACAACTATTAATTATAGAATGAATGAAGCACAGCTGGAGTTGGATGGCACCTGGGAGGTGACAGTAAGTTATATTATTAGATTAGTTCCTAAGCTGAACCACATGGACAAAGATTTATATGCTATTTCCTATCTTTCTAGAGAATAACACTGGCATCCTTTCCTTCTAGACTCTAACCAGGTTCAAGGATAAAGAAAGAGCCCTTTGGGTCAGGTTATAGTGTTGGACTGGTTTTAAGTAAACCCTATTCTATTTTTATACCCAATTCTTTTTCTCCTTTCTCCCAGGTCAGTTAAAAGCCAATGATGAATCACTTCAATCAAAAAGAAGGAATTCCTGCTCCTCTCATGGCCTGAGTAAGTACTTAAAACTGTCGTCCCAGGGGTATAGGAAGAACTCATTTAATAGCTGTCTTTTATTTCATTATTTTTTAAAATAGCAGTGTCATTTTTTAATGGCTATGCTTTATAATCTTGTTATGTTCCCATTATATTAGATTATTGCTTATCATTCTTTCCTGATTGGGAATCATGGTTTAGACTGCCTCAACTCATGGCAACAGAAACCCAGCGCAAATCTTTCTGAAACACAGAGAAGAATCAATCAAAACACCACAAGCTAATTAATGTAATTTGGAGTCCCTGGGAGCAGTTTTATTACAGTGAACACCATAAAATTGGTGTTCATTACAGGTGCACTCAAGTACGTAGGTTAGCTCTCTCTCCAAACCTTTTCTGTTTATTTACTCAGAAAAATATATTAATAACTAGTTAACACTTAGTTGGCACTTACCAAGTGCCAGATACTGATCATGGGCTTTACATACAAAAACTTATTTAATCTTCTCAACAGCCCTTTGAGGCTGGTACTGTTAATAATGACATTTACAGGGGAGGGAATGAAAGTACCAGAAGAGGTTTTATTACCCATCTATGGTCCTCCAGGTGATAAGTAGGCAACAGCCCATTATCAAATTCGGGCAGTCTGACTTCAGAGTTTGCATTGTTAATCCTCACTCACCTAACCAACAAGTATTGGAGGCATCGCATTCCTTATAGTGCCTAGCACACCATCTACCAGCTGGAACTCAGTACTCATTATTTATTTGTTTACCCTTTACCTCATCATAAAAGGGGAGCTAAGATGGAAATACACTGCTCACAAAACTTACGGGATATTTCAAAATGAATACGAAGCAATAGAATATCCTCTAATTTTTGTGAGCAGTATATTTGTGAAACTGAATGAATAAATTTTAGCAAATACTCCCTTTTCAACTGTAACTATTAAGAGTGTGAAGTCTTCTATGTACGTGACATCAATCAATCAACCTCTCAAGGAAGCAACAAGACTGTATTAAAATGATGTGTCAGCTTGGGAGGAATGGCCCCAGGATTTAACAAACACAGGCTCCTGTCCCTTAGGGAGAAAAGGCAAGTCAGTTTCTTGGAGGTGAGATGGGGCTGGAAGCTGTCATGGAGTGACGCCTTGTGATGGGATGATTTCTCCTGCCACCAAATATAAATCACACCTACCTCTAAATTATAATGACAAAGAATTTGTTATAATCCATGTTATAAACAAGGTGAGTTCTGTGCAGCATATTTCTAGGGTTCCAACTTCACCAAATAGGAAGCTGGCTAGGCTATTTGTTGAGATGCGGATTGGATATACAAGATTAGAACTCACAAAGAGATTGTGGGTGGAAAATTTTAAATGTTGGGGATTTCCAGTGGCAGGCTTCCCCCAAATATGCCGAAGTAACACAGTGATTTTGAATTAAAGTTACTTAAAAAATGGCTGGTATGAAAAGAGCACTCTGAAACTCCTTCTGTCCCTCTGAGAGCAGGAAATAAACCTTTCATTGGAAAGGTACCTTTCCTGCACCAGGAGGAAAGAGAGACATTCTTATTACCAGAGATAGAGAATTCAGGGCAGAGAAGCCTGTATAAAAAAACCTTGCTACCTTTCACTAATTTACTATCCAAAGTGCAAACTCTACATAGATTCCTTGCTAATTAAGCTCCCAAACCTAAGTTTCTTTGTCATGTCAAATACTCACAAATTTATTGTTTCTTTGCATAAAAAGTATAAAAGTTGCTTGTTTTGGTCGTTTTCTTTAGGTCCCCATTTTTATGAGACCTCCTTATGTATGTATTTAATTAAATTTGATTTTCTCCTATTATGCTGTCTCATGGGCATTTAATTCTTAGACCATCCTGAAGAACCTGAAGGGTAAAGAAAAACTTCTTCCTCCCTAACAGTATACATTTAAGACATTTGAACCTAGAGAAATGGATGAGATTGTCTAGAAAAGAAACTCTAGAGAGAAAGGAGGTCTTGGGACCTACTCTAAGACTGTGGTTCTCAGACATAAACCAGCATCAGGATTACTGGGAAGGCTATTAAAACAGATGCTGGGTCTCACCATCTCGTGCCCCTAGGCAGATGGCTTCAAACTTTTTATAAAAACAGCCCACTTTTGCAGTGCTGGTCAACCTGTTCCAGACCTCCCACTAGTAGGCGTTCCAGCTTTCATGATGGGCAGTAGTGGAGCAACCAAACGGCACCGGGATTGGCCCACCATGAAAGCTGGACCGCCCACTAGTGAGCAGTAGGGACCAGGTAGACCAGCACTGCAAAAGTGGCCCGTTTTTATAAAAAGTTTGAAGACGTCTGTGAGTTTCTGGTTCATACATAGCTCTGTGTTAGGACTGTAAGAATTTTCTTTTCTAACAAGTTCAGGTGATGCTGCTGCTGGTCGGATTAGTACCACTCTCCTACCATGTAGGCCTTCACTTTGCTTCAGGCACCGTGGCCTCCCGGTTTCTCAGAGTGTATCTGGCCCAGGCCTTTGCACTTCCCCAGATATCAGCGGGAATCAAGCCTGCCCTTGTTCAGGTCTACAATCAAATATTACTTTATTAGTGAGATCTTTTCTGACCACCTTTCTTCTGTTTTTGTTTGTTTGTTTGTTCCAGTAGAGAGGTATGGAGCTAAGTTTTATTCCTTTATCATAGCTGTCACTCAATTTTTTAGATGCCCAAAATTGCAGTGACCTATGATCATTTCCTTAAAAAATAGTAAATCCTCCCACTCACCTTTCTGCTGCTGCCCTCTCCCTAATCTCTTCCTTGCTTTATTTTTCCTACTGTCCTTATCACCTACTCACAGACAATATAGCTGTATTTTACTTATGTGTTTATTACCTATCTCTCCCAGGAGAGCAGGGATTTATGTCTGTTTTGTTTATTGCTGACTCTCTTTAATCTAGATCAGTCCCTGGCACATAGTGAACATTCAATAGATATTCACTAAAAGAATAAATAAAATGAATGAGTATCCTCACATGTAGAATTATGGTTTTAAAAATTTAATTCTGATGAAAACCCTTCCTGATTGGTGACCTCCGTATCAAAAATGAAATATAACCATGTTGCTTCATTCTGGAAAAAGATTTCCTCTTGCACCTAGGGGTAAAGCCAAAGGTCCTTCCTTGGCATGAGTATATTCCTTAGTAGGTACTGGTTAGGACAGGGACATGATAGGGAATAGGCTCTGCATGGTCCCTGGCCTCCTTTGCTTACTCCCTAGGTATAAACAGGGACCTCCTGCCTGTCCAGTCTCACTACTCACTCTTCCCTGTTGGCATGTCTCCCCCCCTTCCCCAGCAAATGAGAAACTCAGGCAAGTCCCTGTTGATTCTGTTTCTGCTCACACTTTACCTCTGGGCAGAAGGCCTGCCCCTTCCCCTTCCCCTTCACCTGGCCAGCTCCCCTCATTCTCCACACTCATCCTCCTGGCCACCTTCCCAGAGATTCCTCTCTAGCACTCTAAGATAGCTTTACACATAGCACTCTATTATAGCTATATCTGCAAATGTCTGTGATCTTTACTCAATTGGCGATTTCTCATGATCAGAAATGAGGGCAATGCTTTGCTTATTTTTATTTGAAGACTTTTATTTCATACCAAAGTCCTCAAAATTTGTTAATCTGTACATGGGGTATTTACTTCTGCTTTACTACTTTCTTTGGGCAAAGCATTATGATAATTACCTAATAGATTTTTATAATTAAATCCATCCAACTAATTAAAAATATGGCAAGAGCATCTGTGATGGACGAGAACAGCAACTGACCAATGTTTATATGCAATTTCATATAACTGTCTAAATAAAGACGGCCTAAATTATAGTCAGTCTGAGACTGTAAGTTGGCTCTGTCTCTTCTAAATGAGCTGGAGTCAGTTGCGATGTCGCAAAGCAAACATCAAAGCCCAGTTTGGGGAACCCTGCAATATATTCTGCCGATTCTTAAAAGTGCTCATTGAGGTTTAATGGAAGCATTTACTAATCCAGCAGGTGTCATTTTTACCTTGAGATGCATGCCCTTTTCATCTCTTCTCTTAGTCCCTACTTAGTGAATTCTAAATTATTTTGATGTTTGCTTTCAGAAATCGAAGGTACTTAATTTATATTCTTTTAACATCTCTCATGTGGTCTAGAGAATGTCTTCACAGCTCTCTTTTTCTATCTCACCCCCTTTTTCACTCTCTCAAAAATTCAAAGCAGGGCAAACCAACACTGTGGCATGAAGTTGAGCCTAAATTGAGGCCTGGATGCCTGGGGACCATTTTAGTTTTGTGTTTTCAGTAGAAGAAGGGATATAATGTGGAGAGAAAGCAAAGTATCTTTAAAATCTTCAGGGAGCCTGGCCTGTGGTGGCGCAGTGGATAAAGCGTCGACCTGGGAACACTGAGGTCGCCAGTTCAAAACCCTGCACTCGTCTGGTCAAGGCACATATGGGAGTTGATGCTTCCAGCTCCTCCCCCCTTTCTCTCTCTCACTCTGTGTCTTCTCTCTAAAAAATGAATAAAAAGAAAATTAAAATAAAAAACAACAAAACTGTCAAAAAAAATCTTCAGGGAAAGCCTCCTGTACTCTTTTATTATTAAGTATTATTATTATTATTTTAGAAAAAGAGAGAAACAGGGAGAGAGAGACAGGGAGACAGGAATATTGAGCAGTTCCTACATGTGCCCTGACCAGGGATCGAACCAGCATCCTCTGCACTTCAGGATGACATTCCAACCAACCGAGCTATCTGGCCAGAGTTAATTTTTTTTTCATTTGATTGATTTTTAGAGACGGATAAAAAGGGAAAGAGAGGGGAGGGGGAAGGATAGCATTAATTTATTCCACTTAGTTGTGTACTTATTGGTTGCTTCCTGTGTGTGCCCTGACCCGGGATCAAACCACAACTTAGTGGTTTGGGGACGATGCTCTAACCAACTGAACTAACTGGCCAGGACCAAGCCTCCTGTACTCTTTACAAAGGAAATAAGCCCTTTGAGATGATTATACCCTAAATTGCTATCATATAATAATAATAATAGCAGCTATTATATATCGATTGGTGCCAGGCATATCATTTACATTATTTCTAATCCTTGCAAAATAGGTATTATAGTCATGCACTGCTAACATTTCAGTCGATGACAGTGATTTATCATAGCCCACATGTGTAGTAGGAAATACCACCTAGGTTGGTGTAAGTGCATTCAATGATGTTCATACAATGATGAAATTGCCTAAGGATGCATTTCTTAGAATGTATCCCTGTCATGAAGCAGAGCATGACTGTATTAATTCCCATTGATAGACCAAGAAATTGAGGCCCAGAAACATTAGTTAATGTGTGAAAAATCCAAACCCAGAAAGAGATGGATTTGAATTTGAGTCTGTCCCCAAGGCCACCAAAGCATGTCTTTTCCAAGGAGGCTTAATTTCGAGCCAAAGCAGAAACTGATCCACTAAGGGTTCACAGCGAGGAGTCTCAGGACTGGCTCCTGGTGGAGAGGAGGTCAAGGAAGCACCAAAGGTTCTATTCAACTAAGTGATGTTTTTGCTGATTGCTGCTCCCAGCTGCCCCTGGTCTTCAAAATTATTCCCCACTAAGCTGAACTCTGCAGACACATGGAGATCCCTCCAGGAGGGCCATATCCAGTGACAGGGCATTGCTGAGTCATTGCTAGCCCCAGTTTACCAACCTGGAAAAGTCCTTGGTTGTATTTTTACAACAGTTTTTTTTCTTTTTTTTGATTCCCTCTATATTCACCATAATCCTAGTGTTTAGCACAGTCACATGTCTGATTCTCCTCCTCATCCTTGAAGGGCTTTGAAAGGTTCAAGCTGTGTCTTTGGGCAGGATCTTCTTTATCCATCTACATAGCATGTTGAAGCTAGTGTGAAAATTCACTTTTCTTCATTATCCCTGGCTGGTTGGCTTAGTGGATAGAGCATCATCCCAGGTTTGATTCCTGATTAGGGCACACAAGAGGAGCAACCATCTGCTTCTCTTACCCTCTTTCTCCCCCTTTTCTCTCTCTTCCCCTCTTGCAGTCATTGGCTCAGTTGGTTTGAGGATTGGGCCCTGGCACTGGGGATAGCTTGGTTGGTTTGAGAGTCAGCCTCAGGCACTAAAAATAGCTCAGTTGATTGGCCCAAGACAGGAGTTGCCAGGTAGATTCAAGTGGAAGCACATGCATGAGTCTATCTCATTATCTCCCCTCCACTCCCCTCACTTAAAAAAAATTAAAGAAAATCAATTCACCTTCCTGTCAAAAGACACCAAGAAGATAATCTTAACAGTTAGGATTTTATACCTGGGTTTGAACCACAGGTAAATAATTTACTACCTGTATAGACAAAGGTTGAATTCTAAACTTCTCTCAGTCTTACTTTCCTATTCATAAGGTTGCCATGAGGATTGCACATATAACATATATAGAATTTTGGGCATAGAGATGTGTCTAATAAAACATATTCTATTAATATTCTGATTTGCATTCTGAAACCCCAAGGTTACCGGCTTGAGTACAGGCTCACCATCTTGAGCGTGGGGTCATTGGCTGGAGCATAGGAACATAGACATGACCCCATGAGTACTGGCTTGAGCCCAAAGGTTGTTGACTTGAACCCAAGGTTGCTGGCTTGAGCAAGGGATCACTGGCTTAGCTGGAATCCCCCAGTCAAGGCACATATGAGAAGCAATCAATGAATAACTAAGGTACCACAACTATGAATTGATGCTTCTCAATTCTCTTTCTTCCTGTCTCTGTCTGTCCTTCTCTCTCTCAAATAAATAAATAAATAAATAGCTCCCATTTTCCTCAAAGCTTGACCTAAAGTAGTAGGCAAAATTCCTTTTATGATTATTGTAATTACAAGATCACTCTGCTTCTGACTAGAAAAGCCAAAATATGCGATACAATTAGAAACATATGATGCCAGTTAAAAATTATTTAGAAACCAACAAGTTCAAAATAAAGTATTTTGTAATTTTTTTCTCTCTCTTTAGGACACAGTAGAACTGAATTATTACAATGAGGCATGTGACAAATGATGACTGTCTCTGCCATGTCTATTTATGACTTCTTCAGACTCCAGTTATTGTCAGTAAAAAGTAGACGGCATTCAAACAGTAGGAGTGGTTTGTGATTCAGTATTATAACTAACTGTTAGTAGTTCATCTTTTTTGGTTAAATTATGACTGTAAAAAGTAAGAAAATATATTTCATCCATAATAATAACCTAGAGTAATCAAGTATTTTCATTAAAAAATAACAAGGAATTCACACCTTGGAAACCAAATAGTGTGGTGGAAGACTCTATAATGGGAGGTCTATCTGAGTAAGTCTTTCCAGGGTGCAATTTTATAAAAAATAACCATCTGTTTGAGTTTTAGAAGCTTCTGTACATGTTTCCTTGAAGGTGATATTTCACTAAATCGGGACTTCCCTTTCATCTCAGGGGATTCTACAGGGTACATCTTCAGCTGTTGGCAAACCCCAAGGCTAAGTTAAAATGTCTAGGAACAAAATGCACCAGCCACCAGACAGGTGTTCCTGGGCATGGACTTTTCTACTCCCAAAATACAGGTATCACAACCTCAATTTAAGCTCTGCCTAAATCTATTTCTGGTGAAATAGAAGATCATGTTGTTTCTGCTCACAGGGGCATGTACCAGTACACACACATGTAAATCTAAACCAGGTGTGTTAGCACAACATCAGGTGTTCCCATACGGTACTTTTGATCTGATCAGCAAATGGCCCAACCTGCTTAGACCATAAGGCTTCATTAACTTATGTATTTCTCAAAGCAGCTATATCCCAGTATGCCTTATCTAAGTTCAAGATCTTCTAAGTGCCAAATTTTTTAAACCTAAACTATTGGAAAGGTGGACCTTATCTATCTTATACACAAGCAGTTGATAGATTTCATATTATTGCTGAAAATCAGTCCTAACACATTCTAAAGAGTTCACTGATTTAAAGAAATTTTATTAAATCCTTACTGTGTGCTAGTCTGGGGAATGGGGAAGTGAATAAACTACTTCCTTTTGTTGTTGTTGTTGTTGTTAATTTTAAAATTTTATTTGTTTTAGTGAGAGAGAGAGAGAGAGAAGAGAGAGAGGAGAAGCATCAGTTTGTGGTTGGTGTCAACTTTAGTTGTTTATTGATTGTTACCTCATATGTGCCTTAACTTGGGGGCTCCAGCCAAGCCAGTGACCCCTTGCTTAAGCCAGGAACCTTGGGTTTCAAGCCAACAACCTTTGGGCTCAAGCCAGTGACCCTGTGCTCAAGCTGGTGAGCTTGTGCTCAAACTGGTGACCTCGAGGTTTTGAAACTGGGACCTCAGCATCCCAGGTCGATGCTTTATCCATTGTGCCACCACTGGTCAGGCACTATCTTCCAATTTTTAAGTGTGACTCAGTGTTGAAGGGAAGAGATATGACTAAACCCTGAAGTTCTAGAGCAACATAATGCACAAACTGTATGTTAACATTAAGGGAGTAAGTACCACCTGGGAGTGTCTAAGCATGGGAACAATGTAAGGTATGGCTGGGGAACAGGATGCAGGAAAAGCTTTCCAGTGCAAGCTGCTATTTAGCTGGGTTTGAAAAGTCAAGAATAAATGTTTTTACATTTTAATTCTATTATTTTTCCCATTTTGTATTATTTGCAAGTCTTATGAACATACTTCCTACATTGGCTAGTGAGGGAATGATGAAAACCAACTTGGGCTACAGGGCCTAGCTTTTGATAGTATATTGTCCAGGCAGCTGCCAGAGCAACTCCTTAAAACCATAAGCAAGATCACATTATGCCTCAGCCCAAATTTCTCCAAGACTCCCTCTATCTAATTTGGAATAATGTCCAAAGTGCATACATCAGCAAAAAAACCAAACCAAAACAAAACACAAAAACAAAATACCAACATTATTTGAAATACCTTCTCTATTCCAACTCATCTCCTCCCACTTTTTTTCTCTCTCCCTCCTCTTATTCCAGTCATTGGACAAGCCATACTTCCACCTCTATGCCATTCGTACTTGCTGTTCCCTCTGCCTGAAACTCCCTTCCCTTGGATATAGTCTCTCAATTCATGTAGGATTTCTCTCAAAGAGAATCTTTTCCTGATCACCAACCAAAACAACATCCTTTTCTCTGCTATCACTGTCTGTCCTTCTGACTGCTTTATTTTCTTTACAACATTGTCCATCATCTGACATTGTACAGATTTGTTTATTTTCTGTCTCCCTATTTCTTTTCAACATGGAACTTCCATGACAGTGGGCATGCTTTGTTCTCTGCTTTATGTCCAGTGTTTAGAGGAGTATCTGGCTTATAATGGGTTCTCAACAGCCATTAGTTGAAGGAATGACTTAAATCAGAATTCAATTTTAGTATTTATTTAATAGGCTACACAGACATTGTGACACAATTGGCAAGAGTCTTCAGTCACTTGGAGAGATCATGAGATGATTGGGACTAATCTCATCACTGGTCAGAATTCAGATTCAATCAGTGCACCAATAATGAGGCTAGAACTTGACCACTGGGAAAGGAAGATAGAGAAAAATAGACATCATAGGAAGAAATTCCTCTAGTCACATTTTTTACAGTTAACAAAAAGCTGACTCTAAGTTTACTTTTGTGTGCAAATATTCAAGCTTACTGATCTGATCATCTCCGATTATCTACTTTTGTTTATTCCATCCATTTCTCTAGGAAAGTTAATTTGTGTCAGAGAGAGAATGCCAGAGCTCTTTAAATTTAGCTTCTTTCTCTAAACTATTATACTAAAACCCATTTTTAGTATAATACTATGAAATGTTCCATTGCAATGAAAGTTTTTCTAGTATAAAGTTTCCCTTCTGTAGGTAATTTCATGTTACCAATCAGTAAATTTATTTGGTTAATTTTATTTGGTTGATTGATACGGTGCATGGTAAAAATGTGTTGCTCACAGAAATCAACTTTGCATTTCTTCCCTTTATGGGGTTAAAGAAGAAATTCCTGGCTACAGAGATCAGAAAACCATAGTGAAAGAACATATTCAATTTTGAGTCATGTCTGCTTTCTTCACTGAGAGTCATGTGAAGAAATAGAACAGGGAAGCCAGCAAAGCCATATAGCAGAAACATCTCTCAACCTACTCTGGCAAATCATGAACACAGACCCTGGAGAGTCAGTGAAAAGTCTCTTGTTAAGGTCATTTGCAACCAGATTGGTCCAGACAATTGAGATTTTTTATTGTAGAGAATAATTCTGTCTGGACCCCTCTAGGTACAGGGGAAGGAATGGCAAAGATAATGTATAAGGCTATTTTTTATAATAGGTATTGATTAATGCCAAAGCAATTCCAGTCCATAGGGAAAAAACAACAACAACAACAATACAACAGTGGTGCCAATAATCAACCAGCAATTTAGAAGTCAAAGCTAATGGCTAGAAGCCTGGATATTCATTTTTAAGCTTCTTAATGCCATCTCCCCCAGACTCTCACATAAAGCACATCAGTTCCTTTGTGACCTACCCATTGCTGTTGGAACAGTTAGCATTAAGAGAGGAAGTCTGCCTCACTCAGAGCTCCCTGAGCATGCCTATTTTCATGTGTCCCCTTCCACTTAGGCAATTTCCTTACACAGACAAAAACAACATGCTCGAGGTAAGATGAACAAGGACCCACAGGGTGAAGCGAATCAAGACATCCAGAAGTACCACCAAGCATCAGATACTTTTAGAACAGTTATTGCAGGGTCACTTTGGGAGGCAATGTTTATCTTTATTCTTACTTATCGAATCCCTGACCTCTGTAAAGAAGATGCATGATTAAGTTCTTCCAAGTCTAAGAGTACATTATAAATCTCAACTTGTAATTTCTACTTACAGTGAATCCCAAATATCGTTGTTATCTCCACTAGAATACAAAACCATCCATTCAGTAAGAATAATTCTATGATATTGGAAATGTTCCCAGAACTTAGCTGTCTTAGTCTGTTTGAGGTGCTATCATAAAATACCAAAGGCTTTTACACGACAAAAATTTATTTCTCACAGTCCTGAAAGCTGGAAGGCTAAAATCAGGGTTCCAGCTTGGTTGGAATCTTGTGAGGACACTTTTCCAGGTTGCACATGGCTAATTTCTTGCCATGTCCTCACCTGGCGAAAGGGGCAAGGGAGCTCTCCGAGGCCTCTTTTATAAGGGAACTAATCCCATTCATGGGGCTCCCTCCTTGTGACCTATACACCTCCCAAAGGCTCCACCACACTTTGGGCATTAATTTTTAACATACAAATTTTATGAAGACACAAATATTTTGACCATAACTCTAGACTTACCCTAAATTCATGTCTGCCTATGAATTTCTGTATGAAGATTTATTTTCACAGTTTATTGAATCTTACATCAGTATCTGATTTTTCTTGCACTACTCAAGAACTAAAAATTTTTAATTTCACTTGGGCTCAGTTGTTTTCTTTCTTTTACCTGGATACAAGTTCTACAAGGATCAGCAGGATAGTTTTAAAATAGCCTGGAAATACCCAATCCAGAAGGAAAAGATTAGAAAAAGAGTCTAGTTGTTTTCATTAGGCTGTTTTCTTTTAAAATTGGGGATAACATGATTATGAATGCAAAAACCCTATAAATTCCATATATGTAGAGAGACCATCAGTACTGAAGACTGTAATTTCATAGCAACATATGGAAAATGAACACAATTAGATCTTTTAATTCTAAAGTACTTGGCAGAGTTGGATGCTCAAGATATTTGAATTCTTTTAGAACATGTAAGTTAAGATGGGGGTAATAAGAAGTAAAATAGACATTTTTCCTAGTATCATTTTTAGAGTCCATTTTCAGAATTTAGCTGAGTTGTATTCAGGATTTAAAATTATATCTCAGTGATCTAATTTAAAAAGAGAAGCACAGCCAGAATAAAAAAGGATGGTTACACGTGATACATCTTTAGTTGATTTCAAAATTAAGTGTTTTTCTTCTACTTAAAAAAAATCCTGAACTATGAATTCTAATGATGGAAATCAAACTATTTGTACAAGTATTTGAATTGGCATTTATATCTAAGGATGAGGTCAGTGATTCAGATGCACGTGTTATTTTTGTTGTTCTTGTTTTGTTTTGTTTTTATTTTTCTGAAGTGAGAGGTGGGGAGGCAGAGAGTCAGGCTCCCGCATGTGCCCAAATAAGATCCATCCGGCAAGCCCACTAGGGGCTGATGCCCTGCCCATCTGGGGCATTGCTCCATTTCAACTGGAGCCATTCTAGCACCTGAGGCAAGGCCATGGAGCTGTCCTCAGCACCCGGGCCAAGTTAGCTCTAATGGAGCCTTGGTTGCGGGAGGGGAAGAGAGAAATAGAGAGGAAGGAGAGGCAGAAGGGTGGAGAAGCAGATGGGTGCTTCTCCTGTGTACCCTGCCAGAAATCGAACCCAGGACTTTGACATGCCGGCTGATACTCTACCACTGAGCCAACCGGCAGAGCTAATGCACGTTTTTTTAAAACTCGTGAAATTAAAAAATATAGACTCTTTCTAGAAGACTAGCAGTTTCAAAATTTTTATTTTAATGTTTCCATTTCATTTCTTTCTGGTGATAAATGGAGATTATATATTCTCCTTAATAGCTTGGTCTGATTTCACACGGCACAGAGGCTGGCTACAGGCTGCTCTGAGGTCATGTGGAGGTGTCCCTGGGCAAGAGATGGGGTACTGCTGGGAATCATGGCCCATCCTGGCTCAGTCCGCCCCAAGGCCAGCTGGACACACCACTGCTCAGAAGGCCCAGGGGGTATAAGTCATTGAGGACTTTCTCTATTTCCCCTGTCTCTATCTTTCTGCTTTTTCAGAGATGTGTGACAAAATAATGAGAAGCAGGCGGCCTATTTAAAATATTGTGACACGGAATTTTTAATTTAATAGGACTTCCAGTTTGCTCCAAGTGTGATTGAGCATTTGGTGGCATTGTAGAAATTGGTCCCAAAGTAACTGGACATGTTTGGGATCCTTGTCTTCCTGTGCCAAGCCATCATTTTATCCTCAGGTTGTTATTTCCTTATTATTTGTAGAGTGCTTGGCTGCACAGTAAGTTCCAAAGTATTTGTGGGATGGCAGCTAGCAGCAATGTTTTATTTTTAAGCTAAATTACCACTTGCCATACAAAATGTATATTTTCCGTAACCATGTAGTAACTGTGACAGCCCCATGTTTCACAATTTGCTGAGACCTTTCTTTTTCCAGATGGAATGACTAGCAGGTAGTCTAGAAGAACCTCCTTACATGTTCTACTGGATGAGCTCTTGCTGGAGACTACCCTGAGCTCCAGCTACAGGCATCCTTCCTGGACACCCTCTGTGAGAGCTGGGACCTGTGCAGAAGCAACCTGTTGGCCTTAAGTCTGTTCATGTATTGGGTCACTATTAAGGTTTCATAGGAGTGACTCACCTTTATGGTTCTCAGTGGTGAAGTTTGGAGAGAAGTGTTGTCAATTTTAGGTGAAACCAATTTATGAAGATGAGAACTTAAGTCACTAATGGATGGAGAACCCAGAACAACGGGGTAACAGCTGGCACTTGGCCTACTTTTGTCACCAGAATAAAAAGAAGGGAGGGGAACATAGCTCCCACAACTGGAGGCTTGGTTTCTGATATTAATTTTAAGGCATTCCCAAGTGTGATCGTATGCAAACATTTTATAACTTCAGTTTTGAATTCTGAGCAGACAAAGGGCAGTAAGGTATAGTGGTCAAGAGGCAGGATCCGGGGTCAGCGTCTATGGGTTTGAGTGTTGGCCATGCTACTTACTAGCTCTAAGATGAGGCAAAATTAATTTAAATTGTCTGTGCCTCAGTTTGTTTATTCATTAAATGGGGACAACATCTCCCTCGTAACATTGTGGGAATTAAATGAGATATTTCATGAAAATCACACAGGTCAGAGCCTGGTTCATATTAAGCATGTAGAAAATATTAGTTAAAATTATTATAATAATTATTATTCCATCTCAGGACATAGAGACTTTCCAGAAAGAAGAGATATGCATTAATGCAGCACTTACAACTTAGTAAAAAGACAGAGATGACTTGACAAGTTCCCAGAATTGTGTGTCTGTGGAGCACTTCCAGCTAAATTCCAACAGGCAAACCAAGTGTTCATGAGGCTGGATCCAATGTTTCTTCCCTTACTCATTATGGCCTGCTTTAATCAGAGCTGGTGCACTAGATTGGCTGGCTTGTGTGGCTCTGGCTGAGACTACAATCAAGAGTTGATGAGTGACGATAGTGTAGGCTCCTGCCACTATCCAACTTCTCTGTCAAGTGCCTGATAATGCTGGTTTCTCCTAGATAAGGCACAGGGGTTACTTGTCCTGTGTGAATATTCTAAGGAATCAGAAGGGAAGCCATCAGCTCCACAGGCCAGTTGGTGCCTGTGGGGTTGGTTAAGACAGTCTGTGGATTGTATTCTCAGTGAGGTACAGTTTGTTTCTAGGGTGTAGATGACTCTCTCTAATCTATTGTAAAACCCAGTCACACAAAAAAAGAGCATCACTGTTAGTCATTCCCAAAAGGGCTGGGGAAAGAGACAGAGAGAGAGTTTCAGCTTTAGAGGAAAATGTTTGAGCGAAAGAACGCTTACCTGGAACGTCACAGTGCTTAGTTAAAAATAATGGTAAATGGGTCCTTTAATTGCCATAGAATCCCAGAGCAATGGTCCTTCACCTAAATCTTACTGGTTCCCGGAAACGTTCTAAAATTTTAACTTTAGACATGATGGCACTATGTAGAGGTAAATGGGGAAAGGAGGTTTAAGATAATTCAGTCCATCAACACTCTGCCAGGAAAGGAGCTGAATCTGGAGAAATGAAAAAGTTTCTCAAGGTCCCACAGCAAAACTAGATCCCAGGTCACTTGACCTTCGACTTGGGGCCTTTTATAAAACTCCACATGGTCTTCAGGACTGGGATGGCTCCAGCCAATTGGGAGCTTCACCCCAGGACTGACCAAACACATTCTCCTTTTGTACATGTTGTGGCGTTCCTGAGGACCTCTTACAATGATGCAGGTTGCTGATTCATTTTCCTGTACCCCTCACACTTCAGAGTTTAGAGCCCACCATATCATTTAGTCAGCAGTTAGGGTCTTTGCTGACCCCTGAGTGCTAGCTGAATGCTTCTAGAACCCGATTGTGTCCGTCATCACCAAATATTTTACACTTGGATATAAATGACTGTTATTGAAAGATAAAAATGCAGTTAAATAAGAACATAAAGATCCAAAATTAAGAAACAATAAGGTGCCCTAGCTGGGTAGTTCAGTTGGTGGGAGCATTGTTCAATATGCCAAGGTTGCAGGTTTGATCCCTGGTCAGGGCACATACAAGAATCCAACAATGAATGCATGAATAAGTGGAACAATAAATTGTTGTTTCTCTCTCTCTCATCAGTAAATAAATTAAAAAAAAACCCCAATAAGGCAAAACTTTGTACACTGGTGAGAATGTAAATCGGTGCAGCCACTGTGGTAATCAGTATGGAGGTTCCTCAAAAAATTAAAGCTAGAGCTACCATGTGATCAGGCAATTCCATTTCTGAGAATTTATCCAATGAAAATAAAAACACTAATTGAAAAAGATATGTGCACCCAATATTTATTGAAGCATTCTTTACAATATAACTAAGACATAGAAATGAACTAAGTGACCATCAATGGATGACTGTATAAAGAAACTGTGATAAGGCACTGGCGGGTTAACTCAGCAGGTTGGAGCGTCATCCCCAAACACCAAGATTACAGATTTGATCCCCAGTCAGAGTACATACAGGAAGCAATCAATGAGTACACAACTAAGTGGAGCAACAAGTGAATGCTTCTCTCTCTCTCTTTCTCTCCCTCTCTCTCTGTTTCTTTCTCTCTCTCTCTCTCTTCAAAACCAATCAATAAAAAGAAAAAAAACTTTGATATATACACACACACTGGAATATTATTCAGCCATAAAAAGAATGAGATATTGTCATTTGTGACAACATGAATGGACCTTGAGGACATTATGTTAATGAAATAAGTCAGCCAGAGAAAGACAAATACTGTATGAATTCACTTATATGTGGAATCTGTCAATAAATAATGATTACATAGATACAGAGAACAGATTAGTGGTTGCCAGAGGCAGGGTATAGGGGGTGGATGGAAAAAGTAAAGGGGGTCAAAAGGCACAAACTCCCAGTTATAAAATAAATAAGTCTTTCAGTGTAATGTTCAGCATGGTGACTATAGCTAATAATACTGTACTGCATATTTGAAAGTTGTTAAAAGAATAGATCTTAAAAGTTCTCATCACAAGAAAAAAATGTGTACCTCTGTGTGATAACGGGCTAACTAGACTTACTGTGGTGATTATTTCATGATATATATGGATATCAAATCATTATACTGTACACCTGAAACTAATAGAATGTTAAATGTCAATTATATCTCAATATTAATAAAAAGAAAAATAGATAAGCAAATGGCCTCTTTTCCAAAAAGAATTGTAGAGAAGTTGTTCCTAACTCAAACTATTGTGCCCTAGAAAAACCTTTTCGTTTGGTTCCCAGTCCCCACTAATTAAAATTTACAAAAGCAGCAACCCAGTCTTTGTCCTTTGGTATCTCTTCCCCGGCAAAGAGGACGTGCTCAACAAATGGTTTTTAATGACAGTTGAATGAATGAATGAAGGAATTTTAAATAATTAAGAATCAATCTTGCCTTACCAGGAGGTGGCACAGTGGATAGAGGCTTCTGGCTGGGATGCTGAGGACCCAGGTTAGAAACCCCGAGGTCGCTGGCTTGAGTGTCGGCTCATTCAGTTTGAGCACAGAGTTGCCGGCTTGAGCATGGGATCATAAATTTGACCTCATGGTCTCTGGCTTGAGCCTACAGGTCACTGGCTTGAAGCCCAAGGTTGCTGGCTTGAGTCCGAGGTCACTGGCTTAAGCAAGGGGTCACTCACTCTGCTGGAGCCCCCAGCAATATGAGAAAGCAATCAATGCACAACTAAGGCATCACAACAAAGAATTGCTGCTTCTTATTTTTCTCCCTTCCTGGCTGTCTATCCCTGCCTGTCCCCCTCTCTCTGTCTCTGTCTCTCTCTAAAACAAACAAAAAAAGAATCGACCTTGTCCTCCCTGTGTCTTTTTTTCTTTAAGCTTAATATCTCCACTCTTTGTGTTTCTCATAAGACATGGTTTCCAGAATTTTTATCAACTAAAAACTTCTTCTGGGCATACTACAGGTTCTCAAAGTTCTAATTAGCTGGTGACTCTGCAGAGGTTACAGCACAGTCCAGATGGAGCAGGCTGGCCAGTCTGGTTTATTCTCCCTCTCCATGTTTCTATGAATGAGGCTTTAGATTGCATCATTTCCCTTAAACTCTAGGCATCACTCTTGGCTCATCTTGAACTTAGACTCATCCAAGACGCCCATCTATTTCTAGAAGGCCTGCTCTCAACGAACCTGTAGTCTATCTGAAGAAATTAAGAATATTACATAGAATAATAGAGGATGACACATATTAATATACAAATGTGGGAATATTCAAGCAAGTAATTGATCTGATTCACTATAATTAAAAAATAAATAATTTCTGACTACAGTTTGAAGAGTGAAGTGTTTCTAAATTATATACACAATAGAAATCACATTCCAAACATAACCAGGAGACACCAATACAGAACATAGCAATAGAGAACTAGAAACTTTTAAAACTCAGATTTGTCTACATTTAAATTTTTTCCTCCCAGTTTTTCAATGTGAGGAGAAATTTCATGGTTTTTGTTGATATTTTGGTTGATTGTGGCCAATGAATGTTGCGTATGACCTACATCTATTTTCCTGGGGTCATTCCAGGCACAGGGAGAAAGGACCCATCATCTCCAAAGATTTGGACAACAGGTGAATTGGCCAAAGAATGGTGGGCAGATGGAGAGAGACAAGAAAGAGAAGCTCATTTTACTAACATCCAAGCCCAACCCTGGGAGTAACTGAGCAAAATATAGAAATATCAACACTGTAAATGCCAGGAAACATAGTATCCTTGACAGCTCCATAATTAGTATGCAGAAAATAGCAACAGCCAGAATCATCCAAGGTTGTAAAGAAACACTGAAACTGTTATGAATGAAGATCTAGAAGATTTGATTAAAAAAAAAGTGCTACAGGATTTGGCAAGCACCTGTAGGTAGGGTTAATTAAATTTTCACACTTTGGAAGGAAATATATGAGTTCTGTGCCTATAAAGCATTGATGATGATAGCATTGTGGGTGGTGAGAAATATGGGAGCCTTGAAGCAGAATAGAAAGGGTAGGGTTTTGGGGGCACATTAATCTTATTTCTTCTTATATCTAAGTCAAATGACAGCTAGAACAAGGAACAGATTCTAGTAAGGTATAGACAATCTAACTTCTAATTGTACTAGCCAGCCAAACAGAGAGAACTATTTATCACATGTAGATGTTAGCTTGGAGAAAAGTCTGAATTTTTTCCCTCAATAATTATATAGGGATCCCATCCCTTTTATTCATTTAATTGTTAATTTACTAAATTAACAGCCTAATTTTATAGCTTGAAAAACAGGTTTCTCCTCGCCATCCATTTGCAAATGCTTTCAAAAATTGAAGAAATGATTCCCTTAACGACCATTGACCAAAGGACAGAGGAAAACAAATTTTGCTGAGTAATCCCACTTATATCTCTGTCGGTAAATACAGAAGCTTCCTCAGAGTATAAGCTTTTTCACTACACATTTGTAGAAATAAAATGTTCAGTCCTGCACTGGCCAGTTGGCTCAGGTCGACCTAGCTTGTGGAATTTCCAGGTTCGATTCTCAGTCAGGGCACACAGGAGAGGTGACCATCTGATTCTACTCCCACTCCCTTCCCTTTCTCTCTCTGTCTCTCTCTGTCTCTCTCTCTCTCTCTCTCTCTTTTTCCTTCCCACAGCCATGGCTTGATTGATTCAAGCACATTTGTCCCAGGTGCTGAGGATGGCTCTATGGAGCCTCTACCTCAGGTACTAAAAAATTTGCTCAGTTGTGAGCACAGCCCTAGATGGGCAGAGCATCAGCCCCAAATGGGGGTTGCTGGTTGGATCCTGGTCAGGGTGCATGTGGGAATCTATCTCCCGTCCTTTCACTTAAACAAACAAACAAAAAAATACCAGTTCTTTTGCAATCAATTATTTACAGAACATTTTTACATGTCTAGTATTAGACTAGAATGCTAAATAGATAAACTAAAATTAGACCACATAAATACCTTGTAAAGAATTTGATATCAGATTATGAAAAGAACAGTATAAATTCAAGACTAAAACAGCAACCTTCATTGTAGAAGTGATGCCAACTGATGGATGATATTCCAAGAATGACCCAGAGCTGTAGTCTGAGCCCCCCCAACAGGGCTCCTTGGCTCAGTCACCCATGCACATCAGGCAGACTAGAATGGTTTTCATTGTAAATGAGGGGTGGAACCAAGGATGCTTGGGTTCCTTTGAATCCCAAAGATGTAAGGGTCTGTGTTACACTTTGATTAAAAAAATTTTTTTTCTCATTTTGTCACACTTTCATCACTTAATGCAGCAAACTCATTTAGTAACTGAGGTTTTCCCTTTAAATAAATTGTTTTGACATTTCTTTGTGCTGCAGCTGATCCATTTACTAAATGCTGCCCATGACTAGACAGACACCAATAACATTTTTGGCTGGGCTGCACAAAGGAGTCTTCAGTTCCCAGCAAGGTGGAAAGACACCTGTAAATCAGAGTTTGACTAAATCCTCTCTAGAGGGGACGTTTTTGCAAACCTTTTGTTGAGAAATCCTCTTTATCCCTGGAAAGCATCAAGTGCTTGCCAGCCCTAGAAGCTAAACCTCTTTGGTGAGAGGAAAGACTAACACTCATTTTGATCATCGCAGACTCAGGTGGGTTGTAAAAAAACCTCTTTTTTTTTTCTGATTACAAAGGTGCTTCCTGCAGGATCTGAAATAATTAACCCCATAGAGAATGTACTTAATAAAGCAGAAAGGGACAAGGTAAAACAATAGTGAGCAGATAAACTAAAAAACAACTTAGGTTCACTCTGTAAACAATAAAATCTCATACCACAACTCCTCCCCTCATCCCAGTGCCAAGCCTTTCAGTGTCCTACTTATATTTAGGGTGTTGTCCCTTTCAATGTGATCATGGATAAGGAACGGTGTGTTTTAGGTTTAGATCTGCTTCAAATTGAGTTAAAAAAAAATGGTCAGTTCTTTTACACTCACACCACTTTTTGGTTACATGTGGTAGTGATAGTCATTATCTTTTGAGAGATAGTATGTCAAGGCCTTTGGGGTATGGTGCTCATAAATTAACATTTATGATGAAAATTAATAAAACTGAAATGGAAACAAAAAGGACTTGAAATTAAAATTTAAAAAGCTCTTTAATCTGTAAAGCCATTTCCAGTGAGAGGGATGGAAGAACAGTTAGTACCATGTGTGCTCTGAAACATTTATTAGGAGTCAGATCTCTTAATTGTAACCATTATATTACGCTATGAATGATCTACTGCTTTCTCAATTTCATTCTCCACTGTTTCTCATTTAAGCACATTCTTGTTTCTCCCTCCCCAGTATGACTAGCTCTTCAGCTAAAGAAGGAAAATATCTCTTGTGGAAATAATTTTTCTTTGTATTCTTGTATAATTATATGCCTTTCTGCATATCCTTTTTGTTAAAAATAAAAGAAACCAAAAAGTTTGAAAAAGGACTTTCAGGAAATTCTATTCTATTTATGTATCCTTACCTAAACAATCTACTACAAACAGTCTTCTAATCTCATTTTAAAAAACCTGCAGAGTGGCACTGAATATATATCATTACTAATATAACAGAAGAGTTTTTCTTGTGCTCAGAAATCACCCCTGTTGTGGTGTCAATGCACTGAATTTTGTTCTGTTCTTACACAGTCTCAATAGATTATAAAAACATATATTCATACAGCACAAATTCGGGTTGATCCTTGGCAAAGCTTTGTCCTGGGCACAGAGGGGTTAACAAAGTGGTTCCACAGGGGGTGACTTTGCTTCCTCCCCCCACCCTTAGGGAACATTTGGGAACATCTGGAGACATTTTTAATTGCTACAACTCCAGATGTGCTACTGGCATCTTGTGAGTAGGGGCCAGGCATGCTGCTAAACATCCTACAATGCACCGGACTGCTCCCACAACACAGAATTATTTGGACCAAAATGTCAATAGTGCCAGGGCTGAGAAACCCTGGGGTAGGAGAAGGTGGTGGCTACATGGGAAAGCGAGACCCCACAAACAGCTGTAGGGATTTCATTCTGGTCTTAACTGAGCAATTCAAGTTGTTCAGCATCTCATGGGATTAATCAACATAGAATGAGATCAGGGAGAGATACCAACCTGGAGTGCATTTGAAGTTTTGAAAATTATTAACCATATGATTTTAGTTACATTTTGGATCTACTTATTTTACCATGAGATTGCCAACTCAATTTGCCTTCTATTTTTATCAGGTAAAAAGTAATTAATTATTTGGAAATTTTAATTTTTCAGGAAATGTTTTGGTCAGTTTAACTGTCAGCCTCTTGACATACTTCCTTGGCATAAAGAGTGGGATTTATTTGTAATATAAACTTCTGGCTGGTTAGTCCCTGGCTCCAACTTTAGAAACTGCTACATTCTGGGGGAAGAGGGGGGTAACTGTACTTTCCCAACATTAATATGAGAGCTTGAATGTTATTTTTTCCCTCCAGAAAAATGTCTATGTGTCAAATGTCAATGATATAAAAGTATTCCTAATTTCATAGCAAGCATGACTAAATATAGACTGGAACAAACCCTTAAATGACCATGGAGCCAACAACAACAAGTATTATCAATGGTGCTGCAGTGGCCATCTTGCCTGACAACTTCCAGAGCTGCTGCATGTCTTTCAGCAGGATGGCCACAGAGGAAGTTGATATAGAACCTATGTTAAATCAGATTTCCTCTCCTGGCAGCAAGAATATTTTTCCATCTCATCACCTTGGCTGTAAAATAAAACTCTATGTCCTGATAGATGAAGTACTTTCTAAACTGCAGAGGGATACACGCTTGTAAGGCTTGTCAAGGTATTAATGTCCAGTGTTTTGGCAAAGCAAACAGCACAGCTCTTTGATTGAAATAAATATGGGAAAACAACTTGATACATATTGAAGTTCTGGCCACCAGAGTCATTTGACCTTACAAGTTAGAAGGAGAGAAATACTACTACCATGCATGTTTTTCTTGGTGATTCACTTAGAGCGGTGTCAACTGAGGTCATCAGAGGTTGATGTTTCCCATAGGCAGTCAGCTTCTTCAAGTCCTGTGGCCGAAGCCAGAATCCCTAGCCTTCTCCAGCTGCCCATTTAAGAATATCTGAATGACTGTAGTTGGAAGGGGCAAGAATGTGGGATTGCTTCTACTAGTCTACTTCCCAGAAAGGACATTCTGCAATGTAGTGTTGAGTCATATTCAAAGTACAGGAGTCTTTGAATTTGATATGACTCCTCATCATTTCTTATTCTTTTTTTAAAAAATGATGTCCTTATGTTAAAATTAGATTTCTGCAAAATGTCCATCTATTGGCCCAGTAACATTTCTCCTACTCCGTCTTGATGTGATGAGTCTGGAGCATGAATGACTCCGTCTCTGCTTCTTCACACTGTGTTACCTGTCTTTCCTGGTGGATTCTAAAGGGAGTAAGGGATGGAGAGTAACCCAGGTAGTGAGGAGAAGTGAATGTTCTCAGGGGAAAGGTCTGGATGTTGTCTTGAAAGAACAGCTTCATCCTGGGGCTTATCCATTTTGCCTCTCAATGCAACCTGACACTGTTGTCTTCTCCATAGACACATGGAAGGTTACATCTCCTTAGGGCTGTTCAGTTCAATCCTCAAGTAAACCATGAGGCAGAGTGGTTAAGTGTGTTAATGGTTACCCAGTCATCAGTGGCCAGGTTGGGGTTACCCCTTTATTCTGCAGTGCCACTAACTAGAAAGGAAGGAAACAGAGAAAGGGTGACACCAGAAAAGGTTAGAAGTCTTCCAGAGCCATAACTCTAGCTTGCTCCTTAGGACTGTCTCATGTAAACACCAGATCCTGTTCTGGCCCCATTATTAGCCCTTGCACCTGAGATAGAGACCAGAGGGCATTATGGGAAGAAACAGGTTAGGGGTCCAGCATGTTCAGAAAGCATGCTGAGCTCCTTGTTTAGGTGAGCCCTGAAAGGAGCTACTAATGGAGCCCACAGAGGCAAAGGCAAGTGCCCCGGATAGCCAGGCCAGCCCTGTCACCTCCATTCTGGGTGGTATTATATTTTCACTGTGGTCTCTCTGTGATGGAGAAGCTCTAGCCTTCTAACGCTGCTAACCCACTCTGAAAATGGCTCTGTGACAGGGTAAATGACTCATAAAGTTTCTGATTTATCCATAAATGAAACTGGGGAAGGCTCATTAAAGGCACTAATGAGCTCTCTCTCCTCCTCAATGCTATCTTGATTTCTCCTGTGCTGTCAATGTAATGCTTGGACCCTGTGCTCTTCATGGAAGAGAAAAAAGGGCTGACAGAGTGAGGCTGAACTTTAGGAACAGAATCTAAAACAAGACTAAAAGGCAAGTCCATCTTGTAGGCATTTCAGAGATCTCGGAACAACAGGCACCACGGCTTCATCATGGTAGGAGGGGAATGGCTGAGGGCCTGCCTGGAAATCTGTTCTCAGAGCAGTGTGAAGGACATACAGTGCTGTAAACTGAGTTTCTGTGTCCCCTCAAATTCATATGCTGAAACATAATCTCCAATGTGATGATGTTTGGAGGTTTGGAGGAGCCGTCATAAGTAGGATTAGTATCCTTATAAAAGAGACCCCACAGAACTCCCTTGCGTTTTCTGCCATACGAGGACACAGTGAGAGAAAGGCGTCTATGAAGCAGGAAGCAAGTCCTCACCAGACACCGGATCTGCTCCACCTTGATCGTGGGCTTCTCAATCACTAGAACTGTGAGAGATAAATTTCTGTCTGGCTTGAGCTCACTCAGTCCATGGTGTTTTGTTGCAGCAGGCTGAACAAACTAAAGCATTTCACACCAAGTTTACAAATATCTCTGAGTTTTGTGAAAAAACAAAAAGCCTTCTTCCATGATGGCAAAGAAAGGGTTAAAAATGTGTTCTGCTTTTATTTTCCTTGAGAGAAACAAGATGTATTGTGGTTTATGTCATAAAATGTCTGATCCTAAAAAGGAGGGGAAAGGATTTCATGAATTATAAAATGCTGTGAAGTCATTCTACAATTGTGGCTTATAGGTTTCATATTGCAAATTTATGATATTTATGAAGAACTCTGCTTTTCCATATGGCAAAATGTCCAACACAAGGATATAAGAGCCAATCATAACTCTTCATCAAAATAGGTAATTTGATGAAAAATAGACCTAAATAAAAAAGTAATGTATACTTCTCATTTTTTTTTATAATACTAAAGCCAAGTATTTACTGTCTTTAAAAATACCTGATATGGAAGTGGGTTGGCAATGAAAGGGATAAGACTGTAAATAACATGAGCCACCAGTGGGAACACTCAAATGTTTCTTCTACCTAGGGACAACAGAATTAAAGAGTTGGAAAAACCACAAGAGGCTGTCTATTCAGTACCTCCCTTGGGCTGGTGGCTATTGAAATCATCAGGCCATCATTTTATTTCTTGGGGATCTTTTATGAGATGGGACCACACCTCCATGACAGGATGTGACAGAGCATTACACTGTTGGGCCTGCTTCATGTTCAAGATGCTTTCCCTGGCATTAGACAGAAAACTCTCCAGTTTGTACACTTGTAGTTAATTTTTGGAGACCAACGCTACCTTGGTTTGTGGACTGACTGTTTTGGCAGATTCTTTTGTAAAATGACAAGGTTTATTACCATGCATTATGATGATGTGCCTTCACTGCCTGGGCACTCACTCAGCAACCAATAGAAGATGGCCCCCAGCCCTCCAATGAAGAAGGTTGATTATCAGAGTCTCTGTGAGACCCAGCCTGATGAGGACAGTTCTGTGGTATGGCCCTCATCATAGAGAGGTCAGCATTATCAGGTGGGGCCATGTGTGTGTGAGGTCATATGAGCAGGTATTAGCATGGGTGTTACTCAGTTATCTCTGCTGTTCCAGGGGCCCCACAATGCCTCTCAAGCAGCAGTGGTACAGTGGGAGAAACAGGAAATACGTCTTAGCTGGTGGGAAGCTAGGCAGATGACAAGCTATCCAGGCTGATGCCAAACCTAGACCCAACAGGCAAGACATTGAGTAAGTAGATTGGGCATATCTCGGGTGGGTCTGGTGCAAACTGCCAGTCCGTGTCTTAAATATTTTTTTCTGCAGTAAAATGTTAATCTGTTACCTTGGCATGAAGTCTGTGCTTAGTCTCCTTTTAAACATGGGTCCAACAGCTTAGTTTGTTTGGTCTTACATTTCTTTTTAAAAAATGCAATGGGGAATTTTTAATAAGTTCCCTTCTTCGCTTTCCTTTCTACAACAGCCTGGGAAAGGAGTTTAAAACCAGAATACTATCAAATCCTTTATGAAACATTTGGGGTTAATTACCCCTGCTGGAAGTCTCAGGATTTTTTTTCCCCTTGCCTCTCTCCCTCTCTCTCTCTCTTTTCATTTTAATGGAACACAGTGCAGGTCTCATAAATGCTTAAATATGTAGCTGTAAAGTTTGAGATGTCTCATGGGCACCCCTGTCTGCAAAGCTGCCAGGCAGGGCTCTGCGGAGGTTCATATTCACCCGGTTTCCGCCTCTCGAACAGCATGTTCTATAAACTGGGCTGGAAGACTTTTCATGCTCCGTGCAACAAGTCATTTAATAAAGTTTCCTCAATTATATATCCAGGCTGCCCTTGGAAGTCTTGCCACCTCCACATTTAAACAGTGTGGGAGAACTATGCATTTGGCTGGTATGACTCTCCTTACCCAGTTATCACCAGCAACTAAAGCCTTCACTCTCTTGCTCATTAATTACTCCAGGCTTGAGGAAGAAGGCAGACCAGACCAGAGTCAGAGACCCCAGTTTCACTTTCATTCGGCTGAAGTCAAACCCATAAGTCAGGCCTAACCATTATTTACACACCCACTAGGTTTTGTCTTCCTCCCTCTCAAAGAGATACACCAATGGGTTCAAGGAAGTAAAAAATAAGTGCCCAGTGTGGAATAACTTTGGGTCCTGCAACTGTGAGTTGGGGTTCAAAAGGGGCAAAGGAAGGAACCTGATCTACCTTGAACTTTTTGCTTTTAACCCTATCCTGATCCAGCACACCTGGCCACCAGGAGAATGTAGAGGCTGGCACAGCCAGTAAAGTCAGAGACACAAACAAATGCTTCCTGAAGCTCAGTTCTGGAAGAACAAACTCAGCTGGACTTTCTAGGCAGGCCTTTTCCTGAACGCAAGGGACATATCTGATGGGTTGACCACCTGCGGATAGAACCAGGAGTTTAAGATGTGCTGGTTACCCAGAATCCCCTGCTCCACCTCTTCTACCTTGTCAGAGGTCAGTCCATGCCAGAGACTCTTCGGGAGAGAAGAGCATTTTTCTTCTCATAAAAAAAATTTCAGGTGCTCCAATGCAATAGTCACTTGTTTACTTACCTAATATATACTAAATTTTTTCCAAGTCACACAAATGTCTCTTTTATTCACTGAACACTGTTTACTTCCCTTGGGTCACTCTAGAAACTCTAGTGGCTGCAGACTCACTTTTCAGTGGTACTTGGCCACAGGAATAGAATCCAGTGTTTCTTTTTCCTTGTCTTTTTAAAGATAACATCCTCTAACTTCCACTTCTTTTCTCTTAATACGGTATCCTTTTCCTGGCTAAGCAATAAAGTGATTAATCAGTTAAAGATCAGCATGGACAACCTGTAAGGGGTATATGAAAAGAATAAGCAAGAGAAACAGGACAATAGAAAGACCAGTGGTTTCTGGGGATAGAGGAGATAAATAGGCAGGGCACAGAAGACATTTAGGGCATTGAAAATATTCTGTATGATATTATCAGGATGGATCCATGTCATTTTGTATACAAACCAAGAGTGGCACCAGCTGGGCAGGTCAGTGGTTAGAGGATTGTCCTGATATGCCATGATTGTGGGTTTGATCCCCAGCCAGGGCACATACAAGAATCAACAAATGAGCGCATAAATAAGTGGGACAACAAATCAATTGTTTCTCTTTCTTTCTCCCTTCCCCTCTCTCAAATTAACAAATAAATAATGTAAAAAACAAAACAAAAAAAAAACACCACGAGTATATGAACCCTAAGGCAGACTATAGACTCTGGGTGATTATGATGTGTCATTGTGGGTTGGTCACTGATAATAAAGGTAACACTCTGGTGAATGATGTTGATAATGAGGGAGACTGTGCATGTGTGGGGCGGGGAGTACATAGGAAATCTCTGTACTCTCCTTTCAGTTTTGTTGTAAACCTAAAAGTGCTCTAGAAAAATAAAGTCTTTTTAAATATTGCATTATAAAAGAGCTAGTGTTGTAGAATGTGTCAAATGAGGGATGTATTCAGTCAGCCAATCTGTCTGTCTATCTAGGCACTTTGGGTCTGTGAAATTTTTGTACATGTCTGATTGGGTCATCATTCCCCAGGTCATCAAGAGTCAACAAGAGCAACTTTGTCCTGGCCTTTCCAAATAGTCAGGCCTGTGCACGTTCACTCTCAGAGAAAACACATATCAAAGTGTTCCAGGATTTTCCTGGTATTGTGCAACCAGATATGATTCCCATTGAATGGCCTTGTAGTAAGCAAATTTTATATGTTCACGCTGTTACAATGTTATTAGAGTTTAACCTATGATTCCATACTTTAAAAAGTGTTTTCCTCCTGAAATGGTTGGTCCTGGCAACCAGTAATCACGAAAGGCATTGATATTTTAGCAGAGAAGCAGCTCACTCAGTGATGGGTGAGGTGAACTGAAGGTGAAGACAGTAGCATAAAGATGGGAGAAGGAGTTAGAGGCAGCAAGTGGGTGCAGGATAGGGAATGGTCTGAACAAGGAAGCAGGTGGTGGAGGTGGGGCGAAAGCGCCTACAGAATTGAGAAGCCTGAAGAAAGGGAAAAGATTTTTGAAAGTTAAAATGCAAATAACTTACTTGATTGCTAAAACACTTTTGACATTTGCCCTATATCAGCAGTTTTCAACTGGTGTGCCACAAGAATTTTTAAAACATGCAATACCAGGCCCTGGCCATTAGTTAGTTCAGTCAGTTTAAATGCCAATGTTTCCGGTTCAAGGTTCAATCCTCACTCAGAGCACACACAGGAAACAACCAATGAATGTATAACTAAGTGGATTAACACTTATTGGATTAACAAATTAATGCTTTCTCTCTCTCTCTTTCTCTCCCCCTTCCTCTTTCTGTCTCTCTAAAATCAATAATAAATTAAAAATGCAATACCTGACTATTTAGTTAGGGGCACTGATTTTTTCCCCCTTAGATTGTCGAATAAAAAAATGATAATAGTCAACACAACAATAGCTGTCTGTCCAGTGAGTGAATCAAAATTATACCTATTTCTTTGTCAGATCAGCAAAAAAAATACATTTTTGATGTGCCACAGAATTTTAGTATATTTGCTAGGGCTTAAAATCTAGAACTCACTAATTTTTAGTACTAATTAAATATTTCATTGAATATACATATATATAGTTCAAAATACAAAATTAAATGGTCTGCCATCACTGTGTAACCACTCTGAAAGGCCTTTCACTTCCAAGGTCACTTGACTCAGTGCAGGCAGGTCTGACCAAACACCAGAGTAAAAAAAGTGGTTGATCCCAGTACGGGGGCATTTGCCAGAGAAGCTATTGCCATATTCTAAGTAAGAAGTCTTCTGCTTGTAGTTTCTGAAACTTAATTGTTTATGAACAGCTTTGCTTACTTCCACAGCAATTACATTCATGTGGGACTGAGTACATGACTTCAAGTGAGTTTTCTTTGTGTGTTCATCAGCCTAATTTGGGAACTACATCATGGGGCCTCGGAACTCTTGTCCAGGGCCAGACTTAATCAAAGGTAACTCTGGGAATATCTTGTTCATGCAGCTCCACATAACAAAGACCAGAATTGATACTGCCAAGAGTTTTCCAAAGCTTCGAACATATTTAAATTTTGTAAGACCTTGTATGATTGATGAATCAATTTCACAAACTTGTGACCTTTCTATCAACTCTATGGGACAGATTTTATAACTCCCTGTTTTGCAGACAAGGACACCAAGGCCCAGATTAGGTATGTGACAGTTAATAAATGCTACCTCCCTTATACCAGAACCTATGTGTGATACTGTGATTTGTAAAAGGAAATATAATATTTGTTCTTTACCCCTGTCCCTGGCACAGAGCTCCTAAAACCCTCTGAATTAGTGAAAAGAGTGATAAAGGTATTTACGCTAATGGAATGACTTTTGGAAAGCCCCTAAGGATGGGTGGGGGCTGGTTGCCAGGTGAAATAACTACATGATTAGAGATTGGCACTTCCAGTCCAAACCTTTGATTTCAGGAGAGAGGAGCGGGGAGCGGGGCTGGAGGTTCAATGAGTTGCCAGTAGCCAGTGATTTAATCAGTCATGCCCATGTAATGAAGCCTCCATAGAAACCCCAAAGCATGGGTTTGGAGAGCTCGCTGGTTGGTGAATGCACAGAGATCTGGGGAGTGGTACTCGGAGACAGCATGGATGCTCTATGCCCTTTCCCCAACTCTGCCCTATGATAAATGGCCTTCCATCTGGCTGTTCCTGAGTTATATCCTTCAACAATAAAATGGTGAACCAGTCAGGAAAATGTTTTTCTGAGTTCTATGAACCAGTCTAGCAGATTAATGGAACCCAAGGAGTGGATGGTGGGAACCTGGACTAGGGATTGGCATCTGAAAAGGAGGAGGGAGGCAGTGACAGTCTTGTGGGACTGAACCCTTCGCTTGTGGGATCAGACACCGTTTGATCCAGGTCGTTTCACAATTGAGTTAAATTATATGACACCAAGCTGGTGTCACAGAATTGCTTGATGTGTAGAAAGCTCACTCACCTAGGGCCAGAAGTGCAGTTGAAGTAGTGCTGTAGCAGTACTGAGTTGAGAAAAAAACATAAAAGTGTTTCCCCTTTATTCTGCGTATCCAACTCCAAGCTGAACTCTAAGCTACTGAGATTTCTCAGAGCATTGTTTCAGAAGCAATGGATATGAAGAGCAGACATTCATATCTGTGCATTTTTCTGTTTGGAATGCATGAAATAAGATGCTAGTCATTCTCCATGTCATCAAGAGTCAACACGTCTTATGACAGATCACAGCACCTCAGAAAATGTTTAATTATCAGCGTTACTGCCTTTGAAACATGTAGACGATTTCCCCAGGAGAGAGTCTTTCTTGGTTAATTCAATGTGACCTTATCTTCTGTTAGGAATTCTCCTCCACTCACACCCACAGCTGTCCTGTGGGGATGGAAAACATGCACACACCCTGAAATCTTGTCCCATGGGAGCAGTTTAGGGGACGCTAAATTCCCAGCCAGGCAAAGGCAAAAAAGAAAGGGACCCTCAGTTTCGCTATTCTAGCTAAATTTTACTGATTTTTCAGTGTGATATTATTTCTGGCATCGAGTTGTTTAGTGACTCAAAAGCTGGTTTTAACTTGGAGTAAGTCTGAATCTTAACAGATTACATTTCTGTCTCTTCTCCTTCCTTGAAATTCAGCTAATTAATATTTTGTTGATCTAGTGCTGGAGAGAATAGAAAAACAAGGAAAATCTAATTTCTATTCGAGATGCCTATAGTAGGAGATGCAGATGCCACTACAAGGCAGAAAGATAATAATAGAATTACCAAGTAATGTAGGAATTTAACATTTCATGGCAGAGTCAACCTTTCCATATGCCTTTCGTCTTCTCTCACCTTTGCTCACCATGTTCTAGCCATGCTGTCTTTATTTTCCTCTGCCTAGAACAGGCCACCTTTGTTTCTGCCTCAGGACCTTTGTACTTGCTTTGTCCTCTGCCCTCTGTTCCATGAGAACTTTGCTGTCTAGTTCTTTATCATCATCTGTGTCTTAGCTCATATGTCATTATGACAGGTTGTCCTTCCTGACGACCTTTTCCTTATTATTTGTTTAGTTATTATATCTCTTGCCCAATAGAATATAATTAAATTAGGAGTAGAGGATAAACTATGCCATAAACATGTAATACACAAGAAGTACAGAGGTTCTAAGGAAGTATACAGAGAGAAGAGAGCAAGACTGAGAATTGATCTTTGGGTTTATCTATTTAGGTGGAAGGGGAACAAGAGAAACCGGCAATGGAAGCTGAAATAAAAGAGAAAGAGAATTGTACAGGGAGCTGAAAGGCATGAGTGCTGAGTACCTCCAGACAAAAAGGTGGTCAAGGCTACAGAGACATTGACAGAGATGGGAAATCTGCACTGGATGTGACAAGTGAATGTTTACTGGTGATTTTTTTTCTTAAGTTACAAGTGGGGAGGCAGAGAGACAGACTCCTGCATATGACCTGACTGGGATCCACCCGGCATGCTGCCTACACAGCAGCTCTGCCCATCTGGGACCATTGCTCTATTGCTTGGCAACTGAACCTGAGGTGAGGCCATGGAGCCATCCTCAACACCCAGACCAACTTGCTCGAACTGTTCCAGCCATGGCTGCAGGGGGAGGGGGGGAGGAAGAGAAATAAAGAGAGAGAGAGAAGGGAGAGGTGGAGGGGTGGAGAAGCTGATGGTTCCTTCTCCTGTGTGCCCTGACTGGGAATTGAATCTGGGACATTCACATGCCAGTCTGATGCTCTACCACTGAGCCAACTGGCCAGGGCCACACTGGTGATTTTTATGGGAAACAGGACAGGAGGGGCAGAGGCCAATACTACGAAGGCTGAAAGAGTGGGTGGTGAGGATTTGGTGGAGACATTCAGTACAGAAGGAAAGAGAAAGTTAGTGTGCCATCGTGGGATTACAGCAGCTTGAGAGAACTCGCCTCGTAGGACAGATAAGAGGATCTAAGCCTGAGTGCAGACTGAGAGGAAGCCACAGAGGGGAAACACTGCAGATGAATGGGACCCAAGAGATGTTATAGAGAAAGCTAGTGAAAGAGGGGGAGAAGAAGGGGAATGCAGAAATGAAGGGACTTGGCTGGCCACATTGGGGGTGGGGGCTGCCATCCTCACCAATAGGAAGAACTTTCAGGATGACCACCTAGAATTTTACAGAGAAGTGATGGTGAGAATATCTGTTCTCTGTGCTTTCCCCAGTTGTAGAGTTCTTAGGATATATTTTTAAAGATTTACATCTTAAATTAGAAGCAGCTTGTTTTAGAGTTAATTAAATCTGGCTTAATTTAACATGTTGATGAAGCAAGTGTGATAGTTTTTACAATGTATATGTTTCCCCTGTTTCATGCTTTTTATTTTCTGATATTTTCAGGTAATATATGCTCATTGTAAAAAAATAAAAAAGTTGAAAAGCACAGAAAAGCAAAAGGAAGTTAAAATATGTCTGTAATTATACTACCCCAAAATAACTGCTAAAATATAGCATAGTGGCAAAGAGCTTGAATTCTAGAAGCATCTGCTGTGGTTCCGAAGTGGCTGAGTCACTTCTTACTGTGCCAACTGCCTAGCAGGGCTGTTGTGAAGGTTAAATTAGATAACATTTCCAGAACATGCACCTGATTCCTGGTGTATGGGAAGTCCTCATAGTCCACTTTTATGGCTGTGGTGTTTTCTACCTGACTTCCATAGATTCTTTTTCTCTAGCAAAATGGGAATTGCTTTGTATAGATAGTTGTGTATACTGCTTTTGATCCCACATACCATTAACTCATGAACATTTTCCTGTAACATTTACAACATTTCCTTTTTTATTCTAAAGCAGTGTTATTAACCTTTTTTGAGGTACCGAACCCACCAGTTTCATGTGCGCATTCACCGAACCCTTCTTTAGTGATAAATAAAATATGATTTTTTTTTCCAAATTCAAGACATAGGTATATGTTTTTTTACTGGTGCACAAAATGAGCCGTGCATGAACATCACCTTGCTCAAAGAACAAAACCAACAAAGTGCATGAACTCACAACAAATTACGGTATTACTTTATTCTGGCCTCCGCGGCAGAGGCTTCTCCGAACCCGAGACCAAATCATCGAACCCCTAGGGTTCAATAGAACCCAGGTTAAGAACCACTGTTCTAAAGTGAGCTAGGTAGGGCCCTGGCTGGGTGCTTCAGTGTACAGAGCATTGTCCCAGTGCACAGAGGTCACGGGTTCGATCCCTGGTCAGGGCATATACAAGAAGCAACCAGTGAGTGCACAACTCTGTTTCAAAAGGAGAAATGCACCCCCATATTTATGCAGCATTGTTCACAATAGCGGAGAACTGGAAACAGCCCAAGTGTCCGTCAGTGGACGAGTGGATTAAAAAGCTGTTATATATATAAAATAGAATACTATGGTGCCATGAAAAAGAAGGTGTTGGGCAGATAAAATATATTATGCTCACTTTGTTAAAGATGGCGCTGCCCACGTGCAAGTTTTAAGAGTAAGCTTTTCCTCACACCCTTGACTGATTGGATGATGTGGGTGGTGCACTCTCACGAGGAATCCTCCCATTATGCCTCAGATAAGTGGCTTTGTATCAGAGACTTTCTTGTTTGTATAATTGGATTAAAAGTTTTGATTCTACACTATAAAGTGAGGCAGACCGGGAACTTGCTTTCTTGGTTCCTGAGATATTAGAGAGAAGAGCAGATTAAGGCCACGTGGAGGCCAGGAGAAGCAGCCAAGATGGCAGAGTGCTGAGGGAGAAGCGAGTTTGTGCAGAGTTTGTGCTGGAGAAGGAGATGGGGAAAAGAGGTGAATAAGTGTGGTGAGCTAAAAACATTTGATTCTAGAAAACTCTGATAAGTCAGTAGCTTTGTGAGCACTGAATGAGTGGGTTTTGGAGCCCAGTGTGTGTTTTTGCTTGCCCGCTGGGTGCAAGCTAGAATTAAAGCTGATGGCTCACCAGTTCTTGGCTCCGTTGTTTCATTACCGACTGTCCGAATCTAATGTGAACCTGCATGGGTCAGGCTGCTGTGATGGTGGCCTTGGCTACTGGCTTTACAGAAGGAAATCTTACCTTTTTCAACAATATGGATGGACCTGGAAACTATTATGTTAAGTGAAATAAGTCAGGCAGAGAAAGAAAAATATTATATGACCTCACTCATATGAGGAATCCAAGGAACAACGTGAACTGAGGAATGGAATTGAGACAGAGGAGGGATCAAAGGGACCAGAGGAAAAGAGGACAGAGGGAAAGGGGATGATAGGATGGGATAATCCTGAAGGGAAGGGGGGAGGGAAGCAAAGGAGATGTTGAGGGGAATATGGGGGTGGGGGGATCCATTCGGGGCAACCCTAAAATCTATGTAAATTAATACCAATAATAAAAATAATAAAAACCAGTGATTGCACAACTAAATGAGACAACTAAGTGGAATAAGGAGTTGATGGCTCTCTCTCTCTCTCCCCCTTCTCCCCTCCCTTCCCATCTTTCTCTCAAATAAATGGAAAATTTAAAGTGACCTACAGGATTCTCCCAAGAAATTAAAGAATTGCTTATCGTCATTATTGCTGTTCTGAAGAACCAACTCTTTTACTCTTTGTAAAATTTAAGAACACGGCCTGCCATAATCACACAGGAGGTTCACTTTACAGAGTCACCACAGGGGCCCTAGCCATGTGGCCCAGTGGATAGTATTGTCCTGGTGTGCCAAGGTCTAGATTCTATCCTCACTCAGGGCACTTACATGAAGCAATCAACAATCAATAAGTGCACAACTAAATGGAACAAGTGTGTAAAACGAATTGATGCTTTTCTCTCTTCTTTCCCTCCCTCCTCTATTCTTATCTCTCTCTTTCTCAAATGGGGTGGGGGTGGGGCGAGGAGTCACCACAGGGCAGGAGCCAGTTCTTATTCCTTCTTTAAAAAAACAAAGGACAAGCAAAAATGAAGGATTCACGTTGTGCTGGGATGTCAGGGCAGAAACAGACCAAAACACGTGTATTCTTCAGTTCTCCACCCCATCCTTGCTACTTTCCTTTAGGTTGGGCTGTGTTTGTACAGACATATAAAGAGAGACAACTCTTTTTAATCAGTTTCCTATGTTGCTCAGTGGCTCTGACTTTTCAAGTTATGAAAAAAGGTTGTCAAATGAGAAAGAAGCATGCATGGCCTTAGCTCCATCAGATCCCTCCCAGACATGGGCTCCACAGCCTCAGGGTAGCATTTCCCCATTCCCTTTCATGGCAGCCTGTGTGATTGTTGGAGTCTTGGGCAAAGTTCCTCCAAGGTAGGAAATTCATCACAGACCCACAGGTCTGGGTCTGAAACCCTGCACCAAAACCCTGCACCAGAGTGCCTCTGTGAAATGCAAGCTCTCAACACAAACCTGGCCGTTGCTATCCTTTGAACTAGAAATAATTAGCAAATTGTCTTCTAAAGCAATTTGACTTTTCTTCTGAGAATGAACGCTAACTTCAATTCTTTTAGCGATAGACACAATTTTCTTTCTTAGACAGTCCCCATTTTTTAAATGTCACAAAATCTCAACAAAGCATATATCATATTCATTTGGGTGAGGTAGTAGTCAGCTAACTCGATTTTAATAATTCTGCTCTTAAATGCCATTTAATGGGTGATCCATCATCGTACTCCTAACCCAAGTTACTGAAGTGTCAATGCACGAAGAAGTATATGACTGGTGGGCATGACAATACAGCCTTACTGAAGAGGCTCTCTGCAGCTCCAAGTACCTCCATTCTGCAACTGGGACTATCAGCCTACTACTACATAGGACCAGGAGCTCACCTTTGAAGTCTGGGTTGCTGTTCCCTCTTTAATTAAAATCACATTGTAATACCTGAGTGGCCCCCGATGGCAGGCTGATTTGTCAACGTGGGGCCAGTGCTCTTCCAGGGTCTGCTTTGTTTTAGAATTTCTAATTTTAAAGGCCCCACAGAACTGTGTTCCATGTGTGGAGATACTCAGTCTTCCAGAAAAGCACAGTTTAAGAGGATGTGGAGTTGGTTAGTAGTCAATGCTGGGAGGGGAAGAAGGACATTGTTCTTACACATAAAGCAGTATGTATGAAGAATATTTCTATATTTTCCAGGCTCTCTCACCCTTGGTTTGAAATTGGTAATGCACATAGAAAAATACCAAGGTGGTTTTTATTTAAGCCCTTTCAAATTCATCTCTAATGCAACTGCAAAGGACCTTCCTAGCAAAGCCAGGTTTCCAGGAGTGCTTAAATGATGAATACAGGATTAACAATGAAATTATTACTGTTACTGAGCACCTTGGATGTGCTCTATAGTATGCTGAGTGCTTAAGGTAGGATACCAAATCCTTAAAACTATCTTAGAAGAAATTGATTTTCACTCTATTTTACAGGAGAGTAAACAGGCTCATCACAACTGAGTAGCTTGCCAAGTTCATGCAACAGGTAGATGATGGACCTGCATTTGGTGGAGAGAGGTGATTGGACCTGTATCCATTTGACACCAAAGTCTCTGCTTTATCTCACATACACCATGATGCAATTTAAATTATTAGTTGCACCTGTGTTTTCACTACAGCATTAATCACAGTAGCCAGGACATAGAAACAACCCAAGTTTCCAATGATGGATGGACAGATGAAGAAAATGTGGTATAAATACAGAATGGAATACTACTCAGCCATGAAAAAGAAAAATCCTGCCATTGCGACAACATGGATGGAACTTGAGGACATCGTGCCATGTGGAATAAGTCAGTCAGAGAAGGAGAAATATGATACGATTACTCTTGTACATGAAATTAAAAAAATATAATACAAATAAAAAATAAACCAAATTAATAGAAACAGAGATCAGATCTGTGATTACCAGAGGTGAGAGTGGGGGGAGGAGTCAAAAGGTACAAATTCCAATCATAAGATGAAATAAGTACTATGAATATAATGTACAGCATGATGACTCTAGGTAACACTACTGTATAATAGAAAAGTTGTGAAAAGAGTAAATATCAAGAGAGTTCTTATCACGAGGAAAAAAACATTTTCTATTTTTATTTTTGTATTTATATGAAATGATGAAAGTTAACTAAACTTACTGTGGTAATCATTTCACAACATATGAAAGTCAAATCATTACTGTGTATACCTTAAACTTATATAGTGATGTATGTAAATTACTGTATATCTCAATAAAAATGGGGGAAAAAGTAAAACGACTAGCTGAGAAAAAGGAAAATAATTGTGGATGTATAGATGTGCACTGGTGCTGTGGCACAGAAAACTGAACTGATTGAGCATAAGTTCCAATGAGCTGACTAGAATTTTTGAGCGGCATTTCCAGTTTAGACAACAGCACAAAGCTGGGTAAGAAAACACAAAGAACAGGCTCCTCCCAAGTCTGGCCTGCAGCAAGTGTCTGGGTAGGGCCAGGAGCAGAAGATTGTGAGCACAATGAGCTCCACAGTGTTGGATCCTCCCACTGGTCCGCACCCTAGTTACTTCCTTAAGCCTAAGAACTGAGTGTCTGCTTTTTTAGAACATTCTAGTTAAATAACTGGCATAGGATATTGGCCCTAGACAGAGGTTGCCGGGTGGATCCCTGTTGGGGCGTATGTGGGAATCTTTCTAGTCTGTCTCTCTATCTCCCCTACTCTCATTAAAAAAAAATAAAGTCACAGCTTCTGAACCAGAGGATAATCCAGACAGTTTATTAATAACATGAGCAGCTCTCTCTCTGCTGGATGGGTGGCTCTGACTCTATACAGACATGTGTGGGAAGGAGAGTCTGTCCTTCAAGCTGAAAGATTAGACAAATAGGCCCTTTGGAGAGCTATACTGCCCAACTGTTGACAAATCTCACCACTTCTTTTTGGTTTATACTTTATCATATGCAGAATCCAAACAGAAAGGGGGTAGTGTAAACCCTCTTACTGGGGAGAGCATGATGTCTCATATTGAGAATATAGTGGGAACTGGGAATCCTTGGTGCTATTTCTGGCTGCAATATTAATTAACAGGGTTGAGCAAATCACTATCTTTTTCCGCCTTCCATTCTATTTTTGTCCTTGTGTCTCGTTGCCCCCAATTCTCCTCCTCTCTCCCTCTGTCCTGTCAACTACTTAGAAAGTTGATCATATATGGTAACTATGAACACATTGTATGTTTTCTTTCCTGTGTTCTTTCTTTTGCTTGCAATGTTTTTCCTGGTTGTAAACCCTCCTCTCTCCTACAGCCTAGAAAAATCCTGTCTGTTCTTCATCTTCCTCTGAATCCTGTGAAGCACTGGTCTCCCCTTCCTATGAAATCCAACAGTGTTCACTGTCAGACTGGCTCCCTTGGTCTCTCCCGGCTACTGCCTTGCATCTTAGTTACCTTTTATTAATTACTTGACTGATTTACTGGTTGCTTTGAAAGTTGTAGCAAATACTGTATACTACCCTCTTGTGTTTGTCTCAGTACTAGCATGCTGACTGGCATGGAACTCAGCAAATGCATGTTGATTAGACTCTACGCAGTAATGTTAACAACATCAATGGCCACCTTTTCCTGATGCTTACTGTTGTGGGGTTGGGAGCGAGCCTCCCCAGAATGTACTATCCTGGCATGAAGATCATGTTGAGCTGAGAACAATTAAAGCCCAAAAAAGTCAAGAAGAGTTTCTTTACTTCCCACTTTTCTGCCTAAAGAGGGTCAGACAGGAAAACTTGCTTCAGGAAGGGAAGCATAACATACTCAGCTCAGCACATATGAATTTTGTGGCAGGCAAAGAGGATCCAAGCAAAGTCTGTGTGCTAGAGTCTACTTTGTGTCTAGTTGCTTCTAGAAGGCCCAGTAAGAGTTTGTGTACCCAAGGTTTGTTCTTTCTCATGTACCTATGAATTGTGTACCATCCCATCCTTACTCCAAAGTGATACATATATCTCATTCTGCCTCACTGTCTTTGGAGTTTTCACACTTATGTAAATTTCCCATGTGAATATATTAAAATTTCATTTTCTCCTGCTTATCTGCTATATGTCCTTTGAATTCTTTGACCATCCAGAAGAACTAAAAGGGTCAGGAAAAAGTTTCCCCAGCCACACAGTGTCTGCCAGAATGATGCTAGGAGCTTTACATGCAATATCTCACTCATTACAACAAACTCCTGAGGTCTTATATATCCCTGTTTACAGTGGCAGAAGCTGAAGTTCAGTAACAAGATAATGATCACATAACTAGTAAAAGCTGAAACTAAGATCTGGCCTTAGAGACATAGGACAAGTACCTGTCTGTCATTCTGGCCCAATCTAGAAATACTTGATGATTGATTAAAACAACAATGGAACAAAACAGGGACACTTGAATTTTTAAAATTTAAATGAGAGGAGGGGAGATAGAAAGAGACTCCTGCATGTGCCATGACCGGGATCCACCCACCAACTCCCATCTGGGGCCATGCTCGCAACTGAGCTATTTTTAGTGCCTGAGGCAGAGGCTCCATGGAGCCATCCTCAGCACCCTGGCCAATGCATGCTTGAGCCAATCAAGCCATGGCTGTAAAGGGGGGAGGGGGTGGGAGAAGGGAGAGGGAGGGATAGAGAAGCAGATGGTTGCCTCTCCAGTGTGCCCTGATAGGGAATTGAATCTGGGATATCTGTACACCGAGTTGATGCTCTCTACTGGGACATTTGAATTTATGGTTAACATGACTATAGAAATGGTGGGCTGGCAGAACATAAGGAAGAATGAGATGATATAAGGATTCCATGGAAATACCTTTGCAGTCAGCAGGTTCTCCTATTGTACCAGCCATATTGCCTAGTGCTTCACACCCTGAACTCTGAAGTTAAACTGATTGGGTTGGACAAGTGATTTACAACTCCCTTAGTTTCCTCATGTGTGAAATTAGACAATAATGGTACCTCCCTCACTTGGGTGCCATGAGGATTAAATATATACATGTGAAGTACACACATAATCAAGCATTAAATAAATGTCAGCTATTATTATTAAGAACCCTTAATTTAGACCAAAGTAATGGGATCTAGGTTCACAGGCAGAAGCTGGATATATCATGTGGTGGGAAAGAGCTCTGTTTTTATTCTTCAACCTCAAACACAACAAAGAAACTGCAAACAAAGATTGCTAGTTTCAGAAGAAGAGAAAGGCAACTCAATGATTGTATCTTAATGATTATCAAACGTGGCATCCGGGCTGACCAAAAACTCATCATGTCTGAAATGAGACAGGTGGGGAGAGTGAGAGGGAAAGGTTACACTCAGATGGCTGTTGGAGCCTAGGTGGGCACCAGGAAGAATCTCCTGCTGGTCGATGGTTACACTAGACACAGAACTAAGGAGCCAACCTACATCTGGCCTCTTCCTTTTCTCTGAGCTGTGTGGCCTCAGGCTGGGTGATCTAACCTTCATTTTCTTATCAATAAAATGAGTAGTAATAGTTGCTACCTTACAGTCTCATTGGGGGAACTAATGTATATGTAGAGCACTCAAAACAGAACTAAATAAACATATATAATTTATTTTACTTTTTTTAAATTGATTGATTGATTTTAGAGAGACAGAGAGAGAAAAGGAGACAGAGAGAGAAAAACATCCATTTGTCGTTCACTTAGTTGTGCATTCATTGGTCACTTCCTGAATGTGCCCTTACGGGAAATCAAACCCACAACATTGGTGTCTCAGGATGATGCTCTGAGTAACCATTGAGCGCCTATTTTACTTCCTATAGTTATACCCAATCTAGACAAGTAAGTTCCTTGGGTGTTTGAGAACAGAAGGGAGTACCCTAGACTGAGTTAACAAGATTGCCCAGCACTGTATTTTATTCTATGAAGTGGCTTAAATATGGGAATTTTATTAGGCAGCACTGGGGGAATTTCCAGAATCCCCCACCTTCCAATGGTTATCAAATAATGTCTACACACATTCAAAAGCTCTGATTTTGTTGTCATCAGGTGATATGCTGTCAATATCCTGCAGAAATCTTTTAGAGAAGCCCCGGTTGTGTGACAACAGCTGAGCCATTTTTTCCCAAGGGTTTATCTAAGGCTTCATGGGCCTAGAGGTAGACTTATTACAACATCAGTTGTTAAAAGGAGTCCACACTAACCTCTTCTTCTTCTTCAGTTCCTACCTCCCAAGCGCAGTGAGAGTGGCACTTCATGCATTTTTGCTGCCTGGCATAGATCAGAGCCTCAAAGGATGTGTCAGCTGTGATTTGTTTGCCAGGGCTGAATACCAACAAGAACCTCTTCTTGCTCAGAAAATGCTGAGGGTGCCCTGCACTCTTGACTTGGCCAAGAGAGAAAACAGATTAGGGGCTATTTGGCTCAGACCAGTAGACACTGTGAAAAAGCCAGTGTGGCTGCCCCCGACCAGGGATATTATAAACAAAATGCTCACTTAGGGAAGCACAAACAGAGCTGCACGGTGTGGGAGGAGGCAGCCCCCGTGCTGCATCCAGGCTCTCAGGGTGGGGAGAACAGAGGCTCTTCAGATTTCTAGGAACCACTAACCTCCTGAATTTATTTCAGCTGTGAATTCTCAGCAGAGTGTGCTACCTAAGACCCCAAAATTGCCTGCTTGACTCTTGGGTTGCAGCTTATTTATTTCTTGACAAAACTGTCAAAAGACTTTCTTAAATTTCCTCTGGATACTTGAAGGAGACTTAGGAAGAATAATCCTATCCAAAATTTGATAAAGGGCTTTTTTTTTTCTTTGAGAAATTAGAAATATTGTTTTGTCTTCCCACTCTTTTCTAAAATGAGATAATACAAAAGAATTAGATTTGCTTTCATTTTGTAAAAAATGAATACCTTGATAATGACGGCCTAACATTTATTGAACATGTAATATTTATTAGGCTTGGTCCAAGTATTTTACAAGTAATCCTTAAGATAATATTATGTGGTAAATAGAGTTGCTATTTCCATTTTATAGATGACAAGATCTGCTCTGGAAATTTGGACTTATATCTAATTTCCTGACTCTAGGGCACACACCCTTACCCCAGGCTAAGCTGACTCTTTGTGATAGGCAAGCCAGCTGCCCACCCACCTACTCTTGCCAGCATTCCTGGTGGTTGGAGCTGGACATGTGACTACATTCTGGCCAATGGGATGTGAGTAGAGGGGAAGGCCCATAAGGAGTGCTTTCCTTCTCTGTCTTCTTTTGCTCAATGACTATGCCACTGAGGCCTTGGAGGAGTATCAGGTCCCAAGATGACCCTGAATAACCCTGTGGAAAGCTGTCTACCAACCAGAGCATTGCTAGACTTACCATGAGTAAGAAAAAAATTTCTATCATGTTAAGTCACTGAGATTTCCAAGGCATCACTGTGAAAGCCAAACTTACTTTAAATGATGTACCCTGTGATAAAAATGGATCAATTTTCTGAAGTTAAAAAGTTACTGTTAGTGAATCCTTATTCCAGAATTAGCACCTAGTTCTGAACTGTGTTTTTTCTCAATCTGCAGGGTGTGTAGCCCAAAGAGGAAATTCTCCTCTGACTTATAAAGATAATAGAGACCTCTATACCCCATTGCTATCTTCCAAAGGGAGTGAGCATGACATAAGAATAATCAGATTGCACAATCATAATTTATTGGGAACCCATCTGGTGTGGTAATGAGCTCACACCCTTGGGGATGAAAACAATTTCTAGCTGAGGCTGTGTAGTGAGGTTTCCAAAATTGGCCAGCTGGTTTTCACAAGGTCCAGTATGGAGTTAGGACAATGCTTGATGAAGAGCATCCAGTGGTCAAGCAGTGTGGTCACCATTATTGTAAATAATATAAAACACATTATATTTATTAAATAAGGACACATGATTTTAGGAGTAACTAACTCAGTAGTCTTGTCTTCCCTTCTGCTGTGGCAACTTTGGGTTGGTACATAGTGTTATTACTGCCCCCACCCCAGCCTAGTGTTATTACTGCCCCCACCCCAGCCTAGTTAACTCCCAGTTATCTTTAAGATTTCTGCTTATAGATTGCCTCCTCAGAAAGCCTTCCCTGACATCTCAAAACACATAAGTTCCCCTGTTATACCATCTTAGGCCACTATGTATCTTGTTCTCAAAGCATTGACCTCCAATTTTAATTTTACCTGAGTTTGTATAACTATTATAGTAGGCTGTTGAGTAAACAAATGATTGTCAGGTTTCTACTATGAGTATGTAACCTGTATAAGAATAAGGGTTTTTCCTCAAAGCATTGACCTCCAATTTTAATTTTACCTGAGTTTGTATAACTATTATAGTAGGCTGCTGAGTAAACAAATGATTGTCAGGTTTCTACTATGAGTATGCAACCTGTATAAGAATAAGGAAACAGATTTGGTTTTGCTCACTATCCTATCTCCAGAACCTAGAACAATATCTGGCACATACCAGGTGTTTGTTCATTTTTATTAGATGAAATAACAAAAGATGAGTGAATAGTCCTGGCCAGATAGCTCAGCTGGTTAGGGTGCCATCTCGATACACCGAGGTTTTGAGTTTGATCCCCAGTCAGGGCACATACAAGAATCAACCAATGAATACATAAATAAGTGGAAGAATAAACAGTTGTTTCCCTTTCTCTCCCTTCCTCTCTTTCTAAAATCAATCAATCAAAAAAAATTAGGTTAAAAAATGAATGAATAAATAAATGAATGAATGAATCTTAATTTAATTTGTGGGGAAGCTGAGCAGAAGTATGCCATACCCTAATTCATTGGAAAAACTAGAAATATAATTTAGAATACGTGACTTCAGCATCTGCTGCTAGCCATTCTTATTCCCAATGATTGTTGAAAGGGACTACTCCAAATCTGCTGCCATTCACCTAGGTGACCATCATTCCAGAACAAGTGTCTACAGCATGGCTGCTGAGACCCTTCTCCACAGAGGGCCAGCCAGTAACTGTGCTGAGCTCAATGCAGTGTCCTGATCTATAAAACCTCTCAGTGGTATTAAGAATAAAAAATAAGCATTTGCATTCAAAAGTACTCTGTAAACTCTAAAAAGACATGCATGTATGCTTTTCTTTTATTTTTTAAAAAAGTTAGGATGTGTGGAAAATTGCTGCTTGACTGATGGGACTCTGAAAAGACACCAGTTTTTGAAGAGTAGTACTTTTTGAGGTTGTTAAGCAAAGTCTCCATTTAGTTAAATATCATTTTTCAAGGTAATGACAGAGAAATTAAATCTCCCATGTTCTCCAAAGTCCCATGCCAACAAACCCCCAAACAAACATACAATTTAAGTAAAAAACTGGCTACAGTTCTTCCAATGGGACTGCTATATCCAGACCTCACCTAAGTAGAATTTTAGAAGCCCTCGCTATGCAAATGTAGTTTGATATTGGTCAAAAAACATGGAGCTGATTCCCACAATGTTTTGAAAGTAGATTAGCAGGTTGGGAGGAACTAACCCAAAGGCAGAGATATTGAGATAACTGAATGGTAACCCTCCTTAAGTATTGTTTTTTCTAGAACCAGGAAAGTACTTTCCAGGAGGGCAAAACATACTCCAAGTCATACTCAAAAATATTTTATGAACAGAGTAAAAACAGAACTTTATTGTTTGCAAATACTGTCCACATCAAAGAGAATAAATTAGCAAACTCAAGAATAAACATCTTGCTTCCAATTTTATTACAAAGACATGATTCCATGTTAATGTAAGAAAATACTTGGCCTGACCTGCGGTGGTGCAGTGGATAAAGTGTTAACCTGGACTGCTGAGGTTCCTGGTTTGAAACCCTGGGCTTGTCTTGTCAAGGCACATATGGGACGTGATGATTCCTGCTCCTTCCCCCCTTCTCTCTCTCTCCTTGCTTTCTAAAAATGAATAAATAAAATCTAAAAAAAAATTTAAAAAGGAAAACACTGTAGCAGGAGACAGGGTGTGCGATATTTGAGCACACTGGTGGGAATGCAAACTCATCATCTTTACTGACAGGTACCAACAGCCCCATGACCGTCAGAAAAGGCTAAAACAAACACAAAGACTTGCCAAAAGTTATAAACAAACCTAATAAAGTGGCTAATTGTTCTTCTTGGTGCAGCCTATTTTTCCTTCTTTAACCATCACACATGTTATAGATCATCAAAGAAAAGGCTAAGCAACACACCATATGCAGGCATTAAATAATACAAAGGGCGTAGCCCTTTGAAAACATACATTGCCATAACAAAATGATGAAAGAGGAACAGCAAAAATAGCAAATTGAGAATCAAAGCCTAACTTCCCACATGTGGAAACGCTTGCTTGAATCATGGCGTAATCCATCGACCCCAGTCTGGTTGTTTCAGAAGATACAACCCAATCTCTTTTTAGAGAAATTGCTCATCATTAGAATTTATCACTGACATCATCATAATGAATCATGCCTATAACTGATAAAGTTCCATTTTCAGAATAGTTCATGTTTCTAGAACCTCTCAGTACAGAAGCACGAAGACACGGAAATCATTCTCTGTGATGACAAACATCCACTCCCAGAGTGAGAAGACAAACTCATCTATTAGCTCGGTTGTTGCCCTATTTTTCTTACAGTGCTTGTAGAAAATGTGGCATATATAGGTCATCGAAGGCCTGGTTCTGTGGGCCACAGAGCTTTTGTTAGAGCATTGGGTTAGAACAGGAATATATATAAATTGTAAAAAGGACTCTCCCCACTGACACTTGGCAGCCACTGGTACATATTTCCTTCTAGAAGCAGCAGAGATGGGTGAACCATGGATGACTTTAAAACCATGTAACAAATCAGACTTCCTGGAGAAAGGTGGGAATGCCCCCTGATACACCATCCCTCTCCTAGTTTCTCTAATACATCTTATATCCTAAAACCAGGACGACCAGGTATATTGCTTCTTTTATGCTTTGCCCAGCAGGTATTAATAATAATAATAATAATAATAATAATAATAATAACATAAACAAAGTGAACTGTAATAGAGGATGCAGTTTCTACAAATAGACCAAAAATAAATAAATAAATAAATAAATAAATAATGACATCCAACTTAAAAAAAAAACAACAGTAAGCTGAAACAGGCTTACATATGCCATACATATGTTCTACATCTTTGAGGCCAGAAGCAATTTATGGCATGGCAGTAATTCAGGTTATTGGTCTTATTTATTTTATTTTTCCTATAGTTTGTACTGCTCAACCAGGGTTGATGGGAAGTAGGGTGGGAAGGTTCAGAGGTGGATTAATCATGAAGCTAATCAAACTTTCACTGCAGTTGTGACTAATGTCTCTTTCCACAATAACTTTTCCTTCGTTAAACTTTCCATCTTGATCAGGTAGCATCAGAACAGCAATGGACATTTTTTTGGAATTCAGCTAAAGAAAAGTTGAGTTGGGATGCGTGTAGTTTAGATTAGGTGAGATGTATTTATGAAGTTTACAGTCACTTCTATCTACAAAAATGAGCTGTACCAGTGTAAGCATAGCTTCCAACCATACTCCTCACCTGAGAGTTGTACATGAAGATAAAGGGCCAAATTTTAACCAGTTGTTACTACATCTTGTAACACCTGGCTATGGAGAAATGTAGCCTTCTCATAGGACACGGTTTTATAAGCTAGGAGCTAGAAGCCAGTCAGTGAAAAAATCTTCTAATTATCAGACAGTAAAATTATAAGCAGAGGTCCAGTTCTCATACTATCCAGTCAAAAGTAGAAGCTTATTGCCTGACCTGTTGTGGCGCAGTGGATAAAGCGATGACCTGGGAACACTGAGGTCGCCAGTTCAAAACCCTGCACTGGTCTGGTCAAGGCACATATGGGAGTTGATGCTTCCAGCTCCTCCCCCCTTTCTCTCTTTCTTTCTCTCTCTCTCTCTCTCACTCTGTGTCTCCTCTCTAAAATGAATAAAAAAAAAAAAAGTAGAAGCTTATCTCATCAGGGGTATATATAATATACAATATACACTACTATAAAAGTACCACATATTTTTTTCTTTATTAAGGGAAATAAAACGTAATTAAAATTTTTCAGAATTTGGGTGTTTAGAGGGCACACACCGTACTTTTACTATAAACAAAAAGTTTACTTGATAGTATATTATATGTAAAATAAGCTTGAGAAAAGGATTTTCAAATTTGACAATAATTTTAAAAATTTGAACAATATTTCCAATGACAAGTTGTGAATCTGAAAGAAACCTTTCTAAACTAACACTAACAAAAGGAAAATTTTTTATCAGTCATGTGAGAGAAAAGGCTAAGTTATCTTCCTCTTTTATCTTTACAGAAATATTACAAAATCATTTGAAGAGATCAAAGAATAGGCAGCCAAACATGAAATACTTTCTAAGATAGACTATGTCAGGTCACAAAACAAATCTCCATAAACTTAACACTGAAATCATATCAAACATCTTCTCCAACCACAATGGACTGAAACTAAAAATCAGCTACAAAGATCTGACCTGCGGTGGCGCAGTGGATAAAGCATCAACCTGGGAACACTGAGGTCGCCAGTTCAAAACCCTGCACTGGTCTGGTCAAGGCACATATGGGAGTTGAGCTTCCAGCTCCTCCCCCCTTTCTCTCTTTCTCTCTCTCTCTCTCTCTCTCTCTCTCTCTCTCTCTCTCACTATGTGTCTCCTCTCTAAAGTGAATAAAATAAAAAGAAAAAAAAAGTCTTAAAAAAAAATCAGCTACAAGGAGAAAACTGAAAAACACACAAAAACATGGAGGCTAACCTGACCTGTGGTGGTGCAGTGGATAAAGCGTCAACCTGAAAACGCTGAGGTCACCAGTTCAAAAAACCCTGCACTGGTCTGGTCAAGGTACATATAGGAGTTGATGCTTTCAGCTCCTCTCCCCTTTCTCTCTCTCTCTCTCTCTCTCTCTCTCTCTCCCTCACTCTGTGTCTCCTCTCTAAAATGAATAAAATAAAAAGAAATAAAAAAACACTTCAAAAAATAACATGGAGGCTAAACATTCACTAAAGAATGAATGGCTTAACAACAAAATCAAGGAAGAAATTAAAAGATATCTTGAGATAAGTGAAAATGAAAACACAATGATCCCACATCTGTAAAACACAACAAAATCAGTTCAAAAAGGGAAATTCATGGCAATACAGGTCTCTCTCATGAAACAAAAACAAATCTCAAATAAGCTAACCATACACCTAACAGAACTAAAATAATAATAATAATATTAATAACATCGACAATAAATAAAGTCCAGAAGGAGTAGAAGAAAGAAAATAATTGAGATCAGCAGAGCAGAAATATACAAAATCAAGTCTAAAAAGAATAATACAAAATATTAAGAAAACCAAGAACTGGTTCATTAAAAATACAAACAAAATTGATAAACCTTTAAAAGAGTCACCAAAAACAAGAGAGAAGACCCAAATGAATAAAGTCAGAAATGAAAAAGGAGAAGTGACAACTGACACCACAAAAATACAACTAAAAAAAAAAATACTACCAATAATTATCTGCCAACAAATGGGACAATCTGGAAGAAATGGATAAATTACTAGAAATATATAATCTTCAAGACTGAGTAAAAAAGAAACAAAAAATCTAAACAAACCAATAACTACTAACAAAATCAATTCAGTAATCAAAAAACTCCCCCAAAACAAAAGTCCTGGACCAGATGGCTTCACAGGTGAATTATACTAAACAGTCAAAGAACAGTTAACTATCTTTTTCAAACTAGTCCAAAAAAGTTAAGAGGAGGAAAGGCTCCCAAGTTCATTATATGAGGCCAATATTATCCTGATTTTAAAACCTGACAAAGACATTACACACATGAAATAAAATTATAGGCCAATATTCATAAGAATCATAATGCAAAAATTCTTTTAAAAATATTAGCAAACCAAACTCAGGAATACAATAAAAATATTCTATACCACCATCAAGTGAGCTTTATTCCTGGGATGCAAGGTTGGTACAATATCCACAAACTTTGCACATAAATTATAATAAACATTCTATATCTTGGCCATGAGGAAACTAAGGGAGTTGAAAATCTCTTGTCCAACCCAGTCAGTTTAACTTCAGAGTTCAGGGTGTGAAGCACTAGGCAATATGGCTGGTACAATAGGAGAACCTGCTGACTGCAAAGGTATTTCCATGGAATCCTTATATCATCTCATTCTTCCTTATGTTCTGCCAGCCCACTATTTCTATAGCCATGTTAACCATACATTTAAATGTTCCAGTAGAGCATCAACTCGGTGTACAGATATCCCAAATTCAATTCCCTATCAGGGCACACTGGAGAGGCAACCATCTGCTTCTCTATCCCTTCTTCTCCCTTCTTCCACCCCCTCTCCCCCTTCATCTCCCAGAGCCATGGCTTGATTGGCTCAAGTGTGCATTGACCAGGGTGTTGAGGATGGCTCCATGGAGCCTCTGCCTCAGGCACTAAAAATAGCTCAGTTGCGAGCATGGCCCCAGATGGGAGTTGGTGGGTGGATCCCGGTCATGGCACATGCAGGAGTCTCTTTCTATCTCCCCTCCTCTCATTGAAATTTTAAAAATTCAAAAGTCTCAGTCAAAAAACTATTAGACCTCATAAATGAATTTGGCAGGGTGGCAGGATATAAAATTAATATTCAGAAATCAGTGGCATTTTTATATACCAACAATACACTGTCTGAAAAAATAAATTAAAGAAACAATCTCCTTCACTGTTGCAACAACAACAAAGAAGTACCTAAGAGTAAATTTAACCAAAAATGTAAATGACTTGTACTTGGAAAATTATAAGACTTTGAAAAAAGAAATCAAGGAAGATACAAATCAGTGGAAGCATATACCATGTTCATGGATAGGAAGAACAAACATCATTAAAATGTCTATATTACCCAAAACTATCTATAGATTTAATGTAATTCCTATTAAAATACCAATGGCATACTTCAGAGATATAGAACAAATATTCCAAAAATTTATATGGAACTGAAAAAAGAACATGAATAGCCTCACCAATCTTGAAAATGAAGAATAAAGTGGGAGGTATCACAATTCCTGATATCAAGTTATACTACAAGGCCACAGTAATCAAAACAGCTTGGTACTGGCATAAGAACAGGCATACAAATCAATGGAACAGTACAGAGAACCCAGAAATAAACCCATGCCTTTATGGTCAATTGATATTTGACAAAAGAGATAAGAGCATACAGTAGAGTAAAGACAGTCTCTTTAATAAATGATGTTGGGAAAACTGGACAGGCATGTGCAAAAAATGAAACTAGACCACCAACTTATACCATTCACAAAAATAAACAAAATGGATTAAAGATTTAAATGTAAGTCATGAAACCATAAACATCTTAGAAGAAAACATAGACAGTAAGCTCTCTCATATCTCTCATAGCAATATTTTGGCCAATATATCTCCACGGGCAAGTGATATAAAGGACCAAATAAACAAATGGGATTATATCAAACTAAAAAGCTTTTGCACAGCAAAAGACACCACAAACAAAATTAAAAGACAACCAACACAATGGGAGAACATATTCGCTAATATGTCTGATAAGGGGTTAATAACCCAAATTTATAAAGATTTTATAAAACTCAGCACCAGGAAGGTAAACAGTCCAATTAAAAAATGGGCAAAAGAACTGAATAGATGCATCTACAAAGAGGACATGCAGATGGTCAATAGGCATATAAAAAATGTTCAATGTCATTAATCATCAGAGAAATGCAAATTAAAACCACAATGAGATACTATCTCACACCTGTTAGAATGGTGTTCATTAAGAAATCAACACACAGTAAGTGCTGGTGAGGTTGTGAAGAAAAGGGAACCCTTCTGCACTGCTAGTGGGAATGCAGACTTGTGTAACCACTGTGGAGAACAGTATGGAGTTTGCTCACAAAATTAAAAATGGAACTACTTTTTGACCCAGCTATCTCATATTTAGGAATATATCTTAAGAATACCAGACCACTGATTCAGAATAAGATATGCATTCCCATGTTTATTGCAGCACTGTTTCCAGTAGCCAAGATCTGGAAACAGCCCAATTGTCTGTCATTGAATGTGAGGATTAAAAAGCAGTAGCATATACACAATGGAATACTAGGCGGCTGTGTAAGGATATCTTAACTTTTGCGATGGTATGGATGGACTTGGAGATTATTATGCTAAGTCACATAAACTAGGCAGAGAAAGATAAATATCATATGATCTCACTTATATGTGGAATCTAATTAACAAAAGTGAACTGAGAAATGGAAAAGAGACAGAGGCAGGGTCACAGGGAGCTGAGGGACAGCTGTCAGAGGGAAGGGGGATGAGGGGATGGGATCAGAGAATGTGAAGGCATTAGTGAGATTATATATACATAACACATAGATACAGATAACAGAACAGCAAATCCCAAAGGGAAGGGGGGAGGGGTGAGCAATGTGGAACAAGGGGGTGGGGTGAGGGAATTATATTGAGTGAGACAGTTGAATTCATGTTTACACAATAAAATTAATAATAAAAAGGACAAAAAAATGTCCATACTACCCAAAGTAATCTATAGATTTTTTTTTTCTTTTTTAATGCAATGAGAGGAGGGGAGGCAAAGACAGACCCCCACATGTACCCAACAGGGAGATGCCCATCTGGGTTGTTGCTCTGTTGCTCAGCAACTGAGCTCTTCTTAGCACCTGAGGCAGACGCCATGGAGCTATCCTCAGGTCCCAGGCCCAACTTGCTCCAATCGAACCATGGCTACTGAGGGGAAGAGAGAGAGAGAGAGAAGCAAGAGTGGGAGGCATGAAGAAGCAGATGGGCACTTCTTCTGTGTGCCCTCACCAGGAATCAAACCTGGGATATCCACATACAGGGGTCAATGCTCTCCACTGAGCCAATCAGCCAGGGTTGCAATCTATAGATTCAAGGCAATACCTATCAATGGCATTTTTTTTACAGAACTAGAACAAATAATCCTTAAATTTATATGGAACCACAAAACACCTCAAATAGCCACAGAAATCTTGAGAAAGGATAATAAAGTTGGAGGTGTCGTGCTACCTAATCTTAAAGTATACTATAAGGTTATAGAATCAAAACAGCATGGTACTGGCATGAAAACAGACATATAGATCAATGGAACAAAATAGAGACCTTAGAAATAAACCGATATTTATAGGGTCAATAAATAGGAGGCAAGAATATACAGTGGAGTAAAAACAGTCTATTCAATAAATGGTATTGGGGCCTGACCAGGTGGTGGCGCAGTGGATAGAGCATCGGGCTGGGATGCGAAGACCTGGGTTCGAGACCCCGAGCTCGCCAGCTTGAGTGCGGGCCCATCTGGCTTGAGCAAAAGCTTGTCAGCTTGGACCCAAGGTCGCTGGCTCCAGCAGGGGGTTGCTCGGTCTGCTGAAGGCCTGCGGTCAAGGCACATGTGAGAGAGTGATCATGAATAACTATGGTGTCGCAATGGCAATGAAAAACTAATGATTGATGCTTCTCACCTCTCTCCGTTCCTGTCTGTCTGTCCCTATCTATCCTTCTCTCTGACTCTCTCTCTGTCCCTGTAGGATAAAAATAAAATAAAATAAAATAAATGGTGTTGGGAAAACTGGACAGATGCATGCAAAAAATGAAATTAGATAACCTTCTAAGACCATATACAAGAATAAACTCAGATTAAAGACTTAAATGTAAGACTTCAAACCATAAAACTACTAGAAGAAACATGGGTAGTAAACTCTGGCACTACTCTTTCTTTCTTCCATTTTCCCTTCCTTCCTTCCTTTATTTCTTTTTTTTTTTTAGAGAGAGAGACAGAGACAGATATAGAGACAGACAGATAGAAAGGGAAATAGATAGGAAACACGAACTTGTAATTGTAGCACTTTAGTTGTTCAATGAGTGCTTTCTCACATGGGTTTTGACAAGGGGCACCAGCCGAGCCAGTGACCCCTTGCTCAAGCCAACAACATTGGGCTCAAGCCAGCAACCTTGGGCTTAAGTCAGTAACTATGGGGTCATGTCTATGATTCTGTGCTCAAGCTGGCAACTTCAGGGTTTCAACTAGGTCCTCAGTGTTCCAGGTCACCTGGTCAGTCTATTGGACATTACTCTTAATAATATTTTTGTTGATATATCTCCTTGGGTAAGGGAAAGAAAGAAAAAAGGAACTGCATCAAATTAAAAATTGTTTGCACAGCAAACCATCAACAAAATAAAAAGATAATCTTCCAATTAGTAGAAGATATTCACCAATAATACACTGATAAGGGGTTAATATTCAAAATTTATAAAGAATTAATACAACTTAACACCCCCAAAAAGTCTAATTAATAAATGGGCAGAAGACCTGGATAGACACTTCTCCAAAGAGGACATACAAATAGATGGGCAATGAAGATATGAAAAGATGCTCAATCATCAGAGAAATGCAAATTAAAACCATAATAGGATATCACTTCACAGCTGTCGGAATGCTTATCATTAATAAATCAACAAACAACAAGTGTTGGCAAGGATGTAGAAAAAATGAAACCCTCTCTTATTGTTAGTGGGATTGCAAATTGGTATAGCCACTATGGAAAACAGTATGGAGGTTCCTCAAAAAATTAAAGATAGAAGTACCTATGACCCAGCAATTATACTTCTGGATATTTATCCAAAGAAATCCTAAACAGTAATTCGAAAAGATATGTGCACCCCTATGTTCATTGCAGTATTATTTACAATAGCCAAGATATGAAAGCAATTCAAGTGCCCATCAATAGACAAGTAAATAAAGAACAAGTGGTGCATATATACAATAGAATATTATGCAGCCATAAAAAGAAAGAACTCTTACCATTTTTGACAAAGTGGATGGACATAAAGGATAATTCTAAATAAGATAAATCAGACAAAGAAAGATAAATACCATATGATTTCAATTATGTGTGAAATCTAAAAACCAGAATAAATGAACAAACAAAACAGAAGCAGACTCATAGATACAGAGAACAGGTTGCCAGAGAAGTGGTGGGGACTGGGCGAAACATGTTAAGCTAGTGCTCTGGTCAGCTACTCAGTGGATAGCACACCCTCCAGGACACAAAGATCATGGGTTCAATCACCAATCAGGGCACATATGAGAAGCAACTAATGAGTTTCGCTAATAGAATAGGACAGATAGAGGAGAGAATCAGTGACACTGAAGACAAGCAACTAGAGATGATACAGAGGGAAGAAGAGAGAAATCCAAGAATTTCAATCTGACCAGGTGGTGGCAAAGTGGATAGAGCATTGACCTGGAATGCTGAGGACCCGGGTTTGAAACTCAGATGTTGCCAGCTTGAGGATAGGCTCATCTGACTTAAGTGTGGGCTCACCAGCTGGAGGGCAGGGTCTCCGGCTTGAGTGAGGGATCATAGACATGGTTGCTGGCTTGAGCAAGAAGTCACTGGCTTAGCTGGAGCTTCTTAGTCAACAGAAATATGAGAAAGCAATCAATGAACAACTAGGGTGCCACAACTTTGAGTTGATACTTCTCCTCTCTCTTCCTGTCTGTCTGCCTCCCCTACTCTCTCTTGCTAAGAAAACAAACAACAGCATCAAAAAGAATTTTAAAAAATGAGAGAGCTCTATGAGGATTTTCTGATTCCATCAGAAAGAGCAATATAAGAATAATGGGTTTATCAGAAGATGAAGAGAGGGAAAAGGAAATGGAGAGCCTATTTAAACAATTGGTGAGAACTTCCCAAGCCTATGGAAAGAGTTAAAGCTTCAAATCCAAGAAGCAAACAGAACGCCCAGTTACCTTAACACAAACAAACCATCTCTAAGGTATGTTGAAATAAAACTATCAAAAATCAATGACAGCCTGACCAGGCAGTGGCACAATGGATAGAGCATCGGACTGCGATGTGGAAGACCCAGGTTCAAGACCGTCAGGTCACCAGCTTGAGCGTGGACTCATCTGGTTTGAGCAAAGCTCACCAGCTTGGACCCAAGGTTGCTGGGTCGAGCAAGGGGTTACTTGGTCTGCTGTAGCCCCCTGGTCAAGGCACATATGAGAGAAATCAGTCAATGAACAACTAAAGCACCACAACAAAAGATTGACGATTGATGCTTCTCATCTCTCTCCATCCCTGTCTGTCTGTCCCTATCTATCCTTCTCTTTGACTCTCTCTCTGTCTTTGTAAAAAAAAAAAAAAAAAAAAAAATCAATGACAAAGAAAGATTCCTCAAGGCAGCTAGGGAAAAATAATAACATATAAAGGAAAGCCCTTTAGGCCTGACCTGTGGTGGCGCAGTGGATAAAGCGTCGACCTGGGAACACTGAGGTCGCCAGTTCAAAACCTTGCACTGGTCTAGTCAAGTCACATATGGGAGTTGATGCTTCCAGCTCCTCCCCCCTTTCTCTCTTTCTCTCTCTCTCTCTCTCTCTCTCTCTCACTCTGTGTCTCTCTAAAATGAATAAAAAATAAATAAATAAATAAAAATAAAGGAAAGCCCATTAGATTATCATCAGATTTCTTAGCAGAAACGCCACAATCCAGAAGAGAGTGGACCAAAACAGTCAAAGTATTGAAAGAAAAGAATTACCAGCCAAGAATACTATACTCATCAAAGTTATCCTTCAAATATAAAGGAGAAATAAAAACTTTTGCAGAGACACAGAAGCTAAAGAAATTTATCACTAGAAAACCCCCATTGCAGGAGATACCCAAGGGGGTTATCTACCAGATACAGAGAACAAAACAACACAAAACTAGAAGTAAAAACTCCAACAAAATTAGATGCAGAAAAGGCATTCAATAAAATACAACATCCATTTATGTTTAAAACTCCAATATAATGGTTATGGAAGGAAAGTACCTCAACAAAATAAAGGCCATGTCAGACAAACCATATCATACTAAATGGTTAAAATCTGAAGACTTTTCCTCTAATAAAGGAACAAGACAAGGATGCCCACTCTCTCCACTCTTATTCAACACAGTATTGGAAGTCTTAGCCAGAGCAATCAGGCAAGAGAAAGAAATAAAAGATATCTATATTGGGAAAGAAGAGGTAAAATTATCACTTTTTGCAGATGATATGATCCTGTATATAGAAAATCCCAAATACTCCAGCAAAAACTATTAGAAATAATAAACAAATACAGTAAAATTGCAGGATACAAAATCAACATGTAAAAGTCTACTGCTTTCCTAAATGCCAACAGTGAAACTTCAGAAAATGAATTGAAAAAACAATCCCTTTTGGCAATGGTCAGCTGGCTCAATAGTAGAGCATTGGCCTGGCATATGGAAGTCCCAGATTTGATCCCTCGCCAGGGCACACAGGAGAAGAAACCATCTGCTTTTCCATCCTTCCCCTCTCCTTTCTCTCTATCTCTCTCTTCCCCTCCTGCAGCCAAGGCTCTATTAGAGCAAAGTTGGCCCAGGCCATGGCCTCTGCCTCAGACACTAGAATGGCTCTGGTTGCAATGGAGCAATGCCCCAGATAGGCAGAGCATCGACCCCTGGTGGGCATGCTGGGTTGATCCCAGTCAGGTGCATGTGGGAGTCTGTCTCTCTACCTCTCTGCTTCTCACTTCAGAAAAAAAATTTAAAAAAGAAAGAAAGAAAAAGAAAAACAATCCCTTTTACAATTGCAACAATAAAATATATATCTAGGAATCAATTTTTTTTTAAGGTGTGAGGAAGGGAAATAGGCAGACTCCTGTATTCACCTCAACCAGAGTGCACCTGGAACCCTGTCTAGGGCTGATGCTCAAATATCAAACTATTTTTAGCACCTGAGTTGACAAACTTGATCCAACTGAGTTATCCTCAGCACCCAGGACTTCACTCAAACCAAACAAACCACTGGCTCTGGGAGGAAAAGAGGAAGTAAAGGGGGAGAGGAAGGAGGAGAGAAGCAGACGGTTAGTTATCCTTTGTGCCCTGACTGGGTTAAATCTGAGATGTCCATATGCTGGGCCAACAATATATCCACTGAGCCACCAGTTAGGGCCAAAAGAAACTTAATAAAGAATGTGAAGGACTTATATACTAAAAACTACAAAGCATTATTAAAAGAAATTGAAAAAGACACAATAAAATGAAAAAAAAATCCATCTTCATGGATCAGAATAATCAACATAATTAAAATGGCCATGTTACCTAAAGCAATACACAAATTTAATTCAATCCCCATTAAAATCTCAATGTCATTTTTTAAAGAAACAGAACAAGAAATCACCTGATTTGTATGGAATCATAAAAGACCTCAAATAGCCAAAGCAACCCTGAATAAAAAAGAATGGAACCAGACGTATCACACTACCTGACTTCAAATCATGCTGTAGAGCCACAATAATCAAAGCAGCATGGTATTGGCAGAAAAACCGACATGCAGACCAATGGAACAGAATCGAGAGCCCAGAAATAAAACCACATGTATATGGAGAAATGATATTTGACAAAGGAGCCAAAAACACACAACGGAGAAAAGAAAGCCTCTTCAATAAATGGTGCTGGGAAAATTGGAAAATCACATGCAAAAGAATGAAACTTGACTAGAGTTTGTCCCTATGCACAAAAATTAATTCAAAATGGATCAAAGACCTAAATATAAGATCTGAAACAATAAATTACGTAGAAGAAAACATAGGTACTAGACTTATGGACTTTGGCCATAGAGAACATTTTATGAATTTGACCCCAAGGCTCGGTTAGTAAAGGCAACAATAAATGAATGACACGATATTGAACTAAAAAGCTGTACAGCTAAAGAAGCTGACAATAAGGCCCTGGCCTGAGGCTCAGAGGCTCAGTGGATAGAGCGTTGGCCCAGCTTATGGACATCCCGGGTTTGATTCACAGTCAGGGCACACAGGAGGAGCGACCATCTGCCTCTCCCCCTCCCTCTTTTCCTTGTGCAGCTAGTGACTCATTTGGTTTGAGTGTGGCCCCAGGCACTGAGGATAGCATCAGCCTCAGGCAATAAAAGTAGCTTGGTTCTCCAACATTGTCCCATGATGGGGTTGCCAACTGTATTGCGGTCAAGGTGCATTCAGGAGTCGGCCTCACTATTTCCTCTTCTCTCACTTATATATAAAAAAAAGATGCTGTAAAGCCAGTGGCCAAGGCCACTATCACAGCTGCCTGGACAGCGCAGGTTCACATTGGATTCGGACAGTCGGTAATGAAACAATGGAGCCAAGAACTGGTGAGTCATCAGCTTTAATCCTAGCTTGCACCCAGCGGGCAAGCAAAAACACACACTGGGCTCCAAAATCCACTCATTCAGTGCTCACAAAGCTACTGACTTATCCGAGTTTCCTAGAATCAAAGGTTTTTAGCTCACCACACTTATTTAACTCTGTTCCCTATCTCCTTCTCCAACACAAACTGAACGCACTGTCTTCTTCCTCAGCACTTCGTCATCTTGGCTGCTTCTCCTCTCCTCCATGTGGCCTTAATCTGTTCTCCTCTCTAATACTAACCTCAGGAACTGGGAGAGAGAGCAAGCTCCCGGTCTGCCCCACTTTATAGTGTAGAAATCCAAACCTTTAATCCAATCTACAAACAAGGAAGTCTCTGATACAAAGTCACTTATCTGAGACATACTGGGAGGATTCCTCATGAGAGTGCACCACCCTACACCATCCAATCAGTCAAGGGTGTGGGGAAAAGCTTACTCTTAAAATTTGTACGTGGGCAGCGCTATCTTTAACAAAGTGAGCATAATATATTTTATCTGCCCAACAATCCACCCCTATGCTTACTTTACTACCCACAATCTATACCACCGGCATCCCTGTACAGGGAAATTAGGTACATTACACAAATTACAAATACATGACAAATCATACAATTTCAACAATTACAAAGGTACATTTCATCAGTCTCTGAGCACTTTGCCAAAAGCGCAAAATGTCCTCAGCCTTCTTTCTTGCCATTTGAAAGGCTTCCTAGGGCAAGGGAAGGGCCTCCAGCAAAGTCACCCCCAAACCCCCATTAGGGGATTTCACATTGTCCAAAATCCGTAAGTCCATTCAACAAAGGAGCCAGTGCTCACTCCGGTCATAGTACAGGAAATCAGTCCACGCACATGGGGTATTAGCCTCCACCCTCATTCCTGCCATCATGGCAGGTCTCACACTATCCTAAAGAGAAGCATGTGGCAATGGCAGTCAGCATTTCCATCTCTGCTCTGGGGAGCATGATGGCATCCACCCCTATGTCCCAAAATCACAGGCCTACCAGCAACTTAGCAGGCACTCCCTGCCATCCCAGTGGCCACTCGGCGATGCATGCCTGGCTCCCGGGATGTTCGTTCATCCTCCTGCTGCAGCTTCCGCCATTTACCTTCTGGAGTCTGCAAATCACAACTCCAGCCCAATTCTCCTCATTGTCTGGATAGGAGCTGGAAATGCCAGCTCCTGCTGCTGGGCTTGAGCCCCGGACCACCACTGTCTTCTGCTCAGCTGGCCTTGCAGCTCCAGCCCTGGCCTCACCCTTGGACTCCTGCTGCAGCTGGCTCTCAGAAATCTCCACAACATCCAGGTTAATCTGCAACTCACGAACCTGTGATTCCTTCTCCAGCGTCTGCTCCATTTCCAAGCGAATCCCGCAAACCTGGTTGGCCTCCTCCTCCAGCGCTTCCTCCCGCTCCAGGGTCAGCATCTCTTTCTCCTACATTTCCTCCAGCTCCCTCCACTGCTCAGTTTGCATGTCCCGGGCAGCCTCTTCCATAGAGCTCTCGGTTTCCTCACACATGACTGTAAAAGTCAGCCATCCTACAGTTCCCAGAAGAACAGCCATAGGGAAGCATAACAGCAGTCAGTCCTCTACTCCACCGCTCAAAGGTGGTGGCGGTTCCATACCGATCTGTATTGAATCCAGCCCCAGACTACACTAAATGTAAGGCCAGTAGTCGCAGCCACCATCACAGGACCGCCTGGCTCATGCAGGTTTGCATTAGATTCGGACAGTCGGTAATGAAACAATGGAGCCGAGAACTGGTGAGCCATCAGCTTTAATTCTAGCTTAAACCCGGCGGGCAAGCAAAAACACACATTGGGCTCCAAAACCCACTCACTCAGTGCTCACAAAGCTACTGACTTATCCGAGTTTCCTAGAATCAAAGGTTTCTAGCTCACCAGACTTATTTACCTCTGTTCCCCACCTCTTTCTCTCTACACAAACTCTGCACAAACTGGCTTCTTCCTCAGCATTCTGCCATCTTGGCTGCTTCCTCTCCTCCAAGTGGCCTTAATCTGCTCTCCTCTCTAATACTAATCCCAGGAACCAAGAGCAAGCTCCCTGTCTGCCCCACTTTATAGAGTAGAAATCCAAACCTTTAATCCAATCTACAAACAAGGCACTCTCTGATACAAAGTCACTTATCTGAGACATACTGGGAGGATTCCTCATGAGAGTGCACCACCTTACATCATCCAATCAGTCAAGGGTGTGGGAAAAAGCTTACTCTAAAAATTTGCACGTAGGCAGCACCATCTTTAACAAAGTGAGCATAATATATTTTATCTGCGCAACAGATGCCAACAACAAGAACAAAAAAGGCAGCCAACCAAATGGGAGTTGATGTTCATAAACAACAAACAGCTCCGATAAGGGGTTAATATCCAAAATACATAAGGAACTCAAAAACTCAGCAATAAACAAGCAAACAATCCAATTTAAAAGTGGGGACAGGACCTGAATAGATACTTCTCCCAAGAAGACATACAAAGAGCCAACAGATATATGAAAAAATGCTCATCTTTGCTAGCTCTTAAAGAAATTTAGACCGCCTGATCAATCGGTGGTGCAGTGGATAGAGCGTCGAACTGGGATGCGGAAGACCCAGGTTCAAGACCCCGAGCTTGCCAGCTTGAGTGTGGGCCCATCTGGCTTGAGCAAAAGCTTGCCAGCTTGGACCCAAGGTCACTGGCTCCAGCAAGGGGTGGCTCGGTCTGCTAAAGGCCTGTGGTCAAGGCACATGTGAGAAAGCAATCAGTGAACAACTATGGTGTCTCAAGGGCAATGAAAAACTAATGATTGATGCTTCTCATCTCTCTCCGTTCTTGTCTGTCTGTCCCTCTCTATCTCTCTCTCTGACTTTCTCTCTGTCCCTGTAAAAAAAAAAAGAAGAAAAGAAAAAAAAGAAATGCAGACCAAAACTATGATGAGATATCAACTTACACCTGTTAGCTTGGCTGTTATCAACCAATAATTGTTGGAGATGCTGTGGAGAAAAAGGAGCCCTCATTCACCGCTAGTAAGAGTCTAAACTGGTACAACCATTATGAAAGAAAGTATGGTGTTTCCTCAAAAAATTCAGAACAGAACTACCACATGACCCAGCAATCCCTCTGGGTAGCTACCCAAAGAACTCGGAAACATTGGTACACAATGACCTATGCACCCCCATGTTCATTGCAGTATTATTCACAGTGGCCAAGACATGGAAACAACCAAAGTACCCCTCGATAGAGGACTGGTTAAAGAAGATGTGGTACATATATACAATGGAATACTGCTCAGCCTTAAGAAATGATGACCTATTGCCATTTACGACAGCATGGTGGACTTTGAACACATTATATACTAAGTGAAATAAGTAAATCAGAAAAAGCTAAGAACTATTAAGGAAAGAGAAATCAAGTGCCCTAACCTTCATCCCTGAGGAGAAAGAAACAAGAAGAATGCAAGGAAAGGGAACCTGCAGGGGTAGCTGAGTCAACCAGTTATGGATTAACTCTTTTCTATAGTTCTCTGAAAGGGTGCCTGGGGCCACTTGCTACACAGCAAAGGAGTTAGAACTTATCTGAAAACCCCTTCCCCTTTTCTCTTCTTAAAAGCTTTTAAGAAACAATGTTTACATATCTTAATTTAAAAATTCCAACACTTATCCTCTGAACCCACCTAAACTCACCCTCCCATCCTAGAGTCATGAGAGTGACGTATACCTCTAGGCAAAGGGATCACAAGCCCCTTACATAAAAACCTGTATTCTGTAAAAGGTATATAAGATGTAAGAAATCTAACTTCAGAGAGCACGTGTCTTTGGAGCTACTATCTTCACGTTCTCCACCAGCTACTAATAAATTCTCTTTTCCTCTAATAAAGTTATCTGAGTGTCTATCCTCTGTTGGATTGCTTCCTGCTACACCATATGATTTCACACATAGGTGGGATATAAAACTAACACTCATGGGCATAGATAAAAGTGAAGTGGTTATCAGGGTGTAAAGCCAGTAGTCAAGGCCGGGATCACAGCCACTGGACCCATGCAGGTTTGCATTAGATTCGAACAGTTGGTAATGAAACACAGGAGTCAAGAACTGGTGAGCCATCAGCTTTAATTCTAGCTTGCACCCGGCAGGCAAGCAAAAACACACACTGGGCTCCAAAACCCACACATTCAGTGCTCACAAAGCTACTGACTTATCCGAGTTTCCTAGAATCAAAGCTTTCTAGCTCACCAGACTTATTCACCTCTGTTTCCCATCTCCTCCTGCACAAACTCTTAACAAACTGGCTTCTTCCTCATCACTCTGCATCTTGGCTACTTCTCCTCCACATGGCCTTAATCTGCTCTCCTCTCCAATAGTAACCTCAGGAACTCAGGAACCAAGAGAGAGAGATCAAGCTACTGCTCTCTCCCACTTTATAGCATAGACTCAAAACCTTTAATCCAATTATACAAACAAGGAAGTCTCTGTATAATGGGATTCTTCAGGAGAGTGCACCACCCTACATCATCCAATCAGTCAAGGGTGTGGGGAAGAGCTTACTCTTAAACTAAGCCTTAGGTTATAATGACCCGGCCTGCCCACAGCCTGTTCCAGAACACACATTAATATCAACGAACTTCCATGTGGGCAGCGCCATCTTTAACAAAGTGAGCATAATATATTTTATCTGCCCAACACAGGGGGAGGAGGTTGGGGAGAGGGGGAGTAAAGAGGGACAAATATATGGTGATGGAAGATCATTTGACTATGGGTGATGGGCACACCACACAATCAACAGTTCAAATGCTATAGAGATGTGTACCTGAAACCTATGCACTCTTATTGATCAATGTCACCTCATTAAATTTGATTTCTAAATTAAAAAGGAAAAGAGTGTTATTAAGAGAGATTTCCAGGGCCTACTCTCAGACTTTTTTTTTTTTAAGTTTTTAAAAATTGTTTTGAGAGAGAGACAGCTTTCATTTGTTGTTTCACTTAGTCGTGTATTCATTTTTCATTTCCCATATGTATCCTGACCAGGGATGGAACCTGTAACCTTGGTATTTCAGGACGATGCTTTAACTCAGTGGTGCTCAATACCTCGATCGCGATCTACTGGTTGATCTCGAAGGAAGTGTGGGTATATCGCATGACATTTGTTGGGCAGATAAAATATATTATGCTCACTTTGTTAAAGATGGCGCTGCCCACATGGAAGTTCGTTGATATTAATGTGTGTTCTGGAACAAACTGGGGCAGTCCGTGAGCTTGCTCTCTCTCTCTTGGTTCCTGAGTTCCTGAGGTTAGTATTAGAAAGGAGAGCAGAGTAAGGCCACGTGGAGGAGAGGAGGCAGCCAAGATGGCGGAGTGCTGAGGAAGAAGCCAGTTTGTTAAGAGTTTGTGCAGGAGGAGATGGGAAACAGAGGTGAATAAGTCTGGTGAGCTAGAAACCTTTGATTCTAGGAAACTCAGATAACTCAGTAGCTTTGTGAGCACTGAATGTGTGGGTTTTGGAGCCCAGTGTGTGTTTTTGCTTGCCTGCCGGGTGCAAGCTAGAATTAAAGCTGATCGCTCACCAGTTCTTGGCTCCGTTGTTTCATTGCCATCTGTCCGAATCCAATGGGAACCTGCACGGGTCAGGCTGCTGTGATGGTGGCCGCGACTACTGGCTTTACAACATTAAAAAAGACATTTGTCTTTTGATTGGCATACAGGGTAGCCAATCTGACGTCTGAACTTTTGACACCCTACGCATGCACGTTAAACCGCACTAACTTGTTCAGTTACATTGCTGCATAGTTAGCCTTCAATTTATTTAAACTAAATACAACAAAGGGTATAAAAATGAGTGCTGTAGCTGATCCAAGTAAGAAGCCTAAAACCTACCACTTTCATACAGAATGGGAGGGGATTTTTTTCACTATGTCATATTCTAAGTGCGTTTGCCTCATCTGTCTGTGTGTCATTGCTATTCCAAAGAAGGGAAATGTGGAGTGGTTTTCTCGGACTGTTCATAAAAACTATGACATTGACTTTCCTTTGAAAAGAGAACTGAGAAGGAGAAAGGTGAAAGAAGAATACACAATATTAAATAGTAATAATAATAACTTAAATAATTATCGTAAAGCCAGTAGTCAAGGCCACCATTACAGCTGCCTTGCCAGTGCAGGTTCGCATTAGATTCGGACAGTCGGTAATGAAACAACGGAGCCAAGAACTGGTGAGTCATCAGCTTTAATCCTAGCTTGCACCCAGCGGGCAAGCAAAAACACACACTGGGCTCCAAAACCCACTCATTCAGTGATCACAAAGCTACTGACTTATCCGAGTTTCCAAGAATCAAAAGGCTTCTAGCTCACCAGACTTATTCATCTCTGTTCCCCATCTGCTCCTGCACAAACTCTGCACAAACTGGCTTCTCACTCAGCACTCCACCATTTTGGCTGCTTCTCCTGGCCTCCATGTGGCCTTAATCTGCTCTCCTCTCTATATTAACCTCAGGAACCGAGAGAGAGCAAGCTACTGGTCTGTCCCACTTTATAATGTAGAAATCCAAACCCTTAATCCAATCTACACAAACAAGGAAGTCTCCAATACAAAGCCACCCATTCGAGGGACAATGGGATTCCTCAGGAGAGTGCACCACCCTAAGTCATCCATTCAGTAAAGGATGTGGGGAAAAGCTTACTCTTAAAACTAAGCCTTAGGCGGCCTGACCTGTGGTGGCGCAGTGGATAAAGCGTCGACCTGGGAACACTGAGGTCGCCAGTTCAAAACCCTGCACTGGTTCGGTCAAGGCACATATGGGAGTTGATGCTTCCAGCTCCTCCCCCATTTCTCTCTTTCTCTCTCTCTCTCTCTCTCTGTCTCCTCTCTAAAATGAATAAAATTAAAATTAAATAAAAAACAAAAAACTAAGCCTTACATTACAGTCTTTCCCCCACACCCATCCCAAGCATAAGGGCAAATAATATCACCTGGGTGACGGGCTTCCATGTGGGCAGCGCCATCTTTAACAAAGTGAGCATATTATATTTTATCTGCCCAACAATGATAATATAGAAGAAATAAATTTGTTTTGCATTTTTATTGTAGGTAGATCATTTTGACTTGGTCATCTTATAAGTAGCTCGCAAGCTGAAAAAGTGTGGGCACCCCTGCTTTAACTGATTTAGCTAACTGGCCAGGGTCTCAGACATGGTTAATTCTTAAGTCTAAGATGGGACTTATGAAATTAATAGATGCATTTTTAAAGCGTCCTCTTCCTTCAGTGATTCTGATTGAGGGTTTTGTAAGCATCTGCTTGCTACCAGACAGGACAATAAACTGAACCTCTTTCAACTCAGGAGCTCTCAGCTGGATGCCCATTAGAATGACCTGGAAAACTTTGAAAACAACCATACATGGGCTTCGGAACAATTAAGTCAGGATCTCTGAGAGACAGGCCAAGGTATGGGTGATTGGTTGTGGGGGGGAGGGAAGAGAGGGGCACAAAGAAAACCAGTGGAAGGTGACAAAAGACTATATGTCTTTGGGTGATGGATATGCAACATAATCAAATGTCAAAATAACCTGGAGATGTTTTCTCTGAACCTATGTACCCTAATTGATTAATGTTACCCCATTAAAATTAATTTAAAAGAAAAGAAATAAAAGCCCCCTCCACACACAAACAAAAACTTCACGATTGAATTTCAAGTCCAGCCAGGGTTCGACAGCCATTTGTTTAGCCAATGGAGAAACTGTAAACCATGAAAGCATTGCAATGAAATAATAAAAAGTACATATAATATGTATTTTGGTCTCTGTTCCAGTTCCTGACATGCTTGTAATTTCCTAAGTGATAATAGCACTATTAGAGCACCTTCTGTTTACTATATTTTGGTCTTTGAACCTGGTTCCTGACACAGAGGTCTAACATCCCTTGGAATTTCCTGGGTGATAGGAGTATCTTTTGTTTTAGTGATGTGATTCTGGGTGGGTTCCTGGATGGGGGCTGGTCACCAGAAAAACCAAGCCATGATTAGAGACTTGGAAACTTCAGCCCCACCCCTATCCTCTAGGAAGAGGAGCGGGGCTGAAGATTAAGTTAACAATCAATCTTGCTTATGTTTTGATGCATCCATAAAAATTCCAAAATTACACGGTTCAAATAGCTTCTCAGTACATCTGTGCACATCTGTATGTCAGGAAGGTGACACCCCCTAACTCTGCAGGACAGAAGCCCCATGCTCAAACCCTCATAGTCCTTGTCCTATGTCTCTATTAATTCATCTGGCTGTTCATATGTAGCCTTTTATTATATCCTCTATTCTATAATAAAAGTGGTAAATGTGAGTGTTTCTGAGTTCTTTAAGCTGTTCTAGAAAATTATTAAGCCCAGAAATGGGTTTGTGGGAACCTCCAATTTGTAGCCAAGATAGACAGAAATTGTGGGTAACTTGGGGGCCTACTATTTGGGATTGGCATCTGAAGTAGGGGGCAGTCTTGTGGGACTGAGCCCTTCACCTGTGGGTTCTACACCAACCCCGGTTTGGGTCAGCATTGTGTGGTGGGGAAATCCCTATCAGGGTGTCAGAAGTGTTTTGAGTGTGAGACTAGTAGTGTGAGAGCAAAAGGGAAAAGTCTTTTCTAGACAAGGACCTAAACAAAATACATAAATATGGCCACTAATTACCTTATTACTAAAAAAAAATAAAGGCACTCTTGGTAAATGTTGGGCAGATAAAATATATTAGGCTCACTTTGTTAAAGATGGCGCTGCCCACATACAAGTCCGTTGATATTAATGTGTGTTGGGGGACAGGCTGTGGGCAGGCCGGGTCATTATAGCCTAATGCTTAGTTTTAAGAGTAAGCTTTTCCCCACACCCTTGACTGATTGCATGATGTGGAGTGGTACACTCTCATGAGGAATCCTTTCATTATGCCTCAGATAAGTGACTTTGTATCAGAGACTTTCTTGTTTGTATAATTGGATTAAAGATCTTGAAGATCTTGAATCTACGCTATGAAGTGGGGCAGACCAGGAGCTTGCTCGCTCTCAGTTCCTGGGGTTAGTATTAGAGAGGAGAGCAGATTAAGGCCACGTGGAGGAGAGGAGAAGCAGCCAAGATGGCGGAATGCTGAGGGAGAAGCCAGTTTATGCAGAGTTTGTGTAGGGAAAAGGAGATGGGAAACAGATGAATAAGTCTGGTGAGCTAGAAAGCTTTGATTCTAGGAAACTCGGATAAGTCAGTAGCTTTGTGAGCACTGAATGAGTGGGTTTTGGAGCCCAGTGTGCGTTTTGCTTGCCTGCCGGGTGCAAGGTAGAATTAAAGCTGATGGCTCACCAGTTCTTGGCTCCGTTATTTCATTACCGACTGTCCGAATCTAATGTGAACCTGCACTGGCCAGGCGGCTGTAAAGGTAGCCTCGGCCACTGGCTTTACAGTAAACTTTTCTCAAGATAAAAATTTGTAGGAATATATAGCATATTAAAAAAATAACATTTTTCATTTGTATATACTTAGTATTTGCAGCACACTTTAACAAATGTGTCCTTATCTTTTATGTGGCTAGGAAGCCATCGCCCCAAGCCTACGAGGGAGAAAGCAGAGGGTAGGCACAGTGCTGCTGCTGCTCAGTAAGTGTCGACGAACTTGGTGGTGGTTAGGAAGCAACTTATTATTCTTGTCAAACCTGGTGGCCAATAAAATTCAATGTTCTTTTCAGTACACTTATACCATTAAAGGAAGTCCAGCAAAAGTCCCTTGATGTGAGAAAAATCCATTCTGCTCACTTGATTTAGAATCTTGGTTTTTGTATAACTTTCTGAGACATGAGAGAAGGCAAACAGGAGATAAAAGAAAGTAGACAATAAAGGTAGAAAGCCAGGGCCCTCAAATTCATTCATGGGCACAGCAACAGCTAAGACAGAACTACTTGGAATAGAAAATTACCCCCAAATGCCAAACTGTTTGAAATTTGACTCTAAACCAGGGTTTTGGAAAAACCTTCCAATAAACAAACCAACCATGTGACTAATTGACTCTCCCATTAGGGAGATTTGTTTCCAGATTTTTTTCAGATTCACAACTCATCGTTGAAAATATTGCATATGATTTTTAGATTTTTGTCAAATTTGGGAAGACTTCTCTCACATTTCACTTATATAAGATCAATTATGGACATATTTGCTGTTAATAGTAAAATTGTAGGTACATGCCCTTTAAACACAATAATTCTCGGGAAAAAATCTCATTTCCAGAAACCGTTTGAACTGTCTTCACAGTCTAACTGCCAATGGGAAGATGAAGAAGTGGAACAGGGGCCTGGGAGGGCCGCGGTCCTCTGTAAAATCATCTCAGGGCTCCGGGCACATCTTCCAAGGAGCTGTCGTTTCAGTGTAAGTCCAGACATTCCACAGGAGGGGAGAGAGGAAGGGTGGCTACATGGTCCTGCATTGTTTAGTCATTACAGTTCATTAAGGGATTTTACACCGCCAAATTATGCCTAAAAATACAAAGGCCAGCTGTGCCTGCTTGGTTCCAAGCATGTGGTAAGACAGCTAACAAGGAGAGAGGGCCAAAACCACTAGAGTCGACTTAGTGAAATAAACTGGGTTACAAAATGCCATCAACTGAGGAAGAGCTAGTGACACCCTGTTCAAGAACCAGGTCAGGGGAAGCCCTGCCTCCTTACTTCCTTGCTTTCATTCCCCACAGTCAGACTGGCTTCTTCCTCTCAGGCTGGGCTGGGTCTGTGAGGACTGAAGTCTCCGTGGCAAAATGATACCAGTCTGGATGGATGATCAGAGAAGACAGATGCTCTCATCTCCCCCTTTTAAGTGCCCTGCACCCCAAGCCAATTCACTCAGAAGGGCTAGCTCTCTGCAGAAAATTTTCTCTTTGTCTTACATCTGAGAGAAGTTTGCATGAATGTCTGACTTCAGAGGCCACTATGTAAGCCAGCAAAGGGACAGGAAAGTGAGAAGAGAGACTTGATATTGTTGCTCAGCGTTCTTCCCTTTTTGCCTCCTGTCCCCACAGCCACATGTCCCTTACCAGCTTGTCACTACCCCAACACACACTTTGAGAAAGAACAATCCCATGTAAAAGCAGCATGAACTCATGGAAAGAGCATCCTCATCTTTGTGGCCAGAAAATCTTTGGTTTAAATTGTTGGGCTCTGTCATTTACCCACTGGGTGACTTTGAACAACTTCAGTCCTCTAAGTTTCAATAACCTCATATCCAAAATGTTGACATAAGCACCCACTTTCCTGGTGGTTTGGAAAACTGAATAAGATACTCTTTACAAGGTATCTCTCACTGTGCCTGCTGCCTTGGACAGGATGCTCAATGTTAACCACGCACCCCTCCCCCTATTTATTCTGACACACTTCACAGTCCTAACCATCTGATATGACAATAGTTTCTGCCCATTTGCTACAATTCCCCTCATTCTCATGCTGTAAAGAAATGTACGAGTAGTTGCAGGTCCCACCTGGTAGACAGCTCTGGAGAAGCACCATGGTTTCAACATCAGCTGCAGGACCCGAAGGCTCTCCCCTCCGCACGTCTTTAGCACCCGGCAAGTCAGGTCCCACACCAGCTGGTCCCAGACACAGAGGAGGTCCTCCGTACCAAGCAACTCCGCAGCCATGCAAGCCCCAGGCCCTACCCTCTGGTCCCAGGCTCCACATGCAGAGCTGGGTTCTTTTAGTAATGCAAAGTTCAAATGTCACCAGATCTAATCAGGCAAGGAAAATATGCAGTCAAAATAACTGTTTCGTCTTGTTCCACTCTCCTCTCCCTACCTTTCCTCCCCACCACCCCCACTAATCTTCAGGGACCATTTCCGTAAGGATCAGCAAATGGCTGCTAGTTCAAAATGTTTACTCCCTGTCTCTGGGCACTCTCCAGGGACAAGGTGAAAACAAGACTCACCCTGCAGAAAATCCCACATCCCTCCCTCTCCGGGACACAGAGCCAGCTTTATGGGTAGAATGGAAGGAGAGCATGAACCCAGAGTCATCACTGAGTTCCCTTGGTTCCGGGAGTTCGTCCAGGGTGAGAAGCAGAGAGAAGAGAGCTCTGGCCTCCCCGCCAACATTCCCGAGGCATTCCATCTTTGCTCTTAACTCTTTCAAACTAAGAGGACCAATGAGGATCCAGATGGCAAAGGAAAAAAGCCCATCTTATATCAACCCTGGAGAAATTGCTATTCTGTGGCCAATTTGTAAAAAACTCAGGCATTTTCTTTGGAAATTTCCTAAATTGAGGTTATGATGAAAAGGGCTGTAAGGAAGATTATCTGATAGATTTAACATTAACATCCTCAATTTGGAAGGAAAACCAATAAACGACGTTAAGGTAAAAGATCCCGCATTTCCCCATAATGGGGCATTTTCTCCAAAGTTGTGACAACTTTATTATATATTGGATCAGCCCTGTGTGAGTCTCAGCCAAGGAAAGATACCAACTGAATATGATACAGCTATTTGAGATTTCAGCTCAACTGTTTTGAGTTTGGTTACTATAAACCATGTTTAATAAGGGCATCTGCATCTTAATTTAACAGATTCCAGAGCAGAAAGGAGAGGCAACAGGTAGGAGAGGTTCAGTCACAACACACCTGGACAGTTAAGGGGCATGTTTAGTCTCAATAGCATTTGGTTGGATAGCCCTGAAAAAACATAGTAATTACTGAGGGATATTTGCTTTGTGCACATTCTTCCTATTTGTTCATTCACCCACATCTCAATTTGAACCTTTAATATCCTCAGAATGGTAGGTAAGTACATAAATTACTAACCTACTGAAATGTCCTGAAATCAGACATACCTGAGTTTAACTTTGGCCCCACTGCATACTGTGTGATGTTAGACAGATTAATTAACCTCTCTGTCATACTGTCATATTTATCCATAAGATAGGAATCATACCAACCTCATAGGGTTGTTGTGAGGATTAAATGAGACAATATACTTAAAGTGGATTATACAGGGCATGGCATGTACGTGATTTTATTTATTTATTTTTTGTAGCATTCAACATGATTAGGCAATTCAAGGATATTACCTATCACTGATAACATGGAGCTCTTGAAATTATTTCAAAATTTGTATTTATTGAAATAATATCTTAATCCTTTTTCTCCTTCTGCTATGAGTTGATACATTAATTAACTTAATAAATATAAAGTGATTATTTTTGTTTAAACTCAGCTTTGATGAATTTTATCATTTTTCCATGAGTAATGGCTCTGGGGTAAAACATTATGCATGATTTCATTCCTGTGTGTTATTCTTTATTTCCACATGCCCTGTAATAAAAGGTATAGAAGGAGAATGCTAAGGAATCTTGCCTTTCTATAAACACCCCATCAGCAAAGATAGTTTTATTTAAGAAAGAAGGGAAGAAAGAAAGAGAGAAGAACAATGAAAGATAGAAAGAAACTAAATTAAAAAACCAGATGGTATGTGGAAAACGCACCATTAAAATTACCTAACCACCTTGGTATTAAAAAAAAAAAAAAACCAAAGACCAGCTCTATCACAGCTTTTGCCTGTGTCCCTGACCTCATGCTCTCTGTCCTCTGGGGACTTTGGCTGTAAACCAGGTTCTTATCCAAAGCCTGTAATTATGGAACAGATAGGGACAGTTTTGAAGGTACTGGTTACTCTCTGATTAAATAATGTGACTTTAAAATTTTTTAAAAAGTTAAATATGTATATTTAACTTATGGTCTGCAAATCTATAAGCCTATAGGTGCCATAATATGCTTTTTAAAAACATGCCTGAATACCAACATATTAATTCCTGATAATAGTGAGACCTACTTAAACTGTTCTGAAGTCTCTACCACTAGTAGGGACAGGGACATCCTCCTCAGAGACTTGCTCTGGAACCAGCAATCTGAGCCTGATAACATTCACAGAGGTCTTCCAGCCCTTGGAAGCACAGGATACAGGAACTAGTTATGCCCCAGTGTTGGTGGAGGATGCTGCCCAGTTTCATAGGCTCAGTCTCTTCATTCATGTCTCTGATTCTGCCATAGACTCTATGCTGCTAGGTTATCGTACTGTTACAGGGCACCTGCCCAGTGGTGGGATTAAATAATATAACAACAGGTTCTCTGCCTTAATGACTGCTTTAAGTATATAAAAAAGATATACTGAAAGATAATTTATTATTTTGTGCATTTAATACTTAAATAAGAACAATAAAAGAAGTACACAGAACTAGATTATGCTATAAGAAAGTTTTAAAATATTAATGAAAAATATTAAATAATATCTGACAAAAAACAATTAAAAATGTTATTTAAGAGATTACCATATTGTTTCTTTATAAAAATTAAAAAAAATTTTTTTTAATTTTTCCGAAGTTAGAAGCGGGGAGGTAGACAGACTCCCCGCAAGCGCCCGACCAAGATCCACCCGGCATGTCCACCAGGGGGCGATGCTCTGCCCATCTGGGGTGTTGCTCCGTTGCCGCCAGAACCATTCTAGCGCCTGAGGCGGAGGCCATGGAGTTGTCCTCAGCACCTGGGCCAACTTTGCTCCAATGGAGTCTCGGCTGCAGGAGGGGAAGAGAGAGATAGAGAGGAAGGAGAGGAGGAAAGGTGGAGAAGAAGATGGGCGCTTCTCTTGTGTGTCCTGACCAGGAATCGAGCCCAGGACTTCCACATGCCAGGCTGACACTCTACCGCTGAGCCAACAGGCCAGGGCCCATATTGCTTCTTGATTGGCTTCCTCAGTTACAATTTTTTTTCACCCATGAACAGAATGAACATTACTACAGGCGCTTAGAATATGCTGTTGCACAGATGAACATTAAAGAAAAGAATAAGAAATGTAAATTCGTGATTTTTCACATTGGGCAGCTGCCCAGGCGCCCACCTTAGAGAAAACCCTGATTATAAGTGCCATTTTAACAACCGGTTCGCTGTACTCCACAAGAAATTAGGTATCAGTTCTGCCAAACCAGTGTGACCGGCTGAATCCCACCACTTCCGCTGCCCCAGTAGACTCTGAGAGGCTGTGCATGCAAGTATACTGCCACTGACCATGATGCCCTTGCTTTTAAAAGGGATTTATAACGCTTGGAGCAATTAGATACAGATGTGTATGTTTATGTCTGTGTCTATGAATGTCTCTTGTGTCTGATGTGTGTGTCTGTGTATATGTATGTATGTATCTGTGTGTCTTGTGTGTGTTTCTGTGTGTGTGTATACCTTCATTTTACAGAAGAGGAAATCACAGTGCAGAGGGTCAGAGTGGCCTGCCTAGGCCACAGGGATATTGTGATGGAGCTGGGACCTGACAACAGGGCTGGGCAAATAAATGATCTGGACTGTCTTATTGACTCCCAGATCCTTTAACTCACTTTCTTTATTCTTTACTAAAAATCATGAGAAATTGGCTTTTTTCTCAGCAGTTTACCACTTAGTCAGATAATCACCAAACTTAAAGAGTAATGAATCAGTTACCTCCTGGTGCCTAAAGAGAGATATAAGTAAGAGCAATCACCATTATCATTCCTCTTTTTTTTTCTTCTTTAATTTTGAAAGAGACAGGGAGAGAGAGATAGAAAGACAGGAACATCAAGCTGTTCCTATATGTACCCTCACTGGGGATGGAACCAGCAACCTCTGCACTTTGGGACAACGCTCCAATCAACCAAGCTATCCAGCCAGTGCTATCACTCCTCTTTTTCTGAGTCTTTTGCTAGTGTGTGTGTGTGTGTGTGTGTGTGTGTGTGTGTGTGTGTGTGTGTGTAAAGTGTAAGTATTAGGTACTTGGCAGAATTGGATCAGTTGTGTGTATTTTCCTATCTGATGCCTTAAGAGGAACATTACGAGTAGAACTGCAGTGTTGGTCTTGTGGTTCCATGTTGGCAAAGGTGCTGACCCTGAGAAAGAGGCAGGCATTGTATTGTGAAGCCAGGATTCCTGCCCAGGACAACGGCAGCAGGGGCAGAGAGACTTCGCAGGGCACACCTGACCATTCAGGGCACTAACAGGCGCTTCCAGTGCCACCCCTTTCCCAGCTGCCCTCACCTGCCCCACTGTTCATCTTTTGCCCTGTCTTCATTTCCACACCTCTGTGTTTTCTGCCTCCGCTCCCAGACTCTAGTTTGCTTTTTTGTAAAGCTGTATATATTTTAAAAGCCATAAATGTCTTTGTCTGACTCAGGAAATGTTTTCAGACATAATTACTGCCTTGAGAAGAACTTGAAAAACTCTAAATTGTAAGTAATGTGTAGCGCAATTATAAACGCAAATACCTGAAGATACAGGAAATCGCACACACACAGAGAAGTATATTTATAGCAATCAAATAAATATATTCAGAAATGCATTCTCTGGTAACTTATCTTAATTGTTTGGTAATTATTTACTGAAGTTTATTTTAGAAAATGGCAGGCCTAAGAATAACTAGAGAACTCCTACACCCTATGTCAAGTCAAAGTCATCTATTGGGAGGCATCTAACACTCTTTTTGATGGGTTTTGTTATCTTTTACTGACAGACTCTGAAGGTAAAGGACAGTTTCTCCAACATCAAAGCCCAGTCCAATGGATTCCTAAAATACCAAGACATTTCAACCCGAATGAAGGCAATACCATAAGCCACATCTGTTCTCTTGGAAGAACTAAAGTGGATCAACACACAACTTACTCCAAAGTGAGCCTGTAAAGGTGCTGGAAAACAAATAAATTCACAAGAGCAAGGGAAAGCAGGATGTTAGAAACTGTTGTCAGCCATATTTTCAGGTTTTATAGAAAGCAGATTCCTCTTGGGTATGGTGCGCAGTTAGCTTTTCTGCTCACATATGGCCCTTTTCAGCTCTTTGCTACAAATTCCCATTTTAATTCTACATTCCCCTCCTGACTTGCAACACAGGACTCAAACTTAGATTTAAATCTATTGCACATTTTGTTTCTTCTACCCACTGGATGCTCTATGATTAAATCTCCACGTGTAACCAGACTGCTGGTCTGGGGCAGAGCTGTATGTTAATTCATTAAATGAGGGTAGCCGTAACTCTTCATTAGTGTTCTTAAAAAAACAAAACACTTTATTGAGATATAAATTATATACAGAACACTTTGCCCACTTAAAGCATACAATTCAGTGGTTTTTCAGGGTTGTACAACCATCACCACAATCTAAATTTAGGACATTTTCATCACCCCGAAAAGAAACTCTATACCCATTAGTTGGCATCACCACTCCTCATTTTTCTCCCTTCCCCAGACACTGGCAACCAATAACTTACTTTCTGTCTCTATAGATATGCTTATTCTGGACATTTTATATAAATGCGAGTTTGGGGACTGGCTTCTTTCCCTAAGCATAATGTTTTGAAAATTCATTCATGTAGCATGTATCAGAACTGCATTCCTTTTTCTTGCTAAATGAAAAGTCATTGTGGACAAACTGCATTTTGTTTACCCATTCATCCAGTGCTAGGCATTTGGATGGTCACCACTTTGGAGGCCATTATAAATAATGTTACTGTGAATAGTCACATCCAAGTTTTGGGGTGGAGAACATTTTTCACTTCTCTTGGGTTGACACCTGGAAGTGGCAATGCTGGAACAGCTGGTAGGTAACACTATGTTTAACCTTTCAAGGAACTGCCAAGTGTCTTCCAGAGAGGCTACATCATTTTACATTCCCACCATCAGTGTGTGAGGGTTCTAATTTTTCCATATCCTTGCCAACTTTGTTACTGTGTATCTATTTTCTTTTCTTTTTTCCCTTAGGTGACAGGAGGGGAGATAGTGACACAGATTTCCATATGCACCCTGACCAGGATCCACCTGGCAACCCCATATAGGGTCAATGCTCAAGTACTGAGCTATTTTTAGCACTTGAGGCTGATGCACTCAGACCAACTGAGCTATTCTCAGCACCTGGGCCAATACTCGAACCAATAGAGCCACTGACTGTGGGAAGGAAAGAAGGAGAAAAAGGGGAGAGGGAGAGGAAAAGGAGCAGACGGTCACTTTCTGTGTGCCTGGACCAGGAATTGAACCTGGGATGTCCATAGACTGGGCTGACACTATCCACCGAGCCAGTGACCAGGACCTTTTTTTTTTTTTTTCACTTTAGCCATTCTAATGGGTTTGAAGTGACCCATAGGGGTTTTACAGAACCCTAATGGGTTCCTGCTTTCCTAAATGAACTCTATGGCATGGCCATCAGGTAGGGTGGGGTATGGGTAGCAAGCAGAAAGGGCTGGCTTTAGGGTGCTGGCCTGCTGCCCCCCAACTTAGTCCCAAACATGCGGTAGCTCATGATGAACCATGGGAAACAGGGGTAGAGAGTATGGAAGAACCCAGCAATTTTTCTTCCTTCATTAACAGCTCCCTTCCACCTCCTCCTCTTTCTGTTCCTGACACTCTCACGCCTACTATTTGGAACAAACATCCAAACACTTTTAGAAGTTTCCATTTGTCACTTTATAATTCCAGTGCCAGCTCTTTGGGGAAAGAATATTTAGAAATAGTGCTTGCTTGGTAAAGTGAGTGGGCAATGTACAAAACCCACACCCAAACAATCTTTAGAAATCCTGAGGCATTTTAGAACTGCTCACTAACACATTTAATCCCATATTTGGGTCTGGAAAATGTCCCAGCTCTGACAGAGTCATCGTGTGTCATCATCCCTCAACCTGAGAACCTGAGGGACCCATTAATATAAACACAAGGGCACCCACTCTGTTCATTTGGCGGTAGGAGAATCATTTTTGAAAAATGCTTGGCTGTGTATATAAAAATATTTTGGGTCCCTGGGAAAGTAGATGGAGAAGGCAGGAGCTGCCCTCTGCCTTAAGTGCTCCAGAGTTGCGTGCCAAGAGCTATGTTTAGAAATATTTCCCTGAAGCTTCACAAACCATTATACAAGTGGTCCTACAGCATAAAAGTGATGTCATCCTATCAATTACCCCGGTTAAGAAAATCACTTCATATATATATGCAAGACTCCAACAGAAATAAAATCAGGATTAAAGCAGCCCAGGCCCTGCATGAGAAATTAAATGCCCCTAGCTCTTCTTTGTTTAATATCTTGGTATTTGATCTCCATGGAACTCAGTTGCCAAAGATGATTTTCAAGCATATATTTTACATGTGTTTATGTGATCACAGCTTTATGTGAAAACAGATAAGCCTTGTTTTATTTAGGAGTTACATAACTTGGAAGAGCCATAGCCTGGGGCCTGTCAGAAGTAATGTTGTAAATTAAGAGTCCTTTTCACAACAAATGAGGGTCTGCCTACCTGAGAGGAGGGTCTGCATTGAGCATGGTAAGAGCTTGAGAACCACTTCCTACTCACAGAATAAGATGAAGATGAGTGAATGCCCGGAGGAGAACTGCTGAGGGATAATTAACACTTTCTTTAAGTGGGAACCTGGAAGACCTTAGAAAATTTGTGTCTGAAACCTGTGAAGTTAACATTTCTCTTCCAACATAAAGGAAGGCAAGTGAAATTTATAACAGGTAAATAGGGATAAAACCTCACATACTTTTTAACCATAGTTTAAATTCCATTTAACTCTTTTTAAAAATATTTTATTCTTTTACTTTATTTTATTTTTTTAATTCATTTTAGAGAGGAGACACAGAGAGAGAGAGTGAGGGTGAGAGAGAGAGAGAGAGAGAGAAAGGGGGGAGGAGCTGGAAGCATCAACTCCCATATGTGCCTTGACCAGACCAGTGCAGGGTTTTGAACTGGCGACCTCAGTGTTCCCAGATCGACACTTTATCCACTGCACCACCACAGGTCAGGCTTAAATTCCATTTAACTCTTGATCCAACTGTAGTAACAATAAGTTAAATGAGTTTAATGGCTTTGATGGTTTCTGCAATTTTAAGAAAAATGACACACAAGAAACCAATTTTACTATAGGCTAATTGATAAGAACAAGAGCTCATCAACGTTATAATGAAATGACATTGAACTGCAGTAGGCAGTTAGACAGACATGGGCAGGGTAAGGACTATAGGCCAAGCATAGAAGGCCACCAGGGCAACAAGCCCCAGGTGCCTCGCAATGGGAAACAAAGACCTCGCCCCCAGGGTGACCTTGCCTCCCTTAGTTGATCTTGCAGTTTAGACCCCCTGATTTCACATTGTTAGTCATGGAAGTTGGACCTTCCCCTGAGCTTTTCTCCCCTGGCATATCACTAGTTTTGTGGTTTAAGAACCCTTATAGGAGGAACAACCAAGAAAGCTGGAGAGTAAGACTTAAGCATTATCCCCTAGGCCTCAGTGTATTTCAGCTCCAGGCCCAGAAAAGCAGCAAAACCAAATAAAGGAGAGCCAAGGTTGACCGGAGGACAAAGTCATTGACTACTGACCCCTTGCCACTGACCAATGAGTGGCACACCCTAAGAAAACACACCTATAAAGCTGATGAGTATTCTATTAAGATCATCCTCTGGGACTTCCCTTAAAATCCCCACCCTTAAAATCCTTTAGGACAAAGGTCCCAGCACAGTCTCCTTCTAGGAGTATGCCTGCACTTTCCCCCTCCTCCTTCTCCTCTTCTCCCCCCCCCCCCCCCCCGGCACATTTTCCTTGCCCCTTTCTTTTTTCTAAGCTCTGAAGGATCCCACAGGACTTACAACCAAAGGAGCAGTGGGCAGTGGCAGCTCATCCTGAGCTAACCCCCTGAACTTGTCTCCAACGTCTCCTTTTCTCTAACTTTCTTCCTGCCTGACCAATAAACTCTTCCTTTAGTTGCTGCATTTTGTCTCTTGATTGAATTCTTTCTCTCATGAACATAAGAATTGAGATCTCATCGCTCCCCCATAATAAAAAAAACTAAATGATGTTATTTGAGGACCTGCTATAGTATATTGTTTATAATACATTAGAGGGTTTTCCTTAGAAAAGAAGTATTATTCATTTCTAGTAAAGTCTCCTTCCTCTCTAAAACTCATCCTTCTAATTTAGCAATCTTACTTTTTTATTTTTAATCTCTAATGTCTTGGACTTAATAGGAATGTCATGAGAACTGAATGAATGAAAATGTGTATTTTGTATAGACGTTTTGGCTTCTGGAAGATCCTGCAGATTACTGTCAGCTCTCTATTCCCTTTCTTACTCAGTAATGACTTAACACACCATGGCAGTGACAATACAGGAGGCTGATGAATGGGAATGGAATGGCCTCGCTAATGTAAGTGGGGTCAATGTAGCTTCTGTGGGTCAGATGCAATTTTGATGAGCTAATGACTTCGGAAAGCCATTTTCTAGGCTACTATTTTGTCTTTATTTCTTAGAACATTTTTCTCAAGGGGAAAATATACAGAGATGTAAAAGCTGTTTCGCCATCCAGAAAATCCCAGCTGGAGACTCTACACTGACCACCACATTGTCTCACCCCATAGCTCTGCCTCCTTAGTTAGAATCACTAAATCTAAGGGTTTGGACTCCAACAAGCCCATAGTCATGCCTGGTTCTAGAGACTGTACTTCAACATGGGTGAGGCAAAAAAAATCTATTTTATTCTAGTCTACCACTGTTGGGCAGATAAAATATATTATGCTCACTTTGTTAAAGATGGCATTGCCCACGGGGAAGCCCATTGCCCAGGTGATATTGGTTGACCTTATGCTTGGGATGGGTGTAATTATATTATTGTGTGTGGGAGACAGGCTGTAAGCAGGCAGGGTCGTTATAGCCCAAGGCTTAGTTTTAAGAGTAAGCTTTGCCCCACACCCTTGACTGATTGGATGATGTGGGGTGGTGCACTCTCATGAGGAATCCTCCCATTATGCCTCAGATAAGTGACTTTGTATCAGAGACTTTCTTGTTTGTAGATTGGATTAAAGGTTTGGATTTCTACACTATAAAGTAGGGCAGACAGGGAGCTTGCTCTCTTGGTTCCTGAGATTAGCATTAGAAAGGAGAGCAGAGAAAGGCCATGTGGAGGAGGAGAGGAGAAGCAGCCAAGATGGCAGAGTGCTGAGGAAGAAGCCAGTTTGTGCAGAGTTTGTGTAGAGAGAAGGAGATGGGGAACAGAGGTGAATAAGTCTGGTGAGCTAGAAACCTTTAATGCTAGGAAACTCGGATAAGTCAGCAGCTTTGTGAGCACTGAATGAGTGGGTTTTGGAGCCCAGTGTGTATTTTTACTTGCCTGCCGGGTGCAAGCTAGGATTAAAGCTGATGCCGTTGTTTCATTACCATCTGTCCGAATCTAATGCAAACCTGCATGAGCCAGGCGGCTGTGATGGTGGCCATGGCTACTGGCTTTACAACCAAATTTCTTATACTCACCAAAAGTCCTCTCACAAAGCAATACCCACAACAACAATGACAGAAAAACCCAAAACATAGAAAACAAAACAGAAAGCAACTGAGTTCTCTGTTGAGTTCATTAATGGGAGTCAGATTAGCCAATGAGTTGAACTTCTGCATTACAAAATTAGTGCTGTTATAGGATAAACTTATTAATTTTTTGAGTTGCATAGACTACCACTGATGACTACTACTGTACTGTCTCAATAAGATTGCTTATATATAAAAATATTTACTAGGAGTTCTGCTTGTCAGGAGCCATTTAAATTACAAGTCGTGTGGTCTCCGTATCCGTGGCTAACTAAGCATAGTAGGAATGGCTTAGGATTTAGCAACAGAGCTTAGATAACCAAGAACAACATCGAGGTCTGAGATCTAGGCAAATTATTATTAGGATATCAGGATAGTCACCACAGACATCCAGAGTCATCCAGAATTTCAAGGTGAATCAACAAGTTCAAAGCAGGAGATCAAAATATCTGTGAGTAACGAGTACAGAGTTCATACTGACCAGGAGGCTGGAAACCAGGTATACTGAGAGCAAACACAACAAAAGATACTGAACAAAGCAGACTGGGTGGTCACAGCTGGTTGGAAATCTGAGAGAAAGAAAAAGAGGCTGGAAGCTGCTTCGTCTGCCATGAGATTTTATATCCTTCCTATTAGGGCAGCAGTCAAGCTCCCAGTGGGACACAAGTGACCTACAGGTGAGTGGGGACGTGCCACAGGGCAAGTGTGCAGGGGAGGAGGAAGGAAGGTTTTGCCAGGTTACTCTTACAGCCATCTGAAATTCCCTCTATAGTCAAGTGTCACTTACATGACAGGGATCCCATAAGATTATAGGAGCTGAAAATTTTCTATTTCATAGTTATAATGTAGCTGCCATAATATTGTTACAATGTGTTTGTGTTTTAAGCTAAGTGTTATTACAAAAAGAGTCAAAAAGTTTAAAAATATTATAAAGTTTATGGTCCCTGTCCAGTTGGCTCAGTGAATAGAGAGTTGGCCGGGTATGTGGAAATCTCAAATTCGATCTCCAGTCAGGGCACACAGGAGAAGCGACCATCTACTTCTCTTTCCCTCCCTTTCCCTTTCTCTCCTTCTTCCCCTCCCTCAGCCAGTGGCTTGATTGGTCCAAGTGTTGGCCTGAGGATAGCTTGGTTGATTTGAGCATCAGCAGATGCCGGGTGGATTCCAGTCGGGGCACATATGGGAGTCTATCTCTCCTCTCACTTAAAAAAAAGTTTATAAAGTTAAGAAGTTACAGTAAACTAAGGTTAATTTGTTATTGAATAAAATATATTTTTAATAAATTTAGTGTAGTTTGTACAGTGTTTGTAAGGTTACAGCAGTATACAGTAATATCATTACCAGCTCACTTCTTACTCACCCAGAACAACTTCCACTCCTGCAAGCTCTATTTATGCTAAGTGCCCTACACAGTAGTACCATTTTTCATCTTTTATACTGTACCTGTTCTATGTTTAGATATATTTAGACACACAAATACTACCACTGTGTTACTATGGTCTACAGTATTCGGTAGCCTAGATGGAATAGGCTGTACCTGATTGTCTAGCTGTGCAGTAAGATATGCCATCTAGGTTTGTGTACATGCACTCTATCATGTTTGAATAAATTGCCTGATGCCAAAATTGCCTAACAACACAGTTCTCAGAACACATCCCTGTTTTTAAGCGATGCATGACTGTACTTGGATCTCTTCTATGTCCTGCCTACTTCTGACAGAGGCCAAGCAGTCCATATAAGTGAAACAATTACTTAGCCCAAGGCTCAGTGTGTCCCTGAATTTGTAAGAGGTCCTTTCCCTCAATTGGCCCTAAAATTGCAGAGGCAGGAGCGCCAGGGAAATAACCGATGGAAAGAAATTGAACTCCCTTTAATTACTTAAGAGAAAAAATGTAATTACACCCATCTAGGCCATGAAGTCATCAGAAACTCTATAAGGAAAATCAGCTTAGACTTTATTATTTGATTTATCATGAAAAAATAGAATGAAGTTTTTTAAAAAACTTTTTTTAAAGGCTCCATGTGGTATAATTTGCAGCAAATTTCCACTCGGGGAAGGAAATTGGATCAGGGTGTTGATTATTTCTCCCTTGATATAGAAACAAAGGTGATGATTTAAGATTCTCCTTCGAGGAGGAGCCTTTTAGTAGCTAAGTGCTTTCCGTTAGTGTCTCTTAATAAACCTGGGACAATCGCCTAATTGTAGCACAGCTGGGACCAGACTTCTTGTTAATTAAACACCAGTGATGGGCAGGTCTTCATCTCTTTCCTGAGTTTGACCACAATGAAGTGGCTGGAGGTGCTCTCTCAAGGGAGTACTTCTCTTCTACCAAAACACAGGAAACATTTCAAAATGTGAAAGCCAGAGCAGCCCCAGTGGCAGGGGTTTTAGGAAACTGTGTTTAGAGTTCAGACCCAAGTTGACAACTCCCTTATTACCTCCTGTAGGGAAGTATTTACTTGTCAGGTTTTATACCCCACAACCCTCTGGGTTTCAGATATTGATTTCTTAAAAAATTGTGGTAAGATAGACCTAACATAAAATTTACCATTTGACCAGAGGAAGACAGAGAGAAAGAGAGACAGACAGACAGGAGGGGAGAGAGATGAGAAGCATCAACTTGTAGTTGTAGCACTTCAGTTGTTCATTGATTGCTTTCTCATATGTGCCTTGATCAGGGGGCTCCAGCTGAGCCAGTGACCTCTTGTTGAAGCCAGTGGCCTTGACCCAAGCCAGCAACCATGGGTTCATGTCTATGATCCCACGCTCAAGCTGGTGAGCCTGCGCTCAAGCCAGTGATCTTGGGGTTTTGAACCTGAGTCCTCAGCATCCCAAGCCAATGCTCTATCCACTGCACACTGCCTGGTCAGGCCCATTGACCACTTTTAAGAGGCATTAAATATATTCACATTGTGCAACTGTCATTACCATCCATTTCCAAAATGCAAAACTGACATTCCATACCCATTAAACAACTCCCCCCAACCCTCGGCAACTATCATTCTACTGTGGACAAAAAAGGGGCCACATGCTGAACCTGGCAAACTCAGGGAAAGCCTGCATGGTGGCCTTGCAGCCTCAAAGACCTCAAGTAGCTACACAGGATGGTCTAAAATTAAAACTGTCTAACTAAAAGCAGTTCATAGCGGGTAGTCATGTCTTAGGGAGGTATTTTTCTCTAACAAAGGTCAATGCTTACCTTAATCTAGCCTGTCTGTTGTCCTTTTTGCATCCACTATAATGTACCTGATAGCATGTTTTTAACTTGTAAGGGTAATCTTTTCCCGCCCCCCTCAGGGCAGGCATCCCACCAGAGCAGGAACCAACAAACCCCCTCATTATTATTGTTATCATGTTAATTGCTAACTATTAATTATCTTATTCCTGCCTATGTAAAAGAAGTTTCAATTTATACATTTTTACTTTTTATCCAATCCCAAAGATTCCCCCACCACCGCTTTGCTTTCTCCCACCTGTCTCCCTAATGTATCACCCATCAATTTCATGTAACCACCTTACGTCTTCCCCTTTGATTCTTATGTATAAAATAAGTGGTGAAGCCACCATTTTCCAGCACTTTCTCAATCTGTTGAGACTTTGCTACCTGGCAATTGTTGACAGTTTGGCTCAAATAAACTCATAAAAAATTCGTACAGGTTTAAAAATTTCTTACATTGACACTACTTCCTGTTTACGAATTAGAATACTCTAGGTTCTTCATATGAGAGAAACCATACAGTATCTTTGATTTTGTCACGGCCTTATTTCTCTTAGCATAACATCTTCAAGGTTCATCTATTTTATAGTGTTGGGCAGATAAAATATATTATGCTCACTTTGTTAAAGATGGCGCTGCCCACATGGAAGCCCGTCACCCAGGTAATATTATTTGCCCTTGTGCTTGGGATGGGTGTGGGGGAAAGGCCAGGTTGTTATGACCTAAGGCTTGGCTTTAAGAGTAAGCTCTTCCCCACACCCTTGACTGATTGGATAATGTAGGGTGGTGATGTAGGGAGGAATCCCATTATGCCTCAGATGGGTGGCTTTGTATCAGAGACTTTCTTGTATGTATAATTGGATTAAGGGTTTGGATTATCTATGCTATAAACTGGGGCAGTCCGGGAGCTGAGCTCTCTCTCTCGGTTCCTGCTATCCCCATTGCAGGGGCCTCCCTGATCCCTTGACCTCCATGGGAAAAGCTGGTTCTCTGCTTCTCCCTTGTCTTCTCTTGTGGCTTGCCTGTATTGGTGAGACACCAATAAACAGAATGGCCTACCATCCTCCGACTCTGCCATTTCTTCACCGTCAGCCCGAATCCAATGGGAACCTGCATGTGAATGGCCACGATGGCGGCTCCTGGCCTTACAATTGGCGTAGTCTTTGGCAGGATTCGATACAGTTCGGCATGGAGCCACCACCACCTTTGAGTGGTGGAGTAGAGGACTGGTTGCTGTTATGGTTTTCCATAGCTGTTTTTTGGGGGACTGTTGGATGGCTGACTTTTACAGCCATGCGTGAGGAAACCGAGAGCTCTATGGAAGAGGCTGCCCAGGACCTGCAATCTGAGCAGCAGAAGGAGCTGGAGGAAACGTGGGAGAAAGAGATGCCAACCCTGGAGCTGGAGAAAGTGCTGGAGGAGGAGGCCGACCAGGTTTGCGAGATTCGCCTGGAAATGGAGCAGACGCTGGAGAAGGAATCACAGGTTCATGAGTTGCAGATTGCCCTGGATGTTGTGGAGAGCCAGCAGCGGCGGGAGGCCAGGGCTGAAGCCAAGGCTTGGGCTGAGGCTGAGGCAGGTGCTGTAAGGCCCATGGAGCAGAAAGCAGCAGCAGCAGGGGGCTCGAGCCCAGCAGCAGGAGCTGATGTTTTCAGTTCCTCTTTGGAGGATGAGGAGAATTGGTCTGGAATTGTGATCCGCAGCCTCCAGAAGGTGAGAGCCCAGCAGCAAGGAGTAGCTACGCTGCCGGTAGGTCTGCGATTTTGGGACATAGGGGTGGATGCCATCATGCTCCCCAGAGCAAAGATGGAAATGCTGACTGCCATTGCCACGTGCTTCTCTTTAGGACAGTGTGAAACTTGCCATGATGGCAGGAATGAGGGGGGAGGCTAAAGCCCTATGTGTGTGGACTGATTTCCTGGACTACGACCCGAGTGAGCACAAGCTCCTTTGTTGAATGAACTTACGAATTTTGGACAATGTGAAATACCCTGATGGGGGTGGTGATGGCTTTGCTGGAGGCCTTCCTACCCAGGGAAGCCTTTCAAACGGCAAGGAAGAAGGCCGAGGACATTTTGCGCTTTCGGCAAAGTGCTCAGAGACTGGTGAAATGTGTGTACCTTTGTAATTTTTGAAATTGTATGATTTGTCATGTTGTAATTTGTGTAATGTGCCTAATTTCCTTGTACGGGGATGCCAGTGGTGTAGATTGTGGGTAGTAAAGTGAGCATAAGGGTGGATTGTTGGGCAGATAAAATATATTATGCTCACTTTGTTAAAGATGGCGCTGCCCACATGGAAGCCCGTCACCCAGGTAATATTATTTGCCCTTGTGCTTGGGATGGGTGTGGGGGAAAGGCCAGGTTGTTATGACCTAAGGCTTGGCTTTAAGAGTAAGCTCTTCCCCACACCCTTGACTGATTGGATAATGTAGGGTGGTGATGTAGGGAGGAATCCCATTATGCCTCAGATGGGTGGCTTTGTATCAGAGACTTTCTTGTATGTATAATTGGATTAAGGGTTTGGATTATCTATGCTATAAACTGGGGCAGTCCGGGAGCTGATATCTCTCTCTTGGTTCCTGAGTTCCTGAGGTTAGTGTTAGAGAAGAGAGCAGATTAAGGCCACGTGGAGGAGAGAAGCAGCCGAGATGGCAGAGTGCTGAGGAAGAAGCCAGTTTGTTAAGAGTTTGTGCAGGAGGAGATGGGAAACAGAGGTGAATAAGTCTGGTGAGCTGGAAAGCTTTGATTCTAGGAAACTCGGATAAGTCAGTAGCTTTGTGAGCACTGAATGTGAGGGTTTTGGAGCCCAGTGTGTGTTTTTGCTTGCCCGCCGGGTGCAAGCTAGAATTAAAGCTGATGGCTCACCAGTTTTTGGCTCCTGTGTTTCATTACCGACTGTTCGAATCTAACATGAACCTGCGTGGGTCAGGCTGCTGTGATAGTGGCCTCGGCCACAGGCTTTACATATAGCATGTGTCAGAATTTGCTTCTTGGCCCTCACCGGGTAGCTCAGTTGGTTAAAGCATTGTTCCAACATGCCTAATGTAAAGCCAGTAGTCGCGGCCACCATCACAGCAGCCTGACCTGTGCAAGTTCGCATTGGATTCGAACAGTCGGTAATGAAACACAGGAGCCAAGAACTGGTGAGCCATCAGCTTTAATTCTAGCTTGCACCCGGCGGGCAAGCAAAAACACACACTGGGCTCCAAAACCCACACATTCAGTGCTCACAAAGCTACTGACTTATCCGAGTTTCCTAGAATCAAAGGTTTCTAGCTCACCAGACTTATTCACCTCTGTTTCCCATCTCTTCCAGCACAAACTCTTAACAAACTGGCTTCTTCCTCAGCACTCTGCCATCTTGGCTACTTCTCCTGGCCTTCACGTGGCCTTACTCTGCTCTCCTCTCTAATACTAATCTCAGGAACCCAGGAACCTAGAGAGAGAGAGCTCCCGGACTGCCCCAGTTTATAGCCTAGAAAATCCAAACCTTTAATCCAATTATACAAACAAGGAAGTCTCTGATACAAAGTCACCCATCTGAGGCATAATGGGATTCCTCCCTACATCACCACCCTACATCACCACCCTACATCATCCAATCAGTCAAGGGTGTGGAGAAGAGCTTACTCTTAAACTAAGCCTTAGGCTATAACGACCCAGCCTGCCCACAGCCTGTCCCAGAACACACATTCCAAGCATAAGGCCAAATAATATCACCTGGGTGATGGGCTTCCATGTGGGCAGCTCCATCTTTAACAAAGTGAGCATAAAATATTTTATCTGCCCAACACCTAAATTGTGGTTTAATCCCTCCTTAGAGCACATACAAGAATCAACCAGTGATACCATGAGTAAGTAGAACAACAAATTGATGTTTTTCTCTCTCTCTCCCATCCTCTCTCTCTAAGAATCAATTTAAAAAAATTTAAAAAATGAATTTGCTTATTTTTTAAGGCTGAATAATATTCCATCATATGTATATATCAAATTTTGTTTGTCCTTCTATCCATTGATGGACACTTGGCTTGTTTCTACCTTTTTACTCTTGTGAATAATGCTGTTATGAGCATGGACATTTAAATAACTGTTTGAGTCTCTGCTTCCATTTCTTTTGAGTATATGTATACTCAGAACTGGAATTGCTAGATCATGATTCTGTTTAATTTTTTGAGGAAGTGCCATAGCATTAGATACTAATCTTTTCACCTACTGTTTCTGTCTTGTTTGGTCCCTGAGCCTGTCCTGAGGCAGGCTAGGGCTTTGCACACAGATAAACAGCATAGCTGTACTGACATTTAGCATTTGTTTGCTGGTGGCCCTGGGTGACCTAGTGCTCATTTGCATGCACAAGACTCAGCAGGCCCCGCCCTTCACTACATCTCTTGAACCTGCATTCCCTTTCCTAGACTGGGGCTGAAGTCCAGCTCACATATTGGGGGCAAGGCACCTAGCATGGCCCTAATGGTTCTGTCCTCCCGGATATTCAGCACTGACCACTCTGCTTGTCATGACCATGGGACCTTAGTAGTAAGGCAGGATGATTCCTCCACTGAGGACCATGGGTGAGGGAAGGAGGTTGAGCATGGGCAGTACCCACTGAGCAAATGACTCTGGCTACAGGCTAATTCAGGCTGCGGCCCCATTTAAATTGCCCTGAGCATATGTTAAAGGGTGTGAGTTACAATCAGGCACCAGGATGTGGAAAGTCACCAGAGAAGAATTAGGATTCTTTCTGATCTGAAGAAGGGCTCTCTACTAGAATAAGGTGACCAGATGTCCTGCTTTTGGCGGGACAGTCCCTATTTTTAACAATCTGTCCCATGTCCCACGGCATTTTTAAAAAGTCCCAGTTTTTGGAAAGAATACATGAAAAGCTAGGGAACGGCAGGAGAACGGGAAGGAAATATACAGTTTTCCGCAGGGAGACCCGCCTTGACCTGTAAGAGCCCACACTGCTGCAAGAGCTGGGTGCCTCGTGCGGGCCTCAAAACGAACAACTTCAGGCGGGATGTACCTGCTGGGGCGGCGGCTGCCAAGTCCCCTAACTTCCCATAGGCCTGCATCCTGTACGCCGGCATGTGGCTCCGGGCTCCGTGAGGCACAAGCCGCTTGGTCTCCAGCGGTTGGCGGGGCTGGACATGGGAGCGCAGCCGCTGAGCAGGCCAGCAGCGCTACCCTGCCTGCTCCCGCCCACTCGTGCAGCTCTGGCATCAGTTTCGGGACTGTGTAACCCAACCCCTCTGACTCACTCAGAACTAATGGTGCGACTGAATGCGTTTTTTCTATGGTAAGTAAAGTGTGGACATCAGAAAAATCACAGTTAAGTGTTGAGATTTTGAAAGCCATTTTATGTGTGAAATATAATTTAACAAATTTTTGTGAAAAATTTCATGACCTTTTAAACAACGACAGCAATCTACTAAAAAAATTCACTCAAATGAGAAATATGCCAAAGAATAAAATAATACTATACATAATTTTTAAAAATGTATTATGTTTGCAAATTGTACTTATGGTGAAATTAAAAAAAATATATTACAATACTATTTTTGCATTCTATGAAAATTTCTTTTGCTCCATGTAAAGCCAGTAGTCACAGAAATTATCACAGTCGCCTGGCCAGTGCAGGTTCACATTAGATTTGGACAGTCCGTAATGAAGCAACGAAGCCAAGAACTGGTGAGCCATCAGCTTTAATTCTAGCTTGCACCTGGCGGGCAAGCAAAAACACACACTGGGCTCCAAAACCCACTCATTTAGTGCTCACAAAGCTACTGACTTATCCAAGTTTCCTAGAATCAAAGGTTTCTAGCTCACCAGACTTATTCATCTCTGTTCCCCATCTCCTTCTCCAGCACAAACTCTGCACAAATTGGCTTCTTCCTCAGCACTCTCACATCTTGACTGCTTCTCCTGGCCTCCACGTGGCCTTAATCTGCTTTCCTCTCTAATACTAACCTCAGGAACCGAGAGAGAGCAAGCTACTGGTCTGTCCCACTTTATAGTGTAGAAATCCAAAGCCTTAATCCAATCTACAAATAAGGAAGTCTCTGATACAAAGTCACTCATCTGAGGCAAAATGGGATTCCTCAGGAGAGCACACCACCCCACATCATCCAATCAGTCAAGGGTGTGGAGAAAAGCTTTATCTTAAAACTAAGCCTTAGGCTATAACAACCTGGCCTGCTTACATTACAGCCTTTCCCCGACACCCATCCCAAGCATAAGGGCAAATATTATCACGTGGGTGACAGGCTTCCATGTGGGCAGCGCCATCTTTAACAAAGTGAGCATAATATATTTTATCTGCCCAACACTCCATATAGATCAAATTTTTAATCAAGAACCCTCCTCCCCGCCCCCCCCCCCCCCCGGTCAATGGTGTCCCACTTTACCAATTTTAAAATCTGGTCACCTTATACTAGAAGCAGGGTTAGCAAGAGGGAGCAAGGCCTCAGGACCACAGCCTTAGCAGTTCTAGCCTCCATGAAAAGCAGACAGTGCAGGGTCCAGAGCACTAGCCCACTGACTTGGTCTGAGTTGAGGAAGAAACAACCATACCTGGGGCATGCAGGTCCCTGGCACATCCTCTGCCATTGGATACCAGATGGCTTCTGAGCCAACAGACTCAGCCTTCTGAAACTGCCAAACTCTGTGAGTGCAGATTTAGGAACGTAGTGTTGTGGGCAGGAGTAGTGAAGAGGGAGGGGTCTGACAACTGCCAACAAGCTCTAAATGAGGCCCTCCGAACCCCCATTGTGCCCAATGATGACATTGAAGCCCCCAGTGGCTTTTGTCATCTCCGTAGCCTTGAATGGCAAGACTGTCCTGCACTAAGGACTGCCAGCTCTGTTCCCCAGGTATCAGCGTTTCAGCTGAGCAACCCTTTCCTACCCGGTCTGTCTTTTCCCATGACCAATGGTTGTCAACCCTGGCTGCCCATCACAGACACCTGGGAAGCTTTTACAAAATGCGTTCACCTGGTCCCACCCCTAGGGACTACAGTTCTATCTGTCTAGGGGAGAGAGTTGGTATTACTATTTTTAAAAAGCTTCTTAGGGTTTCTAACGTACAGCCAAGGAAAGAACCACTGCTATTGTCTGGCACTGAGGTCACTGTCCTGCAGAGCATTACCTAAGAGTCTAGAAGATCAACCTGCATTAGAATCCCCTGGAGGACATGTTACAGTACAGATCTCTGGTCTCACGTCAGTTTTTGGCCCAGTAGATCTGGTGTAAGCTCTGGATGTTTTCATTTCTCACAAGTTCTCAGGTAAGGCTCAAACTCTGGCCAAGGGACCGCACTTTGAGAACCCTTGATCTAGGTCCGTGACATCCCTTAATTTTAGATTCGAGTAGCTGACAGAAATGGAAGAAATATACAGTCACACACTATATTTACTGTTTGTGGCTTCATTCATCCTCTTCCAGAGAACTGCCATTTACCTCTGAGAATCATGGAAGAAATACTAGAGCCGGGCAGCCCGAGCCTGGGAGGGTAGCACTAATAAATGACCCCTTCTTTCCATGTGCAGAATGGAAAGTCAGCGCTTAAGGACCTTCCACCCAACTCTTCCTTGTCCCTCCTCTGAAAAAATAATTAAGGAGTTAAAAGAAACATTTTGTTAAAAGGAATCAGATTTTTCTTTCTACCATGAGGGCCCCCTCTTATTGACTTGAAAAGCCTGAATGTTAGCAACACATATTTATTTCTAAATTAAAATGGTTTCTTACGATGTGATACTTCAGTGCTTGAGTTCCCCAAAGGCAGAAATGAAGCAGCTACAGAGACCCTGAATCACTTACTCTTTTGTCCCTGGTGGCCCAGAGGCCAGAACATTCAGAGGTTACAATCTGCCCTCAACAAAGAGTGTTTAGACTCTTGTTTTGAAGAGGAGTGACTCATCTTTGGGTTATTTTCTTGTCTATCTCCCATCTCTCTCCCTTCTCCCCCCTCCCCCGACAAAACTACAGGCAACGCACTTACTCTTCTTTATCTCAATGCAAAAAACACACAAATGCTGCTGGTAGTGGAACCTGACTTCCTGTTATTAAGGAGGACACACTACAATTTAATGGAGCAAGGTTTCTAAGCAAAGCAGAAAGTCAGGGTTTGCTTCCCACCTACAACTAAATAAGTCACAGCTATAAAGGAAAAGAAGAAACAAATTGAAATCTCTCCAAGGCAGGGGCACTTGATGTCATCTGTGGCGAAAACAAACACTCAGTAAGTCTTTTTTAAAAGGAGGAGCTCTAAATCTTATGGAAACAAGTACAGACAAAGTGTTCAGGCCTGCTTGTTTTATTTACTATTTCTACAAAACAGAGAGTGAAATGGGAATGGTCTTCATATTTTAAGGTCACACTGCCTTTAATCCATGCAGAGGACTTCTTTTTTTTTTTTTTAATTTCTTTTTATTGTATTCATTTTAGAGAGGAGACACAGAGTGAGAGAGAGAGAGAGAGAGAAAGAAAGAAAGAGAGAAAGGGGGGAGGAGCTGGAGGCATCAACTCCCATATGTGCCTTGACCAGACCAGTGCAGTGTTTTGAACTGGCGACCTCAGTGTTCCCAGGTTGACGCTTTATCCACTGTGCCACCACAGGTCAGGCCATGCAGAGGACTTCTTGAGGATTGTGACAATGCATTAAGATTCCCGTTTGGTCACATGAGGGTTACAGGCTTTTTAGACCCAGGACTGTTTCAGGTCTATAGGACTTCTAAATTTGGCAAATGTCAAATACTCATAGTGGATTCTTTGACCTTGGTAAGATGTCAAGTAGGGAGAGATTATTTCAAAGTGTATTATATTATATTTTTAAGATACACCGTTTCCAAGAAAAGCATGCTTTTCAGAAGGAACATGTGAATGTGCTGTGTTTTTCCTTTCCCTCTTATGAGCCCCTGCACATAGGGATTTCCTTTCTTAGTAAGTGGCTTGCACCGTCACACTGATCTTGACCAGATGTTTGTATAAAATAGTCATGGTAAAGATGATAGAAGATGGATAGATAGATGTTAGATAGATAGAGATAGGGTAAATATATATAGCTATAGATAGATGGTATAGATAGATAGGTACATAGATACACAGAAATATAGATATAGAGAGATTATAGATAAGTAAATATCCAGAGATCTAGATAGATAAATGATAGGTAGATACATGGGTAGATGATATCTAAAATAAAGATGAGAAGAAAAATAATCTATGTCCATGTACCTTAGTTAGGACACTTTAGAGCAATGGTTCTTAACCTTTTTTGAGGTACCGAACCCATCAGTTTTATATGCGCATTCACCAAACCCTTCTTTAGTGATAAATAAAATATGATATATTTTTTTCCAAATTCAAAACATAGGTATATGTTTTTTTACTGGTGCACAAAATGAGCCGTGCATGAACATCACCTTGCTCAAAGAACAAAACCAACAAAGTGCATGAACTCACAACAAATTATGGTATTACTTTATTCTGGCCTCTGCGGCAGAGGCTTCTCCGAACCCCTGAGACCGACTCATCAAACCCCTAGGGTTCGATAGAACCCAGGTTAAGAACCACTGCTTTAGAGTCTTACTACTCACTGAATTTTCCATGGACCCAGCACCAGTCTGACCAGGGAGTTTGTTAGAAATGTAGATTCTCAGGCCCTGCTCTGGACTTGCTGAATCAGAACTTGCACTTGACAAGATACCCAGGTGATTCCTTTGTACACAAGATGCACAGCTTTAGAACATCACAGCCTGGAACAGTGATTTTCAGCAACTTCTGTTTTCAGTGATGGAAATCTTCGCCCAAATGAAATCTTATATGGAAACATAAATAGCTCAGAAGCAGTATTCCTTTGATGAAGGTAGGGGTGAGGAGTCTGTCTTCCCAGCCCTCTGGTGGCATGTCCCACCCCAACCACGTCTTTGTGGCAGTTGCTTCTACTTCTATGGGGGTAGCAGGGATTCTGAGTGTAAGGACCAGTCTGAGTCTCTGAACAACATCTAAGCACTGACATATTTTGGGTAGTCAAGCAATACTAAATGATGATTAACAATAGATTTTAAGAGATGATCACGTGCTGAAGTAGAGCCCAGAAGTTCCACTGAAGGAGAAATCAAGAGAGCAGGGAGATGGCTGACTTAACACGAGATGGAGACAACACAGAGATTGGAGAAATGGCAGTAGCCCTAGGATTAGGGTTACCAGACAGAAATAGGACACCCAGTAAAATTTGAATATCAGACAAAACAACATAATACATACTTATATTACCTGAAATTCAAATTTCACTGGGCATCTTGTGTTTTGATTTGCTGAATCTGGCAATCCCAGTTCCTTTCTCAAGGGTACTTTTCTCAGCAGCGTGGGCTCCAAGAGTCTCACTCAAGTTTAGACCTCACTCCAGTTTAGACCTCAGTCCAGTTCCCTCTGAAGAGTTCTCTGGAGTCAGCCTGCTGGGTTCAAATCCCAGATCTGCTAATGCTGGCTGTGCAACCTGGGCAAAGGATTCAATCTCTCTATTCTGTTTTTCTCTTTTACAAAGAAGAGATACATGTGAAAGCCTGCCTCCCAGCGCTGTCCAGGGATTGCAGGAAAAAATATCTGTAAACTAAAGCACAGTGCCCTGCACACAGCAGGAGCTCAGTGAATAAATGTACTTCACATTTTTATCTCTCACGTCAAGGCCTCCTGGGTTTCAAAGACTTCTTTTCTGAATTTGCTCCTGCTCATTTTCTTGGGACCTGAGACCAATCTGAAGAGGGAAGTGGGGGAAAGAAGAGGACGTGGTGCCTGAAAAACCACAGAAGGAAGCGCTTTCCTCTTTTCCCCCAGGGCCCTGGCCTGTCCATCTAGTCAGTGCATTTTCTTCTTCCTGCTCCCAGAGTGCCCTGTCTCCGGATGAGCAAGGGAAGGAGACAGGAAAATGTGTCACTCGCTATTTGCTCCTTGACCTTGGCTGACCCAGTTAATTTACTCCAGGATGGAAGGAAGCACATTCAGGAGACCTTCCTTTGCCAGAGCTTCTTGGCTTTACACAATCAGGGAGTAAGCAAGCTTTTATTTCCTTGATACTTAGTTGAGTAATGGGAGTTCCAAAAGCCTGGCAAAGGACAAGCCCTAGGACAGTGACAGCTTCCATCTCAAGGTCAGATGTTCTCAGAAATCTGGCCAAGTACCAGAGTAGGCATTTGGGAATGTGTTATTTCTTCTTCTTGGTGTAAACCTGACCTACCACTGAAGCCTCACTGTCTGCCAGCTTTTGTTCCTATCTTTCTTTTCATGAACTCCAATATCAGAGACTAGACCTGGCAATGGCCTATCCTTAAATATTAAACAAAGCAAGAAAACCAAGGTATCTTGGGGGGCATATGGGCTCCAAGTCTCTCCAGAGAAGAAGCTGGAGCCAGCTTCTGTGATGGATTCCAAGCCAGAGACCCTAATGCAGGGGTCCCCAAACTACGGCCTGGTCCCTTGGCACATGCGGCCCCCTGAGGCCATTTATCCGGCCCCCGCCGCACTTCCGGAAGGGGCACCTCTTTCATTGGTGGTCAGTGAGAGGAGCACAGGATGCATCCACACCCACAGTTCCCATTGAAATACTGGTCAGTTTGTTGATTTAAATTTACTTGTTCTTTATTTTAAATATTGTATTTGTTCCCGTTTTGTTTTTTTTTTACTTTAAAATAAGATATGTGCAGTGTGCATAGGGATTTGTTCATAGTTTTTTTTTATAGTCCATAGGTTTTTTTATAGTTCATGGTCTGAGGGACAGTGAACTGGCCCCCTGTGTAAAAAGTTTGGGGACCCCTGCCGTAATGGAATCAGGCGATGATCCTGAAACAGCTCTCTGAATGCTGCATGTTCCCCTGAAACAGGGTTCTCAGCTTTATTACTACTCCTCTTGGCACCAACCCATCACCTGCAGCCATAACTCTTTCCCAGGAAGCTATTGTTATTTGTGCATCTGATAGTTCACTGACAGCAAAACTTAGAAAGGAAAGGAAATAAAAGAGCGTCAGTGAAAAGGACAAAGCACAGGCATTCAGTCTCCTGGTGGGAACTGAGAAGCAGAAACCACCTCTTCGCCCTGCCCTCAGCACAGCCAGTCAGCACTCTATAAAAAATCACTCTCAGGCACAGTGCAGCTTGCATGGAAGGTGGGGTCTGCCTTGGAGATTGAGAATGAGAACATGCACCACTGACCCTCCACTGGGGATCACTCTCTATGGTGTATTCTCTGCTCTCCCCAGAAATACCCCTTTAGCTGCCACCAGGAGCTGCTCCCTGTCGCCGACTACACACAGCACACACAATGGGGTGAAAAGGAGTGGCTCTGTTTGATCAGGGCCAAACATTCCAAATAAATTCATTCTCGTCTGGGAAAAAGCACTGCCTTGTTCAGAGCACAATGTTCCCATGTCTCAGCTTACCATAAAGCATTTCTGATACACCTGTTGGGATCATTAGTTCTGCCAAGAGAAGGGAAGTAGCATCCTTTGTTCTATTAACTATGTTTTCATTGTGTTGTTGTCCCTTAAGAGAAACTAACACAAACAGAAGAGAAAGTTACAAGATTTCTTGTGGCTTGGCAAGGTTGCAAAATATATGCCCAAAAAATACATGCTTGGATAATAAGGGTAAACTAGGAAATTAAGGATAATATCAAATATAAAAAAGAAAAGAACTACTTAAAAGGATGAGGTAAGTGTGGAAAGGTATCCAGAATGAGCCAGTTCAACCCCATCTGTAGCTCTGAGTATTCTGGCAGCAAAGGTAAAAACAAAAGTAAGCATATTAAATCAGAATTTATCTCTTAAAAGAAATTAACAGGGTGAAATATATATAAGGGATATTGAAAAAAAAACCCTCATATGGAACAATATCTTTAAGTGTAATTTTTTAAAAGCCTCAGAAATATTAAGTATGTTTTTTTTCTGGGCTTTCTGAACCAGGTGGGGACTTACCTAGTCTTCCCTGCCCACTGGCCAAGTTATACCCAGACACCCCCACAGCTATGTGAGTGCTTCATGCAGTTCTTCAAGACTATTACTGCTACCTTGTGCTTTGAATCTACTTCTTCTCTAATTTCTCTGGACTTCATCTGGCTGTTTCATTCCAGATTTTTCCAGCTCCATCTAACGTGACCCATTCACCTTTCTGTGAGGCTTGTTTTAGAGATCACTGCCACCAGCAATCTTTAACATTTTGCCTGAGTTTCCTATTTTGTAAATCCTGCTCACATTCTATGTCCTGCCTGCTCAAGACCTGGGTCACTTGGTCCCAGTTCAGGCTCAGAATAGATTGCTGCATGTCTTAAAAAAAGGATACTGGACCCTGGTTGCTTGGCTCAGCAGTAGGGCATTGACTCGGCATGTGTATGTCCCAGGTTTAATTCCTGATCAGGGCACACAGGAGAAGTGCCCATCTGCTTCTCTACCCTTCCACCTCCCCTTTCTCTCTCTCTCTCTCTCTCTCTCTGTCTCTCTTTTTGCTTTCTATAGCCAGTGGCTCAATTGGTTCAAGCACATCAACACCAGGCTCTGAGTATGGCCTCAGACTCAGGCACTAAAAATTGCTCGTTTGGGAGCATGATCCCAGATGGGCAGAACATTGGCCCCAGACTGGTGTTGCTGGGTGGATCTTCGTCTGGGTATATGTGGGAGTCTGTCTCTCTATTTCCCTTCCTCTCACTTGAAAAAGGAGGAAAAAGAAAGGATACTGAACATCAGCTCTCAATAAAGTTGAATTAAATCTTTTTTTTTTTTTTTTTTTACAGGGACAGAGAGAGAGTCAGAGAGAGGGATAGATAGGGACAGACAGGAACAAAGAGAGAGGTGAGAAGCATCAATCATTAGTTTTTCATTGCCATCACAACACCTTAGTTGTTCATCGATTGCCCTCTCACATGTGCCCTGACTGCGAGCCTTCAGCAGACGGAGCAACCCCTTGCTGGTGACAGCGACCCTGGGTCCAAGCTGACAAGCTTTTTTTTGCTCAAGCCAGATGGGCCTGTGCTCAAGCTGGCGAGCTCGGGGTCTTGAACCTGAGTGTTCCGCATCACAGTCCAACACTCCATCCACTGCGCCACCACCTGGTCAGGCTGAATTAGATCTTAATAAAATAATCTAAGCAAGGAGTTAAGAAAAAATGGCCTAGGTATATTGATATTTGGTTATTTAACTTCCTAAGTATATAATATAAAGGGCGCAAAGCTATGAATAGCTAACATGTCCATCGACCTGCTTTTCTTCATGTCAGATGTCCCCATGAGGTCTTTGACTAAGTGGTGGAAGGCAGACAATTCAGTTGCTTTATCCTGCAAGAGGCAGAAGTGAAGATATTCTGAGATTAAAACTAAAAAGATTCATCTATGCTGTGATGAATATTTGGAACGAACAGTTGAGAAGTGAAACTTACATTGTCCACCAATTGGAGCACCATTTCACACTGACATCCTGGTAAGTATGGGTAGAACTAATATTTTCATCAGAAAAAGAGCTGTGAATCCATTCAAGTTCTTGGTCAAGGACTTGGTTGGGACCTCAGAATTCTCCTCTATCAACCAAAAAAAAGATTTAGAAGGAACCACCTCAATCAAAAAGAACCTCATTTGGCTCTGATTTTGAGTAAGACCATACACTGCTGGTTTGTAAATCTGAGTTAGCAGCAAACCAGACCTCTAGGTGGTGGAGTGTTTGCGTCACTAGGTGAAATTGTTCACCATCGTCCATTTTAACAGCAGAGAACCTCTGCCAAAAGCAGAACAATGTGGCTGATGCTAACCTGCCTTATCAGCCGATGATCAGACTGTGTGTTCAGCTGCTTCTGATGTTCTTTCTATTCCTCTTGGTAGGTAATAAACTCATGCTTTAAGCAAAGAGGATGCAGTCTTCCAATTTCCCATGGCTGGAGGGCATGCATTCATTTATTTAAATGTAATTTAGAATTTGCATGTGACCTGTCAAATGATTCTGATTTAGCAGTAAGATTATAGTGCCAGCTAAAGGGCCTGAGGATCTATTTAAAATTAGTTTTTTTGTATCGAGATGTCTCCTTCTCATGAAATTCAAGACTGGGGAGAGAAGATAAAGATATTTGGGTTGGAGTGGCATTCACTTTATCGCAGAAGCTGAAAAATGGTACCTTGTGGGCCAAATGTGGCCTGCAATATGCTTTGTTTGCTATGCAATGTTTTTCTCTAAGCTCAGAATAATAGCCAGCATATAAATATTGAGATATTTCAACTCTCATACATATATTTTAAGAAAATAGCACAAAGATTTTCTTTTGAAAAGCCAGAATTTCCAGGAACACCAGCCCCAGGCTCCTGGGTGGCAAATGAGGAGGAGCTGGCTTCAGTTTTTGGGGCATGAGTGCTCCCGTCTGCAGTGAGCCACTGTCCTTTCTGTCCGATGTGTATCTAACCAGCCTGGCTCCTACATGCATTGGAGTTATAATGCCTTTATGGGGCCCTATTTTACAGGATGACTAGAGTAAATAGAAGCAGCTAGAATTAAGATGAGGGATTAGGTCCTCAGGGTACTATAGAGGAGAGATATAAGTTTTATAAAATTGCCTCTTTCTGATGAGTAGGTCCCAGAAGGAGCAAAGAAAGTCTTGTCCTACATAAGCCCTATTCAAATACACATTGCACATGTTTTTCTCATGCCCCCTAAGGCCATTTAACTGAAGGAAAAAAGAAATCACAGCATCCTGAAGATGCTTTTGTTTGCTGTTAGGCATGTGGGTTCAGTGTTACCCAGAGGTGACCACAGAACACATATCCAGGGATTGTACTAGAAATAAAAGAAAATGAAGATGACCTGTGAATGGCTTCTGTGACTGAACTAAATGCCACAAGATACAGGTATCGCCCCCAGGAGTGATGTTGAATGGGACAGCGTGTGGCCTGGCCAGTCTGGCTCCTGTTCATTGGGTTGGTCCTCAGGAGGGACTGGATAGCTACCAGCAGAGGCCACGGTGTGAGCATGTCACTCTGTGCTGCTGATTTCAAATCTACAAGCACCCCTGTGTATTTCCAGAGGATTTACTCTTTCTTTGGTAGCTCCTTCCCATAAGTGCTCTGTTACTTGGAAACCCAGAGCTGGGGGCCAGCAGGATAAGGGAGTTCCCTCTCCTCTCCTTCTTAAGTACTGGGTTGACATCTTAACGAGATGGGTTCCAGAACTTGGCACCTACACTGCTGCCTACATGGATGGACCTGGTCACGCCACATGGCAGTGAACCTGGATGGACCCGGTCACGCCACAAGGGTGTTCCTGCACACGTGCAGAAGAAGAGCTTTCTTGGAACACTGGTGGCAAGGCATGTCCACACCCAGGCACCCCTATTCCACTTTGGAACAAAAGAGGCTCCTTCACCAACATCAGCTCAGAATTGGTGGGAGGGGCTCACAACAGGGCCGCTGTTAAAACTATTGCTTCACTCAGAATTTGATGTTCCAGAGGCACCTTCTTCCCTAAAAGGGAAGAGAAAGGGGCTGAAGAAAGGAACTATGCACGCTGTAACTGTGAATAGCCTCTATTTTCCAAATAGTGCACCTTTTATAGATGGGATCCAAATGGAGGGTTATGTTCAAATTGCTAAAGGCTGCGATCTTCCTTGAGTCCCAACTGGCAGACGAGGGCAAGATTTTGTTCTACAAGAATGTCACGAAAACCCAATGAGACAGAACCTGATCTTGAAGACATGATGTCTGTAAGTTCACTTCAAATTCATTTGCTTTACAGAATAGTTCTGAGTCCTTAAATTCAGAATGCAAATTAGGACTTGTTCATTTCTGGCATTTGGCTGTTGATTCCATCCTAAATTATACTTTCTAAATAAATTCTGGGACTTGAATAGGTTATGAAGTCCTAACACATTATAACATCAACCCAGTTTTGAAAAATGTTTAGAGGCAAAGTAAACAAAATGAAACAAGCTAAGTTTTCTTTAGATACCTCTGAGGAAGTATATCATTTAGGACTGAAGTGCTGGCTTTGCTGCAGGCCACCAACATGTGATACTGAACTCTGCCTTTTTCCTTTTCTCTTTTCTCTGGCCTTTTTTTGAGGGGAGGAGTGGAAAAGTTCTAAGGGACAATTGCAATTTTTTTTTCTTATATAATAGATTAAGGAACACTATGTTTCCAAGGCGCCATACAGAAAAAGATTCTCTGTTGGCTTGGTTGTCATGACCTTCACCCACTGTTCCCATTGTGGCCTCCACTTGCTTTGTTCAGAACTGACCTGAGGTTGGGTGACAATTGTGCGAACAGTTTCTCTCTTTTCCTGTCTGCATCATTTTCCCTTCTATAGGCTGTGTTCTTTTTTCTATCTCACTGGTGCCTACTTGGCTGGAAAACTGTACTTCAGATGCTGTTTCTCAAAGTTTTGTCCATGTCATATGTCCCAGAGGTTGAGACTCAGTATGTCTGTGGTGGGGACAATGCATCCGTTTAGGGAACACCGGGTGATTCTGATGCATGCAGTTTGTACACATACTTTTTGATAACGGGAAGATTATTGCTTGGTCCTCATCTTCCTTGACTATCAGCAGCATGGGACAGACCAACATTCCTTCTGAAAATTTATCTTTAATTCTCTTTCTACTTCACTGCCTACTCCTTATTTGTCTGCTTTGCTTGTTGCTCTACAAGGAACTGAATTCTATTCTTTAGAGTGGCCTTGGGTCCAGTCTTCTGACATTCCCTTGCTCCTATTTACACACATTCTCCAGGTGATACCACTGAGTCCTGTACCTTTAAAAACCATCTTTCAGTGGTGTACTGGTAAATGTTTATCTATTAACTCTTTAGGGAAAAAAAAGCTCTAATTTGTAATGTTTGCCAATTTTCATAGTGTAAATTCTCCCACCAAGCAAACTGTCCTCAGTCCCTGAGGTCTATGCTTGAATCAATCGAGTCACTGGCTATGAGAGGAGAAGAAAGAGAGAAAGGTGAGAGGGAAGGAAAACAGATGGTTACTTCTCATGTGTGCCCTGATTGGGGATCGAACCTAAGATGTTCACATACCAGGCCTATGCTCTGTCCACTGAGCCAGCTGGCCAGGGCCATGTGATCAGTTTTTGTAAACCTGGAGAAGCCAGTTCCAGTACACTCCCAATAACATTCACATTCATATCTTCACTCCAGACCGCTTGCCTAAATACAAAACTTACATTTTTAATGTCCTCCATTTGAATTTTTAATCATTATCTCAAGTTTAACACATCCAAATAGAATTATCTCCCTAGTCCCTTATGTCATCCCAACCCTCTGTTCCTGCAGTATTTCCCCTCTTAGTGTCAATGCCAGTCTACAGCTATTCAGGAGTCATTCTTGACTCCTCGCTTCTTCTCTCACTCCCTACCCAGCCCATCTGCCAATCCTGTCAATTCTATCTTCTCTCCACCCATTTCTCACTGCCTCCAGTGTATCATCTGGCCCAAACCATCATCATGTCTCATCACAATTATCAATCCCCTTTACAATACACTGGCTTTGGTTACCCCCTTGCTAGTCCTCACATCCCTAAGGGCGCTCTAGCATCATAACTTTGTGCTTGTGGTTTCCTCTGTCTGGAGCGACCTTCCCCAGATGGCTGCCTCACTTACTGCCTTATTCCTTCATGTCTTTCCTCAACCATCATCTTAACAGAGAGCACATTATATAACAATGTGGCACATCTCATCTCCCCTCTCATCTTATCTGTCTATATTTGCCTTTAGAGACCTTATCATGAAAGCAGTTACTTCACTCTATCCCTTGGGCCTAGAACACTGCTTGACATGTAGGAGGTACTAAATAAAAATTTATGGAGTTAATAAATAGGTTGTTGGGTTCTAGATATTACATTCCCCATGGTATGTATGTTCTGAGACTGATTTTGTTTGATTGAACTCAGACCACACTGTCCAGAAATAATCAATATACTTGTAAGCTTTATTGGTTTTCCAATGTTCTAATGGGGAGACTGGTGCGACCATTTGTAAGTAATTTATCCTTGTGTAAATGTGACCCTGGCATTTTTGAAAAAAGTCAGTAAATAATGGAGGAAAATAATCAGAGGCATATTTATAGACTACCTCAAAATATCCACATACAGATTCTGATTGGCAAGGAAAAGGGCTGCTCCTGCAATCACAAGTGTAAATTGTGTTTTCAGATATCAAGAAGTTTTTCATAATCAAGTTCTCCACGAAGAACTGGCGTTCTCACGTCATAAAGTATATAAATGTTAAATAACTATGTTGTACACCGGACGCCAATATAACATTGTATGCCAAATTTACTTTTTATAAATTAAAAAAAAAAGAAAACTAGCATCCCTAAATAAGTCACTTTGTTAAGACTGAGCTTGACACAAATATTCATCTGAATAAGAAAGATAGACACTTGGCAATCCTACCCTTCAGGTGACAGTTCTGTTTGATTAAAGGTTTGAGTTTATGACCACATATGTATGTATGTATATACCTATATATGCCAGTCACTGTTTTAGGCTGTGGGGAGTATTAGAAAAATTGACCACATCTTCTGAAGTAGTTAGTTATTAAGTGACTTAAAAAGAAAAAAAAAAGGTTGAAAAAATTCACAGATGTGGTTTATCCACTCCCAGATTAGAAAACAAAGACCCATGACCATAGTTTCTTCTATATTGTTTCATGCACATAAGATAATATTGTTCTCAGAGGTGTGCTGAAGAATCAACACAAATGAAAGTGAATTCTTTTCAACTCTGTGCTCAAAGAAACTCTTATGTTACACAGGTGGATAGTATTCATTCTGCTATAGCAATTTATAAGAGATCTGATTTCAAAACACCCACAGAAAATGTTCTAGGAATATGTGATTGGTTTTGTGAAATTAGCTGCAAGATGGCATGCAGAGAAACATGGAAGGGGCTTTGTCCATACTCCAATGGAGAAGAACTATGCAGGAGGAGCTGGGCTGGATATTTCTGATTTCAAACTGACTGGAAGTCCTGCATGATACTAGCCTCTCCAACTTTAGAAGGCTGTGTTTAATCATCCAGAAAATGATCTCAATGTGCTGGTTACTGCATAGGATGTCCCAGGATTATGGACCCAACTTGCAAGGAGCTTAAAAGTGTTTTTTTTTTCCCTATTGGGAATAGCACTTTTGACTAAAAATCCAACATAATCAACTTATTTCTTTCTTTTTCATGTGAAGACACAAGAACACACAGGAACTAGCTAATTCTACTTAAGCTAGCATTGGGGCAGAGGTTCTCAATATGGTTGCACATTAGAATCATTGGGGGGCTCAAATACTGATGTGTGGGTCCCCTCTCCAGAGACTCTAACATGCATTGGTCTGGCAGACAGCCTGGGCATTGGAATTGCTAAGGCTCCTCAGGTGCTTCTAATGTGAAACCAAGACTGAGAAGCACTCCTTTAGGATGAACCATGGAATTTGACCTATGATGCTAGTGAGAGTCTCAAAAAGTAGTCAGGACTTGGTGAGGAGTAGTCTAAATAGAGAAACTACCACCTGGTTTCACATTAAGCATAATATCCACCTTTGGTGCAGTACAGTGACACTCTTGGGGTCCTGATCATTGGAAGAGAGTTCCAGTTCTGCTTTCCACACCAGCATGGCAAGAGATGGATTAAGGTCGGTTGAGGCCCCAGGCACAGAATAAAATACTGGGCCCCTTACATTAGAAAAAAAGTGTAAAGTTGGGGTTTTACGGGGCCCTTCAGAAGTTGGGGCCCAGGCCGCATGCCCGGTGTGCCTGACATTAAATCTGCCTCTGAGCATGACAAATAAAAAGTCTGTAGTGGAAGCAGTAGGAACAGCCTTTCCACCATCTAATCTCATTCTGGCTGAGATGAAAAGTCATTGGTTTAACTTGACATAAGCTGCTGTCAGAAATGAAATCAATGTTGGTTCACCAAGCTGAGGTTACTTAAAATTGTATCGGACAAACAATATGGACAAAATGGTCTTCAGTGCAGCCTGTGAACCAGAGTCCCTGGGATTCCATCTTTTTTATTCTCCAGAGAGATGTATATTTATAGAAGACATAAAACCCCATGCAGGATGAGAGGGTTGGATAATAATATGTGTGACTACACTGATCTGTCTGAACAGTTTCTTGGCCGTCTACTTTCAATGGTAATAAATATTCACTAAAAGCCGTCTGCTGTATATGTTTTTGGTAGTCTTACACTTGCCTGCATGATTACATTCAGAATGTAAGCATGACACACTTAACTATAGAGACTCTGTTGTATTCTGAATTATTAAGTTAGCCAGCTTAGCAGCTGTGATAATGTAATGGTTTGCAAAATTATAGACTGGCAACATGTCAACCTGGAGTAACACATCAAATAATGAATAATGTGGGTGCAAAAGGTTTAATTTATACTGTGTTAAAAATACTGCTCCCAGAAATACCACACCACTTCAGTTTTTCCAAGACAAAAAACAAACAAAAACAACCATTCACTCAAATATTCAAATAATTGTGGTAAAAGAGAATGCTTTCTTGCTTCTTTTATTCCCAACAGAAATGTTAAATTTATATTTAGTCTGAAGAGACTGAGTCTGGTCTCTGATATCATCTGAGTCTGGTCATTTGTGTGCGTACACCCTTTGAATGACTATAAGATTTATGGTATGGATTTAGAGTTCAAAATACATAGGAGAAGAGAATGAATTTCCTCAGTTTGTATTAATATGTAAAAGTGAACACATTTTCCACCAGCAATAATGGGGCTCATGGTAATTTAACATAAGAAGTAAAGTTGTTCCTGTTAATATTGTAACTCTGGTCCTCTTCCCAAATTTTTTCACTGAAGAAAATTTTTAAGAACTTTCCAATTTCATTCATTTTCTCATCCAGTGAATATCTATAACACTCCTGTTACGAACCAGAGTCCAAGATGCACTCCCTGCTCTCAAAGAGCTTGTCGTAATGTAGAGAATGGACATGATGGAAACAGGATGGAGAGAGTATGATTCAATACAGTGTGACCTGTGCTCCTATTCGGGAAATGCAGAGTGCTGTAGGAGTCAGAAGGAAGAGCTCTTTGGGGCGGGGATGGGGACCTGGAAAGGCTTCCACAGGATGTTACCGATAGACTGAAGAAGGTTGAGTAGAAAGCTAAGAAGGTGAGAGAAGAAGGCTGTGTATGCCAATCCGACAAAAGCCTGTGAAAAGGTCTTGAGGCAAGGAAGAGCACAGTAGTTAGGATATATAGGTCTGGATGATAGAGAGGATAAAACAATGGGGAGACAAGCATTCTTATTAAATGAATGCGCTAAACCAGTGGTTTTCAACCTTTTTACACCTGTGGACAGGTGAAAATAGGAGAATCATTTCAGGAACCACTAAGACAGAAATCAGCCTAAGCATAAGTGAATTTGACTAAGATCATTGACTCTACAATCTTCGTACAACATCAGAGTGGTTACTCTTTCACGCACTGGCATGAAATTTCTGGTGGACCAATCTGCAGACCAATGGCCGAGAAACACTGCTCTAAACAGCACAGGCTGGGCCACATCAAGCTTTGCTCACTTAGGTTTTGGTCCTGTAACAGTAATTACCAACATGAAACTATTTCTTCCGATTGTAGGATCATAGTAATTTAATAAAACATTCACCCCTGCTCCCAGGCAAACTTGCAGAAAAAAATGTCCACACTTGCCTTTCCTTCACTCATTATATGTTATGTTCTTACATTCATTAGAATTTCCCATGAAATTCATTTTTACCTTTGGAGTGTAAACATTTGGCTTTAGAGGTAGGTGAGCCTATGGAAATAATGGGCTTGAGCAAGATTAATTATTGGCATAGGTGTGCAAAGAGTTAGAAACACTTTGTTTTTCACGTGTCTTACATACAATTGAGAGTCTATAAAAGGGAATTTATTTCCAGTTAGTACAACTGTTTTGGATTTTTTACGCGAATATCCCTCAAGGACCGCCCTGGGTGACAGTGAGGTGTGACTAAGAATGTGTGTAAAAGGCCATCAGTTATTAAATATATAATTCAAGTGTTTTTTCACTCAAAGAAAAGCAAACTTAAAAATAAAAAAGACCTTTCATCAATGATTGATTTCTATATGCCAGGTATTGTGTTAGATTCTTACATATATTATCTTAAATCTTTAACATATGAAAATAAATATTCATTTATGCAGGTGAAGAAACCGAGGCTGAGAAAACCTGGACCACTTTGTCAATGCCACACAATAATTAGTTAGGGACAATGTGGCTGCAAACCTTTCCGCCCTTCCCTCCAGCTCCCTGTAACACCTAAATTGTCTTCATTTCTTATATAGCTGAATGAAAACCTTATTATACTGACTTAAAATTGTTCTATTTATATAAACCTGTAACCCTAATCTTCCCTATTTTACCAAACTTAGCATCTTATATTTCTTTTGTTTTTTGCCCTGCCTAACACTGGGATGAGCTCATGGAAGTCTGTGAAAACACATGAACAAGAACCGGCCTCCCAGCCTCAACGAGAGTTTCTGTAATCCGGATTTGATGAATATCTTAGCATAGTTAAAAAGGTGCATTTCTTTTCTTTCAACTCAGTTCCCAGGCAGATGGAAAACAGAAACAATTGTCAGTACCCTAGAAATCATCAGTTATTCTACCAGTTGGTAGCATCTCTGCCTTGTAAGTCTGCCATATTCCCTTGCATGTGAAGTTCTGGTGGGAGGTTGGCTGTAGCCAGTTTCTCAGGGACACACTGCAAAGTCAAAGCACACCAGAAAGCAAAGTGACAGAATATAGGCTAAATGGCATAGTACCTAATTTAGGCCCTGCTCTGTCATTGGCTCTATGTCCCTGGAGAGATTAAGTCTCTCCATGCCTTGGTTTCCCTGTTCAAACATGACAAAAGTAATAATCCCATTCTTTGTGTTTCCTTAATAATTCACGATGGTAAAGTAAGGTGACGGATAAGAAAGCGCACTGGTATAAAGGTGTTAGAGAAACGCAAGGCCTTGGCATCACTGAATAGCGTGAGACAGCTCCAATGATTGTCAGCCTCCAGGCTGCTCATGTAACTGAAAAAGCTGCCACTGCTATGAATGCAGGGAGTCCCCAGAATAGAAAACTGGTCCTCAGTGTCTGCCCTTAAAGCAGGTGTCATTTCTTACCTTTCTGCCCTCCAAATATAAGACTGATCCTGAACATTGTCATAAAATCAGCAATAATATAAAACATCCAATTGTAACTACATGACATCATATATTCTAATTAGTCTCCCTCTCTCCTGTGGGAGAGGATGGGATGGTGGGCTCATGGAAACACAAGGACACTTTCACTGTGAGTAATGTCCCTGGGGTCCTAGCTGTACTGCTTCCCATCTAGCAATAGACAGTAATAGCATGTCTGATGCTCCAATAATGGGTGTGCTTCTCCTAAGGGCCCAGATGCTTTCAGGTCCAGCTTTTAAGCCCTGGGCAACATTGGCTTGTTCTTAAGGGCTAAAACCAGGTCTTTGTATTTTATACATGACACTGTGTTCATATATTGTCAGTTTTTCAAAAATTGGTGAACAATAACAGAAATGGTAACTGCATACATACATCTTGATTTATTAAACTTTCAGCTGGAAATTATAATGCTTAAATAAAGGTTTCCAGGTTACTGTGTAGTTTTTTTTGTGTGTATATAGGGTAACTCTTTCATTAGTATTGCCATGAGATACAACTCCAGTGTATACAATTCATGTTTCCAAGGTAGTGTTTGTGAACAGAATCTATTAAATAACCTTAGTTACCATACAGATCAAAACACTTTCACCAGAGCTTAAAATCACATTCAACATAAACCTGAGAAATCTGTAACTTTTGCAATAACTGTTGGTCCTATGCTCTAAAGCCCCTGGTATAAAAGGAACTGCACAGTAGCCACTGAATACATACGAGTTGATGACCCTGATATTGAGCACAAGAGAGATGTCTTACTATAAGGACCTACACACAACCAGAACAAGAAGTTACGTATTTTTTCATTGTTACTCAAATGGCAGAAAAAATAAACTCCTCAAAAGTCAGGAAATCAACTCTTCTTAAAAGTCTAGGTAGCCCTTCCATATTTTTAAAGCTTTAATTATTCTTTCCTTAAATTTACAAGTCACTGAGTAGTAAGTATACAAACCTGAAAAAAGTTCCTTTAATTAAATGCCGTTCCCCTTTATAAAACGTGGCAGGTTGCTATTGATCAAGAGAGCCCCTTGCCTTGTTGATCTCAGATTACACCTAAAGCATCTAAGTAGACGTCCAGAGCTCACAAAGGGGCCTGCGACTATTCAAACTGGGATTTGGGGGTTTCTGAGACCCATCAACGATTCCACCTCCCCGTGGGTGTAGGCACTGTCCCCACACAAATGAGCCCACCATTTTGAGGACAACTAGCTTTGCATTAACTACAGTCATCACCCAAACTGCATCTGCCACTCCAGAGAAGTAAAAATTCTTGGTATTGTTTTACAAGAGCTTCTTTGCCGGAGCTACGGTAAAGCAAGCATGCCTTCAGAAAATTAACAGTAATTTTGAGCCAAAATCTATAGTAGTAAAAAACAATCAAACAAAAAACAACAGAAAGCTCCCACAAAAACCAAAAGGATAGCAAGGTATTTGAAACAATAGTAACAAACAACAACAAAACAACAGAGGTGATTTTAACCAACCAGGTGTACAACTTAAACCCTTAAGGCGTCACAGCTCCTTTAACGTCATCATTAGCCCCTTTGAAGACACTGTTGCCCAGGAAGGAAATTTGCAGCCTGCTGCACTAACGGATCTGTTTCACTAAACACAGAAGAGAACGGGTTTCACAGCTCCTGCAGCACATCAGACGCTTTCCTCCACAAGCACTCACATCTTTCATATCCATTCCAGGGGGCAGCTTCCAGCCATTCTTGTCCTTCCTTAATCTCTAATGCACCCCCCCCCACACACACACTTCACATGCATAGCTAACAAAAATTTTTGTTTCAATTCATTACCATTATCTATTATGAAAAAAAATTGCATATGACTTAGTATTCGACAACCCCAGGAATTTGAATTTTTCAGGAAAACAGGACTAGCAGAGGGAGGTTATGTACAATGAAATCAAACATCCTCTTTTCTTTGGAGCAATTGCTGGGTGAAACAAATAGCCGGCTAGGTTGCTTACCCTCTCCACGCTGCGTCTTCTCAGAGATCCATAAGGAATTTTCAGTAAAAGTCTTTGGGATCTATTCGGAGCCACTGCAGCCTGAACCACCATGGTGTAGAGCTGTGTGAGTGAGTGAGTGAGTGTGTGTGTGTGTGTGTGTGTGTGTGTGTTTGCGCGCGCACAGGCAGGAGCGAGTTCCCAGTAAAGGGAGAGACAGAGGCTTCCTCAAAACAAAGTTATGGTCTCCTGGAGGTTTTCCAAATATCAAATAACTGAAAGAGTCAAGATGTGGTTTGTAAGGAGATGGGGGGATGGGGAAGAAGAAAAAGAGCCCAAGTTATACAAGTTGAGTGGCTCTTAGCAGTGTAGCTTTAGCTCCCCCCCCCCCCCCCCCGTCTGTCCCTGTGGGTCTGTCCCTCCGTGAGGCTGCATGTCCCAGAGGTGGGCAAGTGACGCTTCTGAGGAGAGTGATCCAGAAACGTCAACTTTGTTTCTCGTGGCTTCAGATGGTAACCAGGTCAGTCGTCTAATCAGAGCTCTATCAGACGTATTATTTATTCTATCACGTGATGCCGGAGCCCTTCGGCTGTATAGCCGGTCACATGCTCACCTTAAAAAGACTATTTGGAACATCACCATCTGGTGTGGAGATTACGGTCAAATCCTGTGTTCTGATTTCACTCTCTCTCCAACACAGGAAAAAATATTTGAAGACCAGTGACATACATAGCACACTGGGGACTTGGGGGGAGGGTCCCCCTTTGTAGTCATAGATTATACACGTATAACCCTGAGCGTCAGACAATCATATCTGCTTTTTTCCTCCTGCTTTCCAAAGCATAGAAAATAAATACAATTAATTATAAATGTGAATGCAGCCCAGAAAAAGCAAGTGTGAGAGAAGGAGGAGAAAAATGTTTGTATCATGTGGTTCAGATGAATCAACTACAAGCTACTCGCATTTGGCACCTCCTCATTTAAATGTCTGTCATAGAACATTTATTTTTATGTGTGTCAGTAAACGTAAAGGAGTTATGTTTGATTATACAAGGCCCTGAAAAAAATCTGTCCAAGCTCACATTCACCCATCACATTTGCCTATTATTTTTTAATCTTATTGTATAATTTCATATCAGATGATCTTCTTAGGTTATCTGAAGGTCTAAATTTTTAACTTTTCTGTAATATTGTGTAATTGATAAATTGTTTACTTGCCCCTTCCCAATTGCTACTCTTCCCGGAAGCTGCTTATTCCTGTTGCAGAGAAAATTACTATAAAGAAAAATAAGTAGGGGGCTTCCAGAACTGGAGGTATTTTAGTCTTCTGTTTTTAAGCGTATTTATTTCTACATCCACTGCTCTTCTCTGTTCTGGATTTTATGAAAGAGATGCCATTTCCTTTGTAATCTTCCTATGCTTTGGGGTGTTAACCTGATATCACTCATATACTTTGGGAACCAGCTTATATTTACTCTCTACAGAGCAGTTTATTGAAAACGATGGAAAAGAACGTTCTGTTTATTCAAAGAATCTAATAGGAAGTGGGGGTGGGTTGTGAAGGGAAGGAGTGGAATTTTATACTGCTATAAAATGAATCAGGAAAAGGACTCTGAGAAGGAGGGTGTGGGTGGGGGCAGGGGCGGGCGGGCAGGCTGGAAACACGGGTCTGGTCACCCAGTGCAGACATACATTAAGAGGCAGTTAAAGAAAGCATCAAGTTGATGTGGGAAATACCAAATATAAAACAATCGGGCTTTGTTCGTAATTGGTTCCATATGTGCAGACGGAGAGTTAGAGGGTGAGAGAGAAGGGAGAGACAGGAAAGGATGGAAAGCTCTGCAACAGGACCGGACCGGCAAGTGTCTTTGGGGAGGTAGTTTAGGCTTCCATACCTTTTCTCCTGTTTCTCACTTCCTTCCTGCACAACCTGGTTTCAATTTATTGGGGGGTGAAAATACATCTGGAATGATGCCCAATTATTTGACCAAATCAGTAGAATCTCTTTCCTTTATAAAACTCTGCTTCACTACGTAACAGTGTTGAACAAAGGACAGGCACATTTTCAAAGCATTTATTTGTCTGGAGTCTTGGGAATTTTTCTGTCCCGTGCAGTTGGAGAGGGGGCAATGGATCAGATCAACTGAGAAGTCACTGTCTCCTTCCTGACCCAGGCGAGGGCAAAGCCCCTGGGAGCTGGCTTTATTTATATTTGACTAAATACAACTTCCTGTTTCCCAGGGGTATTAATGAGTATTTCACTGAAGAGCTTAAGGAGTCATTGCATAGTTCAGATCATAAAGGACACTTTGATGAACTAAGTGCAAATAAAGCAAAAACATATGCAATTGATTAAGGTTAAAATACATATAGAAGAGAATGTTAATGGAAACAAAAATAATCCTGGGCCAGACTCCCACACATTTGAGGCCCACACATTTCATTTGCCTCAGGGATGGGAAGCATGCTCATTTCTCAAGTCAGCACCAGCACCTCCTCCCAGCAAATGGAGAGGAGAAGGTGGCTCAGAGCTCTCCCCAGTACTCACAGGGCAGGTAGCCACCTCCTCAGAGAGATTTGAAGGCTCTCAGAGGTTAGCTTGTCCAAGACTATCTTTCTGATTGTGGGTGTTTGAGATTTATATATTTAAAATTAATTATTAAGTCATAAGTATTTATTTCTAGGAGGCCATTGCTATCATACAAACATGTTATCCAGGAGGGGATATGCACACATACCTTAGTGCATATGACCACTTCAGGAGAGGTGAGGGGACTTAATGTTTACTGAGTACCCAGTACTCGCCAAGCAACACGTGGAAGGTCAGTAAAGCTGTCTCGATGGCAGAATTGAGTTATATTATCTGTATTTTACAGGTGATGAAACTGGAGCTTAGGGAGGTTTGAAAAGTTGACGAAGGTAACACAGAATTGTCAGAGCCAAGGTGAAAACAAAGGTCAATCTATTTGATTTCAAGGCCTGGTATGGTCCTTTATATCCTCATATGTCACAGAGGACTTTATCAGATTACATCAGGTTGTAAATTCAGAAAGGAGATATATCCAAGGGCCCATTAGGAAAGTGAAAATAATCTCTGTAATTAAAAATAAAAGATAATTTCAGACAGGAAATAGTATTAGATTTAGCAGGTGTGGGTTCTTTGATGTCTGTTAGAGTTACACACAGGTGATGGAAGAGGAAGGAGCTCACAGAAATTGGAAAGGCAGCCAAAAGCCATCTTAGTGAGAGCATGTTTCTGCCAGGGTGGTGGATGAGGGGGACCCCTGTGCATCCAGAAAACTGTGTAAGGGGCACGGGACAGATGGACTGGATGGAACCGGGACAGGGTGCCCATAAACCCGAGGGAGATCAAGCAGAGAGGATACACTTCTTTCCTACAGTCCCTGAAGCTGCTGCTTTTGATGCCTTTTGGAACACTCAAGGCCGGTGAAGTTTCTGGGTTGTTTGATTTGAATGTTTCCTTTCCATCTCAATGAAAATGTTTATATTTAAACTCTGAAACAAAAATGCATAGGAATCAATTGAACCATATTTCAGAAAAATCAATGGTCTGGAGACACCAAAGCAAGATGTACCAAGTCAAATGGGTATTCTTGGTCATGAATGGCACAGTCATTGAAAAGGGTGTTGGGGATGAGGGCCTGTCAGAGAGAAAGCAATTTACAACTCCAGTGCTGGGAAGGCAGCAGCAGGAAAGGGCCAATCCCAACGGGCCAGCGTGCATGGGCATGGGGCAGTGCTGACTCACAAGTCAGGCCCCACTGTGCTGGTGCAGCTAACAAGCTGTGGGCAGGGTGGGTCATCTTCTGACAGAGTACATGGCACAGACATGGGGACTGGTCATTATGACTTCTAGGCTCTGTTCACAGTAAGCCTCACATATTGGACTGAAGTGTTGTTCCAACTATTGGTCTAGTGCCTGAAATGACCATTTGTGAGGCTGACTTTTTGGTCATCTGAAAACCCACATGTATGTACATCTTACCTCAGTGGAACTCACTAGCACAAGTACGCTCACTTGTAACGCTTTTGTTCATTTAGCGGAATACAAGAATGGTCTATAGAACAGAAATGTCGGCTTGGGCAAGGGGGTTGGTAACAGGGGTACACTGCACAGTAGGTGCCATAATGAAGCTTCAGGGTCAGAGGGCAACCTGAAGCCACTCTGAGCCGGGGTCAGGGCCAAAGAGCAGTGAGCTGAGAAGTACTGAGATGGTGAGCTGCAGTGCCCTTCCAGAGAAGACGGGCAGAATCCATTCAGAAAATGAATCTCTTTTCTTTTTGTTCATTTTCATTCTTTCTCTGGTAAAAGGTGAAATATCACTTACATGAAGGAAACAAAGACAATAGAAAACAAACATTGTGGATGGATGCCTTTCTTAATGTCATCACAAGTACATTTAGCAGGATGTTACAAGGGTTTTTTTTTTCTCAATTTATTGGAGATCCCGAGACAATGGGTACGAGCCATTCTCACCTTCCACATCCACTAGGGGACTTGGGAAGGAGGGGCTGAGAACAATTCTGAAGCCCTAAATTGACCTCAGGCTTCAAAGAGGAGCCTCTAAGGCTGAGAGAGGAAGAGTAGGGAAGAGGTGGGAGCCCACAGATCCTTGCCTGAGGCCTGGTAAGAGGGGCTTTGAGGAGCTTGGTGGGGAGTGGGCACAGGGAGCTTTTTAAAGAGAAAGAGTCCAGCAGAAGCAGCTGGTGGCAGCAAAGGGAAAGAAAGAGTGGGAGGTGGGGAGTAACTTCCATGCCATTGTCTTGGGTCAGATGTAGCTGCCTGAAAGACTTGGTCTGCGTTCCTCTTAGGCACTCAGTGCATGTGTGACAGGCACTGCACCTGCCTGGAAGAGCGTGGGATGTGGGGCCCAGGTGAAGAGAGGAATGTTAAATGACTCACTTGAAGGGATTCCTTACTTGTCCCATGGAACTGCACCAAGGAACCTGCAGCAAAGGGAAATGGGGGCAGGGTCTTCAAAGACCCCACAAGGTACATCACAAGGACAAGAGGTGGGTTTAAACACCTGTCAGTCCCAGAGGGAGAGAGAGCTTCCTGCCCTGACTTCTCCTGTCCACCTCACCCCTGGATATGCTAGTGGCTGCCCAGGGAGGAGGGGCTCACACACCCGTTGCCCACTGCTGGCGGTATCCAGACTGGAGCAGGGGGCCGGGAAAAGCTGTAGTCTTGAATGAAATTTGCAGTCATCAATGCCTGCTATGTGAAACAGGTGAAAGGATAAGTACGATGAGATTGACCCAAATGTGCACATGAAGGAAACACAGTCCTAACCAATTTGGACAATTCCTAGGGTAGGAGGGAGGGAAGTTTAGAAGGGGAGCTCCTAACTCAGCGAACCTGGGTAATTCATGTCACATCTCATTAGAAAAAGCTGTGACTGAGGTTATGCAAACAGAAACACTGCCTACATCCATAATTTTCTGTTTGAAAAGTGGCTGGAATTTAGGCCAAACACAAAACCTAACATCCCTAAGAACAAAGACATCAAGCAACACACTTATCACCAGACCTCATATGCCCAAGGCCTGGGAGATTATCTGAAGTTCACCAGAGCAGGACACTACCTTTTTCTTAATTTTATTTTTAATTTAAAATTTAATTTAATTTAATTTATTTATTTATTTGTTTTTTGTGACAGAGACAGGGAGATGGACAGGTAGAAACAGACAGACAGGAAGGGAGAGAGATGAGAAACATCAGTTCTTTGTTGCTGCACCTTAGTTGTTCATTAATTGCTTTCTCATATGTGCCTCAACTGGGGGGCTACAGCAAACCAAGTGACCCCTTGCTCAAGCTAGCGACCTTGGGTTCAAGCTGGTGAACTGTGCTCAAACTAGATGAGCCCGTACTCAAGCTGGCGACCTCAGGGTTTGGAACCTGGGTCCTCTGCATCCCAGTCCAATGCTCTATCCATTGCGCCACCGCTTGGTCAGGTGCTTTTTCTTGATGTTAACTAAGGTTTGCATTGACATAGTACACTGTTGATATTACCCATCTTTGCACAGACTTTCCCTGCTCCTATGGCATTTGGAAGGAACTGTAGGTAGAACTGTAGCTAGCTTGGTGGACAGATAAATATTTTCTTCCTTTCCCTACCTTTTCTTTCTCCTCTCCTTCCTTCCTTTCTTCCTCCTTTCCTTCCTTCCTTCCTTCCTTCCTTCCTTCCTTCCTTCCTTCCTTCCTTCCTTCCTTCCTCCTGCCTTCCTTCTCCCCCTTCTTCCCTCCCTCCCTCCCTCCCTCCCTTCTTTCCTTCCTTCTCTTCTTTTACTTTCCCTTTTCTATTTGGACTACCTCTGGGTTTCATTTAATACGTAGTTCTCCATGAATAGCCTGGCAAAGAAAAGAAAATAAGTTTCACCTGAATTTTCTTGTTTGACTTCTGATTATCATGGCTGGTTAAGGTCTGGAGGACTAGGTAAGTGCCTCTACTACTTGCTTCTGAGATTACCTTGTCTGTGCTTTTTGGTAATCAATACCAAGCTCTATGATATTGGCCTTGCCCTTGTCTAAACCAATTTTATTGTTTCATTTTATTGCCTATGCCATATCACTCATTCACCAATTATTTTTTCTGAGCATCTAATAAAATAATAGCAACTCGCTTGTGTGGCACATTCCATTGCAGTTAATATTCTAAAGGTTTTAAAATATATTGGTTCATTTAATTCTTATGACACTTTATCAAATAGGTATTCTTATTTACCCTCTGTGTCTTCATGAATATGAAGACACAGAGGCAAAGGGAAATAGAGCAATCTGCCCAGGGGACACCGTAAATGGCTTCCGAGTCCATGAACCCGTGGACTCTCCTGTACAGCTGCTATGTATCAGGTGCTGGGCCAACAATTGAGGAGATGAGGGAACTTTTGCTCATGAGAAGAGTTTTCTTATAGTATTCAAACTTGGCTCCTCTCTTTGGTGATGCCTGTAGTGAAGTGAAAAAAGCTTATACCTAAGTTTGTACCTGAAAGGTTACTGGATACCTACCTAACAGGATGGAATAAAATAATGATTGTAAAAGTCCTTTGTAATTGGCACACATGTGTGTGCAAATGCACACACACACACTCTTTCTTGTTTCCACTCTCAATTCTGTATCCTATTTTCCTGCTGTCTCCATTAAAACAGCCTTCCTGGCCCTTACCATCTAGCTGTCTCTTTTCGAACATGTTCTATTGTGATGTCCATGTTTTATCCATCTGATTTTTTTTTTATTCAGTGAGAGGTGGGGAGGCAGAGAGACAGACTTCTACATGCGCCCTGACCAGGATCCACCCGGCAAGCCCCCTATGAGGCGATGCTCTGCCCATCTGGGGCATTGCTCCATTGCTCAGCAATGGAGCTCTTCTTAGCCTCTGATGTGGAGGCCATGGAGCCATCCTCAGTGCTCAGTGCCAACTCACTCTAATCAAGCTGCAGGAGGGGAAGAGAGAGAGGAAGAGAGAGAGAGAGATGAGAGGGAGAGGAATGGTGAAGCAGATGAGCACTTCTCCTGTGTATCCTGACCAGGAATTGAACCCAGGACATCCACACGCCAGGCTGACACTCTACCACTGAGTCAACCGGCCAGGTCCTATCCATCTGATTTCTTAAAGGTCATCCAGCTTAGCCACATATTTGGGGGGATAAACAGGCTTCTTTTGAACCTTTCTGAACTTTCTGTTTAGTATGTTTCATTTGAGCTACTAGGAGAAGAGAATCAATTAGCCCAGCATAAGATCCTCTATCTCCATCAGTGCAAAAACATACATCCCATTACAAAGGAAACCAGACCTTCATTCTGCCAGGTTAGCAAGAAAACGTATCACTTGCTAGATGAAAACCTCACATGCTAATTGGACATCCCAGGATCTCACTCAATCTTGATGGTCACAAACAAGCTGTAGAGAATGTCAAATAGAAAATATTAATAGCCTGTGTGAAGGATTAGTCTATATTCTGTCTTTACATCCCTTGCTTCATGGACACCAAATTCTAGGCTCATTGGCATGCTGACAGAATTATTCAACTATTCACCCATGTAAAGAGGGAACTGGCAGAGACCCTGATCACCAGCACAGAAGACTTTATTTCTCTGCACGAAGGTCCTTCACATCTGGCCTTTGTATGCTTTGCCCCATCAGAGCACCACTTGCCCCCCCATCTCTCCCCCCCAGTAGGAAGCTAAGTCAGGCATTCAGTGGTTGCAGCCTGGGATAATGGCTCTTCTGCATGGTGCGAATAGCTTTCAGCATGTGCTATTAGGAGTGATGTCATGTCGAGGTCCTGACAAATCCATAAAACTTCTAGGATGCCTGTGTGATTAAGTAGGTAATAAGCTGCCCGGTGTGGGGCTGGCCGTGTGGTTTGGCTTTTGAGGCTACTCTGCAAAGCCCTTTCTCACATGCTATCTGTTGCGGATGGTTTTGATAACAAGCATTGATTTGCCATATTTATAAAGTGAAGTTTGCACAGGGTAAACTGTTAACTGCACCTTGAATGGCAAAATAAATAATGTCCAAAATAAATAATGGTATTGGCTACCCAGGACTAGTGGAATATATGTAGTACACATTTTAAAACAGTCAATGGATGTCGACTTTTTATTTTTACTAGGTTTAACTTCCAATTTTCAGGTGTTTTAGATAAGCATTGGGTGACTAATGATTAACTTTTCTTCAGAAGTTTCACATGTCATTTTCTTCAATAGGAGAATGGTTCATTTTTGTTTAAGTAATCCCTGTGGTACTTCAAAGGATGATGACTTTCTTTTGGGCCATCAGATAGCTTTCTCTCCTTTGCCCAGGAACATGTCCCTCCCAAGGGACAACTGCCCATTTGCCCAGGGGTCTCTGAGATAAGCCAGGTGGTCTGTATTTTCCCACGGTTAAAAAGGAAAAGCACTTCTCTGTTAAAAAGATGGGTGCCTGGAAGTCTCACATCCTGGGATTATGGTTTATCTTGAGTGTGCCATGGAGGATTCCTAATGTCTCAGAAGTAAAAAATACCAAAGGGTTTCTCAGCAGGAGATTGTGACCAGAATGGGGAAATTCTTAGATATTTCTCTTTAAACAGACAAATCCCTAGACTTAAATGAGGCTGGACAGGGGATTCTAATTATCACTGCTTGCTTAGGGGTATTCCATTCTATTTGAATTTTAGACCTCTATAGTATGAATATAGATAAGAATGCTGTGATAATTAAATGAGATAGATAATAGATGACAATGAGACCAGATTCTGACTTTACATATATAAAAATGTATTTTAGACCTTATTCTGTGAGCAAGAAGGATTCATTAAAAGTTGCATTTTGGGAGGAAGTGATACCATCTAGTCTACATTTTTTTTAGCTTAAGTGATAGAAAATAAATGGTACAATGGAGGAACAAGGTGTATTAGAGGATAGGGGAGCAGTTATAACATTGTTGCAATTGTCCAAATAAGCAATGATTATGTCCCAAAGTTAGGATAGTGGTGTGAGATTTAACACAAGAAGTTGGGGAGTCATAAATGAGGAGGGAGGGAGGTGGGCAATGTTTTCCTACAGTAACGGAACTAGAGCAGAAGGAAAGGGTTTGGGGAGATGAAACTGAGGAGCTCTAGACATATAGAACTTCTGATGCCGGAACATTTTGATGTGGAACTTAAGAGTCAAACATAGAAATATAGCTCTGAGCCTGACCCGGCGGTGGTGCAGGGGGCGTCGGACTGGGATGTGGAGAACCCAGGTTTGAGACTCTGAGGTCGCCAGCTTGAGCGCGGGCTCATCTGGCTTGAGTGAAAGGCTCACCAGCTTGGACCCAGGGTCACTGGCTTGAACAAGGGGTTACTGGGTCTGCTGAAGGCCCGCGGTCAAGGCACATGTGAGAAAGCAATCAATGAATAATTAAGGTGTTGCAAGAAAAAACTGATGATTGATGCTTCTCATCTCTCTCCGTTCCTGTCTGTCTGTCCTTGTCTATCCCTCTCTCTGACTCTCTCTCTTTGTCCCTGTAAAAAAAAAAAAAAAAGAAATATAGCTCTGAGTTTCAACAGCAGACAAGTAACCATGAGACAAGTTATTAGTTAAATGTAAGGGCAGATATTCAAGAACCAAAATTTTACTGCTTGCTCACCTTTTCTCAGAAGTTTGCTGGAAGACAGTCTCCAGCAGAACAAAGCTAGACCTACAGAGAGAAGAGCATGAATTCTAAGGAAAGAACTAATCACAGGAGAGGTGAAAAGGGAGGTCTCAGAATGGAAAAGAGGAGCCTTAAGAAGGCGGTCATGCAAGAGTCTTAGAAACTGGCCTGGTTGATGTGGGAGGATGAAAGGACCAGGAAGAATGTCCCAAAAATAAGAAAAAGACAGAATATTGTTTGCTGAGTTTCCTGGATTGAGAGAAGATACAAAGTTCTGTTGAAGAATTTAGAGAAAAATGATTGAGGGGTACATAGAATATTAAGCAAATAATGAAATAAGGCAATTATTAACTCCTGGAAAAATAATGTCATAAAATTCAGGATGTGTAGTCATAGTATACAATATATCTCAGCTGTAAACAATATTTGGTAGTCATAATAAAACTGAATTTTTATTTATATTGAATATATATCTTTATATTATATATATATCAATATATCTCTAATAGAGATATATTGAGAAGAAAGAAGAACTATGTGCATTCTTATAGGGCAGGGGTCAGGAACCTTTTTGGCTGAGGGAGCCATGAACACCACATATTGTAAAATGTAATTCCTTGAGAGCCATATAATATGTTTAACACTAAATACAAGTAAATGTGTGCATTTTATGTAAGACCAACACTTTTAAAGTACAGTAAGTCTCTAAATTCTTTTTAATAATGTTGTTATACTGTTGCTAACCAATGATGAATAAAGTACTCCTTACCATTAATGCGACTTCTGGTGCTGCATGGTTTTGCTGATGGCTTTGTAGTCTGGTTGATATGTGGTGAGGTTAAGCTTCATGCAGGCGTTGAGACTTCCATCCATTCAACGTGATCGTAGGTTGGTCTTAACGTTCTTTAGATGTGAGAAAGACGGCTCACTTGCATATGTAGAGCCAAACATTGTCAGTAAAGCAATACTCACACGCTGCAGTGTGTGGTATGTGACTGGAAGCACATTCCAAGTTGTGACAATCAGCTGGTCCGCAGGTTGAAGTTTTTTCATTTCTCCCCACTTGTGTTTGCTCGCCAACTCTGCTTGTTGTTGTGCAAGTCTTTCCAAATCTTCATTCAGTAACTTGAACTTATTCATCCACATGTCTGAGGCCTTCAGGTCAGCAGCTCGTAGCTCAAAATCTCTGACGAAGACACTGGGGATGTAACTCAGGTTGGCGCTGTCCACTGCACACTTGTGTGAATGGGTGATGAACTTAAAACGACCAGTGCGCTCACAAAATTCTCCAAAGTGCGCTTTGAATGAGTGCAGAAGATTAGATGTGAAGCCCGCTAGCTGCTAGAGATTAAGTTGTTCAGCAGGGTCACTTGTTGTGCATGCATCTTTAAACTCTCCCAGTTTTTCAAAGTGTAGTAAAAGACCTGTTTCAATGCTGGCGATGAAGAGTTCCAGCTTGTTTTCCAATGCAAACACTGTTGTTGAAGGGATAAGACTGTATTTCCAACACCTTGCATTTTCACATTGAGCTGGTTCAGATGTTCAGTCATGTCCACGAGATAGTAGAAGTTCAGGAGCCACTCAGTGTTAGCTAACTCAGGATGCTTGACGTTTTTCATTTCAAGAAAAGTTCGGATTTCGCTCAGACAAGCCGCGAAACAGCTGAGCACCTTCCCTCTTGACAACTAATGCACATTGCTGTGCAGAAGCAGACCAGGATAATTATTCCCAACTTTATCCAGCAGTGTTTTAAACTGGAGATCATTTAAAGGTTGGGCAACAATAAAGTTGACCACCTGTATGACCAGCAACATCACCTCACCAAGCTGCTCGCCACACATCTGAGCACAAAGTGCCTCCTGATGTAGGATGCAGTGTAAACTTAGGATGGGTCTCTTATCATGTTCATAAAGAAGTGCTACAAATCCTCTGTTTTTTCCACCATGCACAGAGCATCATCAGTACACACTGAAATAAGTTTATCCGTCGGTAGATTTTTTTCTTCAGCAAACTCAGTGAAAGACTGGAATAAATCCTCCCCTCTTGTTTTCTCTTTCATAGGCAAAACAGCAAGACTTTCCTCACATAGTATGTCACCGACAGCATACCTTGCAGTCACGCCAAACTGGGATAAATGGCTTATGTCTGTTGACTCATCCAAAGTGAGAGAAAAGAACGGGTTGCATTTATGTCCTTCATTTGTGTTGCCTCAATCTGATTTGCCATCATGATGGTACAATTATGAACAGCTCTTGCCGACAGAGGCGTGTCTTTTATTCATTTGATTATCTTGTCTTTATCTGAAAAGTCGTCAAAAGGTTCATTGGCAACATCAAGCATGAATGTTTTGGTGTACTCCCCATCTGTGAATGGCTTTCTGTTTCTCACAATTGCTAAGGCACCAGCAAAGCTACCTGAATTCCAGTCACCTTGTTGGGTCTAAACACGGAGTTGCTGCTGACTAGCTTGCACTCTGCAAAGTAGTTCTTGACATGCTTTCTTCCTGCTGTCCCCAGCTGGATATTTTGATGCAAATGTAGTATGGCATGTGTTGAAGTGCTGCTTTATATTTGACCGTTTCATCGATGCAAATTTTATCATTGCATATTAGACACACTGCAGAACCTGCTCTCTCCACAAAGGCGAATTCCTCTGTCCATTCCTGCTGAAAAGTACGATACTCCTCATCTTTTTTTCTTTTAGCCATCTTCTTCATCAAAAGGGTTTCTGCAATTAGCTAGCTGACTACTTGATTAAAAGGAGGGAAGTTTACTTCCTGACTTCACAACGACCCGTGTATATTAGGCATTATCCAATAAAAATTTGGTGTTGTCCTGGAGGACAGCTGTGATTGGCTCCAGCCACCCGCAACCATGAATATGAGCAGTAGGAAATGAATGGATTGTAATACATGAGAATGTTTTATATTTTTAACGTTATTATTTTTTTTATTAAAGATTTGTCTGTGAGTCAGATGCAGCCATCAAAAGAGCCACATCTGGTTCGCGAGCCATAGGTTCCCGACCCCTGTTATAGGGATATGGAGTGAGGCTGTAAATAAGTTAAAGCCTCATCATTCGGGATGGCAGCATAAAATTTCAAAAGTTGAGTAATTAAGAAATCACAGTATAATTATATTGATGAGAATCCCTGAGGTAACTATTAGAAGCAACAGCTGAAAGGGATGTCCACAGGTGCCCCTGGGGAGAGGGGCTCAAAATGATGAGAAAGACTCTGGGTGTTTTTTCTTTTTTTATAAGCCCTAGAGTACTCTAGAACATTACAATGTTATTAAAATTACCATGCAGGTGTATTATTTTGATAAAAATAAGAATTAAGTTCTAAACAGAAGGAGCAATGTTATAGAGAGTTTAAGCCAGATCAGAGCCGAGAGCCATGGGGAGGAGTTAGAAGATGGCTGGTGGCTTTGAGATGATGTGCATGGAGTGCTGTAGGACAGCTGGAGCCACCCCGTGTCTTCCTTAGTGAACAAACTTGAATCTAGATATGGGGTAATTTAATGAAACACACAGTATTTTAGGAGACTGGCTAAATTTCCTGTTTTCTTTTTCTTCTGAGTACATTACAGAACTCTTAGTCCATGGGTCTGCTAGCAACACAGCCACTGAATGCAAAGCTTCCAAGTCATACTTTGAACAGAAGCCCCTTAAATCCTTTGAAACAAGATGAGAACAGACAGACAAGAGGAATAAGACAACTGCATTAGCAATGGCATTCTCAACAATTCTGGTGCTAGTCAGGAAGGGTCATTCATACACTTTGACTGACCTCAACTTCTGTGTTCTTTACGTTGGTGCAGTGTTGGGTATGTGTGTTTGTGTGTGTGCATATGCTCATTCACACACATGTGTGTGTTATTTTCATTCATGAATCCAGCAGCACTATGGCAGCTATAGGAGCCCCAGGGAGGCAACATCTAATTATGAAACAACAGGTCTGATGTGTCCTTTTTAATTTTTTAATATTGGAAATGATCATTTTTTAGAAATAACAATTTGACCAGCAAGTTCAACAGAAAGAGCCAAATGTAGTCTGGTCTTTCTGTTGGCCCCTCTTTTTAAAAAATTTTTATTAATTGTAATTTATTGTGTTAACATGGATTCAAGGGGTGGGGTGTGTGTGAGGGAGTGATATGTACCTTTTCTCTCATTTTGCTGAAGCCTTGTAATCCCACACAACCCCTAGTGGCCTTTTGTAATCCTGGAAAGAAAGAGTCAATATGGAAACAGCTGTTCTTGAGATAGTGGGATGACATCCTAATGAGCATGTTAAGAGTTATAGGGAAAATTCAAAACTAATGGCCCTCTGATGGAAATAATCTTTCTAGGCAATTAGACTCAGGTGAGAAAGCCTTTAGTCCCTAGCAAGGATGAGAAGATAAATACTATCTTAAGGATATCAAGTCTCTCATTCTTATGTTTTCATCCTCCCAACCACTATGGGATATCAGTCATTCTTCCTGACTCTTTTCTGGGAAGTGGCTTTGGAAATACTGCTCAAAGTCACCTTGCTCAGAAACCCCCTCACAGAAAAACTCAGCTGGAGAACTGAATGAAGTAGCTGAGCACAGTCCTGTCCCCTGGGACCCCATCCCCCATCAGCTGCAGACCCCGTGCCTCCTGCCAACTTGGTTTAGGAAAAACAGCCACACCTCTGTTTAAAGCAGGGAGCAAATGCTGTGCTTCGACAGAACCAAAACCCCTGATACTTCAAGGGGAAATGTTAGGTGATAACAGTGAGAGACATTTTGAGGAGCAAAGAATGGCAAATAATTTTTTGTGGTTAGGGGCTTCAAATAGATGCCTTTCCTAGGGGAAGGCAAAGGGCAGAAGAGGGTTAACTTGCCAAGTGCCTCCTTCTCATAAGGCATGGGCCAAGTGCCTCCTTCGCATAAGGCATGGCCCTGTCACTTGCTCTATATTACCTCTTGTTAATCCTCACTATGATCCGGTAAACTGTGTAGTATTAGCTACACTGTACTGATAAGGAAATCAAAGCTCAGAAAACTCAAGAGAGATTAAACACTTGCAGACGGTCACATGACTAGGGATGGTGCTGAGCTGGGATTGAGACCTAAATCCATGCAACTTTAAAGGTCATTCTCAATATTCCTTAGGGATGTGTGCATGGAGGTATGGCAGAGAATTCTGTTCCTCACAAGGCCTGCCCTCAGGAGAAAATATTTTGCCAGAGGAATTGATACAGGGAAAGCAATTGACAAAATCCAACACCTATTCTTGATAAATACACTCACTAAACTAGGAATAAAGAGGAATTCCCTCAACTGGATAAACAATATCTACAAAAAGTCTACAGCTAAGTTACTGGTGAGAAATGTGAAGCAAGGTAAACATATCCCTCTTACTGCTGCTATTCAAAATTGTATTGGAAGTCCTAGCTAATGTAATAAGGAAAGGAAATAAGAGGTGTATAGATGGGGAAAGAAAAGTAAAACTGTCATTGTTCACAGATGACATGATTGTTCATGTTGAAAATCTGAAAGAATTAAAAAAACATGTTCCTGGAACTAGTTAACAATTATAGCAAGGTTATAGGATTCAAGGTTAATATACAAAAGTAAGTTGCTCTCCTCTAGATTGGCAATAAACAAGTGGAATTTGAAATTAAAAACATTGCCAATTACATGAACACTTTAAAATAAAAATTTATTTCTAACAAAATATAAGATCTGTATGGGAAAAATGTGAAAACTCTAATGAAAGATATCAACAAAGAACTAAATCAACGGACAAATATTCAATGGTGTCAAAATGTCAGTTCTTTTCTACCTGACATATAGATTCCATATGATCCCAATAAAAATCTCAGCAAGTTATTTGTGGGTATTAACAAACTGGTTCTGAAATCAGTTTATATGGGTGACAAAAAACCCCAGATTATTCACTTCAATATCAAAGGAAAAAAACAAGTTGGAGAGCTAACATTACCTAACTTCGAGACTTACTATAAAGCTACACCAATTAAGACAGTGTGATATTAGTGCAAGAATGGACAAATAGATGAATGGAGCATCTACATAAATGTAGATCTACATAAATATAATCAACTGATTTGGCAAAGGAGCAAGGGTTGTCCAATGGAGCAATGTCTTTTCAATAAATAATGCTGGAATAACTAAACATACAAATATATATATATAAAGTCTAAGCACAAACCTTATGCCCTTCACAAAAATTAACTCAAAATGGATAATAGACTTAAATATAAAACACAAAGCAACAAAAACTCTAGAGGATAACATACAAGAAAACATAGGTGACCTTGGGTATGGTCATGCCATCTTAGATCCATGATCCATGAATGTAATAATTGATAAGCTAGATTTCATTAAAATAAAAATTTTTATGCTCTGCAAAGAAGATTGTTAAGAAAATAAAAAGACAAACCATAGATTGAGATAAAAACATTTGTAAGAGACATATCTGACAAATGATTGGTATCCTAAATACGTAATAAATGCAACAATAAAAAAACAACCGATAGAAAGATGGATAAAAGACCTGAACAGACACCTCAGCAAAGAAGATATATAGATGGCAATGAAGCATGTAAAAAATGGCCCACATAATATATGATTAGGGAATTGAAAATTAAGACAACAAGATATCACTCCACACTTATTAGAATGATTAAAATCCAAAATGCTAACAACATCAAATTTTGGCGTGAATGTGGAGCAACAGGACTCACACTCACTGTTTGTGGGAATGTACGAACCATAAAAGACAGTTTGGAAGTTTCTTGTAAAACTATACTTACTATTACCATATGATCCAGCAATGGAGCTTCTTCGTATTTACCCAAATTAATTGAAACTTGTTCACACAAAAACTTGCACGTGGATGTTTATAGAAGCTTTATTCATAATTGTCCAAACTTGGAAGCAACCAAGATGTCCTTCAGTGGATGAATGGATAAATAAGTGTGGTATATGCAGGCACTAGAATATTATTCAGTGCTGAAAGGAAATGAGCTATCAAACCATGAAAAGACCTGTTAGAAACTCAACTGCATATTGCTAAGTGAAGGAAACCAATCTGAATAGGTTACATACTGTGCGATTCCAACATTCTGGAAAAAGCGAAACTGTGGAGACAGTTAAAAGATGAGCAATGGCCAGGTGTTAGAGAGGGAGGGAGGAATATATGTAGCACAGAGGATTTTTAGGGCAGTGAACTATCTCGAATCTACTGCAATAAAGGACATATGTCATTATACATTTGAAAAATCCATAGAGTATACAATATTATGAGTGGACTCTAATGTAAACTATTAACTTTGAGTGATAATGATGTGCCAATGTAGGTTCATTGATTGTAACAACTTCTGTGCAGCGGGATGTCCATAGGAAGGGAGGTTGTGTGTGTGTGTGTGTGTGTGTTATGGGAACTCTCTGTTACTGTTCAATTTTGCTATAAACCTAAAATTTACTCTAAAAATACTTTTTCATTAATTATAAAAATAGAGTGTGGGAGGTTGCCCTGGAGATGATAATGGTAAGATGAGCTGGAGGAGAAATGCTGAATGCAGGAGAATAAGATATTTAGACCAAGTGAGAGGAGAAAGGGTTTCACCTGGGGCCATTAAATTATGGGTTGTATTTACAGGAAAGAATGGAGTGTGTGACTGTGCTTCCTTCCAAGAGGGAATGTATCTGAGAGCTTTCAAACAAAGGCCTAACGGTGGAAGTGTTGGGGAAATGGTTTAGGGGTAGGAACAGTTAAGGAGAAAAGGGAAATACATAATGTCTTTGTGGTATTTAAATAAATCAGCTTCCTGATGGGTCTCCCCCCATCTCCATGACCAAACTCACACCAGCCCTTTGGTATGCCACAGACCACCCCCACAGGAGACCCTACCGCCATCCCAGACAGCTCCCACCATGGCAGGTGGTGGAGGCTAGGCAGAGAACAAAGGCCGTGAAAGAAATTTCCCCATCCTGCTGCTCATTCTCTATTCACATTTCAGATAAAGTAACGGTGCTGCTGGTCATGAACCTCACATTACCGGAAAGCCAGAAGGTCGCTTTCTGTTCTTGACACATTCCTCTTTAAGTCATAACCTCTCAGCCCTGTGGTCAAATGAATCCTGGTACCCAGCACTGAAAGGCTAGTTCCCTCTAGGAATCCTGCCAGTGCAATGGTACCTCAATCTGAAGACAAATTACAAATTAAAAAAGAAAAAAAAATCCCCAGACTCTCACGTCTGCCAAAACACATCACTTCCTGAAAGGACAATCCTTCCCAGATTTGAGATGCAGACTGGCTTGTCCTCAAAATGTGCCAGTCTCCTTTCCCAGGGCAGGGCCAGTGTAAAGCCAGTAGCCGCGGCCATTATCACAGCCACCGGGCCAGTGCAGGTTCACATTTGATTCGAACAGTCGGTAATGAAACAGTGGAGCCAAAAACTGGTGAGCCATCAGCTTTAATTCTAGCTTGCACCCAGCGGGCAAGCAAAAACACACACTGGGCTCCTGTTCGGCAGATAAAATATAATATGCTCACTTTGTTAAAGATGGTGCTGCCCACATGGAAGCCCATCACCCAGGTGATATTATTTGCCCTATGCTTGGGATGGGTGTGGGGAAAAGGCTATAATGTAAGCAGGCCAGGTTGTTATGGCCTAAGGCTTAGTTTAAGAGTAAGCTCTTCCCCACACCCTTGACTGATTGGATGATATAGGGTGGTGATGTAGGGAGGAATCCCATTATGCCTCAGATGGGTGGCCTTGTATCAGAGACTTTCTTTATGTATAATTGGATTAAGGGTTTGGATTTTCTATGCTATAAACTGGGGCAGTCCAGGAGCTTGCTCTCTCTTGGTTCCTGAGTTCCTGAGATTAGTATCAGAGAGGAGAGCAGAGTAAGGCCACGTGGAGGAGGGAAAGAAGCCAAGATGGTGGAGTGCTGAGTGAGAAGCCAGTTTGTTAAGAGTTTGTGCTGGAGGAGATGGGGAACAGAGGTGAATAAGTCTGGTGAGCTAGAAACCTTTGATTCTAGGAAACTCGGATAAGTCAGTAGCTTTGTGAGCACTGAATGTGTGGGTTTTGGAGCCCAGTGTGTGTTTTTGCTTGCTCGCCGGGTGCAAGCTAGAATTAAAGCTGATGGCTCATCAGTTTGTGGCTCCGGTGTTTCATTGCCATCTTTCCGAATCCAATGCGAACCTGCATGGGTCAGGCTGCTGTGATGGCGGCCTCGACTACTGGCTTTACATTTGGCGTAGTCTTTGGCAGGATTCGATACAGATCGGCATGGAGCCACCACCACCTTTGAGTGGTGGAGTAGAGGACTGGTTGCTGTTTTGGTTTCCCATAGCTGTTTTTTGGGGGACTGTAGGCTGGCTGACTTTTACAGCCATGTGTGAGGAAACTGAGAGCTCTATGGAAGAGGCTGCCCAGGACCTGCAGGCCGAGCAGCGGAAGGAGCTGGAGGAAACGTGGGAGAAACAGATGCTGACCCTGGAGCTGAAGGAAGCGCTGGAGAAGGAGGCCGACCAGGTTTGCAAGATTCACCCGGAAATGGAGCCGACGCTGGAGAAGGAATCACAGGTTCGTGAGTTGGAGATTGCCCTGGATGTTGTGGAGAGCCAGCAGCGGCATGAGGCTGGGCCTGAGCCCGGGGCCGGAGCTGAGGCCAGGACCAGGGCTGATGCTGGGGTTGGAGCTGAATGGCCTGCTGAGCAGAAGGCAGCAGTGGCCTGGAGATCAAGCCCAGCAGCAGGAGCTGGTGTTTTCAGTTCCTTTTTGGAGGATGAGGAGAATCAAGCTGGAGTTGCAATCTGCAGTCTCCAGAAGGTGAGAGCCCAGCAGCAAGGAGTAGCTACGCTGCTGGTAGGTCTGCGATTTTGGGACATAGGGGTGGATGCCAGCATGCTCCCCAGAGCAGAGATGGAAATTCTGACTGCCATGGCCACGTGCTCCTTTTTGGGACAGTGTATGAGCTGCCAGGATGGCAGAGATGAGGGGGGAGGCTAACACCCCATGTGTGTGGACTGATTTCCTGGACTATGACCGGATGGGCACAGGCTCCTTTGTTGAATGGACTTATGGATTTTGGACAATGTGAAATACCCTGATGGGGGTGGGGGGTGGTTTTGCTGGAGGCTGTCCCCCTGCCCCGGGAAGCCTTTCAAATGGCAAGAGAGAAGGCCGAGGACATTTTGCGCTTTTGGCAAAGTGCTCAGAGACTGGTGAAATGTGTGTACCTTTGTAATTGTTGAAACTGTATGATTTGTGCTATTGCTGTAATTTGTGTAATGTACTTAATTTCCTTGTACAGGAATGCCAGTGGTGTAAATTGTGGGTAGTAAAGTGAGCATAGGGGTGGATTGTTCGGCAGATAAAATATAATATGCTCACTTTGTTAAAGATGGTGCTGCCCACATGGAAGCCCATCACCCAGGTGATATTATTTGCCCTATGCTTGGGATGGGTGTGGGGAAAAGGCTATAATGTAAGCAGGCCAGGTTGTTATGGCCTAAGGCTTAGTTTAAGAGTAAGCTCTTCCCCACACCCTTGACTGATTGGATGATATAGGGTGGTGATGTAGGGAGGAATCCCATTATGCCTCAGATGGGTGGCCTTGTATCAGAGACTTTCTTTATGTATAATTGGATTAAGGGTTTGGATTTTCTATGCTATAAACTGGGGCAGTCCAGGAGCTTGCTCTCTCTTGGTTCCTGAGTTCCTGAGATTAGTATCAGAGAGGAGAGCAGAGTAAGGCCACGTGGAGGAGGGAAAGAAGCCAAGATGGTGGAGTGCTGAGTGAGAAGCCAGTTTGTTAAGAGTTTGTGCTGGAGGAGATGGGGAACAGAGGTGAATAAGTCTGGTGAGCTAGAAACCTTTGATTCTAGGAAACTCGGATAAGTCAGTAGCTTTGTGAGCACTGAATGTGTGGGTTTTGGAGCCCAGTGTGTGTTTTTGCTTGCTCGCCGGGTGCAAGCTAGAATTAAAGCTGATGGCTCATCAGTTTGTGGCTCCGGTGTTTCATTGCCATCTTTCCGAATCCAATGCGAACCTGCATGGGTCAGGCTGCTGTGATGGCGGCCTCGACTACTGGCTTTACAGCTCCAAAACCCACACATTCAGTGCTCACAAAGCTAATGACTTATCCGAGTTTCCTAGAATCAAAGGTTTCTAGCTCACCAGACTTATTCACCTCTGTTTCCCATCTCCTCCTGCACAAACTCTTAACAAACTGGCTTCTTCCTCAGCACTCTGCCATTTTGGCTGCTTCTCTTGGCCTTCACGTGGTCTTAATCTGCTCTCCTCTCTAATACCTCAGGAACCAAAAGAGAGCTAGCTACCGGTCTGCCCACTTTATAGCATAGATAATCCAAACCTTTAATCCAATTATACACACAAGAAAGTCTCTGATACAAAGCCACCCATCTGAGGCATAATGGGATTCCTCAGGAGAGTGCACCACCCTACATCATCCAATCAGTCAAGGGTGTGGGGAAAAGCTTAGTCTTAAACTAAGCCTTAGGCCATAACTACCCGGCCTGCTTACAGTACAGCCTTTCCCCCACACCCATTCCAAGCATAAGGGCAAATAATATCACCTGGGTGACGGGCTTCCATGTGGGCAGCACCATCTTTAACAAAGTGAGCATAATATATTTTATCTGCCCAACAGCCAGTATTCTTGGAAAGAGAACACCTTTCAGCTGTGTTACCACCTGCATGTTTCAGAGTATGTAGCTCCCTAAAACCCATCAATAACACAAAAACAGATAGACCTATTACCAACAGAAAACCCTAAGACTAAGCATGCTAGTGGTAGGTTTGGGGAGAAGCAGTGTTTAAGTTGCTATGAATGCCAAGAGTTTTCAAAGATTGTGTTTCTAAAGTCATCAGAAGAACATAAGTGTCCTTGTCAGCCACTGTTTCTTTAAAAATGAGTCACACAAGTAGCCTCATGCCATAAAATCTGCTCGTGGGGAAGTCTTGGTAACTAATACCTATGGCAGTGGTAAGAGTCCAGGCGCTGGGACACAGGGGAGAGGGAAGTTCTCATTCTGCCCTCAGTGTTCTCCATCTGAAAACCACAGTGTTTGGAGCCCACCCTCCCCCTCTTTCCCGGAACTATCAGTTCACAAACCAATCTGATTCCCTCAAGGAATGTCTGTTGAAGCTACTTTTGTCTCTTCTGGCCACTGTTATATTTCCTCACCCTATGTATTCAGACTTCTGGAAGTTACTTGATTTAAAAAACCACTTCTCTGCTATGTAACCTGTACAGACCATCCTGTCCCATTCCAGTATTTAGAGACTTTATGGTTTTTTTCCCCCACAAGGCATATGAGTGAGAAATAAAGAGACTGTGTGACAACCACACAATTGTGGAACAGAATCAATCCAGTAATGGGGACAGTCGCAAAGACTCTGGGGGTGGCCGAGGAGGGTCTATCATATGTGAAGTGAAAGCCTTTACTTACAAACACGTCCATGAGCAGATGTTCCAGCGTCACTTCAAAGTCTTCCAGTTTGGCAGCGAATGTCATAATGAGCGTTTCGACTAGTTCTTAGGCTGACAGCCCAAACCTGTAAATTCTCAGCTCAGAAAACACTGCTGGCGTCAAATTTAGTCACAAGGCAGAATTGCCACTAATGGGAAGTGGAAACCCTTAAAACAAAACAGACCATTGCAGATAATACGGCTGGTGCTTTGTAACCAGAGATCTTAAAGTATTAAAAAGAAAAAAGAAAAAAGAACTGACCCTGGCTGGTTAGCTCAGTTGTTTAAGAGCGTCATCCCAAAATCACAAGGTTGCAGGTTCGATCCTCAGTCAGGGCATACACAAGACGCCCTCAATGAATGCACAACTGAGTGGAAAAACAAACAAATACTTCCCTTCCCATTGCCCTCTCTCTCCCTTTCTCTCTGTCTCAATCAATCAATAAAAAAAAAAAAAATTAAGCCCTGGCTAGAGAGCACAGTTGGTTGGAGTGTTGTGCAGAAGCGTGGAGGTTGCCAGTTTGATTCCTGGTCAAGGCACATACAGGAGCAGCTCCTTGTTTCTGTCTCTCAAAACAAAACAAAACAAGCTGTATTAATGGTGCTATGGGACCCGACTGGACAAAAAGTAATATCACCAGGTGAAGAATCAGCCCACTGCCTGCTCTTTATAATATAACTCCACAGTCTGAGGCAAAATGCAGGGAACCTCAACAGCGGGTGAAAGAGAAAGAGACAGTGAGATGGGGTGAGAAGCCAGAGCAAGAAAAAAATGCAAGAAGCCGTCTGACTCTGATATTTATAGGGCCACATGTTTTTGACTCGAGCCATTTCTTGGTTCATTTCTGACCTTTCAATAAATGGCCAAACACACAGGAGTGTATTGTAGATGGGGGCAATGGGTCCCACAGAAGTTGGCTGTGACCAAGGCTTGGGCAGTTCATACAGACATGCCATCAATAGTTCTTTGTGAAATACGCATCAGACCTTGTTCTGTACGCAATGACAGAAAAGCACATAGTCTTGTGAAAAACAAGGAAACAAAAATTGTGGGGGTACTAAATTTTTCCTCAGAATATTATTAGATCTCTTACACTCTCCCCCTCCTCTATCCTCCCCAACCCCTCCTCTGCAAGAGTAGACAAACATCAAGGAAAAAAATGGAATCTTTGGTGTCAACTCCTCAAGCTTCTGCCAGTTATAGAACATTCATGAGACCTTGAAAATATCATTGCTTCTTTTCTGCTTCCAGAGTTGGCTTTATTTTTTACTTAAAAAATTTGAATCATGGTAAAACACAACATAAAATGTACCATCTTCACTATTTTTAAGTGTAAAGTTCAGGACTGTTAAGCAGCTCCACATCATGATGTGACCAATCTCCAGGGCTCTTTTTATCTTATAGAACTGAGCCTCTGACACTCATTAAATAACAACGCCACATTCTCCCTGCCTCCCAGCCCCTGGAAACCAGCATTCTCCTTTCTATCTCTATAGAAGTCACTACTCTCGATACCACATATAAGTGGAATCAGATAATATTTGTCTTTTTGTGACCAGCTTATTTCACTCAGTATAATGTCTTTCAAGTTCATTCATGTTATAGCATGTGTCTGAAGTTCTTCCCCCTTTCAAGGCTGAAATCTTGTATCTTAAGAAAGATCATTGCTTTGGACAGCTTTCCAGGCCTGTGAAAATCTCTTAGGAATACTTGGCTGTCAAACCTAGAGTGGCCATTCTTGCTCTGACTGTTGTATGAAAAATAGCTTTGGTCTGCAAGGGAGTCCTGTCCTGCTTCCTAAACAATTTCCAAGTTTCACAATCCATGCAAACTCCAGTCTCTGACTCCAGATAGAGTGTGCCACTTAGTAGTCAATGCTGATATCAAAGAATAAGATAGTCCACATGAAACTGAGAAAAAGCTGTAGTCTTTTCTCTAAAATACGACTTTCCTTATTCTTCAGAGCTCTATAAAGTGGTAACAGATGAAACTCTCTAATTTAGTACCTTTCTGTGAATTTTCATTTTCCCAAAGGAGATATAGACCCACTTAATTTGACACTTAACATTTGAACAAAGCAACCATAAAGTAAAAGACAAAGAAAAAAATTGATTAGAAAGCATCGTATTATTTCTAAAGCGATTTGGAATCTGTCCGAGAAGTTTAGCTTGACAGTCGGTCATAAATTAAACATAAGTGTTCTTTGAGTTATGGTTTGGATTCTGTTTTGGGGCCTCTAATAGAAGAATTAGAATGGGCTTTATGACAGGCATCTCTTGTTAGGCAAAGGCACAAGGGAAGGGGTGCAATGCTGTGATGAATGGTTTTAATAGCCAAGAATGTATAGAGAATATATTTCCCTGATGAACAAACTTATATTCACAGACTGCATAATTTGGGTAGTGTCAGTGGTTAGTATCCATGAGTGAGGTCTCTGAGGAGGATGTATCAAGAACATCCTACTTTTGGGAACTAAATTAGCTATTGTGTTTTCTATGCATTGGACCAGAGTGAGCAAAGTGAGCAACAAAGACTCAACTAGCTATTGCCATCTTTTGTTAAAACTACAGCTGCCATCCCTGGCTGGTTGGCTCAGCAGTAGAGCATTGGCCCAGCATGTAGAAGTCCCAGGTTCAATTCCCTGCCAGGGCACACAGGAGAAGTGCCCATCTGCTTCTCTACCCTTCCTCCTCTCCTTACTCTCTGTCTCTCTCTTCCCCTCCTAAAGCCAAACCTCCATTGGAGCAAAGTTGGCCCGGGTGCTGAGGATGGCTCCATGGCTTCTGCCTCTGGCTGCAATAAAGCAATGCCCCAGATGGGCAGAGCATCGCCCCCTGGTGGGCATGCCAGGTGGATCCCAGTCAGGCACATGCAGGAGTCTCTCTGACTGCCTCCCGCTTCTAACTTCAGAAAAAAAAAAAAAAAAAAAAAAAAAGCAAAACAAACAAATATAAAAAACACAAAACTACAGCTGCCATCAGGTCCTTAAACAGCCAGGTGCCTCCCATCACCAGATAAGATGGGCGAACCATCAGCAATATAACCAGGAGACTACTGGGTAAGACATCTGACATAAATGCAGATTTTTCTGGTCTCCTGGTGACCTCAGGAGGGCTTTCAAAACCAGGTTTTCTCTTGCCCCTTTCCTGATGAATTACACTTGGTCAAAGTATTTTGAATAGCTGGAATTTCATAAAAGATAAACTTGTTTGTTTCATTAATCTTCTTCTTGGGATGGAAAAGAAATCAACTGATGGAGAGCAGTTGATATTTTTCATCTAAGGCAGTCTCCCATTCCCATCACTGACTTTACACACTATATTCTAAGACAAATTCTTAAACTTTAAGGGCAGTCCATGACAGTGATTTCTTCTAGGATATAAACAACAAACTTCAAGGAGAAGAAACTGCATAATTTGGGAAGTGTAATTGTTTAGTATCCTTGAGTGAGACCTTTGGGGAGGATTTATCAAGAACTTCCTACTTTTGGGAACTAAGTCACTTTAACCATATCCAAAAGGGAGAAAGTGACCAGAGGGAAATTAAGATGAAGAGACAATGAGGAAGTTAGTAGTGGGTGGTGGATGTCATTTATAAGAGATATTTATTACAAGTTCTGGTGTTAGTGAATAATACAATGTGTCCGTAAAGTCATGGTGTACTTTTCACCGGTGACCGGTGAAAAGTGCACCATGACTTTACGGACACACTGTATATTGAGCCATGTGGGGTAACTTGTTATGTTAGAAGCAGAAGGACCACAGCAGAGCAAAGGCGGGGAAATCCTTGAAGACACATGATTATAAAGGCAAGTTCACTGCCATCAGCGCTTATCAGTAGATGAAAATATGGTAAAGAATGGCTTGGCAGACTGAATGTGAAAGCTCTTTTAGTAACTATAATATGTCTAATATGATATACATTTTGGGTAACTATAGAAGTTTTGTTGATGCTTATATAAAATCTGAACATTTATTTGTTTGTTTGTTTGTTCATTCTTTTGACAAATATTTATTCTGAAACTGGATAAGATACTGGGATGTGTATTAGTCCTGTTAAGAAGATTAAGACAGATCTTCTCCAAGACCTTGTAGTCTTGAGAAGACAGGGAAAGATATGATGTAATTTTATATAGTATGTCCCTTTACCTGTGGAAGATAATGTTTTAAGACTCTCAGTGGATTCCTGAAACTGCATATAGTACTAAACCTTATATATATATATATTTTTCTATACATACATACATATTATAAAGATCAACTTATAAATCAGGCACAGTAATAGATAATAACTAATAATAAAATGAAATAATAATAACAATATACTCTAGTCAAAATTATGTGAATAGCTTTAGGGCCATTATTAAGTAAATAAAATAAGGGTGACTAGAACACAATTGCTGACCCACTGCAATACTGGATGAGATAACCTAGATGGCTACTGAGTGACTAATGTATGGGAGGAATGTATAGTGTGGAGACGCTGGAGAAAGGGGTGATTCACATCCCTGGCAGGATGGAGTGAGACAGCACAACATTTCATCACACTACTCAGAAAAATGCAGTTTAAAATTTATGAATTTTTCATCTCTGGATTTTTCATTTAACAGTTTTGGACCGTGGTTGACTGTAGGTAACTGAAACCATGGAAAGAGAACCATGGATAAATAGGGACTACTGTACTATCTTTTGGGGGGGTATTTGAAAGAACAGTGGGCTTTCTTATTGGGAGCATTTACTCTGGGACTTGGGAGACAAGGGATTGCTCACTAACAAAGGGGTAAAGGTAACCATTCCCCTCCCCGCACAGGAAAGCCAGTAACCAGTAATGAGTGAGGTACAGAGCACACCTCCCGAGGAAAAGGTTTGCAGCAGTTCATGAGAGGAGCATGGCTGGGGGCCATGACGGACCCAAGGGTTTGAACCCAGAGACCACTGGGTTTGAGGAGGTGGCAGACAAGGACTCAATAGTGGCAGCACATAGGATCCTGATTTCAGCTCATAGACATCACTTTAAAGGTGTAAATCATAGCTGAAAAAAAAAACAACCCACTTTATCCATTGATGAAAGATTAGTGACCACCAGATAAGGATCTGACTCATACCATCATGCTAGGGCTCAGGAGAACAATTAATCAGCAACATACCTTATCTATTAGGCAAATGTAAGAATTTGTTCTGCATATTTAAATAATAACATTTTTTGGTTATTTTTTCCCATTGATTTGAGAAAGAGAGAGAGGGGAAGAGAGAGAGGGAAAAACATCAGCGAGTTGTTCCACTTAGTTGTGACTCATTGATTGCTTCTTTTTTAAAATTTTTTTAAATTTTTAATTTTTTTCTGAAGTTAGAAGCAGGGAGGCAGTCAGACAGATTCCTGCATGCGCCTGACCAGGATCCACCCAGCATGCCCACCAGGGGGCGATGCTCTGCCCATCTAGGGTGTTGCTCTCTTGCAACTGGAGCCATTCTAGCACCTGAGGCCGAGGCCCCGGAGCCATCCTCAGTGCCTGGGCCAACTTTGCTCCAATGGAGCCTTGGCTGTGGGAGGGGAAGAGAGAGATAGAGAGAAAGAAGAGGGGGAAGGGTGGAGAAGCAGATGGGCGTTTCTCCTGTGTGCCCTGGCTAGGAATCGAACCCTGTACTTCCACACACCAGGTTGACACTCTACCGCTGAGCCAACCAGCCAGGGCTGATTGATTCTTTAATGTGCCCTGACCTGGGATTAAATCTGTGACCTTGGTGCACCAGAACGACACTCTATCCACTGCGCAACCTGGCCAGGTCTGGTTATGTTGTTAAATTTAGAGTTTCTTTCTATTTGAATCTTGGGTGACCACTTTATTCTCCCATGTTTATGAAAAATCTTTCACAGTAGGCTCAACATTTTGGAAATAGGACTCAGATAAAAAAGAAAGTCTCTGGAGGGTAGGAATTGGCTAAATTCACTGTATAGATAGGAAGCCAGTGTCCCCTCAGTCCTCCCTAAGGAAACTATGGGTAAACCATTCTTTTAGAGAGAACTGTGTTATGCTGCAGCCCTGAGAATTAATCTTCACTACAAAAGTGTGAGTACTCTGCAGAGGTGAGGTCCTTGGTTCAACTAGCTCATAGTTTCATTCACATCAAACAATCTCTGTTAAATGCAACGGTGTGCAAGCCTGAGGCAGTGAGCAACATGCAAAATGTTTTTCTGGAATGGTCTCTCTGTGCACCCTAGTACAGTGATTTTCTACTCAGCAAAACCATTTATGTGAAGGTCAGGTAGAAAGCAGTGGATCACACCACCATAAAGTTGATCTGAATTGGTCATTAAGATAACCTAGTTAACCATTTTTATGCCTTGATTAGTGAAGCTAAACCGAAATTTGAAATAAAGATTAAATAATTACTGGGATTTAAAAAAAAGCAAAACCAGTGGCTTTTATTTTAATCATTCAATTATGTTCTACAGACCTGATGTATATTTCAACCACCCCCTCAATGATACATGTGAAAGCGATTGATATGAATATCTTATTGTTGTACCATAAAGTTTCTGCCTTAACGTACAACTAGAGAGGATTTTTAAAGATATGTGTGTTTAAATAAAACTGGCTTTTTTGATGGCTCATCACAGACAGCTGCCTGCCTGAGTCTAGTTATAAAGGCTTGCCTGTTTGGTCTAGCTGTCTCTCAGGAGCCTTGCTTGTATAGGGCCCCCGCAGGCTGGCACTGCAGTGGATCAGGGAAGTGGGATCAGCAGACCGTATACACAGTGCCTGCCTCATTCCTCCTGTGTTCATATTATATGGCTTACACAACCAATTTTGTCTTCTCCATTCACAATGCAGTGTCAATTTCGACAGCCTCTCTGAGAAAGACAAAGGCTCTATTCCTTCACATCTGTCCCGTCCACACCAGTCCAGCTCTGCTTCCTACACCCTGATACCGGGCCTGGTCACAAGGATGAATTTTAAGACTTTCAAATCTAACAAGCAGTGAAATTGGTGTCAGGCACATGCAGTGGTGCTCTGGGCTTATGATGGAAACACATAATAACTTGCCTGATCCTTCAGGCTTGCCACCTGTCACTGGCTCTGCTGTTTGGAGTAAAAGGGACCTGTAAGAAATTCTGCTATTGACACCAGCAGGGCAAAGTGGGAACGTGCCAGAATAACCACCTCAGTCCCACTAGCTGCACTCTATAATGAATACAGGTTGTGGGAGCATAGAGCCTTGCTATGTTCTCCCAAATCTTTTACAGACATTTTTGATGGCTTTTTATCATTTGTAAAAATTACAAAGGATGTAAAGATTTCCAAGACTAACGGTTGTTTTGAGAATAAACTTGATAACTCTAGATAGAGCACTTAGAGTTCGTCTGAAATGGAAGATATATCCATAGTTTCAGACAATGGAGTACATTATATATATATATATATATATTCAGGTATCAACTGTAAATAGTACTTCCTTGTCTTGAATATTTCATTTAACCTATTCCCCATTGATGAGTATTTGAATGAGTCACTAATACACAGAAAGTGTGTTTTAGGTATGTGCCAAAATATTTGTAATGTAGACTTCTAGAAATGGAATTGCTGGCTCAAAGGTCATGTACATAAAAAATAGATATTGCACATTTTACTCTCCATATAGGTTGTACCAGTTTACACCTCCACAATATAGAGAATGCCTCAGTCAGCCACATGGTATGAGAGCCACCTTTGAATTTATGGCAATGTGATGAGTGAAAATGGAATCTCATTTTTATTTCAATTTATAATCTCCTTTAATAAGCAAACATACTGGTTCATAAACTTCTCTAATACTAATTCCCCTTTTTAAACCAAACCTTCATTGACTCAAAAGTGTCCAGCTGTGTCCTATAAACATTCCAATAATGGGCATGAACTAACGATTAGCAAAAAGATGTGAGATACCACGGAAGTCCACATTTAAAGGCAATTTAGGAGAATCTTTATTAGTGGTTCCCTTACCCATCTCTGTATTACCTACCTACCTCAAACACACCTGTTAGGATAAAAGGAAATTAAAACCACACTAAACAAGGACAAAAGGTAATACGTCCAAATATTCCCCTTCATAAAATGTCCCTTTGACTTTGAGAAGCGGTATTAAAGCAAAGAAAAAGTTGAATCTTAAAATATTTTGGACCATGACACCTAATCAGATGTAAACTGTAAAAGATTGATAGCATTTGTCAGCTACTCAATTTCAAATCTCCAAAACTCAGAAGCTAATTTCATAAAAGATCAGCAGCAAAGGCAATAAAGGTGCATAGGATTTCCACTGTGTGCCAAGATATACGAGAGTGTCAACGTCTTAGGTAAGGCTGCAAGCTCCCCTGAGATGTGGTTGAACACAGACTTGTTACCAATGACCTTTTATCACTAAGGCTGATTCCACTGCCTGCCTAAATTTATGGTGGGCCTCGATTTTATTCTGTTGCTAATCCCGTTATGTTTCCATTTATTCTCAAGGTCACTAGCTGTGTTTGAATAAAGCAATAACATAGACCTTCTGGACGCAATTTCTTGAGCATTTTTGAAAGGGATAATGTAGACTCCTTTGCTTTCTTAGACACATAAAATATCATTACAAAATAGCAGCCAACACACTAAATAATTCATTTAATTAATTTAACTTAATTAAACATTAAATATTTACTGAATTTGTTATTTTCTATTGAACGTGCATTGAGGCTGTAGTAATTTTTGTCATATACTGCAAACACCAAGCTATTAATCCTGTGGCCAGAAATGCTTAAACTGGTGAATTATTAGAAGGTTATTTTTATAAGCTGTACTAAGACCATTTACTGGTATTGTTTAATAACATCTTTTTTGCCGACAATGGGTTAGATGTTAGATGTTCTATAGGTGAATCAGGTTTTTATACCTAAGAATTTATATCTTTTTCTTATCAACAGAGACAGAGAGAGAGACAGAGAGACAGGAAGAAAGAGAGAGAAGAGAAGCATCAATTCTTCATTGCAGCATGTTAGTTGTTCATTAATTGCTTTCTCATATGTCCCCTGACTGGGACAGCGGGACGGGGGGCTCCAGCTGAGCCAGTGACCCCTTGCTCCTGCCAGTTGACCCCTTGCTCCTGCCAGTAACCATGGGCTCAAACCACCGACCTTGGGCTTCTAGCCAGTGACCTTTCGGCTCAAATCAGTGACCATAAGGTCATATCTATGATTCCATGCTCAAGCCAGGGACCCCATTCTCAAGCTGGTGAGCCTGCACTCAAGCCAGCAAGCTTGAGCCCAAGCTGACAACTTCGGGGTTTTGAACCTGCGTTCTCTGTGTCCCAGGCTGATGCTCCATCTGCTGAGTCACCACCTGGTCAGGCTAAGGATATACTTTTCTAATTTCTAAGTGAGCTCTTATTGCTTAAGTAAGTCCTTTGTTTATCTATCTATCTATCTATCTATCTATCTATCTATCTATCTATCTACCTATCTATCTATCATCTATCATCTGTCTATCAATCTTCCTTTTAATCTTTACTCTGTGCCAGGTATTGTTCTAAGTGCCTTACAAATGAACTTGTTTAATTCTCACAACAGCCCCTTGAGGTGGTTATGATTTTCATCATTCCCATTTTACAGATGGAGAAACTGAGGAACAGAATGGTTAAGTCACATCCAGTCATACAGCCAGCCCAATGGAGGAACTTGAGTGTGAGCTCTATCCTCTGGCTCCGGAGTCAGTGATATCACCACTACACTGGGCTTGTGTGTGGACAGCTATCTAGTTTTGTGAATAATCACTGGTTCCCTGTCAGTGAAGAAAATCATTCTTCTGTTGAATGAAACAGAGCGCTCTTGTGAGAAAATAAAAATGGTTTAAAAGTGTGTGTGGCTATGGTGGTGGAGGGGTGCTTACTGGAAGGTGGTGTTCATTTACAAGATAATCTTAATAGCATCTTTATTGTGTAATGAAGAGACTCAATTATGGTCCTAGAGGAATTTAGTTGAAGTTAATGTTGGAGCAAAAAACATAGCATGATGCAATTCTTAACGTTGGGAGGAGTGTAAAACCCTTCTGAGATGAACTGTGTTTTGGAGATGAGGGAACAGTCCTGAAGGACTTTGGCCTCATTTGGCCCCTCTGCTGAAGGCCAGCCTGGGGCCAGTGACCCAAATCCAGACATCCTATCTTCCAGTGTAGCACTCTGACTTCGGGCTCCTCAGACCCCATTGATCAGCTCAGGTGTCTCCTTGGCCACATCACAGGAACTGAGGTCAGAAGGAGGCAGTTTGCCCCACAGTGTACCCTCACACAGGTGTTCCACTTAATGAGATGTTGATGGGAAGATGGTGGAAACAGAGATATGCGGGGTGTGAGGAGAAGCAATGGCAAGGTGTGGTATCTACAAGCCTGTGTAAATATATCCCTGCAGGCTGTGAAGTGGCGTGCACCAGGCCTTCGGAGTGGAGTAACTGCTTTACTTACTCTTAATTAAAGGAATTATATGGTTCCCTTGTGAGAGCAGAATGACTTTTTTTTTTTTTTTTATCATAATGAAGCTCTGAGAACAGCAACTGTGGTATTTCGAAAAAGTTGTGGAGTATATGGAGTTACACTCTGTTCTGTTGTTCTGTATTTTGGTTTTCAGGCTGAAATTGGGCAATTAGAACACTCTGCTTTCTCCAAATAGAACAGAGCTCTTTCTGTCCTTCAAATTCTTCACAGCTGCTTTTCAAGGAAGCCTAGCTTGATTTCATCATGATATTTTTCAAAAAGCTTTTCTTATGATGTCCTCTGAAAAGTCTAGCTTGACTGTAGTGCTTCCATTATTTCTACATATTATTTATGGATTAGCTTTCCATTATTAAAATTCTGACAAACTGAAATTCCTTTTGCCTGTTTAAAGATTAATTTGTTTTCTGCACCAGAGGGGAAAGTCACTGTCATCTTCCCACGTGAATTATTTTGTTAAAGATTTAAAATTGGGAAACATTTACAAATGAGTTTCACATCTAGGCATATACCCAGAGAAATGTGTCTGTATGAGGACCAAGGACACATCCAGGGGTTTTCAAAGCAGCATTATTCATAATAGCCCCATTATTAACATTATCCAAATGCCCATTAGAGGTAGAACAGATAAATATGTAATATATTCCTACTGATTAACCATATAGTGGAGTGAAATATTGTATAGTAATGAAAAGAAATGAACCTCTGTTACACTCAATAACATGGGTAGATATATAAATATATTTTTGAACACAGGAAGCTAGACACAAGGGTGTGTATAACCATGGTTATACATAAAGTTTAAAGACAGTAAGCGTCTTGAAGGCATAGAGATAAGAAAGGACACAAAAACTTTCAAAAAGATATTTTTACTGGCAATATGTACTGACAAAAAGTGTTTTCATAAAAAATTTGAATACATATAAAGAATGTATAACATTAAAGTTGCTGAGGATTGTATACAAATATATTTCTGAGGAATTATTTTATGTGTGATTTTTGCTCTGGGCTTGAGTCTTCATTCTTTTGTCTGTTACATTGGACTCCTCATTGATGTCCCTGAGTTGCCAACTTCCCCCCATGTTAATTCTTTCTACTTTTGGCCTCTTGATTGGTTTAAATAGTGTCCCTGAAATCCATATCTACCTGGAACTTGTGGTTATGGTATTATTTGGAAATAGGGTCACTGCAGATGTAATCAAGTTAAGATGAGATCATCCTGGATTAGGGTGGGTCCTAAGTCGAATATGATTGTTACCTTTATTAGAAGAGGAAAATTTGGATGTGGAGACACAGACATACTGAGAACACCATGTGAGGGCAGAGCAGAGATTGAAATGATTTATCTATAAGCCAAGGAATGCCAAGGATTGCTGGAAAACAGCAGAAACTGAAAGAGAGACAGGGGACATACCCTCCTCCAGCTGTCTGTGAGATCATAGCCCTGCTGACACCTTGATTTCACATTCCTAGCCTCCAGAACTGTGAGAGAATAAATTTCTGTTGTCTTAAAGCATCCAAGTTGTAGTAGTTATAGTAATCTTTGGAAGGTAATAGAGCCACCATAACAATCTTCATAGAATTACTTCTAATCCAGTGGTTCTTAAACTTTTTTGAGGTACTGAACCCACCAGTTTCATATGCGCATTCACCAAAACCTTCTTTAGTGATAAATAAAATATGATTTTTCCCCCAAATTCAAGACATAGGTATATGTTTTTTTTTACTGGTGTACAAAATGAGCCGTGAATGAACATCACCTTGCTCAAAGAACAAAACCAACAAAGTGCATGAACTCACAACAAATTACGGTATTACTTTATTCTGGCCTCCGCGGCAGAGGCTTCTCCGAACCCCTGAGACCTACTCATCGAACCCCTAGGGTTCGATAGAACCCAGGTTAAGAACCACTGTTCTAATCATAACACTTCTCTCTCAAGGACCTCCAATGCCCATCTTTTGTCTACTGGATGAATTTAAGCAGTATCTCTATAGTCAGGCTATATGTTCTGGTCCTTCTGCTGTTAGAAGTTCATGGGGGTCATGCTATAGCCTAACAAATCTCCTTTCTTGATCTTCCTTTTGCATATCCCTGCACTTTCTTTACACAAATTTATTATGAAATATTTATGCATAAATATAAATAAATGCTGTTTCAGTAGATTGAAACACTGAAATGTACTTTTCAATTTACCGATCAAACACAGTAGGTCTTTAGGATCATCTGCTCTGATGTATTCTGTCACACACACAAATTCTGATTTCCTCTACACACATGTTAAAATAATTCAAATATTTGCTTATGATATAATCAAACATTATAATCACTACTGTTCTAAAGTGACTGCAATGATCAGGATTTGCAACACTTTTCTGTACATAAAATCCTTAGGTGAAAACTTGTTAATGTAACAGAAAGAGCTACTACCTTCCTTGTCTATATTATGCACTGGAATGTTTAAAAATATTATAAGAAAAACACATGGTACCTGACCAGGCAGTGGCACAGAGGATGGAGCATTTTCCTGGGACATTGAGGACCCAGGTTTGAAGCCCAAAAGTATCCAGCTTGAGCACAGGCTCACCAGCTTGAGCATGGGGTTGCCAGCTTGAGCATGGGATCATAAACATGACCCCATGTTTGCTGGCTTGAGCCCAAAGGTCGCTGGCTTGAGCAAGGGGTCACTGGCTTGAGCAAGGAGTAAGTGGCTTGGCTAAAGCCCCCCCAGGTAAGGCACATATGAGAAAGCAATCAATGAACAACTAAGGTGCCGCAACTATGAGTTGATGCTTCTCATTTCTCTCCTTTCCTGTCTGTCTGTCTGTTGCCCTCTCTCTCTCTCTCTCTCTCACACACACACAAAAGGCACATAGCAACATGGCAACCTGTCTTTTTTTTTTTTTAAGTCTTTCCTAGATTAGTTGAGTCCAAAGGGCCTAATTTGACTATATTTAAAAAAAACAGGCCCTAGCCAGTTTGTTCAGTGGATAGAGTGTTGGCCCGGTGTGCATGTGTCCCGGGTTTGATCACTGGTCAGGGTGCATATGAGAAATGACTGTCTGCTTCTCTTCCCCTCCTTCTCCCCCTTCTCTCTCTTCTCCTTTCACAGCTAGTGGCTTGATTGGTTTGACTGTTGGCCCTTGGTGCTGAGGAGAGCCAGGTTGATTGGAGCATTGGCCCCAGAGGGGGGTTGCTGGGTGAATCCTGGCTGGGGCACATGCAGGAGTCTGTCTCTTTATCTCCCCTCCTGTCACTTAAAAAAAAATAATAATAAAACAAAAGGCAGAATTAACTAATTCTTTTTAATGCCAATTCAGCTTTATATTTTCTCTGGTGGTCTGGTTCCTGACTCCACAGAGGAAATAATTTCTGTTTGTTCAGGGTGAGGATGAGGCTTTTGACCTTTCACAGATATAATGCACAGACAGGCAGTGATTCAGGATCCTGCCTGGCTTTGCCCTAGACCAGTCCAAAGATTGGTAAGATAATGACCCTGTGTCTGCTTTAATGAGGAAAAGCCAAATTGATCTAAATGTGGTGATATAAAATTTCTACCAAGTAATCACTGCTGCTGTTGGGAGGTATTGTCATCAGGGCTGGTTGCTGGAGATTATTTGGAGATGAGAAAGAGCAAGGGCTTTATAAGCTGTAGAGTTATACCAGGGACCATGCTACCCATTTTCCTTCCGATTTGTGGTTGGGCTTCCATCTCCAGCATCACTCTCAAGATACTGTGGAATGACTTACTGTGAGACATAGTAATGGCCTGATCTAAGCAGAATTTTGATGGCTCTTGTGTCAAAATTTCAATTATGTTAGATTTGTTAGATAAATAATAGATTCTTCATCATAGAAATAAGCCAATGCAAATTGCTTTAACTTCTTCACCCTTTGGGATTTTGCTTTCATTGTTGTCCTTGCTTGGTAAAAAAATGAGAACAGCTCCTTGGATCCTCAGAAGTGACAGCTGCCCATAGATTCTGAAGTGCTTTGGTTGCAGGAGACCAGCATCTCACAGGGAAGCCCCACACAATGACACTGCCTTGGAGGTCTGGGCTCCAGAATAGGCAAGAAACTTTTCCACATGCCCGCCTACCAGCATGGAGTCCGGGAACTCTTCTCTTGTTCCCTGATGGGAATGTATACCCTCACGAAACTCTGGAAGAACTGGTCTTTGTGGAGGTTTCTAGAGTGGCAGCTAAATGTATCTGCAGCAGACAAAAGGTCTAGGCCTTCAGCACCACAGCCCACAATGGAAAGTAGCCCAGAGTTGATAGCCCACACCTAGACAAAGTGACAGGTTGTGTTCTGCAGCCCAGACTGGAGGTGATTAACCAGGTGTTGCTTTTGCAAATGACTTGGAGGGAAAGAAGAGGGTCTTAAAGCTAGAGTTCCAGCTTAACCATGGCCGGGGACTAAGCTTGATTGTCTGGTGGCTTCTGGAACACCTTCTTTTAAAAATTGTTGATTCAATGTTGATCATCTTTACAAGAATTCTTAGCTTGGGGGTCCTTGGCATCAAGGGCACCTGGAACCCTTAAAGACCATACACATGTACATAAATAAATATACACGCAAAGAAGAAAGAGAAGCCACTGTGCTCATTTCAGTTTTTCAAACCAGAGTGACAACTTTCAGTTATTTCAGAGGCAAAGGGTCAATCAAGAGGGTTAGTATGAACTCTAAAGTTCCATCTTTATAGCATTTCATCTTTATAGCATCTGGAATGAGTATCAGCTGATGGGGAAGATGATTTAAATATTTCTGTTGATTTCCCTCTCAGCTGTATTTTGAAAACCCAAAGAAGAACCTCATTGTATTATTAGTACTGAATAATCCAGAAAACAAAACTGATTGTAACACGAAATATAGAACCTTAGGGATAAAAAGTACTTCCCATCTTAGAAATTTCCCTTTGAGGCGTTTCCAAGTCTAAGAAGTATGGGAGAATGTGACTCCTTCGGGCTTTAATACCCCTAGTCGGCACGAAATAGAAACAGGCCTTTGAGTCCCCCAGAGCAGAGTTAGAATCATGGCGTAGCTGCTCCCCCACTGTGGGGCCTAAGGCAGACTTTAGAAGTCCAGTTTCTGCTTCTTTCTCCACTAATGGGAAAACCAGCACCCACCTCACAGGACTGTTTTAACCATTTCATAAAAGATGTGAAGGCATTTAGCATGCAGCCTTGCACATAGTCAGTCGATAAACAATAGACATTATTTCTGTGTTGTTAATCATAACGTCCCAAGATAATGTGGTGGTGATGGGGAGGTTAGAGTTCTTATGGAGAGCAGGAAATTGAGGGGAAATAGCAGAGAAATGTGGGGGGGGGTAGGGTGGGCATGGGCAGTAGTCAATGGCCCTGAATCAGGTTGATGAATGAACCAAGATATTGTCAAGATGGCTGCCATGACCCTGACAGTCCCCATGGATATTTAAGCCCGGACGAAGAACTGCTGGGGCTGGAGTGGATTTGGATGGCAAAATAGAAACTGAGGAAATTCTGACCAGCAAGCTTTCAGACTGCCTTTTCCATTGCATTGGCCTCTTGGTAGCATAATTCTTCCTTTTACATGACTGATTTTTTTCCTTGAAACTCCCACTTGTTATATTACTGCAGAGTTTTACAGTAATTAAAACAATAGTAATTTCTATAAACAAAATGGGGCTCTCCCTGGTTGTTACTAAGACAAAAATATTTCTTTCCTTCTGTCCCTGGAGGATTCCATTCACTGATGTATCTCCAGTTCCTGAGTTCCTAAAGTCTGCTAAAAAATGTGATGAGAGTTGGTCCGTAACAACAAAATCTCTTACTGGCAGAAAGTGGAGAAACTGCTTGTGGCCCAGAAAGCAGGATGCATGGAATGACCGAATGATCCCGGCCACTTGAGTTCTGTGTTCAGGAAGAGCTGGGGTCTCATGGAATCGTTTGGAAAGAAGCTGATGCTTGTTGTGAGAAGCCAGTTACTCTGGGAGAGAAGTGCTGGCTTTGCCCAGGGCTGCACTCCTGATTTACTGGCTTAATGTGCTGGATTCATTAGTACCTGAGACCTCTCTCATACCTTTTTTAAAATAAAGAAGTTTAAAGGTAGTAAACGAAGCAATTAAGCCAATCAGAATTACAAATATGCAATGGGGGGCTTGGGGGTAAGAAGATAAGGGGTGAGGAGATAAGTGTCAGTATAGAAGAGCAATTAGGGGTGAAGACTGTAGTAGTTTCACGCGAGATGGAGTATTTAAAATAGGTTGAGAACAGAAAGTTGGAGAACCCTGCTGGCAAGCGTTCCAGAACTTTAGGAACAAAATGTGAATTCTGGGGGGAACCTCCCCAGTGTGGTTGTTGGCACATTAGGAAAGAAGTCAGCCAAGCTGTTCTCTTCCACTCCTCATAATGTATAGTGGTCTACAGTAAATCTTTTTTCTGCCCAAATATCCTGAAGGGCTGTGGATTTTATCTTTACTTAAAGTTGTTAGAGAGGGAGAAGAGACTCAGAGACAGACCAGAGAAAGGAGAAAGCCCGTGATGACAGAGGTGAGACTGGAGGGCTGGACCCACAAGCCAAGCAAGGCCCAGGATTGTAGGCAACCAACAGAACCCCAGAGAGAGGCGTGGAGCAGGCTGCCCCTTGGCGCCTCTGAAACAACCAACTCTGTGACACCTTTTGGATTTCCAGCCCCCAGAACTGTAAGAGAAACATTTCTGTGGCTTTAAGCCACCCAGTCTGTGGTGATTTGTTATAGCAGCTCATGGGAACTAATACAGACACCTTAGACATCATCTTGGGAACTCACAAGACACACGGGGAACATTCTGAAGGATTCCTGCAGAGGTGGCGGGGTCAAAACCACATAAACACTGTGTTTTGATTCTCTGATTTTTGTTTTCTCCCAGGCTAATAATAGCTACAAGGAAGGGGAGGTCCCGGAATTTCATCTCTCTACATGGCAGCATATTAGCAGACTCAAGACCATGATGGCAGCATGACTGATGAGCTGCGTTCAAGAGGATCAGATCTCCACAAGGAAATTTTCAAAAAGTGAGATCTTGGAGTCAGAGCATGCAGGAAGCACCATGTACAGGCTGGAACCATGCATATCATATGGCTTTGCTACCAGCAGAGCCGAGCCCTGCAGACTTCCCCCGGCTGGAAGTTGGAATGTTCTTCTCCATGTCCTTACATCCTTAGAACTCCATTTCCGACATACCTTTCCTGTGAGTCTTAGCTCACTGTCCTCACCCAACTCAGGCAACTCCTTTTCTTCTATATTCCCTGACTGGCTTAGTCCCTTTGGACTGCTATAACAAAAATACCATAGACTGGGTGGCTTGTAAACAATAGGAGTTTATTTCTCACAGTTCTGGAGGTTGTGAGTGTGAGGTCAGGGTGGCAGCATTTTCAGGTTTTGGTGAGAGTCTCATTCCAAGTTACAGAAAGCAGCGGTCTCTTTGTATCCTCACATGGCAGACAGCAGAAAGGGGAAGCAAGAACTCTTATAAGGGCACTAATCCCACTCAGAAGGGCTTCACCCTCATCACCTCATCTAACCAGAATTAACTGCCAAAGGCCCACCTTTTAATACCATCACATTGGGGGCAGGGTGGTGGGGTTTCAACATACAAATTTGGGGGGACACCAGCATTCAGTTCATCACAGTGAATACAGCTGTCCCCCCTTATCTGTGGGGGATACACTCCAAAAACCCCAATGGATGCTGGAAACCTTAGAGTACTAAGTCCTGTATATACTATGATAAAAGTTAATTTATAATTAGGCCCAGTAAGAGATTAACAACAATAACTAATAATAAAACAGAGCAATTATAACAATACAGTATACTGTAGTAAGAGTTATGTGAATGTGGTACCTCTCTCTCTCAAAATATCTCTTGTACTGTCACTCTTCTTTTTCCTGTGATGCCTATGTTATGAGATGAAGTGAGGTGAATAACGTAGGGATTGTGATAAGGGTGACTTAAACACACGCACTGTGATACTATGACAGTTGATTTGATAACTGGGGTTACTAAGTGCCAAATGGAGGTGGGAGGTGGGATGCAGCATCTGCAGTGTGGAGATGCTGGACAAAGGGATGATTCGCATCCCAGGAGGGATGAAGCAGGACAGTGCAAGATTTTATCACGTTACCCAAAACAGTGTGCAATTTAAAACTTATCAACTGTTTATTTCTAGAAGTTTTAATTTAATATTTTTGGACTACAGTTGACTGTGGGTAACTGAAACCATGGAAAGAGAAACCATGTGTGATGGGAGACTGACATACTTGGTTTTAGTTTTTGATTTTCACCCCTATGACCTGGGCGTTACTCACCTTTGACATCTAAGTAAGATTACACTTGCTTTCTATGCTCATATTACTGTGGTATCATTCCACCTTCAACAGAAAGACCCCTGCTTTTTTTCTGAGTACTTCTTAAAAGTGCATTATTTGCTTTCAGAATGCTCTGGAACAAACAGCTCTAGTCCCTCAACTCAGGCTCCTTCATCTACTGCCTGTCCCTGCCACTGCCTCTGCTGTTGGTGACCCTGGAGAGATGCCTCTCTTGCCCCAGACCTGCTACCCCAATTCTGGTTTTGTGACAGGAGACACTGCTCTTTCCTGCCTGCATATCTCTGTCCTAAGAATAGACATGAATCTTGCCCTAATTGTTTCAACTACAACTGAGAATATGCTGATGCTTGTACTAAGGCTTTATTGAAGATTCAACAATAGTAAAAAGAAAAACTAAAGTTGCTTTACAGGTTTAGACACAGCCTAGAGTCTGTGTAGACAGCCAGCATCTGCCATAGAACCTGAACAGTCTCCAGTGAACAAGGGAGGCTGCCCAGCACCTCTTCAAGCCCAGGCCTCTCGAGGCCTAAGATTCAGAAAAAACTGCTTTCTTGGGTTTCAAGAGAGGGAATTCCTTCACTCCTATTTCAAGTTCACTTTGCAGGTCTTTAATTTTTGCCTATTTCCAGGAAGATGGGAAGTGGGTTTACTCTAGAGAAAAACCCACCTCAACCACATAAGTATCACCTGGACACTTATTCCCAGTGACTCAAGTACAGGCACTTCGTTAACATGCACTAATGTATGAGTGCATTATTTTCTTCTAAGGAAGATTCAAGGAGATTAGGTATTCAGGTTACCTCATATAAATATGCATTAGTGGATCAGTTCTTTCTAGATGCCATATTCATTTTATTGACTGTATGATGTGTTCAACCTACAAAATGAGATCCTCAGTAATAGAGACTAAGTCTTATATTCCCTTTCTTCTGACTTCCCTATACCCTCCATCACTACATTGTTCCAGCTACACACACACACACACACACACACACACACACACACACACACACACAAGACCTAAAACCACAAATTGGGGGTGAAGGGAGTGACTGGGGAACTGGAGAAAGAAGTGAAGGGATTAAGAAGCACAAATTGGGCCCTGGCTGGTTGGCTCAGAGGATAGACTGTTGGCCCAGCATATGGACATCCTGGGTTCAAGTCCCAGTCAGGACACACAGGAGAAGTGACTATCTGCTTCTCTTTTGCTCCCTCTTCCTCTTCTCTTCCTCTTCCCTAGTGGCTCGATTGGTTCGAGCCTTGCCTCGGGCACTGAGGTTGGTCTGAGCACAGTCAGCCTTAGGTGCTAAAAATAGCTCGGTTGATTCAAGCATCAGTCCAAGATGGGGGTTGCTGGGTGGATCCAGGGTTGGGGTACATGTGGGAGTCTGTCTCACTATCTCCCTCCTCTCACTTAAAAAAATACAAGCACTAATTGGTAGTTACAAAATAATAAGGGGGAAGTAAATAAAGCATAAGAAATACAGTCAATGATCTTGTGATAACTATGTATGGTGCCTGGTGGATATGCAATTATAGAGTCCTAAGCAACCACTCAATCTAATTCCAGTATATTCATACTGATTATGTAGGGTTTATGAAGTTTAAGGAAGTTATTTATAATTCTCAGTCTCGTAAAAATAATTTTCTCTTGTAATATTTTTAAAAGATATTTTCTTTAATCATTCTCTTAACATTTTATTTACTAATACACATCTTTATTGAATAAACAATACAGAAAAATGACTGGTTCAAAAAAATAAAATAAAATAAAACCCATGAATTGGGTATACACAGAGGCACTGAATAATCATCAGATTTGTGGGTTTTCTCACAAAGTTTCTGAATCAGCAACTAACGGGTCAAAAAGACTTTAAATAAGACCTGCCTTCATTCTAAAAATATTTCCTCTTTTCAGTTTTATCACACCTACTTCATTCCCTTTTAAATTGAAAAAAAAATTTAAGACTTCTCCCCAGTTTTTCTCCAGCACCAGTCTCAGTCCCAGTTACCACTTCCCTTACCCCCTGCTGTGCACATGACATCATTGATTTGCCATTGGTTTTCTAAACTGCCACTCATGCATCTGCAACCCTATCCAGAGCACACCCCACCACCATCTGCTGGGTTCATTCACCAGCAAACATACAGGTATTTCAAATGTATGGCTAAGCTTTTTGCTGCTTCTTTGTCTCCTCTAGTAAGAGTAAAGAGCTCCTTGTACATTCAAAAGGAAAATAAAATGATTGCTTCTAGGATATTTTGAAAACTCATCATTGCTGATATCTTACCACATAGCAAGTGAGTTTTCTGTGGTTATAATTAGTCCTGTCAGGCCTGGCAGATTTGTCACAAAACCAGGAATCGTTAGCACATGGACCAACCTGTTCAGCATCTCCTTTGGCTTGTCATAACTAAGAAACAGCAGACAATAAAAATGTAGGAATCTGCTCCAGTCAGGTGTAGGGGAGGAGAATCAAAGAGCTGTGCAATTAAGGCATTTTGCTCTTTAGGTCAATGGAAGCTATGTAATGTAATATTGTCAACACAGATCTTAGACCAGTGGTTCTTAACCTTTTTTGAGGTACCGAACCCACCAGTTTCATATGCGCATTCACTGAAACCTTCTTTAGTGATAAATAAAATATGATTTTTTTTCCAAATTCAAGACATAGGTATATGTTTTTTTACTGGTGCACAAAATGAGCCGTGCATGAACATCACCTTGCTCAAAGAACAAAACCAACAAAGTGCATGAACTCACAACAAATTACGGTATTACTTTATTCTGGCCTCCGCAGCAGAGGCTTCTCCGAACCCCTGAGACTGACTCATCGAACCCCTAGGGTTCGATAGAACCCAGGTTAAGAACCACTGTCTTAGACTCAGTCATTTACCTCTCAGATGAGGCAACACACGCAGAGAACACTGGTCCCTTACTTTTTAAATTCTAATGAATACAGCAACACCCATAACTGAATGAAAGCAATAAGAGAGATTTTTTTCCTTCTCAGTGCAATCTGCATATGTTATGCTCTTCACTGTATACAGCTGGGTTTATAAGAATATGTCATATTGATCAATAATAAAATAATAAACACCAGGTTCTGTATCTAATTTGCATTTTTACTTCTGCTCAGGAAATTTCCAGAAAAGGGAAACATGAAACAAAAAGACAAAAGTCAATACACACTGCACACAATTTTGATCAGAGAAGCCCTTTCCCATCTACTTTGTTTGTGGACAAGCTTGACTCTCATTTGATGCATCAGAGTCTCTTGGAACCAAGCTTAGTTTGCTTTTCTGTGTAGTGGACATGATTTAAAAGATAATAATAAAACTTACCCCAGAATAAAAGGACTTTGATCAGGGAAGTAATATTTAGTTCTCTACTAAGTATGAAACAATTCATTCATCTTTATACAGGTCTTAAATTGAGCCTGGCATAAATGTATTCACTTTCTGCTTCATTCAATGGGTACAACTGGAGAGAAATGATTTAAAAAGTTCAGGCTTGACCTTTGCCTGGTAGCTCAGTTCATTAGAACATTGTCCCAAATGCAAAGGTTGTAGGTTCAATCCCTGATCAGGGCACATATGGGAAGCAACCAATGAATGCTCGTCTAACTGGAACAACAAATGAATACTTTTCTCTCTTTCTCCCCCTCCCTCACTACCCCGCCCCCCTGCACTTTCTCTCTTGGAAATCCATCAATTAAAAAAAAAGAAAGAAAGAGACTTGGTTTAGGAATATGGTACAGGGTGGGAAATTCCTCTTACCAAATACAGTCCATCCCCAAATACTAATTTCTTCTTTTCCCAAGCCCCTGAAAGGAATTTTGTCTATTTTCATACTAAATTCATCTATCACATAGAATTCATTGATTTAGGATCAACTTGGTTTGAACTTACATACCTTTTGCTTTTTTCTAGAACAAATTGTAGTTAGATACATGCAATTTACTTTAAAAAAATCTTCATTTCTCCTCCTAGAATCTTTCCCCCATTTATCTTTTAGGTATATTAACTAATCTGGATCAATAAAACACAGGCATAAAATTGAACTGTCTAAGAGAGAAGAAGTGTAAAAGGTATTTTTCAACACCCATGTTACTATCCCTATGTAGAAATTGCCATTTTCTGTAGTGTGGTAGAACCTAGAGAAAAAATTGACTACATTTCATAGAAAACATAAATACATTCATTGTTGACTGAGGACCTAATCGAGGTGAGTACAGATTGGAATGCCCTGGTCCTTTCTCTACAACTTGTGTGCCCAGGAGGGGACGGGCTGGTGGGAATGCTGCTGACGTCCCAGGACAGCTGTCTCTGAGGGCAGCATGCAGCCCTTTGGTAAAAAAACAAGCTGTGGAGTTCTCTGTAATTACAGGGTTTACAAAGAATGGACTGGCTACGCGAGTTTACACATATCCACCAGCTGAACCACAGATCCAGATGCAATGTGCAGCACTCCGAGGCCACAGGCTGAGTGTTCGTTTGCCATAATCAGGTATTATGTCTACACTCGGGTTTGAAGGTGGGTGGGAACAGAGGGAAAATATACCCTGGCCAAACTAAAAATGTTTCTTGTAGTCAAGGTGATGATGATGGATTTAAAAATAATGAACAGAAAACAAACAAACAAAAAAAGTGCAAAGCATACCTAATTTATCTGTTAATTTTGATTGAGAAACAGTGAACTGAACAGTAAAGAGCTTATTCTAAATCATATCAAGATTGAAAGTGAGAGCAAACCTGGTTCAGGTCTAGTTATGTTTTGTGAACGTTATCACAGAGTCTAATATTTGTGTGTAAATGAAACCAGGTGGCAGTGTTATCTCTTGTCTCCTCTGCAGTCCCAATATTACCCCAAAGGGAAAAATAAGGTTCAAGCTAGAGGTGGAATTTCTTGGAAACTACCCCTCTTCCTGTTGGGGTTTTTAATAATGGAAGTTTCCCATGGGCTCCTCAAAGTTGTTTTTCACCCTCCTCTAGTCTACTGGCAGGATTCTGAAATTACTTGGAATCAAGTGCATGATATCTCTTCAATAATAAAAAATAGCTTTATATATTTTGCATTTACTAAGTGTCAGGCATTACTCTAAGCACTTTGCATCTATCAATTTATTTAATAATTACAATGATCCTATGAAATAGGTGCTATTATTATCTCTATTTTACAGATGAGAAAACTGAGGCATAGTAAGTTAGGTTAAGTAATGAACCCAAGAGGAGCCAACCAGTAAGTGTTGGGAGGATTCCAGCCCCTGCAGTCTGTTTCCAGAGCCCGTGCTGTTAACCACTAGGCTGTCCTTCCTCTAAGGTTAAGCAATAGCTAACATGCATCGCACTCTCCCTCTGCAGCAGACTCTAAGCATTTTACATGAATTCACTCATTTAAACATCACATCAATTCTATGAAATAGGTACTATTATTATCGTTTTTTTCTTTAGAAAAAGTGAAGTATAGAAAAGAGAAATATTGTGCTTGAGGTCATATGAGGTCACAGTTATTATTAGCAGACAACTTAGGAATCAAACCAGTCACTTTTGGTCCAGTGCCTGCACTTTCTACTAATACTAAGCATATGTTTGATTAAAGGCAAACACAGGTTCTAATTCATCTGTTTCTACTGTCAACCATAAGCAAGGGGTTCAACATTGCAGAAAATCAGTAAATATTGGTTGAATGCCTCATTTTTCACATATGGGAATTAGTATGTGATGAAGATGGCATTCTACAGTTAATGGGGAGAAGACAGATTATTTAATTACTATTTTCTAGGACAGATGGCTAGCCACTTAAAAGAAAAAGTATTAGAAGATAAAACAGGTGAATGCTTTTTGATCTTTGGGTTGGCATGATTGCAAAGTCAGAAACCATAAAAGAAAAACTGATAAATTTGACCCCCGAAAATTAAAAATTCTGCATGGCAAATTTACCATAGATAATGCTAATAGATAGATAACAAATTAGTGAAAAAATTACAATGATTCTAATATCTTAAATTTACTTTTTCTAATAGACCCAAAGCCAATTAGGAGAAAACACGAAAATAAACAAAGGGCCAGATATAATTAGGCAGTTTTATAAAACAAGAGCCAAAACAGTGAATAAATATTTAAAATGATATTCAATAAGCAGATAAATCAATATAAAACAAGATATAATTATTATATCTCAATAAGAAAAGAAATACCCCTCTCCTCCAAAAACCCAAATCAGGGTATCATTTTAAATGTATTATCAGATTAACAAAAGGTGAAAAAACAGGTGCTGATGTTAAAAATATAAGAGGATACAATCTTTCTGGAAAGTAGTTTTTCAATATTCTACTTATCCCAAGAATTTTCTCAGCTAACAGATCACTGATTTCCATTAGTTGTCCAGCCTCTTTGGCTAAGTGATGCAAAGGGGAATTTGCTGGGAGCTTGTGGGAAACACTGTCCTTGTGATAAACAGAGGAAATGCCGGGAACTGTGGCAACATTGTGTGACTATGAGGGACAAATCTGAGGACCAAGTCCATTGAAAATACCAGATGAGCCAGATGGAAGAAGACTTTGGATACAGTGACATTACTGAGTTGCTGACTTAATCCTAGAATGCTCCAACTTCCAAATTTCTTATGCGACATAATCAATTCTTTATTTTTTGTGCCTTTAATTGGATTTCCTATTCTTTATAGGTGAAAGCATTCTGACAAAATGAATCAAAACTCAAAATGTACATACCCTCTGAACTCTGAATGTAATTTGTAGAAATTTATCCCAAGGAGACAATCAGACAAGTACACATAGATGTATACATAACACTTGATAGCAGTGAAAAGCTTGGGAACCACTTGACTGCCCTTCAAAAAAATTGGTAAAATATTAGGTGAAATCATTCACTTTTACACAGACAATAAAATGATGCAGGTCTATAGTTACAGACAAGAAATTTTGTTTTAGATATAGTATTCAGGGGGAAAATTAGATTACAAAAAAGCATGTATCAGTAAGGTTTCACTTATGTAAAATTATATGTATCTGATTAAAGAGATGTGTAGAGGATATTCACCAAATTGAGGGTGAGGGTGGGGTTGTGGGCCGTAGATACAAGGAAGGGAGACTTGCAGAGATAAACATAGGCAGCGTCTTTATGGCCAATACTCACAGGAAAAGAAATTCTTTCTACTACACCATTTCTTCTTTTTTTCTTTTGCCTTATGTCAAATGCTTTAATTCTGTATTCTTAATTTACTGACATGTTTCTTATTGTTCTGTTCTGTGGAAACCCAGCAGGGTCCAAGCAAACATTGGGCATGTAGTTATCTCTTAAGAACTATCTGGCTATTATCTAATCAAACTAGGTTAGAACAGGGATCACTGCTTAAATGCACACAATCTTGTGAGTAGATTTAGCAAATTCCCATCTGCTATGCATTTTGAACTCCTTAGAATTTTCTTTCTCAATGTGTAGTCAAAACATTAGATTAAAACTGCTTGTTATCTGCGTGCCATTAATAAATTACCTCAACAATTTTAAGCACAACATAAAAGAAAAATCTGATACTAGAAATTTTACAGATTCCCTGAGACTTCTGAGGCCAACTGAATGGCTCAAAAGCTTAAGAGCAGCAGTATATCTACTGGGGATTTGAAAAATCAAGTCATGTTCTTCCTGCTACTTAAGTCAATACCAAAGGTAAAGATTTTGCAATCAGAAGTGCACTAGCAATTTCACCTGGAAGTGCTCAGAATGGACAGTCTCTTAGTCGCTCCTCCCAACCCCCAGTTGCATGGGAGCTGCAGCCCAACAGAAGCCAAGTGTGTCGTCCTCATAAAATATGACTCAGAGGCATTCACAAAACTGAGATAGTGAGGTCCTAAAATAGCCTGTTTTTATATTGGTGTTTTCCCCAATTACAGCTTCACTGAAAGAATGCATGTGTTCCCAGTTCCAGTTTTCCTCCCATTGTGCTTTTAAATTATGTCATATAGCCACTTCTAGTAGTCCCAGAAATATTTCTTATTGTAAAACAGTGCCATATGCAAGCCCCCATCTGAGTGTCTAATTCCTCCACCCGGCATTGCCATGACCACTGGAGTGGAAGGCTTTTCTTTAGCCTTTGGATAACAATAAATGCTTATATTCCAAAAATCATGATTTCTTCTGTGTGAACTCTGAAAGGCACTTTGCTGGTGCCCGTTACTGTGGTGCTCCTGGTGAAATGCAGCCATCAGAACATTATGCTCATTTTTAACACTGAGGAAATAGATCCTTCACTGAGAGTGCAGCAGAGGCAATTTTGGAATCCAAAACTGCAGTGGTAATAATATATTATAATAAAGCCACCAGCCAGTTATCATATACCATACTATTTTTAAGCATTTCCATAGTACTCTCTAATTTAGGAGTCCCCAAACTACGACCCGCGGGCCGCATGTGGCCCCCTGAGGCCATTTATCCGCCCCTGCCGCACTTCCGGAAGGGGCACCTCTTTCATTGGTGGTCAGTGAGAGGAGCACAGGATGCATCCGCACCCATAGTTCCCATTGAAATACTGGTCAGTTTGGTTTAAATTTACTTGTTCTTTATTTTAAATATTGTATTTGTTCCCGTTTTGTTTTTTTACTTTAAAATAAGATGTGTGCACTGTGCATAGGGATTTGTTCATAGTTGTTTTTATAGTCCGGCCCTCCAACGGTCTGAGGGACAGTGAACTGGCCCCCTGTGTAAAAAGTTTGGGGACCCCTGCTCTAATTTATGTGGAAGAGCATGCTACACCCTTGTTGCTGGCACAGAGGATCTTTGCTGACACTCACCAATGATGTTTTATCCCACCGGTAACGGGCAGATGGAGGACAGCAGCTTTCTACCACTCACTCAGACTTTGTTTCTCTAGTTCTCACTTGAAGGAGCATCTGCGTGGAGGCCTCACTGCAGTCTCTCTCAATTACCCCCTAAAATTCTTAAGTTACAGAAAGTGAAAAGAACTCACTCCAGTACCCTAAACTGAAACATCAACATTCAACAGAATCTGGGAGAAATTTTCACTATTAGAAAGGCTGTTGGAATCATAGTTATGTAAACAGTGGCGTAAGCATGCTTAATGTTAAAAGACAGAAAGATATGCTGTCCCTCCTTTTGTGTGCCCCAGGCTCACAGACTCAGGGTCTAAATAAAGCACGAAAAAGGTTGTAGTACTGTCTTCTCCATGGAATGCTTTAGAGGTGACCAGACTCCTAGCCCCTAATTCTCCCTGCTAACATAATTATATGGGCACAAGCATCTTGTGACTTCCAGGAAACAACAGAAGAGGAAATGTGCAGAGGGGGTGTGGGGCATGTATGTGTATTGTCAGGAGCTGGAGACAGACACCATGGCAGCTCAGGCCCCTTGGGAAGTACAGCCTTCTAACACGAAGCATAGTAAGCAGAGGCTGCTAGAAGTGCACAAGGGGAGAGAATGTTCAGAAAGATTCCATTGATTCAGAGTTGTGGAAACCAGCACAATTGAGGACGAGAACAGCTTGGTACAAGAGAATCGCACTAGGAACTGGGTGGGCAGCTATACACTTGGACCTGTTAGAAATCAGAATAGGGATCGGGCCCTCCAAAGTGCAGTTGAACCAAAGCCCCACATCCTCCTCTAATGAAGGTGACTGGCGGGCTTGCCTGAGTGCTTGGGGTATGGATGGGCACACAGCTGTTTCCTCGGCTCAGCCCCTTGAGGTTGGGAACCTGGCTGATTATAGCTTAGGTATTTGCTAATGGAACACTGGAATGCTTTGAGTCTGGATAGAGAGGATGAGTGACGAGGATAAAAATTACATGTATGGGTAAAGGGCAAAATGGCGACACTGGTAGGCGGACGTACCAACTTCCAACTCCCAGAACCAAAGTGGATTATAACTTGATTTTGGGAACCATCATCTGGATAAACCAATGTTGAACTGGACTGAGAGGATTCTTCAACCAGGGAACACTGAAGAAGCAACATTGAGACTGGTAGGAAAAGCGAAAACGTGAAAAGGGCTGCCCAGCTCCCTGGAGCGAAAGGCAACCAGGAGAGACTCATGTGGTGGGAAGAGAGGCTAGCCGAGAGGGAGGGACCTGGGTCCCAGGAACAAAGCCCCAGCCTACAGCCCCAGAGCCTAGAAGAGACAGACGTATGGATAGTATTTAGCTGTGAAACAGGTTAGGATACTGTTTGTGAGAAAGAGACAGTTGTCTCAGACCCAGGATTCTTCTCAAAAGGACAGCACAGAAAACCTCTCTCACAACCACTCACCCGGGACTCTGGGAGACAGAGAGAGAGGAGAGGACCGGAGCAGCGGGAAGAGAGTGTGGTCTGGAAGGCACAGGGAGAAAAGCTTTGAGGGACAGCCACCCTAAACCCTGGGCTGAGTTATTCCACAAATCTGAAACAATAGTCTCCCTGGAACCAGCAAGGGGAAGCAGGACACCAGCCAAACAGGCTCCACTGTGGCAATTAGAACACAGTCGCTTAGAAGGAAGAAGCTTTCAGGACTACAGTATGGAGTATTAGGGTCTGAGCTGCAGCGCCCCCAGCCACACTGCTGAGGGCTTGCTGAAGGGCAGGTGGTGGGACGCGGAAGCGGTTCTGTCCACGGGGGCAGAGGCCTAGCCAGCCGGTGTGAGCTCGGTTTAGTCCAGCGGGGGGTGAAGAAGTGCGAAAGCGATCTGGTGGCTGAGGTCCCGCCTGTGACCTCAGCTGTGGGGGAAAAGCGGGAGCCCGGAACAGGCAGAGATCAGCCGCTAGGCAGGGGCAAGTGGGCATGCAGCCTCACCAGGCCTCCGAGGCTTGAAGCCCTGGAGGAACTGGCTTTGCCCATGGAGGTGGGGCAAAAGCCTGAGCTTGCAGTTGAGCACGCACCAGCAGCCTGGCCGAGGAGCCAAGGTTGGAGGGGCGGGGAGGAAGCAGGGCTCGCAGCTGAGCATGCACCAGAAGCCCCTCCCGGCTGGACGAACCAGCTGACATGGACCCGCAGGTGAGCAAAAGTGCTCACCCTTGCCCTTAGTGCCCAGGCTTGTGGCCTGAGTGTCGTGAGGAATCCCACCCTTGGGAGAGAGGTGAAAGCTGAGACCGGCTGAGGCTTATAGAGCCTGGCACAAGAAAACAGCCCCTCACCCAGAGGCGAGGCAGAAACCGCAGCAACAGCCAAAGGGGCCGGAGCCGGCAACACCCATACCCAACTGACCTAGGCAGCAGCAGAGGGGGTGGCGGGCCTGCAGACAGACTACACCTAGGGCACAAAGAGGCAACACCCATTGGACTCCAGTAGCCAAATTCTTCTTACACACAGACAAAATGAGCAGGCAGAGGAATCAAACCCAAATGAATCAAGAGAAATTCCCAGAGAAGTACCTGAACGAATCAGAAATCACCAAACTACCTGATGCAGAGTTTAAAATAATGATAGTTAGGATGTTCAAAGAGCTTAGAGCAACAATGGATAGTCATTATGAACACCTAAATAAAGAGATAGCAAGTATATAAAAGAAAATTGAAATAATAAAAAAGAATCAGACAGAAATGACAAATACAGTATCAGAACTGAAGACCACAATGGAAGGAATTATAAGCAGGATGGATGAAGCTGAGGATCGAATCAGCGAGTTAGAGGACACAATAAACAAAGGCACAGAAGCAGAGAAGAAAAAAGAAAAGAGACTCAAAAAATGTGAGGAAACTCTAAGGGAGCTCTGTGACAACATGAAGAGAAATAACATTCGCATCATAGAGGTTCCTGAAGAAGAGGAGAGAGAACAAGAAATAGAAACTTTGTTCAATCAAATCATAGCAGAAAACTTCCCTAAATTAAGGCTGGAAAACATTTCACATGTTCAAGAAGCACAGAGAACTCCATTAAAGAGAAACCCAAAAAAATCTACACCAAGACACATCATAGTTAAAATGCCAAAGCTAAGGGATAAAGAGAAAATTTTAAAAGCTGCTAGAAAAAAAGGCTATCACCTACAAAGGAGCCCCCATAAGGATGACATCCGACTTCTCAACAGAAACACTTGAGGCCAGAAGGGAATGGCAAGATATATTCAAAGTAATGCAGAACAAGAACCTACAACCAAGACTACTCTATCCAGCAAGGCTAATGCTTAAAATTGAAGGAGAAATAAAGAGCTTCCCAGACAAAAAAAAAAAACCCTCAAGGAATTCATTAAAACCAAACCAATTCTGCAAGAGATGCTAAGGGGCCTGTTTTGAACAGTTTAAAGGGGGTAAAGAATATGGCAAAAGAAGAATACAGCTTTAAAGAATAAAATGGCAATAAACAACTACATATCAATAATAACCTTAAATGTAAATGAATTAAATGATCCAATCAGAAGACAAAGGGTAGCTGCGTGGATAAAGAAACAGGACCCATACATATGCTGTCTACAAGAGACACACCTTAAAACAAAAGATGCACATAGACTGAAGGTAAAATGATGGAAAAAAATATTTCATGCAAATGAAAATGAAAGAAAAGCCAGGGTAGCAATACTTATATCTGACAAAATGGACTTTAACACAAAGGCTGTAGTAAGAGATAAAGAAGGACACTACCTGCCTGACCTGTGTTGGTGCAGTGGATAAAGCGTCGACCTGGGAACACTGAGGTTGCCAGTTCAAAACCCTGCACTGGTCTGGTCAAGGCACATATGGGAGTTGATGCTTCCAGTTCCTCCCCCCTTTCTCTCTTTCTCTCTCTCTCTCACTCTGTCTCTCCTCTCTAAAATGAATAAAATAAAAAGAAAAATTTTAAAAGAAGGACACTACCTAATGATAATGGGAACAATTCAACAGAAAGATATAACCATTATAAATATCTATGCACCAAACATAGGAGCTCTGATATACATAAAGCAGACTTTGATGGATATAAAGGGCGAGATTAACAGCAATACTATAATAGTAGGGGATTTAAATACCCCACTAACAACACTGGATAGATCCTCAAGAAAGAAAATTATGAAGAAACAGCAGACTTAAAGGATACACTACATCAACTCAATTTAATAGATATCTTCAGAACTTTTCACCCTAAAGCAGTAGAATATACATTCTTTTTAAGTGCTCATGGTACATTCTTTCGGGTAGACCACATGTTAGGACACAAAAGTGATCTCAACAAATTTAAGAAGATTAAAATTATATCAAGCATTTTCTCTGATCACAATGGCATGAAACTAGAAATTAACCAGAAAAGAAAAACTGAAAAACACTTAAACACTTGGAAACTAAATAGCATGTTATGAAATAATGAATGGATTAATAATGAGATCAAATAAGAAATAAAAAGTGTCTAGAAATGAATGATAATCAGCATACATCATCTCAAAATTTATGGGACACAGCAAAAGCAGTACTGAGAGGGAAGTTTATAGCACTACAGGCATACCATGAGAAGCTAGAAAAAACTCAAATAAGCAACTTGATCCTGCATCTAAAAGAACTAGAAAAACAACAGCAAATAAAACCCAGCACTAGTAGAAGGAAGGAAATAATAAAGATCAGAGCAGAAATATATGACATAGAGCTTAAGCAAATAATACAGAGGATCAATGAAACCAGGAGCTAGTTCTTTGAAAAGGTAAACAACATCGATAAACCTTTAACTAGACTTACCAAGAAAAAAAAAGAGAGAGGACTCAAATAAATAAAATTACAATGGAGAGTGGAGAAATAACAACTGACACAACAGAAATGCAAAGTATTGTAAGAAAATACTATGAAGAACTCTATGCCAAAACATTAGACAACCTAGGTGAAATGGACAAATTTCTTGAATAATATAATCTTCCAAAAATGAATCTGGAAGAATCAGAACACCTAGACAGAACAATTACAACAAATGAGATCGAAACAGTTATCAAAAAACTTCCAACAAAGAAAAGTCCTAGGCCTGATGGCTTCACAAGTGAATTCTATGAAAAATTTAAAGAAGAACGAATACCTATCGTCCTCAAGCTATTTCAAAAAATTCAAGAAGAAGAAAGACTTCCAAACTCCTTTTATGAGGTGAGCATAATTCTGATCCTGAAACTAGGCAAAGAAAACACAAAATAAGAAAATTATAGGCCGATAATCCTAATGAATTTAGACGCTAAAATTCTCAACAAAATATTAGCCAACTGGATCCAGCAATATATGAAAAATTCATACACCATGATCAAGTGGGATTTATTCTGGAGAGGCAAGGCTGGTTCAATATTCGCAAATCAATCAATGTGATTCATCACATAAACAAAAGGAAAGACAAAAATCACATTATAATTTCCATAGATGCAGAAAAGCATTTGATAAAATCCATCACCCATTCATGCTCAAAACTCCCAGTAAAGTGGGAATACAGGGAACATTTCTTAACATGATAATGGCCATCTATGACAAACGCACAGCAAACATCATACTGAATGGGCAAAAATTAAAAGCAATCCCCTTAAGATCAGGAAGCAGGCAGGGTGCCCCCTTTCACCACTCTTATTCAACATAGTTCTGGAAGTCTTAGCCACAGCAATCAGACAAGAAGAAGAAATAAAAGGAATCCTAATTGGAAAAGAAGAAGTAAAACTGTCATTATTTGCAGATGATATGATATTGTATATAGAAAATCCTAAAGTCTCAGTCAAAAAACTACTGGACCTGATAAGTGAATTCAGCAAGGTGGCAGGATATAAAATTAATATCCAGAAATCAGAAGCATTTTTATATACCAACAATAAACTGTCAGCAAAAGAAATTAAGGAAACAATCCCCTTCACTATTGCAACCAAAAAATTAAAGTACCTAGGAGTAAATTTAACCAAGGAGGTTCAGGACTTTTACTCGGAAAATTATAAAACATTGATTAAAGAGATCAAGGAAGATACAAAAAGTGGATGCATAGACCATGCTCATGGTTAGGAATAATAAACATCATTAAAATGTCTATATTACCCAAAGCAATTTATAAATTCAATGCAATACCAATCAAAATACCAATGACATACTTCAAAGATATAGAACACATATTCCAAAAATTTATATGGAACCAAAAAAGAACACAAATAGCCTCAGCAATCTTAAAAAGAAAAAATAAAGCAGGAGGTTTCACTCTTCCAGATATCAAGGTATACTCAAGACAGCTTGGTACTGGCATAAGAACAGGCACATAGATCAATGGAACACAACAGAGAACCCAGAAATAAACCCACATTTTTAAGGACAGCTAATATTTGACAAAGGAGGAAAGAGCATACAGTGGAGTAAAGACAGCCTCTTTAACAAATGGTGTTGGGAAAATTGGACATCTACCTGCAAAACAATGAAGCTAGACCATCCACTTACACCATTCACAAAAACAAACTCAAAATGGATAAAAGACTTAAATGTAAACCGTGAAACCATAAGCATCTTAGAAGAAAACATAGACAGTAAGCTCTCCAACATCTGTCGCAGCAATATATTTGCCAATTTATCTCCACGAGCAAATGAAATAAAAGGCAGGATAAACAAATGGGACTATATCAAACTAAAACGTTTTTGCACAGCTAAAGACAATAAGAACAGAATAAAAAGACAAACCACACAATGGGAGAACATATTTGACAACACATCTGATAAGGGGTTAATAACCAAAATTTATAAAGAACTTATAAAACTCAACACCAGGAAGACAAACAATCCAATTAAAAAATAGGCAAAAGAAATGAATAGAAATTTCTCCAAAGAGGATGTACAGATGGCCAATAGGCATATGAAAAAATGCTCAACATCACTAATCATTAGAGAAGTGCAAATTAAACCCAGAATGAGATATCACCTCACACCAGTCAGAATGGCGCTCATCAGCAAAACAACACAGAATAAATGCTGGCGAGGATGTGGAGAAAAGGGAACCCTTCTGCACTGCTGGTGGGAATGCAGACTGGTGCAGCCACTGTGGAAAACAGTATGGAGATTCCTCAAAAAATTAAAAATTGAACTGAACTGCCTTTTGACCCAGCTATCCCACTTATAGGAATATACCCTAAGAACACCATAGCACTGTTCGAAAAGAAGAAATGCGCCCCCATGTTTGTGGCAGCATTATTCACAATAGTGAAGATCTGGAAACAGCCCAAGTGTCTGTCAGAGGACCAGTGGATTAAAAAGCTTTGGTACATATATACTATGGAATACTACTCAGCCATAAGAAATGATGACGTCGGATCATTTACAACAAAATGGATGGACCTTGATAACATTATACGGAGTGAAATAAGTAAATCAAAAAAAAGAAAAAACTGAGAACAGTATGATTTCATACATAGGTGGGACATAAAAAGAAGAGTATGAGACATGGACAAGAGTATGAGACATGGACAAGAGTGGGTTGGGAAAGGGAGGCGAGGGAGGGAGAAGGGGGAGGGGAAGGGCACAAAGAAAACCAGAAAGAAGGTGACAGAAGACAATTTGACTTTGGTTAATGGGTATGCAACATAATTGAATGACAGGATAACCTGGAGATGTTTTCTTTGAACATATGTACCCTGATTTATTGGTGTCACCCCATTAAAATTAATAAAACAAATTACATGTATGTGTGTTGAAAGTAGAGAGAGAACTGTAAATAAAAACGACCCAGAAGGACAAGGAGCAGGGATTATCAGCCTTTGAAAGATTCAGAGTGGAGCCTACATCTGTGTGCTGCTCACTGAGTTCATGGAGAAAAGACTCATGAAGGACAAAGGTCAAAGCGTATTGGAAAAGATTATAGAATCCATAATGGCAATAAGTCGGGAAACTGTCTATAGCAAATAACCTAATGGAAAAATACATAAAGCAGAAACCTTTTAAAAATATAAAGAGAAATTAAGAGAAACATTATTAATATTGATTGATTGAATACACAAAGTCAAATAATAATAGGGTACAATGTTAACAATTATGGGGGTGTACCAATAGATGTACATTTGACCTTCCATTCTTCAGGACATAAACCTGCTTTGAACCCAGACAAAAACTTGTAATATAGGAGATCACACACAAAAATAAATTTTTATGGTAATTAATAACAAAATGTTTAAACAATAATAACCAGTATTGAGGAAAACACAGTGAAAATGAAAATACTTGTATAACAAAACTTAAAGAAAAAAAAAAGCTCGACTTATAAAAATCAGACTTGTTTATGACAGCAGAACTAGGATATAATATAATCTTAACCAGTTCCCTGGCCTGCTCCTTACTAAGAACACTGACATGATCACACACCTATATATATATATGCACAAACAGAATCATCTCATTGGTCATGGTAGGCACTAGCAGAGCCAGGGCTAATTCCAATATCAAAAATAATAACTAGCATAGCAGGACTTACCTTGCAATGGAAAAGTTCCCTTCTACTCCAAATATTTTCTCATTCTATCAGAGGTCCCCAAACTACGGCCTGTGGCCAAATTGTGGCCACCTGAGGCCATTTATCCGGTACCCACTGCACTTCTGGAAGGGGCATCTCTTTCATTGGTGGTCAGTGTATGGAGTACTGTATGTGGTGGCCCTCCAATGGTCTGAGGGACAGTGAACTGGCCCCCTGTGTAAAAAGTTTGGGGACTCCTGAGTGTTATCCCATCTGAAATTATACCATTAGAAGCCCGTTTTAAGGAATTAAGAAATGTGCTTCTAAGATTATCATTTGGAGTATATGTGTCTGAGAGGAATAAGGTATGAAGTCACTAACACCTTAGCCAGAATTACTGGTCATATCACAGTCATTCTTTTCTAGGCTCAGGCCCCAAGGAGTATGAAGGCCCAACTAGTATCATTGGAAAAAATAGTGAGTCATTTTGTGGATTGCTTCTCTAGGCGGTGGTGATTATACCATATATCTGAGGGGAACTTTTGGGAGAATAAATCAGTTATGATCAAGAAAGGTTAATATATATCAAACCCCCAATAAGTATTGTTTTTCCTGTGATTTTATCATTTAAGTGTGGTGCAAAATAATTCTAGTTTAATAAAGCTTTGATAAATTATAATCTTGTATACTTCTGTGTTACTATATTTTGTTCTTCATGTTTGTATTTAAATCTTACTTTAAATTGTGCTAAATAACTAAGAACTCAGAGTTTTTAATCTTAGGATCAAAACCTTAGGTTCTGGGGGTGAAAGGACCTTTTGCCTCCCCTTCCATGGCAAATCATTAAAATGTGCAGAAACAATCATACTTTACATTTGCTATCACATACTCATGTGTGAGCTCTAAGTTCTCATGCATATATTATCATAGGCTGCTGGGTAGCTGCTGAACTCAGGATTTTCACCCATTAGGACATTCATTTTATTAGGGTTAATTGGAATTGTTTCCTGGTTCCCCACCCCCAGGTTAAGTGAGATGAAGGAAGCTGTCTTATGTATTCAGCTCTATCTTTCTTTTAAAAATAAACGGAATGATTTGTGGGTGTGTTATTCTCTCATGGCACAGTGCCTTGCTTTTGTTCTCTCTCCAAGTGTCACTGTTTCTAATTACTCTTCCTTTCCACACTCCCAGCCCCCACTCCTGACTCCAGAGGAGAGAGAAAGCACCGTAGATTTGCTGACTTACTTCTCTGAATTGTTTTGTCCTCTGTTTTATATTCTAGGAGTGTTAAATAGTTTGGCTCAGTTAATGCTGAACTTCAGTCATGTGAATTTTATTCCTGGGTCTGCAACTAAATCACATGGTGATAGACTGTAAGTGACAGAATGCCATGGCTTAGTATTCACTACTAAAATTATGATCGCAAAGACGACTGGCCATGTATGTTTAATTCAAATGACAGATCTCCATCAGTGCAAAGGGTTCTCTGGAGCATAAGTGCTTCTTTTAGAGATGAACTCTCAGAAGTTTTTCACAAAGGCTTGTGTGCATATGCATGTTTTCTTGGAAGAGAGTTCAGAAGTGTCATCAGAGGCCAAAGTAGCCTGTATGCCCTGGGGCCTCCAAGACCCAAACATTGGTCTAGGGACCCATGATGAAGTTTTCATTGCTCCATGATGAAATGTGAAAAATAAGAACAATGGTAAGGGAGTTTCCACCAAAGACAGATTGTGTTTTATTTTAAAAGTATATATTTCCAATTATTTTGGTGTTTAATATTCTATTACGAAAGTTCTAGTAGGATAGTCATTCCTCCCTCTGCCCCAGTGACTTCCTTTGGCAAAATTTAGAAGTTACGTTCAAAAAAACTTTTTCTTTTTTTTTTTAGGTGAGAGGAGGGGAGACAGTGAGGCAGACTCCCACATGTGCCCTGACCAGGATCCACCTGACAAACCCATCTGGGGCTGATGCTCAGGTACCAAGCTCAGGTACTGAGCTATTTTTAGCAGCTGAGGCTGAAATGCTTGGACCAGATGAGCTATCCTCAGCAACTGGGGTCACACTTGAACCAACTGAACCACTGGCTGTGGAAGGGGAAGAAGGTAAGGAGGAGGAGAGGGGGAGAAGCAGATGATCACTTTTTCTATGTGCCCTGACTGGGAATTGAACCATGATGTCCATAGGCCGGTCAATGCTCTATCCACTAAGCCACTGGCCAGAGTCCAAAATACTTTTTAAAATTTCATTACCTATAAAACCAAATACTTGGGAATTACAGCTTTTATGGAGGAGTCCCCTGGCCTTTTATATTCTAACTTTTGCTGTCTCTCTGGCTATTTTGAGAGTAATATTAATCAAGTATAATTGGGCTGCCTCCAGAGCCAGTTTACTCAACACAAATCAATAGCCATCAGCCTTGAAGAATGAATAGGTCTTTGCCATGGTTGCTCCTGAAGGGATAGTTCACACAACACATCACAGCATCTTTAGGCTCTCCTTCCCCTCAGATCTGCTCAGCTTCTTTTCCTCTGTCCTCCTACTTTCAACCCCTCCCTGCACGCTCCACCTTCTCTGAGCACAGTGCCATGTCCCATGCTGTGCTCCTCCCTGGGACCCTCCACCACATACAGACTCCTGTTGGGTGCAATCCAGTGTCTATTCTACCCACTTTCCTCCATGCCCTCCCCCAAAGCAGTCTTCCTGGAAGTTTGGAAGATAAAATCCTTTATATTGTAATGGAAGCTTTAGTTGTTTCTCCTTCTCTGCAGGGGATATATTTCAAGACCCCAAGTGGGTGCCTGAAACAAACCCTATATATACTGTGTTTTTTTCCTATTTATACATATACTTTGTGGTTTCTCTCTGGCAGGTATAAATTGTCAGCATCACTGTTGAGCTCTGGGGTAATTATTAAGTAAAGTAAGGGTTACTTGAACACAAGCACTGCAATACCGAGACAGTTAATCTGTTAACAATTGCTACTCCATTACTAAAAAGTCTTCTACTCAATGACTAAAGGGCGAGGAGTGTGTATGGCATGGAGAAGCTGGAAAGAGGGATGATGATTCATGCCCCAGGTAGGATGGAGTGGGACAGTGAAAGATTTTATCACACTACTCAGTACAGTGTACAATTTAAAATATATGAATTACTTATTTCTGGAATTTCCTATTTAATATTTCTGGACTGTATTTGACTGCAGATAACTAAAACCATGAAAAGCAAAACCACAGTTAAGTAGGGACTGCTGAACAGTTCAAATAAATGAGAGTAAAAAATGGCAGCTATAAGCAAACCTTATCTTAATCTTTCAATTTATTTGTATTTTTTCCCGAGTATGTTTCTTTTACCAACATTTTATTAGCCATATAGAAGGGCAGCCCATTGGAGAAGAATTGAATAAAAGTAACGTGGTCAGGGAGGGTAACTGTTGAAGAGAGGCAAGAACAGAAAGAACTGGTCCTCTGCCTGAGCAAGAATGGACTGGATGATGGAGTGCTGTCTGGGGTTTAGGAACGTGGCACTTCTCGTCTACCTTGGGGTTCTGAAACTTCCTCAGACTGTTATCCATGTTGTCATGGTATATCTTGGTTCATTTGCTTATTTAGTAGCCATTGAATGTCTAGTGTGTACTAGAAACTGTACTAGGCAATGGGGAAGTCAAAGTGAACAAATGCAGACCTGGTTTTGCAGATGGGCTGCTCAGAGTGACGTTGAATCAGCAGGATGGAAAAAGGTATGTTTCAAGATCACTGAGTTGACAGATTTATTGCCACAAGAAGTTTACTAATTTCTTAAAAGTAGATGCCAGGATTTCAAACCAATAGTGATGCACTAATCAAAGGGAATCAAAGGGTTGCAAAACAAGATCCATACCATGAATCTTGAGTCATTTATGTAATTATTCTTTAAAGAACAGGCATAAACTGAAGTCACTTATGTACCAAGGCAAATACTCAGTTCTACAGAAAGAGCCCACATCCCTGAAAACTTGTATCCTCACTTTCTTGAGTTGCCTTTCTGCTGCTCCATGGGGCCATTCTGTCTGTGAGGACATTTAGATCTCAGTTTCTCAGAAGTCAGTCCAGAGCAAATGTAAATCCAAGATGGATTTAGTGTTTGCCACCCCTATTACCATGCCATATTAAAAAAAAAAATTCTCCAAGAAGTGAAATTAAATCAGCCTGGCATCTTTATTTGGCTGGGAGAAAGTCTAATGCTGCTGACCTTTAAACACTGTTCATATTAACACTGCCCACTGTGTTAATCCTGCTCGTTCTGCTGAAGGAAAAGTTTACCATTCAAATCTCTTGCCTACATTACCAAACACAAAAGGAGACTTTACATTAAGATAAATTACATTAATTCTTTTTAATAGCAAGATTTTCTTTGTAAATAATCCAGTAATTTTTTTCTTTTTTATCATCTGAAAATACTTTATGTAAATAACCAATTTAGGGGGAAAAATACCTTCTTTGGATTAGAAACATTTCTGAATCAGGAGAGGAAGATATAAGGATAGGGTGGGATAAAGGTTAACATCCTAATTATTATTGTCCTTACACTCTGTTCTTGGGAGTTGACTAGATTGGGACTTGGGTATTTTTGGTGGCTGAGGATATGGGTGGAAATAGGCAGAGAAAATGCCTATTTCCAGATGCACATGTGGAAAGATGAGCTTATTGGGCATCTTCTCCAAGGTGAACACTATATGAGGGAGACTAAGCCCTGATGGGAAGACTGGGTGATGATGGACACTGGGCTGGACACTTGGATGAGGTATGAGCTGGAAGCTGGGGTGAGAGGAAGAGTGAAAGAAAGAGGTGTTGGGAAGGACTTCTCTTAATTTTCTGACTTTGCCACAAAGCACAAAGGTCTGTGACCAACATGTAATAAGCCCTTCAATAAATGTTGATGTTTATACCTAAAATCCCCACCATTAGACATCAATTTATGTTAACAACTTCCTGCTTTAAAATAAAAATTCTCCTGGGGAAGTTCAAGTCAATTGACCATTCATTCTTTACAATGAATATTTAATAAGATTGCTTTCTTTCTTTTTTTTTTTTTTTTGTTGCAGAGACAGAGAGAGAGAGTCAGAGAGAGGGACAGACAGACAGGAAGGGAGGGAGATGAGAAGCATAAATTCTTCTTTGAGGTTTCTTAGTTGTTCATTGATTGATTTCTCATATGTGCCTTGATTGATTTCTCATATGTGACCCCTTGCTCGAGCCAGAGACCTTGGGTTCAAGCTGGTGAGCCTTGCTCAAACCAGATGAGCCCGTGCTGAAGCTGGCAACCTCAGGGTCTGGAACCTGGGTCCTCTGGATCCCAGTCTGACGCTCTATCCACTGCACCACCACCTGGTCAGGCAAGAGTGCTTTCTTTGGGATATCTAGTTGATATCAGTGGAACAATCAGAGTTTAATGGCAAAGTGGATAAGAAGAGGCAAGACAATTTAGGACCAAGGAGATCGTTGGGCAAATGAGTTTGTAAAATATGATTTTTGAGTTTGCTCACTTTTATTGTTAAAAAATGGCGTTAGGCAGTGCCAGGTACGTGATCTGGTGATCTGTGAAATTGCTAATTATCTTCCTGCTTAGGAAGGGCCATTGTTATGCTTATGTTGCTGGAGGAGAGGTTTATGTGTCAGAAAAGTTTTTAAAAGAAAGGAGAAGGAGGGAGAAGCCAAAGTGTCAGGGAAAGAGAGAGAAGACAGTTTTGCAGAGTAAGAAGCAATGTTGGCGGAGTGAGTGCAGATGGGGAACCAGAGGTGAGGGGTTTTGAGACTGGTGGGGCCTTTGAATGTAGGAAAAAACAAAGAAGATTCTCCTGGTTGTGGAACTGGAGAATATGTCAGTGGCTTTGTGAGCCCTCTGTATTTGTTTGCTTGTCGGCCGGTGCAAGACTTGAATAAAGGAATGACCCATCATTTTTTGGCTCCACTGTTTCTTTACCATCTGCCCAAATCTAATGAGAACCTGCATGTAAGTGGCCGTGACAATGGTGGCGGCTATTGGCCAAACAGAGACGTTGGGCTGAATTTGGGTGCAAATGAGATCTTGGGAAGTCAGAAGTTTCAACTTCTTTGGGACAATATTCTCAAAGTGGCAAGTGAGGAAGATATCAGGAAGAATAAGCCAAATATTACAGCTGTGGTTATGCAATTTTGGGAAAAATGCAGGATTCTCATAACCTCGTTCTTCTTAGTTCTAATCATTCTTTGGAATATTAAAACTCTGATATATTTTTAAGTTAAATTTTTGTAAGTTGGAGTGATTTTTTTTAAAAAACCTAGTGCTTTTTGAGCCTCAGTGGCATTACCCCAACATGCAAGCATCCACATTTGCTGTCCAGACCTAGGAAACCCTAATTTTCAGCAACATGTAGAGTAGGCATCTGACAGCAATAGAAGCAGCACCACAACCTTCACCACAAAAGATCACTTATCAGTTTTGGGAAAGGGGATGAATTTTTTTTAGAAGACAGGAAACTATGCTAATTAGCTTTTTGTCTGCACCCACTCCCCACTGAGATCCCATATCAGTATATCTCAGTTGGTTAAATATTTAATTTTTTTTTTTTTTTACAGGGACAGAGAGAGAGTCAGACAGAGGGATAGATAGGGACAGACAGACAGGAACGGAGAGAAGTGAGAAGCATCGATCATTAGTTTTTTGTTGCCATTGCAACACCTTAGTTGTTCATTGATTGCTTTCTCACATGTGCCTTGATCGCGGGCCTTCAGCAGACCGAGCAACCCCTTGCTGGAGCCAGCGACCTTGGGTCCAAGCTGGTGAGCTTTTGCTCAAGCCAGATGGGCGAGCTCGGGGGGTCTCGAACCTGGGTCCTCCGCATCCCAGTCCGACGCTCTATCCACTGCGCCACTGCCTGGTCAGGCAGTTACATATTTAGCCTTAAATGAAAATGAGGTAAGATGGAGATATTTGAATCATAAAAGTAATGAAACATGCTTCTGGAAAATAGCTTTCAATCCTTCCCTAACTCTGCACCTCCCAGCCATTTGGTTTGTTTCTTCAATGCAAATCTTAGTAAAGTATAGCTAGGGGTAATGATTACTAGAGAAATATATATGTATGTTTATAATTTATATGAAGGGGTAGAGAGAAAGAGCCAAAGAACAAAGATTAAAGAAAAAGAACAAAGGGTAGGAAAAAAAGAAGAGAAAAGAAACAAGGACAAGGTTTGCTCTATGAGGATGCTCTGTAATTTTACCCATACCAGGTTCTCTGGCAACCCAGGGTGCCTCCAATCTTGTGGCTTAGATGTTGATGCCAGGCAGTATCTTCTAGTAATGTGACCTCCATGGTGTGTTGGGGACCAAAAACTAAACAGGATATTTTGCAGTCTGGATTTTGGGGACAGAGGTGTTGGGCCCAATTCCCCACCTCACCTGCCTAATTAAGTTACAAAGGGCTGTACTTCAGTGCTGGGCCTGCCTGCCCATGTTTCCGGAAGGACTGGAAGTTAGTTACTTCTTTGTTTAGAGTTAAGTATTGGTGGGGATTTTTCTGCACCTGATGGTTTTCTTGGGTTTCCTTGGAAACACCATTGAATTGCTAATGGCCCACCTTGCCCAGAAAATAAAGACGGATGTCTTTCTGAGGGTGGCCAAGTTCTTGCAGCTCAGCCAGGACAGTAGCAACTGTTGGCAAGGAGCTGTGGCATCCTCCTGAATCCATCCTGTATATATCTTTAAGTCTCTGTCTATTTTTCATTCAATTTTGTACCATTTCCCACTCAAGACCCTGGAATAGACTCATCGTGCAGATTGTAACCCTGGTGATCTTGCTGATTATTGTACTTCTTAAAATCCCCTTAGTAAACTGGGAGCAGGGGTGACCTGCATGTTGAGTTGTTGATGTGAGGGAAAGGATGCAAGAAGTTTGATGGGATGAGTCTTGGAAGCATCTTTGTATGAGAGCAGGTGTTCTAGTTCACGAAGAACTATGTCTATAGAATTGTCTGCAAGAAATGAACATTCCTCAAGTTCTCAGGTGATTCAAAAAATTTGCCCATCAGCTTTGTAAAGTTGATTTTTTGGTTGAAATTCAACACAAAGCACCATCAATATACATTCTAAAACCAAAATATAACCGGGGCCTGAAGTCAGATATTACATGGCTAGTATCTGTGATGGGAAAGATCTCATACAATGGCTGATGTGGTTTGTGGTGTCTTGTTTCCACCAAGTGCTGATTTTGAGGGAGGAGATAAAGTGATTGGCAGTTCTTGGAAAAGAGTATACCAGTTTCATGGGTTGTTCATGTTTCTATTATAACCACCCAAATGGTCAAATTGAAATCTATGATAATTCAGGAGTTGGAAGACTGGAAGTTACCCTATATGAGTTGGGTCACCAAAAATTCCCATTAAATTTTGTGTAAGCAGTACCATGATACCAACAAGATACATAGATGTTTAGTAGAACAGTAGTCAAGGTGAGTTGTAAGGGTGCAGGTTATATAATGGGGTCTGAGGAAACAGAGCAAAATAGCAGTGGAAGGTAGAAGGGTGTGCTAACTGCCCCTTGACCTAAGTTCTGGGCTCCAATCTTCTACTTACTCAGAAGCTGAAGATCAGAATCAGACAGTGCAAGTATTTAAGACCTGGGTGTTCAACAAGATGAATTATCAGCTATTTCATGACTGCAATGTTGGATATATACAGATGAGAAAAGCAACAGTGATCAAAATCAACAGTTGAGAAGACATCACAGATATTGTGAAGGCTATAAACTACTATGGAGAACAATAGCACTTCTGTGCCCTGGTGTAACGTACCTGGGGACTAATGATTTCAGAGGTCAAACCCAATGAGCCATAGAAGAGGAAGCATCTCATCCAACAGGGTGTTGCATTGATCTATACATGTTTGGTTGTAGAACTAGCTTTTCTCCCTTAAAGTTTTTTTGAGTCAAGAAAGTGCCCAGTAATTGGTTTGTCTGTTTATCTTTTGGTACACACTGTGAACTGGAAGCAACTTACTGGGGAGTGGGAGAGGAGGAAGAGTATACTTACACAGGACAGGAGGGGATTTTAAGAAGATAGCAGTGGCAAGCCATGATTAACCACGTGAGGCTGGGTGATGGGAGGCTGTGCAAGTAAAAAGCCTTCAGGTCTTGACTTCAAGGAACTTAGTCTTAGGTGATTTAATCTAGATCCTATAAAAGCCTATAATATAGCAAATCCTGTAAATAAAGGTGGAGATTACTCAGAATTAGTTGACACTCTATATGGTCTATAATGTATAGTCAAAAAAGATGCCCTTAGTAATGTTTTTAAAGCTGTAATAACTCAAGCCAACTTCTAGCTAACACAGCACTGCCAAAATAGTTTCTTCAAGATCATCAGTAGTGACTAGATGTGGCATATTTTAAATAGCAATCACATTTGCATACAAACAAAAATGTTCTACATCTCTTAAAATTTTTTTTTTCCTCTCCAATAAGTATTTCATTTTCTGATGAAATCTTGCTCATCTGATTATTGGGAAGAGGAGAGACAAGGAGGGGAAGAAATATTATTTCTGTAGCAGGGAATCAATTTAGGCACATATTAATTACTTCACCTCCATTATTATATTTAATCATCACATACTATACACTACTTATTAGTAATTCTATTTTTCCAAATAAAAAAACATCAAAGAGTTTATGTAGCTTTCCCAGCCACTAATACCAAACAGAACTGGAACCTGCATCTATCTTCTTTTAGCACCATTGCTCCTTCCTGGATACCGTCCTGCTTCTCAAAACCAACAGTGGAAAAGTGTGCTTTAGCCCAACCTGACGTATTTATCTATCAATGAGAGATGTTTCACTGGGTATGCATGATGCAAAAATTTTAAATATCGGTTATATATTATATATATATATTTGTGTGTATGCATGTGTACATATATAGTATATATATATATAGTGAGTATATATATATATAATGAAATATATACATATATTCCATTAAACATTAATCTAGGAGCCACAGTCTGAATTAATGATATTCCTGCATTGTTATAAAGACAGAGAGTAAGACTTTCCAAGTTATGGAACTCTGTGTTGGTGCCCGTTTGTTGACAAATGTTTATATGTTGGGCAGAATTTTGCGTTAAGTCTTGTTTTACTTCTTATATACCACCTACCTCTAACCACAGAAGGGTACTAATATTTATCAGAAGAACCTGACCTCAGCAGGATGGCTACTTGGTCTCGAGTCTGTCTGCTACATCAGAGCTTCTGAAAAAGCAGCCTCATTGCTGAGGCCAGCGCACCATGCACCCACCATGCACCCAGCATGCACCCTTTCCTGTTCACTTCTCTAGCATGAGCCTAAGGCAGCAGCCTACAGCAGTGTCACAAAGGTCTGCATATGAATTTCTACCAGTCTCTCCCAGGTCACCTGTGTGTTCACTAAGGACTCGCAAGTCTTTGAACATGGCTAAAGAATAAAATGTACTTGGGTGGGTTTACTTTGTAATTTCTGGGGCTGAGTTAAAACCATCATTTATTTTATATTTTATTTTATTTTCCTTATTTTCCAAGTGAGAGGAAGGGAGATAGAGAGACAGACTTCTGCGTGCACCCTGACTGGGATTCACCCCTCCCCTCCCCTTGGTCTGGGGCTCATGCTGTGCCCATCTGGGGCCATGCTCACTACCGAGCTATTTTTAGTGCCTGAGATGGAGGGTCCATGGAGCCATCCTCAGTGTCTGGGACCAACACGCTCAAATCAATCAAGCCATGGCTATGGAGGGGGAGAGAGAAGAGGGAGAGGGAGGGGAAGAGAAGCAAATGGTTGCCTCTCCTGTGTGCCCTGACTGGGAATCAAATCTGGGACATCCACATACCAGGCCAACTTTCTACCACTAAGCCAACCAGCCAGGGCCAAAGCCATCATTTAAAGAAGCTAACACATGGAAAGTTGTTAAACACATTACTATTACTTTTGGGTGAAAAAAAAATCAACATGGACTGAATCCACTAATTCGCTTTTTGTTATACTTGTTCATATTTCTCCCTAATAATTAATTAGTTAATTAATTTTTCCATTTGTTCATTTCACAGAAAATGCCCTGAACTGTGGCCACCTGCTTAGGACACAAAGCTGCATGAGGTCTGGTCCTGGTCCTCATGGAGCTCTATTGGAAGGGAGATAGGAGAGAGCAGAGCAATGCAGAGTCGTTGCACTAAGAGAGGATGTGTGCAAGGTCAAGAGTGTTGAAGAGAGGGCAGAGTCTGGAGGCTAAGGTTAGAGGCAGCCCATGGAGTTTCAAGCTTTGATCCTTGTAATGGAGGACCTGGGTCTAAGTAAACTTTCCAGTTTCTGTAGGGGACAGCTCTGTGCCACTCAAATACCTTGAGAAGTGAAGAAACGCCAGGAATCTCACGTTCTGCCACAGTACCTGGTAGGTACCACAGGGACTAAAATTCTCCTAGGGACTAAGGAAAATCCATGATAGAAGAAATACATGTTATAAGAATTTTACTTGGGACCCCAAATTATTGTTTTTATCAAAAGCTCTTCTTATTGGTATGCAAGATTTAGATCTGGCCAACAGAAATGGGGGTCCTTCTTTTACTACTTGATGACTGTGGAAACTTAGAGCTGTGGTTTTCTCACTCATTAAGAATAATTATAATCATAATTGTAATAACAATGCCTATGCCACAGACCTGTCAGTGTTATGAGGCTTAAAGGGGATAATGTATATGAAGGTTCTTTGTAAACGCTAAAGTATGCCTAGTATTGCAGTCATCATTATTTGTATTGGAAAAATGTCAATATCTGCATTCCCTTCTATTGGAGTTGAAAGGATTCCCCTCACCCTGATATAAGAAGGTCACTTGTGTCAATTCTGAGAGACTCTTTGCAACATGAGAGCTTGATGTTGCATATTGTGTGGAGTAATCCATTTGGGATAACCTGTCCTTAAGTTTTGATGAATGCATTAACCTTTAGAATCAAACACAAGGGTAACCATTCTGTTTGAATTGAGTTTTTCTGTCTAGTGCTCAGAGGATATAATAGATTGTAGACTGCATCTTCTGAAATATTCAGAAACAGTCCCATTTTCATATAGGCTCAACATCCATCTCACATATTCATGTCACTTGTTTCTAGGAGATATTTGTGTTACATGGCACGTGAGTACATATGCACACTTACCCACACATGAATAAGGCACACGGTAGGAAAGAAGATGAGAAACTATCTCATAAAATGAAGCCAATTGTGCAAAATATTACATGATAGTAAATATTTTCAGCCTCAATCCACTTGACAATCACCCTGGCTTCAAGGATTTAATGACCCATGTCATTTGATTTCTGAGGCAGAAAGCACCTCATTGTAGGAGACCAGTCTCATGAACAAATAATCATAATAAATACAAATATAGTAAATATAAAACAGAGGGTTAATCTGCCACTATCTGCTTTGCTGGATCCTGAGTGAACAATAGCTCTGATCTGAATATGCTCAGGTTTGTTGTTTTGGAATCTCAAGGGTAGGAAAGATCCAGAGGGTCAGTATGCTTTGTCTAATGGGAGATTCAAATAATTTAACAACCGGTTCTCTGCCTTAATGCATTTTAAGTATAAAGAAACAACATACTGAAAGGTAGTTTATTATTTCATACATTTAATACTTAAATAAGAGCAATAAAAGAGGTATGCAAAACTAGATTATAAGTTTTAAAATATTAATGAAAAATATATTAAATAATACCTGTCAAAAACCAATAAAACTGTTATTTAAGGTATTTCCATATTGCTTCTTGATTGGTGTCTTCATTTGCAATTTTTTTCATCTATGGGCGAATGAACATTACTACGGGCGCTTAGAATATGCTGTTGCACAGATAAACACATTAAAAAGAGTAAGGAATGTAAATTTGTGACTCACATTGGGTGCCTGCCCAGCCATTCACCTTGGAGAGAACCCTGATTACAAGTGCCATTTCAACAACCAGTTTGCTGAACTCAACAAAAAATTAGGTATAGGTACTGCTGAACCAGTGCAAACCAGCTGAATCCCACCACTGGCTTTGTCCCTTGTCTCTAGGCAAAGTTACCCCCAAACCAAACAAAATAGGGTAGCAACCGCTTTGACACTCCTCTGAGAACATGCTTAAGACTTTAAGTACCCTGATCTCAGGAAGTCTTCTGAGTGTCAGATCTGAAATGTACCTTACATTTTGTCAGGGCCCAACTATGTCTAGGGCAATGGAACTCATTTTCAGTGGCACACAGAAGAAAGGTTACTATTCTTACTGTCTAGAAGAGTCAATGGTGTAGGTGACCTTCTACCTGAGTGGCAACCACCACAATCTTTTATTGAGCACCTAATATGTGTGAAGTGCTTTCTGGGACATATTACATTTTATAGCATTTGACATCTGTTTTCTCCTGTGACCCCCACAAAAACTTTACATGTTAGGGTTTGGTGGGGTTCATGACCCATCCATGATGGATGAAGAAACTGATACTCAGAGAAGTTATGTGAATTACCCAAAGTCTAAGGACAGTAAAGTTCAAACTCAAGCCTTCTGGCTCCAAATGAACATGCTTCCTGTTCTACATGTCAACCTCTCTCTCCTTGGGCCGCTATTCCTTTCCATAGAGAAAAATGCACCTGCATTTAGCCCTTTCTGGCTGGATGTTCCCATGAAGGCTCCACATTCTGGATGAATCCTAAGAATGCTCCACTGTTAGAGGGAAGCTTGACTACTGCTCAGTCCTGAAGGATTTCCCTTAGAGACTGGGACAGTCCAGTGTTTATGCTTGGTCATCTCAGAGTGTCAGGGCACCTGCTTGTTTTCCTTCTCATTACCACAGCCATCCAGTGCTGCTGTGCAGGAGCCCAGCCTATGCCCCCAGTGTAGTCAAGAGATTGAGTTGACCCTGCAGGTGGTTCAAATCCCAACTCTGCCTCTGGCCACCTGTGTACATAAACTCCCCATGCATCACTTTGTTTATCTACATACACACAAAGATGAAATAGATAATGCCCCAGAAAGCACTTAAAACAGGGGCCAGTACTGAATAAGTAAGTGTTCAATAACTGGTAGGTATATATGTCTCTTAAGTGAAATAAAAGTAAATAAGATAAAAATGATAGAAATGTTTTCTAACATATACTTCAGTGAAAATTATGATTCCTGATGGAATCATAATTGACAGCCAGCATTAATTCTCAGGTAATCAAGTCTATTTAGTGATGGTGTTTAATAGAATGGGTAAAAACTGCAGGGCTATTAGACCACAAATTTACTGTGATCAGAGAGTCACGGACTACGTAGACTTGGTTTTGTGTATCCTTTGGCACCTCAAACACTCCAATATTTAGCATGTATGATAATATTTAGTATGTATGATAATAGCATTTTTCCACCGAGTGCTCTATCCTCCCCCTGTACCTGGAGTGTCCAATAGCGTGACATTTTCAAACAATCCAGTTTCTGTTACTTTTCCACTTTTACATGTGTTCTTTACATACCAGTGAAAGGTTTATATGATGTTCTATATTACCCTGTCCTTTCCTCCATCTTTTTACAGCCTGTGGACTTTGGAATTGGCTTCTAGCTAGGATTATCCTGGGAAAGGAGTCCAAAAGCCCTCCGGCTCTTCATACCCACTTTCATCCAACTCAGGGAATAGCGATGTCACAAGCAGGAAGTGTTCTTTGCTGGTGTGCTCTTTGCTCATGCCTCTTTAATGCCCAGGGCCAAGAGGACAAGCGTCTTCCAGGCTGGGCATTGCGTAACAGCACTTTGCTGGACCAGATTTTATTTGGGTGCGAGGCATGGCTTGCAATTATTAAAGGGACATAGGAAAGCAGTCACACAAGCCCCTTAACTTTGAAGGTAAAGAAACTGAAGCCTGAGAGGGTGCGTGTCTTGCAGCCAGAGGCTAACTGGGAAAATAATCCAAGTGGTTAGCACCCAGTTGGGATGTCTAAGGCTCATCTGCAGCCTGCCTGATCACTTGCTAGGCTTGTGTCATCAGGGCAAGGGACTGATCTCAAGGAGAAAAATGTGTCAGGGCAGAGAGAGGCTTGGGTAAGAGGCACTGCTGTTGAGGTGGGGAGCACGCTGGGTGCCTAGGCCAGCTCAGACTTGAGTGGCGAGTAGTCACAATCTCTGTAGGGGAGACAGCAAGCCCTGCTCTAACCAAATCATAGCTCCTCATTGTTTTTATATAAAGATTATTTATTTTGTGATAATGGCCCATAAATTAATAAATGCCATTAAGTTTATGGTCTTTTCCTAGTCAGTGTCCTTTTAAGCTATCAATTTAGTTTTTAATAAACTCTCCATGACTTGTAAAACCACAGTAGTCAATTTTTGGCCTGTGCTAAAATCACATTTTTGATATCAGCTTCCTTCTGTCTGTGTGCAATGAAGGGGAAAGGGCCAATAACAAAAATAAGCATTAGGCCACGAGACATTTGTTAGTTTACTACATTAGGCAAATGGATTAAGTCCAATGTGCTCTCTCAGGGTCTGAGTACCTTGACAGGTGATCTTATAAGCATGCAGCTGGTTAGCTCTACTGGAAGAGCAGACAGGAAAGCCACTTCTGATTTAAGTGCTCTGAAGCAGAATTGGATGGGAATTGTAGCTGACTTAGCATGTGACATCTCACCTAAGAATAATACCACCTTTGCATAGCTCATGGGGGGTGACTGAGGATAAAACAGGTGAAAGTTCAGTAGTAAGCTCTAAGTGCACTAATACAATAATAGTAACAACTATCTTATACTGAGTGTCTTCCACCATGTAAGACACTGTGCCAAGCACTAGATATTCCTTATTGTTTTTTTTTTTAATTTATTTTTTACAGGGACAGAGAGAGAGTCAGAGAGAGGGATAGATAGGGACAGACAGACAGGAATGGAGAGAGGTGAGAAGCATCAATCATTAGTTTTTCGTTGCTGTTGCACACCTTAGTTGCTCATTGATTGCTTTCTCACACGTGCCTTGACCACAGGCCTTCAGCAGACCAAACAGCCCTTTGCTGGAGCCAGTGACCTTGGGTCCAAGCTGGTGAGCTTTTGCTCAAGCAAGATGGACCCGCGCTCAAGCTGGCGAGCTCAGGGTCTCGAACCTGGGTCTTCCGCATCCCAGTCCGATGCTCTATCCACTGCGCCACCGCCTGGTCAGGCCCTTATTGTTTTTAATGCCCACAGTTCTCTTAGGAGGCAAATATCACTCTCCTCAGGCTCAGAGAGGATGTGTACCTTGTTTGGGGTGACACAGCTAGCTTATTATGGCAAGTTGAGAATTCCAATGCTGGTCATCTGGTATATTTGTTTTACATACTTTTCATAGATTTTCTACTAACTGCTAGAAACACAGATATAACCTAGAGTTTTTTTTCATTAATATTTCAGGCTTGTATTCTGCAAAAGGCGTGCAATCTCTGTTGATAACCAAAGCCAGAGGCTTCATAAAGAACTCAACCTTCTTTCCCAAGAGTGACTAGAAGCTGTACAGACTTGGATGGGAAATGAGGTCTATCTTATGAACTGACTATTCAAGCAAGACCTAGAATTCCTAATGGCATTTGCAATAGATCTCCCTTGGGCTATTAAAGTTGGAAGAAAGTAGCATTTTTTGAATCTAAAACCCTTATTCAACAGAATACATTTTGTTAGCTCAAGGAGTTTGCGTTAGTATGTCCAAGGTTACTAGTTAGCTGGTATCAGAACTGGGTTGGTTACTCTAGCCCTTGGTGCTCCTTCCTTCATGTCATGCTATACTATTTCTTGGGCTGAGTGGTCAACCAATGACCCCACTGTTCTGACACATCTCTGTAATCCAAGCTGCAGAGAGATGGGACTCCGGGGTTGTAGCTGGGTGCGCAGGAGGTGTCTGAAACACAGGTGTATTTGAATTAGTGACTAATCATCATAGACACCATTTAAATGTAAACAAAATGGCACTGCAGCCCAAAATTGACTCTACAAATTACCTCTCCTATGGCATTTTCAGACAGACCAGTGATCATGATAGGTAGCCATTCATTTGGGTGGGTTTGATTGTAAATTATTTATAGTGCCCTGATAAGATCTGAAAAAGATATAAATATATAGTTATTTTAAGAAAGCTCTGGGCCCTAGCTGGGTAGCTCAATTGGTTATTGTCATCATGATATACCAAGGTTGTAGGTTTGACTCCTGGTCTGGGCACACACAAGAATCAACCATAAATACATAAGTAAGTGGAATAACTAATCAGTGTTTCTCTCTCTCTCTCTTTCTCAAATCAATAATAAAAAAAAGAATGTCACTATTATATCCCCAGTACCTAGTAGGATGTCTTATATATAACATTAGTGACAAATATTTATTGAACAAGGTAGATATTAGTATCTCAATTGATTAAAACAGTGGCCCCCAGAAGCTAAATCTAATAACCTGTTCTGTATCCCACATATTTAAAAGGTAAGGTAAAATTTGAAGTTAGATCTGTTTGCCTGCAAAGCCCCTACTTCAACCACTTTTCAGCCCTAAATTCTAAAGTGGGCTCTCAGACAGCAGTGGGCTGAGTGTGTAGACCGGCGGGGCAGAAGCCCGGGACCTCCCCTGGAGACTGTGGTTCTGTAGGGCCTTGTCACAGCATGGTATGTAATTAGGTGCAGGTAGACCAGAGGCCACACTTGGACAAATGCTGTTCTAAAAGTCATTAATGAACGGCTGACATTTTTGAGTCTACTCTGTCCAGGAACAGCTCTTTAATCCTTTCACGAACCCTGTGATATAGGTTTTTTTAAAATTATAATTGCAGTCTAGAAAGTAGGAAAGAAAAGCTTGAAGCTGAGAGAGGTTAGGTGACTAGCCCTGGCCACTGAGTTGCAGTGAGTCAGAAGAGGAACCAACTTGCTGCAGGGCCCTCGCTCTCAGCCATCAGCTCTGTAACAGGAGGTTAAGGTAAGGTAAGGTGGTGTGTGCTGACTGCTATTGTCTCTAGTAGATTTTAACTTAGCATAAAAGGCACTGGATCCTCAGGTGCCTCCAGGTCAAGGGAAGGCTAACAAAGGTGGCCCCACCAAGCATGGCTTCAGTCTGCAGACACACCTCAGGGCAGAACTAAGCAAGCACTGAACTGAAGAAGAAGTTGGCAGTGTCTCTAACTGCTACTACTTAGTGCTCACCAGTGGATGAAGAGACATTTAGAAAAGCTTCCCCTTTTAGGCACAATTTCTTCAGTAATGCTAGCAAAGCATATAGATAAGCACAAAAGACATAAATAAAACAAAAAACTTGGTTTACAATAGCCAAGATCTGGAAACAGCCCAAGTGCCTATTAGTAGATGAGTAAATATAAAAAGCTGTAGTACATTTACACACTGGAATAAAAAAGAAGTAAACTTTACCTTTTGTGACAGCGTGGATGGACCTGGAGAGCATTATGCTAGTGAAATAAACCAGGGAGAAGAAACCACGTACCATACGATTTCACTCATGTGCGGAATCTAATGAACGAAATGAACTAACAAGCAAAACAGAAACAGACTCATACATCGAGAGCAGACTAACAGTTGTCGGCGGGGGAAGGTTGGATGAAGGGAGTAGAGGGATTGAGCAAAAAAGGACCAAAAAGAAAAAAAAAAACAAAACACTCATGGATATGAACAATAGTGTGGTGACTGCCAGGAGGGGAAGGTGGAGGAGGGCATGGGACGATAAGCGGTGGTGGATGAAGACTTCACTTGGGGTAGGGGAGACACAAAATATGCAGTCCAGAGATGTGCTGCAGAATTGGGCACCTGAAACCTGTGTAATTGTGTTATCCAGTGTCACCCCAATAAATACAATTAAAAATATTACAACAACAACATCAACAAAACCTCAGAAAACTTCGTATGAGCATCATATTATTAAAAGCTTATAACAACATCATGAACTTTGTTAAGCATTTCTTCCCCACCTTTGTCAGACTGAAACTTCAGTTGGTAGAAACTTTGATTGTTAAAGAAATAGATGATCATGGCCCTGGCCAATTAGCTCAATCAGTTATGAAACAACAAGGTTGCGGGTTCAATCCCCAGTCAGGGTACACATGGGAAGCAACCAATGAGTGCATGACTGAGTAAAACCACAGATGAATGCTTCCCTTACCCCTTTCCCCTTGCTCCTTCCCTACTCTCCTCTCTCTCCCTTTCTTTCTCTGTCTCAATCAGTAAATTAAAAAAAATTAAGCCCTGGCCAGATAGCTCAGTTGGTTGTAGCATCAAGGACCATGGAGGTTGCCAGTTCGATTCCCCAGTCAGGGCACATACAGGAGCTGCTCGATGTTCATGTCTCTCTGCCTCTCCCCCTGGACACCCCCCCCCAAAAGAAAATAAAACAGATGATCATATATCTAAAGAAATATTTACGTGATTCAAGCACCCAGGCTAATGCATTTATGACAGGTTATATTCAGATGAAAAGATTGAAGAGGCACATGTCAATCCTCTTAGACTTGTAAACAGTCCATATGCAGTATGTTCTAAAAACAGTAAAATTGTCCCAATAAAATGTTCATAGCCATGACTGCTGCTTATGTTGTTATGGGGAAAAGTAAAAAAGGCACATGTACAGAGGGATTTTAAGTGCCTCTTGTATTAATCATATATTTTTTTAATTTTCTGGATTTCTGATGCTTTGAAATCTTGGTACTTTGTGGACTGGAGGACAGCCTGCTTCTCCTAGAGGTGGCAAACAAGGCCTGCAGTGCAGGTTTATAGGCAAGCTCATCAATTCTGAGCCATACCCCACCTACCTCCTTTTATCAGGTTCCTGCAGTCCAGGATATTATCCCTGTGCCCTAAGTCATCCCCTGGCCAGGCACAGGACACCCAGAGACCATCTCCTCAGCTCAGCACCTGCTCAGCTGCTTACCCTGCCTTGCCTGTCTCTCCCCTGAAACACCATAATAAAAACTTTTGTCCATGCTGCTTCCCTGTGTGGCCTTGCATGGTGTACTCCCTTCTCTTGGGAATGGTGAGGAACAAACTCTCCTTACAATGTCCTTATCATACCTGACTAAAAACAAAACCTTGGGTACATTTTGAGATCCTTCCTTCCTAAATGCCAGAATAAGTTCTAGTTTTTACTAAGGAAATTCCTCCTCCATCTGTTTGTAGATCATGAGGTATTATTCTTCGCATGCCCTGAGCACCTTCTCACAGGACAGGTTGGAGTGTCTGGTACTGGAGACAGAGAAGCGGTTGAATCCCAACTACTTACTCTTCATGTGACTGCAAGGGATTCCCTCTAAGTCTGTTTTCCCACCTGTAAATGCCAGTGTGAATGGCCACCTCCCACAGTCATGAGCTGTGCATGAGGTGGTGTATGTAAAGAACAGAGCGCATTGTTTGGCTTTCAGGTAGCAATACACAAGGACAGCCTTTAGCAGTTACTTTCTCTAATCAGCAGTCTTGGTACTGTTGTACCTTGGTAACCCCTGGCTGAGGCTCTAACAATTCACAGGGAGTATGCTCCCTGATCAGAAATTCTTTCTGCAGTGAAGAGATTGAGCAGACCTCAGAATCACTGACCTGTCAGCTCAATGCCCACAGGTATGCTGGGAAAAGAGACTGCTTCAAGTATTAGATACTGTAATATGCCAGTGAGAGCAAAGAGAGGGAGCTGTGGGTGTGTGTTTTCCCATCTATTCATTTGCTCTCAGTATCCTGTGGAAACCTCCTCTCTGTGAAATTGGCTCAGTCACGGTTTAGGGGATGGACCATCTGCCTGGACCCCAATGTGACTCATTAACTTGGAGGGATTTCATTAACTGTTCAGTTCAGCAGCAGGAATTATCAATTCATTTAATTGCTTTGAGAATTGGCATGCCTTTCTTGGGACTGTAGCAGGCATCCATGGCTCTACCATTTCGATTAGCATTGCAACTAATTTTTTTCTTTTTTGCAAATCTTCTGCCTTCAACTTCAACGTGATTGGCAGTAAGCCTTTTGTAGCTAGGTCTTTCAAGAGCCCTCCATCATATATAAGGTCACGTATTTCCACCCAGTATGTATATTTCTCTAGTAAATGTACACATTTAGCATAAGTGTAAAATAAATGATAGTGATATGCTTTTCTATTTGTGTACAAAGAAGTGAAACTAATTAGATAGATTGGGGAATGGAATATAACAATCAATTTCATTATCTATTTAACTAAAGGCTAAACAGAAACCTCAGTGTCGTTGCTGTCACGTTAACAAAAATCCTTTCAAATGTACTAGCCTGCTTTTCTGCTTTTAGGAGACTGAACATTTGATGAATCTTTGATACTTCAGCTTCTGACACCTCAAATTCACTAATATGAATATCAAATCTGTCAACATAAAAGATTTGAATCAATTTTCATGTATTCTAAGCAAAGTTTAGAAAAAACATGTACTTTATAAATTCTTCATAATTTATATTTTTGTTTCTTTTTTAGATTTTATTTATTCATTTTTACAGAGAGAGAGAGAGAGAGAGAGAGAGAGAGAGAGAGAAGGGGGAGGGGAGGAATGGAGACACAGATGACAGTTTCTCCTGTGTGCCCTGACCAGGAGTTGAATCCAGGAGATCCACATGCCAGGCCGACGCTCTACCACTGAGCCAACTGGCCAGGGTCTTAATTTATATTTTTATGATTTGCATCTTACCTAATATCAGTGGAAATTAGGGCTATTTCTCTATTTTGAGATAATCTCAAAATAGTTTGATAAACCTACTCATCCTCAGCTTAGAGGGAAATGTCCGTTTCCAACACTGATTTAATGGACTTACTATTCTTCCAGGGTCATTTTTTGGGCAAAGTTTGTAACTTTTTTAGTGTATAGGTTAACATTGCTAAGTAAGCTTATGTTGAAAATATTTTATTTTTTTATTTATTGATTTTATAGAGAGTGAGAAAGGGGGGAGGGAGGAAGAGAGAGAGAGAGAGAGAGAGAGAGAGACATTATTGTTCCACTTATTTATGCATTCATTGATTGCTCCTTGTATGTGCCCTGACCAGAGATCGAACCCATAACATTGGGGTGTCAAGATAACGTTTCTACCAACTAAGCTAGCTGGCCAGGGTATATGTTGACAGTTTTCTTTATTGATTGATTTTAGAGGGAAAGAGGAAGGAAGAGAGAGAGAAACATTGCATTGTTCCACTTATTCATGCATTCATCGGCCACCTCCCATATGTGCCCTGTTTGAGCATCAGAACAAGACTCCAACCTGGGGTGGTCAACCTTTTTATAAAAACCACCCACTTTGCAGTGCTGGTCAACCTGGTCCCTACTGTCCACTAGTGGGCGTTCCAGCTTTCATGATGGGCTGGTAGCAGACCAACCAAACGGTGCCACGATTGGCCCACCATGAAAGCTGGAATGCCCACTAGTGGGCAGTAGGGACCAGGTTGACCAGCACTGTGAAAAGTGGGCGGTTTTTATAGAAAGGTTGACTACCCCCCAACTCAGCTTTCTGGCCAGGGCCTGTTGACAGCCTTTTATGTGTAAATCCTCTATGAGAGTTTATTTATATAATGTATGTTTTGTGAGAATTGTGGGAATCATCATGGCATAAAGAAGTATCACTGAGTGAACTCCTTTTTCTTCTGCTTGACTCCAAGGGATCCTTAGTCTTGCCTCCAGCTGGGTAAATGATTTCATCCCTCTCCAGCTCAGCCTCTGGATTTGTTGGGTGTGTCTTAGAGTCCTTCCCAACTCCAGAATTCTGGGAGTGTATGGTGCCTTATGCTAGTGTGTGTGTATGAGAGAGAGAGAGAGAGAGAGAGAGAGAGAGAATGAGAGGTAGAGAGACAGAGACAGAGAGAATGAGAGAGAGCCAAGCATTCTGATTTGCTCAGAATTGAGCAGGGTACTTAGGACTCTGGACTTTCCCTGGGAACACTGGGAAAGTCACCAACAAACTGGAACACGCTGGCCAACCTAGTCGGGCGTGGGGGTGTGACAGGTGGTGTGTGAGAGCACAGGCTCTGGTTGATGTGGTGTGTTATTGATGGTGTTAAATCTGAGGGTTGGGGAGAAGATGGAAAGGAGATTCTATAGGTAAAGTGTTTAGCATATTCCTGGTGCAAAAGCATAAAGTGAATGTTAGTTATTAGTATTGTTGATACGCCTCCACAACCTGTTCCTCATATTCACAGCAATTCTGGGAGCCAGGAAGGGCACTGAGATGCCCGAAAGTGAAATGACTTAGACACTTCTGTGGTTTCTGTTGAAATCCAGGGCAAAAAGTGAGACTTCTGAATTGAAGGGCTGGACCAAGCACCTGACCTGGTACCCTTATCAGTTTACCTCTCTGGGAAATGGAAATTAAATGTGAAAATTTATTTCACATGGTGCCGCAAGCCCCAACTCAGAAGATGGCTGTGATTTTAAAAAGCTTACATGCAGCATAGATTTGAAAGTAATTTACAATCAGGAATTAATCTAAACATGATTGTGCATGCCACATTATTAAAACAGAAGAGGAATCAGAGAAGAGACCAAGAGAATTCCTTTTGAAGGCTCATGTTGCGGTGACTTCTGTTAAATACTAAAAAGAACATTGTAGTTGGGAATTGTCATTCACAAGACAGGGAGACAGATTCCTATACATTCATAAAGTCACCTTGATGTCTGGAAGAAAAGCAGAAGCTATCAGAGCTACTTAGCAGTCTAAGATGCTAACTCACTTGGCTTTTTTTCTATTAGTATCCTTATCTGAAAAGAAGGGCAAGGAAACAGGGACACTGTGGAGATTTGACTAAGACGATTGTAAAGCAGAATAGAACACTGCAAACCAAACAGTCTGGGCATTCAGAACATTGCCACCTATTTTCTCACACATTTCTCTGAGCTCAGACCCATCTATTTTACCTCTAGGAAGCATGCCATGATCAGCCCTAAATATTATAAAAGGTCTTCCTGGAGCAATGCTAGTTACCGTGGACTTTTTAAAATTTATTTCTATTGCATCAAGTGCCCTATACCTATCTATTTATCTGTCTGTCTGTCTGTCTGTCTATCTATCATCATCATCATCTATCTACCATTTATCTATATTTCTGCCTGTCTATGTTTATCTGTCTATCCATCTATCTACTTATCCACCCATCAGTCTGATTACCTATCATTATCTATTATTTCTTATTGATCCTTGATAAACGCTATGGTCTTGGAAGCTGAGGTAAGGGGTCTGAATCCCTTCCACTGCTTGTCAGCTCCTGCGTGGATGCCCTGGGTAATTGGGAGGTTCTGTCCTGCCACACCCTGTGGGGTCAAGCAGCCTTTAGAACCTGCAGACAGAAGGAATGTTCATAAAAAACTTTCGAGCAACTTCCTCTCATTCTGGCCTTCCCCTCACAGCTTTACATTTTTCTTTCTATGACAATTCTGCTTATACTTGAAAATAGCCCTCCTTACTGCCTGCACTTTTCTTGTCTGGCTAACCACACACAGTCCCTTCAACTCACTCCTCCAGATACTTACAACATTCCAGATTGCCATGCTCCTCCTTGAGGGCAGTGATGGGAACTGCTCGTAAAACTCCAGAGGGAAATTGTGAGCTTAGAGTCAGATGAAACTGCTACTTGTAGAGTTCAAAAAATGGCAGTTTTATGAATGTAGCTAGTTTGTATTAATGTTTTTGATAGTTTCAACTGTGTGTTGACCCATGGGGAGTTTATTGATAGATAAATCCTTTGTGTGTTTTCCACACAGTGGACTGTACACCGAGTACTGGTGAGCTTGTGTTTCTTATGCTCATTCTGCTGTTCCAGCCTGTGTGGTCCTTCTAGGTACTCTGTCGTCAAGAGGTTCCCTATCTCTCCCAGCCTGTGTCCTTCTCAACACATAACTGAGGAGTGGTCCTGTGAGGGAGGTGATCGCTGTGAAAGATGCCACTGAACCTAGCACGTTTACAAACATAGATTACGACTGATCCTGTTCCCAGCATGCAGGGTGAGAGGTTGGGGTAAGGTGTGACACTCACTGGGCAAAACTAGAGTTACTAAAAGTTCACTGTATGAATTTAGGTAGGCCGTTTGTAGGAATCAACTCATTCGATACTCACAATAATGCTATGAAATAGGTGCTCCTACCCCACAGTGTAACGGGCACCTCTGCTGGTGCCTCTCTGACACCCCTCCACCTGTGTGTTCACCCCCAGCATCTGTGGGCTTTGCTGCTAACAGCTCACACTTGCTATTTCCCTCAGAGTGCTGCCCTCAGGCTGCTGGAGCTGTTTTGCTCAAAGGGAGGGAGCCAGAGGTGCTTGGGAACTGAAGTCTACTCCACCAACCTAACAGTGACTTGATTGCTGAGAGCATACAGAGACTGGATGGATCCCTTCCCTCCAGATATGGGAACTCCAAGTGCAATTAAAATGCTGGTGACCGAGGCCAGGCGGGTCCACATTGGATTCAGGCAGACGGTAGAGGAACTGCGGAGCTGGAAAGCTTTAGACTATTCCCGTTTATTGGATTCTATTAATGACTGGGGACAGGCAAGGAAAAACCTTCTTGTGGTGGCTGGCCAGCGATCAAGAAAACAGCTCCTTATGGTGGCCTGTAAACAACCCACAATCTGCCATGAGTGAGAGTACCCATAGCTTTATGTAGGTCACACACACATGACTCTGACACGTGCTCATGTAATAAGCATGCAAAGTGCAAGCAAGCAAGCCTAACACAGCTGTTTTTCCTATAGCAACTCGCAGAGCGAGCCAGGGTCAAGAGGCTGCTAGGACTCTTCACTGGCCGTCCCACCTTCTGTAGCTTCTTTACCCACCTATCCTGCTCACCTGACTCCTTTCCTGGTTTTTCTGAAAGCACTTCCTCAATAAATTACCGTCACTAGAATCTTTAGCTTAGGGTCTGCCTCTGGAAGCACTGCCTGTGCAGCTCCGTGTTGTACAGGAGGAAGTGGAGGGACAGGCAGGGTGAGTCACTGTGCAAGATCACACAGCTCGTGGGACATGCGCCTCAAGCACGCTGGGGACTGGGCTCCTGTCACTGCTCCCTGCTGCTCTGACAATGAGCCTAATTCCAGCTTGTCGGGAAAGGACAAAAGCAAGGGCAGGGCGATATTGTGAAAGGTCCCTAAAGCTGAGTCCTCATTTATAAGAAAGCTAGTGAGGCTCAATCAGCTGACTTCTGGTCACCATCGTTCCAAAACCTTTTTGTTGGAATGCCCCCATCACTGGAAGTCTATTTACTTTCCCAGCTGATTTTAGTCACAAAGGTTGCTCCCAACTGTACCTATTTTCCCAAAGGCCCCTGGTGATGGCTCTCCGAAGGCTCTATTTCCATGAGGAGAGAACAGCGAACAGCTACGGTCATTGGCTGACTTCCCACCCATTATTCATTCTTTCCCCCCTCCAGTCCCTCAAGCGCTAAGGTTCCCAGAGAGGGTGGGCTGACCCTACTCTGAATTGTCACCTGTTATAAGGACAACAAAGTATCTCTCCCCCAACCCCTCAGCCAGTACTATGCTGGGAACAGAGCCAGCCCCATTCTGTGTTTTCAAACATGCTCGTAGGTGGCAGCTTTTTGTGTTGATTATCTCATTAGGGTCTTGGACTCAAAACACCTTCTTTATTGTGAATAGAAAAGTTTACCCTCTCAAGCTTCAAAATAAAACAAAACAACAACAACAACAAAACAGGCTCTAGTTTTACTGGAAATTGTTCACTTGTGGGAAGACATTTGCCTGGCTCCTTGAGAGAGAGATGCCGTCACCAACAATTTGGATTCATTGGAGGGGGCTGCCCCAGCTCCATGAGGCAGGAACTCACAGTCCAGATATTTAGGTAATTTCCAGACCTTGTTTTGTTTCCTTCATCCTCTTTATGAGTCTATGGGTTGAACCTCATTGGTCAACAAACTTCTGAGTGCTTTGTATAAATTGCATTGATTTTTAAAAAAAATAAAACTGAAATAAGTCTTCCTCTCTCCTGACAGAGCAGGGCTGATATTCTTAGGAGAGAGGTGAATTGTTGAAATGGCTCTAGATGGAATAGCAGTACTGTGATTGTGTAACCCACACAGAAAGTATGAAATAGTAAACTGTGCTGTAGGGGAGTTGGTTGCCAGGAGAATATTTACAGCAGGGGCATGGAAATAAATGTAAAAAAAAAAAAAAGCCTTCTGAGTAACAGAAGATGGGTTGTCAAGGTAACACTAGATCTAGAAGATATTCTTGCTCTTGTCTGAAGTCCTGGAGGGCTTCTCATCTACAGTGACCCAGGAGAGAATTTTTTTGTGGTATTGAAATATAGAAAAGAAAGATCCTTAGCATGAATAACTCTTAAAAGAACTTACTTTCCCTAAAACAAAGAGACTTTTGGCAGGACTTACTTTTCTAAAAAGACTCCCTATTCCTGGCCTTGAGGCTGGTCTCCGGACTGTGGACTTGGGCTAGCTTTGCAAGGTTGCAGGTGTTCTCAGAATGTTTCTCCCTGAATTAATCCTATAGATAAACATTGTAAGAAAGCTTGTTTCACTGTTTTGTCCTACTGCTATCCTTCCTCTCCTCCCCACTCCTCAATGAGTATGTAATTTTGTCTTTAAAGGCTAGCCCCAGACTGTGTTCGAGACCGCGTGATTTGGAAGTCTTCGGTCTCAATGTGGTCACACCAGCATTAATAAAAGCTCCTTAATTTGGCTTCTTAATTGTGTGTGTAGCAAGACATCTGTTTCTCACTGTTCCGACACAACAGTATCAAAGGGCATATGTGGGGCAGCTGTGTTAGGCTTGCTCGCAGGTTTACCAGCTGCAAGCACTTTGCTTGATTAGTGCGTGAGCAGGAGGCAGCACAACGTGTGTATGGCCTATGTAAGGCTATGGGTGCTTGTGCTCAAGGGGATTGCAGATGGTGGACCACCTACCTGCTACCGTGAGGGGCCATTTTGCTGTTTGTTTGCCTGAGGGGCAGTCTCCCCTGCTTGTGTGCTTGTCTGCCATTGTAAGACTGTATTAAATGGAATGGCCCAATGCTTTTTGGCTCCACGGTGTTTCTACCGTCTGCCCAAATCCAATGTGGACCTGCCTGGTCTTGGCCACTAGCATTATAGCATAAAAAAATACATGTCCTATAGCTTTGTGCTGCATAGATATGACAGATAGGGATTGGAAACAGGAAGAGAAGTAACAAGATTATTAAGAGATAATTGGTGAGTTTTGCACTTTACACTGTGGAATTGCAGAGAAAGAGAGTCTGAGGACACTATTATCAACATGACAGTGGGCCCTTGCTGGTGCCCACTTTGCAGGGATCTGAGCAGGAACAGCAAAAATTGTAGAATTGGGTTCTAGGAGAATGGCGTTGAATCAGTATGCATCATCCAGACGCTCTGAGCTGAAACCTTCACCAGGGTGTTTAGTTAACGCTGGGACCATATAGCAATGAGGCCTGGACACTGTAATTTTTTCTATATTTTTAACTTTATGAGCTGCATTAAGTGTACTTGGTGGCATGGCCTCAGTACTCTGCAATAATCTTTTTGTCACTGTTATAAATTCTTGAGCTTCAGGTTTCATTAAAGAGAAGTACTCAAATTAAGGACTGAGATTAACACTGAAGATGCCACCCTTGGATCCTGACAGCATAGAAGAGCAAAACACAAAATGACACCAAACCAGATAGAAATTTGAGGCATGAACAAGATTTCAAGAAAGAGCAGGAAGAGTATTTAGACTCCTTAAAGGGATTTTCTTATATACCAGATTTCTTAAGTTAGTAATTTTTATCTTTTAAAATGCATTATAAAGCAATCAGGTGGTATGTATGTGTGTATGTATTAATATACAGAGCAAAAGGTATCACCCATACAGCATTAAAAACAAAACAAAATGCTACCATAACCAAATTTTGGAGAAAATAACTGCATCAAAATATTGTGCTGTGTTCTTAAAGTTTTTTGTTTTTTTCTAATCTTAGTTTCCCTGTTAGGGTATTTTTCACATCTGCCTCATTTCAATGAGAGGACTAAGGAGGAGTTTGACATTTACTTACTTGCTTTCCAGCTAGTAGATCACTAAGATTTATTATGTGCATCTTTAAGTCTCCAACTGGAATCACCAATGTTATTAATTACCCACACTGCTCACTTACAAAGTAATTAACAGAGTATCAGAAGCACAGCTTTTCTAGAAAGTACAACTGTCCACTGTATTGAAAACAGTTCCAGATGGTTTCATCTTCTTAGCAAGGGAGAGCTTAGATTCTGCTCAACTCCATCTCAGGATCTCTTGATCGCCTACTTAATTAGAAGTGAAGGTGGGGTGGCAGTATGTGCCTGACATATCTATAGCAGTTAATCAGGCAGAACTTGAGTGGTTTGTCATCTCACACCTCAAGCCAGGCAGTTCCCTCATGCTGCTCTGAGTTGTACTTGCTTGGTGGGGGCCTCAGACCACGCAGATCCAAGGAGACAGCGACTGCCTGATGACGCAGCACTCCAGTTCCCTTCTTGCACTGAATAAAGTAGCCGTGACCTGCCTGTGGGTACCTATTGAGAGAGTTTTACTTGAAGCTGAGCAGGACACTTGGATGAACTCAGGCACAGCCATCCATGGCCTCGCTGGCTGTAACAGGACTGGGCCGATTGGGAGTGACTGTGATCTAGAAGACATTCTTCCTGCAAAAGTGAGCAGGGCTGGGAGCAGACTCTGCCACTGGCTTTGGGAGAAGGTGCCACGCTAGAACCTGGGTCTGAAGGTAGGCTAGAGCTCTCTGCTGACAGAAACTATGTCTTCTATCTTTGTATTCCAGTACCCAGTTTGGAGCCTCACATAGTAACCCTGTATAAATATTTGTTGAATGCAGATATCAGCAAAGTTAGAGGTTTTTAATGGTGATTTTTACCGGAGTCATATGCCATCCAAACACCTCAGTGGAGGACACCACTGGGGACTCAGAAGTTACCAATAACCATCAATCAGAAGCATGCAGTTGGCAGAAGGAATCTGTCATCTGACAGTGGGGTCCCAGGACCAGGATGGGATACAAATATAGGACTTCAGAACATAAAACGTGTCCAGCAAGGGCAAAGCCAGACCACAGAAGGTTGACTGATTCCTAAGACGGGGGCTCAAGCCAAGAGCATGGCAGAGACATGGGTGTTGAAAGGGACCCAGCAGCCCTAAGAGCTGGAGTCTGATCTCAGGGTTTGAGTGGCAACACACTGGTGCAATGAAGTTGTGTGTCTAAGAGCATTTGGCTAGAAACAGAGGAGCTCCCTGCCTCTCTTCTGACGAGGCCCCCAGGCTGGGGCGGCGCTGAGGATGGAGAGGAGGGGTGCAAAGGTGAGGAAGGAACAGTGCCTGCATTCTGGATCCCATGGGGCTAAACTCTCCAGTCACAGACAAACATAGAAAGTTTATAGAAGCCACCAACCCAGTTGATTTATAATTGTTTTCTTCCCCTCTGAACAAAATGTATTTAGGTTAAAAACCAGGCAACGTATAAATAAACTAATTGAGAGTATATGCACTAGCATTTCAATGTTCTTTAATAAATTTCAACTTTCAGAGTCTTCCCTAAGTAGAGGCAGTCTAGGATTCCAGGCTTTAACAGTTGAGAAAGCTGTGACCCTGCGTTTATTAGGGTGAAAGAGAGTCCTTCTTGATGGAAGAAAGGAGATGATGGTTATATAGAGAAAGAACAATGACACTTCAAACCCTGAAGTGATCATGAGGTTATCCTGACTATAAAGAAAACACACACATTTACACCCACTCACCCTTACACACATACTATACGCTTTAACTGAATAAGTACTACCTACCTCTAATCATTATTTTCTGTGAAGGAAGTTTGTATATAGGCTCTCAATAAATGTCTTTGGGTGTGACAATGTTATGACTATAACCAGAATAGAAATGATCAAAAGAGTGCTAAAAAGATAAATCTTGCATTTCATCATTCAGTACAAACTGCATGTTCCCCTTAAAACTACAGTTGGTCTTCCGTTAGTAAGGTATGTCAGAGCCCACAGCTTGTGGGAGTGTTGTTTACATTTTGGATTTGATGTCCTGCCCTACTCAATGGCACTTGTCTGTGAACGCCATTTCAGAAGCAGCCCTCTTTCCCTCACTGTCCACTGCCATCTAGTGAACTGACTTGGGAAAGAAACTATAGCTGGGAAGGAAATGCTTTCTAAAAGGCAACAGCTTGAACCAGTGACATCAACTGTCGAATTATAATGGGTGCCTGGGGGAGGAAGGGGCAAGCTCCTGCTGAAAGAGCTCTGGTGGAGAAAATGAAATTGACCCCTTGGAGCAGAACACATAAACAAAGCCACTATCCAGGGGGGCCTTCTGGAAAGAGCAGATTGGGGTAAGCAGTTGGTGACAGCAATGCACAGGGCTTCTGATCAGTGCATTCGACTCCACAGAATCAGTCTGTTTCTTCGATTGCCCCTTGGTTGAACCCAATGCAGGGTCCCATGTCACAATGCCTACCCGTGTAGATGTTAGGTGTTTGGTATACAGAAAGGTTGGATGGAATGAAGATGTCTGTACTGTGAGGCATTAAAAACACATTAATGAGGCTGCCTGGGGGGACAATCACAGAAGCGAAGCAAATGTAATTATAATGGAAATGTAATAGTGGACAGGTTTCCCACATCCACACCTCTGGCAAGTCTGCCCTCTGTGTGACACAAAGGCTGTAATCTCCAAATCCAGAGCAGGCCAGGGTAGCCTCTGTGTCCCATAGCCAGCATCACTGGATGCTGAAAGAAGGCATCTTCCTTCACCACTATACACATAAACTGCATGAGAGGTGAACATGATGCTGATTCAGTGACCACTGTGTGGATCAGTCTGGTCTTCCAGGGAAAATCCTGCCTGCTCTGAATCCACCTTGCTTCTCTCCATTGGGATTTGGAGAGCCCTCAGCCTTTCCCAGGATTTATGCACATGGAGGAAGAACAAGCTTCTCAGGTTTCAGGGAGTAATACCCATGTGGCTACGTGGAGAGGAACAGTGGCTACTGTATTGAAACGTTTGTATATGTATGTACATGCATGCATGTGCGTGGCTGTATATGTATGCATATGAGTGCATCTGAATGTACATGTGTGTGTGCATGTGTGAATACTAAGGAGCTAATGACATTGAGTCTCATTGTCTTATTGCACATTGTCTCTGAAGGTTGAATTTTAATGACTATGATAGTTAAGGATGTGGTAAAAAACTAAGAAAAATAACCCAATGATTTTAATAACTAAATGAGACCAAAATGAAACTCTAAGATTTATTTGTTCACTCAGAAGATTACTGACCACTTAACTCATGACATCTCTCCCCCAGATACCTTACAAGTGTAAATGTTTTTAACTCCAGGAACCAGTTCAAGTTCTTTTAAGTGAGAGGATGGGAGATAGTGAGACAGACTTCCACATGCACCCTGACAGGCATCCACCTGGCAACCTCTGTCTGGGGCTGATGCTCTATCCGCTGAGCAAACTGGTCAGGACCAGGTGTGAATTAATTTGGCACCTGAGGCTGACACGCTTAACTATCCTCAGCACTCGGGACGACCCTCAAACCAATCAAGCCACTGGCTGCAGGAAGGGAAGAGGGAGAGAAGGGGGAGAAGGAGGATGAGAAAAACACATGGTCGCTTCTCCTGTGTGCCTTGACCCGGAAGTAAACTAGACATTCATATGCTGGGCTGATGCTCTATCCGCTGAGCAAACTGGTCAGGACCAGGTGTGAATTAATTTTAACAGATAATTTTGAGACAGGAGAAGAAAATAATGACACCAGGAATTGAGGGAGAAAGGATACCCAGTAAAGGGAAAAATGGTGAAGAAAGGAGATAAAGAGAAAACCAACGATATTTTCTACCTATTTTATTCCCCACCTACCATATTTGGACTTGGACTGTGTGGACACCATACCCATGTTTTGGAACTTCTGCATTCAATTGGTAAGCCTGACCTCTACTGCTAACACAACACCACCCCATAGCATAGCACAACACACCACACAAAAGTACACAACACATCTCTCTTGGTGAATAATGCCCATAAAATATTCACAGAACAATTAATATATTGAGTCTCTCCTTCTTTCCTCTTCGCTTTGGCATTTTCTATCAAGGGCATCTCATCCAATTTTAAACATATCTCTACCAAATCTTGAATCACCATTATCTCTCAACTATTTCATGAACCTAAATGAGAAAATCAAGCTGCTTTAACTGGATTAAAGTCCAACCCATGGACTTTAGGGATAGTAATGCAGATTTCCTCCTGGTTCAGCATATTAAAATATATATATATATGCAAAAGAGCTTAGAAAAAGCTATGGGAAAAGAATGTAGGTGAGGTTGTCTACTGATTGAGAGACCCTTTGATAAGTCGCAGACTCGAAGGTACGATACTGGCAAGATGGCTTCAGTAATATACATTCATAGCATGTAGCTTAACTGGTTAATCCCTGCTCATTTCCTATTAAACTAGCTTTGATTACACAATTATGTCAAGGCACCCTGACCACAGATTATCCAGACCCCTCTGAAACTCACATAATACATAAGATATGGTCTACAGTATTACAGTCCACAATTTTAAAAGCTTTGGAAATTAAGAAACTTTTCGATGGGAAAGGATACCTATGAAAGATTTCCTTCAGCTATATTTAGTCTACTGTAAGTTTTCCAAATTTTATACACAAGTATTTGAATTTCAAAGGCTTACTCAATTAGATGGATTTAGCTTCTAGTATAATATTATTGTTAAGTCTTGAATAGGAAAAAAAAAGTCTCCCAGAAGTATATTCTTAAAAAGAGCAGGGCTTGGGTGTTCTCATTTGGTGTGTAGCCTTTAAATAGATCTGACAGCTCAATTTTCCAATATGATCTGCAGGAAATATGAAATTAGCTCCCAATTACATCTTGTTCAGTGATTATGTGCATGGGAGGTTTCATGCAGGGTAACTTGTCACAGCAACTTCCTGAAGCTTTGTTTTCTAAAATTCTAAACCCAGATTATAGGAAATCAAGAGCACCTAAAATAATGGGAGGAGGAGTATCATATGATTTACTTTTTGTTCTGTTAGGTTGTCTTCCACATAAGGTTTCTTAACAAAAGCCCCTCCTTTTTGCAGTTGTCTTGGACAACAGCAGATTCCACTGCTAAAGTGACATACTGCAGTGTCAACCCAAATCTGCTTTGTTCTATCCTCTTCTCCGGGTAGCAGAACATGTGTTTTAATCAGATCAGTAATGAGCCCACAATCTAAAGGGGTACACACATATTCTTATGTAGACATGTGCCATAAATATGCTTTGTCTAATGGATGCTGATAAAAGTCTCCTGAACTAGGAGAGCCATAGGCCTCTCCCCCTTACTCCATACTGCAGTATAAAGTACAGAGGTGATGTTTCTGTCTCAGGTAGCCATTTGGAGTCATGAGGTGAGATGTTGAGAATGGTGGAGCAAGAGGCTGGGTGCCTGCTGACCACAGAGCATCTACCCCAGCCCTGGATTGTCTGTCTGCAGATGGTTTTTCCTGAGAGAGAAATAAATATTTATCCTGTTTAGATGCCTGTGAGTAACCCTAGTAAGCCTTGGTTTTTCTGTGATACTCAGCTGAATGTAAACCTAATTGACATAACTACTATCTTTCAAACATCAAGTTCCAATTAGTACATAATCACTAAATGAAGGCAGCACTCTCTAAAGCAGGGCCTTATCTTGTCTCTCTACTCTACAACCTGACTTTTATTTGGAATGGTTAGTTAGAAAATCATCCAGATATTTACCTTCCTGCCTCTTTTCCTTCCTATAATTTATCTTTCTTTCTACAATAACACCTAACTCCAAAATTCATAAAGATGATGAAATATTGAATTGGAAGTAAGGAACCTAGTCTAAGCTATAAGAATTACATATATATATGGTCAACAATTCCTGTTCAGCTGAAGCCAGCCAACTATGGATAAAGTATGGTAGCATTCTCGGTCTTCTTCGCTGTGAAATGCAGCAAACATTGCTAAGAGAAGGTCTTTTCTCATTCTGTTTTCCATACCAAGTGTCTGTCAGCATTCTCATGCCAGAGGGGTATGACGCTAACTTCTCATTCTTAGAGTGTAATAAAACTACACAGACCTCAGTCTCTGCTACTAAAATTGCTTCAAGTCAAGAACCCTAATCTATGCCCTAATCAGGTTTTTCTCTTCTCTGAGATGACTCTGCTTCCCAAGAAAGTGAAGGTGATGTCATAAAGATCCCACCTACTCCTTTCTGGCATTGGGCTCCACATGGTCCTGCTCAGTCCCTGAGGCTCCAAGTCTGTGCTGTAACCCCATCCCGGCCTGTGTATAAAGTGAGGAATATAAAGCAAGAGACATTCCCCAACCACTCTTTCTTTTCTTTTTAGCAAGAGAGACAGAGATAAAGAGAGAGACAGCAAGAGGGACAGATATGGACCAACAGACAGGGAGAGAGAGAGATAAGAAGCATCAATTCTTGGTTGCAACACCTTAGTTGTTCATTGATTGCTTTCTCATATATACCTTGACCACAGGGCTACAGCAGAGCCAGTGACCCCTTGCTCAAGCTAGCAATCCTGGGCTTCAAGCCAGAGACCTTTGGGCTCAAGCCACTGACCATGGGGTCATGTCTACGATCCAATGCTCAAACCAGCGACCCTACACTCAAGCTGGTAAGCCTGTGCTCAAGTTGGTGAGCCTGTACTCAAGCTGGATGAGCCTGTGCTCAGGCTGGTGACCTTGGGGTTTCAAACCTGGGTCCTCTGTGTCCTAGGCCAGTGCTCTATTCATTGTACCACTGCCTGATCAGGCTCCCAACCACTCTTGTTCCCAAGGGCTAATCCCAATATTCAGAATACTGAGGTTGGACCATGTAAAATTACCAAGAGTCAACCACTGTTGACCAAAGAAGCTGGCAATGTCCTGTGGTTCAACTTGGTACTGTTGCTCTTACAGTCTGTGCCTCTCCCATAAGAGAAAAAACAAAATAATCTCACACAATCCTATCATAACAGCAATCTTTAAGATTTCAAGTTCCATATGCTGTGGGAGCAAGTCTGATAACTGTCTTTAGATGGCCTCAGAGGAGGGAAGATCAAGGAGTATCAGCATATAATAGATCCAACTTAGTTATACCATACTCTTCCACACTTCTGGGTATGGGGTACATTTTTTTGTGGGGTACCCTCCCATCGTTCCAGACTTTCACATGACAGATTCCCTCCCATCCTTACAATCTCTGCCTAAACATCCTATTTACTCAGCACTTGGTCCCTGACACTGAACCTTAGGAATGGGTTGTATTAAGAGCTAAATGTGTTCTCATTCACCCCACTTCTTTAAAAAATTTTCCCAGCTTTATTGATATATAATTGACATATAACATTATGTAAGTTCAGGTGTACAACTTATATACAGCAGAATGTTTACCACAATAAGGTTACTTCATACACCCTTTACCTCACATAACTACCATATTGTTCTTGTTATGGTGAGAACATTAAGCTCTACCATCAAAGCAACTCTCAAGTATATAATACACTCTTGTTAACTATAGTCACCATGTGTAAGTCAGATCCTCAAAACTTATTCATCTTTTTTTTTAGGAGGGGAGACAGTAAGGTAGACTCCCGCATGCACCCTGATCAGGATCCACCTGGTAACCCCAATCTGGAGCTGATACTCAAATCATGCAAGCTATTTTTAGTGCCTGAGGCTGATGCTCAGACCAACAAGTTATATTCAGTGCCAGGGGCCAACGCTTGAACCAATTGAGCCACTGGCTATGAGAAGGGAAGAGGGAGAGAAGGGGGAGAAGGAGAGGAAAAAAAGCAGATAGTTGCTTTTCCTGTGTGCACTCACTGGGAATTGAACCCAGGATATCCATACACTGGGCTGATGCTCTATCCATTAAGCCAGCTGACCAGGGAGAACTCTATAACTGAATGTTTGTACTCTTTGACCAACATCTCACCATTTCCCCACCCCCTCAGACTCTAGCCACCACCATTCTACTCTATTTCTATGAGTTTAATATTTTTAGATTCACATATAAGTGAGATCATATAGTATTTATCTTTCTCAGGCTTATTTCATTTATCATGATGTCTTACAGGTGTATAGGCAATATTTTCACTCTTATTTATTTCTGCTTTTTAAAATCACAGGCCTTTATGTTATGGGATTTCCTGAGGCATGGATCTATTGAGATTGATGGAATAATATCCCAACTGTGATACAGCTCAGGGTTTTGTTGCCATTGGATAGCTTATAAAGTGCACAAATTCTAGCTCAGATATTCCTTTAAATGTCTAGCTTAGATAGTCCTCTGTTTCTGGAAGACTATTCAAGCTTGAAACACTATGGTTGAGTCTACTATGGGAAAGATCTGAGTATAGAAATCATTATCCATTAATTAATTAATTCATTCATACAAGAAATGTTTATCGAACATATCTACTGCAGGCCAAACATTAAGTCACATGCCAAAAAGAATAAGTCATGATCCTTTCACTGAGAAACTTGAAATCTTATTAAGAGATGAGATAAACACATTTTAAAAAGTGAACAGTATATGCAATAGACTGAATGTTTGCTTCTGCCCAAAATTCGTATGTTGAAACCTAATCTTCAGTGTGGGCTCTGGGAGATGATTAGGTCATGAAGATGGAGCCCTCATGACAGAATTAATGCATTTAGAAGGGAACCCAGATTGTACTCTAGCCTGTTCTGCCATGTGAGGACACTACAAGAAGACAGCTGTCTATGAACCCAAAAGGGAGCCCTCACCAGACACTGCTGACACTGACTAGCACCTCGATCTGGGACTTTATTAATCTCTAGAACTGTGAGATATAAGTTACTATTGTTTATAAGCCACTCAGTCTGTGGTATTTGATATAGCAGCCTATATAGACTAATACATGTGCAACAATAGTATTAGAGATTGTCATAGGATTCTATGATTAATTGCCAAATTAATGACAAAAATTAAGTGCTATGTGCTCTGGAGAAGGAGAACACCATGCACGGCAGGCAGGTTGGAGAGTAGGGTTCACACACAGCTCCTGATACATGGCAGATGTTCGATGATTAGTGAAGAAGGAAGAAAAATAGCATTTGAAAAGGCAAAGTGAATGATCAAAGAGACTTCATGGCCTGGAGAATAATGTGAGTGAATGCTTGGTGTTGGGAAAGTTCACCAATTATCTGGCAAACACTAGCAGACTGGGTTTCAGCAGGGAGAACATAGGTGTGGAGGGGCCTGAAGAGGAAGCCTGGCTATGAGAACGTGGACCCTGGTAGGGAGAACCTGGATCAATTGAATCTGTTTTTGAATTAAATTCGCCAAGTAATTAGGAGCTATGAAGATGGGTGAGCAAGAGTAGCATGATTAATGTGGCATTTTAGGAGAATCAATCTGACAGGTATATGTGATGGACGAGCACAGTGAAGAGAGCTGAGGACAGAGAGCTGTTAAGAACACTCTGTGCACTCTTGATGTGGCCGTGAATACACGTTCCTCAATTGATTTCAGAAGAATGAGAAGGCCTGTACGAGATTACACAGCTCCACCAGGACCTCACCGTTCATACTTTAGGCTGTGCTTATAGGAAGGTTATGATTAAACTTTCTTTCTAAATTCAAAGGACATCCATTTTATGCTTCCATCTTCATCTTCACTTAGTGGGTAAAATTATTATAATTAAGAGACATACAAAGAGGTTATTAAATAGGGGCTCTGTTTAAGTGCATGCTAATTGTGAAATACCAAGAGGGCAGCCTGAATGACTTTTGGGGATTGGAGGAAATAAGCTTTGGCATCTAGTACAGATTTGTACTTAAAATCCCTTTTAATGACACTGATTTTATATACGTTAAGGAAAAACCATCCCAAAGAATGCAGTATTAGTGCATTGATTTTCAGATTATTTGTCATCATTATCACTGAGTTAAATGTTTCTTTAAAAAGTACAAGTATATATATATATATATATATATATATATATATATATATATATATATATATATATATATATATATATATGTACAAGTATATAGCCTGACCAGGCGGTGGCGCTGTGGATAGAACATTGGACTGGGATGCGAAGGACCCAGGTTCGAGATCCAGATCGAACCCAGAGGTCGCCAGCTTGAGTGCGGGCTCATCTGGCTTGAGCAAAAAGCTCACCAGCTTGGACCCAAGGTCGCTGGCTCGAGCAAGGGGTTACTTGGTCTGCTGAAGGCCACCGGTCAAGGCACATATGAGAAAGTAATCAATGAACAACTAAGGTGTCGCAACAAAAAACTGATGATTGGTGCTTCTCATCTCTCTCCGTTCCTGTCTGTCTATCCCTCTCTCTGACTCTCTCTCTGTCCCTGTAAAAAAATAATAAAAAGAAAATACAACTATACATAATTAATCCATTTTCAGAATTCATTTGTTGCCCATTTCTTAAAATTTTCCAAATCAAAGACTAATTAGTAAAGCCCTAATTAGAAATGTAAATGTATGTATGCATATATTTGTTTTTCTTCTTCAGTGAATTTGTATTACATTGGGGAACAATTTTTTTTTCATTTTCTGTTACATGAGGCTTTAGAACTTTTTCTATATATATTTGCATCACTGATTCCAAATCTGAAATTTATTTTTTGGTGGATGCTCTAGTTTTTATGCAATTTTAATTTCCTTTTGTTACAGTTAATGACATGCATTGGTTTTTAAATTGGAGTTAAAGGGCAATGACTCTTGGATTGAACATAACCATAAGGCAATTAATGTTTTACAAACGTCACATTTACATCACTATAGTTTTTATTAAATGTAAAAAGTTATTATCTAATAAAAACATCCTCTTATTTTGTTTTAAGATTGAATCATGGCTTCTTTGAATAGGCATAAATGTAAGAATAGTCCTGACACCTTCTGTTTTATATGTGGCTGTTACACACTTCAACGTCAAAGGAGCAATATTTCATCATTTGTGACACGTGCATATATTGCCTATTTTCAAGTTCATCTTGGCGATCAAGACAAGAATTGGGCTCCTCATATTATGTGTCATAAGTGTGAGGAAATGCTTTATGACTTGACAAAAGAAAAACGCAAAGGAATGTCTTTTTGTATTCCCATGGTTTGGCATGAACCTAAGGACCACAGAAGTGACTGTTATTTCTGTCTGATCCATACAAAGGGCATTGGCAAGAAAAAATGGCATATGATCGCATATCCTAATATTCCTTCAGCAATACGACCTATCCCACACTCTGAGACACTCCTGGTTCCAGTTTTCAATGGTTTTATATTTTCTAAGGATGAAGAAAGTGAACAGAGTGATCCAGTGTGTTTTGATAAGATGCATGAGGAAATGGTTGTAGAATCTGAAGGGTCTTCTTCTGATGCCAAGCAGTCATTAACCACTCAGCAGTTTAGCCAACCTGAATTGAATGACTTAGTAAGAGATTTGGGCCTATCCAAGAAAGCAGCTGAGTTATTAGCCTCCATGCTTCAAGAAAAGAACATACCTCACTGGTCAGCTAAAGTATCCCATTTCAGAAAGCATGAACAAATTTTTGTGGACTTTTTTTTCCGAAGACAAACACTTTGTTTACTATCATAATATCAGTAGTCTTCTCAGCCAGCTAGGTGTTACCACTTAGAGTCCAAGAGAATGGTGGCTATTTCTTGACAGCTTTAAACAGAGTCTGAAATGTGTTCTCCTACACAACAGTAATGTTTATGCAGTGGTTCCAATTGGTTATTCAACTCAACTGTGCGAAGATTATAATGACATAAAAATTGTCCTCGATTTACTGAAGTATAAGGAGCATAACTGGATTATTCATGTGACTCTTAAAATGGTCAATTTCCTGCCAGGACAACAGAGAGGTTTCACCAAGTATCCTTGCTTTCTGCGTTTGTGGGACAGCTGAGCTCGGGAGCAACACTGGACACAGAAGGAGTGGCCGAAACATGAAGCTCTGAAAGTAGGGATGCAAAATATTGTGAATGAACCTGTAGTTAATCAAGACAGGGTCATTTTCCCCCCACTTCACATCAAACTTGGCTTAATGAAGCAGTTTGTTCAGGCTTTGACTAGAGAAAGTGAATGCTTTCAATATATTATTTCTGCTTTTTCTGCCTTGTCTTTCGAGAAGAGAAAAGCAGGTGTATTCGATGGACCTCAAATTCAAACTCTCCTACACGACAAAGAATATCCAGGAAGATGAATAAGGAAGAGAAAGCAGCATGGCAGTCTTTTGTGGCAGTTACAAAGAACTTCCTTGGCAACAAAAAGGCAGAAAACTATGAACTTCTGGTTCAAAGGATGCTGTTGGCTTTCTGCGACATTGGATGTAACATGAGCGTTAAGTTTGAGAACACTTTCATCAAGTACTGAAGACGATGAAAGAATGTTATCAGGGGTGATGGGACAGAAATATGATGGCAGACTAGTGCTGGAGCATCAAATGAGATTGTCCTCAACTAGTACACAAACGCAAGAGCTACAAATGCCAATTTTTGCCTGAATAGAATTTAAATAAGTTTTGCGCAAATTTTATGATTAAAATAAGTGTTTTAATATGTTCTACTTTGAAATTGTAGACAAATTCTGATGCAATAATATGTTTTAGTGTATTAGTGTATTTACCTCATTATATAAATTATTATATTTTTACAAAGATGATGCCCAAGAAGACATTCTACTTCATTATGTTAAACTAAATGTTGAAAATTTTACAGTAAGATGAAAACCTAAAATCTTGAATTGCAAAAAGACTGTAGCTTACAGAGAAAAACTAATGTCAGATTTGAGATCAGCATACTCAAATTAGGTAAGAACAAGTGTTTTTGTGGATGCAACAAAAATTTTGTTCCCCAGTGTTATTGAAGCAAACACCCTTGTTTCTTACTGAACTGTCTTGGAGTCGGACCTCTTTAACTCCAAGGCAAGGTTCATAAAGGTCCATTCTGCTGAGCTTCCCACCACCTCACTCATTCTATCACCAGGGATGCTGGAAGTGACTGTGGCTTGGCCAGGCTCCAGTGCTTGCATTAGGCTACAGTCTCAGAGGGTGGCTCTTTCAAAGCTCAGCACGCTTGGGTATGGCTTTCTTTGGAAACTGTGTTTTCTCCCCCTTGGCTTCTCTGAAAATTTGCTCCTGCCCATTCCTGCTGTGCATTCCAACAAAGATTCAGGCAGGATATTTTGGGCAAGCTTCACCTAGACGTGGGGAGATATGTTCCCTGTTCTCCCTTATTTTTTTCCTTGGGCTTTCCTCTCTGTGGACAAACTCTGGCCTTTTCACCAGCTGGGCTCTACTCTCTGAGATGTGATGGAGCTTTGAGAGCATCATTCAAGCCAGCTTTGGTCCTATACCACTCATAGCAGCCTTGCTCCAGTAAGTCTTTTGAAGACATTTGACTCAATTTATGGGAGCTCTGCAGTCAAGCAGGAGACCCCCAGCTTGGTAGGCAGTGAGATATTCCTTCATTGTTCTTGGTTCTCTGTGCATATATTTTCTAAAACAGCCTTTTGGAGGTGTGGTTGGGTAGATCTGAGTTCCTTGGCCAAATATTCTCTTAATTGGGATGACCCCAATTGCTTCTAACTTTCCAAATCCTTCATTATCCTAGATACAGCTTAGCCTCATTTTTCAGAGCTCACTTTCCTGGTAATACCACTTACCTCAAAGGCAGCCAGGGACCAGCAGGAGGGAGATGCTGGGGAGAGCTAGCAGAAGGAGAAAAAGGTCCCTGCTCCAAACCTTGTGTCCATCCTCTGCAGATGGCCTCACACGCACTTACGCGGAACAGATTTATTCTTATTTTTAGGCACAATTCTAAAAATCTCATTTTTTGTTTTCTCAACCCTCATTTGTTTACAACCTGTAATTTAGAAGAGGCAGACTCACAAATAAGAAGAAGAAATGACCACACAAAACCTGACAATGAGGGAGCAGTCAGAAGAATGACATTACGCAAAGCAGGTGACTATAAAACCATCAGAGAAAAGAAGGAATGTAACACATTTCTTTTGGATCAACTAAAATGTTTTGAAACATTTAAGTGCTTAGAAAGCAGGCAGGAACATCTGAGTATGTGGGGCTAAGCTCCCTTCAGAGAGTTTCTGAATCCCAGGGATCTGCTGATAGGTGTCCTGTTTGCAAAGTCCTTATTTAAGCTGCCAGGATTAGCACGTGTATGGGGCTTTCACACAGGATCTGTGATGCTATCCTCATATTGGAGACCTTAGAGCAAGTTCTGAGTAGACTTAAATGGAATATTATGAGTGGGTGTCAAGTGAGATAATAAATTATTACTTATTATTAGTGACAGCATTATTGTGTGATTGACTCACACATCAATCCAACAAACATCTTAGACCACCTTGTACATTCCAGAAAGGGTGCTGTGTTCCAAGGATACAATATGAGAACCCACATCCTGGAAGCTTACCATCTAGAGCAGCCCTGTTTTCAAAATATAGAGAATAGTTTCTACTTAGAGCACCTTCATTCAAAAAAGGTGCATTGCAAGCATACAAAGGCCACATGTGGGAGGGTCGGTGTCACTACACAGCACAGATTTTAACATATCTGGTTATTCTTGATCATTACTAATGCAAAGGTCACAACCCTTCTGTGGCAGGGCTATTTCTAGCTTATAGTGTATCTCTCAGGAAGTTACAAACTGCATAGAAAAAATAATAAATAATTACTCTTTTACCTAGTTAGATATACCACGACTAACTAGTCTTACAGTCTCCTTCCATGGATTAAGGTATTGCTTATATGATAGCTGTCTCCTCTACCTTGGGCATAGGAACCCATGTAAAACTCCATTTACCTCCCCTGAACCTCACCCATTGTCCATCAGCATCTCTGGCTATAGTGTATTCTCTATAAAAAACCTTGTTCTTAATATACACACAATAAATATTTTTGAATGAGTGACTAAAGAAAACTTTTGTAAATGTCATCTGCACTTATCAATTTCAAAGCACCAGGAAACAGCACCAGTATTCAAGAACACTTCAGATCTCATGCGTGTCAGTCATTTCCCTCCCCGGGCTATCTCAGCTTTCATGCATGTAAATAGAGGGGTTGGTATGAAAATTTTATGCCCTGCCTCATTGCACCACCCCATTAGAAACCAGAGCTGATACAGAAAACCAGGAAAGTGTTTCACTCCAGAAACGTGTGTAGCATCTGTTAGGAAAACCGAACACCTCCACGACAGCTTGGTTCTCACCTCAGATTCAAGTGATGAATGCACAGCTGAGGGAGGTTTCTGCATGTTTAGCCTCAGCTGAAAGCAGAGACTGAGAATTACCCCCAAATTGCTTACACTGAGATCTGGTAACCTCTGACACTACAGGTAAAGAAGCCTCAATTGTGAGATGGCAGGGGATGAGGGCTTCTGATTGCAGGATCGAGGCCCTGGAACTCAGCTTCTTCATGGGCAAAGACCCATTTGCTGCAGCTTTAAAAACAAACGCCACCTCCAAGGCATTTGCACAGCCCATCTTCCTCCATAAGTAAGAGTGTGAACTCAAACCAGCACCTGGCAAAACTGATAGGCACCAGCCCTACATTATTCCTTGCCTTTACACGACAGAAAATGGCTACTGGCCAAGCAAATCTGAGCCACCGCAGGAAGGTGGATGTCACTTACTCCTACGTTAGATCTGACTTCATGCCAAAATGCCCTCCTGCTCCGCTCCTCATTCTGGTTTTGGTTAAAATCATGGCTCTGTGGTCACCAGGAGAACACACCAGGTAGACATCAGCTAGCAGAGAGCATAATTGATTGAGAGTCCTCTGCTGTATATCGAAATCTACTGTTGAGCTGGCACTGAAGCCTTGCCTCCCCTGGGCTGCTCCCTGCCAGTGACTGAGGGCAGTGGAGATAACAAGGTAGATAGACCCATTCCTGGAAGATGCTGGATTCACTCATTGGGCAGTTTAGGCTCTGCATGCCCCAATGGCTCGAGCACTCCTGCCACTGCACAGCAGTTTAGGACACGCCCACACAAGCTTCTCTCCCTCTCTGAGTCTGTTCAGGTTGCTTTAACAAAGTCCCACAGACTGGGTGGCTTATAATCATCAGAAATTTACAGTTGACCTTTGAACAATGGGGGTTTGAATTGCATGCATCAACTTATATGCAGATTTTTTTTCAACAAATATTGAAATGTTACAATTTTCTTAGTAACATTTTTTTCTCTACTTTATTGTAAGAATGCAATACATAATATATACAGGGTGGGGGAAAAGTAGTTTTACAGTTATAAGTACATGAAGCAGAGTTTATTTTTGTAGTTTTATTTATTAATTGTTGTATAATTTTTCATATGAACAGCTGTAAACCTACTTTTGTCCCATCCCATAAGACGTATAAAATATGTGTAAATCAACTTTTTGTGTTATTGATAGAGCTTCTGGTCAAAGGCTCTTAGTAGTCAAGTTTTTTTATAGTGAAGAGGGGAGAGAGAATGGGAGAAAGAGAGAGAGAGGGAAATATAGGAAGGGAGAGAGATGAGAAGCATCAGCTCATAGTTGTGGTACTTTAGTTGTTCATTGATTGCTTTCTTATAAGTGCCTTGACTAGGGGAGCTACCGTCGAGCCAGCAACCTTGGGCTTCAAGCCAGCAACCAATGGAGTCATGGCTACCATCCCATGCTCAAGCTGGCAACCCAATACTCAAGCTGATGAGCTCATGCTCAAGCCAGCAACCTTGGGATTTTGATCCTGGGTCTTCAGAGTCCTAGGCCAGTGCTCTAGCCACTGCTACTACCTGGTCAGGCATTAGTAATTAAGTTCTGGGGGAGTCAAAAGTTACACATGATTTTTGGCATATTGGGGTATCTGCAACCATAATCCCCATACTGTTCAAAGATCAACTATATTTTTCATGGTTTTAAAGGCTAAAAATCCAAGATCAGGGCACCAGTATTGTTAAGTAAAGTCCCTCTTTAGAGTCACAGACTTCTTGTTACATCCTCACATGGCAGAAGGAGGCAAGGGGTTTCTTCAGAACCTCTTTTGTAAGGGCACTCATTCCATTCATGAAGGCTCCACTCTTGTGATTTAAGCTCCTGCCAAAGACCTTAATATCCTCACCTCTGGGGTTAGGATTTCACCATATGAATGGGGTGTGTGTGTGTGACACAAACATTCAGTCTTATATCCCCTCTCCCCTTCACTCAAGTTTATACTTGTACTGCCTTTTCAGGCTCTCCCAGCCTTTCCCAGCTCTTCCCTATCATGCAAGCATTTCCTCTAAAAAATCTTTGCATATGTAACCTTGTCTCGTTGTCTCTTTCTTGCAAGGCCCTGACTCACATAGGTTCCTTTCCACTGACCCAGAAGAAAGCAAAAATGCATTATAACATGGGGCCTGACCAGGACCTTGCACATAGTAGGCATTCAAGTAATATTTGTTAAATTAATGAGTGAGTGAATGAATGAATGAAAGATCCTACACAACTAAGGGAGGTAGCCCTAGCTATAAAGAGGAGGAATCTTTTTATGACGTAGTGCAAGTGACAGTCTATGGACCTCCTTATTACGGAGGCCACTGCCCTGCATTCTTAAGGAAGCAGGGGTATCATTTCCTAGAAGTTGATGGAGGTAGAAGGTTCATTCTTCTAGTGCCATGGGAGCCACAGTGAGTCCAAGTCTCTGAAACTCTAACTTAAAATTTAGCAGCAAACACTCACTGAGCTCCATGCTCTTAAGGTATAAGGCAATAATTACTTCCTTTTTACCTAGTGGGGCCAAAGAAATGAGGCCCTGTCAAGAAGCAAACATTTTCAAGTAAGGGCTAAGGTTGACTTCGAGGAAGACAGATTGGTTACACTGAGTATGGCAGGGAGGAATAAGAGGGCATAAGAAGAGCTTGAGAACTGGCTCCTATTTTGACATGAATAAGTAGCGACACGTACTGATGCAAGGGAAACCTTGACTCGCCCCCACAAAGCATCCTTCTGTCTCCTGGAAGCATGTTTAGCATCGCCTGAAAGTCTAGGACACCTGGGATATATTTCCTCGGCTGTGGATGGTGAAGCTGTTTAGAGCCAGGGTTGAAGCATAGATCCTCTACATGTTCAAGCAGTTAACCATGAGTGCAGTAATGGTGATAGAGAGAGTGTGAAAGGGCTGAAGAATTTTATCTTTGAAGTTCTACGCCAGTTGTCTCAAACACTCACTACATTGCAATTCTAGATCTAGGTGCTGAGAATCTGAATTTTAATAAGCTAAATGGAGTCTACGTGGCTGGTATTGAAGATAATACAGTTGGCGATCCTGAGAAAGATGGAGCCCATTTTCTGGTGGCAACTGCAAAGGTAGGGGGATTACAGATAGAAACTAACTGAACAAACTTCCATTGTTAGCCAAACAGAATCGAAACTCTCAGGCCCTGAACACCCAGTGGGTCAGAGGTTACCAGCCCCTGTTAGCAGGGAGGTAAGGAGACAACAGCAGATGTTTGCAAGAGTTTGGAGAAGTGGGAGGAGGGATGAACAATGAACTCACTGTCAGAGTCTGAAAGTGTTAAGCGCCTGTTATGAATAATGTTACAAGCTAGCCAGTGTTGATGAATTTCAACCTCATTTCATCCCTCCCAGGCATGACACAGAAGCAGCCAAGCGCTAACCTCCTTTCTCTGTTTGTGGCATGTCCACACAATGAATGTCTTGCTCAGCTGGAGGCAATTTCCTGCCACGAAAACTAAAAATAATTTTGTGCTCTCACTTTTCCAGTCTCTCGGGCGGTAGGGTGTGGGCAAGGGAACTGAGCACATGCACTGGCCCTTAGACCTCTAGTGGGAAATCTGGTGTCAAGAAATCCTGGGCTCCAAGAGACCTCCCAGTGGTATCAGCAGTCGGAGAGTCTCTGGTGCCCGGGCAGCAGCAGCAGCCATCCTTGTGAGGGCGTCTGGTGTCCTAGCAGCTCTGGGTGCATGCTGCAGCATCAAGGCCTGATGGTGAGGTCGTGGCATCCTCAGGAGGCCCATTTGGTGGTGAGATTTGGGGCATCTTTCCCAGTCATGCAACCCTGAATCCAGCAATACTCTGGCTCGCGTGGAAATTCTTTAACCTCCTTGGTGAGCTTCCTCTTTACAAATTTCCTTCTGGCATAATTCGCCAGCTGTGTTTCTGCAGTCAGAAACTAGGAACCCCAAAGCACTGAGTAGTTTTTTGTTGGAGGAAGATTTGGTTTTGGACTGAGAGTGCAGCTCAGGAATGTGGCCGTGAGCAGTGCTGAGGAATCGAGGAGTCTCTGGCCAGCAACCAGGGCAAGCCAGGTGAGCATCCAAGTTTAGAGGAGTGACAGACATGATGGAGAATAACTCATTCTCACCACTGCTGATGCCAGAGCTACGGGCTTCTGTGAACAAAGAGCTTCAAGAAAAGCATTCTGCAGAAGCATCTTTGGGAGTGAAGAGAAAGTCAGAGAGGAGAAGTATACTTCCAAATAAGACTTGAACCTGCAATGTAGTCTGTAGGAGACCCTGTGATGGTGGGAGCAGAGCTCCAGGGCCCTTGGGAAGAATTAAACCTCCAGGAACTTCTTCACGGGTGCATTTGATAACGTCGAAGCTTTCAGGATCCACAGTGGGAGGTGGGATGGAACAAGTTTCCGTGACCTGCAGATATCACTTCGCAGAAGTGGATTAAGGTTGGTTGAGGATCCGGGCACAGAAAATAATATTGGGCCCCTTGTCATTAGAAAAAAAGTGTGAAGTTGGGGTTTTGTGGGGCCCTTCAGAAGTCGGGGCCGAGGGCGTGCACCAGGTACACCCGCTGATAAATCTGCCTCTGTCGCTTCTCAAAAAGTTCATCAGCGACAGAAGCTGGGCCAGTGACATTGATGTTGGCTGTGATGTATTAGCAACATTTTTGAAGCAGGTCAGGAAGCAGGCACGGTTACCCCTATACTAAACTTCAAATCAACCTGTCTCTTGTGCATTCAGAATGTCCTGTGATTGATGGAGGTCTGTAGCCCAACAATTGAGAGGAAATGACAGCGTGTGCCCTGCTCTCTATTCTTATTAAGTTATTAACCACTCTCTAATTATGAAAGACAGAACTCTGTGTCCTATCTCACAGATCTTCTAAAGGACATCTTTAGGCTGAGCTTTTCAGAAAGCCGTGCACCACTCATGATTAGGGCAATGTGTGAAATCTGCATGTCCCTTGTTAAGTAATGAGTTCCCAGAACAAGGCAGATGATAGCTGTTCAAGGACTAAAGAATATAGGGTAGTGTAGAGTAGCTTGCACCTCCATTCCTGCATTTATAAAGGGTGTTTTAGTGAGGATGCTCATTATAGGGTGTGTGTGTTGTTGTTTTCTGGGTGACTTAGTGTGAGGGTAACATACCAGTGTATGGTCAGGGCTGTTGGTCCCTTTTGCTGCCATTATGGGCCAGACCACAGGTTTACTGTCTCCAATCTCACAGGAGACAGGCAACCTAGTCATTCTGAATTGTATTGCTTGGTGCCTGTCACCATTTGTCTAACCAACACTTCAGTTTCCCAAATGAGTTGTTCCAGAGCTTCACACATGCTTGCTCAGCAGTCTTGATTCTTCACACTTCACTCTTTGACTTGTTTATGCCTTCCACCATGTCTAAACTTGGTTCAGTGTCCCTTCCTCCAGGAAACCTTCCCTGATATCCTTGCCCGAAACCCTCTCCTATGTTCTCAAAGCACTCCTGTTTATTGCTACCAGCAGTTGCCAGTCACTGGGCTGCTTGTCATCTTCCCCTCTGGATGCTGGGCTCTTTGTGAGAAGGAGTGATTTTATTCACCTTGTCATTCCACGTTCCTCCAAACACCTTAACAAATGTTTGTTGAATGAATAAATGAATGAGTGAATACACAAATCTTACTCATTACTCAGTATTATACACACATTTATTCATTTGTGGAAAAAGTAAATGAACAGTTGAGAGCTGAAAAGTTTCCAGTGAACTGTGTTGGAGACTGCTGGCTGCTCTTGCTCCTGAGACCATGTTTAGATGACATCTCCCACTTCTCACAGGTAGAGGTGGCCGTGGAGTGTGAGGGGGAAGTCATGGGCATCACTTTAAGCTTTCTGGCTAGCAGAGCCCTCCCCACCGATTTAAATTTTGCACAAGTAAGAAATATCTATTACATTAAGTCATGGAGGCTTTGTTTATCTACCACAGTAGCTGCTGTTACCTTAACTAGCACATCACCTTGTGAAGGACCGTGTCTCCTGACTGATGTCTCTCCATGTGACACCAAGGAAAGCCGCTTCCCTCTCTTCCTCATTGGGAAGTAGTGAGATCTGAGGGCCATTTCATTGGCATAATCCCCCTCTGCTCTCTCCTGGGTCAGAGCTTCTCAGTCTTTAAAGTGCATACATGATACCTGGGGATCCTGTTACAGCATGGGTTCCGGTTCATAGATCTAGGTGGACACCGAGACTACAGTTCTAATGAGCACCTGGGCTGGGCATGTTGATTGCTCACAGATCACACTTCCAGGAGCAAGAATGTAGGAAGAGGGTTTCAGTTATTCTTACGGGTTAACTGGAGAGAATGCCACCTAACTGAAGGTGTGCCAGGGGAAGGCCAGATCTCTTGGTGCAAGGCCTGATGACCTGCATTTCTCACAAATTTGAAGGTGATGTTCAGGGTGTGGTTCCTGGGAGCACACACTGAGAGCCCTGGGCTTCATGGCTAGCAGCGTACACTTGGAAGCCATTCCAGCTGACTTTAAAACCTGGCCCTGCCACTCACAGCTCTGCAAAGTTGAGTGAATTACTTCGTATCCTGATGCCTTAATGTACTCGTCAGTTAAATGGTCATGATGAGGGCAATAATATCTATCTTATCAGGTGGTGACAAGCATCACTTGAATGTAAAGGAGGTGTGTACCTGGCGCAGAATGGCTCTCTGTCAGGGTGAGCTATTACTATGACACGATTAGAGATGTGGCTGTGGGCTTGGGTTCTAATTCTTGTTCATCTACCTCCCATTTCTGTCCCCAGGCAAATTATTCAACTCCTCTCAGTTTCATTGTCTTCATTTGTTAAATGGTAATAAGAGCTAGCTTCACAGGGATGTTGTGCGGATTACATAAGAAACTGCATATAAAGAATTACATGACTCAAAGGTCGTGGCTGCTCAAGTTAATGACAATAAGCCTGACTTCAAGCAGATTTAGGCATGCTCTTGCCCTGCCATTCTGAACCAGGCAATTGGCTAGAGCTACTCTGCTCCAATGTTTAATCTGATGTGGGGCGGTGGGTTCCTGCCAGCCTTTCACTGGGCACTACTGCGCGCACAGGCCTGCCTTATTGTTCTGCTCTGCTCCAGAATTTTCTTTCATGCCAGCGTCTGTCTTCAGGTTTCTGGCCCAACCTTTAAGCAGCTGTATCCAGCTCCATTTCTTTCTTTCTTTCTTTCTTTCTTTCTTTCTTTCTTTTTTTAAATTTTTAGTTAGAACATTAAATTCAATGGGGTGATATTGATTAATAAGAATACATAGGTTTCAGGTAAATATTTGACCTTTCTATTATGTTGTATACCCATACATTATCAATAAGACAGTTCCATTTCTTTTAATGCCGGGAGGGCTGTGAAAACAAAGCTGAAACCCAGGAGCCTGAGAGCTCTTGTCCTCTCCCCACATAAGAAAATGGCACTTCTCCAGGGAGGTTGGGATCCTCTGCCGTATCTAGGCCACCTCACTCGGCTCTCCCCATCTTCATTTCTGGTTGTAAAGGGACCTTGGGCTGGGTTTCCTTCCTTCCTTCCTTCCTCCCTTCCTTCCTCCCTCCCTCCCTCCCTTTCTCCCTCCCTCCCTCCCTTCCTCCCTTCTTCCCTCCCTCCCTCCCTTCCTCCCTTCTTCCCTCCCCTGCCTCTCTCCCCCTCTCTTTCTTTCTCTCTCCCTTCCTCCCTTCCTTCCTTCCTCCCTCCCTCCCTCCCTCCCTCCCTCCCTCCCTCCCTCCCTCCTTTCTTTCTTTCTTTCTTTCTTTCTTTCTTTCTTTCTTTCTTTCTTTCTTTCTTTCTTTCTTTCTTTCTTTCTTTCTTTCTTTCTTAAAAGAAGGGGAAAAATAGAGACAGACTCCCGTATATGCCCCAACCGGGATCCACCCAGCAACCCCCATCTAGGGTTGATGCTCTCTGCCCATCTGTGGCTATGCTAGTGACTGAGCCATATTTAGAGCCTGAGGTGGAGGCCATGGAGCCATCCTCAGTGCCAGGGCCAACATACTAGAACAAATTGAGCCATGGCTATGGGAGGGTGAGAGAGAGAGAGAGAGAGAGAAAGAGAAAGTGAAGCGGAGGAGAGGAGAAGCAGACGATTACTTCTCCTGTGTGCCCTTACCTGGAATAGAATCCAGGACTTCCACATGCTGGGTCAATCCTCTACCACCGAGCCAACCAGCCAAGGCCTCAGTCTGCTCTCTAAGACATTCTCCATGGACAGCCTTTTTCCAATGAAAATGGCTTCTGTGTGCTATACATTCCGTTTACCTCTCAGAATCTTCAAGAATTCTAATGTGCTCTGGCCTCAGTCCGAGGAGAGAGGTCACCAGGCTCTTTTGTAGCTGAAGTTTATGTTTAAATACCCTCTCTGCATTATGCCTCTCTGTAGCATATCTTCCCTGTGTGCTCAGCGGTCACTTAGGTATCTGAGTGGAGTGGTCTTCGTCTTAGTTTAGGCAGCCTCCTGATTCTTTCAGACTGAATGGCCATTTTATTTTCAACTTACAGTACAACCCATTTATTCACCAGTGTGCCATAAGAGGATATAGAGGGTTCTGGAAAATGCTAAAGGCAGCTGTGTTTAGGGCAGTGGTTCTTAACCTTTTTTGAGGTACCGAACCCACCAGTTTCATATGTGCATTCACCGAACCCTTCTTTAATGATAAATAAAATATGATATTTTCCCCAAATTCAAGACATAGGTATGTTTTTTTACTGGTGCACAAAATGAGCCGTGCATAAACATCACCTTGCTCAAAGAACAAAACCAACAAAGTGCATGAACTCACAACAAATTACGCTATTACTTTATTCTGGCCTCCACGGCAGAGGCTTCTCTGAACCCCTGAGACCGACTCATCGAACCCCTAGGGTTCGATAGAACCCAGGTTAAGAACCACTTGTTTAGGGCAAACATTTGGCCCAAAGCCCACCAACCCACACCAACATCCCCTGACACCTGAACAGTGCCAGTCTCTGGGTACAAAGTAAGTGACACCGTTCACTGAGCAGACATTACAAATGCCCAGACTCCAGGCCTCCTTACCCAAGCAGAGCTATGTGGTCTAATCAGACCAGACTCAGGCGACATGAATTTGTGTCCCAGAATTCCAACAAACTCTGTTTGTGACTTTTCAACATAATAATGACAGGCCTCAGGAACTGAACACCTGCTCTGTGCCAAGCACCATGATCATGGCTTGATCTGTGAGTTTCATGATAGGTGCTAACAAGGCGGGTGTTATTCCCATTTCACAGGACAAAACTGAGGCTCAGATAGAGATAAGTAGCTTAATATCTACTAAGTGATGGAGGCAGGAATTGAGCCCAGGGGTATCTGATCACTAAATAGGACTCTGTTCAACACTGGGCACCAACCTTACCTGGCTTTATTTTTCTCACCTATAGAAAGACGGATTTGGACCCTGTGTGCTTCCCTGTCATCACTGGGGGAGCTCTTCCTTGCTGCCTGCAATTGGACCCATGAGCCTCTGAGTACCATTATAGACTCTGAGCAAAAGGTTGGAGAGGGGAAATGCTACTTAGTGTTTTGCCGCATCAGCTCCTCTTATCAGCAGGTGAGCATGAAGCCCAGTGTGGGGCTCTTTTCCAGCTTCCTTTTACAAATTAGGTTGTAGAAAATAATGTTAATGAAGCAACTCAGCTATGACCGGAATGCAGCAGCAAGTAATCAAGTTCAGACCATGAGATGGTTGCCATGACATTCCAAAGCATGCACCAGGATTGCTGGATTCCCTCCCTTGATGGATGGTGGGGTGCCTCTCTTTTATTGGAAGCAAATGTGATAACACTATTAAGCAATTACAAGTATGTCCCCCAGCTGCTTCTTTACTGCCTTGGAAATATTATTTTAGATATGCCAAAATAATTGCAAACTTGTTAACAGGGAAATGTACCCTTACCTTCCCAAGACAAAAGGATGACAAGCTTCCTTCCAGGACATTCAAAGACATGGCTACCCTGCCACATAGCCTGAGGCCTGGAAAAATCCAACTGCATTTTGAAGAAGCTTTCTGGATGGATTCTAAACAAGCAGCCACAAAAGGCATGTCAGGAGTGAGGTAGGAATTTTGTCAGCCCCGAGGTTAAAAACCACTTTCCACCCAAGTGTGGCTGTTTTACCTTCACAATGCGGCAGCCCAGCCATATCCGGCAGATGTTTATCCACAACATGCTAGGGACAACATAATAATGCTCCATGAGGAATGCAATCCCACTCGTGCACGTGTATGCATGTCTCTTGCTATCTCAGCACTCTCAGGTTGGTCCAGGGAAGAAAGGCTAACATTACTAAATAAAGTCTGACACAAGGGGACTTGATAAACAGGACACCAGAAGGGCCAACAAAGAATAGCAGGTGAAAGCAAACAAGAAGTAAAGATGAATTTAGACTCACTTTAATTTATAAAATTGATTTTGAAAAATGTCATGAACGTCTGGTCTGGATGACTCTCATGTTATCCAGGGCTTTCCATCCAAGTTATTAGAACATCCATCCATCTATCCATCCATCCATCCATCCATCCACCCACCCAGTGGTCCAATCCAGAAAACAAGAAGTCTTCCTTAAAATCACCTTCTTCATCCTTTATATCCTCAAACATCACCAAGTCCTGTTCAGTTTTACCTACTAAATTGCTCTCTATTATTTTCAACTCCACTAGTACACTGGCAACAAGATGACTACCAGCAGCGGCTGAGATAACCAGCAGCCTTGTTCACCTACAAGAATAGCCTTCTTCCAGTCTGTTTGGGCAGCTTATGTCATGGGCCACACCTTGGGCCAACAGTGGTTGCCAGAGGTGGCAAATAATCAGAATCTCCTTCTGGAACAGGGGACACATAGCTATCTGAATAAATCATGGGTTTTATAGGAAAGAAAAAGAGGACGATGCTTCTTAGGGGAGAAAACAATAGTAATAAGCCTCAGGGAAAAGGCACCATAGGAGAAGACATGATAATTAGTAATTTGCCATATTCCATATTTATTGTGCTTCTTGAGGTTTTAGGCACCACACAAGGCTATCATTTATTCCTTTGCTAGGTATTTAGTGGCAGGCTTTAGAGACACAGTGTTGAATAAAAATACACAGTGTTTCTTCTCTCATAGAGCTTCGTTCTAAAAGGAAGGGCTGACATTCATGACAGGGTCATGTGATAAGGGCAAGTGAGGCCCGGCCAGGAGGAGGAGACCCACACACACTATGGGAGGCTTAGGAAGCAGAGCTGACATCACGAAGGAGTCAGAACAGCTACCCTGAGAGGCAGCCCTGTAACTGAAATGGGGAAGGGGAGCAGGCAGGGGGTGGAGAGAATATTCAGCCAGTGTAAAAGCGGGGCCATGAGGAGGGGATGGTGGGTGGAGAGGAGGGAATGCCTCAGGTCTGGAAGTTACTGTGGAAAGTTACTGTGGAGCTGCTGAATTAACCAGCGATGGCTCTTACCTGACCTCTAGACTTTTTGTTTTCTGAGGTCAAACAGTTTGTTTTCGTTTCAGCTAATTTGAGTTGGGGTCTGTCACTCACAACCAAAAGTAGAATGACTGACAGTGGCCCTGTGAGGTGGAGAGAAGACCCCGCCACACCCTGGAGGAAGCTAAAGGTGGAGATGGGATTTCAAGCATGCATACCAGAGCTCCTGTCATACAGCACTTGCGGGGGAGGGGGGGGGAGCTTCTGGGATCAGACTACCCAGATCCAGTTCCTGGCTTTGGGACTGTGCTCTCTCTGTGCCTCAAATTCTCATCTGTAAGTGCGATGATGGTGGCATCCACCTTTGCCTCTAACGCCCTTAACGATTGGACCGATTATCTACCTATATTTCAGGCTTTTTATTCAGAACCCTCTTTCCTGTGCTCTGTTATAATCCCATTTGGATTGATCATTACTCTCACAACATGGTCACGTTTTTCTTCTACTGAAAGCCACTCATCCTCCAAAAACCAAATTGAATTCCATCTCCCTTATACCTTCTTCAAGCACCCCCAGCCGTCTTTGCTGCCTTTGAGCTTGCTTTTATATGTTGGGCCATTTCCCCGTCACTTATCTTTTGCCTTCTTGTATTTAGCATCGGGCACATGCGATTCTTCCCTGTACTTGAATGTAAAGTGTTTGAGGGCAAGCACCGTTTGCATAGTCATTGTATCCCAAGAATCCTAGGCACCCAAATTAGATACAAATCGTGGTATGTTTTCCCTGTGAAGATTAAACAGATTTTCTGGTCTGTACATGGCTTTGAAGATTATAGCTGAGCAACCTAGGTTGTAAGGTGAAGTAAGGTTTTCTCCCTTGCCCCTCAGAGCCCCAGACATTACTGCAGACCCAGTCTTCTCGGTTTGTAATGATAAAATGCATGTGGTATTTCTGGACTGTAAAGCCCTCTCTGTATATAAATTACTGTTGCCATCACCATTACCACCGTAACTGTTGTCACTGCTCTCACATCTGACACCATCTCCAGTGCGACTCAGCCCTCCTTTGACCTCACTTAACCTCCTCTGCCTTACTTTCCTCACCACTTGATGGTGAAGGTCAGGGAGACAAAGAATGCAAAAAGTGTCAGGTGCATGAATGCAAGGGACACTGTTTGTTTTCTAGCTGAGAAAATAAGATTGAGTTGCAGGTTTGCCTTTAACAGTATATGTGCTATTCCCCAAACACCATATTTCCTTCTCCTGCCCCCATGACTTGCCTGACACAGAAGGACCTTCCCATCGATAGCATCTCCATCCCAATAGCCTTTGATTTCTCTTTCCCCCATTGTGAGTGGCAGTGAAGCATCTTATATATAACCAGTTAATAATTCAAAGAACCAAAGCATAGATGCATTGTTTTTCTTTGATCATTTGATTTAAATCAGGAAAAAAATCCAACAAAATAAAAAAGGCCCTCTGGGAGCCTCAGGATTGCTTACTGATTAAAAATCACCAATAGTTGATAACAATTCCATTATTATTTCTGGATATATGTGAACTGTAGGATGCAATTTAAAATTAGCCATTTAAAAATGAGCTTAAAGTCACAGAGAGGGTCAATACAGTACCAAAGTAGAATGGGCACTCAGGACCAAAGCCTGACTTCAGATAGTGCCCTGCTAGGAAGGCAACCCCCCATGCAGCCCATCTGCTGGACAGGAGGCCAGTCCCTGGAAATAGATGCTCAGGCCACTGCCAGCCTGGGAAGGGGAGTCAGTTGTAACAGCTCTGACAGAGGGCCAGGTGTGTGTCCCTCTGGATAATTAGACTTATGTCCTGTTGCTATTCCCGTTCCTTTACCTTTTAGCACTCTCGCAAAATATCTTCCTGTCTTTTGTTTCACCTTGGGATGATATTAGCAGCTTTGATTAGCATTAAACAACAAGAAGGCAATGATTGATATTTGAAGTAGGCCCACCTCTTTGTTCACATGCTGCCAAACAGTCTGTCTAGTGGGCACCTGGCAGCTGGCTCTCCATGACTGAGGCTTTGAGGAGCTGTTCTGGCCAGCTTCTTTATGTTGCGGATGTCCCCTCCATTTCTGCGGTTTTCTGGGGCTGTCCTCACTGCCACCTCCCCAGGATGTGGTCCTACCTCTAGGACCTCAGGGCTTGCGGACCTGCCCTGCTGCTCTGTGCCCCAAGGTTTTCTCACCCGTGCAGCTGGTGATGGCCACAGGTGAAGGGAGCATGTTTGCTTTTGATGTCACCAACACTTCTTTCTCCCCCTCCCTAAGATGTCTCCCATTCTTGTCTTTTTTATATCCAGAGACCTTTTGTTCTCCATCAATCCGGGGACCTTCCTCTGTGACACTTGCCACAGTCAATAATCTTAAGTATCCTCTTCAGAATTTATTGCAAAGTTTGGTCTATACACCACAGCTCCAGTGTGATCTCATAATTGCTTGTGATGTGATGATCACATTCCTAAATAGTGTATATAAGCCACATAAGACATAGATGTTGCTACCTGTCTACATGCATACATTTGTAAATGTATGTATATTTACTTGACAGAGGAAATAAAGATTTATATATTTACATAAAAACTCTAAACTCCTGGCTCCCAGGAAATCTGTTTTTCCTTGAATCAAGCTCCACAGTATCTAAGTTCTCCCATGAGACACGCAACTTGTAGTGTGGGTTCAAGGTCAAGCTTTGGTCTGAGGTTAAGGCATCAAGGTGGAATCTAGACTCTGGTTTGCATGCCTGGCACCTGGAGCAGAAGTGCATGACTGCTGTTCTTTCAGAAGAGGTTGGCTGCAGGGAAGAGCACTAAATCCTCAGGTAGCATCTGTATGGTCTGTATCAGCCCCGTTACACCAGGAGTGCCTAACTGCAGCAAGTGTAATACGGACTTGAACCACACAGACCCCCAAATTATACTTTTGCTAGAATAAAGGAAACAATGAATTGTAGAGTTCAAAAATCTCTCCTCTAATTATGCCACACCCCAAACCACCAGGGAGAACAGTGGCTGGATGATGTGGCAGCACTGAGGAGTCCCCAGAGTGGACCGAGGATGGAAGGCGGGAGAAAGACATGTTCCTGAATGTTGAGCTGATTACCCAAGGCACTGTCCCCCAGGGACCCTGCTCTCTCCTCTATTTGGTGTCTCTCTTGAGTCCCCTACATTCACTACCCAGCCTTGATGGTGAAATCCAGTTAAGTGTGACTGTTTTGGAGGCTGTTGGGAAGGATACAGATTCAAACATGAGCAAAACAGACAGCATAACTTAGCTGTCGGCGGCTGGGCTGTGTGGCTGCTTTAGTTCCTAAAACAAATGTCTGAGGCCTCTATCTGAAGTTTCGGAAGCACTTGTCAGTTCGTCACAGGAAATTTGGGCATAGAAAACAATACACTTTAAAATCCTGACTCAAGAGATAGAGACACACTGACACTGCACCTCTAGATGGATGGGACCATTTTCTGCACTTCACCAACTTAGGAACCCTCATTCTTCATTTCCTGCAGAGCCTGCAACAGTGTTGTCAGGGCTGGGAGCTGGGCTGCTGAAATCACAGACCTCTGTCTTATTCTTTTAACCACAACAATGCCCTCTTCCTTCCTAATCAAACACCCCATCTCCATATTCCCATCTGAAGACCCCTACTTCACTGGCATTACCCTCTGGTCTGTGGTCACATAGGCAATTTCCAATTTCTTATCCCTGACCAATCGGACAGAAAACTCAAACATACAGTTAGATGGGAGTTCCTAGGGAGTCAACTTTCCAACTTGTCCACCAACCAGACTGAGAAATATTGCTGGAAAAGATGAGCCAAATGAAGGCATTGTGGATGGGAGGATGCTAAGGGCTCATGGGAGCAGATGGCTGGCAAGTATCTTTGATACTGCTGACATTGTTGTCAGCAGCTCTGATTCCTGTTTGCTAGGAGCCTCCCCACAGGTACTGAGGAAATTCATAAGGCTCTCCCTGGAAATGGGAAGCAGAGATGGCTGGTGCTATGGGCCGAGTTGTTGTTTTCCCCTCGAATTCACTTCATGAAGTGCTAATTCACAATGTGGTAGTGTTTGAAAGTAGGGCAATTGGGAGGTGGTTAGGGTTAGATTAGGTCATACAGGTGGGACCCCCATGATGGGAATAGTGGCCTTAAGAAGAAGAGACAAAAACTCAATATCTCTCTCTGTCTCTGACTCTGTCTCTCCTTATTCCCTGTGTGCACTTGCCAAGAAAAGGCCACGGGAAGACATAACAAGAAGGCAGCCATCTGCAAACTGGGAAGAGGGCCCTCACCAGACCCCACATCTGTTTTCACCTTCATCTTGGACTTCCCAGCCTTCAGAACTGTGGGAAATTAATGTTTGTTGTTTAAGCCCCTCAGGTGATGATATTTACTATAGCAGCCTTAGCTGACTAAGAAATGGATTTTGAGTCTTTCCCATTACTCCCCATTTCTCTCTTCTAAAATCTCCCATGTATTGTTGGTGGGCAAGCAGTGGCCATCTGGGTGAGTTGAAGAACAGGACACACAGCAGTTGTGATTCTCAGACACAGGCCTGAATATGAGAGGGCTACAAAAGTGATGCATTTCCAGCTCAGTCTTGTCCTTTCTGAGTTACAGGATAGATGGAGGGAGATAAGTGTTATTCCATTTTAGGCACAATCTGATCTCATTTTGAGCTAGAGAACAAGAGTTAGGCTCCTATCACCATTTCAAGTAGATTCAACAATAGTAATTTCTTGTACCATTAGAATTCTATATATTTAGTAGCTATCCTGCTTCTCTCATTTGTAAAGAGCTGGTCCTATTTTATCCTTGTGATCTCATCAGTAAGATCAGAATAAGAAAGGAGAAGATTGGTAAAACTGGATAATTTCTTACCAAAAACTTCAGAAGATTTGGTTCAAGACTTGATTTTGGAAGGAAGAGCATTGTTGACAAAAGTGATTTGAATAAGCGTATAATTAAGTCAACTGATATTGAATTAGCCAGAAAAGATGTCTTGCTAAGAGAACCTTCAGACATTGCTATTTGGGCCAAGTAAATACCAGTTTGTGAAAGCCTATAGGCTTTAAGTATAAAGCTGACATATGAAAATTGAATAAATAATGAAACTGTTTGATTTTAAGTGCCAAAGCAATGTTTGGAGTGCAAAAGTGGGGTGTATGTTTGTTTAACCATAGGTTTTTAAAGCATGTGTGAGTCCCTCATGCCCAGGCAGCATAGCAGTCCCTAATACTTGACCATCTCAACAGGAAACAGGACCATGGATTACATAGGGAGGGCTTAATGGCCAAGGCTGGAGGATAACCTGAGCTATCAGGATCCCATAAAGTTTATTGGTGACTGGTGAGGCCCAGTTGGCAGCCAAGTGGGAGAAGGACCTAGTTCCCTATGATCCACCATCTCCTGAGTGCTATATCCTGCATGGAGAGGTGGGTTCAGGAACTCTTTACTCCCTATTTTGTCCAGGGCTGCCCCCTTGACCACCACTGTCTTGCTTTAAGGCCTACTTACTCTCTGTGATTCTGTATTCTCTGAATAAAAACCCATAATTTAGAGGACAAAGAGCCCATCTCTTTCTCCACCTTTGGAATGAAAAGTTAGTCCCAAACAGATGAATTCAAATGGGAAAATTGTGCTTCTTAGGAGCACATAGGGATGGGAAGAGAGGGGAAAATGAGAATACATTGAAGAACTTGTTTCTCTTGAGCATCTTGTATGACCTGTGATTACTAGGGCAGGCTGATTTCTATTTGTTATGATTACTGGAAAATTGAAAGCCACTTCTGTAATCCACTTTTTGATAATTTCTACAAGACTTTTGGTAAATATATCTATAGACTACCTTAATCTTGGACTTCCTTTTACCATTTTTTTGGGGTATCTCTTTCTTTGTTTCTTTTCTTTCCTAAAGTGTGTTTTTGTTTGTTTGTTTGTTTTGTTTTTATGTAAGATGTCTTGAAATCTTTTTGGAATGAACCTTGGGAAGCATGAACAGGTGGGTGGGTAGATGAATGAATGAAGGAACAGTTATATACTAGAAAGATAAATGAGGTTGAGACAGTGACAAAGACTTAGGCAGTGAGAGAAAAAGTATATGCTACCCTTGTCTGGCTGTTGACAAGGGAGATAAAAGAAAATTAGAAAGATTATTGAGGACAGGACTCAACTAAGGTTAGAAACACATGGTCACCAACCCTGTCATGGCAGGATTCAAAATTTGATGCCTTTTATAATTACAGAAAGGGGAAAAAAAGATTTTGAGGGGATATATACGTTGGACTCAGGGCTATGCAGGTAACCTACCATTATTCTATTTCCATTAATAAAATTTAAAATAAGAAAAAAACCTCTTTCTATCAGCAGGATTGAACTAAAAATTCAGCTTTCTGATTCATATTTTCAAGTACTTAGGGTCAAGAGATAAAGTCTAAATGCTCAACTACTTGTTATCATATCTTGGATTCTCTTTAACCCTGATTCCCCCTTGTTGTCAAGGTCAACCTTGACCGTCTCACTGCCTTCTCTAGAGAGGCTGATCGAGGTTTTCTTATCATCTCATTAATTAATCCCTAGGTTATGGTAGGATTCAAGTGTTCTTGATTAGCATTTTGGATTTTGCAGAAATGTGAAAGCAAGAGAGACTCAGGCTTGCCAAGGAAGCAAAGCCATGACAGTGCAGGTCCCACAGACACACTCATCTGTCCTCACCAGATAATCTCGTCATGTTTAGTGTCACTGCCCCTCCTCCCCTCAGTTATCAGCACGTGCCAATTATTCCCACTCAACAAGAGCTGTGCCATTTAGAGAAGCCATCAAGGGTCTTGTCATTCTAAAATCTTGTCATTCTGAACACAGATGGATTTTTTAAGATGATGCCTACAGGGAGGGCCTTGCTACTTCAGCATTACAACCCTTCAACTGAAATGCAACAAGTACAATTTGAACCTCAATTCATTAAAAATCATCTTCCTCAATGGGAATAATCAACCTCTCCCCACCTCAACCCCCAACAAATGAAAGGATGGATTCTGATTTTTGAAATAAGATTCACAGTCTACATGCAAACACATCATGTCATTTGAGGTGGGCTTTCAATTTTGCCTGGGAACATGTGTGTTTTGAAGTGATGAAAGGTGACAAAAAGGTTCAACTGAACAGAAGCTTTGGCGACATTCTCCTTTTCTTTCTTTTCCCATTGAAACTCCCACCTTTTGAATTTTGCCTGTAACTCAAGAGCTATCAGCATACACAGATTTTGGCATCACGAAGTTGTTTGCCTAATGTGAGTGAAGTGATTGAAGTTGAATAGAGATGAGTAGAAAGGCATGATAAAAGTTTATGCCGCACAACCCAAAAAATACCTGCTCTCACTGTATATAAATAGTTCTGGGATGTGGTTTCCTGCCCTCACCTCCTGGCCCTGGCTTCCTTTCCTACCCTTGGTCATCTCTCATTAGCTGCCAATTGCTTATATATTGTTTCTACCTCTGAATATGTAAGAGTGTGCTGCTGCTGTCCTTCTCTGTTCTCTAATTTAATTTTAATTCTGTCTGAACACATTTTCATACCTGCTTCCTTTCCTCTTTTTATGAGCTGGAATTATTTAAGCTCTGAGTTCTTCTCCTCTGAGCACAAAGAAATCCTTTGAACAAAGTACTCTGCACATACCTGCTAAGCAAGCCTGGGCCAGCTCCTCACAATAAGACAGTTGTCAGATACAAAGACTATCTTAGCATCCTAGCAGGTAAGCCAAGGGACCCAAAGTTGTCAAAGTTATTTACCTAAAGGCAATGGAAGATAGGTCATTGGGTTTTCAACTAGTTCTAGAGTCTGAAGGAATCAACAACCAGCTTGTTCACTCATTCACAAATATTTATGGATCACTTTCTATGTGCCTATCACAGTGTTAGTCATTGGAAGCACCAAGGTGACTATGCCATACCTTTTCTCTCCAAGGTTTCATGATATGGCGGGCAGATTAAAGCTGCTAAATCCACTGTGTCTAGTGGAAAAGACTACAGCATTATAACTGGCTCATCTTCTCCCAAAGATAACAACTTATTTCTAGTAATGCAATAAATGGTTGATGACAACGATAACAAAATAATTTCAATCTGCTTTGACAATGAACCCATAAATAATTGAAGGCCTAGTAATTCTAACCTACCTTAAGCATTCATGATATTCAGCAAGTACAACTGCTGTGGCTGCACTGGTTGTTAAAATACTGACCCACTTTCAACTGGTTTGTAGACAACCTTGCTCTGAGCTCCATAGCCTCGACTGCCATAGCGTCCTTGCTTCCAGTTCTTCTTTAAGGTGCACCTCAGACATTACCCTTCCTGTGAAGCCTCATTTGATTATCATCCAACCCTCCCCACTTTTTGCTCCCAACCACAAGCAAGGTTAATTGCTTCTTTCCTTTATAGTTTCACATCGAAATTGGTTGCTTCCACTTCCTTTTTTCTAGTGCTTTTCCCTATGAGGTCTTCATGGTTTTAGAGTTCAGTATGTGTGTGTTTGTTCCACGATATTACCAGCTTCTTCTTCATATTTTTTTTCCTTTACTGTGCCACTTCTATTCAGTCCTCCCCTACCCAAAGTCCTGGCCCAAGCAACCACCGAGAGTAAGACCCATGAGACGAAGTTCTACCATTGTAAAATAAACTAGTCTTTCCTAGAATTTCAAATAATTATATAGTGTGTTCTCTTTTGGGTCTGGCTTTCTTTATTCAGAATCATGTATTTAAAATTCATCTATTTTTTTTAATGAATCAGTAGTTTGTTCATTTTAACTGCTTAGTGCTATTCCATCCCATGAATGCACCATGGTTTTCTACCCATTCGCCTATTGACAAACATTTGGATTGTTTATAATTTTTTGGCTGGTCTTTGGACACATCTTTTTATTTCTCTTGGGTAAATACTTAGGAGTGGAGTGACTTGGGTGATATGGTAAGTGAATACTTAACTTCAGAAGAAACTGCCAAACTTTTCCAAGAATGGAATTTCCACCAGCAATGTATTAGAGTTCCTAATGCTCCACATTCTCACCAACACTATGGAACCATTTCAGTAGGTATTAGTATCTCATTGCGGTTCTAATTTACACTTCTTTGATGGCTACTGATGTTCCGGATCTTTTTATTGTGCTTATTGGTCATACTTTTGTGAAGTGAACAAATGTTAATAAGCAACTGATATTTGCTATTCATCTATCCCCTGGTCCACTTGGACTTCTAGAATGGCCACCAGAGTTAGACTGTCTCTACCGAGTCATACATGTTACTTCTTGTATCTGGATGCTCTGATGCCTAGCATAGTGACTGAATTAACCCTTTCAGGAATATGAACGTTCATGTATGTCCTCACTCAAAGGGTTAACAAAACTCACTACTCAAAGGGTTAAATAAAGGTTGGTTGACTAATAAATCTTATTTCCCTTTAAACATTACAAAATATATAAAGGCTCTAATAGGTTCTAGTGTCACAAAGAAAGGTTCATAAAATAAACAGGTTTCGTGTAACTTATTGGATCAATAATCTATGATAAAATCTCTGTTACAGATAGAAATATTACAAAGAACGAAAAAGTGTTTGTTCCTTTTTTTTTTAAACAAAGGTGCTATGAACAGGAAAGAGTGTTTTGGTTAGAAAATTCCAGCTTTCTTATCTTTAACCCATTGAGTAGGCACCTTCTCTGTCATGCAATAATTGGTATTCAAGATGTGTGCATCATTTATATACATGTTCTGGTGACATTTTATACATTGTTAAGCACCGGTTGTCTAGTAAAGTACACTCCTCACTATTAAGGGACACTGTCAGGCAATTTAAGCAGAAAATATGACCTAGTAAAATGCTGACCCTTCAAAACTGTAATCTCATGGTGACTGTTTCTTAGAATACAAATACTGTCAAAAACTCATCACACACCCTAAAAGAGTTAAGAGGAGCAGAAACACAGAGATACACATCCTTAACTGGAAATCCAGCTCTAGGACATGAATTTGAGGAGTTTGTTTACAATAAGCTCCCCAAACCAATGTTTCAGTCATCATTAGCATCGGTGACTTTCCAACCTGAAAGAGACCTTGAGAGATAATATAACTCAATATTATAGGCAGGGAAAACTGAGAACAGAGTGCAAAGAAGTACTTAAAGCCAGAGAGTATTTTAATGGCTTTATTTAGACCCAAGCCTTCAATATATCTGAGCTTAGAGTTTTCTGCCATACCTGGCTGCCAAGGTAGTGTTATTCATGTATTAAAAAATAAAATATAAAGGCATATCTCTCACTAAGACACTAAGTGAGGATAAAAAGTGAGAGTTTAGAAACTGGAATAAAATGTTCAAACTGAAAAGATGCTAAAGTGTGGACAACATAACTAAGTAGAAGAGGAGGTTCCATATTCTCTTAGGGAGGACTCGAGTCCCCCAGGGTCCACTCTACCCACTGCCTGATACTCAAAATGTCTTCCTTGGAAGTTCATTCATTTGACTTGAGGTTGTGTTAAAATGCAAAACATTACATTAGGAGCAACAGCACAATCAAGCATAGGCTCCCTAATGCCTTCAGAGAAAACGGCCATGTGCTCCCCTGAGAACTGGTTCTGGTGGGGAGCAGACTCTAATAACTCAAAGAATCATTTCTTTCCTTTTGACAGAGACAGTGAGAGAGACAGAGAGAGGGACCGATAGGGACAGATAGACAGGAAGGGAGAGAAGTGAGAAGTATCAATTCTTTGTTGCAACTTCTTAGTTGTTCATTGATTGCTTTCTCATATGTGCCTTGACCGAGGGGCAATAGCAGAGCAAGTGACCCCTTGCTCAAGCCAGCGACCTTGGGCTTTAAGCCAGCAACTCTATGCTCAAGCTGCGACCTTGGGGTTTCGAACCTGGGTCCTCTGCGTCCCAGTCTGATGCTCTATTTATTGCACTACCACCTAGTCAGGCAAAGAATCTTGTCTTATTTTTCTTGCTTCTTTTGAAATATCAACAAAGTGCTCAGGTGAACCTTTCAAACAGTACAAATAATTGTCCTTGTTCTGTATCATACACAATTCACATTCCACAAGTTGAAAAGTACAAAACCCTGATGGGTTTCTTCTCTAAACCACTTCCCTGGAAATAAATGTATCTTTATAGCAGTTTTCTATCTAGTATCAGCAGCATTATCATTTGTTTGGTAATTGTCTCAGCACAATTTGTATCACTCAAAAGGGTATCATCATGCTGGGTGCCATATGGGAACCTGTTTTCATGGGTGAAATGGCCGTCCATGAGCCTGAAAGAGAGGGAACAATTTCCTGAGCCTTGGGTGGGTTACAGAATAGCTTTGGAATGAGAAAAACTTAGACTGTTTCTCACTCAGCTTCATTCTGGGCTAGGTAGTGAAGACCAGGGTATGGAATGGTGAAACTAGAGAGAAGAATATGGAGTCAAGAGAAAGTTTGGAGAAGAAAATTACTGGGTTAGGACAAAGACACAGAAACTGACACAGACTGTCTTTGATTAAACTTGAGTCAGGTTCCTCTAGACTTCGACCTTCACTGTCCTTCCTTGTGTCACTCTTGTACTGTTCAATTGTAGCAAGAATCTTGAGAAGTCAGTTTAGCTAGGATCCCCACCCTCAATATCTAATCACTTTCAACAGCAGAGCAAATTTCTCATCTCTCACTATGTCCAAAGTGATGTCTGTTCACCCCAGTCGTCCTGTCAGACAGCATGAATCTTGTCAAGTCATTTTGGCCAGAACCCCCTTCACCCCTGATGTCTCCTCTTAGTATTTTTCCATCCACTGACCTTACCCTGGTCCTTGGCTATAAATCCCATGTTCATCATGCTGAATTCAGAATGGAACCTTGTTCCACTTTTCCTGGATGTCTTTTCCTTTATTGTTATAATTCCTGGTGAAATCCAAAGTCACTGCAATGTTCATTCCTGGGGAAACTTAGAGAATAGTGTTCCCATGAACAGACATAAGTTTACACTGAAAGAGCACACACACACTCATACAAGAACCAGTGGCAGAAGTATAAATAGCATATGAGTGGAAACACCATGGATCAGAACCGCTAAGTAAGCAAGAAAACCACAGAAAACTAGAATCCTAACCCTAACTCTACCCCTGATTTGCTGAATTACTTTGGAAGAGTCACTTAATTAGCCTCAGATAAACCCATCACTCTCTTCTGTATATTGAGATAATGTATACAATTAACTAATGCACATGGATAAAAAGTGAGTTTTATTTATAGGTTAAGAGACTTGGTGTCTCAGATCCTTATGTTCAATTTTGAGTTCTAAGTGTGTGTCCCCCAGGTTCAGGGGAAGGGTCCCAGGAATCCTAACACTTGCTTGCATTGTGTTCAGTCATTTTTATATATACAAATGATTAAAACATTATGACAAAGCTATTTTGTAGATATAATTACTAGTTTAGTAGTTATAGTTGTAAAATTTGTATTTACAACGTGAGAAAACTGAGGCACAGAGAGGTTAAGCAATATGTCCGAATCACAAAGCCAATGGCAGAACTATGATTTAAAATCATGCTGCCTGGATCCAGAAGACAGCTCTCAGTTTCTCACTATAGTGCTTAAGAGATAGAAACTAATCCAAAAAATTGGAGGTGTGTTTGCCTTCCTTATAAGCCAGGATTTAAGGTCTCTGACACAGGACTAGGAGTATTTTCATTTTGGAAAAGGAGAGGATATATTGGTACTGATATAATAAAATAGGATAAATGGATTGTGAAAACTTAAAGACAGTTTTCAGATAAAACTTAGAACATTCTCCTAACAGTGCTATCTAGAAACAAGATAATCAGCCCTGGCCGTTTGTTTCAATGGGTAAAGTGTCAGTCCAGTGTGTGGACGTCCCGGGTTTGATCCCCGGTCAGGGCACACATGAGAAGTGATCCTCTGTTTCTCTTCCCCTCCTTCTCCCCCTTCTTTCTCTCTTCCCCTCTTGCAGCCAGTGGCTCAGTTGGTTCAAGTGTTGGCCCTGGGTGCTGAGAATAGCTCGTTGATTCAAACATCAGTCATAGACAGGGGTTGCTAGGTGGATCCTGGTTGAAGCACATGTGGGAGTCTTTTTATCTCCCTTCCTCTGACTTAAAGGGGAGAAACAAGAGCATTCATCTCAAAGATTTGATTTAAGAGCTCTGCTATCTGCTAATCATGCAACCCTGAGCAAATTATTTAATATCTTTGTGTCTCAATTTCCTCATCTCAGTAATGTGGCTGGTAACAGGACCTACCTCACAGAGCTCTTGGAAGGATCAAGTGAATACTTATGTGAGGAATGCATAAAAGATGGGTCGCGGAGAGTGCTCAGTAAACATGAGTTCTCGTACTTGTCACCATTCCTCAGTTTCGTTGAACATGGTGGCTAGATGATCAAGTGACAAGAATAAAATATGAAGGAAAAGATTCCTACATAGTGTGGAAGGTAGAGAGAATGGGTATTTCCTCTGAAGATCTACGAATCCAACGACATTACAAAACAATACATACAGTTCAAGGCAACATAATACAATATAATTCATAGCAGAACAAGATCTAGCGTTTTGATCAACTCTATTTATATAGCTGTTGACTTCTATCATGGCCATTATTCATATATAATGAAGTAACTGATACCTGTTAGAATCCTGAAAGTTAGGGATTAGTTTTCTCACACTTGACTGGTTTTTAACCTCTCAGAATCCTTACTTTGAACATTTACAATATAGTAAGGCACTGTGCCATCTGCAATCTAGTTCTCAGCTATTGGTTCATGTGTGCCAGCATTTCCCAGGGGCTAAATGTCAGCATGTAGCCATGTCTTAAATGTCTTTGTTGCAGCTAGAGCACCTCACACTTACTGGCACATGGCAGGCTCCCAGTAAAAATGAGTCTATTGGTGTGTTGAAAATAAATGTGAAGTTTGAATGAGACCAGTTAGGGTACATGACAGAGCAATAAATGCAATGCTTACTTACAGTAGTGATAATCATGTATTTGCTTCATTTCCTTTTCAGGCTTGTAGTTTTCTATTTTTATTTAATCAGCATATGTACACATGTTTTTTTTTATTATCAGCTGTTTCAGCTCCATTTTGGAAAAAGATATATATTGTAAATAAACAGAATTCCAGACAGGCCAGTTCACTGAAAGATGGCCTAGAGTTTGCAGAATTTAGGAGTCCTAGGACATATACCTTTTGGAAAAGATATAGGCATTCCTTTCCTTATGCCTGCCTGCAGATGAAGAATAGTGCATGAGCCAGCACAGGTGAGAGTCTAAAGGACAGGTGGGTGAGAAGGTCCAGGGTCAATTCTGATAAGTACTCATTATATTCCCAAAATGGGTTAATTGGCTCTAGATTCTGGGGCCAAACAACAACTCCAGACCAGAGATGCTATAGAGCATTGCTAAGCCTGTGGGCTCTGGACTTACTCTGCCTAGATTCAAATCTTGGCTCATTCACTTATCATGTGATGTTGACACAGTTAGTTTGTTTCTGTGCCTCAGTTTCCTTGTCTGTAAATGAGATGATCTAAATAATTCTTACCTTAAGGTGTTTCAGTATAACTTAATTCCAGTAAGCTTTCAGAACCCTGTCTAGAGCAGTGTATGCTCTTGAAAGTGTTGGCTGTTATCTGATATGATTCCCTTAAGAAGTACACTCTACACCAATGTGTATTGGGCAATTGGTACAATATTATTGAGAAAATGTTGGAGAAGACTCAGACCCCCATGTGTTTGAAGAATGTACCAGCCCTAATGAACAGCTTGGAGACCACGAGATTTGGATGTTGAAAGAAAATAAAGTAATTTAACACCCCTTCTTCAGTTTTCAGATTAATGAGCTTCAGGGAGTTTATACATTATGAGTATTTTATTCTTATCATCTCTATTATAGAAACTACCATTCCATCTTTCAACACAGTTGACCAAAACTCATGGCCATGATTTGACCATGACCTCAGGCAGGAGCTCTCCTTTGCAAACAATGAATGAACAAAGACATTCTCACAGGGATTAAGAATCAAGAGAAACCTCACCTCCTTTTTAGATACGATGAAAATAAAATTTTTCCTTCCCCCTGATTCTGTGAGGACTTACAGATCCATCAATGTTTAAGATCTGGGGTAGGACCTTATAGCATCAATGTATTTCTGAGATTATGAGAGGTTTGCACTAAGATTTTACTTCCCATATATATAGCCAGACATAAACAAACACTCACACACTTGTAATTACAAGCAGGCTATAATATGGGATTGTATACACATCACTGAAAATAAACCTAATTCACACACTAATGCACAGAAATGACAAAATGTCAACAAGTGTGATTCTAGGAACCACCCATAAACATCATGAGCAAGCCAAAAGCTAAGTTCTTAAAACTTACTGAGTTGTACTTGCTTATAGTTAAACTCTAGTCCTTCAGAGATCACTGCTTGCTTTCACAGAAAACTCATGTCATAGAAGAATTACAATTGAAAAAATAAATTACAGTATTTATCAGGCAAATGAATGTCTCTCATATTATATTAGTGGCATCAAAATATCCAGGGGGTTTGCTGTAAATTTTTTTTAAATATCCCTCTCATCATCTTAAATATGTAGGTCCATTTACCACCCTCAAGAAGGTGGAAGAAAGGTAGTGTGTGCAGACTGTTAGCTCCGCATGTTCATGTCCCAAGTGGTACCCCCCTCCCAGCCAACACTCTTGCATTAAAGTCCTACGTCTATCCTGTTGATTATAAAAGGAAGTAGACGAAGGAGAGGGACATTTCACACATTTAATACACGGCTCCTATTAGCAAAAACAAACTGACACCTGTGACTTGCTAGTAGTGTAAGTAGTATCAGCTTCATTCTCAGATGATAATTAGGTTGCTATTTCCATTTATAGCACAAAGCCAAAGTAGCAGTAACGCTATTAGTTCATTTGCACATTGCTTAATCTTTTGCATATCAATGAGACTAGATTGTATTTTGTCTAGCGAATGTACTCATTTTTATTTCTCCCACACTACCCCACCTTGACCTCATCAACAGTTCCAAAAGATTCCACTAAGAATAGATTGTTTTCTTTATTAATTGGGGCTCAGCCATTAATTCATTTCTTTTCTTATGCATATTCACCTTCATATTTCTCACTCCTCCCCTCCTGTTTCAGAGAGCCTCCTGCCCTCCACCATGCATGATTCTCTAGGAAACATGCTCACAGCGGGGAACCGCAAATTACACATCTCCGTCTTCCTCCTCGCCTCCCTTCCCGCTGCTGTTAACTGGTGACACAGGGGAAAAGACATCAGCACTTTTAAAAATTACTCCACAGATTACTTCACCGATTTCATACTCATTCATGGAAAGACAAAGTAATTGTAGAAGATGAGCTTTTTCTAGAAAAAACTCAGTTAAAATCACACCTAACATCTGAAGTATTGAATTTTTCAAATGCTTAGGCATTTTACATGCAGCTCAGAGACTAAGACTGAGTTATTAAAATTCCTTGACTTCTCAGTTACGAACTCCATGAGGTAGTTCGGTGGTTATTTGCTGGTATACCCCCCTGTGCTCAGAACAGTGTTTTTCCATTGCAAGAGAATGCATGTCTGACTGAAGAAACAGAATCTTCTTGAATGAAGGCAGTCCACCCTCTCTATAGCTCTTCCTTCCTCCCACTATCAGGGTAAATTTCTTAGAAATGCTGTAGGCTAAATTTTGGAGATGTTAAATTATTTTTTCTTTCTATATTTTTCTTCCCTTTGTTTAAGGAAGGCAGCAGGTCCCTGTGCCCCTCACTTAGGCAAAGTTTCCACCCCAGCCCATTGCCAGAAGTTGTTTGCTTCTGTCCCAACTCTACTTTCCTAAAACCAAGCTTGCTGAAAAGATTTTGTTAGGATTCCCAAAGGGTGAAGAGAGAGGGGATGGGACTTTGGACAGCATGAAGGAAAGGTAATATAATGTATTTATGCTGTCTCTCAATAAACTAGAATTTGCCAGAAAATAAATAAGTATGTACCCAAACCAGGATATTTTCCTGTGCTCCCATTAGAAAACCAAAGATAGCAACTCAGTCTGTAAAATTGAAATAAAAACAACTGGCTGGCATCTCGGCTCACTGACCAAGGGAGCAGCTAAAGACAAATATCCTCTCTTTGCACACCCTTTGTTGGGCATGTGCATTTAAAAATGGAGAGAAGAGAGGCTTCCCCAGTTTGCAACGGGGGTGAAGGTCAGGTTCTATGGTCCATGAACAATAGAGGTCTTTAACCCCACCCTCTGGAAGAACTCAAGAAAAAGACATGATCCAAGAGGAAGATGGTAGCAAAAGGCTTGTTGAAATGTTAATTCTGAGCACTAGGGTTCCAGGCTGTGGCAAAAAGATTTCTGGGTCTCATACAAGGCAGAAAAGCAGAGTACTATCCAACTTCCTTCATGCAGAATTGACAGTGAGTGGCCAGTGGTAACCACAATGGACTGAAGTGGAGATATCTTTCCCATTTTTTTATGCACAATCTGAGAATAGTGATGAGATTGAAATCCCTACCAATCAAGAGGAATAAAGACTTAGATTCAAATTAATTCAATTTAAGAAAATAAAGAAATAGACCTTTAGGCATACCTGCATTTTTGGATAGACTTTGATTCATATCTGCTATATATAGATGCTAATTTTTATGTTGTCTTTTAAAAGATTTTTATGATGAAGTCAGAAGATAGAGATGGTATGTACCAAATATGAGTGCCAATACTTTGTTTCTGCACTCATGACAGACATTATTAATCAATTCATCACAGATAGAGTCACAGGAAATTCAAACAGGACTCCAGGCAGCCACATCAACCAGTGAGAACTGGTACAAAATAGGGTTCTTATTTGCCCTCCCTAGGGTGAGTTCATACCAATATAAAAGATGGAATCATCCAAAAGTGGTTGTGCCCAGTGTCAATTATCTGAGAGAAGTGGAGGGTTGTGGGCAAGAACACAGAACTCTGGAGAAAGACTTTATATGCCTGTCTCCCTTTCTTCACCCTGCTGTTCACCACAGGGAACATCCTCAGGGTCCCTTTCTAATATCTTTGTCAATGGGAAAAAGTGAGGGAACCTCTGTGCTGAATCATATTCCAATACTGTAGTTGCCATCTTTCTCAGGTGGAGTAGCCCCTCTGTGTGACATCAGCCTGGAGGAATGTACTGCCCTACCCCCCAAATTTTTCTTGCCCCACTCTATGGAGATTGGGCCCTGCTGAGAAGTAAGCAGCTTTAGCCAGGGAGCAGGGGTTGCAATAGTGATTTAGTTGTCTGATGTTGAGGCCGGAGCTTTTCCCTTCACTTTTCTGAGAATATGACTAGGGCTTCCACTTCATGGGAGATTCAGTAGAAACTGTCTGGACTGTGGGCAGGCTAAATCACTGGGTTTCAGAGGCCACACACACTGGACTCCTAGTGGCCACACCCTACCGAAGTATATAAAAATATTCAGGACAGAATGACACCTGGGGCCCTGGGGTGGGAGCCACACCCACCACCTTTTTAATCCTTGAACTGCCTCAGGCTCTAGACTCTACTAGAGGATTTTTTCAGAGGCTGAGCCTAAGAAGCAGCCAGCACACAGAGATAGCAGGAACCTTGGGTCTTTTGCTGACTTTCCACCAGGTCTAGTGCTGGTAAAAGCCAGCCTAGGTGTGTAGTTTAGTCCTTCCAAGTGCACGTAAGCCCAGCAGTGACAGTCACAAACTCTGGCTTGCTTATTGCCCCAAAAAGTTTGCTGAGGGCCAGTCATAGGCAGTATATAAGACTGGTCTGCACCAGGCTCCTTCCTAAAAGGTCCAGAACCAACACATCCAGTGGCCAATTAAAGAAGACATCAGAGTAGGACCAACTAGTTTTTCTAGCAGCATATCCAAAGGGAGAGCTCATCAGGCAATAAACCCAGGTGAGGTAAATTCTGCTATTTGTGGTCAACACCTGCACAGCAGCTTACATACATGGAACGAAGTAGAGCTTCATAGTCAGTGAGCCCAAGACCTGAATATCCTGCCCTGCTGGGCTAAGTTCCACAGGGGGAAGGGAGAGAGGCTCAGAGCACAGACATTCAAAATGTGAGCTCCTTGGAGCCTATTGTTGGGACCAGTCAAGGGGTTTAGCCAACTTTTGGGTGGCAGTCAGCCCCAGTGAAAGACTCTCTTAACCTTCCTCCTAGAGACGAGTGGCTCACAGCTAAAAGAACTTCTGCAGAGAGGACTGTTGGCCACACCCAATCTGAACCTGCTTCTCACCTTGCTGGGGAAAAATAGAATTAGAGTACCCAGCAGTAGCTGAAGGACTAGGCTCTAAAGTAGGGGCCTCTTTCACTGTACAGATTGCCTGACCAATAAACCCTTGAAGTAGGGAGTACTGCTCATGTTGTCATTCTGACCTCAACTGCCCTAAGCTTGCAAACTATAGAGGGTTTGGTGGGATGATGCCAGTCTGTGCCCACCCTACAGTCTTTCTACAAAAGACTCTGCAGGAATACCAAGAAGCTGCAAGAGGAGGTAGAGCAACTGAAAAGTAGAGGCAAATCTTAAGGAACTTGAGACCTTTTATGGAGCTGTTGTCAGCTCCAAGCAGAAGGAATCTGATCCTTACACACAGGTTGGCCCCTCCCGCACCCCACACCCAAGTGAAGAAAATGCAGACACAGTCAACAGAATGGTAGCCCATGGTGGGTTACAAACATCTGACATCTACCCATACTCGACTCCCACCCAGGAGGAACCAAATCAACACAACAAGTAGTGGGAGGTAGGTTACACCAATACTAGATTCAACTAGCCACACAAATGGCATGCCCAAACGAGAAGTCCAGCAGGCACCAGACCCTGCTGAGAACAACTACATCCCATAGGACAGATACTGCACAGCGTCTAATACACATGATCAAGGTTGACACTTAGAGTCAGCCAGCATGAAGGGTTTATTCCACCCATGAAAGGGTCAATAGTGTTCAAGACTCACATACAACAGAAGTGTAAATATAACCCTCAAGAAACATTACTAGAGCAAGGAGCTCAGGTGGTTTAGAGGTTAATACCACTGAGTTCACCTTCCTCATAAAGACACTGTGGCAAATTTGGGGGTCAGAGTAGAGCCACCTAATACACAGACAAAATGGTCAGACAAGGAAATATACCCCAAATAAATCAACAATAGAAATCCCCATAAAAAGAATTAAATGAAATGAAAGTAACCAAACTACCAGACACAGAATTTAAAATAATGGTTATTAGGATGCTCACGGATCTTAGAGCAAAAATGGATAGTCACAATAAAAATTTAGTAAGCATTATAAAAGATACTGAGACAACAAAAAATAACCAGTCAGAAGTGGCAAATACAATATCTAAAATGAAAATGCACTAGAAGGAATAAACAGCAGATTGGATGAAGCAAAGGATCTAATCAGAGATTTTAGAGGACAAAATAAACATAAGCAGAAGCAGAGCAACAAAAAGAGGTTCAAAAGGGCTGATAAAACTCTTAAACACCTTTGTGACAACATAAAAAAAACAACATCTGCATCATAGGGGTTCCTGAAGGAGAAGAGAATGAACAAGGGATAGAAAACTTGTTTAAAGAAATCATAACTAAAACCTTCCCTAAACTAATGAAGAAAAAAGTCACAGAAGTTCAAGAAGCACTGAGAGTCCCATTATACATAGATAAACCCAAAAAAGGCCCACGCCAGAAACATCATAATTAAAATGTCAAAGATAAGAGAAAAAGGAAAAATATTAAAAGTTGCAAGAGGAAAGCAATTAATTAGCTACAAGTAGCCCTCATAAGGGCTAACATTTGACTTCTCAACAGAAATACTTCAGGTCAAGAGGAATTGGCAAGAGTTATTCAAAGTGATGCAAAACCAGAACCTACAACCAAGACTACAATATCCAGTAAAGCTATCATTTATAATTGAAGGAGAAATAAAGAGCTTCCCAGACAAAAAAAAAAAAAAAGGCAAAAGGAGTTTATTATCACCAAACCAGTATTGCAAGAAATGTTAAAGGTCCTGCTGTAAGAAGAGGAGAGAAAAAGAGAAATTAAGGAAAGGAGGATTATAGGTGTAAAGAATAAAACAATAAATAAATTCAAATCAATAATAACCTTAAATGTAAATGAATTAAATGCTCCAATCAAAGCCATAGGGTAGCTGAATGGATAAGAAAATATGACCCATATATATGCTGTCTACAAGATCTACAAGAGACTCAACTCAGAACAAAAGATACACATAGACTGAAAGTGAAGGGATGGAAAAAAATATTCAATGCAAATGGAAATGAAAAGCAAATATGGGATAGCAATATTTATATCTGACAAAACAGCCTTTAAAAAAAAGGTTATAGTAAAGGACAAAGAAGGTCACTACATAATAATAAAGGGAGCAATCTATAAAGAGGATATAACCATTGTTAATATTTATGCACCCAACATAGAAGCCCTAAATATGAAAAGCAGATATTGATGAACATAAAGGGAGAGAATGACAGCAATACAATAATAATAGAAGATTTTAACACGCTATTAACATCAATGGACAGATCCCTCAGACAGAAAATCAACAACAAAAAAATCAGTCTTAAATGACACACTAGATCAACTGAATTTAATTGATATCTTCAGAATATTTCAACTCAAAGCAGTAGAATATACATTCTTTTAAGTGCTCAAGGTACATTTTCTAGGATAGAACACATGTTAGGACAAAAAACAAGTCTCAGAAAATTTAAGAAGATTGAAATTTTATCAAGTATATTCTCTGACCACAATGGCATGGAACTAGAAATCAACCACAAAAGAAAAACTGAAAGATATTTAAACATTTGGAAGCTAAATAGCATATTATTAAAAAACAAATGGGTTAACAACAAGATCAAGGAAGAAATCAAAAAGTTTCTTGAAACAAATGAAAATAAACATTACAACAATCCAAGATTTATGGGACACAGCAAAAGCAGTCCTAAGAGGGATATTCATAGCATTATAAGCATTCCGCAAGAAGCAAGAAAAATCTCAAACACTCTAACCCTGCAACTAAAAGAACTAGTAAAAGAACAACAAACAAAGCCCAGATGACATAGAAGGAAAGAAATAATAAAGATCAGAGTGAAAATAAATGACATATAGTCTAAATATATATATAGACTATAATATATTTTATTATATATATTATATATTCTAATATGTATTTTATATATATATGAAACCAAGAGCTGGTTCTTTGAAAAAGTAAACAAGATTGATGAATCATTAACCAGACTCATCAAGAAAAAGAGAAGACTCAAATAAATAAAATCAGAAATGAAAGAGGAGAAGTAACAACTGACATCACCAACATACGAAGGTTTGGAAGAAAAGACGAGAAAGAAGTATATGTCAAACACTGGACAACTTTGGCAAAATAAATAAATTTCTAGAAACATACAATCTTCCAAAACTGAACCTGGAAGAATCAGAAAACCTGAGCAGACCAATTACAACAAATCAAATTGAAACAGTTATCAAAAAACTCCCAGCAAAGAAAAGTCCTGGACCAGATGTCACCACAGATGAATTTTACCAAATATTCAAAGAAGAACTAACACATATCCTTCTCAAGCTATTCCAAAAAAATTCAAGAGGAGGGAAGGTGTCCAGCTCATTTTACAAGGCATTATCCTCATGCCAAAACCAAGTAAAGACACTACAAAAATAAAAGAAAACTATAGGCCAACATCCTTGATGAACATAGATGCAAATATTCTCAACAAAATATTAGCAAACTGAATCCAGCAATACATTAAAATTATCATACATCATGATCAAATGGGATTTATTCTGGAGAGGCAAGGCTGGTACAATATTTGCAAATCAATAAACATAATTCATAACATAAAGTGAAGGATAAAAATCACATAATCAGATCAATAGATGCAAAAAAAGCATTTGGTAAAATTTAAGCATCTGTTTATTATCAAAACCCTTAGCAAAGTGGGAATACAGGAAACATACATGAAGTTAACAAAGATCACATATGGCAAACTGACAGCCAATATCATACTCAATGGGCAAAATTAAAAGCAATCTTTTTAATATCAGGAACAAGACAGGAGTGTCCCTTTTCACCACTCTTATTCAACATACTGGAAGTCCTAGCCACAGCAATCACACAAGAAAAAGAAATAAAGGGCAAAAAATTACTATACCTGATAAATGAGTTCAGCAAAGTTTCAGGATATAACATTAATATTCAGAAATCAGTGGCATTTTTATGCACCAATAATGACCTGTCTGAAAGTAATATTAAGAAAACAATCCCATTTATTATTGCAACAACAGAATATAAAGTACTAGAAATAAATTTTACCAAGGAGGTAAAAGACTTGTACTTGGAAAATTATAAGACATTAAAAAAAATAGAAATTAAGGAAGATGCAAGCAAGTGGAAGCATATATCATGTTAATGGATAGAAAAAATTAACATCATTAAAATGTCCATGATACCCAAAGCAATCTACAGATTCAATACAATTCCTATTAAAATACCAAGGGCATACTTCACAGATATAGAACAAATATTCTAAAAATTTATATGGAACCAAAAAAGAACCCAAATAGCCTCAGCAATCTTGAAAATGAAGAACAGAGTGGGATTTATCACACTTCTTTATATCAAGCTATACTACAAGGCCATTGTAATCAAAACAGCTTGGTACTGGCAAAAGAACAGGAGTATAGATCAGTGGAACTCAACAGAGAACTCAGAAATAAACCCACACCTTTGTGGTCAATTCATATTTGACAAAGGAGGCAATAGAGTAAAGACAGTCTCTTTAATAAATGGCATTTGAAAAATTGGACAGCTACCTGCAAAACAATAAAACTAGACCACCAACTTACATAATTCACAAAACTAAACTCAAAATACATAAAAGACTTAAATGTAAGTTGCAAAACAATAAAAATGCCAGACGTAGGCAGTAGACTGTCTCGTAGCAATATTTTAGCCAATATATCTCCACACACAAGTGAAATAAAGGACAAAATAAACAAATGGGACTATATCAAACTAAAACTCTTTTGCGCAGCAAAAGACACCATTAACAAAATAAAAAGACAACCCACTCTGTGAGAGAACATATTTGCTGATATGTCTGATAAGGAGTTAATAACCAACATTTATAACAAACTTCTAAAACTCAACACCAGAAAGGTAATTAAAATTAAATTAAATCTAATTAAAAATGGGCAAAGGAACTGAATAGAAACTTCTCCAAAGAGAACATACAGATGGCCAATAGGCATATGAAAAAATGTTCAATGTCACTAATCATTAGAGAAATGCAAATTAAAGCCAGAGTGAGATATCACCTCGCACCTGCCAGAATGGCTTTCATTAACAAATCAACAAACAACAAATGCTGGCAGGATGTGGAGAAAAGGGATCCCTACTGCACTGGTGGTGGGAATGCAGACTTGTGCAGTCACTGTGGAAAACAGTATGGTGTTTCCTCAAAAAAACTGCCTTATTGAACCAGCTATCCCACTTTTAGGAATATATACTAAGAATCCCAAAACAATGACACAGAAGAAGATATGCACACCCATGATCATTGCTGCATTGTTTACAATAGCCAAGGTTTGGAAACAGCCCAAGTGTCCATCAGTGCACTAGAGTATTGAAAAGCTGTGGTACATATACACAGTGGAATACTATGCATCCGTGAAAAGTAAGGAAATCTTTTGTGACAGCATGGAGGAAGAGAGGCAGGATAAAAGGTGAAGGGATCAGCCAAATTATATATACATAGCACATAGATACAGAGAAGAGGGTTGAAATTCCTAGAGGGAAAGCAGGGATGGAAGAAGGTAGAGGAGGGCAAGGAGGGAAAAGGAGGGTGGAAAGAAACTTTGCCTGGGGCATTGGGGGCACAATGCAGTGGGTAGAGGGTGTTACATTTAGTGGGACACCTGAAACCATGTCAACACAATAACTGAAAAAAAAGAAAAGAAAAGAAAATCTCCCTCTCCCTGCAAAAAAGCAAAATGCTTTTGTATGTGACCTTTTGTGGCAAAGAAATGAGGAGAAATAAACTATAGTCACTAATTTAAAAAAAATTCTTTATCCTTAGAGTTCTTATATAAAGTCAAATTTGTAAATTAGACACACACACACACACACACATGTCAATAAAATTCAAATGAACATTGTTGATTTATCCTGATGATGGTTATTTTCCCCTTAAACTACCGTATTTTTTGCTCCGTAAGATGCACTTGACCATAAGATGCACCTAGGGTTTTAAGGAGGAAAATAAGAAAAATATATATTCTGAAGCAAATGGTGTGTTAAAATATTTAATAAAATACCATATATTTCACTTCATAAGATGAATGAGCATTTTCCCCTCCAATATTTTTTTGGGGAGTGCATTTTATGGAATAAAATACAGTAAATAGCTGCTTTTAGATGAACATGTTCTGACTCCCACGTGGCAGATTCTTAGACTGCGGCTTGTCTATATAACCATGTGCTGGGGGAAGTCAATTCTCCTCTCACTTTCTTCCTGCTCAAATCTCTGCACAACCTTTAATAACACAGGGAAAGGCCCTTGGCCCACATTTGGCAAAACCACCTAATTTATTATTAAGTAAATCTCTACTTTTTCTTCATTAGCCAGAAAGAAATATGATGATGGTGACATCGCAAGCCAGGGCTTGGCTATAAAGCGGTCATCTAATGGTATACAATTATCTCTTGTTCTTTGTGCTTTGAACATTTTTGTGTTGAAACATAAAATAAAAATTCTTGTGGAAGCCCTCTGAAAAACAGTACTCGTAATTGTGTCCCTGAGGCCAGCTGAGTAGGGATGGCAATAAATAATGAGTGATCCCTACGGAAGCTGGACCTCAAGGAAAAGAATGGAAAACTCAAAGGATTAGATCAGTGGTTCTTAACCTGGGTTCTATCGAACCCTAGGGGTTCGATGAGTCGGTCTCAGGGGTTCAGAGAAGCCTCTGCTGCAGAGGCCAGAATAAAGTAATACCGTAATTTGTTGTGAGTTCATGCACTTTGTTGGTTTTGTTCTTTGAGCAAGGTGATGTTCATGCATGGCTCAATTTGTGCACCAGTAAAAAAACATATACCTATGTCTTGAATTTGGAAAAAAAAATCATATTTTATTTATCACTAAAGAAGGGTTTGGTGAATGCGCATATGAAACTGGTGGGTTCGGTACCTCAAAAAAGGTTAAGAACCACTGGATTAGATGAAGTAATAGCTACTGTTTTCCACATGGAGATTCTTCTTTTTTGGACAGCCTTAAAGGACATTGTTGGTCAAATAAGTTTGTAAATATGATATATATGTTTGCTCATTTACAGTTTGCATTGGGTGTGGGGGACAGGCTGTAAGCAGGCAGGGTCCTTACAGCCTAAGGCTTAGTTTTAAGACTAAGCCTTTCCCACCCTTCTGACACTACGGTCTTCTCAAAACTAAGCTTTCCCCACACCCTTGACTGTTGTATGATGTGGGGTGGTGCACTCTTATGAGGAATTCCATTGTGTCTCAGATAAGTGACTTTGTATCAGAGAGTTCCTTGTTTGTATATTGGATTAAAGGTTTTGATTTCTACACTATAAAATAGGACAGAGGCGCCCATGCTGGAGTAGAGCAGAGAAAGGCCACGTGGAGGAGAGGAAAAGCAGCCAAGATGGTGGAGTGCTGAAGGAGAGCCAGTTTGTGCAGAGTTTGTGCTGGAGAAGGAGATGGAGAACAGAGGTGAATAAGGCTGGTGAGGTGAAACCTTTGATTTTAGGAATCTTGGATAAGTCAGTGGCTTTGGGAGCCCTGAATGGAGAGGGAAGTATTTTCCCACTGTGTGTATTTCTTGCCTGCCGGGTGCAAGCTAGGATTAAAGGTAATGGCCCACCAGTTTTTGGCTCCGTTGTTTCATTACTGTCTGTCCTAATTCAATGAAAATCTGCATGGGCCAGGTGGCCGTGATGGTGGCCATGGCAACTGGCTTTACAGACATGGGTCTGGTTTTAGTAACAGAGTCTGGTAGGTTTCCTTACAATTTTATGAATTTTGTGAAAATAAAAAAAATCAAGTAACCTCTGATTATGCCATACTAATGATCAATATATAAATTAATCATTAATTAACATTAATTAACCACATATATTAATGCCTTACATATAACAAAATTCACACTATGGAGGGCACTGAGCTACTGGGACCATAACATTAAAAGTTCATGTTAGAGTAGAATGATAGTGAGTGGAGGTTTTGGAGGGAAGTAATCAAATATCTCTTAATTTTGTTTGCAGGATGCAATGCAAGTGTAATAAATTTCTGTATGTAAATGGGAATATATACACTGTTCTTTTTATGGCATTATTTTTAATTATACGCAGTTGCACATACCACACAACACAGTGAAGACAGAGGTGTTGTATGGGGAAAGAAAACATGTTTTAATAGACAGTCTTTGGAGAGAAATTTAATAAATGTTGGGATGTCCATACACCCGCTTCCAGATATAGACACTGGAGAAACCTTTCTCCATGAGCTCAAGGATACATAAGTAAGAATGGATATGGCAGTATTGTTTGTAATGGTTAAAAAGAGAGAGAACTGTTCGCCCGCAAGAGAATAAATATATGACTGGTGATATATTCATGCACTGCTGTGCTCAATCAATTCCTTCAGGAGGGAGAATGAATGAACTACAACTAAACACATTCATGATGGTAACTCACACAAAAACTTTTTAGTGGTAAGAACAAGTTGCATAAAATTTATATACTTAGAATACATATCCCTTGGTACCACTTCTGGAAAGCACTAAAATATACATAGACTATTACTTATTTTTATTACAAACATTGGTAATAGAAATATAAATAAAGATATGAGCTTATAAATACAAAATTCATAATAGGCATCCCCTTTGGGAGGAAAGGAAGAGGGAAGTGATTGGGGAAGGTAACACAGGGTCTTCAGCTCATTCAGCAATGTTATATTTCTTAAGCCAGGTGAAACATACATAGGTCTATCATTTTTATGTGTTTTATGTTTCCCAAATAAGTCATGACACATAAAACATTTTAGCAAGCCAGTCACCTTACATAAAACTCAATTCTCCTTGGAAAACTCTTCAATGGAAACTTTTGAAGCGTCCGTAGACTACTAGAACACAGCTTGTAAAGCTGAGCACAAGCCTTGCCTGATGATCTCATTAGGTTTCTCCATCAAACAGGCTTATTTACCTACTTGTTATTCTATCAAGACTATCTCCATGAAAACATCAGTTTGCAAGCAAAAAAAAAAAAAAAAAAAAAAAAAAAAAACCACGAAAAAACCCCCAGCAATCTGGATAACTGTTTGTTTTTTCTTTAAATCTTTATGGATTGATTTTAGTGAGAGAGAAGGGAGGGGAAGAAAGACAAAGAGAGGAACATTGACCTGTTGCTTGTTCCTGTATGTGCCCTGACCAGGGATCAAACTGGCAACCTCTGCACTTTGGGACAACACTCTAACCACCTGAGTGATCTGGCCACGCCTGGGTAAGTGTTTTCTTACAGCAGATACACCCATGAGAAAATAGCTGGTGTCATTGTTGTTGGTGTCTCATTTGTTTGATAGAGGAAAAGCTCCTGGGAGCAGCACAGAGGAAGACACGCCTTCACTGCTAAAACTCGCCACCCCTTGGGAGCTTTGGGGTTCAGGTCCGAAAGCTGCAGCAAAAGTCTAACCTGAATGTAAAACCAAGTTGGAAAAGAATTCCCCCGTGCTCCTCAGAAAAGGTCCTATACATCAAAGCAGTCTCACAAGAGGACATACTGCAGTTGCTCCGATGTTGTGCAATCTGGACCTTGCATAGAAAGCCTTCAAGTCTTCTCTGTGGTTCCTTTGTGTTCACATGGAACCCAGGACCTACTGCTATCTGGCTCCCCCTTCATTCTTTTTCCCAAGAAACTGTGTCACCTGTATACCACACTCAGAATACAACCAATAAGAAAAATTTGGAAGACATTTGGGACAGTGGCATGATTATGGGATTTGTGGCCAAATAAGGTTTTGGATCCTGGCCCTATTCCCTTAATGACTATGGGGTCTTGGGGAAGTTAATTGACTTTGAGGCTCTGTTTTCTCAGCTTTAAAATGGGGGTGAAAACACCTCACACATGCACTAACAACTGTCAGCAGAGGGCATCATGGTCCCATCATCTTGGAGCCCAGCCAACACCCATACTGACACATTTCCTGTTGTAGGTGAGCCCTGCTTCTCTAGCTGAGGTAAACCTACCTGGTCTGAGGCATCTGACACCCACACATCTGTAGGTAAATATTAGTCTTATATGTTATGGCACTCACAGAACAGGAGGCCAATATTTAACTAATGAAACATTATGCATCTAACAAATTTATAGTTCATGGGGGATAATTCTGAGAGCTTAATCTTTAAATGACAGTTTTATCTGTTTTATCAACTACCTGTTATGTCCCTAAGTAGCAAGTATGGTGTATATATGGGAGAGGGGTAGTGGGCACAACTGTGGAGACCTGGGAAAAGGTCTATGTCTGCCCTCAAGTTATGGAAGGATTCATGAAAGAAGTGACACTTCAGTCATCTTTGGGAGGAATACAGAATCTCTAGGAAGACAAGAGAAGAGCAGAAATCTGGACATAAGACTCAGCATGTGCAAAGGCTTGGGGGCCAGGGATGTCATGGATTTTTGGTAAAGCATCAATAATAAGCATAATATCCCTAAAGGCAGTGGCAGCAGCAGAGACTGAAGATGTAGGCAGGAGCCTAATTACAAAGGGCCTGGATATCACAGTAGAGGGAATTTTGAGATGAAATATCACACAATCATATCTGTGTTTAATAACAGTAATGGATTGATGGATTAGAGGAGTGAGTTGTGGACCCCAGAAACCCAACTAGGAGACTACGTACGGCAAGAATTCAGTCAAAAGACAGCCACTTGCACCAGAACTGTAACCATGTGGTTGAAAAGGAAGGAACAGATCCAAGATATACTGAAGAAATAAAATAATAGGATATGGAAACTGATGAGATATGAAGAGTAAGGGCAACAGAGAGGTCTGTGAAGACCTAGGGCAGTGATGAGCAATCTTTTGAGCTTGGTGTGTCAAAATTCGCCAAGAAACTGAGCATAACTTGGGTGGTATGTCACTTCGAGAAAAATGGCCTAACCGGAAGTCCCAGAACTAGACGCTCTGTGCCAGAGTTCTGTTGTTTTGGTCTACAGACCTCCAGCACAGAGTGTCTACACTACAGCAAATGTTTTATCCTCAGCTACTGTACCTGGCCATGCAGGAGCCAAGGATGAAATGTCTTTCTCGGCACATGGCCCCATACTTCTCTAGTATGCGGCTGCATGCAGTCGTGTGTCATCAAAAATGGCTACGCGTGTCAGTGCTGACACGTGTGTCATAGGTTTGCCATCACAGACCTAGGGTTTTGGCTTGAGCCTGGATGGAGGAGGCTGCCCCTTGGTGGGATGGGGGACAAAGAGAGAGGAGCAGCTAACAATGAAGTCATGCTTATATTAAGGTAAAAATATCTCTGAAATACCTAGGTATTGATTTAACAACAACAACCAAAACACCTTGGGTATGTAACCAGAAACTTAAGAGACAGGTGTGGTTCAGAGGAAGAATTTCTGGAGGCCTCACATAATAGTGGGCAACAGGGCCAAGAACTCGGACCTCTTGTCTCAGGAGAAGTGGAGGAAATTCCCCTATATACAGACTGATAATGCCTCCACACAGAATGCCTTAGTATCTGCAGCAACTCGCTATAGAAAATGCCTACAGGAATGCAGTTAAACAAAAGGGATAGATCTGAAGCCACACTTGGAATGGCAACGAAAAGAAACTCAAGACTAATGTTAAATTGACTGGGAGTAAAGTGTGGAAAATAACCACATTAACCACTTAGAAATGCTGTGTTTCCCTGTGTCCACATGTTCTCTTTGACCTGACACTGTGCCCCTTCTTCACAATAGGAGCACTAAACTAATCCATTCTTTGTGTGTGAGCATCAGCTTTCACTATCAAGGCCAAATTCATCCAACCAAATATTCTTGTACCAGAGCTTCTACACTGTACCAATCACAATTGCAAAATAGCATTGGGGAGAGACTACATTGTCAAAATGAGCTATTTGAACAGCAATCGCCATTTACCAATATTAGACAAATCTCAGATTGATGGCTTCTTTGGTTGTACCAATAAATCAATTAGAGCTGCCCTATCTAGCACACTGGCCACAAACCCCATGCAGCTATTGAGCACTTGAAGTGTGGCCAGTCTGAACTGAGACGCACTGTAAGCAGAAAATGCATGCTGGATTTTGAAGACAGTATGAAGAAAAGTGTGAAATGTCTCATTCATAAATTTTATATCAATTAGATAGGAAAATGATAATACATTGGTATACTTAGCTAAATTAAATATATTCTTAAAACGACATACTGTTTTTTCTTTTTAAATGTGGTTACTAAAAAGTTTAAAATGATTCATGAGGCTTGTATTGCGGCTGGAATTATAATTCTATTGGCCAGCACTTAGTTAAATATTCTCCTCTTCTGGACATATATAATGGCATGTTCTAGGCACATATTATGCCACATTTTCTTATTTATCCATAAAATTAAAAACAAAGTAACAGTGCAAATGTTATTAGCTCTACCCAAGAACCTACCTAATGGTGATCTATGATTTACTCAACCTGTGAAATAAATGAAAAGTTGATTTAAGAGCTAAATCCTGCTCTATTACTATCACATATATTAGCACTGAAGTTACCTTCAGAAGCATTGATTTTTGGGATAGTTAATGACAGCTACTCATATACATGTGGTAAATATAAGTCCCCCCTTCCAAATTTGTAGACTAAAGAATAATAGAAAGTCCATTTATGTTCTTGGGGTTATTCTAGTTCTCAAAGCTCACTGTTTAAGTAAGGACTTTGGTCTTTATCAAAGTGCATAGTATCCTACACTGTGTTTTCTAAACTTTTCCCTAGTGTTAAATACAGTGTTTTATTTGGGAATCTTAGGAGAAATGACTACATTTTAGTTTCCCCATTTACAAAAGATGTCCATATGAGTTCACGCTCTTTGTGTAAGATAAAGAAAACCTTACAAGGCTAAATCGGATCCCCCTTCAGGCATTTGTATTCCTTTGATGGCACTCTGTTATTACCATTAATGTAGTAATTCCCTTTGGATATCAATGTGGAGTTAATTTACCCAATTGCTATCATCCACTTGTATTAAAAGTATCGCACTTAGTGAAAGTGGCCTTCGGCAAAGTGATTGTCTCCTGCTTCTAGCTGCCATTTGTTTCCAAGGGAAAATGATTGGGTTGCTTTGTGGACTCTCTAACACTTTCCTTTTTGTTTGTACAACCTTGACAGAAGAAAACATGTTTATTGCCTAACATTAGATATGAACACTTAATAAATCCTTGTTGGATGAATAAGTAAATGAGAAAATAACAGTCAGGTGTTTTTTTCCTTCTCAGCAGCTTTGCCGCTAAGAGTTTCCTCTTTTCTTGCTTGAGATGTAAAGAACAGATTTGACAGGGAAAATAAATAGCATTTCCATCAATAAATTAAATCCCCTGTTTTTTATATTTCAAAAGTTCTCATGTCACTCTCCCTCCCCTCCCGCAGTCATGTTACATTTTACCTGCCACACTCATATTCCAGCTTATTTATACAGCGTGAGACAGTGGCTTGGGTCCTCTCCCCCTCCTTCTAACCAATTGACTAGCTCCCCCTGCAAGTGTAGCCGGGACCACCAGCCCTTAGGAATGGCCACCCATGGCCCTATTATCCCATTTGATGAAGCCAGTGGCCTATGTATTTTCTCATTCATCAGCGTCACCCAGATGGTTTTATAAATTCTTCAGGGCCAATGGTATTTTTTTGGCACATGGTGGAAAAGGGCTTTGAGCCAGCCATGGGTTTGAAAGCCCAGCAGTTAGCAGGATGGCATTTGTGGTGCATTGCTGGCCCTTTTATCCACCTTCTGGGGTGTGGGGCAAGCCTTGCATCCCACATTTGCCCAGCCCTACTCTTAAAGTGCCAAAGCCATCATTGTGTGCACATAGGTGCCCTCCACTGGGGAGACTGAGTAGAGGTATCCCTGTGCCTGTTCCCAGTACTTCCTCTCAGGCAGCTGCCAAAGCTCCCCGGGCTCCTGTACCGCAGGGAGTTCTGAAGCCAGTTTCTGCAGCTCCTATGATAAATTTTCTCAGAAATCAAGCTGTCTCAGGAGTTAGGTGATTCAAATGAGATGAACTGATGGATTAGAATAAGCTAACACTCAACCCTCCGATCACTCCCAGTTTACAATGAGGCAATGATGAATTCAAACTCTTTTCCTCCTATTTCTTCATTTCTAAGCTGGTCATGGGGAGAAGGGGGATGATAGAAAGAGGGTGGGCTTTGGGGCCAGGGAGCCCGCTCTTTCTCTACTTATCAGTTCCATAGCTTTGAGAAACCCAACCTCTTGGAACCTTCATTTCCCATTTATAAAATAAGGTTAAAAATATCTGATTAGTCCCTGGCTGGTTGGCTCAGGAGTAGAGCATGGGCCTGGTGTGTGGAAATTTGATTTCTGGTCAGAGCACACAGGAGATGTGACTATCTCTTCTCCACTCTTCCCCCACCCTTTCCCCTTCTCTCTCTCTCTCTCTCTACCTCTCTCTCTCTCTTCCTCTCCCACAGCCATGGCTCGAATAGTTCAAGCAAATTGGCCCCGGGTGCTGAGAATAGCTCTGTGGCCTTGCCTCAGGTGCTAAAATAGCTAAGTTGCCAAGCAATGGAGCAGCAGCTCCAGATGGTCAGAGCATTGCCTGTAGAGGGCTTGCCAGGTGGATCCCAGTCCGGGCCCATGCGGGTGTGTCTGTCTCTTTGCCTCCCTACCTCTTATTTAATAAAAGAAAAAAAAAAACCTTGCTTATCAAAACTCTTATAAGGATTAGATATTTTTTAAAAAAGTAAAATACTTTTTTCACTCCATATAATGTTATCAAGGTCCATTCATTTTGTTGTAAATGATCCAATGGCATCATTTCTTATGGCTGAGTAGTATTCCATAGTATATATGTACCATAGCTTTTTAATCTACTCGTCCTATGACGGACACTTGGGCTGGTTCCAGATCTTCGCTATTGTGAACAATGCTGCCACGAACATGGGGGCGCATTTCTTCTTTTTGAACAGTGCTATGGTGATGGGTATGCAACATAATTGAATGATAAGATAACTTGGAGATGTTTTCTTTGAACATATGTACCCTGATTTATTAATGTCACCCCAATAAAATTAATAAAAAAAAATTTTTTAAAAAGTAAAAAACTTTTTTAATGGTAAATTTTCAATAAATGGCAATTACTATTAGTACTAAATATATTACTTAAATATCTTATAAATTAATATTGCAATATATTTTATTAATATACTATATTATATTTACAACTAATACCAATCTTGTATAATATATTAATATATTATGTCACTATATTACTAAATATCTACTGAAATGTATATATTGCCATATTAAAATATTAACATATTATAGCTATTATACTATTTACATAGTACTTTACACTGTAGTAATATATTGTCATTAATTCTTAGTTCTTTCTTTTTTAAGTGAAAGGAGGGAAGATAGTGAGACAGATTCCTGTATGCACCCCAGTCAGTATCCACCCAGCAACCCCCACCTTAGGGCCAATGCTGAAATCAACTGAGCTGTCCTTAGTACCTGAGAACAACACTTTATCAACCAAGCTATCCTCAGTGCTGGGGCTGGTGCTTGGACCAATTGAGCCACTGGCTGCAAAAGAAGAAGAGAGGGAGAAGGGGGAGAGGGAGGGGAAGAGAAGCAGATGGTTGCTTCTCATGTGTGCCCTGACTGGGTATTGAACCGGGGACATCAGCATGCCAGGCCAATGTTCTACCCACTAAGCCAACCGGCCAGGGCCCACAGTTATTTCAAAGTATTGATTAATATAGTTTTGTACTAATACAAGGAATTAATTTGTTTTACTGTTTTTTAACTCATTTGTGTTTCTTATTTGAGATACACTGGCAGTGAAATAAAATAAAGTCAGCATTTTTTCACATTTTCTTAGAGTAAGCACAGGCTTTTTTTATCTGGAAAAGAGTCATTTAATTTTGCAACAAAAATAGAGCTATTAAGACGTTTTGGAATAGAAAGTCCTGACTATAAGTCAGGAATCACAGTAACCCCAAGCTGAAGTCATTGCTAGCCCTCAGTTATGGTTCCTCTACTCTACAGTCTCCTAACCTGGAAACTATTAAAACACTTCAGCAATGTTAGCTATTGTTACTAAACAGAAATGACAAGATAGGAAACAAAAAATAAAAACGACCTACCCACTAGTTGTTCCTGAAAATTTTGCCACAGGACGTCCTGCCCTGTGGGATTTGCCTATCCTGTTTCATGGCGATAGTTCTATACTGCAGCGAGCCAGCTGCTCTGGCCTCACAGCGTCTGCTCAATGTCCAGGATTTGTTGAACCTAAAGGAGCCCTTAGAGACCTGTAAGGACTTTGTGTCCTGAAGTTAGACAATAAATACATAGCAAAAGCCACAATTTTGCTTGCTCCATGCTACCTGTTAGGCAAACAGTGTGAACAAGATATGGTGAAACTTGCTCTCAGGAAGCTCCTGGCCCATTGCAAAGGGAGCAAATATACATGTGGTAACTGTGTGTGAGGAAGGCTGGGCCCAGGTAAGCAGAGTGTGCAGTGGACCCACCCTAGTCTTGGGCATCAAAGACTTCACAGAGGTAGGTTTGAGCTGGCATGTGGGACAGAGCATGCTCAATGATCTGACATGTTCAGGGAGCTGCAAGGCCTTCCATGAGGCAACTGGGTAGATGTCATGTTTCTTCACCATGTGGTAGAAGGATCATCCAAATCAGAGTCCTCCAGCCTTTTGGTAAAATGCCAGTTCATCTCAGACTTACTGAATCAAGATCTCCAGGAGAGAGGCTGGAGACTGTTAAACTACCTCAGGCGATTGAATGGTTCAGCTGAAGCCTGAACACTGCCAGGGTAGAGTGTCAGGAAGAACAACAAAGAAGCACGATGCATAATCAAGTCAAGCCTGGAAGTCCAGCCTCGATACCTGAACTTTTTCATGCCAGTACCAAGTAGTGGTATGCTAGAAATGGCTAACAGCTAGTGCTTGGGTGGGAGGGCCCTATTTCATAGCTAGTTGATTTCTGGATTGTAACTACAATAGTAAAGATCACATGAAAAATATGTATGTTCAATTTTGTAAGATCTAAAGCACAAAAGACAAATCTTTTATTATTATTATTAAGGGGCCAGTTAAGAGACAATAAAACCAAGCATCAGCACAGGAGCATGATTTTCTTGAGTCTCAGAGAAGAAACTTTTTGGCTTAAGCTGAATCGACTGTCTTTCGCAGACCGGCATAAAATTTCTGGCAAACCAGCGGTTGAAAACAACTGTTCTATACAACTTACATATCAAAATTATTTGTTGTGAAAGCCCTTATTTTAATTAAATCTGATTGATACTATAAAAGCATCTGTTTTATTCTGTGCTCTTGATAGGGTAGGCCCCAGCTTCTCAGAAATCCTGCAGGCAGGAGTTCTCCTTCTATGTCTGAGCTAACAGAATCGTCCTGAAGATAAATCACTGTTGTTTCTACTGCAGTCAGGACTATGACAATTCATTCCACACATGTGTCCAGACATACATTTCTGCACGGTATTCATCTGTATATTTGTTCATGCATTCATACTGGTAACAGCTAATATTTATTATGGTGTGCCCAGACATTATAGGCATTAACTATTTACTTCTCACAATAACCTATGATAAAGGCTATTATTTATGTATCTTACACAGGAGGAAACTGAAGCTCAGAAAAGTTCTCCCCTTGTAAGTGGTGGAGATAGGGTTTGAACCCAGATAGTCTGATTAGGGTATGTGATGGTGCCTCATTCCTCTCCTCTTCACAAACCAAATAAATTGCCCCAGAGTCCCCAACTTCTTTTCCATGATTCACTGATGTCTTAAAAACAGTCATTTGTAAAAGAATAAAGTTGTATCTTGTTCACACCCAACTTAGTTCAGTGGTTCAATGAAAACATCACAGTGCAGTCGATCTTTGTAAAGGAATTCGATGCATGACTTATAAATAAAGCTTTTTCTGTTTTTTTTTTTTGGCTTTATGGTAAAAATTCACAGCATCATAAAACCATGGAATGTCTTAAAGGCTTCTCCTGGCTTCTCAAGTAGGATCCCCCTTACCTTTCTCAGAGGCCTCCTGAATAGAAACTGTATCAGCCTTCCTCAGGAAAACATTTTAATGTCAAGAAACAGTGCCTTGAATTTAAACCTGTCATGCGTCAACTCCAGCAGCTTTCCTCTTGGTTAAGCCTCCATTAAGATAAAGTATAGCCTGTCATTAGCTGGTGAATAATGCTGTGTATATTTAACGTGTTTGAAAGTAATTGTCAAGCCCTCCTTTAGTCTGACCTTGCTCAGACTCCACCATCTTTCAGTCCTTATTGCTATCTACCTCACAGAGCTCTTAAAAGGGACATTCCCATATTTAATCAGAATCCATGTATCTATCAAGTGGGTAGAACACAATGGAACGTTTCAAGTTCTGTTGTCTCGGGAGACCTGGCAAAGTTTCAGGCAGATTCAGCATAATTCTAAGTGACTTTAAAGCCTTCATATACTGTATGATAATTGATCTAAAAAGCCAAACAGCCTTTGACTATGCTCTTTTGATGCTTCTTTTGCTATCTATATTGCCTGTAAATTTAGAATTTTTCACATCTTACATCTTATATCTATATCAAAATTGCAGTGTGGTTGAGACAGTTCTTGAAAGAACTGTTAACGATGTGTGGCACTTACCCTGGGTATCTAAGAGCAGGACTTGCAGGACACTGTTCTTGTGTTAATTTCAAATCCTCATTCTTTATAAGCTCAGCTTCCATTTCCCAGTAAGTGTCCTTTTTATAAATGGACTGGTCTTTTCAGAAGACTTACTTTAGAAAACTACTTTATCAGAAGACATTCCTTTAAAAGAAAAAGTAACTATAGTGTAGTAAATGGCACAATGCCTTTGTGGCAGAAATAAGAGCGGTTCAGACAAATAAAAAGCACCCTCTCTGGGGAATCAGCTAATTGTAAAGGAGATGTTCAAGGCAGCAGTATCACAGTATTCTAAAAACCCTAGTTAGCACATAAAATAGTTACTAAAACCCTAGTTGGCACATAAAATAGTTTGTGAGTTGGCAAATTAAACTTTTTAAAAATTAATACTCCATTCTTTATAAAGAGGTAAATTTTCTGACATATAACATTAAATTAGCTTCAGGTATATAACATAATAATTTTATATTTGTACATATTTCAAAATAATCACTACAATAAGTCTAATTAATATTCATTCTCCAGGTTAATTATAGTCCAGTTGCAATTCACTATGTAAGCCTTTAGAAAAAGAAAACCTGTATTTTTGTTCAGACATAAAAGGCCTCCAGTCTTAAAAAAATTAGATACAGCAATTCCACTTCTGGGTATATATCTAAGTAACTAAAATCACTACATTGAGATATCTGTACTCCCATATTTATTAAAGCATTATCAATAATAAATAAGACATAGAAACAATCTAAATGTCCACTGACAAATGAATAAACAATGTGATATATATATGTGCATATACACACATAAATACACATATGTGTATATATACACATACAATGGAATACTATTCAGCAATGAGAAAGAAGGAAATTCTACCATCTGTGATAACATGGATAAAAATTGAGGGCATTATGCTAAGTGAAATATGTCAAACAGAGTAAGACAAATACTGTATGATCACACTTATATGTGAAATCTGAAAAACAAAAAATTAAAAAAAAAAACCCAAGGCATAGTAAAAGAGATCAGATTTGTAGTTAATAGAGGCAAGGGATGGGGTATAAGAGAATTGGATAAAAGTTGTCAATAGATACAAACTTCCAGGCTCTGGCTGGTTGGCTCAGTGGATACAGCGTGGGCATGCAGTGTTCCCAAGTTCAATTCCCGGTGAGGGCACCCCCCCCCACCACCTTTTGTCTCTTCCTGTCTTGCAGCTAGCAGCTCAATTGTTTCAAATTTCTATCCTGGGTGCTGAGAATAGCTCAGTTGATTTGAGCATCGGCACCAGATTTGGGTTGCCATATAGAATTTGGTCAGGGCACATGAGGTAGTCTATCTCCTCTCTTCTCACTTAAAAAAAAGATACAAACTTCCAGTTATAAGATTAATAATGTACTACATGATGACTATAGTTAACACTGCTGTATGGTAAACATATTTGAATGTTTAAGAGACTAAATCCTAAAAGTTCTCATCGCACACAAAAATTTTGTAACCATATGAGATGATGGATGTTAACTAACCTTGACATATATAATGTATGTCAAGTCAGCTTGCTGTACGTTTTAAACTTATTCAGTTCTATATGTCAATTATATCTCAATAAAACTGAAAGAAAAAAAAGGATGGTTCTCTAGCCAAGCCATTTTCTTCTCCTCCATTCTCCTTCTCTCCCCTTCCTTCTCCTTTCCTCTCCTCTTTTCTTTTCTCCCCTTTCTCCTTCCTTTGCATCTTTTTTTGACACTGCAGCTTCTCCAGAACACACTCCTTACATCCATAGGAAGTATAGACTTGGCTTGATCTCACGTGGCCGTAGCCAGGTGTTCTCTGTAAATTTTGCAGCAGGCTCTGGCAAGCAGGCATCACAAGAAGCCGAAAAGGAGGGGGCTTCTTTGCCTACCTCACACACTGGGAGCAGTACACAAAGAATGAAAGGGAATTATGAAGGTTGGAGGATTAACAATTAAATTTAAAAAGGACACATTTAAAAAGTATGCAAAGACAATCATAAAATTCCTTCCTTTACCCTCATAGGAGAAACAACTTTATCAACGTTTCTTTTTCTTCCATCCCTCCCACCTTGCCTCTGCAAATATCATTTGTTGTGGTTAGAATTCTGAGGCCTTGTGTTGTGGCCTGCCAAGAGGCCAGTCAGAAGTACATCCATCAGCCTAGAGACTCTATGAGATTGCATTATATATAAAAGGAAGAATAAAGTACCCAAGCGAATTCATCCAAAAGCCAATCGCTGTGCTCAGCCCGAGTATCACTGACAGCACACTGACTGTGACATGGGGAGGCCAGCTGCTGTGTTGTCTGTTTCTAGGTGAGTCATGTGTGGCCACCACCCAGGAGAAAGTGCGTGCTCAGGTGCCCTCTGTGCAAATGCCTTAATTTTAACACTTGTGAACAATTTGCCCACTCCATTTTGCCACTTCCAGTTAACCTTGTGCATATTTATGAGTCAATTATGCAAATCCCAAGATAAAAACGCATTAAGCACCCATGATTTAGACTGGTTAGGTCTATTACATGGCATAATGAAATTACTGCATGATGTCCAATTTACCTCAACACTCACTTTAAACTGTCAGTAAGTTATTCAGTAACCATACATACCAAAACTGAGCTCTAGGAGGCTTTCTTTGTCCAGCCTATCATGACACCATGAAATCAGAAACTCCAAGTTAAATCCTTACTGAAGGGAGAGAATATTCCAAAATAGACTTTAAAGGGCATAGTGTGGATCAAAGGTTAAGAATGATAACATGTTGTCCCTCATGAAAGAATTTAGATCAATTTTTAAAAATCACAGGGTAATGTCACCTGATCAGTGGTAGTACAGTGGAGAGAAAGTCAACCTGGCACACAGGTTCCAGGTTCGAAACCCCGATATGGCCGGCTTGAGCTCATGCTCACCAGCTTGAAACCCAAGATGATGGCTTGAGCAAGGGGTCACTGGCTCAGCTGGAGCCCCCCAGTCAAGGCACATATGAAAGCAATCAATGAACAACTAAAGTGATGCAACTACAAATTGATTCTTCTCATTTATCTCCTTTCCTCTCTCTCCCTCTCTCTCTCTCAAAATAAAAATAAAATAAAAATCAATGAGCAATGTCAACAACACAAGACATAGCAATTTATAAAGAAACTAAAGCTTAATCTCATCAGTGAGAGTTTTACCCAGTGGGTGTTGTTCCCCGAGTCATGATGATACTGTAGGTCACTAAATTAAAATGTAATTTCAACCTTTAATACGGAAATATTGATTTCCAGAGTCAGAAATAAGAGATTAGAAAAGAATTCACCAAAAACAATTTCACACACACACACACAAACACCTTGAAACCTAAAAATTAAAAGGTTTGAATGAGAGTCAGTTCACCATATAGAGATTTTATGTTTGAACCTTGTGGGACCTAAACCCTCACAGTTTCAGTGTTCATTAGATGACATGATATTTAATGAACAAGCTATGATGTGGATTAACTTGATAAAATATATGAGTGGCCTGACCCACTACCATCCATCTCTTCCCCCACTATAACATGCCATTTTAATAGGCTCACAGTGTGATTTATACTGTGCTTGTGTCCCTACTCATTTGCATAGGGAATGCCCCTCAAAGTCTATGAGAACTGTACTTGCCTGAGGTTATGAGCTCAGATCTGCTGATCTGATGGGAGCCTGAGAGTAAACAATATTATAGGACAAAGTGTCTGGGGTAGCAATTTCAAAAGTGGACAAATAAAAAGATTATACTGCCATCTACTAAGGCATTCAAACCCCATCCTGTCAATAGAGGGAAACAGGAATCGAGCACTATTAGCCATTCTCTCTGCAGTGGTACCTCTATATGAAACAGTACCTGCTATTTCCACAGCACCTTGGATTGAGGTCTGCTGCCTGCAAACATCATAACTTCAGCTCCATGTTCGGGGAGAACAAATGGATCATGGATGGGCTATCCCAGTAGATCATCCAGCCAGCCTAGGGGCTGGGATTAGAACCTTTGGTAACAAACTCTCACTTGGGGCTATCCTTCAAATGAATGATGACCAGAGGGCTAGTGAGCATGACAGGGAGATTGAGAATTCTCCCAAAGGATGGGACGCTTCCATGCTCAAGACCTTAGTGTTAGCGTTATCTTAAAACATTGTGGTTATGCACATTAACTAGCAGGAAAGAAAATGTTCAATGACAAGAGAGTCTATTTGTGCTGAAATCACTATATAGAGCATCAAAGAGATGAGGTCAAAGCCTTCCTCAGTTGGCTTTAACTCTGCTGTGTGCTTGTGGAGCCAATTTTCCCCTGATGCTTTGGAATTTTCTGAATAAGAAAAGTAATATTTCTATTATGATTTAGAACTTTTGGTCCACCCATTAAAAGTTCTATGTGGATTTAGCAGAAATCAAATAGCCTCTTCACTACCTGCGCTTTCAACAGAACGCACCATCTTTGAGGCAACCCTATCTCAAGAAATAAAAACAAGCTCAACTGGGCAGAACAAGTTCCCCTAGCTGCCTGGAGACTGTCAGCAGTTCCCCTGGAATATTTCAGTCCAAGTTCAAGATGTCAGGCTAGTCCAGCGCTCTACATGTTTTTCGGCTGGTCTGGTAGTTCTCTGAAAACATGCTGGCTTCCAGAATGCATTAACCTACTTTCCACAGAGGGTCCCCTGGCCTTGTTCTGAAGAGGAGGAGGAAAGAGGGAGATTTTAAGTGGGAGCTGGGCGTGCTCTGCTTTCCATGTGTTACTACTACTCCTGCTCATCAGCAATGTAGCCTGAGCAGTCGGTACTTCCTGCAATGAACAGCTCCCAGGACTGCACGGCCCCCAAGGAAGAGTGATGGGAAATCCTGCTAAAATATGGCTGTCTAATCAACCGAGAGAACTCATTTACTAAGATCCCCATTGTCCACGCTGACAGATGGCTCTCTCACTCCTGCGTTCCCTTTCTTGCACATCGCACTATCTGGGAGGCAAGCCTATTCTCTGAGAGATCCAGTTGCATTCACCAGCCTAGTTCTGAAACAAGACAAAAGCTCAGTGAGCCTCCTGCTCAGAGGCTGTCTGTCTTTTCTGTCCCTCCAAGCAGCATCAAAAGGAACCCATGATTCGTTCCCCTTACCTTCGTCCTCATCGGAGACAGGAGTCCTTCCATTTTGGTGGAATCCTCATGCCAGCTGCTCTCCTCTCCAAGTTACTCCCCGTGTGTGCAGTCCTTAAGCATCCCACATGAAAAGAGCCATGTCGGGAGGCGCCGGCTGCTCGCTGCTCCCTGGTGGCGCCACAGCACCGCCACCCTGTCTAACTTGAATTCCCAGTGCCTGAAAAGCGCTGTTCCTGCAGGAGCCTGCTCCTCTCCTAACCCTCTTCCCTCTCTCTTTCTTTCTCTTCTGTGCTCTCTCTCCTCCCTCTCTCCTCCCTCTCTTTCCATAATCTGCCTACAGCTCTCTGTGTTCCATGCTCGCTTGACAAACGATCCCTGTCTTAGGTACCACATTTGAGCCAAGAAAAGTGATCTGAACCAAACCGCAGGGGCGGCTTAACCCAGATGGGAGGCGAGGGGGTGCTGAGCTTTGCCTGAGTTCACTCTCTCTAAAGCTGAAAGCTGAAGGCACTGCTTTTTCCTATTCATTCATTCCTCTTAAGAAACTGGGACTGGACAGCAGTGTATCCAGTTGCCACCATTATTCAGATGGTTTTCTGGTTTGGGTGCAGAAAAATGAAAAAGAAATCTCACCACTTGGATATTTTCAAATTTGCTTTACTTAGTGTTGACCTAACATCTGGATAGTTAACTGGATGTTTGTTTTTTTTTTTTTGGCCAGATGTTTAGAAGCATAGCCTCTTCTTAGGAAAAGTTTCAAACCCAGATTTATGGACTCTGTTCCTGAACAGCTGGGCACTAAAGAAGAAGTATGTCTGCTCTTCAGAACTCCAAATAAACCAGGACAATTTTATTCAGCATTGCTAGTCACTTGTAAAAAGTATACAATAAAAAAAAATTTGCAAAGACCTGGGTCAGAACGTAATGAAGCTGAAAATATGAGATTTTCTTGAACTTTCTTATGCTTGAGATATTCTCTATATGGAAATAATTTAACATCTCTTCTTCAACTGGTGACTCCTTAATTGTAGCTAAGAACACCTATGCCATTACCAAAGATTTAATATCATGTATGTGATACTCATATACCATGTGTGAATTCACCAATCATATTTAAAGCTGAAACCCTCTGTTCCTTGTCTCTTGGGTGGAACATGTCCATCTAACTGCTGTTATGCCTGACTTTCAACACATCTTCAAGACTGGGCAATTCATACATTGTGCCCCATATGGTATCATAGACTGGCCCTCTTTAACCTACCTCTTCCTCCATTCAGGTTCTTAACTCTTGATTAACATGTTTTCTTCTCCAGTTCATACACATGCATTCTAAAGAACTTCAGATTCTACACCAACTATATTACCTCTTGTTTTGTTATTTCTTGTCTGGACCTTGTTTCTCTTGTTATTGGCTTAAACATTACTTTTCCTTGTTCGGCATCCTAGTGTTTGGGGTCACTTAATCTTTTTTTTTATTCATTCAGTCATTCAACAAATAGTTGCAATGTGCCAGCAAGTGCAGGAACCTGTTTTAGTTTTGGGTGACAAAGTGGAGAACAGGACAGAAAAAACCATGGTCCCCATGCCCTTCTGTTCTCTAGCAGATTTGATACAAAACTAATCAAGCCCTCCCCTCAGTCACCTTATTTTGTATATCAGCCTCTACTCATGTTATTCTATTTCTCCATAGGATCATCACCTCTCCCATGAGACTCTCCTTCCACCACAGTGCCATTCTCTGTGACCCTTCTCCTCATGGAATAACCATTAGTAACTTTCTCTGAGACAACTAAAAACTAATTTGCTCCACAAGAATTCTATTTCTTTTCTTTTTTTTAAAGGGAGAGTCAGAGAGAGGGATAGATAGGGTAAAACAGACAGAAACGGAGAGAGGTGAGAAGCATCAATCATTAGTTCCTCCTTGCCCTTGCAACACCTTAGTTGTTCATTGATTAACCTCCCACATGTGCCTTGACCGCGGGCCTTCAGCAGACCGAGCAACCCCTTGCCTGAGCAAGTGACCTTGGGGCCAAGCTGATGACCTTTTGCTCAAGCCAGATGGGCCAGTGCTCAAGCACGGTCTTCCTCATCCCAGTCCAATGCTCTATCCACTGCGCCACTGCCCGGTCAGGCAAGAATTCTATTTCTTGACCTCCATCTTTAATTCTATTCCCTCTCTTTTTCCCACATCCTCCCTCTATTGCCTTGAAGGCTTGAATTCTTTTAGGTGGGTGTTGGGCAGATAAAATATAATATGTTCACTTTGTTAAAGATGGCGCTGCCCACATGGAAGCCCGTCACCCAGGTGATATTATTTGCCCTTATGCTTGGGATGGGTGTGGGGGAAAGGCTGTAATGTAAACAGGCCAGGTCGTTATGGCCTAAGGCTTGGTTTTAAGAGTAAGCTTTTCCCCACACTCTTGACTGATTGGATGATGTGGGGTGGTGCACTCTCCTGAGGAATCCCATTGTGCCTCAGATGGGTGGCTTTGTATTGGAGACTTCCTTGTTTGTGTAGATTGGATTAAGGGTTTGGATTTCTACAGTATAAAGTGGGACAGACCAGTAGCTTGCTCTCTCTTGGTTCCTGAGGCATTAGAAAGGAGAGCAGATGAAGGCCACATGGAGGCCTGGAGAAGCAGCCAAGATGGTGGAATGCTGAGGAAGAAGCCAGTTTGTGTAGAGTTTGTGTAGAGAGAAGGAGATGGGAAACAGAGGTGAATAAGTCTGGTGAGCTGGAAACCTTTGGTTCTAGGAAACTCGGATAAGTCAGTAGCTTTGTGAGCACTGAATGAGTGGGTTTTGGAGGCCAGTGTGTGTTTTTGCTTGCCCGCCGGGTGCAAGCTAGAATTAAAGCTGATGGCTCACCAGTTCTTGGCTCCAGTGTTTCATTACCGACTGTTTGAATCCAATGAGAACCTGCATGGACCAGGTGACTGTGATAATGGCCTCGACTCCTGGCTTTACAGTGGGGAAGAAAACCACTCTTGACTTCTGAAGGTATTATTACTCATCTGCCTCATTTACTTGCCCCAAGCATTAAAACAAGCTTGCTACCCTGCTTCTTGTTGAGACATCACTCATTTCATGTACCATACTTAACCTTCGTCCCATTTGTTTCCTCAGTGACCTGAACAAGACTTTTGACAATTCTTTTCAAAACATTCTATTCTGGTCTTAATCTTTTCAGAATCCCAGAGACCCTGTCACTAGAATTACCAATCACCATCACTTTTCTAGAGTTTAGTCCTTGACCTTTATTGTTTTGGGCACACCTGATCACCCATCTCTTCTTACTCACTCCGACCCTAATCTCCTAATGGGTTAGTTTAAAGTGGTGGATCTGAGTGGTACTGTGTCAAGGTTAAAAAAAATGTTAAACTGATTATATGTTTAAAGCTGGTTGGTTTCTGACAAACTCCATCATAGTTTTCAGAACCAGAACAGGCTTCCTGAGCCAAAAGAAGAGTCTTTAGGGAAAAAAATTGAATATCTTATATCATCACACTGCTTAAGGTATGTGTAACTTTTCTAGGGGTTCACACCAGTCTCCCCACCCCTGGAGTCTGGTTTTGTCCACAATGTTTTCACAGTGGTCTGAAAGGCCCCTGACTAAACCAAACTCCTGGGAATAGATGGGACCCAGAACCAAATTAGGATCTTGAGATGATGCTGGTGGTGGTGAGGAAGATGAAGATAACAATAGCTGTTGTGCACTCCCCTTGTACTACGCACTGCACTGGCTAATTTTCATGCATTAGCCCATACAGCCCCCTCAGCTACCCTATGAAGAAGGAACTGCTCACTGTATTCCACAGAAGCTGCAGTTAAGTAATTTTTCCCACACAGCGACCTACACTGAGCTCCATGAGGCCACTGCTAGCTATGACATTTCCTTCTCATCTCCTCCAGCAACATCAGACATAGAAATAGTTAAGTGCACATTTAATGGTCTCTTCTGTATTAGTCAGGGGCTGCTAACTATTACCTTAGGCAATTACGTTAACTTTTAGTACCTCATTCACTTACTTGTTCATGGAACAAATATTCATCAGCCCTCCACATGGAAGGCACTTACTAAGCACAAGTCTTATGTTATTAAGATAAACAGCTATTTATAAAATGGAATATACCAGTTAATTTATTGCCCATCATTTTCAGGTCCTTTAAGAACTGATTACTACATCTCTTATGTATATGTATAAAGTAGCTCAGTTTATTAGGGGATGAGAGGGGGCAGGAGGACAGGTAGCAGTGGTGGTGGGGTTAGAAAGTGGTCTAGCCTGGGCAACAGATATGCGATGTTCATGCACAATAATTATCAGATCATTAGTCATCCCGACACTATGGAGAATGGTCAATGTTGCCAAAATATTTATAAGTGGCAATCATAACATCCAGACTTCTTTAACTGGAGGAGGGGGTGGAGGTTGCTCTCTGCTTGCAACTTTATGTTTCAGAAGAGTTCCTTCAGCTTCAAAAAGGGCAGAATTTACAATCTGGGTTAACTTAGCCTTGGAAGGAAAAGTCAATGAATATCAATTATATATACAGAAACTGGTAAAATATCAATTAAGTTTGCACTTCAGGGAAAGGGAATGTTAGCTGAAATCTGACTCAAGGAATCTCCATAGTGCTGTGGGGACCTTTGACCTACAGAGAGAATGTCCTTGCACCAGGAAACCTCTCTTAGCAAATACCCTTGTCCTATGGGTCATTTTTCTTCCCCATTCTGATGTTAAAAAAAAAAAAAAGAAAGAACTTGATAATGGACCTCTCTAGACCAGGAGCACTTGGAAATGTCACAAAGGCCCTTAGGTCATAGTCAGACATTCAGATTTCCTCTCTCTGATGCATTAAAATGCTGATCCTTTCTTCCACGCATCTTTACCATCTTCAAGGTTAATTTCTTTAGGCCCCTTGTCATTTCTGGGGACAGCAGCCAGTTGCACAATTGAAGGTCATTATCTGAGGATTGTATTGTCCTGCTTCACAAACACTTTACAACTTAGTAAGGTAAGAGGATTGTGTCCTAAAATCTGTATAGGACTTTCCTCTGTGACCCATCACTCTCTATTTCTTAGTGGGAAATATTTTTATTAAGACTTGAGCTTTAGGATGATAAAGAACAGAAAAGACCTTATTCCTGGTTGACTCCAGAAAGGCTGGGCAACAGCTAAGAGAGTCCCTTACTAACGCTGTAATTCTTCCTGCGCTCACTCTTCTGCTCTGCCCTCACCTGAGGCCGCACATAGTGACTTCGCTTTATAATGTAATATCAATGAATATTACCAAAAAAAAAATTTCAATCGCTACCTGCTAAAGCGTTCAATGAACACTGTGATTTAATATTCAAATACTTGAGTTTACGTTTGTATCCGTGTAAAGACAAGCATTCTATAAGTTACTGCACTATAAATATTATGTAGTGATTGACTTTTTTCAAGTGCTTTCATGTGTTACCTTTTTAAAAATCATAATAATCCTGTTATGTGTGTCAGGTATGAATTACCATTTTACAAGTTTTTGGGGGGGCAGCTTTTCTTCATTATCCTGGCAACGGGTCTCTACCTATCCCTGTATTTCATGGAAAAGTGTGAAGAATACAGTGACATTATTTTGCCAAGTGTTTGATAAGAGGTATTTACCTTCCTCCCTTCCTCTCTTCCTTCCTTCCTTCCTTCCTTCCTTCCTTCCTTCCTTCCTTCCTTCCTTCCTTCCTCCCTCCCTCCCTCCTTCCTTCTTTCCTTCCAGGTATTTGATTTAAGTGCTTTTGTCAAGAGGGAGGCATCTAACAGTTGCCTGGGCCTTAGGTCATTACCCCCGAGTCTGATTAGAGGACCTCTGAGAGCCAGATAAGGAGAAAGCCCAGCAAGGGCCACCGGGTGAAAGGCACCCAGGAAGCCACTGGCACTTTTCTTCCTTCTAATCCTCACACAGGGAAGCAGTTAGAAGCTCCTTTAACCCTCTCCACCCATCTCCTTACAAAAAAGGAAGATCACTAGCATCTGTATAGCCTCCTGTTTCTCATGGGGTATTTATTTCAAAGCTCCAAAATGAAGCATTGTGCTGAATGATATTATGTAAGGAAACTTTTTTCTTGATATTTTTATCAAAGTGTTCACTTTTCTGCAATTGTTTATCAAAACCTGGACTTGGATGAGACAAAAATCACAATGACTGACAGAGACAGGAATGTAAGCAGTTTCTGCTCTGCAGACGTGTTTGGGTACCTCAAGCTGTTTCAACAGAACAAGAACTTTTTTTCTTCAATGGGCCTATCCTGCACTCTAGGGCTATGAAAGAGACCTCCATCTTCACTGGAAAAGCACCTCATTAACTACTGAGCTAGTCCATGTTTGGCAATGGGGCACCGCAGGGTTCCTTCATGCCATACGCGTGTGTTAAGAAACATCTTTGTTTGTCTGGGCAGCTATAACAGAAATATCATACGTAGTAACAGCAGAAATTTACTTCTCATGTAAGTTCAAAATCAAGTTACTGGCATATTAGGTATCTTGTGAAGACCTGCTTTCAATTTCATATACAGCTTGCTTTTTTGTGTTCTCACAGGGAGGAAAGGGGAAGGGAATTCTGTGGGGTTCATTTTACAAGGACTCCTAACCTAATCATAAGGGTGCAGCCCTCATGACCTAATCACTACCAATGGGTCCCATCTCCAAATACTATGACATTGGGGATTAGGTTTCAACACTTGAGTTTTAGGGGGACATAAACATTCAGTCTATAGAAGAAAGAACCTATATATGTTAGACTCTGAGGTTACCAAGATAACAAATACTGATCTTGGCTCTTGAAGAATTCCAAGGATTAGAAATGTCAATCAATTTCACAATCTGAACGATACTGAGAGAGAATTAGCATAGAGAGTTGGATAATTAAAGTGGAACCAAAGGTGGGAAGAAGTACTGATTTGCCTGACATTGTGGATTAAAACTTCACCAAGGGGACTATCCTAATGGCTTCAGGGCTTCAGAGAGGAGGTCACTATGTTGGTGCTTAGGGTGGACAAGATGGGGGATGGGCAATGAGACAAGTGGGATTGAAGAAAGGATTTCAGGCAGAGATCAACACATGCAAAGGAAATACACAGGCAGAAAAGACTATGATACCTGATGACCAAGGTAAGACCACTGAGATGTGCAGAGTGCTGATAAATGACCTCCAGATTTTATGAACTCAGATGTTATTTTTCTTTTTTTATTATTTTTTGACAGAGAGAGGGACAGACAGGGACAAACAAGCAGGAAGGGAGAGAGATGAGAAGCATCAATTCTTCATTGCAGCACCTTTGTTGTTCAGTGATTGCTTTCTCATATGTGCCTTGACTGGGGGGCTATAGCAGAGCGAGTGACCCCTTGCTCAAGCCGGCAACCTTTGGGCTCAAGCCAGTGACCTTGGGGTCATGTCTGTGATCTCACGCTCAAGCCAACGACCTTGCGCTCAAGCTGGTGAACCCGTGCTCAAGCGGGATGAGCCCAAGCTCAAGATGGTGAACTGGGGGTTTTGAACCTGGGTTCTCCACATGTCAATCCAATGCGCTATCCACTGCACCACTGCCTGTTCAGGCTCAGATGTTACTTTTCTTGATTTTAAAACTTAACTTACATCTCTTCTAGTTTGAAAAAAAACTTCTATACCACACACAAATGAAATACAACCTGGTTTACTTTATGCTGTCAGTGTTCTCCTGAAAAGTTTCATATTAATTTATTTAGAATTCTGCAGGAAATTCCTTTCTATTATCAATTCTCATTCTTTTAAGTTATTTAACTTTACAAGTTGAAGCGTATACCTGCACAGTACTTGATGGTCTCTTTAATTAATAGTAGTGAGACCTCCTTAATAATAAAATTACATTGAGAATGTGACCTTTCCCATTCTAAATATTAAATGTGTCTCACTGTGCATTATTTTCATAGCTCTGAGGAGTTTTTCAAATCAATCCTGCATTTTAGATTTTGTTGGCCAGTTTTGACCTAAGGCACAAAAGAAAATAACTGCTTGATTCAATTCCTTACTGTGTCAAAAACATGAAATTAATGCTACTTATTGATGGGCATTATTTATCCAGTAACCTGGAATTGCAGTCTGTTTTGCAAATAGTATCTTAACCTTGATATCTAAATATGTGTCTTAAAAGTAAAACTACTGACTTTTTTATTCACAAACAGAAAAAGAGGCACCAGTATTTGAGGTCACAAAGTCATTGGCATTTGAATCAGACTTAAGGAATATTTCTGCTTCAATGCTAATAAAACATAATTTTTCTAATTCAGAACCTCAGTCCAAACCCGAGAAACCATATATTGAAAGTAAAGTGTATTGACTTTACACATAGTGTAATTAATCATAAGAACCAAGAGAAATCATAGGTTGTGGAGCACAGCGCAAAAAAATAATAAACAAACAAATAAAAGAAACCACGAGGCTTTATTTTAAAACTTTGCTATCGTTTCCTAGCATGGTTATGGAATGGCCACCTGGTCATGGCTGTAGAAAGGGATTGGACCTTTCAAAACCAGATCATCAAAGCTTTACAGATCTTATTTCCTGCATCTAGCTTGTTGAATAATCTTTATTTACCTAGCTTCTCTTAGCCAACTTTCAATTGTATCAAATTTAAAATGGGAAAATTACTAGTTTTCAAATGTTTCAAAACCTTTCTGGGGGAAAAATGTTATTTTCTTTACAATTTCAGCAAATTCATTTGCTCAACAAAAATTAAAGTTCTCTATGAGGGCACTATGCCCATCTCCCTAGAGGCACCCTGAATGTTTGCAGAAGCACATGCTCAAGCTAGGCAAGATGTCACTTCTTTTCAACTCTCAATGAAATAAATCTCTTGAATCGCTCATTCAAAGTGGCTCAGATGTGTGGTGTGTAGGTAGGTGATGCATCAGAAATGAAAGGAAGGAAGTTTGGGGAATTAAAAATGTGTTTCTCTCTCTCTCCCAAGGAAATGCTGGCTTTCCTTACTGTATCCTCCTCCAAGGATCACCAGGATGCAACTCTGTGGGCACAGAGGAGATTAAACAAACATGACCACTAACACTAGAGTGTTTCCCTTTCATGTCTGAATATGTTTAGACAGCTACACAACCAGAGAGCTTGGGATGAAAGAAAACAATGGCCAGGAGAGAGGAATGCTTTGAATCTGAGAATTTTGCTTACTTTTTCTTTGTGAAATCAACCCATGGTATTGCACATATTGATCATCCTTTGCCAGAAACTGTGTCTGGACAAGTCTGTCCTAGGAAAATAGCTCAGGAACAGCCTTTAATCTTACTTTTCCTATTATATGTATATTATGGCATAGCCTAAAGGTACTCTGGGATCTAATCTGCATGTCTGTTTCAAGAAGCCAGGAAAACATCGTTTGCATACAGCTCTTAATTCCTGGGAGACCCTAGAAGAAGGATTTAGAAACATTTAGAACTAAATGTTGTTTTATTTTTTATTTAGTCTTAAATATTCACAATAAATATATGTGTTATTTAACCCTAACACCTGCAGGTTGTTCTTGGGGAATGAGGTAAAACCCTAAGTGAAAAGAGAAGTGCTAAAAATTAGACCATTGCAGCAGAAACAAACCTCAGAGATTAGGCAAGAGGTACAACACTATATAGTTTTCCTGATCCAAGTTAACTATTTGAGAACTTAGACTAAGTCCACCAAGCCAGAGAACTATATCACTGAAGTGTCAGAGACATACTTTGGTTAAAGAAGGAGGCAGAGAGAGTATAAGGTACCATGTATATAAAGGGGTTATGCTTTGTGGGTAAGAAGCCACATAGATAGTAGTTAGCATTATAAGTGGGCTGATTATAGTAGCTTATGGTGAGGCAATGGCAGTAGCATGAAAAGTTGGCAGTCATGCTGGAGTATCTCCAGCAGCCATGTGAGAACAGTGTCCACAGTTGCAGCACAAGGGAAGTGACATCTTCAGCAATTCTAGGATGTGATGGTGGTGGCAGTAGAGAAAACTGGTACCAGCCCAAACAACCAGGAAATGTAATTCAGACTAGTCTTGGAAGGCATGCTGGCTGAGCTGGGCTGGATCCAGCAGAAGCAGCAGTGGCCAAGTTCCATACATGGGATAGAATGATAATGGCATTGATGTAGCAATAGGCATAGAAACAACTTCAAATAGCATCAGGCATGACTGTAGCCAGAGCTGAACCATTCTGAGTCAAGAGTAATGACAGGAGCAAGCTCCGATGATCAACAAAGCAATGGATTAGGTAGGGGCGCAGGCTGGGACCCATGTAGTTGAGTAAAGGAACCATGATGGAGACCCTACTGCTCTTTTATTTAATGTCACCCACGTGGGACCCACAGGAATAGATTGTGCATTTTACTTCCTCAAAATTATATTTATATCCTCCTGAGAGAGTAGAGGGTTTTTCAGACTCTGAGGCTGCAGCTGTTGGGTGAAGCCCCAAGATTTTTGACCAGGGAATTCAGCCAAGGAACTCTGTGGACTTTGACCACTCAAGGTCATCTAGAATATAAGTGGTACCCTTAAAGGATAATTTACGATAAGAAACAGCTCATATTCTATAAACACAAGGATGCTACTTCTCAAAGGCATTATAAGCCTAACTCCATTATATGAAAGCATAGGAAATTAGAGTTGAAATCTATTTCAGTTAGTCCCTCTACCTATTTCACAAATATTATAAATTGAATCCCAGAGAGCTCACTGGACTTCCAAAGATTACATGAGTCCTCAGCCCTCCTAATTCTCCTCCAACATACTCCAATAAAGAAAATCTCCTTACAAATACTGGTGGAATGACTTAGAATCTCTTCATGAATCTTTGCTCTGATTTGTATGCAATGAATTTCTCCAGTTACCCTGTAAAGTACATCGGGAAAAGACTGCCAGGTATGGTGGATGGAAGTTCAGAGTGAACGTGAGCCTGTCACAGAAAAGGTACTCAAGAAACACTGGCTGAATGATATATCTTTGGGTTAGAAATAGACTTATAGAATTTGGTTTTTATTTGAGTCCATAATTTGCCAGGAGAAAAGAAAGATAGGAAGAAAAAGAAAACAAAGAGAGATGGAACTACATAGAAATGTATGGCTCACATTACACTGGGGTGCTGACTAGAAAATACAAAAACAGATCCAACTCTGCCCTAGTAATTAGAATTACGTCATGCCTAAGCAAAAGATATTTTCCAATGGTGGCCAATCTTTGCTGTCCCCTAAAGAGAGCATAAAATGTGCCATTAGCCTTCTAGGCTATGCAGCTCTGGGCTTCCCCATTCCCATAAAAAAGGTGTGTGTGTGGTATATTCAAGTAGCCCTGAAAATGCAAATCCCCCATCTCTAACACCTTATAGAAAAGATATTCCCATCAACGTAGAGTCCTCTCAAATTTTATAGATCCAAAACTCAACTCTAACCTTTTTTTTTTTTATCCCAAATGAGCTCCCTGCCCAGACTTTCCAAATGCTGCTATGAGTGGTAATAATTCTTTCAGTCAGCCTTGTACTCACTCTTGTCTTCTGCTTCTCTTCCTTATGCCAACATCCCATGACCCAGTGCCTGGGCCATTTTGGTGGTCTTCTGTTTGCTTTCCCCGGTGTTTCTTTCCTAAATCTTACAATTGGGTACACATCATTCCCTACTAAAATATGTACAATGTACTGAGGAAAACAAAGTTCAAATTCCTTAATTTGGCTTTTAGAATAATTTACTTTTTCCCTACTTACCACCTCTCTCCTGCCAAACTCATTATTCAATTGTTTCCACTTCTCAGCCATGATTTCTGCCTCCCTATTTTTATTCCTTTAGCAAGAATTCCCCACTTCATCAATGAGATAAAGAGGGCAAAGTGCCTAATGCCCATTACTTAATAAGTGCTCAATGAATATTAGCTCTCTTCAAAGTCTACATTTACTTCTTTTCCTTCAGGAAGCTTTCCTCAGCTAACCAGGCCACTTCTTATTTATACTGCTTATTTGACAGTTAGCTTAGGTTACCTTTATGATTACCTTTTAACCTCAACGTCATTTTAACCCTCAATCACAGGCTCTCATAACTCTTTGTATTTCCATCGCTATGTATAGTGTCCAAACCATTGCTAATGAAAGTCCTTCATGGTAGCCCCATTCTCTGTATCACTAATAAGGAAATGCAATCAACTGCTTCTCTGTTTCCTATGCAGTGCATCAGACATCATGTGACCACACGGAAGAACAAAAAGTAGTATCAGGCTGTTGCTATGGAGACTTAAGAGCCATCTGAATTGCTATGGCATCATAAAAGCAAAATTCTAGTCATCAGTCTTTAACAGAGGGCTGTTTAAATCTAGCTCATATTTTTAGAATGTGTGACATTTAATACATTGATGAATATTCCCAGCTCCAGAATACATTTTCTGCTTTCATATACAGATGGGATCTTTTAGTTCAACTAGCTGGATTTTTTTTCTCCTGGTATAAGATCCATCTCCTTATGAGTGATTGCAACTCTTTATATATTAATTTCTTAGATGTTGCTTCATTCTTGCTTCCTCTTTTCTCTTTATTCTAGAATTAAAATCATTTTCTCAGTGGTTGCCTATTTCCAGTTCCACCAGACTATTCTTAGTTAGATGTACCATATTCCTACTTAAAACATCATCCAGGTCTTAATCACCACTGGTCTTACCTGATCTCACCATAAGTCTTAGTTGCTAGTAATCAAGAGTCCTGAGCCCCAACTAAAGGTGCATAACTGCTTCTCTGGTTATTCTTTATCTCTGAAGTTACCAATTCCTTGTCATTCAAGGGGATCTCAATTTATTGTCTTTTACAGGCTTTGTATAAAATCTCTCTTTTGGATCTGGAAAAATAAGTATGTCATTTCCACTTTTCCTCTATGAGAACTGCTAACACAATTTTGTTTAACTCTACATACGACTATTTTGGATATAAGTATATACACCCCCCCACACACACACACAGAAACTCACAAATACACTGTTTATCTAGTTTGAAAAAAGCTAAAAGAAATTGATTAGTTTGTTAAAAAATAACAACTCACAACCTAGTTAGCTTAGAAAAATGGTAAAAAATTGAATATACAAACAAGAAGTGCCCATTCTGTACAAAGAAATCTGTTATGTTAGTACACTGTTGGGTAGTAAGCTTCCTCCACTCCACATTGCTTTTATTCATCCAGCGTCAGCCTCTTCAAACCTTCTGGTTTATATAAGAGCCTTCTCCTTTGAACCTCTTTCCTTAAGAGAGTTTCAGGATCTCTTGGGTTATTTATTTTCTTCTCCTCTTTAAACCTCTCCAGAGAAGAGCCTTCTTGCTCCCTCTGCATTTTAGACAATAAGCTCCAGCATATCTGTGAGATTGGCATTGCCAAGGTATGGCTTGTGTCTGTGAGTTTCCAGGAACTGATGATGTCTCTATCTCTACATTACTAAATTTAAAAACATGACAAATTCCTAGAGATTTTGAGCATTTTTGGGTCAACTTTTCTTCCAGAGGTCAATAGAATCTTCCAGAAGATTATTTACTTATTCACTGTTACATCTATAATCACTCCCAACAGGCTACAGTTGTCAGGGCTGTGTACATAGCAATGTAAACTAAATATGTTTTCACAGAGAGTAATGCCACAAAAGGAAATAAAGGATAACAGCCTATATTGGCTGACTCTAACCTCAAGGACTGTACTGCTATCTTTGTCAATATCTAGGTCAAGTTGAATACTGTGTTCAGAAATTTCACTCTGGGCCAGCCATAGCTAATTTTCTTTTTTTGTTTAAATACAATTTCTGGCTATCCTGATGTGGTGTAGAACACACTCTTACTTCAGTAGATTTTAAATACATTTTGACTATCTGTAAAACAATGAACTGTACTCTACCTTGGTTTTTTTCCTTCTTAATCAGGAAATCAATATCAATCAACCAACCAACTAGCCAATCAATCAATCAACAATAATGCACCAAGGGATTGAGAACTTGCATTGAGAACTGTGCTGTAGAGGCAATCACAGAGCCTTTGCTGACACTTTTACTTAACTGTTTCAGGTCCGGAGACCTTGTTTTATTGATCAGAAACTAAATTCCCAGGAAAAAAAATATCATAGTGTATCGCTTTATAATCCTCACTGTGCCTTATCACATACCAAATGTGCAATAAAGTCATAAGGAGTAGATACAAAATAACATAGAAATGAATGCAGAACCAGACCCAGATGAGTCTTTAAGAAGCTTATAAATTTGTTGGGTAGAGAAGAGACAAGAAACCATTCATCGTTAATAAATGTTGGTCTATGCCATTACATAAGATGGTGTAGAGACCAAGAGTGCTGTGAAGATTTGGGAAATGGAGAAGCCAGTTAAAGAAAAGAATTATTGAGGAAGACTTTATGGCTCCCTGGATGTGTGGATTGGGTTTTCCACTGCAGGCAGAATCTAGAGATACAGAGCAGAGATGGAATAGTGAAAGAGAGTGGATGACCTCAAATGACAACTCTATGCAGGGCAAGAACAACAGACTATGCATCCAGAGCTGAATGATCCTCACTTAGACACCATGACATAGGGGTACTGCTTGTCAGAAACTGTTACTTGGACTCTCTGTGCTTCTAGTTTGCATCTTCAGCAATAATTAAAGGGACTTCAAAAAAAAACTAGATGCTTTATAAAGGTCAAAGATTAATAGAAGGGAGGGAAAGATGGAGATGGAGTAGGCAAATGTACCAACTTCCAACTCCCAGAACCAAAGTAGATTATAACTTGATTTTAAGAACCATCATCTGGATAAACCAACGTTGAACTGGACTGAGTGGATTCTCCAACCGGGAAACACTGAAGAAGTCACATTGAGACTGGTAGGAAAAGCAAAAACACGGAAAGAGCCGCCCAGCTCCCCAGAGCGAAAGGCAACCTGGAGAGACTCGTGTGGCAGGAAGAGAGGCTAGTGGAAGGGTAGGGACCTGGGTCCCAGGAACAAAGCCCCAGCCTACAGCCCCAGAGCCTAGAAGAGGCGTATGGACAGTATTTAGCTGTGAAACAGGTTAGGATACTGTTTGTGAGAAAGAGACAATTGTCTCAGACCCAGGATTCTTCTTAAAGGGATAGCGCAGAAAACCTCTCTCACAACCACTCACCTGGGACTCTGGGACACAGAGAGAGAAGAGAGGACTGGAGCAGCGGGAAGAGAGTGCAGTCTGGAAGGCATGGGGAGAAAAGCTTTGAGGGACAGCCACTCTAAACCCTGAGTTACTCCACAAATCTGAAACAATATTTTCCCTGGAACCAGCAAGAGGAAGCAGGACACCAGCCAAACAGGCTCCCCTGCGGCAATTAGAGCATAGTCACTTAGAAGGAAGGAGCTTTCAGGACTACACTATGTAGTGTTAGGGTCTGAGCTGCAGCGCCCCCACCCACGCTGCTGAGGGCTTGCTGGAGGGCGACAGCGGTGGGACACGGAAACGCGGTTCCGCGGTGAGGGTAGAAGCTGAGCCAGGCCCATGAGCTCGGTCTAGCCAGGTGGGGATGAAGAGGATGCGTAAAAGTGGTCCGGCAGCTGTGGGCCTACCCGTGACCCCACCTGTAGGAGAAAAGCGGGTGCCCGGAATGGGCAGAGATCCGCCGCTGGGCAGGGGCGAGCGGGCACACAGCCTCAACCAGCCTCCGAGGCTTGAAGCCCTGCACGAATTGGCTTTGCTCGCGGAGGTGGGGCAGAAGCCCAGGCTCAAAGTTGAGTGCGCACTAGCAGCCCCACCCAGCCAAGGAGCCGAGGTTGGCGGGGGCGGGGAGGAAGCCTGACTTGCAGCTGAGTGTGCATCAAACCCATCCAGCCAGAGGAACAGGCTTACAGAGACTCTCAGGTGAGCAAAAGTGCTCAACCTTGCCCTTGGTTCCCAGGCTCATGGCACGAGTGTGGTGCGCAATCTCACCTGTGGGAGAGGGGCAAAGGCCGAGAACCACTGAGGCTTATAGAGCCTGTCATGAGAACTCATGCAAAGGCGAGGCAGAAACTGCAGCAACAGCCGCAGCGGCTGTTGCCGGCAACACCCACGCCAAACTGCCCTAGGCAGTTGCAGAGGGGGTGGTGGGCCTGCAGACAGACCACACCTAGGGAACACAGAGGCAACACCCATTGGACTCCAGTAGCCACACCTTTCTTACACACAGACAAAATGGGCAATGCAAAATGGGCAGGCAGAGGAATGCAGACAAAATGGGCAGGCAGAGGAATGCAAATGATCAAGAGATCCCCAGAGAAGGACCTGAATGAATCAGATATAACCAAACTACCTGATGCAGAGTTTAAAATAATGATAGTTAGGATGTTCAAAGACCTTAGAGCAACAATGGATAGTCATTATGAACACCTAAATAAAGAGATAGCAAGTATAAAAAAGAAAATTGAAATAATAAAAATGAATCAGACAGAAATGACAAATATAGTATCAGAACTGAAGATCACAATGGAAGCAATTAAAAGCAGGATGGATGAAGCTGAGGATCAAATCAGAGAGTTAGAGGACAAAATAAACAAAGGCACAGAAGCAGAGCAGAAAAATAAAAGAGACTCATAAAATCTGAGGAAACTCTAAGGGAGCTCTGTGACAACATGAAGAGAAATAACATCTGCATCATAAGGGTTCCTGAAGAAGAAGAGAAAGAACAAGAAATAGAAACATTGTTCAATCTAATCATAGCTGAAAACTTCCCTAAATTAAGACTGGAAAATTTTTTACACATTCAAGAAGCACAGAGAACTTCATTAAAGAGAAACCCAAAGAAATCTACACCAAGACACATCATAGTTAAAATACCAAAGCTAAGTGAAAAAGAGAAAATTTTAAAAGGTACTAGAGAAAAAGGCTATCATCTACAAAGGAGCCCCCATAAGGATGACATCCGACTTCCCAACAGAAACACTTGAGGCCAGAAGGAATGGCAAGATATATTCAAAGTAATGCAAAACAAGAACCCACAACCAAGACTATTTTATCTAACAAGGCTAATGTTTAAATTTAAAGGAGAAATAAAGAACTTCCCAGACAAAAAAAAAAAAAACCTCAAGGAATTCATTAAAACCAAACTAATTCTGCAAGAGATGCTAAGGGGCCTGTTGTGGACAGTTCAAAGGGGGAAAAGAATATAGCAAAAGAAGAATATAGCTTTAAAGAATAAAATGGCAATAAACAACTACATATCAATGATAACCTTAATTGTAAATGGATTAAGTGATCCAATCAAAAGACATAGAGTAGCTGCATGGATAAAGAAACAGAACCCATATATATGCTGTCTATAAGAGCCTCACCTTAAAACAAAAGATGCACATAGACTGAAGGTAAAAGGATGGAAAAAAGTATTTCATGCAAATGGAAATGAAAAGAACACCGGGGTAGCAATACTTATATCTGACAAAATTGATTTTAAAACAAAAGCTGTAGTAAGAGATAAAGAAGGACACTACATAATGATAAAGGGAACAATTCAACAGGAAGATATAACCATTATAAATATCTATGCACTGAACATAGGAGCCCCGACATACATAAAGCAGACTTTGATGGATATAAAGGGCGAGATTAACAGCAATATTATAATAGTAGGGGATTTCAATACCCCACTAACATCACTAGATAGATCCTCAAGAAAGAAAATTAACAAAGAAACAGCAGACTTAAAGGATACACTAGATCAACTCGATTTAATAGATATCTTCAGAACTTTTCATTCTAAAGCAGTACAATTTACATTATTTTCAAGCGCTCATGGTACATTCTCTAGGATAAACCACATGTTAGGACACAAAAATGGTCTCAATAAATTTAAGAAGATTGAAATCATATCAAGCATTTTCTCTGATCACAATGGCATGAAACTAGAAATTAACTACAAAAGAAAAACTGAAAAATACTCAAACACTTTGAAACTAAATAGCATGTTATTAAATAACAAATGGATTAACAATGAGATCGAAGAAGAAATAAAAAAGTTTCTAGAAAAGAATGATAATGAGTACACAAAAACAGTACTGAGAGGGAAGTTCATAGCACTACAGCCATACCATGAGAGGCTAGAAAAAACTCAAATAAGCAACTTGACCCTGCATCTAAAAGAACTAGAAAAACAACAACAAATAAAGCCCAGGACTAATAGAAGGAAGGAAATAAGAAAGATCAGAGCGGAAATAAATGACACAGAGGCTAAGGAAACAATACAGAGGATCAATGAAACCAGGAGCTGGTTCTTTGAAAAGGTAAACAAGATTGATAAACCTTTAACTAGACTCACCAAGAAAAAAAGAGAGAGTACTCAAATAAATAAAATTAGAAACGAGAGTAGAGAAATAACAACTGACACAACAGAAATACAAAGTATTGTAAGAAAATACTATGCAAACTCTATGCCAAAATATTAGACAACCTAGGTGAACTGGACAAATTTCTTAAATCATATAATCTTCCAAAAATCAATCTGGAAGAATCAGAACACCTAAACAGACCAATTACAACAAATGAGATAAAAACAGTTATCAAAAAACTCCCAACAGAGAAAAGTCCTGGGCCTGATATCTTCACAAGTGAATTCTACCAAAAATTCAAAGAAGAACTAACTCCTATCCTTCTCAAGCTATTTCAAAAAATTCAAGAGGAAGGAAGACTTCCAAACTCCTTTTATGAGGCGAGCATAATTCTTATCTTGAAACCAGGCAAGGACAACAGAAGGAAAGGAAATTATAGGCCAATATCCCTGAAGAATTTAGATGCTAAAATTCTCAACAAAATATTAGCCAACCAGATCCAGCAATATATGAAAAAAATCGTACACCATGATCAAGTGAAATTTATTCTGGAGAGGCAAGGCTGGTTCAATATTCGCAAAACAATCAATGTGATTCATCACATAAATATAAGGAAGGACAAAAATCACATGATCATTTCAATAGATGCAGATAAGGCATTTGATAAAATCTAGCACTCATTCATGCTCAAAACTCTCAGTAAAGTGGAAATACAGAGAACATTCGTTAACATGATAAAGGCCATCTATGACAAACCCACAGCAAACATCATACTAAATGCACAAAAATTAAAAGCAATCCCCTTAAGATCAGGAACAAGGCAGGGGTGTCCCCTTTTACCACTCCTATTCAACATAGTTCTGGAAGTCCTAGCTATAGCAACCAGACAAGAAGAATAAATAAAATTGGAAAAGAAGAAGTAAAACTCATTATTTGCAGATGATATGATAAAACCCTAAAGTCTCATGTCCAAAAACTACTGGACCTGAGAAATGAATTCAGCAAGTTGGCAGGATATAAAATTAATACTCATAAATCAGAGGCTTTTTTATATACTAACAATGAACTGTCAGCAAAAGAAATTAAGGAAACAATCCCCTTAACTATTGCAACCAAAAAATAAAGTACTTAGGAGTAAATTTAACCAAGGAGGTTAAGGACGTGTACTCAGAAAATTATAAAACATTGATAAAAGAAATCAAGGAAGACACAAACAAGTGGAAGCACATACCATGTTTATGGTTAGGAAAAATAAACATCATTAAAATGTCTCTATTACCCAAAGCAATTTATAAATTCAATGCAATACCAATGAAAATACCAATGACATACTTCAAAGATATAGAACACATAATCCAAAAATTTATATGGAACCAAAAAAGAACACGAATAGCCTCAGCAATCTTAAAAAGAAAAAATAAAGCAGGAGGTATCACTCTTCCAAATATCAAGGTATACTACAAGGCCTTTGTACCCAAGACAGCCTGGTACTGGCATAAGAACAAGCACATAGATCAATGGAACAGAACAGAGAACCCAGAAATAAACCCACACTTTTATGGACAACTGATATTTGACAAAGGAGGAAAGAGCATACAATGGAGTAAAGACAGCCTCTTTAGCAAATGGTGTTGGGAAAATTGGACATCTACCTGCAAAAATATGAAACTTGACCATCAACTTAAACCATTCACAAAAACAAACTCAAAATGGATAAAAGACTTAAATGTAAGCCGTGAAACCATAAGCATCTTAGAAGAAAACATAGGCAGTAAGCTCTCCGACATTTGTCGCAGCAATATATTTGCCGATTTATCTTCATAGGCAAATGAAATAAAAGGCAGGATAAACAAATGGGACTATATCAAACTAAAATGTTTCTGCACAGCTAAAGACAATAAGAACAGAATAAAAAGACAAACCACACAATGGGAGAACATATTCCACAATACATCTGATAAGGGGTTAATAACCAAAATTTATAAAGAACTTATAAAACTCAACACCGGGAAGACAAACAACCCAATCAAAAAATGGGCCAAAGAAATGAATAGAAATTTCTCCAAAGAGGACATACAGATGGCCAATAGGCCTATGAAAAAATGCTCAATATCACTAATCATTAGAGAAATGCAAATTAAAACCACAATGAGATATCACCTCACACCAGTCAGAATGGCGCTCATCAGCAAAACAACACAGAATAAGTGCTGGCGAGGATGTGGAGAAAAGGGAACCCTTCTGCACTGCTGGTGGGAATGCAGACTGGTGCAGCCACTGTGGAAAACAGTATGGAGATTCCTCAAAAAATTAAAAATCGAACTGCCTTTTGACCTAGCTATCCCACTTTTAGGAATATACCCTAAGAACACCATAGCACTGTTCAAAAAGAAGAAATACACCCTCATATTCGTGGCAGCATTGTTCACAATAGTGAAGATCTGGAGACAGCCCAAGTGTCCATCAGAGAACGAGTGGATTAAAAAGCTTTGGTACATATATACTATGGAATACTACTCAGCCATAAGAAATGATGACATTGGATCATTTGTAACAACATGGATGGACCTTGATAACATTATACTGAGTGAAGTAAGTAAATCAGAAAAAACTAAGGACTATATGAGTCCATACATAAGATAGGATATAAAAATGAGACTCAGAGACATGGACAAGAGTGTACTGCCTACCCAGGGGGAGGCGGAAGTGAGGGAGGGTGTAGAGAGAGGGGAGGAATACAACTAAAACCAGATAGAAGGTGGAAAAAAATTAATAGAAAAAATTACCTTTTAATGAATAATAGAAACAGTGTAAATCAGCTTAAACATAGTACATTAGTGATAAACTAAAAATTATACATATGCATATATATACACACATCTATATTATATATAGATGTGTGTTATTATATATAGATGTGTGTATATATATATATGATATACTGATGTAGTCATAGTTGCTATTGTACTTATAGTTTGTTTAAGAAATATGTATGCTTACAGTTATTGCTATGAAGTTCTACTTTGAACTCTAGACTCCTCTAAGCCACTGGCACACTACTTAGCTTGGTGAGGCTGAGGGAAATGCATTATCCCTTACCAAGACCTTGGTGTTTTGTTTTGTTTTTCTGAGTTGGTATTATTATTATTATTATTATTATTATTATTATTGAGACTCGGGGAGGCAGAGGGACAGACTCCTGCATGTGCCACGACCGGAATCTACCTGGCAAGCCCCCTATTGGGCGATGCTCTGCTCATCTGGGGCTGCTACTCAGTTGCTCATTAACCAAACAATTTCAGTGCCTGAGGCAAAGCCATAGAGCCATCCTTAATGTCCAGGGCCAACTTTCTTCAACCATTCATTGGAGGGAGGGGATGCTGAAGACTTAACTTTCATAGAAAAAATCTTCTAGTATGTAATTCTTTTCCTTTTATTGAGGTGACTATTTCAGTGGCCTTTACTACAGTCATAATGTTGTACAGTCACTGCCCATATCCAGTTCCAAAATATTTTCATCACCCCAAAAGAAAATTGCAACCCAATAACAATAGCAAAAAATACAACAAACAATTGAAGCAGAGGATCTCAATAGACATTTTTTCCAAACAAGATATACAGATGACCAACAGGTACATGAAAGGTGCTCAACACCACTAATCATCAGGGAAATACAAATTGAAATCACAATGAGATATCACCTCACACTCCTAAGAATGACTTATCAAAAAGACAAGAAATGACAGTGTTGATGAGGATATAGAGAAAAGGGAATTCTCATGCACTTTGGTGGGAATGCAGACTGGTGCAATCATTGCGGAAAACAGTATGAAGTTTGCTCAAGAAATTAAAATAAAACCACCTTATGATCCAGCCATTCCACTTCTGGGTATTTATCCTTAAAACACAAACACAAACTCAAAACAATATATACACCTCCATATTTATGATTGCTAGGACATAGAAACAATCCAAGTGTCCATCAGTGGATGACTAGATAACTCAAATGTGGTACATATATACAATGGAATTTTATTCTGTCATAAAATAATAAAATTGTGCTAGTTGCAACAACATGGATGGACCTTGAGGGCATTATGTTAAGTGCAATAACTCAGAAAGAGACAAATTCATATGATCTCACTTATAGAAGAATCTAAACAAACACACACCAAAAACCTTACAAATACAGAAAACAGATTGGTGGTTACTGGAGGTGGGGATGAGGGTTTTGGGAAAATGGGTGGAGCAGGTCAAGGGTAGAAACTTTCAGTTATAAGATATATAAGTCCTACGGACAGCATGGTGACTACAGTTAACAATTCTGATTGTACATTTGAAAGTTACTAAGTAAGTATATCTTAAAAGTTCTCGTCACAAGACAAAAATTTTGTAACTACATGTGATGATCATTTCACAATATATACAAATATCGAATCATTATGTTGTACACCTGAAACTAATAAATGTTTTATATCAATTATATTTCAATTAAAAAAGAATTCTAGATGAATAATAAGTCATGGGAAAACACAGAATACTAAGTTAACAGTTGTGACCTCATTAGTGCTTATTAGTTCCTTTTCCTTTATGTCTAGAACACTTAAAAAAAAAAAGGAATTCCTAACCATTTATTTTTAAAAAAAGAAATGGTGTGCCCATTAAACACTCGCTCCCCATACCTCCCTCTCCCAGCCCTTGGCAACCAGCAATCAGCATTCTGTCTTTATCACTTCTCCTATTCAGGCATTGCAAATCAAAAAAATCATATAATGTGTCACCCTTTTTTGTCTGGCTTCTTTCATTTAGCACATAGTTTTGAAGCTTACCATTTGTTGTAGCAAGTATCCAAACTTTATACTTTTTTATTATTGGATAATACATTACATGGATATACTGTCATTTGTTTATCCAATCAATAGTTGATGGACATTTGGGTTGTTTCTACCTTTTGGTTATTGTGAATAGTGCTGCTGTGAATATTAGTACATGAATTTGTATGAACACCAGTTTTTAATTTATTTTTTTCCTTCTTCCTTTCTAAGTGAGAAGAGGAGAGATAGAGAGATAGTCTCCCATATGCATCACCAACTGGGATCCAACCGGCAATCCTCGTCTGGAGCTGATGCTCTGTCCATCTGGGGCCATGCTTGCAACCGAGCTATTGTTAGCACCTGAGACAGAGGCTCCATGGAGCCATCCTCAGTGCCCAGGGCCAATGCAGTTGAACCAATAGAGCCATGGCTGTGGGAGGAGATGAAAGAGAAAAAGAGAAGAGAGGAAGAGGGAGGGATGGAGAAGCAGGTGGTTGCTTCTCCTATGTGCCCTGACTGGAATTGAACCGAGGACATCCACACACTGGGCTGATGCTCTACCACTGAGCCAACTAGCCAGAGTCAAGTTTTTAATTCTTTTGGGCATATAACTAGGAGTGGAATTGCTGGGTTATATGGTAATTCTACATTTAACTTCTGAGGAACTGCTAAATTGTTTTCTACAACAGCTTCACTAACATCTGAATTTCAGCTGGAAAATATTGAAAGCCCCAGGAAGTCTTATGTATATTCTCTAAAGGGCTCTTTGCTTGCTCCTGTCCCTCAGCAAGTGGCTGGAAGAGAGAAGTGGATGTGTGTGCTTCCTGACAGGAGAGATAAGCTGCATCTTCCCCAAGAACACAGGTGCCTGTAGACAGAGGACATGATGAAGCAAAAGGAGAAACACAAGCGGCTCATGAACACATAGTCAAGCAAATCAAGAGGCATCAGAATGGCCTTGCCTTCTAGCTTCAGAAATTTTCCTAAAGAAGTCATCTAAGATGGCATAACTATCTATAGATAAGGAAGCCATTAGAGAATTATTTTCACAGTGAAAACTTAAACGTTGAATCTGAAAGAAAAAGATTTAATTATATCAAATACATTGAATTACATTTTTAACAATATTTTGAAAAAATATTCACATTGGAATATTAATTGAAAAAAAGAATTAATCACAACTATCCTTACATTATGGTGTCAAGTTATAAAAATGATGTTAGGGACTTAAACACAAACATCCATATGTGTGTGTGTCCATTTCTGTATGCACACATGTCTGAAAAACAGAGGGAAATATGCCAAAATATTTACAGTGGAACCCCCTGTGATTATTATTTTTCTTTTCATACTTTTCTTCCTTTTCCAAATTTCTTATGATGAGCTTCTATAATATAAGCAAAACCAAACCAAAACAAAACAAAAGTAAACAACAAACCACCGAGTAGCTGCTGGAGCATCCCCTTGTTCTTCAGTAACTCGTCCCCCTATACAGTCCTTCATTTTCTCATCAACAATGTGCAGGCCCCTGTCCTTCTTACAGCACTAGGCTCAGCATTGGGGGCTGGTGGTCAAACACCAAGGCTGTTCTTGCCGTTAGGAACTTGACATCTCTGAGATGTGGAAAGGATGAAATTTATGAAATCTCATATTTCATGATCACCTCTCCCTCATATTCTTATAAAATACAAAGCTTCTTTCTATTCTCAAATATATATATATATATATATAGATCTGTTTATATTTCAAATTCTTTGAAAAATGCCTCACCTAATTTTGAACATACTATTAGATGAAAATTATGAACCACATCCTGATGTTTGGACAGGAATGCTCCCCACTCCACATTAGGTTGCTCAAAGCATTAAATAATATCTCGTTGCTCTTTTTTAAAAATTTCCCTTAATTCCTTAAATATTAAAGAGCAAATATTATTCTTAAGGCAGTTTTAAATAAAACAAGGAAAATTATTATTAGTAGTATCTGGTATTTCTTTCTTCTATAGCATCAAAAATAATCTACCATATTCCCTTGAAATTATTTTTTATGTGGGCTAGATGTCCTAATTCTTATTTTTGCTTGAGTGGAAATGCCCAGAGGGGTTAAGAATATTGCTTATTATAATACAGTAAATTATAAATGGAGGAAGAACTGGAAACCAAATCTCCAAAACCTGGTCCAGGATTTCAGTGACATTTCAAAAGGAAAACATACCTGGGAGAGAAGGATAGATGCATGAGATAGTAAATCTTTCTTACAAAAATAAACTATCTCTCTTGTGTGTCTTTGCATAAAAAATCAGTTGTCATCAGGAAATAGCAGGGAGACTCAGGGGTATAGTTATAGACTAAAAACTACCTGTAAAAATTATTTCCCTAACATTCCCCATCCATTCCATTCTCTCCTCAGATAATAAATAAACTTGCTCAGTTTTTGAACATCAAGTCTGACTCTTCTTGTAGTGAGACCTCCAGGTGTTCCCTGTTATAGGAAGAGTCAAGCTGGGTCCAATCAATTTCTTACACAATTGCCAGGAACAAGGTGGTAATATTCACAATGGAAAAGATCAATGTGAAAATGTCTTCTTTTCCAACAGGATATCCCGTTATAAAATTCATAGTAGCAACTCTTTGGGTTAGGTCCATCAAAACCTTCAGCATGGGTACAGCCCAAGAAAAGTTACACAAAGGAAGGTGGTGATTATATACACTGTCATTGTTTCTTGTGCCCACACTGAACATATGCATACTAAGAATCTGAAGTATTCTTTACCACTTCACAATACTGAAAATTTTAATTTGGTATATTCAGAAACCAGCTATCATGTCTCTTTATTATTAGCTTTTTGTCAAATATCAGCAGAAGCAGAGATTCAACAAAGATTTTTCCAGGGAAGGCAAGTCAGTTCCTTGGCCAGGAACTATAAAAATACATCCTAATTCCCATGTTAAAACTCTTCCAGCATAACTATAAGCACACATGCACAGTCATAAGGGAATATGGCAGGAAGTTCATCAGTAGAAACCTGGGATATTTGGATTTGAGTGGGACCAGGGATGAACATTAACTCAACCTTGATCTAATCTGGTTCACCCTCCAAGGACTGATCCCAGACTCTCTCACCAGGTTGACTTTCAGCTCAAGTTTCAGAAGTTCCAGATAGGTTGTAAAACATTAAAATGTACCTATTATTGCCTGACCTGTGGTGGCGCAGTGGATAAAGCCGTCGACCTGGGAACACTGAGGTCGCCAGTTCAAAACCCTGCACTGGTTCGGTCAAGGCACATATGGGAGTTGATGCTTCCAGCTCCTCCCCGCTTTCTCTCTCTCTCTCTCTCTCTCTCTCTCTCTCTCTCAGTGTGTGTGTGTCTCCTCTCTAAAATGAATAAAATAAGATAAAAAAAATAGCTTCAAGTTAAAAAAAAATGTACCTATTATCAAATACAACTGGGGTACATGAAGAACATTAAAAATTCAAATAGAAGACTTAAATTCAATTTAAGTCAAATTCTGAAGGTTCTATTTTTATAAAAGAAAAAATATTCAAGCTCAAATCAAAATAATATGTCCTATATCAGGCATAGAGACGGAGAGACATCCACCTTAATGGAAGGGTATGCATTGCAGCAGTCTACAGGGTACTTCCATTTATGTTTATTTGGTATTTGATTAGTAATGCCTTTTTAATGTAAATTGCTAGCCCATAGAAATCTCTCAAAATCTGTTAACTAGTATTGTGATTACCAGTGCTACTGCAATAAGTTGAATTCAAATAGAAAGTGATTGGCAATTTGTACTCACCTTCTTTGGTTCAGCCCTACTTCTCTAAATGGGATGGGTAAAGTTCTTACTTTGAGGACAGGTGATGTCAAAGGGAGGCTAAGACCAGTCAGGAGAAGACAGGCAACCCTGTCTAGAATGGGTCCATTCAATCCCACTATTTTGCCAGCCCAGTCTCCATGAATTGGAAACCAAGTAATTGAGAGAACAGTACTATTGCTATTACCATCTTCAAAGTCTCAGCTAATCACAAGTCCAGAATTATCCCTATGGATATGTAAGTCTGTTCAAGCAAGCTGCCACCAGGTGGCGTTACAACAAGGCTGCTACCAATAGCTCAACCCAGAAGCTCACAGGTTCAACTCAATAACCTCCCAATGAAGGAATCTCATGTTTATACAGTTGACAAATTAGAACCCCACTTATTATGTCATAGCTACTGTGTTATGATAACTTTTAAGGGTGACAGGAGACACTACAATAATGTTGGAGCAAAACACAGAAACCAACAATTGCACCTGTGGAGCAAGCCAATTGCACAGAGGACTTTATTATTTTCCCAGGACAAATAGGATGTATAGTTAATCTCATTATGGCAAGGCTTACATCATCATCGTCATCATTATATACCATTATACTGTTCTGAAGTTATTTGTAACACATGCAAACATACATGTGTTACAAAACTTTGGTGCCTAAAATGCCAACTTTCTGCTAATGCCTGAGTGTCTATAGCTTATGAACCCTCAAAAATGAGCATATTGTGAATGCAAGCCTTGAGACAGTAATAAACCCCAACCATTCTAAAGAGACAGGAAAGTCCTGCTTATTTATCATCTACTGCATGTCAGGCCAGCTCAAAACTGTTTCCTGTCGACTCTGCTCTCTGGTGAGGCAGAGTCTACAAGATGTGCCATCCCCTTTGGGTTGCTTCTCAATGCTCAGTTTCAGCCCAGCAAAGCACATCATGCCTGGATAGTTTCTTGTAATTCCCAGACTTTGAAAATATACTCCCAAAGCATAAAAATTGAGATAGTGACACAACTCGAAGTAATAGGTACCAGAGGGGAGTGGCTATGTGAACATGGTTCTTTTCTTTGTAATTCCCAGAGGAGCATATCTCTGCAAGGACTGAGTTCTTTTATGAGCATAGAGTCTTGGGGTGAGGTAGATGAAGGTATTAATGTTATATGACCTCATTTGAAACTTCAAGCTGGTGAGGCCTGGGATGTTGTGTCAAGTGCTATGCAATTACAATGAGGCTGTGGGCAAAGGTGGATTTAGGGTGGGCACACCGGCTCATGCCCTGGGCCCCAACTTCTGAATGGCCCCACAAAACCCCAACTTTACACTTTTTTCTCATGACAACAAGTTTGGTTTCATATGTGCAATTTTAACATTAATAGTATACAATATTTTTATTTATTTAAAAATATGGTTAACATGTATTTTTATTTTCTCTGTCTCTCTCTTTATTTTAAGAGGCCCAATGTTTTCTTCTGCACCCGGGGCCTCAACCAACCTTAATCCACCTCTGGCTGTGGAACATGCATCAGTCAAACCAGGCAGACCACCTGTTTGAAGGGTCAAGGTTGCTTTGGAAGCTGTCTTTGTCAGGCAAGAGAAAAGAAGGGCCTAAGGAAAGACCTATACCAGGGGTTGGGAACCGATGGCTCACAGCCAGATGTGGTTCTTTTGATGGCTGCATCTGGCTCACAGACAAATCTTTAATAAAAAATATAATAACATTAAAAATATAAAACATTCTCATGTATTACAATCCATTCATTTCCTACTGCTCATCTTCATGGTTGTGGGTGGCTGGAGCCAATCACAGCTGTCCTCTGGGACAACACCAAATTTTTATTGGATAATACGTAATGTACATGGGTCATTGTGAGGTCAGGAAGTAAACTTCCCTCCTTTTAATCAAGTAGTCAGCTAACTAATTACAGAAACTCTTTCGATGAAGAAGAGAGCTAAAAGAAAAAAAGATGAGGAGTATCGTACTTTTCAGCAGGAATGGACAGAAGAATTCGCTTTGTGGAGAGAGCAGGTTCTACAGTGTGTCTAATAGCAATGATAAAATTGCATCGATAAAACTGTCAAATATAAAGTGGCACTGCAACACATGCCATACTACATTTGCACTGAAATGTCCAGTGGGGGACAGCAGGAAGAAAGCATGTCAAGAGCTACTGTGCAGAGTGCAAACTACTCAGCAGCAACTTCGTGTTTGGACCCAACAAGGTGACTGGAATTCGGCTAGCTTTGCTGGTGCTTTAGCAATTGTGAGAAACGGAAGCCATTCACAGATGGGGAGTATGCCAAAACATTCATGCTTGATGTTGCCAATGAACCTTTTGACGACTTTTCAGATAAAGACAAGATAATCAAATGAATAAAAGACATGCCTCTGTCGGCAAGAACTGTTCACGATTGTATCATCATGATGGCAAATCAAATTGAGGCAACATAAGTGAAGGACATAAATGCAGCACCATTCTTTTCTCTTGCTTTGGATGAGTCATCAGACATAAGCCATTTATCCCTGTTTAGTGTGATTGCAAGGTATGCTGTCAGTGACACACTGTATGAGGAAAGTCTTGCTGTTTTGCCTATGAAAGAGATAAGAGGGGAGGATTTATTCCAGTCTTTCACTTAGTTCGCTAAAGAAAAAGATCTTCCGATGAATAAACTTATTTTGGTGTGTACTGATGTTGCTTCGTGCATGGTGGGAAAAAACAGAGGATTCGTAGCGCTTCTTTATGAACATGAAAAGAGACCCATCCTAAGTTTTCACTGCATCCTATATCTGGAGGTGCTTTGTGCTCAGGTGTGTGGCAAGCAGGTTGGTGAGGTGATGTTGTTGGTCATTCAGGGGGTCAACTTTATTGTTGCCTGAGCTTTAAATGATCGCCAGTTTAAAACACTGCTGGATGAAGTTGGGAATAATTATCCTGGTCTGCTTCTGCACAGCAGTGTGTGTTGGTCGTGAAGAGGAAAGGTGCTCAGTCATTTCATGGTTTGTCTGAGCAAAATCTGGACTTTTCTTGAAATGAAAAATGTTGAGCGTCCTGAGTTAACACTGAGTGGCTCCTAAAGTTCTACTATCTCATGGACATGACTGAACATCTGAACCAGCTCAATGTAAAATGTAAGGCGTTGGAAATACAGTCTTATCCCTTCAACAAGCACTGTTTGCATTTGAAAACAAGTTGGAACTCTTCATTGCCAAGATTGAAACAGGTCATTTACTACACTTTGAAAAACTGGGAGAGTGTAAAGATGCATATACAGCAAGTAACCCTGCTCAACATCTTGATCTCCAGCAGCTAGCGGGCTTCACATCTAATCTTCTGCACTCATTCAAAGCATGCCTTGGAGAATTTTGTGAGCATACTCATCTTTTTCAGTTCATCACCCATCCACACGAGTGTGCAGTGGATAGCACCAACCTGAGTTACATCCCCAGTGTCTCTGTAAGAGATATTGAGCTATGAGCTGCTGACCTGAAGGCCTCAGACATGTGGGTGAATAAGTTCAAGTTACTGAATGAAGATTTGGAAAGACTTGCACAACAACAAGCAGAGTTGGGGAGCAAACACAAGTGGGGAGAAATGAAAAAACTTCAATCCGCAGACCAGCTGATTGTCAAAACTTGGAACGCGCTTCCCATCACATACCATACACTGCAGCATGTGAGTATTGCTGTACTGACAATGTTTGGCTCTATGTGTGCATGTGAGCAGTCTTTCTCACATCTAAAGAACGTTAGGACCAACCTACAATCACGTTTAATGGATGGAAGTCTCAATGCCTGCATAAAGCTTAACCTCACCACATATGAACCAGACTACAAAGCCATCAGCAAAACCATGCAGCGCCAGAAGTCACATTAATGGTAAGAAGTACTTTATTCATCATTGGTTAGCAACAGCATAACAACGTTATTAAAAAGAATTCAGAGACTTATTGTAGTTTAAAAGTGTTGGTCTTACATAAAATGCACACATTTACTTGTATTTAGTGTTAAACATATTGTATGGCTCTCATGGAATTACATTTTAAAGTATGTGGTGTTCATGGCTCTCTCAGCTGAAAAAGTTCCCTATCCCTGGGCTATACCATTTCATTAAGCTTGAGGCAAAGGACAGAGGACACTCCTAGGCTCTAAGTGAACAGGGGACTGGACAACACAGAAAAATATCCGGACCTGCAGAGCAAGCCAGTTTCACAGGGGACTTCATTATTTTCCCACATTTTTGATTTTTATGATTTTGTTACCTCTCATTTTTCTCTTATCCTCTTTTCTTATTTTTGCCTTCATTTTATCACAATAATCGATAAATCAGTAATTCAGCATTCTTTGGTATCTCATTATATGTACTGATCAATTTGTTTTTCCCTCTCTACTGTTTGTTATCTCGACACTCTCCTCAAAACTTGGGCTTTGCATCTTGATAGGTCTGGCTATATTTAAGTTCCAACTCCATAATTTTACAAGCTGTGAGACTACTCCAAGTTAAGTCTTCCAATCTATAAAATATGGGGGCTTAGTAACACCTGTCTAATGGCGTCATGAGATTCAAATGAAATACTACACTGAAAGCACTTAGCATAGCACCGGTCATTCATTCTTTAAATGCTTCATAGATGAAAATGATCATTTTCTATTCAGCTTCTTGTTTGTACTCTTTCTGGTTTTCTCCTCTCTTAAAATTAACTTAAAATTAATTTCCCACTTTTATTCAAAATAGAGTTTAATTGCACTTAACAAGTTTTATTTTAAAGTAGTATTTGTTGATTTTATTTATTTATTTTTATTTTTATTTATTCATTTTAGAGAGGAGACAGAGAGAGAGAGAGAGAGAGAGAGAGAGAGAGAGAAAGGGGGGAGGAGTTGGAAGCATCAACTCCCATATGTGCCTTGACCAGACCAGTGCAGGGTTTTGAACTGGCGACCTCAGTGTTCCCAGGTCGACGTTTTATCCACTGCGCCACCACAGGTCAGGCTGATTTTATTTTTATGTTGTTTAAATTTCATTTTTAAAACTTTTCATCTCAATTGTTTTTATCTATTGTTTTAATGCTCATTTATTTCACTTCTCCTTAAGCAATCAATTTTTAATTTTATTTTTTAACCAACTAATTTATTTATCTTTGGTGACAACATTTAAGTTATACAATTTGCTTAGCAAATTTTCTGTTATACAATATAATTTTATCAACACTAGTTATCATGTTATTCATTAGATCCTCAGGCCTTTTTCATCTTATAGCTGAAAGTTTGTACTCTTTTACTGACATCTCCCTATTTTGCTCCCCACTGCTCAGCTGCATCAGTACCTCCTCCCAGAGCTAAGGATGCAGCTGAACAAGACCCCCTTCTCTCAGATCCCAACCCCAGCACCACAGCGCCCCTTCCCAGAGGACTGACTTATAGCTAGCTCCACTGGCTCTTCCTCCAAATTTCTCAACAATCTTAGCCTTCTCCTTGGTTCTCCATGCTGCAAGTGGTAACAGCTTACCCAGGGGCTGCCCCTTGGATCTCAGTATCTTTTTTTTGCCATCCCAGCTCCCTAGTAAACAAATTTTTATATCCAATTCTCCCTGTTGCAATAACTGTCATGGGTTCCATATCCTAACTGAACCTTAACTGATAGACTTACTGATAAGTGGATTTTACTTCTTTGGGGAAGGCAAAGAATTCTGAGTGTTGCTTCAGGGTTAGTGTGGGGAAAATATCCTACAGATGTTTCAGAAGATGACATGCCATGTTTGAGCCATACTAATACATTCTTCCGCTTCAATCCCCTTTAGTTTCTGCTATTTTATAACTTATTTTTCATAATGCTTAGCAAAGGGAGGAGTCTGGGCATAGAGAAGCTCCTCACTAAACCTTGGAAGCTGTCACCCTTCCTTTCAGCTGTTCCCAAAGCCACACTGCAAGACTCCCCACTCTGAGAAGCAAGGCTGATCGCTAGCCAGTGAGTCCCCAGAGCTGTGATTCCCTCTACACAGGGGCACGGGAGTTTACTGCAACAGGGCTGTTTCCTGACACCTCACTCAAACCACTCTGAATAGGAGGATGTTCATGTTTTTGAAATCCAGATAGAACCATTGGATTTTAGAAACCAAGTCAGTGGGGCACAAGGCAGTGGTGGGCAGATGTGTGCAACCAGGGAGAAGCCTTCCTGTCTGTGCCTAAGCCTGACACTTGTAAGGAAGCAGGAAGTGGTGATGCCCCTTGAAAAGGGGCACGTACAGTGAAGAGTCTCTGGAGTAAAAAAAAAAAAAGGAAGTGAATTGAAGAAATTGAAGTGAAGAAATTGACAATAGATATTATTTTTTCATTTTCCATCTCAAAGTTTGGGGGGGATGGGCTCTCCTAAAATAAGCCTAATTATTACACAAGTCATCTTACTGTAGTGAATGGAGAATGTTTCTACAATGTTACAAGCACAACAGGGAACATCAAATAAACATCTGACTTAGATAATACTAGATTCTAGACAGGATCTAGATCTGAGGAAGTCAGCAGTGATATTAGTTAATAAACAATAACAATGCCAAGTGGTTTTTGCCCCTATCTAATAAACATAACAGATATTCACACTTCCAAATTTACTCCTCTTTTCCTATAGCATTACATTTGGTTATTGAATCAGTAAATACTTCTCACAGATGTCACCTGCCTTATTTGTCATCTCGTCATTTGGTACTGTTCCATCATATTGAAAACTTTCGCATACCCTTTATTTCGTTTCTGCATTAATTGGGAGTAGCAGAGGATAAAATGGATCTTTGTAGGTAAAAGAAAAGCTAGTGTTTTACTTTGGCTAGTAAACTTTCTTATTCAACCTTTGCTTTTAAAAAGTACTGGAAGAAGAAAGGGTGACTTACTTAAAGATATAACTATATCATCCATAAGTAATTATCAATTAGGACAATAAGGTTCAATGTAAGAGTGGAAAGTCACAGTAGACTAAATTATCTTGCCCAAGGTGAGCTGCCATAGTCAGAATTAAATTTTCTTTTTATCTCACAACTGTAAAGTGAGTCAACAAGGACCCACTTCCCCAAGAAATAAGAAAGATAAACGACACTTGAGCTGTTAGATTCCTTTTGCAGGCACCTCTTTTTTCTTCATTAAGTTGTGTTTTGTTTATTTTTTTATGTGGGTACTGTCATACTTGATCAATGCCTAGAAAGATGACAGTGTCACACTCACATCTGAGCAGCTGGACTGAAACACACACAGAGAACTTGAGAAGATTAAGCAGAGAACTCTCCTGCCTGGGATAACCCAGCTGTGTGAAAAATAAAGCCTATTGAACAGAAAGCACCAAACCACCAAACAACCACTCTAACAAAGAAGGAAAGGAATAAACTCCCTGGCAAGGCACAGAGATGGACACAAACTCAGGTGCATTTCAAACAAGTTCATTACTGTCTCTCCACTCTCAGCTATGTGCCTTTGCCTCAGTTTACCAAAGCTCTGATCACTCAATCTTCTTTTTCTTCTTTTCTAGTAATTGGTATCAACACTTCTTTATATAAATCAAGTTTGTCTAAAACAGGATTTGGGTTTTCAACATTGTTAGCCATAAAACCAAAAAGCTTTTTATGGCTTGTAAACTCTGTACTATTCAACGCAGCCGCCGCGAGCCACAGGTGAACATTTAAATAAAAATTCAGTAGAATAAAACAAATATTAAAAATTAGCTGCTCATTTACACTAGCCACACTATAAGGCAAGTGTCAGCATAGCAGGAAGTTCCTGAGGTAATGAAAGGGTTATGGAACTCTGATTCCACCATTCAACTGGTTGTGTATTACAATGAACTTTCTGACACTCTGAGAGCCTGCCATTTCTGCTACCTGGTTGAGCTCCTGATACTACTTCTCATGTGAACTCAGATGTTAGGAGTCCCCCAGGGCCTTGGTAGCTTGGGCTATTTAGAAATTATGCTCAGTCTTATATCAGTCTTGTAGGCTATGCAGCCTCTGCTTCACTGGGAAGCCAAAGGAAACTTCCTCCAAATCTATAAAGTAGCCTCCTGAGATCACTGTCATGGTTAATTTTGTGTGTCAGCCTGACTGGGTCATGGGTGCCCAGGTTATACATAATTTCCGGTTGTGTCTGTAAAGATGTTTACAGATAAGATTAGCTGGTGATTCGGTAGACTCAGGAGAGTAGACTGGCCTCCCCAGTGTGGGTGGGCGTGATCCAAACCATCCAGTCCACAGAACAAAAGATGGAAGAATGAATTTACTCTTTTTTTTCTGCCTCATTGATCAAGCTGGGACAAGTCATCTCATCTTCTCTTGACCTAGGACTAAGATTTTCAGCATCAGCTCCCCTGGTTCTTGGGTCTGAACACTTGGACTGAATTACATCACCTGCTTCGTAGGTCTCCAGTTCGCAGATGGCAGATTGTGGGACTTCTTGGCCTCCACAATTATGTGAGCCAATTCCAATCACCCTCCTTATTGCGCTAAGTATACAGTTGTGCAGATGCTTTGTTAAAGCCCATGGAAAAGCTAATTTATAAATGTGTTCTGTCCCATCTGAGCTTCTGGACATAATGCCTATGAGGCTTTCTCATAGGGAGAGAGTCTGTCTTCTGGTTCAATCAATGGCTAGGCAGCAGTAGGAGAGTTCACACTTTCAGTCTTTGAAATGCAACAAAGATTTGGAAACCAAGGATATATAAAATAAGGTATGTAGATACCATCTGGAGCAGCCAATCCTCTAGCTTTGTTTCCAGAGGGACAGGAGGTTTCACATCTCATCTGGACTTGTCTGAACTGTTGGGATCTTTTGCTGTGCTATTATTATACAAGAATAGTGACTAACCCCAGAACCTGTCACTTCCTGAGACTCTTATTTCTTCCCATGATTTACAGTATATTCTGGAGGAGCAAGTTCAAGCAGATAAAAGCAGTCTCTCAGCTGGTTTTGCCAGGGGCCAGCCCTAGTGTCAATGAGCCAACCTGCCTCTTTATTTGATGTCCCACATGTCTAGCTACAGCCCAGAAATTGATTGACCATTTGATTATTTTCAAAGCTAAATATTCAGAATAATCTAACAGATTCCCATATAAACAGATACACAAGGTTGTCATAACCTTCTCAAAGTGAAAGTTCACATCTTTTCTTCCCATCCTGGCAACACACTGACAACAAGCTAACAAGTAAATTAAAAAAAAAAAGCCTGACCAGGAGGTGGTGCAGTGGATAGAGCATCAGACTGGGATGCGGAAGACCCAGGTTCGAGACCCCGAGGTTGCCAGCTTGAGTGCGGGCCCATCTGGCTTGAGCAAAAGCTCACCAGCTTGGATCCAAGGTCGCTGGCTCCAGCCAGGGATTGCTCGGTCTGCTGAAAGCCCGCAGTCAAGGCACATGTGAGAAAGCAATCAATGAACAACTAAGGTGTCGAAATAAAAAACTGATGATTGATGCTTCTCATCTCTCTCCGTTCCTGTCTGTCTGTCCCTACCTATCCCTCTCTCTGACTCTCTCTCTGTTCCTGTAAAAAAAAAAAAAAAAAAAAAAAAAGGTGAAAGAAGGATTCATCACCTATATGTTTTCTTTTAAATTATTGCAGCTGTCTTTCCACACTAGAGAGAGGTCTGTGTTTTGAATTTTTTTTTTTAATAGGGACAGAGAGAGAGTCAGAGAGAGAGAGAGAGATAGAGACAGCCAGACAGGAATGAAGAGAGATGAGAAGCATCAATCATCAGTTTTTCGCTGCGACACCTTAGTTGTTCACTGATTGCTTTCTCATATGTGCCTTGACCGCGGGCCTTCAGCAGACCGAATAATCCCTTGCTTGAGCCAGTGACCTTGGGTCCAAGCTGGTGAGTTTTTTGCTCAAACGAGATGAGCTCGCACTCAAGTTGGCAACCTCGGGGTCTTGAACCTCGGTCCTTTGCATTCCAGTCCAATGCGCCACTGCCTGGTCAGGCTGTGTTTTGAATTTTAATATATATATTTATCTATTGTATGTTTCATTGCCCACTTTAAACCTCATTTACTTTTACTGTCTCTTATTTGTGAACCCAAAAGTTTCATACTGAAAAATTATTTCAAAACCCAAACTTTAAAAGGAGAAACAAATTATAATTTTAAATTGCATAAAATACTAGAGGTTAGATCAACAGGCTTATACCCCACTGATAGGAATTCAAAATCGTCCAATATTTCTGGGAAGCAATTTCATTCAGACCCATCAATGGTTTTAAAATCACAATGGGATTCCAGTCAATATGGTGGAGTAGGTAAATGTTGTGCTCACTTTTGTCATGACCACATCAAAATTACAACTGAACTTCAGAACAACCATTATTGAGAACCACCTGAAGTCTAGCTAAACAGAAATCCTTTAAGTAGGAATATGCAGAAAAAGTCACATTGCGACTGACAGGAGGAGCAGAGGAGTAGAGACGTGGAATGGGCTGATTCCACACCCATGTGTGGTGGGTAAAAACCCGGAGGAATATTTAATCTGCAGACTTCCCCCTCTGGGGATTGAGGTATCTCAGACCCACACCAGTCCAGGGTTCCAGTACCGGGAAGAGAAGTCCTTATAACTCCTGACAGTGAAAACAAGTGGTGATTATGGCTAAGTCAGACAGAGGTGCTGAAGTTCCAGGCATACTTCTTACAGGGCCTGAACAGAGATTTACTGATGAACTCATTTGTTTTGAGCTCCAGCACTGAGGCACAGCTTGAAAGGTGGCAGGGATTGCTGAGGAGGAACTGAATGATTTGGCTTCAAATTGAGGGCTGTAGGGGCAGGTTTTTCCAAGGCACAAGTGCTAGCAGAGGCCAATGTTTCTTTTTTGAGCTCTCCCTACACCCAGCCTGGCCAGAAAAGTGGGCACTATACCTGAGATTCCATCAGTCTAACTAACACCATTTGCCCTACCTTGGTGACTTCCTGAGACCCAGCCCCATTCAAATTGTGGGAATATCTGTGCTGCTTCCAGTGACTTTTTCATACAAACAGAGTGTCTTGTCTCATCATGCCAACTTTCCTAAAATCTTTCAAAGCTTCACAAACCCCAAACAAGCAGCATCTGGCCTCAGAGTGCCTTGTACCTCTCTCAAAACAGTCCTGAGCCTGGCACTGGCAGTAGCCAGCCTCATTTTGTAGCTTAGCCTCTTCCAGGCACCTCCAAGTCCAGCACAAGTGGCAGCCATCTGCAAGTCATTTTGTAGTTTATACCAAATGGCTCTGGGCAGGGCATAGGTAGCAACTGACCTTGGTCTGCATCAGAGTCCCTCCCAAGAGGCCCAGAACCAACATACCTGGATGCCCGCTTCAGACCACACCAGAGCACCACCCAACAACCTCCATAAATGATATGCCCAAAGGGAACGTTCAGAAGGCGCCAGAGTCCCACTAAAGTGAACCCTGCTCCATAGGGTCAGCCCCTGCACAACAGCTTCTCCATTGCAGTTCCAGTCAATCCTCACAAGCAATCACCCTGAGAGGGTCAATCCTTCCCACTAAGGTACCAACATCAATCAAGGCTCAGTTACTAAAGGAGTGCACACACAACCCACACAAGGGACATGCCTGAAGCACGTGGCTCATATGACCAGGGAGACTTTTAGATCTCACAGTAGATCCAGGACCTGAACTCACACTCTGGCTTGGGGACTCTGCTTTTAATTACAGTGTTATTACAAGAGCTCCTTAAGATATCAATCTCTATTTCACAGACAAGGAAACTGGGATTCATAAATATTTCTAAAGAGCTGTGATAGAAATTGGGCCAAATTATGCATATTGGTTATACAGGGCCACTTACTACTTCGCTTAAACTCCGCCTCCCCTCCCTGTCATGGTAAGATCTTTAGGGGGTAAAGATTATATTTTACTTATTGTGGAATTTTTCTCACTGTCCTTGAGAGGGAAAATGAGAATTAAGTGTCAGCTATTGGCCAGGCTGAATTGTGAATTTGTGAATTTTGACATTCCCAAGACCATAAAGTGTTTGGGGCTGGGATCTAACATTTAAGTAAGAATCACAAGAATGAGACAAATTAAGCAACTTGACAAACTGTCAGACATTACAACACATTATACCTCAAAGCTGTAGATGGGCCACCAGGAGAGATATTTAACCCTTTGATCAGTAAGTTTTTGTTAACCCTTTGAGTGAGAATGTATATGAATGTTCTTACTACTCAAAGGGTTAAACTTGAAATGCTTAAAAGCCCCACCTCTCCCTCAGTGATGCCTCAGCGTAGGGAAATAGGTTGCAGGATTTTTCTCATTTCTCTTTAGTGGAAACCTAAGTGGGATAATGAAGCAGAATAAAGCTCCAAAAGAATGCCTAGGGTATGAACAGACATGCCCTTTGATGCCTTGAGACAATAAGTCTTTTTTGATGATTGAAGAAGTACCCCAGGATAGCTCCAAATTGGTCTTTCTCCCCCAGGAGGAGAAAGGGGGCACCCCATTTCTGCAGGGCCACCCCTAACCTTCCCTATGGGACCCCACTAACAAGAGCTGCTCAGCAGCATCAGGGCCAAAATTCAGAGGCACCGAGGCCTTTGTATCGGCAGCCCTGGGAAGAAAGCCTTTGGGAGACTATTAATTATAAGAGAAAGTCCATCATGGCCCTTTTGCCTCTTTAGACCTCCTGCCTCTAACGAGGAGTGGAAATGCTTCAACTCTTCTCCCAGCTTCATCTAATTGCCCCCAACACCCACCCCCCGCCACCTTATCAGAGAAGAAGCAGGCTGTATCAAATGTCAGCTCTGAGCTCCCAGCATCCAGTGATCTTATTTCCCCCTTAATGGAAGCACAGATCTGTGCTCCTGATACTGGAAGTCATTTAGCCTTCGCACTTCCAGCCACAGCTCAGCCAGCCCTCTTTATCCAGACACTGGATACCAGGAAAAGAAATATATATATATTTCTCTTGCAAGCACATGAAGCTGCCTCTGTATTCAGACCAGGAAAGCAGGAGAATGACTCTGGGTAATGTGGTAGATGCTTGTTGTAGGCAACATGGTGAGTTGTTTCTAGAGAAGGTATTCAAAATTTGAAAACTAACTCACTTAGTGACATTTGAATGAATGCACCAAGCTTTATGGTGACCGAGGAAGTGATGCTAGAAGGGCTTTGTTTATAAATATATTTTTCACAGCCCAGGGACATGCCTTTATCTTTGCTGCCCATAGAGAAAAAATAGAGATTTACCCCAAGGCCTCAGAGGAATTGCTCAAGGCAAATCAAAGACTAGTTTAAAAAATCTGGGGTGGATTGCAACTCTAATAATTAAAAGAGCAAATGGGTGTTTCACACTTAAGTGCTATAGACTGAATATTTGTCCCAAGGTGATGGTATTGGGAAATGGGGCACTTTGGGAGGTGATTAGGTATTGAGGGTGGGACCTTCATGAATGGGATTAGTGCCCTTATGAGAGACTCCAAAAAGCTCCCTCCTCCCTTCAGCTATGTCAGGACCCAGGTAGAGGACAGTTGTCTATGAACCAGACACTGAATCTACTGGTGCCTTCATCTTGGACTTCCCAGGCTTCAGAACTGTGAAAAACAAACATTTGTTGTTTTAGCCACCCAGTCCATGGTGTTTTTGTTACAGGAACTGGAATGGACTAAGAGACACTTACCATAGATTAGGTGTTCTGGTAATTGCTTTATAAGCATGATCTCATTTAATTTTTACAGCAACCCTGTGAAGTAGATGCTATTATTATCTTTGAACTCACAGAAGTTGAGTAACTTACCCAAGATCACACAGACAGTAAGTAGGGGAGCCAGTATTTAAGTCCTAGTCAAGCTTTTAGCAATGCCAAGGATTCTTGAGATGACCAGTCCCTGAAGTGATGTTCTATTGATTAGGCTAGATCATCCCTCAGGGCTGCCCGGGCTAAGGTGGTCTACCCAAACAGAAACATAGCCAGGGAACCTTACAGCCCAAAGCAGTGAAAGCATCTCACCACGCCAGTGGTTCATGTTTCTGCCTGCATAAATCCCACCCTTTGTTAGAATGTCTTCCACTCTGGGAGTTGGTCACCAGAGTCTCTGGAATGGCACCTAGAGATGCACAGTGCTCAACCTGCACAACTCTACTTGGGAGCCCTGAATGTGTCCTCAAAACCCAACTCAAATCCCATTCAGCTATGAAGGCTTCCCTGATTCCCTTTCTGGAAATGAGGGAGGCAGTGATGGGACCTAAAGTACCGGGCTGGGTGTTAGTGAACACGGGATCTGGCTTTGACTATGCTATAAATAAGCCAAGAGACCTTAGGCAAACCTGGATCTCAGTTTTTTTCTGTGGAATATAAAGGAGTGGTACTCAGTGAGTCTGAGGCTCCTCCTAGCTTTCCAATTCTATAACCTGCCCCTTCTGAACTCAAAACATTTGCAACTTAGTACTTAATATGCATTATCTTGTATAGCATTATTGTATTCACACATCTCTATTTCTCTCTAGCATATTCTCTAAAAATTGTGAGTTTCTTAGAGGTGGGTCTCTCTAGATTCTCAATCAATACTTATTCACTTTTGGTGTTCAGAGTTCCACTGTTCACAGAGAAGCTTGTATTTGACATATTTCTCACATGCCTAGAAATCCACCATCATTGTACCAAACAGACAGAACCCAAAGTGTAGCATTCTGGGAACAACAGAAAGGAAGGAAACTAAGCAACCAATTGTGGTTTTTAAAAATCTTCTTTATATGGTGCCTAAATGTAAACAAAGAGTTATCTAAGTAATAGTCCCTTGCTAATTTACACTTTTTAATATAACCTGTAAGACGGAATCGCACCGATAAAGCAAAGAGGCATGTTATAAAAAGCACATTACCCTCACCCCCTCCCTTTTTTGCAGTTTATTATTGTGGCTGAATTAAAGCAAGCATGATGACTTGGGTCACTTAATCAGATTATACTTAAGATAAAATATTGTGAATTTTAAAGTACCAATAGTTGGACCACTAAATAGCATAATAGCAGCCAGTTAAGAAAGAAGAAAGGTAGATGTCATCAACTCTAGAAGCCATTGTCTTGGCATTAATGGGAAAGTGTTGGAAAAGAAATATATTCCAGGTTCTCAAAAGTTATTTTAAATTCCATGTGTACATGTAAGTGAAAAACAAGCTGCTACTAAAATAATTAAAGCCATCAATATGAACTAAGTAGGTTTGAAAGGAACTAATATTTCTTACTCATAAAAAAATGAAATAATATGTGCAATGTGGTTTCTTTGCCATCTGCTACTTGAATTGCAGGGTATTATTTAAAAGTTAATTTAACACCAGAATATAATTATTAATACAATAGAATGCCTAGTCTAAGCCTATCCATTAAAAAAAGGCTTTCATTTTACCATTATTTTTTAACCTTGTAAACTAAAAGTAACCAAAGTGACTTTAGACATTTTTTTTTTTTGCTTTCCCTCATTTAGAGGAAAAAGAGCCTTAAGTGGGAAGAAAATTTAATAAACTTGAGTGTAATAACACAACTCCCCACAGAACATTATGGCAAGGTGTTCAGCTGTTCCTCCCACTCAGGTTGAAAGATTTTCTGAGAGGTACTATTTAAAGATCTTGGTGGAATCTTGAAAGAATAGTAAAAACAAGTGAGTGGAAGTTTATATTAACCAAGCAGGCAGTCAATTCATCAGGTTTTATCAAAGAATAAGGAAAGCCTACTGTGAAATGAACCATTTCATACTTTTTAAAAATGTAGTCATGGGATTCTCAACTGCTACTGTCCATGCCTCCTGGCTGCCTTGCAGCCTCAGCAAGGGAGCCTTACTATCCTAAGCAGTCATTCCAATCTCTTCTTAGAAGGGAAAAAAATGCTTTGATTTCTTTTTATTTTGAAAACTGCTAGTATTGCAATCTCCACGGGGAAAGGAAGTTCAGCCATGCATTCTGATGGTGACATGTTCTGCTGTTTTAGGACACGGACTCTGTGTTTGGGTTTAGGAAACCCTACAAGCTTTGTGTAAACTCTGGTTATTCCAAAATTCCCCTTAGTATTCTTAGATTTGCTGAATAAGTGTTCACCTCATCCTTACCATTCATGATGGAATTGACTGCAAACATAATCAAAATCAGTTTGATTTTCTCTCTTTTCCTAAACACCCCCAAATTTTAGGACTTTCTTTTTGGTTTCTTACCCTTCTCAAGGTAAATCTCACAAGAATCTCACTTCCAGTCCCAAGTAGGGACAATACCTGGGTTTGCTCAAAAGTAGAATAGACTTGCGGATTTTTGAATGATCTCTGTTCATGGGAAGAGGATGCTTCAGGTATTCCAAGGAGAATGCAAATAATTCGTCTTATACCAACTACCAATTCACCAGGGAGCCCTTCTCCTTGATGAGATGGGGAAATCCCAGAGACAGAGACCAAATTCTTAAATCCTTTGTTTTTAGAACCTACCTTTTATTTCTCCCCCTTCCCCAATGTCCCATCCTTTCTTTAATTATTTCACATACATTTCCTAAGTGTCTGTTATGTCCCCAAAACATAACTGACTGAGGACACAGCTTTTGTCATTATATCTGATGCACTTAACCTTCTTATTTAAACATTTTACTATGCAGAATAAGTTTTGTTTTTGTTTTTTTTTTACAGGGACAGAGAGAGAGTCAGAGAGAGTAATAGATAGGGATAGACAGACAGGAACGAAGAGAGGTGAGAAGTATCAATCATTAGTTTTTCATTGCCATTACGACACCTTAGTTGTTTATTGATTGCTTTCTCACATGTGCCTTGACCATGGGCCTTCAGCAGATCGAGCAACCCCTTGCTGGAGTCAGCGACCTTGGGTCCAAGCTGGCGAGCTTTTGCTCAAGCCAGAGGGGCCAGCGCTCAAGCTGGCAACCTCGGGGTTTCGAACCTGGGTCTTCTGCATCCCAGTCCGACACTCTATCCACTGCGCCACCACCTGGTCAGGCTATACAGAATAAGTTTTAAAAATAAATATGCACTCTTTTCTGTAGACCACTTAAAAAGCCATCAGATGAATATTCCAGTACTAATCCTGAGAGGGCCATGTGGTTTCTACTCTGGACCATCCAGCAGGGCTGACAGGTGGTGGCCTGTTGAGAGTATCTGGTCACAGAGTCATTGGACTGAAATCCAGCCCACTCTCTGCAGTACAGACCCCTCTCCTGGGACAGGCTTTTTCGCCTGTAGGTCGCACCAACTTCAGAAATTCTCCCAAGGTGCTGTGAAGGCTAAGCAGAGTCTCCTCCCAAATCATCATCACTTATCTCTACTTTCTCCTTTCTTTATCTGCTAGCCACACCAATAATTTTTCAATTCCATGATGATTTAGTTCGTCTGAATTGGTGTGAAATACAATTAAAGATTGTTCTAAAGTTTATATACACTGAGCCCTAGCCAGTTGGCTCAGCAGTAGAGCATTGACCCGGCGTGTGGAAGTCCCGGGTTTGATTCCTGGTCAGGGCACACAGGAGAAGCGACCTTATGCTTCTCTACCCCTTGCCCTGCCCCCCCCACTCTCTTCCCCTCCCACAGCCATGGCTGGATTGGTTCAAGCACATAGGCCCCAGGTGCTGAGAATGGCTCCATGGAGCCTCTGCTTCAATCACTAAAAATAACTGGGTTACAAATGGCCCCAGATGGGCCCCAGAGAGGGGTGCTATGTGGATCTCAGTTGGGGCACATGCAGGAGTCTGTCTCACTATCTCTCCTCCTCTCACTAAAAAAAAAAAAAAAAAGATTATATACACTGATCCCTTTTTCATCCCATATGCTCACTTGCACCAGCAGAGGATTTAATTGATTACTATAGTAATTTCTTCTTCCACTTAGAAGGCATAGTTGTTTAAATGCTCATTAACTGCCCTAGATTAGAATTTAGTATAGCTGAGTTCCCATCCATAAGATTAACCCACTGAGTTAGCCCTAATACAAGCATCGTCCCCACCACCAATATCATAATTCTTTACATTTGTATAAGACTTTATAGTTTACAAAGTTCTTTTGTATATAGAATCTTATGCTGTCTCACGTGATTCACTTAAATTGTGGTAGGTCATAGGACTGGATTAAGATGGATTTTAGCTATAAAGACACTCATGAAAGAAGAGGAGGTTAAGACAGGGGGCTAGGAAAATAGAGGTGAGAACAAGCCAGAGAATAAGCAAGAGAAAGCCAGATACACAGAGCTCAGTCTGTGAGAGAAAACAAACAAACTGGAAACAGCATAACAAAGACATCTCAAAAGCCAGTGTGCCTGTTTCACTAGCATTGTCTGAGCACTAGGGTGAGTTCTCTTTGTGATTATGGGCACCTTGAGTTTCTGGACACTCTTTGTCAGGGAAGCTGTTCTTCTTTGTTCAAGGACACACCTCTGTCCACTCTACCTGCTGCTTTTGATGAGGACCTAAATGTCCCAGAACCAGTATCAGGACTAGCGTGTTTGAAATAAGCTAAACTACCATGTTCCACAAATATTTACTGAACACCTACTACCTGCCAGTACATTCTAATCCTTCCACAAATTTGCAGAGCAAATATAATTCTTTCTATTTTATTAAGATATTATTATCCTATACAGTGAGGAAATTGGCTCAGAGATGGTAAGACATCTATCTGAGATCACAGTATCAGGCAATGGCCAACCTGGAATCCCATCAAGTCTCATGCTACCAAGTCTTTGCTCTTTTTAATGAGTTGTGGCACCCCACATAATTCTGTTTTCAATCATTTTTGTTTTGTTTGTAAGAACGGAGGAGCAAACAGTCACAGCTAAGTCAAATGGAATAGACAGGGTCCTGAGATTTTCAGCAGTGCTGAAGGAAAGTGAGCAAGTATTAGTAGACATCCCCAATCCACACTCATTCAAGGAACAAAACCTGACTGTAGTGAGGAGGAAATTTGGTTTTGGTCAGGGTTTGAGTTTTAAAGACGAACCACATTAGTTTTGCCCGACACTCTCAAGTGCCTGCAGTTAAAAGTAATAAAAGTATTTCCCCCTTATGTCAAGACAAGAAAGAAAATGCGGTGATTCTTAGAAACATTTTTACATGACCTACTGTGAATCTCAATATAGAAGCTACTTGTGAAGCAAAAGACTGGGTTTTGAGGCAGGGTATTCACCATCTATGATGCCCACTTGGACCTGGAAGGCCTGAATCTTGGCTGTCCTCTGCGATCTTATGTTCTGCTGATTCATATCAGTTTGCTCTTTTCCGTCTAAGTGACAATACTGTTCGGCACTGACCAACTACAACTTATCGTCTTTATCCAAAGAAACCCCCAACACAAGGTCAATGTGAATTAACTTCATCAGATCAAGTCTCAAATTGACCTGTTTATACAGCTCCCGTAAACAGTTTTAATTTTACTTGCGTTATTGGTAATATTACTAACATTGCTAGTTATGCCATTCGAAAATAAAATCAGTTGCTAACATAAACTCTTCTAAGTCCACTGTGGGCAGAGCAATGCAAATTTGACTTCTAGAGAAGTGATGCCCACAATGACTAATGTCCCTCATGCTTCAAAAGGGGACCAGATGGCCTCATCTCTACCTCCACTCTTTCTGTCATATTTTTTGTATGTGTTGGGTATACGGCTTGAAAGTGGTTTCATTCTTGCACTCTCTAAAATCCCTCCAATCTGAGGAAATTCACGTAGCTTAAAAGCATTGTGACTATGCAAGTAAGTGATGTTTCAACTCACTGACATCATTGAGAAAGTAGGCATGTCAGAACGTGAGATCCCTCCACACTAGACCGGCCAGATGCCTGCCGGGAACACAGGAAGCAATCAGAAATCTGTGCTGAGCTGCACAGGGTTTCTGTAGCTCAGAGGCTGGGTAAAGCCATAGAGGCAGGCACATGTGGTGATGTTAGGGAGCAGGAACCGCACCACATGACTGGGGTGACAGGTGGAAAGACTGAAGAAAGTTTTTCTGGAAAATGTAAAATGTCATGAAGCCAGTGGTGGCAAGGCTCAGGAGCAGGGGAAGCAAGGTGCTGAAGCCAGGGAGGGTGGCAGAGCAGAGGTGGGGCTGACTTGATATGTGGGTGCTGCCCCCCATCTGACCTGGGGGGCCTTTAACCCTTTTGACCAGATGAACACCACTGTGGGATCCTGGTTCAGGGCCTTTCCTAGAGAGGTCAGGGCTAACTGTTCCATTGATGTGGGAAGGACTTTTGGGAGGGGAAGCCATGCAGTGACTTTTGGAGGTGATGGCCTAGTTTCATAGTGTGGAGACCTGTGGAGAAGGAAGCTTCAGAAGTTGGATGCTGCAAAGAGAGCATTATGTGGGGGCAGTCATCAAGGAGGGGCTCATGGTGTGATTTGGGAACACAGAACTCAGCTTCCTTTGATACTAAGTCAGAGTATGTTTAGAGTTTGCTAGAGCTCTAAAATGTTTACCTTTAAAAATATTACCTTTAAAAAGTGGAAACTCTCACTGAGTTTGTATTTCTTAATTTGTGGAGTTTTCATGTCAATAATTTTATTTCTGAATTCATTTGTGTTATTGGAAGGGGTGCAGTTGGCTATCGCATAGTGAGGCCCAGGCTTACTTTTCTAGAAAACAGACTTCAAAATAATGGTTGCTTCTCTTGAGGGTAGGTGGTTACTTCCTCATAACCTTGCTGTCCCTGCCTACCTAAGAGAGGAGAGCATTTGCCTGCTCAAGAGCACACATGTGCCATATATGTCTAATGTCTTCATTTTAGTTCATCAGAGAAGTATGAAATTATTTTAAAATGACATAGCTTTTGATAGTGCAGAATAATTTTCAGCAAACCTTGTAAGCCTCACATAGTAAAAGGTTTTATGCAATGTGAACACAGCTTGGGTAGGCACTCCCTGATGTGCAGAATGACAAACTCAGCGTGCCCCCCCCCATGAAGCACATCAGAAGAAGGCACATGATGGTGGTCCAGTTGCCCAAAAATCAGAACCACTTTTGGAGAGCAGAAGATATGAGAATCTGAAAAGATTTGATTAGAGAGGGAGGGAGAAAGGGAAGAAGGAAGAGAAAGAGAGAGAGAGAGAAGCTAAGTCCTCCATAACAGCGAATACTCTAAATCTAGAGTAGAAACAGAGACTTAGAACATTCATTACGTGATCCTTTTCTCTCAACTTGTGCTTCCAACCCACTGCAGATTTAGACCATGTCATTGAAATTGGTAAGTCCAGGATATAACTAAATGGGAAGCACCTGGAAAAGGTAAATATTATTTACTGTTTCCCTATGTTTTCAGGTGGCACTGGCAGCTATTGGTGATTGCAGTGAGATTCTGAACTTAATAAACTATTGAGAATCATTGGTCTGGCGACTTTCTCTTCCCCAGGAGGGAGACCTCAATTATCCACACTTCTGGGAGAATCAGGACAACCATTTAGCAAGATCAGCACTGCCTTCCTCCATAGTGAGCAGGAATGTGTGCTCTAGCACAGTGCCCAGCAAGGAGAACCTTCTTCCTCCGTCCCCCAAACCTAGGCTGAAGGCCAAATTCATGCTAATCTCTGGGGGAGATGCTCTTTGGAAGGCAACAGACTTTCCTGCCATTGGCTCTGGGGCATTTTCTTTGGGGTTCTCAGAAAAACGTTTAAAACTGCCAAGTGCAACCTATAAGCAGAGGTAGTTGTAACTAGAAGGGACCCTTTGGGAACACTCCATCTCTATGACTGAACTCTTGTCTTCAATCTGAGAGGCGAGTGTAGCATGGAACCCCTCCCTAACTTGTGTCTGCTAAGGGCTTGTTCAAAGAATTTGAGGAGATCACTCTCCAAAACTCATCATTAGCAGCAGGAGGCCTGGACTTGTGTGCCCTCAGCTCACTCTCTTTGAAAAGCTGGTGTTGTGCTGAGGTAACATTCACTCACTGCCCATCACTCCGCTCAGGGAAGAAGTCCTGCCCCTCTCACTAACAGGACTGGGTAGCTCTGCTCCCTCTAATGGGAAGAAATAACCCCTCTCTTTTAAATCCATGCCCCCCAAAAAGTGTGCAGAAAGCCAGCTCCACAGAAATAGCCCAGTTTCTGCAGTGTCTTACAAATCAAGGTCCTTGTCCTAAATGAGTTATGTCCACCAGCAGAACTGCACCATCTACCAGATGGGTTTGTTCACACACCCTTATTCTGCTGCAGCACCCTGGGGTCTCTTAGAACAGCTGCCACGATGTGACCATTACTGGCCGGTGTGTCCATCTCCCCATTGGATGGGGCCCTCTGAGAGCAGAGCTGTGTTTATTTCACCTTGCTTTTCTTCCCTCATTTCCATACTTAGTCAGTCCAGGAAGAAGGATTTGAGGTCTTGCCAATTAAAAAACAAGTTAATACATTTACCAGGGAAGTGTTTTTGACCATGAACATTGCACCTTGACTACATTTTGAAATATTTTTTCGTGCAAAGAGCTGCAGCACACCAGCATCTTGCGAGCAAGCCTTCACAGATAAAATTCTGGCAATCAGGAGCTCAGGCTTCTACGCCGATCACCACCCAGAAGCAGCAGAAGATGAAAGAGGAAGCTTAAGAGAAACTCATGTCTGTCCTATTAGAGCTGATGACTGTTGATGACTGACTGTTCCGAGGAGACACTTGGTTAATCTAATTTCACTGGCCTGAAGCTATAGGGAGAAAGGCCTGGCATGTCGTTAACTTTATTGGTAAGTCCAACTTATGGGTGATGATGAGCAGCCCCAGAGGAAACTATTATTCATTGATTCGAAGTAAAAAGAAAATATTCAAGAGGTCTCAAAGAAACAATATGGCAAAACCTTAAATAAATGTATATTGTCTTTCCCATCATGATACCCTGTCATCTGAATTATAAAACAACAAAAACCAAAAAACTAAAACCCTAAAAGCAAAATATCCCCAGAGTAATAGAGTCATGTGATTTTAAAGAAACTTGTCATTCTGGTAAGAATTAGCAGGAACAGTGAATATTAACCAATTATAGTAAGTTAATACTATTTTACAAAATATCTTTTAAAATTTGCTGAAAAATATTTAGCCTGAAATGACTACTACCCAAAATTATTTCTTTGAAAATATTATATTTATGCCTATTTAAGTAGTTGAAATGACAGCTACAGTGAGGCATCTCTCCATCCCTATTGTACCTCATGACCACAAATAAAGAAACGAGGGAAATTAAACTTTAAAATCAACACCTAAAAGATTAGAGCAGAGATATACAATTATTTCAAAGAAGGTGAACGTGTCTCAGGGCAGCAATACAAGCTTTAAATCTGATTGAAGATATTAATATTTCAAAGACAAACCGAGTCATTGTTAGACAAAGTGGATCATCTACAGAAGCAAAGAAACTCACAGAGACAGAAGTTGTCAGTATCCAGGGCAGAAGGCAGACAGCTGATGGCCAACGGGGACGGATGGACCTACACTCTGCTTGACAATTATCTCTTGATCATGCAGAGAACCACATCAACTATTGGAGCCTGATCTCATTACCAACTCGAATCATTAAACTAGCCCCTTGTTTTAGTTTCCTGTGCATCAAACAAACTTCCAATCATCTATGTTCCTCAGTAGCTCCTCTGTAAGTGACAGAAGAGGCTGCTTAAGCAGACCCATATATCAGTTCCACTTACCAGTTCTACTTTTTAGTATAAATTCATAATTTGATATTTGCATTCTAGACATTGTCTTCTGTAAGTTTTGTGAGTGTGAGCCAGAACCTCTGAAACTGTCCTGGGACCATCTCAAAGGGACAATACCTTAGCTTAAGGGGTAGCCAAGGCTGGCCCCCAGCTGGCCCACCATTCCACTTGACATCCTGATCTTGCTCCATACTCTCTTCTTGCTAATTTCTACAAGCAAATATTCTAAAATAACACATGACAGCCTTTTAAAATCTATTTGACATGAGAAAACAGTGTACAGCACCGAAGTGACAGTAGGTCTCTCTTCCAGCTCACCACTTACCCTGCACAATCTTCCCAAGGCTCACTCCCATGGCATCATTTCCTGTATGCATGTGATGACCCTTGGTCTGGAATGCCAGCCCAGCTCCCTCTCCTGAGCCCTAACTACTTGACGGCCAATTGGACCTCTTCACTCAGAGATTGGACAAGTATCTCAAAACTAACAACATTAAACTGAGTTATCACTGTCCTCCTCAATAGGCTTCTGCTCCATTGATCCTGCTTAAAACTGCATGTGTTCGAGCTTAAAAATGGACTGGTCATCTGTATTAGTTTGCTAGGACTGCCCTCACAAAGTACTACAAAATACATGGCTTAAACAACAGAAATTTTTTAGTTTCACTACGTTGAAGGCTGGAACTCCAAGATCAAGGTGTTAGCAGGGTTAGTTGCTCCTGGGGAAAGAATCTTCTTGGTTGTAGATGGATATTTTCTCTGTCTATGTTTGTGTCCCAGTGTCCTTTTTAAAAAAAATATAAATACACTAGGGGCTAAGATTTTTTTTTTAAAGCCTAGTTTAAAATTTTTTTAAATCTCTTTTTATTTATTTATTTTAGAGAGGAGACACAGAGTGAGAGAGAGAGAGAGAGAGAGAGAGAGAGAGAGAGAGAAAGGGGGGAGGAGCTAGAAGCATCAACTCCCATATGTGCCTTGTCCAGACCAGTGCAGGGTTTTGAACTGGCGACCTCAGTGTTCCCAGGTTGACGCTTTATCCACTGCGCCACCACAGGTCAGGCTTTAGGGGCTAGGATTTTAAAATATAAATTTAGGGAACACAATTCAACCCATGAGAAAATGCTTAATTCCCTGCCCTCCCTCAGCTCCCACACCAAAGTCATTAACAAGTCCTGCTGACTCTACCTTCCAACTATTTCTCCTTCACTGTCACTTCCCTCTTCTGGACCTCTGTCATTTTCTTCTTACTATCTTCCTACGCCTCCCATCCCAAATCCATAATCCATTCTTCATAGGCAGACTGAGAGGTCTTTCTTTAAAGCACTTTCTCTGGCCTCTAAAACACTTCAGTGGTGCCCCCTTACCCTGACTGTAAAGTCAGAATTCCTCACCACAGTTTTTAAGGGTTTTCAAGTTTGGGGACCTCTTACCCAGATTTATTGCCAGACCACTCCTTACTTACCCAGGGCTGTGCATTCCAGGAAGAGTGATCTGCTGACAATCCCTCGAAGGTGCCAAGTTCTCTCTCATTTCCAGGTCTTTGAACACGATCTTCCCCCAATCCAGAACTCTTGCTTGTCTCTTTCATGCATCCTTCTGTTCTTACTTCGTGTATTACTCACACATCTTTTCGTATTCTCATGACAGCCTTTCTTCCCTCATCATAAAATACTGGTATAGTTCATTAATTTATCTTCATCCTCCACTAGACTATAAAAGCTTTGCACCAGCTTGGACTGTATCTATCCAACACACAATCGCATCTCTACTCCTGTGTACAGTAGCAATACTGATCTTGCTCCATACTCCCTCTTGGCTCATACTAGGTATTAAAGAGCATTGCCAGATGTTTTGAAAATAATCACTTCATAACTATTATTTTCAAATAAGTCTTTCTGACCAGAAATTTTAATCAAGTTGAATCTTAATTGAATCTATTTAGATTTAAAATAGGCAATAATGTTGGAAGACTTCTATTGTGGTTTTAGTTGCAAAACTCACTAGTTGTGAGTTTCGTGGTCTAGGGAAACATTCTAGTTGTATACTCACAAAAAGTATTTTATGAAAATACTTTTACACAAGTGTAGTGACCATATGTCCTCATTTGATTGGAGCCATTGGCTTTAAGCCTATTGTTCGGGCATAATTATTAACAACACTCCTATTCACTCTCCTAAGCACATGGGTTTCGATGATTGATTATGCAGTCATATACTCATAGACCAGTTTGTAAATGATTTATTTTGTAAATGAAAATAGTGTTTTCTTAACTCTGCTTTCTTAGGATAAAGTAAACATCTAGGTTTCCAAATGCAGAGTACATTCTGTTTGAGAAAAATAGGGTTTAGAAACAAGAGGGTAGCAGTAGCTAAGGTCTGCAAGATGCAGATATTTACCAGAGAGCAAACAATGAAACAGTAAGTTTGAGTCAACTTGTGGCTCAGTATCTGAAGCAAATGAGATTTGAGATGAATACAAATCACTAATTTCTGCTTATTTGTTTTTCTTAGTCATTGAGAGATACCTTCAATTAATTTCTTACATTTAGAAAAATTATGATCAAGCCCTCACAGTTTGGAAGCATAAAGCTGGAAGGGGTTGCATATTGATTTTCTAGAACTCCCACCTCAGATTTCCCAGGCTTGCTTCGTGATGTAGTTTCAAGTGCTGAGTACTTGCCAGTATCAATCAAACCACCATGTAATGTAAGCACAAAAATGCAGCCCTTGGCCTATTATAAGTGCTGCTAGGATTCTGTTCATATGGATTTCTTAGTTTTTGTCCCACTTCTCCAGCACCAATATTGGAAAAATGTTTTTAGAATAAAAATGGACCTTTTTCACCTGGGAAAAGATTACTTTGCCCTATTTTGACCAATATAATTCATATTTTAAAAGCATATTTTAAAAAATAGTTTCTAACAGAGGTAATGAAGTGAAGACTCTGCATAAGCACCAACACAGGGTTTAAACATGTAAACTGAAGGCCAAGGTAGTTACATGGGTGGGTGTGTGGGTGTATGTGCATGCATGTGCATGTCTACAACACCATTTACATTTGTGCTATTCAAAATATTGCACTTCTTTAAATGGTGCCATTTTAAAAACTAAAATCGGATATAAAAATATGGCAACCAGAGAAACATATTCTTATAAAAGAATATAAATATTTTGGGTTTTTTTCTTAAGACCCATTAATAATACAGGGCTGTCATAGTATATTACAAATATACGCACATAGCAACATACACACTTTTTTTTGTCACAGAGACAGAGAGAGGGACAGATAGGGACAGATAGACAGAAAGGGAGAGAGATGAGAAGCATCAACTCTTTGCTGTGGTACTTTAGCTGTTCATTAATCGCTTTCTCATATGTGCCTTGACTGGGGGCTACAGCAGACTGAGTAACCCCTTGCTCAAGCCAGTGTCTTTGGGCTCAAGCTGGTGAGTCTTGCTCAAACCAGTGAGCCCCCGCTCAAGCTGGCAACCTTGGGGTTTTGAACCTGGATCCTCCACATCCCAGTCTGATGCTTCATCCACTGCACCACCACCTAGTCAGGCTACACATTTTTATTTAAAAAACAAGTGATTTAATGTCAACAGGTCCTATATCAAACATAAAACTGAAGTTTGGACTCTCAAGTGTTCCATATTGAAACAGAACTGAATGCTCAGATAGTCTAACTTGCCTGTCCTCTCCACATCAGGTCATTCTGCCCCAAATCAAAACTTTCTCCTGTGAACTACAGAAGTTGAGTTCATACCCTTTGAGAATTGGTAGAAAATACAATTTGCTTCATTTAATCTCTATCTCCAGAAAAAGGCTGATCAGAGAGATTCCAGATCTCACCTGCTCAGAGATTTCCTGTAACTAGTCATTGCCCATCTTTCTACAGCACTGGGTACACATCTCCGAATAAAACACAAGCCAACATGTGTACCTTTCCTTTACAGTCAATAAAAGGTTCATTATAGTTGCTCATTTCATAAGTGAGAAATGCAGAACCCTCTTTCCCCTGGACATCATGTGACAAAAACACCTAATTTGGGGCACTTTTGTCCATTGTTATCACCACTGAGAAATGGTTAAGAACTTGGAAGCTGGATACTGTAGACCTGGGTGTAAATCCCAACTCCATCAAACTACAAGTTGTGTGTCCCTGAGCAAGGTCTGTTAGCCATTCTAGGTCTCAGTTCCCTTGTTTGTAAAATTGGAATAAAAATTCTGTCTAAATCAGAAAATTATCATGAGGATTATAAAGATAATGCAAACAAAGGTCATGGCAATAAATATTAGTTGTTATTATTGTTTTTGTGGCTGTTACTATCGCTATTCATAAAAGCTACCACTGGTACTTCTAAGCCCATGCAATTCTTCATTGTACAGATAGAGTGGTAAAGTAGAAAAAAAATACACATTTTTGATCAAACTGCTCTATATTCCAACCCAGTTCTGACACATAATATTTATGTGACGTTCTGCTATTTTCTTAACCCCTATGAGATTCAGTTTCCTTATCTATAAAATGGGGATGATACTTACTTCACAGGATTATTGTGAATTAAAGGTAATGTCTATAAAAGTAATAGAGAAAATGAGAGTAAGCACTCATTAAATGGTTGCTACTAATTTGATTATAAAAAAATCTTCTTTAATCTCTAGAATAATAGCATAGAATAATAATGTTTCTGTACATCCATTAAGCCATAAAAATAGACAAAACTATCTGATTTCATGGCATTCCCCTCATATAAAACGCAATCATCCTGGGCACTTTTGTGACCCTAGTCAGTTCAGTGTAGAATTAAAGGCTTTGAAATTTTATAAGAATAGCTACAGACTAGACAAGAACAAAAACAGGTGAGCAGAAAGAGACCCATTGGCTTTGCTTCTTTACAGAAGAATGCATTCAGTGCAGGGAGATAGGGAGGGGCACAGGCAACTGCAATTAGGACAACAGCCTCATTGGTAACTGGCTTTTACAATTTGGAGAGCTGAAGTCAGAATCAGAATCCACTTCAGATTTTAATTTAACATGTAAGGGCTGGAAAGATGCTTTTCAAAATGAGTGTGAAATAATAAATCAATGTGACATAAGGAAAAGATTCTAAACAGGCAATGGTTTGCCATTGCTGAAAATTTGAACATCTCTTTTTTGCTACTGTTTTGAGATGAAGGACAAAAAAAGAAATCCCAAGCTGATGGCATAGAAAGCTACTCACCATATTCTCTCATGATACTAAGCACAGAGCGCTCTGTATTCACCGTGCTCAGAGGAAGCAAGCAGATAAATGAAATGTATCTTTCTTGTCTGAACACTTGACATAGCACCGTTGAAGATAAGAGTCTAAGATATTGATTGCTTATTCGCCAGGACTTCAGGTAAGGGAAAGAAATTCAGCATTGGTTGCATAACCACTACAACTTCATTTCTCTAAATTGGCTTGTGTCAGTCCCTGGTGAAAATTCTGTATGTTTGGAGGCAGACCAGCCCACTGATGAAAACATCAGAGACTGATTTGTTTTACCTTTGTATTAGCATGAAGTTCTTGTCCGCAACTTCTTCTCACTGTACCTCCGGGCTCCTCAGAAGTAATCTCATGGTTGATGTGAAATAGGCATAAGAAACTTTCTCACAGGGAGCCACCAACCCATCTGACACAAGGCTGTTCAGACTTATTGCCCCAAATGAAGCCCCAGAGAACTATGCTCTGGCACCGGAAAGGCACATTCAAGGTAAAAGCAGGTCTTGTGCGCTCTGGGTTGTGGATGCGGGAGGTGAACCACAGCAAAAAGGAAACGGGTCTTGTTTTAGAAACAGAGCTCAATAACTACAGGGGGGAGTTTGATGCTCAAGGCCAATTCTTCCTTATTAAGATGGCTGAAATTTTCAGCCAAGAACAGTTGGAGAAACGTCTCTGTGCTGAGGACTCAGATCCTCTTCTTTTATGATCAAATTCTGCAACCTTCATGGTTTCACATCTACCAGTGGCCCCTGTGGCTCTACATTACTTCTGTGTCTCTTGCAGGATTCATGGATAACAGGGAATTTTTAGCACCACTTAAACTTGCTCCAAGCTTAGGTTTAAAGCATTTGTGTTTATCAATTGTACTTTTTGTAGCTCTGGTGACGATTTTTTCTTATTTGCTACTACATTGTTGCATGTAGAAATGGAAGGTGTAGCTCTCTTCCAGTTAGCAATTAGTCCACCTGTAGCTGCATTCACTACAATGTTATTTTCTGAGTCAGAGATGCTCCAACATGAGGCTTTTCTGGACAGCTCTCATCTTCTCCTACACAGCACATCTGCATTGCTAGGAAGCGCTGTACTTCAGAGGTACTTCCTGTATCACACTCTGATACATTGTCTGGACTAATGTGCGATACTGCCCATTTGTTGCTTCAATACGGTTTTGATATTAAACATTTGTTATGCCTGTTAACACATGTATTACAGAATCAGCCCCTGCCACATGTCCCGTAGGTGAGTTTCCTTCCGGACACTCTCCAGTCAGCCCAAGACAGCTGTGTTTTTGCAGAGTTCACAGAAATGAATAGAGAATCTCAGGGTATGGCAGGACATCTTCTGTCCTTGGGACTATTTTCTGGTTTTTCCATCTGGCAGGCAAAGGAAGTAATTAGGATGACTTTATTAGCACTGTGTATAATAAGCATAGATCATAATCCTCATTCCAAACTATGCTCACCCATGATTCTGCTAAGAATTGTCAGCAAATCCAACCTTTGACATTAAAGATGCAATAACCATGGCAAAGAAAGTATCTGAGTCCCACAAAATCCTGTAACAAAAATTGAGCAGGACCAAAAAGATAAAATGGAAAGAACTCCATCTAGTCCCATGAGTGACTATCCTCCATGGGGTCTCTGAGTCTTTCTTTTATATTCTTTAAGATCTTCCAAAAGGAGCATTTTTGTTGCTGGACTTGCTTTCAATCTGATGGTGAAGAAGCAAAGAAACAAACAAAACAAAGCAAAACAAAAATACCTTTTGCTCAGTCCCATTGCACTCCTCAGTAGGGGAGCATTTTTCCCCAGATAGAAAAACACCTCAACAGTTGAATGTGGCCTTTATTTCTCAGCAGCATGGATGATAATTCTTGGTTGTAACCAAGAAAGCAGCTCCTGCTGATTCTTATCTGATTCCAGCAAAATAGGCATATGGGAAGGCTGTGAGGAGCTCACTACACTGAGAGGAAGACTAGAGGGCCAGAGTCAGAGAATGAGTGAGATTGAGGGATATAGGTAGAAGAGGAAGACAGTTGAGGTCTCCCACAATCAGTTAGGACAGTCAGCCCCACATCGCTGGACATTGATGTTACCTCCAGACCTGGAGCACCTCTAAGCATCTCTACCTGTCCCTGTGCTGGTGCACTGTCTCTGTAGAAGCAGAGAACCAGGCATAGCAGGCAATTCGCTGGGTCTGGATCATGTGTCTGTATCCAGCTGCCAAAGGACAAGAGAGGAAACATCTGACTCTGCTCAGATTCCAACCTGGGCAATAAGACCCCATCTTACATATTGGGTGGGAGATTTTCCTAAAATTAGCAAAGAGTTCAGATGATGGCCAACTAACAAATACATCAACAAACAATCCAAGAAGCAAATATTCAGAACAGATGATATTTAACAAAAAGGACAATTAATATTTCAAGGAAAATGTTCCTTAATCCTGTGTGACCTTGATCAAATGACTTAGGATTTTGGGGATCTCCATCTACTCAGCAACAAAGTACACATAATAAAGGCTATATTTCAGGAGGTGCTGTGAGGTTTAGAGATAATGTCTATAAAGTGTCCAGAGTAAGAACTCACATACATCAAAAATAATTTACTCTTCTTATTTCAACATGTAAATTGACCTCACCAAAGAAGGTAGTGGTAAGAAAAGGTTCAACACTTATTTGGTTCATTTACTTTCCTTAAGGATTTAGAAGGAAAACTGCACAATCTGAAGACATAAAACATGGCACAGGCTCTAAAAGGGAGGAACTGGAAAATGTAAGGGGAGGATGGGAGTGGGGAGTTCCCAGGGAGCGTTATGACACAGTCCATATGTAGCAGGGAGATCTTTCTCACATGAGAGCTGAAGAGCAGGGAAGGACTTGGCAGACATGGGAAAGAAGGATTAGGGAGGAGGAACTGGTTGAGTCAGGGACAGACTTCCTTGTCAACTTGCCTGTAGAGCCTGACCAGGCAGTGGCACAGTGGATAGAGTGTCAGACTGGAATGTGGAAGACCCAGGTTCGAGACCCCGAGGTTGCCAGATTGAGTGCGGGCTCATCTGGTTTGAGCAAGGCTCACCAGCTTGAACCCAAGGTCACTGGTGCAAGCAAGGGGTCACTTGCTCTGCTGTAGCCCCCGGGTCAAGGCACATATGAGAAATCAATAAATGAACAACTAAGAAACTACAACGAAGAATTGATGTTGCTCATCTCTCTCCCTTCCTGTCTGTCTCTCCCTCTCTCTGACTCTCCCTGTTCTCTGCCACAAAAACAAACAAACAAACAAACAAACAAAAAGTCACCTGTAGAAGAAACAGGAGTAGAACAGTGGGTGGAGTAGACTGGGGTTTGTTGGGGGCTGCAATGCCAGCCTGACTATCAGAGAGCAGAAATTTCTTATGAAGATATCTGGAAAGCAAAAAGGAGTCCTGGAGTTCATGGATTGAGTCCTAGAGTATGGCAGAAATTATTTTCTAGGTTTCCTTCCAGTTCGAGAGACCAACAGTCCAACTTTGTCCTGGACTGAGGGGGTTCCCTAGGAGGTGACCTTTCCAGGTAAACTAGGACAAGTTGGTTACCTTAATTTCAGTATTAGGCTGGATCTCTGGTGGGAATTCCAAGTGGAAGCAAAGCAACTAGGTGGTGGCAGGAAGTAGGGGAGAGGCAGAGGACCGCCCTTCCCTCCCCTCCCATGGGGCCAGGGTATTTTGATAGAGATGAAATAGAAGCAAGGTAGATGTGGAACACCTCAGAGACATCTATTTATGAAAGCAAGGGCAGGGGAGGGCTGAGGGTTCTGGGGGAAACTTTGTAGTGAAGGCTTCTACAGTAGCATAACTACTATGTCTGGTTTGTGGTTGACAGCCACCCTTCACACAGTAGGGTTACTGTACTAGGGAACCCATTGGCCCATTTCCACACTGAACAGAAGCCCTGTGGGAACATCCTGCTAAGCAAGAGAGGGTAGAAAGCACAAGGAGCATTTGGCTAACTGCTGAATGTTGCAGTGTCTGTTTGAGCCTCCTTCCTTCACTCCCTAGATTACTGCTCCCAGCCCATCCTCTGAACGGCAAAGGCATGTTGACGTTGACTGGATTTTTTCCTTCATCTCAGATCTTTCTCCTAAACTGAGCTCATACATCCAACTGTGTGCCTAATTGCCACTTTGATGTCTAACAGGCATCTGAAAACAAGATGGAGCTCCCCATTGGATGCCCTCTTCTAAACCTGCTCCTCTGTGTTGGTGAGGAAAATAAAAAATGACCACAGGAAGTTATAAATCCCAAAACACGTCCTATTTGGAGCCCAACAGGGGGTGGTTTGTTGTTTTGTATGTCTTTAAATTTTATTTTATTATGGTAAGACACTCACTGTGAGAGCTACAATCTTATCAAATTTTTAAATATATGATGCCTGATTATTGACTGTAGGTATAATGCACAACAAATCTCTCAAGCTTTTTCATCTTGCTTGACTAAACCTACACCCGTTGATGAGTAACTCCCCACTTCTCCTCCCCCCACCCCAGCCCCTGGCAACCACCATTCCACTCCTTGATACTATGAATTTGACAAATTTAGATACTTCGTTTAAATAGAATTATGGATTATCTGTCTTTCTGTGACTGGCTTACTTTACTTGGCATAATGTCCTCAAGGTTCATCTACATACTGCACATTACAGAATTTCCTGTCTTTTTAAAGCTGAATAAAAGTCCATTATAAGTACATAGCACATTGTCTTTGTTAATTCGCCTACTCATGAACATTTAGATTGTTTTCGCATCATGGCTATGCTATTGTTAATAGTGTTGCAATGAGCATCAGATTTGGGCTATGACCCAGTTAAGACCTGAAGCCCTCCCTGGATTTTGTGATGTGCATTGACCATAATTTGACATCAAATGCAACAATGACTTACCTCACACCTTTCATATCCTTTGTTACTTAATTGGGCAGGAAAGATCAATAGCAATCATTGTGCCACTAGTAGTAGTTATCATATTTATTATATGATGATCAAAAGAGCTACAAATGTGAAACGTTACATACACATGTGTTAAATCACTACAGAGATTGGCTACTAGACTGTATTTGTACTGAGTGTGATTTCCCCCAAGAAAAATGTGTAAATATATTTAAGCACTAATGTAAAGTAGCAACAATACTGAACTTAAATTTTAAAGTATTTTTAAAAGATCCATATTACATACATATTAAACCTTCCCAAGATTCAGTCTATGTTTCATTATTATTATCAAAATACCTTTGGCACTAAATAAATAAAAATACGCCTTTCACTAAGGGATATTACAATAGATAGAGTGGAAACTTGTTTTTCAAAGTTTACCACCTAGAACATTGATAAGTAAGCATTTGTTTTGTATGTGGACATGTTTGCACAACAGATCAAATCTCCAGGAGTACAAAAGTCAGGACTTCCTTGACCTTCAGAAAAAGTTGGAGCTCCTAATTCTGAACGTAAAGCAACTCTAATGCTCATAAATAAATGATTTGTTTCTCTACTAGAACAATATTCCACCCAGTTGTTTTTGCTTTCTGGTATTTTGGTAACTATAGTATTTAATTACATTGGGAACAATTCTTTTTCATTTTCTGTTGCATGAGGTTTTAGAACAGTTTCTATATATTTCTGCATTGCTGATTCCAAATCTAAATCCATTTTTTGGCGCATGCTTTAGTTTTTTATGCAATTTTAATTTCTTTTTGTTACAGTTAATGGCATGCATTGGTTTTTAAATTGGAGTTAAAGGGCAACGACTCTTGGATTGAACATAACCACAAGGCAATTAATGTTTTACAAACATCACTTTTACATAATTGTAGTTGTTTTTAAACGTAAAAAATTATTATCTGATAAAAAAACACCATCTTATTTTGTTTTAACATTGAATCATTGCTTTTTCAAGTAGGCGTAAATGTAAGAATAGTCCTGACACCTTCTGTTATATATGTGGCTGTTACACATTTCAACATCAAAGGCGCAATATGTCGTCATTTGTGACACGTGCATATATTGCCTATTTTCAAGTTCATGTTGGCGATCAAGACAAGAATTGGGCTTCTCATATTGTGTGTCATAATTGAGGAAATGCTTCATGACTAGACAAAAGGAAAATGCAAAGGAATGCCTTTTGGTATTCCCATGATTTGGCATGAACCTAAGGACCACAGCAGTGACTGTTATTTCTGTCTGATTCATACAAAGGGCATTGGCAAGAAAAAATGGCATATGATAGCATATCCTAATATTTCTTCAGCAAATAAGACCTATCCCACATTCTGAGACACTCCCGGTTCCAGTTTTAAATGGTTTTATTTTTTCTAAAATGCAGAAAGTGAACAGGGTGATCCAGTGTGTTTTGATAAGATGCATGAGGAAATGGTTGTAGAATCTGAAGGGTCTTCTTTTGATGCGAAGCAGTCATTAATCCCTCAGCAGTTTAGCCAACCTGAATTGAATGACTTAGTAAGAGATTTGGGCCTATCCAAGAAAGCAGCTGAGTTATTAGCCTCCATGCTTCAAGAAAAGAATGTACTTCACTGGTCAGCTAAAGTATCCCATTTCAAGAAGCGTGAACAAATTTTTGTGGACTTTTTTTCTGAAGACAAACACTTTGTTTACTGTCATGATATCAGTAGTCTTCTCAGCCAGCTAGGTGTTACCACTTAAAGTCCAACAGAATGGTGGCTATTTCTTGACAGCTCTAAAGGGAGTCTGAACTGTATTCTCTTACACAACAGTAATGTTTATGCAGAGGTTCCAATTGGTTATTCAACTCATATGTGAGAAGATTATAATGACATAAAAATTGTCTTCAACTTTCTGAAGTATGAGGAGCATAAGTGGATCATTTGTGTGGATCTTAAAATGTTAAATTTCCTGCTAGGACAACAGAGAGGTTTTACCACATATCCTTGCTTTCTGTGTCTGTGGGACAGCTGAGCTTGGAAGAAACACTGGACACAGCAGGAGTGGCCGAAACATGAAGCTTTGGAAGTAGGGATGCAAAATATTGTGAATGAACCTGTAGTTAATTGAGACAGGATCATTTTTCCCCCACTTCACATCAAACTTGGCTTAATGAAGCAGTTTTTCAGGCTTTTTGACTAGAGAAAGTGAATGCTTTCAACATATTATTTCTGCTTTTCCTGCCAAGACTTTTGAGAAGATAAAAGCAGGTGTATTCGATGGACCTCAAATTCGAACCCTCATACATGATGAAGAATTTGCCAGGAAGATGAATACGGAGAAGAAAGCAGCATGGCAGTCTTTTGTGGCAGTTACAAAGAACTTCCTTCGCAACACAAGAAGCAGAAAACTATGAACTTCTGGTTCAAAGGATGCTGTTGCTTTCTGCGACATTGGATGTAACATGAACATTAAGATTCACTTACTAAACAGTCACCTTGATAAGTTTACAGAAAATCTTGGGGCTTTTAGTGATGAGCAGGGAGAACACTTTCATCAAGATCTGAAGTCAATGGAAGAATGTTATCAGGGGCGATGGGACAAAAATATGATGGCAGACTACTGCTGGAGCATCAATGAGATTGTTCTCAACAAGTACACAAACACAAGAGCTACAAACGCAATTTTTTGCCTGAATAGAATTTAAATAAGTTTTACACTAATTTTATGATTAAAATAAGTGTTTTAATATGTGCTGTTTTGAAATTGTAGACAAATTCTGATGCAATCGTATCTTTTAGTGTATTAGTGTATTTACTGCATTATATAAATTATTATATTTTCACAAAATGATGCCCAAGAAGACATTCTACTTCATTATGTTAAACTAAATGTTGAAAATTTTACAGTAAGATGAAAACCTAAATCTTGAATTGCAAAAAACGGTAGCTTACAGAGAAAAACTAATGTCAGATTTGAGATCAGTACACTTGAAAACAAGTGTTCTTGTGGATGCAACAAAAATTTTGTTACCCAGTGTTTTTAAAGAGGTTAAGATGACTCAGGCCAACTATATTAGATCTCCAAAATCTCAACTGTGTTGTGATCAAAAGAACATGTCTACTTTCTTATTAGTTATTTATCCATAGACAATGAAGGAAGGGGTCTGAAGGGTCAAATTCACAGTGACACAAATGCACAGAGGCACCTGTCAGTGAAGGAGTGGTCAGAGCAGGCTTCCTGGTGGAAGTGACCTTTAAGCTGAGCCCCAAAGGAAGAGAGGAATGGGCCAGGCAAAAGGGGATTGGAAGTGGAGGGGAGACAGGAGCGGTCAGGCAGAAGGAGCAGCAGCCTTAGAGACAGAACTTACTCAGCAGTGTTGTCACCTTTCTTCTCCCTTCTTCCTCCTAATCCCCCTACCCCACCTGCTAAAAATTAATAATTAACACTTGTATTGTTCCTTTGATTTTATGTATACTTTCACATGTATCTCCTGTCCTTGTGCCTACAACAACCCCGTGAAGTATACATATATATCTTTATCTTAACTCATTTTTCACAAGTGCATTTAGCAAAGGGAATAGACTCCAGGCAAGCAGCAAGGGTCCTGAACAGTACTCTAGTACATCCTGTGTTTGGGCAGGATCACAGTTAAGGGACAGCAAATCCACAAGGGCACAGGCCATCTGGCTTCACAGAAGGACAACCCCATTTAACAAAATGAGCAGCTTTAAATATGATACTGGCACATTCCTAATAGTATGGCTTTTATTCTTCCTGATGTTGGTTCAAGAGCTTTGTTAAAGGCTGGCAAAGCTGTTTTAGTTTGGGTTTCCCTAAACACAAGGTATGAGTAGTTTGAGAGAAACTCGGGATTTTTTTGTTTTGTTTTGTGTGTGTGTGTGTGTGTGTGTGTGTGTGTGTGAGAGAGAGAGAGAGAGAGAGAGAGAGAGAGAGAGAGACAGGAACACCCAGCTGCTTCTGTATGTGCCCTGATCAGGTAATCAAACCGGCAACCTCTGTGCTCTGGTCGATGATCCAACCAACCAAGCTACCTGGCCAGGACTTAATTTCTTAAATTCATTTTTAGAAAGACAGAGAGAGGAAGGGAGAGAGAAAGGAGTGGGAAGGGAAGTATTTGTTTTTCACTCAGTCGTGCATTTTTTTCCCCCGCTCCAGTGTGTGCTCTGATGGGGGATTAAATCTGCAACCTTGTTGTTTTGGGATGACACCCTTACCAACAAAACTGACCAGCCACAGCTGAGAGGAAATCTCAAGAATTATCAGTAAGCAGGCGAGTAAATGAGACAAAAGGAAGTAAAATTGAAAAAGGCTTTATTACTGAGCTGATTCCTGCTATGGCAAGGGGGCTCAGTCTCACAAGGGACACTCTAAGGAGCCTTGCAGAATGCCCCTCAAAACTGTCCCCTTAGAGACCAAAAGCAAGAGCCTTTATCCACTGACTCCCACCCCCACTGGCTGAGGGCTGCCTCCAAGGGTGTTAACTTTTTCAGGTTCAGGAGGCTTCTTGGGAAATTCTGAAGGAATCTCTGCTTAGTGGAGTTTTTGGCCACATGTAGTTGCTGTCCCCCAGCTGCACTGAAGCCAAATGGGACCCAGAGACGTGACGTGGCCAAAACAAGCACTGTCACAGTAAGTCAAGACTCTAGGATGTCAGGGCAGAAGATAGGCATTAGGTCTTGGGCCTTATATACTGCTCACAAACATTAGGAATATTTCAAAATGAATATGAAGTGATGAAATATCCCCTAATGTTTGTGAGCAGTGTACTATACTTCTTAGGCTGATATTTAATCAGGGATAAACCACAGATTTTGATCATCAATTTCTCTTCTGGAGAGAGAGAGAGAGAGAGAGAGAGAGAGAGACATACAGATAGAGACAGACAGACAGAGACACACAGAGAGAAGTAACAACTCGTTTTTCCACTTAGTTGTTCTATTTAGTTGTGTACTCACTGGTAGAGGGCTGTTGCTAGGCTCTAAATGCTATTCATTATGTTGACCACTTAAGGGCCCTCTGGGAATCCATTATTTACTCTGGGTCTGAGAGTTTCGAACACTCTAAGACACTGTAAGGTGGCTAAAGTTATTGTTGAAGCTTCCCCCATAACCCCTTGCCAACTTCTCCCAGGAGCGAGTAGCAGGGCAGATGTGGTATTGGTTTCATGACTTTGGATAGTATTCATTTCCTCTCTGTTTGTGTCATTCTAAGTAGGTCTGTGCATTAACAGGACCTTTTCAAACTGTCTTTAAGCTCAGGGTCTGTAAAAGGACAGGCAGGCTGCAAGTACCACACCTCCCACTCGAATAACTCACTGTCCCTTCTGGAGTTCTGCCTAAGAACTTCTTTCCCATCAATTTACAGTAAAAACCAGGCATCAACCGCCCTAACATCTATTGTAAGCTTACCATGTGCCAGGCAACTCTACCAAGCACCTTATACTCTATGTGTCATCTAATCTCATAATTATATATAGTATGTATATAACATGTAATTATTATCCCAAATTTATAGGTGAAATGGGAGCTTATCTAGATTAAATAACTTGCTTATAGTGACTTAGCAGTAAGTGGTGGTGACAATAAATGAGTCCAGGCCTGATCCAGAGCCAGAATCCTAAACCAATGTATGATATTTTAACCAGAGATCAGATAATTGCCCACTTTATTTCTTCCTTAGGGAAATAATAATATAATCCGAACCATCACTTCTCCAAAGATTAAATTTCTGTTTCCTTTCCCCCTTCTTTTTTAAGCAAGATACACTTTTCCCCTCATTGATGTATTTTTACTCTTCCTCTTGGTGACCTGTAAATTTGTCTAAATACAATTCTAATATTGAGAACACAGAAAAGCAGGCACAATATTTCACCCTGAAGCTACAGTCATTTTAATTGTCTGGCACATTCATAGAAGAATGTCCTGGAGACATGTCCTTTTCTTTTCCTTTGTAGTGACATAACTGGATCATTTAAGGTCTGAAATGACTGAAGCAGGGATGTTTAGGTGATGTCACGGTAACGGCATTAAGACATTTATGAACCACTTTAATTTTTCTAATTAAAAATAGCTTTATAATTGATAAAAAACAAAATAACTTTTGCTGAGAGTTGTTTCTTTAAAACTGGTAAAGGCAAGGTGGGGTCAGGCAGGTTTTCACTCACTGATCTACATACAGCCTAACTACTCAAAGCACATGAGTCCCAGTTTAACTGCTGAGAGTGCACAGATGGGCCAACTAGGTAGAGAATATGAAGGGAGAACATGCTGCTCCAACAATTTGCTCAGATCAGAGTGGTGTGAAGCTCTGGGGAACACCCACTTGGGTTAATCTATTTCATGAACAATGGTGACACTTTATGCTGGATAGATGGAACACCTTTAAAAGAGCAACGAGTCTTAATAGGGTTCTTTGTATCTCGGAAAGTGAATCACCATCATGAGCTATTTGGTGATCTGTCTATCAATTCATGTATTGATTTAGAGAATGCTCTAAGTGGGTGTTCACTTGGGCTGTGTATCGATAAAATATAGTATGGTATGGACTGTTACTAGAGTTACGATCCCAATACTGATAGAGCAATGACATTGTCATTATTTCTTGCCCATTTTATTTTCCCTTCCTTTCCAAGCTTCCCCCAAGAAGCAGAATGGTCACATAGTACATCTGACACGTCATACAACTGAAACACCATGTTGAAAGGTTTAATCAAAAATCACACAGGCAGGAATGAGATATCAGCTGCATGACAACTATTTCTGATTTCCCAGACCTTCTTCCAGTGTGTGTACCTGACATTTCTATCATGTGGCACACTCAATACTTGTGTCAGGCCTTTCTCTAAACAAGACTGCTGGTGTATGATGATAAATAGTACCATGTTCTGCCGTGATTCCCACCCTTCCACATGCTGGCAAAGGTCGCCTAGCAACTGTTGTTAGGGGCAACACCAGCATGTTTAGTTTAATTCAGTGTAACAGGACAGCTTTGGTCTCCTGGTGGAGGTTCAATCTATGCCCAGAAGATTAAGAACCCCTCACAGATCCACACCTTCCTTGCACTTGCATAAGGTTGCATCATTATTACTAAATTTGCCCATTTAACAAGATCAAAAGGGTCATTCTGAGCACATCACACCTTCTACACAGGTAGTGGGAAAGGGGTCCTATATGACTGTTACAAAAAGGTAACAGCTTGGCCTCATTCCTTTCTCTTCTTAATATTCATAACACTGAACTAAATGCTTTCCCAAGTATGAAGCCTGGTATAAAAATAAAAAGTAAAAAGAGCAGGGGAAAAAAAGTGTTTTATTAAGCCCATGCTGGGATATTTTTCTCTGTAATGCACTTCAAAAAAGAAGAAGAAGAAGAAGAAGAACAAGAAGAAGAAGAAGAACAAGAAGAGAAAGAAAAGAAAGACAAGAAAAGAAAAGAAAAAGAAAATCAACCCTACACAATTTTGCATTTAGATACATCAACACATCAGCTGAAAATGTCTGTGTTTGTGGATTACACCACTCCCCACTGATTGATCCTCTTAAAGGCTCAGCATTTTGCAAATGAAGCAGCAGTTACCCCAGTCCTATTGGCTATTAATTCAGTCCACCCAGGTTTCTGCTGGTTTAATGAGAGCAGGTATCTCCCACCAGAACGATGTGTTTTCAAGGTAGTCATAAAATAGACTATATTAAAAATAGCCTATATAATTACATAAGCAGCTAATGTAAAATTTAGTTTCATGTCACCATACTTATAAAATAGTCAGTCAGTCTCCATTTAGAGAAAAAAGATTGTATATCAAACAAACTTGACTTTGACATGAGTTTTTTTTTTAAACTACTCAATAGTGAAGCAGTTGGAACTATCTATAAATTGCTATTTAAAATAGCTACTAAAACCTGTCTGGTATTGGCAGCATTTTGAAGATAACTTTGCATTCACTTGAGGCTGATTATTCAACAATAATTAAAATTCCTATTTAGTATAAAAGAGATTTGAGTTATGAGTTTATTTTTACTTCTGGGTTTAAAAACATCTTCCGGCCTGACCAGGTGGTGGTGCAGTGGATAGAGCATCAGACTGGGACATGGAGGGCCCAGGTTTGAATCCTCAAGGTTGCAGGGTTGAGCGTGTGGTCACTGGTTTGAGTGTGGGATCATAGAAGTGACCCCTGGTCACTGTCTTGAGCCCAAAGGTCTCTGGCTTGAGTCCAAGATCGCTGGCTTGAGCGAGAGGTCACTTGCTCTGCTGTAGCCCCCCCACCCCCCCATCAAGGCACATATGAGAAAGTAATCAATGAACAACTAAGGAGCTACAACAAAGACTTGGTACTTCTCATCTCTCTCTCTTCCTGTTTGTCCCTATATCTCCCTCTTTGTGACTCTGTCTCTGTCAAAAAATAAATCTTCCATTCTTAAAGAGTAGAAATATGGAAATTGTAATGATTTGAAGGACACCTGTTGAGTTCAGACATTTTTGTGTTTATATAATTTATATTTAAATACTTTATTAACCAGCATGGAATTTCACAGTGATTCTATTTACCTTCTTTGTAGTATTGAAGGAGATTTATTTTTCCCTTGAAAAACAAAAGCCAACTGAGAATCAATAGAGGTGATGTCAGGAATAGAGATAGCAAAACAAAATAAGATAAAATTAAGCAACGGAAGAACTGTCACCTGCATGTTCATCACTGCCTGGAAGGATGGAAAGATGGTCTCCTGAGGATACTAAGACTGGTCATGTGGAGATTTCTGGGGCCATTTAAGAGGGGCAAAGCCATAGCTAGACAACCATTTGTTTTCCTAGGCTTGTGTCACCACCAAGCTGATTTTCTTGGAATACTAAGCACACAGGTAGAAGGAAACTGCTGTTTGCTAAGACAATGCTAGTTGGAAGAGAGTCTGACTGCAGAATGAGCATTGGACTGTGAGAGAACTTGTCACTATTATCTCTACATTATGCCTTGAAGCATTTGCACCTCTCCTTACAGGCTAAGCACACAATTTTAGCAACTAAAAACCCCTCAGGTTTGGGACCTAAGAGATCTGGTAAAAAACTCAACACTTCAAAGAAAAAGGAGATAGATTATATTGAGAAAATGGGGAAAACTCTACTGATGAAGTATTAATGACCATCCAAAGTCATGGACATGGGGGAGGAGAACATTGCAAATTTGACTATATTCTCCAAGTGTTTTTCCTCCAATAAAGTAACATGTAGTCAGATACATCTAGTATTCCTCAAAGTTAGATGCTAAATAAACACCAAATACATTCTTTAGATTAATTTTATTCCTACAACTCTCTAAGGGCTGCACTTTTACGTTAGGTTTTTAAGGTATTTCTTACACATTGCTGCTAAAGATGTTGAAAGAATTCAGTGATAGATAGCCCAAAGGTATATGTAGTACATTAATGGTAATAAGAAATAACAGAAATCCAATAAAGACATACAAAGGATAACTTCTGCATCCACATGTTCTTTTGTGAGGATTTAAAATATGACTTATGGCTCTGGCACATGACTTCTGAACAATATTACAAAGTAAAACAAGAATAGGAGGCAATAAAGCCTGACCTGTGTTGGCACAGTGGATAAAGCGTCGACCTGGAACACTGAGGTTGCTAATTCAAAACGCTGGGCTTGCCGGCTGAAGGCACATACAAGAAACAACTACTACTAGTTGCCGCTTCCTGCTCCTCCCCAACCCCTTTCTCCCTCTCTCTCTCTCTCTCCCTCTCTCTTTCAGAAAGGAGACAATAAATATCAAATTAAGTCATGATAGGTGGGAAGCAAGAGGGACCCACCCTGTCCTTTGTACAACAATGTAAAAGAAGTAACTGATACTCCCAAGTTCTTCATGGGGATGTCAGCCAGGGGTAAAGAGTGAAAGGGACGCTGCTGGTAGGAACGTGAAGTGGTGCAGTTGCTATAGAAAACAATATGCCAGTTCCTCAAAAAATTAAAAAGAATAACCATATGCTCCAGCAGTTTCACTTTTGGATATATATCCAAAAGAACTGAAAGCAAGAAATTGAAAAGATATTTTCATACCCATGTTCAAAGCAGCATTATTCACAGTAGTCAAGAGGTGGAAGCAACTTAAATGACCATTGATGAATGAATGAATAAATCCAATGTGGTATATACACACAATAGAACATTATTCAATCTTAAAAAGAGGGAATTCTGGCACATGCTAAATGGGTGAATGTTGAAGATATTAAGCTAAGTGAAATAAGCCCATCACAAAAGGTCAAATACTGTATGATTCCGCCTGCATGAGGCACCCAGAATAGTCAAATTCACAGAGACAGAAAGAAGAAGGGTAACTGCCGGTAGTGGGGGAGGGGAAATAGGGAGTCATTATAATAGGCATGAATTTTCAGTTTGGGAAGATGAAAAAAATTCTGGAGATGGATGGTAATAGCTGCACAACAATGTAAATGTAGTTAATGCTACTAAACTAAACTCTTAAAAATGGTAAATTTTATGTTATGAGCATTTATCACAATTTTTTAAAAAGTAAAAGGAAAGAAGATGTTAGCACTGGGAGTGCAACCTAAGAACAATGAAGTAAGTGCTGAAAAGCAGTGTGGCCCTCAGTCGTACATCTCAAATAAAAATAACCACCTCTTAGTTTCATTCCCCGCTTGAGACATACAAACATTTACATTATGTCATATGCATAAAATCTTGCTTTCAACCTACGGTCAAAATGCCTCCTCTTGACAACTGAATCTACACAGCTCCAACATGACAATGCAGAGCATAATAACCAACTTTGGGATATTTATGAATAATTTTTACCAAGGGTGAGAGGACAAGATGACATGTGGCTAAATCAATTAGTCCACTTAATTAGGGTTAATTAAGTCTTGCTTGAAAGAGAGAGATGGAACAGAATACAGTTGCTCCCAGAAAAGACTGGACAAGTCTTAGGAATGTCTACCATTTACTGAACACCTTCTATAGCTAGTGAAATGTCATCACTGCTGTTCATGAACTAGCCCTAGCTCCACCTTCCTGGTCAAACCTCCAATCTCACCACCACCACCACAATCCCAGCTGAAGTGATGTGACCAGCTCTGGCTAATTAGCTTAAAGCAGAGGTGACATGTGTCACTTTCAAACTGAAGCATTTAATTACTTGTACAACATTCTCCAGAGACCTCTGGTGACCAGCAATCCTTGAGATGGTGGCTCTTCTATCATGGAAAGGGTCATGGGTAGTTATACCATATTACAGTAAATATTTGTAGTTATAAACTACTAAAATTGGGGGTCATTTGTCCCATAGTTATTAAGCCTAGCCTATTTTTGATGCAAAACATATAAATAACCTAGTAGTGGGAACCTTACATATATAATCTATAATCCTACAATGATCCTGCAAAGAGATACTATAAACCCATTTCAGATGAAGAAACTGAGGCCAAAACATCACACTCAATAAGACAGCATTTATTAAAACTCCAAGATTATTTTCTTTCCCTGTAATAAAATGTTGCCTTTAACATTGTCTCATTTGACCAGTAAGAACCATTATGAGCCCTGGCTGGATAGCTCGGTTGGTTAGAGTATCATCCCAAAGCACAGAGGTCGCTGGTTTAATCTCTACTCAGGGCACATACAGAAACAGACCTGTATTCCTGTCTCTCTCTCTATTTCTCTCTCTCTCTCTCTCTCTCCCTTTCTTCCTCTCTCACTAAAACAACTAAATAAAAATAAATTAAAAAACTAACCATTATGAGTCATTTTGGTCATCTCTAAATGGCTACAATATTCTTTCTCCCCAAGATGAAAAAGATGATTACTCTGCCTCGCTTTATTAGCATCTAAATAAGCACCATCTTTTTGGAAGAACAATCATCTTTCATAGGCAGAGACCTTCTGAGCTCTTGAATATAGATAGGATCTTGCACAAAGGCTCAATGTCCTAGTACTCAAGGTGTAACATGAGGGTAATCATGACCCCAGTGCTCATTCTCATGAGGTGTTAGCTCATAGACATTGCACAGCCAGAATCTAGCTTGGTTTCTGAGGAGGAAGTTAAGTCATGAGACTTTCTTATAGATGGGATTAGTGGTGATGAAGGAGGGTAGCAGGTTGAGTTAGGGAGGTGGATTAGCCCAGGGAAAGAGTGTGGGGTGGAGTCAGGCTTCTGGTTCATGGGTCCAGTACCAGCTCTGAGATATGTACACATTGTCTTTTTCCAATTTTCCCATGCATAAAATGGGGACAAAAGTAATATCTACCCTAAAAGAGTGGCATGTGGAGTTCTTACATATAAAATACCCAGGTTGTAAATCAAAGAGAAACATCTGGAGTCAATATTTTTGCCATTAGAAGAGAAGGGAGTGCTTTTTAGAAGCTTCAGGAAGCCTGTCATGGGCTGAGTTGTGTCCTCTTTCCAAAATACATGTGCTGAAGTCCCAGCACCTCAGAATGTGACTCTCTTTGGAGATAGGGCTTTTAGAGAAGTAATTAAGTTAAAAGAGATTATTAGAGTGGTTTGTCTTTATTAAAAGAGAAAATATGAACACAGACATACACAGGGGAAAGGTCATGTGAGGATACAGGGAGAAGATGGCTATCTGCAAGCCAGAGTGGCCTCATGAGAAATCAACCCTGACCATACTCTGATCTTGAACTTCTGGAATTCAGAATTATAAGGAAATAAATGTCTGTTGTTTAAGCCACCCAGTCTGAGATTCTTTGCATAGCAATCTTAGCAAACTAATACAAGTCGTATTGGTTGCCAGTGGCCAGAGAAACTCTGAGAATCCCATTAGACACTGATGCTGGACAGCCGAAGCTGGCCTTGACATATGTCCTGGAGTAGACATAGCAGCCCTGCAACCACAGACATTCCCCCAGTCCTCACCTGCCTTTGCTGCAATCATCTTGTGAACTGATGCAAAGGGAAGCTTCAAGGGTTTACCCAGGGAACCCTCAGATCAACCTTCTACTCCACAATAGTGGATACAGTACCAGGTTCAGTAGTGACTGCCTGGAGAAATTGTTGGCCATTGCTGGATTTCTGATTGAATCATCAATTTTTTCTCAGTTCTAATTAAAGATCTAGGTCTTCAATTTAAGAGTGTTACAGAGAAATGGAGGCAAAGGCAATTTTTCAAGAAGAAGTTTTATATTATAGCCAAACATAAGACTTAATGTTACTAGCACCAGGAAATTACTCTTTGAACACCTACACAGGTCTAACTAGTGCTAATTCAGAATAACTAAGAATGCCTTCACTAGTTGGCTCAGTGGATAGAACATCAGCCTGGCATGCAGATGTTGTAAGTTCAATCCCCAGTCAGGGCACACATGAGAAGCAATCATCTGCTTTTCTTCTCCCCCCACCCCTCTTTTTATACTCTTCTCCTCCCACAGCCAGTGGCTCAGTTGGTTCGAGCAGCAGTCCTGGGAGCTGAGGATAGCTCAGTTGGTCCAATCATTGGTCTCAGGTGCTGAGAATAGCTTGGTTGATTTGAGCATTGGCCCCAGTTGGGGGTTGCCAGGTGGATCCTGTTGGGACACATCCAGGAGTCTGTCTCACTATCTCCCATGCTCTCACTTTAGAAAAAAAGAATAGAAAAGAAATGACTGAGAAAAGATGCACGTGCACACACACACAAACACACACACTTTACCCCACTGACCTGTAAGTAATTAAGTTATTTTGACATGACACCAAATCCACTAGGCAAAAATGTTTAACCCTATTGCCAAAGGAGGCATGGCACCAAAAAGGGAGATAAAAACCCTCTTCAAGAGAAATCAAGAAGAGAGAAAATATGGAAACAAAGAGGGACTAAACACTTGTAGGAAGAGGAAGACTGCTTCAAGTGGGAAGGAGTGGGTAGCAGGAAGAAGGAGGGATGTTCAGGTAAGAGGCCTAGAAAGGAAGGAAGCTATAGTTACAGGCACACAGCAGTGTCAGAGGAACAGGGGAGCCTTTAGGGGGACATTAAACCATAGAAACCTTCAAAAGAGGCTTTTCCAACCTGAGCAGGTGGTGGTACAGTGGATAAAGAGTTGACCTGAGATGCTGAGGACCCAGGTTCGAAACCCCAAGGTCACGAGCTTGAGCAGGGACTCACCAGTTTAAGCATGGGGTCGCTGGCTTGAGCATGGGATCATGATATGACCCATGGTTGCTGGCTTGAGGCCAAAGGTCACTGGCTTGAAGCCCAAGGTTGCTGGCTTGAGCAAGGGGTCACTGGCTCAGGTGGAGCGCCCCACCCTGGTCAAGGCATGTATGAGAAGCAATCAATGAACAATTAAAATGACACAACTATGAGTTAATGCTTCTCATCTCTCTCCTTTCCTCTCTTCCTCTCTCTCTTTCTCTCTCTCTCTCTAAAAAAAGAAAAGAAAGAAAGAAAAAGAAAAAGAGGCTTTTCCAAAGGATCTAATGGCAATGGCAGTTCTCTGCTTTGCATACAACTCTTCCAATATGTGCAGCCAATGTGAGATGGGGCACAATACAAACAGCTGGTCTCCTTCAGCATCCGCGTGGATAAGTTGCTAGTTACACAGAGGGTCTAGTGACCTAACAGAGACCAATGGGAGACTGAATGGTCATCTTCAGTGAAAGTTAGTGTGCTACCTATACAGCTAGGAGAAAGCCTCAGATAAACCTTCAGTTATCTCCCAAATGGTCCCCACTGCTTAACAGTGGCACATGAAAACTAAATTCAGGCCTCAGGCCCCGGGATATAGACATTTACCTGGTGCCCAAAGCAAAGGCAAATTGAAAATTCAGCTCATAGTGCACCTGTCAAAAGAAATAAGATCACATTATAACTCTTGCCATTTTTCCCCTGTTAAACAAGCTATCTTAACATGCAGATAACCCTTGCTAGTGAGCTCTCTCCCTCTGTGTGTGTGTGTATGTCTCTTTCCCCTTAATAGTTTTCTGGAGAGTGGCCCAAGGATCCATATGTCACAACCTGGCTGAGGAAGCTGAGAGGAAAGACACATTTATTCTTTTCCTTTCAAAATGCATTGGGAAATTAGCCCATTTAGGGAGGTTCAAATTTATATAAGGAGAGGGCATGGAGCTCTCCTGGAACACAGGACCTGCTCTGAATGTTGAAGCCCAGCCCCCACTCTGTACTTATATTTGCTGTGACTGAATAGAATACCCGGTTAGTAATTGTTTTTTCTTCTTTTCCAAGTGAGAGGAGAGGAGATAGAGAGAGACTCTCGCATGTGACCCCACTGGGACCCACCTGGCAACACCTGTCTGGGGACAATGCTCTACCCATCTGGTGTCATGCTCTCAACTGAGCTATTTTTAGTGCCTAATGCAGAGGCTCCACAGAGTCATCCTCAGTGCCTGGGCCCATGCACTGAAACCAATTGGGCCATGGCTGTGGGAGGGGAAGAGAGAGAAAAAGAGAGAGCACGAGAGAAGGGGAGAGGGAGAGGGGAGAAGCAGATGGTTCCTTCTCCTGTGTGCCCTGACTGGAAATTGAACCTGGAACATCCACATGCCAGGTTGACACTCTACCACTGAGCCAACTGACCAGGGCTGGCTGTAATTTTTAAAATGTTTGCAAACATTGTACAAAAGTCAGGTGCTCTGCAGTACTTTTACAAAAAACAGTACTTTCATGAGTTAAAAAAAAATTTTTTTTGGAAACAGATAACTCTGCATGGCCAAACCCTATTTAAAGCCAGTCTGCCTTCTGTTCCCTTTGTCTTAATACCCTCCTATTTCCCTCCCTTCCCAGCAGTCCTGCGGGTCTATCCAGGATTTGCACCTGCCATCTGACTGTGCATGTACCATGAGTCGAGCACTTGCTATGTGCTAGCAGAGGATGCAGCATCTTGTAAACACATTTTTATTTTCACACAGTGTGTGTTAGATAGCTAATTTATCTGCCCAGATAGAAGGAGACCCATTTTAACTGACTGAGAAGATTCCTCCAACAGCACTTTTTTCTCTGGTTAATTATATAAATTAGGGGTATAGCTAACATAAATATGACCTATAAAATTTATTAATTCACCTGCACATCCATATCTAAATCACATACTATTTAAATACTCCATTATTGTAGAAATACTGCCTTTTTTTCAGTCTTATCATCACATAATTTTATTCACCAATGTGTTCATTATCTCTATAGCCAATTTTGAGTCATTCAGTTCATTTTTCCAGGGCATAGAACCTTCATTTACATCTCACCTGTTTGAAATATAGCACACCGTCACTGGGAATTTTATTCCAAGACACAAATACCCATTAATATAACATAAGGGCAGTTGTTTTATTTATTCAAAGTATAGGTGTGTATTTGTGAACCCCACAACGTAACCATTTCCCTTACTGCCTTTTAAGGGAAACTTTAGAGGTTTGGGTACAAAGGTTTCCACTATTTGCATTCATGAGGTTGTACTGCCAGAAATAATTGCTAACTCTACGTTCTCCTCATTTGCCTCTTTTGTGTTTACTGATTTTCTAAGGAAACCTCCGTGAGCATCCCTCACAAACTCTGAAGTCATTTCAAGCCAATGTACTTTCTTTAAAGAATGCCCCGGGGGAGGGGGTTGTTTTTGTTTTTGTTTTCTTTTAAAGCAAATGAGACAGCATCCAAAAATCTGTAACACTTTAGAAGAATTTTAGTATTTGTAACTACCTTCTTTTCTAAGTGATAATTTTGGTAAAAACCCTTTGACCTATGTTCTGACTTACATGAATGAGATCGTTAACCTCATTTTACAGATTATGAAACTGAGGTTCAGAAGTTGAAGGAACTTTGTTAAGATCAAAAGGTGGGTGTTGGAATAAAATGAAGCTGAGACTGCAGGCCTGGAGGCCACGTGTTGAATGGCCCATTGCTCTGCCAGTGGTCTCCCACGGTGGCCCTGACCTCATGTCCACTTTCTGCAGCCAATTCCTTTTCAGAGCATCTTTGCTGCTCTGAGAATCTATGCTAAGTCTCCTTACTTCTTCTGACTCAGTAATTTTACTCATGGGAATTTATCTGAAGGAAAGCATCAGAAATGCGCACAATAATTTAGTCCAAAGATATTCATTACAGCATGTTTAAGGGCAAAACCTTAGAAAAAATGAAACATCCATAATGAGGGACATTTTAAACTAGCCTCATGCTCTCAATAGAATGCTAAGCAGACATATATTTAACATTTGTGAAATACTAAGTAAAAAAATTAAAGGTTGTATGATATGGTTCTAGTTTTATTTTATTTCTTAATAAAAGCATATATACATCAAAAAAGACCAGAGGCAAACACAATATGTTAACTTGTTTAATCCCTGTAGATGAAATTAAATGAGATGGTTATTTTCTTAACTGTACTTTTCTGTCCCCCTCCCCCAAATCATGCCTATTCTAAAAGAATAACTTCAACAGTGAGACTTCAGGGACAAAGAAAGCGGAAATGTGCCACATGGAATGACAGGAGAAATACCTGGGAGAAAATGATGTCTTGTTTTATAAGCTATTGCCTCTGCTACTTGCACAAAGGTACTGCCCTGCAAAAGGATTTTCCAATTAAGGGGAAAAGATTAAGGTTGTAATCCTGGGAAGTTATCAAGTCCAGAATCTGTTTGGTCTCTGTTACAATCGTACAGGTATAATAGAGACAATTAAGTGTACAAACTACTTGGTCACATTTCAGATACTTTTTTTTTTAATTTGCTATGGCCAAAAACTAAGCAAGCTCTCTTATAGAATTAGCTAGGGCTCTTTTAACCTAGCCTCTGGCTCAGGGTTGTACTAGATGTGAAGTAACAGATTTATCAAAAATGACACAGTTTTTCACCCTCAGGAAGTCCACTAATTCAGCAGAGACATACATACTGATGAAGACATAGACACAATGAGCAGGAAATGAATGGGCACTTTCTGGGATGGCCCAAAGTCACAGCCTGCTGGTATGTGCGAATATTGTCCAGTACCTAGAAGGCTAATAGTATTGGATAGAAAAAGGTAATATGAGGCCAATTTGGAATTATTGCCAGGATGAAGCAAGGCTGTCTCTTAGAAAGTTACCATTTCATACTCTTGTCCCAAGGTTTCTAGTTGCACTCAAAAACTGGCCTCTGTACTACCCAAACTGGTACTGCATCTGTTTCAGGAGAGTAGGGAGCTGATCTGGGGGTACCCTTGAGAGAGACCTTGAAGCCTCCCTTTGCATCAGTTCAGAAGACAATTACAGCAAAGGCAGGTGAGGACTGGGGGTCTTCCTGTGGCTAAAGTGCTGTTATGTCTATTCCAGGACTTATGGCAAAGCCAGATTCGATTGTCCAACATCAGTGTCTAATGAGGATTCTCAGGGTTGCTCTGGCCACTGGCAACCAGTAGGGGCTTCTATTAGGTTTCTAAGATTGCCATGCAAAGAACAACAGACTAGATGGCTTGAACAACAGAAATTTGTTTTCTCACAATTCTGCCAGAAGTTGGAGATCAGGGTGTAGGAAGACATAGGTATGTCAGTTTCTACTCCTGGATGGTCACCCCACTCTACAAATGACTCTTTTTTTTTTCAGAGACAGAGAGAGAATCAGAAAGAGGGACAGATAGGGACAGACAGACAGGAACAGAGAGAGATGAGAAGCATCAATCATCAGTTTTTTGATGCCGTTGCGACATCTTAGTTGTTCATTGATTGCTTTCTCATATGTGCCTTAGCCACAGGCCTTCAGCAGACTGAGTAACCCCTTGCTGAAGCCATCGACCTTGGGTCCAAGCTGGTGAGCTTTTGCTCAAACCAGATGAGTCCGCGCTCAAGCTGGCGACCTTGGGGTCTCGAACCTGGGTCCTTCTGCATCCCAGTCCAATGCTCTATCCACTGCGTCACCGCCTGGTTAGGCAAAATTACTTCACTTGGTTTGAGGTAGAAGAAGGACATATCCCTGCTCAAGACGGAAAACACAGGACAACCTGACAACTCTCTTTACAGAACTCCAAGTCCCTCAAAATCTCAATCCTGCCCTTTCTTACATGCATAAACTTGAAATGGGAGCTGGCTAAGGGCAGAAGGACCAGCTTCAGCCATCTTCTTTGATTTCTTCATTTAGTTTTTATTTTTAAGTGAGAGTAGAGGAAATACAGAGTCAGAGTACTGCATGTGCCTCAACCGGGATCTACCCAGCAATCCCCATCTGGGGCGAATGTTCTGCCCATCTGGGGACACTCACAACCAAGCTATTTTTAGTGCCTGAGGCAGAGGCTCAGTGCCATTCTCAGTGCCCGGGGCCAATGCACTTGAACCAATTGAGCCATGTCTGTGAGAGGAGAAGAGAGAGAAAGAGAGAAAGAGAGAGAGAGAGAGAGAGAGAGAGAGAAGAGGAGGAGGTTGGAAGAAGCAGATGGTTGACTCTCTTGTGTGCCCTGACCGGGAATTGAACCTAGACTTCCACATGCCAGATTGATGCTTTACCACTGAGCCAATGAGCCAGGACCTCTTTTCTTTAGAATATGAGGTGTTTTGACACTTTCTAGACCTCAAGACAGGGAAAATGCCATCTGACACTTGGTGTGAAAGAAATACTTTGTGAATTATATTATTCCTCATTGCTAATTAAATTCTCATAAGAATGGCAGCCTAGGTTTCAATGGGAAGGGAGGTGAAGCAGTAAAGGCCATTACAAATGTTCTACTGAACTCTCTTTCCATGAAGGCTTCTTGATGGAGGATCCCAATCTATAGGACACTAATTTTTCCAAGTTTCATTTGATTTGTCTCAAAATTGCTTAACTTGGATAGCATCAGGCTTGTAGCCCAAGAAGCTAGATATATAAGCTTTCCACTGAAACACCTATGAAACAGGAGGAAAAGTTAAAAACTTACAACTCTTTCAAAATTAGTAGCAGCTATCAGTTTGTTGCTAACATCCAGGGGTAGGGAGTATTCCTATATCTGCAAAGATGGAAAAACTAACCTCCTAAAAGTAGAAGAAAAACCCTTCTTGCTTCTCTCTTGTCTACTTTCTCTGCTTCTCAATCTGAACTGAGCTAAAATCTGGGCAGCCCCCTCTATCATCTAACAGCTGTCTTCTAAGGTAGCCCCAGTTCCGTCTCTACCACAGCTCTCTTCCACGCGATTGGAGAATTAAAGAGAGTGGTTCTCAGGGAAACAAATCAGGTATGACCTAGAACAGACACTAGCAGTAGGACATTGTATCAAAGTATGGAGTATAAAAGGAGATACAGATGGGGACACAAGAAGAACCCTGGTAATATTGCTTACTAGGAACTTCATATTTTAATGCACTATAATATTGAGAGTTTTGGAGAACAAAGCAGCGGAGGCAGGAGATAATGAGACCAGCAGAGTAGTGCTGGCCCGGCAGTGGGAATCTAGCTATGAGCTGAAGACACTAACCTGCCCTCAAACTGAAGATCTGAAAACATTCATCCAGTCACCAGAAAAAAGAAACACAAACGAAAACAAAAGAAAAGAAATAGAGTTTAAAGTTTGTATGCTAAAGGGGGATAAAGGTAATTTTTTAAATTATAGAATTGGCCCTGGCCTGTTGGCTCAGTGGTAGAGTGTGAGCTAGCATGTGGATGTCCAGGATTTGATTCCCAGTCAGGGCACACAAGAGAAGAGACCATCTGCTTCTCCACCATTCCCCTTCCCACTCCTCCTTCTCACTCTCTCTCTCTCTCTTCCTCTCCTGCAGACATAGCTCAATTTGTTTGAGCACATTGACCCTGGGCACCGAGGATGGCTCTGTGGAGCCTCTGTCTTAGGAACTAAAAGTAGCTCAATTGTGAGCATGGCCCAGATGGGCAAACATTGGCCCAAGATGGGGGTTGCCAGGTGGATCTCAGTCAGGGCACAGGCTGGAGTCTATCTCTCTATTTCCCCTTCTCTCACTTGGAAAAGAAGAAAAAAAGTATACAATTAATAAAGGTTGTTTTAGTAAGTGACCAGATAAAGTACAAGTATACCAAAAGCCTTTATGTTCCTAAAAACTAGCAGAAACCGGTTTAAAAATGTAATAGGAAAAAATACTCCATTGATAATAATAGGCAAAAAGTACAAAATATCTAGGGAGAGACTAATAAGAAATGTGTACTAGAAACCCAAATGATTAAAACTATAAAGCTTTAATAAAAGATAAAAAAGACTACACAAGAGAAGGCCTACACAGATTTCTCTACGACATAACTAAAATTGAAAAGTGACAGTTCTTTCCAACTATGCATTGGTACAGGCTACTACAGTAGAAACTAAAATGATTTTAACATTTTTAAAGAATTATTTAAAAGTTCACCTTGAAGGATAAACCAGAAAAAAATTAAAGTGATGAGAGATCTTCCCTCATAATTATTAAAACCAATTATAAAGTTATAATGGTTGGTACTAGTTAGTACAAATCTCAAAAGCAGTAATAGAACAAAGTGGCCATTAAGTCAGTGCTAGCACAGAGTCTTTGAAGAGTTTAAAGGAAGCACTGGAAAGAGCAAAAGATGAATTATCCCACAAGTAGAAAATAGCTATTTTTAAAAAGCATATGTGACCATATATACACATTTATGTAAAATTATAATCATGCATGTATATTTACAATTTAAAATTCAAACTAAGTACTAGGTACTTAAAGAAATTAATTATTTGGGGGGAAAAAAAAACTTAACAGTGTAACCATACACCAAATTTCAAAATTTATTCCAGATTTCAAAAAGGTAAATCATTCAACAAACTGAGATTAATATTTGAACTGATCTCAGGATGAGCAAGGACTTTTGAAGCTTAAAGACAAACAAATCACAGAATATAACTCACAAATATAGTTGATTGTTTTTCAGCACAAGTGCCCAAATAATTTATACTAGGTTAAATTCATGTCCACTCAGAACCCCAGAATGTGATCTAATTTTGAAATAGGGTCTTTGAAGATATAATTATTTATGTTAAGATGAGTTCAGAGAGACACCCAGAGGAAAGACTGTCACATGAAGAGTGACAAGCTACAAGCTAAGGGACTCTAAGGATTGGGGACTCTTGTGCTGGTAACCACAAGGAGCTAAGAAGAGGAAGGAAGAATCTAGAGTTTTCAGAGAGAGCATGACTCTACCAATACCTTGATTTTTAACTTCTAGCTTCTAGAACTATAAAAAAATTAATTTCTGTTGCTTTAAGCCACCCAGTTTGTGTTAATTTGTTAAGGAAGCCCTAGAACACTAATCTAAAATTCAGCAATAAAAAAGAATATAGTATCAACAAATGGTGCTAGAAACACTGGATACCATGTGGAAAAATAAATAAAACTTGATCTTTACTTCACATTATACAGTCATGCTCCACTTGGGGATAACTTCTGAGAAATGCATGGTTAAGCAATTTTCCCATTGTACAAACACCATAGAGTGTACTTAACACAAAACTGATGGTACAGCCTCCCACACACCCAGGCTATGTGATACAGCCAATGGCTCCTAGGCTGTAAGCCTATATGGCATGTTATGTATAAAACAAGAGGTTAAATCAAGCACAAGAGAAAATAAAGAAATGTATGAGGCTGCTGCTGATATAACACCCCACCATGATCCCACTTCCAACCATTGCAATCTCTCCCTTCTATACCATGTACTCATTTGCTTTCAGAGGAGTCCAAGTTTTAGATGGAGATCTATTCATCCTTGAGTATACTAATAAAGGAGTTTAAGTCTCCACAAGTCAACTCATCTAACAGAGGGAGACTGTCCAGTCTGCAAGTATTGACACCAAACAGTGACTCTGTCAATGGGTCAAACCGCAGAACAGCTGCAACAACATAGAGAAGGCATGAAATGTCTTCTTGGGCTCAGAGTTAACACACCGATCCAATTAGAGGATTATCAGTTGTCCTTAGTACTCATTAAATCACAAGTAAAGAGTGTTTTCTTTCATGGCCTGCCCCCTCAGTGACAGGATTGAATCATTTTTAAGATTAGAACCGAAGCCAGAAGTATTACCATTCAAAGCACATGCTGGTCTTAACCACTTCAAACTGGCCACCCCTGGTTACCTCCAGTTAAGGTACAGAACAGCTAAAAACACTCACAGCTATGATCACAGTCTTCACCTCTGTTCTTAAAAGAGATGAAACATGGATTTTACCAAAGCTAACTATTTCCTTGACCATAAAACTATATTAAAATAAAACATGAATATGGGTAAAATCTGGACATTTCCCCAAGCAACAAGAAATGTTGAATTCCAAGTGCGGTCAAGTTTTGCTTCTGCCATGGCTTTTTTGTTCTAGACAGTGTTTAATCTTTTCTTCCTTTGTCAGGGCAATATACCTCATGACCCAGCCTTGGAAGTAGAGGTTGCATGGAATTATGATTTAAAGGAAGCATCAAAACATACTGGCTAAATATTTAGGAATATCATTCCCATTACGGTTTTTTATAGGTTCTTCACACATGCTGTGCTAAATACATATTTGGTGAGTGAATTAATAATGAACAAATGAAATATTAATTCTTTGGACCATATTTTAATGTAGCTAATATGATTGCTCTTAACTATTCTGTCATCAGCAGAAAACAATAAATAAAAGAACAGATATCAGAAAGTGAAGAAAAGATTTTTAAAAATTTTTAAATTTTATTTAGAAAATTAACTCTAACGGGGTGATATTGATCAATCAGAGTACATCAGTTTCAAGTGAAGATTTCTATAGCATTTGAACTGTTGATTGTGTTGTGTACCCATCTCCCAAAGTCAAACCATTTTCTGTCACCTCATATTTGTCCCTCTTTACTCCCCCTATGCTCTCTCCCACATTTCCCTCTCCTGGTAACCACTTCACTTTTTATCTATGTCCATGAGTCTCAGTTTTAGATCCCACCTATGTGTGAAATCATATAGTTCTTAGCTTTTTCTGATTTACTTATTTCACTCAGTATAATGTACTCAAGGTCCATCCATGTTGTCATAAATGGTAATATGGTATCATTCCTTCTGGTTGAGTAGTATTCCATTGTATATATGTACCACATCTTCTTTATCCAATCCTCTATCAGGAGACACTTTGGTTGTTTCCATGACTTGGCCACTGTGAATAATGCTGTGATGAATGGGGGGGGGGGTATGTGTCCTTAAATACCAATGTTTTTTAGTTTTGTGGATAGGTACATAGTAGAGGGATTGCTGGGTCATATGGTAGTTCTATTCTTAATTTTTTGAAGAACAATCATACTTCCTTCCATAATGGTTGTATAAATTTGCATTCAGGTGTGGGCTATTTGGATCACTCATCCAAAGTGCTGAAAGAGTGGACTCATCTTCCTAATTTGCCAACATTTGTCATGCATTTGCCAACACATGGGCCACATTCAATTTATCTACAGGAACCTGGGACCATTTCATAACTGTGTGAGGTCTTTACTACACCGATTCCTAACTACCTCTGCATTTCTATTTGTCTTATAATTCTTATTCTTATTTATTTATCAAGTACATATATATTTATTTAACAAGTACATATATAGGGTGGAGCAAAATTAAGTTTACAGTTGTAAGTATGCAAAACAGAATTTATTCTTGGATTATTATTTATTAATTATTGTATTATTTTCAATATATTATGCTCACTTTATTAAAGATGGCACCACCCACGTGGAAGCCTGTTGCCCTTCCTGCTTGGGATGGGCATGATTGTATTAATGTGTGTTGGGGGAGGGCTTTCGTGCCAAAAGGTTTTAAAAGGAAGAGAGGTCACGTTGTTCCAGGAGAAGAGTGATTGCATTCTAGGAGGAGGGCAGAGAGCAGGGAAGAGAGCAGAGTAAGGCCACATGGAGACCAGGAGAAGCAGCCAAGATGGTAGAGTGCTGAGGGAGAAGCCAGTTTGTGCAGAGTTTGCGTAGAGAGAAGGAGATGGGGAACAGAGGTGAATAAGACTGGTGAGCTAGAAACATTTGATTCTAGGAAACTCGGATAAGTCAGTAGCTTTGTGAGCACTGAATGAGTGGGTTTTGAGGCCCATTGTGTGTTTTTATTTGCCCGCCAGATGCAAGCTAGGATTAATGATGATGGCCCACCAGTTCTTGGCTCCATTGTTTCATTACCGACTGCCCGAATCAAATGGGAACCTGCATGTGAATGGCCACGATGGCGGCTACTGGCTTTATACCCACCTTGTGCAGGTCTAATACTAACTGCATACCAGGTAGCTTTAAATGTTCTATGAATGTGAACCTATTTACTCTTTATGAACCATTCTATAGAACCATCTATGAATTGGTATTATTCCAATCTCCATTTGATAGATGAGGAAAGTGAAGGAAAGAAGGTAAATAGAGCTTAACTGCCTGATCAGACAGTGGTGCAGTGAATAGAGTGTTGGACTGGGATGCAGAGGACCCAGGTTTGAATCCCTGAGGTCACAAGCTTCAGCTCAGGCTCATAGACATGACCCCATGGTCGCTGGCTTGAAACCAAAGGTTGCTGGCTTGAGCAAGGGGTCACTTACTCTGCTATAGCTCCCTGGTCAAGGCACATATGAGAAAGCAGTCAATGAACAACTATGGAGCCTCAGGGAAGAATTGATAATTCTCATCTCTCTCCCTTCCTGTTTGTATCTATCCCTTACTGTCTTTTTGTCTCTGTCACACACACAAAAAAGTACAGCTTAACTATAGTCTTACATATAGGGTAAGAGACAGAGCAAGAATTCAAACCAAGCAAGGATTCACTTTCAAGTCCATGTCCTTAGCCCTGCTATTCTAAGCTTCTATATCTTGGAGGGAAGTGAAGGAGGAGGAATTTAAGTATTATTCTCCATCTAGTAGCTGTCCTTTCAGAAGGAGAAGGAAAATAAAAAGAAACAAAACATTCTGGAAGCTTAAAGAAAATAGCCCCATGGCACTGTGAAGTGCCTGCTGGACATTCTGAAGTCACTTTAGAGCAAGTCCTTTTCCAGGGATTCCTTTTCCGATCAGTCCTAGAAAGAGATCAGACAATGCTCTAGGGTGTGCTCTGAGTGTGTTTTGCTTCAAAACTGATTGTCAGACTGTGTCCCTCTTATCTTCCTATCCAGGTAAGTCCTAAGCTGAAAACCAACCTACTCACCAACAGCCCTTGTGCCTACCTCTTCCCTTTCAAGGGCCCAAATGAAAGTTGCCATTTCCATTATTGAAACAGCTGTCAGAGAAGCAGTTTCCCAATGGCTGCCTTTTCCAAATATTGTCCCTACCAAGGAGTATGCCACTGCAATGCCACTCTGTCCCATTTCAATCTTGTGCCTTTCAACCCTCAGGGAGCAAGGCAGCAAGTACCCTGCAACAGAGAAAGACCTGGGCTGACATTCCACTCTGCCCAACTGCTGGTTGTTTGACCCTGGGTAAGTCATTTAACTTCTCTGCACTTTAGTTCCATTGTCTGTAACCTAAAGGGTGATAGATAAACCAGGAGGGATCTTCCCCTTCGCCCAGCATTATTAAAGTAGTTAGCAAAGATCTTTTAATACTTACTCTAATAGGTTCATTAGTGCTCACTGTGTTGAAAGCAAATTAAGAGGCTCCATCCCAGAAACTAGTCTCAATGGGCGTTATTAACCAATCTGTGGTTGGTGAGAGGCAGCTATTCACACTCTTCCCAAATACACACACACACACACACACACACACACACACACACACACACACACCTTACTTTCACTGTTTCTATTCTTCTGTCCCTTGCTCCATCTCTTTTTATCATTCCTCGATATACTTCCTCTACCTCTACCCACTTCCAAAATTTAAAGTGTAATCTTTGGTTCATAAGTAGAAAATCTTCACATGGCAAAGCCACAAAATAGAGATCATATTTTAGTCCATGACTTTCTCCAAATTTTGACATGAAAAATGGGTTGAGAAATTGTTTTCCATTCACTATCTGGCATGGTTATTTCTTCTCCTGGACTCTAACATGAATTTGGTAGCCCTGGGCAAGTTACTTCATCCTGGGTCTATAAAATGGAATTCAAATACTTACTGCATGAGGTTGTTGTGTTAAAATTTCAGCATCTGGCATAGTGTACATTCTTGGTAATTATTCTGTATAAATATAAATATTAATAGTGATGTTTCCTGTAAGGAAGCTTACCTAGAAGGCTCTGGATTGTGAGTATGTATTGTGCCGTCAGTATGGTCAGAAGCATAAAGGGGCAGGAATGGAGTGTTTTTCTTCAGAGACCTAAACTGTCCTCATCTCATTCTCTTGACTCAGACCCTTGCCAGAGCCCAGGATTTAAAAATACACAAAGGCTCCTGAGTGGAGAGTAGCAGAAGGAATTTGAAATGAACCTCTTTCCTTTCTTTGAGGGGTCGAGAGACAAATAATAGTTTTCCAAGAATGGGGGAAAATACACAACAGCCCATCACAAAACTATACTTGTTCTGGAGCCGCAGACCCCGTGCTGTTTGAGAAGGACCTCAGGTGGAAGCGATATTATGAGAAGCATCCTGTCCTAAAGGGCATTTTCTTGTGTGAGTAAATTAAATAAGTCAGAACACTGAATAGCTCTGTGATTCATAAGAAAAACCAGAGGGCCAGCCGTAAAAGAAGGAAACAGTAAATCCAGTCCACGCTGCTCTCATTCTGTCCATCAGAGCTGGCAAGAAGGGCAAATAAACCAGCGCAGTGTCCGCCTGGCCTGGATCCTTGTCTCATCCTTGCTCGGAAATCTCCTTTCAGCACAAATGGCCTGGAGGCACCTGTGTGCTATTTTCTGACGGCTTTGTTAAAGGAAATAGAGCCATAAGGTTTGAATTGACTTGATTTGAGAGAGCAGGATATAGATACCTACTTTTGAGAGCTGGCACAAAAGCCTAACGACACAGCGTGGTTCCCACCCTGCCAGCCACATCCGAGCGAAGTTCCGGCTTGGCAGGGTTGATGCCCCCGCACAAACCGGAGCACATGACCCTGACTTCAGCCAGTTTAGGAGAAGTCTGAGGAAGGCCACATAAATCACGTGAAGTAAGTGAACAGTCCTGCTGCTAAGAGTTGCCCAAAATTTATATCTTCTTTCTGTGATTCATAAGCTTAAAATATAATTTAATAAGTGGATCTATTCCATCTTTTCTGGACCCTCAAAATATCCAGGTTGTTCAGTGTCAATGCCCATCGACCTTTGCTGGCCAGTCACCCCCACACACAGTGAGCTCTGAGTCTCCTGACTGTCCTTGCACCGTAGCCATCTGCCCATTGCTACAGGAAGATACTGCAGGGACAGTCAAGGAAGTGTCATCTCAACGGTGAGATCTCTGGATCCCAGACTTGGCTCTCTAAACTCCTTAGTATTCTGGGGTTAGGGTGTCGGCAGAGCAGGGACAATGTTCAAGGAGGTCCCTGGAGTCATTAAAAGAGCTATAGGACACAGCTTTCACTGTGACTCCTGCCTATCCTTGACAAGTGCTATAAACTAAATGTCGATGACCACTCTCCAAATTCGTATGTTGAAACATAACCCCCAAGGGGATGGTATTAGGAGATGGGGGCTTTGAGAGTGAGTAGGTCCTGAGGGTAGAGCCCTTATGAATGAGATTAGTACCTTTATAAAGAGACCCATAGAGCTGCCTCACTCCTTCCACTATGTGAGAACATGCTAGGAGACAGCTGTCTATGAACATAGAAGCAAGTCCTCACCACACGGAATATGCCAGAATCTTGATCTTGAACTTTCAGCCTCCAGAAGTATGAGAAACAAATTTCTGTTGTTTATAAGCCACTCAGTTTAAGGTACTCTGTCATAATAGCCCAAATAGACTAAGACAATAAGCAAATTTCCAAACCTAATTAAGACATTCCAGCAGCTGGGTCAGTTTTCAGGAAAGGCAACCCAGAGAAGGTACATAGGGGTAAATGGGGGTGGAACAATAAGTAGTCTGTGGGCATCAAAAGGAAGTAAAGGGTCACAGCAGCATTGGGCCCTTCTCCTCTGAGCGAGCATCATGCTAAGCACAGGGAGGTGCTGCATTAATTATGTGTCCCCTCACTGAAGACTCTCTCCCAAAGCGTCTATGAAAACTAATGAGTGCAATCACAGCACATCTCAAAAACATTTCACCCGCCAAGCACTTTGCTAGATCAGCTCATTAATCCACACTGCCCTCCTGTGAAGATGGTACTTATTATGCCAAGTTCAGAGATGGGGCAACTCAGCAGAGATGAGGCAAGTGTCTGGAGTTCCTGGTGCATAGCAGTACTTGTCGGTCGGCAAAGCAGAGTACAGGTCCTTGAGCTATGTTATTCCCGTGTATTCTTTAATTCGCAGCTTCCCCATGGACATGAGTATCCCTGAAGAGGGTAGAATACATGTGGGCTGCTCAGTTCTTCTTACTGGGAGGCTGTCCTGTGCATTGTGATTTATCTAGCAGTATCCTTGGTTTTTACTGATTAGATGCAGGTAACACCTTCTTCCAATTCTGACAACCAAAAATCTCTCCAGACATTGCCAAATGTTCTCTAGAGGATGAGGTTGGGCAACAAGATAGCTCCTAATTGAAAACCATTGCTTATCCTTCAAGTAGTTCCTCTCCAAGTCAGATGTTGGAGGAAGTGCCTTAAGATTGTTAATAATATTTTCAGTTATAATGCCATTGAACTACTTAATTAAATGTTCACATTTCTGCTTTCCTGGATGTTTAAAACTCCAGGTGTATGTGTGTGGTGGTGGGGCGGTTATGCAGCGTAATTTCACAAAAACACTCAGAAAAGCATAAGGCTGTTTAAAAAGTGTTCACCAAAAGATTAATGACATAAATAGAATATATTCATAAGAGAAAAAATATGGAAGGAGAAAAATCATATTTGAGGGTATACATTAGTTTACCTGCCTTTATTTTCTTTTTTATTATGAAAAGACTCCAAGTATAATTGCAAATATAGTCAAAAGGTAATGATACTATTATAAATGATGCTCTTTTACTACTCCCTGGGGAACACTAAGAATTTCAGAGGGAATAGCTGTGTATAAAGGTACATGTTTTATAGTCAATATACAATTTATATTATCGAGCTAGCATTAAATATAATGAATTTACACACTGTATTACGGAAATAATCAAGAGCAGAACTATTTCTTCTTCAGAATTCTTAAGCAGCATTTAAGTTTCAGTGTTTGTAACATTGTGTATTGACAAAACACATTTTATTGAAGAGACTCAATGCCTGGGCAGGTAGATAGATACAGTTAACAACAAAGTCAGAACGAAAACAACAGAGAGGACATGATTGGCTCAAATTCTATAAATCACGGCTATGGCTGAGGAAAGAAAGGGAGATTAAAAAAATAAGTCAAGACCTTGGGCCTTTTAAATTGTTATTTTATATATTGCATATCTCTTTCAGAAAAAAGAGGCTATGTGTGCAATGTGGTTCTTGTGAGTACATGTCTAGAGGTTTAAAAGGGAAAAGAAGAAGGAAAACACAAGTAGTTCAAAGGTGAATCTTCATATATTATCTCATTTAATCCTTCTAATATCCCTGGGAAGTAGGTGTTGTTGACCCATTCTTTTAAAAGATTTTAATTATTCATTTTAGAGAGGAGAGAGAGAGAGAAAAGGGGAGATGAGAAGGAAGCATCAATTCCCATATGTGTCTTGACCAGGCAAGGTCAGGGTTTTGAGCCCACAACCTCAGCATTCCAGGTCAAAGCTTTATCCACTGCATCATCACAGGTCAGGCTCTTGACCCATTTTAAAGATAAGGAAACTAGAGGTTCAATAAGTAACTTGCTGTTGGGCAAATGAGTTGTAAAATCTGTATTTTCTGAGGAGGTTAAGAACTTGTACTCAGAAAATTATAAAACATTGATAAAAGAAATCAAGGAAGTACAAATAAGTGGAAGCATATACCGTGCTCATGGCTAGGAAGAATAAACATCATTAAAATGTCTATATTACCCAAAGCAATTTATAAATTCAATGCTATACCAATTAAAATACCAATGACATACTTCAAAGATATAGAAAACATATTCCAAAAATTTATATGGAACCGAAAAAGAACACGAATAGCCTCAGCAATCTTAAAAAGAAAAAATAAAGCAGGAGGTATCACTCTTCCAGATATCAAGGTTTACTACAAGGCCATTATACTCAAGACAGCCTGGTACTGGCATAAGAACAGGCACATTGATCAATGAAACAGAACAGAGAACCCAGAAATAAACTCACACCTTTATGGACAACTGATATTTGACAAAGGAGGAAAGAACATACAATGGAGTAAAGACAACCTCTTTAACAGATGGTGCTGGGAAAATTGGACATCTACCTGCAAAAAAATGAAACTAGGCCATCAACTTACACCACGCACAAAAACAAATTCAAAATGGATAAAAGACTTAAACATAAGCCGTGAAACTATAAGCATCTTAGAAGAAAACATAGGCAGTAAGCTCTCCGACATCTGTAGCAGCAATATATTTGCCGATTTATCTCCACGGACAGATGAAATAAAAGGCAAGATAAACAAATGGGACTATATCAAACTAAAAAGTTTTTGCACAGCTAAAGACAATAAGAACAGAATAAAAAGACAAACCACACAATGGGAGAACATATTCGACAGCACGTCTGATAAGGGGTTAATAACCAAAATTTATAAAGAACTTATAAAACTCAACACCAGGAAGACAAACAATCCAATCAAAAAATGGACAAAAGAAATGAATAGAAATTTCTCCAAAGAAGACATACAGATGGCCAAAAGACATATGAAAAAATGCTCAACATCACTAATCATTAGAGAAATGCAAATTAAAACCACAATGAGATATCACCTCACACCAGTCAGAGTGGCACTCATCAGCAAAACAACACAGAATAAGTGCTGGCGAGGATGTGGAGAAAAGGGAACCCTTCTGCACTGCTGGTGGGAATGCAGACTGGTGCAGACACTGTGGAAAACAGTATGGAGATTCCTCAAAAAATTAAAAGTCGAACTGCCTTTTGACCCGGCTATCCCACTTTTAGGAATATACCCTAAGAACACCATAACACTGTTCGAAAAGAAGAAATGCGCCCCCATGTTCGTGGCAGCATTGTTCACAATAGCGAAGATCTGGAAACAGCCCAAGTGTCCGTCAGAAGACAAATGGATTAAAAAGCTTTGGTACATATATACTATGGAACACTATTCAGCCATAAGAAATGATGACATCGGATCATTTACAACAAAATGGATGTACCTTGATAACATTATATGGAGTGAAATAAGTGAATCAGAAAAAAAAAATCTGAGAACAGCATGATTTCATACATAGGTGGGAGATAAAAGTGAGACTATGAGACATGGACAAGAGTGTGGTGGTTACGGGATGAGGGGAGGGATGGGAGGGTGGAATAGGGAGAAGGGGAGGGGTACAGGGAAAACCAGATAGAAGGTGACAGAGTACAATTTGACTTGGGTAATGGGTATGTAGCACAATTGAATGATAAGATAATCTGGAGATGTTTTCATTGTACATATGTACCCTGATTTATTGGTGTCACCCCATTAAAGTTAATTTTAAAAATGTGGAACAATATCCACTTCGAAAGAAAAAAATCTGTATTTTCTGGTTTTGCTCAGTCTTATAGTAAAGATGGCTGCTGCTCACATGTTGATGCTTTCACGTGATACAGTTAATTACCTTCTTGCTTGGAAAGGGATTTGGTTATGCTAATGTGTGCTGGAGGAGGGGTTGTCCCGGGGAAAAGTTTTAAAAGGAGGAGCTAGGAGGCCATTTTGGAGAGAGAGACCACGTTGTTGTAGAGGAGAGGCTACGTGGTTGGAGGGGAGGAGGCTGCCAAAATGGAGGCATGCAGAGGGGATTGAGTGAGGCTGGTGAGGCCTTTGATTCTAGGAAAGAAATGTAAAGAATGGGTTTTGGTGTCCATGTGTTTGTTTCTACTTGTTGGCCGGTACAAGTCTAGAATAAAGGAAAATAGTCCGCCAGTTATTGGCTCCGTTGTTTCATTACCGTCTGCCTGAATTAAATGGGAACCTGCAAAAGCCAGGCGGCTGTGATGGTGGCTGCGGCGACTGGCTTTACACTTTCCTAATGTCAAGCGATAAAGTAAATTCACTATAGTTCATGCTTGACTCTGTTACACATCAAGGTCCTCCTCTTACTCATAAATGACTCAGGGTAGGCTCTCTGGCCAAAAAAATATATATTTTTATTTCCAGGATGGACTATTCTCTTCATTTTCTTTCAGTGTCTGCAAGTCAACCAATTAGGAGTTCATTTAAATGAACAAATAACCACTTTTAAAATTCTAAGAACTATGGGTTAAATGATTATAAATCATGCATGTGTTAGTGTAAATAAAGATAAGCAGGTGAATGGGTTTTCAGAATTTAGATTTGAATCTGACTCTTGGATTTACTAGTTATGTTTCATAGGGAATGTCACTTAGCTTTGTGGAGATTTAAATGCCTTATTATGACATAAATAGACATTGGTGATCTAGCCTAGACACCTAATCACTATGCGGGACTATTTATAGAAAATAAGGACTCTGGATTCTAAGTAACTGATTTACAAATGCTAGAATGTATTCTAACATTAAATAGAGGATACCTAGATTTTAAGTATCTAGCTTGGGTTTAGCCATTCATTAGTAAAATTAACTGTCTGGGTTTCATAATTTGTACAATGTTACTTTATGCTGTTACGATTTTGATATGGGTATCAAATAGGATAATGTATGTCAAAGTGCTTTGGAAATAACCAACTAAGAAAAATTAATTGCTATTTTATGATATATATGTTTTGATTTGTTTTGCCTTTTATATATATATGTTTTGATTTGTTTTGCCTTAAGTCTAAAATGCAAGTGTCAACTCGTGATACTTTTCAATAAAAATGTCATGCAGCAAAGGGCAGGTTTTCCCAATGTTATAGGCTGCTTTTACTGTCCACACTAATACACAGAACAGATCATTGAATGTGATTTATTTTGGTAGCTGTCTTTGTTGAAGCAATGTACACCTTGGACTCTCTTCATACATAATGCTTCAACCCGGAAAATAGGCCTACACATCGCAGATATAATATACTGTAAGATTCCCTCAATTCATTTATTTTTTCATTTATCTTCATAAAAAAACTAGCAATGAAATTGCTATAGTTCTTCATGTGCCACCTACTTGCCAGGGACTCCAACAAACTAGAGAAGATTAATATTTAGAGAAAGTCACTTATATTCTGAAATATATTATCCATTATGAAATCTACATGATATTCCTATGGAAGTGCAGTTTTGCTGCTCTTCATTTGAAATTCATATGCACAAACAAGACAGTCCGAGGCAATGTTCTGGCCAGGCTAGGCCAATAGCCAATAGAAGCAAATCAGCATTTCTCATGATGCCAAACTATCTGAGGAGCCAAGGCTCATTCTGCAGAATTTTTATACATTTTGTACTTAACCTTATATATAAATGGCCCAAATCAAATGGCAATTGCATTTAAAAATAGTCACGTATTTGAAACAATCATTGGGTAATAGTTGTCCACTAAACACAGCTCTTTGGGAGAAAAGCCAAGGATAGGTGGCTAGTAACAAAACTATTTGAACTTTGGGTAAAAAAATTAGGGGACAAGAGAGGGGAACATCAGATGAATTTCTGCCTCTCTTTGTAGTAAGATGATTGCTGACTGAGCTGTGAAGTCATACTACAATAGCTTCCTGAAAACCATTGGTTGGGTAAGGCCTTGGGATAGGGTGGTGCCTCTTTGTGAAGGAGTGGGGGACAGGTGAGCAGTAATCTAATGCTATGCTAGTCATAAACTGAACAGAGGATATGTTTGCAAAGTAGCAGCATCATAGGTGGGCTGCATGAGAAAAACTGGCTGCTTTATGAGAAGTCTTACAATATAGTCCATGGTTGTATCAGGTTCCCATTGTCATTGGAGCAAATTATTACAAACTTAGTAGATTAAACAACCCAATTTTATCATCTATTTTGTAAGTCAAGAAGCTGGTAGGTCAGAAGTCTGACATGGGTTTCACTAGGCTAAAATCAAAGCGTCAACAGGGCTGCTCTCCAGTCTAGAGGCTCTGGGTGAGAATCTGTTTCCTTGTCTTTTCCAACGCTTTGGAGAGCTATTAGACTGCCTACCAAAATGGACCACAATCTGAAGATTCCCAAATCTATTACCCATCTATTCCCTTTAATAGCAAATTGTTCCCACCCACTGCAGTGAGCAATTTTGCCTGCTGCATATTGACCTCAAGAAGCCATTATTATTATTATTAGTCATTTATATAGCAAACTCTCCAAGTCTCTCTTGATGGATGCCTTGTGACAGTTCTTAGGATATACCTATTATTCTCTATCACAACCTTCTTCTTTACTCTTAAGAACAGTTACTTCTTATAATATTGGGTTTGAGATATCTTCGAATTAAATCATTTTTTTTAACTTAATGACCAGAATCTACAAAGATCTTAAGTTAATTGAGAGGGCAGTAAGGCATTTGCCTGGTGTTCTGTCACATAATCACCATCTTAAAAAGCATACTTTATATGTGGTTACTGGGGTACGAGCTACCAGTCCTGCTCTGAAAACTGCAGAATACCTATGTCATGGAATTTCTAAAGTCTGATTCATGGAACTCTTATGGCTATTATTTAATAATTAGCTGAGTTACTACATTTATAATTAATTTTCACTATATCCAACCACCTTGGCAGAAGAATCATAAAGAAACCTATTACATCGATCAGGCTAGGAGAGGCTATGATATGGCAATAAACAAATATTGGTATATCAAAAAATCTAATGAAATCAGGGTTTATAGTTTCTCATGTAAGGCCCAAGATAGTCCAGGTAATCTTTCCTGGTCTTGTAGCTGTGCCATCAGGAAAGTATGGATGCCAAGGTTGCTGTAGCCCATGTCACTTCTCTTCACAAGATTGGTCAGAAATAGTCACAAGACACTAACTTGATTGCAAAGGAAGCTGGGAAACAGAGGGAGGTTCATGGGTCATTGGCGAGGGTTAATCATGTTTGCTACTCCCTTATCTTCATACCCTTCACTGACTTCCTTTGCCTTCTTACTGTGAAAGATGAGCAAATAGAAGTAGAAACAGAAGTGATCTACAACTAAACCAAACAAGCCGCCCTTACTAATGGAGGTCCTCACACCTCCATTAGTGTTCTGCCATTTTGCAGCTCGGGACTTTTCTGAGAGCAGAATCATTTTCTATCTCTAAGGGGTTGCCTAATTTACCTAATTTCCATCAAAGAGCTGGCAATTTCAGTGACTTACATCCTGAAGTCACATCACTGATCTTTCCCTGAATGACTTACCCTTTGCATGGTCAATGAGGTTGACTGATTCCAAGCTCATAATTCACAACAGGGCTTGAGTGACACTTTCATAAGTATGTTCAAAATTAATACTTTAATTAATATAGTTTGCAAATATTTTACTCACATAGACATATTAGGCTCTGAAACATTTTCTTGTTGCTTTTTCAAAACACATCTCTCCTAAGGGTTATATAGTAACCAATTTTGCCATCTTAGAGAGCTATGGGGATTTGAAGCTATAAAGCCAGATGGAAAAATGCTAGTTAATTATTCCCAGTTACTTCATTGATCTATGTTCCAGTATTTAATCGTCTCTTCATCATAACACTTTCTTCTTATAGAATTCAAGAAAATTGTTTTTGCAAGTGAAATATCAAACTAGGTGATATAAAATGTATCAGGACACATAAGCTGGTGAATTATTTTTTTGAGTGAGTGAAATTAGCTCACCTTTTCAAATTAAAATAAAGCCTGGATTCTAGGTAGAAGTGAACTCTAACCTTTACATAGACCCTTCCCAATTCAAACATGAGACACAGATGTGAGAGTTATGGTGGGACCTCATCTCCATATACCTCCAGCTTGGGGCTCTGGGTGGTCAGAATTAGCTCCAGGGTCCCTCGTGGTAACAGGGCTTCATGACCTCTGGGTGAATGGATATGGGAACTTTGGTTCCTTTTATAAAGTCTCTGGATATCAAGACTCAGACCAGCTCATAGGGAAGTCGAGATTTATTCAGTCATTCAATAAATATGTTAGAGACTTCACTGTGCCCTTACATTGTGCTAAAATCTGTGATACAACAACAAACAGGAAAGATATCATCCCTAAATTTTTAAGGTTAGAGTTTGGTGAGAATGATACTAAAGGAGATGATAAAGGGAAGAAAAAACTCCCATAAAATAATTATGAGTAATGGTGATTGCCAGGGAGAAAATAAGCAGTCCTAATGTTTATTACATTAGCCAAGAAAGAGAACACCAAAGGAAGGTGCTGTGCATAAGTGGACACACCACCTGAAGACTGGCGTGGACAAAAGGCTGGTGTCCTGCTCTCTGTATAAACTCAGGGGGAGGAACGAAAAGGTAATCAGTTCAGACCTAGGGAGCCACATGTGTGAAAAGTTCCCTGAAGGGGATGGAAGAACTTGAGGACCACCCACTGCCCAAATCATTGCAGCTTATGATCAAAACCTTTTTTTTTAATTGAGAAGAGGGGAGACAGAGAGATAGACTCCCACATGCACCCTGACTGGGATCCACCCAGCAATCCCTGTCTGGGACCCATGATCAAATCAATCGAGCTATCTTCAGTGCCTGAACCAATGACTGAACCAGCTGAGCCACTGGGTGTGAGAGGGGAAGAGAGAAAGAAGGGGAAGGAGAAGAAGAGAAGCAGATAGTTGCTTCTCATGTGTGCCCTGACTGGGGATTGAACCCAAAATTTCCTAATGCTGGGCCAATGCTCTACCCACTGAGATAACTAGCTAGGGCGAAAACCATTTCTTGAGGACTGGCCCCAGCTCTAAGCATGGTACATGTGTGAATTCCTTTCATACACATAGAAATTGAAGCTCAGAGAGGTGCAGTGACTCAGCTCAGGTCACTCAATGGCAGAGCCAGGTGTCAAATCTAGATTGTCTGATTCTTAGGCCTCCATTCTAACCCACTCTGCTATTTTACCTTAAGAGAGATACAGACCCCTCTGGGGAGAGGAGAGGCTGGGGGAGATCCTGAAGCTTGGAGAAGGAGAAAGAAGTACCCAGCCAGTCACCTGGGAGACTGATATCTGCTCCTAGTCCCAATGAGAACCAGCTAATTCTGACTGTCAAAAGATTCTGAATTTGACCAGGACTCCTCATATTTATATGCATGGCTGGAAAAATAAGGGTTGAACCTCAACCAGGGTGCCAAGAGGAGGAGATGAAGGAAGGAAGGGACAAAGGAAGAGGATATGCTTCCACATTTTAGAAACATAATAGTTCATTCATATGTCAATGCAGATTTTTTAAGTGTTTCCTGTCCAGACCAACTCTCAGCTCCTGGCTAAGCTCCTGCCTAGATAGATAGCTATCTAGGCAGTGGGCAGGACAGGGTGCACTAAGGCTGTTCCTAAGAGTCATCTGACCCTCCCTTCTTTTGGGCCTCTCTCCTCTCCTTATCCAGTTTAGGTCCTAAAACTCAAATTGGTTCTTACTCTTGCCTTCTGCTCTTGGCATTGGAATTTCAGTTTCCAGGTTGACATCTGTCCCTTCCTCAATCTTTTGTCTTGAACCATTTTAGTAGGTAATTCCTGCTTGCCTCAGTCTTCAGTATGACACTTTCTGTTTTGGTCAATACTTAAGAACCCAAACTCTGACTCTAGGTGCTGGCCAGTGCCAGGCAGTTCCACCCTGTCTCTATGAGAGGAGAGTCTGACTTCCTGGGTGCCAGGCTCTCCGCCACATCCCAGGCACATGAAGATCATCAACAAGAAAACCTCTTATGAATTAATGACCTCCCAGGACTTAAAATCAGTTTGTAGGGTTTAGACCAAATCAGAAACAGCTAATAATGACTGCTGAAGTCTCAGCCTCTCTAAATAAGACTAGACATAATAAAATCCACCTAAATTTTATAAGGAATGAATCAAAAAGTAGAACGCTATATGGGGGAGATGGACAAAATATATTGGAAAGTATGCACAATATTGCCCTTTTTTTAGACAAAATATTCAAATACAACTTGTATTTTTTTTTTTTTACAGGGACAGAGAGAGAGTCAGAGAGAGGAATAGACAGGGACAGACAGACAAGAACAGAGAGAGGTGAGAAGCATCAATCGTTAGTTTTTGGTAGCCGTTGCGACACCATAGTTGTTCATTGATTGCTTTCTCACATGTGCCTTGACCGTGGGCCTTCAGCAGACCGAGCAACCCCTTGCTGGAGCCAGCAACCTTGGGTCCTCGGGGTCTCGAACCTGGGTCTTCCGCATCCCAGTCCGGTGCTCTATCCACTATGCCACCACCTGGTCAGGGACAACTTGTATTTTTATAACAACAACATGATCGGTGGCCATTTTAATATGTTGAGCCTATGTCTAAGACATCAGGCAATGCCAAGAATGGGAATATAGAAAGGAAAAACAAAGGAAAATGTCCAAAAGCAGAGAATCAAGCCAATCTATACTTTCTGATGATATTGAAGTTGTTTTCATGTATCCTGAAGTTTGCCTTTTGTTACGTGTAATCAGACTTACATTAGACAATAAAGGTGATTGAATGCAAACATCACTGTATTCAGGTAAAAATTTTAAACTTTTTCATAAGGAGTTGATCCCAGGTTTTTAGAAACACAAAATGGTAGAGTGCAATGGGACTCTGAGGCTCTGGCCTTGGGACTAATGGTGTTTGACATTGGCCAAGTAACATGACCTCTAGGTGATTTTTTTTCCCTACCAGAAAACAGTATTTTCTATTAATTAACCTGTAAGGACCCTTTCAGCTCTAAAAGTCATGCTTCGGCTCGGTGTCATGACTATCAAACACTGCCTGAGAAACTGGCCATGTGGGGACATTGTATACTTCTGAGAGCTGAAGAAAAACAGTTGAGTAGAAGTTAAATGTGACCAGCTTCATAATCTGAGTTTGACTCAACTTGGACATTTTCTCTAAGGAGCCTTCTGAAGGACCCCACAGAAGCCACTTGGCACAAACCTCTGCACCCTCATTTGTCTTCCTCCCCGCCTCTTAGGAAACCTATTCAGGGTGAGAGCCCCCTTCAGATCTCCTAATGAGAAGGCCCCAGTCTTTTGGTCTCACAGCTCAGGAACTCTGTGTCCTTATTTTCAAGGTCCAGTTTCACTTTGGCCCTCTGCCTCTGGCTTCCATCCCTGCCCTGGGAAATTTGAAGTTGTTTAACTCATGTAAAGAAAGCTGGCCTCTGAGTCATGGGCCCCCACAGGCAGGAAGAAGAGGTGAGGACCCTCACATGCCCAGAGCTAGACAGGGCTTTGTTTTCTGTCTATGTGTTGACTTCTCCAGTTTTAAGCCTTGACCTTCCTAGGCAAGGTGATAAGCAGTGTGTGTGTGCCCTCCATTCTTCATATCCCACAGTTCCCACCTTTGGAGGAGGGGGAGTTGCAGGCACAGTGCCCTCCTGTCCCGACCAGAGGAACTGCTCAGGAGAAGCCTTTGCAGATTTCAGAGAGAAAGCTCTGAATCTGAATCTGAGCCTCAGGAAGGACAGACAAGTCAGGTTTTGAGACAAAGAATTATTTCAGCAAACAAGGAAGCAAGTCCTCCCCACACACTGTTATTGTACTATTTCTCTAGTCTTTCTATCTGGTCTCTCTTTTCCTCACGCCAAGTTGCTTGTGAGGACATTCTTTGTTGAGTCACAAGTTCTTTACCTGTCAGGGAATGAGGTCCCAAGGCCAGCAGGGCCCAGAAACAAGGAGCTCAGGCTTTATCTGACTTCTCAAGGTCATTTCCTCATAATGGCTTGAGCTCTTCCCGATGAACACCACAATTTGGTTATAAACATGGCAGCTTAAATCCAACACTAAGCACACATGGAGAGGTTCTATGGACAAGATCAGGAAAGAACCTGGTTTGCTCCCGGCCTGGGATTTGAATGGGGCCATGCATTTTTCTGGTAAACATGCGAAATTGTCTTTACAGCTCCCAGAGCTTTGTGCCTGAGCAAATGGAGCAGTTGATTGCCTTCTGTCTGACCAACGTTACAAGGAGACCAGCAGCTAGGAGAGTGGGCAGACAGTCTTTATTTTCTGCATTTAATTTTGTGTTCTCATGAAGAAATATATGGATTTTTTTTCTCTCAGTGAATCACAGCTGTGCTGTTGTACTTTTCCCTTTCCCTTTAGTACTTCAGGTTCCTCGTTGCATCAGCTGGAGGAAGTATGGGCACCTAGCAGGATCCCCGCCATTTCAAGCTATGCTAACAACTTGGCCTATGCTCCATCACAGTGTACCTGCTGGCCGTGATTTGTGAGTATTCAGAAAGCATGAGGTCAATCCAACCCCAACTCACTATCGAAGTAAACTGTTTCCCTGAGGAAATGGGGGTTTTCAACTTTTATAAAACTCAGACAAACAGCCCAAATTTACAACTCATAATGTTCTTCCTTCACATTTCTTCCAAGAGAGACAGTTATTCATCCCTTCAGATGAAATTTCCAGCACTTTGATTTAAAATCATAGAACCAGGATGTTTTAAACTCAGAGTGGAAGCTTAGATGGTGATGTTGATGTTGATGGTAATAATGAATACTTACCATGTCTTAGATGTTCACATGCATTGTCACTTAATATTCACTCTATGAGAGAGTCTATTACTTTCCTCATTTCAAAGAAACTGAGTATCTAAAGCAAGAAATGTGCTCAACATGATACAGCCTTCCAACTCACGTCTGTCTGTATCAAGTCCACATTCATAACCACTGCACACTCTTCTCATCCAGTGAATGTTCCATGCTTTACAAATGAAGAAACAGAGGCTCAGAGAACTTCCACTGTTAAATATCATCATATTAAGTAGTGGTAGAGTGAGTAAGCCACCAAGGGCTCTTACTTTGAGTAGAATTTGACTTTGTAAGGACAACAATACCTGGGGCTGGGGCATGCAATGTGGCAGTGGAGCAAAATACATGTAGCGGGAGGAAGCTGCTCTCTTCCTCTGTAAACTCAACTTGGAGGAAAAGCATCACAGAGCGCCCCCTTGTGCTGGGTCAGCTTCATACCACCCTGACTTTGGCTACAGACATTATTAATTTCCTTATCATTCAGACCTACCAAGGTCACTGCGTAAGTGATTTGTATCTATAAACAATTTAAATTGACACAAATCAATTTGTAAAAATAAATATAATAGTCATTTACAAATATAGTTTATTGACTAATAGTTCTAGTTATGGCTATAAAAGTATGCGATTGGACTCATTATCTCCTTCTGCCTTGTCAGATGTTGCTCCTGGGAAAGTATTTCAGAATGCCCATGTATCTCAATTCTGGAAGTTCTTCACTATGTGAATTGTGAAAAAGCTTACAGACAATACTCATGACTTATTTTGAGAACCACTAAGCTAGAAATTGACATTTTTTTGGCTCTTTCTGATAAACAAGTGCAATCTCCTCTTTTATTTTTAAATTGTTCTTATGGGCTGAATTGTGTTTCCCTCAAATTCATATGTTGAAGCCCTAACCCCTGGTAGTTCAAAATGTGACTGCATTTGGAGAAAAGGTCTTTAAAGAGGTAATTAAGTTAAAATAAGGTCATTAGGGTGGTCCCTAATCCCATATGACACAGATAGGTACAGAGGAAAGACCTAGGAAGACACAGAGAGAGGGCGACCATCTACAAGCCAAGGAGAGAAGCCTCAGGAGAAACAGCTATCATTTTCAGGTGTGGAGTTCAGTGGCAGAAAGTTCATTCACATTGTTGTGCAACCATTGCCACTACCTATCACTAAAACTTTTTCATCTTCCCAAACTGAAGCTCTGTACCCATAGAGGCACAAACTCACCATTCTAGTTTTTGTCATGAGTGAGCACAATCTCTTCTTACTTGATTCCAACCTGGATATGGGAAACTCACACAGGGACATGTAGGAACAGCGAGTCAATAAATTACAGGAAAAACATGTGAGAATATTTATTAGGAGTTGGCAAAGGCCCCTTTTAAAGGTTTTGGGGCTTGATCCAGACCTTTACATCAGTTAAGAAGCTCATGGCCTGAAGAGTCAACTCTCCTGCTTGCAGACAAGATAAACTAGCAATTATGGTCATCTATCTTTCCAGAACACTCAGTTGTCTCCAGGCAAGTACTCTAATAAAATGAGTAATTGTTTTTGCTTTAGCCACAAGGAAGCAGCAACAGCTCTACAGATTAAGTAAGAGTAGGAGAGATGGGGAAACTAATACATTCTAATGTAACCTTGTCACAAGGAGATCTTCTTGAGTTAACTCCAATGTTAAACAGAGCTAACCACAATCTGAGAACGTGGGAGCCTTCCAGGACAAAAGGTAGAAATAAACTACATATATAAAGAAACTGAAAATCAGCAGAACTCAGACTCTAAATTTGTATGTGAATAATCTGAAAAATTAAATATATGAGAGCATTTGCTATTTGATCAATCATTCAGTAGTGGTAAGAATTTGAAAACAGGGTCCTCCAAGCAAAAATTTGTATGACATCTTCCCTTCTGCCTACTTCTCTCAGTGATATCTTCTTACACAAGTAGGCAGGTCCTTCTTCCTTTTCTGTCCTTACATTGTTGAACTTGGAAACACTGCCTAAACCTTAGCTATAATCAGAAAAAGTGAATTCTTCAGGTTTGACTTAACATTAAAGTGCATCCCTCCAGAAAGAATTGTGAAAGATAAAGTTCAAATAACTTTGCCACTGGATACTGACAGCTGTATCTTCAAAGGACAATTGTGAGTTCAGGCATGAGCTGAAGCTTAGACTCACTGCTGAAATTATTATCCATCAGCAGTGTCAGTGGAGAGCAATACTTGCTAAATATCATTCACAAGCTTCTTCTCCAATGATAGTTCTCAGCTAAATCTCCCAACTTCAGATCTGGGTTTCTACTAAGAGCTGATTTTAACTTAACAAGTTATCAGAGTTCAAAAACTTCAAATTGAAGTGACCACAGCCAAAGTTTTCAATTATTAAGGCAGCAGAGTTCAAATTGGTAGTGACTGAAAGTTGATTCCTAAAAAGAAATAAGGCCAAAAATAAAGAAAGTTACAAAATACACTTAATTCCAGACTTTCATCATTGCTTTAATTTAAAATTCTTATAACATGGTAAAGATGAGAAAAAAATATGACTAGGAAAAATTTTTTAAAAGCAGAGAGAATAGGGAAAAAGTTCAAAAAGGGAAGATTTCTGTTTTGGATTGGTCCCATATATTGGTGCTCAAAACTCTTGAGTATTTCTCCTATGTTCACATCCATTTACTCATCACCTCATAATTACAAGAATTCCTTTGATTATGTGTAATGTCGACCTCACTTATCTACTTATAATAAGTATTGTTTCAACAACTTTGTTTATTTTGCAAATATGTCATGTAGGTCATTGAATCTGAGCTCTAATTTTAAAATATGCAAGTACATGCTTTGGAATCAGATATATAAGTGTTCAATTTGGAACAACTTTCTTAACTTCTGCAGTAATAGCTAAAAATAGCTATACTTCATTCAACACATATGTATTGGGCCAATGGCTGGACAGACATCATCTCAATTAATCTTTCAACAATCTGTTGATGAGTATATTATTATTATTACTAGTTCACTGATGAGGAGAGTGATATTTGGAGAGGTTAATAACTTGCTTGTGGTCCAACAAATAGCTAGTGAGTAAGAAGTTGTTATCCAAATAAAAACAATCCAACTATACTGTTTTACCTGGAAGTTTCAGTTATCTCAACTGGAAAATATGAGCAAAAATATATATTTAAGTGATAGAATTGATGTAAAATATAAATGAGATTACATATGTAACCAATACCACAGAGACTGACACAAAGTAAGTATTCAATAAATATTGGTTGCAAATATTGTACAGCTTCTTAAGGTAGCAAAAATTGTCACAATGCATAACACCATCAAATCACACAACTTATTCACACTTAATGTTAAATGTTGGCATGCCAAATAACACTTTTAGATAGTGATGATGATAACTGGAATATACAGCGACAAAAGAGAAACAATTATAAAATACTGTTGCAGAGCTAAACACATTGATTTCTTGGCAATAAAATATGCATAGTGACTGTAAAACTTGTGTGGTGACTATGCACTTGTGTAGTGCCTATTCTACCTGCTTGCATGATGGTAATAAACTTTGAGTCCTCATTCCTGTCTTCTTGTCCTAGAAAACTCCTACTGATCCTTCAAGGCACACCCTCAGTGCTTCTTCCCCTGTGAAGCCTTCCTGTACACTCATAGAAAGGAATTGCCATGTCTTCTGGACTCCTACAGAACCCCCCTAGATACTTGAGAGCAGTGACTAGATCTTAGGAAATTTAGGATACCCAGGTCCAGCATGGGGCTTAATACAGATGAGGTGCAGAGTATTTGTTTATTTAACGAAGGAACACTTTGAGCTAATTTTGAATTTCAATAGCATGAATACCTGAGGTCATATAAAGCTAGCCAGGTTTAATATCTGTTATGCTGAGTGTAACATTCATTAGACTTTCAGCATTAGAATAAGTGTTGCCACTTTTCAACCTGGCTATACTGAAGGGTTGGACTTAGAGTGCTGAGCAAAGTGTACTACACACCTTCAAAGCAAATCTATTGGGGCTCTCCCAGGTCACTGGCCTAGTTCCTATATTTACATTCTTGGGTCTGAACTCAGTTCTTGCCTTCACAAAGCCCTCTTTAGAGTTGAGAGTTGCATTGGGGGCTTAAGTTATTCTAGCAGCTGCTGATTTTCTAGACATGAGAAAAGATGTGGCTGGAAAATACTAGACGCACAAAGAAGTTTTGGGGGGCATTTGGGGGGTTATCGGAAGCTGCGAAGCAAGCTCTCTCTTTAACCTGAATGAAGTTTTCCAAGTTCTCATGAATGAATCAGTGTCCACTCATGGTGGCATATGAAAAGCAGAGACTTAGCTGACATCACTGTTCCCGTTGCAGCCTCGGTGTAGTGCCAAGAGGGTAGTTTCAGAGCACCACCGGTCTGTTCCCTGGTTCTACCACACACCATCTGTGAGACCATAAGCAACTTACTCAGTGTATCTGACCATCTGTGAAATGGTATAAATACTGCATATGAAGTCCATTTGAGGATGATAGAAAGTACTAAATGTTAAGCACCTCATGCTGAACATAGCACCGGGTATTAAATAAATATTAATTCCTTTGCTCTTCTCCCCATTCCAGCTTTCTCTCTAAAAGAATCTATCTCTCTCATCTCATGGTTTAAGATCATGGATTAGTGCTAGCTGATTAGCAATCAATAGATCAGAGTTTCCATCTGCCTGAAAGGCCAGTAAACTAATCAACCAAATGATGGGGATGATGTTTTGGTCTAAGCAGTTTAGCCTGGGAAATACTAGTTTCCTACATAACTAATCAAAACTGCAAAATGGCAGATCTGTGAAAGAACTTCAGTTCCTAAAATATCACAGCCATGCAACACAACATGTGGACCGTTAGAATTCTCCTCACGCATTATGGTGCTACTTCAAGATCAGAAACTGCCCTTCTATATTTTGCTTTTCAAAAGCCTTGGCATTTTCTTCTAAGCCCCGGCTCTTCTTGGACTTAGTAAATTGATTTGCATGTGGTTGGCTGAGGAAAGGAATAGCAAATGCTCGGTAGATATTTCTACTCTCATCCTCTTGACATTGAGAAACACAGTCGAAAGAAAGAGAAAAAGAGAAAAGGGATATGATGGTGTTGGCTTCTATTCTTGCCCATCTATCTCCTGATTGTCTCTAAATGAAAGCCTGGGCATGACAAGACCCTCTTAGGTTCCTCAGCAATATTGTCAAATCTCCAGGTGAAGTGAGCCTCTTGCCACTAAAAGTTTTCTGCTGCAAATGCATTATTTATATTTATGCTGCTCTCTCTTAAATGATAGTTTAAGAAAAAATGTGCCAAAAAATTTTACGATGGGAAAACAGCTACATGACAAACACAATTTCCAGCTCTTTGGTGAGGTTATATATCGAATAACACCCCAGAAGTTAAGAAGCAGTGTTTTCCAGTTAGAGGCCAGAAGCACACCTGCCTTGATTCCAGAAGTCACTTTCATTGTTGCAAATGGTCTTTCTGAGACCACAATCTTTTCTCAGTAGGGGGAGATGGGAAGCCCTCCATCTGCTCTGTATAAAGTAAGCCTAAAAAATATTAAGCCCTCAAAAAGATCAGATTGGTTTGGAGGCAGGACCAGGCCAAGAGAAGTGATGGGAGGAGACCAGGTCCACATGGGGAAGTTTGCCAAGGACTGTATGTAGGACAGGAATCTGGTTGCCCTCACTAGTGGGGCCATTTGAAAGACTTCAAATGTTGGAAGTCACATCCTGTTAAGTGGTAGGAACAGCATATTTTCATTCTCATAAAGAGTATATTTCAAGTTGCCTTTGGGTTCTGTTTTGTTAGGGTCAACCTTTAATAAAAGTTCAAAGAAAGTGAAGTTTAGCCTCTAGTTTCACCTACCAGTGTCTCAGTCTTTCTTCTTGCTGCTATCTTATTCTTTGGCATGCCTCTTCTGTGACCCAATCATGCTCTCAGATAGCCATCAGGTCAAATATAACCCTTAGCTGGGATATACTGGTCATTATGCTGTTTCTCTTTTGTGTTTCTATAGAAAGTATTTGTGTGTGTGTAAACACTGATCCCACTGATGTAACGACAGCTTTCTGATGTGTACTGCACCAGCTTGTTAGGTCCTTAAGGGACAAGGCTAGTAGTTCCTTCCTTCCTAGCAATGGTTGTGACACTTAGTAGTTACAAAATACAATTTTTAAAATAATTAAATAAATTAAGGTATTAGTTGATAACACCAACACATTAAGCATATTTTCTCTCAGACAAATATTAAAACATGTTTAGTAACAAAGGATCACAAGACCTTTAGGATCTAAGGAGTACAATGTCAGACCAGGGGGCGGGGGACAGGATAGCCCATCAACAACTTTTCAGACCTAGTCATACTGGAAGCTACCAGCAACTCTTATAAATAAGACAGTTCCCATTATAAAGACATTTGCCCTTTTTTTTTTTTTTATTTATTTATATATATTTTATTATTATTAATTCTAATGGGGTGACATCAATAAATCAGGGTACATATGTACAATGAAAACATCTCCAGGTTATCTTATCATTCAATTGTGTTGCATACCCATCACCAAAAGTCAAATTGTCCTCTGTCACCTTCAATCTGGTTTTCCCTGCGTCCCTCCCCTCCTCCCTATCCCATTCTTCCCTCCCTCCCCCCATCCCATAACCACCACTCTCTTGTCCATGTCTCATACCCTCACTTTCATGTCCCACCTATGTATGTAATCGTGCTGTTCTCAGTTTTTCTTTTTTTCTGATTTACTTATTTCACTCCGTATAATGTTATCAAGGTACATCCATTTTGTTATAAATGATCCGATGTCATCGTTTCTTATGGCTGAGTAGTATTCCATAGTATATATGTACCATAGCTTTTTAATCCACTCGTCTTCTGACGGACACTTGGGCTGGTTCCAGATCTTCGCTATTGTGAACAATGCTGCCACGAACATGGGGGCGCATTTCTTCTTTTCAAACAGTGCTATGGTGTTCTTAGGGTATATTCCTAAAAGTGGGATAGCTGGGTCAAAAGGCAGTTCGATTTTTAATTTTCTGAGGAATCTCCAAACTGTTTTCCACAGTGGCTGCACCAGTCTGCATTCCCACCAGCAGTGCAGAAGGGTTCCCTTTTCTCCACATCCTCGCCAGCACTTATTCTGTGTTGTTTTGCTGATAAGTGCCATTCTGACTGGTGTGAGGTGATATCTCATTGTGGTTTTAATTTGCATTTCTCTAATGATTAGTGATGTTGAGCATTTTTTCATATGCCTATTGGCCATCTGTATGTCCTCTTTGGAGAAATTTCTATTCATTTCTTTTGCCCATTTTTTGATTGGGTTGTTTGTCTTCCTGGTGTTGCTTTTTATAAGTTCTTTATAAATTTTAGTTATTAACCCCTTATCAGATGTGCTGCCGAATATGTTCTCCCATTGTGTGGTTTGTCTTCTTATTCTGTTCCTATTGTCTTTAGCTGTGCAAAAACTTTTTAGTTTGATATAGTCCCATTTGTTTATCTTGCCTTTTATTTCAGTTGCCCATGAAGATAAATCGGCAAATATACCGCTGCTACAGATGTCGGAGAGCTTGCTGCCTATGTTTTCTTCTAAGATGTTTATGGTTTCACGGCTTACATTTAAGTCTTTTACCCATTTTGAGTTTGTTTTTGTGAATGGTGTAAGTTGATGGTCTAGTTTCATTTTTTTGCAGGTAGATGTCCAATTTTCCCAACACCATTTGTTAAAGAGGCTGTCTTTACTCCATTGTATGTTCTTTCCTCCTTTGTCAAATATCAGTTGTCCATAAAGCTGTGGGTTTATTTCTGGGTTCTCTGTTCTGTTCCATTGATCTATGTGCCTGTTCTTATGCCAGTACCAGGCTGTCTTGAGTATAATGGCCTTGTAGTAAACCTTGATATCAGGAAGAGTGATACCTCCTGCTTTATTTTTTCTTTTTAAGATTGCTGAGGCTATTCGTGTTCTTTTTTGGTTCCATATAAATTTTTGGAATATGTGTTCTATATCTTTGAAGTATGTCATTGGTATTTTAATTGGTATAGCATTGAATTTATAAATTGCTTTGGGTAATATAGACATTTTAATGATGTTTATTCTTCCTAGCCATGAACACGGTATGTGCTTCCACTTGTTTGTATCTTCCTTGATTTCTTTTATCAATGTTCTATAATTTTCTGAGTACAAGTCCTTAACCTCCTTGGTTAAATTTACTCCTAGGTACTTTATTTTTTTGGCTGCAATAGTGAAGGGGATTGTTTCCTTAATTTCTTTTGCTGATATTTCATTGTTGGTGTATAGAAATGCCTCTGATATCTGAGTATTAATTTTATATCCTGCTACCTTGCTGAATTCATTTATCAGGTCCAGTAGTTTTTTGACTGAGACTTTAGGGTTTTCAATATACAATATCATATCATCTGCAAATAATGACAGTTTTACTTCTTCTTTTCCAATTTGTATGCCTTTTATTTCTTCTTCTTGTCTGATTGCTGTAGCTAGGACTTCCAGAACTATGTTGAATAAGAGTGGTGAAAGTGGGCAACCCTGCCTGGTTCCTGATCTTAAGGGGATTGCTTTTAATCTTTGTCCATTTAGTATGATGTTTGCTGTCGGTTTATCATAGATGGCCTTTATCATGTTAAGGAATGATCCCTGTATTCCCACTTTACTGAGAGTTTTGAGCATGAATGGGTGCTGGATTTTATCAAATGCCTTTTCTGCATCTATTGAAATTATCATGTGATTTTTGTCCTTCCTTTTGTTTATGTGGTGAATCACATTGATTGACTTGCGAATATTGAACCAGCCTTGCCTCTCCAGAATAAATCCCACTTGATCGTGGTGTATGATTTTTTTCATATATTGCTGGATCCGGTTGGCTAATATTTTGTTGAGAATTTTAGCATCTAAATTCATCAGGGATATAGGCCTATAATTTTCTTTCTTTGTGTTGTCTTTGCCCGGTTTTGGGATCAGAATTATGCTCGCCTCATAAAAGGAGTTTGGAATTCTTCCTTCCTCTTGAATTTTTTGAAATAGCTTCAGGAGAATAGGAGTTAGTTCTTCTTTGAATTTTTGATAGAATTCACTTGTGAAGCCATCAGGCCCAGGACTTTTCTTTTTTGGGAGTTTTTTGATAACTGTTTCTATCTCATTTGCTGTAATTGGTCTGTTTAGGTGTTCTGATTCTTCCAGATTGATTTTTGGAAGGTTATATGATTCAAGAAATTTGTCCATTTCACCAAGATTGTCTAATTTTTTGGCATATAGTTCTTCATAGTATTTTCTTACAATGCTTTGTATTTCTGTTGTGTCAGTTGTTATTTCTCCACTGTCCTTTCTAATTTTATTTATTTGAGTCCTCTCTCTTTTTTTCTTGGTGAGTCTAGTTAAAGGTTCATCAATCTTGTTTACCTTTTCAAAGAACCAGCTTCTTGTTTCATTGATCCTCTGTATTGTTTCCTTAGCCTCTATGTCATTTATTTCTGCTCTGACCTTTATTATTTCCTTTCTTCTACTTGTCTTGGGTTTTATTTGTTGTTGTTTTTCTAGTTCTTTTAGATGCAGGGTCAAGTTGCTTATTTGAGCTTTTTCTAGCTTCTTATGATATGCCTGTAGTGCAATAAACTTCCCTCTCAGAACTGCTTTTGCTGTGTCCCATAAATTTTGAGTTGATGTATGCTCATTATCATTTGTTTCTAGAAACTTTTTAATTTCTTCTTTGATCTCATTGTTAATCCATTCATTATTTAATAACAAGCTATTTAGTTTCCAAGTGTTTGAGTATTTTTCAGTTTTTCTTTTGTGGTTAATTTCTAGTTTCATGGCATTGTGATCAGAGAAAATGCTTGATATGATTTCAATCTTCTTAAATTTATTGAGACCATTTTTGTGTCCTAACATGTGGTCTATCCTAGAAAACGTACCATGAGCGCTTGAGAAGAATGTATATTCTACTGCTTTAGGGTGAAAAGTTCTGAAGATATCTATTAAATCAAGTTGATCTAGTGTCTCCTTTAAGTCTGCTGTTTCTTTATTAAGTTTCTTTCTTGAGGATCTATCCAGTGTTGTTAGAGGGGTATTGAAATCCCCTACTATGATAGTATTGCTGTTAATCTCGCCCTTTATATCCATCAAAGTCTGCTTTATGTATGTCGGGGCTCCTATATTTCGTGCATAGATATTTACAATAGTTATATCTTCCTGTTGAATTGTTCCCTTTATCATTATGTAGTGTCCTCTTTTATCTCTTACTACAGCCTTTGTTTTAAAGTCCATTTTGTCTGATATAAGTATTGCTACCCCTGCTTTTTTTTCATTTCCATTTGCATGAAATATTTTTTTCCATCCTTTTACCTTCAGTCTATGAACATCTTTTATTTTAAGGTGTGTCTCTTGTAGACAGCATATGTATGGGTCCTGTTTCGTTATCCATGCAGCTACCCTATGTCTTTTGATTGGATCATTTAATCCATTTACATTTAAGGTTATTATTGATATGTAGTTGTTTATTGCCATTTTATTCTTTAAAGCTGTATTCTTCTTTTGCTCTATTCATTCCTCCCTTTAAACTGTTCACAAGAGGCCCCTTAGTATCTCTTGCAGAATTGGTTTGGTTTTTATGAATTCCTTGAGGCTTTCTTTTTCTGGGAAGCTCTTTATTTCTCCTCAATTTTAAACGTTAGCCTTGCTGGATAAAGTAGTCTTGGTTGTAGGTTCTTGTTCTGCATTACTTTGATTATTTCTTGCCATTCCCTTCTGGCCTCAAGTGTTTCTGTTGAGAAGTCCGATGTCATCCTTATGGGGGCTCCTTTGTAGGTGATATTCTTTTTTTCTCTAGCAGCTTTTAAAATTTTTTCTTTATCCATTAGCTTTGGTATTTTAACTATGATGTGTCTTGGTGTAGATTTTTTTGGGTTTCTCCTTAATGGAGTTCTGTGTGCTTCTTGAATGTGTGGAGTGTTTCCCAGCCTTAATTTAGGAAAGTTTTCTGCTATAATTTGATTGAACAAAGTTTCCATTTCCTGTCCTCTCTCCTCTTCTTCAGGCACCCCTATGATGCGAATGTTATTTCTCTTCATGTTGTCACAAAGCTCCCTTAGAGTTTCCTCACATTTTTTAAGTCTCTTTTCCTTTTTCTTCTCTGCTTCTGTGCCTTTGTTTATTGTGTCCTCTAACTCGCTTATTCGATCCTCAGCGTCATCCATCCTACTTTTAATTCCTTCCATTGTGGTCTTCAGTTCTGATACTGTATTTGTCATTTCTGTCTGATTCTTTTTTATTATTTCAATTTCATTTTTTATACTTGTTATCTCTTTATTTAGGTGTTCATAATGACTATCCATTGTTGCTCTAATTTCTTTGAACATCCTAACTATCATTATTCTAAATTCTGCTTCTGGTAATTTGGTTATATCTGGTTCATTCAGGTCCTTCTCTGGGGATTTCTCTTGATTCATTTGGTTTGCATTCCTCTGCCTGCCCATTTTTTCTGTGTATAAGCAAGTTGTGGCCACTGGAGTCCAGTAGGTGTTGCCTTTGTGTTCTCTAGGTGTGGTCTATCTGCAGGCCCCCCACCCCCTCTGCCGGCGCCTAGGGTGGTTGGGTATGAGCGTTGCCAGCGCCGGCCCACTGTGGCTTTTGCTGTGATTTCTGCCTCTCCTCCATGGGAGGGGCTGTCACTGAAGCCACAAGATTAGCACCAAGGGTAGAGGCGAGCACCTTTCCTCAGCTGCGGACCCAGCCTATTTCCGGACTTCCGCCCAGAACCAGCAGTCGGAGCCTGCTCGCTACAGTTCCACGGGTTAGGCGGGGCTTTTGACGTGCTCTCAGCTGTAAGCTTTTGCCCGTCAGGAGCTTTAGCCCCGCCCTCGAGGCCAGGGCCCTTTGCGCAGGGTCGGAAACCAAGATTTATTGGGGCGGGCGTGTTTGCTGGCTTCCGCTGAGCTGCGTACTTCCGCTCGTCCCGGACTCTACCCCGCCCCCGCGTTCGGAGCCCGCTCGTGCACGTATTAACGCTATCCCGGGTTTCTCCGGCCGGATGGGGATAGCAGCCGTGGGGTCAGCTGCGAGCCTCCGCCTGTCTCGGGGTCCACCCTGTTCCCGCGCTCGGAGCCCGCTCGCGCACGTATACTGGCCAACCGCGGTTTCTCCGGCGGGCGGCGGGGGGGGGGGGACGGACTGGTAGCGTCAGCTCAGCCACGAGCCCCTGTCCGTCCCTGGTCCTAGCCCGGTCCCTGCGGTCAGGGCCGGCTTGCGCAGGGCCTGCCTGTTCCTGGCCTCCCGCTTTGTCCCCGTAAGTGGGATTAAAGGCGGGCCCGCAGCTTCCGGACCGCTCTCGCGCTTACCCTCCGACCCTCTGGGCTAGACCGATCTCCCACCGGCTTGGCCTCTGCCCACGCCGACAGAACCGCCTTTCAGCGTCCTGCCGCCCCAAAACCTTAAGCAGCCCTCAGCAGAGTAGGAAGGGACCTAATACTCCACACTGTAGGCCTGGGAGCTCCCTCACTTGTTTCACAGCTCAAAACTGTCCAAACGTCTCTTCTTGGCTCTGGGACTGCAGGCTGGGGCTTGGTTCCTGGGACCCAGGTCCCTCCCTCTCCGCCAAAATCTCCTCCCGCCACACGGGTCTCTCCGGGCTGCCGTTTGCTCCGGGGAGCTGGGCAGCCCTCTTCGCGTTTTCGCTATTCCTACCAGTCTCAATGTGGCTTCTTCTGTGTTCCTTGGTTGAAGAGTCCACTTAGTTTTGTTCAAAGTTCGTTTATCCAGGTGATGGTTCTTAAAATTGAGTTGTAATCCACTTTGGTTCTGGGAGTTGGAAGTTGGTATGTCCGCCTACTCCGTCGCCATCTTGCTCTCTCCGACATTTGCCTTTTTACTAACGAGGAAACAAGGTCTCTCTTCACACTGCCCACTTCCCTCTCTTGTCACACATCGCCCATCCTGTTGAAGCAGCATTCTCAATCTTCTTAAGGCTTCTCTCCCTGCCAGTTTTTGCAAAGACTTAGTAAATGGGAAAAATGGTGAATGTCAGGTTTGAGAGAAATAGGCAGTTAAGACAAAATTCTTTAATATCAGAACTGACAAAACAACTCTTATCCAAAAAACCTCAAAGAACCTTATGGACCAATTATAGGAATTCTCCTTAGATGCCATGGTGATTCCTGGTGTTTATCTTCATTTTCAGAGAAAATTGATTCTCTAGATGAAATGACTTTTCAGTAAAAAATAAAAATAAAAATTATATATATATATATATATATATATATATATATATATATATATATGAATAACTTACCCCAACTTATGCCAACCCATCCCCCTCATCAACCTTTTCATCTTTACCATTACTTTTTTCAAAAAATATAAGTATTACCTAGAGTATCTAAACAAGTAGTTAAGGGTATGGGTATGCATAATAAACCTCATAGTCCAACCTTCTAAAAGTGAAGTTGGATATGCCACTACTCCAAAACGAAATTGCAAAATCTTATTGTAATGTCTTCTGCCTCCTTAAAATGTAGAGTTCAGAAAAAGTCCAATTTTCATACAAAGGACAATACATACAATTTTATAGTGGGAATGTAGACTTTCCACAGTCTAAGCAAGCCATCTCCATGCATTAAAAATACCCCCCAAGGGATGGCACTGTAGGGAGAGGGGCCAGAAAGATGTGGAGGGGAATGTGGGGGAGGGGGGATGCAGTTGGGGTTAACCTAGAATCTATGTAAACACAATTAATTAAATTAAAAAAAAACATTAAAAAAGCCCTAAAAAAAATACCCCCCAAAACTGAAGGAAGTGACATTGTGGTGTAGGGTAGAATGGTCTTGTGTGGCTTCATCTTGTGGAATCTTGGATAAGCTACTCAATTTCTTTCAAACTCAGTTTTGTCATCTGTAAAATGGAAATGATAGCTACCTCACAGGGTCTTAGATTTCAAAATATTTTTAAAATATAAAAAATGCCTAACACAAAGCCTGGCACATGGGAACTCAATAAAAGCTATCTATTACTACTGGTGAAATTTGACTCCATTATAAGTAACTGATACCTCAGGTATGTGGGACTTAATCCACAGCAAGTTTGGAGGAGAAATAGAATGAGAAAACCTGAATAGTGATCCTTTACACTCAACTATGACCTCTTTAGCATGAGACCTGGAGAAAGGGAAGATGCAAGTTAAATTAGTGATTTTCTTGCTATTTTCAAGTTGTATCAAGATAGTAAGAATGAAGAACATGGAATTTTTTTCCTGGACATAGATCCAGAATTATGGTAATAATTTAAAAAAATTAAAAATCGTAAAAATATACAAATTACACATATTTGTAATGCCATATAAAATTTTAAATGAATTGTCTTTTTATAAATGAGGAAACTGAAAATCAGAGGGAAACTAGTGTCTATTCAATTAAAACATGGTTGCAGACAATAACATTGAGACATGGGTTTAATTATTTTAAAAAATGTAAGCAAGAGGGAAACTTAAATATAGATATTCTGACTCAGGGTTTGGATTTTTCTACTACACTACAATGCATTCAACAGGCTACCAATCATATTTTCTTGGTTTTATATCAGAAGTGCAAGATTGGCTTAATAGATTAATGTGATTCACCCCATTAACAATTTAAAAGATACATAATACCTGATCATATCTGTAGATGCAAAATAATAATAATAATTCAACAAAATTTAACATCTATTTGTGATAAAAATAATCTTAGAAGGTTTAGAATAGAAGGAAAATTTATTTCCTTAATATCCTGATAAAATATATCTATATAAAAACCTTTATAAAAAGTAACGCATTTTATGATGGAATGTTAAAAGCATTCTGGAACATTGTAAGAGCAGGAACAAGGTAAGAATCCCCACCAGTACTTCTCCTATTAGAAGACCAAGTTAGCAAACTAAAGTAATTGTAAACACACACACACACACACATTTATAATAATTGAAATAAATAAACTATCATCAATTACCAATTTTTTATATATAACTCAAAAAACAATCCATGCATGATTGATTAATTGGGGAGTTTAAAAAGATGAACTTAAATAACATTAAATTTAATAATTTTAAATGCTATGTATTAAAGCTACCATCACAATAGTTATACACATGTACATATTTCTCAGAAATAAATCAAGTACTTATAAACGCTTTGAAAGAAAATGAGAAGTGTTTAATGAAAGACTTCAGAGATTTAAATAAATGTAAACCTAAATAATTCATGAATAAGAAGACTCAAGTAGTAAAAATGTTAATTTTCCCCAAATTTATCCATGTGTTTAATGCAATACTGTTGAAAATACCAAAACGGATTTTTATGGAACAGGATGAGCTGACTCTGTAGTTCACATGGAAACATAAAGGACTAGGAATAACCAAGATACTCTTAAAGAACAACTTGGAAGGACTTGTCTTACAGATATCATACTTTTATGAAGCTATAATATTAAGACAGTGAGCTACTGGCACTGGCACTGGCTATGAGAAATAGGCCAACTGAACAGAATAGAATGCTCAGAAATGCCCAGGCATATGTGGAGATGTGGTTTATCACAGATGGGCATTGAACAAATGAAGAAAGGACAGATAATTCAATAACTGCTGCAGGGACATTATTCCTCATGTTGAAAAAATTAAATTGCATATCGTCCTCACATACTACACAAAAATAAGTCCCTGGAAGATTTTATTAAACTCCATAGGGAAAATAATAAAACTTTGAGAATAAATAGGGGTTATCTTTATGACCTCCAGGTAGAATTTTGTAAACAATACACAAATGTGTAATCTGTAAAGAAAAGACTTAAAAGTTTGACTATATTAGAATCAGGAATTTCTGTTCTCTAAAAACTGTTATGTTAAGAAGAGTGAAAATATAAGCCATTAAATGGAGATATTACAATACTTATAACTGACAAGGATAAGCAGTATGAGTATTTAACAGGTTGATAAAAATTAATAATAAGAAAAACAATTGACAGAATAATGTGCAGGAGAACAGAAGTTTTACAGAATAGGAAATGTGCATGCCCACCAAACGGAAATGCTTTATTTCACTGACAATAAGGAAACTAACAAAAATTATTTAACACTTCTTGTTCCATTGTTATTTCACAGTGTAAGGTTGGCAATTCTAAGTTTTGATGAATATGTAGACAAAATAGGTTATGCTTGTTAGAGGTTAAAATAGTGCAACCTTATTGGAAACATTCTGCATTACACATGTTTATCCCATGCCTCAGCAATTCTGTTCTTTGGTGTAAACCGTGGAGAAACTTTTGCATGTGTGTGTTGGGGACTGAAATAAAAACAGGGTATTTTTACAGTCTGGATATCTTGGGGACAGAGGTGCTGGGCCTAATCCCCCACCTCACCTGCCCAGTTAACAAAGAGCTATACCTGATTCTCGCTTGTCCCACCCATGTTCTCCAGAAGAGGCTGGAAGCTAGTTTCTTATTGGTGTAAAGTTAGATTTGAATGGTATAGTGGGGGTTGTCTTGGAAACAACTGACTTGCTAATGGACCACATTTTTTACCTGAATAAAGACGGATGCGCTTCTGGGGGCCGCCATTGCATCGGCTCAGGAACAGTAGTGACTGTTCACTGTGCCATCCTCCCAAACTCATCTGTATGTATATATCTTTAAGTCTCTGTCTATCATTTATTCAATTTCATACCTTTTCTTGTTTGAGATCCCGGAATAGACTCGTCACGGCTGGATCATGACATGTGTGCACCAGGAAATATATTGAAACCTATTCATGCAGCATTGTCACACCAGCAAAAATCCAGAAACAACTCAGATGTTCAACAACAGTTCAATGAATGAATAAGTTGTGGTATATTCACAATTAAACTTTACATCATTGTGAAGGGACCTAAAAGATACCGTTAAGATAAAGAAGAAAGTTAGGGAGGAGTACATACAAGATGATTCCATCTAAATAAAGTTCAAAAATAGGCAAAAAGTTAAGCACCATTTGAGATTGCTACACAGTGCAACCAACTACCAATACAACTACCAAGAAAACCAATGGAATGATTTATGGAAACACAGGCAAGTCCCCAGGGTGAGGTGTGAAAGGGTGTGGTCAGGGACGAGCACACAGGACTTCTAAGTGCAGTTGATACTCTGCTTCCTACATAGAATAGTAGGCACACTGATATTTATTTTATTCTTCCTCTTTAAATTGGACATACTTTTTACACATTCTTTTGTATGTACAATTTATTTTTTACCTTTTAATAAATAGGCATGCTTTGTTTTAAGCCATCAGTAATGCTAAAAGTCAGGGCCTTGAAGACCACAGTTCCAAGGGTACTAGAATGGACTAACAAAAAAGGACAAGTACATACACGTATTTGGTGTTTTCCACGTCCCCCAGATAAAATAACATGCCTGCGGTTTTGCAGTAAATGCAATATGTCTGCAAAGTATTGCAATCCATAGTTCACTGACCCTCGATGTGGAGATGATTACCATGCTCCCTTCATGCATAGCCTAAACTGGCCCTGAACTCAGGCAGATTTAAATGGGCAAACCAGTGAAATTGAAGCCTGTAGTATCTTTAAAATAAAAAAAAGAAAAGAAAATCTAATAAAGACATAAAAGGTTTTCTTCTACAACAGTGAGCACATTCTGAATTGCATTAACCTGCTGACACTATTTGTAATGGCATAAAAAGGTCACTGAAGCCTAAATCTTTTCAGCAAGCTTCCCCACCACAATCTGCTCAAAGAACACAATCCTTGTTAAATATCAGCTCTCATCTTATTTCCAAGAAGGCCACGCAAAGGTTACAGCGGGCTCAGGTGTGCGAAGTGCAGCTGTTATTGCATCCTCCATTGGCACAGTGTCTGCCCTCTGAGTCACTCAGCATGTCTCGCTCAGTCTCACATTAATCTTCTATCTACCTTGGCCACATAGGGATGTGGTAAGCTGGAATTCCCTGCTTTTGGTAAATGGGGACACTAGAGTCCAAGACAGAATGTTTTTAATAATGAGATTAATTCTCTCCCTGTTTAAAGTACTGATTCCAAGTAGGTCCAGTTTCTTGAAAGTCAGGCTATGGTACAAGTATAAATGGAGTGAAAGAGATAAGGAGAGTATCAGCATACTGTGACTCTTCCAGGTTATCCCAGGGGCTCAGCCTCTTGTGACGCTGTGGCATTAGGTACATGGAAAAATGACCCCAGGCCTGAGCCGGCGGTGGCGCAGTGGATAGAGCATCGGACTGGGATGCGGAAGACCCAGGTTCCAGAGCCCGAGGTCGCCAGCTTGAGCGCGGGCCCATCTGGCTTGAGCAAAGAGCTCACCAGCTTGGACCCAAGGTCGCTGGCTCCAGCAAGGGGTTGCTCGGTCTGCTGAAGGCCCGCGGTCAAGGCACATGTGAGAAAGCAATCAATGAACAACTAAGGTGTCGCAATGGCTATGTTGCGACACTTTAGCCTATGTTCTGCTAAGCTCCACCAACTCTACCTTCCATTTTTATGCCTACAGTTGCCATCCTATCACTGTGTTCATCAGGGGATAATTAAAGCCCAGGGGGAGGCTGACTCAGCAGTGGATGCATGGCTAACATGAGTGGAGGTATTTGTGTCAGGTTCTTGAGAGTTAAAAAGCTAAGATCTGTGGGATGACCCATTTTTCTAGGACTGAGAGACATTTTCTAGGCTGCAGGACTTTCAGTGCATAAACTGGGATAGTTCTGGAAAATGAACATTTGCTCAGCCTCATAAAGACAAATAGACCTGTCCAGAGGCTATTCTGTAGTCCAGCTGCAAGGTGACAAAACTGTTAAGTTCAGAAGTTCTTAATCCATTCTGTTCTGATATTCAACTTTTTGCCAAAGTTTCTGTGGAAAGGGATGACCTCCTCATCTCTCCTTATGTGCTATTCCAGGTGTATTCTAACCATGACCTTCTAGCAGTAAAACCTTACCCTGAAAGACTATGGTGATTTAGTGTCAGGAATGTGGGCATATGGCTAGCCACTGGAGGAGCTATTGGGTAGGAAGCTGTAGGGAGGAGGATGGTAAACTTGCTGCTGCTAAAATAATAGCAAATCCTCCTGTGGAGGGAGTGCTTGATATGGCTTAGCACTATTTGTAACAATGCAAGTATAATTTTTACCCCATTTTGCAAGTGCGGTAGCTGAAGAGGTAACTTGCTTGGTGACAGACAGCTATGAAGTGTGGGAGCCAGAATTTAGGTTGAGTCCCTCCTAACCTCTACTCCGACAGCACACTTTACCTCCCTCACCCATCATCGCTCATCTGTCCTTTTGGAAGTCCGGGCCATCAGCACTGATGTCCACCTCCCATGAACTAAGCGAGCTGCTTTAGACAAGGCACATCAGATGCTAGAAAATAGCCTGCAGCCTGAAGGGGACTCAGAAGAGAGCCACATGGATAATTCAGCATTGAGAAGGACTTCTCTGTCAGGAGAGATGGAAAAATTCAATATGTGTAGTCTGGCTAAGCTGGGAAAAAAGAATGAGGAGGCTGGAGGCAGGGTGAAGCAAGAGGACAAAGTCGTCACAGAATGGGTGGGCTTCTTGTGATACAGCACAAGAAAGCATCACCGAGATGAAGGCATGAGAGGGGAAACACAGGGAAAAGGTTCTAGAATGATCTCCTATGGAATAAATGTCCCAGAATTCAGAAAGAAACCCAGTCTAGACACCTACACATGTAATGCAATCCCGAAGGCTCTACTAGACAAGGGTCAGTGAGTTTGTAAAAGGTCAAGAGCTCTGTTTTTCCTCTTTCTGGGAGGAATGCATTTCCTTAGCAAAGCACTGAATTCAGGGTCTTCCCCACATCTCTCCAGTCTCCAGGGCTTGCCCAGATCTGACACATCTGAAATTTAACAGCTTTATTTTATAGAGTCATTCTCAATAAATCAAGAGAGAATAGGCTTGGAGACATGGAGAGCTAACAACTTTGCTAGGCCCTGTCCCAAGCATCTCACAGACATTCAGTCCTTGATTCACTTATCCAAAGTCACATAAGTGGTTAGCATTCTGCAAGTTGTTGTGTTTTAAAGAAACCAATCTATGCTTGTTTTCTAGGTCATTTTTTATGAGCCCAACACTGTGACTTGTAGTGGTGATCAAGGCAGGTTCAGTCCCTGCCATCACGGGATGTATAATTCAAGGATAGAAAAAGATATTAATATGATACTTACTCAAGTCATTGATGTAAATGGTGTAAATACTATAATGGAAAAAATATATGGTGTTTATGAAACTGTAAAACAAACGAACAGCTCAGTCTGAGGACAGAGAAAGGCTTCTTGAAGAATGAATGAACAAACTGAGGCCTGACAGTTAGGTGAGAGGTACTGTAATGTGAAGAATTCACCTCATCCAGAGGTCTCATCCTACCCTCAGCTACTGGGAGATGATCTCTGTCTAGGCTCCTGGGCTGTCATACTTGATAGGAATGTCTTTGTTTGCATGGAAACTTTGGTCACTGGACAGTCTAACGATATGATTTATGATGGGGGCTTTGGGCCACATTGTATTAGTTCTGCCTCCAGAAGGTTGGAAGTTTGCCCCATAGGAAGTATATGTTTGAACTCCAATAAAAAATCTGTATACCAAAGGCTCAGGTGAGCTTTACAGGTTGAAGATACTTTTTGTGCATATTGTCAGACATCAATACAAGGAAAGTAACACTGTCCTGATTCCAAGGTCAATGGATGATCAAGGAATCCCACTGTGAGTATATATACAAAGGGAATGAAGTCAGGATCTCACAGAGATATCTGGCTTCCCTGTTTATTGTGGTATTATTCACAAGAGTTAAGATATGGAAACAACCTAAATGTTTCTTAGTGGATGACTAGATAAAGAAAGTGTGGTGTATACATACAATGAAATACTATTCAGCCACGAGGAAAAAGGAAATTCTGCCATTTGTGACAACTAGCATAAACCTTGAGGGCATTATGCTAAGTGAAATTTATGCTAAGTGAAATAAGTCAGAGAAAGACAAATGCTATATAATTTAACTTATATGTGAAATTTTAAAGAATCAAAACAAATGAACAAAAAAATAAAAGAAAACCAGACCCATATAAACAAAGAGCAAACTGGTGGTTGCTGAGAAGAGGGAAGGGGGGGGGTGGATGAAAAGGTGAAGAGGAATATAGTCAATAATAGTGTGATTAGTTTACATAGTGGCAGATGTGGTATTCACATCACAAGATATGTAAAGGTTGAATCCTATAACGTATTCATAAGACATGCTCACTTTGTAATAAAGAAACATTACTCAAAAATAGCATAATGGTTAATTAAGATAATGGGATCTGGAGGCAGACTCCAGATTCCAACTGTCATGAACCTGTGGTGTGACCTTTAGCAAATTATTGAACTTTTCTGTGCTTCCAATGCATAATGGAGATAATATTAGGACCTACATTATTGGGTTTTTTTGTGAGGCTTAAATTAGTTAACACATATGGACCTCTTAGAATAGCATTTAGCATATAATTGTTCAATAAAGGGTTGAACCATTATGTTCTACCCTGAAGCAACACAATTAGAATTTCAGAGTACTGGCTATTTTTATTTTTTATTTTCATTTTATTTTATTTATTTATTGTGCTTACATAGATTCTAGTGTCTCCCCAAATGCATCCCCCCTCTCCCGTATTCCCCTCAACATCCTCCTTACCCCCTCCCAAAAGCTCCCTCCCCCCTTCCCTTCAGGTTTAATTCTGTTCCTCAGTTCACATTGTTCCTTGGATTCCTCAAATGAGTGAGGTCATATGATATTTTTCTTTCTCTGCCTGGCTTATTTCACTTAACATAATTGTTTCCATGTCCATCCATGTTGTTGCAAAGATAACATTTCCTTCTTTTTCATGGCCCCATAGTATTCCATTGTATATATGTACCACAGATTTTTTAAAATTAATTTTAATGGGGTGACACCAATAAATCAGGGTACATATGTACAACGGAAACAACTCCAGGTTATCTTATCATTCAATTATGTTGCATACCCGTCAACCAAAGTCAAATTGTCCTCTGTCATCTTCTGTCTGGTTTTCCCTGTGCCCCTCCCTTCCTCCCTATCTCACCCTCCCCTCCCTCCCCCCACCCCATAACCACCACTCTCTTGTCCATGTCTCATAGTCTCACTTTTATGTCCCACCTATGTATGAAATCATGCTGTTCTCAGTTTTATTTTTCTGATTTACTTATTTCACTCCGTATAATGTTATCAAGGTACATCCATTTTGTTATAAATGATCCGATGTCATCGTTTCTTATGGCTGAGTAGTATTCCATAGTATATATGTACCACAGCTTTTTAATCCACTCGTCCTCTGACGGACACTTGGGCTGTTTCCAGATCTTCACTATTGTGAACAATGCTGCCACGAACATGGAAGCGCATTTCTTCTTTTCAAACAGTGCTATAGTGTTCTTAGGGTATATTCCTATAAGTGGGATAGCTGGGTCAAAAAGCAGTTCAATTTTTAATTTTCTGAGGAATCTCCATACTGTTTTCCACAGTGTCTGTACCAGTCTGCATTCCCACCAGCAGTGCAGGAGGGTTCCCTTTTCTCCACATCCTCGCCAGCACTTATTCTGTGTTGTTTTGCTGATGAGCGCCATTCTGACTGGTGTGAGGTGATATCTCATTGTGATTTTAATTTGCATTTTTCTAATGATTAGTGATGTTGAACATTTTTTCATATGCCTATTGGCCATCTGTATGTCCTCTTTGGAGAAATTTCTATTCATTTCTTTTGTCCATTTTTTGATTGGATTGTTTGTCTTCCTGGTGTTGAGTTTTATAAGTTCTTATAAATTTTGGTTATTAACCCCTTATCAGACGTGCTGTCGAATATGTTCTCCCATTGTGTGGTTTGTCTTTTTATTCTGTTCTTATTGTCTTTAGCTGTGCAAAAACTTTTTAAAAATTATTTATTTATTTATTCATTTTAGAGAGGAGACACAGAGTGTGAGAGAGAGAGAGAGAAAGAGAGAAAGGGGGGAGGAGCTGGAAGCATCAACTCCCATATGTGCCTTGACCAGACCAGTGCAGGGTTTTGAACTGGCGACCTCAGTGTTCCCAGGTCGACGCTTTATCCACTGCGCCACCACAGGTCAGGCCGCAAAAACTTTTTAGTTTGATATAGTCCCATTTGTTTATCTTGCCTTTTATTTCATTTGCCCGTGGAGATAAATCGGCAAAAATATTGCTGCTACAGATGTCAGAGAGCTCGCTGCCTATGTTTTCTTCTTATACTACAGATTTTTAATCCACTCATCCACTGACGAATACTGGCTATTTTAAAAAACCTTTCTCCATACCCATGATTCTAACATGTAACCAGTGTTGAAAGCCACTGCTCTCCAGCCTAAGCAATGACTTCTCATGAGGGGTTCTTCTTAAAGTGCAGATTCTGATTCAGTAAGTCAAGGCAAGACTTGTACTTCTAACAAGCTCCCAGGTGATGCTGCTGCTGCTGACTGGTAGACTGTGGATGCTAGGGCCTGGCAGCAGAGACCGTGTTTTGAGAGAAGCCCAGAGTGGGTGCTCAGTCATTGCACCTTGGCTACTAGATCCTAGGATCCAAAAGTGTCTTGATCCTGAGTCCCACTGGACAAAAGAAAGACACATTGAAATCCATCATATCCTTTTCAGGATGGTCAGGACCCTGGTGCAGGTCTAAGGTTGCACACATGGGCAGTCAATGAATTTGACCTATATAGGGTTGAGGCAGCACTTGTAGCTAGAATGAAGGGATCTAAGACTTAAAAGTAATGTAAAAAGAGATAAAGGTGAAATATAGAAAAGAAAGGCTCTTAGCATAAATAATTTTTGACAGAACTTACTTTATCCAAAAACAGAGACTTTTAGCAGAACTTACTTTTTCTAAAAAGACTCCCTACCCCTGGCCTCGAAGCTGGGTTCCCAGGCTGTAGCCCTAGATAGTTCTGCAAGGTGGCAGATGTTCCCAGAATGTTTCTTCCTGAATTAACCTTATAGATAAACATTGTAAGAAAGCTTGTTTCACTGCTTTGTTTTACTGCTATGCTTCCTCTCTTCCCTATTCCTCAATCAGGATGTAATTTTGTCTTTAAAAGCTAGCCCCAAACTGTGTTCAGGGATGCATTGATTTGAATGACTTGAGGTCGCCAGCATTAAAGACTCCTTAATTTGGCTACTTAATTGTGTGTGGCAAGACGCCTGCTTCTCACTATTCCGATACGATACAGCAAAGGAACTAGCAGCCACCTTTCCTCTCTTGCCCCTCTCCCTCAGCCCCAGACAGCCATTATTCTACTTTTCTCTCTCTGAATTTGACTACCCTAGATACCTCATACAGGTTGCATTATAAAGTTCCAGTCATTTAGTGCCTGGCTTATCTCACATAGCATAATCTCCTTAAGGTTCATCTGTATCATAGCATGTGTCCCCTGCCTTTTTAAGGCTGAATAGTATTTCATTGTGTTTATCCATTCATATATCAATGAACATTTGCGTGGTTTCTACCTTTTTGCTCTTATGAATAATGCTGCTATAAATATTAGTGAACTAATGTCTTTGAGACCCTGCTGCCAATTCTTTTGGGTATAGTTCTAGAAACGGAATTGCAGGATAATATGGTAATTCTATTTTTAGTTTTTTTAAGGAACCACTAAACTGTTTTCCATAGCAGCTGTACCATTTTACATTCCCATCTATGGTGCACAAGGATTCTAATTTCTCCACATTCTTGCCAACATTTGATATTTTCTGTCTTTTTTTCCCCCAAAATAGTAGCCATTCTAATGAGTGTGAGGTCATTATCTCATTATGGTTTTGATTTGATTTGTATTAATGACTCATGATGCTGGGAGGAGTAGGTTTATTAAAAATGGATAATCTCACTCTCAGCATTTATAAGCAGCCTCCCATTATTTATACTGTGAGTGTTAGTCTTAAGTTCTAGCTAGACTGAAGACTGCATGAACCAAGGAGATGGGCCGTCTTGCTCCTGTGGCTGCAGAGCATGTTAAGTCCAGCTGAGTCAGAGCGGGTGCTCTGTCAACTAATACTATAGTGAGTGCTCTCTGTGTCCTGTCAGACTCTCTCCTCAGTCACTACTACTCATTTAAAAACACTACCCAAGGACTTTTCTGCCTGGTAGAGGGAGAACCCTCTTCCACCAGAGAGCACATTGGAAGTGCCAAATCAGAAGCACTGGAGAAGGAATAGCACAGCAGCCTTCAACCAGTGATGGATGAAAGGCTAGTGAATAAAGACCCCAGCTGCCTCTTCCCCACACTGGCGTAACTCTGAGGCACTTAAATGCTATCTCCAAGAGTTTCCAGACTGAGTGGCAAATTCTCGCAGTGGAACTAGTGTAATAATACCTCCTTTCCCCATTTCCTTTCTTCCCACCTCACTTCCCCACTTCACTTCAAGTAGTTTCTCAGAACATCTCCTCAATAAATGACCTGTGCTTGAATCCTGGACTCAGGGTCTGCTTCTGGGGGAACACAAATCAATATAGACGATATCATACTTCTTTCTAGTACCAATACTTGTTAATAGCACATGCCTAGCCTAGACTTGGTTGGTGTGAGAAAAGTTAGTGAAAGATTCTTCGGTTTGTGAAAATGCTCAGGAGAATCTATGCTCCCCCTTAACCCATCCACCAGGTTTCATTATTTGTACTTCCCGACAACATGGACAAGGAGAGTCACATGTCCCACATACCCACCTCTAATTATGAAATCCTTCAACATGGCATACTGCACACAAGAAACTACTGAAAAGTGGTAAAGCAATTTATATATCAAAGTAACATGGTTTGAACCCTTTTCCATTAAAAATACTTGATTCCTTGGTAAAATAATATAATATATATTAGAACCCACATGTATTTCATGCCAAGGAAACACGTTCATAGATTTTAATGCTAGTAGTAAGGTAATACATTTAGTAAGCACAGTGACCCCACCTGCCAGATGTTCTGGCTGGGTTCCCCTCGGTTGTTAGCTGCACCTCCATAAACATCTGGCTCAGAACTATTATGTAAAAAGTGAGACTACAGAAAGCCACTGTTATATGAGAAACATAAAAATGTTTCCCAAAAGGCATATAGACATGTTTTAAATTTAAGTGAAAATTAAAAATTAGCTAAGTTTAAAATGGAAAAGAGAGGAAGGATTGGGAAAATAATTTCTCAAAACACTGAAGAGGTCATCAGCATTATCCTTGTGGGAAAATAAATTTTACCCAAGAGAAGCTTGAAGTCTATGCTAAGCAGGAGCCAGAAATAGTAACCAGTTACTGCTTATAAAACAGCAAACAGCTGAGCAAGCTGAGATGACACTGGAAAGATGCAATGTTTGCGAGGTTACAGCCATAATAGCAGGAAGCAATAGCATTAATGTTGAATTTCATGAAGTGAGCACACAGAGACAAGGGGTCTCTTTGCCAAGCACCTGCTCATCATTTTCCACAGAAAAGAGTTAGAGGAGCCTATTTTGGCATTTTGATGTAAGTCCATAATTTGAACCTATGAACAGGTTGGTAAAAGAAGAAATGTTCATGTAACAACTCAATAAGCTTTCTGCAGAGTAGTCTCTGTTTAAGATGTAGTGGTTAAAATGTTTAATTTAATTCCACAGCTCTTGAAAAAGTTGAATGATTTGTCCATTATACATCTGAAACTCAGAACCCCAAACACTTTTATTGTGTATGTGTAGGGAGAGGTACAGGGGGCAGGAAGGTGGGGGAAGTAACTAACAATATTTAACAAAATTCTAATCCTATCAAGAAAAAGTGTTTTTGCTTCCAATAAAACTCTGCTCCTATGACTAATGTAAGAGGCAGTAAAATGCAAAACAGTTGAAATGTGACCATGTCGGTAAAAGGCAAATACTTTGGCTATTATAAATTCATTTACACTTATTAGTTTTCAATTCTGTTTATTAATTTTCTTTGACTCTTGGTTTCTGACTTCTGACACTGTTCTTTGATAAAACATTTGCATCCACGAGCAACAAAACACACATTAGTAAAGCTGTTAAATTCAACACAAGGATGAATCAGGGAAACATACACAGCGATAAAAACCAACACTTCAGAAAGGGGCTGGGCTTTGCATGAAGCTATGTTAATGAATTGTTATAGATTCAATGCTTGTGTTCCCCAAACATTTTATGTTGAAGCCCTAATCTCCAAGGTGACTATATTTGGCTTCCTCTTGGAACCAACTCTGGTCCTGGCTCCTATCTCTCAGGTCTCTTCTCCACAGGATTCATTGTGAGACAGTGCTGGGTCAGCGCAGCGAGACCTGTGTGGGAGAGTATCTAAGGTCTACCAGACACAGTTCTTTCTTGCCCAATCAATAGCCTTTGACACAACAAGAAGGAAAAATCAATTTTCAGTACACTGAAACTCCGTCTTTTAAACAAAGGAGAACTTGCTCAATGAAATTTCATCGTCTAATTATTTAAACACACTAAAATTGCACCATTTTTGAAGAGAATTTCAAAGTCTATTTATAGACAAATTATACTATTGATTGGTATCAACTGCACACTCCGTTTCTCATCCAAATCCCTTAATTGGTCTTGTGTGACAACCTTTCAATGGCTTTGGGAGGAAAAGGGGGGGGAAACATGCCAAGGAAAACTCAGACAAGAAAATTCACATCCTGTCTTTGTTTCCTTTTCTCTGGCACAGATACTGATGGCCAATTTACTTATTTATTTCTTCTTGAGAAAACTAGTGAGAATGTGAGCAGCGGCCTGAATTTTTCTTGCTCTGTTGCCATAATTAGAAATGTAGAATGAAATTATGCAGGAGCAGACTGGAGGGAAAATACAGCTTTGTCTTCATATGAAAGTGTTAACTCTTTTTGAAATTCAAAGGTTTTCTCTCCATATATATATATATAATCTGTCATCTCTGAATAGTTAACTGGACATCTTTTAAATCTATTTTCAGATTGGATGACAAGTGTATTTTTGAAAAGTTTCAAGCATTGAGAACTGTGCCCCTGACCATCAGCACCATTTTTATAAAATACGGCCCTAATACCTTGGAGTGTTCCCAGTGGAGATTAGCACAAGACCACTGCCCTATCCTTACAGAATACTGACAAAATTAGATTGCAATTGAAGAAGCCAGACACACTGTTTCACATGAATTAAAATGTAACCTATCAAATCACCCTTAGATCAATCACCATACAAGACTTCTCTGTAGGCCATAGCTAATATTTGGAAGAACTGTGAAAATTCATTCAGCAGATGCCCACTTTTTATATATCAAGAGTACATAAAGTATTTTAGTATTTCCTCTCTGACACCTTCTTCCCATTGAGGCCCTTCTTTCTTGGGGGGAAAGTGCTTTCTGAAAGCCTCTATTTAAAGCACAGTCAGTTTATAGATAGACATATTAGGGCACAGAGAATTCCTCAACATGTGAGTCTTGGACCATCTGCAACCCAATCATCTGGGGTGGTTTTAAAAATTACAGAGTTAGACAGCCATGCCAGACTCAGAAAATTAGAATCTCGGAGGTTAAACTTGAATTTTAAACAAACTCCCAGGGTAATTCTTGGATTGTGTGAAGTTCTGAGAACCTGTGAGTCAGTTCACCAGCTACTGTCACTGGGGCTTCACTGAGATGGCTTTCAAAACTCCAGACCCCCCTAGGTCTTCCTCCTGGCCCCACACCCTGCAGATGCTCCATTACTTTCAGCACTCTGGTTCCTTACATCTTCCAGGGTTTCTGTGATCATTTCCCAACTAATCAGGTCACCTCCATTTCCCCTCCCCAATAAAACCCTCCTGCTCAAGAACCTGTAATAGATCCTCTTTTGGAACTGAATTAAAAACAAATTTCTTAAAGCCTGAAAGAAGATTCCTTTCTGGCCTGAATTCCTGCCCCCACACCACCCCCACTCCATCTGTCTAAACCTTTTTAATAACTCGTTACTTTTCCAGCACACCACTGATGTCCTGTGCTTTGCTCTACTTAATCTGTCTGGTGGGTGTCCATTTTCCCAGCCCCTCTTCTTCAACCTGACAGGATGAACTCCAATGTGTCCTCGAGGCTCACAACCTTATATGTCACCCTGACACCCCCAGCTGGCTAGAATCTGTTTCTGCTTTGAATCTCTGCAGCACTTTGTTGATACTTCTCGTGGGTTCTCAGTTCATGCAACCTTGCTCTTTCTTCCTCTGTACACTGAATTTGCCCACACTGTACCTCCTTGAATGAAGGAACTCTCTTGCTCAGCTTTTCACTACCTCTGGTGACCAGATTTTAAAATTGGTAAAGCGGGACACCATTGACGGGGGTGGGGGTGGGGGGTGTTCTTGATTAAAAATTTGGTCTATATGGAGCAAAAGAAAATTTTCATAGAATGCAAAAATAGTATTGTAATATATTTTTTTTAATTGGGACTTTTTTAAAACGCCACGGGACACGGGACAAATTGTTAAAAATCAGTACTTATTGGATTGTTTAATAGGCTCCTCACTGAATACAACAGCCCAAAGCATGACTCATTTTGGATCTGCAGGAGCATTCTGCATACACTATAAAAATTCTTTCCCCTAAATACTCCTTCCACTGTCTCACACTCATTTCCTATTATTTTCTATATATTCCTCCCAAGAATAGTCTTTTGTGACATGGTCCCACCCCATCACCCAACTTACTCCATCATCACACACACTCTCCCTGCTCAGCTCAGGCCTTGTTTAGCTCCACCCACTCAGGGCTACCACACCTTGCTTCCAGTGTTTTCCTCCCTTCTCCCTCACAGTCCACAAAACCAACCCAATGCCTCTCTGTCTCACAGAACCCCGGACACTTCTCATATACAGCAACCCCTTCCTTCTTTGTATTGCAAAGCATGAATGGTTAAATTATACAGCTTAGCATTTAGAGGCTGTCTTTTATTTGGCCTTTAATCATTTAAGTTTTATGTATTGATTTCTCAACTTCAATTGTAAGGTCACTGAAGATAGGGACATGTATTATCATTTCCCTGTATGTCATTCCTCAGTGTTAAACAATTACTGGGACTCAATATATAGCAATGGATTAAATCCTGACCCCAGATATCTGCTTAGTAAAATGTGTAAGATGGTTTCTTTGTAATTTTGCTTAAAATTAATTGGTTGTATAAAAAAGTGCAATAAAACCATTTTCTCAAAAGTGAATAAAAAGAGAGGGGTGCAGTTGAGGAAGAGATGAAATTTGGGTATAATTCTTGGGACATAAAATTAAAAGGCCATCTGCCTTTGAGATGCAGCAGCTGTGTAATTGATATTCACTGCTCATTTGCCACTTGAATTTTGCAGACGTGTAATGCTGTAATTGTTTAAACAGTAAGATTCTAAATACCCATTGGAGAATAGCTCACTTTCCTTTCATCCCTATATTCCCTGCCAGCAGAAAAGAATTAGTTCTTATATTCCTAGAACTTCAAAAGTAGAATTTTAAAACACAAATTGGCATGATGCCTTTTTGAAAACAGTAGTATGACAATATCTATAAAAATTTGAAATGATATCCCTCAATGCAGCATTCTCCATCTAGAAATTTATCCCACTGTATACTCAAGCCATCTGCACAAAGATGGATGGCACACGAAAGTTTACTGCAGGATTGTTTGTAATTATATAATATTAAAAATAGCCTGATGTCCATCAAGAAGGCCTAATTAAATATATTATGAAGTCTTCATACAATATATTATTACACAGCCTTTACAAAGAATGAGGTAGTACTATATAGAATGACAAGGGAAGATATTGCTTATGAGTTGAGAATTTCCCGAAGCATTCCCAACTATACATATAGGAGAGTGTGTGTGATGCTGAAGTAAGTTTGGGTGGATGGGGTGAGACCACATAACAAAAGTCCATGCTTGGGAGGAATATATGGGAAATAATAGGAAATATCTCTATATATCACACATATATATGTGTGTGTATACATATATGTATACACACACAGATATATATATATATATATATATATATACATATACATATATATATATATATACATATACATATATATACGTGTGTGTATATATACAAAATGCATTTGTTAGATCCCAGCCTCTATACTTTAAGAAAGCATTCTAGAGAGGGGCTGTGGGAGGAGGCTGAGTGAACCAATCTGCAATGTGTCACATAAGTGACTCTGTTTTCGACCAATGAAAAATAAGAGTAACTATTCTGGAGACTTGCTGGGAGAGATTTTCCTCTTCAACAAAAACAGAGACACAAGGAGAGCTCTTTTCACTGTCCCCCTTCTTTTTGCTTCTGGACACATGAATAAGAGTCATGATGCTTGAAGCTTCAACCATCATCTGGACCCATGAGGGGAAGCACTGCTAACATTGTCCCCATACCTCTTGTTTTCCATCTTTCAATCTCTGTGAACCTCTATTGTCTACAGCAATGCTCCCAATTCCCCCATCTCTGAAATACCTGTCTTGTTTCCCCCACCCCTTAGGCTATCATCCAGCATCTCTTCTCCTATCTCCTATATTCTCCTCTCTCTGCTCACTTGTTCACCTCCTATTCCCTATTTATTCACCTGCAACCTGGTTTCTGATTTTATAACATGTAGGAAGCATCCCATGTTGAAGTGACCACTGCCATCCTGATTGGCATATTTAATAAGTATTTTTCAGTTTTTATTTTCCTTAATCTCTCTGCAGCACTTGGCAGTCTTGATCATCACTCCTATCTTTCTTGAAATTCTCTAATCTCTTGTCATCCAAGGCAGTTAATGTTCCTGGACCTCCCTACTTCTCTCACGTTCTTTCTTTGCCTCTTTTATGGGCTTTTCTTCCACTTCCTGCCCCTTCAATTTCTCATTCATGGTTCATGGCTTCACTAAGGTGACACTCCCCAGGTGGTTTTCACTCTCTCGTGTTGTTCTAATCATCACTTGAATGTCCTAATATCACTGGTGATCCTGTATCTGTCTGTTTGGTTCAGAAATTTTACCCAACTCCACAAGCATACCTCTAATGATGGCTAAACCCCTCTACTAGAATGCTCCACAGGCAACTGAAATGAACCTATCCAAAATGTGGTTATCATCAGTCCTTTTAAATCTGCTCCTCCCAGATGACTTGAGGTCATTCTTGACTTCTCCTTCTGTGTCACTTATTCAGTTAAAATTTTATCAGCTGCTGGCCCTGACTGGTTGGCTCAGTCATAGAGCCTTGGCCCAGCATGTGGATGTCTGGGTTTGATTCCCAGTCAGGGCACACAGAAGAGGCAACCATTTGCTTCTTCATCCCACCCTCTACCACAGCCATGGCTTGATTGATTCAAGTGAGTTGGCCCCAGGTGCTAAGGATGGCTCCTTGGCCTTTACCTCAGGCACTAAAAATAGCTCAGTTACCAAGGAACAGAGCAATGCCCCAGATGGGCAGTGCATCGCCCCATAGAGGGCTTGCCAGGTAGTAGATCCTGGTCAGGGTACATGTGGGAATCTGTCTCTCTGTCTACCCTGCTCTCACTTAATTAAAAATCTTATCAGCTCCTGATTTCACCTTGCTGTTTGTTACTTACATTCCTATGGCAGTTTTCCATACATCGTTGGCTCAGTGATCTACACAAATACAGATATGATTATTTCATTCTCTTGCCTAAAATTTTCAAATGTATTTTCATTATCTACAGAATGTGGCTCAAGCTCCTCAACAGAGTACAGTCCTTCTTTACCTCTCCAGCCTCAACCTCTGCCTCTCCATGCCTCAGGTTTTTGCCCCAGCAATTCTAAACTCCTTGAATTTTCTGAAACTTATCATGCAATTGTATGATTCTTTAGTTTTGCCATTCTTTTAACTCTGCCTTAAATTCTTCCTCTACTTCTACCTGTTCTGCACCTTCAAGCTCAGATACTATCACTTCCTAGATGCCCTTGCTCATTCAACAACTGTCTACTGAGTACTTACTATGTGCTGGGCACTGAGCTAAAAGATAAAGAATTGCCAGTGAATGAGACATAGTCTCTGCTCTCAAGAAACTTTCAATCCACTTAGTGGCTTCCCTCTTCTTCCAGTTCTCCTGGGCAGATGGAGTGCCTTTTTCTGTGCTCCAGTTGCAGATATTGTTGTTTGTCTATGCAGTAAGCACACCCACCTTTCTTCCTCCTTGTTATGTGAGACAATGGGAATTGACCCCATTTCAAGCTTCAGCAGTAAATACTGGTAAACAAAGCAAAGCATAGTAACTCCATGCCTCTTGGCTAGCGACCAGTTCAGTATCCCAGGCTTCAGCCAATCAGTGCCTGACTCTTCCCTGGGGAGGACAGATAACCTGAGTCAACCTTCTCACAAAAAAAAAAAAGGAAGAATTTATTGTTCCTATTTGAGAACAGACATTTCTTCTCTCCCCATTGGGCTGAAACAAGGGAGTGAACTGAACAGTTGTGGCTGACTGCCCTCTCATGCACCATGTGACGGAAGCCAGCCTGAAGACAAAGTCCACAAACACCCAAGCCAAGAGATTCAGGGGGGTTAAGGCGGGGATAGGACCAGAATCAGAGCCTGGAAACAACTGCACCTCTGGACTTGATAGATGAACTAAATAATTTCTCTATTTTTTAAGCCAGTTTGAGCAGCCATTTATTTTACTTATTAATGAGAATCATTACTAACCACCCACCTCTGTCTCCCACTTCAATATCCCACAAATATTAGCTCCTTCCCCCCTTCCCACTGGCTCAGCATTAGTTCAATCCAGACCCCTCTCCTTAGGTCACCCCTCCTTTCAACCCATTCTCCATACTAGTCACAGAGTGGTACTTCTAGAACTTAATTCTGATCATGATATTCTCTGTTTAAAATCATCAATATCTTTAGTAGACTTTAACATGAAGCCCTAACTTCTTACCACTTATTCAGAAGATATTTTGTGTCTCCTCTAGCCAGGGTTCTGTTTGGTTTCTTCTCCATTCCCTTTTGCCTTCCCCATACCAACATGTCACACAGTTGCTGAAACATGCAGATCTGTGGTTTGCATTCACTCTCTCACACGCTTTTCCCTATGCCTGGGACTTCTCCCCACAATCATCCACCTACCCAACCCCTAGTTGTTCACAACTTACCTGAAATGTCAGTGCCCGTTAGCACTTCTTATTCTGGACTCCTAAAGCACTTTGATCATTTTTTTTGTCATAACATGTATCTGACTGTGTTGAAATTGTTTGTTTATTGGACTTTGCTGATTGGATTTTCTAATTAAACTCTAAATTTCATGAGAACAGGAACCAGGTGGTATTTATATTCCCTTATTCTTGGTGCTTACCAAGGGGAGAAGAAGGAAGGGAAGCTTCAGATCTGTCCTGCCCTTGGGGCTTCAAGCCTTTGGAGTGTACATTAAAATGAAGGCCTTGCTCAGGAATTGCGGGGGATGGAGAGTTAACAAATAGTTGTTGACACAGGTAATGTTTATGTTCCCAATTGCAGCAGCATATGGCACTAGTTGTAATGGCCTAACATAAAGCATTCCCAGACAATATTAATGACCAACTAGGTTAATGACGAATACTAAGCCTCAGGCCATGAACACATTCTCCCTCTCATTAATCCCTGGGAAATGATCTCAGCCATGTTCATTACAATTCAATTATGCTCACACTCCTCACGAGGAAACAAAGCATTTCAGTCTTAATACCAAGCTATGTCCCTTCTTTTCCTTTGACACATGGACAATAAAGTCACAAAACAAGTTGTTAGTTCAAATACCAAGCATGTAATGGTAACATTATTGCTTTATTAACTCCCAATCATCAGTGGGAACTAAACCAGTGGACCTCAGAGGTCACAGAACAGGCAGATTAGTACATTCCTCACAATGCAAACATTCTCTGGGTAATCTTTAAAGTATAACATAAAAGTGCCAAGCACGTTACTCCCTAGATCAGTGGTTCTTAACCTTTTTTGAGGTACCGAACCCACCAGTTTCATATGCATATTCACCAAACCCTTCTTTAGTGATAAATAAAATATGATTTTTTTTCCAAATTCAAGACATAGGCATATATGTTTTTTTACTGGTGCAGAAAATGAGCTGTGCATGAACATCACCTTGCTCAAAGAACAAAACCAACAAAGTGCATGAACTCACAACAAATTATGGTATTACTTTATTCTGGCCTCCGCGGCAGAGGCTTCTCCGAACCCCTGAGACCTACTCATCGAACCCCTAGGGTTTGATAGAACCCAGGTTAAGAACCACTGCCCTAGATGTTGAGAGTTTGGATGGTAACCTGAAAACTCAAAGGCAACTTATTACTAATATGCCAAAAATTTTAAATTGGCTTCTTCTAAAGTCAACCAACTGCTCAATCAATCAATATTTACAGATTGCTTCCTCTAAGCAAAGTCTCATGGATGAGTTGTGAGAAACCGCAAAATGTAAGATCCTCAGAACCAAGAAATTAAGTTACACAGAATAAATACATGCTGTGGTGGTTTTAAACATATCAGAAAATATGTTAACACACTTTCATAAAGAGGGTGGCTTATATCCTCTCCGTTTGAGTCTGTTAGTAAATTATTTGCCACCAAGACAATGCAGCAGAGGCCAGTGGGTATGACTTGTGAAACAATGTCATGAAAGATCACGCAGCTCTGCTTCATTAGCTCAGATGCTCAGTTCTGGGTCCTGAGCCACATGTAAGCGGTCCAACTACTTTGAAGCAGCCATATTGTAAGGAAGTGCAGAACATGTGGACAGGCTCTTAAAAATGTGCTATGGGCAACAGAGCCAGCTGTGCCCTGACTGACAGCGACACTCACTGCCAGGCATGTGAGTGGAGACACCTTCCAGAGATTCCACCACTTGAGTCACCCCGGACTTCAACTCCTCCCAGCTGAAGTTGCAGACTCTATAAAGCAAAGACAAGCCATTCCCGCTGTCACCTTTTGGAACTCCTGACCCATAAAATTGATCAGCATAAGAAAATGGTTGTTTTAGGTGATAAAGTGTGGAGTAGTTGTTATGCAGCAATAGAAACTGGAACAACCCCCTCCCCCACACTGACACATGATACATTCAGCTGTTTTATGAAGTTTAGTAACAGTTTGCATATGTTTGTTCCTAGTTAAGCTATGCCCAGAGAAATTTGTGAGGAAGTTCAGTCATACAATAGAACTGCATTTAGCCACATTTAGCAAAAGAAGCTTGGCAGCTGCTTCAGTGAGGTCAGGTGGGACATTTATTGTGAAGAAAATTAATGCCAAAGTTAAGGTAACATTGATCTGGTACAAATGTGACCTTGTATCACAAGGTAATATGAACTCTTTTCTATCTATGGCTTATAGAATCCTCCTTTTATAAGACTGACCATCTGTTCTTTTCTCTCTATAATCTTTCTTCAAGATTCCTGTACTTCTAGTCTCACTCCCAGATCTGTTCCTCTAAATTGAAACAGAGACTTAACGTGACCACTATCGCCAACTGCCCATCAGCCATCTCTGCTAGGAAATCCTACTATTACCTTAGCACCTTAAACTTGGTGGTCCTAAGTTAATCACAGCCTATCTAGTTCCAACCCTAAAGTTTTCCCTCTGCCTGTAGTCCTGGCTGATTCCTCCCTGTGCATGGTCCCTTGTCATCAATCCATCATATGGTTCTGATGATGCTGCCTTCAGGAGTTCCTTGAATTCATCCATTTTCCTCTTTTCTTACAGCCATCACCATGATGCCTCTTTGTCTCTGCCCAGCACTCTTCCTCCCATCTCTCCAGGGCACCGTGCATGCCACCACCATTTTAAACTTGCCAACCCCCACATCCATTAAGTTAGTCCTCATCTAAGAACACGGAGAGGCTGTTAAGGCTCTGAGGCTCAAATCCAGATCCCCACAGGACATTTGCAATCTTTCCTCATCTGGTTGCAACTCACTTCACCAGCTTTCCTCCTTCACAACAATACACATCTCTTTCATCTAGTCCCGTAGGCTTCCTACTCATTTCTTTTTCACACCCCACCTCTGCCCTCATCCCCTCCCACGTTTGGCCATTTATAATCATTTCCTCTGTAATTTCCTCATCACTTTTTCCCCTTTGCTGGAAATACACCCATCCCCCATCAAAAATAAATACACCCCTATCCCATTTTTTGATATAGATCCAAAGGAGGTGAAAATAGGATTTCATAGTGTGATATCTGTACCTCTATGTTCATTACAGCATTATTCACAACAAAATATTCTATTATTCACAATAAAATATATATAGAATATATATATTATTCAAGTTCCCCATCCCCCCAAAAAAGAAAGAAACCCTGCCATTTGCAACAACATGGATGGAGCACAAGGGCATTATGCTAAGCTAAATATGTCAGGAAGAGAAAGGAAATACTGTATGATTTCACCTACACATGGAAGCTGAAAAAGCCAAACTCATAGAAACAAATGAGAGTAGCAGGCTGAGGTGGAGGAAATGGAGAGATGTTAGTCAAAGGTACAAAATTCCAATTAAAAGATGAATATGTTCTGGGAATCTGGTCCAATGTAAAGCATGATAACTACAGTGTGTTCGTAAAGTCATGGTGCACTTTTGACTTTTGGCTGGTCAAAAGTGCACCATGACTTTACGGACACTCTGTATATTTAACAATAATGTATTATGTATGCAAAAGTTGCTAAGAGAGTACATGTTAGATGTTCTCATCACAAAAAAGAAATGGTAAGTATTATGCGGTGGAGGTGTTAGCTAACACTACAATGGTAATCATTTTGCAATATATAAATGTATCAAATCAACACAGTTCATACCTTAAGGTCATACAATGTTCTATATCAATTATCTCAATAAATCTGCAAAAAATAATAAAAGTACCCTTGGCCCTGGCCAGTTGGCTCAGTGGTAGAGCATTGACCCAGTATGTGGAAGTCCCGGTTTCGATTCCTGGCCAGGGCACACAGGAGTACTGGCCATCTGCTTCTCCACCCTTCCCCTTCTCCTTTCTTTCTATCCCTCTCTTCCCCTTCCACAGCCAGGACTCCATTGGAGCACAGTTGGTCCAGGCACTGAGGATGGCTCCATGGCCATCTAGTACCTGAGGCAAAGGCTCCATGGCCTCTGCCTCAGATGCTACAATGGCTCCAGTTACAAAGGAACAATAGCCCAGATGGGCAGAGCATCGCCCCCTAGTGGGCTTGCAGGGTGGATCCTGGTCAGGCACATGTGGGAGTCAGTCTCTCTGCCTCCCCACTTTTCACTTCAGAAAAATACAAAAATAAATAAATAAATAAATAAATAAATAAATAAATAAAATAATTAATTAATTAAAGCACCCTTTAAAATAGGCTGATGTCTTTTTCTTCTACAGACTCTGTCCTAACTAGATCTTTAGGTCTCCCACCCCTAGCCCTCCCCTATCACTCCTTTGAATTACTCTGTACAATGAGTTGGTAGAATGAAATGTGAGGCTGTTTCCTCTCTCATGGTGTTTTCTGTAGTTCTATTTCTCTAGTGAGATATAAGCTCTGGGGCATAGACCATGTGTTTTCTTTACCCCAAATTCTTCCTACAGCTGGATCAGCACTAAGCTGTCAGAATCAATCAATACTTTAATTTACCAAATTTACGGAGCCCAATTTAAAATGCTGGGTCCTGCTAAACTCCTTTCCAGTCCTATGGTCTTTTACTAGTTGGAATGCTCTGCCTATAACTATCCACCATTGTTCTCTTATAGCCAGGAACTCTTCAGGTTAAATGCCACCACTTCAGAGAAGGCTCCCTTGATCACCCACTCCAACGATGTGACCCACACAGCCTCTTCCCATCATCATTTTTAATTTGTGTTAGAGTACTTATCATTTCAATATTTGTATTTTTAATGTATTTACTTTTGCTCTCTCCTCAGAATAGCAAAGCCTCAGCTGTCTTGTTCACTACTGCATCCTTCACATTAACCCTTTGAGTAGTATGGACATTCATGTACATCCTTGTGCCTCCTGACCATCCAGACCATTTGTTTTTTGGAAAACAAAACCCCTCACTCTCAGTGATCAGCAAACATGACAAAACACACTACTCAAAGGGTTACTACAGTGTTTAGAATATAGGAGATGCTCAATAAATATTTGTTAAATGAATAAATGACAAACACTCTACACTTTTGATGTGCTCACATTCTATTAAGAAAACCAGATACAAATGTCAAATATCATATAGCAGTGTTATCAATAGGTGAAATAATAGAAAATATACCTGTGAATGAAATAAAGGAGAAATTGAGGATGGTGGGCAGAGTAGCAATCAGATAATGGAAAGAGTACATCCAAAAGTTCACAGATGTGAGTGCATGGTGCTTGTAGAGTGAGGAATCATCCAACATTGCTAGAGTGTGCATTTTTAGGGGTGGTGGAGGGAAGAGTGGGACATGTACAGGAGGCAGGTAGGAAGATGCCAAAGCTTTATGTGGCCAATGTGACATATGGAAAGCTTGAGCTTTACCCTATGTACAGTCAGGTGTGATCAGAGAAATTTAGGTAAAGTAGACGTTCAATTTATAAATATCACTATGGAAAATGCACGTAGGCAAACATAGTGAAAGAGAGTAGAAGCAGAAGACAGGTCAGTGGCTTTGTGACAGCCCACGTGTGAGAGATGGCAGACTTGAACTAAGGCTGGGGGAGGGGGACAAGGAGGAGGACCCAGGTTAGAAAGAAACGGAGTGAGCAGAAACAACAAGACCTAGCCATAACTGGACAAGCTGGATGAGGGAGAGGACAGAGTCAAAGTTGAATCCTGGAATGACATGGAAAATGGTGCTACTACAAATGAAGGTAAGATGTGTAGACTAAGAAGATTATAAACCCTCTTTGGGGTGCATTGGGTTTCAGACATCTGTGGTACAAGACAAAGAGTAAATTTCATAAGCATTTGCATTGGTAGTCATCAGGAGCTTGGGAACAAGGCCTGAGCCAGAGATACAATTAGAGAGTAGTAAGTATACAGACGAGAATTGAAACCATGGCATGCATGACTTTGCTAGGGGAAGGGAACTGGATCCTGCACTCTGGAAATTGTTTCTCCAGGTCTAGACTGAGAGTCTAAGATTTCAATATATAGGGTCATAAAGAGGACTTGTTGCTGTGTAACACGAGTCACAGATCAGTGTTATTTTGACATTGGAATGTAATCTCATCATTTGGTATGTACCACATGGTATTAGTCAGGCATTTTCTTAGGACCTTTGATTACGACCAGGCTAAATACCATATGTTCCATTAGACTTCACATTTTAGCATAGAACTCAATGAGAAACTGCTACTTGCACCAGTGACATATACTCTTCAAACCACTATTACACTTTGCAAAGAAGCGTACTATTAATTTGTAGAAGAGATGCACAGATAGCCACCCAGCCATGTGCAGCAGAGTTGGATGGCATGCATTTTGCATTTGCCAGAGAGAACATATTGCAGCTCATATTTTAGTCATGTCCCCTTAAAGGATAAAAATAATTTGCTAGTTATTCAAGACAGGAATAAAAATTTAAATGTTTGCCTGACCCTATGGGCATCTGTTTTTCTAAAATCATTGGCTGGTTGTCCAAAGGTGGTCACAGATTGTCCAGAAGCTGGGATGCAGAAAAAGAGAATAGGACAACTTTTTTTTAGACTGATTTCAAGAAGATGAGTTTAGATAGAGGGTTGTTTCATATTATTTTAAGATAAAACAAATAATTGCTAATACTTACTGTGTTTACTTTTGTCCAGAACAGTGCTAAGTAATTTATATGCACATCTCATTAAATTATGCCAAATCTTATATGGTAGCTACTATTATCCTACTTTATAGTTTATGAGACTTGTTTACCCTAGCATAAATGATTTAGATGACTGGATTTTTCCATTTGTATTTATTTTGAGGGAAACTGAATCTATAAATTAGGGTTCACAGGTTTCTTTTCCTAGTTTTACAGGATCCCTATAATGGTATATGTACAAGATGCAAAGACCATTGTAATAGATGGCTATTGCTTTTGCTTTCCTATCTTCCTTCCCCTCTTCTGGTAAAAGACTTTTTTTCTTTTTGGAATCTTCCTTTTTTTCTCTATCTGACTCAGAGAGGTGACCCCCCACCTCCCTCTCCACAGGTCTAGATATAGAAACCAACCTGCTTGATCAGGGAACCCATCCCTGGACCCAGCAATTGGCCTGGGACAAGCCTATTTCCAATAGGGCTAAACAGATGGTAAGAGATGTCCTGGTAAGAAAAGTCCTGCTAATCTTTCTGGGTTCACTAACTCTAAAGAGAAGTAACCCCAGAGCAGCTAGAGAGGAAAATCTGCCAGAGCCTAAAGTCAACACAGAGCAAAGTAGAATCAAGACGTGGGGAGAAGCAGAGAAACTGGGCCCTGACTTTGTCACCTGAAGTCCTTGATCCAGCTTTTCCTGAAACTATTTCATTTCTTGAACTTCCCAGTTACATCAGTCAATACATTTCCCTCTTTGCTAATGCTAATTTGAGCAGGTCTCTGTCACTTATAACCAGAGAAACGGATTAGATCTAAAATGAAACAACAATATATTTAGCAAAAACAAAACAAAACAAAACATGATCTGAGAGAACTAGTTTGACTGTCATTGATCAGACTTCATTATCTGAGACAGACAAATATGTACATTAAACACTAACTACAAATATTATTAACATAAAGTTTTCAGATATGCCCATTAGGAAATAATACCTTAGAAAGTATATATATATGAGTTTAAGAATGATTTTAGCTACTGAATTAGATGAAAGTGTAATATGGCATTTTCCAGAGACTTTTTTTTATAATTACTTTATTTTAAATAAACCAGAAAAATAAATGATAAGAACCAGTCTCATCCATAGACCTGAACATCCGGGGTGTTTCTCCTGTGCCTCACGATCTCACTCTGTATACAGTGCCAGAGATGGTTATACCCTTTATTCCTACATAATTATTGTTCTCTACATTTCCATAAAGACCTCCAATATCACATTTTTAAACCTATGCATTAACCATCATGGAAACCTAGTATCACAAGTTCATAAACAATTAGCCAAGTCATCTTGGGCAAGCCATTTAATATCTCTGGGTCTCAGCTTCATAATGTAAAAGAAAGATATAGTTACTATCCTGCTTGACTTGTAGAGAATATTTGTAACACAACAGGTATAAAAGCACTCTGAAAAAATAGTATGATTTTTTTTATGAACTCAAGAGCAAGATTCCTCAAGGAAGAATTCAGTTTTACCAACTGGGATCTGGAGAAAATACACAATCATATCAGAAATGCAGAATAGAGACCCATCAGAGGTCAAATACAGGTTCCAGTGACAGGACAGGACATTGGTATCACCAGCAACCTGATGTTTTTACCACTTAGCTCTTTGTCACCTATAGGAACTCTGTACAAACCAGCTGGCTTTCTAGCTCCCAAACACAAGCCAAACTCTGTTGCAATTCAATCACTTTCCTCTCCTCAAATCTGCTCTTTTAACTAATTCATCCCTCAACATATTACTTTTAACACAAAGAACTAATTCCTCCATGCTCTTAAGCAGTGCACTCCAGAGCTTTTGAACTCAGAGCACCCAGGGCCCTCCTGGTGATGGGTTACACATTGTCTTATTACAGTTCCTACATGATTCTCTAACATTGTCCTGTGAATTCTTACAATTCCATGTGTCTTTATCTGGTCTCACACATTAGATTGTTGGTTCATTAAAGCCAGTGATGTGCTTGTATTCTTCTTGTACAGAGGAAATACTTAGCTAATATATTTCAGTTAATTTAAACTAAAAATGTCCAAATGAGGTAAATGGCTGAAGAAAAATGAATTTACACTTAAAAAATGAAAGAGATAAAATTATAGGATAGTAGGTTGGAATCTATTCAAAGTAGACCATAAAAGTAGTCTATTCAAGAGGATCACAAAACAAATTTTATTTAAATATTATATATTTTTCATTCAGGGACTTAAGTAGTAAGTATAAGTGAAAAAGAAAAATCCCTTAAATACTATATCTCTTCTGTTAATAATCTTAGCTAAAGTTTTATGATGAAATTAATTTTTTTATCATTAACCCTAAAAACTTAACCACATCAACTTTAATCTTAGGCTTTTTTGAAATTTCTTTCATCATATATAAATATTTGAACTGGGTGATCAAAGTTGTACCAAAGACAAATCTTCCATTAGGTAAATGTCACTGACTAGGATGAGAAACGGTTCTTGCATATTTAAGGAGTTGGCAACTTTAAATATAATACTAAAATTTTAATAGAAGGTCTGATCTGAAAGAAAATGAACACTTTTCCTGATATAGAAGGATTTTAAGTCTTCCTTCCTAAGTATTTTTGAGTGAACATGTCACATTTCCACTTTTACATCATTAGTTTCATAGCCCTGGGAAGTTTGGACTATGATGGTAGTGAGTAAGGTAGCCAGGGAAAATTTCCACAGTACTAAAACAATGACTTGGAGGGAAAAGATAAAATAAAAGAGAGAGAGAATGCCAGAAATCTGAAATCAAAGTTTTGGAATGGAAAAAACCTTTAAAATAATCTAACTCCACCCTTTATTATTCAGTGAAAATAATCACCCACTAATTTCTCTAACTTATAAATTAGTGTTGTTATATACTTAATTTTCTTACTGTAAAGCGCAACACTTAGCAATTTCTTAGAAACAGAGTCCAAGAGAATAGGACCTTGAAAACATGGAAAGTCTTTCATGGATATAAATATATTTCTTCTTGTTTGAGTCAAACCAGATCTCTTGAGCAAGACTTGTGGTATCAATTTTCAATTTTATATTTCAATATGGAAAAGAATAATGATAAACAGGAAGGCAGAATTGCCCCCCGAGAAATGTGGAAAATGCCAAATGGCTCAGAGGTGAGACCCCCGTGAGGGGCTGGCTGATCCAGTGATAGAAGATCCTGGCAGTTCTCAAGCTTTGATAGCATATAAGAAAAATCACTGGTTTGAAGTCTACAGACTTCAATTTTGAGACTTTGAGCCATCAATTTCACTTGTGTGACCATTGACAGGTTCCTAAATTATGATTACCAATATTTTTGTCCTAAAAATATGGTTCTTGAATAAGATAATGCATGTAAAGTCACTTTGGAGATAAGCAAAGTGCATTATTACCTAGTTAATTTATATTAAAATCTATTTTAATCCAGCTTTTGAGCTTCCAGGGTCTAAGAGCCAAAATGTCATAATACTGCCTCTATTACCCCCTAGTTAGGTATCTCTATGCTGCAATTAAAGAAATGATCAAAGAATCCCTGACTCCAGTATGTTCCAGTCCTTGCAGTAGACCACACAGTCATGTGGCTTCAGCAAATGACACAGAGCCAATAGCTTTCTGCTCTACAATCAGTCACATTGGGCTAAAGTCTCAAATAGTGTACTGAATATAGCAATATCTTTTTTTGCTTCTCAAGATTTTTGCCAAGATGGGATTTTCCATACATGTGAGGCTGACCCCATCAGTAGCCCCTGTCCTCCCTCTGATTTCCTCATTTGAGGGGCTCCATCCTGCTCAGATACTCGTCACCCCCTATGCTAACTGTACATTGACAGTGTCAGTGAAATCCTTCCACCTCAAAACAAATAGCATGTGCTCACAACCCAGGACCCCTCTCAGAGTTTCAAACCCTGTAACAGCTTGGAAAGGCACCTTAGGTACTTCTTAAAGATCGCTTGCTTTTGTCCAGTAGAATAAATCAGAATCGTGTGGGGTTAGAACTATGAAAGCTAAGTGTGAATGAACCCTAATAATCACCCATCACAACAAATAATCTGAGACATATTTGCCCTGGCATTAAAGCCATATGAGTGGGAACAAACCCCACCATTCAGAAGCAACACTGCTCATGTGTTATGGTGCAAATAAGACACAATGCTGAGCAAAGTGTCAGAGTTGCCTACCAAGGAGCTCTGTTCTACACAGCATTTCTAGAGGTCTTAGAGGATGTTTAACAGAGCTGAAAGGTATCCTAGTGATTAGTGCAACACCTCAGTTAGCAAATGACATATTTATGGCAAAGAGAGGAAGTGATGTGCCCAGGATCACACAGTGAACATCGAAGCCGGGAAGAGAACACGAAGTCTCCACCTCCAGACTCTGCTGCTCCTTCCGTAACCAAACACATTCTGCCCTGATGCATGAGAGTCTGTATGGAATATAACTTTTGACTGCCTCTTGATGCAAAAGCAAGGCAAATGGCCAAATGCTTTCCCCTGGTTTCCTGCAGCCCAGTGACTCTACACATGAAATCAAAATTGCAATCAGGCTACTTGACATTGATCTCCCCACAGACAAGGGGTTTACAAGCTCCTCCTGCTATTGCGCTACATCTTCTCAGTTAGCAGGCACACCGTCAGTACTGAGATCTAATTGGCTGATCAATTAGATAACATACAATAATATTTACTGCTTCCTTCCTGAATTCATAGCCAAAGCAGCTCTTCTAAATGACCCCTTTTCCTTCTTTCTTTCCCCTCCACTTGCCTATAAATGTTGACACTTATTATACAACAGGTCAGAGAAGAAATTGCTTTGAGATTTGCCCTTAAAAATGAAAAAAAGCAGTGAAGTCCATACAGAGAGACTCTCTAAACCAGCAGTGAACCGAAAAATATGTACTGACTCCAATTACACATGGCACTCAGGGTCTCTAATCTAATGGCCCATCACGGTGTCAGCAGCCATTTCCCTGGCTTCTGGGGGAGACAGGCATGCAATCCCTCAATTGAAGCAGGAGGTAAGCACTAGGGAGAGATCTGAAGGCAGAGGCTGCTGACAGTGGAGGATAAAGTCAGAGCTACAGAGCCCTTCAGGATAGCAACCATAATATTTGGAGGCTCAAGAACAGGAAGACATGTGTGGCAGGAGCAGCCAGACTGGGATGCTGAGCCCCATTCTATTTGGATGCTAAGAATTCATTCTTAGGGCCCAAATAAAACAGACACTTGTCTGAGTGCTCTGAAGCACAAGAAGAATTCAGAGCAGATATCTGGAGGCAGCAGGCCTAGCTCTCCCCAAAGCTATCTTTCAAGAACACATTTCTTCTCTATGTTAATATATGCAGGAATTATTTCTATTTAACAATATTAAGAAATATGCATATGCATACCTGCATGTGAACGTATACACTTATATTTTTTGCATTTAACCCAGACTTCCAGTTTCCCAGGGATCTCCTGGTTCTCGCAGACACTGTTGCTTCAGTGCCTGACACACACACAAATGCTCACTAGCGCCCTTACACCCACTTATGTGACCACAGGTAGACAATGAGGAGAAACTATCGTCAGAAAATAAAGTGAATGAGGGAAGAAGGACAAGTAAAGGGTAATTTTTCCAGAAAATAACTTATTCCTTCTACTCCTCCTCTACCAGCAAAGTCAGAAGTCAGCAGAGACCCATGAGATTTCAGGCACTTCAAATGCCTCTGTGGCCTAAATGACATTTGGGGTAACAAAGAACCAAGATATCTGTTTCTCTTAACTTTACTGGGCTGGCCACCAGAGTGGCTCCTCACTCTCTTATCTTCCAGGTGGCCTCAATAAACTCATGGGGCCACGCAAAGCTGCATTTCTCCTTCTAAGTCAGAAAGCACAGACCAACATACACAAGAGGAGCACACATGTTCTGTTCATAAAATCTCCTGTATATCTGTCAGAAACATCCCTCCACCAAGCTGACAGGCTATCTGGTCAGCATTAGCACAGCAGATGGGCTGCTCCTGATGACAAGGCTAAAGCAAACTCTGAACATGGTGTCAAGCAAAATGTCAATCAGATTAAAACAAGGTGATGCCACTGTCCTTGTTTGCTTAAATATGCTAAGAGCAATGACCTTCTTAATGATGGAACTCATAGGAAGGCTTAAAGTAGGTCAGTGGTCCATACACAGACACATGCCTGGACAAGGCCTGGCAGTGTCTCCCCAGCAACTCTAGCTGGGAGATAAGCGTCCTCTAGCTGTAGTGTCACCAAAGGTCACAGTGAACCACCTTGGCTGCTTCTACAGAGAAATCTGAGCAGATACATAGGCACCTTGAAAAGGGATGCTATTCAATTGCCCTGTGGGCAAAAAAACTACACAGTTGCCATGAGAAGATATTTTTAAAAACCAACCTAACAAACAAAAAACAAAACACCAAACAAACATGATTACCTCAATTTAGAAGCAAAGGGTATTGGGTGAAAGGATGCTGAGAGCCAGAGAGAAGCACTGATGGGAATCTATTTTCCGGGGCTCTTAGCACCTGTTTGCAAGCACATCTCTCAAAATAGCATTAAGCAACAAGTTTCTAAAACGACAAATGGAACGCTTCTTTTCCCTGAAAGTGCTTTGTCATGGCTGATACTTTTCATTCAAGAAATCATTTCAAAAAAGCGTGCAGGATAAAGCAGAGGGATTTTAACATGTCTGCAGCGATGGCTACAGCAGCAGACCACACAGGGTGCCATGCCGCTGCAGAGGCTGGAGCTGGGCGCCGCCTGGGCCCCACCTCCTCCCAGACCACTCACCATCAGCAGGCTGAGCGCGGAGTCTGGCACCAGCTGCACTGCCATGGTCTCCGATTCCCATGCACAAACACTTCTGCACAGTCAGACAGCCTGGGCCCTGGGTGACTGCAAAGCATCCACAAATACCTGCAGAAAACCAGTCACAAATCTGGACTCAGGGTGAAAAAGGCTCAAGATGAAGACAGGCCACATTTCACACAGGCTGCGGGGAGGTCAGAGGGCTGTTGGGAAGAAGGGGTGGGAACCAGGCTCAGGGAGAAGAAAAAAACAAAAAGGAGGAAAGCTGCAGGTTATTTAAAGGTGAGCCCTGCCTAGCTTCACTAAGCTGCACAAGCACAGAAACCACATCAAATACAAATATAAAAGCTTAGAACACAGAATTTTTAACTGACACCTTAGCCAAGGCAGCAGCTATTCTTTTAACTGATAATTAAAATAAAATAAAATGTTCCCTATTGCAGATAAATCAACCAGCCCGAACCCCCCCACCCCTCCCCTTCCCTGCATCTCTCAGCAATTCTGCTGCATAAACATGCTGAATGTCACAACCTACCGCTTACAATCTGGTCAGTGTCTTCTTTCCTGCAGCAAGGTGTGTCCCTTTTGCAAAATCAAGTATCTGGGAGTCAGGGAGCCGAGCCTGACCACCAGCACCAGACAGTCACTGGAGATCAGCAAATGCCCTCATTATAACTGAGTGGGAAGTCAGTTATGGACTGACTCCTTCCACCATCCCCAAATCTACTTTTCCTCCCCAAGTGCACTGGCAAGCTTACTTAGTTCCCGGTGGGGCTAATGTACTTGCGAGGAACATGTAATTATACTGCCTGTTCTGTTAGCGTTCAGATCTCCCTGCCTGCACCACATGCACACAGAAGACAGACACCCTCTACCTCTCTCCCTCCCTTCCTCCCGCCCTTCCTCCCTCCCTTCCCTTCCCTCCCATCTCTCCACCAAGCAGCCTGTTAGGAATTTTGAAGGAGCCTCTCTAGCTCAGGGAGGCATGGGAGGCTAATTTGTAGCAAGGAACACTAAGGCTTAACACAAAAAGGCAAATTAGCCTTGAAAATCATATCATGCAGCATTTTCCTTAGAAGATGTCAATGGAGAAAAAAATAAAGTCTACCCAGTCTTGTTACTTAATGAGTGGTGCAAAAGGCTTCCCTGAGTCAAAGATTTTAGAAAATTAAAGTAGTTTTTAATGAGTGCTGCCAAGCTTCTATCTTTTTATGGAAGCCACTCATTCAACTAAAAATAGCCATTACTAATACTTATGGTAATAATTTTCCATGTCCTTTTGTGGTTTCTTCTTTCACTCACCTGCTGTAATGACTCCAAAAATTTCTTGAAATGAGCTAGACAATATGAAATGTAGAAACACAGAAACCAACTTTCTAAATAAAAACTGGAGAAAATAAATGAATAGACTTTAAATGTTGCTATGGACAAATATAGGTTCTGTTCCACATAATTTATACTTTTAAAAGCATTTATTTGATCATCACAGTGCTTGACACAAAGTAACTGCTCAAAAATATTCACTCATTGAAGGAAAAGATTCCTCTTTGTCTGTTTATCCTATGGTGGTCCATGTTGTGTGATTGAATTCTAATGCCCTTGACCTCAGGCATTAGAATCACTCCCTACTATCAGAGAGTAGGACTGATATGACTTGAAGAGTCATAACAAGATCTGAGTCACATGAGTGTGGCCTTGTATTGAGCTTAACAGAATATTTTGAACTTCATGGTGGGCTTCATAATAGATAAGTTTTAAATTAATTAATTAGCTAATTAATTAAGGAACACATCTATAATGTTACCTTACCCTTGCAGATAGGTTTCTAAATATGACTAATAATTGTTCTGTGTGTTCTGTGGTCACAGAGTACCGCCTACTGAGTGCAGTGCTCCATGATGGGCTTTGTAGAAGATCCAAAGCTAAATCATACTCTCTGCCCTCATGAGCTTTTTATCTGGTAGATGGAGTAATATCAAAAAATAACTTATGATACAAGACAATATGTGATAAGTGCTATAAAGTGACAAAAACAAATAATTTGGGCTGTATAGAGCAGGGGGAGTTTACTTTAGGCTTCAAGGATATGGTAGTACATATTTGAGCTGGAAATTGAGAAATAAGCAGAATGTCTTTTTCATGAATTCTGTTTTATAATTCTACCTAACTATGTTTGTAAGATACAGAAAACATAAGGAAAACTGTTAATACTGGTGCTATTGCAACTCACGGATGTGGGCAGAGGAAAGTTGTGCCCTGTGGAAGCCTCAGCAGGAGCAGCAGCTGGTGTGGAAAGTCCAGGACACGCTCAGGGCAGAGAGGGAGACCTGAGAAATGTGTCCTTGCCCAGATCACTAGGCAGAGCCTGCGGCAGATCTCATATGTAAAAACATGATCAGGAGGTGCAATATGGAGGCAACAGGAATGAAGAAGCTGGGAAGGTATGTCAGGGAAGAGATGAGAGTGGGTACAAGGTGGTGATCTGGTCATTGTACCATTGTTCAGTTGCAAAAAAAAGTGCTTCCTGGAGGGACTATTCCTTAAAACAAACAAAGGGAGTTACCAGCCTGCTCTTGCTTTTTTGCTGACTCTTGTTGGTCAAATTGACAGCCACAGGATATAAGCTTCCTTGCACTTCAGACTTATGTTACCAGCTCTACCAGATAGCTGTGAATGAAAGGGTATGTCATCTGACTCCACAAATGGAGGAAGATGCCTCAGTCTTTGTGGGTCAGTCAGACAGGCCATGGGCACTGGAGTTGCGAGGCTTCTTCCTCAGAGCACATTATGGACACTGTCCCAAAGTCTGGCCCATAGCCTGGAGGAGGCTGGGATGGCTAGCAGTACCAGGAGCTGAAATGATAGTGGCAGGATGTGGGCTCCCCACCAAGCAATCCCAGGGGCCAAGGAGGAGCCAAGCAAATCTGGAAGGTGCATGAACTAAGTCTGGTGAAAATATGTGTGTTTACATAACTTTCAATGTCAAAATCCTCCATATTTCCTGATTATTTTCCATTTGGAGGTTCATATTTGCTTTTTTATGTACAACTTTCAATACTGGGATTTTTTTCTTCTTTTCCAAGTACGAGGAGGGGAGATAGAGAGACAGACTCCTACATGCGCCGACAGGGATCCACCCAGCAACCCCATTTGGGGCCAATACTCTGCCCATCTGGGGCCATGTTCACAACCAGAGCTATTTTAGCACTAGAGGCAGGGCATTCGATCCTTAGCATCAATCCAATTGAGCCATGTCTGAGGGAGAGGGAAAGAAGGGGGAGGGGTGGGAAAGCAGAAGGTTGCTTATCCTGTGTGCTCTGACTAGATATCAAACCCATATATCCACACTCCAGGCCAATGCTCTAGCACTGAGCCAACCAGCCAGGGTCAAATTACTGGGTTTTAAAATATTTGTTTGTTTTATGACAGTTATTCACCTTCCTCTATTATCCCTCTACTAGAGAGTGAGCAAACTGGTGTTAGTACTAGGTGCCATCTATCTCTACATACTCCTGGAGCATAAAGCATCAAGCTCAGACAGTAGTAGATGCTCAATTATATTAAACAGGCACCAACAGAAATGCTAAAATGTTAAGTACAAAGAGAAAGTGTCTGCCTGGCCAGGTGGTGGCGCAGTGGATAGAGCGTCGGACTGGGATGCGGAAGACCCAGGTTCGAGACCCCGAGCTCGCCAGCTTGAGCGCGGGCCCATCTGGCTTGAGCAAAAGCTTGTCAGCTTGGACCTAGGGTCGCTGGCTCCAGCAAGGGGTGGCTCCGTCTGCTGAAGGCCCACGGTCAAGGCACATGTGAGAAAGCAAACAATGAACAACTAAGGTGTTGCCATGGCAACAAAAAACTAATGATTGATGCTTCTCACCTCTCTCCGTTCTTGTCTGTCTGTCCCTGTCTATCCCTCCCTGTAAAAAAAAAAAAAAAAAAAAGAGAGAGAAAGTGTCAAGAACAGCCTCAGGGGGTGGGGACGGGATGCTGGGTAGAACATGGGAGTCTGGGTAAAATAAGTAGCATCTGAGAGAAAAGGAGTGTCAGAGAAGAAAGGAGTCCCAGAATTCCAGAGATAATGATGATTCCACAACAATGCCTGGAGCGTTTAGATGAGTTATGAATATGGATATCAAAGTATGAAAAATTATGAAGAAGTTTGTGAGGAAGAGGAATTAATTAGTGTAAAGTAGACCCTCATCCAAAAACAAAACAAACCAGTGAGATATGAGCTCTCCAGGTCTCTCTCTCTCTCTCTCTCTCTTTAAGTGCAAGGAGGGGAGACAGTAAAACAGACTCCTGCATGTACCCTGACTAGGATCTACCCGGCACCTCGCCTCTGGGGCCAATGCTTGAATCAATCAAGCTATCCTCAGCACCTGAGTCCAATGCTCAGACCAACTGAACTATCCTCAGCACCAGCATGATGCTGGAGCCAATCAAGCCACAGGATGTGAGAGGAGAAAAGAGAGAGAAAGGGAGAGGGTAAGAGAAGCGGATGGCCTCTTCTCATGTGTACCCTGACTGGCTCAAACCTGAGATGTCTATATACCAGGCGAATATTCTATCCACTGAGCCAACCAGCAGGGCTTCCAGGTTTTTTCAAAACCTTGTCTAAGAGCAATCAATATCACAAAAAGAGGAAGGTGTGAAGATAGCAACCTTTTACTCTAAGTAAATAAATTTCATCCATGGCTAACCTTACCCCCAAGAAATTGACATAATTCCTGTTAGTGTAGCTTCTCCTAAAAACTCCTCAATTAAAGAGGAGTTCAATGTCACACCCATCAAAAGCCACTACAAAATAAAGAGTCATTAAAAACTTATCTTAATATGTATTTAATATAAAGCTGTTGTGATATTCACCATTAGATCACTGGCACTTGCCTGTATAAATAGCCCCTTTTAAGAAATATCTCTTGGCTGGTACAATATTCACAAATCAATCAATGTGATTCAACACATACAAAAAAGAAAGGATAAAAATCACATGATTATAGCAATAGATGCAGTAAAAGAATTTGATAAAATATAGCATCCATTTATGATCAAAACTCTCAGCAAAGTGGGAATACAGGGAACATACCTCAACATAAAAAAGGCCATCTATGACAAACTGACAGCCAACATCATCCTCAATGGGCAAAAATTAACAGCAATACCCTTAAGATCAGGAACAAGGCAGCAGTACCCCCTTTTACCACTCTTATTCAACATAGTACTGGAAGTCCTAGCCATAGCAATCAGACAAGAAAAAGAAATAAAAGGCATCCAAATTGGAAAAGGCGAAGTAAAACTATCATTTGCTGATGAAATGACACCGTACATAGAAAACCCTAAAGTCTCAGTCAAAAAATGACTAGATCTGATAAATAAATTTGGCAAGGTGGCAGGATATTAAGTTAATATTCAAAAGTCAGTGGCATTTTTATATACCAATAATAAAGTGTCTGAAAGAGAAATTTAAAAAACAATGTCCTTCACTATTGTAACAAAAAAAATAAAGTACCTAGGAGTAAATCTACCCAAGAGGGTAAAAGACTTGTACTCAGAAAATTAAAAGACATTATAAAAAGAAATCAAGAAAGATACAAACAGGTGGAAGCATATACCATGTTCATGGATAGGAAGAATAAACATCATTAAAATGTCTATACTACCCCCCAAAAGAATCCATAGATTCAATGCAATTCCTATTAAAATACCAATGGCATACTTCAAAGATATAGAATAAATATTCCAAAAATTTATATGAAACCAAAAAAGAACCTGAATAGCAATCTTGAAAATGAAGAAAAAAGTGGGAGGTATCACACTTCCTGATAACAAGTTATACTATAAGGCCATTGTGATCAACAGCTTGGTACTGGCATGAGAACAGGCATACAGATCAATGGAACAGAACAGAGAACTCAGAAATAAACCCACGCCAGTATGGTCAATTGATATTTGAGAAAGGAGGCAAGAGCAGACAATGGAGTAAAAACAGTCTTTTTAATAAATGGTGCTGGAAAAATTGGACAGGTACATGCAAAAAAAATGAAACTAGACAACCAACTTACAACATTTCCAAAAATAAACTCAAAATTGATAAAATACTTCAATGTAAGTCATGAAACCATAGACATCTTGAAGAAAATGTAGGCAGTACACTCTCCAATATCTCTCATAGCAATATTTTTGCTGATTTATCTCCATGAGCAAGTGAATAAAGGACAAAATAAACAAATGGGACTATATCAAACTAATAGGCTTTTGCATAACAAAAGACACCATGAACAAAATAAAAAGACAACCCACTCTATGAGAGAACATATTTGCTGATATGTCTGATAAGGGGTTAATAACCAAAATTTATAAAGAACTTATAAAACTCAACACCAGGAAGACAAACAATCCAATCAAAAAATGGGCAAACGAAATGAATAGAAATTTCTCCAAAGAAGACATACAGATGGCCAATAGGCATATGAAAAAATGCTCATCACTAATCATTAGAGAAATGCAAATTAAAATCACAATGAGGTATCACCTCACACCAGTCAGAATGGTGCTCATCAGCAAAACAACACAGAATAAGTGCTGGCAAGGATGGGGAGAAAAGGGAACCCTCCTGCACTGCTGGTGGGAATGCAGACTGGTGCAGCCACTGTGGAAAACAGTATGGAGATTCCTCAAAAAATTAAAAATCGAACTGCCTTTTGACCCAGCTATCCCACTTTTAGGAATATACCCTAAGAACACCATAGCACTGTTCGAAAAGAAGAAATGTGCCCCCATGTTCGTGGCAGCATTGTTCACAGTAGCGAAGATCTGGAAACAGCACAAGTGTCCGTCAGAGAATGAGTGGATTAAAAAGCTTTTGTACATATATACTATGGAATACTACTCAGCCATAAGAAATGATGACATTGAATCATTTACAACAAAATGGATGGACCTTGATAACATTATACAGAGTGAAATAAGTAAAACAGACAAAAACTGAGAACTGCATGATTTCACACATAGGTGGGACATAAAAGTGAGACTATGAGACATGAACAAGAGTGTGATAGTTATGGGGTGGGGGGAGGGAGGAGAGAGAGGGAGAGGGGGAAGGGAAGGGGCACAAAGAAAACCAGATAGAAGGTGACAGAGGACAATTTGACTTTGGGTGATGGGTATGCAACATAATTGAATGACAAAATAGCCTGGAGATGTTTTCTTTGAACATATGTACCCTGATTTATTAATGTCACCCCATTAAAATGAATAAAAACAATAAAATAAAAAAGAAAATGGGCAAAGGAACTGAATAGACGCTTCTCCAAAGAGGACATACAGATGGTCAATAGGCATATGAAAAAATGCTCAACATCACTAATCATCAGAGAAATGCATATTAAAACCACAATGAGATACCACGTCACACCTGTCAGAATGGCGCTCATTAACAAATCAACACACCATAAGTGCTGGAGAGAATGTGGAGAAAAGGGATCCCTCATGTACTGCTAGTGGGAATGCAGACTGGTACAGCCACTGTGGAAAACAGTATGGTGTTTCCTCAAAAAAATTAAAAATGGAACTGACTTTTGACCCAACTATCCCACTTTTAGGAATATATCCTAAGAATATGAAAACACTTATTCAAAAGAAGGAATGCACCCCCATATTTATTGCATCATTGTTTACAGTAACCAAAATTTGGAAATAGCCCAAGTGTCTGTCAGTGGATGAGTGGATTAAAAAGCAGTGGTACATATACACAATGTAATACTATGCAGCTGTGAAAAAGAAGGCAATCTTACCTTTTGCAATGGCATGGATGGACCTGGAGATTATTATGCTAAGTGAAGTAAGCTAGGCAGAGAAAGACAAATATCATATGATCTCACTTATATGTGGAATGTAATGAACAAAGTGAACTGAGGAATGGAATAGAGGCAAAGGCAGGGTCACGGGAGCAGAGGGACAGCTGTCAGAGGGAAGGGGGATGAGGGGATAGGATCAGAGAAGGTGAAGGGTTTAGTGAGATTATATATATACATAACACATAGATACAGATCACGGGACAGCAAATCCCAGAGGGATGGGGGGATGGCACTATGGGGATGAGTGCAAATGGGGTGCAATGGGGGACACATGGGTAAAGGTGTGGGCGCTATATTGAATGGGACACTTGAATCAATGTAAACACAATAAACTAAAATTAGTAAAAAAAAAAAATGTCTCTTGGAATTTAGCACAAGGAAAGTGTTGTCTCTTCTGAGGCAGCCTGTGTGCAGGATGCTGTTAGCCTCAGAATTCCTGCAGTACCATTTTCCTCTTGAAAACCAGAACATCTCTTCTGTCATTTTCTCTGTGACCCTGAGTAAATGCCACAAGGGTGAAGTGAAAATCAAATAAAATATTATTATACCTTTTGTGAAGCTGCACATAGTAGGCATTCGATACCTGTTAACTCCCCTTAGGTCTCCTTTTTCCTCTGACAATGAAAATAAGGAGTTAACCACAGTTGGCACATTTGGCTGCCAGAATACCCAAATCCCAATTTTGCTTTCAATTAGAGCAGATATTATCATAATTGGCATTATTACTTCCTTGGTTTTTCTTAACCTTCTTTTCTTCCTTTTCATACATAATGTAACAGTCTTATTTAGTGGGCCTTTTTGTCAGTAAGCCATCTGAAATCCTTTTTAGGAAAGAAGTAGAACATAAATCATTCTTTAATATATAAACAGCTCTCAAATAAATTTGGCACACTGTGAAATATTTTGCAGCTACTAAATGACAATTATTTTTTAAAAAACTATTTAAAAATATGAAAACTGTCTGAATTATAATGTTTATTTGACCATGAAATGATACATATACTCTTAGTTACAACCATGTAAACATTTATATTTTAAGAGAATATGAAGGAACTTCTGCTTCCAGCCAAGATGGAGTAACAGGGATGAAGTTTACTCTCCCACCAGAAGCCAACAAAAAAAATGGTCAAAACATGAGTCAATACTTCTCAAGACACTGAATATAGGACAATAATTCATAATATACCTTACAGTTGTTCCAGACTACTGAATTAAGAGTATTTCCAGGTCATAGACTAGAGAGGGGGAGCCCAGGTGGAAATAAATAGATTTCCTAAAAGGAAAAGACAGAGCTAAGTGTCAGGGGGAACCAAAATGGGTAGAGTTAGTAGGGCAGAGTACCAGACAGGAGAGAGGTACAGAGAGAGAAAACTCCAGAGATTTGTAAAAGGTCCCCTGTGGGTATTCAGTTGAGTGCTGACGACTTTATGCACAAGAAGAAACTATCTGAAAATGAAGAAAGAACCACCTAAAAAAACTAGAAAGATTGGTGACATACCTGCTTTACGATCCAAGTATCCAAAGAGAAATAAAAATTAATGCTCAAAGACTTATATATAAATGTTAATGGAAGCTTTATTTGTAATATTTAAATACTGCAACAATCCAAATATCCATCCACATGTTAATGTTTGAACAAATTGTATAGCCATTAATGAAATCTTATTCATCAATAAACATAAATAAAGTACTTTTACATGCGACAACTTGCATAAACCTCAAGAATATTACATTAAGCGAAAGAAGCCAGATGCAAAAGACCATGTACTGTTTATTCCATTGATAGGAAACATAAAAAAAAAAAAGGTAAAGTGGATTACAGGTTACTTGGATAAGAGCGACTGCAAAAGACAAAAAGTCTTTCCGGAGTGGTGGCAGAGTTCTTGAAATGATTGTGGTGATGGTGGCACCATTCTGTAAATTTACCAAAAGTCATTGAACTATACACTTAAAATAGGTGAATTTTGTTGTAGGTAAATTATACCTTTAAAAAGCTGGGAGGGGTAGTTAGATAAGAAATGAACTACTGAAACCGTCAACAACACGGATGAATCTCAAAATAATTGTACTTAAAAAAAGAGATAAAAAAAGAATGCATACTGTATGAGTCCATTTATATAAAACTCTGGATAATTCAAATGAATGTATAGTGACAGAAAGCAGATCAGCAGTTACCTAGGGAACAGGTATGGGGTAGGAAAGGGTGAGCAGGTAGCATGGGGTAGGAGGGAGGAATTGCCAAGGGTCATAGGGAGCTTCTAAGGGTAATGAGTATATTCATTATCTTCATTATGGTGATGGTTTCATGGATCTATCAATAGGTCATAAGTGATCAAGTTGTGTGCTTCAGATACAGAGTGGAGTGAAAGTAGGCTTATAGTTGTGAATATGCAAAGCAGTTTATTCTTGTATTATTACTCATTAATTATTGTATTGTTTTCCATATGAACAACTGTAAACCTACTTTTGCACAACTCTGTAAGTGCAAGCTATTATATGTCAATTTTACCTCAATAAAGCTATTTTTAAGGGACATAAATGGTATAATTACAAATTAAATTAAATTAATTCTGTTAAAATAGTAAAATTAAGAGTAATATTTCCCTCTTTCTAACTTGCCAACTAGTACTTACATCATATTTTTAATAATTAAAATGATGAATTAAGAAATTGCTCATTACTTTAAATGAGGAGGAAGATACTGACTGAGGAGCTGGTAGAATGAGAAGATGTTGTTTGTTGCTTTTGTTGAAGGCAGAGAGCCCTTGGTTTATTTTAAGGCACATTAACAAGAAGCCAGAAAGATGAGAAGGCAGAAAGATTCTGTAAATCTGGAAGGAGTGGAGAGAGAATGGAATCAGGGCTGGAGGGGTTAGTTTTCATAGGGATGAGGGTTGCCTGTTCCTGAGAGACGAAAAGAAAGGTGAAATTACAGAACAATGTTGAGAAAACATGAAGGAGGAGTGTGAACAGAGATGTTTTAATCTGCTAAAGAGGGTCTGAAGCACCTTCTTTAAGGGTCTTATCTCACCAGAGATCCACATATTTCTGTTCTCTTTTTCTGCTTCTCTACAATAGTGGCATGCCTTGGTAGCTGCTGGTCCCGGAAAGATGGTTCACCCCTCCACCTCTGTCCCCTGCTGGGCCCCTCACTGAGAGCTGCTGCCTAACAGGAATGCACAGGGGTCCAGAGGCCCCATACAAGGCCTGTGTTAGGCCAAGCTTCCCTAATGCCATTTCAGAGACACAGCTCGGATCCTGTCCCATCCTGCTGCAGCCCAGACCCAGGCTCATATGACAGGCCTTTAGAGGTCTGTGCCTCAGAAGCAGGACTATCCACTGAGGTCCCACCTCTGGCCTCCCCCAAGCCTCCCGGGGCGGGGGGTGTCTCCCCAGCAGCCACAGTCTTTGTATCTCTAAACCAGAACAAGAAACCCACTGGTATCATGTATTGTCCCAAGGGGACCTGGTACCTGCAGCCTTCCTCAGCCACATCCTTACTAGGTTGGTTGGATTCAGTACTTGGCATCTGTCTACCTTTGTCCTCTGCCCAGCAGTCCAGTTCTACAAGAAACTCTAGCCTTGTTCCCAAACTCTAGGTCACAGGCAGCATAGCAGCCTGGGTAAACTTCCCCAGGCCCACCCACCCGAGGACTCAGAGGCAGATTTAACAGCAGGTGCACCAGGCAAATGACCTGAGCCTTGACTTCTGAAGGGCCCCACAAAACCCCAACTTTACATATTTTCTAATGTAAGGGGCCCAATATTGTCTTCTACACTCGGGGCCTCAACTGACCTTAATCTGCCTCTGCTAGGACTCCCTTACCCCAAGGGCCCATAGAATAAAGGTGCTAATAGGCTTAGTGCTTTCAACACCCAGTTCCAAAATGAAGTGATTCATATTGCTTATGGAAGTCAAAGCACAAGAAGTGTGTAAATCAGTACATTTCTCTTTCCTTCCTTCCTTCCTTCCTTCCTTCCTTCCTTCCTTCCTTCCTTCCTTCCTTCCTTCCTTCCTTCTTTCTTTCTTTCTTTCTTTCTTTCTTTCTTTCTTTCTTTCTTTCTTTCTTTCTTTATCTCTTTTTCTGATAGAGACAGATAAAGACAGAGAGAGAGACAGATAGGAACAGACAGACAGGAAGGGAGAGAGATGAGAAGCATCAATTCTTCATTGTGAAATCCTAGTTGTTCATTAACTGCTTTCTCACATGTGCCTTGATTGGGGGGCTACAGCAGACCAAGTGACCCCTTGCTCAAGCCAGCAATCTTGGGCTCAAGCTGATGAGCCTTGCTCAAACCAGATGAGCCAGTGCTCAAACCGGCAACCTTGGGATATAAACCTGGCTCCTCTGCATCTAGTCCAATACTCTATCCACTGCACCACTGTCTGGTCAGGCAAAATCAGTACATTTCTAAGAACAGCCAAATGCCACCAGTTAATCCGTTTATATATATAGATGTTTACATTAATTCCTTTTTCAATTCAACTATAGTTAATATACAATTTTATATTAGTTGAGGTGTACAAAATAGTTATTCAACATTTATATACCTAATGAAATGGTCACCATGATAAGCCTAGTAATCACCCAATACCATCCAAGGTTATTATGTTAGTGACTCCATTCCCTATGCTATATGTTATATCCCTGATTACTGATTTTATAACTGGAAATTTCTACCCCTTATTCCCCTCCATCTTTTTCACCCTTTCCTTGACACCCTTGCCCTTTGGCAACCATCAATTTGTTCTCTAATTCTTTAATGCTGACTTCAAAAATTTTGTACAAATTATACCCTGGATTCTTTCATTTAGACCTGGGTTCGGGAACCTATGGCTCGCGATCCAGATGTGGCTCTTTTGATGGCTGCATCTGGCTCGCAGACAAATCTTTAATAAAAAAATGATAACATTAAAAATATAAAACATTCTCATGTATTACAATCCATTACCTACTGCTCATGTTCATGGGTGTGGGTGGCTGGAGCCAATCATAACTGTCCTCTGGGACAACACCAAAGTTTTATTGAATAATGCGTAACATACATGGGTCATTGTGAGGTCAGAAAGTAAACTTTCCTCCTTTTAATCAAGTAGTCAGCTAGCTAATGGCAGAAACCCTTTTGACAAAGAAGATAGCTAAAAGAAAAAAGATGAGGAGTATAGTACTTTTCAGTAGGAATAGACAGAAGAATTCACCTTTGTGGAGAGAGCAGGTTCTTCAGTGTGTCTAATATGCAATGACAAAATTGCATAGATGAAACGGTAAAATATAAAGCGTCACTTTGACACACGCCATACTACATTTGCATGGAAATATCCAGCGAGGGACAGCAGGAAGAAAGCATGTCAAGAGCCACTGTGCAGAGTGCAAGCTAGTCAGCAGCAACTCTGTATTTGGACTCAACAAGGTGACTAAAATTTGGCTAGCTTTGCTGGTGCTTTAGCAATTGTGAGAAACGGAAAGCCATTCACAGATGGGGAATATGCCAAAACATTCATGCTTGATGTTGCCAATGAACTTTTTGACGACTTTTCAGATAAAGACAAGATAATCAAATGAATAAAAGACATGCCACTGCCTGACCTGTGGTGGCGCAGTGGATAAAGCGTCGACCTGGGAACACTGAGGTCGCCGGTTCAAGACCCTGCACTGGTCTGGTCAAGGCACATATGGAAGTTGATCCTTCCAGCTCCTCCCCCCTTTCTCTCTCTCTCTCTCTCTCTCTCTCTCTCTCTCTCACTCGCTCTGTGTCTCCTCTCTAAAATGAATAAAATTTAAAAAAAGAAATTAAAAAAAAAAGACATGCCTCTGTTGGCAAGAACTGTTCACAATCATATCATCATGATGGCAAATCAAATTGAGGCAACACAAGTGAAGGTCATAAATCAGCACCATTCTTTTCTCTTGCTTTGGATGAGTCAACAGATGTAAGCCATTTCTCCCAGTTCAGCATGATTGCAAGGTATGCTGTCGGTGACACATGACATGAGGAAAGTCTTGCTGTTCTGCCTATGAAAGAGATAACAAGAGGGGAGGATTTATTCCAGTCTTTCACTGAGTTTGCTAAAGAAAAAGATCTACCAATGAACAAACTTATTTCAGTGTGTACTGATGTTGTTTCATGCATGGTGGAGAAAAACAGAGGATTCATAGCGCTTCTTTATGAACATGAAAAGAGACCCATCCTAAGTTTTCACTGCATCCTACATCAGGAGGTGCTTTGTGCTCAGATGTGTGGCAAGCAGCTTGGTGAGCTGATGTTGCTGGTCATTTGGGTAGTCAACTTTATTGTTGCCCAAGCTTTAAATGATCGTCAGTTTAAAACACTGCTGGATGAAATTGGGAATAATTATTCTGATCTGCTTCTGCACAGATCAGAATAATTATTGGTTGTGAAGAGGAAAGGTGCTCAGTCATTTCATGGTTTGTCTGAGCAAAATCTGGACCTTTCTTGAAATGAAAAATGTCGAGCATCCTGAGTTAGCTAACACTGAGTGGCTCCTGAAGTTCTACTATCTCGTGGACATGACTTAACATCTGAACCAGCTCAATGTGAAAATGCAAGGCATTGAAAATACAGTCTTATCCCTTCAACAAGTTGTGTTTGATTTGAAAACAAGCTGGAACTCTCCATCGCTGACATTGAAACAGGTTGTTTACTACACTTTGAAAAACTGGGAGAGTTTAAAGATGCATGCACAGCAAGTGACCCTGCTAGACATCTTGATCTCCAGCAGCTAGTGGGCTTCACATATAATCTCCTGCAGTCATTCAAAGTGTACTTTGGAGAAATTTGTGAGTGCACTTGTCTTTTTAAGTTCATCACCCATCCATACGAGTGTGCAGTGGACAGTGCCAACCTAAGTTAGATCCCCAGTGTCTCCGTCAGAGATTTTGAGCTATAAGCTGCTGACCTGAAGGCCTCAGACATGTAGGTGAATAAGTTCAAGTCACTGAATGAAGATTTGGAAAGACTTGCACAACAACAAGCAGAGTTGGGGAGCAAACACAAGTGGGGAGAAATGAAAAAACTTCAACCCACGAACCAGCTGATTGTCAAAACTTGGAACACGCTTCCCGTCACATACCACACACTGCAGTGTGTGAGTATTGCTGTACTGACAATGTTTAGCTCTATGTATGCACGTGAGCAGTCTTTCTCACATCTAAAGAGTGTTAAGACCATCCTACGATCACGTTTAATGGATGAAAGTCTCAACACCTGCATGAAGCTTAACCTCACCACATATCAACCAGACTACAAAGCTATCAGCTAAACCATGCAGCACCAGAAGTCACATTAATGGTAAGAAGTACTTTATTCATCATTGGTTAGTAACAGCATAAGAATGTTATTAAAAAGAATTCAGAGACTTATTGTACTTTAAAAGTGTTGGTCTTACATAAAATGCACACATTTACTTGTATTTAGTGTTAAACATATTGTATGGCTCTCACAGAATTACATTTTAAAATATGTGGCATTCACGGCTCTCTCAGCCAAAAAGTTTCCCGACCCCTGATCTAGACTCAATTACCTTTCTCAAGAGCACCAACCACATTAAACCATAGGCAAATGTTCTTCAATATTTGGATCATGGTCAAAATACTGTGTTCTGCTATTTTTTCCTATAATTTTTACCTGACAAATATGTTTCTAAGTTCCCATCTCAGACTAATAACAAACAGCCACCCAAAACATAGGTTTCTTCATCATTCTTTATTATTGAAAATTTATTTGGTTACTTGTTGTAATTATACTACTACAATGTGCCTTTGTACAGGTAATACTTATTTTTTTATATTACTTTTATAAAATAACTTTCTCATAATAAGATTTTTATAATAAAGCTAAAAATGTGCTAATACTGCCTAAAATATTGCCTTATTAAAGAATTAAGCCTATCTATCATATCATCTTTATGGTATGAGTCACTTCCATTAAAGATTCAGCAGTGCTTTCCCTGATGTTGGCTTAATGAGTAATTTAATATTTAATTTAAATAGGTGACTTACTTCTGAACGAGTTTCTATTTATTTCCTTTTAAATTGGGTTAAGTGTTTTTTTCTTTTATTCTATTCTGTGTATACATATGCATATATTTGTCTATTGGAGACTTGGTATGATTTTTATTTTATAAGCACTTTATATGTCTTATCTATCACATTAGTAGATTTGTAGAATTTCAGAAAATGTAAAGAACATTTAATAACCCTGCCAATGCGATATTTGAACTTCCTACAAGTACTTAAAAATATTTTCTTTATTTTGTGACTATTGTCCTTGTTTTATTTTAATTGTACGGATGTTTGGATTTATGTATATACCTTTGCCCATCTTTTCTTCATAATTTCTTGAATTATTAAAATTGTTTTTCTTTGAATAAATAAACTATCTGCTTGTATATGATATTATTTTTTATTTTAACTTTTTGAGATAAATTTGTTTAAATGGTTACTCTAGCACATGTATAAAATAATTATGCTCTTTTGAATTCTATTATACTCATTGACCACATTTTACAATTTCATATGTATTTATTTATGCATGCTATATTTTAATGGTCTATATTTTCCCTTCTAATCCAGTGTTACACTGATCAGCTATTATTATTTTTTTGCTATTTATTTTAGAGCAGTGGTTCTTAACCTTTTTTGAGGTACTGACCCCACCAGTTTCATATACACACTCACCGAACCCTTCTTTAGTGATAAATAAAATACGATTTTTTTTCCAAATTCAAGACATAGGTATATGTTTTTATACTGGTGCACAAAATGAGCCGTGCATGAACGTCACCTTGCTCAAAGAACAAAACCAACAAAGTGCATGAACTCACAACAAATTACGGTATTACTTTATTCTGGCCTCCGTGGCAGAGGCTTCTCCGAACCCCTGAGACCAACTCATAAAACCTCTAGTGTTCGATAGAACCCAGCTTAAGAACCACTGTTTTAGAGGATTGGAGGCAGAGACATGCACCCCAACCATGACGCACCTGGCAAGCCCACTAGGGGGCGATTCTTTGCCCATCTGGGCCCCTTGCTCTGTTGCAACCAGAGCCATTATTTAGCGCCTGAGGTGGAGGCCATGGAGCCATCCTTAGTGCCCCAGCCAACTCACTCTAATGGAGCCATGTCTGCAGGAGGAAAGGAGAAGAAAAAGAGAGAGGGACAGAAGTGAGAGGGAGAGGGGTGGAGAAGCATATAAACGTTTCTCCTATGTGCCAAGACCAGGAATTGAAACTGGAACCTCCATATGCCCGGCAAATGCTCTACCACTGAGCAAACTGTCCAGGGCCTCGGTATTTATTTATTTATTTATTTATTTATTTATATTTTTTTATTTAAGTGAGGGTGGGAGATAGACAGATTCCCACCATGTGCCCCAACCAGGACCCACCCAGTGATGCTGTCTGGGGCCGATGCTCCGCCCATCTTGTAACCAAGCTATTTTTTGCACCTAAGGCAGAGAGGCTCCATGTAGCCAACCTCAGCGCTCAGGCTCTATGCACTCGAACCAATAGAATCATGGCTGTTGGAGGGGAAGAGAGACAGAAAGAGAGAAGAGGAAAGAAGCAGATGGTCATTTCTCCTGTGTGCCCTAACCGGGAATTGAACCTGGAACTTCCACATGCTGGGTCGATGCTCTACCACTGAGCTAACCGACCAGGGTTTTATTATTTATTAGAAAGACAGTCTATGTCACAAGATAATTATTATTTCTTCATTAACCCTTTAATTTTTTTCTCTATCTTCCCAAGTATATTATAGAATCAATTATTTTGAATTCTATAAAATACTCATAACATCATTGGTATTTTAACTGAATTTAAGTTTAAACTACAAATTAAATAAAAAATAATTGCCACTTCATTTGATCTTCCCATCCAGGAGAAGGACATATTTCTTTATGTATTCAAGCAGGGGTTTTTTGTTGTTATTGTTTTCACCATTAAAATTTTGTAGATTTTTTTGGATAGGTGTTACATATCTTCACATAAGTTTAATTAACACATAATTCAATTTTGTGGCTATCATAAATTTGAAGTCTTTATTATATTTTTAGCTGGATAATAAAGGTATTTTAGTGTTGGGCTAACTTGTGTTAGTCTATATTTTGACCAGCAGTTTTTTCCCCAGTGTTCTATTATTTCTAATAGCTTTTTCTTGATTATTTTAGCTCTTCTAGGTGTATAACCATAGTTTTCTAATGGAATTTCTTTTAAACTTTATATCTTTTTTTATACTTCATTACATGTATAAGAAAATATAAATCTCTACAGAACAGTCATTATGAAAACCATTCCATCCTTCCTGCTGTTCATGCCAAAAAGAAATTCTTACCCACATGTCTATCAGCAAAACTCATTGGCTCCACCTTCAAAATACCTCCAGCATCCGACCTCTCCTCACCATGTCCACTCCACAAATCTGTTCTCAACCACCATCCCCTCTCATGTGGATTAGCACAATGGCCTTCTAATCACAATCCAAAAGAGCAGCCAGAGTAATTTTGAGAATTTAGTTCAGATATTGTTACACTTCTGCTTCAAACTCTCCAAACTGCTCAGAGTTCCTTATAAAGCTGTATGGTCTGACTCCCCATCTGTCTAACTTCCTACTCTATTCCTCATTAATTTCTTTGCAGCTATAGGAAACTGCAATTTCTTGAGCATACCAAATATATGCTTGTCTCAGGACCTTTGCATTTACTATTCCCAATGCCAGGATAGTTTTTCCTCAGGTATTCACATGAGTCACCTCTTCTCCTCCTACAACTGTTCTATCAAATGTTGAATTCTCAGCCAGGCCTCCTCTGACTAACCTATTTAAAACTGCCTTCTCAAGAGTATGATGATTGCCAAGGCAGGGTAGGGGGACTTGAAGTAGGGCATAGGGAGATAAATGGTTATGGACAGAGACTCTACTTGTGGGGGGTGAACACACAATACAGTGTAAAGAATTTGTATACCTGAAATACAGTGTTGTAGATTTGTATACCTGAAATCTGTATAATTTTGTTAACCAGTTTTACCACAATAAATTCAATTTAAAATGATTAAAGTAAACAATAAATAAATAAAATTACCGTCCCTTTTCCTCTCTGTGCTCCCTCAACCTTTTCTGCTTCATATTACTCCACTATATTTTTTGTTATCAGACATTCTATGCACAGTTACCCCCCGCCCTTATCCATGAGGTATATGTTCCAAGACCCCCATGGATGCCTGAAACCATAGATAGTACTGAACCTTATATATATATATACAAGATTTTTCCTCTACATACATATCTATGATAAATTTCAATTTATAAATAAGGCCATTTCACAGATAAATTTATTCTTACCATAGATCTCAGCAACCTCAGCATACAGTTATTTTTCTTTCCTTATTAAATTTTTCTCCTTTTTTACTTAAAGGAAACACTTTAGAGCTTCTCTTTGGCATATTCAAACCACCAGCATCACTATTCCTGTGCTTTGAGGCCATTATTAAGCAAAATAATGGTTGTTGAACACAAGCACAGTGATACCTCAGCAGTTGATGTGGTAACCAAGGTGGTGACTCAGTGACTAACAGGCAGGGAAGGGAGAAGAGCATGGAGATGCTGGACAAAGGGACAATTTACATCCCAGGCTGGACTGAATTGGACTCTCAAGATTTTATCACCCAACTCAAAACAGCGTGCAATTTATAACTTATGAATTAATTACTTCTGAAAATTTCCATTTAATGTATTTGAGCTGTGGTAGACCACGGGTAACTGAAACCAAGGAAAGTGAAACCGGATAAGGAAGAACTACTGTATGCCTTTATTTCTAATCTGCCTACTTACCACCTTCCTCACTCCCCTTCTCCCATCACCAAAACTAAAATATAAGCTTCAGAGTGCAAGGATTTCTGTCTGTTTTGCTCATTCCTATATCTTTTGTATTTGAAAATAGATGCTCAGTAAAATATTGTTTTGTAGCAGGTTGAGGGTGACTCTGAATATACCTAAATTTGGTATTATTTTTATCTATATATTAAGCAGGCCTTCTTTATCATAATCAAGAAGGATATATTTATTCTTTTTTTCATAAGTCTGACTGGGAATTGGTGCTGAATTTTATTAAACAATTAATCAGTCATGTGTAATCTTATATGCTATGTCATTCTACAGTGTGTTAATGCATTTCACTAAACATTTTTCCCTTAAATGATTAAATGAAATTAACATCTGGGGATATCCCTAAAAACATTGGATATATTTATTGTTTTACTGGGCTTATTGCCTTTTCATGGATACAGGCTAATGGTTGTTCCACTAGCGAGCAAAGAAGAGGAAATTCTAATATAAGCAAGATGAGGAGAAAATGCTTTGCTGACATACAGTGTGTCTGTAAAGTCATGGTGCACTTTTGACCAATCGATCAGTCAAAAGTGCACCATGACTTTCGGGACACACTGTATTTCAGATTGACCCCTGTGAATGTCTTATTTGTTTGTGTATATTACATTGATTAATGACTGTGTCTGGATTAGTTGATGGGGATTCCAGTTATCATTACTTCTATGCATACAGTGTTTCATAATCATATTGCATAATCCATGAGTTATAATTTCTTTTAACCTTGATTACCTGACTCTTTTACCAACATCTGGCAGTTTCCCTATTCCCTACTATATACTACAAGTAATAGGCCCACAGGTAAGAAGTAATAAAGGTTTTAATTCTAACATATGGATGTGTGATACCAGCCCAAGAAGTGTTGTAATATTATAATGAATAAATTACATTAACCTTTCTGTTTCAGTGGCAAAAGTCTGGTTTAGTCCTATTTACAACAGTGTGGGATTCTGAATACTTAGTAAGAGTTCTTGTGTTGTTTTTATACTTGCAAATATTTAAAAATCAAATGAAATTTTAACCTGGAAAAAAATTTAAGTATTTTTTTAAATTTTAAGTAGTTTTGGTTCATTCCTTGCCTAAGCAATCTTTCACTACCAAAAATTAACATTATGATCATAACTTGTTTCAGGTAAAAGCTATATTCCTGACGGGTAGCACATAAATAAATTGCTTTATTATCTTTTAAATACTCAATGGAAATTTGTCATTTAAAAGGATGCTTGACCTGGTTAACACTACCTCAGCCAGGTAATCAAGGTCAATATCAACAGTAACGTCATACTGATAGTATGAACACTTAATATGACGTGATGAAAATGGCACATTATTTCTATAGTCTGTCTCCCCAAAACCCATAACTCCAGTCTATTTGTGAGAAGTATCAGACAAATCTTAATTGAGGGACATTCTAGGAAACTGTTAAAGTCATAAAAAATAAGGGAAGTCTAAAAAACCTACCTGGCCAACAGAATCCTAAGGAGACATGACAACATAAATATACCATGGCATTCTGGATGGGAGCCTGAAACAGACAGCAGACATTAGAGAGAAATTAAGAAAATCTTAATGAAGAGTGAACTTCAGCTACAATTAATCATCAATATTGATTCATTGTAATATAAGATGTTAATACCAGAGGGAACTGTTGTATCCTATCTTCTCAATTCTTTTGTACATCTAAATGTTCTAAGATAAAAAGTTTATTTAAAAATAGAATTTTAATAAAAATGTATAAAATGTTTATAAACTTAAATTTATAACATATAAATATAATAACTTTTATAGAACATAGGTTATGGTTTAAACTTAGCCAAAAAAATCATTATTGTGATTTGTTTTCATAAATGATGATAAAAGGAGTTTTAAACCTGTATGTAAAAAATTCAATAATATACCTTACAGGTAAGTGCTAATGTAGATTCAAATTTACTTCTATATACTACAATTAATAGGCCCGCAGGTAAGAAGTAATAAAGGTTTTAATTCTAACATATGGATGTGTGATACCAGCCCAAGAAGTGTTGTAATATTATAATGAATAAATTACATTAACCTTTCTGTTTCAGTGGCAAAAGTCTGGTTTACTCCTATTTACAACAGTGTGGGATTCTGAATATGGGGGGTTACAAAAATGAAAGGATTAAGAAGTGTAATTAGCAGTTACAAAACACTCACAGAGATGTAAAGTACAGCAAAGGGAACAGAATCAATATAATGTAATAACTATGTCTGATGTCAACTGCATATTAGATTTATCAAGGGGAGTCACTTCAAATCCACTATGCTATACACCTGAAACTAATATAATATTGACTGTTAACTTTAACTGAAAATAAAAAATTGCCTGACCTGTGGTGGTACAGTGGATCAAGCGTCGGCTTAGAATGCTGAGTTCAGCTGTTCAAAACCTTGGGCTTGCCTGGTCAAGGCACACAAGGGAGTTGATGCTTCCTGCCTTTCCCCTTCTCTCTCTCTTTCTCTCTCGCTTTTCTTTCTATCTAAAAATGAATAAATAAAATCTAAAAAAAAAAATGGGTCAGATAGCTCTGCACTTACTTGCACAGCTGAAAGCAGAGCATCAGCCAGAAGAAAAGATCCTGCAACTTAAAAATAATACAGACAGTCCCTGGGTTACAAATAAGATAAGGTCTGAAGGTTCAAAGATGTTTAAGTATTTATATGTACAGAAAGGTAAAAATAAATATTATGTTAAGACAAACATCTAATTTATATTTAATAGGTAAATGTACCTCCTTTTCCAACTTACATAAAAATCAACTTGTTTTAAGTGCAAGGAGGGGAGATTGAGAGACAGACTCTCATATGTGCCTTGACTGGGATTCACCCAGCAACCCCTGTCTGGGGCAGATGCTCAAATCAACCGAGCCATCCTCAGTGCCTGGGGCCAAAGCTCAAACCAATGGAGCCACTGGATGAAAGAGGGGAAGAGAGAGAGAGAAGGGGGAGACTTGGGAAAAGTAGAAAATGGTCACTTCTCCTGTGTGCCCCAGCCAGGGATCAAACCCGAGACTTTCGCACACCAGGCCGATGCTCTATCCACTGAGAAAACTGGCCTGGGCTCAAATTCTACTTAAGAACAAGCCTATATAACCTATCTCATTGATAACACAGGAATTGCCTAAAAGTCAATCACCTTCCCACAGGAGTTAACAGGATTGGGCCCAATCAGGTCAACAAATGGAAGCCATGCAACCCAAAACATGAAGTTAGCATTCTGTACTTATCATCCTGAGCTAAAGTCATGATAGAACAGTCTAACAAAGAGCTAGGAGTGAAGACAGCTTTGGGTTTATAAACCAGCATTGCTATGAAGTTGAGTAAACATATTCCTAAATTGTAATTTTCTGTGTCTGTGTCTTTCCAGGTGGGCTTCTGACATTTCTGTCATAGGAGAATCAAGAGAAAACATTCCTTAGCAATGTGTTTCATATAGAAAAGCTGCAAAAGGGTTTGTGAATGAATGTCAGAAATTATTTTCAAAGATCTAGCTTCTATTACTATGAACAAATTCATCACTGACTTGCTATTTTTAGAAAGTATTTTATATTTTAAATATATATTATATAAAAGAGTGATATTAGCATATCATAGGAATATACTAAATATGATACTTCTATTAAACTTCTCAGGAAGAAGTTCACTACGAACACTCAAAATATTAAAGGCAAAATGCTAATAAGTTAACCATATGCACTATGGAAATTTTTGCCATTCCAGAATATTTGAAAATAAAATTATTAAAGTAATAGTAAAGAAAACAGAGAGAAATTAACCTAAAAATATAAAAAATCCAAGAGAAAATTTGTAATGCAGCTTTCCTTTCTCTCCTAAACAGTATTATACCATCTTAGGAAACACTGTAGCTGTTATTAAGTGCTTTAGTTCCCTTTTTGTCATTTGTTCTTCACAATAAACCCCATCTTAACAATGATGTCTCCCAGGGCTGTGTATGGGCACGTCCAGCATTAACATGTCAGTTAAATATTGTTCTTCTACTTGAGAAATGGTCAAACCAGCCATTGGCAGCTCACACCTCATTCCTTCTCTTGGTTGCTAACAAGAGGAGTCTAGGAGACCCTGAGCTAACTCCAACACAAACAAAAAAGACAGTTAAGAAGAGAAGAAAAAGTGATGGAGATAACTTTACTCCTTATTTATGCTAGAATAAGAGCTAAAAGAGAATGAATTATATAATTTTTGAAGGTCAATTCCCTCCCTTGGTTAGAGCCTAAAAAAATGCAGAGGACGTTCATCATAAAATAAATTAATACCAAATGCCCAAAGGGTTAATATCTAGATGGCAAATTTCAGACTACACTCGCCATCTACTGGGAAATGGTCTTTATCATGCAGTTTGGTTAAATATTACTGCTCCTATATGCCATTTGTTCACATAAAATGAGAGAAAATATATAAATGTTGAGAATTCTACTTTAATTATAGGCTTTTGTCCATTTCATGTATAGCTACTATCGAGGTAGGTATAGAGCAAGGGTCGGGGACCTATGGCTCACAAGCCAGATGTGGCTCTTTTGATGGCTGCATCTGGTTCGCAGACAAATCTTTAATAAAAAAATAATAACATTAAAATACAATTTTGAGGGGACAGCAAGATGGCGATGGAGTAGGCAGACGTACCAAATTCCAACTCCCAGAACCAAAGTGGATTATAACTTAATTTTAAGAACCATCATCTGGATAAAACAACTTTGAACTAAACTAAGTGGACTCTTCAACCAAGGAACACTGAAGAATCCACATTGAGACTGGTAGGAAAAGCGAAAACGAGGAGAGGGCTGCCTAGCTCCCTGGAGTGAACGGCACCCTGGAAAGACTCGTGTGGCGAGAGGAGAGTTTGGCGGAGAGGGAGGAACCTGGGTCCCAGGAACAAAGCCCCAGCCTGCAGCCCCAAAGCCTAGAAGAGGCGTTTGGACAGTATTGAGCCGTGAAACAAGTGAGGATACTGTTTGTGAGAAAGAGACAGTTTTCTCAGACCCAGGATTCTTCTTAAAGGGACAGCGCAGAAAACCTCTCTCACAACCACTCACCCGGGGCTCCGGGGAATGGGGACAGAGGAGAGGACCAGAGCACCAGGAAGAGAGTGTGGACTGAAGGCACAGGGACAAACACCCTGAGGGACAGCCACCCTGACCCCTGGGCTGAGTCACTTCCCTAATCAAAAACAAATATTTCCCCTGGAACTAGCAATACCAACAAAGGGAGACAGGACACCAGCCAAACAAGCTCTCCTGCGGCACTTATAGCAGAGCTGCTTAGATGGAGGGAGATTCAAGGACTAGAGTATGGAGTGTTAGGGTCTGAGCTGCAGAGCCCCTACCCACACTGCTGAGGGCATGCTTGAGGGACGGTGGTGGTGGGATGCTGAAACGTGGTTCTGTTGGTCGGGGCAGAGGCCCAGCCGGTGTGAGCTCAGTCTAGCCCAGTAGGGTTGAAGGGGAAGCACAAAAGCAGACCGGCAGCTGTGGGCCCGCCTGCAGCCCCACCTACGGGGGAAAAGCAGGAGACCAGGAATGAGCAGAGATCTGCTCTGTGACCCTGCGCATGCCGGCCCTGACCACGGGGGCAGGGCTAAACCCAGGGACAGGTGGAGGTTCGCAGCAGAGTGCACGCCAACAGCCCCTTCCAACTCGAGAAACTGCGGCAAACAGGCTCTGACCGCGGGGGCTGGGTAGAAGCCCAGGAACAGGCTGGGTTCGCAGCTGAGCAAAGGTGCTCACCCCTACCCTTGGTGCTGAGACTTGTGGCTTGAGTCCAGTGCACAACCCCATCTGTGAGGGTGAAGCGAAGGCCCAGACAGGCTGAGGCTTGTACGGCCGGGCACCAGAACAAAGCCCCTCCCCCGGAGGAGAGACGGAAATCACAGCAACAGCCACAGTGGGCCTGCGCTGGCAACGCCCATACCCAACTGCCCTAGGCAGTGGCAGAGGGAGTGGCGGGCTGGCACACACACCACACCTAGAGAACACAAAGGCAACACGCATTGGACTCGAGTGGCCACAACTTTCTTACACACAGACAAAATAGGCAGGCAGAGAAATGCAACCCAAATGAATCAAGAGAAATCCCCAGAGAAGGACCTGAAAAAACCAGATATAACCAAATTACCAGATACAGAGTTTAAAATAATGATAGTTAGGATGTTCAAAGAGATTAGAGCAACAATGGATAGTCATTACAAACACCTAAATAAAGAGATAAGCAGTATAAAAAAATAAATTTAAATAATAAAAAGGAATCAGACAGAAATGACAAATACAGTATCAGAACTGAAGACCACAATAGAAGGAATTAAAAGCAGGATAGATGAAGCTGAGGATAGAATCAGCAAGTTAGAGGACATAATAAACAAAGGCACAGAAGCAGAGAAGAAAAAAAAAAGAAACTAAAAAAATCTGAGGAAACTCTAAGGGAGCTCTGTGACAACACGAAGAAAAATAACATCCACATCATAGGGGTCCCTGAAGAAGAGGAGAAAGAATAAGAATTAAAAACTTTGTTCAATCAAATCATAGCTGACAACTTCCCTAAATTAAGGCTAGAAAACGTTACACAAGTTCAAGAAGCACAGAGAATTCCATTAAAGAGAAACCCAGAGAAATCTACACCAAGACACATCATAGTTAAAATAACAAAGCTAAGGGATAAAGAGAAAATTTTAAAAGCTGCTAGAGAAAAAAAGGTTATCACCTAGAAAGGTGCCCCCCTAAGGATAACATCCAACTTCTCAACAGAAATACTTGAGGCCAGAAGGGAATGTCAAGATATATTCAAAGTAATGCAGAACAAGAACCTACAACCAAGACTACTCTATCCAGCAAGACTAACGTTTAAAATTGAAGGAGAAATAAAGAGCTTCCCAGACAAAGAAAACCTCAAGGAATTTATTAAAACCAAACCAATTCTGCAAGAGATGCTAAGGGGCATGTTGTGAAGATTTCAAAGGGGGAAAAGAATATAGCAAAAGAAAACTACAGTTTTAAAGAATAAAATGGCAATAAACAACTACATATCAAAAATAACCTTAAATGTAAATGGATTAAATGATCCAATCAAAAGACATAGGGTAGCTGCATGGATAAAGAAACAGGACCCATACATATGCTGTCTACAAGAGACACACCTTAAAACAAAAGATGCACATAGACTGAAGGTAAAAGGATGGAAAAAAACATTTCATGCAAATAGAGATGAAAGAAAAGCCAGGGTAGCAATACTTATATCTGACAAAATGGACTTTAAAACAAAGGCTTTAGTAAGAGATAAAGAAGGACACTACATAATGATAAAGGAAACAATTCAACAGGAAGATATAACTATTATAAATATCTACACACCAAACATAGGAGCCCCGACATACATAAAGCAGACTTTGATGGATATAAAGGGCGAGATTAACAGCAATACTATAATAGTAGAGGGTTTCAATACCCCACTAACATCACTGGATAGATCCTCAAGAAAGAAAATTAATAAAGAAACAGCAGACTTAAAGGAGACACTAGATCAACTCGATTTAATAGATACCTTCAGAACTTTTCACACTAAAGCAGTAGAATATACATTCTTTTCAAGGGCTCATGGTACATTCTCTAGGATAGAACACATGTTAGAAAACATAAAAGGTCTCAACAAATTTAAGAAGATTGAAATAATTTCAAGCATTTTCTCTGATCACAATTCCATAAAACTAGAAATTAACCACAAAAGAAAAACTGAAAAATACTCAAACACTTGGAAACTAAATAGCATGTTATTAAATAATGAATGAATTAGTAATGAGATCACAGAAGAAATAAAAATGTTTCTAGAAACCTATGATAATGAGCATACATCAACTCAATATTTATGGGACACAGCAAAAGCAGTACAGAGAGGGAAGTTCATTGCACTACAGGCATACCATGAGAAGCTAGAAAAAGCTCAAATAAGGAACCTGACCCTGCATCTAAACGAACTAGAAAAACAACAGCAAATAAAGTCCAGGACTAGTAGAAGGAAGGAAATAATAAAGATCAGAGCAGAAATAAATGACATAGAGGCTAAGGAAACAATACAGAGGATCAATGAAACCAGGAGCTGGTTCTTTGTAAAGGTAAACAAGATCAATGAACCTTTAACTAGACTCACCAAGAAAAAAAGAGAGAGGACTCAAATAAATAAAATTAGAAAGGACAGTGGAGAAATAACAACTGACACAACAGAAATACAAAGCATTGTAAGAAAATACTATGAAGAATTCTATGCCAAAAAATTAGACAACTTAGGTGAAATGGACAAATTTCTTGAATCATATAATCTTCCAAAAATCCATCTGGAAGAATCATAACACCTAAACAGACCAATTACAACAAATGAGATCGAAACAGTTGTCAAAAAACTCCCGAAAAAGAAAAATCCTGGGCCGGATGGCTTCACAAGTGAATTCTATCAAAAATTTAAAGAAGAACTAATTTCTATCCTCCTCAAGCTATTTCAAAAAAATTCAAGAGGAAGAAAGACTTCCAAACTCCTTTTATGAGGCGAGCATAATTCTGATCCCAAAACTGGGCAAAGACAACACAAAGAAAGAAAATTATAGGCCAATATTCCTGATGAATTTAGATGCTATAATTCTCAACAAAATATTAGCCAACCGGATCCAGCAATATATGAAAAAAATCATACACCATGATCAAGTGGGATTTATTCTGGAGAGGCAAGGCTGGTTCAATATTCGCAAATCAGTCAATGTGATTCATCACATAAACAAAAGAACGGACAAAAATCACATGATAATTTCAATAGATGCAGACAAAGCATTTGATGAAATCCAGCACCCATTCATGCTCAAAACTCTCAGTAGAGTGGGAATACAGGGAACATTTCTTAACATGATAAAGGCCATCTACAACAAACCCACAGCAAACATCATACTAAATGGGCAAAAATTAAAAGCAATCCCCTTAATATCAAGAACCAGGCAGGGGTGTCCCCTTTTACCACTTTCATTCAACTTAGTTCTGGAAGTCCTAGCTACAGCAATCAGACAAGAAGAAGAAATAAAATGCATCCTAATTGGAAAAGAAGTAAAACTGTCATTATTTGCAGATGATATGATATTGTATATAGAAAACCATAAAGTATCAGTCAAAAAACTACTGGACCTGAAAAGTGAATTTACAAGGTGGCAGGATATAAAATTAATACTCAGAAATAAGAGGCATTTTTACATACCAACAATGAACTGTCAGCAAAAGAAATTAAGGACACAACCCCCTTCACTATTGCAACCAAAAAAATAAAGTACCTAGGAGTAAATTTAACCAAGGAGGTTAAGGACTTGTACTCGGAAAATTATAAAACATTGATAAAAGAAATCAAGGAAGATACAAACAAGTGGAAGCATAGACCGTGCTCACGGTTAGGAAGAGTAAACATCATTAAAATGTCTATATTACCTAAAGCAATTTATAAATTCAATGCAATACCAATTAAAATACCAATGACATACTTCAAAGATATAGAACACATATTCCAAAAATTTATATGGAACCAAAAAAGAATACGAATAGCCTCAGCAATCTTAAAAAGAAAAAATAAAGCAGGAGGTATCACTCTTCTGGATATCAAGGTATACTACAAGGCCATGGTACTCAAGACAGCCTGGTACTGGCATAAGAACAGGCACATAGATCAATGGAAAAGAACAGAGGACCCAGAAATAAACCCACACCTTTATGGACAACTAGTATTTGACAAAGGAGGAAAGAACATACCATGGAGTAAAGACAGCCTCTTTAACAAATGGTGTTGGGAAAATTGGACATCTACCTGCAAAAAAATGAAGCTAGACCATCAACTTACACCATTCATAAAAACAAACTTAAAATGGATAAAAGACTTAAATGTAAGCCGTGAAACCATAAGCATCTTAGAAGAAAACATAGGCAGCAAGCTCCCGACATCTGTTGCAGCAATATATTGTTCAAAAAGAAGAAATGTGTCCCCATGTTCGTGGCAGCATTGTTCACAATAGCAAAGATCTGGAAAGAGCCCAAGTGTACATCAGAGGACGAGTGGATTAAAGAGCTTTGGTACATATATACTATGGAATACTACTCAGTCATAAGAAATTATTACATCGGATCATTTACAACAAAATGGATGGACCTTGATAACATTATACAGAGTGTAATAAGTAAAAGAGAAAAAAACTGAGAACAGCATGATTTCATAAATTGGTGGGTCATAAAAGCGAGACTATGAGACATGGACAAGAGTGTGGTGGTTACGTGGTGGGGGAAAGGAGGAGAAAAAAGGAGAGGGGGGAGGGGAGGGGCACTGGGAAAACCAGATAGAAGGTGACAGAGGACAATTTGACTTTGGGTGATGGGTATGCAACATAATTGAACAATAAGATAACCTGGAGTTGTTTTCTTTTAACATATGTACCCTGATTTATTAATGTCACCCCATTAAAATTAATAAAAATTAAAAATAATAATAACATTAAACATATAAATCATTCTCATGTATTACAATCCATTCATTTCCTACTGCTCATCTTCATGGTTGCGGGTGGCTGGAGCCAATCACAGCTGTCCTCCGGGACAACACCAAATTTTTATTGAATAATGCGTAACGTACAGAGGTTGTTGTGAGGTCAGGAAGTAAACTTCCCTTTTTTAAATCAAGTAGTCAGCTAGCTAATTGCAGAAACCCTTTTGATGAAGAAATTGGCTAAAAGAAAAAATGATGAGGAGTATCGTACTTTTCAGCAGGAATGGACAGAGGAATTCGCCTTTGTGGAGAGAGCAGGTTCTTCAGTGTGTCCAATATGCAATGATAAAATTGCATTGATGAAACGGTCAAATATAAAGCAGCACTTTGACACACGCCACACTACACTTGCATGGAAATATTTAGCGGGGGACAGCAGAAAGAAAGCATGTCAAGAGCTACTGTGCAAAGTGCAAGCTAGTCAGCAGCAACTCTGTGTTTGGACCCAACAAGGTGACTGAAATTTGACTAGCTTTGCTGGTGCTTTAGCAATTGTGAGAAATGGAAAGCCATTCACAGATGGGGAGTATGCCAAAACATTCATGCTTGATGTTGCCAATGAACTTTTTGACGACTTTTCTGATAAAGGCAAGATAATCAAATGAATAAAAGACATGCCTCTGTTGGCAAGAACTGTTCATGATCATATCATCATGATGGCAAATCAAATTGAGGCAACACAAGTGAAGTACATAAATGCAGCACCATTCTTTTCTCTCACTTTCGATGAGTCAACAGACATAAGCCATTTATTCCAGTTCAGATGATTGCAAGGTATGCTGTCGGTGACACACTATGTGAGGAAAGTCTTGCTGTTTTGCCTTTGAAAGAGACAACAAGAGGGGAGGATTTATTCCAGTCTTTCACTGAGTTCCCTAAAGAAAAAAATCTATTGATGGATAAACTTATTTCAGTGTGTAACTGATGTTGTGCTGTGCATTGTGGGGAAAAACAGAGGGTTCGTAGTGCTTCTTTATGAACATGAAAAGAGACCCATCCTAAGTTTTCACTGCATCCTACACCAGGAGGCACTTTGTGCTCAGATGTGTGGTGAGCAGCTTGGTGAGGTGATGTCGCTGGTCATTCAGGTGGTCAACTTTATTGTTGCCCGAGCTTTAAATGATCGCCAGTTTAAAACACTGCTGGATGAAATTGGGAATAATTATCCTGATCTGCTTTTGCACAGCAATGTGCGTTGGTCGTCAAGAGGGAAGGTGCTCAACCATTTTGCAGCTTATCTGAGCGAAATCTGAACTTTTCTTGAAATGAAAAGCGTCAAGCATCCTGAATTAGCTAACACTGAGTGGCTCCTGAAGTTCTACTATCTTGTGGACATGACTGAACATCTGAACCAGCTCAATGTGAAAATGCAAGGCATTGAAAATACAGTCTTATCCTTTCAACAAGCTGTGTTTGCATTTGAAAACAAGCTGGAACTCTTCATCATGGACATTGAAACAGGTTGTTTACTACACTTTGAAAAACTGGGAGAGTTTAAAGATGCATGCACAGCAAGTGACCCTGCTCAACATCTTGATCTCCAGCAGCTAGCAGGCTTCACATCTAATCTCCTGCAGTCATTCAAAGTGCGTTTTGAAGAATTTCATGAGCGCACTCGTCTTTCTAAGTTCATCACTCATTCATACGAGTGTGCAGTGGACAGTGCCAACCTGAGTTACATCCCCAGTGTCTCCATCAGAGATTTTGAGCTACAAGCTGTTTACATGAAGGCCTCAGACATGTAGGTGAATAAGTTCAAGTCACTGAAGGAAGATTTGGAAAGACTTGCACGACAGCAAGCAGAGCTGATGAGCAAACACAAGTAGGAACAAATGAAAAAACTTCAACCTGTGAACCAGCTGATTGTCAAAACTTGGAACACACTTCCTGTCACATACCACACAGTGCAGCGAGTATTGCTGTACTGACAATGTTTAGCTCTATGTGTGCATGTGAGCAGTCTTTCTCAGATCTAAAGAGTGTTAAGACCAACCTATGATCACGTTTAATGGATGGAAGTCTCAACGCCTGCGTGAACCTTAACCTCACCACATATCAACCAGACTACAAAGCCATCAGCAAAACCATGCAGCACCAGAAGTCGCATTAATGGTAAGAAATACTTTATTCATCATTGGTTAGTAACAGCATAAGAATGTTATTAAAAAGAATTCAGAGACTTATTGTACTTTAAAAGTTTTGGTCTTACATAAAATGCACACATTTACTTATATTTAGTGTTAAACATATTGTGTGGCTCTGACGGAATTACATTTTAAAATATGTGGCGTTCATGGCTCTCTCAGCCAAAAAAGGTTCCCGACCCCTGGTGTAGAGCACCTGGATGAAATGTAGTTAATTTTAAGACTAATTGTACATATTATTTATTTATCTTTCTCATTTTCTATCCAAGTGACCAAACAGGTCTTATTAAGTTCTAATATCTGCTCACTAGAACCATATAAAACCAGTCCCAGGTTTATATCCTTTTTAAAGCATTTTAAAAACGAGACTAGCCCTTCTCTTAGTACTTGCAATGGGACAGCACTGCCAGGTCTGTAAAGGCTATTCCAAGGACCTAATTTACATACTGGGTTGTGTAACTGCTTCTTCCAGGAGCACTCTGGCCCCTCAGCATGGGTAGAGGATGGAAGAGCGCTGAGTGAGGGCATCTGCTGTCAGGTGATAGATGGCTCACTGCCTAGGACAAATCCCTTGTCACTGCCTTAAACAGGTGGCAGGAATCAGGACTGCTGAGTCAGCAGTCCTGGCTGGTACTGTAAATATTCAGACAGCTTCATATTTGCTTCTACACCTCAGACCCCTTCTTGTTCCCAATGCTCAAATCCAACTTCTTGACCCAAATTTAAAAAGAAGCACAGGCCCGAAGGCCCAGAGCCCAAAGGTCCAGAACCATTGATAGCCTAGTAGACTTTGAGCAATGAGTATATTAGAAATGTAATATAGTAATTGGTTTTTCTTTTTTGGTTCACTCCCTTTTGATTGACATAAATTCCTGTATGAACAGGAAAATTTTAGGGACATATACAGAAGGCAGCAGGTAAAAGTTGTTGGAATATTTGTAATGGGATTGAGACCAATGACCTAACATAAAAGCTATCTGGTACAAATCTTAACTTTCCCAGCTTCTTAGGTGGTAGGTTCATTGACACCTTAAAACAGGAACAAGTCTAAGAGGCAGGGGCAGCAAGAGGCTACACTCAAACTGAATTTTAAAATGTTCTGAAAGGAAGGAACTAGGCCTCTGGAGTGAGAGACAGGCAATAGAGCAAACAGCCAATATAATGAGTAAATGGCCTAACACCTCCACCTTTGGACTTGGAGCCTCAGAAACATAGTGAGGTTTCATAAAAAAAAATCATCTGAGGCCAGTGGTCAAATGTGAGGGCATGTGTTCATCCCTGTTTTTATCCCATTTCAATCCCAAGTTTTTATCCATTTGTAATTTTGTAAGCAGGGTCAACCCTAAACAAAATTGAGCTGAGGGTAGTGGCCCCAGGGCTCTGGTGACTCTCAACCCTTGAACTCCACTATTCTCTGGGTCCCTCTACAGGTGACCAGTATCAGGATGCTGGCAGAATCTCTTTCTTCTTCTTCTTTTTTTTTTCCAGGTGAGAAGAGGGGAAATAGAGAGACTCCCACATGTGCCCCAACTGGGTTCCGGCAAGCCCCATCTGGGGCTGATGCTCTGCCCATGTGGGGTCATGCTCGCATCTGAGCTATTTTTAGCAACTGAGATGGAGGCTCCTCAGAGCCATCATCAGGGTCGGGGGCCGATGTGCTTGAACCAATCGAGCCATGGCTATGGGAGAAGAGAGGGAAAGAAGGGGTGGAGGAGAAGGGGGAAGGGTGGAGAAGTAAATGGTCGCTTCTCCTATATGCCCTGATTGGGAATCAAACCCAGGCTGGGCTGATGCTCTACCACTGAGCCAACCTGCCAGGGCCCAAAAGCTCTTTCTATGGAAACTTCTCACTCTGTCCCTTGAGCTCCCTCCTCTGTCACTGTGTTTATGTCCGCTTAGGGCACATACCCTGTTTTGTTGTGCAGTTACTAACATGCCTATGAAGCCAAGCTATATTTTCTTTGGCAGAATGAAGTCTTCTATATCTTTATATTCTCCTGCAGGACCCTGAAAATGTTGGTACTCAATGAAGGTTTGCAAAATTAATACACATCAAGAATGGACAATACATAACAAAATTATTTCTAATAGAATTTCAATCTCTGTAACACCAGAATATAGTAAAGAAGGGCTTTCTGTACTTTTATGTATTTTCTTATGTGTCTAATCAGCTTCTACAGATGTGCGTAAATCTACAAGTAAAATCACTCTTTGCTTCCTGGGATATAAAACATACATATAACTCATTTTCTTTCTTTTTATATTGAAATTTGAAATTTTATGAGTCATAATTATAAATCACATTACAGTATTGTCTTCTCCCAATACTAACTTGAATTTTCAGCAATTCATAAAGTTTGCAATCTTTCAGACTACCATAACTATCACTAAATATTAATGACAATAAGCTCTTCCTAGATCAACCTTTCATTTTTTTTTTTCACAGAGACAGAGAGAGTGTCAGAGAGAGGGATAGATAGGGACAGACAGACAAGAACGAAGAGAGGTGAGAAACATCAATCATTAGTTTTTCGTTGCCGTTGCAACACCTTAGTTGTTCATTGATTGCTTTCTCACATGTGCCTTGATTGCGGGCCTTCAGCAGACCGAGCAACCCCTTACTGAAGCCAGCGACCTTGGGTCCAAGCTGACAAGCTTTTGCTCAAGCCAGATGAGCCCGCGCTCAAGCTGGCGAGCTCGGGGTCTTGAACCTGGGTCTTCCGCATCCCAGTCCGACGCTCTATCCACTGTGCCACTGTCTGGTAAAGCTAGATCAAATTTTCTTACCTTTGGCATTTTGCCCTCATGATTTCTGTGTCAATATAGAGTCCTACTTTATTGCGATTAATTAAATATGGTTTCAAGTCCCTTTTTTGCTTTCTCTTTCTTTTTTTTTTTTCTTTCTATTTTTAGCAAGAGAGAGAGAAACAGGAAGGGAGAATTTTCCAGGAAGTCATCTTTGCTGGTTCTTCCCTTTGTCCCAAATATCTCTCTTTCTCTATCTCTCTCTCTTTTATTTTCAGAGACAGAGACAGACAGACAGACAAGAAGGTAGAGAGATGAGAAGCATCAACTCATAGTTGTGGCACCTTAGTTGTTCACTGATTGATTTCTCATATGTGCCTTGATGGAGGGGTACTACAGCAGAGCGAGTGACCCCTTGCTCTAGCCAGTGAGCTTGGACTCAAGCCAGCAACCTTGGACTCAAGCCAGTGACCTTGGGCTTCAAGTCAGTGACCATGGGGTCATGTCTATGATCCCACGCTCAAGCCAGCAACCCGACACTCAAGCTGGTAAACCAGCGCTCAAGCCAGATGAGCCTGCACTCAAGCCTGCAACCTCAGGATTTTGAACCTGGGTCCTGTGCATCTCGGGCCAACACTCTATCCACTGTGCCACCACCTAGTCAGTCCCCATTTTATTTTCAAGCAACAAATTAAAGAAAATGATTTGTCTGTCTAAACTTTAATACATGCAGACTGGAATATTTAATGCCAAGAAGAATTTTTCTGTCTTTGAGGAGGTTCTTCTACTTATTTATAAATAGATTTTTGTTTATAATTAAATTTTAACACATGACCAAAATCTCTGCTTATATCAGCATTAAGATGATAAATTGATAAATAGATGTGTAGATGATAGCTAGACAGGATTATCTATCATGAGTGGAAGGTTGAACATGAACTTGGATTTATATTGTATGTTCATATAGCATAAAGGCAAAATGCCAATCAATCTTGGAAAATTTCTTCCAGGTGATAAGATATAACTTAGACATGAAAGAAAAAATATATAGAAGGACAGAAGGTTTAGCAGAGGGAGATTACCCAGCCAGAAAGAGAGGCCTACCTGAAGGAGTGGGAGGGGGTAGTGATGAGCTCTGCAGCCAGTTGAGTGAATGATGACAAATGGGCTCAATGAGAGAAGTCAGAGCAAAACTCTGAGTGAGTTTTAATCTTAATTATGTTGACTCACTAAAGATTGGGGCCAGTAAATGAATAGAGATTTCTTTACTATAGACATGGCTTCACTTATTTTTCCAGAAGTTTCCAGAGAAATATTGTTGATATATCATGAAATATACTCAATATGGATAAATATAATTTATCTGCATACACAGAAATCCTCATAGGTTAGTAGTCAATTATATTTATGACAATTGCACACAGACATATATATAGAAGGAGAAAGGATTCCCACAGATAGTCATATTGTAGATTTAGATTCATCTGTCAAGAGGTAGAAAGTAAAGTTACAGTATAAACTAATTGAAAAATTAACTATTTTTTTTTATTGTTTTGTTTTTGCACTGAGGTTTTCTCACCACAGAATGATGTATTTTCCCTGCATTCCACAATTTAAGAAGACTGTCCAAGAAGGTCTTTGAACCTGAGAAATCAAGAGTTAAGTTGCCTGGGAGGAAGCAACATATTTTGTTTAAAAGCATAAGTTACAGACCCTGGCCAGTGGCACAGTGGATAAAATATTGTTCTGGAGTGCTGAGGTAGCCAGTTCAATCCCAGGGTCACCGGCTCACTTCAGGGGTTTCTGGCTCAATCCCAAGGGCATTCACTCAACTCTCAAGGTCGCAGTTCAAGCCTCAGTCAGGGCACATATGAGAAGCAATCAATGGTACAAATAAGTGGAACAACATATTGATGCTTCTTTCTCTGTCTCTTTCTCTCTCTCACCCTTCCTCTCTCTCTAGCTATCTCTCTCTCTCTCTCAAAAACAAAAAGTGTAAATTGCAAAGGTAATAGAAGTGACTTGTCCAAAAGAGAAGAGAATTGGAAAAGAGGGAACAGGCCCACCCTAATCTTGACTCCTCAGGCCAAAAGGATGAGAAGGGGGAACACCAAGGGGTAGCTCCCTGGCGATGGAGCTGGACATTAAGCCCACAACTTTATGAGCTTCAGCAAGGGTCCCCTCTGACCAAGCTTGTGCCTGGGGGAAGACTCCCAAGGCAGCTGGCTGGAGACCAGGGCAACAAAAGCACCATGCACATGTAGCCATGGCAACCATGGTATAGCTATCAGGATGCTTTGGTTGTAAGCAACCGAAAAAATGACACCGGTGATTAAAAAGGATAAAGGGTGTCAAAAAATCAAAGGAAAAAAAACTGAAAAATGACGTCTCTGAAAGAACAGAAATCGGGGCAGTGCAGGGTAGCTAGAAAACCAACAATGTCTACTCTCCTAGCGACTCTATTATTAGAATGCTTTGGTTCCAACTCTTTTCTGTTCAGGTGTCAAGTATTCAACTCCAATTCAAACTCCCACAAAATTGAATGTGATTGGTTTAATGAGTTGGATGCCTACCCCTTGGCCATAAAAGGGCAGGATACATAGTTGGCAATCCCACAAAGCACTATACCACTGAAGGGGAGTCATTTCCCAAATGAACACGAGGGACTATTTTCTAAAGGAAGTAAACATGCTGGCTAAACCACAGTGTCGTTATAGAGAGAGACCACTGTGAGCTAAGGCCCCTTCCAACTTTCCTTGTAGTCACATCAAGCCAGGATTTTTATATGACCCGGTGTGATACCAGGGAGCCTCCTAATGATTGACATTTTCTTGTGATCTACTATAATAAGAGCATCTTGAGCCAGTTTTACCTTGATTTAGAAAAATAAGTCAATAAGATTTTTCTTGTGCCCAAGCATAGTGAAGTTAATTCATTCTAGTATGTTCCAGTGTAGTCGCTGGTGATTTTCCCTTTGTTTCTCCACGTTCACTTTGTAGCTTTCATTGATCCGCTCGGAGGCTGACCAATGTAGGCTGTATAAGGGCTCCCTCACTTTCTGGCTTCTGCCTGGGCTGAGCCAATAAGGGGTCACAGTTTGGAGAGCCAGAGGAGTATGAGTGTGCTTATTCCCCCACCCCTCCCTGCTGGTGGCCGAGAATGAGTGCATCTCTGAACTGAAGGGCATGGCTCCAGTCTGGCAGCCTCTCCTCACAACCATCTCCCCAGGTTCTCAGACGTGCTCCCTTCTCTTGCCCCTTCAGGGGAGAGAATGGCTTCAGTTCACCAAAGGGTCCTTCACCATTGTTGGTACACTCAAATAACTCCCTGGCCTACCTTATAAAAAGTGCCTTTAATAAACTCTCTGCAATTATTCCAGTGTAATATTCCATCTGTTTCCAACATGCCCTGATAAAAAACAAATTCAAGTGGAAGAATTGGGACAGCAATAGCCAGTGTGACTCAGCCAATCATACCATATTGGCAAGTACAAGTGCCAGTGCCTCCTTCTCCCAAAATTAAATATGATTTGAGCAGCTGCAGCAGCATATTCCTGCCTGGCAAGGAGCCACTGGTCACAGGAGTCCATGAAAAACCCCACTCCTTACTTCATACCAAAGCAATACAAATGCACGTTCAGCTATTTTTACACTTGAGGAGAAGGGGCAAGATGTGGCTGGGTTTGGGCACCATCACAACTTCGAGTTCTTCCACACCGGCTCACATAGATGCTGTCAGAGCCCATGTGCACCCCACTGGCTGTCATGGGCTGTGACAGCGTGATCTAGGAGGTTTGTGCCAATTGCCATAGGAGAAGACAGTGGCTAGACCACACACATTACGTATGTGTGACTGTACTGGTGCCAATTTGTAGCATGTGTTGTTGATCCTATTTCAGAAGCACCCAACAGTCAGGGAAGAGAGATATGTATTGCCAATCAGAGGTAGATTTAGGGGCAGAATGTCATGTGGTACCATTGTCAGACAGAATAGAATTGTCAGAACAAAAGCCATGCCAAAGACAGGTTGTGATTAGAGGTTCTGAGAATCACCTCCAGTCTCTAACATGGTAGGACAGACCAACTGCCCGGTAGTTTCTCCTATGGGTTGGGAAAAGCTACTGTGAATTGTCAGAGCTTTTTATACTAGAGTGCTAGTATCACCTTCACAAAGGAAAGGACAGGAATGGGTTAAATCTTAAAACCAAAGACTGCCAGAGGAAAAGGGTTGGTACATATAATTGAATAGCATGCCTGAAGAAGGAACCACAGAGAAGCTCTGAGTTGGAGTCTCTTTGAATTGATCTGGAGGGTTGCTTCTTCCTGTAACCAGGCAAGATTGTAAAGAAGACTCCTCCCACCTCTAGCAGATGCTCCAGCTGGCTCACTCAACATCCATTCTTGCTCCTTGTGTAACTTCCTGCATTGCAGATTCAAATGTCAGAAACTACATTTCTCAGACTCTCCTACATTCAGATACAGGGAGTTTGATCTTCAATATATCATTTGGGGGGACACAAAAAGAAGTCCTTTTTTTCCCTTTGTTTGGGAGAATTGAAGTTCACTCCAAAGTCTTCCTGTGGTAATTGGCTGCCTAGTTTGGTGATTGCTGAGTGAATTGAAAAATATTTCAACTTTCATTCAACAGAAGGTGTCTAGCATCTCAATTGATCCTTTTGTTGCTTTTGAAGCAACTCAGAGCTTCAGTAGCTCATATGGTATGGCATACCTTTACACTAAAAACTAAAAATGTACAACTGAGAGGGGGGGAAATGTTTTAATTAAATGACTCAAGGGGCATGTGATTTTCATGGACTTTAAGACATGATATTGTAAACATATCAATTTTTCTTCTACTGAATCTATAAATTTAATGCAATCTCAATAAAAATCCCAGAATTTTTAAAAAGAAATTGTCCAGCTAAACCTAAAATTCTTATGGAATTAAAAAAGGCCAAAAAGAGCAAAGGCAATCTTAAAAAAGATGAACAAAGCCACAGAACTTCCACCTTTAGATATTGAGACCTATTATAAAGCTGTGGTGATTAAGATAATATAAGAATACAACAGACACAAAAATAGACAGGCTGACCAATGAAATAGAACAGAAAGTCCAGAGAAAGCCTTAAATATATAGTACCATTAGAACATCCTTAGAGTACACAAAAATGTCTAAAATACTAAAGATGTCAAAAAATACTAAACTTAAAGAAAAAATTGATAAATTAGACTATATTAAAATTAAATAATTATGTTCATCAAAAATCACCACTAAGAAAATGAAAAAACAATTCACAGAGTTGGAGAAGTTATTTGAAATACATATATCTGATAAATGACTCATTCAGAATATATAAAAACTTCCTTTTGATTAATAAAAAAAGACAAATAAGCGAGTAGGAAAACAAGCAAAAGACTAGAAGGCAGCAATTCACAAAAGAGGATTTACAAATGGCCATTAACATAAAGTGTTCAGCATCATTAACCATCAGAAAACTGCAAATTTAAAAATACAATGTGATACAAACCTGCCAAAATGGCTCAAACAAAAAGGACAAGCAGTATCAAGTATTGGCATAACTTTGGAGAAGTGGAACCCTTATGTACTGCTGAAGAGGATGTAATTTGTTCAGCAACTTGGGAAAACCATTTCCTAGTATCTAGAAGAGCTGAATACCTGCAAACATTTCTGGGATGCCGGTAATATTCTGGACTTCGGTTTGTTTACTTCATGGAAAGCCATTAGCTGTATACTTTGTTCTGCATACTTTTCTTTATGAATATTCATTCTTAACGTTTGAAAGTTTTTTCTTTGATAGCTCTCTTGGATATTACTAAGCAAAAATATCAAAAATACCTCCAACTATCCAGTTGGAGGACCTAACTGGATTGTCATGAGAACTCTGAAACATAGAGTCATTACCCAAGGTGTCCCAGCTTGGGTCTCCCAAGAAGCAGATACTGCATCAGGGATACATGGGACGTGGACTCTTGGGAACCTCTGATAAGGAAATAAAAGGGAAAGAAAGAAAGCCAATAAAGGATCCATTATCAAACCAGTTACTAAGGGCAACCAAAGCTCCATTCCTCAGAGTGCTCTTGGGGACACTAAGGGGCAGGAAAGTCAGTCTTTTCCCACCAACTCCCCTCTGTCATGGGTTCAGAGATGTTCGCTGAGCCATTAACTTTCCAGCTTGTCTGTCATGTCCTGAGGCAGGTTGAGTGTGGTCCCAGGACCAGGGAGAAGTCTCTGGACAGAGTCACAGTTTTTTGCTGTAAGCTGCCTTCAATGTGCAGAGGAATGCTTCCCGAGGTGTGTCTGCTTCAGGATAGCATTGATATCACTCAGTTCCACTCACACCACATGGTAAGTCCCCTGTATCCTTAAGATGGTGACCAGTCACAATTAAACATAATAAAAATGGGTTGCAACAGGGGTTTTAGTGGGACACACTACATACACCTAGACAGCTACTCATAAATGCCCACTGACCTCGGTATTTTAGCCATGCTGGCTTCTCTGCTGTTCTTCAGTGAGGTCCCATCCAGGCTGTGACAGGCCACAGGCATGGCTGCAGAACTGCAATCTCCCCATTACAGTGATGGCCACAGTGCTACTTCCTGTTTCTAGTTCCACTCCTGTCACGGTGGGACAGCTACCATGAATAAGCCCGCCATATCCCAGATAATGTCAGAGCACTTCACAAATGGGCCCCATGGAAACCTTCTGGAAAAAGCTCACGTTCCCAAACTATTTCATCTCAGGACCCCTTTCTACATTTTAAAAATAATTGAGGGTCTAGGGAGACTTGTTTATATGGATTTTATCTATTGATACGTTCCAGAATAGAACTTAACACTAAGACATTTTAAAAAATGGCTACTTATTAATTGATTTAAAATAATAAAAAAGCCTTTACATTACCCAAATGATATTTTTTTCATCAAAACACATTTTTTTGGTTGTTGTTGTTCTACTTATTTATTCATTCATTTTTTTATAGTTTTATCTAGACAATTAATTTTAATGGGGTGACATTGGTCAACTAGAGTTTGGGTGATGGGTGTACACATAATCAAATGTCAAAATGATCTAGAGATGTTTTCTCAAAACACATTTCAGTGAGAAGAGTGGCATGGTTTTGAACTTCTTTTGCAAAAACACTCAAGTGTCTGGTTTAAAAGAAAACAGCTGAATGAACTTTCATGTCTTCTATACTCTCTCAGTTGTGATATCACATAGCCTGTTGTTTCTGGAAATCTCCACCATACATTCATGGAGAATGAGAGTAGCAAAAGGCAAATATGTCCTAATATCACTGTAAAGAGCAGTTGTTTCAACTAGAGGAGTGAGAATGAAAGTTCCTGGATTCATCAGGTGATTTGTATATGGTGCCTTCTACACAGTCATTTTAGCTATACCCATTATATAGATAACTAAAGTGAAATAGGTTATACACTTTTCCCAGGCCACAATGACAGATAGTGACCGTTGGAATTTGAACCTCAGTCTGAACCGCAGGGTATCCTGTGCGTTTCAGTTCCGGTATTTTTACCATCAGGTGACACTGCAAAGTCACGAGAATGTGACTAAGGCAGGATGCTCTCCAAAAGACACCAGTGTGGAAAAGTGAATTGCTAGCACCTTCTCAAAAGTAACCTGTGGAAGTTGACTTACCAGCCCTTTTCCCTCTTCTGTAACATGAAAAACAGTGATTTTTAACTCATAGGTCTATAATTATTAACTCATAATAAGTACTTATTAAATGGCTGTTAACTATTATTGCCTTCTTGAAACCCGTAAATAGCACAATAGAAAGTATTCCAGGATCCCTAGGATGGCATTCAAGGCTTCTTTCTCTCTGTGTCCTCTGCCTTATCACCTCACTCTCCGTCCCCATAATTGCAACCCCCACTCAACTCTGTGGCTCTGTGGAAACCAACCTCTCCTCCTGGAACACACATCCCACCCTTCCCACTGGGTCCCCTCTCTCAGGAGGCTTTTCCTGGTGCCCAGGTGCTCCTCCCTCATGGCTCCAAGTCTCTACTCACAGATGCAGCTGCCATGAGCTGAAAAGAGGAAAGCACAGCATGCCTGGACTGTCTGGTTGGTGAACAGCTGCTGTCCCAGGACCACCAATATCCCCACCCGACCACCCTAAGGTCCCTTGCCCAACGTGGCCTTCTCAGCTAGAGTGGCAAAGCAGATGACTACCCTGGTGACAGTTCTGGGATTCAGAGAGGGTATGTGATTTGTCTGAGCTCCCACAGATGCTAAACGACATGGCTGGGATTTGAACTCTGGCACCAGAGCATGTTTCCCTCTAACTGTGCCATGGCAGAGCCCAGTTGGATGGCTAGCCACTTGTCTGCAACGCACTCCCCAAATATCCCACTGACAATGGCAGCTTGCCTACAGGGAACAGCAGGTGTCAACCCAAGACCTGGCCAGGAGTGGGAGTCTGGGCAGTAACACGGTGCTCAGCACAGAATCATGACCCAACATCTGGCTCAGCGGATCCACCGGCCGGAGGGTAGATCATTGGCTGAAAGCCAACTCTGTGTGGGGAGAATCGGCTGTTTACTGGAGATAATAAAACAGGAAGCATTTCAAAATTAAGGTATATGAGTTTTGGCAGGGAAAGATTTGATGACTTAATGATGAGCACTGGAGGCTAATTTGAAAACAGCAGAGAGCTCCAGCTATACCTAAAATAGTAGGCCGATCTATTACAATGGAGTGTGCTGACAAGCCTGGAGACAGAATTATTTAAATTGGATGGGGTAGAGAATTCTCAGCATCAGATGATGGCTTTTTTCTATTTAGGATTAATGATGTGGTGCTGGGCCTGTTCAGGTCGGAGACCTGGCTGTGTGGGTGGCACCTCCTGTAGGCTCGGATGACTAGAGGTGGCTGTCAGTTCTGCTGGAGGGGTTCTCTGTCTTAGGACAAGGGAGAAACTGAAGCAATCAGCAGCTCAGTGAGTTCCCCTCACATCTGATTGCCCCACTTCCTCCTCTGCCTCTGGAATCTGCACAGGCAGCTCTGAGTTACCTAAATCAAGGAGGGGAGGGAGCTTGGCCAATCTGTAGACAGTTTAGTGTTTTGACCAGTGCTGCTGATGCACCAGTGTGAGGTTGGTTTCTGGGATGTGATGATGAATTAAACACCTTCCTCATCCTGGACCTGCGTACATTATAGTTACAGGAGGAAGGCGAACAGGCAAGTTCAATGTGATACTCTAAGTGATTGCACAGCTCCCAGCATGGGCAGCTATGGACTGGGATGCTGATCTAAGCTCCAATCAACCCAGAAGGTGTCCTGAAGAGGCTGTAGTTCCCACATTGAACAGGGGAAGGTGATACTGAGGGTGCACTGGCTGACAGTGGCTGGCTTTGTCCTCAGGGGCCATAAGGTCTCACTCTATACATAGTGCCTGGTATATAATAGGTCTCGGATAAATGCTAGTTCTCATTTCCATTCTCTCCCCTCAGTAGAGTGGCATTGACTATTGTTTTGTATGTTGTAGACCACTGAGATTAGAGCAGGAAGGAAGTTACCTGAGAGTCGCTGGTGCAAGCAGCTCAGTTTGCAGACGAAGAACATGAGACCCAGAGACCGAAAACGTATAAGGATCTGTGGCTGGCAAACGTTTCCCATCCCTCTTGACTATACAGTGACCTTGCTCCCCTGAAGAGCTGGAATTCCTTTATATCCACCAGAAAGGGACTCTGCTTGAGGCCTCGATGCTGGCATGTGTGGTTTCACACCAGTGTGGGCACTACACAATTAATAAGTACATTCAGATAAACAACTAAGTGAATGGCATCTCTAGAATTGATCCCTAAGCATCTCTGTGAGGAGAGGAACACACCTTCCCTTCTTAGGTGGGACCAACCAACGAGAGGGACAGACACTTCACACCCATTTGGCAGTATAAAGCCCATGATATGGCAAAGAGCTCACTGGACGTTGACCTCAGACAACAAAGCAAGGACTAGTGGCTTCTGACAGCCACCAGCTTGGAAAGGGTCTGGATTGTATCCATTCAATTAGTAAATAGTTATGAAAATTCTACTCTGAGGTCTGTGATAGACTGTGGCAATAATGTACCCCATATTTGTTTCCCATTTATTGCACCAGTTTGGGGGTGGCAGGTAAGGAGTGGCCCGGCATGGCTCAGTTTCTGGTGGAGATGGTCGCAAGGGAAAGGGACACCTCTACAGTGGAGCTTCTGTCAACCAGGGGGACCAGACGGAAGAGAGTCAAGGTCAACATAAATGTAAGAGGGAAGGGCAGGCACTATGAAGCCTGCTTCTAGGCATTTAGAGAAAACAAAACTATGAAAATGATACCAGACTATTTCCTTTATAAGTCTCTGAACAACAAACCAATTCCTCTGACTTGTATTATCTTTACTCTGGGAACATAAGGAGATCTGGGCTCTACTATGTCCCTGTGTTGTGGGAACTACAAAGTCACTTCTTTGTATCTACAAAGAGAGGATACATGTAATCAACTCACATGACTATGTTTCAAATGTGCCTAGAGCTTTCAAACATGGAAAACCCTGTATCACTGCCAGAAACCAAGCTGTGAACCACAGAAGCCTAGACATGGTTAGGTGTGTCTCCCTGTGGGAATAAGGCATTTGCACGACTAATATCAAAACTCTAATAAAGAAATGCACTGCAGGATCTTGCATCTTGCCTTAATCTACTCTATTCCTCTTGTCCCCTAAAAGAAACCATTTTCATTCATTTTTTTCTACCTTCCATTGTTTTTTATACACATGCAAGCAAAAGTGAATATATGCCCATTTTCCTCCGTTTTTTTTTATGCAGAAGTAAGCACTGAACCATTTTGCTTCTTTCTCTCCTCCACTGAATAACATGTCCTAGTAATCATATTGTGTCAGTATAAAGAGCACATCCTAATTCCTCTCCTAGTGGCACAGTGCCCCGTCATGTATTTGTGGCATGGCTTTCTTTTAAACTAGTTCTCTTTTTCATTACAAACAATGCTGAAGATTTTATTTCATTACAGGGAAATGAACATATAAATTCCAAAAGTGGGAATTTCTGCCTCAAAGAGGAAACACTGTCATAGCATTACTAAATATATAAATAAAAATCTAAGTCTGAAGAAGGTTATTTTCTGAGCATTTTAAAAATCACCTTTTCTGCCCTTGCCAGTTGGCTCTGCAATAGAGTATCAGCCTGACATGTGGAAGTCTCAGATTCAATTCCCAGTCAGGGCACACAGGAGGGGCAACCATCTGCTTCTCCTTACCCCCTACCCCCGTTTCCTTCTTTCTTTCCCTCCCACAGCTATTGCTCGACTAGTTCGAGCAAAGTTGGCCCCGGGTGATGAGGATGGCTCCATGGCCTCACCTCAGGCATTAAAATAGCTTGTTGCCTAGCAACAGAGCAGCAGCCCCAGATGGGCAGAGCATCACTTGGTAGGGGGCTTGCTGGGTGGATACTGGTCAGGGCACATGTGGGGGAGTCTGTCTCTACCTCCCTGCCTCTCAATTTTTTTAAAAAGTCACCTTTTCTAAGGAAATTGATCCAGAAGATAGGACAGATGATCTCATTGCCACTAAAATGTTTTGTCACATTCACAGTGGACCAGGAGAAGCACCATGTGTGAAGAATCACTGTGGTTTAGCTCTTTTTTTACAAACACTGAATCTAAACCTCGTGATTTTCTTGGCATTTACAAAAAGGTCATTTCTGCCTGGGGTTTGTAACCCTACAAAGCTTTTAACGGAGCGATAGACAAAATGACAAATTCCCCACACTGGAGGCACTTTCCTGGAAGCAAGCAGTGTGGCTACACAAACCACCCTGGGAGCTTTGCAAACATCACGGCAAATCCAATCCCCTGGCCATCTGTGGTTTCCTGTCTATGGGTGGGTAGAAACCCAAGCTGCCTCTCTGGACCTCAGCAAGTGTGCAGGGGCTGGGGCTGGACCCTGACCACCACCATCTGTGTCCACCCAACAGATGCCTTTCTGTGAGCTCAGGGTTCCTGCCTCCTGTCTGAACAAGCACAAAAACAGCACACTTCAACCTTGTCCTCATGAAAACTGGTCTTCAGGGAGCTCACATACATAGTTGCATGTCTGAGGTCATAAAGGAACCAGAGCTGAACATGTGGCGAGGACTAGAAAGAGGTCAGGAGAGCCAGCACCTGTACCTCTGCCAAGAGGAGCCTTCGATCCCAGCGGCCTGTGCAGCAGGCTGGGAGGGGTCGCTTGCCACAACACAGGAGGTTGCTGCACCAGCACATGACAGATGACTCAAGCTAACAGGCCTGGGATAGCAGGGTGAGTGCGTGACCCCTCCAGAGGACTCTTAGGTGATTCTGCAGCCAGGGGTGTCCGCCAGAAGGCAGAAAGATTTGGGGCAAGATTTGGCACAGACCCCATTATGGAAAAAGTTGTGCTTGTCTTCATGGTCACTGAGTCCTCTTTTGTACAGACCCCTCTTTGCAGTGTCCCCACTGTCATTTTGTACCTGAAGTATGGCCCAAGCAGGTAGAGTAATAGTTTCCCATTTAAGTCTGCCTATGCAGCTCAGAAGCCTGCAATGATTCCCATTTCTTTCACAGCGAAGGGCCGCACTTGGGCTGGCCTCCCCTTCCCTCTGAACTTATCTCTTCCCAGTCTCCTCACTCTCTCTAGCCACCAGGCCTCCTTGAGGCAGTTTGGTCACCATCAGAGTCCCACCTCCCAGCTTTGCATTTGCCAGTCCCCTTGCCTAGAACACCCACCCCCTATTTGCTTCTCTCTCAGACCTTTCCTGCCTGTCTGACTGAAAAGGGTGTCACTAACCGCCCCCGCCCCCCTGTAATTCCCTACCTCCCTCTGCTTTACTTTCCACCAAAGTACTTATCACCATCTACATCCACTATTTATTTTACTCACTTGTTTCTTCATCATGTCCCCCTCCACTCTAGGACACAAGCTCTGAGATCACGGGCTAGTATTTGTCTTGTTTACCACCATAGCCCCCACATTTAAGGCAGAGCCTGGTATGCAGTAGGAGCTCAACTACCTGGGGAATTAGTGAACACAGAAACAAGGGGATGCATTTCGTCTAAGCAACCTCATCTCCCTGGTCACTGAAGAGAACCATCTAGAAACCCATGTACAGTAACACTGGATCACTGTCCCTCTCCCTGTCCTGCACCATCAGAAATAATGTGTTATCCTCACTACATTTTCAATGAGAAAGGCCAATGTTTAACAACAGAGGGAAAGAGCTGTCCCGCTGCTATTCCATGCCACAGTGAAGGGAATTATTTTGGATAGGGAGCTTTCCTGAATGTTTGGGGCTCACCATGCCGCCTGCACAGGTCAGGGAGGATGAGGGAAGGGGCTGCCCGGGTCTCTGTCCTGGGTCTGCATAGCCGGCCGGGGGCTGTATGAGACATAGAGGTTATGAAAGCATATTATGTGCTGGAAAGCAAGCTCTGATGCCCGTGGTTAGCCTGGGGATCATCAGCCGAGTGTGACCCAAGCACCTGGCTACCACAGCTTGGGTGCTGTGACCTTCATGAGTAAATAGCAGGGGACATTGTTCCTCTTCTACCACTCCCACCAAAGCCAGTGTCCTAGTTCATTTGTATTGGACATCCAGGCTGAATGTCAGTCACTTTTAAAACATTTTGTTTCTAAAGTGAACTAATGGTGGTTGATATTCTCTTTTATCACAAAGAAAAAGATATGTATGTAATATATAATAAAATTTTTAAAATTTTGTGTGTAGAATATAGACATATAAATAAATTTGTATTTACATACACACACACACACACACACACACACTCACACACACACACACACACACACACACACACACACCCCAGGAGAGGCAACCCAACATGCTCTGCTGTAGTCCTTTCTTCTCCCCCAGGCAGCCAAGACCTGGGGAGGGCTGTCCCCTTCCGCACTTCTGATTTTCCGATTCCCAGGCTGACCATGGGAGTGTTATGCTGGGCTCAATCTGATGTCTTTCAATATGGCCAGATTTCATCAAGGCCAAAAGAGCTCATGCTCTGGCCATGAAGGAACATGAAAAGAAACAACTAGAAGAAGGTGATTATACGAGCTCTCATGGATTCCAAATCCAAGCTGCCTGAAGGAACACTAGTGCTCCTGGTCTCCCTTCCATGAGCCTTTCGTGCCAGATACCAGCAGTCAGGTATGAATTGTTGACTTGGATAAGACGTGTGGCCCTATTCTCTGGAGCCCACCCTAAGACAGATTGAGCTGTCTGTTATGATGGGTGTTTAAAGAAAGGACAGATATGATGGTAAAAGCCCGTATCTGTTTCATGACTATATAGACTACTAGCCATCCTAAGCTTTTACTACAATCACTGTTACTGCTGAGAAAAAAAATCTGAAATGTCCTACCTAGATTAAATTAGAGAAGGCTTGAGGGTGGGAGGAAGAGGCAGAATTGACTAATCAGTAAACAGCTACAGGTCAGAACCAACACAAGACTGATTACATTCCTGAACATAAACTGAAATTCTGAATTAACTTCCAGGTGACTATTTCCACAATCATTTAGAGAACAGCCAAATAGCCAACCACCAGGTGTCACCCTGTCGTGCTTATGCATGAACTTTCCGGACTGTTGCCCAAACCATTCTGAAAGAGCAAACACTCCTTCCTTGAGGACTATCCCAGAACTAGTCCTGCTCCCTCACCCCACCACCTTTCTTTATAGCCAGTGAAAAGTCTTTGGAAACATAACATCTTACATGCTGTCTTCCTCACCGAGCCCTGCTGCTGGTGGTTCAGACATCACGTCTCAAGACCTGGTCCTTTTCTACTAGCGTATGGCTCAATAAATCCTTTCTTTCAGGAAAGGTTTTTGCTGTAAAGGGTTTTTTGTTTGTTTGTTTTTGTTGTCTGTTTTTTAACATATACTCATCATTTCTAAAAAAAAATATTATTTATTTTTCCATTGAAATTATTGGAGTAACACTTGTTAATAAAATTGTATAGGTTTCAGGTATACAATTTTATAGTATATCATCTTTAGAGTGTTTACCAACCCATGTCTTTTCTCATCACCACTTATTCCCCTTTACCCTCTCCTATCTCTCTCCTACCCCCAAATCCCTCTTGCAATCACTATATTGTTGTCTGTGTCTATGAGGTTTTTTCCTTGGCTTAATTCCTGCACCTCTTTTATTTATATTAGTTGAATTCATGTCCCAGGAAGACTGAAGTGCCATTATCTATTTGAAAAGTAATAAAAGTTCTGCCTGACCAGACAGAGCGTCAACCTGGGACACTGAGGACCTGGGTTCGAAACCCCAAGGTCACCAGCTTGAGCTTGGGATCATAGACATGACCCCATGATCGCTGGCTTGAATCCCAAGTTCGCTGGCTTGAGCAAGGGGTCACTGGCTTGGCTGGAGTCCCCTGGTCAAAGCATGTATGAGAAAGCAATCAATGAACAACTAAAGTGCCTCAGCTATGAGTTGATGCTTCTCATCTCTCTCCCTTCCTGTCTTTCTCTCCTTTTGTGTGTGTCTCTCTCACTAAAAAAAAAAAATAAAAATAAAAAAGTAATAAAAGATCTAGGTTTGGCCATTTACTGTGTTTTATTTTATTTTATTTTTTTATTGATTTGAGAGAGAGAGTGGGAGGGAAAGTGGAAGAAAGAGGGAGAAAGAGACAGAGAGAAGTATTAACTCATTCTCCTTAGTTGTTCCATTTAGTTGTGCACTCATTAGTTTCTTCTCTTATGCCCTGACCTGAGATGGAAACTGCAACGTCTGTGTGCTGGGACAACTATCCACTGATATACCCAGCCAGGGTCCATTTTCTGCATTCTTAAAGCAAACCAGGTCACAGTGAAAGTTCTGCATACTTAAGTCAAGGTCACTGACTGCTTCAGTTTGCTAATCCACTGCTCTCCTTTCAGAAGTCTTTTTATCTCACCTTTTTGTATGCTGGGGTGCCTGGATTTCCTTCTGTCTGATCAGCTACTCCTGTTCCATCTCCTTGGCTGCACCCTCCTCCACCAGACTCTTCGTGTGAGGTCTACTGTTCAGTGCTACAGTCTGAATAAATCATCTGTAAACAAATGACTTTCCATTTTCTATTTTACTCCTGGCTTCTGGGCAACGGGCTCACAGTCCAACTTTGTCTCTTTGGTGTTTCCACCTGGATGGCCGAGGAATGTCTTGGACATCAGATGTCCCACATGGCATACTGATTGTTCCCACCTCTCCTGGGTGCTTCACCATAGTAAATAATGACCCTCTCCACCCAAATTGCAAAAGCCCAACTTGAGGGCTACTTCTGGATCCCTTTTTCCCTCAAACCACACTTAATGGAGCAACAAGCCCTGTCTACTCTGCCTCAACAACACTTCCCAACGTTGTCACCTGTTCCGAACCATTGCCTGATTTCCTGACTGGGCTCTGTGCTTCCACTCTCACCCTTTTCGCTTTCATTCTCCCCTCAATAGGAGGGTGATGCTCTAATAGTGCACCTCACATCTCTCCTCTCCTTAGACCCTTAGGTGGCTCCCGATTATTCTGAAGCTAAAGTTAACATTCACAAGCATGTTAATGTGATTGGAAGATCATCACTTCCTTTGTCTCCCCTCACAAGCCCCCTCTTGTTGGCTCTGCTCTGTCATAAGCCTCCCACGTACCCTGCCCCCCAGCACCCCGGATTACAGGTGTCCTCTGTCTGAGCACCTCTTTCACTGGTTCTTTTTTATTTTTCTGGACTTAACTTCCCTATCATCTTATCAGAAAGACGTACCCTGACCACCCTCCCTGACATGCCCCTTCATGCCCCTTCATGTGTGTTAATTTATTGTCCTCAGTGTACTTACTACTATTTAATTATCCTGCTTGTCACTGTTCATTGCTTGCCTCCCACACCAAGTGACAGATCCATCAGAATGAGATTCTTGCTTTGCTCCTTCACTGCTGTGTCCCTACTGCCAAGCACAGTGGCTGGCACATAGTAGGTACTCACCATGTAGTCATTGAATAAATAAGTAATGTCAGGCACCTATAAAAAAACCAGCGGATTTTTTGTTCTTTATTTTCACACTATATTGTGGGCATTTCTTTTAGTACATTCTTCTAGTATCTCATTAAATGATGCTTCTCGTTCATGTGGTAAAGATAAATGAGATGGCTTACTCTGGAGCATATATTTTAATGGAGCTGTTAGCAGGTGTTAATTATACACCACTGAGCATCCTTCATGGCCGCAGGCAGCAGCCTAATGAAGAGCATCAGTCACACCCTGATGGGCATGGCCATGCTGCAGAGGAAGTGAAAATGTGAAATGAGAGTGAAATAACCCATTCAGTCAGTCCTCCGACCCACTCAGATATTCAAGCTCAGAACACAACCCTGCAATGGTCTTCCTATAAACCAGCTGTGACCTGAGCAGCTGGGGAGTGCCCCCTGGTGGCTCCCTAGGGAGGTGGCACATACTCCCACCTTTAAGAGATTTGGGCTCTTCCCTACCTTGGCCCCTATTCTCAGAGTGACCCTGATATCCTCACAAGTTTCCCTAGTGGCCACTCTCAGCCTTTACATGTGCTTTCCAGAATTTTATTTTCTGCTCTTCTCCAATTCTCCCACTCCTTTCTCAGGTGGAGGAAGCACCTTTCCCAAGCCCTCACCTGGTCTGCAAATTGCCTTCTAATTTCTCTCTTCCTGTGATCGAACCTTGAATGCCAGGTGTTTGAGTCTCAATGTCATAGAAATGAATGCTGATCTCGGTACAAGATCAAGCAGATGGAGTTTAATAGGGGTTGTAGGGAGGGGTCTAGGGCTTGGGAATGAGAATGACATCAGTTGTGCCACGATTGTCATTGGGTGGTGGTTGATCCCAGGGTACTACAAGTTGTTTTCTATGATCAGTGGACCACTCAAAGGGCCTGTAAAATAATGCTTGCACAAGTATTCTAGTTACCACTTAACTGAAAAACATCTACAGGCAGTCCCCGGGTTATGAACAAGATAGGTTCTATAGGTTTGAAAATGTTTGAGCATTTATATACACAGAAAGGTAAAAATAAATACTATGTTAAGACAAACATCTGTCTAGGTTGCACTTAATACCTGTCTTGTTTGTAAACGACTGCCTGTATTTTGTAGAACATGATGTTAAGAAAGGATGTTATCATCATACATTAAGGATGCGGCTAAGTTCATTTCAAAGGCGGAATTTTACTGATAGCAAAGGGTCATCATCAGGACTTGAAGACGGAGTACTTTCAGTCAAGATGCAGTCCAGGGCTACCCCTATCCTGTCTCATTCCTGCCTCTGGTACTTTATCCACATTATGTCTAGAATTTTCTTCCTAAAGCAAAAGTGGGACCCCTTTGCTCATGGCACATAGCTCAACATTTTTTGAGTGAGGTATCAGGACCCCCATATCTTCAAGGAGGGCAGCTTAAGGGGAGTTAATGGCCCCCACGACTGCCAGCTTTGTAGCCTGGCAGGCTGTCTTTCCCGAGCAGCCCCTGCCTATATTTCCAGCCTCACTGCCAGCCACTTTCCCATCTGTCCCAGCACCCTGAGCATTCTGTCCCTCCCCTCTGCTGCCTCTTTGTATCCTGAAAGCTTCCATCAAAACTCAAAATGCATGTCCTGGTTGTTCTGACTTTATAACCCAGAATAAATCCTATTCCTTCTACTAAAGTTCTTTTCCCATCACTTTCATTTCATTTAAATTGTTTTATTTTATTTGTTATCTTACCTGTCTTTCCTCCTCGAGGGCAAGTCTGTGTTTGACTCAACCTTTCTACACCATGCCTAGCACAAAGAACACTCTAAAAAACTGTGTTCAATGAGTGAGTGACCACTGAAACACTATTAAAAACAATAAACCAATACAGTAAAGTCACAGGATAAAAAGTTAATATGCAAAAGTCTATTGCTTTCCTATACACCAATGATGTAATTTTGGAAAATAAACTAAGAAAAAGACAATTCCTTTTATAATTGCAACAAAAACACCAAAGAATAAACTTAACAAAGGATGTGAAGGACCTATATATTGAAAACTACAAAACATTATTAAAAGAAGTTCAAAAAGACACAATGAAATAAAAAACATTCCATGTTCATGAATTGGAAGAATCAACAGAATTAAAATGGCCATATTACCCAAAACAATATACAAATTTAATATAATCTCAATTAAAATTCCAATGTAATTTTTTAAAAGAATTAAAACAAAAATTGCCAGGTTTGTATGGAACCATAAAAAACCCTGACCATACAAAGCAATCCTGAGAAAAAAAGAATGAAGCCAGAGGTATCACTCTAGCTGACTTCAAATTATACTACAGAGCCACGATAATCAAAACAGCATGGTATTGGCAGAAAAAAAGACATACATACCAATGGAACAGAACTGAGAGCCCAGAAATAAAACCACATATATATGGACAAATCATTTTCGAGGAAGGAGCCAAAAACACACAATGGAGAAAAGAAAGCCTCTTCAATAAATGGTGCTGGGAAATTTGCAAAGCCACATGCAAAAGAATAAAACTTGACTACACATTGTCCCCATGCAGAAAAAATCAACACAAAATGGATCAAAGACCTAAATATAAGATTTGAAACAATAAATCACATAGAAGAAAACATAGGTACTAAACTGATGGAACTTGGCCGTAGAGAACAATTTATAAATTTGACCCTAAAAGAAAGGAAAGGTCAAAATAAACCAGTGGGACTACATCAAACTAAAAGCTTCTGCACAGCCAAAAAAACTGAAAACAAAATAAATAGGCAGCCAACTAAATGGGAGTTGATATTTACAAATAACAGCTCTGATAAAGGGTTAATATCCAAAATATATAAAGAACTCACAAAGCTCAGCAACAAGCAAGCAAATAATCCAATTAGAAAATGGGAAGAGGACATGAACAGACACTTCTCCCAAAAGAACACACAAATGGCCAAGAGATAGATGAAAAGATGCTCATCTTCACTAGCTATTTAGAGAAATGAAAATCAAAACTACAATGAGATACCACCTCACACCTGTTAGATTGGCTATTATCAACACAACAGGTAATAACAAGTGTTAGAGAGGCTGTGGAGAAAAAGGAACCCTCATCCACTGCTGGTGGGAATGTAAAGTAGTACAACCACTATGGAAGAAAGTATGGTGGTGGTTACTCAAAAAATTAAGACTAGAACTACCACATGACCCAGCAATCCCTCTACTGGGTATCTACCCCCAAAACTCGAAAACATTGGTATGTAAAGACACATGCACCCCCATGTTCATTGCAGCATTTTTCATAGTGGCCAAGACATGGAAACAATCAAAGTGTCCCCCAATAGAGGATTGGATAAAGAAGACGTAATATATATATATATATATATATATATATATATACACACACACACACACACACACACACACACACACACACAATGGAATACTACTCAGTCATAAGGAATGATGACATAATGCCATTTACAATAACATGGATGTACCTTTAGAACATTATACTGTCCCAGTAGAACCCAAGCTCTATTTCAATCAGGTGTCCTCAATTCAACTTCCCCACACAGTGGGACACTTCTGCTTATCAGCAGGGCTGGCAGCCTCTTCAAGACTACTCTTGAGGTGGCTATGAGGATTCTACTGATCAGTGCCAAGACCAACTGCCACCAGAGGAAAGACATGACTGACACACAAGTTAGTTGCAAGAATCACAGAGGTAGTTTATTACTCACAAATCCTTTTGGTGTGCCTAGGTACAGCCTAAGGGGGCCCCGTTAGCAGTGCTCCTTTTGGCTGTATTTGGTCAGAGCGTGGAGACAGTCCACATTAACCTTGAAGCCTGGGGGGCCCCTTAGCTTTAGTACCTTCTCTGGCCAAAGCCTTCTAACAGGTGTCAATCTACAGGATTATCACCTCAAACCACCTTTTTGGGAGTTCCTGGAAGGGAGCCCTTTATATGTTAATCTACTGAAATGTTACATCAAGCCACTTTTAAGGTGTTCCTCGGGAAGCTTCTTGTTTATGTTAACTTATAGAGTAATGTCATCAAGTCACTTCTTATCTATATATAACTTCACACACACACTAACTGTGCCCTGCACGAAAGGCAGAGTCTGTTTATCCTGTCTGTACACACTATATTAATTCCTATCCAGATGGCATAACTTTATTTAATTTTCTCAATTGCTTTTAATATTATATCTTGATTGTTTTTATATATCTTCCATATTTTTCTATATTTCTATATGTTTAATTACTATAACATTATATTGCTGCACCATATACTAAGTGAAATAAGTAAATAAGAAAAAGCTAAGAACTGTATGATTCACACATAGGTGGGATATAAACCTGAAACTCATGGACATAGATAAAAGTGAAGTAGTTAACAGGGGAAGGAAGATGTGGGGGAGGGGTGGAGGAGAGGGAAGTAAAGAAGGACAAATATATGGTAATGGAAAATAATCTGACTTTGTGTGATGGGCATATAACAATCAACAGTTCAAATGCTATAGAATCATTTACCTGAAACCTATGTATTCTTATTAATCAATGTCACCCTGTTAAATTTAATTTTCAAAAGAAAGAAAGAAGGGAAGGAAAAGAAGGGAAGGGACAAAAGAAAAGAAGAAAGAAAGAAAGAAAGAAAGAAAGAAAGAAAGAAAGAAAGAAAGAAAGAAAGAAAGAAAGAAAGAAAGAAAGAAGAAAAGAAAACCATGCACAACAACCAGGAGCCACTAAGTCAGCTTCATTCCTCCAACCTGTGAAAAACTGCTTTTGCTCAATGAGCAGAAAGACACAACACTAAGCAATCTTATTCTCTAAAATGGGGGACTTTCAGAAACTTTTCTGGTTGAAATCATGTCACTAAGAATGGACTATCCCCTCTTCTACCTGAAAGATCCAAGTGTCCGGACGGACGCGGAGAAGCAGCCTGGGTTTCCAGGGTTGTGGACTATACAGTCTACATTTCTCTTAACCCTGTAGTTTCCAGGGAAAGGGGATGCTGAGTCTACCCTCAGTCTAGGCTGATGGTAATTCCTTCAGACAGCAGCCCTGCTTTGCTTTGAACCCATCAAAACAGGGCTTTATTTGTAAATCCCACCATTTCCACAAGTCCTATAACAGCCTCCTTGCTTCCTTTGTTTGATGAGTTACTGATTCCCTAGAGCACAGTCTGCACTGTAGCAAGTGAATTAGCTTCACAGTGGAAACACATTTATCTCTAGTGATCCCGAGGTCTATTCCTTCAGGCATTCCTGGGAGAGTGATCCCTGAAAGTGCACAGCAATATGTAGAAGTTGAGAAATGACTTTAAAAGCTTAAGATATATAGTTCTCTGGGTTGGATAGATAGATAGATAGATAGATAGATAGATAGATAGATAGATAGATAGATAGATAGATAGATAGATAGATAGAAATGGAGTATAGTAGGGAGTCACTGGGAATTTTTGGAGTCAGAAAGTCCTGGGTGAAAGGTCCAGCTCCCCACTTTCTAAGTGGGTGTTACCCAACCTGTCTAAGCTTTCATCGTTTTTATTCTGGGGTGCTGCGAGGATTCAATGAGGTAACGCCTCAGAAATTTTATTATGGTGCTTGTCATATATTAACCACTCTGTTAACTGTACCTATTTGTAAACTAGGAATGGATATTAATTTGAGATGAATCATGAAAAAATAAATATATCAGCTTTGTTGCAGTTGTAGAATTTGGGGTGACTTTCTTTTACATCTATATTGTTTTTTTTTTATTGTGATATCTCCCTTTTCTTCGGGGCTCACAGGTAGACCACAGGCCTGCTTCTTCTGCAGTTTTCCCTTGGTCAGTTAATGGAAACTGTTCTTCCAGCTGCTCAAATCAAGACACCTGGAGTCATCATGGGTCCTCCCTCCCCCACCTCACATCTAAATAAGTAAATCCTGTTGGCTCTTGTTCAAAACCCCACCACCTGTCACCACCTTCACCTCTAGATCCTGGTCCAATCAACCATACTCAATTGCCTTGGTTACTGAAAGTTCATCCTAACTGGTCTTCCCACTCCTCCCATTCTTCACCTTCAAGGCATGCTCCCCTCAGCAGCAGCCTTTTAATATGTAAATTTGACTGTACCCTTTTATGCTCAAAACCCTCCAATGACAACCACCTCACCAAAATTTTTACCATTCCTTACAAAGTTCTACACAAACTGGCCCTGGTCACCTCTCTGAATTTCTCTCTCACCCCTCCTCTTCTTCATTACTCCACAGTAGCCACACTAGGTTCTTAGCGATTCCTGGAAATGCCAAGGATGCTCTTACTTCAGGGCCTTTGCATGTGCTACTCTTTCTATCTGGAGCACATGATTTTAACATGGTTCCCCTCCTCACCTGCTTCAATTCTATGCCCAAGTGTCACCTTCTCAGAGATGCCTCCCTGGCTATTGTGTACATGTACGTAGACACACACAAATACATACACATAGAAGGTAAATTCCTCCATTCCCACCACACCTTATCATCTATATCCTGCTTTATTTTCTCTCACAGCATTTATTGCCACTGGACACACCACGTATTCACTTTCTATTTGCTTATTTTCTATCACTAGAAAAAAATGGTCAGGGACTTTCTTTGTTTTGGTCACTACTATAGTTCCAGCATGTAGCACAAAGCTGGCATAAAATAAATGTTTGATTAATATTTTTAATAAACTATATGAATAAAATCTAAGGTTTTAATGGGTGTTAATTATTTCCCATGCATTGCTGAGCGAGAAAGATAATATCATTTTTCCTTTTCATCACATGAAACAAACAATTTAAAAAAGTAAGTGATTTTATCCCAGGCACATCAGGACCAGGGAGTTCTCACTTGCTGCTCTGGTACAGGAAAGCAATGGACTTCGAAGAGTCCCCAGAAGTCAAGGGCTCATGTACATGTATACACACACACACACACACACACACACACACACACACACACACACACTTGCATAAAGTGGTGTAGAAGAAAACCTCACCAAAGGAAGCAGGTGGTCTATTGCCAGGCCACCATGAGCAGCAGCCGCACTTACTGCCATTTTCAGAACTCTAAAGCAGCTTGTTGGCTGAGCCCTCTGAGTCAGGCTGAGTATCCGCATGCAGTGGTTCTCGAAGAACAAGCCCAGAGCAGCCACAGCTGCATCTCCTGGGAGCTTGTTTAGAAATATGATATTTTGACGCCAGCAGACCCACTGGCTCAGAGTTTGGGGGACTGGGCCCAGCACTCTGCTTTAACAGGCCCTCCAGGTGATTCTGATGCACTAAGGTTTGTGAACCACTTACCTTAATGAATAAGTAAGAGCATATGAGCAGGACAGAAAGTATGAAAAACTGATAGAATTGTTGTCTAATGTTGAGTTTTGACTTGAATGTGTCAGGCTGTATAAATCTGAAATAACATCGGAGATGAGGGGAACAGGAGCTTTCTGGAAACTAGAAATCCTGTTGCTTCCCCATCACTGATCTTTCACCCCAATCCAGCTGTTTCTGTCCAGCTAGTGGGAAATGGATTGACAACATCTCTAGCTTCCCAAGGAACAGGTATCTCTGGCATCATCACAGCAACGAGTATCACTGCCTGCACCAACCAGGCGGCTCTCCTCAGGTTAAGAATCAAAGGGACTAAGTGGGTGCTGGAGACTGGGTAACCTTCCACCAGCTCCAAGCTGCCTGTGCCGCACTCGCACCCCATTCCTGCCCTGAATATGTGAAATAGGGGGCATTACAGAGTGGCCTAGAAATACAGGACAATAATGAAGTCTGTAGAAGGAAAAATAGAGCCCAGGCCTTCTGTCCTAATTACACCACGCTTTTAGCTCCCAGTGAGCAAAGACGACTGTGGTTAATAATGTCATCGATATCAATCCATACTGATTCTAGATCCTGGAGTCCATCACATAATCATTCAGAGAAAGACACAGACACTTCTTAAAATGACACTTCCCTGTTTGAGCTCCCTGATACCTTTCCATCGCACTTAGAATAAAATCCTAAACCCCTCACCTCCACCACCACCAACAACAACAACAACAAAAGCAAGCAACCTAATTAAAATAATGGTCAAAGGACTTGAATAAACATTTCTCCAGAAAAGATATGCAATGGCAAACAGGCACATAAAAAATGCTTAACATCTAATTATTAAGAAAAAATGCAAATCAAAACCGTGAGAGATAACTTCACCCCATTAGGATGGTTATTATTAAAAAGTTAAACAAAACATAAAGTTAACAATGTTAATGAGAATGTGGAGAAATTGGAATCCTTGTACGTAGCTGGTGGGAATGTAAAATGGTGCAGCCATTGTGGTAAAAAGTTTGATGGTTCCTCAAAAAAAATTAAACATAGAATTACCATATGGCCCAGCAATTCTTCTTCCCAGTATATACTGAAGAATTTAAAGCAGGGACTTGAACAGGTATTTGCACAGCAGTGTGTATAGCAGCGTTATTCACAATAGCCAAAAGGTGGAAACAACTCAGATATTCATTGATGGATGATTGAATAAATAAAATGTGCTGTCTGCAAGCAATAAAGCATTATTCAGTCTTTAAAAAAAAGAATGAAATTATGACACATGCTGCAACATGGATGAACCTGGAAGACATTATGCTAAGTAAAATAAGACATACACAAAAGGACAAATATTGCATGATTCTTCTTATACAAGGTTCCTAAAGTCATCAAAGCCATAGAGACAGAAAGTAGAATGGTGGTTGACAGGGGCTAGGGAAGGGGAGAATGGGGAGTTAGTGTTTAATGAATACAGAGATTCATTTTGATTAAAAAGTTCTAAAGATAGATGGTGGAGATAGTTGCATAACACTGTGAGTCTACTTAGTAAAACTGAACTATACACTTGTGAAATGTTTAAAATGGTAAATTTTTATGTATATTTTATCACAATAAAAAAAATGTCTAAAATCCCAAAGCCCTCTCTTAATCTCACCCTCACCCATATTTCCACCAATCTCATAGTGCTCCACCCCTTGCTGACAGTACTTCAGCCACACTGTTCTCTTTTCAGTTCCTCAAATGTGGAAGCTCTTTCTTGCCTCAAAGCCTTTGCACATACCCTTCCTCCTGTCAAGAACATTCCTTCCTGTCTTCTTTGCAAAGATAAGTTCTTTTAATCATCTGAATCTGCGGCAGAAACTAGCTATCTGTTCACCAAGCTGCTTCCTCTTCCTCCTAGACACACAGCTAGACCTTATTTCCCAGCCTCCCTTGAAGTTAAATATGTCAAGTGACGGTGAGCAAAAATAACATGTATCCCTTATGGCTTGTACACCCCTCTGAAAAAAACACGATGCAGAAGAGCATTGCAGCAATAGAAGTTATGTATTGAAAACTGAGGAGCCACAAGTTGGAAGGGGCCAGAGTCCCTGAAACACTCCATGAAAAAGAGCCATCTACTGATTGGTAATACATTTTGGATTTTACATGAGAAAAAACTTGTCATTGAGCTATTATCCATTTTGGGGGTGTTGCTGTTGTGGATAAAACAGTCTTACTCTAACACAAATCTTAGGTAATGATATTCTCTGTCCCACCAACATCTAAGAGCTGTCCCACACTCCATTATTTGTGTGTCACCCAGTATTTTTTTGGTCTCTCTTTGCAGTTTATAAGTTATTTATTCATTTAATATATTGGTTTTGGTACGTTTTCCCACTAGCTAGTAACCTTCTTTGATATTCAAACTGTGTGCCTGGTTTAGCTCTACATTTCCCAGTGCCTAATAAAAGCTTAATGAACATACACCATATTAATGAATAAAAGCTAAATTTCAGCCTAGGTGTTGGTCCATTCTGTTAGAGTCTCCTCTGCAATCATGCTGTGTTACAGGATGTGTCTTCATTAGTCCTCTGCTTGATAGTCTCAGAGCCTTCTGAAATTGTCACATCACATTTTTGTGTAAATGCTGCAGTTAACACTGTCCTAGACAGGCCAAGTTTTCCCCAAGGTGGGTTTACATTCTTCATGTCTAGCATGTAGTAAGCAGTCAAATGAATTAAGCAAGTGAGTGAATAAGTCAAGGGAAGGACTTGACACCAATCCCATCTCAAGTCAGAGGCAGAGGGCAGAATACAGCATTGACAAGTTTAGCTTATTTCTTGTCTAGACAAGTATCATGAGTCACCACATCCCAGGAATGGAGTATGGTCTGGAAAGAGCGCTGGCCAAGGAAGCAGGAGACATGGGCTCAGAGCCCGCTCAGTCCCCAGCTCCCTGTGCACTCTCTGGCAAGTCACCTATCTCTCCCAGACGCAAATCTCTAATTGTAAATTATGGAATTTGGACTAATCAATATTGAAAAGCCATTTTAACTTTAAAATAACATTATTTAAACCTTAGCAGCCAAAGAATAAACAAAGAACAATGCTCTGCCTGTTTTATTTCAGAAGACATGAACCACATGGAGCTATTGAGAGCTTGAAATGTGGCTAGCCCAGATTGAAATATGCTGTGAGTGTAAAATGCACACTGGATTTCAAAGACTAGGTATTTTTTAAAAAGCATGTGACTATTTCATTCACAATTGTTATATTAATTATATGTAAAAATAACATTTTTATATATTAGGTTAAATAAAAGATACTATTAAAATTAATTATACCCATTTTGTTTTGCCTTTCTTTAATATGGTTACTAGAAAATGTAAATTACACACGACTCACACTGTGGACAGCACCATTCTGTGCCATCAAGAGTGCTCTAATCCAGCTGCATAATCCAAAATGGGATGCATAAATCATTGCTCCTAAATTCTTTTTGGAATTCTCCAAATTCATTGTGAAATGAATCCATAAGAAGTTCACTAAAGTGGAATTACTTGTATTAAAATTTCAATATAAATATGTGCCATGTTTTGTAACCAGTTTATTTTAGGTTGAAACTATTAGAAAGGAAACAATTGCAGTGATGGAATTCCAAGCTGAAACAATTTTGATGGAGACAGTGAAAGACACACACAAAAAAGGATAGCTTTTCCAGATGTGGATAGTCCTCCTTGCACCCTTGAACTTCAGATGTAACAGCTGTGTTACGGGGAAAGCAAAGTAAATGTCTTTTCTTTGTTTTACTCATTTCAGACATGACCAGAGTATAATCTGAGACAGTGGCTGGGGCCGGATAGAGTTATAAAAAGGAGAATGTTGGGTAAAATAAGTGTCCACATGAGAAATCTGAGGGAAGCAGAGTGGGACTAGAGCGAGAAACCAGGAGAGAGCTATGGGGGTGGCTTACAGAACCAGCAGCAGCAGGTCAGCATCACCTAGGAACCTGAAACAAATACACATTCTTGGGCCCAACCCAAATGGTCAATATGGGGCCACTTATCTCTTTCCCAGGACTTTTCTCTCTCCACAGAGTCTTGGCAAAACACTCATCTAGGGCTGGGGTTTCCAAGGATTAGATGGCAAAGATTTTTGTGGTCGAGCTCAGGCCAGTATTGTCACACATTCTTCTCTTAAACAACCCACCCCCATAGAGCAGCTAGAATTATCTGAAGGACTTGGGGAGAAAGGTACCTCCCTTGTCACTTTGGGTCTTAACTGTCAGTTAAGTTTTTCTCCTACCTGTCCACCTAACCTACTCTCTCCTAAGGGACCACATCACCTTTGTAGAAAAGATTGATGCATAGAACTATGAATCCAGGACTTTACAAGTGAGTCATTCAGACACCGAAAACATGTTAAAAAATAATTTATCTCTAGATGCAGTTTTCTGGTCTCAGTAATCAAGCACCAAAGACAGTAGGGATGAAGAGCAACACCCAGCCAAATTTGTTTTAATAGCAATAAGAGTCGTTTTAATTCTCAATCATGCCCTTAATGAAAGTGGAATCTAAACAGAAGGCAAATGAAAAAGTAACACTTTTAATGCCCAAAAGTCACCTCCTAGGAAGTCCCCATCTCAGTCAGGGCCCCATTGTTGATCTTCCCCTTCATTCTTCTTCACAACACTTTCCACCATGGGAAATTATATGTGTATATATATTTCTTTCTTTCTTTCTTTTTAAATTTTAATGGGATGGCATTGATAAATCAGGGCACATATGTTCAGAGAAAATATTTCCAGATTACTTTGACATTGGATTATATTGTGTACCCATCACCCAAAGTCAAATTGTCCTATTGTACTCCGTCACCTTCTATCTGGTTTTATTTTTGCCCCTCCCCTCCCCCTACCTCCTCCCTCACCTCTCCCTCCCCCCGGGTAGCCAGTACACTCTTGTCCATGTCTCTGAGTCTCATTTTTAAGTCCCATCTATGTATGAACGCATATAGTCCTTAGTTTTTTCTGATTTACTTACTTCACTCAGTATAATGTTATCAAGGTCTATCCATGTTGTTACAAATGATCCGATGTCATTATTTCTTATGGCTGAGTAGTACTGCATAGTATATATGTGCCAAAGCTTTTTAATCCACTCATCCTCTGATGGACACTTGGGCTGTCTCCAGATCTTCACTATTGTGAACAATGCTGCCATGAACATGGGGGCGCATTTCTTCTTTTTGAACAGTGCTATGGTGTTCTTAGGGTATATTCCTATAAGTGGAATAGCTGGGTCAAAAAGGCAGTTCAATTTTTAATTTTTTGAGGAATCTTCATACTGTTTTCCACAGTGACTGCACCAGTCTGCATTCCCACCAGCAGTGCAGAAGGGTTCCCTTTTCTCCCCATCCTCGCCAGCACTTATTCTGTGTTGTTTTGCTGATGAGTGCCATTCTGACTGGTGTGAGGTGATATCTCATTGTGGTTTTAATTTGCATTTCTCTAATGATTAGTGATGTTGAGCATTTTTTTTTCATATGCCTATTGGCCATCTGTATGTCCTCTTTGGAGAAATTTCTATTCATTTCTTTTGCCCATTTTTTGATTGGATTGTTTGTCTTCCTGGTGTTGAGTTTTATAAGTTCTTTATAAATTTTGGTTATTAACCCCTTATCAGACGTGCTGTCGAATATGTTCTCCCATTGTGTGGTTTGTCTTTTTATTCTGTTCTTATTGTCTTTAGCTGTGCAAAAACTTTTTAGTTTGATATAGTCCCATTTGTTTATCCTGCCTTTTATTTCATTTGCCCATGGAGATAAATCGGCAAATATATTGCTGTGACAGATGTCGGAGAGCTTACTGCCTATGTTTTCTTCTAAGATGCTTATGGTTTCACGGCTTACATTTAATTCTTTTATCCACTTTGAGTTTGTTTTTGTGAATGGTGTAAGTTGATGGTCTAGTTTCAACTAATATAGGTCTCTTCTACTTGACCATAACTCCTTGGGAGCAAAAACCTTGTTTATATTTTCACTTGTGTATCCTCAGGTGCCTGGTTCATATTGGGCATTGGTAATATCTACCAATGGAATAAGTATCCAAGATGTGCTTTATAATTATGAAATAACTACAAGACTTAGTTTTCTAATATTTTTATAAAAAATAATATGCAGTTTGTAGAAGTGTTGCGGTCAAGAGCAGCAGACAGGTGAGAGAAAGGGTCAGGGCTCTATAAGCTTCAGTTTGTCCACAATAGCTTGAAACAAAAGTCAAAAGACTGTGTGAAAATTCAGACCATAACCCCATCTGGGATGAAAGGGAAGGGACGTTTTTCTGGGAGAAGACTTCCCCATATAGTCGACTCATAACCAAAAAGGAGATGAGAGGAAAACTCTGGAAGTTGATTTTGGTTTAAAGAAAGCCAACCTCCATGGTGAAACTTTTCAAGTGTGAAATAAGAAACAAATTCCTTCCTGAATTATGTATAAGTTGGATCAATTCACAACTGTGTATTTATTTCATGTTATTTTCTACAGTTATGTGGGCTGTACCTGCCCATCACTTCTCAGTCTACACAGTTCTCTGACCTGAAACCCATTACGTCACATTCCAGTGACCAGTGTTGACACCACATGGCTAATCTGTGGGAATTCCCATGCTGAGGACAGATAGGTCACCAACAGTAACTGTTGTTAATTGTTTCTCCTCTTCCACTGTTAAGAGAACCTTCTCATCTGAAGATACCAGAAGAGTGGGGATAAAAAGATACATCTCAGAAACACCCCCTGCAAAGTTTATCTTTTTTCTCCTCACATCTACAAATCCCAGTTGTTCAGCAGGCAATATTAGTAGGCCACTTCTCTTGCACTAAATAAATAAATAAGCTTTGCAGAAATGAACAGATGGAGGAAAAATTCAAAGCAGCATGTGGGCGTTTCAGGCTCAAATCCCATTAACAGATAACAGGATTTATAACAGCAGCTCCCACATGGAGCTTTGGTAATTTTAAATTTGTGTATAATAGATTGGGCTCCCCCTTCCCTCAAATTATCTGCATTGACATCCTTACATTTGGGTCAAACTTCTTCCTCTAAACTAAAGTGTCAATGCTGCCATTCAAGAAGTATGTGTTAGGGGCAGCAGGGGTTAGGTGAGAAAGGGGCCTACAAGTGGACAGCACCAGGTCTTATCATTCATGTGGCTTTTTCTCTCTTTTTTTCCCAGGAGTTGTTCAAGTTCTGGAGGGATGGTGGGCTGGTTGCAGTAAAACAGAACCTGACACAAACAAAGGAAAGAAGATTACAAGCATGGATGTTCTCAGTAACCCAAAGACATGGCTGCCTTGTTTCTATAAAACAAGAAAACCTAGACTCAAGTTAATGTCAAAATATTAAGAGGCACCACCTAGCACTCTAGCAAAGATATTAATGCAGTTCTGAAACTACGCAATGAGAGAAATGAGATCACTCAGGAACAGTCAGAAAAGGACTCTCAGAAGTAGATGGAAGAAACCCCAGGAATCCCTGACTGGGATGGGAAGGATATAAGGAGGTGTTTGAAGAGGGAGCTGCTGACTGGAAGCCATTGTTAGAGAGACCCATGCTTACTTGATTGTCCCCCTCAGTCTGATAGGGAAGTAGAAGCTTTGCTCTTAAAAAGTTCATTAATTAGCCTGACCTGTGGTGGCGCAGTGGATAAAGTGTCGACCTGGGAACACTGAGGTCGCCAGTTCAAAACCCTGCACTGGTCTGGTCAAGGCACATATGGGAGTTGATGCTTCCAGCTCCTCCCCCCTTTCTCTCTTTCTCTCTCACTCTGTGTCTCCTCTCTAAAATGAATAAAATAATAAAATAAATTAAAAAAAAACTGTTTAAAAAAAAAAAAAGTTCATTGATTAACTTAAAACTCAGGATACACAGGGATAAAAAATTCATGATGGCCATGACTCAAAATTGAAGAAAACTTATAGAGTTCCCTCTAGCCCCTGACCTGGGTACTAGCCTCAGAGTGTATGTCTCATTGAATCATAGGCCTCCAGAAATACAAAGACAAGTGAAGTTATTTTATAGCCAACTCATGTGGCCCACTAGAACACAGTAACAGAGAGTCAGTGCTCCCGGCACATCTTAAAACCCAGTAAAAATGTCACCCATGCTACACATCAATAAACAAATGTTTTCATCCTGTTTCAGCTTCAACTACTCAAAGAAACCTTCCTTGACTTCCCCTGACTCAGGTCTCCCCTTTAATTATTTCCATAGCACCCCATTCTTCATTGCATTTAATCTACCTGTAATCACGCACTTAATTAGTTGCCATTATATACTTAATATCTGCCTTTCCTGCTAGACTGTGAGCTCTGTGAAAGTGGAAAAACATGTTGATTTTTCTCACCATTTTATCACTAGTGCTTAAAAAGTATATGTTGACTAATTTTGGACTAATGGCCAAGAATAGTTTAGGCATTATTTATTAAGTAAAAAACTGAATAAAATGAATTAATAAATCAATAACATTTAATTAGAAAAGAGAGCTTATGAGATTACTTAAATTAGGATATTATACAAACCTTTTGATTATCTATAATAAGATCCAAAAAACGTAAATAGAATCTGGTGAGCTGGGTAGGTATATTGACTTTGAAAAAAATCCAATGAGAAGCCCCATTTGAAGATGATGAGCCAAACCCTTAACTTTAATGTTTGTCAAATATATATTTCTCCAATTTCTTCAGTAGGTCAAAGTAAGCAAAGAATGTCTTAATGTGTTTGGTTCTTGAACTGGATCCCTTGGGAGAACTGAGGTATCATTTCTAGCAATGATTACTGATGGTTATTACTCAAGAATTCAGAACGTGCACTGATCTATGCAAATGACATTGAGTCCGAAGGGCCACATGAAAGGAATCTTCACTCACTCCTCCCAATACACATAACTATTATTTACTAAGCTATATTTATTCTAAAGGTCTAGAACATGTCAGCCATAAGCATTTTAGGTGATTATAATGAGTTCCCTGTATTCATTAAATAACTTGAGTTTCCTACTTTTTTTTAGGTAAGATCAATCAGAATCCTAGTTGGATAATGATGGACAAATCCAGACATATTAATCTCATTGAATTCAGAAAGGCTGTGTGCCTGATTTAAGAGGGAGTACATATATTTTCTCAGTCTCTCACATCTGCTCAATGGCAGCTATAAGAACAGATATCAGTGTCTTGAGTTGTGGTGGCTGAGTGCATCCTGGAAATGTAGCATTCTCATGGAGGCTTAATGACAAGGTTTGACAGTTCACATGTTAGACTATGTAAGCTTTCTAAGATTTTCTAATCATCCAGAAAAGGAGAGAGCCCCAAAATAGACTAGACTCCACACCTACATTGGCGTGAAAGCTGTGAAAGAATGAGCATTCATGGTTGTGAAGTATTTCCTTTTACATATGCAGCTGACTCTAAAGGAGAAAATTCTGGCTTCTGAAATATTTTTCTGAGCAGCAGGAGCATTTACCAAGTTTATATTATTATGGCCAGTAAAATAATAGACAGAAGTTTGCTTATTGGTGAGTAAATTTAGTTTTCTATGGTGGAGTTTATAACTGTAAGAGAACAAATACAATTTCCTTTGACAACTATTTTTTAACAAACTTTGAGGTTTATGCAAGCATATAGTTTTGGGTCCTAACCTCAGATGATAATTTTCCAAAAGTAAATAATCTCTGACTGAGAGATTGGATCTCAATTAAAGTATTCTGTGCCTTTAATCAAAATTTAGGAAGAACTTTCCTGATATCTACAAGTATCAGAGAATACACAAATTTTTCTCTCTTTTTCTCTCTCTCTTCTCTCTAAAAATGAATAAAAATAAAATTTAAAAAATAAATATAACTAAAAGACATGGTTTCTTCCTTTGGTGAGAGTCGTTAGTTCATTGTATTTAAAGAACTACCAAATATACACACTGCTTAACTTCATCTTATCTTGCTGAGATATGTAATTGCTTAGTTCTGCATTATGAATTCTTGAGCCAATTTTATCAACAAAGTATTCTATTTCAAGAGATTTGACCCCATCAAAGCCTTCATAACCTATATTTTTTTAGATTAACCAAACTGAAATAATGTAACTTTAAGTTTATCATTTTTTATTTTCACAGGCTAGTTTTAATTGCATTTAGGGAAATAAAAGAGACATGATCATATTTATACCCCAAGGGCTATAGAACAGTTTATACCTGTTGTTTTATATAAAGGTGTATTATTGTATTTACCACGAATCAGCCTTTTTTAGCATGACTTTGTGGAGAAGTCTTATTCTCCTTTCGTATGGCTTCAGGAGAGCTGACAAGGGGGACTAAGCTTCCAGCAATGATCTATAAAGTGCTTTGTTTGTGGTAGGGGGAGTAGGGAAAATATATTTAAAAAGTATCAGCCTGTGTTCCACACACAGAAAAAAAATTATGTAAAGAAGGGCCCCTGGAACTTAATCAGAGCACTACTATATTTTAAGCTACAGGCTGGACTATTCTCTGTCTCCTTCTAGAAGAGCAGAATTTTAACCTTACCCTTCTTTCTCACTGTCACTGTCATCCAAGATGTACCAATCCCCCCACCACTCAGTCCTTAACAGAGACAAGCTTGGGAAAATACCTGAGGTTCGCATCACTCTCTTTATCCTCTGTCACCCGTGGCCTCTCTCCTCATTCTTCACATACCTCATCCTTCTATAAAAATCTAGTCTCAGGAAGTGTCCTGATCGACTCATGCACATCTAAGTAAATATGTCTAATGAACTGGCTATCCTCCCAGGAGTACTTGTTTTTCAATAAACAGTCTTAAGTCAAAAGAATGATACCTGCTGGTCCAGTTTCAGGATTCATTTACCTGGTGGCCATGAATGGATATTTTGGTGATTCTGACATCACACTCCAAGAGGTCCCATACTCTATCACATACTTGCAGACTTGTCTGGTATTCTTCTCCTCATCGCCCCCACTCACAGTCTAATTAGTTATCTCAGCTGTGAAATTCTCTCTAAGATCCAGAGCACTCTAAGCTCTGGCATATAAGAACAGGGTATAAAGGTCAGCTTCAAAAGTTTCTTGGATTTTAGTCATGGCATAGTCAGTCTCAGATCTAGTGGCATCAATCTTTCCATCTAATTCTGAGAGCAAAGGGCATAGGCCTGTGGAAATTGTAACTACTAAAAAGAAAGTGTCAAAACCCACAAAATGATACTGTTATCTTAAAGGCTAGGGGCTAAAAATATTAAGAAATCATCTGAGTGCTTAAATCTCCATGAAGAAGACAGTGATAAACAGGGCTGCTACTGACCAGAAGCAGCATGGATTAAACCCAACCCATCTACTAGACATCTCATCCCAATCACAAGCTCCTCAGTGATTGGAAGCTACTACCAAGCCACGTGCCAGTGCCCAAAGCTGTACAGCTGATAGTGTCCCTTTAGGGCATGGCCCATCACTTCACTTGCCCTGGACAGCAGGCAGAGTGGGGCCAATAGACCAGCTGTGTCTGATGCCCTTGCCGTGGGTGGACCTCACCACCCTTTTGACTCTACCCACTGAGTTCTGGCTTCAAAAGAAACTAAAGACAAACCCAAACAGTGTAGAAACAAGGGAATTTGGCAGAGTTTCCGGGCCAGTGTAGGATAGTTCTGAAGGAACTTGGGTTTGAAAAATCCGACAGGGACCCTTGTAAAACTATCAGTTCATTTTCATGAACACATGGAATGAAAACCTCTTTCTCTGTGTCAGATCTGTAAGCAGTGCTCTGTGTGTAGTACCTGGCACCGGGCAAGCAACAAGTGAAAGAAAATCAGAAATAAAATACACTGAGTCTATTTTCTCATCAAAGTTTAAAAACAAACCATCTTCGTGGCTGTATCCTAGGCATAAAACTTCACTTGACCAGATATTGTGTTCTGAGTCACATGGAAAATCGAAGTAGCCAGTAGCCCTTACATGTGTTGCTTATTTTACAATTATCAAAGGGGACTTTCTGAATAAAGCTGCCATTATTTGTTGAGAACCAAGCATGTGAAGGCACTTCATCAGGACACCGCATTCCTGTGTGACCTCATCTGATCTCAGCAAGCTTGAGATGAAGGCCAGAGAGGTGCGTGTCAGTCCTACATCCGCATAGTGAGAGAACAATGAGTGCCTTGTGATTTACTAAAAATCACAGCGTTAATAATTTATGAAACTAAGTTTATAACCCAGGTTATCTTACTCTCTCTTTAGGAATTTTCACCATACCAGTGGCTCCCCCGAGAATTTCTCAATCTAGGTGGGCAGAAAAGAAATGCGATTATCTAATGCAAAATATTATACCTCGTGAACAACAATACAGTTAATAAAAGACAAAAGAAGTCAGAAGGAAAAAGTCTGGTGGAAGGCTGGAATAGTGAGGAAAGACTTCCCAAAGGATGCAGGACAGGAGTTTGGGCTCAAAAGTGTGTATAAGAAGGATAGTTGAATAGAAGTAGGGAATTCTGGACATAAGAGTGTAATTAGGATGGTTTCAAGGTGGGAAGAAACCATTTGGCCAGTCTGGCTGTAAAGGACAAATTGCAGAAAATAATGTGAGGACAGTAACAGGAAGTCAGATAGTAGAGGGCTTGTAGGAAATGAAGCGTCACAGAGAATCTTGAACAGGGGAAAGTTATAAGAGCTTTAGAAACATTCTAACCTATCTAAAGTCTTGTTATTTTTCTCTGGAAACTCTATGAGTTTATGGTGCATGAAACAAAATCAGGAGAGAGAAGGAACTAGAAGTGTGAACAACATCTAAACATGTTCAGGTTAAGTCTGGCAAAGGTGATGAGGTGGTGAACGAAGGGGAAGGTGTGGGTAAGGTAGGGAAAGGCTAGATAACAAGGTGCTTTCAGGAGGGACAGTCACCAGGGTCTGGTAATGAATTGTGTATATGAGTCAGGGGGACTGATACCAACGTTGTCCTTGTCTACCTGTCACTGATGATCTGTGTGACTTTGGATAAGTCAATTCTGCTTTAAAAAAATAAAATTAAAAAATTTTCAAGCCACCAATAATCCTTGGGGATTTATGTGTTTTCCTAATCTCAATGAATTTCCTTGTAGCCACATCTTTTGAGCCACAGATGAAAACTTCACGCAGCTAACATGTTTTCCCTCATCAGAGTGGGACTGATGGAGAATTTGTAAAATGTAAAGTTATCCTGGTTAAAATGAGAAAATTAAACTTATTGTTAATAACTATTTAGTACCCCATATTTGGTGCCATCAGTCATCCAGATCTGGAAGGCAATTTTTATCTCTCCTTTTCTCTCATACTATTTAGTAACTAAATCTAGGTCTTGTATCATCTGTTGACTGAGTTTCTGCAAAATCTTCCTTAACTGGTCTCCTGCCCCCATTCTTCCTTCCTCCCTTATATCTTTTCTACATAGCCAAAAATGTGTTCTCCACAAAGCAAACATGGCTCTACAATCTTAAAATACTGAAAAACCCTCAGGAATATCCCACCGGATAAGATCTGTGCTCTGTACTCAGCACAGCGAGGCTCTCATAATCTGCCCTGCTTAATTCTGTGGACTAACCAAGCACTCTCTGCCTCTTGTCTATGCTGGAAGTAACTGTATCCACTACAGGTCCCTACATTTGTTAGTTTGCCCCAGTGCCTTTGTTTATGCAGTCAGCTTTGTGCCCAGTAAGCCCTTCTCCTTTTCCTACCCTTTTCTCCATGGCACCTTTTGTGTCTGACTTAACTCCTTCACTCAGTCACCTTCCCCAGGAAGTCCAGACCGATATACCACTCAATCCCTACGTTTCTTGCATTCTACCCCTGACTATGTTGCATGCTTCCTCTCTGCACTTATAATACTTTGAGAGTAGCTCAAGCTTTAGACTTACTATATGCTTTTAACTTTTTATTTTTGTTTTTGTTCCTGTCCAGACTATTGGCTCCATAAAGATAGAAGCAGTGTCTTCTTTATCTTTCTCTGACATGTAGCACATAGTAGTGCTGGGTCATAGTAGCCTTTTATTTAGTGTTTGTTGAGTGAGTGAATGAATGAATGAGATCCCATCTTTTTTACTAGTCAGAGTCCATGTTTCATTTTGGTCAGTTAAGTTATAAATCTTTTCAGTTACATTCCTCTGTTTCTACCATTTCTACCCCTCTAACTATCAGGGACTATGGTGGATTAGTACAGAGTTCAACCAAAGCCAAGTCTACGAGTTTAATTCCTTCTAGTTTTGTTCCATTTCCTATACCCAGATCTCATCCCAACAATAGCTAATTGAAGTGAGTTGAATGGTGGCCCCCCTAAAAAGGTATGCCCATGTTCTGAAACTGTGAATGTAAAGATGACCTTATTTGGAAAAAGGGTCTCTGTAGATATAATTAATTTAAGGATCTCATAATGAGATCAGAGATGAAATGAGATCCATTGGATTATCTAGGTAAGTCTTAAATTCAATGATAAGAGGACAGACACACAGAGAAGAGGAGAAGGTCATGGGAAGACTGAGATAGAGATTGGAGAGATGTAGAAACAAGCCAAGGAACACTTAAAACCACCTGAAGCTAGCCTGACCAGGTGGTGGCGCAGTGGATAGAGCATTGGCCTGGGATGTCGAGGACCCAGGTTTGAAAACCTGAGGTCGTGGGCTTGAGCATGGGCTCAACAGCTTGAGCATGGGCTCAACAGCTTGAGCACAGGCTCACCAGCTTGAGCATGTAGTCTCTGGCTTGAGTGCAGGGTCGCCGGCTTGAGTATGGGATCATAGACATGACCACATGGTCACTGACTTGAAGTCCAAGGCCACTGGCTTAAGCCCATGGTCACTGGCTTGGCTGGAGCCCCCTGGTCAAGGTACATATGGGAAAGCAATGAGCAACTAAGATGCCACAACTCGGAGTTGATGCTTCTCATCTCTCTCCCTTCCTGTCTGTCTGTCTGTCTGTCTCTCTCTCTCTCTCTCTCTTTCTTGCTAAAACAAACAAACAAAAACCACCTGAAGCTGGAGGAGACCAGGAAAAATTCTCCCCTAGAGCCTTTGTAGAAGCACAGTCCAGCTGACATCTTGACTTTAGAGTTTTGGCCTTTAAAACAGTGAGAGAATAAATGTATACTGTTTTAACCCACCAACTTCACAGACTTCTTATAATAGTCCAAGGAGATGACTGCACAGGCCAGTAGACTTAGGTACTTCCACGGGCAACACCAGAAGGCCCAGGCTGCAGAGTATACACTCGGCAGCATAAGCATCCCCAGTCCTGGGAAAACAGTCATAGAAAGCATTGTCAATAATAAAAGTAAGTTATTTTATTAGTAAAACAATAATAGTTTATACTTATTGAGTTCTCATTAAGTGCCTGCCACTGTTCTAATCATTTCATACTTAGAAGTCAGTCTTCTTGACTATCTATCCTATGAGATAGCTAGTGACATTATCCCCGTTTTATAGACAGGCAAACTGAGCTCAGAGTGTTTCACTCACCTGCCCAGGTTCTCATAGAAATGAGCAGCAGCTTTATGCACTCGACCACATCTTTGCATAAAGCACAGTGAAACTCAAAGGGAAGAACATTCACTCTGGGTTAGAGGGGCCTGGACCTCATCTCAGATATTTGTGGGCCGGTTTCCCGGACTCTCTGAGCTGGACCAAAGCTCTGGCCAGTCTCCCCAACTCTGACATTCTGGGGTCTCCAAAATCTGTTCTAATTCTGAAATGTTATGATTTGCAAATCAGGTGTTTTCTATTATTGGTGATTTGCTTCTCCGTTTGCACAGCTCCCTCCTGCCAGAATTTGGAGCCCAGGTCTGCTTGGCCACTCAGTCCGGGAGAATAAGCAGCAAGGCAACAGAGCCAGCTTATTCCTCAAGCATATGGAGGGGTGGTAAGAAAAGCACCTCATAATTTAAAATGGCATTTCCCCCACCCCCACCGCTGCAACCAGGCCTCACTGACAAAACAGGCCCAAGAGCTGCCAGGAAACCAAGCTGCCTCTCGTTCTTATATTTAAATTTAATTTAACTGTAGCATTACCCTGTATGTCAACAGTTTGGGATGAATTGATGGATTCAAGTTTAACTATTTAGCTGTGCCAGTGGTAATACCTTCAATCATGCATTAAATTCAAAACGACATTTGAAAATATGTATATCCTGGACCATAGTTCTGTGCACCAAATAGGAAAAGATTTAAAATGCTGTCTAGTGGAGGATTACCACTGAAGATGCATGAATCTCATTACAGCAGGCTGCACAGAACACATTTGCAAAACTCCATTTAAAAGGCTCTCAGGTTGTACAGCAAGCTTGGTTATCCGGCTGGCTAAACAAGCCGTTTCCTCTCCTGAGGAGAAAACCTAGCTTCTGCCAAAGCAAAAATGTCAATGTCACCTAGCTCCTAACACACACCTTGATTCCTGGGCGCCCACCCTTGGCTCATGGGTCATCTATTTTGCTTGGGACTGTCTCAATCCCTTTGCTGCGCCCTCTCCCTCCCAGGGCAGTGGACATGTAAAAAATGGCTTTCATGGAGCCTCAAGTATGAAACAATCCAGCATAATGTGGACTGCAACTTGGTACACCCGCGCCAATGCCTCCTTTAGTGGTAGCTGAACTGTTATGAGCAGGCAAAGCGCCTGGTCAATGGCTGGGCCTCCCCACTTCCCCCAACCCCCGACGCGCATGTCCAGTGCTGCCGCTGAGATGCAGGCCCGTCTTCCTGTTTCTCTACATGAGCACATGTCTAACTACTGTCACGACAGCAAAATGCAAATAAAACCTCATTTCATAAAAAGTTCAATCACATTACCCAGTTGAATTCATTGTTCCTGAAATAATCTCACTTTCTAGGAAGTGAACAAAGATCAAGTCTAAGACATTTTTCTATTTACCCAACTCCACTTCTGTTCTTGTCTGTTACTTCATATGTCCTACCCTACTTCCATCTCCTAGTGATGGGCTGGAAAGTTCCATTTCCTAAGGAAGCCATACAGACACTCACTTTTGCAGTTTTGCATTTCTTTATCACATGCCCCACTGAGAAATTCCCATTTGCAGGAGCTTTACTGTAACCTAACCTTGCAGAGTTCTCGGTTGAGCTGGCCTTGGCAGTGAGAGGACAGCCTCGGGACGAGGCAATATTAACCCGATTTCAGCAGTTGGCTTCTGAGTGTGCTTGCATCTGCTCTCTTAATGGACTGTGAGGGATGCCAGGCTGTCTTCTAGAACCTGCTGTCAAGGTTGAAGAACACAGGCAGACAGCACAACGGGAGCCTGGAGGCTCAGTGGCCACCCTTGGTTGGCTATCTCATACTGTCAGGCGGGTCTGTCTGGAAGCCTTTGGCTTTTCCTGTTCCCCTTTTTATTTTAAAAGTAGAACTATTAAACAGGGCCTGAACTTATTCAATTAGAACATAACTAAATATTTTCATCAGTCTCATTTCCTGGGGATCATTTTAGTATCTTGTCCTTTGTGAGAAGGTCCAGGCATTTCCATGTATGAAATCCTCCATTATGGAGCTCTAACAAAGCAGGCACATGACGGGCTCTGCTTAAGCAAAGCAGACACATTGACCGTAAACAGAGATTCTATCCAATCAAACTGAAATGTGCTGTTTGCTTTTTTAAATAGCTATTATTTGTTGAACATTAACTGCATCCCAAAATTTATGGTTGTGATAAGGTGCCAAGAACTGTAAAACTTAGCATTGGCAATGCCATTTTAAAGGGGGAAAGTCAGGCCTCTTACCCCCTTGTTGGGCAGATAAAATATAATATGCTCAATTTGTTAAAGATGGCGCTGCCCACATGGAAGCCCGTCACCCAGGTGATATTATTTGCCCTTATGCTTGGGGTGGGTGTGGGGGAAAGGCTCTAATGTAAGCAGGCTGGGTCATTATAGCCTAAGGCTTTGTTTTAAGAGTAAGCTTTTCCCCACACCCTTGACTGATTGGATGATGTAGGGTGGTGCACTCTCCTGAGGAATCTCATTATGCCTCGGATTGTAGCTTGCTCTCTCTCAGTTCCTGAGGTTAGTATTAGAAAGGAGAGCAGATTAAGGCCACGTGGAGGCCAGGAGAAGCAGCCAAGATGGCAGAGTGCTGAGGGAGAAGCCAGTTTGTGCGGCGAAGGAGATGGGGAACAGAGGTGAATAAGTCTGGTGAGCTAGAAACCTTTGATTCTAGGAAACTCGGATGAGTCAGTAGTTTTGTGAGCACTGAATGTGTGGGTTTTGGAACCCAGTGTGTGTTTTTGCTTGCCCGCCTGGTGCAAACTAGAATTGAAGCTGATCGCTCACCAGTTCTTGGCTCTGCTGTTTCATTACCAACTGTTCGAATCTAATGTGAACCTGCACGGGTCAGGCTGCTGTGATGGTAGCCCTGGCTACTGGCTTTACATCCCTCCTCTCTGTAGAGCAGGGGTCGGGAAACGTTTTGACTGAGAGAGCCATGAACGCCACATATTTTAAAATGTAATTCTGTGAGAACCATACAACGATGCATGTACGTTATGCATTATCCAATAAAAATTTGATGTTGTCCTGGAGGACAGCTGTGATTGGCTCCAGCCACCCGCAACCATGAACATGAGCGGTAGGAAATGAATGGATTGTAATACATGAGAATGTTTTATATTTTTAATGTTATTATTTTTTTTATTAAAGATTTGTCTGCGAGCCAGATGCAGCCATCAAAAGAGCCACATCTGGCTCGAGAGCCCTAGGTTCCCGACCCCTGTCGTGGAAAAAGGAAAGAGAAGAATGCAGGAGCTTCTGGCTTACACGGACAACTGGGTCACCTAGACATAGGATTTAGCTAATTCTTAGAATTCTCTGAAAGGGTGCCCGGGGCCACTTGCCACACAGAGCAAAGAAGATAGAACTTATCTGAAAACCTTAGAAAACTATGTTTATGTACCTTAATCAAGAATGCCTTTACTCGGACTCACCCTAAAGTCATGAGAGTAACTTATACTTCTAGACAAAGGGATCATGAACCCCTCCTTACCCACCCCAACCAGTATGTGATTTGGTCTATAAAATCAGCCTCAGAATTGTAGGAACTTTCTACATGATTTGGGATTGTGCCCCGTGTAGCTAGCTGGCTAATTAATAAACTCCTCAAAAATTTATCTGGACTTAATGTCTTTGGGGAACTTGCTGGTTACATTACAACATGGAAAAGACTTTAAGTGGCTGTTGGTCAAAGAAGTTTGTAAATATGATATATATATATATATATATGTTTGCTCGCTTATAGTTTGCATTAGGTGTGGGGGACAGGCTGTAAGCAGGCAGGGTCCTTATAGCCTAAGGCTTAGTTTTAAGACTAAGCCTTTCCCACCTTAAGTGACTTTGTACCCAAGAGTTCCTTGTTTGTAATATTGAATTAAAAGTTTTGATTTCTACACTATAAAATGGGGCAGAGGAGTCCATGCTAGGGGAGAGCAGAGAAAGGCCACGTGGAGGAGAGGAGAAGCAGCCAAGATGGCAGAGTGCTGAAGGAGAAGCCAGTTTGTGCAGAGAAAAGGAGATGGAGAACAGAGGTGAATAAGGCTGGTGAGATAGAAACCTTTGATTCTAGGAAACTCAGATAAGTCAGTGGCTTTGAGAGCCCTGAATGGAAAGGGAAGTGTTTTCCCACTGTGTGTATTTCTTGCCCCCGGGTGCAAGCTAGGATTAAAGCTAATGGCCCACCAGTTCTTGGCTCTGTTGTTTCATTACCATCTGTCCGAATCAAATGTGAACCTGCATGGGCCAGGCGGCTGTGATGGTGGCCGTGGCTACTGGCTTTACAGTGGCCCTATCACTGTCCCCAGTAAAGGTCTTGGAACTTGGCCAAGGTTACATACCTAGGAATAGAGGAACAGGGTTGGAATTCATTCCCAAGTCATTTGATAACATGGTCCATCCTTACTAGTTCTTATGAGGGGAGCAGGTTTTACTCTCAGGAATAAAATAAACTGATGGCAACTCTGGAGAGCTAGGTCCTGGTTTGAATCTCATTCTTCTGTTCCACTCATTTTTACCCTTTTTCAACATTAGAATCCCTTTGTATTTTTCAAGAAATGTATCATTGTCTTTTGTTTCCTGTTCCTCACACGGGCACCACTTGTCACAGAGACAATGACTACTCAGAGATCACATGATCCCAAGGGACCTAGGAGCGACCACCTCACAATCCCCTATGCAGGTTTCATGAGACAGCCCCGATCCCCAGTCTTTACAGATATTTATTGATACACACAGATAGAAGCAGGGACAAGAATGAGAAAGTCAGGAAGCAGAAAAGAGAATAAGGAAGTCAGGAGGGGGGAACTTCTTTAAAACAGACAAAAGGACAAGGGAGTAGCTCAAATGTTCCCACCTACTGATTAAACAGAATTGCTCATTTTATCCCTATTGTGCTGCATTCAACACAGTATTGCGTTTAGTACTTTTGTCAGTAAAGCCACTGTGGCTGTTGCCTCAGGGCACTGAACTCTGTCCCTGTTCTACGTTCTTATTCAGGGCCTCTACATATCTTGATAATCACTATTCTCTCAGTACACATTGAATAATGCGAAAAGCTAGTGTGAATTTAATAACTTTATAAATAAGTTTGCATCTTATTTCTTACAATCATATCAGTGAACATTACATGTGTGTGAAAGTCATTATTATCCAGTCACCACAAAAAGTTTAGGGTACATAAGGATTCTTGGGTCCCTTGAACTACTTCAGAAAGTCAAAGCCAGAAATGATTGCTGCCTCTGTCTGCTCTTTGTCTCATAGGAGCCCAAAGTGGGTGGTGTAAAGATAGATAAGCATTCTGACTTAAAAATAACAGCACAATAACACAATGAAACACATTTAAGTGTTTAAATCAAGGGGTAATCTAAGTAGACACTGAATTTATTGTGAATGTTTTTGTCTCCTTAGGGTTGGCCACAAAATCGGCCTGCAGAAGAATGAAAGATTCTGGGATATGAGAGGAACTATCCTTTTAGAGAGTTTCCATGGCCTTAAAGAAAGAAGAGCCTTGGTCTGAAGTGAACTATTTCTCTAACCAGGACAGGACAAAGTTCCCAGGGCTGCCCACTGACTGCCTGGGCTCAACCTGGATTTTGTGATCTATTGTTTTTACTTTGTTGTCTTTTGCTAAAATGCCAAGATTTTGTCTCACACCCTTGATAGGTCACCTTCATTATGTCATCACAGTTGGTCAAAGGACTCCAAATCAACATGTCTCTTCTAATCAGCATTAGATCAGCTCTAACAAAAAGCAAAGAAGTTTCTTTCAAATTATTATTATTCTCTTGATAGAGTCACTTTACTTTCTGAATTTCTTGGTCTTAGATACTGCAGGGAAGTTGGGCAATCTGCCACCACAGAGCTGCCTGACCACAAAGGTGCAACAAAATCTGGTGGCCTTACCACAGCCAAACATACTGCTCACAAAAATTAGGTGATATTTTATCACTTCATATTCATTTTAAAATATTCCTTAATTTTTGTAAGTAGTATATTTTGAGTTCTCTTCTCTTTCAGATGGGTTTTGAGTAACTCCTGGCATCAAAGGAATAAGTACCATCCAAGCAGTCCCTAGATTATAGTGAGGCTCGCAAAGGAAGAAGTTCCCTTCTGCTAGATATGGGTTTGTTCTAAAATTAACATGGAAAGAGAATTCATTCTAAATTTTTTTGATTAGAGACCTAGAATTTAAGTCCATATTATTGGCACTGCACTTACCACAGGGAGAGGAAGCTAACAAAGAATGACTTGTTTGTGTCATATGACAGGTGTCCCCGGGCAGACTCCATCAAGTCATGTGTCTTTTTGGATAAGGTTTAGTCTGTGGAGTCCAATGCTTCAGTCCACCATCATTGTTATAACTCAAAGACCTGCTAAACAGACACCTAGGAAAGCATTTCTGGCACCGTCCTTTCTCACCTCCAATTCTCACACAGCAGAATTGCAATCGTGTTTCAAACTCTGCCTCAGCAACAGAACCAAAGTCCCAATCAGTCTCTGATTTGCCAAAGAATTCGTTCACAAGGGGGACTGAAAGACCACAGGATGATCATGGGACAGATCCTGATTCTTGTTGATTCTACTCAGTGCTTTTCTCCCGAGTGGTTTTATAGCTAGTCTTGACTTGCTAGCCTTCACAAACTCTCTGTAAGACTAAGAAGAACAACACTTTTTACAACTGTTTTTCACTTGGGAAGATCTGCGATGAGATTTTTAAGCTCCCTGACTTGTCCAAAAGTCAGTCAGCAAAATGATATATAGGACTGACATTTCATGACTTATCTTTTCTGCTGTATATTTCCTGGGAGAGAAAGGGGAAAGACATCCGATTGGGCCCCCAAATTGAAAGAACAAAGAAGAGTTAATCCTTAACTGAAAAGTTATTTAGGAAAGGGGTCAGAGCCTGGGGACAGTCCATTGAATATTGAATATAGTATATGACCTGTCAACACTTGGTCAACTTATGCAGCCTCTCTAAGTCTTAGTTTCTCTTTCCTATAAATAAAATTAAATAGCATCAGCACTACATAGTTATTATGAGGATTCAAAAAGATAACATTCATTAAGCTTGGAACCAATGGGCTTTTGTCTTCCAAGATGGCTCTAGCTTAAAGTAGAGTTAAGTCTCTTGTCACTTTGCTTAAACAATCCTTCTAGACCCCTGACCCTCACTGCATAACTGGGTCTGGATCACAATGAAAGAAAAATGGCCCAGATGGGAATATCAATCCTCACTTTTCTCTCAAGTATTTAATACAGATCAGAAAATTAATCCATGCAACTCTTATTAGTATCTTCTCTGTTCTCCACATCCCCCAGAGTTTGTCAGTCTTTTGTCCTAACCAAATTCACCAATCACCCTTCCTCCTCTCATCTCTGCCCCCAGTTCCTTTGCTTCTCCATGCATATTACCTCCAGACTTCCAAGAAAAATTTCTTACAAGAGTCTGTGCATGTGGCTTTTGTCCTCTTTTTTCCCTTAGGGGGAAAAAAAAAACAGGGCTGGAGACAATTCTGAGGCAAAGGGGCTCAGGGAGCCATGAACTCCCCCACACATTAATAATGTTCATACCATCTTATAGCATTAAAACACAGGGTTCTTTATTTTCTCAAGTATTATGTTGCTATATATAGTGTTTAAATTTCCCAGGAGTTTAAATAAAACATTTTATATGGTCCGTAAATTGTGATATTAGCCCTTGGATGGCATGGGAAGCTCTATAACTTTTTCCTAGCCATCAAAATCATGTTAGCATCACTGTAACACAGTTTCTTTTACAACCGTCTCTGGATTTTTTCTTCATTCCAATTTTCATTTATATTTTAATAGTCATTTGACTGAAGACTCTTTTTTCTTTGTAACTTAACTGAAACCATATTTTCTACTCTTGACATATCCATGCTAAATTCTAAAATGTTAGTCTTCTCCTGTGGAATATTTATAAAATAAAAATGTTTTTCTTTGAATATATACTTACATCACAGGAAACAAGCTTGAAAACTCCAAATATCATACAAAGTTTAATTTTTTATTTATAAATGCTAATTGACAAGGGAAATAATGACAACTGTCAGTCTCAGGTGTGTATAAGTAGCTAAAAACAGAAACAGAAGAAATTACATTTTTATAAAAACTAGCACCTTTCTTATATTTTTAAGTTCTAAAATTAGATGAAAGAAATGTCTTGATCTGGATTCTCTGAAACCCAGACCCTCTCATTTGATTTCTTGACCCCTTTTGTTCCTGCATGTGCTTCTCACTCCTCTGCCCTTCACCCTGTCTGTGACCATCTGACCTGCCCTGAGTGACTGTCTCTTTTCTTTCTACCCCTTTAGTCTCGCCCCCTCAAATAACCCCCTGTCCCCTACTTGTTACTATGAGAATTAAGCTAAAATGGACATCAAAAGCTAAAGATACAAACATCCATTACATTTTCACCTAAAACTCTGCTTAAAAACCAAAGATTCGAGTGGAGCTGCTGCTAAGCAGGAAAGCCTTTCTCCGAGACCTGCAGTCTGAGTTGAGATGGAGACAGAGAGGTAAGCCAAGCAGAACATCTACGGCATTGCCAGAATTCCTGGTGTCAACCAAGAGGATGGAGAACAAGCAGTGAAGAACATAATGTCAGGCACTGGTGTAGTCCTAGCTTTGTCTTCTGTTTTGTTGTGTTGCTTTGCAGGCAGCAGTTTATCTCTCACTGAATTAGATCATCTTAAAGTACCAATGTGTTTATTATTCTCATTTTCTTTCCTACTGTTTGGCAAAAATAATACAACCATCCTATCTTCCTCTGAGTCACTTCAGCAGGGAGTGACTAGAATTCAGGGAAGTTCCTGACTAGCGATTGTAATTAGCCAAAGTGAATCACACACATTGCCAGCCTGTGTCAGAAAAACACAGATGTCCTTCAAAACAAAACCATGAAAAACAACCACTGCAAATGGAGTCATGGGATAATAGACAATGAAAGAAATGTTCTTGTTTATTCAAATTTTCTATTTTTTTTTCTAAAGGGACATATATTGCTTGAATAGTAAGAAAAATATAAAGAATTATAACAATTTTGTATGTAATTTATTTTGGGTGATGGATGTTTGTAATATTTTTCACAGCTGTTCTAGTCTAAATTATATGTCTTTTTTATAAATTAATAACTGGATTCTTACAGTTATGGACAGGTGAACTGCTACTGGAATCTCCCTCAGACATCCTGTGAATGCGTAATCATGGAGCTCAGAGACACAGTAGTTTGTTTGTTTTTAGTGCATGAATCAGAATTTTTTTTATTTCTGTAAAAGCCCAAATAACAAATATTCTAAGCATTGTGGATCATAGGACCTCTGTCACAACTATTCAACTCTTCTTTGTAGCACAAAAGCAACCACAGAAAACACAGAGTGGGGCAAAAGTGATCTACAATTGTTCATATGGAAAATAAAAACAATAATTAATAAGTAATGATACAAGAATAAACTGTTTTGCACACTCAAAACTGTAAACCTACCTTTGCCCACCCTGTATACGTCCATGGAAATGGCTATGCTTCAATAAAACTTTATTAAACCAGGAGGGGATTGGAGGAGAAAGGATTGTGATTTGGCAAGCAGACCATAGTTTGCCAAACCGTGGTTGTATACAACCTCAGAGATGAAGGCACCAGATAATCTGAAAGCAACAAATCAATGGATTTGAAAATAGAATTGAAAGTGTGAACACGATGGAGCTAGGACCCAGGACCCACCTGCCATCTATCACAGCCAGGTTCAGTTTCCTCTCACACTTGCTAGAGACTAAAGGACTATTGCCTGGGAAACTGAATGCAGGGGATTCTGGATGCAGGCACATAGAAAGGTAGGTGAGATGTTCTAATAAAAACAAAAGACTAACTTAAAATATCTCAAACTCTAGTCCCCAGTCAGCTAGCAGGACCTGGCAAGCAGGCTTGAGCTCTTCCATAGAAGTCTAGTGCCTTCCTCCCTGGAGTAACTGCCAACCCCAGAGAAAAAAATCTAAAGATGCTGAGAGTGCATAACCTACCAAAACAGTCCTGCTAGACCGTCCTAGTGTAAACCTCTCCAGTTAACCTCTTCCACCCAGATAGTTTCCTGCCTGTTTTTACCTCTTCTATCTTAAAGAGGCACTCTCTGTCAGGAAAGACAGCAATCAATATATATATTTCATAGATACATGAACATTTTTTGAAGAAACGGAAAAATACCTTCCAGGGAACAGAGCAGATAGCCCAGAAAGCTTCAAGATAAAATAATGAATTTTCCTCTGAGAATAAGAGAAGTTATTGCGTCCATGAAATGAAAATAGGAGGCTAGAAAAACAAAGCACCTTCAGAGAACAAAGAAGAGCTCTCAGAAATTAAAAATGCAATGGCAGAAATAACGAATTCAAGGGCAGTGCTGGAAAAGATAGTTGAGAAAGCCTCCTACTAAAACAACAAAATAAGAAAGAAAAAAATAAAATTACAGGATAGACCAAGAGGGTCTCACATCTAAATAAAATTATTTCTTCAGAAAGAACAGAGAAAATATACTGTTCTAGAGCTCTTTTGTATTTTTATAAAATGTCTCATTTTTAAGAGCAAAGGGAGACTGTGATTTAAATTCATAGGGCTTTAGATTTGTCTGTTGAGAAGAAACCTCCAGACAAACCAGAGAGGATCATTCATATTGCACCTGCATTTTCTTCCAACACCTTTAAAATCATTATTCAAACTAGCAAAAAAAAAAAAAAAAAATTAGTTTTTCTCTTTCTAAGCCATGCAAAACAGTTTAATCATCTAATATAATCTGTACATTTATTCCTTACTGGTTTTTTCCCCAATGGATTTCATCAAGGTTTGTCACCCCTACCGTCATCTGTGTCTTAGCATTCCTAAAATTCAGTCTCTCCAAACAGAATGCTCCCATCCTCCGGCAGGTGTGGGAAAGCCAGCGCCTAAGTGCTGGGCATAGAGCGGGGATCTGGGGTCCTAACTCTCTCTGTTAGAGACTGTCAGAGCCTCTGCACAAATACCACTTTCGGAAGTATTTGGTAACTTTAATCCCCACACCTTTTTATTATTTTTTAATTTAGAAAATTAAATTTAATGAGGTGACATTGATCAATAAGAATAGGTTTCAAGTGAACATCTCTATAGCATTTGAACTGTTGATTGTGTTGTGTGCCCATCACCCAAAGTCAAATCATTTTCCATCATCATATATTTGTTCCTCTTTACTCTCTTGCCCCCACATCCCCCTCCCCAGGTAACCATTTCACTTTTATCTATGTCCATGAGTCTCAGTTTTATAACCCACCTATGTGTGAAATAGTTCTTACTTTTTCTGATTTATTTATTCTCACTTAGTATAATGTTCTCAAGGTCCATCCATATTGTCGTAATGTAAATATGTCATCATTTTTTATGACTGAGTAGTATTCCATTGTATATATGTACGACATCTTCTTTATCCAGTCCTCTACCGGGGGACACTTTGGTTGTTTCCATGTCTTGGCCACTCTGAATAACACTGTGATAAACATGGGGTTGCATGAGACAGTAGTTTTTGTGAGTGATAAAAATCAGTTTTTATCAAGAACATTAAGGTGCCCATTGTACCCTGTGCTACAATTGAAGGTCTGTGTTCTGCAAGCCCCCCACCCCCAGCAGTGAGATTCCCTCTGTTTAGTAATTCTAGTGTCAAGTCAGTGGCTGACACTAGAACTTCAGCTTTTCCTCCAGAGTAAAAACTTTCTGAGATGTTGTGCCCTCCATTAAAAAGCTTTTGGTTTAGCCTGGCCTGTGGTGGCGCAGTGGGCAAAGCGTCGACCTGGGAACACTGAGGTCGCCAGTTCAAAACCCTGCACTGGTCTGGTCAAGGCACATATGGGAGTTGATGCTTCTAGCTCCTCCCCCCTTTCTCTCTCTCTCTTTCTCTCTCTCTCTCTCTCACTCTGTGTCTCCTCTCTAAAATAAATAAATAAAAAGAAATTTTAAAAAATTTTAAAAGAAAGCTTTTGGTTTAAAAAACTTTTTAATAACTTTCTTTTTTATGGCAGAGACAGAAAGAGTCAGAGAGATGGATAGATAGGGACAGACAGACAGGAACGGAGAGAGATGAGAAGCATCAATCATCAGGTTTTTATTGCGACACCTTAGTTGTTCATTGATTGCTTTCTCACATGTTCTTTGATCGCGGGCCTTCAGCAGACTGAGCCACCCCTTGCTGGAGCCAGTGTCCTTGGGTTCAAGCTGGTGAGCTTTGCTCAAACCAGATGAGCCCGTGCTCAAGCTGGCGAGCTCGGGGTCTCAAACCTGGGTCATCTGCATCCCAGTCCAGCGTTCTATCCACTGCACCACCACCTGGTCAGGCAAAACTTTTAATAATTTTATTAAAAAATCATCCTTGTCATAACAAAACATGTAAAATATAAAATAAGCATACCTACTGTTGTCTTTGATTTTGTAAGGCATTGCACAGATTGACCCAAAACTGTTAACACAAATGGAATCTTTTAGGGACAACGAACATAAAAAGCTGTTGTTTTTTCTCCTGTCATATTTCAGTGAGCTCTGCTGTCACATCAAGATTTGAAGCACCGAGGAGTCTGCTGGCTACTGAAGAAGGTATGTCAAAGATCATAACAGTATCTGTCTCACATGGTTGTGGTAAGGATTCATTGCATAATTATACCTATAAGAGCTTGGGATAATGACCAGGATCTACTAAATACTGCATACACAGTAGTTATTGTCTTATTGGGACCACGGAGCTCTGTGCAACTTGTGGCCCCATATCCCAGCATCCTCTTCTCACACACTGCTCGGGAGTAAGTCCTGGAAACATCTGTCACACTCACAGAGAAGTGCTTTACTCTAACCTCAGAGTCATTGGCCTTGCCTTATTCTTCCATCTAAATGGTTTTTGAGGGAAGTCTGATTCGGGTTTGAATCTCAGCCTTATTGCTTTATTTCCAGAGCCCAGTTCATCTGTAAAGTGAGGACACTACCTGTCCAGTAAAGCTGTGTTGAGCATCTTGAGTCAATGTGTGTAACATTACAGCACCATACTTGGTCCATCACAGGCACTTCAAAAGTGCCAAATATAGCATTATTATTACTATAAACAAAAGATTTCTAAAACAAAAGATGGCACAGAGTTTCATGGTAGTTTCACTGTTTTCCTGACTTCCTGCCCTTGACTTTGCCATAGAAAAAAAGATAAGAAAAGGCTCTAAAAATATTCCTGTTCTTTCTCAGAGGAAACAACCAGTAGGAACTCCTCCTTAACAGCCACAGCTCCATAGGAATGGGGTGGGGGGCTGGTTTCAGCTTTTGCGTGAGTCCTGGCAGATTCAGAAGTCCTTCATGGAGTGCCCTTGAGAGATAAATGAATAGGTCACTAAATGTGACAGCCTAATTTCACTCTAGAGAGGAAGTCACACAAATACCTAGTTACAGCTGTGATATGTGTATTCCAACACATTCCCAAAAGCTACCACTCCAACTAAAGCCAAAGATAACTTGAAGTCTAGCAAAAAAAAACAACAACAAAAAAAACTGTACCACTCAAAGTGCCCTTGGGAAGTTATGCAATTGTCAGCCTACCTTATGTGGGCTTCATTTGACTTAATTATTTGATTTATAAATGGTCAGAATTACTGACCATACAGCTGTCCATAGACCCTTTCACTTAATAAAACAGTGGCCTAATAACCAGTTAGTTCAATAAAGAAGCATCAAAGCACAGCAGTATCTGTGGGGACATCCAACGCAATGCAGCTGGGCTCCCTGTCTCCACAAGCAGTCTTGCAAAGATGGTAGAGATTTTACTTTGGATTTATAGATGTCTTGTTTGATTTTGCATAAGGAAATTACTGTGTGATTAAACTCTAACTCATTTTCTCTAAAGAGCAGTGAATATTGGTGAGCTTCAAAAACTGCTAAAAATGTACATATATAAACATCTGGGAAAAAAAAGAGTGTATGCAATCTTATATGGACTGCTCAACCTCCAGTCATGTGCCAAATATTACAAAATAATTAATTCCTTTGTGTAATGCTGGATTTACTGCTCCTGTAAAATAAAGCAAGGTAAGTACAGATCACATTGAAAAGAAAGCCTTTTGTGATGCAATAATATTATTCATGCTAAGGAAGCTCAGGGTTCCTTGAGATAGTAACCCCAACATGAACACAAGGTCTGTGTGTATCTATTCCCTTTGAAAATTTACTGGACCTCACATGGTACAAACGACTTAACTCTGGACCATCATCAAAGTGAAATGCTCCCATACTCTGGTAGAGTTTTCCATTCCCCTTTCCTCCACTATATTCAAACTGTATCTGGGAATTCTAATTTTAAGCACCTTTAACAAAGATCAGAGTTTAATAACTTGTTTCTTGTAACCTCTGAATGAATTGTAAGTTCAATCTTGTGATATGAAGGCACATTAGAAACTCTAAGTCTCGCCTGACCAGGTGGTGGCACAGTGGATAGAGCGTTGGACTGAGACACAGAGGACCCAGCTTTAAAACTCAGAGGTCGCCGGTTTGAGTGCAGGCTCATCTGGTTTGAGCACAGCTCACCAGCTTGAACCCAAGATTGCTGGCCTTGAGCAAGGGGTCACTCGCTCTGCTGTAGCCATTTGGTCAAGGCACATATAACAAAGCAATCAATGAACAACTAAGGTGCTGCAACGAAGAGTTGATGCTTCTCATCTCTCTCCCTTTCTGTCTGTCTGTCCCTATCTGTCCCTCTCTCTGTCTCTGTCACACACACACAAAAATTCTAAGTCACTGACATTCCTCAGCAGTGACGCTTGAGACTTGCTTCACAACGGCACATGAACAGAAACCCAGCTCTACTATCCTCAGCATGCGGTCCTGCAGAAAGCCCTAGCAACGGACCAGAAAGAGCCTTCCTTCTCTGGCATTACACTCACTATCCATATTGGCAAGTCCTTTTTTTGTTCTTTCTTTCATTCGTACCTTTAATGAAAGCCCCTAAATCTGTATGGATAACTAGGAGACCTGGAAAGAGGCTGGGAGGGGCCAGCTCTTGGGGAACAGATCTGGGAGTGGGCCGGTCCAAGATTTCTTCAGCTAGCCAGGCCCTCTGCTAGGGCAGAATTGACATTGAAAACCTGATAACATGGATGCCATTGAGATATACAAGAAAGCCAAGACCTTCTGAGAATATTTTTTTATATTTTGCTGAATATTTATAAAATAATGGTATTATTTATTACACTGTTTATGAGTTGTTCCAATATTTTTGGGTCAATGATAGTCACTGTTTTGCATAAATTTTTATTTAAGCACATAAATAATTTGTACTTTAGTTTGGTTCTCATGGTTTTACATAGTTGTTATTCATGAAAACTGAGGGGAAAAAGTGTAATGTAGAGAATTCCAAGATTGTGATGAAGTAGGCAGATGTTACAACTGCTACTTCCCAGGAAAAAAATTGAAGATATAGTTATTGTAAATATTTATGCATTCAATATAGGAGCACCTAAATATATACAGCAATTTTTGATTGACATAAAAGGCAAAATCAACAGCAATATAATAATAGTAGGGGATTTTGATACCCCACTAACATTAATAAATAGATCATCCAGGCAGAAAAATCAAAGAAACAGCAGCCTTAAATCACATACTAGGACAATTAGATTTAATTGATATCTTCAGAACATTTATCCAAAAGCAGCAAAATATGCATTTTTTTCAAGTGCGCATGGTACGTTTTCTAGGATAGACCACATGGTAAGATACAAAACAAGTCACAATAAATTTAAGAAGGTTGAAATTATATCAAACATCTTCTCTGACCACAATGGCATGAAACTAGAAATGAACTACAATAAGAAAACTAAAAAACATTCAAACACTTAGAGGTTAAATAGCACGTTATATTAAATAATGAATGGGTTAACAATGAGATCAAGGAAGAAATAAAAAATTTTCTTAAAACAAATGAAAATGAACATACAACAACCTAAAATCTGTGGGTCACAGTGAAAACAGTCCTGAGAGGAAAGTTTATAGTAACACAGGCATACCTTAAGAAACAAGAAAAAGCTCAAATAAACAATCTAACCCTGCACCTAAAAGAACTAGAAAAATAAAAACAAATAAATCCCAGAGGAAGTAAAAGGAAGAAAATAATAAAGATCAGAGTGGATATAAATTACATAGAAGCTAAAAAAAAAAAGATCAATGAAACCAAAAGCTGGTTTCTTGAAAAGGTAAACAAGAGTGACAAACCTTTAATCAGACTCATCAAGAAAAACAGAGAGGGCCTGGTGCAATGGATAGAGCATTGCACTGGGATGTGTAGGACCCACGTTTGAGACCCCAAGGTCACCAGCTTGAGCACGGGCTCATCTGGCTTGAGCAAAAAGCTCACCAGTTTGGACCCAAGGTCGCTGGCTCGAGCAAGGTGTTACGTGGTCTAGGTACATATGAGAAAGCAATCAATGAACAACTAAAGTGTCGCAACAAAAAACTGATAATTGATGCTTCTGATCTCTTTCCGTTCCTGTCTGTCTGTCCCTATCTATCCCTCTTTCTCTGACTCTCTCTGTCCCTGTTAAAAGAAAAAGAAAAGAAAAGAAAAAGAGAGATGACCCAAATAAAATTAGAAATGAAACAGGAGAAGTAACAACTGACATCACAAAAATACAAAGGATTGTAAAAAATACTATAAGACTTATATGCCAAAAAATTGGACAACCTTGGTGAAATGGATAATTACTAGAAATGTACAATTTTCCAAAACTGAATCTGAAAAATCAGAAAACCTAAGCAGACCCAGTTACAACAAATGAAATTGAAACAGTTATCAGAAAACTCCTAGCAAACAAAATCCTGGACTGGATGGCTTTACAAGTGAATTTTAGTAAACATTCAAAAAACAGCTACCGCCTTCTCAACCAATCCAAAAAATTCAACAGGAGGAAAGACTTAAAAGCTCATTTTATGAGACAATTATTATCCTAATTCCAAAACCAGTTAAAGACACTACAAATAAAACTATAGGCCAGTATCCATGGATAAACATAGATGCTAAAATTCTCAACAAAATATTAGCAAAACTGGATCCAGCAATATATCAAAAAGATCATATATCATAATCAAGTGGGACTTATTCAAGGGAGGCAAGGCTGGTACAATATTTGCAAGTCAATAAACGTGATTCATCACATAAATTAAATGAAGGCTAAAAATCACATGACCACATCAATAGATGCAGAAAAGCATTTGATAAAATCCAGCACCCATTTATGATCAAAACTCTCAGCAAAGTGGGAATACAGGAAACACACTGTAACTGGAAAACAAAGCCAGACTTGGGGTTACCCATCACCCCCAACGCCAACAAAAAGAGAGACGAGGACCAAGTGGATTAAGATATGTCTTTAATTTGAAATTGCAGCAACTTGAGAAGCAAGGTGATTCCTGTCCAAAAGAACCACCTTAACATTCTCCTGAAGCTGGCAGTTTTTATAGGGTGCTGGGTCTGTTAGTAATGGATTAAGGGGAAAAAGAAAAAAAGGAAAAAGCCCATGTAGTTAGTCATGTAGCACCATGCAGGGAGTGGGAGTCTGGTTTGCAGCAATGTCTCCTCTGCAAGTTCTAATGTAGAACAGGCCTAATCAGCATGGTCCTATCTGGTGCACTTGGTAAATCTTCAAGGCTGTGGGGGCAGGTGTCTCCCAGGAACAGCTGTGGTTGTGATACCTCTGGGAACTTCGTAATAGAACTCCCTGAATTTCTTAGGCAACAAAATAAAGATTAAGGTTTGTGAACTGAGCTCCTAGTTATCTACAGTGCCTTGACTCCTTGTAGGAAATTTTGTGCCTCAGCACTTATAAAAAATTATTGTAATTAACCTATTAAATACCTCAACATAATAAAGGCCATACATAACAAACTAAGAACCAAAATCATATTCAATCAGCAAAAATGAAAAGCAATCACCTCAAGATCAGGAACAAGACAGGGTTACTTACCCTCTTTTACCACTCTATTCAACATAGTTCTGGAAGTCCTAGCTACAGCAATCAGACAAGAGAAACCAAAAATAAAAGGCATCCAAATTGGAAAAGAAGAAGTAAAACTGTTATTATTTGCTGATGACAAGATGCTGTACATAGAAAATCCTAAAGTCTCAGCCAAAAATATACTAGACCTGCTAAATAAATTCATCAAGATGGCAGGATATAAAAGTAATATTCAGAAATCCATGGCATTTTTATACACCAACAACAAACTGTCAGAAAGAGAAATTAAGGAAACAACCCACTTCATTACTGCAACAACAAAAAGAAATAGAATAGCTAGAAATAAATTTAACCAAGGAGGTAAAAGACTTGTACTCCAAAAATTGTAAAGACATTGGGGAAAAAATTGAGGAAAATACAAACAAGTGGAAGCATATACTGTGTTCATGGATAGGAAGAATTAACATCATTAAAATGTCCATACTACCCAAAGCAATATATAGATTCAATGCAATTTTTATTGAAATACGCATGACATACTTCACAGGTCTAGAACAAATATTCCAAAAATTTATACGGAACCAAAAAAGAACCTGAATAGCCTCAGCAATCTTGAAAATGAAGAATAAAGTGGGAAGTATCACACTTACTGATATCAAGCTATACAAGGCCATTGTAATCAAAACAGACTGGTACTGGCAAAAGAACAGGCATTCAAGTCAATGGAACTGAACAGAAAATCCAGAAATAAACCCATGCCTTCACAGTCAATATTTTCTTTTAATTTGTTGTGTTTACATAGTTACAAGTGTTCCCCTGAATATATCTTCCTCCCTCCCCCAACCATGTTCTCCTTGAAACCCCCTTTACCCCCTCTCCCCACAGCCTTTCTCCCTTCCCTCCATGATTTACTGATGGGCCCTCTATCTCTCTGTGTTATGTGTATATATATCAGTGATTCTTAACCTGGGTTCTATCGAACCCTAGGAGTCAATGAGTCAGTCTCGGGGGTTCGGAGAAGCCTCTGCCATGGAGGCCAGAAAAAAGTGATACCGTAATTTGTTGTGAGTTCATGCACTTTGTTGGTTTTGTTCTTTGAGCAAGGTGATGTTCATGCACGGCTCATTTTGTGCACCAGTAAAAATGCATATACCTATGTCTTGAATTTGGGAAAAAAATCGTATTTTATTTATCACTAAAGAAGGGTTTGGTGAATGCGCATATAAAACTAATGGGTTCGGTACCTCAAAAAAGGTTAAGAACCACTGGTATATACTTTCCCTAATGTCTTTTCTTTCTTTGATCCTCTCCTCTCATCCCCTTTACCTCTGACCACTTTCCCTCTGGTCTCTTTAACTCTTTCTCTGCTTCTCTTCCATTCTTCAGTTCACATTGTTCATTTGATTCCTCATATGAGTGAGGTCATATGATATTTTTCTTTTTCTGCTTGGCTTATTTCACTTAGCAAAATAAACTCAGGTCCATCCATGTTGTCGCGAAGGGTAAGATTTTCTCTTTTTCACAGCCGTATAGTATTCTATTGTGTATATGTACCACTGCTTTTTAATCCACTTGTCCACTGACGGACTCTTGGGCTGTTTCCAGATCTTGGCTATTGTAAACAATACTGCAATAAACATGGAGGTGCATCTCTTCTTTTGAATCAGTGATTTGGTATTCTTAGGATATATTCCTAGTATTGGGATAGATGGATGAGAAGGGAGTTTGATTTTTAATTTTTTGAGGAATCTCCATATTGTTTTCCACAGTGGCTGCACCAGTCTGCATTCACACCAGCAGTGCAGAAAGGTTCCCTTTTCTCCACACACTCGCCAGCCCTTATTATGTGTTGTTTTGTTAAAGAGCACTATTCTGACAGGTATAAGGTGGTATCTCATTGTGGTATTAATTTGCATTTCTCTAATAATTAGTGATGTTGAACTTCTTTTCATATGCCCATTGGCCATCTGTTTGGAGAAGTGTCTATTCAGTTCTTCTGCCCAATTTTTGATTGGACTATTTACTTTCCTAGTGTTGAGTTTTACAAGTTCTTTGTAGATTTTGGTTATTAATCCCTTATCAGACATGTTGGCCAATATGTTCTCCCATTGTGTGGGTTGTCTTTTAATTTTATCCATGTTGTCTTTTGCTGTGCAAAAGCTTTTTAGTTTGATATAGTCCCATTTGTTCATCCTGTCCTTCATTTTACTTGCCCATGGAGTTAAATCAGCAAATATATTGCTGCAAGAGATGTCGGAGAGCTTACTGCCTATGTTTTCTTCCAAGATGATCATGGTTTCACGACATACATTCAAGTCTTTTACCAATTGTGGGTTTATTTTTGTGAATGGTGTAAGTTGGTGGTCTAGTTCTATTTTTTTTTCATGTATTTGTCCAATTGTCCCAGCATCATTTGTTAAAGAGACTGTCTTTACTCCATTGTATGCTCTTACCTTCTTTCTCAAATATCAATTGACCATAAAAGTGTAGGTTTATTTCTGGGTTCTCTGTTCTGTTCCATTGATCTGTATGCCTGTTCTTATGCCAGTACCAAGCTGTTTTGAGTACAATGGCCTTGTAGTATACCTTGATACCAGGAAGTGTGATACCCCCGCTTTACTTTTCTTTTTCAAGATTGCTGAGGCTATTTGTGTTCCTTTTGGTTCCATATAAATTTTTGAAATATTTGTTCTATATCTTTGAAGTATGTCATAGGTACTTTAATAGGAATTGTATTGAATTTATATATTGCTTTGGGTAGTATAGATATTTTAATGATATTTATTCTTCCTATCCTTAAACATGGTATATGGATATCACTTGTTTGTATCTTCCTTGATTTCTTTTATCAATGTTGTATAATCTTCTGAGTATAGGTCTTTAACCTCCTTGGTTAAATTTACTCTTAGGTACTTTATTTTTTTGGTTGCAATAGTGAAGGGGATTGTTTCCTTAATTTCTCTTTCAAACATTTCATTGTTGGTGTATATAAATGCTACTGATTTATGGATATTGATTTTATATCCTGCCACCTTGCTGAATTCATTTATCAGTTCCAGTAGTTTTTTGACAATGACTTTAGGGTTTTCTATGTACAGTATGAAGTCATCAGCAAATAATGAAAGTTTTATTTCTTCTTTTCCAATTTGGATACATTTTATTTCTTCTTCTTGTCTGACTGCTGTAGCTAGGACTTCCAGAATTATGTTAAATATGAGTAGTGAAAGGGGCTCCCCTGCCTTGTTCCTGATCTTAAGGTGATTGCTTTTAATTTTTGCCCATTGAGTATGATGTTGTCTGTGGGTTTGTCATAAATGGCCTTTATCATGTTGTGGTATGTTCCCTGTATTCCCGCTTTGCTGAGAGTTTTGATCATTAATGGGTGCTGGATTTTATCAAATGCTTTTTCTGAATCTATTGATATGATCATGTGGTTTTTATACTTCCTTTTGTTTACATGATGAATCACGTTGATTGATTTGCAAATATTGTACTAGCCTTGCCTCCCCAGAATAAATCCCACTTGATCATGATATATGATTTTTTCATGTATTGCTGGATTTGATTTGCTAATATTTTGTTGAGAATTTTAGCATCTAAGTTTATTAGAAATATTGGTCTATAGTTTTTTTTTTTTTGTAGTGTCTTTGCCTGATTTTGGAATGAGGATTATGTTCACCTCATAAAAGGAGTTTGGAAGTCTTCCATCCTCTTCAATTTTTTGAAATAGCTTAAAAGGATAGGAGTTAGTTTTTCTTTTAATATTTCGTAAAATTTGCCTGTGAAGCCATCTGGCACAGGGCTTTTGTTTGTTGGAGTTTTTTGATAACTGTTTCAATATCTTTTGTTGTAATTGGTCTTTTTAGGTTTTCTAATTCTTTCAGATTGATTTTTTTTTATTAACTTTAATGTGGTGACACCAATAAATCAGGGTACATATGTACAATGAAAACATCTCCAGATTATCTTATTCAATTGTGTTGCATACCATTGATCAATGTGTCTGTTCTTATGCCAGTACCAAGCTGTCTTGAGTATAATGGCCTTGTAGTATACCTTGATATCTGGAAGAGTGATACCTCCTGTTTTATTTTTTCTTTTTAGGATTGCTGAGGCTATTCGTGTTCTTTTTTGGTTCCATATAAATTTTTGAAATATGTTGTCTATATCTTTGAAGTATGTCATTGGTATTTTAATTGGTATTGCATTGAATTTATAAATTGCTTTGGGTTGTATAGACATTTTAATGATGTTTATTCTTCCTAGCCATGAGCACGGTATGTGCTTCCACTTGTTTGTATCTTCCTTGATTTCTTTTATCAATGTTTTATAATTTTCTGAGTACAAGTCCTTAACCTCCTTGGTTAAATTTACTCCTAGGTATTTTATTTTTTTGGCTGCAATAGTGAAGGGGATTGTTTCCTTAATTTCTTTTGCTGACAGTTCATTGTTTGTATATAGAAATGCCTCTGATTTCTGAGTATTAATTTTATATCCTGCCACCTTGCTGAATTCATTTATAAGGTCCAGTAGTTTTTTGACTGAGACTTTAGGGTTTTCTATGTACAATATCATATCATCTGCAAATAGTGACAGTTTTACTTCTTCTTTTCCAATTTGGATGCCTTTTATTTCTTCTTCTTGTCTGATTGCTATAGCTAGGACTTCCAGAACTATGTTGAATAAGAGTGGTGAAAGTGGGCAACCCTGACTAGTTCCTGATCTTAAGGGGATTGCTTTTAATTTTTGTCCATTTAGTATGATGTTTGCTGTGGGTTTGTCGTAGATGGCCTTTATCGTGTTAAGGAATGTTCCTTGTATTCCCACTTTACTAAGAGTTTTGAGCATGAATGGGTGCTGGATTTTATCAAATGCCTTTTCTGCATCTATTGAAATTATCATGTGATTTTTGTCCTTCCTTTGTTTATGTGCTGAATCACATTGATTGATTTGCGAATATTGAACCAGCCTTGTCTCTCCAGAATAAATCCCACTTGATCATGGTGTATGATTTTTTTCATATATTGCTGGATCCGGTTGGCTAATATTTTGTTGAAAATTTTAGCGTCTAAATTCATCAGGGATATAGGCCTATAATTTTCTTTCTTTGTGTTGTCTTTGCCCGGTTTTGGGATCAGAATTATGCTCGCCTCATAAAAGGAGTTTGGAAGTCTTCCTTCCTCTTGAATTTATAGAAATAGCTTGAGGAGGATAGGAGTTAGTTCTTCTTTGAATTTTTGATAGAATTCACTTGTGAAGCCATCAGACCCAGGACTTTTCTTTTTTGGGAGTTTTTTGATAACTGTTTCTATCTCATTTGCTGTAATTGGTCTGTTTAGGTGTTCTGATTCTTCCAGATTGGTTTTTGGAAGTTTATATGATTCAAGAAATTTGTCCATTTCATCTAGATTGTCTAATTTTTTGGCATATAGTTCTTCATAGTATTTTCTTACAATGCTTTGTATTTCTGTTGTATCAGTTGTTATTTCTCCACTGTCCTTTTTAATTTTATATATTTGAAACCTCTCTCTTTTTTTCTTGGTGAGTCTAGTTAAAGCTTCATCAATCTTGTTTACCTTTTCAAAGAACCAGCTTCTGGTTTCATTGATCCTCTGTATTGTTTCCTTAGCCTCTATGTCATTTATTTCTGCTCTGATCTTTATTATTTCCTTCCTTCTACTTGTCCTGGGTTTTATTTGTTGTTGTTTTTCTAGTTCTTTTAGCTGCAGGGTCAGGTTGCTTATTTGAGCTTTTTCTAGCTTCCTATGATGTGCCTGTAGTGCAATGAACTTCCCTCTCAGTACTGCTTTTGCTGTGTCCCATAAATTTTGAGTTGATGTATGCTCATTATCATTTGTTTCTAGAAACATTTTTATTTCTTCTGTGATCTCATTACTAATCCATTCATTATTTAATATCATGCTATTTAGTTTCCAAGTGTTTGAATATTTTTCAGTTTTTCTTTTGTGGTTAATTTCTAGTTTCATGGCATTGTGATCAGAGAAAATGCTTGATATGATTTCAATCTTCTTAAATTTATTGAGACCATTTTTGTGTCCTAACATGTGGTCTATCCTAGAAAACGTACCATGAGCGCTTGAGAAGAATGTATATTCTACTGCTTTAGGATGAAAAGTTCTGAAGATATCTATTAAATCAAGTTGATCTAGTGTATCCTTTAAGTCTGCTGTTTCTTTATTGGTTTTCTTTCTTGAGGATCTATCCAGTGTTGTTAGTGGGGTATTGAAATCCCCTACTATGATAGTATTGCTGTTAATCTCACCCTTTATGTTCATCAAAGTCTGCTTTATGTATGTCAGGGCTCCTATATTTGGTGCGTAGATATTTATAATAGTTATATCTTCCTGTTGAATTGTTCATTTTATCATTATGTAGTGTCCTTCTTTATCTCTTACTACAGCCTTTGTTTTAAAGTCCATTTTGTCAGCTATAAGTACTGCTACCCCGGCTTTTTTTCATTTCCATTTGCATGAAATATTTTTTTCCATCCTTTTACCTTCAGTCTATGTGCATCTTTTGTTTTAAGGTGTGTCTCTTGTAGACAGCATATGTATGGGTCCTGTTTCTTAATCCAAGCAGCTACCCTATGTCTTTTGATTGGATCATTTAATCCATTTACATTTAAGGTTATTATTGATATGTAGTTGTTTATTGCCATTTTATTCCTTAAAGCTGTATTCTTCTTTTGCTATATTCTTTTTTCCCTTTGAACTGTTCACAACAGGCCCCATAGTATCTCTTGCAGAATTGGTTTGGTTTTAATGAATTCCTTGAGGCTTTCTTTGTCTGGAAAGCTCTTTATTTCTCCTTCAATTTTAAACATTAGCCTTGCTGGATAGAGTAGTCTTGGTTGTAGGTTCTTGTTCTGCATTACTTTGATTATATCTTGACATTCCCTTCTTGCCTCAAGTGTTTCTGTTGAGAAGTCCGATGTCATCCTTATGGGGGCTCCTTTGTAGGTGATAGCCTTTTTTTCTCTAGCAGCTTTTAAGATTTTTTCTTTATCCATTAGCTTTGGTATTTCAACTATGATGTGTTTTGGTGTAGATCTTTTTGGGTTTTTCTTTAATGGAGTTCTGTGTGCTTCTTGAACGTGTGGAATGTTTCCCAGCCTTAATTTAGGAAAGTTTTCTGCTATGATTTGATTGAACAAAGTTTCCATTTCCTGTCCTCTTTTCTCTTCTTCAGGCACCCCTATGATGCGAATGTTGTTTCTCTTCATGTTGTCACAGAGCTCCCTTAGAGTTTCCTCACATTGTTTGAGTCTCCTTTCCTTTTTCTTCTCTGCTTCTGTGCCTTTGTTTATTGTGTCTTCTAACTCGCTGATTCGACCCTCAGCATCATTCATCCTGCTTTTAATTCCTTCCATTGTGGTCTTCAGTTCTGATACTGTATTTGTCATTTCTGTCTGATTCTTTTTTATTATTTCAATATCGTTCTTTATACTTGTTATCTCTTTGTTTAGGTGTTCATAGTGACTATCCATTGTTGCTCTAATTTCTTTGAACATCTTAACTATCATTATTCTAAATTCTGCTTCTGGTAGTTTGGTTATATCTGGTTCATTCAGGTCCTTCTCTGGGGATTTCTCTTGATTCATTTGGTTTGCATTCCTCTGCCTGCCCATTTTATCTGTGTATAGGGCACTGGAGTCCAGTAGGTGTTCCGTTTGTGTTCTCTAGGTGTGGTCTGTCTGCAGGCCTGCCACCCCCTCTGCTGCTGCCTAAGGTGGTTGGGTATGGGCGTTGCCAACGACAGCCTACTGTGGCTGTTGCTGTGATTTCCACCTCTCCTCCGCGGGAGGGGCTGTCACTCAAGCCACAAGCTTTAGTACCAAGGGCAGAGGTGAACACCTTTGCTCAGCTGCGGAACCAGCCTTTTTCCGAAAGGCTTATGCCCAGCCCCCGCAGTCATAGCCTGCTCACCACAGTTTTGCAGGTTGGGCGGGGCTTTTGACGTGCTCTCAACTGTGAGCCTTTGCCCATCCAGAATTTAGCCCCGCCCTTGAGGCCGGGGCTCTCCTGCGTAGGGTCGTAAACTGCGGTTTATTGGGCCGGGCGTGTTTGCTGGCATTAGCTCAGCTGCTAGCTTCCGATCAATCAGGACTCTACCACGCCCCCACGTTCGGTGCCAGCTCGCACACATAGGGTGGCCAGCCACCGGGATTTCTCTGGCCAGGCGGGGCTAGTAGCGTGAGCTCAGCCGTGAAAGCCAGCTGCACGCACGTAGGTTTGCAAACCACCAGGGTTTCCCTGGCCGGGCGGGGCTAGTAGCGTGAGCTCAGCCGCGAAAGCCAGCTCTCAAGCACAAAGGATTTCAAACCACAGCGGTTTCACCGTTGGGCGGGGTTGGCAGCGTGAGTTCAGCCGTGAGCCCCTCGCCTGTCCCTGGTCCTAGCCCCATCCCCGTGGTCAGGGCCGGCTTGCGCAGAGTCACAGAGCCGATCTCTGCCCGTATTTTTCCCAACAAGTGGGGTCACAGGCGGCCCGCAGCTGCCAGACCGCTTTCGCGCGTCCCCTCCGCCCCTGCTGGGTTAGACTGAGCTCTCACCGGTTGTGCCTCCCCCCACGCCGACAGGACCGCTTTTCAGCGTCCTGTCGCCCCAAACCCTTCAGCAACTCTCAGAGAGATGGCAGTGTCTTAAGTCTCCATACTGTAGGTTTGGGAGCTCCCTCCCTCTAAGCAGCTCTGCTCTAATTGCCACGGGAGAGCTTGTTTGGCTAGTGTCCTGTCTCCCTTTGCTGGTATTGCTAGTTCCAGGGGAGATATTCATTTTTGATTAGGGAAATGACTTAGCCCAGGGGTCAGGATGGCTGTCCCTCAGAGTGTCCTCGTGCCTTCAGTCCACTCTCTGTTCCCGCTGCTCTGTTCCTCTCCTCTGTCCCAGTTCCCCGGAGCCCCGGGTGCGTGGTTGTGAGAGAGGGTTTCTGCGCTGTCCCTTTGAAAAGATTCTTGGGTCTGAGAAAACTCTCTGTTTCACAAACAGTATCCTCACTTGCTTCACAGCTTAATACTGTCCATACGCCTCTTCTAGGCTCTGGGACTGCAGTCTGGGGCTTGGTTCCTCGGACCCAGGTCCCTCCCTCTCCGCCAAACTCTCCTCCCGCCACGCGGGTCTCTCCGGGCTGCCGTTTGCTCCGGGGAGCTGGGCAGCCCTCTTCGCGTTTTCACTATTCCTACCAGTCTCAATGTGGCTTCTGCAGTGTTCCTTGGTTGAAGAGTCCACTTAGTTTAGTTCAAAGTTGGTTTATCCAGATGATGGTTCTTAAAATTGAGTTATAATCCACTTTGGTTCTGGGAGTTGGAAGTTGGTACGTCCGCCTACTCCATCGCCATCTTCTCCCCCCTTCAGATTGATTTTTGAATGATTATATTTTTCAAGAAATTTACCCATTTCATCTAGGTTGTCCCATATGAGGGCATACAGTTCTTCATAGTATTTTCTTGCAATCCTTTGAATTTCTGCTGTGTCAGTTGTTACTTCTCTACTCTCATTTCTAATTTTATTTACTTGAGCCCTGCCTCTTTTACTTGGTGAGTCTGTTTAAAGGTACATCAATCTTGTTTACCTTTTAAAAGAACCAGCTCTTGGTTTCACTGATCTTCTGTATTGTTTTCTGTGGGTTTTTTTGCCTCTATGTCATTTATTTCTGCTCAGATCTTTATTATTTCCTTCCTTCTACTTCCTGTGGTCTTTACTTGCTGTTCTTTTTCTAGTTCTTTTTCCTTTTCATTTTTTTACATAAACAGAGAGAGAGAGGGATAGATAGAGACACACAGACAGGAACAAAAAGAGATGAGAAGCATCAATCATCAGTTTTTCATTGCGACACCTTAGCTGTTTATTGATTGATTGCTTTCTCATATGTGCCTTGACCGTGGGCCTTCAGCAGACCGAGTGACCCCTTGCTCGAGCCAGCAACCTTGGGTCCAAGCTGGTGAGGTTTGCTCAAACCAGATGAGCCCACACTCAAGCTGGCAACCTCGGGGTCTCGAACCTTGGTCCTCCGCATCCCAGTCTGACGCTCTATCCACTGCACCACCACCTGGTCAGGCTGTTCTTTTTCTAGTTCATTTAGGTGCACGGTTAAGTTGTTAATTTGAGCTTTCTCTTGCTTCTTAAGGTATGCTTGTAATGCTATGAACTTCTCTCTCAGGACTGCTTTTGCTATGTCCCATAAATTTTGAATTGCAGTATGTTTATTTTCATTTGTTTCAAGAAAGTTTTTATTTCTTCCTTGATCTCATTGTTAATACATTCATTATTTCAGAGGTCCCCAAACTACGGCCCGTGGGCCAAATTGCAGCCACCTGAGGCCATTTATCTGGCCCCCGCCGCACTTCTGGAAGGGGCACCTCTTTTATTGGTGGTCAGTATATGGAGTACTGTATGTGGCGGCCCTCCAACAGTCTGAGGGACAGTGAACTGGCCCCCTGTGTAAAAAGTTTGGGGACCCCTGCATTATATAATAGCATGCAATTTAGTTTCCAAGTGTTCGAAAATTTTTCAGTTTTTCTATTGTAATTGATTTCTAGTTTCATGCCATTGTGATCAGAGAAGGTGTTTGATGTGATTTCAATCTTCTTAAATTTATTGAGATTTGTTTTGTGTCCTAACATGTGTTCTATCCTCGAGAATGTACTGAAATCACTTGAAAAGAATGTATATTCTGCTGCTTTGGGGTGAAAGATTCTGAAGATATTTATTAAATCCAGTTGATCCAGTGTGTCATTTAAGGCCACTGTTTCTTTGTTAATTTTTTGTCTGGAGTTTCTACCCATTGATATTAGTGGGGTATTAAAATCCCCTACTATTATAGTATTGCTGTTGATCTTGCCCTTTTTGGCCATCAAAATCTGTTTTAGATATTTAGGAGCTCCTATATTAGGCACATATATATTTATAATAGCTATATCTTCCTGTTGTAATGTTCCTTTTATCATTATATAGTGACCTTCTTTATCTCTTACTATAGCCTTTGTTTTAAAGTTTATTTTGTCAGATATTAGTATTGCTACTCCAGCTTTTTTTCCTTTCCATTTGTGTGAAATATTTATTTCCATTCCTTTACTCTCAGTCTATGTGTATCTTTTGTTTTGAGGTGTGTCTATTGTAGACAGCATATGTACAAGTCCTGTTTTCTTATCCATGCAGCTACCTTATTTATTTTAATTGGAGCACTTATTCCATTTACATTTAATGTTATTATTGATATATAGTTGTTTATTGCCATTTTACTCTTTAAAACTATAATACTCTTTTTCTCAATTTCTTTTCCCTTTGCTCTTTTTATAGTAAGCCTCTTAACATTTCCTGCTGTACTGGTTTGGTTGTAATGAATTCCTTGAGTTTATTTTTTTCTGTGAATTTTTTTATTTCTCCTTTAATTTTTAAACAATAATCTTGCTGGATAAAGAAGTCTTGGTTGTAGGCTCTTGTTTAGCATTACTTTAAATGTTTCTTGTGATTCCCTTCTGGCCGCAAGTGTTTCTGTTGACAAGTTGGATGTCATCCTTATGGGGGCTCCTCTATAGGTAATTTACTTCTTTTCTCTTGCTGCTTTTAGTATTTTTTCTTTATCTCTTACCTTTGGCATTTTAATTATGTGTCTTGATGTAGGTCTCATTGGGTTTCTCTTTACCAGGTCTCTGTGCTTCTTGAATTTGTGTGACTTCTTTCTTCATCAATTTAGGAAAGTTTTCAGCTATGATTTTTTCAAACAGGTTCTCTATCCCTTGTTGTTCTCCTCTCCTTTAGGAACCCCTATGATGCAGATGTTATTTCTCCTCATATTGTCACAGAGTCCTCTTATAGTTTCCTCAGACTTTTTGAGCCTTTCTTTTTGCTGCTCTGTTTCTGTGTTTTTATTTATCTTGACCTCTAATTTGGTGATTCAATCCTCTGCTTCATCCAGCCTGCTTTTAATGCCTTCTAGTGTAGTCTTCAATTCTGATATTGTAATTGTCATTTCTGATTGATTCCTTTTTATGATTTCAGTGTCCTTTTTGATGCTTGCAATTTCTTTATTTAGGTGTTCATTAAGTCCATCCACTGTAGCTCTGAGATCCTTAAGCATCCTAACAATAATTATTTTAAACTCTGCATCTGGTAATTTGGTTACTTCCATCTCATTCAGTTCTTTTACTGGGAATTTCTCTTATTGATTCATATGGGTTACATTCCTCTGTCTTCCCACTTTTTCTGTGTGTGGTTTGCAAGCTTGTTAGGGTGGTGGTGTGGTCTGCCCAGTTACTCTCTGGGGGAAGGGCACATTCTCCATATCTGAAGGGGGAGGTGTAGCTAAGGTCTCCCCAGATACCTGAGTCACTGCCCCTCCCCTTTACTTCTTCCTTTCTGAGCGGCCTTTTGCACTGATTGGTGCTGGAGAGCTATTTGGAGGTGGGTCAACTGGCTTCACACTAGGCTTGTGCTAGATGGAGGGAGTGGCCTTCCCTCAATCTATGGCCATCTTGGCACTGGAAAATGACTCAGCTCAGGTACTCTTCTCCCCATCACCATTCATGTCCCCCCTGCCTCGATCTCCCCATTCTCTTTATGCAAGACCAGTTCTCTCAGCCCTCCTTTCCCTCATAACCCCAGGCAAGTAGCTGTGAGCAATATTTTCTGCACTGGCCCTTTAAGGCTGCAACTTCTTTGCCAGCCGTTTCCCACAGACAGAAATCCTGCTCTCCTCCCCATGCAATGCTGTCAGGCTGTGTCCTTCAGTCTCTGGGTATCTAGGCTGGAGCTCCAGTCCTGGGACTGATGACTCCCACCCCTCAGGATTTCCCACATTGAGAAAACCCTCTGGACCAGAGGTTCCCAAACTATGGCCCACAAACCAAATTGTGGCCACCTGATGCCATTTATATAGTGCCCGCTGCACTTCTGGAAGGGGCACCTCTTTCATTGGTGGTTAGTGTATGGAATACTGTATGTGGCGGCCCTCCAACGGTCCGAGGGACAGTGAACTGGCCCCCTGTGTAAAATGTTTGGGGACCCCTGCTCTGGACCCTCAACTTTCCTTGCTCCTGGTAGCAGGGGAGCTCCCACTGTATCCCCACACTTCCTACCAGGCTCAATGTGGTTTCTTCTGTTCCCCTTGGTTTTCAAGTCCTGTTCTTTTAGTCCAAAGTTGGTTTTTCATGATGATTGCTCTTAAATTAATTTATAATCCAGTTTGGTCCCATGAGGTAGCAGTTTGTATGTCTGCCTACTCTGCTGTATCTTGGAATTCTCTACAGTCAATTAATATTTGACAAAAGAGGCAAGAGTGTACAATGGAGGGAAGACAGTTTCTTTAAAAAAGATGTTGGGAAAATTGGAATGGTACATGCAAAATAAAATAAAACTAGACTACCAACTTACGCCATTTACAGAAACAAATTCAAAATGGATAAAAGACTTAAATGTAAGTACTGCAACCATAAAAATCTTAGAAGAAAACATAGGTAGTAAACTTTCCAATATCTCTCTTAGCAATATTTTTGCTGATATATCTCCTTGCCAAGTGAAATAAAGGACAAAATAAACAAACGATACTAGGTCACTAAAAAGCTTTTGCACAGCGAAAGTCACCATTAACAAAATAAAAAAGCCCTTCAATGGGAAGAACATATTTTGCTGATATATCTGATAAGGGGTCAATAACCAAAATATATAAAGAACTTATAAAACAACACCAGGAAGGTAAACAATCCTATTAAAAAGAAAGGCAAAGAAACTGAATAGACATTTCTCCAAAGAGGACATACAGATGGCCAATAGGCATATGAATAAATGATCAATGTCACTAATCATCAGAGAAATGCAAATTAAAACCACAATGAGATACTACTTCACACCTGTCAGAATGGCTCTCATTCACATATCAACAAACAAATGCTGGTGAGGGTATGGAGAAAGGGGAACCCTCCTGTACTGCTAGTGGGAATGCAGACTTGTGCAGCCACTGTGGAAGACAGTAATCGTGTTTCCTTAAAAGAATTAAAAGTGGAACTGCCTTATGACTCAGCAGTCCCACTTCTAGGAATATGTCCTCAGAGTTCCAAGACACTAATTCAAAAGAAGATATGCACCCCAATGTTTATTGCAGCATTGTTTACAAAAGCAAAAATCTTGAAATAGCCCAAGTGTCTGTCAGTAGACAAGTGGTACATATATACAATGGAATACTACACGGCTGTGAAAAGAAGGAAATATTACATTTTGTGATGGCATGGATGGGTCTGGTGATTATTATACTAAGTGAAATAAACCAGGCAGAGAAAAATAAATATCATATGACCTTACTAATGAACACAATAAACTAAGGAACAAAATAGAAGCAGAGGCAGGATCACAAGGAACAGATGGACAGTAGTCAGAGGGAAGGGGAAAAGGGAATGAGATCAAAAAAGGGAAAGGGATTAGCCAAATTATTTATATATATATATATGACACATAGACACAGATAATAGGTAGCAAGTCCCAGAAGGAAAGGAGGGATAGATGTAGGGGGAGGTAAAATGAGAATAGAAAGAGACTTTGCAAGGGGCATGGGGAGCATGATGCGGGATGGGGGTGAGCATATTATATTGAGTGGGACACTTAAAACCATTTTAATACATAGATTTTAATTAAAAATTTTAAATTTAAAAAAATTTATAATAATAATTAGGCCTGGCTTATTGGCTCAGCAGTAGAGTGTTGTACTAGCATGTGGATATCCTGGGTTCAATTACTGGTCGGGGAACACAGGAAAAGCAGTCATCTGCTTCTCCACTTCTCCTCTTCCCTCTTTTTTCTTTCTTCTACTCTCACAGCTATGGCTCAATTGGTTTGAGTAAATCAGCCCCAGGCACTGAGTATGGCTCCATGGAGCCTCTGCCTTAGGTGCTAAAAATAGCTCGGTTATGAGCATGGCCCCAGATGGGCAGAGCATCAGCCCTAGACAGGGATTGCCAGTTGAATCCTGGTCAGGGTGCACATAGGAGTCTGTTTCTCTAGCTCCCCTCCTCTCACTTGAAAAAGAAGAAAAAATATCTAAAGAACTCATAAAGCTCAAAAGCAAACAATCCAATTACAAATGTCTCGTGAAGACAAATAGTAAACAAAACATGAAAAGATGCTCATTTGCTAGCTATTAAAGTACAATTCAATGAGATTTCACCTCACACCTGTTAGATTGGCTGTTATCAAAAAATAGTAATTAAAAAATAAAAAGAACAGCAATAATCAAAAGGTTATAAAAGAGAAATTATTATATTTCTTAGTGGCTTAATATAAATAAGATTTATTATGTTATAGTTTCAATGAATCTGGAATATTGTAACTACTTAGCTAGGTGGTTCTGGTAATATAATCAAGAACATTTATCATAGTGTAATTTTAATAGCAAACATTAGAAACAATCTAAATATGCAACAGTAGAAATGATCCAAAAAAAGTGCATGTACAAAAATGGTAATTGTGCTAAGTAAGAGATCACTCCAAAAATTAGTAGATTAAAACTACAGCAGTACCTTGAGATACAAATTTAATATGTTCTGTAACCGAGCTCGTAAGTCAGTCAACTCATATATTAAACTGCCAATACTGGACCTGTGCGCCAATGTGCCAACTAGCAGTAGATTCCTGAATCACGACTCGTATCTCAGAATTTCACTCAGATCTCAAACAAAAATACGAACCAAATCGCAACTCATTTCTTAAAAAAAAAAATTGTAGGTTGGTCTGTTCATATCTCAAGGTACCACTGTATAACCATTTATTTGTTAATGATTCTACAGTCTGGATAGTTCTGCTGGTCTTTCCTGGAGTCACTTATATGGCTGCAATCACCAGATGGCAGGACTGAGACTAGACATCCAAGGGGGCTTCACTCACCTGTCTGGCACCTCAGCTGGGATGGCTAGAACAGTTAAGATTGCCTGAACCTCTGCCCCTTTCTCTCCCCTCTCCCCTCTCTCTCATTCATTTTCCATGGTCTCTCCAGCAGGACAGCCAGATCTCTTCACATGTTGGTTCAGCACTCCAAGACGGAATATTCCAAAATAATAACCCCTAAATATGCAAGTGTTTATTAAGTCTATGCATGTGTTACATCTACTAATGTCCCATTAGCCAGAGATGACATCTGAAATCCACAGGGCAGGCTGACAGGCTGGCAATTATGGTAAGAATTAATGTTATAGTCTTGAGTCTGAATCCCAGCAGTCTGGAAACTCAGGCTGGGTATGTTAATTTGCAATCTTAAGGAAAATTTCTTCTTCGTAGGAAAACCTTAGTCTCTGATCTTAAGTCCTGCAACTGATTAGATGAAGCCACCCATAATATGAAGAGTAATCTGCTTTATTCAAAGTCCATTGATATAAATATTAACCACCGGTCTAAAAATATTTTCACAGTAACACCCAAACTTGTGTTTGACCAAAAAGCTGGGTACCATTGCCTGTACAAATTCATTTAAAATTAACGATCACACACAGCCAAACCCAAAGTCAATGTGGAAAAGAACTACACAAGGCCATGAATACCCAGAAGCACAGTTCACTGGGAGCCACCCATAGAACAGGCTACCATAGTAGATACAGCTGGATGACAGGTCTTTTCTTTTATCTGTATGTTTCAAATTTTCTGCAAAGAGCATATAAAACACTGGGGAACAATTTTCTTTTCATTTTCTGTTGCATGAAGTTTTAGAACTTTTTCTATATATTTCTGCATCGCTGATTCCAAATCTGAAATAGTTTTTTGGTGCATGCTCTAGTTTTTATGCAATTTAAATTTCTTTTTGTTACAGTTGATGGCATGCGTTGGTTTTTAAATTGGAGTTAAAGGGCAACGACTCTTGGATTAAACAAAACCACAAGGAAATTAATGTTTTACAAACATTACTTTTACATAATTGTAGTTGTTTTTAGATGTAAAAAAATATTATCTGATAAACACATCCTCTTATTTTGTTATAAGATTGAATCATGGCTTCTTCAAGTAGGTGTAAATGTAAGAATAGTCCTGACACCTTCTGTTATATATGTGGCTGTTACACACTTCAACATCAAAGGCGTAATATTTCATCATTTGTGACACGTGCATATATTGCCTATTTTCAAGTTCCCCTTGGCAATCAAGACAAAAATTGGGCTCTTCATATTGTATGTCATAATTTTGAGGAAATGCTTTGTGACTGGACAAAAGGAAAACGCAAAGGAATTCCTTTTAGTATTCTCATAGTTTGGCATGAACCTAAGGACCACAGCAGTGACTGTTATTTCTGTCTGATCCATACAAAGGGCATCGGCAAGAAAAAATGGCATATGATAGCATATCCTAATATTCCTTCAGCAATATGACCTATCCCACACTCTGAAACACTCCCGGTTTTCAATGGTTTTATTTCTTCTAAGGACGAAGAAAGTGAACATGGCGATCAAGTGTATTTTGATAAGAGGCATGAGGAAATGGCTATAGAATCTAAAGGGTCTTCTTCTGATGCCAAGCAGTCATTAACCCCTCAGCAGTTTAGCCAACCTGAATTGAATGACTTAGTAAGAGATTTGGGCCTATCAAAGAAAGCAGCTGAGTTATTAGCCTCCACGCTTCAAGAAAAGAATGCACTTTACTGGTCAGCTAAAGTATTACATTTCAGGAAGCGTGAACAAATTTTTTGTGGACTGTTTTTCTGAAGACAAAGACTTTGTTTACTATCGTGATATCAGTAGTCTCCTCAGCCAGCTAGGTGTTACCACTTACAGTCCAACAGAATGGCAGCTATTTCTTGACATCTCTAAATGGAATCTGAAATGTGTTCTCCTACACAACGGTAATGTTTATGTGGTGGTTCCAATTGGTTATTCAGCTCTTCTGCTAGAAAATTATAATGACATAAAAATTGTGCTCAACTTTCTGAAGTTTGAGGAGCATAACTGGATCATTTGTGTGGATCTTAAAATGATAAATTTCCTGCTAGGACAACAGAGAGGTTTCACAAAGTATCCCTGCTTTCTGTGTTTGTGGGACAGCTGAGCTTGGGAGAAACACTAGACACAGAAGGAGTAGCCAAAACAAGAAGCTCTGGAAGTAGGGATGCAAAATATTGTGAATTAACCTGTAGTTAATCAAGACAGGATCATTTTTCCCCCACTTCACATCAAACTTGGCTTAATGAAGCAATTTGTTCAGACTTTGAATAGAGAAAGTAAATGCTTTCAACATATTATTTCTGTTTCTTCTGCCTTGTCTTTTGAGATGATAAATACAGGTGTATTTGATGGACCTCAAATTCGAACCCTCATATGTGACAAAGAATTTGCCAAGAAGATGAATACAGAGGAGAAAGCAGCACGGCAGTCTTTGTGGCAGTTACAAAGAACTACCCTGGCAACAAAAAAACAGAAAACTATGAACTTCTGGTTCAAAAGATGCTGTTGGCTTTCGCGACATTGGATTTGTAACATGAACGTTAAGATTCACTTCCTGAATAGTCACCTTGATAAGTTTACCAAAAATCTTGGAGCTGTTAGTGATGAGCAGACTACTGCTGGAGCATCAAACGAGATTGTCTTCAACAAGTATACAAACACAAGAGCTACAAACACAAATTTTTGCCTGAATAGAATTTAAATAAGTTTTACACAAATGTTATGTTTAAAATAAGCCTTTTAATATGTTCTATTTTGAAATTGTAGAAAAATTCTGATGCAATCATATCTTTTAGTGTATTAGTGTATTTACTGTATTATATAAATTATTATATTTTTACAAAGATGATGCTCAAGAAGACATTCTACTTCATTATGTTAAACTAAATGTTGAAAATTTTACAATAAGATGGAAACCTAAAATCTTGAATTGCTAAAAAAACTGTAGCTTACAGAGAAAAACTAATATCAGATTTGAGATCATCACACTTGAATTAGGTAAAAACAAGTGTTTTTGTGAATGCAACAAATATTTTGTTCCCCAGTGTAATATTTTGAAAAATTAATAGATGTTATACAGTGTGTCCGTAAAGTCATGGTGCACTTTTGACCTGTGACCAGTCAAAAGTGCACCATGACTTTACGGACACACTGTATAATAATTCATATTTGTTATTTTAAAATACAGTGGTACCTTGAGATACAAGCAGACCAACATATGAATTTTTTAAAATATAAGCTTCAACTCAGTCTGTGTTTTTGTTCGAGATCCCAGCAAAATTCCGAAATGAGTCATGATTCAAGAAGCTGCCACTAGTTGGCGCTTTGGCGCATGGGTCCAGTGTCGGCAGCATAACACCAGCATCTCGTTCTTTCTCATGTGTTATCCACAGAATCAAGTCGAATCTCGTGTGCTGTACTCATTCTTGCATCATTTTTGCATTTTTTACTAACTTTTTTTGTGTGCTATCATGGGGCCAAAGAAAATGAGTGTAAAGGATAGTGGTGAGAAAAAGAAGAGAATGATGTCAATAGAAGGAAAGCAAGAAATAATAGAAAAACATGAGCATGGTATAGGAGTGATTGAACTGGCAAGGCTGTATGACTACAATACATCTACAATTTGTACCATCCTTAAACAAAAGAATGCCATCAAAAGCGCAAATCCAGTGAAAAGAACTACAATTCTGTCCCAATTAAGGACAAATATCCATGAAGAAATGAAAAAGCTTCTGCTGGTGATGGTGAAAGAGAAAGAGCTGGCAGGAGATACAGTGACGGAGACTGTAATATGCAAAAAGGCACGTATTATTTATGGTGACTTGAAGAAGAAAGAACCATCAACTCAAAAGAGGCAGCAGAAGATACGTTTAAGGCAAGTCATGGCTGGTTTGAAAATTTCAAGAAGAGATCTGGCATCCACTCAGTGGTGAGGCATGGTGAAGCTGCGAGTGCTGACATTAAGGCAGCTGAGTACATCACGCACGTTTTGCTGTGCTTATCGCAAAGGAAGGCTACATCCCCCAACAAGTGTTCAACTGTGACAAAACAGGATTGTTTTGGAAGAAAATGCCCGGGAGGACTTTCATCACAACAGAGGAGAAAAAGCTGCCAGGCCATAAACCCATGACGGACCATCTGACCCTTGCATTGTGTGCAAATGCTAGCGGTGACTGTAAAGTAAAGCAACTGCTAGTGTATCATTCCAAAAATCCTTGAGCCTTTAAGACTCACAAGATTCTTAAAGAAAAACTGCAGGTTATGTGGCGCACGAATGCTAGAACATGGGTTACGCGGCAGTTTTTTATTGAATGGGTAAATCTCGTCTTTGGTCCTACAGTGAAGAAATATCTTCAAGAAAATAAACTCCCAATGAAAGCATTACCAATCCTTGAAAATGCTCCAGCCCACCCACCTGGTCCTGAAGATGACATTCTTGATGAGTTCAAATTCATGAAAGGCCTCTACCTCCCACCCAGCACGACTTCAATCTTATAACCTATGAATCAGCAGGTCATTTTCAACTTTAAAAAGCTTTACACAAAGCACTTGTTCCGCCGCTGCTTTGAGGTGACTGAGAATACAGTTCTAACCCTTCGAGAGTTTTAGAAAGATCACTACAACATCGTGATATGTTTACGCATTATTGACTTGACATGGCAAGAAGTTACAAGAAGAACCTTGAACTCGGCATGGAAAAAGTTATAAACTGATGTTGTTGCAGACAGGGACTTTGAAGGATTCAAACCAGAGTCCAAGACCGAGATAGAAGCGTTGGAGGAGATTATGTCCCTAGGAAAGTTGATGGGTCTGGAGGTAGATGAGGTTGATGTTAACAAGCTCATGGAGGAACATGAGGAGGAACTCTCAACTGAGGAGTTGAAGGAGCTACAGATGATGCAACATACGGAGCTTTTGCAAGAGATTAGTAGTGAGGAGGAGGTAGAGTCAGAGGAAGTGATTTCTACAAGTGAAATTAAAGACATGCTGGCAACGTGGGAGAAGCTTTCAAGTTTCATTGAAAAGAAACACCCAGAAAAAGTTTCAACTGGTCGTGCTTCAGCACTTTTTAATTACACGTTTGTCACATTTCCGTAACATTTTAAAAGGCAGGCAAAAGCAAACCTCTTTGGATAGATTTTTATTCAAAAGTCCTGCAAGTGAAAGTGCCGAAAGTGCAGCTAAAAAGGCAAAAACAGGTGATGATTAAATGAAAAATACATAATGTTAAGCTTAGGTTAAGTTTAACATTAAGAAAGTGAATTGTTTTACAATTAAGTTTTTGTGGTTTCATTTTAAGTAAAGAAAGTGCAGTTTTAGTTTTGGTTAAAGTAAAGAAAATGCAGTTTTAGTTTACATTTAGTGTTAAGAAAGTGCAGTTTTAGTTTACGTGTCTACAGTGCCTGCATCCCTTCCTCCCTCCCTCGTCCTCCGCTGTTCACCTCCGTTAGCCACACTCGTCTGTCTAACGGTAAGAATACAGTACTAAATAACACTTTTTTCTTTTATTTTATATATTTTGTCATGCATTTTCATAATTTAGGATGGTTTGGGGATGTTTTAAACGGATTAAATCTATTTCAGTTATTTTAAGTGGGAGAAATTTGTTTGATATACAAGTTGACTGACTTATGAACTCGGTTACAGAATGAATTAAACTTGTATCTCAAGGTACCACTGTACAAGACATACACAAAAGGACAAAGAAGAAATCAACAAATCAGTGCAAATCTCACCATTCAGAAATAATCAGTGTTAACATCTTATGATCATCCTTGCAGCCCCTCTCTAATATTTAGATAATCTTTGGAAAAAGTGAAGAGAAAGAAAATTAAGTTTGTAAATTTAGTAATTTTTCTTTAATTTAACAGAAAAAAGAACTGGAACAATTTTGAAAGATTTGTAATACAATAAATACTTCTTCACTCCTGAAAGATACTAACTCCTTAAAAATTACTGCAAGGTTAAAGATAATTTTTAAATATTACAAAAACCATTAAGAGGTTGCAATCAAAATTTTTTGGATTAAGATTTTAAATAGTATTGACTAACACATCTTTCTAAGCAATATGAAAGTGCTGATAACATCACACTTTCTTTACCTTCCTTCCCCCACCCCAGAGTGTCTTCAGTGTAGGTTGACTTTACTTTGCTGGAGATTATAGTAGTATTCTATTCTGCAGTCGTAATTTACCTGGAAAAAACCATAGTTTTTTATTCAAATGAATTCATTGCTTATCACCAGTCCTTTTTTTACAGCCTCACCAAACCTTATCTCCTCACCAAAGATGCAGGTTTCCTGCCAGCAGGTAGAGTGGGTGCCCGATTCCCACTGGGATTTCATATTTTACACTACCTGTCTGCTGCCTTCAGACACAGGCAACTCCTTGGCCGCATACAGTGTTTTTAGGTTTAACTTTCCAAACTTAAAACTTTATTATTTCTTCACTATCCTTTTTTTTAATTCATTTTAATGGGGTGACATTAATAAATCAGGGTACATATGATCAAAGAAATCACTATCCTTAAATAGAGTGTTACCATGTGTGTGGGAAGACAGCCTCATCTTTCCCACTATCAAGGATGACTTTGTGACTCAATGTCTTAGGAGTTCCTTCTTTATTCTTTAACAATTTAACCTAGAAAAATCCTTGAGGATGGTTATTCTCAATCTGTTTTTCCTGGTATGAGTATACCCTTCCACATGCAGATGTGCAGATCTGAATAGCTGGATTCTCTACTTCAGGGACCGTTACCTTATTGTGAATCATCTTGGTCTCACTTACTCTTCTTTCTATTCTTTCTCTGCATACAGTGTGATGATCTCTAGCTTTCCCTTTATGCCATTAATTCAGGTTTTAGCTATGTCTATTCTGTTTATTGCTCTAATGTTACTTTATTTTAATTCCTTTCCTTAGGTCTGCAGTCTCCTTTATATAACTCATTCTGTTGTTTGTTTGTTTTTTTAGGTTTCTTTTTATTTATTCATTTTAGAGAGGAGACACAGAGTGAGAGAGAGAGAAAAAAAAAAGAGAAAGGGGGGAGGAGCTAGAAGCATCAACTCCCATATGTGCCTTGACCAGACCAGTGCAGGGTTTTGAACTGGTGACCTCAGTGTTCCCAGGTTGACACTTTATCCACTGCACCACCACAGGTCAGGTTCATTCTGTTGTTTTATCATCTTATCTTCCAGCTCTTGTTTTATCACATTTATATCCCTACTAATCTGTTCCCTAAAGCTGTCACCTAATATCTATTTCTTCCAGACTGGGTTCTTCACTTGATGTTTCCATATCCACACCTCTTTGCCTCATTGATTTTCCTGTGGTATGTCTGCCTACTTGCTCTGCCATTTCTTCTCTTCTTGCTCATGCTTAATATAAGCAGCTCAGCTCATAATACCCTCTCTTCCTTACCTGAGACCAGTTTACTTTCCCCTGGTCTGAGTTTCATTTTGAGGCCTGGATGTTGTTGGTCTAGCCACTTCTCTGTAGCCTGAGAGAAGACAGAGCTCAGCCAGGAATTAGTTCAGTCTTTGCTCTCTTGATTTTAACCGTTCTACTAGATTATAGAGACACCACACTGTATTTCTAATTTGCACTTCCCTAATGACTAATAATGTTGATCACTTTTTTTTGCACTTATGAGCCAGTTGTAGTGTTATTTAGTGAAATATCTATTTAAGTCTTTTGTCCATTTTTAATTGACTTGCCTTCTCATTATAACTTTTAAGAGTGTTTTATACATTCTGGATTGAAGTCTTTTATAAAAAATATGATGTGCAAATGCTTTCTCCAAGTCTATAGTTTGTCCTTGCATTTTCTTAATATCTGTAATATCTTTTGAAGTGCAAGATCTTTTAATTTTAATAAAATCCAATTTAGAAAAAAAACTGTAATGCATGCTCTTTATAATATTTATAAAACCTATATAACAGGAGGAGGAGGCATCATGTACATATGTGGGTGACATCTGTATACTTCTATGTTTTCATAAGAAATAAAGAGGCTTAAAATTGCTTAGAAAGTGGTATTTTTAAATTTAGCTATACAACACTTCAATTTATTAAAACATAAGTAAAACCTTCAAGTAGCTAGAATATTGTTCATTCTGTTTTTGAATGAAAACAAAGCAAACTAATGTTAGAGGTTTATTTTATGACACTTATTTTATACCACCCAGAAGTATATTTAGATTACGCATATTCTACATACACAGAACTGTCAACTGTATAAAATGTTCTTCAAATATTAAACAAGAGCTGAAACAGACTACTTCACCTTCCCAGGAGGTCCATTAATTTATGACACCTTGCCAGAGCATTTTAATTAAGCATGGCCTTCATGACTAATGGAGGCCACGGTACATGTGTGCCTCACTTATGATCCATTTAGCTGTGCAGAAAGATCTAGAAAACAATCACCCTACAAATGTTTAGTTCAATGAATGTCATACACCTTAATCAACCTGGAGACATAAACTCATCAGTGGGTAACCGATAAGAGACCATCAATCTGCAAACAGACGCTCATCAACAGATACTAAAAGTAGTAAGTGAAAGTTTTATGAAAAACAGGAAATTTATATAAGTCACATGGTATCTCCCCATCAATCACTGATTTACTGCAAAGGGAGCAAGTGACTCCCAAGGGAGCAAAATCACCATCACCACCGATATTGGCACAAATAAACATGTGCCTTCTGACAAGATGCGCTGAGAAGAACATAATAGCACTTTTGTGCTATTCTTGCCAAAATCCAGAACCTGAATCTAGTTATGAGGAAATAGCAGGCAAATCAAATAGGGGGACATTCTACAAAATAAAGGGCCTCTACTTCTCAAAAATGTCAAGATCAAGAAGATAAAGACAGGCTGAGAAATTAGATTAAAGGAAAACATGCTGTGACAAATTGAGGCAATCTGGCTATAAAGGAAATTATTGTTACCACTGAAAAACTTGGATATGGCTGGACTGTGGATGAAGTCAGAGCATTGTATCAGTGTTAAATTTCTTTATGTTTATGATAGTATGGTTATGTTATAGAATACTCATTTTTTTAAAATGTATACTGAAATATTTAGGGGTAAAAGGGAACATTGTTTCCAACTTTTATGTATTGCAGAAAAAAGTCTGTGTGTGTGTGTGTGTGTGTGTGTGTGTGTGTGTGTGTGTACAAAGAGAATGAAAGAGTAAAATGTGAACAATTGGTGATTGTGGGTAAAGGATTTTCAGGAATTCTTTGGATTATCCTTATAACTTTTCTGTAATTTAAAATGTTATTAAAAATTTACTCTGTGTTTGTATCACATTGTGTCAGCTGGGTGGAGTTTTGAAATTTCTCTAAGCTACTCTGTCTCCTTTAGAGGACAATGCATGTCATCTTGAAGCAGGCTTTCACTATTCTGGACAAAGTCACGTGAATGGCCACTGTTCACCATGTCAAAGTACGATAACATTGGAAAGGAGCTTCCCCTGGAGGTTCTGATGTAGACAGACCTGGGAGACAGATGGCTACATGCTTACCAGGGGGGAAGGGCCCAGACTGTTTGAGAAAGGTTACAGAATGTCAGGAATTTTATTAAATTATATGTTCTATTTAAGTACATTAGAAGATTCTCCCAAAACAATAATGTAGCACATATTTTTACAATATGAACCTCTGAGCTGCTATCACATCATAATCTGTAAAAATCTAGTTTCAAGCAAACTATCTCTGCAGTAGCATTTACATTATTTTAGATGCAAACAAAGATATGATATGCATTTCACAAGTCAAAAAGAGCAAAGCTAAAACACTCATCTTCTAGTTTACCTACTTATTTATATTATGAGCAATGTTAATCACCTGCTAAATGCTCAGTAGACAAAAGCTCTTAAAGCTCTTCTCTTTCCTATTATTTGGAATTGGAGATGCATTTACTTACTCTCTAATGAGCATGTCAGATTCACATAGGTTGACCATACTCCTGATTCCCACATTGCCTTCCCAGCCTTGTACCTCTTCCACCTTTTCCATCTCAGCAAAGGGCAGTGTCATTTTCCTAGTTGCTCTACCCCAAAACCTTGGAGACAGTCTTGACTCCTCACTTTGTCTCACAACCAGCATCTAAGCTGAGAACAAGTTCTCTCTGTGCTACCTTCAAAACTGATCCCAAGACTGGTCATTGAATATCTCTGCCACTTCTACCTCTCAAAACTAAGCACCATCACATCTCGCCTGGATTATTAAAATACCAGCGACCTGTTCTTCCAGCTTTTGCCTCGCCCCACACATTTTGCACTCAAGCAGAAGAAAGAGTAATCTATTTTAAAAGGAAAGTCACTGCTTTAGTCTGCTTGGACTGCTGTGACAGACTGATAGACTTAAACAACAGATATTTATTCTTCTCACCACCCTAGAGACTGGAAGTCCAAGATCAAGGTGTAGACAAGGTTGGTTTCTCCTGAGGCCTCTCCCCTTGGCTTGTAGGTGGCTGCCTTCTCCCTGTGTCCTCCCATCAACTTTCCTGTGTGTCTGTGCCTTAATTTCTTCTTCATATAAGAGCACCATTCAGATTGGATTAGAACCCACGCATTTGACCCACTTTTACTTAAACTTGCTCTGTAAAGGCCCTATCTCCATATACAGTCACATTCTGAGATACTGGTGGTTAGGATTTCAACATATGAATTTCAGAGCGACACAGTTCAGCCCATAAGAGCCAGACCACACAGTTCTCTTGAACTGTCAGTGGCTCCCATTAACACGCAGCATAAAATCCAAAGTTCCTAGAGTGACCTACAAACCCCGAGACTGCTCTGACCTTCTATCCATTATTCTCACCTGGCTCACTCTGCTCCCACCTCACTGGCCTCCTTGCTGTCCCTACAATGTGCAAGTACACCCTACCTCAAGGTCTTTGCAAGGCTGCTCCTTCTGTCTGGACCTCTCTTTCCCCAGATATGCAGATGGTCTTTACCTTATTTTCTTCAGGTCTCTGCACAAATGTGATTTGATCAAAATGAAGCCCTCCCTGACCACTCTATATAGCAGAGTTGGCAAAAGTAGTTTTATAGTTGTTCATATGGAAAAAGACAAGCAGGTTATGATTATCGCAACAGCTTTATTAACTCAAAAGAACATTACAATGGCACAGTGCTCTGAGGTACAATCTCATAAGTGCTTAAATTGCTGGCCTTCATTATTCCCACAGTCTTGTACTGTAGTTACTCTAAAATATACTCTGTTTCACATACTCACAACTGTAAGCTTACTTTTGCCAACCCCTGTATAATAGCAAACAACCCCCCACTATGCCCTACCCTTTCCCTGATTTCTTCCTCTCCATAGCTCCTGCCACCAGCTGACATTATTTATATTGCTTGTCATCTCTCTCCTCCACTGAAATGCAAGTTTCTAACAGTACCATATTTTTCCAATTTGGTGAACACGATAGCCTCAGCACTTAGAACACTTGGTGACATTTTGTTGCAAGATTGAATAAATTAACTTATTTTACTGGTTTGCACTACACTTTGTGAGAAATATGAAATTCACTAGCACTTTTCTGCCTTTGAGTAGAAAAGTTTATAGTCTTAAAGAGTGTTAGGAAATTACTTATTAGTTGACATGTCTCTCTTTTTTTAATGTTGAGAAATAAAGGAGGGTGAGCAAAATTCTCTTCAGTTTTACAGAGTGATGGAAGACTATCTTCTAGCCTGTTTATTTTCTTGAGACATCTACATTCTTATAACAGCATGTACTTCTTTATTATAATTGCGAGCCTTAGAGAATAGATTTTAAAAATAATTATGCCTGGTGATAGGTTTAATTGTCCCTCTCTAGAGCACTAAATCTGCCACAAAACATGCCACAAAGGGTATTTTTATATTTCTTTTCTTAAACTATAAATATATACAACTCAAATGGAATCTGCCTGTTCTTGTTAATTGTGCTTGGATAATTCCTATTTACATCACTGGTTACAAAGTTTAATCTCTCTAAAGAGATCTTCATGATCCCAAAGGGAATTGTCTAGAAGACCCTAATAGGTTATATCACTTCATTTAATGTTAAGTTAAAGCAAAGGCTGAACGTCTGAAGTGGAAAGGAAACCATCAATTCTACCTCAAATTATTCTGATGAAATAAAACCTCTAACATTTGATTTGTTCCTTTGGGTTGGGACTCACCATCTTCTACCATCCACACTCACTGTGTTGGGAGGCACTCTGCAGTAACAAGCTGACTCCTAGCCTGATCAAAGCTGTCCCCGCAATCATATACGCTGCATGCAGCCAAAGAAATCTCCAATCATGTCCAGCCGTTGTAAGCCCCCAAGCCTTTGCCCAGATGTTCCCACACATGAAGCCTATCACTTGCCTATTTGACTAACTTCAATCATTTTTCCTGACCCAGCTCAAGTATCATCTCCAAAGTCGTCCTTTGGACTCATTTTGACAGTGAGTAATTCCTTTCCCCAGGCTCCTATGACACTTACCTCATTCAGACCTGAATCTCGGCAATAATCAATGGGTTAGTCAGGTTAGTCTAGGTTATGCTTCAGGAACAATAACTCCCCAAATCTTAATTATTGTAAAAGCAAAAGCTTATTTCTCTTTCAAACAAAATCTGCTCAAGTAATGGTGGGAAGGACACCTGTACTTCATGTGGACTCAGTGGTTCCACCTTTTTTATTTGTTTGTTTCTTTTAGGTGAGAGGAGGGGAGATAGTGAGGCAGATTCCTACATGCACCCTGACTGGGATCCACCCAGCAGCCCCATCTGGGGCTGATGCTTGAGTACCACAATATTTTCAGTGCCTGAGGTCGATGTGCTCCAACAGAGCTTTCCTCAGCACCCTGGGTCAGCTTGAACAAATTGAGCCACTGGCTACAGGAGGGGAAGAGGGAAAGAAGGAAGGGTGAAGCAGATGTTCATTTCTCCTGTGTTCCCTGACCAGTAATCAAACCCAGAATGTCCATACGCCAGGCCAGTGCCCTACCCACTGAGCCACTGGCCAGGGCCTGATCTTACCTTATAATGATTAGTCATGTCTAACTGCAAGAGGGAGTGTCTGCCTAGGAGAAAGGCTTAAGATGTGGATGAGCATTACAAGTCTAAATGCAATTAATTTTGATTGTACTCCAGTCAAGTTAAATGTCTCCAACAACAGAGTGTGAGCATGTTCATTGAAAAAATCATAATTATTCACCTCATTGCTATATTCCCAATTCTGAAAACAGTACCTGTATGCTAGGTGTGATCAATAAATATTAAAGAAATGAAAAAAATAACTTATACTAATTAAGATCAACTGTCCAGGACTGAGGAAAAATCCATCATTTTCAAAAGTATATGGCCTCCCTCACCGGGTGGCTCAGTTGGTTAGAGCATTGTTTTAATACACCAAGATTGCAGGTTTTATCCCTGGTCAGGGCACATACTAAAATCAACCAGTGAGCATATGGATAAGTGGAAAACAAACTGATCTCTCACTCTCTCTTCCCCTTCCTCTCCCTCTCTCTAAAATCAGTAAATAAACAAATTATTAAAAAGTACCTGCCCACCCAATATCAAAAAGAAATCAAAATTTGTTTTAAAAAATGAAAGAGACAAAGTGGCTGTTAAGAAAACATTGATGTAAACTGCAACTTTTTACAAATATTTGTTGATTGAGAAAATGTATACATGGATGGATGAATGGATGGATGGATGCAAGGATGAATAGACAAATGGTTTATCAAACTACTTCCCAACCCCTACTGCAAAAGATTCTACTGTACTAATATCACCAAAGTTATTACAACATCTGTTATAATAACATCACTGTCCACAGTCATTTTTCTCCCTCTACAATGATGTCAGTGTCATCCTCTAAAACTCAGATTGGATCACGTCATCACCCTATTTTTTTAAAAAAAATCAATTAATCACCATTTTTTTAAGGAAAAGAAAAACATTCAAAGTCCTTTATATGATATTTCAGATCCTTCACAATTCGACTGGAACTTGCACCTCGACCATCTTCCACCTGCCTCCTCCTGTCACCAACTTTCCACATAGACCCAATTAGCTTTGGCCACATGAGACTATTTGCTGTGTTTTGAAAAGAATGTGCATTTCACATCTCTGTGCTTCTGCTCATTCTTTTCTTTTTCTCCCTGTCTCAAGATGTTCAAGTCAACTGGTATTTCCTCTGTAAAACCTCCCCAAATCCCTTCAGACAGAATTCACCATTTCCTTTTATGTTCTCCCATTATGTGGGTTTGTACTTTAAAAAAGACTATTACATTTAGGATAATACACTCTGCACTTGGATTTAAACCTTCTGAGCTAGAAAAATGATACTTTAGGCCTGACCAAGCAGTGGTGCAGTGGATAGAACATCGGACTGGGATGCGGAAAACCCAGGTTCGAGACCCCAAGTTCGCCAGCTTGAGAGCGGGACCATCTGGCTTGAGCTAAAGCTCGTCAGCTTGGACCCAAGGTCGCTGGCTCCAGCAAGGGGTTGCTCAGTCTGCTGAAGGCCCGTGGTCAAGGCAAATGTGAGAAAGCAATCAATGAACAACTAAGGTGTTGCGAAGGCAATGAAAGACTAATGATTGATGCTTCTCACCTCTCTCCGTTCCTGTCTGTCTCTATCTATCCCTCTCTCTAACTCTCTCTATCCCTGTAAAAAAAAAAAAAATGACACTTTAGTTGTGTAAGTGTATCTATTAGATTATATATTTTTTTAGAACAAGCACCATATTTGACTCTCTTTAATTCCAATTACTCTCTGTCTCATTAAACAAATACTATTGAGTGCTAAATATGTGCTAGGCAGTGAACAAGACAATTCATATTGTAGAGATGAATTAAAACCTGAATAGAGTTCTATTCCACAGAGCCCTTATGCTATTTTTACATAGTATACAATTTCATGTGATGGCTATACCATTAATAAAGCTTATTTTATAATTAAACATTACTTCAGTATCTTGTCCTGATGCCTACAGCATTCTTGATATACAATCTTAGAAAGGGTAAAACAGAGACTCTCACTGTGAAATACTTCCCTGATAATATCTTATATTCATTTCTCAGGAGATTAGGTTGCCACTCTCTGAATTTTTTGGAAGTCTTTATGGCCAACTTGATCATTTGGATATGGACTGGTATTAGTTACAAGATGCAGAAATTAGGCACACCGTAGTTGGCGCACATTTATTGCTGCACACATTTCCATTACTCAAGACAAAATGTTTGTGGTGTTTTTTAAGATGATCCTTAATCTTTTCAATGGTCACATAAAATTGTTCTTGTACACAATGAGCTTTCATTTTATTTCTTTTTAAAGCATTTATAGAGAAAAACTGAATGCTTCCAAACAGCTTCTATGTTTTTTATGATGTAGAAGTTGGGGGTCGAAATGTACACCGCATTTCCTGTGCATGGGTTTAATAGCCAGAACCGGCACTACTCTATAAGACATCTATTCCCTCTTCAGACAAGGCCCTGAAACTCCCATTTAAGTTAATAGAAACAATTATACCCACAAACTAAAAGGAAAATAAACACTCATTTTGTAAATTAGTCCAGTACTGGTACAAACCGGAAAGAGTAACATGAAAGCATGACTCTCTCTACTTAATTGTCTGAAATAAATGATCATCTGGGAAGCCTCCCATTCCCTCTAATAAAAAGGAGAACAGCAAACTCTCAGCAGCTACTTGGGAAATTAGTCTGTGAACTCCTCCACTGCTTCCTTACCAAACCTTTTCTGCAAATGGTAAATGGCCAGCCTGCTGATTGCTTTCGCCGATCCCATAGATCTACAAGGAACAAGTCCCACTTTCCAGAAGCCATTTCCCATGGAGACTGGCTTGTTTTTAATTGTGTTCATTGTTTATTAGACAAAATAAAAGTAGATCTCTCTCTCTCTCTCTCTCTTTAATATTATGAAAAACTGAAAAGTGTATTTCCCCTTTCTAAAAACACCTGCACTTAAATTCAATGCTAACAAAGTCACAAGTTGACTAAGATAGGGCTGAAATAGCCAAAAGCAGTGGTCCAGAATAAGACCAGTCATTAATAGTGACCTTTGGAGGGTCCTCCTTTTGGGGGAAATACACTCAGCAAGCACCCAGTCATCATCTAGATATGGGGACCGTAAGGACACCTCTGATACAAGTCAAAATTCACCTGCCCAGTTTGCCCTTAGAACGAAACTAATGTATTTTGAAAATGACCCAAGGCAGTATTCCCCTGGGATGTTCCATCATCATCTTCCTACAACCTGGCCTTGGTCTTCTCCTTTTGCACCTCAGTGACCCAGGGCATACCTGAGAACAAGAACATGGCCTTCACTCCATCTGGTTACTTAGCGTTCCTGAGCATGTGCGATCCCTAGTTGATAATCGTGCTATAGCTATAGCTGCTGGGTCCCAATGGCCAGAAGTCTCGATAAACTAAGAAACGGTTGCATCCTGATGTGTGCAAAGCATACAGCAAACCTGTTACACTTTGAAAAATATTTTTTAAAAGTTAAAACTGAATATTAAAGCTATAAGAGATAATATAAATTGATATAGGTAATATCTTGCATAAAGATACACAATTAGAAGAAAATTTAAGGAGAAAAGAAGACTTTCAATATATAGTAAGAATAATCACAACATTATTCATGATAATGAAAAATAGTTTCTGTTGTATTCACCACTCAGCCTCCAGTCCCTATGTGAAGCTTTTTATAGAGTAGTTATTAAATATTTGTTAAATTAATAAATGGCAAATGAGTTAGGGATTTCATAATTTAAAACTTTAATTTGTTTTAGATAAGAAATATGATGATCCACCTGACCAGGTGGTGGTGCAGTGGACAGAGTGTCTAACGAGGATGCAGAGGACCTAGGTTCGAAATCTGAAGTAGCTGGCTTAAGCACGGGCTCATCTGGTTTGACTGTGGGCTCACCAGCTTGAGCACAGGGTTGTTGGCTTGAGTGTGGGATCATAGACATGGCCCCATGGTCTCTGGCTTTAGCCAAAAGGTCACTGGCTTTAGCCAAAAGTTCGCTGGCTTGAGCCCAAGGTTGCTGGCTTGAGCAAGGGGTCACTTGCTCTGCTGTAACCCCCCCCTCACCCCCCCTTCTGGTCAAGACACATATGAGAAGCAATCAACGAACAACTCAGATGCCACAATAAAGAATTGATGCTTCTCATCTCTCTTCCTTCCTGCTGTCTGTCCCTCTCTCTGTATCTCTCTCTGTGTCTCTGTAGCAGAAAGAAAGAAAGAAAGAAAGAAAGAAAGAAAGAAAGAAAGAAAGAAAGAAAGAAAGAAAGAAAGAAAGAAAGAAAGAAAGGTATGATGTTTCAATGATGCTGACAGTAGTTACGTTTGTAGGGATGAAGTATAGACGAGGCTGGGACATCTTGTGGGATTACATGTGTAACCACTACACAAATCATCACCTCCTGCATCCCACAAGATGTCCCAGCCCCATCTATACTTTGTCCATATATATATATATATATATATATATATATATACACACACATACACACACAAAAATTTATTCTGGTGCACACTTGAGATTAGTGTTACATGTTATGATATCTATGATGTCCTTAGATAAGAAAAAGTAAATGATTATACATGATGCTTCTAATTTGTTTTGTTGTCTTTTCAAAAGGCCTTTTCTCAGCCCTGGCCAGTTGGTTCAGTGGTAAAGTGTCAGCCCGGCATGTGGAAGTCCCAGGTTCAATTCCCGGCCAGGGCACACAGGAGAAGCGCCCATCTGCTTCTCCACCCTTCCCCCTCTCCTTTCTCTCTATATCTCTCATTCCTTCCCGCAGCCAAGGCTCCACTGGAGCAAAGTTGGCCCGGGGTTTGAGGATGGCTCCATGGCCTTCCCTCAGTGCTAGAATGGCTTGGGTTGTGGCGGAGCATCACCTCCTAATGGGCATGCTGGGTGGATCCCAGTGGAGCACATGCAGTAGTCTGTCTCTCTGCCTCCCCGCTTCTCACTTCAGAAAAATACAAAAATAAAAAATAAAAAGCCTTTTCTCTACTTTTGTGTGTTGGGAATCCTTTATTACAGGGCTTTTCTAACTGTGATTTGATTAATATTTACATAGTGGTCTAATTTCCCACTAGCTCTTACTTAAATGATTCATGATTCCCAGATTACTGAATTTGTTTTGTTTTGCTAGAAAAAAAAGAAACCATGTAACTCGACCTTGCAAAATAAAAATGTAGAATAATGTAACATAAACACATAAATTTTTCAAACACATTTAGATATATATAAGATTAAAAAATATATTAAATTGGTCATCATCTTGTGTTTTACAAAGCTTAAGATCTCTAATTAAGGAAGCAACAAACTTAATGTTGAAAAATCTCTCCAGTTTGCAATATTGACAGGCTCTCTTACCAAGCAACTTTCTACTCTAACTGGAGAGCACCTAACAACTTTACACCAAAGGAATGTGATATTCAGGAAACAGATGCCACTGGCACATGATGTTAAACCAGTGATTCAGCCCCTTCGTTAGGCTTCAGTTTTCTCTTAATAAACAAGAGACTCCTATCAAGTCTAAGGTCACAGTCAACTCTATCTTTCTATATTTCAATGCAAGATGAACTTCACTTATATTAGTAGCCTTTCTTAAGTGTTCAGTGTAATAGTATCTGCGAACACACATTTTCTCCTTACCTTTTCTCTACATAAAAATGACTTTGCTTCCATTTTCCAATTCAATGACGTGAATAATTGTCTCATGTGAGGAATATTAAACAAATATTAACTAGAAGAAAAAAACTTTTGTTTTTTTGTATTGTGCCAAGTTAACAGCACCTCACAGGCTCTCAAATATTAATTAATGTCTTTGAACCTATTAAAATTAACTAATATCTCCAATGCCCCAGAGTTATTAAACTACCACAAAGTAAGCAGCTCATTCCCATTTTAGGAGTCTTCAGTATTCCTAAAATTTTCTTAAGAGTTTATGATCAGACCACCATTCACATTCTAAGTTAAATATTAATATTTTGACAAAACTGGGTGAAAACTAGGAAAACTCAAAATAAAGACTGAAACTCAGCCTTAAACTTGTCCTATGAGGTCTATCAAGTAAGCTTCTCTACACTTCTGTGCTAATTGGCTCACAGGATTGGTTTAGTTACTTTAGAGGAATAGTGCACTCATTATACTGTCTTAACCTAAAGCTGGAATTAAGTATCACTGTGAATGACATGGGCTTGTGTTGCTCGACCACAGATATCTGTCATTTCTGCCCATTGACAGTCTCTTCTTAAAGTGTGTCTCATGTACAGCTCAGGAAGGGTGACTACCCATCACATCTGCTAGGAGCGAGGAAAGCAGAATCTGATCTAGACTGGGCTGTCACCTCTTCCCATACAGAAATCTGAAATTGCCAAACAGGTTTTGAATCAGTCAGATGGGGTTGGAACTGAAGGTTCATGTAAAGTTAGAGCTACACAGCATACAAAAGCCAAATACTAGGCAAAGTTTTTGTCTTACTCTGTTTGAGCTGCTAAAACAGAATACCATAGACTGGGTGTCTCATAAACAAACATAAATTCATTTCTCATAGTTCAGAAGGCTGTAAAGCCTTCAAAGTGCTGGCAGATTTGGTGGCTGGTAAAGCTGTGCTTGCTGGTTCAGAGATAGTGCCTTCTCACTGTGTCCTCATAAGGTAGAAGGGTTGAGAGAGCAAAGAGGAGTCTCTTTTATAAAGGGCACTAATTCCATTCTTAACGATTCTACCTTCATGATCTAATTACTTTCCAAGGACCTCACCACTTAATGCCGTCACCTTGGGGGTTAGGTTTCAACGTATAAATTTTATGAGGAAACATTCATTCTGTTGCAGTTATAGACATCAAAAACTAGGAGACCAACTAAGAAAGCAGGTTAACCAGTGAGGAATTCAGGAGGTTGCAGAGGGAAGAAGGTATGAGTGGACCCAGAACGACCTGGATGCAGACAACAGAAGCCTCATGGCTTCCTGGTTTCTGTGACACATGGTTGTACTTCTGTACACTGGATTTTAAAAGATTACCTATAGTGATTGTAACGGCTTGCACCATTTCTGAGAGTTATTCACTTTTCCTGGGTCTCTCTCATGTGAACAGCAGGTTTAAGGGTTTTATTATCAAAGTCTTATAAAACAATTTCAGAAACTGTAAACTGAAGATCCTCCTGCTCAGGGAGGGACAAGATGGCGATGGAGTAAGTGGACATACCAACTTCCAACTCCTAGAACCAAAGTGGATTGTAACTTGATTTTAAGAAACAGCATCAGGATAAACCAACGTTGAACTGGACTGAGAGGACTCTTCAACTGGGGAACACTGAAGAAGCCACATTGAGACTGGTAGGAAAAGCAAAAATGCGGGAAGGGCTGTCCAGCTCCCCTGAGCCAAAGGCAGCCCAGAGAAACTCATGTGGCAGGGAAAGAGGCTAGCGGAGAGGGGAGGGACCTGGGTCCCAGGAACAAAGCCCCAGCCTACAGCCCAGAGCCTAGAAGAGGCATATGGACAGTATTTAGCTGTGAAACAGGTTAGGATACTGTTTGTAAGAAAGAGACAGTTGTCTCAGACGCAGGATTCTTCTTAAAAAGACAGCGCAGAAAACCTCGCTCATAACCACTCACCCGGGACTCCGGGAGACAGGGAGAGAGGAAAGGACTGGAGCAGCAGGAAGAAAGTGTGGCCTGGAAGGCACAGGGAGAAAAACATTGAGGGACAACCACCCTAAAACCCTAATCCACAAATCTGAAACAATATTTCCCCTGGAACCAGAAAGGGGAAGCAGGACACCAGCCAAACAGGCTCCACTGCGGCAATTAGAACACAGTCACTTAAGAGGAAGGAGCTTTCAGGGCTACAGTATGCAGAGTTAGGGTCTGAGCTGCAGCACCCCCACCTACACTGCTGAGGGCTTGCTGGAGGGCGGGCTGCAGCAGGACATGGGCAGGCTGCTGCAGGACGCGGAAACGCGGTTCCGTTGGCAGGGGCAGAGGCCAAGTCAGCTGGCATGAGCTCAGTCTAGTCCAAGGGAGCCAAGGGAACGCATGAAAGTGATCCGGCGGCTGTGGGCCCACCTGTGACCCCACCTGTAGGGGAAAAGCGGGAGCCCAGAATGGGCAGAGATCCACCACTGGGCAGGGGCGAGCGGGCGCACAGCCTCACCCAGCCTCCGAGGCTTGAAGGCCTGCACAAACCCGCTTTGCCCGCGGAGATGGGGCAAAAGCCTGGGCTCACAGTTGAGAGTGCACCAGCAGCCCAGTCAAGGAGCCAAGGTTGGTGAGGGTGGGGCAAAAGCCCAGCTAATGGCTGAGCCATAGCAGCAGCCCCGCCCAGCCGAGGAGCCGATGTTGGCAGGGGCAGGACGAAAGCCTGGTTTGCAGCTGAGTGTTCACCAGAAGTCCCTCCCGGCGGGAGGAACAGGCTGACAGGAACCTGCAGCCAAGCAGAAGTGCTCACCCTTGCCCTTTGTTCCCAGGCTTGTGGCCTGAGTGTGGCGCGGTCCCACCCTTGGGAGAGGGGTGAAGACCAAGACCGGCTGAGGCTTATAGAGCCTGGACCGATAACCTAGCCCCCCGGCCCCTGTGGAGGTGAGGCAGAGACCACAGAAGCAGCCACACCAGCCGGCACTGTCAGCACCCACACCCAACCACCCTAGACAGCGGAAGAGGGGGTGGCGGGCCTGCAGACAAACCACACCTAGGGAACATAGAGGCAACAACCATTGGACTCCAGTAGTCAAACCCATCTTACACACAGACAAAATGGGTAGGCAGAGGAATGCAACCCAAATGAATCAAGAGAAATCCCCAGAGAAGTACCTGAATGAATCAGATATAACCAAACTACCTGATGCAGAGTTTTAAATAATGATAGTTAGGATATTCAAAGAGCTTAGAGCAACAATGGATAGTCATTATGAACACCTAAATAAAGAGATAGCAACTATAAAAAAGAAAACTGAAATAATAAAAAGGAATAAAACAGAAATGACAAATACAGTATCAGAACTGAAGACCACAATGGAAGGACTTAAAAGCAGGATGGATGAAGCTGAGGATCGAATCAGCAAGGTAGAGGACACAATAAACAAAGGCACAGAAGCAGAGCAGAAAAAAGAAAAGAGACTCAAAAAATCTGAAGAAACTCTAAGGGAGCTCTGTGACAACATGAAGAGAAATAACATCACCATCATAGGGGTTCCTGAAGAGGAAGAGAAAGAACAAGGGATAAAAACTTTGTTCAATCAAAATATAGCTGACAACTTTCCTAAATTAAGACTGGAAAATGTTTCACACGTTCAAGAAGTACAAAGAACTCCATTAAATAGAAACCAAAAGAAATTTACACCAAGACACATCATAGTCAAAATACGTAAGCTAAGGGATAAAGAAAAATTTTAAAAGCTGCTAAAGAATAAAAGGATATCACCTACAAAGGAACCCCCATAAAGATGACATCTGACTTCTCAACACAAACACTTGAGGCCAGAAGGGAATGGCAAGATATATTCAAAGAAATGCAGAACAAGAACCTACAACCAAGACTACTCTATCCAGCAAGGCTAACATTTAAAATAGAAGAAATAAAGAGCTTCCCAGACAAAAAAAAAAAAAAAAACCTCAAGAAATTCATTAAAACCAAACTAATTCTGGAAGAGATGCTAGGGGCCTGCTGTGAAAAGTTTAAAGGGGAAAAAGCATATAGCAAATGAAGAATACAGCTTTAAAGAATAAAACAGCAATAAACAACTACATATCAATAATAACCTTAAATGTAAATGGATTAAATGATCCAATCAAAACACATAGGGTAGCTGTGTAGATAAAAAAACAGGACCCATGCATATGCTGTCTACAAGAGACACACCTTAAAACAAAAGATGCACATAGATTGATGGTTAAAGGATGGAAAAAAATATTTCATGCAAATGGAAATGAAAACAAAGCCAGGTTAGCAATATTTATACCTGACAAAATGGACTTTAAAACAAAGGCTTTAGTAAGAGATAAAGAAAGACACTACATAACGATAAAGGGAACAATTCAACAGGAAGATATAACCATTATAAATACCTACACACCAAACATAGGAGCCCTGACATACATAAAGCAGACTTTGATGGATATAAAGGGCGAGATTAACAGCAATACTATAATAGTAGGGGATTTCAATACCCCGCTAACATCACTGGATAGATCCTCAAGAAAGAAAGTTAACAAAGAAAGAGCAGACTTAAAGGATACATTAGATCAACTTGATTTAATAGATATCTTCAGAACTTTTCACCCTAAAGCAGTAGAATATACATTCTTCTCAAGTGCTCATGGTACATTTTCTAGGATAGACCACATGTTAGGACACAAAAAAGGTCTCAATATTTTAAGAAGATTAAAATCATATTAAGCATTTTCTCTGATCACAATGCCATGAAAATAAAAGTTAACCACAAAAGAAAAACTGAACCTGACCTGTGGTGGCGCAGTGGATAAAGTGTCGACCTGGGAACACTGAGGTCGCCAGTTCAAAACCCTAAACTGGTCTGGTCAAGGCACATATGGGAGTTGATGCTTCCAGCTCTTCCCCCCTTTCTCTCTCTCTCTCACTCTCACTCTCTCTCTGTGTCTCCTATCTAAAATGAATAAAATAAAAAGAATTAAAAAAAGAAAAACTGAAATATACTCAAACACTTGGAAACTAAATAGCATGTTATTAAATAACAAATGGATTAACAATGAGATCACAGAAGAAATAAAAAAAGTTCTAGAAACAAATGATAATGAGCATACATCAACTCAAAATTTATGGGACACAGCAAAAGCAGTACTGAGAGAAAAGTTTGTAGCACTACAGGCATACCATGAGAAGCTAGAAAAAGCTCAAATAAGCAACTTGACCCTGCATCGAAAAGAACTAGAAAAAAACATCAAATAAAGCCCAGGACTAGTAGAAGGAAGGAAATAATAAAGATCAGAGCAGAAATAAATGACATAGAGGCTAAGGAAACAATACAGAGGATCAATGAAACCAGGAGCTCGGTCTTTGAAAAGGTAAACAAGATCGATGAAACTTTAATTAGACTCACCAAGAAAAAAAGAGAGAGGATTCAAATAAATAAAATTAGAAATGAGAGTGGAAAAATAACAACTGACACAACAGAAATACAAAGTATTGTAAGAAAATACTATGAAGAACTCTATGCCAAAAAATTAGACAACCTAGGTGAAATGGACAAATTTCTTGAATCATATAATCTTCCAAAAATCAATCTGGAAGAATCAGAACACCTATACAGACCAATTACAACAAATGAAATCGAAGCAGTTATCAAAAAACTCCCAACAAAGAAAGTCCTGGGCCTAATGGCTTCACAAGTGAATTCTATCAAAAATTCAAAGAACTAACTCTTATCCTTTTCACACTATTTCAAAAAATTCAAGAGGAAGGAAGACTTTAAAACTCTTTTTATGAGGCGAGCATAATTCTGATCCCAAAACCGGGCAAAGACAACACAAAGAAAGAAAATTATAGGCCAATATCTCTGATAAATTTAGATGCTAAAATTCTCAACAAAATATTAGCCAACCGGATCCAGCAATACATGAAAAATATCATATACCATGATCAAGTGGGATTTATTCTGGAGAGGCAAGGCTGGTTCAATATTCGCAAATCAATCAATGTGATTCATCACATAAACAAAAGGAAGGACAAAAATCACATGATAATTTCAATAGATGCAGAAAAAGCATTTGATAAGATCCAACACCCATTCATGCTCAAAACTCTCAGTAAAGTGGGAATACAGGGAACATACCTTAACATGAGAAAGGCTCTCTATGACAAACCCACAGCAAACATCATATTAAATGGGCAAAAATTAAAAGCAATCCCCTTAAGATCAGGAACTAGGCAGGGGTGCCCCCTTTCACCACTCTTATTCAACATAGTTCTGGAAGTCTTAGCCACAGCAATCAGACAAGAAGAAGAAATAAAAGGCATCCAAATTGGAAAAGAAGAAGTAAAACTGTCATTATTTGCAGATGATATGATATTGTTATAGAAAGCCCTAAAGGCTCAGTCAAAAAACTACTGGACCTTATAAATGAATTCAGCAAGGTGGCAGGGTATAAAATTAATACTCAGAAATCAGAGACATTTTTATATACCAACAATGAACTGTCAGCAAAAGAAATTAAGGAATCAATCCCCCTCACTATTGCAGCCAAAAAAATAAAATACCTAGGAGTAAATTTAACCAAGGAGGTTAAGGACTTGTACTCAGAAAATTATAAAACATTGATAAAAGAAATCAAGGAAGATACAAACAAGTGGAAGCATAGACCATGCTCATGGTTAGGAAGAATAAACATCATTAAAATGTCTGTATTACCCAAAGCAATTTATAAATTCATGCAATACCAATGAAAATACCAATGACATACTTCAAAGATATAGAACACATATTCCAAAAATTTATATGGAACCAAAAAAGAACACAAATAGCCTCAGCAATCAATCTTAAAAAGAAAAAATAAAGCAGGAGGTATCACTCTTCCGGATATCATGGTATACTACAAGGCCATTGTACTCAAAACAGCCTGGTACTGGCATAAGAACAGGCACATAGATCAATGGAACAAAACAGAGAACCCAGAAATAAACCCACACCTTTATGGACAACTGATATTTGACAAAGAAGGAAAGAGCATACAATGGAGTAAAGACAGCCTCTTTAACAAATGGTTTTGGGTAAATTAGACAGCTACCTGCAAAGAAATGAAACTAGATCATCAACTTACACCATTCACAAAAACAAACTCAAAATGGGTAAAAGACTTAAATGTAAGCCATAAAACCATAAGCATCTTAGAAGAAAACATAGGTAGTAAGTTCTCCAACATTTGTCGCAGCAATGTATTTTCTGATTTATCTCCACGGGGAGATGAAATAAAAGGCAGGATAAACAAATGGGACTATATCAAACTAAAACGTTTTTGCACAGCTAAGACAATAAGAACAGAATAAAAAGACAAACCACACAATGGGAGAACATATTCCACAGTATGTCTGATAAGGGGTTAATAACCAAAATTTATAAAGAACTTATAAAACTCAACACCAGGAAGACAAACAATCCAATCAAAAATGGGCAAATGAAATGAATAGAAATTTCTCCAAAGAGGACATACAGATGGCCAATAGGCATATGAAAAAATGCTCAACATCACTAATCATTAGAGAAATGTCAATTAAAACCACAATGAGATATCACCTCACACCAGTAGAATGGCGCTCATCAGCACAACAACACAGAATAAGTGCTGGCGAGGATGTGGAGAAAAGGGAACCCTCCTGCACTGCTGGTGGAAATGCAGACTGGTGCAGCCACTGTGGAAAACTGTATGGAGATTCCTCAAAAAATTAAAAATCAAACTGCCTTTTGACCCAGCTATCCCACTTATAGGAATATACCCTAAGAACACCATAGCACTGTTCCAAAAGAAGAAATGCGCCCCAATGTTTGTGGCAGCATTTTTTACAATAGCGAAGATCTGGAAACAGCCCATCAGAGGACGAGTGGATTAAAAAGCTTTGGTACATATATACTATGGAATACTACTCAGCCATAAGAAATGATGATATCGGATCATTTACAACAAAATGGATGGACCTTGATAACATTATATGGAGTGAAATAAGTAAAACAGAAAAAAACTGAGAACTGCATGATTTCATATCATACATAGGTGGGTCATAAAAACGAGAGTATGAGACATGGACAAGAGTGTGGTGGTTACGGGGTGGGGGGAGGGAGGAGAGGATGAGAGAGGAGGGAGGGGAGGGGCACAAAGAAAACCAGATAGAAGGTGACAGAGGACAATTTGATTTTGGGTGATGGGTATGCAACATAATTGAATGACAAGATAACCTGGAGATGTTTTCTTTGAACATATGTACCCTGATTTATTAATTTCACCCCATTAAAATTAATAATAATAAAAAACAAGTTGAAAAAATAAAGATTACCTGTGGAGTTTTAACTGTTCTCACCCTTAGGTTTGCCATTGTAAAATTATACAGATGAGTGTTTATAGCCCTTACACTTACACTCACTCATACATTCACATTCACGCAGCTGGTACATATAGCTGGCACAAAATTAAAGTAGCCAGGAAAACTAGGCTTGGTTTGTCTTTGGAGAAAACACAGAGATGCTCAAGGTAGAGGCCAGGAGTGAATAAATCCTCAGGACAATTTTGGGAGAAGTTATAAATATGTTTGGATGATAAAACAAGATTGAAGGCAGGTGGGATATTGAATGGTCATTGAGAAATATTTTACAAAATTTTATTGCTTCCTTAAATGGAATTCTCTTCTGGTGCCTTGATTTTGGTGGCTGCCCCCAGGGGACACCTCTATATCACCTAGCTAAGGTGGCCATCGGGACTTATGCTCCCGGTCCCACCAGACTGTGTATTTGCATACGTTGAAAACTGCTGCCTGGGAGTCTGGCTTCTAATCAGCTTTAATTCCTGTGCTGACTTAGACCCTCCCCATGAGACACAGGATGGTCCTGGCACAGCTTCAACCTCTGGGAGCCACCAGAAGTAAAAGAGGCTCTCTGGACAATCACAAAGGTTTGAGAGACAAGCAAGAGGCGGGACAGGGTGGAACTAAAAGACTCACTGCCTACAGGAGGCCTCTCCTTCAAGGCAGGGAGAGCTGGTTGTTTTATCTAAGGCATAGAAACCAATGCAGATAGTCAACAGAAAAGGAAAAACAAAAGAATATGTTCCAACCAAAGAACAAGATAAAACTTCAGGAAGAAAGAAAAAAATTACAATGACATTATCACTGTCTGTCCTCTCATCCCTTCTCCATAACCCTTGTCACCATTCGATTCCCTGTGTGCTCACTTGTTATTTTTAGGTGGGAGGCAGTATTCCCTTACCACATTGTAAACTTCATGAGGCACAGGACTTACCGCCTTTTTTGTCATTTAGTGCCTAAAATAGTTCTTGATGGGAAAAGAGTGCAGAAGCATGCATGCCCACAGTTACACTAAAAAAATACAGTATTTATTGAATGAATAAATAAATGGATGGATTTAAGAATAATCCAGATAGATAAATATATAATAAATATATAACAAGTCATTCAAGAAGACCAATGATGTTTAGGTGTAGCTCTTTAATTCTTGGAGGCTGACAACAGCAAACAAACATAATTCCACCAAGTCATTCCATCATGTTATGTCCCAGGCTGGCTTTGGCCACCAGAAAGACACCAGGCCTCACCTCCCCCACTGTCAAGGAGTTCATTAGAATAGTGTTGCCCCCACCTGGTAGTTTCTGAGAATGCAAGTGGAAAAGAAAGGGCATTCCTGCATTCCTTATTTCAAACACTGAGAGCTTACCACGTTCTAGGTACCATTAGCAGTTTACTGCACTTGCCTATAAATAAGGGATATAAAACTGAGACTCATGAACATAGATAAAAATGAAGTAGTTACCAGCGGGAGAGGGATAGTGGGGAGGGCAATGAGGGAGGGAGTGGGGGAAAGGTGTAAAGAGGGACAAATAAAAGGTGATGGAGGATGATTTGACTTGGGTGATGGGTATACAACATAATCAACAGTTCAAATGCTATAGAAATGTTAACCTGAAATCTATGTGTTCTTATTGATCAATGTCACCCCGTTAAATTTAATTTTCTAAATAAATTTTTTTAAAAAGTAGTTACGCTTTATTATTTATTATAACATGTTCCAAAGTTATTATATGCTAGGTCTGGAGACCACAGTTGACTCAAAAGTAGTTTGCAGCAGGGAGAAATTTTTTTTTGAAAATTTCTTTTTGAAATTGAGATGAGGGCAAAAGGGAAGTAAGGTAGGTATTGAATCATAGCCCTCATCCTTACTGAGGAGCTATGGCTTAAAGAAATGTCCATCATTCATTCCTAATGAGAGGTATTCAACAAATTTTTCTTGAGTGCTCATACATGCTAGGCATGATTCTAAACTCTTGGAACACATCAGCTGTTGAAACAGATAAGCCTCCCTCTTCTTCAGGGGCTTCCTTTCCAGAGGATGTCATAAAATAAGACTTTTGAACACTCCTTGATTATTTGACCCATTTATTTCTGTTAAGGAATAGTGCTGAGGATTGGAAAGATTCTTAAATTTTTTTTCTAGTACTAACTTAGAAATCATCACTAAAAAATCCATCTGTGCTTCCACTCATGGTATTGAAAGCATTGGTTTCAACCATATTCATATCAGAAATGTATACTGAAATATTTTTCTGTGGCAAAAAATTGTGCTGAGAAGAAGGGAATATAAACATGTGAAAAACATTTCTGTAAACTTATCCTTTGGTGGGTTACATCCACACCATGATTTCAAAGGAAAATACTATCATCGCTATGGTACAATGTTGGCCGATGTCAAAATTCCATTGACTATCATAGAGTTGTGACTCTACCTTCTGCTAAATAAAAGTCTCCTGTGGTTCAGATAAGTGTACCTGGACAACTAAAATGGGAAGCAAAGAGCACATGACACTCTTGGTGACATGGAGGGTCATTTAAGCCTAGTCCTGGCCATCATGGTTCTAGCAAGATAAAGACCCGCCCAAGATCACCAAAAACCGAGATGTAGGAATAGAATATACCTTGTTGGCCATCTGATCATCTGAGATCGTATATTATTCTCTGTTCGGAACCACCATTGAGGATACTTTGTGACAGAAGGTGATCTTAAAGGAGGTGACAGTTTGATCTTGATTGCCACATACTGCAAGTCAGTCAGGGCTGAAAGAAACTGCCACTTTTGTGAAAAAAGTGACAGTTTGTGCTGGAGATGAGAACAGCAGAGCGTGAAGTCAGATTCCTTGGTTAACCGAAAACACTTGGCCACATTTAAAGTTCTAAACCACGTTCTACAATTTCTTGGTTTTGAGTATTTGGCAAAATCCTCAATTTTATATTTTTAATTTTACCATAAAGGAGTCAAGGAAACTTCTATGAGCTTCCCAGATTTTTCTTGACCTGAAAGGGTCTTTAAGAGTAAAATTTTGATGAGTTAAGAATTAATGACTCAGAAATGTATGAATTGTATTTGCATTGATATATCAGAATTTAACACAAAGTGGATTAAAACACTTTGCAATACCCTGTGTTCTAAGGGCAGCCAAATGTTTGCAGAAAGTGTAGTAACATAAACAACTCTGGGCTGCCTCCTGCACCTCACTGCTTTTGTATGATTCTCCTTCTTTTAACTTTTTCCTTTCATGCTTCCTGAAATAAGTACTGGACTTCAGATAATAGCCAGCAGCATGAGGCACTTCCACTTCCATTGCCCAAGAAGTGCCTGAGATGTCTGCTCAGCAAAAAATGAATAAACACAGGAAAAAGCCACACTGTGTTCTCAACCAAAACAAGGCAGTTTTTCTTAGTGTTTCATTCAATTCCAGAGTCCTGCTTATCTGAGAAATTTATCAGGGCTGGTGGTGACAGGGCCATAATTCAAGGAGCTCAGTGAAAAAAAAAAAGTGTTAGTCCTTTACCCTGGTGGGTGGGATTCAAACACCACTGGGGAACATATTTATTTGAATTTTCTGTTGCATGAGGTTTTAGAACCTTTTCTCCATATTTCTGCATCGCTGATTCCAAATCTGAAATCTGTTTTTTGGTGCATGCTCCAGTTTTAATGCAATTTTAATTTCTTTTTTTTACAGTTAATGGCAAGCATTGGTTTTCAAATTGGAGTTAAAGGGCAATGACTCTTGGATTGAACATAACAACAAAGCAATTAATGTTTTATAAACATCACTTTTACATAATTGTAGTTGTTTTTAAATGTAAAAAACTATTATTTGATACAAACACCTTCTTATTTTGTTTTAGGATTGAATCATGGCTTCTTTGAGTAGGCATAAATGTAAGAATAGTCCTGACACCTTCTGTTATATATGTGGCTGTTACACACTTAAACGTCAAAGGTGCAATATTTCATCATTTGTGACACGTGCATATATTGCCTATTTTCAAGTTCCCCTTGGCGATCAAGACAAAAATTGAGCTCCTCATATTGTATGTCATAATTGTGAGGAAATGCTTCATGACTGGACAAAAGGAAAACACAAAGGAATGCTTTTTGGTATTCCCATGGTTTGGCGTGGACTACAGCAGTAACTTATTTCTGTCTGATCCATACTAAGGGCATCGGCAAGAAAAAATGGCATATGATCACATATCCTAATATTTCTTGAGCAATACAACCTACCCCATACTCTGAGACACTCCCGGTTCCAGTTTTCAATGGTTTTATTTCTTCTAAGGATGAAGAAAGTGAACATGGCGATCAAGTGTATTTTAATAAGATGCATGAGGAAATGGCTATAGAATCTAAAGGGTCTTCTTCTGATGCCAAGCAGTCATTAACCCCTCAGCAGTTTAGCCAACCTGAATTGAATGACTTAGTAAGAGATTTGGGCCTATCAAAGAAAGCAGCTGAGTTATTATTAGCCTCCACACTTCAAGAAAAGAATATACTTCACTGGTCAGCTAAAGTATCCCATTTCAGGAAGCGTGAACAAATTTTTGCAGACTGTTTTTCCGAAGACAAACACTTTGTTTACTGTCATGATATCAGTAGTCTTCTCAGCCAGCTAGGTGTTACCACTTACAGTCCAACAGAATGGCGGCTATTTCTTGACAGCTCTAAACAGAGTCTGAAATGTGTTCTCCTAAACAACAGTAATTAGTTTATGCAGTGGTTCAAATTGGTTATTCAACTCATCTGCGAGAAGATTATAATGATATAAAAATTGTACTTGACTTTTTGAAGTATGAGGAACATAACTGGATCATTTGTGTGAATCTTAAAATGGTCAATTTCCTGCTAGGGCAACAGAGAGACAAAGTATCCTTGCTTTCTGTGTTTGTGGGACAGCCGAGCTAGGGAGAAACACTAGACACAGAAGGAGTAGCTGAAACAGGAAGCTCTGAAAGTAGGGATGCAAAATATTGTGAATGAACCTATAGTTAATTGAGACAGGATCATTTTTCCCCCACTTCACATCAAACTTGGCTTAATGAAGCAGTTTGTTCAGGTTTTGGATAGAGAAAATGAATGCTTTCAACATATATTTCTGCTTTTTCTGTCTTGTCTTTCGAGAAGATAAAAGCAGGTGTATTCAATAGACCTCAAATTTGAACCTTCATATGTGATGAAGAATTTGCCAGGAAGATGAATATGGAGGAGAAAGCAGCATGGCAGTCTTTTGTGGCAGTTACAAAGAACTTCCTTGGCAACAAAGAAGCAGAAAACTATGAACTTCTGGTTCAAAGGATGCTGTTGGCTTTCCGCAACATTGGATGTAACATGAGCGTTAAGATTCACCTCCTGAACAGTCACCTTGATAAGTTTCCCAAAAATCTTGGAGCTGTTAGTGATGAGCAGACTACTACTAGAGCATCAAACGAGATTTTCTCAACAAGTACACAAACACAAGAGCTACAAATGCAAATTTTTGCCCGAATAGAATTTAAATATGTTTTGTGCTAATTTTATGGTTAAAATAAGTGTTTTAATATGTTCTATTTTGAAATTGTAGACAAATTCTGAAGCAATCATATCTTTTAGTGTATTAGTGTATTTACTGCATTATATAAATTATTATATTTTCAAAAAGATGATGCCCAAGAAGACATTCTACTTCATTATGTTAAAGTAAATGTTGAAAATTTTACAATAAGATAAAAACCTAAAATCTTGAATTACAAAATAAACTGTAGCTTACAGAGAAAAACTAATGTCAGATTTGGGATCAGCACACTTGAATTAGGTAAGAACAAGTGTTTTTGTAAATGCAAGAAAAATTTTGTTCGCCAGTATAATTTAACAACCGATTCTCTGCCCTACTTACCATTTTAAGTATAAAAAAACAAGTTCCAAAAGATAGTTTATTATTTTACGCATTCAATACTTAAATAAGAACAATAAAAGAAGTACACAAAACTAGATTATGTTATAAGAAAGAGTTTTAAAATATTAATGAAAAAATATTACATAACACCTGACAGAAAAACAATAGAACTGTTATTTAAGGTACTTCCTTATTGCTTCTAAATTTGCGTCCTCACTTGCAATCGTTTTCACCCATGGATGGAATGAATATTACTAAGGGCACTTAGAATATGTTGTTGCACAGATGAATGTTAAAAAAAAGTAAGGAACGTGAATTTGTAATTTCCACATTGGGTGGCTGCCCAGGTGACCACCTTAGAAAGAAACCTGAATACAAGTGCCATTTTAACAATGAGTTCACCGAACTCAACAAAAAATTAGGTATCAGTTCTGTCGAACCTGTGCAAACTGTCTGAATCCCACCACTTGTTCAGTAAGTATTCAGAGTTTCAGGGTGGCACAAACAAAGCATTGGAAGCATCATGGTGAGCCTGGCCATGCAGCCAGCTCTATATGCCAATACAGAGAGGCACTTTCTCCCTGAACATTCCTTATCACAAATAAAAACAATTTGATGGCAGAATAACTGGTGAGAATTCAAATTAAAAATGGAACATAAAGTTATAATTTAAGAATTTGGATTTCCCAAGCACTATTAACTAAAACAGCAAGAGTGGGAGGGGCTGAAGGCCCAGGCTGAACCAATGAAGTTCTGACTAACAAAAGGGTGACACCTCTGGGATCATGCTGTGGCTATGGGTCTCCAGGCCATTGTGCTGCTTCCTGCCGGGGCTCTGAGACAAGAATTCTTTTTAGAACTGATGGCACCATCTTATAAGAACACACCAAGGACAATTTTAAAGGAATGTGGAATAGCTCTGGGATGTTTTAGTGGAAAAGTCTTTGCATTTGCGATTTTTAATTTTACCATATGCCACCTGACCAGCTGGTGGCACAGTGGATAGAGCGTCGGACTGGGATGTGGAGGACCCGGGTTTGAGACCCTGAGGTCACCAGCATGAGCGTGGGCTCATCTAGTTTGAGCAACGCTCACCAGCTTGAGCTCAAGGTCGCTGGCTTGAGCAAGGGGTCACTCGGTCTGCTGTAGCCCCCACTTCCCTCAGTCAAGGCACCTATGAGAAAGCAATGAATGAACAACTAAAGTGCTGCAACGAAGAATTGATGCTTCTCATCTCTCTCCCTTCCTGTCTGTCTGTCCTTATCTTTCCCTTTCTCGGACTCTTTCTGTCTCTGCCATACACACACGCACACACACACACACACACACACACACACACAAATAATAATAATAATAATTTTACCATATGCCTATTTAGTGTTGCCTAAGAAAAACCTCCTCTTCTTTCCTCACAGTTTCCAGAGAAGAATAAATATGCAAAGTTACAATGTGGGGACACAGAAATCACCTTAGAAGAATCCCTTTAAGATTAGGCTTCAAGAATCCTAGTATCTAACTAAATGTAGGCATTGCCTGTAAGCATTTCTTTAAAAATTTGTACACAGCACATGTGTATGTATTACTTTTTTCCTGTTGATAAAATTTTGAGCATGTAGAACACAAAATAAAATTTTCTTGGCTATTTCTATCTCTTCTTTTATGAGACAGCAGATACATATTTTCTAACTTTTCTATTTGTTATATTGTATTATAAAGATCATTTTATAAGTCTAGTAGTTTTCAGTTTCTCATTAGTCCTTTTTATTTTACCTATAGCATCTATTAAGACTTGCTTTTAAGCCCTGGCCAGCTGGCTCAGCAGTAGAGCATCCGCCCAGCGTGTGGAAGTCCCAGGTTTGATTCCTGGACAGGGCACATAGGAAAATCGCCCATCTGCTTCTTCACCGTTTCCCCTCTTCTTCCTCTCTCTCTCTTCTCCTCTCACAGCCAAGGCTCCATTGAAGCAAAGTTGGCCCGGGCGCTGAGGATGGCTCCATGGCCTCCACCTCAGGTGCTAGAATGGCTCCAGCCGCAACAGAGCAATGCCCCAGATGGTCAGAGTATTGCCCACTGGTGGGCATTCCAGGTGGATCCCAGTTGTGTGCGTGCAGGAGTCTGTCTGACTGCCTCCCTGCTTCTAACTTCAGAAAAATACAAAAAAAAAGACTTGCTTTTAGAAAAAAAAATAAGATAAGACCGTCTGTCTTACATTCTTCACACAGTTCTCTCTCGTCTTTAAAAGAGAACTGATTCTACTTTTTAGCTAAGCAGCATGAGGTAAATTACTAAGTATTCAATTGCATTTTTGTATCATATTTATTTCTGAAGACGAATGAATCTGTGTTTTTTTTTCAAAAAGTAAAGTAATGAGTGCTTCATATATTGCAGATAATTAATATTAATTCAATAAGAAAACTAGAAAATATTCAATATTCCAAAGACTTGGCTTTAGGCAAAATATCAGTTTAGTTACATTCTACAAACATTTGTTAAGCATTTACTGGTTACCTTAGCCAGGTTAGCTACTACATATCTAAAGATAAATTGGACTCTATCCTGGCCTTGTGCAGCTTTGCTGTGTATAAGAACTGTAGATGCGAAAATGCCCAAACACTGCGGACTCAATGAAGTGCTGGAAAGAAAGAAGCTTGTCCCGGCATAGTGGACCAGGTGACTGAATGCCTTTCATTTCAAACCTATGTCACAGTAGCAAAGCAGTGCATAACAATGCAAGGACTTTATTTCCTTTATAGACCGCATTATGGAACACTGCCTAGCAGGCTGGGATGTAGTTCAAACAGTACAATCTATACTTGTCAGATTTGGTAAGGAAAGGCCATGTAGGACACGTTTATTTTCCTTGAGTTTCTTCTACAGAGGTTTTTCAATTCCTTGCAAGTTTTCAAATTTGATAGTTGACAACTGATCTCACAGTAACAGCAATGAATTAGGCAAGTCTGGATGCCAGAACCATGAGATTTCTACATTCTGTTAAGCCTTTGCTGTTAGAAGTGGTGAAGACAAATTGGGGAAATTGAGAATATCTATGAATTCCTACAAAAAGAAAAAAAGAAAAACTAGGTTAGAAGTAAACATCTCATCTGAGCTGATTGTCATTTTTTTCTATTTTAATAAATCTAGGTGTTCGAAAATCAAGACTTTCTTTATCCACAGCATCTATTGCATTTGAAGGCGTGTTTACAATGTCAGAGATGTGTGTGTATGTGTGTCGGTGTCTTTGGGAAAGGAAGAAGAAAAGTTAGGTGAGAGAGAACAGCAATGTGTGAACCTACAGAAGCAAGGATGAAGACCTGGCATTGTCTACAGAAAAGGAGGCTGCAGGCTGCTTTTGCTTTACACCTTTATTCCCAGTGCCTCTGATGCATCCCTTCTTTGGCCTTGCTTATGTACATACAAAACAGGGCAGCCCCAGGGTAGACACTGGTTTGGGCAGGCTTGAGCAGAGTGAATGGAACAGAAAGCAAACAGCTTGCTGTCTTCCATATCCCTGGGTTGACATAATAGATACTACAGATTCATGGCTTTGTTTCTCACAGTTTTGAAGTCTGAGAAGTCGAAGATTAAGGTGCCAGTAGATTTGATTCTTGGGGAAGGCTCTCATTCTGGCTTGAAGACAGCCACCTTCTCATTGTGTCCTTACATGGTATTGGGTAAACAAATGTTTTTCAAGTTTGCTGCTTGTATTGGGGCAGTGTCTTGTGTGCATAATCTATGTTCTTGCCCTCTGGGCCACAGATTGCAAATTGCCGATTGCTTTCCTGCTTGGGAGGGGTGATTGTTTGCTATTGTTTGCTGGAGAAGGATTTTTTTCCCCCAGCCTGTTTTGCTAAAGAGAGCAGAGAGAGAGAAAGAGAGAGAGCTGAGGGGTTTGGGAGCCCTGCTGAGGCTGGTGGGGGTCTGTGAGTCAGGGAGTCTAGAGAATGAGTCAGGGCTTTGGGGACCCTGAGTGAGAGGGAAGTGGTCTTCCCTGCCTGTTTGCTCATCCACCATTATGAGACTTTAATAAATAGAATGACCCACCATTTTCTGGCTCCATAGTTCCTTTATCATCTGCCTGAATCCCATGGGAACCTGCATGGCCATGGCAGTAATGGCTTTTGGTCTTACCTCTGGCATAGTTGGCAGGATTTGGATCAAATTGGTATGGAGTCGCAGCCATCCTTGAGGGGTGGGTTAAAGGACTGGTCATTGCTCTCCAACATATGGTTCCCATGGCTCTCCTTTTGGGGACTGTCAGATGGCTGTTTTTACATCCCTGCAAGAGGAAACTGAGAGCCGAGGTCAAGAGCTCCAGAAAGAGCTGCAGATCCAAGAACTGCTGGTCAGGCTAAAGGCTGAGAACCAGCAATGACTCAAACTGGAGTGAGTGCTGGAAAAAGGGGCAAACCGGGTTCAAGAGCTGCTGAGCACCGATGGTGCCTGGAACTGGAGCCATCTACAGGCTCGTGAGCTGCAGTTTGCCCTGCACTCAGAAGTGGAACACCGGCAGCAACAGTTGGTGAAGACACAACTGTGAGGTTACCTTTAGGCCAAGAGCCAGTAGCCACAGGAGCTGAAGACGGGGCTATGCCAGAGGAGTGGCTCTGAATCAGCAAGAGCAGACAGTTCCAGCTCCTCTTCTGAGGATGAGGAGTCTTGGGCTGAGGTTGCCGTTCACACACTCAAAACTTGGCCAGTGTTTGCCCAGAAGGTAAAACCCCAGCAGCAAAGAGTCTCTCAGGGGCAGCCACAGCCTCCTCCCCAGGTAATGGAACACTCTGTGGTCTAGCCCTGTACCCTGGCAAAGCTGATGGAATTTCTGTGATTGTGGTCCCAGCAATTGGGGTAGATGGCATCATGCTCTCTGGAGCAAAAATAGAGAGGGTGGCCACTGTTACCCTGAGCTCCTCCTTGGGGAAGAGTCTTCAGCACTGCCATGACTACAGGGATGGGGGGGGGGGGGTCTGAGGCCCTATGTAAACCTAGTTGCCTATAATGGACCTTTACCTTGGTGGTTTGCACAGGCAGACTGTCTATCATGGACTGGTTCTTAAACTGAAACCAAAGGGAGATACCAGCTCCCCTGTTGAATGGGCATGCCACTTTTGGATAATATGAGAGACCCTGATGGGGGGCGCTGCTCTGGTGAAGGCCCTCCTACACCAGAAAGCTGCTCTTGTTCAGTTGGAGAGACACACCAAAGACACTTTAAGGTTTCCATGGACTATACAGGCCCTGCCATCTACCATGGAGTAGGGGGCTAGAGATGGGCCTCCAGTGTACACCTTTGGCAGGAAGACATTGGGAAGGACACCTTTGTAATTATTGTAATTGTATAACTTGTGCTGTTGTTATAGCCTGTTTGTTTATGTATGGTACCTCATTCTTCACACAGAGATACCTAGGGTGTAAATTGTAAAGTGAGCAAAAGGGGTGGAATGTTGGGTAAACAAATGATTTTTGAGTTTGCTAGCTTATATTGGGGCAGTGTCTTATGTGTATAATCTCAGTGCTTGCCCTCCGGACCACAGATTGCAAATTGCAGATTGCCTTCCTGCTTGGGAGGGGTGATTGTTTGCTGTTGTTTTCTGGAGAAGGGTATTTTCCTCCAGCCTGTTTTGCAGAGAGTGTAGAGAGTGCAGAGAGAGAGAAAGAGGGTGCTGAGGCTGGGGGGGGGGGCCTGTGAGTCAAGGAGAGTCTGGAGAATGAGTCAGGGCTTTGGGAGCCCTGAGTGAGAGGGAGGCAGTCCTCCCTGCCTGTTTGCTTGTCTGCCATTATGAGACTTTAATAAACAGAATGGTCCACCATCCTCTGGCTCTACAGTTCTTTAACCGTCTGCCTGAATCCAATGTAAACTTTCATGGCCATGGTGACAGCCCCTGTTCTTATATTGGTTTAACATTAAAAACTATCAATGTAATTAACTACATTCACAAGTTTAAAAGAAAAGATATACAATCACCTCAAATTAATGAACAATAAGCATTTGACAAAATTCTACAACTATTCATGATAAAACTCACTGCCAACTGTGACTAGAAGAAACTTCTTCAACTGGATTAAGTGCATCTACTAAAAATCTGCAGCTAATATAAGACATCATCATGAAAAAAGGAATATGTTAGTTTATGAAAAAGCAAAAACATCCATCCTCATCACCTCTATTCAATATTACACCTAGCCAGTGTAACAAGGCAAAACAAATAGAGGACTAAATTGGAGAGAGAAAAAAATTGTTTCTTCACAAGTGGCATCATATATACTAATTCTAAGGAACCCACAAAAATGCTACAAGAATTCATAAGGGATTTTATAAGATTGCAAAATACAAAACCAACAACAAAAATCAACTGCATTTCTATATATAATTAACAAACAATTGGGAAGTGAATGAAATATATGAAAAACTGAGAAACTCTGACAAGAAAAACAAATTTTAAACCCGAATAAATGAAGATGTACACTATTTCATGAATAGGAAGACTCAATACTGTTTTGATGTTGATTCTTTCTGAATCAATCTGTATGCATAATGCAACCTCAAAATCCTAGCAGGCTATATCTAGAACTTAAGCTCACACCATATATTTTTTGTTTATTTGTTTGTTTGTTTTTGTATTTTACCGAAGTTAGAAGCAGGGAGGCAGTCAGACAGACTCCCGCATGTGCCCGACCAGGATACACCTGGCATGCCCACCAGGGGGCGATGCTCTTCCCATCTGGGCCGTTGTTCCATTGCAGCCGGAGCCATTCTAGTGCATGAGGTGGAGGCCATGGAGCCATCCTCAAACTCAGGGCCAACTTTGCTCCAATGGAGCTTTGGCAGCAGGAGGGGAAGAGAGAGATAGAGAGGAAGGAGAGTAGGAAGGGTGGAGAAGCAGATGGGCTCTTCTCCTGTGTGCCCTGGCTGGGAATCGAACCTGGGACTTCCACACAACGGGCCGACGCTCTACCACTGAACCAACTGGCCAGAGCAACCTCACACCATATTAAAAAATAACTCAAAATGGATACCCTAAATGTAAGAGCCTAAAGTATAAAACTTCCTAAAGAAAACATAGGAACACCTATATGTGAACTTCCATTAAAAATAAAAAAGATTTTCCAGATAGGGCATAGGTCAAAATTTAAATTTTTTGCTGTTTAAAAGACACTTTTAGAAAATAAAAAGGCAAGTCTCATCTTGGGACAATATGTATGCAAAATGTTAAGGTTAAATTAGCCCCTGTGAAACTCATATTCCCCTCACCCAAACATTTTGTAAAGATAGAGTTAATTTGCTTGCTATTCTCTCTCCTAGCAGCTGCCTAACCTTCACTTTGAAATGTAGCAAAAGCTTACTTTCACAAAACTGTCTAAAAAAGTTTGCTTTGGGAACCTGACCATTAGGGGAGTTTTAAACCACAATAGCTATTTATGAAAGCAGACTCACAGACTCAGACCCCCAGCTATTCTTGGGAGACTGACCTCTTGGCCATCTTCAGGATTTACCAAGGACCCTAAGTCTGTGTTACAGCAAAGAACTTGTATCTCTGCAGCAGAATTCTCCTAGTTAAATTAATAACCAAGGCCACAAGAACCCCAATATGCTAATCTAAGCTTGCCCAGGTGTATGAACCCCATGCCAGCAAATTCCCTATGTCTAATGCCTCCTCCCTCAGCTCGGGACTGACAGACACCCTTTGGTCTCAGTCCGCTTGCCCCCAAGCAATTTTGAAAATAAAATTTCCTTTTGGAGCACACCAGCCTCATGTTTTTGGTTCGTCCAGTGGTTTCTGCCTTTCATAAAACGTATATCTAATTAGAGACTTTTAAGGGAATATATAATGAAATTTTACAATTCAATAAGAAAAAACAAAATCAATTTAAATAAAACAAAATAAGCAAAAGATATAACCTTCCTAGCCTTAAGAGTGGCAAACAGCCTACGAAAGTTCAACATTACTAGTCATTAAGGAAGTGCAAATTAAAATACAAGATGATACCACAACATAACCACTAGAATGGCAAAAATTTTTAAGACTGACAATATTTTTATTGGTGAAGATGCAAAGAAACCAGAACTTCTCTTTCTTAGCTGGTGAGGATTCTCCTTAAACAACCACTTTCAAAAACAGATTGACAATTTTTAATCAAATTAAATATATACTTATCACATAACCCAGAAGTCCTCTTTTTAGGTATTTGTCTAAAACAATAAAGAAAATGTTCACACAAAGTCTTGGACATAATTTTGATAGCTATTTTATTTGCAACACTCCCCACACTGTAAACAACCCAGACATAGATCAGTGAATGAATAAACAGTGATAAGTTTGTACAATGGAAACCTACTCAGCAATGAAAAGGAATGAATCACTAATACAGATGACAACATGGGCAGATCTCAAGAGCATTATGCCAAGTAGAAAAGTCAGACTCACAAGACTACAGTATTATTATATTTGTATTTAATTCTAGAAAAGGAAAAAGAAAAACAGAGACAGAAAGAAAGTCAGTTGTTGCCAGGGACTGGGGGAAGAAAAAAAGGAACTATCCACAAAGACTCACAGAGGAACTTTTTGGGGTGGTAAAAATATTCTGTACCCTGATTGTGGTGGTGGTTATATGATTATACACATTAGTTAAGACTCATTGAATGTACACTTAAAATGGGTGAATTTTATTAATAGTCAAGTACAGCTTTATAAGAACATATATAACTGGCCAGTTAGTTCAGTCAGTTAAGAGCATTGTCCCGAAACAAGGTAGTGGGTTTGATCCCCAGTCAGGGCACATACGGGAAGCAACTAATGAATATATGACTGAGTGGAACAACAAATGAATGCTTCCCTTTCCCCTCTCTCTCCCTTCCTCTCTTTGCCTCTTAAAAAAAAAAAAAAAAAAGCCCTGGCCAGATAGCTTGGTTGGTTGGAGCATTATCCTGGAGTGCAGAGATTGCTGGTTCAATTTCCTAGTCAGTGCACATACAGGAGCAAATTGATGTTCCTGTCTCTCTCTTTCCCTCTCTGCCTTTCTCTCAAAAAAAAAAAAAAAAAAAAAAAAAAGTGGGGCGGGGGAGGGGGGAGAACATACACAAACAAAAGCAAAAGGATATTCATTACATTGTTTTGAAAGATTGCCTCGGGAAGTGGAGGCAAACAAGAGTAAGAAATAGAAATAAGAGAGAAGGAGAGAGGACGGAAGAAAAAGAGAGAGTAGGCAATAATAGAGGAGCTTGTATAAACCGATACTAATAATATGCCATGAGGTTTTTGATAATTAACCTAGTATTCTATAACTGGGTATGAATGGGAGAGAAATCTTTAAACCAATGCAATATAAAAGAAAAGCCCACATATCATATTACTGATTGTGCTGAGAGAACAAAGTATTCATAAATGATGGTGGAACACCTGCTACCCATTTGGGAATAACATTTTACCTATTTACAATACACACAAAAATTAATTCCAGGTGGAATAGAGAATTAATTTTAAAACTCAACACATTAAATTTTTTATATAAAAACATTTTCAGAGCTTTGGTTGAGAAAGGTATCCTGACACAATATGTAAAAGGAACAAACCATAAACATTGACAACTTTGACATGAAAATTAAGATGATCTCTTTATTCAACAATCTAAAGATATTCAAAAGCCAAGCCACAAGCAAGAAGATACAAAACCCATATAATTGACAAAAGACTAGTGCCCAACATTGATAAAGAACCGTAAAATATTAACAAAAAGACAAGTAATAGAAAAATGGATGGAACATATGAACACTTTCCTAGAAATAAAAAGACAATGGCTAATGGTAGAATATGCAAAGATACTCAACCTTAACTGGAGTCCAGAAAATGCAAATTAAAACTCCAATACAAATATCAGTTTATACCCCACCCCCAAAGAGGCAAAATTTTTAAAAATTGCAAAATATCAAACATTGACAAGTTTACAAAAACAATGGAAGCTTTTATACACTGATATTGAGAGAGTATATTGTTACAGTCATTTTGGAAAGCAATTTGACATTATCTGGTAAAGCTGAAAATGAACATGCTACATGATTCTGCAATTCCACTCCCAGAAGCAGACCCTAGACACCCTTGCTCTGGAGCAGAGGGGAACATGCTTGAGAATGTTCATATCAGCACTGTTTGTAAATGAGAAAACACAAAACAAGAAAACTAGAATCAATGTCCTTCTATAGGAAAATGGATAAATAAACTGTGGCCCAGTTATTCTATGAAATATTATAGATCAGTTACAATTAACTAAGCATAATTACAAACACTAATTGATTTTTCTAAGAATGCATCTATGAAACAAGAAATGCAAAAAGTGAGTCACAGAAGAATAAAAACAGCAGGATACTATTCATATAATGGTCAAAAATACAAATCAAAGTCATCCAGTCTAAGGATCCATACTTAGGTAGTAAAACTACAATAAAAAGCAAGGGAATGAGAAACACAAAAATCGGAGCAGCATTTATCTAAAGAAGGGAAATGTAATCATAACATAATATTCTTAAATTGGATGATGAGCATTTGGCTGTTAATGATCCTTCATAGCTTAAACATAGATACTAATATACATCTTTTTGATATCTGAACCATATTATAATAATTTTTAAATTAACAAACAAAAAAAAATTTAATGGAGAAAATAAATAGCCATGGAATTCAGATTTATCAGTAAACTTTTGCTTCCATACAAAATATAGCTTCAGCACACTGTTACAAAGTGCTATGGGATTTGGGGCATTTTCTGTAGATGATTTGTAATTTCTCACAGTCTCAACCTTGCTTTAAGGCTACTGGCAGCAGTCAGGAGAAAAGTCCAATATTTCCCCTTGCTGACATATTCTTTTAATCAAAGTATATATTTTATGTTTTTTATACGAATGGGCACTATTGGGTGCCCCTTTGGGTTAGAAAAACAGTTTATTTTTCAGTGGTAAACAGATTTGTCAGGCATTCCAACAGCACAAAATGTCAAAGCACCAATGGGGAAAGGGGTGATCACCACAATATTTAGGTGGTTATCCTATTTAATTATTGATATGTTGAAGATCCAAATCTACACAGACTGTTTTTTAATAATGTGACCGGGTTATATGTTCTCGCAGTCTACCCAATTGTCACACAGAAACCAGCCATTTAAATGTGCTCTACACTTTTCTCCTTTCTTCCAGAAACTGCAATCAATGTTCTGTCCCTTGTTTCTATAATATCCAAGGACATATTGTATATAAAATTACTTTGACTATACAAAGGAATCTCTACATAAACTATTACCAATTATTATCATCTTTGTCCCCCGGGTAAAATAAGTGAGGTGCCAACAAGGTTAGACTTTGATCCTCCTCCCAAATCTGAAGCTAAGAAGGTGAAATAGTGAGTTTCCAATCTTTAAAGTGAAACAAAACAAAAAAATCCATACAACTTTTTGCACAATAAAATCCTGCAAATTGCTAACAAAACAGTTGAGTGACTCTCGCTGGCACATAGAGGATCTGGAGATAGCTCAGCCCCTTCGCAGGCAAGAGGGACTGATCACCACACCTGAAGCCCTGGCAGCCCAGAGACTCCTCCTGACCTCAGAGGTTGCTAAAAGTGAAAAGGAGACATAAGTGGAGGGCTTTCCTAGTGATTAGCCCGGACCCCAAACATTATGTTGTTCTGTTGGTACCAAGCATGTAGTAGTCAGCAATCCTGGAGTGACAGAGTCAGGGCAGAGTCCAGGGTCCTGACCACCTGGAAGAGTGCCTGACACCGAATGGGCACTCAGTGAGTGTCTATGACAAGTAAATCAGTGAGTGAATGAGCATCGAGAGGCTGCAGTGCCTAATCTATTCCTCAGTATGGCACCTACGCGTTAGACCCTTTTGTAGTCAATCTGTCATGTAAAACTGAATGAATGAACATCAGAGCACCATGCCCTATACACCCTTTCACACTGTGGTGTTGACACAGGTATCCTCCCATTTGATGATGCTGGATATGCTCATTTTCCTGCTTTGCCCTTGGGCCACCCACTTTCTCCTGTGCAGTTAGCTTTGAGTGATGGCTCCCAGAGCTGTGGAAGGGAAAGAACCTTATGCTGCTGGCCCATGACCCCCGCCAGGTTGCTGGGGATAAGTGAAGTTCCCCCTTCTACACAAATCAAGTAGGACAGTGAGGCTGGGCACAAGGGCAGGGGCATATAGCAGGAGCTGGCTCTAAAGCCCCAAAAAGTTATCAACAAAGAAACCCAGCCATGACCTGGGCAGGAAAGTGGACAGTGGTAGAGGATGCAGTCCAGGAGAGGGAGCGAGGTGCAAGAGGAAGAGAGAGGGGATGATAAAAGGGAGCAGAAAGAATCTGTCCTTTTCTGATCATTCTGGAAACACCTTCTGGGTCATGGTTCAAATGATGAGATAGAAAAGGATTTTGACATTTTTTAAGTTGGTTCCAGCTGGCGAAGCTGATTCACTGAGAAAGTTGACATCTCTTCTGCCTTTAAAGTGACTACGTGTTCTGGTTGCCTTTGCCCCTCGATTAATAACATCCCATTTCCACATATGCACACACATATGTGCCAACAGACACAAACACATTTAAATGTACACATACACAAACACACATGCGCACACATACAAACATATAAACATGCACACACATATACACACATGCAAACATATGCACTTAGAAACAATACATACAGACATACATGTATAAACACATACATATATATAAACACATACACAAACATAGATATTCAGAGATGCACAAATAATATACACCATGCACATGCTCAAATATGCATGCACACATACACTTGTATGCATGCATACATATATACATAAACACACAAACATGACACACACAAACATGCATTCTTACATAAATAAACATAAACATGTACACATACACAAACACATACGTGTATATACATATGCACATATACACATACTGTGACACTTAATGCTCAAATGGTCACACTTCATTCCAGAAAAAGAAACAAGAAAAAAAGCTAAGTGCAGAGGAGTTTCTGGGTCTGACATCCTGACCATATGAATAATAGTGGGTCCTTTTATTCAGCTGAGACCTCCTTGGAAGAGCTGTGGGAAATCTTTAGAGAGAAACAGGATTTTGTGACCCTCCAAGTAGAACAGTCTTCTTCCCTGACACAACCCTCAGACTAGGAGGGCCAGCCCACCCAGAATGATAGTCATTGAGGGCCTCCCGAGGGTCACACAGCCAGGCCTGGCTGAGCAAATTTCCTCATCCCCCCTCCCAGGCTGAGAGAGGTCAGCTGACAGAGCTCCAGGCCAGTTCAGCATCTGGTCTATAGTTGATTCTGGTTATTCACAGTAGCTATGTGCTATAAAGTCTCCTGAACTCTGATTCATAAATCCTGAATCATTGCTCCTCAGGGAAGTATGTGTGTACACATACACACAGCTCACACAGATTATGATCTTAAATGCTAAACACAACTCATCCTGTAGATTTTATTTTTGTTTTTACAAAAGAGAAAGTGAGGTTCAGCATTTTACATGACTTGCTGAGGCTGCCCCACTAACAAGAACCAGACCTGGGATCAAGCCGTCAGCTGGTTCCAGAGCCAGAAATCCTGGTACTGCCTGCCAGTGACCATCTGCCTCCACCCTCTGGTCATTTCTGGATGGGGTTGAAACACAAAGGCAGAGCTCTGCTTTACTCTAGCTAAGACTTGTACTTGAAGCCATTTAAATATTTCATGAGTCTGTGCATATCCATGAATTACCAGCCATTAGTATTGATTTTTGGCTTACAGATAAATTACAGCAAGTGAGATAATTTGCAGGCTCTATGAGAACAATGAGAATGACTGTACTTGTACATAGGGTTTCCACCTCTGATAGCATCTGAAGAAAGAATTCTGTTGTAAAAACTGTTGGAAAAGGGATATATTTCATGCCTCATTTTATATGAAGAGAGGTACGACATAGGACCTGAGTGTGAGTGAGTCCTGTCATTAGTAGTAACAATCTGGAGGCTTCTCCAGCCAGTGGGAGTCAAGGAACAGGAATATGTATACCCCTGCTGACCATCGCAGTTCTGAAGGAAACTGAGGCCCAGAGAAGCTACCCAAGACCCCACAGCGAAGTATGGCCAAGTTGGGACGAGCAGGCAGGCCTCCTGGCCACCAGTTCAGTGTACTTCCCACTATTCTGAGCTCCTTTCTGTGTTGTGAGGTGAGAAGAGAGAAATGAATTTAAAACCAAAACACTGACTTCCCCTGACTAGGTCTGCCACAACCTCTGCCATGTCACCTTGAACAAGGGACAAATTTTATAAATCTCTCATGTATCTGAAGCCAAAGGCTCAGCCTGGAGCACATGGACAAGGTGAGAAACAGTGATGAGGAATGGGCCCTGGATCAGGCATCCATGCAAGCCTATTTTTGCCAATAAAGGCTTGAAAGGGAACCTGAATAGAATGCAATCATATGTACAGATAAAGCTTTTAAAGCTGAAACCCGTACTAATGCAGGCAAACATCTGGAGCTTCTTCTTCTAGTGTTGCTTTGTTCACACTAGAGATGCTCTTGGAAGCTTCCCAGGAAAGGAGCAGGAACAGGACAGCTGCTAAGAGAATCCAGAATCCCAGTGCTCTAAAGTAGTCCAGTCATGTGGCTACCACTTCATTCAAGACTTAGGAAGACAAATGAAGGAAACTGAGACATCTAGGAGACAGGCCCCAGGAAGGTCAGTGGGAGGGTATGTACTAACTGGCAAGCAGCCAAGAGTTCATGCTGCTTGAGTGAAGGTGGGTAGCTTCATTTCTGCAAGGCCTTCTTCCTTCTAACAGCAGAATAAATTTGATTTTGCAAATACAGCTAAAGGAGAAAGAAATGTTAAAGGATTTACAAGCAAAGCCTGACCAGGCAGTGGCTCAGTGAATACAGCATCACTCTGGGACACAGAGAACCTAGGTTCGAAACCTCAAGGTCACCGGCTTCAGTGCAGGGTCACTAGCTTGAGCATGGGATCATAGACATGACTGCATGGTCACTGGCTTGAGCCCAAGGTTGCTGGCTTGAAGCCCAAGCTTGCTGGCTTGAGTCCAAGGTCTCTGGCTTGTTCTGCTGTAGTCCCCCAGTCAGGGCACATATAAGAAAGCAATCAATGAATAACTAAGGTGCCACAACAAAAAATTGACACTTATCATCTCTCTCCCTTCCTGTCTGTCTGGCCCTATCTGTCCCTCTCTTTCTCTTTCTGTCTCTTTCAAAAAAAAAAAAAAAAAAAAGGATATACAAGCAAAAAAGTGGTAAGCTTGGATTGAGTTGAAGTTTAGGGACATTAGTGAGTAGTTGTCATGTGTCACCTCAGAGCACAGAGTGGCCCAATGGCTTGGCCTGGCAGTAAGCTCCTGACTAAATCTCCACTCCTTGTGGTTGGAAGTTGTCCCCAGGCCTATTCAGGGCAGGGGTCTAAGGGGCAAAGGGAGGGAAGAAGAATTTTGCTCACAGAGTAACTCTCCCTCTGTTCTTTGGGTTCCTTGGAGTTCAGACAAGGATCAACTATACCCCCTACAAGAGGTTTTTCAAGCTGGCTCCCTCTCCAGGGAGACAATTATGGACTGAATGGGTCTTCTTAAATTCATATGTTGGTCCTAACCCTCAATATGATGCTATTTGGGAGAAAATAGATTCAGATAGTTGGTGTCCCATGCTAGAACAAGTGTCTTTATAAGAGGAAGAGAAGACAAAAGAGATTTCTCTCTTTTCTCACAAAGAGGTCGTGTGAGCATACAGCAAGATGGCTGTATGCTGTCTACAAGCATACCAAGAACAAAATCTGATGGACATTGTTCTTGAGTTTCCAGCTTCCGGACCCATGGGGAATATATAGCTGTTGTTTAAGCTTCAGTCTGTGGTATTTTATTATAGCTGCCCAGGCTGCCTACAATAGTGGCTTCTCTGCCATCTGGAATCCCAGAATTCTCTCTGTAAAGCACAGTCTAATAGATGTACTCAGAAATGCACCCTAAGGTTTTAAATCCACAAGTGTTTTATAAAACAATTAGGTGTTTGTCAGGGTCAAGGAGTCCCTTGGGAGATAAGGTAGTGCCAAGGGAAAAGAATGCACCAGGAGTCGACATGGAGGAGAGCAAGTTACGGAAGCTGCTAGGCACTTTATTTCCCTGGGGCAGTTTAATACCATGCAGAAGAATTCATGCATGCACGACCTCCCTTCTGCTAAAGTAAACTACAGATAAGGTAGCAGGTTATATAAGTGTGGGAGCAATTGCACATGCCCTCCCACTTCCAGGTCATGTCCTTTGGCATAGCTATTGTGCAGGCACTCCGGGCTCCAGCTCATAGCTGGGCTCTCACAGAATTGCACCTTCAGCCCTAGCACCCAGCTCTATCTAGCACCATGTAGGGCGTATTATGATCATGGGACAAATGTTCGTCAAATAAAGAGAGGCATTTAATGTCACCAGTTCTCTTAAGGCACATTGCTTGGGGTATTTATGGTTGTTAGTTCCAAAACTTGATCCCAAATGAGTGTGGAAGGAACAAATAAAAAGGTCACTATCAATTTGGTAACTGCCATTGTGGCATAACACTCTGATACCCTTTTAGGATTCTAAAAGTGTCCCGTGTCACTACATGGCACCTTGAGAGAGAAGAAAGCCTGGCAGCCCTGCCTTACCAGTGCCAGAAAGGTAAGGTACCTGAAGGAGCCTTGCTATGAAAATTACATTTTAATCTGCATGGCATAGTTGATTCAGAGTCAATTGTTTCTCTGTCCAGAGGAGTGACTGCCTTCTTTGAAACCTTACAGTGGAAAAGCATACGTGATATGCCCTTTCTAACAAGAGATAATTTGCACATGCTCTTTCTATGGGAGCATGTCATTTAAGCTAGAATAAACTTCCTTTAAAAAAGGGGGGGGTGAAAGAAAATTAATGAGACGTTCAGAAAAAAAAGACATCACCAGAATATGTCCCGATCCATGCCAGATTGATCATATACATGGGAACCGTGCTCAGAGTATCATCATGACGGTATTCCCCTCACCTATCACTGCTTAAAATTTAGAAGACTTAATAAAAATCACTCATCAGATGCTTGTAGCAATCAGCATGGGTTGAGTTTCCAACCACAGTTGTGCATCTCAGATATGACATAAACCTGTGAGGCAACAGAGCTGTTGTTTATTTATGGCACAGGTCTTTTTAGTGGATGCATATTTCCCTGATACGGTTATGATCAGCTGCCTTTGGTGCTGCATTTATTTGCTCTGCATCGCCTGAACATGATAGAGAGCTGCCTTCAGGATATATTTCCTTTCTATTCCAATACCCAAAATGTTAACAGAAAATTGCTGCTTTATGGGTGTCTAGAGTTGGCCCAACGTGAAAAATGAATATGTGATTTCAAAACTGGGCTTTCACAAAACTCTCCTAGTAACATAAAACTACCTCCTAACTCCACATTTCCAAAAAAGGCAGAGTAGAACCAGTAAATTATTACCCTTATAACAAGGAAATAATGCCATCCCCCTACGTGGTCATATGCATTGCACTTTTCTCCAGGCCCATTTCTAACACCTGGCCCAAGCTACCATCTCCTGCACACTAGGCTCTCACTGAGCCCCGACTACAGGAGGATCAGAATTAGGGGGGCAACTGGTCACTGCAGGTTCAAAATATAACAAGGTAATGAAAAACATAGGAATCAAGATGAATAATATTTTAGTGCTATATTTTTTAAAAATCCGGGTTTTTAAAACATTACCACAATGAACAAAATATCAAAATTATAAATAAAGACATTACACACTGCCATATGCACTCAGACTGGAGCCTGAGCTGAGCAGAAAGTGTATCTCTATCCATGGGCTTTTACAGAAATTTTTAATTGTAACATTTTCAGAACATTCAAGTAGTTCAGAGTATTAAAATTTAAAAAGAAGGTTTAAAACTCAAATGTTATTTTAAGTTTAAATAACCCAAACAGAATTTATTATAATTCAACTTTCTTATGTATAAGAAATGACAGCCAGCATGACGTGATGGCGCAGTGGATAAAGTGTCAGCCTGAAATGCTGAGGTCACTGGTTCAAAGCCCTGGGCTTGCCCAGTCAAAGCACATATGAGAGTTGATGCTTTCTGCTCCTCTCCCCTCTTTCTCTCTCTTTCCTCTCTATAAAAATCAATAAAAGAAGAAAGGAAGGGAGGGAAGGAGGGAGGAAGGGAGAGAGAGAGAGAAAGAAAAGAAAGAAAGAAAGAAAGAAAGAAAGAAAGAAAGAAAGAAAGAAAGAGGAAAGGAAAGCAAGCTGTCTGACATGTAGTGGTGCAGTGAATAAAATGTCAACCCAGAATGCTGAGGTCGCCCATTCGATACCTTGGGCTTGCCCAGTCAAGACACATAGGAAAAGCAATTATTATGAGTTAATGCTTCCTACTTCCCCCCCACCCTTTCTCTCTCTTTATTTCTCCCTTCTCTAAAATCAATAAATAAAATCAGAAGAAGAAAGAGGAGGAGGAGGAAGAAGAGGAAGAAGAAGAAGAGGAAGAAGAGGAAGAAGAAGAAGAAGAGGAAGAAGAAGAAGAAGAAGGAAGAAGAGAAGAAGAAGAAAGCAAGGGAAATAAATAAACAAACAAACAGATAAATAACAAATGGCACAGGAGGCAGAAAGAATTCTGGTATCTGTGCCTCAGGGACAGAGAGGCCAGGGCTCGAGTGTCAGGTTCTCTCCCAGGGGAAAGGAGGGACAGATCAGAAAAGGAAGACTTGGGGTTCCAGGCAACTTATGAGTTAGAGTGTTCAGGCACAGGGACCAATCCTCAGAAACCAAAGAATCCATACAAAGCAGGATTTGAATAAGAAACTAATATATTCACTGGGATGAACAGGGAAAGTCACTGGATGCTAATCACCAGAATATTAGAGAACTACTAGACTCATCTCCTAACTGGTCTTCTTGCTGCTGCCCTTGCCTGGATGGTGTTTTCTCCCGCCAGTGGACATAGTGAGCAAGTTAAAACACAACTGGATCCTATCATTCCCCTCCCGAGGAGGTCCATCTCACACAGTAAAATTCAAATTCCTTACACTGACCCTCAAGATACTGCCCACCCAACCTCATCTTGCTCTAGCCCCACCAGCTACCATATGGGGCCTCAGCCTCTCCAGCACAGTCCTGCCTCCAGCCTTCACCTAGAACACTCTTCCTGAAGCTATGCCTGTGCTGCCTCCCTCACTTCCCTTAGGTCTGTGCTCACAGCTGGCCTTATCACAGTTCTTCTCTGACCAAACTAAAAAGCTTCTGCACAGCAAAAGAAACTGACAACAAAACAAATAGGCAGCCAACTAAATCGGAAATTATATTTGCAAACAACAGCTCCAATAAAGGGCTAAAATCCAAAATATGTAAAGAACTCACAAAGCTCAGCAACAAGCAAGCAAACAATTCAATTAAAAAATGGGGAGAGGACCTGAATAGACACTTCTCCCAAGAAGACATACAAATGGCCAACAGATATATGGAAAAAATGCTCATCTTCACTACCTATTCAAGAAATGCAAATCAAAACTACAAGATATCACAGCACACCTGTTAGATTGGCTGTTATCAACAAGACAGGTAATAACAAGTGTTGGAGAGGCTGTGAAGAAAAATGAACCCTCATTCACTGCTCGTGGGAATGTAAACTGATACAGCCATTATGGAAGACAATATGGTAGTTCCTCAAAAAATTAAGAATAGCTCTATCATATGACCCAGCAATCCCTCTACTGAGAACTTACCCAAAAAACTAAAAGAACATTGGTACAAAAACATTGGTACTTACCATGTTCATTGCAGCATTATTCATAGCGGCTAAGACATGGAAACAACCAAAGCGTCCTTCGATGGAGGACTGGATAAAGATGTGATACATATATACAATGGAATACTATTTGGCCATAAGAAACGATGACAGGAGGAATTCAAAGACGGCAATGGAGTAGGCAGACATTCCAACTGCCACCCCTAGGACCAAATTGGATTACAATTTAGTTTAAGAACAATCATCTTGAAAAACCAACTTTGGACTAAACAGAGAGGAGTCTAAGGATCACAGAAGAAGCCACACCAAGACTGGTAGGAAGGGCAGAGACACGGAAAGGAGTGCTCATTCTCAGGAGCGAGCAGCAGCTGAAGGTCCAGAGAGACTCTCACTGCGGGGTAGATCGCCCTGAGAGGTGTGGGTGCTCAGTCCCAGGCCCAGAGCCCCAGCCTAGAGCCCCAGAGCCTAGAAGAGGCGCCCAGACAACATTCGGCAGTGAAAAAAGCAGGGTTTTTGTCTGTGAGAAAGAGACTGAACTCTCAGAGGCGCAGACTCCATCTTAAAGGGCCTGTGCAGAAAATCTCATTCACAGCCATTTACCTGGGGTTCCAGTAAAGGGAGAGTTGAGAGGACTAGAGTTGCATGAGGAGAGTATAGAGTTGGAGGCCCAGGGAGAGACACTGTGGTGGACGGCCACTGGAAGCCCTGTGCTGAGTCATTCTCCAGTAATGCAGTCTCCATCTTTCTTGGGTGGAGCATCCTCTAGGTGGCACCATCCCAGGGAGAAGCAACCGCTCTGCCTGCCCTTGGGAGTACCTTCTGCTCCAGTCATGGTGACCGAGTCATGCTGAGAAGCCAGGAGGCAGGGGCGCATCAGTGACTCAGTTTTCTGGTGTTGAGGCCGGAGCTTCGCCCACCCCCAAACTCCTGATGCTAAGACTTGATAATTCCACCTCACAGGAGACTCAATGGAGACAGTCCAGAGTGTGGGCAGACCACACCTCTGGGTTTCAGAGGCCACAACCACTGGACTCCTGGGGCCACACCCTACTGAAATCTGTGGAAAAAGTCTGGAAAGACTGAAACTATCCTTCCTAATCCCTGAATGTGGCAGACTCCAGACTCTAGCAGAGGTTTTTTCAATGGCTAAGCCGAACAAGCAGTCAGCAAACAGACAGAGGCTGCAGGAAGCAGGACTTGGGGAACCTTACCCCAGGACCAGTGTGGGTTTCATTTGTTTTTTTTTTTTTTATAGGTACAGAGAGAGAGAGTCAGAGAGAGGGATAGATAGGAACAAAACAGACAGGAACGCAGAGTGATGAGAAGCATCAATCATTAGCTTTTCGTTGCCATTGCAACACCATAGATGTTCATTGATTGCTTTCTCACATGTGCCTTGACTGTGGGCCTTCAGCAGACCGAGCCACCCCTTGCTGGAGCCAGTAACCTTGGGTCCAAGCTGGCGACTTTTGCTCAAGCCAGATGAGCCCACGCTCAAGCTGGCAACCTCGGGGTATTGAACCTGGGTCTTCCACATCCCAGTCTGACGCTCTATCCACTGTGCCACCACCTGGTCAGGCTAGGATCAGTGTGGTTTTAAAGCCAGCCTAGGTGTGCAGCTTGGTATTTCCACGTGCACCTGGGCCCAAGAGAGATAGCCACAAACTCTGGATTGATTATAGCTCCAAGAAGTTTGCTGAGGTCCAGTCATAAGCAGTGTCTGCCACTGGTCTGTGCCAGGTTCCTGACAAAGTGGCCCAGGACTGGTACATCCAGGGGCTAGCTGCAGAGAGCATTGGTTCAGTACCTAATAACCCTTGCTAGAGTGGTATCCAAAGGCAAGGCTCCTCAACCTGGCCCAGCTGAGGCATGTTCCACTCTTTGTGATCAGCACTGGCACAGTAGCTCATGTGCATTGGGTAGGGTGGAGCTTCACAGTCAGCTGGCCCACATGCTAGATATCTTACCCTGCTGGGCTAGATTCCACTGAAAGAAGAGGGAGAGGCTTGGAGCATGAACATTGGAGCCTAGTGTTGGATCTGGTCGAGGGGCTTAGCCATTTTCTGTAGGGGCACAGTCAACCCCAGCAGAGGACTCTCACGGTCTTTCTCCTCAAGACCAGAGTCTCACCAGCTATAAGAACTTCTGCAGAGGGGACTGTAGGCCCCACTTTGACCTGACCCTGCAGCTCACCTTGTTGAAGAGAAATAAAATTTGAGTATCGAGTAGTGACTAAGGGATTAGGCTCTGGATAGGAGCCACATTCCCCATACTGAGCTCCTGACCAAGAGACCCCTGAAATAGGGGATCCCACTAATGTTGGATTCCCAACTTCAGCTTCCCTAACCCAACAAGCTTGCAACCTGAAGAAGGGTTGGTAGGGTGAGGTCAGTCTAAACCCACACTATAGTCTTTCTACAGAAGAGTCTGTGGGAAGACCTGGCAGCTGCAAGAGGAGGTGGAGCAGCTGAAAAGTGGAGACAAATCTTATGGAGCTTGCGGCTTTTACAGAGCTTATGTCATCTCTCAGCAGGAGGAAGCTGATCCCTATACACAGGTTGGCCCCTCCTACACTACCCAGGCACAGAAAATGAAGATACAACAGCAAAAAAAGCAGAAGCTGCAGACAAATAGCCCACAGCAGGTTACAAACAACATCTGACACTAACCCAAGAAGATCTAGAACCAACACAACTGGTAGTGGGTGGAAGACAGCAATAACCCTAGAGTCAGCTAACTACACAAGTAGCATGCCCACAGGAGGAGTCTAGCAGGCACCAGACACTGTGGAGAATGAATACACCCAACAAGATAGACATTGCATAATGTGTAACACACATGATCAAGGTTGACCCTTAGAGCTAGCCAGCCTAAAGGAATAATTGTGCCCACAAAAGGTCCAACTGCATTTGATAATCACAGACAACATGAAGGAAAATAGTACCCTCAAGAAGGATTCCTAAAACAAGGAAAACAGATGGCCTGTAGGTCAGTACCACTGAGCCCATCTTCCTCATAAATAAACTACAAAAAGTTCAAAGTTAGACAAGGATTCCTAGAACAAGGAAAACATGGCCTATAGGTCAGTATCACTGAGCCCATCTTCCTCATAAAGAAACTACAAAAAGTTCAAAGTTAGACAGTGCTACCTAGTACAGACAAAAAGGGCAGACAAAGAAATACGACCCAAATGAATCAACTAGAGAAATTCCCAGGAAAAAGTACTAAGTGAAATAGAAGTAACTAAACTACCAGATGCAGAGTTTAAAATAATGATTTTTAGGATGCTCAAGAATCTTAGATCAACAATGGATAGTTGTAATGAACACCTACATAAAGTGATTGCAAGCATCAAAAAGGACATTGAAATCATAAAAAGAACCAGTCAGAAATGAGAAATACAATATCAGAAATGAAAGCGGCACTGAAGGAATCAGCACTAGAAGGAATCAAAAGGAGGCTGGATAAAGCAGCAGATCGAATCAGCGATTTAGAAGACAAGATAAACATAAGCACAGATGTAGAGCAGCAAAACAAAAAGAGGCTCAAAAACACTGAGAAAACTCTAAGAGAACCTCTGTGACAACATGAAGAGAAACAACATTCACTTCATATGGGTTCCTGAAGGAGAAGAGAATGAACAAGGGATAGAAAACCTGTTTGAAGAAATCACAGCTGAAAATTTCCCTAAATTGATGAAGGAAAAAGTCACAGAAGTTCAAGAAGCACAGAGAGTCCCATTAAAGAGGTATCCAAGGAGGCCTACACCAAGACACATCATAATTAAAATGCCAAAGTTAAGAGAAAAAGAAAGAATACTAAAAGCTGCAATAGAAAACCAGTTAATTACCTACAGAGGAACCCATATAAGGATGACATTCAACTTCTCAACAGAAATACTTGAGGCCAGAAGGGATTGGCAAGAAATATTCAAAGTGATGCAAAACAAGAATCTACAACCAAGACTTCTTTATCCATCAAGGTTATTGTTTAAAATTGAAGGAGAAACAAAAAGCTCAAAGACAAAAAGACCTCAAGGAATTTATTACAACCAAACCAGTACTGCAAGAAATGTTAAGGGGCCTGCTGTAAAAAGAGCAAAGGGAAAAAAGAATCTAGAAAAAAAATATTATAGATTTAAAATATAAAATGTCAATAAACAACTACATATCAACAATAACCTTAAATGTAAATGGATTAAATGCTCTAATCAAAAGACATAGGGTAGCTGCATGGATAAGAAAACAGGACCTGTACATATGCTGTCTACAAGAGACCCACCTCAGAACAAAAGATACATATAAACTGAAAGTGAAGGAATGGAAAATGTATTTAATGCAAATAGAAATGAAAAAAAAAAGCTGGGGTAGCAATATTTATATCTGACAAAATAAACTTTATAGGCTATAGTAAGAGATGAAGAAGGTCACTACATAATGATAAATGGAGCAATCTAACAGGAGGATATAACCATTGTATTATTTATTGTAATATTTATGTGGCTAATATAGGAGCACTGAAATATATAAAGCAGATTTTGATGAACATAAAGTGTGAGATCGACAGCAATACTATAATAGTAGGGAATTTTAATACACCACTAACATCAATGGATAGATTCTCCAGACAGAAAATTAACAAAGAAACGGTCATCTTAAATGACACAGTAGATCAATTGGATTTAATAGATATCTTCAGAACCAAAGCAGCAGAATATATATTCTTTTCAAGCGTTCATGGTTCAAGCGTTCTAGGACAGACCACATGTTAGGACACAAAACAAGTCTCAATAAATTTAAGAAGATTGAAATCATATCAAGCATCTTCTCTGATCACAATGGCATGAAACTAGAAATCAACTACAATAGAAAAATTGAAAAATGAAACACTTGGAGGCTAAATAGAATGTTATTAAATAACAAATGGGTTAACAATGAGATCAAGGAAGAAATCAAAAACTTCCTTGAAACAAATGAAAATGAACGTACAACAACTCAAAATTTATGAGACACAGCTAAAGCAGTCCAGAGAGGGAAGTTCATAGCTTACAGGCATACCCTTAAAGGAAGAAAAAGCTCAAGTAAACAATTTAATCATGCATCTAAAAGAACTAGGAATATAACAACAAATAAAGCCCAGAGGAAGTAGAAGAAAGAAAATAATAAAGATCAGAGTGAAAATAAATGACATAGAGGCTAAAAATAAAAATACAAAAGATTAATAAAACCAAGAGCTAATTTTTTGAAAAGGTAAACAAGATTGACAAAACTTTAGTCAAACTCATCAAGAAAAAAAGAGAACTCAAATAAATAAAATTGAAATGAAAGTGGAGAAGTAACAACTGACACCGCAGAAATATAAAGAATTGTAAAAAAATAATATGAAGATCTATATGCCAAAAAATTGGACAACCTATGTGAAATGGATAAATTCCAAGAAACATCTTTACAAAATTCAATCTAGAACAGTGGTTCTTAACCTTTTTTGAGGTACCGAACCCACCAGTTTCATATGCGCATTCACCGAACCCTTCTTTAGTGATAAATAAAATATGATTTATTTTTCCAAATTCAAGACATTAGTATATGTCTTTTTACTGGTGCACAAAATGAGCCGTGCATGAACATCACCTTGCTCAAAGAACAAAACCAACAAAGTGTATGAACTCACAATAAATTACGGTATTACTTTATTCTGGCCTCTGCGGCAGAGGCTTCTCTGAACTCCTGAGAATGACTCATCAAATCCGTAGGGTTCGATAGAACCCAAGTTAAGAACCACTGATGTAGAAGAATCAGAAAGCCTAAACAGACCAACTACAACAAATGAAATTGAAACAGTTATCAAAAAACTCCCAGAAAACAAAAGTCCTGGACAGATGGAGTCATAGGCAAATTTTACCAAATATTCAAGGAAGAAATAACACCTATCCTTCTCAAGCTATTTCAAAAAATTCAAGAGGAGGGAAGACTTTCAAGCTCCTTTTATGAGGCAAGCATAATCCTCATTCCAAAACCAGGTAAAGATACTACAAAAAAAGAAAACTATAGGCCAATATCCCTAATGAATTTAGATGTTAAAATTCTCAACAAAATATTAGCAAACCAGATCCAGCAATACATAAAATAAATCATACATCATTATCAAGTGGGATTTATTCTGGGGAGACAAGGATGATACAATATTAGCAAATCAATTAATGTGATTCATCACATAAACAAAAGGAAGGACAAAAATCACATGATAATTTCAATAGATGCAGAAAAAGCATTTTATAAAATCCAGCACCCATTTATGATCAAAACTCTCAGCAAAGTGGGAATACAGGGAACACACCTCAACATGATAAAGGCCATCTATAACAAACGCACAGCCAACATCATACTCAATGGACAAAAATTAAAAGCAATCCCCTTGAGATCAGGAACCAGGCAGGGGTGCCCCCTTTCACCACTCTTATTCAACATAGTTCTGGAAGTCCTAGCCACAGCACTCAGACAAGAAGAAGAAATAAAAGGTATCTAAGTTGAAAAAGAAAAAGTAAAACTATCATTATTTGCTGATGACATGATACTGTACATAGAAAACCCTAAAGTCTCAGTCAAAAATACTTCCTAGACCTGATAAATGAATTTGGCAATGTGGCAGAATGTAAAATTAATATTCAAAAATCAGTGGCACTTTTATACACCAAAATTAAACTGTTTGAAAGAGAAATTAAGAAAACAATATCTTTCACCATTGCAACAACAAAAAGAATTAAGTACCTAGGAATAAATTTAACCAAGGAGGTAAAATCTTGTACTCAGAAAATTATAAAACATTAATAAAAGAAATCAAGAAAAATACAAACAAGTGGAAGTATATACCATGTTCATGTATAGGAAGAATAAACATCATTAAAATGTCTATATTATCCAAAGCAATCTATAAATTTAATGCAAGCTCCTATTAAAACACCAATGGCATAGTTCAAAGTTATAGAAAAAATATTCCAAAAATTTATATGGACCCAAAAAAGAATACGAATAGCCTCAGCAATCATGAAAATGAAGAATAAGTGGAAGGTATCACACTTCCTGATATCAAGTGATACTACAAGGCCACTGTACTCAAAACAGCTTGGTACTGGCATAAGAAAAGGCATACAGATCAATGGAACAGAACAGAGAACCCAGAAATAAACCCACACCAGTATGGTCAATTAATATTTGACAAAGGAGGTAAGAGCATAGAAGGGAGTAAAGACAGCCTCTTTAATAAATGGTGTTGGGAAAATTGGACAGCTACCTGCAAAAAAATAAAACCAGACCACCAACTTACACCATTCACAAAAATAAACTCAAAATGGATAAGACTTTAATGTAAGTAGCAAAATCATAAACATCTTGAAAGAAAATATAAGGGGTTAATTTTGATATCTCTCATAGCAATATTTTTGCCGATTTATCTTCATAGGCAAGTGAAATAAAGAATAGGATGAACAAATGGGACTATATCAAACTAAGAAGCTTTACACAGCAAAAGACACCATGAAAAAAATTAAAAGACCACCCATACAATGGGAGAACATATTCACCAATATGTCTGACAAGGGGTTAATAACCAAAATTTATAAAGAACTTCTGAAACTCAACACCAGGAAGGTAAACAATCCAATTAAAATATGGGCACAAGAAATGAATAGACACTTCTCCAAAGAGGACATACAGATGGCCAATAGGCATATGAAAAAATGTTCAACATCACTAATCATCAGAGAAATGCAAATTAAAACCACAATGAGATACCACCTCACATCTGTGAGAATGGCGTTCATTAACAAATCAACACATAAGTGCTGACGAGGGTGTGGAGAAAAGGGAACCCTCCTGCACTGCTGGTAGGAATGCAGACTTGTGCAGGCACTGTGGAAAACAGTATGTAGTTTCCTCAAACAATTAAAAATAGAACTGACTTTTTATCCAGCTATTCCACTTGTAGGACTATATCCTAAGAATACCAAATCACTGATTCAAAAGAAGATATGCACCTCCATGTTTATTGCAGCATTGTTTACAATAGCGAAGATCTGGAAATAGCCCAAGTGTCCTTCAGTGGATGAGTGGATTAAAAAGCAGTGGTATATACACATAATGGAATACTACATAGCCATGAAAAAGAAAGCAATCTTACCTTTTGAATGGCATGGATGGACCTGGAGATTACTATGCTAAGTGAAATAAGCCAGGCAGAGAAAAATAAATATCATATGATCTCCATTATGTGTGGAATCTAATGAACAAAGTGAACTGAGGAACAAAATAGCAGCAGAGGCAGGGTCACAGGGAACAGAGGGACAGCTGTCAAAGGGAAGGGGGATGAGGGGTTGAGATCGGAGAAGGTAAAGGGATTAGTGAAATTATATATACATAACACAGAGATATAGATAACAGGACAGCAACTCCTAGAGGGAGGGGGGAGTGAGTTAGGGAGAGGGGGACAGAGGAGGTATAAAAAGGGACACTGGGGTGGGGGCTGAGGGTATTATATTTAATGGGACACTTGAATCCATGTAAAAACAATAAATTAAAATTACTAAAAATTAAAAAAATCAGAAATGATTTTATTGCATCTAAAAAAATTCTTAAAAATACTGAAACAGTATAAATAAATATAAAAAATAAATTAAAATAAAAGAAATGACGACATAGTGACATTTACAACAACATGGATGAACCTTGGGAACACTATATGGAATGAAATACATAAATCAGGAAAAGCTGAGAACTATATGATTTCACACATAGGTGGGATATAAAACAGACTCATGAGCATAGATAAAAGTGAAGTAATTATTAAAGGGAGTGATATGTTGGGGAGGGGATGTTGGGAAGGGAGTAAAGAAGGACAATATGGCTCTGGCTTCTTAGCTCAGTGGTAGAGCATCAGCTCAGCATATGGGAAGTCCCAGGTTCAATTTCTGGTCAGGAGACACTGGACAAGTGACCATCTGCTTCTCCACTTCTTCCTCTCCCCCTTCTCTCTCTCTTTTCCCTTCCCACAGCCATGGCTCAATTGGTTCCAGCAAAGTTGGCTCCTGGCACTGAGGCTGGCTCCCTGACCTCACCTCAGGCACTAAAATAGCTCAGTTGCCAAGCAACAAAGCAATAGAGCTATGGCCTCAGATGGACAGAGCATTGCCCCATAAGGGGCTTGTTGGGTGGATCCCAGTTATGGCACATGTGGGAGTCTGTCTCTGCCTCCCCCACTCTCACTTAATAAAAAAAAAAAAAAGACAAATATACAGTGACAGAAAAGAATTTGACTTTGGGTGATGGGTATGCAACATAATCAGCAGTTCAAATGCTACAGAAACATTTTCCTGAAACCTATGTACTCGTATAGCTCAATATCACCATGTTAAATTTAATTTTCTAAATAAAGTATTAATAAAAATAAAATAAAAAACAAAAATAAATTGATGCCTTCCAATAATATTTAATGGTATTGAGAAAACTTTACAGAAATAGTACTGAAAAAAAGAACAGAAACTAGTGTCAGTAGAGCATGACCAAATTTAGTTTGACAAGTACACATACACAGAAAAGACACTATAAGTCTGACCAGGTGGTGACGCCAGTAGATAGAGCATTGGACTGGGATGCGGAAGACCCAGGTTCGAGACCCCGAGGTCGCCAGCTTGAGCGTGGGCCCATCTGTCTTGAGCAAAAGCTCGCCAGCTTGGACCCAAGGTTGCTGGCTCCAGCAAGGGGTAGCTCGGTCTGCTGAAGGCCCGCGGTCAAGGCACATGTGAGAAAGCAATCAATGAACAACTATAGTGTTGCAACGGTAACAAAAAACTGATTGATGCTTCTCATCTCTCTTCGTTCCTATCTGTCTGTCCCTATCTATCCCTCTCTCTGACTCTCTCTCTGTCCCTGTAAAAAAAAAAAAAAGACACTATAAAATAAACAAACTATTACTTTCATCCCTAGTGGAGAAATTACAGGTGGGCTTTTTTTTCTTATTTTTACTTATTTTCTACCATAAGTGTGTATTAGTTTTAGAATCAGAAACTAAGTTCTTAACAAGCAATAAGCTGATTGTTTTCCTTTAAAATAAAAGGATATATGATCTCTCTTCTTAGACAAAAGGAAACTCAATCAGAGTATGTATAAATAATATAGATTTTTCTCATTTTGTTTTTTTCCAACCCTTTTGAATAAATTAGGAGGATCCAGTATCAATGATAGCTTTTAACCCAAATAGCTTTATTTATATTTTGGTTCAGTCTATTTAGTGCATTTATTCACTCAACGTCTCAACCACTTTTTGCTTTATAAATGTATGGGATTTTTGGTTTGTTTTGTAGGGTTTGGGGCTTTTTTTTTTTCTTTCTGCTTCTTATACTATAAATTAACACAGAAAAAATAAAATAGCTATTATTGGAATTTTGGTGTGCTGGGTGTTTTGTTTTGTTTTGTTTCCAAATCTGTGTTACTGCTATTATAGCATGGTTCATGCGATTTAAAATTTTATCACAGCTTGGTTTATCTGGTAGTGTCTACAAAGGTGAAGTGCAGTCTTCCCTGAGTAGCCATCAGTCATCCACACAGTGAGATCTTGGAACTGGAGGCATGACTCACAGACCAGCCATCTGTGACCTGGACTTGTGTCCTTCATGGCTCTTGAAAACCAACAGTATGACATGAAGTCATCCTGGAAGACGACAGACGCGGGTGCTAAAACCCTGGAACAGTGCCCAGCCTTCAGAAGGAAACAGGCATCAGTTTGTTTTGGTGCTAATGTCTTTTCCATTTTCAATCTCTGCTTCAAGTTCATTTTCAGGGTGGGTCACTGAAGAAAGAGTATAAGAAAGATACCCTGGCATGGCTGCAAGTTGTTTTTTTTAACTTCCTAGATTCTTTTTCTCAGTTTCTGTATCCATAATTTATATATATTCTCAGAAGCTAGATGTGTAAATAAAGTTGGTTAAAAAGCAATATAAATCAGAATATGTCACATAGGTATTCTGTCCTCACATTTCCTTAGACTGACTGCAGGAACATTACACCAGTGATAGCTCACCGTGGCTTTCCTAGGAATGGACTGTGTCAGCTATTGGACAGATCAAGCCACACGGTCAAGGTCAAAGTCTTGAACAATTTTTAAGTGTGCCCTGAACACCTGCGAGGAGAAGTACCACCATGCCCTCTGTAATGCTGGTGACTGAGGCCAAGCAGGTTCACATTGGATTTGGGCAGATGGTAGAGCAGGGGTCCCCAAACTTTTTACACAGGGGGCCAGTTCACTGTCCCTCAGACCGTAGGAGGGCCAGACTATAAAAAAAACTATGAACAAATCCCTATGCACACTGCACATACCTTATTTTAAAGTAAAATAACAAAACGGGAACAAATACAGTATTTAAAATAAAGAACAAGTAAATTTAAATCAACAAACTGACCAGTATTTCAATGGGAACTATGGGTGTGGATGCATCCTGTGCTCCTCTCACTGACCACCAGTGAAAGAGGTGCCCCTTCCAGAAGTGTGGTGGGGGCCGGATAAATGGCTTCAGGGGTCCACATGCGGCCTGCAGGCTGTAGTTTGGGGACCTCTGCGGTAGAGAAAGTGCGGAGCCAGAAACCGTTGGGCCATACCCGTTTATTGGAGGTTCTCAAAGACAGGCGAGTGAATAAACAACAAAAGGGAAAGAGCTAATAAACAAAGGACAATCTGCTATTCGCAGTAAGGGCAAGGGAGCAAGGAAAACCGCACCTCACGGTGGCAGGAGAGTGATCTGGGAGAATCATCGCCCAGGGGAAGCACCCATAGCTCATACAGGCCATGCACACGTGCCTCTGCCATGTGCTCACGCAGCAGTCAAGCAGAGTGCTTGAGCACTCTGCTTGGGTAAACCCGCAAGCAAGCCTAACACAGCTGCTCCACACCCCCATTTTCATAGGGCTCTTTTCTCTCCCATCCAAGAGGGGACTCATTAAAACCTTTGCAAAAAGACTAAATATTTCATTAAAATAAAATGTAATGCAGGTCCCAGCTGGAGCTTCAGCTGGGATTTATATCTGTTGAACTTGTCTGGCGAACTGGTGGGACAGACATGTTATTTGCACCTGGCACTGGCATTTCCTAGGAAAAACCTCATTCTAGGGGGTAAAGGAGTGAGGCATGGAGAATAGGATTCATAAGAAGGGCACACTGGCTCTTTATCTAAGGAAGAAAGAAGAATGGAAATAAAGTCAGACAGCCTATTTTATTAAAATAGTTGCAGAACTTCATGGCACAAGCATGACCAATTGCACACACACACATGCACACACTACAGAGTAACAAAGAGAGCTGTTGGTTCTCCCGCATCTTGCCACAGACAGCCACACAGCCTGGCAACAAAAATGCCCCACTGAATTAGGAGCAGTACCCAGAGAACGATGCCATGGTATCAGTGGAAGACCATAAAGCCCAGGAAAAATAGTGAGACATAAGATGTACCCAGGGGACACTGCATGCCCAGAGCAGAAACTGTACTCCAAGGAGCAGCCTTATTCAAGGGCAAGTGAGGCATGCTCCAGGGAGCTCTTGAGATGTGTTAGGAGAACCTACACTGAAATAAAGGTCACTGAGGAGGCAGGGCAGAGGAGCCAGGGGGCATTAGTAGGAGACAATAAAATTTGAGTTATGAATAATGTGATCCCATTAGACATACAGGTTAGCAACCGCCAGGGAAACACAGGCTGCGAGACTATATCTGAGGCTGTAATTATCAGTCCACTTATTTTCACTGATGACAGGAACAGAAGCCCAGAAATTAGAGGAGACTCAAACATATTGTGTTCCATCTATTCCATATTTTATAGGGGAAGCTTACAACCAGATGAACTCTAGGACACACTATGGCTCATTACTTTTGACAGGCTGGGCCAGAAAACATGAATTGCCAAGTGATCCATCACCATTTGTACCCAGATCATAAATCTTTATTTTCCAAAAGTTATTGTTTTGGATTCAGGACAGACCATAGTTTTTATTCTTTTTTGTTGACAGAAGAATAGCCTCCTGATGTCTTTCCCTATGGATTTTATCATGTCTTTGGGGACCATTTCACACACTTTCTTGTGACTTGTTTCCCACCCAATTAAAAAATACAGCTGCTGTAATAAAGAAAAGAATTTTCCACAAGTCAGTTTTCAAACACCTTTGGGGTGATTGTGTTAGCCCTGACCCCTGCTAAACTGTAGTTCATTGGTTCACCTATTATATAGAGTTAAGGAAGTGAAAATACTATTTTAAAATTTACAAAGACACAATTAAATGGAAAAATACTCCATGTTCATGAATTGGAAGAATCAGCATAGTTAAAATAGCCATATTATCCAAAGCAGTATACAAATTTAATGCAATCCCCATTAAAATCACAATATCATTAAAAAGAAATAGAATAAAAATAACCAGATTTGTATGGAGCCATAAAATAACCTGAATATCCAAAGCAATCCTGAGAAAAAAGAATGAAGCTGGTGGTATCACACTACCTGACTTCAAATTATACTACAGAGCCACAACAATCAAAGCAGCATGGTATTGTCAGAAAACTAGATATATGGACCAAAGGAACAGACTCGAGCATGCCCAAAATAAAACCACATATATATAGATAAATAATCTTTGATAAAAGAGCCAAAAGCACACAATGGAGAAAAGAAAGCCTCTTCAATAAATGGTGCTGGGAAAATTGCAAAGCCACATGCAAAAGAATGAAACTTGACTATAAATTGTCCCCATGCAGAAAAATTAATTCAAAATGGATCAAAGGCCTAAATATAAGATCTGAAACAATAAATTGCATAGAAGAAAAACATAGATAATAAAATTATGGACATTGGCCATAGGAAACATTTTATGAATTTGACTCCAATAGCAAGGGAAGTAAAGGCAAAAATAAATGAATGGGACTATACCAAACTAAAAAGCTTTCGCACAGCAGAAGAAACCGACAACAAAACAGCCCACTGAATGGGTGTTGATATTGACAAGAAACAGCTCCAATAAAGAGTTAATATCCAAAATATATAAAGAACTCAAAAAACTCAATAACAAACAATCCAATTAAAAAATGGGGAGAGGACCTGAACAGATACTTCTCCCAAGAAGACATACAAATGGCCAACAGATATATGAAAAGATGCTTGCTCATCTTCACAAGCTATTAGAGAAATGCAAATCAAAACTATAATGATACCATCTCACACCTGTTAGGTTGGCTATTATCAACAAAACAGGTAATAACAAGTGTTAGAAAGGCTGTGGAGAAAAAGAAACCCTCATTCACTGCTGGTGGGAATGTAAACTGGTACAGCCATTATGAAAGAAAATATGGTGGTTCCTCAAAATATTAAGAATAGAACTACCAGCAACATCTTTACTGAGTATATATCCAAAAAACTTGAAAACACTGGTATGTAAAGACACATACACCACCATGTTTATTGCAGGATTCTTCACAGTGGCCAAAACATGAAAACAACCAAAGTGTCCCTCAATAGAGGACTGGGTAAAGAAAATATGGTACATATATACAATGGAATACTACTCAGCCATAATAAATGACCTATTGCCATTTACGACAACATGGATGGACCTTGAGAACATTATTCTAAATGAAATAAGTAAATCAGAAAAAGCTAAGAATTATATTATTTCACACATAGGTGGGATATAAAACTGAGATTCATGGACATAAATAAAAGTGAAGTGGTTACCAGGGGGACGAGGATGTGGGAGAGGGGGTGTGAGGAATAGAGTAAAGAGGGATGACAAATGTTGGGCAAATAAGTTAGTTCATAAAATTTGTATGTTTTGAGTTTGCTCACTTTCACTGTTAAAAAATGGTGCTGGGCAGCCACATGTGTGCTTGCCCTCAGAGCAGGGCAGTTGATTGCAAATTGAGGATTGCATTCCTGCTTGGGAGGGGCCTTTGTTTTGCTAATGTTTGCTGGAGAAGGGGTCTTTGTGCCCCCCCTCCCCTAGTTTTGCAGGGAGAGCAGAGAGAATGCAGAGTGCTGAAGAAGAAGCCAAATTTTGCAGAGAGAGAGAAGGTGTGCAGATGGGGAACCAAAGTTGAGGGGCTTTGGGAGCCCTACTGAGGCTTGTGGGGGTCTTTGATTCTAGGAGGAACTGGAGAAGATTCTCCTGGTTGTAGAACCAGAGAATGCATCAGGGGTTTGGGAGCTCTGAATGAAAGGGAAGTATTTTCCCTGGGTGTTGGCTCATCAGCTGGTGAGAGACTTTAATAAAGATAATTTGATTTTGGGTAATGGTTATACAACATAATCAACAGTTCAAATGCTATATGAATGTTCACCTGAAACCTATGTACTCTTATTGATCAATGTTACCCTGTTAATTTTCTAAATAAAATTTAAAAATTAAAGTTTTGGCATAATTTGCTACACAGCAATTTATTATCTGAATACCCCAATCTCCCAGAAAAAAAACATATCTTTAAAGTTACTAGCAGAATAGAGGCTCTGTACTTCCAAAGAAATGCATTTCATATAGAAAAGTGATTACCATGTTTTGAAACCAACATTCTTCTTATAGAAGCTTAACCGTTGTTTTTGTTGTCATCGCACTGAGAGAAGATGATGGGGTTGAGAATAGGGGCAGTTCCAGGTACTTGCAGTATGAGGGAGAACCTTGCCTGGAGATTCCAGCCTACAGCAAAATGAAGTTAATTGCCAGGCTATAGAAACGTGATGATGATTAGGTCCCTCAATGCACTACCATCTATTAGCATCATGACAACGGCAGAATCAGGTGAAACAAATGTACTTTCCAGCCTCCCAGCAGAAGTACTGCTAAAGGTTCATTGAAGTCCATTTCGGAGTCTATGCACCTCAGAAGGGATTGTACATGTTAATCACAAGCCAATATACAAGGTGCTGGGGCATTCAGCTCACTTCAGGTCATGGTTGCACACTGCCTCTTCCCAAGTTAATGCCATTGTCAGGTTTTCAGCACTCCCCTCTGCCCCCACACAAAGTTTCAAGCTATTAGCAATTCACAGGTGTTCTTGCTTGTTGATTTGTAAATTGCAATGGTCTCTGAGTTGTGTCTCTTTGTAGAGAGAATAAAGGGAGTCAAGCAAAGGAATTTCCTGGGTTATTTCATGACAGTGGGTGGGCCCAGAGTTGCCAATACATGTGAAACACATTAAGTTCCTCCCAATTTGTGGCTGGGTAACAGCCAGCTAAGAGGCTCTGCCAAAAAACAAAAAACCCTAGCAGAGTCCTGGCTGGGTAGCTACAGCATCCTCTGGATAAGCCAAGACTGTGGGTTTGATCCCTGGTCAGGGCACATAGAAGAAACAACCAATGAATGCATAAATAAATGGAACAACAATTGATGTTTTTTCCTCTCTCTTCTTTTCTTTCCCTAAAATCAATAAATTAAAAATAAACAAACGAGAAGAATTCCAAAATTCCAGGATGGCCAATTAACCTATCTATAATCTGATGTTCACCTTTTAAAACTGAGGTGTCAGAAATTTCTAGAGCACCATTCCTGTAATCCTGGTGGCCGAGGCCAAGCTGGTCCATATTGGATTCGGGCAGATGGTAGAGAAACTGCAGAGCCAGAAAGGGTTGGGCCATTCTGTTTAATAAAGTCTCACAACGGTTAAACTGCCTCTCAAGCAAAGAAACAGCAAGACTGGCCTCTCACAGTGGTGGGCAGGCAGTCTGCCATCTGCAGTTCCCTCTCATTGCAAACACCCATAGCCTTACATAGGTCATACACACATGGTGCAGCCGCACACCTATGTACCAATTATGCAAAGTCCTTGCAGCTGGTCAACCAGTGAGCAAGCCTAACACAGCTGCCCCAAAATTCCCAACATGGGAATATGTCTGTGGCACACTCCCCACCCCTCTGTTCTTTGGCCTTTCATGCTCCCAGTCATTGTTTGTCCTAGGGTTGTAAAACCCATTCAAAGGTGCTCAGCACAGGACCCTGCCCCCTGACCCCGCTCCACCCCCACCGCAGTGTGTATGAGCTCATCCCTTGATGTAATTGACTTTGTAAGTAGTAAAGTCACTTTGGAACAAGTCAGGGCACCAGTGACTATGTAGAATTGCCTGATAACTTGTACAATTTTCTACCACTTCCAAACCAGGTCCCAAGTCTCTAGCAGAAGAAAGCTGACTTTGACCAAGCACTTACTGGGTCAAATTTCCTTTGCTACACATATTCTGTACCAAGTCCCAAGCCAGTGGATTTGGCAAAAATCCTTGAGGATTTAGCCACTGGATGTGAGAAAAACTTTGGTAGGTTAGTTGCAAGCTATTCCTTGGTCCTAAGTTGGGAAGTCTCTAGCTCAGGGGGCACTGGACATGGAACCAGAATGAAAACTTGGAGAAAGCCCTGTACCCGCCTTATACCTGGGCAACTAGGGTCCCTGCCAAGGTCCTGAGCTGGTCCTTCAGCTGAGCCACTTATATGCAGAGTAGAGTTCACTAGGTTAAGAGTATGTCCTCTCCCCACCCAAGTCCCTGACCTCAAGCCCCTTGCAGGGCTGACACTGACCTCCTCTTCAGATCCATGCTCTGTAGGGTGGCCCGTGCTGCCTACATGCATCATCAGGGACACAGAGAGCCATAAGGTGGGTACTTACATGGGAAAGAACTGGAAGTGCCTGTGGTGCGGGAAGAGAAGGAAGGCAGGCTCTTTCCTGGGTCCTGCAATGCTGCCATTGGGCATTCACACAAGATTAGTCCTAGAAAAATTCTATTTGTTTTAGCAACAAGGTGGGTATAATGCCAGTGGTCAAGGCCAGGAAGGTTAACATTAGATTCGGGCAGACCACAAAAGAACTGTGGAGTCAAAAGACATTGGGCAATTCCCATTTATTGGATTCTCATAGAGGCAGGCGAGCAAACAGGTGGGGAAGAACACCAGTCACTCACAGTGGTGCGCAAGCAGAGGCAGATTTAACGGCAGGCACACCGGACGCACACCCTGGACCCCAACTTCTGAAGGGCTCCGCAAAACCCCAACTTTACACTTTTTTATAATGACACCAAGTTTGATTTCATATGTGCAGTTTTAACATTAATAGTACATAATATCTTTTATTTATTTAAAAATATGGTTAACATGTATTTTTATTTTCCCTCTCTCTATCTTTTTTTTAAGGGGCCCAACATTTTCTTCTGTGCCCGGGGCCTCAACCGACTTTAATCTGCCTCTGTGGGCAAGCAATCCATGCTAAGGGAAAGTACCCATAGCCTTACATAGACTATACACATATGTGGCTTTCTGCCACGTGCTCACGCACTAATCATGCAAAGTGCTTGCAGCTGGAAAACCAGAAAGCAAGCCCACCACAGCCGTTTCCCCTACAGAAGACACAGCAATCCTTTTACCCTCTTCCCCACTGCCCCATTGACACCATGAGGGTGACAAAACACTGACACTTCTTATTTCTTTGCAAGTCATCTTTCTATTATTTATTTCCTAACATAAGTTAAAATTTTCTATTTCTCACTTCAGAAGCAATGATTAGTCTTTTCATGTGCTCAGTTGGGCAGCTGTGTTAGGCTTGCTCACTGGTTTACGGTTGCAAGGCCTTTGCATGACTAGTGCTGGAGCACATGGCACAGGCACGTGTGTATGCTCTATATAAAGCTATGGGTGTTTGCACTCAAAAACATTGGAGATTGCAGATTGCCTGCCCGCCACTGTGAGGGGCCATTTTGCTGTTTGTTTGCCTGAGAGGCAGTTTCCCCTGCCTGTGTGCTTGTCCGCAGTTGTGAGACTTTATTAAATGGAATGGCCCAACCTTTTCTGGCTCCACAGTTTTTCTACCGTCTGCCTGAATTCAATGTGGACCTGCCTGGTCTCGGCCACTGGCATTACATGCTCTTTCATTGATTTCGTATGAGTCATTGATTCTTGGTGGAAAAATAACACAACCACCAAGGTTTTCCTCTCAGCATTTGCTGGTTGCGTATGAAAAATGAGGGTGCTTCAAGGTTCTGAGGAGCCCTGACCCTTGGGATGAAAAACCAGTCATGGACTAGGTACAGCCTAAGCTAGAAGACCTGGTGTCCTTGAGATTATGATTATCCCTATATCCTTCCATATCCTTCATGCCTGATAAAGTGAATTCGTATATGGGAACCCACAGAATGGAGGCCACCCTGTGGCCCAGCCCATGGCACAAATCTAACCCAAAGAAAGCTTGCACAGGAAACACCTGTCCAGGAGACCTAACATCCACAGTCACAGTCCTCCAACTGAGCTTTAGCTTGCTCACCTGACGTTGGAGAGCCGGGCCTGCTGGCCTGATAAGGAAATCCCAGCCCAGTTCATCATGCCCAGTTTCCCAGTTGCTGCTTCTAACACCCTATAAAAGCTATTCTTGCTCAAAATCCCTCGGGAAGAGTCTCCTTTGCTTGTGAAACACCTCACTCCCTGAATCTATGGATTGCTTTCCCTTGAATCAAGGACATCAAACTCATTATTGAATTGTTTTCATGCCATCATTGGACACACCACTACCAGGAACGGAGAGTTGCATTCCTTGCTTATATTCCATGGTCACATTTCAGTAAAACTAGCAGCCAAACCCAGATTGTCTCCCAGATGGGAATGAGATAAAAGAAGCTGAATAAAGTCACATGGCTAATTCAAGAGCCAGATATAAATAAACTAAAACTGAACTGGGGCTAGGATTTGGGGGAAGAAAATAGTTCCTTTCTTGTGGCTCTGGCCAGGGCCTTGGCCATATAGGACTGATGTAGAAGATTTAATTTATGATGCCACAAAGAATTCACTGGTTCAAATTTTCTTTGATCCTCACTTTTTGTTCCAAGTCAGAAGCCTCTGATGCTGTACACTCTGGGGCAGGGCCACTGGGTCCCATGGAGAGAGGGACCAGCTCCTCCACTGCCTTTCAGCTGCACTGTTCATTTGTGTGCTGATTTCTCTCTGATGATGACAGTACTGTTTCTCTGAGAAAGCCTGGATTTAAAAGTTTAAAGGAAGCATTTCTTTTGCTTTAGCATAGCTTTCATAAAAAATGTATCTTTTGATCTAGTATTAATCCTTGTGCATTGTTTGCTCCAACATGGCAGCTGACATCAGGATGTTTATTACATGTGTCCGTTAGTACCAGCTTTACTTTAAAATTGAAAGTCTCTCAAAGCCTGATTGATATCTGTGCCCTGAAATGCACTTTCAAGAGCTGAAGATCTCCAGAGTGATTTTGGCAACATCAAAGCACTTCCATTAACTTCTGTATTATTATCTCCAGAAACAATAGAAAAGTGAGAACCAATTCTTGCTTTACTTAATAAGTGTTCTGGATAGAAGACTTTACTTACACTGAGGTTGGCAAGCAAAATTTTATTCTTGTGTTATTCTACTACTAAGCAGCAAAAACAATTTTCTCTTTCTTACTCCTCCTCTTTACTTCTGCTCCATCCTTCTTTCCCTGTAACCATTATTTGTCCTGGCTTATCAGTCTCTCCTAGAGGATTCTGAGTACCAGTAGGACCTGCAAACTGCTAATGAGATGGCTACCCCTTGCCCAAATGCTGTTCTGCAAGGTCAACCTTCAGTGTGCAGATATGCTCAGCCCTCCTCAGAACCCTCTTTTCCACTTCACCTCCTCTTGGTACTTAAATTCTACATCTACCAATCACTTTCCACCTTGAGGAGTTGGTTTCTATTTGAGCGGTCAGCTGGAGGCAGTCAAAGCATGACTTAAGTGATTGTTTGCTATTGCAAAGCTCCCTTCATCCACAGGTTTACCATTAATCATATTGGAAAATAATAGAATGATAAAGAGTGACTGCTGGCATTAATAAACCAACCAAACACAGCCATTGGGAACTGTTGTATTGCCTTATTACCTCTGAGTGATTGTCCAGCTGCCAGACCCTAGCTATGCCCTCACAAACAAAAGGTTACACTCAGAGGGACACCCCAGACATCAAGAAGGCTGGCAGTGGGGTTCAGACAAGGCAACATCTCTGGGCTTTTTAACCCAATATAACAGAGAGCTGGTTGATTTGTTAAACAAAATGGCAATTTATTACTATGCAATAAAAGGTAAGGTTTGTTAAATACAGGAATGAAAAGCTAGTAAAACTATTAGGCAAGTTGTTGTGTGACTCTTACATTACAGAAAAGGAAGTGAGGACAGTCACCCAGCTACCCCAGCTGAACTAGTCTCCCTTCTCTACTGTCACGGGCCCTTACATTCACAACTATTGGCAGGGGCTCCTGTGTACCAGACAGACAGTTCTAGGAGATGGGGCCAGAGAAGTTGGTACACAAAGCCCTTGCCCTCTTGGAATTTATTCCCGTTGAGAAGAAAGGCAAAAGGCGTAAATAGATAAATATCAAAGAGAAATAAGTACTAAGAAATAAAAATAAAACAAAAAAGGAGAGGAAACAGAAGGTTATTTAGGAACGGTCCCTCTTAGAAGGTGAGATCTATGCAGAGAATTGAGTGAGGAGAGGATAGGCTTTGTGAGTATCTGGGGCAACGGCCAGCCAGCAGAGAGGAAGCATGTTTTCTGTGCTCAAAGGAATGAGCTTTGCTTCCTATCAAACATTGTAACAGACTTGATGTGCCCAAATTAGTACACCTTTACCCTCAAATAAGCAGAGCACATTATGAGATTGCCATTTTGCAATTGCCTTTACAGGATCATTTTCAGATCGCCATTTATATCCTCTGCCTTTCAGACTTCCATTAAAATAACCAAAGAACATAAACATAAGCCAAAAAAAGAGGGCTTGGAAATAGAGGGCCATCGGCAGGTCAGAAACTTGTTTTTTCAAGGGAATTCCAAATGACCTTCCTTATGAGGAGATGGTTGTACTCTCTTAGCCTCATGATACGGGCCAGTAAAAGTGGATGTGAGGGGTCTTGCTTTATTTTGACAAACATAAAAGGCCAATATGCATTTGACAGATTTATTACAAGTGTTTCTAGTGCTATTGATTTTTAAAAACTAATAGGTACAGAAAATCTTACCTAAATCCCTTTGTTGCAATATTAATGCACCCTGGAGATATAACCACACCTAAACCGTTGGGTCAGAAAGATTGTATTCCTCCCTCTGTGCAACGGCAGTTGTTGAAACCACTGGGAGTGCTAGTTGACATTTACAGAGCAGTGGGAGGACCTGATCCGAGATGAAATTAGACATCTTTTCTTGAACAGATCATATTGTGAAAGCCTCTTGCTTTTGCTTGGCTTCTTTGCACTAGCCTGGCTTCTGTCTCCTTTCCAAATACTCTAGTGTCCACTTCCTAGGTGACCAAGGTTTTTTTTTATAACACCAGTCATAATATTTCATTAAAAATTCACACTTTAAAGTAAATTTAACGTGAAATATCTCATACTATAGAAAAGTGTACCAAACACATGTCTGTGTTGTAAACAATCATAAAGCAAACACCAACGCGACCATGACTCAGAATAAGAATCAGAAGGTGAGCACAATTTAGAAGCTTCGTGCATGCCTGTCCCCGATGTCTCCTCCTTCTTAATCCCTGAAAAGTGAAGTAACTGCATCCTGATTTTTGTACGAATTATTTCCCTCCTTCTTATTGTTTTGTCACATTTTAGTGTGTCCCTATGCAATAGATTTTGTTATACAATAGTCTCATTTTGACTCTATCTGTACTTTGTGTAAAGGAAGCCAAACTGTATGCATCCCTTTGTGATAAATTTCTTTTGTTTAATACTGTGTGTGAGATTTATCTCTGGGTCCTTTGTCAATGATTGTTTTATTAATATCTTCCTTATAATTTTTATCTTAAGATATGCTTCACTATTCACTCCGTTGGGCAGATAAAATATATTATGCTCACTTTGTTAAAGATGGAGCTGCCCACATGGAAACCCGTCACCCAGTTGATATCATTTGCCCTTATGCTTGAGATGGGTGTGGGGGAAAGGCTGTAATGTAAGCAGGCCAGGTCATTATGGCCTAAGGCATAGTTTTAAGAGTAAACTCTTCTCCACACCCTTGACTGATTGGATGATGTAGGGTGGTGCACTCTCTTGAGGAATCCCATTATGCCTCAGATGGGTGGCTTTGTATCAGAGACTTTCTTGTTTGTATAATTGGATTAAAGGTTTTGAATCTATGCTATAAAGTGGGCAGACCAGAAGCTTGCTTGCTCTTGGTTCCTGAGGTATTAGAGAGGAGAGCATATTAAGGCCACAGGGAGGAGAGGAGAAGCAGCCAAGATGGCAGAATGCTGAGGGAGAAGCCAGTTTGTGCAGTTTTGTGCTGGAGAAGGAGATGGGAAACAGAGGTGAATAAGTCTGGTGAGCTAGAAACCTTTGATTCTAGGAAACTCGGATAAGTCAGTAACTTTGTGAGCACTGAATGTGTGGGTTTTGGAGCCCAGTGTGTGTTTTTGCTTGCCCGCTGGGTGCAAGCTAGAATTAAAGCTGATGGCTCAACAGTTCTTGGCTCCGTTGTTTCATTACTGACTGTTCGAATCTAATGCGAACCTGCACGGGTCAGGCTGCTGTGATCCTGACCCCGACCACTGGCTTTACACACTCCAAAGAAAAAAAAATTTCAGGTTTAACCTACATAACCTACCTTCCAAAAAAGAGAAAATTGGCCACCACTAGGGAGCCATCTTTTTTAATTTATCAATGGCAACACTTTAGGCTCCTTCATTCCTGCCTCCACTTGTTAGATTTTTAAGTTGCACAAGTAATTTACATACTTCTCTGTTATGCCCCCCATTTTCTGATAAGTTAGGTGTAAAGCCAGTAGTCAGGGCCACCATCACAGCAGCCTGACCCGTGCAGGTTCGCATTAGATTCGAACAGTCGGTAATGAAACACAGGAGGCAAAAACTGGTGAGCCATCAGCTTTAATTCTAGCTTGCACCCGGCGGGGAAGCAAAAACACACACTGGGCTCCAAAACCCACTCATTCAGTGCTCACAAAGCTACTGACTTATCCGAGTTTCCTAGAATCAAAGGTTTCTAGCTCACCAGATTTATTCACCTCTGTTCGGCAGATAAAATATATTATGCTCACTTTGTTAAAGATGGCGCTGCCCACATGGAAGTTTGTTGATATTAATGTGTGTTCTGGAACAGGCTGTGGGCAGGCCGGGTCGTTATAGCCTAAGGCTTAGTTTTAAAACTAAGCTCTTCTCCACACCCTTGACTGATTGGATGATGTAGGGTGGTGATGTAGGGAGGAATCCCATTATGCCTCAGATGGGTGGCTTTGTATCAGAGACTTTCTTGTATGTATAATTGGATTAAAGGTTTGGATTATCTATGCTATAAAGTGGGCAGACCGGTAGCTAGATCTCTCTCTCTTGGTTCCTGGGTTCCTGAGGTTAGTATTAGATAGGAGAGCAGATTAAGGCCATGTGGAGGAGAAGTAGCCAAGATGGCAGAGTGCTGAGGAAGAAGCCAGTTTGTTAAGAGTTTGTGCAGGAGGAGATGGGAAACAGAGGTGAATAAGTCTGGTGAGCTAGAAAGCTTTGATTCTAGGAAACTCGGATAAGTCAGTAACTTTGTGAGCACTGAATGTGTGGGTTTTGGAGCCCCAGTGTGTGTTTTTGCTTGCCCGTCGGGTGCAAGCTAGAATTAAAGCTGATGGCTCACCAGTTTGTGGCTCCGTTGTTTCATTGCCATCTGTCCGAATCTAATGTGAACCTGCGTGGGTCGGGCTGCTGTGATAGTGACCCCGACTACTGGCTTTACAACCTCTGTTCCCCATCTTCTTCTCCAGCACAAACTCTGCTCAAACTGGCTTCTCCCTCAGCACTCCACCATCTTGGCTGCTTCTCCTCTCCTCCCTGTGGCCTTAATCTGCTCTCCTCTCTAATGCTAACCTCAGGAACCATGAGAGAGCAAGCTCCCGGCCTGCCCCACTTTATAGTGTAGAAATCCAAACCTTTAATCCAATCTACAAACAAGGAAGTCTCTGATACAAAGTCACTTATCTGAGGCATAATGGGAGGATTCCTCATGAGAGTGTACCACCCTATATAATCCAATCAGTCAAGGGTGTGGGGAAAAACTCTTAAAACTAAGGTGTAGGCTATACTGACCTGGGCCTGCCCACAGCCTGTTCCCCAGCACACATTAATATCAACACAATTAGTTCCACGTGGGCAGCGCCATCTTTAACAAAGTGAGCATAGTATATTTTATCTGCCTAACAACCTCAAAACTCATCTTGGGGCTCTTTTGTTCCACTGAGAAGATTAATCAGATTTAGCCAGAGAAGGGCACAGCCCCAGCCATAACCAAGTTCCTGACTCCTAAGCCACAGTCCCTTCCATTACCTGGTAAAATTCTCCCTCAAGTTGGAGTCACTCTACTGAAGCTTGTTAAAGCTCTATAAAGACGGTCAGGCTTGCTTTTGTACAAAGTGATAGATAAAATGGCTACTCAGCTGTCATCTTAAGAGCAATGCAGGACCAAAGGAGGAATAAGAACTGATTGACTTAGTAACCCAGCCCATACCTCTTAGGTAGCTGGTTGCTGATAAGGAACGGTTGAGTCAGGTGTAAACAATTTTGAGGAACTGTGATGTCACTCCAATCCACAAACAAAGGAAAACTGTCTTGCACCAGCAGATGCAGCAATGTCGGCCGCTTTTGCCCAAGGCCCTTTAATTAATCTATAAAACCCCTTCCATATCTCTCCCTTGGGGCTGACATCCTTTGCTGGTCTCAGCCTGCTTGCACCCAGGCATTTAAAAATTTTTTTTTATTATTCATTTTAGAGAGGAGACACAGAGAGAGAGAGAGAGAGAGAGAGAGAGAGAGAGAGAGAGAGAGAGAGAGAGAAAGGGGGCTAGAAGCATCAACTCCCATATGTGCCTTGACCAGACCAGTGCAGGGTTTTGAACTGGCGACCTCAGTGTTCCCAGGTTGACGCTTTATCCACTGCACCAGCACAGGTCAGGCACACCCAGGCATTTTTAAAATAAATTTTTCTTTTTGAACACACTAGCCTTGTGTTTTTAGTTTGGCCTGCCGTTTCGGCCTTTCACAAAGTCTGTATAGAATAGTTTCAAATCTGTCTCTCAGTTAGAATAGGACATTTCCCCATTGTAAGGCCAGTATCCAAGGCCACCATCACAGCCGCCTGGCCCATGCAGGTTCGCATTTGATTTGGACAGTCAGTAATGAAACAACAGAGCCAAAAACTGGTGAGCCATCAGCTTTAATCCTAGCTTGCACCCGCGGGCAAGCAAAAACACACACTGGGCTCCAAAACCCACTCATTCAGTGCTCACAAAGCTACTGATTTATCTGAGTTTCCTAGAATCAAAAGGTTTCTAACTCACCAGACTTATTCACCTCTGTTCCCCATCTCCTTCTCTCTGTACAAACTCTGCACAAACTGACTTCTTCCTCAGCAGTCTGCCATCTTGGCTGCTTCTCCTCTCCTCCACATGGCCTTTATCTGCTCTCCTTTCTCTGCTCTCCTCTCTAATGCTAATCTCAGGAATCGAGAGAGAGCAAGCTCCCGGTCTGCCCCACTTTATAGTGTAGAAATCCAAACCTTTAATCCAATCTACAAACAAGGAAGTCTCTGATACAAAGTCACTTATCTGAGGCATAATGGGAGGATTCCTCATGAGAGTGCACCACCCCACATCATCCAATCAGTCAAGGGTGTGGGGAAAAACTTACTCTTAAAACTAAGCCTTAGGCTATACCAACCTGGCCTGCCCACAGCCTGTCCCCCAACACACATTAATACCAACAGACTTGCACCTGGGCAGTGCCATCTTTAACAAAGTGAGCATAATATATTTTATCTGCCCAATACCCATATAGTGACCTCTGGTTAAAGGGCAGAAGCAGGCTTTAGTTGAGATGAAAAGTGAACTAAAATCAAGGAGACAATTCTCAGGACAAATGAACATTTCTGCTGGCTTATGTTTTTCTGATGTTTTATAGTTTGCAGAGCACATTCTCCTGTGCTGTTCAGTTACTATAACTCAGCAAACCTTCATTTAATTCGGACTGTGGCAAATGGTTACAAGACACCTACACTGTGTCCAGGGAGGCAAACGAGTGCACCACCTCTATCATCCATGACACAGCATGACACATGCCGTAACTCTTCTAGGGCTGGAAGTAGCAGAGCAATGTGGATGTTAGGAGCAGCCTGGTGATCAAGATATTAGAGCTGGGTCATGAGCCATGGTGAGATTCAACAGGTGGCAGTGGAAAGGCAAGCACGCCAGGAGTGAGGTGCAAAGTGGGGAGAAATGTGGCAGTGGGACCTAGTGTCCAAGGGTGTGGGCTCTGCTATCTGGAGGACCTGGGTGTGCGTCGCAGTGCTGCTGTTTACGCCTGTTAGGTATGTTCTTTGCATCTCTCTGCCTCTGATTCCGCATAGCAAAACAGCGTATGAATAGGGCACAGCTTTGGGGTTGCTGTGAGGACTAACAGATAAAGCATGTGGCAAAATACCAGACACATGGAAAAGGCTACCTGCTAATATTTCAAAACCTGTAAGTAGCCTGACAAGGCTGGCCAGTGTATTAGGATCACAGTGTCCATGACAGATAAGCCGGATTTTATTTACTGACAAGGGAGAAGGCTTCTGAGCAAGGCAGTAATATGCTGAGATGTGTTTCAGGAAAGAACCAGTAGTACTATGGAAGAAGACAGTCTGGAAGCAGAGAGCCATCTACTCACTGATGTGAAGAAAGGTTTAACGGTTTGTGCCCTGTGCATCTGTTTCATCTACAGAATGCTGGCTCTCTAATAGCAGCACCCTGCCTGCTTATTCCCTTGGCGGTCCAGTGCCAGAGTGCAGCCAGCTTCACTGCGTCACCAGATGAAGAATGAATGAATGAATGAATGGGGAAAACTGTGACACTTACAATGCTACGTAGCTGTGGGCAGCAAAAGTATGTTTGACTCATTTCACAGATGAGGAAAAGCAAACACCAGGAGGCTGGGTGGCTTGCCTTGTCCCACAGCAGGAGGCAGCCCCAGGGGGAGAAAGGAGGGCATTTTCCTATGTGCAGCAACCTGGCCTATCAAACTGACAGGTCCACTTTACATTAGTTCACCTCAACCAACAACAGCAGATTAAGGTTCTAAGAAAAGAATTTGAAGCCCAACTGAGTAAATAATGATGAAGATAATGAGTGAATTTCAAGTCTGATTTAAAAAGTTAAAAGTTCTGTTGATATACACTAGATGGCAGTATCTTGCACCATTTTAAAGACAGTATAGCAGCAACCACATCTCTCCAATGAGGTTCTGTACAAACGAGGTCCTAAACTCGGGCTTGAGTTTATTATTTGATGTATGTCTCACAACCACTCAATCCTGTAGATTAAAATCTCCCAGCAAAAAGCATCAAATCCATCTTGCCGAAGCCTAAGGGCCACCAGCCTTCCTATTGCCAGGGTGGGTGTGGAAAGAGGTTTCATCTGGCTGCCGGCCTCTTCACTAAAGACACCCACAGGGGAAGCCTTATTCCTAGAAGCCTCTCAATTAGGGCTTTTCTGAGTTAAGGTGTGGCAGGATAGAGCCTTCCCCTGGGCCTCAGAATGGGCCGGCAACAACTCCCATCTGCTTTCTTTCCTAGCCTCTGCCTTCAGTTAAGTTGGGCCAGCCCTGCGCACCTGCTGACAGCCCATACCTGCCACTGTCGAAAAGCCCTCTTTTCAGGATCTATCATTTAATGGCAAATACTTATGGAGCACCCACTCTGCACCAGGCATTCTGCCCCAAATTCCAGCCTGCCACCCCCACCTGCCTTTACCCCCACACGATCGATCCCCATCCTCCCCCTCTTCCAGACTCCTCAGGGGTCATGCTTGCTGTGCCCGAGCATGAACACTCACAACCTGGCTCTGTTTCTCCCTTCTCAAGCCAAAAGGGGTTGCCCTGCTGCTCCCAGGGCCTAAGAAAGCACCAAGGGATCTCTGCTAAAGCAATAACAGATAAATGTGCCATGTCTCCCCAGGAAAAGGCACAGTGGGACTTCCACAGATCTGTGCTGTGGTTGGCATTTTAAAGGTTAATGCTGTAGGCCTTCCGAAGAGGAATTCAGAAGCAGTAGATGTTATTTATGGCTTTAAATCCCCCCACAAGGCAGAGGGTCTTGTCAGGAGGATTGCCCTGGACCTGTGCATTGACTGTGTGAGCAATACAGTCTTACAGTGATTCTATCCCACACAGGTGTCTGATGACTGAGCCTTGACTTGCTCAAACCTTATAAATACAACATACAGCAACAACATTAATTGCTAATGTTTATTAACTCGTACAACAACTCGACGCAGATATACATATTATCCCCATATTTCAGATAAGGAAACTGAAGCCAGAGAATTCATTTTCCCAGGATCACAAAACTAGAAAGAAGTAGGGCTCAGCTCCCATCCAGAGCCTGTGCTCTGGACCTTCCCCCACAACCCATCCAGTTTTTCCCCAAACTCCGTGTTCTACCCTGGTTATGGAAAGCAGCCCCTCCTCCCAAACACATACACACACACGCACGCACACACACACAACCCTTCCATTGAAGGCAGCCGGCTCCGATCCTGCCTGGTTCAGGCTGTCGGCCAGTGAGAGTTATTCCAACAATTAATTCCGAACTGCGGTATGGAAAGGAAGCCCCAATACTTGAAAGTTGGTCGTTGCCCTTGGCATTGCATCATTTTGCTTTTATACAAACAATATGCACATGGCGTGCTCAGGTATGTTCATATGATGACACAGACAAGACTATGGAACTTCCTGATAACACCTGCATTTGAACGTTCCTCATACTCTCTTAAGAAAGTATAAATTGCACTTTCATGGCTCCTACAACACTTTCCACATCCATCTCTGTGAAGGTCAACACACAAAGTCTCCTTGCCTGTTGAGGACACTGTTTACCTGTAGGGTCTCCCAAGAGTATGAGCTCAAGAATGGGGACTCTGTGCTACTGGTGTGTCACCTTCATGCTGACACTGTTGGTGTTCAAAAAATGTTAGCTGACACCAAATAAAGTGTGACCACACCCCAGGGAGGGTAGAGGGTGGGCCCAGGGAAGAAGGGGTCTCTCTTTGTTCCTGCCACTCACTGCCTGGGACAGCATCCCACTCCCATCCTGGTCTCACTGCCCCCTCACTGGCACTCCCTCACTGGTGCCCCCTCACTGGTGCCCCCTCACTGGCACCCCCTCACTGGCACTCCCTCACTGATGCTTTCTCACTGGTGCTCCCTCACTGCTCCATACTCAAACAGAAGGAGGTGTGAGAAAGCACAGCGAGGGCCAAAAGCCATCATGTGTAAAGTCAGATGGGAAGAAAGGACCACAGTGCTGCAGAAAGAGCCAGCACAGCTTGTATTAATAGGGCATCTGCAAGGTTTTTCAAGACTGCGTGTAAGAAAAACCTGGCTGCTATAGAAAACAATATAACGGGCAGTGACTCCAACACGAAAAGTTAACTCATCTGAGCCCTGAGGTCACAGGTTTGAAAAAAAGAACTCACCTGCCTAAATAATTTGAAACCAGTGCTGAAGATTTATGTTGTTTTTTTAATTTTACTACGTAAAAAGGAAGGAGAGAAAAAGGAGGGGGAGGAAACATTAATGAGTTGTGTTGAGAATGAGGAAAGAGGAAACTTATTTTTAAGACTAATAGCTTATTAATAAGAGCAAATAAAGAGCCTACATTTGGGATCAGCCCAGTCTGAATTACAGATTAAGTTCTCTTGCCTGGAAAACAAAACGTAGAAGAGCAAGGGTGATTATTTGTTGTTCTAGTCGGACCTGTCCACGATTTTTCTGTCTAGGAGTTTCTAATTGGCTAGATGTGTTCACAGTAACTTGCCCACCCTCACTGCCTTGCTCCTGCCTCTTTTGGGGGCTTTGAAGCACTCACCAGATCTGTCATTTTCTATTTGTTGGTGTGGTTCTCTCTAAAATCTTTGTCTGCTAACAAGATTATGTTAAACTCCAAAAAGCAGGGGCTGAATATAAATTTGTTCAACATTGTGTCCCCATCACTTGGGGTTGAGATAAAAAGGGACCAATAACCTAGACACAAAACGCATGCTTCCTCAGAACCCCGTGCATTCCTGCGTGCCAACTATAGACAGGTAAAGAAGACAGCCTGTCACCTGGCTGGTACTAATTATCCCACAGCAAAACACACTGTTCTTCCAATTCACCTTAAGAAGCAAATCTAAACTCACCACATCCTAACCTCAAGCACCTCAGGAAGTTCTTTGTAAATAAACAATGGCAGATGTTACCTGGCAACACTACTGTCACTGTCATTCATGGGGGGGGAGGCTGTGGGTTTTCTGCTGCCTCCTTGTCACACGCCACTCTCCTGTTACTGGTACTCATAAAAACCTGAGTTTTCAACTGTCCAGTTGTATTTTCTGGAGAAGAGTCTGTGAAACAGGAAGATCAAGACTAAGAGTCCCAGTTAATTCAGAACATCATTTGATCTGTTCAATTTCCCCTGCCTCCCTCAGAGAACATTTCTGTGGGCATTGCATTGCAGCAATATAACCGTCTGATTTAGTGTGTTTCTTTTTTTCCTTAATTTGCTCCCATGGTTCTTATCTTCTAGGTGTTCGCATGGCACTTTAATTTAGTGCTTGTTATTATTTATTACCCTTTATGCAATGCCTTATCTCTGAACAAGATTATAAAATCCTCAAGGGCTGGAACCAGCTCCTAGCAAGATATTTCATAAACCACTCCATAAGTAGTTTACTTGACTGGTCACCCTGCTTATTTTTGAGAAACTGAAATGACCGAGGAAGGAAACGGGAATGGAAAGGAAGAGCACAAATGGAAAGAATCTTCTCCACATAGCAAAGCCTGACCCATCAAATTTATAGTAGCCAGGAAATTGCCTTTGCTCACTAGAGTGTTCACAGTAAATTCTGCCCTTGCAATGGCCCGAGGGAGGCTACCTAGGATCCTACCCTGACTGGCTCACGGTTCCTTGGCTAAGATCTGGCCCTGCTGGTTAGCAGATGTTGTAGTCGTGCAGCTCCCCTTTGCCGGCCTCTGGCTGACACAGGTGCAATGCTTCTCTGACCTTGTCAATGAATAAATCACTGTGGGTCAATGAGCAAAGAGGTTATGTGGGTACACCCCAGGCTTCAATAGTGACATCAGAACTGCGCCTCTGTTCTCTACTGTGAATTCAATTCTAAGTCAGTCTCTGGCCAACCAAGAGTCTCCCCAAGGCCCAGGACACAGGGCCCAGTAGTTATCACTGAGCTGCATTTCCTCACCTTCCCAGTCACCTTGACCTTGGCCAACAAAAACAACAGTGGGAAAAACCACTTCTGTAACCATGTCGCCTTAAGTTCCAGGAAACATGTAAAGCCTACAACTGGACCCCTTGTGAGGAACCCCAAGTTAGGTCTCTGTTCCCTCATTAGGGGGTCAACCAGGAATTGGAAGTTTCTTGCTGACAGTCTGGAGTCTAAACTCTATTCCTTCACAGGGCCCTTTTTGTCTTTGACTCTCCATCCTTTACATGTAGTTGTGCTTAACATTGGACTTTTTTTAAGTTAGAAAATTAAATTTAATAGGGTAACATTAATCAATGAGTACATAGGTTTCAGGTAAATATTTCTATAGCGTTTGAACTGTTGTGTTGTGTGCCCATCACCCAAAGTCAAATCATTTCTCATTGTCACTGTATATTTGTCCCTCTTAACTCCCCTTTCCCCCACCTGCTCCCCACAACCCCTCCCCTGGTATCCACTTCACTGGTACTGTGTCCATGAGTCTCAGTGTTATATCCCACCTATGTGTGAAATCATACAGTTCTTAGCTTTTTCTGATTTACTTATTTCATTCAGTATAATGTTCTCAAGGTCCATCCATGTTGTCGTAAATGGCACTATGTCATCATTTCTTATGGCTGAGTAGTATTCCATTGTATATACAGACCACATCTTCTTTATCCAGTCCTCTATTGAGGGACACTTTGGTTGTTTCCATGTTTGGGTCACTGTGGTGTTGAAATACAGACCACCTAGAAAATACTGACCCTGTATTTTCTGGGGAAAACATAATTTTGTAGCCTTCCTATCTAAAAAAGAGAAATTAAAAAAAATTGGACTCTTGGTGGTTTCCTAAAATAGATTCACTTTTACTTATTTTTTGGAAACAGTAAAATCATTGTGTTGTAATTTCTCACCAGACGTGCACTCTATACACAATTATGATATGAATAGCCTTTATATTTTAAGAAATAATTTGTATGAAGCAGGCACATTTTCCAAAATTGTATTTTAATTTTGCTTCTTATGCCCTTTTAAATACTAGTGATTCAAGAACACATTCTAATTGTATAAAGCTTTTTAAATATAAAAATATGCAGAATAAAACACAAAGCACCCTGTTATTTCTAACCCCAATTTCCTTCCTTCCCCATTGTTAACATAAATAAGCTTCCAGTCCTATTTACAAGCCTTTTTATAGAAGAATGGATATATGTACTTTAAAATTTTCATGTAAATGAGATTACACTATGCGTATTCTTCGGCAGCTTGCCTTTTTATACAACAGTATAGCTTCAAAGTCTTATTTCTGTATATGTAGAATAATATAATAATCTTATTATTTTATTGTACATAATCTAGTAAACTAGGTGGGTCATTTCCAAGTAAAATTGTAAGAAATGTTACAAAAATATATTTGAATAACAATCTGTGTGCACATAAATATTTCTGAAGACCAAATTCTTAGAATTCTTAGTATCAAAAGGTATGTGCATTTTAGAAGCTTTGAGGTATAACTCAAATGCCATAAGACTTACCCATCTCAAGTGGATATTGTTATATTTACGCTAATATGATTACTAGTATGTGTAAGAGTTGTGCGCCTGACCAGGTGGTGGCGCAGTGGATAGAGCGTTGGACTGGGATGCTGAAGGACCCAGGTTCGAGACCCTGAAGTCGCCAGCTTGAGCGCGGGCTCATCTGGCTTGAGCAAAAACTCACTAGCTTGGACCCAAGGTCGCTGGCTCCAGCAAGGGGTTGCTAGCTCTGCTGAAGGCCCGTGGTCAAGGCACCTGTGAGAATGCAATCAATGAACAACTATGGTGTCGCAACGGCAACGAAAAACTAATGACTGATGCTTCTCATCTCTCTCTATTTCTGTCTGTCCCTACCTATCCCTTTCTCTGACTCTCTCTGTAAAAAATAAATAAATAAATCTTCCTTTAAAAAAAAAAGTGAAATAAAAAACTGCATTAGTCGTTTGCGCTAGCTGACAAAAAAAAAAAAAGAGTTGTGCAATCGTCACTGCAATTTTATTTTTTAATTGTTTCCATCACGCATGCCCATTAACTGTCACTCCTCATCCCCACCAAACCCACCACCCCCAGACCTAGGCAACTAGTAATCTATTTTCCGTCCTTACAGTTTTGTCTATTCTGGACATTGCATGTGTCACTATGCACTATGTCCCCGTTTGTGTTTGCTGCCTTTCACTGACATTGTAGAATGTATCAGTACTTTGTTCCTTTTTATGGCCAAATAATATTTTATTGCATGGATATACATTTGCTTATCCACTCACCAACTGATAGACTTTTGGGCTATCACTTGTTAGCTGTTTGGGTTTCCATTTTTCAGCTATTACAAATAATGCTGCCATGAATATTTGTGTGCAAGTCTTTGTGTGGATGTATGTTTTCATTTCTCTTGGGTAAACATTTAAAAGTAGAACTGCTGAGTCATTTGATAGATCTATGTTTAACTTTCCAGGAAACTGCCAGACTTTTCCAAAGTGGCTAAGCCATTTTACATTATCACCAGCATCCTTGTCAACACCTGTTGTCTTTTTGATGATCTCCATTCTAGTGAATGTAAAGATAATGTGTTTTAAAATTGACTTTACCGCCTGACCAGGTGGTGGTGCAGTAGATAGAGCATCGGACTGCGATGCAGAGGACCCAGGTTCAAGACCCCGAGCTCACCAGCTTGAGGGCGGTCCCATCTGGCTTGAGCAAAAGCTCGCTAGCTTGGACCCAAAGTCGCTGGCTCCAGCAAGGGGTTGCTTGGTCTGCTGAAGGCCCGCGGTCAAGGCACATGTGAGAAAGCAATCAATGAACAACTAAGGTGTTGCAACGACAACGAAAAACTAATGATTGATGCTTCTCACCTCTCTCCGTTCCTGTCTGTCTGTCCCTATCTATTCCTCTCTCTGACTCTCTCTCTGTCCCTTTAAAAACAAAAAAAAAAAGTTCATTAAAATTGACTTTATCAATTTGTATTCCTACTGACAGTATACATATAATAGTACCTGTTTCTATACATCCTCACCAACAATATCAATTATCGATCTATTTAATTTTTGCTCTCTGAATGTCAAATTACCTCACTGTTGTTTAAATTTGCATTTTCCTGATATTAGTGACATTGAGCATCTCTTCATGTGTTGATGGTCCATTTGTATTTCTTTTTCTGTGAACTGCCTGTTTTATATTTGGACATTTTTTATTGGACTGACAATTATAGACATTCTGTATGTAATGTATTATTCATTTGCTGACATATATGTAGTATACCTTAGTCTGCTATGTGTGTTTTAACTTTTTTTATGCCAAAATGGAGGTTTATTTTTCACCAGCTAAGTCTGTCAGCTTTCTTCATTATAGATTTTGTGTTAGATTTATTGCTTAGGAAACCTCTTCCACTTCCAGGATTATAAAAAACATACTCCTTTATATTTTCTTTTAATACTTCTAAAGTTTTATTTTTACCCACTTTGATAAATTTGGAAATTAGTCTTACATATGACATTAAATAGAAGAATACATGTTTATTTGCTTATAATGTCCCCAAAACCTTTCATTGAATCATTTATCCTGTTATAACTAATTTGAAATAAAATTCTATCTCAATCATAAATTCCAGTATGTAAATAAATCTCCTTCTGGACTTTATTACATTCGATTGCTCTATTTGTCTACTCTGAACCAATACTCACCCAGTTAAATTACTATATCTTAAATGTGTTTTATATCAGACAAGTCCTCTTTCATAATTACTATTTTAAAATAAAATCCCTCAGTAAATCTTTATAAGTGTAATGAGAACGTTTCTGGTTCAATGAGACTCATACTCTTAGAAATACAAGGCAGAGTCACATCAGGGGTAAAATGGAAAATCCAGGGTAACTTGACATCCTTTAGCTCTATCACTACTCAAAATGCAGGAGCACTTTTATACTCCAGCAGCTCTCTAGTGTACCTCATGCCTGACTTTGACCTCTATTTCCATTTGCCATCAAGAACCAGTAGTCCAATGTCTGTCAGGAAAGAAAAACAGGACGGTCTGAAATATCACACTGTTGTAACAAAATAAGGATACATTCATAAACTGTTAAAAGCAATATTATATAAAACTCAAAAAATAAAAACAAAGGAATAAGCTTGAAAAGCTTCCACTAGCCAAGTTGTAATATTCTGAACATCTAAGAGATGAAAAATTTAAGTTGTATATATAGAAGACCACAGATTCATGATACTAAAGAAGAAAAGGAATTGTAATACAAAATAAGATTATAGTATATGTTTAAGGGAATATTCATATAGAGAGTAGTTAGCTTGTTCTACTAAAAATATACATTTTTATAAATTATGGGCTTATTTTATTTCTAACTATGTACATAGGAAAGAAGAAACACATGAAATCTGAAAGATAAAGAAACTAGAAAACTCTAGTACAAGAAGAAGACAGACCACCATCAGTTGTCACATACAAAAATCAAGGAGAAAAGGAATCTAGTTGATCTATAATGATAAGAAATTTAAAAGGACCCAACATATGTCCAAGATAACAAAGAGCCAAATGTCTCAAAACAAAGAATATACCACACAGACTTATATGACTCTTAGTAGATAAAATCTCAAATAATCTTACTAGTTATATAAGGGATTGATAAGGCATACCTAAGTTTTTCAATAATACTAACGGACAAGACCACTATATCCTAAAGACAGGACAATGAGTTAGGTAATGCTGGCCACACAAAATTGAGCACATTTAATTTCTGGGAATTACACCAAGTTTCAAAAATATTAAGTAATATAAAAAGCAAGATATTTAAAATCATTTGACAAAAAATTAATAATAAAAGGACTTACTGCCCCCTCTGAAAAAAGGACTTACCCAAGGCCTCTAACTCATGGTTCAATCAGCTTAGACAGTGTACCCAAGTTTATGTCCTAAGGAAAAATCAGTCCACAACCCAGATTACCAGATTATGTTCTCTCAGTATGAGCAAGTATTCCTTTTAAAAAAATAAAAAGAAAGAGAGAGATAAAGGGAAAGAAGGAAGAAAGGAAGGAAGGGAGGGAGGGAGAGAGGGAGGCTGGCTTGGTAAGATTACTACAGTCCAGTAAACATTATAAAGTATAACTGAATCCTTAGTGAGATATGATAATATATATGGCCATAATAGTAGGGAAGTATTTTTGAAGTAAAAAGAAAAAATACTGGACAGTTTAAAACTCAAAAGTTTATTTATAAACAGACTTTTAAAAATATGTTTAGTAGGCCCAGCATGTGGAAGACCCAGGTTCAATTCCCGGTCAGGGCACACAGAAGAAGCACCCTTCTGCTTCTCCACCTTCCCCCTCTCCTTTCTCTCTATCTCCCTTTTCCCCTCCCGCAGCCAAGGCTCCATTGGAGCAAAGTTGGCCTGGGTGCTGAGGACGGCTCCATGGCCTCCATCTCAGGTGCTAGAATAGCTCCAACTGCAGGAGAGCAACGGCCTAGATGGGAAGAGCATCACCCCACCCCTCCGGTGGGCATGCCGGGTGGAGCCCAGTCGGGTACATATGGGAGTCGGTCTGTCTGCCTCCCCCGCTTCTCACTTCAGGAAAAAAAAATATACATGTTTAGCATTGTATTCGATTGTACTAATTTTATGTGTTGACTTGATTGGGCCACAGGGTGACCAGACTATAAACATCACATCTACGGCTCGATGGTGTTTCCAAATGAGACTGGCACTTGAATTGATTGGTGGACTCAGTAGAGCCCTTTCTAATGTGGGTGGGCATCATCCAAACAGCTGATGGCCTAATAGAACAAAAAGGCAGAGGAAGGGAGGTTTTGCTCTCTCTGCCTGGAGGCAAAGTAGGAACACTGGTCTTCTGTCTCAGACTAGGATTTATACTATCAGCTTTGCCAGGTCTTCAGACTCAGACTTAATTACACCACTTGCTCTCTTGGGTCTCCAGTTTACGGCCGCCGACCATGGAACTTCTCAGCCTCCATAACTGCATGAGCCAATTTCTCAAATAAACCTTGCTTTTTACATATATTTATACCAGGATTCTCGGGTTGTGACACAGTTCCATTCCTAACAATAGTGACTTAACCCAAATTTTGGTGTAAGTTGACACACACTCTAGCCTAAGTCACTTACCTATCCTAACACAGTTATAAAATCATAATCCAGAACATAAAAACACAACTAAGCCACAAAAAGGACATAAATACACTGTACTGTAGTAACAGAAAAAAACAACAAAAAATGAGTGTAAAAAAAAATCCTTTACCTTTACTCCTGTGGTTGGCTTGCACACTGGAAGGGGCATTGTGAGGTGGGAGAGTGACCTATTGGGAGGAGGAAGCTGGAGAGGCAGGAGAACCTGCAGAAAGTGCTGGAGATACTGGGTCAGGTGAATCAGGATTGCCTGAGGAACATGCAGGAGATGCTGGAGATGATTCTACCTGTACTACAGGTGTTTCGTCTCGAGAAGCAGCTGATGCAGAGGGTACAGGAGCTGTTGCAGGCCTCTACCTTCTTAAAGAATTGTTCTAGGCTAGCATGGAAGCTCGACGTAGTCTGTTAAGTATGATGCTAACAGCGTAAGCCAAAACACTCCTGTCTCAATTTTCTAAAGTTTTTATGGGAGTAAGCATTGTAAACTCGCAACGTCATATGTTGAGGCTGTCAAAACCCAAGGTACCCGCTGTATGTACCTTTCCTGTTTACCCATTTCCCCCTAGCTGTTTCTCTGAAGAACCGTGACAAATATATCAAGCATGGTTCATGTGCTTTTTAAGGAGTTTGAAAGGTTTAACACAATTAGGCATACTAAATCAATAACTGCAATTTAAGTTGTTTGAGGCAGTTTAATTAAATTCACAAAAAATGTTTAAATGCTCAAGGAAAAAAAAAGGTGTTTCCTTCTTTCCTTCCTGAGTAATTCCGGCAAGGCCAGAGTGAAGAGGGGTTACATACAAGAGGATTGAGTAGGTAAGTACATGGTGGAGGGTGGCAGCCAGGCTTTCCCTGCAAGAAAAGCTACAAATATGGAGAGGAGGAAAACAATAACGTGTTATTGGGTTAGAATTGGGGATGTTGCTGTTACCTAATGATTTTCAATAACCAGATATAAAAATAAATATCAATGTGAATGTACAAACATATATTTACACTTAACACACACAAATATATTTCCTATCTTTGAGGGGCCTAAGAGCAATAACAACCCTGTAACAATCATCATACTTTCTATAAATAACCAAATGCCGGTTTAATTGGCAAGGTGATTGGCAATCACGATCGTGCTAGAAAATCTAGACCAGGGGTCCCGAAATGTTTTACACAGGGGCCAATTCACTGTCCCTCAGACCGTTGGAGGGTCGGACTGTAAAAAAACTATGAACAAATCCCTATGCAGACTGTACACATCTTATTTTAAAGTAAAAAAACAAAATGGGAACAAATAAATATTTAAAAAAAGAACAAGTAAATTTAAATCAACAGACTGACCAGTATTTCAATAGGAACTATGGGTGCGGATGCATCCTGTGCCCCTCTCACTGACCACCAATGAAAGAGGTGCCCCTTCCTAAGTGCAGCGGGGGCAGATAAATGGCCTCAGGGGGGCGCATGCGGCCCGCAGGCCATAGTTTGGGGACCCCGATCTAGACATTCAAACCATCCCCAACTGATAATCAGAATGCATCTTCTCATGAGAAAAAAAAATGAGAAATTGTAATTATGAGACTGGCTTATAAAGTTTTTTATATTGTAAGACTTAAGAAAACACTCGTTTCTCATTATACTAGTAAATGTGAGCCTGGTAGTATATTCTAATACTTCTCTTAGTCGTACAATATATAGCATTACAACTCTTACCAAACACATTTAGTGCCCTCTGTCTTTTTTCAAATCTATTACAGGAAGTCCCTGAGTTATCAATATCCAACTTATATACAACCTGTACTGATAAAGAGTGCCATAAAGGCTATCGGTCATCAACTGCAATGGATATCATAGAGTTACTTGACTCCCTTGGCAAAGAACTAACCAATGAAGACCTTATGGAACTAGAGCAGCAGGTGATAGCATTTAGGAAAGAAAACAAGGACCTACAAACTCCAGAACCAAAAATGTTTTCTACAGGAGTTAGCTGATGCTTTTCATCTACTGAAGCAGGAATGGCAAAGTCAGAGGAGCAAGATCCTGATACAGAGAGGTTCACCAAAGTTTGCTGTACAGTTACCAAAGGCCTGAGATACTACAGGGACATTTATGATGAGAAAAAGGAAAGCTCTGCACAAACCTCCCTTGATGCCTACGTCAAGAAACTGACTCCAGCAGCAGAATCAAACCCTGTGTCTCTAACAACAGTCCCGTCCTCTCCAACAAGTCCTTCGTCTTCTGTATTATCCAAGATTGTTCAAGGTTGTATTTAAAAATGTTTAAGGATTTATAGTCACATAAAGGTAAAAATAAATACTATGTTAAGACAAACATCTAAGTTACATTTGATAGGTAAATGTACCTGTTCTAACTTACATACAAATTCAACTTAAGAACATACCCACAGAACCTATCTCATCCGTAACCCAGGGACTGCCTGTATAAACATACAGTGTGTTCCAATGAAATAAACTGACTGCCTCAAAATTGTCACACTGAGAAAATGCATAGTTAATCCAAGGATAATTCAAATAATTTTTGGAACCTGTCTTCTGTGCTAGCCTTTAGAACTCATGGCATAACCTTAGGGGTAGCAAATCTCTACTGCCCTAAGTAGATCTGATTTTCAAAAGAGTCCAAAGATACTAAGAATCGGTGATCAAGCTGAGTAATAATTTGGGCTTAAAAATGTAAAGAAACGGAAACCCCCAGACTAATTTAACCAATAGTATAATGAAATCATGTGCATAACTTCCCCAAGTAACTTCTTTGAGGAAAACATTAATTTAGCTGCATAAGCAAAACAATTTTTTATATATATATATATTTTTATTAATTCTAATGGGGTGACACCAATAAATCAGGGTACATATGTACAATGAAAACATCTCCAGGTTATCTTATCATTCAATTGTGTTGCATACCCGTCACCAAAAGTCAGATTGTCCTCTGTCACCTTCTATCTGGTTTTCCCTGTGTCCCTCCCCTCCTCCCTACCCCACCCTCTCCTCCCTCCCCCCACCCCGTAACCACCACACTCTTGTCCATGTCTCATATTCTCACTTTTATGTCCCACCTATGTATGTAATCATGCTGTTCTCAGTTTTTCTTTTTTTCTGATTTACTTATTTCACTCCGTATAATGTTATCAAGGTACATCCATTTTGTTATAAATGATCCGATGTCATCGTTTCTTATGGCTGAGTAGTATTCCATAGTATATATGTACCAAAGCTTTTTAATCCACTCGTCTTCTGACGGACACTTGGGCTGGTTCCAGATCTTCGCTATTGTGAACAATGCTGCCAGGAACATGGGGGCGCATTTCTTCTTTTCGAACAGTGCTATGGTGTTCTTAGGGTATATTCCTATAAGTGGGATAGCTGGGTCAAAAGGCAGTTCGATTTTTAATTTTCTGAGGAATCTCCAAACTGTTTTCCACAGTGGCTGCACCAGTCTGCATTCCCACCAGCAGTGCAGGAGGGTTCCCTTTTCTCCACATCCTCGCCAGCACTTATTCTGTGTTGTTATAAGCAAAATAATTTTATGGTCACACTTGAGACATGCACTAGTTTACAAGCACTAAAAAATGTTCCTTCCCAAAATATATCTCCCACTGTCCTACCAAGCTACCTAAAATTAAGAATACTTTGTACTGCAAAACTGACAGCTGCTGCTAATATACCATAGATCAGGGGTCCCCAAACATTTTACACAGGGGGCCAGTTCACTGTCCCTCAGACCATTGGAGAGCCGCCACATACAGTACTCCATACACTGACCACCAATGAAAGAGGTGCCCCTTCCGGAAGTGTGGCGGGGGCTGGATAAATTGCCTCAGGGGGCCGCAATTTGGCCCACGGGCCATAGTTTGGGGACCTCTGCCATAGATTCTATGGGAAGTGTAGCATAATACCTTAGCATGAATTTGACACAATAAATTGTCTTGACTGACACAAGGCTGTCAAGGAGCACAGTCACCGAGATCCCAGAACCATCTTCTGATCTTTAAATTGAAGACAGCCTACCCACCCCCTATTCAGTTCCAGACATCCATTTCAAACACATCAGACAAACACAGCTGCACGGTCCAAGCATGTGGTGATTTTTATTAAGAATAACTTTGGTTCTAAGAATTCCAACCTCGATTCTGTAATACTTTCCATTAAAAACAATTATACAAGAGCAAATACAAAAAATATTAAATTATGAAAACAAACGCATTAAGGCTCCCTTTATATATATTATATACACTCAAACAAGTCAAGATTTTTCAGAGTAGAAGAATAAAGTCAACTGTTGTCACTTAGAAAGCAATACTACTTTACTACTTGGAGACTATAAAATACTGAACTAGTTTTAAGAAAACCAGAGTGGGAAAATGGAGCCATTTATGTCAAAACGTGGCTCAAAGCACAAAACTGCTCGGATGCTCATGAGTCCTAGGGGTTTGGACTGTACAGTGTAAAGTGTGTGTGAGGAAGGCTTTTTAAACTCAGGCCTGTGAGCTAAACTGATCTGATGATTTCAAAGAGCTTCTCTACGTGTACCTTCTACAGTTTAGTTGTAAGACATCACTGTATGCTATTTACAAGTCTACTTTTGGCCAGACCTTATACTACTAACTACAAATAATGCTGCAGACTGATGAGTAAGATTGGGAGGGAAATACTTTTATAATTTATTATTTCCCCAGGGGAGAATGAATTCTAAGTTCTAGGAACAGAAATTGTCCTTCTAATGGAGCCTATCAAAGCCCTTGAGAATTTTATCAAGTGGCAGAATTACTTCAAGGACACAGGACCTAATAATGATCTTATATGCAGATATAGGCTATGTATGAGCCAGTCCTGAATCATCGTTTTACAAATCACACTATTCGTCCATATGCACAAAGAAATAACTCCGGTCAAGGTGCAATCAGAAATGTACTTTCAAGATGATCGGTTCACATGCTTTCTTCTCTCAAAAGAAAGAGTGATGGAAAAAAAAGTTACCATTTTATCCTTCAAAAGCAAACTATTAGAGAGCAATATCTTATCTTAAGCATTTTCCATTTCATTGCAGTAATATTTGCTGGGGAGAGAAAGCCATTCCAGGTGGAATCTACTTATTCTCAAACTAGCAGTACACAATCACTGTATTTACGTGTATCTTGTTCACATTAGGATTGAATATAAACCTAATTGTCAACTATGAAAGCTACAGCATTCCCACAGAAAACCAATTTCTACTATGCTTATTAAGAATTCAAAAGCTCAGAATCCAGCTTTCTTCGAGCCTTGAGAGGAATGGTATGAAGAGCCTTCACTGTAGAAATTACTGTAGAAAGAACTGTACCTATGGGATTCTGCCTAAGGACTTTGCTGTTACGGGTAACTTGGGCTTCACTCTGATTAGCTTGCCAACTAGAGTGCGAAAACTAAGCGCTTGCTCTTCCTGAGATGCAGTACAGTAGTCATTAATGTCATCGTATCAACAGCATCATCATAACTAAGGGAGTGAGAAAACAGTCTTTCTTCTCGAGGAAAAAAAGCAAAGAAATGGGTAATTATTTCTCAGAAAGTTTCAAAGCTTGGATCTCAGCAACACTGACCTCATACAAATGCTGTGAGTTTCCCAGCTGGGCCTCCTTGAGACCATCCACATTTGCTTCACATTAAAGTACCAAACAACTCCTCTTCTACGCTCCCAACAGGAGCATTCCCTACACTGCTCTCCGAAGGAATCAAAAGATCTGAACCCTCTACTTTCAACATTGAAGTTGAGTTATGTGGACTAGCTTTTATCCTCCAAATGGTGGGAAGATTATTTCATATAAAAGGACTAGCTCAGCAAGAAATGTAAAAAAACAAACTAATAGTTATCAAAGCAATATATGAATCTATATAATGTGTCTTCTCTGAACCAGAATGTTACCGTGGAGCGTAACTAAAAGGAATTAAAATAAGATCAAGGTGGCTGTTCATGTCTTTTTGTTTATATATGTTCTTTTTACATACTTTTTAAACCTTTTCATTCTATTGCTGTCAATTAAGGTAATGGCTGTGCTCACCATTAACGCCAACATTCTCAGGTGTGCATCCTAACATGAGTAAAAGTATAAATTAAACAAGAAAACTGTGGGCCCTCAAAATAGAATTGATGGATATTGGCTGTAACAGAGCAAACACATTTCTGTGCAATCTACACTGATAGATAACTAAAGGAAGAATGAAACACATTCTCTAGGTTTTAAAAGAAAAAAGGCTCTGTGCCCCACTAAACTTGGATCAGAAGAAAAACCAAGTAGTGCAACTCTCAACAATTTATTCCAGTGTCCTCTTCCTCTTTTTGTTGTTTTTTGAAAGTCTCTGAACACAGGTCCACATCCCAACTTAAGTGCTGGTCAATGTCCTTTGTTTGGCGAATAGGAATTGCAAGTGTCACAGGTAATTCACCCACCCACACTGTGAACCAAGACCAAACCCTTTCTTAAGCAACAGCTCTGCTGGCTGGGGAGCTCCCAGGGCTTCTGCCCTGAGAGTGAGCGTCGAGGAGGCAATGCTCACAGCTTCGGCACAGTCTCTGAGGCATGGGCCTATGACTCCTGGGCTTGGGCCACTTCTTGGCCCGTTCTTCTAAGATTGCCTTTAACCTTCACAAACTCTGGGGCGTTTTCTTGCTCTTCTTGCAGTTTCTGCTTCTCAAGTTCAAGCTAAATAAAATTCAAAAGCAGAAAAATTATTAACAAACAAAGAGGCTTTTCAAAACACTCCTCTTTCCTAAGTCCCTAATGACTTCATTTCCCAACGGAAGAAATCCTCTCCTGGTCTCCAGTGAGGGGTTGATATTTCTGTGTGTTATCTCCTGGGGTCATTCCGCACAGGAGCCGCCGATGAGGTTGTTACTATAGGCAATACCAAGAGATGACGAGAATCTAAAACTCAAGGTTAAGATAAGCTCTTGACATCAACACAAGTGTTGTCCTGTGCTCTCAGTGAACTTAAATTTCACTCATTTGTTTGAGCTCCCAGCACTATGAATTCAGTGAAGGCCCCTGCTTTTGGCTACACCTCCTGAATCTCTCCCAGGTCCTTAGAATCCTGGACTTGACCCTGAATGCATTTTAGCCCATTTACTGACAGTTTGCCTCATATTTTCCTTTCATGGCATATACATTTACATCTGACATGTCTGGTAAATTCTGCTGGTTAAGACATTCTTATTTTTCAGGACAAAGAAAAAAGACAACTTGTGAGGTAAGTCAGAGAAAAACAAATACTGTATCATATCTCTTATATGTGAAATCTTTAATACAACAACAACCTGTGAAAGCAGAGTGGAATGGTAGTTTACCCAGGGCTGGAGGGGGGAAGTGGGAGATGTTAGCCTAAGGGTAAAAACTTGCAACTTGTAGATAAATAAGTTCTGGAAACCTAATACACAGTACAGTGACCGCAGACAACCAAACTGTATCAGAAACTTAAATTTGCCAAGAGACAAGGTCTTAAGTGTTCCCAGCTACAGAAGAAATGATAATTATGTGATGCAACAGAGGTGTCAGCTAAGGCTACAATGGCCATCATAGTGCAATATAAATGGACCAAATCAATACGCTGCGTACCTCAAACTTACAGTGTTGTATGTTAAGGGTAGCTCAATAAAAAAGGATCACTTTCACTTCAGTCACCCTTACCTGCTCCAACTTCTGCTGCCGTTTTAACAGTTCTATTTCCAAGTCAGATTTCTTCTTCTGTGCTTCTTCTTCCTTCTGCTTTATTACTTGATCTCGTTTTCTCTTTTCCATCACCTTCTGCAGTTCTGGCTTATTCTGAGGGGCAAGTCCCCTATAAAACAAAAGGATTAACAAAAAAGTTGTACTCTAATATAAACAGCTTTCATGAATAGGAATTTAAGGTTCAGCCACAGATAAGAGGTCTAATGAATTAGCATGATTGTGACCCCTACTACCCGACACCAGTTGCCTCAGGAATCCATAAGCACGAAAGAAAGGACAAGAACAAGCAAAATACCCATGCATTGAATAAAAATGGACCTGAGCGCCAGGTGCTGTGCTCTACAAAAGAGGCTAGTGGGTAAGATGGGCTGGGGAAGGTGGGGAGCAGCATGCTCATTCAATGTGACAACCACCCAGACGGATATGGACATGGAGATGATATGTCTTCACCAGAAATTTAAACAGCAAAACGGCCAAAGTATCAGGTTTGTAAAAGAGTTATTGCATGTGTAAAGGCACATCCAAGGTTTCATCATTACTAGGGGCCATGGCCACAGAGGAACTCTGACCCCCCACCCCCTCCTCTGGCTCCCAGTCCAGTGATCCCTGTGGCTGATTCATTTCAAATGTGTGGTTGACTATTGACAATTAAAGGAAGTCTGACATTTCTAAGGGATAAGATAGGCTACCACCTTTTCAAATGGGGAGAAACAAAACCAAAACTTAGGCCCTACCAATCCTCCAACTAAGAAATCTGTGGAAAGGCAAGGGAAGATCACTCCCTAGCATTTCAGCCAGTCTCCACTGGCTCTTAAGTAATCTCCCCTTGATACCAGTATTTACTAAGAGCATTTAAAATAAAAATGAAACAAACCCCAGAACTAGAGAAGTATTGTCAATCTCAGCAGCAAAGGATACAAGTGGTGGTTAGCAAATTCACACTCATGCATTCACCGATGTACTTGACTGAACAGTAATCCATGCTTTTCTAGGCGGAAGGAAGCAAGCACAGCTGAATCAGCCTTCCTACCACTGTCTGGTCTTGCTAATGAGGATTGCTACTCTGCACATCGGGGATGGCTACCTCGGTGGTTACTACTCCAAGCTACTTGAATGACACTAATCAATTAGTCATCTGAATAACTTAAATAATTTCCAAAATGTGTGCTCTGATTTTAAGAATCTCAATCACACACTTGTCTCATTTATCTAGTTATAATCTTAAATAATTCTGGCATCTCTGCAAGCTACATATTTCTTTAAATTGCAAAAAAAAAATTTATTTGTTTACAGAATAAAGATGAGTGTATTTCATCGTTGAAGATAAAGGACACATAGTCAAAACAGGTCTTTTTTTTTTTTTACAGGGACAGAGAGAGAGTCAGAGAGAGGGATAGACAGACAGGAACGAAGAGAGATGAGAAGCATCAATCATCAGTATTTCGCTGCGACACCTTAGTTGTTCATTGATTGCTTTCTCACATGTGCCTTGACCGCGGGCCTTCAACAGACCAAGTAACCCCTTGCTGGAGCCAGCGACCTTGGGTCCAAGCTGGCGAGCTTTTGCTCAAGCCAGATGGGCCCGCGCTCAAGCTGGTGACCTCGGGGTCTTGAACCTGGGTCTTTCGCACCCCAGTCCGACGTTCTATCCACTACGCCACCACCTGGTCAGGCTCCTCCTGATTTTCATTAGCAAAACTTTTGGTAAAAACAAAAGAAGAAAAATATTAAATTCAACCAAATTCTAGTGAAACAAAAGGGACAGGACACTTTTATGACTGAATTATGCTTTCACAGTAACTAAAATCGTATTAGAGGGACAGAAATAGAGACCAACTATTCTGGAAATTAAATCTTTAATCAGCACGATAAAAGTTACTGATGGTATTGTGTTCACAACAAACCTAATTAAGCATCATTGAATACAGGAACATTTGTAAATAAACTGAGTCGAGACCCACTCACCTTCATGACTACTAAAAAGCCTTATAATAGTATGGACAGAATTAAGGGACTTATATTTTAGGATTAAGGATTTAGCTATTTGCTAAGTGTCAAAACTTTTCCCCCCTATATTTTACAGGCAAAATTAACCTCACCATTATTAAATTCTTCTGGATTACACAGAAGCTATTGCACAAACTATGATGTATGACATGCTAAGCTGACATTCCACTGCAATATATGAATGGGTTTAGGTATTCATTTTCTATTCAAAGATTTTACACAATGGTGGTAGTGAGATAAAATATTCAGTAACAGAAAGCTCAGGAAATGGTGAGTATATGACAAATGTTCTGAAATTTTAACAGTTGAGAAGTCATACAAATTTAGTTAATAATTTATATTAGCCAATCAATCTGTGCTGACTGGAAAAAGTCAAGCTAGCACTGCCTGTATGATTCTGAGTATAAAACGGTCAGACTGAAGAGAGAAATGAGTTTCTCCAAATTTCATAAAAACTATATTATTCTGGGTATGACAACAGTTGATTGTCTTTAATCAATTCCGATGTACACAATTAACAAGTACATTTGACACCTACACAGCTGGGCTTCATACTACGCAAGACCAACAGTCCTGAACCTGCTTGTTGCTTTGACTATAATAGTGGGCCAAACCAATTTTTAAAATTACTAAGTGCTCCTTGTATAAAAATAGGTTAGGTAACATATACATATATAAAATAAAAAGTGAAAGCATACCCAAACTCTTCTTTTTAAACATATCTTTGGAGCACTACTTAACACTGTATTCTACAAGACTGGTGGCCCTGAAAAGTGTACAACGTAGAGGCCCTGCCCCCATGGACCCAAAGACACCAGTGTAGTTGAGGCTCCTCCATACCTTCTTATACCCCTGCAAATAAAGCTCTTCCTCATTTTTCTTAACACCTGCACAAGACATCACAGTACAGATGAGCCATAAGTTTGCCACTCCCATATCGATATGAATTTAGGTTGTTTCCAGTTGTTCCCTATTAAAAGTATTAAGACAATGCCTGACCTGTGGTGGCGCAGTGGATAAAGCGTCGACCTGGAAACACTGAGGTCGCCAGTTCAAAACCCTGCACTGGTCTGGTCAAGGCACATATGGGAGTTGATGCTTCTAGCTCCTCCCCCCTTTCTCTCTCTCTCTCTCTCTGTGTCTCCTCTCTAAAATAAATAAATAAAAAAAGAAAAAGAAAAGTATTAAGACAATGACCTTCCTTGTACATTTACATTTATACTCATGTAATAAGTATTTTTGTTGGCTACATTTATAGACGTAGTATTGCTGGCTAAGTGTCTGCACATTTTACATTTTGATGTTTACGGTCAAACTGCCCTCCAAAAAGGCCATTCATACCTTATATTTCTACCACCAGTGATGAAATATACAAGTTTTTTAATTTAAACATTTTGTTTTTTATTGTGTTGACATGGTTTTAGGTGTTCCACTCAATATTAACACCCTCCACACACCACACCATGTCCCCCATGCCCCATTCGAAGCTTTCCATTCCCATCTCACCCCCCACTGCCCTCCCTCCCCCATCTCCATCTCCCCTTTCCCTCTGAGAATTGCTAACCTGTTATCTGTATTTATGTGTGATGTATATATAATTTGGCTAATCCCTTCACCTTCTCTGATCCCATTCCCTTTACCCCCTTCCCTCTGACAGCTGTCCTGTTCCCTGTGACCCTGTCTGTTTCTATTTTGTTCCTCAGTATATTATGTTTATTAGATTCCACATATATATTGAGATCATGATATTTGTCTTTCTCTGCCTGGCTTATTTCACTTTGCATAATAATCACCAGGTCCATCCATGCTGTCAAAAAGGTAAGATTTCTTTCTTTTTTGTGGATGTGTAGTATTCCATTGTATAAATGACCATGACTTTTTTATCCACTCGTCCACTGACAAACACTTGGGCCGTTTCCAGATCTTGGCGATTGGGAACCAAGTTGCAATAAACATGGAGTGCATATCTTTCTTTTGAATTAGTGTTTTGCTGTTCTTAGGATAAAATCCTAGAAGTGGGATAGCTGGATCATAAAGCAGTTCCATTTTTAATTTTTTTGAGGAAATGCTATACTGTTTTCCACAGTGGCTGCACCAGTCTGCATTCCCACCAGCAGTGCAGGAGGGTTCTCTTTTCTCCACACCCTTGCCAGTACTTGTAGTTTGTTGATTTGTTAACGAAAGCCATTCTGGCAAGTGTGAGGTGATACTTTATTGTGGTTTTAATTTGCATTTCTCTAATGATTAGTGACATTGATCATTTTTTTCATATGGCTATTGGCCATCTGTATGTCCTCTTTGGAGAAGTGTCTATTCAGGACCTTTGCTCAATTTTTAATAGGATTGTTTATCTCCCTAGTGTTAAGTTTTACAAGTTCTTTATACATTTTGGTATTAATCCCTTATCAGATATATCAGCAAGTATGTTTTCCCATTGTGTGAGTTGTCTTTTTATTTTATTCATGTCTTTTGCTGTGCAAAAGCTTTTGAGTTTGATATAGTCCCATTTGTTTATTTTGTCCTTTACTTCACTTGCCCAAGGAGATTTATCGGCAAAAATATTGCTATGAGAGATGTCTAAGAGTATACTGTTTTCTTCTAGATTTTTATGGTTTTGTGACTTATATTTAAGTTTTCTATCTATTTTGAGTTTGCTTTTGTGAATGGTGTAAGTTGGTGATCTAGTTTCTTTTTTTTGCAGGTACCTGTCCATTTTCCCAGCACCATTTATTAAAGAATCAAACTTTACTCCATTGTATGCTCTTACCTCCTTTGTCAAATATCAATTAATTGACCATAAAGGCATGGGTTTATTTCTGGGTTCCCTGTTCTGTTCCATTGATTGGCAAGCCTGTTTTTATGCCAGGACCAGGCTGTTTTGATTACAATGGCCTTGCAGTATAACTTGATATCAGGAAGTGATACCTCCCACTTTGTTCTTCATTTTCAAGATTCCCGAGGCTATTTGGGTTCTTTTCTGGTTCTATATAAATTTTTGGAATATTTGTTCTAGATCTGTGAAGTATGTCATTGGTGTTTTAATAGAAATTGCACTGAATATGGAAATTGCTTTGGGCAGTATGGACACTTTAATGATGTTAATGCTTCCTATCCATGAAGACAGCAAATATTTCCACTTTGTATCTTCCTTGATTTCTTTATTCTTTTAGTTTTAATATTTTTATTTATTCATTTAAAAATTTTATTTAGAGAATTAAACTTAAGAGGCTGGCATTAATCAGTAAGAGTACATAGGTTTCATGTAAATATTTCTATAGCATTTGAACTGTTGATTATGTTATGTACTCATCATGCAAAGTCAAATCACTCTCCTCACCACATACTTGCCCCTCTTTACTCTCCACTCCTACCCACCTTCCCCACGGTAACCACTTCACTTTTTTCTATGTCCATGAGTCTGTTTTATATTTCACCTATATGTGAAATCATATAGTTCTTAGCTTATTCTGATTTACTTAATTCACTCAGTATAATGTTCTCAAGGTCTATCCATGTTGTTGTAAATGGCACTATGTCATCATTTCTTATGGCTGAGTAGTATTCCATTGTATATATGTACCACATCTTTATTCAATCCTCTATTGAAGGATACTTTGGTTTTCATGTCTTGGCCACTGTGATAATGCTGCAATGAATATGGGGGTGCAAGTATCTTTACATACCACTGTTTTAAGTTTTTTGGTTAGGTACCCAGTAGAGGGATTGCTGGGTCATAAGGTAGTTCTATTCTTAATTTTCTGAGGGACCACCATACTTGCTTCCATAATGGCTGTAAGTGTTTACATTCCCACCAGCAGTGAATGAGAGTTTCTTTTGCTCCATAACCTCTCCAACACTTTTTATTACCTGTCATGTTGCTAATAGCCAATCTAACAGGTGTGAGGTGCTATCTCATCATAGTTTTGATCTGCATTTCTCTAATACATAGTGAAGATGAGCATCTTTTCACATATCTGTTGGCCATTTGTCTTCCTGGGAAAAGTATCTGCTCAGGTCCCCTCCTCTTTTCTTAATTAGATTGTTTGCTTGTTTGTTCCTGAGTTTTGTGAGTTCTTTATATATTTTGTATATTAATTCCTTATTGAAGCTGTTGCTTGTGAACATCATCTCCCATTTGGCTGGCTGCCTATTTGTTTAGTTGTCAGTTTCTTTCCCGGTGCAGAAGCTTTTTAGTTTGAGATAGTCCCATTCATTTATTTTTGCTTTGACTTCCTTTGCCTCTGGGGTCAAATTCACAAATTGTTCTCTACGGCCAATGTCTACTATTTTAGTATCTGTGTTTTATATTCTATATAATTTATTGTTTCAGATCTTATATCTAGGTCTTTGATCCACTTTGAATTAATTTTTGTGCAGGGGGACAAGGTGTAGTCAAATTTCATTCTTTTGCATGTGGCTTTCCAATTTTCCCAGCACCATTTACTGAAAAGGTTTTCTTTTCTCCATTGTGTATTTTTGGCTCCTTTGTCAAAGATTATTTGTCCAAGATTATTTGTCCATATATTATGTAGTTTTATTTTCGGGCTCTCAATTCTGTCACAAGGATATGGATGGGGCTGCAAATGCATTGGTGTGTGGAACATGTAGTAAGGGCTTTATGGCTTTAGAAATGACGATTTCAGGCCTCCAGGCACTCCTCCCCATGTCTCAACAAACGTAGGGTACAGTTGTGGAGCACCTCTGTTCCTCAGGAGAGAGAGTGGCTCTGGAGAGCTAGCTGTGGGAGTCTGGCTCTGCCACTCTCCGTACCATGAGGTGAGGGAGGCAGGATCTGGGAGGCAGGGAGGCTGCACTTTAGGTTTCTCTGTCTCTGCCAAGTACGAGCTGCAGGTAGACCACGGGAACACTGGCCGTGACCCTTCCTTCAGTCACTGCTTTGGTTTATAATCTCCCCTGTGTTCCTCAATCAATCTCTCCGCTCCTCCCAACAGAAGGAAACCCAGTCACTCGGGTCTCTCTCCTCTCCAGACCCAACTGGAGTGCATCTTATCTTCTGTCCCCCCCTTTTCTACCCTTCCCACCATTAGCCCATTCAGTGTGCGGGTCTTTCAGGCAAGCCTGCAAGCCCAGCTGAAGTTGCTTTACTGCATTATAACTGTTCAATTTGTTGAAATTTCCAGGGGAGAGATCAAGAGTACCTACCTCTCATGCTGCCATTACTCTGACATCATCTCCCTTGATTTCTCTTTTCAATGTCTTATAATTTTCCAAGTATAAGTCTTTTACTCCTGGTTAAGTTTATTCCTAGATACTTTATTTTGTTGCAATAGAAAATGGGATTTTTCCTTAATTTCTCTTCCTGGTAGTTCAGTATTGGTGTATAAAAATGCCACTAAGCCTGACCAGGCGGTGGCGCAGTGGATAGAGCGTTGGACTGGGATGCTGGAAGACCCAGGTTCGAGACCTGGAGGTCGCCAGCTTGAGCACGAGTCCATCTGGCTTGAGCAAAAGCTCGCCAGCTTGGCCCCAAGGTCTCTGGCTCCAGCAAGGGGCAGCTCAGTCTGCTGAAGGCCCGCGGTCAAGGCACATATGAGAAAGCAATCAATGAACAACTATGGTGTTGCAACAGCAATGAGAAACTAATGATTGATGTTTCTCACCTCTCTCTGTTCCTGTCTGTCCCTATCTATCCCTCTCTCTGTCCTTGTAAAATAAAAAATAAATAAATAAATCAGTTGTCATACTCCTATGGGAGCTATAAAAAAAAAAAAGCCACTGATTTCTGAGTATTTGTTTTATATCCTGCCACCTTGCCAAATTCATTTATCAGGTCTAGCAGTTTTTTGGCTGAGATATCAGGGTTTTCTATGTACAGTATTATGTTATCAGCAAATAATGATAGTTTTACTTCTTTTCCAATTTGGATGCCTTTTATTTCTTCTTCTTGTCTGATTGCTGTAGCTAGAACTTCCAGAACTATGTTGAATAAGAGTGGTGAAAGGGAACACCCATCTTATTGCTGATCTTAAGAGGATTGCTTTTAATTTTTGCCCATTGAGTATGATGTTGACTATCAGTTTCTTGTATATGGCCTTTATTATGTTGTATTCAATGGGCCTTGCATTCCCATTTGGCTGAGAGTTGTGATCATAAATGGGTGCTGAATTTTATCAAATGCTTTTTCTGCATTTAATGATATACGATCATGTGATTTTTATCCGTCATTTTGTTTATGTGATGAATCATGTTTATTGATTTGAAATATTATAACAGCCTTGCCTCCCTGGAATAAATCCCACTTAATCATGATGTATGTATGATCTTTCTAATGTATGGCTGGACCCAGTTTGGTAATATTTTGTTGAGAATTTTAGCATCTATGTTCATGAGGGAATTGACCTATAGTTTTCTTTCTTTGTAGTGTCTTTACCTGGCTTCAGAATTAGAATAATGCCTATTTCGTAAGATTACCTTGGAAGTCTGCCCACCCCTTAAATTTTTTGGAATAGTTTGAGAAAGATATGTGTTAGTTATTCTTTGAGTGTTTTGGTAAAATTTGCTTGTGAAGACATCCAGTCCAGGACTTTTGTTTGCTGGGAGGTTTTTTTATAACCTATGAATAGAATATTTGTTCTCTTAGCTAGGGACTTTACTTTTATCTTATGATCGCTAAGAAGTAATTCATAAAACTCTTTGAGCTAACTGCTACAGGGCTCTACAGAAAGCCTGTTCTGTGTTGATATCATTTCTGTCCCCTCTCATTTCCCTACCCCTTACTAATTTTTACTATTACTATATTTGCTCCATCTCTGCCTTTAATTTAAACTGCCTTTAATTCTTTTTATTTCTATCCCTTTTATTCCAAAAAACTATTGTGAGATCTTGAGAAGATTCCTTAGCCTGTTATTCTGAGTTTTCTATTATTAACAAATCAAAGTAGGGTAACCCCCCAATAACATCTCAGATCACTGGAAAGATCACTGGATTAGATAAGATAAAATATGGGAAGGCCCTTTACAAATTATAAAAAGTAAAATAAATAGAACTTCATAATGGTACAAACCAGCAATCAAGTATGATTACCCTTTAACCAAACATTTATTATAGATGTAAAATCTACTTTCTGGTATTAAAGTTTAGAAATAAACACCCACAGTCAGCAAAACGGAGATGAGATAGAAGAAGAATAAAAGAAGAAATTGCTTGAAGTTTCACTCTAAAACCAAATGTACTTCCAATAAGAGGACCCTAGCAAACTAAGCTTTTTACCTTGAGAAACCTAAAGACATAAGATAAGATAGTCATTTGATTTTGAAATCTGCATTTTTCTTTCTTTCTTTCTTATTTTAAATGTACTTCTATGGCCAGACCAGAACTTTTCAAAGAAGGAGGAAAAACAATAGGAATTTCCAGATGACACCAAGGAAGGGAAGATGTGGGACTAATTGAGCACTTACTGTATGTCATACATTTTAACAGGTATTTGTACATGCTATTATTTACTTTTATTTTTATAAGAAAGATATTTTTATCTCCTACTTTATATATGAAGAAACATCTTAAGAAGGGGGACCATGTCCAAGCTCATAAAGTCATTTCTCTCTGGCCTCAAAGCCCACATCCTCTCTACCCCATGGCACCTGAGGGAATGAATACCAGCATTTTCCTAAATTACACTGGGGAACAAAATTTTTGTTGCATCCACAAAAAAAATTTGTTCTTACCTAATTCGAGTGTGCTAATCTCAAATCTGACATTAGTTTTTCTCTGTAAGCTAGTTTTTTTGCAATTCAAGATTTTAGGTTTTTATCTTATTGTAACATTTTCAACATTTACTTTAACATAATGAAGTAGAATGTCTTCTTGGGTATCATCTTTGTAAAAATATAATAATTTATATAATGCAGTAAATACACTAATATACTAAAAGATGTGACCGCATCAGAATTTGTCTACAATTTCAAAATAGAACATATTAAAACACTTATTTTAATTAAAACACTTTCACAGACAGTTAATTTTTTTTCTTACTGTTAATTGCTAGAAAAATATTCAGTCTCACCCCAGGGAAGCCATCCAAATAACTCTGGCCTCTCTGTACATTTCAAAGAAAGATTTCCCTATCTGCTTTCTAATTTCCTCCAAACAGCCCCTGCAACTTGAGGGACCATGGTTAAAGGAGTTCCATAAAATTTGCTTTGAGGCTGCTGGGTAAATGCGGTTCACAGGTAATCGACTCACCTCGTCTCAGGGCCAGCGTCAGTCTCCTCTGCAACTCCATCACTAGCAGTTCACCGAATGAGTGCTCAGGGCGCAGGGCATCCAGTTATGTGACTCGAGAGTCTCATTTGCAATTACCACTAACCAGAAAAGCCCCATGACTGCTCTGTGCCCACAGGGTAGAGTATCATACAATATTCACAGAAACCAAAGGGCTAGAAGAGGCCGCAGGGGAAAGCCGTTGGAATTAAGCTCCAAGAGTGAGCACCACGGGCTTTGGACCCTCCCTTATCCTTTCTGCCCACACTTATTTTAATTATAAAATTTGCACAAAATTTATTTAAATTCTATTCAGGCAAAAATTGGCATTTGTAGCTCTTGCGTTTGTGTACTAGTTGAGGACAATCTCGTTTGATGCTCCAGCACTAGTCTGCCATTGTTTAGAGCTGTCAAGAAATAGCCGCCATTCTGTTGGACTGTATGTAGTAACATCTAGCTGGCTGAGAAGACTACTGATATCATGACAGTAAAAAAAGTGTTTGTCTTTGAAAAAATAGTGCACAAAAATTTGTTCACGCTTTCTGAAATGGGATACTTTAGCTGACCAGTGAAGTACATTCTTTTCTTGAAGCCTGGAGGCTAATAACTCAGCTGCTTTCTTGGATAGGCCCAAATCTCTTACTAAGTCATTCAATTTGGATTGGCTAAACTTCTGAAGGGTTAATGACTTCTTGGCATCAGAAGAAGACCCTTCAGATTCTACAACCATTTCCTCATCCGTCTTATCAAAATACACTTGATCACCATGTGCACTTTCTTTGTCCTTAGAAGAAATAAAACCATTGAAAACTGGAACCAGGAGTGTCTCAGAGTGTGGGATAGGTTGTATTGCTGAAGGAATATTAGGATATGCGATCATATGCCATTTTTTCTTGCCGATGCCCTTTACAAATTATAAAAAGTAAAATAAATAGAACTTCATAATGGTACAAACCAGCAATCAAGTATGATTACCCTTTAACCAAACATTTATTATAGATGTAAAATCTACTTTCTGGTATTAAAGTTTAGAAATAAACAAATAAAGTTTAGAAAATGACTTTATGGATCAGACAGAAATAACAGTCACTGCTGTGGTCCTTAGATTCAAGACAAACCGTGGGAATACCAAAAAGCATTTCTTTGCGTTTTCCTTTTGTCCAGTCATGAAGCATTTCCTCACAATTATGACACACAATATGAGGAGCCCAATTCTTGTCTTGATCGCCAAGGGGAACTTGAAAATAGGCAATATATGCACGTGTCACAAATGATGAAATATTACGCCTTTGATGTTGAAGTGTGTAACAGCCACATATATAACAGGTGTCAAGACTATTCTTACATTTACACCTACTCAAAGAAGCCATGATGCAATCTTTTAACAAAATAAGAGGGTGTTTTTATCAGATAATAATTTTTTACATTTAAAAACAACTACAATTATGTAAAAGTGATGTTTGTAAAAACATTAATTTCCTTGTGGTTATGTTCAATCCAAGAGTCATTGCCCTTTGACTCCAATTTAAAAACCAATGCATGCCATTAACTGTAACAAAAAGAAATTAAAATTGCATAAAAACTAGAGCATGCACCAAAAAACGGATTTCAGATTTGGAATCAGTGGTGCAGATATATATAGAAACAGTTCTAAAACCTCATGCAACAGAAAATGGAAAAAAAATTGTTCCCCAGTGTTAAATTTGAGACGGGCTTGGCTGAAGAGCCAACTGTGTAAACAAGGAAAAGAAAGCATAACCCAGAGGACAGAAGGGTGTTCCATCACAGAAAGTGCCTATTCCCAAAAAGTTTGGAAACGTATTCAATTGCACAAACCTGTATGTTTTATAGAGATAGGATCCAAGCTGTTAAATAAATTTTTTGCAGAATAATTTGTAGCCGATAATTCAGAAGACAAATTATTCTGCCAGTTTTGGTTTTACTTTTGCCCACTTCATTCTGACTTGGAGCTTTTTCAGAGATATAATAGAAAACAAACAAACAAACAACAAAAAAAGACCCACTAGTTTGGGTTAGAATGGTCCTCAAAGATCAACTAAGTTCCCTACTCCCATTTTACAAATTCGGGAACTGAGGTCCAGGATGTAAAGACAATCAGAAAACCATTTACCGGTAGTTTAAAAAGCCATTTAGCTACTCTCTTTTCAAGTATAATAAACTTTCAATTTCTCCCCCCAAATGAAGACTTTTCCAGGCAGGATTGTCTCTAAATTCTGTGGCCTATTTAGGAAACTATAGTCTTATTTTGCTTTGGGCATGATAATAATGAATCCACATGTTTTGTTTTGTTTTATGTAACAAAGACCAGTAAAAAAAGCTAAGCACAATTCAGAAAGGCTCAAACTTGCATTCAATTTATAAGCTTTAATCCAGCACTGGGGCTGAAAGGAAACAAGTCATATTCCCATAATCTAGAGGGAGAATATATTTACAAAGAGTTCCTGGGACAGGCGTTCTGGTAGAGGGAGAGTTGGGAAGAACTACTATAAAAATGTTCTCTCATTTCCTTTAAAATAATTTTAAAAATTAGGCCTTCCCTCTAAAACATGACCCTAATGCTTAACTTAGTCCCCAAAATAATTCCCCTATTTTGACCAGTTGCCAAGTGTAAAAAGTTGAAAACCACTGATTATATAGTCTCACAATTCAGACCAACAGTTTCATTCTGAAGGTCTAAAAAACAGTCCCAAATGAAGCTTAACAGATCTTAAATAAAGAAGGCAACCTTGTGGCCCTGGCTAATTGGCTCAGTGGTAGAGCGTAGGCCCAGCATGTGGAAGTCTGGGGTTCGATTCCTAGCCAGGGCACACAGAAGTGCCCATCTGCTTCTCCACCCTTCCCCCTCTCCTTTCTATCTCTTTCTTCCACGCCTGCAGCCAAAGCTCCAATGGAGCAAAAGTTGGCCTGGGCACTGAGGATGGCTCTATGGCCTCCACCTCAGGCACTGGAATGACTCCAATTGCAATGGAACAACAGCCCAGATAGGCAGAGATCGCCCCCTGGTGGGCATGCTGGGTGGATCCTGGTTGGGTGCATGCGGGAGTCTGTCTGTCTACCTCCCCGCTTCTCACTTTGGAAAAATTTTTAAAAAAAGAAAAGGAAACCTTATGTCCTAATAAATAAAAATAAAATAGCTTTGTACCTTCTGCTCTCCCACTGTCCTGGCCCTGAACAGCATCAGTTAAAAAGCAGAGTACTCCAACCCAACATCCAAAATTACTTATGACACGGGAACTAACAAATGGTTTACAAAGAAAATAAAAGATGTTTTGCTCCTCTCCATAACAATAAATAGTAATACAAATGACAACAGTGATAATTAAAATGTTACTTAAAAACAAAGAAGAAAAAAGAGTGTGTTGGGGACCAAAAAGTAAACAAGGTATTTTGCTATTTGGAGTTTGGGGGACAGAGGTGCTGGGAGATGACTGGAAGCTGACAGTCTGCCCAACCTCCACCTCACCTGCCTGATTAAGTTGCAAAGGGCTGTGCTCAGTACTTGCCTGCCCATCCATGTTCCCTGGAAGGATTGGAAACTAGTTACGTACTTCTTTGTATAAAGTTAAGATCCTGGTGGTTTTTCTGCACCTGGTGGTTTTCTTGTGTTGCCCTGGAAACGTGATTGATTTGCTAATGGCCCACCTTGCCCAATAAATAAAGAAGGATGTCTTTCTGGGGGTGGCCATGTTTTGCGGCTTGGCCAGGGCGGTAATGTTACTGCTGGCAAGAAGTTGTGGCTTCCTCCTGAAACCCATCTTATATATGTCTTTAGTTCTTTTGTCTATTTTCATTTAATTTGTACCGTTCTCCCTCTGGACCCTGGAATAGACTCATCAAGCGGGTCACAACAAGAGTGCTCTTATCTATTTGTTAAGACTGATGTGGGCCTTAGCCAGCTGGCTCAGTGGTAGAGTCAGCTTGGTGTGTGTATGTCCTGGGTTTGATTCCCGGTCAACACACATAGAAGAAGCGCCCATCTGCTTCTTCACCCTTCCCTTTTCTCTCTCTCTCTCTCTCTCTTCCACTTCTGCAACCATGGCTCTGTTGGAGCGAATTGGCCCCACGTACTAAAGATGGCTCCATGGCCTCTGCCTCAGGCATTAAGAAGATCTTGGTTGCTGAGCAACAGAGCAACACCCAGATGGGCAGAGCCTCACCCCCTAGTGGGCTTGCACGGTGGATCCCAGTCAGGGAGAATGCAAGAGTCTGTCTGTGCCTCCCTTCCCCTCACTGAATAAAAAAAAAAAAATTAAAATAAGTAAATAAAAATAAACAAATTCTAAAAAGACTGATGTAGTTCTAGAGGCTTCAACCTGGTCCTCAAAAATGCCAATGCAGACAATATTTACATCTGACTCCCACATATTCACATACATAGGGGGAAACTCAGAATGTTTACAAATCTAAGAAATAATGTATTTCTCTTTGACTTAGGACACTCCCTAATTAAATTATTCTTAGTTCAGACCCTTCCATCCAAATTTTAAAATCTATATCCATTTGAGAAGGGGACACAGAACTGCAGACCTCTGAACAGCACCACCTCCTGCTGGCTTCACTTCATAGAGGGATATCCTGGCTCAAAATGCAAGAAGGAATAAGGAAGCTTCAAATATAGTCAAGAAACAAAAACTTCTTTGAAGCCTTAGTAAACATAATTAAAATTAAATTTAGTTACTTCGCAAGTCACGAGAACAACTCTGCTTGAGAAGCCATCTTACCTTTTCTGATTCATAAGAAGTTCTCTGTGAAGATCTTGGTGGTTACGGGATGTTTTGATGGGATTGACAAGTTTCTGAGGTCTAATGAGTTCAGGATTGTCATCTTCTATATAGTCTGGCTCGGCCATGATGTTTCTTGGAATGAAATAGGAGTCCTTAAGGTCAGAATCTTCAAATGGACTATCTGAAACAAAAAGATGAGGTCTTTTTTCTTTTTTTATTTTGTGACAGAGAAACAGAGAGGGTCAGAGAGAGGGACAGATAGGGACAAACAGACAGAAAGGGAGAGAGATAAGAAGCAACAGTTCTTTGTTGCGGCTCCTTAGTTGTTCACTGATTGCTTTCCCATACGTACCTTGACTGGGGGGCTATAGCAGAGCGAGTGACCTCTTGCTCAAGTCAGCAACCTTGGACTCAAGCCAGCGACCTTGGGCTTTAAGCCAGTGAGCTTTGGGCTCAAGCCAGAGACCATGGGGTCATGTCTATGACCCCATGCTCAAGCCTGCAACCCTGCACTCAAGCTGGTGAGCCTGCACTCAAGCTAGAGATCTCAGGGTTCGAGCCTGGGTTCTCTGCGTCTCAGTCCAATGCTCTATCCACTGTGCCACTGCCTGATCAGGTGATTTTGTGGACTCTTCTGAGATGACGTCTCACACAAATGCAGAGGCCAGTGCAGATGTGCACAGTGCACTCGATGAGCACGTCATCTCCTCAGTCCCCTTTATTTCATCACTCCAACATTTTCTGGAGCTCTTATATAAAACTAGCTGGGCAGTAAAGGAGAGAAAAGAACATATTGCTCTGTGCTGCCTGTGACTAAAACAAATAATCCCTGAATCTGGCTCTGGTCACACCCTGAATTTCAGGTCACATAGGACACGTCCTACCACCATGTCGAAAGACCAGCTAAACCCACAGGTAGTGGGTGCTCTGTGACTATGTTACATTTAAGGAGATAATAGAAAATAAATACTCATTGGGTGCCAGAGCTGCAAGGAAAAGGCTGGCTGAGCATCAGGCAGGTATCCTATTGCCATAGATACACCTCCTGGTTCTGAGCCCACCCTGCTCCCTGCCCCCAAAGTAAATCTGGCAAACACTTCAGGACAATTAACATTCCATTTGATGCTTCTTTGTCCCTATACGAAGACTTTATTTTCCAAAACAAAAATCAGTTGCAGGGCTTAACTGTGCAGGCTACTTGACATAGGGCCTTCCCTAGAAAGTCTAGAAAATATGATGACTAACCCTCTGGCCAGTTTTCTGCCCTTACAAGGAATGCTGATTCCATGTGAACAGGCTAACACCCAGGACTACCATCTCTCCCACCTCTCCAGGGAAGTCTAAAGAATCACCATTTCCATGCCTGCAGTGCCTCATCAGCAGTGCAGATGTCATTTTGTCACAAAAGACAGCCTAACAGAGGGTAACCACAGGTTTTATCTGTTCTCTGTAAGAGCTAGAACCACTTCTTTTCCAGTTTTGAGTTTCCGGGTCCAGCAAAGACCCAGGTCCTGGCACATGGTAGAAACTGAATAAATATTAAACGAAGTCAAATCTACACTAAACAGCAAAAGTGAAGTGGTCCTCTATGAACAGCATTGCTCCTAGATGGGGGAAGGGCTCCATCTTTATTTCAGCCCATGAAATCAAACATCCAAGGAAAGAGTGTGTGTGTGTGTGTGTGTGTGTGTGTGTTTACACATGGCACAGGGGTGACCAGAAGAAGGAACACGTGTATGTTTCCAGGAACTCTGGCACGATGAAGGGGGGCACTCAAAATGAATAAACCCAAAACAACAACAACAAAATAGGTCCAGTGGCTATCAGCTACAAGCAGGAGTTTTGGTTTCAAAGTCATCAGCGATGTTTTCCTGAATCCCTGAGCTGTCCCAAAGCACCTCTGATTCCAATTAGAAACACCATTCAAAGTGGCAGCCAACAACAACTCAGTGCTGCCACTAGATATAGCACTTATGGGTATGTGATCACATCTGCTCTTAGCAACAACCCTAAGAGCAGAATTAGAATCTTCACTTTATAGACAATAAATCAGAAAAACAAAAACTAAATAGCTTGTCCATGCTAATGTTGCCAGTAGTATAAAGCTCAAATGAAAATGAATGTCCTCTGATCTCAAAAATCTATGTTCTGTCTCCCAAACTATAATGCCTAATATTTTTGTAGAAAAATAGTGTGAAAATGAAGAAGATAAACATGCATACTATAGAATAATCAACGAAAACAGAAAAACTAGATCTTCATTGTTTATAGGTTTTAGGTATAACTATATAATCAAGGCTCAAAATTACGAAATAATAATACACATATAAAAAATTACACCAAACAGTCCTTAAATGCTACCTGCATTGATCTTTTAAATAACCTTTCACCAACTGAAGAATTACTAACCTTGCACATGCTGAGTCAGCGATCTCATCATAGCTAGCCTAACTTTCATATACTGGCCCTCAGGAAAATGTGTTCCTTCGCTGAAAAGTAAAACGTACCATGCAAACCTCTGTGTAGTCCCAACTGTCTTTAAAAGCTAACAGCAATTCCATTTTAGTTAATCTTTAGACAAGAAGGGCTGTATGCTTCCATAAAAGGAACTGTTTCTCTGCCCTAAACCATGGATAATCTCCATGACACCAAATCAAAGCAAATCACTGCCTCCTAAGGCCACTATTACGGTGGGGGAGGGGAGGCTCTGTGAACACATGGGAAAGGAGCATTCCAGGCACAGGGAATAAGCCAGTGCAAAGATCATAGGCAGGTGTGCACCAGAAGGTATGAGGCATAGCCAGTTTGTAAGGTCTCTGGCCTTTACCCTGAGAGATAATGGGGAGCCAGCCATTCAGGGTTTTGAGCAGAAAAGTGACAAGATCTGACTTGTGTTTTTAAAAGATCACTCTAGCTACTGAGTTCAGAACAGACTGAAGCAGGCAAGGAAGAAATCAGGAAGTCAGCTGGTACAATAATGCAGGATGGCGACAGGGCAGGTTGGAGGAAAGCCTCCAGATTTCCTGCAGGACTGGCGATGGGTTAATAAAAGCATGGAGGAATCACAGACGAAGAGGTTTCTGGCCTGAGCAACTGGGAAGTTAGTGTTTACCTCTTGGTGGTGACAGCGAAAAGGCAAAGGCAGTTAGTACTCAGACCCTGGGTGACTATTTCCTTTGTCTTCCTGAGTGACCTCCATGGTCCCTCACTTTGCCTGTCCCCCTCCTCTGCACCACCATTCCCACTAGTTCCACAGATAGAGGCAGCACAAGACCCCCCACTTCTAGTCTTTCCTGAAGGTCAGCACCAGGGTACAGACATGCTTGGTCCCTGGAGCCATGACGTGGGTTGAGCTTCGAGTGTGCAGAACGAAGTGGCTTCAGTTCTTAGTCTAGGAAACAAGTTTTAGCTTGGGTTATTATTTTTTTTTATTTTATTTCTCTTTGGATTTAGTGTCTAGTTAAGTCCTTCTTCCACAGGAGCAGTGTAGTAAGATGGACCTCAGCCTGTCTCCTACCTGGAGAGAGCAGGTGGGTGAGAGCTGGAGGAGTTCTACTGTAAATGAAAGCACAAACATGTCCCTTCCTTCCTTCTCACTGGTCTGCCCTGCAGTTGGGAAAGGGAGCATAGAAGCCCCTGGGTCTGGGTCAAGTGTGCAGACTTGAAGCCTGCCTATGGCTCAGACTGGAGTCTTTGTACCTCTCATGCAGTACACCACACCAGGTCCAGGAAAGGTTATTTAATAAAGAGGGGCTGAAGTGACCAGGAGCAACCTCTGTCATTGTGTACATACAGGCTAGGGAAGGATCTAGAGCTGGTTCTGGCCACTTCTTTTTTTTCTTTTTTTTTTTTTTTAATATCTTGTATTTGCTGATCTTTTTAAAGCAGAATGTCACGAGTACACTTCCATTCACAAATCTTGCTCTGAGTTAGTTTCAGACGGCTTTACAACATGCCAAGTCAGCCACTTCTTAGTGACTTTCCATCCTGAAGCCATGACCAACAAATGACAACCATCACCTAAATGACCTTGTTCAACTTTCTTCCCTTTGTCAACCATGTTCTTCACTGCCTCCAAGGCTGGGAAATGCCACTTTGATCCTAAGGGAGCTCTTCCATGTCACAGATCCTATCCTCCGACTGACTGGAAACAAACACTCCCTGCTCCCTGTGTCTGCACACATCTCTGCCTTCCTCAGCCGCACCTCTGCAGCACTGCTCCCTGCAGCAGGAGTGCTGGTCCTCTTCCTCTCCACCCTGGACTGCCACTCTCACTCACTCCTTCAGATCCAGATAAATGTCGAATCTTCCACAAAGCCTACCCTCATTTCCCAGGTGCAATTAAGCGCTCCGACCTCTAAACAGCTACAGAATTTTCTTTGTTCCTTTTTCCTAGTATTCACTGATTTCTACCTTGTATCACAGCAATACAGATATAAATTCTATCATCTCTTCACTGCAAAGACCGAGTCTGGTTTGTATTCACATTCCTCAGATCCCTTGGGGTGAGGGATGTGAATACTTAAAGTAACCAAGTCACAGTTAACTACCAGTAGAGGGAGCCCATGACCTGTTGAGAACAAAGCAGTAGGCAAAACAACTGGAGGTGGAGCTGGGAGGACCTGCCTGTTTTCCTCACTGAGCAGCAAGTAATACAGAAGCCTGAGAGAAAAGATGAGATAGAAATGCCTGGAACTAAAAGCACTTTGTAAGTGGTTCTTATTAGTAGTACAAGAAACATTCTTCTAGAAATAAACATGAAGACATTCTTGTCATATTCATTCCTCTGGTCAAGCAAATGATACAGAAAGTAATTTTTGAAGTATGAAGTCAATGAAGAAAAACTAATGCTGACTCAGTAACAGAAAGAAAATTGGCTTGAGATCTTGGACAAAGCTTAATACCTTCTCTGACCCTCAGATGTCCAATGTGTTAAAATGAATATGGCTGTAAGAGCTGGTTGAAATGTGGATGTGAGTTCCCTGTATCATCTCAGGCACATCTGTGAAAATTCAATCAATGGATTCTTCTGTTAGTCAAACGATGGGAAGACCAAAGCCATCCATATTTTATTTAACAGTCTAGGAAATTTTATACACAAAACTCCAACTTTCTAGGCCTTGGTTTCTTTAAAAATATAAAAGTTCAACTAAATGACCCCCAAGTCTTCTCACTGATAAGATTCAATGGTTCTAAGATCGATGGGTGCTACACACATTAAGAACCTTCTGGAAAGTTTAAAAATGGTCTATCACACATTCAAAGTGCAACACAGAGTTCTGAATGGCTTCAGCTAGACTGTAAGGGTGTAGCAAGAAAACAGACAGGCCTGATGGTGAGGGCTTGTTCTGAGGGGGAGGGCTCACTGAGAGATATTAAGCAGTTTAATAACAATACAGGAAGGATTACATTTTAGACAGATACTAACAACATGCACTGAAAATGCCACCTGATAGAATTCTGCCTTTAAGAACTGTGAAGCAACAAATGAAGTCATTACGAAACTCTCCTTTCCCAGAGGATAAGGAATCCCATTCCTATAGATGAATCTGGGTTCTTGCTCTTCATTTTCTTCCCCTTTTTGAATGGGTTCGTTCTGGACCTAATTGCAGGCATAATCTGGGGATTTTGTATTGATTGCTCTTCAGAGATTTAAACACTGCCAAAGAAAAATTTCACAAATGGGCTAATGAAATAAACATTTATTGTGACTTCGTTTTCCACCATAATATTTTGGCTCCAGCTGTTCATTTGCATATCAAAAAAGGTGAAATTTAAAAACTCATCCTATGATATTGACAAATCAGAACTTAGAGGTTATGTTAAATTTCATGTTTACCTAAACACTTAAAATCAAATTGCACCTAGAAGTACTACTAGTTGAATCCTTTTGAAAACAACAACTGAAATCATGGTTTACAGATGACCTATAGCCATAACCAATCAAAACTAAACAGTTAAACTTTTGAATTGTTAAAGCTACTTCTATAAAGTTAAATGCCAAGAAATTCTTTAAGACAACTTTTCCAGGCTGTCTCTAAGAGATTGAGCAATCCTCTGACAATATCTAAAAGATTCCAGTTACTTTTAATTGCAGGCCAGCAAACTCGAGGCCTGAGTCCGTTGAACAGGAGAAACGCTCCCCTGGATCCCCAGCTGTTTGTCTGAGCACCCCCAGTTCCCAAAAGGAGGGTGGTGAGGCAAAAGGCTGAGAGAGAGAGGAGAGCAGAGTGAATTAAAATGGGAATTTTCCCCAAAAAGCAAAGCCTTCAGCTGACAAATTCCTGACTGACCTGAATATGAGGTTGAGTCTTGGATCAGGGACAGTGACACAAACTGGTACCCATACACGTTGGACAAGTGCCCACAAGACCTTTATTGCCACAAATCTACAAGAAGGCTTACAAATGACGCCCAGCCAGAACAACCCACACAAGTAGAGAAACGTGACTTTTTCACTCTACTACTAGAGTACCAGCCCCACTACTACTAGAACTCCAAACTCAGTAAATTGGCTGCAAATATGCCGCTGTACAAATGCCAAATAGCAAAGCTTTGGGAAAAGTATCAAACTTGTTTTCTCATAAGTTATTTTCATCCACTGAAAATATATTTTTATAAAAAAGGCACATGTTTTATATTTAGAAAGTGGGAAAGGAGACAAGAAACTTCTGGAAGACAGAACACATGCCGATAGGAACAATAAATTGGCCTGAGTGAGGTGAGACCATGAGGTGGCGATAGTTCCACAAATAGGTGTCCCTTTTCCTGATAACATGACAGCAGTTCTTTTCCTAACAGCTCCACACTAGAAGCAATCTAAATGTCCATCACCAGGAGGCTGCATTGGAATACTACACAGCAATGAGAATGAACAGAGAGCAGCTGGAGTAACAGCATGCAGAATCTCACAAATATAACACTGAGTAAAATAAAGCAGACAGAAAAGAGTCTTTACTGGATGAATCCATGTACATAATGTTCAAAAGCCGGCTAAACCAACCTTTGGTGTTAGATAGCACAATAATAGTTATCTTAGAAACACGGAGGGAGTAAAAGGGGATAAAAGGGACTTCTGGGGGCTGGTAATATCGTTTCCTAATGTAAGTGTGATTATACAGGTGTGTTCACTCTAAAAATTCACCAAACAGTACACCACTCTATTGACTTCTGTGCTTCTGTTTGCATAGTGTAACTCTATAAATAACAGTACATATTAAATAGCTATTAAAATTACTATCTAAAGATCACTTGGTTCCTGCTAGATTATAATTTTGTCATTTCAACTTTAAACCTTGTTTGGGCCTAACCAGGCTGTGGTGCAGTTGATAGAGTGTCAGACTGGGATGCGAAAGACCCCGGTTCGAGACCCCGAGGTCCCCAGCTTGAGTGCGGGCCCATCTGGCTTGAGCAAAAGCTCGCCAGCTAGGACCCAAGGTCGCTGGCTCCAGCAAGGGGTGGCTCGGTATGCTGAAGACCTGTGGTCAAGGCACGTGTGAGAAAGCAATCAATGAACAACTATGGTGTCGCAACGGCAACGAAAAACTAATGATTGATGCTTCTCATCTCTCTCTCTGTTCCTGTCTGTCAGTCCCTATCTATCCCTCTCTCTGACTCTCTGTCCCTGTAATAGATAGATAGATAGATAGATAGATAGATAGATAGATAGATAGATAAATAAATAAATAAAGCAAGCAAGCAAGCTTTGAAAAAAGAAAACAAACCACAAACCTTGTTTGGTCCATGAGAAGTTAACAACGGTATAATGGGCAAGGGCACCAGACCATTTATCCTGAATTAGAATCCTGGTTATGTCACTTACGTATACGATTTTGTACAAATTACTATACCTGAGTCTTGATTTCCTCAACTGTAAATCAGAGCCCGTTCAGGGGGTTTCCTCAGGGCTCCTGGTTTCTTAAGGGACACTCTCCTCAGTCTCTCCCTGGAACTTGAGGCCACTGTCAGTCTCCTTGAGTTGAAAGCCAGCCCCTTGGACAAGCTCCTGGTTCTCCCCACCATCTGTCGACCCAAGTGTCCTTCTCCATATCAATCTCTTGATACCAACAGTTCTCCAGGAACAGTTCCTAAGCCTAAAGTCTTCTCTCTCTGTCTTGCCTTTGGAGGCCCCACACGCTCTTGGCCCTTTCATTAAGAGTAATTTCTACAGTGTGGATGAAGCTGATCTCTCCATGAGTCTTCCCATGGCCATTTCTCAAGAGCCATCTATCTCCTGCTCGTCTAGACAACCTAGCAGCATTTTACTTGATCTCCCTCTCCCCACGAATTTGACACTTAACAAGACTGGATGTTCCATGTGTCTCCCTTCAAGGACATCCCTTCAGAAGGGAAGAGACCTCTGAATGAATGAAATCTCTCCCCACAGCTCTAGCACATGCCTCATACGTAAGCCACAAGTAGCCACATGGTGATTAGTTGACACAGAAGAACTGGTAGAAAGCTGGAGCCACAGACTCCTTGTGCCTTTGTCTGAGATCCATGGGGACAGCAACATTCCTGGCTTTACTCCCTGTTGCATCCCAGCACCATGCTTGTGCCACACCACCGGCACTCTAAAAACAGTACTGAATGAGAGGGGCAAACGCTGAAGGATTAGAGCATCAAATGAAGTAACTCGCTCCATGAAGCCTTTCCTGATTCTTTCTTCCTCAGGTTTCTCTTCTTGTTATCCCCACAAGACACTGTTGCTACTTCTCTCAGGATACTTCCATCTGCTTCCATTAAAACTAGAAGTTTTCTTACATTAAACTCACAAGGGAAGTTTCTTGTTCCCAGAAACATCTAGGTGTGCCTTTCCCATATTACTTGACTAAATCTGACCAGCTGACACTCAGGTCAAGAGAAGTGTAGAGTTCAGATTTAGAGAAGGGACCAAAAACAGGACAGGAGGAGAGGTCAATTCATGCTCTGGACAAATTGTATGTCCTCATTTGATCTCAAAGGAGCTCAGAATGAGACAAGTGCCTGCTTCTCTTGATAACAGATCAGAACAGGGAACCCAACCAAATGCCCATTTTTCTAAAGCAGCTGATTATGCTCCCTCTTGAATAAGATGATCCAATAAACCACTCCCTAAAAGTCCACAACATTAATTGCTGTGTATAAGCAATGAGTCTTTTGCCACAGAAAGACAACTCAGATTATTGTCTGATAGGGAAATAAATATGAGTCCACTGGTGTAAGGCCAGTAGCCACAGCCACCATCACAGCCAGCTGGCCCATGCAGGTTCACATTTGATTCGGACAGACGGTAATGAAACAACAGAGCCAAAAACTGGTGAGCCATCAGCTTTAATCCTAGCTTGCACCCAGCGGGCAAGAAATACACACAGTGGGAAAACACTTCCCTTTCCATTCAGGGCTCTCCAAACCACTGACTTATCCGAGTTTCCTAGAATCAAATGTTTCTAGCTCACCAGCCTTATTCACCTCTGTTCCCCATCTCCTTCTCTCTGCACAAACTGCATAAACTGGCTTCTCCTTCAGCACTCCACCATCTTGGCTGCTTCTCCTCTCCTTCACATGGCCTTTCTCTGCTCTCCTCCCATGGGCTCTTCCCAGAACTTAATCACTCTTCCCCGTGATCTCTCTTCCTTTTAAAACCTTTTGGCGCGGAAGCCCTCCCCCAACACACATTAATATAATCATGCCCATCCCAAGCAAGAAGGGCAACTAATATCATCACCTGGGCAACAGGCTTCCATGTGGGCAGTGCCATCTTTAACAAAGTGAGCATAATATATTTTATCTGCCCAACAACTGGCTTGCATAAATATTCCCAGGAAGACATTAGCACTTCATTGATATGCAGCCCATTAATCTGCACAAACAAGTAAGCAATTGAAATGCTGTCCATATAACAGTTTTCTTTAATAACTGACCACCTTAAACTCATTGGACTTATCCTAGTATGTAAATTACATTTATCAAATAACATTTGCTAGATGACAACTAAGTGATTCAGAGGTTTTCTGTCTCCTACATAAAGCAGCTTGATGAGATCTGAAGAACAAGTACCCTTAATTTTATGAGTGAAGAGTGTTTTGTGGTCTGACAGCATCACCAAGTGTTAGAAGGCACAGTTTGTGTTCACAGTAGCTATTGTTTTATACAAGAAGTATTGATCACGTTTTGGGTTTTTATTTTATTTTACTTTTTACTTAAAGGAAAAAGAAAACAGTTTTGAAAACTAGTGTTTATAAATTCCAGAAAATATGGGACTGGTGTAAGAAGAATGCTACCCTTTGTCTAAGGCTACTCTGACATTCGGGGGACCATGCAGGTATGCAAATCTAAAGAAGTGCAGTGAAGAAGCTTTTTTTTGGTTTTTTTTTTTTTGCCTCTTCCAAAGTTTAATTACTCCTGCCCTTTAGCTGCTTTCTCAAGGAAGTATACATTAACTAAATGGCGATTGAGGTGTTTGCTGTAATCCTTTTCCTTTCTAAAAGAACGATCACAGAAGATACAAACAAAATCCCCCTCAGCCACCTTGTCTGCCAAGGCTTCCTTTCCATTTTTCCTACTAGTTTCTTGTGGAGCTGGCCGGGCCCCATTTAATCCAGAATCATCACTACCCTCTGACATGTTGTCACTTAGGTCACTTTCATCATGACTGTGGATGCCTTCATCTTCATCCATTTCCTGAGACTCGTTTACTGCCATGGTAACAGGAGGTGATGCCACAGCAGTCTTGGACACTGCTTCTCCTTTTTCTGTTGGTAGGGAAAGCAGTGGTGAAACTGGTTCTTCAACTGCTGACTCCTTTCCAGGGGGGTTCTCTGTTCTGTTCTCACTAGTATCCACGCCCATTTCACAAAGCCTGGTGTCAGCCTGGTGTTTACCATCTAAAGTTTCCCCCTCTGGCATGAGCTGCAGGGAGACAGGTAAGGGAGATGTTGAGGGGAATATGGGGGATGCAGTCGGGGTCACCCTAGAATCTTATGTAAAAACAATTAAATAAAAATAATGTTGGAAAAAATATATATATATTCAAGAAAAACAGAGGCACAGTGAAATTCCTTTGACTCAGGGGGAGGTGCACATTTGACTTTATATCAATTTCATGTCCCAGGCTGAACAACAGGATCACAGTCACCCCTGCTGTCTGCTTTACTACCTACCATTCAACCACTTCATTTCTAAAATGCTCAGCTCTTCCAGATCAAGGAAAGAAAAACCAGCCAGTTCTGTTGCATGGTTGACTATTGGAAATGTATGAGGTAAAGTTTAATTGAAAATAATGAATTATTTATTTTCTTATCTGTAAAAAGAGAAGGCTGGGCCAGATGACCCTTGAGATCCCTACTAGCACTAACATTCTGATAATACAGGAGAATCTGGTTTATCTGTTGTCTCCACTACAGGGATTTAGGAGTTAATAAGGGCTGCAGAGCTTTGGCCCCAGCATTATAGGGCTAGTCCGACCTGGGCAGGTCACTCCTCTTACATTCCACACATTCTTCACCTTGGCCTCCACTCCTACTCCCTACTCATCCCCTTTCCCAAGAATCACAGATTTTTTCTGCATGACATCAATGCTGATTAGGTTTTCTCCTAGTGAGGCTGAATCTCCCCAGGTGCAACCACTCCAAGTCCCTTTAGGAGAGTCTCAACTGCTTGGTCCAGGGCTAGAGATGTCCACACAGGATGGAGCATGGGTTAGACTTTATTAAACCAAAGCTCCAAATCCAGGGGGTTCCTACACACCACAGTCACAAATCACATATATACTACAGCTGATAAATAAAAATGAAACACTATTCTTCTTTGTATAAAATTGCCTGTATAAGGTACATATTACACTATAATTAAATTAATTCAAATTTGAACCCTAAGCCTACTCTGAAACAATCCACAAGGCAGTCCCTGTTGCTCTTCCCCTCATTTCCCTTGATTTATATCTTTGTCTTCTCTATAAATCCATAGACACTCTTCTTGCCTACTCCCACCAAGGACCAAATACATGAGTTTTATAAAGTTAATGATTTGTTTTCTCCTCATTCCCTTACATTTAGAAAATCAGTATCTCCTCTCCGAGACCACTCCTATAAAGATAGATTTTTGCTATTTCCTTTCTGAAGAATTTGTTGGTAGTTTATGACAAAAGGCTTTAACATGTACACCCCATTGATCCAGTAATTCTACTCCTAGGAATTTACTCCAAGGAGATAATCAGAGATGTAAATGAAATTTATGTGTAAGTATATTTTATCTGTGACAGAAGAAAGGAAACCATTAGCTATATAATAATGAAATACAATGCAGCTTAAAAATCATATTATTAAAATAAATAATGGAAGGGTAAATATTTACAGAGTATCAAATGGGAGAAAGTGTCAGGTTCTAAAACAGTATGCCCTTTATTTTCTCATATGCTCATTTGTGTGTACAGAAGATATTCCAGGTATAGTTCAAGGACCAGATGCATCAGCACAAATAAGGAACTTGCTTAAATGCAAATGCTGGACGTGAGACCTACTGAATCAGAATCACTGAGAGTGGGCCCAACAATCTGTGTTTTCATGTTTACCAAGTGCCACACAAGTTTTGAGGTAGATACTAAAATTCACCCCATTGTACAGATGGAAAATTGAGGCCCAGAGAAAGAAGCTAGGTAACAGCTAATGCTACAAAGCGGCATCAAACAGCTAGCTCCAGAGTCTACGCTCTTAACCACTTTGTTCTAGTGCCTCTCGAGGTTAACTCGTGTAGGATTTGGAAGTGTACTCTGGTGCTCTTTCCCCTGAATTATAGACAGCATGATGCATCCCACCTCTTGTTTTGTCTTCTTCATAGAGTTTTAGCACTGTTGTTGCAAGTTATTGACATCTCTGAAGGCTATAAAAACATGTTTAGATTTATGTGCACATTACATATCAGCCCACATTCGCAGAAGCCTGAATGCCTGACAGTGACAGCGAGCATGGAGAGCATGATGCCACTGATAGAAGGCCTTCCAAGTGCCAGCTAAAGTGAAGCTGTCACGGAGTAATCCCATAAATACTTTCTAGAGTCTTTGAAATTGTGCAACTTTTGATCAATTTCTTTTTTGTTTCTAAATTATTTCAATATTTACATAGAACATTAATATTTAAGATTTAATATTATGTGATTTTATAATCACAAAATTCAATCGCTAACAAATGCTACCAGACTTTATTCCCAAACTGCAAATTCTTGAATAAAGAGGCCTCACTTAGCATTTTTATTTTGTTATTTTCTAAGAAGGAAACGCTTTAGTCATTCATTTCAGGAAACAACAGAGAAGATGGACTGGGAAGATGGCTGTTCAGGCCTCCTCTCCTTGGAGAGGAAGGAAACAACAGAAGAGAAAAAGCATCCGGCTGGGTTAGCTTCCAAAGCCCTCACACATTCCTGTCTTCATAAAAATGATGACCTGATCCAACTGGGCAACCAAACAAATATTTTCCAAACAGGAGACTATCTTCAAAAGGACTGAATGACAGAAACTTTGGAAGAAACACAGACCATTTGGTTCAACTTCCTCGTTATTACAGAAGAGGAAACTGAGGCCATTATTACAGATGGCCTGGCTGAGCCCATAGGGAAAAGACAAAGCCTGGGCTACAACCAATATCTGATTTTGGTCCACACTCACCTAACCTACCACTTGCTTCTGACTTCTATACTGAATTTTCTACACTGATTTTTCTACATTTTCTAATGATTCAGGGAGGGGTGTTTTGGGCACTATCACTAACACCACCATTAACATTATCTCCTGATCAATAACTGGATGGCATCTTTAAAGATCATGATATGTTTATATTATAAGTATACTTTAATTACAGCACCACAGTTCTGTTTTTATATATGCTGCCAAATTCTAGAAGAGTACAAAGTCATTGTGATAATTGAAAAAAAAAAAAAAAGCCTCTCAAAATAGGAGACAACCACTGGCCTCTTTTTTGTTTGTTTTGTATTTTTCTGAAGTGAGAAGGGGTAGGAAGGGGGGTGATGGAAGACAGACTCCCACATGTGCTCGACCGGGATCCACCTGGCGTGCCCAGTAGGGGGCGATGCTCAGCCCATCTAGGATGTTGCTCCGCTGCAACCAGAGCCATTCTAGCACCTGAGGTGGAGGCCATGGAGCCATCCTCAGCGCCCGGGCCAACTTTGCTCCCATGGAGCCTTGGCTGTGGGAGGGGAAGAGAGAGATAGAGAAAGAAGAGGGGAAGGGTGGAGAATCAGATGGGCACTTCTCCTGTGTGTCCTGGCCGGGAATCGAACCTGGGACTTCCACACACTGGGCCAATGTTCTACCACTGAGCAAACCGGCCAGGACTCAAATTCCTCGTTTTTAACTGGCGATATTAACACTGAACAACTACAATATTAAAAAAACATAACTGCTTAGAAGCAGTAACTTCAGACTCTCCATTTACAGCCCATCCTTCTTTTATTAAAACCTATTCTTTCTCAAGCATCAACATTCAGGGTATAATTAAATAAACTATTGGAAAAGTAAAAAGCAGCTCTACTGACAACAGGAACAGACAAGCCTGACTTACTGACAACCGACCCCAGTGTTGCCATGAGAACATAAAGAATGCTCAGAATAAGCTCACACTACTATTACAAAAAGACAGACATCCCCCTTTTCTCCCTAACATGTGTAGTTGCTAATTCTTTCCTAAGCAACAACTCTAACCTCACATTACTCTCCCACCATCTAGATAAAAACTGTTATAAGATACCTGATCACTGAATTGTGCCTGCTTCCTGACCACAACCTAACCTTGTCTGGCCCCATTTCCCTAACTCCACTTTCAAATCACACAGCTCAAGTACCAATTTATTTCTGTCTTTCCAAACAAGAAAAAAAAAACAAAAAACCAACATTCTTCTGATCTCCGTGTGCCTACTGCAGCAAGCTAAATGAACAGAACATTGGTATGACTGCTCCTGTGGTCCTGGTGGTTGTGGCTGATGGAATTCAACCCAATTTTGTTCTAATAAGTTATCAGTCAAGCTAGTAGAGTAGACGGACCCTTAAATAAAATGCCCACAAACCTATACCCTGACTTACCACTTCTCTGGATCTGTTTCCTTATTGCTAAAACAAGAGCCAACAATCCTATCATTTTAGAAATTTTCATCTCAAATCTGTTATTTGTCAAATTTAAGCCATACTATAGGTCAAATAGATTTTTTTTCCCCTGTGAAAGGACATGCTTTGTCCTCCAATCACTCAATTTCCTATTTCACTGTTATAGTCCATCTGGAGCATTTCCATTTTTCACTCAAAGAAAAAAGTAGGCTCGAATGTCCGAAACAGTGGTTACATGTTTCTAAATGGTTATGTTTTTTTTTAAATAACTAAAATGCTTCATAATTTTAAGACTATAAATTGACCGGTATTTGATTTCTGCTTCCACAATGAAAATGGGGCATATTTCTGTCTGGATCTTTGAAGGATTGTCTGACGCTAAACTAAACCCCAGAGAACAGCTATGAATTTATATAGCCTCGGTAATTTTCATTGAAGTATGGAAATCTTACCTCTCTTCAGGTTACCTCATGTACTTTCTATGACCAAGAAAGAGCCTTGTTATGGAGGACACCAAAACCAAAGTAAGGATATTAAACCAACCATTGTCCACAAGACCAGAACCAAGACTGTCTACTCATGTACTTAAACAATTACTACGTCCCTCCTATGTATAAGCTGTGGGTTGTGCCCTAAAGATCTAGAGATAAGTGTGACGTGGTTCCTGATGCCTAGAACTCAAAACTAGTGAAGACAACTGCAAACAATAAATACAGCATGATGTGTACACCTTAAGGGTGGAAAGTCAAGAGAGGTCTCAGACATCCGGTCTTCCTAAGACTGTATGTACCGCCTTCCACCTCCAAAAGGAGGAAGGCTTTCCCTTATAGACTGTAGCAGTGATGATGCTCTGGGACACATGTTAATACACTAGACTAAAAGTCACTGAAACCACAGGGGCTCATTTTTACCTTCCACCAGAATCTGGCATTAAGCTGTCCAAGACTGTTTCAGAACTCAGTGGTGACATAAGGACCCTGGGCTCTTTTCATCATCCCGCTCTGCTTCAGCAGCACTGTGCATCTCCAAGAGGAAAGGCAGACTGGGAAAGCCTCACCACACCAACCTCTCTCTTTATCTGGGAGGGAAGTATTTCCCGTAAGTCTTTGGAGGACTTCTCATATCTCACTGGCTAAAACAGTGTCATGTAACCATAGCTGCAAAGGAAGCTGGGAAAATGGAAACATGCCAATTCAGCAGTTTAGAGGGAACAATAAACTCTGCCACATACACAGACTGTTATGGGCTGAATTTGTCCCCTGCAAATTCATATGTTGAAGTTCTATTCCCCATTGTGATTGTACTCAGAGTGAGTGAATCCTTTCTGAGGTAACTAGAATTAGATAAGGTAATAAACATGGGGCTCCATATGAGATTACTGTCCTTACAAAAGGAAGACACCAATGCGCTCTCTCTCTCTCTCTCTCTCTCTCTCTCTCTCTCTCTCTCTGTGGCCTGTGTAAGCCAGGAAGACACACCTCACCAGGAACTGAATTGGTCAGCACCTTCATGTTGGACTTCTCAGCCTCCGAAACTGTGAGAAATAAATGTCTTCCGTTTAAGCCTCCCAGTCTAGAGCATTCTGTTATGACAGCCTAACAAACTCAGATACATACTCAATTCAACTGTCTTCAAAGGCACTTTGACCTCCTCACAGGGCTCATCGTGCCCACTGGGTGAGGACATTGTGCTACTCTGGCCCTCAGTTCCAAAGCTGCAGTTTCCCAAGTACAGCAATGATAATTTCTTAGAAGTGTTTAGTCCTCACCTGACCAGGTGATGGCGCAGTGGATAGAGCATGGGACTGGGATGTGGAGGACCCAGGTTCGAGACCCCGAGGTCACCGGCTTGAGCACAGGGTCGCTGGCTTGAGTGTGGGATCATAGACATGACCCCAAGGTCATTGGCTTGAGCCCAAAGGTAGCTGGATTGAAGCCCAAGGTCACTTGCTTGAGCCCAAGATAACTGGCTTGAGCAAGGGGTTGGTCACTCACTCTGCTGTAGTCCCCTGGTCAAGGCACATATGAGAAAGCAATCAGTGAACAACTAAGGAGACTAAGGAGCCACACAAAGAATTCATGTTTTTTATCTCCCTTTCTGTCTGTCTGTCCATTCCTATCTGTCTCTCTTTCTCTTTCTCTCTGCCACAAAAAAAAAAAAAGGAAGAAGTGTTTAGCCCACACAGCATCTATAATGAGAACTTGAATAAGCAACCAGGACAGGAGACTTTTAATGGAAACCCTTTCAGCTTTAGCTTTTCCAACTGCACAAAACCACTCTTTTTAAACTTGGGAGGTTGGCAAAAGTTCAAATGTAAGTACACTTGTAGAGGGTGTGAGCTCCGGAAGAGGTAGTAAACTACACTGACTAAACTTTCTCTACTTGAAGGCTGCACATTAATTCAACTCCCTCTGGAAGCTTGTCACTCCAAGAGCCAGGCCTTACCATTTTCCCACAGGCTGTCTCACCGAGTCACAGAAACACAAAAAGCAAGTCTCCCCCAGTTCCTTGAGACCTTCTGCTTAATACAACCAGTTATTTTAGTCATCCTCATATTACAGGCACACTCAATCCAGAAAATGGGTTTGATCACTCCATGGGGCTATGCCAAAGCCTTGACTATCTCTGTATGTACAGTAATAGGCAGAGGGAAGTAAGAATGGAGAAAAAATGACAGTAACCCAGTTAGTTGGCAAACAAGGAACACAGGAAAACAAATGCTCAAAAACAACTAGCCTGCACTGACACTCGCAGACATTGGGTGCCACAATGTCTGAAAAGGACAGCCTTTTTCCTCATTGGAGTGGTAACGAGGCTCTCCAATTTAAAAACTCTTCTTTTTCAAGATTTCAAAAATTCATATACTACTATATACTACTAGAGTAAGCAGAGGCCTCACCTGGAATAAATAGAGGCCTGAGAGAAATAATCACTTAATTTTAGTGATAAGGAATAAAGACCTCAGTCAGAATCCAGATCTATAGAAGTTGAGTGATTTCATTCACCTTCATTCAAATAGGATGCTTTTAATGACAATTTATGACTATAAACTGAATTTGAGATTACAGTCTCATACTTACTTTGTAGCTGCCATCTTCAAGTATATTCTCTCTCTTAAAGCCTTAACAATTATTCCTTCCTCCCCCACCCCCAAGCAAGTATGTAGAACTCACACCACTTACCCCGCTGTATCCACAGTCCCCATGTCCTTGGCCACCAAAAATTAGACTTTTGACCTAAGTACCAACATATGCTTCATCAGGCTACTCACTCTGGCATTTCAATCAAACTCATCACTAGTTAATAATACTATAGTCATATCACGTTTTCCCCAAGTCCTGACACAGCTACTTATATCCTGTAGCAGCAATATCGATTAAGTGAAAGAACGGATGGGCTGGTAACTAGTAAATGCTCTGCCCTCACCAGTTCCACATGAAATGGAGAACTCTGTTCTGTCTCTCCCTGAAGTAACCCAAGTTTAAAATATTTTTAATTCCCTATTGCAAGAGGTTCCATTACTCAAGAACTCAGCTTCCAAAGTCTTCCCATCAGCTCTGACTTCTCTCACTGCTCTTTTCAAAAAGCTCAGGACTTTATTTTAATAGTATCTGCTTTAAAATCCACATATATAGGTGTTACTGGTTAATCTAATTAAATAAAAAGGGTAAAAACAAATGACATGTCAACACATTCCTAATGAAAACTTGTACTCTACTTATAGTTGGTTATAAAGGAAATTATTAATTGCTTCCGGAAGAATAATTATATAATTCCCTAATAAGAAATTATAGATGTATCACGATAGCTAACTACACTCTTCCCTTATACCTTAAAAAACAACAACAAAAAACTAATCTAAAAAGCTTAATTAAGATAGAATAGTTAAATTAAGTATTCAAAATAAAATGTAGCCAAAGGGTCATGAAAAGTGAGAAAATTCTCTTAAAAGTGTTTAAGGTGCCTGACCAGACGGTGGCACAGTGGATAGAGCGTCAGACTGGGATGCGGAAGACCCAGGTTCAAGACCCCAAGCTCGCCAGCTTGAGCGCGGGCCCATCTGGCTTGAGCAAAAGCTCGCCAGCTTGGACCCAAGGTCGCTGGCTCCAGCAAGGGGTGGCTCGGTCTGCTAAAGACCCGTGGTCAAGGCATGTGTGAGAAAGCAATCAATGAACAACTATGGTGTCGCAACGGCAACGAAAAACTAATGATTGATGCTTCTCATCTCTCTCCATTCCTGTCTGTCTGTCCCTATTTATCCCTCTCTCCGACTCTCTCCCTGTCCCTGTAAAAAAAAAATAAATCAAACATTTTAAATATCTCCCACGTGGATCATCCCATGCTACTTCTCTGACCCCTGCTCCCCCTCCCCACCCGGACCAGAGAACATTGTCCGGGCAGTGCAATACTAAATAAAGCCTTTACTATTCCCTACTTCGTGGCTCTGGCCCCTTCCTTCTTTCTCGGCAGGGAAAAATACCTTACATTTTGGTGCCAAAAACATGGGAGGAGTTAGAAGTCCGCAAGGACCACTCCTCTTCCCTTCCCCTCTGAGAAAGAACCAGGATCTCCGACTTTCCACCCACTTCAGCACACGGTGCAGTAAGTCCCCTGCCTCCAAACTCCCCTCAGTTCTTTCCGCTGAGACTCCCTGTCTGAAACTGCAGCTGCATAAGAGATGTCTTTTCTGTTCCAAGTGCATATGTGCCCATGGAGATGTCCCGAGCACATCCACCTACCTATTCATTCGGTGGCCAGAGCTTGAGCTGCAGGACACCAATTCTCAACTCTGACCACTCCAAGGACTGAGGGCAGCCGTGAGGACACAGGAATCTAAACCTAATCCCAAAACACTCTTGGAGTTGCCTTCTCCGAAATCTCTCCCACCCTAAAGAAGAAGAAACTGTTCTTCTTCTCCGCTGTGGCCAGGCCACAGAACCCACTGGATAATCAGACCAGGTAACCTCCTGAAGGGACTTTCAGTTTTAACACCCTCACCAATTTATCACCAAAGACTGGAAACTGACTGGAGATCCCTTACATTCAGGGCTTCTAGTTATTCACGCTCCCGTCCTAATATCTGTGCCACCTGTTCTACGTGAAGGACCTTTTTTTGGCCAGAGAAACCTCACCTAAACCCTCCGCTCCTGATCTTTTCTTCTCCATGGAACCCCAACCCTCTCCCCCTCCTGCCTGACCCTGGGGGTGCCCCTCTCTGGTCCCTCTGCAGATCTCTTTCAATCGGGTCTCTTCCCTCCAAAAGCCCCTTCCCCTTCCTTCACAAATCCTGTTTCTCATTCACCTACAAATACCAATCTCTCTTTCTCCTCCCCTGCTGGCCAGAAGCCCCTCCCTTCTCCACTGTGTTCTTAAGCCCCTCCTCCATCAGGCCATTCTCAGCCTGCCATTGGCCCTAACACCGGTTTGCAGGACCCCAAGGCCCAATACCAATTTTCTTGCAGGAAGTTCTGGCCCTGTCCTACCTCTGGCTCCAGTGTTTCCTGACAGGTCTGGGTGCCGGGCTCCCCAGGAGCCCACCTCCTCTTATTCTCAACCCCAAACCCCTATCCAAAACCTGTGAACATGACATTTAAAGTTTTTAATGGTCACAGCTAGTAGGATCAGGCCAAGGCTGTTCACCAGGCCCGCATGCAGCAGAAGGCAACACTCCAAACCCAGGCTCTTGTGGCAGCTCTGAGGCCAGCAGAGCAACAGGGGCAAGGCACAGGAGGTGCCCAACCCAAGTCCGGGCTGCAAAGAAAATCCCAACCAGCAGCAGCTTGCTTTAAGTATGGCAAGGAGAGTCACTGTGCCCGACAGTGTCCCTGCCCGCAACTGTCCACTGAGCCCTGCCCTGACTGCAAGCAGCCTGGTCACTGGTGGAGTGATTGCTCCCTTTGGGCAGCAGGCTTATCCTCAACATCTCTACGTGGAGGACAAGCCGCCCCAATGGGAGGCAAAGCCAGCCAGGTGGTCCATCGTTCGAACTTCTAGGCCTCAAGAATGACTGACATGACCCGGAATTGGAGACCCCCATCACTCTTTCCGAGCCAAGGGTGATGCTACAGGTAAATCCATCTCATTTCTTGAGAACATGGGGGCTACCTTCTCTGTTTTGCCATCATACTCTGGACCTCTAGTTCCCTCAAGGTCTCAGTTATAGGAGTGGATGGGACCTCTTCTTTTTCTCTTCGCACACTACCCCTGACATGCAGTTTGGATGGAATTCCTTTTAATTGCACCTATTCTTAGTTATGCCATCGTGCCCTGTACCCCTTCTCAGTGGAGACGTTCTACACAGTCTTGGAGTCACTATCCAACTGACAACATCTTCCCACTTACTCCTACCATTCCTCACTACCAAGGGCTCCCCCATAATCAATACTACCCTCATTTCTAACCATGTCTCTCACCTCAATCTTACCCCCCATGCAGGACCGCTAGCAGTCAGAACCACTGGGCCCTACTTATCTGTGGCTCACCAAAAGGTTGGGCCCTGCAGACCCTCCTGTTGCTCCTGTCCCTCCCATCAGAAACCTGCCACCAGAGTGAGCTGAAGCAGGGAGCAATGCTGTTCAGTAGGACTGGCCTGATGAAAGAATCTTCAATCTCCTCAACCGTCTGCGAGAAAAACTGAGCAAGAATCTCTCCTCCTACAACCCTCTTAACTCCTGATGGCAGCCACTCATTCTTAACTGGGCTGCCCCTATCCTAAATCTTCTTCTAATTATCAACATATAACTCATATTTGCTCCTCTTTTTTAAATTCTTACAGAACCGCATCTGCGAAGTTTCTCGACTCACAGCCAAACAGATGTTCCTCCTGACACCCCTCAAAGCCACCGCCTGCCGATCTCCCCCTCCCCATAATGCCCCTAATCAGCAGGAAGTAGCCAGATGAATAAGCAGCACCCCTAATTAACACAAAAGACCAGAATGTAAGGTCGGTGGATAATGGGGGAAGGTCACGTGAGGAACTCAGACCGGGGCACTTTGGCTAGAGCCGCCCACAACCAAACACACCAAAAGAAACTTCTCAAGAGTCCTTGGGAAAAGAGCAACTGTCCATCAGCCAGTGAGATTTCCCCACGTCATATTAGCTCACCCATCCTACAGACCCTTTAAATATCTCCCATGTGGATCATCCCATGCGACTTCTCTGACCCCTGCCCCCCCCCCCCCCGGGACCAGAGAACATCGTCCAGGCAGCGCAGTAATAAATAAAGCCTTTACTATTCCACACTTCGTGGCTCCGGCCCCTTCCTTCTTTCTCCGGAGGGAAAAATGCCTTACATTTACCTTTTTAAAAAATATTACAGTGTAACACTGATAATGTTTCTTAATATCAAAAGAATAATTCTGTTTACATAATTTTTTAAGAAACAGAATAAAATTCCACACACTTAGCTAGAATAAAAAATTGAGTATAGCCTGACCTGTGGTGGCGCAATGGATAAAGCGTCGACCTGGGAACACTGAGGTCGCCAGTTCAAAACCCTGCACTGGTCTGGTCAAGGCACATATGCGAGTTGAGCTTCCAGCTCCTTCCCCCTTTCTCTCTTTCTCTCTCTCTCTCACTCTGTGTCTCCTCTCTAAAATGAATAAAATAAAAAGAAAAAAATAAATTGAGTATAAGAAAATTCTCCAGTCCCGGGTACCTGGAACCAAGCAGTCCAAGGCCATTTATCCCCACACACAGGAAACTGTAAGAAATGAAGAACTGATCTATTCTTTTTCCTGGTTAAAAAAAAAAGAAAGATAGGGTAACAGTGATGGCAGTACGGAACAGAAAAAAGAGCCTAGGCATTAGCACTGGAGAAACTTCCACTTAGCTCTGCCATGTACTGGCTGTATAATCTTAGTTCAACAATAAAAATAATTCAGTAAACATTAGCTGTGGGCTGGGTACAGTCCTAAATACCCACATTCATTTACCTCAATAAATTTTCACAACACTCTAAGGTAGGTTCTGAGGGCCAAAGCGACTATGAAACTTCCTCAAATTCTTAGTCATGTCAAGGCCAGAATTCAAACACAGGCCGACCCATTTCAAAACCTTTGTGGGGATCACGTTGCCATCTAAGCCCTTGTTTCCTTATCTTTCTCTCCTAGTTATTATATGGATTAACAAATGCTTCTGGCAGATCATATAAAGAACTCATTATCACCATGATCCAGTAACACAGCTGCCACCAGCACAGGCCACAGAACTATTTCAGGTAAACTGGCTTCATTTGTTTAGTCAGAAACTTCTTTATCTCCTGTTCAGAGTCAGAGGGTTTATCGTTTTTCTTCTACCTTCCTAATGCTCTACCCCTCAAGCACACCTCCCCCAGAAATGCCTTTCACTGACCTTAGGAAATACAGCCTCTTTCATCAGTGCTGGAGGTATGAGTAATGCAATACCTATCATGAGTATATTTACTAAAGGAAAGGAGTGGGTGTCTAATGTTTGTAAGACAGGGCAAAGCTGTCAGGCTTAATTCAAAGCCAAGACAATGACAAGCAGAGAGCCATAAAGGCTGGGACTCAGAGGGCACAGCAGGAGTAAACTGGACAATCATTAGGGTTAAATTTACTTACCAGGCAAAGTCTTTACCACAGACAGCATGAAGACAGGAGAGAGAATAGGCAGGTAGGGCTGTGTGAGATGGATTGGGCTAGCTGTGGCTTGGGGATCTGGCACAAATTAGAGGGGCAGGGCCTCAAATATGCCAGGAATTCTGCTGAAGGCAATAAAACAATCTCAAAATGGAGAGTAGAATTATGTTAACATCAGTTTTGGAAACAGAAAGTACTAGTACCAAGTAGCATAAAAAGTGTGGACAGAATTTTTCAAAATACATAGAATTACCTTCTTCCTGTCTATAATGTTTTCCTCATCACTTTCTTACCATTAAAGTATATAAAAGGAGGCACTGAGAGGCCACTGAATGGGAATAAAGTACAACTAAGTTAATTTAACTAAGTTGATGAAAAATGTGCTGATATTATAACATTACCTCACTACTGACCAGGTCATTTTTTAAAACAAATATACAATAACTGTGTGAGTATGGGTGCCCTATGGTGGCACAAATGAACTATTAATGTTAGACTTAAAATATTAGTTATCATAGCTACAGTGGACTATAATGCCTGCTCAGATTGGTACTGAGCAGTTTAGCTCTTACATTACACATTACTAATTATTATATAAACTACCTTCCAGGTATTAAGAAATCACTAGTTTGCCAACCAAAGGGAAATATAATCTATAAGCTTGACTTGGAAAATAGCACCCACGAGTCTAAATGACATAAATTGAATTTAAGAATGTTCACAAAACAGGACATTGTTGTTACAAAGCTATTTAATAATCCTGAGGCAGGATAGTAAGAAGCTAGGAAAATTCCTTGGCAAGTGGAATGGGGAAACTGAAACAGAGCTGAACAAACTGGCTGAGCAATTTACAGCCAGATACAAAAGGTCACCAGGGCAGAAAGCCCAGGTGCCTAACAACAGGCAAAACTGGCACCAGACCTGGCCCCCAGGGTGACCTTTCCTCCCCTGGCATATCTCTGGTCATGTGGTTTAGAACTCCTGGCATTTCCTCCCTAGAGATTACATCTAGGTCTCAGTTGTACTTCAGCTTCATGCCCAGAAAAGCAGCAAAACCGGGCCCACAACCCCAGGACTAGCTGCAAAGACTAATGATGACTCCCTCCCTGCCCTGGTGCTGACCAGTCAGTAGAGACCAGGATCCTGAAAGGGCACATCTGAAAAAACTGATGTATATTCTATTGAGATCCTCTCCTAAGACCTCCTCTAAACTCCAGCCTTTAAAAACTCTTAAAACAAAGGACTCAGCATGTGTTCCCTCTCCTAGGAGCATCCTATGCCTGCCTTTCCTTCCACCTCTTCTTCCCCCACAGGCTTATGTGTCTCCTAAACTCTAAAGGACCTCCCCATAAGACTTGAAACGAAATGAGGGGCAGCTCATCCAGGGCTAACTCCTTGAACCTGTCTCCAAGGCCCCCTTTTCTCTGATTCTCTAGTGAGCTGACAGCTTCCCCGCCTGGGCTCTCTCCTGTTGCTTCTTCTATTCTAAGTCCTTCCTTACTACACTGTCCCCAGCCTTAATAAACGTACTCTTAAAATCAGCTGAACTCGTCTGACCTGTGGTGGCGCAGTGGATAAAGTGTCGACCTGGGAACACTGAGGTCGCCAGTTCAAAACCCTGTACTGGTCTAGTCAAGGCACATATGGGAGTTGATGCTTCCAGCTCCACCTCCGCCCCCCCCCCTCTCTCACTCTGTGTCTCCTCTCTAAAATGAATAAAATAAAAATAAATTAAATTAAAAAAATCAGCTGAACTCATGTTGTGAAATCTTTTCTGCATGAAGGCATGAACCCACACAGTACTGGCCGGACCCTAGGCACATTCCGGTAAGCATCTGAAGAGATACAATGCTTGTTTTTCACCCTTAGGAAAAAGAAATTATGAAAATACCAGATTAGATATTATCTAACAAAAATAAATTTACTAATACATCTATAATTTGAATTAAATTAAGTACTGATGACATTATAAATTCAGGATCATTAATGTCACTCCCATGGCATAATTCAATGCTTGATTACAAAATAAACATATTAAGTATCCTAGGCAAACATTTTATTTCTGTCTTCAATCTAGTTTTACTTTGCCTCATTCTTTTAAAAAAATAAGTTCTGCTCTCATTAAAAACAAATTTTGTTTTAAAATGGTTCACTGCAAAGATAAAATAGATTCAACTTAGTGACTTGGAATAATTGAACATTATTCATTTCTTCATTACATTTGTTACGAACCATTTTCTTTACAGTTAACTAAGCATCATGCTTTGTCAAAGGGCACAAGTCCCAGGTTCAGAAATGCCAAGTCCTATTATCAACTCTGCTGTTCTCAGGCTCTGTGCCTTCAGAAGATGACAGTGACCTTCAGTTTCCTTTCAGTGAGCTTCCACCAGATCAGAGGTTCTCACTAGTCAGGACACTCTAAGACAAACTTGCAGACTTACGAACACTTGCATTAGACACCACAGTCAGGCTCTCTTTCAAAGATACACACATACCCCCCTCCCCCAAAAAAAGGGAACAGTGAGAAATCTGTATTTTATCTGTCTGCAGCTATAATACAAAATAAGAAAGTGACTCCCAAGAGATCTATGACCCATAAGAAATCCATATCAAAGCTTGTGTCTGAATACAGTGCTCCATTGCTGTGATGGATCTATCAATACTTTGGAAATGATCAGGCAGAAAGAGAAGGTAAAGAGCACTCACTGTTTGATGAATGATGATAACTTTAAGTGGCCTCAGAACCAACTGATCTGATAGTATCTGGTATCAGAAATTTACAATACAGTAGTCCACAGTTATACCTCCGCATTACTATAAGACCTACAAGTACTGATCAGAGTTTCTGGATTGTTCCTGGCTCAGCCAGGACGCTGTGATTGGAAAAGGAAATAGACTAGTTAGCACCTAACATGCCAGAGGTTGGCTGGGTCACAAAAATCTCATCTGTCACAGCCCTGATTGAATGAATGAGAGTTCTGCTCTTGACACAACAGAGCTTGCTGACCTCTAGCTTGATGAGCAACCTACTGTGTGCTCTTCTTGATCGGACAATGGGACTCCACAAAGTGACCAGGACCACAGGCCATCAGCTGGCCTTCACAGTTAGGCTGCAATGTATTTCAGTGTAAAAATTCAGAAGGCCACCTTGGCATTGTGTATCTCAAATATACCTAGATACCAACATTTCCGTGGCTAAATAAAACAGTACCAATGTTTTCACATTATTGAATAGAAAAATGTCAAAGCAGGCAACCTGCATTAAGAATTATCTTTCTTCCCATGGGATTGTCTTAAGAATGTAAATTGGGTTAGGTCACTCCCCAATGGCTTCTGACCTTCACTCCTACCTGATCTGACCTGGGCCTACTTCTACACCTCAACTCAGCCTCTCCTCCAACCTCGCTTCCTGCACTCCAACGAGGCTTGCCTTCCTTCATGTATTACCTGGCCAAGTCTTTGCACATGCAAATCGCCCCCACCTAGAGCAGTCCCCTCCCAACTCATCTCCATCCCAAATCTCTCCTACCATTGGCTCATCCTCACCATAATGATTTTTCTTGCCCATCTGTGGTTGCACATGCATGCACACACACAAATGCACATGTTTTCAAACTCTTATTTGCTCTCTCTAGCTTTTAGAAGTCAGGAAGTAAATAAATTCCTAACTCTCCCTGAAATGCAAAAGGTAAATGACTTGACCTTTCTCGAGATGCCAAAATGCATAACTTTTAAAATGTTACTTTTGCATAAAGTAGAGTTTGAATTATTACATAGCCTGAAAATGACCAAAACTGGATGGAAATTTCAAGAAGTGTCCAGGAAAACAATTAAACAGAGACGCCAACTGGCAACCGCTCAGCTGATCCCAATTTTCCTAACAGTATTTGTACGGCCAGTGGCTGCCACCATTGCCATGCAGGTTCCCATTGGATTCGGGCAGACGATAAAAGAGCTGTGGAGCCAGAAAATGGGGGGCCATTCTGTTTATTAACGTCTCCTAACGGTGGGCCAGGTGGGCTGAAGAGCAAACAGGCAGGGAAGACCACTCCCTTTTCTCCCATCTCAGGACCCCACCAGTCTCAGCACTCCCCAGCCAAAGAGGCCATGCCGAAATCGGGGCTCCCCAGCCCTGCAGCACTACCTCCCTTTCTCAGCATTCCAGCAAAAAACAGTTGGGGAAAAACCCCTTCTTCAGCAAACAGAAGCCCCTCCCAAGCAGGAAGACAATCCTAATTTGCAATCTGCCCTCCAGAGGGCAAGCACCAGCAGCCTTACAAATACTATGCACACGGGGCACTGCCCCAATACAAGCGAGCAAACCTAAAAAACACTTGTCACAAACTTGTTTGCCCAACAGTATTCCCTGCTTGGATTCTGAACTCAGTCTAATAACGCGATTCTGGTGAGTGCAGGGAGGACTGGGAAACTGGGGGATGGGGAGAGAGTGGGGCAGGAAGATGCTAACTCCTAGTGTTTGGAGCTGGAGACCACCTGTACTCCTACACTATGTTGCTGAATTTAAAAAATCAAATCAACACCTTAATATGTTCTGCCAACTATAATAAAAATATGCCCAAAGAGCTTGACTCTTATTAGCTGCCAAGAGCCAAATGTGAAACAAAGTAGCAGCTGAAGATGTAGGGGAAAGGAAACCTCTTTCACTACTGAGTTGATGGGTCCAGCTGAAGAGCAGAAAAATGCTATATAATCCAAAGGACATGCTAATTCTGTTTATTTACACATAAACCAATGGCTTAAGTTAACTTCCAATTTCTTTCACTCTTAAAAGCTATAGTTTTCAACGCTGGCTTGTACATCAGAACTACCTATAGAACTTTTTTAAAAAGCAGTATCTAGGTCCAGTAGAGCAGTGTTTTTCAACTGATGGTCTGCAGACCAGCTGCCAGAAATTGCTTGCAGGTCCATGAGTTAACCATCCTGCTGTATGAAGATTATAGAACCAATGATCTTAATCAAATTCACTTATGCTCGGGGTGACTTCTTACTTAGCAGTACCCAAAATAATTCTATTTTTCACCAGTCCCCAAGTGTAAAAAGGTTAAAAACCACTGAGGTAGAGAACCACTAAAAGAGACTCAATCATGATCAGCCACACCGGATCCTGTTTCTCATTTGCCTGCAGGTACCAGTCCCTCTCTCTCCTCTCCTGTCAGCGCTCACACCAGATCTCACTCTGGGCCACAAGAGGGAGACAACCTTCTCTGCCCTCTCCAAGAGGTGGCTGGAGCAGAAGGAATTGCTTAAGTTCATGTTCCTTTTTCCCCTCTCTGATCTGTCTGCAATAGAAAAGTGTTTAGGCTCCTAGTCTTCTAATCCTACTGCCTATACCAGGGAATTGCAATATCTCACTCAGGCATATGACCTCACTTGGCATCATCTCTATGTTATCATGTCTTCTACCCTTACCCCCAACGAACCGGACCAAATCCTGACGGCGGCACGGACTCATGCCAATCAGGTTCACCTCACAAACGACCAAATGCCAGCTGGGTACAGGCGGTCCCCAACACAGACCCCAACTGGGATTACCAGATAGGACAAACAGGTAGGAGGCGACGAGACCAAATAATTGAATGTCTCATAGCTGGCATGCAGAACGCAGCCCAAAAGGTAGTTAACTGACAAATTGAGAGAAATCACTCAAGGACCTGAGGAAAACCCAGCCCTCTTTTTGAATTGCCTCACTGACGCTATGGTCCTCCATACTCGTTTAGACCCTACCTCCAATGCCGGGGGCCACTGTATTAGCTACCCACTTTATTTCCCAATCAGCCCCGGACATTCAGAAGAAACTTAAAACGGTGCTTTAAATGTGGCAAAAAGGGTCACTGGGTCTGGCAGTGCCCTTGCCCGAGGCCACCCACTAAACCCTGCCCTGACTGCAAGCAGCCTGGTCACTGGCACAGCAACTGCCCCCTTCGGGTAACAGGCTCTCTTCTTCAGCACCTCTACACGGAGGACAAGTCAACCAAATGGGAGGTCAAGCCAGATGGGTCCATTGCTTGAACTTCTCAGTCTCATGGACAACTGACGCGACCTGGACTCGAAGACCCCCATCACCCTCGCCGAGCCCAGGGTAATTAATGCTGCAGGTAGTGGGTAAGCCCATCTCATTTCTTGTGGACACGGGGGCTACCTTCTCTATTTTGCGGTCACACTCTGGACCTTTAGTTCCCTCACAGGTCTCGGTTATGAGGATGGATGGGACCCCTTCTTTTCCTCTTTGCACACCAATCCTGACATGCAGTTTGGACAGAATCCCCTTTTTGTACTCCTTCTTAGTTGTGCCCTCATGCCCTGTACCCCTCCTGGGTCAGGACATTCTACAAAGTCTCAGAGCCACTATCCAGCTGACAACATCCCCGACAGCATCTTCCCACCTACTCCTATGACTCCTGGCTAAAGGCTCTCCCACTACCACAGATCACCCTAACTCGATCACACCCCCTATTCTACCAGACATTGTCAACCCCCAAATTTGGGACACCTTAACCCACCTGTACATATCCACTTGAAGAATCCCTCCTGATTTCCATCTAGACCCCAATTCCCCATTTCGGCAAATCATTGACAGGGCCTTAAGTCCATAATTACCTGCCTCTTAAATCAAGGCCTACTCTTCCCTAGGGACTCCCCCTGTAATACCCTTATAATTCCTGTTTGAAAACCCTCAGGTGCCTACCACCTCATACAAGAGTTATGCCCAATTAACGAGGCGGTTGTCCCCCTCTATCCGGTGGTCCCTAATCCATATATGTTACTGTCACACATTCCCCCTGACACCACTCACTTCACAGTCTTAGACCTCAGGGATGCCTTTTTTACCATTCCTCTACATCCTGACTCTTACTTTCTGTTTACCTTCACCTGGATTGACCTGGACACTAACACAGCCTAACAACTTATGTGAACCGTCCTGCCCCAGGGATTTAGGGACAACCCCCACTTGTTTGGGCAAGCACTAGCTAGGGATCTAGCTGCATGTGATCTCAAGACAAGTACCCTCTTGCAATATGTAGATGACCTACTCCTCCGCAGCCCCTCCCTGTCCACCTCAAGGAGACACACCACCACCCTTCTTAACTTCCTCGCCATGAAGGAATATCATGTCTCCTGTACTCAACTTCACTCTCAGTCTATAGTTTATCTGGGCATCGCCTTAACCCCCACCACCCAAGGTCTCACTCTAGATCAAACTCAGGTCCTCCGCAGTCTCCAGCCACCTACCACGGCGGATCAAATTCTTTTTTTCCTCATTCTAATAGGCTTCTTTTGACACTGGATTCCCAATTTTGCTCTCTTAGCCAAACCTCTCTACAAGGCTGCAAGAGATTTCCACGGGACCTCTCACATTCCCCAATGCCATAGAAAGGGCTTTCTCTACCCTTCGAGACGCCCTCATCTCCTCTACCCCTCTCGCTTTACCTGACCCCAGACACCCCTTCCACCTTTTCACTGATGAAAAGCACAGTAATGCAATTGGAGTACTAACTCAACCTGTGGGGCCTAAATACCGCCCGTGGCATATCTCTCTAAACAATTAGACACCATCGTCAAAGGCTGGCAGCTGAACTCACCAAGGAGGCTATTAAACTCACCCTTTCCCAACCCATCACTGTCTTCTCCTCCCACAGGCTCACCGACCTCCTTTCGCACAAATCTTTCTCTACTGGGTCCTTCCCGTCTACAAGAATTTCACCTCCTGTTCATCCAAAACCCTTCAGTCACTCTTTTGACCTCTCCCCGACTCAACCCAGCCACTCTACTGCCAGCTCCAACAACACTTCCAGAACCCACCCACTCTTGTACGGAGCTAATAGATTTCCTCAACAGACCTCAAGATGGATTATGAGATTCACCTTTAAAAGATACAGATCTAATTTTCTTTGTAGATAGGAGGTCTGTACAGGGACCTGATGGACAACAATGGGCGGCCTACGCGGTGGTCACTACCTCCTCCACCCTAGAAGCCCAACAGCTGCCAGAAGGCACCATTTCCCAGAAAGCAGAGCTAATTGCCCTCACGCTTGCCCAGGGAAAACGCGTAACCATATATATTGACTCTAAATATGCTTTTCTTATCACCCACAGCCACTCTGCTCTCTGGAAGGAAAGGGGCTTCCTCACTACCAAGGGTTCCCCCATAATCAATGCTACCCTCATTTCTAAACTTTTGCAGGCATTACAGCTTCCCGCTAAGGTGGCTGTGGTACATTGTAGGGGCCATCAAACCTCTCAGGACCTGGTGGCTTTGGGAAATGCTTGGGCCAATGCGACGGCTCAAAACCTCACCCTGGGAGCCTTTCCTACTCCTCTCATGTTTCTCTCCACCTCCTTGAAACTTCCCTACACTCCTGAGGAAGAGCAGGCCCTCCTCAAAAAGGGTGGAGACGTGTGCAACCAGGGATGGATATTTCTCAGAGATAGAATCGCCTTCCCAAAAGGACAGGCTGAAACTCTCCTTTCTGATATCCACTGTTCCTTAGACATAGGGCCAAAAGCTCTCTATTGGCTCTTGCAACCACTCCTTTTCTTCCCAGGCCTACAGCAAACTATTGAAAAGGTACACACAGCATGCACAATCTGTTCCAAAACCTCTACGCAAGGAGGTCTTCGCCCTGCTTCCCTACTCATCAGCTGGGGGGGAATTACCAGGCCAAGATTGGCAAATCGACTTCATTCACATGCCCCCTCACAAAAAACTCTGCTATCTCCTAACTTTTGTTGATACCTTTTCAGGGTGGATAGAAGCCTTTCCCACCTCTCGAGAAACAGCAGACACCGTTGCCTCCATTCTTTTGAATGGAGGCAAACACCTTGGTACCGTGTTTCCCACCTCATCCCGCAAATTGGACTGCCTACTACCATTCAGTTAGACAATGGCCGGGCCTACACTGCCCAAATAGTCCAGCAAGTCACCATCTCTCTCAATATTACATGGAAGCTCCACATACCCTATCACCCTCAATCGTCGGGGAACATGTGGACTGGACTCTCCCTCCCATAGAGGGTCTGTTGGGCAGATATATTATGTTCACTTTGTTAAAGATGGCGCTGCCCACGTGGAGGCCGTTTGCCCGGGTGATATTAGTTGCCCTTCCTGCTTGGGATGGGCATGATTATGTTAATATGTATTGGGGGAGGGCTTTTGCGCCAAAAGGTTTTAAAGAGAAGAGGGATTACGTTCAAGGAAGAGAGATCATGTTGTTCGAGAGAAGAGTGATTACGTTCTGAGAAGAGTTCATGCTGTAGGAGAGCAGAATAAGGCCACGTGGAGGAGGCCAGGAGAAGCAGCCAACATGGCGGAGTGCTGAGGGAGAAGCCAATTTGTGCAGAGTTTGTGCTGGAGAAGAAGATGGGGAACAGAGGTGAATAAGTCTGGTGAGCTAGAAATCTTTGATCTAGGAAACTCGGATAAGTCAGTAGCTTTGTGAGCACTGAATGGGTGAGTTTTGGAGCCCAGTGTGTGTTTTTACTTGCCCGCCGGGGGCAAGCTGGGATTAAAGATGATGGCCCACCAGTTCTTGGCTCCATTATTTCATTACCATCTGTCCGAATCTAATACAAACCTGCATAGGCCAGGCGGCTGTGATTGTGGCCGCAGCTACTGGCCTTACAGGGTCCAAGTGAAGCTCATCCAGCAGTCCCCCTCCAACCAGGGGAAAAAGTTCTTCTAAGGGAACTCCAACCCGGCTCCCAACAGCCCAGGTGGATGGGACCCCATACAGTAATATTGACTACTTCTACCACAGCCAAGCTCCTAGGGCAAACACCTTGGTACCATGTTTCCTGCCTTTCCCTCCCACAGGGAATTTGCCACCACATTCCAACCTCCCTTCCCCACGATGCCCCTAACCAGTAGGAAGTAGCCAGACGAATAGTGGCGTCCCTATCTAACATAAAGATCGGAATGTGAGGTCAATTGGCAATGGGGGAAGGTCACACGTGGAACCACTCACGCCCATGACCGCCAAAAGAAATGGCCCAGAATCATTTTGAAAAAACAACTGTCAGCCAATGAAATTTCGCCACAACTTATCACCCCACCACCACCCTACCAACACCCTACCAACACTATAAATTAGAGAAGCTGCACGACTTGCCTGGCCCCCGTCTTGCAGACCAGTGAACCTCGCCGGGAGCGGTCTAAATAAAGCTTTTGCTTGTCCACACTTGGTGGCTACATCCTCGGCGGAAAATACCTTACAAGACTGTAAAGCCAGTGGTCGGAGTCACAATCACAGCTGCCTGGCTCATGCAAGTTCACAATAGATTTGGACAGTCAGTAATGAAACAATGGAGCCAAGAACTGGTGAGCCATCAGCTTTAAATCTAGCTTGCACCCAGCGGGCAAGCAAAAACACACACTGGGCTCCAAAACTCACTGATTCAGTGCTCACAAAGCTACTGACTTATCCGAGTTTCCTAGAATCAAAGGTTTCTAGCTCACCAGACTTACCTCTGTTCCCTATCTCCTTCTCCAGCACAAACTCTGCACAAACTGGCTTCTTTCTCAGCACTCCGCCATCTCGGCTGCTTCTCCTCTCCTCCACGTGGCCTCAATCTGCTCTCCTCTCTAATGCCAACTTCAGGAACTGAGAAAGAGCAAGTTCCTGGTCTGCCCCACTTTATAGTGTAGAATCCAAACCTTTAATCCAATCTACAAACGTCTCTGATAAAAAGTCACTTATCTGAGGCATAATGGGAGGATTCTTCATGAGAGTGCACCACCCTACATCATCCAATCAGTCAAGGGTGTGGAGAAAAGCTTACTCTTAAAATTTGCACGTGGGCAGCGCCATCTTTAACAAAGTGAGCATAATATATTTTATCTGCCCAACAAACACCTACAACATAAGGTAACCATGGGAAGGCTGGTCAAGACTGCAAGAGCCATTCAGTCCACACAACTTCTCTCCCTCCACCTCCAAGACCAAGCAACTGAACCAAACAACCAGTCATCCACTCTTCACTGAGCACCTCTGTGCCAGCACTGAGCACCAAGCACACATGGTGAACAACCCTGGCAGACCTACCCTCAGGAGCTTCTGTTCTAGTGGAAATCATATCAGGGAGATTTAAGTTACTTTACTCTTGGAAAAAGAAAAAGAATTTAGGGAATCATCCACCCAACCTTGAACCCTCTATGACTTGGATTGGAGAACTTTATTTAAAAGCCCTGAGTGAATGTCTCTTGGATGCAAACACCAAGAAGCTATGTGTGTGAGTGACCTTTGTGCAGACACAAAGGAATGCATGTGAAGAGACTTTAGAAAATAGCCCAGAGGTCCTAGATTGCCCTTTCCTTTGTGAATGTTAGTTAGCAAAAGAAAAAGAATGTACTGACCAAAATTAGCCCTTTCTCCACATCAGCAAAATGGCTATCAGTCATTTTTTCCCCTTATCACCTAGCCCCTCTCTCTTGTAATCCTGTTACCTCTGTTCTGCTTCTGATCAATAAAAGCTGAGGGAGAAGGAGATTCAGGAAGTCTTCTTTGCCTCCCTTGGCAAGCTTCCCAGTCTTCCTCTTAACAATCAGTTTGTGTCCTGAGTAGGTTTCTTCCACGCAACGCTGGTAGTTCCCAGCGGGCTGGAGTACTACATAAAGTCCCCCCAAGCAATGTCAATGTTATTGAACTTAAGTCCTTTTAGTCATTAGGAACTGGTGAAAGCCTTCCTAAGTATGAGGAAAATTACACTAGTTTAAATTTTAAAATCTGAACATCTTCCTTCCCTGGTTGAAAATTCCAGTTCTTTTAATTTTTACACAATCGCCAGGTTTATAAATCCACAACCCCTGCCAATTAAATATCATTTCAACTGGCAGGCTAGACACTACCCAACATACGACCCTACTCAACAGCTCGATCACACAGTCAGTATTTGCTCAGTGCCCCGTATGTGCCCCATACCCTTAGAGTGTTCCCAAATCAAAACCTGATCCCAGTTCAAAACCCTGCACTGGTCTGGTCAAGGCACATATGGGAGTTGATGCTTCCAGCTCCTCCCCCTTTCTCTCTTTCTCTCTCACTCTTTGTCTCCTCTCTAAAATGAACAAAATAAAAATAAATTATAAATTAAAAAAAAGAAAACCTGATCCCATCAGCATTCTGGATTTCATTACCTTTTCTTTCATTTTTTACCCTTGGAACAAATGCCTATCACATTATCAGGGGATATAAAAGTCCCTTTTAAAGAATGTTTAGTCTTTCTGTAAAAACAAAACCAAGATAGATAACGTATTACAATATCATATCATATTGCCTGACCAGGTGGTGGCGGAATGGATAGAGCATCAGATTGGGATACGGAAGACCCAGGTTTGAGACCCCAAGGTCGCCAGCTTGAGCGCGGGTTCATCTGGTTTGAGCAAAGCTCACACCAGCTTGGACCCAAGGTCTTTGGCTAAAGCAAGGGGTCACTCGGTCTGCTGAAGGCCCTTGGTCAAGGCACATATGAGAAAGCAATTAATGAACTAAGGTGTCACAACAAAAAACTGATGATTGATGCTTCTCATCTCTCTCCATTCCTGTCTGTCTGTCCCTCTCTCTGACTCTCTCTGTCTCTGTAATAAAAAGTAAAAAAATAATATCATATCATATTATATGTATACTGATTTAGAACTAAATTGCATGACTATTGGGGATAATGGGTTGGTCAGTATATGAGAGCTTCACTGAAGCAAGCCTAGAAGGAAGGACTCGGCCAGGAGTTAGCAATGACCAAGCAGGACATTTTAAGGCACACCAACGGCACACAGATGGGAGGAACATGGAGACACCAGCCTGGCTGACTCAATGAGAACTCATCCTATAAGTGGCAAGATATGAGGCTGAACTGGTAGGAGGAGCAGGTAACGCATGGCTCTTCAACCAGATGTGATGTTTCTATAACATCAAGGAGAGAGAGGTGTGGCAGGTCCCAGGGAAGGAGTAAGGCATGATGGAAACTGTTTTAGTCATGTAGAGAAATTACTGTCATCAACTCTGTCAGAGCCCCTGATAAAATGTCTGACATCCCAATTATTTTCAACAAGAACTTCATCAACCACTTCCTCCCTAATATCAAAAATAACATCAAAGAATGTCAAAGGCCCAATATTTACAAATTAAGAATTCAAAACTGTTTCCACCCACTTCCATGGGACTTTCATGCCCTCATTTCCCCTCCTACAGAGCATATTACTGTTATGGGTGACACTGACAAGACATGAGCCATCCAACTAGAATTTTGTTCTCTAAACATCAGACTATCAGGTATGGTTTTTGGCAAGTTTGAGTCAAGCCTAAAATTCAGCAAAGCCTTTGATGCACTATCTTTCTCAAGTGTTCTGTGTAAATGCAATCTTGTGTATAGTACACAAGATAATCTGAGTTCATTCTGCCATTAATTCATCTCAGGATCAGGGGATTCTGTCTCCAAAGTGCCAGGCACTCTGCTAAATAAAGTGGAATCAGCAATTAGCAGCAAAGGAAACAAAGCTCCTGCCCTCATGAAGACTATATTATGGGAATTAGGCAGACAATAAGTGAGCAAACAGAAGTATAATGTCAGCTACTGATAAAACACTATAGGAAAAGTACAGGTAAAGAAACAGAGAATAAGCAGGCTGTGCTATTCAATACAGTGTGTCCGTAAAGTCATGGTGCACTTTTGACCAGTCACTCGGTCAAAAGTGCACCATGACTTTACAGACACACTGTATATTCAAGGAAGGCTTCGCTATGGAGAGAGAGCAGACACCTGAATAGTATTTGAGCAAAGATCTGAATGAAGGGAGGGAGCAAACATTATACTATGTGGGGAAAAGAGTTCCATTCCAGACAGAGCCACCAGCAAATGCTGAGGCCATGGCCAGAGGCAAGGAGGCCTCAGGGCTGTAGTACAGGGAGCCAACAGGAGGCAAAATGGAAGCAGTGGTCAGGAACCAGTTTATGGCAAGAATTTCAGATTTTATTCTCAATACCACACAGGCAGGTAAGGGTAAAAAAACCCTGCGGTTTATGGTATGGTAATACAATCATAATGCCCATCACTCCTTACTTAGACTCTGCAAATCCTTCCTGCCTGTTTACTAAAAGGTACCGTTCACTAGGAAGTGTAAATTGTGATGGGAAAACACTTAATTGCCTATTCTTGTACTGTTTTACATGAAAAGGTCATTCTATCCTCTGCTTAAAGTAATTGAGAATATTCTACTTGGAGGTATCCCTAATGGTTAAAGTCATCATTAAATTTGGAAATATTCTAATTTAATTTTTCTTTTCCTTAAGTGAGAAGCGGGAGGCAGTGAGACAGACTCTGCATGAGCCCTGACCAGGATCCACCCAGCAAGTCCCCTATGGGGCAATGCTCTCTGCCCATCTGGAGCTGTCGCTCTGTTGCTCAACCAAGCTATTTTGGCGCCTGAGGCAAGGTCATGGAGCCATCCTCAGTTCTCGGGATCATTTTGTTCCAGTTGAGCCATGGCTGCAGGAGGGGAAGAGAAAGAGAGAGAGAAGGAAGATGGGGAGGGCTGGAGAAGTAGTTGGTTGCTTCTCCTTTGTGCCCTGATGGGAATCGAACCTGAGACATCACATGCCAGGCTGACACTCTACTGATCCAACAAGCCAGGGCATCCAATTTAATTTTCATCAGATTTTCTGAGTTAAACATTTTGGAGGCTTGGAGATGTACTCCAGATATACATTGTTGGGCAGATAAAATATAATATGCTCACTTCGTTAAAGATGGCACTGCCCACACGGAAGTTCATTGATACTAATGTGTAATGGGGTACAGGCTGTGGGCAGACCATGTCATTATAGCCTAAGGCTTAGTTTTAAAAGTAAGCTTTTCCCCACACCCTTAACTGATTGGATGATGTGGGGTGGTGCACTCTCCTGAGGAATCCCATTATGCCTCAGATGGGTGACTATCAGAGACTTCCTTGTTTGTATAATTGGATTAAAGGTTTTGATTCTACACTATAAAGTGGGACAGGCCAGGAGCTTGCTCTCTCTCTTGGTTCCTGAGATATTAGAGAGGAGAGCAGATTAAGGCCACATGGAGGAGAGGAGAAGCAGCCAAGATGGCAGAGTGCTGATGAAGAAGCCAGTTTGTGCAGAGTTTGTTTAGAGAGAAGGAGATGGGAAACAGAGGTGAATAAGTCTGGTGAGCTAGAAACCTTTGATTCTAGGAAACTCGGATAAGTCAGTAGCTTTGTAAGCACTGAATGAGTGGGTTTTGGAGCCAAGTGTGTGTTTTTGCTTGCCCGCTGGGTGCAAGCTAGAATTAAAGCTGATGGCTCACCAGTTCTTGGCTCTGTTGTTTCATTACCGACTGTACAAACCTAATGCGTACCTGCACTGGCCAGGCTGCTGTGATGGTGGCCCTGGCTACTGGCTTTACATACATACACATATTGTCTTGAATAAAGTTTCTCTAATAAATTAATCAATTCCTATTAAATAAAATAAAACATATCTGACTTTAAAACAGCCACAGAAGGGGTACATTACTCTATTAAATAAACAAAAAACTTTAGGTAGAAAAAAAGAATCTTTGTTACCACTTAAATCTAGGGTTTTACTTATAAAAAGTGACACATGAATAAAAGAAGCAGTTTAATAGACATCCATATTTTTGAATTTTTAAAACAAGAAACTTATTTTTCCCTGGTTTAATCAGCAATATACCTAGTGGTTTCTTATTTTTATTATTGAAATCACTCTTTGTATTTAGTTATTCCTTGAATCTGTCATTGTCTTTTAGTAAACAGTATTGGGAGGGACTGAAACACTGCCTGTCACTAACTTATTAACGAAAACCACAGAACTGTAGTTCAGCTGGAAATATCAAAGTGATGATGTTCTCATCTTTAAGATGGTAAGTAAAGGATGTGAACCTGCTACTTTCCTGCTTTGTGAATATTTTGTAACTTGTATAGACATGTTAATAATCAATTATATCATAAGGAACATTAAACAAAAAAAAAATACCAACAATGGATGAAGTCCTCCATATTTCAGGACACAGACCATCAGCAGATTTGGACTCCTGTCTACAGAGGACAAAAGCCTTAATGTGACAACACTCTAGTACAATACTGCATCAGCAACATAACTTTGAGCAAACATCCTTTCTAAATCCAGGGGTAAAAGCAGAGGACTAATCCCTGAATGTGAGCTGCCCTTTTCACTTCTGTGAAGCCACTTCAACTTCTAGTCATTAATTATAAAGAGAAACATTCACACCACTGGCAAAATGACTCAGAGGTTAAGTGCTAACTTCCAAGATTCTTCTCCACCCTGAGTAGCTTTATTATCACTATAGAACAAAAAGATCCTTTTGCCATTAACTCAGATAAGAATTAGGTACTGCTTGCCTGAGAGGTAACACAAAAGAAGATATAAGCAAATTATGTTTCTGCTGGCCGTGGCCGGTTTGCTCAATGGATAGAGTATCGGCCTGGCATGCAGACGTCCTGGGTTCAATCCCTGGTCAGGGCACACACGAGAAATGACCACTGCTTGTTTCTCTTCCCTTCCCCTCTCGCAGTCAGTGACTTCAGTGATTCCAGCGATGGCCGCGGGTGCTTAGGATAGCTAGGTTGACTTGAGCATGGACCCCAAACAGGGGTTGCTGGGTGGACCTGGTTGGGGTGCATGCAGAAGTCTATCTCCCCTCTTCTTACTTAAAAAAATTATGTCTCTGCTATAAAGTTCAACAATTAATGCTTTTCTTCAAAAAGTCTTGAATAAAGTTTCTCTAATAAATCAATTCTTATTAAAATTAAAAAGTTCTGACTTTAAAACAGTCACAGAAAGGGCACATTACTCTATTAAATAAACAAAAGCTTTAGGTGAAAAAATAATCTTCATTACCATTAAATCCTGGGGTTTTCCTTACAAAAAGTGACACATGAGTGAGGGAAACAGACATCCTTATTTCTGAATTTTTAAAACAAGAAACTTATTTTTCCCTGGTTTTATAAGCAAAGAATTTGGAAAACACAGAAAAGTATAAACAAAATAAAATATTATCCATGAATGCATCACTAAACATATTTAAACTTTGATATATTTTCCTGTCAATTAATACACACACCTTTTTTTTTTTTTTTTTTTTTTTTTTTTTTAGTGAAACTGGGATCATATTGAGTAGACAAATTCATTACATTTGTAAGCATGTCATCTGTAGAAAATACATTTTTCTTTTGAGAGAAAGAGGGGGGGGAGAAAGAAGCATCAACTCCTTCCACACAACACAGTATTGCACCCACTGATTGCTTCTCATTTGTGCCCTGACTGGGGCTGGAAGCGGCAATCTCGGGGTCAAGTCCAAGCCACTTGGGATCAAACCGGAGATCTCAAGATCCGTGACCTCAGTACTTGGGGTGACATTCTGTCCACCGCACCACTGTTCATGGCAGATAATACTTTTCAAATATGGTTGCATAATATGCCATTATATAGATCAGGGGTCCTCAAACTTTTTACACAGGGGGCCAGTTCACTGTCCCTCAGACCGTAGGAGGGCTGGACTATAAAAAAACTATGAACAAATCCCTATGCACACTGCACATATCTTATTTTAAAGTAAATAAAACAAAACGGGAACAAATACAATATTTAAAATAAAGAACAAGTAAATTTAAATCAACAAACTGACGAGTATTGCAATGGGACTATGGGTGTGGATGCATCCTGTGCTCCTCTCACTGACCACCAATGAAAGAGGTGCCCCTTCCGGAAGTACAGCGGGGGGGGGGGGGGGGATAAATGGCCACAGGGGGCCGCATGTGGCTCGCGGGCTTTTGTTTGGGGACCCCTGATACAGATGTATTATAATTGACATCTATCCCTCTTCTGTCCTATTCAAAATGCAAGATAAATTAATGAATTTTAATGTAACAGAGTAGGAAAAGATCATTTTTTACAGTTCCAGAATCCACACTGTACCTAAGCTTTAAGAAACCTACCAGTTGTCAAGTTTTGGTTTGTCATCAAAGAAAAATATCCATAACTATCTGCAAAGGTTATTTCAATGCTTCTGCCTTTCCCAACTCCATGTCGGTGTGAGACTGGATTATCTTCATACACTTCAACCAAAACAACATATTGCCAGACAATGCACAAACAGATATGAGATCCCTTATTTTTTTATTAAAGCTGATTATGAAACAGATTTGTAAAATTATAAAACAGTGCCACTCTTCTCACTGAATTTTTTACATTTTGGAAAATAGTTATTTTTTACTTAAAAAATCATTAAAAAGACTTGTACAAATACAAAACAATGTCATTTATCTCCACTATTTTTTTGTTTCAGAAAAACTATTTTTCATTTATTTGTTTGAGAGAGGCAGGGAGAAAGAGACAGGAACATCAAGCTGCTCCTGTATGTACCCTGACCAGGGAATCGAACCGGCAACCTCTGTGCTCCAGGACAATGCTCCAACCAACCGAGTTATATGGCCATGGTTTACTTCTTTTTATTTTAGAGACAGAGAGAGGAAGAGAGACAGAGAGGAGGAGAAAGGGAAGCATTCATTTGTTGTTCCACTCAGTCATGCATTAATTAGCTACTTCCCAAGTGTGCTCTCACTGGGATTGAACCTGCAACCTTGTCATTTCAGGAAGATGCTCATAACTGACTAAGCCAACTGGCCAGGGCCAGGAAAAGTTACTTCTCATTACAAACTATCTTTTTGTTAATATTCAATGTGTTTATTGTTACATTTGTTCATTTCAAGTGAATTTTAAATTTCTGGAGTTTTTCTTTTCTTTAAAGATTTTATTTATTTATTTTAGAGAGGAGAGAGAGAGAGAGAGAGAGAAGGTGGGGAGGAGCAGGAAGTATAAACTCCCATATGTGCCTTGACTGGGCAAGCCCAGGGTTTTGAACCAGCAACCTCAGTGTTCCAGGTCAACGCTTTATCCACTGTGCCACCACAGGTCAGTTTAAGTTTCTCAGTTTTACATAGAAAATATCAATAGATATAACAGAAAAAGTTCTTTGGGCATCAACTACTTTTTAAACAATGTAAAGGTATCCTAAGGGAAAAAAAGTTTGAGAATCACTATGCTACAGAACAAAAGATCTCTTTAACAAATAAACAGACCTATGTATTATTTTTCCTTGTCACTGGCATCTGCTTAAAATGAGACTGCTCCAAAACCTTCCAGATTGGCAGTGTCTTTGTGAAGTGGAATCCTTCCTATTCTAGCCCCCAAACTCTTAATATATTTCAGCATTCTATTACCAATCACTTTTTAAAGCAGCTATTGCAAGGTAAACAGAACTCCAGAAAATCAGAAGCATGGATCTTTAACCACAGCTCTCTACTTGTTGGTGTGTGTATATATATATATATATATATATATATATATATATACACACACACACACACACACACACACACACACACACACACACACACACACATATATATACACACCGTATACTTGTTGGTATATATATATACCATATACTTGTTGGTATATATATGGTGGGGGTGTGTGTGTGTGTGTATGTGTGTGTGTGTGTGTGTGTGTGTGTGTGTGTATATATATATATATATATATAAAATCTGACCAGGAGGTGGCACAGTGGATAGAACATCAACCAGGGACGCTTAGGACCCAGGTTCAGAACCCTGAGGTTGCCAGCTTGAACGCAGGCTCACCTGACCTGTGCAAAGGCTCACCAGCTTGAGCCTGGGATCATAAACATGATCCCATGGTCGCTGGCTTGAGCCCAAAGGTCACTGGCTTAAAGTCCGAGGTTGCTGGCTTGAGCCCAAGGCCACTGGCTTGAGCAAGGGGTCACTGGCTTGGCTGGAGTCCCCTGGTCAAGGCAAGTATGAGAAAGCAATCAATGAACAACTAAAGTGCTGCAACTACAAGTTGATGCTGGTCATCTCTCTCCCAAATTATATATGGATAAGAGCAGAATGAATGATTCAGATGATGGTACCTGATACACACTTATCTTCACAGTCATCATTTGTTTTTACTTCCTTCTACCAAAATTACATAAGCAAGTGTGTGAACTCTGCAGGCCAAATGGCACATGCTCCATTCCAACTACCAGTGTCCAGAACTCAATGGAAATAAGAAAACACCCATTTAGTTCCTGGTTACTTATTAATCAACAACAATGCAAGGAAAGGACCAAGACGCTAATGGCAAACTTATTAGTCAACAGAGCCAAATATCAACAGTACAATGGTTGAAATTTCTTTTGAGAGCCAAATTTTTTAAACTATTTAGGTAGGTACATCGTTATTAATTTAATTAGGGTACTCCTAAGCTGGCCTCTGCGCCTGCACTCAAGGGGCCAAAGAGCCACATGTGGCTTGCGAGCTGTGGTTTGCCAACCACTGTCCTAGTATCACAAGAACCAAAATTCTACTACGTTATTGTCCTGTTCTTCTATACCATGCAGTTTCTACAAAGGAACAATACAATCACACTGAAAAACAAAGGGTGAAAATAAAAAAACACCTTTTTCATTGAAATACATACTTATTGAGTATGACAGCAGGTGGCTGGCACACTTCTCAACACTGAGGATAAAGCAGTTACAAAAGGAAGCCCTTGCTCTCACGATGCTCATATGCAAATAGAGGAAGCAGACTATTGGGCAAATAAGTTTGTAAAATATGATTTTTATGTTGCTCGCTTATAGTTTGCATTGGAGGCTGGGCAGCACCAGGTACATGCAGTCTGTGAGATTACAAATTACCTTCCTGCTTGGGAAGGGACATTGTTTTGCTAATGTCTGCTGGAGGAGAGGTTTTCATGCCAGAAAGTTTTGAAAAAAGGAGGAGGAGGAGAAGAGGCAGAGAGAAGCCATGTTTGCAGAGTGAGAGCAGAGAGAATGAAGAGTGCTAAAGAAAAAATTCATGTTGGATGGGAAAGAGAAGGTGTGCAGATAGGGAGGAACCAGAGAAGATTCTCCTGGTTGTGGAACTGGAGGAAAGCGTTTTCCCTGTGTGTTTGCTCATCAGCCGGTGCAAGACTTTAACAAAGGAGTGGCCCACCATTTTTTGGCTCCACTGTTTCTTTACCATCTGTCTCAATTCAATGAGAACCTGCTTGTGCATGGCCATGGCGGCCGCGACTGCTGGCCAAAGACCAGGGGTCAGGAACCTATGGCTTGCGAGCCAGATGTGGCTCTTTTGATGGCTGCATCTGGCTCACAGACAAATCTTTAATAAAAAAAATAATAATAACGTTAAAAATATAAAACATTCTCATGTATTACAATCCATTCATTTCCTACTGCTCATGTTTATGGTTGGGGGTGGCTGGAGCCAATCACAGCTGTCCTCCGGGACAACACCAAATTTTTATTGGATAATGCGTAACATACATGGATCGTTCTATGGCTCTCACAGAATTACATTTTAAAATATGTGGCGTTCATGGCTCTCTCAGCCAAAAAGGTTCCCAACCTCTGCCATAGACAGACAGTAACAAAGAAGCAGCAATAAAGTGTGCTGGGTTTTAATTAAAAAAAAAAAAGCCCAGGAAACCCTCAGAATAGGCTGCAGAGATCCAGAAAGATCACCCAGATGAAATACAGTCTCAGAAGAGACCTCTTCATGGACATGTGGCAACTCACACTTTAGGTATAAGTTTAAGATCAATCAGAAGGAGGAAGAAGAAGCTCAAGAGCAAGAATACATACATGTGAAAATGAAAACTCACTTGGGGAGATAGTGAAGCACCTTCCAAATGGAAGACACTGAGGAGGAACAAGCCTGATGAATCAGAAAAAATTAAGAGGTCAGTTTTAGACACGCTGAATTTCAGGTATCCATAAAACAAACATGCAAGTGAACATATAAAGGAAGTGCTGGAAACAAGTGCTTGAGCTTGGGAGTCAAACATGGGCTAGATACATAGACTTGGGAACCAAAAATCCACAAGCAACTTGAAGCTATGGAAAATGCTGCTATTCCTCAATAGGGTGATCAAGGTGCTCCCCAAAATCCCCAAATATAAAAGGGTAGTAAAAAGTAGGAGCCTGCAAAGAAGACAGAAAGAGAAGGAAATGCAAGAGAATATGGTCTCAGAAGCTGAGAGTATAAGAATGTCTCAGAAAGGAAGCTGTTCTCAGCAACGGTAAACTCAGTCAACAAAACTGCTGAGTGATCAAGTGAGGGAACAGGAAGCACCCTCTGGACTCAACAACAGGGAGTATGACCTCCCTGCGGGGTTGGCTTCACAGGCAGGCATGGGACTTTCCCAGTTCACACACCTGGATGGGTGCTGCAAGTGGTTTAATGCTTTGCTGTTGCCATGTTGAAATTCTTAATTATTTTTGCATGAGGAACCCCACATTTTTATTTTGCACTGGGCTCTGCATGTCATATAGCCAATTCTGCCTCTTTAAGTTTCAGTAAAGTGGTGGAGATTTAAAAATAAAAAATTAGAATATAATGGTTGAGGATTAAAAAAACAGAATATAGTGATTCAAGGAGTAAATGAGGAATAAGCCAATCAAGATGTAGTAAAGAGGCTTTCTGGTAGCCCCCAGAATCCTCATCTGTTCACCTCCCAGTATAATTCCCAACCCCCACATGTAGCCAGGACCTATCAGTCACTTCTAACCAACAGAATATGGTAAAGGTGATCAGCTATCACTCCTGTGACCTTGCTAAAGTCCCCCCGACCTTTCTCTCCCTTGACATCTGTGTGCTACCAGAAAGTAAATAAAATCCCACATGGCATGGAAGTGCAAGTGACCTCCAGGAACTAAGGACGACCTAAGTACCACAAATGCATTCTGCCAACAACCTGAGTGAGCTTAGAAGTAGATATTTCCCCACCTGAGCCTCTGATGAGACCACAGTCCAGGTACTGTAGCCTGGGGAGACCCTTAAGCACAGAACTGAGATAAGCTGGGCCAGGATTCCTAACCCACAAAACCTGTGAGATAATAAATGTGTCATCTTAAGCCACTAAATTTATGATAATGTGTTAGCAATATATAATTAGTACAGGCCAGAAAGCAGAATAATCCTCTCTATAAGTTTAAATGGAAGAAATGAGGAAGTGGTAGCCAAAAGAGGAGGGCACCAGGAAAGGCTGGGTTTCACTGGTTTCAGTTTTTGTTTTATGATAGGTGAGACAGAGAATGGTAAATCCTTATGAGAAAGAAACGCTAGGATGGAGGTTTAAATAGGATGTGAGAAGATGGCTGTAGAGAAACTGATCATTAAAAAGTGAGGGGGTACTTCCCACCAACCAAGTTCATTTTTAACAAATGCCTTTACCAATAAATTAATATTTCTAAATAATTTTATTAGCTACAAAAAGAGAATTACTTTATAAATTAAAGCTTTCAAAAATTAAGACTTTATTAAGATGGCGTTGATTACTGTATACAAAGTAGATTAGAACCCTATGCTAATAAGGGTAGTCCATATTTTTTTCTCAAATGAAAAGACACTACAAATGCACCTAGTTTTAAAAAAAAGTGAGTGTGTGTGTGTGTGTGTGTGTGTGTGTAATATGCTTGTCTAGATCAACATTACGCTGTCACCAAATATTTGTGCACTTCTACGTCAGGCACAAATATAGTGAGGTACTATGTAGCAAGACAAACCAAAGCCACCGTGAAAATCATTATTACACCACAAGGAAGGAGAACATTTAAATATCTATTCTCATTAGACAGGAATTAATAGAGATTCAACATACTGTTTCCATGGTGGACAACCAAGAAATCATCTTTTCTAATCCCAACCAAGGAATAATAAGCAAATTAAAGTGAGGGCACATTAGAGTGTTCTGCTTTGGCATATTAGTGTTACTTTATATCCACAATTACTAGGAAGAAGATGAAGGCAATGAGCAAAACAATTTCAAATCAAGTACTACTATTTTGTGAAAGTGAATATTTTCAAAATACATATAAATCCTATAATATTCAGTGGATTGTCATACTTCACCAGAAGTAAATCTAAAAAATAAAAGTGCAATTTAATAATCATCAAGATCTCAGACAATGAATGAAACAAGGATAAAAAATGGAGATAAGCTTAATAATAGGTAAGCAAAGACTCATGACAGAGACGGTTGGACATTTGAATAAATCTTAGGGGAAAATACAGTTGATGAGTAAAGATCGTCTACTGCAGTTATTTCCCTAGCAAAGACATAAGTGAAACAACAACACGACATAATTTTTTAGTTTTGTATTAAGTCTGTTTTCAAAGCCACACAGTGAAGTTCAAACATTTGAAGGACTAGACTAGATTATTCAGTGACTAATGGGCAGATCTCAAGGTTTATTCTTACCTCAGATACACATTTTCTTGTTTATACTTTAATTATGAATATTCAAATTTTTAAAAATCATCCTGTAATAAGATAAAGTTAGCTGACAAAATCGCCTCACACTTGTCACCTATTCAAGGCATAAGCAACAAAGGAGAATGAACACTAATGTCTTTGGCTATGTTCAGGCTCCTTGTTCAAGGTAACAGATAAAAATCATAGTAAGAAGACATATCCCAATAGTCATAGTTCCTTCAGTTGGTGAAGAAAAGCACCCAAAACAAGAATTTACCACATCACTCCCTTCCCCCATACTGAAGCTCTTTTTGGAAAAAAACACAAAAAACAAACAAGTTCAAATTCAAAAGGAGACACCATAGCAACATCATAAGCCATAAGGCATAGAAACAAGAGCAAACAATGAAAAACAACAAACTGTTCCAACTTTAGTACCAGTTACAGACCTTCCAGGCAATATGTAACTTCATAAGGCACAGAAACAAGAGTAAACAATGAAACACAACAAACTATTATAACTCTAGTACCAGTTACAGACCTTCCAGACCAATGGAATGTGCTATCCCCAGCAGGACAAGTACAATGTAGTTATGCATTAAACATCAATTACTCTGCTTGAAAGCAAATACCTTCTATACAATACAAGTTAACTGAAATCTACTAATGAAAGTAAACATTTCCCCCTCTGAATCAGCTCCTACAGTAAGTTGCATGAAAATACACATATTTAAACAAGTCAAATGCACTGCGAATACCCCAGGCCTGCATATGCAGTGTGCCAGCTCAACATTCACACACCTTACCCAGGCTCCAGTCACCTTTCCAACTACTTAAAAATACCTCCAACCCAACCAGATGAGGATGAGTTTTAATATTCACTACAACGCCACTGCAAATACCTATAGCATACAGGCTTTAAGGCAACTAAAACTTGTACTCCTAAAGTTCATAATTCATGACATTACAGTCCACTTATGTGGAACTCTAGTCCCAATTCTGTCCAACTACCGGTGTGCCTCTGGGCTAAGGGTCTACCTCTCTAAACCAAGGACATTTCCTTCAAGTTACAGATTGTTGTTACTAAGTTAGCAGGAAATATGAAATCTAAAGCGAGGTAAAAGAATGAAATTACAACTGTAGAGAGAAATATACAAGACACAGATTTAGTTAGGTAACTTTAAGTCTGATCCTCCTTCTTTCTCATTTCATCCCTCCCACAACACAGGTAAGATTGTGTAGCTCTCAACATGAAAAATGTCGTAAGACTTGGTAAAAACTTGAGTGCAACTCTACTCTGCCTGTAAAAAGTGTTAAAACAAAATAGGGCTTTAGTACACACATTTCACAAAAAACAGTACTGATCTCTAATATGGGCACATTTTCTAGTGCATTCTATGTTTTAAAATGTTAATTATAATACACAGTATAAAAAACAGAGTTAGATCTACTGACAGATGAATAAGCAAGAGGTGGTACAGATTCAATGGGATATCATTCAGCCTTAAGTAGAAATGAAATTCTGACACATGCTACAACATGAATAAACCATGAAGACCTTATACTAAGTGAAATAAGCAAGTCACAAAGAGACAAATACTGTACGATTCCACTTTTACCACATACGTAGAGTAGGCAAATTCATCCGGACAGAACGTAATATGGTGGTTCCTAGGGGGACAGGGCGGGGAAACATGGAGTTAGTGTTTATGGGTGTAGTGATTCAGTTTGGGAAAATGAAAAAGTTCCAGAGAATGATGGTGGTGAAGGGTGCACAACAATGTGAATGTACTTAAAGTCACTGAATTATATACTTAAAAATTGATAAAATCGTAAATTTTGTTATATTTTACCACAATGAAATAAACATAAAAAAAAATCCACTGAATTAGAAAGCAGTCAGCAACTGGGAAATTCCCTTAAAAAATAAAGACTGTGATGTTAGTGAAAACAGCACAACTGCGAAGAAATATTTATAGTTGTATTCTGTAGCATTACTGTGAGTTAACAGAAAAACTATATATTGGTCTCTGCTCCTGGTTTCTGGCACAGAGCTCCTAAAACCCTTATAATCTCTGGTAAGAGCACTAGGATCATCTTTTGTTCTGAAGAGACAACTCTGGGTGGGTTCCTAGATGCATACTGGTCACCAGACTGACCAAGCCATGGTTAGAAGATTGGTCAGCCCTGCCTCCCAACCACTCTCCAGAGAGGGGAGGGGCTTAACCAAGCATGCTTAAGTGAGAAAGACTCCACAAAAATCCCCAAAGTACAGGGTTCAGAGAGCTTCTGGGTTGGTGAACACATCCACATGCTGGAGGGTGAGGTACCCCAAACTCCACAGGGACAGCAGCTCCTGCACTCGGCCCTTCCCAGACCTCATCCTATGTCTCTCTTCACTTGGCTGCTTATCTGTATCCTTTATCATGTCCTTTGATAAACTGGTAACTTGTTTCCCCGAGTTCTGTGAGCCGTTCTAGCAAATTTGTCCAAACCAAGGAGGTGGTTGTAGGAATGTCCAACTTGTAGCTAAGTCAGAAGTTGTGAGTAGCCTGGGGCCCAACTACAAGCGACTGGCATCTGAAGTGATAGCAGTCTCTTGGAACTGAACCCTTATCCTGTGGGATCTGTCTCCAGGAGATCAAAGTGTGAAAATTGAGTTAAATTGCAGGACAGTCAGCTGGTGTCACAGAATTGCTTGGTAGGGGGAAACCCCTTCACATCTGGTGTGAGAAGTGTTGTGGGTGTGGCAGTGTGAGAGTAAAGGAGAGACATGGGAGGAAAGACTGGGTGTTTTTTCCTAAAGCCATTAGAATCCTAACAGTGCACTCAACTTTCACTATTCAATCCTAGTTTCTTCCAACTACCATATTTCCCCATGTATAAGACATACACTTTTTCGAAAAATTTGGGGTCTAAAAACTGGGTGTACCTTATACAGTGGTTGTAGATATTTTTACTTGCATTTCCTGCTTTTTTCATACTTGTTTTTGTGCTCATTGTTGAAGACAGTGATTCGTCATCAGATACATGAGGACAAGCTAATGGATGGGAGTTTTGACAGTGATGAGGAGTTGTATGAATTTTATGATGAATAAAATTTGAGTTCAATAACTTTATGGAACACATTTTTTTCATATTTCAGGTCCCAAAACTAAGGTGGGTCTTATACATGGAAGCATCTTATACGGTATGTATAAAACAGGAATAAGGACGTTCACTACAAAATTAAAGAAAGTTGCAATGCTCAAAAATATTTGTTGATTAAAAAGTTGAGAACACTGAATATTTAGTTAAGAATAAAAATTATCCATATGATTCCACTCATGTGGAATCTAATGAACAAAACAGATTCGGAGAACAGACTGACAGTCTTCAGAGGGGAAGGAGGTTGGGGCTAAGTGAAAAAAGTGAAGTGATAAAGCAAAAGGAAAAACTCATAGACAAAGATAACAGCATGGTGATTACCAGAGGGACAAGGGTTGGGGGAGGTAGAAGAGGATAAAAGGAGGAGAAATGCTGATGAAAGGAGACTTGACTTGGGGTGGTGAACACGCAATACAATAGACAGATGATGATTTATACAACCGTACACCTGAAACCTATATAATTTTATTAACTAATGTCAGCCCACTAAATTCAACAAAACATTAGATCACTGAATATCAAAACGATATTTTATTAGATTAAATCTTCCCAAAGTATTATGAGATCAGTAGTATGTCACTTGTATCAAAAATTAGAAAAAGAAAAATTTACACTGATTTTAAGCAATAGAACAAAATAAGTATAATCAAGGAAGGCTTTTTCTGATCAAAAAAATGATTTCTTTTTAAAAACTTTTATTTCAAAGACATGCTGATTAATATCAGTGTTTGGCCTTACTCTCTTACTCAAATCTCAGGTCATTTCCCCTAAAGCCAAGCCCTTTAAACTTAGATCTACAAACCTATAAACTATAACAACACATCTCTGTAGCAGGTACTCTGGTTAAGTCAACCTAATGGTTTTACCACAAATGTGAATAAAAAGTCTTTACTTATAATATATAGTTTTCTATTCACATGCCACTCCAATATTAAAATCTTTCTCCAAATAAACATTTTGAGGCAATTAATATTTCTGTGGTTGCAACAGGCCAGGAAATACAATGAGTTTTATTAAAGTCACTAATATCACCTAAGAATGGTTCCTTTTCCCCCAGGTCTTCCCAACTGAACTTAGTCCTAAAGATGACAACTATTTTTATGTTTAAATCAGACCTTATGTGTTCTCAAACTCTAGGCTCAAAGCTAGTACATAGAAGTACAAAGCTTTCTTTCAATCAGAAAAGTTCACTCAACAGCACCGACCTCACTTCAACACAGTGAACAATTAGTTTGTCTAACGTATTTGTTAACCGTGTGTGATTAGCCTCCTTAATTAGGTAGGTATTAACTCCCTGAAGAGAAATATCCTGCAGACTTACTTACCTGTGCCCAGGATGCTGGGTCTTTCATCAGTTTAATAAACATCACTTGGATTAATACACTCCACAAACTCAATCCATTTTATTCATTTTTCTTCACTTGGTCAAATGTCTTTGAGTAATTGCTCAAAGTTAGAAATACAGAGAAGAAAAATCGAGAACAAGTTCCTTCCTTATTGTGAATACACATTTCCTTTAGAAATTCTGAAATCATACCACTAGATTACAAATATTACAAGTCCTTATTGAGGGGAAAAAAATCCATCACAGACCTGCCAAGAGATGGGGTTTTGTCAAACGGTTCACTGTTAGGTCCTGGTTATAAAGAATACAATAGTATTCATTTAGGATCAATTTCCCACAGGAGCCATTGATAAGGCAAGAAAAGACAAACAGCACCCTCCATCAGTAGAAAAAATATTTACTCTGAAATACTTGTTTAGCAAAAAAAAATCATGACTATTTGAGAAAAGATTTTCTATTAATTTTTACAGGCCCCTCAAGAAGACTCCAGTAACAAACACCTGGAAAAGATCTACTCACTACATTATGCAATAAGCTCCAGTTATTAAACAAACTGGTTTTCTAAGGGGAAAGATATTTCCTTAATTGCTTATGAAACAATTACCAATTTGACACACCAAGTTTGAAACACAGTGTATTAGAATGTAAACTTCTCAAAAGGAGGTTCAGGTAGTTAAAGCATCAATTGTAAACATCCATATCAACCCATGTAAATCTGAACACAGGAAGGCACTAACATACTGAATGCAAAAACTCAAATCCTTTGGAAATAGCAATGCTTAAAGAACTGTATTTTAATATTCAAAAGTCAGTTATCAGGTTTTCCTGTAACTGTGCATATTTAATTTAAAGCCCTTGACTGCAAAGTAACTAAACTCTTGCAATTGGGGGAAAAAAAGATAAAGCCAGTGAGGTATTTACCTCAAAACTGTACTCTGATTATTACAAGTTACTACTTCCCTACCAACTGGTAACTGATCTTAAATTGCTTCTCTGAGCTTATCTACCAAAGAAATGGAAATTCTACCTACGCAAACACAGGTATTTCTGACGGTAGCATTAGTCAAGTAAAAACACACAAAGCTGAGTGAATTTCAAAACCAAGTTGGCTACTCAATACCTTGCATTATGAGATGAGAGGGGGATAAAATTGTCCTTCTCTAGTTCTTTCCTAAGGAGATCTGCAGTACCTCAAAATAAGTCATATATGCAACTAGATAAACAATTAAAAAGTCAAGGCCATACTACTGAAGAAAGAGCAAAAATGTGACACATTCAAGCTAATATAATTCCCAGATCTGAGAATAAAACATGGTTTTGAGCTTCCTAGTGACCGGGACAAAACAAATCAATAAAAAGTTATATCCTTTTCATTATCAGGAAAAAAATAGTATCCCATCCCCCTTCTCAAGAGAAAGAAAAATTATCATGGCACATGCATGAGTGTCTCAAAGAAGTTCCCCTCCTGGGTGGGACCTTACACAAGAACCAATGAGAAGAGTGTGGACAATATCCTTTATTCATGTGCCCTCCAATAAAAGTTCATGGACCACATGGCTATTTTCTATTAAAAACAACCTGTGAAAGGCCAAAGGTTGAGGATTATGCCTGACCTTTAATTCACTGGTCTTTAATCCATTTTAATTCACTGAAAGGAAATGCTACCTGATCCCCACCCCCACCCCTTTAGCCTCCAAAAAATGACTTCATACCAAGATGGAACTTAAAATAATGAATTCTGCAGCATTTTCTTCCTTATTGAGAAGACCGATGATTCAGTAATCCTTGATAATTAAAGGCTATTGAACTCTTACCCTGTGTTGCTTTGGAAGGATAGCATATGGGAAGCCATTTCACCTGGTGGAAGGACACCTGGTGTTACAGCAACCAGTGCTTTAAAAACAAAGCAGAGTCTCCGGTGTGGAACACTGGTTCCATGGACTTTTACATTCTAGCAGCAGGGTGAGGGGAGAAGCGAGGCAGGCAGAAAACAAAGGCGCATACACGCTATTACAATAGATCTGGTGGTGTCAGGTCGACAAATAAAGCAGGTAAGAAGGTGTTAGCAGGTCAGGGGGCTGCTTTAATAAAAGGGTGAGAGCGAGGCCTCTGTGTATCTGGGATGAGCTTTCCAGAAAGGGGATCTGGAGCCCCACAGGCTCTGGGCAAGCGTGAGCCTGGCTTGTTAGGAAAAACACAACAGAGGCCAACGTGGCTGGAGCCAGCAAAAGAAGAAAGTGCTTGGAAACTAGGTCAGGGAGGTGGCAGGGGCAAGACCAGCTTCTGATTCACTCAAACCTTGAAGATGTAGTTGATTTAGCTCTCGGTCCCACAGTTCCACGCCACTGAACCTAGTGGAAATCAACTAGCCTGAAAGATGCTCAAAGCAACCTCCTGCATCAGCCTTTATTTATAAAGCCATCGTGAGGGTCACAAGGGACATCTAACTTGGACTTCATCTGCAGCTGTCCACACCAGCAGTAGTTGTGAAATCAATGCCCAGTTACTGTAAGAAGACACACTGTAGGGGGTTTAGGATTATTGCCTCAGACTTTGTAAAATACTTGCCAGTTTGTTTCAGCATACTGTTGAACATTCTTTGTGAGAGCAGTTAAAACTCTAGGTTATGGTATGTTAGACAAAAACTCTACCACCACAGAGCACATTCTCATCATTTTACCTGCTGCAGGTTACCAAAAGGATCTGAGTGTCCTGGGACACTCCCATTTCAGATATTCTGAAATACCTGCATATTATCAAACAACAGACTCTAGTCATGACTGGAGACAGACAATGACCATACCTCAAGGAAATAGATAACAGTTCTAAAAACAGTACCAGAGTATTGAGGTATATGTTTTTATCAATAATATAACCATAGCCTGACCAGGTGGTGGCACAGTGGATAGAGCGTTGGACTGGGATGCGGAGGATCCAGGTTCAAGACTTCAAGGTCGCCAGCTTGAGCACAAGGTCGCTGGCTCCAGCAGGGGGTCACTCGGTCTGCTGTAGCACCCCCTTGGGTCAACAAATAGCTAGGGTGCCGCAACAAAGAATTGATGCTTCTCATCTCCCTCCCTTCCTATCTGTCCCTCTTTCTGACTCTCTCTGTCACAAAATAAATAAAATTAAAATGCTTTAAAAAAAATTTTAAAAAAAGCAAATAGAAAAATTATTTTAAAAAATAACATAACCACATGTTTTTAACACTTTATTGAGAGCTTACTATGTGCAGGCATGTTGCTAATGCAATAGCTGGGTTTCTGTAAAACTCTGTAAGGTATGTACTATTAACCCCATTTTACTGATAAAACTAATAAAGTATAGACCCAGAAGGTGAGCCCAAGTGTTCTGATTCCAGAGGCTGCCAAATCACACTACTTCATTACTGAAAGATACTGGATGGAAAAGAATAATTCATTGATGGAATATATATCCTTTTCTATTTAGCTAATAAGACTCTTTAGGGAGATATACGTAACCCAGAGCTAAAGATACTATAGGAAAAGAATCTACTGCTTCTTAGTGACAAGTGACAAGAAATATGGAACCACAGTATAGACCACAGAACTCTGAAAACAGGATGCAGGTTCTCCTCCCTGGGCATGCAACCACCCACCCACTAGCTACCCTTCTCTTACATTTTTATATTCTTTCATCTGTGGGAGGTCATAAGCTTGGTTCATAGCTCTCCATTTGCTTTATGTTTTTAAAGGGGTGACGGAAGTTGTGGGCTTACACCCCACCCAAATCATAAAGATATGATGGGTGGGGATGGAGGAGGAAGAAAAGGATGAGCGCCCAACCAACATGCACTGCACATTTACCGGCCAACATCAACTACCACAAAGGAAGGGGAAAAGTTCAGAATGTAAGTCAGCAACACAAGGAAAGGAAAACACAGAAGCACAGGATCTTCCACTGGCAGAACAACCTTCTGTATCTGGAAATAGCTGGACTCTCTGCAATCACAAGGCTGCTTCTTGGGACCTATGGTCTGGGGACACAATACAAAGTACAAGACAATACTTTCCCCTAAAAAGATCTGTTGTGGATACTGGTGTTGTTATTGTGTGTGTGTGTGTGTGTGTGTGTGTGTTTCAAGGCAAGTCCTTAGGAGGGATGGGTGTATGCGTGTGTACATGTGGGTATGTGGGTGTGTGTGTTTCAAGAGAAGTCCTTAGGAGGAAGGGTTTTCAGCTCAGGAAAAATGGGACTACAATGATACAAAAACATAAGAAAACAGTACCTTTTAAACTCCAGCTACTCCTACAGAGCTCATACTGACAGGACTGACTGATGAGGCCAAGCCCTCTATATATGCTTTATGATTTTATGACTGAAGTCAGCCCAGTCCTTTCTAAACAGAAAGCAACTCTCAGGGTCTGAATCTGGCCCCTCAGCATCCCACTCAGCACAGCAGCAATACCTTAATAAGTACGGACTCTCCATAGGACAAGATTGGGATGACAGAATCCCCACCCTCATTTTCCAATCAGAGATGGAAAAACACAGTCCTAGATCAAGTGACCATAGAGAAATCCATGGTGAAAAAGCACTTCCAAGCAGGGCAGATGAATCCTGGTTCCTCATCCCAGGACACTCAACTGCGCAATCTTTCACTCCATCTCATCGTAAACAAAGCTGCCTCAAAGCACCACACTGTGCTATGCTATGCTGGCATCCAAATCAAATCGTCCATGTGGAACCTCTAGGAAGAACACCAACTCTTCTTCTGGGGACTAAAGCTCTTACCAGCCAGAAGTTACAGAGAAGCCCTGCCAAAAGGAACAAGAAATCCATGTGGGGTGCATTACCAACAATGCTGGGATGGCACTCTGGGCTCTGCCACCTCCAATCCCTCATACCCCAATTTTTAAGAACTCCAACAGGACTTCTAATCAGGCTGACCAGTAAAGACAGGTGAAGCCTCCTCTCCCTCCTCTCTCCCCCTTTCCCTCCCTCACAAGTGCCTGCCACCAAGGGACTGGTTGGTTACCTGGGGCTAACTGTAGCTCCGGGAGCCCCAAGGAAGAAACAGAATCTCCTGAGAACCCCAGGCAGAGGTGCAATTACAGATGCTGCTGGGTGTGATTGCATTCAAGTTTACAGCATTAACAGATCGGTGCCAAAACAGTCGATGAAAACATAAACCAAGAGAGAAAAGAACACTGAAAAATGTAATGCAGAATACTCTTCAGAGTTCCAATAATAAGGCAAGAGATGGCAGCCAAGCTCCCAGATGAGGCAAGTAAGCCTTAGGGTTATCACAGAACCTCATATCAGACAAACTTTTAATGAGGACCTTTCCTCATACACACAACAGTTCCCTGCAATCATGGGTATGTTCGCAGGATAAACATAGTATTTGTCAATCAAACCAGGTCTGGCTGGATGGAGTATGGATGAAGGCTCTTCACTTGAACAAAAAAAGACAGGAACCAAGCTCACTCCAGACAAAACAGGAGGCGCACCCACCTCGTGTGTAAGGTACGCAGGTGGGCCACTCTCCTATAATGAACTGCTGACCCTGGAGGCCTGTGTTTCGGGGTATAGGGCTGCCCTCACTCAGTAATCAGTTCCCGTGTTTACGTGAACCGACAAATGAAGTGGGCAGAGCCCTTACTCAACATTACTGTGTACTCCTAGTTACTGATGACCTACTGAACTGCTTTTCACTCTCCTTTCTAATCATATCTTCCTCCTTCTACTTCCACCCTGGACACTGAACAACTACCTTCTCCACAGAACAATTCTTTGTTTCTAGGAACCCTGCCTGCCCACAGATTCTAAACCTCTGATCACTGTAGCCATTGCTATGGGCCTAATGTTTATTCCCCCAAAATCAAATGTGGAAGCCCTAATTCCCAATGTGATGGTACTCGAAGGTGGGAGACTGGGGAATGATTAGATCACAAGGGTGGAGCCCTCATGAATGGGATTAGTACCCTTACAAGAGATATGAGAAAGATGACCACTCTCCACCATGTGAGGACACAAGATGGCCATCTACAAACCAGAAAGTGGGTCCTTACCAGAAAACAAATCTGCCAGCACCTTGATCTTTGACTTCCAGCCTCCAGACAGTGAGAAATAACTGTTTGTTGTTTAGGCCACCTTTGAGCCCAGCGGTCTCTCTCCCACTCTGCTATCTGGCCCTTCATGCCTAGCTTCCTAACCAGCTCTCTATCCCACTGCTGCTCAGAAAACTGGCTCAGCCCTTCAGGCGCAGGAGGCCTAGAAGACTGGTCCAGGTGGAACAGGCAGACATCCTAAACCTGAGGCAAACTCTCTCAAATGAGTCCTAATGAAATTGAAAGGTTTTGTTCTACTGGGTGAGTAAAGCCAATCAGGTATGACATCATATCCAGATCCCATTGGTTGCAGCACACACAGGGAGGATACCAGCACTTGTTGACATATGTGCAGATGCTGTGCTGTCCGTGCTTCATCTGCTCTACCTGCCCCATGTTCCCATCGCAGAGACGAGGCAACACACTCAGAGGTAAGAACTTACCACGTACCGCCAGGTCCATCTAAAATCAGGTCTGTGTTCTTCCTAGGACGCCAATGTTAAAACTAACAAATGATAAACACTTGAAAACACCTTGTGGGGCATGGTAATATGAAAAGCATCCTTCCAGAATTATAAAAAGAACTCATATATTTACTTAGAAATATATGCTTGTATTATTTCTAATTAGAAAGAAATCGCTTAGCCCTAGATGTCAAAATGTGGACAACAGAATACAGTCGGCAAAGACAGTTCTCACACATTTAAATAAATATCTAGGCTTTTGTTTGTGCTGTATTTTTAATGTTTAATGTTTTTAATCCTTGGTATTAGTGTAAAAAAGAACTATGAACACACATCTAGAAAAGAAAGTTGTTTAGGATGACACAATTGTGATGTTTTTTAAAAAAACATTAATTTTCTACAATAAAATCACCATCATCACATCTCAGTAGCTAGGAAGTTTTTGTTTTGTTTTTATTCTTTTGTGGTGACACTGTTAGCAGATAGGGCAGATAGGGCAACACAGGTGAGAGCAAAGAAAACTACTGAACTAGGAATCTGAAAGAGAGCTCTAGTCCTAGATGCACACTGAGGACCTTTGCAAGAGCTGGTTTCATCGGAATGCCTGACCTTCAGTTTCCTCCAGGAAATCCAAGCACTCCATGTCCTATGAGGCCTTGTCCCCCATTCAATCCTACTGACTACTGTGACTGTAGTGACACACTTCAGAGAAACTACGGGGTATGTATTTAAAGAGGACTATTAAATGAGTCATCCATGAGTAAAACAACATTTATCTCCATTTAAAAAGTCATGTTTATCTACAGGATGTTAGTAGAGAGAACATTTTACAATCATTCTGAAGAGGGTATAAATAGGCAGTATTTGTAATTAGTGAGCCATGAGCCATGGCTCACCAAGAAGCACATGTATGCAACATGTGGCAGACTGCATTTGCAATCTGTTTGATTTCTGGCATGCATACAGTAGAGGAAAAAAACAGTCTTGGTGGATCCAATCATTACAGAGTCTAGCTGTACTTACGAAACAGGAAGCTTGTGAAGAATTGCAATTTAGAAGCATATAAAACAAACAAAAACACATGGTATACATGGATCACTGCAAAGCCAACTGTCTTTTGGTTTTACTACAAATTGTTTAAAGTCACCATGGTTCAGAACACTAGAGACAAGCAAGAGGAGATTTTCCAGGACTTAACCAAAGGTACTCATTTAATGCAGATCATAGAATCTAACAGCCACCTCTGTGGCACCCTATCAGAGTCTGTGCAGGCAGCACAGACAGAGAAAAAGGTGTGTCTATCAGTCTTAAGAAATAAGAGGCTGACCACACTCAGAAAAGCAACCCCAATTGTCTTATCCTGTTTTCAGAGGGCTGACTTCTCACCTCCGTTACTCCCCGCACATCACCCTTCACACACTTGCTCCCAAAGTAGACTTGCTTGTTATGTATGACATACATATCTGCCACAGGACAGCCCAGAATGTGACTGAGGAAGAGAGAGGAGGACAAAGAGGAAAAAGACAATGAGGCTTTCATGTGAAACCCACCACAAGTCAGTTCCTTGGTGATGTTTACAGTCTTTTTGTTTGTTTGTTTTTTAATTTTTATTTTAGAGAGGAGACACAGAGTGAGAGAGAGAGAGAGAGAGAGAGAGAGAGAGGAGGAGGAGCTAGAAGCATCAACTCCCATATGTGCCTTGACCAGACCAGTGCAGGGTTTTGAACTGGCGACCTCAGTGTTCCCAGGTCGACGCTTTATCCACTGCGCCACCACAGTCTTTAAAGGATAAGCAGTGGTTATTTTAAAAGAACAATCAAAAGAATTCTCTTTTAAAGCTCTGGGTTGGTACAGAGTATTTACAAAAGAAAGAAACAATCAGTTCAAACCTATCTACACAGCTTTTAAGAGTACTGAACCATCTATCACCTAAAAGCTCTTTTAAATGCTAAGAGGCCAAGCAAAATTACCAATTATTTACATATTTATCATAGCTAATGTGTCACTTTCAAATAAATAATTTATTTATAATAAATTAGAGCTGGCAAATTTAATCTAGATCTTTACAGTACATAAAAGGCCCTGAAAAGGTAATGTTTATGGACAGAAAATGGCAGTGCCATAGAGTAGGTAAGCACACATTCTCTGTATTGCGTATATCTGAGTCCTGTGTGATCTTGGGTAAGTTACTGAATGTCTCTGTGCCTCAGTGTCCTCAGTAAAATATAGTCAATTAGAGTCCTATGTCACGGGGTGAGAATAAAAAAGAATACACATAGAACACTTACTATGTGTGTCAAACACTCAAATATTACTGATTGTCAGCCTGGGATGAGTTTTAGTTCCAACTCTACTAATAATTAGCATATGGTCTTGGGCAAGCTAGTTGACACATCTGAGCGTCGATTTATTGACCAAAAAATGGAGTCTAGATTAAATGAGCTCTTGATCTCTATGGCTTCTCCAAGCTCAACTCCCCATGACAATGCAATAGAGTTTATAATTTCAAATTAGTTTTAGTTTGTGGTTTTCACACCTTTTTTACGACTTATCTGGTCATAGCCAAGATTTAGTCATACAAATGCGTGGTCACAAGCACAACTCTTAATCATGAGGCTATGTTTACAAGAATCACAGAACCTGCTATCCTTTTCACAATGTGGTTTCCAGGAACACACTGGGCCAAAGGAAGGTCTGCCTATGCTAGGAACAATCAATTATTTCCACTCCAGTGGCCTTCAAGTGTTAAGGTTGTCCCAAAATCAGATTGCTGATAGTATGTCCCTGTGCGGCCTGGCAGTGATTGAGTGTACATAAATTCAATTCATTTACTATCACCACCCTCCTTGAAGGGACTCCCAATTACTCCCTGCTGGAATCACTGCAGTAATCTACCCTTTCAACCTAACAATACAGTCAAAAGTTGATATAAGAGGTCCATTTCTCTTATATATACCTTGGCAGAACAGAAACAAAACCAATTCAGGTTTATTACTCTCTTCCTGTGTTCTTAAACTCATCAATGACTTACTTTTTATTTTAAAAACAAAAACAACACATACAGTCCTTACACATCAGAAAATTTTAAATGATTACTGAAAAAGATAATCTATTATGGTCTGTACCATCATGTGAAATTCTCTGATAACCCCATGTTCTAATATCTTAATTCAGGCACCCAAGTTATGTAAGCAACAGAATTAGTATATACAGACAGAAATTAACATTGCTGCTAAACAAGACTCATAATAAAATTAATCTGACATGGTAACATTCACAAAAAAACTGTGTAAATAGTAACCAGCTCTAATGATCGCAACTATTCCCAATGCTGGGATAAAGCCAGGCCAATCCTTCCTTCTCTAGATATCCCTAAGATGTGTCAATGTTGACCATTTTTCCAGACACCTTGTCCAGTTTAAATCTCATTTCACACTCTATTAACATGCTCATTAGGAGAAAAGAATCAATAACCTCTAATGAAATAATTACTTCAGGCAACAGTCTTCAATGGATGCTAAAAAGACGTTGGGAGAAAGGTGGATGAAGAAATGCACAATGGAAGGATCAAACTGCCACCCCATCAACCTCAATCAATATCACAAGGGAGACAACCAGACATTTTCCCGAGATGACGAAACAAGCAGTACACAACATCACCAACAAACTAATTTTGCCTAAAAATCTGGACATCAATCTAATCAAGCTTTAGTGTTGACTTCTTCTTTACAGAAATAGACTTGTGGAACAGGTTTAAACAGAAAATTATCAGCCAAGTCCAGAATGTGGGACATTCTACAAGACAAGTGACCTGATTTGTTAGCAAATCAATAATTAGTGTGGGGAGAAAAGGATGAGGGAAGAAATGTCCTAGAGTTAAAAAGCTTTGAGGTGTAACAATCAAAAGCAATATGAGTGCTCCGTTCCAATCCTGATTTGAAGAACCTGTAAAAAGACATTTTCTAACTAACAGAGGTGAAATCAATGCTGAGGAGATTGGGAATTCTATACTCACCCCTTGATATCTGCTGTTCTAACACTGCACATTCAGCTACTCCCTAATTGAAAAGAGCAGGATCCATCAGCAGAACAGGTATCCATTCCCAGGTATCCAGCTCCACGCAACAAGGGAAAATCCTCAGGTAAAACGATTCAGATCATTCATTGTTGACAGAACAAGAGGTAATTTACAGGCTACTCTGCCAGTAATTTTTGCCAACAGGTATCAAGCAGCCCCAAATTTCATGTGAAATCCATTCATGCAAAAAGCATGAAATCACTGCTCTGAGAAGGTAATGAACATCTGAAGCAAAAGGGGACCTATAAATTGAGAGAGAAGAAAAAGATGGACAAAACCCAGGTGGTAACTTAGATTTTGCATTCTTGAGTGGTGCTCCACACCAGCACCTCTATTCCCTGGAGCACTTGGTATTGTTTAGTTTTTTTGGTCTTTTTATAAAAATTGAGGTATAACTTATGCAAAGCAAAATGCACACACCTTACGTACACAGCTCCTTCAATTTCTACCTCCTACAATTATAATTTCCTTTGGTTTGGCTTTCCAGTATAACATACCCTTTCTTCAAGACTAGTGCTGGTCAGAAGCAAGCCTGGCATGCAAAAACAAACACAATGGAACCTGCTTCCAACTTCTGAGCCCTGCATCCTGGTGGCCATGCAGCGGTCTAGCCAGGACACAAAGAATAAAGTTGAACAGAATCCAATGGCAACTAAAGATATGGCTTCTTTACTGCACTTTTTAAGTCTCTACCTCTGCCCCCAAACCCTACTTCCCCAAAGTCACAGTTCAAATCATAGAGTTTTTAACCTACTGCTCTCTGGAACTGTCCAATGGGTTTGGAATAATGGTTGCTCACTTGTGTCAGTTTTGAAGACCTAGCATTCCACTAGTTAATCATCTTTTAAAACATAGCAGATTCCCCTGTGGTTCTAACCATATACAGATATTGATCAACTTATGACCTATGCAACTTACAACCATTCAACTTTACGACCACTCAACTTTACGACCACAATCGCTAGCCACGACTACTCCACATCTGGAGCAGTTTTTGTGTGCACCTGTATTTTGTAATTTTGTACGTTTTGCAAATATTAAACCATTTGTACTGGTAATGCAGTATTTTACTTAAACCTGACGAATGTAAAAATGAGAAACAAAATGGTGTAGAGATAATACAAATGGCATAAAATGAACTAAGAAAATTATAATATATAACAATAATGAAAGAAAATTATGATAAAATATGACTTACAGATTTTTATAACATCATTTCACAGTACTGTACATATAGCCTATTGAACTTACGACTAAATCGTGTTACGACCGGTCTATCGGAACCAATTGTGGTCGTAAGTCGAGCCCTAGCTGTAAAGAGATTAGAAAAGATTTGAAGGAAATCTTTTTAGATCAAAATTTAACGCTGTTAATTTTTTACTCTTAAAACTAGATATTTTAAATTATTTTAAAATGGCGTTTTAATTTGCTAATTTGAACTAAGAAACTGGGACTATAACTAAAAACCCCTAAAGATGACAGATGTACTACACTTAAATGATTAATTTAATGATGCTACAATTCCATTTTAAAAAATCAGGAAGCTATGATACCAGTAAAAAATGCCTTACCAGAGACCAAGGGCAGAATACTGATATAAAGTTAGCCCTGTTCCAAAAAGATTATTGCTCAACATGGCTAAAATATATAACTAGCTCTTACCAAGCTACTTGATAATCTTTTAAAAAATATATAGACTGAAAGATATGAGATGTTTAAAATCTTTTCAAATTTTGCAGGTATTTATGATACACAAAGACTGCCTCTGCAATAGAGAATATGAAATCTTCCAACACAGATTATATGTGAATATGAAAAAGAATACCATTTAAATATAAAATTGTTACATGAAGGAGAAAATGTATTCATAAAAAACATAATTAAAGCCTAACCAGGCAGTGGCGCAGTGGATAGGGCATCAAACGGGGATGTGGAAAACCTAGGTTTGAGACCCCGAGGTTGCCAGCTTGAGCGCGGGCTCATCTGGCTTGAGCAAAAAAATAAATAAAGCTCACCAGCTTGGACCCAAGGTCACTGGCTTGAGCAAGGGGTTACTCGGTCTGCCAAAGGCCCACGGTCAAGGCACATGTGAGAAAGCAATCAATGAACAACTAAGGTGTCGCAATGAAATACTGATGATTAATGCTTCTCATCTCTCTCCGTTCCTGTCTATCTGTCCCTATCTATCCCTCTCTCTGACTCTCTCTCTATGTCCCTGTAAAAAAAAAACAAAAAAGATAATTAGATAAACATCATGAAAAATGCATGATGCCTAATTAAATGCTATCCATTAATAAGGCAATAGCCTTGAGATAATTTGTACAAAAAGGTCATTTCTGGTAAATATAATATTTAAAACACAACTTAAATATAGAAGCTCTGCCCAATGACATAATTATATGTTTTCCATTTGGTGCCATCCTTGCTCTATGCCTAAGAAAGCTACTTCACAAATGGTCCACTTTAAGACACTATCATCTCCACTTGGCAATGCCAAAATCAAAATACAGTATAAATATTCTCCTTAAAACACCAAGTACAGATTTGCCTGACAAGTCAATTATTCTGAAGGTAAGTCAAAGTTTTATAGACACAGTTAAGGGAACACAGAGATAGGGCCCAAGTTTGATACCAGCTCTTACAGCACTAGGCAAGTGTTTTCGTCTCTCCATGCTTTAGTTTCCTTCCTCATTCGTGAAACACTAATAATGGTACTTACCTCCTAAAATTACTTGAAGACAATGTAAGATAATAAATAAAACCATACCTGGCATAATAGTGAATGTTCAATAAATGCTAGCTATTATTTTTATCATCATCTGAAGGCCCACCTCCGTGGAAATCATTTTCATCGGCCCAAAGTACCTCTTCTGACAAGGGCAAAGAATATTCCTTAAAAGCAAATGTGTTGTGCAAGAATGGATAAGCCTTAAAAACACTCTATGAAATGAACAAAGCTGGACACAAAAGACCACCTACTTTATGATTCTGTATATGAAGTATATGAAATTTTTCTACAAAAGGCAAAACTCAAGACACAGAAGATTAGTGGTTACCCAAGATGGAGGTTGGGAAAAGAACTTGACTGCAATGTCTAAAACTGGACTGGGGTGATGGATGTTGTTGGGAAAATACCTGTTAGGCTTGCTCACTTGTACTTGGCCTGATTGGTGCATGAGCCCATGGCAGAGGCATATGTGTATTCTCTCTGTAAGGCTAAGGGTGCTTGCTCTCAGGGGGTTGGTGGATTGCAGATTGCCTGCCCGCCACTGTGAGGGGCCATTTTGCTGTTCCTTTGCCTGAGAAGCCGTTGGCCCTGCCCGTCCGAGACTCTATTAAACAGGAATGGTACAAAGCTTTCTGGCTCAGCAGTTTCTCTCCCATCTGCCCAAATCCAATGTGCCTGGCCTCGGCCACTGACATTACACTTGCTGAAAGCACGAATTTACTAAAATGATGCAACTGTACACATAAGATGGGTGAACTGTATGGTATGTAAGTTATTTCTCAATAAGGCTATACAAAAAAAGGATGTGTTTTGAAAGTGGTGCACAGTGTAACAGTTCACGCCAATCTGTTATAACAAATTCAACTATTTCCACAGTACAGCAAAAACAGGTGAGCACACAAGGCTTGGGCAAGAACCAGACTTGGCTTCTAATCCTGCCTTTCTTCCTAGGTCAAACTTCTTATTTCTCTGACTCTCGGTTTCCACATCTTAAAAATGGGAATCGCCTGACCTGTGGTGGCGCAGTGGATAAAGCGTCGACCTGGGAACACTGAGGTCGCCAGTTCAAAACCCTGCACTGGTCTGGTCAAGGCACATATGGGAGTTGATGCTTCCAGCTCCTCCCTTTCTCTCTTACTCTCTGTCTCCTATCTAAAATGAATAAAATAAAAAGAAATTTTAAAAAAAGAAATTAAAAATGGGAATCATAACAGCATTAATGCTAGAGAGTGTTGTGAGCATTATATATCTTCCCCCAGGTTTCCCATATCAGTAAGTAAGTAGCACCACCCTTCACCCAGGTGACTAGGTGTCACTCAAGATTGGGAGGGGTCTTGCTCCATTAAAAACACCACCTCCTCTCCTACCAGAGTCTAGCCCTTTGACCTGATCTACCTTTCTCATAGCACTGACACTAGCTAGAATTCTATTATCTATGTATTTGCATTCTGCCTTCCCATGAATAAGAACTCCACACAAACAGGAATTTAGTCAGTCGTACACACTGCCGGATCCATAGACTCCCAGAGTCTGGCACAACACCTGGAATACTTACTAAATGAATGAAGAAATTTTACAAAGTCCTGAGCACAATGCCTGGCCTGCCAGGGAGGAAGTGCTCAAGAACAGTTAGGTGGTAATAACAAAAATAATATTACATTTATTATTCTATTTCACAGACAAGAATATGGAAGCTCTTCTAGGTTAATTGACTAACCCAGATGGAACCCTAAGTCTGACAGTTTCCAGGATGCGTATTTCCAGTCCATGAGTGCAGAATAACTGATGTTCCCAACATAGCAGGAACCTAAAGTGAGCCAGTTCTCTTTACCATTCTGTACCCTGCCTCTTGTCATTCTCAAAAGAGTCAGCCTTATCCCAGAGGGTGGCCCTCATGCAATCAGAACCCTAGGGCAGTGCTGACACTAACAGCTTACAGGTATGGGTGCACCACCAGTTATAAAAAAAAAAGGCTTTCATTTCGCGCTTTTTTTTTTTAACAGCTGATAACATTTCACTCCCAAGACCCTATAAGAGTTGGGCAAGTGTGATTGTCTCCATTTTACAGATGAGGAAACAAATAATCTGCTTAAAAGTCATATACTAAAAAGTAGGAAGCTTGGGCCTACAATTCTGAAACTTTAAAAAGACGAGGCCTCTCATCCATTTAAAAAGGAAATGAAAAGGACCCTTACTAAAACTTAACCTATTTCAAATAACATTAAGTTATAAGGAAAAGAATATTACTTTAAAAGTCTTGCTACATATGCATATGCACAATGACATTTTTAACTTCCTCTAGGACATGGAAATTTTAATACATGCACATCAGACATTCATAAAGAACTGCTGATTATGCATACTGCAGGAGTTTATAATATGACAATTTTGTAAACTCATTAGCATGCATCAGCCCAGAGGTCTGAAAAACCTGGATAAAATGTTAGATTTAACGTGCTTTGTGTTTCATGTATTAATAACGACACAGAAAAGCTTATGCCACTGTCTCAGCCCTCTCTCCTATACACTTTATTAGGACAAAACTTGTGTCCCAGAATAGAATGAAACATGCCATTTCCAATATCAAAGTCAGGTTATCTTTACAAAACTCCCAAAGGCAGAAAGGCACCCTGAAGAAGCAGGTGAAGAGAGAAGGGAGAAAGTCACCCACATGTCCCTCATCAGTATCTTGGCATCACTGCTGCTAGGTTACTAAAAGTTGAGTCAAAAGACATGGGCAATAGCACAAAAGCCTAAACACCCTGACCAGCCATGTCAGGGACCATGAGTTTGGGGCTTCATGACCTTGCATTTGCCCTCACCTTCCTGTAAGAGGTATATCTTACTAAGTTTGCCTCACTATTGAGAGCACTAGAGTTGCCAAGAGTTCTGTGACTCGCTGGAGGTCACAACACTGGGGTCTGATCCTAACTCAGAGTGACTGACTTCAAAGCTTTAAACCGTTCCCCTACACCTCATTAAAAAATGTACCCTGTTTCCCAATCCTACCCTTTAGTCCACGGCTGGCACTGTGGACGGCTATACTCAATAGATGTCCCAGTGTAACATAAATCAGCAATGACAACAAAAAAGGACAATAGAGAATGAAGTGACAAAATCTTCCAGCTTGCATGTACCCACAACCGGCCTGGGTATGGATAGCTGGTCTGCCTGCATTTTTTCTATCTTGTTTTTGGAGGACACTTGCCAGCACATATACAACCCAGAAGGCTCTCTGGGCTCAGCATTCCTCCCATAAGACTTCTCATCCTAAGGACTACTAAAGATTAATGATCTAGTAGCAGGAATAGCACCAGATAGCCCAGAGGCTCCTATACTTCAAGACCTCTAAACAGGATTTTCTTCACACTCCTAAACCCCAAGACTTTGCCATCATAAGTAACGTTACTGCCATCAACCACGCCTCCATCCCACCTCCTCATACACACACAACACTACAGAGCACAGAGAACGGTCATTGCTCTGTACCAGCTGCGTCATTCACAAAAAAACCTCTGACAGAACCTCACCCTGTTAAAGAGCTCACCTACTGTGCTGAAGCAAATCTGCCTGTTTCTGTACCTCTTCTGTGTTCCTTCCTATACTTCACCTGAGTTTGAAATATATTATTAAATAAGTCTTGCCACAATTTCCCTACAAACCTGTGTCAGATCTCATTTGTACCAGAACCTCTGGTGGTCATAGATGCAGCCGGTTAACCTCTGCATAACACTAGTCTTCAACATCTGGGAATTCCTCAGAATAGCTCAAGACACCACTACCCCACAACTGCCTGGAGGGTTACCTTCAGAGGGTACACTGGAACAATATCACTTCCCCAGTCCTTCCTCTAGACCAGTGGTTCTTAACATTTTTTGAGGTACCGAACCCATCAGTTTCATATGCACATTCACTGAACCCTTCTTTAGTGATAAATAAAATATGATTTTTTTTCCAAATTTAGTTTTGCCGGTGAGAGACTAGAATTGCTCAACTGGCATTGCATATCATGCAGACAGGATGCTGACTCCCATCCCGTTCCATGATACATGTGAATCCATGTTGTACATATTCGTCCAACCGCTTTCTTTTTTTGCTTGACATATTTAGTATGGATTAAAATATTAAGAAAGAAACCACACGACGTGCAACTACGACAGCCGTTGACTACTGCGCGCACTAAATTCCCCACAGCACTGGTTGGCCAAGCAATGTAACGTGATCCTCTGCAGCAAGTGATGGCCAAGCAGGGCGTGTCATCACGACTTTACACAAGTGTGTCTTTACCTCCACGGCAGAGGATTCTCGGAACCCCTGAGATCGACTCTTCAAACCCCTAGGGCTCAATAGAACCCAGGTTAAGAACCACTGCTCTAGACAAATGTGAACAACCAAGATCCCTCCACCTTGCTCTTAAACTGATGAGCCCTGAGCAAATCCCACTCATTTCCCTCCATGCCTCTCCCAACCTGGCCTTCATCTTACAGCCAGGAATCCATATCTAAGGCCTTCTCTGTGATTTACATTATCCTTTTCGAGTTATCATAATTCACAAAGTGCTACTTACGTCTCACAGCTCTCAACTGTCATTAAATAATTTTTGCATAATTTCGTGCAGTTCTTTAAATATCTCCCTTGCCTGTCCTGCCATGAGGGACCCCATCAGTCTCGTCACCTGCAGTATACCCAATGTTAGGCCAGCGTGGTGTACAAGCAGCTCTGAGTAAATGTCTGTTAAATGAAGGAGTGAAGGAAGAGCAACGTTTTCCCTATCAATCTGAGAAACCACCCACTGCAGACTTACCAGGACTAAATGGCAACCTACACCAGTTTGCCAAATAAGTTGTTTCCTTTACTGACAGGGTACTGGAATCAATATCAGATGGGTAAAAGTACGGATGCCTTCTGGCTGAGCTGTAAGTATATACTTAGCATAAGGAAAAGTTCAGATGGATAAGGCCCAGTACTTCTTGAACTAGAAAGGAAAAGAGGAGAAAAACGTTTTGCTTCAAGAAAGAAAAACAAAAGTAGGTCTAGATTAGAAAAGGAAATTACACAAGATAAGGAAGGGCAGTCTCACCCAGTCACCCTTTCACCCAGCTGTGTGCTGTGCACAGACTTCACAGGGCAGAGCTGCTTTACCACACAAGGTGAGAGGCAAAGTAGACCCGGCCCACAGCTACTTTCTCTGCTCTTAAAGAAAGGTAATTAACGACTCCCCAAGATATCTGGGGACTTCTATAAGTGCCTGAAATTTAGATGTCACATAACCAAACTTTAAATAATTAAGAAATCAAAGGAAAGAGGGAAGGAAGGGAGGAAAAAAGGGAGGGAGGAAAGAAAGGAAAGAGAAAAAGAAGGGAGGAAAGAAGGGAAGGAAGGAAGGGAGGAGAGAAGGGAGGGAGGGAGGAAAGGAAGGGAGGAAAAAAGGGAGGGAGGAAAGAAAGGAAGGAGGGAAAGAAGGGAGGAAAGGGAAGGAAGGAAGGGAGGAAAGAAGGGAGGAAGGGAAGGCAGGAAGGAGGAAAGAAGGGAAGAAAAATGAGAAGGGAAGAAAGGAAGGAGGAAGGTAAGAAAGGAAGGAGGGAAGCAGAGAGGGAGGAGGGACAGTGTCTATCCTACTACAGTTCAGGAACAGGATTTCTCATAGTACTACTCTCAAGCAAAAAGCAAATCTACTTTTAAATATTTCAGGAATGGACTCTCCAATCCACACGGATATGAGGCTGGCCATCACAAATAGCCATAGCAAGGCCATCACACTGGGCCACTGACAAACTTTTTCTCCTCCCTGCAGGCAATGTTACAAAATAAGAGTAAAGCTACTGAACTCTGACCTCAGATCCAGCTGCTTACATTGCCCAAGGCCACAGAGGGTTGAAAAATAAGATTTAGAGGTTCTGGTATTTTCTATTCAGGTTTCTTCTTTGACTTTTATATGTAGAAAGATACCATTATTTTAAAAGGAATGCTGATCACCACAGACTACATATTTCACACATTCATTTACATGTCACAACTGCACATACCTAAGTATGCATGCACATTAAGAAGCCTCAAATGAGAAACAGGAACAAAAATTGCACCTGATAGTACATAACCACAACTTCCTCCTTTAAATTCTTCTAATCTCAAAGAGTATTGCATCATCCTAATGATCAATCTACTTCTAAACGGTTGTCTCCAAGAGCTTTTACTTTGCACATTGGAGAAATGAAATACTTGAAAATTTTACAAGTGAAAATAAAAGTATATAATAACAAAAGCATTCAATGGTTAATCAATGTGTTGGTTGTTGTTTATGTTTTGGTTTGGTTTTTCCACAAAACACACACACTCAAAACTTACTTAATTTACTTACTCAATGCAAAGTCTTTCAGAAGCAAGCACGCACCCAGCTATAAAACCACTGGTATGCTTGTGCTACAAAAATGATTCTTTCCAATATTTATGTCCCATGAATCTCAATTTTAATTTTTAACTATGTTTAAAGCTGAAAGACAGACTTCTATTTAAAAAGTCAACCCCAAAGTATTGCTGAAATCTATAAATAGTTCACAAAACTTTTCTGTCGGTCTACTGTTCAAAAGTGGAACTTGCAATGTTTTTTCTTTGTTCCCTCCCCTTTCTGTACAGGTGGTTATTTGCAAGGATATAAGAAAAGATAGTTAAACAACTTGTTGATATTAATCCTGTGTGTAAGTAACAAACCACTACTGTAGAAATATGGTTATTCAATATATTTTAGTCTGATGTGACTGGTAAAGATGAAGAGTCAGTAACTCCCTCATTTGTTCACACATTCTTTCTTTCTTCTCTCTCTCTCTCTCTCTCTCTCTCTCTCTCTCTCTCCCTTTCATACACAGACACAGACACACAAACCATGGCTGCCCAAGTCATACATCAATCAAAGATGTCTTCACCCTCAGGTTGTGTCTTGGTGGTTGGGTACATGAGTGAACTTTGCTTAATGTGCTTTTTCAATTTTTAATAAATATATATAACATTATGCTTAAAAGTTTTCAACGTAAAAGTACTAACACTAAGAAATATTTAGAATACACTCATTCCAATAAAAAAAAAGACTGCTCTACTGGCATTGACTAAGTAAGGTCTTGGAGGGAAGGAAGGACATGGTACCTTGCTGGAGACAGAGAGATCTGCCATCTATCCTCTCAAGCGGATCCTGTCCACATTTCAGAAGGGGCTTTACCGAACCCTACCCATTAGGTTAAAACTTAGCCATCAGCATGCATGCCATCCCCGAGCGACTTGGCGATGCTTGGGGTGAAACTAGGAACCTAAATTTTAGGATTTCTTAGGGGCTGACGCCATCCAAGATACTGGGTTCACTGGAGCGGTAGGAGAGGAGATATGTCAAAATGAAAAAGTTACTTACAGCCTCGAAACAGTGCCACTGTCATCTTTAAACCAGCGGGGCAACCCCCCGCGGCCCCTCCTTTGTTTGCCCAGGCGGCGGCTCCCTGGGTCTCCAGAGCCCGCGTCCGGTCGCCCGGGGCAGCGAGGCGCGAGCCGGGCGCCGAGGACCTGGTATCTGGCCTCGCGTGGCGAACGCTGTGGGCAGCGCATTCCCGCTCCAGACGGGGGTCTCTCCATTTTCAGGCCCGAGGACGCAACAATAAGCCAATCGGCGCGGCAGCCCGGGCTCCTCTCCCTCGTTGCGCCCCCTGCCTCCCCAGCACCTCTGGGCCCGGGGTCACCACCCCGGGCCCCCGCCACGCCCCGGCCCTGCGCCGTCCCCGCGCACGACGCTGGGTGACCATCGCGCCCAGCATGCCCACCGCCCAGGGTCAGGTCGCCTTCTCGCGCTCGCAGCAACCCCCGCCTCATAGTCCGCGCCGCTCGCACTGTCGGCCGCGGGGAGAAGTAGCCCGGCGGCCCTGCCCGTCCGGGGGTTTCTGGGGCCAGGGCTTGGGGCAGGGCGGGGGCCGCGCAGTCTCCCGGCGGGCACCCCGCCTCCCCGAGCTCCCAGTCTTTGTGTGCAAAGTAAGTGCGGGAGGCGAACCTACCTCAGCGCGCGCACAAAGGCGCTCCGCTCGCTCCCCGGCTCTCGCTCCCGGGGCTGTGGCGGCGCTCAGCGGCCCGGACACTCAGGGCGGCTGAGGCGGCTAGTCCAACGTAGCGCGGTTCTTTCACACTCTGCGGCCCCGCGCGTCCGAATTAAGTGGCGGGGCGGGACCAAGCTCCTGAGGCCCCGCCCCCTCCCCACCCCGCCTTGCTACGCTGGCCTGGATCCCAGCGTTCCCGCTGCCGCGTGGGGAGTGTGGACTGCTCCCTGCGACGCGGGAGCTACGGGAAAGTCTGGGGATTTGGTTCCGGAAGGTTTTCCTTATGTCGTTTTAGTTTCATTGACTTTGGAAAGTCTCGAAGGAGGAGAGGGAATGTTGGAGGGACAAAACTGTCACCAAGTGGGAGAGAAATGGGAAATCGAAGGTCGGTAGCTGAACTCCATCTCCAGTCCACCGTATGCCTGCGACGCTCAAAGAGGACTGTCCCCATTGAAATCTTGCTACTACGCCACGGAAGAAAACTCAAAAGGAATAAGGGAGGAAAAGGAAATAGATCTGCTGTAATTCTACAAATTTCAAGCTGGAGTTTTAAACCCAGTGACCTGGGAATTTATTCATATTCAGCACACTCTTCCACTCCCTCCCCATCAGAAGGTAATTAGAGATTTTAATTTGTGCTCAAAGAGAAGAGTTTGTTTTACCTCTTTTTCTCTTGATTTTCTTTTTTCTTTCGGTATTTATTTATTTATTTATTTATTTATTTTAGCTCTCTGACAGTAAATTAGTTCTCTGCCCAAGCCTAAGACTTAAATTATCATCTATGTACTTAGTAGGTCCAAAAATGGGAGATACCCATTTCAGAGTCACAAACAAGGACAGAAGATTGATGAGCTTTAGATCAAAAGTGATTTAATTTTCTTGGAATCAGATGAATAAGTGTTTATTCATTGGGAAACTTTTCTGACTAAAACAGCTTGGTTCATGATTACACAGAATAGTCCTATCAGTTACAGATTTCAATAAACAAACTACTCCAAAGGTGCACTGAAGCCACATCCCTTTAAGGAACTGGCCCTTCTTAGTTCTGTGAAACCCAACGAGGGGAATCACCAGCCACAGGATTTAGAAAAAGAAAAGCTACTTCTTAGCCCAAGAAACTGCTTGGGTACACTTCATTCCCTGTGCTTCCCACCAGTCTTCCTTCTCTCCCCATCCTTGCAGTGTGCTATTTTTATTCTTGACAAAGGGTCCAGGAGTCACTAAAATAGAACCTTGGATCCAGACCTCCAGACCAGATTTTTTCTTCACTCCTCACATGGGATTCAATTCCAAGTCCTGTGCATTCTATAGGGTGCCTATATAGCCCCATCCCCATATCATTGGCACTGCCACAGTTGACCTTTGGCATCTGTCACCACACTGTGCCACTGGTCTCCCAAGAGTCCCCAGACTCACATTACCTTTTCTTCGAAACTGCTTTTCCAGTGAACTTTCCAAATGCAAATATGCCCATTATCTTCCTCTTTATTTTTATTTCTACATTTAAAAAAATTTTTAATTTATTTACTTATTCATTTTAGAGAGGAGAAAGAGTGAGAGAGAGAGAGAGAGAGAGAGAGAAAGGGGGGAGGAGCAGGAAGCATCAACTCCCATATGTGCCTTGACCAGACAAGTGCAGGGTTTCAAACCGGAGACCTCAGCGTTCCAGATCGATGCTTTATCCACTGCGCCACCACAGGTCAGGCCAGTTCTTCCTCTTCTTAAACAGGGGTGCTCAATTTCAATTACATGATCAAGTCCAAGCATCTTAGTACAGTATCCCAAAGGTCAGCATACTTCTTGACATCACTGTGAGCTCTTTTAACATTCCCCAAACACCCAGGGCTTCACTCAGCCAAAGTGCTGTATTTGCTAAATGGCCCTGCTCTATTAATATGAAGACTCGATGAAAGAATCTGTCACTCTTCCCCATGCCTCCCCTCTACCTAGCATACTTTAACCTCCACCCCTTCACCTCCCAAGAGTTTCTCTCCTCTCTGAGACCCAGGTTTCTCTAAAAAGCCTTCCCTCCTCTGCTTAAACTGAAGGAATATTGTCTGCCCTTCCCACACTTAGTACATACAGTCTTGTGATTATTGCATTGTATTGTAAATGTGTGCCTTCCTGGAACAGATTTGGTGCTTGATATTTATACATATCTGTACATCCTTGTGCTTAACATAGTGTCTGACATATAAGAAGTGTTAGGGACTAAATTGGGTCTCCCGCACCCCCGAAATTCACATGTTGAAACTCCAACCCTCAATGTTATTTGGAGAAAGGGCCTTCAGAGAGGTAATTAAGGTTAAATGAGGTCTTAAGGGTAGGCTCCTAATCTGATAAGACTGGTGACCTTATAAGAAGAGGAAGATACACCAAAGATTCCACTCGGTCTGTGCACACAAAAGGAGGAAGCCATATTCAGAAACAGCTAGAAAGCCCCATCTGCAAGCCAGTAGGAGGTCTCAACAGAAACCAGCCCTACTAGCACCTTGATCTTGGCCTTCCAGCCTCCAGAACTGTTAGAACATAAATGTCTGTTGCGTAAGCCACTGTTATGGCAGCCCAAGAAGACAAAGACAAGGAACATGCATTAGCTTCTGGATTCTAACTTTGAAAAAGTATTAACCTACCAATGAGCCTGTAATGACCCTCAAAATAGCCTGGACAAACTTATATGATGCCAGGACAGTGGGCAGAGTGTTTGGATGTGATAAGTGACCACACAGCCCTTTTCCTGCCCTGTGAGAGAAATAGAAACTTGCAGCTTATTCCATAGTCTGACATATAAATATCCAGACTATCAGCCATACCTTCTCACATCAGGAACCACAATTTCTCTTAAACCAAAAACAATAAGAGGAGATCAAACATTACTTTGAACTTCTTACATCAAAGCTTCATTAAGGAAAGGATACCAACACTCATTTATTTTAAATAAGTCCTCTATTTGGGGGCTGAATATCTCACATTCTTCGGGACTCTTAGGGGAATTTTGATCCATGTAGGATCAAGTATCCACTTTGTTTTGGGGGCCCTGGAGGCTCTGGGTGGGCCCCAGAAATAAGAACTTTATGATTATGGACTAGAGTGATATTTATTTTTGTATCCATGCCATCTACCAACAGTGCCTGAAACATAGTGTGTGATAGATGTTTGTCTGATGAATAAGCCTTTATTTTCAGGGCATAGATAGATTCCCCAATGCCAGGTGACAACAAACTCTCAGCCAGAGTCTGACATCCTATAGATTTTATATTCTGAATGTAGACAGGACTCCAGGAAATGTCAGGTAAGCCAGTAGCCCAGGCACCTAGTGCTCTACATGAGTTTCTGCTCCTGGGCTGACACAGTTTATTAGGCACAGGGAGGGCCTTTGTGATTTGCTTTTTCCAAATCCAAAACAGAGAAAATACTGCTCTGAATAATTTTTGATTCACTTAGCCCATCATTGATGGTAGAGTCTCTAATCTCACCTTACTGGAAAACATGCACAATAATTTTCCCACAAGGTTACACATATCTTCACCTTTATCCTCACCCTTTAGTTTTGACATCTGCAGGACTTTTAAGTTAATTCCTCAGGAAAACTGAAGAAAGCAGAGACAACATTGGGGGACATAAAGTGGACCAAAGCAAATCAATTTGGAATGTTATGTTGTTTTTCCATTTGCTACTTTGGTCATTTTTCCAATGCACTACCTTGAAATTGTTGCTTTATGCCCTAACCAGCATCCTAAAGAGCTCCAAAGGGGTGAGAAGAGTTTAACAAAGCCCTAGAGAAGGGAAATTTATTTTTATGTATATACTCTTTTGTATCTTAAATTTTGCACTGTGTACATGGACATTTGAATAGATAACTTATTCAAAAAGATAGAAAGTTTTAATTTTAAAATCATATTTTTAAAACCATGTTCTATAATGCCTATATCAGTTATCTTTTACTGCATAACAAATAATGGCTTGAAATAAGAACTAATGGTTTGCTCACAAAGTTGTGGGTTGCAATTTGGGGAAGGCTAAACTGGAGCAGCTCGCTTTTGCTCCATTTGGCCTTAGCTAGCTAGGCTCTATCATGCATTTGCAATCAGTTGGGAAGTCAACCGGGGACCAGCCTGTCCTGAGTGGCCACTAAGTCCAGATGTTAACTGGAGCTGTCTGCTTGGTTGTCCTTCAGATGTCCCTCACACGGCTGTCAGCCGGCTCACTGCAGCCTCCTCACCGGGCAGCTGGACCCGAGAAGGTGAAAGAGGAAGCTGTAAGGCCTCCCAAGGTCTAGCCTCAAGGTTATTCTACCACTCAAAGATATCCCAGAGCCAGCCCAAACTAAGGTTTAGGGAAATAAACTCTACTCCTCAGTAGTAGAAGAGGTAGTCTTATTACAAAGGGACCCGAGTACTAAAGTAGGAAGCATTGTTGTGACCATCTTTGCAAACAGTCTTCCCCTGACACAGTTGTGGAACTACACGCTGCAGGATAACCATGATAGGTGATAACAATAGTTTTAGAAGAAAATATCCTGAATATAAACAAGCCAAAATCCCTTTGCAATTGAACATGAAACCCACAACAGATAAAATAAAGAACTAAGGCTTAAGGACTCTAATGAAACTAAGGTTGAGCAGGTTCTAAATGGGTGTATTAGTTACTTATTGCTACATAACAAATTACCATAGACTTAGCAGGTTAAGATAACACTCATAAATTAGCTCACCTTTTCTTTAGTTCACACACTCCTTAGCTGGGTTCTCTACTTAAGGCCTCCATCTTGGAAATCAAGATCTTGGCAGAATTCATAGTTCATCTCAGGTAGACTTTGAGGTCCTATTGGCTGAATTCAGTTTCTTGTGATTGTAGGACTGAAGTCCCTGCCTTATTGGCTATCAACTGGGATCCACTCTCAGCTTCTAAAAACTGTGCACATACCTTACCATGTGGCCCTCTCCATCATCGAGTCAGCAATGGCACAAGAAATCCTTCCAGTGCTTCCAATCTTCACCTCTTTCCAGCTGTGCATCTAGAGCCTGCTTTACAGTGCTTACATGATTAGGTAAGGCCCACCAGATCATCTGTCATATGGTCAACTAATTTGAGACCTTTACAACTGCAAAATTCCTTCACAACAGTACCTAGATTACTGTATGATTAAATAAATGAGAAAAGGTGTGTGTACATGGAGGGCCAGAAATCTTGGAGCCGATCTTACAATTCTGCCTATACCATCAGGAATATAGATAGATGGATAGACACACAGACAGATATTGTTAGTATAAAACATATGTGAGGGCAGGCAGAAGATGGGAGCTGTTGGGAGATATCACATACAAGCTCATCAGTTACTTAAGGTAAATCAGAAGCCAGGCCTAAGAAGGAATTCTGATTGGGTAATAACTACTGTATTTTTCGCTCCATAAGACGCACCTGACCATAAGACATACCTAGGGTTTTAAGGAGGAAAGTAAGAAAAAAAATATTCTGAACCAAATAGTGTGTTAAAATATTTAATAAAATACCATATTTTTCACTCCATAAGACATACAGGCATTTTCCCCTCCACTTTTGGGAGGGGAAAAAGTGCGTCTTATGGAGCAAAAATATGGTAGTTCCTGTAAAGCTCAATAGATAAAAAGTTTTCATTAAATCCTAGTGACCTGATTATTGAAATAGAAAATGACAAAGAATATTAACTAATTTTATCAATTAAATTAAGTAATATGAATATGATAACATTTTCTTTATTTTGCTTAACTAGTTTGCACTGTTTTTGCATAATGGTAACATGGAGATAATAATTCTCAATAAAGACACTTATAGAACTCATTTGTGGAAAATTTTTGTCAAAGGATGTGTGGCTTCCCAAACAAATATAGTAAGTATATACCTTTAAAAATTAGTAGTACTTAGAAAGGATCAAAATGCTATACCCAAATCAAAAAGAATGTGCAAAATCATGAGGTGTTATGTTAAAATAACCTCTTTGCATGAGCATTTAAGGAATGGAATAATTTCACTAAATATGCTTAATAGCTCTGATGAGAAAAATGAATATATCCTCCCCTTTAATAGTTATCCACTACAAAATGTTTGCAAAACTGACATCAGAACTGGAGTTCATAAATATTTCTGGAGAGTATAAAGTTTAGGAGTTTTAATTTCAAAACATTCATTGATGAGTGGAGCAGTATTCTCAATAAGACAACAAAGGGGTTGTTTTGCTTGTTTATTATCTGTTTGTTTATTTTGGTAGCTATGAAATGCCTCCCAAGGCAATAGTTTTATTTCCCCAGGTTCAGAAGCCAGGTGGAGACAATAGAGCATCTTTTGATCCAATTAAAAATGTGTGCACGCGCACACACACACACACACACACACACAAAACATTTAATGGATGTGTTGCCTAAAAAGCTTAATTTAAATTTAACAAAACATTTGCTCTTTGTTATTTATCACTTTAAAATCAAATGTGTAAATTAAATCTAAAATGGTGATTAAGTTTGTAACTAAATATCACCTAAGAATCAAGAGAAATAGCTGTTAGTCACATAAACAACTACTGAATGATGCAAAGACCTGAGTTTCATGTCTTTTTCTTTATATAAATCAAAACAGAAAAATAGATTTTCTGAGAGTCTTCCTATATATTAAAACTAAAGTTTCCAAAAAGCAGAAGGGGGAAAAACACTCAAACTCCCATCCTGTCAAAAATATTAAGATATCTTAATAGTAGGTAATAATGCATTAAAGAAAGCCATCTTTGCATTTAAGTATAATAATTTCTATATGTTTTCTAATTCATATAACTAACATAAAACAAATGACCAATTCACTAAGAACATTCTAGATTTTGCTTCAACATTTTTTTTTGTTCTTCCTGATGTATATGCCAGATACACACATTTCTATTAGCAGGAAGTATCCCTTAAACCTCTTGTATTGTTAATAACTAGTTGAATGCCATTTATATATATTCACCTACCTTTTAAGCAATGAAATAAGTTCATGGAGTAGTGAAAAGAAAAGTGAGCTGGGGCAGAAGAGATCCCAGTCCTGGCCCTGCTATCACCAAGCTTTGAGACTTTGGACAAAATATTTAATTCACTGTGGATTTAATTCTTAATAATTCTATAGCAAGATATAGATATAGATAGATACAGATATAGACATAGTCTTCTGTATAAAACTGCAGCATTCTAGTATATATATGTATATATACAAAGATATATATATATATTAATATGCAAATTACAGCACTGATGGTGTGTCTGTTGTTGCCCAGGCTTGGCTGAAAAGGGGGCCTGCTCAATTCACTTTGAATTTGAAAGTAAAGTTCTAACTGCAGTTAAAGCTAAATGTTGCCACAGAAAGTTTGCTTATTAACTTTGCTTAGGGAACTGTATCACCCACTCATTGAAGTGCAAATTACTGGGCTTTTTGAGAGGTAATTTTCTTCTACTTGTTCCACCCAAGCTTAATGTGAATTAAAAGTCTACCTAATGTGAGCTTTAGCCAGATAATGTTAATATTAATACATGTTTGCACTTTATAAGGACTAAGAATGAATGAGAATAGGCTAGAGTCTACTGGGGCACCTAACTGCAATTCTGGGTATGTTTGTAATCTTTCCCATTCACCTCGCAAACAGCCATCATTCTTGCCTGGAACAACCTGCCTTGTTCTGGTTCTAACTTGCTCTGATGACCTCCCCTTTGCAAGTCAACAGTTGAGACACTTAGGAAACAGTGCTTTGACACGCACCTGCCTTACCCAGATTTCTCTCCACAACTGCTTAAGCCATCTGCTATCATCTACATCAGCGCATAAAGAATTACTTAAAAGGGTAAAAGAAGGGAAGAAATGCAAAAGTATAATGGAAATTATCTTTTTCTTTACCAGACCAATACTATTGACAAACCTCTGTCCAAAATGATGAGAAACAGAGACAAAGACACAAAGAAGAGAACAAGTAAAACAGTATTATAAATGAAAATGCAGACGTAACTACAGATACTCAAAGGCTAAAAATGGAATATGAAAACGCTATGAACAATTAACAATTTATTTGATAAGTTAGATGGGATGGTTAAGTCTTAGAAAAAGACAGCTTCTTCTCAGATATGATGACTCAGGATGAAATGAAAAATAGAATATTTCATAAACTTCCAATAAATTAGATCAGCAATTAAAATTTTCTCACAGAATAGGAGGAACCTAGTACTATAGAAATTGATTTTCAGAATGATTTCCTAATGTCAGTTCTTAGCTTGGCTAGAGATATTCTTAATCTTTTTGAGAGACAGTTTATCACTGTGACTAACAAAAAGCAGAACTTCTCTTTTCACTTTTAACTTCCCTACTTATCCGTATGCTCCCTTTCAAGAAGGCCCTACTAACCTGGGGTCCACAACATTGAGATGATCTTTATTTTCTCTCTCAGGCTCCAGATCCACTTAAGTCACAAAACCAAGCCGTTACTGTTATCATTTCTCTCATATCTACATTTTTCTCTCCACCTCTATCAAATTCTGCCTGAACCACAGATTCTTAATCCTCATTGAATGGACACCTGCTGGAATGAAAACTGCTTTCCTTCCAGCTGACCCACACAGTGTACACTACCACCCAAGACATAGCACCAGCAGACCCCCCCCCCCCCCAGGCTAACCGAGTACAAACTTACAGTGCTTCTCTCCTCAGATCCATAGCAGTGGCTTTTCTTTTATTAAAATTCAAAATTACTTCTTCTGTTAAGAAATGGTTTGCCGTGACCAATTAGCTCAGTCAGTTAGAGCATCATCCTGAAAGGGCAAGGTTGCTGGTTCGATCCCCAGTCAGGGCACACACAAGAAGCAACCAATGAATGCACAGCTAAGTAGAACAACAAATGAATGCTTCCCTTCCCCACCCTCTCTCTACTTTCCTCTCTCTGTCTCTTGAAAAATCAAACAATCAATCAATAAAAAATTAACCCCTGACCAAATTTGGAGTGTCATCCAAAGCACAGAAGTTGCTGGTTCAATACCCAGTCAGGACATATACAGGAACATTATATGTCATTATATTTCATATATTTTATGTCATTATATTTTAAGATTTTATTTATTGATTTTAAAGGCAGGAGAAAGAGAGAAAAGGGGTGAGAAATGGGAAGCATCAACTCATAATAGTTGCTTCTTGTATGTGCCTTGACCAAGTTAAGCCTGGGATTTCAAACCAGCAACCTCAGCATTCCAGGTTGACGCTTTATCCACTGCCCCACCGCAGGCCAGGCAAAATGATGCTGCTTTGCATTGCTACATATATTTTTTATATATTTTATTTATTCATCTTAAGAGAGAAGGGGGGAGGAGCAGAAAGCATCAACTCCCCATATGTGCCTTGACCAGGGAAGCCAGGATTTTGAACCGGAGACCTCAGGATTCCAGGTCAATGCTTTATCCACTGCGCCACCACAGGTCAGGTGCTACATTTTTCTTTTTGTTCTTTTACTTTCAATTTTATTTTCTATTGGTTTCAGATGTATAGCTTAGTGGTTAGACAGTGATATACTTTACATGTACTTTACAATAATATTTCCAATACCCCATTATAAAAAAGCTGTGGTAGCCTGACCAGATAATGGCACAGTGGACAGAGCGTTGACCTGGGATGCTAAGCACCCAGGTTTGCAACCCTGAAGTCACCGGCTTGAGCTCAGGCTCATGCGGCTTGAACACGGGTCACCGACTTGAGCATGGGATCATACACATGACCCCATGGTTGCTGGCTTGAGCCCAGTGGTCACTGGCTTGAAACCCAAGGTCACTAGATTGATCAAAGGGTCACTAGCTCAGCTGGAGCTCTCCTGTCAATGCACATATGAGAAGCAATCAATGAACAACTAAGGTGCCACAACTATGAGTTGATGCTTCTCATCTCTCTCCCTTCCTATCTGTCTGTCTCTCAAAACAAACAAACAAATAAATAAAAATAAAACAGCTGTGGTACATTTACAAAATGGAATACTACTTGACCATAAAAAAAGAATGAATCTTATTTTTGTGACAGCATAATAGCATAAGAGGCTATTATGCTCAGTGACATCAGTTAGAGAAAGACAAATACCATTCTTATTTATTTTTGAGCAAGTTATAACTTCTAATAATGGGATAAAAAATCAAATTTTTCATGTTATAGAGAAATTATCAAGTAACATAATGAAAAATGTCTTGGAGAACAGTGTCATGCCTTTAGTAAGGTGAGGGATGGTTGCTTTGCCATTTCTAGAGTCAAATATTATAAAAATTAAGTCCACAGTCCAGCTGATGTGAGTCTGTGTCCTGTATCTCCTGCTTCCCAGCTGAGTAACCTTGGCTAAGTTATTCAATTTCTCTAAGACTCAGTTTTCTCATCAGGAAAATGTGAGTTTATTCATTAATTTATTAAACAAGCATTTCTTGAGCATATTCGTTTTTGCAGGCACTGTTCTAATTTCTGAGAATACAGCAGTGAACAATACAGAAAAACATTCCCTGCCATTATGGGATATATATTCTAAAAAAGGGGAATCAAACAGGAAAGGAAGAATGATGGAAGAAAGGAGGAAGGAAGGAAGAGAGGGAGGGAGGAAGAAGGAAAGAAAAGCATATAGTTTGTCATATGGCCTTCATTACTGCTATGCTATAGAAAAAATAAAGCTGGGAAAGGGACGGAGAGTGATGGCAGGAATGTGTAATTTTAAATAGGGTGGCAAAGAAAGGTTTTTCAGGAAAATGATATTGAGCAAACACCTGAAGGGCATGAGGCAGTTCTTTCGCAGGCATCTGGAGGACAAGCTCTCGGAGCAGCTAGAATAGCAAGTACAGAGGTCTTGAAGCTGGCACACATGGCAAATTCAAGGCACAGCAAGAGTCCAGCGTGGCTGGAGAGCCAAACAGGAAACCAGGAAATGTGATAGATGATGGGGTCAGAGAGGTCATGGGAGGAGGGCAGAACAGATCACATAGGCTCCAGAAGATACATTAGGCTTTTTTACTCCCAACAAGCTGGGAAGCCACGGTGGGTTTGGGGCAGAGGAGAAACCTGGTCTGATGTGCATTTTAAGTAGATCACCTAGCTCCTGGTTTGAAAGTAGACTCAAGGAGAACTAGGTAGATTCCAAAAAAAAATATTTAGAAGGCTGTTGCATTGATCCAGAGAGGCAAGTTGGTGCTTTAAATGAGAGTGATAAGAAACAATTACATTATGGATATTTTGAAGGTAGAACCAACAGGATTTGCAACTAGATTAGATTTGGAAAGGGAGAAAAAGTGAGTCAAGAGTAACTCCAGGGTTGTGGGCTGGAGAATCTAGAAGGATATATTTCCCTTTTCTGAGAAGGAGGAGGCTCTGAGAGGAACTGCTTTTAGAGAGAACATGAGAAGTTCAACCTGAGATATGTTGAGTCCAAGATGCCCTTAACGATCCAAATGAAGATATCAAGTAAGTAGTTGAATATGAGTCTAGAGTGAAGAGGAGAAGTCCAAGCTGAAGCTGGAAATTTAGGAGCCATCAGTGCATATGTGATGCTGAATGCCAGGAGATTGCATATTTCACCAAGTAAGTGACTGAGCTTTGGACCTTGGGTCACCTCGACATAGAGAACTCAGGGAGATGAGTGGAAACTAAAAAAGCAGACAGAATAAATGGCCAGTGAAAGGATGGAAAAATAAAACTAAGAAAGTTATGTGATCTAGAGGCCAAGTGAGCCCAGTGTTTCACAGAGAGAGCGATCCAGTGAGAGGGGAACTGAGAATTGACTGTTGGGTTTACCTACTGATGTGTCTTTCACAGGGCAGCAGGAATGGGAACCTGACTGGGACAGCTCCAGGAAAGAGTGGAAGGAGTGGTACAGGAGACAGCTGGTCTGGGCAACGTTTTCTAGGGCAGTAAATAAAAGAGAATACACAGCCAAGAAAGTTTTTGTTGAATTATTTGGTTTGGTTTTTTTAAGTGGAAGAAATCAATGGCATGTTGAGATCTGTGCGTAATTTTTGTTAGATTCCTTGTAAGCTGACAGGAATGATCCTGTATGAGAGAATTAATGATTACCCTTACTGGCCTTTCAAACATTAAACACTAACCTGGCTAAAGTGAACACACTGTTCCAGCCAATTTTCCTCACTTCAGCATGAAAACACTTGCTCCCTCCTCTGAATCCTATTCATGACATTCCCTCTGACAGGAATACTGTTCCTCTACCTTTTAACAGATCCAAATTCTACCCATATATTATGTGTCAGCTGAAGTTCTACTTCTGCCAGGAGGCTTTCCTTAACTTTTGTAATCTAGATTAATTTCTTCCTTTATTTTACTTTTATAAAACTTAGTATTTTTAAAACATTTATCAACTGTCTTTATGTACAAAGGAGTGGGCTAGATTAGGGAAGTGAATAAGTTAAATAAGAAGCACAGTATCCACACTCAAGAAGTTAACAAACTTATCTGTTGTGCATTATAACTCTTTTGTGCATATTTTTTCGTAATTACCTTGTGAATCTTTTTATTCCTTTTTAATTTTGTTTTTCTATTCAATGAGAGGAGGGGAGGCAGAGAGATAGACTCCCACATGTGCCCTGACTGGAATCCACCCAGTAAGCCCACTAGGGGTGATACTCTGCCCATCTGGGGCGTTGCTCTGTTGTTTACCAACTGAGCTCTTCCTAGTGCCTGAGGCAGAGGCCCTGGAGCCATCCTCAGCACCTGGGGCCAACTTGCTCAAATCAAGCCATGGCTACAGGAGAGGGAAAAAGAAAGAGAGAGAGGAGAGAGAAGAGAGACGGGGAGGGGTAGAGAAGCAGATGGTGCTTCTCCTGTGTGCCCTATCTCGGAATTGAACCCAGGACATCCACATGCCGGGCCGATACTCTACCACTGAGCCAACTGCCCTGGGACTAAACCTTGTAAATCTTGAAGGCAGTCAAAAGTCAGTGTTGTCATCTTTTCAGTGTTTAGCACGAGAGAACCATTAATATAATAAAATTATTCAAATTATTTAAAATATTACTTCTAGTTATATGAGTAATTACCCCCAAAACCTTAGTTTAACAGTATTTTCCTCCAAACATAACAGTTATTTTAAATCTTTCTAAAAGATGTTAGACATTTCCCTTCTGTGTTTTATAAAGGTCCTTAGAGACAAAATTTTTCAAAAGTGATTCTGATTTCCTTGTGGAAGACAGAACTGGGTATCTTTATTGGGAATTTTGATAAAGCTGACCGTAGCGCACATTGTATATTTGGTGGAATAACTGTTCTTAACACTCAGTTTTATATGTAGGAAAATAATCTGCTAGGAGGTTCTAGGGAGCAATTGGAAACTTGTGCTTCAAAAAATATCAAGGCAAATGAAAACACAAGAGGCATTGTCTTTTTTTTTTTTTTTACAGGCACAGAGAAAGAGTCAGAGAGAGGGACAGATAGGGACAGACAGACAGGAACGGAGAGAGATGAGAAGCATCAATCACCAGTTTTTCGTTGCCGTTGCGACACCTTAGTTGTTCATTGATTGCTTTCCCACATGTGCCCTGACTGCAGGCCTTCAGCAGACCCAGCAACCCCCTTGCTGGAGCCAGTGACCTTGGGTCCAAGCTGGCGAGCTTTTGCTCAAGCCAGATGGGCCCGCGCTCAAGCTGGCGACCTCGGGGTCTCAAACCTGGGTCTTCCGCATCCCAGTCCGACGCTCCATCCACTGCGTCACCGCCTGGTCAGGCAAGAGGCATTGTCTTAACTGAGATTTCCACAAATCCCAGTGCTCTCTGATGACACAGAGGAAGTCCTGGAGGACTACTAAAGAGGTAAGAAGTGTGAATATGCATGAGCTGGAATCACACCAAGAAGCTGATAAAGGGTTTTTTTCCTCACCTCAGTCTGCCTGGAATTAAAAAAAAAAAAAAAACGTGGAAGGATCCAGTAAGTGTATTGTTGGCAGATTTTCTCCCAGGCTTACTGGAGAACACACAAAACTTTATTAAATTAAAAGAGCAATAATGGAAGATACATGTGAGTCCCTTATAATAGTTAAAGAAAGTGAGGAGTAGGAAAAATAAAGCAAAAATAAGATGTGCAGGTAAGCAGAGGAAAGCAGGAGGAGGAAGAGAAGGAAGGGGTGAAGGAAGGGGAGAGGAGAGGGAGGAGTAAGAAAATAAAGACAGGAAGAAGGAAGACAGAGAGGAAGAACTAATGGGGGCAAGAATACAGTGGGGTAAAGAAGAGGAAATAAAGAGGCTGGGAAGGAAAAGGAAGCTAGCAGGGAGAAAGATGTCAGATTCTGCTAAAAAAATTTTTTAAAGGTCATGCCCTGGTTTTACTGTGAGTTAAAGATTCAGGAAACAAACCTTCCTGTTGCATGTGTGTGATTCTTGTTATGTTCCTTATAAGTGCTTATTGTGTATTAAGATAAGAGTATTTGCAAAGAGAAGGGGGTTGGCCCTGAAGGCTGGGGCCCTTTCCTTGGGGAAGATACATGTTTGTTAAACTTGAAAAAGGAAGTGAGAGAGAGAGAGAGAGCGACTTGCTCAAGAAGGATTAAAGCCATGCAAGAGACATAGTCTAAATAAAAGGTGTCCATTAATATTATTTAACATAACATTGTATGTTCTGTCATTTGAAACTTAATATATCATAATTTCATAATTGATGGCTTCTTCAAATTGAAACATAGAAGTACAGAGTGGGGTAAAGTAGTTTTACAGTTGTGAATATGTGAAAAAATAGTTTATTTTTGTATTTTTATTTATTAATATTGTATTCTTTTCCATGTGAACAACTGTATACCTACTTTTGCCCCAGCCTGCATGTAGTTATCCATATTTGAGTTCAGATAGGTAGAACACTAAGTCCAAAGGCAGGACAGATGAAAACCAAGAGCAAATTGTTCTGGTAGGGAAGCAGAACACAGCCATGTCTGGGGAAGGGCTGTCAACAGAATAGACATAGGAAGTAGGAAACATTCAAATAGATGCCAAAAAACTAGCCCAAGGCCCACATAGGAGCCAAACTGGGGGCCTGTTGGCTGCACACCACTCAGGTTTTCTAAGATTCTGATTGTCTTAAGGATTGCCCCCTATAATTATCAGAAGATCATTCCCTAAAGTTTGGACCCTGATTTAGAGACTTCCTCTCTTGATTTCCAGCCAGAGAAAGCAATGCTGACATTTACTAATTCCAATTAACCTGAATATGTCTTAACAATCTTGGGGGGAGAGGGGGGAGGGGAGGGGCACAAAAAGAAATCTCAAATTATAGTAGTTTATATACAGTTGACCCCTGAACAAACAACAAGCATTTTTCCATCCACACTGGGGCCAGGCAGTGTTTTAGGAGCTAAGAATATAGAAATTAATAGAGTTCACTGCCCTCAGTAAGGTAATAGCCTAGTGGAGGAGACAGATAGTGAAGCAAACGGATATAGCCCCATAAGGTGCTGTAATGAACAAACAGCCAGGAACCAGGATGAGGGATTCTTAACTCAGACTGGAGAAGAGAGTCAGAGAAAGCTTCCTGTAGGTGACTGCACCTGAGAAGTACATTAAAGGATCTATCTGTACACTAGAAATCCTTTTATCAGCTATTGGTTCATATAGATGGGCAATTAATCAGAGCGGTAAATTGTATAAAAATAATGGACACCTTAAACACTTAATTTAAACAGTAACACATATTGGGCATTCGTTCACCAGTTTACTTGATTGCAGGATCACAGTTTTCTTTTAAACAAAAGTCTTCAACTGGATTTCCTTAGTTTCTTTCCAGCACAAATCACACACATAATTACACAATATCTAGTTTGTTTCTTTAAATGGAAGCAAGAATGTGGAGAAAATTGTACAGCATATGAGTAGAGAATCCCTACTGATGTTTAGACCTTTATTTGTCTTATATAATTCTCTTGCCCACACCTAATTTGACAGCAGCTCATCTTCCTTTATTTCCATGTTTTTTTCAAACATTTGATTTGATTTGCATAGTAATGACCTTCTTTGGCACTCATATTTTGTTGACTCATTTAATGTTAATTATATTACAATATTACAATAATAACTGGATAAACAAGTTTGAAGCAAACATTATATTTTCAGTTATCAAATAACTCAATCAGAAAAAGTGAAAGTATGTATGTAGGAATAGCCATCAGCTACAAGAATCTAGCATATCCTGGGACTCACTCTGCACATCTCATGGGGGGAATTTAGAGTGACAGTCAGTCTAGGAGATGGCTAAGAGGAGATCTGTTAGAAGGACAGGTGCTACAGAAAAGGCACAGATATTCCAAGGAGAGTGAGCGGCACAGGAACGGAGATGGGTACAAATCCACACAAATATTTATGGAGGATGAGGGTGAGTTCAGACCTCAAGCCAAATACCTCACACTTGGACTTTGCATTTCAAAGGCCTATAAAAGAGTTCATTATCCTTAATTTTCCCATTGTTTAACAAAGATATCAAATACATCTTTCTCAGCTTGGACACTAAACATTGCTGAGGACCTCACATTTTAATGAACTTGCCAACATCATTTGTAAGGCATTTTTCTGAATAATTGTAAATGTCAGTTGTCTGTGTCATCAGCTTCCCAGGGTATATGCTCCAAATGGTTCCTAGCAAACATAAACAACATAGAAGCAGGTAAGGTTGGTGCCCAATTCAAAAGACACATGGAATACCACTACAAAACTGCTGGAAGTTCTGAAAGAGACCCATTAACAACCTAATAGTCATGAGAACAATAAATAAAACCATGAAACCCTTCAGAAAATGCGAGAGGTATGGAAGGTGTTCCAAAATCGGTTGAAAAAGCTGAAGGAGACATGGCAGAGTCAGTTCCATGGGACCATGGTTTTGCTCAGCCCACTTTATCTCCAAAAGAACTCAGGAATCAGCTCCCAAGGAGCTTAAGGTCCCTGAGTAGCTTTCCATACTTGGGGACCACAAATTGCACTTATGACAAATGTTGCAAAATAACTCAAGCAGCTGACAAATGCAAGGGGAATGTAGGCAATGGAACTGTTAAATCAATAACACAGAGGTCTTATAAACCAAAACACATACATAAAGTTTATCTTCATCAGTAAGTATTCACTAGCATGAAACACTTGTACTTCTCACGGCCCATTGACCTAGATTCATGACAATACTTCTATTGATTAGAATGTCATTTTCATGTATGTGTATATGTGTGTGTGTGTGTGTGTGTGTGTGTGTGTGTGTGTGTGTGTGTGTGTGAGAGAGAGAGAGAGAGAGAGAGAATCCTTTATAGCCCTGCCAATTTTTCAACTTGGCACTAAAATCTTTGCTCTGTCTCAGGGTCATTCTTCATTCCTTCTTCTTTGACCCTCTGGCAAAGCCTCATCTAGCCCCTACACACCTTCCCAGGACAGTGAGCACAACTGGCCCTAATCTGTTAATTGCTTCCAGCCAGGGTCTGAAAGTCATGAATATGACTCTTCTGGCAGCCCTGCAGGGAGCTTATAAGAACAGGCAAACAGGAGGGACCAGCCCTGCTTTGCAGCTGTGACGTGCCAAAATAGGCATTAATGTCGCGTGGAAGAGAAACAGTCAAAAGGGGTGGAAAGAATTTGCCTCATTAGAACTGAGCTGTGGTCACATTTCTTGGTCATTTTTGTGGTAAAATTTGAGTGGTTTTAGTATCTAGCATTCTTGCTTAGAATAAGAAAAAAACAGCGGAGAAAAATAATTGAGTTAAATAAATTGTCAGGAATTCTTCAGCCAAGACCCATTCAATTTGATACTGCAAGCAAACTCATCCAACCCTGCATGCAGCTGTTCCTGGATAAATGAACAGCTAATTTCAACAGGGCTGCTGAATAATCAAGACTTAAAAGGAGACGTCCTAATGGAATCTGATCTCTTGCCTACATCATTAGAAAACCTACAGCTGTACATCAAAGCCAAGCACATTTCCTCCCTCATTAGGGCCAAAGGAAGGCTGGGACTCTGAGTACCCCCAAAGTACACTTGAAACTCTTTTAAGAAAGTTATTTGTTTTGCAGCTACCTAAACAGAAGAGAAGAGAAAAGCCATCTCCTGTTACGGTGATGATTTTATTTAGTTTTCTGAGGACTGGCCACTGCTGGCCACTGTCAGTCTCTGGCTGGCCTTGGTTTACACAAAACCCTTCTTGTAGCATGAATCAACTGAGATCCCCTCCTCTCTCCTCTGTCTCCAATATACAATTCATTAGAGGAACAATAGAAACAATGCTGTTTTATATTTGAATAGCAATTTAGAATTTTCCATTGTACCATACAATTGCCCAAGAGCTGGAAATCCTGGAATTTAGATGCGGAATCCTGGAATTTAGATGCAAAAGAGCATATTCTCCCCTGCCACTTCTGCTTTTGGGTCTCTTATTTGGGGTCACAGTTACACCAGGAACTGACTTCCACGGAAACAGACTGTGGTATTTGATATAGATCGTTTTATATCTTTAGGTATCTTACAAGTCTCTGTGCATCTCAGCACAGCTCTTAGGCCATGTATGAAAAGTACCAGAGAGAACATGATCAGTGGCCTCTGAATTTATTTCCAATCTGCCCCATGTGAGCCATTTGTATCTCACTCCCTCTCTTGGACATCACATTATAAATCCTCATTTATTATACAGATTTTCTTCTGCACCAAACTGGCTATGCTCCCTGTTCTCATCAACACCTCTCCCCTCACACGATGCTCCTAATTAGATATGACATGACCTGAAGGTGGGCTTCAGAAAGGACATTTATAGAGGGATTGCTGGGCCATATGGTAGTTCTATTCTAGTTGTTTGAGGAACCTCCATACTTTCTTCCATAATGATTGTACCAGTTTACATTCCCACCAGCAGTGAATGAGAGTTCCTTTTTCTCCACAGCCTCTCCAACACTTGTTATTACCTGTCTTGTTGATAACAACCGATCTAACAGGTGTGAGGTGGTATCTCATTGTAGTTTTGACTTGCATTTCTCTAATAGCTAATGAAGATGAGCATCTTTTCCTATATCTGTTAACCATTTGTATGTCTTGGGAGAAATGTCTGTTCATGTCCTCTTCCCATTTTTTAATTGGATTGTTTGCTTGTTTGTTGCTGAGCTTCGTGGGTTGTTTAGATATTTTGGATATTAACTTCCTATTGGAGCTGTTTACAAATATCTCCCAATTGGCTGGCTGCGATTTTGTTTTGTTGGTTTCTTTGTGCAGAAGCTTTCTAGTTTGATATAATTTTATTCATTTATGTTTGCCTTTACTTCCCTTGTCCTTGGGGTCAAATTCATAAATTGTCCTCTATGGCCAAGGTCCATAAGTCTAATACCTATGTTTTCTTTTATGTAATTTATTGTTTCAGATCTTATATTTAGGTCTTTGATTCATTTTGAATTAATTTTTGTGCATGGGGACAAACTGTAGTCAAGTTTCATTCTTTTGCATGTGGCTTTCCAATTTTCCCAGCACCATTTATTGAAGGGGTTTTCTTTTCTCCATTGTGTGTTTTTGGCTCCTTTGTAAAAGATTATTTGTCCATATATATATGGTTTAATTTCTGGGCTCTTGATTCAGTTCCATTGGTCTGTATGTCTGTTTTTCTGCCAGTACCATGCTGTTTTGATTACTGTGGCTCTATAGTATAATTTGAAGTCAGGTGGTGTGATACCTCCAGCTTTATTCTTTTTTCTCAGGCTTGCTTTGGCTATTCTGGGTTTTTTATTGTTCCATTCACACCTGGTGATTTTTAGTTCTATTTCTTTAGAAAATGACATTGGGATTTTAATGGGGATTGTATTAAATTTGTATATTCTTTTAGATAATAAGGCCATTTTAATTATGTTGATTCTTCCAACCCATAAATAACAAATATTTTTCTGTTTCATTGTATCTTTTTCAATTTCTTTCAATAATGCTTTGTAGTTTTCAGTATATAGGTCCTTCATATCCTTTGTTAAGTTTATTCCTAAGTTCTTTTTTGTTGTTGTTAAAATTTTAAAAGGAACTTTTTTTTTTTTTTAGTTCATTTTCTGAGGTTTCATTGTTGGCATATAGGAAAGCTGTAGGCTTTTGTATATTGATTTTGTATCCTGTGACTTTACTGTATTGTTTTATTGTTTCTAATAGTTTTTTGGGGGTGGAGTCTTTTAAGTTTTCTATATATAGGATTATGTCATCTGCAAAAAGTGATACCTTTATTTCTCCTTTTCTGATATGAACACCTTTTTTTCTTTCTCTTGCCTGATTGCTCTGGCTAAAACTTCTAAAACTATGTTGAATAAGAGTGGAAAGAGTGGGCAACCTTGTTTTGTTTCTAATTTGAGAGGAAAAGCCTTGATTTTTCACTATTTAGTATGATATTAGCTGATGGTTTGTCATATATGGCCTTTATTATGTTGAGGTACTTTCCTTCTATACCCATTTTATTGAGTGGTTTACACATAAATGGGTCTTGTATCTCATTGAATGACTTTTCTGCATCTATTGATATGATCATATGATTTTTGTTCTTTTTGTTGTTGATGTGGTGTATTATATGGCCTTTATTATGTTGAGGTACTTTCCTTCTATACCCATTTTATTGAGTGGTTTACACATAAATGGGTCTTGTATCTCATTGAATGACTTTTCTGCATCTATTGATATGATCATATGATTTTTGTTCTTTTTGTTGTTGATGTGGTGTATTATGTTGATCCATTTACATATGTTGAACCATTCTTCTGCTCCAGGAATAAATCCCACTTGATCATGCTTTATTAATCTTTTAATGTATCATTATATTCAATTTGCTAGTATTTTGTTTAGGATTTTTGCATCTGTATTCATTAGAGATATTGGTCTGTAGTTTTCTTATTTTGTGTTGTCCTTGCAAGGTTTCGCTATGTTGGCCTCATAAAATATGTTAGGGAGTATTGCTTCATCTTCAGTTTTTGGAAGATTTTGAGAAGGACACATACCAAATCTTTGAATGTTTGGTAGAATTCACTAGTGTAGTCTTCTGGTCCTGGACTTTTATTTTTGGCAAAGTTTTTGATAGTTGTTTCTATTTCCTTCCTGCTTATGTGTCTATTTAGGTTTTCCACTTCTTCATGACTCAGTCTAGAAAGAATGTATAATTCTAAGAACTTAAACATTTCTTCTAGATTGTTGAGTTTGGTGGCATATAATTTTTCATACTATTCTAGTATGATCCTTTGTATAGCTATGATGTCTGTGGTAATTTCTCCTCTTTCATTTTGAATTTGTTTACATGAGACATTTCTCTTTTCTCCTTAGTGACTCTAGCCAGGAGTTTGTCAATTTTATTGATCTTTTTAAAGAACCAGCAGTTCTTTGTTGTATTAATTTTTTCTATAGCTTTTTTGTTGTTGTTGTTCTCTATTTCATTTATCATTCTGCTCTAATATTTAGTATTTGCTTTCTTTTGCTGACTCTGGGTTGCATTTGTTCTTCTTTTTCTAGTTTTTTAAGATGTGATGTTATATTGTTTATTTGAGAACTCTCTTGTTTCTTGATATAAGCCTGTATATAAACTTCCCTTTTATTATAAACTTCCCTTTTATTAATCCTTGTGCTGCATCCCAGAAATTTTGATATGTTATGTGTCATTTCATTTGTCTGTATTTATCTTTTTTTTTTGTCTGTATTTATCTTTTAATCTCTGCTTTTATTTCTTCTTTGACCCAGTCATTTTTTAGAAGTATGTTGTTTAATTTTCACATATTTATGGGGTTTTTTTATTTCCTTTTTGCAGTGGAATTCTAATTTTAAAGCCTTATAGTCAGAAAACATGCTTGGTATAATTTCAATCTTCCTGAATTTATTGATGTTAGTTTTGTGGCCCAATGTATGGTCTATCCTTGAGAATGTTCTTTGCACACTGGAAAAGAATGTATAAGCTGATGTTCTGGGATGAAATGTCCTAAAGATATCTGTTATGTCCAATTGGTCCAGTGTATTCTTTGAGGTTGATATTTTTTTATTGATTATCTGTTTCGATGATCTATCTAAAGTCATCAATGGTGTGTTGAGAATTCCAAGTATGATTGTGTTTTGTCTGTTTCTACTGTATTTTTAGATCAGTTAGTAGATGTCATATATTTTGGTGCTTCCTGATTCAGTGCATATATATCAGTGGTTCTTAACCTGGGTTCTATCAAACCCTAGGGGTTCGATGAGTCACTCTCAGGGGTTTGGAGAAGCCTCTGCCGCAGAGGCCAGAATAAAGTAATACCATAATTTGTTGTGAGTTCATGCACTTTGTTGGTTTTGTTCTTTGAGCAAGGTGATGTTCATGCACGGCTCATTTTGTGCACCAGTAAAAAAACATATACCTATGTCTTGAATTTGGAAAAAAAAATCATATTTTATTTATCACTAAAGAAGGGTTCGGTGAATGTGCATATGAAACTAGTGGTTCAGTACCTCCAAAAAGGTTAAGAACCACTGATATATATTAAGAAGTGTTATGTCTTCTTGATACAATGTCCCCTTTATCATTATGAAATGTCCATCTTTGTCTCTTGTTACCTTTGTTGTCTTGAACTCAGCAGTGTGAGATATGAGTAAGGCTACACCTACATTTCTTTGAGTATTATTTACTTGGAGAATACTTTTCCCACCTTTCACTCTGAGTCTACTTTTGTTCTTGCAGCTTAGATATGTCTCTTGAAGGCAACATGTAGTTCAGTTTTGCTTTTTGATTCAGTCTGCTGCTCTATGCCTCTTTATTGGTGAGTTTAGTCCATTTACATTTAAGGTAATTATTGACTCTTGAGGATTTCCTATAGCCATTTTATGTTCTGTTTTCTGGTAGCTTTGTGTCTCCTTTGGTTCTTCTCATTTGTGCTTCTGTCAGTTGGTTTTGTTTGGTGGCATTCTATATTTCTTTCCCCGGTTTCTTCTTCTTTTTTTTTAAAGTATCTATTTTCTTTTTTTTCTTTTTTTTATTTCTTTTTATTTATTCATTTTAGAGAGGAGACACAGAGTGAGAGAGAGGGAGAGAGAGAGAGAGAAAGAGAGAAAGGGGGGAGGAGCTAGAAGCATCAACTCCCATATGTGCCTTGACCAGACCAGTGCAGGGTTTTGAACTGGCAACCTCAGCGTTCCCAGGTTGACGCTTTATCCACTGCGCCACCACAGGTCAGGCTCTTATTTTTTTTTAAGCTACGTGTTTCAGTAGTGGCTTTTTTGCAGGTGGTTACCATTAAGTTATTAATAAAAAATTGTCATATATACAAGAATCCTTTGTCTTATGAGTGCTTCTGCACTCTACCCTCCTTTGCTACTTCAGATCTTTATCCTGTCCCTTTTTATGTTACTGTTGTTACAGATTATCCTTGTTTTTACTGTAATCCTGTTGGAGCGTTTAGTTGAAGTTTTGATTTGTTTTGTTCTTTGTATCTGGTCAAATAACACCCGTGAGTATTTCTTGCAGTGGGGGTTTTCTGGTGATAATTTCCCTCAGCTTCTGCATGTCTATAAAAGTTTTTATTTCTCCTTCATATTTGAAGGATAACTTTGATGAGCATACTATTCTTGGCTGGTAATTCTTCTCTTTTAGTACTTTGACTGTTTAAATCCATTCTCTTCTGGCTTCCAGAAATTCTGTTGAGAAGTCCAATGATGACCTAATGGTCCTTCCTTTATATGCTATGTTCTTCTTTTTCCTGGTTGCCTTGAGCATTCTTTCTTGTCATTGATTTTTGACAATATTATTACAATGTTTTTTGGAGAAGGTCTGTTTTGGTTGAGGTAACTTGGCATTCTGTTTGTTTTGTGGATTTAAGGATCTAACTCCTCCCATTGACTTGGAAAATTCTTGTCAAATATTTGTTTAAATAATCTCTCCATTCAATCCTCCCTACCTTTTTCTTCTGATGTACCCATTACTCTTACATTGCTTTTTATAATAGAATCAGACAATTCTTGTAGAATGCTATCATTTTTTAAATTCTTGAATCTCTCTCTTCTTCTCTCTGTACCATCTCTAGTTGCCTGTCTTCTATGTCACTGATTCTCTCCTCTTTATGTTCTATTAGCTAAGCTTGCTACCTCAGTTTTCAATTCATATATTGAGATCTTCACCTCTGTTTTTTTTTAAGTATCTTTTTTTTTTAATTTCTTTTTATTATTCATTTTAGAGAGGAGACACAGAGTGAGAGAGAGGGAGAGAAAGTGAGAAAGAGAGAAAGGGGGGAGGAGCTGGAAGCATCAACTCCCATTTGTGCCTTGACCAGACCAGTGCAGGGTTTTGAACTGGTGACCTCAGTGTTCCCAGGTCGCCGCTTTATCCACTGCGCCACCGCCTGGTCAGGCTTCACCTCTGTTTTTAAACTTTCAATATCCTTGGTGAAACACACATTTTGTTCATTAATATTTTTTGAGCTCATTATATTACCTATCAGTGTTTTCTCACATCTCATTGAGTAATCTCAAAACTTTAGTTTCAAATTCACTGTTTTAACTCCAATGTTTCTATGTGATTGAGGTCTGTTTATGGAGATTTTTCATTTTCTTTCTGAACTATGTTTGTCTTGTATAGCTATGGTATTCATTTTCTTCTTCTTTGATGGCATTTGAGAGTGGTATCTGTAGAAACTCTAACAGGAAAACAACTAAGAAATGAAAAATAAAAATGAAAAAATACAATGTAAAATGTAAAAATTCAAAACATAATGACAAAAAAGAAATCTACAAAAACAGAGCAAAAACAAAAATATCCAAAACAAAACATCCCCCAAGAAAATAAGAATAAAACTTTAAAACTTAAAGAATATGAAATTCAAAAGAGAAAGAGAAAAGAAAGAAAAAATTATTTCAGTTTTCAGAGGTGGTTCTGTTTTCTTCCAGTGATGCTATATTACAGGTTTTAGCTCTATGAAATTCCTGGGCTGACCTCCACTGAGATGTAGCTGTTGGCAATGATGTAGGCGGGGTTGCAGTAGCATTGGTGGGTGGGACATGTTGTGAGGGCTTTACATTCTAGCAATGGCATATCAGACCTTAGGGGGCTCCTTCCCATGTCTCAACAGGCCAGGAGACCAAACACAGAGCACCGCTTTTCTTCAGAGGAGAGAGTGGCTCTGGAAAGTTAGGTGTGAGGATCTGTCTCTGCCACTCTCTGTACCTGCAAGGTGAGGGAGTTGGGATCTAGGAGGCTGGGGGGTATGCACTTTAATTTTCTCTCTTTCAGCACCAAGTATGGGCTGCAGGCCAACTGCGGGAACACTGACCATGACCCCTTGTTTTGCTGCTGGTTTTGGCCCCTAAGAATGTCCATTATTTCTTTAACAATTAGCTGCATATTTAAGAAAAAAAAATTTTGTTAATGTTGATGTAGCATATTTAGGGTTTTTTAAAAATCTATTTATTTATTTTCAAACTGGATGGCTTTTAGGTGATAAAGTCCTCCCCACTATTGGAAATGGAAAGATTTGTTCAAAGTTTCTAGTCAAACTGGAAGCATCATTCTATTTTCTCTTTATATTCTTCCTACTGAAAATTTATCTACTTACAAAGTTCAAATTAACCTCTCTGTGCGTGACACTCAACCTTTGGAATGTTAAAACAGGGCAAAATAACCTTTGGGCTGGGCCTAAGCAATCTTGTTTTCCAAAAGCAGTTATTATGATTAATGTTCTCTTGTTCATAGTGGTATCTCAGAGGTCCTATTTGTATCTAACCTAGAGTTTGGCTATGGTAACACAACACTTATTGAATAACTACTATGTGCCAGGCACTGTTATCAATATTTCACATGTTAACTCATTTACCCCGCACAACAACAAGTCTTTCAGATAAAAACTACAGGAGAGGAAACAAAAATTAAGTAGCTTGCTCAAGGCCACAAAGCACATAAGTGTATGTGTTCATGAATGAAAATATTTTTTTTTTTTTTCAGAATAATAGGAAGTAATCAACTGTCTTTTTCATTTGTCTCCTTGGCTTATTTTAGCATGTCTTAGGTAAACTCTCTTTGGATTCTCATCTCTCAAGGCAGAGTCTCATCAGCTTTATTTCCAGATTGACCAACTTGCACCAATAGAGCTCTCACATGAGCCTGATATAACCTGGCTGGGTGGCAGGTACTACATAATAAAAGGGTGCTTTCCTCCAAGTTAAATAAAACTGGTGAGGTTTTTGTTTTTTGTTTTTTTTTTTTGCTTGCTAGATTTCCTAGGGTAGCACCTTGCATAAATGCTAGCTAGCACGATAGAATTTTAGAGCTGTAAGGGCCTTAGAGATAATGTGTTTCAATCCTGTAATTTAATGATAGGGAGTATGAGACTCTTGTCAGCAAAGTCATCAAACTGTCCATGGTCACACAGATAGTTAGTGATTCCTAAATAGATACCAGAGAAGACAAAATACTCCAAAATTGATTGGTAAATCCTTTTCCTCCAAAGGAAATGCCCAGTTCTGATATTTTTTCCCATTCTTTATTTTTTTTAATAAGAAAATTGTTTCAAAGGAGTTATAATCCAGTTGCAATAATTTCATCCTTTACCTAGCATAATTTCCAAGTGGGTTTAGATTCAAAAGATACATGCTAGTTTTATTATATCCTACTAGATGAACATTCTTTTTTTTTTCTTTTATTTTTAATTTATTTATTTTAGAGAGGAGACACAAAGTAAGAGAGAGAGAGAGAGAGAGAGAAAGGGGGGAGGAGCTGGAAGCATCAACTCCCATATGTGCCTTGACCAGGCCAGTGCAGGGTTTTGAACTGGCGACCTCAGTGTTCCAGGTCGACGCTTTATCCACTGCACCACCACAGGTCAGGCTAGATGAACATTCTTTTGCCTCAGAAACTAAGAGATTGTTTTCCTTATCAGAAGCTATAACAGAAGGGAAAAATGTGCTTTAACCAAATGTATTTGCCTAAATAATATAATTGATTATCAACAGTCTTACACACTCTGTACTTGTTTTCTCAGATAGCTAGAAAACCAAGTTGAAACTGTCTAATAACCCCAATTATATTACAATTACTATATATATTGTATATATAATAACTACCAATTTTTTTTTTTTAAAGGCACAGAGAGTCAGAGAGAGGGATAGATAGGGACAGACAGACGGGAACGGAGAGAGGTGAGAAGCATCAATCATTAGTTTTTTGTTGCTGTCGCAACACCTTAGTTGTTCATTGATTGCTTTCTCGCATGTGCCTTGACCGCAGGCCTTCAGCAGACCGAACAACCCCTTGCTGGAGCCAGCAACCTTGGAGCCAGCGAGCTTTTGCTCAAGCCAGATGGGCCCGTGCTCAAGCTGGCAACCTCAGGGTCTTGAACCTGGGTCTTCCGCATCTCAGTCCGACACTCTATCCACTGCGCCACCGCCTGGTCAGGCAATAACTACCAATTTTGATATATAAACAAATAAACTATGCTGGGAGTTTGGGATCCTCTGTCACATGAGACTTCTGAATAAATCAAGCCAACATTGGTTTGGGAAAATATAAGTTGCTGCACTGAGCATTATATTTGGGTTACACAAATTAACACAGAGGCAAGTTTGGCCAGTTTCAGATGAGTGACCCTAAGGTACAGAACCTTAGTAACCATTGCAAGAGGCCATGAAATTATTCCAGAGGATAATTTCAAGTCACTTTAGGCAAAGACATAAGAAAACCATTGTTCATTGTAAGGTTTAAAAAAGTTATTGCCATATTGCTTATTTGGAAATGACCTAATGGTATTGGTAACAAGGAGGAGAGATGAAGTGTTAGGAGGAAGTATATTTCCTCTCCTTCTGTGACTTCCTATTCTCTCCCCCTTTGTCTGCTTAACCCTGCTATTGCAGTACAATGGCAGAACTGTGGAGAGTGGCCAACATATTTGGGACTCTGCAACAATAATACAACAACAGTAATAGTGATGACTAGCATTTATTGAATGCTTACCATGTTCCTGGCACTATTCTCATTTAATTTTTATTTAATCCTTGCGCATTGTGCCTTCCATATATCACGTTGTTAATCCTCAGACCTAGCTGATGAGATAAGTCTTGCTATCCTGTTTTACAGCTAAGAAAATTTCTCAAAGTCAAACAACAAACCAGAGCATGATCTGGGACCCTCATCCAGCTGACTTACTTGGAACCGCGTGATCTCTCCCACTTACGCCATCTGCCGCGGTGAAGGCCCCTTGGCACCACATATATTAGCAGACATCAATATGACAAGCATGGCAGATATTTTCCTTTCTGCTAGAAGTTGGAAAATGTAAAGATCTCCTCTTGGTTTTGCTTTAAATTTTCCATGTGACCTTAACAAGTAAGTAACAATAGTGAAAAGTGAATTATAAAGTGAAAGTTGTATCTGTCCCACCTTATGTCAAGATATTTTGATGATAATGAAATGATAATGAAAGCATTATGAATGCTGATGTACAAACGTGGACAGTGGTGTGGTTGTGTTTACAAAATGCAGAAATCTTTCTTCTTGTTTGACAGACAGGAGAGGTCTTTCTTTATAATTCCTGTATCTTATCCTCTTCGTACCCAGCTATACAAACAGGCAATAAACTTCTCTTTATTTATAAGAATGGGTACATAGAGAGTGTCTGGTCTAGCAGGTGCTCAATAGTATTAATTTCCTTATTTTGTTTGAATGGGCATAGGAGGCAGAGCCTTGCTATGGCTAATGTTATGTGTAAACTTGATTGGGTAAGGGTGTGCCTGGATTTGGTCAAATATTATTCTGGCTGTTAATGTGAGGAAGTGTTTGGTTGAGATTAACATTTAAATCAGTAGACTGAGTAAAGCAGATTGCTCTCCCTACTGTGACTGAACCTCATTTAATCAGTTGAAGGCCTGAATAGAACAAGAAGGCTGAGCCTTCCCTTACTAAGAGAAAATATTTCCTGCCTTTGGATTCTAACAGAAATATCAGCTCTTCCTGGGTCTTAAGCCCAACGGTCTCTGAACTAGAACTACACCATTGGTACTCCTGGATCTTCAGCTTGCCATCCTACCTAACAGATCTTCAAATCTTGGGTCTTGCCCACCTCCATAATTACATGAGCCAATTCCCAATTCCTCATAATATTAAATAATCTCTCTCTCCACACACACACACACACACACACACACACACACACACACACACTAGATTCTCTGGAGAACTCTGACTAATACAGCCTGGTACAGGCTTATCAAGCATCATGGAGAATGTGTTTACAGCATCCTAAAAATAATATTCAGCCATAATCTTGTAAACAATTGGTTTCCAAAATGAAAATCCTGAGTATGGTGGGGAGAGGGAACTGTGCCGTAGGAATCACTGAATTTCATTTAGAGTCACAATCCCATGATTCAGGACATTACCTTGGGGAATTCAGTGTTTTTCATGGCTGGGAACTGTTCTTTCTGCCCTAGGGAGCAAATCACTTATTTAGCTGCAAAAAGTTCCTTGATTGCCTGCCTCACGTTGTCCATTTCATCAATCCTTAATAGGTCTCCTCTACAGAAGGTAGTGGCTATTTCAGTAATTAAGAAATGATCCACAAAGACTTATCATCTGTACATATTAAGATGACTTTTTTTTCCCCTTTAGTCTCAGCCAGCATGGGAAAGAACACACCATGGCTGTCTGACTTCAGTTGGTGCTTTCTTCTCCATATCTCTATTGATTTATAACATGTTTTTTTCTGGTTAACCATGGCCATGGTGGTGACAGTGCACACTACCCTGGCTAGACTCCTCAGTTTATGGGGGAATATGGCTATTAAAGAGAGAGTCTGGCTCCCAGAGGATTTGGCTCCTGAGATGCATTTTTCTTCCTTTCTCATTTGGTGGTAGGAAAGAATGCCTGGGAGGAAACTAACATAAACAGTGGTGGTTCAAATGTCCCCTAAGCTAGAAGTTATTTTTTACTTTTTCCAGATCCCAGATAAATTCCTTTCCTGGTTTCTGTTTTATGTCACTTTGGCTGACATATGTCAAGCTCTTAACATTGATAAAAATAGCCCATTTGGATGCAAACAGAATATCATAACACGAGAGGTTGCTGTTTAGCTTTGTGGTTTTAATAAATGTTAAGGTTAATAAAAAGAGCTAAAAGAATAGTCTTGAAGACCAAGTTCTCTGTTTATCTATAGAACAGAGGTAACTTCTCAGTTTTACTCCTTTGCACTCACTCTACTGGATTACTCAGAAAGTTGGGTTCGCCCTACCCTCCACCACAATCCCCTTGTAGAAAGAGCCGATTAAAGAGAACATCTATCATTATCTTTGACTAGGTTACAATCTTGCTTGATAGTTATGTGGGTACAAACCTTACCTTCTCTTTTAAATTGAGACCTCCCGAAAATTACAGATTATGTCATTCACGTTTATTGCCACAAGACACAACACGATGTCTTCCACATGAGACACACTCAATCACAATTACTCAGGTGAATGAGTGACCAAAAATAAGTTATAAATGGTCTAGATCAGGGGTCCCCAAACTTTTTACACAGAGGGCCAGTTCACTGTCCCTCAGACCATTGGAGGGCCACCACATATAGTACTCCATACACAGACCACCAATGAAAGAGGTGCCCCTTCCGGAAGTGCAGCAGGGCCAGATAAATGGCCTCAGGGGGCCGCATGTGGCCCGCAGGCCGTCGTCCTTTGGGGACCTCTGGTCTAGATAGCAAGAATTATAGGAGCTGTTAGGCTCAATTATAATTAGCCACATGCTGTTGTGCACCACTTTAGTGCAAACAATCGATACTAGCCGATTGGTAGGTAAAAAATGTATAGCCATCTCCTATAAGGTTATTGTTTCCATACAGATTGCTATTTGAAGATGAAATGAGGCATTTCCAGTCAGCAGTTCTGAACCCAGGCTAGAGCTATGTGCAATGGTCTCTACAAATTTCCAATGCAAAATATGGCACTAGAGCTGGAACAGGTACAGGACCAATGCCCCCAGTTTAGGGTGACAATCCCCAGAAGCTCTGTTTTGCCAAATTGAGGCAATGTTATAAGAAGATACTTTATTTCTCCAGCCATTTTGAGTCTTAAACTGCATGTTGAGGTGCTGCCAAATATAAGGAATGAAGACAGTTTGGTTCTGTGAAAAAACAAATTAAGAATGGGGTAAAAATGAACTCTTCAGGAAGAAGTCTACTCAACCTTTTCTTAAGAGATTTAGCTCATTTGAAAAAGATATAAAACTAGTTTTTTCTTTAAAAATAAACTTCAATCAAAATTTTCTTGAGTACCTCAATATTTTTCATTTCTGGTCAAAAATCTGAAAAAGAAAAACAGAAGTATGACCTGAGGTAGTTATGGTCCAACCAGGAGCAAAACAGGCCCCAGACCTCACTAAGAAGCTTAACCAAAAGAGGAACAGGCTCTGTGAGCTGGTGAAACAACTGCTGGAGTCACACCAACCAGCCCTGATTCTGAGCAGGTGCAGTCACTCTGGCCTGTTGCTGTCACACAACACACAGGAGAGAAAACACAAAGCAAGGAGAAGCACAGAGCGCTAAGAGGCTTTCAGAGGCTCCTGTTGCTAGGAAACCACTTCCTCTAAGTCAAGCTATTCAGATACCACTAGAATAATCTTTCTTAAGCTTAGGAGGAAAGGAAACAGCTCTCACAGCTCAAACGTCATGGTAACACCAGGCAAAGCTGAGCTTTTCCAGCAGATGCTGAAGAGCCGAGGATGCTGGGAGAAAACCAGAAGTGAATGGGCATCTTGTTTTAATTCAGACAGATGGAGGGCGGACCCTTTTTCTCCTTTATTTACACCAGTGTGTCGGTTTCAAACAGTGACAACACATATGTGCACAAACATGAAATTTTATTATCAGTTTCCTGAGAGCAGAGAGAATGCTTTATTCATCTTCAGATACCCAAATCATTCAAAATGGTGCTTTTCACTTATTTCTCTAAATTCATTGAATTCAACTCCTGCATTTTACAAAGATTTATTGAGAATTTGGTTCTATGTGTAGTGTGTGGAGTGTTGTGCTAGAGACAATAATGCACACATATAATCCTCACCTCAAGAAGCATCCTGATCTTATAAGAGGAACATAAAAGAGGATTAGGTTTGGCTACAAATAACAGGGACACATAGAAGTGGTATAAATGAGACTGAATGTTTTATTTTTCATTCTTATATGTGAAAGAAGCCCACAGGGAGGCAGTCCAAAGTTTGTATTGTGACTCAATGGTCACTAAAGACCCAGGATTCCCCTGTTTTTTTTTCCACTATTCACAATTCATGATTTCAACCTCAGTCGCCATGTGGTCCAAGATGGCCACCATAATAGCCTGTCAATATTCTGGATAGGAGAAAAGAAGGAGGGTGTGCTCATTTGCTGGAGCTTTCCAGAAGCCCTAGAGTAGTAAATGCTACCACTGAAGTCCTTTTATAAACAACACTAACGTCCTTTCCCCTCAGATGTGGATTTAGCAGTGGGTCCACTGGGCACGTGCCCTGGGCCCCGACTTCTGAAAGACCCCGGAAAGCACCAACTTTGCACTTTATTCTAATGTAAGGGGCCCAATATTTTCTTCTGTGCCCAGGGCCTCAACCGACTTTTAATCCACTTCTGCTTCCCCCCCTTATTGTTCTGTGGTGTGAAATAAGTCTTATTTGTATACAGTTACACTTTTTTTCATTATGAAACTAATGGTATCTTATTATGGTAAATTTGAAAATAGATGAATTCATACCCAATGCCAATACTTGTTTATTTAAGAACAACTAATATTTATTGCACACTGGGATATTAGTAGCTAGGGCTGGGAAGGTGAACAACTGCTGTGAGCATTCTGGATTTTTTCCTCCATTTTGTAAAGTTATACATCAGGTTTAGTATGTTGTAGTTGAAATTATAATAAACCATTGTATATCCTACTTTTTCTCACTTAACATTCAATTACTAGCATTTTTCTGTTTTATTACATCACTAAAATATTAAGACATAATATATATTCATAGTAACAATTAAAATGTTATTTTTTTAAAAACCCAGCTGTAAACAATAATAAACTACCACTACACACCTCTTAGAATAGCCAAAATGTAAAACATTGACAACACCAAATGCTTAGTAGGCTGTGACAGAAACTTTCATTCATTGCCAGTGGGAATGCAAATAGTACAGCCATTTCAGAAGGTGCATTCTTAAAGAAACTAAACATACTTCTATCATACAGTCCAGCAATTGCACTCCTTCATATTTTCCTAGAATATTTTAAAACTTATCTACCAAGTATATTCACACAAAAACTTACACAAAGAAGTCTGTAGGAGGGAGCGGCAAGACAGTGACATATTAGGCAGATGTTCCAATTCCTACCTCCCAGAATCAAAGTGGATTACAACTTAATTTTAAGAACAATCATCTTGAAAAACCAACTTTGAACTAAACTAAGAGGATTCTATAACCAAGGACCATCAAAGAAACCACACTGAGACTGGTAGGAAAGGTGGAGATGAGAAAAGGGTTTCCCTGCTCCCAGTGGCCCAGAGGGACTCTCTCAGCAGGGTGGGTTTCCTGGAGAGTTGTGGGTCCTCAGCCCCCGGACCAGAGCCCCAGCCTAGAGCCCTGGGTGAACTTTAAAAAAAAACTTCACCCAGGTCAAGAGTACAGGAGGCGTATGGACAGTATTTAGCTGAGAAAAGAGCCAGGATACTGTTTGCAAGAAAGAGACAGAACTTTCAGACCCAAGCTCCGTCTTAAGGGGACTGCACAGAAAACCTCATTCACAGCCACTTACCTAGGGCACCGGGAGTGGGGAATGCTGAGAGGACTGAAATTGCCAGAGGAGAGTGTAATCTCAGAGGCACAGGGAGAGACACTTTGAGGGACAGCCATCCTAACCTTTGGGCTGTGTCACTCCCCAAATTTAAAGTGACCATTTTTCCTAGGAGCAGCAACACCAGCAATTACCCTGCCCACCAGAGGCTCTCCTGCTCCAGTCAGAGCAAAGAGGTGCTTAGAAGCAGGGAGCTCTTCAGGGACACAGGTAGTGATTGCTGAGGTCTGAGCTACACCACTCCCCATGCTGCAGAGTACTCGACGGAGGCCGGGGTGGCCAGGAAGGCCACGGTGGCAGAAGATGGGGCAGTTTGAGCACACGTGCACAAGACCGCCTCAGGCAGCGGAAGCCGCAGTGGATGCAGGAACAAGTGCCCAAGCCCAAACACCTGAGGCAGTGGCAGGGGTGGCAGTGGCCCAGTGGACAGTCCACACATCAGGAACACAGAGGCCACAGCAACTGGACCCCTGTGGTCACACCCATCTGAGGGCTAATAAAGAAGAATAAAATAAAATATAATAGAAAAAAAAGTGGATAGAATAACACCTGAGACTAAGGGGCAAGCCACATTCAATACCATACCTAATCTCTGAATTATAGTACTGAGCCCAAAAAGTAGCCAGCAATAAGAGGCTATAGAAAGCAGATCTCAGGAGAACTTGAACTTTTAAATGAATTTCACCCAGGCCAAGAGTAGATAAAAGCTAGCCTAGTAGTACAGCTGATATTTACAACGGCACCTGGGCCCAGCAAAGACAGACACAAGATCTGGATGGCCTGTAGCTCCAAAAAGGTAGATAAGGGCCAGTCATAAGCAGTGACCCCCCACTGATCTGCACTAGGCTCTGGCCAGGGAGGTCCAGGATGGGCACATCCAGCAGCAAGATACAGAGAGCATCATCTCAGGACCTAACAACCCTTGTTAGAGTGATATCTTAAAAAAGGGCTCCTCACACCTGACCCAGCTAAGACATAGAATATGCCAACACAAATAGCAAAAAGAACAGTGACAGCAGACAAGTAGCCCACAGAAGATTACAAACAACAGCTGATGCCAGAAAATCTAGAAACAACAAAACTGGAAATTGGAGGCAGACAATACCAGCCCTAGACTCAGCTAGATACACAAACAACACATCCAAAGAAGGAATCAAAATGAGAAGGAAGAGAAATGCAACCCAAATAAATCAACAAGAGAAATCCCCAGGAAAAGAACTGAATGATATGGAAATAACCAAATTACCGGATGCAGAATTGAAAATAATAATTGTTAGGATGCTCAAAGATCTTAGAGCAACAATGGATGGACATAATAAGCACCTAAATAAAAAGATAGCAAACATCAAAAAGGACATAGAAATTATAAAAAAGAACCAGTCAGAAAGGAAAAATACAATATCAAAAATGAAGACTACACTAGAAGGAATTAAAAGGATGAATGAAGCAGAGGAGCAAATCAGCGATTTAGAGGACAAGATAAACAAAAACACAAAAGCAAAGCAGCAAAAGGAAAAGAGGCTCAAAAACACTGAGGAAACTCTAAGAGAGCTCTGTGACAACATGAAGAGAAACAACATTCGCATCACAGGGGTTCCTGAAGGAGAAGAAAAAAAAACAAGGGATAGAGAAACTGACTGAATAAATCATAGCTAAAAATTTCCCTAAATTGATAAAGTAAAAAGTCACACAAGTTCAAAAAGCACAGAGAGTTCCTTAAAGAGGAATCCAAGGAGGCCTACACTAAGACACATCATAATGAAAGTGCCAAAGTTAAGAGACAAAGAAAGAATACTAAAAGCTGCAAGAGAAAAACAGTCAATTAATTACAGAGGACCACCCATACGGATGACATCCGACTTCTCAACAGAAACACTTTAGGCCAGAAGAAAATGGCAAGAAATATTCAAAGTAATGCAAAACAATAGCCTACAACCAAGACTTCTTTATGCAGCAAGGCTATCATTTAAAATTAAAGGAGAAATAAAAAACATCCCAGAAAAAAAAAATTAAAGGAATTCATTACAACCAAACCAATGCTGCAAGAAATGTTAAGGGACCTTTTGTAAACAAAACAAAGGGGGAAAAAATCTAGAAAAAGAAGAATGTAGATTTAAAGAATAAAATGGCAATAAACAACTACATATCAATAATAACCTTAAATATAAATGGATTAAATGCTCCAATCAAAAGACATAGGATAGTTGTGTGGATAAAGAAATTGGACCCATACATATGCTGTCTACAAGAGACTCACCTCAAACCAAAAGAGACACACAGACTGAAAGTGAAAGGATGTAAAAAATATTTCATGCAAATGAAATGAAATAAAAGCTGGGGTAGCAATCTTTGTATCTGACAAAATAGACTTTAAAACAAAGGCTATAGTAAGGGATAAAGAAGGTCACTGCATAATGATAAAGGAAGCAATCCAACAGGACGATATAACCATTATAAATAAATATCTAAAGGTCTAATATAGGAGCACCTAAATACAGTGTGTCTGTAAAGTCATGGTGCACTTTTGACTTTTGTCCGGTCAAAAGTGCACCATGACTTTACGGACACACTGTATATAAAGCAGATTTTGATGGACATAAAAGACGAGATCAACAGCAATACTATAATAAAAGATTTTAATACCCCACAAACATCAATGCATAAATCTTCAAGAAAGAAAATTAACAAAGAGCAGCCTTAAAGGACACTCTAGATAAACTGGACTTAATAGATATCTTCAGAACCTTTCACTTTAAAGCAGCAGAATATACATTCTTTTCAAGTACTCATGGTACATTCTCTAAGATAGACCACATGCTAGGACACAAAATGAGTCTCAATAAATTTAAGAAGAATGAAATCACATCAAGCATTTTCTATTATCACAAGGCATGAAGCTAAAAAATCAACTACAACAGGAAAACTGAAAAACAGTCAAACACTTGGAAACTAAACAGCATGTTATTAAATAACACTGGGGACCAAAACTTTTGTTGTATCACAGAAACACTTGTTCTTACCTAATTTGAGTGTGCTGATCTCAAATCTGACATTACCTTTTCTCTGTAAGCTACAGTATTTTCACAATTCAAAATTTTAGGTTTTCATCTTATTGTAACATTTTCAACATACACTTTAACATAATGAAGTAGAATATCTTCTTGGGCATAATCTTTGTGAAAATATAATAATTTATATAATGCAGTAAATGCACTAGTACACTAAAAGATATGATTGCATCAAAATTTGTCTACAGTTACAAAATAGAACATATTAAAACACTTATTTTAATCATAAAATTTGGGCAAAACTTATTTAAATTATATTCCGGCAAAAATTTGCATTTGTAGCTCTTGGGTTTGTGTACTTGTTGAGGACAATCTCATTTGATGCTCCAGCAGTAGTCTGCTTATCACTAACAGCTCCAAGATTTTTGCGAAACTTATCAGGGTGACTGTTCAGGAAGTGAATTTTAATGCTCATGTTACATCTAATGTCGCGGAAGGCCAATAGCATCCTTTGAACTAGAAGTTCATAGTTTTCTGCTTTTTTGTTGCCAAGGAAGTTCTTTGTAACTATAATTGCCACAAAAGACTGCCATGCTTTTTTCTTATTATTATTCATTTCCTGGCAAATTCTTCGTCACAAATGAGGGTTTAAATTGAGGTCCATCGAATATACCTGCTTTTATCTTCTCGAAAGACAAGGCAGGAAAAGCAGAAATAATATGTTGAAAGCATTCACTTTCTCTATCCAAAGCCTGAACAAACTGCTTCATTAAGCCAAGTTTGATGTGAAGTGGGAGAAAAATGATTCTGTCTCGATTAAGTATAGGTTCATTCACAATATTTTGCATCCCTACTTCCAGAGCTTTCACGTTTCATCCACTCCTTTTGTGTCCAGTGTTGCTCGGCTGTCCCACAAACACAGAAAGCAAAGAAACTTCATGAAACCTGTCTGTTGTCCTAGCAGGAAATTTACCATTTTAAGATCCACACAAATGAGCCAATTCTGCTCTTTATACTTCAGTAAGTCGAGGACAAATTTTATGTCATTATAATCTTCTTGCAGATGAGTTGAATAACCAATCGGAACCACTGCATAAACATTACCGTTGTGTAGGAGAAGACATTTCAGACTTCATTTAGCGCTGTCAAGAAATAGCCACCATTCTGTTGGACTATAAGTGGCAACACCTAGCTGGCTGAGAAGACTACTGATATCATGACAGTAAAAAAAGTGTTTGTCTTCGGAAAAAAAGTCCACAAACATATGTTCATGCTTCCTGAAATGGGATACTTTAGCTGACCAATAAAGTACACTCTTTTCTTGAAGCATGGAGGCTAATAACTCAGCTGCTTTCTTTGATAGGTCCAAATCGCTTACTAAGTCATTCAATTTGGGTTGGCTAAACTGCTGAGGGGTTAATGACTGCTTGCATCAGAAGAAGACCCATCAGATTCTACAACCATTTTCTCATGCATCTTATCAAAATACACTTGATCCCAATGTTCACTTTCTTAGTCCTTAGAAGAAATAAAACCATTGAAAACTGGAACCAGGATTGTCTCAGAGTTAGGATAGGTCGTATTGCTGAAGGAATATTAGGCTATGCAATTATATGCCGTTTTTTCTTGCCGATGCCCTTTGTATGGATCAGACAAAAATAACAGTCACTGCTGTGGTACTTAGGTTCATGCCAAACCATAGGAATACCAAAAGGCATTCTTTTATGTTTTGTTTTGTCTAGTCACGAAGCATTTTTGCACAATTATGAAACACAATATGAGGAGCCAAGGGGAACTTGAAAATAGGCAATACATGCACATGTCACAAATGATGAAATATTGCACCTTTGACGTTGAAGTGTGTAACAACCACATATATAACAGAAGGTGTCAGGACTATTCTTACATTTATGCCTACTTGAAGAAGCCATGATGCAATCTTAAAACAAAATAAGAAGGTGTTTTTATCAGATAACAATTTTTACATTTAAAAACAACTACAATTATTGAAAAGTGATGTCTGTAGAACATTAATTGCCTTGTGGTTATGTTCAATCCAAGAGTCGTTGCCCTTTAACTCCAATTTAGAAACCAGTGCATGCCATTAACTGTAACAAAAAGAAATTAATATTGCATAAAAACTAGAGCATGCACCAAAAAATGAATTTCAGATTTGGAATCAGAGATGCAGATATATAGAGAAACAGTTCTAAAACCTCATGCAACAGAAAATGAAAAATAAATTGTTCCCCAGTGTAATGAATGAATTAACAATGAGATCAAAGAAGAAATAAAAAATTTCTTTGAAACAAGTGAAAATGAACATACAACAGCTCAAAATTTATGGGACACAGCAAAAACAGTCCTGAGAGGGAAGTTCATAGTATTACAGGCATACCTTAAGAAGCAATAGAAAGCCCAAATAAACAATCTAACCCTACATCTTAAAAAAACTAGAAAAAGAACAGTAAGTAAAGCCCAGAGGAAGTAGAATGAATGAAATAATAAAAGATCAGAGTGGAAATAAATGACATAGAGGCTAAAGAAAGAATACAGAGGATCAATAAAACCAAGAGCTGGTTCTTTGAAAAGGTAAACAAGATTGATGCTCCTTTAACCAGACTCACCAAGAAAAAGAAAAGAGAGGACTCAAATAAAAAATATTAGAAATGAGAGTTGAGAAGTAACAACTGACATAGCAGAAATACAAAAAATTGTAAGAAAATACTATGAAGAACTGTATGCCAAAAATTGGATAACCCAGGCAAAATGGAAAAATTCTTTGAAACATATAATGTTTCAAAAATCAATCTGGAAGAATCAGAAAACCTAAATAAACCAATTACTTCAAGTGAGATTGAAACAGTTATCAAAAAAACTCCCAACAAACAAATGTCCTGGGCCAGATGGCTTCACAGGTGAATTTTACCAAATATTCAACAAAGAACTAATTCCTATCCTTCTCAAGCTATTTCAAAAAATTCAAGAGGAGAGAAGAAAGACTTCCAAGCTCCTTTTATGAGGCAAGCATAATCCTCATTCTAAAACCAAGCAAGGACACTAAAAAGAAAGAAAACTATAGGCCAATATTCCTGATGATCTTAGATGCTAAAATTCTCAACAAAATATTATCAAACCGGATCCAACAATACATGAAAAAATCATACATCATGATCAAAGTGGAATTTATTCAGGGGAGGCAATGCTGGTACAATATTCGCAAAAACAATCAATATGATTCATCACATAAACAAAAAGAAGCAGAAAACTCACATGATAATCAATAAACACAGAAAAGCAATTGATAAAATTCAGCACTCATTTATGATCAAAAGCCTCAGAAGCCTGACCAGGCAGTGGCACAGTGGATAGAGCATCGGACTGGGATGCAGAGGACCCAGATTCGAGACCCTGAGGTCACCAGCTTGAGGGTGGGCTCATCTGGCTTGAGCAAAAAGCTCACTAGCTTGGACCCAGGGTCGCTGGCTCGAGTGAGGGGTTACTTGGTCTGCTGAAGGCCTGCGGTCAAGGCACATATGAGAAAGCATTCAATGAACAACAAAGGTGTTGCAATGAAAAACTGATGGTTGATGCTTCTCATCTCTCTCCGTTCCTGTCTGTTTGTCCCTGTCTATCCCTCTCTCTGACTCTCTCTCTCTGTCCCTATTAAAAAAAAAAATCCCTCAGCAAAGTGGGAATACAGAGGACATACTTCAGCATGATAAAGGTCATCTATGAGAAACCCAAAGCCAACATCATGATCAATGGGCAAAAATTAAAAGAAATCCCCTGAAGATCAGGAACAAGGCATTGGTGCCCCCTTTCATCACTCTTATTCAACATAGTTCTGGAAGTCCTAGTCACAGCAATCAGACAAAAAGAAAAAATAAAAGGCATCCAAATTGGAAAAGAAGTAAAACTATCATTATTTACTCATGACATTATACTGTACATAGAAAACCCTAAATCTCAGTCAAAACACTACCAGACCTGATAAATGAATTCAGCAAAGTGGCAGAATACAATATTAATATTAAGAAATCAGTGGTATTTATATACATCAACAATGAACTATCTGAAAGAGAAATTAAGAGAACAATCCCCTTCACTATTGCTAAAAAACAAAATAAAGTACCTAGGGGTAAATTTAACCAAGGAGGTTAAAGATTTGTACTTGGAAAATTATAAAACATTGATAAAGGAAATCAAAGAAGATACAAACAAGTCGAAGCATAAACTGTGTTCATGGATAGGAATAATAAACATCATTAAACTGTTTATATTACCCAAAACAATCTATAAATTCAATGCATTTTCTATTAAAATACCAATGGTATACTTCAAAGATATAGAACAAATATTTCAAAAATTTATATGGAACCAAGAAAGAACACAAATAGCCTCAGCAATCTTAAAAAAGAAGAATACAGTGAGTGGTATCACACTTTCAGATATCAAGTTATACTACAAGGCCACTGTACTCAAAACAACCTGACACTGGCATAAGAACACGCATACAGATCAATGGAACAGAACAGAGAACCCAGAAATAAACCCATACATATATGGAAAATTGATATTTGACAAAGGAGACAAGAGCATACAATGTAATAAAGACAGTCTCGTTAACAATGGTGGTGGAAAAATTAGACAGGTACTTGCAAGAAAATAAAACTAGACCACCAAATCACACCATACACAAAAATAAACTCCGAATGGATGAAAGATTTAAATGTAAGTCATGAAACCATAATTATCTTGGAAGAAAACATAGGCAGTAAGCTCTCCGACATCTCCCACAGCAATATATTTGCTGATTTATCTCCACAGGCAAGTGAAATAAAGGACAGGATGAACACATGGGACTATATCAAACTAAAAAGCTTTTGCACAGCTGAAGACAATATGAACAAAATAAAATGACAAACCACATAATGGGAGAACATATTCAACAATAAGACTGATAAGGGGTTAATAACCAAAATTGATAAAGAACTTCTAAAACTCAAAACCAGGAAGATAAACAATCTTATCAAAAATGGGCAAAAAAAAATGAATAGACACTTCTCCAAAGAGGACATACAGATGGCCAATAGGCAGATTAAAAAATGCTCAACATCACTAATCATTAGAGAAATGCAAATTAAAACCACAATGAAATACCACCTAACACCTATCAGAATGGCGCTCATTAACAAAACAACACATAATAAGTGCTGAGAAGGTGTGGAGAAAAGGGATCCCTCCTGCACTGCTGGTGGGAATGCAGACTGGTGCAGCCACTGTGGAAAACAGTATGGAGATGCCTCGAAAAATTAAAAATGGAACTGTCTTTTGACTTAGCTATCCCACTTTTAGGAATATATCCTAAGAATACCAAATCACGGATTCAAAAGGAGAAATGTACCCCCATGTTTATTGCAGCATTGTTTACAGTAGCCAAGATCTGGAAACAACCCAAGTGTCCATCAGTGGACGAGTGGATTAAAGAGCTGTGGTACCTATACACAATGGAATACTACGCGGTAAGATTTTTATAAGGAAATTTTACCTTTTGCGACAACATGGATGGACCTGTAAACTATTATGCCAAGTGAAATAAACCAAGCAGAGAAAGAAAAATATCACATGACCTCATTCATATGAGGAATCCAATGAACAATGTGAACTGAGGAATGGAACAGAGACAGAGGTGGGATCAAAGGGACCAGAGGGAAAGCAGTCGGAGGGAAAGGGGATGCGAGGATGGGAACTGAGAAGGAAAAGAGATTGGTGAAATTATATATACATAACAGCATTATAGAGAGCAGAACAGCAAATTCTAAAAGGAAGGGGGGAGCCTGACCAGGCGGTGGCGCAGTGGATAGAGCGTTGGACTGGGATGCGGAAGGGCCCAGGTTCGAGACTCGGAGCTCACCAGCTTGAGCTCGGGCCCATCTGCCTTGAGCAAAAGGCCCGCCAGCTTGGACCCAAGGTCGCTGGCTCCAGCAAGGGGTGGCTCGGTATGCTGAAAGCCCGCGGTCAAGGCACATGTGAGAAAGCAATCAATGAACAACTATGGTGTCGCAACAGCAACGAAAAACTAATGATTGATACTTCTCACCTCTCTCCGTTCCTGTCTGTCTGTCCCTATCTATCCCTCTCTCTGATTCTCTATCTGTCCCTGTAAAAAAAAAAAAAAAAAAAAAAAAAAAAAGGAAGGGGGGAGACGAGGGGAGGGGTCAAAGGGGTTATTAAGCAGAACTCAGGAGGTGGGAGGGAAGGAGATATATTTGGCGGGCCACTTGAATCTATGTAAGCACAATAAATTAAAATCAATAAAAAATTTAAAAAAAGAAGTCTATAGGAACTTATTCATAATTTTTAATAGCTGGAAGCAACCAAGATTTCCTTCAATAGGAAAATGAATAGATAAACTGTGATACATCTAGGCAATAGAATATTATTCAGTACTAAAATGAAATGAGGTATCAGGCCATGACAATGCTTAGAAAAAACTTAAGTGTATATTAATAAGTGAAAAGGCCAATCCAAGGTTTATGATTCCAACCATAGTACATTCTGGAAAAGGCAAAATTATGGAGATAGTAAAAAGATCAGTGGTTGCCAAGGGTTGGGGAGTTGAGGACAAGAAACAAGCGAAGCACAGAGGATACTTTGAACAGTGAAACTACCCTGTATAACACTATAATTGTGTATACATAACATTATGTATTTATTTGTCCAAACCTATAGAATATACAACACCAAAAGCGAGCCCTCATAATAATCATGGGCTTTGGGTGATAATGATATATCAGTGTAGCTTCACCAGTTATAATAACTGGATCACTCTGGTGCAGGATGTTGCTGATGAGGGAGGCTACGTAGGAGCAGGGGCATATTGGAAATCTGGTTACCTTTCACTCAATTTTACAGTCAACCCCAAAGTGCTCTAAAAAGAAAGAGGTTTATTGAAAATCCAGCCATATTCCCTTACCCTTCAATGTGCCATGCTCCAACTTGAAACAGCCATTACCTCAAGTATATCTCAGAGTTTCTCAACAGAATGAAACTCCAGTCACCAAATCAATTGTTTTCTTAACCAACCCTTCCTTGATGGCTGCCTGTCTAGTGCTGTTTCACTTCCCCTCCCTGTACTGTGCTTCCTGGGGTCTCCTCCAAAATAAACAAACTGGGATCCTTGTCTGAAGATCTACTTCTGGGATACCCCGATTAGGATATCCCATGACAACTTAGCTTATGCATCATTGGCATGGAGGCCAGGAAATGTAGTTTTATAGGTGGGCCTAAAACTGCACCCAACAATGTCAGGGTACTGTAGCTAAAATAGAGAATATTAATACCGAATATACAACTGGCAAAGATATGACATGCCCACACATAACTGAAAATTATGGGCCAAAAGAGAGATATTGGAGGGATTTCTTATTGGTATGTACTCTATAACTCTGTTACAATTATAGAATTTGACTTGGACCTTCAAGCCTAGCTGTGGTGTTAATAGGTGAATGGTGGTGTGTAGGATGTATAAAAGGTAAAGCCTGGATTCAGAAAAACAAATTTGGAAACTATTAAAATATAGTTGACCCTTAAACAATGCAGGTAGAAACATCGACCTCCTATACAGTTGAAAGTCTGCATATAACTATTTACTTACCCAAACCTAAACTACTAATATCTACTGTTGAGCAGAAGCCTTACCAATAACATAAACAGTGAATTAACACACATTTTGTAGCTTATGAGTTATATACTATATTTTTATGATAAGTAAGCTAGAGGAAACATTATTAATAAAGTCATTAGGAATAAAAAATACATTTCAGTATTTATTGAAAAAAATCTGTGTACAAGTGGACCCAGTTCAAACCTGTGTTGTTCAAGGGTCAACTGTAGCTTGGGTATGAGGGACTAAAAACCGAAATGGGAGTGTGACAGCAGGACTGGAAAAGCTGTAATAAAGATGAAAAATATGCCTGGCTAGGCGGTGGCACAGTGGCTAGAGCGTCGGACTGGGATGCGGAGGACCCAGGTTCGAGACCTCGAGGTCGCCAGCTTGAGCGTGGGCCCATCTGGCTTAAGCAAAAGGTCACCAGCTTGAACCCAAGGTCGCTGGCTCCAGCAAGGTGTTACTTGGTCTACTGAATGTCTGCTGAAGGTCCCCGGTCAAGGCACATGTGAGAAAGCAATCAATGAATAACTAAGATGTTGCCACGGCAATGAAAAACTAATGATTGATGCTTCTCACCTCTCTCCGTTCCTGTCTGTCTGTCCCTATCTATCCTTCTCTCTGACTCTTTCTCTGTCCCTGTAAAAAAAAAAAAAAAAGATGAAAAATACTGCAAAGATTCTGAGTAAGATAGATATGGAGATTAAGCAGAAAGAAGGAATCAAACATGACCTTAGAGCTTGAAGCCAAGATGGATGTGAGACCATAAACAGAAATTGTACAAATTGTACAATTGAAAAAAGGAGCCAAGTTTTAGGGAAATTTGTTATTATCTTTCATTCTACCAGATTTAAACATAACATCCCAATAGAGTGAAACAGATTTAAAACAGAGGTACTTAACTTCACCAAGTCTTTTTTTTTTAAGTGAGAACTCTTGGCCCTGGCCACGTGGCTCAGTGGATAAAGCATTGTCCCAGCACACTGAGGTCATGGGTTCCAACCCCAGTCAGGCCACGAACAAGAAGCAACCAATGAGTGTACAACTAAATGGAACAACTAAGTGGAACAACGAGTTAATGCTTCTCTCTCTTAAACCAATGGATAAAAGGGGAAATAAAGAAAAGTGAGGACTCTCATTTCTATACTTCATCTTTTTTTTTAAGATTTTATTTTTATTCATTTTAGAGAGGGGAGAAACAGAAAGAGAGAGAAGCGGGGGAGGAGCAGGAAGCATCAACTCCCATATGTGCCTTGGCCAGGCAAGCCCAGGGCTTTGAACCTGTGATCTCAGAGTTCCAGGTCAATGCTTTATTCACTGAACCACCACAGGCCAGGCTCTATGTTTTATCTTAATCTAAGTATGACTTTACATGCCCAGGGCAAATTCCAAGAACTCACCCTACCCCAGCACTCCCTTCTTGCTGGAAACCAGGAGGATTAGGCTTTCTAAAGGACACCAAATCTAGGACCCCTGCTGATGAATTTGCTCAGCTCAGCAATACCAAATCAACGCTGTCAGAATAGCACTTGATTTTGACCAAGTTTCTGAAATGGCTAAAAGTATAGGGCTGTGGACTCAACCAGGACTATTTTGGGATAAGTTAACATTTTAAGCTTGAGTTTTCTTATCTGCAAAGTGGGAATACACACTACCTATTAATAGGGCTATTAAAAGGATTAAATAAGAAATCCATGTAAAGTACTTAGCACAATGCTTAATGCATTGCAAGTACTAATAAATGTTAGCTAGTATTATTGCTAGAGTACCAGGCACACATGGCTACCTGAGGTTTTGAGTTCAGTTGTGAGAAAAGAATAATCCAGATAATGTCACCCTGAATGTGCTCAAATTAAAAATGGCAGCTGGACCAGATTAACTGAGCATACAATCAGTGTAAGAGTCAAGGAGCAGAGAAGGTTGTAGTTCTCTAAAGTAATGCAATTATTCATTTTCTTCAAGTCTTTTCAAATTTTTGGAAGGAGCTACATATTTGGACCTACTTAGAGCAGAGCCATGAAAATAATTCAGACACAGAAACAATGATGAAGCATAAATTTCTGGAAACATGGCTTAGGGTGGAGGGCAGTAACAGGCTCCAGATGAACCTAAGACAATACTTAAGGCCCTATGTCAGTGCCCAGCACAGAGGAGAGGCTCCATAAATGCTTGTTGAACACATGAACAGATGAACCATGTGACCGCATGAACGATGCCACAGTATTCACAACTATGGCCACCAGCTAGAAGTGGGCCTTTGCAAAACATGCCCTGACTTTTTGAGTCCTTGACCTATTCTACTACTATGACTTGGAAAAAGCCAAGGGCAATTTGTTCCTTTTGTCAGTTTCTCCTTGGCTAGGAAAGCTGAAATTTCCTATGATGATTATACATACTGGAGTCATGCTTGATTGACATCATCTAGAAAGTGCCAGGCACAAAGCCAGACAGGCAAATGCTCACAAAGGAAATTTTACATCAGCCTTGCTGAGAAAAAGCAGAAACAGAAGGTCTTTACTATTGTCCTCTTGGTTCACATGATAGGAGAAGGCTAGAGGAGAAGGTTGTGGTTCTGTAGCTTTTCTAAGGGCCTCAATGCCCCATGTCATCAAGGTACCATCTGGAACAAAATTCTAGTTGTTTAGGCACACCCATCCATTAATTGATTCTGTTTCCTGATGGTACCCTTTTTAGTTGCAAAATGTTTGTAATTTTCTGTTACTGAAATACTGTAATGAGAAGCTTCTGAATAGTATAGTATTAGCCTCTTACACAAAAGAAAAGGAAACTGCAGTTTTGGGAAATTGTGTAAAGATCAGTAGCTGAGATATGTGCTCCTCAGTTTAATGTTAGCATTTCCTTTCCTGTTTCCATAGTAATGGTCGCCACACAATCTTACCTGCTCCTCAAACCACTGGTGGGGTTAGAAGAAGCCTCAAAAGGATGCAATGGTAGCTCATTAGTTAGTGAGTTAGTTAGTTAGTTTTTACCATTTAAGAATGCAGGTCTCGGGTGGCCAGTTCTTACAACTTCTCAAGATAAATTGGAACCTAGATTTTTATAAGGAATTTTCCAGTTTTTGAACATTGGCAAATAATTTTAAAAAATGTTAAGAATGTAGGCCAAACAAAACACATCTACAAGCTGAGTCTACCTTGTTTTATAATATTAATCATAGGCAGTTAAAATCACCTCTCAGATTTTCAAAATTACTAACCATGCCTGAATATCTGTGTGGAATGGAGACTACTTATCAACCCTCAGCCATAACTCATTAGAGAATGGTCTTCATTAACATCTTACCATTGTATTTTGCCTCTTTCTCTCATTTTCTCTCTGTGATGAAGAGTAACACCCAAGATGTTTTTTTCTAAGCTGTTTTAAAAATCAGGCTCAGCACAGGAGCGATGAATGCTCAGGTTCACACAGACCCAGTCAGAAATTAAACTGAACATTCAGGCTCACATTTGTGACTCAAGAATAAATGATTTTATGATGTAAATCCACTCTTTAACTTCATCAGTCCTGCTTCCCCTATCTCTGATACAGACAATGACAGTTTCTCAATATTACATGAAGTGTGGAAAGGTTGAAAAACAACCTTAGGACAGGTCCGTTACTGTCTTTTCAACGACATTGCTTGACCCTGTGCCCCTCCTATGTACATATTTTGGAGCAGTGGCTGACCTGTCAGGAACTGTTCAAGTGAGTAGTAAGGTATGGTTGCCACAAAGCCAAATTGAACTGCAGTGTGGGGAATGTGGGGAAACAAGCTGACTTCAGAAAACCCTAGGACCAAAATGCCTTTTCATTTAAATACTTGCAGGAAAACACGGGTAAATAGCAACAACAATGACAATCTTTGAGATTTAAAAACTTCACATTCTCTCCCCTAAGAGCATCTGTGACTATAACCATCTGGAATTGGTAGATGGAAATTTCCACTCTCCATATTTTAAGAATGGGAGGAAAGGTACACTTCAAGGACAGGGCAGGTTGGGCCTCTGAATGCATAGAATGCAACACAAGATCCACCATTTTATTCACATGCAGGAAAAGAAAGTGAGAAGCAAGAAGTGGGTAGAAAGATGCCTCCAGGATGGAAACATTTAAAGACGTGGCTTCACAGTTTGAGTCATTTAACATATGCGCTATTTCAGTCATTGATGTTTTGTATATTAATGTCACCTTCCCATTTCCTTCTCCCCTAAGGGATCCCAATAACAAATTTTAAGCAAACAAACAAGAAAATAAAAATAAAGTGAAATAGCATATAAAATAGACAATTCTGCTCTAAGTATTACCACAATGAAAATTTCATTCTTGGTAACTGATTTACTTTATGACCTGAATAAACTTCTGGAAAGCTCCATGTCTCCATTCTCACTGTGCTAAGAGGACATAGGATTGGATAGAGAATAGTAGGTGATAAAACTACAGAGCTGTCTCATGGGGTGTGTGGCCACAATACCGAAACTAAGCATTTGCTGTGCAGGGACATTTCAGCTCCTCTTCAAGGCATAGGTGCCCAGTTGATCAACAAGGCATCAGGTATACCTAAACACAGAGGACTAAACCAAACCCTCATGTTTATTTGTATTCATGTTTTCCCATTTATGAACAATAAGTGGTCTGTAGAATTTCCTGAATTCAAAAATAAAAATAAAAATCTGGAAATGATTAGTTCTCTGCCCAAGGAGAGAAGAGAAAAAGCAAAGACTAATCTCTGATGACTCTGAGGAGAATGGATGCTGTGGTTGGTTCAGAGCCATGGGTGAGATAATATTACTTGACAGGTTTTGCCTAGGAAAGTGCTAAGAACGTGAAAAGAGAATTTCATTAGTCTGATGCCTTCTCAGTGCAAAATGGCAGTGAGTTGGGAGCAGACTAGAACATCTTTCATGACCAGACCAGGAAGTCTCCCTTCATCTCAGCCCAGACACATAGTCTTGCTCTTTCTCGTGCCAACAGCAGACAACATCCCCACCCTGCACATTCTTTCACTCGGGGTCACCAGAGAAATAGCTCCTTAGCTTTTAAGGCAAGTTCACTGATTTCACAGGTGAAGAAAATTTAGGCAAAAAAATAATAATAAACTTTTGACCCTGGCCAGGTGGCTCAGTGGTAGAACATTGGCCTGGCGTATGGAAGTCCTGGGTTCAATTCCCAGTCAGGGCACACAGAAGAGGCAACCATCTGCTTCTCTCTCCCTCACTCCCCCCTTCTCTCTCTCTCTCTCCCTCCGTCCTACGGCCATGGCTCAGTTGATTCGGCATGTAGGCACCGGGCACTAAGAATGGCTCTGTGGAGCCTCTACCTCAGGTGCTAAAAATAGCTCAATTGTGAGCAGCCCCAAATGGGCAGAGCATCTTCCCTAGAGGGGGGTTGCAGGGTGGATCCTGGATGGGGCACAATAGTAGTCTGTCTCTCTGTCTCCCTTCCTCTCACTTAAAAAAAAAAAAAAAAAAGACTTTTTTTTCCTACTCATGGTGATAATGCAGGATTTTCAGCTAAAATCTAAAAACATTTTCCTCTTTATGAATATATGTTAAAGAGGTAGGACCCATGACCTCCTGTCCAGTGGTATCATAGTTCTTGGAATAGGGAATATGTCACCTTCACAGGTCTGTGTTCCTGTGCTAAACCTCTTGCATCAAGTATGTTGGTGCCCTCCTTCCTTGGGAAAGACACATGAGTTAGTGAAACTCCAATCAGTATCATTTGAAGTAGAGACAAAATAATGAGATTCCTTCAACTAAACTAAAAGTATAATAGCTAGGTCTCATAAAGAGATTTAGGGATCAGAACTGCTGAAAGCCATCTATAACCCCACTATCATTTTCTCTAATAGAAGGGAAAGGGAATGGAAAGAAGAAAATCTCAGGATAAAGAAAGTTCATTTAGTGCCTTGAGGGCAAGACCATGTTTACATCATCTTTGACTACTCTGTGGATTATTAGCATGCTTCATTTTGTGTTTGTTAAATCTTCAACCAAACAACAGTTTTTATAGCAAGAGTTGTGCTGTAAACCAGACTCAATCATTCATTCATGCATGCATACTTTATTGAAACAATAATTTATTTTGAGTTCTTCCACCTTTCAAGCATTGTGGAAGAATAGGGGGTTGGGAGAAAACAAATAGAAGTGGCTTAGTTCAGTTTCTGATTGATCTAACTACTTTAGCAAGAGTTTAAAAGAAAATAGCAAGCACTCTGTTGGGCAGATAAAATATATTCTCACTTTGTTAAAGATGGCGCTACCCACACGGAAGTTCGTTGATATTAATGTGTGTTCTGGAACAGGCTGTGGGCAGGCCGGGTCATTATAGCCTAAGGCTTAGTTTAAGAGTAAGCTTTTCCCCACACCCTTGACTGATTGGATGATGTAGGGTGGTGCACTCTCCTGAGGAATCCCATTATACAGAGACTTCCTTGTTTGTATAATTGGATTAAAGGTTTTGAGTCTATGCTATAAAGTGGGAGAGAGCAGTAGCTTGATCTCTCTCGCTTGGTTCCTGAGGTAGAAGAGAGTAGAGCAGAGTAAGGCCACATGGAGGCCAGGAGAAGCAGCCAAGATGGCAGAGTGCTGAAGAAGAAGCCAGTTTGTTAAGAGTTTGTGCAGGAGGAGATGGGGAACAGAGGTAAATAAGCCTGGTGTTGGGCAGATAAAATATATTATGCTCACTTTGTTAAAGATGGCGCTACCCACATGGAAGTTCGTTGATATTAATGTGTGTTCTGGAACAGGCTGTGGGCAGCCCGGGTCATTATAGCCTAAGGCTTAGTTTTAAGAGTAAGCTCTTCTCTACACCCTTGACTGATTGGATGATGTAGGGTGGTGTACTCCTGAGGAATCCCATTATGCCTCAGATGAGTGACTTTGTATCAGACTTCCTTGTCTGTAAATTAGATTAAGGGTTTGGATTCTATGGTATAAAGTGGGAGAAACCAGTAGCTTGATCTCTCTCTCTTGGTTCCTGAGGTATTAGAGAGGAGAGCAGATTAAGGCCATGTGAAGGCCAGGAGAAGCAGCCAAGATGGCAGAGTGCTGAGGAAGAAGCCAGTTTGTTAAGAGTTTGTGCAGGAGGAGATGGGAAACAGAGGTGAATAAGTCTGGTGAACTAGAAACCTTTGATGCTAGGAAACTCGGATAGGTCAGTAGCTTTGTGAGCACTGAATGTGTGGGTTTTGGAGCCCAGTGTGTGTTTTTGCTTGCTTGCTGGGTGCAAGCTAGAATTAAAGCTGATGGCTCACCAGTTTTTGGCTCCTGTGTTACATTACTGACTGTTCGAATCTAATGTGAACCTGCATGGGTCAGGCTGCTGTGATAGTGGCCGCGACTACTGGCTTTATACCTGGTGAGCTAGAAACCTTTGATTCTAGGAAACTCGGATAAGTCAGTAGCTTTGTGAGCACTGAATGTGTGGGTTTTGGAGCCCAGTGTGTGTTTTTGCTTGCCCGCTGGGTGCAAGCTAGAATTAAAGCTGATGGCTCACCAGTTCTTGGCTCCATTGTTTCATTACCGACTGTACGAATCTAATGCAAACCTGCACGGGTCAGGCGGCTGTGATAGTGACCCCGACTACTGGCTTTACACACTCATTTTTCACCCAACAAACATTCAAATTAAGTGCCCACCACATGTCGGGCTCTGTTCTAGCCATTCATTCTGTATGCAGCAGCACATAAGAGTCCCTAACATCCCTGCCTTCATGCAGCTTACATTCTAGAGGGGGAAGACACAGGGAATGGAAAGAGCATCATTTAGGAAAAAGGAAGTACACCACCCTTTTGTTTTCTGACTTTCTTACCAGAAGAGTTTTCTATTCATTCTTTGGCAAAAGCCTCAGAAAAATTGGTAAAAAAGACAACTTTTTGCACAGAGTGAAGTGATACTGAAATCTAGTTGTTTGGGGCAGAAACCTCATTTTGACTTTTCTATGTGATGAAAGTAAAAGGAGACTCTAGTTGTCTGAATTATCAGAGAACGGATCTCATGTTTTCACCTCCCAAGACTCTGAGCCAGGAAATTTGACCTCTGCGTACATGGAACCAGCCTCACACAGTTGCACCATGTTGCTTAAGAAGCTACTCTTTAGAACCCTGGTCTCACTTCCCCATAAAGATTACAAAAATACATGCATTTTTCCTCACTGCATCCATTTTCAGTTGAAGAATTTTAACCGTTTGAGGTTCATTACTTCACACTTGAGAACTCTACAAACCACAGGAAATGAAAACTTGACTAAATGCAGATGACACAGCCCTCCAGCCCTGAAAGTGCATTGGGTCCCTCTCATGCTAGGTGGCCTTTAGCAAAAGAAAGATTTTCCGATGAAACTCCTGCACTGTCATAAAATAGCTTTAACTTGTAGGATTCTCTCCTGTTTTCATCAAAGTGATTTTTGGGGCTGTTGGGCAGATAAAATATATTATGCTCACTTTGTTAAAGATGGTGCTGCCCACGTGGAAACCCCTCACCCAGGTGATATTGGTTACCCTTCCTGCTTGGGAATGGGCATGAGTATATTAATGTGTTTGGGGGACAGGCTGTGGGCAGGCTGGGTCGTTATAGCCTAAGGCTTAATTTTAAGAGTAAACTTTTCCCCTCACCCTTGACTGATTGGATGATGTAGGGTTGTGCACTCTCATGAGGAATCCTCCCATTATGCCTTAGATAAGTGACTCTGTATCAGAGACTTCCTTTTTGTAGATTGGCTTAAAGATTAGGATTTCTACACTATAAAGTGGGGCAGGCTGAGAGCTTGCTCTCTTTCGGTTCCTGAGGTTAGCATTAGAGAGGAGAGCAGATTAAGGCCATGTGGAGTAGGCCAGGAGAAGCAGCCAAGATGGCAGAGTGATAAAGGAGAAGCCAATTTGAACAGAGTTTGTGCTGGATAAGGAGATGGGGAACAGAGGTTGTTGGGCAGATAAAATATATTATGCTCACTTTGTTAAAGATGGCGCTGCCCACATCCAAGTCCATTGATATTAATGTGTGTTGGGGGACAGGCTGTGGGCTGGCCGGGTTGGTATAGCCTAAAGCTTAGTTTTAAAAGTAAGCTTTTCCCCACACCCTTAACTGATTGGATGATGTGAGGTGGTGCACTCTCATGAGGAATCCTTCCATTATGCCTCAGATAAGTGACTTTGTATCAGAGACTTCCTTGTTTGTAGGATTAAAGGTTTTGAATCTACACTATAAAGTGGGGCAGACAAGGAGCTTGCTCTCTCTTGGTTCCTTAGGTTAGCATTAGAGAGGAGAGCAGATTAAGGCCACATGGAGTAGAGGAGAAGCTGCCAAGATGGCAGAGTGCTGAGTAAGAAGCCAGTTTGTGCAGAGTTTGTGAAGAGAGAAGGAGATGGGAAACAGAGGTGAATAAGTCTGGTGAGCTAGAAACCTTTGATTCTAGGAAACTCAGATAAATCAGTAGCTTTGTGAGCACTGAATGAGTGGGTTTTGGAGCTCAGTGTGTGTTTTTACTTGCTCACCAGGTGCAAGCTAGAATTAAAGCTGATGGCTCACTAGTTCTTGGCTTCGTTGTTTCATTATCGACTGTCCGAATCTAATGTGAACCTGCATTGGCCAGGCGACTGTGATAGTGACCCTGACTATTGGCTTTACAGAGGTGAATAAGGCTGGTGAGCTAGAAACTTTTGATTCTAGCAAACTTGGATAAGTCAGTAGCTTTGTGAGCACTGAATGAGTGGGTTTTGGAGCTCAGTTTGTATTTTTACTTGCCCGCCAGGTGCAAGCTAGGATTAAAGCTGATGGCTCACCAGTTCTTGGCTCCATTGTTTCATTACTGACTGTCTGAATCTAATGCAAACCTGCATGTGAATGGCCACGATGGCAGCTCCTGGCTTTACAGGGGTCTTGACAGCACAATTTGAGTGCAACCCAAAAGAAAATAAGAATTCTGAAAAGTCTTCTTGAATGTTAAACACATTTAAAGTTTCAGCATTCAAAAATACTTGACCTCCTTCTAAAACAATGCAGAAACAAGAAAAAGGCAAGATCAAGCCAGCATTTTAAAAACCTGTTTTACCAGAAAGGGGGGAGACAAAGCTAACAGAAAGGATGTAATTTATTTATTTTTTTAAAATTTCTCCAAAAGTATAACTGGCCTATTCACTGATCTTCTTACACAAAAGGGAACAAATGAACAAATTAAGATCTGATGTGACACCTCTGAAAGGTTGTTCATTTCCATCTCTCTCTCTCTTCTCAAAAACTGATACTACATAATTTCCATTTCTCTGGCTACAAATAAGATTAGTATGGGCAAGACCTGTAGTTTCTTTCTTTCTTTCTTTTTTTTTACAGGGACACAGAGAGAGAGATAGATAGGGACAGACCAACAGGAACGGAGAGAGGTGAGAAGCATCAATCATCAGTTTTTCGTTGCTGTCGCAACACCTTAGTTGTTCATTGATTGCTTTCTCACATGTGCCCACATGTGCCTTGACCGCAGGCCTTCAGCAGACTGAGCAACCCCTTGCTGGAGCCAGCGACCTTGGGTCCAAGCAGGTGAGCCTTGCTGAAGCCAGATGGGCCCCGTGCTCAAGCTGGAGAGCTCAGGGTCTCGAACTTGAGTCTTCCGCATCCCAGTCCGACACTCTATCCACTGCACCACTGCCTGGTAAGGCCTGTAGTTTCTTTATGTCAGCTATTAACTTGAGTCTCTGTATTAAAAAAATATTGTTCAATTTTAATCTTATTCAAACTGATGCCTTTCAAAAGCTGTTATATGTATGTGTGCTTGTTCCAAGGGCCTTTCAGTGGAATAGAAAAAAATTATATGAAGACTCATCATAAAATTTTTCTCTATAGTAAAAAGTCAGAGCAACCATAGAAGGGTCTGGAAAAGAAACACATTTCATGGAAGGGAAAAAAGATAAGAGACTACCTACCCATGGAAAGAAAAACCAGAGAAGAGGTAGAGGACGAGAACCACAAAGACCAAAAAGGCTTCCACCTCTGATATAGCATTTGCTGAGAAATGAGGCATAAATCCATGTAAGAACATGTTAACTAGTTTCTTCCTTTGTCTTCAGCTACTTCTAATAAGTGACTTGTCCTCAGAGTATTTTCAGGCTTCACATTGTATCTTTCTCACAGACATACAGTACTCTCTGTTTGAAATTATAAGTTTTCCCTTGTAATTATTAGTAAAGTGTCTTTGCTTTTTTTTTATTATACAAACAACATTATGGTCACATCAAGGGAACTCTGAAGTATGGGCATCTTTCCTCCACAATGCCTCCACTTATATTATCATTTTTCACAGGTCCATTACTTCATTCTTCCTTCACCTTGGCATAACCCAGGTCCAATTTTTATGCCCGTCTTCCTTCCTTTCTTTCTTCCTTTTTTCTTTCTTTCTTTCCTTCCTTCCTTCCTTCCTTCCTTCCTTCCTTCCTTCCTTCTTTCCTTCCCTCCCTCCCTCCCTCCCTCCCTCCTTCCTTCCTTCCTTCTTTCCTTCCTTCCTTCCTTCTTTCCTTTCTTTCTTTTGTATTTTTTCAAAGTTAGAAATGGGGAGGTAGTCAAACAGACTCCCGCATGTGCCGACCAGGATCCACCCAGCATGTCCACCAGGGGGCGAGGCTCTGCCCATTTGGGGTGTTGCTCCATTGCGGCCAGAGCCATTCTAGTGCCTGAGGCAGAGGCCATGGAGCCATCCTCAGCACCCAGGCCAACTTTGCTCCAATGGAGCTTTGCCTGTGGGAGGGGAAGAGAGAGATAGAGAGAAAGGAAAGGGGGTAGAGTGGAGAAGCAGATGGGAGCTTCTCCTATGTGCCCTGACCGGAAATCAAACCTGGGACTTCTACACACTGGGCCAATGCTCTACCACTGAGCCAACTGGTCCTTTTCTTTATTTTTACATTGAATGTTATATCATATGCACTGCACCTTTCAATAAAGGATATAACATTTACTTGCAAACAGACACAGCTTCTAAGGAACACACAGCCTAATGGAACCTTCAATGGATATCCCCATGATTCAGGGCCTTCCTAGGTTCAGGTCAAGATAGTGACTAATCGTGCATTATGACTGGAGCCAGAAATGCCTTCCTACCTGTTTGCTGATGTTTCAAATTCCTTTAGCAGCTGCCAATTTTTTTCATCCCATAGATAAATGTACAACTTAAAATACTAAATAGTCTGAAAAAGAGGCAACACAATGATGTTAATATGTACTGATTGCATGTCCTGATGGTAGAGAACCTGGGGACTGAAGATAGTGAGGAGGGAATACCACTGAGGAGGGGCTGGGCACAGGAAAGCACACTGGATGAAAGGTACACATTGTTAGATGAAGCTGCCCGACACCGGTCCTGCTGAAAAGGAATACCAGCTCACAGCAACCCACTCAGTATCACATTAAAAAGGACTTATAAATGGTCTAACCTATTCATTCAGTTAATATGTTTATTAAGTCAAGAACAAACACCATCTGATTCTGAGCAGGCATTAGGCTTCTATTATAGACAGGCCACTTACTAAAACAAACAAACAAAAACCTCAAATGTACATAGACACTAAATTATGAGAGATTAAAAAAGCAGATAATGAAGGTGGCAGAGTTTAAACACACTCTTAATCAACCTGTCATTACCCCTGGGTGGGTCCTGCAAGTGCAAATTATAGACCTCAGGATAAAGTGACAGATGCCTAAGAATTAAGTCACCAACCAAGAAAACTGGCTGGACTCCAAGTAGGTATTACTTTGGATTCAAATTACAGTATTTAGTTATCTTTATAAATACCCTGGCTAATATGTCTCCCTTCACAAAGGGTTCATATCTATCCTTCAAGAGTCAGCTCACGTGCCACGATCTCTTGGATATCTTCCCGAATTCCCCAAATGGCATTTCCCCCACCTCGAGCACTCCCATCCTTCCTCCTCCTGTCTCTCTTTTAGCCTGTACTGTATTTTACCTTTTGTCTCAGCCTTCTGTGTCCCTATTTAACTATAAGCTCTGTAAATGCCAAACTTCCACAGTATCCTACATTTTCTGCAAGCTATAGTTTATTGTTAGAGTATAATTTTGCCATAATTTACTTTTCTTTATATATGTGTAATGGCTGCATTTCTTATTTTCCCAGGAGCTCCATAAAGCATGGAGTCATGTTTGTTCTACTTACCAGCCTAGATATAGCATAATTTCTAGCACAGTATCGAGCATATAGTAGACATTTAATAAACATTTTTTAGTTAATGTATGATATGTTCATACTTTTTATTTGATATTTATTTATTTATTTATTTATTTATTTATTTATTTATTCCAGGGACAGAGAGAGACTCACAGACAGACAAGAACGGAGAGAGATGAGAAGCATCAATCGTCAGTTTTTCGTTGTGACACCTTAGTTATTCATTGATTGCTTTCTCATATGTGCCTTCACCACGGGCCTTCAGCAGACCGAGTCACCCCTTGCTCGAGCCAGCGACCTTGGGTCCAAGCTGGCGAGCTTTAGCTCAAGCCAGATGGGCCCGCACTCAAGCTGGTGACCTTGGGGTCTTGAACCTGAGTCCTCTGCATCACAGTCCGACGCTCTATCCACTGCGCCACCACCTGGTCAGGCTGTTCATACTTTATAAACAACCTGGCAGACACAGCTTATACCTAACAGGATTTCAAATAATGGCTATGTACAGTAAGTAGGCTTAAAGTGAAAGAACTAAACCTAGAGACTCAAGTGTACCAAAGCCACAGTATAAAAACACATATTTGGAATAAATCCCAAATAAAGAAGAGACTCCACAAAAGTCCCCAAATCAGTGGACCCAAGCATTTTCTTTTTAGAAATAGTGCAAAAATTTGCATTTTCTGCTTGAAATTCCACATATAGAATAATGTTATTAGGTTTGTTTGCTTTTTTAAGAAAACAGGAAAATGATCTATTTATTCACAATTCAAAATCTAAAACGATATACTCTGCTTACAAAGAAATTGCAATTATAGATTTCTAACTGAACTGTGTACCTCCTATTCTGTAGAATGATGTTCCATGGAGTTCTCTGACTATAAAATGTATTTGCTGAGGGAAATCTTTATTACTACACTAGATTTCTAGTATAGTATGCTGAGGCCCTAATGACCTAGGAATGCAAGCAGACTGTTTAAAAATGAAATCTCTTGATTTCTCATCCTAAGATGTCATAGTAGAACTACTGGAGTCAACTGGTCTTAGAAAAGCCTTAAAGAGTAGTGGTGCCTCCATAACATGTAGGGTAATTAGGCTTTGGATGTGAACAAATGTACTTAAAATACAGTGGGCACTATGCCGAGAGCAAATAGTATCGCTTATAATAGCAGCTGAGAAACAGTCTCTTGGCTGGACAAGTGTGCATTGAGCTCACAGTGGCCATCATTGCAACCTCCTTCTCTAGCTGAGGAACTGAAAATCAATAGTAAGTGTGCAAGGACAGTTTTCAGGGGTCTAACAGCAAACTCCAATTCTGCTCTTCGATACCTGCTTTCAAACTCCAAAATTCAGTACAAGAATCATCAACCCCAGGAGACTTTTTAGATCCTACTTCCTTCCTTAGTGCTCCCAGGAGCATTTTCATTCTATCAATATTTTCACATTATTCCTCCTTGTTCTAACCACATCCGTCTCTTAGACACTATTTGTTTTCTAGACAGCAATCACCATTTCTTACTCTCTTTTATGTCCCAGAAATCCAAAATAAGTATGGAGTTGGCTCCCATCAAACCCACCCCACCCACATCTTCATTACACAGAGAAAAAGAAAGCCTCTCACATAGTGGACATGGGCGCCTCAGTAAGAATTTACTGACTGATTACTATGTGCTGGGTGCTGTCCAATATGTTGGGGATACCAATAAGTAGGTAAGATCTTACTCTTTAGGGGACATTAAGTAGATAAACCAATCAACAAAAGACTATTTTAAATCATAATGGGTGTTATAAGAAAATTAAAGTGAGCAATGGAATGAAGAGTAAAATGAAGGAATGATATGGTGGCACTGAAACTTTCAGCTCAGACCTGATCAATGAGAAGGAGCAGTCATGCCATGATCTGCAAGGGGACAGTGTCCTGGAAAGAGCCATTAAACTACAGTAATTTTTGGTGGGGGTAGATATTGGGAGGGGTGTAGAGGGAGATGGTGGAGCTGATTAATTGCTAATTTTTTTCCATCTATTATCAGAGCAAGGTACTATCTTTCCCCCTTCACTCTGCATGCATATTCTTTTCATTACCATTCCCCTTTTCTTAATTCTGTTTCCCAATTTCCATTAAATTACAAGAACATGAGCAGCAAACACATCTGGAGCCCTCTTCTAACCTCTACTCATATACACAACAATCAGAAAGCCAATGGAAAATAAAAGCTGAGAATACTAAGATTTAGCTTTCACTTTTATTAAGTCCATTCAACTAAGGTTTATTTTTATGGCTATTACATCTCATTATCAGTACTGATCATAGTCAGAAACTAAGTTATAAATTTTCCCATCATTTGTTTATTTCTATATTATCTCATAGAAAGTCCTATAATGGGGTAAATATCTTTAGCAAAGGTGTATATTTAACTATACAGTAACATTTTAAAAAATCCAGCAAATGCATCTAAATAATATTTTCCAAGGTAGGCATAAACATTTTAGTTAACAACTACACTACTGATTTTATTATTACTAAACTTGAAATTTCTTCATTATCATTATGTACTTCATTGCAAGTATTTATTTATCAAAAACTATAATCAATAAAAGAAAGAAGAAGAGAAGAAGCTATTTTCTGCCTCACAACCAGATTGTCCAGATGTCACTCCTGGAATACATTAGAAGTGACATTTAGTCATGTTTCCAGTCATTTGGAACATACAGATTTCTGTTGCAATCTGGAAACTGTGAGCCCTGCAGTTAGCAAAAGCAGCCCAGGAAAGGATTTGTCGCATGGAATGTACTCTACCTGATGTCGTCTTCTGTTCCAACTGGGGGCATCTAAGTTTTTCTTGGGATTCCTCTTCTTCCTGAGTTCCAGCCCCACACACCAAAAACATAAAAAAAAAAGTCAAAATAATGCATTCACTTGAAGCAACACTTTTAAAAATCTACTAATAATATGAGATCAAGACCTGAAAAAATTAGACTAAGTCCTTTTAAAAACTGAGACTTTGGAAAAGCGACAAATGCAGCAATAGATGTTGAGTAGAATACGGTGGGATGTTGGGTTACAAATTGCAGGGTGCCATACACATGGTTGTATCTGTAAATGCTGCCCCCGAGTAGTACAACCCAGGGACCCCTGTTTGAGGGCATCAGTGACTTAAACATAGTGGTGATGGATTTCTTCATAATATAGAAATTCTGTCAACATGGGACAACACAAGAGAATTATGTTTTAGTTTTTACAATTCAAAGACCCGATTTTATGAGGTGTCTGTCCATCATCCTTTTAAGATACATAAAATTATGAAGGGATATCACCAGAAGCTACTTAAACATTTCAGCTAAAGGCTAAGATACAGATTAAGGTGTTTTCACCCAGAAATCCAGAGAAGGCAATCAGAATGAAACAAATTCCACATGGTCATACAAATCCTGGTGAAGGAACTAGAGAAGAAGCCCAAGCTGGTGAGCAGCTGGGAGAAGGAAAGAAAAGATGGTTCACAACAGATCACAAGAGGAAAACCAGTACAAATGATGGCTTCAGAATTATCTGGGTAACCTCTGTTTTTTGTCAAAGATAACTGTAATAATAGTGCGAGTGTTGCAAAATCAGTTCAAATCCTATCAAGTTAAAAAAAGTCCCTTGTTGACTTGTTGGATGTAGATGGTAACCCATATCCTTCCACACCAAGAGAGATCAGTTCTGGCAAAAAAGTTCGAATGTGCCGTCATAGTGCTATTGGTAGGACGCCTTAAGCCAGGCATGTATCAGTGATGTGCTGGCTGAGATACAAGGTAGGGGGAGAGTAGGCCTTCTTACTCAATCCACTTCTTGGCCTGAAAAAGCCACAAAGGTAGAAGACCTTCCAAGTGGCCAGTCCAATGAGACAGAACATTGAAAAGAGATTAAGGCACAGGACCAGGTGTTTGTTGACTCATTGATTCACTCATCTCCTCCTCTCCCTTCTTCATGTAGGCAAAATCATTAACGATAGATTCTGAAAGGTCTTCTAGGCATCATAGCTCCACCTCCAAAGGTGTGAACTTCTCAGCTTTAGTGATCACTTCATAATTTTTCACCTCCACTCCATGCCTCATGTCTAGGATCACAAGTTGGTCAGGTATCTGCCCTGTTCCCTTGCTCTCAAAGCACACTTTGAATATATCAAAACCTTCCCTTGGTTGCATCCTTTTTGGAGTATAGAATATGGGCAGCAGAATCTGTGATCTTGAGGTGGGTGTGCAGGCCACCAGCACCCCTAGGCTGGTTGGTGATCTCATATGCACTGGTGACCAGCAGGTCCTTGTGAATCTCCTCTCCAAGGCACTAGTGGAGTTAATGGGCAGATGGAAGAAGATGGCAAAAACCAGGCTGGGGTAGAGCTGAGTGAAAGCAGCAGAGGTAACTGGCAAGGGTCATGCTGGGCTTGTGAGCCAGACAAACCAGACATGGTGCCGCACAATTATTTTTATCTCTGAGAAGATGGGTAAATCTATTTGAATTTTAGCATGATATTCTTTAATGACAGTTGTCACTGCTATAGCATTAATATATAAGTAGACCCAGCTAGGAATAAGGGAGGTAGATTAAGAGGAATGCCTATATGCTGTTTTTCTAATTTTGTCTGCAAGATGGCTTCATCCTGATTCCTTCATTTATTTTTTTCCTTCATTGAGTAAATATTTGTTGAGTGCCTGCGATGGAGCTATTTCTGTGAGATCTTAATCTTTAGACAGAATCCCTTCCAATATTCTTCGAATTATACTGTGGGCAACATGGACTCAGCTTCCTTGCTAGGCAGGCGCACTTTCTGTGCAAACTTTGTTCTACCAAAGAAGTTAGTCTAATTGAAGCAATTTCTTAATAAACCATACAAGGATGGGTTTCATAAATGATACCAAAGCTATTCTAACTAGAGTGGAACAATAGAACTCAACCACAGATATTATCCATCAGAAGAGCACTTCCCAATTTGTTCTCAGTTTGCAGGTCCTGGGCAGTATCTCATTGCTGGTGATGAAAACCCACCAGTCTCTCTAGGTTGGTTAGTAAGATTTGAAAAAAAAAAATGTCTTTTTAAATTTATAAAAATTAGTGTCCTTAAATTACCATCAGTATCAGCTCATAAGGGAATTGGTTTTACCTGTTAGGGAACAAATAATTTTCCTAGAGATCAAAAATCATCCTCAAATGTTCATCTTTGGGGATTAGTTCCAAAAATTTGTCCTGCTTTTAAAACCATGAAATAATACCATCACGGGCAATTTGGGTAAATAAGCATTTGGTTCAATTATTTCAAATTCATATGCTATAAGAAATTTTAATAAAATAGTTTTTGAAATTACATTTCTTGCCCTGATCAGTTGACTCAGTGGTAAATCGTCGGCCTTGTATGTGGATGTCCCAGGTTGATTCCCAGTCAGAGCACACAGGAGAAGCAACCATCTGCTTCTCCTCCCCTCCCCCTTCTCTCTCTCTCTCTCTTCCCTACCCATGCCATGGCTCAATTGATTTGAGCACAATGGCCCCAGGTGCTGAGGGTGGCTCTGTGGAACCTCTGCCTCAGGTGCTAAAAATAGCTCAGTGTGAGCATGGCCCCAGATGGGGGTCACCAGGTGGATCCCTGTCAGGACACTTGATGGAGTCTCTCTATCTCTCTCCTCTCACTTAAATAAAAATATAAAGAAGCCACATTTCTGAAAAAGGTGTGAATTAGTACTATACCAAAAGACATGCAAATGATTATTTAAAAACCCCATCACACAGTAACTTAGTGCAGCAAATAATTTCTTATTTCACATGGCCCAACAAGACAACAAAAACATGAGAAGCTATTTTATGATACAGCCACAGAGACAGTCTCTAGAGATGCCAAAATAATCCAAATAAAGTTGTTTCTTAGATGAAAGGACTCTCCTTTGAGCCTATAAGACTGTTTACTTTTTTATTATTCTGAATTCCAGAATGGTGAAATAACTTAGCCCTTTATTCTTCTAAATATCTATGACTTCAGTTTAAATTGCCCCTCCCTCAATTTTCTCATAAACTAGTAAAAATTGCAAAGCCCTGGCATGATCTGCAGATGGAAGGATACTTGGAATAATTTTGGCTGGAGAGTTCTCAGCATAGAATAAATAAGCGTCTGTCTTCGATAGTATAAACTATGTTGTAGTGAAAAAAAGGCTGAGCTCCTTAGATTCTTGTGTTTCTTTTCTTCAGTGCAAGCCTGTGATTTGCTGAATTTGTTCTTACTGGCTTTTTCCCAATAAAGTTGGAATAAAATGACAAGAGTCCAACTGTAGTAGCCATCTGTGGATTTTGCTGCTTGGCATTCACTCACTCTGTCTAGTAAATGTGTCCTGATTTTCTCTCTAAAGTCATCCTTTCCCACTCTTAATGAATTGTGATTCCTATAAAACCAACTGCATAACCTGCACAAGCCCCTCATCTACCCTAAAAGTTAGGCCCATCAATCCAATGCATTTCTCTGTGATTGGTACAGGGTGTTCATGTGACCCAGAGTTATAATTATTAATCCAACTTTCTCTGAGATTGGTTTAGACTAGTTATGCGACTTTGGGCTGTGCCCATCAGTCCACTTCACAGTGTTCATGTGACTCAGTCAGGACTGGTGACAGATATTCTCTGGACTTGCAGAAATACAACTTCTAGATGTTTTGGGCTTGGAGGAGGGGTGTGAACGTGGGCCAACTCAGGCGGGAAGAGGCAAAATAGGATTAGGGCACGCGCCCTTTTGGTTTCTGTTCTCAGAATCGCTTGGCCCGGGAACTTCCATAGCGTGAGGGGAAGGCGGGTTTCCCAGGTCCCGCTGAATCATGACAAACCTGGGAAATCGCCAGGCGTGGTAATACCCAATTTTCACATCAAGATTCTTCAACTCTCCAGCCTTCCTCCACAGACCCAAACTCACGTTGAAGTTTAAAGGTGTTGCAGTTTACACACAGAGAGCCAAGTCCATCTTTACTGAGATACTTTTATGTTTGTGTTATGGGAGATCCACAAATACCTCCATGGATAACTTCATTCTGATCTCAGTCATTACATATACTTGCCCATAATTTTCTGGAGGAATGAAAACATTAGAAATTCTCTGAGAAAGATGTAGGTAATAGAAATTACTAAATTAGAGGAGCAAGATGGCGATGGAGTAACCGGACGTACCAACTTCCAACTCCCAGAACCAAAGTGGATTATAACTTGATTTTAAGAACCATCATCTGATAAACCACTGTTGAACTGGACTGAGAGGACTCTTCAACTGGTGAACACTGAAGAAGAAACATTGAGAGTCGTAGGAAAAGTGAAAATGTGAAAAGGGCTGCCCAGCTCCCCGGAGCAAAAGGCAGCCCAGAGAGACTCGTGTGGCAGGAAGAGAGGCCAGCGGAAGGATAGGGACCTGGGTCCCTGGAACAAAGCCCTAGCCTACATCCCTAGAGTCTAGAAGAGGCATATGGACAATATTTACCTGTGAAACAGGTTAGGATACTGTTTGTGAGAAAGAGACAGTTGTCTCAGATCCAGGACTCTTCTTAAAGGGACGGCGCAGAAAAACTCTCTCACAACCACTCACCCGGGACTCCAGGAGACAGGGAGAGAGGAGAGGACTGGAGCAGTGGGAAGAGAGTGTGGTCTGGAAGGCACAGGGAGAAAAGCTTTGAGGGACAGCCACCCTAAACCCTGGGCTGAGTCAATCCACAAATCTGAAATGATATTTCTCCTGAAACCAGCAAAGGGAAGGAGGACACCAGCCGAACAGGCTCCCCTGCAGCAATCAGAGCACAGTGGCTTAGAAGGAAGGAGCTTTCAGGACTACAGTAAGGAGTGTTAGAGTATGAGCTGCAGTGCCCCCACCCACACTGCTGAGGGCTTGCTGGAGGGTGGGCCGTGGCCAGAAGCAGAAGCGCAGTTCCGTAGGCGGGTGTAGAGGCCGAGCAAGCTGGTGTGAGCTCGGTCTAGTCCAGCTGGGGTGAAGAGGACACATGAAAGTGGTCCGGCAGCTGCAGTCCTGCCCGCAACCCCACCTGTGGGGGAAAAGCGGGAGCCCTGAACGGTCAGAGGTCTGCCACTAGGCAGGGACAAGTGGGTGCACAGCCTCATCCAGCCTCCTATGCTTGAAGCCCTGCACAAACTGGCTTTGCCCGTAGAGGTGGGGCGGGCTCGCAGCACACCAGCAGCCCAGCCGAGGAGCCGAGGTTGGCAGTGGCAGGGCAGAAGCATGGATTGCAGCTGAGTGCACAACAGAAACCCCTCTAAGCCAGAGAAACAAGCTGACAGGGACCTGCAGCTGAGCAAAAGTGATCACCCTTGGAGCCCAGGCTTGTGGCCCGAGTGTGGTACATGGTCCCACCTGTGGGAGAGGGACAAAATCCAAGACCGGCTGAGGCTTACAGAGCCTGGCAGAAAAACATAGCCCCTCCTGTAGAGGCAAGGTGGAGAGAGCAGCAGCAGCAGCCGGTGCCAGCAACACCCACAACCAACTTCCCTAGGCAGCGGCAGAGGGGGTGGCGGGCCTGCAGACAGACCACACCTAGGGAACACAAAGACAACACCCATTAGACTCCAGTAGCCAAACCCTTCTTACACACAGACAAAATGAGCAGGCAGAGAAATGCAACCCAAATGAATCAAGAGAAATCTCCAGAGAAGGACCTGAATGAATCAGATATAACCAAACTACCTGATGCAGAGATTAAAATAATGATAGTTAGGATGCACAAAGAGCTTAGAGCAACAATGGATAGTCATTACTAACAACTAAATAGAGAAATAACAACTATAAAAAAGGAAATTGAAATAATAAAAAAGAATCAGACAGAAATGACAAATACAGTATCAGAACTGAACACCACAATGGAAGGAATTAAAAGCAGAATGGATGAGGCTGAGGGTCAAATCAGCGAGTTAGAGGACACAATAAACAAAGGCACAGAAGCAGAGCAGAAAAAAGAAAAGAGACTCAAAAAATGTGAGGAAATTCTAAGGGAGCTCTGTGACAACATGAAGAGAAATAACATTTGCATCATAGGGGTTCCTGAAGAAGAGGAGAGAGAACAAGAAATAAAAACTTTGTTCAATCAAATCATAGCAGAAAACTTCCCTAAATTAAGGTTGGAAGACATTTCACACGTTCAAGAAGCACAGAGAAGTCCATTAAAGAGAAACCAAAAGAAATCTACACCAAGACACATCATAGTTAAAATACCAAAGCTAAGGGATAAAGAGGAAATTTTAAAAGCTGTGAGGGAAAAAAAGGCTATCACCTACAAAGGAGCCCCCATAAGGATGACATCGGACTTCTCAACAGAAACACTTGAGGCCAGAAGGGAATGGCAAGATATATTCAAAGTAATGTTGAACAAGAACCTACAACCAACACTACTCTATCCAGCAAAGCTAATGTTTAAAATTGAAGGAGAAATAAAGAGCTTCCCAGACAAAAAAAGCCTCAAGAAATTCATTAAAACCAAACCAATTGTGCAAGAGATACTAAGGGGCCTGTTGTGAACAGTTCAAAGAGAGGAAAGAATATAGCAAAAGTAGAATACAGCTTTAAAGAATAAAATGTCAATAAACAACTACATATCAATAATAACCTTAAATGTAAATGAATTAAATGATCCAATCTGAAGACATAGGGTAGCTGCGTGGATAAAGAAACAGGACCCATACATATGCTGTCTACAAGAGACACACCATAAAACAAAAGATGCACATAGACTGAAGGTAAAAGGATGGAAAAAAATATTTCATGCAAATGGAAATGAAAAAAAAAACCAGGGTAGCAATACTTATATCTGACAAAATGGACTTTAAAACAAAGGCTTTAGTAAGAGATAAAGAAGGACACTACATAATGATAAAGGGAACAATTCAACAGGAAGATATAACTATTATAAATATCTAACCACCAAATATAGGAGCCCCGACATACATAAAGCAGACTTTGATGGATATAAAGGGCGAGATTAATAGCAATACTATAATAGTAGGGGATTTCAATACCCCACTAACATCACTGGATAGATCCTCAAGAAAGAAAATTAATAAAGAAACAGCAGACTTAAAGGATACACTAGATCAACTCGATTTAATAGATATCTTCAGAACTTCTCACCATAAAGCAGTAGAATATACATTCTTCTCAAGCGCTCATGGTATATTTTCTAGGATAGACCACATGTTAGGACACAAAAATAGTCTTAACAAATTTAAGAAGATTGAAATAATATCAAGCATTTTCTCTGATCACAATGACATGAAACTAGAAATTAACCACAAAAGAAAAACTGAAAAATACTCAAACACATGGAAACTAAATAGCATGTTATTAAATATTGAATGGATTAACAATGAGATCAAAGAAGAAATAAAAAAGTTTCTAGAAACCAATGATAATGAGCATACATCAAATCAAAATTTATGAGACACAGCAAAAGCAGTACTGAGAGGGAAGTTCATTGCACTACAGGCATATCAAAGAAAGCTAGAAAAAACTCAAATAAGCAACCTGACCCTACATCGAAAAGAACTAGAAAAACAACAGCAAATGAAGCCCAGGACCAGTAGAAGGAAGGAAATAATAAAGATCAGAGCAGAAATAAATGACATAGAGGCTAAGGAAACAATACAGAGGATCAATGAAACCAGGAGCTGGCTCTTTGAAAAGGTAAATAAGATTGATGAACTTTTAACTAGACTCACCAAGAAAAAAAGAGAGAGGACTCAAATAAATAAAATTAGAAATGACAGTGGAAAAATAAAAACTGACACAACAGATAAAGAAAGTATTTTAAGAAAATACTATGAAGAACTCTATGCCAAAAAATTAGACAACCTAGGTGAAATGGACAAATTTCTTGAATCATATAATCTTCCAAAAATCAATCTGGAAGAATCAGAACACCTAAACAGACCAATTACAACAAATGAGATCGAAACAGTTATCAAAAAACTGCCCAAAAAGAAAAGTCCTGGGCCTGATGGCTTCACAAGTGAATTCTACCAAAAATTCAAAGAAGAACTAACTCCTATCCTCCTCAAGCTATTACAAAAAATTCAAGAGGAAGGAAGACTTCCAAACTCCTTTTATGAGGCGAGCATAATTCTGATCCCAAAACCAGGCAAAGACAACACAAAGAAAGAAAATTATAGGCCTATATCCCTGATGAATTTAGACGCTAAAATTCTCAACAAAATATTAGCCAAACGGATCCAGCAATATATGAAAAAAATCATACACCATGATCAAGTGGGATTTATTCTGGAGAGGCAAGGCTGGTTCAATATTCACAAATCAATCAATGTGATTCATCACATAAACAAAAGGAAGGACAAAAATCACGTGATAATTTCAATAGATGCAGAAAAGGCATTTGATAAAATCCAGCACCCATTCATGCTCAAAACTCTCAGTAAAGTGGGAATACAGGGATCATTCCTTAACATGATAAAGGCCATCTACGACAAACTCACAGCAAACATCATACTAAAAAGGCAAAAATTAAAAGCAATTTTCTTAAGATCAGAAACCAGGCAGGAATGCCCCTTTCACCACTCTTATTCAACATAGTTCTGGAAGTCCTAGCTACAGCAATCAGACAAGAAGAAGAAATAAAAGACATCCAAATTGGAAAAGAAGAAGTAAAACTGTCATTATTTGCAGATGATATGATATTGTATATAGAAAACCCTAAAGTCTCAGTCAAAGAACTACTGGACCTGATAAATGATTTCAGCAAGGTGGCAGGATATAAAATTAATACTCAGAAATCAGAGGCATTTCTATATACCAACAATGAACTGTCAGCAAAAGAAATTAAGGAAACAATCCTCTTCACTATTGCAACCAAAAAAATAAAGTACCTAGGAGTAAATTTTACCAAGGAGGTTAAGGACTTGTACTCGGAAAATTATAGAACATTGATAAAAGAAATCAAGGAAGATACAAACAGGTGGAAGCATATACCGTGCTCATGGCTAGGAAGAATAAACATCATTAAAATGTCTATATTACCCAAAGCAATTTATAAATTCAATGCAATACCAATTAAAATACCAATGACATACTTCAAAGATATAGAACACATATTCCAAAAATTTATATGGAACCAAAAAAGAACACGAATAGCCTCAGCAATCTTAAAAATAAAAAATAAAGCAGGAGGTATCACTCTTCTGGATATCAAGGTTTACTACAAGGCCATTGTACTCAAGACAGTCTGGTACTGGCATAAGAACAGGCACATAGATTAATGGAACAGAACAGAGAACCCAGAAATAAATTCACATCTTTATGGACAACTGATATTTGACAAAGGAGGAAAGAACATATAGTGGAGTAAAGACAGCCTCTTTAACAAATGGTGTTGGTAAAATTGGACATCTACCTGCAAAAAATGAAACTAGACCATCAACTTACACCATTCACAAAAACAAACTCAAAATGGATAAAAGACTTAAATGTAAGCCATGAAAACATAAGCATCTTAGAAGAAAACATAGGCAGCAAGCTCTCCGACATCTGTAGCAGATATATTTGCCAATTTATCTCCAAGGGCAAATGAAATAAAGGCAAGATAAACAAATGGGACTATATCAAACTAAATATTTTTCCACATCTAAAGACAATAATAACAGAATAAAAAGACAAACCACATAATGGGAGAACATATTCGTCAACACGTCTGATAAGGGGTTAATAACCAAAATTTATAAAGAACTTATAAAACTCAACACCAGGAAGACAAACAATCCAATCAATAAATGGGCAAAAGAAATGAATAGAATTTTCTCCAGAGAGGAAATACAGATATCCAATAGTCATATGAAAAAATGCTCAACATCACTAATTATTAGAGAAATGCAAATTAAAACCACAAAAAATGAGATATCACCTCACACCAGTCAGAATGGTGCTCATCAGCAAAACAACACAGAACAAGTGCTGGCGAGGATGTGGAGAAAAGGGAACCCTCCTGCACTGCTGGTGGGAATGCAGACAGGTACAGCCACTGTGGAAAACAGTATGGAGATTCCTTAAAAAATTAAAAATCGAACTACCTTTTGACCCAGCTATCCCACTTTTAGAAATATGCCCTAAGAACACCATAGCACTGTTCAAAAAGAAGAAATGTGCCCCCATGTTCATGGCAGCATTGTTCACAATAGCGAAGATCTGGAAACAGCCCAACTGTCCGTCAGAAGACTAGTGGATTAAAAAGCTTTGGTACATATATACTATGGAATACTACTCAGCCATAAGAAATGATGACATTGGATCATTTACAACAAAATGGATGGACCTTGATAACATTATACGGAGTGAAGTAAGTAAAACAGAAAAAACTGAAAACTGCATGATTTCATACATAGGTGGGACATAAAAACGAGACTATGAGACATGGACAAGAGTGTTGTGGTCACGGGATGGGGGGAGGGTGATGAGGGAGGGGGAAAGGGGAAGGGAGGGACACAAAGAAAACCAGATAGAAGGTGACAGAGGACAATTTGACTTTGGGTGATGGGTATGAAACATAATTGAATGACAAGATAACCTGGAGATGTTTTCTTTTCTTTTTTTTTTTACAGGGACAGAGAGAGAGTCAGAGATAGGGACAGACAGACTGGAACAGAGGGAGGTGAGAAGCATCAATCATTAGTTTTTGTTGCCGTTGTGATACCTTAGTTGTTTATTGATTGCTTTCTTACATGTGCCTTGACCTCGGGCCTTCAGCAGGCTGAGCCACCCCTTGCTGGAGCCATCAACCTTGGGTCCAAGCTTGTGAGCTTTTGCTCAAGCCAGATGGGCCTACGGTTAAGCTGGCAAGCTTGGGGTCTGGAACCTGGGTCTTCCGCATCCGAGTCTGACCCTCTATCCACTGCGCCACCACCTGGTCAGGCTGGAGATGTTTTCTTTGAACATATGTACCCTGATTTATTAATGTCATCCCATTAAAATTAATAATAATAAAAAAGGAAATACAACTTTTATTCTTACCCACTGATTCTGAAACCTGGGAGAACTGTGAAAGTTGGAGTTACTGTTTTCACTTGCAGCTGAAACAAAAGTCCACACAAAGGAAGGCAGAGCAAAGAGATGGACTGATACAGAGTCCTCATTATATCATTTGAGCCCCAAATCCAGGCATACCTGAAGCAAGTTAACCCTGGATTTTTCAATCTAAACCAGAGATTATATTACTCGTTAAAAAAAAAAAAACTACATTGATTTTTTTTGAAAAATCAAAACCATTTCTACTTGGTTTTCTGTCACTTCTAACAGAAAGGGTTCCAGCTGATACTTTAATTCCGGGAAATCCTGGAGTGGGGCATGTTGATTATTGACTTATGTACGTCGCACACCATCATGTACTTCACAACCTAATTAAATGGAGTGTGATAGGGATGATGCACTGAGGAGTTGCTATGAAAATTTGGCCAACAATTGGGCTTTTCCTCTGTGTCTGAGGACTAATCCCAAGATGCTTTACCGAGAGGCCACATGATTTGTATACTTTATGAGATGGTCAGTAAGGTGCGGCCCCAAGAGGAGGCAGAGGTTTGGGAAAAAAAGTTCATCATACTCACAGGACCTAGAGAAGGAAGTATGGCACCCCTCACAGAGCCACATAAGACACCAAGGTGGTCACAAGGAGAAGACAAGAGCAAGGGGAACATTTAGACCACATACTTTATTGGGGTTTCAGAGGCTAAGGCAAGGCAAAGAAAGACCATCAGATCATTGTAGATGCAGGGGAACCCAAGAAGATGGAAGGTGCCATTCCCCCCATAACCACTTCAGCACCTCACTCTGGCCACCATTGAGCCCATGGAGGATGTATTGCTCATGAGCAAAAACTTCATTTCACTAAACTACTCAAGATTGGGGAGAGGGGAACCTTGACCAGAAGTTTGCTTCCTTCACTGCTCATGTGGTGTCAGAATGCTAAGCCTCTGCTTTTTAAAAAATTATTTTTATTTTTTATTATTTATTCATTTCAGAGAGGAGACACAGAGAAGAAAGGTGGGGAGGAGCAGGAAGCATCAACTCCCATATGAGCCTTGACCAGGAAAGCCCAGGGTTTCAAACCAGCAACCTCAGAGTTCCAGGTCGAGGCTTTAATCCACTGCACCACCATAGGTCAGGCAAGCCTCTGCTTTTCTTAATCTCTGTTCATAAGAAACCTAAATAACTACAGCAAAAGAGCAGATGCATTGGATCTCAGGCTTGTAAAGCTATAGTTCTTGAACTTGAGTGTGTTTTCAACTAACCTGGAGTACGTGGCAGAAACACAGAAGCCCAGCCCTTTCCAACTTTGACAAACCTGGGCTTCTGGATTCTTTATCATCTCTCCCACTGGTGCTGATACATACCCAAATTTGAGAATCACTGTTGGGAAGGACGGTAATTGGGTCTAATATTCAGACAGTGTCATCTGAGCCTCTCATTCGCTCATCTACATTTGTCTATTTCTATGAATTTTTCACTTCTTAGTCTGCTTCTTCATTGCATAATTAAGGCCACTAGAAGCTCTAGGACCACATCCTTTCAGCCTATTGAGACTTCAGAGAAGTATCTCTGAACCCCAGTACATAGAGAGCTCCTTTCAAAGATGGACAAAGAGTGTCTCAATCCCTGCATTCATATCCAGAATTCTAGGGCAAGACTCTGATTGGTCCATCTTGGGTCACATACTTATCTCTAGTCACAGCCGCATCTCTCTGGGGGAATGGGGGCTATAATTTTCCAGACTTACATCACTGCCCACCCCAAGAGCCACAGGAAGGAGGGTGTTCTAATTGGATACCTCACCAGAACCTCAGAGAATAGGGAAGGTGCGGTTCCCTAAGGGAAGCTATGTCCCAAAGTGGGGGAAGAAGGGATCCTGGTTACAGTCCTGTTCAAAATATATAGAGGCAGTTCTGTGTTTTGAACAAGATAGGTTCTGTAGGTTTGTTAAATTTGTATGTGAGTTGGAACAGGTACATTTACCTATTAAATATACCTATTAGGCAGATGTTTGTCTTAATATAGTATTTATTTTTACCTTTCTGTGCATATAAATACTTAAACATTTTCAAATGCAACCTTAAATAATCTCAGATGATGAAGAAGATGATGGACTTGTTGGAGAGGAGGTGACTGGTGTTAGAGACACAGGGCTTCATTCTGCTGCTGGAGTCAGTTTCTTGAAGTAGGCATCAAGGGAGGTTTGCACAGAACTTTTCTTTTTCTCATCATAAATGGACCTGTAGCATCTGAGGCCTTTGGTAAGTGTACGAAAAACTTTGGTGAACCTCTCTGTATCTAGATTTTGTGCCTCTATCTGCCATTCCTGCTTCAATTAGACAAAGGCATCAGCTGACTCTTTTGTAGAAAACTTTTTTGGTTTTGGAGTTTGTAGGTCCCTGTTTTCTTCCCTAAATGCTATCATCTGCTGCTCTAGTTTTATAAGGTCTTCATTGGTTAGTTCTTTGCCAAAACTCTATGGGAGTAACTCTATGATGTCATTTTCACTGATGTCCAACTGCAGATGATTACTAATAGCCCTTATGATGCTCCATTCGTAAGTATGAGTTGTCTGTAAGACGAATGTTCATAACTCAGAAACTACCATAAGAATAAGTATGTCTACTGCTTATTTAGTGCCTAGCATGGACAAGAGCTCCATATATGTTACATGTAACATGAGATGATATTAAAAATATTTAAAAGCTTGGATGGTACAGGCCAGCAGGTATCCAGAACAGGAAGGGTTTGGAGGTCCCTGGGGTATAGGTCGTAACCCTTTAGTTCAGGGCTCCAAAGATGAGTATTGTGGGACATGGACACCAATCAAGGCTTGGGAAGCAGTTACTTACCAATCAATAAAAAGTGCTTTAATATGTTAACAGCCAATATGTTCTTACTGATGTATACCTGCTGAATATTTTCAGTCTTGAGTATCATCTTAACAACCACACTCCTGAGGGGTGGGGATGCCCTGAAAATATGCTGTAATATTCTAGAGGTGTGCAAAGCCTCTTCTGGAGCATCAGTTTCACTCAAAGATATGGGAAGGAAAACATGATTTTTATATTACAACAAATTTGAGTACATTATGGAAAGTTTGTAGAACAGATATAAATGTTTAGGATAACGATGGAAGTCAAGAAAGTCTGGACAAGGGGTCCCTGATAGCGGGTACTCCTGTAAAAACAATTGAAAAGCATTGTCAGAGGAACTCAATATTGGTATTTGTGACCCCATTTTACAGAAGGGGCTCTGAAGTGGTGAAGACTTTGCCTAAGCTTGCATGCTTTAAATTGGTCAAGATTCATACCATCTGCCTGGGTCAAAACCTCTGCTCTCTTAGCCTTATCATGCTGCTTTCTTTTATGTTTGTTTCTCACTGGTATTATTTATTAAAAATTTAGCCTTAAGTGGAAGGAAAGCTAGTTATTAAATAGCTATATTTAGTGAAAGGACTAACTAAAGAAAACTCTGGGTAGAGCACATAAATCATATCATTTTACAAAAGAATGAGCAACTCTTCCTCATAGCTAGGGAAGGGCATTTCAAAGACAGACCATTGTGTGTTTTGAGGTTTAGAAAGTCCCAGGGCAAGAAAACCACAGAACAAAACAACACTAAACACATGGAAATTTCAGAACCAAGCATGTAGGAAAGTTTGACACATCGTTAGGGCTGTAATTTAACATGCTTCTCCTAAATTACATAATGATTGCAGAATATTCAAATTAAAATAAACTCTCAAACAGCAGGGAAACTGAAGGTGTAGGACTGGTTGCCCATACTGATTTCTAATGTCTGAATGACTGTGTCTCTCCAAAATTTATGTTGAAATCCATATCTCCAACGTGATGGTATTAGTAGGTAGAGCATTTGGGGGTGATTAGGTCATGAGGATGGAGCCCTCATGAAAAGAATTAGTACCCTAAATAAAAGAGGCCCCAGAGAGCTCCCTCACCCATTCCACCAAGTGAGGACACAAGAAGAAGATAGGTGTCTATGAACTAGGAAGTAGGCTCTCACCAGACACCAAATTTGCCAACACTTTTAACTTGGGCTTTTTAACCTTTAGACTGTGAGAAATAAATGGTTGTTGTTTAAATCGCCCAGTCTATGGTACTTTGTTATAGCAACCTGAACAGACTAAGACACTGATTAACTGAGGATTATTATATATCCCACATATAGATTGGTATTACCAATCTTGAATAAGTGATGAGAGACAATCATGGCTCTCTGGCTACTTATACCTTATACTGTATAGGTACTCCTTCAACACTGGCTGAATGAATAATATTTGTGGGAGGTTTTAATTAATTAACTAATTAATTAATTAAAGAGAGGCAGGGAGAGAGAGAGACAGAAACATTGAACTGTTCCTGTATGTGCCCTGACCAAGAAATCAAACTAGCAACCTTTGTGCTCCATTTTGACCCTCCAACATACCAAGCTATCTGACCAAGGTTTTATTGATTGATTGATTGATTAGGGAGACAGAGAGAGGAAGGGAGAGAGAAGGGAGGGGGAAGGGAAGCATTCATTTGTTGTTCTACTCAGTTGTGCATTCATTGGTTACTTCCCATGCATGCCCTGACTGGGGATCAAGCTCGCAAACTTGTTACGTTTCTGGACGACACTCTTAACTGACTGCGCTAACTGGTCAGGGCCAAATAATATTTGTTTTAAAGTAAAAATTTTCCCCAAAATCTTTTCTTGCGTAAAACTGCTGCTCCAGAAAGCCCTACATGCATATCACATGGCTTCAAGCTCTGCAGGGCACACAGCCAAATATCACTGGAAGACAAGGCAAGTTTGAGAGAGAATGTGCCAAAAGAATTTCATGCATACATTATGAAACAGAGAATATGAGTATTATTGGAAATTTGGATCTGGTTTCCATATCCTGATCAATCTCACTTTCAGAACTTATTCTAAGCCATGACATTTGTGAAAGCTAGAATTATGTTTAGGAGCAGAAGTTACAACCCTAGACAGTAATACCCAACAATTCTTTTGGTTTCCTATAGAAATTTACAAAATAAATTGAAATGTGATGGTGGATATTTTTGGTAAACCTAAATTTTTCTAGGCCTAGCCAAAGCTAAGTGATCATAAGAGCATTTAGACTTAAGTTCCAAAACTCAACCACTTTTTTGAAGACTGAATTGACACGATGTACTATTTATTAATTGCCCAAATGAACTCAAAATATTGTCTGCATCCTCCCTGGGGAAAAACTGCTAAACTAGGGCTGCTCAATGCTCTCTTACCCTCTCCTGGGTTCCACCAATGTTCAGGGTCCAGACCAAGCATACCTCTTAAAGCAACCTTTAAAACTTTTTTTTTAATGTAATTGTGCTGGCTTTTAATTAAAGTATTGTCCTGAAACTGATGGCTTTTCAGGAATTTCCCTCACAAAACTTTATGCTTAAGAAATCCTGGAAAGCCTGTTAGAGAGGATTCAGAATTTCCCTGGGTCAATATAGAATTTTCATATTTCAGGCTGTGTTACAAATAAAATGTCCTTCCACTAATTCTTGTTAACATCATTTAGAAGAGCAATGACATCTAATGAAAAATGAGAGTCAAAAGAACCATCTTCCATCCCATGTAATAATGGGAAACTAAGTTTATACTGCCTGGGCTTTATTTTCCTCTTAACAGAATGGAGAGATCAGCAGCCCTTATTAGCAACATCATTACCATGCTTCCGGAAGAAATAAGCGAGGGAGCAGAAAAAGCACCATGAGCTCTTTTGAATAACATACAGCATGCTTGTTATTTGGAAAGAGACCATTATAAAGGCCAGTATTTATCTTTTTGCTTCAACAGAAATCCATTCAATATAAAATCAACATAACGAATCCTGTCACCTTGCTCATAGTGATGACTCAGCAAATACTTATGGTTTGTGGGTTAACCTCACCATGCAGACAATTAGGTGTGTGTATTGGGAGGGAGCAGTTTATAATAAAAAGTGCTGCCAAGAGTAATTTTCTACCATTTTCATTCCCATTCTATCTATAAATATTTCTCTGCTGAGTTATTAACTTCTGGATGAAACCTGATAGAACTATAGAACCAATCACTCCTAGACTATAAGGATCAGGGTAACTTACACACACACAAACTCACACAAATACATACATGAACATACGGACATAGACAAACATACACTGACACAAACATACATGCACACAAACACACATATTTAAACACACATACTCACATAAGCACATAAACACAGACAAAGACACACATACACAAATACACACATACTGGAACACACACTCACATATAAGCACACATACATATAATGCATGTACAAACACAAACACACATACAATACACACAGTATACCAAAAGTAAACTGAACAACAATGAAGAAAAAGTCTGGTAAAGAGATTTTTCAGTTGCTTAGCCTCTCCAAGCCTCCTGTAAATGCCTCTGTCCTTCCTATCAGGATACAGGTTATTTGCTTCAGAATCTCTTTTTGTCAGAGCTCCCAGAAAGAGAAAGGCAATTACTAAAAATCTGAGTGTTGACTTAAGCTATGTCGAGTTCTTTTATAAGAAATTAGTCAACAGAGTTGCATTTTTCCAGACACTGCTCCATGGTCTGAGCACCCTCCACCCACCATTTTGCTGGCCCACTGCTTCCCACAGCATCCATTGACATAGTCCATCTGTTGACACTCAGGCTTACCAGTATACTTGCTCACTTCTCTGTAGGCCTATTCCTTAGAGCAGTGGTTCTCACTGCTAGAAGATTTCCATGTGTGCCCTATGGTGAGAAATATGTGCCTGTTGGAGACCAAAAAACCAACAGGATTTTTGAAGTTTAGATTTTTGGGGGACAGAGGTGTGGGGAATTGGCTGTAAACTGACAATCTGCTCAATCCCCCACCTCACTTGCTTGATTAGGTTGCAAAAGGCTGTTAAGCTGTGGTGCTGGATTGTTTACATTACCCCCCATGTTCCCCGGAAAGACTGGAGGCAAGTTTCTTCTATTCTTTGTTTGGTGTCAAGTTAAGATTATATGTATGGTAGGGGTTTTCTGCAGTTGGTAAAATTCTTAGGTTGCCTTGGAAACATGATCAAAGATCTCACTGATTTGCTAATGGCCCACTTTGCCCAATAAATAAAGCAAGATGCGGTTTTTAGGCATGTTTTGTTCTTGCCAGCAGTAATTACAGGGTCTTCCTGACCCCCTATTTTCTCAATTCCACACCGTTCCCACTCGGGACCTGGAATTATTAGCTGCACTGGTTCATGGCATGTGCCCGAATATAAAAATAAATATAGTTACTCTATTATACCATTTCATTACAGAAATACTGCTCTTTTTGTTAACACATCATTATTATATTTATTATTAGCACATCATTATATTATTTTTAGATAAATATACCCAAATAAAATGGATAGATTTCTCAAAAAGAAGCGTGATATTGAAGAATCCAGTTCTGGAAGTGAGTAAAAGTTAAGTGTAAATAAAATAGCGCTTGAAGGTTGACGGGCAGAATTTAATTTATAGCATTTTCCATCACTTAGCACTGAACAGTATGATTGGATTAGAAACCCATTCATGGAAGTTTCAAGTGATTTTTGTTTACATTAATTAACTGAAGAAGAACTGGCAGCTATATCCATTGATCGTGAATTGATGATTAAACATAAGGAATTGTCTCTTGAAGCCTTTTGGATTTCTATAAAAGAAGAATATGTGGCAATATCTAAAAAAGTTTTGAACATTTTACTACAATTTTCAACATCCTATTTATGTGAATTAGGATTTGCTACCCTCAACACAAGAGTAAAAAGAGAGGAATTCTTCAATGTATTGGTGAGGAAATGAGAGTTTGCTTTTCAAATATATGCCAAAACATTGAAGAAATTGCTAGGACACATCAGGCTCATGTTTCTTATAAATACTAGAATGAGAAAACTTAACACATTTGCGCCATGACCTGCCAAATTTACTAAATCTTACTAAAATTTTATCTATATATATTAAAAGATATCTGTTTTGTCATTTAAAAATTTTTTTTTATTTTTAGTTTTTTTGTTTTATAATGATTTAACCTCTTTTTTACAAATTCTAAAAAACATAACTCAAAAAAAGGAACATAAAAATGTTTTTAAATGTCAGAATAAATTTAATTTTGTTGTATTTTGTTAATTACCATAAAAGCATGCTTGGGCTTTATATTATTTTATTTAATATTTGACTTAATTATTATAACATATTTCTCAGAAATTTGTATATGGTGCACCTAGAATTATTTGTAGGATTTTAAATGCGCCCAACTTCAAAAAGTTTGAGAACCACTGACTTAGAGGAATAGTCCTCTAAGGTAGAAGAGAGGTGTTTATTGGAGAAGGGGTCGATTCTGGGCTTTAATCTAGAAAATTAAAACAAATGGCAAGTCTGCTTTCTTCTCATGGGAAATTTATTCATTCAGCAAACAGTCACTGAGCACCTATTGTGTGCCTACCTGCTGCTGAGCTATGTGTGGGAGATACAAGGAGGACCAAAACATAGTCCTGGCCCTCAGGACCTAGAGGAGGAAAATAGTCACTAGAATGTGAGGAGTGTGAGGGGAGAGTTAAGAGGAAGGCATTTGGCTGTCTGCAGGTGATGAGAGGTAAGTAGAAGGAAGATGTGTCAGGGGAGATAGCACCCTGTGCTAAGAAAGGGGAAATGGTGGTATTCTAGATAGGGAACAGGTCCAAGAAACACAACCTTTAATAATGTTTTTCCATTTTAATTTCCTCTTTAAGAGTGTACCATGTATCTTAGAGATAACTGTATCTCCCATACCTTTCATGTGCCCCATCCTTCTTCCCAGCCTTCCCATTGATAAATATGTCATAGGTTCTCTTGCCCTCTGGCTTTCCACTGGGCTCAGTCCATGGCAATAATGAACAGGAGATCTGAGAGAGGGAAGAGTGTGAGTCAAGGCACTTATTCTACTCTCTGACCAAGGCAGTCTTCTTAGGAAATGCTTTTTATTCCAGGTTTCTGTTGCGGCTTCCTCCTGCCCTCATCCCTTTGCGCCTGTGAGTGGTAACATCTTTCTCACTGTTATGCGTATCCCTTGTGGTTCCTTTCCATCCCACCCACACTTTTGTAAACAGTGGCTTTATTAAGCTCTCCTTGAATAATTCCAACTTAAGGGCCATCTGTTTCCTGTTGGGACCTTGACTGACAGAGCAAATAGCATATATATCACAGTGAGCAGGATGCAAAAATTATATAAATATGTTTTTTGTTTTTAATATATAAAGATACACAAATATGCCAGTGATGGTGCCTAATTGATTCATTCATTTATTCCACAGGCAGTTATGACGGCCAAACATGTGAAAGGCACAATGGGTAAGGGAACCACACTTTTCAGATCAGTTACAACATCCTTTGTTATGGTTAGACTAAATCTTTTAATTTGAGTTTCATAAAATATGATCTCAATAGCTATGAACAAGGGGAAAATGAGTACTCTCAGAGTTTATTCTTCTCGTCTAGCTTAGCCTTCCAAAGTCTAAGTCTTTAAAAGAAAAGGCAAGTGGAGAAATTCCAAGACATGACCAATTAACAGCTCTGCATTCTGCAGATCATGCTAGGCAAAGCTCCCTCGCTTGCTCTCTGATGGCGAGTCCGCTGCTTTGGGGTTAAAGGCATAGACAGTGATAACGAAGGTTCATGATATACCAGAGGGGGAGCTGAAAACTTCACGTGCTATGTTGAATTTATTCTTCATAAAAACACTATTAAACATCCATGGTTTTTCTCATTTAGAAGAAAATTGAAGTTTAAAACGTTAAACAGCTAGTAGTTAGTGTCTACTAACGCAAGTCTATATCCAATACAAGCCCAAGCCTATATCCAAGGCTCACTGCTCTTAACTATTCTGCTGCAATGTCTCTTCCAGGAAAACAGTTCACAGCCAAGGCCAGAGGCTGTTTAGTGAATGAAATAATTACAGGTTTGGAGGCAAAGGGCAATCCTGCAATTTTGTCTTACTTTCTGTTTTTATATCCACACAGAAATCAGCTGGAGAACCAACTTCACAAGAGTCTTCTTTCGATTCCATGTGATAGAATCAGCCCTCAGCTATCAGTTTGCTCAGATTAGATTAAAGATTAGAAAGAAGGGCAGGGGCAAATCAAACAAGATGTACCCCAGGGGCACACCAAAGATTTGCTTTTGTGGAGGGTCTGGCTTCCTTTGAACTATCAAATAATTATTGCTTTGGGGAGGTAGTAGAGATTGAAATGTTAATGTGTAGGGAGGTAAGGGCACATTTGAAATTGAAGACTATTCTATTTGTGTTTACACTCGAGCAGAGGTGGGCACTGCCTTACTATATACTTATTTCGTTTGGGGTCAGGGCAGTCAACATAACAACACAGGTAAGTTTTATAAAAGGCAAACAATACAAATGCTTGTAAATTTAAAGTACCCCATAGATTTTGAAGAATTCAAGTTTAAGATCTGTTGATGCCCTTATAAAAATTGTACCTTACTTTCCCCCTATATCTAAAATACCCATTTATAATAGTTTATTCCTGATGTCCCAAATGCTAACTAATCGTGTCCCCTTTCACTCTCAGAAGTGTCAACTTAGATGATAAACTTTCACCCTACCTTTGCTGTTATGTAACTGATCAACAAAAGAAGGTGAGGCAATGGGTCCGTGAGCTTCAAATAGCCAAGTTTGGTTTTAGGATGAATATTGTCTTCATGCAAGGGCCTAGGTGAGTCAATTAACCTCTCTGATCGTTTATGTGCCAAGTGAGAATAAAATATGTGTCTTGTAACTTTTAAGAGCAATACAAATAGAAGTAGTTTGTAGAGTTATAGATCTCAGAAATAGACACAACCTGGAGAGATCATTTAGCACACAGGGTTATGAAGAGACAGGTCATGATGATGCAATTAGTCTTCCCCATGGCTCTCTACTGTTTTGGAGAAACCTAGCAACTCAACCTAGCCACGGTAAACTATATGACGGACAGTTGATGGTCTTCCATCAAAAAGAATTCCAACTACCAATTAGCCTGTGTTTGTTCGCCTTGTGTTTATCATAACAAACTATCTAGTGGTCCCCTGCCCTGTTAACAAACCTCAGATAGGCGTTCAACCCAGATTCAGCTGCTGGTTCTCAGTGGGGATCGCACTTGCCAACTCATCAGGGGACTTCATAAAGAAGGGTGGGATTGGAGGACCCAACCCCAAAGACCCATTGGCTGTGACCAGAGGCACGTTGACTGGTCCCAACGATTTGTTTCTTTAGTATCTCTGATGACTGTTAAAGTCTGCTCCTCTCTGTCCTGTTTACTCATGGTCTGAATCAAGTGTGTTCCCAATCCCCACTACTCAACTGACTTAACAGTCTTATTCAGATGGCTATGGATGTAAAGGATATAATAGCTCAGCTCTTAAAGAAGGAGCTGGAGAAAGCTGACTTGGTTTCTCTGCTCCTTCACCTGCTTGTGGCTAACTTTTCTTTCCTCCTCTCCTTCCCATCCCAGAACCCCAACCCAGATGTCTCCAAACCCAACTGGATCTCAGAAATGGCAAAGGGACATTACTTCAGATTTTCCATGGCTTAGAAACTAGAATCATTTTTTTTTTTAATTTATTTATTTTTGTGGCAGAAACAGAGAGTCAGACAGACAGGAAGGGAGAGAGATAAGAACATCAATTCTTTGTTGCGGCTCCTTAGTCGTTCATTGATTGATTTCTCATATGTGCCTTGACCGGGTGGCTACAGCAGACTGAGTGACCCCTTGCTGGAGCCAGTGACCTTGGGCTCAAGCTGGTGAGCATTGTTCAAACCTAAGGTGACCAGATTTTAAAATTGGTAAAGCGGGACACCATTGATGGGGTGGGGAGGGCTCTTGATTAAAAATTTGGTCTATATGGAGCAAAAAAAATTTTCATAGAATGCAAAAATAGTATTGTAATATATTTTTTTAAATTTCAACATAAGTACAATTTACAAATATAATACATGAAAAATTATGTATAGTATTATTTTATTCTTTGGCATATTTCTCATTTGAGTAAGTTTTTTTAGTAGATTGCATTTGTTGTTTAAAAGGTCATGAAGTTTTTCACAAGAATTTGTTAAATTATATTTCACACATAAAATGGCTTTCAAAGTCTCAACACTTAATTGTGATTTTTCACTTTATTTACTGTAGAAAAACGCATTCAGTCGCAGCATTAGTTCCTGGTAAAGACAGCATGTATTCCACAATTTTTAGTGCATTATTGTATGGAACATGATTTGTTTCAAAATGATGAAATATTTCTAACCATTTGTTCTCTATTGTGATTTTTGCTGATGCCCAAGATTTAACCTTTCCTTCTCAATATATTTTTTTAATAATGCTACCTCATTAAAAAGATTATTTTCAGAAATATTACTATATGGGAAATTTTGAGTGAGTCAGAGGGATCGGGTTACATGGTCCCAAAACCGATGCCAGAGCTGCACGAGCGGGCAGGAGCAGGCTGGGCAGCGCCGCTGGTATGTTCGCACATGAGTGATTGCGCACACTCCCCACCTGGACTTGTCCTTGCAGCAGCCGTGCTCCCTGTGTCCAGCTCCACCGCCCGCTGGAGACCGAGCGTCTTGTGCCTTGCGGAGCCTGGAGCCGCATGCCAGCATCCAGGACGTGGGCCTATGGGTAGTTAGGAGACTTGACAGCCACCGCCCCAGCAGGTACGTCCTGCCCGAAGTTCTTTGTTTTGGAGCCCCGCACGGGGCAGCCAGCTCTTGTGGCAGTGTAGCTGCTTCCAGGTTGAGGCAGGGTCTCCCCACCGAAAACTGTATATTCCCTTCCCGTTCTCCCACTGTTCCCTAGTTTTCCGTGCATTTTTTCCAAAAATCGGAACTTTTTAAAAACGCCGCGGGACACGGGACAAATTGTTAAAAGTTGGGACTGTCCCACCAAAAGCGAGATGTCTGGTCACCTTACTCAAACCAGATGAGCCTGCGCTCAAGCTGACGACCTCGGGGTTTTGAACCTGGGTCCTTCACATCCCAGTTCGACACTCTGTCCACTGCGCCACCACCTGGTCAGGTAAAACTAGAATCATTTCTAGGGCAAATATTACAGACTTTTGAAATAATGCAATTAAAAAGTTGGCCACACTTGTCCAGGAATTAATCACAGGCCAAATTCAAATATTGGCTGCCAATAATTTATAAAGTATTGTGTTTCAGAATCTGTTTTCTCTGTCTTAAAATAGTTGTAGAAGAACTGGGAAGGGGCAAATAAAAATAATCCCTTTCCGATGCCTTCACTTCTAAGGAAAATGTAAGGGTCACTTTGAAAGTTGTTTTATCCCTCTGAAAAATGGGTTGCCCATGGGCTTCAATGAAAGTAGCTATTGACTTCCCTTGATTGTAGTTTGTGACATCTATCTCTATGCAGCTCTATCTAGACTGATTTTTATAATTTTGCACCTTTATTGTTGTGGGGCCACTTGCCACACATTGGCCCAGCTCCAATTCAAATTCTGGTTTTGAAACACAAATAAGAAGATTAAAAATAATGGCCACAGCAATTAAAAGTCCATAAAAACAAATAATTCATGTGGTAGTACTTCTTAGCAAAGTTAAATTCTGGTGGATTTGCTTACAGAGAAGTAGAAATCTACTGTGGAAAGTTCCTTAATTTAGTAATCAAAGGCCCAATTGAAAGAGTTATTTGAGTAAAAGCAGAAAGAAGTTATACTAAGTGTTGGTAGAGTGAATGCAAAACCTAGAGGACTATTAGAATATCTGTATCTTGTAGATATTTGGAAACTATTTGCAAACTTCTAAATGCAATTCACAAAATATTTACTGTTTACATCTAAATGTGCATTGCATTTTATAATTTTAAAACATTTTCACACATATTACATCATTAGAGCTATGTAGCAGCCCTTTGAGGAAGGATTTTTACACTTGGGTATAATAGGGCTCAAAAAGCTATGTGATTTGACCAAGATCATATGGCTACTACTCAACTCCAGATTGGTCTGATTTTCAGTATGGGGTTCATTTCAAGATATCCCAGCCGACTTGCTTATGCTTACTGTATACAAAGTAGTGTGCCAGGTTTCAGGGAACTATAGATTAGAAAAAATTGTCCTGCCCTCTTTGAGGCGAAGACAGAAATACAAATCACTTGTAATACAACCTAGATGTATTCATCATAAACTGGCAGGAGCACATGGTGTGGAGGTTCTAAGAAGGGTAGAACCATATTTCTTTGGGGGACTAGGGAAATCTTGCTGACAAATAGGTTTAAGTTGGAGCATGGAAATTGGGCATACTGTGAGCAAGTAGAGACAGGAGTTAGGGATACATTATGGACTAAGGGGACAGACAAAATGAGGAAAGGAAGGGAAAATATGGTGAATGATGAGAATGATAAGAAGATACAGGTTCTGCCCATAGAGAGGGAATTTGTAGGGAAAGTGGCTAAAACACACGATGCAGTGATTCAGTGCCACAGTAAAGCTTTTTATTCCATTTGAAAGGCTGTGGAAAGCCCGCAGTGAAGCATAAAGGCTGACTGACCATCCTGAAGATTGGTCTCAAAACAGTTTGTAGACTGGATTGGCGTGTGTCCAACCTTTGAGTGGAAAGACAATGAAGAATTCTTTTTAAAAAGCCATAATGACAATTGTAATGCAGGGAGAATAGCTGACAAAACGAGGTCAAACAAAATCCAGAAGAAAACACTGGGGAACAAAATTTTGTTGCATCCACAAAAACACTGTTCTTACCTAATTTGAGTGTGCTGATCTCAAATCTGACATTACTCTTTCTCTGTAAGCTACAGTTTCTTTGCAATTCAAGGTTTTAGTTTTTCATCTTATTGTAACATTTTCAACATTTACTTTAACATGATGAAGTAGAATGTCTTCTTGGGCATCATCTTTGTGAAAATATAATAATTTATATAATGCGTAAATACACTAATACCCTAAAAGATATGATTGCATCAGAATTTTTCTACAATTCAAAAATGAACATATTAAAACACTTACTTTAATCATAAAATTTGCTCAAAACTTATTTAAATTCTATTCAGGCAAAAATTTGCCTTTGTAGCTCTTGCATTTGTGTACTTGCTGAGGACAATCTCGTTTGATGCTCCAGCAGTAGTCTGCTCATCACTAATAGCTCCAAGATTTTTGGGAAACTTATCAGGGTGACTGTTCAGGAAGTGAATCTTTTTTTTTTTTTTTTACAGGGACAGAGAGAGAGTCAGAGAGGGGGATAAATAGGGACAGACAGACAGGAACGGAGAAAGGTGAGAAGCATCAGTCATTAGTTTTTCATTGCCAATACAACACCTTAGTTGTTCATTGATTGCTTTCTCACATGTGCCTTGACCACGGGCCTTCAGCAGACTGAGCAACCCCTTACTGGAACCAGAGACCTTGGGTCCAAGCTGGCGAGTATTTTGCTCAAGCCAGATGGGCCCACGCTCAAGCTGGCGAGCTCGGGGTCTCGAACCTGGGTCTTCTGCATCCCAGGTCTACACTCTATCCACTGTGCCACCACCTGGTCAGGCCAGGAAGTGAATCTTAATGCTCATGTTACATCCAATGTTGCAGAAAGCCAACAGCATCCTTTGAACCAGAAGTTCATAGTTTTCTGTTTTTTGTTGCCAAGGAAGTTCTCTGTAACTGCCACAAAAGACTGCCATGCTGCTTTCTCCTCCTTATTCATTTTCCTGACCTATTCTTCGTCACATATGAGGGTTCGAATTTGAGGTCCATTGAATACACCTACTTTTATCTTCTTGAAAGACAAGGCAGAAAAAACAGAAATAATATGTTGAAAGCATTCACTTTCTCTATTCAAAGCCTGAACAAACTGCTTTGTTAAGCTAATTTTGATGTGAAGTGGGAGAAAAATGATCCTGTCTCAATCAACTACAGGTTCATTCACAATATTTTGCATCCCTACTTCCAGAGCTTCATGTTTTGGCCACTCCTTCTGTGTCCAGTGTTTCTCCTGAGCTCAGCTGTCCCACAAACACAGAAAGCAAGGATACTTCATGAAACCTCTCTGTTCTCCAAGCAGGAAATTGACCATTTTAAGATCCACACAAATGATCCAGTTATGTTCCTCATACTTCAGAAAGTGGAGGACAATTCTTATGTCATAATCTTCTCGCAGATGAGTTGAATAACCAATTGGAACCGCTGCATAAACATTACTGTGTAGGAGAACACATTTCAGACTTCGTTTAGAGCTGCCAAGAAATAACCGCCATTGTGTTGGACTATAAGTGGTAAAACCTAGCTGGTAAAGAAGACTACTGATATCATGACAGTAAACAAAGTGTTTGTCATTGGAATAAAAGTCCACAAAAATTTGTTCATGCTTCCTGAAATGGAATACTTTAGCTGACCAGTGAAGTACATTCTTTTCTTGAAGTCTGGAGGCTAATAACTCAGCTACTTTCTTTGATAGGCCCAAATCTCTTACTAAGTCATTCAATTCAGGTTGGCTAAACTGCTGAGGGGTTAATGACTGCTTGGCATCAGAAGAAGACCCTTCAGATTCTACAACCATTTCCTTATGCATCTTATCAAAATACACTTGATCACCATGTCCACTTTCTTCGTCCTTAGAAGAAATAAAACCATTGAAAACTGGAACCGGGAGTGTCTCAGAGTTAGGATAGGTCATATTGCTGAAGGAATATTAGGATATGCGATCATATGCCATTTTTTCTTGCCGATGCCCTTTGTATGGATCAGACAGAAATAATAGTCACTACTGTGGGTCTTAGGTTCATGCCAAACCATGGGAATTCCAAAAGGCATTCCTTTACGCTTTCCTTTTGTCCAGTCACGAAGCATTTTCTCACAATTATGACACACAATATGAGGAGCCCAATTCTTGTCTTGATCGCCAAGGGGAATTTGAAAATAGGCAATATATGCACATGTCACAAATGATGAAATATTGCGCCTTTGACGTTGAAGTGTGTAACAACCACATATATAACAGAAGTTGTCAGGACTATTCTTATATTTACACCTACTCGAAGAAGCCATGATTCAATCTTAAAACAACATAAGAGAGTGTTTTTATCAGATAATATTTTTTTACATTTAAAAGCAACTATAATTATGTGAAAGTGATGTCTGTAAAACATTAATTGCCTTGTGGTTATGTTCAATCCAAGAGTTATTGCCCTTTAACTCCAATTTAAAAACCAATGCATGCCATTAACTGTAACACAAAGAAATTAAAATTGCATAAAAACTAGAGCATGCACCAAAAAATGGATTTCAAATTTGGAATCAGTGATGCAGATTTATATAGGAAAAGTTCTAAAACCTCATGCAACAGAAAATGAAAAAATATTGTTCTTCAGTGAAATCAACGGAGTAGAGAAATAGACTATTTCTTTGGAAAGACTATTCTTAGAAGGTAAGCCGTTTCTTTGGGCAGTTTATAAAGCTGGAGGGAAGCCCTGTTACACTAAAAGGCTATTATAGTTAGCATCATCTAAGTTACCTTGAGGGATGAGAGAGCACCTGTTTCCACAACTTTCAGAACTCAAGAAAAATATAGTGGATGGCTTACTTCCATATCAGTGTTTGCTGAGAATTTAATGTAAGGAGAGTAATTAGTGCCGACATCAGATGAGATCTAATAAGAAGATGAATGTCCTGATTCTGAAACATTAAAAATGGGGGTGGGAACAGAGGTGGAAGCTAAAAAACCCAGCCTCAGTTTTATCTCTGTATTCTGAGCTGGATCCATAATCTTCTGTAGTTCCCACGGCATCCCTTTTCTGCCACAGAGAATGACCCTCTCCTTCCCAGATGTTCAAAAAGACTAGCTTCTAATATCCATCTGCAGCTCTGACAAATGATGTTATTTGAAACCTCACCAGCTCTAGATGAACTATAGGCCCAAATGGTCACTTGAATGCTTTAATAGTAAGGGGGCAGGGGGAATGCCACTGAGGTTGAGCACAAAAGTTTGGCTCTGCTCACTAATAACCTTTTGGGTTACGGGGAAGCATCCAGACAGTGACTGACCTGTGGGTCGCGTGCAGGCATCCACTCATATCATATGCATGCACGTACAAATACACACGCACGCATGAGCATGCATTCACATCCTGCTTCACCCCTGACCCGGCTCCTCATGTGCTCTAAAGTAGTGTGCTTTATGTTGATGTCACACTACAGCCAGAAGTGAAACAGTCATGATTTCCTTGGAAAATTCCTCTCTACTGCCTCCTTCTTATGGAAATAAACAGTCATCTCATTTGATTTTTAAATCACTTCTTTTTTTAAAAAATTCAATGAAAAGAGGGGAGACAGAGACAGATTCCCAAATGTACCCCCACCGGGATCCTCAGCAAGACCAGGAGCAGGGATGTTCTGCCCCCCTGGGGAGTTGCTTTGTTTCTCAGCTCCGGAACTGTTCTTAGCACCTGAGGTGGAGGTCACGAGCTATACTAAGCGCCCAGGGCCAACTTGCTCCAATTGAGTCCTGACTGCAGGAGGGGAAGAGAGAGAGAAAAGCGAGAGGAGAAGGGGTGGAGAAGCAGGTGGGTGCTTCTCCTGTGTACCCTGACCAGGAATAAAACCCCGGACATCCACACATCAGGCCAACATTCTACCACTGAACTAACCCGCCAGAGCTTAAGTCATTTCTATGAAAGTATTGTTTAATGTCCTAATTTAACTTCCTGCTCCCAGACATTTTGCTAAAATTCTAACAAAATTGTTTTTAAAAATATTAATGCCAGGCCAAGCCCTCCATTTATTTATTTATTTTTGCCATTTTAAATGTTAACAGCAGTACCAATTCTATTTTCTTATTTCTCACAGAATCATGGAATGTGGGAATAAAAAAATGCAGAGGCCATTTAGTTCATCAGCTTATGTTACAAATCAGGAAGGGAGACCTGACAGAAGGAATGGCTGGCCCAAGGCAAGGTGTGTGTGTGTGTTTGTGTGTGTGTGTCTGTCTGTCTGTGTGTCTTTGTGACTGTGTCTGTGTGTTTTCTAACAAAAGGGTAAAGGAAGAGGAACTTGTGTGGTGTTATAGTGGTGATTTTCTGCAATATGAACCCATTGTCCCCCTGGTGGCATTTTTTCCTTTTATAAAATTTATTTTAATTAATTAATCAATTAATTAAATTTTTGGTAATATAAGGAAAGATAGTGAGGCAGATACCCAGGTGTGCCCTGATCAGGATCCACCTGGCAGCCCCATCTTGAGTGAAGGTACTGAGCTATATTTAGTGCGTGAGGCTGATATGCTCCAACAGAGCTATTCACAGTGTCCGGGGCCACACTCAAACCAATTGAGCCACTGGCTGCAGGAGGAGAAGAAAAAGAGAAGGAAGAGAGGGAAAGGAAGAGAAGCAGATGGTCACTTCTCCTATGTGTCCCGGCCAGAATTGTACCTGGAACATCCATATGCCAGCCAGCACTCTATCAACTGAGCCACCAATCAGGGCAAAAAAATCATTTATTTATTTATACTAAATGAAAAGCAGGGAGGCAGAGACAGACTCCCACATGCGCCCCAACCAGGATCCACCCGGCAAACCCCCTACCAGGTGATGCTCTGCCCATCTGGGGCAGCAGCTCCATTGCTCTGCAACCAAGCTATTTTAGCACCTGAGGCGAGGGCCCAGACCTATCTGCAGTGCCCAGGGCCAACTTGCTCGAACCATTTGAGCTATGGCTGTAGGAGAGGAAGAGAGAGAGAGAGGAGAGAGTCAGAGATAGAGAGAAGGGGGAGAAGTGGAAAAGCATATGGTTGTTTTTTCTGTGTGCCTTAGCTGGGAATCAAACCTGGGACTTCCACATACTAGGCCAACACTACTGCTGAGCCAGGGCCTATTTTTAGAAATTAAGTTTATTGAGGTAACATTGGTTAATGACACCATACAATTTTCAGATGTACTAGATTATTATTCAATTGCATGCTCCCCACCCAAAGCCTAGTTACCTTCCACCTTGACCCACTTTGCTTTCCCCTACCTGTTTTTCCCTCTGGTAACAACCATTCCTTTGTCTTTATCTATGAGTTTGTTTTTTGTTTTATTTTATTTTTTCAGAAAATTAAATTTAATTACATTGATCAATAAGTTACATAGGTTTCAGGTACACATCTCTATAGCATTTGAACTGATCATTGTGTGGTGTATCCATCACTCAAAGTCAAATCACTCTCTGTCAACTTGTCCCTCTTTACTCCCCTCTCCCACCCCCTCCCTCCCCCACAACCTCCTTCCCCTGGTAAGCACTTCACTTTTATCTATGTTCATGAGTCTCAGTTTTATATCCCACCTATGTGTGAAATGAAATGATATAGTCCTTAGATTTTTCTGATTTACTTATTTCACTCAGTATAATGTTCTCAAGGTCCATCCATGTTGTTATAAATGATACTATGTTATTGTTTCTTATAACTGTGTAGTATTCCATTGTATATATGTACCACATCTTCTTTATCCAATCCTCTATCGAAGGACACTTTGGTTGTTTCTTTGTCTTGACCGCAAAGGTTGCTGGTTTGAAGCCCAAAGTTGCTCTCTCTCTCTCTCTCTCTCTCTCTCTCTCACACACACACACACACACACACACACACACACACACGAGCTGCATTACTGCCATAAGTAGGAGGACCCAATTATTTATTCTCCTCTTTTCAACTCTTGATTCTGTTAAAATCACTTTACTTCTACCATTTTTAAGCATGGTTCTCTACCCTAGACTATAACTATTAATAGTGAAATATTCATGCATTTTGAATATTTTGAAAAGTAACTAGAAAGATGTCATTAGTCTCACAATGAGCCCCATCTGTGGAGGAGAAAGCAACTTTGTGAGGAAAATACGATAATACAAATTCAGATCAGGCTGTGGAAGGCACAGCATATGTTAACAGCTATTAATGGAAGAGACTTCAGCCCCTAACATTGTTGGCAAACAGTCCAGCCATGACATGTTGTCCCCACACTTTCTCTTCCATTTCCCATCTTGCCATCTTTTTCTATAATTGCCCAGTTTTTTCACCATAGGAGATTTGAACCCCAGATTGACTGACCATTTCCCTTTCTCATGACTTCGTATGCATTTCAGACAGATATCTGCAGGAGGATATGATAAGATGATATACTACTTATTTCATGATCTAAAGAGCTGAATTTCCCAAGGAAAAGGCCTTGAAATAAATGGTGAAGGAAAAATGTAGCCAGGCTATATTTTTACATTTTTCTTTGGTCATTGAATCTCAACCCTGGAAGTATGTTTGAAGAAAAGAATGGGAAATTGGACATTTTTAAAATTAAAAATGTCTGATCTGGAAAAGAAATTGTTAAGAGAATAAAAAGCAATAGCATGGGAGAAAATATTTGCAAAACACATATCTTATTAAGGGCTAGTATCCATAATAAACAAAGCACTCTTAAAACTCAACAACAAACAACCCAATTTAAAAATAGACAAAAGATCTAAACAGAAATCTCACAAAAGAAGATATACAGATGGCAACTGCATATGAAAAGATACTTAGCATCATATGTTATTAGGGAATTGGAAATTAAAACAACAATTTGATACCACTATACACCTATCAGAATGGCCAAAATCCAAAACACCAACACCACCAAATGCTGGCAAGGATATGGTACACTAGGAACTCTTATTCATTACCGTTGGGAGTGGAAAATGATACAGCCACTTTGGAAGATAGTTTGGCAATTTCTTACAAAACTAAATATAACTCTTACCACCTGATCCAGCAGTTGCACTCTTCAGCATTTACTCACATGGGTTGGCAGCATGTCTACATAGAAAGCTGCACATGAATGCTTATTGTATTGTAGTGTTATTAAGAATTGCTAAGTCATGGAAACAAAGAAAAGGCTTTCAGTAGGTGAATGGATAAACAAATTGTGGCACATCCAGACAATGGAATATTATTTAGATATAAGAATAAATGAGCCACCAAGCCATAAAAAGACATGGAATAACCTTAAATACATCTTGCTAAGTGAAAAAAGGTAACCTGAAAAGCTACATACTCTATGATACCACAATAAAACATTCTGGAAAGGGAAAAACCTATGCAGATAATAAAATGATCAGTGTTTGCCATGGGGTGGGGATGAGAAGGAGAGAAAAGTGAAGCACAGGGAATTTTTAGGGCAGTATAACTATTGTATACGATACTATATTGGTGGATACATGTCATTATGCATTCATCAAAACCCATTAAGATGTACAGCATAAAGAGTGACTCCTAATGTAAACTATGGACTTTAGTTAATAATGATGTATCAATTTTGGATCATTGATTCGTTAACAAGTATACTACACTAATGCAAGATGTTAATAATAGGGGAACTTGGGGGAGGGAGTAAGTGGTTTATATGAACTCTCTGGACCTTGCACTCAATTTTTCTACAAACCTAAAACTGCTCAACAAAGTTTACTAATTTAAAATGATAGATAAGTAGATAGATGATAGATATTAAAAAATACCTAGGCACCACTCCAGAGCTTCTAATTGAATTAGTGTCCAGTGGTACATGAGTTTTTCTGAAGTAGTTGGAGGATTACATTCACAGCTTCTTGTCAAAGATCAAGGGTAGGAAGACAGGATTTTCATCCGTAGCTCATTAGCATCACTTAAGAAAAGTGCGGATTTGTTGATATTTTAGGAAGTCATCAACATAGGGGTGACTAACGGGAAGCCAAGGCCATTCATTGGTATAGTGAGTCTAAGACTTAATTATTCGAAAAAGTCATTTCTGGGATAAGGTTTAAGAAACAAAACAGCCAGTGCTTCAGATCAGAAGTGGGTTTTTTCCCCTGTTGGGCAGATAAAATATATTATGCTCACTTTGTTAAAGATGGTGCTGCCCACATGGAAGCCCGTCATCCAGGTGATATTATTTGCCCTTATGCTTGAGATGGCTGTGGGGGGAAAGCTGTAATGTAGGCAGGCCAGGTCATTATAGCCTAAGGCTTAGTTTAAGAGTAAGCTCTTCCCCACACCCTTGACTGATTGGATAATGTAGGGTGGTGCACTCCTGAGGAATCCCATTATGCCTCAGATGGGTGGCTTTGTATCAGAGACTTTCTTTATGTATAATTGGATTAAAGGTTTGGATTTTCTATGCTATAAACTGGGGCAGTCCGGGAGCTTGCTCTCTCTCTTGGTTCCTGAGTTCCTGAGGTTAGTATTAGAGAGGAGAGCAGAGTAAGGCCACGTGAAGGCCAGGAGAAGCAGCCAAGATGGCAGAGTGCTGAGGAAGAAGCCAGTTTGTTAAGAGTTTGTGCAGGAGGAGATGGGAAACAGAGGTGAATAAGTCTGGTGAACTAGAAACCTTTGATGCTAGGAAACTCGGATAGGTCAGTAGCTTTGTGAGCACTGAATGTGTGGGTTTTGGAGCCCAGTGTGTGTTTTTGCTTGCCCGCCAGGTGCAAGCTAGAATTAAAGCTGATGGCTCACCAGTTCTTGGCTCCGTTGTTTCATTGCCATCTGTCCGAATCCAATGCGAACCTGCGTGGGTCAGGCTGCTGTGAAGGTGGCCTCGACTACTGGCTTTACATCCCCCTTAAATTATTTTTTCTTGAAAATACACAGGAAGGGCCTTGTTTTAGGAAAAAAATCGTGGTCACTATGGGCTGTAGTTTCTAGCACTTTTTTTAATGGTGGCTAAGACTAAAAGTGTGCCTGCCTTTCACTTTAGGGCAGGGGTCCCCAAACTACGGCCTACGGGCTGCATGCGGTACCCTGAGGCCATTTATCCGCCCCCGCTGCAATTCTGGAAAGGGTACCTCTTTCATTGGTGGTCAGTGAGAGGAGCACAGGATGCATCCACACCCATAGTTCCCATTGATAAACTGGTCCCTTTGTTGATTTAAATTTACTTGTTCTTTATTTTAAATATTGTATTTGTTCCCGTTTTGTTTTATTTACTTTAAAATAAGGTATGTGCAGTGTGCATAGGGATTTGTTCATAGTTCTTTTTGTAGTCCGACCCTCCAATGGTCTGAGGGACAGTGAACTGGCCCCCTATGTAAAAAGTTTGGGGACCTGTTGGGCAGATAAAATATATTATGCTCACTTTGTTAAAGATGGCGCTGCCCACATGGAAGTTCATTGATATTAATGTGTGTTCTGGGACAGGCTGTGGGCAGGCCGGGTCGTTGTAGCCTAAGACTTAGTTTTAAGAGTAAACTCTTCTCCACACCCTTGACTGATTGGATGATGTAGGGTGGTGCACTCTCCTGAGGAATCCCATTATACAGAGACTTCCTTGTTTGTATAATTGGATTAAAGATTTTGATTCTATGGTATAAAGTGGGAGAGACCAGTAGCTTGATCTCTCTCTTGGTTCCTGAGGTATTAGAGAGGAGAGCAGATTAAGCCACATGGAGGAGAGGAGGCAGCCAAGATGGCGGAGTGCTGAGGAAGAAGCCAGTTTGTGCAGAGTTTGTGTAGAGAGAAGGAGGTGGGAAACAGAGGTGAATAAGTCTGGTGAGCTAGAAACCTTTGATTCTAGGAAACTCGGATAAGTCAGTAGCTTTGTGAGCACTGAATGTGTGGGTTTTGGAGCCCAGTGTGTGTTTTTGCTTGCCTGCCGGGTTTAAGCTAGAATTAAAGCTGATGGCTCACCAGTTCTTAGCTCTGGTGTTTAGTTACGATCTGTCCGAATCTAATGCGAACCTGCATGGGCTGGGCGGCTGTGATCCTGACTGGCTACTGGCTTTACAGGACCCATGCTTTAGGGCTTTTTTTTTTTTTTTTTTACAGGGACAGAGAGAGGGATAGATAGGGACAGACAGACAGGAGTGGGGAGAGATGAGAAGCAACAATCATTAGTTTTTCATTGCCGTTGCGACACCATAGTTGTTCATTGATTGCTTTCGTACACGTGCCTTGACCGGAGGCCTTCAGCAGACCGAGCCAGCGACCTTGTGTCCAAGCTGGTGAGCATTTTGCTCAATCCAGATGGGCCCGCACTCAAGCTGGCGACCTCGGGTCCTCCGCATCCCAGTCCGATGCTCTATCCACTGCGCCACTGCCTGGTCAGGCGTTTTAGGTCTCCTTGAACTTACATTCCTAACCTTCAGGTTTCTGCTGTAGCCCCAGTCTTGGCTACTTATCTTCAGAGTGGCTCTGACCTTCCCTTGCCCCAAGCTAAACTCCCTGCTCAATTTGTTCTATGCAGGTTTTAGAATCTCACTCAATGTTGTCTTCTAGCTAAGCAGATTAAGTTAATTACATTGTTGTAATGGAAGATAATGGGATATTATTATGTTACTCCCTCTCAACAACTGACAGTACATACCAAAAGCCTCCGTGATCTTTGGCCCAGAAATTTCTTAAAAGTCCGCACAGCTTATCTATAAGGATGTTCATTTAGAGCATATATAATATTACACAGAAAATATTTTGAAAATATGTGAGGAGGGACTACTCCTCAAAACATTTCCTTGTAACATTTACCATTTATGGCCCCAAGGAAAGGAGGGAGGGAATGCCACCCAGGGCTGGAGGAATTTATGACATAAGGAAAGTCTCTGAGTAGGAAAAATAATGCAAATCTCTTGCGGTTTCTGAAGGAGAGGGAAAGAGGGTGGGGAGCTGAGTTGGGGGGAATTGGAAGATACTGGAATTCTGCACCAAAATTCTAGAACAGGGCATGTTAAATGGGTTGAGCAGAAAGTACAGGACTTGAGCATTCATGGTTACCTACTGGAAAGGCTCCTGCAAGCATCTGGGAAAAAGGTTCTTATGTAGCCATATCCCATATATGGCGGAGTGCTGCTAGCTCAGCATTGGTGGTAAGAAGAGGTCATTGGGAGACCCTGAGGCCATGTTCCTGGACCCTCACAGTCTCTGCTAACTTGGGAACTTTACAAGTCTCTGTGCACCTCAGAGGATTGGTGGGCTGGTAGTCTTGGTTCAGGACACGGTGATGACTGTGTACTGTGACTTTAAGACAAGATGCAAATGACCAGTACCACAAAATCCAGTAATAATAGTCACATAATGGCTCAAAAACACCTCAAGAGACTCACAGCTCAGCAGACAGCAAGTGCAAGACAAATCCAGATCTGCCGATCTCTCCTTTTTTTTTTTTTTTTTCTTTGACAGAAACAGAGAGTCAGAGGGAGGAAACAAATAGGAACAGACAGACAGGAAAGGAGAGAGATGAGAAGCATCAGTTCTTTGTTGTGGCTCCTTAGTTGTTCATTGATTGCTTTCTCATATGTGCCTTGACCTGGGGCCTACAGCAGAGTGAGTGACCCCTCACTTAAGCCAGTGACCTTGGCCTCAAGCCAGCAACCATGGGGTCATGTCTATGATCCCACGCTCAAACCATCAGCAACCCTGTGCTCAAGCTGGTGAGCCTACACTCAAGCCAGATGAGCCTGCACACAAGCTGGCGACCTTGGGGTTTCAAACCTGGGTCCTTTGCATCCCGGTCCAACACTCTATCCATTGTGCCACCACCTGGTCAGGCTAGATCTGACCATCTTTATTTGGCAGTGAGGATGCAGATGGTAGCACAAGGATCCAAAACCTTTAACCAACACCCACACCCTCCTCCTGGAAAAAATCCAGACTTGTTGTCAGGAAGGTGCTGAGGACAGAGCCCTGACCATTTATCCAAGGAAACTGACCTGAGACTACTTAACCTGGAAAACACAGAGAATTTTTATTTTCTTCTTATAATAATGTTGAAAGCCACAGAAGCAGTATTGGATCAGTGGTGGAAAATAAACTATATATTTTTTCTCTCTGAGTAGTGCTGTTCTAAATTTTCAAACCATTACATTTACCATATAGCTAGGTTTTTCTTCAAGGCAGAAGGTTGGAGGACCCTTCTTCAGATACTCAAACCAGAGAAAAGTGCATTAAGCATTGATGTTGGGATGCTTACAACAAGAAAGTGGTGATCAGCCTGCTGTTCTGGAGTGAAATCTCTAATTGGCAATCTCCAGACCTCACAAAGAGACTTCACAGAGTGTTTGACCCCTTATCTGTTGCTTCTTTTTAAAATATGAATCAACAAGCAAGGCTCAGCAGACATTTGAGAAACAAACAAAAAAGGACTTAGAAGAATCAGAGACAATACAAAGAATAGAGGAGCAATATTTTAAAAAATCATTAATATCTTCAGAGAGAAAGGAGATCCTTAAAACAATACCAGGTTATTGCCTGACCAGGTGGTGGCACAGTGGATATAGTGTCAAACTGGGATGCGGAAGACCCAGGTTCGAGACCCCAAGCTCGCCAGCTTGAGCGCGGGCCCATCTGGCTTGAGCAAAAACTTGTCAGCTTGGACCCAAGGTCACTGGCTCCAGCAAGGGGTTGCTCGGTCTGCTGAAGGCCCGTGGTCAAGGCACATGTGAGAAAGCAATCAATGAACAACTAAGGTGTTGCGACAGCAACGAAAAACTAATGACTGATGCTTCTCACCTCTCTCCGCTCTAGTCTGTCTGTCCCTATCTATCCCTCTCTCTGACTCTTTCTCTGTCCCTGTAAAAAAACCCAAAAAAACAGCCTGACCTGTGGTGGCGCAGTGGATAAAGCATTGACCTGGAAACACTGAGGTCCCTGGTTCGAAACCCTGGTCTTGCCTGGTCGAGGCACATATGGGAGTTGATGCTTCCTACTCCTCCCCCGTTCTCTCTCTCTCTCTCTTTCCCCCCTCTCCCTCTCTCTATTCCACTCTCTCTCTTCTCTAAAATGGATAAATAAATAAAAATAATTAAAAACAAAACAAAAACAATACCAGGTTATTGCAAAAAAGAACCAATTAGAGCTCAAGAAAGAACTATTGGAAATTACAAATATGACAACTAGAAATTTAAAAGATCAGAAGATAAAATCAAGGTAATCTCTCAGGAAATAAATTTGAAAAGACAGGAAAAGTTCAGTAGGATAGAAAAATATAAAAGCAATTTTGACCCTGGCCAGTGACTCAGTGGATAGAGCATCAGCCCAGTGTATGGACATCCAAGGTTTGATTCCTGGTCAGGGCACACCTGAAAAGTGACGATCTGCTTCTCTCCTTCTCCTTCTCCCCATTCTCTCCCTCTCCTCCTCCCACAGCCAGCTCCATTGGTTTGAGCATGGTCCTGGGTACTGAGGATAGCTTCATTGGAGCGCATCAGCTTCAGGTGCAAAAAATAGCTCAGTATTCCAGCATCAGCACCAGGCAGAGGTTGTTGGGTAGATCCCACTTGGAGCACATGAAAGTGTCTGACTCACTATCTTCCTTCCTCTTACCAAAAACCAAAAACCCAGAAAACCTCAAAACAAAAAACGCACCATAGGCTTCTCAGCTCTTACACCTGTGTCACCAGTTGTTTGTGTTAAATTCCATCTGTTGAACTCCATGATATACTACTGGCTCTGTTTTCCTCACTGGACTCTAACTGTTTGGCTCTGATAGAAAAAGTAGAGTAGGGGTAATGTTTTAACCTGGGAGGAGATCTTGGCTGGGGTTGCGGCACTTCCTCCAATTTGCCAAATGATTGTGGGAAAGTCACAATGTTTTTCATACTTTGATTTTCTGCAAAATGAAATAACTAGGTGACTGCTGCCATCGATTTTAGTTAACAATTTATAGGTAGGTGATTCCCTGACTTTGCCAGAACACCTCGCGTCCACTCCTGTTCCTAGTAATAAGATGTTTTATTAAAGTAAATTTAAAAAGTTGTTGGGAAATAAAGAAAAAATAGGTTGCTGGGTCTCATCAGGGCCAGTTCATCAATCAACTGAAGGGTTATGTGGGAAATATGAGACAGTGACAACCAACTGAATGATTCCCTCAGAATCCTACCAGACACCATTGTCTAAACAAATCTGAGTCATCTTCAGGTAAGTATTTTAAGGAACAGAATAATTAAAAGGACTTAGAATTCATTGCAAATGCTATTTGCACCAACACCTTTTCCCTCCCTTGTGGAAATCTAATAGCTCTAAAGAAAATTACTTTTTAAAATTTATTTAAAATTTAAAGTGTACAGTCAGTTGTTTTAGTGTATTTACAAACTTGTACAAGCATCACTCCTAATTTCAGAACATTTTCATCACCCCCATACCCATTAGCAGTCATTGCACATTCCTTTCTTCCTCCAACCCCTGACAAACATTAGATCTATTTCTGTCTTTATAGATTTGCATATTTTCCATGTTTCCTAAAAATGGAATCAGATAATATGTGGTCTTTGTGACTGGTTTCTTTTACATGGCATAAGGTTTTCAAAGTCCATCAATGTTGTAGCATGTTTCAGTACCTCATTCCTTTTTATTGCCAAAAACATGTCATTGTGTAGATATACTACATATTGTTCATCTATTCATCAGTTAGGCATTTGGGTTGTTTCCACTTTGACTTATTATTAATAATATTGCTACAAACATTCATGTACAACTTTTACTCAAACACAGCTAAAGACAGAATTGCTAGGTCATATGGCCAACCTATATTTAACATTTTGAAGAACTGCCAGTCAGTGTTACAGAGTAGCTATACTGTTTAGTCTTCCTACCACCAGTGTCTGAGGGTCCCACTTTTCCATATCTGTGTTAATTTTTGTTACTGTCTTTTTTATTATAACCATCCTAATGGCTGTGAAGTGGTATTATATTGTGGTTTTAATTTGCATTTCCATAAAGACTAATATATTAAGAATCTTTTCTTATGTTTCTTGGCCATTTGTATGTCTTCCTTGGAGAAATATTCAGTCAAATCCTTGGACCATTTAAAATTGGTTTATTTGTCTTTGTATTGTTAAGTAGGAAGAGTTCTTTACATATTATGGATACAAATCCCTTATCAGATATATATATATAATTTTTTTTTTTTTTTTTACAGAGACAGAGAGTCAGAGAGAGGGATAGATAGGGACAGACAGACAAGAGCGGAGAGAGGTGAGAAGCATCAGTCATTAGTTTTTCGTTGCTGTCGCAACACCTTAGTTGTTCATTGATTGCTTTCTCACATGTGCCTTGACCACGGGCCTTCAGCAGACCAAGCAACCCCTTGCTGGAGCCAGCGACCTTGGGTCCAAGCTGACGAGTTTTTGCTCAAGCCAGATGGGCCCACGCTCAAGCTGGCGAGCTTGGGGTCTCGAACCTGGGTCTTCCCCATCCCAGTCCGACACTCTATCCACTGCACCACCACCTGGTCAGGCTCAGATATATAATTTAAAAATATTTTTTCCCAATCTGTGGGCTTTCTTCTCAATTTCTTTATGAAGTCTTTTGAAATATAAATTTTTTCAATTTTAATAATGCCAAACATCTATTTTTCTTTTATAATATATGCTTTTGGTGTCATATCTAAAGCTATTGGTGTATCTAAGCTCGTGAAAATTTACTTCTTTATCTTATTCTTAGATTTTACACTCTTAGCTATTACATTTAGGTCTTTCATTTATTTTGGGTTAATTGTTGTATGTGGTGTGAGGTAGGCATTTAACTTCATCCTTTTGCATGTGACTATCCAGTTGTCCCAGCACCACTTATTGAACTAATTATCTTTTCCCCTAAATCTTCTTAGAATCTTTGTCAAAAATCAATTGGTCATAAATGTAAAAGTTCATTCCTAAACTATTAATTATATTCCATAGATGTATTATGTTTATCCTTATACCAGTGCTAGCCTGTCTTGATTGCTTTAGCTTTATATATAAGTTTTGAAATCAGGAAGCTTGAGTTCTTCAACCTTATCATTTTTAAAATTGTTTTTTATTGTTTTGAGTTTCTTGCATTTTCATATAAATTTTAAGATCAGTTTGCCAATTTCTGCAAAAAGGAGGGCTGAGATTTTGATAGAGAATGTGTTTAATCTATAGAACACTGTGGAAAGTATTGCCATCTTAACAATATTAAGCTTTCCAATGAATGAATATAAGACATCTTTCCATTCACTTAGGTCTTCTTTAATTTCTTTTATTGATATTTTATAGTTTTTAGTGTACGAGTATTATGTTTCTAGTTAAATTTATTCTTTTTTTTTTAAGGAGGAGGAGCGTGGTGAGGGGAAGTGTTGCAATTTTTTTTCTTTTTATTTTATTCATTTTAGAGAGGAGACACAGAGAGGGGGGGGGTTGAAGGAGTTGGAAGCATCAACTCCCATATGTGCCTTGACCAGACCCGTGCAGGGTTTTGAACTGGCGACCTCAGTGTTCCCAGGTCAACGCTTTATCCACTGCGCCACCACAGGTCAGGCTAAATTTATTCTTAAGTACTTTGTTCTTTTTGATAGTATTATAAATGAAATTGTTTTCTCAATTTCATTTTTGAAGTTTTGATGCTAGTATATAGAAATACAATTTATTAGTATACATTTCTCTTGTATCCTGAAACCTTGCTGAATTCATTCATTGGTTTTAACAGTTTTTTACTAGATTCCTTATGGGTTTTTTTATATACACTATCATATAATCTGTAAATATAAACAGTTTTACTTACTCCTTTCTGATATAGATGTCTTTAATTTCTTTTACTGGCCTACTTGCTCTAACTAGAACCACCAATATAATGTTTAATAGAAGTGGCAAGAGCAGACATCTTTGTTTTGTTCCTGATCTTAAGTCAAAAGCTTTCTGTCGTTCACCATTAAGTATGATGTTAGCTGTTAGTTTTTATATAGATGCTCTTTATCAGGTTGATGAAGTTCTCTTCTAGTTTTCATTTATTGAGTTTTAAAGATCAACTTAGACATAAAATCACTGATGCCCTGGCCAGTAAGTTCAGTGGTAGAGCATAAGCTTGGAGTGTGGAAGGCCCAGGTTTGATTCCTGGTCAGAGCACACAGGAAAAGTGACCATCTGTTTCTCCACCCCATCCCCTTCTTCCCCTCCTGCAATTGTGGCTTGATTTGAGCAAGGTTGGCCCCAGGCACTGAGGATATCTCCATGGCCTTACCTCAGGTGCTAAAATAGCTTAGTTGCTGAGCAACAAAACAGCAGCCCAGCATCACCTGGTAGGGGGCTTGCTGGTTGGATCTCAGTCAGGGCACATGTGGGAGTGTGTCTCTGCCTCCCCGCTTCTTACTTAATAATAAAACAAAAATCATTGAAAGTCATTTTGAAAATTTAGACTCATAAGATTTTAACTTCATCTTCTGCATTTTCACTACCTTAAAAGATAATCCTAGAGATAAAATAATGTGCTTATATAGTTCTCAATGTTATTAAACAGAAACATTGAGCATGAGACATGTTTCATGTACCAGAGGGAATCATTTCTCTCACATACATACAAACCCCTCAAAAAGGATGCATTCTGGATGATGTCAGAGTAATGACAGTGTGAGAGAGATACTCATGATCTCTCCCCTTGAAATTTCAACAAATTGAACAGCTATAATACAGTGAAAGAACCCCAGCTGGGCTCACGGGCATGCCTAAAAGATCTGCACACCAAATGGACTAAAGTTGGGATGAGTTTAAAAGGGGGCAGAAGATAAAAACCCACTTGCATTCAGCTCAGAAAAGAATTCCAGATTGACTGGTATTTGCTGTTGTTTTTCTCTGCCAGGACTATGAAGAAAAAGGAGCTGGGGCTGTCTGAGTTTTGCCTGCCAGGCATATGGAGAGGGAAATCCAGAGTGATTGGGCCTCGTTCTGTCAGGAAGAGTGGAGAGAGTGAGGGGCAGAAGGGAAGAAACTAAACCAAAGTAGTGGCCAAACAACGGTCATGACAGTGTTTCCACAGTCTGCCTACAGCTTGCATTTGGCACAGAGACAGAGAAAACCAAAGTGCACCCCTGTAACCTCCCAGATCCCACCTCCCTCATCTCACAGGTATGGTGAATGGCAGAGACAGACCCCAGAACTTGAATGGCAGAGAGACATCCCAGAGCTAACTCTCCAGAGCCATTTTCCACCCTGAAGAACAGAGGTGCTCTATGTCTGGTCCCATGGTCTGTTGAGATGAAAAAGGAATACTTGAAGTCCTGAGATTGCCATTGCTAAAGCCATAAACCTTCAGAACACATCTCACCCACCAACTGCAGCCCTGCCTACATCATTATGACAACAACATCTAGGTGGAGGACAGCTCCAGAATTTCACAGAACTAAAACTTGTAAAACAGTGACACCTAATGGAATAAAACAGTAGCTTCTCAAAACTGAATTTTTCCTTTCTTTTTTCCTTTTTCTTTCTTTCCTTTTTTCTCTTTTGAAATTTATTTTTCATAATTTTATATTTTCTATTATTACTTTTTTGTGGGTGTTCTGGGGTTTTTTTTGGTTTTCACTCTTTATTTTTCTGTAGTTTTTCATTTCTACTTGTCATTTTTAAAATTTTATATATTTATATATTTTCAATTTTTATTTTTTAGTTTTTTTTTTTCTTAGAGTTCTTAACAATACCACGCTCAAATGCCATCAAGAAATAGGGCTAAAAATACTATGGCAACACAAGACAGAGATGTAGTTCAGAAAGAAAATGAAAAATCTCCAGAAAAAAAATCTCAATCATGTGGAAATCTTAGAGTTAAACAAGAGAATTCAAAATTGAAGTTCTAAGAATACTCAGTGAGATGTAAGAAAATATCAATAGGTAACTTAATGAACTCAGAAAACAAAACAAATACCTCACCAAAGAGTTTGAAACTTTAAAAATAGAATTGAAGAACTCAAAACATTAACTGAAAATCAAAGTAACAAGTTTAGCTAATAAAACAGGCCAGACAGAGGAAAGAATCAATGACATCTAAGACGGCCAACTAGAGATGCTACAGAGAGAAGAAGAGAGAGACTTAGGAATTCTTTTTAAATGAGATAGTTCTACAAGAATTGTCTGACTACATCAGAAAGAGCATTATAAAAATGATTGATATATCATAAGAAGAAGAAGAGAGAGAAGAGAATGGAGAACCTATTCAAACAAATAATTGATGAAAAATTCCCAAGTCTATGGAAAAAGTTGAAGCCTCAAATCCAAGAAGCAAACTGAATGCCAAGTTACCGCAACCCAAACAGACTAACTCTAATACACATCATAATAAAATTATCAAAAATCAATGACAAAGAAAGAATTCTCAAAGCAGCTAGAAAAAAGAAGAACATAACATACAAAGGAAGGCTCATTAGGTTATCATCAGACTTCTCAGCAGAAATTCTACAATCCAAAAGAGAGTGGACCCAAACAGTCAAAGTATTGAAAGAGAGGAAATACTAGTCAAGAATAGTATATTGAAAGTAATTCTTCAAATATGAATGAGAAATAAAACTTTTGCAGACAAACAGAAACTGAGGTCATTTATCACGAGAAAACCTCCCCTGCATAAAATAATCAAGAGGGTTATTTGACTGGATACAAAGAAAAAAACAAATCAAAACTACAAGTAAAAACTCCAACAAGGTCACAATAAAAACAAGGATAATCTGTGACAATAACATAAAAGGGGAAAGGATAAAGATCTGCAGTAGCAAAGAAGAATAAAGTGCAAAAGCGCTCATAAAACAAAGGACTCTTGTACATATGAAAAATTTTCTCTTAATAACCTAATGGTAACCACCACAAAAGAGTCACTACTAAAACACATAGCTTAAAAAAAGAAAAATAAACAGGAGAAAAAAGTATAGAATGCCACCAAACAAAAACAACTGACAGAAACAAAATAGGGAAGAACCAAAGGAGACACAAAGCTACCAACAAACAAAACAGAAAATGGCTATAGAAAATCCTCAAGCAACAAAAGGGTCCATCCAAGATGACAATGGAGAAGACAGATGTTCCAACTGCCACCTCCCAGGACCAAGTTAGATTACAACTTAATTTAAGAACAACCATCTTGAAAAACCAAGCTTGGATTTAAGAAAAGAGGAGTCTATAACCAAAGATCACAGAAGAAGCCACATCGAGACTGGTAGGAAAGGCAGAGATAAAAAAAGGGCTGCCCTGCTCCCAGGAGCGAGCAGCAGCTAAGGGTCCAGAGGGACTCTCTCTGTGGGGAGGGTCACCCTGAAAGGTGTGGGTGATCAGTCCCAAGCCCGGAGCCCCAGCCTAGAGCCCCAGAGCCTAGAAGAGGCACCCAGACAATATTTGGTGGTGAAAAGAGCAGGGTTTCTGTCTGCAAGAAAGAGACTGAGCTTGAGCTTTCTGAGATGCAGACTCCTTCTTAAAGAGCCCATGTAGAAAATATCATTTACAGCCATTTACCTGGGGCTCCAGTGTAGGGAGAGCTGAGAGGACTGGAGTTGAATGAAGAAAGTGTAAACTTGGAGGCCTAGGGAGAAACACTGTGAGGGACGGCCACCGGAACCCCTGTGCTGAGTCATTCTCCAATACTGCAGTTGCCATCTTTCTTGGGTGGAACATCCACTTTGTGCTGCATCAGCCTGGGGAAAAACAACTGCTCCACCCTTGGGAGTCTCTCTTACCCCAGTCATGGTGATGGGTCATTCAGAGAAGCCAGGAAGCAGGGGGTGTGTCAGTGGTTCAGTTTTCTGGTGTTGAGACAGGAACTTTCCCCCACACACTCCCAACTCTAGGACTGGTGCTTCCACCTCACAGGAGACTCAGTAGAAACTGTCTGGAGAGCAAGCAGACCACACCTCTGGGTCTCAGAGGCCACACCCACCAGACTCCTGAGGCCACACCCTACTGAGGTCTATGAAAAAAAGTCTGTACAGAGTGACACTTGAGGCCAAGGGGAAGTGCCATACCCACTATCCTTCCTAATCCATGAATTGCTGCAGGCACTAAACTCTAGCAGAGAGGTTTTTTCAGTGGCTGAGCCCAACAAGCAGCAAGCAGACAGAGGTTAAAGGAGGTGGGACTCAGGGAAACTTGTCCTTTTAAGCAGAACTTCCCCCAGGCACAGGGTGGGTAAAAGCAGGCCTAGGAGTGCAGCTTAATATTTTCATGTACACCTGGGCTCAGCAGAGGCAGCCACAAACTCTGGATTGCTTGTACACCAAGAAAGTTGCTGAGGGACAGTCACGGGCAGTGTCTCCCATTGATCTGTGCCAGGGTACTGCCAGGGAGACCCAGGGCTGGCATATCCAGTGGCCAGCTGTAGAAAGCACAAGTTCAAGACCTAACAACCCTTGCTAGAGTGGTATCTTGAGGATTCCTCACACTTGACCCAGATGAGGCAAGTTTCATTCACTATAATCAGAGGGGACCATCAGCCACACTCAGTCTGAATCTGCTGCTCACCTTGTAGGGAGAAATAAAATTTCAGTATCCAGCAGTGGCTGAGGGATTAAGCTCTGAAGGGATTAAGGTCAGGAGCCCCTACTAAGCTCCTGACCAAGAGACCGCTGACGTAGGGCGTACCACTAATGTTGTATTCACGACCTCAGCTGCCCTAACCCACCAAGCATGAAACCTGTACAGGGGTTTATTGGGTGTGGCCAGTCTGAGCCTACACTACACTCTTATTGATGAAGACTCTTTGGGAAGACAAGGCAACTATAAGAGGAGGAGAAACTGCTGAAAAGTGGAGACAAATCTTACAGAGCTTGGGACTTTAATGGAATTGCTGTCATCTTTAAGCAGGAGGAAGCTGATCCTTATTCAAAGATTGGCCCCTCCCATACTACCAGGCACAGAAAACTCAGGTACAAACCATGAAAAGTGAAGTAACTGCAAAAAGGTAGCCCACAACAGGTTACAAATAACAGCTGATGCCAACCCAAGAAGATCTAGAGCCAACACAACTGGTAGTGAGTGGCAGATAGCACCAACTCTAGACTCAGCTACCTACACAAGCAGCATGCTCAAAAGTGGAGTCTAGCAGGCACCAGACACTGTGAAGAATAAATATACCCAACAGGACAGACATTTCACAGTGTATAGTACACACGATCAAGGTGGACTCTTAGAGCGACAGCCTGAAGGAATAACTGTACCTGTGAAAGGACCAACTGCAAATAATACTCACATACAGTAAATGGGAAAATAGTACCCTCAAGAAGCATTCCTAGAACAAGGAGAACAGGTGGTCTGGAGGTCAGTACCATTGAAACTGTCTTCTTCATAAAGAAACCACAAAAATTTCAGTCAGACACCACTACCTAATGCACAGACAAAACGGGAAGACAGAGAAATGCAACCCAAATGAATCAACAAGAGAAATCCCCAGAAAAAGAACTGAATGAGGTGGAAGTAACAAAACTACCAGATGCAGAGTTTAAAATAATGATTGTTAGGATGCTCAAGGAACTTAGAGCAACAATGAATGAACATAATGAGCACCCAAATAAAGAGATAGCAAGCATCAAAAAGGACATTGAAATTATAAAAATAAAACAGAAATGATAAATACAATATTAGAAATGAAGATTGCACTAGACGGAATCAATAGCAGGCTGGATGAAGTAGAGAATTGAATCAGCGATTTAGAGGACAACATAAACAAAAGCACAGAAGCAAAGCAGCAAAAAGAAAAGAGTATCAAAAAGTTAGAGGAAACTCCAAGAGAGCTCTGTGACAACATGAAGAGAAACAACATCTGCATCATAGGGGTTCCTGAAGGAAAAGAGAACAAAAAAGGGATAGAGAACCTGTTTGAAAAAATCATAGCTGAAAATTTCCCTAAATTGATGAAGGAAAAAGTCACACAAGTTCAAAAAGCACAAAGTCCCTTAAAGAGGAATCCAAGGAGGCCTACACCAAGACACATCATAATGAAAGTGCCAAAGTTAAGAGACAAAAAAAGAATACTAAAAGCTGCAAGAGAAAAGCAGTTAATTACCTACAGAGGAGCCCCTATAAAGATGACATTCGACTTCTCAACAGAAACACTTGAGGCCAGAAGGGAATGGCAAGAAATATTCAAAGTGAAACAAAACAAGAACCTACAAGCAAGGCTATCGTTTAAAATTGAAGAAGAAATAAAAAGCTTTACAGACAAAAACAAACAAACAAACAAAAAAACCCTCAAGAAATTCATTACAACCAAATCAGTATTGCAAGAAATGTTTAAGGACCTGCTATAAAAAGGTCAAATGGAAAAAAATATTCTAGAGTAAGAGGATTGTAGATTTAAAGAATAAAATGGCAATAAAGTACATGTCAATAATAACCTTAAATGTAAATGGATTAAATACTCCAGTAAAAAGACATAGCATAGCTAGATGAATAAGAAAATAAGACATGTACATATGTTGTCTAAAAGAGACCCACCTCAGAATAATTGAGACACATAGATCGAAAGTGAAGGAATGGAAAAAGTGTTTAATGCAAATGGAATGATTAAAAAGCTGGGGCAGTGATACTGATATCTGACAAAAGGGAGCAATCCAACAAGAGGATATAAGTGTTGTAAATATTTATGTGCTTAATATAGGAGCACCTAAATATATAAGGCAGATTTTGATGGACATAAAGGGAGAAATCAACAGCAATACTATAATAGTGGGAGATTTTAAAAAGCCACTAACATCAATAGATAAATCCTTCAGAGAGAAAATTAACAAATAAACAGCCACCTTAAATGACACAGTAGATCAACTGGATTTAATAGATATCTTCAGAACCTTTCACCCCAAAGCAGCAGAATATACATTCTTTTGAAGTGCTCATGGTACATTCTCTATGACAGACCATATGTTAGGACACAAAATGAGTCTCAATAAATTTAAGAAGATTGAAATCATATCAAGCATTTTCTCTGATCACAGGGGCATGAAAATAGAAATCAACTACAATAGAAAAATTGAAAAACATTCAAACACTTGGAGGCTAAATAGCATGTTATTAAATAATGAATGTGTTAACAAGATCAGAAAGAGATGAAATTTCCTTGAAACAAATGAAAATGAACATACAACAACTCAAATTTTATGGGACATAGCAAAAGCAGTGCTGAAAGGAAAATTTATAGCATTACAGGTATACCTTAAGAAGCAAGAAAAAGCTCAAATAAACAATGCTGCATCTAAAAGAACTAGAAAAAGAACAGCAAGTAAAGCCCAGAGGAAGTAGAAGAAAGGAAATAATAAAGATCAGAGTGGAAATAAATGACATAAAGGCTAAAATAAATACAGAAGATCAATGAAACCGAGAGCTGGTTCTCTGAAAAGGTAAAAAGGATTGATAAACCTTTAACCAGATTCACCAAAATAAAAAGAGGACTCAAATAAATAAAATTAGAAATGAGAGTGATGAAGTAACAACTGACACAGCAGAAATACAAAGGATTGTAAGAAAATATTATGAAGAACTGTATGTCAAGAAATTAGACAATCTAAGTGAAATGGAGAAATTCCTTGAAACATATAATCTTTCAAAAATCAATCTGGAAAAATCAGAATACCTAAACAGACCAATTACAGCAGATGAAATTGAAACAGTTATCAAAAAACTCCCAACAAACAAAAGTCCTGGGCCAGATGGCTTCACAGGTGAATTTTACCAAACATTCAAAGAAGAACTAACACCTATCCTTCTCAAGCTATTTCAAAAAATTCAAGAAGATGGAAGACTTCCAAGCTCCTTTTATGAGGCAAGCATGATCCTCATTTTAAAACCAAGTAAAGAAACTACAAAGAAAAAAAAATGATAGACTAATATCCCTGATGAACATATAAATTTTCAACAAAATATTAGCAAACCGAATCTAGCAAAACATTAAAAAATGATATATCATGATGAAGTGGGATTTATTCTGGGGAGACAAGGCTGGTCAATCAATCAATGTCAAATCAATCAATGTAATTTATTACATAAACAATAGGAAGGATAAAAATCACATGATTATATCAATTGATGCAGAAAAAGCATTTTATAAAATCCACCACCCACTTATGATCAAAACTCTCAGCAAAGTGGGAATACAGGGAATTTACCTCAACATAATAAAGGCCATCTATGACAAACCAACAGCCAACATCATACTCAATGGACAAAAATTAAAAACAATCCCCTTGAGATAAGGAACAAAGCAGGGGTGCCCCCTTTCACCACTCTTATTCAACATAGTTCTGGAAGACTTATTCAGAGCAATTAGGCAAGAAAAAGAAATAAAAGGCACCCATATTGCTATAGAAGAAGTAAAGGTATCACTTTTTGCAGATAACATAATCCTGTATATAGAAAACCCCAAAGACTTATTGGAAACAATAAACCAACACAGTAAACTCACAGGATACAAAATTAATATACAAAAGTCTGTTGCTTTCTTATACATTAACAATGAAACTTGGAAAAATGAACTAAAAAAATACAAGTCCTTTTACAATTGCAACAACAAAAAATAAAATATCTAGGAATAAACTTAATAAAAGATGTGAAGGACCTATATACTGAAAACTACAAAGCATTATTAAAAGAAATTGAAAAAGTCACAATAAAATGAAAAAATATTCCATGTTCATGAACAAGAAGAATCAACATAGGTAAAATGGCCATATAACCCAAAGCAATATGCAAATTTAATGTAATCCCCATTAAAATCCCAATGTTATTTTTAAAGAAATAGAACTAAAAATCACCAGGTTTGTATGGAACAATAAAAAACTGAATAGCCAAAGCAAGCCTGAGATAAAAGAATGAAGCTGGAAATTTCACACTAACTGACTTCAAATTATACTATAGAGCCATGATAATCAAAACAGTATGGTACTGGGAGAAAACAGACATACAAACCAATGGAACAAAATCAAAAACCCAGAAATAAAACCACATATATATAAATAAAACCACAAATAATCTTTGACAAAATACATAACAGAGAAAAGAAACTTCTTCAATAAATAGTGCTGGAAAATTGGAAAGCCACATGCTTTCCAATAAAGTATAAAAGAATAAAACTTTACTACAGTTTTCCCCCCTGCACAAAAATTAATTCAAAATGGATTAAAGAGGCATACATATTGGAAAAGATGAAGTAAAGGTGTCACTATTTGCAGATATAATCCTATACATCGAAAACCCCAAAGACTCCACAAAAAGAATACTAGAAACAATAAACCAATACAGTAGGTCGCAGGATACAAAATTAATATACAAAAGTTCATTGCCTTCCTATATGCCAACAATGAAACATCAGAAAATGAACTCAAAATAATAATTCCCTTCATGGTTGCAAAAACAACAAAATAATACCTAAGAATAAACATAACAAAGAATGTAAAGAACCTATATAATGAAAACTACAAAGAATTGTTAATGGAAATCGAAAAAGATACAATGAAATAGAAAAATATTCCTTGTTTTTGGATAGGAAGAATAAATATACTCAAAATGACTATATTACCCAAAACAATATACAAATTTAATACAATTCCCATAAAAATTCCAATGTCATTTTTTAAAGAAATAGAACCAAAAATCATCAGAGATATATATATATATATATATATAAAACCATAAAATACCCCAAATAGCCAAAGCAATCCTAAGGAAAAAGAATGAAGCTGGGGGCATTACAATACCTGACTTCAAATTATATTATAGAGCCACGACAATTAAAACAACATGGTACTGGCAGAAAAATAGACACTCAGACCAATGGAACAGAATAGAAAACCTAGAAATAAAACCATATATATGGTCAAGTAATTTTCGATGAAGAGGCCAACAACACACAATGGAGGAAAGAAAGTCTCTTCAACAAATGGTACTGGGAAAACTGGAAAGCCACATGCAAAAGAATGAAACTCGACTACAGTTTTTCCCCTTGTACTAAAATTAATTCAAAATGGATCAAAGAGCTAAATATAAGACCTGAAACAATAAATTACATAAAAGAAAACATTGGTAATAAACTCATGGACCTTGGTTACAAAGAGCACTTTATGAATTTGACTCCAAAGGCAAGGAAGTAAAGGCAAAGAAAAATGAATGGGACTACATCAGACTAAGAAGCTTCTGCACAGCAAGAGAAACTGAGAGCAAAACAAACAGACAGCCAACTAAACAGGAGATGATATTTTCAAACATCAGCTCAGATTAGGGCCTAATATCCAAAATATACAAAGAACTCATAAAATTTAACAACAAACAAACAAACAAACAATCCAATAAAAATATGGGAAGAGGACATGAACAGACACTTCTCCCAGGAAAAAATACAAATGGCCAACAGATATATGAAAAGATGCTCATCTTTATTAGCTATTAGAGAAATGCAAATCAAAATTGCAATGAATACCATCTCACACCTGTTAGATTAGCTATTATCAAAAAGTCAGGTAATAACAAATGTTGGAGAGGCTGTGGAGAAAAAGGAACCCTCATCCACTGTTGGTGGGAATGTAAAGTAGTACAACCATTATGGAAGAAAGTATGGTGGTTCCTCAAAACATTAAAAATAGAGCTACCATATGACCCAGCAATCCCTCTCCTGGGTTTATTCCCCCCAAACTAAAAAACATTGGTATGTAAAGACACATGCAGCCCTGTGTTCATTGCAGCATTGTTCACAGTGGCCAGGACATGGAAACAACCAAAAAGCCCTTCAGCAGATGACTGGATAAAGAAGATGTGGTACATATATACTATGGAATACTACTCAGCCATAAGAAATGATGACATCGGATCATTTACAACAAAATGGATGGACCTTGATAACATTATATGGAGTGAAATAAGTAAATCAGAGAAAACTAAGAACTATATGATTCCATACATAAGTGGAACATAAAAATGAGACTCAGAGACATGGACAAGAGTGTGGTGGTTACTGGGTCGGTTGGGGGGGAAGAGAAGAAGGGGTGGGGGGAGGGTAAGAGTAAGGGCACAAAGAAAACCAGATAGAAGGTGACGGAAAACAATTTGACTTTGGGTGATGGGCGTGCAACATAATCACATGTCAAAATAACTTGGAGATGTTTTCTCTGAACATATGTACCCTTATTTATTAATGTACCCCATTTAAATTAATAATAAAAAAGAAAAGAAAAAAATGGATTAAAGACCTAAATATAAGATCTGAAACAATAAATTACGTAGAAGAAAACATAGGTACAAAACTCATGGACCTTGGCCATAGAGAATGAATTTAACTCCAACAGAAAGGGCAGTAAAAGCAAAAATAAATGAATGGGACTATATCAAACAAAAAAGCTTCTTCAAAGCAAAAGTAACTGACAACAAAATAAATAAGCAGCCAGCCCCATGACCTAATCACTGTGCAAAGGCCCTACCTCCTAAGCTCATCACCTTAGACATCAGGTTTCAATATATATGAATTTTGGTGGACATAAACATTCAGACTATTGCAGCATTTGGGAGAGAAAAAAGACTTTTTCTCCCTAAAGGATTAAAAAATACCCACATTGATTCACTTTAGAACCTGGGTTTATCGGGTCATGTTAATTTGAAAGATTAATGAGTGAGTCCAACATGAATATGTATGTATAGTCATATGTTTATATGTATCTCTCTTATGTAGTGAGTAGTCATCTGCTCATTCTTTAAACATCAAGTGTCTGCAGTATGTCAGGCATTGTCTGACTACAGTAGAATAAAGGTTAATAAGATACTATCCCCCATCTCAAAGCACTCACAGAAAGGTACTAACCTAGTTTTGCATATATTCCATATATTCAGATAGTTTATCTAATTCACAGAACACTAGATCCACTGTGAATTTTTGGATCAACTCTAAAAATTGTCTGGAGCATGTGTTCACTTTGCATCTGTAGTAAGAGAGTGTTCTCTGTGATGAGAAACTTTGACTAGAATCTTCCCAGAAGGAAAAATCAGCCCCAAGTCTTCACATAAACTTCCAGGAGGTGGGTAATAGTGCAGATAGGGAGAAGACAAGGAAATGCGATGGCAGGGGCTCACCTGCACCTGAAGAATAGAGAAGTCCCCAGACCTCAAACACACAAAGACTCAACTCTCTTTTCTTCCAAGGCTGTGAGAAAATGAAGCATGGACAATTCTAAAACTAGTTTGAGAATGAAAGCTCAAAGATATACATTTGTAGAATCTATCCGCAAGGATTTTATAACTTCAAAAGGTTGCAAGAAAATAAAATAGCTAGGAATATGGTATGAATGAAATAGAATCATATGATTTAGATTACTACGAAAATAAACTCAGCTGGGATGGTAGGGAGAAACAGCATCTGAGGGCCGTATGCCTTTGGGTGGGCCTTTGTGTGTGTAAGCCCACAAGCCTTGCAGAAATAGTTGAGAATCTCGGGGCCTCAGTAATATCTAGCTCCCTATAGATCCAGACTCACTGAGCTTGGCTGGATGTTCTAGAAGCTAAAGTCTTGAAATTGGAGACACTTAAAGAAAGATGGAGGAGGAGAGTAAGATGGAGATTTACTACTCAAAAAGCAAGGTTTATGAAGTACAGAATATCTTTTACTATGGATTATATGTTAAATCAAAGCTCCTGTCTTAGTCAGTTTGGGCTACTATAACAAATTCACCATAGACTGTGTGGTTTAAACAACAAACTTTTATTCCTCACAGATCCAGAGGCCTGGAAGTTCAAGATCAAGGTGTCCACAGATCCAGTGTCTGATGAGGACCTGCTTCTTGGTTTGCGATGACCATTTTTTCATTGTCTCCTCATGGTGTGGGGGCGGGGGGCAGGGACTATTGGACAGCATGGAACCAAACTGGAAGGACAGCTGTTTGTTGAATCTCTGGGGATAGTTTTGTTGGGGTTATATTCCAGAATTAAGGACAATAGTGTCATGCTCCCCACACCCAGAAACCATGTCTACATGCCTGGCAGCTAGAAATCTGTACAGCCAACTTTGTGCAAATGACTTGACCCTACACAGTAGATACTGCCCCAAAGGACAGATTAAATGACTCTCAAATTATCACCTACTCGCTTGTGCCTTCTCCCATAAAGGGGTTCTCTTTTGTTTTAAATGATGTGTTTATTTATTCATTTTAGAGAGGAGGGGGTGGGGAGCAGGACACATCAACTTCCATATGTGCCTTGACTTGTCAAGCACAGGGTTTTGAACCAGCGACCTCCGCGTTCCAGGTCGATGTTTTATCCACTGTGCCACCACAGGTCAGGCTATAAAGGGGTTCTCTAAACTCTGATTACTCTCTAATCATCAATAACAGATATGTGTTTTCCAGAAATAGCATAGTCATACTTTGGGCTTTACAGAACCTGAACTATGTTTCTTAGATCTTAAATTAACTGTGACAGTGGGTTCCAACTGGGACTTCCAACTGTCAGTAACTGCATCTGTGCCATAGGGCTTCTAAAACTAAGGAAAACTATAGCCTGAGATGCAGCAGTCCAGAAATACCAGGGAATTAACACCTTTCAGTAGCAGCCCCCATCTCATAACTCTTGGGAGATGTTGTATACATACCCCAGCTCCCTCAACTCTCAAAGGGATCATGCTGAAGTGTGTATCTTACATACCTCCTAGAGTTTCCCTGTTGTATCAAGCCCCAGTTGGCCCCTGTGGTAGCTAACTTAATAACTGGTTTCCTTGCCTTGGATCACTTCCCCACTCTCTTCCTGGGACTTCTGGGGAAACCCACACTAAAATAGACACTCCAAGTTTTAGCTGAATATCCATGCTTTAGCAGCCCACCTCATTCCTATTTTTAAGTGAGAAGCTCATAAAGTGATTTCAAGAAGTTTGGGGTAAATATAAAAGCCCTAAGCAGATGAGAGATGAAATACCCTCTAGGAAACTCTTAAATTCTAAACAAAGGTGCCCTGGCTGATTGGCTCAGTGGTAGAGTGTTGGCCTGGCATGTGGATGTCCCAGGTCCAATTCCTGGTCAGGGCACACAGGAGAAGCACCTATCTGCTACTCCACCCAACCTCTTCTCTTCCCTGCCCCTCTCTCCTCCTTCTGCAGCCATGGCTCGATTGGAGCAAGTTGGCCTCAGGTGCTGAAGGTGGCTCCATGGCCTCTGCCTCAGGCATTAAGAAGAGCTCATTTGCTGAGCAATGAAGCAACACCCCAGATGGGCAGAGCATCGCTTCCTAGTGAGCTTGCCAGGTGGATCCCAGTCTGTCCCTCTGCCTCCACTCTTCTCACTGAATTTTTTTTTTAAACATTTTATTTATTTATTTTACAGAGACAGAGTGGGATAGATAGGGACAGACAGAAAGGAACGGAGAGAGATGAGAAGCACCAATCATCAGTTTTTTATTGCCGTTGCGATATCTTAGTTGTTCATTGATTGCTTTCTCTTATGTGCCTTGACTGCAGGCCTTCAGCAGACTGAGCAACCCCTTGCTGGAGCCAGCGACCTTGGGTCCAAGCTGGCGAGCTTTTGCTTGAACCAGATGAGCCCGCGCTCAAGCTGGCGACCTCGGGGTCTTGAACCTGGGTCCTTCCGCATCCCAGTCCGATGCTTTATCCACTGTGCCACCACCTGGTCAGGCCTCACTGAATTTTTTTAAAAATCTGAACAAAAGAAAGAAAACCACACTAAGCTTTCCAGGCATTGGCAACCTCTATCGTCAGTCATCATTGATGGTCACATTCTCTCTCTCATTCATTGTTGACCCACCCTATTATAGTTATGGATCAAGAAAGTCTATTGAATAATCCAAGAGTTAAAGGGACTGAATTTCTAGGCAACACAACATTGGGAAGCTAGCTGTTGTTCTCAGATCTAGACACAAAGCCACAGCTTGGAATCCTTAAGATCAGTTGCACTTGCACTGTTCTCTTTAGCCAAAGATTTTCCATTGAGCAAATTTACTGCAAACTACCAATTTTTTTTTGAAGAACAGCCAACAATTATCTTTCTCCTGTTTCGGTTATTTATTTATTCAGAAGTGTGGTTTTCAGTGTATGCTGTATATGTGTGCTGTGTGTATATGCGTGCATATGTGTTTCTTTTCCTCTTCTTCTTTTTTCCAACTGAGAGGAAGGGAGACAGAGAAACAGACCCCTGCATGCGCCCTGACCGGGATCCACTCAGCAATCACTGTCTGGGGCTGATGCTGTGCCCATCTCAGGCTGTTCTTGCAACAGAGACATTTTTAGTGCCCAAGGTGGAGGTTCCAGCCTCAGTGCCCTGACCAACGTGCTCAAATAAATTAAGCCATGGTGCAGAAGGGGAAGAAAGAAAGAGAAAGAAGATGGGAAGGGTGGAGAAGCAGATGGTTGCTACTCCTGTGTGCCCTGGCCAGGAATCAAACCTGGGACATTCACATTCACATGCCAGGCTGAGCTCTACCACTGAACCAACTGTCCAGGGCCTGTATGGTTTTTTTTTTTCATTGTCAGTGGTAGAAGTCATAACTTGAAAGTAAAAATCAGCGAGAAATATTAAGACAAAACACACTAAATAAAAATGAAGGGGAAAGGAGAAGAGAACCACCCCAGGGTATCTGATTCCAAGTGGACAGAAGCCCCGCTGGGCCAGCAGAGGTAATTTATGTGGGCTATTCATCACTGTGGGCCTCAAGAAATACATTCCTTCTCTCTGTCAAGAGCTTCGCCACCCTGATATATTCTTATAAACTAGAATATTGAGTTGGGAAGTCCTATTCCTCTTAATGCATGGTTAGTTATTTGCAAAACTGAATCACAGATGAGCTTGCAAAAACAATGAGCTAAGAAGGACACAGATGCTCTTAAAATGTTCAGTCATCATATAACACTACTTATACTCACTTCCAACTTTGTTTTGAACATGCTCCTTTTCGAGAGCATGTTCAAGAGAAAATCCAAAATGTGAGTAATGGTACCCAAATGTCAGTCGATTGATTCATTTATTAAGCACCTGTTGGAGGCTAGGCACTGAAAACATAAGGCAGAGAGTATGCCTGCCCTTATGGAGTTCTCAGTCTGGTAGGGGAAGAGGAAGAATTAAATCAATAATTTTACCCCCTTCCAAATTTATTTCTCAGCATATATGCTCCTCTGTTTTCACCATATTACTCTCCTGTAATCCTGTTATATCTAAGGTGATCAGACATCAGGTTTCCCTGTGCTAGTTCCAGTTTACTCCTGCTGTCCCCATGTAATTATTATCAATGACACCTTTCACTCTCAACAGTGTCTCAGTTTCTGTGGTAAATTGCATGATTACTTGACTGTAACTGCCCTTTATATACCACCTCAATCATACTATTGATTTTCTTGGCTCCTTTTCTTACAATAGCTAGCACTCAGCAGGTATTGACTACATTCTGAACACCCCATGAGCAACAGCAAGGAAATGGATGGCATCTATTTCTCCACTCTATGAACCAGTCTTCCCCAGAGGTGGAGAATTCAACAACTTGTCAGGGAGGCAGTGCTGTCGTGGGAAAATATTGATTAGGCCGGGAGTCTGAAGAGCTCTTTTCAGTGATAACTTTGTCATTTACGCGATGTCATCTCACTTACTGGAGCCCTAATAAGTGGCTTTATTTTCAAAGTAGCAAAAAGAATACTAAATATTGGAGCATCCCCTGATCCAGTTAAGATGACACATAAAATTAACTATCACAGTCCCTTTAAAGAGTTTTTGGTCTCCTGGTGTTTATATAAGACTTTGGCAAAGACAACTGGTACTAAACCAATGTTGTCATCACTTGAGCCATTGACTCAAATATATGGACTAGATTTGTTCAAGTAAAAACACTTAGCCTGACCAGGCGGTGGCGCAGTGGATAGAGTGTCGGACTGGGATGCGGAAGACCCAGGTTCGAGACCCTGAGCTCGCCAGTTTGAGCGCGGGCCCATCTGGCTTGAGCAAAAGCTCGCCAGCTTGGACCCAAGGTCGCTGGCTCCAGCAAGGAGTTGCTTGGTCTGCTGAAGGTCCGCAGTCAAGGCACATGTGAGAAAGCAATCAATGAACAACTATGGTGCTGCAACGGCAACGAAAAACTAATGATTGATGCTTCTCACCTCTCGCCATTCCTGTTTGTCTGTCCCTATCTCTCCCTCTCTCTGACTCTTTTTCTGTACCTGTAAAAGAAATAATAATAATAAAAAAACCACTTAAACTGAGTCAGTAGACTCTTCTTCACTGAAAAAATCACTAATCAGCCTGACCAGGTGTTGGCGCAGTGGATAGAGCATTGGATTGGGATGCGGAGGACCCAGGTTCAAAACCCTGAGGTTGCTAGCTTGAGCGCAGGCTCATCTGGCTTGAGCAAAGCTCACCAGCTTGGACCCAAGGTCGCTGGCTCGAGCAAGAGGTTACCCAATCTGCTGAAGGCCTTGTGGTCAAGGCACAATGAGAAAGCAATCAATGAACAACTAAGGTGTCACAACAAAAAACTGATTATTGATGCTTCTCATCTCTCTGTGTTCCTGTCTGTCTGTCCCTATCTATTCCTCTCTCTGACTCTCTCTCTCTGTCCCTGTAAAAAAAAAAATCACTAATCAATTAATAATGAGATTTAAATGTTAAGATAAAAAAGAGAAGAAATGGAAATGTCCTACCATACACAGGATCAAAAATCCATTGTATCATTGATTTATAAGCCCTGGGGGTGGGGAGAGTGAATTGAAGGTTAAGCTCATATGTTTCCATGGTAATAAGTGGAGCACCACAGACACCAACATTGTCAGACCCAAGACATAGCCCAATTACACTTTCCTTACATAGGCATATCCACACAGAGAGGGAATTAGATCATCTACTAAATGATTGTAAAGGTGATTATTAAGAATTAGTAGGAAATGTACCTCAAATGTTAGGACCTGTCTTCATTGTTCAGGCTGAATGACAACTTGGGTCTACAGATTTAATACTGCCCTTGGCATTTCTTTACAGATCTGTGCTTTTAAATAGTTCATCTGGCCAGTACCTTGGTAATGAAATTCAGTGGATGCAACTTTGCAAAGCCCTCACAGAAAACAAATTAATATACCTCATATCCCCTTTTGGCACACAGAAGCCCATCTGTACCAATCTAACCTGCCAAATCAGCTCAGCCGTGAGCCAGTCAGTATTGGCTGCCACATAGGCTGGTCTACTGCAAGATGTCATCCACCTGCTGTTTTGAGCTTGTATTGCAAAATTGGGTTGTATTTCAGTGTTCAGTACTTCTGATGTCCCGTGCATGCTGGCAGGAAAAATAAGTTGAATTCATCCCCCCAATATCTGATGGCCTTTTGTGATGGTCCAGATACACATCTGTTGTAATTATTTAGGGGTGGCCTTGACTAGAAGCAGGGTGACAGGTGGTTAAATGACCCCTCAGGATGTCTGTCTCTCCAGTAAAGGAAAAGGGGCTTGAATTACAGATCTATTGGGGGGAAATCTATCATCAAAAGATTGGCAAGAAAATTTGGGGCAAAAGACAGTGTGCTATACACTGATTTCAGGAAAAAATACTTACTTACAAGGGGATAAGATATTGAAATGCATTATTTAGGAAGACTGAGAAGATTCCTTTCCAAAGAGTTTAAAGCAGAAGGGTGGTTAATGTTCTGCCAAGCTTCTCTGAAGCAGGACATGGACTGGAGTGCTTTTTATAGTGAATTTTGAAGGATGTGTGGTGATTCAGCTTTACTCTAGGATTATAGAGTCTCTTTCCTAGGAAATGTAGTAATGTTCACATTTAGTTTTTGCATATGTCTCTATAATTTTCCCCAACTGCTATTATAAATTATTATATTTTATTGTTATAGGACACTATGAGGAAAGTAGAGCATGGTTATAGGTTAACTCTCATAAAATACTACAGCAGGTTTTAGTTATGGCACCTGGAGTAGAAGCAATAAAGAGAGAGGGCAGACAGCAAAGATGGCAGTCCTTAAAAAAACTCTTTTTGGTCTGACCAGGTGGTAGCACAGTGGATAGAGCATCAACCTTGGATGCTGGTGACCTCAGGTTTGAAACCCCAAGCTTGCTGGTTTGAGCATGGGCTCACCACCTTGTGCGCAGAGTCACCAGCTTGAGCGTGGGATCATAGACATGATCCATGGTCACTGGCCTGAGCCCAAAGGTCACTGGTTTGAGCAAGGGGTCACTGGCTCTGCGGGATCCCCCCAGTCAAGGCATGTATGAAAAGCAATCAATGAACAACTAAAGTGCCTCAACTACGAGTTGATGATTCTCATCTCTCTCCCTTCTTGTCTGTCTGTCTGTCTCTATCTCTCACTCTCTCGCTAAAAAAAAAAAAAAAAAATGTCTTTGGCAGAGCATTATAGTGTAGTATGATAATCAGCCTTAAAATGGACAAGCGAAAAGGGACCTGCAAGACCATCAAGTTTTTCCTAGTTTTCAAATCAAGAAATGGGCCCATAGCCTGACCTATAGTGGTGAAGTGGATAGAATGTTGACCTGGAATGCTGAGGTCACCGGTTTGAAATAAAGAACTTGCCTGGTCAGTGCACATATGAGGAGCAACTACTATGAGTTGATGGCTCCTGCCCCTCCCGCACCCTTCTATCTCTCTATCTCTCTCTCCTATCTCTAAAATCAATAAATAAAATCTTTAAAAGAAAAAATGAAAGAAAGAAAGAGAGAGAGAGAGAAAGAAAGAAAGAGGCCCATAAAAGGGAAGTGATCAAGCCAAGTTATCATATCAAGAGAAAGGCAAAAGTTAATAATTAGTTGCATAACTCCCAACCCTATGCCTTTTCTGTTTGTCCACACAATCTCCTTATAATTCTCACTTCTTTTAGTTTTATACTTTATCCATACCAAAAACCTGAGTTTAAAATTGATTGTAGGCCCTGGCCAGTGGCTCAGTGAATAGATTGTAGGCCCGGCATATGGACATCCCAGGTTTGAACACATAGGAAAAGCAACCATCTGCTTCTCCCTCCCTCCCTCTCCCCCTTCTCTCTCTCTTCCATACTGCCCCCCCCCACCACCAGCTAGTAGCTCAATTGGTTAGAGTATGGCCCCAGTGGTGAGTATAGCTCTGTTGAAGTGCATCAGCTTTAGGTGCTAAAAATAGTTTGGTACTCAAGCATTGACCCCAGATGGGGTTGCTGGTGGATCCTCGTTGGGTTGCATGCAGGGGTCTGCCTCACTATCTCTCCTCCTCTCACCTAATAAAATAAAATAAAATGGATTATAAATAAATTTAAAATAGTTTTACTAATTGCCTATGAAAAACACTATCAGCACCACTTTAACATTTTATTTTATTTTATTTTATTTCTTTTCCAAGTAGGAGGAGGGGAGATAGAGAGACTCCTGCACATGCCCGGACTGGGATCCACCTGACAACCCTTGTCTGGGGCCCATGCTTTGCCCATCTGGGGCCATGCTTGTAACTGAGCAATTTTTAGGCAGAGGCTCTACAGAGCTATCCTCAGTGCCTGGGGTGATGTGCTCTAACCAACTCGGCCATGGCTGTGGGAGAGGATGAGAAAGAGAGAGAGAGAATGTGAGAGGGCGGAGGGGGAAGTAGAGAAGCAGATGATTGCTTCTCCTGTGTGCCCTGACCAGGAATTGAACCCAGAACATCCCCATGCCAGCCAATGCTCTACCACTGAGCAAACTGGCCAGGGCCACCACTTTAACTTTTAAGTACTAGTTTTAAAGAACAAACAAGTAGAAAATAAATAGCAACTGATAGTAAGAATGATAGTAAAATCTTTGTATAAGTATATCACAATTTATTTATCCATTGATAGGCATTTAGGTCACCTACATTTGGGTTATTCTGAATAAAGCTGCTAGTAACACTCCCATGCATGTCTTTTGGTGGCTATAAGCACTCATTTGGGTATATTCTTAGAAGTGAAATTAATGAACTACTGAATCGTGGGAGATTTTTGACATTTCCCTTCAAAACTTCTCTTTCTTGAACTTCCCACATGTGTAAATGCCACCACCACCCACCTAATTTTCTAGCTCTAAATCTGTGTTATCTCACCTTCTATGCCACCACCATTCACTCATCTGTGAGTCCTTTTCACTTCAAGATGTAATCTGAATTTGTCTACCTCTAACATCCTCTTTATGTCACCATCATCCTATTTCGTGCTACTGAAATGACCTCCTAAATGTCTCCTTGCTTCCACTTTTGACCTCCTCAATTCCTCTCTTTATAGCAGCCAAGGTTTTAGTACTGTAAATCATACATATCATATTATTTGCTTGCTTAAAACCTTCTTTCAAATTTCTAATAAAATACAAAACTCTTTTCCTGGCTTACAAAGTTCTATTTTGTTGTTGTTGTTGTTGTTGTTTTTAGGGACAGAGTCAGAGAGAGGGATAGACAGGGACAGACAGGAACGGAGAGAGATGAGAAGCATCGATCATCAGTTTCTCGTTGCGACACCTTAGTTGTTCATTGATTACTTTCTCATATGTGCCTTGACCGCGGGCCTTCAGCAGACTGAGTAACCGCTTGCTGGAGCCAGCGACCTTGGGTCCAAGTTGGCGAGCTTTTGCTCAAGCCAGATGAGCCCGCACTCAAGCTGGTGACCTTGGGGTCTCGAATCTGGGTCCTCCACATCCAGTCCGATACTCTATCCACTGAGCCACCGCCTGGTCATGCCACAAAGTCCTGTTTTTTATCTGGCTACTACCTGCTTCTGAAACTTTATCTCTGATACATGGTGCACCCGCTACCTCTGGACTTTCTTCTTGAGTAGTCCAAGCTCGTTCCCAGGGCACTGACATAAGTTACTTGCTTCTGCTGAGAAAGCTGTTCCTCTGATCTTTGTGTGACTAGCTCCTTCTACTCTCTCAGATCTCAACCCAAAAGTCACCAGGTCTGAGAGGCCTTCCCTGAACACCTGATTTTATATAGCTATTTGGTTACTGGCTTTCACAACAATGTAGTTGAAGTCTCTGCAGGGACATTATGACTACCTGACGTTTTTATTTATTTCTTTATTGTGTGTTTCGACACAAGAACGTATGCTCACAAGAATAGGGAGCACTGCCCGTTGACCCCCCACACCCAGGCTTATACTGTGCCTGGCATACAGAATAAATGTATGACTTCAGTGACAGCAGGGGTCCAAATGCAACATCCCCCAGAATTCCTCTGAAGCTGACTTGTAGAACTGGAGAGAGCAGATTCAAGTTATAAGTCTGACAGGTGGATGCAGCCTTTGTACAGGAAGTGATGATGGTATTGAGGACATTGGCAAGAGGACACTGGAAGTGATACAGGTCAGAATCTCCACTGGTAGCAAAGGGAAGAAGTTATGTGGGAAGAAAATGTGGTTGGGGTGGGGCTGGAGGTCTTGGCACAATAGAAGAACATTTATATCCAGATTATTTTGAAAACTTATTCAGAAAGGGAGAAAATAATAACTGAGCAAGTGCTCAGACTTAATAGTTGCCCTGCCAATGGTTCAGCAGTGTGACCGAGTTTTCCTTTATAAACTTAATTTATGTAGCACAGTGCTTGGCACTAATCAGTAAATGTTTGTTGAATGAATGAATGGATTAATTAATGCAAGGATAAATAAAACAAGAGATAAATAAAAAATAAAATAATTAAATGAATTAGTGATAGAATTCAAAACTTGTTCAACCATGTTAATTCTGGAAGTGAAAAGAAATAATATCTTTATGTAAATTTGTAAACCTATTTTCAGCAGGTCTCTGAGGATACGATTAGTTCTCCCTCCCACCCCCAGCCTCCAGTTTAAGGGATAAGCGAAGCTCTTTGGGATAGCTTTCTTGCAGACACAATTAAGATTCTGTCCTTACGTATATTCTTAAGTTCCTATTGCACTAAATTGAACAATACTTAACATAAGCACAGTAAGTTTGCTACAAAAAAACAAAAAACATTATCACTTAATTCTCCTATACTGTCTGTATAAATCAATGCTATTTTTTAAAAAGTTCAAGATACACTAAAAACCTTTACTTAGTACAAGCATCATAACATCATAAATCATTAACTGGTCATTGCTAAAAATTTATTTTAACTCCAGCTAAAGGTAACTATTACTGGGATTTATTCCCATGCACAAGCATGCAGTATTATTTCAGGATGGTCAATGCTGTAATTTTGAAAGGGTCATCTAAAAATAGACCTTAATGAATGCAATAGGAAACATTGCCAGTAGAATACAGAGTGAATGTTGTGGCTTAAAGCTGCAGAAGAACCCACTGGGGACTTGAAAATGTCATTCCCTAGCAGTCAGACCGGAAGGCAGCACCAGGTGGCCTTGTTGGTATCCTGGGGAAGGATCTCACTGCCTGAGGAAGAGTGAGGAGTGTGAAGTCCTATGAACCCACAGAAGGATAAAAATAAGGGAAGGAGTAATGAAGGAGGCAAAAAAGCCAATGAGCCCAGAGAAATTCCCAGAGTATGATGGAGCCAGAGACCTCATCAGGGTACTGAGCAAAAGCAGAGAGACTCTGTTCATCTCTGCTTTATAGTAGGCCCTTTTGTTTTGCTCATATGACTTCCCTCTTATTCATACATCACAGTGTTGGGATGATATTGAGAGAAAAGGGAAGTAGGAGAGAGAGAAGAGGGGAGAGAAGAGTGAAGAAAAGTGCTTCTTTCATCAGAAAAAAAAGCATTTTACTTTCACCAGGAAATAGTCTAAGATAAATTTATCTTTCCTAATGGTCTTAAAATGTTCCCCAGGCCAATAGGCCAGTCTATCCCCATGGGGCACTGCTCTCTCCAACTAGCTTGTTGGCTTTATTTAGACCAGGGTCAGCTCAGTTTATCTTTTTTCTCTATCTGAAAGTGTGATTGACCCTTCTGACTGATGGTGATGTCATAGCATGCTGAATATCTTGGAATGAAACCTGTTAATGGACAAAAGCTTTATCTCTACTTATTCAGTTCCCATGACACTGAGCAGCAGGTAGTGTCACCATTGTGGAACATTTACCATATGCCAGCTTTGTGAGAAACAAGTTACTTACAAGCCCTCATTGGCATTTAACAATATTCATACATATAAATGTACACCAGGGAAGAAGATTCCTCCATTATACAGCTAAGGAAGCTGAAACATAGGAAATGTAAGTAAATTATTACAAAAGTAATAAATGACTGAATTTGGACCTGAATCCACATCTGACTCCAGAGCCCAGGTTGTTTTTTAAAATAGGCCTTAATTAGATAAGCTAAAGCAATTAGAATTATTGGGAGTGGGAGTTAGGAAGACTAAGTGGATTTCAAAGTAAAGTTGGCTTTATCCACACCACCCTCGAGTCTGTGCATTTGTACAGGTAAGTGGTGAAAGCGATGGTTATCTTGGGTTCCAGGCCAAGCTCTATATTCCAGCCACAGTCATGACCCTTAATCTCTTTAGGTCTCTTTAAATGTTATCTGTTAAGTGAGATGCCTCTCAGGGCCCTTTCTGTCCCAAAATATTCCCATGAGATTCCCCATGGTAGCCTATTTCTGGGTAGCCTGAAGCATGTCACATGCCATCTGGAAAAGGAGGTTAAGTGAGTAATTACAAAATTAGGCCAGCAGCACCTGTAGGACTGCCTGTAGGACTAGTGAATACAAGATATCCAGATATTAAAAGTAGCAAATGATTTGGGTCGAATGGGTTGGTATATTAAATTTTAGTTGATTTTGTTGTCATACTAGCTGCTGTCTGTTCAGAATGTTATTGCTGTGTAACAAGTAACCCCAACAGTAGTGGTTTAAAGCAACTACTTGATTTTGTTCACAGTTTTGTGGGTCAGAAATTTGGAAAGAACTCGGCTGGGTTGTTTAACTCTTATTCACGTACATCAGCTAGGAGGGCTGGTACTGGAGGATATGCTTCCTCATCTGCATGTCTTGAGACTCTCACCATGTGGCTTCTCACCACCTGGCCTCTTCTTGTGGCTTAGGCTTCTCCCTGGACTATGATCTTAGGGTATTCATACCTTTAACATGGCAGGTGGCTGCTAAAAGACCCAGATGAAAGCTGCCAGATCTCTTAGAGGATATGCCCAGAGTGGAATAGTGTCACTTCCCCCATACCTTATTAGTAAAAGCAATCGCAGAGCAGCTCAAATTCAAAGGGAAGAGAAAGAGCCTCCACTTCTCAATGGCAGGTGTGTCAACCCACTATGGTGTTCAACCTCAGGATCTGACTAGAAAGAACCTAAAGAATAGTTGGATTTGGAGAAAGAGAGTGATCCAGGGCATAGAACTACAGCTACCCACCATGAAAGACAGGCTCTGTGGGCAGACCCAGTAAGGGTTTTGCCTGCCCAACATCCAGGACTCATCCAGCAACAACAGCACCTTGGAGAATCTGGCCTCCTTGGTTTAGTTCATGAAGTTTAAGATTTTGCCCCTGGGGCATGTGACTTGGGCCTGACCAATCATCATCAGTGCCTAGAAAAATGCCTGGCATATAGTAGGTGCTCACTATGTATAAATGAAAGAAAAAGAATTCATTTTTTAGGTTGCAAGGATTGTTTCAAGGATGGACATACGGTTCAAGTTTTAGGACTTCTACATTGAGTAGGAATGAGGTTTTCCTCTTATGCTATACTTGGAGTTGTGGGCATGTAATCCTAGAACCATTAAGAGAAATCACAAAGTAAATCCCTTAAAGATAACAGAACTGACCCAGGGGAAAGGAAATCTAAGAGATGAAAGAAAAGATCAAGACAGTCTTGATGACATCATTTGACATCCAGCTGTGCCTAAAGTTAGTCTGTCTCTTGGACTATTCAGCTAAATGGCTAAAATCCAAAACAGACACCATCAAATATGACGAGGCTGTGGGACAACAAGAACTTACTGGTGGGAATGTAGAATGGTACAGCCACTTTTGGAGGACAGTTTGGTAGCTTTCTACAAAGCTAACCATTGTCTTGCCATTCTATGCAGCAGTCATGCTCTTAGGTGTTTACCCAAATGAATTAAAAACTTATATTCACATAAAACTCCACACATTAATATCTATGACAGCTTTATTTATGATTGCCCCAAATTGGAAATAACCAAAATTTGCTTTAATAGGCAAATAGATAAACTGTAGTACACCCACACAGTGTTTTATCATTCAGGTATAAAAAGAAATTAATGACCAAAGCATGGAAAGACATGGAAAAGCCTAACCAGTGGTGGTGCAGTGAATAGAGTCCTAGGTTCAAATGCAGGCTCATCCAGCTTGAGTGCAAGCTCACTAGCTTGAGCAACGGGGAGACCAGTTTGAGCGTGAGATTATTGACATGATCACATGGTCACTAGCTTAAGCCCAAAGGTTACTGACTTGAGCCCAAGGTTGCTGACTTGAGCAAGAGGTCACTGGCTCAGTTGGTGCCCCCTAGTCAAGTCACGTATGAGAAGCAATCAATGAACAACAAAAGTGAGCAACTCAAAAAAAAAAAAAAAGTGAGCAACTCTGAATTGATGTTTCTGATCTCTCACTCTTTTCTCTCTTTTTCTCTCACACAAAAGAAAGAATGAAAGGAAGGAAGGAAGGAAGGAAGGAAGGAAGGAAGGAAGGAAGGAAGGAAGGAAGGAAGGAAAGAAGGAAGAAGGAAGGAAGGAAGGAAGGAAAAGACGGAGGGAGGGAGGGAGGGAGGAAGGGAGGAAGGGAGGGTATAAGACATTGAAGGAACTGAAATGGATATCACTAAGTAAAAGAAACTAATATTGAAAAGCTCAAAGCTACACACTATAATTCCAAATATATGACTTTCTGGAAAAGGCAAAACTCAAGAGGGGTTCAAATGGAAGGATGCACAGAAGGCGGAGTGAATAGGTGGAGCACTGGGGATTTTTAGGGCAGTGAAACTATTCTGTACAATATTATATTAGTGGATAATTGTCATTATACAATTTTCAAAACCCATAGAATGTACAACACAAAGAGCGAGCCCTAATGCAAACTATGGATTTAGTTAATAATAATATATCAGTATTGCTTATCAATTGTTATAAATGTACCACACTAATGCAATATGTTAAAAAAAGAGAAAACTCTGTGCGGAGGAGGTAAGTAGGGGGCAAGCGGGAAAAGGGGTATGTGGAGGGTCTGTGTTTTCTGTAAACCTAAAATTGCTCTAAAAATATAAAGTCTGTTTTGTAAAAAAAACAAAAACAAACACAAAAAATCTATAGCCTTTTAAAATTGATGTTAATTTACTGTGTTTACATAGATTCAAGTGCCCCACCAAATACATCCCCCCACCCACGTGTTCACCTCAACATCCCCCTTGCCCCCTTCCCCCTAAGACCCTCCCCCCTCCCCTCCAGGATTTGCTTCTCTGATCTCTATAACGCTGTGTTATGTATGTATAATTTCACCAATCTCTTCTCTGATCCCATCCTCTCATCCCCTTTCTCTCTGTCCGCTTTCCCTCTGGTCCCTTTGATCCCGCCTCTGCCTCTATTCCATTCCTCAGTTCACATTGTTCATAGGATTCCTCAAATGAGTGAGGTCATATGATATTCTTTGTTTTCTGCCTGGATTATTTTACTTAGCATAATAATTTCCAGGTCCATCCAAGTTGTTGCAAAAGGTAAGATTTTCTTATTTTTCATGACCACCTAATATTCCATTGGTATATGTAGCACTGCTTTTTAATTCACTTGTCCACTGACAAATATTTGGGCTGTTTCAAGATCTTGGCTATTGTAAACAATGCTGCCATAGACATGGGTGTGCATTTCTTCTTTTGAATCAGTGGTTTGGTACTCTTAGGATATATTCCTAATAGTGGGATGACTGAGTCAAAAGGCAGTTCCATTTTTGATTTTTTGAGGAATCTCCATACTGTTTTCCACAGTGACTGCACCAGTCTGCATTCCCACCAGCAGTACAGGAGGGTTTCCTTTTCTCCACATCCTCGCCAGCACTTATTCTGTGTTGTTTTGCTGATGAGCGCCATTCTGACTGGTGTGAGGTGGTATCTCATTGTGGTTTTAATTTGCATTTCTCTAATGATTAGTGATGTTGAGCACTTTTTAATCTGCCTACTGGCCATCTGTACATCTCTTTGGAGAAGTGTCTATTCATTTCTTTAGCTCCCTTTTTGATTGGATTGTTTATCTTCCTGGTGCTGAGTTTTAGAAATTCTTTAAAATTTTGGTTATTCCCATTTATTCATCCTGTCCTTTATTTCACTTGCCCTTGGAGATAAAGCAGCAAATACATTGCTGCAAGAGATGTCAGAGAGCTTACTGCCTATATTTTCTTCTAAGATGATTACCATTTCACAACTTACATTTAGGTCTTTTATTCATTTTGAGTTTGTTTTAGTAAATAGTGTAAGTTGGTGGTCTAGTTTCATTTTTTTGCAGGTAGTTGTCCAATTGTCTCAAAACCATTTGTTAAAGAGACTGTCTTTACTCCATTGTATGCTTTTACCTCCTTTGTCAAATATCAATTGTCCATAAAGGCGTGGGTTTATTTCTGGGCTCTCTGTTTTGTTCCATTGATCTATATGCCTGTTCTTTTGCCAATACCAAGCTGTTTTGAGTATAACTTGTAGTATAACTTGATATCAAGAAGTGTGACACCACCCACTTTTTTCTTCTTTTCAAGATTGCTGAGGCTATTCATGTTATTTTTAGGTTCCATATAAATTTTTGGAATATTTGTTCTATATCTTTGAAGTATGTCATTGGTATTTTAATAGGAATTGCATTGAATTTATAAATTGATTTGGGCAATATAGACATTTTAATGATGTTTTTTCTTTCTATCCATGAACACGGTATATGCTTCCAGTAGTTTGTATCTTCCTTGATTTATTTTGGCAATGTTTTATAATTTTCCAAGCACAGGTCTTTAGTCTCCTTGGTTAAATTTACTCCTAGGTACTTTATTTTTTTTGCTGCAGTACTGAAGGGGATTGTTTTCTTAATTTTTTTCAGACAGTTCATTGTTACTGTATAAAAATATCTCTGTTTTCTGAGTATTAATTTTATATCCTGCCACCTTGCTGAATTCATTTATCAGGTCCAGTAGTTTTTTTACTGAGATTTTAGGGCTTTCTATGTAAGTAATGATAGTTTTACTTCTTCCTTTCCAATTTGGATGCCTTTTATTTCTTCTTGTCTAATTGCTGTGGCTAGAACTTCCAGAACTATGTTGAATAAGAGTGGTGAAAGGGGGCACCCCTGCTTTGTTCCTGATCTTAAGGAGATTGCTCTTAATTTTTTCCCATTGAGTATGATGTTGTCTGTGGGTTTGTCATAGATGGCCTTTATCATGTTGAAGTATGTTCCCTGTATTCCCCCTTTGCTGAGAGTTTTGATCAAGAATGGGTGCTGGATTTTATCAAATGCTTTTTCTGCATCTATTGATATTATCATGTGGTTTTCCTCCTTTCTTTTGTTTATATGATGAATCACATTGATTGATTTGCATATATTGTACCACCTTTGCCTCCCCAGAATAAATCCCACTTGATCATGATGTATGATTTTTTTCATGTATTGCTGTATTCTGTTTGCTAATATTTTGTTGAGAATTTTAGCATCTAAATTCATCAGGGATATTGGCCTATAATTTTCTTTCTTTGTATTTATTGTCTCTGCCTGGTTTTGGAATGAGGATTATGCTCGCCTCATAAAAGGAGCTTGGAAATCTTGCCTTCTCTTTAATTTTTTGAAATAACTTGAGAAGAATAGGAGTTAGTTCTTCTTTGAATATTTGGTAGAATTCACTTGTGAAGTCATCTGGCCCAGGGCTTTTGTTTGTTGGGAGTTTTTTGATAAGTGTTTCAATCTCATTTGTTGTTATCAGTCTGTTTAGGTTTTCTGATTCTTCCTGATTGATTTTTGAAAGATTATGTGTTTCTAGAAATTTTTCCATTGCATCTAGGTTGTCTAATTTTTGGCATACAGTTCTTCATAGTATTTTCTTATAATCCTTTGTATTTCTGCTGTGTCGGTTGTGAATTGATCCTCTGTATTGTTTTTTCTTAGCCTTTATGTCATTTTATTTCACTCAGAAGTAAACATAGTGCCTCGCTTTTAATAAGTTCTCAATAAGTGTATGTTGAATGAGTACGTGTCTTCAAGCTGGGAATGAAGGTAATGGTTAGATGTAACAAAGGCTAAAGGACATCTGACAGTCTTTTTGGCTACTCAGTATCTAACCTTCCTCCCATGGCTAGAGAATTCCTTTGAGTTTCAGAGAAAAGCAGAGCCTACCTCCCACTTTTGATGCTGAAGATATCAGTAGCTCACTATCCCAGCCTTTCCCTGCAGCTACAGCAACAGCTTTACTCTGACTTTCTACAATAAGATGGGCAAATTTTGCATTCCTGGGCCAGCAACAGCACTGGTGCTAGTAGCAGCATCCAGTGTCCAGAGCCAGTAGAATTGGAGGAGCAAACTACAGCGACATTCTAGTGGAGGCCCTGGTACTACCTTCATATGACCAGCTCTTCAGTGCAATATGAGGTGCTGTTTCAGGCTGTGTAGCCCAGTGCTTAATTTTTCAACCTCCTGGTGATTCTATAAACTACCTAGTTATCCTTTGATCTATTTTGTTTCAATCAAGCCAGAGTTAATTTCTGTCATTTGCAGCTACAAACTCTGATTGGTATACAGAGGTTTCAAAGGTACAACAATTAACTAAAATGAAGCATAGAGAAAACTAGATAAAATTCCAGGGACATCAAAGCCTCAGCAGTCCCAATGGGATTGTGTGACCTACTTGCTCAAGTGCCAGCTGGCCTGGATTTTTCTCTTTTCTTCTCAAAGCAAGGTGTAAGAATAAATCTAATTATACCTTTGGAATCTAGAGTAACCTTCTTTTAAAAAAAGAAAGAAAAAAATCCCAAATGTTTGTTGTAGAGTCAAAACACATGTGATCTGTGGCATGCTCAGAGCTTAGCACCAGATGAGACCTCTTAAAAGGCTTCAAGAGAACTGGAGTTTGGTTCCAGCCAGTGTTCCTGGGAAGAGGAATCGTTGACGTGGAATGGCTGTGTTTATAAGCCAGAAAACAATGCCATTCAAAAGAAGCAAAAGTCCAAATTATGTGATCTGCCAGCCTCTGGATGCCAATTTGTCTGATGATTTGAGACCGGAGTGACACTCAGAGGGGTAGCTGGTGATTAGCATGTCTTTCCCTGCTCATGTGATCTACTGTGTTGTGTGCTCAGCACCCTTCAATAAGATTCTTGCATTTTGACATTCTCCCAACACTATTTTTCCCTTCTCAACCAATCTGGCTTCCAAGATACTAGTGCCCCATTCCTACTTCCTGATGAAAATCTACTCTGTAGATCAAAGCTAGACTGAGTTCATCTCAGTGAAATATACATACTTCATATAATAATTCCCCTGGTGCCAGCACCCTTACTCTCTGGCCAAATGAATAATGTACTGACCTTATTAGAACTGAAGTATGGCCAAAGTTCATATCCTGTTATAGTGAAGTCTTCACAGTAGTTGCTATATGCTTGTATTGCTTTATTTGCATAATTTTTCACCATTGACCCCTTACATCTCAGGGAGCAGAGGCAGCAAGAACCCATCCCCTCCCCCCAGCAGTCATGTCTTTGAGATAAGGCATAATTCCAAAACCACTTTATGACAATGCAGATGTATTATGGAGGGATCATTAACAGCCATGAACACAACCACAGCTAGTATACCTAAAGTAAATGAAACCTAACATAAGGAAGAGAGAAGGATAAAAAGGTCTAATTCCATCATGGAAGCCAGTCATGGCTGAGGCACCTCAGAGATCGTCCTGAGAAGCTGGGGCACTTGGAAACTCAGAAAGATGGGAGTGAACACAGTTAAAAGGGAAAACACCTAGGAAAAAACTGTCTGGAGTCAGGAGAACAATTTGGAGGCAAGGCTAGAATGAAAACCCATCGGTAGCATCTCCGAGGCCTGTCTTATTGAAATGAATTCTACTCCTTCATGAATGTCTTCTACATGCCCCAGACAACTACTGGCCATGGTCTGAGCCACATCTTGGGACATAAGACATCTAGGGAAACCAAGGATGCTAAATCATAATGGAAAGATATAAAAATAAAATTTGCTAGAAAAGCATTTTTCTACAAAAAGGGAACCACAAAAAGGGAAGTCTGAAAAAGTCTGGGGTGCCAAGAAATGAGCAGAGTTCCTAAGGGAGGCAGGTAGAGGAAAGTGACCTGATAAGCTAAGTCTTTGAAAAAATGTGGGGAGTCCTGAAACCTCTGTAGTTCCTTAGAGTTTAGACCTTCCCCAGATGTTTATGAAGTTGTCTCTGATTGTCCCTCTTCCCAGATCTGTGGCTCTAAGTGCTGCAAGGACAATAGGACAAGGAAGCGTCAGGTTGTAACATACCCAGACTGAAGCCTACCCGCTTTGAGCTCCCACCTCCACCTTCAAAGAACAATTTGGTGGCAAATTGTACCAGGAAGCTTTCCTCAGTGGTTGTGAACACAAGGATGTTGTAAAAAGAATGAGAGGAATCAGTAGAGAGATTGAATCCACAGCTTCTCTTTTGCTCTGTGATCCAAATGTTTTTTGAAATACCAACCAATCTCTCTCTTTTAATATTTACTGAGCCAGGGTGGATTTTTCCATTTCAGGATGATGTCATTCCCAGCCTGCAGGTTTCCCAATGGCCCATCAGCTGGTGCCGCTGACTCTCGCAAAGACACTGACCCATTCATTCTGGTCTGACATGGCATCCTTCCTTCCTGCTTTGCTGCAGTCTGGAAAATGATGCCTGGAAAAAGGAACCCAACTGATTGCCTATCAAATCTCTATGACGTCAGAGCTTCTTCCTTTTTGCTTCTTACTCATCTCTTCAAAGGTGGCCCTCTCAACCACAATGGCACAGAGCTCCTAATACAACAGACTTCCTGGAAGGGGCCCAGCATTACATTCAAAGGTTTCCTTTTCCCATTCCACTTGCAAAAAAGTTCAGGCAAGAATTTTCCTTCCTCTCCAGGGCCAAGTCCAGATGCAAAAGCATATAGTATTTAGTAAACCTTGGTTGTTAATAATAACAATGGTTTAGTAGAGTGTATATTCAGCCAATTCAAATTCCACTATAGAGTAGGAACTCAATCTGTGCCGTGGTGCCTAATCCTATCGTGTGTGTGAGGACCTCTGTGTATGTCACAGTATCTACTGTGACGGTAAGATGAGGTCGATGAGGCTCATGTAATCTTAGCCATTCCAACATAATATCATATAAAAGAAAATGTAAGAATGGACAATTTTTATCAGGCTAAATATAATTTTAATAAGTGCTCCCTCAGCACAACACTTCTAGTTCAAGAGCTATTTATGATATTATTGAAAGGGGAGTAACAAAAAGAGTGGTGACAGATGTCAGTGATTTTGCATGCACGTGCATGTGACACCCACACCAGCATATGCTGATACACACACACTAAGTCTTTATGATCACCCTTTTCCTGAAAAACGAAACTCCACTATTCACCCCTAACCAGGATGGCGACAGGAACTAGAAGTTCAAAATGGGAGTATAAAGTGCCATTTACTGAAGACATGAAGATCAGACTAAAAAATTTCTCCCTCCCAGTCCTCACACCTTAATCACACAAGTGGCTTCCTCAGACTTGATGCTTGGCAAGATTCACTGGATATAGAAGGAACTTCCAAATTTTCTTTAAAGAGCCATTGTAATTATTTAATACTTACTTAATAGTAAAATAGAGTTCTTCTGTTTTAGTTTCCCTCATATCCATGTTATGTTTATTGTGTTTGGATGAGTAGAAGGAAAAGGAGAGGAAAGAAATTGAATATTTAAATAATGACTTTTTTGTATATTACTTTACATATAGTCCTCAATGACAAAGAGAATTTTTACTGCTTTTCAGAAAAGAAAAAAAATTACTTACTTTTCCATTTTGATAACCAAAGAAAGTATTTTGTAAATTGTTTTCCAAATTTTCAACATTCTCATTCTCTATATAAAATATTATAATGTTATTTATAACAGCCAAGATCTGGAAACAGCCCAAGTGTCCATCCTTGCATGAGTGTATAAAAAAGCTGTGGTACATATATACAATGGAATACTATGCAGCTATAAAAAAGAAAATCTTACCTTTTGCCACAGCATAAATGGACCTGGAGATTATTATGCTAAGTAAAATAAGCCAGGCAAAGACAAATATCACATGATCTCACTTATATGTGAGATCATATTCCAAAATTCCCCTGATGAATCTAATGAACACAATAAACTGAGGGACAAAATAGAGACAGAAGCAGGATCACAGGGGACAGATAGATAGCTGTAAGAGGGAAGAAGGAAGAAAGAACAAGATCAAAGAAGGTAAAGGGACTAACCAAAATCGTATATACATAACACATAAATACAGACAACAGGATAGCAATAACCAGAAGGAAAGGGTAGTTGGAGGTAGGGGGTGGGGGTATAGAAAAAAGGAAATGGAGGTAGAAAGAAACTTTTCATGGAACATGGGGGTGGGGGCACAATGCAGTGTGTAGAGGGTGTTATATTGAGTGTGACACTTGAAACCATGTCAACAAATAAATTAAAAAAAATTTTTTTTAATCCAAGTAATTTCTGAAATATATATGGATGGGTCATTGAACCTCCTATAAAACCGTTGTGCCCCTCTCCCAATAAATACCAAAGCACTGTGGGTAAGATAGCCTTGAGCTTATTAGCTCCAGAGGTAGGATCTACCTTGTCTATACTCCATCCCCAAATTTCTGAAAGTGTAAAATCAGGCTCTAAAAGTTTGTAAAATGTGTTCAAAATCCATTTAGCAAGAATTGGGACTAGAGCCCAGGTCTTTTGACTTCAAAATCCCTGATGCTTTTCTCTCCATGAAACTCCTTAATAGTCTTCTTATGTGTCAACTTGGCTAGGCTATGGTACCCAGGCATCTAATCAAACACTAATTAATCTAGGTGTTGCTGTGAAGGTATTTTGTAGATGTGGTTAACATCTACAACCAGATGATTTTCAGTAAAGATTACCCTTGATAATGTGGGCAAGCCTCATCCAATCAATTAAAGGCCTTTAGAGCAAAGATGAGGTTTCCCAATGAAAAAGGCACCCGACCTAAAGACTGCAGCAGGTCTTGCCTGAGTATCCAACTGCTGGCCTACCCTATGGATTTCAAACTTGCAAGTCCCTGCAACTTTGGGAACCAATTCCTTCAAATCTCTAGATAAAGAGATAAATGATAGATAGGTAGATAGATAGATAGATAGATAGATAGATAGATAGATAGAGAGATAGAGAGATAGATAGATGATAGATAGACTGACAGATAAGTAGATAGACAGATGTAGACACACACACACACACACACACACACACACACACACACACACACACCCCTATTTGTTCTGTTTCTCAGGAGAACTCTGATATACTATTCAGTGAACCAAATAGGGAAAATCCAAAATTCCCCTGATGAAGATCAAGAAATTGAGAGGGAAATCCTTTGAATGTAAGAAACCACTGCCTAATGACCTCTTCAGGGAGATGGTGATGTGCGAATAAGACTTCAACACTGCTATGTCATGTAGAGAAAACCATGGAGGAAAAATCTCCGGCAAACAAAAAAAAAGACTACCACTGAAGATTTCTTAAAGCAATCAGTCTTTTCCTGATAAGGTCCAGAGCTAAAAGAAAAACAACATGCTCTCATATCTTTTCATGATTCTGTCTCTGCTTCTTTCAGCAACTCTGAAAGCAACCAACCTCCAGAGCTCTGGTTACTTGAGATATGTCCTTACTTAAGCCAAATGGAGTCAGGTTCTCAGCCACTTGCTGCTGAAAATGCCTTTCTCTGCCTTGCTCACCTTGTGAGCACATTCTTAGTTTTGAGACCCTGCTCTAGTGCAGTGTTGATTCACTACCTGTGTTCTTAGTACTCCAAACTGCTATCATGACCCCATGCTCTGATGGATATCTCTGTTTCTGTTGGCCAGACTACAAGCTCCTTAAGAGAAAGAAATGTCTTATTCATTTTGTTTTCTCCAGAACTAAGTTGAAAGGTGGATGGATGGATGGATGGATGGATGGACGGATGAGTTATCTTTGAGTTAGAGATTCTCTGTGACAACAGAAGTGCTGAAGCATACGTAGGAGTCAAGAGAAAAGGAGTCAAGAATGATAAAGGACAGCACAGAAGTAGGGAGTTAGGGGACAGCAAAATGGAAAAAAATTGAGATTATGATTATGAAAAACTTATATGATAGAATTAAGGCTCATGGAAATTTCTTTGGATAGGCATTAAAACAGTGTATATAATCATACAAATGCTTTTAACACTAAGCCATAGAAATGAAATAAGTGTTTGTGTCATTTTGGTATTTGCTACCTCATTTTGCAGCTCTTTATTTCCCTGACTCTTGTCTTATGGAAAGCAAGTAAAAGGTAAACTATTGCTTTGTTCTTCGTGGCCTGCCCAATACTTAACCCAGCACATGGTAGGCCCCCATTAAAGTTTATTGAACTGAGGAGTGAATGAAGACATTAAAGCTTTAAAGTGAGACTTCACACTAATTGCTGAAAGCACAGAAGAAATAACCTGTTGAATGTTTTATCTGAAATTGTTTCTTATTAAATAAATTACTTCTTTAACACCCTCTAATTTAACAGCAATATGTAAATCATTGGCTTCTATCTCAGATTTAGAAAGTAAGCCATTAAGTGTGAAATCATATGCTTCATACTTAGATAAACTGACAATGTCTTTTTAGATATAGAGTTTTCTGCAAATAAGTAAAAAGAATTTCTTTTCAAGCAAAAACAGAATTGTGGAAAAAAATTTAAAGCAGTCTTGGTAGTGTCTTTAAGGTAGCTCGGTGTCTTATCAATGTCAACAGTATTATGCATAAACTTTCCACATGCTATTAAAGTAATGAGACAAACGCATGCTTTTGTTTTCTCCTACTCCCATTTTAATGGTACCATTATTTGTTATTAATATTCCATATTTTCTCCCGTAATGCTTAAAGATCTATATAGTTATTTTTTTCTAATACAGTACTAGAATCCCCACACTGAGCCTGGTGGGGAGCGCCGAGGAGCGGTGAGCCTCCCCTGCTTACAGGAACAAAGGAGGGAGGGTGAGGCTGAGAGCCCAGAAAGGCTCTCAATCCAAGGAAAACAGTAGAAAATATCACTCACAGCCACTTGCCTGGGGACATGGGAATGAGGTGAGTTGAAAGAGCTGGCTTGTTTTCCAAAAAAAAGGGGGGTGTTGGGCAGATAAAATATATTATGCTCACTTTGTTAAAGATGGCACTGCCAACATGGAAGTTCGTTGATATTAATGTGTGTTTTGGGACAGGCTTTTGCCAGGCCGGGTCATTATAGCCTAAGGCTTAGTTTTAAGAGTAAGCTCTTCTCTACACCCTTGACTGATTGGATGATGTAGGGTGGTGCACTCTCCTGAGGAATCCCATTACACAGAGACTTCCTTGTTTGTATAATTGGATTAAAGGTTTTGATTCTATGGTAAAAAGTGGGAGAGACCAGTAGCTTGATCTCCCACTTGGTTCCTGAGGTAGAAGAGAGGAGAGCAGATTAAGGCCACATGGAGGCCAGGAGAAGCAGTCAAGATGGCTGAATGCTGAGGGAGAAGTCAGTTTGTTAAGAGTTTGTGCTGGAGGAGATGGGGAACAGAGGTGAATAAGTCTGGTGAGCTAGAAACCTTTGATTCTAGGAAACTCGGATAAGTCAGTAGCTTTGTGAGCACTGGATGTGTGGGTTTTGGAGCCCAGTGTGTGTTTTTGCTTGCCCGCCAGGTGCAAGCTAGAATTAAAAGCTAATGGCTCACCAGTTTTTGGCTCTGTTGTTTTATTACCGACTGTTCGAATCAAATGCGAACCTGCATGGGTCAGGTGGCTGTGATCCTGACCCCGACTACTGGATTTACAGGGGGAGAGAGAGACAGCCGGTGACAAACAGAGGAATGCATGGGAGGACCTGAGCAGTAGACTAATCCAGTGCTTGAAGCAGCCATACCTGGGTGAGGTGCTGGAGTCGGCCATAGCTGGGGGAGGGGTTGATCCTTCCACATAACACAAGACTAAAGTGGTTCCGGGCCAACCTTCTTAAGATATCTCTCCAGCTCCAATCAGCACAGAAAAAACACAGCTGAAAACCATAAGTGGGGAGGAGGGACAGTAACTCAGGTCTCCATGGAGATCTGAGATAAACCTCCTCCTACTGAAGCAAAGAAAGCACCCCGCCCCCAGAGAGAGTAACTGGCAGATCAAGTCTTCAGAATTTCAGGTTACACCCACCACATTCCTGAATACAGTTTCAAATAAGCCCCCTGCTGAGATCAGTAAACAAGACTACCACCAGTTAAGAAAACTGAGAAGAAAACAAACAAATCAGGAGTTCAAAGGGGCTCTATTAGAAAAGCCCAATTCAACAGTGGATTACAAACAGCTGAAGCCAACCCAAGAAGACCTACAAATAACACAACTGGAAATTGGAGGCAGACAACACCCAGCCTAGACTCAATCAGCTCTACAAACAACACTCCCAAACACAGAGATATAAGGAGAAGACAGAAAGTATGATCCAAATGAAACCACAAGAGAATCCTCCAGGAAATGAACTGAGTGATATGGAAATAACCAAACTTCCAGATGCAGAGTTTAGAATAATGATTGTTAGGATGCTTAGGGATCTAAGCATGGATAACAATGGATAGTCATTATGAACACCTAAATAAAGAGATAACAACTATAAAAAAGGACATTGAAATATTAAAAAAGAATCAGTCAGAGATGACAAATACAATATCAGAAATGATGACCACAGTGGAAGAAATTAAAAGCAGGGTGGATGAAGCTGAGGATCAAATCAGTGAGTTAGAGGACAAAATAAACAAAGGCCTGAAAGCAGAGCAAAAAAAAGAAAAGATACTCTAAAAGTCTGAGGAAACTCTAAGAGAGCTCTGTGACAAAATGAAGAGAAATCATATCTGCATAATAGGGGTTCCTGAAGAAGAAGAGAAAGAACAAGGGATAGAAAATTTATTCAATCAACTCATAGCTGAAAACTTCCCAAAATTGATGCAAGGAAGGATCTCACAAGTTCAAGAAGCACAGAGAACTCCATTAAAGAGAAACACAAAGAAATCTACACCAAGACACATCATAGTTAAAATACCAAAGCTAAGGGATAAAGAGAAAATTTTCAAAGCTGCTAGAGAAAAAAAGGCTATCACCTACAAAGGAGCCCCTATAAGGATAACATCTGACTTTTCTACAGAAACACTTGAGGCCAGAAGAGAATGACAAGATATATTCAAAGTAATGCAGAACAAGAACCTACAACCAAGACTACTTTATTCACCAAGGCTAACGTTTAAAACTGAAAGAGAAATAAAGAGCTTCCCAGACAAAAGAAACCTCAAGGAATTCATTAAAACCAAACCAATTCTACAAGAGATGCTAAGGGGTCTGTTGTGAACAGTTCAAAGGTGGAAAAGAATATAGCAAAGGAATAAAGCTTTAAAGAATAAAATGGCAATAAACAACTACATATCAATAATAACTTTAAATGTAAATGGATTAAATGATCCAATCAAAAGACATAGGGTAGCTGCGTGGATAAAGAAACAGGACCCATATATATGCTGTCTACAAGAGACACACCTTAAAACAAAAGATGCACATAGACTGAAGGTAAAAGGGTGGAGAAAAATATTTTATGCAAGTGGAAATGAAAAAAAAGCCGGGGTAGCAATACTTATATCTGACAAAATGGTTTTAAAATAAAAAGGCTGTAGTAAGAGATAAAGAAGGACACTACATAATGATAAAGGGAACAATTCAACAGGAATATATAACCATTATAAATATCTACGCACCAAACATAGGAGACCCAACATACATAAAGCAGACTTTGATGAATATAAAGGGCGAGATTAACAGCAATACTATAATAGTAGGGTATTTCAATACCCCACTAACATGACTGAATAGATTCTCAAGAAAGAAAATTAATAAAGAAACAGCAGACTTAAAGGATACACTAGATCAACTCGATTTAATAAATATCTTCAGAACTTTTCACCCTAAAGCAATAGAATATACATTCTTTTCAAGCGCTCGTGGTAAATTCTCTAGGACAGACCACATGTTAGGACACAAAAGTAGTCTCAACAAATTTAAGAAGATTGAAATCATATCAAGCATTTTCTCTGATCACAATGGCATGAAACTAAAAATTAACCACAAAAGAAAAACTGAAAAATAATCAAACACTTGGAAACTAAATAGCAGGTTATTAAATAATGAATGGATTACCAATGAGATCAAAGAAGAAATAAAAAGGTTTTTAGAAATGAATGATAATGAGCATACATCAACTCAAAATTTATGGGACACAGCAAAAGCAGTACTGAGAGGGCAGTTCATAGCACTACAGGCATACCATTAGAAGCAGAAAAAGCTCTAATAAGCAACCTGACCCTGCATCTAAAAGAACTAGAAAAACAACAGCAAATAAATTCCAAGACTAGTAGAAGGAAGGAAATTATAAAGATCAGAGCAGAAATAAATGACATAGAGGCTAAGGAAACAATAGAGAGGATCAATGAAACCAGGAGCTGGTTCTTTGAAGAGGTAAACAAGATCGATGAACCTTTAACGAGACTCAATAAGAAAAAAAAGAGAGAGGACTCAAATAAATAAAATTAAAAACGAGAGTGGAGAAATAACAACCGACACAACAGAAATACAAAGTATTGTAAGAAAATACTATGAAGAACTCTACACCAAAAATTAGAGAACATAGGTGAAATGGAAAAATTTCTTGAATCATATAATCTGCCAAAAATTAATATGGAAGAATCAGAACACCTAGACAGAACAATTACAACAAATGAGGTCAAAACAGTTATCAAAAACCTCCCAACAAAGAAAAGTCCTGGGCCTGATGGCTTCACAAGTGAATTCTACCAAAAATTCAAAGAAGAACTAACTCTTATCCTTCTCAAGCTATTTCAAAAAATTCAAGAGGAAGGAAGACTTCCAAACTCCTTTTATGAGGCGAGCATAATTCTGATCCCGAAACCAGGCAAAGACAGCACAAAGAAAGAAAATTATAGGCCAATATCCCTGATGAATTTAGACGCTAAAATTCTCAACAAAATATTAGCCAAACGGATCCAGCAATATATGAAAAAAATCATACAGCATGATCAAGTGGGATTTATTCTGGAGAGGCAAAGCAGGTTCAATATTCGCAATTCAATCAATGTGATTCATCACAAAGACAAAAGGAAGGACAAAAATCACATGATAATTTCAATAGATGCAGAAAAGGCATTTGATAAAATCCAGCACCCATTCATGCTCAAAACTCTCAGTAAAGTGGGAATACAGGGAACATACCTTAACATAAGAGGCCATCTATGACAAACCCACATCAAACATCATACTAAATGGGCAAAAATTAAAAGCAATCTCCTTAAGATCAGGAACCAGGCAGGGGTGCCCCCTTTTACCACTCTTATTCAACATAGTTCTGGAAGTCTTAGCCACAGCAATCAGACAAGAAGAAAAAATAAAAGGCATCCAAATTGGAAAAGAAGAAGTAAAACTGTCATTATTTGCAGATGATATGATACTGTATTAGAAAACCCTAACATCTCAGTTAAAAAACTACTGGACCTGATAAATGAATTCAGCAAGGTGGCAGGATATAAAATTAATACTCAGAAATCAGAGGCATTTTTATATACCAACAATGAAGTGTCAGCAAAATAAATTAAGGAAACAATCCCTGTCACTACTGCAACCAAAAAAATAAAGTACCTAGGAGTAAATTTAACGAAGGAGGTTAAGGACCTGTACTCGGAAAATTATAAAACATTGATAAAAGAAATCAAGGAAGATACAAACAAGTGGAAGCATATACCGTGTTCATGGTTAGGAAGAATAAACATCATTAAAATGTCTATATTACCCAAAGCAATTTAGAAAATCAATGAAATACCAATTAAAATACCAATGACATATTTCAAAGATAAAAAACACAAATTCCAAAAATTTATATGGAACCAAAAAAGAACACGAATAGCCTCAGTAATCTTAAAAAGAAAAAATAAAGCAGGAGGTATCACTCTTCCGGATATCAAAATATACTACAAGGCCATTGTACTCAAGACAGCCTGGTACTGGCATAAGAACAGGCACATATATCAATGGAACAGAACAGAGAACCCAGAAATAAACCCACACCTTTACAGACAACTGATATTTGACAAAGGAGAAAAGAACATACAATGGAGTAAAGACAGCCTTTTTAACAAATGATGTTGGGAAAATTGGACAGCTACCTGCAAAAAAATGAAACTAGACTATCAACTGACACCATTCACAAAAACAAACTCAAAATGGATAAAAGATTTAAATGTAAGCCGTGAAACCATAAGCATTCTAGAAGAAAACATAGGCAGTAAGCTCTCCGACATCTGTAGCAGCAATATATTTGCCGATTTATCTCCACAAGCAAATGAAATAAAAGGCAGGATAAACAAATGGGACTATATCAAACTAAAAAGTTTTTGCACAGCTAAAGACTATTAGAACAGAATAAAAAGACAAACCACACAATGGGAGAACATATTCAACAATACGTCTGATAAGGGGTTAATAACCAAATTTTATAAAGAACTTATAAAACTCAACACCAGGAAGACAAACAATCCAATCAAAAAAATTGAGCAGCCTGACCAGGCGGTGACGCAGTGGATAGAGCGTCGGACTGGGATGAGGAAGATCCAGGTTCGAAACCTCGAGGTCTCTGGCTTGTGAGCGAGCCCATGTGGCTTGAGCAAAGAGCTTGCCAGCTTGGACCCAAGGTTGCTGGCTCCAGCAAGGGTTTGCTCAGTCTGCTGAAAGCCCACGGTCAAGGCACATGTGAGAAAGCAATCAATGAACAACTAAGGTGTTGCAACGGCAATAAAAAACTAAAAATTGATGCTTCTCATCTCTCTCCGTTCCTATCTGTCTGTTCCTATCTATCCCTCTCTCTGACTCTCTCTCTTTCCCTGTAAAAAAAAAGAAAAAAAATTGGGCAAAAGAAATGAATAGAAATTTCCCCAAAGAGGACATACAGATGGCCAATAGGCATATGAAAAAATGCTCAACATCACTAATTATTAGAGAAATGCAAATTAAAACCACAATGAGATATCACCTCATACCAGTCAGAATGGTGCTCATCAGCAAAACAACACAGAATACGTGCTGGCGAGGATGTAGAGAAAAGGGAACCCCTCTGCACTGCTGGTGGGAATGCAGACTGGTGCAGACACTGTGGAAAACAGTTTGGAGATACCTCAAAAAATTAAAAATCTAACTGCCTTTTGACCCAGCTATCCCACTTTTAGGAATATACCCTAAGAACACCATAGCACTGTTCAAAAAGAAGAAATGCACCCCCATGTTCGTGGCAGCATTGTTCACAATAGCGAAGATCTGGAAACAGCACAAGTGTCTGTCACAGGACGAGTGGATTAAAGAGCTTTGGTACATATATACTATGGAATACTACTCAGCCATAAGAAATTATGACATCGGATCATTTACAACAAAATGGATGGACCTTGATAACATTATACGCAGTGAAATAAGTAAAACAAACAAAAAAAAACTGTGAACAGCATGATTTCATACATAGGTGGTCATAGAAGCGAGACTATGCGACATGAACAAGAGTGTGGTGGTTACGGGGTGAAGGAAGGGAGGAGGGGGAGGACGAGGGGGAAGAGGAGGGTCACAAAGAAAACCAGATAGAAGATGACTGAGGACATTTGACTTTGGGTGATGAGTATGCAACATAATTGAATGATAAGATAACCTGGAGATGTTTTCTTTGAACATATGTACCCTGATTTATTAATGTCACCCCATTAAAATTAATAAAAATTAAAAAAAAGAAAGCTCCAAAAAAACAAAACCCCTGGGCCCGATAGATTCACTGGTGAATTCTACCAAATATTCAAAGAAAGACTAACTCCTATCCTTCTCAAGCTATTTCAAAAAATTCAAGAGGAGGGAACACTACCAAGTTCCTTTTATGTGGTGAGCATAATTCTGATTCCAAAATCAGGCAAAGACAGCACAAAGAAAGAAAATTACAGGCCAATATTCCCAATGAATTTAGATGCTAAAATCCTCAACAAAATATTAGCAAACCAGATCCAGCAATACATGAAAAAAATCATACATCATGATCAAGTGGGATTTATTCTGGGGAGGCAAGTATGGTACAAGATTCGTAAATCAATTAATGTGATTCACCACATGAACAAAAGGAAGGAGAAAAACCACATGATAATTTCAATAGATGCAGAAAAAGCATTTGAAGAAATCCAGCACCCATTTATGATCAAAACTCTTAGCAAAGTGGGAATACAGGGAACATACCTCAACAGGATAAAGGCCATTTATGACAAACCCACAGCTAACATCATAATCAATGGACAAAAATTAAAAGCAATTCCCCTAAAATCAAGAACAAGGCAGGGGTGTCCCCTTTCACCACTCTTATTCAACATAGTTCTCTGGAAGTCTTAGCTACAGCAATCAGACAAGAAGAAGAAATAAAAGGCATCCAAATTGGAAAAGAAGAAGTAAAACTATCATTATTTGCAGATGATATGATACTATATATAGAAAACCCTAAAGGCTCAGTCAAAAAACTACTGGAGCTAATAAACGAATTTAGCAAGGTAGCAGGATATAAAATTAACACACAGAAATCAGAGGCATTTCTATACACGAACAATGAAATGTCAGAAAGAGAAATTTTGGAAACAATCCCCTTCAGTATTGCAAAAAAATAAATAAATAAAGTACTTAGGGGTAAATTGAACCAAGGAGGTTAAAGACTTGTACTCAGAAAATTTTAAAATATTGATAAAAGAAATCAAGGAAGACACAAACAAGTGGAAGCATACACTGTGCTTATGGTTAGGAAGAATAAATATCATTAAAATGTCTATATTACCCAAAGCAATTTATAAATTCAATGCAATACCAATGACATACTTCAAAGATATAGGACAAATATTCCAATATTTATATGTAACCAAAAAAGAACACGAATAGCCTCAGCAATCTTGAAAAAGAAGAATAAAGTGGAAGGTGTCACACTTCCTGATATCAAGTTATACTACAAGGCCATTGTACTCAAGACAGCCTGGTACTGGCGTAAGAACAGGCATATAGATCAATGGAACAGAACAGAGAACCCAGAAATAAACCCACATCTTTATGGACAATTGATATTTGACAAAGGAGGCAAGAGCATATAGTGGAGTAAAGACAGTTTCTTTAACAAATGGTGTTGGGAAAACTGGACAGCTACCTGCAAAAAATTGAAACTAGACTACCAACTTACACCATGCACAAAAATAAACTCAAAATGAATAAAAAACTTAAATGTAAGCTGTGAAACCATAAGCATTCTAGAAGAAAACATAGGCAGTAAACTCTGACATCTATGGAAGCAATATATTTGCTGATTTAACTCAACAGGCAAATGAAAGAAAAGACAGGATAAACAAATGGGACTATATCAAACTAAAAAGCTATTGCACAGCTAAAGACAATATAAACAAAATAAAAAGACAAACTACACAATGGGAGAACATATTCAACAACACATCTGATAAACGGTTAACCAAAATTTATAAAGAACTTGTAAAACTCAACACCAGGAAGACAAACAATCCAATCAAAAAGTATGAGCACATGAAATGAATGAACACTTCTCCAAAGAGGACATACAGATGGCCAACAGGCATATGAAAAAATGCTCAACATCACTAATCATTAGAGAAATGCAAATTAGAACCACAATGAGATACCACCTCACACCAGTCAGAATGGCTCTCATCAACAAAACAACACAGATTAAGTACTAGCGAGAATGTGGAGTAAGGGAACCCTCCTGCACTGCTGTTGGGAATGCAGACTGGTGCAGCCACTGTGGAAAACAGTATGGAGATTTCTCAGAAAATTAGAAATGGAACTGCCTTTTGACCCAGCTATTTCACTTATAGGAATATATCCCAAGGACACCATATTACTGACTGAAAAAAAGAAATGCATCCCCACGTTTATGGCAGCATTGTTCACAATAGCGAAGAGCTGGAAACAGCCCAAGTGTCCATCAGTGGACCAGTGGATTAAAAAGCTTTGATATATATATATACAATGGAATACTATGGCACCATGAAAAAGAAGGAAATATTACCTTTTGCAACAATATGGAGGGACCTGGAAACTATTATGTTGAGTGAAATAAGCCAGACAGAAAAAGAAAAATATTATATGACCTCACTCGTTTGAGGAATCCAAGGAACATTGAGAACTGAGGAAAGGAATTGAGACAGAGGAGGGATCAAAGGGACCAGAGGGAAAGGGGATAATAGGATAGGATAAACCTGAAGGGAAGGGGGGAGGGTGTTGTAGGGAGGGGATCAAGGGAGATGTGGAGGCGAATATGGGTGAGGAAGGATGCAGTCGGGGTTACCCTAGAATCTATGTAAACACAATTAACTAAATAAAATTTAAAAAGTAAATTAAAAAGGAAAAACATATGCAGCCCCTGCCTTCAAGGTCCTCACAGTTTAGTCTAAGAGTCAGATTCATAAACAAACAGATGCAATTTAATAAGTGCTTTAATTGAGGTAAAAAACAAGTGTCAGGGCAGCCCAGAAGTGGGTATTAGTAATAATGTCAGAAAAGGGTGACAGAGAAAGGGACAGAGTATGAATTGTCCAAAGTATGGAGGGAGTGGCGGAAGGAGGAAGCATGTGGTCCAACTGCTGCTGGTAGCTATTTCATAACCAGAAAAGAAATCACTGGAAGGATAAAGCCAATGTTGTAGATGACTGAGCAGAGATATGAAAGAATCTAGAAGCTCAGTGGCTTCATTGAACTGCTGAATTCATCAATCTGAAAGCCATCCTATCTTACTTAGGTCTTGTTTTTAAATGAGATATCCCATTTCCATATGGTCTAAGTTTAAATAAGGCTTTCTGTTTCTTGCAACAAAAATAATCCTAAGTGATAGATGGAGGCTTGGGGGAAAGTTCATTTCTGAACACATGGAATTTGATAATAGCTGTGGTGCCACCTGAAGATTTCCCAGGAATAGTTGGGTCCTGATCACCCTTGTTAAAAAGTTTTTAATTATTTTTAAATACTTGAATGTAAGTATTTTGAGCGTCTATACCCTAAGGACAGGTAGTTGCACTTGAAATGTCTTCATGGCATCCTGAAGGACCAGATGCTTCCCTGCCTTGCTGTTCTGCCATCTCTAGATTGTTTGCTTTTATTCACAGCCTATCCTCTCACACTTACAGGATGGCTACAGAGGTGCCAAGCATCCCATGCCCACCCAACAATGTTTGAAGGCCAAATGCAAGTATATTTTTCCTGTGTTTCTTTTTGAGAGCAAAAAAAGTTTTGGAGTTAATGCTCAGAATGTTTGAAGAGTTCTAATCAGGAGTTTGCATTCAGAGGTGGCTACAGCAAGTGTTTCAAATGATGTTAGCTAAATCTGAACCAGAAATTTCACTAATTAACATAAGAGATTTGGGGAATCATTTTCTCTTGTGAAATGGAAGATATTCAAGTACTGACTAGCATTTTTGCCTTTGCAAAATGAAGTGTAAGAATGTGGCAAGTTCAGCCTGACCAGGCAGTGGTGCAGTAGATAGAGCATCGGACTGGGACACAGAGGACCCAGGTTCAAAACCTCGAGGTCACTGGCTTGAACTCATTTGGTTCAAGCAAGGCTCACCAGCTTGAACCCAAGGTCTCCAGCTTGAGCAAAGGGTCACTAGATCTGCTGTACCTTCCCTGCCGCCCCCCAGGTCAAGGCACATATGAGAAAGCAATCACTGAACAACTAAAGTACCACAACAAAGAATTGATGCTTCTCATCTCTCTTCCTTCCTGTCTGACTGTCCCTATCTATCCCTCTCTCTGTCTCTGTCACACATACACACACACAGAAAGAATGTGGCAAGTTCAGAAATCCAACTCCTTTATAGTCGCGTCCTGGATCTTGAGCTGCACTTGCTCCTTGACCTGCTTCTGACAGAGGGCTCCTTCACTCCCTGTGACTGTAGGACTTGCTGATTTTGCCATTACAATATCATCATATTCTCATATATCATTTTATTCATGTGAGGGGCTAGTGTGTAAAAGGACAGGAGTTGGGGAACTTCTCTGGCATACAGAATCAGGGAACATGTTTCTTTTTATGCCTGCTTGCCAAAAAATATTTGTACCTGTGGCAAAATTCATGCAAGACTTTCTTTATTGTAACACATCACTGGGAAACAAGCTGTGGCTGGGCAGACATGTAGCCCCTACCTGCCTCTAATTACTGGGGACAACTGCCAGGCCTCTTGGAATCCTGGAAAGGGAAACTTCTGGGAGAGCCATCACCTCACTATCAGAGTCTACTCAGCTGGTCTCCTTTCTCCATTGCTGCGCCATGTGTCTCTCTCCTGAAACACCCAGCTCAGTCAAAAAGGAAAACACTTCCCAGATAAGAGAGAAATTACTGCAGTTGGGTGTGTATGCATTGATACTCCCATTCAAGAGCTTCCTTAGACAGGATCTCACCCTGTATTTGGCCTCTACATGCATGAATTTCTCATTCCCATCACTCACAGTCAGGAATGTGGCCAACATTTCCTGATGGCCATCACCTCCCCAGCTCTAATCTCCTTTTTGTTCTCCTTGACTTCATATACCAGAAATTAGATGAGTGAGAGTGATATTTTTCCAGCTTTATTGATGAATGGTTAACAAATAAAAATGGTATCTATTTCAGATATACAACATGTTTTGATATATGTATGCATTGTGATCACCACAATCCACTAATTAACATATCCATCCTCCCACATAGTTAGTTACCTCTCTTTTTTGTGGTAAGACCACTTAAGATCCAATCTCTTAGCCAATTTCAAATATAAAATGTGTTGTTATTAACTATAGTCACCCCACTGTATATTAGGTCTCTAGAACTTATTCATCTTAGAGCAGAAAGTCTACACGCTTTGACCAAGATCTCCCCCTTTCCCTCACCACCTTCAGCCCCTGGCAGCAACCACTCTGTTACTATGAGTTCAATGTTTTTAGATTTCACATAAAAGTAAGATCATGCAGTATTTGTCTTTCTGTTTCTGGCTTATTTCACTTAGTATAATGTCCTCCAGGTTTATCCATGTTTTCACAAGTGACAAAAAAAGATTTAGTACCTGTACTTCTTTCTTAAGGCTGAATAATGTTCCATTTTGTGTGCGTGTGTGTGTGTGTGTGTGTGTGTGTGTGTGTGTGTGTGTGTGTGTGTGTGTGATATTTTCTTCATCCATTTATCCACTGACAGGCACTTTGGACTTAGGTTATTTCCAAGTATTTGCCTACTGTAAAGAATGCCTCTGTGAACATGGAAGTGCATATATTTCTTCAAGGAAGTGATTTTATTTCCTTTGGATAAATACCCAGAAGTGGGGTTGCTGGATTATATGACAGTTTTATTTTTAATTTTTTGAGCAACTACCAGACTGTTTTTATAATGGCTGCAGCAATTTACTTGCTCACAGTGTATAAGCACTCCTTTTCTCCACATCCTAATCTTTGTGATATCTTTTGGCTTTTTGATAACAGCCATCTTAACAGATGTGATTTCTCATTGTGATTTTCATTTCCATTTTCTTAATGGTTAGTAAAATTGAGCATATTTTCATATACCTACTGCCCATTTTTATGTCTTTGGAGAAATGACTACACAATCTCTTTGTCCCTATTTAAATGGTGTCATTTTTTATACTGTTGAGTTGTCTGAGTGACTTATGTATTTTAAATATTAGCCCTTATCATATACATGGTTTACAAATATTTTCTCCCAATCTGTAGGTTGTCTTTTAATATTACTGATAGTTTTCTTTGTTGTGCAGAAATTTTTTCATTTCATATAGTCCCACTTGTTTATTTTTGTTTTTATGCCTGTGCTTTTGATGTCAAATCCAAAAGTTCATTGCTAAGACCAATTTCAAGGAGGTTTCCCCCTATATTTTCTTCTAATAGTTTTAAGATTTCAGGTCTTTAATCTATTTGAGTTGATTTTTGTGTACAGCATAAAATAAGAGTTCAATTTCATTCTTTTACATGTGGAGATTCAGTTTTCCCAGCACCATTTATTGAAGAGATTATCTTTTCCCTATTGTGTATTCTTGGTGCATTTGGCAAAGATTACTTAACCAGATAGTAGTGACTTTTTAAAAAGGAATAACTTTGAATTAGCTCTGATTATAAGTGTACCTATAGCACATTTGAATTTTTATAAAACTGTTCATTGTTTTATGTAAAAATTTTTAAGTTTTTAAAGTCAATTTATTATTTACAAATTGGAGTACACTAATTACTATTAGTTACTAACAAATAATGTGAAACATCTTTTTAGGACTTGATTTTTTAGGTTACAGAAACTGGCTTTCTTAATGCAGGTACTTCATTTGAGGGGAAAGTTCTTGTTTTCTCCAGACAATCAAATCATGCCTATGGGTTTAGATTCTATGTGGGACACCCACAGACCAGCTTCCCACAGCAAAATTGTAAATCCTTCCCATAGGATTTCCTATGCCCGTTATGGAGTCTCCCCTTTCTCTAATTGCATCAAATTTCTAATCTCTCACCTCTCCTGGTGTGGAATTATAAAACCACATGTGTTGACTTCATATGGGAAAGAGTGTTAATTTGATAAGCTGAATATTCTTTGGAAAAGTAGAACTGTGAGAGCAAAATTTAAGGCCAGTCAGATCAGATTAACAAATGTTCCAAAACTTCTAATTTCCTATGATTTATATAGTGCATTCATTAAAGTAGCCCTTGTAGTTCCTAGAGCATAAGACATTTAAAAATTTGCAGCATACCCAGTGAGTAGAATATTAGATTGTTTAAAATTGGAGCATACTACGTATTATATACTTAAAAGGATGGAAATTCTAATTCTACAGATGCAGGAATTTGGGGGAAATGGGTCTTGTCAATTAATTGGAATATCTTTGGTGGTGCTTTGGTTAGACACTCCAGGCCATGCATGCTCTTTTATTAACCACCTGTGGAAATGAGGGTAAAGGGTCAATTAGGTCATGAGCAGGTTGCCAGATTCTCTCTGATGAGCTAGAAATAAGTGCTGCTCAAAAGTGGGCTGACCTCTTCCTTTTATACCTTTCTTCTTCTGACATATCAATGCCTACTTAGAAAATATTTATCATTCTTACCTGAATTATAAATGAAGGGGTAACCTCACTTGAAAATTGGGTTTCAGCTTCCTTGTTTAGAATCATAATGCTTTAAAATTTGGTAAAATTATACATTCAACTTTTATTCTTAGTTTGGAATATGTGCACTGATTTGCTCTAAATGGTCTGAAAATTTTGCATTTTTGCAATTCTCTGCCGTTTTAATGAATGGTCTCCAGTAGTCAAAGCTGACAATAAAAATTTTCATAGTTTTACAAGGACTATTTAATTTAGCTTATTCGAAGAGAAGCCAAGAAGCGCTCTCTCTCTTTTCCAGTTGGGATGCAACTGAATATCTACACTGGAAAATTCCTGTCTGAGTACACTGGGTATATCATGCACTATCATGCCACTATGTTTAACATCTTGTGAAAGTAGAAACCCAGCATAGGAAATTATCAGGACTTAAAGGAAATAGGATGGGATTCCCACCTGTTCACTAAGATATGTTCTTTGTTTGGGGTGGGGGCAGTTCATGATTTTGTTCAGGGGCATGAAGGAACTAGAAAACCAACATTTTATTGCATGGATCTGTAATTTGCTTTCTATTAAAATTTTTGTGTGTGTGTGTCAAATTGTCTGTCTAGCAGAGAGCTTCCTTAATAGAGTATTTGTTTTTATAGATAACCTATAATTCTTTTCTCTCCTATTAGGACCCATAGGAAAAGGAAGGAAAGATTTCATTCTAAAGAAATGCAAGTAAACTGGTTTGTACTAAAAATGGAAATGCAAAACAGCGGAGTTGCTCCCAACAAGCTTAAATAAGGAATACAGAGTTAAGTGGGGATGAAGGATGACAGATGTTTACACAAAACTTTACAATATGCTTCTAAACAGCACTGCCCTCTACAGCTACTCCTAAGGTCTGACTTTAAGACAACTATAAAACATAGAAAATGAAAATCAGTTTGTTAAAAGAAATCAGTTTTTCTGTAGTGATGAACACCTCCCAGAGCTTTTCTGTTAATAGGTATCCAGGAGTCTCTCCAACACCAAAATCCAATTAACATGGCCTTGATATAGCTTCAAGAGAGCATGGCTGGAATATGATTCTAAACAAGGAAGCTGAAACCCAATTAATTAAGCTGCCCTCAGTTTTAACAAAGATTGTGCCATAATAAGAGGAAGGGTGGGCATAGAGTTTAGACATGGAGAGCAGAATAAGAAGCTATTTAGTTCTTGGTAGTGAGAGTTCTACAGTGCTCGAGGAAGTCATTCTTTGACCAGTTGACTTGAGCTTCTCCCTCTGCTGGAATGGTAACCTTTAGAGTAGAAATGATTAGATGTTTAATTCCCCTGACTCCTAATTCCCTTGTAATATAACAGTAGGTGATGAATTCAGAGAGGTATTGGGGGATAGTTTGAATAGGACCAGTGGGCCACTGTAAAGACTTGACTTTTACTCCAAGAGAACTAAGGAAACATTAGAGGGTTTTGAGCAGAGGTTTGATTGGTATTATCAAAAACTAACATTATAAAAGGATTAGAAGGATCAAATGAGCTAATCCATGTACAGCATTTAGCACCATGCCTAGTCAATTAGTAGTGCTCAGTAAATGGTTATAATTATCATACTGCAGTGATGCTATTAAAGTAACTCCTCTTCACCCTGACTGAATTATGAAAAAGTAAAATATCTAAATAGACCTATAAAACTAGTAAGGGAATTGAATCAGGAACCAAAAACCTCCCAACAAAGGAATGCCTTTGACCTGATGGCTTCACTGGTGAATTCTACCAAACATGAAAATAATTAACTTCAATACTTTTCAAACTTCTCCAAAAAAATTGAAAAGAGAGGAGCACTTTCTATCTCATCCTAAGGCCAGTATAACCCTGATCAAAGTCAGACAAAGACACAACAAGAAAAGAAAACTAGAGACCAATATTCCTAATGACTTGGAACAAAAATCCTCAACATAATACTAATGAAGAGAATTATACCATATACTAAAAGAATTACACCATGACTAAGTGGGATTTATTTCCAGAATGCAAGGACAATTCAACATACAAAAAAAAAAAAAAAAAGGTTCAATACAAAGCACCACATTAACAGCATGAAGGGGAAAATAACATATGATCATATCAAGTGATGCAGAAAACACATGGACAAAATTTAACACACTTTCATGATAACAATATTCAACAAACTAGAAATAGAAGGAAACTATTTCAACATAATAAAAGCCACATATAAAAATCCAACATCACATTCAATGGTAGCATCATAATTAATGGTGAGAGAATAAAACTTATGCTCAAAGGTCAGGATTCAAGGATGTTCATTTTTTCTACATCTGTTGAACATAGTTTTGTTGAATAGTATTGGAAGTTCCAGCCAGAATTATCAGACAAGAAAAAGCCATCTAAATTAGAAAGGAAGAAATAAAATTATCTCTGTTCCAAGATCATATGATTTTATAGGTAGAAGCCATAAACATTACTGACATACAACTAATAAATTCAGCAAAATTGCAGGATACAAAGCTTATGCACAAAAATCAATTGCATTTCTATATACCAACAATGAACAATCTAATGGGAATTTAAAAAAATTCATTTACAATAGCATCAAAAATAATAAAAATACGTAGGGATAAACTTAACCTAAGAGGCAAAAGACTTGTATGCCAAATATTAAAAACATTGCTGAAAAAAAAATTTAAAAAGACACAAATAAATGGGAAGCCAAACTATGTTCATAAATTAGAAGACTTGACATTGTTAAGGTGTCAATACTAACCAAAGCAATTTATAGTTTCAATACAATCCCTATCAAAAGCTCAATGATATTTTTCCAGAAATAGAAAAATTTACCCTAACATTTATATGAAATTTAAAGGGACCCCAAATAGCCAAAATAATCACAAAAAAGAACAAAGTTGAAAGTCTCATACTTACTAATTTCAAAACCTACTACAAAGCTACAATAATCAAAGCAATGTGGTACTGGCATAAAGAAAGACATATAATAGATCAATGGAATAGAATAGAGCTTAAAAACCCCTCATCGGTATGGTCAAATAATTTTTCACAAGGATGCCAAGAGCATTGAATAGAGAAAGGACAGTCTTTTCAACAAAAGGTGTTGTGAAAATTAGATATCCACATGCAAAAAAATAAAAAATAATGTATTTGGAAACTTATCTTACACCATATTGCAAAAACTAACTCAAAATTAATTAAAGACCTAAATATAAGAACTAAAATGTAAATAACTAAAACACTTAAAAGAATACATAGAGAAAAAGCTTCATGATATTACATTTGGCAATGATTTCTTGAATATGACACCAAGAGCACAGGCAGCAAAAGATAAAATAGATAAATTGGACTTTGTCAAAATTATAAATTTTTGTACATCAAAGGACACTATCAACAGAGAGAAAAGGCAACCCACAAAATGGAAGAACATATTTGCAAATAATATATCTGATAAGGTATTAATATCTATAATTCAACAACAAAAATTTAAAAACCCAATTAAAAATGGGCAAAAACCTTGAATAGACATTTATACAAAGAAGATTACAAATGAACAATGGTTTTTGCATATGAAAAGATGCTTAACATCACTAATCATTAGAAAAATACAAATCAAAACCACAATGAGCCTGACCAGGTGGTGGTGCAATGGATAGAGGGTCGGACTGGGATGTGGAGGACCCAGGTTTGAGACCCCAAGGTCGCCAGCTTGAGCATGGGCTCATCTGGCTTGAGCAAAAGCTCACCAGCTTGGACCCAAGATGGCTCGCTCGAGCAAGGGGTTACTTGGTCTGATGAAGGCCTGAGGTCAAGACACATATGAGAACACAATCAATGAACAACTTAGGTGTTGCAACGAAAAACTGATGATTGATGCTTCTCATCTCTCTTTGTTCCTGTCTGTCCGTCCTTATCTATCCCTCTCTCTGACTCTCTGTCCCTGTAAAAAAAACCAAACACAATAAGATAGCACTTCATACCCACTAGGATGGCTATTATCAAAACAAACAAAGGTTCTAGAAAGCAACAAATGTTGGCATGGATGTGGAGAAATTAGAGCCCCTTGTACATTGCTCTTAGAAATATAAAGTAGTACAACCACTGCGGAAAATAGTATGGCAGTTCCAAGAACAATTAAAGATAAAATCACCTTGAGATCCAGCATTTTCAATTCTGGTATATACTCAAAAGAACTTAAAACAGGGTCTTGAAAAGATACTTGTACATACATACTGATAACATTATTATCCCCAATTGTCAAAAGGTAACGATGGCCCAAGTGTTAATCAACAGATATATGCACAAAGGAATATGATTCAGCCAAAAAGGCTGAAACTTGGACCCTAGAAAGCAGTGACTGCCTAAGCCTCTGAGCAGACCAAGGTCCAGGCCACCATCTGGTTTCTGGAGATGTTTTGGTTACCACTTCTCTCTCTACTAGCAAAACCAGTCTGTTATAAAAAGCAATGCAGTTGACAACTCCAAGATGGGTCCTGTTTCCTTTTCTCTTTTGTAAAACTGACTTTTAGTTAAAATACACAGGAATGATTTCCTAAACCACAATTACTTTCTTTTCTTGTGTTAGGCTAGCTACTTTGTTAAAGTAAGAACAAGATAAACACTTAAAACCGCTATGATAAGATTTTCTGAAACTATCAAATCACTCTGAAGCTGCTTAATGTGGGAACTCTTTCCTACATTGCCACTACTGTTAAGGGACAGGGAGAGAGGAGGAAAACAGCACCATTCAATAAGAAAAGATGTAGTGTTAGGTCCGGCATGAAACTATGAAAGAACAGGGAAGAAATCCTTCTCTATATATTTCAAGCTTCCCTGTCTTTCCAAGGTTAACATGGGAGATTCTTTCATGTTCTTCTGTGATATCCAGCATTGACCCATAAGCCTTCTCTTACTGCATTGACATTGCCTTTTTACCCAACTCTATCTACCACCAGAATGTGAGCAACTTCAGGGATTGTGTCTCAATCGCCTTAGTTTTCCCAAGGCTAGTGCTGTCTTGGCACACAGTAAGAACACAGCGTTTGGCTAAAAAAAAATAAACAGCATACTTCTATAATTCATTGGCTTTATGGCCCCACCAATTAGAAGACGCTTAAATTGCAACACCACTAAGAAAGAAAAAAGATTATAATCAGGAGATATAAGACTAATCAGCATTACCATAAATACAGACACCAACACATATAATGACACACAGAGAAACCTTTCTTTTTTATTTAGCTCACTTGGCTTTTCTACCTTGAGCTTTTCCTCTAAGACCAGATGTTTTATAAAATTTAAATGAATCACCTCCTGTTTGAACACTACCAGTCAACTAAAGATGGATAAAGAGACTTGTTTGTCCTATTTTGTAGCTATGTTTTTGTCCTGGGGCAGAAAAAGAAAGAAAGAAAGAAAGGAAGGAAGGAAGGAAGGAAGGAAGGAAGGAAGGAAGGAAGGAAGGAAGGAAGGAAGGAAGGGAGGGAGGGAGGGAAGGAGGGAGGGGAAGGGAAGGGAAGGGAAGGGAAGGGAAGGAAAAGGAAGGAAAGGATGGATGGATTATTTGTTTTCTCTAAGAAGGCAACTTAAATAATTAAGATCAGTGCATCCAAAAGGGAAACATTTTTACCACTGGGCAAGATTATAATAAAGAAGCTTGTACATCATCTGATGAGAGGAAAGATGTCATGATAAAATTAAAGGTGATAACAAGTCTGGGCAGTCCTATGGCACTTTCAATCAGAGGATCTCAAAGCAATCTTACACTGTCATCAACAAAGCCTTGTCATCAGCAAAATTGCAAAATGGAAAGTGCCCCATTCCATATTGTTATACACCATGAAACTGAGATAAAAAAAAGATTAAGCAAACTAATAAAAATTAAATAGTAATTATTATTATACACATATATATGGTTATGTTTATATATAAATATATATACACACAAAAATGGAATTTAAATTTGATTGCATACAAAGTAAAATTATGTGTGAATATTTGATTGAAAATCCTCAAACACCACATAAATAATAATGAGCAGTAGAAGCATGTTATAATTCAGAGGCCAGACTTTGGAATCAAACAGGACTGGACTCCAATCCTGGATCTAACATTTCCTTCCTCTGTTATGTTGAACAAGTGTCTTACCCTCTCTAAGTGTCAATGTCCTCATCTGTAAAATAAGAATTATAAGAATATGTGCCTCACTGTGACCAGGGTTCATTGGGATACTATACATTAGTGGTAGTCAACCTGGTCCCTACCGCCCACTAGTGGGCGTTCCAGCTTTCATGGTGGGTGGTAGCAGAGCAACCAAAGTATAAATAAAAAGATAGATTTAACTATAGTAAGTTGTTTTATAAAGATTTATTCTGCCAAACTTAGTGAAAATCCGACATAAAGTACTTGGTAAGTAATTATTATTACATGCTTTAACTTGCTGTAACTTTGCTTTATACATTTTATAAAGTAAAGTTACTTCCCTACTTTATAAATCACCATTACTGTGGAACCAGTGGGTGGTTAGAAAATTTTACTACTGACAGAGATACAAAAGTTGGCGGTAGGTATAAAAAGGTTGACTACCCCTGCTAAAGCTTAGAAGAATGACTGGCAAACATCAAGTACTCCATGAATTTTAGCTCTTTACATTGAACTAGATTAGATGCCTATTTACCATGCCCATGGGACCTGTTCTTCCCGCACACCTGGTATGTACTTGATTCTGCAGTGCTTTCATTTCATCACTCCCAGTTTGATCTCATCACTTCTCTATCTAGTCTGGGCCCCAAAGTCAACTGCTGCATTTGCTACCCCATGGGATTTCTTCTAAGCCCCTTCTTCCTCACCCTCCTACTATTTATTCTCTTCATAACTGTCCTCAAGCTGGGATTACTTCAAGGCCTCTCAGCTCCAGTCTCCCCAACTGTAATCCATCCTACACAGCTCTACCTTTTTATCTTCCCAAAGTGAAATTCCAGGCATGACTTTTCTCTGCCCCAAATTCTCATAGCCTCGCCACTGCCAAATAAATTGCCATATTTCCCGATGTATAAGAAGCTCCCATGTATAAGATACACCTTGATTTTGGGGCCTGAAATTTGAAAAAAGAAAAAGTATTACATAAAGTTATTGAACTCAAGTTTTAATCATCATAAAATTCATACAACTCCTCATCACTATGAAAAGTCCCATCCGTTAGCTTGTCCTCATCTGTGTCTGATGACGAATCACTGTCTTCATATATTGCCTCGTCCTCAGTTTCATCTATGGCATTTGAAAAGCCACAACCACTGTATAAGATGCACCCAGTTTTTAGACCCCAAATTTTTCCATAAAGAGTGTGTCTTATACATGGGGAAATATGGTAACTTTTCACTATAGCACTCAAAACATCTCATATTTGGCCTCAATCTACCTTTCCTGTACCTCGCTGATTTAGCCAATCTGATATACATATTGCTATAATACTTCCCACTACATTCATGCTTTTGTTCATTCAAGTTCCTTTTATTGAAATGACCTCTCCTTCATCTCTGCTTTTAAAAATCCTAACCCTCTTTCTAGACCAATCTCAAATTATACCTTCCTTAAAATGTACCTTTCCAGACCTCCTCTGAACCATCTTATGTGTGTCTTTCTTTTGGGACACTTATATTTAGCCTTGCATTGGGGCTGGTTCTATCATAAGGCTTATCTCATGATTTTACTCATATTAATACCAAGTGTACAATAAATATGGATGTTACCTCACTGTGTTTAATTGGTTATACATATTTAAATATACATAATTACCTTGAGGCCCTGAGTCACATATGTTGCTAAAACAGAAAGAGAAAATCAAATCAATCCTCTGTAGTTGCTGCTGTACATAGTAATATTAGGTAGGTCCCAGGTTGCTGGAATATTTACCCAACAGAAAGTCATCAGTTCACTGAAACAAGTACATCATTAGGTCATTTAATATGATAGAAGTGTAAACTTGACCTTGATATCCACTCAGTGAACTAAAGTATTACTGAAAATATCTTAATCTTAAAATGAAATTGAACAAAAATTTTTGGGGTTTTGTTTAGGATTTTGATTTAGTGATGCTAGAAAAAATATTACAGAACTTGCTGTAACAGAGGGCTTGGTGACATTCTCTATTTATTTAATCATTTTATATAAGCTTGTGGAATGTCAAATGAAACTATTTTTTAAATTATGTTTTAACCTTATCTTCACTGTTTGGCAGGTTTTTATTGTTCATGAGATTTCTTGGATTCAAGTCAGCAAGTCAAACAAAAATGATTTGTTAAACTACACAGAAAAAAATGATTTTTTTAAAAAATCAGAATATTTTAGTAATGGATCCTTAAAGACATCTCACTTATGTAAGTCTAGTCCTAAACTATTTGTCGAAAATATGACCAAAAAAATTCTCAAGTGGTATTTGGTATTTGGAAAACACCATTCAAGAAACCCTACCTCTACTTTGTTTCCCCAAACTGGAATTACCAAAAGCTTTGAAATGATTGTGTAGTTCAATCCAACCAGAATATCCAACAATTAAAATTTAGTAATGCCAAAAAGATAAAATAAATAACTCAATATGTGGTCTTTTAAAAGCAGCAGCACCATATTTTTCAAATAAGTTCCTTCCTCTGCCTTTCAGTCTCAGAACACAATCACAGAAACATCCATGTTGTGAATAGTTGCATTGGTCAGTTCCTTTTTTCATTGTTTTGCATACATGGTGATTATCATTTTTAAATTTTCCCAGATTGCTTTGCTATCACATGACTCATTTTAAATAGAGGCAATTTCTTAAATCCTATTATCCAACCTTTCATAATGTAAATTTTCATATAAATTCACAGACTAGTTTTTAAAATAATAGCTTTCCCAGAGTACATCGCTCCTAATTTTTTATTGAGACAATGTTGGCTCTGAAGCACCATAGGTGTTTAATTAAAAGTCAATACTGGTCATTGCTAAGGCCCCAGTACTTATTGTCCTTGCCTTTCTCCACATCCTTTGAGAACCTTGTGAGGCTTTACCCACTTCCTCTCACAAGTAAAAGTTCTCCTCAATGTCTTTGTTACTTATAAGGTTAAGTAAGTTTGTTTCCTGAAGGCATTTACCAAATGATCAGAACTTTCTTACAACACCATTCCTTTTATAATGGTATCGGGAATACTCACCACTTGCTTTTCAATAATTGACGGTCTGGGGATAGAAGTCTGAAAAGTAACTGTTTCATAGTCCACCTCACTGTCCAGGGTCCCAGGCAAATCCTCAGAGGTCTCGGCAGGCTGGACAGAGTGGTTACTTGAATTCCTATTTGCACTGCCATTCCTCTCTGAATGGGTGCCGGAATCTCGCCTTTTCTCTGGAGTTCCTTCTTCTTCCCTCGGGTGACTTGGGCGTTGGCCCACTTTAGCCATGGGCTGTTCATAGATGGTGCAATGAGTATCAGGCACGCTGGGCTGATCAAATGGAACATTCTCCCTTGTATTCCCAAAACAGGTCAGCAGAGCTGAACATGGAAATGGGTGCATTCTTCCAGATGGTGATTTCAGTCTTTTGGTGAGCCTTGTTTTCCACGTGGACATGACCTGCAGTAAAACATGGCAAAGTTCATGCTTTGAACAGAGAAATTTCCAGGGGTTCAGATCATCTCAGTTTCCTTATCATAAATAACTATTTCCTTGCCTGAAGAGAAGGACTTTGTACTAGTTGCCCCAAAATAAAAGAGAAGATGGCAAGGCCGCACTCCCTGGAGTCACGCAGCAGCTAATCGCCCTTCAGAAGCATTCATCCCTGGCGATTTCATGGCTAAAGAAAGCTGTCTGTGAGGTATGTGGTTGGCTTGGGTTACAGTCCCCAGGCAGGGCAAATGCTTCAGTGTAAGGGAGTGCCAAGTCAATAGACAGTTGCTTCAGGTTACCTTGGAGGCATAAAGATAATGTAGCCTGATAGTATCCACCATAATAGCGTCAGCCTGTGTATCAATAACATCATAACAGCCACATAACCTTCTTCAGTTACCCCCTTCAAATATTTATTCCTCCAAACAAAACAAACACCACCCAGATATATATCACAAATAAAGACCCCCCGAGAGGATCCTCGACCTTGGCGGCTGTTTCATTATTAAAATGGGAGGTAGACTTGAATCTTTTGTATGGAGAAATCCAAGTTTGGGTTTGATGTCAAAGGACTTTTCTGGATCTTTCCTGAATCTTTGCCTCAAACAAACTTTCTGGCTTTAGGATTCATATTGCACCTTTAGGTAACTATAATGTGTCTTTGTTAACTTGCTTTTTTAATATCATGCTGAGTCCTTGATTAATTTTCAGCAATATAAAAATAATTGAACCAACATGAACAATTAACACAGGTATTATGTATGTGTGAATGTGTGTTTAGTCCATCTATTATATATATTACTTAACTTCAGAAACTAAGCCCCCTTGGAACATATCTTTACTTTTCAGCACATAAATATGTGAATGGTAAAAAAAAATAATAAATTATAACCATATTCCAAGACAGAGCTCAAAATGGAGATTATATTTCCCTTAGCCAAACATCCGCTAAGGATGTTAGAGAAATATAATACTCTAATGGTTTTACCATTAATACTGACTTTAGGTCAAGATTTCAGGGTTTATTACTTATTCTAATGTATTTGGTTGCTCTCTCCTTTAATTTGATGTCAAGATGTGCTCTTAAGCCCAGACAGGTGGTAGATATTATAGCACTAATCCCCATGTTACATAGAAACCAATTCTTTGAAATCTTAAGAAGCAAGTTTGAGCTGCTTAGGAGGGCTAGTTAAAAACCCAACATCCCTGCTACGCTGCTTGGTCTTTGAGTCTCATTTCAGCATGATAACCATTTTATCGACACAACAGCTGTATGGGAAATAGGTCTTGAATGGGCGGTCATACCCCTAACACGCAAAGTCAGACACGGCTTGATAAGGAGTAAATAGAGCATCAAATGCAGATTTTATTTTAATCTCTACCAAAATTTAGAAGTCATATATAAAAAGCTATAACTTACTTAGAGGATACCATGTACCAGGCCCTGTGCTGACTCAGATATACCAGAATTTCCAGTCTTAAGAAATCATTCTCCTTTTAATCCCAAGTATGAACAGTCTTACAGGTAGCAGGAAGGCTAGTCTTTTAGCAAGCTCCACCTGGGGAGCCCTGGAATTGTGTTTGCCCTAGTTGCTACTGTGACCTCTGCCAGGGCAACTCTATGATGCTTCCTCACCTGCTCCTTCTCCTAGGTCCCCTTCCTATCAGGTATGCTTACAATAAGGTTATGCTGTAATGGTTAACAAGACTTTATTGAAAGCTTAATGATGACTGAATGAAAGGAATTAGGAAGAAGAAAATATAATTCTCAAGACTGGTTTCATTCACTCATTTGTTCACTTAACTATGTGTCAAGCACTGTCTAGAACTGGAGGGACAACAGTTAACAATGCAGCTCTTAAGTAGTTACATTTAGTAGACTACTGGGTAAAAAAGCTCCAAGCCTTTCAGCTGTATCTTTCTTCTTGTCCCCCTTTTCAGCCCTTCTGTGGGCTCTACCTTACCTCCCCAAGGGTCATTCTTAGGAACAATATCCAGAGTGTCTGCTCCAGCCCACCCAAAACAGTGACCTTTTTTTTTTTCACTAGTGTGGTTGCTAAGCCTCACCTAGAATAACAACATTAACAGATAGTAGTTATTGAGTGTTTATTATCAGACATGAATCCAGCAAATTAACTCATTTAATCCTTACAAGCCTAGGAAAAAGGTGATATTATTAATTCTTGTTTTTACTCATTAGGAAAATGTTGGAGGAAAGCCAAAGCACCAAATGACTTTCTGTTCCCATCCTGAGAAAGTGAAGGTCGAGACCAAGCATACATGACTGAAGGCTCAAGGGCGCAATGCTTGGCACTGCTGGAGCTTTCTGCAGGTCAGGAATCAGACAGCAGATGGTGTGGTGTTATGTCTCAGAAAGGGCAAGAGAAATCTAATCAGTTTTGCAAAACTAAATAATAAAATTTTACACTACATTCTGCTTGTTAGTTTCTTACTAAAGATGACATATTTCTGCTTAATAAATTGGATAGCTGATCTCTCCAAGGCACCTCAAACCTAGAGAGATCGGGGTCCTCCACTTGCAATATTGTTGCTGTCTTATTCTTTTGTGGCTCCTCTTCATGAGATCCTGAATACATTATAACAACAGAAAAACAAGACAGAGAAACTTAAGTAACTTGCCCAGGGTTACAGAAATGCTGAGAAAGAGAGCCAGGATTATGAGCCCAGGCAACCGGGCCCCAGAGTTCATGCTTTTAATCACTCTACAGTATCACTTTACACACACACACACACACACACACACACACACACACACACACACACTCCAAAGAAGAACTTTCCAAAAACCTTCAATCCAATACTTTACCTCTAAGAATTTTTCCTATAGATACAGATGTGCATAAAGATATCTTTAAAAATGTTCATAGCAGCAGTATTTGGAGTCACAAAATTTGTTATTTAGTAGAAGACAAATTAATATATAAGAAAATATCTATACCAGCAATTTTTAACAAGTGTACTACAAGAATTTTTAAAACATGCAGTACTTGATATGTAATCAGGACATTGACCTCTTTTCCCTTAGATTGTCAAATAAAAAAATGACAACAGTCATTAAACAATAGCCATCTACTGTGAATGCCCTGTCTTGAACCATAAATATATAGGTCATATAATAGAGTTGCATTTTATTGGTCACATCACATAATAAAATTGCATCTCTTTGGTTAATTTTTTGTACCAGAAATCTTTATATAAAAGTATATGCACCTGATTTTTTAAAATGTCACTTTGGAGCAGAGATTCCAAGACAGCAACAGAGTAGGTGGACAGTCCAATTCCACCTACCAGAGTAGGTGCCACCTCCCAGGAACAAACTGAAGTTATAACTAAATTTAAGAACAATCATCCTATAAAACCAACTTAGACTAAATGAAGAGGAGACAATAAACAAGGAATCACAGAAGAAGCCATATTGAGACTAGTAGGAAAGGTGGAGATGCAAAAAAGGGCTGCCCCCACTCCCAAAAGTGAGTAGTGACTGAGGGTCCAATGGGACTCTCAGCTGTAGGAAGGCTTCCCCTGAGAGGTATGGGTCCTGAGGTCCAGGCCAAGCATCCCAGCTTAGAGCACGAGAGACTAGAAGAGGTGCTCACGTAGCATTTGGTGATGAAAAGAAGCAAGGTTTTAATCTGCGAGAAAGAGATTGGAGATCTCAGAGACACAAGCACCCTCTTAAAGGGCCAATGCAGAAAATCTCATTCACAGCCACTTACCCAGGGTTTTCACAGAGGAACAACTGAGAAGACTAGAGTCACACGAGGAGAGTGTGAATGTGGTGGCTTTGGAAATAGATACAGTGAGGGACAGTCACCAGAACCCCTGTGCTGAATCATTATCCAATACTGAAGTTGCCATATTTCTTGGGTAGAGCGGCCACTTCTGTGTGACAGCAGCCTGGGGAAAGCCAACTGCCCCACTCTTAGGAATCTCTCTTGCCCCACTCTATGGAGATTGAGCCTGCTGAAAAGTAAATCAGGAAGCAGGGGGCATGAAAGTAACACAGTTGTCTGGCATTGAGGCTGGAGCATTTCCCCCCACTTCTGTGAGAATATGACTGGTGCTTCTGCCTCATGGGAGATTCATTAGAAACTGTCCAGACTGTGGGCATACTATATCTCTGTGTTTCAGAGGCCACATACATCAGACTCCTAGTGGCCATACCCTACTGGATTCTGTGAAAAATTCAGAACAGACTGACACCTGGGGCTCTAAGAAGGGAGCCACACCCACTACCTTTTCTAATCCCTGAATTGCCCCAGCATCTAGATTCTACCAGAGGTATTTTTTAGGGGCCCAGCTCAACAAGCAGGCAGCAGAAGGTGATTCTCAGGAACCCTGGGCCTTTTGCTGACTTTCCCCCAGACCCAGTATTGATGAAATCCACCCTAGGTATTCAGTTTAGTCCTTCCATTGCACCAAAACCCAGCAGAAGCAGCCACAAACTCTGGATCACTTATAGCTCCAAAAAGGTTGCTGAGGACCAGTCACAGGCCCAGGTTTCCTCCTAAGAGGCCCAGGACCAACACATCCAGTGGCCAGCTACAGAAAACATCAGAGCAATATCCAACTACCCTTACTAGCAGCATACCCAAAGGGAGAGCTCATCAGACACCAAACCCAGCTGAGGCAAATTCTACTTCCAGTGGTCAACACCTGTACACCAGTTCACACACATTGGACAAAGTAGAGCTAGCTTCACAATCAGCCAGACAAAGTTCTGGATATGCTGCCTGACTGGGCTTAGTTTCACAGGGAGAAGGGATAGAAGCTTAGACTATAGACATTCAAAGTGTGAGTTCCTTAGAGCTTAAGGTTGGGACAGATCAAGGAGCTTAGCTACTTTCTGGGGAAGCACAATCAGCCCCAGTGGAAGATTCTCTCTCTCAATCTTCCTCCCTGAGACCAGGGGCTCTGCAGCTGAAAGAATTTCTGCAGAGGGGACTATTAGCCCCACCAAATCTGAACCTGCTGCTCACCTCACCAGGGAGAAATAGAATTGGAATATCCAGCAGTGGCTGAGGGATTGGACTCTGGAGTAGGGGCACTTTCCTTGTACTGACCTTCTGACCAAGAGATCCCTGATGTAGGGGGTCCCACTAACATTGTCATCCTGACCTAAGCATCCTTAACCCACCAAGTTTGTAACCTGTGGAGGGGCTGGTGAGATGAAGCCAGTTTGAACCCATGCTAAAGTCTTTTTCCAGAAGACTCTGTGGGAAGTCCAGGTAGCTGTAAGAGGAGGTGGAGCAGCTGAAAACTGAAAACAATCTTAAGAAACTTGGGCCCTTTTATGGAGCTGTTGTCATCTCTAAGCAGGAGGAAGCCGATCCTTATAGACAGGTTATTCCCTACCACACACACCCAGGCACATAAAATGCAAATACAAACAGCAAACAAAGTGGTAGCTTTAGACAGGTAGCCCACAGTAGTTTACAAACATTTGACATTAATCCGTACCCAACCCCCACCCAAGAGAACCCAGAACCAACACAACCAGTCATGGATGGCAGACTGCACCAGTGCTAGACTCAACTATCCACACAAATGGTACATCCAAAGAAGGAGTTAAGTAGGCATCAGTCCCTTCTGAAAATAACTACACCCCATAGGACAGACACGGCACAGCGTCTAATACATGTGATTAAGTTGACCCTTAGAGCCAGCTAGCCTGAAGGATTAACTCCGCCCAGAAAAAGACCAACAGAATTCAACACTCACATACAACAGGAGGGTAAATATAACCCTCAAGAAACATTCCTAAAGCAAGGAACTCAGGTGGCCTGGAGGTTGTTGTCATTGAGCCAACTTTCCTCATAAAGACATCACAACAAATTTGAGAGTCAGAGCACAGCTACCTAATACATAGAAAAAACGGGAAGACAAAGAAATATGCCTCAAATAAATCAGCAAGAGAAATTCCCAGAAAAAGAGCAAAATATAAAGGAGGTAACCAAACTATCAAAGGCAGAGTTTAAAACAATGGTTATTAGAATGGTCAAGGATCATAAAGCAAGAACAGATGATCATAATGACAATGTAGTAAATATTTTAAAAGATATTGAAACCATAAAAAATAACTAGTCAGAAATGACAAATACAATATCTAAAATGAAGACTGCCCTAAAAGGACAGGTTGAATGAAGCAGAGGATCAAATCAGCAGTTTAGAGGACAAGATTAACAGAAGCACAGAAACAGAGCAGCAGAAAGAAAAGAGACTCAAAAAGGCAGCAGAAACTCTAAGAGACCTCTGTGACAACATGAAAAGAAATAACATTCGCATCATAGGGGTTCCTGAAGGAGAAGAGAACGAACAAGGGATAGAGAACTTGTCTAAAGAAATCATAACTGAAAACTTCCCTAAACTAATGTAGGAAAAAGTCACACAAGTTTAAGAGCAAAGAGAGTCCCATTGAAGATGTACCCAAAGAGGCCATACCAAGACACATCATAAGTAAATGCCAAAGATAAGAGACAAAAAAAGAATACTAAAAGCTGCAAGAGAGTAGCAATTATTACTCCTATAAGACTGACATCTTATTTTTCAACAGAAACACTTCAGGCTAGAAGCGTTTGGCAAGAAATATTCAAAGTGATGCAAAACAAGAACCTAGAACCAAGACTACTCTATCCAACAAAGCTATCCTTTAAAATTGAAGGAGAATAAAGAGCTTCACAGGAAAGAAAAAGGTTCAAGGAGTTCATTACCACCAAACCAGTACTGTACAAAATGTTAAAGAGCCTGCTATAAGAAGAGGAAAGAAAAAAATAAATCAAGAAAAAGAGTACTATAGGTTTAAAGAATAAATGGCAATAAATAAGTACATATCATGAATAACCTTAAATGTAAATGGGTTAAATGTTCCAATTAAAAGACATAAGGTAGCTGCGTGTACAAAAAAAATAAGATACACACACACACACACACACACACATACACACACTATCTATAAGAGCCCCACCTCAGAACATATTATGGTCAATTAATATTTTATAATGGAGTCAAGAATATTTAAATGGAATAAAGACGTCTCTTAATAAATCTTGTTGGGAAAATTGGACAGGTAACATGCAAAAAAATGAAACTAGAGCACCAACTTATACCATTCACAAAAATAAATGCAAAATAGAATACTTAATTGTAAGTTCCAAACTCATAAAAATCCTAGAAGAAAACATAAGCAATAGACTCCCAGACATCTCTCAAAGCAATATTTTTGCCAATAAATCTCCTTGGGCAAGTAAAATAAAGGACAATATAACTAAATGGGACTATATCAAACTAAAAAGCTTTTGCACAGCAAAAGACACCATTAACAAAATACAAAGACAACCCACTTTATAGGAGAACATATTCACCAATAGGTCTGATAAAGTTAAAATTAAAAAAAAAATTATAAAACTCAACACCAGCAAGGTAAACAATCCAATTAAAAAATGGGCAAAGGAATTGAATAGACACTTTTCCAAAGAGGACATACAGATGGCCAATAGGCATATGAAAAAATGCTCAATGTCACTAATTATTAGAGAAATGCAAACTAAAACCACAAACTTACGAGAATGGCTTTCATTAACAAATCAACAAACAACAAGAGCTGGTGAGGGTGTAGAGAAAAAGAAACCTTCTTGCACTGCTGGTTGGAATGCAGACTTGTGCAGCCATTGTGAAAAACAGTATGGCGTTTCCTCAAAAAATTAAAAATGAAACTGCCTTATGACCCATCTATTCTAATTCTAGGAATATTTCATAAGAATCCCAAAAGACTAATTTAAAAGAAGATATGCACCTCCATGATCATTACTACATTGTTTTCAATAGCCAAGATCTGGAAACAGCCCAAGTGTCCATCAGTGAATGGGTGGATAAAAAGGCTGTGATACATTTACACAGTGAAATACTATGTGGCCCTAAAAAAGAAAATAATCTTACCTTCTGTGATGACATGGATGAGCCTGTAGATTATTATGCTAAATAAAATAAACCAGGCAGAGAAAGACAAATACCACATGATCTCACTTATATGTGGAATCTAGTGAACATAATAAACTGAGGAAAATACAGAAATAGAGACAGGGTCATAAGGAACAGATGGACAGCTGTCAGAAGGAAGGGGGAAGAAAGAACAAGGTCAAAGAAGGTGAAGGGACTAGCCAAATTATATATGCATAACACATAGATACAGACAACAGGGTAGCAATTCCCAGAGGGAAAGGTGGAATGGAGGTAGGGGTAGGGGGGGACAAAGAAAGTGAAATGGAGTTGGATAGAAACTTTGAATGGAGCATGGGGCAGCTCGATGAGATGGGTAAAGGGTGCTATATTGCGTGGGACACTTGGAACCATGTCAACATAATAAATTAAAAAATTTAAAACACTTTGGAGCAAAAAGGTAGGTAATTACTAATTTTTTTGTAAATCAATCAAAATTTTCCCTATTTTTCTTGTCAAATTAGAAAAAAATGTATTTTTTGGTGTGCTGCAGAATTTTAGTAGTTCATGTGTGTCATGAGATGAAAAGGATTGAAAATTGCTGAACTACATAATTGATTACTATACAGCTATTAAAAAGAATGTAAAGACTTCAGGTTTAATATGGTGTGCTAATTAGGCACATTTATTCATATCATTCCCTTTCTGAGAAACCATTAAGATAACAATAATTGTCTTTTTAAAAAGTCTTAAATTCACAACACTGTGGAAAATAGGAGGCCATTTCTATACACAAACACTCAAAATTCCTATAGAATAAAAAGCAGGTAAAATATTGTTAATTAATGGGGGAATAAAACAGAAAGCCAGTATGGTGAGAAGAATTCCAAGGAAACTTTAGACTTGGGCAGCAGGTGCAATGGAATCTAAGAGTAGGTCTAAAAATGTGGGATTAATTGAAGGACTGAATATGGCAGTCAAAAATTTTTTATGCCCTCTTCTATCTACTACAAAATTAATAAGTAAAATGAATATAGGAACAAATAAACATGAATAAGTAAATAAAACAAAAATTAATGTGGGTTTTAACTATTTAATTAAATGTCTAACCAGTTCTTATCTAAACTATTTAATGAACTGTCTAATGAACTAACAATAGTAGCTGTGTGGATGTCAATATCCAAGAATAAAGACTCTCTTGCTCTATTTAGAATTCAGCATAATAGAAAGCTCCCTACCTGTTAACTTAAAGTGATGAATCCCACCAGCATTCACACAGCTTTAACCTTCCTTTTGTAAAAACACAGACAGATTGTGTGACTTGACAAGAGATTTGAAAAGAATTGCAACATCAGTGACAACAACCAAGAAAAACAATGAAAAGTTCCTAGCAAGGAAGAGTGAGGAAATGATAGGTGGGTAGCAGCAGGATCTGCCATTCTGAGTGTGGTCCAAGTATGCAGTGAACTACAGTGCTGCCGGATTTTGAGAAGTGGGTGGAGGGCAAGGGGGGAGAATCTTTGCAGCTGGATACCACCAGCATTCTCTTTGAGTACTGCAGTAGGCATAACAAGGATCCCAGAGAATTTGAAAACATTTAGTTCACTCTGCCATAAAAACTGTTTATGTTTTATATATAATATAATATAATATAATACTATTTATATCTTTTTTTAACTTTCAGAATTACTATACAGACCAATAGTTGCACATTGGTGGCTCTCAAGCAAAATTAGTTCTCCAGATGTGTTTTGTTTGGCAAATGACATTTTTAAAAATTCATTGCACTGCTGTTAGATCACAGTAACCACCACTCTGTATCTTTCACTCATTCAGTTCACAAGTTTATATAAACAGAACCCTGAAGACATTAGAGCTTGTGATCTCGGGTAGGTATTTGTTATTGTTGGTGTGCAATTTTTTAAGGGAGGAACCCCTTTCATATTCTGAGTAGAGCTCTAGTCCTGGTTCCAAAATTGGCAGTTAGATAACCAGCATACCCAAAGCCTCTGCTCACAGTAGTAGGTTCAAGATTGAGCATAAGAACACATTGTTCCAATCAAAATGAATCCCAAAGTTTGATTTACTAGATTTCTAGAGTTTTGTTTTGTTTTTAAAGAAAGGTAGACTGCCACATGCAGTGCCTCATTTGGATGTGTCTGGAATCTTGGAAGCTTGACTACCCTTTACTCCTACAAATGGACCTTGAGAGCTTGTTTGGAGGTTCTATCAGGGTAGTGCAGCTACTCAAATACCCTTGACTGAAAAACAGTCCTCTCCTCTTATGGGGAAGGTCATCCTCTTCCACCAAGCACGAGCATGCAGCTTCGGGAGGGACACACATGGAGCGGGGAGGGAGAAAGGGGACACCCACCTAGCCAGCTATATAAGCTGAATCAGCCCTGGTGATCAATGGGGTGACAAACGTCACACCCAGATCTCCTTCACATTTGATTTCCAGGGTTTAAACTTAAAAGAGTAAAACTCTGAAGCAGCTGCCAGCATCTTGCCTCTTTGAAGGGAGAGCTTACCCAAGGTAGAACCCACCTAAAGTAGAATTTGAGAAATGCAGAGAGGCCCTGGCTGGTTAGCTCAGTCTGTTAGAGCATCATCCTGAAACAAGGTTGTGGGTTCGATCCCTGGTTAGGGCACACACGGAAAGCAACCAGTGAATCCGTAACTAAGTGAAACAACAAATGAATGCTTCCCATCCTCCTCCCCTCTCTCTCCCTTTTTCTATCTGTCTTTCTAAATTAAGTCCGGGCCGGATAGTTCGGTTTGATTGGAGGAGCTCTGTCTGGAAGCACAGAGATTGTGGGTTCGATCCTTAGGGCACTTACAGAACAGCTCAATGTTCCTGTCTCTTTCTCTTTCCCTGCCTCTCTCTAAAAGAAAAAAAAAAGAAAATGGAGAAACTGAGTCCTGATAACACTTTTGGATGAAGCTTAGTATGAAGCTGCATCTTTTCCTACACTTTGGTGTTATGTGAGCAAATTAATTTCCTTTCCTGCTTCACTTGTTTTGAGTTGAGTTTTCTGTCACTTACTACTAAAAGAGTAGTATATAATCCATATGTGTGTGTGTGTGTATAATATGTTTATACTGACCTATATGTGTACATATATTTCTTAGCCCTGTCACTGAAAGGAACTAGACACCCTACCAGCAGTGAGCACACCTGGTTCCAGTATTCCTGGTTTCTAAATACCCTTCTCCAATAAAAGGAAGCAGGGCTCTTTGGAGGAGTGATTGGGTTAAAAAAAGTACCAGATGAGCCCGGAGCATTTTATAGTACCACAAAGTAAGGAAGTACTAAAAATGAAGGTGGCATGTTAAGAGAACACAAAGCCAACCTGGAAGAGCTCTCAAGGGCTAGAGCTGGAACAAATTAAGTAATAAAATTTAAAAATGTTGATATTCAATTACAATCTTAAGATAAAAATTAATAGCCACAAGATCATACTGATATAAATAAATAATTGAATAAATAAATAGAAGGGAAGGAATAACTTCCTTACAGAAAATCACAAATTAATAAAGGTAGAAATGAGGGAGATAAATAATCACCATTGGACTACCCCATGGACCATGGAAAATTACTGTGGAATAAGAGATCATAATTTCCAAAAGGGAGAGATTGGTCAATACAACATTTATATTTTCTCAGGGCAATAGATTTTGGTTACTATATCAGACAGCATTTAAGCAAGCAACAGATGGTACATTCGAAGTGTAAAATTAAAGGCACTTAATGAATAATTTGTACAGAGGTGTGGGCAGGTTTAAGGGGACCAACAAGGCAAAGAAAAGCATCCTGACTTATGGGTCTGAACAGTTGAGGGGAAGTACCATGAGCCCAGAGAGAGCTAGTGTCCTGGAAACAGGGTTGACTTATAGAAACTGTACTTACTGCAAAATGGACCCACTGCAAAAACTGAAGAGATACAAGCAGGGAAGGGAAGAATAAATACCCAACCTCTCACTCTCCTTCACTCTGATCTCCTGCTGGTGCTTTCTATTGGCCAAACCCACAAGTCTTAGGTGGGTGCTCTGCAGAAAAGTCAGCCACCTGAGACAACACAATAGGGCAAGAACCTTAAAGAATGCTTCTGGGAGGATAGATAGAGACTATGTTTACATATATCAGGAGGAAAATCATGAATTTTAATTTCATTGATAGGTATTATAGATTTAATGGTGTCCCCAAAAAAGATAAGTTAAAGTCCTACCTTCCAACACCTCATAATGTGGCCTTATTTAGGAACAAGGTTGATGCAATGTAATTAGTTAAGATGATGTCATATTGAAGTAGACTGGTCCCTTAATTCAATATGACTGGTGTCTTTGTGTGTGTGTGTGTGTGTGTGTGTGTGTGTGTGTGTGTGTGTGTGTGTGTGAGAGAGAGAGAGAGAGAGAAACAGAGAGAGAGAGAGAGAAACAGACAAACAGAAATGGAGGGAGAGAGATGAAAAACATCAACTTGTAGTTGAGTCACTTTAGTTGTTCATAGATTGCTTTCTCATATGTGCCTTGACCAGGGGGCTCCAGCCAAGCCAGTGACCCCCTTGCTCAAGCCAGTGACCTAGGGTTCAAGACAGCAACCTTATATACCTGGAATGCTGTTCAAAACCCTGGGCTTGCCTGGTCAAGGCACATGTGGGAGTTGATGCGTCCTGCTCCTCCTCACCTTCTCTCTCCCTTCTCTTTCTTTCTCTCTTTTCTCTAAAATGAATAAATAAAATTTAAATAAATAAATAAAGACAGCAACCTTGGGATCATGTCAGTGATCCCACTCGCAAGCCAGCAACCTATGCTGGAGCTCGTGAGTCTATGCTCAAACCGGGTGACCTTGGGGTTTGAATATGGGACCTCAGCATCCCAGGTCGATGCTCTGTCCACTATGTCACTACTGGTTAGGCATGACTGGTGTCTTTAAAAGGAGAAGAAGAGTCACAGAGACAGACACATAGGTGGAATGTCATGTGACCACAGAGGCAGAGATTGGAGTGATGTTTCTACAAGCCAATGATCATCAAAGATTGTCAGCAAACAATAGAAGCTGTAAGAACCAAGGAAGGATTGTCCTCTAAAGGATTCAGAGGGAGTGTGGCCCTGCCAACACCACGGTTTGGGACTTCTAGACTCTAGAACTGTGAGACAGTGCATTTCTGTTGTATTTAAGCCACCCACTTTGTAGTGCTTTGGGACAGCAGCCTTAGAAAATGAATACAGTGTGCTTACATGAATCAGAGAAGAAAAACATGACTTTTACTTTCTGCTACATAGAAAACTTTTTTAAAAATATTTTATTTATTGATTTTAGAGAGAGGAGAGAGAGGGGTTGTGGGAGGAGTAGGAAGCAACAACTCATAGTAGTTGCTTCTCGTATGTGCCTTAACCTGCAAGCCCAGGATTTTGAATCGACGACCTCAGTGTTCCAAGTTGATGCTTTATCCACTGTGCCACCACAGGTCAGTTAGTAAACTTTTTATCTGGTGAATTTTCTTAATAGTCTTATATTTCACTTTTGGGACAGTAGCATGTGAAAAAGTAAATGATTTCAAAGATCTCAAGTATTTGTTTTTAAAGCATGTAGTCATCAATACTGCACATCATCAATACTGTGCTATGAGAATGGGTAAGGACATATAGACTATCAGAGAACTCTCTGCTTCAAAGAGCAAATCATACTTCATATATTTTATTTACTCATGCAGGAAATGGGCTGATAACACATTAAAAATGTCAACAACTATGATCAGTATTGATTAGCTTTTTTTCTTTACTCACAATTAACCAGAAAATTGAAAATTAAAAACAATTTCCCAAGCAGAAGTTAATAATTTTTATTATATGACAGTTACCCTCACCCTTTATTTGATGTTACTTTTCCTATCCAAAGCATCTTATAATATCTGACAGAGTAGCTTGCGAGAGGACTAAGCAAGCAAAAGCTGCATCTACTACTTATAGGGAATAATGAGAGTAGCAAACTACAGATCTGGAGAGGAAGCAAATATGTGTTTAAGATTTCTCAATAATTTGCCACCTGCTGGTTGGAAGATTGAATCTATGTATGAACTTGTTTCTCTTACGACCCCAATGTATGATAAAACAAGTTTGTTTAAGGTCATGGTGATGCATTTAAAATAGTAATGAGCTATAAGTAGGGGTGTTATAGTCTCAACACTGTCACTGGTTTGTGCTTCTTCAGGTGGAAAATTAAGGTCTAGGGCTATTTCTGTTATGGGACCATTCTGGGAGTGTTTCTCTATCAGAGATCAATGATTTAAAATTAATTATTAAGTCACCTGAATTAATAAAATGATATCCAAATTTCTAACTTATAGACATACTACACCTCAATTATTGTGATGTATGAGAAATTTGGGGAGTTATGATATGTATGGATAATCAGCTGCTTAAGAAATGATTCAGGCTGAACAACAGACCATGCCCCGAGTGTGGTAGGGTCACTAGGACACCTTGTCAGGGGCAGTTATGGGTTTATCCAGGAGCTCCGGCTCTGTGAATCTTTGCCTTAAGAGTTCCTAATTCCCCTACCTCTAGGAAAAGGTTGTCAAATGATCACTCTGCTCTTCTAAGACCAGTTTCATATCACCTTGAAGAGTTGAGCTCATAACACAATAGTAGAAGCCCTCTTGCATTCTTGAACCTTGGTATCTGGCTTTTTCTTCTTTTACCTGAATTAGTCTTACCAAAATTAATTGTATAACCAGAATCATATTAGGACATAAAGCTAGCTAACAAATATTGCAAACAGATGCAACTAGCATCTATTACATTTACATGTATCTCAAAGCCATCTTCTCCACTGCCTTTGTAAAAGTGTCTCCCATACACATTGGAAGGTCATTCTGTCAGTTTTCATAACCATTTGTTATAATGATTATGCTATCAAGAGAAAGACATCTCAAGACAAAATAGTTTTAACAAAATAAGGAATTTGTCCACTCACATAAGGAAGTGTGAAACTGGCTTTGAGCAGAATTATGCATGAGGAGGATATATACATATATATATATATACTTTGCTCATTCTCTACTGGTCATTTTGTACCACCACTTAAAGGTTCACAAGGTGTTCCACAAATGAATTAACTAAAAATCCTATCCTTTAGTTCTTATGTGAGCTTTTCTAAATTTGTCTTGGGTATCCAGGAGTTAAATATATCTTTGTATCAAAAGTTTTTCAGAGAGCACTCCACTGGTTTAACTTTTTAAATCTTGATCAGCTCTGTGTCAGGATAAAGTAATTTATCTTTGCTCACACATTAACAGACCTAGTTTCAGGTGTTACCCATTGTGACCAAAGTTATATAGAATTCCATGTACTTAAAACTATCAATAAGAGGAGAAACAAAAATATAATCAGAGGAAGGCTGCAATTCCTAGCTTTATTCTAATCCATCCTAAGAAATTGTTTTCAAAATACAAAAATTCAATACACTTTAAAACAGAGAATATGGATAGGAAGTAATAATTACGCATTTTATTCTCTGATTCTGAAATATTAACCTAATCTTAAATATGTATATTTTTAAGTTATATATAAATAGGTTATTTATCTATTCATATATATGCACACATATACACATTTATGTGTATATATATATATTATGTGTGTTTATGTGTGTCTGTGTGTGTGTGTGTGTATATATATATATATATATATATATATATGTACATTTTTACCTGCAAATATAGAGAAAATTCTAAAATACTTGGAACCAAAACATTTCAGACATAGAATAGGTCAGCAAAATTTCTGTAAATTGTTTCTATTCCTTTGTGATGCTATATTGCTTAAGGTGTTAATAGGACCACTCAAAATAATATCATGAGTACCCCCCACCCCAAATACAGTAGCAACTTAATTATTTTTGAGATGTCACTATGTAATTTATAACGGCACCTTTGCTTTTTAGAGTTTCCCACTTTCTTTATTTTGTGTGTGTGACAGAGAGACAGAGAGAAACAGACAAACAGGAAGGGAGAGAGATGAGAGCATCAATTCTTAGTTGTTGAACCTTAGTTGTTCATTCTTTGCTTTCTCATATGTGCCTTGACTGGTGGACTAAACAGAGCAAGTGACCCCTTGCTCAAGTCAGCAACCTTGGGCTTGAAACCAGTGACCTTTGGGCTCAAGCTAGTGACCCTGCACTCAATCTGGATGAGCCCGTGCTCAAACCAGCAACTTTAAGGTTTCCAAGCTGGGTCCTCTGCGTCACAGTTCGACACTCTATCCACTGCACCACCGTCAGGTCAGGCTCTCACTTTCTTAGAGTAGTGGATATTTCTAGTAGAATTTAAAATTATTTAATAAGTATTTAATGTTACACAACCTAGAAAAACAGATATTAAAAACCTCTAGAATTTCACCACTCTAAGACTAATATAATTTCTAGTCTTTTTATTTGAACATTTTACCTATATTATACAGTATATACAATTTATTAACCCTATCTTCTTCACTTATTATAGCATAAGTATTACATAGTGCTGCAAAGTCTTCACATCATTGTTATCTATTATCTGTTATATGACTACTTTCTGCTTTTTGCTACAATAACTACACTGGGGGAATTTTCATGAATACAGTCATTTCTCTATATTTAGATTATACCATCAAGATATTAGCATGAATGGCAAGATGGCGACGGAGTAGGCGGACATACCAACTTCCAACTCCCAGAACCAAAGTGGATTATAACTTAATTTTAAGAACCATCATCTGGAGAGGAGCAAGATGGCGACGGAGTAGGCGGACGTACCAACTTCCAACTCCCAGAACCAAAGTGGATTATAACTCAATTTTAAGAACCATCATCTGGATAAACCAACTTTGAACTAAACTAAGTGGACTCTTCAACCAAGGAACACAGAAGAAGCCACATTGAGACTGGTAGGAATAGCGAAAACACGAAGAGGGCTGCCCAGCTCCCTGGAGCAAACGGCAGCCCGGAGAGACCCGCGGGGCGGGAGGAGAGTTTGGCGGAGAGGGAGGGACCTGGGTCCCAGGAACCAAGCCCCAGCCTGCAGTCCCAGAGCCTAGAAGAGACGTTCGGACAGTTTTGAGCTGTGAAACAAGTGAGGGAGCTCCCAGGCCTACAGTGTGGAGTATTAGGTCCCTTCCTACTCTGCCAAAGGTTGCTGAAGGGTTTGGTGGCGGCAGGACGCTGAAACGCGGTTCTGTCGGCGTGGGCGGAGGCCAAGCCGGTGTGAGCTCTGTTTAGCCCAGCAGGGGTGGAGGGGACGCACGAAAGTGGTCTGGAAGCTGCGGGCCGCCTGTAGTCCGACCTATGGGGACAAAGCGGGAGGCCAGGAACGGGCAGAAATCTGCTATGCGACCCTGCGCAAGCCAACCCTGACAGCGGGGACGGGGCTAGGACCAGGGACAGGTGAAGGGCTCGCAGCTGAACTCACGCTGCCAGCCCCGCCCAGCCGGAGAAACCAGGGTTCGCCATCCTACGTGCGCGCTAGCGGGCTCCGAGCGCAGGGACCGGGTAGACCCTGAGACAAGCGGAAGCTCGCAGCTGAGCGGAAGCCAGCAAACATGCCCGGCCCAATAAACCTTGGTTTGCGACCCTGCGCAGAAGGGCCCTGGCCTTGAGGGCGGGGCTAAAGCTCCAGACGGGCAAAGGCTTACAGCTGAGATCACGTCAAAAGCCCCGCCCAACCCGCAAAAGTGTGGTGAGCAGGCTCTGACTGCAGGTTCTGGACGGAAGTCCGGAAACAGGCTGGGTCCGCAACTGAACAAAGGTGCTCACCTCTACCCTTGGTGCTGAGGCTTGTGGCTTGAGTGACAGCCCCTCCCGCGGAGGAGAGGCAGAAATCACAGCAAAAGCCACAGTGAGCCGGCGCTGGCAGCGCCCATACCCAACCACCCTAGGCAGTGGCAGAGGGGGTGGGGAGCCTGCAGACAGACCACACCTAGAGAACACAAGGGCAACACCTACTGGGCTCCAGTGGCCACAACTTGGTTATACACAGACAAAATGGGCAGGCAGAGGAATGCAAACCAAATGATTCAAGAGAAATCCCCAAAGAAGGACCTGAATGAACCAGATATAACCAAATTACCAGAAGCAGAATTTAGAATAATGATAGTTAGGATGTTAAAAGAAATTACAGCAACAATGGATAGTAATTATGAACACCTAAATAAAGAGATAACAAGTATAAAAAACGAAATTGAAATAATTAAAAAAGAATCAGACAGAAATGACAAATATAGTATCAGAACTGAAGACCACAATGGAAGAAATTAAAAGCAGGATGAATTACGCTGAGGATCAAATAAACGAGTTAGAAGACACAATAAAACAAAGGAACAGAAGCACAGAAGAAAAAGGAAAAGAGACTCAAAAAATGTGAGGAAACTCTAAGAGAGCTCTGTGACAACCTGAAGAGAAACAACATTTGCATCATAGGGGTGCCTGAAGAAGAAGAGAGAAGACAGGAAATGGAAACTTTGTTCAATCAAATCATAGCAGAAAACTTCCCTAAATTAAGGCTGGGAAACACTCCACACGTTCAAGAAGCACACAAAACTTCATTAAAGAGAAACCCAAAGAGATCTACCCCAAGACACATCATAGTTAAAATACCAAAGCTAATGGATAAAGAAAACATTTTAAAAGCTGCTAGGGAAAAAAAGGCTATCACCTACAAAGGAGCCCACATAAGGATGACATCGGACTTCTCAACAGAAACACTTGAGGCCAGAAGGGAATGGCAAGATATAATCAAAGTAATGCAGAACAAGAACCTACAACCAACACTACTTTATCCAGCAAGGCTAACGTTTAAAATTGAAGGAGAAATAAAGAGCTTCCCAGAAATAGAAAGCCTGAAGGAATTCATAAACTCCAAACCAATTCTGCAAGAGATACTAAGGGGCCTGTTGTGAACAGTTTAAAGGGAGGAAAGAATATAGCAAAAATAGAATACAGCTTTAAAGAATAAAATGGCAATAAACAACTACATATCAATAATAACCTTAAATGTAAATAAATTAAATGATCCAATCAAAAGACATAGGGTAGCTACATGGATAAAGAAACAGGACCCATACATATGCTGTCTACAAGAGACACACCTTAAAACAAAAAATGCACATAGACTGAAGGTAAAAGGATGGAAAAAAATATTTCATGAAAATGGAAATGAAAAAAAAGCAGGGGTAGCAATACTTATATCTGACAAAATATAAATGGACTTTAAAACAAAGGCTGTAGTAAGAGATAAAGAAGGACACTACATAATGATAAAGGGAACAATTCAACAGGAAGATATAACTAGTATAAATATCTATGCACCAAATATAGGAGCCCCGACATACATAAAGCTGACTTTGATGGATATAAAGGGCGAGATTAACAGCAATATTATCATAGTAGGGGATTTCAATACCCCTCTAACAACACTGGATAGATCCTCAAGAAAGAAAAGTAATAAAGAAACAGCAGACTTAAAGGAGACACTAGATCAAATTGATTTAATAGATATCTTCAGAACTTTTCACCCTAAAGCAGTAGAATATACATTCTTCTCAAGCGCTCATGGTACATTTTCTAGGATAGACCACATGTTAGGACACAAAAATGGTCTCAATAAATTTAAGAAGATTGAAATCATATCAAGCATTTTCTGTCATCACAATGCCATGAAACTAGAAATGAACCACAAAAGAAAAACTGAAAAATACTCAAACATTTGGAAACTAAATAGCATGATATTAAATAATGAATGGATTAACAATGAGATCAAAAAAGAAATTAAAAAGTTTCTAGAAACAAATGATAATGAGCATACATCAACTCAAAATTTATGGGACACAGCAAAAGCAGTTCTGAGAGGGAAGTTTATTGCACTACAGGCACATCATAAGAAGCTAGAAAAAGCTCAAATAAGCAATTTGACCCTGCATCTAAAAGAGCTAGAAAAACAACAACAAATAAAACCCAAGACAAGTAGAAGGAAGGAAATAATAAAGATCAGAGCAGAAATAAATGACATAGAGGCTAAGGAAACAATACAGAGGATCAATGAAACCAGAAGCTGGTTCTTTGAAAAGGTAAACAAGATTGATGAACCTTTAACTAGACTCACCAAGAAAAAAAGAGAGAGGTCTCAAATAAATAAAATTAGAAAGGACAGTGGAGAAATATCTACTGACACAACAGAAATACAAAGTATTGTAAGAAAATACTATGAAGAACTATATGCCAAAAAATTAGACAATATAGGTGAAATGGACAAATTTCTTGAATCATATAACCTTCCAAAAATCAATCTGGAAGAATCAGAACACCTAAGCAGACCAATTACAGCAAATGAGATCAAAACAGTTATCAAAAAACTCCCAAAAAAGAAAAGTCCTGGGCCTGATGGCTTCACAAGTGAATTCTATCAAAAATTCAAAGAAGAACTAACTCCTATCCTCCTCAAGCTATTTCTATAAATTCAAGAGGAAGGAAGACTTCCAAACTCCTTTTATGAGGCGAGCATAATTCTGATCCCAAAACCGGGCAAAGACAACACAAAGAAAGAAAATTATAGGCCTATATCCCTGATGAATTTAGACGCTAAAATTCTCAACAAAATATTAGCCAACCAGATCCAGCAATATATGAAAAAAATCATACACCACGATCAAGTGGGATTTATTCTGGAGAGGCAAGGCTGGTTCAATATTTGCAAATCAATCAATGTGATTCATCACATAAACAAAAGGAAGGACAAAAATCACATGATAATTTCAATAGATTCAGAAAAGGCATTTGATAAAATCCAGCACCCATTCATGCTCAAAACTCTCAGTAAAGTGGGAATACAGGGATCATTCCTTAACATGATAAAGGCCATCTACGACAAACGCACAGCAAACATCATACAAATTGGACAAAAATTAAAAGCAATCCCCTTAAGATCAGGAACCAGGCAGGTATGCCCCCTTTCACCACTCTTATTCAACATAGTTCTGGAAGTCCTAGCTACAGCAATCAGACAAGAAGAAATCAAAGACATCCAAATTGGAAAAGAAGAAGTAAAACTGTCACTATTTTCAGGTGATATGATATTGTATATTGAAAACCCTAAAGTCTCAGTCAAAAAACTACTGGACCTTATAAATGAATTCAGCAAGGTGGCAGGATATAAAATTAATACTCAGAAATCAGAGGCATTTCTATATACCAACAACGAACTATCAGCAAAAGAAATTAAGGAAACAATTTCCTTCACTATTGCAGCCAAAAAAATAAAGTACCTAGGAGTAAATTTAACAAAGGAGGTTAAGGACTGGTACTCGGAAAATTATAGAATATTGATAAAAGAAATCAAGGAAGATACAAACAAGTGGAAGCATATATTGTGCTCACGGCTAGGAAGAATAAACATCATTAAAATGTCTATATTACCCAAAGCAATTTATAAATTCAATGCAATACCAATTAAAATACCAATGACATACTTCAAAGATGTAGAACACATATTCCAAAAATTTTTATGAACCATAAAAGAACACGAATAGCCTCAGCAATCTTAAAAAGAAAAAATAAAGCAGGAGGTAACACTCTTCCAGATATCAAGGTTTACTATAAGGCCATTATACTCAAGACAGCCTGGTACTGGCATAAGAACAGGCACATAGATCAATGGAACAGAACAGAGGACCCAGAAATAAACCCACAGCTTTATGGACAACTGATATTTGACAAAGGAGGAAAGAACATACAATGGAGTAAAGACAGCTTCTTTAACAAATGGTGTTGGGAAAATTGGACATCTACCTGCAAAAAAATGAAACTAGACCATCAACTTACACCATTCACAAAAACAAACTCAAAATGGATAAAAGACTTAAACGTAAGCCGTGAAACCATAAGCATCTTAGAAGAAAACATAGGCAGCAAGCTCTCCGACATCTGTAGCAGCAATATATTTGCCGATTTATCTCCACGGGCAAATGAAATAAAAGGCAAGATATACAAATGGGACTATATCAAACTAAAAGGTTTTTGCACAGCTAAAGACAATAAGAACAGAATAAAAAGACATACCACACAATGGGAGAACATATTTGACCGCACATCTGATAAGGGGTTAATAACTAAAATTTATAAAGAACTTATAAAACTCAACACCAGGAAGACAAATAATCCAATCAAAAAATGGGCAAAAGAAATGAATAGAAATTTCTCCAAAGAGGACATACAGATGGCCAATAGGCATATGAAAAAATGCTCAACATCACTAATCATTAGAGAAATGCAAAGTAAAACCACAATGAGATATCATCTCACACCACTCAGAATGGCACTCATCAGCAAAACAACACAGAATAAGTGCTGGTGAGGATGTGGAGAAAAGGGAACCCTTCTGCACTGCTGGTGGGAATGTAGACTGGTGCAGCCACTGTGGAAAACAGTTTGGAGATTCCTCAAAAAATTAAAAATCGAACTGCCTTTTGACCCAGCTATCCCACTTTTAGCAATATACCCTAAGAACACCATAGCACTGTTCGAAAAGAAGAAATGCGCCCCCATGTTCCTGGCAGCATTGTTCACAATAGCGAAGATCTGGAAACAGTCCCAGTGTCCGTCAGAAGTCGAGTGGATTAAAAAGCTATGGTACATATATACTATGGAATACTACTCAGCCATAAGAAATGATGACATCAGATCATTTATAACAAAATGGATATACCTTGATAACATTATACGGAGTGAAATAAGTAAATCAGAAAAAAAAGAAAAACTGAGAATAGCATGATTTCATACATAGGTGGGACATAAAAGTGAGACTATGAGACATGGACAAGTGAATGGTGGTTACGGGGTGGGGGGAGGGAGGGAAGAGTGGTATAGGGAGGACGGGAGGGACACAGGGAAAACCAGATAGAATAGTGACGGAGGACAATTTGACTTTGGGTGACGGGTATGCAACACGATTGAATGATAAGATAACCTGGAGATGTTTTCGTTATACATATGTACCCTGATTTACTGGTGTCACCCCATTAAAATTAATAATAATAAAATATTTAAAAAAAAGAACCATCATCTGGATAAACCAACTTTAAACTAATCTAAGTGGACTTTTCAACCAAGGAACACTGAAGAAGCCACATTGAGACTGGTAGGAAAAGCAAAAACGCAGAGAGGGCTGGCCAGCTCCCCAGAGCAAATGGCAGCCCGGAGAGACTCGCTTGGCGGGAGGAGAGTTTAGCAGAGAGGGAGGGACCTGGGTCCTAGGAACAAAGGCCCAGCCTGCAGCCCCAGAGCCTAGAAGAGGTGTTTGGATAGTATTGAGCTGTGAAACAAGTGAGGATACTGTTTGTGAGAAAGAGCCAGTTTTATCAGACCCAGAATTCTTCTTAAAGGGACAGCGCAGAAAACCTCTCCCACAACCACGCACCCGGGGCTCCAGGGAATGGGGACAGAGGAGAGGACCAGAGCAGCAGAAAGAGAGTGTGGACTGGAAGGCACAGGGAAAAACACTCTGAGGGACAGCCACCCTACCTCCTGGGCTGAGTCACTTCCCTAATCGAAAACGAATATTTCCCCTGGATATACCAGCAAAGGGAGACAGGACACCAGCAAAACAAGCTCTCCTGCAGCACTTAGAGCAGAGCTGCCAGGATGGAGGGAGCTTCCAGGACTACAGTATGGAGTGTTAGGATCTGAACTGCAATGCTCATACCCACACTGCTGAGGGCTTGCTGGAGGGACGGGGGTGGCAGGACGTTGAAACGCGGTTCTGTTGGCAGGGGCAAAGGTCCAGCCTGTGTGAGCTCGGTCTAGCCCAGCAGGGGTGGAGGGGACGCGCAAAAGCAGTCCAGCAGCTGCAGGCCCGCCTGCAGCCCCACCTGCGGGGGAAAAGCGGGAGGCCAGGAACAGGCAGAGATATGCTGCTGAGCAGGGCCCCGTGGGCACACAGCATCACCTCGCCTCCCTGGTTTGCAACACTGTGCAAGCTGTTCCTGGCTGCGGGGGCGGTCTAAAGCCAGGGACAAGCAGAGGCTCGCAGGTGAGCACTCGCCAGCAGCCCCGCCTGGCCTGAGAAACCACGGTTTGTGATCCTGCACGAGCCGGCCCTGACCACGGGGGCAGGGCTAAAGCCCAGGACAGGCAGAGGCTCACAGCTGAGTGCACGCCAGCATCCCCGTCTGACCCGAGAAACTGCAGTGAGCAGGCTCTGACCATGGGCGCTGGGCAGAAGCCCTGGAACAGGCCGGGTCCACAGCTGAGCAAAGGTGCTAACCCCTACCCTTGGTGCTGAGTCTTGGGGCTTGAGTGCGGTGCGCAACCCCATCTGTGGGGGCAAGGCGAAGGCCCAAACAGGCTGAGGCTTGTAGAGCCAGGCACCAGAACACAGCCCCTTCCGCAGAGGAGAGGCGCAAATCACAGCAACAGCCACAGTGGGCCGGCGCTGGCAACGCCCATACCCAACCATCCTAGGCAGTGGCAGAGGGGGTGGTGGACCTGCAGACAGACCACACCTAGGGAACACAGAGGCAACACCCATTGGACTCCAGTGGCCACACCCTTCTTATACACAGACAAATGGGCAGGCAGAGAAATGCAACACAAATGAATCAAGAGAAATTCCCTGAGAAGGACCTGAATGAATCAGATATAACCAAATTACCAGATGCAGAATTTAAAATAATGATAGTTAGGATGTGCAAAGAGCTTAGAGCAACAATAGATAGTCATTACGAACAACTAAATAGAGAGATAACAAGTATAAAAAAACGAAATTGAAATAATAAAAAAGAATCAGACAGAAATGACAAATACAGTATCAGAACTGAAGAACACAATGGAAGGAATTAAAAGCAGGATGGATTAAGCAGAGGATCGACTCAGCAACTTAGAGGACACAATAAACAAAGGCACAGAAGCAGAGCAGAAAAAAGAAAAGAGACTCAAAAAATCTGAGGAAACTCTAAGGGAGCTCTGTAACAACATGAAAAGAAATGACATCCGCATCATAAGGGTTCCAGAAGATGAAGAGAAAGAATAAGGGATAGAAACTTTGTTCAATCAAATCATAGATGAAAACTTCCCTAAATAGGGGAAAACTTCCCTAAATAGGAGAAAACTTCCCTAAGGCTGGAAAACATTTCATACATTCAAGAAGCACAGAGAACTCCATTAAAGAGAAACCCAAAGAAATCTACACCAAGACATATTATAGTTAAAACTAAAGGATAAATAGAAAAATTTAAAAGCTGCTAGCGAAAAAAAAGGCTATCACCTACAAAGGAACACCCATAAGGATGACATCTGACTTCTCAACAGAAACACTTGAGGTCAGAAGGGAATGGCATGATATATTCAAAGTAATGCAGAACAAGAACCTACAACCAAGACTACTCTATCCAGGAAAGCTAACGTTTAAAATTGAAAAAGAAATAGAGAGCTTCCCAGACAATAAAAACACTCAAGGAATTCATTAAAACCAAACCAATTCTGCAAGAGATGCTAAGGGGCCTTTTGTGAACAGTTCAAAGGGGGGAAAGAATATAGCAAAAGAAGAATACAGCTTTAAAGAATAAAATGGCAATAAACAACTACATATTAATAATAACCTTAAATGTAAATGGATTAAATGATCCAATCAAAAGACATAGGGTAGCTGCATGGATAAAGAAACAGGACCCATACATATGCTGTCTACAAGAGACACACCTTAAAACAAAAGATACACATAGACTGAAGATAAAAGGATGGAAAAAATATTTCATGCAAATGGAAATGAAAAAAAAAAAGCCGGGGTAGCAATACTTATGTCTGACAAAATGGACTTTAAATCAAAGGCTGTAGTAAGAGATAAAGAAGGACACTACATAATGATAAAGGGAACAATTCAACAGGAAGATATAACCATTAAAAATATCTATGCTCCGAACATAGGAGCCCCAACATACATAAAGCAGACTTTGATGGATATAAAGAGTGAGATTAACAGCAATACTATAATAGTAGGGGATTTCAATACCCCATTAACATCACTGGATAGATCCTCAAGAAAGGATATTAACAAAGAAACAGCAGACTTAAAGGATACAATAGATCAACTCGATTTAATAGATATCTTCAGAACTTTTCACCCTAAAGCAGTACAATATACATTTTTTTTCAAGCGCTCATGGTAAATTTTCTAGGATAGACCACATGTTAGGATACAAAAATGGTCTCAACAAATTTAAGATTGAAATCATATCAAGCATTTTCTCTGATCACAATGCCATGAAACTAGAAATGAACCACAAAAGAAAAACTGAAAAATACTCAAACACTTGGAAACCAGATAGCAGGTTATTAAATAATGAATGGATTAACAATGAAATCAAAGAAGAAATAAAAAAGTTTCTAGAAACGAATGATAATGAGCATACATCACCTCAAAATTTATGGGACACAGCAAAAGCAGTATTGAGAGGGCAGTTCATAGCACTACAGGCATACCATGAGAAGCTAGAAAAAGCTCAAATAAGCAACCTGATCCTGCATCTAAAAGAACTAGAAAAACAACAGCAAATAAAGTTCAGGACTAATAGAAGGAAGGAAATAATAAAGATCAGAGCAGAAATAAATGACGTAGATGCTAAGGAAACAATAGAGAGAATCAGTGAAACCAGAAGCTGGTTCTTTCAAAAGGTAAACAAAATTGATGAACCTTTTACTAGACTCACCAAGATAAAAAGAGAGAGGACTCAAATAAATAAAATTAGAAATGAGAGTGGAGAAATAACAACTGACACAACAGAAATACAAAGTATTGTAAGAAAATACTATCAAAAACTCTATGCCAAAATATTAGACAACCTAGGTCAAATCGACAAATTTCTTGAATCATATAATCTTCCCAAAATCAATCTGGAAGAATCAGAACACCTAAACAGACTGATTACAACAAATGAGATCAAAACAGTTATCAAAAAACTCCCAACAAAGATGTCATGGGCCTGATGGCTTCACAAGTGAATTCTATCAAAAATTCAAAGAAGAACTAACTCCTATCCTCCTCAAGCTATTTCAAAAAATTCAAGAGGAAGGAAGACTTCCAAATTTCTTTTATGAGGCAAGCATAATTCTGATCCCAAAACCAGACAAGGAAACACAAAGAAAGAAAATTATAGGCCAATATCCCTGATGAATTTAGATGCTAAAATTCTCAACAAAATATTAGCCAAACGGATCCAGCAATATATGAAAAAAATCATACACCATGATCAAGTGGGATTTATTCTGGAGAGGCAAGGCTGGTTCAATATTTGCAAATCAATCAATGTGATTCATCACATAAACAATAGGAAGGACAACAATCACGTGATAATTTCAATTGATGCAGAAAAAGGATTTGATAAAATCCAGCACCCATTCATGATCAAAACTCTCAGTAAAGTGGGAATACAGGGAACATACCTTAACATGATAAAGGCCATCTATGACAAACCCACAGCAAATCTCATACTAAATTGGCAAAATTTAAAAGCAATCCCCTTAAGATCAGAAACCAGGCAGGGGTGCGACCTTTCACCACTCTTATTCAACATAGTTCTGGAAGTCCTAGCTATAGCAATAAGACAAGAAGAAGAAATAAAAAGCATCCAAATTGGAAAAGAAGAATTAAAACTGTCATTATTTGCAGATGATATGATACCGTATATAGAAAACCCTAAAGTCTCAGTCAAGAAACTACTGGATCTGATAAATGAATTCAGCAAGGTGGCAGGATATAAAATTAATACTCAGAAATCAGAGGCATTTTTATATAGCAACAATGATCTGTCAGCAAAATAAATTAAGGAAACAATCCCCTTCACTATTGCAACCAAAAAAATAAAGTACCTAGGAGTAAATTTAACAAAGGAGGTTAAGGACGTGTACTTGGAAAATTATAACACATTGATAAAAAGAAATCAAGGAAGATACAAACAAGTGGAAGCATATACCGTGTTCATGGTTAGGAAGAATAAACATCATTAAAATGTCTATATTACCCAAAGCAATTTATAAATTCAATGCAATACCAATTAAAATACCAATGACATACTTCAAAGATATAGAAAACACATTTCAAAAATTTATATGGAACCAAAAAAGAACACAAATAGCCTCAGCAATCTTAAAAAGAAAAAATAAAGCAGGAGGTATCACTCTTCCGGATATCAAGGTATGTTACAAGGCCACTGTACTCAAGACCGCCTGGTACTGGCATAAGAACAGGCACATAGATCAATGGAATAGAACAGAGGACCCAGAAATAAACCCACAGCTTTATGGACAACTGATATTTGACAAAGGAGGAAAGAACATACAATGGAGTAAAGACAGCTTCTTTAACAAATGGTGTTGGGAAAATTGGACATCTACCTGCAAAAAAATGAAACTAGACCATCAACTTACACCATTCACAAAAACAAACTCAAAAGGGATAAAAGTCTTAAATGTAAGCCGTGAAACCATAAGCATCTTAGAAGATAACATAGGCAGTAAGATCTCCGACATCTGTCGCAGCAATATATTTGCCAATTTATCTCACGGGCAAATGAAATAAAAGGCAGGATAAATAATGGGACTATATCAAACTAAAAGGTTTTTGCACAGCTAAAGAAAATAAGAACAGAATAAAAAGACAAACCACACAATGGGAGAACATATTCGACAACACGTCTGATAAGGGGTTAATAACCAAAATTTATAAAAAACTTATAAAACTCAACACCAGGAAGACAAACAATCCAATCAAAAAATGGGCAAAGGAAATGAATAGAAATTTCTCCAAAGAGGACATACAGATGGCCAATAGGCATATGAAAAAATGCTCAACATCACTAATCATTAGAGAAATACCAATTAAAACCACAATGAGATATCACCTCACACCACTCAGAATGGCACTCATCAGCAAAACAACACAGAATAAGGGCTGGTGAGGATGTGGAGAAAAGGGAACCCTCCTGCACTGCTGGTGGGTATGCAGACTGGTGCAGCCACTGTGGAAGACAGTATGGAGATTCCTCAGAAAATTAAAAATCGAACTGCTGTTTGACCCAGCTATCCCACTTTTAGGAATATATCGTAAGAACTCCACGGCACTATTCGAAAAGAAGAAATGCGCCCCCATGTTCGTGGCAGCATTGTTCACAATAGCGAAGATCTGGAAACAGCCCAAGTGTCCGTCAGAGGACGAGTGGATTAAAAAGCTTTGGTACATATATACTATGGAATACTACTCAGCCATAAGAAATGATGACATCAGATCATTTACAACAAAATGGATGGACCTTGATAACATTATACAGAGTGAAATAAGTAAAACAGAAAAGAACTGTAAACAGCATGATTTCATACATAGGTGGGACATGAAAGTGAGACTATGAGACATGGACAAGAGTGTGGTGGTTATGGGGTGGGGGGAGGGAGGAAATGGAGGGAGAGGGGGGAGGGAAGGGGCACAAAGAAAACCAGATAGAAGGTGACAGAGGACAATTTGACTTTGGGTGATGTGTACGCAACATAATTGAATGATCTGATAACCTGGAGATGTTTTCTTTGAACATATGTACCCTGATTTATTAATGTCACCCCATTAAAATTAATAAAAATAAAGAAATTTTAAAAAGATATTAGCATGAATATGAATATCTCAGGGTTCTTAAACTTATCGAATCTTCTAAAAGATTGAATTTTCCTTCTTCTTAGCAGTGTCACTGGACTCATTGGATAAGAAAGCAGTACTAAGCAAAAGGTTGCAATACAAGATTCTGTTAGTCAATAATGCTTTTTAAAATATGATTCCATTTATAGGTTTTAAAAATATTCTAATTTTACTAAAAATTATAAAATATTAAGTAGATTTTATTTAATTCAGAGAGATATAAAGAAAAAACAAGCAAGCAAAATTAGGTCACAATTTATCTGCTCAGATTGCTAAAATTGACATATTTTAGTAAAAGTAATATATGTGTTTATTTAGAAAATACAAACTACATTGAAAAATATGCCACAGCAAAAGTAAAAACTTTCCATAATTTTTAATCCTTCTCCCCAAAGCAATTTACAGTTCAAATTTTTTGTTCAAAGTATAGAATCAATCATGTCTCTGGGACTAAGGGAAATTTTGTAACACAGAAAAATATAGCACAGAGGAATCTTGTCTATGTATTTTTAAAATATATATTTAGATAATATGGCATTGTCTTATAGTATAGGAAAGTGAAGGTAAAGATAATTCTTCTAAGATTTTTTTATTAAAGGAAACAGAAATATGAGGCAATAGCTAGTAATTGGGAATTTTTGTTTGCTTGTTTGTTTGTGTTTTGGTGGGAGATAAAGCAACAGATTTGTGTAACAATTCAACAAAAAACAAAAACCCAATTAAAAATTGAGCAAAAGACTTGAATATACCATAGTTCCCCATGTATAAGACCCATCCTTTTTTGAAAAATTTTGGGTCTAAAAACTGGGTGCATCTTATACAGTGGTTGTGGCATTGTAAATGCCATAGATGGAACTGAGGATGAGGTAATATATGAAGACAGTGATTCGTCATCAGACACAGATGAGGACAAGGTAATGGATGGGAGTTTTGACAGTGATGAGAAGTTGTATGAATTTTATGATGAATAAAACTTTAGTTCAATAACTTTATGTAATACATTTCTTTTTCAAATTTCAGGCCCCAAAATTAAGGTGCATCTTATGCATGGAAGCATTTTATATGTAGGGAAATATGGTACATTTCTCAAAAATATCTGCAAATGACCAACAAGGCCATGAAAATATACCTCTCAAAACCATTAATGATTAAAGAAATGCAAATCATCTCACATCTATTAGGATGGCAATTTCATATATATATATATATAATATATCATTATATATAATATGTATAATTACATATAATGATATATATTATATATAATAATATATATAATATATAATATATGTATATAATTCTTCTGTTATGTTTACATCATCTTCTCTCCAAGCATATTTGTGCACTTGTTTCCTCTTGTCACAAGAACACTAATCAGACTAGATTAGAGCTCATCTTAATGTCCTAATGACCCTGTATTGACTTACTTCTTTTTGCTGTTTTATTTTTTAAATTTTTATTGAATGTATACACACACACACACACACACACACACACATATATGTATATCAGAACAAAACAGAGAACAAAAGTGTTGGTGAGGATGTGGAAAGTAGAATGGTGCAGAAACAATGGAAAACAATATGAAAGTGGCTCAACAGTAAAAGATGGGAGCGACCTAAGTGTACATCAATGGATGAATGGATAAACAAAATGTAGTATATCTATATAATGGAATATTATTCAGCTTTAGAAAGGAAGGAAATCTGACACATGCTACCACATGAATGAACCTTAAGGATCTTATGCTAAGCTGATCACAAAAAGACTAATACTGCGATTTCACTCAGATGAGATATCAAGAGTAGTCAAATGTATAGAGACAAAAAACAGCGTGGTGGTTTCCAGGTACTGGAGGGAGGGGGAAATGGGCAATAATTATTTAATGGTAAGGAGTTTCAGTTTTGTAAGATGAAAAGAGTTCTGGAGATCGAGAGTGGTGATGGTTGCACAACTGTGTGACTGTTCTGAATGCCACTGACCTAAGCACTGAAAAATGGTTACAGTAGTTTATTAGTTTGCCAGGGCTGCCATCACAAAATACCACAGACTGAACAGCTTGACCAAGGCATTTATTTTCTCATGATTTTGGAGGCTAGAGTTCAAGATCCAAGTGGCAGCATGTTTGTTTCCCTCTGAGATCTCTCTTCTTGGTTGATGGCCACTTCTGTTATGTTCACATCATCTTCTCTCCAACCGTATTTGTGCCTTGTTTCCTTTTCTCACAAGAACACCAATCAGACTGGATTATAGCCCATCCTAATGACCTTGTATTGACTTAATTACTTCTTTTTGTTGTTTTCTTTTTTAAATTTTTTATTGAATTTATTGGGGTGACATTAGTTAATAAAATCATACAGGTTTCAGGTGTACAACTTCATAACATATTATCTGTACACTGCATTGTGTATTCACCACCCCAGTTCAAGTTCCCATCTCCATCCATCACCATCTATCCTGCTTCCAAATTGTTTCTTTAAAGACTCTTTCCTCAAATACAGTCACATTGAGATCCTGGGGGTTGGAGCTTCAACATATGGATTTGGGGAACATAATTCAGCCCATATCAGATGGTAAATTTTATGTTAAAAACTTTTTAAGTAAAACCAGCATACATGAGTGTTAATGGAAATGACCCAAAAGAGGGAGGTACCCAAAGATGTAACAGAGAGAAGGGTATAAGAACCAAGTACCCAAGCAGGTGAGAAGGGATGAGCATGGACTGTTCATCATTCATAACAAAAGAGAAAACAAAATGTCTGAGTCCAAAGGCAAGAAGGTTGTTAGATTTGTGGATAAAGTCAAGGATGTCCTCCTATTGACTATTCACGTCTATTTTCTCAGTTGGAATCAAGGACATCATCTGAGAGGGAGGACCAGTGAGAAGGTTCTAGAACTTCTGGAAAATACAGAAGATATGAAATAGTTTTCTCACAGAGTAGAGGAGTTGAAGTAGGACTTCCAAGTGCACTAAGAGCTCCCTAAGCTTAACAGTAACATAATTTGATGTGGGACAGTCCTCAATGTTAGAAGCCTTTCTCAAGCCACATTCAGCAACTCAGGTGCAGGGCAGAGCCAGTCAGAGTTCAACTTCATCAGGGTTTGCCAGGAAAGTACTAGTCAGAGATCAAAGGAATTAAGAATATATGCAGCCCTGGCCAGTTGACTCAGTGGTAGAGCATTAGACGGGCATGTGGAAGTCCCAGGTTTGATTCCCAGTCAGGGCACACAGGAGAAGCAACCATCTATTTCTCCACCTCTTCTTCTCCCTCACCCCTCTCCCTCCCTCTTGCAGCCATGGCTCAAATGCAGTGGTTCTTAACCTTTTTTGAGGTACCGAACCCACCAGTTTCATATGCGCATTCACCGAACCCTTCTTTAGTGATAAATAAAATATGATTTTTTTCCCAAAATTCAAGACATAGGTATATGTTTTTTTACTGGTGCACAAAATGAGCTGTGCATGAACATCACCTTGCTCAAAGAACAAAACCATCAAAGTGCATGAACTCACAAGAAATGATGGTATTACTTTATTCTGGCCTCCGCAACAGAGGCTTCTCCGAACCCCTGAGACCGACTCATCAAACCCCTAGGGTTCGATAGAACCCAGGTTAAGAACCACTGTTCAAATGGTTTTGAGCAATTTGGCCCTGGGTGCTGAGGGTAGCTCCATGGCCTCGCCTCAGGCACTGAAATAGCTCAGTTTCCAGCAATGGAGCAGCAGCCCCTAATGGGCAGAGCATCGCCCCCTTGTGGGGCGCTGGTGGATCCTAGTTGGGGCGCATGAGGGAGTCTGTCTTTCTGCCTCCCTGCTTCCCCACCTCTCACTTAATTTAAAAAATTAAATTAAAGAAAAGAATATACAAAAAACATTGATTATAATATTTCTAAGATTCTGAGAAGGGAAAAAAATATATTGGGCAGGAGTGATAGATTTCAATAAAGCAAAGAAACGAGCTATAACCAAATACCTGCTAAATGATGAAAGCAGCAAACTGAATAAATGTGCTGAGATGATATGTGGCTTTAATTCCTCCTTATTCCTTATCACCATCTCCCTTCATGTGTTTCTTTTCTTCATCTGCACTTAACACAGAGTTTGTATCAACTAATACAGAGCAATGCATTTGCCAAAAGAGCTGAAAAGTTATTTATGTTTTAATCAGAAAAATTTTTTTTTGGTGAATAAAATTCTCCAGACACAAAATGATCAAATCTCTAAGGGTTAACGGTCAGACCACTAACAGATAATGAAGGTGAAAAAATTGGCAGAATACCTAGCATATACCAATATATTTATTAAAGGAGTGAAAATATAAAGATGGCAGTGCCCTAGAACAGGGCCCTAGACTGGTGAGCGTTTATAGTGAGACATAAGTAATGGGAAGATCAGTGGGTTCTTAAAGAAAATACTCAAAGGGCTGAAAAGCTTACTTGAACTCAGACTAGCATCCTTTCTTTGGTTATATGGTAAAAATTCCAAGGAAAAAAAAAAAGCTAACTCTTACATATTCTTCCCCCCTTTCCTCCCCTGGCATCAATATGGTGTTATGTAGTCTTTGAGAAAATATTTACAAAATGACCAAGCATACGGTCAATGGACCAGCCAGATGAATTGATACCAACATCAAAGGCAGGACAGGAGGGATGAGTCCAGGAGTCACTGTGTGCATATCTTGAGCAATGATCCCCCACATGCTCTGAATTTATTCTAGAGCCTTATTTGCTTCCAACACACCTCAGCACAGAGAAGCTTCAGTGCAGTAGTCCTTGAATAGAAAAGGCCTGCACTGCTGTTTGCCCTGGAATCAGTACTGCAGCCAAGTTCCACAGTAGGTTACTCATTATGGTTGAAGAGTGAGGAAACTTGCTCCTTGGTGTTCTGCACCTGGGAAGGAAGGAGCTGCCAAGACAGAGGTGCTCGTCAGGAGGAGTGCATTGTTCACAAGGTATCAGTTACACCCTGGCATGCTTGCTGACTGATTTGTGGGGATACCGTACTGCTGGGTCCAGTCAGTGCGGCTCAGAAGAATCAGGGAGTGGTATCCATAGAGGATCTGCTCTTCAGCCTGCACAGGAGGAAGAGAAGGGAGTGGGAACTCCGTAATGTTGTGCCTTACACCTGCTATGCATAGAAATAAGATTGGAAGGACCTATTCTCAAAGGTAAAGAGTTTTCTTTAGCTGATGTAATTACCAGTGATAGTTATTATCTTATATTTGTTTATCTGCATTTTCTAAATATTATACAATGAATATGTTTTCCTTTTGAAAAGGGTAGGAGAAGGAAAATGTTCTTTAAACACCTCCCACTTCACACATTGGGGAACATTAGCTAGCTGGTTTGACCCTCACACAACAATTCTCTAAGGAAGAGGAAGCCCTCATCACCATCCCCACTTTGCAAATAAAAAAACCAAGGTCTTGAATTTACAATGTCATTCTTCACTAGGTTATAGCTATCTCAAGTGAGCTGATGTCATAAACGAGTCCCTTTTTGAGGCTTCCCTCCCAGATGGCTGGTACCGCCACTCACTACCCTGAAGCCTTCTCATACTATCCACCCCCTGTGACCTGTAGGTTGCTGCTCATTCTTCAGTCAATGGTTACTTGATAGGAAAAGGCAGAACTCTTTATTCTGAGACTCAGAATCTATATTCATATCAGTAAGAAGTATCAGGGTGGCTTGCTTTCTTCTATTTGTGGCCTCTCTTTGAAGAAAGGAATCTTACTGATAAGAAGAAGTGAACTAGTTCACCAAAGATCACACAACTAGCAATGGCATAGCTTTTATGAAAACCTAACATTCTGTCTGTAGAGATTTCTCAGTTAACCATTTGATTATAGCCCCTCAGTAAAACTGTCAATGTTCATGCAAAACAATATGGGTGTGGAACTCTCTGCTGGCACACCATCAAAGCTAGGGGAATCCCTTGAGTCTTCTCCTGCACTGGACAATGTGAGCTGAAGCACTGGAGCTGAGAAGACAGCCAGAATGGATGGGAGATTGGTTGTATCCATAAGAATTAATCAAATACATTGAAAATAATGGGAGCCAGGCTTCTCACTGCAGAAGAAGGATAGTACACATATGGAAGAGTGAAGACTAGAATAACTCATGTGATGTTAGATTGCAGTTGGAGGCATTGGCACAAACATAGGTTTTCCAAAATATGCAGATACAGATCTAGATAATGTATGTAGGTGTGTATGTAGCTCTACCCACTGAGAGGAATCAATGACACCCTGGTATCACTGAGCAATTTATAATGCCTAAATCTTGAATTCTAAATATTATACTCAGCTAAAAGAAACTAGCTCTCCTTAGAGAAAGGCTGATTCCAAGGCTGGAGCAAGGAAAATATCAGATGAGCCTAGAGTTTCTGGTGATAGGAAATATGGAAACTCTCAAAGAATGATGGGGACAGGATCTTTAAAAAGTTACCACTGGCCCAATCTGGGCCAGTTAGAACATCAAAGGAAACACTGCTGGTAATGAATTAAAACTCATTTAATAAAACAGGAATCCGTGAATTCATACTGATATAAATAGATAAGAAGTGAAGACTTCACTTTAGAGTAGAATACCAACTAATAAGTATAGAAGGAAAAGTAGCATTATGCAGTGTGTCCGTAAAGTCATGGTGCACTTTTGACCTGTCAAAAGTGCACCATGACTTTACGGACACACTGTATAATTATCACCATCTTAAAAATTGGGTCAGGTTAAGAAGCATCTCTGGAAGCCAAAATTAATGCATAGAGGTGTAATGATATTTACATAGTCTTAAACTGTCTCCCCACAAAATATCAACATCTTAATGATTAGTTACCCATACTTATTAATATTCTATCACAAAGTACTTATTAATTTATTGTGGAAAAACCTGAAAGACACCATCTTAACCAAATAATAAAAGTCAACATCACTAGTAATAAATAAAATTTACATCATGTACCTTCTGATGACATATACTTAAAAGAACACACCATAATTATTTTAATCTTCCCATAATATATCTGAATCTGATCATTACAAAACATTAGACAACCCCAGACTGACGGACATCCTTCAAAGTAATTTGTGTGTACACTTCAAAAATATTCAAGGTCATGAAAGATAAGGAAAGACTAAATAACTTGTCCAGATTGAAGACGACTAAGGAGACATGCCAATGTTCAGTTCTGGAAGTATTAAGGGCATCATTGGGACAACTGGTAAAATTTGAGTGGGGAATCTTTTTATTTGAAAATAGTACAGTATCAGAGGCAGATTAAGGTCAGTTGAGGCCTTAGGAGCAGAAGAAAATATTGGGCCTCTTAAATAGAGAGAAAGACAGGGAAAATAAAAATACATGTTAACCATATTTTTAAATAAATAAAAAATATTATGTACTATTAATGTTAAAATTGTACATATGAAACCAAACTTGGTGTCATTAGAAAAAAGTGTAAAGTTGGGGTTTTGCAGGGCCCTTCAGAAGTCGGGGCCCAGGGCACGTGCCCGGTGCGCCGGCCGTTAAATCTGCCTCTGATTTTGATGGGATTCTGTGACTATGTAAGGAATGTTCTTATTTTAAGGAAATACACATTGTGTTATTTAGAAGTAATGGTGCATCACACCTTTGCAATTTAATTTCAAATGCTCAAGGAAAAAATATGTAGAGAGAGAAATGAAAAATATGGAAAAGTAATAACAATCGGTTACTCTTATGAAATGTCTATAGGACTTTTATGTATTATTCTTGAAACTGAAATTTTTCTGTAAGTTTTAAATTATTCCAAAGTAAAAGTAACCACCCAAAAAGTACATGATAAAATTCAACACTGACTTTTAACAAAAATAAATAGGAGGAGAAATAAAAGAGACATAATTTTAGATATTTTTCTATGCTTATGGCCATACACAGGAGTTGTGTTTTTCTTGCTGTTTTTCTAAAAAAAATGGGATCACACTATACAAACTCTTTTGCACCTTGCTCTTTTCACTTAATATATCTTTTTTTTTTTGGCAGTTGTTTTTCTTTTCTTTTTTTTAATTTTAATTTCTTTTTATTTTATTCATTTTAGAGAGTAGACACAGAGTGAGAGAGAGAGAGAAAGAGAGAGAGAAAGGGGGGAGGAGCTGGAAGCATCAACTCCCATATGTGCCTTGACCAGACCAGTGCAGGGTTTAGAACCAGCGACCTCAGTGTTCCCAGGTCAATGCTTTATCCACTGCGCCACCACAGGTCAGGCCTCACTTAATATATCTTAATGATCTTTCCACATCAGTAGAGAGAAATCTACCTCGGCCTTTTAATTATTACATAGAATTGCCTTATTTTGATATTTTTTCATTTTCAACTTCCCCATTTGAAGATGTTTAAGTTGTTGCATAAAATTTATTAAAGCATGCGTTTTCTTTTTAAATTTTTACTACTAGATAAGACCATGTACTTAAAATTCTCATGTGAATGACTGCACATCATAGGAGGAAAATAGTCCTCAGACTTGGGTTACTGAAGTATTCCAAAGATACATTCAAGGTAAAGTTGGTGCCAATGGACAAAATCCTTAAGAACCTTACACAGGGCCTAAATTTTTCATGTGCTTACTCTCTGCAGTGCAACTAGCAAAATTTCAAGGTGTCTTATTTCTTTCTAACAGTCTATTCTCTTTTAAAATTCTATTTTAATTTAAGAGGACTTTTGGTCAGCTGACCTAGGAATGGGCATTACAATTTCTTTCCTTGTTCTACATCTGTGACCATTTTACAGAAAGCATGCACATGTAAAATGATTTAGGTACATTCATAATCAGTAAAAACACAGTCAGAGGAAAAACAATTTTGTCTGCTGTTGCTAAAGAACAGTTTCTCCCTTGGTATAATCCTTGGGAATAACAAAGTTTCTCTGTACAAGTCATTGTTCTATAACTAGAGGATGAAAGTGGGAGAGGCATTCATGAAAGTACATAGGCTTCCCAAAGCAGATGGGACCATCACTCTGCCAACAGCTAGGAGATGTTAAGCACGGTAGGAATAGAGGTTGGGCCAGGACAAGAATTCAAAGCCTTGCAAAACTGACCCGCAAGTCACCTGGGAATCACTAGAAATACAAGGAATGATTTATGTGTGTAAGCCAAAGGTAAGCCTGTGGGTGGTTATTTTTGTTAGGCTTTTCATTTTGTATATTGGGGCCAATGAAGCTAAGAGAAAGAATGTTCTAGAGCCCTTTCTGCCTGTTTACATTTCCTAGGAAGTGACACACTGATCAGAAAGTCAAGATCTTAGGAATAAAAAGTTTATAAATGCCATTGCCCCAATCATCCCTCAACCCAAACCACATGTGATGGTCACTTCAAAAACATTAAAACATTCTTGCAGCTAGGGAAAAACTGAATTTGAGTTAACTACAGTGATTATTATTAAAAGCTAGTAAGTGGCTTTTGCTTTTTAATATAGTATTTACTCATGAAGGCTTATGTTTAAAATTAAGGTATAAGTAGGCTTTTAACCAAACACACATCCATAGATACTCATTGACTTTCCCAAGCACTATATTATATATTTTCCCCTCCCTCTAGAAGAGAACTATATAATTTAGAGTGTGTCCCAATAATATAAGATAGGTGAAAATAATTAATACTACTATGAAAACAGGAAAAAGTCAACTGTTTTATTTTCTAAAAATTTAAACAAATGAAAAGCAACTCTTCAAAATAGAATAATAGAGTATGACATTATATTATCTTTTTTGCCTAATAGAAAAAGAAAGATAAATGGGAAAATTACTAATAATCTAACTAGCTCAAATAAAGCCCAACTCACAAACTATTTCACCTGAGATTGATGAGTTTCAAGAATTTTAATAGGCATTCTAGACACATATGCTGATGAGTAAATTTTCCAGGCACTTCCAGATAACTGATAGATGTGGCTGCAATAAAAAGATCACTGAACATATTCATCATACTTGTTGTTGGACAAGAGAGTTGACCTAAATTCTCTTGCATCTCACATGACACAATAGCCCCATGGAGGTGTAGAATTAAAGACTCCAGAAATACTGAGTCATCCCAAATAAAAGAGCCCATTACTGATCACAGGCACCATTTCAGAACATATTATATTCATTACCTATTGAATTCCAATCACTTGAGAACAACTTATTCTGGCCATTTCTTGTAATCCCTTTAAGAACTCAGAGGTGTAAGGTGTGAATGTGCCAGATTCCCAAAGATCACTTTAAAGTCTTAATTGCTAAATCATCAATCTCACTCACCCTTGAACTTCTCAAGCAAAAAATTATATCCAATCTAGAAGTCAGGTGACTTGAATTTATTTCCAAGCCTTGGTGGCCAAGTTACTAAATGTCACCTCTGCCTCACTTCCTCATCTATCAAATGGGCCAATGCCATGCCTTCATGTAGAACACTGTGACAATAAATGAAATCTTAAAAAGTTGCACTCAGATTCAAAAAATATCTATTAAGATATCTACCCTGAGATAGGCACTCTGTTACATATTTTACTTATATTTGTTCCATTTAATTTTCACAATAACTCAATTAGGTAGACATTATTAGCTACATTCTAAGATGAAAAACTAAAGATCAGAAAAGTTAAATGACTCTTCTCATATAGCACCTCAGATAAAATTCCAGTTCAGCGCTCTTTCTGTCTTATTATTTCTACTTCTATCTTTGTATGTTCAAGATGCTATTACAGTAATAAGATTTTTCCAATAGAATGAAACTTTTTGCAACTACCAATAAACTATATCAGAGAAAACAAAGAAGATTGCAAAGGTCATTTGAAAATGGGTCTGAACCAGGTTTTTGAGCACTTACAGCCTAAGGCAGGGGTCCCCAAACTGCGGCCTGCAGGCCGCATGCGGCCCCCTGAGGCCATTTATCCGGCCCCGCCACATGCCACACTTCCGGAAGGGTCACCTCTTTCATTGGTGGTCAGTGAGAGGAGCACAGGATGCATCCGCATCCATAGTTCCCATTGAAATACTGGTCAGTTTGTTGATTTAAATTTACTTGTTCTTTATTTTAAATATTGTATTTGTTCCCGTTTTGTTTTTTTACTTTAAAATAAGATATGTGCAGTGTGCATAGGGATTTGTTCATAGTTGTTTTTATAGTCTGGCCCTCCAACGGCCTGAGGGACAGTGAACTGGCCCCCTGTGTAAAAAGTCTGGGGACCCCTGGCCTAAGGTCAAGGAGCTGTGACTTGGAACTTTCTGGAGAGGCAAAAAACATATACATATAAATATAATTTGGAAAGGAAAAAATTCCATACTCCTTTGTGAAAGAAACAAAGAATGTGTTAATTTAGGACTGAGGAGGAATAGAGATATATGAGAAGTAAACACTATATTTGGTGGACAGTGGAAGACACGGAAAGGAAATGAGAGAACACCTACATTTCTGGGATAGACGCGCATTCTTAGATAATACTATCAGGTGAGCAAGTTCACAGTCTGCTAGAAATTGCACAGCCCAAAATCCCTCAGAAAGTACTTACAGCTGCTCCACCACTAAAGCACCAACATTTGATCTGTTCTTTCCAAAATAGGTTTTAAAAAATTCAAAAGGAAAAAAGGCAAGAGCCCTGTAAACAACAACGTCTTCTGCAGCTCCTGTAAACAGTGCAGCTATAATGACTACCAGACAGTTGGTTGCAAAGGCTGAACCGACACTCAGGCTGATGAGCGGAAAGTTGCCAGGGTGGTGGTTGCAGGAAGGAGGAACAGCTACTCCTTTCTGCTGCATGGTTATTGTGACCTGAAGAGGCAAAACCACATGTGACCCACCTGTTTGAAAGGAAGACAACATGGTGAGCACGTTTTCTTGGTGAGTCTTGAACGTTTACCCTGAACTATGCTCAGGGAAGGCATGTGGCCAAAGAAAGAAGCAAGGCACCTAGAGTCCTAATTACCTGAGTTCCCCAGCTGCTTTTCAACTCTTCTCTAAGAGAAAAAAGCTCTTTCTGCAGGAGACGAGTCCATGGGAGGTAGAGGTTCTGTCAAAGAAAGTCCAAAGTCTTAATGACTGATAACACCCAAATTGGGGTCACCACAGAATTACAGTGCCACAATCTCTCATCCAAGATAAAGAAATCTGAAAAGCTCTGAAAATAAAAAAGTTTCTTGTTTGTAACTGACTTGACAAGCAAAGCTTGACATGACTTCTGGTGACAAAACTAGATCTGGATTTATGGAAGGGTGTTACAGGGTGCTGTCCCAAGCTCTAGGGGATTATGAAATATTTAGTGTATGCATCATAGTATTTTTCCAGAATCTGAAAATAAATTATGAGTTCTAAGAATACCCAGCTCCCAGTATTTTGGTAATGTACTGTGGACCTCTATTCTATGTCTTTATGTGTTCTTTTTTTGTTGTTGTTCTAAATGCTTGTTAACCCATGTCTTATACAGAATAATTCAGCTAATCTACAGTATTTTAATAAGCAGTATACATTCACAGAAAATGCACAACTTGCCCGACCAGGTGTGCTAACTTTCAGGGTCAACCATGAAACTTTGAAAGAACCAAATTGCACAGGTTGAGCCTCACACACCAAGAGCTGAGGGAATTAGGCATATGGAGAGCATCTAGGACAGATTCGTAGGGAAATCATCTAAGGACCTCTTAAAAATACTGCCTTAAAACTGATCCACTCCACTGACAGCTAACAACCTTACTTCTGCCAACTACTACATTAAAAAATTTAATTTATCAGTCTCACACACTAAAATTTTAATTTAAATCCTGGTGAACTTTAGAAATTCAGCACTGGAGAGGCCTGCACAATCCCAAATTCTCACAATTTTTATCAGTAAAAATCATACCTAAAACAAACAGAAAACATAGTAGTACATACTACTCATTCTGTTTTCTATTTCTCTCTTGTTGGAATTATTTTATTTCAAACACATTGTAGAAGAATAGGCACCTGAAAATCACTTCTTCTGAATGAGAGTCAGTGGATAAACTCAGATATCTTCTTATAAAAGACACCAAGAGCTGCTGAAACCCACAGACAGGGTCTCTGGATCACAAAATGCTTTGCTCTTTTTTAGGCATCTGATAGTCTTAATATTTTCTTGTTTTATATGCCAAGCTAGCAGTCTTAATTTGATGTTCTAAATTTAACAGCCTTCAATAGGATGTGGGTTACAGATAGACACTCTAATAAAAAACTTTTAAGCTATACTCTAAATGTTATATCTAGTCTCTTATTTGTACTTAGGAAGCACAGTAAAGGGTCATTACTTGGAAGTTTAGAAATCTAAAATTTATATCAGAAATAACGTCTGCCGCAAACTTTTTTTTTTTTTTTTTGTATTTTTCTGAAGTTAGAAGCGGGGAAGCAGTCAGACAGACTCCCACGTGTGCCGACTGGGATCCACCTGGCATGCCCACCAGTGGGTGATGCTCTGCCCATCTTGGGCATCACTCTGTTGCAGCCAGAATCATTTTAGCACCTGAGGCAGAGGCCATGGAGCCGTCTTCAGCACCCAGGTCAACTTTGCTCCAATGTAGCCTTGGCTGCTGGAGGGGAAAAGAGAGACAAAAAGGAAGGAGAGGGGGAAGGGTGGAGAAGCAGATGGGCACTTCTCCTGTGTGCCCTGACCGGGATTCGAACCCAGGACTTCCACACACCGGGCCGACACTCTACGGCTGAGCCAACTGACCAGGGCTTCTGCCCCAAACATTTCAATGAAAGTTTTTAGCCCAGAGTTTTGTCACTTCTGTCAGAATGTCTGACTTCTAAATCTTGTGTGCTTATGAATTTGGGGTAATAAAAACACACCAAAAATGCATTAACACACACACATGAGAGAGAGAGATTTCGAATGAAAATAAAATAGAAAAGCAGTAGCTACTTCTTGACCAAAAAAGAAGAAAAGACATAATGGCATACATTTATGAAAGAAACAAATAGCAATGAGGGGGAAGAGTTATTTAGGGTATGATAACCAGAAATTATAACTAAGATTTACAGAAAGGAGAGATTTATGCTGTATGACAGAGGTAGCTTATGGCCAAATTTTTTTTTCCTTCTTCCTCAATTAAAAAAAAATCCTGGTATTATTTGGGCAGCAATGGATTCACCCAAAGGATGTTATTTCCCAAACTGCCTTGCATCTGGGTTTGGCATGTGATTAAGTTCTGGTCAGTGACATATAGGCAGAGTGTTCAGTGGGATATGGAACTTTGGTTGGGGTGAGGCAGATCATAGGAGGAAAGGGAGGAGAGGAAGAAGGTTGCTCAGTTCAGAGGCAGGTCTTTTCATGGCTTCCCTCTCCTGGAACAAAGAGTTCCAGCAGCCAACTGGACAGTGTGTTAAGAATGGAACCCATCCCTAGGATATGAAGCAAAAAATCAGAGCTCAATTCTGAATAATTAACTCTGCCATATTTACTCAGGACTGACTACCTCTGGGCTTTCTTTTAATGAAAGAATCAATACTTGTGATTTTATTACTGTTATTATTATTATTATTATGGTTCTATTCAGCTCTATCATAAACCTAGCTGATTGAGACTGGCAGAAGGAAAAATCAATCCATCACAGGATCCACGACTCAAGCCCTTGCTACTCAAAGTGTGGTCCCTGAAAGAGCAGGCTGGGTATCACTTGGAGTTTATTAGTAATACAGAGGTTCAGGCCCCTCCCAGATATACTGATTCCAAACCACATTTTAACAAGGTACCCGAGTGATTTGTATGCAGTTTGAGAAGTTTGAGTAGCACTGACTAAGAGTAAATGTCTTTTGAAAAACCAGACTAAATATTATGGATTTGGATGACCTATTAGGCAGTATTTTTATTACCTAGATTTATAACCTGATTAATTAAAAAGACACTGAGAAATACGACCTGATTTTGAGATCAGATATCAAACATACTATTTTCAAACAACAATTTTCTCAACAGGTTCAAAATGCACAAAAGAAAAACAAGTTTATAAAAAGTAAAAAAAAAAAAACTAAACTAAATTTGGGCAGTTTAAAGATACAATTCATAATTAAGTAGAGTGCTTTACACATAATGATAAAGCTGCTGAAATCTAAGAGCAATAATCCTTTGGCCGTTTATGACACCAAAGCTTTTTTATTCTCATTTTTAAGTTAGTAACCACTAATTCTCGGGCAAGTTTGGTTACATTCCAAGTGCTCAACTAAAATTTTGTTTACCTGTGCAGCATTTAAAAGTGGAAATAATACTTCCAATGTATACTTGCAGTCTGGAAAATTTCTCTTCCACACCCCAAAAGAACTCTCAGTCAGTATGCAATTCTTTAAATGCACAAGAAGTTTTAAATCAATTAATTTTAGTTAATTTTTTAATAACTTTTCTACAGCAGTGCTGTAGAAAATTACATAATTTACATACAATAAAATGCCCAGATCTTCCCTGTACTACCAGATGAGTTTGATAGTGATATTCACCCATGGAACCACCATCAAGTTACAGGCGGTCTCATCCCCCCAGAAAGTTCTGCTGGGCTGCTCTGCAGTAATTCTCCACCTACACCTTCCACACAGAGGCAGCCACTTCTCTGGTGGGATCTTATTCTTATGTGGCCAGACAATGGAGCCAAAAACGATTTTATAATTTAAAGCTGATAAAATAGCACTAAGAACCATAAAGCTCCATGTTGCCTGCATGTACCCTTATTCTGTTTTAATCTTTAATCAAAAGGTGATCTACTATGTGATGGAAAGGCATGCAAAAGACATTGAACTTTGATCACTCAACAGTGTCAATATTGATACAATCTAACTAAACATTGGCTATACTTGAGTGGATTCTTGATCTATTGTCTTTAAGTAGATTTTCTTCTTATGGGAGACACTATTTCAAGTAGTGCCTCCTGCCCTCCCATTTCTGATACCAAAGAGAGCTAGAAAGTAGTGATTTGCAGTTGAAAACACAGTTTACTTTTTTAAAAAACTTTTGATTATGCCAGGTTATTATTTGGGGTTGAAGTGGGGAGTGATTGCACTAAATGTTGTCCCTTTTGTCCTAATCCAATCTATTTAATTATATATTTGTGCACAGAGTGAGCACTTTCCTCCTTCCTAGAATCAATTTGCCCATCAATTTTTCAGTAGTTCACTTTTCCAAATTTTAGGAGGTAGTTAATGATTGTGGTATACACAGTTCTTATAAGAAAATTATGAGAAAGGGCACTTTTAGGTTTTGGTACACTGAAAATGTAAAATACCACTAATATTAACAGTTTTTCTTACAAACCCAAGCAACCAGTTCTGAGGTGCAATATCAGAACAAATGTATGAGACTATACACAGCTTAATTCCTGGTTACTCTTCAGCAGCACATCTATATGCTATAAAAGTCATTTTGTCTCTAATTCCAATCAGTGGTACACTGGTGTCCAAGGTCAGAGGTCTGCTTTGGGGTACGCTGCTGCATACTTGGGCGCCAGTTCTTTGATCAGATTCACGTAGTCAGCTTTTTCCACGCAGGCCCTGCACTCCTCTCCCCAGCTGTACAGTATCTGCTTCAGCTCTGCCACTCTCATCTTCCACAGGTCTGCTGATGCTAAGTTTAATTTCCTTTCTAAATAACAGAAAGGAAAAGCACAATGTTTAAAAACAACTAGATACATCTGGAAAGGCAAATGTTGTTACTTATTTAGGTGCTGACTGACCTATGATCCATAGTGGAGAACAGTTCCAATTGCATGGAAACCAAGGCATACCTAAGTCAAGTGTACATATACAAAGCAGTTGGGATAAGCTGCGTGCTATCAGACTTTCTCTCCAAGGAATTATACTTGCTTCTAAACTGTAGCTTTGCAGTACCTGCTCCTACCTCATGCCTTCTCAAGATTAGCATTGCTAAAAAATAAACAGCACCACATTGTAATTGCTGCTCCTAAAGTAAAAAGAAGGTAATCGATATGTATGGCCAACTGAAATCCACTGATTATAATTAACTAGAAAGCTATGGCTCTGGCTGGTTGTCTCAGCGGTAGAGCATTGGCCCAGCATGTGGATGTCCCGGGTTCTATTCCCGGTCAGGGCAGACAGGAGAAGCGACCATCTGCTTCTCCACCCCTCCCTCTCCCTCTTCTCTCACCTCTCTCTCTCTCTTCTCTCCCCCACCCCCACCCCTGCAAGCATGGCTCAATTGGTTTGAACACATTGGGCCCCCAGCGCTGAGGATGGCTCAGTGGAGCCTCTGCCTCAGGCACTAAAAATAGATTGGCTGTGAGCATGGCCCCAGTTGGGCAGAGCATTGGTCTCAGATGGGGGTTACTGGGTGGATCCCCATCTGGGCACAGGGAATCTGTCTTTCTATCTCCCCTCCTCTCACTTGAAAAAGAAGAAGAAGAAGGAAATGAAAGATAAGGCTCAATTTTTATGCAAAGATGTGTCTTCAGTAAAATAGCTAAGCATACATACATATTACAAAGCATTACTGAGACTTTAAATACAAATTTAGAGAAACCTAAACACATGAATATAATTAGGAGCATTTTTATTGATCCTTATTTGTTTTAGATCTCTGCTTAACCTCACCTAATCCCCCACCCCTGCTAGAATTACTCATTTATCATGGCATTTACTTTTAGTCCTTCAGGGTATAGCCAATTCTTTAATGATAATGCTTCAGTGCCAGCCAACCTGGCCTTTGACATTCTTTTTCTTTAAGACTTTATTTATTCATTTTTAGAGAGAGAAGAGAGAGAGAGAGAAGGAAGGAGGAACAGGAAGCATCAACTCCCACATGTGTCTTGACCAGGCAAGCCCAGAGTTTCGAACCAGTGACCTCACTCAGCATTCCAGATCGATGCTTTATCCACTGCACCACCCACAGGTCACACAGGCTTCTAACATTCTTGCCAGTAATACTTGTCACCAGCATCTAACTCCTTTAGCAAGACTACTGTTTCCATATTTACAGAATATCTGCCGAAAATGTCAAAGACTCAATTACTTCTCTAATGTCAAGCCCCAAAACAGAAAAACAAATTAAACTCATCTCTAGTATATTTATGATTATAATTTCCCAATCAGAAAGGGGTAATTTCCCTTAAATTTATGCAATGTTTAAAGTCAACTATATCTCAATAAATCTGGAAAAAATTAATAAGAGTTGGATTTTAAAGCCTCGTTTATTTGGAGGGTCAGCTGTAGATGAAGGAGTCAGCTACCCTTATATTTTTATAATGATCCCCATCATTAAGATACAAAACAAGTCAAAATATTCTTTCAGGTCAAAAACCAAATGGCCCCTTCCTAATTGAAAACATAATCCAACTCTACACTTACCTTAATTGTTAATTTGATGGCTAATTTGACAAAATATTTTTAAAAGTAGAAGCATTTATATCCCAAATTACTGCATTAATATCCCACATTCAAAGTCCCCTGTTCAATCTCAACTTTCTTGCCAACACTAAGATGGGAACAAGAAATTAGGACTAGTGGTCTAATTAAGATATAAGGTTAAAGGAGAAATATACTTTCTTGCCATTGTTAATAGTTTCTTGGAGTTTTCTAAAGAACTTAGAATCTGGCATTAATTTTAAAAGGGGGCAACCTCTGTAACACCCTAAAACTACAAGGAAAAGGTTGATACCAAAATTAAACTAGTTCATGGCTCCCCAAGGGCCTCTAGTGGCCAGCATTGTCAAAACACTAGCAAGTATTCATTTCTTTATAACAGCTGATTAATTTTTTCTGCTATTCAAGGAACCCAGTAAGATCTATTGCACATAATAGAAGATATTCAAAATAAATTTGTTGAATTAAAGAATTGGCACAGCCTGACCAGGTGGTGGTGCAGTAGGTAAAACATCAACCCTGAGGACCCAGGTTAAAAACCCTGAGGTCACCAGCTTGAGGACAGGGTTTCTGGCTTGAGGATGGTATCATAGATGTGATCCCAGGGTTGCTGGCATGAGCAAGGAGTCAGTCACTGGCTCAGCTGGAGCTTCCTGGTCAAGGCATGTATGAGAAACAGTCAATGAACAACTATAGTGAGACAACTACGAGTCACTGTTTCTTATCTTCCTCCCTTCCTGTCTATCTCTTTCTCTTTAAAGGAAAAAAAAAAAAAAAAAGAATCAGCTCAGGTTTGTCCCTTTCAAGAATATTGTTTATTTGGACTCAGTGATTCCTGCCTCAACTTCATTACTTGGAAGCCAATAAAAAGTGATGCTTGTCCCATAATCACTACCCTGGAAGTTAGGGCCTGCCCTTGGCAATTTGAGAAACAGATTATTTTTGGTATCTTCCAACCTTAAATCTATTTAAAACCAGCTATGTAGCTATGGTGCATAGGCCTATTACACAGCTATATTAGAAAATAAGACTAAAATAATTCAGAGCTAGGTGCTAATTAGGTCGTTTACAATAATACAACACCTGATATGTAATATAAAACAGTGACAACAGTGACTTGGTCAAAAGAAATGGATCACTAATAGTGGAATTTCAGGTGTTAAGGACAGGCTAAGTGAGGAATCCACCCAGCCTTTATCATACCTATGCAATCTACCCAAAAAGGCTGGCCCAGATAGAAATCCTTAGTATAAAAATAGATTTATCCAGTTGAAATGTATAAGGCCAAGGATAATAATTTAAATAGGACATCTCTCTTTCCTCACTGTTTATTTTAGGTGCCCTCAATAAGCTATTTCATCAGACAAAACCTGATTTGATGTGAATAACCTATTTCGTATAATTTAAAGCTGGCAGAATAATAGACAAATCTAAAAAAAAAAGATGCAGACACATTTAAAATTTCAAAGTCCTTACATCCCCTTTGAATAGATAACTTTTCTTAATAGGTTACCAAGAGCTAAATCACCATGAGACCATGAATAGTTGTTCCCTTAATATTTTGCATTTTTCCTTGACATACACAGTCAACACTGCCTTGATGATATAAGAGTTTAAACTTTCCTATTTGGGTTGACAGTTTTAACTAAAGCTGATTGTGCCAGTATTCATTTCTCTTGCCCCTCAGAAACTCCATGCGGCAGCCCAACAATCTATGGGTAGGTAAAGAATTTCTTTCCTTCTAATACTGACTTTTTAGAAACATAGCCTGTTTTGAGAATTGGCAATACTTCAAATATTCTGAGAAAAAAGATTTGACTCCATTATACCATATTTCAGCTCACAGATTTGGCTGTCCATCTTCCTGAGCTTCTCACAAATCTTCATTGCAGGCATGTGCACAGTCATTGGGCGTGTAACCTCACTTAGGATCTTTGTAGCTGCATCTTTTGTTGCTCCTAGATAATAGCACTAAAGGAGAACAAAGAGAATTTAGTGACGCAGACACTGAGAAAAGCAAGTCATATGATTTTGAGAGGTAAGAAAGAGGTTAACATAGTTTTTATGGCCCACATATTACATTTTAAGCCCTCCTAAGACACCAGAAAACAAATGACTCTATTCTCATGATCATTCTAATGAGAAGTGCCGGACAGTGACAGTTCACATGATGCTCCAAGGTTTGCTGAGTGTTTTCCCTGTGCCAGGTGCTGCTCCATGCTTTACAGGTTTGGATTTATTTAATTCCACAACAACCCTATGAAGTTAGTACTATTATAATCCCCATTTAATGCTCAAGCCCATTGAAGGTCACCTAGCTAGCAAGTAGAAGAGATTGAATTTTTAAAATCTAGCATTTTGGTTCTACATTCCACATGCTTTTTCCTGTCTTTCAAGCTCTCCAACTTAGCATTTTACATTTAAAAATATAAAATTAATGATAAAAATAAATGCTGAGAGATGTACAGTGTGCCAGTGGTAAGCTGTTAACAATGCAAGTTTAACTGAAAATTTAAATATGACAATTTTAAGCAAAAGGAATTGGCCTCAGATTGTTTTTAGTGATGTAAACCAGTATATTGAAAAAGTCATTTGTGTATACTCAGGAAACACTATATAAAACCATTACAAGAAAATATAAATACTGCATTGTTTGTATAAGTAATGAAATACAATATTTTAAAAGGTTTAATTTGTCTTGGTAAGAAATAGAAAGTCTACCCAATCTTAACTCAGGACAGTAAATTCTCAATTAAGGCATTCAATTGTATAATTTTAGTTAAGGAAATATGGGCTTGGTTGTCTGGTTTATTCTAAAAGCAAAATGAAACTAGATGTATTCTAGATAAAAATTCATGACAACGTTTCACTGAATGATCAATTTCTGCTGACTCTCTCTAGTGAGTATACCTGGGGCCAGTTTCTAAGCAGGAGAACATTGTCCAAGATAAGAAATGGGAGTATTAGCAGTTTCCCTCAAGCACAGGGGAAAAATGAAAGGCAAAATTTATCATACCAGGCGGTTTTCTTTTCCTTTGACACCCAAGCAAAAGTTGATCAATTCTTTTTCTATGGCATCCAGAGAAAAGTTAATTCCTCTGTCTACCAAGGAGTTGTAGAATCGGTTCAAGAATTCTTCACATACTAGAAGGAACAAAGAAATTATGTATTAATGTACAAGATAACGACTACCACACCTATGTATACATCCTACTCACCAAATAAAAATGTAAGTATGATTCAACACATTGTGACAATGAATTAAAAATATTAATAAGAATGATTTGGGTTCTGTAGCTATTAGCTTAGAATTAGGCTTTGAATAATATGAGTTTATACATAGAATCAACTAATCAATTAATCTTCAGAACCAAGTTTCACCTCAAATGAGAACAGTGCTACAAAATTTGGCTAACCTTAAAATACAGCTTTCTAGCCTGACCAGGTGGTGGCGCAGTGGGTAGAGCATCAGACTGAGATGCGGAAGACCAGGTTCAAGTCCCAAGCTTGCCAGCTTGAGTGAGGGCCCATCTGGCTTGAGCTTGGACCCAAGGTCGCTGGCTCCAGCAAGGGGTTGCTCGGTCTGCTGAAGGCCAGTGGTCAAGGCACATGTGAGAAAGCAATCAATAAACAACTAAGGTGTTGGATGGCAACGAAAAACTAATGGTTGATGCTTCTCATCTCTCTCCGTTCCTGTCTGTCTGTCCCTATCTATCCCTCTCTCTGAATCTCTCTCAGTCCCTGTAAAAAAAAAAAAAAAAAATACAGCTTTCTATAGGATATGATGCTTGGGACATCTTAGTTTGGGGGAGCTTTGTAAATTTATCACTTTGTATTAGTTTCAAGTGTACAGCATAGTGGTTGGACAATCATATACTTTACAAAGTGGTCCTCCTGATATTTCAAGTACCCACCTGGAACCACGCATAGTTATTACAATATTATTCACTGTGTTCCCTACGCTGTATTTTTATGTCCCCATGATTATTTTGTAACTACCAATTTGCACTTCTTAATCCCTTCACATTTTTTACCCAGGACCCCAAAGCCTTCTCCTCAGGAAACCAGCGGTCTGTTCTCGGTATCTATGAGTTTGTTTCTATTTTCTTTGTTCATTTATACTGCTCATAAAAATTAGTGGATATTTCAAAATGAATATGAAGCTATAAAGTATCCCCTAATTTTTGTGAGCAGTATATTTTGCTTAGATTCCACATATAAGTGAAATCATGTTGTATTCATCTTTTTCTGTCTGACTTATATCACTTAGCATAATACCCTATAGGTCCATTCTTGCTGTTGCTAATAATAAGATTTCATCCATTTTTATGTCTGAGTATTATTCCATTGTATACACATATCACTTTTTTATCTACTCATCTATTAGTGGGTACTTGGGTTACTTTCATATCTTGGTTATTGTAAATAATGCTGCAATAAATATAGGAATATATATATTCTTCCAAATTAGTGTCTTGGGTTTCTTCAGAAATATACTCAGAAGAGGAATCACTGGGTCATAAAGCAGTTTAATTATTAATTTTTTGAGGAAAATCTGTAGTTTCCACAGTGGCTGCAGCAATCCGTGTTCCCACCAATAGTGCATGAGGGTTCTCTTTTCTTCACATCCTCACCAACATTTGTTTTGTTTTACTGATGACAGCCATTCGGACAGGTGTGAGATGGCATCTCTATGTGGGATATTTAGCATTGCTCTCATGCTTAGTAATGTTGAGCCTCTTTTCATATGTCCTCTTTAAGGAAGTATCAATTCAGGACCTCTGCCCATTTTTTAGTTCAATTATTTGTTGTTGTTGTTTTGCTATTGAGTTGTAGGAGTTCTTTATAAATTTTAAATATTAACCCCTTATCAGATGTATCATTGCTGAATATGTTCTTCCATTCAGTGGGTTGTCTTTTCTTTCTGTTGTTAGTTTCCTTTGCAAAAACTTTATAGTTTGATGTGTTTCCTTTTGTTTATATTTTCTTTTGTTTCCCTTGCCTGAGGAGATAGCCCAGAAAAAAAATTGCTAAGAGAGATGTCTGAGATTTTACTGCCTGTGTTTTCTTCTAATGGTTTTATGGTTTCATGTTTAATGTTTAAGTCAGTAATCCATTTTGAGCTTATTCTTGTGTATGGTGTGAGAAGGTGGTCTATTTCATTTTATGTACTTATCTTTCCAGTTTTCCAACACCATTTATTAAATGTACTATTTTTACTCAATTGTATGATTTTACCTCCTTTGTTAAATATTAATGGACAATACAGGTGTAAGTTTGTTTCTGGGCATAGTAGTCTATTCCATTGATCTATATGTCTGTTTTTATGCCAGTACTATGCTGTTTTGATTACCATAGCATTGTAATATAGTTTCATATTAGGTAGCATGATTTTTCCAACATTGTTGTTCTTTCTCAAGATAGCTGTGGCTATTCAAGGTCTTTTGTGGTTTCATATAAATTTTTTGGAATATTTGTCCTAGTTCTGTAAAACACACCATTGGTATCTTGAGAGAAATAGTGTTTGGATAGTATAGACATTTTAATATTGTTAATTATTTCTATCCATGAACTTGGTATATGTTTCCACTTATTTGTATCTTCTTCAATGTCTTTCTCCAGCGTCTTATAATTTTCTGAGTATAAGTATTTTATATCCTTGGTTAAATTTATTCCTCGGTACTTTATTCTTTTTGAAGCAATTGTTTTCTTAGTTTCCCTTTCTGATAGTTTATTAATGGTGTGTAAAAATGTAACTAATTAATCCTGATACCTAACTGAATTCACTTACTACTTTTAGTAGTTATTTTGGTGGAATCTTTAGGGTTTCCTATATATAGTATCATATCATCTGCAAATAATGACTGTTTACTTCTTCCCTCATCATTTGGATATCTTTTATTTCTTTTTCTCATCTTATTGCTGTGGTTAGGTCTTCCAGTACTATTTTGAATAAGAGTGGTGAAAATGGACATCCCTTTCTTGGTCTGATCTTAAGGAAAACACTTGTAGTTTTTGCCCATTGAGTATATTGTTCGTTGTGGGTTTGTCATGTATGGTCATGTTATGTTGAGTTATGTTCCCTCAACCCTCACTTTGCTAAGAGTTTTTAACATAAATGGGTGCTGGATTTTATCAAATTTAAATGTTGATTTAAATTTACTTGTTCTTTATTTTAAATATTGTATTTGTTCCCGTTTGTTGTTTTACTTTAAAATAAGATATGTGCAGTGTGCATAGGGATTTGTTCATAGTTTTTTTATAGTCCGGCCCTCCAACTGTCTGAGGGACAGTGAACTGGCCCTCTGTGTAAAAAGTTTGGGGACCCCTGGTTTATTTAGACTTTCTGTTTCTTCTTGTTTCAGTTTTGGGAGGTTGTATGTTTCTAGGAATTTACCAATTTTTCCAGATTGTCAAATTGTTAGCATGTACTTTATAATATTTTCTTATAATCCCTTGTATTTCAATGATATCAGTTGTTACTTCCTCTCTTTCATTTCTGATTTTATTTATTTGAGTCTTTTCTCTTTTATTCTTGATGAGTCTGGTTAAAGGTTTTTGAATCTTGTCTATCTTTTCAAAGAGTCAGTTTCTTGGCTTCATTGATCTTTGTAATTTTTTTAGACTCTGTTTATTTGTGATCTGATCTTTATTATTTAATTTCTTCTACTCACTTTGGACTTTGTTTGTTGTTCTTTTTCTAGTTTCTTTAAGTGTTAGGTTAGATTGTCTATATGAGAGAGGCTTGTAATGCTATACATTTTTCTCTTAAGACTGCTTTTGTTGTGTCCCATAGATTTGGGTTGTTATGTTCTCATTATCATTTGTTTCAAGGTATCTTTTGATTTCTTCTATGATCTCATTGTTAACCCATTCATTGTTTTATAACTTGTTATTTAGTCTCCATGTATTTTTGTGTGTTTTCAGTTTTTGTTTTGTTTTTATGATTGATATCTAGTTTCATACCATTATGGTCAGAGAAAATGCTTGATATGATTTCAGTCTTCTTAAATTTATTGAGATTTGTTTTGTATCCTAATATGTGGTCTAGCCTAGAATATGTTCCATGTGCACTTGAAAAGAATGTATATGCTGCTGCTTTGGGGTAAAATGCTCTGAAGATATCAATTAAATTCATCTGATCTAGTGTGTCATTTAAGGCTGAGTTTCCTTGTTGATTTTCTGTCTGAAAGATTTGTTTATATAAATGGGGTGTAAAAGTCCCCTACTATGACTATATTACTCTTGAGGGATATCTTAGTTTAAAGCACAGGGACAAACCTGAATATGTATCTTGAATGAAGCCCCTTGGTACTCTGCATATGTCTTTATGTTCCATCATAATGAGCCTGAGGTGAAATTCCAATTTGAACCATTATATTTGAACCCAGTGTCAAGAGCCAGTGAATAAGTGGAGCTCAGATGAGGCACTGGCAACAACAACACCCATAGTTAATATCTGTTGGGTATTTACAGGTGCTAGTACCTTATGTATGTTACTCATTCGAGTCTGAGACCAAAGCTATGATGTGGATATGTTACCATTCTCATGTTACGTATTAAGAAACTGAGTCAAAGAGAAGCCAATAAAATTGTACAGTACGTGGTAGAGAGGATATTAGATCCTAGGGTCTGTGACTCTGGACCCATTCTTATCCATCTGGTTATTCCACAGTAAAAGAAGGATGCTTTCCCATGTTGCTTTCTCAAATGGAGCAAGCAAGCCGAGAAGGAAACAGAGGCTGGAAGCTTATGCTGGAAAAACAGTAGCTTTAATATTAGAAAGAGAATTCTAAGGAAACAAAGTAAGAAAAATTGGAGGGGGCATAGGCCCTTGGTTCTCTCTATCCTTCTTCTTAATTCATGATATTAATTAAAACCAAGTAATGTGCTCTATCCTCCAGGCCCCCAATAACCAGGTGTCTTATCTATCTGTTGGGCAAATGGGGTAGACACCTAAAGTCATTTAAACTATGTTCATTTAATAAATTAACTTATTCAATGAGTAAAAATTTGTCAAGCACTTTCCATGTATGAAGCACTGTAGTATTACTAAACAATGCATTTCAGAAAGGAGACAGAAATCCAGATAAAAGGATGAAGTTGTAATAATAAGGATAAAAAGAAGAAAATGACAAATGGGAGAAAAATCTAACTAATAATTAACTGTAAAAACAATAATAATGAAGATATAAGCATATAATTGTTGTTAAAACCCAAATACAGGAAAATCCTAATGCTTAGGATGAGAAATAAAGAAGAATGTGAGTTAAACTTCCCAAGATCCTTTGTCATCCGGAAGGAGGGTAGCAAAACATTAAGTCATATTAATTTTTAGGCAATTAAGCATGTTAAAAATGTAAACATTAATTTCTTAAAAATGTGAACACACTAAAGTTAAATCAGTATTGGTGCAGAGCATGGGAAGGGATTTTGAAAACTTTATCAGTCCACTAGAAAGCAGGAAAGAGAAAAAAGAACAAAGAAAAAGCACAAAAACCTTTTTTTAAAATGCACAACATTAACTGAGAAATAAAATCCAAATATACCATTAATTACAATATACATAAAATGTTAAAAATGGAACTGCCTATGACCCATCAATTACACTTCTGGGTATATTTCCAAAGAAGCCTAAAACATTAACTCAAAAAGATATATGCACCCTTATGTTTATTACAGTGCTATTTATGATAGCTGACATGGAAGCATCTCACATGCCCATCAATAAATGAGTAGATTAAAAAGTAGTGGTACACACACACACACACACACACACACACACACACACACACTGGAATGTTGCTTGGTCATAAAAATAAATAAAACCATACCATTTGTGACAGTATAGATGGACCTAGAGGATGTTATTCTTAGTGAAATGTCAGACAAAGAAAGACAAATACTATATGATCTCACTTATATGTGAACTCCAAAAACAAAATAAATGAACAAACAAAACAGAAAAAGACTCATAGATAACAAACTGATGGTTGCTGAGGATAGGGGTTGAAGGACTAAGTGAAAAGGGTGAAATGATTTACAAAATAGTCATGGGGATATAAAGTACAACATAGACTATAGTCAATAATATTGTAATAACTATGTATGGTCTCAGGTGGGTACTAGAATTACCCAGGGCATTTGTTTGTAAATTACATGTCTAACCACTATGCATACACCTGAATCCAATATAAAATAATGTTGAATGTTAATTTTAATTGAGAAAACTTAAAAAACATTGTTTTATACATTTCATCTGGGTTTTTAGTTTATTAATGAAAGAATAGTAAAAAGAAATAGTTTCTGTTATGCCATCTGATCTAGAAGTAGAAATCTCCATTAATTTTGATTTTTTGTCTTGGGAAATAAGTGTTAACATGTAATGAATTGATTCTTATTGTTTTTAAATGAGTTAATAAATAATTTTGAAATTTAAAAAATAATATGAAAATAAAAATATATGCCAAAATATTTTTATCCAAAACCTGATTTCCTATATAAAGCTTTATTAGGGATAACAAAAATCATAACTAGTCATAAAATAAATAATTTACCAGAAACATAAAATAATTTTTAGCAGTTGTACACCCAATAACATATCCTGGTAATATAGGAAATCCTGACAGATTTATAATAAGAAACTGACAAATTCATACCATGGTAGATGGTTTAATACTCTCTCAGTAATTATTTATTCAAATTGACCTAAAGCTAATAAGGGCATTAAATGTTTGAACAACACTATTCATAAACTTGATCTAATAACATATGTGGAACACTTCTTATCCAAATGATAAAATTCATAGTTTTTAAGAATATGTAAAACATTTATATAAACCTGCCATGTATTCAGCCAAAAAGCAAGTCTAAACAAGTACCAAAAAAACTGTGTCATAACAGACCACATTCTCTGAACATAATTAGAAATCAATAATAAAAGTAATATGATCTGTTCTCCATATCTTGGATATTTTCAAATGTATACTTCTAAGTCATCTGTGAATCAAAGTAGTAATGCAACTGTAAAATTTTTAGTACTTAATTCCATTAAAGTATTATATGGAAGACTTAAGGGGTCCTGGCCAGTGGATGGAGCTTTAGCCTGGTATATGGATGTCCTAGGTTCTATTCCTTGTCAGGGTACTCATGAGAAGAGACCGTCTGCTTGTCCCCTCCTCCCCCTTCTCTCCCTCTTCCCCTCTTGCAACCAGTGGCTAGATTGGTTTGAGCGTTGGCCCAGGGTGCTGAGAATAGCTTGGTTGGTCCAAGTGTTAACCTCAGGAACTGAGGATAGCTCCATTGATTGGAGCATCAACCCCAGACGGGGGTTGCCGGGTGGATCCTGGTCGGGACACATGTGGGAGTCTGTCTCACTATCTCTTGTCCTATCACTTAAAAAAAAAAAAAAGGATGGGAAGCACACTTAACTTCGAAATAGGCATTTTCCCTGAAAGAGGTGGGAAAATAAAAAAATAAAAGTGTTAGAATTAACTGCAACTATTTTAAAGAAGAGAATGGTAACAAATATAACAAAATATTAATATTGAATCTAGATGCTACATATAGAGATTATACAAATATTTTTTTGTATGTTTGAAATGTTTCCCAGTGTATTTTAAAAACTCACCATACCTTTGACAATCACAAAAATCCCCAACATGCTCAATAAAATATTTGGCAATGTTAATGAAATTGGAGTTAAAATATTTAAGTGCAATCACAGTTCAATTGAGCAATTATTAGCAAGAACACAGAAAAGGAAAATGGCATTTAAAAATATAATAAAGCCATCTGCAGAAAAAGAGCTACAAGTTTTTTAAAAAGATAATGATAAAATGTTTAAAATCAGGTTTGTGAAATTCTTCAACTTATAAGTAGGCTAGGAACATTACTTTCAACAGTTTCATCCACACCTTGCAGAACTAAAGTTAGTTCCCATTAACTGCTCTAGCTTCATTTTGGAAAAGAAAAAGAAGAGAAAAAAAAGACACCAGATTAGTGGGTGGTACCAGGAATAGGGGAGAACTGATACCTAAGTATATTATGTATGTTATATTGAATTAAGACTTTAACCAGAATTTCTTGAATATTTTGTATACTATCTCATTTTTATTTTTAATATTGCCCCAAATAAGTTAGTTCCCAACACCACACTCAGTAGGCAGTGCTTGGGCTCTGATGTCGGCCTCTCTGGGTTTAAATCCCGGCTTTACTACCTACTACCTGTGAGACTTTGGGCCTTTCATTGTTGAATCATCTCAGTCTAATCACCATTCCTTTCAAGGTATCAGTCTTTATTCTCTGGCTGGGTTTAAATTGCCTCTTTTTTCTCTCTGTGTTTTCCAATTCCTTTGTTATATGATTAGATATTGATCAGATTTTTTTTTCAGATATTTTTATTTATACCATCTGGAGCATATGAGACTTCCCAATCTGTGGATTGATGACATTCATTGATTTGGAAACATGAGCTATTCTCCTCTCCTTCTGGAGAGCCAGTTAACCTATGTTGGAATGTTTCCCTTTATTCTCATTGTACTTTTATCTTTCTTTCTTACTTTTTTGAGAGGAAAGGAGAGAGTGGCATCAACTTTTTGTTCCACTTAGTTGTGCCATTTATTGCTTCTCATATTGCCCTGACTAGGACTCCAACCAGTGAACTCGGTGCTCCAGGATGATGCTCTATCCACACTGCACCACTATATTTTTATCTCTTAAACTCTCAGAGATTTCTTCCTCCTCTTCCTCCCCCCTCTCCCTCCTCCTCCCCCTCTTCCTCCACCTCCTCCTCTTCTTCTCCTTCTCCTTCTCCTCCTCGTCCTTCCTCCCTCCCTCCCTTCCTACTTCCCTTTTTTCCTTCCTTCTCTTCCTCTTCTTATTCTTTCTTCATCTTCTTCTTCTTCCTCCTCCCCCATCTCCTCCCTTCTTCTTCTCCTTCTCCTTCTCCTTCTTCTTCTTCTTCTCCAAATGACAGGAGGGGAGATAAAAAAACTACCACATGTGCCCCAACCTGGATACACCTGGAAACCCTTGTCTTGGGCTGATGTTCTGCCCATCAGAGGCCATGCTTACAACAAAGCTATTTTTAGCATCTGACATGAAGGCTCAAAAGAGCTATCCTCCGTGCCCAGGAAGATGCACTTGAATCAATCGAGTCATGGATAAGGGAGGAGAAGAAAGAGAGAGGGGAGGGTGGAGAAGCTGATGGTCACTTCTGTGTGCTCTGACCAGATACTAAAACTAGGACATCCACATGTCAGGCCAATACTCTACCGCTGAGCCAATAAGCCAGAGCCAGATTCCTTCTTGATAATTACTTCAATATTCTAACTCACTAAGTCTTTTCTCAGTTCTGTTTAATCTACTGTTGACTTTATTAATTTATATTTGTAGAAGTTTGGTTTTTTTTCAAATATAGTTAGACTTTTATTAATAGCCTTCTGTCCTTTGTTTGTATATTCAATCCCTTTCTTTATTTCTTTAACCATGACAAACATTTCATTTCCTCTCCCGCATAATTCCAGTATCTGAAGCCTTTTCAGGTGTGCTTCTTCTGTATCTCGCCCCAACTAGCTGTTACGGTGCCCTTCTTCCCCTTGGGTTTGTCATTTTTCTGAATGTAAGCTTTACTTCTTAGAACTTCATTTGTGGAAATTCTTTGAGAACTAGGTAGAATGTAGATTCTTGTAGGTAAGACTGGCATTTGCTGATACTTGCTTGAACTCCCTTTAAATTGAATTCTCAATTTGAGGTGTTTTGAACCATCCATGAAATACAAATTTGGGCTTCAGCCTATATGTGGGTTAGTTTGTGATTATTAATTACCTGGAGACATTTTTGTTTCCTCTGTTAGTAAAAAGTTCAAGTAATACAATATCTTTTAGTCTATAAAGATGGTAGTAGAGTTGTACTTATTTCTCATTACCTTTTATAATGAAGGTCTAGCTCTGGAGTTCCTAATTAATTTGGGGGGGGGTAGCATTTTAGTATCACACTTCTAACTTGGGAAAATCCTTGGCTTTGTCTTTATTCTCTTCGTTTAATCAAACCCATGAAAACCTAAGTATGGATCACAGGGTAGCAAGCAAATGCCCGCAACGCAAAAGTTAGCTTCAAGTCTCCTTTAACTCGTTACCACTTTTGTTTTTGATCTCTAGATATGCCTTCCTAACTGGCATTTTTAATAATTTTTACATTTTTATTTTATCCAGTATTTTTAGTGTTTTCAGCTGTAGGGCCAGTCATGTCATCTTTTAGAAATCATATTTACTTCTAATGCTATTAATAGGAACAGAATACTTAATGTGATTGTCAGTTATTTGTGGCATTAACAAATATTTGTTGAGCAATTAGTAAGTGCCAGACTATATTCTAAGTTATTAAGATTCAGCAATGAAGGGCTGGGGGAAAACCCTTACCTTCAAGGATTATATTCTAATAAACAAATAAAAGCATCTTGTGGATATGAAGAAAAATAAACATGGTAAGGATGACAGATGGTGACAAGGTACCAGTATTATTCTAAACTGGTAGTCAGGGAAGGCCTCTGGGATGAATAAAGTGAGATTCGAGCAGAGACCTTAAGGAAGTGAGAGAACTGCTTGGGAAGAACTACCCAGGCTGGGGGAGAACAAGTACAAAGACTCTGATGTAGAAAGGCAGGTCTTTGGTGGGTTTAAGAACAGAAAAGGGGTCAGTAGGGTGGAAGTAGAGTGAACAAAAGGGAGGACAGTAGAAAATGAGGTCAAATGGGCAGCAGCATGCCAGGTCATGTAGGGCCTTGCAGCCATAGTAAGGACTTTGAGAAGAGAAGCCATTACAGGTTTTGAGTAAAGGAGGACAGTCATCTGACATTATTTTGGTAGTTTACCTGTGGAAGTTGTCTGGAGAATAGAAGGCTGGGATGCAAGAATGGAAGCAGGAAACTGGTTTGCAGGCTCTGAAAATAGTTGCATAACTTGGACCAGGGTAGTAGCATTGAAGGCAATGAGAAGTGGTTGGATTATTTAAGAAAGAGGCAAAAGAATTTGCTAATGGATTGGAGATTGCATGTTGGGGAGGGAGACATAGAAATATAGACAAACAGACAGATAGACAAATAGGGAGGTGAGGAGGACTCCAAGGATTGTGACCTGAGAAGCTGGAGAAATAGAGTTGCCATTAGCACAAGGGGAAAGACTGCACGAGAAGCAAGTTTGTGGAGACAAGCAGGACCTCAGTCTGGCATGTGACATTTGAGATACTTCTAAATATCTGTGATGGTTAATTTTATGTGTCCAGTTGTAAGGTGTTTTTGAATGAGATTAACATTTAAATTAGTAAACTTTATGTAAAGAAGATTGCCCTCCATATGCGGATAATCCTCATCCCATCAGTTAAAGTCCTGAGTACAAAATAAAAAACTGCCTCCCCAAGCAGGAGGGAATGCTCCAGCTGACTCTCTTTGGACCCACTGGAACCTTCAGAACTCCTGATCTCCAGCCTGCCAGGCTCCACTGAAAAATTTGGATTTCTCAGCCTCCATCATCAGGTGAACTAACTCCTTATAAAATCAATCTTTCTTTCTCTCACACCTATTAATTCCATTTCTCTGGAGAACACTGACTAATACAATATCCAAATAAAAACAGTAAGAAGCAGCTGGATATGTAAATTTGGATTTCGGGGTGAGGTCTACATACCTAAATTTGTAGCACATTAACATTCAAATGGTATTTAAGGGATGAGACCAAAGGAGGAGACATGAAGAAGAAGAAACGTAGTCCCCAGTCCCAGTCTAGTGACTCCATTGTTTAGAAATTGGGAATATATAAAAGAACTAGAAAAGACTGACAGGAACATCCAGTGAGGTAGGGTGAGGATGAAGAGTGTATTACCAGAAAATAAGAAAGTGTTAAAAGAAAAGAAAGAAAGAAGAAAGACTAATCAGCTATATTAAACGATACTGACAGAATGTGGGAAATGAGATATCGCCAATATAAAGTCTGCTAAGTTTAATTAGCAAATACATATATCAAATATACAAAGGAGACATCTCCTGTAATGATCAGTGCTTCAAGTCAGCAGAAGCTATCATTAAAGCTTCTCAGTAACCTCTAGTTTACATCTTGCTACAAAAAAAACCCAATGTTCCAGTGCCTCCTAGTTCTTACACTATTCCCACAATACACTTTTATGATTTCTAGACTGTTGCAGCCCAGCTATGACAAGTCTATTTACGGTGTCTTCAATGGAATTAAATGATAGAGACTTAAAGATACACACACACACACACACACACACACACACACACACACACACACACACACACACACACAGCTGGGCTGTTCCTTAGCTGTAACCTAACATCTCCTAGCCGTAATCTCTCTCTGCTCCCAGAAGCACATCCACTTTTATTCATAGAAAAAATGTGGTCCATCAGCAATTCAATTAAGTTTCCAAGGCAACTCAAAGACAACCCCCACCATACCATTCAAATCTACTTTACACTAATAAGAAACTAGCTTCCAGCCTCCCCTGGAGAACATGGGTGAGACAAATGAGAATCAGGTGTAGCTCTTTGTTAACTAGGCAAATGAGGTGGGTTTTGAGCCCAGCACCTCTATCTAGATTGCAAAAATACCCTGTTTATTTATTCGGTCCCCAACACTAGACCTCAGCTGTTGTTCTGCCAATCTATTACCTAGATGATGAAAGTTGGGAATTCTAATTTGTAATTTTAAAGATATGCCTTTGACTCACTAACAGTTATATAAAATCTCATTGCAACATATATGAACATGTTTGTTCAACAAAATTAAGTGCCTACTTTATGCCTTGCATTATGGTAGCCACTGGAGATGATATGGTGAGAGAAACAGTCTTGACTTTTAAGGAGTGCACATGTGGAGGAGACCAAAACAATTACTGAACACTATGATAAGGACACTTGATATCTGGAGAAAACATGGGAGGCACCAAACTGGGGGAAAATGGGAGGCCGCTGGAAGATATTAAATAAGTAACATGATAACACTGCCAGACTAGAGAGGAGAAAGAAAGGCAGGAAGGATGCTACTGTTGTAGGTAAGGAAGATAAAAATGATTAATGTCTGTAACTAGGCAGTGGAGCTGCGGAAGAAGAGTCAACCAGAAGGTAGTGTAAATGGACACAGTGACTGATGGGCATAGGCGATCAGGGAGAAAGAGATGTCTAGTCTAGCATACCAGGCCAATACTGACATCATAATCATAACAGGTTTTGGTGACTGAGAAGGGAAGAGATGACTGTGGTTTTTGACTGTTGAGTTTGAGGTATAAGATATCTAAGTGGGATGTTCAGTACTCAATTGGATGCAAGATCTAGGACTCTCAAAAGGAGGTGGATTAGGCCCTAACAGTTGGCTCAGTGGTAGAGTGTCAGCCTGGCATGTGGATGTCCTGGGTTCAGTTCCTGGTCAGGGAACACAGGAGAAGTGACCATCAGCATCTCCACCCCTCCTCTCTTCCTCTATCTCTCTTTCTCTTCCTCCTGCAGCCAAAGCTCGATTGGAGCACATTGGCCCTGAGGATGGCCAAGGATGGCTCCATGGCCTCCGCCTCAGGCACTAAGAAGAGCTCAGTTGTCGAGCAATGGAACAATGCTCCAGATGGGCAGAGCATCACCCCCTAGTGGGCTTGCCAGGTGAGTCCTGGTTGGGGCACATGCAGAAGGCTGTCTCTCTGCCACCCCTGCTCTCACTAAAACAAAGTAAAAATATACTGCTCACAAAAATTAGGTAATATTTCAAAATGAATATGAAGTGATAAAAAAAGAAGCATTTGATCTATTTTTATTAAACAAGAACATCAGAAAAGCAAATGACAAGTCAAAGAAAGTTGTTCAGTCATGCAAATGAGATGCAAAACCAACTTTTATTTCATTGGTAAAAATGCACTATAAAAAAGGCTGAAAGTACTGCAGTATTTGCACATTCCCTGATCCCATAATTTTTGTGAACAGTGTACAAATAAAAATAAAAATGAGGTGGATTAGATATAAACATTTGGGATTAATCTTACTATAGTTGGTGGATTCTAGTTATACTGAATAGTGTATAGACTGAGAAGAGAGAAGAGCAGAGGGAAGAATTCTGGAATATTCTAATACTGAAGCCATGGCTAAAAAATCAGAAAGATAACCCTGGCCAGTTGGATCAGTGGTAGAGCATCAGCACAATGTGTGGAAGTCCCAGGTTCGATTCCCGGCCAGGGCACACAAGAGAAGCGCCCATCTGCTTCTCCACCCTTCCCCCTTTCCTTCCTCTCTCTCTCTTCCCCTCTTGCAGCCAAGGCTCCAGTGGAGCAAAGTTGGCCCGGGTGCTGAGGATGGTTCTGATTGCAACAGAGCATCGCCCCAGATGGGCAGAGCATCGCCCCCTAGTGGGCTAGCCAGGTGGATCCTGGTCTGGCACATGTAGGAGTCTGTCTCTCTGCATCCCTGCTTCCCACTTCAAAAAAAAAAAAAATTAATGAGAAAGATACCATTAACTTGTGAACAGGGAGTCAGGAAGCACAAGCAAGACAAAAACACTGATGCCATCAAGAAAATTTCTGAAAAAGAATGAAGTCAGTGGTGTTCTATACCACAGAGAAGTCAAGATAAGAATGAAAATTTATTCCTTGGGCTTACATGAGGAAAATAATCTCACCATAAATCACCTAACAAATGAGTAATTTAAGGTTCCTGTCATGTATTTATTGCTACAACCAAATAACCATATAACCATATTTTTTTTATGTTGTGGACTTTTTTTTTTTATTAAAAATTCCCCAAAGCAAATCTATAATTATTTCAAAATAAAAAGTTCTAAAAAAGTCTCAGAATACAATGCTTTTAAAGAGATCTAGAAGTGTTTACATTATTTCATTATGCCTCCCATCACCTAAAACAGTGCTCAGAAACATAAATATTCACAGGGGCCAGGCAAGCAAAATAAATGGTAAAGAAATCCCAGTGTAGAAAAGATAGAAACAAAACCTGGAGAGCAGATGTCCTTTCTAAAAGGAGCAGCCAGCCAATTCCCAATACATGGATGTAGAGGCTAGTCTTAACAGGTCACATGTTTAAGAAAAGAAATAAAAAAAATTAAAAAAAAGAAGGCAGAAATCTGAATTTTTAAATATGAAGTCTTCCAATTTTAAATGTAGCCAATTGATTTAAATGTTTTTCAAAATGCTTTGTGAACTTTCAATAGGTCCCAGGTAGCTCATGGACTGCCAGTTTCTTACCTTTACCTTAAAATATGTATAATATAGCATTTTACTAATGATAAAGACTCATGCAGCAAGAAAGCCAGATCTAGAATCTGGTTCTTCTTGTTCTAAAACTAGTATTTCCTTTGCTAGTGATTCTTTTTCTTTTTCTTCTTCTTCTTCTTTTCAACGTGAGACGAGGAGAGATAGAGAGAGACAGACTCCCTCATGTGCCCTGACAGGGTCCACCCCCACTCTGGGGCCACTGAGTCAACTGGCCAGGGTCTTGCATGTGATTCTACAACTTCTTTATCTAACAAAGGAAATATTCACTCAGGTTAGTCAGACATGCAAAAATCACAAAGTGCTATAGTAAATTCAGGAAAGATGGCATAAACTTCACATTTAATTAATCCAGATGCTCTGACTTTTCTGAAATGTTTCTAGGTAGAAGCTCCAGAAAATAAATTACTGATGACTAATCAATTGTTTATTTCTCACAAATTCTGCTTTAAATGTATAGGACAGAGTTGTAAGCTATTTTTAAACAAAATTACAACTTAACAAATGTCTGTATCTATATAAAGTTTTTTTTAAATTACATCAGGCAGATATTTTTAGTTTCTGGAGAAAAGTTTAATTATTGCAGGGCTGAGAGAAAACTGGATTTAAGTCCCAAAGCTTTAATACAGACTATCCCTACCCATTTTTTGAACACATAACTGTGATTATACAATTTCCTGTTAAGTAATGATAGATTGCAAGCCTACAGAAGGATCGGGATACACATTTACATTATTTCAATAAATGAAACATAGAGGTAAGTGACACTACTTCAGGAAGAGAAAGCTAGTGTAGCTAATTATCTTTCCTATTAATAGTCATCTAAAGGAGATATCATGCTGATTTTGAGGGAACCGGTAAGTCTGCCACAAAGCCAGCGGAGACGTGTTCTGACTTCAGGTCCACAGCTGAGATTCCGTGAACTGAAAAGGAATCGTTCTGAATCCCTCCTCTAAGGAGTTAACGTACTCCTTTGTAAAGCTACTTTTCTCTGTAATCATAATAAACATCACTTATGTCCTCGTAGTCCTTAGTTAAGCCACCTCAACTCAATTACAGACACGTGTCCTGTTTTATTTTCCTGTGGGGAATTGCAAATTGATTTGAACTTAACACATCTCCTGTGCAAGGAGAGGCAAATTCCGCCGGGTAGGTGCAGCGGAATCAATTCGGCGCCAGGGTCGTCTGATCTAGCTGCGTTTGCCCAGGCTCGACTCCAGATCCAAACCCATCAGCCTTGACAACGCAGTTTGTCACAAGACCAGGAAGAGTGGCCTCAAGGTGTCAGCGGGCCCTACTCGAACTTTTGCCTAGGCTCGGACGAAGGCGATAGGAAACCAATGGCAGGACCGCGTTTCCTGACTGAAATATTATTTATAGCCAGTGCTTGAAGAAGCCAAAGACGACAACAGCTGAGCTGCAGCGCAGTGCCACCGTCATGCAAGCTGGTCACACACCGCTCACCTTCACAGTCGGCCCCCGGCTGCCTCCCGGCCCCCTGGCCCTGCGCCTGCAACAGATTGGGAACCCAAAGCCCGGCGCAAAAGGCCATTATTGCGGCTGGACTCGCGCACCACATGTTGAGCGAGCAGCTCTAAAGGCCGCGGCCACCTGAACCCACAGGTAGCCGCGACGCTATCGCCGGACTCTTGCTACTGGACGCTGGCGAGCAAAGCGAGCCAGAGGTTGCTAGGGCAAATGACGCAATTCAACTCACAATTTCCATTGGTTCTCACTAAGGGGGCGGAGCGAAGGAGCCTTTTTTCCCTCCTCCCCTCCCCACTCCGACTGACGCGTGCGCACTACAGCACACGCTGTGTCACTTCAGTAGGGCGGGGAGAGACGCACTAAAGCCATTCGTCTACTGCCCGTGCGAGAGGCGGGACCTTCACGCTGATTGGTGATAACTAGCGAGGCCGCGGCGTTTGGACCGGACGCTGTGGGCGGGCGGGAACGTGAAGTCTCCGCGGTGCCTGATGGGGATATTGGGAACTGGAGACCTGTAGCCAGCCAGGGACTACTCTTTACTACTGCCGCCCTCTCTGCCGCCTAATGGCGGCCATCGGAGTTCACCTGGGCTGCACATCAGCCTGCGTCGCTGTCTATAAGGTGAGGAAATTGGGGGCTGGACAACGGCCCTAATGTCAGCTACTCCGTTCTCTGAGTGTGGGGCCAGGTCCTTTAGTTACCTACGGCGTTGTGAACCGCGTGTGTCCGGCCTAGGAACGTAGCGCTGAGAGGAGTTACTGCGGTGAAGTTTTGAGGCTAAGGGTCAGGGGGACGTGGTCTCGTTCCCTGCGTCCCCGGAAAGTCGGCTGCGCCCTGGCAGAGGATCGTGACGACGCCGGCGCTCGGGGTCCCAGGGACGTCAAGGCCGCGGGAGGCCCGGAGGGGTTTCGGGGAAGTTGTGGGCGCGGCAGGCTTGGGGATGGGGGCGGTCCCGGAGACGTCAGGGCCGCAGGAGACCCGCAGCAGTCTAGAGGAGATAGTAGCCCAGGTTTCTGGTGTGTAGGTTTCTGGACGTTTGCCAGGAATGGGTGGGATGGCCGCGATCTGGAATTGGAGCTGTTGATCCCGCGCAGCGTGTGAAGCGAGTTAATGGTGCGTGGTCTACTGACTTGGCCTTTGTAGAAATTAAGAGAGTTTAACAAGGAGTTGTGGCCTTCCTTTCATCAATGGGGAGGTGGAAGGTATAGTAATCCTGAACTGCCCTGACACTAGACTCGCGTTTAAATGTCAAATGACCTGTAAGAAAAAGTCAGAGATGAGGCTATTCATCATATGTAGAAAAGGAACGAAAGGTGTATTTGCAGAGGAAAGAGAAGTAGAAAGGATGGCGTAATAAGACTTATCATTATAGAAAAGTTGTTACGTTTGTTCCAATAGTATTGACTATGCATACAAGACAAAAAAAAATAAGAGGCAGTTCTTCATGGACTTGTTGGCCTTATATAAAAAATAGGAAATTAATAGTGGCAATTACACTTACTAGTTAAAAATATTAGTAGAGTCATTTTTCTTTCCACATATATGTCAAAGTAACACTGGCCCACATATTTCTGAATATGTCTAATGAGACTATACATTTCATTCAAAATAACTAACGTAGTTATGTACTTTTCTCTAGGATGGCCGGGCTGATGTGGTTGCAAATGATGCAGGTGACAGAGTTACTCCAGCTATTGTTGCTTACTTAGAAAATGAAGAGGTACTATATTCCCCCTCATTTTTGTGCTTTGAAATAAGTAAAAAATTCCATGCGTTGTAATATATTGCTCTTTTTCAGGTTGTTGGATTGGCAGCAAAACATAGTAGAATAAGAAATATTTCAAATACAGTAATGAAAGTAAAGCAGATCCTTGGCAGAAGGTATGGCATAAAATAGTATTTTTACAAATGGTAATGAAAATGTGTTTATACATTCTTAGCGTAATGTGGAGGGAAACTAGAAACACCATTTATTTTTTTGTTGTTTTTTATGACAGAATCATTTCAAAGAGTACCCCAGTAGACTGGGTTTGGGTTTTTTAGTTTGTTTTTAATGACTAGTGTTTAGTCTTCTCAAGGATGGGATTCACTCAGACATTTGTTTCTTGCTGGCAGGTCTGTTTGTATTGATAAATGCCAACATTACTTTAGTTTTGACAGTTTGTATCCTTCAGAGGTGGTATTTGGACTTTGTACATTTATATATTTTTTACTTGGGGAACTTCACAGATTCTGTGGGAATTTACAACTTCTTTACACTGCAGTCGATTTTTGCTAAATCTATTACATTTGCTCATGATTTATGTAGACACTACAGTTTTCTTCTCAGGTCCTTCTGTGACACTTTCTGGGAACTAACTTTTCCAGTGGCTTACAAATTTAATCACTAGAGGAACAGCTTAATTAATGTCTTAAGTAAGAATCAGGTTAATCATCTGTTGTAACTTTTAATTAAAAGATTAAAACTCCTGCTTCCCTAAACTCATGTGTCCTCAAATTATAGATTACCGTAGTAATTAGAGAGTTTCATTTTCACTGGAAGAGTAGTGCTTAATATAGTGTTTTTAAGTTTTCAAAGTGCTTTCACATCTGTTATTTTACTTAATTCTCTCAAATTCCTGTAAGCTTGGTAACCCTCCCCGTTTATGGATGAGAAAATCAAGGCACATAGAAGTTAGGTATTCTTAAATTTGTTAGGGGAGTGAACTAGATAGGACTAAAGTTCAGGACTTCTAAGCCTTAGCCCAGGTTGTTGCCTTTATATGTTGTTTGGTTGCAAATTTAAATAGAAATTTTCTTATGTTGATTTTAGGATTATAGATTAAATTTAATATTTATTTTTTATACATACAGATATTTTTTTATTTTTTTTATTTTTATTTTTTACAGGGACAGAGAGAGAGTCAGAGAGAGGGATAGATAGGGACAGACAGACAGGAACGGAGAGAGGTGAGAAGCATCAATCATTAGTTTTTCATTGTCGTTGTGACACCATAGTTCATTGATTGCTTTCTCACATGTGCCTTTACCACGGGCCTTCAGCAGACCGAGCAACCCCTTGCTAGAGCCAGCGACCTTGGGTCCAAGCTGGCGAGCTTTTTGCTCAAGCCAGATGGGCCTGCACTCAAGCTGGCGAGCTCAGGGTCTCAAACCTGGGTCTTCCGCATCCCAGTCCGACGCTGCCTGGTCAGGCCAGATATTTTTTATTATCCCTTACCTGTGTGTAGTTAATCTGAACTTGGCATTTTTTCTCCTTAGGATAGCAATTCACTAAGCCAAAATCCATAGTATTTTAGAAAGAATTCAAATTTTTGTGGTGATGATAAATTAATTGTTGTCAGAGATGTTCAAATTATAAATTCTGAAAAAAAAGGAGGGAGTTATAGATGGATGTTGAAGTTAGATTCACTGTAAGCAGCCATGTTTTTATTTATTGAATTTTTTATTTTAAGTAATTGTAATACTGTTGTATAAAAATAATATTGCAGAAAGATGCTGTATACAAGTGGATTTACCACTTTCTCCCAATGATAACATCTTATAAAATTTTAGTATGGTGTCACGACTAGATACTGGCATTGACAACAGTCAAAATACAGAACATGTCCATAGATCTGTCTACTGATAGCCATATTTGTTTTATGCTGCTGTTTTGGGGCAGGCATTTAGAGTGATGATGTGGTTGTCTGTTATACATATTATGCAGAAAACTTTGCATTACTTTAAGCTTCCTTTTCTGGCCCTAAAAGTTATCTTTTAGTGAAGGAATGCAATGGTGAAAGTCAGATGGGTAATGCACAGTCACAGCATACTGCTTAGGCTGAGGTTAGTGAGAGATAAATGCCCTTTAGACACACTGCCTCACCATGGTCCTGCTAGCACTTCTCCAAAGTAAGCTACCTTATGCTCCAGGTATTTTCCACTTCCAAGACTTGTCTGTCTACTTACAAGACAATGATGATTTTTACAGATACACAGTTGTACTAGATTTCAGCTTTGGAAACATTCTGGCCTTTGTGGAGGAGCCAGTCCCCTTGTTTTCAAGTCAGTAAGTCCCTTTTTAGCCCCTGGTCCAGTGTCCATCCTGTATGAACTCCCAAAGTTGGGCTTTCTCAGTCTTGGCATCCTGCCTGTTTGTGACCTACTTACAGGTAGCACTGCTTAACTTGCTGCCACAATTATCCTTATACCCTTCCTGTAACACTCATTCCCCTGTGGCCTTCCAGCCAGAAATTTGGTACTTGGACCTGGCTTCTCAGCAATTATCCCTGAAAGGGAAGAATCTGCAGGCTCCTGGATATAGACTGAAAGCACCCAGAGCTTCCCCTCGCCTTCTGATTTGCACCTTGCTGCCCAGGAGCTTTCTTCAGATAGCATTCCTTCCCAGTTCACTATGGCCAGTTCCAATAGCAGTGCTGGCATCCGGTGGTCCAGACAGGAGACTCGAACTCTTCTCTCCATACTAGGCGAGGCAGAGTATATTCAGCGCCTCCAGACTATGCATCACAATGCAGATGTCTATCAGGCTGTGTCTAAGCGAATGCAGCAGGAAGGCTTCCGCCGCACCGAACGCCAGTGCCGCTCCAAGTTTAAAGTTTTGAAGGCATTATATTTAAAGGCGTATGTTGCCCATGCCACAAGTATGGGTGACCCACCACACTGTCCGTTTTATGATACATTGGATCAGCTTCTCCGGAATCAGGTAGTGACTGACCCAGACAACTTAATGGAGGATGCTGCTTGGGCCAAGCACTATGATCAAACCTCAGTGGCCTCTGATACTCCAGGGGAAGAGGGAACCAGCATTCTGAGATCAAAAAGGACTCAGGCAGCAGATCATCAGCCTGCCTTGAAAACAGTTGAGGAACCTGATGAGGATTGTCAACTGAGAGTCAGTGACCAGATGCGAGAAACCAGTGACCTTGAGGACTCCTGGGATGAATCCTCAGGTGCAGGTAATTCCCAAACGTGAGGGACTGGGGTCCCAGAGTCACTTGGTTCTAAACAGCACTATATGTTTAGATGATGTTCTTTTTACCATCATCCCTGTTTTGTTCTGTTGCCCTTTTTAAAAAACCTAATGGTAAGATAAGGGGCTCCAGGTATTTAAAAGCTATGACCCTAGTTAGTTAAGGTATTAGGATTCTTTAAACGTAGAAGTACCTTTTAGAACCAAACTGTTTTAGCGTTATTTATAATGGGTCCTTAGGCATTTGTGGATATAGAGTGGGTTGGATGATTAAGTGGAAAGGGGCTCAAGAAGGCAAGGGAAGGTTTTGGAGGTAATACTACAATGGGCTAGAATGTCCAGATTAAGAAAATGCATTCCTCCCAGTCCCTTTTGGAAAGAGGCCTTTCCAGAAATGACCACAGTTTGGTAATTGTCTTTCAACTGTGCTTCTGGCTCCATGCATTCCCTGAACAGGAATGTCTTATCTGCAACATTGTTGCTTTGTTTTTCAGGGTGCTCTCAAGGGACCCCCAGCTACAGCAGCTCCCACCACCTTTTCAGAGGTGCAGTTGCTCCCTGTCAGAGCAGCCCCATGACCAGACTGGGTGCGTCCGGTGAGCCCAGTCCCTGCACCAGCACCAGCCGAAACACTCCTGGGGTGGCCTCCACACAACAGCCTCCTCCAATGTCCTCCTCTGGAGTTCCTTATGTTTTTGGTGGTGTCAGGCCTTTGACCAATGAGCCCCCTCCAAGGTGGGCAAGACGAAGAAGGCGGTCAGTGGCCAGGACTATTGCAGCTGAATTGGCAGAAAACAGGAGGTTGGCCCGAGAACTTTCAAAGCGTGAGGAAGAAAAACTGGACAGGCTGATTGCTATTGGTGAGGAAGCCAGTGCTCAGCAAGACACAGCCAACGAGCTCCGCAGGGATGCTGTGATCGCAGTCAGACGCTTGGCGACAGCAGTGGAAGAGGCAACCGGTGCTTTTCAGCTAGGGCTTGAAAAATTGCTTCAGAGGTTAATTTCAAATACCAAAAGTTAGGAACTGATTATAAAAGGCTGTATATCCTGAACTGATAGAAACCCAGATCCAGCACTTGCCTTTTGGTACCTTGGCTTTTTTCCATTTCCTCAGAAAAAAGAATGGATGAGCCGTAAATACTCAGAGGAGTAGGGATATCCGTGCTAGTTGCTTTTCCCAAACTTCTCCACTAACTGAAGGACTTCAGATATGTGAGAGGTGGCCTAATGGAAAATAGACGGAGCCAAGTTCAGAGAGCTAGTTAGCCCAGGCTTTGTCACTGACATGAGACAGTTTAGTTTACCTCTGTACACCAGTTTCCTCATCAGTAAAATGGGAACTGGGCAACAGTTCCTGACCTGCCTACCTCACAGGGTTGTTGTGAGGATCAAATGGCTAATAGATGTGAAAGGGTTAAACGTTTAAAAGCACTATACATGTGAGTGATTCACGTTTATGACCTTAGCTAAGATGAGGCGAGGGTGAGGTGCATTATTTGACACGATATAGAATTATGGTTGTCTACCATGATTACCTCGTTGCTTGAGTATTTGTTTAACTTGACTGCTTTCTGGAGTTTAAAGTCTATTTCTTTTTAATTCCTCTATACTCAAGACTACTGTCGACACACCTGTTGTATTTATACTTGTTTCTCATTTTCACTGCTGTGTCTAGGACATAACTACTGGTAATCATTCAGTAGGTAAACCATCTTTCCTTTTTAATAGTCTCTATAAGGATATAATTCAGAACTGATAGGGAATCACAATTGTGTGTTATGATTCACATTAATATAATGGGATTTTGGTTGTTTTACAAAATATTAAATATAAGTAAATTCTTTGCATTTCATATTATTTGGGTGCCTTACATGCATAAATATACATCTTTAAGTTTGGGTTGCTATTTGAACATCATGGAAAGAATTTGGAATATCAGTTTCCTAACTGCTTTTCACTGATTTCATTCTTTTCTGTTAGCCTTGTTTCTGTCTCATGTGTTACAGAAGACAATCCCTAGAAAACTTATTTTCTAGGGAACTTTGCAAAGTCACTTTTTCTCACACGGTGCAGACAAAAGGTCACCTAGTTAGTGGCATATAGTGGAAGAGAACAGCTTTGGGGACAGTTGAAGGTGGCGTGAATAAAGACCACCAGACCACCTACAGTAGATAACTTCCTTTAGGCACAAACTAAACAGATAGTTTCCGTTACCCCCCAAAAATACACCCTTTGGGATGTAAACAGGTGTTGAGCCATATTTTCAATTTTAAAAGTTTTCTTCAATCTAGAGACAAAAGAAAAAATGAGCATGTTGGGAGAGGTTTTATATTTTGTAGACTTGAGTGCATAATGCTGGAAATACAAATTATTGAAGAAACAGAACAATGGAAACATACCTGGGACCATGAATAGATAGCAAGCAAGTGAGCTGCTCTGATGAGTGGGTAATAAATGTAGGGGGCAGCTAGTGTTGTAGCATACACTGGAATCTATTTAGACCTCCTCGTAGGTTCTAATCCTGTCCCAGTTACATTGACAAATCATTTTAATTATTTTAGGCCATTATATGGAGGGATATGTGTCAGTTATAACTAGATATAGGTAGAATTTTTGGAAAAACAGGCAAGTACTTGGTAAAGAATTAGACATTTACTATATTAAGGGTAGCAAAATACAGAGGCAAGGATTTATTTGAGATAGGGGAAGTACTAAACTGGAGTTAAACTTTGGAGGTAGTATTGTGAAAAGCTAATTGGTGAAGTAACCTTAATGTGGGAATAAAACTAAAGGTAAAGGTCTTAAAGAAGTAAACAGAAAAATAGGCAAAATATAGTTGAGAGGAAGGAAGTTGTAATAAGGGGACTTTGTATGAAAGAAAACAAGTCCAGAAATCCTGCTTAAGTTCTAGGCCCCACCATTACTACCTGTGTATCCTTAGATGGGTCATATCACCATTCTGTAACTCAGGATCCTCACCTATAAAGGGGGAAACTTAGTAATGAACTTACTTACCTACCTTGCAGAATGTTGTGAGGGTCAGATGAACAGGAATGTAAAAACGCCTTCACACATGGAAGGCTCCATACTGTGACAGTAGTGAGAAACCTGTAGGACATCAGTGCTGGTGTGTATGAGATCCAAGGGCCTGTTAACTGTGCGAGAGACATTTAAGGAAAGGAGGAAGAGAAGATGGCATTGTTGTGGTAAAGGTTGTGATTCAATGGTAGGATTAAAGCTCTGCCTCCTAAAAACCTTGATGTAAATGAGGTGCTATGTCTCCCAGCCTCCCACCACCCTTTGTTTTTCTGTTACATAATTAATCCTGATGTGGACAAATAAAGTTTTTCCTTGTATGTAGTTGTGGGTCAGTTCGCTACTTCCTGGCGCTATCCGTGAGCATTTATTATCACCTGCATTCTCTGCTCTCTGCTTTTCTGCTAGCTAATCTCCAGGGTCTTGCTAATACGTGGCCCCAAGAGCTATATGTGCTTTCTGCCTTCACATAAGTGAGCCCTCTTTGCATAGCAGTTGAGAAATAATTTTTCATTCCTAAGAGTTCTATAAATTCCATAAAATATCTTTTCCAAGAAAATATCTTGTCTGAGTGGTAGGTAGCCTACACATAATAGGATAAATTTTCCTAATTGGCTTAAATTCTATTCTAAAAAAAACCAAGTGGTAAATATTGTGCACAGACTTTAATATTAGTGCAAAAAATTACTATGGGCACACTTCTTTTTTTCTTATTCTTAAAATATTTGTCCAGGATGTAGTTTAAATACTAGGTTTAAAAAAGGGAAGAAAGGAGGGTTCAATGAAAAGAATACTTAACTTTGCATTGAAGATCTGGATTCTGGCCAGTACTCATTAGTTACCCTGTTACTTTGGCCAAACTACTTACCTATTTCCTCTTTACCAGTTTTTAGGTGATAGAGAAGAAAGTATGAGGAATGTGTAAGTATTCAGACAAAGTTCTAAGCCAAATGAGTCGATTTTAAATCTCTGTCTTTATCATATTTATACAGAGTAGGTTCATCAGATGTTCAGTAACCCTTCAGCAATTAGCCATTAAGTTTTAGCTCTTATTAAACATTTAAGACTGGTCTCTGAACAGGATAGACACATCCTCTAGGAGGAAGGGTTTAGGGGAAGGATTTACTTCATCTTAATTTCTTGATGAATTTAAGCCGAGGATCAAACTCCTATTTTTGCCCAAGTGGTAGAGGTACTTAAATCATACACCATCTTACTCCAAGGCAGTCAAGTAAAGTGTGAACAACCACACCCTGTTAGAGGAGACCTAGGATCAAATACTGACTCTGCCCCTTAATAGTTTATAAGTCATTGACGTTCTATGTACCTGTTACCTCTAAATTGTACCTGTCAAATTAACTCCACTTAGGTATTGTGAAGATCAAGTAAGGTAATAAATGTGAAAACATAGTCTGCATAAGTTGGTATTACTATTTTGAGCAACTTAACTAATTTTTTTCACTGCCATGCACATTTATTTAGTACCCATTTTAGGATATTATAGATCGATCTGTTTATAGTACTGATTCATACTTATGGTATTAAGCATGCTGGTTTGCCCTGAATTTGCAATCTTACTTCCTTTGTCCTTTTTATCTCAGTGGTTGGGTCTTCAGGATTACAGATGGGAGAGTATATAACGAAATCATAAATCACCTCAAATGTATAGCATATCAATAGCAAAATCAGGACAAGTAATAGCTGTTTACTTTCAAAAGCAAAGATTAACACTTTAATAGAGCATTGTAAATATCCATACATTTAATCCTATCATCTGAATACTTGAAATTTAAGCAACTTAATTTTGTTTATATTTTTGTGTTTTGTTCAGTGGTTTTGAAAAATAGAGTGTTTTTTAAACCTTACATATGAACAATACTGATTTTAATATTTAACTATCTTTATCTTTATGGACAGCTCTGATGACCCACAGGCTCAGAAATACATCACAGAAAGTAAATGTTTAGTGAGTATGGTTCTATTATTACTTACCTATTATACAAAGTAATTGCTAAGGTGCTAACCTATAATCTTGGTTTGGAACTTTGTATTTTTATTAAAATTATTCCTTATTTAACACACTTATAATTTCCTTATAGGTCATGGAAAAAAATGGGAAATTACGATATAAAATAGATACTGGAGAAGAAACAAAATTTGTTAACCCTGAAGATGTTGCCAGGCTGATATTTAGTAAAATGAAAGGTATTGAGCCAAAGAGAAAAATCTTTTAAGAGTTGACCTTTAAAAGTTAGATGTCTTTTCTTGTCCTGGGGTGAATCAGATGATTGAGCAGATTAGCAATAAGGACACCTAAACTCTGTTGTCTGAGGGGGCCACTAATTGGCCATGTGACCCTGGTTAAATGACTTACTTTCCCTGACTTTGGTTTCCCTATAAGTAATGTAAATGGATTGGGCTAGATTAGAATTTTCAAAACTTCATAAGATGAAGTGGTCAAATAAATGCAATGAAGAGTGAATATTGTATCTCCCTCCTTAAGATTGACAGTACAGCTTGACCAGGCGGTGGCGCAGTGGATAGAGTGTCGAACTGGGATGCGGAAGACCCAATGTTCGAGACCCCGAGCTCATCAGCTTGAACGTGAGCCCATCTGGCTTGAGCAAAAGCTCGCCAACTTGGACCCAAGGTCGCTGGCTCTAGCAAGGGGTTGATCTGTCTGCTGAAGGCCCGCAGTCAAGGCACATGTGAGAAAGTAATCAATGAACAACTAAGGCGTTGCAATGAAAAAACTAATCATTGATGCTTCTCACCTCTCTCTGTTCCTGTCTGTCTGTCCCTATCTATCCCTCTCTCTGACTCTTTCTCTGTCCCTGTAAAAAAAAAAAAAAAAAAAAAAAGATTTACAGTACACTCTCAACAATATTTAGACAGATTGAGTAGGTCTGTTTTCATCACCACTTCAGGTGAGGGCTGGAGCTGAGTGGAGTGTTTTCTGGATCCATTTAGGAAATTTTAGAGTAGATTATTTTTAAAGCTCACATCAGCTCTGGAATTATGTTTTGAACTTGTGGGATAGAAGGCAGCCCTGTAATGTGTTGAACTAACATTATGCTGTTTGTCTTTACATTGACACATGAGAAGCTCATTCTCAATGAAACCAGTCTAATTAAGAAAATGGGTAAAACTTTGAACCCAAGAGCCAGGCACTATGGAAAGTACCTAGTTCTGCATCCACAGACTATACCCAAACCGCAAAAAGTAGTGCATGATTTAAGAGAGCAAGAGAAGAAAATCAATAGGGTGGGACAGTCAAGTGAACTGGAAAATCTTTATAGTGATGAGATCTTTGCTGCAAATTGAAAAACCTCAAAGTATCACTTGGCATATTTTTGTGTCATCAGAATTTATTTTTATATACAGAAACAGCACATTCTGTCTTGGGCTCAGATGCAAATGACGTAGTTATTACTGTTCCATTTGATTTTGGAGAAAAGCAAAAAAATGCTCTTGGGTAAGTATAATATGGGTTTATCATTATTTGCTTAGTTACAAGAAATACAAGTTTCACAATATCACCATATAGTAAAAAGTAAAATTGAATTTGAATATCTTTTGGGCAGTAAAACTGTATTGTAAATATGTGTCTGCGTATTTGTAAATAATATGGTAAAAAGTATGTTAATCATAAATTTTTTCTATCTTTTATGAAATGTCAAGAGAACATAAAATTAGATGTACTTTCTTAGCTGTTTTGATTGGAAATGTTTTTAATTACAAGGTTAAGTATTATTTATGAATCCACTTTAGTTTTATGTATTAGGATTTATGGTAGAATTACAAAAAAATATGCAATTTTAGAATATGTTTGCAAGTATTCACCTTAGATCTTAACATCTAAACAAAAAGTTGCATTTAGTTTTTACAGGTCATTAAGCAGATGTTATTGAAGATTCTAGAATGCATGCCTTTGCTTGTGGGATAGAGTTCCACATGGGGCTTTGGAAAGCATCTCAGTTGCTTCAGGGGCAGAAAATTGCTTTGTTTACTTGAACTTGTGGGATGTTTAAAACTGTGATGTTAAAAAAATTGAAAATTTGTAAAATGTATTATAAATTTGTCTTAATCTCTTTCTAAAGTTCATAAGCATGGGCGTTTTGAGAGCTTTCTTTTTCTTTTTCAATATAAGCACATGTTATTTTCTTTGTTAAGAAAAAAGACTCTGAACATTATTATTTTAAATGGGAAGTCATCTCTTACAGAATTATATCCATTTCTTGTGTTCTGTTATCTTGCTTCGTAAGCTCATTACTGCTCATGTTCTAATTAGGAAATCTTACTTGCTATTGCATAAAATCTTTAGCAGAGCATTTCTAAAATGTAGATAGACTTTAAGATGTTTGATATGAAATTCATTAAAAGCAAATTGTCCACAGGGAAGCAGCCCGAGCTGCTGGGTTTAATGTTTTGCGGTTAATTCATGAACCATCTGCAGCTCTACTGGCTTATGGAATTGGACAAGACTCCCCCATTGGAAAAAGGTAAAAACCGTATTTGCAGCTTTAAGTTTTTCAATGCAGAAAACATTTTAGATTATAGAAATTATATTAATAGAGATTATTTTAAAATGCAGTGGTCCTAAGCCTTTGTGAATGAAAAGACATAAAATCCTCAACTAAGGTTTTCAAATAGATGAAAAAGATGTCCTAGGAAAGCAGAGAAAGGACATACAAGACAAAAGATTGAGCTTTTCTGCCCTCTTCTTCTCACCCACATTTTTTCTCTTTAATGGAGGAAGATTTGAAATGTGTTAGCCCAGCCACCTTCCAACTCAATCTAAGACACGTAATTTTACTACCAATTTCAATTATTAAACATGTTTATAACCAGTATGTAGTTTTATATACAAACCATCCTGACAAGAGATGGCAAGAAATCTAGGATGGGGATTTAAGAATTCTTTTGATTATAGAACAAACATACTCCTAATTTAGTTGTCAAACTTTTCTTAATAAGCCTGACACAGCATGCAACTTTAGGGAAATTAATTCTGATGTGTAATTTTCCCTAATTGTTTCATCTCATTCATATCTCACAGTTTGAGTAAAGAAATTAATATGCATAAGTCACTAGGAAATTATTTTTAGGTAAACTATATAAATGTAAAATATCAGAAATTATGAATTTTGATACATAGGAAATTAGCTACTAGCCTTGAATATGTTCATTTTATATGTTATTACAGTAGTAACTTGGATAATAACATAAAAGTCCTATATTTAATTCTCTTACAATTCACTATAATCACACATCTTCATTTGAAAAGTAGGTGTTTTAAACTCTGGTTACTCAGAAGAATACAATTTTAACAGCATGACTAAAGAAAAAATAATTTTGACTTAAAATCAGAAAGTTTGATTTCTAGGCTTGATTCATCACCTAGTGATGACCATGGAAAATTTACTCATGTGAAATGTTGTTTCATTTGTGATATAAAGGGATTAAATTAAGTGACTTCTTTATGTAAGAAGTCCAACTGAGCTTTAAAATGTTGTGATTCTTTTATAACTTACTCATGTTCTGTCTTTTTTAAGCAATATTTTGGTGTTCAAACTTGGAGGAACATCCTTATCTATCAGTGTCATGGAAATTAACAGTGGATTATATCGTGTTCTTTCAACAAACACTGATGATAACATCGGAGGTATACATTTTACAGAAACCTTAGCACAGCATCTAGCTTCTGAGTTTCAGAGGTATTAATGGATTTAATGATATATTTTGATTGAAGTTTCCCTTTACTTTCTTTTCCCTAATTTATTTGAGATTGCTCTGCTTCAAAGGAAGATAATTTTTCTCAATGTACTGGATATTAGTGTCTAGAGTTAATGGCTATCCAGGCAGATATGGAGAAGCAGAAGCCAAGCCCAGTCCAGTGTGCTTGGATTTTTAAATTTAGTTATTACTAGACAGTGAACTATGTGAACTTGGATCTCAAGTTTGATTTCTTAATTCTTCATGTGCTGCTCTAATGTCTCAATGAAGAAGGTTAAGGACACTGAGTCCTCACTACCTTATGAATGGTTTTGTTTTTTTTTTACAGGGACAGAGGGACAGAGAGTCAGAGAGAGGGATAGATAGGGACAGACAGATAAGAACAGAGAAAGGTGAGAAGCATCAATCATTAGTTTTTTGTTGCCGTTGTGACACCATAGTTGTTCATTGATTGCTTTCTCACATGTGCCTTGACCACGGGCCAGCGACCTTGGGTCCAAGCTGGTGAGCTTTTGCTCAAGCCAGATGGGTCTGCGCTCAAGCTGGCAAGCTCGGGGTCTCTTACCTGGGTCGTCCACATCCCAGTCTGATGCTCTATCCACTGTGCCACCAACTGGTCAGGCCTTCTGAACGGTTTTTAAAAGTTTAGGTCTGATGAGGATTACATTGTTATAGTCATATTCCAGGGCATGAGTGAAGTATTTATTTAATTACTTATCCACTACTACAAGGAATATTTTACTTTTGTTACAAGATGTTATTAGTCCATTCAAAATTTTAATCTTGTTTGGCATATCAAGAGCCAAATATATAAAGGTTATATTTTGGACCTATTGCTCTAAAAAATGTAGCTGAAACAATGTTTTCATTAGTTTGGCTAAACTGGGTAAAAGAAGTCTTGAAAAGGTGGTAATTTTTCACTTGTTAAATAAAGACCTATACCACTTTTGTTATAAAGATGTTTCAACTCAAGGTAGAGCATTATTAATTTTACTCCCAATTCCAATTATGAAATATGTGTAGAAACAAGGCCATTGATTACTATTTATCAAGCTGTATTAATAAACTTTGGAGGTAGAGGAACTATAATTTTACATATCTTGTATGTGTCAAATTTCTTTGAAGAAGCACATCGTTTTTTTAATGCTCGACAGATAATTTCATACCATTAAACAATGTGCTGCAGTTGTAAAGGGTGAAATATGAGACTTGGTTATTTTATTCTTCAACCTCCATTTGTCTCATTAGTAAAAAAAAATGACAGCTACTCTGCTATCTACAAAGTACACTCTGTTATTAAGGATACAGAATGCAACAATTCAGATTATTAAGTATATTGGTTATTGATTTTTCTTGAAGAAACACTTCCTTTAATTACAGAGAATTTTCTTCAGAAACGTTGGAGGATTGGAAGCCAGATACTAAAACCTGGGATTAATACTGCTTTATGAGTTGCTTATTATTCTAGTAGGGATTACCCAGAGATTATTTATAATAAGTTTTAAATTACCTAGTAATTTTTAAAGTTTAGAGACTATATTTTTAATTTAGATCCTTCAAACATGACATCAGAGGAAATGCCCGAGCCATGGTGAAATTAATGAACAGTGCTGACATTGCAAAACATTCTTTGTCAACCTTGGGAAGTGCCAATTGTTTCCTTGACTCATTATATGAAGGTCAGGATTTTGACTGCAATGTATCCAGGTAAAACTGAATTTCTAACAACTTTTATAAAACTGTCAAGTACATTCTTATTTAGGTAATTTTCTCAGTTTAGGTTTTTTGTTTGTTCACTTGAGATTTTTTTGCTGTCTAAAAAAGGAAAGCCTTCTTGTCTTTACTTCTGGGATCCAGTTTTTTATCTTAATAAGCAACTGTTGCCAAAGTAATTATGTCAGTTGTGATTGCTTGTTGTTTGCAAATAGCAGTGTGTGACAGAGGCATTCTAGATCTGTTAAAGAAAGATGAGAGGAGGCTTAAGTTTGAGACTTTCAGATTTCTCTTAATAAATGGCAATCCCTCCTATATGTCCCATACTTCTTTGCTGCTTAAATTTGATGGGAGGCTTACACATGTTCAATGGTTGTTTCTTGTAACTTAATGGTTAACACTGTATAGCAGCCTGTATTCTAAGTATCAACTTGTTGAATCCTTAGAACAACCCAAAGAGGTATTATTGTCTTTATTTTACACATGAGGAAGCTGAAACAGAGAGAGGCTTTATTACATACTTACCCAAGGTTACATAACTAGTAAATGATAAACCTGGGATTAAAACCAGCTAGTTTGACCCTAGAGTTCATACTCTTTAATTATTACACTACACTAAAGATTGATATTTATCTTGGTTTTATTTGCTATGTCATCCATCGTCAAAATTTTAAATATTAATGGGTTTTATGACATTCAATAAACACAAGTATAATGTGCATGAAATTGTTTTTAATACCCATGCCTTTTATGTAATCCAAAACATTGGTTACAAGTGATTGCACTTTTACTCAGAAAGTCCAAAGGGATAATGCTGCCTCATTTTACATTGTATATTACTGACAATAGTAATAGCGGCCACTAGTAAAACTATTTAAGCCTCCCAAAAACCTAATTGGTGACTTGGAAACACAGTGGAAACTTCCAGAATTATAGAATTATATTATTTTTAGGATTGCACTGACTCTTTCTGTCAGGCCATTGTTTAACTTCCTCACTCTCCCTGGGCTTTTCTGAGGACTCTGAATCTGTGTGTCTAATACAATAGCTACTAGTCACCTCTGGCTATTTAAATGGAAATTAATTAGAAACAAATAACAAAAAATTCCATTTCTCAGTAGCAGCAGCCACAATTCCAGTGCTGAAAAGTCTTATGTGGCTAGTGGTCACAGAAAATTCAATTAGACAGCATTGCTTTAGATCTTTTAAGAGAGATTTCAAGCTACAGCCCAAAAAACAGAAAGGTGAGCAGTGTCTTTATATTTTTCTGTTTCCAGAATTCCTAACTTAGTGCTAAGTTTTTCCAAGAAGTCAGTATACGTTGGCTTATTAATATCAGTTATTAAGAAAGAAATAGAATTTGTACATTTTCATTAGGAAATTTTGCCTTTATCACAAAGATTGCTACCGTAAGGTATATTTCAGTATCTAAAGATAGCACAAATAAATTTACAAATCTGTCATCTACATCTAAGAAGTTCAGTATAAAATTAGGGAGTACATATTTTTTTGTGTGTGTGGCAGAGACAGAGAAAGAGAGAGGAACAGATAGGGACAGATAGACAGGAGGAAGGGACAGAGATGAGAAACATCAATTCTTTGTTGTGGCTCCTTAGTTGTTCATTGATTGATTTCTCATATGTGCGTTGACGGGGCTGGGGGGTGGGGGGGCTACAGCAGACCAAGTGACCCCTTGCTCGAGCTAGCGACCTTGGACTCAAGCTGGTGAGCCTTGCTCAAACCAGATGAGCCCACACTCAAGCTGGCGACCTCGGGGTCTCGAACCTGGGTCCTCCGCATCCCAGTCTGACGCTCTATCCACCACCTGCTCAGGCGGGAGTACATTCTTTATGAACATAGATTGGTCTTAAAATTATATGCTAGCATTCAGGTTTGTTAGATGGTGCCAAAGAGCTAAATTTAGGTATGATATGTCTGAGAGTATAAAGAAAAATCGTGAGAAATAATTTTTAACTTTTGACACATAAAGATATCAAACACGTTCAAATGATGGTTTGATTTGAATCAATAGATTTATTGTTGGAACTACCATACATTCACTCTCTGTTTTCAGGTTTTAGAAAACCTATAAGTAGACCATGGGTTAAAATCTCCAACCTGAATTTGATCTTAAATGTCTTCATATACTTGTAGATGAATAATTGAGATGTTTTTCCCTGTGGTATTGCATTGTTAGGTTCTAAACATCCTATTATGATTACAAACCTGTTCTTAAGAGAACCGTCACATTAGGTTTTGGCATTACTCTTCACGAGAAAAGGATGTTTTGTTGAATCATAATACTGTAAGCCTTTTTTCTTGGTCTTTCTCTTGTGTGTTTGTATGTGTGTGTCCAGAGCAAGATTTGAACTTCTTTGTTCTCCACTTTTTAATAAATGTATAGAAACCATCAGAGCACTTTTAGAACAAAGTGGATTTACAGCAGATGATATCAACAAGGTAATTCTTTTATATTTTCTTTATTTATTTTAGGAGTAGTTTCAGACTTGCTATTTAGAAAATAGCACCTCGGTACTGAAAGAATATTTTTATGAATTTAAATATTTTCTGAGCTGTGTTATAAGGAAAATTGATTAAAGTTTGATTAATGGCTCTAGTGACATATATCAGTTTTCTAGCAAAAAAAGAATTATTCCTTTCCACTATATTTTTTAATATGTAAGCAATGATTGACAGGTATTTGAATGTTAGGCACTATTTCTAAGTGTTTTATATGGATTAACTCATTGACTTCTCACCAACAACTCTATGAGGTAGGTGCTATTATGTATTTCCATTTTATAAATGAAGACACCAAGGTGCAAAGAGATAAGTAGTTTCCTGGCAAGCATGTGGTTAGTGGTAGAGCAAGGATTTAACTCTGTAGTTCCTGAGTCTGCCTGTAACCAGTATACCATACTGCTTCTCCCCACGGGCATAAGAAATATTTTGAAATCAAATATGAGAAATTTAAAACTACATAATCTATATTTTTATACTCATTTTATGTAGGATCACAAAATTTTAGAGAAGACTTATTTTTACTAACCTCCAAAGCAGATCTTTTCGGGAACTTTGCCAAGGCAGACATGCTTTTTTGTTCCTTTGACTCCCTCAGCTGATGTTTCTCATCCCCTGACCTGGGATTAGGCTGATATTCCCTCTTATTTCACACATAATGCTGCAGAGGCCTACTTTTCATCAGTTGTTCCTCTTTCCTGACATATTGTGCTTTGAGAACATTCATAAAAAGACTGGAATTAAAAGTGATCATTGATGATTTTCCTTCTTGGGCTATCTATTTATTTGATATTCAGAATACCTATGGAGTTTTAAGTGTTAAATGTATGGATTAATGAGGAAACTAAGGAGTTTTTAAAGGAACAGTTTTACTTTATTTAGCTTTATTGAGGTATTGATAAAGTGTACATGAGATTTGATATACTTATAAATTGTGGAAGGATTCCCACCATCAAGTTAATTAATACATCTATCACCTCATATATTTATCTTTGGGGGAGTGAAAACACTTAAGTTCTATTCTTTTAGCAAATATCAGTTGTACAGCACAGTGTTGTCAACTGTAGTCAGTCACTATGTTTCACGTTAGATCCTTAGACCTTAGACCTTATTCATTTTATAACTGAAAAAGTTTGTATACTTTTACCAACCTCTCCCTATACCTCCACTCCCTAGCCCCAATCACTTTTCTACTATCTGTGCCTATGAGTTTGACTTTTTCCCCCATATATAAATGATACCACTGTCTGACTTATTTCACATAATACTGTGTTGTGTGTATTTTTTGTGTATATATATATATACACACATACATACACCATGTTTTCTTTCTTTTTTTTTTTTTACAGGGACAGAGAGTCAGAGGGAGGGATAGATAGGGACAGACAGACAGGAACGGAGAGAGATGAGAAGCATCAATCATTAGTTTTTCGTTGCCGTTGTGACACCCTAGTTGTTCATTGATTGCTTTCTCACATGTGCCTTGACCGCGGGCCTTCAGCAGACTGAGCCACCCCTTGCTGGAGCCAGCGACCTTGGGTCCAAGCCGGCAAGCTTTCTTTGGCTCAAGCTAGATGGGCCCGTGCTCAAGCTGGCAAGCTCGGGGTCTCAAACCTGGGTCTTCCGCATCCCAGCCCGACGCTCTATCCACTGCGCCACCGCCTGGTCAGGCTACACCGTGTTTTCTTAATCCATTCATATATCAGCAGACACTAGGATGTTTTCACACTGAAAAATGCTTCAATGAACATGACAGCACAAACTTCTCTTTGAAATAGTGATTTTGTTTCCTTTGGATATATACCCTAGAAGTGGGATCTTATGGTAATTCTGTTTTTAAAGTTTTGAATTCCCATACTGTTTTCCATAGTGACTGTACCAGTTTGCATTCCTAATAGTGTACAAGGGTTCCCTTTTCTCTACATCCTTATCAACAGTATCTTATCATCTTATTAATAGTCATCTTAACAGGTATGAGGTTTTGATTTGCATTTTTCTGATGATTAGTGATGTTGAACCCTTTTTTATGTATCTGCTGGCTACTTGTATGTCTTTCCTGAAAATGTCTATTAAGGTCTTTTGTCCATTTCCCAATTGGATTTTTTGGAGTTTTTTGGTATTTTTTTCTTTTATTACTGAATTTATGTATTTCTTATATATTTTGGATATTAACCCTTTTTCAAATATGTGGTTTGCAAATATTTTCTTTTATTACACAGTTGGTTTTCTCATTTTGTTACGATTTCCTTTGCTCTCAAAGTTTTTTACTTTAATGTACTTCTACTTACTGATTTTTGAGTGTTAAAACCATCATTGCCAAGACCAGCATCAAAGAGCTTATCCCTGTGTTTTCTTTTACAGCTAGTGCTCGACTTATGACCACGATTGGTTCCAACAGACCGGTCGTAACATGAGTTGGTCTAAGTTCCAAGTTGAGTAGGCTATATGTACAGTACTGTGAAATGATGTTAGAAAAATCTTTAAGTCATATTTTATTATAATTTTCTTTCATTATTGTTATATATCATAATTTTCTTTGTTCATTTTATGCCATTTGTATCATCTCTACACCATTTTGTTTCTTATTTTTACATTCGTCAGGTTTAAGTAAAACACTACATTACCAGTACAACTGCTTTAATATTTGCAAAACATACAAAATTACAAAATACAGGTGCATACAAAAACTGTTCCAGATGCTTAGGAGTCGTGGCTAGCGACTGTGGTCGTAAAGTCAAATGGTCTTAAGTTGCATAGGTCGTAAGTCAATCAATACCTGTAGTTTTATGGTGTCTTACATTCAAGTCTAATCTATTTTTAGTTGATTTTTGTGAATTGTGTAAGATAGTGGTACAATTTTCTTTTTTATGTGGCTGTCTCAACACAGTTTATTAAAGAGACTCTTCTTTCCTCATTATATATTCCTGGCTCTTTCGTTGACAATTGACCATATGTGCATGGATTTCTTTCTTGTTTTTAAGATTTTATTTTATTGATTTAGAGAGAGAGGGAGGGAGATCATAGTTGCTTTGCTTTTATTTGTTCATTGATTGCTTCTCGTATGTACTTGACTGGGCACGCCCAGGGTTTTGAACCAGTGACCTCAGCATTCCAGGTCAATGCTGTATTTATTCACTGTGCCACTACAGGTCAGGCGGATGGATTTTTTAAATTTAATTTTATTTTTTTACAGAGACAGTGAGAGGGAGGGATAGATAGGGACAGACAGACTGGAATGAAGAGAGATGAGAAGCATCAGTCATCAGTTTTTCGTTGTGGCACCTTAGTTGTTCTTCGATTGCTTTCTCATATGTGCCTTGACCGTGGGGCTACAGCAGACTGAGTAACCTCTTGCTCAAGCCAGTGACCTTGGGTCCAAGCTGGTGAGCTTTGCTCAAACCAGATGAGCCCGCGCTCAAGTTGGCAACCTCAGGGTCTCGAACCCGGGTCCTCCACACCCCAGCCCGATGCTCTATCTACTGCGCCACCGCCTGGTCAGGCTGATTTATTTCTTGATGCTCTATTTCTGTGTTTCTGCCAATACCATGCTGTTTTTATTACTACAGTTTGTAATATAGTTTGAAATCAGGATGTGTCATGCCTCCAGCTTTGTTCTTTCTCAACATTGCTTGGGCTATTTGGGGTCTTTTGTGGTCCCGTATAAATTTTAGAACTTTTTTTTCTATTCCTGTGAATAATGCCATTGGAATTTTGCTAGAGATTGCACTGAATCTATAAATCACTTGGGGTAGTATGAACATTTTAACAGTATAAATTCTTCTAATCCATAAACATGGACTATCTTTCCATTTATCTGTGTCTTCATTTTCTTTTCTCAGTGTTTTATAGTTTTTGGCTTACTGATCTTTCATCTCCTTAATTAAATTTATTCCTAAGTATTTTATTATTTGAGATGCTATTGTAAATGGGATTGTGTTCTTAATTTATTTTTCCATTAATTTATTGTTAATGTTTAAAAATAATTTAAGTTTTGATTGGTATGAACTTACTATTGCCATTCTGTTGATTGTTTTCTGCTTGTTTTTTATTTCATTTGTTTCTGTCTTGCCCTATTTTGTGATTTGATGATTTTTCTATAGCGATGTGTTTTGATTCCTTTCTCTTTATCTCTTATGTATCTACTATAGGTTTTTGGTTTGTGGTTACCATGAGTTTACATAAAACATCTTAAAATTATAATAACCTATTTTAAGCTGATAACTTTGAACATAGAAAATCTCTACATTTTTAAACTCCCCCCACATTTTTATGTTTTTGATGCCACAATTTATATTTTATATTGTGTATCCATTAACAAATTATTGTAGTTATTTTTAATTCCTTTGTCTTTTAATCTTTATACTAGAGTTGTAAGTGATTTACCCACCATTGAAATATTAGAGTACTCTGAATTTAACTGTATATTTTTACCTTTATTCGTTAGTTTTATACTTTATGTGTTTTCATGTTACTAATAAGCCTTTTTCTTTCAATTTGAAGAACTCCCTTTAACACTTTTTGGAAGGTCAGTCTAGTGGTGATGAACTCCTCCAGCTTTTGAGTGTACAACACTTTCTGCCAGTGGTTCTTAACCTGGGTTCTGTAGAACCCTAGGGGTTCGATGAGTTGGTCTCGGGTTCGGAGAAGCCTCTGCTGCAGAGCCCAGAATAAAGAGATACCGTAATTTGTTGTGAGTTCATGCACTTTGTTGGTTTTGTTCTTTGAGCAAGGTGATGTTCATGCACAGCTCATTTTGTGCACCAGTAAAAAAACACATACCTATGTCTTGAATTTTGAAAAAAAAAAATCATATTTTATTTATCACTAAAGAAGGGTTTGGTGAATGCACATATGAAACTGATGGGTTCGGTACCTCAAAAAAGGTTAAGAACCACTGCTTTATGCTCTGTTTCAAAAGGACAGCTGCTGGGTAGAGTATTCTTGGCTGACAAGTTATTTTTCTTGTAGCACTTCGAATATCTCCCATCTGGCTTGGAAGATTTTTGTTGACATATCTACTTATAGATTTATGGGGTTTCCCTTGTATGTAACAAGTTACTTTTATCTTGCTGCTTTTTATTTTAATATTAATAGGGTAGCATTAATAAATCAGGGTACATATGTTCAAAGAAAACATCTCCAGGTTATCTTATCATTCAATTATGTTGCATACCCATCACCCTAAGTCAAATTGTCCTCTGTCACCTTCTATCTGGTTTACTTTGTGCCCCTCCTCTCCCCCCTCTCCCTCCCTCTCCTCCCTCCCCCTACCCCGTAACCACCACACTCTTGTCCATGTTTCATAGTCGCGCTTTTATGTCCCACCTATGTATGAAATCATGCTGTTCTCAGTTTTTATAAGTTTTACTTATTTCACTCCGTATAATGATATCAAGGTCCATCGATTTTGTTGTAAATGATCCGATGTCATCATTTCTTATGGCTGAGTAGTATTCCATAGTATATATGTACCAAAGCTTTTCAAGCCACTCGTCCTCTGACAGACACTTGGGCTGTTTCCAGATCTTCGCTATTGTGAACAATGCTGCCACGAACATGGGGGCGCATTTCTTCTTTTCGAACAGTGCTATGGTGTTCTTAGGGTATATTCCTAAAAGTGGGATAGCTGGGTCAAAAGGCAGTTCGATTTTTAATTTTTTGAGGAATCTCCATACTGTTTTCCACAGTGGCTGCACCAGTCTGTATTCCCATCAGCAGTGCAGGAGGGTTCCCTTTTCTCCACATACTCGCCAGCACTTATTCTGTGTTGTTTTGCTGATGAGCGCCATTCTGAGTGGTGTGAGGTGATATCTCATTGTGGTTTTAATTGGCATTTCTCTAATGATTAGTGATGTTGAACATTTTTTCATATGCCTATTGGCCATCTGTATGTCTTCTTTGGAGAAATTTCTATTCATTTCTTTTACCCATTTTTTGATTGGATTGTTTGTCTTCCTGGTGTTGAGTTTTTAAGTTCTTTATAAATTTTGGTTATTAACCCCTTATCAGATGTGTTGTCGAATATGTTCTCCCATTGCGTGGTTTGTCTTTTTATTCTGTTCTTATTGTCTTTTGCTGTGCAAAAACCTTTTAGTTTGATATAGTCCCATTTGTTTATCTTGCCTTTTATTTCATTTGCCCGTGAGATAAATCAGCAAATATATTGCTGTGACAGATGACGGAGATCTTACTGCCTATGTTTTCTTCTAAGATGCTTATGGTTTCACGGCTTAGGTTTAAGTCTTTTATCCATTTTGAGTTTGTTTTTGTGAATGGTATAAGTTGATGGTCTAGTTTCATTTTTTTGCAGGTAGATGTCCAATTTTCCCAACACCATTTGTTAAATAGGCTGTCTTTCCCCATTGTATATGTTCTTTCCTCCTTTGTTAAATATCAGATGTCCATAAAGGTGTGGGTTTATTTCTGGGTCCTCTGTTCTGTTCCATTGATCTATGTGCCTGTTCTTATGCCAGTACCAGGCTGTCTTGAGTATAATGGCCTTGTAGTAAACCTTGATATCAGGAAGAGTGATACCTCCTGCTTTATTTTTTCTTTTTAAGATTGCTGAGGCTATTCGTGTTCTTTTTTGGTTCCATATAAATTTTTGGAATATGTGTTCTATATCTTTGAAGTATGTCATTGGTATTTTAATTGGTATTTCATTGATTTTATAAATTGCTTTGGGTAATATAGACATTTTAATGATGTTTATTCTTTCTAACCATGAGCACGGTCTATGCTTCCACTTGTTCGTATGTTCCTTCATTTCTTTTATCAATGTTTTATAATTTTCCGAGTACAAGTCTTTAACCTCCTTGGTTAAATTTACTCCTAGGCACTTTATTTTTTTTGGTTGTAATAGTTAAGGGGATTGTTTCCTTAATTTCTTTTGCTGACAGATCATTGTTGGTATATAAAAATGCCTCTGATTTCTGAGTATTAATTTTATATCCTGCCACCTTGCTGAATTCATTTATCAGGTCCAGTAGGTTTTGACTGAAACTTTAGGGTTTTCTATATGCAATATCATATCATCTGCAAATAATGACGGTTTTACTTCTTTTTTTCCAATTTGGATGCTTTTTATTTCTTCTTCTTGTCTGATTGCTGTTGCTAGGACTTCCAGAACTATGTTGAATAAGAGTGGTGAAAGGGACACCCCTGCCTGGTTCCTGATCTTAAGGGGATTGCTTATAATTTTTGCCCTTTAAGTCTGATGTTTGCTGTGGATTTGTCATAGATGGCCTTTATCCTGTTAAGGAATGTTCCCTGTATTCCCACTTTACTGTGAGTTTTGATCATGAATGGGTGCTGGATTTTATCAAATGCTTTTCCTGCATCTATTGAAATTATGTGATTTTTGTCCTTCCTTTTGTTTATGTGATGAATCACATTGATTGATTTGTGAATATTGAACATGCCTTGCCTCTCCAGAATAAATCCCACTTGATCATGGTGTATGATTATTTTTATATATTGCTGGATCCAGTAGGCTAATATTTTGTTGAAAATTTTAGCATCTAAATTTATCAGGAATATTGGCCTATAATTTTCTTTCTTTATGTTGTCTTTGCCCGGTTTTGTGATCAGAATTATGCTCGCCTCATAAAAGGAGTCTGGAAGCCTTCCTTCCTCTTGAATTTTTTGAAATAACTTGAGGAGGATAGAGTTAGTTCTTCTTTGAAATTTTGGTAGAATTCACTTGTGAAGCCACCAGGCCCAGGACTTTTCTTTTTTGGGAGTTTTTTGATAACTGTTTCGATCTTATTTGTTGTAATTGGTCTGTTTAGGTGTTCTGATTCTTCCAGCTTGATTTTTGGAAGATTATATTATTCCAGAAATTTGTCCATTTCACCTATATTGTCTAATTTTTTGGCATAGAGTTCTTTATAGTATTTTCTTACAATACTTTGTATTTCTGTTGTGTCAGTTGTTATTTCTCCACTCTCATTTCTAATTTTATTTATTTGGGTCCTCTTTTTGTCTTGGTGAGTCTAGTTAAAGTTTCATTGATCTTGTTTACCTTTTCAAAGACCGAACTCCTGGTTTCATTGATCCTCTGTATTGTTTCCTTAGCCTCTATGTCATTTATTTTTGCTCTGATCTTTATTATTTCTTTCCTTCTACTAGTCCTGGGCTTTATTTGCTGTTTTCTTTCTAGTTCTTTTAGATGCAGGATGGGGTTGCTTATTTGAGCTTTTTCTAGCTTCTCATGGTATGCCAGTAGTGCTATGAACTACCCTCTCCGTACTGCTTTTGCAGTGTCCAATAAATTTTGAGTTGATGTATGCTCATTATCATTCATTTTTAGAAACTTTTTTATTTCTTCTTTGATCTCATTGTTAATCCATTCAATATTTAATAACATGCTATTTAGTTTTCAAGTGTTTGAGTATTTTTCAGTTTTTCTTTTGTGGTTAATTTCTAGTTTCATGGCATTGATCAGAGAAAATGCTTGATATGATTTCAATCTTCTTAAATTTGTTGAGACCATTTTTGTGTCCTAACGTGGTCTATCCTAGAAAATGTACCATGAGCGCTTGAGAAGAATGTATATTCTACTGCTTTGTGGTAAAAAGTTCTGAAGATATCTATTAAATCTAGTTTATCTAGTGTATCCTTTAAGTCTGCTGTTTCTTTATTAATTTTCTTTCTTGAGGATCTATCCAGTGATGTTAGTGGGGTATTGAAATCCCCTGCTATTATAGTATTGCTGTTAATCTCACCCTTTATATCCATCAAAGTCTTCTTTATTAATGTCGGGGCTCCTATATTTGTTGCGTAGAGATTTATAATAATTATATCTTCCTGTTGAATCATTCCCTTAATCATTATGTAGTGTCCTTCTTTATCTCTTACTACAGCCTTTGTTTTAAAGTTCATTTTGTCAGATATAAGTATTGCTACCCTGGCTTTTTTTTTCATTTCCATTAGCATGAAATATTTTTTTCCATCCTTTTACCTTCAGTCTATGTGCATCTTTTGTTTTAAGGTGTGTCTCTTGTAGACAGCATATGTATGGGTCCTGTTTCTTTATCCACACAGCTACCCTTTGTCTTTTGATTGGATCATTTAACCATTTACATTTAATGTTATTATTGATATGTAGTTGTTTATTACCATTTTATTCTTTAAAGCTGTATTCTTCTTTTGCTATATTCTTTCCCCCTTTGAACTGTTCACAACAGACCCCTTAGCATCTCTTGCAGACTTGGTTTGGTTTTAATGACTTCCTTGAGGTTTTTTTTTTCCGGGAAGCTCTATATTTCTCCTTCAATTTTAAACGTTAGCCTTGCTGGATAGAGTAATCTTGGTTGTAGGTTGTTGTTCTGCATTACTTTGAATATATCTTGCCATTCCCTTCTTGCTTCAAGTGTTTCTGCTGAGAAGTCGGATGTCATCCTTATGCGGGCTCCTTTGTAGGTGATAGCCTCTTTTTCTCTAGCAGCTTTTAAAATTTTTTCTTTATCCATTAGCTTTGGTATTTTAACTATGATGTGTCTTGGTGTAGATTTCTTTGTGTTTCTCTTTAATGGAGTTCTCTGTGCTTCTTGAACATGTGAAACGTTTTCCGGCCTTAATTTAGGGAAGTTTTCAGCTATGATTTGATTGAACAAAGTTTCTATCCCTTGTTCTTTCTCTTCATCTTCCGGAACCCCTATGATGCTGATGTTATTTCTCTTCATGTTGTCACAGAGCTCTCTTAGAGTTTCCTCACATTTTTTGAGTCTCTTTTCTTTTTTCTGCTTTGCTTTGTGCCTTTGTTTATTTTGTCCTCTAACTTGCTGATTCAATCCTCAGCTTCATCCATCCTGCTTTTAATTTTTTCCATTGTGTTCTTCAGTTCTGATACTGCATTTGTCATTTATGTTTGGTTCTTTTTTATTATTTCAATTTTGTTTTTTATACTTGTTATCTATTTATTTTGGTGTTCGTAATGACTATTTATTGCTGCTCTAATCTCTTTGAACATACTAGCTATCATTATTTTAAACTTTACATCCGGTAATTTGCTTATATCTGGTTCATTCAGGTCCTTCTCTGGTGATTTCTCTTGATTCATTTGGGTTGCATTTCTCTGCCTGCCCATTTTTTTTGTGTATAAGAAGGGTGTGACCACTGGAGTCCAATGGGTGTTGCCTCTGTGTTCCCTAGGTGTGGTCTGTCTGCAGGCCCACCATCCGCTCTGCTGCTGCCTAGGGCGGTTGGGTATGGACGTTGCAGATGCCAGCTTACTGCGGCTATTGCTGTGATATCCGCCTCTCCTCTGCAGGAGGGGCTGTGTTCTGGTGCCCGGCTCTACAAGCCTCAGCTTGTCTGGGTCTTCGCCTCAGCCTCACATGTGGGTTGCGCACCGCACTGAAACCCCAAGCCTCACCACCAAGGGTAGAGGTGAGCACTTTTGGTCAGCTACGGACCCCGCCTGTTCCTGGGCTTTTGCCCAGCCTCCTCGGTCAGAGCAGGCTCTCCACGGTTTCTCCGCCCGTCGGAGCTGCTGGCGTGCCCTCAGCTGTGAGCCTCCGCCTGTCCCGGGCTTTAGCCCCGCTCCCAGGGTCAGGGCCGTCATGCGCAGGCTTGCAAACCTCGGAGGGCAGGTCATGCTGCTCACCCACAGGCCTCTGCTCAGCAGCATTTCTCTGCATGTTCTTGGCCACCAGCTTTTACTCCGCAGGTGGGGCTGTAGGCATGCCCCCAGTTGCCGAACTGTTTTCGCTCGTGCCCTCCACTCCTGCTGTGTTAGCCCGAGCTCACACCAGCTGGGCCTCCGCCTCCACCGACAGAACCGCATTTCAGCATCCCGCCGTCACCGTCCCTCCAGCAACCCTCAGCAGTGTGGGTAGGGGCACCGCAGCTCAGACCCTAACACTCCATACTGTAGTGCTTGGAAGCTCTCTCCATCTCAGTAGCTCTTCTCTAAGTGCCATACGAGAGCTTGTTTGCATGGTGTCCTGTCTCCCTTTGCTGGTGTTGCTAGTTCCAGGGGAAATATTCGTTTTTGATTAGAGAAGTGACTCAGCCCAGGGGTTAGGGTGGCTGTCCCTCAGCATGTTTCTTCCTGTGCCTTCCAGTCCACACTCTCTTCCTGCTGCTCCAGTCCTCTCCTCTCTCCCTGTTACCCGGAGTCCCGGGTGAGTAGTTGTGAGAGAGGTTTTCTGTGCTGACCCTTTAAGAAGAATCCTGGGTCTGAGACAACTGTCTCTTTCTCACAAACAGTATCCTCACTTGTTTCACAGCTCAATACTGTCCAAACGCCTCTTCTAGGCTCTGGGGCTACAGGCGGGGCCTTTGTTCCTGGGACCCAGGTCCCTCCCTCTCCGCCAAACTCTCCTCCGACCACGCGGGTCTCTCTGGGCTGCCATTCTCTCCGGGGAGTTGGCCAGCCCTTTTCGTGTTTTCGCTTTTCCTACCAGTCTCAATGTGGCTTCTTCTGTGTTCCTTGGTTGAAGAGTCCACTTAGTTTAGTTCAAAGTTGGTTTATCCAGATGATGGTTATTAAAATCAAGTTATAATCCACTTTGGTTCCAGGAGTTAGAAGTTGGTACGTCTGCCTACTCCATCGCCATCTTGCCCTGTCTTGCTGCTTTTAAGATTCTCTCTTTCTCTTTTTTTTCCCCTTAACTTTTGATAATCTCATTATAATGTGCCTTAGTGTGGGTCTCTTTAGATTCATCCTATTTGGTACTTCTTAGACTTAGTGGATTTGGATATCTGTTTCTTTTCCCAGTTTATGGAAGTTTTCAGTCATTTCTTTGAATCAGCTCTCTGCCCTTTTTTATCTTTTTTTGCTCTTCTGAATGAATTCCTCTGCCTTGTCTTTGAGTTTTACTGACCCTTTCTTTTGCTTAATCCAGTATACTGTTGAACCCCTCTGTTGAATTTTTCAGTTCAACTACTGTAATCTTCGACTATGATTTCTGTTTGGTACTCCTTTATATTTTCAATCTCTTTGCTGAAATTCTTACTGTGTTCATGCATTACTCGCCTGACTTCAGTGAACATCTTTATTACTGTTATTTTGAACTATCAGGTAAATTGCGTATCTTTGTTTCATTAAGATCAGCTTCTGGAGATATATTTTGTTTGGAAAATATTTTTCTGTATCTTAATTTTTCTTGATTCTCTTTGATGGTTTCTATGCAATACAGAAAACTGCCATCTCTCCCAGATTTTACAGACTAGTCTTGTGTAGGAGATGAACCTTGTCAATCAGCCCAACCCAAGCACCTTGTTGCCTCAAACCTTTTTGTATGTCCAGACTGCCATCTTTGTTCTCTCTTGCTCTTAGTAGTTGAGGGTGCGCCAAGACTGTCCCAAAGACAAATATTGCAGTCACCACCTAGATACAGGTTGATTAGGAGCCAGATCCTCAAGCAGTAGCTATCGAAGTATATGCAGTCCAGGTCCTTCCAGGGAGAAACTGGAAAATTGGTGTTTTTGAGCCCAGGTGCATAACCATAGGTATAAGATTCTCTCTCCCTGATAAAAAGAAAAAAACAAGTATTTGTTTGCTGTAGTCCTATGGGACTTGTGAATGCAAGCCTATTGGCTATCAGAGCCAGATGATTTACTGGACAAGCTCATAAAGGAGCAATTTTATATGAAGTTTTTCAGAGACAATGATATATATGTATATATATTCACATGGTAGATATAATAAAAGAGTGTTAAAATAATGGTTTCTTTTATTTTACCATTACATATGATAAAGGTAGGCCAGCCTATTACACTAATATTGAGAAAAATAAAAATATTTTTATTTTCTAGGTTGTCCTTTGTGGGGGATCTTCTCGAATCCCAAGGCTACAGCAGCTGATTAAAGATCTTTTCCCAGCTGTTGAGCTTCTAAATTCTATCCCTCCTGATGAAGTTATCCCTATTGGTGCAGCTATGGAAGCAGGCATTCTTATTGGGAAAGAAAACCTTTTAGAGGAAGACTCTTTTAAAATAGAGTGTTCAGCCAAAGATATTTTAGTAAAGGTATGTTTTGCTTTTCCATAAAAGTGGCATAAATTTGATGCCATAAGCTTTTATGCATACCATGTTTTACAATAAAACTCTGTATAGTGGTAAAAATTTTTAATCTATATTTATAATTTAATGAGTTCTATGTATTCTTTAAGTTAGTATTTAACATTAATTTTTTAATTAAATGTAAATTTAATTATAAATTTCTAATACAGGTAGAGATATATATTTTAGTTTATTTTTGAAATGGGTTAGGATTAAGGATCATTTCTATTTTCTTTTATCTATCTGTAGTTTGCAACAATTATCAGCAAGGAATATATATTACATTTTTAATAGCAATGATTTTTTTTATAATTGTAACAATAAATATCAAGGGATATGCATATTATTTTCCTGCTTATTAGGGAGTTGATGAATCAGGAGCCAACAGTTTCACAGTACTGTTTCCATCAGGGACTCCCTTGCCAGCTCGAAGACAACACACACTACAAGCCCCTGGAAGTATATCTTCAGTGTGCCTCGAACTCTATGAGTCTGAGGGGAAAAACTCTGCAAAAGAGGGAAACAAGTTTGCACAGGTGACTACATAAAATTGAATTATGAATTAGTCACATGAAACTGTTTAGCTTTTTTTTCTAGATTAGACTCAGTTTAATATCAATTAATGGAAAATGTATGTAAGTCATCTAACACATTTTTAGGTATGGATTACTTCTACTTATTTGTTTCTGTAAAGGAAGAAATAGGCAATTTTAATTTGAAAGAGTTACAGGGAAATAACCAAATACAATTTAAATTTATACTCTTTCTCTTTGAGCTCTTGACCCTCCTTGGTGACAAGGTATGTGGCAGAAGAAATCACATATTTTGTTTGCTAAATGCCAGGTGCATTCTAGGCGCTTCTCAAACATACTCTCAAAATGCTGTGAGATAGGCATTATATGCATTTTATAGATGATTAAGAAATGGACTTATGTAGTTAAATACCTTGTTATTTTTTTGGTTGAGCTGTTTTAATTCTCAAGTTGGTTTTATACCTGGGCTCGTGCTTTTGCCTTTAAACCGTGTTGCCTCTAATAAGGATAAGTTTGCTTTTCAAAATACCATATGTATATTTCATGCTGTAAGGTTCTCTGTATCCTTTTAAAAAGAGTGAGAGGAGCCATGTTATTTGCTTAAAACATGCCCAGGAAATATTTGCCTTAAAACATCCATACAGAAGGACTGCAGAACCATATTTACAGTATGATATAATTTGTATTTCAATAAAAAGGTTGAAAGCATGGGTCTACATGAGGGAAGAGGTGTTTAGGTAGATGTACGTACAATATTTAGATGTCCATGCGTGGATACAGAAAATATCTATAGGTATCTGAACTGTATTCAAAAACCTTAACAATGGGTAGGTTTGAAGATACCAAGAGGGTTATTTTACATTTTAACACTTTATACTGAATTTTTTATAAATAGCACAAGACACGAGCATTTATTTTATGTAAAAATAAAACAGCCTGACCAGGTGGTGGTGCAGTGGATAGAGTGTCGGACTGGGATGTGGGGGACCCAGGTTCGAGACCCGAGGTCACCAGCTTGAGTGCGGGCTCATCTGGCTTGAGCAAAAAGCTCACCAGCTTGGACCCAAGGTCGCTGGCTCAGGCAAGGGGTTGCTCGGTCTGCTGAAGGCCCGTGGTCAAGGAACATGTGAGAAAGCAATCAATGAACTACGAAGGTGTCGCAACGAAAAACTGATGATTGATGCTTCTCATCTCTCTCCGTTCCTGTCTGTCTGTCTCTATCTATCCCTCTCTCTGACTCTGTCCCTGTAAAAAAATAAATAAATAAAACAAATGTAGGTAACAAAAGAAAATCTATATTTTTAGCTTTATATCTATTTTCTGATTTCAACAAAAGAATAATGAAAACACAGACGTATATAACATGTTTGGACTCCACCTCAGGCTTAACATCTTAAAATCTACTGGGATAGTGCTCCTTCAACTAGTCAAGTTTTCCAAAGCTTGTCAGAGTGTTTTTGTTGTGTACTACTTTGTAAGCATTTTCCTGTGTACCAGATTTCTAACCTCAGGTGGCAGTCTTGGTATGCACTTACCTTCTGTCTTCTACATTACCTTTTCTCTTTACATATTACTCTGAGACTCTGTAACTACTATCAGTATATGCTGTGTGTGTGTGTGTGTGTGTGTGTGTGTGTGTGTGTGTGTGTGTGTATCCTGTATATCCTATATACAGATGCCAGAAGGAGAAGAGTTAGTCATATGCACTGAATTTGGAAAGAGAGTCTTTTAAAGGACCTACTGTTCTAACCTCCTCCTTTTACACATGAGTGAAGCAAGATACTTAGTACCTTGCCTAGAGGCATAAAACTTGATAATGGCAGAATCTGAAAAGTTACTTCGAAACTTGGTTTATTGTTTTACCTTTCTTTAGGAAACAGGAATTTTATAGCAAATTCACTAGAATCTCTAACTTACAGATGTAATCTTAGCTGTACAAAAGAATTTGCCACAGGTTTCTTTTAAATAGATTTTTCAAGTGTATCTAATAAAACATTTGAATTTTTAAAAGTATAGAAGGCTTACCAAAATATGATTTACATGTTACTGATATGACTTCATTACCAAAAAGAAAAGTAGTCTATATTTTCCTGAGATAAACAGTACTTTGTAGGAACAATCATTTTAATCTAGGGCATGGCATTTTAGAGGGACAAATAATAATAGCTATCTTCTGTGCCCTCCTAGAGGAAACATTTCATTTTATAGTTAAGAAAGTTTGATCCTATTCTCTGAATTTTGGTAAGTGGTAGGAGAATTGAAAAATTTTTGTTTCAGTGATGAGTAGTATTTGGACCATTAGAAAAATTGATGCATGCATTTATTAATGTGTCAGAGAACTGAATCATCCTTGTGTTATTTTTGTATAAACAGGTTATATTACAGGATTTAAATAAAAAAGAAAATGGATTACATGACATATTAGCTGTTCTTACTATGAAAAGGTAAAAAATTAAACTACTTTTGATGTTAAGAAAATTTATCTTGAGACTTGACCTTTTTTGTTGTTTTATTGCTTCTTCACCCATTATTCTGAGAAAATCATTTAGTAAAAACTTATAAAGATTTTATTTGTGATTTATATTTTTTACCCTAAAGAATTACTGTATTTTACAAAGAAAACTATATCCAGGTCATTTGCATACTGAATTTTTTAATGAACCCTTTAATTATTTTGGGTGTAGTAAACCAAAAACCTGGTTCGTGCAAGTTAGGATATAATTTTTATTAATTTTAAATATATTTTTATGAGGTTTACACAATTCATATTATTTGTCCTATGAAAGGATAAGTTTATTTCAGTATTGCTACAGAAAAATCTCTAGGGGCCCAGGCCAATTGGTTTAGTGGATAGAGCATCGGCCCAGCATATGGACGTCCCTGGTTGAATTCCCAGCCAGGGCACACAGAAGAAGCAAGTATCTGCTTCTCGCTCCCCTCCCCTCCCCCTACTCTCCTGCAGCCAGTGGCTCTATTGGTTTGAGTGTTGGCCTGGGCGCTGAAGATAACTCAGTTGGTCCAAGCATGTCAGCCTCAAGCACTAAAAATAATAGCTCATTTGATTTGGGCAAGGGTGCCCACACTTTTTCAGCTTGCGAGCTACTTATAAGATGACCAAGTCAAAATGATCTACCTACAATAAAAATGCAAAATATAAATTTATTTCTTCTATATTATCATTAAGTTACTATTATTACTATTTAATATTGTGCATTCTTCTTTCACCTCCTTCTCAGCTCTCTTTTTGGAGGAAAGTCAATGTCATAGTTTTTATGAACAGTCTGAAAAAGCCGCTCCACATTTCCCTTCTTTGGAATAGCAATGGCACACAGACAGATGAGGCAAACGCACTTAGAATATGACATAGTGAAAAAAATCCCCTCCCATTCTTATGAAAGTGGTAGCTTTTAGGCTTCTTACTCGGACCAGCTATGGCACTCATTTTTATACCCTTTGTTGTATTTAGTTTAAATAAATTGAAGGCTAACTACACAGCAATGTAACTGAACAAGTTAGCACAGTTTAATGGGCATGCGTAGGGTGTCAAAAGTTCAGACGTCAGATTGGCTACCCTGTATGCCAATCAAAAGACAAATGTCTTTTTAATGTCATGCGATCTATCCACACTTCCTTCGCGATCGACGTATTGAGCACCCCTGGATTCGAGCATTGGCCCCAGATGGGGGTTGCCAGGTGGATCTCAGTCAGAGCACATGTGGAAGTCTTTCTCACTATCTCCCTTCTTCTCACTTAAAAAAAAAAAAAAAATCTCTAGAAAATAAATTACTCATTAAATCCAACTATTACCATTTCCCTGAGATCAGTTTATTCACAACACTCTTGTCTTACAAGTAAATCACCTGGAAATTAACATTTGGGACTTCATTTCATAGATCATACTTGGCAAGTATATTGAATTTATTAGGATAGGTTTGCCTTACCCTCAGCTTGAAAACAGCATGATGTGTCTTGAGCTTGAATAAAGTTTTAAACTTAAGATCTTTAATATCATTGTGGGTTTTGAAGGAATATAATTTTTCTCTCAGTGGTCTAGGAGGAAAATTTTAAAAACAACTCCCTAATTATAGCATATAATATTAAATTTAAAGACACTGATATTTGTATTTCTTTCTTGTCTTAATACTCTTCTTTCAAATATAAAATTATCTCTTATTTATACAAAGCTCTCAAGTAACTTAAGGACTTTTTGTTTTTATTAAATGAGCTTATGAAGTGTTATTTTTGTTCATATAGGGATGGATCTTTACATGTGACATGCACAGATCAAGAGACTGGAAAGTGTGAAGCGATCATTATTGAGGTGGCATCTTAGTGTTTTAAAAAAACATGAATTTTTTAGAACTTAAATATCAACATTATTTGTTTTTGTTTATAAGTAATGTTTATATTAAAATACTTTTGGATGAACTGTATAATCTATGTTTCTATTAAACTACAACATATTGATAAATGTTGCAAACTTTTTTGTTTTCCATTTAAGATGAATCATTAGTGGGAAATATAAGGAACTTTTTCTATCACAAAGCTATTTAGAATAAAATTGAGTGAATTAAAGAACACTTTACTGAGAATTTAATATTGTGTTCTTAAAATTGTTTTGTTTCTAGAACTTCTAATTTTAAGAAGCCTTGTATTCTTATTTGTTAATTAACTATGAGAACAATTGAAAGGTCTTTGGTATTAAATGAAAAAGAAATTTCAGAACCATGTTTAAAGTAAGATACCATTTTTGATTAAAGAAGAAGTAAACTCATAAACTCAGCAATTATACAGTATGTCCGTAAAGTCATGGTGCTCCTCTTTTGACCGGTCACAGGAAAGCAACAAAAGACAGTAGAAATGTGAAATCTGCACTAAAAAAAAGGGAAACTCTCCCAGTTTCATACCTATTTATTCAGTGCAGTTCGATGTGGGCTCCATTTGTTGTCCTACACACATCCAAACGATAGTGAAGTTCGTGCCACATACGGGTAAGGACATCTGGTGTAACAGAGTGAATAACGTCTGTGATTCTCTGTTTTAAGTGATTAATGTCATTGATACGTTCAATGTACACACCTTGCACTTTGGTCACGGATTCAAATTTAGCGAGCCACAGAATACACTGAACTTTCCTCTATACCGTCCACATCTTGACTGGCACGGCCGTGGGCTGCTCTGCTGTATACACGGTGTTACATCATCATCTGCGCATGCGCACATGCTGCCACATCATCCTCCAGAAACTGGGAGGGTTTTCCTTTTATTTGGTGCAGATTTCACATTTCTGTCGTCTTTTGTTGCTTTCCTGTGACCGGTCAAAAATGCACCATGACTTTACGGACACACTGTATATAGATACACATGTGACAAAAAAAAAGTCTAGAAAGCTAAACAACAAACTTTAAACAGTGGCTTCTTTTGGGAAGGGAACTATAGGGAAAGTACTTTTTCTTTTTTTTTTTTTTTTTTTTACAGGGACAGAGAGTGAGTCAGAGAGAGGGATAGATAGGGACAGACAGACAGAAGCGGAGAAAGGTGAGAAGCATCAATCATTAGTTTTTCGTTGCCGTAGCAACACCTTAGTTGTTCATTGATTGCTTTCTCACATGTGCCTTGACCGCGGGCCTTCAGCAGACCAAGCACCCCCTTGCTGGAGCCAGCGACCTTGGGTCCAAGCTGGTGAGCTTTTTGCTCAAGCCAGATGAGCCCACTCTCAAGCTGGCGACCTCTTGAACCTGGGTCTTCCACATCCCAGTCCGACTCTCTATCCACTGCGCCACCACCTAGTCAGGTGTAAATAACAATTTTATTGGAACATAGCCACACTGGATTTTATGTTTGTGGCTGCTTTCACATTGTGATGACAGAGTAAGTAGTTTCAACAAACTGTGGCCCATAAAACGTAACATATTTACTATTTAGCCCTTTACATAAAAAGTTTATCACCGAAGTAGAGTATTGAAACTCATAAAGAAAAATATCATAGGGGTTTATTCAAGTTTTCTTCCATACCCATGTAATAATTTACTTATTTGACTGAATTCTCCACTAGATTATTAAGCAATGTGAGAGCGGAGATTCTCAGCTTTGGTTACTATTATGTCCCAGGCCCTAGAATAGTACCTGAACATAGGTGTTCAGTAATTGTCTGTCAAGTCACTAAATCACATGGAAGAAAAAAATAGCAGTGTCATCTTTGTGTCCTACAGGAAAATAACCAGTAAGTAAATCTGTTACATATTTTATGGTTATGTTTGGAAACACAAGGAATAAAGAAATACTGCTTCGACTTTATTGGTCAGAATTGTATGGTTTTCTTTCCCCAAACACATCAAATTTGAAATAGTCATCAAAAGTACTCTATTTCCTGAAATATACTCCCAAATTTTCTTGTATCCTCAGATTGCTACCTTTTTTCTTTTGAATTTGTGTAGATTCGCCAATTTTCTAGTTTTTTATTTTTCAAGGTGAAAATAGCTTCAATATTCTTTTAATTATGAAGTGTTATATGTTAATTAGAAAACTAAAAAAGAATATAAAACATCATATAGACCCTGGCTAGTTGGCTCAGCAGTAGAGCATTAGCTGGGCATGTGGAAGTCCCAGGTTTGATTCCTGTGTGGGGCACACAAGAGAAGCAACCATCTGCTTCTCCACTGCCCCCCCTTCGTGTTGCTCTATCCCCTCCTGTAGCCATAGCCCAAATGATTCGAGCAAAGTTGGCCTTGGGGAACTGAGGATGGCTCCATGGCCTCCTCTCAGGCACTAAAATAGCGCAGTTAACCAGCAACAGAGCCCCGAAGACCAGAACTTTGCCTGGTGGGGGGCTTGCCTGGTGGATCCCGGTTGAGGTGTATGCAGAAGTCTGTTTCTACCTCCCTGCCTCTCACTTAATAAAAAAATAAAATAAATAAAACATCCGGTATTCCACTAGCCAGAGTAACAACTGTTAACATATTTTTGATGCCCAGGCAAGTAGTGCAGTGGATGGAGCATCCTCTTGGAACATTGAGGACTCTAGTTCAATACCAGGGTTGCTGGCTAGATTCCAAGGTCCCTGTTTCAAGCCTGTCTGGGCACAGATGGGAAGCAATCAGTGGGTGCATATTGAGTAGAATAATGAATTGGTATTTCTCTCTCTCCCTTCCTCTTTCTATCTCTCAAAAAAAATAGTTTATTTAAAAAAAGATATTTTCGGTGAATGTCTTGATAATCTTAAAGATGCACATGTCAGTTATTTTTGCAGTGTTACATATATATTTTAAACTTGAGCATTTTTGCCAACAAAATGTTTTGTGAAATTGCAGTTATGATTTTGCCTATTGTCTGACATTTTTTAAAGAACAGGGCCAATGTAAAATCAGAAATGACTATATAATACTGTATAGTCTTGGGAGGCCACAAAATATTTTATCACAAACCGAAAGCTTTTTTTTGTATAAAAGTTTTTAAACATTGGAGCACAAAAATAGTTCTATGGAGAAGTGTCAGGATTTCTAAAATAACGGTGAGTGGCCATTAACATTTATAGCAAGACTGTTGTTTATTTGCTTTAATTCATTATTTTTTAATTGTGATCACCCCAGAACTCCAGGAGTAAGTAGTTGCATTCTATCAAAGTACTATGGAATGTTGTTTCTGTGCTCTAGATGTGGAAACAGACTCAGAGAAGTTAAATAATTTATCCAAGATGTCAAAGAGTGAATTTTGACCTAATATTCAGATTTTTTAACTTAATTTTTCTTGATTTCTTACTAGTATAAACATATTGTGTGCATTATTTCAATTAAATTCACATTTCCAGTATCCATTCCAGTATTCTTTGCCTCTCAAAGAAGAACGTTTATTTAGTGGAAGAGGAGACACTTCATGAACCTCATGTTTTCAATGGTCTTTATGAAAAAATATGGGGTAGAGGAATACTTTATTTTTTCCTTTGAGAACACTGGTGTATGTCTCTTAGTGGCTTTTAATTTCCCTCTCCATTTATAGGCAGGGTTTACCAAGATCCTTGAATTGTTTAGCCTCAGGAATCCTTTACTTTTTAAAAAATTACTGAGAACCAGTCTCACCAGTGGTAGTGCAGTGGATAGAGAGTCAATCTGAGATGCTGAGACCCCAGGTGCAAAACCCTACTGACTCGAGTGCGGGCTCATCCGGCTTGAGGGCAGGCTTGGCAGCTTGAACACTGGGGGTCCCCGGCTTGAGCATGGGATCATAAACATGATCCCATGGCCTCAGGCTTGAGCCTAAGGATGCTAGATTGAACCCAAAGATCACTGGCTTGAACAGGGTTACTGGCTAGGCTGGAGACCCCAGGTTAAGGCACGTATGAGAAGCTATCAATGAACAAGTGAAGTGATTCAGCTACGAGTTGATGCTTAACTCTCTGTCTCTCTTGCTAAAAAAAAAGTTACAGAGAATCAAGAGTGTTTATATTTGGTGATAAATATATTATTTACGATATAGAAATTAAAACCAAGATACTTTTAAAATAACTATCCACTTTTAAATAAAACCTTTTCTATGAACAATAACTTAAAAACAAAAAAGTAGTGAAAGGAGTGATATTGTTTTATATTTTATCAATTTCTGTAATATCTGGCTTACAAAGATAGCTCTATTGTAGTATCTGCTTATTCAATCTGTTTGCAATATCCAAGTTGTATACCTCTGGAAAATGTCACTCTATATCCATGAGAGGATAGTAAAGAATTCAGGTAACATCTTGGTATTATTATGAAAATAGTTTTGAACTTTGGAAACCTCTGAAGGGTTTTGGGTCCCTGTACCCTACTTTGAGAGTTGATGCTATAGATAATAGAGTGATGAAGAGACGAGGCCTGATCTATCTTCTGGAATTAATGTGATTCAAGACTAGAAAAATGAAGGAGTTGATTTACTAAAGAGTTTAATAAATTTGTTCTGTAAATTTTTACTGACACTGATGAAGACCCAAAAAAAAACAGACAGGATAACTGAAGATTTTGGTAAGTGCATTTAAGAGAGAAAAGAGAATGGAAGATACCTGAAAGGGTGACCAGGAGAGTTTTCTGAGGAAGTGACCTTTAAACTGAGACCCATGTGATAAGAAGGTAGCCATGTGAAGAGTGGGAAGAGCATATCTTCCGAACCAGGAAGTGATTTAGAGTTGCCTTAAGTTATATATTTCCTTATTTATCTGGTCCTCAGGTCTTTTTCTTTCATGTTCACTGTTATATTCGCAGCACCTCGTACAGTGCCTGGCACATCCAAGTATAGTACATGATTTCTGAATGACTGAAAAATAGTCCTAGAGGATAGTGAGCAAAGGGGCAGTGGCACAAGGTAAGGTTAGGGAGGCAGGGTTTCAATCACACAGGGCTACGTAGACCATCTAAAGGTTTGGGTTTTATTCTAGACCCATTGGGGAAGTATTTAAAGCAGAAGAAGGAAACGTTCCACTTTGTTTTAAGGTCACTTTTGCAGCTATGTGTAAAGTGGACTGGATAGTATCAGTAGTGGAAGTGAAAACAGGTAGACGTTCACAGGACTCCAGTGGAGAAATGATGGCCTCTACTACTAAGATAATAGCAGTAGCAATGGGGAATTAGGACAGAATTATTTGGGATATACTATTTACACAACTTGTAATGGAATTAATTTGGAGAATGAGGAGAGGGTGAATCAAGATGACACCTATATTTCCTTCTCAAACACTTGAGTAGATTGTGCCAGTGTATTAAGATAAAGTTCGTGGGAAGAACCAGGTACGGAGGCAAAAATCAAGGGTACTTTTATGAATATGTTCAATTTGAGGTGTTTGACCTCTAGATATGTCAGCTAAGCACTGGGGATATTAAAGTCTGGAATTCAGGTCAAAGATTAGGGCTGGAGACAAAAAGCATGAAGATAATCAAGTTGATGTTTAAATCCATGGGAAATGAGGCAGCCATTTAGGAAGAGAGCATAAGAGAGGGACCCTAGCGTTTAGGTTGGGCAGAGGAAAGACAGCCAGAAAGGGAAATGGAGAGAGGCCAAGGAGGTAGAAGGAAAACCAGGAAATAAATTGCATAAGAATGGATGCTCAAGGGGTGCTGTAAGAACATACTGTGAGTACACTTGAGAAGGGGAGACAGGGGAGATGAGAGATGTCCTGGGAAGAAGGCAAGTCCTCTTCCCTCATCAATCACCTTGATAATAAGGAATAAAAGATCCTATCCAGCTTTATCACATGGAGGCCCTCTGTGATATGGTTCCTGTCCATTTCTCAATCCTTATTGCTCATCAGTTCCTTCTATTCTAATTCGTAGCTTTGAATATTCCCTGCTCCCTATCCCCAGGACTTAGGTCAATTCATTTCTCCACGCCTAGAAAAAGCCTACATTTCTCCATCTTTGCTAGGATTACTGGTTAAATTTGTAAAGACCAGAAGTCAATAAAAAATTCTTCCCAGATAATTTATTATTTATTTTCCTATACTTTTTCTTACATGGTTAAAACCGTATATTTTAGCTTTTTGTTGTTTGATTTGTTAATATATTAAACCCCATGATTTTAAAGGCCCCATAAAGACCATTTTTAATGGCTAGACGTTATATCATAATAGAAACAAACATTAATTCCTTTAATGTTATGTTTATTTCGTTATTTCAAAATTTATACAGATGTTTTGTAATTTTTTAAAAATCTTTTTTACGTAGATTTATTTTTAAAATCCTTGGTAGATGGCAAACTGCTATCTACCGAAGTTTTTGCAATTTACTCTTCGCAGAGTTCTTTCCGCTTTAGATTGTCAGAACAATCGCCATGGATGCGGTGTGAAGAATGGGGAAGGGTGGAGCCATTAGAAATCTCTGGAGTTGTCTTGTTAGAGGACCTGGGTGTCGATGCAGCCTTACTACAAAGGTGTGGCCCCGATCCAGATGCTACATCGTGCACATTCTGGGAACTCATCAGAAACAGAACCTCAGGTCCCAGCCCAGACTTATCATTCGAATGTGCATTTTAATACTATCCCCAGATGACTCCTACGCCCCCATTCAAGTGTTAGAAACACTGGTCTACCCGGTGGTTTCAAACTGCTGCACACTAAGAATAACCAAAATTCCAATAACTAGGTCACACCCTATGCCAATTAAATCAACCCGTGTGGGAATAGAGAGCAAAACCCCTCCAAAACGGATCCCAACGTTCAGCCAATTTCGATAGCCTGTGATCTGTGTAGTGTGGGAGGAAACGTACTGTTTAGTGGGGCTCAGGTGGTTGAGGAACAGGCGCGGGTGCAAAACGCACCATATAGTTCTGTTTGTTTTGAATTTTGCACAATGCACACGTAGTGCCTCTGTAAAAAAACTAAAACACGTAGAAAGGCCTGATAGAAGTACCCCGTTGACTAGGCGACGAACCAGCCAGATGGGGCAGGTGGCTGCTAACGTAGCGGAGCGCCACCCGACAAGCACTACGCCTCTCGACTGCCCTGCGCCCTCCCAAACGACGGCAGGGGACCTACGACGCAAGCGCGCTCGCTGCTGGCGGCCGGGGTCGGCCTCTAGTGACGTCATCACGCCTCGCGGGTTCCAGCCCCTTAGCCCGGCCCCTCACTCGTGTGCGAGCCGGCCGGGGGCGGGGTGCCGGCCGGTTTCGCTGTCTAGTCGGACCGCGCCAGTTTGAATGAAAGCTCCTCAAGATGGCGGCGGCCCGGGCTGAGGCGCGAGGAGGTGAGGGCTAGCGAGCGACGCCCCTCACTGTTCTCGGTTCTCCAGGCAAACTCCCCACGCCCGGGAGCGTGCCGCCACGCGCTGGTTATGCCGAGCGCGGCACCGCCTCCCGTCCTGCTGACAGCCGGGCCACCAAAAGGGCGCCGCGGGCTTCACCCTCCCCCAGCCCCTGACCCTTCCCGCGGCCCGGCCAGCTCGCTTCCTGGAGTCACCCCGGCGCCCCACCGGCCGAGATCCCTTGGTGCCCGCGGCTCCTCCCGCCCGGTGGCCCCTCCCGCCCGGTGGCCGTATGGAGCTATTCGGACGGCCGCTGCCACTCCACTAATCTGGGGGCTCCAGTTCCCGTGGGCGCGCATGTGGCTTCACTTCTTTGTGGTGGTTGGAGCGGGACATTTAGTGTCCTGGCTGGCTTTTTCCCGGGAAGCGGGCTTTTTACCCGGCGGTAACGGGACCGCAGTAACAGGAAAGGAACAAGTTAGGTCTGAAGTATGACCGCTAAGAAAGGAAATACGTGAGGATACACCCCAGTTCGGCCGCACTAGGAGGTAAATTTCTCGTCGGAGATTCTCCTAGTAAATGGGTATTTGAGGACGTATCTTCTCCCCTCGGGTCATTTTTATATTTACCTGGAACTTTAGTGTTATTTGCGTGGACGCCAAAGAATTAGGTACTGAATGTGTATGTGTTCTTGTGAGCGCTTTGAAAGACGAACTTTCATTGCATTGTAGAATTTAAAGGTGTTTTCCAGGACTTTCCTCTCTGCATAGATTATGAACTCTATCCCCCGGATTTTCTTCCACTAGAGGTTACTGTGAGGTTTTTGTGGTGATAATGAAATGTTCAGTCTTGCTAAGGAATTTTTCCCTACAATATAAATCATCGAAATTGTTACAGAGAATGTTTTATGTTTTTTGTTTGTTTGTTTTACTCTCATTCAATCGAGGGTTTGTGTCTTAAATCTTGTTACTTCAACTAGATCAGTGGTTCTCAACCTTTCTTGAGGTACCGAACCCACCAGTTTTATATGCGCATTCACCGAACCCTTCTTTGGTGATAAATAAAATATGATTTTTTTTTTCCAAATTCAAGACATAGGTATATGTTTTTTTACTGGTGCACAAAATGAGCTGTGCATGAACATCACCTTGCTCAAAGAACAAAACCAACAAAGTGCATGAACTCACAACAAATTACGGTATTACTTTATTCTGGCCTCCGCGGCAGAGGCTTCTCCGAACCCCTGAGACTGACTCATCGAACCCCTAGGGTTTGATAGAACCCTGGTTAAGAACCACTGAACTAGATGAAGATGTTAGGAACAGCAGATAAATCTCCTGTGGTAGATATCCTGCAGGAACCTCTTTTGCATGTGATCAGCCTAATGAGGTTAAGAAAACATCCTGAAGTTTTTGTAATGGAAAGGATTTAAGGGTTCATTTCTGTTCTACCACTCTTCTACCCTCAAACCACCACTTCAAAGCAAGCAACCTCTTACCCCCAATTTTGTTTTTTAAATATCTTTCACTTTCTTGATCGAGAATTTTGAGTTCTTTCTAGGAAGGCGGGGTAGGGTTGGAAATCCTGCTTGGGGTTTCAAACAGTAAAATCCCTGTAGTGGAGGGTGAAGGATGGCTTAGCAAGAGCCGCTGTGTTCTCTACCTCGATACACAAAAGTTGTCACCACTACCTTGGAGAGCTACCAAGTAAAGCTTGAGTTTACTGATAGATTTTGTTTGGTAATGCCAGTTTACTCTAACCCTTAGATTTTTTCAGTGAATTTGAAACCCAGAATGGTGAAAATCTGACTACAGTCATATAGTTAAGTGGCCTGGCAAAGGCTGGGGCAGAGGACCTTTGATGCTCTCTAGGACTTCCCATAACACTAGACATGAAACTAAGTTTATTACAGATTTCTGAACATCAGTTTGTGTTAATGAATTTTATTAGCAGTATGAGAACAGAAACTTGAGGGTAAAATCTGCTGCAGCACAATTAGGTACTGGCTATTGTACGATTGATTATGAGTGTGTCTGATTTTCTTCAAGCTTGGTATATGGATCATGTAAATTGAATACTCTGTTTTGTAATTCTTGGCTTTAAAAAACAAGATGGGAAATAAGTATGACAATGATCAGGATACTCTCCATTATTTTATTATAACTCAGATTTATTCACCATAGTAATAACATTGCAGCATGGGCAAAATAACTAGTTAAAATTTCAAACAACATTGCATACTGGGAAAAGTAGGACATCTGATGTATGTGCATGTAACTATAGAACTGTTTCAGTTAGATTTCAGTTATCTAACTAAGAGAAAGGGGGAAGTTACTTTTTAAATTTTTAACAAATTATAAAATTGTTTTAAAATATAAGATATATTTCTAACAATAAACATGTCTTAGAGATCTACATTTTATTAAAACAGCAATTATAGTCTATAATGTAAAAGTCAAAAATATCCCATTTGACCTTTGCATCTTTGTGTAATTTTAGGAAAACTTATAGGTATGAAACATTTTGTTCAGGTGGTTCAGTTGAAATTAACCGACATCAGTTAAACATGATAGGAACCCATGAGAAGGTCCAGAAGACCAATTTAACCAAAGTGTTTCTTTAATGCCTAATTTTGTTTTGATAACGCTAAAATGTTTTCTTGTCATGCTAATATCTAGTCCTGCAAAATTACTAGTAGAAGAATGGGAATATAGAAGTCTTTTAAGTTTTTCCTTTTCCTTTTTTGTTTTAATTCAGTAGCTATTTCATTAGTAAAGAGTTCTATTTTCTTATTGTAGCTTGGTGTGTGCCTTGCCTAGTTTCACTTGATACTCTTCAGGAATTATGTAGAAAAGAAAAGCTCACATGTAAATCGATTGGAATCACCAAAAGGAAGCTAAACAATTATGAGGTGGAATACTTGTGTGACTACAAGGTAGTAAAGGTAAGGCAAATTAGCCCCTTAAAAGAGACTTAATATGTGTAAGATGAAAAGAACCTTAAAAGTAAGCAAAGCTCTCCTTAATGTTTAAAATTCAAAGTCCTAAAATGTATATGCCCTGTCATCTATATTGCCAAATAACATTGAGAGCATTTTTAAGTAAAAAGTGTTCTTGCATCAGAATATTTTAAGGTGCTTTATATCATTTTACATCCAACTCTTGATTATTGCCATGTGGGTTATCACAGCAAATGTTTTTATCTGATTGGCTTCTCCTGGGATTCATTTTGTTCCTGAGTCATATTTCCCCCCTATCACCTGAAATGAACTTAGAAATTCAAACCAATTTTAGTGTTATTGAATCCTTCAAGAAGCATCACCATTTGTACTTCCTTTGATGATGTCAAGCTCCTGGTATGAGTGAGGTTCTGTGATGTAATAGAATAGCCTTTGTTAGGTGGCTTAAGACTTCAACACAGTCACTTAACTTTTCTGGACTTGCTCTATTCCTATTCCTTTTAAAAATGACAGGGTTGTTCTTCTAATAAGCTTTTTCAATCTAAATCTTATAATAAATTTTTGGCTAATCACCTCTGTAGCCTACTCTCTCTTCAAGAACTCTGTTTTGGTCTTTAGTCTGTGAGTTCTACCAGATAATCAGGAATCTTAACTCTATTTTCCTTCAGATTCCATATCAGTGCAGTCATTAAATCCACTTCTTCCTTTGAAGCATCCATCTTCTTTTTGTATCACTGCTTTCCTCACTCAGTGGAATTTTATGATCAAGTATTTCACTGGCACTTTTCACAACAATCTTCAACCCCAAAATAGTCCCGTCATCAGTCTTCACAGTTTATAAATCCTGGCCTGAACAATCTAGCTGAGAGTATCATGTAATCACACATATTGGCTCCATTAAAGCGAACAAGTGACCTCAGAATTCCAGGTTGATGCTTTATCCACCACACCACCACAGGCCAGGCTTTACCAGGCTTTACTTGATAAGCTTTTTATTTTTTATTTCCATTTCCCATTCTCATTAGTAGTTTTCCCAACTTTTATTACTTTTCTGGACTTCTTACTCTATCCCTCACCCTCTCTTATTCAGCTGCAGACCTCTTCTGTCTCAGTGAAAACTAGGATCCCTCAAATATAAACTTTTTTTTTTACAGGGACAGAGAGAGAAATAGATAGGGACAGACAGACAGGAATGGAGAGAGATTAAAAGCATCAATCATTAGTTTTTCGTTTCATTGCGACACCATAGTTGTTCATTGATTGCTTTCTCATATGTGCCTTGACCGCGGACCTTCAGCAGGCCAAGCCACCCCTTGCTGGAGCCAGTGACCTTGGGTGGGTCCAAGCTGGCGAGATGGACCCGCACTCAAGCCGGCGACCTCGGAGTCTCGAACCTGGGTCCTCCGCATCCCAGTCCAATGCCCTATCCACTGTGCCACCGCCTGGTCAGGCATAAACTCTCAAATTATCTTCACACCAGTGATTTGTATCTTTGCTTATTTGTTGAGAGGAATAACCATTTGTCCTTTTTGTTATTCCTTCCTTTAGGACTTTGTTTAATTTGTGATGTCTGTTTTTGTATCCAGCTTTCTCTTTCCACTGATTTATCTCAACTGTTAAACCAATTCCTGTGACTATTTTTATAACTGGCAATTTGCACATCTTAATCCCTCCGTTTTTCACCCAACTTCCCAACCATCCCCCTCATATCTAGCAACCATCAGTTTGTTCCTGTTAGCTATAAATTTGTTTCTGTTATGTTTGTTCATTTATTTTATTTTTTACATTCCACAGATAAATGAAATTATATGGTATTTGTGTTTCTCCATCTGACTTTACTTCACTTAGCATAATGCCGTTTAGGTCCAACCATGTTGCAAATGACAAAATTTTATTCTTTTTTATGGCTAAGTAATATGTATTCTATTGTATATATGTACCACATCTTTATCCATCTCTCTATTGATGGACACTTAGGTTGCTTCCTTATTTTGACTGTTGTAAATAATGCTTCAATGAACATAGAGGTACATATAGCTTTTTGAATTGGTGTTTTGGATTTTTTTTTTCAAATACACAGTGTTTTGGATTTTTTTTTCAAATACTCAGAAGCGGAACTGTTGGTTTATATGATAGTTCTAGTTTTAATTTTTTAAGGAACCTTCATACTGTTTTTTTCCACAGTGTCCGCACCAATTTACAATCCCACTAACAATGTCCGAGGGATCCCTTTTCTCCACATCCTCCTCAACATTTGATGATAGCTATACTGACAGGTTTGAGGTAATAATTCATTGTGGTTTTAATTTGCATTTCCCTGATGATTAGTGGTGTTGAGCATCTTTCATATTGTTCTTTTTGGAGAACTGTCTATTCAGGTACTATGCCCATTTACTAATCAGATTTTTGGGGGTGGGGGAAGATTGTTTTTATGAGTTCTTCTGTATTTTGGATATTAACCCCTTATTGGATGTATCATTGGCAAATATCTTCTTCCATTCAGTAGATACTCATTTTGTTGATGATTTCCTTCAGTGCAGAAATTATTTAGATTTATATAGTCACATTTGTTTATTTTTTTCTTTTGTTTCCCTTGCCGGAAGAGACACATCCAAAGAAGTATTGCTAAGAGCAATGTCAGAGAGTTTACATCTTATGTTTTCTTCTAGGAGTTTTACAGATTCGAATCTTACGTTTCAGTCTTTAACACATCTTGTAAATGGTATATGAAAGTGACCCAATTTCATTCATTTGCATGTATCTATCAAGTTTTCTCAATATAACTTATTGAAGGGACTATCTTTCTCCTGTTGTGTATTCTTGCCGCCTCTGTCATAGGCATGGGTTTATATATAGGTTCTATTCTGTTTCATTGATTTTTGTGTTTGTCTTAATGCCAGTACCATGCTATTTTGATTACTATAGCCTTGTAGTATAGTTTGGTATCAGTATGATACTTCTTTGTTCTTTTTCCTTAAAATGGCTTTGGATATTTGGGGTCTTTTTTTATTCCAAATTAATTTTAGGATTATTTGTTCTATTTCTGTGAAAATGCCGTTGGTATTTTGATAAGGATTGCATTGAATATGTAAATTGCTTTTGGTAGTATGACATTTTAACAGTGTCAGTCTTCCTATACATGAGCACCATATAGCTTTCCATTTATTTATATTTTCTTCAGTTTCTTCTTTTGGTATCTTACAATTTTCCAAGTACAGATTTTTTTACCCCCTCGATTAAATTTATTCCTAGGTACTTTACTGTCTTTCATATAATTATAAATGGGATTGTTTTCTTAATTTCTCTTTCAGTAGTTCATTATTAGTGTACAAAAATACAACCTATTTCTGAGTGTTAATTTTGTATCATACTCCTTTACTGAATTTATTGATTAGTTCTTATAGCTTCATGGTGGATTCTTTATGGTTCTCTATGTAGTATGTCATCTGCCAGTAATGACATACAGGTGAATTTTATCAGACATTCATACAAAGAGATTTAATACCTATTCTTTTTAAACTATTTCACAAAATTGAAGAGGAGGGAACGTTGCCTACCTCATTTTACAAGGTCAGTATTATACACTAATACCAAAACCAGACTAAGACATGACAAAAAAAAGAAAATAGGCCATTATCCCTCTTGGACATACATGCAAAATCCTCAAGAAACAAGAAAAATCTCAAACAATCTAATACAGTTTTATTTCTTTCCAGTTCATGTGCATTTTATTACTTGTCTAATTGCTGTGGCTAGGATCTTCAGTCGTATGTTGATTGGACATTCTTGTCCTGTTCCTGATTTTAAAAAGTCTTCACCTTTTTATCATTGAGTATGATGTTAGCTGTGGGTTTGTCACATATGGCCGTTATACTGTTGAATATGTTCCCTCTATCCCCACTTTCTGGGATTTTTATCAGAAATGGATGTTGAATTTTATCAAATGATTTTCCTGCAGCTGTTGATATGATCATATGATTTTTGTACTTTATTTTGGTTACATGGTATGTATCATGTTGATTTGCAGATTGAACCAGCCTTGCTGGTTTATGATCTTTTTAACGTATTGCTGAATTCAGTTTGCTAATTTATTACTAAGAGTTTTTGGATCTATGTTCAATAGGGGTATTGGCATATAATTCTCTTTTTTTATAATATCTTAGTCTAGTTTTGATATTAGAGTAATAATACCTTTGCAAAATGAATTAGGGAGGCTTCCTTCTTCATTTTTTTGTAATACTTTGAGAACAGGTATTAAATCTTGGAATGTTTGGTAAAATTCACCTGTGAAGCCATCTGGTCAAGGACTTTGTTGGGAGGGTTTTGATTACTGGTTAGATTTCATTAGTAATTACCAGTCTGTTCAGGTTTTTTGTTTCTTCCTGATTCAGCCTTGGAATTTGTATGTTTCTAGGAATTTATCCATTTCATTTAGGTTGTGCAATTTATTGGCATATAATTGTTGGTTCTATTTTCTTAAAATCTTTTGTATTTTTGTGGTGTCAGCACTTCTCTTTTGTTTCTGATTTTATTTATTAGAATCCTGTCTTTTTCTTGATTAGTCTGGTTAAAGGTTCATCAATTTTGTTTATCCTTTTGAAGAATCAGCTCTTGGTTTCATTGGGGTTTTTTCCCCCTCTTTATTTTCTTTATTTCCACTCTAATCTTTATTATTTTCTTCCTTTTACTTTGGGCTTTGTTCTTTTTTTTAGTTTCTACAGGTATAAGATTAAATTGTTTATTTGAGATTTTTCTTGTTTCTTGAAGTAGGCCTGTTAATTCTATAAATTGCACTCTCACAACTACTTTGGCTGTGTCCCGTAGATTTTGGATTATTGTGTATTCATTTCCATTTGTCTCAAGGTATCTTTTGATTTCTTACTTGATCTCATTATTAACCCATTTATTTGGTAGCTTGGTATTTAGCCTCAAAGTGTTTACGTTTTTTCAGTGTTCTTATAATTGATTTCTAGTTTTATACCATTGGATTGGAGAAGATGCTTGATATGAATATAATCATTTTTCTTCCTTTTTGAGAGAGAGAGAGGCTCTATCCCTTGTGCCACCACCGGTAAGGCTTGATTTTAACCTTTTAAAATTGATGAGACCTTTTTTGTGGCCTAGCATGTGGTCTTACCTGGGTAGTGTACCCTGTGTGCTTGAAAAGACTGTGTATTCTGTTACTTTAGAATGAAATGCTCTAAAAATATCATTTAAATCCATTTGGTCTAGTATGTTATTTAAAGCTACTGATCATTTTCTGTCTGGATAATCTATACACTGATGTCAAGGGGTGTTAACTTCTCTACTCTAAGTGTAATACTGTCAGTCTCTTTCTATGTCCATCAGCATTTGCTTTATATGTTTAGATGCTTTGTGTTGTGTACATAGATGTTTGCAAGAGTTATATCCTATTTTGGACTGACCCTTTTATCATGATGAAATGCCTTTTCTTATCATTTGTTAACATACCGGTTTTTAACATTTATTTTGTCTGATATAAGTATGCTACCCAAACTTCTTTTTTTTTTCTGTTTACATGACATCTTTTTCCATCCTTTTACTTTATGTGTTTTGACCTTAAGTGGATCTCTTGTAGGCAGCATATGTATGGGTTTTGTTTTTATCCATTCAGTCACTCTTTGTCTTAACTGGAGAATTTAGTCTATTTAAAGTAATTGTTGATAAGCATGTACTTATTGTCATGTTATTATTTTCTGGTTGCTTTTGTAGTTCTTCTCTTTTCCTTTGTTATTGTCTTGCTCTCTTGTATGTTTATACCTTTTTATATTGCTATGTTTGAGTTCCTTTTTCTTTATTTCTTGTATGTCTCTTGTAGATTTGTAGATATTTGGTGTGTGGTTACCACGTGTGTCACATATACCAAGCTTGGTTTATAGCAGTCTGTTTTAATTTGATTGTCATTTAAGTTAAAACACATTCAGAAATCACTATAATTTTTACTCTCATGCTTCACATTTAAGTTTTTGTCATTATGTTTTGCTTGTTTTGTGTGTGTTTGTGTGTATCCCTTAATTCCTACTTTAGCTTTTTAACTTTTTTTCAGTTTTTTAAAATCTCACTGTCATTTATATTTTATTTATTCATTTTAGAGAGGAGAGAGAGAGAGAGAAAGAGAAAGGGGACAGGACCAGGAAGCATCAACTCCCATTTGTGCCTTGACCAGGCAAGCCCAGGGTTTCAAACTGGCGACCTCAGTGTTCTAGGTTGATGCTTGATCCACTGCACCACCACAGGTCGGACTAGCTTTTTAACTTTTAACTAGCTTTATAGTTTGTTAAGCACTACTTTTCTAAGTGTTTGTCTTTGCCACTGAGAATATTTTCTATATTTTCTTATTCTTATTTTTGATCTTTACTTTTCTACTACAAGAAGTCTCTCTAATACTGGTTTGGTGGTGATGTACTCCATTAGCTTTTTCTTGTCTGGAAAACCCTATTACTCCTTCAATTCTAAATGATAGCCTTACTATATGTATAGAGTAAGCTGAGTTGTATATCTTTGCTTTACATTACTTTGAATATTTTGAATATTTCATGTCTCTCCCTTCATGCCTGCAAAGTTTCTGTTGACAGTCAGCTCATATTTTGATTGGATCCGCTTTGTACTTAACTGCTTTTTCTCTAGCTACTTTTAAGATTCTGTCTTTAATCTTTGGTATTTTAATTATGATATATCTTGGTGTGAACCCCTTTGGGTTCATCTTGCTTGGGATTCTTTGCTTCCTGAACTTGTATGTCTACCGTGTGTCCGTAAAGTCATGGTGCACTTTTGACCTGTGACCAGCCAAAAGTGCACCATGACTTTACAGACACACTGTATTTCCTTCATACTTTAGGGAACTTTTCGGTCATTTCTTCAAATAGGTTCTCAATCCCTTGCTCTCCTCCTTTTGGTACCACTGTGTTACAAATGTTGATATACTTGATGTCCTAGAGATCCCTTATATTATCCTCATTTATATTTATTTATTAATTGATTGATTGATGTCCTGACTGGGTGTTTTTCTGTTACTTTGTCTTCCAGTTCACTGTTTTGATCCTCCTCTTCATCTTACCTGTCGATTCCCTCTAATGTATTTTTTGTTTTTGTATTCTTCATTTCTGACATTCTTTTTTATAATTTCTCTTTGATGTGGTTCTGAGTTCATCTGTTCTTCCCTGAAGTTCACTGAACATCCTTATAAACAGTATTTTGAACTCTGTATGTGGTAGGTTGTTTGACTCTGTTTTGGTGAGTTCTTTTTTGGAGTTTTGTTCTGTTCTTTCATTTGGGACATGTTTCTTTTTCTCCTCATTTTGGCTGACTTCCTGTGTTTGTTTGTGTATTAAGTAGATCTGCTATGTCTCCTAATCTTGGCAAGGTTGCCTTATGTAGTAGGCATCCTGTGAGATCCAGTGGCACAGTCTTCTCATTCACCTAAGCTGGGTGCTCCACGAGTGTCCCTAGTGTGTGTGTGTGTGTGCCCTCCTGTTGTAGTTGAGCCTTGATGCCTGTTGGTACATTAGTGGGTGGGATTGACCCTAAACCTGAATGGATGTGAGGGCTGACTATAACTACAGCAGACAAGCTGTTGTGCTGGGGCTCACACCAGGAAGTGGGAGTTGCTTTAGTGGGGCTCTGGTGCCAGCTGAGTCTGCCCTTCAGGTTTTTTATTTTGGGAGCTGGTTGGGTGGTGCTCTGGTATGGTCTGAAGCCCACTTCTAAGTGTGTTGGTTCTGGAGGCTCTTCAGAGGAACTCCAGTGTAGGCGGCTCTTAGGAAGAGCCCAACTGCAGGCCACTTTCATCCTCATTTGTACCTGGATTGGGGCCGCCTGGTGGGAGCTACAAAGTGATACACATTTGGTAGCCATCTATGCTGGTCTTGGAGGCTCCTGATGGAGGCTATGTTGTGAATTGAGGCCAGCTGCCATTAGTGCCAGACTTGGAATTCATTAGTGCCAGACTTGGGATTCTTGTGCTGAGTTTGTGGCTACTTAGTTGATGCTATGTTCCAGGCCAATGCTGGCTGCAGCTTATGCCAGGCTTTGGACCACCTGATGGGAGTCACAGTGCAAGCTGAGACTGGTCACTTCTTGTGTCAGGCTGGGGCTGCTTAGCAGGAGGTATGGGGCACACTAAGACCTGCCCCTGCTTGTTAGGGGTTTTGGACCTTTGATTGTAGCAAAGTCTGCAGCATGAACCAAAGCAGGCCACTTGTGTGGAAAAGCCACTAGAAGAGGCTCATCCCAGCACTTAGGTGGGGTGGGGTCAGGTAATCACCAGGGTAGGAATAATGGGGTAGCCATGTTAACAGAGAGCTCAGATTTGGCACACACCTACACTTGCTGCATGGGTAGGAAGGGAGCTCAACAAAAGAACAGTGGTGCCTACCAGTGCTTCTGTCACCTAAGAGAGCAGCCCTAACTCTTGCCCCTCTAACCCTCACCTTGAAACTAGTCAATTCAGTTCCTCCACATATGCCCCTGATACTCATTGAGCTGCCACTCCTGCACTGGAGCCCAAAGTGAATAAGTCTATAAGTGAGTGAGGCTGTGTGGCCTCCTCAAGGGGAGCACCTTTGTCTCCCACGGCCCTTCATCTCACTTGGATGCAGTCCCTGCTGATTTTCACAGCCAGATGTTATAGGCTTCACTTCCAGGAAATGCAAGTGAAGTGTCCCATCCTGGAGAGGTCAGTGTGGGGCTGGTACCCCTTGCTCCTCCCTTGAAGATAGCTCTGTGGCTGAGATATTCCTCTTGATTCTTGCTACACCGTGGGTATGGGACCAGCTTATTCTACATCTCTTCCCCTCTTACCAGTCTTGTCGTGGTTACTTTTTTATATCTTTAGTAACAGGACTTTTGTTCAGCTAGTCTTCAGGTGTTTGTCAGTGATAGTTGTTTTATAACTTAGTTATAATTTAGATGTGGTTGCAGAAGGAGGTAAACACAGTAATTACCTATTCCACCATCTTGACTGGCAGTTCAAATCATTTAATCTAAATCACTTCTCTCATATTCAGGGCAGGTGAGAAAGTTTATGACACTCCCCTTTTCTTGTGTTTTACCCTCCACTTTGCTCATAAAGAACACTGTCTTAATTCCATATTCCTTAAACTTGCTACAGCTTTTTCTGAAACAGCTTTGGATTGAGGTTCTTTATCATCTGGCCACTAAGAACCTTTCGAGCTTCATGTCTTATCATATATTCTACTTTCTGTCCACATTGAAATACTTATAAATATTTTCATTAAGCTAAGATTTACCAACCGCCTACTATATAAACTCTGCACTCTTCTAAGCATCGGAACTTAGCTTAAAAACGGGCATAGCTTATGTTCTAATTCCTTGAACACATCATGTAGCTTTGTGTAATCCCTTTTGCATTTCTCATTCATTTTCCTCTTTGGAATACTTTTGTTTCTCTTCTATCCTTGGCAAGCAAGGTTCAACTGAAAGGTTTACTAGCTATTATAGAGCCTCTTTTCTTTACATCTCCAGTAAAAATAAGTGCTTCATGTTCAGGACTTACAAAGTACTGTTCTTGTCATTTTTCTAGAACTTATCACATTTTATAACTGTTTCATAACTTCTCTGCTAAATCTTCAGCCAGTTAAGGACCAGGACTATCTTACTATATAGTCCTTAGTACATAATAGGTATTTAGTTCATGGTTAATGAATTGAATTGGCTTTTGCTTCAGTGGTTTCTCTTGTCCTCACAATCACCATTAGACTAGACCAGTGGTCGGCAAACTAATTAGTCAACAGAGCCAAATATCAACAGTACAACGATTGAAATTTCTTTTGAGAGCCAAATTTTTTAAACTAAACTCTATAGGTAGGTACATTCCTTATCGAGGTAGCGCCCACACGTGGTATTTTGTGGAAGAGCCACACTCAAGGGGCCAAAGAGCCGCAGTTTGCCAACCACAGGACTAGACCATAGCTTCATGCTTATAGTAGCAATCTATTGACTAATATCTTCTGTTTTTTCTTTCTATAGTTTCACTCAATGAACATTTGATTTGATTTTCTTCTATATGTCAGGTGCTACATTAGGCAATGGGAAAGTAAAGATTAATAAGAAACTGTCCCTCAGCTTTAGGAACTCATGGCCTAGTGAGAAAGATGAACAAGTAAGTCATCCATTGCAATATAATACAGTAAGTGCTGTGGCAGACATTATTACAAGATCTGTGGGAGGTGCACTTAGGCCAGGTCACAGGAAGCCTTCCCAGAATAGGGGATATCCAACGGACCGAACAGAAAAGTATTATAATTCATTATGGCTTTAGTATAGAAAAATAGAGTGGGATATGGGAGTGAGGAAGAATGAAAGATGAGTGAAGGAGCTTGCAGCCATTCCACAGCAAAAGGAATCATTTGAAAGGTTCTTTAAAAAGTTACACAATCAGATAATTCAGAGAATTTTCTCTATGCAATGAGGAAAATATTGGCAGGGAGGGGAATGACACATGCACTGCTTACATATCAAGGATGCAAAGTTTATATCTGTGGTTTAGTGGTCAGTGAATTGGGTGGGAATGTGGCAGTAAGGGTGCCATATCTAAAAGAAAACATGGGTTTCTGACCTGCAGTAGTGTAGATAATAATACTATTCACCAAGACCCAGCAATACAAGTATAGGACAAGAGAACTAGCTTGTGTTTGGAGAAGAAGAAGAAGTTTGAGAACACTGAAGTGTGAGATAATGACCATTAGGTTTTTGGAAATGTGGTTCTAATCAAGAATGAGAACTGGAAATATAGATCTTGAAGTAATTGGCAAAAAGATAGCAATTGAAACCCTAGGAATAGATACAGTTACCCATTCATTAGCTCAACAGATATTTGTTGACCACTACATCATATGCTAGGCACTAGGGATCTCAGCAATGAATGATACAGAGATACTGTCCTTGATAGCACGGAGTTTCTCTTTTAGTGAAGGTAGTAAATCCTTAAATATCATTGTACAAAGTACTTAATTATAGTTGAGGTAAGTGCTAATGTAATAAGAATCTAACTTGTCCTGCAGAGACTGGGCAGGTGTCCATGAGGAACTGATATTTAAACTTAGTGCCAAAGGATGAAAAGATGAGTAGAAAAGGGTCTTAAGGCAGAAGAGTACCTGATTTCTTCAAGGAATAGAAAGTGTGAGTGGAAGGTAGTCAGCAAGAGTGGATTGAAATGAGGTGGGAACAATGGGCAGGACCCAAAAATGCAGCTCCCAAAAAATCCAAAAGAGAATTTTGGATTTTATCTTAAAAGGAATAGAGAAACTTTAGTAGTTTTGAGTAGGGGAATGACATGATAAGATGGATGTGTTGAAACTAGTACCCTGGCTGTTATGGATTGATGGTAATTAAGAGACTATTGCAGTAATCCAAGCAAAGAAAATGTGAGAAGAGAATAATAAGGACTGAGGAATAGTAAGGTAGAAGTTACAGGAAGAACTGTCAGAGACTGAGACAAACTGGTAAGAAAGGTAGGAAGAAAATCAGAAGAGTAAATCATGGAAGCCTGAGAAAGAAATAATGTCAGCAAAATAGAGTAAGAATAAAGATTTGACCTGTGGTGGGAACACACAATATAGTATACAGATGAGGTGTTGTAGAATTGTGCACCTGAAACCTGTATAATTTTGTTAACCACTTTAACCCAATGAATTCAATAAGAAGGAAAAAAAAAAAAAGGATAAGTTTGCACAAAAAGAAAAGAAAAAGAATAAATTGGAAGTAAGAGTGAAATAATATGGACAACTCTTTCAGTTATCATGGATGTGAAATTTACAAGTCTGTAAATTCCATCTTTGAAGAAAGGGAGGAAGGGCAGTATATGGTTTAAGGGTGTTTATAAATTTAGATTTTAAAAAATCTGAGTAGGTAATGTGATATTAAAAATTGAAACTTATAGCCCTGGTCAGGTGCTCAGTGAATAAAGCATTGACCAAGCACACCGAGGTCTCCAGTTCAGTCCCCATCAGGAAGAAGCAATCAATGAGTGCACAACTAAATGAAACAACTGAGTGGAACAAGTTGATGTTCCTCTCTTTCTCTCTCTCTCTCTCTAGCTCATCGATGGAAAAAAAGTTATTTTTTTAATTGAAATATATAAAAGGCCATATACTGAAAAGAAATCTTCTACCGTAACTTTAGTCTCCAGTCTTTCCAACTTTTGATAATTTATCATATCTTTTAGAGATCCCTAATATATTTAACCATTTATATCTCAAAGTAGTTTTAGTTTAGTTTTGCTTTTTAAAAATGAGGGAGGTTTCAATGCTAGTGAGAACCATAGAAGGGGAGAAGCTTAAAAGACAGAATGGATAATTGATGGAGAAAGTACATCTCTGTTGCATGTGCATCCACCCCCTTCTCTAGATACATGTCCATGAGAGGGTGGAAATTAAGGGAATGTATGCCTGGTGGTTTCTCTTTTCTCTCTGCCTTGGGTGCAGAGTTCATATGCTACTGAATATAACAGGGAAGTAATGGGATGGGACCTTGAGCAGAGTGGAGGAGGTCTGAAATAACCAACTTAGGAAATAGAAAGAGTGCTGACTGGGGAACCAACAGGATGGTTATTATGAGTTTATATCAGGGTCCAGTTGAACTTAAAGGATGTAAGTTGAGGTAGTCTTAGTGCTGTGTGATTGTTTTGTGCTATTTTCTTGCCATGTCACTCCTTCATATGGGAAAATTTCTGACAAAGCTACATACTTAACTCATCATTGAAGAACCAGACCCCCCCCCCTATGCATTGGTGGGGCATCTCCCTTAATAAGCAAATATTAAGGAAAAACTGCCTTCTTAAAGTATCCAGGTAATCTTGTGTCTGTAGAACCATCACTGTACTACATTGTGCATACTAAGATGGTCCACATCTAACAACAGATTAATATTCCTAAAAGGCTGATTGCACTTAGAATGGTTTCTTAAGAGCTAGAATAACAGAAATTGTTAGACTAAAATTCAAATTTTAGAGATCAGGAAAACAGAGCTCCAAGAAAGGACTTTTCCAAGGTCATGTTGCTCATTTGTGTCATTCTTGGGCCTCTAACCCAGGTCTCACAGTTTCTATTACTGGCATGAAAATCCAGTGATTTCTACATTGACCATTATAATTATCACACGGGTCCCATGGAACACAGGTGTTTTCCTAATCAGATTCAGGCTAGTCTATTGCTAATATTGAATATGGTGACTATTTCAGAACTTGCAGAAAACAATTAGCTAATGGGAAGGTGGATTTTTTTGGTTGTCTTCTGTCCTCCCATGCCTATTTTTTAAAGTGTTTGTGCTTACTCCCACTTACTGGCTATAAACAGCAGATTTCAGAACAAATAATGAAAAACCATGAATTACTTGTCTCCAGATTAAGTTGAACAGCATGTATTTTAGGGATTCATATAATTTTGTAATTTTTATCTTGCATTCATGTTGGTAGTCATTTTTGTTTAGATACTCAGAAATATTTAGTCAAAGCTTAAAATGTAGGCAGTTGTGCTTGGTTCTGGGGCTGCAAAGAAGAAGATTCCATTTCTTCCTACAAGTGGTTTATAGTTTAGCTTAGAAATGAGAATACAGGGTGTTGGCAGTGATCAGTCCTCCTTGAGCCAGAGAAGCAGGAAAGACTTCACCAAAGAGATAACGTTTGAGCTGGGTTTTATAAATAATTAGGTTTTTTTACCCCTAAAAGATGAGACTGAAATAAGCAAGTGTTCACTAGGCAAATGGAAGAAGCCATTATAATTAGAGAGAACTTTGTGAACAAAGCAACAGAAGAGTATGAAAAGACCTGTTATATTCAAGTACTTAGCGGAGTTCAATGTGGCCAGAGGGTGGTGTGTGAATGGGGCCGTAGTGGAAGACAGACAGACAGTCATCGAGACCTCAATCAGGAATGGTCTTCTTTGTTTATAAAAGAAAGTATGAACTTAATTCCTTTTTTTAAAGATTTTTTAAAATTAATTTTTAGAGAGAGAAGTTGTGGGCTGGGGAGATTGGAAGCCTAACTCGTACCAGTTGCTTCTCCTCTCTGAATTGACCCAAGCAAGCCCAGGGTTTCGAACTGATGACCTCAGCATTCCAGGTCAGTGCTATATCCACTGCACCACCACAGGTTAGGCATGAAGTTAATTCTCTTAATTCTTTAGGCAGTGGGGAAGCCGTTAAAATGTCTAAGCAAGAAAATAATAGAACGATTAGTACAGTGGACTTTTCTTAGTATTTAAAAAACTCTGCACTTTAGTAAAGAAGGATAGATTGGAGTGTTGTCAGTCTGGAGTCAGAGAAACCAGTTAGGAGATTAATGTAATAATCCAGACAAGATTTGAAGGTCTGAAGTAACTATAGGATATAGAGATGGACAAGAACAAGTATTAAAGACACTTGAAGATGGATCGGATTGAGGAGAAGAATCAAGATTGACCTGGTTTGCAACTTGTGTGACTGTGGGCACTACAGAACAGAAAGAATGTGGGAAGGACAATGGTGATTTCCGTGTGGATGGACTGACTTGGGAACCTGTTGAACATCTAGTAGGCTATATGATATATTGGATTGCACATAACATTTATAGAGTCATCACCATATAATTAAAACCATTGAAGTGATGAGTTTGCCTAGAGAGAGACATTTAGAAGAGGAATTCTTAACTTAGAATACAAATATCCTGCAATTACCCAAAATATTATACAGTATATGTGATTTTCAATAAAGAAAGGCTTATAGCTCTCTTCAAATTCTCAAAAGGGACAAACGCTTAGTGTGAAAAGGTATCAAATATGGAGCCCTTAGTATCTGCATTGTTTTTAAGTGATGGGCAGGGATAGTGGTCTCCACAAAGTAGGTGGAAAGGAGCAAGAGTAGAGAGAATTGTGATATCAAAGCCCAGGGAGAATTGTCAAGACAGAAGAAAGAGTCTTGGCAATTATAAGATTGGTAAAATTATGCCTGATGAACAATATGGAATTAAATGTATATGTATTTAGTGAAGCTCCCCACAGAAACACCATAGTTTCTAAGAATTGTAAAAAAACATTGGCCTATGCCTGATCTGTGGTGGCGCAGTGGATAAAGCGTCGACCTGGGAACACTGAGGTCGCCAGTTCAAAACCCTGCACTGGCCTGGTCAAGGCACATATGGGAGTTGATGCTTCCAGCTCCTCCCCCCTTTCTCTCTCTCTCTCTCTCTCTCTCTCTCTCTCTCTCTCTCTCTCTCCTCTCTCTCCTCTCTCTGTGTCTCCTCTCTAAAATGAATAAATAAAAAAATTTAAAAAAAAAACATTGGCCTATAATAGAAGTTCAAATGCTTGATTGTGTCAGGTGTCCAAAGCTGTGTTAAATTTGCTCTTGACTTGCTATATCTCTCACTTTTGTATCTAAACTTTAAAGCTAACCAAATCCATCTCTTCACATTTTCTGGATACTTCGTGCAAATCTTAGCTTCAGGCTTTTGTTCGTGTTTTCCAGGCAGTCTGCCCTGTTCCCTACCCAACAAATCCTGTCAGTCTTTCACAGTGAAGTTTGTTTTCTGTGCCCTTTTTTGATTGACCTATATTAATTTCCCTCTTTTTATTCTAATGGTATTTATTTTATTTTATTTTTTGTAGTTAAGATTGTACTGTTTTGCATTGTTACTTATTTTACATATTATACTGCCTTTTTCCAATGAGATTTTACTTCTAATGGCTAGTATTACCTTACATTTCATCACACCTTCTAGTGACTGGATTTTCATGTACTTATTATAGATATTTAAATATTTGAATGAATTTAACCTAAGGCAAACATAGTGGGGGGAAATATCTTTAAGAAAAATTTATATGATACATTCCAAATTACTACTATACAGGAGTAATTTTACATTATTATGACTGTATTCCACTTCTAGGGTAATCAAGAGTTGATTGCATATCAGAATGAATTAGATACTGATATATGAGTCTTAGAAACTTTTTGGCTTTCGTTGGAATTTTAGGGTGTTGAGTCAATTGAATTTGTTAAGTCAACTTTTTTCTGTTTAGGGTTATTTTAAAAAATGGAAATCTCTTCTTTGGATTTTAAAAGTAAAATATGTATATAAAATAAAAGACATGTCTACAAAGTACAAATTACATTACTAATATTTCTTTACTATTCTGCCAAAGACACTCATGTTTTTTATAAGCATCCGTAAATTAAGTAGGCACCATTGTGATTTAATACAAAGCTTAATCACTAAAAATACAAGTGATTCATTATTTTGGAAGCAAATTTCAGTGGTATGGTGATTTTAGTTTTGCTGAATGATAAATTTACCTTAATCATCTAACTTAAAGCCGGTCTTTCTGTTTCTTTCATTGTTTACTGGCAACTTTTGGCATAACCCAGGGCTACAGTAGGAGAAACAGTAGGAGGAAAAAAAGATAAGCAAGATTGCATTACTTTATTCTGGAATCAGAAAAATTAAGAACTTTTATAATTAAGAGGAATATATGTCAGATGCTGCCAGGTGGGTCCCATTATTGTTGAGCAGGTATCTACTAATAACAGTCCCAGATTTTAGTAGTTACTTGACAGGCGAAAGAAATTCATCTTACATCTTAGCCAAATTAACTAACAAATATATGTCTAGACTTTTTTTGGGGGGGAGGGAGATACAGATTTCTATAAAAGTACAGTTTTTGTGCATATCCTCACACCATAATTTAACTACTTTTTTAAAACAAAACATTTTGATCACTTTTATAAAGAAGCAAAGTTCTTTTAATTTATAAACACTACTTAATTGAATAGAAATATAATAAAACATTGATATGAAGACAGGAGAAAATAAGCTCACTCGCTAGCTATGTGACTTACTCCTTCAAAGCTGCCTCCGTGCTCCTCAGCCCAATTTGTGATTCCTTAATGTGTCTAATACCACATTTCCTAGACCTAGGTACAGTGGCTTTTTTTTTTTTTGGTACAGAGACAGAGAGAGGGACAGACATAAAGGAAGGGAGAGAGATAAGAAGCATCAATTCATTGTGGCACCTTAGTTGTTCACTGATTGCTTTCTCATATGTGCCTTGACTGGGGGCTACAGCAGAGTGAGTGACCCCTTACTCAAGCCAGTGACTTTGGGCTCAAGCCAGCGGCCAGGGGGTCATGTCTATGATCCCATGCTCAAGACGGTGACCCCATGCTCAAGCCAGATGAGCCCCTGTTCAAGCCAGTGACCTTGGGGTTTTGAACCTGGGTCCTCTGTGTCCCAGTCCGATGTTCTATCCACTGTGCCACTGCCTGGTCAGCAGTATATTGGCATTATTAAATGAATCATAAAACAGTTGTCATAGGCATCCTTATTTTATAATAAAAACCTTATTAAAAATTTCAGGATAAAGTAAATGAATCTATCTCAATTAAGTTTTTATCTATTTCTGTGAATTAAAATAACAAAACATAAAATGCAGTTTAATCACTTTCATATTTTAAAGGGCACATGGATATATGTTAGTATTGCAGAAGACAAAGAAGGAATTGAGAGACTTCAGAATTTTTTATTATACACAGTTGATTACCTTTTTTAAGAGAAGCTCAACATAGCATTGCCTGACTTCAGGGAGGAAAACATACGTTACTGGGGTAGGAAGGCAAGATTCCACGTACCATCAAGGTCAACAGTAGTCTGAGGATAAATCAAAATATTTAATCATTGGTGGCTTGAATGCCTGCTACCTAAACCCTGACTGAGTCTACATAAAATAAGAATTATCTGGAATGAGGCTGTCCAATACAAATATAATACGACCTACATAGGTATACTTTAAATTTTTCTAGTAATCACATAAAGTATTTTGATGTGTAATCAATATATATAAAAAGTTAAAAAATGGTTTACATTTTTTTGTGCTAAGTCAATGAATTTCATTGTGTATTACATTTAAAGCACATCTACATTTGGACTAGTCACCTTTCAGGTGCTTGATAGCTACACGTGGCTGATGACTATATTAGACAGTGTATCTCTGGACATCTAGGCTTTGTATGCCCATGATATTCAGAAATAGAACTTCCCTCATATCTTGTATAAAATACTAAGTTATAGACCTTCAAGTGTACCTACATCTATTCTGGCCAAGTGAGCCTCTAATCTGGGTTAGTTTTCAAACTAGCATTTGCATGATCAAGATAAATACATTTTTGTTTAGCTGCATCGCTGTTTGGTAAAAATTCATGACTTTCAGTACCTTTTCTGTAGGTGCAATTCTTTTGCATATGGTTAAGCATATTCTCCCACGTCTAAATTCTTTATTTTATGTAATATAAAGAAAATAGTTTTATTTTTATGATCTCTACTTCAATTACTTCTGTGACTATTCTGAACTTTTTAAAGAAAATCATAATAGATACCTTATTCTTTACAATATTGAATTATTTCAAATAATTGGGACTGTCATAATCTGATTTGCATTCTCTTTTGTATTTTAAGGATACGGAATATTATCTTGTAAAATGGAAAGGATGGCCAGATTCTAAAAATACTTGGGAACCTTTGCAAAATCTCAAGTGCCCATTACTACTTCAGCAATTCTCTAATGACAAGCATAATTATTTATCTAGGGTAAAGAAAGGCAGAGCAATAACTCTAAACAATAACAAAGCTTTGAAACCTGCCATTGCTGGATACATTGTAAAGAAGGCTAAACAAAGGATAGCTCTGCAGAGATGGCAAGACGAACTCAACAGGAGAAAAAATCATAAAGGAATGATTTTTGTTGAAAATACTGTTGACTTAGAGGGCCCACCTTCAGACTTCTACTACATTAATGAATACAAAGCCACTCCTGGAATCAGCTTAGTAAATGAAGCTACTTTTGGTTGTTCGTGCACAGATTGCTTCTCTGAGAAATGCTGTCCTGCTGAAGCTGGAGTTCTTTTTGCTTATAATAAAAACCAACAAATTAAAATCCTACCTGGTACCCCCATTTATGAATGCAACTCAAGATGTCAGTGTGGACCCAATTGTCCCAATAGGATTGTACAAAAAGGCACACCATATTCACTTTGCATCTTTCGAACTAGCAATGGCTGCGGCTGGGGCGTAAAAACCCTTGTGAAGATTAAAAGAATGAGTTTTGTCATGGAGTATGTTGGAGAGGTACGTTCAACTTGTCACATAGCAAATGTGAATGGAAGGTTTATGCTTTTGAAAAGTTACTTTTTTACCTCAGGAACAAATATTTGGTAAATTTTGATATTATCATTTGCAAATATCAGAAATTTCAGGTTTAAGAGAAGGGTCCACTAGCATAATTAGAAATATAAACTTGAATGTTGAAAAATGGAATAGATACTGTCCTCTTTCAATGAACACCCATTTATAGTCAGTGGAACTGGCATTTGTAAAATTTTTTATCTTTTATTTTTATTTTTTTATATTTTTCTGAAGTGAGACGCAGGGAGGCAGTGCTCCGGACCAGGATCCATCAGGCATGTCAACCAGGGGGCAATACTTTACCCATTCGGGGCATTGCTCCCTTGCAGAGGGAGCCATTCTAGTGCCTGAGGCAGAGGTTATGGAGCCATCCTCAGCATCTGCTCCAATGGAGCCTTGGCTGCAGGAGGGGAGGAGAGACAGAGAGGAAGGAGAGGGGAAGGGTAGAGAAGCAGATGGGTGCTTCTCCTGTGTGCCCTGGCCAGGAATCAAACCCAGGGCTTCACACGCCGGGCTGACAGTCTGCTGCTGGGCCAACCTGCCAGGGCTGACATTAATAAATTTTAAAATGTGATGACTATTTTTACAGAAAATTGCTAAGGAGAAAGTCAGATCTAAACACATCCTGACTTTGAAACTTTTAAATTGTAATTTATTTCACTCCAAAACTCAATTCTTTCTCAACTTGAAAGATACATACTGTGCCTGACCTATCATGGCGCAGTGGTAAACACATTGACCTGGAATGCTGGGGTCACCAGTTCAAAACCCTGGGCTTGCCTGGTCAAGGTACATAAGGGGGTTGATGCTTCCTGCTCCTCCCCCATCTTTCTCTCTCTTTCACTCTCTTTCTCTCTCTCCCTCCCCTCTGTAGAATGAATAAAGTCTTTAAAAAAATCAAATTTTACAATTTGTAACTGTCAATTAAAAAAACAAAGGATACATACTGTAGAGTAAACCAGTGCTTTCTGAGCAAGACTGGTAGGATAAACATAAAAGTATTTATTGTGTCCATAAGATGAGAGTTTGGATTTTCTTGTGGATACAATATGCTTTTATGTTTATCCTCCAACGATTTTTTCAGTGTTCACTTGTTTCAGTGTTAGACTATTTTTTACATTACCAAATACTAAACATATTATATATATATATACACATACACACACATATATATACATAAGTATATATATGTATATGTATATATATGTATATATATGTATGTATGTATACACACACACAAAAGTAGTAGTTACCATGTGTCACACACTAATGTTATTAATATTAATTCTCAACTTTGAGGTAGTCGTATTATCTCCATTGTTACAGGCAAGGAAACTGAGGCACAGAGAAATTAAACACCTTGCCCCAGGTCCCATAGTAGTAAAGAGTCAAGATTCAAAACCAGGGCTCCAAAATCAATATACTTACCATTGCACCACACTTCCTCAAACTGAAGGGTTAGTTAAGCTGTGACTAGAAAAATACGTATCTTGAAGGCATATCTGGGGCTGTTAGAGTTGACATTTTAAGTTGTTTGGAATTGGATCACCTGATTTTGAAATTACATTGGATTTCGATATTAATCCTTGTATTTTTAGACAATGGCAGATTATTATAAGTCATTATTTAGGATACTAAATCTTGTATAATTCATTAATTTTCTTTTTCTGGCTTAATGAACTCAACAGCTAAATTTGGTTGACATAAATCAGTGTAGACATTTTTGATTTCTTAAGCTGAGCATGTGGTAAAGCTGTGTTATTAAGAGCAGAAATGTAGGTGATGGTCTTCATCTGCTGAATTTCATGAAAACGATCTATTATTATAAAACAAAACTTTCCATGGAGTTGACTGCATATTTTGCATACCTTCTCTCCTGTATTTGTAATAAATTTTTATTTGTAACTGCACACAGATTAGTTATAGGAAAAAATACCCCTTCAGAGCTTATTTAGAGCACATATTCTCATAAACTTATAAACTTAGTTCTTGACATTTTATGTTCTATGGAAAGGTATAGTTGTGTGTAGCTTTTTGAACATTTCAGTAAAGTAGAATGAAAATACTACATGGTTTCAACTTAATTGTTGAGTTGTCCTAATTCCTATATAAACAGTCATAATTCTTTTGTACCATTTTTCTTCCCTTTGTTTTCTTACCACTGTCTAGCTCTTCTAGAGTCATTTGTGTGAATGTGTGCTTTTAAATATTTGTAGACATCAATGTTTATTAATATATTTATGAACTAGAGTTTCTTCAGTTTGGCAATAGCTATACAATAATCTATATTTTTTTCTCTTTAGGTAATCACAAGTGAAGAGGCTGAAAGGCGAGGGCAGTTATATGACAACAAAGGAATCACGTATCTCTTTGATCTGGACTATGAATCTGATGAGTTCACAGTGGATGCAACTCGATATGGAAATGTGTCTCATTTTGTGAATCACAGTGTAAGAAAGACTTAACAGGACTAATTAACATAATGGTTAATGATTTTTCATAGTTGGGAAAATAATTATCTTTGGACCACAGACCCTTTTAATATTTCCGGAGTATTTTAGTACAAGAGCCTCTTCTCTGCAGTCATGGTACTATTGCTGTATTAGAAAAACTCATTAAGAAAATTCAAACTGAAAATACCATGCGTTTACAAGTCTTTACATATGTTACTTCATTTAAATTTTACAACTTTATAAGATAGGTATTATCCTCATAGAGGAGGAAATTAATAAGCAGAAGAATTAAGAGGCAGAAAGTGGATTCCTACTAGGATCAGACTTTTAAAAAGAAATTTAGTTCTGTTTGCTTTATTGTGATAATGTATTTTCTCTCTTTTTTTTTTGCATGATGTCTTTTATATTCTATTACTATTTGATTTCGCTTTGTGGGTGTTTTAGTGTGAAGAATCATAAAGGTTTCTTAGAGAACTTAACACAGCTAAATTTTAGGATATACCATGATAGATAGCTGTAGACTCCTAAAAGGTAAACATGTTAACATTTTTATAAGATTTAAGAATTTGTAGAGTATTGAAGTATTTAGGAGTATTTTTCTAAATTATAATTAGTATTCTTAATTTGCGCTGGAAAAGAACTTAGAATACAGCTGGAATGTTAATTCCAGAATCTTATACTTTAAAAACTATTTCCAAAAATAAGGGAAGTTAACAGTCATTAGGCACATACTAAGTGCCAGGTAAATACGTAACAGCATTAGTCTTCTGAGACATTATCTCCATTTTATAGATTCTAAGGAAATGTATTGTGTAAAGTTATGTAGCTGACCATATAAGGAAGTAGACCAATGTTAAACTTTTGATGGATTTTATACCAAGTAACTAATTTATGATAAGTAGTGAAATGCCAGAGACTTTGACTCCTTCTGATTTACTTAAATTTAGTCCTTAATAATAAATTTGAGATACTCTCAAAATAAATGTATTCTATTGAAGGACAATTAGACACTTGTTTTGGTTTCTTAGTGTTATTCACTGGATCTTTTTTACATATTCCAGAATTTAGTGTAGAGTTCTCAAAATCTCAAACAGTTCCAAACAAGAGTTTAAGCAATGAAACCGCATGCAATACTGAATTTGCGTTCTGTAGTGCTGACTTGATTTTTTACGTGCAGTTGTTTTTTAAATTTGCCTTACTATTTACAGGTGAACTGATAATGTTATCTGGGATTTGCAGTAACAGTTTCCAGAAAAATTAAAAAGTCAAGAATAGATAAAACAGGATTAGCAAAAATGTTAATTGTTGAAGCTGCATAGTGGATACATGTGGACTTATTATATTATATTCTTTAGTTTTATGTATGTCTAAAATTTTCTAAGTGAAAACAGTATATTTAAATGTGTAAGTTTCAAAGACTTCTAAGTAATCAACTTAATTTCTAGTACATCTTAAGAAACAAATACTCTGGGCAGTTGAAAATTTTATATGGCATGTAGAAGAGCTCATTCAGGTCATTTTTACTTAAATGGTTTCTAACATTCTTTTTTAGTGTGACCCGAATCTTCAGGTGTTCAATGTTTTCATTGATAACCTTGATACTCGTCTTCCCCGAATTGCATTATTTTCCATGAGAACCATAAGTGCTGGAGAAGAGCTCACTTTTGATTATCAAATGAAAGGTATGCTTTCAAGTACAGTTCCACTGGTGTGAAGTTGTTTTAGTGTGAAGAATCTATTTAAAAATAGGAAGAGATCTTAGATCATCTGAATCAAACTAATATTAAAGATGAAAATAAATGAGGCTATAAAAGTTTGTCTTTTTACTCAAGGCCTCAAAGCTAATCTGACAGCTAAAACTGGAATCCAGATCTGCCAGATTTTGCGCTGAGTAGTGTTATTTCTTCTACATCACATTGCAAACTGCTTTATTCATAACTTCCATTATGGAAGATTATTATAACATCTTTTCTTGATACTACTTGCATTTAAAAAATTGTAAGCCTACATTTTTGAATCTTTAGTGAGAGATATTCAAAAGATTAAAAATGTGATTTAAATCACACATGAAATTATTTTATTCCATTCCTACTAGGATCAGACTTTTAAAAAGAAATTTAGTTCTGTTTGCTTTATTGTGATAATGTGTTTTCTCTCTCTTTTTTTGCATGATGTCTTTTATATTCTATTACTCTTTGATTTTGCTTTGTGGGTCTTAAATAATGTATGAAATGAATGATGCATATTGGATTTTCCCAGTAAATTTCAACATTTCAGAAATCCATTGTCAAAAATATGGGCTAATAATGTACACTTTACCTCTTTTTAGCCCACACCATCCTTTCAAGACAATTAGTTCATAATGATTTGTCTCTGAGTATTCACATTTTTTTACAGCTGATAGAAAGTTTGAAACTTACTCTGAATTGTCTTAACTGTATCCCTCCTGTATTTCTTCTTCTGCACATTCAGGTTCTGGAGATGTATCTTCAGATTCTGTTGACTACAGCCCAGCCAAAATGAGAGTAAGAACTGTGTGCAGGTGTGGAGCTGTGACCTGCAGAGGTTACCTCAACTGAATTTTCAGGAACTAGAACTGAGGATAATTGTAGTTTTATTTTCTTCTAATGTTAACATTTTAAAAATAAATATTTGGGACATTTCTCCTATTATCAAGATTATATACTATGTTAATTTATAATTCCTGTTTCTAACTATTGGCCAAAATGCATTACTGATGCTTCTGAAGAGATGAACACAGGGTCATATAGACCAATTTGAAATATACCTAATTAGTGTGTAGATACTAAAGAAGGAAAACTATACAGGTCACTATACACAGACTTAAGTAGTCTGTGTGAATAGAGAAATGCCTCCTTCAGTGTTTAAAGTGTTAAACTGGCAATGTCACAGTTGTTAAGATCAAACATTCAACTTGGCATATACCGTGAATTTAGGGAAATACACTGCTCACAAAAATTAGGGGATATTTCAAAATGAATATGAAACTATAAAATATCCCGATTTTTGTGAGCAGTGTAGTTAATTCAGTTTGAGCAAATATACAAAGTTCTATTTTTGTTATGATGTTGTCACTCCTGTTTACCTATTTATTACTGTAAATACTATACTTCTATTGAAGATAAATGATACTGAATTATACCTTATTTTCTACTTTCATTAAAACATTGAGATCTTAATGATACAGAAATTTAAGGTCTAAAATTAAATGTGAAAAAGATTACAGCTTGCTTCCATATTTTGAAGCAATTGAGACCATTATTGAAGGGTGTATGTTTGAACCAGTAATTCTTAAAAGTTTTTTAATCCTGTAAAAGAAAAATATCTCCAAAAACTTTTCTCTAAAATTCTAGAATGGCTGGCCATTATGCCTCTTGGAAGTAACACAGCAGTGGGACCAGGAGATTCTTTTTTTGGAGTACCAGGCAGGGGAAATGGGGTGCTTAAAGAGCCCCTTTCAAAAACAGTAACTTGGAGATCCACGCTGAGTACTTCTGGTTTAAACAGTAAAACATGATAACCCTAAGAGCAGCTGCACATAGCGATGTTTCACACAACATTTACATTGCATTTTCTGATTTTCAGGCTGTTTTAACATTTCCTTTCCACCAAACTCAACTATTTTTATATTTCCTGCAAGGTCTTCTTAAAAAATAATCTATATTTTGAACTGATACTTAACTTTTTATATGAATTTTTAAATGTGATAAAGGTAAACTTGGCTTGTCCAAAGAGTGTGCCTGAATTGTAAGACCATTTATTACTTGAACTATGAAGACTGAAAGGGAGTACATTCACTGTTGGTTTTGTTCATTCCCCTGCATAGTAAAGCCTCAATCAGAAAACTGTTCATCTCTCTCTGATTCTGGGTTTTCTAATCATGCTGTCCAATGTAGGTAAATATAGCAAGTAAATCTAGCTTTCGGTATTCCTGAGCTCATTGGCCTAGGCTTTAACCCCCTAAAATAAGCTTGGGTAAAATTGAGCTGACTTTATGAATGCAGCATTTCAAGTACCTTCTTAATTCTTAACCTCTTTTTTGAGAGAAGCTTACATTTCATCATTATATTGGTATTACATGACTGTGCTTTCATAATATAGGGTGAATTGTTTACATGTTTAGAGCCTCAGTATTTCTACTAACCAGAATTTTCAGAAGGTGTCAAAAAATACATATTTTTAGTGCCATTTTATGTTTCTTTATGAAAAAATAGTCACGTGGTGTCAGTGGTGAGATAGCATGATTTTAACAGGTTGTTCCCTATGGGCAAGCATACTTTGAATTATAATAGGTAAATTTAAAGATGTAATTTTCATAATCTTTTTTAAAAGTCAGTGTTTTACTGTCTAGTTACTTAATCTTGTCTAGTTTTTGCATTAAAAATGTGAAATTGGAAGGCAAAGAGGAATGGCTATTTTCAGTCAATTTGTTTTGTCCTTATTAATGGAAATGTAATGGGCCTTTTAGATGTTAATTACCTGTTACCCTTATTTTATTAAAAAGCTGAACTTAAGCAGTAAAATAATAAAAACTATTTCTTATTTACTGATTTTAGAGAGAAACATCAATTTGTAATGATTCTTGTATGTGCCGTGACAAGAGATTAAACCTGCAACCTTGGAATATCAGGACAATGCTCTAACAACTGAGCTATCTGGCCAGAGCTAATAGAAACTATTTAAATGTAGCTTTTAGGAGCTTTAACTATTTTCAATCAACATTTAGCTTCTCTACATTAGTTTCCTAAGTTGTCAGAATTTTCAAATATTCAAGGGTAATATTTAGATCAAGTTTAAACTCTCAATTGACCACCTGTATAAGTTGTGTTAATACCATTGTTTTTAGTATCTACTTATGAGAATTTGATACAAAATTGTTAATCTCAGGGTTATTATTTTTCCATATATGCAAAACCTAGATAGCACTTATTCTTATGGTTCAACAATTTTTTTTTAGCAAATAAATTTAGTTTGGTATTTGATTTTTTTATTTATCATGGGTAAGCTTAGTTTCTGAATATTTTACTGTCTTTTCCAGTAAGGCTACAAAAAGTATAGGAAAATACTGATGGTATTCCTGACTACCTGCTATGGAGATGAACAAAAGGATATATATATCATTTTCAATGTTACTTTCCTTTTTAAAAAGTTTGTTGTTGTTTTGGTTCATGCATTTGGATATTAAAGTATAATTTACACTTAATGTCATGTGGATGGATGTTTCTAAAAATTTTTGAGCATTTAGTCACCAGGTATTTAAACCAATTTTAGTAAGTACTGCCTCAAACTGCAAAGGTTTTTTGTTTTTTGGGAAGTTGGCTGATACCTTTATTTGGGGTGAGGGGATTGGCCCAGAAGCTTTTGGTGAGACTGGCCACTTCTTCACCATCACGGGCTTTTGGCTGCAAAGGGTGGTGCTGGCCCTGCTGATGGCAGTCATGCACAGATCTGGGTGGTCTTGTTGATGGTATGCATAATAGAGGTGGCCGACTTTGTCTAGCTTGATCTTTGCTTCATGACAACCATTATACCTTTGCCGGGGGCCACCAGCTCCATCCCCACCAGCTAGTGGTGAATCTGCCCATTGTAGGGAAAGGAATTGTGGACCTTCAGATTATTGGGTTCGGTACTTTGCATCTGCTCATTCCTCTTGATCAGGAAGCTGGAGCAGTTCCATACGACCATCCATTACAGGTGGGCAAGACATGGTGGCAGCTCCTCTCACTGCCAGCCCCAGACAGGAAAAGTGCCAATGAGTTTTAGAATTAGAGCTAATATTCCTTGAGCAAGTCTTAGGCCTTTATATGTACTCATGTACTTCTCGTAACTGATTATGTAACATTAACATGACCAAGATCACCCAGCTAGGAGGCAGTCAACTATGCCTATTTTTAATGAATTAAATCAACTTCAAACACACTTTCTTAAAAACTCAGTTTATACTATTAAACAAACTTCTAAGTCTTGGATTTCTCTCTAAGGCAAATGTAGCTAGCTAGCCACTAGGTTATTTCTGTGATATACTTTGGCATTTTCAAACTTTTCCCTTGCCCTGCCCTGCCTTTTCCTTTTTTTTTTTTTCCTATCTCCTTTTCTTCTTTATTGTTCTAAAGTAAAAATTCAAATGGACATTATAATTAATTCTGCCCACTATTATGCTCCTTCTGAGAAATCTTATTGCATAGTGATTAAGAGCATGGACTCGGGGGCCTGAATTGCCTGTATTTCATACTAACTATGTGAATGAACCTCTCTGTGCCTTTGCCTCCTCCTCTGTGCATGGGGGTAATAAATGTGTCTACCTCAGAGGGTATTATGAGGATTAAAGGAGTTTATATACAGTGTGTAAAAGAATTAAGCATAATCACAAAGTACCATATGTAAATGATTAGCTATAATTATTCTAGACTTTTAAGTTCAGAGTATAAACCTGTACCCTATATATGGGGGATCTGTGAATAAGTTCAAACCTGTATTTAAGGGTCAACTATATAAAGCTATACGTGAACATATTTTGTGACAAAGTAAGTTTTTCTATCAGTCTGTTCTAGTGCTCTTTGTGCTTAAATTCATTCAGCCACCATTACGCCAAGTTCACATATAAAACAATGACAGTATGGCAGTATATAATATTAAATTGATGGCGTGATTATAAAATGCTCAATATATTCAAAAGAATGTTTACAGGCATGTTTCGAATACCCCTCCTCTTGGATCATAAGCTATACTATTAAGCCTTAAGTGTCAGAGTATACAGATCTATATATTTGATTACATGATTTTTAATAAACTATAATTTTTAGAGCTATCAATAAAATATGAAGTCTCTGGGTTTCAGTAATTGGACTACTGTATAGTAGTTATGACCAGATATTCCAATGATATGCAGTTCTTATTGGTTCTATATCCACTTGGAATTTGGGCAAAATAGAATGAATACAACTCTAATCCTGCCCCTCATAATAAAGTCTGTAGAGTGTATTTCAGCTAAAGCTCAGAGCAGCAGCTGAGCTATTGTAGAATAAAGGGGTCAGTGTTCCCTTAAAACTCCTTGTAACCTCCCTCGTATTCCTTTGCCCTAGGTACCTTGCTAGGCTCAGACCATTCCTCATTGCTGTATATATTAATAAAATAAAATTAATTTAGGGTAAAGATACTTCCCTAAAATTGTGACCCAACAGGTCCTCAAAAACCAATCAGAAATTACTAGGCCCTTATGTTCAGCCCTATCCCTTAATAACCGTGTCAGTTTTCTCCCCTCATCCCTCCACTTGTGCCAGTTTCTTGGCTGAAATGTGAAGTCTACGTGTCCTTGTTCAGTTTTTCCCCCATGTAAATGGACAGGGGCAAATCTGTCCTCCCAACATTTGAGACTGGTACACTCCTTTCTGGAGAAATGAGTGGCCTGGCTTCCTGGGTCCTTTTGACATTGCCTCATCTGAGTACCCTGTTGATTTCCTCTCCCACTAATTCTAAGTTTCATAATCCCAATTAGCCTTGTGGACCCAATACTTATCATTGGTGTAATTCTTGCAGCATGGTGATACTATGTATCATTGTTAGTATAATTTTGTGTGTATATGTGCACATGTGCGCACACCTGCGCACCAGGGACAGAGGGACAGGCAAGAAAGGGAGAGGGATGAGAAGCATCTTCCTTGTGGCATCTTAGAAGGCACTGACAGCCTTCTCATATGTGCCTTGATCAGGGAGCTACAGGTGGGTGAGTGACCCCTTGCTCAAGCCAGAGACATTGGGCTCAAGCCAGTGACCCTATGCTCAAGCCAGCAACCTCGGGGTTTTGAACCCGGGTCCTCTGCATCTCAATCCACCACGCCACCATTTGGTCAGGCTCATTGTTAGTATTCGATATAATTGACCTACAAATTGTCTTAAAGACAGACTCCACTTAAACTAGTTTTAAGTGATATATATGCTTTTGCTACCTTAATCTACAATGTATCAGCATGCCAAAGTGCTTATTAATATTAAACTTTTTATTACATCTGCAAATATATAATTATACCACTGTATTCACACCAACATTTTTTTTTTTTTTTTTATAGGGACAGAGAGAGTCAGAGAGAGGGATAGATAGGGACAGACAGACAGGAACGGAAAAAGATGAGAAGCATCAATCATTAGTTTTTTGTTGCCGTTGAGACACCATAGTTCATTGATCGCTTTCTCATATGTGCCTTGACCGCAGGCCTTCAGTAAACCAAGCCACCCCTTGCTGGAGCCAGCGACCTTGGGTCCAAGCTGGCGAGCTTTTGCTCAAGCAAGATGGGCCTGCGCTCAAGCTGGCAACCTCGGGGTCTCAAACCTGGGTCTTCCGCATCCCAGTCCGATGCTCTATCCACTGCGCCACTGCCTGGTCAGGCCATACCAACATCCTTAAGTGGTGTAACATCTTCTGAGGTAAGTAGGTGAATTTTCCTATAACCATCAGTTTATAGTTATAGGTCCAAGTCTCTTTCAGTTTGAAGTATTTTTATGACCCAGTATATTGTCAATCTCAGTGAATGTCCCATGTGCTTTTTTTTTTTTATTATCGATTTTAAAGAAAGGGAGAGAGAAAAACATCAATTTGTTGTTCCATTTATTTAATCATTCATTGGTTAATTATTGTATGGGCTCTGAGGATCAAACCAGCAACCTGGGCTTATCTATCTGGATGAGGCTCCAATCAGCTGAGCTGCCCAGCCCTGTCCCATGTGCTCTAGAAAAGTATGTATCCTTTTGTTGTTGGAGTAGCAATGAGATCCAGTTGCCTGATGGGTGATATTGGTGTCTTCTCTATTCCTGCTGATTTTCTGTATACTAATTGTTACTGTGAGAAGAAAGTTGAAGTCCCAGCTATAATTGTGCATTAGTTTGTCTTCTTTCAATTGTTTGTGCTTTGTACAGGCATGCCTCGTTTTATTGCGCTTCGCAGATGGTGCGTTCTCATCAACATCACAGCAGACCCTCCACCAGCAAAAAGGTTGCAACTTATTGAAGGCACAGATGATTGTTAGCAACTTTTTAGCAATGCATATTTTTAAATTGAGGTGTGCTAGTTTTTTTAGACATAATACTATTCCACACTTAATAGACTACAGTATAGTGTAAACATAACTTTCATGGGCACAGGGAAACGAAAAATATTCATGTGACTTGCTTTACTGCAGTTTTTGCTTTGTTGCAGTGGTCTGGAACCAAACCTGCAGTATCCCTGAGGCATGCCTGCATATTTTGAAGCTTTTGTTAGGTACATACACATTAGAAATTATATCTTGGTGAACTGCACCTTTTACAGCCACTCCAGCTGTCTTCCACCCTTTTACTTTTAACCAGCCTACATCATGTGAAGTGAGTTGCACAGACAGCATCTAGTTGGGTTATGTTAATTATTTTCCCAACTATCTTTTCATTTTGTTGAGACCATTTTTATTTAATGTAATTATTCATCTATTTGGGTTTAGTTTTATCTTACTTGTTTTGTGGGGTTTTTTTTTTCATCTATTTTTTGTTCCTGTTTCCCCTTTACTGCCTTCATTTAGGTTATGTGAGCACTTTTAAGTATTCCATTTTAATTTATCAAGATTTTGAGCCTGACTGGTGGTGGCACAATGGACAGAGCGTTGACCTAGGATGCTGAGGACCCAGGTTTGAAACCCCAGGGTTGCCAGCTTGAGCATGGGATCATTGACATGGTCACTGGCTTAAAGCCAACAGTACTGACTTGAGCAAGGGATCACTGGCTTGGTAGGAGTGCCCCAGTGAAGGCATATAAGAGAAGCAATCTATGAACAACCAAAGTGCCACAACTATGAGTTTATTCTCATCATCTCTCTCCCTTCCTATCTGTCTAAAAAAGAATTTTATTATTACCTCTTTGTATATCTTTTTTTAGTGGTGGCTCTGGAATGAATTCTTAAGTAATTTTTCCAAGTGCTAAACTCTCACCTGTTGTAAGCTTCTCATATAAATACTGTAAATGCTCTTGTTTAGGTAGCTCAGCTTCTGGAGTTGAGGGAATTTCAAAATCAAAGGAGCTCTGTGAATCTGCATTGGTGCTAAGAGTCAATCTTTCCTGAGGTATGTGTTTCCTACTGCTTACAGTAGTTGATTCTTCAACACTAGGAATGATACTTACCTCTTCAGAGTAAGTGTCCTTTGGGCAAAGTACATTTTGTTCCATCTGAGAGGCAGGAAGATTCCCTTTGATTCTTGATCTATAGTCACCTTTATTCAAGAAAGTAATATCCCCGCTGTTTCTCTCTTGGGAAGACAACAAAACAGTGTCATATTGGCTGTCCCATCCTTGACTTCCTTGTTCTGAGATGTGTGTGGACTGAGAGGAATTCTGAGAGGAGATGTGAGTTGACTCACCTTCAGAGTCACTGAAAAGCTTTGGTGACTGAGAGCCCCCTGCCTCTGTGGAGGAAGTGAAGTTTTCCAAACCATCATCTGAGAAGTCAACGTTTCTTTTATAGAATACTTCCCATTGTGGTACTTCCGTATCAGCCTTTGGCTGGTGATGTGTGACAGGACACAGATCTTCCTGAGATGAAGCTGAGATTTGTGATTCTTCTTCACTTTCACTGTTGGATTCTTCACAATCTATAAAGTTTGCCCAAAGAGAAGTTTTCACACTCTCTGCTTTAATGCATCCTGTGCTCTGTTTCAGTTTTTCAGGCTGGTTTTGTGATGCTGCAGTCACCGGGAATACCTCAGAGTGAAGAGTTTGCTGGTTTGGAACTTTGTGCCTTACAGGTACTGGCAGAGGGTCATCAAAGAGGTCATCTTCCTCCACTTCTGCTGGGGACAAACAAAACAGGTTTTACAGAATGCAAAGGGAGCTCATTTGTGCTTTAAATTTAAAATCCAGTTTGTAACATTTAGCTACGTTTGTAATTCATGGAATTGCAAATAATAGGGAGTTTGCTCTTCTTCCAAGAGAAATTAAAAGGTCCTTTATTCTTGGGATATTCTGGACAATTTAACTACTACCTTGCAACTTAAATGTCAGACAATGAGGTGAGAACACAGACCTGTGGTACCCAGATAAAGGCCACAATATCTATATAGTGGTTCTCTTTATTTATTTATTTTTAGAAAGGTGGGAGAGAGAGAAAGGGGGAGGGAGGAGGAGGAGCAGGAAGCACCAACTCCCATATGTGCCATGACTAGGCAAGTCCAGGGTTTCAAACTGGTGACCTCAGCATTCCAGGTCGATGCTTTATCAACTGCGCCACCACAGGTCACACATTATTAGTGGTTTTTAAATCTGGTCAATCATTAGCATCATCTGGAAAGCTTTTTAAGGAACACAGCTTTCAATATCTCATTGCGCACCTACTAAATCCCTTAAGGTAGGACCCAGTAACTTGATTTTTGCTTTATTTTTTAAGTCCTACAGCTAATTCTGTTCACCAGCCAGATTTGTGAACCATCCAGACTAGAAGAGAAGTTTGAAAATACTAGATTCTCAAATTGGCTGATTTAATATAAAGACAACAGTTAATTTTTTTCTAAAGTTTTCCTTCTATAAACATTTTATTGCTACCTACTTTGTGCTTGTTATGAATATCTGTGTCCTCCCAAAATTCATAATTTGAAACTAACCCCAATGTGAAGGTATTTGGAGGCGGCATCCACATAATGGGATTGGTGTCCTTGTAAAAAGAAGACAGATTTCTCAATGCCCAAGCACAAAGGAAAGGCCTGTGAGCACACAGTGAGAAGGGAGCTCTCTACACCCAGGAAGAGGGCCCTTGCCGAGAACTGAGTCTGCCAGCACCTTGATCTTGGAAATCCCTGCCTCCAGAGCTGGCTAGTGCACAAGGCTGTGATAGATACCAGGGGAAACACAGATTAGGTCAACTTAAACCAAATACTAAGTAAGCCACATTTAGTGTTGTGTACTGATTTTCTGCACATACTGCATTAGTATATAGTGAGCCCAGTCCACTTAATTTCTTAAAATAAGGAAATTTACTTGGAGAATGAAATTTAATATATGAAATATACATAATTTTATATATGAAATATTTTTAATTTATATTCTCACAATTTAATATATGAAATATACATAAAATAGGCACAGAATTGGGAAAACCTATTTTACTGCCCTAACCTAAGGCACCTAACCTAAGAATTAAATGCTCATAAGACTACCTTTTGTCCTAGTGCTGAATCTGGTGTTAACTTATAATTACCTACTTCTTAAAAAGATCCAAAGCTGATTTCTGAGGGCTTCAGTAAGCTCTGATGCTGTCTTATAATTCAGTAAGATTGTTAGTCCAATTTAAAAACATACATTTCACCAAAGAAGATCCATAAATGGCAAATAAGCACATGAAGAAAGCTCAACACAAATAGAGATGCAAATTGAAACTATAAGAACATACCACTTTACGCCCACTAGAGTGGCTGCAAACAAAAAGATAATAAAAAGTGTGCTAGGATGTGGAGAAGTTGGAATTCTATATTGCTGGTGGAAATAAAAATGATGTATTCAGTTTGGAAAATAGTTTGTCAGTTTCTTAAAATGTTAAGACATAGATTTACTATATGTTATGGGCTAAATTTATCTCCCTTCTCCAACCCTTACCAAAAAATGGTTTCGTATGTGGAATCCCTAAAACCCCATTGTGGCTATATTTGGGAATGGAGCCTCAAAGGAAATAAAATTAAGGGTAGGACCCTTATCCAACAGGATCAGTATCCTTATAAGGAAACATCAGAGATTACTCTCCTTCGACCCCCCATTCCAAGGCACATGCACCCAAGAAAGACCATGTGAGAACAGACCAACATGGCAGCCACTCACATGCAAAGAGAAGAGGCTTCATTCAGAATGAAACCTACTTTTCCAGCACATTGATCTTGGAATTCCCAGGCTTCAGAACGATGAGAAATAAGTTAGTTGTTTAAGCAAGTCTGTGGTATTCTGTTTTGGCAGCTCAAGCAGACTAAGATGCCATATAACCCAGAATTTCCACTCTGATGTTAAACCTAAATAAACTATATATCCAAAAACTTACACACAAATATTCACAGCAGCATTATAACTAAAAGTAGAAATAAACCAAATGTCTACCAACTGGCAAATGATTAAATGTGGAATATTCATTCATACAATGAGTAATATTACACTGGGGAACAAAATTTTTGTTGCATCCACAAAAACACTTGTTCTTACCTAATTTGAGTGTGCTGATCTCAAATCTGACATTAGTTTTTCTCTGTAAGCTACAGTTATTTTGCAATTTAAGATTTTAGCTTTTCATCTTATTGTAAAATTTTCAACGTTTAGTTTAATATAATGAAGTAGAATGTCTTGGACATCATCTTTGTGAAAATATAATTTATATAATGCAGTAAATACACTAATACAATAAAAGATATGATTGCATCAGAATTTGTCTACAATTTCAAAATAGAATATATCAAAACACTTATTTTAAACATAAAATTTGCACAAAACTTATTTAAATTCTATTCAGGCAAAAATTTGTGTTTGTAGCTTTTGTATTCGTGTACTTGTTGAGAACAATCTTGTTTGATGCTCCAGCAGAATCTGCCATCATAAATCTGTCCCATCACCCCTGATAACGCTCTTCCATCATCTTCAGATCTTGATGAAAGCGTTCTCCCTGCTCATCACTAACAGCTCCAAGATTTTCGGGAAACTTATCAAGGTGACTGTTCAAAAAGTGAATCTTAAAGCTCATGTTCCATCCAATGTCGCGGAAAGCCAACAGCATCCTTTGAACCAGAAGTTCATAGTTTTCTGCTTTTTAGTTGCCAAGGAAGTTCTTTGTAACTGCCACAAAAGACTGCCATGCCATTTTCTCCTCCTTATTCATCTTCCTGGTAAATTCTTCGTCATGTATGAGGGTTCGAATTTGAGGTCCATCAAATACACCTGCTTTTATCTTTTTGAAAGATAAGGCAGGAAAAGCAGAAATAATATGTTGAAAGCATTCACTTTTTCTATTCAAAGCCTAAACAAACTGCTTCATTAGGCCAAATTGATGTGAAGTGGGGGGGAGATGATCCTGTCTCGAATAACTACAGGTTCATTCACAATATTTTGCATCCCTACTTCCAGAGCTTCACTTTTCGGCCACTCCTTCTATGTCCAGTGTTTCACCCAAGTTTGGCTGTCCCACAAACACAGAAAGCAAGGATACTTTGTGAAACCTCTCTGTTGTCCTAGCAGGAAATTTACCATTGTAAGATCCACACAAATGATCCAGTTATGCTCCTCATACTTCAGAAAGTCGAGGACAATTTTTATGTCATTATAATCTCGCAGATGAGTTGAATAACCAATTGGAAGCACTGCATAAACATTACCATTGTGTAGGAGAACATATTTCAGACTCCGTTTAGAGCTGTCAAGAAATAGCCACCATTCTGTTGGACTGTAAGTGGTAACACCTAGCTGGCTGAGAAGACTACTGATATCGTGACAGTAAACAAAGTGTTTGTCTTCAGAAAAAAAAGTCCACAAAAATCTGTTCACACTTTCTGAAATGGGATACTTTAGCTGACCAGTGAAGTATATTCTTTTCTTGAAACCTGGAGGCTAATAACTCAGCTGCTTTCTTTGATAGGCCCAAATCTCTTACTAAGTCATTCAATTTGGGTTGGCTAAACTGCTGAGGGGTTAATGACTGCTTGGCATCAGAAGAAGACCCTTCAGATTCTATAACCATTTCCTCATGCATCTTATCAAAATACACTTGATCACCATGTTCACTTTCTTCATCCTTAGAAGAAATAAAACCATTGAAAACTGGAACTCGGAGTGTCTCAGAGTGTGAGATAGGTCCTATTGCTGAAGGAATATTAGGATCTGCGATCATATGTCGTTTTTCTTGCTGATACCCTTTGTATGGATCAGACAGAAATAACAGTCACTGCTGTGGTCCTTAGGTTCACATCAAACCATGGGAATACCAAAAGGCATTCCTTTGCGTTTTCCTTTTGTCCAGTCATGAAGCATTTCTTCACAATTATGACACACAATATGAGGAGCCCAATTCTTGTCTTGATTGCCAGGAGAACTTGAAAATAGGCAATATATGCACGTGTCACAAATGATGAAATATTGCGCCTTTGACATTGAAGTATGTAACAGCCACATATATAACAGAAGGCGTCAGGACTATTCTTACATTTATGCCTATTCGAAGAAGCCATGATTCAAACTTAAAATAAGAGGGTGTTTTATCAGATAATAATTTCTTACACTTAAAAACAACTATAATTATCTAAAAGTGATGTTTGTAAAACATTAATTGCCTTGTGGTTATATTCAATCCAAGAGTCATTGCCCTTTAACTCCAATTTAAAAATAAATGCATGCCATTAACTGTAACATAAGAAATTAAAATTGAATAAAAACTAGAGCATGCACCAAAAAACAGATTTCATATTTGGAATCAGCAATGCAGAAATATATAGAAAAAGTTCTAAAACCTCATGCAACAGAAAATGAAAAAAAAAATTGTTCTCCATTTGGCAATAAAAGAAATGAAGTACTGATACATGCTACAAAATGGATGAAATTTTAAAACATTACGCTAAGTGAAAGAAGCCAGTTACAGAATACCAGATATACGGTTCTGCTGATATGAAATGTCCAGAAGAGATAATCTGTAGAGACAGACCATAGCATAGTAGTTGCTTAAGGTTGGAGGTAGTAATGGGAGTGACTTTAAATGAACACAATTCTTTTTGGAATAATGGAAACATCTGAAATTAAATACAGGTGATGGCTGCACAACTCAAAGTAACAATAATGGAACTGTTCACCTTAACGGGTGATATTTTGGTATATAAATTATACTTCAATAAAGCTTTTAAAAATTGATAGTTTAAAACAAAAAAAATAGTACTGTATTTATGGAGTTTATAACAAGTGAAATATATGACAACAATAGCACAGACTGGGAGGGAAGAAATGGAACTAGACTGTTGTAAGCTTCTTAAACCATACTTGAAATACTTGAAATAAAAGAATATTTATCTTCACTCTTCATGCTGATGGGTTAAACATGTATACTGTAAACCACTACAATAAAACAAAGAATTACAGCTAATAAGCCAGTAAGAGATTAAAAGGAATCTATCAGTACTCAATCCAAAAGAAGGCAGAAGAGAAAGAAGAAATAAGGAATAGATGTAACAAATAGCAATATGGGAAATTTAAACCTCACCATATCAATAATCACCTTAAACCTAAAATGCTCTAAGCTCTCCAACTAACAGGCAAAGATGATCAGATTGACTATAAAAATCAAGACCCAAAAATATGCTGCCAACAAGAAACCCACTTTAAATATAAAGAAAGTTAAAAATACAGAGATGCAAAAAGATGCCACGTTCACACTAATCACAAGAAAGTGGAGTGGCATGGCTGTTAATAGCTAACAAAGTTGATGTCAAAGCTAAGAATGTTAGGAGGATAGATGAAGCAAAAAGTAAGAGACTGGCAAGGAGGATGACATGCACAATTATGAAGATTTCAACAACTTTGCATTGATAGCAGAAGTAGAACAAACAAAGCAGCAAGGATACCAAAGACGAACATTATCAACTAACTTAACTGGCATGTACAGACACTCCACCCCACAGATTCAGTTTCCTTCTTGGTACAATGGAATGAGACCCCTTAAAGGTTTGTTTTGAGGTTTAACTGTAACATAGAAAGGACCTAGCACAGTACTGCCACACAGCAGGTGTCCAATAAATAGTATCATTATTATCTATGTTTTGGTCATGTATTAGCTATATGGTACAGTGACTGGCACTCCACGAGAGCAGTGAAAATTCAGAATCCTAACCACAAAATCACATAAAGCAACAGAGCTTTGCTCAGAATCTGATATCCTAATTTCCACATTAGAATTTACCTATAATCTTCACTGGAAAATGAAAGTAGCAATGAAAGAAGGTAGAGAAGTATAGAGGAAAAAAAAAAACATTTGTACAAGCACTATGGATCAATCAGATTGGAAATGATGGCAAGAAAAGTTCCTGTTAGCATGGCCCAGTATCTTGAAGGAAGTGTTCAAGGATAACCGCACAGCCTCTCTGTGTGGCCTGTACAAACCATGGGTCCTGTTTCCAGAAAGCTGAGAACATCCAGTACAGGCACAGCTCTGGCATTTGTTTTAAAGTTGTGATGGAGATGGAACTCCTGGTTTTACAGGCTGAAGATAAGAAGGCTAAGCACTTCCTGAGACCATGTGACAAGTCTGAGTGACAGTCCTAGGTCCACCTCTACCCAATGCAGCTCACCAGAACAGAGCACCCTGAAAAGCACTCTTGTAGGAAAATCCACACCTCTGACCCTAGGGTCATTCTTACCAGTCTCCAGGTGAGCTCTTCTAGCTCTCTTCAGTTTTCCAAGTGGTTTATACTTTGGCTCAGTGCTTTGAGAAGATCGGCATAAAGGCTTTAAGCTGAAATGAATACAAGAATTTTATTTTTCCTGCTGGGATAGTTAGAATGTAAGTATCATTTACAGATATTAACTTGACCATGAGGAAAATCATTACTACTTTTAAGAATTCAAAAGCAATGTTTCGTAATTAAAAATCACTTCAGGTCCTGGTGAGGTGGCTCAGTGGACAAGGCAATAAGGTTGCAGGTTTGACCTCCATAGGACATGTATGACAAGCAATCAGAGAATGCACAACTAAAGAACAATTAAGTGAAACGAGGAGTTGATGCTTCTTTCTCTACTTGCTCCCCCTTCCTCTCTCTCTCAAATCAATGGAAAAATAAATCACTTCAATATATAATAAAGTGCTAATACAACCTGGTGGGTATCTAATTTTAGGCTGGAAGGAAAACAAAACTCTTACCAGCTCCTGCACTGCAGAAAAACAGATCCCTATTCTAAGAAAGTATACACTGACTCTTTCTGGCATTCAGGGAATACAAAACAGCTAGCTGTTTTCTTACCCTGTTTAATGAGGTTTACTTATCTCTTGCAAGAATCTCACAAATTTTATCATTTTTTTCTATAGTCTGAAAGATAAGACCCGATAAAGATAAAATACAAAAGAGCACAGAAATAAGATATAAGGGTGCCCTGCCCTTTTTTTATTATTGATTTATTGTGTTTACATAAATTCTAGTGTCCCGCCGAATGCATCCCCCAACCCCCGTGTTCACCTCAACATCCCCTTTGCCTCCTCCCAGCAACGCCCTGTCCCTTCCCTCCAGGATTATCCCATTTTATCATCCCCTTTCCCCCTGTCCGCTTTCCCTCTGGTCCCTTTGATCCCGCCTCTGTCTGTCTCTATATTCCATTCCTCAGTTCACATTGTTCACTGGATTCCTCAAATGAGTGAGGTCATATGATATTTTTCTTTCTCTGCCTGGTTTATTTCACTTAACTATTTTCCAGGTCCATCCATGTTGTCTCAAAAGGTAAGATTTCCTTCTTTTTCAAGGCCCCATAGTATTCCATTGTGTATATGTACCACTGCTTTTTTTTTGTTGTTTGTTTGTTTTTTTGTACCACTGCTTTTTAATCCACTCGTTCACAGACAGACATTTGGGCTGTTTCCAGATCTTGGCTATTGTGAACAATGCTACCATAACTATGGGGGCGCATTTCTTCTTTTAAATCAGTGATTTGGTATTCTTAAGATATATTCCTAAAAGTGGGATGGCTGGGTCAAAAGGCAGTTTGATTTTTAATTTTTTGAGGAATCTCCATACTGTTTTCCACAGTGGCTGCACCAGTCTGCATTCCCACCAGCAGTGCAGGAGCGATCCCTTTTCTCCACATCCTCACCAGCACTTATTATATGTTTTGTTTTGTTAATGAGAGGCATTCTGACTGGTGTGAGGTGATATCTCATTGTGGTTTTAATTTGCATTTCTCTAATGATTAATGATGTTGAGCATTTTTTCATCTATTGGCCATCTGTATGTACTTTTTTTTTTTTTAACAGGGACAGAGAGAGAGTCAGAGAGAGGAATAGATAGGGACGGACAGACAGACAGGAACAGAGAGAGGTGAGAAGCATCAGTCATTAGTTTTTCTTTGCCGTTGCGACATCTTAGTTGTTCATTGATTGCTTTCTCACATGTGCCTTGACTGCGAGCCTTCAGCAGACCGAGCAACCCCTTGCTGGAGCCAGTGACCTTGGGTCCAAGCTGGCGAGCTTTTGGTCAAGCCAGATGGGCTTGCGCTCAAGCTGGCGACCTCGGGGTGTCGAACCTGGGTCTTCCACATCCCAGTTCGATGCTCTATCCACTGTGCCACCAACCTGGTCAGGCTGTATGTACTCTTTGGAAAAGTGTCTGTTCATTTTTTTGCCCATTTTTTGATTGGATTGTTTATCTTCCTGGTGTTGAGTTTTACAAGTTCGTTATAAATTTTGGTTATTAACCCCTTATCAGACATATTGTCAAATATGTTCTCCCACTGTGTGGTTTGTCTTTATTTTGTTCATATTGTCTTTAGCTATGCAAAAGCTTTTAGTTTGATATAGTGCCGTTTGTTCATCCTGTCCTTTATTTCACTTGCCCGTGGAGTTAAATCAGCAAATATATTGCTATGAGAGATGTCCGAGAGCTTACTGCCTATGTTTTCTTCTAAGATGCTTATGGTTTCATGACTTACATTTAAATCTTTTATCCATTTTGAGTTTATTTTTGTGAATGGTGTAAGTAGGTGGTCTAGTTTCATTTTCTTGCAGGTAGCTGTCCAATTTTCCCAACACCATTTCTTAAAGAGAAATGCTCTTACCTCCTTTGTCAAATATCAATTCTCCATAAAGGTGTGGGTTTATTTCTGGGTTCTCTGTTCTGTCCCATTGATCTACATATATGCCTGTTCTTATGTTAATACCAAGCTGTTTTAAGTACAATGGCCTTGTGGTATAACTTAATGTCATGAAGTGGGATACCACCCACTTGATTCTTCTTTTTCAATATTCCTGAGGCTATTTGTGTTCTTTTTTGGTTCCATATAAATTTTTGGAGTATTTTTTCTATATCTCTGAAGTATGTCATTGGTATTTTAAAAGGAATTGCATTGAATTTATAAATTTTGGGTAATATAGACATTTAATGATGTTTATTCTTCCTAACCATGAGCACGGTATATGCTTCCACTTGTTTGTATCTTCCTTGATTTCTTTTATCAAAGTTTTACAATTTTCTGAGTACAAGTCTTTAACCTCCTTGGTTAAATTTACTCCTAGGTACTTTATTTTTTCTGTTGCAATAGTGAAAGGGGTTTTCTTAAGTTCTCTTTCAGACAGTTTATTGCTGCTGTATTAAAATGCCTCTGACACCTGAATATTGATTTTATATCCTGTCACCTTGCTGAATTCATTCATCGGGCCCAGTAGTTTTTTGCTTGAGACTTTAGGGTTTTCTATATACAGTATCATGTTATTAGCAAATAACAGTAGTATTACTTCTTCTTTTCCAAGTTAGATGACTTTTATTTCTTCTTCTTGTCTGATTGCTGTGGCTAGGACTTCCAGAACTATGTTGAATAAGAGTCGTGAAAGGGGGCAACCCTGCCTTCTTCCTGATCTTAAGATGATTGCTTTTAGTTTTTGCCCATTGCGTATGATGTTGGCTGTGGGTGTGTCATAGATTGTCTTTATAATGTTCAGGTATGTTTCCTGTATTTTCCACTTTGCTGAGAATTTTTATCATAAATAGGTGCTGGATTTTATCAAATGCTTTTTCTGCATCTATTGATATTATGTGGTTTTTCTCCTTCCTTTTGTTTATGTGATGAATCACACTAATTGATTTGCTAATATTGTACCGGCCTTGCCTCCCTAGAATAAATCCCACTTATCATGATGTATTTTTTTCATGTATTACTGGATCCAGTTTGCTAATATTTTGTTGAGAATTTTAGCATCTAAATTCATCAGGGATATTAGCCTATAATTTTTCTTTCTCTATGTTGTCATTGCCTGGTTTTGGAATCAAAATTATGCTCGCCTCATAAAAGGAGCTTGGAAGTCTTCCCTCCTCTTGAGTTTTTTAAAATAGCTTGAGAAGGATAGGAGTTAGTTCTTCTTTGAATATCTGTTAGAATTTGCCTGTGAAGCCATCTGGCCCAGGACTTTTGTTTGTTGGGAGTTTTTTGCTAACTGTTTCAATCTCATTTGTTTTAATTGGTCTGTTTAAGTTTTCTGATTCTTCCACATTTGAGTTTTGGAAGATTATATGTTTCTTGGAATTTATCCATTTCACCTAGGTTGTCCAATTTTTTGGCACAGAGTTCTTCATAGTATTTTCTTACAATCCTTTGTATTTCTGCTGTGTCAACTGTTACTTCTCCACTTTCATTTCTAATTATTTTTTTTTTTTGAGTCCTCTCTTTTTTTCTTGGTGAGTCTGGTCAAAGGTTCATTTATTTTGTTTACCTTTTCAAAAAACCAGCTCTTGGTTTCATTGATCCTCTGTATTGTTCTTTTAGCCTCTATGTCATTTATTTCCACTCTGATCTTTATTATTCCCTTCCTTCTACTTCCTCTGGGCTTTACTTGCTGTTCTACTATTTCTTTTAGATGCAGGGTTAAGTTGTTTATTTGAACTTTTTCTAGCTTCTTAAGGTATGCCTGTAATGCGATGAACTTCCCTCGCAGGACTGCTTTTGCTGTATCCCATAAGTTTTGAGTTGTTGTATGCTCATTTTCATTTGTTTCCAGGAGATTTTCTATTTTTCTTGATCTCGTTGTTAACCCATTCGTTATTTAATAACAGGCTATTTAGTTTCCAAGTGTTTGAATGTTTTTCAGTTTTTCTATTGTAGTTGATTTCTAGTTTCATGCCATTGTGATCAGAGAATATGCTTGATATGATTTCAATCTTCTTAAATTTCTTGAGACTCGTTTTCTATCCTAACATGTGGTCTATCCTAGAGAATGTACCATGAGCACTTGCAAAGAATGTATATTCTGTTTCTTTAGGGTGAAAGGTTCTGATATCTATTAAATGCAGTTGATCTAGTTATGTCCTTTAAGTCTGCTTTCTTTGTTAATTTTCTTTCATGAGGATCTATTCAGTGATGTTAGTGGGGTATTGAAATCCCTTATTATTATTGTATTGCTGTTGATCTTGCCCTTTATGTCCATCAAAGTCTGCTTTATATATTTAGGTGCTCCTATATTAGGTGCATTGATATTTATAATGGTTATATCTTCCTGTTGGATTGCTCCTGTAGTCATTATGTAGTGGCCTTCTTTATCCGTTACTATAATCTTTGTTTTAAAGTCTATTTTTTCAGATATAAGTATTGCTATCCCAGCTTTTCTTTTTTATTTCCATTTAAATGATATTTTTTTCCATCCTTTTACTTTCAGTCTATGTGTATCTTTTGTTCTGGGGTGGGTCTCTTGTAGACAGCATATGTACAGGTCCTGTTTTCTTATCCATGCAGCTATCCTATGTCTTTTGATTGGAGCATTTAGTCAATTTACATTTATGGTTATTACTGATATGTAATTGTTTATTGCTATTTTATTCTTTAAATATACATTCCTCTTTTACTAGATTTTAACCCCCTTTGTTCTGTTTACAACAGGCCCCTTAACATTTCTTGCAGCATTGGTTTGGTTGTAATGAAATCCTTGAGTTGTTGTTGCTTTTGTTTTTGTTTTGTCTGGGAAGCTTTTTATTTCTCCTTCAATTTTAAACAATATCCTTGCTGGATAAAGAAGTCTTGGTTGTAGGCTCTTGTTCTGCATTACTTTGAATATTTCTTGCCATTCCCTTCTGGCCTCTACTGTTTCTGTTGAGAAGTCGGATGTCATTCTTATGGGGGCTCCTCTGTAGGCGATTGACTGCTTTTCTCTCGCAGCTTTTAATATTCTTTATTTATCTCTTAACTTTGGTATTTTAATTATGATGTGTCTTGGTATAGGTTTCTTTAGGTTCCTCTTTAGTGGGATTCTCTGTGTTTCTTGAATTTGTGTGACTTTTTCCTTCATCAATTTAGGAAAGTTTTTAGCTATGATTTCTTCAATCAGGTTCTCTAACTCTTGTTCTTTCTCTTCTCCTTCAGGAACCCCTATGATGCAGATGTTATTTTTCTTCATATTGTCACAGAGCTCTCTTAGAGTTTCCTCAGACTTTTTGAGCCTGTTTTCCTTTTGCTGCTTTGTTTCCATGTTTTCGTTTATCTTGTCTTCTAAAACGCTGATTCTATCCTCTGCTTCATCCAGCCTGCTTTTAATTCCATCTAGTGTATTCTTCATTCTGATATTGTATTTGTCATTTCTGACTGGTTCTTTTTTATGATTTCAATGTCGTTTTTGATGCTTATTATTTCTTTATTTACGTGTTCATTATGTCCTTTCATTGTTGCTCTAAGATATTTGAGCATTTTAACAATCATTATTTTAAACTGCATCTAGTAATTTGATAATTTCCATTTTACTCTTTTTCTGGGGATTTCTCTTGTTGATTCATTTGAATTGCATCTCTTTGTCTTCCCATTTTGTCTGTGGAAATACTCTTCTCTTGGGTGTGCTGTTTGTGTAGCTAGCTGAGTCTGGTTGGTATTGTCTGCCTCCAGCTTTCAGTTGTGTTGTTTCTAGGTTTTCTTGGGTTGGCATCAGCTGTTGTTTATAATCTGCTGTGGGCTACTTACCTGCTATCACTATTCTTTTGGCTATTTGTGTTTCTATTTTCTATATGTTAGCTGGGTCAGGTGTGAGAAGCCCTTCCTTAAGTTACCACTCTAACGAGGGTTGTTAAGTCCTGAACTGATGCTCTCCATATCTGGCCACTGGATATGCCTGCCGTGGACCTGCCTGGCTTGAGCCTGGCGTAGATCAATGGGGGTCACTGCCTGTAACTGGCTCTTATTAACCTTTTTTGGAGGTACAGGCGATCTAGAGCTTGTGTGTGTCTCTGCTGGACCCAGGTGCCGTTGTAAATATTAGTGGCACTCCTAGGCTAGCTTTTATCTACTCTTGTCCTGGGGGAAGTTCCTTTAAAAGTTCAAGTTCCCCTGAGATCCGCTTCCTGCTGCCTCTTATTGCTGGCTAATTGTTGGGCTCAGTACTGTAACTCAGTGATTAGGTACGGTATTAGATATGGCTTGCCCCTTAACCTCAGATGTCATTCTATCCAGACTATTTATTTTATTTTGTTATATTCTTCTTTTTCAGCACTCAGAAAGGTGTGGTCACAGGTGTCCAGTGGGTGTGGCTTCTGTGTTCCTGATGTGTGGTCTGTCCACTGTCATCCCCCACCCCCACCCCGCTGCTATTGCTGCCTCTGGCGTTTGGGCTCGGGTGCTGCTGGTGCCAGCCTGCCTCCACGCGGCAGCTTCCGCTACCCCTGGCAGGCCCACTTGCACCCTCTCAAACCACCTCTGAGGTCCAAGGGCAGGCCCAGGCCACAGGCGGGGTCACACTTGAGCTCGGACCTTTGCAGTGGCCACTGTGGCCTTGGACTCTGCAGGTGGGCCAGTGCATGTTTGGACTGCTTCCGCTGTCGCCTGGGCCTCAGCCACAGCCAAGGGCAGGCCCATACCACTGACTGGATTGCACGCAAGCTCAGACCTCTGTAGGCAGACCCGTGCACACGTGCTCTGACCGCCTCACTGTTGCCTGGGCCTCAGCCACTGCCAAGGGTGGGTTCATGACAGGCCAAATTGCGTGTGAGCTCGGACCTCTGCAGTGGTTGCTATGGTTTCTCCCTCCATGGTCAGTCCATGCGCAGCGGCTTACACCGCTGGCAGGATTGCACGTGAGCTTGGACCTCCACAGTGGCTGCTGCTGCTTCTGCCTCTTCAGGTGGTCTCATGCTGCGGGTGGGCTTGTGCACTCACCCTGACCTCAGCGGCTGCCGGCTACCGTGTCTTCTGCCTCCATGGGCGGGCCTGCACATGCCTGCTCAGATTGCTCTGCAGTTGCCTGGGCTCACACCATGGGCTTTCTTACATGCTCGCTCAGACCTCCGCAGGCAGGCCTGCATGCATTGGCTCTGACCACCCTGCCCCTGCAGCCACACTCTGCTGCTGCCAGCCCACCTGCCCCAGGCGAGCACTCAGCAGTGTATGTGTCTGGGGGTGGGGGGGTAGCTCAAGCTCAGACCTCAGTGCTCAATACTTGTGTCCCTAATGTGCTGCCTGCCTCTAAGCACCTCTTTGTTCTGACTGGAGCAGGAGAGCCTCCAGTGAGTGGGGTAATTTCTTCCCTTTACTGTTGTTGCCGCTCCCAGGAAAAATATTCACTGTAGATTTGGGGAATGATTCAGCCCAGGGGTTAGGGTGTCCATCCCTCAAAGTGTCTCCCCTTGTGCCTCCGAGACCACACTCTCCCCTGGCAACTCCAGTCCTCCCAGCACTCCCTGCTCCCAGAGCCCCAGGCAGGTGGCTGTGAGAGAGGCTCTACGTGCGGTCCCTTTATTACAGAACCTAGGTCCAAGAGTTCTGTTTCCTCTCAAACGGTATCTAGGCTCCTTTCTCAGCCAAATACAGTTTGTTTGCCCCTTCCAGGCCCAGGGCTCTAGGTTGGGACTCTGGTTCTGGGGCTGAGGACCCACAGCTCACCAGGCAATCCTCCCCACCATGAGAGTCCCTCCGGGCCGCTGCTTGCTCCTGGGAGCAGGGCAGCCCTCTCCGCATCTCCACCTTTCCCACCAGTCTCAATGTGGCTTCTTTGGTGGTCTTCGACTATAGAATCCTCTTAGTTTAGCCCAAAATTGGTCTTTCAAGATGACTGTTCTCAAAATTAAGTTGTAATCCACTTTGGTTCTGGGAGGTGGGAGTTGGAACGTCTGCCTACTCTGTGGCCATCTTGTCTCTCTGCCCTGACCTTTTTTTTTTTTTTTAAGTATTTTTTTTCTTTTTATTTATTTATTTTAGAGAGGAGACAGAGAGAGAGAGAGCAAGGGGGGAGGAGCTAGAAGCATCAACTCCCATATGTGCCTTGACCAGACCAGTGCAGGGTTTTGAACTGGCAACCTCTGCGTTCCCAGGTCGACACTTTATCCACTGCGCCACCAGAGGTCAGGCTTCCCTGACCTTTTCAACAGCCTTATTACCATTGAATTCTTTATGCCAGTTTCCCAGAGCCTTTAGGGTTATATATATATAATATACTTACATGAAGAAAGACATTGTGCTCACAACCAGAAACACCATCACAGCTACATCCACTTTAAGTCCTTGCCCCTGTTCTCAGACCCAAAACTATTCTCTGGATCCATCCCATTCAGTAACAGAAGATCCACGGGTAGTGACAACTTACATTTCTGTAACTTTATCCACAGTTGTACCCAATGGAATGACATTTGGATATGCATTCACAGGGCAGATATAGTTCAAGAAATCTTTAATCTAGAATAAGGAAAATAAAATGAATCAGTTATCTCAACAATGAAAAATCTAGTTTGAGAGACAATTAAGTGGAGGCCAACAGTAGCAGAAAAATCGTGGCTGTGGTTCTCAGTGCTTGCTGCTTATGTGGTTCACCTGGGGACTTATTAGGAGAAGGAACTACCCAATGCTCAGGCCTCACCCCAAAGATCCTTTCACACTAAGCTGCAGTAGTCCCAGTCTTTGGGTGGTTCTCTTCCACAGTAAGGACTGAGAATCATTGATTTATGGGATTCAGAGACTCTGTATTTCTTCATATGACCTTAGTTTCATCATCTGAGAAGGTCAGTCAGTCATATTTAACACGTGTCCTTCAACTATGTTAGATTTAACTGAGTACTTAATACACACAAGAAAACAAGGTCTTAGAATTACACTTCTTTCCACCTACATAATTGTTAGCAATACAAGGGAACTGCATCTTTGAGATTGTTTGATTTATTGTAATAGTTTATTCTAATTTAAACAAGGACAATTATATGCAGAATTTCAGAAATACCTTGATTTTCTGCAAAGCTCAGAATGCTAAACAGAGAAACTCTGTCACTATTCCTTAAAACATCTCTACAATCCAGACAAGCTTCAACTTACTAGATCTGGTGAGCTTGGGATCTCAGTCAAATTACCCAAAGCCTCTTAAGTCTTCAGTTCTTCACATAAAAGTACAAATGAATTAAAATGCTTAGCTCAGTACCTGGCATGGTTAAACATTCAATAAAATTATCCATTGCAAAGCTGATAATGACAACACAAAGATTTTTAGTTCCTACTGCAAATGGGGAGACTGAGGCATAAAATAATTATTAGTACCCAACTTTCTCATATACAAGACCACATCAAAAGAGATAAGAACCCAGTAATTATTAACTTCATATTAAACTAAAATGGCTACTTTAATTATTATGGGAAAAGACAGGAAGATCCATTCTTCAGATTTTTTTTTTTTTTTTAAGTGTGAGGACGGGAGATAGACTTCTGCTTGAACCCTGATCAGGACCCACCTGGCAACCCCTGTCTGGGGTTGATGTTCTGCCTGTCTGGGGCCATGCTCACAACCAAGCTATTTTTAGTGCCTAAGGTGGAGGCTCCACAGAGTCATCCTCAGTGCCCTGGACTGACCACGGCTGACATGCTAGAATCAAATGAGCCATGGCTTCTGGAGGGAAAGAGAGAGAGAAGGGGGAGAGGGAGAGAAGGAGAAGCAGATAGTGGCTTCTCCTGTGTGCCCCAACCAGGAATCAAATCCAGGACATCCACATGCTTGGTCAACACTCTACTACTGAGCCAACCAGCTAAGGCCCAAATATTTTTCATAAACAATTTATACTTTCAGAGCAGGCTTGCAAATAGAAACCATTATTCACCTGCCTTCAACCTGCATGATTTGCATAATCAATCCAGAGTTGAGGCTGGTAAAAATCAGACACTTTTGAAGGGCATAAAGATTAAAAAAGTAAAGCAAAACATGTAACCACAAATGATTCACTTACTCTACTCAGAGATGAAGGCCGCAAGGAGACAAGACACCTGGTAGAAGGGCACCCTCTATCACTTGTACAACTTGATGCCCTTTCGTCAGATGCCTGCCTTAAAACATTCATTAATATAGTCCATTCTCAATACTCATAGTAGTTATGTTCTATTAAGTCACATGAACACTGAATTAGCAAACACTGAACAACTACTTCTAGAGGAAAAGTTCCTGTGAACCTCTGTCATCCAATCAATACATCACCTTGTTTTATGTGTGATTCTGTTTAAAGATACCTTATTTAATATATATTGTTGGTTCATTAACATTGAACTGATGGCCAACAGCAGTGTAACTTATGCCTGAATGACACTTATTGAATACATATTTTCCCCATAAGGCACATTTCGGAGTTCCTGCACTTAAGAATACCAGTCCGCACTATTCTTGGGGCCATTTTAAACAGTGAAATTACCAACAAAATGCACAAAAATATGGAAAATGGGGCACTCAAATCAACTGCAAAAAGGACAGTTGTTCACACTGAGAGCTGAAACAAACGCAGAACGCCACCTCATTCAACCTGAGTCAGGACTGTACATGTCAGTGACTCCCATTTTTCACCACCATGCTGTGTACACTGCTTGTGCCCACTGGCACTTACAAACAAATTTTCATGGGTAAGCAAATTTGTAAATAAGGAATTCAGTAAGTTCAACTGTATTTGGAAAAAATTGAAATTATATTTAAATCTATTTACATTTTTAAATATACTTCATGTTCTAAAAATAGGATATAGGCATATTAATTAAGCCAATATTCAGGTTTAATTAATAAGCCTGTCTCACCAAATACTGTGAAAGAAGCTGACTAAGAGCTCAGAGCAATCCTTCCATGTGTGTAGCAACTGGCTCTGAGCTAAGAAAGCAGAATGGGAAGAGAGGAGGTAGATCAGTTGCTTCATCTCTGCCAAAGTCACAGTGAAATACATCATTAATTGGAGGTGATTTTATGAAGTCCCATGAAGGTTTATGCTTTCCAACTTAGCTACTAACTATACTGAAGAGGAAAAATAAAACAGGAGTAGACTTGATTGAAAACGTAAGGCCCTATCCTTTCCCCCCAGTTAGATGCCCTCCCTGTGGCTGCGACAGAAAGTATACTCTGTCAATCAAGAGGAAGGGACCCTGACGCTGAGCAAGTTGCTACATTAAGGACAAATCACTAGGAAGAGGCTCTGACAACAATCTAAGATTCAGGGGAAACTGATGAAGAAAACAACTTATACCACCAAAGTTAATTACTTCCAAGCTACTCTCAGAGAACCTATTTGTATCTGAAAATTAAGGTCAGCTATATAACAGAAGGGTCACTGTGATATTTTGGTAATATAATGAAGAATTATTTATAATGATTATGGCTCACTTGATAAGAATGCCGCTACCTGGAGTTCTGGAAGAATCCACTTGTTCCAATCATTAACATGTCCATGGCTCACTACTGCAGGGCTGTGTCCATGTATCCCAAATACAAAAATAATGGTTATCAGGGAAATGGATTTTTAAGTGCAGAAATGGCAAAACTACAATTACATATGACTTAAAGTGTCATAAAAAGCCTGCTTTCCTATTCCTTTTTCTCTTATACATGAAATTACTGAATCTCTGCACTTACCAGATGCTAGCATTTACTTTGGAAGTGCATGAGGATTTTATAAATAAATGACAAACATCAAGTTCCCATTCTGGCAGGTCAATTTTTCTATATAAAAAGTACCATAATTAAATTATCTTAAGCCCTTTTTCTAGTAGTTGTGACACCTTCATTGTTCATTGATTACTTTCTCATATGTGCCTTGACCGGGGGACTCCAGCTGAGCCAGTGACCCCTTGCTCAAGCCAGTGACCTTAGGCTTCAATCCAGTGACCTTTGGGCTCAAGCCAGAGACCATGGGGTCATGTCTACGATCCCCCAATCAAGCCAGTGATCCCGCACCCAATCTGGTGACCCCACACTCAAGCTGGATGAGCCTGTGCTCAAGCCAACGACCTTGGGGTTTCAAACCTGGTTCCTCAGTGTCCCAAGCCAATACTCTATCTACTGTGCTGCCGCCTGGTCAGGCAGGATTATTTTTTAAGTGGCTTTTTAATACAATCAAATTTTGGAAGAGACCCAAGAATCTGAACATAAAGGCTGCCTGTAATGAAGTTTTATCTGTAGTATTCCTTTGAATAATATTTATGATTCTTTTATGATAGGTGAACAGTACAAGTGAAGTAGGGACATTAAATCACATTAAGGAAGCAAGATAGGAAGAAAACACCCTTAATCATACATATATTCCTCAATGTTTAGGCTGAAGACAGATAACAGCAAATCCCTTTGTACTTAGTAAATGTAGATATTTTCCCTGCACTTCTTTAGGAAAAGCCACAACAAATCTTTAGCAGAAAAAGAGAGGCCGCTGGAAGTCAAGGAGACTTGCTCTCAACCAGGAAGGCCGCAAAGCAGTTGTCAATAGGGTTATGCCTATATGGAATCCTCTTACCTCACTGTAGGAGGAGTGAAAAGAAAAACAAGCTCTGTATGAACTCTCTCCAGTCCTAAAGGAAAATAAAAATACAAAATTAACAGGCCACTTATCAAAACTAAGCGAAGTTCTAAATTTTGAGCCTTTTCATTTAGGCTATTCTAGTAAAAATACCCTACACTCAAGACTGTTCCTGGAACACAAGGGAACTCTTTCCAGAAATGTAAATACTCACAGGCATTCTGAACAGCCAATATTAAAGTGTTGCCCCAAAATGGTGATCATTATGGTACCCTTCTACTTCACTAGGGGCTCTGTTCCCTCCAACATCAATCTGTAACTCCTTGCCAAGCAAGATACACTCAGTCTACATCTTATCTACCCAACTATACTGCTCACAGAAATTAGGGGATATTTCAAATGAATATGACATGATAAAAAAAAAGTTTGATTTTTTTATTCAACAAGAACATCAGAAAAGCAAACAAGTCAAAGAAAGTTGTTCAATTATGCAAATGAGATGCAAAACCAACTTTTATTTCATTGATGAAAATGCACTATACAAAAGGCTGAAAGTACTGCAGTATCTGCATGTTCCCTGATCCCTAATTTTTGTAGACAGGCCTTGGAAAATACCAGCTGATGGTATTAGCCAGGATATAGGTTTGAAGCAGCTTCTCTTTAGTTTAAACAGAGTTTAAATTTCAGAAATTATCTTCCACAACTATAATATATCCTCTTCTTGGGCTTAGGATAGATTTCATTTAAACTAAAATAAATCACAGTTTACCTCAAAGCAAGGTTTCTCTCAGAAGATCTGAAGACCAGAAGACCTATGGTATTGCTCTCTTACCTCACAATTACATTTGTTTTTCTGGTTCTTTCTCCAAACCACATTGTGGATGGCTTAATGCTGATTGTGTGAAGTGGAATTCTATTTTTGGAAGTAATTCCACAGGGTAACTTATTCCACTGAAAATATTCCTCTGCCTAAGGAAAAAAAAATTTTAAATATAGAAAAGCAGTTCAACAAATATGTTTGTGGGCAGGGTCTCAAGAACAAAAGAAATAAATAATGTAGTACTCCAGCCCAATGAGAACTACCAGTTTGTGTAGAAGAAACCTACTCAAGACACAAACTTATGTCAAGAAGAAGAGGGGGAGGCCTGCCAAGGGAGGCAAAGAAGACCTGAATTTCCTTCTCCCTTTGCTTTTCGTGATCAGAAGCAGAACAGAGGTAACAGGATTACAAGGGAGAGAGACCAGGTGATAAGGGGAAAGAATGACTAATGGCCATTTTGCTGACATGGAAAAAGGGCTAATTCTGGCCAGTACATTCTTTTTTTTTCGCTAATTAACAAGCACAAAGGAAGGGGCAATCTAGAACCTTCTAATTTTCTAAAGCCCATTCACATGCATTCCTTTGTGTTTGCAGGAAGGTCACTCACACAACTTGGTGTTTGCATCCAAGAGACATTTACTCAGGGCTTTTAACTAAAGTTCCCCAATCCTTGCCTGACCTGTGGTGGCGCAGTGGATAAAGCATTGACCTGGGAACACTGAGGTCGCCAGTTCAAAACCCTGCACTGGTCTGGTCAAGGCACATATGGGAGTTTATGCTTCCAGCTCCTCCCCCCTTTCTCTCTCTCTCTCTCTCTCTCTCTCTCTCTCTCTCTCTCTCTGTGTCTCCTCTCTAAAATGAATAAAATAAAAAGAAAAATTTAAAGTTCCCCAATCCAAGTCATAGAGGGTTCAAGGTTAGATGGGTGATTCCCTACGAGATAAGTTTTCAGCCATGAAAATAAAATGGAGACATGAGGAAACAATGGGATAATTCCAAAGTGAGGAACTTCCTGCAAAAGAACTGGCCTGGACTCTCCAAAAATATCAACGTGATGCAAGAAAAGCAAAATATTGGAGATGTATGTGATCTACATCCAAAAAGACTAAAGAAGCCTGAGTGAATGCAACACAGTCATTCATTAAATCCAGGATTCCCTGCTTCCCCATCACAAGCCATAAAGGACACTAATGGGAAAACCGAGGAACACTAAATATAAATTATACGATACCCAAGTGTGTTATATCCATGTTAAACTTCCTGAGTGTGGGAACCATATTGTAGTTATGCAGGAGAATGTTCATTCTCCAGTGATACATGCTGAAGGTTTAGGGTGAAGTGGCATGAAATATGCGACTGACTCTCAAATGGGCTTGAGGTGGGATGAGGAGATGCTGGTTATACACACATGGGGAGCGGGGAGCGCAAATGGGGCAAAATGTTAAACTGAGGAATCTCATCTCATAACTTTACTGTTTTTAAATTTTTCAAAATAAAGTTGGAGAAAAAAATAAGTACTTTTAAAATGTTGAAAAACAGTAGGAATATTTTCCCAAAAGACATTAGGTTTAGATCAGGATTCTTCAAAACTCCACGCACTCCACGCAGATCTCATGTCTTCCAGTGCCTTTGGTCCTGCTTCCTCTGAGGCTTCGGATTAGCTGCCATAGGGCTCAGTGAGCTGTACTCTGTTCTACAGGACTTAAGAAATCTCTTAAGTTGCTAGAAGTAGTGGTTTAAGGCAAGTGGCGTGTGGGAAATGATAGGAGTAGCAATTACAAATTAAGCTACTTTGTGGGATGTGAGAAAACTAGAGCAAAAATAAAACTGGCCAGTTAAAAGATTTACAGGTCCAACAGAAAAAGGACAGTTTCATTTTATATCTATATTATTTTTGTCCATCCACGAATTCACACACACACACACACACACACAAAAAAAAGATGAAATAAATTCATGAATATAAATTATAATATGCAGCCTACAATCATCAAAGTAATATCTTACCTTGTAACTCTCTTGGAAGGGAAGTAGAATGAATATTCCATGCTGTGGATAAAAGTTCCTTTTTCCTTTTTTTAATTATGCTTTATTTAAGGCTGAGCAACTTGACATTAGGGTTTTGGCCAATGAAGCCAATATTACTACAATGATGATTATCTAAATGTATACAGGCAATGTTTACTAAAATAAAAAGTATTCAGTATTTGAATGCTAAGATACTTCAAAATATAGAGGAAAATTACAATCATGAATACCACTGCGTTTGAAGATCACTATCACTAATTAGTATTAGTGATGTTGAATGAATATATAAATTAAAATTTTTGAAAATTTTAAAGGCAAATTCAATATTTAAATATGCGGCATTTAATAACAAGAGGGCATTTAATAAGGGATTTCTATGGCGGCATTAAAAACAAATTACAAGTGAGTTGCAAAGATACTAGAAACCTTTTGAAATTAGACCATCGAAATGTAACTATTTCAAAATTCAAATCAGAGTTGTATAGAGATATTTATCTCAAATGAGAAGATAAATACAATTTATAAATGTGCACATCATGAGTCTCAAAAATGGCAGTGCACTGTGAATATTTTCATAAGCTCTAACATTTTACTAAATTAATTACAAATAAATTATTCACTACATAATTCATTAGAGATAAACCTGTGTCAATTGGGTCTGAATGTATGTCCTTAGAAACCGTAAGTATTTGTGTCGTTTACTAATGATCAAGTTCAGGGTAATGGAGCCCAGTAATGGGCAGCTGCATGACTTTGGGCTGCTAACAGCATCTCAGCCTCAGCGTTTACGTCTGTAAATTGAGGAGCCTAGAAAACAGAATCTCTGAGGTTCCCCTGGAAGTTCTGTTTCCCAAGCGTCCCACAGTGAGAAAGCAATTTACTATGTACCTTTGGATGACGGCAGGCATGAATCTGAGTGTTGCGGTCTGTGGTGAGATGATGAAGGATGTCAGGCATGTTTCGAAACATATCTAGTTTATCCACATGAACCTGAGGAAAATAACAGATAAATTATTTGAATTATACTTCCTATAAATAAATTACTCAAGAGTAATTATGCAGGGGTAAATCATCCAGTGAGAAAACTAACTCTTCTTTCTTTAAACAGTCTTTGGCATTTCAGTGCACAATAGGACTCTATCAGGATGTCAACAAAGGGCAAAGATCATATTCTCACATTTCAGTGTTACTGCCTATTGTTGGCAGTAAGAAAAAAGTCTAGAGACTTGGTAGATTTCATCGGATCATGCTAATTCTGTCCTTAGATCCATTATGAATCATTCAATTAGTATCTATTGTGCATCTACTATATATCAAGCTTTATTCTAAATAGTGGGTATATAGCAATGAATTCAGCAGACAAAAGCAATCGAGAATCACTCATGACCTGACCAGGTGGTGGCACAGTGGACAGAACATCAACCTGGGACTTTGAGGACCCAGGTTCAAAACCCTGAGGTTCCTGGCTTGAGTGCGGGGTTGCCGGGTTGACTGTGGGATCATAAACATGACCCCATGGTCTCTGGCTTGAGCCCAAAGGTCGCTGGATTAATGTTAAGGTTGTGGGCTTGAGTGCAAGGTTGCTGGCTTGAGCAAGGGGTCACTGGCTCAGCTCACCCTCCCCCATGTCAAGGCATGTATGAGAAGCAATCGATGAGCAACTAAAGTGCCACAACTATGAGTTGATTCTCATCTCTCCCCCTTCCTGTCTGTCTCTGTCTCTCTCTTGCTTAAAAAAAAAAAATCACTCAGGAACACATACATACAACAAGCCATAGAAGGGCAGTTGACAGGGGGGAGAGGGCTGAACTAGGAAGCAGAGACATCCCTTACCACATACCTCTTTACTAGATGAAAAGGGAGCAGGTCAATGCAGAAAAAACAAAACAATTTTGGCCACCTTTAGAATTTTAAGGCTAATACATTTTAAAGCACTATAACCAATGTGTTAATAATTACACTCGAACACTCTAGTTCAAATTTATTGTCAATGCTGGTTTACAATCACTAAATTTACTTCCTGGCCCAGGGATTTTAAAAAATACTTCCTCTATGGGACATTTCCCCAAAGGGCTCTTCTCAGCCCTTTGGGCCACTGTCAAGTCCTCCCCTGAGGACATGAATAAACAAAGATTTTACTTCAGAGGGGCTGCCAACCTGTGCCACACACACGATTTGGTAGGTTGTTTCCATCCTTACTGTTTCCAGTTTTGGGGGGTGTTTGGAGGTAGAGGAAAGGTGAAATGGGGAGGATGGAAAGGAGAAGCAGAAAAGAAAGAGCCGCCACCGTACCTGGAGTCCAAATTCTTCACTAAGGTTGGTGAACAGATACTCATACCCGTAAGCTGCTTTGCAGTTCAGCCACACGACATGGTACGGACTCCGCGTGATCCAGCTCCGAACCAGCTCCAATATTCCACTCAGACACTCCCCCTGGCAGGGTTTTTAAAAAGCACTTAATACTTCTAAGAATACCACGTACCCTTTCCATTCCCAACATTCACAGATATTAATGCCAGTGGGAACAATTATGATCTAAAATGTTACCCCACAAACTTTCTACTAGAAATAGGCCATGCCCAGGTTCTCACCCCATTTCTCCAGAGAAACTCACCCGACTAGGGATTTGATAAAATTTTGGATCGCAGAAAGTGGTATCTAAGTATACACTTTGGATGTCTTTCACTCTGGAGATAAAAACAATTGGTGTTATTCTAATGAGAAATAAAATATGTAGAAAGTTTAAACTCTCAAGTTATTTTACAGGATATTCCTCCCCATCTGGAGTTGTTTTTTTAAAACAACTTTGTTGGGAAATAATTTCCATACAATAAAATACACAGATTTTGCATATATGGTTCAGTGAATTTTGACAAATTCACATAAGTACTATCCTAATCAACACACAGAATGTTACCACCACCCGGTTTCAAGGTGAAAAATTATCTTTACTGCTACAAATAATACAATCAAGTTTGATTTCTAAGAGAAGCAAAGCATGTATTTGGGGGGAACTAGGCAATAAAACGTTTTATATGATGCAGTCTTAAATTCAACAGTTCTATAAAGCCTAGTACCTGCCCCCGTAGTGCAGGAGCTCCATCCTGGCAGCTTCTCCTTTTGCCAGTCTGAAGTCCCCAGTGTATAAGACAGTTCCATTATCACCCTGAAATAAAAACCTGTAAAGAAAATATATATCAGTGACTTCTCAGCCTCATCCAAAACCCTAATAAAGTAAATAGATAATAATTCCATAGCAAATGTTTGCTGCCAAACACAGCCACCATGACACAGTGTTAATGGAATTTCAATATCTCTAAACATAGCAGATACTCAGCTGCCACCTCTTCCCTGGGACAGAAAAAAGACACAACAGAGATACCAACTGAGTTTGCAAAAGATGTCCCCTGAAATATGTTAGCATTCTCAACTACATATTGAGGTCAATCCTGCTCACGTAGAGAAAAATCCACGAGATAGGAAAATGCAAAGGTAATGGAGAAATAGCAACAGAAGAATTCCACAACAAGAAAACCACGTTTCAAACTTGATCTTCACCTCAGCTCCCCAAGTTCAATTTGGAAACAAAGTGCCATAAAAATAGTCTAATCTCCTTATACATTTTTAAAAATATAAAAATGTATTTCTACAAATATACATATCTACATATAATAAAATGGTAAAATAGGTGAGCCCCCTTACATAACTGATCCTGGGCAATGACCAGCTGGTAACAGAGTCACAACAATCTCTTCCTTCTAAAAAGAAAACAAAGAAAAATAAAAATAATAAGTTATCATTAGGACCCAGCTAAATAAATTCTCCTTAATAGAACATATTCAAGTAATGCTCAAGAATGTGCCTTTTCGCCTGATTTCCTCTCTCTCCAAACCCTGGAAACAAGTGGAATCCTTGCCCACACACACAAAATACAAAAAACAGTTAAACAGCGAGTTAGAATAAGACACAACAATCCCACGCTTGCAGGTATACACAAGAGAAATAAACACTATATCCACACAGAAACCTGTACATGAATGTTCATAGCAACATTATTCATACTAGCCAAAGAGAATAAACAGCCTAAATGTCTATCAAATGAGCAATGAATAAACAAAAGGTGGTCTATCCAAATGATGGAATATTATTTGGGCATAAAAATAAATGAAATGCTGATATATACTACAACATGGATAAACCGTGAAAGCATTAGGTAAAATGAAAGAAGTCAGTCACAAAAGACCATATTTGTATGATTCCATTTATATCAAATTTCCAGAATAGGCAAATCCATAGAGACTTCAAGTAGAACAGTGGTTGCTAGGGGCTGAGGGAAGAAAGAAATACAGAACTACTAATGGGTACAGTTATCTCTCAATAAAGCTGTTATTTTTAAAAACAGGTTGCCTGCCTAGTGATGGCACAAGGATAAAGCGTTTACCTGGGATACTGAGGTCCCAGGTTTGAAACCCCAAGGTTGCCAGCCTGAATGTGGGCTCATCCAGCTTGAGTATGGGATAATCGACATGATCCCATGGCTGCTGGCTTGAGCCCAAAGTTGTTGGCTTGAGCAAGGGGTCACTGGTTCAGCTGAAGCCCCTGGTCAAGGCACATATGAGAGCAATCAATGAACAACTAAAGTGCTGCAACTATGAGTTGATGCTTCTCATCTCTCTGCATTCCTGTCTGTCTCTCTCACTTAAAAAAAAAAAAAGAAAAAGGAAAAAGCTTAATGTAGCCTGGTCCCAAATCGCGATACTGCACACTGTTGGGGTTGAGTCTAATGGGCAGTACTGCCTCTCAGCCCTCAGAATGGGGTGGGAACAGGATAGGGGTGATGGGCAGAGCTCTGGACACACCAGCTACTCCCATAAGTCTAACATCATTCATTCCAAAGAACCCTTCAAAACAGGGTCTCCTACTGGTTGAAGCTGAAGACTCAACACACAAAGCCACAGAGCCCAAGAAGAAACATGAAGGACGGAGTGGGACAGCAAGACTCAGCTCAGCAAGAGCTGCCTGTTCTTGGGCTTGATTTTGAGAAAGCCTTTCACCAACATCTGTCACAAGGCAGTGATGCTGTAAGAGTAAATCTGCACAGTGTGTTAGCACACAGAGCTCAGGATGGCCCTGAGAAAGGTTCAGGTTCAGGTTTTGACATAGCCTAAATTGGCCATGCAGCCCTCCCTGAGGACAATAATTTGATTAGTAGTACCCCAAATGTCTGATGTCCACCAAAGAGGAAATGTGAAAAGTCAGCCCCTGTGTGATCACAGCCTCATAACACAGAATGCCCTTCAGAGTTCACCATGTCAGCAAAGCCGGTTAGAAGCAGACTATGGAATATGAAACAAATACTCACCTGATTTGCCAAAATGTAGGAAAATACCTCCTAGCTCTAGATATAATTTGAGGTAAAAACAATAAATAAAAGGTAGGTCCACAGTCCTACTTATTATTAAAACAATACACTCACAACACAAAGGCACCTGCTTCTAAATTTAAGAACAAAATATAAATTGGATTCACTTGGACAGGATCTTTTTCTTGAATAAGAAAATAATTCAGAAAAAAATCACCCTATACATAAGTTTACTGCAAAAAATATTAAATACCATTTTATATCCTGAACATTATAATAAGCTTTACTTCATGTGATGGGCATACAACACAATGAACAGTTCAAACATTATAGAAATATTTACCCAAAACCTATGTACTTTTATTGATCAATGTCACCCCATTAAATTTAATTTCTATTTCTTCTTTTTTCCCTTATTTTTTAAAGATTTTATTTATTCATTTTAGAGAGAAAGAGAAAGAGGGAGGAGCAGGAAGCATCAACTCCCATATGTGCCTTGACCAGACAAGCCCAAGGTTTCGAACTGGTGACCTCAGCGTCCCAGGTCGACGCTTTATCCACTGTGCCACCACAGGTCAGGCCAAATTTAATTTCTAAAAAATGACTGGCATTTCCATCATTAGCATGTTATACTAAAAAGCCATTCAAACAGTAGTCATCCCTAAACCTTTGGAGGTAGAAAATAAATATTTCATACATGATGTTTTCCCCCACAAATTTACTCTAGTACTATAATTTTTATTTATGATTAAATAAGCATTAACATATCAAGGAGAAAGGTAAATAATCATTTCAATGCTAAACATTAATTTTCAAAAACATGATATTTAATACTTACCATACCTGATGCTTCATCGACTAAAGATATCTGGGTAGGAGTTTCAATTTCAATAGATATCTAATAAAGTAAAATAAGAGGTCAAGTATACATCATATTATATATTTCCAGTTTTTCATGGTTTTATATGCCTTTCCCAAGTCAAACACAGAAAGGTGACTACGAGACAAAGTTAACAATTTCTAATTTCACTTTAATAAGTGTTTTAAACAGCTTGAAAACATGATAAAGCTTAAATAATACCTTTCTTGAAGTTGTGGCAACACATATTAAGTGCCTTATAAACTTTTATCTCCTTAACAGAAATTCTATTTCCACAAATTCAGTCTTCCTCCCTTCACCTCCCCATTCCTTTGAACTTGTCTCTTTGTAAAACACGTAGTCACACTGTAGTAGGCAGTTAGACGAGCAGAGTAAGTAAGTACTATAGACCAGGTACAGAAGGCCACCAGGGTGAAAAAAGCCCTGAGTCCCTAGCAATGTGCAAAACTGGGAAACAAGGATCTCAACCCCCACCCCAGAGGACCTTTCCTCCCTTAGCTGGTCACGAGGGTTAGATGCCTTATTTCATATCATTGGTCATAGATTCAGACCCTCCCATGACCTTTCCTCCCCTGTCATATCATAAGTCATGTCGTTTTAGACCCCCTTATTAACTCAGAACAAAAAAGAAAGCCAGAAAATAGCACATAAGCATTAACCCTTAGAGTTAACATCTAGGCATCAGTTGTGTTTCAGCTTCAGGCCCAGAAAGGCAGCAAAACCAGACAAAGGAAAGCCATGGCTGACGTCAGGACTGGCTGCATTAACTAATAACCCCACGCCTTGGCACAGACCAATCAGCAGAGAACATGACCTTGAAAGAACACACCTGAAGAACTAATAAAAATTCTATTAAGATCCTCCCCTAAAATCCCCATCCTTAAAAGTCCCTTAGGACAAAGATCCCACTCATGCTCCCTTCTGGGAGCACACCTGAGCCTTTCCCTTCCCCCTCCCTCCTTCTCCTCTTCTCCCTGCCAGATGCATTTTTCTTATCTCTCTCTTTCTCCTAAACTCTAAGAGACTTGCAACCAGGGGAGCAGTGGGCAGCGGCAGCTCAAGCTGGCTAACCCCTTGAACTTGTCTCCAATGTCCCCTTTTCTTTTTCTTCCTGCCTGGCCAATAAATTCTTCCTTTACTTGATGCATTTTGTCTCTTGGTTGAATTTTTTCACTCAAGAAGATAAGACTAAAGGTCTTGTCACTCCCCCTGTAACATAATCTGTATGTTCGGGTTTTGTGCCGCAGAGCACAGTCTGGACCCACCAATGACAGGCTGACCTAATTCACAAATTTGAGCTTCTGCAGAGTGCTACAAAGTGTACCTGCCCAATTTGCTAGAACTGCAGCTAACACAGAGGCACTCAGTAAGTAGATGATGATTGAATGAACATAATTTTTCATCGTTTTATTTACACATATGAAATGGCCTTTACCACCATGTCCTACTACTATCTGTTTTGCCAGTAGGGTTGAGTGGCTTATCTTTTTATCATTTATTAAAATTTTATTCATTATTCATCTAGTATAGGGATTATTTATTTGTTCACTGACATTTGACAAAATGCACCTATAAAACTATCTAGGCCTGGGGCTTTATTGGAGAAGAGATCTTTAAAATTTGCTTTACTTTCTTTGATGGTTACTGATTTATTCAAGTTTTCTACTTTTCTTGATTGACTCAACATGTGATTTTCCTACTTTTCAAGATATTTATCCACTTTGTCTAAATTTTCATAGTAATCTTCAAAAACTGCATTGCTGTTATTAATACTTATCTTCCCTTTATCATTCTATATGCATCTTTTTAAAATCAATATTGGCAGAAATTTATCTCTATTTCTGTGAAGACCAGCTTTTAGTTTTCTTTATCTTCCATTTCTATGGTAATGTTAGTCTCTATCTCACTGATCTTGTCCTTTAATCTTTATTATCTCCTTCTTTCACATACCATTAGGTTTACTTTCTTGCTCCTTTTCCTTCTTATTGAGTTGAAGTCACTCCATTTAATTTTAGTCTTTGTTTTCTAAGAAATGTATTTAATGCTATCAATTTCCCTTCAATTATTAATTTAGCTGTTCCACACTTTTGAGCATGACATGCTTTCACTGACCATCAGTTCTAAGTAATGGATGTTTTTATTTACAAGTTTCTTTTTAACCTAAGAATTGTTTATTATATACATCTAGTTGTTTGACTAGTCCCTTGATGGTCAACCTTTTTATAAAAACCACGCACTTTTGCCTGACCAGGCGGTGGCGCAGTGGGTAGAGCGTTGGACTGGGATGCGGAAGACTCAGGTTCGAGACCCCAAGGTCACCAGCTTGAGCGTGGGCCCATCTGGCTTGAACAAAAGCTTGCCAGCTTGGACCCAAGGTCGCTGGCTCCAGCAAGGGGTTGCTCAGTCTGCTGAAGGCCAGTGGTCAAGGCACATGTGAGAAAGCAATCAATGAACTAAGGTGTTGCCATGGCAATGAAAAACTAATGATTGATGCTTCTCCCCTCTCTCTGTTCCTGTCTGTCCCTATCTATCCCTCTCTCTGACTCTCTCTGTCCCTGTAAAAAAAAAAAAAAAAACAAAAAACAAAAAAAAAAACCCATCCACTTTTAGTCAGTAGTCAAACAACAAACAGACTATGACACTTGTTCAGACTTCTATGCATTCAATGGGATGACTTCAGCTTCCTTTTATTTCTGATTTCCAACATCATCACATTATGGTCAGAGAACAGATCACTAGAATTTCTTAAAATGTCTTTTGTACATAGTACATAGATAATTTTTGCAAAAGATCTTGTTTTCTCTGTTGGGTTTAAAGCTCTGTATTTCTATTAGTTTACATTTATCAATTATGTCATCCAAATCTTCTGTATTTTCTCTTATTTTCTGTCTCCATCTCTCAGTTTCTTAGTGGGGTGGAATGTGCTTCAGCTACAATTGTTGAGTTCCTATTTTTTCCTTTGATTAAAAGGTGGCCTTGTATTACATCAACTTAGCAGAGCTGGAACTATCCTAGAAGTGCCTCCTATCTGATTTATTCAAGTTTTCTACATTTTTGAAGTTCAAAAGATAAAGAAAACTAAAAGCTGGTCTTCACAGAAATAGAGATAAATTTTTACCAATATTGATTTTTAAAAAGATGTATATAAAATACAGAATGATAAAGGGAAGATAAGTATGAATAACATCTATGCTTCCAGTTTAGGGTTGAGATTTAGAAGGCAGAATTGAACCAACAATCATTTTTAATGCTCTGAAAAGCACCAGAAATTATAGCAGCGCACGTGTGCTGTTAATCTGCTGGTTCAACTCGCAGACACGGGGCAGGATGACAGCAACTCCATCCTTTGCTGAGTATCTGTGCTCCTTCAGCCTCGCAAAGCCCTAGGCCAGGTAAGTGGAGTGCGGTGGCAGAGGGAGTGGCAGCACAACTGGAGCTGGAAGGAGGGAAAGGCAAATAGGGCTTCTAGTTGGTGCTTGTGCATTCCAGCCTGTCTTTGCTCTTCTCCACTTCTTTCTCAGCTTTCCTTCCTGATTGCTGGCGAGTCTGACCCATAGCAACTTCAGGCCCAATACCAAGGCCAAGGTTACAGCCTTGCTGTTGTGTGTCTTCGTGGAAGGAGGATAGACAACACCCCAATTGATACATCAGAGGGGAGACAGAAGAAGCCACACAGGCACCAAAGGGGCATGACAACACTGTAGTACTCACATTGTGGGGTTTTCTGGGAAAAGGAGGGCAGTATCAGGCTGGAAATGGCTCGTGTACCCTGAGTGAGAGAGTTGCCCTGGTTCTTACTGTGACTGGGGGTGGGGCCTGAGTTTGTGGTTTGAACTTCAAGTGGGCGCCAAGAGAGGGGGTAGACTTTTGTATCAGCTGGCCCAGATGTGGGGCAGAAAGGGAGAGAGAAAATGAGAGTTGAAAGTTGTCAGTAGTCAAACAACAAACAGACTATAACATTTGTTCAGATTTCTCTGCCAGCCGTCACAATTATTTAGGGTTTAACCCACATAATAAACCCTAATTCTATCCACTTACTGTGGTTCTCTTTCTCTGATCAAGCATGGGTGACCAGTTATTACTTTATCCAGCTTGAGGTTACTTTGTCACTTGCATATATGTTCATATCTTTTATATATATATAGCAGACAGGTATAGTTAAGAAACAACTTTATTTTGAGCAGAGGGAACAACAGCACAGCACTTAACAGCTATAGTGTGTTCATACCTTCCTTGATCCATTGTTCCTTTTAACAGTAAATAACATCCTCTTTGAAACTTAGGATTTTATTTTATTTTTGCCTTCAATTCTACTCTTTATGATATAAAAATTGCCACCCTGGCATTTTTAGCTTCTAATTGTTTAATATGTATTTTCCTTTTTTTTTTTCCATTTCAACCAGCATGTATCCTTTTGTTTTAACTATGTCTCTTATAGATTAAGATTAGTGGATCTTTCTTATTTTTTTAAGCTAAACAGAGAATTTGCCTTTTGATCAATAATTGAATTAAATCCATTGATATTTATAGTAATTACTGTTATACGAGAACTTTTCCTGCTATCTTCTCATTTTCTAAGCACCATACTTCTGCTTTTCTCCTCTCTACAATATCTTCCTTCCATTAATTACATCCATAATATCTGCTGGATTCAAAATTACTCATTTGGCCCTGGCTGGCTAGCTCAGTGGTAGAGCGTCAGCCCGGTGTAAGTCCCGGGTTCAATTCCCAGCCAGGGCACATAGGAGAAGCACCCATCTGCTTTTCCACTCTTCCCCCTCTCCTTTCTCTCTATCTCTTTCTTCCCCTCCCACAGCCAAGGTTCCACAGGAGCAAAGTTGGCCCGGGCACTGAGGATGGCTCCATTGCCTCTGTCTCAGGTGCTAGAAATGCTCCAGTTGCAGTGGAGCAACACCCCAGAGGGACCAAGCACTGCCCCCTGGTGGTCATGCCAGGTGGATCCCGGTCAGGTTCATGTGGGAGGGAGTCTGTCTCTCTGCCTCTCCATTTCTCACTTCAGAAAAACAAAAAATAAAAACCAAAAACCCAAAAATTACTCATTCTATTTTTATTCTGGTTATTGGCCCTTTCTTATTATAACCCATAAGTTTTATTTATTTTTCCTAATCTATGCCATGTTCTAAATAAAGAATTTATCAATATGCTAATGACCATTTTACACTTGAGATAGAGCAAAACCAATAACCAAGATCAAACTGTTGAGGGACAAAACAAGCAAATAAAAATAAAATGGTGACTCTTCTAAACTGTTGAGTTGCAAAGACCAACTATCAAATATAATGAATGTAGATAAACATAGTGTGTGAGAAATTGGGCTTTGAAAAATTCCAATACTTTGTTCAATTTACTTCAGAAAGATTCCCAGTCAAAAACGAAGAATTATCATCATTCAAAAAACACAACTTACAATTTTTTTCTCCCAAAATCTGTACTTCGGGCTAGTTAACAACAACTCTTTAGTAACAGGTGAACAGTATAAATAAACCTTCAAGCTGAAAGAGAAAGAAAGAAAAAAAAAGCTGTTTCAGTACGATCCAAAATAAGCCATATTGGTGTCTAGGGAATACGTTTCATCACATATCAGTTCATCTGGAATAATTCAGAATCTGAGCTGGCACAAGTATCAGCATAGTTCCCCACATGCCAACACCTCAGGGACTGTCTCAGTCCCATCAAGAGTGTAAAGAGACAGGGAAGAACCAGATGGAAAAAAGTGTCCTTTCTCTCCTCAAAAGGTTGGCCCCCACAATTTTCTGTTAAAGATGCATTTTTGTACATGATTAGGTATGTCTTAAAAGATACCACCAAATTCGAAGAATACCTTTGGGGAACAAAAAGGAGGTATGGGGGGGGGGCGAGGAACAAAGACTTCTGTGTTTTGCTTCGTATAAATCTATTTTGTTTTGTTTTAGTGAGCAGAGATCCATTTCATGAAAATTTTTAAAACTTAACAGTATAGTTTAAAGGTTAAGAATAGAGTCTATGGCAGACTATATTCTCTGAAAATGGCCACACTAATATATATCCCATCCATACACAGTCTTCTTACAAAATAGACATGGGATTCCTCCATTGACAGGAGATCTCTATATTAATTATCCCCCTGAACATGGGCAGAACACTGTGACGGTCTTAACCAACATAACATGATAGAAGTGATATTGCAGGACTTCTGAGACTAAATCTGAGGCAATATGGCTTCCTGCTAGCTCTCTCCTGGGACATATACTTTTCTTATTTTTTATATGATTTTGAGTTTCCATTTAAGAAATTCAGCTATCCTGAAATCACCATGCTGAAGAGATTTTATTTTAAGATAGGCATGCCCTAGAAGTCCCAGCTATTAAAGTCTTCTCACTCAATCCAGGTGTCAGACATGGAAAGAATGAGTTTCAGAAATGGTCAACCCCCCTCTGATGCTCCAGTCAGGAAGAAACCAGCCATCCCTACTGTGCCTCAGCAGAATTCCTGACTCATAGAAACTGAGAGAATAATTAGTTGGTTTAAGTCATTATGTTTTAGGGTAATTTGTTACACAGCAATAGGTAACTAATACACAGTCTCTAAAATCAGACAGACCTAGATGAAATCCTGGTCCTGCCACCTATTGGCTGTGTGACCTTGGGCAACGAATTTAACCTCTCTGGTTTCTCAATTTCCTCATCTGCAAAATAGAAGTAATAGCTATAATAATATCTAAGTAATAATAAATATCTATTCAAAAAGGTTATAAAAAGGCTCGAATAAGGATGTCAACTCCAAGAAGACAGCAATTTTCATCTGGGTTGCTCACTATGGTATCCTCAACATCCAGCATAATGCCTGACTCACAGGAACTCAAGAAACTGCTGAACTAATACATATGTAGTGCCCTACATATACTCAATAAATATAACAATCATTATCAAGAACACAAACTATTGATATCCCTTAGCAGATAGCACTTAGCCTGGATAACCACTAGTTCAAAAGTCAAAAAGTCAATTGGGCTTTTTCCAAATATGTATCCTGGAAATTTGGAATTTAGATTTAGGTAATGGCTACAGGAAAAGAATACAATAGTTCAGCTTTAAAAAAAAAAATCCAACAATATTATATGATTCGTTATAGTGGAAAAGCATTTACACACATAGTCTTACAGAAATGAAAACAGACAAAATGCTGCTCTACCCAATGGCATGAATGAATCATACAAAGACGTTAAGTGAAAAAAGTCTATTCAGTGTGATTCTATCTAATAGTTCAAAAGCCAGAGCTGAACTATGATGACAAAAGTAAGAATAGAGGTGACCTTAAGGAGAAGGGGGACAGATGAGAGGAGGAATAGGGATCCTAGCTCTGTTCTAGGTCTTGATTTGGGTGGCAGCTTCAAGAATGTGTTCACGTGTAAAAATTTATCAGAGTGTATGTACCCTTATGATGTATGTACTTCCGTATAGATGTTACAGCTCAATTAAAATGGTTACTTAAAGTCAGACACACACATAAATAAGTAGCAAAATAAATCACCTGCACTCCAACCTCCTTTTCAGGGCCGGGGCTCTTAATCCTTTCATGTGATCTAAGAAAAATAAATAAAAATCATGAGCATGCCTGAGCAGGCAGTGGTTCAGTGGATAGAGCGTTAGACTGGAATGCAGAAGAACCAGGTTCGAGACCTCGAGGTGACCAGCTTCAGTGCGAGTCCATCTGGCTTGAGCAAAAGCTCGCTAGATTGGACCCAAGGTGGCTGGCTCCAGCAAGGGGTGGCTCGGTCTGCTGAAGGCCCGCGGTCAAGGCACATGTGAGAAAGCAATCAATGAACAACTAAGGTGTCGCAACAGCAACAAAAAACTGATGATTGATGCTTCTCATCTCTCTCCGTTCCTGTCTGTCCCTGTCTATCCCTCTCTCTGACTCTCTCTCTTTGTCCCTGTAAAAAAAAAAAAAAAATCATGAACATGTTATTTTTTCAGAGGCTCACTTAAACCGAGGAAACTCAGCTGTCGGCTCTTTTTAAACTTTCTTTTAAGAGAAAATAAATTACCGGTTCACGTGTATAAGAGAATTGACTCATTTAGGCTATTGGCTCTTTCCTCTGAAGGTAAAAAATCCATCTGAAAATAAGAGAAGAGCCAGTAAAAGTTGACCATCTCCCCCCCCTGAACTATCAGAAGCCATTTAAAAGGAGAATGATCTCCTCCTCCGTGTCCCTGGGCAAAGTCTAAATCACTGAGTAGCCATAGAAAAATCAGTGACCAGGGTCTCAATCATTCAAAACTGCTTCCAGCAATTTCCTTCATCACCTTGTTTCATTTCAATCCAGCCACCCTTCAGTCCTTGCTCTCTGTGACCCATTCAGTTCCATCCTTAAGTTAGTCCATTTTGAAATTCAACCTTGCTCACATGGCATCCTCTGGGAAATCCTACAGGTTTAGGCCAGAATAAGAAGAGTTTTGATATCTTCGTGGCCTACTATACTGCTGGGTTGAAAAGTGGTGTATTGCTATCCACACAGGCATGCTCCACAGCCTCCAAATTACCAGGCACAGAAAGATGACATTTAAAGACAGGTAACATTTAAACCAAATAGCACATAAAACGGAGTGCATTCTAATATATTCTGAACCTTGAGCACGCAAAGGCCTAGGTAACAATGACCTAACACTTCTAAATTATTTAGTTAAATCATACCAATTCTATAGTAATTATTCTAATGACCACCTACACACATGTGGCGACCCTTGACTTAAGTGAACACCGGCAGTCAACACACCTCACGTGACCGGTCTTCACTGGACAGGTGTTTCCACAGGACAGTCCACCTGTCCCTGCAGAGGGTGAATCTTATCAGATCACTCCTGCCTCAGGCTGTTAGGGCCTATGAGTGCACTGGAGGGCAGCACTCTCATAATTGGGGTTTTCAGAGAGTTTGTGCAACAGCAATGAGGCAGACTCAGGACTCTCTCCTCTGTGCATTGAAACTAAGTCAGCAGGCAGCACCCTAGAGCTGTTTTATCAAGACCCCACCCACCACTCCAGATCACTTCGTGACTGGTAGCCAAAACAGCCTAAGTGAGTTTGCTTTGTGCTGCTAGAAGTGCAATCAAAAACTCCTTTCCAGGGCTTTTTTCTTTCTCCTTGACCAGAATAAATCATCATAAATTGACCCTGAAGGGGTCCTCCCCAATACTGGGTGACTAACTCAGTCCATGGGTTCCCTCTAGTCCTCCAGGCCTCACTGATGGTTAATAAAGCCTAATCCACTCCAAGCACAGCATTGGGTTCCAGATGACCTGTAAACTAGGAACATGTAAACTGGATCCATGGCCTACTCCAAACTGTATCAACATGTAATATTAACATATTTATGTGCATTTTTTTCCAGAAAAAAAGGTCCATAGATTTTGTCAGATAATTTGTATGGGTCTGCTAGATTTGTCATAACAGAATACCATAGACTGGGGGGTTTAAACAACAGAAATTTATTTCTCACAGTTCTAGCAGCTGAAGTCCAAGGTTAGATTTTGGTAAGACTGCTCTTCCTGGCTTGCAGACAGCCACCATCCTGCTGTCTGCTCACATGAATTTTCCTATCTGTGTGTGAAGAGAGGGATCTCTTCCTCTTCTTATAAATCATATCAAATTAGGACGCCACCCTTATGAACTCATTTCACCTTATTGCTTCCTAAATGTCCAATCTTCAAATAGTCACACTGGGGCTTCACCCTATGGATTTAGGGGGACACAATTCAGTCCACAGAACATCTAAAAAAGTCTGCTTCCCAAAAAGGTTAAAAATCACTAGCAAGCAACATAGGAAACCACCAAAAGCAGAAGTTGGGCACTTGCCCTTGATGAGACTACACTCTGGTTGAGCAAACAGACCCACATGTGATTCGAGAACAGGAGATGTTATTACAAACTTCTCGAGACTCAATTTTCTTGCTTCATATACAAACTAATGATGAACTCAGATTCCCTTATGCATTCTTTCTCCAAACTCATTACTCCTATACATGAAGGCAAGCCCCTTGGCTAACACATTCAGAAACTCCAGTGAGACTTAACACAAAAGGTGAAAACAGCAGCATCCTCACTAAGCAGTAGATTCTCAATGAAAAACATGGCCAATAAAAGTTATTCTCAAGAGTAAACACAAACACCTTCAAGGGGGCTCACAGTGCTATTTAGCAAATGGGGAAGAGCTTCAGATTTTTCTCATTAAAGAGAGATAGGTGGTGTCTGAACAAAAAAGTATTTCCCCCAAATAGTTAACTTCAACAATTTACACCAGGTAAAAGTGATTGATTACATGCACAAGGCAATAGTTGGTCTTCACACCAACCTTGTGAGGAAGGGCAGTGTTCGATATCTGTAATTTAGTTTAAATTCACACCGTGTAATATGTATATGCATATGTTTTTATGTTAAACTTCACTCTTCAAAAGCGGGTGGGAGCATCCTACTCAAGCCACTATGGAAGCCCACACTCCTGCAAGCAGCTACCATAGTGCTTCGGTTTATCGGTTTATCGTCACCTCTCATCAATGCCAAAGGCTGTGTTTATTAGCATAATGAATGTTAAAACTGAAGTTAGTGACTCAGTAATCAGAATAATAGATATTTAAAATGGCCAGTGGTTGTAAAATTAGTGATTTTCCATCTCTGGAGATTGGTTAAAATGTTTTAGAGACACTCTGCAGGCGTGGTCAACAGTTTGTGCCCCCGGGCGAGATTAGAAAGAAAACTTTTTTCACGGGCCAGAGGAAATATTAAAATTAAAATATGTTAAATACAAAAATGACTCGTTTAAGTAAATAAAATTTTATTATATAATTTGTTTATGAATAAATGTGAGTGAAAAAGATTTTAATATACAATATTATTTTAATAAAAATATAATTACATACCGTATAAATATCCAAACGATTGCAATCAATTGAAATAATATTTAATTAATAGAATGAGCTTGAAGGTGTTATATCGCAAATAAAACAATTATTTCGTTTTACAAACAGCCTGGACACGTTTTCAGTTATCAACTGCAGCTACTGTCTATGTATGCTACAATGCCACTTGATTCAGCACACCTGACCACAAAAATAAATTGTTTGACCTTGGGTGCTCACTGGCAAACTCCACCTAAAAGAATGTGGGTTTCACATCGCCGCTAAACGTCAAACAGTTCGTATCGAGTACAGAAAAGTACAAAAGTTGTAAATCTTTATAATGGAATTTTTTTAAAAAATAAAGAAGTATCGTGAATCCATTCGACCAATTATTGGAAGTTAACCCTAGATTAGTCACATGTGGAATTCTTTTCCACGTATCACTATCTTCTTAAATATCTCGATTTCCAATAATTAAAGACGCTTCTGCTTCTGAGTAGCTGAGATTTTAAAGTAGTGACGAATATTAAAAATTTAATCGCGGGCCGCATAAACTCATTGCGTGGGCCGTATGTTGGCCATGCCTGCTAAATGCAGCCTTGGCTGGAGCATCTAACCTGGAGGCCATATCATTAATGCAGCTTCACCCCCAACCCTATCCAGCTGAGAAATCTTAGAATTCTGGTTGCCTGTCCTGGCCATGTATAAGGCAAACCATATCCTGCCTCAAGACTAAAATGAACCTTTTCCATTGAATGTAGACAAAATATCTAAAGAGAGGAGCTTGCAGTTTGTCGAGCTTACAGACAGGATGTTTAACTTCAGAGTATGAGTGTGCCCGCTAGCTAATAAATGTTTGGGGAGTACGACAGAATGGCATCACGGACTCCTTTCTACCTTAGTAATGAGGATGTGGGGGAACTACACTACTCACAAAAATTAGGGGATATTTCAAAAATGAATATAAAGCTATAAAATATCCCCTAATTTTTGTGAGCAGTATATAATCCTTGCCAACCCTGACCATGGCCGCTAGGAGAGCTTCCAGAACAGAACAGTAGTGCCTGATCAAACTGCCCCGGTTCTGTGCGCAACTGGCAGTTGTACGGATAAGCAAGCCGCTGAAGCTGAAGAGCCGGACTGGGACAAGATGCAGGTGCTCATCTGCCCCCTGACCTCCCAAAGCCGCACTCCCTCGCTCCAGGGCCTGACCCCCGACTTTCCTCCTCTTCAGCCGCGGGGCCACTTCCCCGCAGGACCAGTCCCCGCACAGCCCCACTCCGCGCAGCCCGGTCCCCGGGGAGAGGACGGCACGCCGCGCTCACTCACCCTTGTGGCAGTGGGACAGGAAGTAGGCGCGGGCCTTCAGATTCTCCCTGTCGAAGCGGTCTATAGAAATATTTGGATACTCAGCCATCTGTCCCTGAAATGAACTCATAGCGCCAGCTTATACCGGCTGACACCCAACAAATCCCGCCGCGGAAGCTAAGGAATGCTCTGACCGCGCCGCCACTTCCGGGGAACTGCTGACGCCTCACCAGTGGCCGGACGGGCTCAGCCTCACCCAATCATAGCAGTCCTGTGGCGGGGGCGGTGCCGTGGGGCGTTTCCACCGCCCGGACCTGAGGGTTTCAGCGTCAGATTTGCACTTTGCCGAAGTGGGGCCACGGCGGAGTTGCGAGTGGCTGGGTGGGGTCTAGGGCGTAACGCGAAGAGTGTGTCTCCTGCCGGAAACCTTCACACAGCACAGTGTTGTTTTGTTTAAGAGTTGTTGGTCTCTAAGCAGGAACAGTGGCGCGAAGGGAAACACCACCACCCAAGGGCGCAAAGAGGGATGCAGAGCTTCTCTTAAAATCAATCTGTGCTCCTCTTCTGCTTGTCTGTTGACAGCCTGAAAGCCGAGCTCAGTTTCCATTTTTCTCCTCCCAATTTCTACTTTATGGGATAACCATCAGGATAGTACGAGAAAAAAATTGTATCTGACTCATGGTAGATTCAATAACTATTAGTTCGCGCTCACATTTATAACTCCAAAATATATGATCCTTAATGATCACAACTCATATGCATGTTCTAAGGGCAGATAAGTATAAAATCCCTAGGATAGATTACTAGCCCCTCCCCCTCCACTGCCCTTTGAGCTGAGTTTTTGCTAGTTGTATAAAAGGGGAAAAGTGGTAGGGTGATGAGAGAATGATTTGGACATTTTTAAACACCAACGCAACTTTAAGGATTTGTTAAAGTATTAAGATTGACCAAATAGTCATAATTGCATTTATTGTGCCCTTTCTACAAGTCTCAGACATCACAATCTTAATCACAAACAACTGAAACACTTTTGATGCTTTGTGCATAACACAGTGGCAAACCTTGCAGTGGTTACATAGCTAATTAAGATGTACTCTCAAGTAGTTATCAATCTATTCTATTCAGAGACGAGTTTGAAGAAGATGCTAAATGAATGCTTCCACAGAGACACAAAGTAATATAGGAAAATATCCAGGAGTTCTAACCACGGGAATCAGGAATCAGACTGCCACCCTTAGAAAATATCAACATGTTCCTGCAGTCATGCTACTCAGAGTTCTATTCAGATACAAATTTTCATGAATTTTTTTTAAAAAGAGGAAGTAGTGGAGGGGGAGAGAAAAAAGAAGAAAAAAAGAACGGTGGTGGTGGTGGTGGCAGTGGTGGTGAGGTTTAAACACCATAATCACTCATTTGAGTGAAGCATTCTGCTAGTATATACAATTGCCAACACCTTTGGTTCAGTATAAGATAATTTGTCTTAAAACAAAGAAGGGCTATTGCTATAACAAGGCTGTGTATACCTAAAGAAAAAGTCTACAGTGAGCCTTGTAGCCGGAGACTCCAGTGTGTCTCCCTGTGACAGACCTGGAGTTCCTGACAAGGCAGGTCCAGATAATGCTCATATTCTTATTATTTGTCCGTATTCTCCTCCTGTCCACAATGGACACAGTAAAAACTAAGTAAATAAAGAGAAATTGTGAGAGAGTTGGGAATGAAGGGAAAAGAAAGGATAGAAAATAGTAAAGATGGGTAAGCATAGCTCACAGACATAAATGCATGCACTGTTGGAAGATATGAACTATACATTTGGCTCTTCTAGAAGAAGATACAATCATTTACTAGCCTTTGACATCCTCAAGATACAAATAAAAATTTCTCAGAAGAAGCCCAATGTTCTGGATACTGACTCCTATCATGGTATTAGCAAAGAAATCTGAAATGTGGTCAACATCAGCTAGTGCTCTCAATTCCCTCATCACCCAGCTGGGTATTTCTCTCTTTCAGCAAATCCAAAGCTCTTTGAACTTCAAAATCTTTGATTTATTCCATCTCAGCAAGACTGAAAAAGAGACACCACAAACAGGGTGACTTAAACAACAGAAATTTGTTTTCTTACAGTTCTGGGGCCTCAAAGTCAGAGATCAAGATGTCAGCAAGTGCCTGACCAGGCGGTGGTAGAGTGGATAGAGTGTCGGACTGGGATGCGGAGGGGCTCAGGTTGGAGACCGCGAGGTTGCCAGCTTGAGTGTGGGCTCATCTGGTTTGAGCAAAAGCTCACCAGCTTGAGTCCAAGGTTGCTGTCTTGAGCAAGGGTTACTCGGTCTGCTGAAGGCCCGCGGTCAAGGCACATGTGAGAAAGCAATCAATGAACAACTAAGGTGTCGCAACGAAAAACTAATGATTGATGCTTCTCATCTCTCTCCGTTCCTGTCTGTCCGTCCCTATCTATCCCTCTCTCTCACTCACTCTCTGTCTCTGTAAATAAAATAAAATAAAAGATGTCAGCAAGTTTGGTTTCTATTCCCCTGGCTGGTTGGCTCAGTGGCAGAGCATTGGCTTGGCATGTGGATGTCTGGGACAGGAGAGCCAACCATCTGCTTCTCAACCCCTCCCCTTCCCCCTTCTCTCTCTCTCTCTTTCTCACTCACTCTCTCTCCCTTTCTGCAGCCATGGTTTGGTTAGCCATGGGGCTTGCCAGGTGGATCCTGATTGGGGCTCATACAAGAGTCTGTCTCTCTATCTCCACACTTCTCACTTAAGATAAATAAATAAATAAATAATAAATAAAGTTTGGTATCTCTCTCCTTGGCTTCAGACAACCAACTTTTTGCTGTGTCCTTGTATGTATGGTCTTTTCTCTGGGTGCTCACACCACTGGTTTCTCTTCCTCTGATAAGGACCCCAGTTGTACTGGATTAGGGCCCTACCCTTATGACATTATTTAACCTTAAAACCTCTTTAAAGGCCCTATATCCAAACAGTCATATTGGGGTTGAGGGCTTCAACATATGAATTATAGGGAAACATCATTCACTCCATTACAGTGTCTGTGTCCAAATTTCCCCTTATTAAAAGGACATTAGTCACTGTAATAAGGATTAGGGGCCCACCCCACTCTAGTATGATTCATCTTAACTAATTACATCTGCAACAACCCTATTTCCAAGTATGGTCATATTCTGAGGTACTGAGCGTTAGGAGTTTAATATATGATTTGGGGAGAGGAAGCACATTTAACCCATATCAAAAGGTAATATAAAATAATGTATACAATATGTATTTTATTAATTTTTTTAATTTTTTATTATTATTATTTTTACAGGGACAGAGAGAGAGTCAGAGAGAGGGATAGACAGGGACAGACAGACAGGAATGGACAGAGATTAGAAACATCAATCATCAGTTTTTCATTGCGACACCTTAGTTGTTCATTGATTGCTTTCTCACATGTGCCTTGACTGGAGGCCTTCAGCAGACCGAGCAACCCCTTGCTGGAGCCAGTGACCTTGGGTCCAAGCTGACGAGCTTATTTTGCTCAAGCCAGATGGGCCCTGTGCTCAAGCTAGCGAGCTCAGGGTCTCAAACCTGGGTCTTCCACATCCCAGTCCGACGCTCTATCCACTGCGCCACCGCCTGGTCAGGCTTATTAAGTTTTTAAAATAAAAGCAAGGTACCACTAAAGGTTAACAATTTAAAATTCAAGATGTACTAAATTATAAGATTGATCTGCCGACAGCTTATCTTTCATTCTGTGATATTCCCCCCTATATTCTGGTTTCTGTTCCGGGAAAAAGTTGAGAGGATATATGGCTTAGAACTAGCAGAGGAATTTATGAATTCATTCAAGTTAACATTTCAAAATAGATATCTCAGGGCTCAGAGTCTAGGCACTGGATTTTGGAGGCCCAGTAGAGCCACTACAATTTGTGTGTTCTTGGTTAAGTTAAACTCCCTATAACTCAGTTTTCTTGTCCAGAAAATGGAGGTAATAATAAAGTCACCCTCGAGAACAAATTACCGGTTGACAGTGGGGTGTAGGAGACATGGGTGAAGGTAGTTAAAAGGTACTGATTTCCACTTGTAAAAGGAACACGTTTTAAAGATGCAATGTTCAGCCTGATGACTATGGCTGACAATACTGAATTGTGTATTTGTGGGTTGCTGAGAGAGTAGATCTTAAAAGTTCTCACCACAGTAAAAAGAAAACAAAATTGTAACCATGTGAAGTGATGGATGTTACCTAAACTTATTGTGGTGATCATTTGGCTATGTATAAATATATCAAGTCACTATGTTGTATATCTTAAACTGATACACTATTATATGTCAATTATATTTCTAAACTGGGGGAAAAGGAATGAGTTACTGATACAACAAAGCAAATGGATGAATCTCAAAATAATTATGCTGAGAGAAAGAAGCCAGATAAAAGGGTACACATACAGTATTATTCCATTTGTATAACATTATAGAAAATGTGATATGATCAAAACATAAAGCAAATTGGCAGTTGTCTGAGGGCACAAGGAAACAAATTCATTAATTTGATCATGGTGATGGTTTCAAAGATGTACACATATGTCAAAACTTACTAAACTATATGCTGTTAAATATGTGCTGGGTTTTTTGCATTTCTATTATAGATCAAGACATTTGTTTTAAAATGTTTGTACAGTGTATGAGACAGTGGTGACAAAATAAACAAATTTGACAAGGTTACCCATTCTCTCTCTATAGGAGCTAATGGATGAAGAAGACATCGTGGCTAACTCACATAAGGGAAAGTAGTTTTTTAAAATCACAATGTATGCTTATTTTGCATTAGTTACATATATCTCTCCACCACCTTACCTCTTGTCACCTCCTACCCTCAACTCTCTGATTGATAACAAAGCATTATTATTCAACAAGAAGGAAGAAAAGAGAAGGAAATAGGAAGGAAGGAAGGAAGGAAGGAAGGAAGGAAGGAAGGAAGGAAGGAAAGAAGGAAGGAAGGAAAGTTACCCAAATCATGGAAAATGGCAAATGTTCAATAAATATTAGCTATTATTATTTACAGGGCATCTACTAAGTGTCAGGTAACTGTTCATGAATCTGGAAGTACATAAAGCAATCAACTATGGCATACCAAGAGCTCACAGTCTGGCAGAAAGAAAAACCTATGGAAAAATGGTTTTACAATATTGTAAAGCAAGGATGCTCAAGGTGCAATATGGAGACAAGAAGAGAACTCAATTCTATAAGCAGAAAGGGGCCATCAAAAATACTGGGCAGAGAAGGTGAATTTTAGTTCAGCACCTGGGCCCTAAAACAGAAGTCCCCAAAATGAGCTTTCATTCAGCATGGGTACTGAAAATAGCTCTTTTTAACCAAAGTGTTGGGCTCAAAATAGGTGAAATGAGAGGGACTTAACCAGGGTAGTCAACACTAAACCACATAAGAAGGGACCATAGCCTGCGGGCCTGTACACCAAGCCAAAGATTTTAAAATTTAACTTGAGTGGCAGTGGGCAGCCTGCATAGTTTGATACAAAAGAGTGATGTGCTAGATTAGAACAGTATTTCTCAAAGTGTAGACCCTGGAAAAGTATCACCAGTAGTATTTGGGAAACTATGATAGAAATAAAAATTCTCTATCCCAGCCCAGACGTACTAAATGAGAAAGTCTGGGCATGGGACTCACAATCTGTTTTGACACACTCTCCTTCTGATAGAGATCCTGAAATTTGACACCCAATGGAGTCCAGTTTAGAAAGAACACCCGGGTAATCTGGGACAGGGAGTCTGGGTAGGAAACTGCCACAACAACTCCAGGAAAAGTAATGGTATGGATTTACCAATTCACTCAACAAATAGTCCCAGACCATCTACTATGTGCCAGATATTGTTCTAGATACTAAAGTTACAGCAGAGAGCAAGGCAGAAAAAAAAAAAAAAAAACTCATGTGGTAATGACTGCATATTCTGGCAGAAATAATACCTATCATTTATGTAGTTCCAGATACTGACCTAAATGGTTTATATTAGTTCATCCTCACAACAACTCTATTATATAGGTACAGTTTTGTCTTCACTTTACAGATAAGAAAACTGCAGTTAAGAAACTTACACGTGGTTATGTTGTTAGTATTAGAACCCAGATTCATATCTAAGGTCATGCCTTAGACACCACGCTCCCAGCCACCATGATATACTGCTTCCACAGTGTCATAATGGCATTGGTGGTGAAACATACTCGTTCTATTTGTATTGCTTTAGCACTTACTATGTGCTAAGCACAATTCTAGTAGTTGTATTAATAAGAGCTCTGTCTTTATGGAATTACATTTTAGCATAAAATAAACAATAAAATTAGAAAATAAGCAATTTAAACAGTATATTAGATGACAAGTGCTATAGAAAAAAGAAACACTAGAATATGGTAATGAGGATAGAAAGCATGATGAAAGAGGGCTAAAGAGAGATAGGGAGGGGCATGTTGAGATATTAACAAATACTTGAAGATGAGGAAGTTAGCCAAAGGATTAACAGGAGGAAGACCATTCCAGGTGGAGGAAACAGCTACAAACAAGGCCCCAATGTAGGAACTACTCTAAGCACAGCCAGAAAGCAAGAGCGGCTGGAGAGGAGTGATCCAGGGCTACAGAACAAGACAGTGAGGAAGAAGAGGGTGTGTGCCAACCGTGCAGGGCTGTGCTGGCCTTGTAAAGACTCTGGTTTTTACTCTATGAGGTGGAGAGCCATTTCAGGATTGAGAGCAGAGGACTGACCTAATCTAATTTATATTTGAAACAAAGCTCACTACTTGTTGTATCGATAATAGACTATGGGGATCAAGAGAGAACTGCTGAGGGTTACTGCAGTAACCAGAAGGAATAAATGATGGTAGCTTGGACTTGGGTGGCAGCAGTAAAGCCAACAGCTTTTGCTGATGGATAGATAAGAAGGGTAAGAGAAAGACGGAATTCTGGGAGCCATCTACTGAAAGGGAAGGTCTATGGAAGAAGCAGGTTTGGGTGTGGGGGCGTTTGGAGAGGGTTGTTTTGTACATCCAAGTAGATGTTGGATATAAAAGTCTAGTTTCAAAGACACATCTGGAAATTTGAGAAAATAAATTTGAAAGATGTAATTAAACAGATTATTTTAAATACAATAATGGCCCTGGCTGGATAGCTCAGTTGGGTAGAGCATCATCCCAGAAGCACAGAGGTTGCCAATTTGATCCCCAGTCAAGGTATATACAGGAATAGACTAATGTTCCTCTTTCTTCCTTCCTCTCTAAATTCAATAAACATTAAATATATATTTAATGTTTATTATATATTTAATATAAAGAATATATATGTAAAGCCAGTGCCCACGGCCACCATCACAGCTGCCTGGCCCATGCAGGTTTGCATTGGATTCGGACAGTCGGTAATGAAATAACGGAGCCAGGAACTGGTGGATCATCAGCTTTAATCCTAGCTTGCACCCGGCAGGCAAGTAAAAACACACTGGGCTCCAAAACCCACTCATTCAGTGCTCACAAAGCTACTGACTTATTTGAGTTTCCTAGAATCAAAGGTTTCTGCTCACCAGACTTATTCCCCTTTGTTTCCCATCTCCTTCTCTCTGCACACTCTGCACAAACTGGCTTCTTCCTCAGCACTCAGCCATCTTGGCTGCTCCTCCTCTCCTCCACGTGGCCTTAATCTGCTCTCCTTTCTAATACTAACCTCAGGAACTGAGAGAGAGCAAGCTCCCGGTCTGCCCCCCTTTATAGTGTAGAAATCCAAACCTTTAATCCAACAAGGAGGTCTCTGATACAAAGTCACTTATCTGAGGCATAATGGGAGGATTCCTCATGAGTGCACCATCCTACATCATCCAATCAGTCAAGGGTGTGGGGAAAAGCTTACTCTTAAAACTAAGCCTTAGGCTATAATGACTTGGCCTGCCCACAGCCTGTCCCCCAACACATTATAAGGTGACCAGATGTCCCGCTTTTTAACTATTTGTCCTGCATCCCGTGGCATTTTTAAAAAGTCCCAATTTTTAAAAAATATATTACAATACTATTTTTGCATTCTATGAAAAAAATTTTTTGCTCCATATAAACCAAATTTTTAATCAAGAACCAAACCCCCCCTCCCCCCATCAATGGTGTGCCGCTTTACCAATTTTAAAATCTGGTCACCTTATCAACAGACTTCCATGTGGGCAGCGCCATCTTTAACAAAGTGAGCATAATATATTTTATCTGCCCAACTCTCTCTCTCTCTCTCTCTCTCTCTCTCTCTATATATATATATATATCTAAGGTAACATCAGTATAAAATAAAGCCGTAGATGTCTCTTATTGTACACTAATTGTCAGGCATTATGCGCTATCCTTTGAATTAGTTCATTTAATCCCAACAAAATTAGAAGAGAGGTTAGGATAGATGGGAGGTATTTACTCTCCGGGACCAGAATAGCCTATAGTCTCTGTTCCCTCCACTTTTTTAGGAAATTCTGTCTGGGTCTGAAGATGCAGCAACTAACACTTCTCACTCTCCACCTCTCCTCCGGGATGAACCAAACCGGAATTAACTTATATTTTTTCTCTTCCGGGGCCGAAGCCCCGCCCAACCCTCGGCCCCAGCGCACTGACGGGGGGCGGGGCTTCAGTGAGCCGGGTGCTTCTGGAGGTTGCTAGGAGACACAAGGGTCTCCGAGGCCACGATAGCAGGTCTCTCTCTGCCCAACCCACGGATCCCGAGTGGGGAACACAAGCACTTCCACGCTCCCCAGAGAGCTCCAGGCGGGGCTGGCCAAGCGAGGGTAACCACGGAAAGTACCGGAGGCGGGGTGGGTAGACGCGTCGCCAAAGGGACTATCTCTGTCTGCCCCACCCCTTGTGCTTCTCAGCTCCTCCTCACTTCAGGGATTGTCCTGCTTGCTTCTGTGTTGAACTTACCTCCCTCGTCTTTAGGGAGAGTATTTGGTTTCTTAGTTTCAGATTCTGATTCTCCAGTAGCTTCCCAGCTGCCCCTCGCCCCCTTCGGCTTTTGGGGCCGCGATTCTGAGGCCTCCTTTCAGAGCTCCTCTCATGGCCCAGTCATCAGTCCCCAGTTTTTAGAATGCCTCTTCCATCTCAGCCTTCTCTAGGCAGATGTTATCCCTCACACACACTGAATCAGACACTGGTGATTCCTGGCAGAAAAACAGTGAGGGACCGGAGAAGGCGAGTTAGTCATTTGTGCGGGTGGGAACGGAGTGGCTTTGTGCTGCACAAATGCAGATTGGCACATCTGTACTGTGGACTAACTACCACGGCCTGTTTGGGGAACTAATTTTGTTTCTCAACTAAACACCCAAAAACTTTGGGAAGTGTGAGGACTTCAGAGACTTCCCAATGAGCCCTTTTCACCGTTGGGGAAACTGAGGTCCAGGTATGTTAATTGACTTGACCAAGCTTACATGCTGGTTAAAAGGCTGCTCCGTCATATCCAGCTGTGTCTAGGAACAGAAAAGATATAAAATGGGGCAAGAAACAGAAAATTAGGGACACTAATGCTTTTGGGGTTTTAATACCACTAAAAAGCACTTGTCAGAGCAAAAAGGCGATAGAAAGGATTTATGCATAGAAAGAAGATTGAGATGGCTGGCAACATCAAAGGCTTCTGTTAGAAGAGATTAAAATTTGAGACTGTCATGGATTTGATGTTGGTAATATTTTTTTTAAATAGCCATACACCCTAATACTGTTTAATAAAATTTGATTTTTGCAAACTAGAAATTCAGGCATTGCCATTTCCTATTCCTGCAGATACAATAGTATTATAGAGATCAAATAATGTACTTTATATCAATTATTTTTGGCCACGACTGTCAGCAGAGAAACCACTAAATTTCAAAGTGTTGAATGTTACAAGCAGAAATAGTACTACCACTAAATTTTCCAGAATCACTGAAACATTTAATCAGTAATTGTAACTTGATCTTTCCTAATTTAAGTTTCATTCTGTGTTTTTAATAACTAGAAAATATAAGAGAGGAGAAAAAAAAGGTAATTGGCATCACCACTACATGACATAGTTGTAGTAGCCACAAGAGTTCCTATTTTGGTGAAATGTGTTCATGCTCCCTTTAACTATTTGGGGAAAACAAATGCCTGATATGTCTAGAAGAGGTATATTTCTCCTGAGAAAAACAGCATTTTCCTAGTTGTTCAACTATTTTCTGCAGAAACCAGCTTGGCAACGGGTATGCATGAGAGGAAGGCGCTGCAGGACTTAAGAAAAAACATACAAGATACAACATAGAGAAAAGATGGGTACCAGGGACTCCAAGCCTCTTGGACTGAGAGCCCTGATCTCTGCAGCCTCATCGTATTTATTGTTTCTTTAATCAGTAAGCAAGTTAGCAGAGCATAGGCTCAGGAACAGAGAAGGATGATTAACTAAAACCTTGCAGGTGTGCAGGAAATGGCTAAAAGGTTCAGAAGCTTCCTTTAAACAATCTTACCAGTGCTTGCTGGGGCAGCATTCTGCCCCCACAGGACTTGGCGTTCCAAATTTCGCACCAAATGTGTCAGGGCAGCATTCCAATTTCAGGCCATTTTTCTACATATCCACCTTTTGGTTTTTGTAAACATTAACAGAGAGGAAGATGGTTAGGTGGTTGCAGTGGAAGGTAATAGCAAACATAGAAACAGGTTTTCGGGGTTACAGGAAAGCTTGTATTTATTTATTTATTTATTTATTTATTTATTTTACAGGGACAGAGAGAGAGTCAGAGAGAGGGATAGATAGGGACAGACAGACAGGAACGGAGAAAGGTGAGAAGCATCAATCATCAGTTTTTCATTGCCATTACGACACCTTAGTTGTTCATTGACTGCTCTCTCACATGTGCCTTGACCACGGGCCTTCAGCAGACTGAGCTACCCCTTGCTGGAACCAGCGACCTTGGGTCCAAGCTGGTGAGCTTTTTGCTCAAGCCAGATGGGCCCGCGCTCAAGCTGGCGAGCTTGGGGTCTAGAACCTGGGTCCTCCGCATCCCAGTCCAATGCTCTATCCACTGCGTTTGTAAAAGTTCTTTAGCACGCCTGGTAAGATGTTTCAAAGTGTCCCAGGTGATGTCAGGAGCTCTTCGAGTGTGTGGGAACAGGTTTGGTTTCCTCCTCTTTTCTGGGTTCATTTCCAGAGACGGATTCATCATCAGCCTCTGGATCTCTGGAACCAGGTTGCTTTCTAGAGGCTGATGCCAATTTATGATGAGGCTTCAGGTTTCTCATTACTCACTGGTATTCAAAGAGGACCTGGTGATGACAAAATTGGAACATACTCTTGCCCCCAAATTAGTAATGTGATTAGATTCTGCCACTCAGGGCCAGCTAATATATCCCAGTACAACATGAGAGACTTAGGCAATTGCTCGGCTAGTATAAAATGCCTCTTGGCTGCAGTAAGTCCAGATGAGGAAATGTTCAAAAAATTAAGAGTAAAGAAGTGCCTTATGGAATTGTTCTTGTGGGGTGAGTCTCTCCACCTGACTCCCCCCCCCCTTTTTTTTTGTTTGTTTGTTAAGGTAGGTTTTTAAGGTGCAGTAAGCATGTTCAATACAGGCCTGTCCTGTTGGATTATAAGGGATACCTGTAACATCTTTAATATTCCAGTTTTGTAAAGCTATTTGGAATGTCTTGGTAGTAAGGGCCATTGTCTGTTTCAGTTACTTCAGGGCAGCCAGGAATGGAGATGAACTCCAAGAGGTGAGAAATGGCATGGCGTGCTGCTTCCCTGGTAGCAGGAGTCACATGGATCATGCTTGAGCGGGAATCTATCTATACAATAAAGGAAAGAGTCCATAACTATTTCTTTTGCTTATTTACATTACATGGCTATAGTAGAGATAGCCCTTATTCAGGGCAGAAGCCCTTTTGTTATTGAAATTAAGTTGCTAACTATAACATTCTATATATCTATGATGATCTCCATGTTCTAGAATTAAAATTTTATATAAACTTGATTTTAGTAATAAAAACTTGGAACCTAATTGAGACAATATCCAATCAAATCTAGAAATCCTTTAAGCTGCCTTGTTTTTTGAAAGATGGGATTCCTCTGAGTTTTCAGGGTTAATCAGTAGCCAATTTTTAAATGTGAGATATCCCAAGTATTTCACTAATGGTAGAGAATCAGAATTTTTCTAGAGTATCAAGTATTTTATCTGTGAATTGGATTAGAGTGAAATCTCTGGAAAATTCAGTACTATTCAAATCAGCTTTTAGTATCTAAGACAATATGTGGGACTTTCCATATATTCCTGGGGTGTTACTGTCTAGCTAAACATGTAAACTTCCCAGGTGAAAACAAAGAGGTATTCCTGTCCTTTTATTTTACAGACATGCTCAAACAGGCATTATATAACTTTATTATTATTGAAAAATATTAGTAATTCAAAGGAATAGCTGGTAACAAGTTATGTGGATTTGGAACTACAGGATGTCTAGGAATAACTGTCTTATTTATAGCTTTGAGATTCTGTATAAATATATTTTATTGGAAAGCTAGAATTACAAGGGCTTGTACATAGAATTATAAATGCCTTTTTAAGTAATCTAGTATAATGATCTTAATTTCAGCTATTAGTGCATCAGATCTTAAAGGATATTGGCAAATCTTGCCAATATCTGTACAGAAAAAAGCCCAAAGTTATATTAGAATGTCCTGCAACAAACATTTAGTTTCAAGATTATTTTCCTTTCATGGAAATTTCTTTAAAATTATTATTTTTCTAATTGGTGCAATATTTGATTTACTTTTAAATACATTTTACCCTTCTGGAAGATATGTGGGCAATCATTGGTTTTTAAGAAAATTTTACCCTATTAGGTTAACTGGGGCAAACTTGATTAACAAAATATATATTGCCCCTTAACATTCCCTCATTGGAAAGGGACAGGTTTTGATTTAACAATCATTGGTTGATTACATATTCCTACCATTTGTATATAAGCTTTACTTTGAAATAGGATGTAACTTAGTTGGGCAGGGTTAAGAACAGATAAAGTAGCTCCCAGTATTTATGAGGGTTTTAGCAATTTTCCTTTGTAATGGTAATTTTAATTTCTCCTAAATTGTTAGTAAGGAGAAAGGGAAATGCCCTTCTGTAGTCCTTGCTACAACTATAAGCTTAATACATATACTTTTTTAAAATTCCATTTCAGCTTCCTATAATTTTTTAAAGTGACCTGGCTTTTTACAATAAAAAGACTCTTACTTGGGTGCTTTATAATCCTTAGTCATATGCCCAGGCTTCCCACAGTTAAAACAGGATTACCTGGTCATCACTGTTGCAGAAGTTTGAGCTAAATTCTATTGTTTGGCTGCTAGAAACCAGCAAATATATTACTTAGAATATGTCAGAATAGCCAGGATCAGATGTTCTAACAGTTCATTTTAAATTTCCTTGTGAACCAACCCATCAGGGTCCCAGATAAAATTAGGGAGATCTTTCATTTAGGTTAATTCTATTCTAGTCTAAGTAACATACACAATTGCTGGTTTCTTTCTACCTGAAACTAGCTTTTCTTCAAAGGGAGCTGCTAAAATTACAGTATTATTTTTGTTTAAATTCCTATTCTTATTTTCCCCTAGGTCAGTAGGGAGTGATAGTAGAGGAGGCAGAGATAAAAGAGAAAGGAAGAAGGGAGGGGGAAAGGGAGTCCAGATAAGTAATCTCAGATAGAAAATAGGGGAGAAGCTGTAGAAGGAGAGAATGGGGCGTGGAAGAGTTACCATTCATTAATTTCAAAGGCCTTCATTACTTCAGAGACAGTCTGTAAAAAAAATTTTTTTAAATAATTTATTTGTGCTTCTCCCAGAAGCTTCTATTTCCAATCAATGTCTGCTGTATGTTCATTTAATATTAACTTTAGAGTTGGCATTTTCTAATTAAGCATGCAGAAAAAAATCATTTAGGAGGTATTACAAATTCCCCACTTTTGGCTACTTCAAGCTGAACTTTTTCCATTCCAGTAAATACTTGCAAGTTAACCTGCAGGATTATTAATGGGGGGCTGGTGTCCTTGGGGCTTGTCGGCCTTAAAGATATGACTTCCCATGTTAATTTTCATTTTCTTTGTATATTTTCAGAGTCTGAACAAATTTCTAGGGATAATGTGTAGTGGGTTCAAGTGTGCTTGCTGCTTGTGGGTTGAGTGCCAAGTGAATTTTACCTCCCAAGTCATTTCAAACCCTCTTATGTGTCTCAGTTTCTCTCCCCATACAACTGTGAGGACTCTGAACACTAGGTAACCAGCCTTTATATGCGCATCCCCAGACAAGTCAATTTTTTAATTACAGTTGAATTTGGAAGTCCCTATGTGGCAACCTACATGTCATGAGGGATGCCTTCTCGACACCTCCACAAAGATTCTTAGTCACCTAAGAATACCCAAGATTTGGGCTGGAGGGAGGAAGTGCCCCATATCTTCAGAGCTGAACAAGTTCAGGCTCTCATTTATTCAGCAAAGGATTTCTTTATTCAGACATGCAGTTAAGTAGTTCCAATTGAAAAGGGCCAAAATTAAAAACCAGCCACATTTATTCCTCTATTTCACAGACCTGAGTACAGTTTTACACACATACAAGACAATTACAGTACAGAGACATGAGCATGACACAAATAAATCTGATTAATCCTAATAGCAGAGTTGCTACTTGGCCTCCAACTCCAAAGACAAAAAGCACAGACTATAGCAATCAACATGGCAAGACCTCACAGAGTACAAACCAAAGAAACAAGCTTAGGATCCAAAATTCTATTCTATTTAAATTTAAATGAGCGCTCCTTACATATTTCAATTTTAAAGCAACAAAGTAGGAATAAAACTATTTTATTTAGTTCACTATTAGAACCAGCATTTCCAATTTTTTGCATGCAAGAACTTAATTCAGGCCTTAAACGAGCCACATTTTGGATATTTTCAGTTAATATTATTTTATAGATTTATAAGTATAGGTCAACCAATTAATCAGAATTTGCCTGGGGGAGGGGCTATTCTTAGGATGGACAGGGTGTTACCCATTCTTTATAATATAAGACAAAAACTAGAATCAGACAAACCAGAAAGGAACCTGGGATTTCAGTGCACAACCAGACCAGAAAGATGCCTTCCTGATCTCAGTCAGGGCGTTTTGTGATGGGGCACTGGAGGATAGAACTAGCAGAACCTCCCCAAGTAAATACACACTTGGAAACTGCTTGGGAAGTACTGTAGTTAGATCCTCCAGGGTCCCCTAGTCTGGGACTAATTTCAAGGCAAAGAATAGGGGAGAAACAAAATGATAGTTCAGAGGATTAAATAGCTAAAACATTAAAGAAAATCAGAAAAATGCAGGATTGTACAATAACAGTGAAAACTGTAGCTTTAATAGTATCTGGGTCTCCTAACATTAATTCTTCTTGAAGATAATTTTCCATTAAGGAAAGAATATGATTCTTCCCAGGTTCGAGGGGAAGGGGTGGAGGGTAGGGGGAATCTGAAGGCTCCTAAGGAGGCAAGGGAGGAGGAAAAGGTATTTTGTCCTCCTTATCGGCCTCCTCAAATTCATCTCCATCATCATTATCATCATCATCAGTTTGTAAAGGTTCTAAAACAGATTTCACTAAAGTCCAAGTTGGCCAGACAGCAACTTGAGTATGTAACACCTTGATTATGTAATTTTTTCAACTCTTTTCCCACCTTTTCCCAGTTAAGTAAATCTAGACTTCCTAAAGTAGGGAACCAATTACAATGCTTTTCAAATACTTGTAATAATTCTAAAAGTTTAGCTTCACTGGCTTTAGCTCCGCCACCCTTCAACAATTGTTTTAAGAGACAGATATAGGAATGGTATTTTTCATAACACTGTCCCTGTTTCCCATTGTTACCCTGTATTTTCCTGAGGATGTCCTTTCCACTTACCTGTGATGGACTGAACTGAGGCCTTTACTTCCCCTTGAGGTCCAGCAGTTATTTCATTTATTTATTGTCCTGGCAATCCTTCTTCCAATCGTGCCCTCGTTTATCTTGAGCCCCATGTTGGGTGCCAGTTGCAGAGATCAGCTCTGCAATGGGTGTGCATGAGAGAAAGGTGCTGTAGGACTTAAGAAAAAACACACAAGACACATATAAAGAAAAGATGGGTACAGGGGATTCCCAGCCTCTTGGACTGAGAGCCCAGATCTCTGCAGTCTCATTGTATTTATTTGCAAGCTAGCAGAGGTAGGCTCAGGAACAGAGAAGGATGATTAACTAAAATGTTGCATGTGTGCAGGAAATGGCTAAAGGGTTCAGAAACTTTCTTTAAACAATCTTATCAAAGCTTGCCCGGGCAGTGTTCTGCTCCTGCAGCACTTGTCGTTCCAAAGTCTGCACCAAAGACTTGTATCAGGGCAGCATTCCAATCTCAAGCTATTTTCCTACAATTTTCTGCTTTTGTAGTAAATGTAGCTTTTCCAGCCACATCAAATCAGTTGCCAGATCTTGTCAGCTGTTCATGATATATCTTGTATTTGTTTTTTACTATTCCCATTTTCCCCTTCGGTTACTTTTGCATAGACAGGTCAATGGTTTTATAATTGATCTCTTCATGTATACTTTCTGAGTTTGAGCTTTTGAAAAACAATATGATATTACTACATCCATGCCACTTGCTTGCTTCTAATGCACAAAATATTTAGGGAGTATCAGTTGTTTAAGGACAATGCAATATAAGGTTGGTTTATGAAGGTGTGTTTTCTTGGTTGGCCCTTGGTACAGGTCCCTGAGATTCCTTTGCCCCACTTAGGTGCCCTGCAAGTAGACCCATATGTTTACAATATGCTGTTGGTCTATAGTCCACTTACACTCACTCTCTCCAGCCTTGACTTTTATTTAAATTTTATTTTTCAATTATAGTTTACATTCAATATTACTTTTATTAGTTTAGATATACAGTGGTCCCACCATATTTCAGGTACCCACTTGGCACTGTGCATAGTTATTACAATATTATTGACTATATTACCTATGGTGTACTTTACATATCCATGACTATTTTGTAACTACCAATTTGTACTTCTTAATCTCTTCACCTTTATCACCCAGTCTCCTAATCCTCCTCCCCACTGACAACCATCAGTCTGTTCTCTGTATCTATGAATCTGTTTTTATTTTGTTTATTTCTTTTGCTTTTTAGATTCCACATATAAGTGAAATCATATGGTTTTTGTCTTTTTCTATCTGACTTATTTCACTTAACATAATACCATTACTTTTATATGCATTATTTATAACTCTTACAAATTGCAGCATAAATGAAAACAGTTGTACTATATGGGCACACAAGTGCATTTACCTTATGTGTGATATAGGTTGAAAAGATGTTCATCCTTAGTAAGGTTGCTCCCTAGAAGTTAATCATAGGGCTTCTGCTTTTAATTATATACATACTATCTTCATAAGCAATCATTCTACCCTTTGCTAAAAGATGGAAATATATGAAACACTTTGTGATTGATACTCTTCATTCTTCGTTGAATAATAAATAAATTCTATTAGGTAATGCAAGGTCCTAAACAAGTTGATCCCACCTGACCAGGCGGTGGTGCAGTGGATAGAGCGTCGGTCTGGGATGTGGAAGACCCAGGTTTGAGACCCCGAGGTCGCCAGCTTGAGCACGGGCCCATCTGGCTTGAGCAAAAGCTTGCCAGCTTGGACCCAAGGTCGCTGGCTCCAGCAAGGGGTTGCTCGGTCTGCTGAAGGCCCGCGGTCAAGGCACATGTGAGAAAGCAATCAATGAACAACTATGGTGTCGCAACGGCAATGAAAAACTGGTGATTGATGCTTCTCACTTCTCTCCGTTCCTGTCTGTCTATCCCTATCTATCCCTCTCGCTGACTCTCTCTCTGTCCCTGTAAAAAATAAAAAATAAATAAATAAATTAAAAAAAAACCAAGTTGATCCCAATATAATATTTCAAAAATCCTTTTTGGAACAAGGCAAGATATAAATATGTAAAGAAATAATTTACCAATCTTTTTTTTTTTTTTTTTGCAAAGTTCTCCTTACTATAACTAGAACATGGTAAGCTCTCTTCTATTTCTGCAGCTTCTTTTTCTCATAAAGCCCTCTACCAATGCCAAACCACTTTTTTATGTCTTTAAGAACTAGGTTCAAACTCACCTTCTCCTTCAGGCATTTTCTGACTATTTTAGCCCATCATGACTCTTATTAAGGTTCAAATCTCTATCCTTATTTTAACCTCTGTTCTTTATCTCCCCTTTCTATCACTCAGCAAGTTTTAAGGAGTCCCTTGTCACTGTGTCCAGGAATTACTAAGTCATTGGAAGTTAACTTTTACCCAGGTGGCCAGGTCTGTGAGAATTAATGGCATATTACTCATTCTTTATGGAAAAATTGTCCCTTCCATTAAGGTCTTAGTCACCTCAAATCATAGAGGGTCAGCAAAGCAATGAGGCATTGCAGTTTCATTCTCCGGTCTTCCATTATTCCAGAACTTTCTTTTTAGAGTGCAGCCATGATAGGTCTCAGAGTGGGCAATCAGTCCCACTGTTGTCACCAATCTGCATAACCACCATATTGAAAATATTACTGTCATTTCCAAGATGGCAACAAAGTAGGCAGATGTTCAAACTGCCACCTCCCAGGATCAAATTGGATTACAACTTAAGAACAATCATCTTGAAAAACCAACTTTGGACAAAACAAAGAGAAGTCTATAACCAAGGATCACAGAAGCCACACCAAGACTGGTAGAAAGGGCAGAGACACAAACAGGGCTGCCCCACTCCCAGGAGAGAGCAGCAGCTGAGGGTCTGGAGGGACTCTCACTGTGGGGAGGGTTGCCTGAAAGGGAGAAAGGTCCTTAGCTCCAGACCAGGAGCCCCAGCCTAGAGCCCCAGAGCCTAGAAGAGGCACCCACACAGCATTTGGTGGTAAAAAGAGCTTTCTGTCTGTGAGAAAGACGAAGCTCTCAGAGATGCTGGCTCCATCTTAAAGGGCCAGAACAAAAATTCTCATTCATAGCCACTTACCTGGGGCTCCTGCAGAGGGAGGGCTGAGAGAACCAGAGCTGCATGAGGAGAGTGTAAAGTAGGAGGTTCAGGGAGAGACATTGTGGGGTACGTCCTGTGATGTCATTCTCCAGTACCACAGTCACCATCTTTCTTGGGTATAGCAGTCCCCTCTGAGCAGCATCAGCCTTGGGCAAAGCAACTGTCCTGCCTTTGAGAGTCTCTTCTGCCTCACCCATGGAGACCGGGTTGTTCTGAGAAGCCAGGAAATAGGGCATGTCAGTGACTCAGTATTTTGGTGTTGAGGCTGGAACTTTCCACTGCACTGCACTCTCAAGTCTATGACTGGTGTTTCTGCCTCACAGGAGACTCAGTAGAAACTGTCCAGAATGTGGGAAGACCACACCTCTGGGTCTCGGGCCACACCCACCAGACTCCTGGGGCCACATTCTACTGAAGTCTGTGAAAAAAGTCTGGACAGTCTGACACCTGGAGCCAAGCCACACCCACCACCCTTCCTAAACCCTGAATCATGACAGGCTCTAGACCAGTGGTTCTTAACCTGGGTTCTATTGAACCCTAGGGGTTCAATGAGTCGGTCTCAGGGGTTTGGAGAAGCCTCTGCAGCAGAGGCCAGAATAAAGTAATACCGTAATTTGTTGTGAGTTCATGCACTTTGTTGGTTTTGTTCTTTGAGCAAGGTGATGTTCATGCATGGCTCATTTTGTGCACAGTAAAAAAAACATATACTTATGTCTTGAATTTGGAAAAAAAAATATTTTATTTATCACTAAAGAAGGGTTCGGTGAATGCGCATATGAAACTGGTGCGTTCAGTGTCTCAAAAAAGGTTAAGAACCACTTCTCTAGACTCTACCAGAGATTTATTTCAGTGGCCAAGCCCAACAAGCAGCGAGCAGACAGAGACTGCAGGAGAGGGACTCAGGGAACCTTGGCCTTTTAAGAGGGCCTTCCCCCAAGGCCCAGTGTGGGTAAAAGCCAGCGTAGGTGTGCAGTTTGGTATTTCCATGTGCACCTGCACTCAGCAAAGGAAGCCACAAACTCTAAATTGATTGTAGCTCCAACATGGTTACTGAGGGCCAGATATGGGCAGTGTCTGCCATAGGTCTGTGCTGGGTTCCCTCTAGGGAGGTCCAATGCTGACACATCCAGTGGCCAACCGCAAAGAGCATTGGTTCAGGACCTAACAACCCTTGCTAGTGTAGTATTCTAAGGAAGGGTTCCTCACACCTGGCCTAGGTTCTGTTCTCTGTGGTCAGCATGGGCACAGTGGCACGTGTGCATTAGATAGGATAGAACTTTATAGCTAGCCAGCCTGGGTTCTGGAATTCCTACCCCACTGGGTAGATTTGACAAGGGGAAGGGAGAGAGACTTGGAGCATGGACATTTAAAGTGTGGGTACCTGAAAGCCCATTGTTGGGTCTGGTCAAGGAGCTGAACCAATTTCTGGGGAGGCACAGTTAGCTCAGGCTTCCTCCCTGAGACCAGGGTCTTACTAGCTGTAAGAACTTCTGCAGAGGGAACTGTTGGCCCCACTGAGTCTGAACCTGCTGCTCACCTTGTTGGGGAGAAATAAAATTTGAGTATCCAGCCATGGCTGAGGCATTAGGCTCTGGAGTAGGGGCCACTTTCACTGTACTGAGCACCTGATCAAGAGACCCCTGAAGTATGGGGTCCCATTAACATATTCCTAACCTCAGCTGCCCTAACCCACCAAGCTTTCAACCTGTAGAGGGGTTGGTTGAGTGAGGCCAGTCTGAGCCTGACTACATTCTTTTTATAGAAGACTCAGTGGGAAGACAAGTCAGCTGCAAGAGGAGGTGGAGCAGCTGAAAAGTGCAGGCAAATCTTACCAAGCCTGGGCCTTTATGGAGCTGCTGTCATCTCTAAGCAGGAGGAAGCTGATTCTTATACATAGGATGGCCCCTCCCACACTACACAGGCACAGAAAAAGCAGATACAAACAGCGAACAGAGCAGTAGCATCAGACAGGTAGCCCATGGCAGGTTACAAATAACAGCTAATGCCAATCCAAGAGACCTAGTACCAACATAACCAATAGTGGGTGGTAGGCAGTACCAACCCTAGACTCCACTAAGTACACAAGCAGCATGCACAAAGAAGGAGTCCAGCAGGCACCAGACACAGTGGAGAATAAATATGCCCAACAGGACAGACACCACACAGTGTCTAATATACATGATCAAGGTTCACCCTTAGAGCCAGCCAGCCTGAAGGGATAACCACACCCAAGAAAGGACCAACTGCATTCAATACTCATATACAACAAGAGGGAAAATACTACTCTCAAGAAGAATTTGTATAGCAAGGAAATTAGGTGGTTTAGAGATCAGTACCACTGAGCCCATCTTTCTCATAAAGACACCACAACAAATTGCAAAGTCAGCACTAACTAATACACAGACAAAATGAGCAAAGAAATACGACCCAAATGAATCAACAAGAGATATCCCCAGAAAAAGGACTAAATGAAATGGAAGTAACCAAACTACCAGATACAGAGTTTAAAATAATGATTTTTAGGATGCTCAAAGATCTTGGAGCAACAATGGATGGTCATAATAAGTACCAAAATAAAGAAATAGCATCAAAAAGGACATTGAAATCATAAAAAAAGAACCAGTCAGAAATGACAAATACAGTGGTCTCTCATCTATTGTGGGGGTTAGGTTCCACAACCCACCGCAATAGGTGAAAATCCACAAAGTAGCAAGGTTATATTTATTTTATTATTTATATATATATTTTAAACCTTTGTAAACCCTGCCCACACTTTTATATACCTTTCCCACACTCTTATAAACACTTCCTATGCTCTTAAACACTTTCTACACTCTTAAACCTATGTAATTTTAACAACATATAAAATTTTATATGGGTACTCAGCAGTAAATATACTACAACTTGAATGATGAAGATGATGATTTAATATTCTTGTAATGTTTTAATTAATATTTTTCTATTGTTTTTAATATTTTAGGCTAGAAAATGCTTATTTTACCACAAAGTAATTAAAATAATAAATATATAAAAATACTTATATATTGAAAAATCCCACAATATAGCAAAAAATCCATAATACGAAATTAGATATATACAATTTTAAGATATGCAATACAGTGAGACCATGAAAAGTGAACCATGACATGGTGAGGGATGACTGTACACTAACAGAAATAAAGACTGCAACTAGAAAGAATCAACAGCAGGCTGGATGAAGCAGATGATCAAATCAGCGATTTAGAGGACAAGCACAAAGGAGAACAGCAAAATGAAAGAGGCTCAAAAAGACTAAGGAAACTCTAAGAGAGCTCTGTGACAACATGAAGAGAAACAACATCTGCATCATAGAGGTTCCTAAAGGAGAAGACAATGAACAAGGGATAGAGAACCTGTTTCAAGAAATCATAGCTGAGCCTGACCAGGTGATGGCACAGTGGGTAGAGCATCAAACTGGGATGCCGAAGACCCAGGTTCGAGACCCCAAGCTCGCCAGCTTGAGCACGGGCCCATCTGACTTGAGCAAAAAGTTTGCCAGCTTGAACCCAAGGTCGCTGGCTCCAGCAAGGGGTTGTTGGGTCTGCTGAAGGCCCGCGGTCAAGGCACATGTGAGAAAGCAATCAATAAACAACTAAGGTGTCATAACGGCAATGAAAAACTAATGATTGATGCTTCTCACCTCTCTCTGTTCCTGTCTGTATGTTCCTATCTATCCCTCTCTCTGACTCTCTCTCTCTGCCCCTGTAAAAAAATAAAATAAAAATAAATATAAAAGAAATCATAACTGAAAATTTCCCTATATTGATGAAGGAAAAAGTCACACAAGTTCAAGAAGCACAGAGAGTCCCATTAAAAAGAAATCTGAGGAGGCCTACACCAAGAAACATCATAATTAAAATGCCAAAGTTAAGAGACAAAAAAAGAATACTAAAAACTGCAAGAGAAAAGCAGTTAATTACCTACAGAGGAGTCTCCGTAAGTATGACATATGATTTCTAAACAGAAACACTTGAGAACAGAAAGTATTGGCAAGAAATATTCAAAATGATGCAAAACAAGAACCTACAAGCAAGACTACTATATCCAGAACGGCTATCATTTAAAGTTAAAAGAGAAACAAAAAGCTTCCCAGACAAAAAAAATCACACAAGGAATTCATTACAACCAAATCAGTACTTCAAGAAATGTTAAGAAGCCTGTTGTAAAAAGAGCAAAGAAAATAAATAAAAAGAGAATGGTAGGTTTAAAGAATAAAATGGCAAAATAAGTACATATCAATAATAACCTTAAATATAAATGGATTAAATGCTCCAATCAAAAGACATAGAGTAGCTGCATTGATAAGAAACATGACCCATATATATGCTGTCTACAAGAGACTCACCTCAAAACAAAAGATACGCATAAACTGAAAATGAAGGAATGGAAAAAAATATTCCTTGCAAATTGAAATGAAAAAGAAAAGCTGGGGTAGCAATACTTATATCTGACAAAATAGCCTTTAAATCAAAGGGTATAGTAAGAGATAAAGTAGGTCACTACATAATTATAAAGGGAGCAATCCAACAGGAAGAGATAACCATTGTAAATATTTATGCACCTAATATAGTAGCACCTAACTATATAAAGCAGATTTTGATGGACATAAAGGGTGAGATCTATAGCAATACTATAATAGTAGGGAATTTTAATACCCCACTAATATCAATGGATAAGTCTTCCAGACAGAAAAATAACAAAGAAACAGATGCCTTAAATGACATACTAGATCAACTGGATTTAATAGATATCTTCAGAACCTTTCACCCCAAAGAAGCACAATATACATTCTTTGTGAGCGCTCATGGTACACTCCCTAGGATAGACCACATGTTAGGACACAAAACAAGTCTCAATTAATTTAAGAAGATTGAAATATCAAGCATCATCTCTGTTCACAATAGCATGAAACTAGAAATCAACCACAATAGAAAAACTTAAAAACATTTGAACACTTGGAGGCTAAAGAGCATGTTATTAAATAATGAATTGGTTAACAATGAAATTAAGGAAGAAATTTAAACTTTCCTTGAAAAAAATGAAAATGAAAACACAACAACTCAAAATCCATGGGACACAGCAAAAGCAGTCCTGAGGGGGAAGTTCATAGCATTACAGTATACCTTAAGAAGCAAGAAAAAGCTCAAATAAACAACTTAACCCTGTACCTAAAAGAACTAGGAAAAAAAAAACAAATATAAATAAAGCACACAGGAAGTAGAAAAATGGAAATAATAAAGATCAGAGCAGAAATAAATGACATAGAAACTAAAAAAAAAAAAAAAAATACAAAAGATCAATGAAACCAAGAGCTGGTTTTTTGAAAAGGTAAACAAGATTGATGAACCTTTAACCAGACTGACTCATCAAGAGAAAAACAGAGAGGACTCAAATAAATAAAACTAGAAATGAATGTGGAGAAGTAACAACTGACACTGCAGAAAGGATTGTAAGAAAATACTATGAAGATCTATATACCAATAAATAGGACAACTAGGCAAAATGCATAAATTCCTAGAAACATATAATCTTTCAAAATTCAATAGGAAAAAATCAGAAAGCCTAAACCTACCAATTACAACAAATGAAATTGAAGCAGTTATCACAAAACTTCATGCAAACAAAAGTCCTGGACTAGATGGCTTAACAGGCAAATTTTACCAAACATTCAAAGAACTAACACCTATCCTTCTCAAGCTATTTCAAAAAATTCAAAAGGAGGGAAGATTTCCAAGCTCCTTATATGAGTCAAGCATTGTTCTCATTCCAAAATCAGGTAAAGACACTACAAAGAAAGAAAACTATAGGCCAATAACCCTGATGAACATAAATGTTAAAATTCTCAAGAAAATATTAGCAAATTGGATCTAGCAATACATCAAAAAGATCATACATCATGATCAAATGAGATTTATTCTGGTGAGGCAAGCCTGGTATAATATTTGCAAATCAATCAATATGATTCAATACATAAACAAAAGGAAGGATAAAAATACCATGATTATGTCAATAGATGCAGAAAAGCATTTGATAAAATTCAGCACCCTTTTGTGATCAAAACTCTCAGCAAAGAGAAATACAGGGAACATACCTCAACATAAAGAAGGCCATCTATGACAAACCAACAGCCAACATCATACTCAATGGGCAAAAATTAAAAGCAATTCCCTTGAGATCAGGAACAAGGCAGGGGTTCCTCCTTTTACCACTTTTATTCAACATACACTGCTCACAAAAATTAGGGGATCAAGAAACGTGCAGATACTCCACTACTTTCAGGTCTTTGTATAGTGCATTTTCACCAATGAAATAAAAGTTAGTTTTACATCTCATTTGCATAATTGAACAACTTTCTCTGACTTGTCCTTTGCTTTTCTGATGTTCTTGTTTAATAAAAAAGAAAATTAAATGCTTCTTTTTATTGCTTCCTATTCATTTTGAAATGTCCCCTAATTTTTGTGAGCGGTATAGTTCTGGAAGTCCTAGCTACAGCAACCAGACAAGAAGAAATAAAATGAATCCAAATTAGAAAAAAAGAAAACTATCATTATTTGCTGATGACATGATACTGTGCATAGAAAACTTGAAATTTCAGTAAAATCCTACTAAACCTGATGAATGAATTTGGCAAGGTGGGAGAATATAAAGTTAATGTTCAGAAATCAGTAGCATTTTTATACACCAATAATAAACTGTCAGAAAGAGAAATTAAGGAAACAATCCCCTTCGCAATTGCAACAAAAAATACAAAGTACCTAGGAATTAATTTAACCAAAGAGGTAAAAGACCTTATACTCAAAAAATTATAAGACATTGAAAATAGAAATTAAGAAAGATACAAACAAGTGGAAGCATATACCATGTTCATGGATAAAAAAAAATAAACATCATTAAAATTTCTATACTACCCAAAGCAATCTATAAATTCAGTGCAATTTTTGTTATAATACCAATGGAATATAGAACAAATATTTCAAAAATTTATATGGATTCAAAAAAGAACCTGAGTAACCTCAGCAATCTTAAAAATGAAGAATAAAGTGGAAGGTATCACATTTCCTGATAACAAGTTAAATATACTACAAGGCCATTGTAATTAAAACAGCTTGGTACTGGCATAAGAACAGGCATACAGATCAATGGAACAGAACAGAGAACCCAGAAATAAATCCATGCCTTTATGATCAATTAATATTTGACAAAGAAGGTAAGAGCATACAATCGAGTAAATACAGTCTCTTTAATAAGGTGTTGGGAAAATTGGACAGGTACATGCAAAAAAACCCAAAACTAAACCAACAACTTATATTATGCAGAAAAATAAAATGAATAAAAGACTTAAATGTAAATTAAAAAACCATAAACATCTTGGAAGAACACACAAACAGTAAATTCTCTGATATCCCTCATAGCAATATTTTTGCCAATATATCTTCATGGGCAAGTTAAAAAAAAGGACAAAATAAACAAATGTGAGTATATCACACTAAAAACCTTTTGCACAGCAAAAGACACCATGAACAAAATAAAAGACAATCCACACAATAGGAGAACATATTCACCAACACATCTGCTAAGGGGTTATAACCAAAATTTATAAAGAACTTCTAAAACTCAACACCAGAAAGGTAAACAATCCAGTTTAAGAATGGGCAAAGGAACTGAATAGACACATTTCCAAAGAAGACATACAGATGGGGAATAGGCATATGAAAAAATGCTCAACATTATTAATCATCAGAGAAATGCAAATTAAAACCACAATAGATACCATATCTCACACCTGTCAAAATGGTGCTCATTAACAAATCAACATACAATAAGTGCTGGTGAGGGTGTGGAAAAAAGGGAACCCTCCTGCACTACTGGTGGGAATGCAGAATTGTGCAGCCACTATGAACAACAGTAGGGCCCCTGGCCGGTTGGCTCAGAGAGCATTGGCCTGGCATGTGGAAGTCCCAGGTTCGATTCCCGGCCAGGTCACACAGGAGAAGCGCCCATCTGCTTCTCCACCCTTCCCCCTCTCCTTTCTCTCTATCTCTTTCTTCCCCTCCATCAAGCAAGGTTCCATTGGAGCAAAGTTTGCTTGGGTGCTGAGGATGACTCCATGGCCTCTACCTCAGGTGCTAGAATGGCTCAGGTTGCAACAAAGCAACGCCCCAGATGGGCAGAGCATTGCCCCCTGGTGGGCATGCCGGGTTGATCCCAGTCAGGTGCATGCAGGAGTCTGTCTGCTGCCTCCCATGTCTCACTTTGGAAAAACAGAAACACACACACACACACACACACACACACACACACACACACACACACCCCCCAAAACCAAACAAACAAAAGAAACAGTACATTTCCTCAAAAAATTAAAAATGGAACTGCCTTTTGACCCAGCTATCCCACTCTAAAAAATATATAATAATAATCCCAAGCCTGACCAGGCAGTGGCGCAGTGGATAAAGCATCGGACTAAGATGCGGAAGACCCAGGTTCAAGACCCCAAGCTCGCCAGCTTGAGCGTGGGGGCCCATCAGGCTTGAGCAAAAGCTCGCCAGCCTGGACCCAAGGTCGCTGGCTCCAGCAAAGGGTTGCTCAGTCTGCTGAAGACCCGCGGTCAAGGCACATGTGAGAGAGCAATCAATGAACAACTAAGGTGTTGCAACTGCAACGAAAAACTAATGATTGATGCTTCTCACCTCTCTCCATTCCTGTCTGTATGTCCCTATCTATTCCTCTCTCTGACTCTCTCTCTCTGTCCCTGTAAAAAAAATAAATAAATAAAATTTAAAAACCCTAAAAATCCCAAAACACTTAAGCAAAAGAAGATATGCACCCTCATGTTTATCGCAGCATTGTTTACAATAGCCAAGATCTGGAAACAGCCCAAGTGTCTGTCAGTGGACAAGTGGATTAAAAAGCAGTGGTACATATACAAAATGGAATACTACATGGCTGTGGTAAAGAAAGAAATCTTACTTTTTGCGATGGCATGGATGAACCTGGAGATTTGTTACGAATTTATTCATGGTTCAGACTCACGAGGCAAAAGACACACTGGATTTAAATAACTGAGCAGAGGGCTGAAACTCTTATGCAGAATCAGCACTGAGAAACAGTGCAACTGCATATTTATTGAGTTCCAAAAGCCATAGCTCAGCAGTTACAACTAGAAAGTTACACAAGCCTTTTTTCCCATCCATTTCATCCCCAACCCTGCACGTCTACTGTTTCTTTTCATGAACAGGGACACAAGAAGAGTCAGAGTCTCAGAGCTTATCAATCATAAAGGACATCTGGTTCTTGGAGGCATTCCTGCAAGAATCATGCATACATGCATTCAAGTAATGCAGGCCAGTGTCTCCCCCTGGTTAACATACTTTAAGATCTCTTGTCTCCAATTAACCCTTGCTCTGCAGTTAACTGCCATTTATATTGGTGCAGAGTCGTCTCCTACATATCCCCCTTTTTTCTTTTTTATTTAGCCTACACTGTCTAACTACTTGTACTTATTCTTACTTGTCTCTTTCTTGCTGGCAAAATCTTTTTCTAATTGGTTGCAAAAAATATCTTTGGCAATAAGGGTTCTAGTATCGATACTAAAATTTCCTAAAACCCTACTGGTTTCAGGGTTATCTTATTGGTAGTATCATTAGCTGCTTGGTTTTTCTAGAGTTTCCACAGAGCACTCCTCTTTAGGTGGCCTGGACAGTGGATGATGACCGCTACTTCAGGAGAGCAGTCTCTTGTATTCTCCAGGGTGAGGGTTTGAGCCTCACCTTTGTTAGTTCTTAAGCCTTCTCCTGATGGCCCCTCTTCTACTGTGCCTGTCTTAGGTTGTTCCTGCCTTCAGGAATCTTACCCTTCATTGACTAACCAGTCATCTTAGGGGCCAAACAGGGTTAGTTATAGTTATGTGAGTGAGTGAGGAGCAATGTCCCTTCTGAAAGGCTTAGTTTTAGCAGCTGATGTTTCTACCTTTTTAAAAACTTATAATACATTTTCTTTCTAATTTCTAGAGCTGAATGTTGCTATTTTGCTTTGACGTTGAATGTCTCTTCCTCTAACTATGTATAATAAAGGAAATATAAAACAAATGATTAGTACAATGCCTCCTACAGTACAATGGATTTCCTCCAAAAATCTTAAATTGTTTTAGAGGATACAAGTTACTGATTCTATCACAAATAGCAGTTAGTAAATTTTCTCTATCAATTTCAATTGATCCTTAAAAGTAGCATCAGTATGCTTTTGTAAATCTAAAATTTCCATAGTTAAGTTTCCATGATTTAACAAATGCTTTTTAACATTTTCCCAAGGGAAATAAGTATGATTCCAAGGAATAGGGGTAACACAAAAAGTACAGTGTGTCTGTAAAGTCATGGTGCACTTTTGACCGGTCACAGGAAAGCAACGAAAAATGATAGAAATGTAAAATCTGCACCAAATAAAAGGAGAACTCTCCCAGTTTCATACCTATTCAGTGCAGTTCGATGTGAGCTCCATTTGTTGTCCTATACATATCCAAACGATAGTGAAGTTCTTGCCACACACGGGTAAGGACGCCTGGTGTAACAGAGTGAATAACGTCTGTGATTCTCTGTTTTAAGTGATTAATGTCATTGATATGTTCAATGTACACATGTTTCTTCACATACCCCAAAAGTAAAAGTCTAAGGGCATCAGATCCGGGATCATGGTGGCCATGGCTTGACAGAACCACTGCCTATCCACCGCCGGGGGGAATGTTCTATCCAGAAACTCATGAACAATGGTGGCATAGTGTGGAGGAGCGCCGTCCTGTTGAAAGATGACACCTTTTGGAAATTGTGGCCTCTACAGACTCATCACTGACTGATGGCCTACCAGAACGGGGTTTCTCCACCAAACTGCCGGTTTTCTTCAACTGCTTATCCCGCCGAGTAATGTTATTCCTATATGGCGGCGCTTTGTTATAAATGCCCCGATATTCACGTTGCACTTTGGTCATGGATCCAAATTTAGCAAGCCACAGAACACACTGAACTTTCCTCTGTACTGTCCACATCTCGACTAGCATGGCCGTGGGCTGCTCCACTGTATACATGGTGTTACATCATCATCTGCGCATGTGCACATGCTGCCACATCATCCTCCAGAAACTGGGAAGGTTTTCATTTTATTCAGTGCAGATTTCACACTTCTATCATCTTTTGTTGCTTTCCTGTGACTGGTCAGAAGTGACCATGACTTTATGGACACACTGTAGTTACATTCCAATCACATTTTAGCCTAATATTTCTTTGCAGACTAACAATTTGATCTAACATAATCACAGTTTGTTTTAAATCATTAATTTTAGCATTAATGTTACTAACTACATATCGTTGAGAAGTCCATAGTTGTTCAGAATCTTCATGCCATTTTTGCACAAAGTCCAGAGTCTGTATGCTTTGATGTAATGCAACTCCAGACACAGCAGCCACGGTGGTTACAGCTATTTGTCCCATAATGATAGCGATGATTAGTCCAAGCAGTCTCTTGGTTCACTTCAAAGACTTAATAAGATGTTGTAACAGCATTATGGAAGGGGAATCTTGCCACATCCGATGCATCTGTACTGGAATCCAGACTCCTGTTTGGGCTCTTAAAATGTACAGACTTTGACTATTTTTATTAAAAAGAATAGAAGAGTTAATGCATGTATAAAGAGTACACTTATTGCAAGTTATAGAGTAATTCTCAGCTGTCCATTGGTTTCACCTATAATAAACATATAAGGCAATCTAACACAAGCAGATATGAAATCCTCATTTTTTTTAAAGGTTAACATAGTATGATTAGAAGGATGATTTCTCCAGATTTCTCCTTTCCATGCTGACATATGTTTAAGTGCCGTAAGTACTTTCCAAAAATGATATTGTATGGGACCAAATTTTATATGAGGAGCTTGAAGTGACATTTCTCCTCCATGCTATACAATAGAGAGCCAAGCTTGAGCTTCTATTTTTAAACAATGTGGCTCATTTCCTATACATATAGGTAATCCCTCAAATTCTGTTCTATAATTTTCTAATTTCATGCCTTCTTCCGAAGGTACTAAGGGACCTCCATCACCAAAAGGTCCTGGAAGCCAATTAGAGTCATTAACAAAAATAGGAATGGCACTGTCTTCCCAGTGAATAACTCTACTTAATGGAGGATTAGGGATGTATGCCTAATAACTAAAAATTTCAGCTCTACTTACCAGAATTGTTACCAAAGAGATTATTGCTAAAACAGATTAGTAACATTTTGTTCTTTTCTAGCAGCTTTTAGCTTTTTTTTTTTTTTACCCTTAAGGGTCAGCTTTTTTTTAAAATTTTTATTTTATTTTATTCATTTTAGAGAGGAGACACAGAGTGAGAGAGAGAGAGAGGGAGAGAGAGAGAAAGAAAGGGGGGAGGAGCTGGAAGCATCAACTCCCATGTGTGCCTTGACCAGACCAGTGCAGGGTTTTGAACTGGCGACCTCAGTGTTCCCAGGTCGACGCTTTATCCACTGCGCCACCACAGGCCAGGCCAAGGGTCAGCTTTTTAAGTTGACCCTAACTTGGTATTTTAGCCTCTTCAATACCAAGCAGCGGCCCCTTTAAGGTTCTTCTTCCGAAGTTCAATGTTTCTATCTCGGCAATGGGCAAATATGGAAAGAATCTATTTCTCTTACTCATGTTGTTAGTTTAATTCTGCAAGCAGGGATCTAAAAGACTTCACTGGATTCTGCAATGACACAAGCAAACCCTCTTCCCCAATGTTGTACTACACCAGGTACCCATTGATCCAACTCATTTTTATAATATACAGGTTGATTAATCTTAGAACTATTATTTTTTGTCCAATGTCTGTCTGCAGCAGTCAAATTATCTTCTCCTGTATAAAAAATTTAAAGTAAATAAAGCTGTATGTAACATAATTCTAGGGGATAATCTCCTTCATTCTCCCTCCTTTTGTTTAAGTAACATATATTTTAGAGTATGATTACTGCATTCAATAATTGCTTGTCCTTGTGGATTATGTGGAATTCTAGTAGTATGTTTAATATCCAAAATGCTAAGAATTGTTGAAATTTAGCAAAAGTATAGGACCATTGTCAGTTTTAATTGCTTTAAGAATGCCTATAACATTAAAAGCTTCAATAAGATGTTGAATGACACAATCAGCCTTTTCTCCAGACCTATCAAAAGGAAGAATAAGTATCAATAGAACAGTGTACATAAGATAGTTTTCTAAAAGAAGAAATATGAGTATCATCTATTTGTCACAGGTTATTACTGTGTTGTCCTCTAGGATTCATTCCTCTTGGTAATGGAGAAGCATTTATGACACTGTAGTGAGGACATTTTCTAACAATATTTTGAGCTTCTTGCCTGCTTACTTTAAATTTTTGCATCAAACCTTTTTTATTTGTATGAGTCTCTGCATGAAAATTAGTAGCTATTTCCATTGATCCAATGAGTAATTGATCAATTTTATTATTTGCAGTAGACATAGGTCCTGGTAAAACTGTATGAGAAGGAATATGAGTTATATATGTAGATAGGGGAATTTTGTTTCCACAATAAAAGTTGTAACTCTTGAAACAATTTGTGTAATTTAGAACCATCATTTGAAATGTAAAAAGTTTCTATAAGTTTAACTGTATGTTCTACATATTCTGAACCAGTAACAATGTTAATAGGACAAGAAAAATCATTAAGAAGTAGTAATACAGCAGATAACTGCTTTTTGAGCTGATGTATATGGTATCTTTATTACTTTGGTCACTGGTCCAGTATATCCAGCGATACCTAATTTATTTGTATCATTATAAAAAGTAGAAGCCTATTGAATTGGCTCAGCTGATACTTTAGTCAGCAAAAATCCATTGTGTTCTCTTTAGAAATTGAATTCTTTTATCTGTAGGATACTGATTATTTACAATACCAAAATAATCAGCCAATGCAATTTGCCAATCAATATTTAACTTCCAGTTGTCTGAAATCTGATTACATGTCAAAGGTACAATAATTTTATTCGGATCATTTCCAGTTAGTTGTCTTATCCTAAGTCTATTTTTATAATTAAAGTACATATTTTCTCTAAGTAAGTACATAATTTCTTTTGAGTCTTATGTGGCAGAAATTGCCATTCTGATATCTTGTTTTCTTGCCATATGATGCAAGAAGGAGAATGTTCTGAGGGAAAAATAATTAATTGAATAGGTTGATGTGTATCAATACGATCTAAATAAGCAGTATGCATAATTTTTTCAATAAGTGATAACTGTTGTTTTGCCACTTCTTTTAACGGTCGAAGACTGTTTAAATCAGAATCTCTTTGATGAATATAATTTATTTAATATTCTTAGTGCATAAGTAGAAATTTCTAGAGAGGATCTCAACCAATTAATATCACCCAATAATTTTTGAAAGTCATTTAAGGTGTTTAAAGAGTCAGTTCGTAAATTGACCTTTTGAGGAATAATTCTTTGATTCTCAATTATATTCCCTAAATACGTAAAAGGACAAGATGTTTGAATTTTGTCTTCAGCTATGATTAAACTATATTGATTCAAGGTTTCAAAAGTATCTTTAAGAATGACTGAAAGTTCAGTATTATTCTTATAAGCTATTAATATGTTATCTATATAATGGATTATCAAAGATTGAGGATATTTATGATGATTTTTTTCTAAGGGTTGATTCACATAATATTGACATAATGTTGGGCTATTCAACATTCCTTGTGGAAGTAATATAAACTTAGTAAGAACAGTTAGTTCTGCTTATTGTTATAGACACAAAAGCTAACATTTCTAGAAACAGAGTCAAGAATGTTTTTGAAGTCTTAGTCCTAATTAAAACATTATTTGCCTCCTGGGTAAGTTTGCTTAGTTGCCCCTAAGAAGGCAGTTCAGCTTTCTGTGTTGTAGTTGCCTTCATCTTTATTTCTTTAATAACCTTTGGCTCTAGGCTTAGTCTCTTTATTTCTTTTTCTGATGACTTATGCTGAGGCTTCAATCTTCTGGAAGGTATCTACTGGTCTCCCGTATCTGTGGAGATAAAAGCAAATTCTCGCTTCTATATTTTGCCTACATTGCTTTTGTAAATTAGCAAACTGTCCCTGTCTAAAGAGTTCATCTTGTATAATATTAACAAAAGGGTTAGTATTAGCATTCCTATTAGCTTGAATATGAGCTGATACTCCTACTAAGTCATAAATTGTAACTACTCCGCTTTTGAAAGAACAGTTAGAGTTAATATTTCTAAATATTTTGAGATAAAACATCCAGAGTCTGTGAAGGAGGATAGCAGTTCTTGCATATAAGGAGAGTTAGTTCTATACTGGAAGCAAGCCATTTTTAACTCTTTAAGAGTTTTGACAGGGATTTGGTCATATTGAGTGTAAAAACCTCTTTGTTAGAAAGTTTAGACTGTGATTTTAAAAGTCATTCCTTTAATTATTTACAAGATAAATGTTTTTCTTCATTAGAGGCCAAATTTCCTCATTTATCTTCCTATTGTAAAAAAATAAACTTAGAGCTTTGTTAGAAACTCTCTCCTAAACTGTGCAGCTTAGTGGTCATCAGAGGGGCCAAATTCTTGCCTTCCTCAGGGCCCCCCTTTTTCAAGATGTGGCCTGACAAGCAGCCAACTGCCTGAAGCAGCTTGAAACAAATTCTTGAAATGACTTAATTTTACTTAATTTCTTTGTTTTACAGATCTGAGCATATATTTACACACAAACAAGATAATTTTCAGCACAGAAACACAAGTATAACGTATAACTTTGATTAATCTTAATACTTGAATTATTACTGGACTTCTAACTTTGAATACACCTTCAATGTATTAACCAAATTAGCAAGTCTTAAAGATCTATATTCTATTCCATTTAAATTTGAATGAGCACTCCTTACAATTTCTAATTTTAAAATAAAAAATAGGGGTGAAACTATTTTTTCAATATGAGCTGGCATTTCCAATTTTTGCATGCAAGAACTTAATTCAGACCTTAAAAAATTACATTTTAGACAACATCAAACAAAAACTAAACAGAAACTAGATTCAGACAATTCAGACTAACCAGAGAGAAACCCGGGACTTCAGAGTACAATCAGACTAGAAAGATGCCTACCTGGCTCTAGTCACAGTATTTTCTGACAGAGGGACTGATGATGGATGGGACTAAATAAAATTTCCCCAAGAAAATTTTCTTGGCAGCTGCTGGGATATTTTCTATAGTCAGATTTAACACATGTCCCCTGCCTCAGTGTCTAGGCAAATAATAAGAAAGAAACAAAATGATAGCTCAGAGGATTGTAGCCAAAACACCAAAGAAAAATCAGTATTTTTTTCATTATTACAAAGACTGGAAACTTCTAAGGACTTTGTGATTCTTCTATATGTCCTAATTCTAATTGAGTTTGTACCAATTGATGTAATGCTTCAAGCTTCTCTCCTTTTAATAGTTACTGCTCAACCTATATCAATATCAGACTTTACCCGACAAGTTGGAGGCCATGAGGATTCAGAATCAGACTGTAATGGCTGCAAAGCTAAAGAAATTAAATTCCAAAGAGACCAAACAGAAAGAGGAATAGTGTCTCCTTGTTGATCACACCACAGAGCTCTCATTACTTGGTTCCAGGTTTTTAAACTTAAAGCAGCCTTTTCTTGTGGCTGAAACCAGTAACAATGCTTTCTTATATTTTTAATTAATAACTTAATATTTTTACTTTTTACAGTTACACCAGAACCCTCTAATAATATTTGCAGTAGTTTAACATATTTTTGGGGTCTCCACTGAGGAATTGGTGTGAGAATTCCCCATCACTCTGCCTCCCTAAGGATTCACTTACCTACAGAGCGGTCTTATACCCCCTTCGATCTGATGGTCCCAAGACTGCAACCTCTGACCTCTTCAAGCCCCCGTGTGTGGAATTGTGCCCCATATTGGATGCCAGATGTTATGAATTTATTCATGGTTCAGACTCACGAGGCAAAAGACACACCAGATTTAAATAACCAGGCAGAGGGCTAAAACTCTTATGCAGAATCAGCCCCAAGAAATAGCACAACTGCATATTTATTGAGTTCCAAAAGCCATAGCTCAGCAGTTACAACTAGAAAGTTACACAAGCCTTTTTTCCCATCCATTTCATCCCCAACCCTGCACGTCTACTGTTTCTTTTCATGAACAGGGACACAAGAAGAGTCAGAGTCTCAGAGCTTATCAATCATAAAGGACATCTGGTTCTTGGAGGCATTCCTCCAAGAATCCTACATACATGCATTCAAGTAACACAGGCCAGTATCTCCCCATGGTTAACATACTTTAAGATCTCTTGTCTCCAATTAACCCTTGCTCTGCAGTTAACTGCCATTTATATTGGTGCAGAGTCGTCTCCTACAGAGATTATTTTGCTAAGTGGAGTAAGCCAGGCAGAGAAAGACAAATATCATATGATCTCACTTATATGTGGAATATAATGAACAAGGTGAACTGAGGAATGGAATAGAGGCAGAGGCAGGGTCACAAGAAGCAGAGGGACAGCTTTCAGTGGTAAAGGAGATGAGGGGATGGGATCAGAGAAGGGGAAGGGATTAGTGAAATTATAAATACATAACACATAGATACAGATAACAGGACAGCAAATCCCAAAGGGAAGAGGGGAGAGAGTTATGGGGAGGAGCCAAAAGGGATTGTAATGGGGGGCATATGGTTTGGGAATATGGGTGTTGTAATATATTGGACACTCAAATCCATGTTAACACAATAAATTAAAATTAATAAAAGAAATGAAAATATTACTAATAGGCTTCAATTGCTAAAAGAAGCCATACACAAATTTACTTGGGTAAATCAAATAAGCTTTATCTAAATAAACATAAGAAAGTCAACCCAGTTAGAGTTCAGAATAGAGAAATTGCAATACTGCTTAATGATAGGTGGAGGTATAAACTTATAGTGCCCTCAAATGAGATTTACCTGTGGACACATGGTTGCGCATTATGTTTGAGTAAGCAAGGGTCATATCAGATCTAATAAATTTCAGAGTTACACAATGTATAGTGCAATTGCAAAGGTATACTTCACGGTACACTTAGTGCACCTTAACATTTTGTCTATTATTCTCAATTTCAGTAGTTATTCTAGCTTGGGCCAAACACATAAGTTAATTTCCATGGAGCTATAATAAAAGTCTACTATCCAAATGTCTTTGGGAATATGGAATTTGCCAAATCTTTAGAAATGCCTCAGGGCCCATTCTGTAGCAATAATTTCTTTTGTGTGTCACCCAGGATTTGTTACCTAACTGTCATTTATATTTTTGTAAGATTTATATAATCAAATAAGTAATATATTTCTATGCATTTTGCATCTATAATGCCTAACTCGCCATACAGCATTTAAAAATGTCATTTCACCAAGCATTTGTTGAGCAGTTACTGAGTTCCAGGCACCATAGTAAATGCTAAAAATACAAATATATAGATTATGACTTTATCAGTGGCTTGGAAGAATTCAGCATTTTAATAAGTCAGACTGGAGCAGACATGAAGATTACTTCTCATCTCTCCCTACAAGAGAAAAGCTGCTGTTCCCTGCAGTTCTATGACTATTCCCCTACCTTTGCAATCTAAAGCAGCATTTGAGCTGAGGTCGAGCTCTCCTCCAGTAGCTCCCAGTAAGTGATTGGAAATAGTGGTGGTACTAGGCCTGACCATCTCTTCCTAAAGCAAGAGTCCTTCACAGAAATTCTTTGTGCTGGATTTCCCCATTGGTCTGACCAAGACTTTATTAGCTGCCTGCTAGCTGCCCTGCAGTCAGAAGCTGCTCCCACCCAATTCTACTTCCATCTCTTTTTCCATTCATAGCTGTCAGGTGTGCATCCTGGTGCACAGGCTTTTCCTGCAACTGTTGCTCCTTCTTTCCTTATGTTTCATAAACTTTACCCTTGATAGACTTTATTTTCTTTTTATTTTTGTGACAGAGACAGAGAGAGTCAGAAACAGGGACAGATAGGGACAGACAGACAGGAAGGGAGAGAGATGAGAAGCATCAATTCTTCATTGCAGCACCTTAGTTGTTCATTGATTGCTTGCTCATATGTGCCTTGACCGGTGGGCTACAGCAGACTAAATGACCCCTTGCTCGAGCCAGCGACCTTGGGCTCAAGCTAGTGAGCTTTGCTCAAACCAGATGAGCCCGCGCTCAAGCTGGCAACCTCAGGGTCTCGAACCTGGGTCCTCCGCATCCCAGTCCGACGCTCTATCCACTGCACCACTGCCTGGTCAGGCACTCTTGATAGATTTTTAGAGTATCCACACTGATAACACATGAACACAAAATAATTACAGTAGTTCCTCCGCATCTGCAGTTCCACTTTTCATGGTTTCAGTTACCTGCAGTCAACCATGGTCTGAAAATACTGAAGTTAAAATTCCAGAAGAAGCAGTTTATAAGTTTTAAATTGAATGCCAATCTGAGTAGCGTGATAAAATCTCTCACCTGCCAGATCTGTCCCAGCCAGCATGTAAATCATCCATTTGTACAGGGTCTCCATTCTGTAGACACTCTCTGCCCCTCAGTCACTTAGTAGCCATCTCGATGATCAGATTTGTAATCAGAGAGAGAGAAAGAAAGAGATCACATTCACATAACTTTGATTATATTGTTATAATTGTTCTATTATTAGTTATTGTTAATCTCTTACTATGCCTAATTTTGAAATTAAAGTTTATCACACATATCTATGTAAAGGAAAAAACAGTATTTGTAAGGTTTGGTACTCTCTAGCTTCAGGCAGGCACTGGGGGTCTGCAAAGAATCCCCATGGATAAGGGAGGACAACTATATAAAAATGTGATACCTATTGTTTTCTGGTGTTGCTCAGTAATGCACATATTTATTTATTTTTCTTTTTTACTTTTGACCCCCTTTCACCCATTACATAAATATGCATAATTTTAAAAATTATTTTATTAATTTTAATTTATTGTGTTAACATGGATTCAAGTGTCCCACTCAATATAACTCCTTTATCCTCACTCCCTTGTCCTCCATTACCACCCTTTTGTCCCCTTCCCCCTAGTTCCTTCCCCCCTCCCCTTTGGGATTTGCTGTCCTGTTATTTGTATCTCTGTGTTACGTATATATAATTTTACGAATTCCTTCACCTTCTCTGCTCCCATCCCCTTGTCCCCCTTCCCTCTGATTGCTATCCCTCTGCTTTCTGTGACCCCCGCCTCTGCCTTTATTCCATTCCTCAGTTCACTTTGTTCATTAGATTCCACATATAAGTGAGATCATATGATATTTGTCTTTCTCTGCCTGGCTTATTTCACTTAACATAATAATCTCCATCCATGCCATCACAAAAGGTAAGATTCCTTCTTTTTCATAGCCATGTAGTACTACTCTATTGTGTATATATACCGCTGCTTTTTAATCCACTGGTCCACTGATGGGCACTGGGCTGTTTCCAGATCTTGGCTATTGTAAACAATGCTGCAATAAACATAGGAATACATATCTTCTTTTAAATCAGTGATTTGGTGTTCTTATGATATATTTCTAAGAGTTGGATAGCTGGGTCAAAAGGCAGTTTCATTTTTAATTTTTTGAGGAAACTACATACTGTCTTCCACAGTGGCTATACAAGTCATTTTTATATGCATAGTTAACATGTTTGTTTTGTTTGAAAGTAACAAATGGTTATACAGATGACCTTCAAGAAAATGCTTTTTGAAAGAATATGAATAAAGCAAAAGTGACTTTAGTGAAACAAAAATGAAGATTGTACCACTACTTTTAGAAAATGTGCTTCATCCATAAAGGAACTAACTATAAGTAATACAGCCATTAAATTAAAATAAAAACATGACTTGTTTTGAAAATGTACTTAACATAGTAAATTAGTACCTTTTTTCCTGTTTTTAGTACTTTTTTTCCTATAGAAGAATGCATTTATATAATCATATATGTTAATGGATTATTGGGCTGTGCCAGGCATCCCATGCAGCTGTTAGTCTTTTCTATCTTGCATGTCGTGCAGTGATGAAGCAGTGAACTTCCCATTCAAATGAATAGAATTAAAGGAGTAGGGTTTCACAGAATTATAGTTTATCTATTGTTTTGTCAGGTATTCCAAATTATAAATAAACTTATACAGTAACATAACAATGTATTGCCTTAAAATGCAACATAAGCCTGAACTAAATTAATAAGTGTCAACATTTTTAAAATGTCAAATATCACCAATACATTAATTTTTTTATCTAGTCAAAATTTATGTCCGTATGCACATTGCAAAATAATTCAAAAATAATATTAATGATGTATCCACTTAGGTTGTTGTTACCTTGATCAAAGTAAGAACAGTGTGACTTAGCTGACCTTATTCCAATTCATTTAAACCTGGAGCCAAGTCCTAATAACTTTAGAATGTTAAGCAATGTAGTGCAATAAAAATCTAGAGGCAGTAGGAGGAAGCATAAGGCCAGTTTCCTTATGTTTGATAGATAATAGTGAACCAGTATTTGTGTATATGATTTAAACATGGAGCTCAAACAAATGACTCAATCCTTATTATAGTTTTTATTAACCATTGAAGGATTTTAGGCTACATCTTTTATATAAAAGAAATGTTTATCTGAAACTTAGCAATTCTATCCATTTTATTTCCATTTCCTCTCTCCCACCCCCCATAAATCCAGGTAAAGCCAAATGTATCAACACTTGTAAAAGCATTTATTGTAAGACTTTTTTAAACAAAATTTTTGAAATCTGTTCTTCCAGCTCATATGTTTGGCATAACATTTACCAGCTATTAAGGATGGGTATTTCTAATTGGTGTGATGATTATTTTGCCTTTTCTTTTTTGTACTTCACAATATTTCTTGACCTTTTCAACATAATATTTGTCATTATAATTGAGAAAAAAATAAGTATAAATTTATTTATAGGATCTAATTTATGAGGTATAATTTTAATGTGTTCCAACCCATAAAAATATTTTATTTTTAAAAATTTTATTCATTTTCTTTTTTTAGAGAGAAGACAGAGTGAGAGAGAGAGAGAGAGAAAGAGAGAAAGGGGGGAGGAGCTGGAAGCATCAACTCCCATATGTGCCTTGACCAGACCAGCGCAGGGTTTTGAACTGGCGACCTCAGGGTTCCTAGGTCGACACTTTATCCACTGTGCCACCACAGGTCAGGCCCAACCCATAAAAATATTTTAATAGAAGAAGGGATTTAAGGGATCATAGTGACCTTTATTTCAATCAAATGACCGATATATATTGGTAATTGAAAAGAAGTAGAAATGAGAAAACAAGTGCAGGGTTATGTCTTTGAAAAACTGGTTACACAACTTTGGTGAATAGACGATTACATGAACTAGAGTTGAATTTCAAAGATTATGATCCCATCCCTGGACAGTTGGCTCAATGGTAGAGCATCGGCCCAGTGTGTGGATGTACTGAGTTTGATTCCTTGTCAGAGCACACAGGAAAGGGGATCATCTTCTTCTCCACCCCTCCCCCTCCCCCTTCTCTCTCTCTCTCTCTCTCTCTCTCTCTCTCTCTCTCTCTCTCTTCCCTTCCTGCAGCCATGGCTCAATTGGAGCAAGTTGGCCCAGGGCACTGAGGATGGTTCCATGGCCTCTGCCTTAGACATTTTTAAAAAATGGCTCCAATTGCAACAAAGCAAGGGCCCCAGATGGGCAGAGCATCAACCCCTAGTGAGCTTGCCAGGTGGATCCTAGTTAGGGTGCATCATGGTGGGAGTCTGTCTGTGCCTCTACTGCTCTCACTGAAAGAAAAAAGAAAAATATCAATGATTTCAATATCATGACAGTTATATAGCTTTCATGGACTGTGTGTTACTGTGTCTTCTGGCATGGGGCTATCACAGGAGCCAGTACTCAGAGACCTGAGTAAGTGAACTGCAGGATGCCTCTAAGAAGTTAAGAAAAGAAAAAGAAAAGACCACTGCTTCCCAGCAAGAAGAAAAAGAAGAGAGGGATAAGACTAGTTTAACATTATCTTTTTAGAGAAATATAATTAAATGGAATGGTGGTGGAATATTTTGACAATCTACTACTGAGCAGTTAAAAACGTATGATTCAGAAATGTGTGAACTGTTGCCTAAAACACCAGAAACTGCCATCCAGCCATTGGTGGGATTCAATTAATTAATAACTGGTTCTCTGCCCTAATGACCATTTTAAGTATAAAAAAATGATATACTGAAAGGTAGTTTATTATTTCATGCATTTAATACTTAAATAAGAACAATAAAAGAGGTACACAAAACTAGGTTATGTTGTAAGAAAGAGTTTTAAAATATTAATAAAAAAACATTAAATAATACCCGAAAAAAACCAATAAACTATTATGTAAGGTATTTCCATATTGCTTCTTGATTGGCGTCCTCACTTGCATTTTTTTTCACCTGTAGATGGAATGAATATTACTACAGGTGCTTAGAATATTCTGTTGCACAGATGAATGTAAAAGTAAGAAATGTAAATTTGTGATTTCCACATTGAGCGGCTGCCCAGGTGCCCACCTTAGAGAGAACCCTGATTACAAGTGCTGTTTAAACAACCAGTTTGCCAAACTCAACAAAAGATTAGGTATCAGTTCTGCTGAACTGCTGTGAACTGGCTGAATCCCACCATTATATCCAGTCTTTAGGATACTACTCTATAACTCTGAATCCAATTTTATTTGATGAGGAAATAAAGAGTTCTCTAAGTATCTTTCAGGGTTTATTTTATTTCCAAAATAGAGCATAAATCCTTTTCTATCTTGAAACTAAATGTTTAAAATTTAATATGTATTTTCTGCTGACCGGAAAGTGGCACAGTGGATAGAGCATTGGACTAGGATGCAGAAGACCCAGGTAGGTTTGAGACCCCAAGGTCACCAGCTTGAGCGCGGGCCCATCTGGCTTGAGCAAAAGCTCACCAGCTTGGACCCATGGTCGCTGGCTCCAGCAAGGGGTTGCTCGGTCTGCTCAAGGCCCATGGTCAGGGCACGTGTGAGTAAGCAATCAATGAACAACTAAGGTGTCCCAATGGAAACAAAAACTAATGATTGATGCTTCTCATCTCTCTCCGTTCCTATCTGACTATCCCTATCTATCCCTCTCTCTGACTCTCTCTCTGTCCCTGTAAAAATAAATAAATAAATAAATAAATAAAATTTAATATATATATTTAAATTTTTTACTGAATTTACTGGGGTAACATTGGTTAATAAATTATACAGGTTTCAAGTGTACAATTCTATAGTACATCATCTGTATATTACATCATGCTTCAACACCCAAAGTCAAGTCTCCTTCCATCACCATTTATTTCCCCTTTACCCACTTCTACCCCCCCCAACCCCCCTTTTTTATGGCAATCACCATACTATTTGTGGGATTCTCAACTCACTTAATTCTTTTTAAGTGTTAGTTTTGTTCATTCTTAAAGGGACTTTCAAATTGTCACTATTATATCACCTACTAATTTTGTTTTAACATCTTTCAGAATTAATTGGTAATAAGACTCTGTAGCATGGCTAGTTCTGATGTGAAACCAAAATCAATAAGTCATGCCAAGAAATGGTCAGAAGAGATAGAAAATCTGTACAGATTTCAACAAGCAGGATATCGGGATGAAATTGAATATAAACAAGTGAAGCAAGTTTCTATGGTAAGTTTTATGCGTCTACAAACCTGAACCAAAATTAGTTTTGTTAGACAGTGAAAAGTATTAAAATAAAACAAAGAACCAGAAAATAACTGGAAGGAAATTTCTCCAGCCCTCTCCTTTTATTGAAGAGTAGACTCAGGCCCAGAAGAGTGACTTTTAGGCAGACTGTGGTGTGTAATACTCTTTAAGAGCTGAAGTATTGCAAAATTTAATTTTATACTTGAACTTTTTGCTCTGAGTTATACTTTTAACTATTTGATAATAAAATATTATATAAAATAAAATTGGCATGACAATGTTTGTATTCTGGTTTTTGATGTGTAGGTAGATCGTTGGCCAGAGACAGGATACGTGAAGAAACTTCAGAGAAGGGACAATACTTTCTATTACTACAACAAACAGAGGGAATGTGAGGACAAAGAAGTCCACAAAGTGAAAATTTATGCTTACTAGGCCTCTGTTCTTTGTGTTACTTCTCATTATCTTTTAAGATTTCATTATTTAATTCTACATTATGTGACTGTCGTTTTACAAAATAATTCAAGATCCAGACTTCAACTGAACATTCTGTAACACAGAAGCCATGAGACTTGGTATCTATTAATCATCCTGTTGTATTCTATAATATAACTATAGAAGCATTAAAGTTGTACCTGTCTTGGTCCTCTTCTTTTGATTATTTTAAGTGTGGTAAAATAACCATCATACACAGAAAAAAATAGCCCCATTGGAAACCGTTTCACTGGTCAGTCTTGTTACATATAGGTTACTGTTCTACCCACACATTCCTCAACCTTTACCACTTCTCAAGACCATCAGTTTAAACTGCCAGATCTGCATTTTGCAGCTTGAGGGCTTTCTTTGATTCTAGAAGTTCTTTGCCTCTTGCTGATTAGACCAAAAATGCCAAGGGATGATGATCCCTGGAATCAGCCTTCAACCAATGACTGATGGGGAGGAGATAGTTAAGTGCCCCACAACCTGGCACCTCAGGAGGAATCCATCTCAGGTATGTCTTTTACACTGGCACCTGGTTTTCCCAGCAGAATTAAGCTTTAGTCATCTGCAGCTGTGTCTAATTTGGTAACATTGTCTATTGGTTGTCTCTCTTCCCTGCCACTTTCCCCATGCCTGCCAGGGGTTCTTACCTCCTGAATCACCTTCTTATACTTGACATATTCTTCCAGGGTTGGATTCTGGCTTCCACACATAGACAGCTTGTGTTACAATGCTCCCTTGAATTACTGCAAAAACAGTCTAAATGAGTGAGGAAGGCAATAACCTGTAAGTTCCTTCCAAATCAGTGACTCTTGAATGGGTGAAACATAGCCTTCTCTTTTAACTCTTTTCACTGATGAAATTTTTTTAATTTGTTACTATTTACAAGTTATGACCTTTAAGTAGATTTTTAGAGAGGGGGCTCATATTCACCAATTAATTCAATATTGGTTCCAGACCTATGGCCACATGAAGGTCCATTAGTTTTACAAATTCAAAGTCATCCTTCTTCAGTACTTTTTCTTTTCAAACAAACACATCATTGGAAAAAATAAACAAATTGGCAAGCCTCATTTATGCCTTCCCCAACACTACTTGGGATCATCTCCAAAGACATCCGCATCCTTATCTCAGGAACCTGTGAATGTGGTACTTTACATGGTAAAACAAACTTTGCAGATAAGATTAAGTTAAAAAACTTGAGAGAGAAAAATTATCCTGGAATATCTGGGTGGTGCCAATGTAACACCTTCCATTAGTGATGGAAGCAGGGGTCCAAGGGATGCAAGGAAGGAGCCAGGTGCCAAAGAATGCACCAAGCAAGATAAAAAATGGCAGCAGAGTAGGTGAAAGCTACACACACTACTTCCTAGAACTGAACTGGAATTACAAATAAGTTATAGAACAATCATCCCAAATAACCAACTGAAGACTATCTGAAGAAAGACTAATAACCAAAGATTTAAAGAAGTCTCACTGAGATTGGTAGGAAGGATAGAAATGTGAAAAGGGCTGACCCTGCTCCCACTGGCTGTGGCTGAGGTTCTAGAGGGATATCTCAGCCGCAGGCATTCCTCCTAAGAAGTATGGGGTCTACACCCCAAGCCATGCTCCCCAGCCCAGAGCATTAGAGCCAGGAAGAGGCAGCCACATAACATCTGACTATGAGAAGCAGTGGGTTTCTGTCTAGCAGAAAGAGACGTGAATCTGCTGGACACAGGCACCCACTTAGAGGGTCAATGCACAAAATGTTGTTTGCAGTCACTAACCCTGGGCTCCAGTGGCAGGAGAGCAAAGCTAGGGCCTAGTGGTGGTAAAAGCCAACCTTGGTGTGCAGGTTGGTCCCACACATATGCACCCAGGCCCAGTAGAGGCAACCTCAAACTGTGGATCACTTGTAGCTGCAGCATCTTATATTGGCCCGCACCAGAGCCCCTCCAAAAAGGCCCAGAACTAACACATTCAGTGGCCAGCTTCAGACAACATTGGAGCAGGATCTAATAAGCTTCATAAGCAGCATGTCCAAAGGGAGAGCTCAGAAGGCACCAAAACCTGATGAAATGAATTCTGCTTTGTGTGGTCAGCACCTACACGCAGCTCACACGCCTTGGTCAGGGTTGAGCCTCACAGCCAACCAGTCTGAGGGTCAAAGCCATGCACAAATATGCCAATAGCAATCAAGACTCATAGCAGAAGGGCCTACATAATCCATACAAGGAACATTCTTAGAGCACCCAGCTCAGATAATCAAGGTACAGAAGTCCCCAAACTATATGGCCCATGGGCCAACTTGTGGCCACCTGAGGCCATTTATCCGGCCCCTGCCACACTTCTGGAAGGGGCACCTCTTTCATTGGTGGTCAGTATATGGAGTATTGTATGTGGTGGCCCTCCAATGGTCTGAGGGACAGTGAACTGGCCCCCTGTGTAAAAAGTTTGGGGACTCCTGAAAGGAGATTGCACCACTGGCCCCACAGAACACTTATTACATAAGGCCACCCCACGAAGACTAGGAGTCATAGCAATCTAATACATAGAAATAAACACAAAGAAGTAGCCAAAATGGGGAGACAAATAAACATGCTCTAAATGATAAAACAGGAGAAATCTCCAAAACAACAAGCTAAATGAAATGGAGGTAAGCAATTTATCAGATATAGAGTTCAAAGAAATGGTTGTAAGAATACACAACAGCATGAAAAATGACATAGAAACCATAAAAAAAGGACCAGTCAGAAATGAAGAGTAAAACATATGAAATGAAAAATATACTGGAGCCCTGACTCAGTGGATAGAGTATCAGCCTGGCGTATGGATGTCCTGGGTTTGATTTTGGTCAGAGCACATGAGAGAACTGACCATCTGCTTCTCTTTCCCTCCCAATCCCCCTCCCTTTCTCTCCCACTGCCAGTGGCTCAATTGGTTTAAGCATTTGCCCTAAGCATTGAGGATAGCTCAGCTGATTCAAATGTTAACCTCAGGTGCTAAAAATAGTTTGATTGATTCAAGCATTCGCCACAGACAGGAGTTGCCAGGTGGATCCCAGTCAGGCTTCATGCAGGAATCTGTCTCACTATCTCCTCTCACTTAAAACAAACAAACAAACAAAAAAACACTAAGAGGAATAAACAGTAGGTTGAACAAAGCAGAAGATCAAATCAGTGATTTGGAAGACAGGGCAAAAGAAAACAACCAATCAGAGCAGCAAGAAGAAAAAAAGAGTTTTAAAAAATGAGAATAGCTTAAGGGGCCCTTGGGAAAACATGAAGTGTAACAACATCCACATCATAGGGGTACAAGAGATAGAAAAGAGAGAGCAAAGAATCAAGAACCTACTTGAATAAATAGTAACTAAAAACTTTCCTAACCTGGTGAAGGAAAAAGACACACAGTCCAGGAAGTGAAGAGAGTCCCAAACAATATGGACCCAAAGCAGCCCATACCAAGACATATAATTTAAATGACAAAGGTTAAAGACAAAAAGAGAATCTTAAAAGATACAAGAAAAAGACAGCGATTTAATGACAAGTTAGCTCCCATAAAAATGTAAGCTAATTTCTAAATAGAAACATTTTGGGCCAGAAGGGATCGTCATGAAATATTTAAAGTGATGGAAAGGAAGGACATACAACCAAGACTACTTTATCTAGCAAGGCTCTCATTTAAAATTGAAGGACAAATAAAAAACTTCCCAAACAAGAAAACCTTAAAGGAGTATGTTACCACCAAACTAGTATTACAAGAAGGGCTTCTTATGGCCCTGCCTGAAGAAGCAGAAAGAGAAGAAGGAGAAGAAGACAATGACAATGACAGAGGAACATAGTTAAAAAGAATAAATTGGCAATAAATACATACCTATCAATAATCACTTTAAATGTAAAAAACTTAAATGCTCCAAGCAGAACATAGTGTAGCTGAATGGATAAGAAAACAAAACCCATATATATACTTTATATAAGAAACATACCTCAAAATGAAAGATACACACAGACTAGAAGTAAAGAAATGGAAGGAAATATTTTATGCACATGAAAGTGAAAAAAGAGCTGGGTTTGCAATACTTATATCTGACAAAATACTTTTTAAAAAATTTTTCCATTGATTAGAGAGAGAGAGAGAGAGATGCATCATCTTGTTGTTCCACTTAGTTGTTCCATTTAATAGTGTCCTCATTGATTGGTTCTAGTACATGCCCTGACTGGGGATCAAACCCAAGCCAAGATGATGCTTTACTCACTGAGCCACCAGTCCAGGCCAACAAAATAAACTTTAAACAAAGACCAAGAAGTCAAAGGTAAAAAAAGGCAAAGTAGTCAAAGAGGTCAAAGGTAAGAGTCAAAGAAGAACACTCTATAGTGATGAAGGGAGCAATCCAACAAGAGAATGTAACCCATTAAAACATGTATACACCCAACATAAGAGCATCTAAGTATGTAACACAAACCTTGATAGACATAAAGGGAGAGATTGACAGTGATACAGTTATAGTAGGGGATTTTAGTACCCTATTACATCAACAGATAGATCTTCCAGACAGAAAATCAACAAGGAAACAGCAGCTTTAAATGACACACTAGATCAGATGAATTTAATTGATATATTCAGAGTATTTTACCCAAAAGCAGCAGAATATCTATTCTTTTCAAGTACACATGGAACATTTTCTAATAGAACACTTGTTAGGCACAAAACAAATATCAATAAATTTAAGAAGATTGAAATCATATCAAGGCATCTACTCTGACCATCATGATATAAAACTAGAAATCAATCACACACACACACACACACACACACACACACACACAACAAACCCTGAAAAACACACAAAGATATGGAGGCTAAATAATGTTACTAAAAATGAATGGATTAACAATGAGATCAAGAAACAAATAAAAAGATACCTTGTGACAAGTGAAAATGAGAACATAACAATCCCAAATCTATGGGACACAGTGAAAGCAATCCTAAAGGAAAATTTATAGCATAACAGGCCTATCTTAAGAAACAAAAAAAATCTTGAATAAACCATCTAACTTTACACTTAAATGGACTTGAAAAAGAACTAAATACAGAGCCCAAAGTGAGTAGAAAAAATAATGTAATAAAGATCAAACCAGAGGCCTGGCTGGATTGGTTGCTCGGAGGTAGAGTGTTGGACTAGCATGTGGATGTCCCATGTTCAATTCCCAGTCAGGACACATAGGAGAAGTGCCTATCTACTTCTCCACCCCTCCCCTTTTCACTTCTTTCTCTCTCTCTCTCCCCCTCCTGCAGCCATGGCTCAATTGGATCAAATTGGTCCCGCACACTGAAGATGGCTCCATGGCCTCCACCTCAGGTGCTAAAAAGAGATCAGTCAGCAATGCCCCACATGGGCAGAACATCGCCCCCTAGTGGTTTTTCTGGGTGGATCTTGGTTGAGGTACATGCAAGAGTTTGTCTCTGCTCCTCCTCTCACTGAATTAAAAATAAATTAGAGAAGAAATAAATAAAATATAATCTTAAAAAATGCAAAATATCAATGAAACCAAGAGCTGGTTCTTTGAAAAAATAAACAAGAATGACAAAACTTTAACTAAGCTCATCAAGAAAAAGATGGGACCCAAATAAATAAAATCAGGAATAAAAGAGAAGTAACAACTGACACCAAAGAAATACAAAGGATTGTAAGAAAATATTATGGACAACTCTATGCCAACAAATTAAACAATCTGGACTAAATGGATAAATTCCTAGAAACATACAATCTTTTAAAACTGAATCACAGAATCAGAATAGACAGATTATAACCAGTGAAATTGAAGCAGTAATAAAAAACCTTCTAACAAACAAAAGTCTTGAACCAGACAGCTTTGCATATGAGTTTTACTTTGTCAAATAAAAATTAACACTTAGCATTCTCAAACTATTCCAAAAAATTCAAGAGATAGGAAGACTGACTACCAAGCTCATTTTATGAGAGATGCATTATTCTATTCCAACAGCAGATAAAGACACTACAAAGAAAGAAAATTATAGGCCAATATTTCTGATAAATATAGATGCTAAAATCCTCAACAAAATATTAGCAAACCTGATCTAGCAATACATTAAGAAAATTACATTCCAGGGTCAAGTAGTATTTATTCTAGGATTAAGGTTAGTACAACATCTACAAATCAATAAATGTAATATGCCACATAAACAAAATGAAGGATAAAAGTCACATGATCATATCAATAGATGCAGAAAAAGCATTTGATAAAAGTTAGCACCCATATATGATAAAAATTCTCAACAAAGTAGGAATAGATAAAATATACTTCAACATAATAACAGCCATATATAAACCTGACCAGGCAGTGGTGTAGTGGACAGAGCATGGGCCTGGGATATAAAAGACCCAGTTTCAAAACCCTGAGGTCTCTGGCTTGAGCATGTACTAATATAGCTTGAGCATAGGCTCCGGAGCTTGAGCACAGGGTCCCTGGCTTGAGTGTGGGATCATAGACATGACCTCATGGTTATTGGCTTGAGCCCAAAGGTCTCTGGCTTGAAGAATAAGATTGCTGGTTTGAACCCAAGGTCACTGGCTTGAGCAAGGAATCATGAGCTCAGCTAAAGCCCCTGGTCAAGGCACATATGAGAAAGCAATCAATGAAGAACTAAGGTGCTAGAGTGAAGAACTGATGATTCTCATCCCTTTCCCTTCCTGTCTGACTGTCCCCATCTGTCCCTCTCTCTGTCTCTGTCGCTCTTGCAAAAAAAAAAACAAAAACAAAATATATAATAAAGGCCATATATGACAAATCTACAGCCAACGTCATACTCAATGGGCAAAAACTACAAGTGTTTCCTTAAAGATCAGGAACAAGATAGGATGTTCACTTTCACCACTCTTATTCAACATAGTGCTGGAAATCTTTGCCACAGCAATTAGACAAGAGGAAATGAAAAACATTCAAATTGGAAAGGAGTAAGTAAAACTGTCATTATTTGCAGATGACATGATGTCATAAACAGAAAACCCTAAGGACTCTACCAAAATGTGCTAGATTTAATAAATGAATTCAGCAAAGTAGCAGAATATAAAATTAATATTCAGAAATTGGTGGCATTTTTATACAGCAAAAATGAACTATCAGAAAGTAAAATAGAGAAAAAAATGTCATTTACTATTGAGACAACAACAACAAAAAAGGTACCTAACAATAAATTTAATCAATAAGGTAAAAACACTGATACTCAAAAAATTATTGGATGTTGAAGAAAGATATTGAAGTAGCTAAGAATATGTGGAAGCATACATCATGTTCATGGAAAAGAACAATTAACATCACTAAACTGTTCATACAACCAAAGCAATCAGTAGATTCAATGCAATTCTTATTAAAATACCAATCACATAGTTTACAAATTTGGAACAAATACTACAAAAATTTATATTGAACTAAAAATGACCCTGAATAGCAATAGCAATTTAAAAAAAAAAGTTGGAGGAATCATGCTACCTGATATCAAGGTATATTACAAGGGCACAGTAATCAAAAAAGCATGATACTGTTATAAAAACAGACTTAGAGATCAATGGAACAGAACAGAGAGCCCAGAAATATACTCATACCTTTATGGTCAAGTCATACCTGACAATGAAGGCAAAAATATAAAGTGAGGTAAAGATAGTCTATTCAATAAATGGTGTTGGTAGTTCTGGAAGTCCTAGCCACAGCAATCAGACAAGAAGAAGAAATAAAAGGCATTCAAATTGGAAAAGAAAAAGTAAAACTATCGTTATTTCCTGATGATATGATACTGTACATAGAAAACCCTAAAGTCGCAGTCAAAAAACTACTGGACATGATAAATGAATTCAGCAAGGTGGCAAGATATAAAATTAATACTCAGAAATCATTTTTACAAGCCAACAATGATCTGTCTGAAAGAGAAATTAAGAAAACAATCCCCTTTACTATTGCAAAATAAAATAAAATAAAGTGCCTAGGAGTAAATTTAACCAAGGAGGTTAAAGACTTGTACTTAGAAAATTATAAAACATTGATAAAAGAAATAAAAAAAGAAAAAACAAGTGGAAGCATATACAGTCTTTATGGTTAGGAAAAATAAACATCATTAAAATGTCTATATTACCCAAAGCAATTTATAAATTCAGTGCAATTCCTAGTAAAATGCCAAAGACATACTTCAAAGATATAGAACAAATATTCCAAAAATTCATATGGAACCAAAAAAGAACACGAATAGTCTCAGCAATCTTGAAAAAGAAGAATAAAGTAGGTGGCATTCCACTTCCTGATATCAAGTTATACTACAAGGTCATTGTACTCAAAACAGCTTGGTACTGGCATAAGAACAGGCATATAGATGAATGGAACAGAAGAGAGAACCCAGAAATAAGCCCGCACCTTTATGGACAATTGATATTTGACAAAGGAGGTAAGAGCATACAATGGAGTAAAGACAGTCTCTTGATCAAATGGTGTTGGGAAAATTAGACATCTACCTGCAAAAAAATGAAACTAACCACCAACTTACACCATTCACAAAAATAAACTCAAAATGGATAAAAGACTTAAATGTAAGTTGTGAAACCATAAGCATTTTAGAAGAAAACATAGGCAGTGATAATGATTGCTGCTTCTCACCACTCTCTGTTTCTGTCTGTCTGTATCTATCTATCCCTCTCTCTGACTCTCTCTCTCTGTCCCTGTAAAAACAACTAAACAAACAAACAAAAAAACAAAAAAACCAGAAAGAAAAGCTGTACATATACACAATGGGATACTACGCAGTAAGATTAAAAAAAAAAAATTATACCTTTTACCACGACATGGATGGACCTGAAGAATATTATGCTAAGTGAAATAGGCCAGACAGAAAAATAAAAATATCATATGACCTTACTCATATGAGGAATTTAATGAACAATGTGAACTGAGGAATGGAATAGTAGTAGAGGCAGGATCAAAGGGACCAGAGGGAAAGTGGTCAGAGGGAAAAGGGAGAAGAGGTTGAGATCAGAGAAAAGAAAGGGATTAGTGAAATTATATATACATAACACAGCATTATAGAGAGCAGGACAGCAAACCCTGAAAGGAAGGGGGAAGGGCATTGTGGGGAAGAGTCAAAGAAGATATTAAGGTGAACACGAGGGTGGGGGTTAGGGAGATACATTCAGTGGGACACTTAAATCTATGTAAGCACAATAAGTTTAAATCAGTAAAAAGTTTTAAAAAATAGCCTGACCAGGCGGTGGCGCACTGGATAGAGCATCTGACTGGGACATGGAGGACCCAGGTTTGAGACCCCGAGCTCACCAGCTTGAGCACAGGCCCATCTGGCTTGAGCATAAAGCTCGCCAGCTTGGACCCAAGGTTGCTGCCGCAAGCAAGGGGTTGGTCAGTCTGCTGAAGGTCTGCGGTCAAGGCACATATGAGAAAGCAATCAATGAACAACTAAGGTGTCACAACAAAAAACTGATGGTTGATGTTTCTCATCTCTCTCAGTTCCTGTCTGTCTGTCTGTCCCTGTCTATCCCTCTCTCTGATTCTCTCTCTGTTTCTGTAAAAAATAAAAAAGTTTAAAAAAATAAAATAAATGATGTTGGGAAAATTGGGTAGTTTGCACAAAAAAAAAAAAAAAAGAAAGAAAGAAACTAGACCATCTTCTTCCACAATTTTTGAGAATAAACTCAAAATAGATTAAAGACTTAAATGTTAGTCTCAAAACCATAAAAATCCCAGAAGAAAACATAGACAGTAAAATCCCAAACATTTCTCATAGCAATATTTCATTTAGTCAATGGAAACAAAAGAAAAGATAAACAAAGTGGACTACATCAAACTAAAAAGTTTTAGCACAACAAAAGAAACCATTAACAAAATGAAAAAACAACCCACTGAATGGGAGAACATATTCACCAAAGTTACATTAAATAAGGGTGCAGGAAATAGAGCTGATCACACAAAGGGAAGAACTTATAAGGTTAAACACCAAAATAACAATCCAATTTAAAAAAGGGCCAAGGGCCTGAATCGACTTCTTCAAAAAGAACATACAGATAACCAATAGACATATTATAAGATGCTTCATGTCACTAATCATCAGAGAAATGCAAATTAAAACCATATGAGATATCACCTCACACCTGTCAGAACTGCTATCATCAATAAATCAACAAACAAGTGTTCGTAAGTATGTGAAGTAAAGAGAACCCTCATGCACTGTTTATAGGAATGCAGATTGGTACAGCCACTGTGGAAATCCATATGGAGTTACCTCAAAAAATTAAAAGTAAAACTGTTTTATAACCCAGTGATTTTACTTCTGGGAATATATCTGAAAACTCCTGAAACACTAATTCACAAGAACATATGTATTTCTAAGTTTATTGCAGCACTATTTACAATAGTCCAGATTTGGAAGCAGCCCAAGTGTCCATCAGTAAATGAATGGATAAAAAAGATGTGATACATTTACACAATGGAATACTACTCAGTATTTTAAGAGGAAATTTTACTATTTTCAGCATCATGAGTGGATTTGGAGAGCATTATGTAGAGGGTAATAAGCTAGAAAGAAATGCAAATACCATAATATTTCACTCATAAGTAGAATTTAATGAACACAATGAACTAATGAGCAAAATAGAGACAGACTCATAGAAAGCAGGCTGACAGTTGTCAGTTTGGGGAGCTGTGGAAGGGTGGAGGGATTGAGCAAAAAAGAAAAGAATACCATGGACATGGACAACAGTGTAGTGACTGCTGGAGAGAGGAGGGTATAGAGAGGTGGAGAAGTATATAGGGAGATAAATGATGATGGTTGGAGACTTGAGTTGAGGTGGTGAACACACAACAGTTTATAGATGATGTGTTGTAGAATTGTGCACCTGAAGCCTGTATAATTTTGGTCACCAGTGTCACCCCAACATATTAAAAATAAAGTGAAAATATCAATAAAAGAAGGACTTGGAAATATGTGGTATAAATGACAGAGAATTCAAGATTGCAGTTCTAAAAGTTTTCAACAAGATGTGAGAAAATACAGATAAGCAATGCTCAGAAAACAAATCAATGAACAAAACGAATACTTTACCAAAGAGACTGAAACTTTAAAAGAACGAAACAGAAATTCTAGAGATGAAGAACTCAATTCAAGATGTCAAGAAGGAATTAGTGAGCACGGGAAATATAGCTGATCACATGGAGGAAAGAATTAGTGATATCAAAGATAGAAACTTAGAAATGATGCAAAGGGAAGGAGAGACTGGGCATAAAAAAAAAGAAAAAATTCTGAGAACTATCTGACTCCATTATAAAGAGCAATACAACTATAACAGGCCCTGGACAGATAACTTAGTTGTTACAGCTTCATCCAAGGTTGTGGGTTTGATCTACAGTCAGTGCCCACATAAGAATTGACCAATGAATGTATATAAACAAGTGAAACAACAGACCAATGTTTTTTTCTCTTTTCCTTCTCTAAAATAAATAAATAAAATAAATTTTTTTCAATTATTAAGAATGATAGGCATACCAGAAGAAGGAAAAAAGTCAAAGGGGACAAAGAGCCTATTCAGAAAAATAATTAATGAGAACTTCCCAAGCCTATGGGAACAACTAGATCCTCAAATCCAAGAACACTTCATTACCTCAATGCAGAGAGGTCTTCTCTGAGGCACGTTGTATTAAACTGCCAAAAATTAATGACAAAAGAAAAATTCTCAGGGCAACCAGGGAAAAGAAAGTAATCTATAAAGGACACTAGGTTAGCACAGACTTCTCAGCAGAAACTCTACAAGCTGGAAGATAGTGGAACCAACTATTCAAACAACTGAAAGAGAGAAACTAAGAGCCAAAAATAGTATATCCAGCAAAGTTATCCTTTAAATATGAAAGAAAAATACTTTTCCAGACATACAGAAACTGAGGGAATTTATCACCAGAAGACCTCCATTGCAGGAAATACTCAAGGGGATTATTCTACCCAAACAAAGAAAATAAAGGATACTAAACTATGAGTAAGATCACCAACAAACATAAAGCACAAGCAGAGATAACTTGTAACAACAAAAACATAAAAGGGGAAAGGTTAGAGGTCTTAATTTGGAGGAGGAAGGAAATCAGATCCAATAAAATAAAAGAACTACTACAGATAAGAAACACTCTTTTCCATAAACCTAATGTTAACCACACAGAGAAAAGCTCAAAACTGAAACCCGTACCTTAAAAGAAAAAATAAAAAAAGATACAGAGAATAGAAGTATAGAATACTACCAAACAAAAACAACAGACAGAAACACAAAGGAAAAGAACTAATGAAGTCACAGAGCTAACAGAAAACAAAATAAAATATCTATAAAAAATCCTCATACATCAGTAATTACCCTAAATGTAAATAGACTGTACTCACCAATAAAGAGGCACAGATTGGGTTAAAAACAAACAAACAAACATGTGCTACCTTCAGGAGACACATCTAAGCTGAAAATACAAAGACTCAAAGTAAAAGGGTGGAAAATGATTCTCTAATCAAATAACATTCACAGAAAAGCAGATGTAGTTTACTTATATCTGACAAAATATATTTCAAGATAAAAAAAAATAAGAGAGAAAGATGGCCATTTTATAAAGGACACACTACATCAAGAAGAAATAACATTTCTGAAAATATATGCACACAATCAGGGAGCACTGAAATATATAAAACAACTACTAACATAACTAAAGGGAGAAACAGAGAAATACACAGTCGTAGTTGAAGATCTTTATACTTCACTGACAGCTCTATATAGATCTTCCAAACAGAAAATCAATAAAAAAATATTGGTCTTAAATGACACATTAGACCAAATGGATGTAATTGACATTTATAGAACCTATCACCCCAGAACATCAGATTATACATTCTTCTCCAGTGCACATGCAACATTCTCAAGTTAAGACCATATATTGGATCACAAAATTAGTCTCAACAAATCCTAGACAATTGAAATTATACCCAACATGTTCTCTGGACATAATACTTCAAAATTAGAAAGCAACTGCAAAAACAAACCCACAAATATGTGGAAATTAAACAAGATGCTACTAAAAAATGACTGAGTCAAAGAAGAAATGAAAGGTAAGAACAAAAGAAATTAGAGACGAATGAGAATAATATCATGACATATCAAATTTATGGGATGCAGCAAAAGCCGTAATAAGAGGGAAGTTTATACTATTACAGGACTATCTCAAGAAACAAGAGAAATTCCAAGTAAAGAACCTAATATTACAACTTAAAGATTTAGAAAAAGAAGAACAAAAGCCACTTAAAGTTAGCAGAAGAAAGGGAAAAAAATTAGAGCAGAACTGAATGAAATAGAGAACAAAAAGACTATATAAAAAATTAATACAACAAAGAGCTGGTTCTTTGAAAAGATTAATAAGGTCAACAAATCCCTGGTTCAACTCACTAAAGAAAAAAGAGAAAAGACATATAAACAAAACCATAGGTGAAAGAGAGAAGTTACCACGGATATCATCGATAGACAAAAGATCATACTAGAATACTATGAAAGACCATATGTCACCAAATTTAATAACCTAGAAGAAATGAGTAAGTTCCTAGAAATACATAATTTTCTTAGTTTGAATCATGAAGAACTGGACAATCTAAACAGATCAATACAGATGAGGAAATTGAAACAACCATCAAAAACCTCCCAAGAAATAAAAGTCCAGGACTGGATCGCTTAACCACTGAGCTCTATCAAACATCCTAAGAAAATTTGGTATGTATTCTTCTCAAACTCTTCCAAAAAATTGAAGAGGCAATACTTCCTAACACATTTTATGAGGCCAACATAACTGATACCAAAACCTGGCAAAGATAACACAAACCAGAAAACTATAGACCTATATCTCTGATGAATACAGATGCAAAAATCCTGAACAAAATACTAGCAAATCAAATACAATAACACATTGAAAAAATAATACATCAGAATCAAGTGAGGTCCATTGCAGGGGCACAAGGATGGTTCCACAACACAAATTGATCAACATAATACACCACATTAATAAAACAAAGGAAAAAATTATATAATTTTAATAATAAATGCAGAAAAGGCATTTGGTAAGATACATTTCTGATTAAAGCAGTCAATAAAATGGGTACACAATAGAAGGAAAGTACCTCAACCTAATAAAGACCATGTATGTCAAACCCTCAGCAAATATTTTACTCAATGGTAAAAAACTGAAAGTTTTCCTCTAAAATCAGGACTAAGACAAGGATGCCCACTCTTACCACTCCTATTCAACATAGTTCTATAAGTCCTAGCCAGAGTAATCAGCCAAGAGAAAGAAATAAAAGACATCTAAATTTGGAATGAAGAAGTGTCACTTTTTACAGATGACATGATTCTGTATATAGAATTTTTCAAAGACTACACCAAAAAACTATAATGAACAATAAACAAATACAGTAAAGTTGCAGGATACAAAATTAATTCACCAAAATCTACTGCTTTCTCTATACACCAACAATGAAACTTCAGGAAAAGCAATTTAAAAAAATTCCTTTCACAATTGCAACCAAAAGAATAAAACGCATAGGAATAAATTTAACAAAGGATGTAAAGGACTGAAAACTACAAATCATTAATGAAAGAGATTGAAAAAACACAGTAAAATAGAAAGATATTTTGTGTTTGTAGAGTGGAAGAACTGACATAGTTAAAATTGCCATATTACTTAAAGCAATATTCAGATTTAATGCAATTGCCATCAAATTCCAATGTCATTTTATTTAAAAATGAGCAATAAAAATAATCATCATGTTTGTACAGAACCACAAAAGACCCAAAATAGCCAAAGCAATCCTGGGAAAAAAGAGGTATCACACTATCTGAATCCAAATTATACAACAGATCTGCAATAATTAAAACAGCATGGTATTGGCAGACAAACAGACATATATACCAATGGAACAGAACTGAGAGACCAGAAATAAAATCACATGTGTGTGGGCAAATAATTTTTGACATAGGATCTAAAAACACACAACGGAGAAAAGAAAATCTTTTCAATAAATGGTGTTGGGAAAATTGCAAACCCACGTGCAAAAGAATGAAACTTGACTTCAGTTTGTCCCCATATACAAAAATTAACTCAAAATTGGTCAAAGACCTAAATCTAAAATCTGAATAAATTACATAGAAGGAAACATACGTACTAAATTTATGGACCTTGGCCACAAAGAACATTTTATAAATTTGACCTCAAAGGCAAGTGAAATAATGGCAAAAATAAATGAATGGGACTATATCAAATTAAAAAGCTTCTGCACAGCAACAGAAACCGGAAACAAAACAAAAAGGCAACCAACTAAATGGGAGGAGTTATTTGCAAACAACAGCTCTGATACGGGATTAATATCCAAAATAAATAAGTAAATAACCCATATGACTCAACAGCAAACAATCCAGTTTAAAAAATGGGTAGAGGACCTGAAGAGACACCTCTCCTAAGAAGACATACAAACCTCCCACATATATATGAAAAAAATGCTAAAATTCACTAGCTTTTATGGAAATGCAAGTCAAAACTACAACGAGATAGCACCTCACATCTATTAGATTGACTATTGTCACCAAGACCAGGCTGCATCTCTTCCTTTCTGTGCTATCACAATTGCCACCCTGGTTTCCCAGCCGCTACTCCTTTCCCTTCCAATCCATTAATCTCACTGCAGCCAGAGTGAACTTTCTAAAGTGCAAATCTGAAAGTTTACCTGCTTGTAATACTCTTCAGAAGATCCCATCACTCTTAAAAAATGAAGCTTAAATGCCATCCAGATGTCCTGCATGGCCCTTCATGACCTCATCACTATTCCTTGGGTCTCTTTTCTGAGAGCCTCTCACTCTCACAAGGAACAGACATTATCTGTCCCTTTTTCTCACCAACTACTGTTTTCCTTGGCGGGCTGCCACTCTCCTCGCAAACACTGTTCTTTTTCTGGTTGACTCCCACTCTTCCTTCTCTGCTTAACTTGGCATCACTTCTGAAGAAGGCTTTCCTCATTTTCTCCAAGTCCTTCCCCTGACATGTTCTCACAGCACCTTTATTTCAGCACTTATCACACTCTGTTGTAAAAGACTGAGTTTGTGGGGGCAGAAGCCTATGACATTTATTGCTTTGCATTTCTTAGCACCATAGTTCTTTTTTCTTTTTCTTGTTCTTTTCCAAGTGAGAGGAGGGGAGATAGTGAGACAGACTCCTGCATGCACCCCCCACAGGATCCACCCGGCAACCACCATCTGGGGCCAACCCTCTGCTCATCTGGGGCCCGCTTACAACCAAGCTATTTTTAGCACCTGAGGCTGAAGCTCCACGAACCTGTCCTCAGCATCCCATGCCCTCAAACCAATCAAGTTATGGCTGTGGGAGGAGAAGAGAGAGAGAGAGGGAGAAGTCGGAGGGGGAGGGATGGAGAAGCAGATGGCTGCTTCTCCTATATTCCCTGACTGGGAATTGAACCCAGGACATTCACATGCTGGGCCGACGCTCTACCACTGAGCCAACTGGCCAGGGCCAGCACCATAGTTCTAATATGGATGGGTGAATAGACAAATGAAGAATAAGAATATTAACAAATGAGTAATATCACTAATCACTAATAACTAACAACATAGAATTCTATTATTAAAATTTTGATAGGGCCCTATGACATAAAAGTAGGTATCATTTATTACCAGAACAAACAGAATACATTACAAAATGAAATCCAAGTGGATTCCAAATGGAAGCATTGGATAAATTATTTTTAATTTTTTTTTTCATTTGAAAATAATGCACACTTATTAAAGAACACCTAGGGAATTATCTTCAGTAAAAAACAAACAAACAAAAACAACTAAAAATTACCTATGGTTCCATGCTCCCAAACAAAATATATATAAATTTGGTATATTTTTTTCTGATCAAAGGACTATAGCTACCATCTAAGACACAAAATCTCACAGTATCCACTATGGGTTCAGCAACTGGCTCCAGATCACAGGCTAAATGTTAAACTTTGACTATAGACCCAGATACCTTGGGTTCAAAGCCCTCACCATACCCTTTCTATTAATTCTAAACTATAGCTACTTTTTGCATGAAAGAAAATGTATTTTAATAATGTTTAATTTTGTTATGTTTTTCACAGAATGATTTTTAGCAGTTAACCAAATTGCCTTTTATTATTGCACATAATCTATAAAACAAAGATGAAAACTGTGTTCACTAATGAAAATTTACCAGGATAGCCATCTGGAGACCTATTGCTGACAACTGCCCAGCATTTTTGCTCTATGCCCTTATTGCACTGAAGGTATTGGTCAGTCTATAAGTGTCCTAGTATGAGACTTCTTGACCAGGCACAAAAAAACCCCACACAGAATGAAAACCACCCAAAGAGAATTTTGTGATTTGCAGTTCTAAGTGCTAAAGGTACTAGGTTTCTCAATATTTCTATTTCTGGCACAGGAAATGATTTCTGAAGTGGTTTTTGGAAGGCATGAAGATCAACCTGCTCTTAACTTTAGAGAGGTAGCAACCAAATCTGGCCCTACATTTCTATCTCTTGTGCAAAACAGCTTCCTTCATTCTTACTTCTATCAAGGAAGGTAAGTATTGAATGCATTAGCAATTTTACTGACTGTGATATTATATATATGGAGCAGGAATATTGCTAGAAATCATTAGTTCCCTAATTTTTAAGGTGTATAAATTTAGATTTCTGGGCATAGTTACAAGGTAATAAGTGACTGTAAAGGTCAAATCCTTTTATGATTTCAAATCTAGGTATATAAGCATGACTGATTCTTTCTTTATAATTATTAGCATATGTATATTATCAAAGTGGTAGGGTGGGAGGAAGGGGGAAGAGAGAAGAAGAAAAAGAAGGAGGAAAAGGAAGAGGGGATATAGGAAAGGAGAAAGAGAGAGACACAGACACATACACACAGAGGATGGCAAGGTGGAATGTTAGGAAAAGTTCCTTGAAATGGGAGCCAGTGGCTGATTGATGAGTCCCTGAATGGCTCCAACCTCTTTTTTTTATTTTTTATTAATTTTAATGGGGTGACATTGGTCAATCAGGGTACATACGTTTAGAAAAAACATCTCCAGGTTATTTTGACATTTGATTATATTGCATACCCATCACCCAAAGTCAAATTGTCTTCCGTCAACTTCTATCTGATTTTCTTTGTGCCCCTCCCCTCTCCCCACCTCCTTCTTCTCCTCCCCACCCCCATAACCATCGTTATGGAAGAAAGTATGGTGGTTCCTCAAAAAAATAAAAATAGAACTACCATATGACCCAGCAATTCCTCTACTAGGTATATACCCCCAAAACTCAAAAACGCTGGTACGTAAAGACACATGCAGCCCATGTTCATTGCAGCATTGTTCACAGCGGCCAAGACATGGAAACAACCATAAAGCCCTTCAATAGATGACTGGATAAAGAAGATGTGGTACATATATACTATGGAATACTACTCAGCCATAAGAAATGATGACATCGAATCATTTACAACAACATTATACTGAGTGAAATAAGTAAATCAGAAAAAACTAAGAACTATATGATTCCATATATAGGTGGGACATAAAAATGAGACTCAGGGACATGGACAAGAGTGTGGCCTCAACCTCTTAAGTCAGTTGGAGGCAGACTGACACCTATGGCCCTAAAGAGAGTATACACCTTTCATAACTCAAGCAAGGCTGCTGCTCCCAATAATCTTTAGTGTGTGAAACTGCTAGTTGAGAAAGAGGCGCTGAAATTTTATACCATCCAAGGAGCCTCATTGGAAGAAAGGGCAGACTCCATTTTTTTGAAGTTAAACATTAAAACTTCTTTGATGGGCAAGAAGGAACAGCAAGGATCTATAAAAGACAATGCAGTGATGAGGGAAGGGCAGGCTGTACTGTGGTCTAATGGTGGTGAGGGAAGACTAGCCCATCTCACGGTATACAGAGGTGATAAGTACCCTGTGGGCCTGAGGTCTTGGTCCTGCAGATGCGCTCCACAATGAATGAGTTAGCAATGCCTTCACTGGGACTCACTGGGACCTTGGCTGAAATCACAGGGTATCTCATAGCGTAGGGTCAGTTTTCCAAAGTGAAGCACTGACTGTTAAAAAGGTAGGGAAAAAGGAAGCCACAGGCCAGAGAAAGTATGGCCTATTAGAGCAATGATGTTCTAAGTTCTGGGAATGGTAGAAACACCATCTCTGCTCCAGTTTTTCTCACCAGTCAAAAGTGTCTCATACTTTCTTTTTGTGGTGCAGCATGGATGGGCACTCCAGGGGAAGTGCAGAGGTAGAACTGAGCCTGTGGGAGAAAGGAGAACCACAGGCACATAGCCTACCATTTTCCAACTTGAAAAGTCACAAAATCAAAGGGTATTGGAACTAAACTTGCAGCCCAACATCCTTTCCTTTCATCCTCCCCATTCTTGGATCTCACACCAATCCTATGAGGCATTTGAGAAAATCCAGGCCCACAGAGGGGTGCGGTTGGCCAGAGACCTCACAGTGTCTGACATCCTAGAAGTGGGCCAGACTCTTTCTGCATTTTGGTGTCTGCTTGTAATGAGACGTCCCCTAAGAACAACTGCATATGAGCCTTTCTGAAGACCCTAGTCCTAAGCCACATTGCTAACTATGTTTCATTATGGCCACAGTTATTCCCTAGGATCCTGGTTGGCAAACTGCGGCTCACGAGCTACATGTGGCTCTTTGGCCCCTTGAGTGTGGCTCTTCCACAAAATACCACGTGTGGGCGCTACCTCAATAAGGAATGTACCTACCTATATAGTTTAAGTTTAAAAAAGTTGGCTCTCAAAAGAAATTTCAATCATTGTAGTGTTGATATTTGGCTCTGCTGACTAATGAGTTTGCCGACCACTGCCCTAGGATGTCAAATCCCCAACAAATTATTAATAACAAGAGCAACACATTGCATCCTGACCAGGAGGTGGCACAGTGAATGGAGTGTCAGCCTGGGATGGAGAGGACCAGGTTTGAAACCCCAAGGTCACCGGCTTGTGCACGGGCTCATCTGGCTTGAGCGTGAGCTCACCAGTTTGAGCACAGGGTCGTTTGCTTGAGCCCAAAGGTCGCTGGCTTAAGCAAGGTGTCATTTGCTCTGCTGTAGCCCCTGGGTCAAGACACATATGAGAAAGCAATCAATGAACAGCTAAGGTGCCATAATGAAGAATTGATGCTTCTCATCTCTCTTCCTTCCTGTCTGTCTGTTCCTATCTGTCCCTCTCTCAGTCTCATTAAAAAAAAAACAAAACAAAACACAACACAACATATTACTAGTTGTCAGTATAACAAACTAATACCCTGATGGCTTCTTGTACAATACATAACCTTTTTCTTCTAAGCTGTCAGTAGGTGGGGATTATTATAGTGTGGCAAAGGTATGCCTGCAAGTTCCTTGGCCCGAATTCTTCACATTTGGAGGGCATTGCACTAAAGTGTCCTCATCACTATAAACACTGTTCTTTACTCCATATATTTGGCAATAACTTTGGCCAAGAAAGACTTCTGAGTGCTGTCCCTTGTACTGCTAAAGCAAAGTGCCCAGGGCCAGGAGGGCATCAGATCCCCGGGGGGTCATTTGCACGCACATGGCAGTTTTGAGCAACTTGAGTGCTGTTAGATTTCAGAGGAAAGCACAGGATGTCTCAGAGGGAGGAGGCCAATTCTGATCATGTTTGAGATTATGTCAGCTGTCCGTAGCATGCCCACTTTGAGCCCTTGCCAAAACCATCAGCCTATTAAGGAAAAGTAGCTCATAGAAAAGATGGAGTTTTAAAATCCTTCTCTAAAGTTATGTGTTTACAGATGACTTTCAAGACACTCATCCAGCACCCTCCTATGGTGATTGTGTTTGCACATGTGGCTGCCTTACAGAGTGGCACATGGCCACTCTTCCCCCTACTTTCTTGGCCTCTCCCTCCAACTCTCCATGGCAGCTTCTATTTCTGTTCACTGTTTAAATACTCATGATTCCCAAGGCTCTGTCCTAGCCTGTTTTCCTGTCCCTCTTAACATGAAGTCCACTGACTGTCAGTGAGTCAACTGAGCACCAACATGAACAGGCCTGGGCATTTTTTCTAGAAATGAGATCTGCAGTGTATATCGATTTTTGGTGGAGTCTCTGACCTATCTCCCAGTTAAGTGCCTGCGTTCTGGTCTCTCCCAGTCCATCACTTAGCTCTCATCTCCCCTTGATGAAGCCCACCCCACAATCTTCTCTCATGTACACTCCTCAGACCAGATCCCCATGGCCAAACATCTTCTGACAATTTCCCCTTGAAGGCCTCACAGGTACCTCAGTCTGAACACAATCCAAACTAAACACTTCACCTTAAACTGAATCCAAGACAAACGCATTACCTCCCCACTCCCATATTTGCTCCTCCTCTTATGTTTCCTATTTCAGTACATATGCATCCAGCTACTCAAGCCAGAAAGCTGTGAGTCAACCTGATTCCTCCCCTCCCTTCCCACCACATCTAATACATTTCCAAATCCTATTGACTCCAAGGGCTGAAGTACCTGTGAAATCCTGCTCCGACTTCCATCCCTTAGTGAAGCTGGAGAAATGATCCACAGGTTTGGCTGCCTGACGCCACAAAAACCAAACACAGGGCACAAGTACTGGTGAGCAGGAAAGATGTTTATTCAAGTACCGGCCACCTGAGAAGATGGTGGTGGTGGGGAGGGGGAGGGAAACTCCTATCCTTAAAAACCTCTCTTAACAGCTCAAACCCCTTGTCTAGATTATATAGGGGGTTGGGGGAACTTGGGAGGAGGGGGAACTACTAGTGGGAAGGCAGATGTGCAGTTTCTCTTGAGAAAGGGACTTTCTTATTTTCATGGTTGGCTGGATTTCCATGGTCCTCTTGGCCTTGTAACTGGAACTGAAGCTAGCAAGTAACTCATGAACTGGAGTTATTGTTCTTCTGAAACCACATTCTTGTGGACTGGCTGTCCTCTTGGCCTTGTCAGAGAATCAAAACTGTAAGCCTCAGTGTAGTGGGAGAGAGGGAAGGGGGCTGAAGATTCATTCTTCTTGCTCTGATGTTAATTCTTGATGTGTGTCAACCCAGTATCTGAGATCCATCACCAGTGTTGACATTCTTTATTCTCCTAGCAGAACGAACTGATCAACTGTAACACGAACTTAGCCAGAAATGAAAGCATAGGATTGATTGTATACTTTTAATCTGTTATAAAATACATAACTTTTATTACTAAATTGGCAATATAAATCAGAGTTACAACAAGCAGGGTTTAATATTTACTAAGATTAACATGGGTGGCTTTATATAAATTCTTTTATAAACTTACTTTATTAGTATATTATTATTTTGGTATTATTCTATGGCTGGCCAAACTGATAAGAGTAATATAGCACATTTCTCTCCTATTCCATTAGCACAAGGATGAACTGTATTAGGCCTTAAGAAGACAGACATGTGGAGCCAGATCTGTTGGGTCTGCTTCCTACTAACATGTATCTTTTAGCCAGTCACTTAATCTCTCTATACCTAAGATTTTTCATCTTCAAAATGCAGATAATAATAAAACATCATCATTTTTGTGCAGAGTGCTTACCTAATTGTGAGAAATGAAAGGCTGAATGCATATTAAAAACATAAAGCAATGCCTGGCCATTAGTAAGTGTCTGATAAATGTTGACTCATTTTATGATTTGACCAGGTTGACATCCTTTCTGTCCTAGCTCATTACAACAGCTTCCTAACCTACTCTTTGTCTCTCTTGGTCTTGCAGCACAAGCCATCATTCTGAAAGGCAATTTGGGTCATTGTACCAGTCAATGGATTCTCATCATTCTTAAAGTCCAAGATCTTAAGATGAATTCATTGTTAAGATGAAGTTTAAATCTCTTGTTTATAAGGCCATTCGGACCTGTCACTTTTTCTTTCACCACCTGCTCACCCGTGCTCTGCCCTCCATCACACAGAAATATTTTTTGCTTCCTCTTTGACCACACATGTCCTCTCCTCTGGGTGAGGGAGCATGCTGTTCCTTCTGCCTTGTCTTCAGATTACCCATGCCCTCCTTTCTCATTGCTGTCAGCTAGCTAGTTATCTTTTAGATATTGTTTCCTCTGTGCCCACTGAATGACTAAACATTCCTCTCTTCTAGTTTGGGTGACTTATAGTGTGCTTCTGTTCTTTTAAGGACTTGCCTTACAAATTAAAGCACATGTATTTATTAAAGGCTACACGTAATAAAACTTCTAAGGTAATAATATAAGAATCTTCCTTTACTTGCTTCTGACATACATCATTTTCATCTGGTATTGTAATTCTATATATATACATTTTAAGACCTGTGAGACATTGCTATTTTATGCAATCAATATCCATTTACACTTGCTCAAATATTTACCAATATCTTTATTTTTCATTCCTTCTTACATCTAAAATCTTCCATCTGAGATCGTTTACGTTCTGCCCAAAATATTTCCTTTAAAATTTTATACAGAGTGTCTTCTGGTGACAGATTTTGTTTTTACTTGTCTGAAAATGTCTTTAATTTACCTTGTTCCTTTAAACTTGTTTTGAGAATTCTGATTTGGCACTTTCCTTTTAGTACCGGAAGATACTATACTCTCTTCTAATTTTTTATATTTCTGTCCGTCTAATTGCTGTTCCTTCCAAGATGATAGTTCATCTCCACTTCTCCACTTCCTCACTGCCTAGCTGCTTTTAATATTTTTCTTTGTCTTTATTTTTTTATATGTTTTAGTTTTATTTTAATGTATCTATATGTAGACTTCTTTCTTTTTAAACTATTCTTCTTGGAATTCACTGTGTGTCTTTTAGTTTTGAACTGAAATCAGGCTTCAGTTCTGGAAAAAGCTAAGCCATTGCCTCTTGAAAAGTGCCCCTCCTCAATTCCCTCTCTTCTCTCTTCTGGGACTCAAATCAAATAGCTGCATCTAGTGGTTTTCTCTTGAGGAAAGAATCAATGTTCTTTTTACCCAAAGATACCTCCAATGTTGAGAAATGACAAGGACCTTGATTATGGGTCCTTCGGGAATGTCTTAAATAAATTTGAACACTGGCTCACATTTTAATTCTCCCCAGCATAACTAACTGATCACAAGATGTGCCAGACCAAAAATGAACTAACATTAGAAAGACGGGTTTTACAGGTTTGATCTATCTCAATTGGGAGGAGTGGGAGGAATTTAGCTTAATTTTATGGAAGCTTTGTAGCTTACTAACAGCCTTCAGTTGTCAACACTGAAAATGTGTGTGTGTGTGTGTGTGTGTGTGTGTGTGTGTGTATATATCACCATTAGCTGCCTATTTTCCTTGATAGACATAGACATCTCTTTCTATGTTTTATATCATTGTCAAAGAGGAAGTACTTCCACACAAATTAGTGAAATCCTAATGAGTTAGGCATTATTACTAAAAGAAGGTTCTGCAAGACAAATTCCCTGTCCTCTGTGAACCTCAGTGTAAGCAAGTCTTTCTGGCACTGCCAGGGTTCTGCACTGCCCTCTACGAACTGTGGTAGGTTGAGGGATTACCTGGGCCCCTAGGAACAGTTTTGAGATTCACAGCCAAGCGCTGAGGAGAAATGATCACTTCTCGGGGTTCAAGGAGCTTTTAGGGCATAAAGAGATAAAAGCCTTCTCAAATGGCAGTGTTTTTGATAATTATTTTCCTTCTCTTTTCTAATTATTTGTAGCTACAAAATTGGAAGTCTGGTACAATAGTGAAGTCTTTCTTGGACTTCCTAGCTCTTTTTTTAACATTTAAAAGAAAATATAAATATTTAGGAACCCGAAACACTCATATTTTATCAAGTGAACTTGACTTAAAGGAACTGCCGAGCTAAAGCCAGCCCAACAGTCATATTTTAAAAACAAACATCTCCCTTCTATCCTAATTTTCTAGCAGGTGTTAAGTGTTTTCTGTTTGATTCCCCGGCAGGGTTGTTTTGTTGCTAGAATTTAGATGTTGCCCCTTTTCTTTCTGTATGTCAGCTGGAGGTTCAGTTAATGGAAGGCCTTACTGGTAATTGAGTATAAACTGAGGCAGGAGACTCCTTGTGCTTGAATTATGTCATTTATGTTGCTTCTAACCCACTTCTTTTTCTTCTTTTGTAAATAGGAATTGGAGCAGTAAGTACAGTCAACAGATTTAAAAAGAAATCTGGTCATTCTTCAGTGTGTATAAGACTAATCAAAGGTTTTACTCCTAGAGTGGTTCCAGAGTTGGCATTGGTCAACAAGTTGCCAGGACCAGCGATTTTGCACTATCTCCTCACAACATGGAAAAAAGAGACAAAGCTGGGACAACCAGGTATATGTCACTCTATGTGTAGCCTGGTTCCTCCCTCACCCAGGTGCTTTGACACTCTGCTTTTGTAAGGTCACCTTGTAAAACTGAAAGGAGCTTCACACTGAAGCCTCATTGGGTGTCCATTACTTCTGGTGTAAGGTATTGTAAATGTCACTAATTACTCACTTTTATAAAAATGGTATTGAATTGATAATGATTGTGAAGTGAACTTGTAAATCGACGACTTGGCTGACGCACTTGTGAGGATGAGGAGAGGTGAAGGTAAGATTCAGCTTACACACCAAAGTGGAGAAGAGGTTCTTGTCCCTGAATGTCTACTTCAAAGCTTTCCAGATATGTTCCCCACTTCCTTCCACTTAGTGGTCCACTTGTATATTGATGCTGAAAATATGGGGAAAGGGTTAAATAGAGAAGTCACTTTAAGGGTTAACATAACAGATTTGTGTTCTAATTGATTTGTCACTAACCAGCTGGATAATGTTGAGAAAGTGCTTTATGTCTCTAAGTCTAAATTCTTCAACTCTCTGTAAGTTATAATAAGGTAACATTTATTTTTGCTTTGCTTGTACCTAAAACTATACTAAGCATTTTTGATATATTTAATCCAGATATAAGGAAGACACTATTATTATCCTCACTGTACAGATGAGGACATTGAGACTTGAAAGCACTCAAGTCATTTGCTTAATGACTCATTAACAGGGGTATAGTCAAGATCTGAGCCCAGGTATTTCTGTTTCCATAGTCTTCTTCACTAGGCTGTAATAGTGTATTATGTGATTTCTCTGATCACTTCCAACTCTAAAGTCTTAGAATTCTACTATTTACCCTAAAAATAAAGACAAGAAAAAGAAAAGCCAAATTCAGGTAGAAGGCAAGAAGACTGGCTGCCCTAGGTATGGCAAGTTTTATTGGTCTTTGATTTTCTCAGTGGGGAGAAGACATTGGATAGATAGGGAGAGAGAGAAGAACCTTAAGAATGAAAGCAGTTCTGAGCCCTGGCTGATTGGCTCAGTGGTAAAGTGTCGGCCCAGTGTATTGATGTTCCAGGTTTGATTCCGGTCAAGGCATACAGGAGAAGTGACCATCTGCTTCTCCACCCCTCCCCCTTCTCTCTCTCTTCTCCTCCTGCATCTAGGACTCAGGTGCTAAAAATAGCTTGGTTGTGAGAGCATGGCCCTGGATGGGCAGAGCATTGGCTCCAGACAGGGGTTGCTGGGTGGATCCCAGTTGGGGTGCGTGCAGGAGTCTGTCTCTCTATCTCCCCTCCTCTCACTTGGAAAAGAAGAAAAAGGAAATCAGAGCAGTTCTGCTAACTGCTCAGGCTCAGCAGCAATGGACATTCCCCTTCCAGGCTCTACCTTTACATGAGACCTTGGCCAGGGGTACAGTGTGCACTGCAAGTGTCCCATTGCTATGGGTTCTGATGATCTACTGAGACTAACACCACTCTGAACAAGTGAAAGGCAGCTCCTTACCCCATCCCCAACCCAAAGTAATGATCAAAAGTTCTACACTTAATTTTCTGTTCATAACTTTGTATACTTTTTCTTAAGAACTCCTCTACTCCTATAAATTATATGGGCTTTGAGTACTGCAAAACCTGTACAGATTTTTATTCTAACAAATTTTTGGATTATTAGAATGCAAACAGTTAAAATAGACTGAAGTAGTCCTTCTTACTTTAAAAACATGAATTATTTGAAGAAATGTTGAATTCAAGTAGTTATTCCAGATTCTTCAGTAGCCAAAAAGAAAAGAAAAGAAAAAATTGAGGTTCAGAAAAGTCTTCCATTTGCTATATAGTTTTTGCCAAACTGTGGTAGCCTCTACTGAAGATTTTTTTGTTTGTTTATTAGTTTTTGTTTTTTTCTCCTAGAAAAGTGACTCTAGCATTTTTCAAGAAAATGGTAGAGAAATTCTCATTTAGGGCTGATTAATGAGTTTATTGAAAATAGGGTTGGTTAGTATAATGATGTTAACCAGCTTCACTCCAATAAATTCAATTTAAATGAAAGAAAATAGTGTTGGTTGGTGGGAACATAGCTTCAAGTACAAATGTTCTTCTTCAAAAGAAAAAATTTAAATTAGTCCTTTTTGCTTTTAACTTTAAATTAGCAATTACTAAGTGCCCAAATAAGAAGCAAGGAGTTTTCTTCAAAAAATTATCATTTCCCCACAAAAATTTTAACTTGTGCTTATATTTGTGTAGTCTCTCATATTATTAGTGTTCTTTCAATTATTTTATTGTAAAAAATCAAGTCCTTTTTAGAGAAAATATGTTAACCTGAAAAGATATCACTCAGTATTAGTTTTGAATGCTTGTAAAGATCATTTAACAAATTGGTACTTTTATTCTTTTTTAGTAGGAGTAGGGGTGATAGAGAGACAGACTCCTGCATGTGCCCTGAGCAGGATCCACCTGGCAACCTCCATGTGGGGCCGCTCCTCGAATCAACCGAGCTATCCTTGGTGCTAGGGTTGACACTTGAACCAATTGAGCCACTGACTGTGAGAGAGAAAAGGGAGAGAAGGGAGAGAGGGAGGGGAAGAGAAACATATGGTCACTTCTTCTGTGTGCCTTGATCAGGAATTGAACCTGGGACATCCATACACTGGGCTGACACTATCCACTGAGCCACCCAGCCAGGACCAAACTGGTACATTTTTTTAGAAAAGAGAGGTAAAACAGATTTCATCATTATACTACAGTTGATAGGCTCACATTTGGAAAGATTATATATTTTTGTAAACAATTTAATTATCAATTTGGAAACTTTATCAGAAGTGTTTAAATCATGGATAACACAAATATATACATGTGGGGTTAATTTTTTAACCAAAATATATCCTAATAATAGATGAATGAATACTTATATCTTGGGGTAAAATTTTCTGTGACAACATTATATGCAGATGCAAAAAGTTGTATTTTATCGGACACTCCAAAGGGAGTGAAAATTATGTGTGACTTGAAAAGTGACTCTAGTGGTCAGGAAGACATGGGGATCAAAGCCACCCATAAACTGTTTAGATAAAGCTATTCCTTAAATTGTGAAAAAGGCAATTTCTTTTCTTTTCATTTTTATTCAGTGAGAGTAGGGAAGGCAGACCCCTACATGTGCCCCAACAGGGATCCAGCTGGCAAACCCACTAGGGGGTGATCTGCCCATCTGGGGGTATTGCTCCATTGTTCAGAAACCAAGCCCTTCTTAGCTCCTGAGGCGGAGGCCATGGAGCCATCCTCAGTGCCTGGGACCAACTTGCTCCAGTCAAGTCATGGCTGCAGGAGGGGAAGAGAGAGAGAGAGAAACAAGAGGGGGAAGTGTGGAGAAATGGGCGCTTCTCTTGTGTGTCCTGACCAGGAATCAAACCCGGGACATCCACATGCCCGGCCAATGCTCTATCACTGAGCCAAACTGCCAGGGCGAAAAAGGCAATTTCTGAATTAACATTTTATCACTTAAAATGTACATATTAAATGTACTTACTAAATAGCAAGTAGAAATACTTGACTATTTCACCTATATCTTAAAAGTTTGCATATTCAAATTGTCAAAGACAAACCATGAAACCCTTTTGAGGGGGCTTTCTTATTGAAAAAATTGGCAATCACTTTATAGTCGAACATATATTCTTTTATAACTAATAAGGATTTATGTTAAAACATACCTACCCCAGTTTGAACAAAGTAATTGAGATGTATATGTAATGCTAAATACATTTTTACTTTTCTCCAGGAATGAAAAAGTTCTGAACTGTTTATACCAAAAGCCTGATGCAATTTTTAGGCTGATTTGCTTTCCCTGGGCTGGAAGTGGCTCCACTTATTTTGCCAAATGGGGTGAAACAATGTGTGATTTTCTGGAAGGTATGTTAACTTTTACCACCATGTAGACAATTTATAAGGTCAGATGATACACACACATGAGAATTTGAAGCCTGGTAAAGATTTTCCATATCGGGAAGTAAATAAAAATAGTCATTCAAGATTGCATTAGAATAACGTGATTTTTATATTTCCTAAGTAAGACTTTCTGTTACCTTTATTTTGTTATTATTATTAGAGCTAGAAGAACTTTTTGGAAAATGGCATGCTAACCCTGCAGTTATTTTAATGTAATTATTGATATGGCTAAATTAAATCTTTCAATTGTTTTCAATTTGTTCTGTCTGTGATTGGTCCCATTTTCTGTTTTCTATTTTTCTCTTGAATGAATGTAATATTAAAAAACACTTCTTGTGTACCTCCTCTATTGCCTTACTAGCTATGTTTTTCTTTTATTATTTTAGTGGTTGCTGTAGAATTTGCAATATACATTTTTCATTCATCACTGTTTATCTTCAAATAACATTATTCTTGGTTAACCATATTCCTAAGCAATTTCTTGTTTTTGATGCTATTGAAACGGGATTATTTTCTTAATATCTCTTTTGGATGTACATTGTTAGTCTACAAAAATGGAACTGATTTCTGTATATTAATTTTGTATCCTGCAACTTTATTTAATTTATTAGTTCTAGTTTTGCTGGCATGTTAAGGATTTTCTCTGTATAAAATCATGTCATCTGCAGAGACTGTTTTACCTCTTCCTTTCTAATCCCAATGGCTTTTTATTTATTTTTCTTTCTTTTTTATTTTTATTTTTTTTGTATTTTTCTGAAGTGAGAAGCAGGGAGGCAGAAAGACAGACTCCCACATGCACCGACTGGACTCCAGCCTTTTATTTCTTTATCCTGTTTGATTGCTCTGGCTAGGACTTCAGTACTATGTTGAATAGAAGTGAAAGTGATCTTAGAGGAAAAGTTTTCAGCTTTTCATCATTGAATATGATGTTAGCTGTGGCTTTGTCATATATGACCTTCATTATATTGAAGTACATTCCTTCTAGGTGTACCTAATTTGTTGAGAGTCTTTATCATGAAAGGAAGTCATATGCTTTTTATTTATCTATTGAGATGATCATAAGATTTTTATCCTTCATTCTGTTAATGTGACATATGAAATTTACTGACTTGTATATGTAGAACCATCATTGTACCCTAGGAAAAAATACCCCTTGGTCCGGTATATGATCCTGTTCTTTGTTTGTTTGTTTTATTTTGTGATAGAGACAGAGAGAGGGACTGATAGAGAAAGATAGGCAGGAAGGGAAATAGATGAGAAGCATCAATGCTTTGTTGAGGCTCCTTAGTCTCCTTAGTTGTTCACTGATTGCTTTCTCAGGTAAGCCTTGACCAGGGGGCTCCAGCAGAGTGAGTGACCCCTTGCTCAAGCCAGCGACCATGGGGTCATGTCTATGATTTCACACTCAAGCCAGTGACCCTGTGCTCAAGCTGGTGAGCCCATGCTCAAGACGGATGAGCCTGTGCTCAAGCTGGCGACCTCGGGGCTTCGAACCTGGGTCCTCCGTGTCCCAGTTCGATGCTCTCTCCACTGTGCCACGACCAGTCAGGCCGGTGTATGGTCCTTTTAATTCACTGTTCTATTTTACGTAACATTTAAGAACCTTAAAACCACATCCTTTCATGTCCCCTCCTGTCCTTTTGCTATTATTGTCATACACTTCACTTCTCTGATAATATTTTTTGAATAGTCATATTTTAAAATGGTTAAATAAGAGAAACATCTTTTATATTTTCCCACATTTTTATAATTTTTTGTACTTTCTTCTTTTGTTTAGTCTGAGTTTCTATCTGAAATCATTTTCCTTCAGCCTGAATGAGACATTTTTGTAGTGCATGATAACAAATTCTCTCAAGAGACTGAAATTTTCTCTATTTTTGCCTTTACTTTTGAAAGCTATATAATCTGAATATACAATTCTAGGTTGGCATATTCCTTTTTTCATCATTCTAAAGATGACATAACATTGTTTTCTGACCTGTCTTGTTTTCTATGAGAAATCAGCAATGTTTAATATCCTTATAGGCAATTGTCTTCTGTCCTCTAGTGATTTTAAGACTGTCTCTGTATTACTTTTTAAAAAACTTATGATATACTTGGTTGAGTTCTTTTGGGGGATATGTGGATTTACAATTGTTAATAAATTTGGAAAATTTTTCCAGCCATTTTATCTTTGAAAGTGTCTTTTTTACATCTTCCCTTTCTCAATTTCTTGGATTCTGATTAAACATATGTTATACTGCTTGATTTGGTTCAACAGCACCCTGGAACTCTATGCCTTGAGGGAGAAAGCACTATACTCTATGCCTTGAGGGAGAAAGCACTATACTTCTCTATGAGATCATGGCCTCTTAAATTTTAGCTTCTTTTACAACCCTCTATTCTAATTTTTTTTTAAAAAAATTTATTTTATTTTATTCATTTTAGAGAGGAGACAGAGAGAGAGAGAGAGAGAGAGAGAGAGAGAGAGAGAGAGAGAGAGAAAGAGAGAAAGGGGGGAGGAGCTGGAAGCATCAACTCCCATATGTGCCTTGACCAGACCAGCGCAGGGTTTTGAACTGGCGACCTCAGTGTTCCCAGGTCGACGCTTTATCCACTGCACCACCACATGTCAGGCACAACCCTCTATTCTAATTTTTGTCTCTCTAGCCCTGTGAGAATGCAAAAAGTCTGCTGGCTTCTTGGTCTTTTAGAAGAAGTTCTCAGCCTGGAGTCTAGAGTTCTTGATCTGTGCCAAATAACTGACACATCTCCACAGTGAAAAGGAGGCTGAAAGCATCTCAGTTCACTCTCTAGAATTCTCTTCTCTCCAGGCAAGTCCTGGTTGCCTCCGTAGTGTATGGATGCTTTCAAACAGACCGTGTGTGTGTGTGTGTGTGTGTGTGTGTGTGTGTGTTTTATTCAGCTTTCTATTTTTTCAATGAGAGTTTTGGTCTGCTGTGAGCTACTTCTGAACAATCAAAAGTGAAAATCTGGTTATACAGAGTAATATAACAAACCACAGTGTACCAACTACTTGCCTTTCAATATTACAATCTAATAAATTTGCTTCAATTTTTTTTTGCTCCTGATTAAATATGGTCTCTCTATTTTTTTATTTTTTATTTTTAGCAAGAGAGAGAGAGAGAAAGAGAGGGAAAGAGGCAGGCAGGGACAGACAGGCTGGAAGGGAGAGAGATGAGAAGCATCAGTTCTTCACTACAGCATCTTAGTTGTTCATTGATTGCTTTCTCATATGTGTCTTGACCAGGGAGGTTCCAGCCAAGCCAGGGACCCCTTGCTCGAACCAGTGACCTTGGACTCAAGCCAGTGATCCTGGGCTTCAAACCAGAGACCTTTGGGCTCACACTAGCGACCATAGGATCGTGTCTATGATCCAGTGCTCAAGCCAGCAACATCAGAGTTTCAAACCTGGGTCCTTTGTGTCCCAATCCAATGCTCTATCCACTGCGCCACCACCTGGTCAGGCAGGGTTCCCCTATTGTTAACATCTTACATTACTATCGCACATTTGTCACAACTAAGGAACCAACATTGGCAAAATACTAATAGCTGAACTCTACAGTTGATTCAGATTTCACTACTTCCTTAATGTTATTTTTCTGTGCCATTTAGAGTGTCGCATTATTTAGTCACCCTATCTCTTTCACCTTCTTTAATATGTGGCAATTTCTCAGACTTTACTGTTTTTGATGCCTTGACAATTGTGAGTAGTACAGGTCAGGTATTTTTGTAGAATGTATCTCCATTTATATTTTTCTGATGTTTTTCTCATGGTTAGACAGAAAGGATGGGTTTTGGGAGAGGAAAACTACAGAGGTGAAATGTTATCCTCATGATATTATGTCAGGGATATGTACTATTAACCCGACTTACCAAAGATGACAAACAGCTTCATAATCTGGCTGAACTCACGTCTGCCAGGTTTCTCCATTGTTAGGTTACTTTCTCCCTGCCTCCATATTCTGCTGTTTGGAAGCAGGGAGTAGCCACATAAATTATTTGGAGTTCTGTTTCAGATATCTATCAGAAAAAAATAATTTTAAATTCTTTCTGCTCCCACTCCTTTCTTTTCAGTTAGATGATTTGTATAATACAAGGCATTTCTTTGTTTGCATTTTGCGATTAAATAGAATGACAAAACAAATGGGAAGTGACTTCTTTGCCATTATACCACTGTAACTTGTCCAAAGTTGCACTTACTAGCTCTTAAAAGCTAGGAAATCTTGTAAAACTATGTATTGATCATTAATCTTAATAAATATAGTTTTCTCAGTTGTAAAGTAATATGTTTGGACTGAGTTTATTTCCTAAACTTCTACCAGCTCTAATATTCTCCACTTTTCAGGAGCCAACAGCCTTCCTGCTCTAGAAATTTCATCTAGAGGGATAGTCCCCAAAGTATGTTAACATGCATGAACAGGGCTCTTTACTACAGTATAGTTTTTAGTGACAAAAAATATAAATCATAACCCCCCTTCCAAAGCCCTGGAAAAACATTGACACCTGTCAATAGAAAACTAATGAAGTTATAGAGCATAGCTACAATTAGATAGGGTGCCATTAAAAAGAATGAGTCAAGTCTGCATGTGTAGATACGGAAAAGTTCTGTTACATAATTAACTTAGGGAGAAAAGCTAGTTGTAGAACTGTGTCATGGTATATTCCCATCTGTGTAAATCCCTAAGGACACACACACACACACACACACACACACACACACACACACATCAATACAATTGAAGAATACACAAAGAAAAGTATGGGAGGTACAGGAAGACAGGGCAGAACACATAAAACCAGTAACAGTGGTTTCCTTTGAGGTGATGAAGTAGGATAGAGGAAGTAGAAACATTTTTGTCTTCTACTTAACATGTTTTTATATTTGTGGGCTTTTTTTTTTTTTTGTCACATGATTGCTTTACTTGGAAATAGAAACATTATTTCCTATACTTCCACTCTAAATAGGTAAGGAAAAGAAGATTTTTCTCCAGGTTTCAGCACTAGGCAGAACTGTTTGAAGGTATTTTGTAAAATGTGACCCACTTTGTAAACGGGAACTGTTATAGTTGTTTGCACAGCAGAGACTGGCCTCAGTGAGAGCCAGCGCACACGTGCAGTCACCCACAGTCCACTCTGCGGCTTACTTTTCCCACTATCATTTTTCACACCAGCTTCATTCATCAGGAAAGTTGTTCTACAGTTCCTCATGGGGGAGGTTTTCAGTGTTTTTATATTTATGTGTAATTGTTCTAGTTTTTTCAGAATAAGAACTTGAACGCTTTTCTTCTTTTTCTAAGCTCTGGGGAGTGTAAGTAGCTTTGATATTGTGTCCTGTGAACATTTAGAAGAATTTCCTTACACAATCATCTAAGCCAAGTGCTCTTTTTGCATGAATACATCAACTCCTTTTATTTCTACTATGAAAATTATGTTTAAATTTTATATTTTTACTGGGTTAATTTTAGTAAATTGTATTTTTAATACACAAATTACATGTGAATTTCCAAATTTATTGCATTTCTTTGGAGTATTGCCAGATAGTCTCCTTTAATTTTCAAGTTTCCTTGAGTTTTAGGGTTATTTCTTCTTGTTTTGAGTATCTTCCCTTCTCCCTTTTTTCTTAATTAAATTACTATAGTGATTTGCTTCTTCTGTTGATCTTTTATGATAGACCTGCAATTTTTATTAGTTCTACTATTTTGCTGCTTTCTACTACACTAATTTATTTTTTTATTATTTCCTCCATTCTACATTTCCCCATTTAATTTATTATTTTGCTATATTTGTGAATGAGATATTAAATTCCCTTATTTTCTTTTTTTCCTTTTTGGCATAACTGGGTAAGTCTATGAATTTTTCTCTGATCATGTCTTTTACTGTATCTCATGGATTCTGACATAGAATAAGTATTTAAAATCCTTTTTAAATTTTAAATAAATTCATTTTGTATTTCTCTTTTCACCTAAGACTTAACAGAGAATTTTTTAAAAATTAGGTATAGAGGCCTTGGCCAGTGGCTCAGTGGATAGAGCATCAGCCTGGTATATGGATGTCCCAGGTTTGATCCCTGGTCAGGGAACACAGGAGAAACAACCATCTGTTTTTCTCTCCCCCCACCTTCTCCTCCTTCTCTCCCTCTTCTCCCATAGCCAGTGGCTTGATTGGTTCCAGAGTGAGCCCTGGGCTCTGAGGATAGCTCCGTTACTTCCAGCCTTGGCCTTAAGTGCTAAAAATAGCTCGGTACTCTGAGCAAATCCCCAAGATGGGATTGCCTGGTGGATCCTAGTGGGGCACATGCAGGAGTCTGTCTCACCATCTCCCCTCCTCTCACCTAAACAAAAATATTAGTTACAGGAACTTTTACAAATATATTGCTCATATTCATGATTTTTAGTTTTATTGCTTTGTTTTCAGAGACCAGTATTTGTTTTATATTGCCTCTCTGGAATTTATAGGGACTTTTCTTTGTGCCCTTAAGATATGATCAACTTTCATGAGTGTTCCATGATTGCAAAAAGAAAAAGTACATTCTCTATTTCAGAGGGCAAAGTTCAATATATGCCCATAAGACCTACCTCATTGATTATGTTTACTTTTTCTGTCCACTTGACAGCACTTGAACTGTCAATAATGGTATGTGAATTCTCTTAATAATATATACATATATTTTTTAATTAATTTATTTCTAAATTTTATTTAGACAATTAATTTTAACGGGGAGACATTGGTCAATTATAGTACATAGATCCAGAGAAAACATCTCCAGATCATTTTGACATTTGACTATGTTGTGTACCCATCACCCAAAGTCAAATTGTCCTCCATCACCTCTTATTTGGTTTCTTTTATGCCCCTCCCCTCCCCTGACCCTCTTCTTCTCCTCCCTTCCCCTGCCTCTGGGAACCACTGCACTCTTATCTATGTCCATGAGTCTCAATTTTGTGTACCACCTATGTATGGAATCATACAGTTCTTAGTTTTTTCTGATTTACTTATTTCATTCAGTATAGTGTTATCAAGGTCCATCCATGTTGTAGTAAATGGTTCTATGTTATCATTTCTTATGGCTTACTATTTCACAGTATATGTGTACCACATCTTTTTTATCCAATCATCTATTGAAGGGCTTTTTGGTTGTTTCCATGTCTTGGCCACTGTGAACAATACTGCGATGAACATGGGGTACATGTCTCTTTATGTACCAATATTTTTGAGTTTTGGGGTATATATGTAGTAGACAGATTGCTGGGTCATATGAGAAATCTAGTCTTAATTTTTTAAGGAATCACCATATTTTCTTCCATAATGGTTGTATTCTCTTAATAATATTTTAACTTGACTATTGGTCAGTTTTCACAAGCATGTGATAGGTTCTTTTCATACATAGCTTCATATTTTATTTCAGGGAAATATGCATAAATTATATTTTCAAATAGTAGTTCTTTTTGAGTGTTTTATTTTATTTAGATTTCTTGAGAATCTCCATTTATTCTTATGTTGGAACTCCTCTGCCTTTTGTAATTATTACTTTCTTTTTTTTTTTTAATTAATTTATTTTTTTTAATGAAAAAATCTCCAGGTTATCTTAACATTCAATTGTGTTGCATACCCATCACCAAAAGTCAAATTGTCCTCTGTTACCTTCTATCTGATTTTCCCTGTGTCCCTCCCCTCCTCCCTATCCCACCTTTCCCTCCCTCCCCCCAACCCATAACCACCACTCTCTTGTCCATGTCTCATAGTCTCACTTTTATGTCCCACTTATGTATGAAATCATGCTGTTCTCAGTTTATCTTTTTTTCTGATTTACTTATTTCACTCCGTATAATGTTATCAAGGTACATCCATTTTTTTATAAATGATCCGATGTCATCATTTCTTATGGCTGAGTAGTATTCCATAGTAAATATGTACCATTGCTTTTTAATCCACTCGTCTTTTGACAGACACTTGGGTTGGTTCCAGATCTTCTCTATTGTGAACAATGCTGCCAGGAACATGGGGGCGCATTTCTTCTTTTCGAACAGTGCTAAGGTGTTCTTAGGGTATATTCCTATAAGTGGGATAGCTGGGTCAAAAGGCAGTTCGATTTTTAATTTTTTGAGGAATCTCCAAACTGTTTTCCATAGTGGCTGCACCAGTCTGCATTCCCACCAGCAGTGCAGAAGAGTTCCCTTTTCTCCACATCCTCGCCAGCACTTATTCTGTGTTGTTTTGCTGATGAGTGCCATCCTGACTGGTGTGAGGTGATATCTCATTGTGGTTTTAATTTGCATTTCTCTAATAATTAGTGATGTTGAGCATTTTTTCATATGCCTATTGGCCATCTGTATGTCCTCTTTGGAGAAATTTCTATTCATTTCTTTTGCCCATTTTTTGATTGGATTGTTTGTCTTCCTGTTGTTGAGTATTATAAGTTCTTTATATATTTTAGTTATTAACCCCTTATCAGATGTGATGTTGAATATGTTCTCCCATTGTGTGGTTTGTCTTTTTATTCTGTTCTTATTGTTTTAGCTGTGCAAAAACTTTGTAGTTTGATATAGTCCCATTTGTTTATCTTGCCTTTTATTTCATTTGCCCGTGGAGATAAATCGGCAAATATATTGCTGCTACAGATGTCGGAGAGCTTGCTGCCTATGTTTTCTTCTAAGATGCTTATGGTTTCATGACTTACATTTAAGTCTTTTATCCATTTTGAGTTTGTTTTTGTGAATGGTGTAAGTTGATGGTCTAGTTTCATTTTTTTGCAGGTAGATGTCCTGTTTCCCAACACCATTTGTTAAAGAGGCTGTCTTTACTCCATTGTATGTTCTTTCCTCCTTTGTCAAATATCAGTTGTCCATAAAACTGTGGGTTTATTTCTGGGTCCTCTGTTCTGTTCCATTGATCTATGTGCCTGTTCTTGTGCCAGTACCAGGCTGTCTTGAGTATAATGGCCTTATAGTAAACCTTGATATCTGGAAGAGTGATACCTCCTGCTTTATTTTTTCTTTTTAAGATTGCTGAGGCTATTCGTGTTCTTTTTTGATTCCATATAAATTTTTGGAATATGTGTTCTATATCTTTGAAGTATGTCATTGGTATTTTAATTGGTATTGCATTGAATTTATAAATTGCTTTGGGTAATATAGACATTTTAATGATGTTTATTCTTCCTAGCCATGAGCATGGTATATGCTTCCACTTGTTTGTATCTTCCTTGATTTCTTTTACCAATGTTTTATAATTTTCCGAGTACAAGTCCTTAACCTCCTTGGTTAAATTTACTCCAAGGTACTTTAATTTTTTGGCTGCAATAGTGAAGGGGATTGTTTCCTTAATTTTTTTGCTGACAGTTCATTGTTGGTATATAGAAATGCCTCTGATTTCTGAGTATTAATTTTATATCCTGCCACCTTGCTGAATTCATTTATAAGGTCCAGTAGTTTTTTGACTGAGACTTTAGGGTTTTCAATATACAATATCATATCATCTGCAAATAGTGACAGTTTTACTTCTTCTTTTCCAATTTGGATGCCTTTTATTTCTTCTTCTTATCTGATTGCTGTAGGTAGGACTTCCAGAACTATGTTGAATAAGAGTGGTGAAAGTGGGCATCCCTGCCTGGTTCCTGATCTTAAGGGGATTGCTTTTAATTTTTGTCCATTTAGTATGATGTTTGCTGTGGGTTTGTTGTAGATGGCCTTATCATGTTAAGGAATGATCCCTGTATTCCCACTTTACTGAGAGTTTTGAGCATGAATGGGTGCTGGATTTTATCAAATGCCTTTTCTGCATCTATTGAAATTATCATGTGATTTTTGTCCTTCCTTTTGTTTATGTAATGAATCACATTGATTGATTTGCAAATATTGAACCAGCCTTGCCTCTCCAGAATAAATCCCACTTGATCATGGTGTATGATTTTTTTCATATATTGCTGGATCCGGTTGGCTAATATTTTGTTGAGAATTTTAGCGTCTAAATTCATCAGGGATATTGGCCTATAATTTTCTTTCTTTGTGTTGTCTTTGCCTGGTTTTGGGATCAGAATTATGCTTGCCTCATAAAAGGAGTTGGGAAGTCTTCCTTCCTCTTGAATTTTTTGAAATAGCTTGAGGAGGATAGGAGTTAGTTCTTCTTTGAATTTTTGATAGAATTCACTTGTGAAGCCATCAGGCCCAGGACTTTTCTTTTTGGGGAGTTTTTTGATAACTGTTTCGATCTCATTTGTTGTAATTGGTCTGTTTAGGTGTTCTGATTCTTCCAGATTGATTTTTGGAAGGTTATATGATTCAAGAAATTTGTCCATTTCACCAAGATTGTCTATTTTTTTTGGCATATAGTTCTTCATAGTATTTTCTTACAATGGTTTGTATTTCTGTTGTGTCAGTTGTTATTTCTCCACTGTCCTTTCTAATTTTATTTATTTGAGTCCTCTCTTGGTGAGTCTAGTTAAAGGTTCATCAATCTTGTTTACCTTTTCAAAGAACCAGCTTCTGGTTTCATTGATCCTCTGTATTGTTTCCTTCGCCTCTATGTCATTTATTTCTGCTCTGATCTTTATTATTTCCTTACTTCTACTTGTCTTCGGTTTTATTTGCTGTTGTTTTTCTAGTTCTTTTAGATGCAGAGTCAGGTTGCTTATTTGAGCTTTTTCTAGCTTCTTATGATATGCCTGCAGTGCAATAAACTTCCCTCTCAGAACTGCTTTTGCTGTGTCCCATAAATTTTGAGTTGATGTATGCTTATTATCATTTGTTTCTAGATACTTTTTTATTTCTTCTTTGATCTCATTGTTAATCCATTCATTATTTAATATCATGCTATTTAGTTTCCAAGTGTTTGAGTATTTTTTCAGTTTTTCTTTTGTGGTTCATTTCTAGTTTCATGGCATTGTGATCAGAGAAAATGCTTGATATGATTTCAATCTTCTTAAATTTATTGAGACCATTTTTGTGTCCTAACATGTGGTCTATCCTAGAAAATGTACCATGACCGCTTGAGAAGAATGTATATTCTACTGTTTTAGGGTGAAAAGTTCTGAAGATATCTATTAAATCAATTTGATCTAGTGTCTCCTTTAAGTCTGCTGTTTCTTTATTAATTTTCTTTCTTGAGGATCTATCCAGTGTTGTTAGAGGGGTATTGAAATCCTCTACTATGATAGTATTACTGTTAATCTCGCCCTTTATATCCATCAAAGTCTGCTTTATGTATGTCGGCGCTCCTATATTTCGTGCATAGATATTTATAATAGTTATATCTTCCTACTGAATTGTTCCCTTTATCATTATGTAGTGTCCTTCTTTATCTCTTACTACAGCCTTTGTTTTAAAGTCCATTTTGTCTGATATAAGTACTGCTACCCTGGCTTTTTTTCATTTCCATTTGCATGAAATATTTTTTTCCATCCTTTTACGTTCAGTCTATGTGTGTCTTTTGTTTTAAGGTGTGTCTCTTGTAGACAGCATATGTATGGGTCCTGTTTCTTTATCCATGCAGCTACCCTATGTCTTTTGATTGGATCATTTAATCCATTTCCATTTAAGGTTATTATTGATATGTAGTTGTTTATTGCCATTTTATTCTTTAAAGTTGTATTCTTCTTTTGCTATATTCTTGTCTCCCTTTAAACTGTTCACAACAGGCCCCTTAGTATCTCTTGCAGAATTGGTTTGGTTTTTATGAATTCCTACAGGCTTTCTTTTTCTGGGAAGCTCTTTATTTCTCCTTCAATTTTAAATGTTAGCCTTGCTGGATAAAGTAGTGTTGGTTGTAGGTTCTTGTTCTGCATTACTTTGATTATTTCTTGCCATTCCCTTCTGGCCTCAAGTGTTTCTGTTGAGAAGTTCGATGTCATCCTTATGGGGGCTCCTTTGTAGGTGATAGCCTTTTTTCTCTAGCAGCTTTTAAGATTTTTCCTTTATCCATTAGCTTTTGTATTTTAACTATGATGTGTCTTGGTGTAGATCTTTTTGGGTTTCACTTAATGGAGTTCTGTGTGCTTCTTGAATGTGTGAAGTGTTTCCCAGCCTTAATTTAGGGAAGTTTTCTGCTATGATTTGATTGAACAAAGTTTCCATTTCCTGTCCTCTCTCCTCTTCTTCAGGTACCCCTATGATGCGAATGTTGTTTCTCTTCAGGTTGTCACAGAGCTCCCTTAGAGTTTCCTCACATATTTTGAGTCTTTTTTCCTTTTTCTTCTCTGCTTCTGTGCCTTTGTTTATTGTGTCCTCTAACTCGCTAATTCAATCTTCAGTGTGATTCATCCTGCTTTTAATTCCTTTCATTGTGGTCTTCAGTTCTGATACTGTATTTGTCATTTCTGTCTGATTCTTTTTTATTATTTCAATTTCGTTTTTTATACTTGCTATCTCTTTATTTAGGTGTTCATAATGACTATCCATTGTTGTTCTAATTTCTTTGAACATCCTAACTATCATTATTCTAAATTCTGCATCTGGTAATTTGGTTATATCGGGTTCATTCAGGTCCTTCTCTGGAGATTTCTCTTGATTCATTTGGTTTGCATTCCTCTGCCTGCCCATTTTGTCTGTGTATAAGCAGGTTGTGGCCACTGGACTCCAGTAGGTGTTGGCTTTGTGTTCTTTAGGTGTGGTTTGTCTGCAGGCTCCCCACCCCCTCTGCTACTGCCTAGGGTGGTTGGGTATGGGCGTTGCCAGAGCTGGCCCACTGTGGCTTTTCCTGTGATTTCCGCCTCTCCTCCGTGGGAGGGTCTGTCACTCAAGCCACAAGCCTCAGGACCAAGGATAGAGGTGAGCACCTTTACTCAGCTGCGGACCAGCCTATTTCCGGACTTCCGCCCAGAACCAGCAGTCGGAGCCTGCTCGCTACAGTTTCGCGGGTTGGGCAGGGTTTTTGACGTGCTCTCAGCTGTAAGCCTTTGCCCGTCCAGTTCTTTAGCCCCGCCCTCGAGGCCAGGGCCCTTCTGCGCAGGGTCGCAAACCAAGGTTTATTGGGGCGGGCGTGTTTGCTGGCTTCCGCTCAGCTGTGGACTTCTGCTTGTCCCGGACTCTACCCCGCCCCCGCGTTCGGAGCCGCTTGTGCACATGGGATGGCAAATCGCGGTTTCTCCGGCCGGGCGGGTATATTAGCGTGGGCTCAGCTGCGAGCTTCCACTTGTCTCGGGGTCTATCCCGTCCCCGTGCCCAGAGCCTGCTCGCACACGCCGAATAGCAAACCTCGGTTTCTCAGGCCGGGCGGGGCTAATAGCGTGAGCTCAGCCGCAAGCCCCCCGCTCATCCCTGGTCCTAGCCCGGTCCCCTCGGTCAGGGCCGGCCTGCGCAGGGTTGCAGAGCAGATTTCTGCCCGTTCCTGGCCTCCCGCTTTGTCCCCACAGGTCGGACTACAGGCGGCCCGCAGCTTCCGGACCACTTTCGTGCATCCCCTCTGCCCCTGCTGGGCTAGACAGAGCTCACACCGGTTTGGCCTCCGCCCACGCCGACAGAACCACGTTTCAGCGTCCTGCCGCCCACCATACCCTTCAGCAACCCTCAGCAGAGTAGGATGGGACCTAATACTCCACACTGTAGGCCTGGGAGCTCCCTCACTTGTTTCACAGCTCAAAACTGTCCAAACGCCTCTTCTAGGCTCTGGGACTGTAGGCTGGGGCTTGTTTCCTGGGACCCAGGTCCCTCCCTCTCCACCAAACTCTCCTCCCGCCACACGGGTCTCTCCGGGCTGCCGTTTGCTCTGGGGAGCTGGGCAGCCCTCTTCGCTATTCCTACCAGTCTCAATGTGGCTTCTTCTGTGTTCCTTGGTTGAAGAGTCCACTTAGTTTTGTTCAAAGTTGGTTTATCCAGGTGATGGTTCTTAAAATTGAGTTATAATCCACTTTGGTTCTGGGAGTTGGAAGTTGGTACGTCCGCCTACTCCGTCGCCATCTTGCTCCTCCGATTATTACTTTCTTTTGGGATTTTTTTCCTCTTTCATTGTTTTCCTTTTCCTAGCTCTTTTATTTCTGTCATCTGTAGCCATTTAAATCTTTTGTATCTATTGTCTCACAGACAACTTTGATTTAGTCATTTTTTAAAAAACACTTTTGCCTTTTTATTCAATTTTATTTCGGTATTCTGTCAGCTTCTTTTAGAATTGTTTGTCTATTTCTATGCAGTATTTATATTTGTGAGTTACAGTGTTCTTTCATTTCTGTAATTTCTTAATTTATGCTGGTGTCTTAAATTGCTTTATTCTGCTTTGTGAGTTTTTAAAAAAGTTTTTTCATAAGCTGAAAGGTTTCAATTATACTTTCTGTATTCTAAATGTTATGTTGAGTTCTGTTTACGATGAAGTGTGTGGGATAACAGGTAGAACCGAAGTGTTTTGTTGTTTACTGTTTCTTGGCTCAGGAGTGCCCTCATCTGTTGCTGTGGTGAAGAGCAGTTTTTAAAAAATTAATGGTACTCTGGATGGTTGGGAGTTCTATATCCTCCTGACTCTGATATTACCACATCTCCTATCTTCAGTCCCTTCCTTCTCTATTTTGTCATCAGACCTTCAAGAGACATTTCCCCCTTCCAAGGGGCCTTTCTCTCCCCTGGAAATACTGCCTTCCCAACACTGAACTCTGTTCCTTTAAGTTTTCCAAGCCTCTGCCTTTCTACTCTCCAGTCTCCAATCACACACACACACACACCCATAAATTAGAAGAAGAGAGGCTTGTTATTAATGCAGAAGTATATTTTTAGAAATTATTAGAAGTACTTTCATACCAGGTTTTCATCAACAGCTGATGATTCAATGTAGACAGTTAAAAGCTGCTCCTTTAAACCCATTTTTCAATAGTTCATATGTAAAAATATATGAAGAATAATACCTCAAATTTAACCATGGCCACCGCTCCCCTTAAATAATAAAATATTACACCTTAATAACATTTAGGTCTCTATGCACTCCCTTCTCAATTGTATTCACTCTCCCCTTTTGGTCTTCTCATAGTTACCTAAATAAGAAATGATATTATTTCACATATTTCAAATTTTATATAAATGTATCCTATTGAAAACATTTTCTGAAACTTGCTGTTTTTTCCTCAATTTATTTTTTAAGATTTTCCATATGGATATATGTCTCTCTCCTTTATTGATGTTTAACCATTGTGTAGTATTCCATTGTATGCCTATAACACAATTTACATATGTATCCTGTCTTTGTAGGCATTAAAATAATTTTTAGTTTTTTTGTTATTAATAATGCTTTTATGAGCAGTCTTACATATGTCGCTTTCCTACACGTGTAAGAAAGTCTATATCTAGGAGTGAAATTTCTGAGTATGTATGAATATCTTCAACTACATAAAATATTGCCAAATTGTTCTCCAAAAGAATTGCAATGAAAAAAAAAATTGCAATGATTTACACTACCAAAGAAGCATATGAAAATTCTTATTGCTCTATATCCTTAATAATACTGTTGTTGCTAAATTTATTTTTTGAAAATCTGTTTATAAAATTACTCTGATTATATTTTTCCAGACTTATTGAAATATAAGTGATATTTAACATTATATGTTTAAAGTGAATTTTATGACATATCAAAGTGATTACCACAAAAAAGTTGAATTAATAACATCACCTCACATAGTTACAATATTTTTCCTGTGATAACTTTTAAGACCTATACTCTTAGCAACTTTCTTTTGTTGTTGTTGTTGGTTTGGATTTTTTTTAGATTTTATTTATTCTTTTTAGAGAGGAGAGAGAGAAGGAAGGGGAGGAGGAGCAGGAAGCATCAACCCTATATGTGCTTTGACCAGGCAAGCTCAGAGTTTTGAACTAGCAACCACAGCATTCCAGGTTGATGCTTTATCCACTGAACCACCACAGGTCAGGCAGCAACTTTCAAATATATAATCCATCACTGTTAACTACAGTCACCATGCTGTGTATTACAACCCCAGAAGTTAATACAATAATCAATACAGTATAGTAATGGCATAAATATAACACATAAACCAGTGGAACAGAATCAAGAGCTCAGAAGTAAACCCATGCATAAGAACCAAGGTAAACCCTGAAAGTTGTCACTTTTTGCCATTAGGAAGACTTTTGCCCCCATAGTCTACTTTTCACTGAGAATTCAAAGCTTAGAGCAATGGTTCTTAACCTGGGTTCTATCAAACCCTGGGGGTTCGATGAGTCACTCTCAGGTGTTCCGAGAAGCCTCTGCTGCAGAGACCACAATAAAGTAATATCGTAATTTGTTGTGAGTTCATGCACTTTGTTAGTTTTGTTCTTTGAGTAAGGTAATGTTCATGCACGGCTCATTTTGTGCACCAGTAAAAAAACATATACCTATGTCTTGAATTTAGAAAAAAAAAATCATATTTTATTTATCACTAAAGAAGGGTTCGGTGAATATGCATATGAAACTGGTGGGTTCGGTACCTCAAAAAAGGTTAAGAACCACTGGCTTAAAGAGAGGCTTTATGTAGAGGACTTTATGCAGAGGACTCTGTTCTACATCACCCTTGACATCTTATGTGTGTTTTTTTTTTTCTTGACATAGGCAATAGGCATTAAAGTAGCCATTTCATGAGCACATGCTCACTACTTGAATTTTGTTTCTTCTTTTCATTCCAGGTATTCCCTTTTATTGTGAGTTAAATTATGCATTTAATTATATGTGTGCTTCATGAAGTATCTTGTAGTTGGAGAGTACTTTTCAAATATTTAGCCTGTTGCATTTTATGCTATCGCAATTTCTCAGTGAATTCTAAATCTTTCATGTCACTGGATTTGCCCTTTTCTATTCATTCCTTTGAAATTATTTGCATCACATTAACTTGAGCCCCTTCATAACATCATAGTATCTCACTTGCTGTCTGCTTGCGTTCACTTGTGCTTCTCAATCTCCAGTGCACTGCATCAGGCTTGCTGGGAGAGAAAGTCGCTTTGAAGAACCTTTGAACAGTGACATCTACCAGATAGTTGATGAAATCGTTGGTGCTCTGCTGCCAGTCCTCCAGGATAAACCATTTGCATTTTTTGGCCACAGGTATTTAGAATCTGTTTTAAAAGGTGTTTCCTCAATCAAAAGTCCTTGTCTAATGTGGTTCTTTGTGTCTTGTGAGAGGCATACCTTTTGTATTGGTGACACTGCTTCATCACTGCTTGAAGGAGTGATTTGAGTAAATACAGTAATAGCAGTTCTCAAACAAGACAGTCATCGTGAAAGAAATTGCGCAGAAGGGACCATAAAGACGGAAATGCCAGGTGCAGAATATGCAAATCCTGGGCTCCTTCTGGCGTCTTCTCTTTGGAAAATAGCCCTAGGGCCCTGGCCAGTGAGCTCAGTGGTAAAGCATCGGCCCAGTGTGTGGAAGTCCTGGCTTTGATTCCCCACCAAGGCACAAAGCAGAAGCACCCATCTGCTTCTCCAACCCTCCCCCTCTCCTTCCTCTCTCTCTCTCTCTTCCCCTCCCGCAGCCAAGGCTCAATGGGAGCAAAATTGGCCCAGGCACTGAGGATGGCTCCATGGCCTCCACCTCAGGTGCTAGAGTGACTCTGGTTGCAACGGAGCAATGGCCAAGATGGGCAGAGCATCGCCCCCTAGTGGGCATGCCGGACAGATCCCAGTTGGGCACATGCGGGAGTCTGTCTCTCCATCTCCCACTTCTCACTTCAGAAAAATCCAAAAAAAAAAAAAAAGAGAGAAAAAGAAAAGGAAAATAGTCCCAGGGTGTTTAATGATTATGACCAGTCACAACTCTTTAAATTGGCCAGTTTGCATAGTAATTATGTCTTTAAGAAAAAAAAAAAAAGAATAAGGACTTGTGAAATCAAGATTAGAGCACCAACTTTATTCCACTTATTTTGAATTTTAAAAATTATATAAATAGTATGTGTTAGTTTGTATAATTATAGGATTATAACCTGAACCCTAGAGCTTTGGCTTTCTCTTAGGTTGACCAGGGACATATTCCTTTTCTTCTTGAATCAGTTTTCTTCTCTGTAAAGCTGGAATTAATAATAGTTCTTTCTTGTGGGGATTAAATAAATAATGATCATAAATTATTTGGTATGTGGTAAGGACTCACTAAATTTTGGTTTAGCATATTATACAATTTTTACAGATATAGTCAGGCAAAAAATGAAAAGTATTTATCACTCTAGAAAGTTACATATAAGGTCCTGTTTTATATCTATTCCTGACTGTTGCTATGGTTGTAAAGGTCACAATGCTTCATGAGTTGTTTTACCAATCTCCCTTTGTGGACATAAGAGTTTTATCTTTTTCTGTTATAAAAAAACACATCAGTGAACATTTTTGTAGCAAATTTAGTGTATATCTCATAAGTTTCTTAAGAATAATTTTCAGAATTTAGGTTAAATGATATGTCCATTGTTAAAGCTATTGATACTATATTTTCAAATTACCTGCAACTTACACTTCATCAACAATGAACATAGGGCTGAGTTTACTTTTTTCTCCTCTAAGATATTTACCCCCAAAATATCTCTGGCAGTATTGTCTACAAAATATATCTATCTAACGTCTACAGCAATTCACAAAATTTTTATTCCCAGTACTGCTTTAATACTTTTAAAAAGCATTGAGATAAAGATGTGGTACATGTATACAATGGAATACTACTCAGCCATAAGAAATGATGACATAGAATCATTTACAACAACATGGATGGACCTTGATAACATTATACTGAGTGAAATAAGTAAATCAGAAAAAAGCTAAAAACTGTATGATGCCACACATAGGTGGGATACAAAATTTAGACTCCTGAACATAAATAAGAGTGCAGTGGTTACCAGGGGAAGGGGGAAGGGGAAAGGGGTAATGGATGGATATAAAGAGGGACAAATATAAGGTGACAGAAGATGTTTGACTTTGGGTGATGGGTATACAACATAATCGACTGTTCAAATGATGTGGAGATGTTTACCCAAAATCTATGTCTCTTGTTGATCAACATCATCCTCTTAAATTTAATTTTCTAAAAAAAACCCAACAAAACATTGAGGACCTCAGAGAGTTTTTGTTTGTGTGATATGTCAACATGTACTAAATTAGAAATTAAAACTTAGATATTTTAAATATATTTAACTTAACAAAATAATATTAATAAACCCGTTTGTGTTGACATAAATAGTATATTTTTAAGTAAAAGACTGTATTCTACCCAAAATAGTAGTGAGAGGCATAGCATTGATTTATACTTTTGTAAATCTGTTTAATGTCTAGCTAAATAGAAGGCAGCTGGAGTCTCATTTCTGCTCTTGCATTTAAACTGTTGCAATATCCCACATCATGTAGCATCTGGAAAACTCAACTATACACTCAGGAGGGAATAAAAGTAAAAAAGCATAATAACAGTTTGGTATTACAGTACTGTGAAAATAGTTTTAACTTCAAAGACCACCTGAAAAGTTCTCAGTAATTCCCAGACCATACTTTGAGAATTGCTGATAAATACTACCAAAGACATAGTGAGAGAGAACTGGAGGAAGAAAAAGAAATTTAAACGAATTTCAAGACATTGTAGAAATAAGTACTAAATCTTAGACTAAATAATTTAGGATGTCTTGAAACACTTTTTGTGCTGATATAAATCATTGAAAGTATACCTTCTATAAATACATTTACTATTCAACTAATTCATGCTTTCCTTTGCCTTTTGTCATGATCATTGCTAAGTTTACAGTCTTGGTTCTTATTGATTTTCAATGTATTGTCATGAGTTTTTTGAACAGTTATTATCGTATTTTTCTTTCCCAAATTTAGTATGGGATCTTATATTGCTTTCATGACTGCACTACACTTAAAAGAAAAACATAACTTAGAGCTGATGCATTTATTTGTGTCAAGTATGACTCCTCCTCATGTGAGTAATTTTATTTTCCTTAAGGTGGGTGGTGAAGAGGGGGGAAGTGAGGGGGCAGAGGAGAAATCACATCATTAATTCTTTACCTGGTGAATTCTGCTCCAGTATGGGGACGATGGTGGGGATCCTACTGGCTAATGAAAAAAGCCCTCAAATCCCTTTCAATACCATCTTTCCTTTTCTCTGAAATGCACTTTGTTTCCTGGTCAGTGCCTGCAATGTCCCTGGTATCTCCAAGTTAATATTGACCCAAAGTGCTTGTTCTTTCATCTGGGTCAGCTGAAACTTAATCAACTTTCAGCTAAGTAACTGGATCAGAGCCTGGAAAGGACCTGAAACCTCCAGAGGGGAAAGTGACATCAGCATTTGGAACCACTCTCGCCTTTAGAGTCCTGCTGCTGTTCCTGCTGCTCCACTCTTGCCCTTGGCTCTCCTTTCCCCATCCAAAGAAAGGCCCCAATTGCCGTGTTGATGGCATCAGGACAGTGGGACTACTAGTGCAGAGGAACTTTCTTCTCCTTGCTTTAAAATAAAATAGGTCTTCTCCCAAACCTGTAGATAAAGAGGTCCCTTGCTGAACCTTGACTTAATATTTCCCTTAGATAAGGAGCTTTCTGTTTATGAACAAGTACATTATATGAAATATTAGACTTATGTTGTTAACGTTTCATGTCAAAGGCCAAACCTTACATTCCCGAACGGAGAGAACTGTCAGAAGAACAAATTCGGGCTCTCATTCTGAGTTTTGGAGGCACTCCCATGGATTTTTTTAACAACAAGGAACTTTATGAACAATATGTTACCAGACTGGAGGCAGATGTGCGCATTATTAAAAATCACATGTAAGTAACTGAGATAAGTGGTTGTTTGTTTAAGTTTTTTTTGGTTTTTTAATTTATTTTTATTTATTCATTTTAAAGAGGAGACACAGAGTGAGAGAGGGAGAGAGATGGAGAGAGAGAGAGAGAAAGGGGGGAGGAGCTAGAAGCATCAACTCCCATATGTGCCTTGACCAGACCAGTGCAGGGTTTTGAACTGGCGACCTCAGTGTCCCCAGGTCGACGCTTTATCCACTGCGCCACCACAGGTCAGGCTGTTTGTTTGTTTTTTAAGAAACAATTATCTATAGAAAAATGTGGACTGGCAGTTTTCTGAGTCTGCTTATACAAGAAGACGACATCCTAAGAATTGGATTTCATTTTCTTGGGGCCACCTGTGATATTTTTTACTGGCTTAGAATGGCACCTGGGCACAGAAATTGTATCAATAGAAGATGAATAGATACAAACAAAACCACACACACATGCGTTTTGTTTTAAACATGCATGTGTGTGTGGTTTAAAACATATGTTTTATCATATAACAAATATTTGTTGAATAAACTCATGCCACAGCATTCTCATCTCAGAGAGATCAGCAGAAACTGATCTTTACTTTTTCAGTCATGTGGCAGCAAACCAGGGGAGGAAGGAGTGGCTGGCTTCTTTATGAACTGGGTTCTAGAACTCATTTAGCTCCATGACACCTGACCATCGCTTTGTCCCATGCTCATGAGATACGTGTATTGATGCTTGATTCTTCTGTTAGGACCAAAGTCCTAACATTTTGTAAAGCCTTTCCAATAATCAAAACCTACCAATGGCTCTTCCTCACCTAACTTCAGCATAACTTCACCAGCCTTTGGCCTTTAGTCATCATTAAATTCTAGCATACATTTCTTCTATTTCACCTGGGCTTTGTCTCCTCCATGTATATTTCTAGAAAGCAGATGTCTGAGCCTATTTTCCTTTTATTTCCTCCACAAAGGCTAAAACTAAACATAGGGCCACCATGGGCAGTGTGAGTTTACACAAATACTTACAAAACGTGGAACCTATTTGAAACACCTGAGAACAGAAACAATCCGACTCAGCTATGACATGTCCCTCCATTCATATGACTATGACTGCCCATCTCCAGTCTCTAACAAAGTTCACCAGCTCTCCCCTAGGTGACCCAAGTTTATTCACCTCTTTCCATTTCTGTCCCAACCATTGTTGCCAAGTGTGATTCTCACAGGGATAAGTTGTCTGTGACCCTGGCCTTAGAACAGAGTCAGAATCAAAGAAACATCAGTCTGACATCACCGCCCCCAAAATGGAAAAGCAAGCCCAGTCACTGTGGACAGCCAGTAACATAATGTAGGCTAATTCTAGATTTTCAAAATTAAGGGTCACACAATGTTTAAACATGCTGTCTGTAGACTCTGCCAACCAGGATCAAAGCCCTGTGTCCATGGCTTACTGACTGCAAGATTCAGAGCAAGTTAAACAGTTTGTGTCTCACTTGTCAGAAGAAAGGATCAGAAAAACTTCCTCTAGGTGTTTTGTGAGGACTAAAGAAAGTCAGGCTGGCAATGCAAACAACCATCACAATTTAAAAAAAACAAAACACAACCAAAAATTCATTACTGAAGGCTGTTGTGGCGTTAACATTTGTGAGTAGAGCCTTGGCATGTCAACGGTGGGCCACATTCAACACAGTCCAGCAGAGAAACTGAAATAGGTTTATTACAGGTCCTGGAAGAGGGCCGCAGCATGCATGGAGGGGCTGCCAGGGAGCTTAGGGCCAGGTGTAGGCAGAGAGTGTGGCAAGACCTGGGGCACATACCTTTATTAGTGTCTGTGGGTAGAGTGCTTTGGGATTTCTGGCCTAAGGCCAAACTGGTCAATTCAAACCAAAAAACGTGAGGCTTTAATAAGCTTCACAGGGATGTTGTCTAAGGGACACATGAGGGGAAGGCTCTGGGAGAGACTTGATCACAAGGTCTGTGGTGAGAGTCCTATCAGGGACCTACCCTGACTTGTGACTCGTGCACTCACAGGCGGGATAGTCAGTTAAAGAGCCCACAGGCTGCGTGGCTGCACGGTGTGGGTGCTGGGGCGGCCGTAGTTTACAGTAGCTTAGCAAAACTGCCAGTAGCTCTCAGAAGAAACCTCCCCAACACCAAAATAAAAGATAAATCCCTCCCAGGGATATTGCACTCATACGATATAGAAAACCTTCTTAGCGCTCTCTTCTCGTCCCCAGTGAAACAGTGGGCAACAGCTACCCACAACTATTGGCTTCCTTTCTCCAAACTGCAAGCTTTCCCCCAACCCTGCTCTCTGGGTTCTTCTTCCCTCTCCACTCCTGCTCCTTCTGTGCTCTTAGTCTGTTCTCTCTTCTGGTCTCTGCAACTCTCAGTTGTTCCCAACATAAATAAAGTCAGGTCCACAGAGGGTCCCTCATTTGTCTGCCTTTCCATCGCCGCCATGCTCAGAGACTGGTGAACAACACGGAATCTGTGACCCTGGGAAGCTCTGCCAGCTCCCAACTCACTCTAGCTGTCCTGTTCTCCCGCTTGGCTCAATACATGTATGTTTCTGTTGTGATTAAACTAGAACTGGTAGAACCAACTCAGGGGACCTGTGTGCATGAACCAGCTTTTGTTCTGTTGGTCACAACCCTCTCTGGATCATGGAGAGCTGGTCGTTTCTGGAGAATGGCAGTTAATGGGACTAACTGTAACCAGCCTCACCTTGCATTGGACCAGGGGCCCAGGTGCCATCCAGCTGCTACCTGTATTTTTCTAGAAGTTAGATGATCTTAGAAAATGGCCTGGACCGTAGATAGTCTGACACTGGTTTAAAAAAAATTAAAAAACGTTTGGATTGCTGGAAATAGCCAAAGAGAAAGAAGTGAAGACATACCACATTTCATCCAAGTGACACTAGTAGGAAGTGTCCACAGAATGACTATGAAGTTACTAACTGGCTCTTTTGTTTACAGCTTTAATGCACCAGCTAAGCCCATTCTATCTTGTGACTTAACATGCTTTGTTGGATCTGAAGATATAGCAGAAGATGTAGAAGGTGAAATGACTGATAATTTTGAGTATTTTATTGAGATATTTGTTTGATAATTTTTCAACCAGCAATTACTGCAATGAGTAGAAAAATGGATCCTGGTTTTTTTTTTCTGTTTTTTGTTTTCTAAGTAAATGGAGAGGTATCGTTTGTGTGTAAAATGAGAGAATGCAGGTAGTACCATAGGATACTGATAGGTCTTAGCGAAATTAAAAGTACAGGACTTACAACACATGAGGCCTTGAAAGTAACTCTGCCACTGGTATCAGATCTTTGAAAGTTAATATCTGGAAGTAAATCTTTTGTTGTTTTTTATATGTATCACTTGTTATTAAATCTATAATCTTGTTTATTTTTAGCCTGGAAAGAGTTAACCAGTGGAAGTTTTGATATCCATGTGCGCCCCGGAAATCACTTTTATCTCATGGAAACTTCCAATGAGACCTTCATCAAGAACTACATAAGCAAGTGTCTAGAGCTATCAATGCTTTAGGCCTATTTGTTCTCTTTTTCCTTTTGGTCTTAAAAAGGTCACAGTGATTATATGATACTCTTTATCAATTTTTCAGAAGTAGCTCATTAGCTTTATTCAAGAAATTGGAGAGTTATATGTTTAGTACTGCCAGGTGATTTGTTATATATAAATGTATTTCTCCTTGAAACACCTATGAATCTGAGGACAAAATACAAATGGGTCAAGTATACTTCTGACAGGGTCCTTTGTCTTTGTATTAGAATCTTATTTGAATCTCATCTGTGTGAAGTTTGTCAACAAAATTCCCACTTGGTGCCTGACCAGATGGTGGCGCAGTGGATAGAGCATCGGACTGAGATGCGGAAGACCCAGGTTCAAGACCCCGAGGTCACCAGCTTGAGCGCAGGGCCCATATGGCTTGAGCAAAAGCTCCCCAGCTTGGACCCAAGGTTGCTGACTCCTGCAAGGGGTGGCTCGGTCTGCTGAAGGCCCACGGTCAAGGCACATGTGAGAAAGCAATCAATGAACAACTATGGTGTCGCAACGGCAATGAAAAACTGATGATTCTTAGGGTATATTCCTATAAGTGGGATAGCTGGGTCAAAAGGCAGTTCAATTTTTAATTTTTTGAGGAATCTCCATACTGTTTTCCACAGTGGCTGCACCAGTCTGCATTCCCACCAGTAGTGCAGGAGGGTTCCCTTTTCTCCACATCCTCACCAGCACTTATTCTGTGTTATTTTGCTGATGAGCGCCATTCTGACTGGTGTGAGGTGATATCTCATTGTGGTTTTAGTTTGCATTTCTCTAATGATTAGTGATGTTGAGCATTTTTTTCATATGCCTATTGGCCATCTGTATGTCCTCTTTGGAGAAATTTCTATTCATTTCTTTTGCCCATTTTTTGATTGGGTTGTTTGTCTTCCTGGTGTTGAGTTTTATAAGTTCTTTATAAATTTTGGTTAATAACCCCTTATCAGACGTGCTGTCGAATATGTTCTCCCATTGTGTGGTTTGTCTTTTTATTCTGTTCTTATTGTCTTTAGCTGTGCAAAAACTTTTTAGTTTGATATAGTCCCATTTGTTTATCTTGCCTTTTATTTTATTTGCCCGTGGAGATAAATCGGCAAATATATTGCTGCTACAGATGTTAAGAATACCATAGCACTGTTCGAATAGAAGAAATGCGCCCCCATTTTCATGGCAGCATTGTTCACAATAGCAAAGATCTGGAAACAGCCCAAGTGTCCGTCAGAGGACGAGTGGATTAAAAAGCTTTGGTACGTATATACTATGGAATACTACTCAGCCATAAGAAATGATGACATCGGATCATTTACAACAAAATGGATGGACCTTGATAACATTATACGGAGTGAAATAAGTAAATCGAAAAAAAACTGAGAATAGCATGATTTCATACATAGGTGGGACATAAAAGTGAGACTATGAGACATGGACAAGAGAGTGGTGGTTACGGGGTGGGGGACGGAGGGAAGGGTGGGATAGGGAGGAGGGGAGGGACACAGGGAAAACCAGATAGAAGGTGACAGAGGACAATTTGACTTTGGGTGACGGGTATGCAACATAATTGAATGATAAGATAACCTGGAGATGTTTTCATTGTACATATGTACCCTGATTTATTGGTGTCACCTCATTAAAATTAATAAAAAAAACAATAACTGATGATTGATGCTTCTCAACTCTCTCCGTTCCTGTCTGTCTGACCCTGTCTATCCCTCTATCTGACTCTCTTTCTGTCCCTGTAAAAAAAAAAAAAAATTCCCACTTGGTACTGTTAGGGTTAAATTAGCCCCTATAAAACTCAAATTCCCCTCACCCAACCACTTCCCTGGGCTCAAACCAGAACATTTCCATCCCCCAGTGTAAAACTGCAGTTAATTTGCTTGCTATTCTCTGGCTTACTGGCTTCCTAGCCTTCACTTTGAAATGTAGCAAAAAGTTTACCTTCACAAAAATGTCTGGGAAAGCTTGCATTGGGAGAGACCTGACCATTAGGAGTGTTTAAGTCACAGAAGTTGTGTGTTAAAGCCTAATCACAGACTCAGGTCCCAGCTATTCCTGGGAGACTGACCTCTTGGCTGTCTTCAGAATTTACAAAGGACACCAAGCCTGTGCTACATCAAAGAACTGTGTCTCTGCAGCAGGATTTCCCCTCATCCTGCTCATTGTCAAGTCAGTGATCAGTGCCACAAACCCTGATATGCCAGCAAACGCCTGTAGTAACCCCTATATCTAATACTCCTGCAGTTCGGGAAGGACACCTTGCTGGTCTCAGCCTGCTTGTATCTAGTATCCAGGCACTTTTAAAATAAATTTTCCTTTTGGAACACACCAGCCTCTTGTTTGTGGTTTGTCCCACAGTTTCTACCTTTCAGGTACATGATCCATTTTCCTTTCCCTTCAATTATTTAACAGTGAAAATGACAGACAGGGGATGTGCTGAAATTAAATTGTTTCATCTCTACACTGGGGCTCAAAACGTGAGCTAATGTTTTGAAACATAGGGTCTTCCCATTTAATAAGAAAATGTAACCTACTGCTTGATTAAAGCAAGACAGTCCTAGACAATCATTGTTATCTGCTCTGTTAAGTCCTCAGAACACCTGGAAGCCCTGTCACTCTCCTGATAGGTTACTACTACATGGATGCCTGATGGTTCTGGGTAGCCCTGCTTCTGCCCAGGGAATGACTGACGTTGGTCCAGGGAGAGTCCTCCCATAGATAACCAATCTAGTCTGGCCTTTGGCATACGGGGTGGCCAGGTACCAACGCCACATCCCATAGGTTACATCAGTCTTGTTCTGCGACTCTTTGATGTTGACAAGGGAGGTAGCAGAACAGGACCTAAGAGGGAAAAACGCAGAAACAGGGGAAATGAGCTGAGTCAGAACAAGGAAGAACAAACACTACAAATGGGATCCTCCAATGCCTCCTGATAAGAATGAAGAGGCACTGTGTCTCTGAGCTGCGTGGATCCTGCAGTCCTCAGCGAGCCCGGGACTCCTCTTATTCTCTTGGCATCCTGACTGTCTGTCAGACATCCTGGTTTCTTTCCTTCCTGTGGATCTTCAAAATAAACTCTGCTAGCTGACTGATATAGTTGTGTCTTCCTGATGGCTTAAACTACTCAACCCAGCGTTTATACTAAAACATTAACTTTTCAAGCATTGATAATGTTTACGATCAGACAACATGGGTTCATTATTTTTGTTAACATTTTTTAAATTGTACATAAAGAGTCTTAGTAAATAAGATCAAGGAAAATGCATACAGGAGGTATTTTTCAAAATTTATCAATCCTTTTTAACAAAGTACAAATAATATAAAATTCATTAGGGAGACAGGGCTTTGAGTTCAAATTCACAAAATAAATTTTGGCTAAAAATAGCCTCAAGCAAATGATGTTAAATGTTTAACATATGCTATGCTGTCTGGTATATGACTTCCATTTGGATTCTTGAATTTCTTTTTCTTCTTTTCCAAGTGAGAGAAGGGGAGATAGAGACACAGACCCTTGCATGCACCCCGACTAGGATCTATTGAGAAATCCCTGTCTGGGGCCAATTTTCTGCCCATCTGGAGCCATACCCACAGCACCTGGGACTGACGTGCTCAAACCAATCAAGCTATAGCTGTAGAAGATGGAGAAAGAGAGAGAGAGAGAGAGAGAGAGAGAGAGAGAGAGAGAGAGAAAGAAAGAAAGAAAGAAAGAAAGAAAGAAAAAAAGAAAGAAAAAAAGAGGGAGAGAAAGAGAAAGGATAGGGCAACAGGTAGAGAAGCAGATGGGCACTTCTCCTGTGTGGCCTGACTGAGAATTGAACTCAAGACATCCACAGGCTGGGCCAATGCTTTACCACTGGGCCAACCAGTCAGGGCCTTGATTTTTGTGTGTGTGTGTGTGTGTGTATGTGTGTGTGTGTGTGTCGGAGACTGAGTCAGAGAGAGGGAGAGAAGGGACAGACCGACAGGAAGGGAGAGAGATGAGAAACATCAATTCTTCGTTGCGGTTCCTTAGTTGTTCATTGATTGATTTCTCATATGTGCCTTGACCGGGGGGCCTTCAGCAGACTGAGTAACACCTTGCTCAAGCCAGCGACCTTGGGTCCAAGCTGGTGAGCCTTGCTTAAACCAGATGAGCCTGCGCTCAAGCTGGCGACCTCGGGGTCTCAAACCTGGGTCCTCCACATCCCAGTCTGACACTCTATCCACTGCGCCACCACCTGGTCAGGCTTGATTTTTAATTTAAATAATTTTTAGTTAATATACTCCACAAAAGGAAATCTCACCATGGAGCCAATGCCAGGCTTCTGGGAGTGGACTTTCTCACCTGCCTCTCCACCTAGTGGAGCTGAGGTCCATGTGGGAATGGCTGAGAGTTTTCAAGACCTCAACTGGGAGGACCAGGCCTCTCATTGATGATGTCTTCTCATTGTTGGATTTGGATGTTGACTTCATTGTGGAAGACTTCTATCTTTAGGCAAAACTTAGTAGAAATGAGAATTATTAGTACTTCCCCAAATTTTCCAAATTAGAAATCAAACTAGATATATTGTTAATTAAGCTTTTTATTTTGAGATAATTGTAGATTCACACAGTGGTTGTAAGAAATAATAGAGATACTCAGTTTCCCCTAATGGTAACATACCACAAAACTCCAGTGTGATATCATAACCAGGATACTGACATTCACACATTCAATGTAACATATGGAACATTTGTAGACCACAGGACCCCTCCTGCTGCCCTTTCATAGCCACATCCATGGCCCTCCTTCCCAGCAATCCCTTGTCTGTCCTCTATGTCTTTATCAAGAATGTTACAGAAATGGGGTCATCCAGTAAATGATCTTTTGCAACTGGTTTTTTACACTTAGCATAGTTTCCAGGGAATTATGAATCTAGATTTTTTTAAAAAGTCACATGAAATCCATCTCGCCCTCCAGCCATACCATACCAAACCTGAACCCTCATACAGCCAATGGAGGTACACTGTTTTGAGGATATTTGTAGCATATGAAATTTCAAACAGATTTTTGAACTATTAAAATGAGACTATATTCTTTCAGAAAGCCTGTGTACCAGCAAGAAGGACTGAGTATTGGACCAAAAATTATTTCTAATTCTATGCATTTACTCAGATAAAATTTAACATATGAAGTATAGTAGTTGTATATTTCAATTTGATTTTTTGATTTATCTTAAAAATTTAAAGAAAAATAGCTGATAGTCCAATCATGACCTTTTTTTCTTTGAAGAGCTCTAGATTCATAAGTCTGTCTTTTTTAATAGGCTTTTTTATTGTTAGGTTTTATGTAGCATAAGCTTTAAAGTGAAAGTAGAATAATTACAGTTATCTCGTTAAATTTTTACAACTCTGTGAGACTGGTATTTTTTCCCAACACTACAGGTGAAGTTTAGCAAGGTTAAGAAACTGGCTAAACTAAATCTCAGAGTCAGGACAGGAAAACTCTGGAATCAGGCCCTGTGAACCCCAAAGCTACACAGTGCAACAAAGGAATAGTTTTGTTATTGGTTCTTTAAAACATGTTGACACTAAAACCAGTAACATTAACCAACTGTAAAAAAGCAGATAAGTCTAAAGAGCAAACAATTGTTAATGTTTTGTGCACACACTATCAAAGCAATAATTTTTTTAAAAGAACGTTTTAAATCACCTCTTTGGGTTGATTAGCCTTTGATACATGTGGTGAATCAGAAATCTAAATAAAGATAATTTTTTTGAATGTAAAAAAAACCTGACCTAGTCTTAGCAAATAAAATTTCCTTAAATATGTAGTTTCATCATACCTCTAATTAAGGATTGCAATTCGTGTTACTAGCAAAAATATTCATGATACGTAAGTGTTAATAGGGCATTTCTCCCCTAGTCATGATACCATTACGAAGGCTTCAAGAGGAAAGTTTTCTCAGATGCCAAATCCTAAATTCCGTATTTTTCTATCAGCTCGTTTGCTTTAGAAATATAGGTATTCATGGCATCCTCCTTTGATAACCCTAGAAAGATACAAACAGATTATCTCACCAATGGATGTACTGGGAAGTTAAGAAAGTTTGTTGAACTTATTTAAGAATTAACAACCTTTTTGGAGGTTCCATGCTTCCCACTTAGCTCTGCCTTTTAAATCTAACATTCCTGGACACTCTGCGAAAGAAGGACAGACATACTTTCAGGTTTAGTTTTTATTCTATGCTTCTATAGACATTGCTCAAAATATGTCACTATTTTTAAGATGATCATAAATACCAATATTGATGTCTCCAATAACAGATTGTTTGTAGAGCCCATAGAGTTCTTTCAGTTCTTCATCCTCTGGCCTTGTTTTCAACTTCCTCACGTCCTCAGCTGCCCTGTCAAAATCAGCCTAAAGTGAAGGGGAAAAGGACACAGGGTGTGTTCACTCAGCATATGCAGGCCCATCTGTCTGGGGCTTTTATCACCAAGCAGTATGACATACAGAGGGGGGTTTCAAATAGAAATAAACTACTACTGGATTGGCTCCACCAGAATTATCATAACTTATTCATAGATATCACTCCTGATATATATATAGACAACATATGGCAAATGAAATAGAATTCTGAATACTGACAATGTTCAATTATCTAGGCTTAACAACTGAAAGAGACACAAGTAAATGGGAAAATATCTTGTGATCTTGGATTGGAAGAATTAGTATTGTTAAAAAGTCCATACTACTTTAAGCAACCAAGCAACCTATAGATTCAATGTAATCCCTACCAAAATTCCAGTGGCATTTTTCACAAAAATAGAAAAACAATCCTAAAATTTTTATGGAACCACAAAAACTCCAAATACCCAAAGCAATCTTGAGAAAGAAAATTAAACCTGGAGGCATCATGCTTTCTGATTTCAAACTATATTACAAAGCTATGATATTCAAAACAGTATGGTACTGCCATGAAAACAGGCAACCAGGTCAATGGAATGAAATGAAGAGCCCAGAAAGAAACTTATGCATATATAGTCAATTTAATATACAAGAAAAATGCCAAGAATATACAATGGGGGGAAAGAGAGTCTCTTCAATAAATGTTGGGAAAACTAGCCACATGCAAAAGAATGAAACTGGACCACTATTTATACTGTACACAAAAATCAACTCAGAATAGGTAAAACACTTGAATGTAAGACTTGATATCATAAAACTACAAGAAGAAAGCTCCTTGACATTGATCTTGGAGATAATTATTTTGGACTTGACGCATAAAGCACAAGCAACAGAAACAAAAGTAAACAATTAGGACGACATCAAACTATAAAGCTTCTGCACAGAAAAAGAAATCATTAACAAAATGAAAGGAAACCAACCAAATGGAATAAAATATTTGAAAATCATATAGCTGAAGAAAATTATTATCCAAAAAATATATAAATAACTCATATAATTCAGTAACAAAAATCAATCCAATTAAAAAGTAGGTGGTAGATCTGAATAGATACTTTTCCAAAAAAAGACATACAAATGGCCAACAGACACATGCAAAGTTGCTCAACATCAATAAACATCAGAGAAATGCAAAACACAATGAAAGAGCACTTCACACCTGTTGGAATGGCTCTTATAAAAGAAAACAAGGGATAATAAGTGTTGATAAGGATGTGAAGAAAAGGGAACCATTGTCCTCTGTTGGTGGGAGTATAAAATGGTGCAGCCACTATAGAAAACAATATGGAGGTTTCTAAAAATATTAAAAATAGAACTGCCATATAATCCAGCAATTCCACTTCTAGGTATTTATCTGAAAGAAACAAAATCTCTATCACAAAAAGACATCTGCACCTTCATTTTCATTGCAGCACTGTTTCCAATAGTCAAGACATAGAAACAACCTAAGTGTCCATCAACAGATAAATGGATAAAGATGTATACAATGAAATATTATTCAGCCATAAAAAGGAGACAGTCCTGCAATTTGTGACAATATAAATGTACCAAGAGCATTATGCTAAGTGAAGTAAGTCAGACAAAGACAAATACTGTATGATCTCATACATGGAATATAAAAAACAAAACTCGTACAAACCGAGAACAGTTTGGTGATTACAGAAACAGGGGGTTGGGGGATGAGGAAAATAGGTGAAAGTGGTCAAAGGTTAAAAATAATGTGGCCCTGGCCTATTGACTCAGTGGATCGAGCATCAACCCAGTGTGTGAACATCCTGGGTTTGATCCCTGGTGAGGGCACACATAAGAAGTGACCATCTGTTTCTCTTCCTCTCCCTTTCTGCCTTCTCTTTCTCTTCCCCTCCCACAGCTAATGGTTTGATTGGTTTGAGTGTTGGCCCCAGGCACTGAGGATAGCTTGGTTGATTCAAGCATTGGCCCCAGACAGGGATTGCTTGGGTAAATCCTGGTTGGGACTCATGCAGGAGTCTAGGAGTCTGCCTCACTATTTCCCCTACTATCTCGCTTACTAAAAAAAGAAAAAGTAACATTTTTCCTGTAAGTTAAAAGTATATAAATAAAAGTTCCTATTAAAAATCATTTAGCTTGAGTAGGTGGTGGCCCAGTGGGTAGAGCGTCAGCCTGGGACACTGAGGGCCCAGGTTTGAAACCCCAGAGTCGCTGGTTTGAACACAGGCTTATTCATCCAGCTTCAGTGCGGGGGTCGCTGGCTTGCGCATGAGATTATAGACATGACTCCATGGTCGCTGGCTTGAGCAAGGGGTCACTGGCTTGGCTTGAGCTCCCGGGTCAAAATACAGATGAGAAGCAATCAATGAACAACAACTAAAGTGCTGCAACTCTGAGTTGAAGCTTCTCATCTCTTTCCCTTCCTGTCTGTTTCTGTCTCTGTCTCTGTCTCTTTCTTGCTAAAAAAAAAAAATGTTTAATCACATTATACTCAATGAAGCTTTCTCAATCACCCTCACAAATGCTTTCTTCATTTCTTCCTAACTATACTTTATTATATGTAATAGCTTTGCTATTAATTAATTAATATCTTGTTCAGGGCATATGCCTCCCACATTCTTCACCTAGAGGCTAGCTACTGAGGGCAGTATTTCTGATTTCATCAACAAAACTTGCAAAACTTATTCCAACTGGTTTACAGAAAAGAGAAGTTGTTCAGCCAACTTAGAGCTGACTAGTGAGAAGAAACTGGCTTCCTAGAAGTTTTATCTACAAATATTCTGAGTTATAAATGTTGTCCTCCCATCATGAAAACCATGAGCTGGTTTTCCCAACAACTCAGGCTGGCCTAGGACCCTCAGCTCAAGACTGGGTCAGTAGCTACCCCCTTGACATATTGCTCACAAGGACAAATGCTTCTAGAAACTTGGCTCCTGTCCCCTTTTTACTTATTGATTTTTTTAGAGAGAGAATTGTGGGAGAGGGGTGAGAAACATCAACTTAGAGTAGTGGTTGCTTCTCATATGTGCCTTGCCCAAGCAAGCCCCGGATTTTGAACCAGCGACCTCAGCATTCCAGGTTGACACCTTATCCACTGCACCACCACAGGTCAAATGTCCTGTCCCCTTTTTGACCTCTTAGTATTATACAAAGGCTATGGTGATCCTTTCCTTAACAAAATTTTTCCATTACTTTTTAATAGACTGTATTTTACCTTATGTTATTTGTTTTAAGGCACGGAAAAGCAGGAATTGTCAGGTACCAAACAAAACAGTCTCAGTGAGGCATTCTACCCCTACCAGAGCGCTCTTCTTTTTTTTTAAATTATTTATTTATTCATTTTAGAGGAGGCGGGGAGAGAGAGAAGGGAGGAGGAGGAACAAAGGAGCATCAATTCCCATATGTGCCTTGATCAGGCAAGTCAGGGGTTTTGAACCAGCAACCTCAGGGTTCCAGGTCAATGCTTTATCCACTGCATCATCACAAGTCAGGCGCCAGAGCTCTCTTTTGATCCAAAGAGAAAGCAGATAGCTCCACTGTAAGTTTAGAACCCCAGTGATGTCAGCAGAGTTGCTGGATAAAATTTCCATCCAGTGTCAAAGACAGGAAGACAGTAGCACCGCTGAATAGTTGTTTTGTAATGAGCAAAAATCACTTGCAAAGGGGGGAGACCAGAGTCTCCAACTTAAATAACCTTGAAGATGGCCTGCCTCCTAATTATCCCCTACAGGAATCTGAGAAGCATGTGTGCATGTGACAAGGAACAACCCCCACCCCCATCCCCAGTGCCTTATCTTTCTGTCTCTAGGAAATTGTCAGCTACATCACACAGTGTCATAGTTAAGGACATAGACTCTGAAGCTAGACTGCCTTAGTTTGAATTTCAGCTTCATCACTTCAGATCTGTGTGACTCTGGCCAAGCTCCATAACCTCTGTTTCTTCATCTATAATATGGGTCAATAACATCACCTATCTATAAGGTTGCTAGGCAGATTTAAATAAGCTAACACATAAAATAGTGCCTGGCACATAGTGACTGGTCAATAAAGTTTAACTACTTTGTTTTATTACTATTTGTTTTATTATAAAGCTCTTTGAGAAAAAAAAAACACACTTGTTTTAGAAAAAACTGAAAAAGGTATTCACAATGAAGACATAAAAAATACGTTTTTATAATTTAACAAAGACTACAAAATTGTTTTTACACATTCAGTTTTGTATGTAATATAAAAAAATAAAGACTAAAAAAAAAAAAAAAATAAAGACTAGAAAGAAGTATTTTAAAATATGTAAAAATTACCTTTGTTTATTGATAAGCTTTCTAGTTTTTTAATACTTTCTATACTCTCCAAATCTTCTATAATGTGCATGTATTGTGTCTATAACAAGGACAAAATGAAAAGGCTACATCAGTGGCAGGGCTTCCTGAGGGCAAGGCAGGCAAGACAACTTAGAGAAGCTTAGGGTTCCTCCCCTTCTGGTCTATTGGGTGTCTCCAGTGTTCCTGTTTGTTGTAGAGTCTCAAGTCATTTTCCAGTGACAGCAACTCAATTCACTTTGGTAAATTAAGCCTGGATTAGAATTTTAAGGTTTCTCAAAAATCATGCTAACTAGGCACCCTGCCTTTCAGGATGGAGTTTCTGGAAAATTGTTCTTCATATTATGCACAAGCCAATGAAAGTCTCAGACCTTCTCTGGAGAGGAGTGCAGTGGCTGACACAGTTTCATGGCGGTGTGTGTGGGGTCCCTGTCCCTCCTCCCTCCCCAGGTGGAGAGCCCATCCCATAGCAGGCCTCAGGATCATTCTGTCTTTCCAGCACACCCTTCACTGGCACCTTGACTTGGCACATTTCTACTCTGTGGTGTGTGGCTCACATGTTCCTTCCTCTACAAGGACTTTCCCCATCCAACCACAATAAGCTCTATTGGAAAGAACACTGGCCTTGCATCAGGATGTCGGGCTGAATTCCATCCTTGAGACACACTGCCATGGGGTTCTGGGCAAGCAGCTAAGCTCCTCTGAGATTTGGCTTCTGCTGAAAAAATATCCTGTCAACCTCAGTGGGAAGGCATTAGGATAAGACAATTAAGAATGTAATTATTTTTATTTTACTCTGTTGATTCTGCTTGCCCAGAGCGCATCACTTGTATCAGACTACTTATTTAACAGATGTATTGGCTGGGCAACCAGGGGTGAACAGGGCAGCCACCTTTCAAGGAGCTCAGGATCTCGGGATCTCAGGAGATGAGGTCAATAAGGACCATGTGATATCTGGGTGCTCTGGAAACAAAGAGGAGGGAGTGGCAGCAGGTGTAGAAGAAACCTTCCCAGAGGGACTAGAACTTGGCTGAGCTGGAGCTCATGTGGGATAGACAGGGACAGCGTTTATTACCTCTCAGCATAAATGCTGGGTGGGATGTACTTATTTGTCCCCCACATATCCACAATAGAGGGCAGATATAAATATTCATCTTGGCAGCAAGAGCTGTGCCTTACAGAGTGCTGGCAGGTGGTACAGCCTATGTGAGGCCCTTGTTGAATAAATGAATACATGAATGGATCTGAGGAGAGTCTGAGAGTTATAGGTGAGAAGCAGCTTTAAATGTACAGCTGTTTGCATTAAATTCCTAAGCATTCTGGGCAAAACGGAACGTTGTGATATTCCTATGCTACTGTGGAGCTGGGCTCACTGCTGTTGGTAAATTTTTGCCTCTTCAGAGCTAACTGTCCTAGAGCTGGTCCTCAATATCCTGGCTCAATGCATATGTGCATCATTTCTTGGCAGCTCTGGTGGACAGTCTTCAAAACAAACTGCCTTTAGGCCCCCCCCAAACTCTTTCCTATTCATGTGTTCACCACAATGACCCCTGACCAAACTCCTGGTGGAGCTGTAGCCCCAGTGTCTGCATTATCACTTACAGAGGCTGCATCCTGCCTTCTCGGAGATGGAAGTGGTCTCTTACCACCTAGAAACTCTGACCATCCTGGTCTCTGTGTAAATTTCCTTTCAGATTCTACCACTGCTGAAGACAGCCCCTGAGAGTGACTTTCACCTACTCTAGCTTTACTTTCTGAAGCCAAAGACCATGCTCATCCATGGATAATAATACCTTTGTGAGCAATCCTTTCCCACTGAGAAACTGAATTAGGAAGAGCGTAAATTCTCACACTCAAGGAACTGCACAGTTCTTAGGTTGTGAAAAGGTATGTGTGGAGGGAAAGGGGTTAGTTATGTGTCAATTGTAAAATCGCGAATTCCCTAGCCTCAAAAACATGAGTTTTCTTGAAGAAGCAGTCCGCCTTGTATTTTCATTATCTAAGAAAGAAATATGTTTAGTTTACATGACTGTCAGCTCACCTAAAAGCTTTGTTGCAGAAGTAAACATAATTCTAAAACAAAATTTGAAGATTATAGCTGATTAGAAATCCCACTTTTTTCCCAAACAAAACAAAGTACTAAGCTAAAAAGGAAGAAATTCTTGTCATCGAAAGATTTGATTATTTCAGGGAAAGTTCAATATGCATTTATGTCATCCCCCCAAAAAAATACCACACAAAAAAACTAAGGTTCAAGGACACGCTTATCTTTATCTGACACTCAGCACATGCCAGGTAGTTTTAAATGTTCTATACATACAGTTCCTTTAATCATGACATTGCCTCTCCTCCATTTTTAGATGAGGAAAGTGAGGCACAGACAGTTTAAGTATGTCACAGGCTAATAAAGGGTAAAGTTTAGATGTGAAACCGCTGGCTCTGGAGTATGTGTCTTTGCCCACCATAACATAAAGAATGCTTAATGAAATGAGCCATGCTCATTCCATGAAATTGTATGCAGATATTTTGAGATTATACTTTCAAAGAACATTAAATGATGACAAAATGAACAAAAATGTATATATATGGTAGTATAATCAGTGTGTCTATATACAGCCACCTATTTGTACATACATATGTGTACATAAATATGCCTGTGTGCACAGACGTGCGCACATACACATTTCTGGCACATTTGAGAAAGTAACCCATTACATCAGCAGTGGTCATCACCTGGGATAAGGAATTAATCACAGTTTTTACTTTATGTTTGTTCTCTTTCCTCAAAATTCCCACCCTGAACATACATATTTTTCACATATCACAACAACAGTATTTTTAAATCCTAGTTTTACAGATACCTGCCCCTGCTGAACAGAGCCCCTGGACGTACCGGGAGCAAAGCGGCGCGAGTGAGACGCCAGACGCGCTTGTCCCCGCTTCCGTCTCCAACAGGAGCGAGTCGTGGAGCAGGGCCCTGTGGTCCCTCCCGAGCCACCCGACGTCCACCCTCCCTGGCGCTCGTGCCTACTTTGCGTTTAACCATTTCCCGGGGTTCACAGGGGTTGCCTTAAGGAACTCTGGCTAGCCGTCAACAAATGGCACCGGTGCGATCCGATCTCCACGGCAATACGCGGGCGCCGGCGAAGGGGTGAAACCGTGGGCGGCCCACTGGTGGAAAGGACGCAAAGCGCGCCCCACGCCCCCGTGGGCACGTTCTCCCCGAGGCCCGCTCATCCTCTGGCTCACCTGCAGGGACATAGTGGTGGCACCTGCCGCAGCAGCACTCCAGAAGCTTGTTGCTCTGACCTACGTCCCGCCGCTCTTTAAAGGGCTGCGCGCCCCGCCCGCCAGCTCCCACTGGCCATCCGCCTGGGAGGGCGGCGCCAGGCGGTGAGCGGCCCGAGGCGCCCGTTGCGGATGCAACGGGGAAGGTAAAGGGAAAATTTAAATAAGTTCCTCTCCGCTCTTGGCTCGCTCACTGATTCTTTCTCAAGATGTTTGCATGAAATCCAAAGAGGTGTCCCCGGGCACAGCCCTCGCTTGAGATTCCTTTTTTATAAATATACCTTGTCCTCCCCATAATTCCTGGAAACCTGGACGGTAGACAGCGTTTGTTCAGACCTCCCGCGTCTCCGCACCCGTCTCTGCACACAGCTCATCGGAAACGAAAAAGGCTGGGAGTTTGGGTCTTTTTCTACTCTTTGTAAAGCAAAAACACATTCTGAACAAGTGCTGCAACCACCCTAACTAGTTTTCAAAGGCACGGGGACTATATCCCTATTCAATCTGACCCCATTCTTCAGGGGGAACAAACCCAATGTGATTCCAAATCTGCAGACACACAGAATGGGGTGCTGATTCAAATTCGATTAAATTTTCAAAGAACTGGAGCCAAATTTCTCGGTCAAATGAGGAGTTAATTTACGGTTTTTCACTTAAATAGAAACATTGTGCTGTAAGGTGACTGGGAGAACCCACAGGGTCAGTGTCAAGAAAGTAAGTTACTGATTTGAAATGTCTAACGATGCAACAACGTCTAACGATGCAAGGGACGGAGAAGAAAAGTCCCAAAGCATTTTGGATTGTTTTTGCACAAAACTACATTTAAAAAATATCTGCTTGTTCATGTAAATCCATTGGTTTTCAATTTTCTCCTCAAAAGTATTTTCATAGTGATATTAGTGAATTGCCAAGTAAAGATAAAAAGCAAATGTTACAAAACATACTGGGCACAATTTTTGTGTTTTTATTTTTATTTAATTTCCAGACAATGGGTAATGCATGCTGGGTTCAAAGGCAAAGGGCAGCTTCAGAACAGTGAACACTTCCTCTGCTTGGGAGAGTCCTGTCTATAGTGTCAGCAGGGAGATACTGCAGTGAGGGCAAGATCTGTGTCTATCTGCAACAGAGGCATTTTGGCATTATAGCTATTTTAGGAAATCAGGAAAAGGGGAGAGGGAAGGCACTTCTGCTGTTTTATTCTCTAAGTCGAGAATCTTCTTCTTTTAAAGACTCTTTTCAGAGTACGTTCTTCTCTTGAGTTGTCATTCCTAGACGTAATGTCAGAGCCATGTGTGTCTTGTCTCTAGGAGCAGGAAGGAAGAAGAGATAATGAAAATATTGATGTCCTCTGTCCAGTATAGTAAGTACAGTAGAAACTCAGCTTTCTGGAACCCATAAGGAGTCAATATGGACAGAAAATCAAGTTTTTGGTTTTTTTTTTTTACTATTTTATTAAATATTACTTATAAACCAGCATACATACACATATAATAAAAAATTTTATATTAAGGGCACATTTATGAACCAATTAAGTTTTAAGAAATTGTACATTACTTTTATCTTTGTTATTCTACTGATTTCATTCCATCCTATGCTCCTATTTGTTCATTAATTCATTATTTTCATTCATTCATCCAAATAGTTTAGTTCATGCAATACATTGAGTCCCCACTATAAGCCTGGCATTGTTCTAGATTTTTGAGAGACATCAGTCAACAAAATTGCAAGAATTCTTATTCTTGTGCTGCATTCTGGTAGGAAGTTACAGATGACAAGCACTACAACAAGCAAATTACATATTTATTAAAATATGTTTGGTGATAAGTTTCAAGTTAAAAAAGAACAGAGCAAAAGGAATGGAAAGTTTTGAGTGTGTAGGATGGAGGAGGTGACTTGCAATTGTAAATGGGGTGATCATGGGTCTCTTTGGGAAGATGACATTTAAGTAAAAACTCGAAGGTGAGAGAGCTGACCAGGAAGATCCCTAGGGAAAAGCTTCCCTTGCAAAGGCAGCATCCAGCACAGGGACCCAAATGAATGAGCTTCCCTGGTGATTGAGAGGAACAGCAAGGAACCAGTGTTGCCAGAGCACAGGAGTAAGAGCAAAAGTCAGAGAAAAGGAGATGGAGACCAGCTCATATGAGGTCTTCTTGCACAAAGGCATTTGGTTTTAGTGTGAGTGAAACAAAACCACTGGAGGGTTTTGAGGAAGACTGACATGATGTTGACTTTTTAAAAGGATCATTCTCTTTGCTGTGTTGAAAACATACTACAGGGGAACAAGGTCAGAAGCAAGATCTTTACTGTCATAATAATCCAGGAAACAACTTAAGAGCATCTCAAATCCGGGTGGTAGCAGTGGAGGTAGTGAGAAGTAGTTCTGGATATATTTTGAAGGTAGAGACAACAAAAGTCTCTGACAGATTCTACATGGGGTGTGAAAGGAAAAGAAAAGTCAGGATAACTACAAGATTTTTTACCTGAGTAACTGAAAGGATCATAGGTGGAATTGGTTTGGTTGGTGACAAAGATCAGAAATTCAGTTTTGGACATTCTACTTTTGAGATATCAGACATCCAAGTGGAGATGTCAAGTAGGCAGTTTGATATCCAAGTCTAGTCTGGGTTGGGTATATAAATTTGGGACTCATTTACATAGAAATGATATTTAGAACCTTGAGACTGGATGGCCCTAGAAACTGAAGGTATATAGAGGAGAAAAGGAAAGAGGACTAAAGATTGAGCTGTGGCCAATTCCAGCATTAAGAGTTTAGGGAGAAGAAGAAGAATAAGCAAAGAAACAGGAAGTGGCCATTGAAGTAACAAGAACCAAGAGAATGTGGCATCCCAGAAACCAAGTCAAGAAAGAATAGCAAGTGAGAAAGTATATTAGGGGAGATGAGGACTAAGAATTAATAATCATATCTAGCAGTAGAGTGTTCGCTCAGTGTGTGGAAGTCCCAGGTTCAATTCCCGGCCGGGGCGCACAGGAGAAGCGCCTATCTGCTTCTTCACCCTTCCTCCTGTCCTTTCTCTCTCTCTCTTCCTCTCCCGCTGCCAAGGTTCTGTGAGAGCAAAGTTGGCCCGGGAGCTGAAGATGGCTCCATGGCCTCTGCCTCAAGTGTTAGAATGGCTCCTGTTGCAATGGAGCAATGCCCCAGATGGGCAGAGCATCGTCCCCTAGTGGGAATGCCAGGTGGATCCCAGTGAGGCTCATGAGGGAGTCTCTCTGACTCCTCACTTCTCACTTCAGAAAAAATACAAATACAAATAATAATAATATTAATAATAATAATAATCAGATCTAGGTCATTGTAAAGATCAGCAATTTTCTACCTTTCATCTCATGGTACTCATAAACTAATTACTAAAATTCTGCAGTGCACCAAAAAATATATTTTTTTGATGATCTGACAAAAAATAGGCATAATTTTGATTTATTCAGACCAGATAGCTGTTGTTGTGTTGGCTGTTGTCTTTTTTATTATTATTATTTTTGACAATCTGAGAGAAAAGAGGTCAGCGTCTCTAAACAGATAAGTATTAATGTTTCAAAAATTCTTGCAGCACACCAGATGAAAATCACTAGTTAAGACCACTGATGACCTGTAGTGGCACAGTGGATAAAGCATTGACCTGGAACACTGAGGTGGTTGGTTCAAAACCTTTGGCTTACTTGGTTAAGGCACATATGAGAGTTGATGCTTCCTGCTCCGCCCTCCCCCTTTTCTCTCTCACTGCTCCCCTCCCCTCTCCTCTGTAAAATGAATAAATTTTTTAAAAATCTAAAAAAAAAAAAGAGATCACTGATGATCTGAAGAGAAGTTTTAATGCAGTGGTGGGGTGGGGGCAAAGCCTGATTAGAGGGATTTTAAGAGGAAAAATGAATAGCAATTATAGAATAGTTTTAATGGCTATTCATTTATTCCTCCACCAATATCATGCTGTTTTATTAAATCTTCCCCATTTTGTTCTTCAGGAAGAGTTTTGGCACTTTGCTCTTGTATGTAAATTTTAACATCCAAGAATCAAATTCCACAAAATATAAATTCCTAAGTATTTCTTGGAATTGCATTGAAACTCTGCATCAGTTGGGTGAGAGTAGGGAAGCTGATATCTTGATGACACAGAGTTTTTCTACTCATGGCTCATATATCTTTTTCAGTTTGTCTTATTTAATGTTTTCAGAGTAAGTTTTCTAATTTTCTCTACTGATGTTTTTGCACACCTCTTGTAGATTTAATTCTAATAGCTTTATAGTTTTTAATGATGTAGTAGATAGAGTCTTTAAAAAGATTTCATTGTTTACCTGGTATTTAGAAAAGGAATTGATTTTTGTATACGATCTATCCAGCGGCCTTGAAAAATATTTTATTTTTTAGTAAATTATTTTGTATTTTCTATATAACAAACATAGTCTATGAACAATGACAGCTACATTTCTCCCTTCTTGTTTTTCTGCACTAGCTGGGACCTCCAGTATAAGAACGAATGGGAGTAGTAATAGTGTACATCCTCATCTTGATTCTTAGATGTAATCCTTTCAGTGTTTTGCCATTAAATGTGATGTTTACTGTAGTGGTTCATTATTTATAATTTGGTAAGAATTTGTTTTCATGAATGGAATAGAATTTCATCAAAAAGTTTTCTATGTCTTTATCAGTATGATCACATGATGTTACTCTGTTAGGCTTTTAAAAAGATAGCTTACATTAATTAATTTTCAATTGTTAAGTCAACCTTGCATTGTTTATTCATCTCAACTAGATCTTGATGAAATGTCCTTTTAAAAACGCACTGAACAGCCTGACCAGGCAGTGGCGCAGTGGATAGAGCTTCGGACTAGGGATGCGGAAGACCCAGGTTTGAGACCCCGAGGTTGTAAGCTTGAGCGCGGGCCCATCTGGCTTGAGCAAAAGCTCATCAGCTTGGACCCAAGGTCGCTGGCTCCAGCAAGGGGTTGCTCGGTCTGCTGAAGGCCCGCGCTCAAGGCACATGTGAGAAAGCAATCAATGAACAACTAAGTTGTTGCGACAGCAACGAAAAACTAATGATTGATGCTTCTTACCTCTCTCCGTTCCTGTCTGTCTGTCCCTATCTATCCCTCTCTCTGACTCTCTCTCTGTCCCTGTAAAAAAAAAAAGAAAAGAAAAACGCACTGAACAGTTTGCTACATTTTGAGATTATTTTTGCCTCCACGTTTATGAGTGACATTAGTTTGTAACTTCCTTTTTTCAGACTTTATTCTAATTTTTCATATCACCATTATGCCAGTTCATACAACAAGTTGGAAAGTCATCTTCCCAGTTCTGTATTCTAGAAACAATTGTGTAGAATGGAGAAAATTACAAAGAGAGACAAATATACAAGAGCCAATGACATTTCAGCAGAATTTCCTCTTGCTGCCTCCCTCACTTCCAATCCCTGAGGTTAAAACACACTTTCTTTTTTTTTTTTAATATATTTTATTATTATTAATTCTAATGGGGTGACACCAATAAATCAGGGTACATATGTACAATGAAAAAATCTCCAGGTTATCTTATCATTCAACTGTGTTGCATACCCATCACCAAAAGTCAAATTGTCCTTTGTCACCTTCTATCTGGTTTTCCCTGTGTCCCTCCCCTTCTCCCTATCCCACTCTTCCCTCCCTCCCCCATCCCATAACCACCACTCTCTTGTCCATGTCTCATATTCTCACTTTTATGTCCCACCTATGTATGTAATCATGCTGTTCTCAGTTTTTCTTTATTTCTAATTTACTTATTTCACTCCGTATAATGTTATCAAGGTACATCCATTTTGTTATAAATGATCCGATGTCATCGTTTCTTATGGCTGAGTAGTATTCCATAGTATATATGTACAATAGCTTTTTAATCCACTCATCTTCTGACGGACACTTGGGCTGTTTCCAGATCTTCGCTATTGTGAACAATGCTGCCACGAACATGGGGGCGCATTTCTTCTTTTCGAACAGTGCTATGGTGTTCTTAGGGTATATTCCTATAAGTGGGATAGCTGGGTCAAAAGGCAGTTCGATTTTTAATTTTCTGAGGAATCTCCAAACTGTTTTCCACAGTGGCTGCACCAGCCTGCATTCCCACCAGCAGTGCAGAAGGGTTCGCTTTTCTCCACATCCTCGCCAGCACTTATTCTGTGTTGTTTTGCTGATGAGTGCCATTCTGACTGGTGTGAGGTGATATCTCATTGTGGTTTTAATTTGCATTTCTCTAATGATTAGTGATGTTGAGCATTTTTTCATATGCCTGTTGGCCATCTGTATGTCCTCTTTGGAGAAATTTCTATTCATTTCTTTTGCCCATTTTTTGATTGGGTTGTTTGTCTTCCTGGTGTTGAGTTTTATAAGTTCTTTATAAATTTTAGTTATTAACCCCTTATCAGATGTGCTGTTGAATATGTTCTCCCATTGTGTGGTTTGTCTTTTTATTCTGTTCCTATTGTCTTTAGCTGTGCAAAAACTTTTTAGTTTGATATAGTCCCATTTGTTTATCTTGCCTTTTATTTCATTTGCCCGTGGAGATAAATCGGCAAATATACCACTGCTACAGATGTCGGAGAGCTTGCTGCCTATGTTTTCTTCTAAGATGCTTATGGTTTCATGGCTTACATTTAAGTCTTTTATCCATTTTGAGTTTGTTTTTGTGAATGGTGTAAGTTGATGGTCTAGTTTCATTTTTTTGCAGGTAGATGTCCTGTTTCCCAACACCATTTGTTAAAGAGGCTGTCTTTACTCCATTGTACGTTCTTTCCTCCTTTGTCAAATATCAGTTGTCCATAAAGCTGTGGGTTTATTTCTGGGTCCTCTGTTCTGTTCCATTGATCTATGTGCCTGTTCTTATGCCAGTACCAGGCTCTCTTGAGTATAATGGCCTTATAGTAAACCTTGATATCTGGAAGAGTGATACCTCCTGCTTTATTTTTTCTTTTTAATATTGCTGAGGCTATTCGTGTTCTTTTTTGGTTCCATATAAATTTTTGGAATATGTGTTCTATATCTTTGAAGTATGTCATTGGTATTTTAATTGGTATTGCATTGAATTTATAAATTGTTTTGGGTAATATAGACATTTTAATGATGTTTATTCTCCCTAGCCATGAGCATGCTTCCACTTGTTTGTATCTTCCTTGATTTCTTTTATCAATGTTCTATAATTTTCCGAGTACAAGTCCTTAATGTCCTTGGTTAAATTTACTCCTAGGTACTTTATTGTTTTGGCTGCAATAGTGAAGGGGATTGTTTCCTTAATTTCTTTTGCTGACAGTTCATTGTTGGTATATAGAAATGCCTCTGATTTCTGAGTATTAATTTTATATCCTGCCACCTTGCTGAATTCATTTATAAGGTCCAGTAGTTTTTTGACTGAGACTTTAGGGTTTTCAATATACAATATCATATCATCTGCAAATAGTGACAGTTTTACTTCTTCTTTTCCAATTTGGATGCCTTTGATTTATTCTTCTTGTCTGATTGCTGTAGCTAGGACTTCCAGAACTATGTTGAATAAGAGTGGTGAAAGGGGGCATCCCTGCCTGGTTCCTGATCTTAAGGGGATTGGTTTTAATTTTTGTCCATTTAGTATGATGTTTGCTGTCGGTTTATCGTAGATGGCCTTTATTATGTTAAGGAATGATCCCTGTATTCCCACTTTACTGAGAGTTTTGAGCATGAATGGGTGCTGGATTTTATCAAATGCCTTTTCTGCATCTATTGAAATTATCATGTGATTTTTGTCCTTCCTTTTGTTTATGTGATGAATCACATTGATTGATTTGCGAATATTGAACCAGCCTTGCCTCTCCAGAATAAATCCCACTTGATCGTGGTGTATGATTTTTTTCATATATTGCTGGATCCGGTTGGCTAATATTTTGTTGAGAATTTTAGCGTCTAAATTCATCAGGAATATAGGCCTATAATTTTCTTTCTTTGTGTTGTCTTTGCCTGGTTTTGGGATCAGAATTATGCTTGCCTCATAAAAGGAGTTTGGAAGTCTTTCTTCCTCTTGAATTTTTTGAAATAGCTTGAGAAGGATAGGAGTTAGTTCTTCTTTGAATTTTTGATAGAATTCACTTGTGAAGCCATCAGGCCCAGGACTTTTCTTTTTTGGGAGTTTACTTTCTTTTTTTTTTTTAACAGTGACTCCCACAGTGAATAATTATTTATTTTTCAATTCTGATTAGAAGGGCAGGTCTCATCCTGGCTCAGCTAATTGATGTTTACTACCTCTCTAATACATTTTTTTTTTCTAATGAGTGGGAGAGACAGACAAGAAGGGAGAGAGATGAAAAGCATCAACTTGTAGTTGCGGTACTTCAGTTGTTCGCTGATTGCTTCTCATATGTGCCTTGACTGGGGGACTCCACCTGAGCCAGTGAACCCTTGTTCAAGCCAGCAACCTTGGACTCGTCAGCGACCTTTAGGCCAGTGGTTCTTAACCTTTTTTAAGGTACTGAACCCACCAGTTTCATATGCGCATTCACCGAACCCTTCTTTAGTGATAAATAAAATACGATTTTTTTTTCAAATTCAAGACATAGGTATATGTTTTTTTACTGGTGTACTAAATGAGCCGTGCATGAACATCACCTTGCTCAAAGAGCAAAACCAACAAAGTGCATGAACTCACAACAAATTACGGTATTACTTTAACTGGCCTCCGAGGCAGAGGCTTCTCCGAACCCCTGAGACCGACTCATCGAACCCCTAGGGTTCGATAGAACCCAGGTTAAGAACCACTGTTCTCAAAAAAAAAAAAAAAGAACCACTGTTCTCATCTCTCTCCATTCCTGTCTGTCTGTCCCTATCTATTTCTCTCTCTGTCCCTGTAAAAAAAAAAGGAAACAAACAAACAAACAAAAAAGACATATGGAAAGCAATCATTAAACAACTAAAAGTGATGTAACTGTGAGTTCATGCTTTTCATCTCTTTTACTTCCTCTCTCTTTCTCTCTCAAAATAAATAAATAAAGTATATAGGGCTTATAATTTTGTCTCTAATATGCTTTTTGGTTGCATGTGTTTTATATATTAGTGTCCAGTTAATGTATTCTGCAGCTGAGTTCCTTCTTCCTACTGGGGATACCACTGGTTTCCCACCTAGAAGACATTCCCCTCACCATTTTTGTCAAGAACTCTATGTCACCTTAGTGATGGAGCCCAAAGATGCTCAGGGTAGGTGGGTCTGTCTGCAGAAGAATCATAATTGGCCTAAACCAATCTTTCTTGACTCATTTATCTCTGCCAGTGATTGCTTTAGGTATGGGCATATAACCAATTCTGTCCAATAAGCCATATAAGGAAGTTGTTGGGGATTCTTAAAATTTTCTGATAAAAAGAAAGATACTTATACCTTATACAAGGAGATTGTGTTGGAATGATGACTTGGTGCTGTGACAGCTAAATTGTGACCTCGAGAGGACAAGCTTGAGGGGAAATGCCAACACTCTAAGGATGGAAAAGGGGAAATATAGAAAGCCCTTTGGATTTTGATGATCTGTGTAGCCAAATGACCCAATTCTGGAAAACTTCCAGACTTCCCTGGCAGATAAGAACCCCTATTGAATAACCACTTTCAGTAGGAATATTTTGTTACCTACAGAATGCCAGCATCACATCCCTAAAACTCGATAAAAATACATGCACCGTTATACTATATTTAATACAGATGGTGCATGTAGGTATGAAAAAGCATGTTCCATGCAAAAAAGTGATCCCCACTTTTCTCTTAGGCAAGTAGAATATTTACTATGCTCTGGCCCAAGCTTTCTTATCAAGTGAGGGACTAGCCATGTCTGAGACAACAGACAAGCACTGTTTTTTGTGTGTGGTAAAATATATGTAACATAAAGTTTATTATTTTAACCATTTTTAAAAATTTTAATATATTGTATTTACATACATTCTAGTGTTCCCCTGAATACATACCTCCCTGCTCCGTGTTCCCCACAACATCCTCCTTTTCCCCCTTCCCACTTTCCCTCCAGGATTACTTTTTCTGCTCTCTAGAACGTTGTGTTATGTGTGTATAATTTCACCAATCTCTTTCCCTTTTGTAATCCCTTCCTATCATCCCCTTTCCCTCTGTTGGCTTTCCCTCTGGTCCCTCTGACCCGCCTCTGTCTCTATTTTGTTCCTCAGTTCACATTGTTCATTGAATTCCTCAAATTAGTGAGGTCATATGATATTTTTCTTTCTCTGCCTGGCTTATTTCACTTAACATAATAGTTTCCAGGTCCATCCATGTTGTCTCAAAAGGTAAGATTTCCTTCTTTTTAATGGCCCCATAGTATTCCATTGTGTGCCACAGCTTTTTAATCCACTCATCCACTGACAAATGCTTGGGCTGTTTCCAGATCTTGGCTATTGTAAACAACGATGCCATTAACATGGGGGTGCATTTCTTTTTTTGAATCATTGATGTGGTGTTCTTGGGATATATTCCTGAAAGTGGGATGCCTAGATCAAAAGACAGTTACATTTTTAATTTTTTGAGGAATCTCCATATTGTTATCCACGGTTGGCTGCACCAGTCTGCATTCCCACCAGCAATGCAGGAAGGTTCCCTTTTCTCCACATCCTCGCCAGCATTTATTATGTGTTGTTTTGATAATGAGTGCCATTCTGACTGGTGTGAGGTGATATCTCATTGTGGTTTTAATTTGCATTTCTCTAATGATTAGTGATGCTGAGCATTTTTTCATCTGTCTATGGGCCATCAGTATGTCCTCTTTGGAGAAGTGTCTGTTCATTTCTTTAGCTCATTTTTTGATTGGATTGTTTATATTCCTGGTGTTGAGTTTTATAAATTCATTACACATTTTGGTTATTAACACTTTATCAGACGTATTGTCAAATATGTTCTCCCATTATGTGATTTGTCTTTTTATTTTGTTTATATTGTCTTTAGCTGTGCAAAACTTTTTAGTTTGATATAGTCCCATTTGTTTATCCAGTCCTTTATTTTCCTTGCCCGTGGAGATAAATCAGCAAATATATTCCTGGCAGTGATGTCTGAGAGCTTATTGCCTATGTTTTTCTTCTTGGATGCTTATGGTTTCACGACTTACATTTAAGTCTTTTATCCATTTTGAGTTTGTTTTTGTGAATGGTGTAAGTTGGTGGTCTAGTTTCATTTTTTTGCAGGTAGATGTCCAATTTTCCCAACACCATTTGTTAAAGAGGCTGTCTTTACTCCATTGTAGGCTTTTTCCTCCTTTGTCAAACATCAGTTGTCCATAAAGCTGTGGCTTTATTTCTAGGTTCTCTGTTTTGTTCCATTGATCTATGTGCCTGTTCTTATGCCAGTACCAGGCTCTCTTGAGTACAATGGCCTTGTAGTAAACCTTGATATCCAAAACAGTGATACCTCCTGCTTTATTATTTTTTTTAAGATTGCTGAGTCTATCCGTGTTCTTTTTTGGTTCCATATAAATTTTTGGAATATGTGTTCTATATCTTTGAAGTAGGTCATTGGTATTTTAATTGGTATTGCATTGAATTTATAAATTGCTTTGGGTAATATAGACATTTTAATGATGTTTATTCTTCCTAACCATGAGCACGGTATATGCTTCCACTTGTTTGTAACTTCCTTGATTTTTTTTATCAATGTTTTATAATTTTCCGAGTACAAGTCCTTAATGTCCTTGGTTAAATTTACTCCTAGGTACTTTATTTTTTTGGCTGCAATAGTGAAGGGGATTGTTTCCTTAATTTCTTTTGCTGACAGTTCATTGTTGGTATATAAAAATGCCTGTAATTTCTGAGTATTAATTTTATATCCTGCCACCTTGCTGAATTCACTTATCAGGTCCAATAGTTTTTTGAATGAGACTTAAGGGTTTTCTATATACAATATCATATCATCTGCAAATAATGACAGTTTTACTTCTTCTTTTCCAATTTGGATGCCTTTTATTTCTTCTTCTTGTCTGATTGCTATAGCTAGGACTTCCAGTACTATGTTGAATAAGAGTGGTGAAAGGGGGCACCCCTGCCTGGTTCCTGATCTTAAGGGGATTGCTTTTAATTTTTGTCCATTTAGTATGATGTTTGCTGTGGGTTTGTCATAGATGGCCTTTATCATGTTAAGGAATGTTCCCTGTATTCCCACTTTACTGAGAGTTTTGAGGATAAATGGGTGCTGGATTTTATCAAATGCCTTTTCTGCATCTATTGAAATTATCATGTGATTTTTGTCCTTCCTTTTGTTTATGTTATGAATCACATTGATTGATTTGCGAATATTTAACCAACCTAGCCTCTCCAGAATAAATCCCACTTGATCATGGTGTATGACTTTTTTTCATATATTGCTGGATCCGTTTGGCTAATATTTTGTTGAGAATTTTAGTGTCTAAATTTATCAGGGATATAGGCCTATAATTTTCTTTCTTTGTGTTGCCATTGCTCGGTTTTGGGATCAGAGTTATACTCGCTTCATAAAATAAGTTTGGAAGTCTTCCTTCCTCTTGAATTTTTTGAAATAGCTTGAGGAGGATAGGAGTTAGTTCTTCTTTGAATTTTTGGTAGAATTCACTTGTGAAGCCATCAGGCCCAGGACTTTTTTTGGGGGGGAGATTTTTGATAACTGTTTCGATATCATTTGTTGTAATTGGTCTGTTTAGGTCTTCTGATTCTTCCAGGTTGATTTTTGGAAAATTTTATGATTCAAGAAATTTGTCCGTTTCACCTAGGCTGTCTAATTTTTTGGCATAGAGTTCTTCATAATATTTTCTTACAATACTTTGTATTTCTGTTGTGTCAGTTGTTATTTCTCCACTGTCCTTTCTAATTTTATTTATTTGAGTCCTCTCTCTTTTTTTCTTGGTGAGTCTAGTTAAAGGTTCATCAATCTTGTTTATCTTTTCAAAGAAGCAGCTCCTGGTTTCATTGATCCTCTGTATTGTTTGCTTATCCTCTATTTCATTTATTTCCATTCTGATCTTTATTATTTTCTTCCTTCTACTGGTCCTGAGCTTCATTTGCTGTTGTTTTTCTAGTTCTTTCAGATGCAGGGTCAGGTTGCTTATTTGAGCTTTTTCTAGCTTCTTTTGATATGAGTGTAGTGCAATGAACTTCCCTCTCAGTACTGCTTTTGCTGTGTCCCATAAATTTTGAGTTGATGTATGCTCATTACCATTGGTTTCTAGAAACTTCTTTATTTCTTCTTTGATTTCACTGTTAATCCATTCATTATTTAATAACATGCTATTTAGTTTCCAAGTGTTTGAGTATTTTTCAGTTTTTCTTTTGTGGTTAGTTTCTAGTTTCATAGCTTTGTGATCAGAGAAAATGCTTGATATGATTTCAATCTTCTTGAATTTGTTGAGACCATTTTTGTGTCCTAATATGTGGTCTATCCTAGAAAATGTACCATGAGCGCTTGAGAAGAATGTATATTCTACTGCTTTAGGGTGAAACGTTCTGAAGATATCTATTAAATCGAGTTGATCTAGTGTATCCTTTAAGTCTTCTGTTTCTTTATTAATTTTCTTTCTTGAGGATCTATCCTGTGATGTTAGTGGGGTATTGAAATCCCCTACTATGATAGTATTGCTGTTAATCTCACCCATTATATCCATCAAAGTCTCCTTTATGTTTGTTAGGGCTCCTATATTTGGTGCGTAGATATTTTTAATAGTTATATGTTCCTGTTTAATTGTTCCCTTTATCAATATGTAGTGTCCTTCTTTATTTGTTAATACAGCCTTTTTTTTTAAAGTCCAGTTTGTCAGATATAAGTATTGATACCCCGGCTTTTTTTTCATTTCCATTTGCATGAAATATTTTTTTTCGATCCTTTTACCTTCAGTCTATGTGCATGTTTTGTTTTAAGGTGCATCTCTTGTGGACAGCATATGTATGGGTCCTGTCTCTTTATCCATTCAGATACCCTATGTCTTTTGATTGGATCATTTAATCTATTTACATTTAAGATTATTATTGATATGTAGTTGTTTATTGCCATTTTATTCTTTAAAGCTGTATTTTTCTTTGGCTATATTCTTTTCTCTCTTTGAACTGTTCACAACAGGCCCCTTAGTATCTCTTGCAGACTTGGTTTGGTTTTAATGAATACCTTGAGACTTTATTTTTCTGGGAAGCTCTTTATTTCTCCTTCAATTTTAAACGTTAGCCTTGCTGGATAGAGTAGTCTTGGTTGTAGGTTCTTGTTCTGCATTACTTTGAATATATCTTGCCATTCCCTTCTGGCCTCAAGTGTTTCTGTTGAGAAGTTAGATGGCATCCTTATGAGGGCTACTTTGTAGGTGATAGCCTTTTTTTCTCTAGCAGCTTTTAAAATTTTCCCTTTACCCCTTAGCTTTGGTATTTTAACTATGATGTGTCTTGGTGTAGATTTCTTTGGGTTTCTCTTTAATGGAGTTCTCTGTGCTTCTTGAACGTGTGAAATGTTTTCCAGCCTTAATTTAGGGAAGTTTTCTGCAATGATTTGATTCAACAAGTTTCTATTTCTTGTTCTTTCTCCTCTTCTTCAGGAACCCCTATGATGCGAATGTTGTTTCTCTTCATGTTGTCACAGAGCTCCCTTAGAGTTTCCTCACATTTTTTGAGTCTCTTTTCTTTTTCCTGCTCTGCTTCTGTGCCTTTGTTTATTGTGTCCTCTAACTCGTTGATTCTATCCTCAGCGTCATACATCCTGCTTTTAATTCCTTTTATTGTAGTCTTCGGTTCTGATACTGTATTTGTCAAATCTGTCTGATTCTTTTTTATTATTTCAATTTCCATTTTTATACTTGTTATCTCTTTATTTAGGTGTTTGTAATGACTATGCATTGTTGCTCTAATTTCTTTGAACATCCTAACTATCATTATTTTAAATTCTGCATCTGGTAATTTGGTTATATCTGGTTCGTTCAGGTCCTTCTCTGGGGATTTCTCTTGATTCATTTGGGTTACATTTCTCTGCCTGCCCATTTTGTCTTTGTATAAGAAGGTTGTGGCCACTGGAGTCCTATGGGTGTTTCCTTTGTGTTCTCTAGGTGTCGTCTGTCTGCAGACCCAACACCCCCTCTGCCACTGCCTAGGGTTGTTGGGTATGGGCGTTGCCAGCGCCAGCCCATTGCAGCTGTTGCTGTGATTTCTGCCTCTCCTCCGTGGGAGGGGCTGTGTTCTTGTGCCCAGTTCTACAAGCCTCAGGCTGCCTGGGCCTTCGTCTCATCCCCACACGTTGGGTTGCGCACTGCACTCAAGCCACAAGCCTCAGCACCAAGGGTAGAGGTGAGCACCTTTGCTCAGCTGCGGACCCAGCCTGTTCCCGGGCTTCTACCCAGCTCCAGCAGTCAGAGCCTGCTCGCCACAGTTTCTCAGGTTAGACTGGGCTGCTGATGTGCACTCATCTATGAGCTTTAGCCCCACCCCAAAGGCCAGGGCCTGCCTTGGCAGGATTGCAAACCACGGTTTATTGGGCCGGGTGTGGCTGCTAGTGTGCGCTCAGCTGTGAGCTTCTGCTCATCAGGGGCTCTAGCGTCGCCCCACGTTCAGAGCCAACTCAAGCTCGCAGGATGGAAACCGCGGTTTCTCTGGCCTGGAGGGGCTGCTGTCGTGCGCTCAGCTGTGAGCCTCCACCTGTCCCTGATCCTAGCCCTGCCCCAACGGTCAGGGCCGGCTTGCGCAGAGTCCAGGGTCACAGAGCAGATCTCTGGCCATTTTTGGCCTCCTGCTTTTCCCCCGCCGGTGGGGTACAGGCGGACCCACAGCTGCCGGACCGCTTTCGCGCATCCCCTCTACCCCTGCTGGGCTAGACTGAGCTCACACCGGCTGGGCCTCCGCCCCCACCGACAGAACCGCGTTTCAGCTTCCTGCTGCCACCATCCCTCCAGAAAGCCCTCAGCAGTGTTGGTAGGGGCACTGCAGCTGAGACCTTAACACTCCATACTGTAGTCCTGGAAGAATCGTCCATCTAAGCAGCTCTGCTCTAAGTGCCGTGGGAGAGCTTGTTTGGCTGGTGTCCTGTCTCCCTTTACTGGTATTGCTAGTTCCAGAGGAAATATTCATTTTAATTAAGGAAATGACTTAGCCCAGGCGTTAGGGTGGCTGTCCCTCAGAGTATTTGTCTCTGTGCCTTGAGCCCACACTCTCTTCCCGCTGCTCTGGTCCTCTCCTCTGTCCCCGTTCCCCGGAACCCCAGGTGAGTGGTTGTGAGAGAAGTTTTCTGCGCTGTCCCTTTAAGAAGAATCTTGGGTCTGAGAAAACTGTCTTTTTCTCACAAACAGTATCCTCACTTGTTTCACAGCTCAATACTGTCCAAATGCCTCTTCTAGGCTCTGGGGCTGCAGGCTGTGGCTTTGTTTCTGGGACCCAGGTTCCTCCCTCTCCACTAAACTCCTCCCACCACGTGGGTCTCTCCGGGCTGCCATTTGCTCCGGGGAGCTGAGCAGCCCTCTCTGCATTTTTGCCTTTTCTACCAGTCTCAATGTGGCTTCTTCAGTGTTCCTTGGTTGAAGAGTCCACTTAGTTTAGTTCAAAGTTGGTTTATCCAGATGATGGTTCTTAAAATTAAGTTATAATCCACTTTGGTTCTGGGAGTTGGAAGTTGGTACGTCCGCCTACTCCATCACCATCTTGCCGTCTCTTTGGGTCTTTTTTAATAGGGTTCTCTCTACTTCTTTATCCTGTATGACTCTTTCCTGCATCAATTTAGGAAAATTTTCAACTATAACTACTTTAATCAGGTTCTCTATCCCTTGTTTTTTCTCTTCTCCTTCAGGAACCCCTATTATGTAGATATTGTTTCTCTTCATGTCACAGAGCTCTCTTAGAGTTACCTCAGACTTTTTGATCCTCTTTCCTTTTTGCTGTTCTTCTTCCATGCTTTCACTTATCTTGTTCTCTAAGTCTCTGATTCTATCCTTTGCTTCATCCAGCCTGCATTTCATTCCTTCTAGTGTAGTCTTCATTTCTGATATTGTGTTTGTCATTTCTTTCTGGTTCTTTTTTATGATTTTAGTGTTCTTTTTGATATTTACAATTTTTTTATTTAGGTGCTCATTAAGTCCATCCATTGTAGTTTTGAGCTCCTTAAGCATCCTATCAGTGATTATTTTAAACTCTGCATCTAGTAATTTGATTATTTCCATTTCATCCACATATTTTTTTGGAGATTTTTCTTGTTGATTCATATGGCTTACGTTCCTCTGTCTTCCCATTGTTTCCATTTGTGTTTTTCATGCTTGTTTGAGTTGTGGTCCCCTTAACTAGTATAGCCTCTTTCCTGTTTTCTATATCTTAACTGGTTCAGGTGTGAGGAGCCTTCCTTAATATGTCCTGCTAACAAGGGTTGTTAGGTTCTGAACTGATGTTCTTCATATCTGGCCTTTGGATGTGCCCTCCCTGGACCTTTCTGGCCAGACCCTGGTACAGACCAGAGGGGGTCACTGCCTAGAACTGGCCCTTATCTATCTTTTTGGAGCAACAAGCAATCCAGATCCTATGGTGCCTCTGCTGAGTTCAGGTGCCGTTGTTAATATCAACTTAAGCTGGCTTTTATCTTCTTTTGGCCTGGAGGATATTCATTTAAATATTCAGGTACTCCTGAGATCTGCTTTCTGCTGCCTTTTATTGGTGGCTACTTGTTGGGCTCAGTACTATAAATCAGGGGCTAGGTAAGGTATTGGATGTGGCTTGCTCTTTAGCCTCAGGTGTAGTTCTATGTTACCTTTTTTAAATTTTATTTTATGTTTTATTTTCTTTTCAGCCCTCAGAAGGGTGTGGTCACAGGAGTCCAATGGGTGTGGCCTTCATGTTCCCAAGGTGTGGTCTGTCTGCATGCCCACCACCACAACTGCTGCCCACTCGGGCATTCAGGCATGTGTGTGGCCGGACAGCCCACTGCTGCGGTTGCTGCTGCTTCCACCTCATCTTCCCGTGGGACTGCACACACTTGGCCCTTCCCCAGGACTCCGCCCTGCCCTCATGGGGAGGACTGCATTCACACATCAGGGCTGCAAACCTTGGCTGGCATCTGGCTTCCTCCCTGCCCCCACAGAAAAAACTGTTCTTGTGTACCCAGGTTGCAAGCCTGGTTCCATTTACTGGCCTCCGTCCCACCTCCATTGGCAGGACTGCATTCACGCATCCGGGCTGCAAGCCTTGACCAGCCCTGCCTCCGTCCTGCGTTCACGCATCCTGGCTGCAAACCTTGCCCCCACCCACCTCTGGCCTCTGCATCATCCCTGCGGGCGGGACTGCGTTCATGTGCTTGGGCCACCGTGGTTAGTTCCTGGCTTCCGCTCCTGCAGAAACACTGCACTCCCGTGTTCCACCACTGCCTGCTCTCCAGCGAGCACTCAGCAGTGTGGGGGTGGCATTGCAGCTCAGACCTCAGCACTCAATACTGCATCCTTGACAGGCTCCCTGCTTCTAAGTGACCCTGCTCTGACTGTAGCAGAAGAGCTTCCATTTGGTTGGTGACCTGCCTCCCTTTGCTGATATTGCTGGTTCCAGGAAAAATATTCACTTTAGATTTGGGAAGTGACTCAGCCCAGGGGTTAGGGTGGCTGTCCCTCAAAGTGTTTCTCCCTGTGCCTCCTAGATTACACTCTCTTTCTGCTACTCTGGTCCTTTCAGCTCTCCCCATCCCCTGGAACCCCAGGTGAGTGGTTGTGAAAGAGGTTTTCTGCATGGTCACTTTAAGATGAATCTTGGATCTGAGAAATCTCTTTCTCACAAACAGTATCCTGACTTGTTTTGCAGCTAAATACTGTTTTTACGCCTCTTCTAGGCTCAGAGGATGCAGGCTGGGGCTTCGGTCCTGGGGCCCAGGACCCTCCCCTCTCCGTTAAAATCCCTCTGCCACATGAGTCCCCTGGGCTGCCACTCACTCCCAGGAGCTGGGCAGTCCTCTCTGTGTTTCCGCTTTTCCTATCAGTCTCAGTGTGGCTTCTTCAGTGATCTTTGGTTATAGATTCCTCTCAGTTTAGCCCAAAGTTGCTTTTTCCAGAAGATTGTTCTTAAAATTAAGTTGTAATTTACTTTGGTTTGGGGAGGTGGAATTTGGAAGGTCCACTTACTCCATCGTCATCTTGCCACAACCTCTATTTTAACCATTTTTAAGTGGAGAATTTAATGAAGTTAAGTACATTCACAATACTGTATTACCACCACAACTATATACTTCCAAAACTTTCTCATCTTCCCCCAAAGAAACTCTATATTCGTTAAATAGCTTCTCATTCCTCCTCCCTCAGCCCTGGTAACCAATATTCTGCCTTCTGTCTCCATGAATTTGCCCCTTCTAGGTACCTCAAATAAGTGTAATCATACAACATTTGTCCTTTTCTGACTGACTTATGTAACTTACCACAATGTTTTTCAAAGTTTATCCATATTGTAGCCTGTATCAGTACTTCATTGTTTTTTTAATGGCTAAATAATGTTCCACTGTGTGTATATCACATTTTGTTCATTCATTCATCTATTGACAGATGCTTGAGCTGTTTCCACCATTTAGCTTTGTGGATAATGTTGCTATGAGCATGACCATGTGAGTATCTGTTGCATCTGAGCCTTCAATTCTTTTAGCTATACAGGGGTGGGCAAAAGTAGGTTTGCAGTTTTGAGTACACAAAACACAGTTTATTCTTGTATTTTATTAATTATTGTATTATTTGTCCATAGGAACAACTGAAAATCTACTTCTACCTCACCCTGCATACTGGGGAATGGATTTTTGGGGTCATATAATTAAATCTATGTGTAATTTTTGAGGCATTGACAGTTTTCCACAGCAGCTGCACCATTTTATATTACAGTCCCACCAGCAATGTAGGGTTTTGATTTCTCAACATGCTTTCCCACATATTCTATTTTTTAAAAATAATATCTTAGTGGGTGTGAAGTGGTACCTCATCTGGCTTTGATTTTCATTTCTTTACTAAGGATGTTTCACATCTTTTCATGCACTTATTGGCACTATGCATATCTTTCTTTGGAGAAATATCTAAGTCCTTTGCTTGTTTTTGAATCAGCTTTTTATTGTTGAGTTTGAGTTACATATTCTGAGTATTAATCCTTTATCATATTATGATTTTCAAATATTCCCCCCATCTGTGGATTGACTTTCACCTTGATAGTGTTGATGCATAAAAGGTTTTAATTTTGATGATCCAATTTATATTTTTCCTTTTGTTATCTGTGCTTTTAATGTTATATCCAAGATATTGCTGCCAAATGCAATATCATGAAGAGTTTTATACTGGCTGGTTGACTCAGCAGTAGAGCATCAGCCTGGTGTGTGGAAGTCCTGGGTTCGATTCCTGGTCAGGGAACACAGGAAAAGTGACCATCTGCTTCTCTATCACCTCACCTTCCCCTCCCGTAGCCATGGCTTAAATGCTTCTTACAAAGTTGGCTCTGGGTACTGAGGATGGCTCCATGACCTCACCTTAGGTGCTAAAATAGCTCGGTTGCCAAGCAATGGGACAGTGGCACAGACAGGCAGTGCATCACCTGGTAGGGGGCTTGCCAGGTAGATCCTGGTTGGGCGCATGCAGGAGCCTGTCTGTTTGCCTCCCGCCTCTCATTTAATTAAAAAAAAATTTTTGTAATTTTACTTCTTATTTGATCCATTTTGAATTAATTTTTGTATAAGATGTAAGGGTCTTACTTCTTCCTTTTGCCTATGAATGTCCATCTTCCTAGCACCATTTATTGAATAGACAGTCCTTTTCCCATTAGCCCCCTTGTCAAAATTTATCAACCAGGTATGTGAGGGTTTATTTCTGGGCTATCTATTCTATTGGTTTATATATCTGTCTTTATGCCAGTATAATGCTATTTGATTACTGTTGCTTGGTAGCACTTTGATAACTCAGGAAGTTGAACAATTTTGTTCATTTTTGACATTATTTTAACTATTCAGAAGTCCGTTGAGATCCTATATGAATTTTTGGATTTAGCAATTATCTGGATAGAAAAATACAAACACAAACCCAATGTCTGATTCTCACCACCAGATTTTCTGAGTAAAGGGCTGTGAGGTAGGACACAAGCATCAGGAATGATGCAGCCAAAGTTTACCTATATTGCCTGAAATAATTAGCTGTCCTTCTCAGAATAGCAACTGAATAATATACATGATGGTCCATTATTGTTCAGGTCCTACTGACCTTTTCAACTTCATCTCACTGCTTCCTTCCCCACGGCATGCACACTCTACCCACCTGATCTACTGAACGACTACTCTAAGTTCCTTTTTCCAGGTTAATTGATAGCTGCTGCTCCACTGTCTGAAATGTCCTTCCCCAACCTTCTTAATTGGCCAATTCTTCTTTCAAGACTCAGCACCTCCTCCAGAAGACTTTAAGACAAGAAATATGTTTAGTTCGCTCTATAAGCCTATATCCATCTCTCCTCTGCTCTCCTCCCATTCTCAACTTCCTTTTAGGGCTCCTGCTGCACTGGATCCCCCTGCTGTTTCAATAAGCCTCATGAAGAAGTGGAGCAATTGAAAAGTGGAGACAAATATTATAGAACTGGGGCCTTTTTATGGAGCTGCTGTCAGCTCTAAGCAGGAGGAAGCTGATCCTTATATACAGTTTGGCCCCTCCCATACTATACAAGCACAGAAAACACAGAAACAAACAGAAAACAGAGTAGTAGCTCCAGACAGGTAGCCCACAGTAGATTACAAACAACTGCTGACACCAGCCTATACCTGAACACCAACAAAGAGGACCCAGAACCAACACGACCAGTAGTGGGTGGCTGACTGCACCAATGCTAGACTCAGCTAGCTGCAGAAGTCGCATGCCCAAAGGAGGAGTCCAGCAGACACCAGACACTGTGGAGAATAAATAGGCCCAACAGGACAGACACTACACAGTGTCTAGTAAACATGATTGTTGTGCAAATTGCAACTGAACAGAAACAGAGCCTAAACTGATTGAATTTGGGAAGCATTATTCACTGTCCAGTGGTCTGCTCACCGTGCCTCTCACAATGGACAGTAATGAGCATGGAGGAAAGTGGTATTTATAGGTAAAAACCACAAGGTTACAGATACTTCAGCATGTTTGTACAATATCTTTGCAAAAACACAAGCATACACTGTTCTAAGATAATAAACTGCCGTCCTGAAATATCTACAAGGCTGATGCACAAGGAACACATCCTGCCCCTGCTAGCAAGATTAGATTTGAGGCTTGTGAAAATTTTCTACTTTAGCTAGCTATAAGTTAAATTGGGTCAGGGGTCCTCCCCAGCATGGGCTGATATGCCAGCACAGTGATCAAGGCTGATCCTTAGAGCCAGCCAGCCTGAAGGAATAACCTCACCCATGAAAGGGTCAATTTCACTCGAGTCACATATAGCAGGAAGTAAAAATAACCCTCAAGAAGCATTCCTAGAGCAAGGAACTCAGGTGGCCTGGAGGTCAGTACCACTGAGCCCATCTTCCTCATAGAGATGCCACAAAAAAATTGAAAGTCAAAGCAGGACTACCTAATACAAAGACAAAATGGGAAGACAAAAAAATAGAAACCAAGTTAATCAACAAGAGAAATCCTCAGAAAAAGAACTAAATAAAATGGAAGTAATCAAACTATCAGACATAGAGTTTAAATAATGGTTATTAGGATGCTCAAAAATCTGAGAGTTAGCATGGAAAACCACACTGAGAACTTATACAAAGAGAAAGTAAACATTAAAAAGGACATTAAAACCATAAAAAAGAACCAGTCAAAAATCACAATTACAGTATCAGAAATGAAGACTGCACTAGAAGGAATCAACAGCAATCTGGATAAAGTGGAGGATTAGATGAACGACTTAGAGGACAAGATAAATGTAATCACAGAATCAGAGCAGCAAAAAGAAAAGAGGCTCAAGAAGACTAGGGAAACTCTAAGAGACCAACATTTGCATTATAGGGATTCCTGAAGGAAAAGAGAATGAACAATGAATAAGAACTTGTTTGAAGATATCATAGCTTAAAACTTTTCTAACCTAATGAAGGAAAAAGTCACACAAGTTCAAGAAGCAAAGAAAGTCCCATTGAAGAGGAACTCAAGGAGATCTACACCAAGACACATTATAATTAAAATGCCAAAGTTAAGAGAAAAAAAATACTAAAAGCTGCAAGAGAAAAGTAAGTAGATACCTACAAAGGAGCCCCCATAATGCTGACATCTGGTTTCTAAACAGAAATGCTTCAGGCCAGAAGGGATTGGCAAGAGATATTAAAAGTGATGCAAAAAAAGAACCTACAACCAAGACTACTCTATCCAGCAAAGCTATCATTTAAAATTGAAGGAGAAATAAAGAGCTTCATAGAGAAAAATAAATAAAAAAATAAAAAGCTCAAGGAGTTCATTACCAACAAACCAGTACTGCAAGAAATGTTAAAGGGTCTGTTATAAGAAAATAAAAATGGGGAAATGAAATAAATTAAGAGAAAGAGGATTCTAGGTTTAAAGAATAAAATGGCAATAAATAAGTACATATTAATAATGTTAAATGTAAATGGGTTAAATGTTCCAATCAAAAGACATAGGGTAGCTGCATGGATAAGAGGACCCATATATATACTGTCTACAAGATACCCACTTCAGGTCAAAAGATACACATAGACTGAATGTGAAGGGATGGGAAATATATTTCATGTAAATGGAAATGAAAAAAAAATGGTGGGGTTGCAATATTTATGTCAGACAAAATAGCCTTTTAAAAAAAGACTATAGTAAGGGACAAAGAAGGTTACTACATAATGATAAAGGGAACAATCCAAAAAGAGGATATAACCATTGTAAATATTTATGCACCCAATATAAGAGCACATAAACATATAAAGTAGATTATGATGGACATAAAGTGTGAGATCAACATAAATACAATAATAGTAAGGGATTTTAATACCCCACTATCATCAATGGATAGACCCTCCACACAGAAAATCAACACAGAAACAGCAGTCTTAAATGACACATTAGATAAACTGGATTTAATTGATATCTTCAAAACATTTTACCCCAAAGCAGCAGAATATACATTCTTTTGAATGCTCATGGTACATTTTCTAGGACAGGACACATGTTAGGAGGCAAAACAAGTCTCAATAAATTAAAAAAGATTGAAACTATATCAAGCATCTTCGCTGACCACAATGGCATGAAACTTGAAATCAACTACAATAGAGAAACTGAAAAACATTCAAATACTTGGAAGCTAAATAGTATGTTATTAAATAACGAATGGTTTAACATCACTGTTAAGGAACATCCAGGAAGAAATAAAAAATTTCTTTGAAGCCCTGGCTGATTGGCTCAGTGGTAGAGCATCGGCCCAGCATGTGGAAATCCCAGGTTTGATTTCCAGCTAGGGTACATAGGAGAAGTGCCCATCTGCTTCTCCACCCTTCCCCCTCTCCTTTGTCTCTGTCTCTCTTTTCCCCTTCTGCAGCCAAGGCTCCATGGGAGCAGAGTTGACCCCGGCATTGAGGATGGCTCAAAGGCCTTCACCTCAGGCCCTAGAATGGCTCTGATTGCCGCAGAGAAATACCCCAGAGGGGCTGAGCATTTCTTCCTGGTGGTCATGCTGGGTGAATCTTGATTGGGCGCATGCGGGAGTCTGTCTTTCTGTCACCCCCATGCTTCTCACTTTGGAAAAATACAACAAAAAAATTTCCTTGAAACAAATGAAAATGAACAAACAACAACCCAAAATCTATGAGACACAGTGAAAGCAGTCCTAAGGGGGAAGTTTATAGCATTACAGGCATACCTTAGGGCAAGAAAAAGCTCAAATAAACAATCTGCACCTAAAAGAACTAGAAAGTACACCTAAAAGAACTAGAAAGTGAACAACAAATAAAGCCTCCAGGAAGTAAAAGGAAGGAACTAGTAAAGATTAGAGCAGAAACAAATGACACAGAGACAAAAAAATAAATAAATAAAAAATCAATGAAACCAAGAGCTGGTTCTTTGAAAAGGTAAACAAGATTGATGAACCTTTAACCAGACTCACCAAAAGAAAAAAAAAGGGAGAGGATCCAAGTAAATAAAATTATAAATGAAGAAGAGAAGTAACAACTGATATCACAGAAATACAAATACTATGAAGATCTATATGTCAAAAAATTAGACAACCTAGGTGAAATGGATAATTCCTAGAAACATACAATCTTCCAAAACTCAATCTGGAAGAATCAGAAAACCTAAGCAAACTGAGTACAACAAATGAAATTGAAACACTTATCAAAAACTCCCAGCAAACAAAAGTCCTGGACCAGATATCTTCACAGGCGAATTTTACCAAACATTCAAAGAATTAACACCTATCCTTATCCAGCTACTCCAAAAAATTCAAGAGAAGGGAAGAGTTCCAAGTTCATTTTACGAGACTAGCATTTTCCTAATTCTAAAACCAGGTAGACACTACAAAGAAAGAAAACTATAGGCCAATATCCCTAATGAACATAGACGCTAAAATTCTTAACAAAATATTAGCAAACTGGATCCAGTAATACATTAAAAAGATTATACATCATAATTAGGTGGGATTTATTCAAGGGAGATAGGCTGGTACAATATTTGCAAATCAATAAATGTGATTCATCACATAAACAAAATAAAGGATAAAAATCAAAAGATCATATCAATAGATGCAGAGAAAGCATTTTATAAAATCCAGCACCCATTTATGATCAAAACTCTCAGCAAAGTCAGAATACAGGGAATATACCTCAACATAGTAAAGGCCATAAATGACAAACAAACAAACAAACAAACAACATTATCCTCAATGGGCAAAAACTAAAAGGAATCCTCTTAAAATCAGTAACAAGAAAGGGGTGTCCCTTTTCACCACTCTTATTCAACATAGTTCTGCAAGTGTTAGTCACAGCAATCAGACAAGAAGAAAAAATAAAAAGCAAGCCAAATTGGAAAAGAAGTAAAACTGTCATTATTTGCTGATGATATGATACTGTACATAGAAAATCCTAAAGTCTCAGCCAAAAAACTACTGGACCTGATAAATGATTTCAGCAAGGTGGCAGGGCATAAAATTAATACTCTGAAATCAGAGGCATTTTTATACACCAACAATAAACTGTCAGAAATTAAGGAAACAAACTCTTTCACTATTGCAACAAAAAAAAATAAAGTACTTAGAAATAAATTTAACCAAAGAGGTAAAAGACTTGTACTCTGAAAATTATAAATCATTGAAAAAATAAATCAAGGAAGATATAAACAAGTGGAAGTATATATCATATTCATGGATGGGAAGAATTAACATCATTAAAATGTCTATACTACCCAAAGCAACCTATAGATTGAATTTAATAATTTAATTTCTATTAAAATACCAAAGGCATACATCACAGATCTAGAAGAAATATTCCAAAATTTTATACGGGACCAAAAAAGAACCTGAATAGCCTCAGCAATCTTAAAAATGAATAACAAAGTAGGAGGTATCACACTTCTTGATATCCCAGAGGGAAAGGGGTAGTGAAGGTAGGGGGAGTGGGCAAAGGGGGTGAAATGGGAACGGAGAGACTTTGCATGGGGCATAGAGGGCACGACCTCTGGGGGTGAGGGTGTTATATTGAGTGGTACACTTGAGACCATGTAAATACAATAAGTTAAAATTTTTTTAAAAATCGATAACTTGAAGACTATGCAAAACATGGAAAATGTATATGAAACAAAATGAAAACACAAAATTTTACCTATATTATTCTTTAACAATGTAAATGTGTACAAAAATGTGAAACAAATTAGGAGGAAACATAGAGGAAATGTTTTGAGGTAATTAAGTCATGAGAACATTTTGTTGTTGTTGTTCTGTTTGTATGATATAAATGGAAAAGATATATTTATTCATTTTAGTAAAATTCTTGTGAAAATTTTATGACTGGTCTCAAACTAGAATGCAAGCACTAAAATCATAGAGGCTACAGTTAATTTTTATTAACTTAATTCTTAATTTAGATTGTCACTAGATTCATCATGGTTATCATTATCAAGCACTTTCTATGTGCCGGGGCCTGTGTTAAGCATCTTACATAGATTAGCTCTTCTAATCCTCTCAACAGGTATTATTATTTTTATTGCTTCATAGAGGGTTAATTAGCTTGCTTTGTGGTCATAGGCCTAGTTAGTGATGGCATTAGGGTTATAACCTAGGCAGCTTGGCTCCAAAGTTGTGGAAGGTCATGGCAGCTGATCTTCACGGAGCAAATATGAACTGAGATGATGCTATAACTCTAACTCTACATTTGGAACCTTAAGGGAACAAAAACGTACATACATTTCCTTCTCATTACTCTAGAATTTCAATTAGACATGTGTGCCTCCATTTGTCTTCTAGCTTCAAAATGAGAGCTCTGAGACAACTTTAGAAGTGCATGTTTACAGTTCATCACAATGCATTGGATTCATTTTATGAAACAAAGCCTGTTGTTATACTCAAACTCATTGTTATTTTGTTCTTTTTAATCCTTCTAATTGTGATTTAAATAAAACAACACATCTTACTTTTACCCTGTGCTGCAATAATCTTTGACAAAAAGCAACACAGCCCTTTGTATTGTTCATTTTACAGCCAGTTAGGTACATGAAGGTGATGAAAATTTAAAATATAGAAATTAAACACACAAAAAAATAGGGAAACTAAATTAGCAGTGAAGAGATTGAGAAAAAAGGAAGACTTTAAGAAAAAGACAAGGAAAGGCCCTAGCTAGTTGGCTCAGCGGTAGAGCATCAGTGGAAGTCCCGGGTTCGATTCCCAGTTAGAGCACACAGAAGCGCCCAGCTGCTTCTCCACCATTCCCCCTCTCCTTCCTTTTTATCTCTCTCTTCCCCTCCCGTAGCCAAGGTTCCACTGGAGCAAAGTCGGTCCAGGTGCTGAGGACCGCTCCATGGCCTCCGCCTCAGGCGCTAGAATGGCTCCAGCCCTCAACAGAGCAACATCCCAGATGGGCAGAGCATCACCCCCTGGTGGGCATGCCAGGTGGGTCTTGGTTGGCCGCATGCGGGAGTCTGTCTGCCTCTCCGCTTCTAGCTTCGGAAAAATACAAAAAGAAAAAAAAAAAAAGGGGGGGGTAAGGGAACCTGAGAAGGGAGCAGGTTCATTAGATTAGAATCAACTTACTGTCTCCTAAGTTCTTGCCAAGCATAAATCAACAGATTCAAATACCTGGGCTTGAAAATGTTCTTCGGCCGGTTTACAATTGTCAAAAAAACTTCCCATCAAATCCCTTCCTAACCATTCTCTTTATTAGTTGAAATAGCGATGGCAGATATTTGGAGTTTCCTGACTGCTCTTGCAGAATTCAAAGCAGCCTTCTCTCTCTCTCTCTCTCTCAGGGGGTTCTAGATGGCCTAATTATTGCCTGTAGGAATGTTTTTATCCTCAAACCACTCTTCACCCCCCATTTATCTTGATCTTGATTTTCATGGTGCTGTGGATTCCCGCAGGGATTCCATGGAGATAGGCGCACTAGGACAGGGGCTAGGGTTTTGCATCCCTTAGGCAAGCCAAATACAGAAAAGCGGGGGTGGGGGGGAGAGGCTAAGACTGCCAGGCGCTGCAAGGTAGAAACTGGGTCACAAGGGAGAGTATGACAGGTGAGAGGACCAGCCTTCAGGAGGATATTGGCTTCTGAATGGTTTCCAGATCAGGCAGTGGAGCTAGCAGCAGGTTATCATGGCAACCGTGAGATCTCGCGAGACAGTGCGCTTGCCCACAGCTGCTGTAGGTCGCTGTCTGGAGCCTTCACGCTACCCCAACCTCGCGGTGTCGTTTCTCTTCCGGCTCCTGAGTTTTTATAGATTCGTCCTCGCTCTGGAGCTTCCGGGTCGCGCGACGCAGCGAGGTGGCTTTTTCTGTCGTGAGCGAGCTAACGGAGAATGACGAAATGTGAAGTTTTGTGAGCACCTGAAGGCGGGAGGCGGGGTGTGTGTGTGTGTGTGTGTGTGTGTGTGTGTGTGTTAGGGCTGTGCGCACGCGCATGGCAGCTCACATGGAGTTGGCGACATCGCTATCGTGAGTGGAAGGGAACCGGGAACGTAGAGGGGCTGGAAGGGGCACACTTGGGGTGGGATCTTGGCTGAGACTCGGCAGTACCGAGGCCACGGGCGCGCAGGGTCTACAGGACTTTCCCTGGGTCGCCCGCCGCCGCCTCCTCGGCGTGTTTTCCTGTCTTCCAGCCGTGGCTCGCGCGCTCGGTGCTCTGCCTGGAGCGGAGAGTCTTTGGGTATGAGAAATACTAAGGTAAAGCTTCAACCTGTCCTTTCAGTACTCCACAGCCTATTAAGTGGAGGCCGACAACAAAATAAAAAAATAGTGCGGCATACAAAAGGAGGTATGAACTGCAGTCACTGGGACCCAGCATGTCCTCCCTCCGCTGCTGGATCTAGAAACCGAGAGGTATCCTTGAGTCCATTCTCTGCTTTACTCCCAGTCGATCACAAAGTTCGGTAGATTTTACCTCTTAATTAGTATGTGTTTCTATTTATCCCCTCTGCAGCGACTCTACTGCAGGCCACTATCATTTCTTACCAGGACTTTCCGGAGCCTCTGCTGCTTCCAATCTTGGCAATGACACATGCTCAAATCCACAAAGATCTTTCTGCAGTGCTTTTCTAATCCTGCCAATCCACTGCTATAAGGCGGAACAGTCACTTCCTACTGTAAGGCCTTCAAGGACCCTCTCCATCTGGTCCTTACCTACTTTTCCTAGTACCTCACTACTCTCTTTGGCATCTGCCTCAGTGACATTCACTTATTTCCTCTAGACACCCTAATTGTTACTCCCTTAATTGTTACTCACTTTGTTAAGTCCTTTTCAGCTATCTAGACAAAAGGTCACTTCCTCCAGGAGGCCCTTCCTTATACCCTCAACTAAGTCACGTTTCTTTATATTCCCTTAGTATCCTGTAGTTCCCTGACCTGAATGTCTTATTAAATTATTAGCTGTGGGGTCAAAGGGACCAGAGGGAAAGGGGGTGATAGGATAGGATCAGAGAAGGGAAAGAGATTGGTGAAATTATACACACATAACAGCGTTATAGACACAGCGTTATAGAGAGCAGAAAAGCAAATCCTGGAGGGTGTTGAGGGGAGGGGAGCAAGGGGGATGTTGAGAACATGAGGGAGGGGGGGTGCATTCGGGGGCACAAGAATCTAAACACAATAAATTAAAATCAATAAAAAAATTAGCTGCTGATACATCTTCCTCATAGATTCTGAGCTCAGTGAAGCCAGTTACTGTTTTTTTCTGTAATACTTTATGGCTTAGTACCTTGTGGATAATCCAGAAATACTTGTTGAAGAATGGAGGTTGTGAGACTGGGGATGGGAGTAGTATTCCAGGCAGAGGGAATAATGTGCATGAAGATGTCCAGAAGAGAAGCTGGTGGCCTCCTCAAATAGCATGTGGTTCAGTGCTGGGGTATAATGTGCATGGTGGGGCACATAAGGAAAAAGGCTGGGGTTAGATGGGGACACAGTTTGGAGGGCCTTTTCTGTCACCTTAGAGTTTGCACAGTGGCACAGTGGATAGAGCATCAGTCTAGGATGCTGAGGACCCAGGTTCGAAACCCCAAGGTTGCTGGCATGAGTGTGGGCTCACCAGCTTGAGCTTGGGGTCACTGGCTTGAGCAAGGGGCCACTGGCTCGGCTGGAGCCCCCTCATCAAGGCACATATGAAAAAGCAATCAATGAAAATTAAGGTGCCACAACAAAGAATTGATGCTTCTCATTTCTCTCCCTTCCTGCCTGTCTGTCCCTGTCTCTCACTTATAAAAACAAAAACACTTGATCCTGTAGGCCAGACGTCTTCAAACTTTTTATAAAAACGGCCCACTTTTGCAGTGCTGGTCAACCTGGTCATTACCTCCCACTAGTAGACGATCCAGCTTTCATGATGGGCAGTAGTGGAGCAACCAAAACGTCACCGCAACTGGCCCACCATGAAAGTTGGAACGCCCACTAGTGAGCAGTAGGGACCAGGTAGACCAACACTGCAAAAGTGGGCGGTTTTTATAAGCTGTTACTTCTTACCAGTGAGTACTGTTTTTGGTTTACAGGACTAAGATTCTGCTTATGTCAACTTCTTGTTTCTCATCACCCCCATCTGATTCTGAAGACTAGAGGAGTTAATGCATAGATTGCTCTTCCTCCAGAGCACATAACTGTAAGTATTTATTCTGTGTTGTTTGAATGCTAACACATTAACTGACTGGCTGTTTGGCAAGAGCTCTCAGATTAATTTTGCCTTGCTCATCTTCCTGACCACCTTCAACCTGATGCCAGCCTCTGCCAGTCACCCTTGGATTTGGATGAACTACTTTCTGGTTCCCTGAGCTTGAGAGGAGCTTGGGGAGGGATGTGCAGTGGACCTGGCTTGAAGGCAGCAGATACTGAGTCTGTAGCAGTAGACAGGATACTGAACATGGTCTGACCTCTGTCACCCCATGGAACATTGAAGACCAGGAAAGGTCAGGAGACTATTTTTTAAGGCTGTCTAGTGTGGAAAGGCCTCCTGTATGTAGTTCCTAATTCCACTTCTGTATCACGTTTACCCAGGCACCTTTTTTGTTAAGTGCAGATGTCCTAGCCCTATTCTCAGGATTCCAAATGAGTCAATAGGGCGTAAGGACCAACCATCTGTGTTTTAAAGGTTTCCTCATCAATACCTCATGAGCACTTATGCAGGAATTTGTGGTACCCAAGTTAATAAATACATGGGGCAAGTGCCTTATAAATTCTGACATTCCAGACACTTGCTCGTCAACATCAGTAGACAGCCTGTTAAGTGGGAGTTTAATTGGAGAGGACTTAATTCCTAATCTTGCACAGGGTGTTTCACGGAGGGCAGGCCCTGGTGGGATAAAGTAGGGAGAAAATTCTGGTTTCCTAAAAATAGGGATAGTTCCAAATTTCAGACTTCTCCAGGGCCGGTTTAACTTTCTTGGGTTTTGCTACGTGGGTCCCTGTGGTTCTTAGCTGAGCCCCAGGAGAATGTGAGGAACAAAACCAAGGGAAGGGAACAGAATATGCAGTTCCCTCTGGGGGAAGGAAAACAGGATATATTCCCTAGATTAGTGTTTCACAACATTTTCCCAGTAAGGCTCTTTCTGGTTATTTTTTCTTAGTGGATTAGTATCTTCAAATTTCAATATAAAACTGTCCTAGTTTTCATCAAATTGCCAGCTGGAGGAGCACTTGGCTTGGAATAACTGTAGGAAGGGGGACTGTCCACCTCCATATGTATCAAATGTTTTAGGAAGGATATACAAGAAGCTCAGGGTCCAGGAAGGAAGGCTTAAAAGAGGGCATGAAAGAAAAGTACCATTTGAATTTTAATCATGTGCCTGTTACTATTTCAATTATTAAAAAAAAAAAATCACATCTAATTCATTATAAATGGGAAAGGCTTCCAGAGACCTCACAGATTGTGAGCTTCATATAGGCAGACACGGGATTTATGTGGGTAGATACTTGTTCACTGCTGAACCCCAGTGCCTAGAACCCAACCTGCACACTGGAGGTACTCAGTGAATATTTGTTGAATTAATGAATGGAAGCCTAACTAGAGAGGAATTTAGAAAATGGTAACAAATCTATAAGTTAATACCATACAGTCATTAACAGGATACATAATTTTGAACAAGTATAAATGTGGAACACTTTTAATAAACAAAATAAATAGAATTCCACTGTGATTGCTGTAATGCCAAACAGTGAAAAACATTCACATATTGCCTGTATATGAATAAAGAGAAAGCCATATGAAAAAAATGGGGAAAATAAATTACTTAATCTTAAAAGAAAGGTTAAGTGTATGGTCACATATTTGGTCCTGGATAATCAGGCTTGCTGTAGCCTCTAAAGAATCAGAACAAATGCAACCAGGATATTAAGACACGCATCGCTAGTTAACATGGATTTTCCTTTGTCATTCTGCTTCTCGAAGGATTTTTAGAATGGCTGCTGCTCCTCAGGCACCGGGGAGGGGCTCTGTTCGGAAGACAAGACCTTTAACTGTCAAGACCTCATTGGACAGCCCATACACTGTCTGCTGGAGTGCCCTGCAGAGGGAGGACGTGCACTTCATCTTACAGACACTTGAAGACAGATTTAAATCTATTGGGCTTGAGAAGATTGAAGAGAAGAAGAGAAGTAAAAAGCCTTTTTTAAAAATACAAGGCAGAGACAGACGCAGCATAGATGTTGGTATGAATGAGGAGGTGAAGGAGAAAAAACAGGAAGATGACCAAAAAGTGTCAGGGTGGACTTCTGTCTCTGTCAGGAGGCAGCTTGCCATTGGCGTTAATGAAGTCACCAGGGCTCTGGAAAGGAACGAACTGCTTTTGGTTCTAGTGTGTAAGTCAGTCAAGCCTGTGATCATCACTTCACACCTGATTCAGTTAAGTTTAAGCAGAGCGGTCCCTGCTTGTCAGGTTCCCCGTCTCAGTGAGAGAATCGCGCCTGTCATTGGCTTAAAATGTGTCCTGGCCTTGGGATTCAAAAAGAACACCACTGACTTAGTCAATGAAGTAAAAGTTATAGTCCCCAGAGTACCCAGTTTAAATGTACCATGGCTTCAAGACAGACTTGAAGACTCCAGGGAAAATTCAAAGTTTGAATCTTTGGAAAGCCAAGATAAAGACATTTTGGACACTTCCTTTGAAGACCTTGCTAAACATAAGAGAAAGCTCACTGAAGGTCGGCAGACTATAGTGCTACAACCCCTTAAAATAAAGAAACTGATACCAAACCCTAATAAAAAGAGGAAACCACCCAAGAGCAAAAAAACTACTTCAAAGTAATCTTGTATAAATGTCACTTTATACAGTTGGAAAAAGACGCCTTGTACAAAAATGTTGAAATAAACTGAGTTACTTTTACATAGACTTGTCGGAGATTGTTTGATCATGTTCCTTTCAAATGTGTTTAAGACTTTTTAGACAGCACAGCTAATGCTGAAGTTTAAAAACAAAGTGCAGAAAATGTTCAGAAGTATATCAAAAGTTTATTGAAACTGATGTCCATGCTTGTGTAAATTCACTTTTTATGAAGGCTGATACAGTGCTTGTGAGCCAGAACATCTGTATCCTATAGCATTTAACATCTTTCAAACTTGGGAAATGTACCACAGTAAACATGGTTCTGCTTAAGGTAGATGAAATTGGATTGCAGATAATCATCAGTTTTTTTTCCCCACCCCCAGATAATCATCAGTTTTAAAGGAAAGATTATAAATACTAAGCAATAGACAGTCTTCAGAAACGATATATCAGTTTTTACTTCCTGTTGATTTGACTTTCTTCAGGTATAAGCATGGGATTGGGAGAAAGGCTTGATACTTATAGAAAAGCCAGATAAAGTCTTTTGACTAGTAAGAATTCACCCCTTTACATGGTTAACATTTCCTTGGAAATTTAACATGTATAAAAAGTGTGATGGTAATTAGGTTAAATGAAGAGAAAAAAACAAGGAGCTTAGATTCTTGTAGGTGGATCAGCACGATGGGCATCCTTCACATTAGGTAACGGAACATCATCAACACTATGTAAAGTGTCTCCTACTTACAGTGTGTGCTTGAAATTACTGCTCTAATTTAGGGGGGAAGGGTTATCAAAGTTTATTCTCAGCTTAAATTCTGGTTGACGCATGGATTATGCTACCATTCAATTTTAATACTCATTTCAATTTTACTAAATGGCATCCTGGCAAAAATTTAAAAAAGAGATCCCTCATGAAATAGCATTTCCATTATTGACAAAGAATGCAGAACAATTTTTTTAATGCTATATAAAACAATATATTTAAATTCAGTTCTAATAGCTACTTAGTAAACACAAGCAGTTTTACTGATTATTTTTAAATGGTCACTGATAATCTGTTTAATTTAGAGGCAACTGTGCTAGTTATTTTTAAGTGACTGAGAAAAAATGTGATTTCTATAACTGGAAATTTGTAAATGAATAAAGGAACAATGCCACAGTTTCACCATGAGGTAAGTCCATTACAAAATTTCTGACTGGATCCCTGGCCAGACAGCTCGACTGGTTGGAGCATTATCCTGAAGCACAGAGGTTGCAGGTTCAGTCCCCGGTCAGGACACATACAGAAACTGCTCAGCATTCTTCTCTCTCAAATCAATAAAATAAGAAGAAAACATTTCTGGCTGGCAATTCTACAGTTATTTGAAAACCTACTCTGTGCCATAGAAATGAATAGAATGTAATTCCCAACAGAGCCTTGATTCCATATTAAGTTAAAATTTCATTTTCTTAATGCTGGTGTCTCAAAAAGTTTCAGTGAATTGGTTCAATTTGCTTCTTGAAGTTTTCATCTTCTGTTCAGAAAGAATGGCAATATAATTGGGTTGAAGCATCCTAAATGAGAAGTCTTCCTTGAAGTCTTCAAGAAAGTACACAGCACTGTGAATGAAGTAAGCTGAACTGTGGGCCCTATGTGCGCCCTCTACTGGTAGCCTCACAAGCTGCAGAAACGGCTTTCAGCTCCTTAGTGTAAATCAGGAACACCAAAACAAAAATTTTTTTTTTCTGTAAGGGCCAGAGAGCAAATATGTTAGGCTTTTTGGTTCATAGGGTCTCTATTGAAATAGCACACTGCTCTTTGTAGTATGAAGTACATAAATGAATGTCTGTATTCTAATACAACTTCATTTATGAATGCTGAAATTTTAATTGAATACAGTTTTCATGTGTCACAAAATGTTACTTCCCCCCAACTATTCAAAAACATAAAAACTATCTTTAGTTTGTGGGCTGTACAAAAATAGGCAATGGGCTGGATTTAGTTGATGGGCCATAGTTTGCTAGCTCCTGCCTGGCATAAGATACAACGGTTTCATTTTACTACATATAATATGAAGAAAAAGGTATCATGCTCTCTAAAATAATTAAATGTTTCTGGACTGAACAGCTAGGCACTGGAAGAGAGAAGGCAGGAAGAAGAATCTACCGTATGGTATTTGAGTGAAGCCAGTTTTTGTGGCCTCATATTGGCTGTATATACATGTATGTACACTGTGAAACTTGGTTTTTCAAATTCTAGGTAAAAACACCATCAGTAACAAAATTATGAATACTTATTTACAAATAAGATATTATTTTCCATTAGTATGACAGCTTTCATGGTCAAGTTAGCGTAAAGAAGTATGTACAATCCAGTAAAAGTAATAAAAACATTTCAAACTATCAGTATCCTGATAGCACTAATAAATTCCATTGGGCATTTTCTTTGATTTCAGTGCTTTCATGTCTTGTCCTCACATTCTTGCTGTTGCTGAGAAGAAACAAGTTAGTGCAGACTCTTTCAGAGAGCATATTGCATGTCTCAACAAAACGGCTTTTGAACCAATCTACTGACCTGCTGAAAGTTAAAGTACAAATCTATGTGTCTATTGATTTGGCAACTTTACTTCTGAAGAAATAAATGTACTAGTCCCAGTACAATTTTATCTCATTCTAAACATTAAACATCCACCACCAATCACTGAGTTGTGGAAGAGCTGATTCCAGAAATGTTCTTTCTTAATGGTAGCATGGAAGGTGACAAAAGGAAAAGCTTCCCAGTGGATCCTTTATTACACGAACAAACAGCCCACCACTGAATAAACAGAAACGCAGCAATGTATTGCCACACATTAGCAAAGATTTTCTTACATGGGTCTGTGACTTCTGTTCCGTTCATTAAAAAAAGTCCCTTTCTAGATGGAAAAATACCTTCTCTTCCTCGAGACAGCCAAAAGTTTGAAAATTAGAGGAATGTACTCCTTGTACCCTTTCATCCCTTCTTCAAATGGGTAAACAGTGGAAAAAAAGAGTAACTAGAAAGATGTAGTATTGGTCACATATGGATGCTCTTTCATTTTTTCTGATTGTTACCGACTATATTGATTTCACTTAAGTTGTGCTTTTATTCTTTGGAATGGCAGTTCCAGGAATCATTAAATAAAATAATAACAAATGATGGTGTCAAGAGTTCTAGAAAGGGAAACATCCACCTATTGTAATACCAGTCCAACCTAAAAGGAGGGAAGAAATGGAATAGTTAAGAACATGTAAGCAAGAGGAATTAAATTATAATGTAATACAATAGATCTGTATTTTTTAAAACCTACTAAAAACCTTAATAATCATAAAGGAAGTATGGAATTTCCTAGATAAATTTATTAAGTTTACAAAGGGTATATCAACTTCTCTTACCTTTTCAGAATCTGTTCCTGGACACCTCCAATTGTACAAGTAATACTGTAAATTGCCATCTCCTATACCAAACTTGAGTTTTTCCAAGAATGTCTTATTTTCCATCAAATCTAGTGCATTGAATACATCAAATCCTTTCTGCCAATGTAAAAGGATTTAAAGTTGAAAATTTCAGAAGACTAGAGTGCTCTCTATATTATGTATTTCAGCATAACATTGATTTCCTCTAATAACCTGAATGTGTATTTATAATAACATCCAATGTATATATAGCATAGGTTAAAAATTCAGTTCAGGCCCTGGCTGGTTGGCTCAGTGGTAGAGTGTTAACCTGGCATGTGGATGTCCCAAGTTCAATTCTCAGCCAGGGCACACAGGAGAGGCGCCTATCTGCTTCTCTACCCTTCCCCCTCTCCTTTCTATCTCTCTCTTCCCCTCCCTCAGCCAAGGACCCATTGGAGCAAAGTTGGCCCGGGCACTGAGGATGGCTCCATGGCTTCTGGCTCAGATGCTAGAATGGCTCCAGTTGTAACAGAGCAATGCCCCAGATTGGACAAAACATCGCCCCCTAGTGGGCATGCCGGGTGGATTCTGGTCGGGCACATGCGGGAGTCTGTCTCTCTGCCTCCCTGCTTCTCACTTCAGAAAAAACAACAACACTTTTTTAATCTTCAGTTCAAAACTATCTCACAAAACCAGCAGTGAATCTGAGGGAGTCAGCAAGATTATCCAGAAATGCTGAATCAAAATACAGTATGCTGGCTAACAATGACATAATGAAATCTATTAGGAGTTCAGAAAATATTTTGTTCCTGTTTTAGAAGGAACAGTTGCCTAGATGGCTCCATCTTCAGAACTGTTAGTTACCAGTCTTTCTAAGTTCTGATTTAGCTCAAGTTACAGCCAAGAAACCAAAGTTGTAAAAACTTTAGTATATTTGTCTTGGATTGATAATGGGAAGTAAGTTTAGCAAAATTTAACAGTAAAAATCTAATGTATTTAAAATGTTAGGCAATACTGAGAAAAATGTGATATAGATGAAGCACCTAATTTTGCATTTCTCAAGGTTTTTATCTAACTTATTACAGGCCTTTTTGGAAAGTAGTTGAAAATGAGCAATGAGATCAAAGAATCAGGATAATATTGACTTTGGGACCCACTAGTAATGACTTTTTTTAAAATCGATCAAATACTAGACAGATGCAAGGAAGACACTTTGATGTATTGTCCCCAACTTCTCATGAACAATATTTTCTCATATTCAGTGACTGCATCAACATGTCTACTGATTTCAATTTATTTTTAAAGGAAAATGTTTCTTTGTAGCAGTAATTTTTTTAAAAAAGGTTTATTTATTGATTTTATAGAGGGGGACAGTGACTAGAAGTAGTTGCTTCACTCTAGCTGTTCCCTGGTTGCTTGTCATATGTGCCTTGACCAGACAAGTCCAGGGGTTCAAACCAAAGACCTCAGTGTTCTGGGTCATCACTCTACCCAATGCATCACCACATGTCAGGCTATCACAAGAACTTAACAATTAGCCTATCTCTATACTGAGGAAATAAAAGGCAATATAGTAAAACATTTTGAATTTAGTACCTTTCATTTTAAATTATTTAATTTTAACAATAATCCCCTTAATTAAAAAAATTAAATCCCTTTAATTTAAAAATTCAGAGACCATTTATTTGAATCAAAAAACATATTCCCTGACTGGTGATGGCACAGTAGATAGAGCATTGGCCTGGGAAGCTGAGGACACAGGTTTGAAACCCCGAGGTCACCGGCTTGAGTGCAAGCTCATCTGGCTTGAGTGTAGGGTTGTCAGCTTGATTGAGCCTAGGATCATCAACATGATCCCAAGGTCACTGGCTTGAGCAAGGGGTCTCTGGCTTAGCTGGAGCCCCCTGGTCAAGGCATGCACAAGAAGCAATGAATGAACAACAAAAAGTGACGCAACTACGAGTTGATGCTTCTCATCTCTCTCGCTTCCTGTCTGTCTCTGTCTCAAAAAAACTCCATAACTTATTGTTGCTAATTATTCACTGTAAAACAATAACTCATGTATTTTCCTTATATTATGAGACCAAGTATTTCTTATATATTCCTTATGGGTTTTATGTCTTCTTATATGTGTTTAAAGTATCTACTTTATACAAAATGTCTTTTTGGTTAAAATGTAATAGAACTGATTTTGAAAATAGCCACTAAAGTTTTAAAAGAAACTCTTTATCAAAATTCTTCCTTTGACTAATGATCAAAAGTACAAAAAAGAGAAAACTTCAAATAAGTCCCTCCTCTGTGGAAGAAAATACACTAAGATGCTTTATGTACCTTGACACATATATTTGGAAAAACACAAACCACAGAAAGGAATGAACTGCTTACCAATTTAGCAATTATGAGTGCATCATTCATGAGGTCTAGCAGGGGTGTCTCCGTGTGAATGTTGTAGAAGGAATAGGCAGCTTTGAGGCTCTTGTGTGCAGGATGGTGCATGACTGTGGAGGGGAGTGTGTAGAAGCTCAGGAAGTCAGTAAGTTTACCACTGGAGTTCTAAAGAATAAAGGTAATGTCAGGTAAATACCTCCTAAAACAAATTTTATCCATGTATTTAAGCTAACTTTTTGATCTTTGACGTTTTATCTTAGAACAAAAAGCAGCAACTTGGTCCTGGCCGGATGGCTCAATAGTAAATCGTCAGCCCAGTGTGTGGATGTCCTCGGTTGGATTCCCGGTCAGGGCACACAGGAGAAGCACCTATCTGCTTCTCCATACCCCCGCCAGCCCTGCTTCTCTCTCTTTCTCTCTCTCTCTCTCCTCCTTTCCTCCTGCAGCCATGCCTCAATTGAAGCAAGTTAGCCGGGGCACACAGGATGGCTCCATGGCCTCCAACTCAGGCACTAAAATATGGCTCTGGTTGCAACAGAGCAAGGGCCCCACTAGGGGGTGATGGGCAGAGAATCACCCCATAGTGGGTTTGCTGGGTGGGTACCAGTCCAGCGCATGTGGGAATCTGTCTCTGCCTCCCTATCCTCTCACTAAAAAAAAAATAAAAAAAAGAAAGCAACAACTCATACCTTTCCCTTGGCAGTCTGATACCGAAGCCGAGAAGGATACAGGGTTATAACCTTAGGCTAGTGCTAATGATTTGCATAAAAATCTTAAGCAGTGGAAAGTTTTAAAAGGAAAGCTTCCCCTGGGATGACCAATGGATCTCTCTAGACCAGGGGTGCCCACACTTTTTCAGCTTGCGAGCTACTTATAAGATGACCGAGTCAAAATGATCTACCTACAATAAAAATGCAAAACATAAATTTATTTCTTCTATATTATCATTATTTAAGTTACTATTATTACTATTTAATATTGTGTATTCTTCTTTCACCTTTCTCCTTCTCAGCTCTCTTTTCGGAGGAAAGTCAATGTCATAGTTTTTATGAACTGTCCGAAAAAGCCGCTCCACATTTCCCTTCTTTGGAATAGCAATGGCACACAGACAGATGAGGCAAACGCACTTAGAATATGACATAGTGAAAAAAATCCCCTCCCATTCTGTATGAAAATGGTAGGTTTTAGGCTTCTTACTGGGACCAGCTATGGCACTCATTTTTATACCCTTTGTTGTGTTTAGTTTAAATAAATTGAAGGCTAACTATGCAGCAATGTAACTGAACAAGTTAGCGCAGTTTAACGCGCATGCGTAGGGTGTCAAAAGTTCAGACGTCAGACTGGCTACCCTGTATGCCAATCAAAAGACAAATGTCTTTTTAATGTCATGCAATCTATCCACACTTACTTCGCGATTGACCAGTAGATCGCGATCGACGTATTGAGCACCCCTGCTCTAGACTTACTGGAAAAATGACCAAAGGAGAATAATTGTTTTTAAAGAAATAAGAGTGCTAAGGATTAGAAGGCTGCCTTTTCCAACCAAAAGACATTGTATAACATTTAACATCTTCCTGGCACAAGGTGAGAATTGTATTAGTGTAAAGCAAAGTTGGATAGAATTTGGAAGCTGTTTTTAGAAGCTTGTGAAAGGGCATTGGTAATACACCAAAATATAAATATATTATTTAACTGAGAAAATTTAAACCTATCAAAAATCAAGAGATTACGCCTGACCTGTGGTGGCGCAGTGGATAAAGCGTCGACCTGGGAACACTGAGGTCGCCAGTTCAAAACCCTGCACTGGTCTGGTCAAGGCACATATGGGAGTTGATGCTTCCAGCTCCTCCCCCCTTTCTCTCTTTCTCTCTCTCTATCTCACTCTGTGTCTCCTCTCTAAAATGAATAAAATAAAAAAAGAAGTTAAAAAAAAATCAAGAGATTAAAAAGTGATACTGATTTCATTAACATTTTAATACCAGAAATTAGCTAGTATTATTTGGGTTGTTTTACTAGCTCTATGCAGTTTGAATAAAGTTACATAGCTGAGGAGGCTAGTCCACATGTTTGTATTGCTAATATTTCTTTTCAGCAGAAAAGATAATTTCATAGGGATGAAGTACCTTGTTTTTGAATGTTTCTGATTCATTAAAACTATTTTTAGACATTAAGAAGTTATAGACATTAAGCTAAAGTGATTCTCTATTGTGTTGTATTAGCAGCTCAGTTTTAGAGACAAAGACTTTTTAACTCTAAAAAGTTTTAGAGTTAAAGAGATTAAAACTTTCAGCTTTAATAAATATCTTCAACTTAAAAATTAATACCATGGAAATTAAAGAAAACCTCACTGGATGGGCTTAATAATAGAGAGGAAATGACAGAGCACAGACTCACTGAACTTGAAAAAGTTAGTAAAATTTACCTAATCTGAACAGAAAAGAGAAAACAGACAGGAAAAATAGGAATTAAGTCTCAGGGATCTATGGGACAGTAAAAAAGTTCCAACATTCATATCACTGGGGTTCCAGAAGGAAAGAGAAAGTGTGGAGCTGAATGAGTATTTGGAGAAATAATGGCTGAAAACTCCCCAAATTTGGCAAAATACACAATACAGATTCAAGAAGTTGAGTGAGCTCTAACAGGATAAACTAAAAAATATCCACTCCAATTTTGAATTTCCAAAATATAGACACAAAGAAAAAATTTGAAAGCAGCCATAGAGTAACAACACATAGCCTACAGAATACCAGTTCAACTGACAGAAGATTTTGCATCTGAAATCATAGAGGCCATAAGGAAGTCTCAACATTTTTTTAAGTGCTAAAAGAAAAGAACCATCAACCATGAATTCTATATTTGGTGAAAGTCTCCTTCAAGAATGAAGGGGAAGGAAGGACATTCTCAGACAAATGAAAACTAGAAGAATTTGTTGCTAGTAGACATATTTTTAAGATTGGCCAAAGGAAATTCTTCAAATAGAGAGGAAATAATTAGGAATCTTGGTGCATCGAGAAGGAAGAACAAACACTAGAAACAGCAGAAAGTTCTGTATAAAGTAGACCCTTGAAGAAAGTGGAAATTAGGGGCACCAACCCCCTGCGCAGTTGAAAATCGGCATATAACTTTTGACTTCCCCAAAACATAACCACTAATAGCCTAATGTTGACTGGAAGCCTTACTAATAACACAAATAGTCAATTAACACATATTTTGTATGTTATATGCTATTTTATATTATATTCTTAATGTCAGCTAGAAAAAATGTTATTAAAATCGTAAAGAAGACAAAATACACTCATAATATTATACAGCTATTGAAAAAAATCTGTACATAAGTGAACCCATACAGTTCAAACCTGTGTTGTTCAAGGGTTAATTGTATACTATAAATTATGCTTCAACTCTTAACTTTTATAAATTTATGTGGTGATTAAAACAAAAGTTATAATACCATCTGATACTCAAGACATTGATATAAGTAGAGAATGTAAAAGGACATGAATGGAAGAGAAGTTACTTGAAGTGGAAAAATGTTGATGCCAGTAGACCCCAAACTATGGCCCCTGCTGCACTTCCGGAAGGGGCACCTCTTTTATTGGTGGTCAGTGAGAGGAGCACAGGATGCATCTGCACCCATAGTTCCCATTGAAATATTGGTCAGTTTGTTGATTTAAATTTGTTCTTTATTTTAAATATTGTATTTGTTCCCGTTTTGTTTTTTTTACTTTAAAATAAGATATGTGCAGTGTGCATAGGGATTTGTTCATAGTTTTTTTTATAGTCTGGCCCTCCATTGGTCTGAGGGACAGTGAACTGACCCCCTGTGTAAAAAGTTTGGGGACCCCTGCAGTAGACTATCATCAGTCACACATACTGTAATACCCAGAGCAACCATCAGGGAAACTATAAAAATATACCAAAACTAGCCTGACCAGGTGGTGGTGCAGTGGATAGTATCAGACCGGGACACGGAGGACCCAGGTTCAAAACCCTGAATTCGCCAGCTTGAGCGCAGGGTTGCTGGCTTGAGCGTGGGATCACAGACATGACCCCATGGTCTCTGGCTTGAGCCCAAGGTCACTGGCTTGAGCAAGGGGTCACTCTTTCTGCTGCAGCCTCCCTACCCCCCACCCCTCCAGTCAAGGCACATATGAGAAAGCAATCAATGAACAACTAAGGAGACTGAGGAGCTGCAAGGAAGAACTGATGATTCTTATCTCTCTCCTTTGAGGACACTGCAAGCTGATAGGGTCCTAGCAGTTTAGATTTTTGGGGGACAGAGGTGTGGAGGATTGGCAGTAAGCTGACAGGGTCCTTGCTGCCCACCACCCCCACTTCACTTGCTTGCTTAAGTTGCTAAAGGCTAAGCTCATCCCCACAACCTCTGATTGTTTGACTAAGTTGCTAGAGGCAATATACATGCCCTTCCTCTCACTCTTTGTTTGTTCTGCTGTTGGCTGATTTCAGTTATGCATGGTGGGGGGATTGCTGTTTATGCTTCAGATATGTGACTTTGTATAGGAGACTTCCTTATTTTGCATACAGTGCTGCACTATATAATAAAGCAAACTGGGGGTTTTGTCAGCTTGCAGAGCCCTCTAGACCCCATACTTCTTTTCTCTGTATTTATTTCTTCATTCCGCACAATTCTCACTCAGGGCCTGGACAATTACTAGCCATGCTGGTCTGTGGCATCTCCCTTCTTGTCTGTCTGTCTCTATCTGTCCCCATCTGTGTCTGTCTCTGTCACAAAAAACAAAAACAAAGAAACCCCACCAATTCTATACACTTTATTCTAGAAAATGAGAGAAGGTAATACCAGCTCATTTTGTTAGGCCAGTATTATCCTGATGCCTAAACCAGACAACTGTATCAACACCCTCCCTCACAAAAAACCCACCCTCCAAAAAGCCCTGTAGACCAAATAGCTTTCATGAATTCAAAAAATACTCAACAAAATATCAGTATTCCAAATTAGAAAATGTTTAGAAAGAATTATACACTATAACCAAGTAGATTTTTTTTCTAGGAATGCAAGGGTGGTCAAACATTTGAAAATCAATGTAATATACCATCTATTAACAGACTAAAGAAAACTCATATGATCATATCAACTCAAGCAGAATAATTCACTGATTCATGAGAAGAACTCTCGGAAAGTTATGAACAGAGGGAAATTATCTCAAATTAATATGGTGCAGCTACAAAAATTCTACAGCTAACATCATACCTCACGGTGGAAGACTGAATATTTCCCCTTAATATAAAGAACAATGCAAGGATGTCAACCATAACCTATTAGAAGATCTAGCTGCTGAAATAAATCAAGAATAAAAAGGGGGGGGGTAATACAGATAGAAAGAGAAAAAATAATACTTTCCTATATGCAGATGATGTGATTGTCTATGTAGAAATCCCAAGAAATTTACAAATAAACTTTAATAAGTGATTTGGCAAGACTGCAGGATATAAGATAAACACAGAAAAAGCAATTGTATTTGTATATGCCAGTGATGCACATACAGAAACCAAAATTAAAAACACAGTATGATTTATAATCACTCCAAGGAAAATAAAGTATTTAGATATATAATTTAAAAAATATGAGGCCCACACCAACAACACACAGTATAAATAAAATGACAAAGGTCAAAGACAAGAATCTTAAAAGCAGCAAAAGGAAGATAGTTATCTAAGAGAGCACCCATAATACTATAAGCTGATTTCTCAACAGAAACATTTCAGGTCAGAAGGGAGTGGCATAAAATATATTCACAGTGATGAAAAGCAAGAACCTACAGCCAGGACTAATTTACCCAGCAAGGCTGCCATTTAAAATTGAAGGAGAAATAAGGAGCTTCCCAGACAAGAGAATGTCTCTTTCTCTCTCTCCATTCCTCTCTCACTATAATAAATAAATAAATAAATAAATAAATAAAAATAAAGTAAGTAAGTAAAATACCTAAGAATAAATTTAACCAAGGAGATAAAATACTATACTGGTGGTTCTTAACCTTTTTTGAGGTACCGAACCCACCAGTTTCATATGCGCATTCACCGAACCCTTCTTTAGTGATTAATAAAATATGATTTTTTTTTTCCAAATTCAAGACATAGGTATATGTTTCTTTGCTGGTGCACAAAATGAGCCATGCATGAACATCACCTTGCTCAAAGAACAAAACCAACGAAGTGCATGAACTCACAACAAATTATGGTATTACTTTATTCTGGCCTCCGCGGCAGAGGCTTCTCCGAACCCTTGAGACTGACTCATCGAACCCCTAGGGTTCGAAAGAACCCAGGTTAAGAACCACTGTACTATACTCAGAAAATTATAAGACACTGAAGAAAGAAACTGAAGAAGATACAAATAAGTGGAAGCATATACTGTGTTCATGGATAGGAAGAATTAACATCATTAAAATGTCCACATCACCCAAAGCAATCTATAGATTCAATGCAATTCTTATCAAGATACCAATAGCATATTTCACAGAACTAGAACAAATATTCCAAAAACTTATATTGGACCATAAAAGATCCCACACATAGCCACAGCAATCTAGAATAAAAAGAACAAAATTGGAGAACTCACACTACCTGATATCAAACTATATATACTACAAGGCCATAATAATCAAAACAGCATGGTAACTGGCATAAAGACAGACATATAGACCAATGGAACAGAATAAAGAGTCCAGAAATAAACCCACGTCTTTATGGTCAGTTAATATTTGAGAGAGGCAATAACACAATGAGGTAAAGATAGTCTATTCAATAAATGGTATTGGAATATCCAACAAATACATGCAAAAAATGAAAACTAGATGACCTTTTTACACCATAAACAAGAAAAAATTCAAAATAAATTAGACTTAAATGTTAGACTCAAAAGCATAAAAATCCTAGAAGAAAACACAAGCAGTAAAATCTCAGACATTCCTCATAGTAATATTTTTCTGCTATATCACCTCAGGCAAATGAAATAAAAGAAAAAATAATCAAATGGGACCTTATCAAGCTAATAAATTTTTGCACAGCAAAGGAAACCATCAACCAAATGAAAAGACAACCCATTGAATGGGAGAATATATTCTCCAATGAAACATCTGATAAGGAGTTAATATCCAAAATCTACAAAGAACTTAAAATTCAACACTGACGCCAACACAACAACAAAAAACATTCATTAAAAAATGGGCAGGCCCTGGCAGGTTGCCTCAGTGGTAGAATGTTGACCCAGCGTGTGAAAGTCCCAGGTTCAATTCCTGGTCAGGGCACACAGGAAAAGCAACCATCTGCTTCTCCTCTCCTCCGCCTTCTTTCTCTCTCCCTTTCTTCTCCTCCCATAGCCATGGCTTGATTGATTAGAGCATGTGGGACCTGAGTGCTGAGGATGGCTCCAAGGAGCCTCTGCTTTAGGAGCTAAAGATAGCTCAGTTGTAAGCACGGGCCCCTGATCATCAGAGCATTGGCCTGAGATGGGGGTCACTGGGTGGATCCCGGTCAGGGCGCACGTGGGAGCCTATCTCTCTGTCTCCCCTCCTCTCACTTAACTAAATAAATAAATGGGCAAAGGACCTGAACTGACACTTCTTTTTTTTTTTTTTTAAACAAACACTTTTTTTAAAATTTATTTTTTTTATTTTATTCATTTTAGAGAGGAGACAGAGAGAGGGGGGGGGGGGAAGGAGCTGGAAGCATCAACTCCCATATGTGCCTTGACCAGACCAGTGCAGGGTTTTGAACTGGCGACCTCAGTGTTCCCACCACAGGTCAGGCCTGAACTGACACTTCTTTAAGGAGGACATACAGATGGCCAATAGACATATGAAAAGATGCTAAATATCACTAATCATCACAGAATGCAAATTAAAAGCACAATGAGATATCACCTCACATCTGTCCAAATAGCTATCTATCATCAATAGGTCAGCAAACAAGTGTTGCCGAGGCTGTGGAAAAAAGGATACCCTCAAGCACTGCTGGGGGAAATGCAGACTGGTGCAGCCACTGTGGAGAGTTATATGGAGTTACATCAAAAAATTAAAAATGAAACTGCCTGATGACCCAGTGATTCCATTTCTGGAAATGTTTCCAAGAAAACCTGAAACACTAATTTGAAAGAATATGTGCACCCAGTGTTCACTGCAGTGTTATTTACAATAGCTAAAGTTTGGAAGCAGCCCAAGTGTCCATCAGTAGATGAGTGGATAAAATAATTATGGTATATTTATATAATGAAATACTACTTGGCCATAAAGAAGGAAATTCTACTCTTTGTGACAGCATGGATGGACCTGGAGATCATTATGCTAAGTGAAATAAGCCAGTGAGAGAAAGACGAGTACCATGTTATTTCACTCATATATGTACTATAATAAACAAAAGAGAAACAAACTCACAGGTAGAGAACAGACTGACACCTGTCAGAAGGGAAGAGGGTTGTGCACTGGGTGAAAAGGCAAAGAGATTATTAAAACAAAACAAAACAAAACCCTCATACACAGACAACAATATGGTGATTATCAGAGGGAAAGGGGGTGGGGGGAGATAGAATAGGGTACAGGGAGATAAATGGTGATGGGAGGAGACTTGACTTTCGGTGATGAACACACAATACAATATACAGATGATTGTTATAGAACTGTACACTTGAAACCTATATAATTTTATTAATCAATGTCATCCCAATAAACTCAATTTAAAAAAACATACAGGATCTGAATGCTGAAAATTAAAAATTACATAATACTAATAAAATAAATGGAGACATACCATGTTCAGGATCATAAGACTTGTCAAATTAATCACTCTCTGAATTAATCTATAGATTTAATGTAATCTTTATCAAAATCTCAGCCAGTTATTTTTCAGACAAGGACAAGCTTATTAAAAATTTTAAGTGGAAAGGTGAAACAAAGAGATTAGCTAAAGCAATCTCTACAAAGAAGAATAAAGTGAGAAATCACTCTACCTAATATCAATGCATACTGCTGAGCTTTAATAATCAAGACACTGTGGTACACTGGTGGAGGAACAGAAACAGAGATCAATGGAACAGAATAGAGAACCCAGAAAAATAGTAGACCACAATACAAACTACTAATTATCAGCATATAGAAAACTTAGAAATGGAAAGGATTACAGTAAAAAAGAAAAGCAAAGTATACAAACAGCAAACTCATATAAGAAATAAGAATCACTAACAGATTTATAGTAAGATGTTCAAATTCACCAGTAATAAGAACATATAAATTAAAAACAAGATACCATTTGATACCCGTCAGACTGGTCTACATTTAAAGCCTGATAATACCCTCAAATGCCAGTGAAGATATGAGAAAACAGGAGTTTTTACGATCTACTAAGAGGTATTTGGCCATCTTTAGTGATGCTATAGATGTATGTGACCCTTGGACTCAGCAGTTTGACTTCTAAGTAGACACGTGAGGGCAGCAGTGCTCAAAATGTGGTCCGTGAGTCTCTGTGGGAACCTGAGACCCATTTAGAAGCCTGTGAGGTGGAAACTATTTCCATAGGAGCACTAAGCAGTTGTCTGCATTGTTCGTCGTGTGGACATCTACGCTGAAGAGGCAAAAGCGATGCTGGGCACACGTGCTCGTGCCCCAACACAAAACAAGGCAGCGGCACCAAGCTGCACCTGTGGCCGCTTCAATCATCGGTACCACATCCTCACAGTCAGAACAGGGTTCACATAAGTATGTCCTTGATTAAGAATTAATTCTTGATTACAAATTAACTTGTAACTTTTAACTCATCTTTTTAATCTCCCGCGTGAAGCATTTCACTGCAGGCTGAAACACGAAGACTGTCTCAAGAGGCCCTTCGGTGTGAGCTGTGAGCTGAACTAGCCACTTTTTTCTTGGAACATCACTTTAAAGTAGGACTGGCAAGCCGGTCATTCAGACTTGGGTATTTGACACATCCTGAAAACCAGTCATGTGAGCCTGTCACTTCAAGGGAAAAACTTGCAGTTGAGCTTTCAGGTGCAAGTTAGATGTTTAAAAAAACCAGTATCCTCCACCAGAAGCAGTATTTAAACTTTTCTGATGATGACAATGGTATAATGTCAATGAATGTGATTTTCCTTGTATTATATAATAATACATAAATATTTGGAAGATCTGTATAACTCAGTGAACCAGTGTTTTCCAAATGATTGACATAATGATGTTGTAAAACTCACTGGTAAAAGAGTCATTCATAAAACAAGATAAACCAATGGATTTTGATCTAGCAGAGTCTAAAAAGTTCATTAATATGATTTCAGATACAAAATATCCACAATTATCTGAAAATTAAAATACTCATTCTTTTATATATCTCCCATACTCTGTGTGAAAGACTGTTTTCATATTCTTTAACCAAAAGAATATACCATGCTCTGGCCAGTTGGCTCAGTGGTAGAGTGTTGGTCCAGCTTATAGAAGTCCTGGGTTCAATTCCTGGTCAGGGCACACAGGAGAAGTGACCATCTGCCTCTCCACCCTCCCCTTCCCCCCTTCTGTCTCTCTCCCTCTCCCTGCCTCCCGCAGCTATGGCATGAATGGTTCGAGCAAGCTGGACCCAGGTGCTAAGGATGGCTCCATGGCCTTGCCTCAGGTGCTAAAATAGCTCGGTTGCAGAGCAATGGAGCAATAGTCTCAGATGGAGAGAGCATCTCCGGGTAGGGGGATTGCCAGATAGATCCTGGCCGGGGCACATGTAGAAGTCTGTTGGCCTCCCAGTCTCTCACTTAGTTTAAAATAAAAAAAAACTATACACAAAGATATCCATTCTAGCACTGTTTTAGAAAAAAAGTTTAAAAACAATAACTGCTCAACTGTTTTTAGAAAATGTCCTCTGAATTCACTGTCTGCTCCACGCTTCCTGCCCTAACTTGGCCATAATCTTACATCCAGAATATGCCTGACAAGGCTAAAAATACAGTTCCACAACTAAATAGTGAACAGGTCTCTCCAGTAGCTTCTAACTGACCTTGTTCCTTTCTCTCCTCCAGGTACTTACCAGTTTAAATCCCAACTTCTGAACCCAAACCCACTTCAACCAAAAGAGCTTCTAAATGAAATGGCCTTTGTACAACAAATTCTAAACTTTTAAAAAATGGTTTTAAAATCTCCATGTTAAATTTGTCTAACCAATAGTCAGAAAATCTAAACTGTTACTTTTCTTTCCTTCCTTTGACCAAGGGTTAAGTGGCCGAATCTCAACCAAAGGCAGTTCAGGTCCAGCTTTGCAAAACTAAAGGAATATCTACCTCTGAGGAGGTCACCCAAACTGGCTTTCCTCAAAAGTGAGAAAAGCAATTAATCACACAGGTAGCAATGGAAAAGTATCGTGATTTTCTATTCACAAGCAGTACAAGTGTGCTTTTATTCAGGACTGGAAAGTGTAAGAAGAAAACCTGGTTCTCGCAGGGTGAGCAGAAATCTGGTATAGAAGTAAGTCATGGGGAAGAGGAACATGATGGCACTGTGTGGTCATCTTGAAAAACAGACTTAATGGTGCAGTATTTTCATACTTCTCAGAACTACTGTATCACCTTATCTTTACCTCCACTACAAAGGTGTCAATAATGTGCTCCTGGGGTAGGAACCAGTGAGCTACTTCCTCTTCATCCATCACAGGGGCGAGATGAAACCGCTTCAGGTAACCGTTGGTTAATTCTTGAACTGCTTTGATATCTCTTGGTTCCATTGGTCTTAAGCCTGAAGTTTTTGTCACCTTGTTAGAATGAAAACAAAACAAAGTGGGAAGTTTAAATACAGAAGAGTAAAAAGTTCTTTGCGCTGAAGTGTGTGGTCTGCAGACCAGCTATATCAGCGACACGGGAAAGCTTGTTAGAACTGCAGACTCTTGGTCCTGCCCCGGACTTACTAAGTCAGAATCTGCTATTTAGCAAGATTCCCTGGTGATGCGTATACACATTAAAGTTGGAGAAACACTGAGTAAGAATATGTGCTAGACAATGTGCTGTATTTTATCACCGTGCGCTAGGTCCTTTGTCAATATTGCCCATGACCCAAACAAAATCAAAGGAACACTCCCAGCTGCGCTATAGACTAGTGTCAAGAATTTAAACAGCGTACATGACAGGGCAGAGCAATCTTAGCATGTGTTCAAAGTACTGTGCTTTAAAACCGCCATGTCTGACATTCTGAAAACAAAACTGGAGTTGAGAAACTTACTTTATTCAATGGCCTGTGAAAATTATGTAGCTATTTTGTTCTCGTGAGCAACAAAAATGAAATCATACTGATCAAAATGGGAAGGCAAGTGTTTTTTTTTTACCCTAAACCATGTATTATACCAAATTCTAGAGTCCCTATGTTTTCTTACACCTTATAAAACCAGTGAGGAGTGATTTCAACATCGTATACTTTTTTTAATTAAAAAAATGTTATTTTAATTTATTGTGTTAACATGGATTCAAGTGTCCCACTCAATATGAGGCCCTCACCTCCTACTCTCATGTCCCCCATACACCCCTGTTGTCCACCTACCCCCTTCCCTCTGGGATTTGCTGTCCTGTTATCTGTATCTCTGTGTTATGTATATATAATTTCACTAATCCCTTCACCTTCTCTGATCCCATCCCCCCATTCCCTTCCCTCTGACAGCTGTCCCTCTGGTCCCTGTGACCCAGTCTCTGCCTCCATTCCGTTCCTCAGTTCACTTTGTTCATTAGATTCCAGATATAAGTGAGATCATAATACTTGTCTTTCTCTGCCTGGCTTTTTTCACTTAGTATAATAATCTCCTGGTCCATCCATGCTCTCGCAAAAGGTAAGATTTCCTTCTTTTTCATGGCGATGTAGTATTATTCCATTGTATCTATGTTCACAGCTTTTTAATTTCCTCGTCTACTGACAGACACTTGGGCTGTTTCCAGATCTTGGCTATTGTAAACAATGCTACAATGAGCATGGGAGTATATATCTTCTTTTGAATCAGTGATTTTGTATTCTTAGGATATATTCCTAAAAGTGGGACAGCTGGGTCAAAAGGCAGTTCCATTTTTAAGAAGACAAGTGTCTTAATAGCCAAGATTTTTTCTAAAGGCAAATGGCTGGCTGCCAAGCACTGGCCTTGGCCTCTCGTGCCATCTTTTGATTAAAGGTGATCAGAATAGGCACTTGAGTCCATTCTTCCAAAGTGTCACATTTTCCATTAGGTTACAGGAATAATAATGGTCAGGGTATTTGGATTTGTTTGATTTCCTGACCTGAAAAGAGCTCTAGACACCACTTAGCTCTCTAGGAACTATCTAGACACCAGGACACTTAAGCCTAGAATGCTTATTTATACAAACAAAACACTAAAATCTTAGGAATGCAATTTCATTTTTCCAGTTAATTTTTTTTTCTTGAAGAAATAATGGTTACATTTAAAGGATAACTTATATAGGAACATTGCTACTATACCTTTCCCCTCCTAATTATTTATAAATATATTTAAATTGAGAGCTGCCTCTAAAATGAGATCACTACAATTCCTGCATGCCCCAGACTAGTACTAAAGCAGAAGCCCAGGTGGAAAATAGGTTTTCACCTTACATGCTGGCTCTGCTTTATAATAGTAGTTGTGCTGAGGTTTCTAAGGTTCCATGACTAGGGTCCCCAAACTTTTTACACAGGGGGTCAGTTCACTGTCCCTCAGACCGTTGGAGGGCTGGACTATAAAAAAAAACTATGAATAAATCCCTATGCACACTGCACATATCTTATTTTAAAGTAAAGAAACAAAACGGGAACAAATACAATATTTAAAATAAAGAACAAGTAAGTTTAAATCAACAAACTGACCAGTATTTCAATGGGAACTATGGGTGCGGATGCATCCTGTGCTCTCACTGACCACCAATGAAAGAGGTGCATGCCCCTTTCGGAAGTGCAGCAGGGGCCGGATAAATGGCCTCATGGGGCCGCATGCGGCCTGAGGGCCATAGTTTGGGGACCCCAGTTCCATGACAAAGGATGCTGATTGATTAGTGGGGGGAAGGAGATGAGAGATGCCCTCTTTTTACTGACAGACCCAATAATCCATAGCTGAGTGTTTACTGTGTAAAGCCCAACTGTAATTTTTGTAATCTATAAAAACATAATGCAGCTAAAATAGTTTAATAGTTTAAGAGAATTTAAGTTCTTAACATTTAAAAGGGAACTAGACCTTCTAGCTTTTTGTGGCTCTCAAAGCCAGAGGATGAGAAATCTGCACATCCTGGTTCCCATCCCAGACTAACTCTTCAGGCAGCAGGGCAATGGATATGAGCTGAATGAATTCCTATGATTTGTATCACACTCATTTACAAGATGAGGTGAAGGCTACATACAGACATGGAAAAAGTCACTGCCAGCTATAAAAAGACAATACTTCTATGGGCTGGCATTTACACGCAAGCCAGGTGTGAAATTACATTTCTCTTTTGTTTCCCCTGAGTCAATTTTGTATTGGTAGTATTTTTTATACTGCAATTCATGGGAAGAGAGAACCTATGTGTTTCCCAATACTGTTACATGTGATAAATATGTATTTCTAAATACTAGTTGGAAGACCAAAATCATACAGAATGCATACTACAGTCATTAAATAGATTATTTTCTGCTATGAGGACGACCTTGACAAATTTTCAATAGCCTTTCTCAATATTAGACTTTTTTCTTTTGTTACTGGTTGAGTAATATCAAGCAATTGGATTAATCATTGAAAGTAACAGGACACATTGATATGTTAATAGAAAACAGAAGAAGAAAAGGCTTGTCAGCTTCTTTCTAAAGCAGTTCTCACTCATGCAATATTCAAGCTGCAAAAACACTAAAATCAACATCCTGGAAGCAGCTGTTTGTAAATATTTTGATCGGCCCCCCATTTATGCTCTGAAAAATCACGGAGTACTTACTCCCAACGAGCTTTGCTAATGTGGTTACATCCATTATTTGTCTTAACTAGAAATTAAATTAGAAATTTTAAAACAAAAGAACTTATAAGCACACATTTCATATAGCCTCTCGAAGATTTCACAGTATACTTGTAAGATAATGAAAGTAAATGCAAATTGTTTTAGTATTATAAAAATAGCAAAGCATATTTTTTAGTAACTAAGAAAAACCTTATATTTCATAAGCAAACTCTATCTCAATCAGACATTTTTTGCTATGGTCCAACTAATATGTATTACTCATTGGCCTCTATGTACATTGAAATTCATGTGAAATCTGCTTATAAGGGTATAAGGGAATAAAGCTCAGAATTTACCAAAAAAACAGAAGCTGTGTTGTACGTCAAACTATGTGGCATGAATGTTTTAAGGCCAAGATTCCAGAGTAGAGATGTAAGCAATGATTATGGTTATTTATTTGATTTAAAAAGCCTGGGTGGTAAAAAAAAAAAAAAGCCTGGGTGGTGGTGGCACGGTGGATGAAACATTAAACCAGAATGCTGAGGTTGCTGGTTCGAAACCCCAAGGTAGCTGGCTCTAAGCACAGGCTTCTCAGTGTCAGGTTGCTGGCTGGAGCGAGAGAATCATCCACATGATTCCAAAACTAGCCAGCTCGAACCCAAAGGTCGCTGCTGTGAAAAGCCCAAGGTCACTGGCCTGAGCAAGGGGACACTGGCACAACCCTGGTCAAGGCACGCAAAGAAAGTCAATGTACAACTAACATGAAAGAAACTACAAGTTGGTGCTTCCTGCTCTCTCTCCCCTTTCTCTTGGAAGTACTCAATGCACAACTAAAGTTGAAAGCAACTATGAGTCAATGCTTCTCATTCTCTCTCCCCCACAGAAAAGGGGGCAGACACCAAAAAAGTCTACTGCTGCTGAATCTGGAACATCTCATGTGTCTTAGCATGTCTTTACAAGTATGTCCTTGCAACACAGCAAAAACACTGGAAGATTAATTCCTGCTCTTTATCTGATTCAAATCACTCCATCTTTACAAGCACTGACAAATAACATACCCAACTTTGTTTGGAAATGCTCAACACCAAACTAAAAACAAACTAACATTAAAAGGATAGAGAAATGGTCTGACCAGGCAGTAGTGCAATGGATAGAACCCTTGGACTGGGACACAGAGCACCCAGGTTTGAAAACCCGAGGTCGCCAGCTTGAGTGCAGGTTCATCCAGCTTGAGCGCGGGCTCATCCAGCTTGAGCACAGGCTCACCAGCCTTAGCGTGGAGTTGCTGGCTTGAGCAAGAGGTCACTTGCACTGCTGTAGGCCCCCACCCCATGTCAAGGAACATATGAGAAAGCAATCAATGAAACTATAGTGCTGCAATGAAGAATTGATGCTTCTCATCTCTCTCCCTGTCTGTCCGTCCGTCTCTCTGGGGTGGGGGTAGAGAAATGTATCACTCTTAGAAAAACCTTAGTATTTTAGATAGCAGTAGCTAATGGCATGGGCTCCAGAATAGTTCTGTCCTCACTTTAAACTGGGAAAGTAAGTCTGGTGTTTTCATGTCCTCTTCTGTGAAATGGGGAAAATGACCTGTATGCCTAAGATCATTATGAATAATAAACAAGACTATAGATGTGCAATGTCTAGCACAGGGCTCCGCAAACTTTTTACACAGGGGGCCAGTTCACTGTCCCTCAGACCATTGGAGAACCGGGCTATAAAAAAAACTAAGAACAAATCCCTGTGCACTCTGCACATATCTTATTTTACTTTCTTTCTTTTTTTTTTTTTTACAGAGTCAGAGAGAGGGATAGATAGGGACAGACAGACAGGAACGGAAAGAGGTGAGAAGCATCAATCATTAGTTTTTCATTGCCATTGCAACACCATAGTTTTTCATTGATTGCTTTCTCACATGTGCCTTGAACGCGGGCCTTTAGCAGACTGAGCCACCCCTTGCTTGAGCCAGCGACCTGGGGTCCAAGCTGGCGAGCTTTTGCTCAAGCCAGATGGGCCCATGCTCAAACTGGCGAGCTCGGGGTCTCAAACCTGGGTCTTCCGCATCCCAGTCCGACGCTCTAGCCACTGCGCCACCACCTGGTCAGGCCGCACATATCTTATTTTAAAATAAAAAAAACAATATGGGAATAAATACAATATTTGAAATAAAGAACAAGTAAATTTAAATCAACAAACTGACCAGTATTTCAATGGGAACTATGGGTGCAGATGCATCCTGTGCTCCTCTCACTGATCGCCAATGAAAGAGGTGCCCCTTCTGGAAGTGCGGCGGGGGCCGGATAAATGGCCTCAGGGGGCCGCATGCGGCCCACGGGGCCGCAGTTTGGGGACCCCTGGTCTAGCATGATGCTGGCCACAATCAATGTTAGCTCATATTCAGAAGTCCACTAAAAAGATACAAAGCAGGCACCATAAGCAGAAAAAGTAATAATGAATCAGAAAATAAGATATCCACAGAGCAACAGTTAGATTCAATGAGGTTCTTCTCTTCAAGCTTAATGATACACAACTGTTGCTAACTGACACAACTGCTAGTGGTGGGACCATCTACCTGTGGGGAGGTGATCTGGTGTATACTGCACTGTCCTGCTTCTAACTCAAGAGATTGTTGTCAGTACCTTCCAACTGTTCCAATAACTCTACTTCCCTCTCTTTTACTTTCTTTTTTTCATTAATAAATTACTCGTTATCTTTCTTCCCTTCCCTATGACTTAAAAAGCGGAAGGGAGATTGGAACATGCCAATGAAAACTGTTTGGACCTTGACAGTCTTCCTTTCCTGTCTTAAGCTATGCTCTAACGGCTGCACAGTAAGACATCTGATGAGACTGAACCGTGATGCCCCCACAGAGATATGTTAGTCGATGGCAGGAGCAAAGGGATCTAACAGGCAAATAGAGGAAGGGATCTTGGGCCTGCGTCCCAAGACCTCCACTTATTAATGACAGGCCTTTGTCTAAATGTCCAACTTCATTATTCTCCGTCTTTTCATCTGTAAAATGGGTTTAAGAAGTATACCAACTTCAAAAGGTTATTGTAAGAATATACTGAATAATATATATATATGCGAGAACACTTTATAAACTTCAGTTTATTGGGGAGATAAAAACCAATGCCTAACCAGTGACTTATTACCAACTGTTACCTGCACTGATTGATTCTTGTACAAAAACATAAAGGCTGATGAGTGAACTCAAGTCAAAAATACTTTTAGCAGCTCAAATTCTAATCATCAAATACACCAATGATAGGTACTGAAACTCTCTAATCTTCATTCCCTTTTGGGCAACCTATATGTAAGTGGGCCCTTTCCTTAGGACCAAGCTAGACCACCGTGGGTTCAACATGCTGAAACTGGGGAGACCAATCAAGTACGACATTAGCTTCTACTACAAAAAGCAGATGTGCTCAAAGTTTTTAATTCAAATCACAAACAGCAAAGTAATTAACTGGCAAGGAAGACAGTGAGAATAAACAGTGCCTTTGTCACTGTGTTCCATGTCAGCTGGGTGCTGTGCCCGTTTCTCATTTACATTTGTGCCCCTGTGACTCTGTCACTCACAATGGCTCTGGGTCTTGACCATTAGCAGAAATTGTTTCCAGCTTTGAAAGAATCAGGAAATATTGACTGTCACAATAGTGTGACCTCTCTGAACGTTTTCCTATTTCTTCATTTCACAGCCTACAGCTCCAAGTGCTTCCCTTCTTTTCTATTGTGCTAGCTTGAGAGGCCTGCTCCTTCTTCCTGCTTCTTCATGTCACTGCATTCTTTATTTTCACCTGTTCTATGTTCCCCCTCTCTTCTTGGCGTCACAGAGGCAGTGAGCTCATTAATTCAAGCCCCCACTTCTGCAACTACAGCTAAGATGGAAGGGAAAAACATGCCTTCTGATCCTTCTGCCAGGTTGTGAAGCCCAAGAATAATGACCCTGCTTTCCTTCACCTCTACTTCTCTCATTAAATTCTGGGTAAGGCCAGACATTAGGTAATTTCTCTATTATCAGAAAAAAACAAAAAAACACAATTCGTGCAGCCTCTGATTACATGCATTTAGCAAGCACACAACTGGTCAAAAGACAAAAGGGACTGGAGTGTGCTGCACCTAGAATGGCCACACGTGAGGGACTTGCCACGTTTGAAAGGAGGAACATGGTCACATTTCATATGACCCTCAGCCAAGTTAAAATACTAATAAACTACCTTGCAAACACTACCAAAATAAAGTAAGAAATCACAACTTCAAACAGAAGATCCCATCTGTGGCAGATTCTAATATGGTCCCAGTGAGGTCCGCTTCCTGGTCTTCATGCCCTTGATCCACTCCTCTCAAGTATGAGTGAGACCTCTGACGTGTGTCTAACCAGTGCAATATGGCAATGGCAATAGGGGGTTACTTTTGTGAATTGGGAGTAAGGCTCTTAACATCCACCCTGCTGGAGGATTCCTGCTACAGACTCTCCTCACTGGCTCTGATGAAGCAAGCTGGCTTATTTTAACTGCCTTGCGGAGAATCCCATCTGGCAAAGAACTGAGGCAGCACGGACTGCAGCAAGGAACTGAGACCCTCAGTCTAACTGCCCGCAAAGAGCTCACACCTGACAACAGCCCTGTGAAGCTGTGAGTGGATCCACCCCTGCCCAGTTTTCAGACAAGACCTGGCAGACTCCTTGATGGCAGCTTCGTGAGAGACATGGAAGGAGAGGCCTCAGCTAAGCTGTGCCTTCATTCCTGACCCACAGAACATGGGGGACAGTAAAGCTGTTGTTTTAAGCCTCTACATTTGTAGTTATTTGTTACACAGCAATAGATAACTAATACACAATCCCAGCCAAGACTGGGAAGCACATTAAAACTTTTATAATAGAATATTATTACTCAGCAATAACAAAGAATGAAATCTTGCCATTTGCAGCAACACAGATGGACCTAAGTGGGCAGTTTTTACAAAAAGGTTGACCATCAAGGACCTAGGGAGTATTATGCTAAGTGAAATAAGTCAGAGAAAGACAAGTATGGTATGATTTCACTTATACAGGGTGGGTAGAAGGAGGTTACAGTTGTGAGTACATGAAACAGTTTATTCTGACACTATTATTAATTACTGTATTATTTTACATACAAACAACTGTAAACCACTTTTGTACACCCTTGTATGTGGAATCTAAAAACAGACAAACAAACACAATGAAAAAACAAAACAGAAACAGACCAGAACAAGCTGATGGTTGTCAAAGGGGGCAAAGTAGAGGGACAGGCGAAATAAAAACATTTTTAATAATAAAAAAAGACATTTCCCCCTATTAAAATAGAGACAATTTTCTCATATTGGGAATCTGCTAGTTTAAAAAGATAATTTAAGACATTATTTCCTCTCTGAGGTCTGTCCTCTAAACTTTATACCTGAGTGCCACTGAGTTAAGATTTCATCAGAAGCCTGTAACTTTTCTTCTCTTACTTAACAGATCGTAAATATTCAAAAGTTCAAAACTTACATGTCTAGAGCTTAATCTTATCCAACCACAAACTGAAAAATTTAAAAAGCCTTTAAAAAACAAACTGGTATTTCCAAGTGCACTCTCTTACTTTTCCTAGCCCCTGAGTTTTACACAAACCTTTTAGCTGCCTATTCAGAGCCTCAGACACATAAGCCAGTTTTTAAGACTCCTGCAAATAATTGTCTACATTAAAAGCCTCAGTATTATAGTCTTGAAAAAAAAACAGACCATTTTTACTCACATCCGGAAGTCTGTACAGCTTCATTGTTCTCTGTAAAGTCATATTTCTACTCAAGTGAGAAAATTTCACTTCTACCAATTTTCTGGGGTTTAGTGATCGATGCCAGTATCTGGAATACAATAAAGATTTGAAAATTGGACTGATTTCTAACAAAGTTTTTACTCTGTCTCAGCTCAGTGCTGTAGGTCATTTAATGAACACTTTGGTTGTGTCTGGTGCAACACTGGGTGCTAGCTCTCTCCAAACACAATTATGTTATCACTTTTTACCTCTAAAACATGTCCCACATTCCTAGTTATGTTCCTTTTTAGTTTGTGACCATTCATCTCTTTCTGTAAAGAGATATCTTAAAATTGTAAAAGTTATAATAATAAAGATCAGTTTGCAAGTATAAGGCCAGTGGCCAGAGCAGCCAATGAGCGGAATTAAGAGCCATGTGGCTAGCTGCCCATAATGAACCTTCACCTCTGGTGATCTGTACTGACAGCTGGGCTGTCTATCGTGGACTGACCCTTCGGACTGCTACTTGGCACATTAACCAGTAGATGGTACTGTGGCAGGACTTATGGGAAATAGGACACCAGAAGCAGGTGACAGTATATCATGTCACGGGGCATGCCCCTCTAGCCCATCCTGGGAATGATGAGGCAGATACGTTGGCAAAGGTGCGATGGTTAGAGACTGCACCTGTGGGTGATGTGACGCAATGGCTCTACTGGCGCCTGCTCCATGTGGAACAGAAAACTATATGGGCTACGGTTAAGGTGTGGAATTTGCCTGTGTCCTATGCAGAGGTACTTGCAGCTTGTGAGCAATGTGCAGAATGTTCCAAGGAGCACCCTCGGAGACCACTGGTGTCACCTGGACAGATCCAGAGGGGTCATGTTCCCCTGATAGGATGACAGAAAGACATCATTGGACCCTTACCAAAGTGAGATGGGTACCAGTATGCGGTCACCTGTATAGATACTGCCACCGGTCTGCTTGCTTACTTACCCTGCCCATAACCCAGACCAGAGGGCAGTCATACAGGCTTTGGACCGCCTGAGTGCTGCATATGAGCGGCTGCTGGTCCTTGAAAGTGACAATAGTACCGACTTCACTGGTTCAATGGTGAGGCAATGGGCTCAAGACCTGGGGGTGGACTGGAAGTAGAATGTTCCTTATTACCCCCAGGCTGCTGGTATCATTGGCGGTATAATGGACTCTTAAAGCAGGGACTGTGACAGGAGGGGGGCACCAGCTCCCTTACTGGATGGACACGCTGCTTATGGACAGTACTCTGGATTTTGAATGAGAGACCTTGAATGGGGAGCCCAGCTCCAGTGGAGGCCCTCCTGCATCAGGCAGCTGCCCCATCCAGTTGCAGATACGCACCAAGAACATTTTACTCAAGCCAGGCTTTGGACAGCAGGGCAACGTGCTCTTGCCTGCCCCAACAGCCCTTCTTAAAGGACAACGGCTTCAATGGACTTGGCCCTGGGCTGTACAGACCCCCCACCTGCGATGGGTGGCCTTGTTGGCACCATGGGGAAAGAGGCTAGAGGTGGACCTCCAGCTAACTCCCTGGGCAACCAGCACCTGGCCACCTAAGGTAGAAGTGTATTATCCCTTCAGTGCTCAGGGGGACAGCATTACGAGGGGCACCTTTGTAATTTCTTTATGGCCCACAATGAGTTCTCCCATCTTGCTGCACATCAAACCAGCAGACCCTAGTGTGCAGGCCAGTAAGGTTTGGTATGCCTGCTCAGGGCGGCCTCTGGTACCAGCTACGGTGCTGTCTGCAGACAAAACTCTGGCCTGTATTCTGCCAGAGGGAAAAGATTTGCCTCTCTTGGTGCCGCTGACCACTCTCTCATTATGCCCATAGCTTTTGATTTGTTAATTCTATTGCTGTAGTTGGTACTGTTCCTGTTTATGTGATGTACTTCACTCTTTGCACAGGGACCACTGTGGAAGATATCTGTGGTGTAGATTGTAAAACGAGCAAAATGGGTGGAATATTGGTCAAATTAGTTTGTAAAATATGATTTTTATGTTTGCTCACTTATAGTTTGCATTGGGGGCTGGGCAGCGCCAGATATATGTGGTCTGTGAAACTGCAAATTACCTTCCTGCTTGGGAAGGGCCATTGTTTTGCTAATGTTTGTGCAAAGACAGCAGAAGGAGAAGAGGCAAAAAGAAGCCAAGTTTGCAGAGTGAGAGAGGAGAGAATGCAGAGTGCTGAAGAAGAAGCTAGTTTGTGCAGAAAGAGAGAAGGTGTGCAGATGGGGAACCAGAACTGAGGGGCTTTGCGAGCTCTGGTGAGACTGGTGAGGCCTTTGATTCTAGGAGGAACCGGAGAAGATTCTCCTGGTTGTGGAACCGGAGAATGCGTCAGGGCTTTGGGAGCTCTGAATGAGAGAGAAGTGTTTTCCCTGCATGTTTGTTCGTCAGCCGATGCGAGACTTTAACAAAGGAATGGCCTACCATTATTTGGCTGTACTGTTTCTTTACCGTCTGTCCAAATCCAATGGGAACCTGTATGGCCGCGGCGGCGAAGGCCATTGGCCTTACAGCAAGTACTTAATAATCATTGCTGATTCTATAGAACGCAAACCAAAAAGTTTAATAACATGAAATATTCCCAGATCAGTAGCCTTCATGTTTATTTAACACAAATCAAAGAAGACAACATTTTTAAGAAACCAGCATGATTTCTTAAGTGATGCCAGTTAAGGTACAGGGATGAATGGTTTGTATTAATATGTACCTGTGAAGCCTTATTTATTGTTTATTTAATGAAAAACACTGGGGCCTAACCAGGAGGTGGCGCAGTGGATAGAGCATCAGACTGGGATGCAGAAGACCAAGGTTTGAGAACCAGAGCTCACCAGCTTGAGCGCGGGCTCATCTGGCTTGAGCAAAAAGCTTGTCAGCTTGGACCCAAGGTCACTGGCTCCAGCAAGGGGTTGTTCGGTCTGCTGAAGGCCAGCGGTCAAGGCACATGTGAGAAAGCAATCAATGAACAACTAAGGTGTTGCGATGGCAACGAAAAACTAATGATTGATGCTTCTCACCTCTTTCCGTTCCTGTCTGTCTGTCCCTATCTATCCCTCTCTCTGACTCTCTCTCCGTTCCTGTAAAAAAAAAAAGAAAAAAAGAAAAAAGAAAAGAAAAACACTGGGGACCAATTTTTTTTTTTCCTTTTCTGTTGCACGAGGTTTTAGAACTGTTTCTATATATCTCTGCATTGCTGATTCCAAATCTGAAATCCGTTTTTTGGTGCATGCTCTAGTTTTTATGCAATTTTAGTTTCTTTATGTTACAGTTAATGGCATGCGTTGATTTTTAAATTGGAGTAAAAGGTCAATGACTCTTGGATTGAACCTAACCACAAGGCAATTAATGTTTTACAAACATCACTTTTACATTATTGTAGTTGTTTTTAAATGTAAAAATTATTATCTGATAAAAACACCCTCTTATTTTGTTTTAAGATTGAATCATGGATTCTTCAATAAGGTGTAAATGTAAGAAGAGTTCTGACACCTTCTGTTATATATGTGGCTGTTACACACTTCAGTGTCAAAGGTGCAATATTTCATCATTTGTGACACATGCATATATTGCCTATTTTCAAGTTCTCCTTGGAGATCAAGACAATTGGGCTCCTCATATTGTGTGTCATAATTGTGAGGAAATGCTTCGTGACTGGACAAAAGGAAAATGCCAAGGAATGCCTTTTGGTATTCCCATGGTTTGGCGTGAACCTAAGGACCACAGCAGTGACTGTTATTTCTGTCTGATCCATACAAAGGGCATCAGCAAGAAAAAACAGCATATGATCGCATCTCCTAATATTCCTTCAGCAATACGACCTACCCCACACTCTGAGACACTCCCGGTTCCAGTTTTCAATGGTTTTATTTCTTCTAAGGACAAAGAAAGTGAACATGGTGATCAAGTGTATTTTGATAAAATGCATGAGGAAATGGTTGTAGAATCTGAAGGGTCTTCCTCTGATGCCAAGTAGTCATTAACCCCTCAGCAGTTTAGCCAACCCGAATTGAATGACTTAGTAAGAGATTTGGGCCTATCAAAGAAAGCAGCTCAGTTATTAGCCTCCAGGCTTCAAGAAAAGAATGCATTTCACCGGTCAGCTAAAGTATTCCATTTCAGGAAGAGTGAACAAATTTTTGTGGACTTTTTTTCCGAATACAAACACTTTGTTTACTCTCATATCAGTAGGCTTCTCAGCCAGCTAGGTGTTACCACTTACAGTCCAACAAAATGGCAGTTATTTCTTGACAGCTCTAAACAGTATGAAATGTATTCTCCTACACAAAGGTAATGTTTATGCAGCGGTTCCAATTCATTATTCAATTCATCTGTGAGAAGATAATAATGACGTAAAAATTGTCCTCGACTTTCTGAAGTATGAGGAGCATAACTGGATCATTTGTGTGGATCTTAAAATGGTAAATTTCCTGCTAGGACAACAGAGAGGTTTCACGAAGTATCCTCGCTTTCTGTGTTTGTGGGACAGCTGAGCTTGGGAGAAACACTGGACACAGAAGGAGTGGCTGAAACGTGAAGCTCTGGAAGTAGGGACGCAAAATATTGTGAATGAACCTGTAGTTAATCCACACAGGATTATTTTTTCCCCACTTCACATCAAACTTGGCTTAATGAAGCAGTTTGTCCAGGCTTTGAATAGAGAAAGTGAATGCTTTCAACATATTATTTCTGCTTTTCCTGACTTGTCTTTTGAGAAGATAAAAACAGGTGTATTTGATGGACCTCAAATTCAAACCCTCATACGTGAGGAAGAATTTGCCAAGAAGATGAATAAGGAGGAGAAAACAGCACGACAGTCTTTTGTGGCAGTTACAAAGAACTTCCTTGGCAACAAAAAAGCAGCAAACTATAAACTCTAGTTCAAAGGATGCTGTTGGCTTTCCGCAACATTGGATGTAACATCAGTGTTAAGATTCACTTCCTGAACAGTCACCTTGATAAGTTTCCTGAAAATCTTGGAGCTATTAGCGATGAGCAGATTACTACTGGAGCATCAAACGAGATTGTCCTCAACAAGTACACAAACACAAGAGCTACAAATGCAAATTTTTGCCTGAATAGAATGTAAATGTTTTGAGCAAATTTTATGATTAAAATAAGTGTTTTAATATGTTCTATTTTGAAATTGTAGACAAATTCTGATGCAATCTTATCTTTTAGTGTATTATTGTATTTACTGCATTATATAAATTATTATATTTTTACAAAGATGATGCCCAAGAAGACATTCTACTTCATTATGTTAAACTCAATGTTGATAATTTTACAGTAAGATGAAAACCTAAAATCTTGAATTGCAAAAGAACTGTAGCTTCAAGAGAGAAACTAATGTGAGATTTGAGATGAGCTAACTCGAATTAGGTAAGAATAAGTGTTTTTGTGGATGCAATAAAAATTTTGTTCCCCAGTGTAATAGGATAGTAATTTTGTGGTTTTATATTTCACACTGTGTTTACCTGAAGTTTCATTATGAGTCAAAAATAGTGAAGGAAAAGAAAGTGATTCTTCAGAAACAGGTAAGTCAAGTGACAAGCTGATAACAACTTTCTCAGCCTATTAACTTTTGAAAGCTTGTTAAGAACAGGTGAAGTCAGTAAAACAGAGCTTTAAGCCTCTTCTTATTCCTAGGGAACAGTACATCTGGGCTTTCCAGATGAAGTTTATCAAGCTTTTGGAATAATATGCAGAACATGGTGCAAGGCTGAGTGTTAGTGGAGGAAAGAAATTGGTACCGCTCTGGATATTTCCACATCACAACGCCCTGGGTTTCCCCAGCACTGATCTTTCAAATGGAAGAGACACTGAAATATAGCCCCTGGTCACTGGACTCAAGTGGCTGAGCGGTCACTGGAAAGAAGACTGGGCCCAGTGGTTCTCGCTGCTAGTCTCTACCTCTGCTACCAACCAACTACACAATCACAGGTGAGCCAGAATCCCTATGGGCTACATGTGAGGAGAATAATACCATATTCCCCCATGTATAAGATGCACGCTTTTCTGAAGAATTTGGGGTCTAAAAATTGGGTGCGTCTTATACAGTGGTTGTCAAGTCATTTAAGAAATGTGGTATTTCAAATGCCATAGATGGAACTGAGGACGAGGCAATATATGAAGATAGTGATTCGTCATCTGACACAGATGAGGACAAGCTAATGGATGGGAGTTTTGACAGTGATGAGGAGTTGTATGAATTTTATGAATAAAACTTGATTTCAATAACTTTTATGTAATACATTTTTTCTCAAATTTCAAGCCCCAAAATTAAGGTGTGTCTTATACATGGGAGCATCTTATATATGAGGAAATAACGATATTTCTAAGCAACAGGGAAAGGAGGCTCAATGCTTAGGGACAGGTAAGATGCAAGGTAAGGGTGTGACTATTACCTGCATGTGGCCACTGGCTTAGGAAGAACCACACCAGCAGTATAGACGGCCTGGAAAATCCCTTCCAGGTTCACTCTTCTAGTTATTTCTCGAATTAACACTGGGGCTACCCGTTTGGATCTCAATTTCTTATGAACACACAGAAAGTTGATTTCAACCATCTTCTTCACACTAAGAAATAAAGATGTCAAAAATCAGAGCAAACATAAGATGAAAACATTATTCAAAATAAATTGACAGCCTCCTGACTGGTGGTGGCAGAGCAATAGATAGTGCATTGACCTGGGATGCTGAGGTCCCAGGTTCAAAACCCTGAGGTTGCTGGCCTGAGCGCGGGCTCATCCAGCTTGATTGCAAGCTCACCAGCTTGAGCGTGGGGTTGCCAGCTTAAGCGTGGGATCACAGACATGACCCCATGGTCGCTGGCTTGAGCCAAACGTTACTGGTTCAAGCAAGGGGTCACTGGCTCAGCTAGAACCCCCCACGCCCAGTCAAGGCACTTATGAGAAGCAATCAATTAATAACTAAAAGTGCCTCAACTATAAGTTGATGCTCCTCATCTCTCTCCCTATCTCTTTCTCTCCTATCTCTTTCTCTCTTGCTAAAAAAAGAAAAAAAAGATGACACCTATAAATTTTCAAAGAATAAGGAACTGAAAGACCTCCTTAAACACGTTATTTACGAAAAATATTTCATCATCTAGACATTTCACAAATTCACATCAGTACACTATTTCTCATACACCTCTACAAAAAGATTATAACTCTAGACCATGGAGATGCAAACCCCTTATTCTAAATAAATTTTAGGATTTTGGTCTAAGTTTTCAGTTTAGAAAATGGATCCAAGGTGCCCAAGCCTGTAAAGTATACAAATATGGCAATAACTGGGTCACCAGATGCAGAATCTGATAAGATGTTGCTTTGGATATAATACAATCCCCAGGCCCCTGAGAGGTGCTGCTCTGAGCCATAATAAACCTTCTACAGCTTCAAAGCCTGTTCCCTGCTCTCATTCCATGCACACAGACATTGCATTCAGCACATAATATTCCTTAGGAGTGAATGTTTTTTTAGCAGTAAATATCCCAATATATTAAAAAGTAAACAGATCTATTATGCATTAGATTGCTGGCTTTCACAGCTGGGTCTTTGACTTTCTTGACGGAATACCCAGAGCAAAAATGCATTGCACTCTTATCCTATGAAATGGAAAGATATCTTTTAAATCTCTCCTAAGGCCCTGGCCAGTTAGCTCAGTCAGGTGAGAGTATCATCCTGAACAGGTTGTGGGTTCAAGCCCTGGTCAGGGCACGGAAAGCAATCAATGAATGCCTGACTGGTAGAACAAAAAATGAATACTTCCCTTCCCCTTTCCCTCTCTCAGTCTCTAAAAATAAACAAACAAACCAGCCCTGACCAGATAGCTCAGTTGGTTGGAGCATCACCTCCGAGTGTGGAGGTTGCCAGTTTGATTCTTGGTCAGGGCACATACAGGAGCAGCTCAATCAATGTTCCAATGAATTTCTCCCTGCCTCTCTCAAAAAGCAAAAAAACCCCAAGAAACCTCTCCTAAATTTTTTTTTAAATAACCTTTCCCAGAAATAAATCTGAAATACCTATTTACAGCTTTGTTTATTCCACTACATACATATATACGTGTATAGGTATGTGCATCTATGTACACAAAACAGATGAGACTGAGAGGCAGAGGGAGAAGGAGGGAGAGCTGCCCTTTTCTGTGGTTCACAGACCAATGCCTGAAAAAATTAACAAGCTTTATTTTGTAGAGCTGTTTTTTAAGTTTAGAGCAAAACTGAGCAAAGTAGCGAGTTTCCATATCCGTTGCCTCTCAAACAACCTCCCTCCTATCAGTAGCCTGCATTAAGTCACTTTTAAAAGCCCATTTTAATTGCAGTTCCTGGAAAAGCAACACATCAATCAACACTGCCATAGGCAAGCTTAATATGTACCTGTCGTAAATCCGAATGTTGGCTGGGATGGCACTTATGAACCCTACCAGTTTTTTGTTTGAAGACACTCTGACGCCACAGTGCCACTGAAGAAGCCAGCCCGGGGGACGCAGAGCCCTGAAGTCAATGTATGCAAGGAAAACAGGCTCTGGTTAGAGTCCAAGAAAACACAGGTAGACAGATGTGCCACCCCAGTGCCCCAGCACAGCCTGTGGAACCAGTGACACTCACCAGAGCAGGAACTCGGGCGAGTAGTCGAACCGGAACATGTTATCGTCATCCTCGACGTAATTCTCGTTTAACAAGGTGTACAGCTCCTTGAGCTACAAGATCAGACAGGTGTCTTGTCTATGGTGCTCAAAGCAATCATGTGAGCACAGATGATGGATTTAAGAGTTTTACTCACCACTTCAGCATTACCCAAATCTAAAGTGTCCCACATAAAACCCTGTGGCAAAGAATATGGTTCCTGACGCACATTGTCTTTGTCGGCTTCAATTGCACCGTGAGATGTTATCACTTCATCTGGAGAGGGAGAGAAGAGACAACAGAAAGGGAGACCATTTGATTACAAAGTATTCTGATGATCCAAAATGGTCCATTACATAAAATAAAATCAAATTTAGGGTCCTTGAGTTTACTATAATCTTTTAAAAATATACTGTTATTTCAGCTAGCTCTAGAGTGGAAAAGGGTGGCTAGGTGGTGGTGGTGGGGAGTAACTTATTTTACCACTAAAAGGAGAAATTATCTCTCATGCAAGGACAAAGTGCATAATCAAACAATAGTAACTTCTCAGTCTCAACCCTGAGATTACAGGTTAATTGTACAGCTCTGTGGGAAATACTGAAGGTTTGATGACAAACTTAGAGATGTTCTCTTTTTATTCTGCAAGTCAACAAACTGGGGAGGGGGGAAGGAAGGAAAGGGCTTGCAGACACCTATGACCACTTCTAGAAAAATCTAAAATTAATTTCAGGACTGTTTATGTCTCTGCACCTGGATTGCTGGTATTCTAGTTCAAGTCTTCAATGTCTCTAGCAATTTCCAGAAAGTGCCCTTTTCCAATTTCTTCTCAGCAAATTCCCACTGTGGCTCGGATAAACCCAGCCTCCTGACCACGCCGCTGCCTGGCCATCCTGGGCACACCCACTCTGCCCAGCTCCCCAGGCTTAGCCAAAATGACTGCCCTTAGGCTGGCCCCAACTCAGAGCCCTGGTGAAGCCCTCCCCATGTTCTTCTCAGGGCTGGCCACTGCAGTTTCTTTCAAATATAAATGTCTATACGGCTCTCACACAGCATCTTTCCCTGACTAACGTGCCTTCCTGCCTAAAGCATATCCTCCCCTCCAACCTCAACCCAGCCACCACTTATCCTACTTTCATACCACTGTTTCCCCACTACCGCACCCCAGTGCCTGGCACTTAATAGCACTCAACAAATATCTGCTAAATATATGTCAGCCATAAAATAAAGAAGAAAATCATGCCATCTGGACAACTTGGGTGGACCTTGAGGGCATTATGCTAAGTGAAATAAGTCAGTAAAGACAAGTACAATACGATCTCATTTACATGTGGAATCTTAAAAAAATAGAAAAACAAAATAAGAAAGAACTCAATACAGAAAAGAGACTGTGGCCATCAGAGGCAGGAAGTAGAGGGTTGGGGAAGTGGGTGAAGAGGGTCAAAAGGTACAAACTTATGGTTATAAGATAAATTAGTCCTGTAATGTACAGCATGGTGACTGTAATTAACAATACCATATTGTAATTCTGAAAGTTGCTATGAGAATAAGTCTTAAAAATTCTCATTATAAATTCTGTAGCTATTTGTGGTGAGGGATGTTAACTAGACTTACTATGGTGATCATTTTGCAATAGATATATACTCAATCATTGTTATACACCTGAAACTAATAGAATGCTGTAGGTCAATGGTACCTTAATACAACAAATAGGCAAACAAATAAATAAAACCAGGTAGGGGGAACCCTACTGTCTGCTGACTACAATTGACCCTCAGGTACAGGTTCTTACTACCACAGACCCTTTGACAGGTGGAAGTCACAGGGTTTGGATCAGTTCCAAGGGGTTTTCTTTTTTCTTCTTTCCAATCCCTTACTTTGTTCCATGCATCTTATCTCCACTGTCCCAGTGCACCTCCAAAGGAATACTTTAGGCTTCCTCAAGTCAGCCCAAGTGGCCACATTCCCAGCCGCTCCCTTAGAGTCCTTTCAGACCTTTGCTTAAGGCTTGGCTATCCACACAACATCAGGGGACCATCCCATTCAAGTAGCTGCAAACCGCTGACTGTGTGGAGACTGAACCAGGTCATAGCTCTATAGAGAGAGAGAGGTACTGTCTCCCTGAGGTTCACACGCTCTCCCCTACACCTCAGGCTCTCTTCAGTCCCATGGTTTCTAGAACTAGAGAGTCCTACAAGGATTTAGGGAAGAGGACAAAACGCAGTGAGCACACAGGCTATCCTCCCAAAGAGGTGTGCTGGGGTTAGGCGCCCTGGAGGGGGCTTTCTTTTCCCCAAGACAGTGACCTAAAAGCCACCAAACACCATTCAGCTAAACACATACATTCAGATCAATAATATACATCCTTTTAGCTAAAGGTCACTCAATTCAGTCATTTACAATCCTGTAAATTCATTCTAGAGTGTCTTTCTCCATTACCACATACACTTCCAGAGCCTGAAAGAAAAGAGAGGGAGAAAAATTTCTTTCTTCTTTCTTTCATATTCTGAAGCTCATGCTCTTGACGCTGCTTGTGGTGGACGTGGGTGAGAGATAAATGCTAATTTCAGAAGTTTGAGAACCATTATTTCAAGGCACAGAAAAAAGGACTGTTCCTTAATTTATACAAACCAATTATTTGTGCATAATGGGGCAATTAAGAGTTCTGGATGTCAAGTAAGCCTTTATGTTACAAAGAATCTGGAACCCAAACAAACAAGAAAGAAAAATATAGAAATTATTATATAATAATCTATTGTCACTCAAACATTAAAAAAAGCAGCAGGTTTAGCTTATAACACATTTGTATTACTATGGCATTTATATCATCTTCTTTCTTTGCATAATGTGAGAGGAACAATTAAATGGTGTTTATGGAAACGTAAATGCTAAAAGTCTAAGTGAAATGTCATGGAGTGGGCATAGCGCTGAGGGGAGAGCCCTTTTATAAAGGTTCTAATGTGATGCAAAGCCCTTATGAAGTCCTTCACGAGGGGTCCCAATTCCCTTATTGTACTGGAATATTATCACATTGGTTATAATCAACACCACTGCTGAGTGTTCAGAGTTTTATTGTTAAGCAGTCCAAAATTTTTCATTTCAGTAAGATTCAATAGGTCAAATTTTCCATCTTTTGAACTGACATGTGTGACTGCTAAAAATTTATGTGTAGGAGAAATAGCTCCGTGAATCTCAAAACCAAAAAATAGGGGGTTGGGGAGACAGACTCCTTTTACAGGTACTTTTAATATGCTAATGTTTCAAGTGAAGGAAAATTGGATTTTTTTACAGGGAAATTAGACTACATTGTTGTTACTGAAAGGCAACATCACTGCCAAAAATATATATTTTAAGAAAATTATTACTTTTGTGTAAATTTCTGTGACATAAAACAAGTTAAATTAGTGAAGTAAAACCTCTTTTGTTTGTTGTTAAACCAGCTTTGTTTTGGGAGGGGCAGAAAAGCTTACTTAGTTTGGGTACCGGCTGTGTGTCCCAGAACTGGTATCTGTGTTTGGCAGCCTCATCGATGTTCCTGGCGGGGCCCTGGCAGGCCGATAACAGCTCCATTGCTCTCTGAATATCCTGCAACTTCTGCATTGGAATGGCAGGATTCTACAACAGCAAAGACACACAGACACAGGCTATGAGGAAACTGACCTTGTTTCAAAGCTTGGGGCAGAGACACATGCATCTGCCTTGGAGACTACACCAGAAAACAAAACAGTCCTCCTCTAAGCCGGTCAAGGCCCTGGGCTCATGTACACAAGAAAATACAAGCAAACAGGTTATGTTCAAGATCACCATGGCTCTGACAGTTTGGGAAATCTAAAGTAAACTGAACTACACTTTGCTTTAGTTTCCCACTCATCTCCAAATGGTCTTCACCGGTACTCATCTGAGCGGAGCAGCAAAAAGTAGTGACATGCACTGCATGCATTACTGTCATAGGGCAGCCAGCCAGCCACTAGCCTTGGTTTCATTGTTAGTGTTAATGCTCTACAGCAGCAATGTGGGGACAAAGGAAATAACTTCCAGAATGAAACCAGGCAGACAAGGGAAATTTTAGTTCATCAAGAAAAAGAAGGAGGAAAGAAATCTGAATTTAGTTGTGAGCTGGGAAATGAATCAGGAAAGGAAATCTCAAAGGATGCCTTCCTTCTGGACCACACCCTGCCTTCTCCTAACCCTGACACCCCTTGAGAAACAAACCTTCCAACAAGGACCAAGTTGATGTTTTTCTCTCTCTCCCCCCTCATACTCCCCCACCTCTCAAGTCAGTGGGAAAACTTTTTTAAAAAGTTCCCCCTTACAAATCCTCTGGAATATCACCCAGAACCACTACCATTTCTGTAAGCTGTTTATCTTATATTTTGATTGAAGTCTAAATCATAAGGGCCATATCTTAATTACAAATACTAATTTAACAAAATACTTTTGCTGTTCTAAAAAGGCTAGTGCATTTTTAAATTTTGAATTTGCATCTCTTTTGAACCTCCAAAATAAAAGTAACTGGTTTCTAGCAAAGTGAAATGTACATTGGACCCCCAAGAGACACAGCCTGTTAGACCTACACCTCAAACAGGAATGAAAAGCATGGCATATTCCAGCTGATAACACTTGAACATGTATCTATTATCTTTAAAAAGGAAAAGTAGAACCCATTCATACAGAAATACACCTCCAGTGTCCGTACGTAATTTGTCATGGTAATTCTTCTTTCCTACTATGGGGTTAAATTCCCTAACCCTTATATATCAAATGAAAACTATTTTGTAACAAACATGAATCAGCACCTTTGTGCCAAAGTAACCAATGGCATCCCAATTCCATGAAAACGCATTCAGAGTGCTTTCTACTTGACCTAATTAGCCTCAACAGGTTGACTAGTAGTGTTTACATGAAATCACCATTTATAAATTTATATCCCACTGGGATTAATTTATAGCCCAATAGCATATGATTACTTTAGATGCATTCTGAAAGTAGATGCAAGTGAGCACAATTTCAAATCCATGGTACCAACGCAGTAAGGAACACTCAGCTATGACAAATTCTTAAACCTATCCGTCCACCTCCAGTAGCAGCACCACCTGGGGAGGAATGAACTCGTGTTAGGAAAAGTGAGAGCGCACACCAACCCTGCATTAGCTTCCACTCCAGATCCCTAAAGAAATGTCAGATGGACCTCTTCTCTCCTTCATATCTGCTCCTTGTAATAGAAGTACATCAACTCTTCTCTTTACCAATTATTTTCCAAATTTAATACTTTATAAATCTACAAGAATCTAGAAAAATAATTAATTTTGGTTTTTGAGTGTACACCAGAATATTCTCTAAAAAGGTCTCACTATAGTTTACAGTGTTACCAAGAGCTGGCATCAACTTAAAAGAAAGGAGCCTAAGTTTTAAAAAATGCAGTAGAGAATAGCCACATTAAAACAAGTTTAACTTATTCTTAATTTTAAAAAAGAAAAGAATTTCTCTACGATATAATGCTAATAGTTCCTCTGGCCTTGGCTGGCTCTAGTTTCTTATAAGTGACCAGAAACAAGGGAAGGGCTCAACATCACTAGGGGTACAGAGATGGCAGAAGCTGATGGCGATGACAGAGCAATAAGGAAATGGTAACAACTGCATGTAAGTGACACCGCATTTATCTGATGAAGCAACATGGAGAAAGGGGGGAAAATCTTGCAAGCTTATAGTATGCCTTATATGAGTTACCTTGGGAATTACATCCAGTTAATAGAATAATTATTACCTGAGAACCCAGGTGAAAAGCTAGGGAGGAAGACTCCATTTTCTTCTCTCCCCACAAAGGTAGTGAGGGGAATATTGGGGCAAGTAATTTTCCTTCTCAGTGATTCCTGGTCCTTATGTATAAAACAGGCACAACAACAACACTACCAGCAAGATTCACTTTACGCGATACAATGCAAACGTTATACGAGGAAAAACAAACCCCACAGAACTTGCATAATGGTTACAAATGCCATGTAGACAGAGTGCTTTAAAATATAATATGAAAACCATTTAATAAAAATGATCTACTTGCAACCTCATGATAACCCTGTGAGTTGGGGACAAAGCATCGCCCCCACTTTGCAGATGAAGAACTGGGTTTTAGGAGGGGCAGAACCCTGTGCAAAGGCCAAGCTAGAGAGCCATGGGGCAAGGACTGAGTCCGTGTTTCCCATCCCACCTCCTGAGCCCTTTCCATTATATACATCACCACCATCAGAATAACTCTATATCACCACCATCAGAATAACTCTATTTCATTATACTTCCAATTCTACCCATTTTCACTGCAAGTTTCTGGCATCAAGGCTCTGTGATTCCCTGAACCCAGCAAACAAAAGCCTATGTTCACAACTAGGGTGACTGGGGTTTGTCCTAGAGAAAGGGGTGCCTGCCATCTGCACCACCAACGTACCAATCTGCCAACACAGCGCCCATCCAGATAACTTCTGGTGTGTTTAAAAGGGATGTTTCTTCAGGGGAAACATTAGGAGCTATTTCCCACCCTTGGCAATGGAATTAAGAATGGCCACTGAAGACTGGTCTGACTGATTCAAAGTCATTGTAAGACTTACCCATGGCTGCTCCCGCTGAAATCTGCTGCCAGATGGTGTTGTGCTATTCAGATAATTAGACAGACACCCAGAAAAATTAACATGTGAATATCTTCTGAACTAATTAAAAGTCATTAAATATTAAGTGTAACTTCAAAAAAACCCTAATAGCTTACACTGAGACTGTTCTATAATACAATCTATGTATATGTTAACTTGCTGAGAAATATGCACATGATATCTTAGAACACAAAAAAACACAGACTGGACCTCTTTGTTATCTGGGTGCTGATGTCAGTTTTAAGAAGGCTGTAAGTACCCTCTGGTTACTATCGGTACAGATACAAAACCCCTCTAAGTACACCTCTGATCCACTAGGGTGCTGAGCTGAATAAACCTGCTCTCATATGCATGAACAACCACACAGATTAAAAGAAAACAGGGCTCTCACTTTTGAAGGCTGCTGAATCTTAATCTCCTGGGAATCAGATGCAGAGTCTGACTTGGTGCCTCCAGAACTTGGTTTCTCCTTTTTTCTCTTCTGTTTCTTCTTTTTCTTTTTGGCACCCAAGTCCCCTCTGGAACTTCTGTTAGAAAATTCACAGAGGGTAAAACAACAAATCATTATATAAAATTAATCATTTAGAACAACACATATCATACATAGGGAAAAAACTATGTTAGGCTGTATGATATTGTGATTTACAAGAAACATATATATTTGATCACACAGACGACCAAATATATATTTCTCATATATATTTGGCTTTTGTTTATGGTTCCTGGGTCACAAGCCCCTTAAACCCTTGGAATTTCCTAAATGATGAGAGTTTAAAGATGTCCAGTATGATAATGAGGTGACTTTGGAAGGTTCCTACAGGCTGGTTGCCAGTAAAGCCAACCATGTGATTAGCCAGTTGGAACTTTATGTGCTAACTCCCAACTTCCAGGGATGAAAGAGGGGAGGACAATGGCTGATGATTTAATATGTAGGTCATGGCTATGTAACGAAACCCTCATAAAAACCCATACGGAGTCTGACCAGGCAGTGGCGCAGTGGATAGAGCATTGACCTGGCACACAGATTTGTTGCCAGCTTAAGCACAGGCTCAACCGGCTTGAGAGTGGGCTCAACAGCTTGTGCGGGGGGATTGCTGGCTTGAGCGAGGGATCAGATTCATGACCTCATGGTCACTGGCTTGAAGCCCAACGTCTCTGGCTTGAGCAAGGGGTCACTGGCTCAGCTGGAGACCCCTGGTCAAGGCACCTATGAGAAAGCAATCAATGAACAACTAAGGTGCCACAATTATGAATTGATGCTTCTCAGCTCTCTCGCCTCCTGTCTGTCTGTCCGTCTTTCTCTCTCTCTCTTAAAAATAAACAAACCCATAAGGACAGGATTTGAGAGTTTCGAGGTTGGTGGAGGTGCTGGAGGATGGGAGCTCCATGCCCATGCCCTTGCCCATGCACTTCTTCCATCTGGCTGTTCCTAGTTAGACCCTTTTATGATAAACTCGTGATCTACTAAGTAAAATGTTTCCTGAATTGTGTGAGCCAACTCTAGCAAATTAATAGAACAAGGAGGGGAGCTTGGAAACCTCTGATTTATAACTGGTCTGTCAGAAATATATATATGTAAAAACCTGGATTTCTGCCTGAAAGTGGGGGGCAAGAAGGGGAGCTGTCTTACAGGACCTTAACCTGTAGTATCTGAAACTGTATCCAAGTAGTGTTACAATTGAACTGAATTCTCAGATACTCTGCTGGTGTCTGAAAACTGTGGGAAGCTCCTCCTCCACCAGTACCACCAGCACCACCACATACACAGGAACTGGGTCCAGGAACCATAATGGGATGTAAATGGGAAATAAAATTTAGTCCAATTAGGAAGTTAATAAGACAAATATCTTAGAAGAATATTAGTCTATAGTGAATCATCCTGCAGGATGCTTAGATATCATTTCAGCAGGAAAATTGTAGATATAACCACATTTTATAACAGAAATTATAGATATAAACCATATTTTATAACAGAAGTCAAAGAGCTTTCAAAATTATTACTGTTCCACTAATCTACTTAGTCAGCTTTTTAAAGGGAGAGATACATGTTGTAAAAAATTCTTATAAACATCTCTTGGGTACCATAAACCACTGATCTTGACACAACGGAATAAAAAAACCTGCTTCTCTGTAGAGGGGAAATCTTTCATGATAAGAATTAATACTAAAAGAATTAACAAAAAAACTACATGAAAAAATATTCACTGTTAAAACACTTCTGTTTGGAACCCTTGTCAACTTATGACTGTCATCTTCTGAAGAGCAAAAGAAACAAAAGGACATTTAGAATTTCCATTTATTTAGGTCTACCTTTAACTATATTCTCAGAATGTAAGTTAAAATTTAGAGCCAGAGATTATTATTGCACTTTTGCTCAATGTAGGGAAAAGTGATGGAAATAATCAGTTACATTCTGTTTTACTCTATCAGTTCCCACTCATTTTCTTTTTGAATTTTTACCTAATTATAAAATACATATTCATCATAGAAGACACAAATGTCATTAATATATGTATTAACATCCTTCTTATAACACCATCCCCTTAAAGACAACCAACAGTTTTTCTGGTATATAGTCTTCCAAAATCGTCATTCTTTTCTAAGCATGCCTTTGCTCTTACTAAAAACAAGTTTTAATAATTGAATCTTAAACATACCATTTTAAAACTTCTTTTATTCTCCCTTTCACTTCACAATATGTTTTGGAATTCTTTCCATGTCAGGATATATTGAGCTACCTCATTTCTTTATGGCAACTGGGTAGCATTTCATTGCATAAACATATTATTTCATTTCTGTATCAAAAATGCTGCTGCCAAAAAATATTCTTTATTTTTCCTAATTTTTATTAATTTTAATGGGGTGACATTAATAAATCAGGGTACATATGTACAAAGAAAACATCTCCAGGTTATCTTATTATTATTATTATTATTAATTTTAACGGGGTGACACCAATAAATCAGGGAACATATGTACAATAAAAACATCTCCAGATTATCTTATCATTCAATTGTGTTGTATACCCTTCACCAAAGTCAAATTGTCCTCTGTCACCTTCTATCTGGTTTTCCCTGTGCCCCTCCCATTCTCCCTATCCCACACTCCTCTCCCTCCCCCCACCCAAAACCATGAACCACTCCCTTGTCCATGTCTCATAGTCTCACTTTTATATCCAACCTATGTATGAAATCATGCTGTTCTCAGTTTTTCTTTTTCTCTGATTTACTTATTTCACTCCGTATAATGTTATCAAGGTACATCCATTTTGTTGTAAATGATCCGATGTCATCATTTCTTATGGCTGAGTAGTATTCCATAGTATATATGTACCATAGCTTTTTAATCCATTCGTTTTCTGATGGACACTTGGGCTGTTTCCAGATCTTCTCTATTGTGAACAATGCTGCCACGAACATGGGGGTGCATTTCTTCTTTTTGAACAGTGCTATGGTGTTTTTAGGGTATATTCCTATAAGTGGGATAGTCGGGTCAAAAGGCAGTTCGATTTTTAATTTTTAGAGGAATCTCCAAACTGTTTTCCACAGTGGCTGCACCAGTCTGCATTCCCACCAGCAGTGCAGGAGGGTTCCCTTTTCTCCACATCCTCGCCAGCACTTGTTCTGTGTTGTTTTGCTGATGAGTGCCATTCTGACTGGTATGAGGTGAAATCTCATTGTGGTTTTAATTTGCATTTCTCTAATAATTAGTGATGTTGAGCATTTTTTCATATGCCATTTGGCCATCTGTATGTCCTCTTTGGAGAAATTTCTATTCATTTCTTTTGCCCATTATTTGATTGGATTGTTTGTCTTCCTGGTGTTGAGTTTTATAAGTTCTATATAAATTTAGGTTATTAACCCATTATCAGACGTGCTGTCGAATATGTTCTCCCATTGTGTGGTTTGTCTTTTTATTCTGTTCCTATTGTCTTTAGCTGTGCAAAAACTTTTTAGTTTAATATAGACCCATTTGTTTATCTTGCCTTTTATTTCATTTGCCAGTGGAGATAAATCGGCAAATATATTGCTGCTACAGATGTCGGAGAGCTTGCGGCCTATGTTTTCTTCTAAGATGCTTATAGTTTCACGGCTTACGTTTAAGTCTTTTATCCATTTTGAGTTTGTTTTTGTGAATGGTGTAAGTTGATGGTCTAGTTTCATTTTTTTGCAGGTAGATGTCCAATTTTCCCGGCACCATTTGTTAAAGAGGCTGTCTTTACTCCATTGTATGTTCTTTCCTCCTTTGTCAAATATCAGTTGTCCATAACGCTGTGGGTTTATTACTAGGTCCTCTGTTCTGTTCCATTGATCAATGTGCCTGTTCTTATGCCAGTACCAGGCTATCTTGAGTATAATGGCCTTGTAGTAAACCCTGATATAGAAAAGAGTGATACCTCCTGCTTTATTTTTTCTTTTTAATATTGCTGAGGCTATTCGTGTTCTTTTTTGGTTCCATATAAATTTTTGGAATATGTGTTCTATATCTTTGAAGTAGGTCATTGGTATTTTAATTGGTATTGCATTGAATTTATAAATTGCTTTGGGTAATATAGACATTTTAATGATGTTTATGTTTCCCAGCCATGAGCAAGGTATATGCTTCCAATTGTTTGTATCTTCCTTATTTCTTTAATCAATGCTTTATAATTTTCCAAGTACAAGTCCTTAACCTCCTTGGTTATATTTACTACTAGGTACTTTATTGTTTTGGCTGCAATAGTGAAGGGGATTGTTTCCTTAATTTCTTTTGCTGACAGTTCATTGTTGGTATATAGAAATGCCTTTGATTTCTGAGTATTAATTTTATATCCTGCCAACTTGCTGAATTCATTTATAAGGTCCAGTAGTTTTTTGACTGAAACTTTAGGGTTTTCTATATACAATATCATATCATCTACAAATAGTGACAGTTTTACTTCTTCTTTTCCAAATTGAATGCCTTTTATTTCTTCTTTTTGTCTGATTGCTGTAGCTAGGACTTCCAGAACTATGTTAAATAAGAGTGGTGAAAGGGGGCACCCCTGCCTGGTTGCTGACCTTAAGGGGATTTCTTTTAATTTTTGTCCATTTAGTATGATGTTTGCGGAGGGTTTGTCGTAGATGGCCTTTATCATGTTAAGGAATGTTCCCTGTATTCCCACTTTACTGAGAGTTTTGAGCATGAATGGGTGCTGGATTTTATCAAATGCCTTTTCTGCATCTATTGAAATTATCATGTGATTTTTGTCCTTCCTTTTGTTTATGTGATGAATCACATTGATTGATTTGTGAATATTGAACCAGCCTTGCCTCCCCAGAATAAATCCCACTTGATCACGGTGTATGATTTTTTTCATATATTGCTGGATCCGGTTGGCTAATATTTTGTTGAAAATTTTAGCGTCTAAATACATCAGGGATATAGGCCTATAATTTTCTTTCTTTGTGTTGTCTTTGCCCAGTTTTGGGATCAGAATTATGCTCGCCTCAGAAAAGGAGTTTTGAAGTCTTCCTTCCTCTTGAATTTTTTGAAATAGCTTGAGGAGAATAGGAGTTAGTTCTTCTTTGAATTTTTGGTAGAATTCACTTGTAAAGCCATCAAAACCAGGACTTTTCTTTTTTAGGAGTTTTTTGATAACTGTTTCGATCTCATTTGTTATAATTGGCCTGTTTAGGTGTTCTGATTCTTCCAGGCTGATTTTTGGAAGTTTATATGATTCAAGAAATTTGCCCATTTCACCTGGATTGTCTAATTTTTTGGAATAGAGTTCTTCATAGTATTTTCTTACAATGCTTTGTATTTCTGCTGTGTCAGTTGTTATTTCTCCACTGTCATTTCTAATTTTATTTATTTGAGTCCTCTCTCTTTTTTTCTTGGTGAGTCTAGTAAAAGGGTCATCAATCTTGTTTACCTTTTCAAAGAACCAGCTTCTGGTTTCATTGATCCTCTGTATTGTTTCCTTAGCCTCTATGTCATTCATTTCTTTCTTTTTTTTTTTTTATTGTTCCACTTTTTTTTTTTAATATATATATTTTATTCTTATTAATTCTAATGGGGTGACACCAATAAATCAGGGTACATATGTACAATGAAAACATCTCCAGGTTATCTTATCATTCAATTGTGTTGCATACCCATTACCAAAAGTCACATTATCCTCTGTCACCTTCTATCTGGTTTTCCCTGTGTCCCTCCCCTCTTCCCTATCCTACTCTTCCCTCCCTCCCACCATCCCATAACCACCACTCTCTTGTCCATGTCTCATACCCTCACTTTCATGTCCCACCTATGTATGTAATCGTGCTGTTCTCAGTGTTTCTTTTTTTCTGATTTACTTATTGCACTCCGTATAATGTTATCAAGGTACATCCATTTTGTTATAAATGATCCAATGTCATCGTTTCTTATGGCTGAGTAGTATTCCATAGTATATATGTACCATAGCTTTTTAATCCACTCGTCTTCTGACGGACAATAGGGCTGGTTCCAGATCTTCGCTATTGTGAACAATGCTGCCACGAACATGGGGGTGCATTTCTTCTTTTCGAACAGTGCTATGGTGTTCTTAGGGTATATTCCTAAAAGTGGGATAGCTGGGTCAAAAGGCAGTTCGATTTTTAATTTTCTGAGGAATCTCCAAACTGTTTTCCACAGTGGCTGCACCAGTCTGCATTCCCACCAGCAGTGCAGAAGGGTTCCCTTTTCTCCACATCCTCGCCAGCACTTATTCTGTGTTGTTTTGCTGATAAGTGCCATTCTGACGGGTGTGAGGTGATATCTCATTGTGGTTTTAATTTGCATTTCTCTAATGATTAGTGATGTTGAGCATTTTTTCATATGCTTATTGGCCATCTGTATGTCCTCTTTGGAGAAATTTCTATTCATTTCTTTTGCCCATTTTTTGATTGGGTTGTTTGTCTTCCTGGTGTTGCGTTTTATAAGTTCTTTATAAATTTTAGTTATTAACCCCTTATCAGATGTGCTGTCGAATATGTTCTCCCATTGTGTGGTTTGTCTTTTTATTCTGTTCCTATTGTCTTTAGCTGTGCAAAAACTTTTTAGTTTGATATAGTCCCATTTGTTTATCTTGCCTTTTATTTCAGTTGCCCATGGAGATAAATCGGCAAATATACTGCTGCTACAGATGTCGGAGAGCTTGGTGCCTATGTTTTCTTCTAAGATGCTTATGGTTTCACGGCTTACATTTAAGTCTTTTATCCATTTTGAGTTTGTTTTTGTGAATGGTGTAAGTTGATGATCTAGTTTTATTTTTTTGCAGGTAGATGTCCAATTTCCCAACACCATTTGTTAAAGAGGCTGTCTTTACTCCATTGTATGTTCTTTCCTCCTTTGTCAAATATCAGTTGTCCATAAAGCTGTGGGTTTATTTCTGGGTTCTCTGTTCTGTTCCATTGATCTATGTGCCTGTTCTTAGGCCAGTACAAGGCTGTCTTGAGTATAATGGCCTTATAGTAAACCTTGATATCAGGAAGAGTGATACCTCTTGCTTTATTTTTTCATTTTAATATTGCTGAGGCTATTCGTGTTCTTTTTTGGTTCCATATAAATTTTTGGAATATGTGTTCTATATCTTTGAAGTATGTCATGGGTATTTTAATTGGTATTGCATTAAATTTATAAATTGCTTTGGGTAATATAGACATTTTAATGATGTTTATTCTTCCTAGCCATGAGCACGGTATATGCTTCCACTTGTTTGTATCTTCCTTGATTTCTTTTATCAATGTTCTATAATTTTCAGAGTACAAGTCCTTAACCTCCTTGGTTATATTTACTACTAGGTACTTTATTGTTTTGGCTGCAATAGTGAAGGGGATTGTTTCCTTAATTTCTTTTGCTGACAGTTCATTGTTGGTATATAGAAATGCCTTTGATTTCTGAGTATTAATTTTATATCCTGCCACCTTGCTGAAATCATTTATAAGGTCCAGTAGTTTTTTGACTGAGACTTTAGGGTTTTCAATATACAATATCATATCATCTGCAAATAATGACAGTTTTACTTCTTCTTTTCCAAATTGGATGCCTTTTATTTCTTCTTCTTGTCTGATTGCTGTAGCTAGGACTTCCAGAACTATGTTGAATAAGAGTGGTGAAAGTGGGCAAACCTGCCTGGTTCCTGATCTTAAGAGGATTTCTTTTAATCTTTGTCCATTTAGTATGATGTTTGCTGTTGGTTTATCGTAGATGGCCTTTATCATGTTAAGGAATGATCCCTGTACTCCCACTTTACTGAGAGTTTTGAGCATGAATGGGTGCTGGATTTTATCAAATGCCTTTTCTGCATCTATTGAAATTATCATGTGATTTTTGTCCTTCCTTTTGTTTATGTGGTGAATCACATCGATTGATTTGCGAATATTGAACCAGCCTTGCCTCTCCAGAATAAATCCCACTTGATCGTGGTGTATGATTTTTTTCATATATTGCTGGATCCGGTTGGCTAATATGTTGTTGAGAATTTTAGCGTCTAAATTCATCAGGGATATAGGCCTATAATTTTCTTTCTTTGTGTTGTCTTTGCCCGGTTTTGGGATCAGAATTATGCTCGCCTCATAAAAGGAGTTTAGAAGTCTTCCTTCCTCTTGAATTTTTTGAAATATCTTGAGGAGAATAGGAGTTATTTCTTCTTTGAATTTTTGATAGAATTCACTTGTGAAGCCATCAGGCCCAGGACTTTTCTGTTTTGGGAGTTTTTTGATAACTGTTTCGATCTCATTTGTTGTAATTGGTGTGTTTAGGTGTTCTGATTCTTCCCGATTGATTTTTGGAAGGTTATATGATTCAAGAAATTTGTCCATTTCACCAAGATTGTCTAATTTTTTGGCATATAGTTCTTCATAGTATTTTCTTACAATGCTTTGTATTTCTGTTGTGTCAGTTGTTATTTCTCCACTGTCCTTTCTAATTTTATTTATTTGAGTCCTCTCTCTTTTTTTCTTGGTGAGTCTAGTTAAAGGTTCATCAATCTTGTTTACCTTTTCAAAGAACCAGCTTCTGGTTTCGTTGATCCTCTGTATTGTTTCCTTAGCCTCTATGTCATTTATTTCTGCTCTGACCTTTATTATTTCCTTCCTTCTACTTGTCTTGGGTTTTATTTGTTGTTGTTTTTCTAGTCCTTTTAGATGCAGGGTCAGGTTGCTTATTTGAGCTTTTTCTAGCTTCTTATGATATGCCTGTAGTGCAATAAATTTCCCTCACAGAACTGCTTTTGCTGTGTCCCATAAATTTTGAGTTGATGTATGCTCGTTATCATTTGTTTCTAGAAACTTTTTTATTTCTTCTTTGATCTCATTGTTAATCCATTAATTATTTAATAACATGCTATTTAGTTTCCAAGTGTTTGAGTATTTTTCAGTTTTTCTTTTGTGGTTAATTTCTAGTTTCATGGCATTGTGATCAGAGAAAATGCTTGATATGATTTCAATCTTCTTAAATTTATTGAGACCATTTTTGTGTCCTAACATGTGGTCTATCCTAGAAAACGTACCATGAGCGCTTGAGAAGAATGTATATTCTACTGCTTTAGGGTGAAAAGTTCTGAATATCTATTAAATCAAGTTGATCTAGTGTATGCTTTAAGTCTGCTGTTTCTTTATTAATTTTCTTTCTTGAGGGTCTATCCAGGGTTGTTAGAGGGCTATTGAAATCCCCTACTATGATAGTATTGCTGTTAATCTCGCCCTTTATATCCATCAAAGTCTGCTTTATGTATGTCGGGGCTCCTATATTTGGTGCATAGATATTTACAATAGTTATATCTTCCTGTTGAATTGTTCCCTTTATCATTATGTAGTGTCCTCTTTTATCTCTTACTACAGCCTTTGTTTTAAAGTCCATTTTGTCTGATATAAGTATTGCTACCCCTGCTTTTTTTTCATTTCCATTTGCATGAAATATTTTTTTCCATCCTTTTACCTTCAGTCTATGAGCATCTTTAGTTTTAAGGTGTGTCTCTTGTAGACAGCATATGTATGGGTCCTGTTTCTTTATCCATGCAGGTACCCTATGTCTTTTGATTGGATTATTTAATCCATTTACATTTAAGGTTATTATTGATATGTTTTGTTTATTGCCATTTTATTTCTTACGGCTGTATTCTTCTTTTGCTCTATTCATTCCTCCAATTAAACTGTTCACAAGAGGCCCCTTAGTATCTTTTGCAGAATTGGTTTGGTTTTTATGAATTCCTTGAGGCTTTCTTTTTCTGGGAAGCTCTTTATTTCTCCTTCAATTTTAAACGTTAGCCTTGCTGGATAAAGTAGTCTTGGTTGTAGGTTCTTGTACTGCATTACTTTGATTATTTCTTGCCATTCCCTTCTGGCCTCAAGTGTTTCTGTTGAGAAGTCCGATGTCATCCTTATGGGGGCTCCTTTGTAGGTGATAGTCTTTTTTTCTCTAGCAGCTTTTAAAATTTTTTCTTTATCCGTTAGCTTTGGTATTTTAAGTATGATGTGTTTTGGTGTAGATTTTTTTGGGTTTCTCTTTAATGGAGTTCTGTGTGCTTCTTGAATGTGTGGATTGTTTCCCAGCCTTAATTTAGGAAAGTTTTCTGCTATGATTTGATTGAACACAGTTTCCATTTCCTGTCCTCTCTCCTCTTCTTCAGGCACCCCTATGATGCGAATGTTGTTTCTCTTTATGTTGTCACAAAGCTCCCTTAGAGTTTCCTCACATTTTTTAAGTCTCTTTTCCTTTTTCTTCTCTGCTTCTGTATCTTTGTTTATTGTGTCCTCTAACTCGCTTATTCGATCCTCAGCGTCATCCATCCTGCTTTTAATTCCTTCCATTGTGGTCTTCAGTTCTGATACTGTATTTGTCATTTTTGTCTGATTCTTTTTTATTATTTCAATTTTGTTTTTTATACTTGTAATCTCTTTATTTTGGTGTTCATAATGACTATCCATTGTTGCTCTAATTTCTTTGAACATCCTAACTATCATTATTCTAAATTCTGCTTTTGGTAATTTGGTTATATCTGGTTCATTCAGGTCCTTCTCTGGGGATTTCTCTTAATTCATTTGGTTTGCATTCTTCTGCCTGCCCATTTTATCTGTGTATAAGCAAGTGTGGCCACTGGAGTTCAGTAAGTGTTGCCTTTGTGTTCTCTAGGTGTGGTCTTTCTACAGGCCCGCCACCCCCTCTGCCGCTGCCTAGGGTGGTTGGGTATGGGCGTTGCTTGAGCCAGCTTACTACGGCTGTTGCTGTGATTTCCGCCTCTCCTCCGCAGGAGGGGCTGTGTTTTGGTGCCCGGTTCTATAAGCCTCAGCCTGCCTGGGCCTTTGCCTCACCCCTATAAGTGGGGTTGCGCACTGTACTCAAGCCACAAGCCTCAGCACCAAGGGTAGAGGTGAGCACCTTTCCTCAGCTGTGGACCCAGCCTGTTCCCGGGCTTCCGCCCAGTCCCCGTGGTCAGAGTCTGCTTGCCACAGTTTCTTGGGTTGGACGGGGCTGGTGGCATGCACTCAGCTGTGAGCCTTCGCCTGTCTAGGGCTTCAGCCCTCCCCCGCGGTCAGAGCCTACTCACGCACGCAGGATGGCAAACTGCAGTTTCTCAGCCAGACAGAACTGCTGGTGTGCGCTCAGCCACGAGCCTCCGCCTGTCCCTTGTCCTGGCCCTACCCCCGCAGTCAGGGCCGGCTTGTGCAGAGTCCAGGGTCGCAGAGCAGATCTCTGCCCATTCCTGGTTTCCTGCTTTTCCCCCGCAGGTAGGCCCACAGCTGCCTGACTGCTTTTGCGCATCCCCTCGACCCCCGCTGGGCTAGGCCGAGCTCACACCAGCTGGGCCTCTGCTCCCACCGACAGAACCACGTTTCAGCATCCTGCCACCAGCATTCCTTTAGCCAGTCTTCAGCAGTGTGGGTAGGGGCACTGCAGCTCAGACACTAACACTCCATACTGTAATCCTGGAAGCTCCCTCCATCTAAGCAGCTCTGCTCTAAGTGCCATGGGGGAGCTTGTTTGGCTGGTGACCTGTTTCCCTTTGCTGGTATTGCTAGTTCCAGGGGAAATATTCATTTTTGATCAGGGAAGTGACTCAGCCCAGGGGTTAGGGTGGCTGTCCCTCAGAGTGTTTCTCCCTGTGCCTTCCAGTCCACAGTTTCTTCCCGCTGCTCTGGTCCTCTCCTCTGTCCCTGTACCCGGGAGTCCCGGGTGAGTGGTTGTGAGAGAGGTTTTCTGTGCTGTTCCTTTAAGAAGAATCTTGGGTCTGAGAAAACTGTGTCTTTCTCACAAACAGTATCCTTACCTGTTTCACAGCTCAATACTGTCCAAACGCCTCTTCTAGGCTCTGGGGCTGCAGGCTGGGGCTTTGTTCCTGGCACCCAGGTCCCTCCCTCTCCGCCGAACTCTCTTCCCGCCACACGGGTCTCTCTGGGCTGCCGTTCGCTCCGGGAACTGGGCAGATCTCTCTGCATTTTCGCTTTTCCTACCAGTCTCAATGTGGCTTCTTCTGTGTTCCTTGGTTGAAGAGTCTACTTAGTTTAGTTCAAAGTTGGTTTATCCAGATGATGGTTCTTAAAATTAAGTTATAATCCACTTTGGTTCTGGGAGTTGGAAGTTGGTACATCCGCCTACTCCATCACCATCTTGCCATCCAAAAAATATTCTGATACCTTTGTTCATTCATGTCCAAAGGTGGAAATGCTAGGTCAAGGGGCATTCACAGTCTTAGTTTCCGTAGATAATTAAGACTACTTTAATAAATACTGTGACAATTTGCTCTCCACCAACAGTAAATTGAACAGTTTCTTGTTCTGCATGTAAGAGCTTAAAAGTCTTCACTGCACCCTAACAGTGTGAAAAATCAATAATTCTTCTGAAATCCATAAGAGGTGAGAATACAGAACAAATTGCTGCCCCAAAGGTTGGAGAGACAGTGGTGAATACAGAGCCAGTTTCCCGGAGCAGAGACTCCCAGCTGAAACCACCACAGAACCATCCTCTCGGTAAGGAAAACCACAACTGCAAATGACCAAGTGCTGGAGGCTACCCATGGACAAGTCTGAGTTAAAAACTGCCAAAGGCCAGTCATAGGGGTCTCCACAACTCTTGAGAGTTTTGGCTCCAGGAGTCCCAGCAAGTTCCTTCTATGAGTATTAGAGAAAAGTCCCCTTGGGCTTCCACCAGGAGGGGAAAAGGAACCATTTTGAAATTCTTTCCTAACAAGGTGTGCCCTTAGGAGAGATTAGGCAACCAGAGCCTAACCTGCTGGGAGATTATCAGAGCCTAACAGACCTAGGGAAAGGAAATATCCAACTCCAGCCCATGTATAAGATGCACCCCTTTTCAAAAAATATGGGGTCTAAAGAAGAGAAATGAAAAGAGCCATTATACAGTTGTTCTAGCTTGTTGTGCCAACAGAACCAAGCTGCCTTCTATGCTGATTTTCAAATACAAAACAATGCCAAAAGAAGACATTCCTCAAGGAGTGATTGTCCATGTTCATGAAAAGGGTTAGATGGATCAGGACGGGATGAAGATCTGGATTGAGAAAGTTTGTAAAAGAAGACCAGGTGGGTTCTTATGCAAACCTACCCTATTGGTGCTTCATCTGTTCAGGGCACACATAACAAAAAACACAAAGAAGACTGCTACAGAGCAAAAACAAAACTTGCCATCATACCTGGAGGTTTGACATCCCAGCTCCAAACACTTGACATCAGCATTAACAAACCCTTCAAAGCCGCCAGGAGAGACTAATGGAACCAATGGATGAAGGCTTCTGGGACAATTTGATACCAACAGGAAGAGTGAAGAAACCAACTATAGGAGAAGTTTGTATCTGGGTGAAAAGATCCCGGGATAATATTGAGATTGAGATCGTTGTCAAGTAATTTAAGAAGTGTGGTATTTCAAATGCCATAGATGGAACTGAGGATGAGGCAATATATGAAGACAGTGATTTGTCATCTGACACAGATGAGGACAAGCTAACGGATGGGAGTTTTGACAGTGATGAGGAGTTGTATGAATTTTATGATGAATACAACTTGAGTTCAATAACTTTATGTAATACACTTTTCTTCAAATTTCAGGTCCCAAAATTAAGGTTTGTCTTATACATAGAAGTGTCTCATACATGGGGAAATACAGTACATAATGGGAATACCTAAAGGAGAAGAGAGAAGGGACAGAAGAAATATTTGTAGCAGTAACAACCGAGAATTACCCAAAATTAATGTTAGAAACCAAACCATGGATCCAGGAAGCTCAGAAACACCAAAACGCCAAGAAAAAACAAACATCTACATCTAGGCATATAATTTGAGACTACAAAAAAATCAACGATAAAGAAAATCCTGAAATAAGCCAGAGGGGAACCAGAGGGGGTTGAAAAACACCTTCCCTATAAAGGAACAAGAAATAGTAAATAAGAATGTCAGTTTCCCTACTTGTTAGCCAGCACTGAAGTATTATTACCATTCTTTTAACACCTCCACACACAGTCTTACAGGTGGAAAAAACTCACAGATTTAAATTTCCTTATATATAATCCAGAGTGAGGCTATACATTTATTGACCATGTATATTTTCCCATGAATTACTCAGTCATATCCTTTTTCTGTTAGCTGTCTTTTAAAAAATTGATTTGTAGGTGCTTTTTATGAAAAGCACAGATAGAACCTATCCTTTATTAGGCATTTTTATTTTGGGCACTTTAAACTCGTTTAATCCTTGAAACAGCCCTATGAGATACTGCTTTCTCCTATATAACACGCCTAATTTGTCTGCTATTGTATTACAAACACTTTCACCAGTTTATTTTTTGGCTTTTGTCTTTATTTATGGTATCTTTTTCTGTACAGATATTTAAATATTTTCCCTTGTGGTTTGTTGGCTTTTAAATCTTGCTTAGAAAGGTCCTTCCTATTTCAAAATTACATAAACGTCTTTCTACACTTTCCTTTCTCTATGACTTTTGGAAAAAAATATTTAGCTTCCTAATTCAGTTGGAATAAAAGGTGTATAATGTGAAGTATCTCATCCTTATTTTTCTTTTTTTGTGACACACGGAGGAGAGAGAGAGAGAGAGACAGACAGAGAGAGGGACAGACAGGGAGAGACAGACAGGAAGGGAGACAGATGAGAAGCATCAGTTCTTCATTGTGGCTCCTTAGTTGTTCATTGATTGATTTCTCATATGTGCCTTGACTGGGGGGCTCCAGCAGACCGAGTGACCCCTTGCCCAAGCCAGAGACCTTGGGTTCAAACTGGTGAGCTGTGCTCAAACCAGATGAGCCCGCTCTCAAGCTCAGGGTTTTTATTGAACCTGAGTCCTCTGTGTCCCAGTCTGACGCTTTATCTACTGCGCCACCGCCTGGTCAGCCTCTTGTCCTTATTTTTCAAAAATACATTATAAATATATGTAGTCACATTATAACATAACTCATTATTAATGGGGTTAACACTATATTGCCCAAAGACTAACAAGCAATATAAGAGAGGTGACCACGACTACTTTTTTGGATGTAATTACACAGTAAGGCTCTCCTTTTGCCAGACACAGCTTAAGGTACAAGTAGTTTCAAAATATGTCCAAAATTTCTTCGATACTTCTTTCAACAAGAGGTTGGGTCTCTTCCCCTCCCCTTGAATCCCAGCAGGCTTGTCACTTTGCTCCTAACACAGAAGAAATGGCACTATGTGACTTCCAAGGCTAAGTCACAAACATACAGTTTCCACCAGGCTCCTTTGGTATGTCCACTCTTGGGGCATCCAGGAGTCACGTAAGACGTCTGACTTCCCCAACCACCAGGCTAATAGTGCAGCTGAACTTCCAGGCAGCAGCTGGCACCAACTAGCAACTGTGGGAGGAAACATTCTTGGACAGTCAGCTTGATCAGTCAGTAAAAGACTCCCCAAAGCAGTATCTGACAGCACCTGCACAAGAGGCCCTGTAAAGCTGGAGGCCGAGGCCAGGAATGTTCACATTGGATTCAGGTTGAAGGTAGAGGAACTGTGGAGCCAGAAAGGGTAGGGTCATTCCTGTTAATAGATTCTTGCAATGGCAAACGAGAAAACAGGCAGGAAAAATAATTTCTCATGGCAGCAGGAGAACAGCAAACCAGTCCCTCACAGTGGTGGGCAAGTAACCCACATCAAAGGAAAGCATCCGTAGCCTTACGGGAAAGCACGTCTACCCTGTGCTCATGCACTAATCGTGTAAAGTGCAAGCGCACAAGCCTAACACACCTGTTTTCCCAATAGGCCCCAAGTGAGAAATTGCCTTTTCCAATTTCCTTACCCACAGACTCTATAAGCATGATAAAATAATTGTTTTAAGTCACCAGACTGGTAATAAAAACCAGTACAGAAAGTTGGAACCTAAAATGGAGAGCTGCGCTCATGAAAACCTAAAATGCAAGGCGCTGGCATTAAGATCGGGTGTTAAGAATCCTGAGGAGACACCAAAGCGTAATGGCCTCCAAGAGGCTGTGGGTGAGGGCTCAAAAAATTTTTTTAAATATTTAATTGAATGATTATTTCAATGATTTCTTCATTTTCAAATAAAGACTGAGGGGGAAAAAGACCTTTGCTATACAGTAGGGGAGCATTTATAAAACCGTTGCCAGCAAAAGTGTGAAAAGTAGAAAATGTTCCTAATGAATCTGATCATCTAACTAAAAAGATTTCCAGCTTCTCCTAGCTGTCTATAATAAAACAAGAGAGGAGAGAGTCAAGAATGAGCTACTCAGTTTTTGCATAAAATTTAAGTAAAATATAAACTCATTCAGTACTTTCTAGATTAAAAATAATAAAACTGTTCCTCACGCCCAGCATCTCCTGAAGGCAAAGGAAGGATACATATAAAACAGTGACAAAAAATGATTTGACCTTGGATGATGGACACACAACACAACAGTTCAAATGCTATAGAGATGTTCACCTGAAACCTCTGTACTGTTATTAATCAATGTCTTTTTTGTTTTTAAAGAGAGATAGAGATAAAGAGAGGGACTGACAGGGATAGAGGGACAGGAAGGGAGAGAGATGAGCAGCATCAACTCATAGTTGCAGCACCTTAGTTGTTCATTGCTTGCTTTTTCATATGTGCCTTGACCAGGGGGTCCAGCTGAGCCAGTGATCCCCTTGTTCAAGCCAGTGACCTTGGGCTCAAACCAAAGACCATAGGGTCATGTTTATGATCCCACACTCAAGACAGTGACCCCACAACACAAGCTGATGAGCCTGCTCTCAAGCCAGCAACCTTGGGATTTCGAACTTGGGTCCTCAGCAACTCAGACCAACACTCTACCCACTGTGTACCACCTGGTCATGCTAAATTTAATTTCTAAATAAAAAAATAAAGACACATATTATATAATTTCACTTATTTGTGGAATCTAAAATACAAAATAAATGAACAAAACAGAAACAAACTCATAGATATAGAGAACAAACTGATGGATGCCTGATGGGAAGGGGGTTTAAGGGATGAACGAAAAAGGGGGAGGGAATAAGAACTGCAAATTCGTTGTTACAGAAGTCACGGGGATCTAAAGTACAGCATAGGGAATATAGTCAATAACTTTTTAACAACTATGTATGATATTTAATGGGTACTAGACTTACACAAGTAATCACTTCAGAAGGTACATAAAATCTAATCACTATATGGTATACCTGAAACTGTATGCCAACTGCAATTTTTTTTCTCTTCAGAGAGAGGCAGGGAGAGATAAACAGAGTGACAAGAACATCCAGCTGTTCCTGTATGTTCCCTGACCAGTGATCAAACCTGCAACCTCTGTGATTTGGGACAATGCTCCAACCAACCGAGATGTCCAGCCAAGGCTCCAAGGGTAGTTTTAAAATAAAAAATTTAGGCCCTGACTGGTTGGCTTAGTGGTAGAGCATCAGTCTGGCATGTGGATGTCCCAGGTTCGACTCCCAGTCAGAACACACAGGAGAAGCACCTATCTGCTACTCCACCCCTCCCCCTCTTGCCTCTCACCTCTTCCCCCACCCCTTTCATGCAGCCATGGCTTAACTGGAGCAAGTTGTCCCCAGACACTAAGGATGGCTCCATGGCCTCCGCCTCAGGCACTAAGAAGAGCTTGGTTGCTGAGCAACAGAGCAATGCAAATGGAAAGAGCATCGCCCCCTAGTGGGCATGCTGAGTGGATCCCAGACGGGCACATACAGGAGTCTGCCTCAGAAAAGAAAAAATAAAAGGACCCTTCATTAGGGCCTTGGAAAGATCTACCATGCTACCTCCTTGGCCCTTCTAGACATAAGGCCTTGTGAGTTTCTGAATGATTTGCCTTGTCCATTCTCTTTAAACAAGACAACTTCCAAGAATTTTTGTTACACAAAAGCCTCACCAGGAGCCCAATGAAGAAAAAAGCTTATCTGTAAGAGATCTGTGGCTAACTTCTGCCTAATGGAGTGGATTAAAAATTGAAACTCAGGAAGCCCATGACATTTTTTTTTAATATATATATATTTTATTATTATTAATTCTAATGGGGTGACACCAATAAATCAGGGTACATATGTACAATGAAAACATCTCCAGGTTATCTTATCATTCAATTGTGTTGCATACCCATCACCAAAAGTCAAATTGTCCTCTGTCACCTTCAATCTGGTTTTTCCTGTGTCCCTCCCCTCCTCCCTATCCCACTCTTCCCTCCCTCCCCCCATCCCATAACCACCACTCTCTTGTCCATGTCTCATATTCTCACTTTTATGTCCCACCTATGTATGAAATCATGCTGTTCTCAGTTTTTCTATTTTTCTGATTTACTTATTTCACTCCGTATAATGTTATCAAGGTACATCCATTTTGTTATAAATGATCTGATGTCATCGTTTCTTACGGCTGAGTAGTATTCCATAGTATATATGTACCATAGCGTTTTAATCCACTAGTCTTCTGACAGACACTTGGGCTGGTTCCAGATCTTCGCTATTGTGAACAATGCTGCCACGAACATGGGGGCGCATTTCTTCTTTTCGGACAGTGCTATGGTGTTCTTAGGGTATATTCCTAAAAGTGAGATAGCTGGGTCAAAAGGCAGTTCGATTTTTAATTTTCTGAGGAATCTCCAAACTGTTTTCCACAGTGGCTGCACCAGTCTGCATTCCCACCAGCAGTGCAGAAGGGTTCCCTTTTCTCCACATCCTCGCCAGCATTTATTCTGTGTTGTTTTGCTGATAAGTGCCATTCTGACGGGTGTGAGGTGATATCTCATTGTGGTTTTAATTTGCATTTCTCTAATGATTAGTGATGTTGAGCATTTTTTCATATGCCTATTGGCCATCTGTATGTCCTCTTTGGAGAAATTTCTATTCATTTCTTTTGCCCATTTTTTGATTGGGTTGTTTGTCTTCCTGGTGTTGAGTTTTATAAGTTCTTTATAAATTTTAGTTATTAACCCCTTATCAGATGTGCTGTCGAATATGTTCTCCCATTGTGTGGTTTGTCTTTTTATTCTGTTCCTATTGTCTTTAGCTGTGCAAAAACTTTTTAGTTTGATATAGTCCCATTTGTTTATCTTGCCTTTTATTTCATTTGCCCGTGGAGATAAATCGGCAAATATACTGCTGCTACAGATGTCGGAGAGCTTGCTGCCTATGTTTTCTTCTAAGATGCTTATGGTTTCACGGCTTACATTTAAGTCTTTTATCCATTTTGAGTTTGTTTTTGTGAATGGTGTAAGTTGATGGTCTAGTTTCATTTTTTTGCAGGTAGATGTCCAATTTTCCCAACACCATTTGTTAAAGAGGCTGTCTTTACTCCATTGTATGTTCTTTCCTCCTTTGTCAAATATCAGTTGTCCATAAAGGTGTGAAGCCCATGACATTTTTTAATGAATTACTTTGTCTTGAAAGAGACAGGGCAGAACAGAATGAAAAGCGGCCTTTGGATCCTCAAGCCTTTTCAGGCAGGAAGCAGACAAAGAAGGTTCCTCACTCAGATGTAAAGTTTGTTTTCTTTTGGTAGGATCTCTTTTTTTTAAGTAAGAGGAGGGGATAGTTAGACAGAATCCTGCATATGCCCCTACCAAGATCCATCCTGCAGGCAATCCAGTCTGGGGCCATGCTCAAATCAACTGAGCTATTTTTAGTGTCAGAAGATGACACAGTCAGATCAACCAAGCTATCCCCAGTGCCCAGGGCTGATGCTTGAAACTACTGAGCCACTGGTTGCAGGAGAGGTAAGGGAAAGAGAAGCAAATGGTTGCTTCTCTTGTGTGCCCTGACCAGGTATCAAACCCAGGACGTCCATATGCCCGGCGGACACTATCTACTGAGCCAACAGCCCAGACTGGAGGGATCTCTTAAAGGACAAGGCCAGAGCTGCAGAGAACAGCTGCTGAGAACTTCCTAAAGCAGTGGTTCTTAACCTTTTTTGAGGTACCGAACCCACCAGTTTCATATACGCATTCACTGAACCCTTCTTTAGTAATAAATAAAATATGATTCTTTTTCCTCAAATTCAAGACATAGGTATATTTTTTTTAACTGATGCACAAAATGAGCCGTGCATGAACATCACCTTGCTCAAAGAACAAAACCAACAAAGTGCATGAACTCACAACAAATTACGGTATTACTTTATTCTGGCCTCCGCGGCAGAGGCTTCTCCAAACCCTTGAGACCGACTCATCAAACCCCTAGGGTTCGACAGAACCCAGGTTAAGAACCACTGTCCTAAAAAATAAGGCGGAACTTGAACCGAAGAACAGGCAACACATTACTAAACAGACTTCAAAACTGCTATGAACCAGACTGGGGTGTGCTCTCTATTTTCCCCTTCTTGATTGGAAATGTCTATAATGGCTCTCCTACATCTGTCCATCATATCAAAACAGGTGTATGGAGAGCAAACATACATATCTGCTCAGTTCACAGAAATTCTGATTGACTGAGGGGGCCTCATTCACACCTAGCCTAGTTTAGATGCTGAGACCCTGGACTTCAAGCCTGAGCCTAACATATAAGCTAAAAACACAATTATGATTTTGGAGAGGGTCTCAGGGAGGGTAATTGTATTCTGCATGTGGGAGAATGTAAATAACTTTTGGCCAGAAGATGAACTATGGTTCATCTCAAAATTTTTAAGACTCCTCCCAATGAAAGATAGAATCTAGCTCCCCCAAGGAGCTGGTCAGTCAGAAGCACAAGTGACAAACTGAACTTGTAACTGGTTTTTGAAGTAGGGAGGAGGCAGTCATGCAGGACTGAGCCCTCAGCCTGTGGGATCAGAAGCTGTCTCACCATAAATACTGTGAGAACTGAATTGAGCTGCAGGACACCCAGCTGGTGTAGGAACACCCCCCTCACATCTGGTGTCAGAGGTGCTGTGTATGTGACAATATCATGAGAGTAAAAGAGAAACAAAGGAGGATAACTGGGTTTTCCTACACAGATGTGTGGTCCACATCATTCTTGCTTGCCAGGATTCCTGAATTCCCTTTCCTACAGGCAGTTGAGAGTATGTCGTATATACTTCCCACCCCTTGAAATGCACAGGTTGGCAACTGGCTTAGCCAGTGAAAGATGAGTAGATGTAACAGGTGATTCTCCCATGTGAAAGCCTGGAGAGCCATTAGACTTTTCTCTCTGATGAATTCCCCTTCCAGCCAAGTCCTGCACAGCCTGGTCAAGATGATGGCATCAGGAAGTGATGGCGCCTGTTCTGGCCTATGCCCCTTAGTCCCTTTAAGGAGCAGAGACCCCTGCCGGCATGCATTAGTGTATGTGGGAGATAAACCTTTGATGACTAATGTAACAGAATTATAGTGTTATTATTACCACATCATAACTTGGGAATATCCTGACCAAAGTGTTAGCCTCATCACCCAATATCTAGGCCATAAAGGGACTCTCTTTCTGCCAGTTATTCATGTATTAAAATCATACCCTTAAAAATTTTTTCTTTCTTCGTGAGAGAGCAAGAGAGAGAGAAATTAAGAAAGGGGTGGGACAGACAGGAAGGGAGAGAGATGAGAAGCATCAACTTCTTGTTGTGGCACTTTAGTTGTTCATTGATTGTTTGCCATACATGCCTTGACCAGGGTGCCTGAGCCAAGCCAGTGGCCCCTTGCTCAAGACAGTGATCTTGGGTTTGGGCCAGCGACCATGGGATCATGTTTATGATCCCATGCTCAAGCCGGCAACCCTACACTCAAGCCAGATGAGCCCACACTCAAGCCAGTGACCTCAGGGTTTCGAACCTGGGTCCTCCTCAGCATTCCAGGTTGACATTCTATCCACTGTGCCACTGCATGGTCAGACAAATCATACCCTTTTTAAACCTAAAATGAATATAATTCATTCCTCTACAACAGGGTTCCCCAAACTTTTTACACAGGGGGCCAGTTCACTGTCCCTCAGACCACTGGAAGTACTCCATACACTGACTACCAATGAAAGAGGTATCCATTCCGGAAGTGTGGCGGGGGCTGGATAAATGGCCTCAGGTGGCTGCAATTTGGCCCGCAGGCCGTAGTTTGGGGACCTCTGCTCTACAATATCAAAATATGAAAGGTATGTTCAATAGCTTTAGCTTCAGAACATTTCCCTATTTCAAATCCTAAAATAGAAAATAGTTCTCATTTTTGGAGATAGATTGAGACCCTGCCAAAGGCACCCTAGTGGTCTAAAAATAGTAACACAATCTCACCCCAAAATGGGTAGTTTATTTTATTTTCCTCTGTAGAATAAAATCTGCACTGTTATGATGTTTATATTTAAAATCATTTGGTAGTTCAGGGATGTCATACATATCTGATTGAAAATTGGGCTTAAACAAACATATAACAACCAGATACTAGAGCTCAAAATATGCTGTGGTTTTAAGTATGTCAAACTCTCTGATTTGGGAGTCTGAATATTTCAGACATTCCCCCTTCAATGTTCCCATGGCTGGCACCTTGTAAAGTAGTGAACTTGCTGTACTCAAGCACTGTGAGCCTGACCAGGTGATGACACAGTGGACAGAGCATCAACTTCGGACGCTGAGGTCTCAGGTTCAAAACCCTGAGGTTGACAGTTGAGCGTGGGATCATAGACATGAACCCATGGTCGCTGACTTGAAGCCCAAGGCAGCTGGCTTGAGCAAGGGGTCACTGGCTCAGCTGGAGCCCACCCTCCACAGGTCAAGGCACGTATGAAAAACTATCTGAATAAACTAGAGTGCTGCAACGCCGAGCTGATACTTCTCTCTCGCCCTTCCTATCTGTCCTTATCTGTCCCTCTTTCTGTCTCTCTCTCTCTAAATTAAAAAAGAAAAATAAGAATTGTGAATACATGATTTATGTATGCATTTGTTGTGTGTGTGTATGTGGTGGGGGGGGGGTTATAGGAGAAAACTATATTTCTAGCCCTAAGGTCTCTGATGCTTCCAGGCGTAACACAGTAGATTTTTAAAACAAAAGGCTTGTTGAACAAATGAGTGAATAATTCTGGCTCTTTAGCTGGGCCCAAGCATATACTGTCATGTGGTAAAATAACTCAGAAAGCTACAATTCTCCCTATCTGAATGGTCAAGGCTATTGCAGACATATTCATTCAGCATTTACCATATGCTCAGCATTGTTGTCAGGGAGATGGCAGGAACTGAAGTCATCTGGGAGATGGCCTTAGCTTCACAATCCAGAGAATTACCCCTCTCCTGCCTCAATCCTTTAACTGCTGCTGTTTATGGCTTTTCTAGAAGCCACAAGGACCCCAGGAACTCACAACTTTCCTGTCCAATACAGCCAGTTTAAAATATCTCCAAATTTCCATGCTTTCATCCAGACAGCAGGCTGAGAAGTTATGACTGGTATGGATGGCTATCCAACTGGATGGAATTATCTCCACCAATGAAGAATCCAGAAATAGATATCCTGAGTCTGAATTCATTTTTTCTGAAACAGATAAATTAAGCTCATGGAAACTGGTGTGGATATAGAGAGAGAAAAGATAAAAATAGACTGTTTCAGCAAAAATTTCTTAAGTATGTTTCTGTCACCTACAAATCATAGGATACTAGTGCAAAGAAGATTTCTATTAAGTTACATTTTGGTAGTTAATGGACAGCACGCACCAACTATATTGTTTAAATTATACTATCTTATTTTGGTATAATGTAGAAACTATAAGTATTTTTGTTAACTCTAGTTTTTCAAGTATTTATTTTTCCCTCTCAAATATAAACTGCCAGGGACCAACATAAACTGGCATTAAATTAGCCATCCCCTCCTCCAAACTCCTAGATGTAGCTGATAGAATTTATGCAGTGATGAAAAGCAGAGCTGCCCAACCACTGAGAAGGCAGAGCTACCTTCCATTCCCCACAAGCCTCAAGGAGAATAGAATCTAAAAATGAGAGCTGACAGGTGCACTGCCTCACAGTCATTAGGATAACTATAATCAAAACAGGTAATCCTTCTTTGTTGGCAAAAATGTGGAGTGATCATACCCTGAAGATGGGAATATGAAATGGTGCAAGAGCTTTGGAAAAAGAACCTGGCAGCTCCTCAATATGCTAAATACAGTTACCATGTGACTCAGCAATTCTACAACCAGGAATATACATCCAAGAGAAATAAACATATGTCCACACAGAAATCTACACACCCATGTTCATAGTAGCATTATTCATAACAGCCAGAAAGTGGAAACTTCCCAAATGTCCATCAACTGGTGAATAAAGAAAATATGGTATATCCATACAATGGAATATTATTTAGCAGTATAAATGAACTGATGCATGCTACAACATGGAAGAACCTTAAAAACATCAGGCTAAATGAAAGAAGCCATTCACAAAGGACACACAGTATGTGATCTCATTCATATAAAAATTTCAAAACAGGCAAATCTACAACAGACACAAAATAGATCACTGGTCGTCAGAGGCTGGTAGGATGAAGAAGTTGGAAAGTGTCAGCTAAGGGATGTAGTGTTTCTTTTGGGGATGATAAAAATGTCCTAAAGTTGATTTGGTGATGGCTGTACAGGTCACTGAACTGTATTAAATTTCACTGAACTGTACACTTTAAATGGGTGAACTGTAGGGTATGTGAATTATATTTTAACAAAGCTGTTAAAAAAATTGGAAGGTGAGAACCTGGCCAGCTGGCCCAGTGGTAGAGCATCAGCCCAGTGTGTGAATGTCTTGGGTTGGATTCTGGTCAGGGCACACAGGAAAAGCGCCCATCTGCTTCTCCACCACTCCCATCCCTCCCCCCTCACTTCTCTCTGGCTCTGTCTCTCTCTTCTCCTCCTGCAGCCATGGCTCAATTGGAGCAAGTTGGCCCTGGGCACTGAGGATGACTCCATGGCCTCTGCCTCAGGCACTAAAAATGACTCTGGCGGCAACAGAGCAATGGCCCAAGATGGGCAGAGCATCGCCCTAGTGGGCTTGCCGGGTGGATCTCAGTCAGCAGGCATGTGGGAGTCTGTCTCTCTGCTCCCACCTTCTCACTAAATTAAAAAAAAAAATTGAGAGGTGAAATTCCTATCCCTGGTGGGTGGTGAGATGCTGCTAAGGCCTCAGGATAATAAAGGAAAATGCCTGTTTGAGAAGAAAAACTGGCTCAGACTTCCAGTACTTTTTCGGCTGATTAACTGAATCACAGAAGTTTAGCCATGGACATTATACAGCCCTTTTATAGATTTCTCTTGGATCTTTAAGAACAGGAGTTCGATTTCTTACTTCCCCAAGAATTCATACGAAAGATCACAATAAAAACCTCTCAATTTTCTTACTCCAGGAAGGACAAATACTTCACTTTTATGTCTAGAGAGAATCTCTGGCATATTGAACCACAAGTGTAAACCGATAAACTCCTTAGCAATGCAGATGTCAAATACTTAATAAGTACACCCAGCAAATCCTTTCAAAGAAGTATTCAAGGCTTTTACAGATAGGGTTAATGGAATGCGTAAAGGAACACATTTCACAGTTAAGTGTAAACTTGCTACAGTTGCTCCAGGAGAAACAAGAGAAGCAGACTGCTAGCTGCCCCCCAAATCCATTGTACCCTTTCTCCCTGAGCTCACAGTGAGAGACTATACCGCTCAGCTCCTAGCAGTGAGGCATGGCCATGTGACTGAGTTCTGGCCTGTGAGACAAGAGTGGAAGTGCCGTCTGCCTCTTTGCTTGACCCAGAGACCCTTTTGGGCGTGCTTCTCCACACTCCTCCAAGATTTTTTATAAAATATGCAACAAAGTGCTAATAGTCAGAACATATAAAAACCTCTCTCCTGACCTGTGGTGGTGCAGTGGATAAAGCATTGACCCGGAATGCTGTTTCCGGGCGGCACATAGAAGAAGCAACCACAATGAGTTGACACTTCCCATTTCTCCACCACCCCTTTCTTTCTCTCTCTCTAAAAATCAATAAATAAAATCTTTATTTATTTATTTATTTTTTGTGACAGAGACAGAGACAGACAGAGGGACAGACAGGAACAGGCAGGCAGGAAGGGAGAGAAATGAGAAGCATCAATTCTTCCTTGTGGCTCCTTCATTGTTCATTGATTGCTTTCTCATATGTACCTTGACTGGGGAACTATAGCAGAGGAGAGTGACCCCTTGCTCAAACCAGTGACCTTGGGCTTCAAGCCAGCGACCTTTGGGCTCAAGCCAGAGACCATGGGGTCATGTCTATGATCCCACACTCAAGTCTGCAACCCCATGCAAGCTGGTGACCTTCGGGTTTCGAACCTGGGTCCTCTGCATCCCAGTTAAACACTTTATGCACTGTACTACTGCAAAAAAAATTTTTTTGATTAAGAAGCTCTTTCTCCTTCACATTTTATCTCCGTTACAATATAGATAGGCAACATGATAGATACCCTGACCAGGACTGCAGGCAATAGCTAGGGACTGACCATCTAGTTTTGAATATTGGCTCCACTACTTCCTAGCTGTGAGCATATTACTTAACCTCTCAGTAACTCTGTTTCCATACCTATAAAAGGATGAAGTTTTCAATAGTGTTATCAAAATTCTGAAGATGAAATGAGTTAATACATTTGCAATAGTAGTTGGCACAGAAAAATCAGGGTTAGATATTATCATGAATAATGTTTTACTTTTCTTCATATAACTTATTGTTAGCTAAAAATGTATTACTTTTTATTTGTCTTCATCTAACTAGAACATAAGGTCCATAAAACACAGTTTTCAGTGTATTCTTAGCACCTACAACAGAGTCTGGAGGGGGCGGCAAGATAGCAATGGAGTAGGCGGACGGTCCAACTGCTACCTCCCAGAACCAAAGTGGATTACAACTTAATTTTAAGAACAATCATCTGAAAAAACTTTGGGCTAAACTAAGAAGAATCTATAACCAAATATCACCGAAGAAGCCACACTGAGACTGGTAGGAAAAGCAGAAACACGAGAGGGTGGCCTAGCTCCTGGGAGTGAGCAGCAGACCGAAGGGACTCGTGTGGTGGTGAGGTTTTAACAGAGAGGGGATGGACCTGGGCCCAGGACCGAAGCCCAGCCTGCAGCCCCAGAGCCTAGAAGAGACGTAAGGACAGTATTTAGCTGCAAAATAAGTCAGGATACTGTGCAAAAAAGAGACAGATTTCTCAAACCCAGGATTCGTCTTAAAGTGACCACACAGAAAATCTCTGTCACAACTATTCACCCTGTGCCCCAGGGAATGGAGAGAGCTGAGAGTACCAGAGTAGCAGGAAGAGAGTGTAATCTAGGAGACACAGGGAGAAACACTTTGAGGGACAGCCACCCTAACTCAGGCATGGCCAACATCCAGCCTACGGGCCGTAATGAGTTTATGCAGCCCACGATTAAATTGTTAATATTTTCCACTACTTTAAAATCTCAGCTACTCAAAAGCAGAAGCATTTTTGATCATTGGAAATCAAGATATTTAAGAACATAGTAATATGTGGAAAAGAATTCTGAGTGTGACTAATCTAGGGTTAACTTCCAATAATTGGTCAAATGGATTAGCAATACTTATTTTTTTAAAAAATTCCACTATAAAGATTTGCAACTTTTGTACTCATCTGTACTCAATATGAACTGTTTGACATTTAGTGGTGATGTGAAACCCACATTCTTTTAGGTGGAGTTTGCCAGTGAGCACCCAAGGTCAAACAATTCCTTATTTTTGTGGTCAAGTGTGCTGAATCAAGTGACATTGTAGCATAGACAATAGTTGCAGTTGATAACTGAAAATGTGTCCAGGCTGTTTGTAAAACAAAGTAATTCTTTTATTTGTGATATAACCCCTTCAAGCTCATTCTATTAATTAAATATTGTTTTGATTGATTGCAATACAGTTTGGATATTTATACGGTATGTAATATTTTTATAAAAATATTTTTATTAATATAATATTGTATATTAAATTTTTTTTCACTCACTTCCATTTATTTATAAACAAATTACATAATAAAATTTTGTTTACTGCCTGACCTGTGGTGGCGCAGTGGATAAAGTGTCGACCTGGAAACACTGAGGTTGCCAGTTCAAAACCCTGCACTGGTCTGGTCAAGGCACATATGGGAGTTGAGCTTCCAGCTCCTCCCCCCTTTCTCTCTCTCTCTCTCTCTCTCACCCTGTGCCTCCTCTCTAAAATGAATAAAATAAAAAGAAAAAAAAAGATTAAAAAAAAATTTGTTTACTTAAGTCGTTTTTGTGTTTAACATTTTTTAATTTTAATATTTTGTCCAGTGAAAAAAGTTTTCTTTCTAATCTGGCCTGAGGGCAAAAACTGTTGGCCACGCCTGCCCTAAACCCTAGGCTGAGTCACTCCCCAAATCTAAAGAATATTTTTCCTGGAACCAGCAATACCAGCAAAGGGAAGCAGGTCACCAAACAGAAGCTCTCTTGCTGCAGTCAGAGCCAAGAATCGCTTAGAAGCAGTGAGTCTGGGGAACCTGCCCGGTTTGCAGCCCTGGCTGCCCCAAAGCAGTCTCGCCCGTGGAGGCAAGGCAGAGGCTGGGGGCCATCCAGGGTTTGCAGACCAGGTACACGCTTGCAGACCCACCCGAAGAGGCAAGGTAGAAGCTGCAGTGACTGCAGCAGTGAGCCGGTGATAGTAAAGCCCTTGACTGAAGCACGAGGCGGCAGCAGAGGTGGGGGCAGGTCTGTGGACAGACCGCACCTCGAGAACACGAAGTCCATACCCACTGGACTCCTGTGGCCACACTCTTCTGAGGGCTGAAAGGAAAGAAAAATATAAAATAAAATAATAAAATAAAATAAAAAGAAAGTTGAATAGAAAGACACCAGAAGCTAAGGGGCAAGCTACATCCAATACCTTACCTAATCCCTGATTTACAGTACTGAGCCAAACAAGTAGCCACCAATAAGAGGCGGCAGAAAGCAGATCTCAGGGGAACCTGAACATTTAAACGAACATCCTCCAGGCCAAAAGTAAATAAAAGCCAACCTAAGTTGATATTAACAATGGCATCTGGGCTCAGCAGAGGCAGCCACAGGATCTGGATCGCCTCTTGCTCCAAAAAGATGGATAAAGGCCAGTCATAGTCAGTGACACCCACTTGTTTAGGCCAGGCTCCATCCAAGATGATCCAGGGAGGGCACATCCAGAGGCCAGATGTGGAGAGTATCATCAGTTCAAGACATAAAAACCCTTATCAGAGTGACATCTTAAGGAAGGGCTCCTCACACCTGAGCCAGTTAAGATATAGGAAACAGAAAAGTGGCTATACTAGTTAAAGAGACCACAACTCGAACAAGCCTGCAAACCACAAAGAGAAACAGTGGAAAGACACAGATATGTAAGCCATATGAATCAACAAGAAAAATCTCCAAAAAAATATCTGGATGAAATGGAAATAATTAAATTACTGGATGCAGAGTTTAAAATGATGATTGCTAGGATGCTTAAGGATCTCAAAGCTACAATGGCTGGACTTAATGAGCACCTAAATAAATTGTAAGCATCAAAAACAACACTGAAATCACAAAAAAGAACCAGAGAGAAATGACCAACATAATATGAGAAATGAAGATGACACTAGAAGGAACAAAAAGAAGGTTGGATGAAGCAGAGGATCGAATCAGTGACTTAGAGAACAAGATAAGTGAAAGTATGGGAGCAGAACAGCAAAAAGAAAAGAGGATCAAAAAGTCTGAGGAAACTCTAAGAGGGTTCTGAGACAATGTGAACAGAAACAATATCTGCATAATAGGGGTTCCAGAAGGAGAACTGAAAGAATAAGGAATAAAGAACTTGATTGAAGAAATTATAACTAAAAATTTCCCTAAATTGATGCAGGAAAGAGTCATACAGGTTCAAGAAGCAGAGAGAATCCCATTAAAAAAGAACCCAAAGAGATCTATGCCAAGACACATCATAATCAAAATACCAAATCTAAGAGATAAAGAAAGAATATTAAAAGCTGCAAGAGAAAAACAGTCAATAACCTACAAAGGAGCCCCCATAAGGATGACATCTGACTTTTCAACAGAAACAACTGAGGCTAGAAGGGAATGGCAAGAAATATTCAAAGTAATGCAGAACAAGAATCTACAACCAAGATTTCTTTATCCAGCAAGGATATTGTTTAAAATTGAAGGAGAAATAAAAAGCTTCCCAGACCAAAAAAAATAACTCAAGGAGTTCACCACAACCAAACCAATGCTGCAAGAAATGTTAAGGCACCTGGTGTAGACAGAACAAAGCAGGAAATAAATGTAGTAAAAGAGGAATATAGATTTAAAGAATAAAATGGCAACAACTACATATTAATAATAACCTTAAATGTAAATGAATTAAATGATCCACTCAAAAGACATAGGGTACCTGAATAGATAAGAAAACAGGACCTGTCTATATACTGTCTACATGAGACCCAACTCAAAACAAAAGATACACATAGTCTAAAAGTAAAGGGATGGAAAAATATATTTCATGCAAGGAAATGAAAAAAAAGCCAGGGTAGCAATAATTGTATCTGACAAAATAGACTTTAAAACAAAGACTATAGTAAGGGATAAGGAAGGTCACTACATAATGATAAAGGAGCAATCCAATAGGAAGAGACAACCATTATAAATATCTATGCACCTAATATAGGAGCACCTAAATATATAAAGCAGACTCTGATGGAAATAAAGGGCAAGATCAATAGCAATACTGTAATAGTAAGGGATTTCAATACCCCACTAACATCAGTGGATAGATCCTCAAGAAAGAAAATTAACAAAGAAACAGCAGCCTTTTAGGACCCACTAGATCAACTAGATTTAATATCTTCAGAATATTTCACCCTAAAGCAGCAGAATATACATTCTTTTTAAGTGCTCATGGTACATTCTCTAGGATAGACCACATGTTAGGGCTTAAAACAAGCCTCAACAAATTTGAGAAGATTGAAATCATATCAAGCATCTTCTCTGACCACAATGGCGTGAAACTAGAAATCAACTGCAATAGATAAACTGAAAAACACTCAAACACTTGGAAACTAAACATCATGTTATTAAATAATGAATGGGTCAATAATGAGATCACAGAAGAAATCAAATATTTCCTTGAAACAAATGAAAATGAGCATACAACAACTCAAAATTCATGGGACACAGCTAAAGCAGTCCTGAGAGGGAAGTTCAAAGCGTTACAGGCATACCTTAAAAAGCTAGAAAAAGCTCACATAAATAACTTAACCCTGCAACTAAAAGAACTAGAAAAAGAATAGCAAATAAATCCCAGAAGATGTAGAAGGAAGGAAAAAATAAAGATCAGAGTAGAAATAAATGACATAGAGGCTAAAAGAACAATACAATGAAACCAAGAGCTGGTTCTTTGAAAAGGTAAACAAGATTGATGAACCTTTAACCAGACTCACCAAGAAAAAAAGAGAGAGGGCTCAAATAAATAAAACTAGATATGAGAGTGGAGAAGTAACAACTGATACAGCAGAAATACAAATGATTGTAAGAAAATGCTATGAAGAACATTATGCCAGAAAATTAAGACAAACTAGGTGAAATGGACAAATTCCTTGAAAAATATAATCTCGTAAAAATCAATCTGGAAGAATCAGAAAACCTAAACAGACCGATTACAACAAATGAGATCGAAAGAGTTATCAAAACAATCCCAACAAACAAAAGTCCTGGGCCTGATGCCTTCCCAGTTGAATTCTACCAAACATTCAAAGAACTAACTCCTATATTTCTCAAGCTATTTCAAAAACTTCAAGAGGAAGAAGGAGTTCCATGCTCCTTTTATGAGGTGAGCATAATTTTGATTCCAAAACCAGGCAAAGACAACACAAAGAAAGAAGACTATAAGCCAATATCCTTGATGAATTTTAGATGCTAAAATTCTCAACAAAATATTAGCCAACCGGATCCAGCAATACATGAAAGATATCATGTATCATGATCAAGTGGGATTTATTCTGGGGAGGCAAGGCTGGTTCAATATTCTCAAATCAATCAATGTGATTCATCAAATATACAAAAGGAAGGAGATAAACCACATGATAATATCAACAGATGCAGAAAAAGCATTTGATAAAATCCAGCGCCCATTTATGATCAAAACTCTCAGCAAAGTGGAAATACAGAGAACATACCTCAACATATTAAATATCATCTATGACAGACCCACAGGGAACATACCTCAACATAATAAAGGTAATCTATGACAGACCCACAGCCAACACCATACTCAATGGGCAAAAATTAAAAGCAATCCTCTTAAGATCAAGAACAAGGCAGAGGTGCCCCCTTTCACCACTCTTATTCAACATAGTTCTGGAAGTCCTAGCCACAGCAATCAGACAAGAAGAAGAAATAAAAGGCATCCAACTTGGAAAAGAAGATGTAAAACTATTATTATTTGCTGAAGATATGATACTATACATAGAAAATCCTAAAGTCACAGTTAAAAAACTACTGGACCTGACAAATGATTTCAGCAAAGTGGCAGGATATAAAATTAATACTCTGAAATTAGAGACATTTTTATACACCAAAAATGATCTGTCTGAAAGAGAAATTAAGAAAACAATCCCCTTCACTATTGCAACAACAACAACAAAAAAATACGTAGGAGTAAATTTAACCAAGGAGGTTAAAGACTTGTACTCGGAAAATTATAAAACATTGGATAAAAGAAATCAAGGAAGATACAAACAAATAGAAGCATATACCGTGTTCATGGTTAGGAAGAATAAACATCATTAAAATGTCTATATTACCCAAAGCAATTTATAAATTCAATGCAATTCCTATTAAAATACCAATAACATTTCTTCAAAAATACAGAAAATATATTCCAAAATTCATATGGAACCAAAAAAGAACACGAATAGCCTCAGCAATCTTGAAAAAGAGTAATAAAGTGGTAGTATCACAGTTCCTGATATCAAGTTATACTACAAGATCATTGTACTCAAAACAGCTTGGTACTGCAATAAGAACAGGCATATAGATCAATGGAACAGAACTGAGAACCCAGAAATATAAACCCACACCTTTATGGACAATTGATATTTGACAAAGGAGGTAAGAGCATACAATGGAGTACAGACAGTCTCTTTAACAAATGGTGTTGGGAAAATTGGATAGCTACCTGCAAAAAAATAAAACTAGACCACCAACTTACACCATTCACAAATATAAACTCAAAATGGATAAAAGACTTAAATGTAAGTCGTGAAACCATAAGCATCCAGGAAGAAAAACATAGGCAATAAGCTCTCAGACATCACTGCCAGCAATATATTTGCTCATTTATCTCCCCGGGAAATAAAGGACAAGATAAACAAATGGGACTATATCAAACTAAAAAGCTTTTGCACAGCTAAAAACAATAAGAACAAAATAAAAGGACAAACCACACAATGGGAGAACGTACTCGACAATACGTCTGAAAAGAGGTTAATAACCAAAATTTATAAAGAACTTGTAAATTCAACACCAGGAAGATAAACAATCCAATCAAAAAATGGGCAAAGGAAATGAACTGACACTTCTCTAAAGAGGACATACAGATGGCCAATAAGGCATATGAAAAAATGCTCAACATCACTAATCACTAGAGAAATGCAAATTAAAACCACAATGAGATATCACCACAGACCAGACAGAATAGCGCTCATTAACAAAACAACACATAGTAAGTGCTGGAGAGGATGTGGAGAAAGGGGTACCCTCCTGCACTGCTGGTGGGAATGCAGACTGGTGCAGCCACTGTGGAAAACAGAATAAGATTCCTCAAAAAATTAAAAATTGAACTGCCTTTTGACCCAGGGATCCCACGTTTGGGAATATATCCCAAGACCACCACATCAATGATTCAAAAGAAGAAATGCACTCCATGTTTATGGCAGTGTTGTGTACAATAGCCAACATATGGAAACAGCCCAAGCATCCATCAGTGGACTAGTGGATTAAAAAGCTGTGGTACTATACAGAATGGAATACTATGGGGCCATGAAAAAGAAGGAAATCTTATCTTTTGCGACAACACGGATGGACCTGGAAACTATTATGTTAAGTGAAATATGCCGGGCAGAGAAAGAAAAATATGACCTCACTCATTTGAGGAATCCAATGAACAGAGGGAAAGCGGACAGAGGGAAAGGGGATGAGAGGATGGGATCAGAAAAGGGAAAGAGATTGGTGAAATTATACACATATACTACAACGTTATAGAGAGCAAAAAGCTAATCATGGAGGGAAAGTGGGAGGGCATTGTTGGGAGGAGGGTAAGGGGGATGTCGTGGGGAACATGAGGAAGGGGGGGATGCATTCAGAGGGACACTAGAATCTATGTAAACATAATAAATTAAAATTAAAAAAAAATAAGATTAACAAAGCCTGTACTTGCACAGACTTGAAAGCAGATCATATTTCTATTTAGAAAAATGTATAATAATAAAAGACCAACTTTAATAAAAAAAAAAAAAAGAAACCATAGAGTCTGACATATAAAAGGTCTCCATAGATATTTGTTGGAGGAATGAGGAATCAACATAAAAATCACTAGGAAGAAGACAAAAGACTGACAGAACAATGGGCTAAGGATAGAAAAAGCTACTTGCAATAGTGGAAACCCTAACAACCAATAAACTTATGAAGAGGTACTAAACATCACCAGCAATAAGGAAAATGAAACAATCTGATTCTACTTTTTATCCACTAACTTGCTAAACATTTTGAACTCTGTTACTATCGGGAAAATGTGAGGAAAGGGAACATTCACATGCTTCTGGTGAAATGTGAACTGATGTTCTCCAAAGCTACTTTGGAGAACAAGCTGGCAATGCCACCATCACCATCACTGTCATAGCATCCAACATTTAGCACACTTACTATGCATCAGGCATTGTATTTAAGCACCTTACAGACTTGTAAACTGTCGCAACTTTATGCAGTAAGTCCTTTATCATTATCATTTCCATTTGATAGACAAGAAACTAAAATACAGAGAGGTCAAACAACTTGTGAGGGTCACATAATGGCAGAGCCAGGATTCGAGTCCAACCATCCGGCTTCAGAATCCATGTAATTACTACACTACACTGTCTGTTGTTTATGCACTTCCACTGGCTGAACATCTTTTTAAGGTATTTATTGGCAATTTTTAGGTCTTTTGTGAACTGCCTATTTACAAGCATTGAACACTTTATTAGCCTCACTGTCTTTTATTAAATTGTAGATCTTTAGTACTGTGTATGTGTGCACATGTGTGTATGTGTTGTGTGTGTGTTTAGAAAACCAAGTCACTTTATTAGAGGGAAAGGAACTGAAAGGGAGAAAACGTGAGGAGGTTTTGGTGCAGTTTATGAAAAAACAGCAGAGATAACCCAAGGTGTACCACAGAGCCCTGCTGATAGAAGAGCATTCACACACACAGCTGTGGGAAGTGAGCCAAGGCAGAGTCAAATTCTCCCCTGTACTGGCCACAAGCATGTCCTCATGCTAGGTCAGGGGCACCCATCTTACACAGGTTGATCATGTGGCCACCCAGGTAAAAAATGGACTCTACCTACAGTTCAGGTTCTGAAGAAATTACATGAGTGAGTCAGTCTCTCATTTATGCAATTCCAATAATGACTTCTTTAGCCTTCTTCTCCCCAAGTGTAATTAATGCACAACACAGTGCAAGAAGCAAACCATCCAGCTGCCAGCATCTGACTGCAGTAGGACGGGACCTAAAGTAATATTTCAACTGTCTCATCTCTTTCTCAGCATGTCCCTTCTCCTACCGGGATTGATTTAATATCTGTCAGAGTCTCTTCAACGTCACATCATCTCTAGTCAAAGCAGAAAGTCCTGGAGAAGCCCTTGGAAGGCTCAGAGTTCAAGGCCACCCTAATGTTTATGGCCAGTGAGGGGTGGAACATGATAATGACCTAAGGACCTCTATCACTATAAATATCAATAAAGGAGGCAGGTGGCTGCAGCTACTGATGCTGAAGCACTGGGCAGAGGTGACAGTGGGACCAGCCAACTTCAATATTTACATGGATGTCAGCAGCAGAGGGTGGCTACCTCGGGGCAGTGGCTGAACCAGAGTCCTGAATTCAATCCAGGCCTGGCTGGCACAGAAACAGGACAACTGTCTTGACTAGCTGCTGCTTTTTTTTTTTTTTTTAAGTGAGAGGAGGTGAGACAGGGAGACACATTCCCACATGTGCCCTAACTGGGATCTACCCAGCAACCCCCATCTGGGCGGATGCTCAAATCAACTGAACTATCCTCAGCACCTGAGGCCAACCCTTGGACCACCCAAGGATCCTCAGCACCCGAGGCCAACACTCGAACCAATCAAGCCACTGGCTGCGAGAGGAGAAGAGGGGGAGAAGGGGAAGAGAAGGAGATGGTCACTTCTCATGTGTGTCCTGACCGGGAATCAAACCTAGGACTTCTGCGCACCAAGCTGACATTCTATCCTTTGAGCCAACCAGCCAGAGCCTTGACTAGCTTATGATCTACACTTTGTTAACTAATCCCCCTCTTCAAGATACTGACTTGTTCCTGTTTCAAATTCTTTCCACTGTTACCATAATCTAAATGTGGGAAAGTATATCTCATTAGATTTCTCTTCCTACGATTACTACGTTATCAACAAACAAATTTCAACCCCACCACTTCCACTAAAAACCATATTCTGAGGAGTTAATGTTGAATCATAATAAAATTTTATCAAGGCTCACTGGCCAGAAACTAGTCTAGTGTGAAGTTTAGTTTGTGAGGTAAGATGTGTCTGTGCAGATTGTCCAAAATCAAAATAAAGGACATATTTAAAGGCCAAGAAAGATTTCTCAGCAATTTAACAAACACATTTCCTAAAGGCTTACTTCTTTGCCTCTTAGGTAAAACTGTTCCTAAAGATGAAATGATGAACAAAACAAGTAGAAAAAACAATTTTTTAAAAAAGGCTTGAGGTAGTTGGCAGAATATATCCTTCATAATAGTCCAAATTAGTTAAAAAACGACCTCATTTCCTATAGTTTTTAACCACCCATGTTCACAAATGTTTTTCTGATAAAATAGCTGATCCGCACTAGCTCCTACTTATATGACTTTTCTCATTTCTGGACCTTTCAGAATTTATTAAGGGAAGATAATAATCATAAAATTCTTTTTTCTGGCTGAGATTCATTTCAATATTGTATTAGCATTTTTACTCAATAATATTAATGTATCAACAAAGTTAATACTATCATGTGCTTTTCAAACTATGGTCCTATTTCTAAGTTCCCTTGCATATCTAATTTCCCTTTCTTCTTTCTTCTTTTCTATATCCCAATGCTGACCATGGACCTAGTGGATTCTTTCATTAAAGGAATGTTCCATATTTAGATAAAAATCCTTGTCATTACAGTGTGGAGAAGAGGGAAAAAAAGCTTTTCTCCCTCAGAAAAATCTTGTGAAGAGGTGAGGGGCAAACTATGAACGGTCTGGAAGGAACACTGCCATCTGAGGTTGCTGAGTGTGAGAAGAAGCAGTGAGGCTGCAACAGCGATAACAGTCAGTTCCAAACTGGGGACAGACCCATGCATGCGCTGGCTAAGAGATCTCAGGGACAGATGGCTCAGGAGTAGAGAGTGACTGGAATAGAGAAAACAGGACAGTGCAATCAAGTAGAGGGCTGACATGTAACCAAGAATAAAGGTCAGAAGTGAGACAGAAAACATTATTTCAGTGGGCCCAGTGAAGGGCCACAGGCAAAGGTGAAGCTGTGCAGAGGACACCTTCCACCAGCATTATGAACCTGAAGTCTTCAAACATAAAAGGATATGACCTCCCAAATCCATAAGGGAGCTAAAGGTCATGGTCTGCTTTGGGATGGCAGAGGAAAGAGACAAGGACAGAAACATCCCAGAGCTCAGAGAAAATGTCTAAGAGAAAAGAATCAACTGATAGTGTCTACAGGAAACAGCTTAAAGTCAGGACAAGATAGGAGAGAAGGCAGGACTTCAGTCTCTCTTCTGCTAATGTTTATCTTTCCCCCTTACCCCTGGGCTGCGACAACAGAAAATTCATCCTTGGAGAACAAAATGGCACATGATGGGTGCCTGAGGCAAAACGTATATGGTCCACCCACAGGCCTGTATACTGATTATTCAACCCAGTTTCTTCCCAGCCTCTGTTATCCTTGAGGGTAGGGATAAGGCCCAGGTCAAGGTATGTACTTGTTTCTTTTTTTAAAAAAATTTATTGACTTATCTGAGAGAAAGGTGAGAAGTGGGGAGGAAAGCATCAACTTGTAGTAGTTGCTTCTCATATGTGCTTTGACCCGACAAGCCAGAGGTTTTGAACCAGCAACCTCAGCACTTCAGATCGATGCTTTATCCACTGCATCACCACAGATCAGGCCAAAATATGTACTTGTTAAATCACAAGACTTTGAGATACAAACTCTTTAATTCACCAACGAGGAGATGCACACTGAGAGAGATTAAATTACTATTCTAAAGTCAAATTGAAGATTAGTGACAGAAAGTTCATGATTCCTGGCTTAATACTCATTTCAACACATCATACTGCATCCCTGAAACTTGTTAGCTGAAAAAGATTTTAAAATATTAAAAAATATTCTGAAATTCTTAAAAAAGAAATATTCTGGAGAAGTGATATACACGAGCTCAAAAGACTGGAAATAACCTCAGGATCCATTTACATGGGCAGATTAAAAACAATGGTACAGCCATTCGACAATATAAACATAGTCTTTCAAAAAATGAGGTTTGTCTATGTGGTTCAATATAGAGAGACTTCCAATACACACAGTAAAGTGAAAAACTGAGAAGAAGTAACAGAACAGCATGTCACCATCTGTGTTGAATGCATGTGCAAGCACCCGTCAGTGTGCATATATACATGACCTTGGATGTGTAGAGACCACCATAAGGGTAGGCCAAAAACTGGCAAGAGGAGCTGCTTAAAGGAGGGAAGCTTAGTGCTGAGAGAATGAGACTTACTTTGTACTGGATACTCCTTTGTGTCTTTTGAATTGTGCACCATATGCTCATACTATCTATTCAAAAACTAAATCATTTAAAAATTAAGGCATCTACAAAACCAAAGCTGATATACACATGTAATATTATTTAGCATACAGGTCAGGTTGTGTAGGTCAGAGTCCCAAAATACCAGCAGCATCTGACATGGGAGCTTAATTTCAATTTTGTTTCATAGGAAAGTCTCAGCTCCTCTCCTGGGGGTTTTGCAGGAAAAAGATGGGCCAGGCCCCCTCTGCCTTGCTCCCAGCTAGCCCCAGGATGTCTGCTGGGCTCATTTAGTCCAAGATGACTGCCCACCACACTAGAACTAGGGAGAGGGAGGAGAAAGACAGTCCATGTTCCAGTAAAAAAATGGTGCTGCTTTCAAGAAGGGTCCAAGAATAGCAGCATAAGCAAATGATGATACTCCTAGATCAGTGGTTCTTAACTTGGGTTCTATCAAACCCTAGGGGTTCAATGAGTCGGTCTCAGGGGTTTGGAAAAGCCTCTGCCATAGAGACCAGAATAAAGTAATACCATAATTTGTTGTGAGTTCATGCACTTTGTTGGTTTTGTTCTTTGAGCAAGGTGATGTTCACGCACGGCTCATTTTGTGCACCAGTAAAAAAACATATACCTATGTCTTGAATTTGGAAAGAAAAATCATATTTTATTTATCACTAAAGAAGGGTTCGGTGAATGCGCATATGATACTGGTGGGTTCTATACCTCAAAAAAGGTTAAGAACCACTGTCCTAGATGGACTGCCCATCAATTTCACATGATCAGGAAAGAGCTGTACAATGCCTTGGAAAGATGTTCAAGATATATCAAATGACAAACAGGAACTTCCAGGACAATAGGAATGGTATATTTGTGTTTTCGTAAGCATGTGGTAATAGGAAAATATACATATAATTATACCATGGCATTGTCTTTTTCCTCGATGATACAGTCTAACATTCTATATTAAAATGCTGTGCTGGCCTGACCTGTGGTGGCACAGTGGATCAAGCGTTGACCTGGAACACTGAGGTTGCCAGTTCAAAACCCTGGGCTTGCCTGGTCAAGGCACATACAGGAGTTAATGCTTCCTGCTCCCCGCCCCCCTGTCTATAATGAATAAAATTTTTTTAAAAAGATGTGCTTTGCCTGACCAGGCAGTGGCACAGTGGATAGAGCATCGGACAGGGATGCAGAGGGTTCATCTGGTTTGAGCAAAGCTCACCAGCTTGGACCCAAGGTCGCTGGCTCCAGCAAGGGGTTGCTCGGTCTGCTGAAGGCCCGTGATCAAGGCACATGTGAGAAAGCAATCAATGAACAACTATGGTGTCACAACGGCAACGAAAAACTGATGATTGATGCTTCTCACCTCTCTCCATTCCTGTCTGTCTGTCCCTACCTATCCCTCTCTCTGACTCTCTGTCTCTGTAAAAAAATATCTATAAATGTGTGTGTGCGCGCGCGCTTTTGGAAAAAACATTTTCTTAAAAAACTTTCATTTGGAAAAACAAAAGTCTGCTTTCACCGTTTCTTTCTTCATTTTCCATAAAATGTTAATAAATATCCAACGGGTAGTAAAGAACAAGTATTACTTTCCACCCCTGCCTCCAAAAACACAAATGAAGAAACTCCTGGGAAATTATCATAATAACTGAGTTACCATCTTTCTCGTGAACACAGCTGTGGGAATAAAGATGCCCATATTTCCCTGGTGTGTTTGTGCTAAATGAGAAGCACAATGTGATAACAAAACAGAAACTATAAAGCTAAAACCCCCAGTCAGTAAGGGACCCCGCCAGGTGACTTGTGATGTGGGTTTTCTCCTGCGGCTGGGAGAGCATGACAGGCCACTAATTTACAGAGACTTAAAGCACCCACAAAAGCACTCAATAATACTGCAATAACTATGCATGGTGCCAGGTGGGTACTTGAAATACTGGGGGGGGAATCATTTTGTAAATTATATAACTGTCCTACCACTATGCTGTACACCAGAAACTAATATAAAATGTTGGGTGTAAACTGTAATTGAAAAAATAAAATCAAATAAAGAAAAGCACTACCTGCCCATCTCAAATGCTAAACAGGCCAGCATGAGAGCTGCCTAGGCTTCCTCTAGCAACACTGTCATCCAGAGATGCTCAATACAACACTATCCACAAACCGTGCGCTTCTTACAGGAAAGTGACTCTGTAGAGGCCTGCATGATCACAGTGCTGGAGGATAGGGGCCACCAAGAAAACGATGCTGATATCCATGAGGCTACCCTGGGACAGCTATTGAGCCTGATCCTGAAAGGAGATGAGACAGCCATGAAATAAGAATAAAAGAAAAGAGATCTCACTGCAAACTGTACTGATGCTGTAATTAAAAGTGGTCGTTTAAGGGACCCGAAGAGACACTCAAAAAGGTTCTCTGTAATCAAGTCACAATATATTTTAAACAAGGAAATGTATTCATTTATTTTTAAATTCAGTGACATTAGTGTGCCCATTACACTGGTGAACCCTGGCTCCAGTTGGTGACCTCTGACTCAAGGGAGATAACCTTGAACTTCACTGTCAGACAAATCACTTTACTTATGGTCCTTGAGGCCACAGTTTACTGCAAAGGCAAGAGCTGATAGTGAGAGGACTCAAAAACTAAGTTTGAATTTAAGATGTGGTCTGAATCAATTATTTAACTTTGAACAAGCCTCAGTCTCATCTATCATAACACTTTAATAGGAAAAACTGTATATATAAAGTAGGAAGCACAAACCAGGAGTTCAAAAAATGAGCTGTTATCTTAATCTTACCATGCTGGGTCCCACACAGCATAGGGCACACAAAACCAACAACTCTCCAGTGCAAGTCCTTTCAATTAGAATTAGAAAAAGAAACATTTCATATATTATTAAAGCACAAAGAGAAAATTATTTTAATTAAAATTAATTTGTCAACTGGGACTAAGAATCCCTGGAACACATTCAACAAATCATTTTTATTGATTGATTGATTGGTTTTAGAGAGAGAGGAAGCAGGAGAGAGAAACATCAATCTGTTTCTGTATATGCCCTGAACTCTCCCCACAACCTTTGCATATTGGGACGACACTCTAACCAACTGAGCTATCTGGCCAGGGCCATCAACAAATCTTTATTAAGCTACCAATGTGTGCAATGTACCAGATATTGCAATGATGGGAGCCTGCAGGTTCTGTCTCTGTGCTCACAGTCTACCTGCAAGCAGACAGGTAGACAAACACTCCTGTTCTGAGGTATCAGCCTTATCTACTATCTCCTCATCTACTATCTACGAACTCAGTGATGGGCAATCTTTTGAGCTTGGTGTGTCAAAATTCGCCAAAAAACCAAGTATAACTCGTGTGGTGTGTCACTTCGAGAAAAATGGCCTAACCAGAAGTCCCAGAACTAGACGCTCTGTGCCGGAGTTGTTGTTTTGGCCTACAGACCTCTGGCACAGAGTTTCTACACTACAGCAAATGTTTTATCCTGGGCTACTGCACCTGGCCGTGCAGGAGCCGAGAATGAAATGTCCTTCTCGGCATGCGGCCCCATACTTCTCTGTTATGTGGCCGCGTGTCATCAAAAATGGCTACACATGTCAGTGCTGACACGCGTGTCATAGGTTTGCCATCACGGTACTAACTACATATATACTTTGACTACAGACCTCACTACAGGTGTGGCCCTAAGTAGCCTTGTAGTACCACATAATAATCCTTTCCCTCCACATTCCTACCCCCTGCCACAGCTGACTGGGCCAAGCCTTGCTGTTGCACAATGTGAAATAAGAAAGAGTCTTCTAGCCTGACCAGGCGGTGGCACAGTGGATAGAGCATAGGACTGGGATGAGGAAGATCTAGATTCGAGACCCTGAGCTCGCCAGCTTGAGCACGGGCCCATCTGGCTTGAGCAAAAGCTCTCCAGCTTGGACCCAAGGACGCTGGCTCCAGCAAGGGGTTGCTTGGTCTGCTGAAGGCCTGCGGTCAAGGCACATGTGAGAAAGCAATCAATGAACAACTATGGTGTCGCAACAGCAACGAAAAACTAATGATTGATGCTTCTCACCTCTCTCCATTCCTGTCTGTCTATTCCTATCTGTCCCTGTAAAAAAAAAAAAAGAAAGAGTCTTCTAGTAGGTGGTAGTTGACTGATGGAAGGAAGAAGGCTAGAGAGATAAAAGACCCTGAATTCGTGAACTGCTGGTCCCCAATTCTAATTCTAATACAGTTCTGCCACACTTTATTTTGAGGTAACTTACTGTATGTTTAAAATAAAATCTCCTTTAATTTCAGTCAGTTTGTAAATGATGTTACTTACACATACACTAAACGGATATAAAGAACTCTGCTGCCCATTTACCAGCTATGTGACCCTGAACAAGCCACTTTTCCCTGACTCACAGATTCTTTTACAGTAAAACAATGATCTACCTGAGAAGATGACTGGGGAGAAGGGGACAGGGGGATACAACCAGTGGAAAGGCACCACGTGAAGGATACATTCAGTAAAGGCTAGAGGGCGTTTGGTTATGACCTTGGAAGGCTTCATAAAGGAAACAATAGTGGAGCTGGACCCTGAATTTGCAGAAAAGGAAGAGAAGTTCCCACAGCCAATCTCAGCAATGCATATAAGTAACTACATATTCCACAGAGGGCCCTGGACAGTTAGTTCAGTCGGTTAGAGCATCATCCCAAAACAAGGTAGCAGGTTTAATCCCCAGTCAGGGCACACACAGGAATCAACCAATGAATGAACAACTGAGTGAAACAACAAATGAATGCTTCCCTTTCCCCTTCCCTCTCTCTCCCTTCTTCTCTCTCTAAAATTCAATCAATAAATAAAAAACTCAGCCCTGGCCAAATAGCTCAGTTGCTCAGAGGTTGCCAGTTCGATCCCCGGTTCGGGCACATACAGGAACAGCTCGATGTTCCTAACAGTCCTGTCTCTCCCTGCCTCTCTCTCTTAAAAAAGAAAACAATGTGTACTGCACAGAGAACCACTTCAATTTTTTTGGAAAAAAGAGGCAGTAGAGATAGACCTTGAATTTTGGACAATTAAGAGACTACTGTCAGAGGGAGGGAGGACTCCTAAGACGACTGCAGGAAATGATGGCTAACACAGGGGTATGGGGAGTAATAAATCCCTTTTGTGAATAATAATGTCTGATATTAAATTTGAAGTTTTTTCTACCCCATGCTATAATCAAACCTTCCCTCATTATTTACAAAACCATCAATAAATGATATGCACAAGCAAGTGCCTTATATTAGTGGTTCCTGATGTGAGGTAGGGATGAAAGGGTCAAGTGTCTAAAAAATACTAAAGGGGCCCAAAACATTAGGAGACAGTGATGGGGGAGCTGGCAGCAGCATGGATGTGCCAGAGGACCACAAAAACCTCAGTCCCCAAGAAATCCCACCAAAATGTATGAGCCCAAGCCATTCTGATAATTTTAAAGGGTGAAAGGATGTGGAAACCCTTGGGTTATGGAAAGTCAAAATCCTAGAGGCTTCTAGACTCAAAACAGGTCAAAACAAAGAAAAAGAATCAGGTTTCCTATATAAGAAAGAGAAGCAGACCAGCAGAGAAACAACATCTGTACCACTAAATGCTGAATGATAATAAGACAATGTTTATGGAGACTGAAGGAAAATAATTATCATAGAATCACATGCACACCAGCCTGGGGTTTATTCATGAGGGCAAAAGAAAGGCATCCTTAAACATATATAAAATCAGAAAATATATCATATGCATAATCTAAGAAAATTAAATCAGAAAAAGTACCAAAAAAAAAAAGAGGGTGTGGTTTACAAGGAACAGTAGTAAGCAATAAAAACAGTAAAGCTTTAAGGAAAGTCTAAGGTTACTTTTAAATGAACTTATTGGGGTGACACTGGTTAACAATCACACGGGTTTCAGGCGCAATGTCACAGCAATCTCTGTACACTGAGTTGTGTGTTCACCCTCCCACGTCAAAATGTTTTTGACACTACGGATATGAATATAATACAATCATTAAGAAAAAACCTTTCACAAGGACAAAAATAAAAAATGCAAAATGGAATTACAATTCCAAATTATTTCAACAAAACCTAGGAAAACTAGAGGGGACGTCAAAATACTCTACACATTTTTGCCTGTTCAGTAGTTTATTTTGGATAATGGTTAATTTTTGACATTAACAGAGAAATAAGATAAATCATGCCTGTTCAAAATTTAAAGATAATTCTCTGAAGAACATAAAGAAGATATAGGGCTTCTAAACCATATTCTGACCTGTGGAGTCTGACCTGTGGAGGAGCAGTGAATAAAACGTCGACCTAGAATACTGAGGTTGCTGGTTCGAAACCCTGGGCTTGTCTGGTCAAGGCACATATGGGAGTTGATGCTTCCTGCTCCTCTTTTCTTCTCTCTCTCTCTCTCCCCCACCCCTTGCCCTCTCTAAAATGAATAAATAAATTACAAACTAAACCACCAAAGAAAAAAAAGTAAAACTTAACATATTCTGCAAAAAAAAGAATAAGTATTCTGAGTCCCACATGATACCTACTATCCACACTGGCTATTTAAACTGAATTAAAATTAAAACTAAAAATTCAGTTGCTTAGGCATACTAGCTGCATTTCAAGTGACTAGTGACCTCTGTCTTGGACATTTCCAACAGCATCAAAAGTTTTAAAAGAGAACACTAATATTCAATGAAAAATATAACGTAATAAATGAGTCTATGAAAAGTATGATCCCATTTATGTTAAATATAGTCTTTATATATATATATTAATATGTCAGTTAATTAAACTGTCAATAGTGATCTCTGTGGGAAATAAGAGGGGGGGGGGGCTGGCCAGTTGGATTAGTGGTAGAGCATCAGCTTCGAGTGTGAATGTCCCAGGTTCAATTCCCAGTCAGGGCGCACAAAAGAAGTGACCATCTACTTCTACATCCCTTCCCCCCACCACGGCTCTGGTTTGAGGGCATCAGCCCCGGACACTGAGGATGGCTCCATGGAGCCTGAGCCTCAGGTGCTAAAAATAGCTCAGTTGTGAGCATGGCCCCAGATGGGCAGAGCATCAGCCTCAGACGGGGTTGTCAGGTTGATCCTGATCAGGGTGCATGCGGGACCCTGTCTATCTCCCATCTTCTCACTTGGAAAAGAAAATTAAGAAAAAAAAATACCCGGGGGCTTTCACTATACACTTTATTGTTTGAATTTTTAATGAGGATATTTTACTCATTAAAAATTCAAACAATAAAGTTATAATAATGAATAAAAATCATTAACATATTTCAGATGGATTAACAACAAACCAAGCAACCAACCTCTTTCTTGAACCATGGTACAGAATTTGGCTCCAATCTCTTAAATTAACCAGAAACTCCTATATATTTACTGTGTAAATAAACAATTTCGAGATGGCACCATATGTGTAGTGTATACAAGATCTGGGAAGGGTTTGTTCTGGTCCCAAGGGTGATAACTCCAATTTTCTTTCTTTCTTTTAAAAAAAAAAATTCAGAGGAGGGAGGGCAGAGATAGACTCCCGCATGTGCCCCAACCAGGATCTACCAAGCAAGCCCACTAGGGAATGATGCTCTGCCCATCTGGGGGGCTTTGTGCCGCTGCTCAGTGTAAAGCCAGTAGACACAACCACCATCACAGCTGCCTGGCCCGTGCAGGTTCACATTTGATTTGGACAGACGGTAATGAAACAACGGAGCGGGAAATTACACATAATGGGAAAACACTTCCCTTTCCATTCAGGGCTCCCAAAGCCACTGACTTATCCAAGTTTTTCTAGGATAAAAGGTTTGTACCTCACCAGCCTTATTCACCTCTGTTCCCCATCTCCTTCTCCTGCACAAACTGGCTTCTCCTTCAGCATTCCACCATCTTGGCTGCTTTTCCTCTCCTCCACAAGGTCTTTCTCTGCTCTCCTCTCTAATGCTAATCTCAGGAACTGAGAGAGCAAGCTCCTGGTCTGCCCCATTTTATAGTGTAGAAATCCAAACCTTTAATCCAATCTACAAACAAGGAAGTCTCTGATACAAAGTCACTTATCTGAGGCATAATGGGATTCCTCATGACAGTGCACCACCCCAGATCATGCAACAGTCAAGGGTTGGAGAAAAGCTTAGTTTTAAAACTAAGCCTTAGGCTATAATGACTTTGCCGGTTTACAGCCTGTCTCCCACACCCAATGCAAACTATAAGCGAGCAAACATATATATATGTATATATATGTACATATATATATATTTACAAACTTATTTGACCAACACTCAGCAACAGAGCTCTTTCCAACACCTGAAGCAGAGGCCATGGAGCCATCTTCAGTGCCAGGGGCTAACTAACTCGCTCTAATCGAGCCATGGCTGCAGAAGGGGAGGGGGTGGGAGAGAAAAAGAGAGAAGCGAGAGGGGGAGGGGTAGAGAAACAGATGGGCACTTCTCCTGCATGCCCTGATGGGCATCGAACTCAGAATATCCACACATCTGGCCGAGGCTCTACCACTGAGCAACTGGCCAGGGCTGATAACACCATTTCAAATGCAAGTCTGAGTGGACTTCAAAACCTCAAACTATAGTTCTTGAATTGGGGAAGTTCCTCGGGCAAAGGCTGTTAGCACACCTTTCTGTTTAGATTTACACAGTTAATAAGAGATCAAATTTCAGAAACTGCAGCTTTGTATTATCTCTTAAATTTTCCATCACAAATAGCAAAAATAGAAAAATCAGTTGAGAGTTTGTAGTTATTTTTTTCATCTTCCCATTTATTTCACAAAGTTGACTAAGGAAGAGGGTCCCACACCTAATTTCAACAATTTCAGAAAAAGTCAGAAGTTGAAATATTGCACAAAAAATAGGTTCTTCCCCCCCCCACACACAAATGAAGATCAATGGGCCTGACCAGGCGGTGGCGCAGTGGATAGAGTGTAGGACTGGGATGCAGAAGACCCAGGTTTGAGACCCCGAGCTCGCCACCTTGAGCACGGGCCCATCTGGCTTGAGCAAAAGCTCACCAGCTTGGACCCAAGGTCGCTGGCTCCAGCAAGGAGTTACTTGGTCTGCCCCCGGTCAAGGCACATGTGAGAAAGCAATCAATGAACAACTAAGGTGTTGCGATGGCAACGAAAAACTAATAATTGATGCTTCTCACCTCTCTCTGTTTCTGTCTGTCTGTCCCTATCTGTCCCTCTCTCTGACTCTCTCTCTGTCCCTGTAAAAAAAAAAAAAAAAAAGATCAATGGCCCAAAGAAAAGATAATACCATATTTCCCCATGTATAAGACGCACCTTAATTTCGGGGCCCAAAATTTGGAGGAAAAAAGGGACTACATAAAGTTACTAAACTCAAGTTTTATTCATCATAAAATTCATACAACTCCTCATCACAGTCAAAACTCCCATCCATTAGCTTGCCCTCATCTGTGTCTGATAATGAATCACTGTCTTCACAATCAGCGCAAAAACAAGCGCAAAACAGCTGGAAATGCAAGTAAAAAATCTACAACCACTGTACAAGATGCACCCAGTTTATAGACCCCAAATTTTTCCAAAAGTGGTGTGTCTTATATATGGAGAAATATTGTAGATGAAGTTAATTTTTTTTTTAAACATCTTTTTTTAATTATTTATTTATTTATTCATTTTAGAGAGGAGACATAGAGTGAGAGAGAGAGAGAGAGAGAAAGAGAGAAAGGGGGAGGAGCTGGAAGCATCAACTCCCATATATGCCTTGACCAAACCAGTGCAGGGTTTTGAACTGGTGACCTCAGTGTTCCCAGGTCGACGCTTTTTCCACTGCGCCACCACAGGTCAGGCGAAGTTAATTTTTATCTGTAGAAAGTCTTTGCTAAGAAAGTAACGGTTTTTTAAATATTATCTTAGAACTTTTAATTTTCTTGAAAGTTTTCAAGTTCCCTCATGATTTTAACAAAGACCTACTTAATTCCCCTAGTTGTAACTCATTTGTTAAAGCAAGTTACTTAAAGGATCTTACCAGGTAATCCCCTGTTACTCTAGTCTTAATTGCTGCATATTATTTGAAAATAACAAAACTAAACTTCTTTGAATATAGTCTAATTAAAATAAACAATCCCTTCCCCATGATTTTGGAATTTTTATAGTGGTATGCCACTTTTGAACTTGGGTGGGCCAAAAGCTAAAACAAAGAACACAATTTCATGAAAAGTAAGATATAAAGAGAGTAATATCATCCTGGCATGCCAAGGTTGTGGGTTCAGTCCCAGCGGGGCAAACATGAGAAGCAACCAATGAGTATACAACTAAATGGAATAACTAATTGGAAAAATGAGCTGATGCTTCCTTCCCTTTCTCTCTCTGTCTTCCTCTCTCTCTCTCTCAAATCAATGGGAAAAAAATTTTAAGTGAGATACAAGTATTTTATAATACATAAATCATTGCTTTTAATTGAACATAAATAATATTTCATTCATGGACTTCTATCTAGCATTATCAACAAAATGAAAATAATCTTTTAAGTTCATAAAGAAAATTCTTTGGGGTCCTGGCTGATCAGCTCAATTGGTCGGAGCGTCCTCCCAAAACACCTAGGTTCGATCCCTAGTCAGGGCACATATGGGAAGCGACCAGTGAACGCACAACTGGGTGGAACAACAAATAAATGCTTCTTTCTCTCTTCTCTCTCTCTCCTCCTCTTCTCTCTCTCTCTAAAATCAGTCAATAAATAAATTGTAAAAAAAAAAATTCTAAGCATACATGATAATATTTACACTGGGGCAAAATAATCTAATATGGTAGCTTCCTTTCATTCAAGGCTCTAGTTTTAACTTAGTATGTATGAAACAACTAGTAAATACGTTATACTCAATTGTGAGGGGAAATTGTTTCAGGCAATAGCAGTACTATTTAATAAATTACTGTGTTGTGCACTGACCTAGTGGTCTCAAAGTAATAATTCACCTTTAAAGGATAAAGCATTTACCTAATCATTCTTCCAAAGGCTCTTTGTCACTTGAATGAAGAAGCCAAGCACAGAAAAGGAGAATCTTTCAAATTTTTATATTTACATGCATGATAGTTACTTAAAAAAACGTAGGCTCCTACTGAGCCAGATCATCAATGCAAGAGTCAAAAACCCCCACAATCACTCTCCCAAATTCAGCAGATATTATCTAAATTTAAATCCAAAAAAAAGTAATTCAACAAGCACAGCAACTTGGATTTTTACTAATTTCCTTATATCCTAATAGACTACAACAAACCCATGACATCAGTTTCTCCCACTAGCAGCAATGTTATCTTCTCTGGGTTAAAACATTTCAGTCCAGTAGGCATTCCTAAATTTTGAGTAAGTATGCTAACATATATTTAATGTGCTGAAACCAAAAACTGAAAACTAAAAAACCAGAATCTGAAAAGGGCATGGAGATGACTTTGGGTGCTAATCTGGGAGCTCCACACAGCCTGCAGCAAGGCTGCTGGGGGCAGGCCAGGATCAACAGGGATAATTCTGTGTACGCTGGACATTCTTGACCTTGTAAGCAAAGAAGTACTAACCAAACTTCAAAAGAAAATGAAAAATAAACAGAAATTACAGGCAAGGGGAAAGCCCTAGGTTTGCTTCAGAAAGATAATGGACAGGTGTGCAAGTTTTGTAGTAATCTACCATATTTGCATCTAAGCCCATTTCTGGCTATTGCTATTGTTTCAAAAACAGATCCATACCTAGATAGCGATTATAGGCAAAATTTTATTACCACTTAAACAAAACTCAACCTCAGATTTCTGTAAAATTTCCTTTCCTCTCTTTTAAAAAAGCATTCTAGACTTGAATTGGGTACTTGCAGCTGCCACTGAAGTATTCACTACAAAATATTTTTTAAGAAAGACTCACAGCCTGACAAAGCAGTGGCGGGGTGGATAGAGCATCGGACTGGGATGCAGAGGACCCAGGTTCGAGACCCCGAAGTGGCCAGCTTGAGCGCAGGCTCATCTGGTTTGAGCAAAGCTCACCAGCTAGGACCCAAGGTCGTTGGCCTGAGCAAGGGGTTACTCGGCCTGCTGTAGCCCCACAGTCAAGGCACATATGAGAAAGCAATCAATGAACAACTTAAGTGCCACAATGAAAAACTGATGATTGATGCTTCTCATCTCTCTCCCTTCTATCCCTATCTATCTGTCTGTCCCTCTCTATCCCTCTCTCTGACTCTCTCTCTGTAAAAAAACAGACACAAAAAACAAACAGAAAAAAGACTCGCAAATAGCATACACATTTAGTCAGCTTTTCTTTTTCTTGATCTCTTTTATAATAACATATCAAAGCTCAGTAAACTTCCTTTCTTAAGTAAATCTTCAAGCAGATGTTAAACAGAACGCAAATACTTTACACTTTAAATCACCAATCATTTGAAGATCCTCTGCATGAACTGAATAAATAAGCTTATCTGTGACTAAGGCCTCCGGTATCATGGTTTTAAGCTGACCGACTTCATTAGTTATCATGGATCGCAAAATCTCCCTTCTAAGAGGCAACGTGAAGTAGCCTTGAATGAAACGTGAAGTAGCCTTGAATGAAACGTGCTTGAGCACAGTTTGAATCCAATAGGGAAAAGCAAACACAACCTTTATTTAAACGACGCCAACCTTTATTTAAAATGACCGCCACCCCCCCCTTCCGCCCTTAAAAAGAGAACTTCAATGCCACCCTTAATCGGAAGCAATCTTTTCTCCCACGCAAAGCAAATCAAATCTGCGGAGAAGAAACGGGAGCCTGTGATAAGGCAGGAGAAACATGATAAGGTGTGAAAACGCACTGTTCTTTTGGCCTTGAAGATCAAAAGCTGGCCCTGCAAGCTGGGTCCGGTCAGGGATGTGGGGGCTAACCCCAAGACCGAAATTAAGTCAGGGGACAGGACCTGCTCCACAGACTCCGCAGATACGCTCTGCAGACGCGCTCGGCTAGGCAACCATGCGAGCCGCCAGGGGAGGCCAGGCCGGGACCCGGGGTGCCCCCGGCCCCGCTGGGCGGGGGCGGAGGCGAGGCCGGGGAAACAACTTTTCGCAGCTCCCCTCCAGCAGGAGAAGGGGCAAATCTAAACAACTCCCCTGCCAGCAGCTCCTCTTTCTTTCTGGTGGCGGCGGCAGCTGGAGGAGGGCTGGGAGGGTCTGTAGGGACTTTAGGAGAGGATGACAAGGAGCGAAGAGAGAATGACTTTCTACAAACATGACCGCCATAAAGGGAAAGGGGCCGCGCCTCCCCTCGGCCCCAGCGAGCCACACACGGGCAGAGCCGGCGGTAGGGACCGGCGGGGGCTAGCGGGCCGCGCGACAGGTGACAGCAGCATGGCAGGTCCCCGCACCCGGGCCCCAGCCTCCCCGCCCACCACGGAGCCTCGCCTCCCTCGCGCCACTGCGCCCGCCAGCCCTGCAGCCTGACCTCCGCACGGCTCGGCGCCGGGCGCACCCACACAGGGACCCCCGCCTCCTAGGAGCCGCAGCTGGCCGCCGCCCGCGCCCCCTGCCGAGAGGCGCTCGAGGCGCCCAAGGAGCTCAAGGCGCCCGCGTGCTTACCCTTTGGCGTGCTCGGTCTCCTCCTCATTGTCTCCGTCTATCCCGCAAGTATCCTGGTCGTCCAGCTCCAGGCTCTGCTGACTGGCCGCAGACTCGCTGTCCTCCGCCATCGCGGCGGCGCAGGCTGCGGAGGAGGCGCTGGGGGCCGCGGGCGTGGGGGCCGGCGCAGCAGTGACGGTGGTGGCACGGCGCGTGCAGCTCCCTCTAGTGCCGCCCGCCGTCTTCTCGGAGCCAGAGCCCCAGGCGCCGCCCCGCCCACCCCACCCGTCCCGCCTGGTCTGGGCCCGCCCACCGCGCCGGGGGCGGGGCTGGTGGGGTTCGGCGCGCAGCCGGTAGCTGGGGCGAAGAGGCTACAGGGCAGTGAGGAGGAGATGTGCTGCTGGCTGTGGTTGCAAGCTCCGGGCGGGGCGCCGGTTGAGCACTGGAACCCAATCCTGTCCGCGCCTCAGCCCTGGGCCCGGCTCTAATGCTGCAGCCTGCAGATGCCAGATCCTGCGACTCTTCATCTGTGGATCACAGGCCACGCGATTTTACATCTCTACATATTAAGAGAGCGCTTTTAACCGTTGCAGAGATTTTTGATTCAGGAGCGGGCGTGTCAAGGACAGAGATTTCCAGAAGCCTTCTCCCCTCCTCCTCCCATGTACATTTTTCAAAAATTCCATTGTATATCTATAGCTAAATTTCCTCTGTCTCTGAAACCAATCAGTAAACAAAAAAAAATAAGCCCTGGCCAGATAGCTCATTTGGTTGGAGCGTTCCCCCCCCCCCCTCCGGAAGCGCAGAGGTTGCAGTTTCCATCCCCAGTCAGGGAACCGATAAGCTCAATGTTTCTCTCCCCCTCTCTCTCTCTCTCCCTGCCTCTCTCTAAAATTAAAAAGTAAAAATTTCCAATACAGTAACATAAAGTCAAAGTCAAAAAGGCTTCCAGCCCTTTCACCACCTCCTTCCAAACAGGCGTGCAGCCCTAAACTCTTGACAGAAAAACTCTAGATCTGCCTCTGTTTTCACTGGACACCACAGACAGTTGGCTTAGACCACAATGAACTTTTTGGGAGAAAACTAGAATGCTGTCTGTTATGCTAAGGATTTATACTAGGGGCTTGTACAGTTACAGGTACACCACTGTGCTGTTTCCCCAAGTGAAGGTCATGACCTGACCTCCAAGCAGAAGTCGGTGGCTTTCTAGATTGAAATGATCTCTTCCCGTAAACGGAAGAGGGAAAGGATTGCCACATTAGAGGCAGGTGAAGTTCAGACTTCTATTTGCCATCTGTATACACAGCAGCTCTTCCTTTGCTTTCCTGTAATGGGTGGTGTTCAAGGTCTCACCAGGCCAGAGAAGGTTTTACATCGGCAATGGAAAAATAGTTATCAGAAACTGCTCAATGAGGGAAATAAAACCTTTAAAAACCATCTGAAAATTTTTGAAAGAAGGTATTGGAAGCATTTTGTGGCTTTATTTCCTCCCCATGAGGGTGTCTATGCCCTTAATATGAAATGAGATAGAAGTATCTAAAAACAAAAATTGCAGAGCAATTTCAAAGTCCACCAGCTTTGACCAACTGATGCTGAGCCAGCTGAGGCTCTGTAAGTGCAAAATGAGGCCAACACACATAGAAAATACAATATTCCCTTTCACAATTGCAACTATTTCTGAGGTTAAAAAGTCACATGTGGTTTCTGGCTTCAAACTTTCGGATAAAATCAAATATAGATCAATGAGTTTCCTGCAGCTCACTCCTGTAAACATGAAGAGTTAGGTAACTGTAACCTGGTTGGGTGGTAACCAGTAGGGTCCTGACGAAGTCTATAAATTAGTTATGGCCCTGGCCTGGTAGGTCTGTTGGTTAGAGCATCATCTCAATATGCCAAGGTTGTAGTTTCAATCCTTGGTCAGGGCACATACAAAAATCAACCAATGAAGCCCTGGCTAGTTGGCTCAGTGGTAAAGTGTCGGCCAAGTGTGTGGATGTCCCGAGTTCAATTCCTGGGGACACAGGAGAAGTGACCAAGTGCTTCTCCACCCATCCATCTCACACTTTTCTCTCCTTCTCTCTATTCTCCTCCCACAGCCATGGCTCTATTGGTTCCCTTGAGTTGGTCCCAGGAGCTGATGACGGCTCCATCGCCTCTACCTCAGGTGCTAAAACTGGCTCGGTTGCTGAGCAATGGAGCAATGGCAACAGATAGGAAGAACATTGCCCTATAGGGGGCTTGCTGGGTGGATCTTGGTCAGGGCTCATACAGGAATCTATCTCTGCCTCACCTCCTCTCACTAATTAAAAAAAAATTTTAAAAAAAGAATCAACCAATAAATACATAAATAAATGGAACAAAAGTAGGTGTTTCTCTCTCTCTCTCTCTCTCTCTCCCCCTCTCAATCTAAAATCAAAAAATAAAAAGTTAAAAAATGGTGAGTCACTATAGTCTATCAGAAGAATGGGTCTCTAAAAGATTTCTGAAATACAAAGCAAAGAAAACATATTTTTTTCAGACACATTTATTTCAATTTTTAAAAAGCTTTGGCGTTTATTTGAATTTTTTAAAAAGAGAATCTCTCAAAAACAATAACAAAACAAATAATCTCGGAGGTATAAAATGAGACTATCAAAAACACTAGAAAACATGGTACATATATACTATGGAATACTACTCTGCCATAAGAAACGATGACATCGGATCATTTATAACAAAATGGATGTACCTTGATAACATTATACGGAGTGAAATAAGTAAATCAGAAAAAAAGAAAAACTGAGAACAGCACGATTACATATATAGGTGGGACATGAAAGTGAGGGTATGAGACATGGACAAGAGAGTGGTGGTTATGGGATGGGGGGAAGGAGGGAAGAGTGGGATAGGGAGGAGGGGAGGGACGCAGGGAAAACCAGATTGAAGGTGACAGAGGACAATTTGACTTTTGGTGATAGGTATGCAACACAATTGAATGATAAGATAACCTGGAGATGTTTTCATTGTACATATGTACCCTGATTTATTGATGTCACCCCATTAGAATTAATAATAATAATAAAAAAAATAAAAAAAAAAAAGACATATACCTATCTCAGGCTTAAGTTAGGCCTGCACAGTCTATGTAAGGGTAAAAGGGTCTCAATTATTCAAGTTTATTAAAACATAAAATAAGAAAAAAAAACAAAAAAAAAACTAGAAAACAATGACAAATAAGGGACCTCTGTTCACCAGAATGAAAAGGAGTTGGCCCAGACAGCTTTTCAATAGTGGATTGAGGTATAATACAATGTAAATGTTTGTCATTGTTAATCATTTTAAGGTAGACAAAGTTTGTAGATAACCCTGGAGATGACCCTAAATTCTATTATTATGTGTAGAAACTCACCTTGGTTCTAAAAATGTTTGCTTCTTTCCCTGGTTTAATTCTAGAGTTCGGATTGGAACCAAGTGGCACCTAGAATCCCCAAGATGCATTTGGGAAAAGAGAGTAGTGTAGAGTGGCTACCAGTGTGCTAAAGGAGGGCCTTGGGAATTTCCATCTTCCTGACTCACCTACTACCACAATAAGACCGTAGTTGTAAAATTTGTCTTGTTCTACTTAAATTATGATAACTTTTGCTTTCTAAAAAAGTTATGGTAAAATACACATAAAATTTACCATCTTAACCATTTCTAAGTGTGTATGTAGTTCAGTAGTGTTAAGTATATTCACGTTGTCATATAACCAATCTTTAGTTTTTTCATCTGCAAAACTGAAACTATGAGGAGTAAACAACTCCCCGTTCCCCTCCCCCACCAGTACTAGGCACCTCCCACTCTATATTCTGTCCCTATGAACTTGAGTACTCTATGTACTTTATGTAAATGTAATCATACATTATTTGTCCTTTTATGACTAGCTTCTTTTACTTAGTGTAGTGTCCTAAAGGTTCATTTATGCATCAGAATTTCCTTCTTTTCTTTCTTTTTTTTTTTTTTTTGTGACAGAGACAGAGAGAGAGACAGATAGGGACAGAGAGACAGGAAGGGAGAGAGATGAGAAACATCAACTCTTCATTGTGGCATCTTGGTTGTTCACTGATTGCTTTCTCAAATGTGCCTTTACCAGGGGGTTATAGCAGACTGAGTGACCCCTTGCTCAAGCCAGCAACCTTGGGCTCAAGCTGGTGAGCCTTGCTTGAACCAGATGAGCCCGCACTCAAGCTGGCAACCTCAGGGTTTTAAACCTGGGTCCTCCGCATCCCAGTCTGATGTTTATTCACTGTGCCACCACCTGATCAGGCCAGAATTTCCTTTTTTAAGGCTGAATAATATTCTTTAGTATGAATATGTTACATTTTGTTTATCCATTCATCCATAAAGAGATATTTGGGTTGCTTCCACCTCTTGGCAATTGCAAATAAATCTGTCATGAGCTTGGTGTGTAAATGTCTGTTCATAATCCTGCTTTCAATTGTTTGGGGTATATACACAGAAGTGGAATTTCTGGGTCATGTGGTAATTATATTTTTTATAGAATCCTATTTTGATGAACTGCCATAATGTTTTCCGTAGCAGCTGCACCATTTTACATTCCCACCAACAGTGCACAAGGGGTTGAAATCAAATTTTTAATAATGTAAAGTAATTGTATCTGTCTATTGCTCTAAAGAGAAACACTATCTCTCTCTTCCAAGGCTGTTCACTGTGTGAGTATTCTTGTAAAGATATTCCAGAACAAAGAACAGTTGGTATCTTGCCTTCAAGACTTAGAGAGAATAAAGTCAGAGTAATAGCAGTGTGAGAGATACCCTTGATCTCTCCCCTTAAAATTTCAACTAATTGAACGGTTATAATTCAGCAAAGGAATCCCAGTTGGGCTTGCAGGCTCTCCTGAAAGATCCTCCCACTGAATCAACTAAAGGTGGAAAGGGTAAAAAACAGGTGGGGGAGACAGAAGATAAGAAGGACTCACGATGGGGCTCCAGAGAGGTGAGAAACCCAGAGTGACTGGGTCTTCTTCTGCTGGGATGAACAGAGAGATTGGGGGAAATTTGGAGACATACTGAACAAAAGCAGCAGGGCGTGGGGTCACCGCCAATGATCCCACAGTCTGCTGGCAGTATGCACTTTGGACACAAAAATACAAAGTGCAGATTCCCAGCCTCCCAGATCCTGCCTCCCTCCCCTAACAGCTATGGAGAGTGACAGAGACATACCTCACAGCTAGTTCTACAGAGCCACTCGTTCCTCTGAAGAATGGAGGTGCTATGTGTCTGGTCCACTGGTCTGTTGGAATACAGGGAGGAGCACCCAGAGGTCTGATATCACCATTACTAAAGCCATATACTTCATAGCACATGCTACCCTTCATCATGGTGGCAGCCCACCTCAATCATTGTGACAGCAGCTTCTCAGCAAAGGCCAGCTTGGGAATTTTACAGAGCCAAAACTTTTAACCCAGCGCCACCTACTGAAACAAACAAACAAGAAATGGAAAACCTCTTGGAAGTCTTTTTCTCTTTGTTTGGGTATTTGGGGGGATTTTTCTTTTCTTTTAATTTTTTGTTTTTCTTAGTTTTTTGGTTGTTGTTGTTGTTTGTTTTGGTTACTTTTTTGGTTTATGTTCTTTGTTTTGTGGGTTTTTCTCTTTTACTTTTCTTTTTAAATTTAATTTTATTTTTGTTGTGGCTTTTTGCTTGATTTCTTAACAATACCACTCTCAAATACTCTCATGGCAGAAAAAACGAATACCGTGGCTACACTATAAGAGACCAAATCAGGGGGCAACAAAATATATAAGACATCCACTAATAGAACAAAAAGAGATATAGACAAAAAGACAATCGTATTTGGAGATCACAACACAACATTGACAACTTTAGATAGATCATCCAAACAGAAACTCAATAAAGAAATATCAGCCTTGAGAGGAAGCAAGATGGCTACGGAGTAGGCAGACATACTGTTGGGCAGATAAAATATATTATGCTCACTTTGTTAAAGATGGCGCTGCCCACATGGAAGTTCGTTGATATTAATGTGTGTTCTGGAACAGGCTGTGGGCAGGCCGGGTTGTTATAGCCTAAGGCTTAGTTTAAGAGTAAGCTCTCCCCCACACCCTTAACTAATTGGATGATGTAGGGTGGTGATATAGGGAGGAATCCCATTATGCCTCAGATGGGTGGCTTTGTATCAGAGACTTTCTTTATGTATAATTGGATTAAAGGTTTGGATTTTCTAGGCTATAAACTGGGGCAGTCCGGGAGCTGGCGCTCTCTCTCTGTTCCTGGGTTCCTGAGATTAGTATCAGAGAGGAGAGCAGAGTAAGGCCACGTGGAGGAGGGGAAGAAGCCAAGATGGCAGAGTGCTGAGGAAGAAGCCAGTTTGTTAAGAGTTTGTGCAGGAGGAGATGGGAAACAGAGGTGAATAAGTCTGGTGAGCTAGAAACCTTTGATTCTAGGAAACTCGGATAAGTCAGTAGCTTTGTGAGCACTGAATGTGTGGGTTTTGGAGCCCAGTGTGTGTTTTTGCTTGCCCGCCGGGTGCAAGCTAGAATTAAAGCTGATGGCTCACCAGTTTTTGGCTCCAGTGTTTCATTGCCATCTGTCCGAATCCAATGTGAACCTGCGTGGGTCGGGCTGCTGTGATGGTGGCCGCGACTACTGGCTTTACACGTACCAACTTCCAACTCCCAGAACCAAAGTGGATTATAACTCAATTTAAAGAACCATCATCTGGATAAACAAACTATGAACTGAACTAAGTGGACTCTACAACCAAGGAACACAGAAGAAGCCACACTGAGACTGGTAGGAATAGCGAAAACGTGAAGGGGGCTGCCCAGCTCCCTGGAGCAAACTGCAGCCCGGAGAGACCCGCATGGCGGGAGGAGAGTTTGGTGGAGAGGGAGAAACCTGGGTCCCAGAAACCAAGCCCCAGCCTGCAGTCCCAGACCTAGAAGAGGCGTTTGGACAGTTTTGAGCTGTGAAACAAGTGAGGGAGGTCCCAGGCTTACAGTGTGGAGTATTAGGTCCCTTCCTACTCTGCTGATAGTTGCTGAAGGGTTTGGGGCGGCAGGACGCTGAAACGCGGTTCTATCGGCGTGGGTGGAGGCCAAGCTGGTGTGAGCTCAGTCTAGCCCAGCAGGTTCGGAGGGGACGCGTGAAAGCGGTCCGGAAGCTGCGGGCCCACGTTTAATCCCACTTACAGGGACAAAGCGGGAGGCCAGGAACAGGCAGAAATCTGCTCTGCAACACTGCACAAGCTGGTCCTGACCGCAGGACCGGGCAAGGACCAGGGACGGGCAGGGGCTCCCGGCTGAGCTCACGCTACAAGCCCCGCCCGGCCGGAGAAACCACGATTTGCAATTATACGTGCACGGGCGGACTCCGAACGCGGGGGCGGGGTAGAGTCTGAGACAGCGGAAGTACGCAGCTGAGCAGAAGCCAGCAAACACGCCCGGCCCAATAAACATGGGTTTGCGACCTTCCGCAGAAGGACCCTGGCCTCGAGGGCGGGGCTAAAGCTCTGGACGGGCAAAAGCTCACAGCTGAGAGCACGTCAAAAGCCCCGCCCAACCCGCGAAACTGTGGCGAGCAGGCTCTGACTGCGGGTTCTGGGCGAAAGTCCGGAAATAGGCTGGGTCCACAGCTGAGCAAAGGTGCTCACATTTACCCTTGGTGCTAAGACTTGTGGCTTGTGTGACAGCCCCTCTCGTGGAGGAGAGGCAGAAATCGCAGTAAAAGCCACAGTGGGCCGGCGCTGGCAACGCTCATACCCAAACACGCTAGGCAGCGGCAAAGGGGGTGGGGGGCCTGTAGACAGACCACACCTAGAGAACACAAAGGCAACACCTACTGGACTCCAGTGGCCACAACTTGCTTATACACAGACAAAATGGGTAGGCAGAGGAATGCAAACCAAATGAATCAAGAGAAATCCCCAGAGAAGGACCTGAATGAACCAGATATAACCAAATTACCAGAAGCAGAATTTAGAATAATGATAGTTAGGATGTTCAAAGAAATTAGAGCAACAAAGGATAGTCATTATGAACACCTAAATAAAGAGATAACAAGTATAAAAAACGAAATTGAAATAATAAAAAAGAATCAGACAGAAATGACAAATACAGTATCAGAACTGAAGACCACAATGGAAGGAATTAAAAGCAGGATGAATCACGCTGAGGATAGAATCAGCGAGTTAGAGGACACAATAAACAAAGGCACAGAAGCAGAGAAGAAAAAGGAAAAGAGACTCAAAAAATGTGAGGAAACTCTTAGGGAGCTCTGTGACAACATGAAGAGAAACAACATTCACATCATAGGGGTGCCTGAAGAAGAGAGAGGACAGGAAATGGAAACGTTGTTCAATCAAATCATAGCAGAAAACTTTCCTAAATTAAGGCTGGGAAACACTCCACACGTTCAAGAAGCAAACAGAACTCCATTAAAGAGAAACCCAAAAAGATGTACACCAAGACACATCATAGTTAAAATACCAAAGCTAATGGATAAAGAAAAAATTTTAAAAGCTGCTAGGGAAAAAAAGGCTATCACCTACAAAGGAGACCCCATAAGGATGACATCGGACTTCTCAACAGAAACACTTGAGGCCAGAAGGGAATGGCAAGAAATAATCAAAGTAATGCAGAACAAGAACCTACAACCAAGACTACTTTATCCAGCAAGACTAACGTTTAAAATTGAAGGAGAAATAAAGAGCTTCCCAGAAAAAGAAAGCCTGAAGGAATTCATAATAACCAAACCAATTCTGCAAGAGATACTAAGGGGCCTGTTGTGAACAGTTTAAAGGGAGGAAAAAATAGAGCAAAAGAAGAATACAGCTTTAAAGAATAAAATGGCAATAAACAACTACATATCAATAATAACCTTAAATGTAAATGGATTAAATGATCCAATCAAAAGACATAGGGTAGCTGCATGGATAAAGAAACAGGACCCATGCATATGCTGTCTACAAGAGACACACCTTAAAACAAAAGATGCACATAAACTGAAGGTAAAAGGATGGAAAAAAATACTTCATGCAAATGGAAATGAAAAAAAAGCAGGGGTAGCAGTACTTATATGTGACAAAATGGACTTTAAAACAAAGGCTGTAGTAAGAGATAAAGAAGGACACTACATAATGATAAAGGGAACAATTCAACAGGAAGATATAACTATTATAAACATCTATGCACCAAATATAGGAGCCCCGACAAACATAAAGCTGACTTTGATGGATATAAAGGGCGAGATTAACAGCAATACTATCATAGTAGGGCATTTCAATACCCCTCTAACAACACTGGATAGATCCTCAAGAAAGAAAATTAATAAAGAAACAACAGACTTAAAGGAGACACTAGATCAACTTTATTTAATAGATATCTTCAGAACTTTTCACCCTAATGCAGTAGAGTATACATTCTTCTCAAGCGCTTATGGTACGTTTTATAGGATAGACCACATGTTAGGACACAAAAATGGTCTCAGTAAATTTAAGAAGATTGAAATCATATCAAGCATTTTCTCTGATCACAATGCCATGAAACTAGAAATTAACCACAAAAGAAAAACTGAAAAATACTCAAACACTTGGAAACTAAATAGCATGTTATTAAATAATGAATGGATTAACAGTGAGATCAAAGAAGAAATAAAAAGGTTTCTAGAAACAAATGATAATCAGCATACATCAACTCAAAATTTATGGGACACAGAAAAAGCAGTTCTGAGAGGGAAGTTTATTGCACTACAGGCATGTCATAAGAAACTAGAAAAAGCTCAAATAAGCAACCTGACCCTGCATCTAAAAGAACTAGAAAAACAACAACAAATAAAACCCAAGACAAGTAGAAGGAAGGAAATAATAAAGGTCAGAGCAGAAATAAATGACATAGAGGCTAAGGAAAAAATACAGAGGATCAACGAAACCAGAAGCTGGTTCTTTGAAAAGGTAAACAAGATTGATGAACCTTTAACTAGACTCACCAAGAAAAAAAGAGAGAGGACTCAAATAAATAAAATTAGAAAGGACAGTGGAGAAATAACAACTGACACAACAGAAATACAAAGCATTGTAAGAAAATACTATGAAGAACTATATGCCAAAAAATTAGACAATGTTGGTGAAATGGACAAATTTCTTGAATCATATAACCTTCCAAAATCAATCTGGAAGAATCAGAACACCTAAACAGACCAATTACAACAAATGAGATCAAAACAGTTATCAAAAAACTCCCAAAACAGAAAAGTCCTGGGCCTGATGGCTTCACAAGTGAATTCTATCAAAAATTCAAAGAAGAACTAACTCCTATCCTCCTCAAGCTATTTCAAAAAATTCAAGAGGAAGGAAGACTTCCAAACTCCTTTTATGAGGCAAGCATAATTCTGATCCCAAAACCGGGCAAAGACAACACAAAGAAAGAAAATTATAGGCCTATATCCCTGATGAATTTAGACGCTAAAATTCTCAACAAAATATTAGCCAACCGGATCCAGCAATATATGAAAAAAATCATACACCACGATCAAGTGGGATTTATTCTGAAGAGGCAAGGCTGGTTCAATATTCGCAAATCAATCAATGTGATTCATCACATAAACAAAAGGAAGGACAAAAACCACATGATAATTTCAATAGATTCAGAAAAGGCAATTGATAAAATCCAGCACCCATTCATGCTCAAAACTCTCAGTAAAGTGGGAATACAGGGAACATTCCTTAACATAAAAAAGGCCATCTACGACAAACCCACCACAAACATCATACTAAATGGACAAAAATTAAAAGCAATCCCCTTAAGATCAGGAACCAGGCAGGGATGCCCCCTTTCGCCACTCTTATTCAACATAGTTCTGGAAGTCCTAGCTATAGCAATCAGACAAGAAGAAGAAATAAAAGGCATCCAAATTGGAAAAGAAGAAGTAAAACTGTCACTATTTGCAGATGATATGATATTGTATATTGAAAACCCTAAAGTCTCAGTCAAAAAACTACTGGACCTTATAAATGAATTCAGCACGGTGGCAGGATATAAAATTAATACTCAGAAATCAGAGGCATTTCTATATATCAACAATGAACTGTCAGCAAAAGAAATTAAGGAAACAACCCTCTTCACTATTGCAGCCAAAAAAATAAAGTACCTAGGAGTAAATTTAACCAAGGAGGTTAAGGACTTGTACTCAAAAAATTATAGAACATTGATAAAAGAAATCAAGGAAGATACAAACAAGTGGAAGCATGTACCGTGCTCATGGCTAGCAAGAATAAACATCATTAAAATGTCTATATTACCCAAAGCAATTTATAAATTTAATGCAATACCAATTAAAATACCAATGACATACTTCAAAGATATAGAACACATATTCCAAAAATTTATATGGAACCAAAAAAGAACCCGAATAGCCTCAGAAATCCTAAAAAGAAAAAATAAAGCAGGAGGTATCACTCTTCCAGATATCAAGGTTTACTATAAGGCCATTATACTCAAGACAGCCTGGTACTGGCATAAGAACAGGCACATAGATCAATGGAACAGAACAGAGGACTCAGAAATAAACCCACAGCTTTATGGACAACTGATATTTGACAAAGGAAGAAAGAACATACAATGGAGTAAAGACAGCCTCTTTAACAAATGGTGTTGGGAAACAGGACATCTACTTGCAAAAAAATGAAACTAGACCATCAACTTACACCATTCACAAAAACAAACTCAAAATGGATAAAAGACTTAAATGTAAGCCGTGAAACCATAAGCATCTTAGAAGAAAACATAGGCAGCAATCTCTCCGACATCTGTAGCAGCAGTATATTTGCTGATTTATCTCCACCGGCAAATCAAATAAAAGGCAAGATAAACAAATGGGACTATATCAAACTAAAAAGTTTTTGCACAGCTAAAGACAATAAGAACAGAATAAAAAGACAAACCACACAATGGGAGAACATATTTGACAGCACATCTGATAAGGGGTTAATAACTAAAATTTATAAAGAACTTATAAAATTCAACACCAGGAAGACAAACAACCCAATCAAAAATTGGGCAAAAGAAATGAATAGAAATTTCCTCAAAGAGGACATACAGATGGCCAATAGGCATATGAAAAAATGCTCAACATCACTAATCATTAGAGAAATGCAAATTAAAACCACAATGAGATATCACCTCACACCAGTCAGAATGGCACTCATCAGCAAAACAACACAGAATAAATTCTGGCGAGGATGTGGAGAAAAGGGAACCCTTCTGCACTGCTGGTGGGAATGCAGACTGGTGCAGCCACTGTGGAAAACAGTTTGGAGATTCCTCAGAAAATTAAAAATCGAACTGCCTTTTGACCCAGCTATCTCACTTTTAGGAATATACCCTAAGAACACCATAGCACTGTTCGAAAAGAAGAAATGCGCCCCCATGTTCGTGGCAGCATTGTTCACATTACGAAGATCTGGAACCAGCCCAAGTGTCTGTCAGAAGACGAGTGGATTAAAAAGCTATGGTACATATATACTATGGAATACTACTCAGCCATAAGAAACGATGACATCGGATCATTTATAACAAAATGGATGTACCTTGATAACATTATACGGAGTGAAATAAGTAAATCAGAAAAAAAGAAAAACTGAGAACAGCATGATTTTATACATAGGTGGGACATAAAAGTGAGAATATGAGACATGGACAAGAGAGTGGTGGTTTTGGGATGGGGGGAGGGAGGGAAGAGTGGGATAGAGAGGAGGGGAGGGACACAGGGAAAACCAGATAGAAGGTGACAGAGGACAATTTGACTTTTGGTGACGGGTATGCAACATAATTGAACGATCAGATAACCTGGAGATGTTTTCATTGTACATATGTACCCTGATTTATTGGTGTCACCCCATTAGAATTAATAATCATTAAAAATATATATATTAAAAAAAAAAAAGAAACCAAAAAAAAAAAAAAAAGAAATATCAGCCTTAAGTAACACACTAGACCAAATGGACATCATAAACATTTACAGAATATTTTACCCCTATATCAGGTTATATATACATTCTTTTCCACTGTGCATGGAACATTCTCAAGGATAGACCATATGTTGGGCCATAAAAAACTGATATCAACAAATTCAAGAAGATTGAAATTATACAAAGTATATTCTCTGACCATAAGTCTTTGAAATTAGAATTTTTGCAAAAAGGAAGTAAGAAACCCATAAATATGTGGAAATTAAACAATATACTTCTAAAAAATGACCGGGTAAAAGAAGAAACAAAAGCAGAGATAAAAAATATATATACAAACAAAAAAGAATGAAAGCAGGACATATCAAAACTTCTGTGATGCAGCAAAGCAGTAATAAGAGGGAAGTTTATTTCATTACAGTCTTATATGAAAAATAAAACAAGAGAGATCACCAATAAACAAACTAACTTTACATATAAAAGAACTAGAAAAATAAGAACAGAGGCAACCCAAAATCAACAGAAGAAAGGAAATAACAAAAGTTAGAGCAGAACTAAGTGAAATAGAGAACAAAAACTACAGAAGAAATTAATATAACAAAGAGCTGGCTCTTTGAAAAGATCAATAAAATTGGATAAAACCTTGGCTAAGCTCACAAAGGAAAAAAGGAGAAATGACTCATATAAACAAAATCTGAAATGAAAGAGGAGAAATTACCATAGACATCATAGATATACAAAAGATCATACTAAAATACTATGAAAGATTATATGTCACCAAACTCAACAATCTAGAAGAAATGGATAAGTTACTAGAACTATACAATCTTCTTAGCCTCAGTCATGAAGAAGTGGAAAACCTAAATAGACCTATAAGCAGGAAGGAAATAGAAACAACTATCAAAAACCTCCATCAAAATAAAAATCTGGGACCAGATGGCTACACTAGTGAATTCTACCAAACAGTCAAAGAATATTTAGCACCTTTCTCAAAGTCTTACAAAAAATGGAAGAAGCCATACTACCTAACACATTTTATGAGGCCAACATAACCCTAATATTAAAACCTGGCAAGAACAATACAAAAAGAGAAAACTACAGACCAATATCTCTAATGAATACAGATACAAAAGTCCTAAACAAAATACTAGCAAATTGAATACAATATATTAAAAAAAGTAGTACCTCACGATCAAGTGGGAGTCATTCCAGAAGCACAAGGATGGTTCAACATAAGCAAATTGATCAACGTAATACACCACATTAAGAAAACAAAGGACAAAAATCATATGATCCTATCAAGAGACACAGAAAAGACATTTGATAAGATACAGCATCCATTTATGTTTAAAATATTCAATAAAATGGGTATAGAAGGAAAGTGCCTCAATAAAATAAAGGTCATATATGACAAAACTATTAGCCAATATTATATTAAAGGTGAAAAACTGGAAGCTTTTCCTCTAAAATCAGGAACAAGATAAGGATGCCCACTCTCTCCACTCTTATTCAACTAGTATTGGAAGTCTTAGCCAGAGCCATCAGGCAAGAGAAAGAAATAAAAGGCATCCATAATGGAAAAGAAGTAAAGGTATCACTTTTTGCAGAGACACAATCCTGTATATAGAAAACACCAAAGACTCCACTGAAAAACTACTAGAAACAATAAACAAATACAGTAAAGTCACAGGATACAAAAGCAATATACAAAAGACTACTGCTTTACTCTATACACCAACAATAAAACTTCAGAAAATGAATTTGAACACACACATTTATTTATTTATTTATTTATTTATTTATTTATTTATTTTTACAGGGACAGAGAGAGAGTCAGAGAGAGGGATAGATAGGGACAGACAGACAGAAACAGAGAGAGGTGAGAAGCATCAATCATTAGTTTTTCGTTGCCGTTGCAACACCTTAGTTGTTCATTGATTGCTTTCTCACATGTGCCTTGACCACGGGCCTTCAGCAGATTGAGCACCCCCTTGCTGGAGCCAGCGACCTTGGGTCCAAGCTGGCAAGCTTTAGCTCAAGCCAGATGGACCTGCGCTCAAGCTGGCAAGCTCGAGGTCTCGAACCTGGGTCTTCCGCATCCCAGTCTGACGCTCTATCCACTGTGTCACCGCCTGGTCAGGCTCCCAATGCAATTTTTTTAAAGAAATAAGAACAAAAAATATCACTATGTTGTATGAAACCATAAAAGACCCTGAATAGCCAAAGCAATCCTGAGAAAAAAGAATGCAGCCAGAGGTATCACACTACCTGACTTCACATTATACTATTGAGCCACAATAATCAAAGCAGCATGGTATTGGCAGAAAAACTGACATATGGGCCAATAGAGCAGAATCAAGAACCCAAAATAAAATCACACATAAATGGACAAATAAGGTTTGACAAAGGAGCCAAAAACACACAATGAAGAAAAAAACAGCCTCTTCAATAAATGGTGCTGGGAAAATTGCAAAACAATGTGCAAAAGAATGAAACTTGCCATGGCCAGTTGATTCAGTGGGTAGAGTGTGTTGGCCCAGTTTATGGACATCTCAGGTTCGATTCATGGTCAGGGCACACATGAGAAGCATCCATCTGCTTCTCTTCCTTTTCATCTCCCCCTTTCACTCTCTTCCCCTTTTGCAGCAGTGGCTCGATTGGTTCAAGCATTGGCCCCAGGTACTAAATATAGTTTGGTTGATTTGAGCATTGGCCCCAGATGGGTGTTGCTGGGTGGATTCCAGTCGGGGTGCATGTGGGAGTCTGTTTCTCTATCTCCCTTCACTTAAAAATAAAATGATAAAATAAAATAAACTAGAATGAAACTTGACTACAGTTTGTCCACCTACACAAAATTAAATCAAAATGGATCAAAGACCTAAATATAAAATCTGAAATGATAAATTACATAGAAGAAAACACAGGTACTAAATGTATAGACATTGGCCATAGAGATCAATTTATGAATTTGACCCAAAAGGCAAGGGAAGTAAAGGTAACAATAAATAAATGGGACTATATCAAAATGAAAGGTTTCTGCAGAGAAAAAAAAAACAGATCACAAAAGAAAAATGCAGCCCACCAAATGGGAGATGGTATTCATAAACAACAACTTCAATAAGGGGTTACTATCCAAAATATATGAAGAACTCACAAGGCTCAGCAACAATCAAGCAAACAATTCAATTAAAAAAATGGGGAGAGGACCTGAACAGATAACTCTCCCAAGAAGACATATAAGTGGCCAACAGATAGACGAAAAGATGCTTATCTTCATTAGCTATTAGAGAAATGTAAACCAAAAGTACATGAGATACCACCTCATACCTGTTAGATTGGCTGTTATCAACAAGACCGGTAATAACAAATGTTGGAGAGGCTGTGGAGAAAAAGGAACTCTCATTCCCTGCTGGTGGGAATGTAAACTGGTACAGCTGTTAGGGAAAACAGTATGGTGGTATCTCACAAAATTAAGAATAGAATTACCACATGACCCAGCAATCCCTTTACTGGATATCTAACCAAAAAACTTGAAAACATTGGAATGCAAAGACATATACTATCTTATGTTCATCACAGCATTATTCACAGTGGCTAAGACATGGAAACAACCAAAGTGCCACTCAATAGAGGACTGGATAAAGAAGATGTGATAAATATGTACAATGGAATACTGCTCAGCCATAAGAAATGATGACATATTTCCATTTATGACAACATAGATGGACCTTGAGAACATTATACTGAGTGAAATAAGTAAATCAGAAAAAGCTAAAAACTATATGATTTCACACTTAGATGAGATATAAAACTGAGACTCGTGGACATAAATAAAAGTGAAGTGGTTACCAGGAGAAGGAAGGTTGGGGCAGGGGATTTAAGATGGACATATATATGGTGACAGAAAGATTTGACTTTGGGTTATGGAACACGACGCACTCAACAGTTCAAATGTTATAGAGATGTTCACCTGAAGCCTACTATTCTTATTGATCAATGTCACCCCATTAAATTTAATTTCTAAATAAAAAAGCCCCACCCAAAAAGACTTGAAAAAATATGAGTGACCCATGGAGAATTGTCTCTAAACCCTATGCTTTACCTCCTCAATCTCATCCCAATCTTCTTGAAGTCAACAACCATGTCATACTATTTGTATAATCCACAGCTGTAGTAAGTTGATAGTGGTCCCCCCCACAATATATGTCTATGTTCTATTCCCCTATAAATACACCTTATTTGGAAAAAGGATCTTAGCAGATGTAATTAACTTAAGGATGTCAAGATGAGATCAACCTAGATTACTCAGGATGAATCCTAAATCCAATGACAGGTTCTTCTAATAGTGAAGCAGAGGGAGATTAAAGAGATAGAAGAGGAGGGCACTAAGTATTCGGGAGTGCTAGTCATTAAAATGGGTTCTGGGAGAAAAAAATGAAAGAATACATGTGTCAATCCTCATGCCTCCTGTGGTTGATAAGCCACCATTAGAAAAGTAAATAAAAAATTCAATAATGTGCAGGAACTTGGAAAACATTTCCATGATGAGGGGCGAAGGGCACACATATAGCACAGTGGGCAGCCAGGGTGAATAGGAGGAGTACTAGACTGCATGGTGGGAGTTCAGGGGCATTCAAGACTTAGCCCCTACTAGCTATGTGATCTTTGCAATTCTTTTAACCCTGTAGAGTGTCAGTTATCTTGGCTATAAAATAGGACAATATTAGCCACTTACCTGTACATGTGCTTGCTGTAAGGCTGCGCAGTTCATGCAAGAAGTGGTACAAAAGAAAGTAGTACTTCAGAGACTGTCAAACAGTATGGATGTACAGAGTTAACACAAGCTAGGAGTGATATCAAGCATGGCAGTGCTTACCTTCCAGGGAAAGACTGTCCACTTATTACTATCCACTCTTCCATTTTATTTGTTTTAGTCCTGTTGAAGACTAAGTGTTCAAGTGGTCTTGTTTAGTGGGACAGATTTAAAGTCACAGCATTGCTGGTATGAGTTTCCTGGAGGAGGTGGGCTTTGAGATGAGTTTGGAATAAAAAAAAAGACTTCTTGGATTTTGGGTATAGAGCAGGAGTCTCTGATGACATGTCAGAGGAGAAAGAAGAAAACCTAATGTCTTTTGCATAATTGCCAGTTAAAGGATCTGTGAATTCAATTGGGAGGTGATATAATTAGGATAATCTGATAAGGAGTCTTGAAATCAAATGTAAATAAATTGGATCCACTGAAGAAGCTTCCACCTATTATGTTATCAAGAATGCAGGTGGGAGAAATGAATTTAACTACAGTGTTTGGAACCTCTCATAAGAAACAAAGTCTGGATGCAAAACAACTATTTACTGTGATTTATTTCATATGAGGAATGATCTCAGGCTGTCCCAGAGACATACAGTGGAGGGGAAAAAAACAAGACATAAACATACGCAAGCGCACGTGACAAAGAGAAAGACAGAGAAAGGAACAGACAGGAAGAGAGAGAGATGAGAAGCATCAGTTCTTCACTGTTGCTTCTTAGCTATTCATTGGTTGCTTTCTCATATGTGCCTTGACTGGGGGGCTACAGCCGACCAAGTGATCCCTTGCTCAAGCCAGCGACCTTGGGCTCAAGTTGGTGAGCCTTGCTCAAGCCAAATGAGCCCACGCTCAAGCCCATGACCTCAGGGTTTTGAACCTGGGTCCTCTGTGTCCCATTCCAATACTCTATCCAATGTGCCTCTGCCTGGTGAGGCGGCAAAAAATAAAAATAAAATAAAATAACAAAAATCTCCTAACATTTAGCAATGGGCCAACTTGAGGAAAGGAATGGAAGATTATTCAGTTTCCATGCCTGAGGGAGAGTGACAATGGTTGATCAGATGACCTGGGTACATGTGTTGGATGCTGAAATGTATGCAGTTACTGAGTTTTCTTGTCAATATAATGAGGCAAGATTGCATTTTTAAATTAATTCTTACCATGTCAGTCTTTCAGGGTTTAATGTTTACTCTTATTTTGCCTATAAGATTGATTTTTTTTAAATGTATAATTCAAGAGGATGTACTGGAGGTAAGTACTGTTTTTGTTTTTTGTTTGTTTTTTTAAATTTCTTTTTATTTATTTTAGAGAGGTGACACAGAGAGGGGGGGAGGGAGGAGCTAGAAGCATCAACTCCCATATGTGCCTTGACCAGACCAGTGCAGGGTTTTGAACTGGCGACCTCAGTGTTCCCAGGTCGACGCTTTATCCACTGCGCCACCACAGGTCAGGCGTAAGTACTGTTTTATTAGTATTTATTATGCATATTCTTTGTAGGTGATGGAGAAAAGAACACAAATGTGCATCTACAGTATTTCAGGTATTAAAGTAGAGACTTTTAAATATATCATTTCATATTACTCTCTTCAACAGTGCTGGGATGTAGGTATTACCCATATATCCCCATGTATAAGATGTTCCCAGGTATAAGACGCACCTTAATTTTGGGGTCTAAAATTTGGAAAAAAAATGTATTACATAAAGTTATTCAACCCAAGTTTTATTCATCATAAAATTCATACAACTCCTCATCCATTAATTAGCTTGTCTTCATCTGCGTCTGATGATGAATCACACTGTCTTCAACAATGAGCACAAAAACACGTGAAAAAGCAGGAAATGCAAGTAAAAAATCTACAACCACTGTATAAGATGTACCTAGTTTTTAGACCTCTAACTTTTCGAAAAAGGGTGCATTTTATACATGCGGGGAATATGGTATTCGCATTTTCCACTTTGGAATCTGATCCTCAGGCAGGTATGTAACATCCAAAATAGTGCTTTGCAAATTCTTATAGCACCGCAGTGCTGTGCGGCAGTTGCCTGCTTTCTCAGTAAAGCAGGCACTCGTCTATGCAATGTTGCACTCTGTACCTGTCATCAGAACACACTGGCCCCTGTCACACTACCAATGCCAGCTATTTATTCACTCTTGTCTCCTCGCTCCCACTCAGAGGTAGCACTCGGATCTCATTCTGTTAGTGACGCATAAAGGTGCCTCCTAGGGGTTGTCAGAGGAATTTTAAATTGCGCTGCCTTCACTGACTTGTAGTAATCCTGCCCAGCCCTCTGGCAGAGGGGAAATAGGTGAAAACCTGATACTCACAGGACACAGAGCCTCTGACCTGTAAGACTGACACATCTTGGCTTCTTTTGAAGTACAAAAAGATTCCCCTAGTGCAGGGGTCGGGAACCTTTTTGGCTGAGAGAGCCATGAACGCCACATATTTTAAAATGTAATTCCATGAGAGCCATACAATATGTTTAACACTAAATACAAGTAAATGTGTGCATTTTATGTAAGACCAACACTGTTAAAGTACAATAAGTCTCTGAATTCTTTTTAATAACGTTGTTATGCTGTTGCTAACCAATGATGAATAATGTACTTCTTACCATTAATGCGACTTCTGGTGCTACATGGTTTTGCTGATGGCTTTGTAGTCTGGTTGATACATGGTGAGGTTAAACTTCATGCAGGCCTTGAGACTTCCACCCGTTAAATGTGATCGTAGGTTGGTCTTAACGTTCTTTAGATGTGAGAAAGACTGCTCACATGCATACGTAGAGCCAAACATTGTCAGTACAACAATACTCACATGCTGCAGTGTGTGGTATGTGACAGGAAGCATGTTCCAATTTTTGACAATCAGCTGGTCTGCAGGTTGAAGGTTTATCATTTCTCCCCACTTGTGTTTGCTTGCCAACTCTTCTTGCTGTCATGCAAGTCTTTCCAAATCTTCATTCAGTGACTTGAACTTATTCACCCACCTGTCTGAGGCCTTCAGGTCAGCAGCTTGTAGCTCAGAATCTCTGACAGAGACACCAGGGATGTAACTCAGATTGGCACTCTCCACTGCACACTCGTGTGGATGGGTGATGAACTTAAAAAGACGAGTGCACTCACGAAATTCTCCAAAGTGTGCTTTGAATGACTGCAGGAGATTAGATGTGAAGCCCCCTAGCTGCTGGAAATCAGGATGTTGAGCAGGGTCACTTGCTGTGCATGCATCTTTTTTTTTTTTTTTAATTTCTTTTTATTTATTTTAGAGAGGAGACACAAAGTGTGTGTGAGAGAGAGAGAGAGAGAGAGAGAGAGAAAGGGGGGAGGAGCTAGAAGCATCAACTCCCATATGTGCCTTGACCAGACCAGTGCAGGGTTTTGAACTGGCGACCTCAGTGTTCCCAGGTCGACCCTTTACCCACTGCGCCACCACAGGTCAGGCGCTGTGCATGCATCTTTAAACTCTCCCAGTTTTTCAAAGTGTAGTAAACGACCTGTTTCAATGTCAGCAATGAAGAGTTCCAGCTTGTTTTCAAATGCCAACACTGCTTGTTGAAGAGATAAGACTGTATTTTTAACGCCTTCTATTTTCACAATGAGCTGGTTCAGATGTTCAGTCATGTCCACGAGATAGTAGAACTTCAGGAGCCACTCAGTGTTAGCTAACTCAGGATGCTCAACATTTTCCATTTCAAGAAAAGTCCGGATTTCACTCAGACAAGCTGCAAAACGGCTGAGCACCTTCCCTCTTGACAACCAACGCACATTGCTGAGCAGAAGCAGACCAGGATAATTATTCCCAACTTCATCCAGCAGTGTTTTAAACTGGTGATCATTTAGAGCTGGGGCAACAATAAAGTTGACCACCTGAATGACCAGTGACATCACCTCACCAAGCAGCCCACCACACATCTGAGCACAAAGCACCTGCTGATGTAGGATGTAGTGAAAACTTAGGATGGGTCTCTTTTCATGTTCATGAAGAAGTGCTATGAATTCTGTTTTTCCCCACCATGCACGGAGCACCATCAGTACATACTGAAATAAGTTTATCCATCGGTAGATTTTTTTCTTTAGCGACCTCAGTGAAAGACTTGAATAAATCCTCCCCTCTTGTTGTCTCTTTCATAGGTAAAACAGCAAGAAAGACTTTCCTCACATACTGTGTCACTGACTGCATACCTTGCAATCACGCTGAACTGGAATAAATGGCTTACGTCTGTTGACTCATCCAAAACGAGAGAAAAGAATGGTGCTGCATTTATGTCCTTCACTTGTGTTGCCTCAATTTGATTTGCCATCATGATGGTACGATCGTGAACAGTTCTTGCCGACAGGGGCATGCCTTTTATTTGTTTGATTATCTTGTCTTTATCCGAAAAGTCATCAAAAAGTTCATTGGTAACATCAAGCATGAATGTTTTGGCATACGCCCCATCTGTGAATGGCTTTCTGTTTCTCACAATTGCTAAAGCACCAGCAAAGCTAGCCGAATTTTAGTCATCTTGTTGGGTCCAAACACGGAGTTGCTGCTGACTAGCTTGCACTCTGCACAGTAGCTCTTGACATGCTTTCTTCCTGCTGTCCCCTGCTGGATATTTCGATGCAAATGTAGTATGGCATGTGTCAAAGTGCCACTTTATATTTGACCATCTCATCGATGCAATTTTATCATTGCATATTAGACACACTGCAGAACCTGCTCTCTCCACAAAGGCGAACTCCTCTGTCCATTCCTGCTGAAAAGTACGATATTTTTCATCTTTTTTTCTTTTAGCCATCTTCTTCATCAAAAGGGTTTCTGCAATTAGCTAGCAGGCTACTTGATTAAAAGGAGAAAAGTTTACTTCCTGACCTCACAACGACCCGTGTACGTTATGCATTATCTAATAAAAATTTGGTGTTGTCATGGAGGACAGCTGTGATTGGCTCCAGCCACCCACAACCATGAACATAAGCACTAGGAAATGAATGGATTGTAATACATTAGAATGTTTTATATTTTTAACGCTAGTATATTTTTTTTTTACAGGGACAGAGAGAGAGTCAGAGAGAGGGATAGATAGGGATAGACAGACAGGAATGGAAAGAGGTGAGAAGCATCAATCATTAGTTTTTCATTGCCATTACGACACCTTAGTTGTTCATTGATTGCTTTCTCACATGTGCCTTGACCACGGGCCTTCAGCTGACAGAGCAACCCCTTGCTGGAGCCAGTGAACCTGCATCCAAGCTGGCGAGCTTTTGCTCAAACCAGATGGGCCCGAGCTCAAGCTGGCGAGTCTTCCGCATCCCAGTCCAGCGCTCTATCCACTGCACCACCGCCTGGTCAGGCAAGTATTTTTTTTTTTTTTATTAAAGATTTGTCTGCGAGCCAGATGCATACCTCAAAAGAGCCACATCTGGCTCACGAGCCATTAGGTTCCCGACCCCTGTCCTAGTGTGTAGGTTCCTTATGTTTAAATATTGTCTTTCTTGTAGCTGAAAGCATCCCACCAACAGAGGCAGGGCAGGCTGGCCCTGGCGTCAAATTCTGACCACCCGCTTAGAGGGAGAAGTCACTGCCAGGGAGACCAAAACAGCCTGCCTGCAGCTGCCCTATGTGAAAAGATCCCCCCAAAGAGGGTCTGATGACCAAATTAAGTTCTCACATTTTGAGAATTTCAACTGAAAATATAAGGAGATGGTTGTTCATTCAGCAATGAAGAGTGTAATAAAAACAAGACAACAATTAAAAACAGAGGCTAAGAGAAAGGCAGAGTTATGTCAAGGCAGAGCAGACCACTCCCTGAATGTCATTCAGAAACTCTCCATGCTTAGGGGAGGATGGATAACCAGAGGGAAGGGATCATAGTGTGGGCAAGTTACCCTTGTCCCTCCATGATATGATGCTAAGGCCAGCACACCTCCAGGACAGGGATTCAGGGAACTCAGAGCAGCCTAAGCCTTTGTCTTCACCATCATTACCATGTTGTTTCCTTGCTAAATCTCCAAACAGACCAATACATTCGCTTCAGACTTTCATGTCATTCATTGTTCCTATCAGCCCCTCAACCTGTATACCACTTGGCATCATTGTCCTGGACCCAGAGCAGCTGCCCAGTTTCCTAGATTGTCTCTGTGAAGCCTGGCGGTAAGGCCTATTCTATCTGGCTTATTGCTACTTCACTGTCACAAGTAGCTATAGGGGAAGCCCCACCAACCTGATATATACTGAGACGTGCCTGCACACAAACCAGCCTGCATAATACAAATTATTTGCCTCTTCTACTAAACCCCAATCTCCATATGTGTTAGTCTGTTTGGTCTGCCACACAAGATAAGTGGATTAAACAAGTGAATTTCTTTTTTCATAGTTGTGAAGGCTGGAAGTCCTAGATCAAAGTGCCATCAGTCTATACTGACTTGTAGATGGTCACTTTCTTGCTATGACCTTACACGGCCTTCCCTCAATGGGTGTGCAGAGAGAGGGGGGAGTGTGAGTGAGCTTTGATGTCTCCTCTTATTATCCAACTGGATCAGGGCCCCACCCTTATGACCTCATTTAACCTTACTTCTTTAGAGCTACATTTACAAACACAGTCATAATGAATGATTACAGTATAAAAATTTTGAGGGTACACAATTTAATCTGTAGTGCCTTGAAAGTGGTAGCCACACTTGATTTAGCTTTAAACCCCCATCAGTGCACAGTCCTGACATACCTCAGTGTCCAATAACTGCTAGCTCAGGAAGTCATGAATGAAATGACAGAGCTGGGATTTTAACTCAGGTCTTCCAACCAGCAAATCAAATGCTGGACACCTATGGGTAGTTAAACGAAAAATAAGGCATGCTTTGCCTTCTGGGAGCTTAGTCTTATTGTGGTGGCAGGTCAAACAATTGAGATAAATTATATTACAAAGCATCATGCCATGGTGAGTGGGCTCATTGAGAAGCACAGAAGGGGGTTTAGGAAGGGGTAGGACATGAACTGGCCCTAAGAAACTGGTTTGCTTTGGGACCTTGGGGAGAAAAAGAAAGGACACTCCAGGCAGAAAATCCTGAGACCTGATCAGAGATGGAGGTCTGAGGTTTAGCATGGGGTCCAGGGTGCAGTGAGGAGACCAGCTGGGCTTGACAGAAGTGCAGAGAATACTTGAGGCAGGAGGAACCACACAGTAGGACAAAGATTTGGAGAGTTCTGGAGGATTCTGAATGTGAGGATGACACCTTAAAGTCTAAAGTGACCTTTCCACTCAGACCAATAGTTCTGACATTTTAACTAACCATTTAAAGTTACTAGAAAATGTAATCCTTTTTTATAATAAAAGAAATTATTTCATGACTGTGATAATCAATGGTGACTAGCTTAGGAAAGATTTTTTTTTATCATATAGATTATTGATGTGGTTATGCAGAAGGTACTATGATTTTAAAATTTCAAGTGCATTTAGTATTCACAATAAGATTTTAAGTGAATTGTTTATACAATGTAACTTTTCACATATTTTTTTCAACCAGTACATGGATTGTATAACCAGTCATACTTGATGCTGTAACTTGCCTTTTGTTTTTCTAAAATTATTTATTATTTGTGAGAAGTAAACTCATAGAAGCATATTTCAAAGTTCAAGCCTAACACCAGAATTTTTATATATATTTCAGGAGAAAACTCTAAGAACATTATATTTTTCAAAGAACAACATGAAAGACTACATGCAATTCCTTAGAAAAACTACTGAAAACCACACCTACTCTTGGGAAATTATTCAGATAGTGTGATAAAATGAACTGCTCTCTAAATGTTAAGAAATTCAAAGTTTGCCTGACCTGTGGTGGCGCAGTGGATAAAGCGTTGACCTGGGAACACTGAGGTCACCAGTTCAAAACCCTGCACTGGTCTGGTCAAGGCACATAAGGGAGTTGATGCTTCCAGCTCCTCCCCCCTTTCTCTCTCTCTCTCTCTCACTCTGTGTCTCCTCTCTAAAATGTATAAAATAAAAAGAAATTAAAAAAAAAGAAATTCAAAGTTGGAAGGGCATTATCCTCCCACTCTTCACTGTCTACAATGTGTCATCATATCATCCCCTAACACCCACCAAGAATTTGCTTTTAGAGCCAATGATGTTTGAAAATTATTATGAATGCAGACTCATGAAGCCACTGTGGAAAACAGTATAGAGTTTCCTCAAAATTTTAAGAATGCATCTGTCTTTGATCCAGTTATCCCACTTTGGGGAATATAACCTAAGAATCCTAAAACTGTAATTTGAAATAATATATGCACCCTCATGTTTATTGTAGCATTATTTATAATAGCCAAGATCTGGAAACAGCCCAAGTGCCCATCAGTGAATGAGCGGATAGAAAAGCTGTGAGAGGAGGAGCAAGATGGCGACGGAGTAGGCGGATGTACCAACTTCCAACTCCCAGAACCAAAGTGGATTACAACTCAATTTCAAGAACCATCACCTGGATAAACCAACTTTGAACAAAACTAAGTGGACTCTTCAACCAAGGAACACAGAAGAAGCCACATTGAGACTGGTAGGAATAGCGAAAACGCGAAGAGGGCTGCCCAGCTCCCCGGAGCAAACGGCAGCCCGGAGAGACCCGCGGGGCGGGAGGAGAGTTTGGCGGAGAGGGAGGGACCTGGGTCCCAGGAACCAAGCCCCAGCCTCCAGTCCTAGAGCCTAAAAGAGGCGTTTGGACAGTATTGAGCTGTGAAACAAGTGAGGGAGCTCCCAGGCCTACAGTGTGGAGTATTAGGTCCCTTCCTACTCTGCTGAGGGCTGCTTGGGGTTTTGGGGCGGCAGGACGCTGAAAGGCGATCCTGTCGGCGTGGGCAGAGGCCAAGCCGGTGGGAGATCGGTCTGGCCCAGAGGGTCAGAGGGGACCGCGAGGGCGGTCCGGAGGCTGCGGGCCCGCCTTTGATCCCACTTACGGGGACGGGGCGGGAGGCCAGGAGTGGGCAGGCCCTGCGCAGGCCGGCCCTGACCGCGGGGACTGGGCTGGGACCGGAGACGGGTGGGGGCTGTGGCTGGGCTGACGCTACCAGTCTCCCACCCCCCCGCCGGAGAAACCGCAGTTGGCCAGTGTGCGTGCGCGTGCGGGCTCCGAGCGCGGGAACGGGGTGGACCCAGAGACAGGCGGAGGCTCGCAGCTGAGCCCACGCTGCTATCCCCATCCGGCCGGAGAAACCCCGGATAGCGTTCATACGTGCACGAGCGGGCTCCGAACGCGGGGGCGGGGTAGAGTACGGGACGAGCGGAAGTACACAGCTCAGCGGAAGCCAGCAAACACGCCCGCCCCAATAAACCTTGGTTTCCGACCCTGTGCAGAAGGGCCCTGGCCTCGAGGGCGGGGCTAAAGCTCCTGACGGGAAATAGCTTACAGCTGAGAGCACGTCAAAAGCCCCGGCTAACCCGCGGAAGGGTAGCGAGCAGGCTCCGACTGCTGGTTCTGGGCGGAAGTCCGGAAATAGGCTGGGTCCGCAGCTGAGGAAAGGTGCTCACCTCTACCCTTGGTGCTAATCTTGTGGCTTCAGTCACAGCCCCTCCCACGGAGGAGGGGCAGAAATCATAGCAAAAGCCACAGTGGGCCGGCGCTGGCAACGCTCATACCCAACCACCCTAGGCACCGGCAGAGGGGGTGGGGGGCCTGCAGATAGACCACACCTAGAGAACACAAAGGCAACACCTACTGGACTCCAGTGGCCACAACTTGCTTATACACAGAAAAAATGGGCAGGCAAAGGAATGCAAACCAAATGAATCAAGAGAAATCCCCAGAGAAGGACCTGAATGAACCAGATATAACCAAATTACCAGAAGCAGAATTTAGAATAATGATAGTTAGGATGTTCAAAGAAATTAGAGCAACAATGGATAGTCATTATGAACACCTAAATAAAGAGATAACAAGTATAAAAAATGAAATTGAAATAATAAAAAAGAATCAGACAGAAATGACAAATACAGTATCAGAACTAAAGACCACAATGGAAGGAATTAAAAGCAGGATGGATGACGCTGAGGATCGAATAAGCGAGTTAGAGGACACAATAAACAAAGGCACAGAAGCAGAGAAGAAAAAGGAAAAGAGACTTAAAAAATGTGAGGAAACTCTAAGGGAGCTTTGTGACAACATGAAGAGAAACAACATTCGCATCATAGGGGTGCCTGAAGAAGAGGAGAGAGGACAGGAAATGGAAACATTGTTGAATCAAATTATAGCAGAAAACTTTCCTAAATTAAGGCTGGGAAACACTCCACACATTCAAGAAGCACACAGAACTCCATTAAGGAGAAACCCAAAAAAATCTACACCAAGACACATCGTAGTTAAAATACCAAAGCTAATGGATAAAGAAAAAATTTTAAAAGCTGCTAGAGAAAAAAAGACTATCACCTACAAAGGAGCCCCCATAAGGATGACATCGGACTTCTCAACAGAAACACTTGAGGCCAGAAGGGAATGGCAAGAAATAATCAAAGTAATGCAGAACATGAACCTACAACCAAGACTACTTTATCCAGCAAGGCTAACGTTTAAAATTGAAGGAGAAATAAAGAGCTTCCCAGAAAAAGAAAGCCTGAAGGAATTCATAAAAACCAAACCAATTCTGCAAGAGATACTAAGGGGCCTCTTGTGAACAGTTTAAAGGGAGGAATGAATAGAGCAAAAGAAAAATACAGCTTTAAAGAATAAAATGGCAATAAACAACTACATATCAATAATAACCTTAAATGTAAATGGATTAAATGATCCAATCAAAAGACATAGGGTAGCTGCATGGATAAAGAAACAGGACCCATACATATGCTGTCTACAAGAGACACACCTTAAAACAAAAGATGCTCATAGACTGAAGGTAAAAGGATGGAAAAAAATATTTCATGCAAATGGAAATGAAAAAAAAGCAGGGGTAGCAATACTTATATCAGACAAAATGGACTTTAAAACAAAGGCTGTAGTAAGAGATAAAAGAGTACACTACATAATGATAAAGGGAACAATTCAACAGGAAGATATAACTATTGTAAATATCTATGCACCAAATATAGTAGCCCCGACATACATAAAGCAGACTTTGATGGATATAAAGGGCGAGATTAACAGCAATACTATCATAGTAGGGGATTTCAATACCCCTCTAACAACACTGGATAGGTCCTCAAGAAAGAAAATTAATAAAGAAACAGCAGACTTAAAGGAGACGCTAGATCAACTTGATTTAATGGATATCTTCAGAACTTTTCACCCTAAAGCAGTAGAATATACATTCTTCTCAAGCGCTCGTGGTACGTTTTCTAGGATAGACCACATGTTAGGACACAAAAATGGTCTCAATAAATTTAAAAAGATTGAAATCATATCAAGCATTTTCTCTGATCACAATGCCATGAAACTAGAAATTAACCACAAAAGAAAAACTGAAAAATACTCAAACACTTGGAAACTAAATAGCTTGTTATTAAATAATGAATGGATTAACAATGAGATCAAAGAAGAAATAACAAAGTTTCTAGAAACAAATGATAACGAGCATACATCAACTCAAAATTTATGGGACACAGCAAAAGCAGTTCTGAGAGGGAAATTTATTGCACTACAGGCATATCATAAGAAGCTAGAAAAAGCTCAAATAAGCAACCTGACCCTGCATCTAAAAGAACTAGAAAAACAACAACAAATAAAACCCAGGACAAGTATAAGGAAGGAAATAATAAAGATCACAGGAGAAATAAATGACATAGAGGCTAAGGAAACAATACAGAGGATCAATGAAACAAGAAGCTGGTTCTTTGAAAAGGTAAACAAGATTGATGAACCTTTAACTAGACTCACCAAGAAAAAAAGAGAGAGGACTCAAATAAATAAAATTAGAAAGGACAGTGGAGAAATAACAACTGACACAACAGAAATACAAAGCATTGTAAGAAAATACTATGAAGAACTATATGCCAAAAAACTAGACAATCTTGGTGAAATGGACAAATTTCTTGAATCATATAACCTTCCAAAAATCAATCTGGAAGAATCAGAACACCTAAACAGACCAATTATAGCAAATGAGATCGAAACAGTTATCAAAAAACTCCCAAAAAAGAAAAGTCCTGGGCCTGATGGCTTCACAAGTGAATTCTATCAAAAATTCAAAGAAGAATAACTCCTATTCTCCTCAAGCTATTTCAAAAAATTCAAGAGGAAGGAAGAATTCCAAACTCCTTTCATGAGGCGAGCATAATTCTGATCCCAAAACCGGGCAAAGACAACACAAAGAAAGAAAATTATAGGCCTATATCCCTGATGAATTTAGACGCTAAAATTCTCAACAAAATATTAGCCAACCGGATCCAGCAATATATGAAAAAAATCATACACCACGATCAAGTGGGATTTATTCTGGAGAGGCAAGGCTGGTTCAATATTCGCAAATCAATCAATGTGATTCACCACATAAACAAAAGGAAGGACAAAAATCACATGATAATTTCAATAGATGCAGAAAAGGCATTTGATAAAATCCAGCACCCATTCATGCTCAAAACTCTCAGTAAAGTGGGAATGCAGGGATCATTCCTTAACATGATAAAGGCCATCTATGATAAACCGACAGCAAACATCATACTAAATGGAAAAGATTAAAAGCAATCCCCTTAAGATCAGGAACCAGGCAGGGTTGCCCACTTTCACCACTCTTATTCAACATTGTTCTGGAAGTTCTAGCTACAGCAATCAGACAAGAAGAAGAAATAAAAGGCATCCAATTTGGAAAAGAAGAAGTAAAACTGTCATTATTTGCAGATGATATGATATTGTATATTGAAAACCCTAAAGTCTCAGTCAAAAAACTACTGGACCTTATAAATGAATTCAGCAAGGTGGCAGGATATAAAATTAATACTCAGAAATCAGAGGCATTTCTATACACCAACAATGAAATATCAGCAAAAGAAATTAAGGAAACAATCCCCTTCACTATTGCAGCCAAAAAAATAAAGTACCTAGGAGTAAATTTAACCAAGGAGGTTAAGGACTTGTACTCAGAAAATTATAGAACATTGATAAAAGAAATCAAGGAAGATACAAACAAGTGGAAGCACATACCGTGCTCATGGCTAGGAAGAATAAACATCATTAAAATGTCTATATTACCCAAAGCAATTTATAAATTCAATGCAATACCAATTAAAATACCAATGACATACTTCAAAGATATAGAACACATATTCCAAAAATTTATATGGAACCAAAAAAGAACACGAATAGCCTCAGCAATCTTAAAAAGAAAAAATAAAGCAGGAGGTATCACTCTTCCTGATATCAAGGTTTACTACAAGGCCATTATACTCAAGACAGTCTGGTACTGGCATAAGAACAGGCACATAGATCAATGGAACAGAACAGAGAACCCAGAAATAAACCCACAGCTTTATGGACAACTGATATTTGACAAAGGAGGAAAGAACATACAATGGAGTAAAGACAGCCTCTTTAACAAATGGTGTTGGGAAAATTGGACATCTATCTGCAAAAAAATGAAACTAGACCATCAACTTACACCATTCACAAAAACAAACTCAAAATGGATAAAAGACTTAAATGTAAGCCGTGAAACCATAATCATCTTAGAAGAAAACATAGGCACCAAGCTCTCCGACATCTGTAGCAGCGGTATATTTGCCAATTTATCTTCATGGGCAACTGAAATAAAAGGCAAGATAAACAAATGGGACTATATCAAACTAAAAAGTTTTTGCACAGCTAAAGACAATAGGAACAGAATAAAAAGACAAACCACACAATGGGAGAACATATTCGACAGCACATCTGATAAGGGGTTAATAACTAAAATTTATAAAGAACTTATAAAAAGCAACACCAGGAAGACAAACAACCCAATCAAAAAATGGGCAAAAGAAATGAATAGAAATTTCTCCAAAGAGGACATACAGATGGCCAATAGGCATATGAAAAAATGCTCAACATCACTAATCATTAGAGAAATGCAAATTAAAACCACAATGAGATATCACCTCACACCAGTCAGAATGGCACTTATCAGCAAAACAACACAGAATAAGTGCTGGCGAGGATGTGGAGAAAAGGGAACCCTTCTGCACTGCTGGTGGGAATGCAGACTGGTGCAGCCACTGTGGAAAACAGTTTGGAGATTCCTCAGAAAATTAAAAATCGAACTGCCTTTTGACCCAGCTATCCCACTTTTAGGAATATACCCTAAGAACACCATAGCACTGTTCGAAAAGAAGAAATGCGCCCCCATGTTCGTGGCAGCATTGTTCACAATAGCGAAGATCTGGAACCAGCCCAAGTGTCCGTCAGAAGACGAGTGGATTAAAAAGCTATGGTACATATATACTATGGAATACTACTCAGCCATAAGAAACGATGACATCGGATCATTTATAACAAAATGGATGTACCTTGATAACATTATACGGAGTGAAATAAGTAAATCAGAAAAAAAGAAAAACTGAGAACAGCACGATTACATACATAGGTGGGACATGAAAGTGAGGGTATGAGACATGGACAAGAGAGTGGTGGTTATGGGATGGGGGGAGGGAGGGAAGAATGGGATAGGGAGGAGGGGAGGGACGCAGGGAAAACCAGATTGAAGGTGACAGAGGACAATTTGACTTTTGGTGATGGGTATGCAACACAATTGAATGATAAGATAACCTGGAGATGTTTTCATTGTACATATGTACCCTGATTTATTGATGTCACCCCATTAGAATTAATAATAATAAAATATATATTAAAAAAAAAACAAAAAAAAAGAAAAGCTGTGAGATATTTACACAATGGAATACTACATGGCCATAAAAAAGAAGGAAATCTTACCTTTTGCAACCTCAAGATTATTATGCTAAGTGATAAGCTAGTCAGAGAACGACAAATACTATATATTATTGTGTATATGTGGAATCTAATGAACACAATAAACTGATAAAACAAAATAAAAACAGAGGCAGGGTCACATGGAACAGAAGGACAGCTGTCAGAGGGGAGAGGGAAGTGGGGACTGGATGAAAGAAGGTGAAAGGATTATTAAAAAAACATGTAGTTAACACACATATATATATATAAACAACAGTGTGGCCATAGTCAGAGGAAAAGGGGGTGGGGCAAGGTGGAGGTGGGCAAAATAGGGGGAAAATTGGGAGGGGAAGAGACTTTGCTTGGGTCAGAGGGGGTACAATGTGGTGTGCAGATTATATTTTATTGAGTTGTACACTTGAAACTAGCATGGTTTTACAAACCAATGTCTTCCCAATAAATTCAATTAGTAATAGTAAAAAAGAAGCCCCGGCCATTTGGATCAGTGGTAGAGTGTCGGCTGGGTTTGTGGATGCCTTGAGTTCAATTCCTGGTAGGGTACACAGGAGAAGTGACCATTGGTATCTTTACCCATCCCTCTCCCTCTTCTCTCTTTCTCTCTCTCTTTCTTCCCCTCCCACAGCCATGGCTCAATTGATTCAAGTGCATCAGACCCAGGTGCTGAGGATGGCTTTGTGAACCTCTCTCTCAGGCACTAAAAATAGCTTGGTTGCAAGCATGGTCCCAGATGGGCAGAGCATCGGTTCTAGAGAGGTGTTGTGGGTGGATCCCATTGGGGGTGGACACAGTAGTCTGTCTCTCCATCTGACCTACTCTCACTTAGGAAAAAAGAAAAAAATAATAAAAAATTATTGTGAGACATTTAGAGTTTTTAATACAAATTTAAGTCAGAATATTCTAGGAAGTGTATTTAAGAGAGCTCCTGTAAAAACTGAGAACAGCATGATTTCATACATAGGTGGGACATAAAAGTGAGACTATGAGACATGGACAAGAGTGTGGGGGTTATGGGGTGGGGGGAGGGAGGAAAGTGTGGGAGAGGGGGGCGGGGAAGGGCACAAAGAAAACCAGATAGAAGGTGACAGAGGACAATTTAACTTTGGGTGATGGGTATGCAACATAACTGAATGATAAGATAACCTGGAGATGTTTTCTTTGAACATATGTACCCTGATTTATTAATATCACCCCATTAAAATTAATAAAAGAAAAAAAAAGAGAGAGAATTCCTGTCTATGTATGAATGTATAGGCCTGTGACTTTTAATGGTGTAACCTTAAAAGAAGTTAGCTTTGTAAATTTTATATTGCTTTAAGGGAGGATCCTTTTGAATGGTGTCATATAACTTTCCATATTTGGTTTGTATATTGGTTCTGTTTATTCTTTCAACATCTGATGCATACTATTATCCAACTTTGGGTATATTTGGAGTTTAGGAGAATAGCTATTGGGATTATAAGAGTAAAGCTAAATGTCCTCTCACTGTTAAGTTTAACAGTCAATTTTGGATTGAATGGTCTACACCCCCATTCTTTTACCTGAAGCTTTCACTCTTTTTCCTTATTCACATCAGCATATAGTTGTCCTGCCATTCTCTGCCCATAGCCTTCTCCCTTTTTCTTTATCTCTCTTTGGGTAACATATAAAGAAATAATGACAGGTGCCATGCCACGTTTTGCAGATTCTTCAGGAACGAAACCTCCCTGGAAGGCAAATGCAGTATAATAGGTAGTGAAGGTCAAGTTGACCTTGTGAAATTCAGGGTTTTGTTTGGCTGTCCTGTGGGTTCGTTCTCTGTGGCCCAGAGTCTTTGACTGCTGTAGCTTTTAGCAGAGGAAGAACAGCCTTGTACTTAAAAGTGCTTCTGCTGTTTCAACACAGGTCAGCCTGAAGGAAGGGACAAAGAGAGTGTGTGTGAGTTTCAGGGAAGCTAAATTTCCAGTTCCCTTTCAAACTTCTTGTGAGCTATCCTTCCTTCATGGATAAGGGTGAGTAAGGACACTGAGCAGCTGAGCGTAGACAAAAGTGCTAGTTTCCATTTATCACCTGTCTCCTACCTGAACATTCATGGTTCCTTACCAGACCCTGACTCTGACTTGACACCTTGAAGCTGCAATGTTCATTTAGTCAGGTTCATTAAATTCCTGGCTCTGAACTTCTGCTTCTTAGCTTACCCCTGGCTTTGATCCTGGATTTCAGAACCTGATACTGCTTCCTTCTTGCCGATCTTCTAGCCTAGATTTATTGCCCAGGGGTTCTGAATTCTCAGCCTTGGTTTCTTATAGAACAGGGCTGGGGATCATAACTGTGTCCTTGGTGAATACATATGTCCTTGGATCTCTGTGCAATCAGCCATTGGATACAGCCATACAGATGCATTTTGATTCTTAGACTCCAGTCTCCTCAAGTCCTTCAAGTGAGTCATCCCACAAGTGGCTGTGCTTGGTCACAGGCTGTACAAGGTCTCAAATGAGTCCTTGGTAGGGATTTGAAGGGCCAGCATTTAGCAGAATACTTGACAGACAGAAGGTTCATGGAGGTGGTAGAACACCTGCTGCTAGCTTGGTGGCATCAACTGTGAAGGCCATCTTCTGTTTCCAGATTGTAGTCAGGAGTTATAAACAATGGTTCTCCCTGCTTGTGGCTTCCTGGCCTTATGCTTGTGCAAAGAAGGGACAGTTTGGGCCTGCATTGGCTCCCTTTCACTCCTGGCATCCTGAGTTTCCATCTTTAGATTCCATCAGAGATAGCCTGCCATCCCCCCAAGTTTCTAAAGTCCCATAAAACTTTTATTTCAATTTGGCTTTACAAAATAATGCCCTATGGCCCCAGAGTTTTCTCTGTTCTATTTCTACCTCCATATGACTTGATAAGCAGGAGAAGGTCTAACCTATCCCTCTCTGTAAGCTCTTCTGCTCTCCACTATGGCTAGGAATCCCAGGGCCTGGTCTCATCAGCCCCATACCATCTGCTGAAGGGGTATTCAGACATGAAGCTGGAGAAAGTTTCCACATTACCTAGAAGTTGGTTATATCAAAAGAAGTTTGGCTCTGGCTGATTGGCTCAGTGATAGAGTGTTAGTATGGCATGTGGATGTCCCAGGTTCAATCTCTGGTTAGGGCACAGGGCACGTAGGAGAAGCACCTGCTTCTCCATCTTTCCCCCTCTCACTTCTTTCTCTCTCTCTCTTCCCCTCTTGCAGCCATAGCTCAATTGAAGCAAGTTGGCCCTGGGTGCTAAGGATGGCTGCATGGCCTCTGCCTCAGGCGCTAAGAAGAGCTCAGTTGCTGAATAACAAGCAATGCCCCAGATGGGCAGAGCATCTCCACCTAGTGGGCTTGCTGGGTGGATCCTGGTCCAGGCCTATGTGGGACTCTATCTCTCTGCCTCCCCTCCTCTCACTGAATAAAACAAAAAGAATAAGCAGAAGCAGAAGGAGAAGGAGGAGGAAGAGGAGGAGAAGGAGGAGGAGGAGGAGGAGGAGGAGGAGGAGGAGGAGGAGGAGAAGGAGGAGGAGGAGGAGGAAGAGGAGGAGAAGGAGGAGGAGGAGGAGGAGGATAAGGAGGAGAAGGAGGAGGAGGAGGAGGAGGAGGAGGAGGGGAGGAGGAGGAGGAAGCTCTCTGTTCCCTGCTCTCACAGTTATGTTGAGAGAATCCTGTTCTCCAACCCTGTTGTCAGAAAGGGTCTACACTTGAGGTTCTACCAGACAACACCTTCCCTGGGGTGTCAGCCTGCCCCAAGAAGAGGTTCTACCACTTTATGTACAGAACCATTCCTGCCTTGATTTCCCCTTATGACCCAGAGCAGTGGGCTACTCACTGGTCTCATTTCTTTCAATCTTTATGGTCATTTTATTTCAGAGATCGAACAGACCTTTATTGCTTTATGGGGTTTTTCTGTGTAGCTAACAGCCCCCTTCATAGGTTTCCCTAAGTTTAAGTACTACAGAAAAATGACTGGGAGTTAGTCACTCAAACTGGCACTAAGCACCTTACATAAATGGGACCACCCCCCAGGAAGATATTTTTGCCAAACCAAAGACAAATGGTCCCACGAGAACTTTCTCCCAGGTGATTTGCCTTACATTCATACAACTTAAATGATTCTTCCTAGAATTAAAAAGGTCTAGCCAGGTCTCTACCTCTAGTCATTGTGCAGAAGAAGGAAATCTACATAACAGCTTCTGCCTTTATAAAAATTGGGGTAGATGACCTTTCATTTTTTTTTTTCAAGAGAAAGGAAAGGAGAGAGAAAAAGTGACAGGAACATCCATGTGTTCCTGTATGTGCCCTGACCAGGAATTGAACCTGGAACTCCCAGATGACGCTCTAACCAACTGAGCTATCTGGGTAGGGCAGAACACCTTTCTTTCTGCTGAAGGAAATGGGTATCAGAATCTTACCTCCAGCACCCATGAGTTGTATAAACCTGTGTCTTATTTTCAATTCTTCTCTCTTTTACAAGGTAGAGAGTGTTCTCTGTGTCTGCCTGGGAGTAAAATAAAACCTTTGTGTGGTGGGTAATTAGAGATGAGGAAAGAAGGTTTACTTTCATCAAAATTTTCTAAATTACCTGTTGTACTGATAGCTCCAATCACACTTCATTTTCTTTCTAATCAACTGTGACAGTGCAAGCTATCACATAGCATATTCTGCACGGCCCGGTTGTGGCATTTCTCAGTGTTGTAATGAATTAGGGGCGACTTCTGGGGGTTTGTGTGAATAATCCACAGACATTCAATTTCAGTTCTTTCTTGTACACTGAGTGACTGAACCAAATGACACATTCTTTGGGAAAATGTAAAGCTTATTGATGAGGATGTGAACAAAAAAAGAAAAGTTAAAAATTGCAAATGAAAATCATTAGCCCAACTCTAATTTTATAACTCTGGTTACACAGGAGAAGGTTCTCAGAAGCTGGACATTTCTCCTCAGGAAAAATTTGGTGGGAGAATGCAATAGTGGCAATGACCTTCTTAGGCCTGGACTTAGCTGCCTTTGGCTTCCACTTTCTGATACTTTTTTTCTTCTTATGGAAGGTTGGGAAGGGCCATGTTGGCTCTCAAGATATACATTGAATAAGCAAGATGTTGCTGCAGCAACCCCTCCATGGCTCAGCCCTCTTGTAGAACTCTTCTGCCAGCCTGGGTCCTTCAGAACATCCCACTGGTTCTTCTTTCATAAAGCAATTACAGCAGATGGGAATGGTTTGTCTTTTATCATCTCATTTATGTTTACATAGAGGTAATATATATATATATATGTATATATATATATATATATATATATATATATATACATATACATACATACATATATATATATGGTGACAGAGGGAGAGACAGAGAGAGGAACAGATAGGGACAGAGAAACAGGAAGGGAGAGAGATGAGAAGCATCAGTTCTTTGTTGTGGCTCCTTAGTTGTTCATTGACTGCTTTCTCATGTGTGCCTTGACCGGGGGGCTACAGCAGAGCAAGTGACCCCTTGCTCAAGCCAGCAATCTTGGACTCAAGCCAGCAACCTTGATCTTCAAGCCGGTGACCTTCGGGCTCAAGCCAGCGACTGTGAGGTCATATCTACGATACCATGCTCAAGCCAACAACCCCACACTCAAGCTAATGAGCCTGTGCTCAAGCCTGATGTGCCCGTGCTCAAGCCAGCAACCTCAGGGTTTTGAACCTCGGTCCTCTGCATCCAAGTCCGATGCTCTATCCACTGCACCAGAGCAGTACAATATTTATTAACACTAGATCTTAATACATCTCTCTGTACATCTTGTACTAACCACTATGTTCTATGGAATGTCTTTAAACCTTACTATCTGAACCCTGAACATCAGCATGCCATACCAACTTACAACTTGAACAGATCCAAAACACAGGAACACTGTTTTGCCTTTCATGGTTCTAACAAGGTGAGATAATCACAAACAGAACTTGAGAAAAATACCTGACACTTGATACTATGACCACATGCATGAATGAGCTTTGTGGACAGAACCCTGTCACATTGAACACTGATTTTCAGGACTTTGTTTAGTGTCCCAGTAGAACCCAAGTTCTACGTCAATCTGGTGTCCCTGATTCAACTTCCCTGTGCAGTGGAACACTCCTGCTTATCAGCAGGCTGGCATCCTTTTCGAGACTACTCTTGAGGTGGCTATGAGGATGCTACTAATCAGTGCTAACACTAACTGCCACCGGAGGAAAGACACGACCGACACACAGAGTTACTTGCAATAATCACACAGGCAATTTATTACTCACAAATCCTTTTGGCGTGCCTGGTTATAGCTTAAGAAAGCCCCGTCAGCATGTTCCTCTCAGCTGTCTTTGGTCAGAGCTCAGAGCGGCATGGAGACAGTCCACGTTCACGTTGGAGTCTGGGCAACTACTGAAGCAGAGTGGCCCCTCAGCTTTAGTACCTTTTCTGGCCAACGCCTTCTAACAGGTGTCAATCTACGGGATTATCACCTCAAACCACCTTTTTAGGAGTTTTTTGCAGGGAACCCCCTCTATGCCAATCTACTAAAATGTTTACATCAAACCACTTTTTAAGATGTTCTTATTTATGTTAACTTACAAAGTTATGACACCAAGCCACTTCTTATCTATGTGTAACTTCACACACACACTAACTGGGCCCTGCTTGTTAGAGTCTGTTTATCACATCTGCACCCACTATTTAATTCCTATTCAGATGGCATAACTTATTTAATTTTAATAGTTATTTTTAATATTATATTTTAATAACTTTTATATATCTTCCATATTTTTGGTTTTTATATTTCTACATATTTAATTACTATAACATTATATTACTACAACATTTAGTGTTTACATCATAATTGGAACATGAAAAATAACTTGTAAATATTGAATGATATTGCATGAACTAAAACAGTAAACACTATTATTAAGAATTTATTATCTACTACTTCAGCCTTAAAGGATGTAGATATATGCAAGTGGAGGCATTAGAAAAACTGGAAAGCTAAAGATGGACCAAATTTAACTTTTATTTGACAGGAAATTATTGCTTAGCAGAATTCACCCGCCTTCTCCGCCCATTCGATCCCCAGTAAGGGCACATACAGGAACAAATCAATATTCCTGTCTCTCTCTCTCTTCCCCTTCCTCTCTTTAAAATCAATAAAATAAACATTAAAAATATAAAAAAATGTAAAATATGGTAACACAGATATGCATAAATATTTTTTTGGTGCTCATTCCTACCCAATATCTTAGGAGTTGAATGCTTTGGATAGATCATACCAGGGAATCCATATTCAGGGAAAATAGCACGGGGAAACTTTTACCAGCTATGCCAAGTTTCTGGTGTATCTTTGAAGGTCCTTGAATAACTCTACCTTTAGAGTAGAATATCTCATCTTAAAGGGCTTAACTTGGGCTGGTTGCCCACTATTGCTGTTCACATTGGCATGTCGCCTGTATATGGACAGTAAAACCAGACTCAGACTTCCATTAAGTTTGCAACCGAGGAGATTGGACCAGGTGACATCTGGAGGTTTTTAAAATTTTATTGATTGATTGATTTTATGTGTGTATATATAGAGAGAGAGGAGATAGAAACATTGATTTGTTGTTCCACTTACTCATGCATTCATTGGTTGATTCTTGTATATGTCCTGACCAGAGATCAAACCACAACCTTGGTGCACTGGGACATTTCTCTAACCAACTGATCTACCCAGCTAGGGCTTTGAAGGCCTTTTGTCTCCTTGTTTTGTGATGACATGAATTCATCAAACTAGATCTGAAAGCAGTGACCCTCTCTGTCTTTCTGCATGTTTTTCTCCCATTTCTCTGAGTGACAGGTTGGAGGGCAGTTGCTGAGGTTAATTTTTTAAATTCCTTAAATTGCTCAATTTTAGTAACTTCTGCTCTGCCTAATCTTTACCTGAGAGCCAATGTAGAGATCTTGCTGCTATCTCAGAAGATGGTGACTGGATGCAGGCTCCCCATTAGAAACTTACTCTCCTCTGCTTCCTCTGACTAGTCACACTTCTTCTTCTGCTACTTTTTTTTTTTTTTTTTTTTAGCATTACTGTACAATCACTAAGAATAAATTCTCCACTGCCTAGGATAATAGTTTTCAAATATTTTTTGAAAGTGAAATCATTTTAGAAAAAGTAATTGCACAAGGCCCCTAACATATATAAATCAGTAAGGATTTTAAGATTCTGCCTTGGCTTCCAGTCTCACAGAATCCCGGAACACTTCAGAATAATTTTAACACCAATTGCTTAAGGTACTGAAGAAACAGAAAGTATAGGAAAAAATAAGTTTCAGTAAAAACACTTTTCTTGCTCCCAAGAAGCTGTTAAAAATGTATGATAAAAGGAAATAAGACTAATCTAGGTCTACTTTTAAGTTTTCTTTGAGTTCATTCACTTTCCCTTTTATATTTATGGAGGCATCCTGACCTGGGTCAACCAAAAGAAAAAGAAAAGAAGTAGGAAACCAAAGACTGAGTCATACAGAGGTAGCTCTTTACCAGATCTAGATCCAATAAAAAGAATGATGAACAGAAATGTCCAACATCATAGCATGAGTTTAAAGTTAAAGTAACAAACTCTACTGGTGAGTAACAAGAATGGAGTTAACGGCAGTAATGTAACCATAGCCAGAAAAAATGTCTAGCATAGTCTTTGAATCTGGAACTTTTTTTCTGCTAGCTTACTTTATCCATTCCTAGACTTCAGTTAATGGCTACGCTTCCATGCAGGCTTCTGCCACAGTGGAATTCAAAATAATAACTTAGGAGGGGGAGGCCAGTTATGCTGTCCCCTGCTTCTACAGTACAACCCACCATCCATGCAACTGGAGTTCCTGTCTCTGTGGTTAACAGGAGAAGCATACCTTCCTCAAACCCTGCTCATCTCTCCCACAAGAGTTTCCTCTGTTGATCTGAAGTAAGAATTTTGCTTTTCTAACCATATCAGACTCCAGATTTTGACACTCTCAAATATCTGGAATTGTAAGCTCTATTAAGACATTTGCTAACATCATGTTTTTGCAAATTAATGCTTTCTTTCTCTGGTATCCCAGACAGGTCTCTTTCTTGTGGGATCTTATGGAAAGCTGCAATAAGCAATCAATATACTCCAACATCTTGAATTTTCCTAGCAAATCTTATGTTAGATTTTGGTAGGCACAGCATCTGAGTCTCAATTTATTGCTGCTACATAAAAGGACTGCCAACTTCTTAGCCTAGTAAAAGTTGGTCACACTATTTTCCATTCTACTCAGTGAATTTCACATTTTAGGGTCTGTTACATATAATTTCCCTCTTCATGGAAAAAGAAAATGTACCCATCAGGATGGAGCAGAAGACACAATTCAAACAGACAAATAATAAAAAGAATTTATTAGATCACCTTTCAAAAGTCCAGGGGTGCCCTGGCTGGATGGCTCAGTTGATTAGAGCATTGTCCCGACGGGCATAGATCACCGGATCAATCACTGGTCAGGGTATGTACAGGAACTGATTGATGTTCCTCTGTCTCTCTCTCTCACTTAAGTTGGTAATAATAGTAATAATAATAATAATAGTAAAGATTTAAAAAATCAAAACAACAACAACAAAAGTAAAAGTCCAATGGCATTGAAAGTCTTTATTCAGGTTTGGTTTAATTAAGGTTCCAAATCAATTTCTATGTGATTCTTTTGGCTTGCCCTCTTGCTTTCTGTCAGTTGCATCCTTGGACTTCTTTTCTGGTAGCAAAATGACTCTAGCAGTTTCAGTTTTCACTGTGTAGAAAGAGGGTTTCTTTTTCTCCTAGTGGGTGAACAAGAGTGTTTAATTTCATTCTGATTAGACAAACTTAGACTATGTGCTTATTCTTCAACCAATCACTGGGCAAAGAAGGTGTGTCTATGTTCATTATCTTTGGTCAAACCAGGGCCCAGCGTTCCAGTCAATCCTACCTGAGTTGCACAGCTGCTACATGATAGGGTTGGAAAGAACAGAAACAAGAAGGCCACTAACCATGTGCACCATACTGCCTGGAGAATCCGTGTACTAATAACTGCAGGGGACAGTGTTGTGTTCTACATATGTGGCTGCCCACTCATGTGGCCTAGCGACATGGTGAGACAAGAGAGAAGTTTCCAAAAAGAGGGGCCTGGCAGGCAACTCCGGGGTTTTATAAGACACCAAAAGAAGCACACATTCTCCTACTCCATCTAAAGGACACCTTAAACACCATAACAATGAAATGTCCTGAGAAGAAAACAATTTTAAAATAGTACAAAAAAACTAAATCTTATAACTTGAAAATCATAATTTGGTGAAAATTTCAGTATGTTGTCTGCCTGCTGATCATTTCTTTGATTGCCCATTGGGTCTTAAGGCCAAAAAAGATTTTCTTGCTATTGTGATGGGTATAAATCCCACTTTACAAATTTAGAAAAGGAACATTTGTTTCTTTATTCTTGAGGGCTCTGAGATATGAGTCTGAGACCTAAGTCCCTGTATTAGTGGGGAATTCAATCTCAGTCCTTATGGGCCACTTTCCATTCTTCAAGTTGTACAAGGATGCCCTAAGGCCTTAACTGGCACCTTTGCTTTGGGGTGCCAACTAGGTACTCCTTTGCTGTCTTTTTTCTCATGAGTTTCTGCTCAATAGTTGTGGTCCAGGTCTACATGGCTTCTCTTTGTCCAGCTGCTCTACTGCCTCTGAGTCTTGCTCAAGCAGGAGCATCTTAGGCAAGGCATCCACTCTAGTGCTCAGCATCCTTTCATATACCCCCAGCCACCTCTTGTCTTGTCACACATCTTCAGTCTCTTTCACCCCTTCTTCCTACTGTCAATCTTTAGTCCCTAAAAATACCATTCCCTCTTCTTATAACAGTTAAGAGTGTCAAAGACACTCAACACAATCTTTTTAAATTAACCAATGCTTCTATACACAATGGAAACCCAGGTGTTCCAAAGAAATGGAATGGATTCTGCTGCAAGCTTGAAGGAGAGTAGAGGAGAAAATATAGATCACACTAGTGCAACCTGGATATCAAAAAAGTCTGACTTATCACATAATCAAATACAACTTAAACATTTCTCTCCCATTGTCCTTTCATAGGGGTGGGGGAGTTTCCATTATCCAGCCATTGAAAACTGTCAGGTAGGTAACATTTCTGGTTGCTATCAAGCAACAACAGTCTTACAGACTATTAGGTGACAAAATGGGTTTCAATTCATAATCAGAATGCTTAATAAGTCCTGTGAGCAGTCAGAACTCCTGCTGGTTCTGCCACTAAATCTTTTGTTTTTCTCCCCAGGTAGGATCAGCCTTAAAGGAGACCATATGCTCAGACAGGAGGGTCATGGCCAGCATCTTCCTCCTGCAGCTCTAGCCTCTTTGCTCACTGAGGTCTCTGGACTTGGGCATGGCTGTAGGTAGGTAGCTGGAGTTCATAGCACCGTTTTCTCTAAAGCAATCCTCCAAACCACTCCCTCTGTCTTTCTCATGACCCTTTTATAAGTGGGCTGAGAGTTGTGGAATCAGTTTGCAGACATTTGCTTTGAAGGTTCTGCACACTGACACTTGCTACACCAGCATCAACTTTGGGCAAAGTCTTTTCTGTTTCTGAGTCATTCAATGCATTGTTCACTAGATGAATTTATCCTTATGAATGCAAAGGCTGCACTTTGTAGGTTAATCTGCCTGACCTTCCTGATATTTTTGAGCTCTGCCGTAAGTGACTGCAAAAGTATTTAGCAAGAGGCATCCCTCCTCTGCTTCCACACACAGGCAGCTGATGTTCCATATTAAGTAATTCCCATAGCATCATTTTTTCTAACAGTCAGAATTCGTCTTTCAAAGATGCTCTCTCTGATCATGACTGTAACACCTTGAACAATTCTAAAAGAGACACATTCCCACAATCTTCTAGGGGTTCAGGGCTTCCATCTTACATGAAACCAACACTGCTCTTTCCCATTAGTTTTTTTCCATGTGAATTAGCCTAAATTCAGTCACCCTTTGGGGTGAAACAGTTTCATATAGACATCAAAGTCTTACATACTGTCCACTTGCATTGTTAATATCTCAGCTATGTGTATTTGTGTCCAGAGCAGACTTTCAAGTCATCAGGAGAACCAAGGATGAGTGCTCTGCCTTCTGTGGGTTACAGCAGTAATATGGGTAAAGTGGTTGGAGCATCTTCCCTAGAATCAAATACTGTGGCTTGTATTTCGGAGAATTTAGACTGGTCAGGAGTTTCACATCTTGAAGTAAGAATGTAAATTTCCCATTCATATCCATTCAAACAACTTAAAAACTGCCTCGAGGCTGATTATACTTGGAAGGAGGTAGCCAGATAGAGTCATCACCCTGTTATTTTGGTCATCAACATGGGAGCATGTGCAGAGATGACAGAAGTGCACTGACAGGATTTTCATCTGCAGATCCATACACTGAAATAATCAGGAGTGACTTTATCAAAGGAAACAGATAATGAATAATCATACTCCTGAGTAATCTCATTGAGAATGTGGTGACTTAATCCTCCAAGGGTTTCTGGAATCCTGAATTCCTAGGACAGGTCAATGTTGCAGGCCTCAGAGGACAGAGGGAGAAAAAATAATGAGCCATACTGAGGCATTTTTCTAATTATCCCAACAGTTATTATGAAATAAAAAATATATATATTAGCCTGACCTGTGGTGGCGCAGTGGATAAAGCGTCGACCTGGGAACACTGAGGTCGCCAGTTCAAAACCCTGCACTGGTCTAGTCAAGGCACATATGGGAGTTGATGCTTTCAGCTCCTCCCCTCTTTCTCTCTCTCTCTCTCTTACTCTCTGTCTCTTCTCTAAAATGAATAAAATAAAATAAAAAAATTAAAAAAAATATATTATTACTGTGGTATTCTGGAAAACCAAGAGATCCTGACTTATCACAGATGTTATAATCTGATAACTAATGCCTCCAAGGATAAAGTTAAAATTATTTTCAGTGAAAGGATTCCTACCATTTAGTTAATTAATACATCTACCATCTTACCTTTTATTATTATTATTATTATTTGGTAAGAACAGTGAAGCTCCACTCTCTTAGCAAATTTCAATTATAGAATACAGTGCTATCAACTATAGTCACCATCTGTTTTTATGAGCTTGATTTTTTTTTCTTTTCTTTTGACAGAGACAGAGAGAGAGTCAGAGAGAGGGACAGACAGACAGACAGGAAGGGAGAGAGATAGAAGCATTGATTCTTTGTTGTGGCAACTTAGTTGTTTATTGCTTTCTCGTATGTGCCTTGACCGAGGGCTACAGCAGAGCGAGTGACCCCTTGCTCAAGCCAGTGACCTTGGGCTCAAGCCAGAGACCTTTGGGCTCAAGCTGGTGATTCCGCTCTCAAGCACTCAAGCCAGATGACCCTGCATGTATGGCCAGTAGCTGCGGTCACCATCCCAGGTGCCTGGCCCATGCAGGTTTGCATTAGATTCGGACAGATCGTAATGAAACAATAGAGCCAAGAACTGGTGGGCCATCATCTTTAATCCTAGCTTGCATCCAGCAGGCAAGTAAAAACACACACTGGGCTCCAAAACTCACTCATTCAATGCTCACAAAGCTACTGACTTATCCGAGTTTCCTAGAATCAAAGGTTTCTAGCTCACCAGCCTTATTCTCCTCTGTTCCCCATCTCCTTCCCCGGTGCACAAACTCTGCATAAACTGACTTCTCCTTCAGCACTCCACCATCTTGGCTGCTTCTCCTCTCCTCCACATGGCCTTAATTTGCTCTCCTCCCTGCTGTCTGCCCTCCTCCTAGAACGAAATCACTCTTCTCCCGAACAATGTGATCTCTCTTCCTTTTCTTAAAACCTTTTGGTGTGAAAACCCTCCTCCAACACACATTAATACAATCATGCCCATCCCAAGTAGGAAGGGCAGGGCAACTAATGTTATCACCTGGGCAACAGGCTTCCCCATGGACAGTGCCATCTTTAACAAAATGAGCATCATATATTTTATCTGCCTAACACTGTGCTCAAGCCAGTGACTTCGGGATTTCGAACCTGGATCCTCCACGTCCCAGTCCAGTGCTCTATTCACTGTGCCACCACCAGGTAAGGGTTTTTTTTCTTATAGATTCCACATATGTGATACCATGAAGTATTTGTCTTTCTCTTGTCTGGCTTACTGCACTTTAAGATCCATTTGTATTGTCATAAATAACAGAATTAATTTTTTTATTCATTTAAAATAAATAAGATACAGTTGAAATATTTGAAATGTTATGTGGTAGTTCACCTCTACATCTTCTAGGTACATCTATCTGGAGTCTTAGGCACAAAGAGGAAACATCCAAAGGAATGCGTCTTGGGAATCAGAACCAAGTCCCAGCAAATAGGAAAGTCAACCCCATCCCAGCCTTGGTTCCTGTGGCCTCCTCTCTTCTTTTCTCTGAAAACTCTCTTGGCTTTTGAAACTGAGTGCAAGTCTCACCTCCTTCTTGAACTTCCCAGACTCTTCTTATAATCTTAACCCTTATCTATTTCGCCTTTATTTTTGGCTAAGTGTACTGGGATTTGTCTCAGAAGAAAAAGCACTGATTCCTAAAATGACAGCTGTGATTGTCATTGACATAGAAGCTTGGGTCAAGTGAGTTGGTGGTATGTTTATTCTCTGTCCTTTGAGCTTATTATATGGGTGCATGTTAAGGCTACATGCAATCATAAAGTCAGTAACAAATAGATTTGGCCCTAGCCAGGTTCAAGGTGTATATAGAAAGCTTAACATATAACTTAAAAAAAACAAAGGGCCCTGGCTGGTTGGCTCCATGGTAGTGTTGGCCCGGCGGTTGTGGAAGTGTCGGTTGGATTCACACAGGAGAAGCGCCCATCTGCTTATCCACCCTTCCCCCCCACCCCCCCTTTCTTTCTGTTTCTCTCTTCCCCTCCTGTAGCCAAGGCTCCATTGGAGCAAAGTTGGCCGGAGGGCTGAGGATGACTCCATGGTCTCCACCTCAGACACTTGAATGGCTCCAATTGCAGCGGAGCAATGCCCCAGAGGGGCTGAGCATCAACCCCTTGTGGGCATGCAGGGTGGATCCCAGTGGGGCATATGTGGGAGTCTGTCTGTCTGCCTTCCCCCACCCCACTTCTCATTTCAGAAAGAAAAAGAAACAAAGAGGCTGAGTGTTGGGCAGATAAAATATATTATGCTCACTTTGTTAAAGATGGAGTTGCCCACATGGAAGCCCATCACCCAGGTGATATTATTTGCCCTTATGCTTGGGATGGGTGTGGGGGAAAGGCTGTAATGTCAGCAGGCCAGGTCGTTATGGCATAAGGCTTGGTTTTAAGAGTAAGTTCTTCTTCACATCCTTGACTGATTGGATGATGTAGGGTGGTGCACTCTCCTGAGGAATCCCATTATACAGAGACTTCCTTGTTTGTATAATTGGATTAAAGGTTTTGATTCTACGGTATAAAGTGGGAGAGACCAGGAGCTTGCTCGCTCTCGGTTCCTGGGTTTCTGAGATTAGTATAAGAGAGGAGAGCAGATTAAGGCCACATGGAGGCCAGGAGAAGCAGCCAAGATGGCGGAGTGCTGAGTGAGAAGCCAGTTTGTTAAGAGTTTGTGCTGGAGGAGATGGGGAACAGAGGTGAATAAGTCTGGTGAGCTAGAAACCTTTGATTCTAGGAAACTCGGATAAGTCAGTAGCTTAGTGAGCACTGAATGAGTGGGTTTTGGAGCCCAGTGTGTGTTTTCACTTGCCTGCAGGGTGCAAGCTAGAATTAAAGCTGATGGCTCACCAGTTCTTGGCTCTGATGTTTCATTACCTACTGTTCGAATCCAATGCGAACCTGCACGGGTCAGGCTGCTGAGATGGTGGCCCCGGCTATTGGCTTTACATTTGGCGTAGTCTGTGGCAGGATTCGATACAGATCGGCATGGAGCCACCACCACCTTTGAGTGGTGGAGTAGAGGACTGGCTGCTGTTATGGTTCCCTATGGCTGTTTTTTGGGGGACTGTTGGCTGGTTGACTTTTACAGCCATGCGTGAGGAAACTGAGAGCTCTATGGAAGAGGCTGCCCAGGACCTGCAAACCAAGCAGTGGAAGGAGCTGGAGGAAACGTGGGAGAAAGAGATGCTGACCCTGGAGCTGGAGGAAGCGCTGGAGGAGGAGGCAGACCAGGTTCGTGCGATTCACCTGGAAATGGAGCAGCTGCCAGAGAAGGAATCACAGCTTTGTGAGTTGCAGATTGCCCTGGATGTTGTGGAGAGCCAGCAGTGGCAGGAGGCCGGGGCTGAAGCCAAGGCTGAACCTGAGGCCGGGGCCGGAGCTGAGGCCGGGGTCGGGGCTGAGGCCAGGGCTGGAGCTGCAAGGCCTGCTGAGCAGAAGGCAGTGTGGCCCGGAGCTCAAGCTCAGCGGCAGGAGCTGATGTTTTCAGTTCCTCTTTGGAGAATGAGGAGAATTGATCTGGAGTTGCAATCGGCAGCCTCCAGAAGGTGAGAACCCAGCAGCAAGGAGCTTCTACTACACCGTTGGTAGGTCTGCGATTTTGGGACATAGTGGTGGATGCCATCATGCTCCCTATAGCAGAGATGGAAATGCTGACTGCCATTGCCACATGCTTCTCTTTAGGACAGTGTGAGACCTGCCATGATGGCAGGAATGCGGGGGGAGGCTAAAGCCCTATGTATGTGGACTGATTTCCTGGACTATGACAGGATGGGCACAGGCTCCTTTGTTGAATGGACTTATGGATTTTGGACAATGTAAAATACCCTGATGGGGGTGGGGGGCAGTTTTGCTGGAGGCCATTTCCCTGCCCCAGGAAGCCTTTCAAATGGCAAGAGAGAAGGCTAAGGACATTTTGCACTTTGGCAAAGTGCTCAGAGACTGGTGAAGTATACCTTTGTAATTGTTGAAACTGTATGATTTGTGCTATTGCTGTAATTTGTGTAATGTGCTTAATTTCCTTGTATAGGAATGCCAGTGGTGTAGATTGTGGGTAGTAAAGTGAGCATAGGTGTGGATTGTTGGGCAGATAAAATATATTATGCTCACTCTGTTAAAGATGGAGCTGCCCACATGGAAGCCCATCACCCAGGTGATATTATTTGCCCTTATGCTTGGGATGGGTGTGGGGGAAAGGCTGTAATGTCAGCAGGCCAGGTCGTTATGGCATAAGGCTTGGTTTTAAGAGTAAGTTCTTCTCCACATCCTTGACTGATTGGATGATGTAGGGTGGTGCACTCTCCTGATGAATCCCATTATACAGAGACTTCATTGTTTGTATAATTGGATTAAAGGTTTTGATTCTACGGTATAAAGTGGGAGAGACCAGGAGCTTGCTCGCTCTCAGTTCTTGGGTTTCTGAGATTAGTATAAGAGAGGAGAGCAGATTAAGGCCACATGGAGGCCAGGAGAAGCAGCCAAGATGGCGGAGTGCTGAGTGAGAAGCCAGTTTGTTAAGAGTTTGTGCTGGAGGAGATGGGGAACAGAGGTGAATAAGTCTGGTGAGCTAGAAACCTTTGATTCTAGGAAACTCGGATAAGTCAGTAGCTTAGTGAGCACTGAATGAGTGGGTTTTGGAGCCCAGTGTGTGTTTTCGCTTGCCTGCAGGGTGCAAGCTAGAATTAAAGCTGATGGCTCACCAGTTCTTGGCTCTGATGTTTCATTACCTACTGTTCGAATCCAATGCGAACCTGCACGGGTCAGGCTGCTGTGATGGTGGCCCCGGCTATTGGTTTTACACTGAGTTAGTTAAAAAAAAAAAAAAAAGGAAGGAGAGAGAAACAATTTTAAATTAATTAAAAAGCTATAGCCTGATCAGGCACTGGCGCAGTGGATAGAGCGTCGGACTGGGATGCGGAAGACCCAGGTTGGAGACCCTGAGCTCGCCAGCTTGAGCGCTGGCCCATCTGGCTTGAGCAAAAGCTTGTCAGCTTGGACCCAAGGTCACTGGCTCCAGCAAGGGGTTGCTCGGTCTGCTGAAGGCCCACGGTCAAGGCACATGTGAGAAAGCAATCAATGAACAACTAAGGTGTTGTGACGGCAACGAAAAACTGATGATTGATGCTTCTCATCTCTCTCTGTTCCTGTCTGTCTGTCCCTATCTATCCCTCTCTCTGACTCTCTCTCTCTCCGTGTAAAAAAGAAAAAAAGATATAAACACATGGGATTAAAAGATAAGAAAATTATTATTTTATTTTACTTTTTTAGTGAGGGGTGGGGGCAGACAGGGACAGACAGACAGGAAGGAAGAGAGATGAAAAGCATCAATTCTTCCTTGTAGCACCTTAGTTGTTCATTGATTGCTTTCTTATATGTGCTTGACTGGGGGTGGAGGTAGGGGCTTCCACTGAGCCACTGACCCTTTGCTCAAGCCAGTGACCTTGGACTTCAAGCCAGCAACATCAGGGCTCAATCCAGTGACCATGGAGTCAAAAGACAAGAAAATTAATTTAAAAACTTACTTTCTAGTAAGTACATAATTTCTGCATCTTTGCTTTGATGAAAATCTTTTTTCTCACTCCCTTCTTAATATCAGGAGCAGAGACTGTTTTATTTTGTAAACTGAGTCAGAGAATAATTTTGATTACCATTTATAAAATTTATGATTTTTATATACGTTTTCTGTATCTATTATGGTACAATACTATAATTACAAGGCAGAGGAAGTCAAGAATGCTTTTTAATTCTAGTTTATAGAATGGAAAGCATCTAAAATCCACCAAAATGAGGCCCTGGCCAGGTAGCTTGGTTGGGTTAGAGCATCGTCCTGTTATACCAAGGTTATGGGTTGGATCCTCAGTCAGGGCACAAACAAGAGTCAACCAGTGCCTGACCAGGCGGTGGCACAGTGGATAGATCATCGGACTGGGATGCAGAAGACCGAGGTTCAAGACTCTGAGGTTGCCAGCTTGAGCTCGGGCCCATCTGGCTTGAGCAAAAGCTTGCCAGCTTGGACCCAGGGTTGCTGGCTCCAGCAAGGGGTGGCTTGGTCTGCTGAAGGCCCGCGGTCAAGGCACATGTGAGAGAGCAATCAATGAACAGCTAAGGTGTTGAAACGGCAACGAATAACTAATGATTGATGCTTCTCATCTCTACCCCTTCCTGTCTGTCTGTCCCTATCTATCCCTCTCTCTGACTCTAAAAGAGTCTATCAGTGAATGCATAAATAAGCGGAACTACAAACTGATGTTTTCTCTCTCACTCGTTCTTACTTTTTTTCCTCTGAAGTCAATAAATTAAAATAAAAGCCAGCAAAATGAGAAATGTTGTTCGGTCATGATAACTAATGATTCCTAGCATGGTGACTTATGAATTTAATAGATAGTATGAGTTATTTAGGATTTTATATTTTAAGATTTTTTATTTATTTATTTTAGGAAGTGGAGAGAAAGAGAGAAAGAGGAAAAGCAGGAAGCATCAACTCCCATATGTGCCTTGACCATGGCAACCTCAGCATTCCAGGTTGACGCTTTATCCATTGCACCACCACAGGTCAGGCTATTTAGGATTTTATGATGAAAATTTTTTATATACTTCCATCAAAGAAGTTAAAAACTTCTAGAGGTATACTGTATTTCCCTATCTATAAGACGCACCCTTTTTCGAAAAATTTGGGGTCTAAAAACTGGGTGTGTCTTATACAGTGGTGTAGTTTTTTTACTTGCATTTTCTGCTTTTCATGTGGATGAGGAGTTGTATGAATTTTATGATGAATAAAACTTGAGTTCAATAACTTTATGTAATACATTTTTTTTCAAATTTCAGGTCCCAATATTAAGGTGCATTTTATACATGGATGGGGAAATACAGTAGATTCCTGTTCATTTGCCTTCCTAGGCACAAGCATGCTTTCCAATGTCTACGTTGTAATGCATTTGCACATTTAGTGTAGATATCCCATTTGACTGACTAGGTTATTTGAAGAGCTGGGCCTCCAGGTGTGGAGGTGCTCAATTAAGGCCACAAGCCAAACTGGAAGTAACAGCTAAGTCTTTCATCACTTAGTGTTAATACTATACGCAAGAGGCTGAACAGACGAAAGCACCTGCTCCCCAGTGCTCACTTTCCTCAGGGGCTGGCAGGAGGAGAAAGCCAGCCAATCAGCACTGACGTGGGGATTATCCTACTGCAGAGGGTCCTGCCATCTTATGGACCCAGGGGCACAGGACAGGGCAGTGCACCAAGTCTGGAGTGAGGAGGGTAGCTTCCCTCTTGAGGTGAAGCCTAATGGGGTACGCTTTGTAAATTGCCTATCATTGGACCTGAAAAACACATGATTGGTTTTTTAACCAGGAGCAAGACTTCTGCATTTATTGGGCTACATCTGGTTTATAGGATGTTCTATTTCTGCGTTCTATTAGATACTAGTGACAGAGAAGCCTGGACTAGCTGAAAACAAAGGGGAATTTATTAGAAGGGTATTGGGACATTTTCAATAATGGAAAGAAGGGGAGGAATAATAAAATCATGGCAATGACAGTGATATAGTTGAGCTTTGGAATCAACCAGAACCTAAGTCTTGAACATCACCGGGGCTCTCTGCTCGGTCCTTCACTCTGTGTTAGTTTATTTTCTCTTATTGTGGCCAGACTGTCTCAGACAAAATGGAGGCTTCACTGGAAAGTTACATGGGTGGCTCAGATAATGAAAGGAATATGACTAATAACAACATCAAGAGTTTCATACGTTGTAGCTCTACGATTAGCCCTATCTTTAGCTTTCCCATTTCTAGTTAAAGAATAAAAACAAAAACAAAACACTCTGATTGACCCCTATCTGGATCAATTGCTATTGGATGTTGACCAATCACTCTGCTCCTCCAGCAGAGATATGGCCATTGGGCCCCACCCTAACTATTGGGCATCATTTCAAGCCAAGAAGGAATTATTAGTCAGAAAGAGGAATGTGTTGTGTCTTTAAACACATGAAAAGAAATGTCATTTTGGTACTATATCTAAAACTGTAAAGGAAAAAGGATTATTGAGAAAAATTGGCAAACATTTTTCATCTGCCAAAATACTTATTTTGTAAATAGAGGTAACACCAAAGGTCACAACATGATTCAGTAACTTTATTTTTATAACTTCTTGGTAAATTTATTTACCAGCCAGTGGGTATTTTGTTTGTTTGTTTTTTTGAGCTCTTATACTGGCTCTCTATCTCTCTTTCTCTCCCCCTTAACACACACACACACCCCCCTCACTGTGCAAGTTTCAGGATACAAAATGAATGAAAAGCAAGGTTTCTGTTCTTAGAAGCAATTACATTTCCTCTTTCTCTCTTGATTTTCACCTTTCCTGTGCTACTGTTTTAGTTGAATAGCTCGTATCATTAATTCAGTATAAGTGTCTCTGAAATTAAACATGCCTTTCCAACTATAAGATTTTCCTGAAGGTTCAACTTTTATTCTATTCTTTCAGTGTAAAAATGTAATTAATCCTCAATGTAATTTGAGCAAAAAAAAATAGTTATTTTATATTCATCATCATATGTGCCCCTTTTGTATGCCTCCTGATATCAAACATGAAAATTTCCACTACTGGCATTTGATCTCACATTAACCTACTTTCTCCTACCTTCTTTGGCCTTTAAGGTGTGACTGACATCATAGGACATGAAAATATTCCACCTTGGGGATTAGGCATCAAGTTATCTTTCTAAGGCTCACAGGATCATTTAGGACCTGTTACTACCACCATATTTCTTAGAAACTTTGTAATTATACTCTTTATCTGATTGTTAGCATCCTGGGAAACAAAATTTTAGCTTTCCATAAGAAAATACCACTATTTCGTATGAATTTCAGAGTGGAAGAGAGCACAGGAAAGTTACTCTTCTCTAGTTTCCTTGTCTGTAACATGACAAAAGTACTGATCTCTTAGGTCATGGTGAGGACTAAATGAGTTAATCCATGGGACATGCTTAGAAACCTGTTTGAAATATTAGAGTAGGTAGCTAGTCAGACACGAGTAGGGTGAGGGGACAGAGAGGAAAAGGAAATATTGACCTTAAACATAACCATCAGCTGATAACCAAGTGGCTGCCCATGGTTTTCAAGTTCCTGATACAGCCTAGGGCAGTTATACATCTGGCAGAACATGGCCAAAGGGACCAACAAATAGGGCAACGACCGCTATGTGACCTAACACTGGGATGCAAGAGGTGGAAGGGAAAAATGATAAAAAAAAAAAAAAAAAGAACATGCATGTTGCCTCAAAACATGAACAACACAGCCATATGACCACCCACTACCGACAGATGTGTGCATGTGATGGACAGGAACAAAGAGTTCTGGGAGGAGGGGTCAGAAGGAGGGGGAAGGTGCTCAGACAAGCTTAAAGAACTGACTATGTAGCCTGACCAGGCAGTGGCGCAGTGGATAGAGTGTCGGACCGGGATGCGGAAGACCCAGGTTCAAGACCCTGAGCTCGCCAGCTTGAGCACGGGCCCATCTGGCTTGAGCAAAAGCTCGCCAGCTTGGACCCAAGGTCACTGGCTCCAGCAAGGGGTTGCTTGGCCTGTTGAAGGCCCGCTGTCAAGGCACATGTGAGAAAGCAATCAATGAACAACTAAGGTGTTGTGACGGCAATGAAAAACTAATGATTGATGCTTCTCACCTCTTTCTGTTCCTGTCTGTCTATCCCTATCTATCCCTCTGTCTGACTCTCTCTCTGTCCCTGTAAAAAACAAACAAACAAAAAACAAAAAAACCCAGCCTTACGCCAGTGGTAGTCAACCTGGTCCCTACCGCCCACTAGTGGGCGTTCCAGCTTTCATGGTGGGCGGTAGTGGAGAAACCAAAGTATAAATAAAAAGATAGATTTAACTATAGTAAGTTGTTTTATAAAGATTCATTCTGCCAAACTTAGCGAAAATCGGACATAAAGTACTTGGTAAGTAATTACTATTATATGCTTTTTTAACTTGCTGTAACTCTGCTTTATAAATTTTGTAAAGTAAAGTTACTTCCTTACTTTATAAATCACCATTACTGTAGAACCGGTTGTCGGTTAGAAAATTTTACTACTAACAGAGATATAAAAGTGGGCAGTAGGTATAAAAGGTTGATTACCCCTGCCTTAGGATATAACAACCCTGCCTGCTTACAGCCTGTCCCCCACACCCAATATAAACTGTAAGTGAGCAAACATATATTTCATATTTACAAACTTTTTTTGACCAACAGTTCACATCTGGATCTTTATCACTGTTTGGGCAATACACTTAATTTCAGTATCTTTGAATTCAAAAGTAGATTAACATCATCTTCTTTAATGTAAGGCCAGTGGCTGCCGTCATGGTCATGCAAGTTCTCTTTGGATTCGGGCAGACAGTAAAGAAACTGTAGAGCCAGAAAATGGTGGACCATTTCATTTATAAAGTCTCATAACGGCACATGAGCAAACAGGCAGAGAAGGCCGTTTCCCTTTCTGGAATCCCCAAACTCACAGGCTCCCATCAGCCTCAGCACTCCCCAATCAAACATGTTGAGCCAAAATCTCAGGGCTCCCATGCCCCTCAGCGCTCCTTCCCTCTCTCTGCGCTCCCCAGAAAAATAGGCTAGGGGGAAGTAACCCCTTCCCTAGCAAACAATAGTAAACAATGGCCATTCGCAAGCTGTTGGGCAGATAAAATATATTATGCTCACTTTGTTAAAGATGGCGCTGACCACGTGCATGTTTTAAGAGTAAGCTTTTCCCCACACCCTTGACTGACTGGATGATGTGGGGTGGTGCACTCTCATGAGGAATCCTCCCATTATGCCTCAGATAAGTGACTTTGTATCAGAGACTTCCTTGTTTGTAGATTGGATTAAAGGTTTGGATTTCTACACTATAAAGGGGGGCAGACCTGGAGCTTGCTCTCTCTCCTGAGGTTAGCATTAGAGAAGAAAGCAATTAAGGCCATGTGGAGGAGAGGAGAAGCAGCCAGGATGGTGGAGTGCTGAGGGAGAAGCCAGTTTGTGCAGAGAGAAGGAGATGGGAAACAGAGGTGAATAAGACTGGTGAGCTAGAAACCTTTGATTCTAGGAAACTCAGATAAGTCTGTAGCTTAGTGAGCACTGAATGAGTGGGTTTTGGAGCCCATTGTGTGTTTTTACTTGACCGCTGGGTGCATACTAGGATTAAAGATGGTGGCCCACCAGTTCTTGGCTCCGTTGTTTCATTACCGTCTGTCTGAATCTAATGCGAACCTGCATGGGTGTTGGGCAGATAAAATATATTATGCTCACTTTGTTAAAAATGGCCCACATGGAAGCCAATCACCCAGGTGATATTATTTGCCCTTATGCTTAGGATGGGTGTGGGGGACAGACTATAAGCAGGCTGGGTTCTTATATCCTAAGGCTTAGCTTTTTTTTTATATATATTTTATTATTATTAATTTTAATGGGGTGACACCAATAAATCAGGGTATATATGTATAACGAAAACATCTCCAGGTTATCTTATCATTCAAATTATCACCCAAAGTCAAATTGTCCTCTGTCACCTTCTATCTGGTTTTCCCTGTGTTCCTCCCCTCCCCCCTATCCCACCCTTCCCTCCCTCCCCCCACCCCGTAACCACCACTCTCTTGTCCATGTCTCATAGTCTCACTTTTATGTCCCACCTATGTATGAAATCATGCTGTTCTCAGTTTTGCTTTTTTTTTCTGCTTTACTTATTTCACTCCGTATAACGTTATCAAGGACCATCCATTTTGTTATAAATGATCTGATGTCATCATTTCTTATGGCTGAGTAGTATTCCATAGTATACATGTACCAAAGCTTTTTAATCCACTCGTCTTCTGACGGACACTTGGGCTGGTTCCAGGTCTTCGCTATTGTGAACAATGCTGCCACAAACGTGGGGGCGCATTTCTTCTTTTTGAATAGTGCTATGGTGTTCTTAGGATATATTCCTGTAAGTGGGATAGCTGGGTCAAAAGGCAGTTCGATTTTTAATTTTCTGAGGAATCTCCAAACTGTTTTCCACAGTGGCTGCACCAGTCTGCATTCCCACCAGCAGTGCAGAAGGGTTCCCTTTTCTCCACATCCTCGCCAGCACTTATTCTGTGTTGTTTTGCTGATGAGTGCCATTCTGACTGGTGTGAGGTGATATCTCATTGTGGTTTTAATGTGCATTTCTCTAATGATTAGTGATGTTGAGCATTTTTTCATATGCCTATTGGCCATCTGTATGTCCTCTTTGGAGAAATTTCTATTCATTTCTTTTGCCCATTTTTTGATTGGGTTGTTTGTCTTCCTGTTGTTGAGTTTTATAAGTTCTTTATAAATTTTAGTTATTAACCCCTTATCAGATGTGCTGTCGAATATGTTCTCCCATTGTGTGGTTTGTCTTTTTATTCTGTTCCTATTGCCTTTAGCTGTGCAAAAACTTTTTAGTTTGATATAGTCCCATTTGTTTATCTTGCCTTTTATTTCATTTGCCCATGGAGATAAATCAGCAAATATACTGCTGCTACAGATGTCGGAGAGCTTGCTGCCTATGTTTTCTTCTAAGATGATTATGGTTTCACGGCTTACGTTTAAGTCTTTTATCCATTTTAAGTTTGTTTTGTGAATGGTGTAAGTTGATGGTCTAGTTTCATTTTTTTGCAGGTAGATGTCCAATTTTCCCAACACCATTTGTTAAAGAGGCTGTCTTTACTCCATTGTATGTTCTTTCCTCCTTTGTCAAATATCAGTTGTCCATAAAGCTGTGGGTTTATTTCTAGGTACTCTGTTCTGTTCCATTGATCTACATGCTTGTTCTTATGCCAGTACCAGGCTGTCTTGAGTATAATGGCCTTATAGTAAACCTTGATATCTGGAAGAGTGATACCTCCTGCTTTATTTTTTCTTTTTAAGATTGCTGAGGCTATTCGTGTTCTTTTTTGGTTCCATATAAATTTTTGGAATATGTGTTCTATACCTTTGAAGTATGTCATTGGTATTTTAATTGGTATTGCATTGAATTTATAAATTGCTTTGGGTAATATAGACATTTTAATGATGTTTATTCTTGCTAGCCATGAGCACGGTACATGCTTCCACTTGTTTGTATCTTCCTTGATTTCTTTTATCAATGTTCTATAATTTTTTGAGTACAAGTCCTTAACCTCCTTGGTTAACTTTACTCCTAGGTACTTTATTGTTATGGCTGCAATAGTGAAGAAGATTGTTTCCTTAATTTCTTTTGCTGACAGTTCATTGTTTGTATATAGAAATGCCTCTGATTTCTGAGTATTAATTTTATATCCTGCCACCTTGCTGAATTCATTTATAAGGTCCAGTAGTTTTTTGACTGAGACTTTAGGGTTTTCAATATACAATATCATATCATCTGCAAATAGTGACAGTTTTACTTCTTCTTTTCTAATTTGTATGCCTTTTATTTCTTCTTCTTGTCTGATTGCTATAGCTAGGACTTCCAGAACTATGTTGAATAAGAGTGGTGAAAGGGGGCATCCCTGCCTGGTTCCTAATCTTAAGGGGATTGCTTTTAATTTTTGTCCATTTAGTATGATATTTGCTGTGGGTTTGTCGTAGATGGCCTTTATTATGTTAAGGAATGATCCCTGTATTCCCACTTTACCTAGAGTTTTGACCATGAATGGGTACTGGATTTTATCTAATGCCTTTTCTGCATCTATTGAAATTATCATGTGATTTTTGTCCTTCCTTTTGTTTATGTGATGAATCACGTTGATTGATTTGCGAATATTGAACCAGCCTTGCCTCTCCAGAATAAATCCCACTTGATCCTGGTGTATGATTTTTTTCAAATATTGCTGGATCCGGTTGGCTAATATTTTGTTGAGAATTTTAGTGTCTAAATTCATCAGGGATATAGGCCTATAATTTTCTTTCTTTGTGTTGTCTTTGCCCGGTTTTGGGATCAGAATTATGCTCGCCTCATAAAAGGAGTTGGGAAGTCTTCCTTCCTCTTGAATTTTTTGAAATAGCTTGAGAAGGATAGGAGTTAGTTCTTCTTTGAATTTTTGATAGAATTCACTTGTGAAGCCGTCAGGCCCAGGACTTTTCTTTTTTGGGAGTTTTTTGATAACTGTTTCAATCTCATTTGTAATAATTGGTCTGTTTAGGTGTTCTGATTCTTCCAGATAGATTTTTGGAAGGTTATATGATTCAAGAAATTTGTCCATTTCACCAACATTGTCTAATTTTTTGGTATATAGTTCTTCATAGTATTTTCTTACAATGATTTGTATTTCTGTTGTGTCAGTTGTTATTTCTCCACTGTCCTTTCTAATTTTATTTATTTGAGTCCTCTCTCTTTTTTTCTTGGTGAGTCTAGTTAAAGGTTCATCAATCTTGTTTACCTTTTCAAAGAACCAGCTTCTTGTTTCATTGATACTCTGTATTTTTTCCTTAGCCTCTATGTCATTTATTTCTGCTCTGATCTTTATTATTTCCTTCCTTATACTTGTCTTGGGTTTTATTTGCTGTTGTTTTTCTAGTTCTTTTAGATGCAGGGTAAAGTTGCTTATTTGAGCTTTTTCTAGCTTCTTATGATATGACTGTAGTGCAATAAACTTCCCTCTCAGAACTGCTTTTGCTGTGTCCCATATATTTTGAGTTGATGTATGCTCATTATCATTTGTTTCTAGAAACTTTTTTATTTCTTCTTTGATTTCATTGTTAATCCATTCATTATTTAATATCATGCTATTTAGTTTCCAAGTGTTTGATTATTTTTCAGTTTTTCTTTTGTGGTTAATTTCTGGTTTCATGGCATTGTGATCAGAGAAAATGCTTGATATGACTTCAATATTCTTAAATTTATTGAGACCATTTTTGTGTCCTAACATGTGGTCTATCCTAGAAAACGTACCATGAGCGCTTGACAAAAATGTATATTCTACTGTTTTAGGGTGAAAAGTTCTGAAGATATCTATTAAATCAAGTTGATCTAGTGTCTCCTTTAAGTCTGCTGTTTCTTTATTAATTTTCTTTCTTGAGGATCTATCCAGTGTTGTTAGAGGGGTATTGAAATCCCCTACTATGATAGTATTGCTGTTAATTTCGCCCTTTATATCCATCAAAGTCTGCTTTATGTATGTCGGGGCTCCTATATTTGGTGCATAGATATTTATAATAGTTATATCTTCCTGTTGAATTGTTCCCTTTATCATTATGTAGTGTCCTTCTTTATCTCTTACTACAGCCTTTGTTTTAAAGTCCATTTGTCAGATATAAGTACTGCTACCCCAGCTTTTGTTTCATTTTCATTTGCTTGAAATATTTTTTTCCATCCTTTTACCTTCAGTCTATGTGCATCTTTTTTTTTTAAGGTGTGTCTCTTGTAGATAGCATATGTATGGGTCCTGTTTCTTTATCCATGCAGCTACCCTATGTCTTTTGATTGGATCATTTTATCCATTTACATTTAAGGTTATTATTGATATGTAGTTGTTTATTGCCATTTTATTCTTTAAAGCTGTATTCTTCTTTTGCTCTATTCTTTCCTCCCTTTAAATTGTTCACAAGAGGCCCCTTAGTGTCTCTTGCAGAATTGGTTTGGTTATTATGAATTCCTTGAGGCTTTCTTTTTCTGGGAAAGTCTTTATTTCTCCTTCAATTTTAAACGTTAGCCTTGCTGGATAAAGTAGTCTTGGTTGTAGGTTCTTGTTCTGCATTACTTTGATTATATCTTGCCATTCCCTTCTGGCCTCAAGTGTTTCTGTTGCGAAGTCCAATGTCATCCTAATGGGGGCTCCTTTGTAGATGATAGCCTTCTTTTCCCTAGCAGCTTTTCAATTTTTTTCTTTATCCAGTAGCTTTGGTATTTTAACTATGATGTGTCTTGGTGTAGATCTTTTTGGGTTTCTCTTTACTGGACTTCTGTGTGCTTCTTGAATGTGTGAAATGTTTCCCAGCCTTAATTTAGGGAAGTTTTCTGCTATGATTTGATTGAACAACGTTTCCATTTCCTGTCCTCTCTCCTCTTCTTCAGGCACCCCTATGATACGAATGTTGTTTCTCTTCAGGTTGTCACAGATCTCCCTTAGAGTTTCCTCACATTTTTTGAGTCTCTTTTCCTTTTTCTTCTCTGCTTCTGTGCCTTTTTTTATTGTGTCCTCTAACTCGCTTATTCAATCCTCAGCGTGATTCATCCTGCTTTTAATTTCTTCCATTGTGATATTCAGTTTTGATACTGTATTTGTCCTTTTTGTCTGATTTTTTTTTATTATTTCAATTTCATTTTTTATACTTGTTATCTCTTTATTTAGGTGTTCATAATTACTACCCTTTGTTGCTCTAATTTCTTTGAACATCCTAACTATCTTTATTCTAAATTCTGCTTCTGGTAATTTGGCTATATCTGGTTCATTCAGGGCCTTCTCTGGGGATTTCTCTTGATTCATTTGGCTTGCATTCCTCTGCCTGCCCCTTTTGTCTGTGTATAAGCAAGTTGTGGCCACTGGAGTCTAGTAGCTGTTGCCTTTGTGTTCTCTAGGTGTGTTCTGTCTGCAGGCTCCCCACCCCCTCTGCCACTGTCTGGGGTGGTTGGGTATGGGCCTTGCCAGCGCCGGCCCACTGTGGCTTTTGCTGTGATTTCTGCCTCTCCTCCGCGGGAGGGGCTGTCACTCAAGCCACAAGCCTCAGCACCACGGATAGAGGTGAGCACCTTTGCTCAGCTGTGGACCCAGCCTGTTTCTGGACTTCCCCCCAGAACCCGCAGTCAGAGCCTGCTCACCACAGTTTCACAGGTTGGGCGGGACTTTTGACGTGCTCTCAGCTGTGAGCCTTTGCCCGTCTGGAGCTTTAGCCCCGCCCTCGAGGCCAGGGTTCTTCTGCGCAGGGTCGCAAACCAAGTTTTATTTTGCCGGGCGTGTTTGCTGGCTTCTGCTCAGCTACGAAGTTCCGCTTGTCCCGGACTCTACCTCGCCCCCGCATTTAGAACCCGGTCGCGCACGTAGAATGGCAAACCGTGGTTTCTCCGGCTGCGTGGGGCTGGCAGCGTGAGCTCAGCCGCGAGCCCCCCTCCCGTCCCTGATCGTATCCTGGTCCCCGCGGTCAGGGCCGGCTTGCGCAGGGTCGCAGAGCAGATTTCTGCCCATTTTTGGCCTCCTGCTTTGTCCCCGTAGCTAGGATTACAGGCGGGCTCACAGCTTCCGGACCGCTTTTGGGCGTCCCCTCCACCCCTGCTGGGCTAGACCGAGCTCACACTGGCTTGGCCTCTGCCCACGCTGACAGAACCCCGTTTCAGCGTCCTGCCGCCACCAAACCCTTCAGCAACCCTCGGCAGAGTAGGAAGGGTCCTAATACCCCACACTGTAGGCCTGGGAGCTCCCTCACTTGTTTCACAGCTCAATACTGTCCAAACGCCTCTTCTAGGCTCTGGGACTGTAGGCTGGGGCTTGGTTCCTGGGACCCAGGTCCCTCCCTCTCCGCCAAACTCTCCTCCCACCACGTGGGTCTCTCCGGGCTGCCATTTGCTCTAGGGAGCTGGGCAGCCCTCTTCACGTTTTCGCTATTCCTACCAGTCTCAATGTGGCTTCTTCTGTGTTCCTTGGTTGAAGAGTCCACTTAGTTCAGTTCAAAGTTGGTTTATCCAGATGATGGTTCTTAAAATTGAGTTATAATCCACTTTGGTTCTGGGAGTTGGAAGTTGGTACATCCGCCTACTCCGTCGCCATCTTGCTCCCCCTAAGGCTTAGTTTTAAGAGTAAGCTTTTCCCTATATCCTTGACTGATTGGATGATGTAGGGTGGTGCACTCTCCTGAGGAATCCCATTATGCCTCGGATGGGTGACTTTGTATCAGAGACTTCCTTGTTTGTAGATTGAATTAAGGGTTTGGATTTCTACAATATAAAGTGAGACAGATCGAGAGCTTGCTCTCTCTTGGTTCCTGAGGTTAGCATTAGAGAGGAGAGCAGATAAGGCCACGTGGAGGAGGAGAAGCAGCCAAGATGGCGGAGTGCTGAGGGAGAAGCCAGTTTGTGCAGAGAGAAGGAGATGAGGAACATAGGTGAATAAGACTGGTGAGCTAGAAACCTTTGATTCTAGGAAACTCAGATAAGTCAGTAGCTTTGTGAGCACTGAATGAGTGGGTTTTGGAGCCCAGTGTGTGTTTTTACTTGTCCGCTGGGTCCAAGCTAAGATTTAAGCTAATGGCCCACCAGTTCTTGGCTCCATTGTTTTATTACTGACTGTTCAATGTAATGCAAACCTGCACGTAAATGGCCATCATGGAGGCTCCTGGCTTTACAACCAGCCTCAGAGTTATATTCGACACTGCACAATTTGGGTCAGCTATACCTCGTGTATGTCATTTGCAGCCGGTTTATTAATAAATCTCAAAAATTCATTTGGATTTGGCGTTTCTGTGTAACCCGTGGATTAAGGTACAGTACTTTACAACAGTAAAAAGTGTGTAAAGCCATTAGCCATGGCAACCATCACAGCTGCCTGATCCATGTAGGTTTGCATTTGATTTGGACAGAAGGTAATGAAACAATGGAGTCAAGAACTGGTGGGCCACTACCTTTAGTCCTAACTCACACTCAGTGGGTGAGAAATATACACAGTGGGAAAACATTTCTCTTTCCATCCAGGGCTCCCAAAGCCACTGAGTTATTTGAGTTTCCTAGAATCAAAGGTTTCTACCTCACCAGCCTTATTCACCTCTGTTCCCCATCTCTTCCTCTCTGCACAAACTGTTCTTAAACTGGTTTCTCTTTTAGCACTCTGCCATCTTGGCTGCCTCTCCTCTGCAATGCTGATGGCAGGAGCTGAGCGGGTGAGAATCTGCCTTATTTTATAGTGTAAAAATTAAAGTCTTTAAGCCAATATACAAATCAGGAAGTCTCTGATACAAAGCCAATTATTTGAGGCATAAAGGGGATTCCTCATAAGAGTGCACCAACCCACATAATGCAACAGTCAAGGGTGTGTGGAAAAGCTTAGCTTTGAGAAGATCTTAGTATTAGAAGGATGTAGAAAAAAAATCTTAGTATTAGAAGGGACAGCAAATGGCAGATGGCACTGGTGCTGTTCCAGGACCCGGAGGCCCGGGGGGCCCTGGAATGGGAAGCCGCGGTGGCTTCCACGGAGGATTTGGAAGTGGCATCCGGGGTCTGGGTCGCGGCCGGGGCTGAGGTCGCAAGGCTCGCGGAGGCATGGCGGAGGACAAGAAGTGGATTCCGGTCACCAAGCTGGCGTGCCTGGTCAAGGACCTGAAGATCAAATCTCTAAAGGAGATCTATCTCTTCTCCGTACCTATCAAGGAGTCAGAGATTACTGACTTTTTCTTGGGGGCATCCCTTAAGGATGAGGTTTGGAAGATTATGCCCGTGTAAAAGCAGACACGTGCTGGCCAGAGGACCCGGTTCAAGGGATTTGTTGCCATTGGATACTACAATGGACATGTTGGTCTGGGTTTTAAATGCTCAAAAGAAGTAGCCACTGCAATCCGCAGGGCCATAATCCTGGCCAAGCTCTCAATTGTTCCTGTTTGTTGAGGCTACTGGGGGAACAAGATCAGCAAGACCCACACTGTCCCTTGCAAGGTTACAGGCCGCTGTGGCTCTGTGCTGGTGCGCCTCATCCCTGCCCCCAGAGGCACTGGCATTGTCTCTGCCCCTGTGCCCAAGAAATTGCTGATAATGGCTGGTATCGATGACTGCTATACCTAGGCTAGGGGCTACATACACTGCTACCCTGTGGAACTTTGCCAAAGCCACCTTTGATGCCATCTCTAAGACCTATAGCTATCTCACCCCTGACCTCTGGAAAGAGACTGTGTTCACTAAGTCTCCCTATCAGAAATTCACTGACCATCTTGTAAAGACCCACACCAGAGTTTCTGTGCAGAGGACCCAGGCTCCTGCTGTGGCCACCACATAATTTTATATAAGGAAAATAAAGTGAATTACGTCTCTTAAAAAAAAGGGGGGGGGTTGGAAAGGCTTAATCTTAAAACTAAGCTTTAGGCTATAAAGACTTTGACAGCTTACAGCCTGTCTCCCACACCAAATGCAAACTATAAGCAAGCAAACATATACATCATATTTACAAAATTAATTGACCAACAATATGATTTTTTATGTTTACTTACTTATAGTTTGCATTGGGGGCTGGGCAGTGCCAGGTATATGTGGTCTGTAAAATTGCAAATTACCTTCGTGCTTGGGGAGGGTCATTGTTTTGCTAATGTTTGCTGGAGGAGAAGTTTTCTTGCCAGAAAGTTTGAAAAGAAAAGAGAAGAAGGAGAAGAGGCAGAAAGAAACCATGTTTGCAGAGTGAGAGAGGAGAGAATGCAGAGTGCGGAAGAATAAGCTAGTTTGTGCAGAGAGAAAGAAGGTGTACAGAAGGGGAACCAGAGCTGAGGGGCTTTGTGAGCTTTGCTGAGACTGGTGAGGCCTTTGATTGTAGGAGGAACCAGAGAAGATTCTCCTGGTTGTGGAACCAGAGGAAGTGTCAGTGATTTTGGGAACCCTGAGTGAAAGAAAAGTGTTTTCCCTGTGTTTTTGCTCATGGGCCGGTGTGAGGCTTTAATAAAGGAATGGACCACAATTTTTTGGCTCCACTGTTTATTTACATTCTGCCCTAATCCAACAAGAATCTGCATGTGAATGGCCAGGATGACAACAGTGGCCCCTGACCATACAATGTCCATGTGGATGTAGATGCACTGTCAGCAGCTGGGAACTTGAGTCTGATTTTCAAAAGCAGATCTGGGCTGTAGACACAGCCATGGGAGTCTATCACAGGCTGCGGGTATGTAGTAGGCAGTTAGACAGACATGAGTAGAACAAAGACAACAGGTCAGGTACTGAAGGTCATCAGGGCAGAAAGTCTCAGGGGAGTAGCAATGGGCAAAACTGGGCAAACAAGGACCTTGTTCCAGAGTAGCCTTTCTTCCCAAGCATATCACTCATTACATGTGTTAGAGTTAAATTAGCCCCTATAAAACTCATATTCCCCTTATCCAAACATTTTATAAACATAGAGTTAATTTGTTTGATATTTTCTTTTCTGATAGGTGTAGGGCCCTCAATTTGAAATGTAGCAAACCTTGCATTGGGGAGGAACCTGACCATTAGGGAAATTTTAAGTCACAATAGCTGTTTGTGAAAGCAGGATCACAGACGCAGGCCCCCCACTATTACTGGGAGACTGACCTCTTGGCCATCTTCAGGATTTACCAAGGACACCAAGTCTGTGCTACATCATATAACTTGTGTCTCTGTAGGAGATTTCCCCTCATTAAGTCAGTAAATAAGGCCAAAAAAACCCTCTGATATGCTACTGTAAGCTTGCCCAGGTGCATAAACCCCCATGCTAGCAAATCTCCTTTATCTAATGCTCCTGTTGGGCAGATAAAATATATTATGCTCACTTTGTTAAAGATGGTGCTTCCCATGTGCAATTCTGTTGATATTAATGTGTGTTGGGGGACAGGCTGTGGGCAGGCCAGGTTGTTATAGCCTAAGGCTTAGTTTTAAAAGTAAACTTTTCCCCATAGCCTTGACTGATTGGATGATGTGGGGTGGTGCACTCTCATGAGGAACCCTCCCATTATGCATCATATTAGTGACTTTGTATCAGAGACTTCCTTGTTTGTAGATTGGATTAAAGGTTTGGATTTCTACACTATAAAGTGGGGCAGACTGGGAGCTTGCTCTCTCTTGGTTCCTGAGATTAGCATTAGAGAGGAGAGCAGAGAAAGGCCACGTGGAGGAGGCCAGGAGAAACAGCCAAGATGGTGGAGTGCTGAGGAAGAAGCCAGTTTGAGCAGAGTTTGTGGAGAAGGAGATGGGGAACAGAGGTGAATAAGACTGGTGAGCTAGAAACCTTTGATTATAGGAAACTTGGATAAGTCAGTAGCTTTGTGAGCACTGAATGAGTGGGTTTTGGAGCCCAGTGTGTGTTTTTACTTGCCTGCTGGGTGCAAGCTAGGATTAAAGGTGATAGCTCACCAGTTCTTGGCTCTGTTGTTTCATTATCAACTGTCCGAATCAAATGTGAACCTGCACGGGCCAGGTGGATGTGATGGTGGCCTTGGCCACTGGCTTTACATTAGGCATAGTCTCTGTCAGGATTCAATACAGATCGGTATGGCGGCCCCACCACCTTTGAGCAGTGGAGTAGAGGACTGGCTGCTGTTATGGTTCCCAATAGCTGTCCTTTTGGGGACTGTAGGCTGGCTGACTTTTACACGTATGCGTGAGGAAACCAAGAGCTCTATGAAAGAGGCTGCCTGGAACCTGCAAACCGAGTAGTGGAAGGAGCTGGAGCAAACATGGGAGAAAGAGATGCCAGCCCTGGAGCTGGAGGAAGTGCTGGAGGAGGAGGCCGACCAGGTTTGTGAGATTCGCCTGGAAATGGAGCAGAGGCTGGAGAAGGAATCACAGGTTTGTGAGTTGCAGATTGCCCTGGACATTGTGGAGAGCCAGCAGCAGCGGGAGGTCGAAGCTGAGGCCGGGGCTGGAGCTGCAAGGCCTGCTGAGCAGAAGGCAGCAGTGACCCGGGGCTCAAGCCCAGAAGCAGGAGCTGGTGTTTTCAGTTCCTCTTTGGAGGATGATGAGAATCGGGCTGGAGTTGCAATCCACAGTCTCCAGAAGATGAGAGCCCAGCTTAAAGGAATACCTGCTACTCTCCTGGTAGGTCTGCGATTTTGGGACATAGGCATGGATGCCATCATGCTTCCCAGAGCAGAGATGGAAATGCTGACTGCCATTGCCACAGGCTTTTTTTGGAACATTGTATGACCTACCAGGATGGCAGGGATGAGGGGGGAGGCTAAGGATCCATGTGCATGGACTGATTTTCTGGACTATGACCAAAGTGGGTGCTGGCTCTTTTTTGGATGGACTTACGTATTTTGGACAATGTGAAATACCCTGTAGGGGTGGGGGGCTTCTTTCCTGGAGGCCCTCCCCCTGCCCCGGGAAGCTTTTGAAACAGCAAGAGAGATGGCCAAGGACATTTTGTGCTTTTGGCAAAGTGCTCAGAGACTGGTGAAATGTACCTTTGTAATTGTTGAAATTGTATGATTTGTCATGTATTTGAAATTTGTGTAATGTACCTAATTTCCTTGTACAGGGATGCCAGTGGTGTATATTGTGGGTAGTAAAGTGAGCATAGGGGTGGATTGTTGGGCAGATAAAATATATTATGCTCACTTTGTTAAAGATGGCGCTGCCCACGTGCAAGTCTGTTGATATTAATGTGTGTTGGGGGACAGGCTGTGGGCAGGCTGGGTTGTTATAGCCTAAGGTTTAGTTTTAAGAGTAAGCTTTTCCCCACACCCAATCGGATGATGTGGGGTGGTACACTCTCATGAGGAATCCTCCCATTATGCCTCAGATAAGTGATTTTGTATCAGAGACTTCCTTGTTTGTAGATTGGATTAAAGGTTTGGATTTCTACACTATAAAGTGGGGCAGACCAGGATCTTGGTCTCTCTTGGTTCCTGAGATTAGCATTAGAGAGGAGAGCAGAGAAAGGCCATGTGGAGGAGGCCAGAAGAAGCAGCCAAGATGGTGGAGTGCTGAGGGAGAAGCCAGTTTGAGCAGAGTTTGTGCTGGAGGAGATGGGGAACAGATGTGAATAAGACTGGTGAGCTAGAAACCTTTGATTATAGGAAACTTGGATAAGTCAGTAGCTTTGTGAGCACTGAATGAGTGGGTTTTGGAGCCCAGTGTGTGTTTTTACTTGTCTGCCAGGTGCAAGCTAGGATAAAAGCTGATGGCTCACCAGTTCTTGGCTCTGTTGTTTCATTACTGACTGTCCAAATCTAATGCAAACCTGCACGGGCCAGGCGGCTGTGTTGATGGCCTTGACCACTGGCTTTACACCCCCCTCCACAGTTCAGGGCTGACACTTATTGGTCTCAGCCCACTTGGGTAGTTGCACCCAGGCATTTATAAAATAAATTTTTGTTTTGGAATACACCAGTATTGTGTTTTCAGTTGGGCTCTCCCTGGTGCCCACTTATAAACCCGTGAAGGGGCTTAGCCTGTCAGCTACCTCATACAGCATAAGGGAGCCTGCTGGGGTTCTCTTCAGGTCAGACCTAGTCCTGTTGCCAAGAGAAGCTGAAAGGAAGCTTTTCCCTTCCCCAGTAAATCGGTCCCCATGGCTTTAACGTAACAATGCGATTTAGATCCCCTGACCTTTTATATTGCTGATCATGGGGTTCAGAACCTTCCTTGATCTTTTCTCCTCTAGCGTGTTGCTAGTCATGCATGTTAGACACTTGTAAGGCTGGTGCCATGGCCATGCAGGTTCACATTGGATTTGGGCAGATGGTAAGGGAACTGTGGAGCTGGAAAATGGTGGGCCATTCCATTTGTTAGAGTCTCGTAATAGTGGACGAACAAGCAGGCAGGGAAAACTGCTTCTCTCTCTCTCCCAGGGCTGACAAGTAAATAGGCCAGGGGACAAAAATCCCTTCTCCAGCACACGATAGCAACAAATGGCCCTTCCCAATGGTGGTAGGCAATCCGCAATCTATAATCTGCCACCCTGAGGGCAAGCACCTGCAGCCTTACATAGACTATACACACAAGGTGCTGCCCTCTGCTCATGCACCAATCAGGCAAACTATAAGCAAGCAAGCCTAATACACTTGTTTCCCAACATTCCACCCCTTTAGGGTTGCTTGCTTCACAATCTACATGACAGGTATCTTCCCCGATGGTCCATGTGTGACGAGTGTGGTACATTGCATAAACAAACAGACTATAGCAACAGCACAAGTTATACAATTACAATAATTGCAAAGATGCCCTTCACAATGTCTCCCTGAGCACTATGCCCAAGGCACTAACTGGAGGCCCATCTGTAGCCCCCTAGCCCACAGTAGATGGGAGGGCCTGTATAGTCCAGGGCTGTGTCCATGGAAACTGTAAAATGTCTTTGGTACATCTCTGCAACTGGATGAGATCAACTTTCTGGTGCAGGAGGGCCTTCACTGGAGCTGGGCACCCCCCATCAGGGTCTCTTATACCGTCCAAAAACGGCATGTCCATCCAACAAGGGAGCTGGTACCCTCCTCTGGTTGCAGTCCAAGAGTCCTTTACACCACTTAATGATCAGTACATGATAGACAGACCAGCTGTTTGTGCAAAACACCAAGGTAAAGGTCTATTACAGGCGACTAAAAATACAGCTTTTTATTAATGTACCTCAGTGCCTTTCTTTCTTTTTTCTTTTTTTTACAGAGACAGAGAGAGAGAGTCTGAGAGAGGGATAGATAGGGACAGACAGGAACGGAAAGAGATGAGAAGCATCAATCATCAGTTTTTTGTTGCCGTTGCTACATCTTAGTTGTTCATTGATTGCTTTCTCATATGTGCCTTGACCACAGGCCTTCAGCAGACTGAGTAAACCCTGGTTGGAGCCAGCGACCTTGGGTCCAAGCTGGGAGCTTTTTTGCTCAAACCAGATGAGTCTGCGCTCAAGCTGGCGACCTCGGGGTCTTGAACTTTGGTCCTCCTTATACCAGTTCAACGCTCTACCCACTGCACCACCACCTGGTTAGGTCTCAGTGCCTTTCTATAAGCACTCTATCTGTTGCCACGAGCCACATCTGTAAAGCCAGTGCTCAAGGCCACCATCACAGCAACCTGGCCAGCGCAGGTTCACATTAGATTCGGACAGTCGGTAATGTAACAACGGAGCCAAAAACTGGTGAGCCATCACGTTTAACTCTAGCTTGCACCTGGAAGGCAAGCAAAAGCACACACACTGGGCTCCAAAACCCATTTATTCAGTGCTCACAAAGCTAATGACTTATCTGAATTTCCTAGAATCAAAGGTTTCTAGTTCACCAGACTTATTCATCTCTATTCCCCATCTCCTCCTGCACAAACTCTGCACAAACTGGCTTCTCACTCAGCACTCCACCATCTTGGCTGCTTCTCCTCTCCTCCACGTGGCCTTAATCTGCTCTCCTCTCTAATGCTAACCTCAGGAATCTAGAGAGCAAGCTCCCAGTCTGCCCCACTTTATAGTGTAGAAATCCAAACCTTTAATCCAATCTACAAACAAGGAAGTCTCTGATACAAAGTCACTTATCTGAGGCATAATGGGAGGATTCTTCATGAGAGTGCACCACTCTACACCATCCAATCAGTCAGGGGTGTGGGGAAAAGCTTACTCTTAAAATATGCACGTGGTCAGCGCCATCTTTAACAAAGTGAGCATAATATATTTTATCTGCCCAACACCATCCAAATCCTCCAGCAAGCTTATAGGGCCTGGAGAGGTCAAACACATTTACAGCCTGTGCTGCCTTGATAGTTCTTTCATCTGTTCCTGAAAAAAAAAAAAAAACAAAATAAAAAACACCTATTATTTTCTAATGCCAACACCTGTTGCACATTAGATGATTAATGGATTTTCAATTTCCCATGGGGCCTCTGGCCTCCCCACCCATCCCTGTTAGGTGGGTCTCTTGACCTTTCCCCTATTCAAACTGGAACAATGGGTCTTGGGAAGGATCCTCCTCTCCCACAGCTGTCTCCAACAAGTAATCCTGCAACCATGCAACCTATACGCCAGCCATTTTTTTGGCAGCTGCCAGGGCTGCCTGCCACTTCAGCAGCCAGAACTTCTGTTCTGGCTCAAACTTCTGCCAAAGCTCTTGTAAAGCCAGTATCCAGGGCCACCATCACAGCTGCCTGGCACAGGCAGGTTCACATTAGATTTGCACAGTCGGTAATGAAACAGCAGAGCCAAGAACTGGTGAGCCATCAGCTTTAATTCTAGCTTGCACCCGGTGGGCAAGCAAAAACACACACTGGGCTCCAAAACCCACACATTTAGTGCTCACAAAGCTACTGACTTATCCGAGTTTCCTAGAATCAAAGGTTTCTAGCTCACCAGACTTATTCACCTCTGTTCCCCATCTCCTCCAGCACAAACTCTGAACAAACTGGCTTCTCCCTCAGCACTCTGCCATCTTGGCTGCTTCTCCTGGCCTCCATGTGGCCTTAATCTGCTCTCCTCTCTAATACCTCAGGAACCAAGAGAGCAAGCTCCTGGTCTGTCCCACTTTATAGCATAGATTCAAAACCTTTAATCCAATCTACAAACAAGGAAGTCTCTGATACAAAGTCACTTATCTGAGACATATGGGAGGATTCCTCATGTGAGTGCACCACCCCACATCATCCAATCAGTCAAAGGTGTGGGGAAAAGCTTACTCTTAAAACTAAGCCTTAGGCTATAACGACCCGGCCTGCCCACAGCCTGTCCCCCAAACATATTAATATCAATGGACTTGCACGTGGACAGCGCCATATTTAACAAAGTGAGCATAATATATTTTATCTGCCCAACAGCTCTAAAAGGACTTTATTAGACCTGTGTAAGGGCAGTAGCCACAGCCACCATCACAGCCACCTGGCCCATGCAGGTTTGCATTTGATTCGAACAGACGGTAATGAAATAACAAAGCCAAGAACTGGTGGGCCATTAGCTTTAATCCTAGCTTGCACCTGGCGGGCAAGAAATACACACAGTGGGAAAACACTTCTCTTTCCATTTGGGTTCCCAAAGCCACTGACTTATCTGAGTTTCCTAGAATCAAAGGTTTGTACCTCACCAGCCTTACTCACCTCTGTTCCCCATCTCCTCTCTGCACAAACTGACTTCTCCTTCATCACTCCAACATATTGGCTGCTTCTCCTCTCCTCCATGTGGCCTTTCTCTGCTCTCCTTGTAATGCTAGTTTCAGGAACCCATAGAGCAAGCCCCTGGTCTGCCCCCATTTTATAGTGTAGAAATCAAAACCTTTAATCCAATATACAAATAAGGAAGTCTCTGATACAAAGTCATTTATCTGAGGCATAAATGTGATTCCTCAGAAGAGTGCACCACCCCACATCATGCAATAGTCAAGGGTGTGGGGAAAAGCTTAGTTTTGAAAAGCTCTTATCATTAAAAGGGTGGAAAAGGCTTAGTCTTAAAAATAAGCCTTAGGCTATAACGTCCCTGCCTGCTTACAGCCTGTCCCTCACACCCAATGCAAACTGTAAGTGAGCAAACATATATATCATATATACAAACATATTTGACCAACAACCTGCCATCCAATTTCTCCCTATTTTCCCCAGCCACAATCTAATCTACTCATATCTCTGTTGAGGTAACCTTTTCAGGCTCATTTCCCTTATTAGTCAGGGTGGGGGGTTAGCAAGAGCAGCAGCACTCACTACTTTATGATCCCATGCTTCCTCCAGCTCCCTCAAATCTGCTACCATCTGGGTAACCACGTTGATGGGCTGCCCCACATAGGGGCCCAAAATAGCCACTAGTGATCCAAAAAGAGCTGGTGCTTTAGAGAATAAGGTCCCTCATCCCTGCTGTAAACACTTCCTCATCTGATCCATGGAATCTTGGGTTGAAAGCAGCATTCTTCATACTGTTGTAAAGTGACTAGTGGGTTCCACAGAAACACCCAAGTTACAGGAAACTTTCTAGGACAGTGGTCCTTAACCTTTTTCGAAGTACCGAACCTACCAGTTTCATATGCACATTCACCTAACCCTCTTTAGTGATAAATAAAGTATGATTTTTTTCCCCCCAAATTCAAGACATAGGTATATGTTTTTTTACTGGTGCACAAAATGAGCTGTGCATGAACATCACCTTGCTCAAAGAACAAAACCAACAAAGTGCATGAACTCACAACAAATTACGGTATTACTTTATTCTGACCTCCATGGCAGAGGCTTCTCTGAACCCTTGAGACTTAACTCATTGAACCCCTAGGGTTCGATAGAACCCAGGTTAAGAACCACTGTTCTAGGAGGAGTTTATTAGCTGGCTAGCTACACTGGGCACAATCCCAAATCATGTAGTCCCCAATACAGTTCTGAACCTGCTTTTAAAGACAAAATCACATACCGGTGGGGTTGGTAAGGAGGGGCTTGTTATCTCTTTGTCTAGGGCCCTGGTTGGCAAACTGCTGCTCACGAGCCACATGCGGCTCTTTGGCCCCTTGAGTGTGGCTCTTTCTCAGAATACCGCATGCGGGCGCTACCTTGTTAAGAAATGTACCTACCTATATAGTTTAAGTTTTAAAAACTTGGCTCTCAAAAGAAATTTCAATCGTTGTACTGTTGATATTTGGCTCTGTTGACTAATGAGCTTGCCGACCACTGGTCTAGCGGTATAGGTCACTCTCATAACTTTAGGATAGAACGGTGAGTCAGAGTGTAGGAATTCTTAATTAAGATACATAAACATTCTTTTCTAAAGGCTTTTAAGAAAAGAGGAAGGGGTTTTCAGATAAGTTCTATCTTCTTTGCTCTGTGTGCCAAGTGGCCCCAGGCACCCTTTCAGAGAATTATAGGAAGTAGTTAGCCCTTCTTGTTTCTTTTCTCCCTCAGATAAAAGGGGTAGGGGGGCTTGACTTTTCCTTTTAAAATGCTAACGCTAACAGTTTTTACATTTTCTTGGCACCTTGTCACAATACCTAGTTCCTGAAGTATCTTTACTAGCTCACTATAGCAATGCCACCTACTCACTGCTCCTGGCAAGTCTCCAGCATTCTTCCAAACTGTACGAATGGTAGCCATCACCCATTCTAATAAGGTATGGTTTCCTGGGTTGTCATGGCAGTTCTGAAGATGCTGTCTCAAGGAGGAGTGTGTGGTAATGGTGGCCAATTTCTCATCTCTGTTTCAGAGACCATGATGACATCCACCCCTATGTCCCACAACAGCAGCAACCAGGCTACCAGTGGCTCAGTAGGTTTCTACCTAAATTGTGTCTCCAACTCAATCAGCTCTGCTGGGTGTAAGGACGGACCACAGAATACTCATCCACCTGTGAAGGGTGTTTTGCCTACCTCTGAGGGACTCCTGGTTGCTGGGTTTTTACCTTCTGGGTGACCACTAATTGGACTCTGAGTCTACGGATGAAAGCTTCAGCCTGAACTTCCTCCTCAGAAAAGAAGTTGGAAATGCCTGTGTTGGGCAGATAAAATATATTATGCTCACTTTGTTAAAGATGGTGCTGCCCACATGGAAGTTCGTTGATATTAATGTGGGGGGGGGGGCGGGCTGTAAGCAGGCCTTGTCATTATAGCCCAAGGCTTAGTTTTAAGAGTAAGCTTTTCCCCACACCTTTAACTGATTGGATGATGTAGGGTGGTGCACTCTAATGAAGAATCCTCCCATTATGCCTCAGATAAGTGACTTTGTATCAGAGACTTCCTTGTTTGTAGATTGGATTAAGGGTTTGGATTTCTACACTATAAGTGGGGCTGACCGGGACCTTGTTCTCTCTCGGTTCCTGAGGTTAGCATTAGAGAGGAGAGCAGATTAAGGCCACGTGGAGGAGAGGAGAAGCAGCCAAGATGGTGGAGTGCTGAGTGAGAATCCAGTTTGTGCAGTTTGTGCAGGAGGAGACGGGGAACAGAGATGAATAAGTCTGGTGAACTAGAAACCTTTGATTCTAGGAACCTTGGATAAGTCAGTAGCTTTGTGAACACTGAATGAGTGGGTTTTGGAGCCCAGTGTGTGTTTTTGCTTGCCCACTGGGTTCAAGCTAGAATTAAAGGTGGTGGCTCATCAGTTTTTGGCTCCATTGTTTTATGCAAACCTGTATGGGCCAGGTGGCTGTGATCCTGACCCTGACTACTGGCCTTACAGCCTGCTCCCACTGACTCAGAGCCACTTCACCAGCATGGATGCTGCTCCTACTCGGCACCTGCTTCAGCTTCAGCTGCTGTTGGCTCTTGGCCTGAAGCTGAGACTTGAGCTCTCGAACCCACAGTTGTTTTTCCAACAGCTGTCACTGCCAATGTCAAGCTTCCAGGGCAAATTGCAACTCATGAGCCTGTAATTCCTTCTCCAAAGACCATTCCAGTTTCTGGCGCTCTATGGCTTGGGTCTGCCATCGTGGACATTCACATGCAGGTTCTCATTGAATTCGTGCAGACAGTAAAGAAATGGTGGAGTTGAAGAATGATAGGCCATTCTGTTTATTGGTGTCTCATCAAGACAGGCAAGCCACAAGAAAATCCAAGGGGAAAGCAGAAAACCTGCTTTTCCCATAGAAGGCAAGGGATCAGGGAGGCCTCTGCAATGCTGATAGAAGGAACCGAGATAGTGAGAACTGATCTGTCTCATTTTATAGTGTAGAAATTAAAGCCTTAAGCCGATATACATATAAGGAAGTCTCTGATACAAAGCCACTTGTCTGAGGTATAAATGGAATTCCTCATAAGAGACAGTCAAAAGGGAATGGGGAAAAGCTTAGTTTTGAGAAGACCTTAGTATTAGAAGGGAGGGAAAGGCTTAGTCTTAAAACTAAGCCTTAGGGTATAATGACTTTGCCAGTTTACAGCCTGTCTCCCACACCCAAAGCGAGCAAACATATACATCATATTTACAAACTTACTTGACTAACATTCCACCCCTTTTGCTTGCTTTACAATCTTCACCACAGGTATCTTCTGTGATGGTCACTATGCGAGGAGTGGGGTATATTGCATAAACAGAAACAGTACAAACTACAGCAATAGAATTAATAAATCAAAATCTATGGGCAAAATGAGAGAGCTGTCACTGGCACCAAGAGAGGCAAATCCTTTCCCTCTGGCAGAATACAGGCCAGAGTTTTATCTGTAGACAGCAGAGTAGCTGGGACCAGAAGCCGCCCTAAGCAGGCATACCAAACCTTATTGGCTAATACACCAGCATCTGCTGGTTCTATGTGTAGTAAATAGGAAAACTCATTATTGGCCATAAAGAAATTACAAAGGTGCCCCTCATAATGCTGTCCCTCTGGGCACTGAAGGGATAATACACTTCTACCTTAGGTGGCCAGGTGCTGGTTGCCCAGGGAGTTAACTGGAGGTCCACCCCTAGCCCCTTTCCCCATGGTGCCAACAAGGCCACCCATCTCAGATGGGGGGCCTGTACAGTCCAGGGCCAACTCCATTAAAGCCATTGGCCTTTCAGAAGGGCTGCTGGGCAGGCAAGAGCACATTTCCCTGCTGTCCAAAACCTGGCTTGAGTAAAATGTCATTGGTGCGTATCTGAAACTGAATGGGGGCAGCTGCCCGATACAGGAGGTCCTCCACTGGAGCTGGGCTCCCACGTAGAGGTCTCTCAATCAAAATCCAGAGTACTGTCCATAAGTGGTGTTGGGCAGATAAAATATAATATGCTCACTTTGTTAAAGATGGAGCTGCCCACATGGAAGCCCGTCACCCAGGTGATATTATTTGCCCTTATGCCTGGAATGGGTGTGGAGGAAAGGCTATAATATAAGCAGGTCGGGTCGTTATAGCCTAAGGTTTAATTTTAAGAGTAAGCTCTTCTCCACACCCTTGACTGATTGGATGATGTAGGGTAGTGCACTCTCCTGAGGAATTCCATTATGCCTCAGATGGGTGGCTTTGTATCAGAGACTTCCTTGTTTGTAGATTAGATTAAAGGTTTGGATTTTCTATGCTATAAACGAGGGCAGACTGGGAGCTTTCTCTCAGTTCCGGGGATTAGTATAGAGAGTAGAGAAGAGTAAGGCCACATGGAGGCCAGGAGAAGCAGTCAAGATGGTGGAGTGCTGAGTGAGAAGCCAGTTTGTGCAGAGTTTGTGCAGGAGAAGATGGGGAACAGAGATGAATAAGTCTGGTGAGCTAGAAACCTTTGATTCTAGGAAACTCGGATAAGTCAGTAGCTTTGTGAGCACTGAATGAGTGGGTTTTGGAGCCCAGTGTGTGTTTTTGCTTGCCCGCCGGGTGCAAGCTAGAATTAAAGCTGATGGCTCACCAGTTCTTGGCTCCGTTGTTTCATTACCGACTGTTCGAATCTAATGCGAACCTGTGTGGGCCAGGCGGCTGTGATAATGGTGGCCCTGTCTCCTGGCTTTACAAGTGGCATGTTCATTTAGTAAGGGACCTGGTGCCTCTTTCCTGTTGCAGTCCCTGCTTAAGAGTCCATTATACCACCTGACCAGGCAGTGCGCAGTGGATAGAGCTTCGGACTGGAATGCGGAGGACCCTGGTTCAAGACCCTGAGGTCTCCAACTTGAGCTCGGGCTCATCTGGCTTGAACAAAAACCTCATCAGCTTGGACCCAAGGTCTCTGGCTCCAGCAAGGGGTTACTCAGTCTGTGAAGACCCGTGGTCAAGGCACAGGTGAGAAAGCAACCAATGAACAACTAAGGTGTCACAATGAAAAACTGATGATTGATGCTTCTCATCTCTCTTCGTTCCTGTCTATCCCTCTCTCTGACTCTCTCTCTGTTCCTGTAAAAAAAAGAAAGAAAAACTCCATTATACAGCTCAATGATACAGCAGCCTGGGAGTGGTAGGGAACATGGTATTTCCAGTCCACCCCCAGTTCTTGAGCCCATTGCCTCACCATTGAACCAGTGAAATGGGTATCATTGTCACTGTCAAGGACCAGCAGTTGCCCATATGCAGCATTCAGGCAGTCCAGAGCCTGTATGACTGCCCTTTGGTCTGGGTTATAGGCAGGGTAAGCAGCAAGCAGACCAGTGGCAGTGTAAAGCTAGTAGCCGGGGTCAGTATCACAGTGGCCTGGCCAATGCAGGTTCACATTAGATTTGTACAGTCGGTAATGAAACAACGGAGCCAAGAACTGGTGAACCATCAGCTTTAATTCTAGCTTGCACCCGGCGGGCAAGCAAAAAAACACACTGGGCTCCAAAACCCACTCATTCAGTGCTCACAAAGCTACTGACTTATCCGAGTTTCCTAGTATCAAAAGGTTTCTAGCTCACCAGACTTATTCACCTCTGTTTCCCATCTCCTCTCTGAAAGGTTGCCGGGTGCCACCGATGAATGAACGAAGAGCCTTAGTAATCAAATGAACAAAGTCAGGCTTTTATTGGGAGGACTCCGGGCGGGTTCGCAGACTCAGAATGGGAGCCCAAGAAGCCGCGCCTAACTGGTGGGGTTTGAGAGTTTTATACCCCTTCAAGATAGCTGGGGGATTTCCACTGCAGTTTAGGCCTGCAGGTGTCTTGCACAACCAGGGACGTTAACGGTTGAGGAATTTCTATTGTGTTTTTGGACAGGGTGTGTGTGCTAAAGGTTAGTAATTACAGAAATACCAAAGCTATGAGGGACTTTCCGACCCCTGCCCGGAGGGTGCTACCGGACATTCCTGGCTCTTTGGTATAGGGAGTGGTGCAATGTGGTCTTATCTGGCTACTTTCTGCTGTACGGGGGCGGAGCTGGGGAGGGGTAGGAAAGAGCCAGAGCAGTCCGTATCCGCTATGGTGGGCAGGGGTTGGTACTGTTGCAGCATCATCTGGTTGACCGCTATCATGGTGATTTCCTAAAATCGGGTCTGCAGGAAGCGAAAAAGACAAGGGGTAATCAGTAAGATTAGTCCAATTATGAAAATGGGTCCTATGAGTGGAGCTAGTAAAGAATACATGGAAGAGTTCCACCAAGAAGAGGCTTCTGCTGAGAATTTTTGCTTCTGGAGATCAGAGCTGAGTTTGTGGAGGGCTTCTACCCTGGTCTCTACAAGGCCGGATTCATTGATGTAGTAGCAACATTCTTCCCGCAGGAAGGCACAGGTGCCCCCGTGCTTGGCTGTAAGCAGGTCCAGGGCTCGCAGGTTCTATAACGAGACTTGGGCAAGAGAAGTTATTTGTCTCTGTAGGGAGGCTAGGGATGTGGCTGAATTGTCAACAGCTCTTTGGAACTGGGTCGTCAGTCGAGCGGACGTCTCTAAGGAGTATGCCAGGGCTCCTCCGCCAAGTCCGGCTGCGACTACTGAGGTAGTGAGAGATAGTCCGACTACAAGGAAGAGGAATGCTGCCCGTTTTTGCCTTAAATGAACTCGGCAGGGGTGTAGATGGTTAGTTGAGGAGTTAAAGTCACTGGAAGGCAGAGGAGGGTGGGATTGATTGGATAGGATAGATTTTTTTGAGAGAGTATGATTGCACCAGAAGAAAAAGCTGCTCGGGGCAGCCAGATTCTGAGTAAGGTTAATGGTGCAGTTGCATTGGGTGTGGTTGGAGGAACTATAGCAAAGTGGAAATTGTTGAAAAGTTGGGAGTATATATAAGCTGACCCCTGGCAAAGGTGGGAATTAGTAAGCCTTGTGTTTTAAGTTTGGTGATGATGGGCAAGAGTCCTATCCTATGGGTGTGTGAGATAGGAAACTGTGGGCGGTTGGGGAAAGAAGATGGGTCCTTGAGTTTGATCAAGACAGGAGTGTGGTGTGAGGCTACAGTGGGGGTACCCGTATCCCAGACCTTAGGGTCCACCCCAGGTAGAAGCTGGACCCTGGGGTCTGAGTCAGGTTCAGGATTGGGACCTGGCACTAGTGCTAGTAAGAAGGCCTGCTTGGGGGAGAATGAAATACTTGCCCAGAGTTTGGACTGAATGTCTCTCCCCAGGAGGGGAACTGGGCAGGAGGGTATGACTAGGAAGGAGTGAGAGAAAGGGTGACCCTCAAATAGGCAATTAAGGAGGGTCGTCCGTCGTGGGGTCAAGGGCAATCCATCGATTCCCATGACCGAGACCTGGGAAGGAACTGTAAGGCCCGAATGAGAGGGAAGGACAGAGTAGGTAGCCCCCATGTCTATTAAAAAGGAAACAGACTTACCCGCTACCTGGAGTGTAGCCCTGGGCTTGGTGAAGGTAACCGGAGTCGGAGAGCCAGGGCCCCCTCAGTCGTCTATCAAGCCCAGCAGTTCTGAGACCGGAAATGCCTGGTTCTCAGCTCCTCGGCATTGAGATGCCGGAGGCTGAGCCAGAGTCGGGCAGTCTGACTTCCAGTGGCCCATTAGTTTGCATTGTGGGCAAGGCTTGGTGGGGGGCCTTGGTTGCGGATGGGCCTTGGCCCAGTGGCCCTCTTTGCTGCATTTAAAATAAGCGCCCGGTGGTGTGCGCTGTCCTCCCTTGGAGGTTGGCTTCTTTGTCGGTTTCCCTACCAGCCGGAGGGCCGCTACCAGGGTTTGGGTCTGGAGACTAATCTTCTGTTGTAACCGTGCCTCCCAGGCCACTTCAGCCGTTTCCTCTCAGGCGTTAAAAACTTTAAAAGCCATTTTCACCAGGTCTTAGATGGGAATCTCAGGGCCCTCTTTAGCCTTTTTTAGTTTTTTTCTAATATCTGGGGCCGCCTGGAAGATAAAGTGAGAGGCTAAGACTGTGGCCCCATTGCGGGACTCCGGGTCTAGGCGGGTATAATGAACTAGGGCCTCTTGAAGGCGGTTTAGGAAAAGAGCTGGGTTTTCTTCGGGAAGTTGGGTAATTTCCCTCAGTTTATCATAATTTACAACCTTGTTAGAAACTGCATCCATAACTCTGATTAAGTATCAGAGCATAAGGTTTTGACGAGGGATGTTGGACCCTTGGCCAGGTTGATAACTCCAATTGGGGTCTTCCCCGGGGACCACCTCTGTGCCAAGGGGGATGTGGTCATCTACTAGATGGTCCCTGTCTGCCTGCTGTCTGGCGGCAGTGAGGATGCGTTCATGTTCCTCAGGGGTGAGAGTGGAGGTACAAATTACTTTAATGTCATACCAGGTCAGGTCATATGTCTGAGTCAAGTACCAGAATTCCTTAATGTAGGTTGAGGGGTCGGCTGAGAAAGATCCTAGCCGTTTCTCAATCTGTGAAAGGTCTTGGAGGGAAAAGGGGACATGTACCCGAACTAGGCCCTCTGCCCCAGCTACTTCGCGGAGAGGGGCGAGGACAATGGATGATGATTGGAGACTGTGTGACCTGGTATGAGCTGCTACGGGAGAGGGGAGAGGATTGGCGTGAGGTGGGGCAGAAGGAACCAGAGGGGTGGAAGGAGCCAGAGGGGCGGAAGGAGCCGGAGCCTGGCCCGGGTCTGGGGGGTTCTCCCGGGGGAGATCCGGAGGAGGAGATAGGTGGTCAGGAAGGTCATCAGGTAGAGAGTAAGGAGGGGGGTCTTGGGGCGGAGCTTTGGGAGGAGGGGAGGTCTGGGCTAGAAGAATTTAGAGAGTGGAACAGTGGGAACAGAGATCGGGGCAGGAATGAAGATCCCAGAAAGTCTGAACATATGGGACCTCAGGGTCTTTTCCTGTGCGCCGGCAAAAATTGTCTAGGTCCCGGAGGACGTTAAAGTCAAAAGTACCCATAGGCGGCCAGTGAGACCGGTTATCTAGGGTATATTGAGGCCAGGCGACCTGTGACAGGAAGATGAGTTTCTTTTTGCGAAGTGTCTGAGTGTATCCCAATTTAGAAAAGTTTATAAGAAGACATCCTAGAGGAGTCTTTAGGTCTATTTTGGACTTAGAGTTCCCCATAATTTAGTAGTCCTTTGGACCCCAACGTGTCGGAGGAGAAAGGATATGAGGGAGGCGTCCCTTCCAAATATCCGTCCCTGGACAGGAATAGAGGAGCGAGTGAAAGGTGTCCCTTTCAATCGAACCCCCTATCAAGACTCCAGGAGTTGGCATGGGGAGGGCCTCTCGGCTCAGCCGAGTCTAGGACGAGAAACCCCGGCGGAGACACAGGGGTCCAGTAAGACAGAGAGGTAATCGAATTACTCACGATTGAAAGTCACTCTCACAGGGAACTCTGAATTCAAAGCGACGGGCGGCACGAGGCAGGGGGAGAGAGAGGGGGGACTCTCGCTCCGGCCTGTGGGGGCCGGGGCGTGTCGCAAAGCCCCTCTCCTGGGTTTTGGCACCAAATGAAAGGTTGCCGGTTGCTGCTGCTGAAGGAATGAAGAGCCAAAGTAATCGAATGAGCAAAGTCAGGCTGTTATTGGGAGGACTCAGGGCGGGTTCGCAGACTCGGAATGGGAGCCCAAGAAGCCGCGCCTAACTGGTGGGGTTTGAGAGTTTTATACCCCTTCAGGATAGCTGGGGGATTTCCACTGCGGTTTAGGCCTGCAGGTGTCTTGCGCAACCAGGGACTTTAATGGTTGAGGAATTTCTATTGTGTTTTTGGACAGGGTGTGTGTGCTAAAGGTTAGTAATTGCAGAAATACCAAAGCTATGAGGGACTTTCTGACCCCTGCCCGGAGGGTGCTACTGTACACTTTCTAAACAAACTCTGCACAAACTGGCTTCTTCCTCAGCATTCCACCATCTTGGCTGCTTCTCCTGGCCTCCATGTGGCCTTAATCTGCTCTGCTTTCTAATACTAACCTCAGGAACCAAGAGAGAGCAAGCTACTGGTCTGTCCCACTTTATACTGTAGAAATCCAAACCCTTAATCCAATCTACAACAAGGAAGTCTCTGATACAAAGTCACCCATCTGAGGCATAATGGGATTCCTCAGGAGAGTGCACCACCCCACATCATCCAATCAGTCTAGGGCGTAGAGAAGAGTTTACTCTTAAAGCTAAGCCTTAGGCTATAACGACCCGGCCTGCCCACAGCCTGTCCCAGAACACACATTAATATCAACGAACTTCCATGTAGGCAGCGCCATCTTTAACAAAGTGAGCATAATATATATTTTATCTGCCCAACAGGCAGTATTGTTGTAAAGTACCCAATGCACAGTTTCATGGGTTTTCGTAGAGACACTGTAAAGCCAGTAGTCAAGGAGGTGAATAAGTCTGGTGAGCTAGAAACCTTTGATTCTAGGAAACTCGGATGTCAGTAGCTTTGTGAGCACTGAATGTGTGGGTTTTGGAGCCCAGTGTGTGTTTTTGCTTGCCCACTGGGTGCAAGCTAGAATTAAAGCTGATGGCTCACCAGTTCTTGGCTTCTGTGTTTCATTACCGACTGTTCGAATCTAATATGAACCTGCGTGGGTCAGGCGGCTGTGATAGTGGCCTTGACTACTGGCCATAGATTTGGCGTAGTTGGCAGGATTTGATACAGATGGCATGGAGCCACCACCACCTTTGAGTGGTGGAGTAGAGGACTGGTTGCTGTTTTGGTTTCCGATAGCTGTTTTCTGGGGGACTGTTGGCTGGCTGACTTTTACAGTCATGTGTGAGGAAACTGAGAGCTCTATGAAAGAGGCTGCCCAGAACCTGCAAACCGAGCAGCGGATGGAGCTGGAGGAAATGTGGGAGAAAGAGATGCCGACCCAGGAGCTGGAGGAAACGTGGGAGAAAGAGATGCTGACCCTGGAGCTGAAGGAAGCGCTGGAGGAGGAGGCCAACAAGGTTTGTGAGATTCGCCTGGAAATGGAGCAGATGCTGGAGAAGGAATCACAGGTTCGTGAGTTGGAGATTGCTCTGGATGTTGTGGAGAGCCAGCAGCGGCATGAGGCCGGGGCTGAGGCCGGGGTTGGAGCTGGAAGGCCTGCTGAGCTGAAGGTAGCAGTGCCCCGGAGATCAAGCCCAGCAGCAGGAGCTGGTGTTTTCAGTTCCTCTTTGAAGGATGAGGAGAATCAAGCTGGAGTTGCAATCTGCAGTCTCCAGACGGTGAGAGCCCACCAGCAAGGAGCTTCTACTACAGCACTGGTAGGTCTGCGATTTTGGGACATAGTGGTGGATGCCATCATGCTCCCCAGAGCAGAGATGGAAATGCTGACTGCCATTGCCACATGCTTTTCTTTAGGACAGTGTGAGACTTGCCATGATGGCAGGAATGAGGGGGGAGGTTAAAGCCCTATGTGTGTGGACTGATTTCCTGGACTATGACCGGCTGGGCACAAGCTCCTTTGTTGAATGGACTTATGGATTTTGGACAATGTGAAATACCCTGATGGGGGTGGGAATGGCTTTGCTGGAGGCCCTCCTGCCCCAAGAAGCTTTTCCCATGGCTTGGGAAAAGGCCGAGGACATTTTGCGCTTTTGGCAAAGTGCTCAGAGATTGGTGAAATGTATCTTTGTAATTGTTGAAATTGTATGATTTGTGCTATTGCTGTAATTTGTGTAATGTACTTAATTTCCTTGTATAAGAATGCCAGTGGTGTAAATTGTGGGTAGTAAAGTGAGCATAGGGGTGGATTGTTCGGCAGATAAAATATAATATGCTCACTTTGTTAAAGATGGTGCTGCCCACATGGAAGCCTGTCACCCAGGTGATATTATTTGCCCTATGCTTGTGATGGCTGTGGGGGAAAAGTTGTAATGTAAGCAGGCCGGGTTGTTATAGCTTAAGGCTTTGTTTTAAGAGTAAGCTCTTCTCCACACCCTTGACTGGTTGGATGATGTAGGGTGGTGATGTAGGGAGGAATCCCATTATACCTCAGATGGGTGACTTTGTATCAGAGACTTCCTTGTTTGTATAATTGGATTAAAGGTTTTGAGTCTGCTATAAAGTGGGAGAGAACAGTAGCTTGATCTCTCTCTTGGTTCCTGAGGTTAGTATTAGAGAGGAGAGCAGAGTAAGGCCACGTGAAGGCCAGGAGAAGCAGTCAAGATGGCAGAATGCTGAGGGAGAAGCCAGTTTGTTAAGAGTTTGTGCTGGAGGAGATGGGGAACAGAGGTGAATAAGTCTGGTGAGCTAGAAACCTTTGATTCTAGGAAATTCGGATAAGTCAGTAGCTTTGTGAGCACTGAATGTGTGGGTTTTGGAGCCCAGTGTGTGTTTTTGCTTGCCTGCCGGGTGCAAGCTAGAATTAAAGCTGATGGCTCACCAGTTTGTGGCTCCTGTGTTTCATTACTGACTATTCGAATCTAATGTGAACCTGCGTGGGTCAGGCGGCTGTGATAGTGGCCTTGACTACTGGCTTTACAGACACCAAGTCCAGATGAGTTTTGAAGAGTTTCATTAAAGGAGGAAATTTATTAAATATGCTGGCCACATATAGCTTACATGGGTCAGCGGCCCCAAATTGTGTGCGTCTATAATAGTCTAGAGGCTGGTTATATACCCTTAATTATACATGGGCAGGGAAAAAGCCTGACATCACGGCATAAGCTTTTTATTTCTTAAAGTTATTTTTATGTACTCATTTTAGAGAAGAGCAACAGAAAGAGATAGAGAGAGAATAGGGGGGAGGAGCAGGAAGCATCTACTCCCCTATATGCCTTGACTGGAGTTTTGAACCAGAAACCTCAGCATTCCAGGTTGACGCTTGATCCACTGAGCCACCACAAGTCAGGCATGGCATAAGTTTATAACCTTTGTTTTCACCTATACATGTTTGGGAAAAGGATGAAGGGGGGGATGGAACACAATTCATTAGCAAGTTTATAACATTTGTCTATAGGATTCATAAAAAGATGTTTTTACACATTATAATGGTAAAAATGTCACTTTACATATTAAAAGATATTCCTATAGTTTCTAGTGTTCATTTGCTATTTCTTTGTCCAGAGATACATACATTAACTACATGCTTTAAGGAGGGGACAGGTAGTTTCCATGAGGACAAATGTCTGTAAATGGCCCATTAATATAAGAAAACGTTTACTTTAATCTTTTTCTTCCTGCACCTGGCTAGCTATTCACTCACTTCCTTATAGGTGTGAGGGGAGGTCAGAGAATCCCAATCTCCTTTCCCTCTGCATTTACAATACAATGATACTGGCCATCCTGGTTTTATGCTAATCACACAAGTACAAAGATCATTTACAAAATCTCTCTGCCCAAATTAATAAAATGTTCTTTAAACTTCCTAAAATATTAATATTAATTTTGTAGCTTTTGGTACCTTACAACAGTATCTACACAAGTGACTACATACTGGTACCCTTCTGACTTTGGTAAGGGTCCAATGATGTCTTTCTGTCATCCTGTCAGTGGAACATGACTCCTCTGGATCTGTCCAGGTGACACCAGTGGTCTTCGTGGGTGCTCCTTGGAACATACTGCACATTGCTCACAGGCTGCAAGTGCCTCTGCATAGGACACAGGCAAGTTCCATGCCTTAACCGTAGCCCACAGAGTTTTCTGTCCCGCATAGAGCAGGCGCTGGTGGAGCCATTGCGCCACATCACCCGTAGGTGTTGTAAGGTACCAAAAGCTACAGAATTAATATTAATATTTTAAGAAGCTTGAAGAACATTTTATTAATTTGGGCTAGGTGTGCAGAGAGATTTTGTAAATGATCTTTGTACTTGTGTGATTAACATAAAATCAAGAAGGCCGATGGCATTGTGTTGTAAATGCAAAGGGGAAGGAGACATGGATTCTCTGACCTTCCACCACACCTGTGGGGAAATGAGTGAATAGCTAGGCAGAGAAAGATTAAATTAAACCTTTTCTTATATTAATGGTCCATTTACAGGCATCTGTCCCCATGGAAACTACCTCTCTCCTCCTGAAAGCATGTAGTTGATGTATGTATCTCTGGACAAAGGAATAGAAAATGAACACTAGAAAATATAGGAATGTCTTTTAATATGTAAAGTGACATTTTTACCATTGTATTTACCTTGTAAGTTTTAATGTGTAGAAACGTCTTATTTTTTTTTTTACAGGGACAGAGAAAGTCAGAGATAGGGATAGATAGGGACAGACTGATAGGAACGAGGAAAGATGAGAAGCATCAATCACCACTTTTTCGTTGAGACACCTTAGTTGTTGATTGATTGCTTTCTCGTATGTGCCTTGACCGCGGGCCTTGAGCAGATTGAGTAATTTCTTGCTTGAGCCAGCGACCTTGGGTCCAAGCTGGTGAGCTTTTTGTTCAAGCCAGATGAACCCGTGTTCAAGCTGGCAACCTCGGGGTCTTGAACCTGGGTCCTCCACTTCCCATTCTGACACTCTATCCACTATGCCACCACCTGGTCAGGCTCTTTTTATGAATTCTATAGACAAATGTTATAAACTTGCTAATGAATTGTGTCCCATCCCCCTTTTCATCCTTATCCCAAACCTGTGTAGGTGATAACAAAGGTTATAAGCTGATGTCAGGCTTTTTCCCTGCCCATGTATAATTAAGAGTATATAACCAGCCCCTAGACTATTATAGAGGCACAAGATTTTGGACGTTGCCCCATGTAAGCTATATGCGGACAGCATATTTAATAAATTTCCTCCTTTAACAAAACTATTCAAAACTTATCTGGACTGGGTGTCTCTACATGAACTTGATGAAATGAGGTACAGTGCCTTTCAGAATTTGGGGTGCAACACTTTATAACATATGGGGGCTCGTCTGGGATCCGGTGTTTTGCATCACTGGATAGAGATACCCCAAATCGGATGGACTCTCTGCTGAGATGCCCGGCCCCACTTGAATTTTGAGGAGAGCCACCACCTGAGACATTCCAGGGCTCCTGGTCTTCCTGTGGGGTCCAGACAGTTCTCTGTAGACACACTGGTTCCCAAATTCGACAATTTGGATAATTTGGCAGAGAACTCAAGGAGGTAGGTAAAGCAACTCTTTTTGCTTTACTGAATTTTCTAGCTTTCCTCTGAACTCTTGCTTTTGCTTCTTTATGTTTTGGGGTACAGCGAAATAGATCAGACATGGTCAGCATGTTCGCAGTATGCTCTCCAATACTGAGACGTTGATGGAGAGTTTCTAGGTCCTGCCTCGGACTCCAGGGGATATTTGCTCGTACTCTAGAGGGACATTAGTGAGAACTGAGTTGGACCAGGTCCACCAGTTCTGCCTCGGGCCTTCAGAGATGTTGGGTTCTCTAGAAAATTACAGTGTGTCCGTAAAGTCATGGTGGACTTTTGACCGGTCACAGGAAAGCAAGAAAAGACGATAGAAATGTGAAATCTGCACCAAATAAAAGGAAAACCCTCCCAGTTTCTGTAGGATGATGTGGCAGCATGTGTGCATGAACAGATAATGATATAATACTGTGTATACAGCGGAGCAACCCACGGCCATGCCAGTCGAGATGTGGATGGTACAGAGGAAAGTTTAGTGTGTTCTGTGGCTTGCTAAATTCAAATCCGTGACCACAGTGAAACGTGAATATCGGCGCATTTATAACAAAGTGCCACCACATAGAAATAACATTACTCGGTGGGATAAGCAGTTGAAGGAAATCGGCAATTTTGTGGAGAAACCCAGTTCTGGTAGGCCATCAGTCAGTGAAGAGTCTGTAGAGGCTATACGAGATAGCTACTTAAGGAGCCCTAAAAAATCTGTGCGTGTGTGTGCTTGACAATTACACCTAAGCAAGAAGTGTTAAAGAAACGTCTCTGTTTTACAGGGTACAAATTGTGGCTGTTGCACACTATAAAACTGGCGGATAGACCCACATGATGTGCGTTTGCTACAGATATGCTTCATGAGATCGACAATGATGCAAGATTTTTGCAGAAGATTGTGTTTAGTGATGAGGTGACCTTCCATATCTGTGGACATGTTCATCGCCATAACGTCCGAATATGGGCTGCTGAACATCCTCATGCCTACGTTGAGTACGAACTAACACCCCTAAAGTGAATGTGTGGTGTGGCCTGATGCATGATAAGGTGATAGGCCCATATTTTTTTTCGTAGAGCAGTCTGTGATGGCAAACACCTATCTTGACATGTTAGAATTGTATGCAGTGCCACAATTTCCAGTAGGTGTCATCTTTCAACAGGACGACACTCCTCCACACTATGCCACCATTGTTCATGAGTTTCTGGATAGAACATTCCCCCGGCGGTGGATAGGTAGGGGTTCTGTCAAGCCAGGGCCACCACGATGCCCGGATATGACGCCCTTAGACTTTTACTTTTGGGGTTATGTGAAGAAACATGTGTACATTGAATGTATCAATGACATTAATCACTTAAAACAGAGAATCACAGACGTTATTCACTCTGTTACACCAGACATCCTTACCCATGTGTGGCAAGAACCTCACTATCGTTTGGATGTGTGTAGGGCAACAAATGGAGCCCACATCAAACTGCACTGAATAGGTATAAAACTGGGAGAGTTTTCCTTTTATTTGGTGCAGATTTCACATTTCTATTGTCTTTTGCTGCTTTCCTGTGACTGGTCAAAAGTGCACCATGACTTTATGGACACACTGTATTAATGGGGACTTTGTTTGTGTTCTAGCAAGGCATAGTGGAGATTGAGTTTGTCCAGGATTAGTCAGTCTCGCATCGCACTGAATCAGTGAAGAATGAGCTAATCTGGATTGATTAATATCACCTCGGACTTTCAGAGACTTCTCTGTGTTTGTTGAGATCTCAGTCTTTGTTTTAATGTTTTCTGTCTAAAACCCCTGGTTAAGAAATCTCTGGTGCTGCAGGCTGCATGCACCTGAGAGGCCACGAGGGGGAGCCCTTTCCTCGTCTATGAGGCTTTGTCTTTGTTTATCAAATTATCCGATATTATTTAATTGAAATAGCCAGAACAGGCGGTGGCTCAATAAATAGAGCATCGGAATGGGATGCAAAGGACCCAGGTTTGAGACCCCAAGGTTGCCAGATTGAGCACGGGCTCATCTGGCTTGAGAAAAAAAAAAAAAGCTCACCAGCTTGAACCCAAGGTCACTGGCTAAAGCAAGGGGTTACTTGGTCTGCTGAAAAGGCCTGTGGTCAAGGCATATATGAGAAAGCAATCAATGAACAACTAAGGTGTCGCAATGAAAAACTGATGATTGATGCTTCTCATCTGTCTCCATTCCTGTCTGTCTGTCCCTATCTATCCCTTTCTCTGACTTTCTCTGTGTCTGTGAAATAGAGCTTGCATTGTTTGTTTGTGTATGTCTTTGTTCAATGTCTAAATATGTCTGTTTGAGTCTTTTGTATCAAAATTGGAAGCTTCTGACTAAAAAGCAATCTTAAGCGGCGAATTGTTGTTCTCTCTTTGTTCTTAAATTAGCTTCAGGTGCTCTGTTAGGCTTCTCCTCTGAGGAAATTATTCTCTTCTCTTGGCTTCTTCACCTTGTCTTGTGTAATAATTAATATCTCTATAGTCAAACAGCCTTTTATTCTGGGTGCTAGTTAATTATCTGTCTTATCTTTTTGTTTTTATCGGTACACTAATTTCTGAATTTTTCTGAAGTAGTTTTGACTTTGTAATTAGTAACCTTGGCTATTAAATATGGGAGGAGGGGCCAGTCCACAGAAGACCCCATTAAGTTGTCTTTTAAAGCAATTTCAAGAAGTTTATGAAGACAACTGTGGGTATGGAATTAAATGGTCTAAGAGAAGGCTTTGTACTCTCTGTGAATCAGAATGGCCAACTTTCAGGGTTAAATGGATGAAAGCTGGAACTTTTAATCCCCAGATAGTAAAAACAGTCTGGAATATAGTAACTGAGGATCCAGGCTACCCTAATCAGTTTCCATACATTGATCAATGGCTAAATTTAATATTAAATCTGTCACAATGGCTAAAAGCTTGCTTGATACAGAGAGGGTGCCACGTTTTCCTAGTCAGGCCAGATTTAAGACTAAAGCAAGAAGGGAATATAAGGAATGCCCCAGGACTTCCTGAGAAAAATAAGCTGCCACCCTTCGTTAGGTCAAAAGCTAGAGCCCCTGAGCCTACACAGCAGCTACAGAAGGAGGTTATAACTTCCACTGTTACATCCCCTCCCCACACTAGGAGTGGATCAGAGTATGGGCAGGGAAGGGATCCTATCTTGCCACTTAGGGAAGCCACCCCTTTGGAAACTAACCTCGACCATGAGGAAAGGCCCTTCCTTATGTATGTCCCATTCTCCACCAGTGATCTATATAATTGGGAAAGCCAAAATCCTCCATTCTCAGAGAAGCCTCAAGCTCTAATAGGGCTTAGAGAATCTGTCTTATAAACTCTCAGACCTACCTGGGAAGACTGCCAGCAACTTTTAAATACCCTCTTTACTTCAGAAGAGAGGGATAGAATTAGAGAGGAAGGTAAAAAGGCAGTCCTAGGGCCTGGAGGGGGATCAATAGAGGAAAATAGGGACAGCATCAAAGCAGCTTTCCTCTCCACTAGACCTAAATGGGGACACGACTCCCAGGAGGGAAAAGCCTCGTTGGACACTTTTCACTGGAATCTCTTATCAGGACTAAAGGCTGCGGGCTGAAGACCCACCAACCTCTCAAAAGTTGCTGGAATTATCCAGGATCCGCAGAAATCCCCTGCCACATTTTGAATGCCTTTGTGAAGCATACCGGGTGTATACCCCCACAGACCCGGATGCTACCAAGAACGGTGTGGCTATTAATTTGGCTTTTGTGACCCAGTCAGCCTCAGATATTAAAAATAAACTTCAAAAGCTAGAAGGGTTTGAGGGCATGAGTAAGTCCCAGTTAATTTTAATAGCTCAGAATGTTTTTCATAATAGGGAGACAATTGAGGTAAAACAAGTTAAAGTAGTAGTAGCAGCACTCCAAGAGAGAAACTCTTTTAAGGATAAGGGACCCCCAAGGGAGCAAAATAGAGAAGAAAGTAATTCGAGGAAGAATAGGACTTGGCTAGAAGAGAATCAATGCACATATTGTAAGAAAGAGGGACATTGGAAAAAACATGTCCCACATTACAAACAGCCAAGGAAAGTTCTAAGGTCCTAAATCTTGAGGACTGAAGGAGCCAAGGTCTTTTCCGTTGAACCCCCGGGAGCCCTTAGAAAGTTGGACGCGACTTTGGGACTAAGCCCTGAGCCTCGCCCCTGCTGCTATCCTGTGCTTGGCCAGGCTAGGGTTCAGTCAGCCCTTGGGTTGTGCAAAGAGGGACAGGCACATCGAATGCCTCTTCCTTTTCCTCTCTCCTAAGAACTCTGTTTGGCAAACTGCCATTTGCAAACAGGCCACATAAGGCCTTTTTGCCCTCTTAGGTATAGCTCCAATGCAGTGCCAAGTGCGGGCTTTGCCTCAGTAGGGAAGATGCCTACATGTATAGTTTAAATTTAAAAATTTGGCTCCTAAAAGAATATTCAGTTATTGTGCTGTTAGTAATGGGCTCTATTAACTAATAGGTTTTCTGACCACTGGGTTAGGGTAGTAACTTTTTGTTCCCCTACTATTGTGTGAAAAAAGTATTTTCCATGTTAAAATGTATGTGTTATTTCGAAGGCCTTTTATTAATTCTTTTATTTACTGTTTTATAGCCTTGTGATACTGAAATCTTAGTTTAAATATTAAGAATTATTAATAATGTCTTTTTATGTAATGTTTAGCTTATTGTCATTTTGCAACAATATTGTTCAATGCTATGTAATATAAGGAAAGGAGTCATATCCTGGAACTCCTGCAAATCTATTTTATCATGCTTTTGTTAAAATTTCTTTTGAATACTGAATAACTGAGTTATTCAGCAGCAAAGAGACTCTGGAATTCTAAAGGAGACACCAAAAACAACCACAACAAAAAACTGATTTAATCTAGCTAATAACGCTGTTTTTGTCTTTTTCCAAGAGTTTTTATATAGATAGAAAAGGGCTCTCAAGCCCCTCAGCAAGATCTTCTGAGCATAGAGTTTAAGGTCTATAATGACCAAGATAGAAACAGAAAAGGCAAATAAGGCCCAAAAGAGATCAGGAAAATACCAGCTTTTGGCATACACCCTGAAAGTCTCCAGAACCCCGAAGGGGCTTCATAGGATTCCATCAGGGCCCTGTTTCAAGAGTGGAAAGAAAGGTCATTGAGCTGAGGCCTTCCAGGCTTCTCGGCCCCACCGATGAACATGCCTTTGCTGTGAAAAAAAGGGACATGAGAAGGTAAGCTGCCCCCTTGCTCCATGGAGGGAGGGTTCAGTCTCTTCCAGCCCTTTCCAGCTATCTGTGACCTGACCATGCCCAGCCTGCTGGGACTTGCCACTGAAGAATTAAAGGTTGGCCCCCATCTCATGACACCGTTTACGAGCCTAAGGTATTTCTTCCAAGCAGCAGGTAAAACTGATCTCATTTCTGTAAACACAAGGGCCATTTACTATACCTTGCCTTAATATCTGAGTTTTATTTATCCCTTGAAGATCTCTGTTGTGGGTATTGATAGTCTTATTTTCTGTTGCTTTATTTAATGTATAGTGTCTCCTTTATTCTTCTTGTCTAAATGCCCCATGCCTATTTTAGGCTGGGTTCTGCTCCTAATTCCAGCTAGAAACATTAATCATTGGGACAGACTCTAGCTGTAAAGTATAGAATGTGACCACAACTCCAATGCCCTGTGGACTTTTTTATTTTTTTTTTTAATTTATTTTTATTTCTCCTATGATTTTTTTTTTTCCCAGAGACAGAGTCAGAGAGGGGAATAGATAGGGACAGACAGATGGGAACGGAGAGAGATGAGAAGCATCATTAATCAGTTTTTTGCTGCGACACCTTAGTTGTTCATTGATTGCTTTCTCATATGTGCCTTGACCGCAGGCCTTCAGCAGACCGAGTAACCCCTTGCTGGAGCCAGCGACTTTGGGTCCAAGCTGGTGAGCTTTTGCTCAAACCAGATGAGCCCACGCTCAAGCTGGCAACCTCGAGGTCTCGAACCTGGCTCTTCCACATCCCAGTCCTGGTCAGGCACCACCGCCTGGTCAGGCGCCTTGTGGACTTTTCCTGAATGTGTGTAACTCCTGCTTTTTAGGACATTTCTTAGACTGAAATAAAAATTAGGTTACATTTGTAAATAATATAAAGTAGCAATAATATCAACATAGATTCAGTGAAATTACATTAACGTGTTAAGAACATTTGTGACTGTAAGAATTTTATTTTGGATCTTGTTATATTAGTTAGAACTTTGTTTCATTTAATAATCTAATAGGCTTTAGTCACTTTATTGTATTAGGAAACTTGTTATAATATTTGTTAACATTAACTGTTTGAATCTTATTGTTTGTTCTATATTTTTCCAGTCTGCCTCAAAATCGGAACATAGTAATTCAAATGAATAGATGCCACCCAGAACCAGTGGGGTTTGGGGACCCTTATTGCCAAAGGTTTATTCGAAACCAATTAGAAAAGCTTTAAAAACAGGTAAGAAAGGAGTTTCCTCAGGTAAACATTTAGAAATATTTAGAAATAAACTTTAATAAAACAATTGACAATTGTTAGGAAATTGCTATCTATGGTTCTTTCCAGGTTTAGCTTGCCCATTTTAGTATTGGATCTGCATTTGTGTCCAGTCTCAAAACGAGTAGGAAAGAAACCCAATATTAATTAGAAACTAATTTGAACTTACATTGTGCCCACAGGTACCCAAAGGTTCAAGGCAAATAAAATGCATGAATCAAATAGTAAAAGAAATGTAACCACCTCTTTCCTAAGTACTTGCAGGATTTGCAGGATCTACAGGTTACTCAGCAAACTGTTCAAAAGACTGTCAAAGAGGCACTTCCAGTGTTATTAAGAGATCCAGTGCATCACCCAGGGACTAGCTCCCATGTGGACGGGTCCACACACCGTGATCCTGACAACTTCCACTGCTGCCAAAATAGAAGGCGTGCCTTATTCCAACCACAAACTGGAGGCTGGTTGTTCTATGTACGGCGAATGTAAGAAGAAACCAAGGACTCTTTTTAATCAGACTTTGGGAAAGGGGAAGCTAGGGTAAAAAGAAAGCCAACTTAATCATCACAAAGGTTAAAAGTTTTAAAATTAAGAGTTCTGACTAAAGGTAAAATATTATAAAAGCCAGTGTAAAGACAGTAGTCACGGCCACCATCACAGCAGCCTGGCTCATGCAGGTTTGCATTAGATTCGAACAGACGGTAATGAAACAACAAAGCCAAAAACTGGTGAGCCATCAGCTTTAATTCTAGCTTGCACCCAGCGGGCAAGCAAAAACACACACTGGGCTCCAAAACCCACTCATTCAGTGCTCACAAAGCTACTGACTTATCTGAGTTTCCTAGAATCAAAGGTTTCTAGCTCACCAGACTTATTCACCTCTGTTCCCCATCTCCTTCTCCAGCACAAACTCTGCATAAACTGGCTTCTCCCTCAGCACTCTGCCATCTTGGCTGCTTCTCCTGGCCTCCATGTGGCCTTCATCTGCTCTCCTCTCTGATACTAACCTCAGGAACCGAGAGAGCAAGCTACTGGTCTGTCCCACTTTATAGTGTAGAAATCCAAACCCTTAATCCAATCTACAAACAAGAAAGTCTCTGATACAAAGTGTCACCCATCTGAGGCATAATGGGATTCCTCAGGAGAGGGCACCACCCCACATCATCCAATCAGTCAAGGATGTGGGGAAAAGTTTACTCTTAAAACTAAGCCTTAGGCTATAACGACCCAGCCTGCTTACATTATAGCCTTTCCCCCACACCCATCTCAAGCATAAGGGCAAATAATATCACCTGGATGATGGGCTTCCATGTGGGCAGTGCCATCTTTAACAAAGTGAGCATATTATATTTTATCTGCCCAACAGCCAGTTAGTTTTATGTAAATCGAAAAAGGTTGTACAATTTATAGAGAATCAATTAGTAATATTTGTTTTTTTAGTGAACTGTATTGCTATTAATGCTGTCTGTTAAATATCTGTGACACGTTATAAGTTAATATTCCTAGACAACAGCCTTATTTATGCTCTTTAGTAAATTAAGTCAAAGATTTGACTTAGGAAATAGAACCAGTGGGGATTGTTGTAAGGTGGCCCGTGCCACCTTGATAGCTCTCTTAGCTGCTGCAAATGAACCTTGCGCCTGCTCAGTCCAATCCCAATGAACCCCCTTCCGAACAAGGGGTGTAGTAACTGAACCAAATGGGGTATAAATGCTCGCCAATACCCCGACAAACATAAGAATTCCTGTAACTGTTTTACCGTAGTGGGCATGGGGTATGCTTGGATCTTATCTATAACTGCGTCAGGGATAACTTTTGTCTTACCCAACCAGACAACTCCCAAGAATTTAACAGATAACCCAGGTCTTTGTAATTTGTTCTTGTTGACTGCCCAGCCACATGCTTTCAAATGGAATAGCAGTCTATGGACTACTTGTTCCAATTCTGGAAGAGAATCACTAGTTAACATAATATCATCAATATAATGATACATGTGAACTGCCTCTGGCTGTTTCCATTTAGCCAGGTCAGCAGCCACCAGCCAATGGCACAAGGTGGGGCTAATGCAAATAGCCCTGGGGTAATACTGTAAAGGTCCATTGTCTCCCTTCCCAACTGAAGGCAAATTGGTCTTGACTCTGCAGCTACATCAATAGAGAAGAAAGCATTGACCAAATCTGTCACAAAGTGATATGTCCCCAACTCATGGGAACTCAGACCCCAGACTTTTGCCTAGAGCCACCCACAACTAAACTTTTCAGAAATCCTTGGGAGAATAGCGACTGTTCATCAGCCAGTGAGATTTCACCACATCATAATTGCTCACCTACCCTAGAGGACCCCTTTAAATACCTCTCACTTGGTTTAATTTGCATGACTCCTCTGGCCTCTGTACCGCGGGACCGGAGGACCTCATTGGGCAGGATGTGCGGTACTTAATAAACTTTTTTATTCCACAATTTGTGGCTCCCAGCTCCTCTTCCTTCTTTCTCGGTGGGGAAAATTACCTTACACCGTGTGTCCTTGCAACACTGCCTTCACAACCCTGATCCGCAGCTGGAACTGCCCGGCTGTAGTTTCCAACCACAGTTCTTGCAAGACATCTACCCTCAAACTATATTCAGGAATAGGTGATACATATGCCATATATGGCTTAGAAGGCAGTCTTCCTATCCCCAATGGAATAGTTATTGGCTTCACTTAAACAGTTTGGCCCCCATAACTGTCAATGGCCACTGGGGTCCCAGCAAACCACTCTGGGTTCCTATAAAGGAGGGAACATTCTGCACCTGTATACACCAAGGCCAACACCCGTTGTACATTGGAAGGGGACTGGTGGCTAGCCAGTTCCATGTGTGGCCTCTGGTTCCCACCCATCCCCGTTAGATGGGTCCCTCAGCCTTTTTCCTATTCATACTGGTACAATAGGTCTTGGGAGTTCTCTTCTCCCTTGGCTGTCTCTATCATATAATCTTATAACCAAGCTGCCTGCACACCAAACGTCTTATTGTTAGCTTCTGGGGCCTTTTGTCTCAGTGGCTGGAACTTCTGTTCTGGTTTAAGCTGCCGCCAAAGCTCCAAAAGAATTTTATTAGACTGGCCATCTAATTTATCCTTATCTGCTCCAGCTGCAATCAAATCTACTCACATCTGTGTTCAGGTAACCTTAATAGGCCTGTTTCCCTTGTTAGTTGGGAGGGCAACATAGGTAGCAGTCCTCACTGCTTTATGATCCCGAGCGGCCTCCAGCTCTCCCAAATATGCTACCATCTGTGTAACTGCATTGATGGGCTGCCCCACGTAGGGGCCCAAAATAGCCACAGTGACCCAAAAAGGGCTGACAGGGCACTAGCAAGAATGAAGTCCCTAATTTTTTCTGTAAACACTTCCTCATCTGGCCCACAAGACCCAAGGTTGAAAATAGCACTCTTCATACCTAGTTCCAGAAGGATCTTTACTAACTCACTGCAGCACTGCCACGGACTCATTGCCCCTGGCAATTCTCCAGCATTCTGCCAGACCATATGGATGGCGGCCATCACCCATTCTAATAGGGTATGGTCTCCGGGGTTGCCATGGCAGTTCTGAAGACTCTGCCTCAAGGAGGAGTGTGTGGTAATGGCGGCCAATTTCTTCATCTCTGTTCCAGAGAGCATGATGCCATCCACCCCTATGTCCCATAATCGTAGTAACCAAACTACCAAGGATTCAGTAGGTTTCTGTCTAAATTGTGCCCCCAACTCCATCAGCTCTGCCTGGGTATAGGGCCAGACCACAGAGTGTTCTATTACCTGGACAGGAAGGAGGCTGTGGCTGCCCCTGAGGGACTCTTTGCTGCTGGGTTTTTACCTCCTTGGTGACCACTGGTTGGGCTCTGAGTGTGTGCATGGCAGCTTTAGCTTGAGCCTTCTCATCCTCAGAAGAGGAGTTGCAAGCGCCTGGTCCCACTAACTCAAAGCCAATCCACTGGCATGGATGCTGCTGCTCCTTTGGCAACCATTTAGGCTCCTGTGGCTACTGGCCTCTGGTCAGAAGCTGAGACTTGAGCTCTTGAATCCGAAGTTCTTTCTCCAACAACTGCCAGTGCAAATGTTCAGCTTCCAGGGCAAACTGCAACTCATGAACCCGTCATTCCTTCTCCAGTGCTCGCTCTAATTCCAGCCTTTTCTGCCCTTCGATTTGCAATTCATCCTGGAGCTTTTGACCTCAGGCAGCTTCTCGTATAGAATTCCTGATTTCCCCTTGAGAAAAAAAACACACAGCCCACGACCCCTAAAAGGACAGCCATGGGGAGCCAGAACAGCAACCAGTCCTCTAACCCACCTGTTGGACAGATAAAATATATTATGCTTACATTTTTTAAAGATGGCACTGCCCACGTGGAAGCCCATTGCCCAGGTGATAATATTAGTTGCCCTTCTTGCTTGGGACGGGCATGATTATATTAATGTGTGTTGGGGAAGGGCTTTCACGTCAAAAGGTTTTAAAAGGAGAGATCATGTTGTTCTGGGGAAGAGAGATTACGGTCTAGGAGGAGAGCAGAGAAAGGTCACGTGGAGGATAGGAGAAGCAGCCAAGATGGCGGAATGCTGAAGAAGAAGCCAGTTTGTGCAGAGTTTGTGCAGAGAGAAGGAGATGGGGAACAGAGGTGAATAAGGCTGGTGAGGTACAAACCTTTGATCCTACGAAAACTCAGATAAATCAGTGGCTTTGGGAGCCCTGAATGGAAAGAGAAGTGCTTTCCCATTGTGTGTATTTCTTGCCCGCTGGGTGCAAGATAGGATTAAATTTAATGGACCACCAGTTCTTGGCTCCATTGTTTCATTTACCGTCTGTCTAAATCAAATGTGAACCTGCACCGGCCAGGCAGTTGTGATGGTGCCCGTGGCTACTGGCTTTACACCACCCCTCAAGGGTGGCAGCCCCATACCGATCTCCGAATCCTGCTTCAAACTATGCCAGTTGTATGGCCAGGGGTTCCCATCATGGCCATTCACATGCAGGTTCTCGTTGAATTCGAGCAGACAGTAAAGAAATGGTGAAGTCGGAGGATGGTGGGTCATTTTGTTATTGGTATCTCAACAAGACAGGCAAGCTGCAAGAAAAGCAGGTTTTCTGTTTTTCCCATAGAGGGCAAGCGATCAAGGAGGCCTCTGCAATGCTGATAGCAGGAACCGAGATAGCGAGAATGGTCTGTCTCATTTTATAGTGTAGAAATTAAAGCCTTTAAGCCAATATACAAATAATAGTCTCTGATACAAAGTCACTTATCTGAGGCATAAATGGGATTCCTCATGAGGGTGCACCACCCCCTATCATGCAACAGTCAAGGTTGTGGGGAAAAGTTTAGTTTTGAGAAGACCCTTAGTATTAGAAGGGAGGGAAAGGCTTAGTCTTAAAACTACTGTAAGGTATTTTTCCCCACCAAGAAAGAAGGAAGGGGGGAGACAAAAGCCACAAAGTGTGGAATAATAAAAGGCTTTATTTAAGTACCGCACGTCCCGCCTGACAAAGTCCCCATCCCCGGGGTCAGAGGCTAGGGGAGTTGCGTGAGTTAGACTGCGTGAGAGGTATTTAAAGGGGTCCTCTAGGGTAGGTGAGCAATTATGACATGGTGAAATCTCACTGGCTGGTCGCTCCTTTCCCAAAGACCTCTGGGAAGTTTAGTTGTGGCGTGCTTGGTTATGTGGGTGGTTCTAGTCAAAGTTCCCGGGCCTGGGTTTCCCATGTGACCTTCCCCATTGTCCACTGACATTACAACTAAGCCTTAGGCTATAATGACTTTGCCAGCCTACAGCCTGTCTCCCACACCCAAGGTGAGCAAACATATACATCATATTTACAAACTTATTTGACTAACAGGTGGCATTTGTGTTCAGCTTGCACCTCACACTGCAGCTCTCAAACCCAGTTGGCCTTCTTCTCCAGAACTCATTCCAGTTCATACTGTCATGGCACTCAGTCTCTTCCCACAGGGCTGTAAAAAACACCCACCCCATAGCCCCAGAAAGGACAGCCAAGAAGAACCATATGCTGGAGAACAAAGACTACTCCTCTATTGCACCCTTCAAGGGTGGTGGCGGTTCCATACTGATCTGATCTGAATCCTGCTCACAGTCCCAGATGTAAGGTCCATGGTTGTGGTCATACAGGTTTACACTGGACTCAGGCAGATGGTAAAGGGACTCTGGAGCCAGAAAATGGCAGGCTATTTCATTTATTAGAGTCTTGCAATGGCAGATGAGCAAGTAGGCAGAGAAAACAAGCTTCTCTCTCTCTCAGAGCTGACAGCAAACAGGCTGGGTGGGTGGGTGGACCTTCTTCAGCAAACAATAGCAAAACATGGCCCCACCCAGTCACAGCAGGCAATCTGCAACCTACAATCTGCCACCCTGAGGGCAAGCACCTGCAACCTTACATAGACCATACATATGTGATGCTGCCCTGTGCTCATGCACCAATCAGGCAAAGTACAAGTGAAAAAACCTAACACACTTGTTTTCCCAATAATGCTCTTAGTGGGAGAAATTATGGACAAAAAGGAGCCACATGCTGAACCTGACAATCTCAGGGAAAGCCTGCACTGTGGCCTTGCAGACATAGAGACCTAAAGTAAACAAGCAGGATGGTCTGAAATTAAAACTAACTAAACGCCGTACATGGTGGGTAGTCATGGAGAGGTATTTTTCTCTAGCAAAGGTAAATGATTACCTTTACTAAGACTGTCTGTTTTCTTTTGCATCTATAATAATGAACCTGATAACATGTAGGTAATCTTTTCCTGCCCCCCTCAGGGCTGGGATCCCACCAGAACAGGAACCAAAACACCTCCTCATTGTCATTATCATGTTAATTAACCATGAACTATTTTACTCCTGTCTACGTAAAAGAACTTTCAGTATATACATTTTTACATTTTAGCCGATCTCATATTTCCCTGCTTTGCTTTCTCCCACTTCCCTGGTCTATCATTAATGGGTTTCATGTGACCCCCTTATGTCCTCCCCTTATATTTTGATGTATAAAATAAGTGGTGAAACTGCCATTTTCTGGAGCATTTTCTCAATCTCTTGAGACTTTGGTTCCCGGCAATTGTAGACAATTTGGTTCAAATAAACTCATAAAAAATTCTTACAGGTTTGAAAATTTCTTACGTTGACAGCATGAACAAGGGGACCCGAGAATAGCCTTTAAGCATTAAGCCCCCAAGATAATGAGGTTCAGACCCATATCTAATACATCTAGGTCTCAGTTGTATTTTAGCTCTAGGCCCAGAAAAACAGCTGTTAGGTTTGGGTCCAGAGCCCCTTACCAAAAGCCTCAATTAGCCATGTTGAACTGTGGGTGACTCTCCACCTAAGCAATCCTGATTGATATCTTACCTCCTGTTGGGCAGATAAAATATATTATGCTCACTTTGTTGAAGATGGCGCTGCCCACATGGAAGTTTGTTGATATTAATGTGTGTTCTGGGACAGGCTGTGGGCAGGCCCGGTCGTTATAGCCTAAGGCTTAGTTTTAAGATTAAGCTCTTCCCCATACCCTTGACTGAATGGATGATGTGGGGTGGTGCACTCTCCTGAGGAATCCCATTGTGCCTCGGATGGGTGGCTTTGTATTGGAGACTTCCTTGTTTGTGTAATTGGATTGGAGGTTTTGATTTTACAGTATAAAGTGGGACAGACTGGGAGCTTACTCTCTCTTGGTTCCTAAGGTATTAGAGAGGAGAGCAGATTAAGGCCACATGGAGGCCAGGAGAAGCAGTCAAGATGGCAGAGTGCTGAGAGAGAAGCGAGTTTGTTAAGAGTTTGTGCTGGAGGAGATGGGAAACAGAGGTGAATAAGTCTGGTGAGCTAGAAACCTTTGATTCTAGAAAACTCAGATAAGTCAGTAGCTTTTGTGAGCACTGAATGAGTGGGTTTTGGAGCCCAGTGTGTGTTTTTGCTTGCCCGCCAGGTGCAAGCTAGAATTAAAGCTGATGGCTCACCAGTTTTTGGCTCCGCTGTTTCATTACCGACTGTACGAATCTAATGGGAACCTGCACGGGTCAGGTAGCTGTGATAGTGACCCTGGCTACTGGCTTTACACCTCCTCTGCCCAAACCTGGGGCATTCTGACAGTCACCTCCCATCACTTATATAAGCATTTTTTACTTAGTGAGTGTTGGTCAAATAAGTTTGTAAATATGATATATATGTTTGCTCGTTTATAGTTTGCATTGGGTGTGGGGGACAGGCTGTAAGCAGGCAGGGTCATTATAGCCTAAGGCTTAGTCTTAAGACTAAGCTTTTCCCCACACCCTTGACTGTTGCATGATAGGGGGTGGTGCACTCTTATGAGGAATCCCATTTATGCCTCAGATAGGTGACTTTGTATCAGAGACTTCCTTGTTTGTATATTGGATTAAAGGTTTTGATTTCTACACTATAAAATGGGGCAGAGGAGCCCATGCTGAAGAAGAGCAGAGAAAGGCCACGTGGAGGAGAAAAGCAGCAGCCAAGATGGCGGAGTGCTGAAGGAGAAGCTAGTTTGTGCAGAGTTAGTGCAGGAGGAGTAGATGGGGAACAGAGGTGAATAAGGCTGATGAGATAGAAATCTTTAATTCTAGGAAACTTGGATAAGTCAGTGACTTTGGGAGCCCTGAACGGAAAGGAAAGTGTTTTCCCACTGTGTGTATTTCTTGCCCTCTGGGTGCGAGCTAGGATTAAAGTTAATGGCCCACCAGTTCTTGGCTCCATTGTTTCATTACCATCTGTCTGAATCAAATGCAAACCTGCACGGGCCAGGCGGCTGTGATGGTGGTTGTGGCTACTGGCTTTACAGTGAGCACCACCCTCCATGCCCCATTGTTTATACCCCCTCAGGTAACAGAAGTTTCCTCCCTGTGGTGAGAAATACACCCTAAATCAGTCCTATATAGGATGAGGCTTTTCATTCTCTCCTTGCTGACACCATAGGATCTCAGCCCATCTGTCTACAGAGGCATAAACTTCTTATAAAATTCACCAGGCCTTGTGTGTCCCTTCTTAGGTGACCTAACATTTGGTGATGAAACCACGGAGTGTCCCATGTGGACAGGACCAGATTAGCATCCCAGTCCCTGACCATCTTGGGCTTGTAAGTGAGCAGTGGCATCTCATTCCAGGCTTACCTCCAAATCCTGTTCGGGCCTGTGGGACCAACCTGCACTGGCTTTTCCCCTCACGATCTGATAGATAAAATGGCTACGTGTCCACATCTCAAGAACAATGCACGCCTGAAGAAGGAAGAAGGACTTGCTTACTCAGTTACCTGGCTCAGACCTTCCTTGTAGCTGGGTACTGATAAGGGACAATTGGATCAGGGTACAGACAATTTTGACAAACTATGGCACCACTCACAATCACAAATGTAATAAGCTATGTTGTAGCCGCCTTTGCCCAAGGCTCTTTGATGAATCCATATATCCCCTACCCCATCCCTCCCTTGTGGCTGAAATCTTTTGCTAGTCTCAGCCTTCCTGCACCCAGGCACTTTTAAAATAAATTTTCTTTTTGGAGCACACTACCATTGTGTTTTAAGTTCATCCCATGGTTTCTGCCTTTCATGAGCCTCCTGAGCTAGCCAAGGAGGTCGACATTGGGAATTTCTCCTCTTCATTGCTAATTTCTCAGTTCACACCAGTCAATTCTGGTGAGTAACCCTATGCTTTGGGTCTTCTGATTTAGTCTCTCCTGGATTTGGTGTCTGAAGGTCCTAACACTAGGCCAGAGGACTTGTCTACCTCTGGGCTTGGGACCCCTTAGACTCGGAGACAACTGACCTAAGGTGAAGGAGGAGAAACCAGAAGAATACAGACGAGGTGTTGGGCAGATAAAATATAATATGCTCACTTTGTTAAAGATGGCACTGCCCACATGGAAGTTCGTTGATATTAATGTGTAATGGGGAACAGGCTGTGGGCAGGCCAGGTCATTATAGCCTAAGGCTTAATTTTAAGAGTAAGCTTTTCCCCACACCCTTGACTGATTGGATGATGTAGGGTGGTGCACTCCTGAGAAAGCCCATTGTGCCTCAGATGAGTGACTTTGTATCAGAGACTTTCTTGTTTGTAGATTGGATTAAAGGTTTTGAATCTACGTTATAAAGTGGGGCAGGCTGGGAGATTGCTCTCTCTCGGTTCCTGGGTTCCTGAGATTAGTATCAGAGAGGAGAGCAGATGAAGGCCACATGGAGGCCAGGAGAAGCAGCCAAGATGGCAGAGTGCTGAGGGAGAAGCCAGTTTATGCAGAGTTTGTGCTGGAGAAGGAGATGGGGAACAGAGGTGAATAAGTCTGGTGAGCTAGAAACCTTTGATTCTAGGAAACTCAGATAAGTCAGTAGCTTTGTGAGCACTGAATGTGTGGGTTTTGGAGCCCAGTGTGTGTTTTTGCTTGCCCGCTGGGTGCAAGCTAGAATTAAAGCTGATGGCTCACCAGTTCTTGGCTCCGTTGTTTCATTACTGACTGTTCGAATCTAATGCGAACCTGTGTGGGTCAGGCTGCTGTGATGGTGGCCCTGTCTCCTGGCTTTACACAAGAGGTTCTGCAATGTCTGGGATCTTACGCTCCTGCCTGTGACCTCAGTGTTCAGGACTAAGGGAGTAAGGGCAGACAGAAAAATTTGAAAAATAACAAACCATTGCTATAGACCTTGCTTGTTATCAGTTTCTTAAAATGAACTTGCAGCTCCAGTAAGAAGAATGAGTGATATAGGATTATCAAGGACAGACCCTCTGGCCTCCTTTCCCCTTCCCCTCCCTAAGACACAAAAGTCATGTAGGCCTGCAAACAAAAAAGTCATAGAAATCAGGCATTTGTCATGTGAAAGGTAAAGCTATAAAGGTATATAAGATGTAAGAAATCTAACTTCAGGAGCTTGTGATTTGTTGCCTCTTTTGGGGGTCACAGCTCCACTGGCTCAATAAATTTTACTTCCTTTTTGTCTGGGTGTTCTTTTGTCCTCCTCTTCAGGAAGGAGTGGCAGGCCCTCTCTTCCCTGAGAAGGAAGAAATGAAAAGAATACAAGAGAAAGGAGCCAGCAGGGGTAACCAAATCAACCAGTAATAAATAAACTATATCTCATAGTTACAATTAAGATGACCAACATTTTTACAATGAAAAGGAGACAAAAATAAATAGAACAAAACAATATTGTAAACAAAAGAAACATTTTACTCATTGCAACAATAATACACTATAATATGATAAATGCATAATAAAAACATTTGTAATATCTATATTATCATTATGTTACATGCCTATTAGTTTTTAATAATAATTGTAAGAAAAAAGTACTTTTCCATTGAATGAATATTTTTTTGTCAATGTATCATCTTGTAACAAAATATTGGAAATATCTGAACACGAAATATCTTTCATATTGAATTTTAGGGCAAGTGCTGCAGCTAGAGTATCAACATTCAATCTCAATTTCTCACTTGTCCAAAAATTATTAGCAATTGAAAAAACTCTTTTAACTGTTGCATTAGTTCCAGGGTAGCACAATGTAAATTGAACAAGTATAAATAGATTTTCACATGGAATATGTTCATTTTTGAAATGGCTGAATATTTCCACCCATCTTTTATCAATTTCAACGTGTTCACTTTTTCATTGTATTAAGTTTTCAGAATTTAAATATATATTCAATCTTATAATTTCTTCAAAGAGACAACTGTCATCTATTTTGATGTCTGGCATTTTCTTTAGATAAAAGCTCAAGACAATATTCAATATCTGTCCAATATACTTTCAATGAAGTGAAAAAACACCATTGAAAACTGTTATTTCCCATGATGTTTGTTTCAGACCATTCTCTGATATATATTGAAAACATATCTGGTAAAAATTCCGCACTTTTTTGATAAAATTTCTCTAAGTCTGACAATTTTCTTTTTATAATTAAAGGAACAAATTTTTCTTCAAAATGAGATTTATATTAAAGGATAAAGTAATTCAAAATAAGACTAACTTTTGTATTTGAGTAGCTGAAATGTGTATACCTTCAATGTTTTGAATCGTTTTGTGAAAAATAGATGCTTGATTATGTAAAAAATACATTAATATCTCAGATATTTTATTATTATAAAACAATTCCAGGACTTTCGGACATTTGTCTAAACTTAAAAAATATGAACAGAGAGGCTCAAATAATTGTAGAACACGCTCTACAGCAGGTGTTACAGCAAGCCATCTAACTTTTGAATATCCTAAAAGTTTTTTGTATTCAACATTTGCTTCTTCACAAAATTGTTTTAAAGTAGCAACACAAATGGTAAAACAATTAAAATGGGAATAAATTGTAGTTATTATTACTTCTACATCAATTAGCATAGCATATGATGCTGTGTTGATTGCAGTTGACAAAATATGTGCATTACAACCTATTTCTAGTATTTTCTTTTGGAGTAACTCTTGTAAGTTTACATACACATTATTCACCCCTTTGCATCTTTGCCCACCAAAATTTGTAGTTGTATTATCAGCCGTTAGTGCAACAACTTTGGATTTCAAATTATTTTCATTTATTACTCTGTATAGATGGTTTGACAAAGTTTCAGAAATTTTGACCTCAGTGGATTCTAAATTTAAAATTTTTACTTGAATGCCCTTGGTAACATCAACATATATTACTATTATTGGATACAATTTAATTTCATTATGATTTGATGCATCAGATAAAATCGTTACAAATGTGCATTTTGTTCTGGCGCATAATATTTTGCATTGTTGAACTTTTTCAATAATTTAGTTATATATAACCCATATTATGAAAACTTTGATTGTGAATTATGGTATGAAATGCAAGTGTTCCCTTCATTGCAGCCAACTGTTTTTCATCTTCAGAATAATTTGAAGTTTTAAAAAAACTTGTTACTTTACAACTGGAGCTGATGCATCTAATGATTGCTTATGTTTGTTGGTGTTCAAGTGTTTCATTATTGCTGCTCTGCCCTCAACTGCAGTACAAAATTCTCTGCTGCAAGTGTTGCAGAAAATAATGGTATCTTTCTTTGATATGAGGAATGGAAATTCCTTTTTCAGTTTATCGTTAAATTGGCATTTTTCCTTTTTTGATTTTCCATCTTTTAAATATTTTTTTTTTTTTTACAGTGACAGAGAGAGAGTCAGAGAGAGGGATAGATAGGGACAGACAGTCAGGAGCAGAGAGAGGTGAGAAGCATCAATAACTAGTTTTTCGTTGCCATTGCAGCACCTTAGTTGTTCATTGATTGCTTTCTCACATGTGCCTTGACCACGAGCCTTCAGCAGACTGAGCCACCCCTTGCTGGAGCCAGTGTCCTTGGGTCCAAGCTGGCAAGCCCTTTGCTCAAGCCAGATGGGCCCGCGCTCAAGCTGGCGAGCTCGGGGTCTCAAACCTGGGTCTTCCGCATCCCAGTCCGACGCTCTATCCACTGCACCACCGCCTGGTCAGGGCCCTTAAATGAAATTTAAAATTAAATATAAAATATAGAGCTACATGAATGATGCTGAAGGCCCGCAGTCAAGGCACATATGAGAAAGCAATCAATGAACAACTAAAGTGCCACAACGAAAAATTGATGATTGATGCTTCTCATCTGTTTGTCCCTGTCTATCCCTCTCTCTGACTCTTTCTCTATCCCTGTAAAAAAAACCCAAAAAACAAAAGAACTGAAAACACTACATCATGGTGGCAAATTTTCCAGAAGCTAAATTAACAAAACTAAATATCAAACAAAACCACTAATTTGGAATATTTGGGTGTATTTATCATTTTCTAATTAAAAAATGTCTGTTTTATGCAACTATTTACTCAAAATGCATTGTTAACAGATATGGTTTGAGGTTAGATTTCCACTTTAAAACTTGAATTTCAGGAAAATACTTATAAATAAAATGATACATATTTGGAAATTATTAAGTAGATAATGAATTAATAAAACATGAATTGCGCTTACCTGTCTATGATTGAATATTCACTGAGAAAGAAATAATTGTGAATCTACAATGTCGTATGTGCCGTGTTGTGTTTCAGTAAGAAGTACACAAGCCATTTGCGCACTTGGTATATCGCATGCTCTCTCAAGGTCTCCCGTGTGGAGAGCATGCGTCTCATAATCATGTCTTGCAGCACTGTACTGATCCTTGATGAATTGTCATGTCAAATACAAATATGTCAAATCACACGCAATGGGTCGACTCTGCATCAATTGAACACGGACATTTATAGATTAGTCTTCCAATATCAAAAGGAGAACATGTAGGAGGACACTTTTTGAGTGATGACGAACCTTACTAAGGACGATTGGTCACCTTACAAATGACGAACTTACAAGCCACGATTGGTCACCTTATTACAATACAAAGCAAGAATAGCAGGATCTGTATGCAACTATGGCCAGTGATCTAGAAACTCCTTCCCCCTTGCTGACCCCACCTAAACTTTCCCTCCTCTCTCCTTGAGTCCTGGGAAACCTTAAACAAAGAAATCACATGCCCATTGCTTAGATACTGTAAAGGCATATAACCTGTAAGAAAATCAACTTTGGGGAGCCCATGTTTTAGAGCTACAAACACTACATGCTCTGCCGACTTAAATAAATCCTACTTCCTTCATCAGTCGTTTGGGCGATCTTTGTCCTTTGATTCCTGCAATATATGGTGCATGAGCTGGGAACCAAGTAGGAAAGATGCCCACAATTGGCAGACTTCAGGCACCCCGTTGAGTCGCCTCCAAGCCGCTGTGTAGGCACACCTACTGAGCGCATGCCGGGGATTTCCCTGTGTAGACGCCTCTGTAGAACAGAGGGGGGGGGGATCCCCTTCACTTGCCCCAGCAAGGACCAGACAACGAAGGAACGAGAAAATGAGGGTGCATCAGAGCCACGGTAAGGAAAACTGGGCAAGGGAATCTAGCTGGGGTCCTGCCCCACTGGGCAGAAGGGAGGCCTGATGACCCTCCAGAGAGTCACAATTTGCCCTTCATAGGTTAGGGGTGGCGACTGTGTACTCTTCACAGGGGTGGGGAGTGGTCCCCACAGGAGTGGTGACTCGTCACCCTCCACAGGTTGTGGGGAATGGGCCCCATAGGTTAGGAATAGTGACTTGCCACCCTCTATGGGTTAGGAAGGGAGACTCGTCACCCTCCACTGTTGTGTGGAAGAGAGTGCGGAGTAAACGAGAGGGACACTGAGAGAGGGTTCCGGCTCTCTCACATGGATGAAGTGAGTGTTGGGTCCCAAACCGAGGTTCCATAGTGCACCTCCTATGGCCAAAGAACGAAAGGACAGTTGGATGCAACTGCTAGATGGTAGAGTTGTTGTTCTCCACCTGTTGGGGCCAGCAGTAGTCCAGGCTTTGCATGCTGCCACCCATCTGGGACAAGAAAAGACAAAAAAACTTCTAGGGAGATATTTTTATATCCCTCTCTTGGCAACCCTAGCCAAGAAAGTCAGCCTGTGTTACTCAACCTGCCATCAGAATAATGTGAAATAAGGACCTTCAATACCCCCAGTATTCAGTCCTATGGGGCAGCCGCTTTGAGAGTATACAGATGGACTTCACTGAGATGCCCAAAAGTCAAGGTTACCAATACTTGTTGGTGTTAGTATGCATCTACTCAGGATAGGTAGAAGCCTACTCTACCCGGACTGAAAAGGTTAGAGAAGTAACAAGGGCATTGCTCAGAGAAATAATTCCAAGGTTTGCACCACCACTTCAGATAGGCTCCAACAATGCCCAGGCCTTTGTGGCTAAGGTAGTACAAGGAACAGCCCAAGCACTGGAAGCTTCATGCAGTATACAGACCTCAGAGCTCAGGAAAAGTGGAATGCATGAATAGGACTCTAAAGTTAGAGCTTAGCAAATTATGTCAGGAAACAGGTCTTTTTTTATTATTATTCATTTTAGAGAGGAGACACAGAGTGAGTGAGAGAGAGAGAGAGAGAGAGAGAGAGAGAGAAAGAAAGAAAGAGAGAAAGGGGGGAGGAGCTGGAAGCATCAACTCCCAGGAAACAGGTCTTAAATGGGTACAAGCTTTGCCTCTAATACTGTTTCTTTTTTCCCTTAAGCTTTAGTTTACTCAAACAGTTAATATGAAATTTTGAGTATTTAAGCCCCATAGACATTGAAATGTGTGCACAAGCTATCGCACTGGTATGTTGATGTTTGAGGTATGATTGTTGATGGCTTACTACATTGAGGTTTTAGAGTCTTTCCTTTTGTTAACCAGATTTAACCTTTTGTTCTGAATCTTTCATCTCTTTGTATATTCTTTTTTTAAATTAATTTTAATGGGGTGACATTGATAAATCAGAGTACAAGGTTCAGAGAAAACATCTCCAGGTTATTTTGACACTTGATTATGTTGCATACCCATCACCCAAAGTCAAATTGTCTTTCATCATCTTCTATCTGTTTTTATTTGTGCCCCTCCCCTCCCCCCACCCTTGCTTTTTTTTTCTTTTTTTACAGGGACAGAGAGTGAGTCAGAGAGAGGGATAGATAGGGACAGACAGACAGAAACAAAGAGAGATGAGAAGCATCGATCATCAGTTTTTTGTTGCGACACCTTAGTTGTTCACACATTGCTTTCTCATATGTCCCTTGACCGCGGGCCTTCAGCAGACCAAGTAACCCCTTGCTTGAGCCAGCAACCTTTGGTCCAAGCTGGTGAGCTTTCTGCTCAAGCCAGATGAGCCCGTGCTCAAGCTGGCGACCTTGGGGTTTCGAACCTGGGTCCTCCACTTCCCAGAGTCTGATGCTCTATCCACTGTGCCACCGCCTGGTCAGGCACCTCTAATATTGTTTAAGGTTTGGTGTACCCCCTTTAAGAACACCAGGTATTCACCTTATGAGGTATTATACAATAGGCCTCCCCCAATATTATGTTTGCCAGGGACTCCCCAAGAATTAGGAGAAACAGAACTACATAGGCAATTAGCAGCTTTAGGCAAGATGGTTGGTACCATATCCAAGTGGGTGCTAAATAGAGCTCCAATCAGTTTGTTTGCCCCTGATGATTCTTTTTCCCCAGGAGACCAGGTGTGGGTAAAGGATTAGAATCCAGCTCCCCTCTGACCCAGGTGGAAGGGACCCTACACCGTGATCTTTATCACTCCCACTGCTGCCAAGGTAGAAGGCATACCCACCTGAATTTACCACAGCCAGCTGAAGCCTGTGGCCCCAGCAGAGACACCTTCGTGGACAGCAGAGACTAACCCTGCCAATCCTTGTGAGTTGACCCTGAGGACAACATGCCTTGCTCCAGCCACACCCGCTAGCTGGCTGGTCTACATACAACCAAAGTCTAAGGAATATTGCTGTGGGGCTCCTTATAATTGAACTCTGAGAGGGAGGGGAACTAGGGCAGAGGACTGTGAACTGTGTATCCATGTCACCAAGGAAGGCTAAAAGGTTTCCATCATGTTGCTTTTCTATAGCTTCTATGAGTGTGAGGGAACTCAGAAAGGTACCTGTACCTATAATCAGATTCAATATTCAATGTGTAACCCAGGGAATAACCAGACCTACATCAGTTATAATCCTACAGATCCTCCTACTACAACAATATTTAAAGTAAAAATAGCAGCAGGTGGATAGGAGAAATAGATAGAAGGACCAACAATAGCCCAGACCAAAGTTAGAGAAAACCCCAGTAGCCTTTTTAGGGGGTGGTTCTCAGCCTTTAGTGAGTTTAAAACCCTAGTAGAAGCAGTCTTACTACTCCTAGAAATTTGCTTAATAGGTCTGTGTTTGTTGCCACTATTAATAAACAGCACAAGGAACATTATAGAGGCCACAGTACAGCAATGAACAATGGCCCATGTGTACTTTACCCATCACTATCAGGCCTTCCCCTTAGAATCAAATAAAGAATGTGAGACTTCAGTATGAAAGAAATCCTGAAGTCTCAAACGGGGAAATGAGGAAGGAGTGGCATTCCTAAGAAGGAAGAAATGAAAAGAATACAAGGGAAAGGAGCCAGCAGGGGTAACCAAGTGAGCCAGTAATAAATTAACTGTATCCCATAGTTACAATACAAAGCAAGAATAGCAGGATCTGTATGCAACTATGGCCAGTGATCTAGAAACTCCTTCCCCCTTGCTCACCCCACTGAAACTTTCCCTCCCCTCTCCTGAGAAACCTTAAACAAACAAAGAAATCACATGCCCATTGCTTAGATACTGTAAAGGTATATAACCTGTAAGAAAATCAACTTTGGGGAGCCTGTGTTTCGGAGCTACAATTATATGTGCTCTGCCAGCTTTAATACAGTAAATCCTAATTCCTTCATCAAGTTGATTGGGCGTTTTTGTCCTCCATTGTTTGCTGCAATACTCTGATTCCTGCTACAAAGGGACTCCTCTCTTTCTTTCTGGAGGCTCAGCTATTGATATGGATGCCTGCCCATAGATAGCCACTCCCAGGGATCATAGTCAGTCACTCACCACTCTCGCCCATATCATCATTCTTTTTTGCTACACTATAGGCAATGCACACTTCACACCTCCAAAATCCAAAATTGTCTTGGCCTTAAGGGAGACGTCAAGCCAAAATGCCTTATTTCTTTTACAACACTGTCTGGTCTCAATATAAACTAGATAATGGCTCTCAATGGCCAGAGAATGGCACTTTCAATTTTAGAACTGTAAAGTCAGAAGCCATGGCCACCATCACAGCGGCCTGGCCCATGCAGGTTCGCATTGGATTCGAACAGATAGTAATAAAACAATCATCTTTAATCCTAGCTTGCACCCGACAGGCAAGTAAAAACAAACATTGGGCTCCAAAACGCACTCATTCAGTGCTCACAAACCTACTGACTTATCCAAGTTTCCTAGTATCAAAGGTTTCTAGCTCACCAGACTTATTCACCTCTGTTCCCCATCTCCTCCTCCAGCACAAACTCTGCACAAACTAGCTTCTCCCTCAGCACTCTGCCATCTTGGCTGCTTCTCCTGGCCTCCACATTCTTCTCTCCTCTCTAATGCTAATCTCAGGAACCAAGAGAGAGCAAGCTTCCGGTCTACCCCACTTTATAGTGTAGATTCAAAACCTTTAATCCGATATACAAACAAGGAAGTATCTGATACAAAGTCACTTATCTGAGACATAATGGGATTCCTCATGAGAGTGCAGCACCCTACATCAAAAAGAGTGGGAATGGCTTAGTCTTAAAACTAAGCCTTGGGCTATAACGACTCTACCTGCTTACTGCCTGTCCTCCACACACATTAATATAATCACGCCCATCCCAAGCATGAAGGGCAACTAATATCATCACCTAGGAGACGGGCTTCTATGTGGGCAGCACCATCTTTAACAAAGTGAGCATAATATATTTTATCTGCCCAACAATCCACCCCTATGCTCACTTTACTACCCACAATCTACACCACCGGCATCCCTGTGCAAGAAAATTAGGCACATTACATAAATTACAACAACATGACAAATCATACAGTTTCAACAATTACAAAGGTGCATTTCACCAGTTTCTGAGCACTTTGCCAAAAGCGCAAAATGTGCTCGGCCTTCTTTCTTGCCATTTGAAAGGTTTCCTGGGGCAGGGGAGTGCTTACAGCAAAGCCACCCTCCACCCCCATCAGGGTATTTCACAATGTTCAAAACCCGTAAGTCCATCCAACAAAGGAGCCATTGCCCACTCCAGTCATATTCAGGAAATCAGTCCATGCACCTGGGGCCTCAGCCACCCCCATCATCCCTGACATCCTGGCAGGTCTTACACTGTCCCAAAGAGGAGCACATGGCAATGACAGTCAGCATTTCCATCTTTGCTCCAGAGAGCATGATGGCATTCGCCCCTATATCCCAAAATTGGAGACCTACCAGGGGCAAAGTAGCAACTCCTTGCTGCTGGGCTCTCACCTTCTGGAGACTTTGGATCGCAACTCCAGGCCACTTCTCCTCATCCTCCAAAGAGGAACTGGAAACACCAGCTCCTGCTGCTGGCCTTGCAGCCCCGGGCCCCAGCCTCCCACTGCTGCTGGCTCTCCACAACATCCAGGGCAATCTGCAACTCATGAACCCATGATTCCTTCTCCAGCAGCTGCTCCATTTCCAAATGAATCTCACGAACCTGGTCAGCCTCCTCCAGTGCTTCCTCCAGCTCCAGGGTCAGCATCTCTTTCTCCCATACTTGCTTCAGCTCCTTCCACTGCCCAGTTTGCAGGTCCCAGGAAGCATCTTCCACAGAGCTCCCGGTTTCCTCATGCATGGCTGTAAAAGTCAGCCAGCCTACGGCCCCCAAAAGGTCAGCCCTGGGGAACCATAACAGCAGCCAGTCCTCTACTACACTACTCAAAGGTGGTGGTGGTTCCATACCAAATTATATCAAATCCTGCTGACTACGCCAAATGTAAAGCCAGTAGCCGTGGCCACCATCACAACCGCCTGGCCCGTGCAGGTTCACATTTGATTTGGACAGACAGTAATGAAACAATGGAGCCAAAAACTGGTGAGGCATTAGCTTTAATCCTAGCTTGCACCCGGCGGGCAAGAAATACACAGAGTGGGAAAACACTTCCCTTTCCATTCAGGGATCCCAAAGCCACTGACTTATCCAAGTTTCCTAGAAACAAAGGTTTCTATCTCACCAGCCTTATTCACCTTTGTTTCCCATCTCCTTCTCTCTGCACAAACTCTACACAAACTGGCTTCTCCTGCAGCACTCTGCTATCTTGGCTACTTCTCCTCTTCTCCACATGGCCGTATTCTGCTCTCCTCTTTAATGCTAATCTCAGGAACCAAGAGAGAGAGCAAGCTCCTGGTCTGTCCCACTTTATAGTGTAGATTCAAAACCTTTAATCCAATATACAAACAAGGAAGTCTCTGATACAAAGTCACATATCTGAGACATAATCGGATTCGTCATGAGAGTGCGGCACCCTACATCAAAATGGGTGGGAATGGCTTAGTCTTAAAACAAAGCCTTGGGCTATAACGACTCTGCCTGCTTACAGCCTGTTTCCCCCCATATTAATATAATCATGCCCATCCCAAGCAACAAAGGCAACTAATATCACCACCTAGGAGACGAGCTTCCACGTGGGCTGCGCCAATTGTAACAAAGTGAGCATAATATATTTTATCTGCCCAGCAAGAACCTTATAAGACCTCCACAGCTTCTGTCAACACAATGGAAAATGGTCAGAAATTCCCTATGTCCAGGTCTTCTTCATCCTTCACTCTTGATTCCTTATCAGTCCTGCTCTACCTTTCAATTTCTTCTCCAAATTAGGAAATGCTGGCAAAAAATTAAACTAAATCAATGAAAAGCATTAAATATACCATTTGGATTGTATATACTCTGTAAAATAGTTTCATTCCTGATACTCTGGGCATTGTTGCTTTAAAATTGGAAACATGTAAGGAGTGCTCATTTAAATTTAAAAACATTTTTTTTTATATATATATATATATATTTTAATATATTTTATTATTATTAATTCTAATGGGGTGACACCAATAAATCAGGGTACATATGTACTATGAAAACATCTCCAGGTTATCTTATCATTCAATTGTGTTGCATACCCATCACCAAAAGTCAAATTGTCCTCTGTCACCTTCAATCTGGTTTTCCCTGCGTCCCTCCCCTCCTCCCTATCCCATTCTTCCCTCCCTCCCCCCATCCCATAACCACCACTCTCTTGTCCATGTCTCATACCCTCACTTTCATGTCCCTCCTATGTATGTAATCGTGCTGTTCTCAGTTTTTCTTTTTTTCTGATTTACTTATTTCACTCCGTATAATGTTATCAAGGTACATCCATTTTGTTATAAATGATCCGATGTCATCGTTTCTTATGGCTGAGTAGTATTCCATAGTATATATGTACCATAGCTTTTTAATCCACTCGTCTTCTGACGGACACTTGGGCTGGTTCCAGATCTTCGCTATTGTGAACAATGCTGCCACGAACATGGGGGCGCATTTCTTCTTTTCGAACAGTGCTATGGTGTTCTTAGGGTATATTCCTAAAAGTGGGATAGCTGGGTCAAAAGGCAGTTCGATTTTTAATTTTCTGAGGAATCTCCAAACTGTTTTCCACAGTGGCTGCACCAGTCTGCATTCCCACCAGCAGTGCAGAAGGGTTCCCTTTTCTCCACATCCTCGCCAGCACTTATTCTGTGTTGTTTTGCTGATAAGTGCCATTCTGACTGGTGTGAGGTGATATCTCATTGTGGTTTTAATTTGCATTTCTCTAATGATTAGTGATGTTGAGCATTTTTTCATATGCCTATTGGCCATCTGTATGTCCTCTTTGGAGAAATTTCTATTCATTTCTTTTGCCCATTTTTTGATTGGGTTGTTTGTCTTCCTGGTGTTGCTTTTTATAAGTTCTTTATAAATTTTAGTTATTAACCCCTTATCAGATGTGCTGTCGAATATGTTCTCCCATTGTGTGGTTTGTCTTTTTATTCTGTTCCTATTGTCTTTAGCTGTGCAAAACCTTTTTAGTTTGATATAGTCCCATTTGTTTATCTTGCCTTTTATTTCAGTTGCCCATGAAGATAAATCGGCAAATATACCACTGCTACAGATGTCGGAGAGCTTGCTGCCTATGTTTTCTTCTAAGATGTTTATGGTTTCACGGCTTACATTTAAGTCTTTTATCCATTTTGAGTTTGTTTTTGTGAATGGTGTAAGTTGATGGTCTAGTTTCATTTTTTTGCAGGTAGATGTCCAATTTTCCCAACACCATTTGTTAAAGAGGCTGTCTTTACGCCATTGTATGTTCTTTCCTCCTTTGTCAAATATCAGTTGTCCATAAAGCTGTGGGTTTATTTCTGGGTTCTCTGTTCTGTTCCATTGATCTATGTGCCTGTTCTTATGCCAGTACCAGGCTGTCTTGAGTATAATGGCCTTGTAGTAAACCTTGATATCAGGAAGAGTGATACCTCCTGCTTTATTTTTTCTTTTTAAGATTGCTGAGGCTATTCGTGTTCTTTTTTGGTTCCATATAAATTTTTGGAATATGTGTTCTATATCTTTGAAGTATGTCATTGGTATTTTAATTGGTATTGCATTGAATTTATAAATTGCTTTGGGTAATATAGACATTTTAATGATGTTTATTCTTCCTAGCCATGAGCACGGTATGTGCTTCCACTTGTTTGTATCTTCCTTGATTTCTTTTATCAATGTTCTATAATTTTCTGAGTACAAGTCCTTAACCTCCTTGGTTAAATTTACTCCTAGGTACTTTATTTTTTTGGCTGCAATAGTGAAGGGGATTGTTTCCTTAATTTCTTTTGCTGATATTTCATTGTTGGTGTATAGAAATGCCTCTGATTTCTGAGTATTAATTTTATATCCTGCCACCTTGCTGAATTCATTTATCAGGTCCTGTAGTTTTTTGACTGAGACTTTAGGGTTTTCAATATACAATATCATATCATCTGCAAATAATGACAGTTTTACTTCTTCTTTTCCAATTTGTATGCCTTTTATTTCTTCTTCTTGTCTGATTGCTGTAGCTAGGACTTCCAGAACTATGTTGAATAAGAGTGGTGAAAGTGGGCAACCCTGCCTGGTTCCTGATCTTAAGGGGATTGCTTTTAATCTTTGTCCATTTAGTATGATGTTTGCTGTCGGTTTATCATAGATGGCCTTTATCATGTTAAGGAATGATCCCTGTATTCCCACTTTACTGAGAGTTTTGAGCATGAATGGGTGCTGGATTTTATCAAATGCCTTTTCTGCATCTATTGAAATTATGATGTGATTTTTGTCCTTCCTTTTGTTTATGTGGTGAATCACATTGATTGATTTGCGAATATTGAACCAGCCTTGCCTCTCCAGAATAAATCCCACTTGATCGTGGTGTATGATTTTTTTCATATATTGCTGGATCCGGTTGGCTAATATTTTGTTGAGAATTTTAGCGTCTAAATTCATCAGGGATATAGGCCTATAATTTTCTTTCTTTGTGTTGTCTTTGCCCGGTTTTGGGATCAGAATTATGCTCGCCTCATAAAAGGAGTTTGGAATTCTTCCTTCCTCTTGAATTTTTTGAAATAGCTTCAGGAGAATAGGAGTTAGTTCTTCTTTGAATTTTTGATAGAATTCACTTGTGAAGCCATCAGGCCCAGGACTTTTCTTTTTTGGGAGTTTTTTGATAACTGTTTCGATCTCATTTGCTGTAATTGGTCTGTTTAGGTGTTCTGATTCTTCCAGATTGATTTTTGGAAGGTTATATGATTCAAGAAATTTGTCCATTTCACCAAGATTGTGTAATTTTTTGGCATATAGTTCTTCATAGTATTTTCTTACAATGCTTTGTATTTCTGTTGTGTCAGTTGTTATTTCTCCACTGTCCTTTCTAATTTTATTTATTTGAGTCCTCTCTCTTTTTTTCTTGGTGAGTCTAGTTAAAGGTTCATCAATCTTGTTTACCTTTTCAAAGAACCAGCTTCTTGTTTCATTGATCCTCTGTATTGTTTCCTTAGCCTCTATGTCATTTATTTCTGCTCTGACCTTTATTATTTCCTTTCTTCTACTTGTCTTGGGTTTTATTTGTTGTTGTTTTTCTAGTTCTTTTAGATGCAGGGTCAAGTTGCTTATTTGAGCTTTTTCTAGCTTCTTATGATATGCCTGTAGTGCAATAAACTTCCCTCTCAGAACTGCTTTTGCTGTGTCCCATAAATTTTGAGTTGATGTATGCTCATTATCATTTGTTTCTAGAAACTTTTTTATTTCTTCTTTGATCTCATTGTTAATCCATTCATTATTTAATAACAAGCTATTTAGTTTCCAAGTGTTTGAGTATTTTTCAGTTTTTCTTTTGTGGTTAATTTCTAGTTTCATGGCATTGTGATCAGAGAAAATGCTTGATATGATTTCAATCTTCTTAAATTTATTGAGACCATTTTTGTGTCCTAACATGTGGTCTATCCTAGAAAACGTACCATGGGCGCTTGAGAAGAATGTATATTCTACTGCTTTAGGGTGAAAAGTTCTGAAGATATCTATTAAATCAAGTTGATCTAGTGTCTCCTTTAAGTCTGCTGTTTCTTTATTAATTTTCTTTCTTGAGGATCTATCCAGTGTTGTTAGAGGGGTATTGAAATCCCCTACTATGATAGTATTGCTGTTAATCTCGCCCTTTATATCCATCAAAGTCTGCTTTATGTATGTCGGGGCTCCTATATTTGGTGCATAGATATTTACAATAGTTATATCTTCCTGTTGAATTGTTCCCTTTATCATTATGTAGTGTCCTCTTTTATCTCTTACTACAGCCTTTGTTTTAAAGTCCATTTTGTCTGATATAAGTATTGCTACCCCTGCTTTTTTTTCATTTCCATTTGCATGAAATATTTTTTTCCATCCTTTTACCTTCAGTCTATGAACATCTTTTATTTTAAGGTGTGTCTCTTGTAGACAGCATATGTATGGGTCCTGTTTCTTTATCCATGCAGCTACCCTATGTCTTTTGATTGGATCATTTAATCCACTTACATTTAAGGTTATTATTGATATGTAGTTGTTTATTGCCATTTTATTCTTTAAAGCTGTATTCTTCTTTTGCTCTATTCTTTCCTCCCTTTAAACTGTTCACAAGAGGCCCCTTAGTATCTCTTGCAGAATTGGTTTGGTTTTTATGAATTCCTTGAGGCTTTCTTTTTCTGGGAAGCTCTTTATTTCTCCTTCAATTTTAAACGTTAGCCTTGTTGGATAAAGTAGTCTTGGTTGTAGGTTCTTGTTCTGCATTACTTTGATTATTTCTTGCCATTCCCTTCTGGCCTCAAGTGTTTCTGTTGAGAAGTCCGATGTCATCCTTATGGGGGCTCCTTTGTAGGTGATAGTCTTTTTTTCTCTAGCAGCTTTTAAAATTTTTTCTTTATCCATTAGCTTTGGTATTTTAACTATGATGTGTCTTGGTGTAGATTTTTTTGGGTTTCTCCTTAATGGAGTTCTGTGTGCTTCTTGAATGTGTTGAGTGTTTCCCAGCCTTAATTTAGGAAAGTTTTCTGCTATAATTTGATTGAACAAAGTTTCCATTTCCTGTCCTCTCTCCTCTTCTTCAGGCACCCCTATGATGCGAATGTTGTTTCTCTTCATGTTGTCACAAAGCTCCCTTAGAGTTTCCTCACATTTTTTAAGTCTCTTTTCCTTTTTCTTCTCTGCTTCTGTGCCTTTGTTTATTGTGTCCTCTAACTCGCTTATTCGATCCTCAGCGTCATCCATCCTGCTTTTAATTCCTTCCATTGTGGTCTTCAGTTCTGATACTGTATTTGTCATTTCTGTCTGATTCTTTTTTATTATTTCAATTTCATTTTTTATACTTGTTATCTCTTTATTTAGGTGTTCATAATGACTATCCATTGTTGCTCTAATTTCTTTGAACATCCTAACTATCATTATTCTAAATTCTGCTTCTGGTAATTTGGTTATATCTGGTTCATTCAGGTCCTTCTCTGGGGATTTCTCTTGATTCATTTGGTTTGCATTCCTCTGCCTGCCCATTTTTTCTGTGTATAAGCAAGTTGTGGCCACTGGAGTCCAGTAGGTGTTGCCTTTGTGTTCTCTAGGTGTGGTCTATCTGCAGGCCCCCCACCCCCTCTGCCGGCGCCTAGGGTGGTTGGGTATGAGCGTTGCCAGCGTCGGCCCACTGTGGCTTTTGCTGTGATTTCTGCCTCTCCTCCGTGGGAGGGGCTGTCACTGAAGCCACAAGATTAGCACCAAGGGTAGAGGCGAGCACCTTTCCTCAGCTGCGGACCCAGCCTATTTCCGGACTTCCGCCCAGAACCAGCAGTCGGAGCCTGCTCGCTACAGTTCCGCGGGTTAGGCGGGGCTTTTGACGTGCTCTCAGCTGTAAGCTTTTGCCCGTCAGGAGCTTTAGCCCCGCCCTCGAGGCCAGGGCCCTTTGCGCAGGGTCGGAAACCAAGATTTATTGGGGCGGGCGTGTTTGCTGGCTTCCGCCGAGCTGCGTACTTCTGCTCGTCCCGGACTCTACCCCGCCCCCGCGTTCGGAGCCCGCTCGTGCACGTATTAACGCTATCTGGGGTTTCTCCGGCCGGATGGGGATAATAGCGTGGGCTCAGCTGCGAGCCTCCGCCTGTCTCGGGGTCCACCCCGTTCCCGCGCTCGGAGCTCGCTCGCGCACGTATACTGGCCAACCGCGGTTTCTCCGGCGGGCGGCGGGGGGGGGGGGCGGACTGGTAGCGTCAGCTCAGCCACGAGCCCCTGCCCGTCCCTGGTCCTAGCCTGGTCCCTGCGGTCAGGGCCTGCTTGTGCAGGGCCTGCCTGTTCCTGGCCTCCCGCTTTGTCCCCGTAAGTGGGATTAAAGGCGGGCCCGCAGCTTCCGGACCGCTCTCGCGCTTACCCTCCGACCCTCTGGGCTAGACCGATCTCCCACCGGCTTGGCCTCTGCCCACGCCGACAGAACCGCCTTTCAGCGTCCTGCCGCCCCCAAACCTTAAGCAGCCCTCAGCAGAGTAGGAAGGGACCTAATACTCCACACTGTAGGCCTGGGAGCTCCCTCACTTGTTTCACAGCTCAAAACTGTCCAAACGCCTCTTCTTGGCTCTGGGACTGCAGGCTGGGGCTTGGTTCCTGGGACCCAGGTCCCTCCCTCTCCGCCAAAATCTCCTCCCGCCACACGGGTCTCTCCGGGCTGCCGTTTGCTTCGGGGAGCTGGGCAGCCCTCTTCGCGTTTTCGCTATTCCTACCAGTCTCAATGTGGCTTCTTCTGTGTTCCTTGGTTGAAGAGTCCACTTAGTTTTGTTCAAAGTTGGTTTATCCAGGTGATGGTTCTTAAAATTGAGTTGTAATCCACTTTGGTTCTGGGAGTTGGAAGTTGGTACGTCCGCCTACTCCGTCGCCATCTTGCTCCCTCTAAATATCTAAATTTAAAAACATTTTTTAAAAAATTTTATTTATTCATTTAAGAGAAGAGAGAAAGAGAGAGAAGGGGGGAGGAGCAGGAAGCATCAACTCCTGTATGTGCCTTGACCAGACAAGCCCAGAGTTTCGTACTAGCAACCTCAGCATTCCAGGTCAAAGCATTGCCACCAAAGGTCAGGCAAGCACTCATTTAAATTTAAATAGAATGAAGTTTTGTTCCTTTGTTCTGTAAGGTCCTGCCCTGTTAATTGTTATGCTCTGTGTACATTCTCTCCTGTGTTAAGGGCCAAATTACAACTCTACTATTATGCTTAATCAGGTTTTATTTATGTGTCATGCTCATGTCTCCGTACTGTAACTGTCTTGTTTGTATATAGTCAGTTTCTGTTTGAGAGCTCACATGTATCTCATCTGTCTGTCTGAAATTTTTGCTGTTGTATCTACACTGCGAATTCTGTCTCCACCATTTGGGCTTTGTGCCATCTGGACCTTGTAAAGGTCATTTGCAATACTGGTTGGTGTGAGGTAAGATTCTCCGATTTGTGTCTCAGTCCCTCCTTTTGGAGGATTTAGTTTGTAGATATTCATTTGTTTAAACTTTGTGTCTTGAATTTTGTTTTAAAATAAACAGCTTGATCTTGGTTCCATCAGAGTCCACTAGGCTGTATTCTAGATGCCTGATCAACTTGCAGCTAGACCTGTTTTTCCAGTCCCAGGCCATATATCCACACCTGTATGGCTCTCAGGGATAACCTTGAGATATGTAGACCTCTCTGCAATTGCTACAGAGCCTGAAAAAATATATATCCAGATAAAAAAATTCCCCAAATGGGTGAATGAATGTGTCAGTCTTTTGCCAACATTTGGGTGGCAACCCAGTCCTTGAGGTATAAAAAACAACTATTCTTCCTTTACAAATAAAATTTTTACAGAACCAGAGATGTGGCTCCAGAAACAATTCAAAGCCCACCAAATCTTATCTAGGTTGTCTTTTAAAATGCAAGCTTCTAAAAGGTAAATTGTACTAAAAGAAAAGAAAAAACCCATAGCCATCTAAGCAGATCTATTTAACTTATATTTGTTGTTCCTTTCTAAATTAGTGAGTTTTGACAAAAATTATTGATTATCTAGATATTTTGAAATAACATGTAATACTGAAACACTAATTGCTAGAGGGACATTAGAAGGTGAATATGTGCCTTTACTCAGGGGGTCCAGCCAGTGACCCTGTGCTCACGCCAGCAACCATGGAGTCATGTCTACAATCCCACACTCAAGCTGGTGACTCCACGCTCAAGCTGGTGACCCATGCTCAAGCAGGTGAGCCCATGTTCAAACCAGATGAGCCTGCACCAGACCTTGGGGTTTCAAACCTGGGTCCTCAGCATCCCAGACTGATGCTCTATTCACTGCACCACCACCTGGTTAGGCAGAAGGAGAATTCTAAACCTGGCCTTTAAGGTCTTCAATAATCGGAGGAGGAACAGAGGCTAGCCCAAACCCAGGCCTTACAGATGTTTGCCCAGGTGGTCTCCCAGATAGTAAAACCACAGAAAGACTGCAAAGTCCCACCAAAATACCAGCAGGAATTTTCCGGCCCTTCCCCAGAGGCCTGCTTTATGTACAAACAGGAGGCACACTGGAGCTGCTCCTGTTCCAATCCCAGGCTACCAGCCAGATACTGCCCTTCCTGTGATTGTGTGGGCCATTAGGGGTCAGACTGCCCATAAGCTCCTCAAGGTCCAGGGGCCATCCCTTCCCAGCCCCTGCGTCTCCCCAGCACTGGCCTAGATGGAGCAGCACTCCTTGGTGTCCTGGGGGAAGAAGACTGAAGGAGCCTGGCCTTGCCACAGGCCTCCATATCTACCATCCAAATATCGGAGCCTCAGGTAACTCTACAGGTTACCAGTAAGGCCATTTCTTTCCTATTAAATATGGAGACCATAGAGTGAAGACAGTAATGGCAGCGTGAGAGATACTCCTGATTCTAACCATTGATATTTCAACAAATTGGCCCTGGCCAGTGGCTCAGTGGATAGAGCATCAGCACAGTGTATGGATGTCTGGGGTTTGATTACCGGTCAGGGAACACAGCAGAAGTGACCATCTGCTTCTCTCTCCCTCTCTCTCTCTTCTTCTCCACAGCCAGTGGGTTGATTCGGTCGAGTGTTGGCCCTGGTCACTGAGGATGTCTCAGGGAGTCCCAGAATCAGCCTCATATGCTAAAAATAGCTCAATTGATTCGAGCATTAATTAGTCCCAGAAGGGTGTTGCCGGGTGGGTCCCAGTCTAGGTGCATGCATGAGTCTGTCTCACTATTTCCCCTCTTCTCACTTAAAATAAAATTTTATAAGCTTGTGAATAATTATATCAAAAAACAAAGGTAATGATTACTTAAAACTCATTATATATGATCACCATCTTAAAATAATAACCAGTTCCTAATTATTTACTATACTTTATTTCTTATTCACGGTAGTTATGTCCTGTAAAGTAGCTGTGAGTATTAAATTAGGGAATACAATGTTAGGATCACTGTTCCTAGGGTAAATACAGGGTTAGGTGCCTGTGAGCCTCGGTAACTATATTTTCATCAACTGATCAATACATAATCTTGTTTTATGTGTTGATGCTATAACACTGAACTCATGGCCAATGGCACCTTAAGTCATGCTTGAAAGAAGCTTATCTAATACATGTATTTCCTTCCATCAGGCACAGCACAAACCTTCTTTCACTTAGAAACACTAGATAGCACTTTAGCAGTAGGGTTGGGGTCGCTTTAAACAGTAAAATCACCAAAAAAACAAAACAAAACCAAACAAAAAAACAAAACCAAACACAAAAATGAAGAAAATAAGGCAATAAACAGACTTCAAAAACGAGACATTCACAGCGAGAGCTGCAACGAGAAGGCAGAACACTGCTGGTTAACCTCAGCTAGGAACACGGGAGGTGGGCAACTCAAATTTTTCATTGCTTTGCATATATATCCATGAATGACCATGAAAACATGACAAGGATTGATTTTGGGATTACAAATAAATTTTAGCAAGTAGGCAGACTTGCAAATATGGAATCTGCAGATAATGAGGATCAACTATATCTTTGACAATGCACTTGAGGTCATTTACCTTTATCGCTTCTGGTGGGAATTTAGCTGTATTCCATAGTGCATCTCTTACAACTCTTGAGTGCACCATGACTTTACAGACACACTGTATTATTTGACTCAGTAAAGAAGACACACTATGATAGATGAACGAGTAACGTTCTGACCCGTCTTTATTGTTTCAGCTTCATCTTAATCATTCATGTAAAAAGAAAATCCATTAATGTTCATGTCAGAGCTACATCCTTCTGTCAATTGCCATAACAGGTATGACAAAAATCGATGAATGCATTTTGTGAAAACAACTAAATGGAATTTACAATTATGTATTTTGTTAGGATTTGTAAGTTGTGTCATTACACATCCTTTAATCAGGAACATTTATAACCTAGATGCATTCATATCCAGAGAGCTGGTTGTTTGAGCAGCACACCCGTTTCTAGGAGAGTGGCCTCAATTACTTAACCCCATCCCCCAAGCCTCAATTTAGTTAGGTGTAAAACAGAGGAATAAATATAACTTCCTAACAAGGTTTTGAGAATTGAATGCATTATTGTTTGCAATACATCGATCCCAGGGTAGAGACCCAACAAACATCAGTCCCCATTTCCTTACCTGGAGGACAGAAGCAGGTCCAAATCACCCCTGGCACAGCCATTCTGTCTTCCCAGAGCTGGCACTGGATCCCTGTTTATCCAGATCGAAATATCCTTAATTAATAGGCTGGTGAAAACCCACCACTAGGTGGCATAAGCGAGATGCCTTTGACTGTTTTTGTTCTTCAGATAATATAATTGATTTGGGACACTGTGACATATATTCCCTCACCAGGCTAGAAAGAAGAAAAAATGTTTATAGTCTGCAGTCACGGTGCTCTGTGCAGACAATTTGAGTCTGGTGATCAGTGTTGGCACCCTGACAAACATATTAACCTGTGAGCCTTATTTTGGGTAAGTGAAAATGAGTTAAGTCCTATCTTTGGCAGAACCAATTTCCCCTTGGCAAACCTTGTTTTTCTAGACACTGTGTCTTCTGACCACTGCCGGCTGTTCCACACTTTTCATATTCGTGGTAGACCTAGGTATGCCCAGCCTAATGCAAAGTCAGTAAAGACCCCTTGTCCCTAATCTTTCTGCCAGATTTCCCATAATCAGTATTGACATGTTCTTTTGAAAACTGATGCTTTAAGGTCACTGCATTGACAGCATCCTTAGGCAGAGCTGCAAAGGGCTGAGGGTTTCCCAGCATTCTCCCAGTCCCCTAGGTCTTACCCCACGTACTCTCAGAGAGACAGACCACTTACCTTTTCTTTGGAGGGTAGTTGACAAAGGGAGTCTTAACAGAGTCTGCAAAGGTTCACCTGCTACATTGGTGGGAATGTTCACTCTCACAGGTTCCCTCACTTGTTAAACCACAAAGTCCCATTTAGATGTCCCAACAGTGAGGGAGACTCTATCAACTGGCTTCCCTCTTAAAAAGCAAAATACTAAACATAATACTTTAGAATGAAAGCAATAAAAATCATCTTGATTAGTTTTCAGTCTGTCTGGAATTTCGAATAAAGAATTTGCATAGAAGCCGTTTCTATAAACATAGCTAGTTTAATTTACTTGCAATATCTTCTATGTTCCCATGTCTCCATTAAAGATTCTGAGGCATAATTCTACACATTGGGGATGGCTCTGGTCATTTTAATGAGGTCTTTGGGACTCTGTTCCAAGGTGAATCAATACTAAACATAAAAGAAAACGTCAGTTTCTTATAAAGTGCAGACATCTCTTCCTATCTTAAACACCACACAATGTTACCTTGTATTCTTGAATGCAACTAATCACAAAGGTGAATTTTAAGGACTTTAATCATAGTGTAAATTCACAGTGGTCTTTGAATATAAGCCCAACAAACTGGCATTTAGATTTCCAAGATATGAACAGCAAATTCTTCATGACAACTTTGAAACAAATAATGACTCAGAATGAATGAAAAGGACCATAAGATAGTTCTTTTTCTTCAGAGTTTATTTTGAATTTTTATTTTTGGATAACCAAGCAGCTCTTTAAGGAGAATGCACAGAAGAGTCATTCTGGCACTTTTGGATAGCACATAAGATTTTTTTTTTAATAGTCACATTCAGTTGATTTGTACAGTCCATATTCCATGTTGGTAGAGTAAGATCAGCCCATAGGATTCCAGCGTTAATATGTAATCATATATACAAACAGCCAATAAAACCATAATACTGGCTAGTGGCCAAAGGGATGAAGTGTGTGTGTGTGTGTATGTGGGGAAGGGATCTCTAAGGTGTCCTCTAGTCTATCTTAGCTAAACAGAATCCACGTCACACAGGAGAACTAGAGAGTACACTGTGCTGAAATCAGAATTCTGCACACAAAACGGGCACTTGGCAGCATGCAGTTCAAAGAAAAGGGATATCATTTAATAACTTTATAAAATCCAGGCAGTTCCATTACAAGAGTTAAGAATAACAAAGAGAATAAGTGAGGGACTGTCTGTTGTCACTGTAAAAAAGGCACTTGGAGTTAATGGGACCAGAATTGAAGGATTTTCAGCTGATAAAAAATTTCAGTACTATTTCATTAAAAGGCTTGGATGTTAAGAGATGACACCCAGGAGCTCTTGAAAGGAGACATGGGAATAAACCACTGAGAAGCAGAACAGATGAAAATGAAGGAATAAAATCTTGACAACCAAACTGAGTTTGTAAAAAAAGCGAACCTAAAACAAGAACTAAGCAAAACAAAAACCTACCAAAAGTAATAGCATGAAGCAGCGATGCATAGCTTTCCTTTAAGGTAATGAATACCTCGAGACACTAAGTGCCAAGCTGATTTCTTAATCATAACTTCACAGGAGCATCATTGTGATAAATTGACTCAAGCAATGCAAAAAGAGTTTTATCTGTTCCCGGGCTCTCAAGGGAGAACTGAGGTTATCATCACAACCCGGCAATGTCACTTGTGGTTTTTCAGTGTTCTGGGGGGGGGTACATGTCAAGCACCTGGAAGGGCAGACACTACGTTCAGCCACCTCCTTGGTGGTGAGGCATCCATTACCATCCTCCTTTCTTCTGAGTCACCACAGTAATTCCCTTCCAACGTTTACACAAATGGTACAGAAACGACCACTGGCCAGCGCTGCCATTGTTCAACTTCCTCCACACATAAGTGCTTTTATAAGTAAGAATTTTTGGCAATTTTGTTAGATTGGTGAATTCTGCGGTTGCTCATTTAATGTTAAATGCCATCAGGGGTCTTTCTTCCCGCTTCTGCCAGGGGCTCTTCTTGTCCTCTCCTTGATCGTCGTCATCATCTTCTTCATCGTCCTCGTGAGCATATTTTCTCTGATCCGGGCTGGCTAAGGGCTCTGGGGGGACGTCCGCAGTTCGTTTGGTCGTCTCCTCCTGCAGACTGGGCAGCTGGCCGCCGCTCCTCCGGCTGGAGCTGTCCAACAGGCATCGCAGGGCACTGTCATCGGGGGTGCAGACAGTGGTGCCACATTCACTGCCGCTTTGGTCCATGTCGTCCAGGTACACAAGCTGCGTGTAGGCGGTGCTGTCCGCTGTCCTCGGCTCCTTCTGCGCATGCTCCTGCACGGGTGGGTGATTCTGCGAAAGAGACAATGGTTCTCCTCTTCCCTTCCGGGCAGATTTTGGTTCATTCATATCCACACCCGAGTCCAAACTGGCATCATTACTTCCGTTCCTTCCAGCTCTTTGGAGATCGATGTAAGAATGTCTAACGTGCGCGTTGGACCTGCCGTCCAGGGAGACGAACCAGGCCCGGGGGTGTGGGAGCGGCTTCCCGCCGCCAAGCTCCATCAGAGCCTTTTCGGTCAGGAGCTGAACCTCGCTGTTCATCTGGGCCAAGGCCGCATCGTTCAGGGACGCTGGGATGGACAGGGACTCTGACATGGATGCGTTCTGCGGGCTCCACTCCCGGCTGCCTGCATCCTGCAAGTGCTGCTGAGAGATTGCCTGGCAGGATAAGGGCTGGCTTTGGATCTGAGAGGAGGGGTGCGGGAAGATCCCCGCATGGGGGCTGGACAGCTCAGCCTGCAGTCTTTCGATTCCAAGCTGCTGGTCCCCTGGCACGACCAGGGGCTGGCCCACATACGAATGGTCCCCGGGCAGTTTCATGTAATGAGCGGGGATGACCAAGGCAGGCAACACCTTTCTGTAAACGCTGTCATTGACCTGGTCAACGGAGCTGCAGCAGATCAACTGGCCAGGCCGCGGAAAGGATGTAGGTCTTTCCAGGTGGTCTACGGATCGCGACATCATACATTCAGTAGGTCTGCGGTCAAGCAGCTGTTCTTTTCCGGGAGAGGAAGGGGCGGGGTACATGTGTTCCTGAATGGTGAGCTTACTTCCTGTGGAAATATGGTTAATGGAGGCCTGACTGTCTCTGTCTTGCTTTTCAAATAAAGGCGGAGACAGCATAGCATTGTAACTCCTCCGGTAGTCACTGTTGCCAGGGGACTCATAACCTTCCCTTTCCCCAGATTTCCTGGACTTTAAGGGGAAAATCTCCACGGATTTATGGTAGTCTTTCCCCAACGTCCCACTGGGTGTCAGGTTATCAAAGGAGATTTGGCTTTTATCCTCTTCCTTATGAGACAGGAGTTCCTCCCGGGAGCTGAATTCTTGCGAGGTACTGTAAGAAAGCTTTAGCATGGGAGTGTGCATGTCCACTTCTCTGTTGGAAGACATCATTTCCAAGTGGACCCCGCTCATCAGCTCCTTTGTGCCAGGGGCGTCTGGACGGGTGTGGCTGGTGACAGAAAGTGGGCCCGGGAATTCCGACTCCCGGCGGGAAAACAGCAAGTTGATGTGAGACATAGAGGTGGACTGATCTCTTTTGGAACTCTCCAGGGCTGCCGGCAGCTGCAGTTTTCTATGGTGCTGACGAGGTTTTAAGCACTTCCGTCTGCAATCAATGACACAACAATCCAAAGGTTAAAGAGTTCTTGTCATGATCAAGTTTCAAGTAAAATCATAATTTGCAATTTCCATAGGAAGAAACAAGAAAAAAACGACCAACCGGCAGTCAGACGCCTGCTCACCCCACACCCTCAACTTTATTCAGATTCAGAGCTGCCTGATCCACAGATTTCACCCTGGGGCTTTTATAAGTACATCTGAGTTACTCATTCAAAGGCAGTTACTCAAAAAATCAACAATTAACATTCTCCAAAACGAGGCATCACAATAAAAATAGTCCTGCTTTGTCCTTGAGAATATCATGTCTGAATCAGCATTTAGAAATATTCTGAGTGAATCATAGGACAACTGTCAACACTTTTTTTATAGCCCCCCTTTCAAGCAGAGTTATATACCATGTGCCTCACTTTCTTCATTCATTTTCAAATTAGATAACAAATATTCAGTTTGTAGATATTTTTTCCATGAATAAAAAAAGGGACTTTGATTCAGAAAAATAAAAATTAAAAAAAACCTCCATATCAATGCTTGCACAAGACATCCCAAATGAAAAAAATATATTGCCAAAATGGTAAAACATTACCTGCAATAATATAAAAGGAGACACAGCAAAACCAAAAGTATGAAAGCCATTCCTCCTAAAATGGCCAAAAGAAACACCGTGTGATATGTGGTAATATCCTGCGTGACAACGGGACCTAGAAGGTCAGAAAAGGGCATTTTAGATTTGTGAAAACCTTTAAATATAAAGAGGGATAACAAACAAAAATGTCATGTTTTATTACTCTTACTGGCTGGGGACTGGAGCAGGGCAGATGCAAACTCTCTTCAGACGATATCATGATGTCACTCAGTAAGGAGGGATGACCAGTACCATTACTGACACACCTGTGACCAGCACCACCCTGAACACATAAATACTACATGCAGTGTGGCAAGTCCCTTCTTAGTTAGCCGAGAGAGCCACATTTGCTCAGCATTCTAAACATGTGATTTTTAATAAAGCCAAATGGATGCATTATAATATAATGAGTGGAACTCATGTTCAGAGAGATGGCCTAAATATCAGACTTTATACTGCAGGAGAAAAAAAAAAACACAAGATTTTATTATTACTTTAACCAGTCAGTCATTATGACTGTGTGAAGAGCCCTTTGCTTAAATATATAAGTTAGGACCTATGAAAGAAATGTCTTATGACTTAAAAAGCATCCATGGCTTATTATGGTGTGTCAAATCTTTCTAAAATGCAGTTCATTTTTAGAAAATAAAATCTTCCTCTACAATAACTTTTCAAAATGATTAATCATATGGGGTACAGACCTCTCCAGAACTTATAGATCAGGTTATCAGAGATAAACAGACTTTTTCATTTATACTGAAAAGACTCTCATGAGGTACTTTAACTTAGACTCATTATGCTCAATAGTTTTAAGAATGTGTCTTAATGTCACTGACAACAGATCAATAGCAACAACAAAAACCTCCCCAAATTACAATATTTGGGCCCTTCCTGGTATGCAGGTGTCTCGCAGTGCACCAAAGGTGGGAAGGAAAAATTTGTGGTTTTATACTGTCTCAGAGTAGTAAGGTTCTGATCACTAAATATCAAAAACATCCAGTCACATATTGATTTTTGATATTTTAAGAGATAGATTTCTTCAAAAATCTTTTGAAGGGGACAAATCTCTTAAGAGCTGAAAACTAGTTTTTGAAAATAGTGACATTATTTAAGTGCAAAAGATACCACCAGGCCCTGGCCAGTTGACTCAGTGGTAGAGTGTTGGCTTGGCATGTGGAAGTCCTGGGTTTGATTCCCAGTCAGGGCACACAGGAGAAGCAACCATCTACTTCTCCACCCCTCCCCCTTCTCTCTTTCTTCCCCTCCTGTAGCCATGGCTGGATTGGTTGAGCGAGGCCTCGGGAGCTGAGGACGGCTCCATGGTCTCACCTCAGGCACTAAAAAATGGCTCCAGTTGCAACGGAGCTACGGCCCCAGATGGATAGAGCATCACCCCCTAGTGGGCTTTCCGGGTGGACCCTGGTTGGCGGGAGTCTATCTCTCCGCCTCCCCTCCTTTCACTAAAAAAAAAAAAAAAAAAAAAAAAAAAAAGGTTACACCATCCCCTCCCAAATATAATTCACTTCAATGGGGTGGAGTTAAAATTTACAAAAGTTGGAAAAATATTTGGCAACTATATCCTGCTGTCATCATTCAGAGAAACAATTTTTTACACAAAGACAACCTCCACAGGCATGGGCGGTGCCTTGCCAGGAGTCACCAAGACATCTTGGGTGTACATAAAAAGCATTTCCAAATAACTGAAGCTCGATTCCTTTAAGTACTTTAAATGTTATTTTAACTTCTGCCAGTAGAAACCTTTGTAACATTCACAGGCATACTTCATTTCCTTCTCAACCAGAGAATTAAAAAGGAAAACCCTAATTATTTTCTTGCTGGTTTTGGGCTTCTGAAAACACAGCATCACTGTAATTTGTTTTAATAACAGCAATGGCTATGAAGTTACCAAAATATGTGTTTCTACATTAAGTACCATCAAGGGTTGTGCTATGTATGCTTTTTATAGTTGTTTTTCCTCTTTCTTCATTGCTAGAAAGCTTTGGTGAACCTACATCCAGCAGTTCTTTCTCCCCTCTCTACAAAAGTATCTATTAATCTGTCACTTGATAGGAAAACTGATAGCCAAGGTAATTTGAAATAGCTCTAAAATTAAAGTTAACTTTAACGCATGTGCTTTGTGACCTCTACTTTTGGTACTGAAGGAATTATTCTTCCTTACTCTTCATCATATCCTAAATATTTCAGATTTGAAGACTGGTTCATGCCTATATTGCTACAAGAACAATATCATAAAGGGAAACATATTCTGAAAACACAGACATGAAGTGTACATTTTCTCAGTATGGGAAAATAAAGTAAATAGTGAAAAATTTTCAACCCCCATCTAGAAATGGCCTCTAACAAAATGGTTACTTTGGGAATCTCGCTGTTCATTCCAGTGATAATACTATTGCTAAAATATTTTGGACTCACATTTTGAACTGCCTTCATGGTTAACTTATAAGAGACACTTTTCAATCATAGCACATTTTGACTTAGGCTCAATAACCTACTTTATTCACCAGACTGGAATGTACATGACTTTTGGATGTACCTCTGGAAAATCAAAGGGAGCCTCTGAGGATAAAGATTTGCCATCAGTGAAGAGTTTCACTAATGAAGGCAATCCAAGAGATACAGACTAAAAAGGTGTGTTGGCCCTGGCTGGTGGGTCAGTGGATAGAGCATTGGCCCGGTGTATGGACATCCCAGGTTCAATTCCCGATCAGGGCACACAGGAGAAGCAACCATCTGCTTCACCCCTCCACCTTTCTTCCCTCTTCCCCTCCTGCAGCCAGTGGCTAGATTGGTTTGAGTGTGGCCCTGGGCACTGAGGATAGCTTGGTTAGAATGCATCAGCCTCAGGCACTAAAAATAGCTTGGTACTCAAGCATCAGCCCATTATGGGGTTGCCAGGTGGATCCCAGTTAGGGCGCATACAGTTGTCTGCCTCACTATCTTCTCTACTCTTACCTAAAAAAAAAAAAAAAAAAAGATACTTTGAATGATGGAAGCCATCATTGGAACTAATTCTCTTAAGGTGACTATGGGTTAAAACCCCTAACTTCTAGTCACACTTTAAAAAATACAATTTCATTCACATTTCCTAAATGGGGATGAATATTCTTCTACATCCAAAGCTACTGGTTGGCTTTGAAGTCTTTTAGAAATGCCAAAATGAGCTTTCTGCCCCAAGAAGTCATCCATGATGACTTTCTGTGAGTCTCTCTGTTGAATGCCTTTCCCTACATGTTTTCTCACACCAGGCCACAGCTGTTTCAGGAATTAGGGAGGAGGTCTGAGCTGCCACTGGGGGCTTTAGATTAAGAATTTCCTATGGCAGCTGTCTAAGAAAAACAGAGACATGAGACAAGATGATTTTTATGCATCATTCTTATCCTAGATGGGAATGTTCCAACCTAGGATTCACCCACCCACACAAAATAACTTGTTTCATCATTTGATTTTTCAGACTCTCAACCATTTTGAGTAAGACGTGATGTCCCTGCTGAAGTTATTTTCAAAAGTGTACTCAGCCTGACTGCTCAAAGACATTATTCCCCAGTGTAGCAGATGCTGGCTTTGTGTTACCTGGGTTGGGAGGAGACATAGCTGCCACCCAGTACCCCAATTGAGGGGCAATGTACGTCCACGTCAGCTGGCTGCCTTCCTGGTGCACGAGGCCTAGACCACTCTTCAGCCACGTTCCTGCGGGGTGCAGAGGAAAACTTCAGCACTAGGCATGCTAAACTTCAGTTTAAGGCTTACGTGTTATACAAGTCACCTTAAATGTTATGTGTATAACCCATTAGATAGCTTGGGGCTGCACACAGCTTTCCTCAGAGACTTTTTTCAACTTGCTTCACTTTAGCTTTTCTTTGCCTTCCTTAACGAACTCCCATCAACCACTTTATTAAACACCCCTGCTTCCAAACACAGATAATTTTAGAGGAAGCCTTTGGAGTTTGGAAGGAGAGTAAAGGTAGCATGACAGGGGTCAGTGGAAGTGGAAAGTGGGGAAAATCCAGCACTGTTTATATTCTTTATCCTTAAACAAGTAAGTGAATTTTTTTATCCAGTATCTCAGTCTGGCTATGTTAGATTTACCCACGGAATTAAAAAAAATATTCTGTAGATTCCTTGGTCCCATCTTTGCAAATACTGACTCAGAAAGCCTGAAATAGATTAGTATTTTTAAAAACTTACAGTTGGTCCTGATGCTGGGAAACACTAAGTCCAGGTCTGTGTTCTTTCAGTCATTACTCTGACAAGCATTTAACATAAATGAGCACCTACTACGTACTGGCTCATCATAGTAGAGTATACATAGTAGTACAGTCATCCCTTGGAATCCTCAAGGCAGTGGTTCCAGGACCCCCCATAGATGCCAAAATCTGCAGATGCTCTAGTCCCTTTCATAAAATGTCATAGAAAAATGTGTACAGTTGGCCCTCCACATCTGCAGACTCCCAATCGTGAATCAAAGATACGTACTGTTTTTAATCTGTGGTTGGTTGAGTCTGCAGAAGCAAAACTCATGGATACAAAGAGCTGACAGTACATTATCTGTAATTCTCACAACAACCCTACAAAGTTGGGCTTAGTTTCCCTGTTTGGACGAGAACACTGAAGACAGGTGAGCTCCGTAGTTGTGCAAGGCCTCCCAGTGGTTGGGAACAGAGCAGGGGCACCTAGGTAGGTCTGCCGTCCAAGGGCAGTGCTCTTTCCTCTGCTCTCCCATGCTGCACCTCCTATAAAATTTCACCGCATTTGATGACTTTTTCGCTTTGTATGGTGTCTAGGAGAAGACTTATTGCCTAAGGTCATTTAGCTTTCACTTGTTTCCCATTCAGAGAACCTTACTTTGAGGTCCATGATGGAGGCTGGCAGCAGAGGTAAGGGAGTGAGCTCCCCAGGCTCCCCAAGGTCATGAGGACATTCACCCTTCCACCAGCAAAGACATCGGTCGCTTACTCACAGTTCCTGCTCTGCCTCAGTGCCCACAGTGCTCCTGCAATTCTCTACCACCTGAAACGGCCAAGTGCACAGCCCTCTCCACTTGAGAACTAAATGTACCAACTGTGCACCACACATTCTATCCTTGGAGCTCCCATTCCTTGCCTTGTCTGTGCACTCATATCACTGAGGTGGCAATAGATTTTTTCTTCCCCTTAAAGAGAGACACAATAATTGGGGCTGCTTCTAGGGCCTATTGGTTGCCATACCAACATTCAAATGAAGCGGGTGGAAAGCTGCATGGTAATGCCTCTGAGCGAGGGCACCCTTCCTCTGCTGACAGCAGCTGAACAAAGGCCGAGAAGCCAGGCGTCAGCAAGCACCTTGCACCGTCTGATGTCCAGTGCAACAGGCTGACTCATGGCTCCAGACGGTTTCAATTCAAGTTAGACAAAAATACAAGGTGGAAGATTTCTAAAATGAGTAGGAGAACAGGGATGCCTAATTCCAGTTCTTTTGCTGAACAACATCGACCCAGAGATGATTAAACCACTCAGAGCTACTGAGGAAAGGGATTCAGAGAACAATGGATACAGGAAGCGAAAGGGTTGCTATGTTTGGTAGGAACGTTTGCCTGAAACTACAGAACAGACTGCTTGTGACTGCTTATGGTTCTGCCTGCCCTCCGGGACCCCATATTGTTTAGTCATGTCTTACACACCACACCCCTCTCCCACATGCTCTCCCACAATAGCAACCCTGCCACGATCTTCATATCAGCCAGAACGTGGTTGCACATTCTTTGGTTTACAGTTTTCCCCAGATTAGAGTTCTGAGTCACTGCTCTTAGAATGGAGCCGAAGCTGGGTTAGGCTATAGGGGACCGAGAGGGAAAGAGCTGAGAGCTCAGAGTTCCAATTCCTGTTCACTCAAGAACCAACCACCTAACTGGATCTTTAAGTGGCCTCTGCCTTCTACAACATAACACAGCAATTGGGAACACTTAAAAACTACCTCCCAGTTACACTGGGGCAAGCCCAGGGAGCGTACATGCACATTCCACCTAGTCAGCGAGTCCCCATGTCCAGCGTGGAGGGCCCTCTGTCTGGTGGTGCTGGTGGTGGTGATGCTGACAGGAGCCAGAAAGGCCAGTGACTGAAGGACATGCAGATACTTTGGGAGCACAGGGAGGAAAAAGTGCCACCTGAGATGGGCAGAGAAGGCTTCCAGTTGCGTTGAGCTTCGATGAACAGGCAGGACTGTCAGTTGGGAGGCTGGGGAGGGGATGAGACAGAAAGAAAGAGGAAGGAATTGCATGCAAGAGGGCTTGCATGATGCAGAGGGTGGGATGGAGGTGTAGGGCAGGCAGGAGGGAGGAATGGAGGGAGCTGCTGGGTGGGGGCTGGAAAGAAGTGTAGTGTCTGCCTGCTAATGGCGGGGCAGGGCTTCCAGTGCCATTGGCAACAGGATGTCGCTGGCACCTGTGAGTGGAGGCACAGCTGGCCAGAGCCCTTCTGCCACCCCACTCCCTTAGTTCTTCCAGGTCCACCCTCACCATGCACACTTTGACCCAAGCCTGAGACTGGCTAGCAACTGTTGCTTCAACTTCTTTCTTCCAAAAACCTACCTATCTTTCAAGATTCAAGTCACACCACATTGTTTTCCCGAGTTCCTCCGGCACTCAAGAATCTTGCAAATCTGGGCACTCCTAGGGCATGTGTTGTTCCTGTATCACTGATTTTCCAGGAACATCTGTCACCCGTTGTCCTGTCTTACTGCCTCTATCAGACCTGAGGCTCCGCAAGAGTGGGCCAGATGTTAAATTCCTTTGTTTTCCCAGCACACAGAAATGTCCTTGGTGAAGGAGTTCAGTGGTACTTAACAAGGAGTGAGAGCCAGACGTGCAACCTCAGAATAACACCAGATGACCTTCTGTGAAAAGCTGGGTGTGGCCAGCAGGCAAATTCTGATGAAGCCGAAGTTCAGTCTCAGAACCAGCTGAGAAAGAGGCATTGCTTTTGGTCTAAGTTTTCATAAAATGTACATTACCCGTATTCAGGAAATAGGGGGTGGCCCTGTCTTGGGATTCAACAATCACGCTTTATTGGTAACAGCTTTTTCTAAGCATTGTGTTTTGTAGAAGGAAATAAGCTACAGGGAATGTGAGAGCGAATGAACTGTGTGCTAGAAACGTGCACTTCTCATGGCTGAAATCCGACACTGCAGGATGAGGACACTTCCCCACCGGAGGAGCTGGCACACACTAGAGGAGCTTCCTACTCATGGCTGGGGAGCTTGTGCTGCAACCTGCCTGGTGATACTGACTGCAGAGCACAGACCTCTGGGCAATCCTTTCTGTTCTATGAAGTCATGTGACTGCTGAACCTTTGCCAGGGTGCTAAGTAGGGGAACCTCTCATTGTCGTGGGGGCCCCAGGTATGGCTCAAGCAGAGCAGGAGAGGGAAGATGTGGCTCCTACTGTGTGGATGAGGAAAAGCTCCAGCTGTAAGGCCTCTGCTGTTCTTATCTGCCCCGTGCCTACTGGGTGGGGCAGCTCCTGCAAGCTCCTAGGTGAGAACAACTTCCCAGAGGGTTGTCCTGATTAAGACCCTCTCCTCTGTGGACCCTGAGGTCACAGCAGCAGCCCAGCAGCTGCCTCCTCCATCCACTTCGCTCCTGTGCCCCTCTTTCTCCTTGCTCTGAACTCATCCCTCCCAGCCTCTTCTCATCACTCCCTTCCAAAGGCTTGCTATTGATTCACTCAGGGTCCGCTTCACAGATGGGCAGCCCAGGAAGCCTTTGGGTACATGTCAAGTGTTCAGGTGGGTCACTGGTAAAGATGTGCAGGCAGGACCCCATGTTTCCTTGTGCCCTGTCCCAGTGGCTCAGACAGGCTGCCACCTTCTTCACGAACAGCTGTCCCGGCACAGAAAGGGTGCAGCCAACTGTTACATGGGTTTGTTGGGAGTAGGCTGGTGGCCATGAGCACCTCTCTGTTTTGTCCAATGTCTGTGGCATGTCTATTACTGGGACTGTATGTGTGTGAGGTTATATAGTGATTCCTCAGGCATCATCAAGGAATGAAATTCTGCATTACTGACATTTCTAGAAAATATTTCAAATAGTTTTTAAAGCATTTAACTTTTTAATACTTTGTCTCTTTAACGTGACCTTAAGCAGAAATTAATATGTAAAACAGATAAAAGATAAACTTCTCTGCATGAAGGCAAAGAGAAGTCCCCTTTTTCAATGGCCACCCTCAAGACATCTCCTAAACATGTCTTGAAAGTTATTCTGTATAACTTGGGTCTTATTTGCCAAAATTTGGAAAGACAGTTTTTTGTTTGTTTTTGAGAGAGGCAGGGAGAGAGACAGGAACATGGAGCTGCCCCTGTACGTACCCTGACCCAGGAATCAAACTGTCAAACCTCTGTGCTCTGGGATGACACTCCAACCAACTGAGTTATTAGGCTAGGGCTCAATCTTTTTTTATCTATTGACTGATTTCTAAAGAGACAGACAGAGGAAGGGAGAGAGAAGGGAGGAGGTAGGGAAGAATTCACTTGTTGTTCCACTCAGTTGTGCATTCATTGGTTGCTTCCTGTTTGTGACCTGACTGGAGATTGAACCACAACCTTGTTGTTTCAGGATGAAGCTCTCAACCAACTGAATCATATGCCCAGGGCCGAAAAGGCAGTTCTATGTAATTCTAAAAAGTTTCATTTATTCCTGTCTCATAAAAGAGAATATAATTTTGATTTTCCATGGTAACTCAGGGGCATGATTATAATGAACTATAATGCTAGGCTCTAAAATATTGCTGTCCTTAAGTCCCTACTGAGAAACATAGACTTATTTGCTCTTACACTAAATACTCCCACCTACTCCCATGTTTGTTTCCCTTCTCTTCCTTCCTCCTTCCCTCTCCCTCTTCCCCTTTCCTTCCCCCTTTCCTTTCTCCCTCAGTAGTAGTTTCAGTATGTCTATTACTAGCTCTGCTCCCTCACCACCAACAACCTCCAACTCCCAACCGTGGTGCTCTGCTATTGGGAACTAGATAAACCAGCTCATTAAAATTATCTCTGGAAGAAAGTCCACAGGCAGTGTGAAGGCCTGGGGAACAAAACCAGACAAGGAAAAGTGGTATTGTAAATCCAGTTTGGCATTTTCTTTTTTCTTCAGTATTACACCCACAGATCAGGTTTTGTATGAATTGTCATTTTTTTTTAAGATTTTTTTTATTTCTTGATTTTAGAGAGAAGAGAGAGAAAGAAAAGGGGAGAGGTACAGGAAGCATCAACTCCCGTATGTGCCTTGATCAGGTAAGCCCAGGGTTTTGAACTCGTGACCTTAGCATTTCAGGTCAACACTTTATCCACTGCGCCACCACAGGTCAGGCTGAATTGTCATTTGCTAGAATTAAATCTTATACAATGGAAAGATTTAGAGATATTTTCTAGAATTAATACTTTGTTGAAAAATTGTCCTAGCCTTTTGACAATGAATTAGATATGTATTCAGCTGGGAAGGTTCATTGTGTATAAAGCACCATGAGTTTTTAACTTGGATGCTTCACAGAACTACAAGGATTATTACACACCGTAATTGACAGACAGAAGAAGATACACTTTATGTTGGTCTATAAGAGCTGATGGGGTCTCAGCAACCACCAAGAGCGCCGCTGTCTTACTTGGTTCCCAAGCAGTAATGAAATCAGTTTTTATTTATAAAATATAAAGAAAAGTGAGTTCAAAATGGCTATCCAAAGGGAAAGAACTCTAAAATAGGGCCCAAAACGTAATGTTTAATTTGAATACAACCTATAGGCTCAGCTTTACCTAACTTCTCCTGCCCAGAAGCCCCATGTTAGCATAAAGGCAGGCCACCTCTTCTCAGCATTTGGTAACAAGCAGGAAAACCTGATGTTAGGAGCATGACTGATTTTGAAAAGGAAACTATAAATGAACCCACACTTTACCATATTACAAACTGAAACTGGCACCTTGCATAGTAGCCAATGTACAAGGACACAAGTCACTGCTCTTACATGGAGATTTGTTACCATGTGGGACCTCAGAACACTGGGAAGACAAAGCCCAGCACACAAAGGGTTAACTGGCTGCACGGTAGCCTTCCCAACAGAAGATAATCCTGCATGTGAATTCTAGCTTTGCCACTTTCTAGCTGTGTGAACTGAGGACTTGCCAAGAATGGCACAGCAGAGGAACTGAAGGTCCTTGGTGATGTCACTGAGGGCGGGGAGCAGTCCTGGAGTCTTTGGTTTCACATCTCTTCGTCATGTAACCAGCGGTTTTCAATTGCAGGTCTGCACAAGAGTTAACCACCTTGACGTTGTATGAAGATTACAGAGTCTATTACCATTGGGTCTTTAATCTTCATACAACATCAGGGTGGTTAACTCTTTCATGGACCTCACAAATCTTCTTGTGGACCAGCAGTGTGGACTGGCGGCTGAAAATCACTGATGTAAAAACAATGAATATCCTCAAGGTCTAGGCATTTACAGTTGGGTGCTCTACTTCCTGTAGCTAACATATTCTGATATACTTTTCCTGAAAGAAGCTGGAGTGAGTTCTACTAGAGCTATAAGCTGGGACACATGAAAAAATTCCACAGCCACTCAGAAAACCCATAGCAGAAAAGTTCTATGAATAAAAAGGTGAATATTCATACTGTAAAATACAGCCAGTTTTACTCCTACATCTAAGCTTCTCTGTGAAATATTTGGCAGCATTTATGTGAGAGGTGAGACACACAGATACATGACACAAGCATAAACTTGGACAGTAGGAAACCATGATTGTCTTGCCTCCCAGCTGCTGGCTATGGCCAGTAACCCTTGGGCTGTGGTGACTATTGCTGAATAATCAGCACAGCACAGACATTAGCTGGTTGGAGGAACAATCTCTTAAGAGGTATGTATCTTTCAGATCCATAGCTAGTGCTTATTATTATTACTATCATCATCATTGTTACTTTTAATCATAGGGCCTCTCCGGATCCCTGAATATGCTGAATTTCTTTAGAAACCAGATGACTTACTTTTCCGGGCTTTCATCTATCTATATTATCTTAAGCTATAACCTCTACCATACTTTACACCAGCTCGGCATACAGAAGTATCAAGGTCTATTTTATGTATGCCTTAATAACATTGGAACAAGATCACTCACTAAAATCAAAATGTATGAATCCATCACATTCATCAGTGTAGCAGAAACAGTGTCATTTTTTACTTTTAAGATACTGTGGAGTAGCCTTCCTTTTTTCTAAATTAAAGTCTGTGTCTTTGAATAGTTATCTTTCCTGCTTTAGAATTATTTTTTTAAATAAATTTAATTTTCTAAATAAAATTATATATATATATGAAAAGAATTATTTTTCCATGAAATCTGTGAGGAGCAAATAGTGTATTCCCTGTTAATTACATAGCAAAGGTTTTACCTGGTGGTCAATTATCTAATCATTCTTGTAGAAAGCAATCAACCTGAAAAGCAAAAGTTATGTACAGATGGCTGGATTCTTATAGCTTTGGGCGAGTACATTACAGGGCTGGTTTAAACAAGAATAAAATTAAGGGCAGCTTCCTATAACCAACGTCCTTCTGTTTGAAGCATAAAAATCACAGATATGTTGAGTTACTAGAAATTAGTACAAGAAAGAAATCTATATTCAGCTACAACATGTTCCCTGGGTATTTTTAGGTTAATTGTTGAAAAAATAGATTCTTAAAAATAAATGTATTCTAAGCAACAGACCACCAGAGTTATCAGAAGACTTACCAACATAAGTTTTAGGAAAGAGCAGTAATGAGAAACCACTAAGGTTCTGGCAGAGTTATAGAAAGCTTATGTCTTAAATAGGTAGCCAGAAGTAGCAGAATACATAGTAGCATTAATAAAAAATAATGAGAGAATTTTGAAATTTACAATAGGTAGATATAAATTTTCCAGAAAGTAGTTCATCAGACTACAGGCTAATTAGACCCATATGGAGAGAAATTTTGTTCATTACCTAGTAAATCCAATATCCATTCTGCAATTACATTCCAGAAGAAATTGGGTGGGTTAGCTGACCGGGACACCAGTAGGCAGAGCCACTAATTTCTAGCATTCGAAAACTTGCTCAAAATGAGGGATAGTGCAAGAGAGAAGTTTACAAACATCTGGACAGATGCGAGAAGACGCTCTAAACCAGTGCTTTCATTAAAATGGTGATCTGGTTAAAATGCTGATTCTTATACAGTGGGTGTGGCAATTTTTTCAGAAAACCCCGAGGTCTGTAAACCGGACAACCAATGCTTGAAGCAACTTCAGAAATATTTCTAATGTTTGTAAGAAATAATATATTCACCTGTTAGATGACAGAACAGCAGTTGGCAAACTAAGACTCAGTAGGTCCTTGAATAACGTTGTTTTGTTGTAAAATTGATGAAGATACCTTGGAAACTTAACCCTTGTTCATGTCAACAAGCCTATGGTACAACTGGTTTTGTTAATACGTTCTTTGCTTCAAGTCGCCGTTCACAAGTTTCCTATTGAGGATGACATTAAGTTGGGCCTTATGTACCTACAGATCAGGGATCGGGAACCTTTTTGGCTGAGAGAGCCATGAACGCCACATATTTTAAAATGTAATTCTGTGAGAGCCATACAATATGTTTAACACTAAATACAAGTAAATGTGTGCATTTTATGTAAGATCAACACTTTTAAAGTACAATAAGTCTCTGAATTCTTTTTAATAACGTTGTTATGCTGTTGCTAACCAATGATGAATAAAGTATTTCTTACCATTAGTGCGGTTTCTGGTGCTGCATGGTTTTGCTGATGGCTTTGTAGTCTGGTTGATACGTGGTAAGGTTAAGCTTCATGCAGGTGTTGAGACTTCCATCCTTTTAATCAAGTAATGTGATCGTAGGTTGGTCTTAATGTTCTTTAGATGTGAAAAAGACTGCTCACATGCATACGTAGAGCCAAACATTGTCAGTACAGCAATATTCACACGCTGCAGTGTGTGGTATGTGACGAGAAGCACATCCCAAGTTTTGACAATCAGCTGGTCCGCAGGTTGATGTTCTTTCAATTCTCCCCACTTGGTTTGCTCACCAACTCTGCTTGCTGTCGGGCAAGTCTTTCCAAATCTTCATTCAGTGATTTGAACTTATTCACCCACATGTCTGAGGCCTTCAGGTCAGCAGCCTGTAGCTCAAAGTCTCTGACAGAGACACCAGGAATGTAACTCAGTTCGGTGCTGTCCTACTTGTGTGGATGGGTGATGAACTTAAAAAGATGAGTGCGCTCACAAAAATTCTCTAAAGTGTGCTTTGAATGACTGCAGGAAATTAGATGTGAAGCCCGTGAGCTGCTGGAGATAAAGATGTTGAGCAGGGTCACTTGCTGTGCATGCATCTTTAAACTCTCCTAGTTTTTCAAAGTGTAGTAAATGACCTGTTTCAATGTCAGCGATTAAGAGTTTCAGCTTGTTTTCAAATGCAAACTGCTTGTTGAAGGGATAAGACTGTATTTCCAACACTTTGCATTTTCACATTGAGCTAGTTCAGATGTTCAGTCATGTCCACGAGATAGTAGAACTTCAGAAGCCACTCAGTTTTAGCAAACTCAGGATGCTTGACGTTTTTCATTTCAAGAAAAGTCCGGATTTCGCTCAGACAAGCCAAGACGCGAAATGGCTGAGTACCTTCTCTCTTGACAACCAATGAACAGTGCTGTGCAGAAGCAGACCAGGATAATTATTCCCAACTTCATCCAGCAGTGTTTTAAACTGGCGATCATTTAAAGCTGGGGCAACAATAAAGTTGACCACCCGAATGACCAGCGACATCACCTCACCAAGCAGCTCACCACACATCTGAGCACAAAGTGCCTCCTGATGTAGGATGCAGTGAAAACTTAGGATGGGTCTCTTTTCAGGTTCACGAAGAAGTGCTACAAATCCTCTGTTTTTCCCCACCATACACGGAGCACCATCAGTACATGCCGAAATAAGTTTATCCATCGGTAGATTTTTTTCTTTAGTGAACTCAGTGAAAGACTGGAATAAATCCTCCCCTCTTGTTGTCTCTTTCATAGGCAAAACAGCAAGACTTTCCTCACGTAGTGTGTCACCGACAGCATACCTTGCAATCACGCTGAACTGGCATAAATGGCTTACGTCTGTTGACTCATCCAAAACGAGAGAAAAGAATGGTGCTGCATTTATGTCCTTCACTTGTGTTGCCTCAATTTGATTTGCCATGATGATGGTATGATCGTGAACAGTTCTTGCCGACAGAGGCATGTCTTTTATTCGTTTGATTATCTTGTCTTTATCCGAAAAGTCATCAAAAAGTTCATTGGCAACATCAAGCATGAATGTTTTGGCATACTTCCTATCTGTGAATGGCTTTCCGTTTCTCACAATTGCTAAAGCACCAGCAAAGCTAGCCAAATTCCAGTCAGCTTGTTGTTGGGTCCAAACACAGAGTTGCTGCTGACTAGCTTGCACTCTGCACAGTAGCTCTTGACATGCTTTGTCCTGTTGTCACCCGTTGGATATTTCGATGCAAATGTAGTATGGTGTGTATCCAAGTGCCGCTTTATATTTGACCGTTTCATCGATGCAATTTTATCATTGCATATTAGACACACTGTAGAACCTCCTCTCTCCACAAAGGTGAATTCCTCTGTCCATTCCTGCTGAAAAGTATGATACTCCTCATCTTTTTTCTTTTAGTCATCTTCTTCGTCAAAAGGGTTTCTGCAATTAGCTAGCTGACTACTTGATTAAAAGGAGGGAAGTTTACTTCCTGACCTCACAAGGACCTGTGTATGTTAGCATTATCCAATAAAAATTTGGTGTTGTCCCAGAGGACAGCTGTGATTGGCTCTAGCCACCTGCAACCATGAACATGAGTGGTAGGAAATGAATGGATTTTAATACATGGGAATGTTTTATATTTTTAACGTTATTATTATTTTTTTTAAAGATTTGTCTGCGAGCCAGATGCAGCCATCAAAAGAGCCAGATCTGGCTTGCAAGCCATAGGTTCCCGACTCCTGCTATAGATGTTATGGTGCTTTAAGGGGCAGTACTGCCAGTGAACTGGCTGCTTCGTGTGCAGCCAAACTGGTACTAACCTGAAGGCCTTTGTGTTGACTGTCTTTAATGCCCAGAACATTCTGACCCCAAGAAATTTCCATGTTAGGCTCCTCATTTAGAATGTCAGCTCAAATGTCACCTCACCAAAGGGTCTGACCAGCCAATCATTCCCTTTGACATCACTCTGCTTAAATGTCTTACAGTAGCAATGCCATCGGTTTACTGTCCCCATTTGGAGCAAAAGCTTCGTAATTATAGGGACCTCCCGACTTGTTTTGTCATTGCTTTATGCCAAGAGCCTAGAACAGAGTGACATTGGGCACAAAGAGGACATTCAATAAATATTTGCTGAAATGATTGAATTCATTTTTTTTAAGAAAAAGAGAAGCCAAGATAGAAGTCCGTGGCAAAATTTTCAACTTTTAAATATTGGCAGGAAAGCCTGGCCTGTGGTGGCGCAGTGGATAAAGGGTCGACCTGGAAACAGGGAGGTCGCCAGTTCAAAACCCTGCACTGGTCTGGTCAAGGCACATATGGGAGTTGATGCTTCCAGCTCCTCCCCACTTTCTCTCTTTCTCTCTCTCTCACTCTGTGTCTCCTCATCTAAAATGAATAAAATAAAAAGAAGTTATTATTAAAAAAAAAATAAAATAAAATAAATATTGGCAGGAAATTAAAACACAATAAACAAACAAATATCTCCAATCAACTGTGTGGGCCAAACCAAACCCAGCTGGGCCAGGGTTGCTGCTCTGCATCCCCAGATTCAGTTCATTACTCTATTAAGCCACGTTAAGTTTTGGCACAGAAGCAGGAATGCGTAAAAATCTGCCATACTAGAAAAGGAAGGGGAGTTGAATTTTTTAAAAATTTTATTCATTTTTAGAGAAGGGAGAGAGAGAGAAGGAGGAGAGGAGGAGGAACCTCAACTCCCATATGTGCCTTGACCATGCAAGGCTGGGGTTTCAAACTGGTGACCTCAGCGCTCCAGGTGGTCACTTTATCCACTGCGCCACCACAGGTCAGGTAGAAGTTGAATTCTTGAGGAAATCTTGTTTGCACCTTCCCTTCTCCACTCTCTATGATCTGTGTGTGTGCAAATGAACACTTCACTGGGCTGAATTTCAGCTTCTTTCTGATTAAGAAAGACTGCAGTCCCCTACATCCCAGGCTGTGCTGCAAACAGAAATAAAAGCTGTTGGTTTATAGAGGCAGATTTAACGGCGGGCGTACTGGGCATGCGCCCTGGGCCCTGACAAAACCCCAACTTTACACTTTTTTTCTAATGTAAGGGGCCCAATATTTTCTTTTGTCCCTGGGGTCTCAATCAACCTTAATCCACCTCTGGTAACACCTGTCATACTAATGGATGAACTCAGCGGAGCATAAGTAGATAAAAGAATGGGATCCCGAATGACCCCATTATCCCCTAGTCTCTCCCTTCAATTCAGATACATGTCAAACTGCACATTTGCAATGGCTCGGTCACTATGTACAACTACATCCACATGACAGACATATCACAGAGCAAGCAGGGATGCCTATGTGGAGACCTATAATGAACTGCGTTCTGCGCAGGCTGGGTTGTATGTAGTACGTGTGTGTTCTCTGTATATGTATGCATGTGCGTGATTCATGAAAAGGTGTGATTCAAGGGAGGAAGAAAAAGAAAAAAGGGCATTAAGAACTTAAACAGGCCTGGCAATGTGTTGGTGCTTTATGTACCTTCTCTCTTTAGTCTTAAACAATCTTGAAAGGTAGGTATTCTGTATCTCATTTTTGCGGCTAGAAACATGAGGTGCAGAGAAGTCTCTGATTTGCTGAGGGACAGGCCCACCCCTAACATCTGCATAACTCAAAGCAAGAGTACAAATGAAGGTCCTCATGCAATACATCTAAACATTTAAGTGATAAAGCAGGTGATCGTATAGTTAAGAAAATGTGTCCTCTCCTCCCACAACAGCTTTACAAAAACCTAAAGGCCAGGGTCCGATGTAGAATTCTTAGATTACTTAGAGTACATACAAAAGGAGAGTCAGCTTGTGACCTACCCCACTTCTCAACTCACCCCCAGCCTTGCGTACATGGATGCAGAACCCCAACTCACATGTCCAAGCCCACTTCCCAGCCACCAGCCACTTTTTCACAATGTCTCTGGCCTGGGGGTGTGCACAGGCATGTTGTGTATATGAGTGGACAAGCATACCCTTGGGAGATGGACCTGGGGAGAGGCCCTGGAAGCCAGTTTAGACCTGTTTGGGCAGGGAGGTCTGGGGTCTTGAGTATCAGGAGGATGCTCTATAAAGGGAGGGTCAACTTCCAGGTGGCCACATTCCTTTGGCCCAGGGAACATCTTATCCCACAGGGAAATGGTACAGCAAGATGAGGACCAGAGTGAGGCCCTTTATAATGGGGGCTTAGTGCAGGGGTCTGTCTTGCTCTGTCCAATAGCAGAGCTAGTAAGAGGTAAAATTTAATTTCAAAAGACCTACCTAAAAGATTTTCCTAGTAATGTATATTTTTCCAAGATTAAATGTTTTGTTCTGTTTTTTTCTTCTAGCGAGAGAGAGAGAGAGAGAGAGACAGACAGACAGACAGACAGACAGACAAATAGGAGGGGAGCGAGATGAGAAACATCAATTCTTCACTGTAGCACTTTAGTTGTTCATATATGTGCCTTGACTGGGGGGCTGTAGCCTAGTCAGTGACCTCTCACTCAAGCCAGTGACCTTTGGGCTCAGGCCTGCGACCATGGGGTCATGTCTATGATCCCACGCTCAAGCCAGTGACCCCATGCTCAAGCTGGCGACCTCAGGGTTTCAAACCTGGGTCTTCAGCATCCCAGGCAGATGCTCTATCCATACTGTGCCACCACCTGGTGAGGCCCAAGATTAAATCTTAAATGTTGATGAAACTTTACCTAAAGGGGATACCAGGGCAGGACTACTTTTCATACCACTGATTTTTAGACCTGATTAATGTGCAAAAATACTTTTAAGAGAAAAAAAGATATTCCATACAATGTGTTGACCTTATTTAACAAACCATAATATGTTAAATATGTCCTAATATAAAGAGCTTATAGAAATAGGTAGGAAAGTTAAAAAAAATAAAATTAAAAACATTCATTTAGTGTAGTACTGATGACATGTTACTGAAGGGAACTTGTTGCCTACAACATAAACACTGACAGCCTGACCTGTGACGGCGCAGTGCATACAGCATCAACCTGGAACGCTGAGGTTGCTGGTTTGAAACACCAGGCTTGCCTGGTCAAGGCATATACGAGAAGCAACTACAAGTTGATGCTTCCTGTTTCTTCCCTACCATTAACTCTCTCTCTCTCTCTCCTCTCTAAGATTTATAAATAAAATTGTTTTTTTTTTTTTGTATTTTTCTGAAGTGAGAAGTGGGAGGCAAAGAGACAGATTCCCGCATGCGCCTGACCAGGATCCACCTGGCATGCCCACCAGGGGGCGATGCTCAGCCCATCTGGGGCATTGCTCTGTTGCAACCAGAGCCATTCTAGCACCTGAGGCAGAGGCCATGGAGTCATCCTCAGCATCCAGGCCAACCTGACTCCAATAGAGCCTTGGCTGCAGGAGGGGAAGAGAGAGAAGGAGAGAAAGGAGAGGGAGAAGGCTGGAGAAGCAGATGGGTGTTTCTCCTGTGTTCCCTGGCCTGGACTCAAATCCAGGACTTCCACATGCTGGGCCGACGCTCTACCACTGAGCCAATTGGCCAGGGCCAATAAGTATAATCTCTTAAAAAAGAGCGATGTATTGGGTTTGGTCTTTATAAACTTGACCACTCCTTTTTAAAAAAAATAAAAAGCCTGACTTGTGGTGGCTCAGTGTATACAAGTGTCAGCCTGGAACACTGAGGTCGCTGGTTTAAGACCCTGGGCTTGACCAGTCAAGGCACCTAAGAGAAGCAACAACTATGAGTGGATGCTTCCTGCTCCTCCCACCGCCTTTCTCTCTCTCTCTCAACTCTGTCTAAAATCAATAAATAAAATCTTTAAAACAAAACAAAACAAAACAGTGACATAGATGGCTAGGCTGAGGCTTCTTTTGAGCTTGTACCTATGATTCAATTTTCCTACCACTTTTCTCTAGGTGAACTTACCATGAAATGTTCCTCTTTTAACATACTTTGATTTCCTTTTTCGTTAATATGGGTGGTTTGTGTCCTTCATGTATGACTTCTATCACTGTTCAGTTCTCATCAGTCCTATCAAATAGTCTATTCATAAATGCAAATAAGGCAGTACAAGTATCTGATGCAGTGGTTCTTAACCTTTTTTGAGGTACCGAACCCACCAGTTTCATATGCGCATTCACCGAACCCTTCTTTAGTGATAAATAAAATAGGATTTTTTTTCCAAATTCAAGACATAGGTATATGTTTTTTTACTGGTGCACAAAATGAGCTATGCATGAACATCACCTTGCTCAAAGAACAAAACCAACAAAGTGCATGAACTCACAACAAATTACGGTATTACTTTATTCTGGCCTCTGTGGTAGAGGTTTCTCTGAATCCCTGAGACCAACTCATTGAACCCCTAGGGTTCGACAGAACCCAGGTTAAAAACCACTGATCTGATGGCTTTAAATTCTGTATTGAGAGAGTAGAGTAAGGGGAATTAGAGCAAAGCCTTCCAAAGGAACAAAGTTCCAGTTGGTTACTAGGGATGTAAAGTACTATACAGCGACTCTGGTCAACACTGCATGGTGTATATGAATGCTGTTAAGAGAGAAGGTCCTTGGCATTTTCATCAAAAGGAAAAAAACTTTTTCTTTCTTTTTTTTTGTATCTATATGAGATGATGGCTGTTAACTAAAGTTACTGTGTTAATCATTTCACAATATATGCAAATCAAGTCATTATGTTGTATGTTAATTATATCTAAATATAACTTCAAAAAAATTCCAAGTCCAGATGATGCATAATATTTTTCATATTAACTTTTAAAAGATGATTATCAAAACCAAAACCCAAAACTTAAAAATCCTGGTGGATAACTCCCAAACCTTGAAGAAGTTCTCAGGACCTACAGGCCCCAGGTAAAGAAACACAAGATCTTACTTAAGGAGAGCCTGGACATCTGGAACCTTTGTCCATCACAAGCTCCTATCCTTGGTTTCTTCCCCTGTGAGGTGAGGACAACACTACCTGTTGCTATAAAGATCAAGGGCACTGAGTTGTGACCAAGGTCAAGAGCAGAGTGGTTATAGTTCACATGGTGGGCAGCCAGTGGGCTCACTCCCTGGTGAGACACCTGCTCTGTACAACAAGGGACCAGCAGCCCTACTTTATTCATATTTTAAAAGGCTTTACTTATTCTGAACTTTGAGAGTCATTTGTGAACAGAGAAACAGCAATGACATTTAAAATATGGAACAACTGGTAGAGCATGGGTACCAACTCATCAGATTGGATGTTTGGGACATACCCGCTACACAGCAGTCCTGGCTGAGCCAAAAAAATTGAATTCAAAGGCATTAGGCAGCCTGACTAGTGGTGGTGCTGTGGATAGAGAGTTGACCCAGAACACTGAGGTTGTTGATTTGAAACCCCAAGGTTGCTGGCTTGAAGCCCAAGGTGACTGGCTTGGCTTGAGCCAGATGTGTGATACTTAGTCAAGGCACATATGAGAATCAATCAATGTACAGCTATGAGTTGACGCTTCTCACTCTCTCTTCCTCTCTCTCCTTTGCTGTCTCTCTCCAAATAAAATAAAATAAAGGCATTAGTCACTCACTGTACCTGTCCTTCTCTCTTATATTATGCTTCACTAAAAATGCACAAGCTAAATATGGGCAGTGATGATTATTACTACAACGGCTAACATTTACAGAACCCTTCAGAGAGTTCCAGGAACTGCTGTGTTTTCCATTCACAATAATTCTACGAAGTAAGGACAAGGACTGCTATTCCCATTTTATATATGAGAAAACTGAGGTTCCCAAAGGTTAAAGAACTTACTTAAGACCACACAGATAGCAATCTTTTTAAAATTCATTTTTAAAGAGAAAGAGAGAGAGAAAGTGAGAGAAAGAAGGGGGAGGGAGGAGCAGGAAGCATCAACTTCTATGTGCCTAAACAAGGCAAGCCCAGGGTTTAGAACCAGCAACCACACAGTTAGCAATCTTAAGAGGCTCCAGTCTTCAAGTCCAAGCTGTCTCTTTGCTGGCTACATACTGCCTGTATCTCACAGACTTCTGCTACATGCAGTACAACCAGAGTAATTTTCAACTCTACCAAGAATACTTTACCTTTTAACTACTCATTTCAGTGGAGATAACTGAAAACATGAGACATTTAAAAAGTATTTTGAGGCCTGGCCAGATAGCTCAGTTGATTGGAGCATCACCCTGATACGTACGCCAAGGTTGTAGGTTCAATCCCCGGTTAAGGCACATATAAGAATCAACCAATGGGCCTGACCTGTGGTGGCGCAGTGGATAAAGCGTCGACCTGGGAACACTGAGGTCGCCAGTTCAAAACCCTGCACTGGTCTGGTCAAGGCACACATGGGAGTTGATGCTTCCAGCTCCTCCCCCCTTTCTTTCTCTCTCTCTCTCTCTCTCACTCTGTGTCTCCTCTCTAAAAAAAAAAAATAAATAAAATTAAAAAAAAAAAGAATCAACCAATGAATGCATGCATGAGTGGAACAACAAATCTCTCTCTCTCTAAAATAAATTTTAAAAACTTTTAAAAAGTATTAGTTTCTGACATAAATTATGGTAGCTTTACCTTCCTAATTATTCTTCACCTAGGCTGATATCAGAAGAAGCATGTTAGATGTAATGCTTAAAATCCAAACCCAGTACTGTAGTCCCAGAGCAAGAGGCCCCCGAGGCTGCGAGGTGACAGGGGAGCCAGCAGGAGGATGCAAACTTGCCACAGATAATCCCCAAAGTGAATATCCCATATGTGGTAATTAAGAGTTGACTGTAATAGAGGACACTCTTTCAGGGGGAACATATTGATCTAAGACCACAAAGTGGGCAACAGTCATTCGTAAAGCTTGTCAAAAAGGTTTTCAGTTAAGCTCAAGCATGGAAAATTCTAATTCTATGTGAACTGATACTTTAGAAAAATTAAGTCTCTAAGAATAGGGCTTCAAAACAAAAGGGGCCCTGAACCACAACTACAATAAAAATGTGATGGTATTATTTTCTAAAATTTCTCATTTGGTGTTGGTGGGGTGGGGGGTGGGGTGACTACAAACACAGAAGGCTTGACAATTCTTAGGAATGAATTGATATTACATGATTGTTTTTTGAGTTGCTAGGCAATATCGAAAAACAAATGTTCGTGTTCTGAGATCACTCTGCATTCATGCTCCCAATGGGCAATGCATGTGTTCCCTGCCTTACTCCACTCCCCTTGGACCAGAAGAGCAGAACATGGCAACAGTGATGCTACTGGTCCATCATGGCAAAAGATAACCATCTGCATCTCTAAAACAAATCATTTGTTGGCCACCTGGCAGCCAAGATCTCAGGCCAGACAACATTTTCCCTGGAACATCATCATTTACACCCAAATTAATTCCTACACCTTCAGTGTTCTTTACATCAATGCAATCAGCTTTCTCTGCAGGTAAATTACCCTTTTTTTCCCTCCTACATATCTAATAAAAGCCCGATTCCCTTTTATAGGCAGTTTTCATGTCTGGGAAAAAGAAAATACAGACTTTTCATGAGAGTTATTTCTTTGTTTCTAAGAAATAGCCTTTCACTGTGAGAAGACCCATTTCAGACCACCCTTCTTAAGGCCATGTTGACATTACACTTAGATACATACGTCTGCTTCCTTCTTTGTTAATATCATTAACTGTCAAGTCTTAATGATGCATCTGGTTCTAAAATTAATATCACATACTTAATATTACAGAAATGAACTCACTTCTTTTGTTCTAACTTTTGCCCATCCAATATAATCTAGTCAGTCTATCCTTGTAATTCCATCACTATACCTCAGCACTGCAGTATATCCCCTTCAATTTGGACATGTGGCTCATGATAGAGAAAAAAAAAATAGCCCACTGATCTTTTAATTTTCTTAAATAGCAAACATAATTTAGTACTTTAAGAACTCCCACTCCTTCCTCCCTCCAAAAAACAATGAAATAGAACAAAATAGTAGATCTATATTTTAAATCAAGCTCTACATTCAAGGGCAGGCTGGCCATGACTTACCTAGAAGGACTAGTTCAATGAGCCAGCATCAGTAACATTCCCCAGCGGAAGCACAGACAAATCTACCACAGGTCACTTTTCAGTGCGTATCCTTAGTGCTCGATATATATGCGCCATACACGATTAAGAAGCTGGTTCAATAACCACCATTTCTATAGCAACCCACATACTCTCTGCAGGCTGTGTTTTGAGAAGGCAGTTAAAACCGGATTCTACAATGCAGCATCACTTAGAATATGCTTTTATTTCTGTCATTTCACTAGAATGAGAGTATTCAATTCAAGTACCCTAAGTTATTATTAAATGGCAGAAATGTATTACATATATAATTGTAATTCTTGATTTATTTGCCACTTGATGTCTGTTGGTCACTTTAAATTCAAACCACTGACCTGATTTGCTTGTACATAAGGAACTATCCCCGAGGGCAACAAGTCAGTTCGCAGTCAGACAACTGGGAATATCGGACAGCCATCTGCTGTTCTAGTTATAAGCGAAAGACGCTACATGCATGTAAAAACGAGCTGACATAATCACTTCTTACTGCCCAGAAAGCTTGGGGCTATGATGTATTCACTATGACCAAAAGAACTTCATTTGGGTCAAACAACCCCCCTGCCCCTTGCACAGGACTGATAAAGTGTGTATGTCCACTTTGTCCCACCTGTTCAGAGACATCTTGACACTGTGGACACAGGCGCTGGCATTGTACTACTTTTCAAAGGTTGGAAGATTATAAATTAAAGACATCTGTTAATTCCTCAAAGGAGAATACTTAGACTCACTAAATCGAGTCCTATCTTGCACCATAAATTAAGTGCTGCATGTAAACGCAGTGGCAATTTCAATTCTAGTATATGCAGTTGCGCTTCTTAAATGATTTTCCCAAGGCGGCCCTCATCAGTTGGCTCAGTGGTTGAGTGTCGGCTCAGTGTGTGGATGCCCCAGGTTCGATTCCCTGTCAGGACACACAGGAGAAGCAATCATCTGCTTCTCTAGCCCTCCCCCACCTCCTCTCTCTTTCTTCCCCTCCCACAGCCATGGCTTGATTGTTTGAGCACTTGGATGCTGAGGATGGCTCTGTGAAACCTTTGCTTCAGATGGGCAGAGCATCAGCCCCAGATGGGGGTTGCTGGGTGGATACTGGTTGAGATGCATGTGGGAGTCTATATCTCCCCTCCTCTCACTGGAAAAGAAAAAAAAATTTTTCCCCAGGGTACACATAACAATTAGCCAATTCATGTTGTTGTAATATACTAAACAAAATCCAACTTTATGATCTAAGATAGTTTTAATCTACTAAGTTGCCCTCCAATGAAGATGTGGGTTAAAATATGGAGATGCTAAATTTTATAAGGAGAAATTCTTTGCCTGTTCCAAAAGAAAAAAAATTTAAAAGACAACTATAGCCATTTAAAAAAGACAACCATGATAAATAGCAATGTCAAATATAAATTTTACTTTAATGGTTGTATGAAAGGGAGCACCCCTAAGAGTAAATGTCCAGTTATCCAGCAGCCATGAATTGAATTAAGTTAGTGTTAAAAAGTGAATTTATTTTTTAAATAGAAGTCCCATAGAACTAAAAAAAGATTTCATCTTTCTTTACAGAGTTTGAAATCTTGCCCTGTAACAAAGGTGATATCACACTGAGCATCAGCAGTCACCCCTGGAAAAATGCTGGAGGGTTACCTGGATACCAGAAGATAGGAACTGTGATTGAATCAAGCACCCCAGTTTGGTCCTGCAGAGTATACTAGAATTGTAAGAGCCTACCTATCGAATGCATTTTGGATCGGGATCACAAAATTTTCTGTAACAGGCCAGACATAAATATTTTCAGTTTGTGGGGACATACCGTCTGTCACAACCACTCATGAAAAAGCACTCATACAACCCATATGCAAAGAAATGGTCATGGTTGTGTTCTGATGTCTTATTCCGTTCAGGCTGCTATAAAAAAGTACCACAGACTGGGGGAGGATCATAAACAACAGAAATTCATTTCTCATAGTTCTGGAGGCTGCAAGTCCAAGGTCAAGGTCCTATCAGATTTTGTGTCTGGTAAGGACCTCCTTCCTGACTCATGGATGACAGATGCCTCCTTGCTGTGTCCTCTCATGGCAGAAGGGGCCAGGGATCTCTCTGGGGTCCATGACACTAATCCCATTTATGGGGGCTGCACACTCATGACTTAATTACCTGCCAAAGGGACCACCTCCTAATACTGTCATATTGGGACACAGACATTCAGTCCATAGCAGTCAATAAAACTTTATTTAGGTAAGCTCACATTTTAATTTTATATAACTTCCATGTGTTATGAGATACTCATTTTCTCTGGATTCTTTCTTCAAGCATTTAAAAATATAGAAACCATTTTTAGCTTTTGGGCCAGTTTGTCGATACTTACTTGGGTGAAATAATTTTTTAATAATTCACTAACTGCTATATCTGGTTGTTAAACAAGTTGGAAGTGTAATTACTTAAACTTACCTCAGAAGTAGATAATTTAAAGTGTTAAACTGGTTTGAAGTGATTATTATACTTGAATTAGTCATAAGTAGCAGTTAATTGGTAAATAGTATTATATGCTCAAGATGTGTTTCTATTTTTTTTCCTGAACTGATAATACTGCCTTGGAACTTTTTATTTAACAGAAATGTTTTAATTTATACTTATATTACTGATTAAATGTGGTAATAGTAAAAAAGGAAATCTTTATGAAATAGAAGACTTCAACTGAGTTCAGTGAGTTAAGAAACTTAATGTTTCATTGAAATGTCCATTCATTCTTAAAGTTTTTAGGAACCACATTTTAATTCATTTGATTATTTCTGAATGACTACCCAAATGTTGGCTTTTTCTCTGCACACAATCTGCTATAGCCAGAAATTTGGCAGTTATATTATTCGCAGTAAAATCTAAGTTAAAAAGACCTTTTAAATGGAAATAAATCAAGTACACTATGAAGGTTCCCAATAAAAAAAGGCTCAGTGCCATGGGGATTATTTCCAGAGTAAAACTACAAAATTGGGAAACTTCAGAGGCTTCCCTGATTTATACTTTGTGTTCATTTTCTATTGCTGCTGTAATAAATTACCACAAATTTAGGGTCTTAAAACAACACAGATTTATTCTCTTATAGCTTCAGAGGTCAGAAGTCCATTCACTGGGCTATAACTAAGGTGTCGAAGGCTCGTCCCTTGGAACGCCATGAAGGGAGAATGCTGTTCCTTGCCCTTTGCCACGTCTCATGGCTACCTGGATTCCTTAAAGTGTGGCCACTTTCTCCATTTTCAAAGTGCAACACTCCAGTTCCTGCCTCACTGCCATCATATTGCCATCTCCTCTGACTCTGACCCCTCTGGTATCCTTCTGAAGGACCTCTGTGATTGCAGTGGGTCCCTTTGGATAACACACAGAATTTCCTCATCACAAGACCCTTAACTTAATCACACCTGTACAGTCCCTTTACCGTGTAAAGTAATCTTCACATCGTCCCAGGGATTATGATGTAGAGATATTTGAGAGGCCACTGCCACTCATATAAAAAAAACCTTTTAGATAAAATTTTGTTATTTACGAGTGGTATAAAAAACCAATGTGAGCAAGGGTGGTGCATCTATACACCTGTGCCATATTGTCAGCACATCCGCAGGGTGGGGCAGAAGTGTGCTTTGAGTATGCAAAACAAAAAACACAAAAGCTTATTCTTGCATTGTTATTTACCAATTACTGTATTGTTTTCCACAGGAGCAACTGTCACCCTCCTTTTCCCCACCCATATGTATATAAACTCCTAGACAGACCTTCATTGTAGAATTGACCCTGGGACAATGCAGTGATTAGGGACACTGATCTCTTTGCACAGCCATAAATAATCTTATAACTTTTGCCCACCCCCAAATTTAATCACCCCTTGGGATCCACAGGGGTCTAGGTTCTAGGACTCCCTCCTCTAAAGTTACCCAAATCCGCAGACACTCAAGTCCCTCACATAAAATGGTGCAGAGCATACATATAAGTCCCTCCACATTAGTGGGTTCCTAACTGCATACTGAAAATACTGTTTTCAATTGTTGAATCTGTGGATGTGAAGCCTGGGGATATGGAGGGCCAAGGGCATATTTACTGAAAAAAAAAAATCCGTGTATAAATGGACCCATGCAGTTCAAACCCATGTTGTTCAAAGGTCACCTGTATTAGAAACATAACCTTCTATACTCCCAGCTCTATTTACCCATGTTCAAATATAGTCATTCAAAAAACAGGAGGCAGGAATAGAAGAATAACAGTAGCAAGATGGAGAACATGCAATGCAATTGTCCTTTCTCTAAATAAGAGCTAAAAGCATTATCCTTTTGTTAAACACATATACACACAGATAAGTGAAAGTAAATTCTATGTGTACAGTCACCTTAAGTACAAATGTGACATTGTCATATCTTAACCTGTCCTGACTTGAAAAACATCTAAATGATCTCCATCTGATTCAATCACTTAACAAACATTTCTAGTCGGGTGCTTGGTATGTGCCAGGAACTGTTCTTGATTATAAGGATTCAAAGATAAGACTCAGTGAGGACACAGATAATAACTAAGTGACTGCAAGGCTATGTCCCTCCATGCTTCTAGGATCACTGCAATATGTACAATGAGCCTAAATTCCTGTTTAGGAGGTGGAGGAAGGGATTTGAAAGGAGAGATTCTGTTGACACAAAGTTACAAGCTATGAGGGAGGCCTTGGCATGCCCAGGGAAGGGTAAGGAGTTTGGTGTGGTAGCAACAGAGAGTAGGCAGAAGACAGTGCTGGACATGAGGGGGAGAGACAGCCAGGGCCAGCTCTGAAGAGAGGTGTGCTGTGTGAGGGAGTGTGGACTGCCTCACAGTGAGTCGCTCCAAGATATTCTCACACGGGAAAGTGATCTGTGGTTTTGAGAGACAGCTCCAGCAGCAACACAGATGACCTAGTCGAAGGCAAGAGAGGCAGAAGGCAGTCAGACAACTGCCGGAATTGGCCAGAAGGAAGGGAAGCCCCTGAACCAAGGTAGAGGTACTGCCGAGAAGGAGAGAAGTGAGCAAGTTGGAAAAACACTGACCTGACATCAACATGACTCTGCAAGAGACCAGACATGGCTGCGTGTGAGGAAGTGAAGCAAAAGAATTTGAGTTTCCTGTCGGACACCCAGGAAGAGATGTCTACTAGGGAGATATGCAGAGCAGAGACTCAGACTTGGGTGCACAGGTAGCTGTGGGAGTGTGAGAAGGGGTGAGATACCCCAGAGACTGTAGAGAAAGTAAGTTAGGAGCTGGGTGCAGGGCAAAGCCAGGGACTGACAGGTGAGGAGGACCCACAGGGCACTGAGTCAGAAAACCAATGGGGGAGAGCCCTCTACAGAGGATGAAAAACCATCACATGCTGCAAAGATGTCCAAGAGGATGAGGAGGTTGCCTGACTTCACAACCACACAGCTGCTGGTGAATTTAGTGACATTTTTCTCAGGAGACTGGCAAGGCAGAAGCAGGACTACAGTGTGTAGAGAGAAGGAGGCAGCACATGGGGAACAACCCTTTGAGACATTGGGGCTTAGGGTCAGCTGGGAAAGTTGTCTGGATGGCATGGTACAGGGAAGCCCCTATGGAATGGGGAAACCTTTGTTTACTTAATAAACTCTTAGGTCGTAATTGCTATGTATACTGGGCACTGTACTAAGCTTCTTAAAAGTGTTAACTCATTTACTCCTTGGCATGGCTGATTTTATGTGTCAACTTGGCTAGGCCACAATTCCCAGATACCTGCTCAAACATGTCTGGATGTCCCTATGGAGGACTTTTTAAGATGAGATAAACATTTAAATCAGTAGACTGGGTAAAGCAGACTCTTCATTATGTGGGTGGGCCTCACCTAAGTAGTTGATGGCCTTAAGAAAGAAAAAGACTGACCAGGCAGTGGTGCAGTAGATAGTGTCGGACTGGGATGCGGAAAGACCCAGGTTTGAGACCCCGAGGTTGCCAGCTTGAGCACGGACTCATCTGGTTTGAGCAAAAGCTCACCAGCTTGGACCCAAGGTCGGTGGCTCTAGCAAGGGGTTGCTCAGTCTGCTGAAGGCCCGCGATCAAGGCACATATGAGAAAGCACTCAATGAACAACTAAGATGTTGCAATAAAATACTGATGATTGATGCTTCTCTTTGTTCCTGTCTGTCTATCCCTATCTATCCCTCTCTCTGACTCTTTCTCTGTCTCTGTAAAAAATAAATATAGAAAGAAAGAAAGAAAGAAAGAAAGAAAGAAAGAAAGAAAGAAAGAAAGAAAGAAAAAGACTGACTTCTCAAAAGAAAGAGAAAATTTTGCTGGAAAACTACCTTGGGCTCAAACGACAACATCTACTGTTCTTTCAACCTCCAGCCTGCTGGTGCACCTTTGCAGATTTTGGACTTGCCAGCCTCCACATATGCATTAGCCAATTAAATCTCATTCTCACACCTCTTCTCTTTACACACACACACACACACACACACACACACACGCACACACACACACTATGGTACAGACAGGTTAAGTAACTTGGCTGGGGCCACAGAGCAAGTAGGTAGCAGGGCTGGCAGTCCAATCCAGTGTGTCCTAAGAGTCCCTGCTCTTAACTATGCTCTGTGCCGCTGCTCTCGAGCACTGGCCCAGTGGTGTCTGGGGCCAAGTGGGAGGGCCAATGGAGAGGCAAAATATGCAAGGAAAGAGAATTAACAAATGCAGTCTTCTACAAATGAGAAAACAGGCACAAGTGATTCACCCACAGTGGGACTTCCAGTGTTAGGAGTGGCAGAACCCAGGTTTTCAGTATACAAAACGCAAGCTTTCCCCTTTCTCCTTCCCGTGTTCTCTCCATTCTCTTTCTCCTGTGTCCTTTCTTCCCATCAGAACTCTACTGCTCTTCAAAGATCTCTTAGTCACATTCCCCTCACGTCGCTTTCTCCCAAAGATCCAGGGTTCCCTATGTTCTGACCGTGATCACACTGCCTCAAAAGGACCACTAAGCTGAAGAGAACACATGCGAACGACAAAGCGCCCTTCATACTTAGCGCAGCATGACAACCCACCTAACAACGTCAAGTTCAGTATATGTGGTAAAACCGATGAATCCCACACAGGTAATTACGGAGTCTCTTAGTAATTATTTGGAAAGTAAAACAGAACAACCCCCCCAACCCAAAAATCTCAACAGGCATTTGGCTCCAAATAGAAATTTCTTTAAATTAACTACTCAAGACGTTAGGAGTCTTTGAAAACACATTTGATATAAAAAGAAATCTTCCAATAACCTGAATTGGATTACTTGAAAACGAGTATTTAGAAGCTTGACTTTCATGGGACCGGGAGGGAGCCAAAGGAGTATAGGAGCCAACGCACCATCAGAACCCCAAGCACAAGCATGCACTCTCATGCCGTTAGCATGAGTGTCAGCATAGAAACTTCCTGAAGAAAAATTTGGACATATGTATTAAAGTTTTAGATTCAGTACATGTTAACCCAGCAATTCTACTTCTAAAATTTTACCGTAAGGAAATAATCATGACCGTGCATAGAGATTTAGCTATAATTTATCACAAAATTGGTGAGAATAGTAATGTTTTTCCTAAGAGGATTGAGCAACCAAATTATGACATATCCTTGTGTGGAATACTATGTGTTATTAATATTAACATTGCAGAATATTAGCTAATGTTATGGAAAGATGTTTGTAACATACACGCGATTTTTAAAAGCACATTAGTGGAACAGTACATAGAATATAATCCTATTTCTGTTAAATAAATGTTTGGTGGAAGGCAGCCTCTTAAGAGGGCCCCAACAATCTCCCCTGCCTGGTGCTCACAGGCCGGTGCAGTTCATCCCTACTCTGAACCAGCATCGGGCTCTGTGATCAAGAGCATTTAGAAAGAAATGATGGTATGCCACTTTGATATTGGGCTATAAAAGACTGTGATTTTCATTTTGCCCACTTGTGCTTTTTTATTTTTACTTATTTAAAAATCTTCTCTCAGATCACTTGTTCTGTCTGGAAGCAAGCTGCTGCCATAAGCATCCCTATGGGGTCACCCATGTAGGAAAGAAATGAAGCCGTTGCCCGACAGCCTGTTCTGGTGAGGCCTCCAACAAGCCTGTGAGGCAGACTGGAAGTGTGCTTGCTAGCCCCAGATGGATCTTGAGACAAGTGGAGCCCTGGCTGACAGCCTGTCTACAACCTTGCTAGAGACCCTGAGCTACAACTATCAGACAGATGGGCCTGACCTTCCAAATCTGTGAGAGGATAGGTGTTCACTGTAGTCCAAAGTTACTGGGCTTGGGGGCAATTTGTTACACGGCAATAGATAACTAACAGATCTGTGTGTAGTGAAATGATGGAAAGAATATAATCCAAAATACTCTTCTTAGTGGTTCTCTCTGGGTGGTGGAAAATTTTTATTTTATTATTTTTTTTTTGGACAATGTTTTCCCTTTTTCAAAAAACTGGAAAAGAAAAACCACAGGACCATGAGAGATCATATGACTTTTCATAGAATTGAAACATAGAGAATTAGGAGCTACCAGTAACTTTAGCACTAATAACTTTTAAAGATTCTTTTCAAGTAAATTAACTAAAATGTGCAAAAAAGGAAAGGAAAAAAAAAGAACTCCAAAGAACATGCCTGAGTGACTCAGTGAAGTAAGTGCTACCCACCAGAAACCACGCAATGCAGTGTGAGCAGCAGCGTTCAATACCTTCAAGGAAAGGAGAATTGCACAGACCTCCTAAAAGGAAAAATAGTAATGATGAAGGCATCTGTTAGCCAACCGTCGGAACAGGTGTCTTGCTTACCCAACTTCTGGTCAAACCGCCATGCTGCAACATAGGCATTGTGCCTCAGATTGCTCTGCGTGGCCAGGGGCACGGTGACATAAATGGGACCATCCACCAGCACTGGTGTTCCATCACTGCTGAGCAAGTGCACGCTGACAGCTGTCACTGGGCTCAAGTCGTACCTGGTGCCGTTTCCTGGAAGCAAGAGGCATTCTGCATCACATGCACAGAAAGACCTACGTGGGGCTGTGGAAAAGGTTTCTGGAAAAACAGTAATAGCTACCAATTACAGAGTACACGGGCACTTTACACACATAATCCTCACCTCGACTTTCTAAGGTAAGAAAAACCCCCATATTTTTCTTTTATAAAGATTTTATGTATTGATTTTAGAGAGAGAGGGAAAGGTGAGAGAAGAGCGGGAAGCAGTGTTAGCTGCTTCTGATACATGCCTTGACCAGGAAGCACAGGGTTTCGAACTGGCGACCTCAGTGTCCCAGGTTGATGCTTTATCCACTGCACCATCACTGGTCAGGCAGAAAAAAAACCCATTTTACACACAGAGAAACTCAAGCTCAGAAAGGAGCTGGCCTACAGGTATAGAAGAGTTGATGGTGGGCTGAAATCCAAACTCAGGTTATCCATTCTAATTACTGTGCTTTTTTAAAAAAAATTAATTTTAATGGGGTGACACCAGTAAATCAGGGCACATATGTTCGAAGAAAACATCTCCAGTTTATCTTATCATTCAATTACGTTGCATACCCTTCACCCAAAGTCAAATTGTCCTCTGTCACCTTCTATCTGGTTTTCCCTGTGTCCCTCCCCTCCTCCCTATCCCACCCTCTCCTCCCTCCCCCCACTCCGTAACCACCACACTCTTGTCCATGTCTCATAGTCTCACTTTTATGTCCCACCTATGTATGAAATCATGCTGTTCTCAGTTTTTTTCTGTTTTACTTATTTCACTCTGTATAATGTTATCAAGGGCCATCCATGTTGTTATAAATGATCCGATGTCATCATTTCTTATGGCTGAGTAGTATTCCATAGTATATATGTACCAAAGCTTTTTAATCCACTCATCCTCTGACAGACACTTTGTTTTAAAAGACGGCCTCATTAGGGAGGGACCTATCACGTGACAGAGAGAGAGGTGTGTGGAAGTCCCCAAAACTGATTCCTATACAAAGGCAGCCCCTGCAGGTTTAATTCTTTTGCAGATCACCAAAAGGAAATCCAATATCTTCAATTAGAGATTGATTTTGTTACTTTTTATTTTTTTTTAATTTATTCATTTGAGAGAGGAGAGGAGAAAAGAGGAGAGGAGGGGGGGGGAGAGAAAGAGAGAGAGAGAGAGAGAGAGAGAGAGAGAGAGAAAGGGGGGAGGGGCAGGAAGCCTCAACGCCATATGTGTCTTGACCAGACAAGTGCAGGGTTTTGAACTGGTGACCTCAACATTCCAGGTTGACGTTTTATCCACTGTGCCACCACAGGACTGATTTTTCTTTACAGGTAAATTTCTTCAAGTAGTGCCTCAAAATATTAACTTACTGCTACTCAATGTACACTATTGAAAACTTGGGCTTGAAATATTTATGAGTTATTTTAGTTGCCATTGGCATTTTGTGCTTTTTAAAAGGAATTTAATATACCAATTATTTTGCATTAGAGGTCTTTTATCCAAGCTGATGCTTTAATGACTGTCTACTTTACAGATAAATTAGGCAATGCTTATGAGAGTAATGTTATATTTATAGACTTAAGCGATCCATTTAAAAAAAAAACTTTTCTCCAGTGAAATATAATATCACACAAAATGTATTTTGTCATAACTTTAAACCTTTCCTTAAACACAGCGATAAAAACACAATGATAAAAACAATTTTAAACTTCATTAGAATACAATCTATAGAATTTTTAACTTAAGCTATTTATATACATACCTACCATCAATTATCTGAATTCAAGCCTCCAATTAGGACTAAATTTAAATATTTAAAGGGGAAAAAAAAAAATCTCAGAGGAGGCCAGCATGGCAGCCTTATAAACCCAGAGACTGATACAAGTAACCACCTAGGATGGTATGAAATTAAACTTAACCAAAAGTGAGTCATGGCAGTTAGTCATGTCCCGGTTGGTATCTTCCCAGAGAAATGTCTTTACCTTAAATGAGCTTGTCTATTGTCTTTTTGCACCTAGGGTAGCATGCCTTTGGAATGTCTGAGTAATACAGACCCCTCGGGCACAGGTTCCCACCAGAGCCCAAGACTAAAGACAGGAGTGCTCATTGTTATCTTGTTCTCCTGCATACCATCTCTATGTGCTGTAAATGTTGACTTATCTATCCTGTACTCACAAATGTAAAAGAAGTATATTTGTCTCAATCTCAGAGATCTTCCCACTCTGTTTTCTCCCATCTCCCTAATGTACCACCAATGACTTTCATGTAGACGCCCGCTCTCCCCCGCTCCCATGAATCCTCCTTTGATTGCAATATATAAAATAAACTGAAAACTAACATTCTCTGGAGCATTTTCTCAAGGCATTGAGATCTGACTACCCAGCGATGGTCATCAGTTTGGCTCAAATAAACTCATAAAAATGTGGACTTTTTAAGTAAATTTTAGTTTCAGAAGTTATAGTGAAACCCTTCCTGAGTAATTCCTGTATAGCTAATGACAGCTGTATCCTTTACAATTTATCTCTGTATCTGTTTTTCAATGCAGACAAAGGCATGGGAATGGGGCTTTGATCAAGAGGTCCATACTGAAGTTATAGATTCAAGTCCTGAAATCTTTTAGTCTGGCCGTTCATTTTAGGATAAAGAAAACCCATAATTTACCAGATTTCTGATAAAAATATCTTGTGGACAGAGACCTCAATGTGTACATTGCCCAAAGGTAACACAGAGGCAAAGCCAGGTGTACAATGTGTATCTCTCTACTGAGTTCTGTTAGAGTCTCTCAAAGACAAATTAAGTAACTTACTAGACGCTATGTAAACAACTTAGAGATAATGTTTTCAGTTAGGTAGTGTCGCCTCCTTCCTCAGACCTGAGGGAGGAAGTCTGAAGAGGGAGTAGTAGGCAGAATCAGAAAGCTTCCAGACCCCTTGCCTTCCATCCTTTCCTCCCACACACTGTGCCTCCTGATTCCCAGAAATGGCAACCCTGTGGTTCCCACTCACTCATCACCTTTCCATTCTCCTTTCCTATTATCTGACACATTCCTGGCGTAGGAAGCAGGGTGCCTTATGTGGCCACGTGGCCTTGTGGCCCAGAGAAAGTGACTTCACTCCTCTGGGGTTTGTTTTACTTATCTTCAAAACTAAGGAAGTTGGGCTAGATGCTTTCCTGTGAGTCTATGAAAAGAAACAGACTCAGCTATAAACATTCAAAAGTACAGCACTATGGGTAAGAGCATATTCATTTAATGCAATATGCATTAAGTTCACGTGATGCAGTGTTCTTTTAAAAGTCCTCTGTTTGGAGACACTGCCAGCAATGCTATCTACTTGCGGAGCTCAGCGCCTCACTAAATGCCTTCCCAATGACCCTTCCTCTGTCCGCCCACCTTCTTTATTCTGGAAAGATTCATACATTGAAGGGCTGAATTGTTTCCCCTCCAGTCCTTGTTAGGAGACTGCAACTTGATATAAAATACTGATTTCTGTGTATAAAGGGGTTTTTCTTTTCTATTCCATCCTGACATTACCTGGCTCCTGTCATGTCTGAATAAACACAGGTGTCAGGCTGGGGCAGCAGGGACGGGGGAGCACCACTGCCCACACTCGGAGCCTTGGATTCATCACTTGTTAACGTGTGGGGTTTTGCTCAGATAGCATCTACGGTTCTGTTTGGCTTTGTACTCCATTTCTAACTTTTCTGCACCACAGGACAATTTCACCCATTAGTCATTTCACTGACTCCCCTCTGTTTTCTTGGAGTTAGTAGCAGAAGTAATTTGTGATGTCCCTTGGGGACATCATAGAACAGTGCTGTTCTTTCTCAGCAACCACAGGGGAGAGTGTAATGGTGTGCAGGCATGGTACGTGGCTCTACGTGACGCTAGGAAACGAACAGAGCAGGTGGGAGGGCATGGGCGAGTGAGGAAATAGCCAAAGTTGCCATGGGACTGGTTTCTCTATTTACAATTCTGATATTACCCTCTAAACCCAACACAACTCCCCATAGGACGCTCCAAGAAAACCAGCCTTGGCAGTGGTTTCCTATCACATCTGTGGGCTCCATTAGTCTTCACCGAACTCTAGTTATGACCTGTCGTCTCATACAGGTATGTGTGGTCCAGGCTCTCATGCTACACTGAAATCTCTTAGGTGCAGAACATATAACAGGAGGCAAACAACTATGGGGCAGAGAAGGCGCCGATCACAAAGTGCCCAGGAGATGGATTCCCAGCTGATGGGCTGTAGTGGTACATGGAGTCCACGCTCCCACACCTGACAGGTGCAAGCCAACGCACTGCAGGGTGGCTGCCCTTCCTGGAAGCACTCAAAGAAAATTCTTCCTAGGGCAACTTATCAGTTATTTCAGTGGGAAAGAAGTTGAATGTAACCTTCCAAGACCTCTCGTCCTTTTGCAATAACAGTGATTTTAAAATAAAACAAACTCCACTAAAATCAATAGTCCTATGTCCTTGTGTTCTTCCCCCATCATCTCAAATTTCATAATTTATTCAGGAGCTCTAGGAAGCGGGGCACAGAAAATTTATGAACTCCCTGCAATGACGGTGTTTCTCCAAGTTGGGGTTTTATGACTGTGCACCATTTTGTCAGGGAGACTGGGTGGAGTTTCATGTTGGTCTCACATTACACTTTATCACGTTCTCCAAAACATGAGTTTATTCCTAGGGCTGTACATTTAAAGTAAAAGTTAACACCTTTCCCCCCAATAATGTTTACTTAAGATGACTAGCATGTATTTGTCTGATTACTATTAGTTGCATTATTTCACATAAAAATTAAAGGAAGAAGACACGTTCCTAGGGGGAATAAATGGTGATGGATGGAGTACTGACTTGGGGTTGGGGTGCGTAAACGCACAATACTCGTGTGCAGAGATGTATTGTAGAATTGTGCACCTGAAACTTGTTAACTTGGTTCACCAGTGTTACACCAATAAATTCAATGAGAACAAAAAACATTTCTGAAAACAAATAAGTACCACATAGGGAAGATAAGCAAATGACAAATCACCAGGTCACCTTGATCTAGGACCAGTAATCTAGGAATATTCTATAAAATGAATCAGATATTGCAGGTGTAAAAGCTTTTCCAGAATGATCAGTTATGTAATTATTCTGAAATGATATCCAATGACAGTGTCCCTGGAAAATGCAGTGACTAGACTAAAGTGTCCAGGAGAATAAGAGGGGAGACAGGAAAACAACTCAGGACGTCAGAATTCACCACTTCCCAGCCACCCGAAGGACTACGGACCACGTTAGCACCAAACACCTGATGAATTGTGCTATTGGCTGTGAACAGAGGAGGGTGGCACACGTCTCCAGTCTTTATTACAAATTTTCTGGCTGGTAGGTTTTACTTTCTGTGATCTTTTGGGGGTGGGAAGCACTGGTTAGTTCATCTCAGATCAGCCCCAAAGCCACCTTCCCTCCCAGCTGTGATACCTGGCGGGGGTGGCTGTGCGTCTCTGCAGGGCCAGGAAGGCAGGCTACTCCACCAAACACGTGGCTGGGGGCTCAGGGGGCAAGGCCGAGGTCAGAGGGCCAGAAAACCTCTATCTCTGATCTTAAAGTTTGCTTTTTTAAAAAATACAATTTCAATAAAAAAAAATTCTCTGAATTAAATATATTCAATCTACCAAAGGAGAACTCGTGGAAGGTGCTTAAGGCAGATGATACAAGCAGAAAAGCTCGAGGAGACAAAGTTACAAAAACTCCATGCGGCAGCGGTGCAGACTAAAGTCCTTAACCCTTTGAGTAGTGAGGATTTTTCATGCTCGCTGACCCCCAGGAGTGAGTTTTTTTCCTAAAATAAAATGAGTTCCAGTTCCAGTTTTATTAACTTAAAATCATGTTTGTTTGATAACCAATTTATGGAAACAAGAAGAACATACATTTGCCTTTTTTCAATGTTGCCTTACACATTTTTAAAATAAATCGATCATACTCTGGATGGTCAGGAGGCACGAGGACGCACATGAACGTTCGTACAGCTCAAAGAGTTAAGGAACAGCTTCAACACACTTGAACTTGGACAAAGAGTTCCCAGCCCTTCTGCAATTCAGTTCTCCCATTTAGTACGAACACTTCAAGCCACGTACAAAGATTCAAACACAGAAGCCTGGCTGAAAAAAGAAGAGACTCAACTTACCTGTCCCATTTCCATCCAATCCTCGCAAATAGGGAAAACTGTCCACCTCGGAGGGGGAGCCGGCAGCAGTCAGGAAAGCCGTCAGGTCGCTGTAGCTGGTGTTCTCCGGCAGCCGCAGAGCTCTCCTCTGGAAGTGAACGCGAGGCTGTGCTCGGGCACCTGCAGACATTAACCTTTGAGTTACATCTCCAAGAAACAGTTTCTATTTTTAGAAAATGCAGGCTGAGGACATGCTTCTCTTAGGTTCGACAGGGCTTGCCCTGTTCCTACTCCCAGCCCTCTGACATCTCCTCCCATCCCCCATTCATGCAGGACACCAACATGTGACAACACACTATTATGGGGATAGAAATAATAGCCCATTGTCACATCTGTTTTGACGTAGGATGTTATTTAGGTTTTTAACAAAAAGCTTTCCAAGTGCAATTTGTGAGCAGTCTTTTCACCAGCAGAGCATTTGCCTATGGATGGGGGTAACATCTTGGGAAACAAAATCCATGTAAGTGAAATAAATAGATGACAATCTCTTTACACAAACAAGGCAAGAGAACACTCTGATGGGTTGCAGACACACTCTTCTCTATCGGGTACAATGTGGCCGAACTACACAGCCCCACTGGAAGCAGAGCCAGGGAATTAAATATACAGTCAGGACAAGGAAGGCAGAAAAGAGCCCAAGAGCACTGAGCCCTCTTCCTCCCGGGGAAGCTGCCACCTGGTATCTGCTGGTGGATGCATCCTATTTGTGACAGGTTATGTCACAGATTTCACGATGAGGCTCTCGTGATCATGTGAAGTGATGCTTCATCAAACCAAGCTCTTTTGTGCAGGACAGTTGAGAGGACAGGCCCCCAGTCACACAGTTACGTTGTGATATCACCTGCACTTTGCTTTTACTCTAGATGTTGTTTTGACTGTAAAACCTGAACCTGTTTTTACCTAATGCTGTGGCGACAGTCACAAGATGTAAAGGTGCTAAGTCACTTTGCACAAATCCAGCAAAAACATCATTAAGACAAAAATGAGTGGAATGGAAGTTGTAGCCTTTGCCAACAAAAGTTCACATTTCTTCTGATTCAAATAAAGTGGTTCCTTGCCTGACCTGTGGTGGAGCAGTGGATAAAGCATCAGCCTGGAATGCCGAGGCCACGGGTTCAAAACCTTAGGCTTGTTCAGTCAAGGCACATATGGGAGTTGACACTTCCTGTTCCTCCCCTGCCCCCACCTCTCTCTCTTATCTAAATATGAATTTTAAAAAATCTAAAAAATAAAAATAAAAATAAACTAAGTGGTTCCTCAAAGGCAATAGTTTGTCCTGACATTCTGGGCATCTTGTATCCTACCCCCGGCTTTAGGTGGACCACGTGGTTGGTGAGGGTGCCCTCTCCCCAATCTATGGTGGTCTGGCCCAAGAGCCCTGCCCAGAGCCCTGCTTGCTCCAGAGTTCCTTTTAACTCCAGAAAGAAAACTTTTAAGGGGATACACCTATCCAGAAGTGTTCTAGAATAAGGGAGTTTTAGAGCTCAAAGAATCAATTAGCCTACATGTCTCTTCCTACAGATGAGGCCATGAAATCTAATAACTGACTGCCCACATGTATGTGTGGAGGAGGCTGCCTTGACCAAGTACAGCTGAGATGGTCATGAGACGCCCCAAACTCCTAAAAAAAATCACTGCTTAGATTTCTCAAATGACAGGCTCACCACTTCATAAAACAGGCCCAGCTTCAGGGCCCAGGAGAGCCAGGCACCCAGAGCCATGGCAGTCCTATCTAACTCTGGTCACCACTGAAAGAAGGCAGGAACGCCAGTCCTGTTCCAGACCATCAGTGCCTTTTCTTTATCCCTAAAGTAAACCTTTGGTCATATACTAGCATCCAGGTACCTTGTATTATGTTTATCTGTATGCCCCTTAACTTCAATCTCTTCTTAGTCTGGTCTTCTCTGATTTCACAGAATACTGCTGCCTCTCTGCTGTCATCTCATTGATCTGCACAGAGTTTGAGTGCTACGGCTTCCCAGGCTAGGAGCTGTTGGCTTCTAAGCCCTTCCCTCCACCCCTCCCCTGCTGCCATCTGAGACTGAGAGTCAAAGTCAACCCTTTCTTTTTCATCTCCTCACCCTCAACTACAGAACAACTTCATTGCTCCCAATATATATTTTTTCAATGATAGTGAACTTTTTGAGACTTAATTTCCCTTTCTCCACTGTTCTGCAGTCTAAAAATGTTGCTGATGCCTGGCTTTCGCACAGCGGACTGACAAAGGACTTACTAAGATACAGAGTGATGCGTCTAAAGTACGACAGGGCAAAAAGGGCATTTGTCCTAGTGAGGGTTATCTAGGTTGAATGCAGAATCTAGGTTGGTTACCCCGAATAGGGCAGGACATGTGCGCCCTTCCAGACTTAGGAATAGCTCATGTGAGACGGTGGGTTGAAATGTTTGTAAAGTCTCCTTTGGCTGTAAGGAACAGAAACCAACTTACACTAGACCAGGGAAAAGGGAGTCACACCAGACCCACCCTAATGGGGATGGTCTGGGACCTGAAAACTACAACCAAGGCTGCTCCTCAGCTCTCAGGAGCCACTGGGATCTCATCTCAGTTCTGTGCCTGTTTCTCTCTTGCACCTTTTCTTATTCTCTAACCTGACATGCATTTTAGTAGAAGATGTATCTCTCCCTTTCCCACCCGTGTCCCCTCTCTCCCTGCTGTCTCCCGTCTCTTTCTGCTCAGGAGAAGTTGGTCTAGATCTGCTGTGGCTGGGGGTGGGGTACAGAGAAGCCATGCCGAGGCAGGTTTACTACAAGGGGACGTGGCCGGCCCAGCTGATTTGACACATGCTGTGACCAGCAAGACCTGATACCTGTCTGCTGAGGGACCAAACACGCACCCTCACGGAGCACAGGCAAGACCTCTGCTGGTGAAATGACCAAGGAGACAGATCTGAGGATTGTAAGGATTGAGGCTATTCTAAGATCTGGTGTAAATAAACTTTAAAGTGGGTATGTGTGGGGTTGGGGGAGTGTTCTGTCCTTAAGCCTATCTTCATGTATTAAAGATGCTAAATTCCCCACCTTCCAGGAAGGGGGGTGACAGGTAGGGATGGGTGAAGGAGAGTGGACAGGACAGCCGTCCATCTTCTCCGGATGCCTCTCTCCCACATTCCCCACAGTGGCTGTTTCAAACTTCTTCTGTTCTTCTCAAGCTCAGAACCCCACCCACCATCTCCAAAATGCTCAGACCCTCCTCTACTGAAAATACTGGGGTCACCTTATCTTCTCTCTGCACTTTAAAATGTCCCTTCTCTCTTCTCTCTGCCCCAACTTTCTTCCAAGGTTAACCCAAGTATCCTAATGTATGCTTGTTTTATCACAAGACCTGGCTCAACCAACTATTCTTGCCTTCATCGATAATCTACTCTAAAGGCGTTTCCTCCCCAACCAACAAATCTACCCATTTCTTCCTCATCTAGAAAAGTAATAAAACATGACTTTAACTGTTATTCCCATATGCAAATGCCTTCTCTCCTTCCACCCAACACCAAACGACATGGCTTCTAACCCCCAACACTTGCTGCCCATGGAAATGTCAACTCATTATAATCTGCAAACCCTGTGACCATCTCTCAGCCTTCATCCTTGCTGACCTTTTAACAATGGTCAGCACTGTTCACCAGCCCCTCCCCGAACCTCTCCTGTTTGGCATTCATGGTCCTGAACTCTGGTCTCTACAGAGTCAGGCCATTTTTCTTCTGCGAGTACTTGCTTCCTCCTCCCACCTCTGATCAAACAGTTCCTGCCACAGTTGCTCTGCTGTTTCTGGGCTTTGTCCATACGGACACCCCCTACCGCCACAACCTCAATTGTCACCTTTCTCTTTCTCTAGCCCGGAATTTCTGCCAAACTCCACGTCTGCATTTCCTCTGCCTTCTAGACACCACCACCTGGATGCCCATCAGGCATTCTAAAATCATCACCTACCTTCTCTCCCACTTAACAATATCCAATTTTCCCCAACCCCTGATTTGAATATAGGTTATCTCCATCATTTTCCCTCTCTATTATTCTTCACATTTGCCCAAGTGCCAGGATTGGCGAATTTTCCTTATCAACATTTCCAGCATCATCTTTTCCTACCTTTCCGCCTCCACCCTACCATGCCCTACATCATCCCTTGCCTTACTATTGCAGAAGCCTCTTAACTGGCCCCTTGCTTCAGACTTACCCCTTTTCATCTATCCACATCTTATTTTCTATAATGCCACTCTATAATGCCACTTTTCTATAATGCCACTCTGACTACATCTTATTTCTGCTCAGGAACCTTGAATGGACCTGCACCACTTACCAAATTAACAGCGGCAGCAACAATTAGAGAACAAGCAGACTCAAACTACTACTCCAACTGTCCTGTAAGTGAGAAATATAGTTCAGTGCTTTAAGAATTTAAAAATTCTTGGCCCTGGCTCGTTGGTTCAGTGGTGCAGTGTCAGTCTGGCAGGTCAATGTCCCAGGTTTCATTCCCAGTCAAAGAACACAGGAGAAATGCCTATCTGCTTCTCCCCCCCCTCCCCCCCCCTTTCTCTTTATTTCTTCCCCTCCCACAGTCATGGCTTGATTGGTTCGAGTAAATCATCCCTGGGCACTGAGAATGGCTCCATGGAGCCTCTGCCTCAGGTGCTAAAAATAGCTCGGTTTTGAGCATGGCCCCAGATGGGCAGAGCATCGGCCCCAGACAGGGGTTGCTAGGTGGATCCTGGTCAGGGTGCATGTGAGAGTCTATCTTCCCTCCTCTCACTTGGAAAAAGAAGGAAAAGAAAAGAATTTAAAAGTTTTTATATACATATTATTTTATTTAATATTTACAACAATCCTGGAGAGAGGAACTCTATCCTCTCTTTATGGGTGGGAAAACTGAGGCTCAAAAAAGTTAAGCACTTGACGAAAGTCATTCTATTTGTAAGAGGTAGAAATGAATTCTTTTCATTTTAGTCTCTGTATCCCTCCTAACATACCAAGCCTACACCAGAAGTGATGCTCTACTTACTGCCAGTCAGCTCTCAGACTCCAGCCACATGGGACTGCACAGAATTGTGCTTCTGCAAATATACCCATGCTTTTCTCCCCATCTGGAGTCCCTTCCCCTCCTCTATTTGCATATCCATCTCAAATGCCATCTCTTGTAGGCTGTCTCGATCCTACCTCCAGCTCTACACTTCTTTGGATCTCTCTTATAGCACTGATCTTTCTGTGCCCTGTACTATGTTTTGTTTTGTATATTTGAAAATCTCCCTGATCAAAGGTGCTATGAGAAGGGAACACAGGTGGCTGTGTTTCAATTTTTCCTCTACCGCCTTCTAGTTGAGTGACTTTAGTGTTCAGGTTCTTTATCTTTTATTTTATTTTGTGACAGAGACAGAGAGAGAGACAGAGAGAGCAACAGATAAGGACAGACAGAAAGGGAGAGAGATGAGAAGCATCAGTTCTTCATTGTAGCTCCTTAGTTGTTCACTGATTGCGTTCTCATATGTGCCTTGACCAGGGGGCTACAACAGACTGAGGGACCCCTTGCTCAAGCCAGCGACCTTTGGGCTCAAGCCAGCAACCATGGGGTCACATCTATGATCCTAAGCTCAAGTCTGCAACCCCACGCTTACGCTGGGAAGCCTGTGCAAGCCGGATGAGCCCTCGCTTAAGCCGGTGACATTGGGGTTTTGAACCTGGGTCCTCTGCATCTCAGTCTGACACTCTATCCACTGTGCCACCACTTGGTCAGGCCAGGTTCTTTATCTTTAAAATCACAGTAGTGCCCTGGCTGGGTTTCTCAGTTGGTTACAGCATCATTCTGACACCCCAAGGTTGCAGGTTTGATCCCTGGTCAGGACAGTACAAGACTCAACCAATGAATGCACAAATAAGTAGAACAACAAGTCGATGTTTCTCTCTTTCTCTATCTGGCTCCTTATACCCCAATTCCTCTCTCTCTGAAATCAATCAATCAATAAAAATTTAAAAAATAAAAATAACATCACAATATATTTGTTGTGGTGCTAGATCAGGACTTATATATAGAAGGTCTAATGGAGCCTCCTGGTACATAGCAGGTGTATGATAAGCAATAATTTCCCATATCTTCTCCCCTTTTAGACTAAAGCTTCTTAACTGCAGGTGTTCTGAAACCCATCACACTGTGTCCTGTATATGGCTGGTACCCAATAAAATTTATAGAACTGAACATAAAGTTGAGTTACACTGAGCAATTCACTATGTCCTAATGATGGTCTGTCTCAATTCTGACTAGGTCAGGGTTCCTCATTCTGGGCATTATTAACATTTTGGACCAGGTAGCTCTTTGCTGGGGTACAGGGGCCATCCTGTACACTTTGGCATGTCTAACAACATAGCTGGCCTGTAGCCACTTACTGCTGGTGGCAGGTCCTAAGTTATGACAACCCCAAAACATCACCAGACATTGCCAAATGCAACCTGGGGACAAAAGAATCCCCGAATGAAAACCACTGTACAAGAAAGACACTGTGAGCACCCTCACAGTGATCCAAACAACATGTGCCCAGGGTCTCCTCCGCAGCAGCTACCGGGTGTGAAGAGGAAAGAACAAAGGGCCCCTCATTTGGAACTCACAAGTAAAGGAGACATTCATGGAAAGCACTTATTATCACAGTGTTTTCACTGTTAAAATAAGAGCTCTAGGCTAAAAAGTACACGAGAAAGTTAAAGAGAGAGCCATCAACTGTCCAGGAGAAAAGAAGTCCTGTAGGTGTGACCTGTGAACTGTATCTGAGACTGTGCAGAGGCAGGGGAAGAGACTGCACACCTGGAAGCAGGCTTGTGTGGTAGGAAGGCTGAGAACTTCCGTGTGAGCCAATGCTGGCTACGTGGGGCCCAGGAGCAGAGGAGGAGGCTTGCGAAATGCCTGGCATGTCCAGTGCGGACTTGATGTGGCCGGCTCTGAAGGTTCTAAGATGAAGATGATACACCCCTTGTACTTAAGGTTGTAAAATGTTAGCTGGATGGGTAAGGTGTACTCTCAAGTATGGCAGAAAGGGAGGTATCGTAATAAGATTGAGAACCTCTAGCTGGAGCGTTGTTTTAATGCACCTTCTGGTTACTGAAAGGACATAAGGCAGTAAGGGAAAGAGGGTTGTTGGGCAAACAAGTGTTAGGCTTGCTTGCTTGCACTTTGCTTGATTGGTGCATGAGCACGGGCAGCACCACATGTGTACAGTCTATGGAAGGCTGCAGGTGCTTGCCCTCGGGGTGGCAGACTGTAGATTGTGGATTGCCTACCCTCATTGGGAGGGACCCTTTTTTGCTATTGTGTGCTGGAGAAGGGCTTTTTTCCCTGCCCTGTTTGCTTGTCAGCCCAGAGAGAGGGAAGCGGTCTTCCCTGCCTGCTAGCTTGTCCACTGTTGTGAGACTAGAATAAACGTAATGGCCCACTATTTTCCGGCTCCACAGTTTCTTTACCATCTGCCCGAATGCAATGCAAATCTGCATGGCGGAGGCCATTGGCCTTACAAGGGTTGTGCGGTATCCAAGGAGAGGAGAGAGAGGGATGAAGGGTACAGCAGGTTCTGGGCCCAGGGAAGCTCTGGGGTGACAAGATAAGAGTTGGTGGATTTCCCCTGAATGCAGTGACACTGATATAACTCGAGGAATCCCCAGTCTGCTTCTCCCTAACCTGCTACCAGCTGGCTCCCTTTTTCTACTCATTCTTTCTATTCCTTCTCATTTAGGTTCATGGGTGGCCTGGTTTGGTCACAGACCCATTGTACCTCAGGACCTTCCATCTGAGATTCTCACCTCTTCTGGGTTCTTAGCTCAATCACAGTAAAAGAAAGAGAAAGATGAGTTGGTGCTGATGGCTCCAGCTGGGTCCCAGCCCCTGGTCCCCTATGGATGGGTGCAAGCCCCTTGGCAGCTGAGGTTCAAGGGCAAGGCACCAACATGACTCACATGTCCAGGGAAAACACAGAAAAGGCCCCCTATATCCTGAAATAAATAGGTGAGCATAGCTTCTCTGTATCAGAGACATTAATTACAACTGTTAGTCTTTGTTATTTCAACTGGGCTAGCAAGAGACTAAAGGTTCCTTCCTGTCTTAGTGAAGAATGTAAGAAGGAAGCATAAACATTCCCTCATTTCAAGAAAACCATGGTCTCATCCTCATGTTCACTGCAGCATTATTTATAATAGCGAACACATGGAAACAACTTGCGTGTTCTTCAGTGAATGAGTGGATAAAGAAAATGTGGTGAATATATATACAATGAAATATTATTATTCAGCTATAAACAGAAAGAAATCCTACTCTCAGTGACAACATAACATACAACATGGATGGACCTTGAGGGTATTATGCTGAATAAAATAAGTCAGACAGAGAAAGACAAATATTGTATAATATCACTTACATGTGGAATCTAAAAAAACAAAACAAAACAAAACTATCAGATAAATAGAACAGATTGGTTATTGCCAGAGGCAGGAAGTTATGTGTAGAAGAAATAGGTGGAAGGGGTCAAAAGGCACAAGCTTCCATAAATAAGTAAATCCTTGGGATGAAATGTACAGTATGGTGACGAGTTAATATTATTAACTGTATATTAGAAAGTTGTTAAGAGACTAGATATTAAAGGTTCTCATCACAAGAAAAAATTAGTAACTATATGGTGATGGGTGTTAACTAGACTTCCTATGGTGATCATTTCACAACATATGCACAATGTCAAATCACTATATTGTACACCTAAAACTAATTAAAGGCAATATGTCAATTATATTGTAAAAAGGAAAACCATTACTTTTCAGTTGTAAAACAATAGTAGCAAAGCTAATCAAAGAAAAATTGGGGGTACCAAGGCCAATAGGCTTAGGCCACAATGTGCTTCTAATGTGAAAGGAAGCTGACGAATAAGGCTTAAGTCTGCTCTCTTAGAAAGAAAAAAAGTTAATTCATGGCTTTCACTGTTTTCTCTCCCAGACTCAAGTTACACACACTGCTCGATACATCTACTTATTTTCTCTTCAAACCCATCTTCTAAGAGCAGTGACTACATGTTTACCTCTCTGAGTGTTCTCACAGTGACTTAATAAAAAAAGACCGAGTGCAGCTTACTTGCAAATGGCACATGAATATAATTAGGTAAAAAATTATTAGTGTAAAATAGTATTAAAATACAGAAATAGAGAAAAGAAAAAGCTAATCTGGTGAAGTATTAAAATCTAGGAAATAGCATTCTTAAGGCCCATGATTTAAGTGAAAGAAAATGGCCACAGAACTATGTTTGACACACGCGCTATTCCCAATTCTAACCCCAACACCAACCAAGGGGAAAGTCCCTCAAGCTTTCCATATGAGTGTCTCTGCAAGAGAAATCAGAAGAGGTGAGGTCATACTTATACACACGAGTGCACATGACGTGAATTGAACTAGGGAACAACAGAGAGGGAAAAGTGAAAGTCAAATGCTCATGAACTTTTTCCTTTTCTTTGTTAGGGAGAGATTTTTTGATTGGGGTAAAAAACCTATAACATTAAAGTTACCATCCTAACCATTTATAAGTGTACAGTTCAGTAGCACTAAGCATATAATATTGTTGTACAACAGATCTCTAGAATCTTTTCCTCTGGCAAAACTGAAGCTGTACATGCTCGAATGCTTAGTCCTTTTCAGAGTGACCTTGTCCACTGGTCAACGAGACCTAGGCAGAGCCCTGGCTCTCACCTCATGAGGGGAATATTCTCTCCCTTGGAGAGAGGTGTGATATGAACATAGCCCCTTCTATTCTCTCAGCATTTATCAGCTAGTCCTACAAGAAACAAGATCACAGCCAACGAATAGTTTAACCAAAATTCAAATGTGTTGTGCACTGACAGGTACAACAGATGGTATGTCCCAGCTTTGGATAAATTCACTGCCATCACTACCCGACAATAAGCCATCCCTCATAAGATTTTAAGATTTTAGTAGCAGCCCAAAAGTTACTGTTGCTTCTCTTTTTAAATATACAACATACCTTGGAATCCTGAGACTATTTGGACAACATCTTCATAAACCATTAGAGTAGCAGATCGTTCTGGAAGCAGGCCAAGGCTCAGTGAAGAAAACACTGCAGAAAAAAAAATGAATGTAAAAGAATTCTGACACTTAAATCAAAATGCCCACTCTAATTTTTGTATTCTATGATTTTCTTTTTCTTTTTTTTTTCAAGTGAGAAGAGGGGAGATAGACAGACTCCTGCATGCACCCTAGCTGGGATCCACCTGGCAACCCCCATCAGGAGCCGATGCTCTGCCCAACTGGGGTCATGCTCGCAACTGAACTATTTTTAGTGCCTGAAGCGGAGGCTCCACAGAGCCATTGTTAGCACCTGGGGCCCATACACTTGAACCAATCGAGCCAAGGCTGCAGGAGGGGAATAGAGAAAGAGAGAAAAAGGAAAGAAAAGAGAGAGAGAAAAGTAGATGGTCGCTTCTCTTGTGTGCCCTGACCAGGAATCAAACCCTGGACATCCAAATGCTGGGCGATGCTCTACCACTGAGCCTACTGGCCAGGGCCTATTCTCTGATTTCAAATTATTCAACAATATTGATTTTTCTTATTAATGACATAAATATATATTTGGTCTCTGCCCCTGGTTCCTGACATAGAGCTCCTAAATCCTTTGTAACTTCCTGATTGATGGGAGTGGCAGGAGTGTCTTTTGCTCTAATGAGGTAACTCTGGGTGGGCTCCTGGATGACTCGTGGATGGGGGCTGGTCACAAGAAAGATCAAACCATGATTAGAGTCTTGGAATTTTCAGCTCCACTCACCATCCTCTGGGAGAAGGTGAGGGGTGGAGATTCAGTTAATGATGGGTGATACCTACATGATGGAGCCTCTACGAAAATCCCAAAAGTATGGGTATGGGGAGCTTCTGAAGTGATAAACACACCTATGTGCCAGGGAAGAGCTGCACCCCAACTCTGCAGAAACAGAAGCTCTTGCCCTCAAAACCATTCCAGACTTCGCCCCATGTACTTCTCCATCTGTAGTCTTTACAATACCCTGTTATAATAAATGGGCAAGTTAAACATTCGCCTGAGTTCTGTGAGCCATTATAGCAAAGTACTGAATGTAGAAGGATCATGGAAACCCATGATTGTAGCCAGTCAGTCAGAAGTACAGGAGGCAACCTGGTACTTATGTCTGAAGTGGAGGGTGGTATTGTGGGACTGAGCCCTTAACCTGTGAGGTCTGTGTCAATGCCAGAACTGAGGTATATTGTAGGACATCCAGTCAGTGTGCAGAGGGTTGGAGAATTGATTGGTTTGAGAATAAAACCCACTCATTTGGTGACGGAAGTGAGAAAGTAAACAGCTTTTTCTGTAAGTATGATTGGCAAGAATTTCACCATGTCAAAGTAGTTCTATAATTCATATAACAATGGTTTACCCTAAATAGTCAACTATTTTTTTATTCATTAAAAGTTTTTAGTAAAGCATCTGAACCTCTTCATATAGGAATATATAAAAAGTTACAATGTACATACTATAGAAATGTAAAAGATATAACATTAGATATTAACATTAAGAAAGAATTAGCCTGACCAGGTGATGGCACAGTGGACAGAATGTTGGCCTAGGATGCAGAGGACTCAAGTTCGAAAACCCGAGGTTGCCGGCTTGAGCATGGGCTTATCTGGCTTGAGCATGGACTCATTCTGCTTGAGGGTGGGGTTGCTGGCTTGAGCGTGGGGGTGCTGGCTTGAGCGTGAATCACAGAAATGATCTCATGGTTGCTGGCTTGAGCCCAAGGTTGCTGGTTCGGCTGCAGACCCCCAGTCAAGGCACATATGAGAAAGCAATCAATGAACAACTAAGGTGCTGCAACGAAGAACTGATACTTCTCATCTCTCTCCCTTCCTGTCTGTCTGTCCCTATCTGTCCCTTTCTCTGTCTCTCTTGCTAAAAAAAAAAAAAGAGTTAAAAAATATGTGCTTACATTATTAATGTGTACCTGATGGTAAAAGAAAACATTCTCCCTTATTCTGGGAACTAGTAAGATAATAGAACTTGTGCTATTTTAAAATTAATTACCTCCTGGACTTAGAACTAAAAGAGTAACAAAGCCTACAAGTTTCTGGGTAAAACATGAATTTAAGAGAAAACAAATAAATATGTTATGGCAAAATAATAATCACTAACATTTCTGAACCCTTCCAACATGTCATCATTGTTCTAAGTGCTTTAATTTTGGTAACATATTTAAATCTCAACTCTATGCAATAAATATTAACATACACATTTTTAATGTAAGGAAACAGGTTTATAGATAAGAAACTATCTTATCCAAGATCCTGCAACTGGATCCGGAATTTGAACTCTGGAGTCTGTTCTAACCACCATGCTCTAAGAGCTCAAATTCAAAGTCCCAGTCTCTAAGTTTAAAGAGGGGGAAAGTGAGGCCTGCAGAGGGAAAGTGTCTTTCTGGGAGAATTTTAGGAATAAGAAGTATCACGTGTTCAGAGCATAGATTCTTTAGCACAGTTGGCTCTTAGTAGTGCCAGAAGGAACCAGTCAGCTGGCCTTGGATGTGACCCTTCTACAGAGTCAGTTTATTTAGCTGCCCTATGTACACCAGAGGCAGTGTGTGCGTTGAAGGGCTCTATTTGGGAAGGGGCTAGAACACGTGTAAAGTAGCTGTATGAAGAGCAGGATGTGGTGAGTGCCATGGGACACCTAAGACAGCAACATAGTTCTACTGAGCCTAGCTATTCCTCAAAGTGTTAAACACAGAGTAACCCCACAAGCCAGCAGCTTCACTCCTGGGTATATATACTCAAGAGAACTGAGAGAGAACACATGTTCCCACATAAACCGGAATTAGTCAGAATAGCCAAAAGGTGGAAACAACTCAATAACATCAACTGATGAAAAACAAAATGTGGTCTAGCCACACCATGGAATACTGTTCACCCACGAAAAGGAATAAAGTAATGATTCAGGCTACATACAGCATGACTAGACCTTGAAAAGATTATGCCGAGTGAATGATGACAGATACAAAAGGTCACGTCTCCTAGGATTCCATTTATCTGCAATGTCCACAGAGACAGAGAGATGAGTGGTGGCTGGAGGCTGGAGGGAGTGAGGAACAGCAAGCCGATGCTAATGGTGATTTTGAGGGTGAAGAAGATATTCTAGGGTTAAACAGGGGTGATGGGTAGATAACCTTGGGAATTGCACACTTCAAAATGGTAAATTTTATGGTCTATAAATTGTATTACAAATACAAACTAAAAAACGAATTAAGAAAAAAACAAGAATTCACCTCAGAGTTTCAAAGTTGGAATAAAAATCCGCACCAGGTTGGGAGAGGGAGGATCAGGGAATGCCTGTGAGCCAGGCTACTGGGAAGAGCCCTAACAGGGATAAATCTGTAAAATCACTTCAAAGGTAAACATTACTTTCCTTAACGATGACACTTTACCCAGTGGGATGGGGTACCTAATGGGCAGAAAGAAAGGGCCAGACTATTTTGCCTGTAGGAAACCACTCACCTCAAAACTGGGGCAGGTGTTGCACTTTGCCCCTCAAGCAGGGGCCCGGACACTGCCCTGCTCAACCAGAGTTCCAGGAGCTCTGTGCTAACTGGTGTTGGAGATCCTGAGCTCTGAAGTCACCTGTGATCAGTTTCCTGGATGTGTGACCACTGCAGGGTGTTCTAAAAATGTTTCTAACCTAAACATTTGGTACTTCTATACAAGAAGCATCTGTTCTAACAAATTGTGTCTCAAACCTTATTTCATATAGGAAAAAAAAAAGATTTCTCATCATGAGTGAGCTGTGTGGCCGCAGAGGCACCAGCAGGAACTTCATGAAGCAGGAGGGATAGGACCACCGACCTCAAATAGACTGAGTGCCGCAGTGGGAGGGAGGTGGCAGAGAGACACTCAAATCTGCCAGTAGATGATATTTTTCCCATCATAGAGGAGATGCGGACTGATGTCTAGAGGTCCTTGTCATACCAAGTAGATATATGTCTTTTGATAAGCAGAGAAAATGGACCATCTAACTCTACCTGGGAGAAGCAGGAAGATTTCACGCATTAGAGAAAAGCCACGCTGGGCACTAAAGGACAAACACAAGCTTGCCAGGAGAATAATGGCAGAGGAATAACGGTACAGACAGACATACGGAAGGTAAAAAAGTCATATTTCTGCAGAGAATAACAAAATACTCAGGATGACTAGCCCACTAATGTTAAACAGACGGTGGTTTGAAGATGCAGACTGACCTAGCCAGAAGCTACTGCAATAGTCCTGGATCACTGCAGAAGGTCCACTGGGCAATCACTAGAGATGAAAATAGCTAAGATGTGGAATTCTAGTCTTTAGTTGATGTGTTATATTTTATATAGCTAAATTTGTTTTACCTGTTTGCCAAGCTGGGTTTCCTCCCTACTCTATACCTCCTTCCTTGAAAGAGAAAAAAAAATACATCTTCCAGGAACAGGTCAAGGATGAAAAAAGAAAGTCACTGCACACTCTCGCAAGTATGATTATTCAAACATAACCATGTGTGTTCACGTAGTAAAACAAGCATTTTATCTTTAGTTTCAAATTTTCAACACACAGGTGTGGGCAAAAGTAGGTTTACAGTTGTGAGTTCATGAAACAGTTTATTCTTGTATTATTTATTTATTAATTATTTTACTATTTATTTGTGTTACTTTTCTTATTACTATTGTTATTATTTCATATCCTTACTTATGATTTCTCTTTTGGTAATGATGGCTGGTCATTTAACCTACTTTTGCTCACCCCTGTATTTTATTTTATTTTTGATTGATTGATTGACTGATTTTGAAGATAGAAGGAATAGAGAAAAAGAGAAACATTTATTTTGTTGTTCCACTTATTTATGGTGCAGTTGTTGATGCTTGTATGCCCACTGACCAGGGATCAAACCCACAACCTCAGCATATCAAGACAATACTCTAAGAAACTGAGCTACCTGGCCAGGGCCTCACTCCTGTATTTTAGAAGAGGCCTGTATTTGGCCTCATTCCCAACTTTTCTCTGTTCCTCGCCCAATTATTTGGAGTACCAAAAGTGTTAGCATTGGCCTTCAAAATTATGCATGAAAACAATAAATAGTTTGATCTGCTTTTCACAACAGGCCAGTCTAAATTTTGGCCACGTTTTCTGTTAGAACCTAATTAAGAGAATCTTTCTTATGTTGACAAGGCAACCAGAGAAAAATAATCAAAGACATTGGAGGGTCCTTGAAAATTATTCAGTCTTATTAATTTATGTTAGAAATGAGAAAGGCTCAGAAAGCCATGATGGGCTCGCATGTTTCTATTATTTGACTCACTTAAGAAAATGGACATTAGGGGAATGGCTTCTTTTTCTCAAATGATTTTGTTAGCAAAGTCAAAATGAATATATTTACAGCTGATTCTTATTATCTGTGGATTCAGTATTTGTGAACATGTCAACTCACGAAAATTTATGTATAATTCCCAAATCAATACTCATGATGCACACAGAAAAGAGGAAGAGGACTTCTTTGAACCTACTGCATCAATTCAGTCACCTTTGGGGAAGCATAGTGTGGAAATTTTCCACACTATGCTTGATTTATTAATCATGATCAGTCTGTTCTATCTGGTCTATCACCAGTCAGAAACCCAAGATACAACTTACATTTATTTTAATTTGTCCTTTCACTTATCTGTCTTCCATCCACTTCTCAAGGCTTCTGCATTTTGACTGCTAAGTAATTCTCAGGTTTATCTTCTTTTTTTCTAAGATTCCCCTAGATAATTTTTTCAGTTATATCTACATCACTGTCCAGAGCTCACAAAACAGTGGTCTCAACCTCTCAACAACAACAATAAAAAACTTGTAAACCTGTAGGAATTTTTTTGAGTTTATTTGAACCAAACTGTCAACAATTGCCGGAAAGCAAAGTCTCAACAGATTGAGAAAATGCTCCAGAAAATGGCGGGTTTACTACTTATTTTATATATCAGAATCAAAGGGGAAGATAAAAGGAGATTACATAAAATTGAATGGTGATAGATTAGGGAGGTGTGAGAAAGCAAAGCGGGGGGGGGGGGGGAATCACTGGGATTGGATAAAAGTGAAAATGTACACATGAAAACCCCTCTTACATAGAGAAGCACAAAACAGGCAAGTTAATTAACATGATAATAATAACAATGAAAGGGTTGGTTGGTTCCTGCTCTGGTAGGATGCCTACCTTGAGGGGCAGAAAAAGATTAACCCCACACCTCAAAGGCATGTTATCAGGCACATTATTGCAGATGCAAAAGGCAAGAGACAGGTTTCAAAGCAAACACTGACCTTTTTTGTTCAGATAAAGAATAACTCCCTAGGACATGAATACTCACCATAAAGCTTTAGTTGGAAAGATTTGATTTAGACCATCCTGTGTTTACCTTAGTTTCCTGTTCTCAAAGCCAGTATGTATAGGTTTTCCCTGAGCTTGTCAGGTTCAGTTTGTGGCCACATCTTGATTTATTAAAAAAACTTTTTCCACAACATTTAGTGAAAACTTTTATCCAGAAGTAGGAAGGGGTTATTTTTTAAAATACAAATTACTGGGTCAACCTCCTCAACTGAATGGTTGAGTCTAGGCATCTGTATGTTTTTACAAGCACCTCTTGGTGCTAATATCTATTCATCCCCAAGACACAGACCCCCTCCAAGAAGCCTTAGTTCACCCATTGAGGCTGGTTAACAGTCTTCCCCAGCAGCCCCACATACATACATTCAAAGTTATTAACATTTATCTCCTTAGAGGAGAATGGCTCTTGTGGCTGACTTCACAACCTAATTATAAACTTCCTAGGGCAAGTTCTGTGTAGAGCTTTACAAGCCAGGAATAGCCACACTTAGCTCCCATGTGTCCCCAGAGGCAACAGGGACCTTTTGGAGTGTGTGCAGTGTTCTGCACAGAGATGAGCACTAACATGGGTATTTTGCCAGGCAGTATGCTGGGCGCTACATATTTATGGAGCACCTATTGTGTTTTAGGTAAGGTGACCAGATTTTAAAATTGGTAAAGCAGGACACCATTGATGGGCGTGGGGTTCTTGATTAAAAATTTGGTTTATATGGAGCAAAAAATATTTTCATAGAATGCAAAAATAGTATTGTAATATATTTTTTAAAATTTCAACATAAGTACAATTTAAAAATATGATACATTAAAAAATTATGTATAGTATTATTTTATTCTTTGGCATATTTCTCATTTGAGTGAATTTTTTTTAGTAGATTGCTGTCGTTAAAAAGGTCATGAAATTTTTCACAAGAACTTGTTAAATTATATTTCACACATAAAATGGCTTTCAAGATCTCAACACTTAATTGTGATTTTTCTGATGTCCACACTTTATTTACCGTAGAAAAAATGAATTCAGTCGCAGCATTAGTTCCTGGTCAAGACAGCATGTATTCCACAATTTTTAGTGCGTTATTGTATGGAACATGGTTTGTTTCAAAATGATGAAATATTTGTAACCATTTGTTCTCTATTTTGATTTTGCTGATGCCCAAGATTTAACCTTTTCCTTATCAATCTATTTTTTTAAAAATAATGATACCTCATTAAAAATATCATTTTCAGAAATATTACTATATGGGAAATTTTGAGTGAGTCAGAGGGATTGGGTTACACGATCCCAAAACCAATGCTGGAGCTGCACGAGCGGGTGGGAGCAGGCAGGGCAGCGCCACCAGGGCGTTTGGAACCTGGAGCCACACGCCGCACTCCAGGACGCGGACCTATGGGTAGTTAGGGAACTTGACAGCCGCTGCCCGAGCAGGTACGTCCTGCCCAAAGTTCATTGTTTTGGGGCCCCGCATGGGGTAGCCAGCTCTTGCGGCAGTGCGGGTGCTTCCAGGTCGAGGCAGGGTCTCCCCGCCGAAAACTGTATATTCCCTTCCCGTTCTCCCGCCATTCCCTAGCTTTTTGTGCATTCTTTCCCAAAATCGGGACTTTTTAAAAACTCTGCGGGACGCAGGACAAATTGTTAAAAATCGGGACTGTCCTGCCTAAAGCGGGACGTCTGGTCACCTTAGTTTTAGGCATTGTAAGCTAGTCTACATAGGTTCACTACATTTTAACCAGAATGACTTTATTAGCTCCATTTTACAAAGATTGGCATCAAACTAAACAGATTCAAGCACAGACTGGAAGCCAGAACCTAGGTCAGCTGGCATCCAAAACCCATGCTCCCTCCATTACCCAGCAACATCTCTAACAGCCATCACCCCATCCTTGTTGCTCACCTAATGGTGTGAAAATATCATGTGGTCCATGTACTAGATGGAGCCTTAAGGGAGGGGACAAAAGAGACCTAACGGCCGCTTCCCACCTATCCCATCCCAAGCAGAATCTGTGTCAGGTAACATTCTTGCCCCTGGAGGTGGACCGACTAGTTTGAAGTGGAGAATGATAAAGTGACATTGTGATTTAAAATAAGAACTAAGATGTTTGGTCTTGGTCTCCATTCTGAGTACAGAGATCCTAAAACCCTGGAATTTCCTAAATGATGAGAGCTATAAAGCTGTCTTTTGTTATTCATAATAAGCCCCTTTCAACTATGTTGGAATTTATGTTAATATACTGATTTTTAGAAAGCCTCTAGATCAGGCCTGGCCAACATACAGCCTGCAGACTTGTGATGAGTTTATGCGGCCCGTGATTAATTTTTTATATATATATATATATTTATTATTATTAATTCTAATGGGGTGACATAAAAAAATCAGGGTACATATGTACAATGAAAACATCTCCAGGTTATCTAATTCAATTGTGTTGCATACCCGTCACCAAAAGTCAAATTGTTCTCTGTCACCTTCTATCTGGTTTTCCCTGTGTCCCTCCCCTCCTCCCTATCCCACTCTTCCCTCCCTCCCCCCATCCCATAACCACCAATCTCTTGTCAATGTCTCATAGTCTCACTTTTATGTCCCACCTATGTATGAAATCATGGTGTTCTCAGTTTTTCTTTTTTTCTGATTTACTTACTTCACTCCGTATAATGTTATCAAGGTACATCCATTTTGTTATAAATGATCTGATGTCATCATTTCTTATGGCTGAGTAGTATTCCATAGTATATATGTACCAAAGCTTTTTAATCCACTCGTCTTCTGACGGACACTTGGGCTGGTTCCAGATCTTCGCTATTGTGAACAATGCTGCCACGGACATGGAGGCGCATTTCTTCTTTTCGAACAGTGCTATGGTGTTCTTAGGGTATATTCCTATAAGTGGGATAGCTGGGTCAAAAGGCAGTTCGATTTTTAATTTTCTGAGGAATCTCCAAACTGTTTTCCACAGTGGCTGCACCAGTCTACTTTCCCACCAGCAGTGCAGAAGGGTTCCCTTTTCTCCACATCCTCGCCAGCACTTGTTCTGTGTTGTTTTGCTGATGAGTGCCATTCTGACTGGTGTGAGGTGATATCTCATTGTGGTTTTAATTTGCATTTCTCTAATGATTAGTGATGTTGAGCATTTTTTCATATGCCTATTGGCCATCTGTATGTCCTCTTTGGAGAAATTTCTATTCATTTCTTTTGCCCATTTTTTGATTGGGTTGTTTGTCTTCCTGGTATTGAGTTTTATAAGTTCTTTATAAATTTTAGTTATTAACCCCTTATCAGATGTGCTGTCGAATATGTTCTCCCACTGTGTGGTTTGTCTTTTTATTCTGTTCTTATTGCTTTTAGCTGTGCAAAAACTTTTTAGTTTGATATAGTCCCATTTGTTTATCTTGCCTTTTATTTCAGTTGCCCGTGGCAAACCAAGGGCAACTGAAATAAATAAATACAGCAAATAAATAAATAAATCGGCAAATATACTGCTGCTACAGATGTCAGAGAGCTTGCTGCCTATGTTTTCTTCTAAGATGCTTATGGTTTCACGGCTTACATTTAAGTCTTTTATCCATTTTGAGTTTCTTTTTGTGAATGGTGTAAGTTGATGGTCTAGTTTCATTTTTTTGCAGATAGATGTCCAATTTTCCCAACACCATTTGTTAAAGAGGCTGTCTTTACTCCATTGTATGTTCTTTCCTCCTTTGTCAAATATCAGTTGTCCATAAAGGTGTGGGTTTATTTCTGGGTCCTCTGTTCTGTTCCACTGATCTATGTGCCTGTTCTTATGCCAGTACCAGGCTGTCTTGAGTATAATGGCCTTATAGTAAACCTTGATATCTGGAGGAGTGATACCTCCTGCTTTATTTTTTCTTTTTAAGATAGCTGAGGCTCAATATCATTTGTTTCTAGAAACTTTTTTATTTCTTCTTTGATCTCATTGTTAGTCCATTCATTATTTAATAACATGCTATTTAGCCTCCAAGTGTTTGAGTACTTTTCAGTTTTTCTTTTGTAGTTAATTTCTAGTTTCATGGCATTGTGATCAGAGAAAATGCTTGATATGATTTCAATCTCCTTAAATTTATTGAGACCATTTTTGTGTCCTAACATGTGGTCTATCCTAGAAAACGTACCATGAGCGCTTGAGAAGAATGTATATTCTACTGCTTTAGGGTAACAAGTTCTGAAGATATCTATTAAATCAAGTTGATCTAGTGTCTCCGTTAAGTCTGCTGTTTCTTTATTAATTTTCTTTCTTGAGGATCTATCCAGTGTTGTTAGAGGAGTATTGAAATCCCCTACTATGATAGTATTGCTGTTAATCTCGCCCTTTATATCCATCAAAGTCTGCTTTATGTATGTCGGGGCTCCTATATTTGGTGCATAGATATTTGTAATAGTTATATCTTCCTGTTGAATTGTTCCCTTTATCATTATGTAGTGTCCTTCTTTATCTCTTACTACAGCCTTTGTTTTAAAGTCCATTTTGTCAGATATAAGTATTGCTACCCCTGCTTTTTTTTCATTTCCATTTGCATGAAATATTTTTTTCTATCCTTTTACCTTCAGTCTATGTGCATCTTTTGTTTTAAGGTGTGTCTCTTGTAGACAGCATATGTATGGGTCCTGTTTCTTTATCCATGCAGCTACCCTATGTCTTTTAATTGGATCATTTAATCCATTTATATTTAAGGTTATTAATGATATGTAGTTGTTTATTGCCATTTTATTCTTTAAAGCTGTATTCTTCTTTTGCTCTATTCTTTCCTCCCTTTAAACTGTTCACAAGAGGTCCCTTAGTATCTCTTGCAGAATTGGTTTGGTTTTTATGAATTCCTTCAGGCTTTCTTTTTCTGGGAAGCTCTTTATTTCTCCTTCAATTTTCAACGTTAGCCTTGCTGGATAAATTAGTCTTGGTTGTAGGTTCTTGTTCTGCATTACTTTGATTATTTCTTGCCATTCCCTTCTGGCCTCAAGTGTTTCTGTTGAGAAGTCTGATGTCATCCTTATGGGGGCTCCTTTGTAGCTGATAGCCTTTTTTTCCCTAGCAGCTTTTAAAATTTTTTCTTTATCCATTAGCTTTGGTATTTTAACTATGAAGTGTCTTGGTGTAGATCTTTTTGGGTTTCTCTTTACTGGAGTTCTGTGTGCTTCTTGAACGTGTGGAGTGTTTCCCAGCCTTAATTTAGGAAAGTTTTCTGCTATGATTTGATTGAATAAAGTTTCTATTTCCTGCCCTCTCTCCTCTTCTACAGGCACCCCTATGATGCGAATGTTGTTTCTCTTCATGTTGTCACAAAGCTCCCTTAGAGTTTCCTCACATTTTTTGAGTCTCTTTTCCTTTTTCTTCTCTGCTTCTGTGCCTTTGTTTATTGTGCCCTCTAACTCGCTTATTTGATCCTCAGCGTGATTCATCCTGCTTTTAATACCTTCCATTGTGGTCTTCAGTTCTGATACTGTATTTGTCATTTCTGTCTGATTCTTTTTTATTATTTCAATTTCATTTTTTATACTTGTTATCTCTTTATTTAGGTGTTCATAATGACTATCCATTGTTGCTCTAATTTCTTTGAACATCCTAACTATCATTATTCTAAATTCTGCTTCTGGGAATTTGGTTATATCTGGTTCATTCAGGTCCTTCTCTGGGGATTTCTCTTGATTCATTTGGTTTGCATTCCTCTGCCTGCCCATTTTGTCTGTGTATAAGCAAGTTGTGGCCACTGGAGTCCAGTAGGTGTTTCCTTTTTGTTCTCTAGGTGTGGTCTGTCTGCAGGCCCTCCACCCCCTCTGCCGCTGCCTAGCGTGGTTGGGTATGGGCGTTGCCAGCGCCGGCCCACTGTGACTTTTACTGTGATTTCTGCCTCTCTTCCGTGGGAGGGGTTGTCATTCAAGCCACAAGCCTCAGCACCAAGGGTAGAGGTGAGCACCTTTGTTCAGCTGCGGACCCAGCCTGTTTCCAGACTTCAGCCCAGAACCCACAGTCAGATCCTGCTTGCCACAGTTTCGTGGGTTCGGCGGGGCTTTTGATGTACTCTCAACTGTGAGCCTTTACCCGTCCGGAGCTTTAGCCCCGCCCTCGAGGCCAGGGCCCTTCTGCGCAGGGTCGCAAACCCAGGTTTATTGCGCCGGGTGTGTTTGCTGGCTTCCGCTCAGCTGTGTACTTCTGCTCGTCCTGGACTCTACCCCGCCCCCTGCGTTCAGAGCCCGCTCGTGCACGTAGGATGGCAATCTGCGGTTTCTCCGGCCGGGCGGGGATAGTAGCATGGGCTCAGCTGCGAGCTCCCACTTGTCTCGGGGTCTACCCTATTCCCGCGCTCGGAGCCCGCTTGCACACGTATAATGGCAAACTGCGGTTTCTCCAGCCGGGCGGGGCTGGTAGCGTGAGCTCAGCCGCGAGCCCCCGTCCGTCCCTGGTCCTAGCCCGGTCCCGAGGTCAGGGCCGGCTTGCGCAGGGTCGCAGAGCAGATTTCTGCCCGTTCCTAGCCTCCCGCTTTGTCCCCGTAGGTGGCATTACAGGCATGCCGCAGCTTCCGGAGCGCTTTCGCACGTCCCCTCTGACCCTGCTGGGCTAGACAGAGCTCACACCGGCTTGGCCTCCGCCCACGCCGACAGAACCGCGTTTCAGCGTCCTGCCGCCCCAAACCCTTCAGCAACCCTCAGCAGAGTAGGAAGGGACCTAATACTCCACACTGTAGACCTGGAGCTCCCTCACTTGTTTCATAGCTCAAAACTGTCCAAACGCCTCTTCTAGGCTCTGGGACTGCAGGCTGGGGCTTGGTTCCTAGGACCCAGGTCCCTCTCTCTCTGCCAAACTGTCCTCCCGCCATGCGGGACTCTCCGGGCTGCCGTTTGCTCCGGGAAGCTGGGCAGCGCTCTTCGCGTTTTCACTATTCCTACCAGTCTCAATGTGGCTTCTTCTGTGTTCTTTGGTTGAAGAGTCCTCTTAGTTTAGTTCAAAGTTGGTTTATCCAGATGATGGTTCTTAAAATTGAGTTATAATCCACTTTGGTTCTGGGAGTTGGAAGTTGGTACGTCCGCCTACTCCGTCGCCATCTTGCTTCTCTCTCCCGTGATTAAATTTTTAATATTCCCCGCTACTTTAAAATCTGAGCTACTCAGAAGCAAAAGCATCTTTGATTATTGGAAATTGAGTAATTTAAGAAGATAGTGATACGCAGAAAAGAATTTCACGTGTGACTAATCTAGGGTTAACTTCCAATAATTGGTCGAATGGATTCGTGATACTTTTTTATTTTTTTACAAAAAATTCCATTATAAAGATTTACAACTTTTGTACTTGTCTGTACTCGATATGAACTCTTTGACATTTAGTGGTGATAGAAAACCACATTCTTTTAGGTGGACTTTGCCAGTGCACACCCAAGGTCAAACAATTCGTTATTTTTGTGGTCAAGTGCGCTGAATCAAGTGGCATTGTAGCATAGACAGTAGCTGCAGTTGATAACTGAAAACGTGTCCAGACTGTTCGTAAAACGAAATAATTGTTTTATTTGTGATATAACCCCTTCAAGCTCATTATATTAATTAAATATTGTTTCGATTGATTGTGATACAGTTTGGATATTTATACGGTATGTAATTATATTTTTATTAAAATATATTTTAATTAAAATAATATTGTATTTTAAAATTTTTTTCACTCACTTTCATTTATTCATAAACAAATTACATAATAAAATTTTGTTTACTTAAACTAATCGTTTTTGTATTTAACATTTTTTAATTTTAATATTTCGTCCAGCCTGTGAAAAAAGTTTTCTTTCTAATCTGGCCTGGGGGCAAAGACTGTTGGCCACGCCTGCCCTCGACAGCCTTAGAATGGGAGCTGGTTGCTAGAGGCATCACCAACTACATAGGAGAGAGTTGGAACTTTCAGCCCCAGCACGTGACCTCCTGGGAGGGAAGCCGGTCTGGAGATTGAATCATCCACAGTCAGAGATTTAATCAATGATATCTATTTCCTGAAGCCTCCAAAAAACCCCAAAAAGACAGGTTTGGAGAGCTTCTGGGTTGGTGAACATGTGGAGGTGTTGGGAGGGTTGCATGGAAGTTCTGCGCTCCTTCCCACAAGCCCTGCCCTCTGTATCTCTTCAAGTTCACTGTTTCTTAAATAGCCTTTATAATAAACCAGTAATTTAGTAAGTAAACTGTTTCCCTGAGTTCTGTGAACCAGTCTACCAAATCAGTCAAGCCCCAAGGAGGAGGTGTGGGAACCTCTGATCTATTGCCAGGCCATCAGAAGCACAGGTGACCTCCTGGATTTCGGATTGGCATCTGAATTGGTCTGTGTGTGTGTGTGTGTGTGTGTGGGGACAGTCTCATGGGGCTATACCCTTAACCTGTAGGTTCTGACACTGTCCCCAGGCAGATAATGTCAGAAAAGGGTTCAACTGTAGGACACTAAGCTGGTTATCTGAGAATCTGAGAAGTGCTTGATGTGTGGAAAGAAACCCCCATGCTTGGGGATCAGAAGTGCCCCAAGTGAAGTGGAGTACTGCGAGAGAGGAAACCCTGAGCAGGTAAGAAGGGGGAAGGAGAGAGACCATGTTACAGGGACTCCACTCACCTTGGCCAGCTCTGCTCAGAGGCTCAGGAAGCAGAGTGAGGAAGCTGCATTCCAGGGCACTGCCCTGTGCATCTGGCTGGTTCTAATGAGTGAGGTACAGAATGAAATGCTGCAGAAGAAGACACTCCAAGGCTTTGACTCCATGGTGGTGCATGTACAAAATGGAGCCCCAACCACCATCCTACCTGATCCTACCTCTCTTCACGTAAGGGGCCCCAAAAGGTAAAGCAGAGACTGAGCAAACATTTTCCTCATTGTCTGATTTCCACTGTCAAAATCATTTCTGTGTCTGACTGCATTCCTAACCTGATTATGAACTTGAGAAATGTTAAGAGCACCTTACCGGGCAATCGGATTGGCTTCCACGGGGCTGAGTTTGGCACATAGGCATGCTTCGTGGCGGTGATGACCAACTGACTTCCCAGCTTATACCGGAACTTGATGAAGGTGACACCATCTGTGCCTGAGGCGCCAGAGGCAATGGAGACCTGGTTGGTGAAAACCTCGATGAGTGCATCTGGGACAGGCTGATGGGTGCTGGCATCACTGATGTGGACCTTCAGGGTCACCTCTGTGACAGGAAAAGAGCAATAAAGAACAATGGCTGTTCATTGGGCCACTTCAACAATGGTTCCGCTATAAATACTCCAGGAGGTGGAAAGCGCAATATGATAAGGAAATCGAGATCTACATCCAAAATATGAATCATTTTAACCAGTGAAAATTTTCTTTTTAGGAGTCTCTTTTTATTTTACATGATTTCCTATTTCATTTGAAATCACTTACTTTAACAAACTGCTTTCTCTTCACGCCTCCCTGCTCAAACCAACAAATAATTGAGAGAAAAATTCTATCCCTTTAAGACATTGTACAGCAAACACAATACTCTTTTATTCTTCCCAGGGTTGCCTGCAAACAGTCTGAACAGGCTCAAGCTGCTCTGTAAGGATCCTGCAGGCTCTAGGACTTGCAGCCATATTCGCCAAAGGCTCTAGAGAACACAGACAAGAGCAACCCAGGATCACTTTGTTAGTAATCATGAAAATTAGACCCAAACATAGTCCAAAATATCATTAAAAGGAAGAACCCATAGGGTGGGAAGAGACAAGGTTAGAAGAAAAAAGAAAAACAAATGTTTGAAAAGATAAATGAAACTGAGTCAGTAATATTGACAAGAAAAAGATAATAAATGTGGAAAATGGACACATCCAAATTAATGTTAAAATATTAAAATGAAATGGATCATTTTCATTTATTCATGTGAGAGATGTTTACTGAGCTGCTACTCTATGTCTAGAATTGTGAGCAATTGTGCAAACTACAGCAGTGAAAGAAAGTGAGTATGAATGCAAGTGCTATGCTTGGGGGACATCTGGTGCAGGGACAAAGGGGGCACTGATGGAACAGCATATGCAAAGGCTCAGAGGCAAGATAAAGCCTTGCTTCCTGAGAAACAGAAATAGGTTCTGAAAGCTGGTTGGAAAGTTCAAGGTGTTTGAGGTTCAGTGAGAGACAATGATAGAGAGGCAAGTAGGGGCCAGATCACTTGTGGCTTCAGAACTGATCTAAAAGGATCATTCTTTATCCCAAGGGCAGTGGGAAGTCTCAATGGTTTTAAACAGGTGAGAGTAAATCAAACGTACATTGTAGAAACATCTGGCTTTAGGTGAATGATGGACTAGGAGAGAGGCGAGCCTAAAGACTGAGTTTCCAAGTAAGAGGCCTCTATAATCAATAACCTAGGAAGAGATGATGGTGGACCAGAGACACTAGCACCATAATGAACGTCAATTAAGAGATTATATCCCAGAATAAACAGAGGTGTACCCTACTCCAATAAACTTCTCTTTCTTAGGTGCTTGATATCCAAAGCTCTTCCACAACTGGGGCAACCACATCGAGAAGAATTTCCTTTTGCTTCGAGAACCTTCACCTGGGTAACTTGCCAACTACAGTATCTTATGATAACGAAGCAACCTTGTCAATACTGCAAATTTCAGCTAGTCAATCATTTTCTCACCCATTTTTAACATTCTGACATAAGACATATTTGGACTAGATGACTATAAAGAACAGCTAAAGAATCCTAGACCTAGACTATAGATCTGTACCACATAAAGTTCTCAAAACCTAGCAGGGACAAAAAAAAGAAAAGTGTTACGGAAACTGAACAACAAAAAAAGTGCTATAGATAGTTCAAACCGTACTATAGAAGGAGAAAACTAACGTCATAAGAGTGATAAAATCAACATCATGAAAATCAAGGATATTCCTGACTGGTGGTGGCGCAGAGGATAAAGCATCTACCCGTAATGCTACAGCTGTTGGTTTGAAATCCAGGCTTGCCTAGTCAAGGCATATGCAGGAAGCAACAATAAGCTGATGCTTCCCGCTCCTCCCCTCTGCCTTTCTCTCTCTCTCTCTCCTCTCTCATAAATAAATAAATAAATAAACAAACAAAAGGAGTTGGCAGAGAGGCTCAAAATAGCTAAGTGGAAAATTAAGGATATGACATTACAAAACTTTAGTCAGTTCCCTCCAATTTTATCACTGTCATCTTAATTCAGATTTGCAGGATGTACTCTGGGTGTTTTCTTATTTATTTCGGTCTTCCTTGTACAAGTTGTAAAGTAAATTAACTCAGCTTTCATTAATATTCACAGAGCAAAAGTCCTCTCCATAAAAGAGCATGTGGGAAGGTGGCTTTGTAGGACTGCATAGATAATTTATGCAATTTTATGGTAATGCAACATTTATTAACAATTGGGGTTACAAGATTTTTGCTCTCTTTTCAGTGTTTGCTGGGATGGAAAAAGCAGCTCAGGTCAGGGAAAAAGCAACAGGATTCCTGAATAAGCACAGAAAGAAAACGTTCTACTGAAATCAATGCCCTCCAGTCTACCACTTGATTTTATTTTTAATACAGGAAGCCTCGTTTATGTTCTGCAATTGTATATTTTGAAAGAGACTAGTGAGCTATTTCTTTTGGTGTGACAGTACATGAAAAAAATGTCAGTATAACTTTGTAATTATTACAGACCATTGGGGTATCATTTTTTAAATTGATTTTAGAGAGACGTAAAAGAGACAGAGAGATAGAGAAAGAAGCATTCATTTGTTGTTTCACTTAGTTGTGCGTTCATAGGTCAGTTCCTGTATGTGTCCTGACCAGGGATTGAACTGCATCTTAGGTGTTTTGGGATGACACTCTAATGAACTGAGCTAATTGTCCAGCACCCAAGGTACCATTTTTCTTAGTTTGCCATATGCTTTATTCATATGACAGTATATCATGAACAGTCAGTCCTTCAGTCCAATAGCACTAGATCTGTTCATTTTTTAAAAATACATTTTATTTTTTTAGAGCAGTTTTAGGTTCACAGCAATATTGCGTGGAAGTTACATGGATTTCCCTTTGAGATATAATTTTTCTCCAGTAACACTTGAGTTAGATTATTCATTCAACAACAAACAAAATTATTTGTACCACACGAGTAATCTTATGACAAGGTATGTGGGTCACTATTTACTAACACTACTCTCATTTTGCAGATAAAAGGGAGTTCCTATAAACAGCCCCAGGCCTAAATATGCATTCAGGTGCCCTGTGTTCCTCTGATGGCCAGTGAGAGCTTAGAGATCCTGCTGAGCTGGGACACCTCACCATTCTTCCCCTCCTTACACCACACATTCATCACCAAGTTCTGCTGATTTTAATTCCAAAGTATATGTCTCAGAGTAGGTCTCTCCTCCTTATCCTTGATAACAAGGCCACCATTTCAAGCCTTTGCCATCTATCACCCAGACTGCCACTCTGCCCCTTCACAGAAACTGCCACTGTCCGCAGACCTGACCCTTGAAATCCCACTGAAGCCAGAGGGAGCTATCTGAAATACTGATGTGACCACTTCCTGTTCCACTTCAAATACTTTAGAGTCCTACCAGATGTGGCCTAGGACATCCTATTTTTGTATGGTTCATGAGGTAAGAATGGTTTTTATACCTAAGTGATTAAAAAAAATCCAAAGAATAATAGTTCATGTAACATGAGCATTATCTAGAATTCAAATTTTAGTGTCTATGAATAAAGTTTTATTGAAACATGCCCACACCCAGTCATTTACACACTGAGGCTGTTTTTGCATTGCAATGGTGGTATTCAGAAGTTCTGACAGAGTCCACATGGCATGCAAAGCCTAAATTCTTTACTTTGGCCCTTTTAAGAAAAACACCTGCCACCCCCTGACGTGCAAGATACATTTCAAAGTATCCCAGGTCATCCACAGTCAGGCCCCACCTGATCCTCACATACTGTCCACAGGACCCCAGACACTGTCTCACCCTCCCTCCCTCCCTCCCTCCCTTTCTCTCTCTTCTCCTCTTAGTAGGAAATGCCATTCTACAACTATATATTCCTGTTGCTAATTCCTATTCATTCTTTACAAGTCCCAGTCAAGGTTTATCTGAGAAACCACGCCCCGACTCAGGATGCAGCGAATCCTCCCCAAAGTGGGCTGGAGGCCCCTTGTCTCTACCTGCCACACGACCTGCGCTGACACTGCCCCCACCCCCCAATCCCCTGTCAGTCAGCATTTGCTGCAGGCCAGCCATGTGGCAGACAGTGGTGACAAGGTGCTTTCAGATTTTGGTATTTAATGGGATTCCGAAATGGGAGAAGTGCCTCCAGGAAAATAGGGTACCACAGGAGAGCAGAATGGAGGAGGAACTATTTTCAAGGGGGTGGCTGGAGAAGGTCTTTTGAGGAGGTGTCACTGAAGCTCAGGCCTGAAGAACACAGAGGAACCAGCCAGCCAAAGGCAGAGCTGCAAGTACCAAGGTACGAATGAGCTGGGTGTTTGGGTCGCATAAAAACCAGCCTGGAGGGAGCTCAGCATGGAGCCCATCGTGTTTGAAGATGGGTGCTCCACACCGCACACTTACCACTGCTTCATCATATCTGCTGTGCTCTGTGCTGAGGAGTAGAGTTCCTCATTTTTTAAAATTAATTTTTTTACCTTAACACCTAGCCTGGTACTTAAGCCCACGGATATCAATAAAAGTTTGTAAAATGAATAAATGCTGGAATGAACATAACCACTTCCTAATACTGCACTAATGGGGAAACCACTGGCCACATATGGGCATATGAATTTAAGTTTAAATTAATTAAAATAGCCTGACTTGCGGTAGCACAGTGCATAGAGAATTGACCCGGAATGCTGAGGGTTACTGGTTCGAAACCCCAGGCTTGCCTGGTCAAGGCACATATAGCTGTTGATTGCTTCCTGTTTCCTCCCTCTATCCTCCCCTCCCTGTCCCCTGCTTTTCTCTCTCTCTTTAAAATCAATTAATAAAATCTTTTAAAAAATTAATTAATTAAAATAAATTACATTAGAAATGGAGCTCCTCGGTCACACTAGGCACATTTCAAGTGCTCAACAGCCACATGTGGCCATGGCTCCCAGGCTGGATAGGACAGACAGTAGATTTCCATCATTGCAGGAAGTATCAAGCACAGATCATGTATTACAAAGTCTTAGCTCAGAATCTGAGTAAGAAATCCAGAGTATCAGAATAGTTCAACGAACTCCCAAGGATCTGAGCGTGACTCTGAGCCCTTGTGGACTTGACCTTCACCTGAAGTCCTTGCAGTGACTTCAAAGTCTCTATGTGGTCTCCATCCCCCACCCACATACCTCCTGCCCTCACTCCTGTTCCTTCCCCTTCAAGGAATGAATGACTGTCTCCTTGCTGGGCACGCTCTGCCCACCCCGCCCACACACCCATCCATGCAGCTTGCTTTCTCACCTCCTTCCATTGCTGCTGCTTAAACATCACCTTCCGAATGAGGCCTACAATTACCACTAGCTAAGTTCTTAAACCATCATGGAAATTTTAGAACCAGATACAAGTGGAGAGGTGTATAAGGAGGCCTCTGCACTGAAAAACATGTTTCAGGACCAACTTCCTGTCATTTTTGTTTCATCGATTCGATTCTCCTTCCGGCTCAATTTCTCTTCCTCCCATTCCCCCTTCCCCTTTCCAATCTTTCTTCTGAAACATTTTGAAACAAATCCAAGATATTATATTTAGTCACATTATATCCCCATAAATATTTCTGCTTACAACAGATAGAACTTTTACAAAACATACCAAAAATGACATTATCATACCTAATACACAGAACAACCTTTTTGTCATCCCATACCCAGCAAGCATCCGATTTTCTCTGATTATCTAAAAACAATTATTTTTTAGAATTCTGACCATCCTCTCTAAAATGTTAACCCCACCGCACCCTGTACTTCTGATACTATACTGCTCTACTTTTTCTTTTCTGCGTGATACCTATCAATTCTCGCACGATGATAATTTACGTGCTTATAACTCTCTGACTAAGCTTTGAGAGAGCTCTTTCTTGAGAGAGCCTGTTAGTTTTTTCTTCTTTATCATGTATCCCAAGCACACAGGGTAGTGTATGGCACACAGTAGGCACCCAGCATTGAATGAGTCACTAAATTAACAGGCATTTCTGGATATCATCTGGTATGTGAGTTAAATACTGCTAGGCGTCTTTTTGTTGTTGTTCCATTTACTTCTTATTCATTATTGTCTTAAATAGATACCATCAAAATTCATTTGAAAAATATAATTCAGGTACCTAATTAATTGTAATTAATTAGAGAATCTTTACTGATCAGCTGCTGTATGCTTAGTATGAGGTACTTGTTTTTAAGGAGCTTACAATTTGGGGGGAGGAGGGGTTTACAGGTAGTTAGGACCAACCCATGTGCCAGAGAACAAAAAGGATGAAACTAGGTAAGACAGAATTTAAATACATAGCTAAGAAGAGACTAATGAGAGCTAAAGTTTATTAACAAAAACAAATACAAAGAAAGTACAAAAGTCTGAAAATATCCAAGAGGTCGAGGTGGAACAGGGATAATATTAAAAGATTTAAATGGGGGTATCCATGAGTCACTCTGTTGAAGTGGAGTGGGTACTGGCTACACAGGTTTGTACTGCTTGGATACTGACCCTGATCGCGGCTTTCCTGAGTTCACTGAGGGGTGCTTCCCGGAAGAGATGACCATGCATGCTGAGACTGGAAGGCTGGGCAGCATGGAGGGACACGTCCAGCGTTTTCTGAATGCCTTCCTCCATCTGAGTATGTTCCCACATCACACCTCTGACCTAAGGCAGAAGCTAGAAACTTGCTTCCCAATCTCCCAGTAGCTAGGAGTGGAAATGGACTTTGGCTCTGCTAGTTCGAGGCCCTCATGCTGGATTAGGGTCCATGGAGGAGGCATCTGGGTGGGGAGAGCAGCGTAAGCTGCCCTGTGTCAGTGTAGGGGAGTAGGGTGTCCCTGGCTTAGTCTTACCATATGGCCTAGGCATCATTCTGTCTGCGGACCTCATCCTCCCAGAACTTCCACGTGCTACCTACAAGCTTTAATAAAAGTATTTTCTAGTTACACTAGCTAGAGTGGGTAGTAGTGTTGCTGTCCTGGAAGGGCACTTTATGCCTAAGGACCATTTCCTTAAAACTGCACCCACCTGGTTCTCCTCCCACCCCTGGGTTTCCTTTTCAGTATCTGTAATGGTTCACTTTATTTGTCAACATCACTGGGCCTTGAGCACCCAGATATTTGGCCAACCATTACTCTGGGCATTTCTGTGTGGGTGTTTTGGGATGAGATTGACATTCTGGTTGGCAGACTGAGTGAAGCAGACTGCCCTCCCCAATGGGGGTGGACCTCATCCAATCAGTTGAAGGCATGAATAGAATACAAAGGTTGACTTTCCTCTGAGTAAGAGAATTCTGCCTGCCTGACAGCCTTTGAACTAAGATATCAGCTGCTTCCTGCTTTCAGACTTGAACTGAAATTTCAGCTCTTCCTGGGTCTCAAACCTGCTAGCATTTATACTGAAACTATACCATCAGCTCTTCTGAGTCTCCAGCTTGCTGTTTCATTCTGCAGATCTTGGGACTTGTCAGCTTCCCGATCTGCACAAGTGAATTCCTTACAGTAAATCTCATTCTATATGTACATAAATACATCCTATTGGGTCTGTTTCTCTGGAGGACAATGACTAACAGTATCCATTATGGGTTCTGTTGCTTCCTCCTCACAGTGGATGAACCCAGGAGTGTCTGTTTAGGTCTCTTCTTATTCCACACTCTTACTCAGCCTCAGCACTTTATTTCATGATCAGGAATTCAGTCACTGCCACTAGACCATTCTAAAATTTTCATCAGCCAGTGGGAGAATGAAGAAGGAAGAAACAAATGCTCAGGACTTCTTCCTCCACCATGATTCAGAGTGCCTTTGTATTTGGCAACACAAAGCGTTTGGCTGTGTGGGCACAGACTAGCCCAATCTAAGCAGGACAAAGAACATCTGCTTTGTGGGTAGAAAACTAAGCCCAGCATTATCTTCTAGTCATTTCCTTTCTATCCACCACCGATTTAGAAATAAATGCAACAACGCCATTTCTAATTGTTGGCTTGAGAGAAGTCACTGCTAACTAGCAAGTTGAGAGCAAACATAATTGCAGAGCCATGAGGAAGGAATGACGGTTTGTACTCCACAGGTGCAGGGAAGAACCCCCATCAGTATTGAACAAAAGTGCCTGCAAACACAGACAGGTCATGTGGAAAACGTGCCTTATTTTTCTTCTCTCCCTTCCTTTTCAAAAAACTTACATTTTGAATTATTTTTCTCCAGATGACAGACGCACTTATTTTATAACTTCTCATCCAAGCTCCAAAACCAACATTCTTAATGTCTCTGTTATAACCGTGTGCTAACTAGTGCTACTCTGGATCAGAGTGCTCTGTGATCTTCACTGGGCACAGAGCTAGAACAATGACATCTCCCTGTCCCTTGAACAGGTTGTGCTTACCAGCTTTCTACAAACCCTGGCTTCATCTTGGAAGGCAAGTAAAGTTGGTGAACTCCCATAGTTTTTGTTTTTTTTAAAATACAAACCCCAAATCTTGATGATTGAGGTTTTTTAAAGAAATGTTTATTTACTGATTTTAGTGAGAGAGGAAGGGAGAGGGAGAAAGATAGACAGGAACATGGATGAGTTCCCATATGGGCCCTGACCAGAGATCGAACCAGCAACCTCTGTGCTCTGGGAAGAGGCTCTAACCAAGAGAGCTATCTGGCCAGGCTCATCATGTTATTTGTGTCTGTGCATGTGTATGAAATTTTTTGCTTCCTTTGACCTTGTTTCATTCCCTTTATATCCCCTCAAATTGGCCTCTGTCCTGAAATTTTAATTTTTACTTTCCTCTTTGTCTTTAGAGCTGCTGGTTTTCACAACACCCACTTCGTCAGGAATCCCGTATTTGCTGGGTGGTCACAGAGGCCTGCAGAATGAGAGGCTGCCTCCACCAGAACAAGCAAAAGCTTTTTTCCCAAGTTGCCCGGAACCCCTATGTCTGCCTGTCACCAGCAAAAAGAGTGGAAAAAGAAGTCACTCTACTTAGCCTCCAGTACTATGATTAGTTATATTTAACCCAAATTCAAAGAAGTCAAAATAGCTTTTCATCTCTTAAATGAAACAGTAAAAATCACTTGCTCACTTAAAACAGAAGGTTATTTCTGAAATGTTACCAGATCTTTGCTCTAAGACATGTTCCCATTACTTGGTGCTGACATTATACAGTATCAGTGTATTCACTGAATTTCCATGTCTTCATACAGCAATTACAGGCATGTCCTAGGATGCTAAATGTGTTTGGGGGCAGCTTTCTATTTTATAAACATGAGAGTTTTACTTTGTAGTCTGATGAGGTTAGAATGCACTTTGTTACACTAGAGTTTTCTTGCCATTTATTTTCTCCAGTCTTGCACATATGCACCTTATATTATTCTATTTTACTTTCTTCCAAAATTTACTGAATCATATCTTTAAAGCAAATTATATATTTTCTTAAAAAGACCTATATATAACACAGGGTGGGACAAAAGTAGGTTAACTGCTGTTCATATGGAAAGTAACACAATAATTAATAAATAATATAAAGCCCTGGCTGGGTTGCTCAGTGTATAAGGTGTCAACCCAGCGCACTGAGGTTACTAGTTCAATCCCTGGTCAGCGCACAACTAAGAAATGGAACTAGGTGGAACGAGTTGATGCTTCTCTCTCTCTTCCCCTTCCTCATCTCTCAATTTCCCTTCCACTCTTTCTCTCTCTCAAATCAATGGAAAATTTTAAATAAATAATAAAAGAATAAACTGTTTTGTGTACTCACAACTATAAACCTACTTTGCCCCATCCTGTATGTATGTCATATATCATATATATTATGTTACCTACTATATATAATTATAGTGTGTATTAATATATATTAATGCACAATTATATATGAATGTTATATATGATAGTATATAACATATTACATATTACAGATAATATATAATATAGCTCAATGAAAACCTGCTACTGTATCTTGGCTATTGTCAATAATGCCACAATGAACACAAGTGTGCCTACGTTCTTTCAAATTAGTGTTTTGGGTTTCTTCAGATATATTTCCAAAAGTGGAATCGCTGGGTCATAAAGCAGTTTCATTTTTAATTTTCTGAGGACTCTCCATACTGTTTTCCACAGTGGCTGCTCCAGTCTGCATTCCCACCAGCAGTGCAGAAGGGTTCCCTTTTCTCACATCCTCACCAATACTTGTTGTTTGTTGATTTATTGATGACACCCATTCTGATAGGTGTGAGGTGGTATCTTGTGCATGATTAGTGATGTTGAATATCTTTTCATATGTCTATTGGACAGCTGTATGTCCTCTTTGGAGGAGTATCTATCTATTCAAGTTATTTGTGCATTTTTTTATTGGACTGTTTTTCTTTTGTTATTGTTTTGTTTTGTTTTTGGTGTTCAGTTCAATAGATGAGTGGGTAAAAAAATTTTGGTACATCTATACAATGGAATAGTACTTGCCATAAAGAAGAATAAAATCTTGCCATTTGTGACAGCATGGACGGACCTAGAGGGTATTATGCTAAGTAAAATAAGTCAGAACAAAATAAATGACTAAACAACATCAAAACAGACTCACAGATATAGAAAACAGACTGATGGTTGCTAGATTTAAAATAATATTGACTGTAAAAAAACATGCAAAAAAGAAACAAACCAAAAAGAACCCCTACTACAGCCCTGGCAGGATGGCTCAGTTGGTTAGAGTATCGTCCCCAACTGAGCACAGAGGTTGCTGGTTCCATCCCCAGTCAGAGCACATACAGGAACAGATCTATGTTCCTCTCTCTCTCTCTCCTTCTCTCTCTCCATTCCTCTCTTGCTAAAATCAATTTTAAAAAACCCCGCTACAACTTATATATCCCAGGGCTTCCTTGCATCCAGGTTCTAGCTGTTCTAAAGCATTTAGCAACCTTGAGTGTGTTGAATTCTGAAAGTAATATTCATTTTGTTGTTCTTCTGCAAAGACCAAGACTTCAGTTCTGTCACCAAAAAGAGAAGAGACAATGTACACATACTTCTCAGGGACAGATTTGCTGGCAATAGTCCTTCCGGGTTCCAGTGACCGCCTTCTAGGCTGCCACTCTCTACTTAGACACCTATGTTCTTGATTGTACTGAGAGCTGCCTTAGAGTGTCTCAATGCACCTGAGGTCACAGTATCTGACAAAGACTTCCCCACTCATGCGGGGCTTTCCTTGTCAATGTGTCCCTAATATTCAGTGGAGAATTATGATCTTTATATTTCCATTTGAAGTTCTATGCACTTGAAAAGTACACAGAAGATAAGTTTGCTGCTGGAGCCCCTGGGAAGTTAGAATCCCATTTTGAGCTTTTTGTGTTTTACAGTCTCTGGCACCTGACTCATCCTCTGAACCTCCTAAAAAGATGACTACTTGGTCTCCTTGACACAGCAGCGATCTGGAACAAGGCGGAAGAGAAGGGTGTTCAGGTAGCCTACTGGCGCCCCTGCCCTCTGCAAAGCGTGTGCTTTGTGCTCATCCCCATCAGTCTCCATGGCTCTGCACATAACACATCCTCTCAACCCCTGGTCTGTCTGTTCCGCCCACACATAAACCGCTGCCTGGCACCCCTGTCAGGACATCTCCAGGTCATCAATCAGTGGATTCTTATCTCCTCCATAAGAAATTTTTATAAAGATTAAACTGATAATCATCCCTTTATCAGTACTTTTTTAATACTTTTATTTTTTTTTAATATTTATTGATTGATTTTAGAGAAAGAGGGAGGAGGGTGGGAGGAAGGAATAGGAACATCAATTTGTTCCTGTATGTACCCTGACCAAGGAATTGAACCAGCAACCTCTGCACTTTTGGATGATGTTCTAACCAACTCAGCTATCCAGCCAGGGTCCTTTATCAGTACTTACTAACCAATATCACCAAGTTGCCCAGAATGCTGAAATACACAGTAAACATCCACAGAAGTACAGCAATTACAGAAGCAATGATATATACATATAGAATTCAGAATACATACATGTATGGCATGCATGACACTGACTTTCAATTTCTTTTTCAAGTGACAGTATGCCTTCTTCCCCCCTTTTAAAAACTCTATCATGAAAATGAAAAATGTAATATTCAAATAACAACAACCTGCTTTGACTTTTTAACTCAGGATCCTGTTTGGCAGAAGTCATTCTCTGTTACTGCACTCAGTACAAGGTGAGACTTTCTGGAGCTGGTTCCATATGCAGGTTATGGTGTTAAAACAAGGAGAAACTGACTACATTTTTGCAACTTATCAAGGGGTTATTTAGGTAGATGTCCCAGAATAATCTGAAAACTATTGCTGGATTTATTTAATTCAACTGTATAATTTACATATAGAATCAAGTGTCATCAAGCAAAAAAAATTTTTTTAATTTCTTTTTAACAGGGACAGAGAGGGGAACAGACAGGGACAGAGAGATAGGAACGGAGAGAGATGAGAAGCATCAATCATCAGTTTTTCGTTGCGACACCTTAGTTGTTCATTGATTGCTTTCTCACATGTGCCTTGACCGCGGGCCTTCAGCAGACCGAGCAACCCCTTGCTCAAGCCAGTGACCTTGGGTCCAAGCTGGTGAGCTTTTGCTCAAGCTAGATGGGCCCGCGCTCAAGCTGGAGACCTCAGGGTCTCGAACCTGGATCCTCCGTGTCCCAGTCAGACGCTCTATCCACTGTGCCACCGCCTGGTCAGGCTCATCAAGCAAAATTAATGACAGAATGTTCCTATGATCTCACCTACAAGAGTTACCTGACAGCAAACTAAACAGACACTATCCCAATCTCCATAATGTGGTGGGAGTAGGAATCGCTCAGCTATACCTTTAACATACAAATAAAAATATGGTTACTTATCTTGGGGGAAGTGTCTCTAAAAAATTCAAACAATATAAAATAATATAATGCTTTCACTGTTCAAAAGAAATGAGAATGAAAGCAGGTATCTGGACATCAAAATGATGCCCAAATATAGCTTAAAAAAAACTGTGGTTCCAACTCTCAATAACTTTCCCCTAAAAATCAATTCATATGTATAAACCTAATACTATTCTCATTTGAATCAGATATCACACTATAATATGAAAATGTAGCTATGGTGTGTTTATAAGCTGCACACAACATCCTTCACAGCACAATTATGATGACGCCATACCATGGTGACAAGACGACCACAAGTATTGTGAGGAAACCACTGTAAGAAGCCACTTTAAAAACGCTTCTATTCTGTTGGTGATGTATAATTTTCACAAAGGCATAAAGACCACTTAAGACAATTAGAAAGAATCTTGGAACTGTGAAGTTAATAAATAATATTACGTACATCTATAAAATTAACATACTTCACCAAGCTTTAAAGCACTGTTGGAGGATGCTACTTAAATGATTGCTAAAGGAGCCTGGAGGAGGAAAAATTTCTAGTGTATGTTTCCAGATCTCCTTGTATCTACAAATATGCATTTTAAGTTTCTTTTCTGTCTAGGGCTGGGTAAAGAGCAGAGTTACATGGCATTTATTTTGAATAAAGAGACCTTCAGATGTTTTGGTTTTTCATTTATTTATTTATTTAATTTAATTTTTTTAGCAAGTCACTTCGCTTTCTAGGAAGAGACCAGATAAAAAGTGCTAAGAGGGAGCTGTAGTGAGAAAGCTGACTGCCTAAATGGTCATTAGAATTAAAGAAAGGGCAAACGAGACCAGCTGCACTGGCTTGCGGGGAAGCTGTGAATGGCTCAAGTGTGTGAGGCTCTCTGGCACTTGAAGTTTCATGAAAGAAGAAAAAGGTCCTTGAAGCAACTGGAGTTCAGTCAATGTGGTGATTAAATTATACACATGTGCTTATCTTTTCAAAAAACAGAGAGATATTTAACAAACTACGGTGAACCTATTATTAACACTTTCTTTTATGTTTCAGAAGCAGCTTAAATATCCAAGGACACTTTAAGGTCTTTGATATGAGTGCCCGTGATGACGGGGGCGTGTGTACAGAATGTTTCACGGCCAAATAGTCCGGGGTTGGCTCCCAGGCACCTCACATGTTTGCCCTATGGTCTCCATTAAGTCTTTTGGGCTCCTTAAGCCTCCATTTCTTTGTTCATAAAATAGGGATTCCAACGACTTTGAAAATACTGTAGCATTTGTTGGAGGACTGGCAGTGATATTTGTTAGGGGTCTGCTAGCCAAAGGTCATTCCTGGTCTTGCTTCCTGGCCCTCATGCCTCTAAATTTCCCCAGTGAAACGAAATCTCAAAACCACCACCTCTCAATGAAAGAGAAATAAAAAAGGAAAGACAGAAGACAGTGTGATTTTGGAGCACAGGATTCTTGACAACCTGTATTTGAATCTCATTTCTCTACTTTCTACTTAAAATGGAGGTGATGTATCCACCATTAAACAGCTTAGAGAACTATAGTAAGATAATAAGTGTAAGGTGCCTAGCTTATAGCACAGCACACAATGAGGGTTTATAACTGTTAGCCATTTTTATAATACACTAATTGTTTCCAAACATTTGACTCAAATGAGGATCACCCAGAGTCTTTAGAAAGTTTACAAGAGACCTCCTAAAAAGGTTCATGGGAGGAGTGGACCACATCTGACTACAGTTCACAAAGATTCATCTTTCTCTTTCACACGCACCACTGACAATTCCTGAGAACACAGGAAGCTGGAGGAAGAGCAGATGCCACTGTTTGGAGAGATTTCTCCATGGGTCTCTTGTGCAGTATTTCTGCATGTGTTGTTAATGAGGTATTGACTACTCTTTGGTGTGGACTCTCTTCAAGGATATTTGATGAGTGAACATCTATAAACGACAGCTAGTGCCTCCCTCTGAAATAAAATAAAATCCTGATCACAATTCCAATGTATGTGGTGGTGGTGGTGGTGGGGGTCCCACACAACCAAGAAATTGTTAAACACCATCTGGGTACCCTACAATTCAACTTAATTCTGACACTACCTACCTGGAGATAGTGTCAGATCCACAGGGTAAGGGCTCCGTCCTACAATACTGACTCTTATTTCAAATGCTAATCTCAAGTTCAGGTTGTCACCTGATGGCTGTAGATCAGAGGTTCCCACAACTCCCTCTTTGGGTTTGATTTGCTAAAGTGGCCCACAGAACTCAGGAAACATTCCACTTAGTAGATCACTGGTTTATTATAAGAGGATACAACTCAGGAACAGCCAGATGGAAGAGATGCACAGGGCAAGGCATGGGGAAGAGGTGTGGAGCTTCTGCACTCTCTCCAAGCCTGCCCTTCTCCCCAGTCTTCATGTGAAGTTCACCAACTTGGAAACTCCCCACACTCCTTTTTTTTCTGTTTTTTTTTTTTGTTTTTTTTTTTTTTTTTTTTTTTTTTATGAAGGCTTCATTACATAGGCACAACTGATTAAATGATTGGCCATTGGGAACTGGTTCCACCTCTGACCTACCTGCCTTCCTTTTAGAGAGGTCTGGGGTGCAGCTAGAAAATTCTAACACTTTATTTACATGTTTGGTTTCTCTGCTGACCAGCCCCCATCCTGAGGTGTGTTTTAAAGGTTATTTCATTAACATACCAAAAGACACTTTAATCATGCCTGACCAGGTGGTAACACAGTGGATAGAGCACTGACTCAGGATGCTGAAGACCCAGGTTTGAAACCCAGAGGATGCTGGTTTGAGCATGGGGTCGCCAACTTGAGTGTGAGATCATAGACATGATCCTATGGTCCCTATGGTCACTGGCTTGAAGGTTAAGAATGCTGGTTTGAGCCCAAGGTTGCTCACTGGCTCAGTTGGAGCCCCCGGTCAAGGCACATATGAGAAGGCAATCAATGAACAACTAAAGTGCTGCAACTATGAGTTGATGCTTCTAATCTCCTTCCCTTCCTGTCTGTCTGTCCTTCTGTGTCTGTCTCTCTTTCGCTTTCTCACTTAAAAAAAATAACAAAAGACACCTTAATCACTTGCTTCACTTAGGAAATTCCAAGAGTGTTAGTTCTGTGCCAGAAATGGGACAAAGACCAATTACATCTTTATTATGATTTTTCCATAGTGAACACCAACATACGATATTTTCCACATTGTTTAAATTTATAGAACACTTAATATACTCCAAATGGATTAAGAGTTCACCTTCCAATCTTTATAGCTCATGTACTTGCATCACTGTCAATAAAGGGATTTTCTTTTCCACTTTTGCCTTGAAAAATGAGTTCCACATTCCTCTTTACTGCCAACTTGATTAATAATTCTGCAACATAAAGTGGAGATTTTTCCCACTTGCAGTACTGACAGTCTGCCATGGTTTGTCTTATATTTGAAAGCCAGTGCTATTTTTAGCTTCCCTTCACAAGGATATTATTAAATGTCACCTGTCACAGGTCACAGATACATATCTGACACTGAATAATTATTTGGCTTAGACCAAGAATGCAAAAGATATTAGAGTGGCTGGACCAATAATTACATCCCAAAGAGAGCCCACTGGACACAAGAGTTAGGAATACAAGTGTAGGCAGAAAAGTCCACATATGAAAGCTTTACAGAGAAGTCCCAGGATGGCCCACTTATGACTGGCTTTCCTTGCTCATCTGCCAGGGAGAGTGAGCTGGCCTACTCATATGCATGCATAGGCATTTCATGGGTCTGAAAGTGTACCTTCGCACTGGGAATGTGAACCAAAAGAACCTGGGAATGGAAAGAAAGGAACAGGAAGTGTCAGAGGCTTCATTCCTACAAAGAGACAGTGGGTTTCTCGGTTTTTCTGTAATCTATAATTCTGAACTTCACAGACTGAGGAATTATTCCTGGTTCTCATTCAAGCTCATATAACTAGTTTGTAACTGAGATGGGGCTATAAGGGTGAGCAGGTATATTAATCACATCTTTTAATTCTGGATATTCAATGCTTTAACATTGTGGGGCTCTGCTGATTCTGGAGGGACTGCCCTTGCCAGGACCAGCTAATTTCTAGCCATGGCAAATGACTGTCTTCAAGGACTCAACTGGGAGCATACTAACCCATTCAGAACCACACCCCAACCACCTGCTCTATGAAGCTCTCACACCCAAGGCCACTATCCCGCTGCCCTAATAACCTTAGGGCCAGATATCAGACAATTAGGGACCACCCTTATGTCCCAGGGGCCTCTGAAATCATTCAAAGTTGCCAATCCTAACCCTGCCTAGCCTACTTACCATACCTTGCCCATTCCTTCCTCAGAAAATTTCAGTAAAGGCTCTTGCCCGTTCCCTCTCACTCCCTTTGCCTCCTAACTGACACGGTGCTTCCCCCCCTGGTCCCCCTGACATGCCATGCCCCGTCCTCTTGGAAACTGTGAGTATAACAAATTGTCTTTTCAAGAACAGTTGCCTCCTAAACTGTTTCCCTCAACATATCTGAATAATAATAAAATCCATGTTTTAAAACAAATTACTCAATGTTTTACTGGCTGAGGGATAAGCCATGAACAAAGTACTGGTACTGAGCGAGAGTTACACTTGCTCTGAGGAAGAACTTTCCCAATGTCTGGGCTATGTGAATACAAAGTATATTCCACATCACAGAAAATAGTTCAGCAGCGGGAGAAAAATGACTTGTCAGAGAAGAGCAATAGGAACTCAGGTCAGACCTGATGGATCTGTACATTACCTTCCAGACTCTGTGACAGCCTTAAAACGACCTAGTATAGGAAAGCAGTGAGTGAGAAACTGCAGACTGTCAACAGCAGAGGACCACTGGGATTTTTGAGCAGGGGAGTAAAGTGGTTCATCACATAACAATACGCAGAATGAACTGCAACAGAGGGACACTGAAGGTGAAAGGAATAATGAGGAGATTCTTGTTGAAGTTCAGTTCCTGAAGTTCTGTCCCAAGATTGCAACAAGTGGCTAACTGGTGCATAGGGGCAGGTGTATGTGGTGGGGACAGAAATAGGAGGAAGGGTAATTTTGAACTTGAACTGACTACTTAACATAAGCGAGAAGAGAGGCCCAAGCAGAGGCTCTTAGTGGAACAGATATAACATGAGGGAAGGGTTGATGGCATGGACATAAACCTGCAAGCGACCCACTCAAGCAGTGCACATTCCATGAATATATGATAACTACAACATGGCTGTCACTTTAGTGTGCAAATTTGGCCGTACCATACATTTCTTGCTGGGTTCAACACTTATCTTCACATTTACAAGTACATTTATCCAAATCATTAGATTAAAAAAAGATTTTAAGTTATAGATTTAAATTCAAGTGTTTCATTGTGGCTAGAACAGATAAGAGTATTTTTGATTCTCCTTTGAAAGTCATATTAAAATATTATTATTGTACAGAGGAAATGTGTTTAGAGCATCCTTTCAACAATGTCAGTACATTGAGAATAATTCATCTAGCTTTTTTAGGATGAGATGTTCTTTTAAAGTTGACTGTCAAGACCATCTGATTTGGGGTGAAGACTCTCCAGGATGACCCCACAAAATAGAACAGAGAGCAGTGGGAGAAAACTGCATCCTAAACACAGCACCCTGTACCCAAAGAACCAGCAATTTCTTCTGGATTCCCATGTTTCCGTTCAATTAGGTCATACTACCTTCTCACAGGAACTAAATTCAGCAAACATCCATTGTGGCTACACTCCTGTCAGGTCAAGCTTCCTAGACAAAGGCTTTCCATCAGGCCTTTGAAAACTGGAGTAAACTTGAATATATTTTCCAGGGCTTTGAGCTGTGACATTTAGTGGGTACAGGTACTTACTTAAATCCAGTATAGTGTTGCGATGAATTTTGTTGGGTGACCTTACTTCCAGCTTCCATGTGCAGGCCTGAGGGTGGAAGGATGACACCACCCACACACACTCAACAGGGCAAATATTTTGGCTTAATTTTCAGGAAGTCCTATAACTTCCCACCTGCTTGCCTGGAGCTGTTGGACATCAAACGCCTAGGCCATATGGGGGATGAACCCATGATCTTGGTGGAACACAAATGCGGTTCTAAAATGCTTGAACTAATGGGCCATATGTAGAATTAAATAGTTAAAGTTTCATCCTAAAATAGGAAGAGACTTGAGGCCCCAAAACTATAACATTCACCATTACAAAAATGTGAATATGCTGTTTCAATACTGTAATGTTTTCTTTCCAATCAAGCAACCACTGAATATTTAGTTATTATTTAGGGGCACAGAGGCAATGGAGGGACATGAAAACTTTTCCTTTTAATGATTAGAAAGGAGTAAACATTTTTGTCATTTTTATGCTGACTATATTCATGCATTAATCTTTTAAAATCATTGGTCATTATGCACACAATCCAAATGCAACACATTATACTCCAAGCCCAAGCAGACAATCAGAGCACATAAGATTTACTTAGGAAGGGAGTGTACTGTATTTAGCCAGAAAGTAAAGCTGTTACCTCATTGTGAAAGTTAATAGATGCAAGGGGGATAAAGAGAAAGTATTGTAAATAGACGAACATCTGTTAACATTTAATTTTTAAAAGCAGAAAGCTAGTTTTTAAAGATATGGAAAAGCTTAGACATGTTATCTCAACAAAGTCTATTTTGATCAATCCTTCCATAAGTAACTGCTCTAGTTTTTCAACTTTAAAAAAGCAAATACAATATTTTTTTTGGTATGTGTGACAGAGACAGAGAGAGAAACAGAGAGAGGGACAGTGAGAAAGACAGGAAGAAATGGAGATGAGAAGCATCAATTCTTCGTTGTGGCACCTTAGCTGTTCATTGATCGCATTCTTATATGTGCCTTGACTGCAGGCTACAGCAGAGCAAGTGACCCCTTGCTCAAGACAGCAATCTTGGGCTTCAAGCCTGTGAACCTTGAGCTCAAGCCAGCAACCATGAGGTCATGCCTATGATCTCATGCTCAAGCCAGTGACACCGCGCTCAAGCTAGTGAGCCCACACTCAAGCAGGTAACCTTGAGGTTTCAAACCTGGGTCCTCTGTGTTTCAGTTTGACACTCTATACACCACCTGGTCAGGCAGCAGCTACAATCTTGAACACCTATTTCCAGAGGCAGATTTAACGGCGGGGCCCCAACTTCTGAAGGGCCCTGCAAAACCCCAACTTTACACTTGTTTCTAATGACAAGGGCCCAATATTTTCTTCTGCGCCCAGGGCCTCAACCAACCTTAATCCACCTCTGCCTATTCCAATATTCAAATAAGCTGAACATGTGCTCCCAACTCACAATTTAAAAGTAAACCACAGCACTCAACTGTTTTGGCTGATAAATGTTTAAGTTTTATTTTTTTTTATTTATTTATTTATTTATTTATTTATTTATTTATTGTGGCAGAGAGAGTCAGAGAGAGGGACAGATAGGGACAGACAGACAGGAAGAGAGAGAGAGATGAGAAATATCAATTCTTTGTTGCGGTTCCTTAGTTGTTCATTGATTGATTTCTTATATGTGCCTTGTTGGGGGAGGAGCTACAGAAGACCGAGTGACCCCTTGCTCAAGCCAGCAACCTTGGGCTCAAACTGGTGAGCCCATGCTCAAACCCGATGAACCCGTGCTCAAGCTGGAGACCTCTGGGGTCTTGAACCTGGGTCCTCCATGTCCCAGTTCGACGCTCTATCCCCTGTGCCATCGCCTGGTGAGGCTAGTTTTATTTTATTCTAAGTTGAATTTATTGGGATGCCTCTGGTTAACATAGTTATATAGGTTTTGATGCCTACCATATTTCCCCATGTATAAGACGCACCTTAATTTTGGTGACCAAAATTTGAAAAAAAAATGTATTACCTAAAGTTATTGAACTCGTTTTATTCATTATAAAATTCATACAACTCCTCATCACTGTCAAAACTCCCATCCATTAGCTCATCCTCATCTGTGTTTGATGATGAATTACTGTCTTCAACAATGAGCACAAAAACAAGCGCGAAAAAGCAGGAAATGCAAGTAAAAATATCTACAACTACTGTATAAGACGCACCCAGTTTTTAGACCCCAAATTTTTCGGGAAAAGGTGTGTCTTATACATGGGGAAATACAGTAATTCTACAACACATCTCTGTACACCATATTGTGTGTTTACCCATTCAAGTTACATCTATCTTCATCCATCACCATTTATCCCCTATACTCTCCTCCACCTTCACCACTCTCCCTCGCAGCAATCCCTTCACTGTTGTCACTGTCCATGAGGGGTTTTTTGGTCCTTTTTTTGCTCAATCCCTTCACCTCCCGCATGCAACATCCCGCCCAAAAGCTGTTAATCTGCTCTCTATGAAGGAATCTGTTTCTGTTTTGCTTGTTAGATAACTAAGTTTTAAATGACATACTCAAGAGCAGGTGAATTTAAATCAACAAAGAAAACAAAATATTTGGAGGTGAAGAATCTAACTTCTGAATGCTTGTTATAGGACTTAATAATAACAACTTATCAGTTAAAAACACATAAAATGTCGCTAATATTTTAATGTAGAAAATCTTCACTGATCATTAAATTATTTTTGCTTAGTGATGGAGTCAGTCTTCAGTAGGAGGAAAGAAGAGCAGAGAAGGTATTACTGAATTCCTGACTCTGATCTCTAACTTGGGTAGATCTCTGGTATTAGTTCTTAAACAACAGATGTAAATTGTCTTTTGGATCTGGGAGCCACTAAGCCTGACAGTGAAAGAGAATTGAGCTTAATTAGCCAATTGAACTTGATAGTCAACGTTTCTTTCTGGCCTTGAATGACCCAATGTGAAAAAGATCCACCAGTTTACAATATCTGTTGCAATGCTTGCAATGGGAGTGGGTGTGGATTGAGTGAAAGAATTTGGCGAGAGGAATTTGGTGGGAAGGAGTAATATAAAATTGATAATAATAACAAGAACCTCTTATAAATGTACTGGATAAGAGTTTCCAAATAATTATCACATAGGTTCTATTATTTGATCTCAGTAGGAATCCCATGACATAGAGCAGGTAATATCCTGGGCTTAGAGGAAAAGGGAGTATGACCTAAAAAGCTTAAAGATGACCTAAAATGGCAGAGTTGAAATGCAAACTGGTCTGGTCCCGTGGCCCAACAGTTCAGCGCCCTGGATCTGCTGCCTGGGCTAGCTCTACAGAGAAGCAGCAGCTGCTCCCCTCTCAGCTACAAGCCTACCCGAGAGCTCTCCCTGACTGGCTTGTCTTTACAACAAAACTTTCTTCCTGTATAAAGATCTGCTGGATCCAAGCATCAATTCTGCAGAGGTATCCCTGTGCTGGGAAGGTGGACCTTAAGCACCCAGAGGGAGATAAAGGAGGGAGAGTCCCAGAGGAGGGGCACAGTCCAGGCAGCACTGCACACGAGGGGTCCCAGGGATGCAGGAAGGGACAGCTGGAGGCCGGCTGCCCTCACATACTTGTCTCTGAGCCTCACCTCTGATTTTCACGTAGTTACAGCCCAGAAGGTTTTCTAAGTATTCTCAAGTAATACCCATTTACAATTACTACCTTCTTTTCCAAACAAGGGGGGGCACTTCTTCTCCCAGCATTTCTGTCTGAAAACACAAAGCAGGCTTTTGCATTTTTATAAGCACAACCGGGGACTTACCTGAGCATGCTTTCTGTCATCACAGGTGTAATCTCAATGCATCATTTCAATATTTTTTTCATTTGCATTTAACATTTCAATTAACTGGAAGTGGAGAGAAAAGATATAAAAATGTTCAATCCATATTCTCTCTCGGTTATTTTTGACTCACTTGCTGCGAAAGTGGGTAATGATGTTTAAAGGCTCCAGGGTGCATGAAGTAACTTTGCCTTCTCTGGGCATGTCATTTTGTTTCCTTCTTTAAGTGAATCTGGTCTCCCTTCTGCCATTAAAATGCATGGAAAACATGGCCTAATCTCCATTCACCCTGGGAATTCCCTTAGATGAGTTCTAAATCACTGCTCTGGGGCTTGGGCTGAAATCAAGGCATTGGTTTCTTCCTCCTCCAGGAGAAGGAGAGGTGGCTGCTCTCATGATCCAGAAGGTACCACGTCTTCCTAGAGGAACAGAGAAGTCCAGGGAGGAGAGGAGTCTGTTTATAAGAAAGACTCACTCCTCTGTTCTAGTCTTTCCAGTGCATGGGACAGGGGAGTTGCTTCCAACCACTCCCATTTGTGGTCCATATGGTTGATAACAACTCAATCTAAGAAAACTGGCACCTAAGCAGCGCGCAGCCCAGGGAGGTACAGGTGTTCCTGGGACGCCTAGAGGTACCCTCAGTTTACAGAGTGGGCTCACACATGTCACTTCATTCCATCTCTCATTTTTATTTTGAGGTGTGTGATAGGCATCCCACTGTGGCAGACAAGGAAATACACTCGGAAAAGTTAAGTGACCTGCCAAAGGTGCACAGCCAGTCCACGGCAGAGCTGGGGTTCAAGCTCCACCCTGAGTCTGGTGCACTCAAGTCTGGGCTCTGCCTTTCACACCTGACAAGATCAGGCCACCATGCAAGGAGGCAGAAAGCCCAGCTTGTGGGGCACACCTAAAAGAATGGCAGAGTATATTCCATGTTCCAAACAGAGCAACAGGTAAGAAACAGCGGCGATGCTCTTAATGATTTGTCACTGTCAACCCAAGGCCCTCCACCTTGTCACCTGCCACCTTGCTGTTGAAGTAAACGTGGAGCCAGCTCTGGTTGGAGCCAGTGGGGTGAGGGTAGGGGAAGAAAGTGGCCTGGACTGCCACCTTTTCTGAGATCCTCACCTGCCTCAACACACCTGGAGGGTTGTGCCAATTAGGCCAAGGGTCACAGAAGTGCCCTCTGCAAACTAAACTGTGATTTTTTAAAAAAATTGGCACCTGTCCTCCCCTCCCCCTTCCCCCAGCTACAAGACTGCCTAATGCTAAATCTACTACCATTCAGCACTGATTTTCTCCTGGCGTGAGCTCTGCATGTCCCTGCCTGCCAGCAATAGGGCCCTGGTCCAGGGAACTAGCTCTGCAAAGCCCCGGAGTCTGACAGCTTGTGATGAGGGCTCTTCTTCCTCTGTGGAAACACTTGGAATTCCCATACTAAACAGCAGGAGTGGCTCCTTGATGCTGCTTTGAAGCAGCAGAACCTCCTTCTGTGTTCCAGGACTCAGCAGCTGGAGGGAAGGAACTAGGGACACCTCAGCAGCCTTAGGAGGGAGAGTTGCAGCTCCCATGGCTGACACGCCTCTAGTGTCCGCATGAGCTTCCCTGCCCGTGGCAGCGGTCTGTCCCATGACTGGACAGTGTTGGATATTAGAAAAGCCCTCCTTTTCCTGACCTAAAATGCTTTCTTCCGTAACTTCTCTCTCCCCACTGGCCTTCTTTGGGCCTCCCTCCTAAAGACCCAGCTTAGCACGAACGACGATGACAAGATCTAAACTACAGACTGCCTCTAAATTAGAGCAGTGGTTCTTAACCTTTCCTGAGGTACCGAACCCACCAGTTTCATATGCGCATTCACCGAATCCTTCTTTAGTAATAAATAAAATATGATTTTTTTTCCCCAAATTCAAGACATAGGTATATGGTTTTTTTACTGGTGCACAAAATGAGCCATGCATGAACATCACCTTGCTCAAGGAACAAAACCAACAAAGTGTGTGAACTCACAACAAATTACGGTATTACTTTATTCTGGCCTCCGCAGCAGAGGCTTCTCTGAACCCCTGAGACTGACTCATTGAACCCCTAGGGTTCGGTAGAACCCAGGTTAAGAACCACTGGATTAGAGATACTTTAACAAGTCAACTTTATTCCCATAGAGGAACTGATCATTTCCAAAACAGGACGCCTAGGCACCTGTAGATTTTTAATTTATGTGTTTGTGCACATTTCCAAGTATTTTATAACATAGGACAAACAAACTAAAAGGAAAATTAGGAGGCACAGATAAACATTCCAAGGGTAATGAAAAATACAGCTCTCCTGAGTAAATACCATATTTTTCACTCCATAAGATGCACCTTTTCACCCCCAAAAGTGGACGGGAAAATGCCCGTGCATCTTATGGAGTGAATGTTCATCTTTCTTAGCTGCTGCAGGGCGCTGCACGGGTAAACATATGTAGGATGAGCGCCAGTGGGAGCGTAATCATACCCTCCAGGGCGGCGTGCGGAACCCCAGCATCTGCTGAGTGAACTCCTAGTTCCAGTTTCCACAGTTGCATGCAGCGCAGGAGGGAAGCCCAGCGACGTTGTGTGGGCGCATTCATCTGGCATCATTGAGGAGACATGAGAGGTGTGCTGCAGTGGTGGCGGCTGCGCTGCAGCTGATGGAGCTCTGTGTGAAGTGCTGACGTCACTTGTTGCCCTATTAGTGCTTGACCAGTTTAGAGCACATATTAGCGAAAGCACACACACACACAAAAGACTTTAAAGAAGTGAAGACTCATCTAGCTGTAATTCCTGGGGGTCTTACCAGCCAGTTGCAACATCTCAACGTTTCCATCAACAAACCGTTTAAGGTCTTTATGCAAAAAGAGCGGAACAAATGGATGGCTGCTGGTAATCATGACCTGACACCAACTGGACGAGTGAAGAGACCCACTGTCACTCAAGTTTGTGAATGGGTGAAACATCATGGCAGTCAGTGAAGAATGAAACCGTGGTATGGTCATTCAAATATGTGGCATTAGCAATGCCTTAGATGGCACTGAAGATGGTAGCATATGTGAAAATAGTGAAGAAAGTGATACCAGTGATTGTGAGCAACTGAGCTTCTTAAATTCTGACACTAGCAAGATGAGTTCCTGGGGATCCCAGACAACTAGAAGAGTATTTGAACATTAAAGTCTCTTCTCATTTGTTAATAACAGTGCTAATGGTTGTTAATACTGCTGTTGAGTTTACATTGTTGAAATATTATTGTGATATATATATAATCATTTTAGAGAAGAGAGAGAGAGAGAGAAGAGGGTGAGGAGCAGGAAGCATCAACTCCCATATGTGCCTTGACCAGGCAAGCCCAGGGTTTTGAACCAGCGACCTCAGCATTGTAGGTCAATATTTACCCACTGCGCCACCACAGGTCAGGCTTATTGTGGTATATTTTATTAAATATTTTAACACACTATTTGGTTCAGAATATTTTTTTTTCTTATTTTTCTCCTTAAAACCCTAGGTGTGTCTTATGGTCTGGTGCATCTTATGGAGCGAAAAATATAGTAACTCCATTCACAGTTCTCACTGCCACCCTTATTTTGGAAAAAACAAAACACAACGGATTTTTGGAGGCCACTTCAGGATTCTCAGGAGTGTGCAATTTGCTTCCTGCTGGAACAGAGCAGAACTTTGCTGAGTCCACACTCTGATCAAGTAGGAATTGCTCCTATCCTCTATCCTTGGTCCCCAGAGCCTAACATGAGGTCACAGGGGATCTGGTCTCTCGTCCCATGCAGCTATTTCCTGTTGACAATGTGCCTCCCTGATTAGATCAGAGAAGCCCATTTTCACTGCCAAAACCTGACGACGGAGGGATGGCGTGCCAAGAGTAATTATACAGTACATGGTAGGACAAATGGCCACCCTATGATTGGAAAAGATTTCAAAATGGGAGGCCACATACAATGCTATAGAAACATAGGTCTGATGCACACAGTAGACTTGGGAACTTGCAGTTTTTAACTTTTGTAGTTGCGCCTAGTTACATGTCTTTCTGAGGCTGGCACTGTGAAGAAAACCATAATTTGTCTGGGATGTGAACCATTTTCATTGTATAAGGAAGATGGTTACTGGGCCCTCTCTGCTAATATCAAATGATTTCTAGGGACTGAGCTCAAAGGGACCCTAGGAGCCCTCTTCATTCCTAGAGCCAATCAAGGCATTTCATCCCAAACCCAGAGGGGAGCACAACCCTGGGACTGGCCCACCTTCCTAGTGTGTCTGGGAAAAAAGGTCAGGGGGCATCTGCTGCAATGCTCCTCTCTCCCCTCAAATGAGTGCAGGTAAGACAGGCCATCAGCGACCCGAGAGCTGGTCCCTCCTCACTGCCCAATCCTAAGGCTTCAGCAGCCCGCTCCGCCAGAGCCCGTCTTGCTCTTTTTCCTCCGGAGCTGGGGCTGCGCTGTCGACTGAACCTGCCTTCCCTCATACTACAGACTGAAAATTCTCAGACTCCAGTTTGGAAGTAAGAAAAAAGGCACCCTCAGGTCTTTTTTTTTTAATGAACTTTATTGAGGTGTAATTTAGATGCACAAAAGTCTATCTATCTTAAGTGTCAGAGTTGAATGAACTCTGACAAATGTATAGACCCGTGTAACCACCGCCACAATGCCTATAGATAAAGACCGTTTCCATTAGCCCCCAAATCCCCTGGTTTGCTGGCTTGTTTTGACACAGTTCATAAAGAAAGCCAGAACAGAATATACTCTGGGGCTAAGCAGCTCTGACTGCAACTAGATGTGTAAACAGGACGAGTTGTCTAATTTCTCTCTCTTGGTTTTCCCATCTGCAAAATGGGAACAGCACTACTATTTACAACACTGTCCTTTGAGTGTGAATTAGACAGCATGCTAAGTTGCAGAGCATTTATAAGATGCTCCCATGTATAAGACACACCTTAATGTTGGGGACTGAAATTTTAAAAAAAATGTATTACATAAAGTTACTGAACTCGTTTTATTGATCACAAAATTCATATAACTCTTCATCACCGTCAAAATTCCCATCCATTTGCTTGTCCTCATCTGTGTCTGATGACGAATCACTGTCTTCATATATTGCCTTGTTCTCAGTTCCATCTATGGCATTTGAAATGCCACACTTCTTAAGTGACTTAACAACCATTATATAAGACACACTCAGTTTTTAGACCCCAAATTTTTTAAAAAAGGGTGCATCTTACACATGAGGAAATACTGCACATTTGTGTCTGGCACAACCATCATCATCATATCAGAAACGGCTGAGCGTCCTTCTCCAGGACTGTTGTCCTGTTTCAGAGGGTCTTGTGACAGGTCCCTGTGGAGATCACCTTGTAATGCCACATTATCCCATTATTCTTGCAAATATGGATTTATTCACAGAGGCCCCAGGAAACACTCTTCTCAACTAAGAATTTATTCTAACTAATCAAGATCGCTGAGACCCAAGTCATACCTAAGACTTCCCTGAGACTAACCTGATGTCCCCCTCAGGCCTAAGAATCTGGCTTAAGAAGCTCTGATGTCCTTCTTATTGGGGACAAGGAGAAGGTAATATTTACATATTTAACATTTTGGTATATTTCCCCTCAGGTTTTCTTTTGTTGTTTTTTATTTTTAGCAATTTTTCTCTACATAGTTGGAATCTTTTACTACATGTACGTTTTTACATTTTAAATGCAAATCAGCATGTAAACATTTCCCTTGTCAGTAAAAACTCATGTTAAAGATTATATAACATTTGTCTCATGCAGAGGTCACAGAATGATTCCCCATTATGGACTTGCAAATTTTCCAGTTTTCTTGACTATGATAATGACACCGATACCCCTATGCATAATTTACCTGTTTTGAATTACAGGCATGTATGGGTTGACTGAGAAGCTGTATTTTCTGTTTAGACTATCTGGGTGCCCTTGGAAAGTACAGGAATCACCCTACAGGGTGGTTTACTACCTCAGCAGGCCACTGACTCTCCACGTGTGGGAAGGATAAGCTTTGGTGCCTTTTCAAACTACAAAGTTAGTATCTGTTAGGTGAAGGGCTTCTTATGGCCCAGCTCTTAGCATGAGGGCATCCCTGTGAGTGATCCAGTACATCTGGCCCCTTTAATTCTCAGAAGCCATTCCAGCCTTCATGACTGGCTGTTTCAATGCTGACTCAGTGACTGAGGCAGGACAGACACTTCTACTCAAAAGGAGCCTTTTTACTTCTTCAGACCCAATAACTTTCTTTTCCAACCACCAATAAGAGGAAGGGTCTAAGAAGAATCAGAGAAAAAAGCTCCATTTGTGAGATACCATTTTTTCAATGAACATTTTCTTTGTTTTCTTAAACAAAAGTCAGTAAGTTTGATGATATAACTGTGTGTCCATAAAGTCATGGTGCACTTTTGACCGTGTGACAGACACACTGTATTATGTTGACCTAATTTTGGCAAAATGGGTACTCACCATGCATTCCTTGCTGGGAACATAAATTAGTATAACCCCTCTGGCATTACCCATCAAAGTTACAAATGCATATACGCCTGGACAGGCAATGGGACTTTTAGGAATTTATTCCACAGATAGAGTCATATATTCTCTGACACAACATAAAAGGTATTCTGCCCACCAGGGGTCCTAGAGCAGGTCTGGTAACACAGGAAATTACTATTCCACCAACATTGGAGATTCTCGGTGTTTAGTAAGAGAGCTGTCTAAACAGTTATCTTCTGGGGGAAGCAGAAGAAAACTTATAAGGTCTTGACAATTGCATAGGGAAGAAGGCCAGGCCTCTAAGACTCCAGAAAGTAGGAGAAAGGAAGGTTATGCCAGATAAAATGAGGAGTGTGTAGAAAGAAGACACCTGTGAACTGGGGAGGCCTGAGGACCGGCCAGGCAGGGAAGGCCGAGAGAGAGGCTGCATGGACTGCCTGGTGGTGGAGAGCAAAGCAAAACAGTCTGTCTAGAGAGGTGGGGCTGCGGTCGGCTGCAGAGGGGCTTAACACCACGGGTCATGTCCTGAGTTATCCTGTGGGCCCGTGGTCATGAAAGTGAAGTGTACACACCACTTACATACATTCTATCTAAAAAGGAAATCAGACTGCATGGATATTTTATACAGGTACGTGTGACAGTTTATAAATAAATTCACACACCTTAGAGGCACATGGTCCATTGTACTGTGGGAGTTATGCAGTCAAAGAAGTGCAGAGACAGATGATCTCAGTGATGGGGAGACTAGAACTTTCTTAGCAGGTAAGTGACATGATTAAGTTTGTTGTTAGCAAGGCCATCGGGGACTTGAGACTTCTTTTCCTTAATTCCCAGAGCAATGAGTCTGGAGAAAGGGATCAGGGACTGCTCCTTACATGTGGCCCTTTGGGATGGGAGCAGTGATGCAGATCAGTGGCCAAATCCCACTGCCATGTAGAGAGGGGTCAGGAAGCTCCTTGCATGTGTGGGTAAAAATCCATTCACCTTCTAAAGGGTGATAGGGCTTCTTAGAAGAAGGTGAATGGATTTCTCTGTAAGAAGCAGCAGTTAACTATTAAGGGCTAAAATTGGTTCTTATCAGGGGTTTCATTATATCAATTTGATCAATTCTTTTTAGAAGTCTTGAGGTGTATGAAGTCTTATATTTTCTGTTAGAGTATGCATAATTTATTAAGTTTTGTATTTTGGAGAGAGAGGAAAGAAGGGGGGGGAGAGAGAGAGATTGATTTGAGGTTCCACTTACTCATGCATTCATTGGTTGGTTCCCGTATGTGCCCTGACTGGGTACCAAACCCGCAACCTTGGCATGTTGGGATGATGCTCCAACCAACTAAGCTATTGGGCCAGAGACTAGAGTGTGCTTAATTTTATTTCTCTCACATCCTTCCTAAGCATGCTTAACATTTTAAATTCTCCTCCCATCCCTTTAAGACTTTCTAAGGGTCTAAGTGTGGTTGCTGAGGGAACATAGCACCCTAACCCATTTGCTGGGGTTGTAGAAACCCTTACTATTTGGGGATGATACTTATACTCTCTCTCTTACAAAAAGCAAAAAAAAAGCAGTCCCAAATTATCCCTGAGGAAGGAATGACATCATGATTTTAACTGTCATAAGGGAAAAATTCAGAGGCCTCTGTGTAGTTCCAAGAAAGATAAAAGGCTGCAGAGAGGATGAAAGGGAGAGAACAAGAAGAACCACAGAGTTACCAGTGGATGTCCACTCCCACCCCGACTTCTGTATAAAGGAGACCATCAGGGTGTACAGAGAACAACCAAAAAGCCTGGCATGAGGGTGACATGTCTGGCAGGAAACAGCTAGAGCCAAAAAAGACCGTGCAGACACTTCTGGAAACCAAGCATGCAGATCCACTTCCACATCCCAGCCTGACAATGGGACATACATTGAACTGAGACACCGGATCTCTGCCTCTCTCTTCTGTCACTTGTTCATTCATCCAGCAGAAAGTCCATGTTTGCCAAAAATGAAAAAGGATACATCTGCTCCCAGTGAAAAAATAAGACACGGCTGAGGATCTGAACACATATGAGGAAGACACTTTCTCAAAAGTGGGAACGAAGAAACTGACAAAAGCAAAAACAATCCCTTAATCGAAGAACTAAAAGAAAGCATAGAACACATTAAAATTTTTTTACAACATTCTTCAGTATTTGTAGCCCTTCTGATTAAAGAAATAAGAACATCAGTTAAGAATATTTAATGTTTTATTTTTAAAAATAATATTTAACATATTATATTACATTAGACCATTTAAGACCATACAGCAGTAATGCCCATGAAACAAATCACCTCCTATGTCTCCTTAAATAGTTGCAGTAATATTGTGCAGTGAACATACTGAAAATTATCAGTGAAATGCATGAAAGAGTTCAGGTAATTCAGATAACTTGTAATTTGCCTAAGCCTAATGGTTTCTAGATAATATCTTTTATTTTGTTTGTTTTTAGAAGGGGGGTACAGACTGAGACAGATAAGAAAGGAGAGAGATTAGATGCATCAATTCTTCGTTGCAGTACCTTAGTTGTTCATTGATTGCGTTCTCATATGTGCTTTGACTAGGGGGCTCCAGCCGAGTCAGTGACCTTGGGCTTCAAGCCAGTAACCCTGCATTCAAGCTGGTGAGCCTGCACTCAAGTCAGATGATCCCACACTCAAGCTGGTGACATTGAGGTTTTGAACCTGGGTCCTCAGTGTCCCAGGCCAGCGTTCTAGCCACTGCACCATGGACCACCTGGTCAGGCTAGATAATATATTTTAAAACAAAGTCTAATGGTGATGTGACGTGAGCATATTTTTGTGTAGAACTTGGCATTCGAAGTCACCATCACTGTCACTCACACTGGTTTTATTTTGCGGCTTGACTCAAGAAGGTCATCATATAAAAGAATGTGCTTATATTTTCAGGTTTGCTACTTGGGAAAAATGGTCCAGAAAATCGATACTCTTTCAAATATCAAAATATAATACTAAATACTTTAAATAAGAGATAAGGTAGCTTAAATTATTTCCCTGTAGGACAGTTTCTGCTCATGAAAATGGGGGTAAACTGAAACCCCACCAGAACCCACAGGATCATTTAATGACCGCAAACACAGGTCTGTGTCCAGGGGTCTTAAGACACAATCTCTTCTCAGGGGGGTTTGTCCTCTCACTTACATCCCGGAAAGCACACGCCTCAGAATTAATTCTTACAAACACTTCATAATGAGAAAGCCACGGTTTTAGCTTCAAGTCCTAGAAGCCACCAAATAGAGTATTTTTTCTTTAAAATTTTTTCACTAAAACTATGACTTGGTTTCACAAATAGTGGATTTAGAATTTTGTACCAAACTTTCACTAAAATAAAAGCTTGTTTTTTTCAAACATTAAACCACAAAGAAAACCCAAACACATTCTTAATTTCTCTAAGACTAAAATGTTGATATATTCAACTAGCATTCCCCATCAGAAACCTAAACCCTTTAATAAAGAGGAAAAGAAATAGAAGCTTAACAATCAAAATGGTTTGTGCCTCAAGTCAGAAAGAAAGACCATGTTGACTGTATTTCCTTTCATCATGACCTCATAAAACTACACAGCCCCAGCCACTCTGGAAGATGAATGGTCAGCACAGAAATTGACCTGATGTTCTTTCCAACTCAATAGTTATACAAGTATAACATATAGCTCTGATTTTTATCATTATTTATCGTGTCACTGAGAAACAAATAGTAGATAACTGTTGCTGACTATCAGCCAAGACAGCTATATATGTGCCAAGGTGCAAAATTTTGCAGGCATTAAAACTCTAAATGGTTGTAATTCCTTTCACATGAACACAAACTCTGTCTCTTCACGCTCCAATGGTAACCTCAGGCCTGATCTTTCAAAACTTTTGCAGAGATTAGAAGGTTGCAGAAAAATACCATTGGGGGTTAAAAACAGCTTTCTGAAATTGTTCTAAATGGACAAACACTGCTTTGCTTTCTTTGACAGGTGTTCAATAACTGAATACAGCTGAAGGGAGAGTCAGCTGCCAAGAGATTTCTATTTGGTTTGCTATCAGGTTTTCTTTTCCAGAATGCTTTCCAACACTCAAACTAGTCTCATTTATCTTAAGTGCATTAAGAAAAGATAATTCTTACTTTAATCTTTTTCCGTCAGGCTGCACCCATGTTAGATAACACAAACTGTATTTAAAGGCAACAGCCTTAAAGTTAAGGCTATTCCATTTAAACTTTAGCTGGACATCTTTAACAGGCTGATAGAGACTGATGAATACAAACAAAATACCTCTCCTTAAGATGGCAATCTTATCAGATAACCAGTGTGCTTTTACCCTTGAAAGCAGACCAACCTGGCCCTGGCCAGTTTGCTCAGTAGTAGAGCGTTGGCCCAGTGTGTGGATGTCCTAGGTTAGATTCCCGGTCAGGGCACACAAGAGAAGCGCCTATCTGCTTCTCTACCCCTCCCCCTCTCACTTCTCTCTCTCTCTCCTCCCTTCCTGCAGCCATGGCTCAATTAGAGCAAGTTGGCTCTGTGAACTGAGGATGGATCCATGGCTCCCACCTCAGGCACTAAGAAGAGCTCAATTGCTGAGCAACAGAACAACTCCCCAGATGGGCAGAACATTGACCCCTATTGGGCTTGCTGGGGGTGGCTCTCAGCTGGGGCACATGCAGGAGAGTCTGTCTCTGTCACCCCTCCTCTCACTAAACTTAAAAAAAAAAAAAAGTAGACCAATCCAAGAAGCCAATTTATAATCCGAAATTTACTTGATAGGACATACAGTATCAACAAAGGAAAGCTAACTATAGAATTCAAATTCATAACGGCATTAGACTAACTTAACCCAATGCATGCACCTCTACCATCAGAATAGTCTTGTGAAAGACTTCATGATATGGTCTCACTTCAGTGTAAAGATTTTATTAAGTAAGCAGAAAGTAATGACAGTCAGAAGAAAGAACATGGTAGTAGGATTCCAGTGTGATACATACAGTACCCAATCTAGTTTCAACAGTTTAAAAATCCTTAAACACAGTACAGTTTAAAAGTAATAGCCATGTACATCCCACTTCCAGTACTTCTGAAAACATAATATGTAATTCTGTGAGAGCCATACAATATGTTTAACACTAAATACAAGTAAATGCGTGCATTTTATGTAAGACCAACACTTTAAAAGTACAATAAGTCTCTGAATTCTTTTTAATAATATTGTTATGCTGTTGCTAACCAATGATGAATAAAGTATTTTTTACCATTAGTGCGGCTTCTGGTGCTGCATGGTTTTGCTGATGGCTTTGTAGTCTGGTTAATACGTGGTGAGGTTAAGCTTCATGCAGGTGTTGAGACTTCCATCCTTTTAATCAAGTAATGTGATCGTAGGTTGGTCTTAATGTTCTTTAGATGTGAGAAAGACTGCTCACATGCATACGTAGAGCCAAACATTGTCAGTACAACAATACTCACATGCTGCAGTGTCTGGTATGTGACAGGAAGCGCATTCCAAGTTTTGACAATCAGCTGGTTCGTGGGTTGAAGTTTTTTCATTTCTCCCCACTTGTGTTTGCTTGCCAACTCTGCTTGCTGTCGTGCAAGTCATTCCAAATTCTCATTCAGTGACTTGCACTTATTCACCCACATGTCTGAGGCTTTCAGGTCAGCAGCTTGGAGCTCAAAATTTCTGACAGAGACACCGGTGATGTAACTCAGGTCGGCGCTGTCCACTGCACACTCGTGTGGATAGGTGATGAACTTAAAAAGACGAGTGCACTCATGAAATTCTCCAAAGCACACTTTGAATGACTGCAGGAGATTAGATGTGAAGCCCATTAGCTGCTGCTGGAGATCAAGATGTTGAGCAGGGTCACTTGCTGTGCATGCATCTTTAAAGTCTCCCAGTTTTTCAAAATGTAATAAATGACCTGTTTCAATGTTGGCGATGAAGAGTTCCAGCTTGTTTTCAAATGAAGGGATAAGACTGTATTTCCAATGCCTTGCATTTTCACATTGAGCTGGTTCAGATGTTCAGTCATGTCCACGAGATAGTAGAACTTCAGAGGCCACTCACTATTAGCTAATTCAGGATGCTCGACGTTTTTCATTTCAAGAAAAGTCCGGATTTCGCTCAGACAAGCCAAGCCGCGAAATGGCTGAGCACCTTCCCTCTTGACAACCAATGCACATGCTGGGCAGAAGCAGACCAGGATAATTATTCCCGAATTCATCCAGCAGTGTTTTAAAGTGGCGATCATTTAAAGCTTGGGCAACAATAAAGTTGACCACCCGAATGACCAGCAACATCACCTCACCAAGCTGCTCACCACACATCTGAGCACAAAGCGCCTCCTGATGTAGGATGCAGTGAAAACTTAGGATGGGTCTCTTTCCATGTTCACAAAGAAGCGCTACAAATCCCGTTTTTCCCCACCATGCACAAAGCACCATCAGTACACACCAAAATAAGTTTATCCATTGGTAAGATTTTTTTCTTTAGTGAACTCAGTGAAAGACTGGAATAATTCCTCCCCTCTTGTTGTCTCTTTTATAGGCAAAACAGCAAGACTTTCCTCACGTAGTGTGTGTGTCACCAACAGCATACTTTGCAATCAAGTTGAACTGGGATAAATGGCTTACGTCTGTTGACTCATCCAAAACGAGAGGAAAAAAATGGTGCTGTATTTATGTCCTTCACTTGTGTTGCCTCAATTTGATTTGCCATCATGATGGTACGACTGTGAACAGTTTTTGCTGACAGAGGCATGTCTTTTATTCGTTTATCTTGTCTTTATCTGAAAAGTCGTCAAAAAGTTCATTGGCAACATCAAGCATGAATGTTTTGGCATACTTCCCATCTGTAAATGGCTTTCTGTTTCTCACAATTGCTAAAGCACCAGCAAAGCTAGCCAAATTCCAGTCAGCTTGTTGTTGGTTCCAAACACGGAGTTGCTGCTGACTAGCTTGTACTCTGCACAGTAGCTCTTGACATGCTTTCTTCCTGTTGTCCCCCGCTGGATATTTCAATGCAAATGTAGTATGGCGTGTGTCAAAGTGCCACTTTATATTTGGCCATTTCATTGATGCAATTTTATCATTGCATATTAGACACACTGCAGAACCTGTTCTCTCCACAAAGTTGAATTCCTCTGTCTCTTCCTGCTGAAAAGTATGATAATCCTCATCTGTTTTTCTTTTAGCCATCTTCTTCATTAAAAGTGTTTCCGCAGTTAGCTAGCTGACTGCTTGATTAAAAGGAGGGAAGTTTACTTCCTGACCTCACAACAACCCATGTACGTTACGCATTATCCAATAAAAATTTGGTGTTGTCCCGGAGGACAGCTGTGATTGGCTCCAGCCACCCGCAACCATGAACATGAGTGGTAGGAAATGAATGGATTGTAATACATGAGAATGTTTTATATTTTTAACGTTATTATTTTTTTTATTAAAGATTTATCTGTGAGCCAGATGCAGCCATCAAAAGAGCCACATCTGGTTTGCGAGCCATAGGTTCCTGACCTCTGACATTGAGCATAAACTGCATCAAAAACACACAAGGTGGCGGTGAGTCCATTTTTCAAGAGTGCTATCATGTAATGGTTAGCTAGCATTCTTGAAATTCATATATAAGTGGCAAAGTGAATGACAGCAAGATAAATGTGATTTTTAATTTCCACCCCGAGATGTGTAAGATTTGAGATGGAGCTGACATACATAATGTCTGCTTTGGATTAATAGGGAATTAAACAGCTAGGTATCTACTTGTCACATGCCCAACTGAGACCTTTCTTCCTTTTCTTCTTCCATCTACAATTATTTAAGCAGAGGCGTACAGGGCACGAATGGCAGACCATCTCAGTGCAAAACAAATCCTTGTCCAGCCATCAAATGGAACAATTTTTAGGAGGTCCATCCTCTTTCTTCTTCTGGGGAAATGTTTTTTATATATTGTAATCAAATATATTTTATTTCTGTAGCATATTGTCAATATTACAAATTTTAACCATCTTCTCCTGGCAACCAGCAGCCTCTGCACTATGCCAAAGTATTTCTTGTGGCATTAACCCAGGTGACTTCTGGCTTCATACACAACCCCATTATCATGCACAGCCAGCTAAGATTTACTGTTTGTTTTCAATGGTGGTTTCACTCACATTATACACATCTATCCTAGGAATGGTTAAGAGGTTTCCTATCGACAATCTTAAAATCTACTTAACCACCAGAGTCTATTAAAGCCTTAGCTGCACGGGTGAGGAAAACAAGAGTCCACAAAAAAGAACAGCACCCCCCCCTCAAAAAAAGAAAACCACAAACCAAACCATCCCATTAATATCCTCGCTGTCATGACAGGAACCACAACTCAGTCATGGATTTAATAACAAATTGCAGGCAGACCAACCCGAAATAAATGAAGTCCTTCACATTGCTAATTACTCTGTGAGTATAAACATCTGCACTGATGTCATCCATCCAGCACCTGACACCCCATCCAAGGACGGAGAATAAAATGGAAAAGGAATGGAAGTGACAAGACTTGGGAAGTTAGTGGCACATCGTGTAACTCACCTAATGATCAGGACTGATAGTAATAAACTGGTTAAAGCTAAATGGCAGGATGTCCTCTCCACTACTTTCCCCCACTCCTGATAGCTGGTGAGGTCCTATGTCACCTTTCTTGAAAAATCTATATCCCCAGAGAGCACTGCCTACAATGTCCAGTTCAAGCAAACTTAAAGATGCTTGAAACAAAGCAACCTGGTACAGAATCCTTTTAGCTTTTAATAATGTACCCCTTACAATCTTTATACAGTTACACCCAAACCTTTTTTCAGTGGTAAGATTTGACTGAATCTTTCCAAAACTTCAACTTAGTCTCTGTAGGGAAATAGTTGTGGTTAGGCTTGCTCGTTTGCACTTTGAATGATCAGTGCATGAGCACTTGGCAGAGCCTCGTGTGTGTAGCCTATGTAAAGCTACAGGTGCCTTCCCTTGGTGCAGATTGCTTGCATGCCACTGCAACGGGTCGTTTTCCTGATCGCTCAGCTGCTTCCATGAAAAGAGGTTTTTCCCTGACTGTCTGCTTGCTTGCCTGCTGTTATGAGAATCTAAAAAACGGGATGCCCCAATGCTTTCTGGCTCCGCAGTTCCTCTACCATCTGACCAAATCCAATGTGAACCTGCCAGGCTTCGGCCACCAGGATTATATCTGGCATAGTGGGCAGGATTCAGATCAGATAAATATGGAGCCACCAACACCCTTGAAGAGTGGGATAGAGGAGTGGCCATTCTTGAGCATGTGGTTTCCTGTGGTTACCTTGTTGAGGGTCATGGGAAGGGAGTATTTTATGGCCCAGCAAGCAGAAACTGAAACTCTGTGTGAAAGCCCGCATGAGTTCAAGCACTCCAGTGTAAGCTGGAGACTGAGCGCCAACAGCAACAGGAGCTGGAACAGTTGATGCAGAAGCAGCTGCGAGTTCCAGAGCTCCAGTTTGCATTAGAAGCCGAATGTTGGCAATGGCAGATGTTGAAGAAACAGCTGTGGGTTCAAGAGTTCCAGTTTCAGCTTTAGGCTGAGAGCTGGCAGGCGCAAGAGCCATAATGGTCGCTGAACCAGGAGCAGAGCGGCATCTGTGCCGGTGGAATGACTTTGAGTCACTGGCAGTAGTCGTTTCTGACTCCTCTGAAGAGGGGGAGGAGGAGGTTCAGACTGAAATTGACATCAACAGACTCAAGAGCCCGGCTGGTGGTCACACAGAAGGTAAAAACCCAGCAGCCAAAAGTGTCTTGGGCAGGCACAGTACCCTCTGGTAGAAGTTGAGCACTCTGGTCTGGCCCTACATCCAGAGTTGGTGGAGTTAGGGGTGAAATCCAGGCAGAAACCCATCGAGACCCTGGCCACTTCATTGCTGCAGTTGTGGGACATAGGGCGTGGATATCATACTCTCCAGAACAGAAATGGAGAAATTAGGCACCATTACCATGCATTCCTCCTGAGAGAGTGTCTTCAGAACTACTATGACAACCCAGGAAATCATGTCCTATTAGAATGGGTGATGGCTGCCATTTTTACAGCCTGGCAGAATGCTGGGGACTTGCCGGGGCAGTGAGTTGGTGGCAGTCATATACTGAGCTGCAGCAGGTCTCTGGGAACTAGGTATGAGGAATGCTGCTTTCAACCTGAGGTCCTGTGGGCCATATAAAGAAGAATTTACAGCAGAGATGAGGGACCTTATTTTCTGTAGTGCCCTGTCAGCCCTTTTTGGATTATTAGTGGTTATCTTGAACCCTTATGTGACTGATTTGGAGGAGGTGGAGGCAGAGTGGCACTGTAGGGGTGTGTAGGCTCTTGCCCATGCTCCCCCCACCCCCGCCTGACTAACAAGAGAAACGAGCCTGTAAAGGTCACCTGGACAGAGATGTGAGTAGATTTGATTATGGCTGGGGTAGATAGAGAGAAATTAGATGGCAGGTCTAATAGAGTCCTGTTAGAGCTTTGGCGGCAGCTTAAGTTGGAACAGAGGTTCCAGCCACTGAAAAAGTGGGAGAAGCAGGTGGCCTTAGCATCTGCCAAGAAAACGGTTGTTCAGGTTGAATGGTTGCAAGATTATATATGATGGAAACAGCTAAATGAGAGGATTCCCCAGACCCATTGTTCCAGTTTGAATAGGGGGAAGACTGAGGGACCCATCTAACAGGGACAGGCAGGGGCCAGAATCCCCATGTGAAATTGGCAATCCACTGGTCCCCTTCTAATGTGTAGCAGGTGTTGGCCTTAGTAGATAATGGGTGCTTGTGCAGCAGCTAAGAGAACTGTCAAGGCAGCATAGGCCTTGAATGTGTTTGACCTGCCAGAACCTGTGAGCATGCTGAGGGGTTTGGATGGGGTTTGTGGCAATAGACAGAGCACTTACGGAAAGGCACTGAGGTCTATTATCAAAGAGCTGTATGGTTAGTTGCTTGTAATGAACCTTCACCTTTGGTGATTTATACAGACAATTGCACTACTGGGGATTGATCACTGAGCGGTATAATGGACTCTTGAAATAGGGATTGTGACAAGAGGGGGTACTGGCTCCCTTGTTGGATGGAAATACCATTTGTGGACAGTAATGAGGGACCCTAATGGGGGGTCTGGCACCTGTGGAGGCCCTCCTGCACCATGCAGCTGCTCCCATCCAGTTGCAGAGATGCATCAAGGACACTCTGTTCAATGGATATGTCCCTGGACTGTATAGGCCCCCCACCTACCGTGGGGTAGGGGGCTAGGGTAGGCCTCCAATTAACTGCCTGGGCAAACAGCACCTGGCCTCCTCAGTGTATTATCTCCTTGGTGCTCAGGAAGACATTGTGGAGGGCACCTTTGTAATTATCGCCATTTTCGGTATAGCTTGTGCTGTTCCTATAGTCTTTTCTTAATGTAATGCACCTCTCTCTTTGCGCAGAGACCATTGTGGATGATATCGGTCATGTAGATTGTGAGGTGAGCAATTCTACAGGGGTGGAAAGTAGGGAAAACAGCTGTGTTAGGCTTGCTCGCTTGCACTTTGCATGACTAGTGCATGGGCACATGGCAGAGCCATGTGTGTGGCCTACATAAGGCTATGGGTACTTTCCCTTAGCATGGATAGCTTGCTCAGCACCGTGAGGAGCCATTTCTTTTGATCTGCCACCATAAGAAGAGGTTTTTCTCTGCCTGTTTGCTTATCCACCATTGTAAGAATCTATTAAACAGGAATGACCCAAGACTTTCTGGCTCCACAGTTCCTCTACCATCTGCCCAGCATTATAATCCCACAAAAAGATGACTTTCTTTTCACACTTATATGGTTTATGTAACTTTTAATTAAAATCAACCAACTACAAACAAGTTCAGCTGGTGAAAACAATTTGAGAACAAAATTCTCTCAAAAAGCCCTGAGCTCCCAGGCCAGTGCTCATGACAGGCTAGGGGGCTGCAGGCTGTGTTCAGCTAGCACGGGCACCAACCCTGTGTTCCACGTGGGGACACCAATGAATCCGGCAAGCTTGGAGTTGCTTATAAAACCCGAATCTACTACCGGGTCAAGTAAGATTGTTGTGTACTTTATAAAATAAAGTATGCATGTTATTTAAGACATCTCACCAGCTCTTCCTTCTGGTCAAAACCCCGCAGCAGTTAACAGGTCTTCTGCATCAAGTCTAAACAGCTCCCTTTGACTGGCAGACACTGCAGAGTCTGATCCAGCCAGCCTCACTCCCCATTCCTCTCAGGGCACTCCCCTCCCTCTACCTCCATGTCAGGTCCCCTGACTGCCCCTGATATGAACTGTCAGCACTCCTCCTGGTCTTTACTCTGTCTGTCCATCCAAACCCCACAGCCGTGTAAGGTCTGGTCCAATTTCATCTTCTCTTTATCCCCTTCCCAGGCTCCCCTGGCCCTCAACACTGTGTACCCCAAACACTCAGAGTCCATGGCATAGTTTTTCTCACTGTGCTAGAATTCGGTTTCCTGAAGCTTACGGTGTTTGGTGGGAGCTGTCGCAGAGAATGAACCTGTAAGGCTGGCTCAATCCTAGAATATGTGTCCCATTTCTTTTCTTCATCTCCAAATGACAAGCTCACCTTCGCCTGAGGCAGGTCGTGGCTTCCATCCCAATCACCTGGGAAGTGGATGATGGGGGACAGATGCTGAATGTGCAAGCTGTGGGCATTTACAGTGTTGCTTCACTCTGACCCCCTGGGTAAAGGGGAGTCACAGAAAAGAAAGAAGAATTGCTCTCACAGTCCGTCATTCTCTCTTCTCACATGCACTTTTACACAATTATTATTTCAGACTCCTACTTGTAAACTAGATTACAGATGAAACATATCTAGATCAAATCATATTATAAATACTCTAAGGATGCTCAGGGTTAGGAAATCTAAAATGAACTGACAGTAAAACAACAAGAAACCATTTTCTACTGCAGCTAATTTATCTGCAGTTTATATTCTTCTATTTTATGTTCTATTTGTAAGTGGTACTAGTCAATTGAACTCATCTACCTTCTCCCTGTCTCCCATCACCCACTATTTCATTTATAGCTGGTTTTGTTAGAGTAGACTCAGCTAATCAAAAATAAGTCTCTTGGCCCTGGCCAGTTGCTCAGCGGATAGAGCATTGGTCTAAGTCTAGATATGGATGTCCTAGGTTCGATTCCCGGCCAGGGTGCACAGTTAAAGCAATCATCTGCTTCTCTCCCCTTTCTCCTCCCTCTTTCTTCCCCCACTCCCTTACCCCCCACCAGCCAGTGGCTTGATTGGTTTGAGCATGGCCTTGGGCACTGAGGATAGCTTAGTTGGAGCATCAGCTTCAGGCACTAAAAATAGCTTGGTGCTCGAGCATTAACCCCTAATGGGGTTTCCAGGCGGATCCCAGTTGGGGTGCATGCGGGAATCTGCCTCATTATCTCCCCTCCTCTCATCTAAAAAGAAAACTCTCTTGCCATGGCCAGATAACTTAGCTGGTTAGAGTGTTATCCCGGTACACAGAGGTTGCAGGTTCGATCCCTAGTCAGGGCACATACAGGAAAAGATTGATGTTTCTGTCTCTCTCGCTCTACTTTTCCCTCTCTCCAAAATCAATAAATACATTTTTAAAAAAGTCTCAAAAGACCAAATCTAGTGGGAGAGTTTTCTAATTTCTTGTTATTTTGGTCAGAAGGACACAGCCATGTGTGGTGGTTTTTCACCAAAAATGTGGCAATAGATGTGTATGAGATTCTTAACCATCTTTCTCTCTCTCTTTCCTGAAGTATTGGTCAAAAGTCAATGTACGCTTTAAGTTTAAGATAAAGCAGTCCTTTAAAAAAATTAAGTGAGATCCAAACACTAAGAATTAGCATAGTATGTTGGTTCAAAAGCTCTGCAACCAGACAACCAGGGTTCAAATCCCAGCTCTGCCCCTTGCCAGCTGAATAACCTAGAGCAAGCTACCTATGCTTCCCAGGCCACTGACCTCACCAATGTCAGGGGAGTAACAAGTCAGCACACACAGTGCTCACAACAGTGGTTGGCACGTGTTAAGTGTCCACCAGGTCCTAGCCATGATTTTTATTTCTATGAAGAGAGCAACAATGACCTAACTGGCCATCCCCTCTACCTCAGTAAGGACACTTGACTCGGAGAGGTAGAGATAGGGATTGTATTGTACACTGCTTAAATCAACCAGTACTTCTGCACCCTTCAAGAAATTTATTTTTAATTTTATTGTTTATTAGTTGATTTTTAGAGAGACAGGGGAAAGGAGAGAAAGAGAGAGCAAAGCATTTGTTGTTCCATTTAGTTGTGCATTTATTGGTCACTTCTTATACGTGCCCTGACCAGGAAATGAACTCACAACCTTGGTGTTTAGAATGACACTTTAACCAACTGAGCTAATTGGGCCAGGGCAAGAAAAATATTTTTAAAAATAAATATTAAATTATTGGTCTTCATCAGAAAGTGGGCTATTCTTTACAAAAGCAGGCAGGTACCTTGAAGTTTAATCTTCAAGCATAGAAAAACTGGTGTCCCTAAGAACTACTGGAGTGGCTTGCTCTTTAGATGAGAAGTAGCCTGAGCCGGGGCTTCCTTGTGCTGCAGCCTGTACTAGTCTGGCTGCTTCCACATGGCTGAGGTCATCACTCTTTCCTCATCGTTGCCTTAATGTCCTCACTGAGTTTGTTCTATAACCCCCTGATTTGGCTACCTGGTTTTCAAACAGCTCAGGCTCTGGCAGGTCAGAACTTAGACCTCCACCCCAAGTTCCAGTATAAAGCAACAGCCAGGTCTGACCTCTGGCTGTTGGGTAGAGATGAGAAACCATATGTCCATTGCTGCGTTGCTCCTTGTGACAGGAAGAGCATCTTGGAAAATAGTCAAAACACCTGTAAAAATGGTCAATTACACAAAAAGCCTGCAGCTCATGAGGTTAAGTAATTCACTGTTGGTCATAGAACAAATAAGAAGCTTTGGCAAAACCAACTGAGTCACTGGGACCAAGAGACTCTAATACGGTTCCAGGTGGCAGGAAGCCCTTAAATGCAGTAATGGAGAGAGAAGCCGTGTATCTCACTGCAAGGATACAGGGCAATGCAAAAATCTGAGTACTTCTTCTTTTTAAATAGGTATTTACTTATGATTTTAAAGTATGTATATTTACTCAAATTACTAAGAACTTACCAATAGGAGTCCAGACTAACCAGCCATAATGAATGGATGGAGACTGCAGTGAGACCTCTGTTCACTGAGAGGCCTTGATTTCCAGTGTGGGTTCTATTTGGCCCTAGGGGTGCCATCCATATTACGGGTTAAGCCAATCAGCACAGCCCATTCTCCTTTGCCACCATGACTTCTGTACTAGGCACACAACCCGAACAGATCCAGTAAGAGCAAATGGCAGAGCTTTTTCTGGGGATACTGGGGTCAGGGGTACGTATAGCACTACTGACCTACTGGGAGCCATTCTAGGATTGTAGGGGATATCCTTAGAATAAAGTTGGCACCACGGAAAGCAATGCAGATGAGAAAAGAAACCAAGACCCCTAGTGCTGTCGCTAAGCCATATCAAGACTGTGCTTTTAGGCTTCTCAGTTTCCTAAACCAATACTCCCTTATTGTTTAAACTAGCCTTGAGTTGTTTCATTTTTACCTGCAATCTAAAAAGTCCTGTCGCAGAATACATTTAAGACAAGCACTTTCTTTCTTTTTTCTTCTGATTTTGAGGGGAAGTTTATTAAAGCTGGGGACAGGGAAACTAGGAAGAGCCTAGGCTAGAAGAAGCAAGAGGAGAGAAACTAGGTGGCATAGCTCTGGTTCACTGAGGAGCCAGAGAAAAGGGGTTTGGGGGGACAGGTTCAGGGGTTAGCCCATTGCTCCCCTGGTTGGAAGTCTCCTGGGGTCCCTTAGTTTTGGAGATGCATGCCCGTGGGGGGAAAAGAAGGAGAAAGCACAGGCTGCTCCCAGGAGGGGGAGCAGTGCCAATACAAGCACTTTGTCTACTGCACAGGATGGCACTGCACCTTGCTGAGCATGGCCTACAGGTTTCATTCACTAGGGAAACATTTTCCCCCTTGGTGATGGTTGGTATAAACAATAGGCTTAGTCTACTCCAGACTGAATTATTTTACGACACCAACAAAATCACAGTTCCCTAATATTTCTAAAGGAACACAAAGCCATTCCTTTGGGAGCCATGGGATGGGCAAAAAGAAGTGAGAGAGAAAGCAGACAAGCTTCTATGCCATAGTCCAGGGAAGAGAGCCGATGGATATTCAGATCCCGCAGGTTAGCACAAAAACTTCTTCAGTCACTATTATTAAGATCACTGTAATAATAAAACAAGAGCAGTGCACCAACCAAAAGCTTTTCTGTTCATTCCTCTGGCACATGGGTAAATGCCACCCACAGACAGTCTTTCATCAACCTTCTCCACGGCCGCCTGTGGCGGTGCAGCCTCTGCAGCTCACTTTCATATCCGTGCTCTCAGTGCAGCCTGAGAATGATATTCTCGTGCGCTGCGAGGCATTAAGAGATGCGGGTCAAAAATGAAGAGACTGAGGTCTCCAGAGTTGAGTACTGTCCTCAATACGCAGGTCAGTTTGGAAGTATCTCCTGCCTATGAAAGTGAGCAGACAGCCAACAAAGGAACCTTGTATTAAAAATCAGCCCTAGCCCTGGCTGGGTGGCATAGGGGGTAGAGTCCTCCCAGTGCTGTGACACTGCAGTTTCCATCCTCTGTCACGGCGTGTACAAGAAGCAACCAATGACTGCACACTAAATCGAACAACCAAGTGGAATGAGTTGATGCTTTCTCTCTCTCTCAAATCAGTGGGAAAATCAGCTCTAGAAACATATGCCTTCATCATATTCCCAGTTTCAGCAGCCATTCCTTATCCCCAGAGGGCATAAGGCTTGGGTTGGTACCTGGAATACCCCACACTCAAGTCAAATAAATGCTGATTACAGTATTAATTTTATATTTTTTAAAAATGCAATTAAAATTCAGGTGCTCAAGTATTATTACCTAGATTCTAGTTTAGAATACCTAAAAACTACTACTAGCAGATTGAGGCATTTATACTTTAAGCACACCTTCTTAGAGAGATAACCAAACACTGACTGTATTTTCCTTTCTAGGACAGGCGAGAAAACATGTGGTCTACTTGGAATTTCCTCAGTTTTGGTGATGCCCAATGGGTCCCTTTCATTCTTTTTAAACCAGAGAGTTTTTGTGCTTCTCCGAGCTGGCTGGGCTCCAGTAGAGATAGGGCTACATTCCTCCACAGAAGAGGGCTGCTTGCACAAAGCTCTCTTTTGTGTGACACATAAATGGTTTCCCAACCTTATCACAGGGAAGTGATGATACAAATATAAAGTCTTCATATGCTAGACAGAACTTACCAACCTGAAATAATGACCGTCACTAAGTAACTCATAAAGATAGCATTTCTCGTACAAATCCAGCCACAGGGACTCACTGCCCAGGGTCCCAAACATTCCAACCACTCTGTTCAGTTATCTGCTGTGATCTGACTGCATTTGTCCTCTCCTCTCGATCCCCTTTCTCAAAGGTTTCTTCAAAGTTCATTTTAGGAATGGGAAAGCTGGGAGCAATGAATTTCTGCTAATCTGTCAGGGTCTGGGTAGGAAAGAAACAGTTTGGAATCACTCTGCAATCTTACAGCATTTGGAGTTTAAAAAAATGTGAACAGACTCTATTAAGGGATGTTCTAAGAAAACTGATATAACCTTCCCTGACATCCATGACACCGAGCTGACCACAGAGCGTGCACACCATACTTTTTCACTTTATCATCACAATCACCCCATGAGCCAAGCTGGACAAAGTCACCATTTAAATCTCTGGCAGTCCCCAAATGCTCTCTTTACAGCCCCTGGACCCCATGTCGACTCCCCGGAGAACTCTCTAGCCATCACCTTCCTTCCAGGGCTCCCTGTCCCCTGGACTGCTCAAACTTTTAAAACCCTCTCCCCTGGCTCTTCATACAGCTTCTCAACCTACCCTGTCACTGTACCAGCTCTCTGGGAAATTCATTTCAAAGCTCAAGTTTTCATCATCGGCCTTCTTACCAGAATCACCAGCCCAGGTTTTAAGGTCTGCCTCATGGATACCCAAAGCCCCTCATCTCAGGGAGGCCCTCTTCCCAGAAGTGCAGCTCCTGGCTTTTACAGTGTGTTCCCAACCCTGAAAGCAGGAACACAGATGAACACCCAGATGTCACAGCTACGATATTCTGGGCTCAGCAAGACTAAAGTTTCGGTTTAATTGCAAAAGGTTTCTCTATAGTTTCTTCCCTCCCCCTTTTTAAATAAGAAATAGATCTCTAAAAAAACGAAAAATAACTTCTAACCCTGGACTTTAGAATTTGGTTCTGTGATCAAAAAGGCGACACGATTATGTCCCTGCATGCCATTTACTGCCTGGTAAATATCTCCCCGTCAACACTGTTCTGGGAAGCAGGAGGTCTGGAGCTAGCATCTCTTAAACCTTAAGTAAGCAATCAAAAAATTCCAATGGTTAACTACTAAAGTTATTAACCTTACTTTTGTTTATAATCTACTGGAATAGTTAACTAAAATTAACCAGGTACCATAATGCATTAACAGAACATTCAAGATATATTTAAAGAGGCCAAACAAAAGTAAAATCTCAAGTGTTTCCCAAACTGTGTTTACAAGACACCAATAACTATTGGACCTGAAGGAAAGGGGTACATCTGTGGGCCCCTGAGTTAAACAAAGGTGATTTTCTAGAGGGTGGCACACACCTTGAGCTATGAAACCCAGCTCTTAATGCAGAACCAAAGTTATTTCTACCATATCATCTTGTGCTTCCAAAACATTTTTGAATGTGCTGCCTGCCTTCCAAAAATGCCTAAATATACTTTCTGCAACAGAACTGTTTCTGCAAGGATGTGGGATTCAGAACCCAGTACTCAGGCAACAGCTGTCCAGATTGCCTTGCAAGGTGCATTGGGGGTTCTGTAAAACCTGACCCAGGACATGCAAAAAAATAAATAAATAGATTTCACCTCTTACACTGTGATGAGAAATCAACACACGCCAACACATTACCTCATTAACAGTGCTCTCATTTATTTTATAAGGAGAAAATGATATATATTTGAATAATAAACCAAAATGGTACTCACTGAGGGAAGATGTGAGAGGGCTTGAAATGGGTGAAGGGGGTCAAAAGGTACAAACTTCCAGCCAGAAAAGAAGTTCTAAGGATGTAATATACGGCATAGTGACGACAGTTAATAATGCTATATGTTGTATACAGGGTGAGGCAAAAGTAGGTTTACAGTTGTTCTATAAAATGATACAATTAATAAATATAAATACAAGAATAAATTGTTTCATGTACTTACAACTGTAAATCTATTTTGCCACACCCTTTATTTGAAAGTTGCCAAGAGAGTAGATCTTAAAAGTTCTCATCACAAGAAAAATAATGTAACTCTGAGGGGTGACGGATGTTAATTAGACTTTATTGTGGTGATCATTCCATAATGTATACATGTATCAAATCTCTATGATGTACACCTAAAACTAATACAGTGTTATATGTCAACTATAGCTCAACTTTAAAAATACATTAAAAGTAATAAACCCACTGAAAACTGCTGCTTTCAAAATCTATTCGCTTTATGGAAATGTGTTGTTGCTAAAACATAAATAAATAAAAAATCATGTTCTTAAAGCACCTTATCAAGAGTTTCATACAGAAAGAAAACAGAATGTGGGACAAAAGAGATTATTAAATTTTAAACGGCAATTAAATATGTATAAGACATGTGCTTCTAGTTAGCAACAATATTGAGATTTGAAAAATTAAAATGCTAAACTTATTAGATTCATAGCCTGAAAGTGACAAGGGATTTTCAGTCTTTTTCCATTTGTTCTAGAGACTCCAGAACACATTCTCGTGTGTGAACTTCTCAACAAGCAAACAGTGTGGACAACTACGGTATACTGTTTCCATTAAAGTGGAGTCAAAGTGTATATACGTACAAGGATATACTGCTTTTTTCTCTAAGAAGTTTAAAAAGTGAAGGAGGAAGTAGTAATGAATCCCTAAGACTAATAATATAGGTTAGGTTCATTTTTATGTTCTACGAGACTCAAGTTTCTGAGTTGTTTAAGCTTTCATTATTTACCCAGACAAACTAAAGAGAGGGAGAGAAATTGTTTTAATATCTACAATTGCCTTCAGCTCTTTACTCAGCAATCTGAAACTTAATCCAGTGTCTGGTGTCAGAGATCCTTATGAGTGACAACTGTGAAATCTTTGATTTATACACAAGTCAACAACACAGTGTTCTAAGTGAGAAGGGGATAATGATGAAGGAGTCTTCTTAGAGCATAGTACCCTCAAAAACAGAGCTGAGAGAAGGGAACCTAACAGTACAAACCAGGGTGTGAGGCCACCATCTGGGGGTCCTCTGTCACCAGGTTAACTGGTGTCACTGGTGTTTTGTGTATGTCCCTTCTGAGGCAAGGCTGTGTTGATGATAAAGACCCAAGCCCTACCCCCAAAAAAACAAAAGAAAAGGAGGACCAAACAGGGCAGTTAAATATTTTTTATTTTTAGCAGTAAAATAGATTTGCCCTATACATGCAAGAGGGAGAAAAATTTGATCGGACGTTCAAAGGTTATGGTTGCCAGCACGTGGGGGCTGTGGAGTCTGCATGAGAGCAGAGCCATGTGCAGAAACACTTTCTCTGGACAGAAGGAACCTGTGTCACATGGAGTTCTTTGGTTTTAAGATGTAGCTTTTCTACTCCATTTTAATATTTCTGAAATGAGGATATGTTTGTAATCAGCATGGGCCTATGAAGGGGCAGAGTCGGACCAGAATCAAGGAAATACTGTCCCTGAGAATGAAGAAAATACTTTCTCTTCCCTCCCATTATTTTCAGCTCTATAGAAATATGGTTTTAGTTAATCAATAAATGCCAATTAAATAGAGGGTCTTAAAACACTCAGAGGACAAACATATTTTCCCTAATCAATGATGATGCTATGCACGCAGTGGTTGTGGGGGTGCCTACAACAGTGGTTCTTAACCTTTTTTGAGGTACTGAACCCACCAGTTTCATATGCGCATTCACCGAACCCTTCTTTAGTGATAAATAAAATATGATTTTTTTCCCCAAAGTCAGGGCATAGGTATATGTTTTTTTACTGGGGCACAAAATGAGTCGTGCATGAACATCACCTTGCTCAAAGAACAAAACCAACAAAATGCATGAACTCACAACAAATTACGGTATTACTTTATTCTGGCCTCCGCGGCAGAGGCTTCTCCAAACCCCTGAGACCGACTCATCGAACCCCTAGGGTTCGATAGAACCCAGGTTAAGAACCACTGGCCTACAAAGTTCTGGGCTTGTTTTGTCCTTGGGAAGTACTGTTTTGATAAGAAATAGGCTCTCAAATTCAAGGACTTGGCGGTAACTGTCCAGGGCTGAATTTTCTAAACATAGTGGAAACTGACAGAACTGCATCTACTTTCTTACTCTATAGTACATTTGAGCTCTGGCCGGAATTTCCAGTGACATGCTCAGTCTGACTGCTCTAAAGGTCCATGCCCAGTTCCTACCCATGGCAAGGTGGAAAATTAATGCTGGAAATAGAACTTCCCCAACTTTTCTTTAAGAAGATACAATTTTTAAACCTCTTAGCCGACTACCCTGAGAGCCCAAATCTTGGGGTTCCCGAGTCAGTCCTGAGCAATATGAGAAGGGGTGCTATAGAGGGGTGGCCAGGCTGCTCTATATAGGTCTGAGTCCAGGTGCTGGGCTTGGCTACAATTCTTGCAGCTTTTGTTTCTTCTGGGTCATTATATGGGTAGATGCTATGGACTGAATGCTCCCCCTCACAACAAATTTATATGTTGACACCTTAACCCCCAAGTGACTGTATTTGGAGGTTGGGCATTTAAGAGGTAATTAAGGTTAAATGAGGCCTAAGGGTAGAGTCCTAATCCAATAGGACTGACAGCTAGAAAAGAAAAGAAAAAAAAAGAAAGAAAAGAAAGGAATATAAAAGGAAAAGAGAAAAAACATCTAACCAGGGATGGTGCAGTGGAGAGAACATAGAGGTCTCAGGTTCAAAACCCCAAGCTCTTTGGCTTGTGTGCAGGCTCATCAACATGATCCCAAGGTCGTTGGCTTGAGTTCAAAGGTCACTGGCTTGAGCAAGGGGTCACTGGATCAGCTTGAGCTGCAGCCCCTAAGGTGAAGCAACTATGAGTTGATGCCTCTCTCTTTCTTTCTCTCTCTCTCTCTCTCTTAAAATCAATTTCTTAAACAAGAAAAGGGAGTGAGACATAGACCTTAGTTTCTCCATGTGAGGACAAAGAGAGAAGACTTTATATGCAGAATCCACCAAGCCCTCAACCGTAGACTTCTAGCCTCCAGAGATGTGAGATGTAAATTTCTGTTGTTTAAGCTACTCAGCATATAGAATTTTGTTACAGCAGCTCGGCAGTGTGCTAGCAGACTTAACTATTTGAGTAAGCAGAAGCCACAATGCAGGGCAGTTCAGTTCCAGAATAAATTTCCTGGAAGCTACCACAAGTACTGTAGGAACAGCTAGATTCATGATCAGGTTTGCTCCATGTATGCCTGTTTTTGAAAAGGTTCAAAGCCCCATCTTGGAGAAAAGGTGCTCATTAGTGGTTAAGTACCTAGAGCATGTGGACTAGAGCTACATTTGAGTCCCAGTTCTGCCAGTTAGTCAGGCAACCCTGACAAAATAGCTTCACAACTGTAAGTCTTCCTTTTCCCCCAGGTAAAACAGGGAGAGCACAGAAGCACCAGTTAAGGATGCTTTCGGCTGCAAGTAGTAGAAAAAGTGGCTAACAGTGGCTTAAACAAATAGAAGTTTATGTTTCTCAAAGAATAAGAAGTCTGGAGGCAGCAGTTTCTGGCCAAGTTCAATGCTCAGTGATGTTGTCAAAATATGGAGGTTCTTTCCAGGGGAAGGTTCTTTCATTGAACCATCCTCAGCATGTTGGCTTTTTTTGTCACTTCCTAGTCAAAAGTCTTCCAGCTGGAGCACAAGTCCTCACAACAGTGTCAAGCAGAAAGGAAGGGAGCAGGTGGCCCAGCTCCTTCTGCCACTTGTCAGGGGAGTAAAAGCATCCTAGAGCTTCTAGCAGACAGGATGTGCTTCCACACCCCCAAATTGGGTCCTGTGCCAGGGCGGCCCTAACCCTGAGTCTGAGCCCACCTACCCTGACATGGAAACAAACCTTGGGCTCCACGAGCAAACAGAGGACACTATAGAATTTTATTAGTGTTTAAAGTGAAAAGCTATATGTAATATGCTTAAGACAGTAAACACTGACTATTAATAAACTTAATTTTCAACTTTCATGATAACCCAAAGTTATCTGATAAGCTACATTTCCTTTGGTGAGATTTCTTGGTGCAGTCTCTACACAGAAAAAGTCAGCGTAGAAATAACTGGATAAACTCCGAAGGAAAAATTTGAGCAAATATTTTATCCGTAGCTTCATACTAGAACCACAAACTTTTCTGGTGTTCCTAAACCATAGCTGTTATCACCGGATCCCTTTTTGGTGGCTTTAACTGAACAGGGTACCCAAAAAGTATCTTTCCTTTAAATACATCAAAGGCCTTTAGAAAATGGGGGAGGAGGATCCTGCACTTTAATTAGCAATAGGAAAAGAAAAACCCTTGTTCAATGTTGTTATAGTTTATCTGTCAATAAATAAACTATGAAAAAACAAAACACTCTCCTTAGCAGGCATACCACATAGTTTAATTAAACATCTTCATTGGAATTAATCCTGAGCTCTGACTCAGATCAGTGTGATCTAATCATGAATGTTTCAGAGCAATGAAAACTGAGCACTCACTTGGGTCACACAGATTAAAAAAATAAACTTAGTACACAAGAAATGTTAATAGTTTTGTATTCTTAAACCTGGTATCTCTCCAAACACCAGGATTTCATCTTGTTCTCATTCAGATCTGGAACAGTTGAGAAGACACTATTTTGTATGCTCTTTAACAACAGGTATAAAAATAAACAGTACTTATGATGTGCATGTTAGACTAAAAAATGAATGCCAATTAGCAAAGAAAAGAGCAATTAGCAAAGTCATTAATTATAATACTGCTTTTGCTTCTGTTGTCATGACTAATGATCTACTTTGGTATCTTTTCCCTTTAGTATACTTGTTAATAATACTAATGAATAAATAAATCCACAACACAGACCTAATACTTCATATACATTTTATCTGAAATCAAAATAAAGGAGATCAATAACATTTGTGAGGAATATATCCTGACAGTATCAACAGCACCAGGATCTAAATACTGACCAAGCAGTGGAGCAGTAGGTAAGAGCATCGGATTGGGACACGGAGGACCCAGGTTCAAAACCCTGAGGTCGCCGGTTTGAGTGTGGGCACATCTGGTTTGAGCAAGGCTCACCAGCTTAAGTCCATGGTCACTAGCTTGAGCAAAGGTTCACTTGGTCTGTTATAGCCCCCACCCCACTTAAGGTACATATGAGAAAGCAATCAATGAACAACTAAGGTGCCGCAACAAAGAATTGATGCTTCTCATCTCTCTCCCTTCCTGTCTGTCCCTATATGTCCCTCTCTCTGTCTCTGTACACACACACACACACACACACACACACACACACAGTATGACATACATTTTCTCCCACAAAAATTGTATTTTCAGTTAATAAGCATCATCTCATAAAATTACTCCACTTACATTCCCAGCACCAACAGTTACCTTCCTTCTTGGGATTATTTTAGTTTTTAATAAACATTTAATTTTAGAAGAGTTTCAGATTTACAGAAAAACTGAAGATCTTATCAAGAGTTCCCATATACTTCTCACCCAGTTTCCCCTATTCTTAATATCTTATAGAATGGTATATTTGTTATAATTAACGAACCAATATTAATACATTACCATTAGCAAAAGCCCATACTTTGTTCAGACTTTCTTAGTTATTCCCCAATGTCCTTTTCCTGCCCCAGGATCCCCTCCAGCATACCATATCACAACGCACTGTCATGTCTCCTTAGTCTTCTCTTGCCTGTGACACTCCTTCAGACAACCCTTCTTCCTGATTTGAGAAGTCCTGGTCAGGTATGTTGTACAATGTTCCACAATTTGGTTATCTCCTGATATTTTTCTCATGGTTTGACTAGGTCATGTGTTTGCAGAGGAAGACCACAGAGATAAAGTGCCATTCTCATCACATCATAACAAGGGCACGTACTTTCAACATAGCTTATTACTGTTGACATTGACCTTGGTCCCCTGCCTAACTGTTAAGTTTCTCCACTGTGAAGTTACTTTTCCCCCTTTTCACACTGTTGTCTGTGAAAGAAAGTTCACTATGCACAGCACACACTGAAGGGCTTAGGGATTATGTTCTCCCTCCTAGAAGACATCAGTTTTTTGGAATTTTTCTGTGTAGAAGATTTGTCTCTTCTTCTCCATTCATTCATTCATTCACTCTCTCATTCATTCATTCATATCAGTGTGGACCCCTGGATCTTCAGAGTTAATTTTTAGGATGAGACAAGGAAGGGATTTTGCTGTTGCTTATGCATGTGCGAAGGCCATTGAGGACACAGGCCACTGATATGGACACAGGAGAGTCACTGGCCTCCCTCAAAACTATGAAGGTTTCCCTCCCACACCAGGCTCAAGGCCTACGATATTGAACTTCCTGCTGCAATAATATTTATTATAAAGTCCTATGTGTTGCAGAATTCTGGGCTCAGTCTGAGCAACTGAACTGCAAACATGAGCCCACCATACCAAAGACCTGTTGTCCATGTTAGTGCCCACCCTTGTCTTCTCTCCCCCACCCCCACCCCCACCGCCGCATACGAGAAGTCAGCAAATCACACAGGACGCCATGTAAACACTGAGTTGGTATCCTGGGTCAGGAGAATGGCTAGAACTGGCAACCCACTCTGCAGCCTCTCATACAGACTGTGCATACAGTGGTGCAAGCATTTCCTGGGTTTTCAGTCTGAACAGTGAATATATCTGGATAGTGAGAACTAAGCAGCATGGGGTGCCCACCTGTTAAACATGGAGTTGACAGAAGAGAGGTGAGGACAAAGTGCTAAGTGAGCCCACAGAGGATGTTACTCAGAGGAAGTGGCAGCTGGGAAGGCACTGGAGTAATAAGGGAAGACTGCAAGGTGAAGAAAAGGGGTGGGTTCTAATTTATAGCCAAACCAATATTTTTGGTGTAAATAACGTTCTCCCAAAATAAAGTCTAATGCTTTTAGATTTGCAATTCTGCATATGCCAGCAGACAGCAAACCTTTCAGGCGGCAGAATGCCTAGCAGTGGTGGTAGATGCTGTGCTGATGTGTAGGTATGCCAGGCTTAGAATAAGTTCACAGTTTGCGCTAAGACAGAATTCATCTTATTATTATTGTTGTTGTTGTTGTATTTTTTCTAAGTAGAAGCAGGGAGGCAGAGAGACAGACTCCCACATGTGTCTGACTGGGATCCACCCAGCATGCCCACCAGAGAGCGATGCTCTTCCCATCTGGGGCATTGCTCCATTGCAAGTGGAGCCATTCTAGCACCTGAGGTGGAGACCATGGAGCTATCCTCAGCACCCAGGCCAACTTTGCTCCAATGGAGCCTTGGCTGTGGGAGGGGAAGAGAGAGATAGAGAGAAAGGAGAGGCGGAAGGGTGGAGAAGCAGATGGGCACTTCTCCTGTGTGCCCTGACTAGGAATTGAACCTGGGACTTCCACACGCCAGGCCAATGCTCTACCACTGAGCCAGCTGACTAGGGCAGAATTAATTTTATAAATAGTTCTAAGAGAGACAAGCAGCATGGATGGACTAGAAAAATGTATTGAAAAAGAATTTTTTAAGAGTGACGTCAGAGAAATGGCGCAGTGAGGAAGGAGTGCTCCCAATACTTCTCCCCAAAAATTCAACAACTTCTATAACCGGAGACAGAAAAATCTATCCCTGGAGCATCTGTGGGTCCCACACACTGAGCAAAAAGGTATGAAGTGTAGAAAAACTGACTAAATTTATAAGCAACCCTGAAAGAAATAATATGGAGAACAGAACACTCCGCCTCCCTCACTAACCTGAGCAAGGTCTGCTTTCACTTGGAGCTGAGAGTGAGAGCTTTGGGCGTGAAAGGAGAGAGACAGTGGCACAGACGTGCAAGCCGAGGAAATAGTGGGCCTGCCGCAGCTCAGCCCATGCGAGCTAACGCTGGCACTGGTCCCAGCAGAGGAGGGCAAGCGGCAGCCTCCATTACCCCAAAATCCTGGTCGGCGAGCGCGGGCAGAGTGCAAAAGGTTCCCCTTAGGGCCCCAGGCATGGGTGCCTGTGTTCCTGGACAGAGAGGCAGGGTGAGAGACTCCTGCATGGGCTGCGAGCAGAGGAACAGTGTAATCCCTGCTCCACCAACAACAGCGCGGGGAGAGCACTCAGTAATGAACTTCCCTATGCCAGGTCTTCTCTGGGCATGTGGGGCGCCCTCGCCAGCCATTCAGGCTAGCACTGGGGGAGGGGAGTGCAGGCACCTTGCAAACAGTCTCTGTAGCAAATCTGTGAATCCAATCGCTCAAGTTAGCTTAACTCATAGTAGGCTTACCACCCAACTAGCTTATGCGGCTCTGGCTGACAAGGTGTCTCTCAGCTCAGCGATCTAAGACAAGAGATGTGATATTTTTTAGTGGTTCTTGCTTTGTACGGAGGGGCGTGGGCAAATTCTAGTCAGCCGATACAGGGTGAAAAACCTGCCTATGCTGGTGGCTCTGATTACCAGAGCTTTCATAGTCAGGGCTGTGCGCTAAAAAGAGGGACTTGGCAGCTTTTAAGACCTCCTGTTCTGAAGGCAGCAACTAGGGCATCTTCTTAGCCAAGACAGGATACAAAGTGCAAAAAGCCTGGGGAGAGTGGTCCCACAGAGTGCTGAGACATACTGGACACACCTGGAGGCTCATAGAAAGACATCTTGAGAGTAATTGGCTCCCAGCCCTGCCTGATTACACTGATGGCTCTGACTGAGCTTTACCCAGAGCTCTGTACTGAGTGGGGATAGAGTGGGGATTTGACAGCTCTTTGAGCCTCTTACTATCCAGGCAGGGGCAGTGGCAACCTCATAGCTGGATCACCAGGCTGCTAATTCAAGAAGGAGAGAAGTTCCAAGAAAACGAACTCTCCCATTGTTGGAGCTTGCAAATGCTAACAAGACCCGACTACCAACGAGACTGAGGCCTAGTATATGACATCACCATAGCAACACATCAACTGCAAATCTCTATCTAAGCGTGCCACAGGGACAGAGGGTGGGGTACAGTGCCACCGACCAGGAAGAGGGAGAGGAAGGAAAAAGGAAGATAACCTCTCAACATCAAGAAAAATCCACAAACTTTATAACTTTTTCCACTTTTTTTTTATTTCTTTCATTTTCTTATCTTTATTTATTTATTTTCTCTTTCACCTTGGTCCTTTTATCCTCTGCTCATCTTACTCTTTTCTCTTCATCTTGAACTACATTACCCATAAGTGTTACATTTCTCATTTTTTTATTTTCTTTTTTCTTTCTCTCTATGACAGTTACACTCCAAAACCCTATCTCTCTCTTCTTTTCCTTTACTTTTTCTCATTTTCTTTTTCTCTCTCTTATTTTCTTCTTTTCTCTTTTACTTTTCCTCTCATTCAATCCTCACTCACGAACAAGCTATTTTATTTTGGATTCAAATTTTTTCTTTGTGGCATTCTGTGTACTTTTTACTTCACTTTTTAATTCATTGGCATTCCCCCCAACCCCGGCTCTCCATTCTATGTAGTCTATGATCCACTTAATACAATAGCGTTTTTCTTTTGCTGTTTTTTTAAATTTTTGTTTTGTTTTTCTTGTCTCCTTCTTATCCCTTTCACTATATCTCTCCTTCGACCATCATTTACAAGCAAATTATATTATTCTTGATCCAAATGTTTTCCTTTTTTGCATTTTGTGGGTCCCTACCTTTTTTTTACCCCTTTATCACTTCTCCCAACTCAGGCCCCCCCGTTATAGGTAGTTTTTGTTCCATTTAGCACAATATAATTCTCAGTTTTGCACAGCATTTTCTCAAAGAGGAAAGGAGAGCAAAAAAGGGAAAAATGATAATTTTTTTGTTTAATTTGTTCTTTTTTATTTTTTATTGCTTGTCTTTTTATTGTCTATTCTTTTCTTTTTACTTTTTACTACTTTTGTTAATTCACATTAGTGTTATTAACAAAATCACCCTCAGATGCCATTAAATGAATACAAAAGACAGAGAGGTAGCAAAGATAGATGAGGAAAAATCTATAGAAAAAATTTTTAATAGATTGGAAACCTTGGAGTTAAATGACAGAGAATTTAAAATATAAATCCTAAAAATACTCAGAGATATACAAGAAAACACAGAAAGGCAATTTAGGGAGCTCGGAAAACAACTCAACAAACACAAATAATATATTACCAAGGAAATTGAAACTATAAAAACAAATCAAACAGAGATGAAAAACTCAATTCATGAACTGAAAAATGAGGTAACAAGCTTAGCTAATAGAACAGGCCAGATAGAAGAGAGGATTAGTGACATAGAAGATAGGCAACTTGAGGCAAAACAGAGAGAAGAAGAGAGAGACTCAAGAATTAAGAAATGAGAAAACCCTACAGGAATTGTCTGACTCCACCAAAAAGAGTAACATAAGAATAGGTATATCAGAAGGAGAAGAGAGAGAAAATGGAATGGAGAACATATTCAAACAAATAATAGACAAGAACTTCCCAAGCCTGTGGAAAGAACTAAAGCCTTGAATTCAAGAAGCAAATAGACACCGAGTTATCTTAACCCCAACAAACCTACTCTAAGGCACATCATAATGAAATTGGCACAAACCAAGGACAAAGAAAAAATTCTCAAGGCAGCCAGGGAAAAGAAGAATACAACATATAAAGGAAGGCCTATTAGATTATCATCAGATTTCTCAGCAGAAACTCTACAAGCTAGAAGAGAGTGGACCTCAATATTTAAAGTTCTCTAAGAGAGGAACTTACAACCAAGAATACTATACCCATCAAAGCTATCCTTCAAATACGAAGGAGAAATAAAAACATTCACAGATACAGAAAAGATGAGGGAATTTATCATCAGAAAACCCTCACTTCAGGATATACTAAAGGGGGTTTTCCAGATACAAAGAACAAAACAAAACCACAAGTAAATGCTCCACCAGGAACAAACACACACATACATACACACACACACACACACACATACACACACACAAAACAAAACAAATTTAAAATGTGACAACAAAAACAATAAAGGGGAGAGGATGAAGATTAACAGTAGCAAAGGATGATGTAGTGCAGAAGCACTCATAAGATAGTGTACTACAATGAACATGGTAGGTACCCTTTTCATTACTTAATGGTAACCATGCCTGAAAAAACCACCACAGAAGCACATGACTTGAAAAAGAAAGTAACACAGGAAAGAAGTATGGATTACAACCAAACAAAAACAAATGACAGAAAAACAAAATAGAAATATCAAACAAGATACAAAACTAACTAAAAGCAATATATAAAATGGCAATAGAAAACCCTCAAGTGTCAATAATTACATTAAATGTAAATGAATTGAACTCACCAATAAAAAGACAGAGTAGCAGACTGGATTAAAAAAGAAACTCCAACTATATGCTGCCTACAAGAAACATATCTAAACCACAAGGATAAAAACAAATTCAAAGTGAAAGGCTAAAAAACAATAAGCGCAGAGATCAAAAGATACACACAGACAAATGAAAATGACAATATGACATATCAGAATCTCCGGGACGCAGCAAAAGCAGTAATAAGAGGGAAGTTTATATCACTTCAGGCCTATATGAACAAACAAGAGAGAGCCCAAGTAAACCACTTAATTTCACACCTTAAGGAACTATAAAAAAAAGAACAAAGACAACTCAAAACCAGCGGAATAAATCAGAGCAGAAATAAATGAAATAGAGAACCGAAAAACTATAGAAAAAATTAATAAAACAAGAAGCTGGTTCTTTGAAAAGATCAACAAAATTGACAAACCCTTGGCAAGACTCACCAAGGAAAAAAGAGAAAGGACTCATATAAACAAAATCCAGAATAGAAAGAGAAGAAATCACCACAGATATCATAGATATACAAAGAATTATTGTAGAATACTATGAAAAACTATATGCCACCAAATTCAACAACCTAGAAGAAATGGATAAATTCCTAGAACAATACAACCTTCCTAGACTGAGTCGTGAAGAAGCAGAAAGCCTCCACAGACCAATAAGCAGGGAGGAAATAGAAAAAACTATTAAAAACCTCCCCCAAATAAAAGTCCAGGCCCAGACGGCTATACTAGTGAATTCTATCAAACATTCAAAGAAGAGTTGGTTCCTCTTCTACTCAAAGTCTTCCAAAAAATTGAAGAAGAAGCAATACTTCCAAATACATTTTATGAGGCCAACATAACCCTCATACCAAAACCTGGCAAGGACGGCACAAAAAAAGAAAACTACAGACCAATATTTTTAATGAATACAGATGCTAAAATACTAAACAAAATACTAGCAAATCAAATACAACAACATATTAAAATATAATACACCATCATCAAGTGGGATTCATCCCAGAATCTCAAGGATGGTTCAACATACGTAAAACGGTTAATGTAATACACCGTATCAACAAAACAAAGAACAAAAACCACATGATCTTATCAATCGATGCAGAAAAGGCATTCGATAAAATACAACATAATTTTATGTTTAAAACACTCAACAAAATGGGTATAGAAGGAAAATATCTCAACATAATAAAGGCCATTTATGATAAACCATCAGCTAACATCATATTAAGTGCATAAAACTGAGGACTTTCCCCCATAAATCAGTAACAAGACAGGGATATCTACTCTCTCCATTCTTATTTAACGTGGTGCTAGAAGTTGTAGCCAGAGCAATCAGACAAGACAAAGAAATAAAAGGCATCCATATTGGAAAAGAAGAAGTAAAGGTTTCACTTTTTGCAGATGATATGATCCTATACATCGAAAACCCCAAAGTCTCCACAAAATAGATTACTAGAAACAATAAACCAATATAGTAAGGTCGCAGGATACAAAGTTAATATACAAAAGTCCATAGCATTTCTATATGCCAATAACAAAACATTAGAAAATGAACTCATAAAAATAATCCCCTTCACAGTTGCAACAACAACAACAAAATACCTAGGAATAAACATAACAAAGAATGTAAAGGCCTGACCAGGCGGTGGTGTAGTGGACAGAGCGTCGGACTGGGATGCAGAAGACCCAGGTTCGAGACCCCGAGCTCGCCAGCTTGAGTGCGGGCCCATCTGGCTTGAGCAAAAGCTCGTCAGCTTGGACCCAAGGTCACTGGCTCCAGCAAGGGGTTGCTTGGTCTGCTGAAGGCCCGCGGTCAAGGCACATGTGCGAAAGCAATCAATGAACAACTAAGGTGTTGCGAGAGCAACGAAAAACTAATGATTGATGCTCTCACCTCTCTCCGTTCCTGTCTATCTGTCCCTATCTATCCCTCTCTCTGACTCTCTCTCTGTCCCTGTAAAAAAAAAAAAAAAGAATGTAAAGGACCTATATAATGAAAACTACAAAGCTCTGTTAAGGGAAATCGAAAAAGATACAATGAAATAGAAAAATATTCCTTGTTCTTAGATAGAAAGAATAAATATAATCAAAATGACCATATTACCCAAAGCAATATACAAGTTTAATGCAATTCCCATCAAAATTCCAATGACATTTTTTAAATAAATGGAACAAAAAATCATCAGATTTATATGGAACTATAAAAAACCCCGAATAGCCAAAGCAATCCTAAGGAAAAAGAATGAAGATGGGGGCATTACAATACCTGACTTCAAATTCTATTATAGAGCCACGACAATCAAAACAGCATGGTATTGGCAGAAAAACACTCAGACCAATGGAACAGAATAGAAAGTCCAAAAATAAAACAACATATAAATGGTCAAATAATTTTTGATAAAGAGCCAACAACACATAATGGAGAAAAGAAAGCCTCTTCAACAAATGGTGCTGGGAAAACTGGAAAGCCACATGCAAAAGAATGAAACTCAATTACAGTTTGTCTCCTTGTACTAAAATTAATTCAAAATGGATCAAAGACCTAAATATAAGACCTGAAACAATAAATTACATAGAAGAAAACATAGGTACTAAACTCAGGGACCTTGGTTATAAAGAGCACTTGATGAATTTGACTCCAAAGGCAAGGGAAGTGAAAGCAAAGATAAATGAATGGGACTACATCAGACTAAGAAGTTTTTGCACAGCAAGAGAAACTGACAACAAAATAAACAGACAACCAACTAAATGGGAGATGATATTTTCAAACAACAACTCAGATAAGGGGCTAATATCCAAAATATACAAAGAACTCATAAAATTCAACAACAAACAAACAATCCAATAAAAAAATGGGAAGAGGACATGAACAGACACTTCTCCCAGGAAAAAATACAAATGGCCAACAGATATATGAAAAGATGCTCATCTTCACTAGCTATTAGAGAAATGCAAATCAAAACTACAATGAGATACCACCTCACGTCTGTTAGATTAGCTATTATCAACAAGACAGGTAATAACAAGTGTTGGAGAGGCTGTGGAGAACAAGAAACCCTCTTCCACTGTTGGTGGGAATGTAAAGTAGTACAACCATTATGAAAGAAAGTATGGTGATTCCTCAAAAAACTAAAAACAGAACTACCATATGACCAAGCAATCCCTCTACTGGGTTTATACTCCCCACACTCAAAAACATTGGTAGATAAAGATACATGCAACCCCATGTTCATTGCAGCATTGTTCACAGTGGCCAAGACATGGAAACAACCCAAAAGCCCTTCAACAGATGACTGGATAAAGAAGATGTGGTACATATATACCATGGAATACTACCCAGCCATAAGAAATGATTACATCGGATTATTTACAACAAAATGGATGGATCTTGATAACATTATACGGAGTGAAATAAGTAAATCAGAAAAAACTAAGAACTGCATGATTCCATACATAGGTGGGACATAAAAAAGAGACTAAGAGACATGGACATGAATGTGGTGGTTACAGGGTGGGGGGACGGAGGAGAGGGAGGGAGAGGGGGGAGGTGAGGGGCACAAAGTAAACCAGATAGAAGGTGACAGAAGACAATTTGACTTTGGGTGATGGGTATGCAACATAACTGAATGACAAGATAACCTGGAGATGTTTTCTTTGAACATATGTACCCTGATTTATTAATGTCACCCATTAAAATTAATAAAATAAAATTTAAAAAAATTTTTTTAAACTATGGTATTTTCCAATACAAATTGGGGAAAGTCTCTGAATATTTCATTTTTGATTTGAAAAGATTTTTGCTTAGTTCGCAAGAAGTCTAATGTGAGAACTGCTGGCTTACATCAGCACTTTGTGTAACAAGTCCCGTTTTCAGCTGACTGAAGGGGTCATTCTCTAAAATCACCATAAAATCCAAATGAGCAAAAAAATAGAGGCTTCACAAGATATATTTAAAAAACTTTAGGAGTTTTCTTATTTTTTTCCAATGGTTAGCAGTCGTCACTGTTCTGTTTTTAGCTCGACTATGTACTAATGAAGAGTTATGGTAAGATGCATGGAATTACTTAGGAGTTAAATATGGAAGACTCTTTTTGTAGTTTTTCCTTTTTCCTTTCTTTCTTTCTTTTTTTTTTTTAAAGTCAATCTGCCTTCAAAGCAATAGGAAGAAAGATTCCAAAGAGGGAAACGTGACAGCATTGCATCAGGACAGAAAGACAAGCTGTGCCTAGGTCAGCCACTAGGCAGAGCTGGAGAGACCCCGAGAGAGACCAGGTACTTCTGAGGATGCTCATGATGTCCTCAGGAACTTCACAGGGTTAAAGGGACCCTCTGCAGAGGCAAAAAGGCCAGACACTACTGCCTCAAAGAGAGGGGGTCCATAAAAATAAAACTAAAAATGTAATAATAATCAAGAATGTCACCTTTACCTCAGTCTGGACTTCAGAGTCAGACACTGCTATCATGCTACTCAGACTAATCCCTTGATGCCAGTATTGAATCCCTGGGCCTGTCCCCAGAGATCCTGGCCCCCTACCGTGAGGCATTATTTAGAGATCTGCATATTTAGGTAGCATCTCATGGTGCAGGTAGAGGAGGTCCTGATGATACTTTGAGACACACTGACTTGGGGAGACACACTTCAGGCCATCTGCACTACATGCTGAACTAGCCCACTCCACCCTGGGGGTCGCCCTTCAAGAATTTCAGCAGCCTGGCCAGGCAGCGCAGTGGATAGAACCCAGGTTCGAGACCCTGGGGTCGCCAGCTTGAGCACGGGCCCATCTGGTTTGAGCAAAAGCTCACCAGCTTGGACCCAAGGTCGCTGGCTCCAGCAAGGGGTTGCTCGGTCTGCTGAAGGCCCACGGTCAAGGCACATGTGAGAAAGCAATCAGTGAACAACTAAGGTGTCGCAATGAAAAACTGATGATTGATGCTTCTCATCTCTCTCCGTTCCTGTCTGTCTGTCCCTATCTATATCCCTCTCGCTGACTCACTCTCTGTCCTTGTAAAAAAATAAATAAATAAAAGAATTTCAGCAGCAGGACAAATTTGTTCCCCTGATGAGGTGGCACCAATTGGAAGAGGTCTAATCAACAGCCTGGTGACACCATTTGTTATACAACTGTTAGCAAATGTCACCGTGACAGGCTTTTATCAGTCAGTACTTATATTTAATTATGTTTAGTTTGACAGTGACCATTCTAACTATCCCAGGTTAACACCACTAAAGTCACATTAACAAACTGCACAGTATGAAGGATTAATGACAAATGGAAAATAAGTATGATTTATTTATCCTATAAAATTTACAATCCCATAAGATTTCAAGCTCCCATGAAATTTCCGCTCCGAGGCATTCTAGTATATCAGATCTGATCCCTCAGCCATCCCACTTATCAATGATTTTGAAAGTGCAGTCACACATATGGGTTTCTGATCACAGAGGCCACTCCTAAAAGAGCTTGCACACCCTACCTGTGGGTCATGGCCCAGAATTAAGCCTGCATGTGTTTACTCTGTAAGAAAGGATGTGGTCACTCAACATCCCTCCTCCACACCAGCACACAGAATGCTTCAAGACAATACATGATGCTGTAACTCAGCCAGTCTCAACTCTGGCTGAATACCAAAATCAGAGGCAAGGCTTTGGAAAAGTTGTGTTCAGGCCCCACCAGACCCCAGAATCACAATCTCTGGGTGTGCCTTAAGCATCAGCATGGCTTTAAAACGCTCCCAGCTGATAATAATGTCCGCCCAGGGTTGAGCCCCATTGAAATGCTTTTGTTCTTCCCAAACCCGGGAGGTGGGCAGTTTCCCACACTCTACATTACAAATGGAATACTTAAGAAATTATTGCTGAACGAAACTGAATCTATTTCCACTTCTACAACAGGTAAAGAAACTCTGGGATGGAAGACTAGATTGCCATCTGTAATCCCATCTTCCCAACTGTGCAACACTGTAACACTGGTGTCACAGCTCCAGGTGGAAGGGGGGCAGGGAAGGAGCGGGCGCTCCTTCTCCTCACTATTCCTCAGAGTAGGCTTGAGAAACCTTCTAAAAGTGGGGCTAATGTGAAAGTTGGCAAAGACAGCAGCTTTCACCAAATACAGGGTGTTCCTCTAGTGCATCACCATGACCGAATCAGGGTTGCCAGGTTCAGTGAATAAAAATGCAGGACACCAGTGACATTTGAATTTCAGAGGAACAATAAGTAAATTTTATGTCTTGTGCAATATCTGGGCATACTTAACACTAGAAATGTATTCACAGGTTATTGGAAATGACACTAGAGTGAGTGTCCTATATTTCATCTGGCGACTACCAGGACTAGACCCAAAGTAAATGGTCTAGCTTTATTGCTTTGTTTTAGGAGAAAGGGCTGCTGATGTTATTACAAGATAAAAACATTTGAAAACCTTGTGCATGTCCCCATAGACACAGGGACCATCTAGAATAAGGTCTAAGCATAATATCCTTTTCTCCCAGTGACTTTTCAAAGGACTTAGTTCTTCAGCTCTGAACAAAGCACACAGAGAGGAGAACTTTCCTTGTTAGCTACAGCTGAACAAATTCATCAGACAAAGAAAGCATTCAATTCATATGTTACATCACACACACAACAAAACTTCAAGGAACTGTATGTAGAAACCACAAACAGTGATGAAATTTTATCTGGCTAATCTTGTCATTATGAAGTTCTATTTCCGTTTTTGCTCCCCGGAGAGAGGGAGGAAAGAGGCACAGTTGGAAAAGGAGGAGAGAAAAGAGAGAAAAGTGGCATAATCACATTTGATCTCAGCAAACACTGGCTGAGGACCAGCAGAATGAGGGCAGCCCTGGCCTCAAGGAGAGACAGATGGGTCATGGGGGTTGACACACAACCTTTCAATGCAGAGTGCTAAGTGTTTGGACAAAGTTTTACGCTATACCCTCTGTAGCTAGAACAGTGGCTGGGACATTGAATACTCAACAAGTATTTGTTGAATAAACAGCAAAAGCATGCACACAAACCTCAGGAGGGAGAGCATAGACCACAGATGACTCACCAAAGGCAATGATGCCTGATGCTTCAGGAAGAGTAAAAATGAGTTAGTCGGGCCAATGCATTCTAGGCAGGAGAAGGGTTCCGTGCAAAGGCATGACAGAGTGAGAGCGCTGGACTCCCAGGGCAAAGACATCCAACAAATAGCGAAAGCACAGGGTGGTGCTCAGAAGGGAGGTTTGATCTAGGGACAAGAGCTAGTAGGCCACCAAGAAGACTAGTAGAAACTGAAGGTCCACTGTAGAGAGGATGGTCGGTGGGGGGCATCCAGGGATGGAACCCCCAGGGCACAGCTTCCTCTCCAGGGGAAGCGTAGGAGGTGAGAGACTCAAAGGAGACTTAGAAAGGGCAGTCCTAGCAGGAGCCAAGGGAAGAGGTTACTGCCACAAAAGCCAGGACAGCATGTCATGGAAATGGAGGTACCACTGTCAAAGGGGAGCATTAAGGGGTGACTTGGTGGAGAGACTGAATGTGGAAGCAGCTTTCTAGTCATGGAATGGAAGAAATGAATAGTTTGAGGAGGTTATGGGGCCAAGAGGGTGCTGCTTCACAGGTACGTCCTTATGGAGGAAGAGGCCTAAGCCCAGTTAGATGAAGAGTTGGAGCCCCAGGCAGGGAGGTACTGATTGCAAATCTCAAATGGAAAGTTGAATGCCATGTGCCGGGACTAGGGGAAGCCTTTTCTCTACTTTCTCTCTCATGTTCCCTCCATGAGCCCCAGACTCCCTACAGTACAACCAAGCTGGATCTTGAGCCCACTCCTGAGCATCCTGGCTCTTGCCTGGGTGAGTGGTGCTTCCTCTGAATATAGGAGATGAACATTTCAAGAGGTGAGGGATTTGGGGACTCAACTTCACTTAATTCATTTAAAGACATAAAAAATAAATAAAAACTCCCATAAACTAGAAAAACAAGTGCTTACGCAGATCACTGTTCTACTAGTTTCTCGAAGGTCTGGAACTCTGTAGGCAGCCAGGAATCTCCATAAAGAGAAATTACAAAAAAGTCACCCCGGAGTTGACTGCCTCCGCGGTGCCTGACCCCTCTCCACACTGGAACTGGGTGACTCCGATTGAAGTCCCTGTGCAGAAACCATGACAGATAGCAAGTGTGACTGCCTAGAGTGGCCAGAGAGACATGCTAAAAGGAGGAGGATGGAGGATGAGTGTGGGGTTACCACCTCCACGCTCTACCAGCACATGACTTCAAGCCACATTCTTTTTCAAAGTATTAAAAAAAAAAACTTCTTCCAAGCACCTCTCAGGATTATGAGGAACAAAACCAGATAATGCATCTGAAAGCACTCAAAAACCTATAATGGATCATACAAAGTGAAGACAATAAGAAAAGGAACAAAAGCCTGACCTGTGGTAGTGCAGTGGATAAAGCGTCGACCTGGGAACACTGAGGTTGCCAGTTCAAAACCCTGCACTGGTCTGGTCAAGGCACATATGGGAGTTGATGCTTCCAGCTCCTCCCCCCTTTCTCTCTCTCTCTCTCTCTCTCTCTCTCTCTCTGTGTCTCCTCTCTAAAATGAATAAATAAAAAAAAAAGAAAAAGAAAAGAAAAGGGACAAAGAAGAAAAGAAAACTCCAGGAAGAGCCTGCCACTGTGATCTGGGAGCGATGCAAAAATCTGTTTTTCCTCCCTTACTTTATTAATGATTGTTTATCTTTAGTTTTATTTGTTAATATTTATTCCTTAAAAATTTTTAAGTTAAATTTTTTGGGGTAACATTGCTTAATCATAGTATATAAGTTTCAGGTATACAAGTCTATAATACATCCTCTGTATGTAGCATAATATGCTCACAACCCAAAGACTACTCTCCTTCCGCCACCGTGTATTTGACCCCCTTTACTCTCTTCATCCCTGCCTGCATCCTTGTTCCCTCTGGTAACCACCATTCTGTTGTCTGTGTCTATGAGTTTGAAAAACCATGTCTTTTGAATAAAGCAACTCATTCCTCCTTAAAGTATGAGAAAATATCAGGAACGCAACATCATGAGTAACAATAGTCAACTATTACTTCTTTAAACAAGCCCCAAATAACAGGCAATAAATGACTCTTTCAAGATGTCATTAACACAATACTAAAAACCACACTCACATAAAACTGATCAAAATCTGCCAAGCTTTATAGTTCATAACAGTCATGCCCCATTAAAAAAAAAGTATAAATAAGCAGTTCAATGAAAAGTGGAAAGTGGAACAAGGGCAGTACCAGTATTTCTGCTGCTCCCTGAAATAGTTTTTTGGGGTCAGAAATACAGGCAGTGTGATTCGAGGTGGCCTATGGTCAGGTTAAAGATAACCGAACCAAAAATCCACAATGAGAACTACTGAAGCCTCTGAAGAGTTTTTACCATACATATATATATATATATATATATATATATATATATATATATATATATAATTACTCTAATTAGATGAATGTGTATAACCAAATGAACACTTACTTAGAAAAAGACATATAATATCCTTCTACACAACACTTAAATGTACTACACCAGTCTCTCTTGAAGCTAGACTTTGACTAAGGTGAGAATGAATTCTCAAGGTTCCCTTCCCCTCCCTTCCCTTCCCTTCCCTTCCCTTCCCTTCCCTTCCCTTCCTTTTTTCTCCCCTCCCCTCCCCTCCCCTCCCCTCCCCTCCCCTTCCCTCTCTCTTCTCGTTTCCACTTGCTTCCTTCCTTCTTTCCTTCCTTCCTACCTTCCTTTTTGAGAAAGTCATGGAGAGAGAGAAAGAGAAGCATCAATTTGTTGTTCCACTTAGTTGTACCACTAATTACTTTTTTTTTAAAAAAAATGTTTGTTTTATTGATTTTAAGAGAGAAAGGGAGACAGCAGGAGAGAGACAGGAATGTCTGTTTCTGTATGTTCCCTGATGGCAGATGGAATCAGCAACCTCTGCACTTCAGGACATTGCTCTAATCCACTGAGCTATCCAGCCAGGGCCAATTTCTTCTCATATGTGCCCTGAATGGGACTCAAACCAATGACCCTGGGATCGAGCCGACAATCTCTGTGCTCTCGGTTGATGTACTATCCGCAGAACCACCAGCCAGGTTGAGGTAGCTTTCTTAAACTGAGAGTTAAAAACCTTCTTAGGAGAAAGCTGCTCTTTACCTGTTGGCAGGCCTGGGGGCAGCATAGCACAGAGTGTATGCGAGTGGCTAGAATCAATGGACAGCTTCCTGGGCAGTCGCCCTCCATCTCCCATGAGCAGTAGACAGCCTCACTTGAAATAGTATGTCCCACCCACCAGCAGCATGGTTAAGAGCTGCAGTGTCTTACAGTCCATGTCAGACCCACTGAGCCAGAATCTGCAGGTGGTTTGTATCCATGTTGAAGTCTTGGAAGCAATGGTTAGGAGAGCACCATCACTTGGCTTTCTGTAGAGTTATTCCCACACCCAGAGGTAACAGGAAGACCAAGCAAGTTATCAAGTACTACTTTCATTTTATTATGGTTCAATTTATAACTTTTTTTTGTTTTATTTACCTTTTCTCTAGAGTAACAGAGCTGTGTGCCTTTTCTTTATCCATAAGCCTTAATTTTCCAAAGTAGTTTGGCTTCATGCTTCCATCTAATGCAATGCCAGCTTTATATACATGAAAACAATGGGGAAATGGACAATACTTTTCAAACTCAATTTTAGATATGAATATATTTGTGTGTGTGTGTGTGTGTGTGTGTGTGTGTGTGACAATTACTTGATTAGTTAGCAAACCAGTGTTTTACAGCAAGCTAGGAAGTCACTTAAAGCTGTAAGTGTAATTAGAGCCACACAGAAGGGGCCAAGGCTGGTGCCGCAGCAAGAGAAGGAAGACCATATGCCGGCAGTCCTGCTCTAGACAGGCGTTCCCCAACAGGCCTAAGGGCCTACGTTTCCAGCTGGAACAGCAGTCCCACTAACTGAGTAGCTGGCTGCACCCACAGCAATGCAAACTCCTGGAGAGTGTGGATTATGGACCTGCTATATATTGCCTGACAAATAGTAGGAGGGGGTAAAATAATATCCATGAATGAATAAATAAATGAATAGCATATAAACCCAGGTTTATCCTACAATTCTCTGCTCCTTCCCTTTCAATTACTGCAAAGGCAACAGACTTGAAGGAACCGTCAATCCATTCCTGCTTGCCAAGAAGCTACTCCCCACCCCAGATGTCTCTACCATGATTTCCATAGAGACCAATGGAGGGGTCTTTTCCCCATCACTACTCTACTTAGTATCAGCTACCTTACCTTGAAGAGACTTCTAGGGAACTTTTAGGACTTGGAAAGATTAATGCTGCACTGTCAACAACCCTTATATATACACTAAAACTAAGTGTAAGTGGTTATTTTCAACAGTTTTTAAAGTCTCTTTCTTTGGCTGCTGAAATGGACTTCGCAGAGGTTGAACTTTCTGTACCCTTTCAGTAGCTGTGATGTGGACACTTAACATTAACCCAACTGAAAAAGAAAAAACAAGAATGAGGAAAGAAAATAAAGGAGATTAGTCACAAAGATGATTAACTACTCTGAGTAAATTACATTGAGATCAGCAGACTAGGCTGGGGTGGAGAAAGGTTATGCTGGAAAAGCCAGCTCCTCTGATGTTAGAATATCTGGTTGAAGATTAACCAACCGAGAAGAATAAATGGGAAGAGGATTTATAGTAATTTGGGAGAGAAAGATAGATTAGACATGACAGCAGGTTCATACTCTTTATGCCCCCATGGTCTGAGAAATAACTTTATCAGCAAGCTCAGCAGCTCCACTGATAATTTTTCCCCCACCCCTAGAAGAGCTCTTTTTTAAATACTCTATAGAAAAACTTGGGAGGATGGAGGTGTGGTCCAGAGTGCTTTCCTTCCCATTTCAACATGATTCTTAGCCTTCAAACCCCAGCTCAAAAGCCACTCGCCTGGGAAGCCTCCCCTACTGCTACTTAGTCATTCCCTCCTCTGCACCCCCACAAGGTTTGTTTATCTCTGCCTCCTCTAGAGGGGCTTGAATTCCTGAAAAGCAAGCACTGGGTCTTAATTATCTCTAGCTCCCCATAACTTGGAACCAGAAGAAGTGACTGATAAACACGTGAGCCATGCTTGTTGGGCAGCGTGACTGCAGCACAGGAACTGGGTGACTCCGATTGAAGTCCCTGTGCAGAAATCATGACAGATAGCAAGTGTGACTACCTAGAGTAGCCAGAGAGACATGCTAAAAGGAGAGAGGAGGATGGAGGATGAGTGTGGGGTTACCACCTCCATGCTCTACCAGCACATGACTTCAAGCCACATTTTTTTTTCAAAGTATTAAAAAAAGAAACTTCTTCCAAACACCTTTCAGGATTATGAGGAACAAAACCAGATAATGCACCTGAAAGCACTCAAAAACCTATAATGGATCATACAAATTGAAGACAATAATATCAACATTTCAGAAATAAAAGGTGAGGAAAGCAGACTCTTTGTTGGATGGGTGAGTGGGTGGGTGGATGGATGGATGAAGAAGGCTCATCAACCATGAAACAGCTAACAGGAAGATAAGGAAGTGTCTGACTTCACATCTTGCCAGTCCACCCTCTCCTGTAAACATCTCCTTAAGGATTACGAATTTAGAAACGGGAAGAAATGAGTAAGGAATAGTCCCACCCAATTAACAAAATCTTATCTAATGAGTGCACATGAACAATATCCCTGGTCCAAATGATAGTAACTCCTTTCTCATGTTTACTTAGCATTTAGGTAGTATTTTAACATGTATTGATTTAGAATGCATAAGTTTAATATTTAATGTGATATCTAATAGATTTCCATCAAGACATTGAAAGAAACATCATTATAGGCAATGATTTTATTTTTAAATTTAAAGAAGAAAATGAGGTTCAAGAAGGTAAAAAAAATTTTCTTTGGGGAAAAATAGACAATAAGAGCCTTTTTTATGCTAAGTCCAACAAAACATGTAAGTTACAGCACAGGAATCAATTCTAAAGAAAATACAAAGTGTGTGCTAAAAGCTAGTTTAACAGTTTACTCTGCCAAGAGGTGAGCTGAAGGATCACATTATGAGTTTAATTTTACTAGGCAGTCTTTAAATTTAAAGTAAAGGGGAAATAAAGGTATCCATACAACTGTGCACCAAGTATGCCCTGTGTGCCCACAGAGGTCTCTTAGAAAGGAGACTTAACTTTACTGCAGCCATACTGGTAACAGTTGACAATCTGTGGAGTGAGGGGGTTCTGTACACAGAGCCTGGGTAGCAAAGCTACTTTTAAAAAGGCTTCCTGTGCTCCAGAAGGTGGCTATAAACTTGACCAGACTGCAGACGCTGTATCCTCCACCCTCACCAACTGAATGCATTAACTTTTCTACCCCTTTCCCATATGCTTTCTCACACCCCAGATACACGTGCAGCAGATGGTAGGGAACAAAGAGAGTGAGCGATAAATCAAGCAAAAAGTGGAAAACCTTGTTCTGAAGGTCTCTAAAAACAACCACCTCCAACCTCTGCTAAGATAGAAATATTTTAAGTAATCCAATGACATTAAATATAAGTAACTTCTTTTATACCATCCTTAAGAAGCAGATATTGACTTTCTGTATCACAGTATTTGGAATAACAAACTTGCATTAATCCAACTCTATTCTGTTTTCCTAGATTGAAATAACAACAGCTTTTCCTAATATCAAAAAAATATCAACACAATAATGGAGTGACTAGCAGTTCCCAGAGGATGACTTTCTGTCACATTAAACACCAAATAAATGTAGGACTCTGAGATTCCGACTTCAGGAATCAGACTGAACAAATGTATCTCATGAGCATCGAACAATAAAATGTCCTAAGTTTAAAAAAATAATCCTCTCCTTTTATAAAATCTGTTTTAATATAAACAATAGAAAGGCTATTTATGTCACTAATTCTGTCTGCACAGAAGTTCAAAGAAGCCAGGCAAAGGGTTTGGGAGAAGGACCTCCAAGAAAAGGGTGACAGTATACACAGCAGGGACACTGAGCCCAGGTCTCCCTGTTCTTTGCCTCAATACACTTTCTAAAAAACCAGGCTGCTCTGAAATAGAATAAACGTCAGAAAAGGCCACATGAGAGAAAAAACAGATCTGAAAAGAGAAGACCTGGCTGGAACACACACTTCTTCCCCTATCCCAGATGTGGATCTCAGAACAGCTTGGTTCCATGAAATTGACACATGGACAGGCACATTCACCTGAAATGCCGAATGTTGATTTTTAACATAGTATGTGCCAACTCAAAATTAATGAGTTAGTAATGCTAGGCCCTGCCCACCTAGAGCCACTTACAAGGCATCAGAGGCATGGGCCTTCTGAGCGGAAGGGAGTAGAGTAGAACCAAATTGGACAGAGCCACCCGACAGTACAGGCACACCTCACCCACCAGGCTGCCTGTGATTATGACACAGCAGCGAGGACAAACCCCTGCCACATGTGTGCTCTTGTCCCTCCCTACCCTCCAAACTGGTGTTAGGGGCTTAGCATGACCTTCAGAGACAGTGAGTCTGGGGAAACACTGTTCCTAAAAAATCAGTCCTTTCTCCGCCAGCACCACATCTAGAGAAACCCAGCAGGCAGAGCTCCAGCTGAGACAGCACCACTGACAAGTCAGAAATGCTCTGATACCATCAACTTTTGTTCTACAGCAGATACTGCTTGCTACTCAAGTAACACTTTTATCACTGAAATTTGTCAACAGCCAACAGGTTAATGACAAGCAGAGAAAATAAGGAAACAATCATAATCTTGTCTAAATTTCCAAATGGTACACTCAGTCTTTAGCAGAGCTTCGTAAATCTCAAACAACGCAGATTTAAATTTTCTGACTTCTGCAATTGATATGTTTAGACCTTTATCTTGACTTTTTAAAAAGGTTATTAAAATACTTTGAGGAATTAACTCAATACACTAATGACTCAAAAGAGTTAATGAAGTGTCCGAAGTAACTTGCAGAAGCTTAGTCATTAAAGGATGCTGGCACTTGTTTGAGTGTATGAAACCAAACAACTGGTATACACGTTTTGGTTTTAAGGAGAAGAGGCGTGGAAACAGTCCCATTATAATCTCTAGTGTTGCATCAGCAGTATGCAAATATTAGACTCTGAAAGGGTTACTTTTATTTTCTCTTTCTCTCCCATTCCTGTCCACCTAGACACACACACATGAATACAGATGAATGCACCAAGGTTTATCTGGTAGGTATGTAATCAAGTAGTTCCACCTGATCAGACTGGATATTCAATGAGGAGATAATTTGGTCATGTGATTGACTTAAAAACATTTTTAAAGTCTATATTAAAACTGTTTAAAAAACATGAACATAATGGTGGAACCTCAATTGTGATTTCTAAAAGTGCTTCAACATTCTTGAAATACCAAAGCCATTTATAGCTGGAAAATAAATGTATGTACAATATTGTTTGTCCATCTATCTACCTAAAAGTCTGTATACCAACATGTCTGAAGTTAGAAAGACCAACACTACCAAATGTTGGTGAAAATGTGGAGCAATAAAAATTCTCAAACCCGTTTTTATATTTTTTGGTGAAAGAAAGATACAAATTTGGGAAAAGGTCTAGCAATTTCTTTTGAAACTAAACATTCACCTACCCTATAATCCAGAAATTCCTCTCCTTGGTATATTCCCAAGAGCAATGACAACATATGTCCACAGAACAACTGAATGAAATGTTCATAGCAGCTATATTTACAATAGCCGAAACCCAGGAAAACTTGTCTAACAATAGAAGAAAGGGTTAACAAACTTCAGGACAGCCATACAGAAGAATACTATTCATCCATAAGAAGAAACAATCTAATGATAAAAGCAACGAAAAGATGGATCTCAAAAATCATGGTGACTAAGAGACGACAGAGTACATACTACACATTTCCATTTATATGAAGTTCTAGAGCAGGCAAACAAGTAAATTATGGTAGAAAATGTCTGAACAGTGGTTTCTCCTAAGGGATAAGGGGGCGATTTACAGAGAAGGGGCATAAGGGAACTTTCTGGAATGGTGGTAACATTTTATATTGCATGATGGAATTTGGGATTACACAGATGTATGCATGTGACAGCATAAGTTTTGTATACATATTTCCTTGTATGTAAATTGCCCTATGAGAAAAGAATCATAAAAACCTTGAGCACTAATTAATAACATGCATGCTACAGCATTGGGAGAAAAGACCACTGATATGTGAGACATACTTTAAAATGCACCAAAAAATATGGATTAATGAATAGATCAAAGGATGAATAGATAAGTAATGAAGCAAGTAAGATGTTAGTTGTATAATCTAAGTGGTGGTGAGTATGGCTACTCACTGTAAAATTCTATTTTTCTTTTTTGTATGGCTGAACATTTTCACAAAATAAGTTAAAAATAATGTTACAGTCCTATAATAATATCATTTAAACATTTATTTTCAGGATCACTGCATATGCAGAGAGGAACTAATAAGCAACTTTATTTGAGTGAAAATGATTCAAGTTTTGCAAGTTAAGTTCAAATACCAAATAAACACAAGTCAGTGTATGTTACACTCACTTCACAGTCAACAAAGCCCCAACTTGATCCCAAAGGAGAATAAGGGAATGTCATAATGTTTTACAACCAAACATACCTAAAGGACTGTTTTACAACACATCCTTCCCTAGTCCCAACTCTCTAACTGATGGTTCTAACAAGTTGCTTTTGTTATATAAACAGTTTGCCAAATACTAATGTACTTGAAACACAAGCCAGAAGAGTCTCTTGCTTCCAGCTGGGTGTAACCCTAAATCCCACCCTGCTCCACTGCACCTCCCTCAAGAGCTCATCAGAGTTATTTGTGCAACTTCTTTTCACAGGACCGAGCACAGAGCTTTGCTCTTAAGAGTTACTCAGTAAATAACTGAGCTTGTTTTCCATGGTTCAAAGGCAGGCAGGGATCACATAAGAGAAATTCTTTTGTTTTTCTGCATAAAAAATGACCAGGCCCATTAATAGCCCCTTTTTTACATTGGTAAAATGCCATAATGATTAAAATTGTGAAAAATTATCATTTGATCCTCTAATGACTTTGGGAAACTGGTGTAACTTCTCTGTGCTTCAAATTCCTCTTCTCTAATGTGAAACTGATATTTACACTTCACAGGATTGATGTGAAGATTAAATAAAATAATCCGCTCAGGCATTTAGCATCACGCCTAGCATTCAACAAGCACCCAATACATGTCAGCTGATTATTATTATTATTCCATGTCTAGGTGAAGGAAGCGGAGAGTGCCGATGACTATTACACTGATTTAACATTAAGGATAGCAAAGATACCTAAGTATTTACCATTAAAAGATTTTAAATATAGGTTATCAGAATAAAACTTACTTTCAGGTTTTCAGGGTCAAAATACAACACTGAGGAGCAGTTTAAATACAGCACTTGGTATCAAATAAGCTGCCTTAGGTTGTCACTGCGTATGAGTTCACAGAATTTAGAGCTTAGCCCATAGAGTTTGCCACCTAAAATCTCAGGGCAGAAAGGGACACAGAAGTCACTCATCCAAGCCCTTCTAAGATTCACCAAAAGGACACCCTCTGCATTCTTTTTCCGTTTTCCTCAACCTTCCCTATGGAAGGGAGATCTGCCTTGCCCACCCCTCTACCCATTGGAGCCCAGTTGATTCACCCTCTTCATGATGGCAGAATGAGCCTCATAAAGACATCTCATGCCTCGCCCCTGGAACCTGTCAATATCTTACGTTAAATGGGAAAAGGGACTGCAGAGGTTAACTAAGGTTACAGACTTTAAGACAGGGAGATTTTCCTGGACTATCCAGAAAACCCAACCAAATTACATGATCCCTTAAACACAGAGAACTTTCTCTGGTTGTGGTCAGAGACAAGGCAGAGAGACAACTGAGAGATGTGATTTGTGAGGCCTGGACGTGATGATGCCATCTTGGTAAAGGATGGGACAAAGTGATGAAGAATACAGGTGGCCTTAAGGAGTGATGATAGGCTTCAGCTGACAGCCAGCAAAGAAACAGGGGCCTAAGCCCTCTATCTGCAAGGAACTGAATTCTGACAACTTGAATGAGTTTGGAAATGACTATTCCTCAGAGACTTAAATACTAGCACAGCCCTGTTGATGCTTTGAATTTAGCCTTGTAAGACCCTAAGCAGAAATTGACCTGAGTTATGCTGTGCTCAAACTTCCCACCCAAGAACACTGTGGGATATTAATGGGTGCTGCTTCAAGCTGCTATATCTGGGGTTGGGAATCTTTTTGGCTGAGAGAGCCATGAACGCCACATATTTTAAAATGTAATTCTGTGAGAGTCATACAATATGTTTAACACTAAATACAAGTAAATGTGTACATTTTATGTAAGACCAACACTTTTAAACTACAATAAGTCTCTGAAATCTTTTTAATAACGTTGTTATGCTGTTGCTAACCAATGATGAATAATGTACTTCTTACCATTAATGCGACTTTTGGTGCTGCATGGTTTTGCTGATGGCTTTGTAGTCTGGTTGATATGTGGTTAGGTTAAGCTTCATGCAGGTGTTGAGACTTCTATCCATTAAATGTGATCATAGGTTGGTCTTAACGTTCTTTAGATGTGAGAAAGACTGTCCACATGCTTACGTAGAGCCAAACACTGTCAGTACAGCAATACTCACATGCTGCAGTGTGTGCTTTGTGACGGGAAGAGTGTTCCAAGTTTTGACAATCAGCTGGTCTGCGGGTTGAAGTTTTTTCATTTCTCCCCAGTTGGTTTGCTTGCCACCTCTGCTTGCTGTCGTGCAAGTCTTTCCAAATCTTCATTCAGTGAATTGCACTTATTCACCCACATGTCTGAGGCTTTCAGGTCAGCAGCTTGGAGCTCAAAATTTCTGATGGAGACACCGGGGATGTAACTCAGGTCAGCACTGTCCACTGCACACTCGTGTGGATGGGTGATGAACTTAAAAAGACGAGTGCGCTCACGAAATTTTCCAAAGCGCGCTCATGAAATCCTCCAAAGCGCGCTTTGAATGACTGCAGGAGCTTAGATGTGAAGCCCATTAGCTGCAGGAGATCAAGATGTTGAGCAGGGTCACTTGCTGTGCATGCATTTTTAAACTCTCCCAGTTTTTCAAAGTATAGTAAATGACCTGTTTCAATGTTGGTGATGAATAATTCCAGCTTATTTTCAAATGCAAACACTACTTATTAAAGGGATAAGATTGTATTTCCAACGCCTTGCATTTTCACAGTGAGCTGGTTCAGATGTTCAGTCATATCCATGAGATAGAACTTCAGGAGCCACTCAGTGTTAATTAATTCAGGATGCTCGACGTTTTTCATTTCAAGAAAAGTCCAGATTTCGCTAAGACAAGCCACGAAACGGCTGATCACCTTCTCTCTTGACAACCAATGCACATTGCTGTGCAGAAGCAGACCAGGATAATTATTCCCAACTTCATCCAGTAGTGTTTTAAACTGGCGATCATTTAAAGCTTGGGCAACAATAAAGTTGACCACCTGAATGACCAGCAACATCACCTCACCAAGCTGCTCGCCATACATCTGAGCACAAAGCGCCTCCTGATGTAGGATGCAGTGAAAACTTAGGATGGGTCTCTTTTCATGTTCATGAAGAAGCTCTACGAATCCTCTTTTTTTCCCCACCATGCACGGAGCACCATCAGTACACACAGAAATAAGTTTATCCATTAGTAGATTTTTTTCTTTAGCGAACTCAGTGAAAGACTTGAATAAATCCTCCCCTCTTTTTTTTTTTTTTTTTTTTTTTTTTTACAGAAACAGAGAGAGAGTCAGAGAGAGGGATAGATAGGGACAGACAGACAGGAGCGAGAGAGGTGAGAAGCATCAATCATTAGTTTTTCGTTGCTGTCGCAACACGTTAGTTGTTCATTTATTGCTTTCTCACATATCCCTTGACCGCAGGCCTTCAGCCGACCGAACAACCCCTTGCTGGAGCCAGTGACCTTGGGTCCAAGCTGACGAGCTTTTTTGCTCAAGCCAGATGAGCCAGCGCTCAAGCTGGCGAGCTCAGGGTCTCGAACCTGGGTCTTCCGCATCCCAGTCCGACGCTCTATCCACTGTGCCACCACCTGGCCAGGCGTAAATCCTCCCCTCTTGTTATCTCTTTCGTAGGCAAAACAGCAACTTTCCTCACATAGTGTGTCACCGACAGCATACCTCGTAATCATGCTGAACTGGGATAAATGGCTTATGTCTGTTGACTCATCCAAAACGAGAGAAAAGAATGGTGCTGCATTTATGTCCTTCATTTGTGTTTTCTCAATATGATTTGTCATCATGATGGTGAATGGCTTTCCATTTCTCACAGTTGCTAAAACACCAGCAAAGCTAGACGAATTCCAGTCCCCTTGTTGGGTCCAAACACAGAGTTGCTGTTGACTAGCTTGCACTCTGCACAGTAGCTCTTGACATGCTTTCTTCCTGCTGTTCCCCGCTGGATATTTTGATGCAAATGTAGTATGGCCTGTGTCAAAGTCCCGCTTTATATTTGATCGTTTCATCGATGCAATTTTATCATTGCATATTAGACACACTGCAGAACCTGCTCTCTCCACAAAGGCAAATTCCTTTGTCCATTCCTGCTGAAAAGTACGATACTCCTCATCTTTTTTCTTTTAGTCATCTTCTTCGTCAAAAGGGTTTCTACAATTAGGTAGCTGACTCCTTGATTAAAAGGAGGGAAGTTTACTTCCTGACCTCACAACGACCCATGTATGTTACACATTAACCAATAAAAATTTGGTGTTGTCCCAGAGGACAACTGTAATTGGCTCCAGCCACCCACAACCATGAACATGAGCGGTAGGAAAAGGAATGGATTGTAATACATGAGAATGTTTTATATTTTTAACATTATTATTTTAATAAAGATTTGTCTGCGAGCATGATGGATGCAGCCATCAAAAGAGCCACATCTGGCTCGCGAGCCATAGGTTCCCGACCCCTATGCTCTATGTTGGATAATCTGTGAAGGCAGCAATAGAAAACTAATGCAACAGTCCTTAAAATATCTGAGGTTCCCTAAATGGTCTCCCTGCATCTTTTCTGGTCTACACGAGTAGTTTTCAACTGCTGGTCCATAGACTGGTGCTGGTCTGTCAGAAATTTCATACTGGACCATTCAAGAGTTACCATCCTGATGTTGTATGAAGATAATAGAGTCTAAAATCACTGGGTCTATATTCTTCAGGAAGTGTTTCAACCATCTGAGTTATTCATCCAGGGCTTGTCTGCCTGGCTTTTAAAAACAATAGGCTCTGGCCTGGTGGCTCTGTGGATAAAGCATCGATGTGGTGCACCAAGGTCATAGATTCAATCCCCAATCAGGGCAGTGGAAAAGCAATGAGTGCACAACTAAACAGTACAAAGTGGAACAATGAGTTGATGCCTCTCTTTCTCTCCCTTCCCTTCTGTCTCTTTCTCCCTTCCTCTCTATCAATGTAAAAAATTAAACAACATGCCTGTGTTGTCATTTCTCCAACTGATGAACTTAGTTCAGCTCTTCCAGGGCTGAGCCTGTAATGACCGATGAGGAAGAGCTTCTGTTGGAGGGTTGTGTGACCACAGGGGCCTGCAGGTCCAGCCCGGCACTCACTAATGTCATGGAGGGATAATCATATGACAAAAGCATATAAAGCCAAGTGACCAGATTTCAAGATCTCCTTTTGATTGTGTCCTGGAGGGTCAATCAATCTTAAATCTAGTATCTAGGACCAAATACAATGACACAACAGGATCATATCCTAATCTGCTTTCTAGAATCCAGGCATTCTATGGGTAGCCCAAGATCACCCTATAAGTTTTGGTAACCAAGTCATACTTCCTATTCACTTACTACGTAATCGTGTAGTCCAGCGATTTTCAAGTGTGGTGCAAAAATCTTTAAAACATGCAATATCAGACTAGATTGTAAAAAAAAAAAAAAAAAAAAAGACAACAGTCAGCACAACAATAGCATCTGGTATGAATGAATCAAAATTATACTTATTTTTTATTTTTTTAATTTTGGTGTACCACAGAACTTTAGTAATTAGTCTGTGTGTGCCCAAGAGATGAAAAAGGTTGAACATTGCTGTTGGAGTCTCCTAAAAGATGTCTTTTTTTTAAAAAAAAATAGTTTTTTCTTTCTATTCTGCAATTTACTTTAACCGATACTTACTGATGATGCAAAGTGTTGTTTCTTTTTAACCTAAATTTTTAACCTAAGTTTTGAAACTGGTGCAAAAAGTTTTTGTTGTTGTTTTATTTTTTGGGAAAGTATAATCTTATTTTTTTTAATTTATTGACTTTATTAATTTTTAATTTTAATAGGGTGACATTAATAAATCAGGGTACATATGTTCAGAGAAAACCTCTGCAGGTTATTTTGACATTTGATTATAATGCATACCCATCACCCAAAGTCAAATTGTCTTACTTCACCTTCTATCTGGTTTTATTTGTGCCCCTCCCCTCCCCCTCCCCCTTCCCTCTCCTCCCCCTTAACCCCATCCTTCGGATAGCCAGCACACTCTTGTCCATGTCTCTGAATCTCATTTTTATGTCCCAACTATGTATGAAATCATCTATTCTTAGTTTTTTCTTATTTACTTATTTCACTCAGTATATCAATGTTATCAAGGTTCATCCATGTTGTTGTAAATTCTCCGATATTATCATTTCTTATGGCTGAGTAGTATTCCATAGTATATATGTACCAAAGCTTCTTAATCCACTCGTTCACTGAAGGACACTTAGGCTGTTTCCAGATCTTCGCTATTGTAAACAATGCTGTCACAAACATGGGGGCGCATTTCTTCTTTTCGAACAGTAATATGGTGTTCTTAGGGTATATTCCTAAAAGTGGGATAGCTGGGTCAAAAGGCAGTTCAATTTTTAATTTTTTGAGAAATCTCCATACTTTTTTCCACAGTGACTGCACCAGTCTACATTCCCACCAGCAATGCAGGAGGGTTCCCTTACCTCCACAGTGTTGTTTTTTTTTAAATCGTACCAGTGTCTATAATACTGTTTGTGTCCTCCCAAAATTTATATGTTAGAACATCATCCTTAATGTTATTATATTTGAGGGTAGTACCTTGAGAGGTGATTATTTCATGAGGTTGGAGACCACATGGATGGGATTAGTGACCTCATAAGAATACTCCACAGGAAGCTCTTTGTGAGAACATAGCAAAAAGGTGGCTGTCTATTAACCACCGCAACCAGACACCAATCTTCTGGTGCCTCAATCTTGGACTTTGCAGCCTTCAAAACTGTGAGAAATAAATTTGTTGATTATAAATCAGCCACTCTACGTTATTCTGTTATAGCAGCCTGAACGGATTCTAAAACACCCCCTTTTCACCTTTATTTCATTAAGAAAGTATAATCAATTCCCAGACAGGTACTCATCCAAATCATAAATAAAATATTATTAATAATAAGCTATAAATTATAAATGACTAATAATCAAAGAATTACAAAAAATGTTAATAATGTAACACTAAGACCCAAGTACATATGCTTCAATTATCTCTGTTAAGATAAATTTCCATTAGAAAATGTTTCCTGATGACCTTCTCTAGAAGAGGAGAGATCTAAGCTATAACTGTGGTACAAAGAAACCAAACCACATCCACACTCTAATCGCACCAGTGTAAAGAGGAAGAGAGTGAATCTTATCCATTGACACTCTGCTACTAATTACTGATTTGAAATCAGAAGTCTTACTAATCTGACTTACCTTATTGATTGAGGATAGCTTTGATCAATGTTCAGTGTCTATAATTCAGCTCTGTCAAAACTGCATTAAAAATTAATTAAAAATATTTTCCTCAATATGAATTCAATAATTTTTCCACTCAAATTCTGGGTTCAAAAAGTAAGTTCAAACAAATAAAATGTTCATCTGACTTGAAATAGCTGTCTTCCCTCATAAAGTCACTTCTCTATTCCTGTAGGGTAGCATAAAACAAAACAAAATGACAAAACAAACCAATCTTTTATATAAACTCAATACTAACTTCCAAAGTATCTTTTCCTAAGCCAGCTTTTCCGATGCCACTTGCTAGGAAAATATTTGAGTATGTATTTATACATTTTACATAAAATTAAGAATTTAAAATATTTGATGAACATACTAAATTTATATTTGCTTTTTTTTTTTAGATTTTATTTATTGATTTAGAGAGAGAGAAAGGTGGTGGGGGAGGAGCAGGAAGCATCAACTCCCATATGTGCCTTGACCTGGCAAGCCCGGGTTTCAAACAGGCACCTCAGCATTCCAGGACGACGCTTTATCCACTGCGCCACCATAGGTCAGCCCATATCTATCATCTTATCTCCCCGAGCAATTTAAGTAATATGAGCTTTACACAACTGTTTCTGTAATTATTTTATTCAGAGCATCAATTATTGGAAATCACTATAGAACCAGAATTTTCCAATCCACGTGGTTGCTACTTAAATATCTGATCATTAAAAGGGGCTTTCTTGCCTAACCTGTAGTGGGGCAGTGGGTAAACTGTTGACCTGGAATGCTGAGGTTGCCAGTTTGAGACCTTGGGCTTGCCCAGTAAAGGCACATACGAGAAGCAACTATGAACTGATGTTTCCCACTCCTTCCCCCTTCCTTTCTCTCTCTCTCTCTTCTCTCTAAAATCAATAAAAATAAATAAAAGATGTTTACTTACAACTTTTAGAAATACTCAGTGATGTGCTTAATACTTATGCTCTAGGAGGAAATAAAACTTCCTATGTCTCACAATGGATAAACTCTTGGAATATGCAGAAATAAGTATCACAGACAACTGATAACTGGACTTTTTATTATCCAAGTTTTAGTGGGTTTTATATTACTCAAGACACTCTTGCCTAATTACCTTAAAAGTATCTTAGTGATGTACTTCTTACTTTATGATTTTATTGTTCCATTTTGTTTCCCAATTGGATTGTAAAACATCATAAAGACTTCTAAATAGTCAAACTTACACAAAAATATATTGTTCCCCCTCCATGCTACCATTTTTTGTCTAATAAGTAGCACACTGTTTTCATACATCAGACACTTAATATTTAGCACATCAAGAGCAGAAAAGAAAGCCATAGCTGTAGGTGAAGGGAAATGAGGATGTGCAAGGACCATGAGTGGTACATTCTAGCTGGGGAAGATGATTTAAACTGGCAAAGAATAGGAGATAAAGTTAGAACAGGCATGGGAAAAAAGAAAGGAAGACTGTAAGGTCAGACTTAGTATGCATGTTAGTAAAAATGAAGAAAGCTTAATGAATGCTTATGAGACATGCTGGGAAGGTAAGTATAATACTTTAACAAGCAGTAAGGTCTTCAGCCTTAAAATAACTGAGGAATTCCCTCTCTTTCTGCATTATTTATCTGCCACTTGGTCAAAGCCCTAAAATTGAGAAGGTTCAAACTTCTCTCCATTCTTGAGTCCATTTCCTTGGGAAGCGACTCGAGCCAAGACACTGCATTACCCTTCTCCCAGCCCACAAGGTTTGAATACCCCACAAAATTGCTAGTGACCCCTTTAGCTGCTGTTCTGGAAGCTACCCAAATGTCATATGCCTTCCTTCTCTGGACTACACTGAACTTAATTCTTTTGCTCCCAGTGAGATGGAAAACTCACAGGACAAGCATTTGCCTAAGAGAGGCAGAGAAATACCAGAGGGGCTATGTTGAGCCTCTTACACAACACCTGGGAGGCCATTCCAAGTTGGATGGGGGACCCTATGTTACATGATATGAAGGCACTGGGGGCCTAAAATGGCATTTAATCACAACTTTCTTTTACCTCATTTATTACCAATACTGTAGATATGTTTCAACAAAACTAGAGCAAAGCTTAAAAGCAAGCAAGATTTCTAAAAGGGCCTGTGGCAAGGATTTGGGAGCTACATGTTCTCCCTTTAGGTGTGAATGATCCCACCTCTGGAAGGTACACAGAGGACTCATGCACCTTGCTTACAAATATAAGTCACATCCACTGATCTCATCAGGAAAAAACTTAGTATTTTGGTGGTTGTAGTAGGGTCCTTGAAGCAATCTTCAAGGATCCCCAACATGGCTTCAAATTGGCAAAACGTTAAAATAGATGCAAAAACTTCATGCCTTTCTCCAACTGTCACCTTCAGTGGCTTGGTCCCAAGAAGTAGCCTACACTCTACCATTAATTACCCTGTCTGTATGGGTGCAGCTTTTGTTCTAGAGGTCAGAAGCCTAGAATCATTAAAATCGGGCTAAACGTAAAGATGTTGGCAAAGCAGCAATCCTTCTGGAGGCTCCAGGGGAGAATCCTTTTCCTTGCCTTGCCCAGCTTCTAGAGCCTGCCTGCATTCCTTGGCTCATGGCCCCCTCCTCTACCTTCACTGCCATCAGTGTAACATCCTCAATCTCTGATTCTTACTCTCTGCTTCCACTGTCATATCATCTCAGACTCTACCTCCCCCTCCCTTGTAAGGATCTTTGTGATTACACTGGGTCCAGTTGATAACCCAGAATAATTTTCTCATGTCAAGATCCTTAACTTTATCAATTCTGTAATATATTCACAGGTCCCAGAAATTAGGGAATGAACATCTTTGGCAGGCCATAATTCTACCTTCCACGAAGTCTGTGTGGCTAGAGAACACCATTATCTTAGGTCACCTTTCTTCTCTCAGCTTGGGTTTCTTGGTCTCTAGAACAAGGAGTATAAACTTGACCTCCAAGATCTTTCTGATCCTATATACATACATATATCTTAATCTGAAACCATATATATAAAGTATATAAAGATGCTATATAAATGCACCTGTAAGATTACCAATGATATAGATTATAAGGTAAAGAAAGAACCTACGGGGATACCCAGATTTCAAGTCTCATTGACAAAGCACTATACGTATACTGGGTTGGAGAAGGAGGTTGGAAGTTATGGAGTTACAGCGTACTTGGTGCATTGAACTGGAAGTGTCTAGTAGCTCAATGGATGTAAAGAAATAGAATGCAAAGTCAAGAAAAGAATGAGAAAAAGTAGAGTCATCCACATAAAAGGGTTCAATTAATGAAATCTGTAAGGATTAATAAATTCTGTAAGAGATAAATAAAAGAAAAATAAAATTATTTTTAGACTGACTGAAATCCACGAGGAAGAGGAGCTAGCAAATCATCTCAAGCAGAGGCTTGATCGGAAGGCAGGATCATCTTAAACATGCTGATTGGACTGTTTATTTTAAGGAAATATTATAAACCACTTTCTAAGGTGTTTAATTGCCTCAAATTTTGCTTATTTACAAAAATAATACTTTTCTTAATGTAGAGCATACTATTATTGGGTCACACTATTGAATTTCTTAAGAAAACACCAATTCTTTCTCTTTTTTCTTTTAGGTAAGAGGTGGGGAGATAGTGAGACAGATTTCCACATGTGCACATGTGCTCTGACCAGGATCCACCTGGCAACCCATTCAGGCCATGATGCTGGAATCAACTGAGCTATTTTTAGCACCTGAGACTGATGCCCAGACCAAGCAGTGCCTGGGACCACACTTGAATCAATTGGGCCACTGTTATAGGAGGAGAAGAGGAATAGAAGGGAGAGGGGGTGGTGGAAGAAGCAGATAGTCTCTTCTGCTGTGTGTCCTGACCAGGAATCAAACCTGGGACATATATACGCTAGGCTGACACTATCCACTGAGCCAGCTGGCCAGGGCCAAAAACAATTATTGCAAACAATTAATTGGTCTATTAGAGTGCTGCAGTTTAACTTCAAAAAAAATGCATTCAGTTCCATGTTTGTTGGACCTGAATAATTTAGGCAGAACCAGGGTCTTTAAAAGTTCTGAAGTCATATTTGGTGATATCAAATGAAAATGACTTGTTTACAATTATTTATCTGTAACTTGGTCAAACTACAATAGCAATATTGGAAATATTGAACTATACTATACTTTGCATTAACATATTTCACAAAAGGTACAGAGAGTAGTTATCATAGGACAAATTCTTTCATCTAGTTTTTTAAAAATATTTATCCATGTTTCAATATATAGTATTGTACACATCTGTTGTCTGTCCAACTTATTTTCAAGTGCTTTTTTAGTATTTATCAACAATACTAAAGATGTACAGTTAAATTTACAGAGATATCATCACTAATGTGTTTAAAATGAAGACGATTAAAACTTAGTCTTTTCATTTGCCGACTATTGGTTTAGAAATCCAGGTAGCATTTGTATTATAGGACAAGTATAAACAGGATATAAAAATAATTCATCAAGTCATTTCAAAGACCTTGCCAGAAATTCCCTAGACTTTGCTATTGCTTCTGCACAGAGGTCTCACACCTGGCTTGCAATGAAGTCCGGCAGTTTCCCAGGATGTGTGCTTGTGAGCTCTACATAGACCTGGGGTCCCCAAACTTTTTATATAGGGGGCTAGTTCACTGTCCCTCAGACCGTTGGAGGGCCACCACATATAGTACTCCATACACTGACCACCAGTGAAAGAGGTGCCCCTTCTGGAAGTACGGCAGGGGCTGGATAAATGGCCTCAGGTGGCTGCAATTTGGCCCATGGGCCATAGTTTGGGGACCTCTGACTTAGACGATATGTTTTTAATATTGTATAATGTCAGCACAAGTCGGGCCTTGTGGGTTAATCCTCCTGATATGTCACTTCATGGTCTTTCATTCAAATGATCACAGTGTTCTAATAACTGAAATTTTAGTTAGGCAAAGAATAGGCCTCTCAGAGAGAAGAGAGACAGGTGACCACTCACCTCAAATGTTAGGACAGATTATAGTTTCTCTGAGATAAACAAAAAGTTAACACATCATTGTAAAACTAGACAATGAACAGCAAAGTCAAGATTATACAATAGAAGTTGGAGCTTGAAGTTATCCTTAACCTAGCTCTCACTTCTACTGGGACATAAAGAGTGCTAAGCTTCACCTGGCCTGTGGTGGCGCAGTGGATAAAGCGTTGACCTGGAACACTGAAGTCGCCAGTTTGAAACCCTGGGCTTGCCTGGTCAAGGCACATATGGGAGTTGATGTTTCCTGCTCCCCCACCCCTGTGCCCCCTTCTTTCTCTCTCCCCTCTCTAAAATGAATAAATAAAATCTAAAAAAAGAAGAAGAAAAGAATGCTAGGCTTTGAAAATACCTCCCTAAAGAGCACATCTGCATAACTTACTGCTCTTTAGGGACAGCCCCTCTATCAAGCCAGCCTAAATGTACAATTTGTAAGAAATGAAGAAAGGCAAAATTAAAATTAATACATACTTTGGAATAACAGTTTCTATAAAATTTCCAAATAAATAAATAAATAAATGGATAATATAAACACTTTAGAGCAACTTAGATGAAATACTTAATAAAAATATACAATCATATTCTAGAACTAGTTCAAATTCATGATTAGCAAAGCCTCACTGTGACAACTAACTGTTGCCTTTGAAATACTTTTGCTGATTCAAGACATCTACAGTAAAAAGAATCTGAAGCCAAACCTTAAATTTTATCTTGAATATATAAATAGCAAAGTTATGCCAAGAAATTTTGCAAGATGTTAGTTTCCTCATATAACATACTAAAGATTCATTTAATAAAGAAAATGTCATTTAGTTCCAGGAATCTAACTGGAATACTACAGTATTATGATCAGTGTGCTCTAGGTCTCTAAGCTTTTCCCAAGTAATTTCTTCTTTTTTATTAAGTGAGAGGCAGAGAGGCAGAGAGAGACTCCTGCATGTGCCCAGATGGGGATCTACCCAGCAAGCCCCCTAAGGGCAATGCTCTGCCCATCTGGGGCTGCTGTTCCGTTGCAACAAGCTATTTTAGCACCTGAGGCCAGGCCATGGAGCCATCCTCAGTGCCCAGGACCAACTTGCTCAAACTGAGCCATGGCTGCGGAAGAGAGAAGAGAGAGAGAGAGAGAGGAGAGAGAGACAGAGAGAGAGAGAGAGAGAGAGAGAGAGAGAGAGAGAGAGAGGGGAGGTGTAGAGAATTAGATGGTTGCTTCTCCTCTGTGCCCTGATCAAAAATCAAACCCAGGACTTCCACATGCCAGGTGGATGCTCTACCACTGAGCCAATCAGTCAGGGCCCCAAGTAATTTCTAAGTCCTGTTGGTACACAATATCTGTGTGTGCACAACTAATGTTCAAAGTATGATTCAAATTAGTGTCAATAATGAAAGTAAAACTCCTACAAATTAGGTTTCAGAGAAGGTAAGCTTTGAAGCTTTCTCTCTAAAACACGTGCTAACGATGATAAGCACATGTTGCACTACTGCAGAGATTTCAACTGGGCACTGCAAGAATTTTTAAAACATGCAATACCTGACTATTTAGTCAGGGTCAATGACCTCTTTTCCCTTAGACTGTCAAAACAAAGACAACAGCCAACACAACAATAGCCATCCAGTGGGAATGAACCAAAATTGTACCTATTTTTTGGTCAGATCAGGAAAATATATATATATATATATATATATATGACATGTACATTTATATATAAAATACTTTTATTATTTAAAGCAACAATGGTACCTTCAGTGTTTTTTAAATAGATTTTAGAGAGGAAGGGTTGGAGAGAGAGAAACATTGATTTGCAGTTCCACTTATTTATCCATTCATTGGTTGATTCTTGTATATGTCTTGACTAGGAATCAAACACACAACCTTGGCATATTGGAACGACTCTCTAAATAAATAAACTACCCGGACAGGGCTAAAAAATATGTTTTTTTGATGTGCCACAGAATTTTACTATTTAGTTTATGTGTGCCGTGAGATAAAAAAAGGTTGAAAATGCTGCATTATAGTATATGTATTAGCCATCTTCATCCCTTCATCATTGCAACACTGACCATGTGCAAAACAATCTACAAACCACTGTGGAAAATGCAAAGTGAAATTAGATATGGCATTTGTCTTCATTGTGTATGTGATCCAGGATAGTAGAGAAAACATGAATTTAAAAACTACATTACAAGATAAGTGTCAAGATGGTTTGAAGAACTCAGTGGGGTGAAAGAGACCTTCGAATGTCAAAGGAGATAAAATCCATTCCCACAAAAATAGTAGTAGGTCCAAATCCAGATGCTAGGTAGCGAGTCTCTGACTTTGGTGAAGGCTCTTAGGCTCAACTCTTTAAAAAGCCATCCTTATCCAATCAAGGAAGCAATCTAGGTGGAAAAATATTCCACTCAACCATCCCGTATGCTAAGATTCTCTTAGCTGTGACATTGTCTTGGCCTCACAGGTTTACCATTTTCTTCCATCTGCAGAACATTCCATTTCTGAGTTGAGTTACCTGATTTTTAACAGCAAGAGTCTGTAATATGTGGTTTCCAACCTAAACCTAGTAAGTTTTTCATGACTTTTTCTTTTCCAGTTGAGGTTAACCAAGCCTTCCCCTATTTTTCAAATACATGAACTTAATACTCTATATATCGCATCCCAAGTGCAAAATATAAAATTCAATCTCTTCTTTGGAATTAATGGCCTCCTTGAAATGCAAATATCATTCATTAAAATAGCTGATTCAAAGAGCAGTACAGCATCAATGAAGGAAACTACAATTCAACAGCAGTGATTCAATATACTAAACATTCATTTTCTACATGAAGCAAAACATGGTCTTTATGTACCCTGTCAAGGTCCCCTCTTCCATAATTTACACTACTAAATTATACACAATTCAGAATGGTCACACCATACTGTAGCTATAGCAAAAGCAATGCATAAAAGAGATGCCTGCAAATGGTGCAGTAGGGGATGGATATGTAAACCTTCAATTCAATATGAAGGCAACAAACTAAACCCAGCAGACTATGGGTAGAACCTTCCTCCCTGTCACAACATCAGGGGTGGAAGGCCATCCAAGTTCTCAGCTGCCTATCTGTTATAAGGGAAGAGGATTCGCATGAAGATGAGGATAAGGCAGGGGCTGAGCAAAAGGACACTGGATGGAGCACTTTTCGTTCCTTTTGGCTGCAGGACTGACTACACAGGACACATACCTCTTCACAAGGAAAGGACGTGGGCAAGGAGGCTGGGGCGCCAGGTGGGGTGTCTACCCAGGGTTGCAGGGGGACCCTCGCATGAGACCAGAAGGGCCCGTGGGAGTCGGCAGCAGGGTCCTGCGTTGATGCTGATGCTCCTCTGCGGTGGCCTCACTCACCCTTTTGAAAAGGCCGGCAACAGAGAAGCATTCGGATTTTTGTCCCCACAAATGAGTGCAAAGGAAGATTCGGGGTTCCTCCTCAAATAAATCTGTATGTTAAAAAACAAAAGACAGACTCCTGGCCTTTCTCAGAGGCAATCACATTACTTCCACGGCTGTAAAGCAGGTTTGCAGAGACCAAAGATTAGACAAAAGGCTGGAGCTGGCGAATATACAAACCTGGAAAGGATTGTTGTTGACTGAAAGTGATGAGGGTCTCTCAGTTCCAATTCTGTCCCCCCTTTCCAGGGGTGATTGGAAATCCCTCACGGCCTGGAGAAGACGTCGGACAGGAAGGAGGAGGAGACCCCCAAAACTTTGCCGAACTGCGGCAGGCCGGAGGCTGGCAGCAGCTGCGGACCTCGGTGTCCCGGGTTGCAGCAGCCACCCCCTCGCCATCACAACAAAAGGGTCGCAAGCAGCTTTCGCCTCCCGGCTTCTAGGACCGGAGCCGGGAAGAGAGAGCGGGCGGCGGTGACCCGGGAGCGGCCCCTGTCGCCGGGGCGAAGGAGGAGACGGAGCCGCCGCATGTCGTGTCACGGCATAAAGAAAAGGACCTTCGGATGCATACGAACACGCCACCCGAAGCAGCAAAGCTGGTGCCACCCGCGCCCCCGCCTGTCCCCTGCCGCTCGGGAGCATCTGCTCGAGGCCTCTCGGCATCCCCAGGCGAGGCCGCCCCCTCCGGAGCGCGGCGCGGGGGCTGCAGGCCCCGCTCCGGCGGCCGCGACACAATGCGGCCCGAGAGCCTCCCCGACGCCGCCTCTGCGGCAGGCCGTGGCCCACACAAAGCCCGCCGCCCGACCCCGCCGCGCACCCACCTTGGGCTCCGGCGCCTGGATCCCGCAGCGTCTTGGTCACCGCCTTCCAGACGTGGCAGCCCAGCAGGCAGAGCAGGAGCGCCGCCGACCTGCTCATCTCCGTGCGGCGGAGCCCCGGTCGTCTCGGCCTCGCAGACCACCGGGACAGAGCGGCGCGTCACGGGCGGCCGGCCGCCGCGCCTGCCTCCATGTCGCCTGGCTCCGCGCTCACCGGCCCTGCCGTCCAATTGGCCGCGCCCCCGTCCGGCGTGGCGCTGGGCTCCGCAGCCCCCGGCCGCTCCCTCCTCCGCGCACCCGGGTGGGTTCCCCGAAGCGCCAGCGCCACTGCCCCGCCCACCCATTAACCCCTTAGCGCCCTGCCCCACCCGCGGGTGGTGTCCAGGTCCAGGGTCTTGGTGCCACCTGGCGGCCACCGCGCCGCGGGGGAGAACGGTGCGCCCGGGAGCCCAGTTCCTGCTGCGCTAACCTCCCTCGCTCACATACCCTGGTGCATGCGCCCGCGAGAGCAGGGAGCGCGACCTCTGGCACCAGTATAGCCCGAATCCCCGGACTCCTTACTGCTTTGGAGAAAAACACCTGCCTTTCAGGTCTGAGGGCTTCACACCTGGTTAACTAAGGGAGGGTCTCAGGGTGTGACCTGCCTCGGTTTCCTCAGCGTAATACCATCCTGTAGCTATTCTTGTCCCCATCCACCTATCCTCCTAAGGGTAGATTTGAACCTAAAGGTAAGCAGGAATGGTATCCTAAGCCTGTATAAATTGTCACAAGCCCTCAGAGCCAGAGGGCTGACAGATGAACACCTCCAGGTTGAATTGCTCTTAGACATTTTTAGAGGGTTAGAGTGGGTAGGACATTTACCTTGGTTGAGGTCCTAGGTTTTTCTTCACTTTGTCTTCACTATACATGATCTAAGAGGTAGGTATTGTTATTCCCATTCACAGATGAGAAAAAGAGTATAATGAGAGTCAAGGAATTTGTCCTTAGCACACAGCTGGTCAGTAGCAGAGCTAAGGTTCAATCAAATACAAAAGGCTGGTCTCAAAGAAGAAGCTCCACACAAAAACCTCAGGCTTCCCTTAAGCAGAGTTACACTCACCCCTACCTGGACTTCCCATTGTCTCAATTTGCTCCTGCCTGTGTTGCTTCCTCCACACAACCCTCAGGACACACCCTTGACTCTCTCTACCCCATCTCTAACCAGCATTGCAGTGACCCCAGAACCTCTGCAGGGGACCCAGGCTCTAGGGAAATCCACACCAGATTTTCTCTGCCCAGTGCTGCCTCCAGGACACTAGGCGAGAGGAAGGTTATGACTGTAATTTCATTAATTGGGCATTAAGGCATGTATGTCAGCCACTGTACCAAAAAGAGAACGAAGGATGGCATTTGCCCTGTTGACTTATAACAGAAAAGCTATTGTGAGACACAGTGAAAACAGGAGGTGGAGAACCCCATGTGGGTTTTATTGTCACCCTCAGGAGCAATGCTACAATTTGTGCAAATTGCACATCTGCACAGGGTGACAGGTAGTCAGGAAGGTGGAAAGAAAACCCACAGTTAGGGATTGCCTAATCCCTCTTCCTTTTAACTGTCAGTGTCAAAGCCTCAAGGTCCACCTCAGAGTCAGGAGAGGAGAGCGAATAGGATGACAGTACAGCTCAGCCCTCAGTTGCAGCATGGGTGCCAGGCAACAGGAGCACAAGGAGTCCAGGTTGGCTAGATGGCCGGGTAGAAAATGACTTCATGAAGTGGGCAGTCTCAAGTTTTCAAATCACTTTTTTGGCCTAGGGAGCTGCCTCTAAGAGAAGTGACATTGAGCCCATCCCTAAGTTGAAACTACTTACTTCAAATAGTTTGAGAATGTGCCTTTTTCAAGAGACAGAAGAGACCGGGCGTGGGTGGAGGGCAGATGGGAATCAAGAACCAGGTTGATTTTAAAGAGATCACCTAGAACTCCTATAAAATCCTGAGAACTGAAATGTAAGGTCTCATTAGGGAATGATACTATTATAGTTGGGGTCCCTAAAATATGCCACTCTCACTGGACTGGAGATGTTACCTCATAACAACTTCCCTGGTAGTAGTATTGTTCTTATCCTACAGATAAACAAACAGTTTGTAAGTGAGAAATAATTTGCCCAAATATCTAGATCAGTGGTTCTTAACCTCTTTTGAGGTACCGAACCCATCAGTTTCATATGCGCATTCACCGAACCCTTCTTTAGTGATAAATAGAATATGATTTTTTCCCCCAAATTCAAGACATAGGTATGTTTCTTTACTGGTGCACAAAATGAGCCGTGCATGAACATCACCTTGCTCAAAGAACAAAACCAACAAAGTGCATGAACTTACAACAAATTACGTTATTACTTTATTCTGGCCTCCATGGCAGAGGCTTCTCCGAACCCCTAAGACCGACTCATCGAACGCCTAGGGTTCGATAGAACCCAGGTTAAGAACCACTGATCTAGATCTAATGACAGGAAACTCGATTCTCTTCACAACATTATCCCAAGGATAAATTTCATGTAAATGACTTGTTACCTCTAGCTACATCCAAATGGTTTTAAAAATCTGTTCTAATCTATGTGAAGTCTGAATCTACATAGTTAATAGTATCTAGTGAATGGTATTGTACCTATGTCAATTTCCTGGCTTTGATGATGTACTATAGTTATATAACATGTTACAAATGGGGAGAGTTGAGTGCAGAGTATCAGAGACCTGTCTGTACTATTTTTTGTAACTCCTGAATCCATAATTATTTCAAAACAAAAATATAATAAAAAACAAAACTCTGTTCTATGCCATTTTTTAAATTGATTTTTAGAGAGAGAAAGATAGAGACCGAGAGAAATATTGATTTGTTTTTCCACTTATTCATGCTGTCACTGGTTGATTCTTGTGTGTGCTCTGACTGGGGATTGAACATGCCACCTCAGCATGTCAGAACAACTCTCCAACCAATTGAACTACTCAGCCAGGGCCTATACCATTTTTTATAAGCTTTCCTGTTAACTCAAAACACTGGTGTTTATGATATTAGTATAATGTTCTAGAATTTTTAAGAGTGAGAAAACTCTTAGTAAACACTAAATGATTAGTCTGATCAAGTTTGAGACCCAATCATGATTATAGATAGTTATAATGGTTACCATTATTGTGTGTGTAACAAAATTTTTGTGGATGACAAACGCTTTGGGGGAGATTTATGTATCTTTATAGCAACACTGAGGCTTGTATAAGTAGTGTTTAAATGCTCCCTCTTTTTGCCTATACGTATTTAGAAACAGAAAGAAGGTAATACTTTGCACCAGTGCCCCCATCAACCTACAAGCCAGTCTCAATGCCAAGAAGAGAGCTGGGACCCCCATGTGCATCCTTTGATTGGATGGATGTTTTCCAGTTACTTGGGTGGGAGGCTAAGAAAGCACAAATTCTGCTAAATCACACAAACAAGTATACTTGCATATCATCTGCCCAAAGTAATGTTAGAATTAAATAATCACACTTCTTCTTTATTGGAATAAAAGAATATGGTTTATCTTTTCTCATGTTCCAATAAGCAGACTCCAACTTAGTAACTGGGGGGAAAAATCACTGCGTGAGAGGGAGTGTGTGCAGAACAATGGAAATTAGAAGTGTTCTTTCCTTCTAGAACTTTTCCTGTTGCTCTCATGAAAATCTCACATTGTTTGAATAGAGATGAATTATGACTGTAATTATTTGAAATTGCTTAGAAGTTGCCTGAATGTGCAGCATTTGATTTTAATTTGCAAATTCCCTGCCAAAAGCAGTGATGCCATATACAGAACTTTTCCTGTCTGAATTTTCCAGAGACCTTGATTTCACAGGCTCTGCATCAAGGTTTCTGAGCCCAAGATTATTTATGCTATTGAAATCTTTCCTATGGTTGTTGCCCATGTGTTGGAATTTTAATTGTCTGAATTAACTTCAAGAGACATTTTCCTTCCTTCTCCCCTTACTCCTCCCATCCCCCTGCCCCTCCGTCCCTCACCCCACCATCTGCCCCTGAGTAAAAGGTTGCCAGTGAACAACAAATTTTTTATGAAGTCCGTATAGATCAGGAAGTGTGTCACAGACATTGCGCTTCTGTTTGCTGCTGCTTTTATTAGAATTAGACAAAATGTAGCCATAGGTAGCAATGGTAAGGACTCAGTATTTTATTCAGAACCCATTTGACATTCATTTCAAAAAGAAAATGATTAAATTATTGAAAAGGAATTGCTGTATTTCTTTTAACCCTGACATTCTAGCACCTTCTCCACTTCTTGTGGCTCAGCGCCCCATAGGTCAATCTCTGTGCCTTTCCAAAAGGTTCTTTCTTTATTTTATTTTCCCTACAACCTCCTTTCTCTCATTCAGATTCTCATACAGGAACCACATCTTATTAAGGAAAAAAATTCAGTGAATGTACGTCTGATGTCAGCTTCGCGTGAGACATTACAAGTATACAGTAGCCTGCAAGTATGACTCCCGGGTCGTGTAATTTCAGATACCCTGTATGCTTTGCTCCTCTGTATGTTCCACAGTGATTATAGGAGTCCGGGACACATCCCAAGGTCTTGGCTGTTGGAAAGAATATTCAGAGGCTAGTGGCGCATCAAGAATCTGGTTGCTCAGAAATGTATTTTAGGCCAGTTTCAGTAGAGCAGGGGAAGTTTCTAGCACAACCCATTGCTGGCCATTGAATACTGTCATGTAGACAAGGAAAGCTCAAGGAGAGTGGGAAGTGAGCTTCCATAATCTACCAGAAAGAAATATGTGTTTGTGACTGCTAGGTCTGCCTTCAGAGCCTTCCAAGGGAACATCAGTCCAGCAAGGCAGAAAATAGAAAGTTTTTTTTTCCAAAGCAAACTTAAAGAGTTAGGGAGAAAACAGGAAAATAATGGAGAAGATGGAGATGGTAATTAGCATGAACTGAACTCTTTTTTGTTTTTCTGGCTCACTCTGTACCTGAAAAGAGAGGAAAGCTTCCTGGTGCTAGAGGCCCTAACTCAGTGGTTCTTAAGCTGGGTTCTATCGAACCCTAGGGGTTCAATCAGTCAGTCTCAGGGGTTCGGAGAAGCCTCTGCTGCGGAGGCCAGAATAAAGTAATAACGTAATTTGTTGTGAGTTCATGCACTTTGTTGGTTTTGTTCTTTGAGCAAGGTGATGTTCATGCACGGCTCATTTTGTGCACCAGTAAAAAACCATATACCTATGTCTTAAATTTGGAAAAAAATCATATTCTATTTATCACTAAAGAAGGGTTCAGTAAATGCGCATATGAAACTGGTGGGTTTGGTACCTCAAAAAAGGTTAAGAACCACTGCCCTAACTCTTTGAGTGGCACTTTCTTATCATTTCCTTTCATTGCCTCTGATTAAGTTTGAAGCTCTGGATCCAAGCTATCTACTGCCAGGACATTTCTTTTAATGCCCTAGTCCTGTTTAATTATTAAGCAAAGGTCTCTCCAGTGGCATTGGTGCCCGGGGCACACTTTATTGGCACCTTGGCACCCCCCTGAGTGCGTAGTATGCTTTTCTTGTTTGTCTTGGAGACCATTTGGCGCCCCTCTGTGAGTGGTACGCGGGGGGGGGGGCATGACAGACCCCCTCCTCCCCCCTTGCTATGCTTCTTGGTCTTTCCCATTAGCAGTTCCCTTCATTACAAGCCCCATAAACCTGGAAGTGGAGGTGAGGAGGTGATTTGTCTAGGCAAATAATACAGTACAGTAGGTTTAGATGCATTTACATTGGAGCACATAGCCTAGGTCAGTGGTTCTTAACCTTTTTTGAGGTACCGAACCCACCGGTATCATATGCGCATTCACCGAACCCTTCTTTAGTGATAAGTAAAATATGATTATTTTTTCCAAATTCAAGACATAGGTATATGTTTTTTTACTGGTGCACAAAATGAGCCATGTATGAACATCACCTTGCTCAAAGAACAAAACCAACAAAGTGCATGAACTTACAACAAATTACATTATTACTTTATTCTGGCCTCCATGGCAGAGGCTTCTCTGAACCCCTAAGACAGACTCATCGAATCCCTAGGGTTCGATTGAACCCAGGTTAAGAACCACTGGCCCAGGTGATCATTTTCTGTACAAAATGAAAGGGTTGAATGGGCTGGATTGCCCTGTAGTCTTCTGAAATTCCACTCTGATGAGTCTTAAGCTAGCTTGCATTGGCTGCTGGTATTCTCTTACCATCTCACCTTCTAAAGAGATGGGAACTTTGGTGGACAAAAGGAAATTCACTGGTATATAAAGTTTCATGAAAATTTTAGTAAGTATTTTATAGTTGTATTCTGCTGAAGTCTTCAGAAAGTAAATAAAAAAGACATTCTCTCCCCCCAAACACACACACACACATACATACACACACACACACACACACACACACACACACACACACACAGAGCCAACAAATAAAAATCAGCTTAGACTCCTAACTTTCCTGTCGGGGAAGTATTGGGCTAAAACCAATACTTTTCTTCAAAAATGGAAAAGGAGGGGGAGAAATCATTCCTTTATAATCCTGGAAAGGACTGGTTTTATACGAGTCCTTGGTTTTACAAATGCATTTATGTCTCAAATGTTGATTTGTAAGTTAGTGGCATTGCTCAATGTTACAAATTCTGGTTAACTCCTCTGCTCAGTAACATGTCTGAATGTAGGGCAATTTGTTCCAACCTAAATATGCCTGAACCCTTCTGCTAACAGAATGTTCATTCCTGAGAGTAATGAGTAGGGCAGAGGAAGAGAGGTTCTTTATGTAGCGGGTATATTTCTTGGTGTGATGGTTAATCTTATCTGACAACTTGATGGGCCAAGGGATATCCAAATAGCTGGTAAAATGTTATTTCTGGGGGTGTCTATGAGCATGTTTCTGGAGGAAGAGATTGGCATTTGAACTAGTAAGCTGAGTAAAGCAGATGGCCTTCACCAATGTGGGTGGGCATCATCAAATCCTTTGAAGGCCCAAATAGAACCAAAAAAGTAGAGGAAAGGCAAATTTGCTCTTGGTTTGAACTAGAACACCCATCTTCTCCTGCCCTCAGTAATCAGTGCTTTTGATTCTCAGAACTTGGGTCTCTGAACTGGGACATACATCAAGAGCTCCCCTGGTTCTCAGGCCTCCGGGACAAAGCTATATCACCAGTTTCTCCAGCTTCCAGATGGCATATCATGGGACTTCTCAACCTGTATAACCATGGAGAAAATTCCTCATAACACATCTCTCTCTCTCTCTCTCTCAGACTCTCACTAATACACTTGGGAACTATGGTTCTGCTAATGATTTGGAAATAAAGATGTGATAAATTAAAAACTTTAATAACCATGGCCTGAAAGAACATTTCCTTTTTCTGAACATTGGTTAGAGGTTCCACCAATAAGGGCTCAGTTGATGGAAAAAGAAATGTAAGTTTCTAGCCAGATGTTCTACAGGGAATTAGGTGCTCATGAAATCTGTAGAAGGGCTATAGGAGGGCCTCCAGACTGGGCCCCCAGGACTGACCTTCAGAGCTGCATGATACCTGGGGAGCTCTTCCTCAGCTCTAGTCAGGAAACTGGGGGTGTGAAGCTGCAATTGCAAAGGTTGCATTCTGGAGTCCGCACTTATGTTGGTCCAGCGACCAGGCAGCGGTGCTCCACCCTGCCCTCCTGCTCATCTCCTTCCTAGGCACAAAGAAGCTGCCACTGCAGAAAAGCCCAGAACTTTCAGGGCAGTAGCACAGAGACAACCCTGTCTTACTTTTGCTTCCAAAATCTCTACCAAGGGCATCTCATTGACAGAACCTAACTCTCACCCAAAAGACTGGCTATAAGGAAGTCAGGAAATGTCATTATTTTAAGGAATACAATACCAGGAGTTTATGATAGCATCAGAAGGAGGAGACACAGATGCCAATTTCAACTTGCCACATCACTACAGAGCCCTAGAACCTAGAGGTTGGATGATCAAGCATGAATATCACCCCAGTTCTAGGTTTAAGAATAACTGAAAACATACAGTGGCCTCTTTAGATGGTTCCAGTGTATTTTCCACATTTCTGAACATGAAATAAAATGGTAGAAATGGGATACTGGAACTCAAGGGAACTTGAAAGAACTGGTCTATCTTCTCCATGTCACAATTAAGCAGAATGAAGAGCAGTCTAGACTCACCCAACTCTGCACACACTGGCAGTTGACTTCCAGGAATCTTGTGGGAAAGCACCCTGTAGGGGATAAAATTTAATATTTCTAAATTTACCAAAAGCATTGAACAGACTGAAAGACCTTATGATATAGAGATGTTCCCTTTACCCACCTCCAAATCAGTACTTTGCTTAAAATATCCTATTTCAGAACTTTAAAAATATTTGAAACTTTTGAGAGAGAAGTGGGCTTTTTCCCACTGTAATTAATGAGAGGAGATGATAAAAGCCACCAACCTCTGGCAGCCATCTTGCCACCATGAGGTAAAACTCTAAGAAGGGAGTCAAAACAGAGTGAGCAGAATGAAAAGATAGAAAAAATGAGATGAGCCCCTGAATCCAATCAGTATCTGAGCCAGGTCTCCCTGAGATGTTTACTAGTTAAGCCAATAAACTCCTATCTCTTTCCCTTTCACAACCTTGAATTGTGCTTTCTGAATTTACAAACAAAAGAATCTGGCTCAACCAGTTGAACTGAGATAGTGGATCCCCACAGTTTGCTGGTTCTGGACGCTGCCTGCTGGATAAGGTGGCATCTACCCAACTTTCCGATGTCCATGGAGACTCTTGGGAAGGTACTTTTAGGTTATTTCCCATGTGGATAGCATCTGAGAGACACACAGGAACAAAAGTAGAAACTCTGGACATGCTGGTCAATCATTTCTTTAAATCTTCATACCGAAGGATCATTTTCTCTTTTTGTTTGTCACAGACACTGACAGTGACAGATATGCCTTTTCACTTTCAGAGTGAAAACTTGAATGTCTTTGGTGACCAAATATTCACAATCTATCATCACCTGTGAATGCCTTCTGGGTAACTGCACGGCAATAGCAGTCAGTCTTTCTGTGGGGGCAAATCACAAAATCCAGACTGAGTTTGGTAAATAGTTTATAATTCAACCATCTCTGAAAACTAAATTTCAAAATAGGAAGGTTATCTTGGCCAACAAAAATAGAAATCATCATAGAGGAGTTAATTAAACATAATAAACAGTTCAGGCGGAACAGGAAACTGCTATTTTTCCTGTCTCCAAAATTCTACTACAGGGGAAGGAAGAGCTAATCAGCAAAGAAAGAGTCAGGAACATGAGAAGAATGGGAGACTCATAGCAAAGGACTCAGTGTTTGGCACTGAAGTCACAAATTTAATCCCTGGTGGGTCTCAGCTCATGCCTGCAGGGAAGGGCAGGGAATGAAAAACTGTGTGGATCGTTATCTATAGAATCTATCACATAAAATGACAGTTATGGTTACGACTGGGATTTGTAGGTAGGTGTACCATAATACTTGTTTGATTATAAGATAATACATGTCAAAGGACTTGGAAGACTGAAAAAAAAATCAATGCAGAGAAAGATATTGTATGGCAAAAGTAGGGGACAGATGTAGGAGAGAAGGAGAAAGTGGAGGGACATGAGAAGAAGTCTTTCTCTTCTTGAGCCACAGAATTAAAGACAACTCTTTTAAGAAACCAAAAAGATCTCTGGCCAGTTGGCTCAGCGGTAGAGCCTCAACCCCGTGTGTGGAAGTCCCAGGTGTGATTCCCAGCCAGGGCACACAGGAGAAGCACCCATCTGCTTCTCTACACTTCCCCCTCTCTTTTCTCTCTGTCTCTCTCTTCCTCTCCCACAGCCACTGTCTCTCTGCCTCCCTGCTTCTCACTTCAGAAAAATATATTAAAAAAAAAAAAAAGAAAAAGAAAAAAAAAGGAAGAAACCTAAAAGAAGCCTCACTAGGCAGTGGTGTGGTGGATAGAGCATTGGCCTGGGATGCCGAGGTCCCAGTTTCAAATCCCTGAGGATTTGCCGGCTTGAGTGTGGGATCATAGACATGACCCCAAGGTTGCTGGTTTGAAGCTCAAGGTCACTGGCTTGAGCAAGGGGTCACTGGCTCAGCTGAAGCCCCCTAGCAAAGACACATATGAGAAAGCAATCAATAAACAACTAAGGAGCCGCAACAAAGAATTGATGCTTCTCATCTCTCTCCCTTCCTGTCTGTCCCTATCTGTCCTCCTACTCTCTTTCTCTCTCTCTCTCTCTCTCTCTCGCTAAAAAGAAACTAAAAAGAAAATACACTGGTCTCCAAAGACATAAATAGCACCGAGACTTGTACTAACTTAGAAAGATTCAGTGTGAAAGTGGACAAAAGATTTCCGCGGGATTTTTCCAAAATCCAAGGCTCTTCTTCTCACCACCGAATCTCACAAATTTAATGCTGACTGAGCTGAGCAGGAGACCAGGAGGGGCCACCGCTTTCTGCTATGCTCTAGGATTCCACACGTCAGGTACCATTTGAAATGTGGTATCAGTGTTGAGAACAAGACTGCCCTTTGCTAGATGTGAGGAGGCTGGGATGAGAAAACGGAGCCTTTTCTGCTTTGCTGGAACACAGGCCCATGCCCCTCCTACACAACCTGAAGATAGTCACTCACATCTGCTTGGTGCCTCCCCCACTGAGCTCGCCATCTGTCCTGTGAAAGACTTGGGGGGCCTCATGGCTGAGGAGCTGCTGAAGACACAGCTCCACAAAGGGCTCTAGGGTCCAGTCACGAGGAGTAAACCCTAGAAAACATCCTCATGCTGAGCTGGTTCTTGTTCAAAGTAGGATTGAGGAGTGATAAAAAAACATTTTTTTCCCCTATAGTTTCAACTTGTCCTGAAAATATCCATTTATGCTAAGGTCCTGAGATCTGGGGGGCGGGGGGGGGGAGGGATAATTATAAAGAGAAGAGGGCTAGAGGTAAAGAGGAAGAAAAAGAACAAATTGTGATTTCCCACTTTAATACTGTATTGCTGTATTAGACTTGCAGAAAGAGGCAGGTAAACTGGAGGGGACCTGGTGGTGGGTGCGGGGAACATCTGGGAGGAAAACTAATATAAGTTTTCTATAGCTGACCAAAAGGCAGTTAGATTTATAAGTAAGAATGAAGCTGAAGCCTGACCAGGCGGTGGCGTAGTGGATAGAGCATCGGACTGGGATGCAGAAGACCCAGGTTTGGGACCCTGAGCTCGCCAGCTTGAGTGCGGGCCCATCTGGCTTGAGCAAAAGCTCGTCAGCTTGGACCCAAGGTCGCTGGCTCCAGCAAGGGGTTGCTCAGTCGGCTGAAGGCCCAGGGTCGTGTGAGAAAGCAATCAACAGACAACTAGGGTGTCGCCTTGGCAGCGAAGAACTAATGATTGATGCTTCTTATCTCTCTCCGTTCTTGTCTGTCTGTCCCTATCTATCCCTCTCTCTGACTCTCTCTCTGTCACTGTAAAAAAAAAAAAAAATTAAAGAGTGAAGCTGAAGATACATCCTGAGTTATGGAAAGAGATGAAAACAATCTAAGAAGAAACAAAATAATTTAACCAACATTTTAGAGTACAGTCATTCAAATACCCAAGTAAATAAACTTGAGACAAGAAATTTAGCTTTAAACATCCCCCAACCGTAGCAAAATAGAAGCCAAAGCTTAACTGGTTTAGTACACTGGGAATTCTTTTTCAAGGAAATCATTGCAATACTCAGGATTTTATACAACTTCAAGAACTCCCTGACCATTTGCATAACTTTTGCCAAGTTAGTTTCTCTTTCAGACTCATTTTCCTTAGTCCTGAGAAAATGAGAAGAAAACAATTATTTTACAGGGTAGTGGAGATGACAAAATGTGATTGCATACAGAAACAAGCATTTTGCAACCTGAAAGCTCTAAACAAACAATAGTAATGACAGTCAACTACTTAATATTTTGAATTTGACGCGTCTTTGTGGAGTCACCTCCATGGGGCAGGGGAGTCGTGAGTTTTACAATAAATTTAAGAATTTAGCATTTAATTTAGACGACTAAACACTGGCCACTGATAGAAACTTCAGCACCTTGGAGTAGGCATCAGGAAAACTGTAAAAGTAAAAATTACTGTGGGCTATCTTTAGGTGGCTGCCACAAAGCACCAGGTCTGACACCAACCTACAATATTTATAATATAAGGTGAAAATAAGCATTGAAAGAAAGACAGTGTAGTTAAGTCCAAGGGGGTGTAATCAAATGCTGAGTGGCAGTGTTAAGTGCAGGAAAGGTAGGGTATTATCGTAGTTGCTCAGGCCAAAACCCATAAGTTACAGGGAGGGGAATCGGAGTTATCATTTAATACAGTGGTTCTTAACCTGGATTCTATCGAACTCTAGGGATTCGATGAGTCGGTCTCAGGGGTTCGGAGAAGCCTCTGCCCCGGAGGTCAGAATAAAGTAATACCGTAATTTGTTGTGAGTTCATCCACTTTGTTGGTTTTGTTCTTTGAGCAAGGTGATGTTCATGCACGACTCATTTTGTGCCCCAGTAAAAAAACATATACCTATGTCTTGAATTTGGAAAAAAAATCATATTTTATTTATCACTAAAGAAGGGTTCGATGAATGTGCATATGAAACTGGTGGGTTCGGTACCTCAAAAAAGGTTAAGAACCACTGGTTTAATAGGTACAGTTTCAGTTTTGTAAGTTAAAACAGGTTCCATGGATGGATGGTGGTGATGATAGCACAACAGTGGGAATGTACTTAATGCCAATGGTCTGTACTCTTAAAAATGGCTAAAATGGTAAATTTTATGCTATTTTTATTTGGCACAACTTTTTTACATCACGAAAAAAAGAAAAAAACCCAACTATGAGCACCTTTGATTCCTATATTCATTCATTAACAAGATGAGATAAAACAAGGAGAGATTTTGAGAAGATGGGAGATGAAGTTCTGGTCAATGAATGTAACTCTTTGACTCCTTGGCTGGTGACCTGGAGGCAGAGGTGTTTCGGAGTCCCATGTCTCTTCTCACTAGTGATGCCTCCAGTACAGCTTCTGTCACCAGATTCTCTACACTACTCTCATGCATTCAGACCTTGGGCCCAGGGCTATGTCCTCACTTCTCATTCCTCATCTTGGCTCTGGGTGAGAGGAATAGGGAATAGAGGAGAAAGGTATTTAGAAATCTAAAATACAAAACAATCCAGCATCCATTTCCATAACAACATGATGTAACATGCAGTTATTTGCTATTATTTCTGGACAACAGGAAAACTCAGCATGATCTTACAGATTCTGGAGGCCCATATTTTCAATATCCTGCCCCTGATGTTTCACTGTTGAACAGAAGCAAAAACAAGCAAGTGAATACTCTGGGAGCAGGATTAAAGACTTTGACCAGAAATAATTTCCCAAATCCTGTGTCAGTAGGTGATGTATAACACACGATTCTCATCCTGGCAAGTCCAAAGCTAAAACTGAAAACAAATAAACCAAAGTAGCAGCAGACCAGGAAGCCAGTGTTAAAACTTCCCATAGTTTATTACTTGAAGGGTTTTTTTAGAGAGGAGCTATAGGCTTCCCCCTTGATTCTTGTTGATAACACTGGAAACTACAGAAGGCTTAGGCATGGGCAGTAGAGCAAAACACAGAACTGGTACTTCAGGGGGATCCAGAAGCTGTTCCTACAGGAGACATGCAGTCATGAGAAGCCAGGAGGCCAGAAATGCTGTGACATACAAATGGTTCATTACCTTCAAAGGGAAGGTAAATTGCAACAGCATTTCAAGGATGTTAAAAAGTACTGTGTGTGTCTGTGTTTTTAAATTGTTTACTCGTGGTCTACTAATTCTACTCAGGAATTTTCCATGTGAAAATAATCAGTCCAATTCTCAAATCCAGAATGATTTTTAAAAAATTGCTTATAATAGCAAAGAAAACTATCAGCAACAACTTAAATGTTATAGAACTTAAATGTTATATTGATTAAATAAATGGTGATATTTTAATACAATGAAATATGAAGGCACTAATATGATGGTGGAAATCTATTTATAGATGTGAAAAGATAGATACAGCTTGGTAACATGTATCAATGCTTCAAAGAAAATATATAAACTTTAACTCTTTCTCTCTCAGAATTTTATCTTAAAAAATAACAAATATACAGTATATTCAGCACAGCATTGTTTATCATACAATGTTTACTGTTACAAACATTTCTGTAACATGACACTCTATTGAGACTGATTAAATATATTATGATATAATTATAACATGGAATATCATGCAGGCATTAAGATTATACTTTATCTTAATTTTTTTTTAATTTATTGTGTTGATGTGGTTTCAAGTGTCTCATTCAATATAACACCCTCAACCCCCCACATCATGAACCCCAGTGCCCTATGCAAAGTCTCTCCATTCCAATTTCACCCCCTTTGTTCCTCCTTCCCCCACTACTATCTCCCCTTTCCTTCTGGGACTTTCTGTCCTCTTATCTGTGTCTGTGTGTTAAGCATATATAATTTGGCTATTTCCTTCACCTACTTTGATCCTATCTTCTCATTCTCCTTCTGACAGCTATATACCGGTTCCTTGTGACCCTGCCTCTGTTTCTATTTTGTTCCTCAGCTTGTTGTGTTCATTAGATTCCATATATAAGTGAGATCATGTGATATTTGTCTTTCTCTGCCTGCCTTATTTCACTTAGCATAATTATCTCCAAGTCCATCCATGCTGTCACAAAAGGTAAGATTTTCTTCTTTTTGACAGCTCCGTAGTATTCCATTGTGTATATGTACCACAGCTATTTTTTTTTTTTTTTTTACAGGGACAGAGAGTCAGAGAGAGGGATAGATAGGGACAGACAGACAGGAATGGAGAGAGGTGAGAAGCATCAATCATTAGGTTTTCATTGCCGTTAGGACACCTTAGTTGTTCATTGATTGCTTTCTCATATGTGCCTTGACCGTGGGCTTTCAGCAGACCGAGCAACCCCTTGCTGGAGCCAGCAACCTTGGGTCCAAGCTGACGAGCTTTTGCTCAAGCCAGATGGGTGCGCGCTCAAGCTGGTGAGCTCAGGGTCTCGAACCTGGGTCCTCCACATCCCAGTCCGATGCTCTATCCACTACGCCACCACCTGGTCAGGCTGTACCACAACTATTTTATCCACTTGTCCGCTGCTGGACACTTAGGCTGTTTCCAGATCTTGGCTATTGTAGACAACGCTGTAATAAACATATGGGTGCATATCTTCCTTTGAATTAATGATTTGGGATTATATTTCTCAATGTATAAGGAACACTCTTTCAAAAAATTTGGGGTCTAAACACTGGGTGCGTCTTATACAGTGCTTGTAGATTTCTTACTTGCATTTCCTGCTTTTTCACGTGGATGAGGAGTTATATAAATATTATGATAAATAAAACTTGATTCAATATTTTTTTATATATATATTTTATTATTATTAATTCTAATGAGGTGACACCAATAAAACACGATACATATGTACAATGAAAACATCTCCAGGTTATCTTATCATTCAGTTGTGTTGCATACCCGTCACCAAAAGTCAAATTGTCTTCTGTCACCTTCTATCTGGTTTTCCCTGTGTCCCTCCCCTCCTCCCTATCTCACACTATTCCCTCCCTCCCCCCATCCCGTAACCACCACTCTCTTGTCCATGTCTCATATTCTCACTTTTATGTCCCACCTATGTATGAAACCATGCTGTTCTCAGTTTTTCTTTTTTTTTCTGATTTACTTATTTCACTCCGTATAATGTTATCAAGGTACATCCATTTTGTTATAAATGATCCGATGTCATCATTTCTTATGGCTGAGTAGTATTCCATAGTATATATGAGCCAAAGCTTTTTAATCCACTCGTCTTCTGACGGACACTTGGGCTGGTTCCAGATCTATGCTATTGTGAACAATGCTGCCACGAACATGGGGGCGCATTTCTTCTTTTCAAACAGTGCTATGGTGTTCTTAGGGTATATTCCTATAAGTGGGATAGCTGGGTCAAAAGGCAGTTCGATTTTTATTTTTCTGAGGAATCTCCAAACTGTTTTCAACAGTGGCTGCACCAGTCTGCATTCCCACCAGCAGTGCAGAAGGGTTCCCTTTACTCCACATCCTCGCCAGCACTTATTCTGTGTTGTTTTGCTGATGAGTGCCATTCTGACGGGTGTGAGGTGATATCTCATTGTGGTTTTAATTTGCATTTCTCTAATGATTAGTGATGTTGAGCATTTTTTCATATGCCTATTGGCCATCTGTATGTCCTCTTTGGAGAAATTTCTATTCATTTCTTTTGCCCATTTTTTGATTGGGTTGTTTGTCTTCCTGGTGTTGAGTTTTATAAGTTCTTTATAAATTTTAGTTATTAACCCCTTATCAGATGTGCTGTCGAATATGTTCTCCCATTGTGTGGTTTGTCTTTTTATTCTGTTCTTATTGTCTTTAGCTGTGCAAAAACTTATTAGTTTGATATAGTGCCATTTGTTTATCTTGCCTTTTACTTCATTTGCCCGTAGAGATAAATCGGCAAATATATTGCTGCTACAGATGTCAGAGATCTGGCTGCCTATGTTTTCTTCTAAGATGCTTATGGTTTCAGGACTTACGTTTAAGTCTTTTATCCATTTTGAGTTTGTTTTTGTGAATGGTGTAAGTTGATGGTCTAGTTTCATTTTATTGCAGGTAGATGTCCAATTTTCCCAACACCATTTGTTAAAGAGGCTGTCTTTACTCCATTGTATGTTCTTTCCTCCTTTGTCAAATATCAGTTGTCCATAAAGGTGTGGGTTTATTTCTGGGTCCTCTGTTCTGTTCCATTGATCTATGTACCTGTTCTTATGCCAGTACCAGGCTGTCTTGAGTATAATGGCCTTATAGTAAACCTTGATATCTGGAAGAGTGATACCACCTGCTTTATTTTTTCTTTTTAAGATTGCTGAGGCTATTCGTGTTCTTTTTTGGTTCCATATAAATTTTTGGAATATGTGTTCTATATCTTTGAAGTATGTCATTGGTATTTTAATTGGTATTGCATTGAATTTATAAATTGCTTTGGGTAATATAGACATTTTAATGATGTTTATTCTTCCTAGCCATGAGCATGGTATATGCTTCCACTTGTTTGTATCTTCCTTGATTTCTTTTATCAATGTTCTATAATTTTCCGAGTACAAGTCCTTAACCTCCTTGGTTAAATTTACTCCTAGGTACTTTATTTTTTTGGCTGCAATAGTGAAGGGGATTGTTTCCTTAATTTCTTTTGCTGACAGTTCATTGTTGGTGTATAAAAATGCCTCTGATTTCTGAGTATTAATTTTATATCCTGCCACCTTGCTGAATTCATTTATAAGGTCCAGTAGTTTTTTGACTGAGACTTTAGGGTTTTCAATATACAATATCATATCATCTGCAAATAGTGACAGTTTTACTTCTTCTTTTCCAATTTGAATGCCTTTTATTTCTTCTTCTTGTCTGATTACTGTAGCTAGGACTTCCAGAACTATGTTGAATAAGAGTGGTGAAAGTGGGCATCCCTGCCTGGTTCCTGATCTTAAGGGGATTGCTTTTAATCTTTGTCCATTTAGTATGATGTTTGCTGTTGGTTTATCGTAGATGGCCTTTATCATGTTAAGGAATGTTCCCTGTATTCCCACTTTACTGAGAGTTTTGAGCATGAATGGGTGCTGGATTTTATCAAATGCCTTTTCTGCATCTATTGAAATTATCATGTGATTTTTGTCCTTCCCTTTGTTTATGTGATGAATCACATTGATTGATTTGCGAATATTGAACCAGCCTTGCCTCTCCAGAATAAATCCCACTTGATCGTGGTGTATGATTTTTTTCATATATTGCTGGATCCGGTTGGCTAATATTTTGTTGAGAATTTTAGCGTCTAAATTCATCAGGGATATAGGCCTATAATTTTCTTTCTTTGTGTTGTCTTTGCCCGGTTTTGGGATCAGAATTATGCTCGCCTCATAAAAGGAGTTTGGAAGTCTTCCTTCCTCTTGAATTTTTTGAAATAGCTTGAGGAGGATAGGAGTTAGTTCTTCTTTGAATTTTGATAGAATTCACTTGTGAAGCCGTCAGGCCCAGGACTTTTCTTTTTTGGGAGTTTTTTGATAACTGTTTCGATCTCATTTGTTGTAATTGGTCTGTTTAGGTGTTCTGATTCTTCCAGATTGATTTTGGAAGGTTATATGATTCAAGAAATTTGTCCATTTCACCAAGATTGTCTAATTTTTTGGCATATAGTTCTTCATAGTATTTTCTTACAATGCTTTGTATTTCTGTTGTGACAGTTGTTATTTCTCCACTGTCCTTTCTAATTTTATTTATTTGAGTCCTCTCTCCTTTTTTCTTGGTGAGTCTAGTTAAAGGTTCATCAATCTTGTTTACCTTTTCAAAGAACCAGCTTCTTGTTTCATTGATCCTCTGTATTGTTTCCTTCGCCTCTATGTCATTTATTTCTGCTCTGACCTTTATTATTTCCTTCCTTCTACTTGTCTTGGGTTTTATTTGCTGTTGTTTTTCTAGTTCTTTTAGATGCAGGGTCAGGTTGCTTATTTGAGCTTTTTCTAGCTTCTTATGATATGCCTGTAGTGCAATGAACTTCCTTCTCAGAACTGCTTTTGCTGTGTCCCATAGATTTTGAGTTGATGTATGCTCATTATCATTTGTTTCTAAAAACTTTTTTAGTTCTTCTTTGATCTCAATGTTAATCCATTCATTATTTAATATCATGCTATTTAGTTTCCAAGTGTTTGAGTATTTTTCAGTTTTTCTTTTGTGGTTAATTTCTAGTTTCATGGCATTGTGATCAGAGAAAATGCTTGATATGATTTCAATCTCCTTAAATTTATTGCGACCATTTTTGTTTCCTAACATGTGGTCTATCCTAGAAAACGTACCATGAGCGCTTGAGAAGAATGTATATTCTACTGCTTTAGGGTGAAAAGTTCTGAAGATATCTATTAAATCAAGTTGATCTAGTGTATCCTTTAAGTCTGCTGTTTCTTTATTGATTTTCTTTCTTGTGGATCTATCCAGTGTTGTTAGTGGGGTATTGAAATCCCCTGCTATGATAGTATTACTGTTAATCTCGCCCTTTATATCCATCAAAGTCTGCTTTATGAATGTCGGGGCTCCTATATTTGGTGCGTAGATATTTATAATAGTTATATCTTCCTGTTGAATTGTTCCCTTTATCATTATGTACTGTCCTTCTTTTTCTCTTACTACAGCCTTTGTTTTAAAGTCCATTTTGTCAGATATAAGTACTGCTACCCCGGCTTTTTTTTCATTTCCATTTGCATGAAATATTTTTTTCCACCCTTTTACCTTCAGTTTATGTGCATCTTTTGTTTTAAGGTGTGTCTCTTGTAGACAGCATATGTATGGGTCCTGTTTCTTTATCCACGCAGCTACCCTATGTCTTTTGATTGGATCATTTAATCCATTTACATTTAAGGTTATTATTGATATGTAGTTGTTAATTGCCATTTTATTCTTTAAAGCTGTTTTTTTTGTTTTGTTGTGTTTTTTTTTTTTGCTATATTCTTTCCTCCCTTTGAACTGTTCATACCAGGCCCTTTAGAATCTCTTGCAGGATTGGTTTGGTTTTAATGAATTCCTTGAGGTTTTCTTTGTCTGGAAAGCTCTTTATTTCTCCTTCAATTTTAAACATTAGCCTTGCTGGATAGAGTAGTCTTGGTTGTAGGTTCTTGTTCTGCATTACTTTGATTATATCTTGCCATTTCCTTCTGGCCTCAAGTGTTTCTGTTGAGAAGTCCAATGTTATCCTAATGGGGGCTCCTTTGTAGGTGATAGTCTTTTTTTTCTAGCAGGTTTTAAGATTTTTTCTTTATCTATTAGCTTTGATATTTTAACTATGATGTGTCTTGGTGTAGATCTTTTTGGGTTTCTCTTTAATGGAGTTCTGTGTGCTTCTTGAACATATGGAATGTTTCCCAGCCTTAATTTAGGGAAGTTTTCTGCTATGATTTGATTGAACAAAGTTTCCATTTCCTGTCCTCTTTCCTCTTCTTCAGGCACCCCTATGATGCGAATGTTGTTTCTCTTCATGTTGTCACAGAGCTCCCTTAGAGTTTCCTCACATTTTTTGAATCTCTTTTCCTTTTTTTTCTCTGCTTCTGTATCTTTGTTTATTGTGTCCTCTAACTCGCTTATTCGATCCTCAGCGTGATTCATCCTGCTTTTAATTCCTTCCATTGTGGTCTTCAGTTCTGATACTGTATTTGTCATTTCTGTCTGGTTCTTTTTTATTATTTCAATTTCATTTTTTATACTTGTTATCTCTTTATTTAGGTGCTCATAGTGACTATCCATTGTTGCTCTAATTTCTTTGAACATCCTAACTATCATTATTCTAAATTCTGCTTCTGGTAGTTTGGTTATATCTGGTTCATTCAGGTCCTTCTCTGGGGATTTCTCTTGGTTCATTTGGTTTGCATTCCTCTGCCTGCCCATTTTATCTGTGTATAAGCGAGCTGTGGCCACTGGAGTCCAGTAGGTGTTGCCTTTGTGTTCTCTAGGTGTGTTCTGTCTGCAGGCCTGCCACCCCCTCTGCTGCTGCCTAGGGCGGTTGGGTGTGGGCGTTGCCAGCGCCGGCTCACTGCAGCTATTGCTGTGATTTCTGCCTCTCCTTTGTGGGAGGGGCTGTCACTCAAGTCACTAGCCTTAGCACCCAGGGCAGAGGTGAGCACCTTTGCTCAGCTGCGGATCCAGCCCATTTCCAGAAGCTTACGCACAGCCCCCGCAGTCAGAGCCTTCTTGCTACCGTTTCGCAGGTTGGGCGGGGCTTTTGATGTGCTCTTAGCTGTGAGCCTTTGCCCGTCCAGAATTTAGCCCCGCCCTCGAGGCCAGGGCCCTCCTGCGCAGGGACTGAAACCGAAAACCGGGGATTATTGGGCCGGGCTTGTTTGCTGGTGTGAGCTCAGCTGCTAGCTTCCGATCGTTCCGGATCCTACCCCGCCCCCACGCTCGGAGCCAGCTCGGGCACGTAGCGTGTTTCTCCGCAGTTTCTCTGGCCAGGCGGGGCGAGCAACGTGAGCTCAGCCGCGAACTTCCACTGGTCCCAGTGTCTCCCTCACCCTTGCGTTAGGAGCCCGCTCGCACACACAGATGGCACACCGCGGTTTCTCTGTCTGGGCGGGGTTGGCAGCGTGAGCTCAGCTGTGAGCCCCTCGCCTGTCCCTGGTTTTAGCCCCGTCCCCGTGGTCAGGGCCAGCTTGCGCAGTGCCGCAAAGCTGATCTCTGCCCGTATTTTTTTCCACAAGTGGGGTCACAGGCGGCCCGCAGTAAAGGACCGCTTTTGAGCATCCCCTCCACCTCTGCTGGGCTAGACTGAGCTCACACCAGTTGTGCCTCCACCCACACCGACAGGACCGCGTTTCAGCGTCCTGCTGCAACCAGACCCTTCAGCAACCCTCAGGGGGCCAGAAGTGCCCTATGTCTCCACACTGTAGGCCTGGGAGTTCCCTCCCTCTAAGCAGCTCTGCTCTAATTGCCGCAGGAGAGCTTGTTTGGCTAGTGTCCTGTCTCCCTTTGCTGGTATTGCTAGTTCCAGGGGAAATATTCGTTTTTGATTAGGGAAATGACTTAGCCCACAGGTCGGGGTGGCTGTCCCTCAGAGTGTCTGTGTGCCTTCATTTCACTCTTTGTTCCCGCTGCTCTGTTCCTCTCCTCTGTCCCAGTTCCCCAGAACCCTGGGTGCATGGTTGTGAGAGAGGCTTTCTCAGCTGTCCCTTTAAAAAGATTTTTGGGTCTGAGAAAACTCTCTCTTTTTCACAAATAGTATCCTCACTTGCTTCACAGCTCAGTACTGTCCAAATGCCTCTTCTAGGCTCTGGAACTGCAGTCTGGGGCTTGGTTCCTGGGACCCAGGTCCCTCCCTCTCCGCCAAACTCTCCTCCCACCACGCGGGTCTCTCCGGGCTGCCGTTTGCTCTGGGGAGCTGGGCAGCCCTCTTCGAGTTTTCGCTATTCCTACCAGTCTCAATGTGGCTTCTGCAGTGTTCCTTGGTTGAAGAGTCCACTTAGTTTAGTTCAAAGTTGGTTTATCCAGATGATGGTTCTTAAAATTGAGTTATAATCCATTTTGGTTCAGGGAGTTGGAAGTTGGTACGTCTTCCTGCTCCATCGCCATCTTCCCTCCTCCAGGAACCTTTTAAAGCTATAAGCGGTACAGAGCTTGTGGCTGCCTCTGCAGGACTTAGGTACACGTTGAGGGACCAAGCTGTACACGTACGCTTGCTTTTACCAGCACCGGGGGGGCAGATCAGCAAAAGACTGAAGGTTCTCTGAGACTTTCCTCCTGTTACCTCTGCTGCTGGCTGCTTGTTAGGCTTGCTCCCTAAAACAACCTCTGGCTACCTCTTGGTGGTGAGTGTGGGGAATTTTTTGTTTATATTTACATTAAGAAAAACTACTGAAATGATAACATTAGTGGGGTAATAAAATTTTTGCTTCCTGGATAGGCTTGATTGAAAGATGATTAAAAACAAAGCATTTTCAAAGTTAATTCTTTTCACAATCATAAAAGGTGATTTGGCAGCCAAAAGAAAGAAAATGGTGACATTAGGCATCAGCTAAGCGGTTTATTATTTCCATTATTTCTATAGTATTAAAATACTTAACTGAACTAAGATGCTCATGAAATTTGTTCAAAGAATCTAACACAATGATTGGAAGGTATATAAATATCCCATTAAAACTGATACTGATATAAAAGCAAATTTGATGGTTTTTTTCTCGATGGTTCCTATTGTTTGAAGGAAATTAAACTTAAAGTCACTTGAGATCAATGTTTGTTTGCTAGTATTAAAGAAATGCAAATCAAAAATAAAGTGAAGCCTGTTTGCTTATCAACTTGTTACAGATTTAAGATAAAGACAATCCTTATGCAATTGGGGCTTGAATGAATGGGCCCTCTCATCCTTTGACCATACAGCTATAGATTAAATATACATTTTGGGGAAGCTATTTGACATTACAAATCAATATTTATACACTAGAATCTTAACTGAATAAAGAATTATATAGCAAGGTCTTAAAAGAATACATACTAGAATGTCAGTAGTAACTATCTGAATGGTGAGGGTAAAAAATATTTTAATACCTTTTTTAATTTTTGAAATGATTTTCATAGAAAACAATTGGAATCAACCAAAATATCCAATGACAGGAGAAAGAATGGATAAAGTATAGAATATTCAAAGGTGGAGCATCCCTTAGAGTGTCTATGTGCCTTCATTTCACTTTTTTTTTTTTAATTTATTTTATTTTTATTTTATTCATTTTAGAGAGGAGACACAGAGTGAGAGAGAGGAGACACAGAGTGAGAGAGAGAGAGAAAGAGAGAAAGGGGGGAGGAGCTGGAAGCATCAACTCCCATATGTGCCTTGACCGAACCAGTGCAGGGTTTTGAACTGGCGACCTCAGTGTTCCCAGGTCGTCGCTTTATCCACTGCGCCACCACAGGTCAGGCTCATTTCACTTTTTATTTATATATATATATATATACACTTTTTGTTTTTCCTTTAAAAAATGGTTAGGCACTTCCCAGGTGGGAAACAGAGGGAGCCACCCACCCTCATTTCCTGGAGTCCAGTAAGTAAATGCTTGGAGTGTAGTGAGCAAAGTTGTGAGGATAGCAATAACTTAAAAAAAGGAAGAAAGAACACTTAAAGTCTCCACATCTCCATACCAAGGGACCAGAGCCAGCTGAGTGGCTCTGTTCCATGGTGACCAGAAGATAAGCCCAGGGCAGGGTTGGGTTGGGGCTCTGAGGGAGGGCTGGTGGTGCTGAAGCAGGGCACTCTTGGTGTCTCCTCTTCAGTTGTCTCATTTTCCTTCCCTTCCCTTCCCTTCCCTTCCCTTCCCTTCCCTTCCCTTCCCTTCCCTTCCCTCCCCTCCCCTCCCTCCCTCCCTCCCTCCCTCCCTCCCTTCCTTCCTTCCTTCCTTCCTTCCTTCCTTCCTTCCTTCCTTCCTTCCTTCCTTTCTTCCTCTCTTTCTTTTTTTCTTCTTTTCTTTCTTTCTTTCATTTTAGAGGGAAGAGACAATGAGAGAGAGATAGAGGGACAGAAGGACAGACAGACAGGAAGGAAGAGAGATGAGAAGTATCAACATGTAGTTGAGGCACCTTAGTTCATTTATTGCTTTCTTACATGTGCCTTGACTGGGGGGCTACAGCAGGGCGAGTGACCCCTTGCTAAAGCCAGTGACCTTGAGCCTCATGCCAGAGACCTTTGGGCTCAAACTAGCAATCATGGGGCCATGTCTCTAATCCTATGCTCAAGCCAGAAACCCTGTGCTCAAGCTGTTGAGCCCAAGCTCAAGCCAGAAACCTTGGGGTTTTGAACCTGGGACCTCAGTGTCCCAGGTCAATGCTCTATCCACTGCACCAGCACATGGTCAGGCCTGAGTCACTGCTTTTTTAAAATAAGTTTTCTGTAGTATAAAGTTCTAATTTCTAGTAAAAGAGAACTCAAAGAATCATCCATTCATTTATCCATTTATTCACTAATTCATTTAAAAAGTAGTAGAATGTTCCAAGATGGTGACAGAGTAGGCAGACATTCCGACTGCCACCTCCCAGGACCAAATTGGATTACAAATTAATTCAAGAACAATCATCTTGAAAAACCAACTTTGGACTAAAGGAAGAGGAGTTTATAACCAAGCATCCCAGAAGAAGCCACACCGACACTGGTAGGAAGGGCGAGATGAGGACAGGGCTGCCCCACCCCCAGGAGCGAGCGGCAGCTGAGTCTCTGGAGGGTCTTTCACTGCAGGGAGGGTTTGCCTGAGAGGTGTGGGTCCTCAGCCTCAGGCCTGGCACCCCAGCTTAGAGCCCCAGAACCTAGAAGAGGCACCCATACAGCATTCAGCAGTGAAAAGAGCCAAGGTTTCTGTCTGCGAGAAAGAGACAGAGCTCTCAGAGGCACAGGCTTTATCTTAAAGGGACCACATTGGAAATTTCACTCCTATCCACTTACCTGGGCTTCCGTGGGGGAAGGCTGAGAGGTCAAGAGCTGTGTGAGGAGAGTGTGAAGTTGGTGGCCCAGGGAGAGACACTGTGCGGGATGGCCACCAGCATCCCTGTGCTGAGTCATTCTCCAATACCGCAGTTGCCATCCTTCTTGGGTGAAACAGTCCCCACTAAGTGGCATCAGCCTGGGGGAAAGCCACTGCCCCACTCACTGAGTCTCTTTTGCCCCCAATCATGGAGACTGGGTCTTTCCAAGAAGCCAGGAAGCAGGGGCCATGTCAGTGACTCAGTTTTCTGACATTGAGGCTGGAGCTTTCCCTGCATGCTCCCCAGTGTATGACTGTGCTTCTGTCATACCTGAGACTCAGTAGAAACTGTCCTGACTGCAGGAAGACCACACCTCTGGGTCTCAGAGGCCACACCTACCACCTTTCCTAATTCCTGAATTGCTGCAGGCTCTAGAGCTGTGGTTCTTAACCTTTTTTTTTTTTTTAATTTCTTTTTATTTTATTCATTTTAGAGAGGAGACACAGAGTGAGAGAGAGAGAGAGAGAGAAAGAGAGAAAGAGGGGAGGAGCTGGAAGCATCAACTCCCATATGTGCCTTGACCAGACCAGTGCAGGGTTTTGAACTGGTGACCTCAGTGTTCCCAGGTCTACACTTTTATCCACTGCGCCACCACAGGTCAGGCGGTTCTTAACTTTTTGAGGTACTGAACCCACCAGTTTTATATGCGCATTCACCAAACCCTTCTTTAGTGATAAATAGAATATGATTATTTTTTCCAAATTCAAGACATAGGTATATGTTTTTTTACTGGGGCACAAAATGAGCCGTGCATGAACATCACCTTGCTCAAAGAACAAAACCAACAAGTGCATGAACTCACAACAAATTACGGTATTACTTTATTCTGGCTTCTGTGGCAGAGGCTTCTCCGAACCCCTGAGACCGACTCATCAAACCCCTGGGGTTTGATAGAACCCAGGTTAAGAACCACTGCTCTAGAGACTACCAGAAATGTTTTCAGTGGCTGAGCCCAAAAAAGCAGCTAGCAGACAGAGGCTGTAGGAGGTGGGACTCAGGGAATCTTGGCCTTTTAAGCGCACCTCTCCCCAGGCCCAGTGTGGGTAAAAAGTAACCTAGGCATGCAGCTTGGTATTTCCATGTGCACCTGGGCCTAGTAGAGGCAGCTACAAGCACTGGATTGCTTGTAGCTCAAAGAAAGTTGCTGGGGGCTAGTCATGGGCAGTGTCTTCCACTGGTCTGTGTTGGGTTTCCTCCAGGAAGGTACAGGGCTGGTACATCCAGTGGCCAGCTGTGGAGACCATCAGATCAGGAACTAACAACCCTTGCTAGTGGGGTATCATAAGGAAGGGTTCCTCAAATCTGGACCCAATGAGGCAAGATCTGCTTTCTGTGGCCAACACTGGCACAGCAGTTTATGTGCATTGGATAGGGTGGAACTTCACAGCCAGCCAGCCCAGGTGCTGGATCTCCTGCTGCACTGGGCTAGATTCCATAGGGGGAAGGGAGAGAGGTTTGGAGCACAGACATTAAATTGTGGGTCCCCAAGAGCCCATTGGTGGGTCTGTTCAAGGGGCTTAGCCACTTTCTGAGGGGGCACACTCAGCCCCAGGAGAGGATTCTCTGTCTTCCTCCTTGAGACATGATGTAAGAAATTCTGCAGAGGGGCGTATCAGCCCCAGTTGATCTGAACCTTCCACTCACCTTGCTGGGGAGAAATAAAATTTGAATATCCAGCAGTGGCTGAGGGATTAGGCTCTCAAGTAGGGGTCATTTTCCCAATACTGAGCTCCTGACCAAGAGACCCATGAAGTAGGGAGTTCCACTAATGTTATATTCCCAACCTCAGCTGCCCTAACCCACCAAGCTTTCAACCTGTAGAGGGGTTGGTTGGGTGAGGCCAGTCTGAGCCCAGACTACAGTCTTTCTACAGAGGACTCTGTGGGAAGACCAGGCAGCGATAAGAAAAGGAGAAGCTGAAAAGTAGAGGCAAATTTTATAAAGCCTGGGGCTTTTACAGAGCTGCTATCATCTCTAAGCAGGAGGAAGCTGATCCTTATATACAGGTTGGCCTCTCCCACACTACCCCGGCATAGGAAACACAGACATAAGCAGCAAACAGAGCAGTAGCTTCAGAAAGGTAGCCCACCACAGGTTACAAACAATGGCTTACACCAACCAAAGAAGATCGAGAACCAACACAACCAGTAGTAGATGGCAAACAGCACCAACCCTAGGCTCAACTAATTACACACAAATAGCACACATAAAGGAGGAGTCCAACAGGAACCAGACACTGTGGAGAATAAATATGCCAAACAGGACAGACACTGCACAGTGTCTAATACACAAGATAAAAATTGACCCTTAGAGCCAGCCACCTGAAAGGATAACTGTACCTATGAAAGGATCAACTGCATCTAATACTCACATACAAGAAGGTAAATAGTACCCTCAAGAAGCATTCCTAGAACAAGGAAATCAGGTGGCTTGAAAATTAGTACCACCAAGCCCACCTTCTTCATAAAGACACCACAACAAATTTCAAAGTCAGATAGTGGATAGTGCTAACTTATACAGAGACAAAATGGGGAGACAAAAAAATACAACCCAAATGAATCAACAAAAGAAATACCCAGAAAAAAGAAAACCTAAATGAGATGGAAGTAACCAAACTACCAGAAGCAGAGTGTAAAATAATGATTTTTAGGATGCTCAAGGACCTTAGAGCAACAATGGATGGTCATAATGAGTACCTTAATAAAGAGATAGCAAACATTAAAAAGGACATTAAAATCATAAAAAAGAGGCCTGACCTGTGGTGGCGCAGTGGATAAAGCATCAACCTGGGAACACTGAGGTCGCCAGTTCAAAACCCTGCACTGGTCTAGTCAAGGCACATATGGGAGTTGATGCTTCCAGCTCCTCCCCCCCTTTCTCTCTTTCTCTTTCTCTCTCTCTCTTACTCTGTGTCTCCTCTCTAAAATGAATAAAATAAAAAAAGATTTTTTAAAAAAAGAAAGAAAAAAAATCATAAAAAAGAAGCAGTCAGAAAGGAAAATACTATATCAGAAATAAAGACTGCACTAGAAGAAATCAACAGCAGGCTGGATAAAGCAGAGGATCAAATCAGCAATTTAGAAGATAAGACAAATGAAAGCATGAAATCAGAGCAACAAAATAAAAAGAGGCTCAAAAAGACAGAGGAAACTCTAAGAGACCTCTGTGAAAACATGAAGAGAAACAACATTCGCATCATAGGAGTTCCTGAAGAAGAAGAGAACAAACAAGGAATAGAGAACATGTTTGAATAGATCATAGCTGAAAATTTTTCTAAATTGATAAAGAAAAAGTCACACAAGTTCAAGAAGCACGCGAAGTCCCATTGAAAAGGAATCCAAGGAGGCTTACACCAAGATACATCATAACTAAAATGCCAAAGTTAAGAAACAAAGGAAAAATACTAAAAGTTGCAAGAGAAAAGCAGTTAATTACTTATAGAGGAGCCCCCATAAGAATGACATTCAACTTCTCAACAGAAACACTTGAGGCCAGAAGGGATTGTCAAGAAATATTCAAAGTGATGCAAAACAAGAACCTACAAGCAAGACTACCATTTAGAATTGAAGGAGAAATAAAAAGCTTCCCAGACAAAAAAGAGACTCAAGGAATTCATAATGACCAAACCACTACTGCAAGAAATGTTAAGAGGCCTTCTGTAAAAAGAGCAAAGGAAAAAAGAAATTGAGAGAAAGAGCATTGTAGATTTAAAGAACAAAATGGTAATAAATAAGTACATATCAATAATAAACTTAAATGTAAATGGATTAAATGCTCCAATCAAATGACATTGGATAGCTGCATGGATAAGGGATAAGAAAACAGGACCTGTACATATGCTGTCTATAAGAGACACACCTCAGAACAAAAGATACACATAGACTGAAAGTGAAGGGATGGAAAAAAGTATTTCATGCAAATGGAAATGAAAAAAAAAGCTGGTATAGCAATACTTATATCTTACAAAATAGCCTTTAAAACAAAGGCTATAGTAAGGGATAAAGAAGGTCACTAAATAATGATAAAGGGAGCAATCCAACAGAAGGATATAACTATTGTAAATATTTATGCACCTAATACAGGAGCACCTAAATATATAAAGCAGATTTTGATGAACATAAAGGGTGAGATTTACAGCAATACTATAATAGTAGGGGATTTTAATACCCCACTAACATCAATAGATAGATCCTCCGGACAGAAATTTAACAAAGAAAGAGCAGCCTTAAATGACACACTAGATCAACTAATTTATTTGATAACTTTAGAACTGTTCACTCCACAGCAGCAGAATATACATTCTTTTCAAGTGCTCCTGGTACATTCTCTAAGATAGACCACATGTTTGGACACAAAACAAGTCTCAGTAAATTTAAGAAGATTAAAATCATATAAAGCATCTTCTCTGATCACAATGGCATGAAACTAGTAATCAACTACATTAGAAAACCTGAAAAACATTCAAACACTTGGAGGCTAAAGAACATGTTATTAAATAATGAATGGGTTAACAATGAGATGAAGGAAGAAATCAAAACTTTTCTTGAAACAAATGAAAATGAATATACAACAATTCAAAATCTATGAGACACAGCAAAAGCAGTCCTAAGAGGGAAATTTATAGCATTACAGGTATACCTTAAAAGCAAGAAAAAGCTCAAATAAACAACTTAACTCTGTACCTAAAAGAACTAGAAAAAGAACAACAAATAAAGCTGAGAGGAAAAGTAGAAGGAAGGAAATAATAAAGATCAGAGTGGAAATAAATGACATAGAGTCTAAAAAAACAATACAGAAGATCAATGAAACCAAGAGCTGTTTCTTTGAACGATAGTTTTATTTATTTATTTTATTATTATTATTTTTTACAGAGACAGAGCGAGAGTCAGAGAGAGGGATAGATAGGGACAGAGAGACAGGAACAGAGAGAAATGAGAAGCATCAATCATCAGTTTTTCATTGGGACACCTTAGTTGTTCATTGATTGCTTTCTCATATGTGTCTTGACCATGGGCCTTCAGCAGACCGAGTAACCCCTTGCTCAAGCCAGTGACCTTGGGCTCAACCTGGTGAGCTTTACTCAAACCAGATGAGCCCATGCTTAAGCTGGTGACCTTGGGGTCTCAAACGTGGGTCCTCCGCATCCCAGTTCTATGCTCTATCCACTGAGCCACCGCCAGGTCAAGGAAGAGAGCTGTTTCTTTGAAAAGATAAACAAGATTGATGAAACTTTAACCAGACTCATCAAGAAAAGAGAGAGGACTCAAATAAATTAACTTAGAAATGAAAGTGGAGAAGTAACAACTGACACTACAAAAATAAAAAAAGATTGTAAGAAAATACTATGAAGATCTATATGCCAAAAAATTGGATGCCTTGGGTGAAATGGATATATTTCTAGAAACATACAATCTTCCAAAACTCAATAGAAAAGAATCAGAAAACCTAAACAGACTACAACCAATAAAATTGAAGCAGGTATCAAAATACTCCTAGCAAACAAAAGTCCTGGACCAGATGGCTTCACTGCTGAATTTTACCAAACATTCAAAGAACTAACATCTGTTCTTCTTAGGCTACTTCAAAAAATTCAAGAGGAGGGAAGACTGCCAAGTTCCTTTTAAGAGGTAAGTGTTGTCCTCATTCCAAAACCAAGTAAAGACACTAAAAAGAAAGAAAACTAGGGGCCAATATTACTGATGAACATAGATGCTAAAATTCTCAACAAAATATTAGCAAACCGGATACAGCAGTACATCAAAAAGATCATATACCATGATCAAGTGGGATTTATTATGGGGAGGCCAGGTTAGTACAATATTCACAAATCAATAAATATGATTCATCACATAAACAAAAGGAAAGAGAAAATCACATAGTTATATCAATAGATGCAGAGAAAGCTTTTGATAAAATCCAGCACCTATTTATAATAAAAATTCTCAGCAAATTGGGAATACAGGGAACACACCTCAATATAATAAAGGCCACCTATGACAAACCCACAGCCAACATTCTGCTCAACGGGTAAAAATTAAAAGCAATCCCTTTAGGATCAGGAACAAGTCAGGGATGCACCTTTCATCCCTCTTATTCAACATAGTTATGGAAGTCTTAGACACAGGAATCAGAGAAGAAGAAGAAATAAAAGGCATCCAAATTGGAAAATAAGCAAAGCTATCATTATTTGCTGATGATATGATAATGGTACATAGAAAATCCTAAAGTCTCAGTCAAAAACTACTAGGCCAGATAAATGAATTTGCCAAGGTGACAGGATATAAAATAAATGATAAAAAGATCAGTGGCATTTTAATACACCAACAATAAAGTATCAGAATGAGAAATGAAGGAAATAATCCCCCTCACTATCACAACAACAACAACAAAAAAGTACCTAGGAATAAATATAACCAAGGAGGTAAAATACTTGTACTCAGAAAATTATAAGACATTGAAAAAAAAATCAAGAAAGATACAAACAAGTAGAAATATATACCACGTTCATAGATAAGAATAAACATTATTAAAATGTCTATACTACCCAAAACACTCTATAAATTCAATACAATTTCTATTAAAGTACCAATGGCATACTTCAAAGATATAGAACAAATATTTCAAAAATTTATAAGAAACCAAAAAAGAACACGAATAGCCTCAGCAATCTTGAAAATGAAGAATAAAGTGGGAGGTATCACACTTCCTAATATCAGGTTATACTGCAAGGCCATTGTGTCTAGAACAGCTGGGTACTGCCATAAGAACAGGCATAGAGATCAAGGGAACAGAACAGAGAAACCCAGAAATATACTCACGCCTTTATGGTCAATTGATATTTGGCAAAGGAGGTAAGAGAATACAATGGAGTAAAGACAGTCTCTTTAATAAATGGTGTTGGGAAAATTGGACAGGTACATGGAAAATAAAATGAAACTAGACCAGCAACTTACACCATTTGTAAAAATAAGCTCAAAATGAATAAAATACTTAAATGTAACTCATGAAACCATAAACACCTTGGAAGAAAACATAGGCAGCAAACTCTCTGACATCTCTCAGCAATATTTTTGCCACTGTGTCTCCATGGGCAAATGAACTAAAGAACAAAATAAACAAATGGGACTATATCAAACTAAAAAGCTGCGGCACATCAAAAGGCACCATGAACAAAATAAAAAGACAACCCATACAATGGGAGAACATATACACCAATACGTCTGAGAAGGGGTTAATAACCAAAATTTATAAAGAACTTCTAAAACTCAATACTAGGCAGGTAAACAACCCAATTAAAAAATGGGTAAAGGAATTGAACAGACACTTCTCCAAAAAGGACATACAGATGGCCAATAGGCATATGAAAATACGTTCAACATACCTAGAGAAAAGCAAATTAAAACCACAATGAGTACCACCTCACACCTGTCAGAATGGTGCTCATTAATAAGTCAACACACAATAAGTGCCGTCAAGGGTGTGGACAAAAGAGAACCCTCCTGCATTGCTGGTGGGAATGTGGACTCCTGCAGCCACTGTAGAAAATAGTGTGGCATTTCCTCAAACAATTAAAAATGGAACTGCCTTTTGATCCAGCTATTTCACTTTTAGGAATATATCCTAAGAATCCTAAAACACTAATTCAAAAGAAGATATACAACCCCATGTTTATTGCAGCATTGTTTACAATAGTTAAGATCTGGAAGCAGCCCAAGTGTCTGTTAGTGGATGAGTGGATAAAAAAAAAATGCTGTGGTACATATACACAATGGAATACTACAGAGCTGTGTAAAAGAAGGAAATCTTACCTTTTGCAATGGTATGGATGGACCTGGAAATTATTTTGCTAAGTGAAATAAGCCAGTCAGAGAAAGACAAGTATCATATGATCTCACTTATATGTGGAATCTAATGAACAAGGTGAACTAAGGAACAGAATAGAGGCAGAGGTGGGGTCACAGGGAACAGAGGGACAGCTGTCAGAGGGAAGGGGAATGAGGGGATGGGATCAGAGAAGGTGAAGGGATTAGTGAAATTATATATACATAACACAGATACAGATCATAAGACAGCAAATTTCAGAGGAAAGCAGGGAGGGAATTTGGGGGAGGGGTCAAAGAGAGTGTAATGGGGGGCACATGCTTGGGGGTTGAGGGAGTTATATTGAATGGGACACTTGAATCCATGTTAACATAATAAATTAAAATTAATTAAAAATAATAAATTTAAAAGAAGTAGTATTGAACTTTTACTATCATGAGTGAGAGTGAGAAGAGAAATGAGGCAGGTTTTTTTTTTTTTTTTTTCCCCCTCAAGATTTTGGTGCTTGACAGGGGGAAGGAATAAGGGAATATATTAAAAAAAAAAGCTTCCCAATTTGATCGTATAAAAACAATGGGAAGATAGTCTTTATTAATGTCTGTCCTTTTCTAGATGAAATCTTAACATTGGTAAATATCATTTGATTTAATGTCATTTAATTGAATAAATACATCTTGAAGACCTATGAGGGTGAGTCTTTGGCAATGAACTAGGCAATGTTCTGGTGAGAACATCAGAGGGCTGGCAAATTGAATTTAGATTTCTCTGTACACCCAGCCCTGCCCCACTGTGAATTGCCAGGGTTCATGAGAAAACCAAATTTAAGGAATTTAGGATGGCACACACAAGATCATTATGTTCTCCAGGTTTATTTTGTCTTTTCCAGGTGCATAAAGTACTTTCTATTATCCCAAATTATTCCTGTGATAGCATAAAACATTTAATTGAACTGTCAGTACCTGTCATTACTAGTGTCTTGGCTAGGTTTCTAAGTGAAATTTCCCTTATGCTATCCTCTATAAAACAAAATATTTAAGGTCCGGGTAGGTTGGTTCAGTGGTACAGCATCAGCCTGGCATGTGGATGTCCCGGGTTCAATTCCCCATCAGGGCACACAGGAGAAGTGACCATTTGTTTTCTACACTTCCCACTCCCTCTTCTCTTTCTCTCTCTCCCCCTCCTGCAGCCATGGCTCGATTGGTTCGAGCACATTGGCCCTGGGAACTGAGGATGGCTCTGTGGAGCCTCCACCTCAGGTACTAAAAATAGGTTGGTTGGGAGCATGGCCCAGATGGGCAGAGCATTAGCCCCAGAGGGGGGTTGCCAGAGGGGGGTTGCCAGGTGGACCCCAGTTGGGGCACATTTTGGAGTCTGTCTCTTTATCTCCTCTCCTCTCACTTGGAAAAGAAGAAAAAAAACCCAGAATATTTAAGAGTTGGCTGGTTTTGTGTCTTGCTGAATATTCATTGAGATAAGCTGTATTTCTTTGAAATGGAAAATACTGTTTATACTTCCCACTGGACTTTAGATGATAGTTTCAGTATTTCAGTAGTTGCTGAAATTTGTGATTTCTCTTGAATGAATCCTTTTGTTTTGATGGCTCTCCTTATATAAATCATTTTTATTTTCTTTGGAGACTCTTGCTAGCAAAAGTACTTGTTAATATTAGAATAATTTCTTACCCCAGTTGGGAGGAAAATAACTGCTAATCTCCTCTCTCTTTTTGGCATCTAAATATGAAGAAAGAGTACAGCACTTGCCCTAGAATTGTAGACTCCATCTTTGGAAAACTAAAAAACACAAAACATTTTTATTGACTCCTGGGAATTCAGAATGCTCCTCAAACACTGTTTTGTTTGTTTGTTTGTTTTTTTAAGTTCAATTCTTTTTTTTTTTTTTTTTACAGGGACAGAGAGAGAGTCAGAGAGAGGGATAGACAGACAGGGACAGAGAGTAATGAGAAGCATCAATCATTAGTTTTTCGTTGCTGTTGCGACACCATAGTTGTTCATTGATTGCTCTCTCACATGTGCCTTGACCTCGGGCCTTCAGCAGACCGAGCCACCCCTTGCTGGAGCCAGCGACCTTGGGTCCAAGCTGGCCAGCTTTTGCTCAAGCCAGATGGGCCCGCGCTCAAGCTGGCGACCTCAGGGTCTCAAACCTGAGTCTTCCGCATCCCAGTCCAATGCTCTATCCACTGCGCCACTGCCTGGTCAGGCAACACTGTTTTTATTACAGGGAATTTCCCATTATTTTCTAAATTAAGGCATAGGTTTTCCTCTTATACTAATAATTTACTCCACTTTTTAATTTTATAATTTAATTATAAAATATTGTATTGCTTTAGTTATGCTGTTAGATGATTCAATATTTAGTTTAACTTCTTTTTATATGAAATAAAACAACTATTTTGACTTACATGAATGGTAGTTTGTGAATAAGAGAAAGCAAATTAGAAAACACAAACCAAGAAACAGAAGACTGTTGTTTAGGTAGTTTATGCTTGTTATCCCTAAACCTGGCTTCCAAGCAATACTGACATAAACTGTCCCTAACAATGGGACATAAAGACAGTTCTGCATCCAGCTCCAACCTAGTGATTTTCCCTCCCACCAACAATTCTCAGACACCCATCAGGTGTCCTACAACTCAACTCAATACTCACATAATCTACCCAAAGATAATGTCAGATCTCACAGGTTAAGGGCTCAATCCTACAAGACTCCCACGTCCATTCCTTGCCCCCCACAAACACACACTTTGGATGCTAGTCACAATTCAGGTTGTCACCTGTGTTTCTAACCAACTGGTGATAAAGTAGAGGCTCTAAAGATCTCCTCTTTGGGTCTGATTAATATTTGCTAGAGTGGCTCACAGAACTTAGGGAAACATTTTACTTAGTAGATTACTGATGTATTATTCTAAAAGGCTATAACTCAGGAACAACCACATGGAAGAGATGCACAGGGAAAGGCATGGGGAAGGACATGGAGCTGTCATAACATCTTTGGAGTAACATTCTTCCAGCACCTCAACATATTCACCAGCCCAGAAGCTCTTTGAACTACTCCCTGGTTTAATGAGTTTTTAATCAGGACGTTCCTCTGTGGTAGTCTGCTCTGGCTGCCATAACAAAATACTACAGATTGGGCGGCTTAAACAAGAAAAATTTATATTCTCATGGTTCTAGAGTTTAGAAATCTAAGATCAAGTTGTCATCAGGGTTGGTGCCATTGAGGTCTTCCTTTTGGTTTGCAGATGGCTGTCTTCTTGCTGCCTCTCCGCGTGGTTGTCCCTTTGTGTATGGGAGCACCCTCCCCCAACCAGTGTATCACTGTACATTCTACCCTCTTTTAATGTGGATGCCCATCAGCTTGGACTAAGGCCCACCGTAACAGTCTTATTTAACTTAGTTACCTCTTTAAAGGCCCTATCTCCAAATGCAGTCACATTCTCAGGTCTGGTGGTTAGGGCTTTGCCATTTGAGTTTTGGATTTATGTGAACTTAACAGGCCGCTGGATACAAGTTCAGAATATAATTATCAATTGCATTTCTATATGTTAGCAATTAACAATAAGAAAATGAAATTAAAAATGGATTTTAAAATACCAAACTTGTAAAATACACTGTAATATCTAAAAGATGTGTGTAATGTTTGCACTAAAAACTACAAAGTATTGCTGAGAGAAATGAAGGTATACATTCATGGCTTGAAGATTCAATGTCATCAATTCTTTTTTTTTTTTTTTTTTTTTTTTTTTTTTTAGGTGAGAGGAGGGGAGATAGTGAAGCAGACACCCATATGCACCCTGACCGGATCCACCTGGCAATCCCATCTGGGGCCAGTGCTCAGGTACAGAGCCATTTTCAGTGCTTGAGGCTAATGCACTCCAACAGAGACATCCTCAGCATCCAGGGCCACACTTGAACCAATCAAGCCACTAGCTGTGGGAAGGGAAGAAGGAGAGAAGAGAGAGAGAGGAAGGGGGTAAGAAGCAGATGGTCGCTTTTCCTGTGTGCCCAGACCAGGAATTGAACCTAGGACATCCACATGCCAGGCTGATGCTCCATCCATTGAGCCACACCAGTCAGAGCATGTTGTCAATTCATCTGAAATTGACCCATCGATGCAATGCAACCCAATTAAAATTCAAGCAGAGTTTGTTAGTTTTTGGTGAAAATTGACAATCTGGTTCTAAAATTTACATGGAAATGCAAAGAACCTAGAATAGCCAAGCCAGTCTTTTAAAAGGAGTATATAACAAACACATATATCATCAGAAACCAATTTACTATATAATTCTAAGACACCGGGCTGTACTGGCATAGGGAAAGTCAAGCAGATTAGTGGAACAGATCAGAGAATCCAGAAACAGACCCAAACACAGTTTACTAACTACTCGATTTATTGCAGAATCTCTACTGAAACTCAGAAGGAAAAGGAGAACCTTCTAAAAAAAAAAATGCTTGATCAAGTGGCTATCAATATAAGAAAAATAAAGTATTTCTCTTCATTACTATATCCCAAATTCAATCGAATACTATTGTATACCTAAATATGACAGGTTAAAATAATAAGATTTAGGACAATAGCATACGATAATATCTTCATGACCTTCAAACAAGAAATGATTTCTTTTTATTTTATTTATTTTAGAGAGGAGACACAGAGTGAGAGAGAGAGAGAGAGAGAGAAAGAGAGAAAGGGGGGAGGAGCTGGAAGCATCAACTCCCATATATACCTTGACCAGACCAGTGCAGGGTTTTGAACTGGTGACCTCAGTGTTCCCAGGTCGACGCTTTATCCACTGTACCACCACAGGTCAGGCCAAGGAATGATTTCTTAAACAGAAAATTGGACTACATTAAAGTTAAGAACTTTTGCTCGCCATAAGAAACCATTTGAAAGCCAAAAGAGCAATCTGTGAATAGTACACAATATTTACAACACATATAATCTAATAAGTGGTTTACTTTTCAAATATATTAAGAACTACTACAAATCAATAAGGAAAATACATATATACACACAACCCAATAAGCAAATGGGCTTGAGCAGGCACCTCAAAAAAATAAAAGAGTATATGTACCTAAATGGTCAATAAATATGTGCTCATCTTACTATTAAGCAGGTAAAGTAAAATTGAAACCACGGTGTAGTAGTTTGGTATATGTGCCAAAATGGTCAAAATTAAAAAGACAACATTTGGTGTTTCTATCTCTCACATGCTGTTGGTGGGGATGTAAATTGCAACAATCACTTTGGGAAACGGTCACTATTTTCTGAAATGAAAGAAACATGGGCATTCCCTATGAGTAGGTGATCATGTTCTGGTTTTTCCCTAACATTTTTGGCTTGTGCATATTTTCTTAGAATGCTCTTTAGTTTAGCATTTGTCTTAGACTTCTTCATTTTAAAACAAATTATGTTTAATAGTTGCATTAAAATAAGGCAGAAAAGGTTTAGTGAACTTCTTTCCTCTTCCAGCTTCTGCCAGGACCTTGTACATGAGATGTCTAAACAGTTGAGTTCACACTTGAACACATTGTTAAATCTTTATGGCAACCAGAGATAACACACTTTGCTTTTCCCAACTCTCTCCTGATGCCACATAACTAAAATTTCCCTTTGATGGATAGCATGAAGAGTGCTTTAAAAACATTCAGGGACACAGAAATCTAGGGAGAACTATCTTCTCAGTTTTGAATTGTAGTAGAAAAAGTTCTTGCCCCTGCTGCCCCTGCTAGCCCTACTGCCCCTGGTATAATACTAGCCAGTTGTACCATGGCCCTTACCCATTGACCTTTAATAAGCATGAAGCCCATAAATGGCCATATTGTGTGGTCAGTGGGAAAGTTGAGAAACTATAAGTTAGAAGTATCTGAAATATGTGCAAGAAATAGAAGCTGAGCTCTCCTGTTAAAGAGTGAATCAAGGCCCTTGCCAGTTAGCTCAGTTGGTAAGAGCATTGTCCCAAGACACTAAGGGTGTGGGTTTGATCCCTGATCAGGGCACATATGCTAAGCGATCAATAAATGCACAACTAAATGGAACAACAAATGAATGCTTTCCTCTCTTTCTCTCTCAAATCAACTTTTTAAAAAAAGAGTGAATTGAGAGTAGTGTAAATGCTCTTACAATGGTGGTTTTGTTATGTATTGTATGGTGTAAATCTACAATAGTTCATCTATTTATGTCATTATTTGATAAAAATATTAAGTACTGTTTTAGTTTCTCAAGGAAGATGATGATAAATGTATTATTTTCACAAATATTTGTTGACATTGTGGGGTGATATCACTGACCACAGACAAATGTACTGAAGAAATATATATAAAGTGGTAGGTATTTTAAAAGGGCTGTTAGCATCCATAAAAGGTTGATTATATATATATATATATGGAGTGATATATATAATCACTCCATGAAGCATGACTAGAAATTGAGATTAAATAGCCCTGACCCCGGTTGACTCAGTGGATAGGGTGTCAGCCCGGAGTGCGGACATCTCGGGTTTGATCTCTGGTCAGGGCACACATGAGAAGCAACCATCTACTTCTCTTTCCCTCCCTCTCTGCCTTCTCTCTCTCCTCCCATCTCACTGCCAGTGGTTCTATTGGTTCAAGCATCAGCCCCAGGAGTTAAGAATAGATCAATTGATTTGAACATCAGCCCCTATTGTTCTATCCTACCATCTCTCCTCCTCTCACTTAAAAAAAAAGATCAATGACCATTGCAAATTAATTTTGTTCATTTATTAATTTCACATTTTCTTGTGCAAACACAATTTGAAATGATAGTGTCAGTGTGTTCTCTCTATTAGCAGAACAAGAAGAACTTTTGAACAGTTAAATGATAATAGTTATTATAGTAGTGTCATTGATACCTCCAATAGAAAATCAATTACTTCAATAATGGTTGAATTTTTATCTCTAATTCACAGAGTCAAAGTAAAGATTCTAAAACTCATTCTATCAAAGGAAACTGTATGACATGGTGGTGAATGCTTTTATAGGTTTGTTTAAAATATTCAACACTGAATATTTTTGTGGTGATAATACAAATACAAATTTTGGTATTGCATTGAGGTTAAAACAATATTCTTATTAACAAGAAACCTATGGAGTAGCAATGTAGTTGAAAGTGGTTGTGGCCCACAAATAATGTGTTAATGTGTCAAAAGATGTGCTATTCTTTTGCACATTAAAAAGTACTATCAAAAGAGTGAAAAGACAACCCAAAGAGTTGGAGAAAATATTTTCAAATCATATATCTGATAAGGTATTAATAGCCAGGTTATATAAAGAATTCTTACAACTTAACAAAAAACCAGCCAACCCAATTAAAAAACCGGCAAAAGACTTGTATATAGATGTCTCCAAAGAAGATATAAATATCATCAATAAGCCCATGAAAAAATCCTCAACATAACTAGTAATTAGAGAAATGCAAATAAAAATCCCAATGAGATTCATTTCACACCCACTGGGATGACTGTTATAAAAAATACAAAAATGGAAAATAGCAATTAGATTTCTTGTGCTTTGCTGATGGGATATGAAATGGTATAGCTATGATAAAAAAAAACAGTATGGCAGGACCTCAAAAAACTTAAATACAGAATTATAATATGATCCAGAAATTCTACTTCTGGGTATATACTCCCAAAAATTGAAACCAGGGACTTAAACAGATGATATCTGTAAACTAATGTTCACAGCAGCATTATTCATAACAGCCTAAAGTTGGAAACAATCCAAGTGTTCATCAGTAGATGAATGAATGAACAAAGTGTGATATCTACATACAATGGAATGTTGTTGAGCCTAAAAAGGAATGAAACTCTGATACATGCTAGAACATGGATTAACCTTGAAAACTTAGTTTAGCATTGAACTAATAAATAAACCATACATAAAAGAAGAAATATTATATGATTCCACTATTATGAGATACCGATAATAGGCAAATTCATAGAGACAAAAAGTAGAATGGAAGTTACCAGTCAAAAGAGTGAGGGAAGGTTGGAAAGTTATCTTTTTTTTTTTTTTTTTTTTTTTTTTTACAGAGACAGAGAGGGAGTCAGAGAGAGGGATAGATAGGGACAGACAGACAGGAAGGGAGAGAGATGAGAAGCATCAATCATCAATTATTTGTTGTGGCACTTTAGTTGTTCACTGATTGCTCTCTCATATGTGCCTTGACCATGGGCCTTCAGCAGATTGAGTAACCCCTTGCTCAAGCAAACAACCTTGGGTTCAAGCCAGTGAGATTTTTGCTCAAACCAGATGAGTCTGTGCTCAAGCTGGCGACCTCGGGGTCTCGAATGTGGGTCCTCCACATCCCAGTCCGATGCTCTATCCACTGTGCCACCGCCTGGTCAGGCAGAAAGTTATCATTTAATGGGTACAGAATTTTTATTTGGTAAATAGTTTGCTCAATAGTATGAATGCACTTAATGCCACTGAATTGTGTAGTTAAAACAGTAAATTTTAAGTTATGTGTATTTTACCACAATAAAAAATGTGCTATTCTACCACCTAAGTAGAAGCTGTACTTGTCTAAATGTTACATATACGTATCTATATAGATATGTGTATATATTCTTTTGATATTTGCTATTCATTATTAATCAGGCTTGAGAAATACCTGAACATTTAATTTTACTTTTCAAATTAACCTAATACCTGAAATTAGTATTAGAAAAGGAGCCTCTATAGTTTGGTTGAATTTTGTTCAGAATATATTTAAAATCTTAATCCAGCACCTGGCCAGGTAGCTTGGTTGGTTAGAGCAGTGTCCAGATATGCCAAGGTTGCAGGTTCCATCCTGGTCAGGGCACATACAAGAATCAACCAGTGAATGCATAAATTAGTAAAACAACAGATTGATGCTTCTCTCTTCTTGTTTCTCTCAAATCAGTGGAAAAAACTAAAATACATATAAATATGTTTAAAAAAATACTTGATGTGGTTAAAACTCTAATGTACATATGTGAATATGTACCAAGAATAGTTATTGCTTTTGAAAAATTATAGATTAAAATGAGTATTTAAAGAATTTTACTGTATTACGTATGGATATATACTATTTCAATATTTTAGAAGGGACCTATTTTTGAAAATCAGTTTTGAAAATCTTTGTATAGATCTATCAATTTAGTAAGCCAATTTGGTGATCAATAAATAAATTTAAATTATTGTTAATATCATTCTTCACTCTTAAAAGTGTACTGGTTTAGATGACTAAAATATATGTATAGTCACTCTAACTGTGACTTTGCAATTCTACTTTAGGGATAGGTCCAGCTGAAATGTGTACATATAAGACACATGCAAGAATGCTTATTTGTCATAACTTCAAACTGGAAACAACCAAATAATCAAAAATAGAATGGATAAGCAGCTATGGATACACTTTAAGATAATCGGCAAGGCTTTCAGACCACCTCCCTGTGGTTCTTCCCTCAGTGTCTAAGATACACTGCTAGCACCTTTCTTAGTACTTATGAGAACTCTGAGGCCTGTGCCTTAATCCTGACTATTCCACCTGGTCAAGACTTCTGGATGGAGCCATACACAAAGCTGAGTGTGAATTCAGTTCACTGAGCAGTCACTGCTCTGTTTTCCGTTTCTCCCCAGGTCTTTGTCTAATCCTGCCATTGGAGATGCAGTTTTGCAACAACTGGCTAGGCCAGATCCCACTTCAGTCTTGGAGAGCTGGGGCTAGGCTTTTAGTGTTTTGCTGTCCCTCTAGATCAGCTCAGTAAATAGAAGGAATAGGACAGTCTCACAAAGAAGAACTTTATGTTTCCTTACCAGATGACTTCTATTCTTATTTCCAGCTTGGATCATGACTCTGTCTTTCATTCTTCCAAGTAACAAAGTGAAAAGCATCAGCACCTTCTGTGAAGCCCTGGGAAGAGACAAGGATAATTTCCAAAGGTGGCTAAGGCAGAGGGGAGAGGGGGCTGCGGAAACTACCACTGCCCTTCCTCAACAGTGAGTTTAACTTCCTCAAGTGCTACTGCCTTCCCAGGTTTCTTTACTGAGAAAACCTCTTTCTTAAAAAATTTAAAATTTAAGCTGAAAAACATACTGGTGACTTACCATCCTTTCCAGAAATGGAAAAATTAATGTTTGAAGAGGCGACATGATTTGCCTTTTCAGTATCACCTTAGTGGTTCTAATGCTGGTGGCTGAGGCCAGGCAAGTTCACATTGGATTCGGGCAGATGGTAGAGGAATTGTGGAGCCAGAAAACATCAGGCCATAACCGTTTATTTATTGAAGGCTTGCCAGGACAGGTGAGCAAACAAACAAACAAACAAAAGAAGAAAAGAGCTAATAAACAAAGGAAATCTGCTATTCACAGTAAGGGCAAGAGAGCAAGGAAAACCGCACCTCATGGTGGCAGGAGAGCGATCTGAAAGAATGGCTTCCCAGGGGAAGCACCCATAGCCTTATATAGGCTATGTGCACTTGCCTCTGCCACGTGCTCATGTACTAATCAAGCAAAGTGCTTGCAGGTGCTTGCAGCTGGTAAGCCCACGAGCAAGCCTAACACAGCTGCCTCACATGGTAAAGTCAAGACCGAGTGATGTGCAGGAAGCCTGAGCACTTGCAGCAGCTTTAGGGGTCAATGGGCTCCCTGTTCAGATGGAGCCATATTGAAACCAGCTGGGCAGTAAGTATTTACACCACAGAAGTAGGAAATGCTGCACCCCCAGGAGGCTGATTGTTAAGCCTTTGCCAGTGCGTCTCTCCTTAGCACCCCTAAATTCCACTTGCCAGTGTGCCTCTCCTTAGCACCCTAAATTCCACTTTATGCCACACCATTCTGAAATAAGTCATTTTAAGATTGTCTTTTGGTAAGCAATTAGTATAGTAGTTTGTAAACAACAAAATAAAACCTTACTGTGGGGCAGCTGTGTCAGGCTTGCTCGCTGGCCCACCAGCTGCAAGCACTTTGCCTGATTGGTTCATAAGCATGTGGCAGCGCCATGCGTGTATGGCCTAGATAAGGCTATGGGTGCTTGCACTCAGGAGGAAATTGAGGATGGTGGATTGTGGATTGCCTGGTGAGGGGCCATTCTTGCTGTTTGTTTGCCTGACCTCATCTGCCATTGAACAACCTGATTAAACAAGAATGGCCCAATGCTTTTTGGCTCCACAGTTTTTCTATCTGCCTGGTTCCAATATGGACCTGCCTGGCCTTGGCCACCAGCATTACACTTTCCATTTGAAATACTTTTACACCATGGCTATGTGTGGGACAGCTGTATTAGGCTTGCTTGTGGGGTTACCAGCTGCAAGCACTTTGCTTGATTGGTTAGTGCTGGAGTACGTGGCAGAGGCACGTGCTCATAGCCTATATATGGCTATGGGTGCTTCTCCTGGATGGTGATTCTCCCAGATCGCTCTCCTACCACATGAGGTGCGGTTTTTCTTGCTACCTTCCCCTTACTGAGAACAGCAGATTTTCCTCTGTTCACTAGCTCTTTCCCTCTCGTTGTTTATTTGCTCACCTGTCCTGGCGAGCCTCCATTTCTAATAAATGGGTATGGTCTGACGCTTTCTGGCTCCACAGTTCCTCTACCTTCTGTCCGAATTCAATGGGAACCTGCCTGGCCTCTACCACTGACATTACACTATGTTACATGTTCCACTTGACTACTTTAATTAGTGTTAATGGATAAAATTAATACATCAGTTACAAAAGCTTTTCCGAGGTAGTATACTTTTATATTTCATGCTTCACATCAGCCTACTTACTTTTTCTATACCTTGGGACATTTCTGTGTAAAATTATTGAGGGCTCAGCAGATGGCGCTGCTACACTGCCTTTTTAGTCAGTTTTCAGAATTCATGCTTTCTGGGACACTCATCAGAAACTTGTAATATTCTTAGAACAGGGGTTGAGAGAGAAACCCAGATCTCTTAACCTAGTTCCAAGCAGGTACCAACTAAGATCCTAAGTCTCCCTTGTTATTTTTCAAATCTTTTAAAATTCTATGCCTCGAGTAAGTAGAGATACTGTCTAAACATCTATCCCTTAGGCATTTATCTTTAACACCTCTCATCAGATGATCTGAAGGTGTTATGCTACTATTTTCTCTCCAGGTCCTACAATTCAAATGGGTAAATAAATCCCCTCCTCACAAATTCTTTATTATTTTTTTCTACATGTAAAACAACAAAGTCCAGAGAAAAGCCATTTTACTCTGAAAATTGAGTTTTGCTGGCCAGAAAACTGCCTTTCAATTTTTAAAATACCACTAACATTAAAAAATAACAAAAACTCTATATGATGAGTGAATAAAGCTGCTTGGTAGCAGCATCTTTCCTGCCACCTCTAGGTCTATCACTGGAGCGGTTGATAAGGCACCTTGTTCCGTTATTTTCTTTTGTCTAACATATTATTAAAATTTCAGGGATACAGTGATATTAGAGAAATGGTGGCATGAGAGATACTCTTCTTCATCTCTCCCCCTTAAATTTCAACAAGTTCTACAACTCTATGCAGGGAAAAATACCCAGATGAACCTGAAATATACACACACCAGATAGACAAAGGTATGGTCATGCAAGAAGGTGGGCAAAGCACAGAAGAAAAAATAATACCAGAGGACTGAGTCTTTGTCCTTCCTCACGGACCTGGGGGTGGGAGGCACTGTTTGGGCAGGCTTTGTCCCAGACCTGAAATAGCCAGGAAAAGAGTCTAGGGGGAAGGAGCAGAGTAAAGAGCAAAGACCAAGAATGGGGAGCAGGGTCACTTCCCGGTGTCTGCTGCACCCATGATTTCAGGGCTAAGTTATTACAGGTATGGAGTGCACACACAGTCATTGGCAAGCTCCCACAAACTGCAACTAAATAGCTTGTGAAGATCGGCCCACAGGACACTGGGGTGTGCCTGATATACCCATCCGACCTTTAGCCTTGTGGCGCCAGACGCGCTTGATCTTGGATCTGGGATCTGTGCCCCACCAGCTCTGAAGCTAGGCAAGGGCTTGTCAGAAGGAGTTTAGCAAGTGTGGACTGAAGCCCCTGATCTGTGATTTCTGCTGCAGCTGCTCCCAAAACTCAGGGACACCGGCTTGTGGTACACACCCCAGGCCCAGCCCAGGGCTGTGTGCCTGGAGAGTTTAGAGTGATATTGGAGGACGGACTGGACTCTGACACCACAGCCTCCCGGTTCCTCATTGCTCCCCTTGCTGCGAAAACAGCAGTGGTGGCAGATCCCCCTCCACTAGGTCCCTAAGCTGCTCTCTCTGGTGAGAGTGGGGGCGGGGGAGGGCACATCTCCTGTGGGGATGGACGGGGGGAGGGCACTGGAGGACTCCTGGTCAGCCAGTACCAGTATCATAAAATAACAAAGCCCTAGCAATAAGCCTCTCCTACCAACACGACAACTCTGCCTTCATCATTAAAAAGGTGACAGCTAGGCCTTAACACATGGGTCGGGAACCTTTTTAGCTGAGGGAGCCATGAATGCCACATATTTTAAAATGTAATTCCATGAGAGCCATACAATATGTTTAACACTAAATACAAGTAAATGTGTACATTTTATGTAAGACCAACACATTTAAAGTAAATAGGTCTCTGAATTCTTTTTAATAACATTATTATGCTGTTGCTAACCAATGATGAATAAAGTACTTCTTACCATTAATGCAACTTCTGGTGCTGCATGGTTTTGCTGATGGCTTCGTAATCTGGTTGATACATGGTGAGGTTAAGCTTCATGCAGGCGTTGAGACTTCCCTCTAGTCAATGTGATCGTAGGTTGGTCTTAACGTTCTTTAGATGTGAGAAAGACTGCTAACATGCATACGTAGAGCCAAACATTGTCAGTACAGCAATACTCACATGCTGCAGTGTGTGGTATGTGACAGGAAGAGTGTTCCAAGTTTTGACAATCAGCTGGTTCGTGGGTTGAAGTTTTTTCATTTCTCCCCACTTGTGTTTGCTCGCCAACTCTGCTTGCTATTGTGCAAATCTTTCCAAATTCTCATTCAGTGACTTAAACTTAATCACCCACATGTCTGAGCCTTTAGGTCAGCAGCTTGTAGTTCAAAATCTCTGACGAAGACACCAAGGATGTAACTCAGGTCAGCGCTGTCCACTGCACATTCGTGTGGATGGGAGATAAACTTAAAAAGACGAGTGCACTCATGAAATTCCCCAAAGCGCAGTTTGAATGACTGCAGGAGATTAGATGTGAAGCCCACTAGCTGCTGGAGATCAAGATGTTGAGCAGGGCTTGATCAGGTGGTGGCACAGTGGATAGAGCATCGGACTGGGATGCAGAAGACCCAGGTTTGAGACCCCGAGCTCACCAGCTTGAGTGCGGGCCCATCTGGCTTGAGAAAAAAGCTTGCCAGTTTGGACCCAAGGTCACTGGCTCCAGCAAGGGAATGCTCAGTCTGACGAAGGCCCGTGGTCAAGGCACATATGAGAAAGCAATCAATTAACAACTATGGTGTCGCAATGGCAAGGAAAAACTAATGATTGATGCTTCTCACCTCTCTCCATTCCTGTCTGTCTGTCCCTATCTAGCCCTCTCTCTGATTCTCTTTCTATTCCTGTAAAAAAAAAAAAAAAAAAAAAAAAAAAGAGAGATGTTGAGCAGGGTCACTAGCTGTGCATGCATCTTTAAACTCTCCCAGTTTTTCAAAGTGCAGTAAACGACCTGTTTCAATGTCTGTGATAAAGAGTTCCAGCTTGTTTTCAAGTGCAAACACTGCTTGTTGAAGGGATAAGATTGTATTTTCAATGTCTTGCATTTTCACATTGAGTGGGTTCAGTTGTTCAGTCATGTCCATGAGATAGAACTTCAGGAGCCACTAAGTGTTAGCTAACTCAGGATGCTCGACGATTTTCATTTCAAGAAAAGTCCGGATTTCACTCAGACAAGCCAAGCTGCGAAATGGCTGAGCACCTTCCCTCTTAACAACCAATGCACATTGCTGTGCAGAAGCAGACCAGGATAATTATTCCCAACTTCATCCAGCAGTGTTTTAAATTGGCGATCACTTAAAGCTCGGGCAACAATAAAGTTGACCACCCAAATGACCAGCAACATCACCTCACCAAGCTGCTTGCTACACATCTGAGCACAAAGCGCCTCCTGATGTAGGATGCAGTGAAAACTTAGGATGGGTCTCTTTTCATGTTCACGAAGAAATGCTACAAATTCTCTGTTTTTCTCCACCATACATAGAGCACCATCAGTACACACCGAAATAAGTTTATCCATCGCTAGATTTTTTTCTTTAGTAAACGCAGTGAAAGACTTGAATAAATCCTCCCCTCTTGTTGTCTCTTTCATAGGCAAAACAGCAAGACTTTCCTCATGTAGTGTGTCACCGACAACATACCTTGCAATCATGTGGAACTGGGATAAATGGCTTACATCTTTTTACTCATCCAAAGCGAGAGAAAAGAATGGTGCTGCATTTATGTCCTTCACTTGTGTTGCCTCAATTTGATTTGCCATCATGATTGTACAAGCGTGAACAGTTCTTGCTGACAGAGGCATGTCTTTTATTTGTTTGATTATCTTGTCTTTATCCAAAAAGTCATCAAAAAGTTCATTGGCAACATCAAGCATGAATGTTTTGGCATACTTCCTATCTGTGAATGGCTTTCTGTTTCTCACAATTGCTAAAGCGCCAACAAAGCTAGCCAAATTCCAGTCACCTTGTTGGGTCCAAACACGGAGTTACTGCTGACTAGCTTGCACTCTGTACAGTAGCTCTTGACATGCTTTCTTCCTGCTGTCTGCTGCTGGGTATTTTGATGCAAATGTAGTATTGTGTGTGTCGAAGTGCTGCTTTATATTTGACCATTTCTTTGAGCAACTTTATCATTGTATACTAGACATACTGCAGAACCTGCTCTCTCCACAAAGGTGGATTCCTCTGTCTGTTCCTGCTGAAAAGTACGATACTCCTCATCTTTTTTTCTTTTAGCCATCTTCTTCGTCAAAAGGGTTTCTGCAATTAGTTAGCTGACTACTTGATTAAAAGGAGGGAAGTTTACTTTCTGATCTCACAACGACCCGTGTGCATTACGCATTATCCAATAAAAATTTGGTGTTGTCCCGGAGGACAGCTGTGATTGGCTCCAGTCACCGGCAACCATGAACATTAGCAGTAGGAAATGAACGGATTGTAATACATGAGAATGTTTTATATTTTTAACGTTATTATTTTTTTTTATTAAAGATTTGTCTGCGATCCAGATGCAGCCATCAAAAGAGCCACATCTGGCTCGCGAGCCATAGGTTCCCAACCCCTTTCTTAACAGATCATCCAAGAACCTCACAGATGCAAATATTGTAGTGCAGCACCCCCAGCCAGAAAAAGAAAGAATTATCTCTTAACAACATCACCCACAAATGCTATAATGGGAAAATAATCAAATATGGATATACAAGACAGAGACGCAGCTCAGACAGATGATGAAAAATCCCCAGGGAAAAAAATCTCAATTACATGGAAATGTTGGAGCTTAATGACAGATAATTTAAAATTGAAGCTCTAAAAGTACTCAATAAGATACAAGAAAACACTGAAAGGCAATATAGTGAGCTCAAAAAACAACTTAATGAACAAAAAGAGTACTTCACCAAGGAAATTGAAACTATAAAAAGAACCAAACAGAGATGAAAAACTCAAACATGAACTGAAAAATGAGGTAACAAGCTTAGCCAGTAGAACAAGCCACATAAAGGAGAGAATCAGTGACATTAAGGACAGGCAACTAGAGATACTACAGAGAGAAGAAGTGAGAGACTCACAAATTACAAAAAATGAGAAAGCCCTACAAGAATTGTCTGACTCCATCAGGAAGAGCAATAGAAGAGGAAGAGAGGGAAAAGGAAATGGAGAACATATTGAAACAAATAATCAATGAGAACTTCCTAAGCCTGTGGAAAAAGAGCCTTGACTCCAAGAAGCAAACAGAATGCCGAGTTACCTCAACCCAGACCTACTCCAAAGCACATTGTAATGAAATTATCACAAATCAATGACAAAGAAAGAATCCTCAAGCTAGGGAGAAGAAGGATATAACATATAAAGGTAGGCCCATTAGGCTATCATCAGAATTCTCAGCAGAAACTCTAGAAGCCAGAAGAGAGTAAACCCCAACATTTAAAAAATACTGAAAGAGAGGAACTACCAACCAAGAATACTATATCCATCAAAGTTATCCTTCATATATGAAGGGGAAATGAAAACATTTACAGACATTTAGAAGCTGAGGAAGTTTATCACCAGAAAACTCCCACTACAGGAAATACTAAAGAAGTTATCCAACCAGATACAAAGAACAAAACAAGACAAAATTACAAGTAATTTTTTTTAACAAAACCACAATAAAAACAAGGGTAATCTGACAACAATAACACAAAAGGTGAGAGAATAAAAATTAGTAGTAACAAAGGAGGATGGAGTGCAGAAGCACTCATGAGATAATGGACTCTAATAAATATGATAATTTTTCTTCTATAACCTAATGATAGCCACCCTTAAAATGCCACTACTGAAACACATAGCTTAAAATAAAAAGAAACAGAAGATAGAAGTATGGAATACCACCAAACAAAGATGTGATATTAGGTTGTTTACTTGGGCTCTCTCTTCCTTTTTGAAGTTGAATTCTACTTTCAAAGCTTTATAGTCAGAGAATATGCTTGGTATAATTTCAATCTTTCTGAATTTGTTGATGTTATATTGGTTTTGTGGCACAGCATATGGTCTATTCTTGAGAATGTTCCATGTACAATGCTCACTACAAGACAAAAAAGGTAACCAGAGACAAGGATGGACATTTCGTAATGATAAAGGGGACAGTGTATCAAGAAGACATAACATTCCTTAATATATATGCACTAAACCAAGGAGCACCAAAATATTTAAGACAACTACTAACTGATATAAAAGTGCAAACCGAAAAAATATAACCATACTTAGAGACTTCAATACACTATTGATGGCTTTAGATCATTCATCCGAACAGAAAATCAATAAAGAAATATAGGCCTTAAATGAAACACTAGAATTAATGAACACAATAGACATCTACAGGGCATTTCGTTCCAGGACGTCAAAGTATACATTTTTCTCCAGTGTATGTTTTTAGCCCGTTGCTAGTACAGAGAGAGGGATAGATAGGGACATGTGCCTTGACCGCGGGCCTTCAGCAGCCCAAGCAACCCCCTGCTAGAGCCAGCAACCCTGGGTCTAAGCTGATGAGCTTTTGCTCAAGCCAGATGGGCCCGTGCTCAAGTTAGCGACCTCGGGATCTCAAACCTGGGCCCTTCGTATCCCAGTCTGATGCTCTATCCACTGCACCACCGCCTGGTCAGGTACCACTTAGTTTAAGAAAGAAAAGATCATGGGTACACTTGAAGACCCTATGTATTATTCCTATTTGTATTCATTATCCTTTCTTTCTAGAATTTAGAATTCAGTTTTTTCATTTGGGTCATAGTCATCTGTCTTACTGTCCCTTTAACTTGCTGTTTTTCCTGTTCAGAATTATGATTTGTAAAACTATCCTCATTGATATCTAGTTTATTCATTTGTACATTTGCACATTGAATGCATTCTCCACACTTTGTTTAAACCATTCATTCTTCCACTGATATGTATTTATATTGCTCCCAATTTTTCACTATTATGGACAACATACATTTTAGTTTATGTATGAGATATTCCCACAAATCTGAACTGTATGCACCTTAGATATTTCATAAGAACAACAAAGCATAAAAAGTGGTATCTATAGTCAGTGCAGCCAGTTATCTTCCCATTTCTTCATGAAATGTAGCTTGTATTGCTTCTCATAGCATTCAATAATTTTTATTTTATATTAGTTTTTGGAGCAAGAAAAGGTTATTGAAACCAAAGGCCTAACTAGAGAAGATGAGAAAACTAATCCTGAATCCATCTTAAAAACAGCTACATATATTTTTTTAATTTATTGATTTTAACAGGAGAGGAAGGGGGAGAGGGAGAGAGAGAGAGAGAGAAAGAGAGAGAAACATAAATTTGTGCTTGTATGTGCCCTGACTGGGGATTGAATGACAACTTCTGTGCTTCTGGACAATGCTATAACCAAGCCAGCTATCAGACCAGAGCAAAAAGTAGCTACATTTAATTTATAAAATATCCAAGGTGAAGCCTGTTCTGCAGAAAATGTATTGAAAGTCTAAAATAATTGTTTTATAACAACATTCTTTCAGTGTTTCAAAGCTACGGTAAAGGTACTTCTGGAAAATGTATTTAACGTAGCCTAGGTATTTTTACAGTTTTAAATTCTATATGAAAATTAAGCCATCTACCCTTAAATTTTCGTGGACTCCACTAACTCAATATTAAGTATACTAACAGAATTTTATAATAAAATATTTCTAATGTGATATCATAGATAAGAATAAATATGAAGTTTTAATCCAAATCAAAACCTACTATAATAAAATTTTCACTTAAAATCTAGTTAGAAAATATACACTGAGACAGAAGGATCCAAGATGCCAATGAACAAGGTAGACATTCCACTAGCCTCCTCCCAGGACCAAACTGGAGTTATGACTAAATTTAAGAATAATCATCTTAAAAAAACAAATCAGTACTAAATAAAGAGGAGTCTTATAACCAAGGATTCACAGAAGAAGCCACATTGGGACTGGTAGGAAGGGCAGAGATGTAAAAGGGCTGTCCCAGCTCTCACAAGTGGCAGCTTAGGTTCTGGAGGGTCATCTCAGCTGTGGGGAGGTTTTCCCTGAGAGGTGTAGATGCTAGGGCCCAGGCCTTGCTCTGCAGCCTAGAGTACAAGAACCTAGAAGAAGTGCCCACATAGCATTTGGTGGTGAAAAGAGGCAAGGTTTCTGTCATCCAGAAAGAGATGAAAGTTCTCAGAGACACAGCACACTCTTAAAGGGCCAATGCAGAAAATCTCTTGCACACCCACTTACTATGGGCTCTAGCAGAGGGAGGGCTGAGTAAACTAATGTAAAAGAGTCTCAGATTGCTAACTTTAGGGAGAGACACAGTGGGGACCCCTGTGTAGACTTAATAGCCAGTACCACAGTCACCATCTTTCTTCGGTAGACCACTTCCTTTAGTGTGGCATCAGCCCGGGGGGATAGCAACTGACCACCTTTGGAATCTCTCTTGTCCCACCCTATGCAGATTGGAGCCTGCTATGAATAAAACAGCGTTGGCTAGAAAAGAGGGAGCTGAAAAGACTCAGGGTGTGACAGTGACTCAGTTGTCTGGCATTGAGGTGGAGCTTTTCACCTACTTTCCTGAGAATATGACTGGTGTTTCTGTCTCAAAGGAAATACAGTAAAAACTCTCCAGGCTGTTGGCAAGCCAAATCCCTGGGTTTTAGAAACCATACCCCCTGGTCTCCTAGTGGCCACACTGTACTGAGCTCTGAGAAAAAATTTAGGATGGACCAACACCTGGGGCTCTGGGATGGAAGCCTCACCAACCACCTTTCCTGACACCCAACTAGTTCTAGCCTCTACCAGAGGTTGTTTTAGGGAGCGAGCCTAACAAGCAGCCAGCAGCAGAGTTAACAGGAGGAAAGTCTCAGGGAACCTTGGGTCTTTTGCTGACCTGCCCCCAGGCCCGATGCTGGTAAAAGTAAACCTATGTTTGCAGCTTGGTCTTTCCATGTGCACCTAAGCCATGCAGAGGTAGCCACAAGCTTTGTATCACTTATAGCTTTAAAAGGTTCCTGAGCATCAGTCACTGGCAGTATTGCACATTGATATACATCAGGTTCCCTCATAAGAGGCCCAGAACCAAAACATCCAGTGACTAGCTACTGATATCAGAGCAGGACTTAACCATTGTAATCAAAATAGCCTGGTACTGGCATAAGAACAGGCATACAGATCAGTGGAACAAAACAGAGACCCCAGAAATAAACCGACACCTTCCAGGTCAATTAATATTTGACAAAGGAGGACAGAGCAGACAATAGAATAAAGACAGTCTCTTTAATATATAGTGTTGGAAAAATTGGACAGGTACATGCAAAAAAATAAAACTAGACCACCAACTTATACCATGCACAAAAATAAATTCAGAATGGATAAAAGACTTAAATGTAAGTCACGAAACCATAAAAATCCTAGAAGAAAATATAGGCAGTAGATTCTCAGACATCTCTCGTAGTGATATTTTTGCTGATATATCTCCAAAGGCAAGTAAAATAAAGGACAAAATAAACAAATGGACTACATAAAAATAAAAGGCTTTTTTGCACAGCAAAAGACACCATTAACAAAACAAAAAGACAACCCACTCAATGGGAGACTATATGTGCTGATACATCTACTAAGGGGTTAATTACCAAAATTTACAAAGAACTTCTAAAACTCAACTAGGAAGGAAAATAACCCAATTAAAAAAAGGGCAAAGGATCTGAATAGACACTTCTCCAAAGAGGACATACAGATGGCCAATAGGCATATGAAAAATGCTCAACGTCACTAATCATCAGAGAAATGCAAATTAATACCACAATGAGGCCCTGGCTGGTTGGCTCAGTGGTAGAGCATCGACCTGGCATGTGGATGTCCAGGGTTCAATTCCTAGTCAGGGCACACAGGAGAAGTGCCCATCTGCTTCTCCACCCCTCCCTCTCTTGCTTCTCTCTCTCTCTCTCTCTCTTTTCCTCCCCTCTGCAACCATGACTCAATTAGAGCGAGTTGGCTCCGGGCACCAAAGATGGCTCCACAGCCTCCACCTCAGGTGATGAAAAATGGCTCTGGTTGCAATGGTGCAAGGGCCCCCAGATGGGTAGAGCATTGCCCCTAGTGGGCTTGCTGAGTGGATCCCAGTGGGGGCACATGTGGGAGTCTGTCTCTGAGTCCCCTCTGCTCACTAAAAAAAAAAAAAAAAAAAAAAAAGCAACAAACCCACAATGAGATATTTATTGCCCTAAAACAACAGGTGATGGTGAGGGTTTGGAGAAAAGGGAACCTTTTGCACTGCTGGTGGGAATACAGACTGGTGCAGCCACTGTGGAAAGCAGTGTAGAGATTCCTCAAAAAATTAGAAATGGAACTGCCCTTTGACCCAGCTATCCCACTTTTAGGAATATATCCTAAGAATCCCAAAATATTAATTCAAAAGAAGATATGCACCCTCATGTTCATTGTAGTACTCACTCTTTGCAATAGCTAAGATCTGGAAATAGCTTAAGTGTCCATCAATGGATGAATGGATAAAAAAAGCTGTGGTTCATTTACACAATGAATACTACACAGCCATAAAAAAGAAGGAAATCTTACCTTTTGTGACAGCATGGATGAAACTGGAGACTCTTATGCTAAGTGAAATAAGCCAGGCAGAGAAAGACAAATACCATGTGACCTCACTTATATATGGAATCTAACGAACACGATAAACTGAGAAACAAAATAGAAACAGAGGCAGGGTCAGAGGGAAGTGGGAAGAGAGAACAGGATCAAAGAAGGTGACGGGGTTAGCCGAAAACATATATATACATAACACATATATACAGACAGGAGCGTCGTGATAGCCAGATGAAAGGGGGGATAAAGGAAGGGGGCTGGTAAGTCAGTCAACTTGTATATCAAACTGCTGATACTGGACCTGTGTGCCAACACTCCAACTAGCAGCAGCTTCCCCAAATCACGACTCATATCTCGGAATTTCGCTAGGATCTCGAACAAAAATACTGACCGAGTCGCAGCTCGTATCTTAAAAAAAAAAAAAATTGTATGTTGGTCTGTTCATATCTCAAGGTACCACTGTACACTGAAACACTGGAGTACCGTAGTGAAGAAAAAGATATTTTATGACTTCAGTGACACAGTATATTTAAACAGCAGAAGTCTTAAACACCTTTGCATGCTTTAAAATACCATTGACAACTTGTTTTTCAATACTGTGTAAGGTGCCACTGAAGAGACACTTGTTCTCTAAATGAGCTTTCTAGTTATTGTGGAAATGCTTTTAGGCAAGAAGGAGCATGAATATCCTATTGGCATGTTACTGACAGTGACACTGAACCACTGTTGGCACCTGGATCTTCTGACACGTGGGATTACAGTACACGAAGAGTCACTCCAATCAGTCACATTTACTAAGCTGCTTTTTAGAGTCATCTTGAAGTCCTTCATCCTGTGGCCCTCTAAGAGTAGATGCACCCCAAGCATTTGGCATTTGAGTAGAATGCGATTCATGCTTTAAAGATGAGGGGTTCTTCCTGCTCTTTTCCAGTTATTTTCCCCAAATATTTTTCTTTCACTAAGGATGATATATCCCAGCCATCATCATCTATATCTGAGCACTTTAGATCTTTTAATTCTCTTCTGATGAATGCCTCAGATACATTAATCCCAGTAATTGGCTTACTCACCTTTTTTTTATTTGAAACCATCTTTTCAAATTGTTCAGTTAATGTTTTAGTGGATATACCTGTGGGCTTGCAAGTTTTCCTTCCAAAGCCACTCTTGTTTTTAGATGCTACACTGGGGATGCGTATGCCTAAAGGAACTAAAGGGAGGTATCATAATAATTGAACTTTTGGGGAAAATGATCTTCTATGATAGCTTTCTTAATTTTTGGAACTGATATTCTATCAGTGAAAACAGGTCCTTGTCTAATCAAGTGCCTTTTGGGAGAAAGTTTTATTGCTTTGGGTCTTTCTCCAGTTAAAAGGGTATCCACTTGAGAAGCACTGTACCTATATGAACACAGTAATGGTTTCTCAATTTTACAGCTGACCTGATGTTCAAGAATTTCTTGAATTTGCTGAATGTTAGGTATCTTTCTTTATCATGTCTTTTGGATTCCATGCTTCTTAGCAGTCTATTCAGTTGATCCCTTGGAATATCATATGTATCTGCATTAATCTCTAAGGTTTCCAATTTCCACACCAAACTGTTCTGAGAGTGTTCTTATATTCTTAGTGAGAGAGGGTTTATTCTTCAAAGCTTTCCTGAAATGGTTCTTGTTTCTTCTTTCCATCTATTTATAACTTCAGAAATTCTTCCTCTTTTGTTTTCTATATTTCATATTCCTCAGAGACTCTGACTGCATGGTCGTGCTATAAAGCCTCTAACCTGAGACTTGGTAAGCTGCAGTTGCTCCTTCAACATGTTGATCTCATTTGGAAGCTTATTGTTCTGATCTGTTTTCCTATATTCTTTTTTCTTTTATTTTTTTTACATGAAAGGAACCATAGTGAGACAGACTCCCACATACCTGTCTGGAGCCAGGCTCCAGTATCCAGCTATTTTTAGCGCCTGAGGCTGATGCACTGGGACCAGCTAAACTATCCTCAGTGCCCCGGGACCACGCTGGAACCATTGGAACCGCTGGCCCGAAGGAGGGGAAGAGGAAGAAAAGGGAGAGAGGGGGCAAAGAGAAGCAGATGGTCGCTTTTCCTGTGTACCCCTTTTTCTTATATTCAACGTTAGGATCTTCAGGGTAGCAGCGCTTAATATGATTTGTAGAAAGGCTTCGTTCATAAAGACCTTGTCACAAAAATGGCACCGGTTACAGCAGGCTTTGGCCTCCATCACCATTGGTGGAGTGGAGCTCATCTTCTGTGTTTACCCTCTTCCTTTTGGCACCTAATCTCCCCGGTCTGCTGGGGGAGGAGCTCCTTGCCCTGCTTGCAATTGGCCGGGCGCAGGCGCAGCCGCTCCTCGACATAGTGCAGCTGCAGGGTGAGGAACTCCCATGGGTGCCTCAGGTGCTCGACGTAAAGCTGCTCCAGGCAGACCAAGTTCTCCCCGACTGGCAGTGCGGGCACTTTTCGTATTCCAATTTGCAGAAGGTGATGTTCATGGTGTTCGGCAGCGTGAGCACGTCTTCAGCCTCAGCCCCCGCCCCCTTGTCCCCCTCGGTGGCGCTCCGCCGGCGCCAGTCAGCACTCTCCAGCCCGCCTGAACTGAAAGAACCTCAAGGGGCACGAAACTGGCAGGGGATGGGGAACAGCCTGGGCTGCGGCACCAGCCGCGGACCCTCCGGGGGCCGTCAGGATACTTGAGACCGTTTGTTGAGTCGGTCGTAGACTTGCTTGTGGAAGGGCATGTTTGGAAGCAAATCGGCCACCTGTGTTGGCTTCAGAGGGGAGGGAGGTCTGATCTAGTGGACTTGGCGCGCCCCTCAGGAGCAGAAGAGGGCCAGGTCCCAGGGGACCCGGGCGCCTACCACCCGTCTAAGCATTTAGCCCGTTGCTATGGCAGCACTCCAGTTAATCAACCTCCCTCCCCCGGACTAGGAAGCGCCCAGGGCTCTTACACAAGTGCGTGGAAGCTGCATTGTTTTTTGAAGGGGCGAAAACATTTCTAGCAGCAATTTGTAGACCGCAGGCCTCTTCTCCGGGTCTTTTGAGGGCTGCCGGTGGCTACCATAGAGATCAGTGGGATGAGGAAGAGCCGAGTATTCCTCAGTCCACCTGGGAGCCCCTCGCTTAGACCAGCCGTCAGGAAGTCTTTTGTCTTTCCCCACAGGTCCGTGAACTGTGGGCCCACCCATTGGGCCGCAGGATCAGCGGGGACAAGGGCGAGGTCTCCCTAGTTTACCATTACATCCCCAGCACCGAAGCGAAGTGCTCCCGACCAGGCGCCCGCCCTGCAGGCTGGTGGGGTGGCGTTGGGGACCCAGGCCCAGGGCACGCTGCTCGCGGCCCCAGGCTCGCGGGGCCGCCAGCGGAGGCCCCAGAGCGGCCAGGCCGGATGCGGTGGGTTGGCTCCTTCCAGGATGCAAGATAAAGCCTGTCTGGTGTGGGTATCTTGTGGCAAGGCAGGCCGCCTGGCGCTGCTCCGGGCCCTCCCAGACTCCAGGCCACTGGCGCCTCCAGATCCCTCAGCTTTCTCCGGCTTCTTCCAGTTCCAGTTTCTTTTGGGGTCAATAATTTTAAAATGTTAGAAGGCTGGGAGTTAAAAACCTTTTAGAGTATAGCAGCCTCCCAGAACTTGTTTTCTAAATACCAAGGAGTGGACTGGTAGGGTTAGGGTTGTAGCTGTGCTTGTATTACACTTGACTTCAAATCTCTGTGTGTGGGTCAAATAAGTTTGCAAATATGATGTACATGTTTGCTCTCTTACAGTTTACATTGGGTGTGAAAGACAGGCTGTAAACCGGCAAAGTCATTATAGCCTAAGGCTTAATTTTAAGACTAAGCTTTTTCTCACGCCCTTGACTATTGCATGGTATGGGGTGGTGCACTCTTACGAGGAATCCCATTTATGCCTCAGATAACTGGCTTTGTATCAGAGACTTCCTTGTTTGTATATTAGATTAAAGGCTTTGATTTCTACACTATAAAATGGGGCAGACCAGGAGCTTGCTCTCTCTCAGTTCCTGAGATTATTAGCATTAGGGAGGAGAGCAGAGAAAGGCCACATGGAGGGGAGGAGAAGCAGCCAAGACGGCAGAATGCTGAAGGAGAAGCCAATTTGTTCCGAGTTTGTGCTCAGAGAAGGGGATGGGGAACAGAGGTGAATAAGGCTGGTGAAGTACAAACCTTTGATTCTAGGAAACTCAAGTAAGTCAGTGGCTTTGGGAGCCCTGAATGAAAAGGGAAGTGTTTTCCTACTGTGTGTATTTCTTGCCTGCTGGATGCAAGCTAGGATTAAAGCTAATGGCCCACCAGTTCCTGGCTCTGTTGTTTCATTACCGTCTGTTCGAATCAAATGTGAACCTGCACGGGCCAGGTGGCTGTAATGGTGTCCGTGGCTACTGGCTTTACACTGTGTTTGAGAACTTCCACTGATCATTATCTTCTCAATACTGTCTGTCAGCAGCATCCCCAGCCCCCCCTTAAACTTTTTGTTATTAAAATTTCTTTTTTTCCCCTTCTTTTTCAATTAAGAGGAGGGGCGATAGAGAGACTCCCACATGTGCCTGTTGAGCAGATAAAATATAATATGCTCACTTTGTTAAAGATGGCGCTGCCCACATGGAAGCCTGTCACCCAGGTAATATTATTTGCCCTTGTGCTTGGGATGGGTGTGGGGGAAAGGCTGTAATGTAAGCAGGCCAGGTTGTTATGACCTAAGGCTTGGCTTTAAGAGTAAGCTCTTCCCCACACCTTTGACTGATTGGATAATGTAGGGTGGTGCACTCTCCTGAGAAATCCCATTATACAGAGATTTCCTTGTTTGTATAATTGGATTAAAGGTTTGGATTATCTATACTACAAAATGGGAGAGACCAGTAGCTTGAGCTCTCTCGGTTCCTGGGTTCCTGAGATTAGTAGAAGAGAGGAGAGCAGATTAAGGCCATGTGGAGGAGAAGTAGCCAAGATGCAGAGTGCTGAGGAAGAAGCAAGTTTGTTAAGAGTTTGTGCAGGAGGAGATGGGGAATAGAGGTGAATAAGTCTGGTGAGCTAGAAACCTTTGATTCAAGGAAACTCGGATAAGTCAGTAGCTTTGTGAGCACTGAATGTGTGGGTTTTGGAGCCCAGTGTGTGTTTTTGCTTGCCCGCCGGGTGCAAGCTAGAATTAAAGCTGATGGCTCACCAGTTCGTGGCTCCAGTGTTTTATTGCCAACTGTTCGAATCTAATGCGAACCTGCGTGGGTCGGGCTGCTGTGATAGTGGCCTCGACTACTGGCTTTACAGTGCCCCATTCAGTATCCACAGGGGCAACCCTGAACTGGGGCTGATGCTCTACCTATGTGGGGCCATGTTCCCAAACAAGCTATTTTCAGCACCTGAGGGGGAGGCTCAGTGGAGCCATCCTCAGCCATCATCAACGCAATGCACTTGAACCAATTAAGCCATGGCTGTGCAAGGGGAAGAAAGAGAGAGAAGAGGGAGGAGGAGGGGGTGAAGAAGCAGATGATTGCCTCTCCTGTGTACCCTGACTGGGAATTGAACCTGGGACATTCACATGCCCTAACGCTCTACCACTGAGCCAACTGGCCAGGGCATTATTAAAAATTTCAAATATATACAAAAATAGAGAATAGAATAATGAATTTTTGTGTTCTTATAATTTGGTTTTAACAATTATTAATTCATCAGCCACCTTGGGTTTTATAGACTCTCTCCCAGTCTTTGAAGCATATCTTGTCATTCTAAGATATTAACCTAAAATATAAGAATTCTTCCTTTTAAATAATGGCAATACCATGATCACACAAAAATAATTAATAGTCCTTAGCAAAGTAACCAGTGAGTGTACAAATATTCACAATTGACTCATACATTTTTATGCTTTATTTGAATCATGATCCAAAACAAGATATGCAAATTGCACTTGTTGATATGCCTCTTATACGTCTTTTAAAATAAAGATTCCTTCCCCCATTTCTTTTCCCTCTCTTGATATTTATTTACTAAAAAAACTGGATGGCTTGTCCTGTAGAGTCTCTCACAGTTTGGATTTTGCTGTTGACTGTGTGCCAGCTTGTTTAACTTGCTACTCCGTCTCTATTTTCTGAAAACTGATGTCAGATCTTGATCAGCTTTTTGGATCTCATGGTTTACAGAGTGCTCTTTCTTGTATATCCTTTCAGGATTTCTTTTTAGTTTAAAAATTGGGCTTCCTTTTGCGGATAAAGGTCATTTCAAATAATGAGAGGCAACATTCCCAGTTATTCATATACTTACTTGTTCTACGTGATTTTTCCCTTTTCTCTTTATCTAAATCCAATGATAATATCAAAGAAAGGTTGTTAGATTGAAACATTTCTGGCATAAAAATAATGATAAAAACAATTCCTCATGAACTTTTTATCCTGCAAGTCTCTGTTCTTTCTGCATTTGGTAATCTCATTTTATTTTGCATGCAGGATTAGAGTCAGAAAACTTAAAAATTCTCTTTATTGTTCTATTTAATTACTCAGAAATAAACCAGCTCTCTTCCCATGTTTCCAGGCTATCTGGCTGAATTAGGAGAAAGCAAAACAAATAGTAGAGTGAAAGCTAATTGCTCCAGGCAAACCCCAGAGAAAAGTAAGTAATAGGACATTTTCTCTAAAATCCACAGCCTTAGTGAACAATACATTAAAGGAAAAAAAAGATGTGTGTAATATTGTTGAAATCTAATTCTTACTTATCACTTTTCTCTTTAATTCTGGATGAAGGAACTAAATCTGAGAAACCAAATGAGTCATAAAGGAAAAGAAGACCTTCTGGTTTAATTTGATATAAAGATTATAACACTAGAGTGGATCCTGGCATTTTCTTTTCTTTTTAAAATTTATTGTGTTTACATAGATTCTAGTGTACCCCCAAATGCATCACCCTCCCCCATGTTCCCCTCAACATCCCCCTTGCCCTCCTCCCCATAACACCCTCCCCCCTTCCTTCCAGGATTAGCTTTTCTGCTCTCTATAACACTGTGTTATGTGTATATAATTTCACCAATATCTTTCCCTTCTCTGATCCCATTCTCTCATCCCCTTTCCCTCTGTCTGCTTCCCCTCTGGTCGCTTTGATCCCGCCTCTGTCTCTATTCCATTCCTCAGTGGAACCTGGCATTTTTATGCTTAGTCTAAGTAGCTAAGAGGTTTCAAATTATCAATGAAAAAATACATAGAAAAGGGGAGAAAGCTTTCTATTATGTTTCTAAGCCTTGGGATGGAGTTTGGGGAATAATAATGTACATGTACTACAAATTTCCTTTATAAAACCAGGTGTGTTTGAGTAGAGGAGTATGTGTTAATGCCGGTATCCTTCTTGCTTTTTCTCATGTTATGAAAAATTTTCTTATACAGGCATACCTTGGAGATATTGCATGTTGGATTCCAGACCATCATAACAAAGTGGATATTGCAATAAAGCAAGTCACATGAATTTTTTGGTTTCCCAGTACACATAAAACTTATGTTTACGCTATAGTTCAGTCTGTTAAGTGTGAAATAGCATTATGTCTAAAACAAACAAACAAACATGGATACCTTAACTGAAAAATACTTTATTGCTAAAAATGCTAGCCACCATCTGAGCATGTTGAGAAAATGGTGCCAAGAGACCTGATTAACACAGGGGTCCCACTGACCTTCAATCTGTACAAAACCCATAATATTTGTGAAGAGCAAGGATCAAAGTGCAATAAGATGAGGTGTGCCTGTATGTAAATACATTTTTGGGGAAGGGAAGGGCAGCATTATTTGAATCATTGCCTCTCAAAGTCATTTGAAAAATGATCATTTTTTATTGTCTTTATTCAAATTCAGTTCAGTGAAGTATCTTTTAGGAAACAAAATCTAAATATTGATCAGTAAATAATTAGGTGGTTGATTGATTAAAATAGACTTTTTTACTTTGAGACTGATGTGGACACAAAGTATTTCACAGGATGGAGATATTAACTAACATCTTTATGATGAAGTGTTGGGCTTTCTGAAGTTATAAAAGCTAAATTAGCAGAGCTTCATGAATAATAACTATGAACCATTCTTGAGCACAAAGTTCACTAGCATTCTCTCTTACACACAACTGATAGATGTAGGGTAGTAAGCACGCATAGAGCACACTTACTGAATCGGCCCATTTCTACCAGGCAAAGGAGAAGAAAGGCTAATTAGATGTGCCAGATGACATGTAGTACTGAGTTAGCACTGGGGCAAGGGGACTCTAAGATTATTTCACCAACGGGAAAACCAGGATGTAGAGGGAATAACTAAGTAGATTAATATCACAGACCTCATTTAAGTGGAGCAGGAAGTAGAACCTAGAAACTCTGATTCTGAGACCCTTTTCAGTCCATTCTGATGAATTGTGAAGCATTAAGGACAACAGGTAAAACCACTGTTATGACGAGACATTGGTCGTTGTATGTGAATAACATACTATGTTTATGGCCGCAGATCAGAACACAGACTTCAGGGTATATTAAAATAACGTTGTTTTTTTCATACTTTTTTGATTACACACTGAAAGAATTAACATCTTCAGCAGAATTATCTTTTAGAACAGTGGTAAACAATTTACAAACACATACAATACAGATACTTCCATTTGGGGCAATTAACCACCAAAGGGTGACAAACTTTCTTTTTCTATCTAGGGTGAATATAATCTCATCTCTTATTGAACTAACTTACTCCCTGGGAGAACAGGAGGATCGGGCCCCTTTCTGCCTGTTTCCTCTACCCCTGCATCACCTCTTCTCATTTGCTCTGGTCTGGGCTGTGTCAGACTATCCCCTCCGGTCTCTTGTTTCTATACTTCCACAGTGCCGCCAGAAAGGTATTTATGACTACATAGTTTTCCTGTTTAAAATCCTTCAAGGACATAGCCTCTTTTGGGATTCCATGGCATTTAGTACATGTTTCTAGTTTAGCCATTTATCATATGGAACTGCAGTGATTTATTTAGGTGTCTGCTTCCACCTGCAAGCATATGAACTTCACTAGGACAGGAACTTGCCTCTGTTATCTATTTTTTGGTAGCACTGACTTCTAGCCTAACACATAGAATGTTGTTGACTGACCAAACAAACTCTATTTGTTGTCTAAGCTATTTGATACACACACAGGAGTCCATTCACTCTCCCTTCCATGCTTCTGATTCACACAATATGAGACTACAATTGTTACCTCAACCAGGACACCCATCATTGTATCCATTTAAAGAGGGCTCCATAAAAATGGAGTAACCATTGCTGTCAACCTCTGTTTACATATTTAAAAAATTGAATACCTTTACAGGAATGAGTTGACAGATGAGAACAAGAAGGAGATCTGGTCTGGACTCTGAGGAGAGTGAGGGGGTAAGTGCCTGGGAGAACAAGAGGGTATGAACAGGGTGTCTCAAGGGAGGCTTTCAGTGAAACATTAGAACTCACAACCAAGGCAGCGCTGGCCTCGGTTGTACCAGTAACACCCTCTTATTGGCTGTTTTTGACACGTGCTCCGTTTTGCTAACACTTGAACAAAAAAATTAAGACAAATAATCAATTTAAATATCCTAGTTTTTTTTAAAACCTGGTAATACATGCATATGATAAAAAAATACTCAAGTAGTACAAAGGGATAAAATAAAACTTGTTTTAAACATGGTAACCAAAAATCTCTTATGTTGTCTATATCATCTTCCTCGGTTTTCTTTTTTCTTATTTAAAACACCTCCCTCCCCCAAAGTGTGAAATAATTTTATTTTCAAAAGGATTGTCTCCAATCATCATACTTTTAAAATTTTTACTGATCACAGTTTTAAAGGGTCATATCTAAAGTGTTGTTAGGCAGTCATTCATATCTCTCAATATCCTTCTCAACTCTGGGAATACCAAACTGATCAATACACTTAGCAAAATCAAGACTGAGAAGACAGTTGGCAGAGAGCTGGATTTGAAGTGGGCAGCGGAGGGAGGCAGCAGAGTCCCCTTTTGGCCAGGGTAGATGCCAGCAATTAGGGTGGTAGGTGAACCAGATAGATGTCTTATATTTGTATCAGATGGTTGTAAAATGAAAGATAGATTGAAACCCTCAGCATGACTTATCTGAATTTGCAAACTTTTCTTTTCACATCTTGCTGGCAAATGATATTCAGGGTGAAAAAAATCTGGGATTGAATAACATGATTATTCTGTTTTGTCTTGACATGGAAACTATGCCTAGACTGCTATGAGTTTAGAAGAAAAGCTGAGAGTTATTGCAATATCTAAATAAGTCTCCGTTGTAGAAGTTCTGAAACAAAAATATGTTCATGGAATGTTAATATTTCAAAGCTGTAATGTGAGGAAACTTCTCTATTTTGATTTTAAATGAATATGATTACTTAACAGTTACTCCATTTTAAAGATATACATTTTTAAAGGATGTTGACAATTTAAATATGTTTTAATGTGGTCCCTGTTACATTATTTTAAAAAGCTGTGGAAATGAAAAAAGGACTCCAGACTAAAGACATGCTAAAACTTTGGGGGAAATCTGAGCATGTGATAAAATGAATAGGAAGAAAATATTTTGAGACACAGACCAAGAAAACCCAACACGCAAGGTTTTTTTTTTTTTTTTTTTTTTTTTTTTTTATGAGAATTTGAGCCTTCCATGGCACACTGACCTTACCAGTTGTCCTTCAAGATGAAGGTATTTAGCATACTGCTCTATGCAGAGAGGTGATCAGTAAATATTGTTGGTGGTGAGCAGTTTATTATGGAGAAAAGGGGAATTTTGTGGATGAAGAAAAATAAAATTGTAAGGCAACATGGTCAAATGTCTTCAATGACTTCAGAATGTTTTCGAAATATAGGTAATTGAATAAACTATATTCTTCAAGTACACAATAAGAATTTGAAGGGACGATTTGAGGGAATAATTGAGCTAATTATGGCCTAAGACATTTCAGATAGAAATTAAAATGTAGCTTAATTAACATTTTATTTACCTAAAATGTTCAGTGATTTACATAAACCTGGTAGCAGCAAGTGTTATAGATAATTATTCAGATATGGTACTGAATATTGACCATGATTTCTGAATGCTCACATGTTAACTCTTTGTAAAGAAACATCTCCTAAGTCATTCTTCTGTTGGGATGCCTTTCTTCTAGGGAGCATCTTTTTGTTACATTATTTACATGAAGATAAAGATCTACTGTTTTTCCATTTTAAGTGAGCAAATTGGTTATAGGAGAGTCCAGAATGAGAAAAACAATGACAATTTGAAAAGTATACCTCCCTTATTTTAGAACTTTGCATTGGATTTCCTTTTATGGCCAAAGTACAGCTGGTCAACCTTCCGTGTTTTGCCTCCTATGATTTTGTGTGGGATGAGGGACTGAGAAGACGACTGGAAGAGAGCTGGATTTGAAGTGGGCAGTGGAAGGAGGTAGCAGAGTCCCGGGAAGTTGCCTAATTTGCAACATAGGACATGGAGTCTCATTGCATGCAGATTCCACAAAAGTTTGTCTGAGCTTCACAGAGGTCATAAAAATTTCATTCCCTTGGGGTTTACACTCATTTGTGTCCTCTCCAAACCTCTGATAGTGCCAGAAGAACTGCTAATAATGCGCTGGACAAAACTACAAATGACAGAGTTCATTGCTCCACATGGTGGTGCTGGAATCACAGAGCTCAATTCTATAAGGAAGGAAAGTCTGTTAAGTGTTAGTGGTCACTTCCACAGTGATATGCAGGATAATGCATAATACCACAGAAACGGTCTGTGCCAAGATAGACACAGCTCTGCTCTTCTTATAGCATAGCCAGGCCGAGGAAACCGGCAGACTCACAGAATAGAGGGAGAGGGAGAACATTAAGTAAAAGGAACTCCAAAAAAACATGTACTTTGTTTTTGTTTGTTTGTTTGTTTTGTCTTTGCTCAGTACCGCTCATAGAAGTGGAAGTAGAAGTAAAAGAGGGCCTTGGCCAGTTGCTCCATGGATAGAGTGTTGGCCTGGCATGTAGATGTCCAGGGTTCAATCCCAGTCAGGGCACACATGAGAAGAGACCATGCACTTTCCTCCTTCTCTCTCTTCTCTCTTGCTTCCCCTCTCACAGCCAGGGGCTCGATTGGTTCCGGCATTGACCTAGGAGGCTGAGGATAGCTAGGTTGACTTAAGCATCAGCCCCAGATGGGGGTTGTTGGGAGGATCCTGGTTGCGGCACATGCAGGAGTCTGACTCTCTATCACCCCTCCTCTCACTTAAAAAAAAAATAGGTGGGAAGGGAGAGGACTCAGATTTCCATGGTAAAAAGCAGTCCTGGGAGAAGTGAGGCTTGAAAGTTGGTAAATATAATTTTATTCTCCTTTTAATACTTAATTAATTAAAAAAAAAATTTCTTGAGTGGTCCTCTTCTGTTGCCAGACAATGTTCTAGGAGCTAGGTCTACAATAGTGAAAGAGCAAGTCACTGCCATGTGACATTTATATATATATAATACATACAAATTGTTATTTATATATAATCATACACATAAATATATATTATTTATTTAATTATAGTATTTATATATATATACAAGCAACAAGCAACTTATATATACAAATTGTTTTTATATATAATAATTCATACACATAAATATATATTATTTATTTAATTATACTATTTCAGTGAGACAGACAAAACAAAGTAACCAATTAAAAAAATAGGTAGATCATGTAAATCCAGGTAGTGATAGATGCTGTGAAATAAAATAAAGCAGGGTCAAGGAGCAAAGAGTAGTGTGTGTGTGTGTGTGTGTGTGTTTTATTTTATTTTTGTATTTTTCTGAAGTGAGAAGTGGGAAGGCAGAGAGATTTCGGCATGTACCCAACCAGGATACACCCGGCATGCCCACTAGGGGGCGATGCTTTGCCCATCTGGGGCGTTGTTCCATTGCAACCAGAGCCATTCTAGTGCCTGAGGCAGAGGTCACCAAGCCATCCTCAGCGCCTGGGCCAACTTTGCTCCAATGGAACCTGGCTGCGGGAGGGAAAGAGAGAGATAGAGAGAAAGAAGAGAGGTAAGGGTGGAGAAGCAGATGGGTGCTTCTCCTGTGTGCCCTGGCCAGGAATCAAACCTGAGACTTCCTCAAACTGGGTCGACGTTCTACCACTGAGCCAACTGGCCAGGGCCTGTGTGTGTGTGTTTTAGATAAGCAGTCAAGGAAGACTTCTAGGAGAGAGATCATTTGGAAAGAGAATCTGGAATGAGGATGTGAGTGATTTATCAATAAAACTGGGAGGTACTTTTTTTTTCTTCTAGACCACGATGTAGGCTATTCCACTTTTAGAAGGAAATTAAGCTCTTCTACTGCAGTCTTGTGCGGTAACTTATGTCAAGGCTGTGGCTGGGCTGGGAGGCTGGATCTGAGATGGGTGAAGGGGTAGCAACACCTCCAGTTTCCTTACAGCTGCGGCCCTGGCTACAAGCTGGGCTAGGGGTCTAAGGGGCATATTTGGCTCTGGAAGTATAGGGCTTGAACTCTAGCACTGCTCCTCATCAGCTGGCTGACCTGACCAATTTATTTAATCTCTTGGGTACATTGTTTCTTTATCTGGAGAATGAGGTTAATGAAGGTCCCTCTGTCACAGGGTCACTGTTAGGATTAACCAAGCTAACATATACATAGAGTCCATAAGACAGGGCTTAGTACGTAATCAATTCTGAGTAAGTGTTGGTTGCTATTAACATATTGCCCTCCTTAGGGGCCCAGAGCCCTTCCAGCTCTTCGGCATCCCTACTGTAAGGGTTGATTAAGGAGCATCTACCAAAAGGTCATTATTTTACCCTGTGGAAGCCAGTGTCTTCAGGGCCTACCCAGCTCCTGTGCTTTCCTTACCCAACCTAAACACAAGAAGCCTGATTTTACCTCCCAGACAGTATGGTATCCTGAGGGCAGGTGCCATGACTCCTGGCAGCCTTTCCTGACTCTTGGAAAAGATCTCTTCTATTGTGATGGATTCAACTTTCAGGCCTCTTTCTACCTAGAGCTGAGGGTAAAATTTTTACTAATTTAATCTTCCTTGGGAAATCTAACTACATAAGCACCTCTCTGCCTTTAAGTCTGTATAAAGAGAACTGTATTTAATAGCTTATAGGAAAACACAAAAGAAATAGAGAACAAAAGGGCCAACCTGGTCATGTCACTCCTCTGCTTAAGGCACTTTAATATTAAATATTTCTTTTGTGTTTTCCTATAAGCTATTAAATACAGTCCCATTATTAATTGGACACAGTGCAAACCCCGAGCTGAGAACGTCCACACTCTGCCCCTGCCTACCATTCCAGCCCCATTGCTCCACACACCATGGTTATCCCTGGCAATTCCAGCCTCACAGGAATGTTTTTCAGCTTCTGCAGCCAGCCAGGCACTTTCTGGCCTCCCATTTTGCTGTGTGCTATTCCTCAGCTTGGAGCACTGCCTTGTTCCAAGCCACTGCTATTCTTTGCCTGACCAATTCTAATTCTCCCTAAAAGTCTCCATTTACTCATTCCTCCAGTGTCTGCCTAGTCTTGGACAAAGGCCTCTCTTAGGTGCTGCCTTTAGAGTCACTTCCTTCCTCACTGACAATATTAGATTATTCAGAGAGGTCTGAGCAGCTCATTGCATGTGTATTCCTCATCTTGTTGCACCATCAGCAGCAGTGACTGTGTGTCATTTGCTTTCTAGGAGTTCTGTTTGGCGGGAGGGCTAAAGATTACACTGCACAAACAGAACTGTAAAGCCACCAGTCTGGCAAGTCCCTCCAGTGAGGGAATTTCTAGGAAGTTTTTGCCCAGATTTAGCCAGAACACAGAAGACAGGGCAGAGAGTGTTGAGAGATGAGGCTGGAAAGGAGGCAGGGGTCCAATCATGAAGGCCTTTGTAAGTGAGATGAAAGAGTTTGGATGTCATTGAAGCACAATAGGGGACAAGGAAGTGTTTTAAGCAAGGGAAATTGGGTACCCTTTAAGCTAACCATGACAAAACAATTTCACACACTTTATCCGCGGAGACCAACCCTAGCCAGCTTCTTTCCCCTCAACTATGGGAAGCCTCAGTTAGGCTCACTCAGAATTGTCTTATCACATCTCTGCCCCTTATCAACTGTGTGGCCTCGTGCAAGTTAGTTCAGTCCTCCAAATGTCAACATTGTCATACAAATTACAAAAATAGTAACGGAATCTCCCTATATGGCATGGGAGAATTAATGGAGGTAAGTAGAGTACTTGGCAGAGTGACTGGGAGACAATATGAAAGGAATTATATAAGGATAGTTGTCAGTAGTAACAACTAGTAACAGTAGTAGCAATAACAGTAGTGGTATAGATACTCTTTTAGCATATAGCATAAAGAAGCTGCCACAGGATTGACACTCTGGGAACTGAGGAAAGGACTCTTATTTTGCAGATGCCATTTCCTGAAGGCACACCACCATGAAGTCTCTTTCTCCTTGTCCCTCCTTGACTTGTCCAGGATTAACATACCTTTAGCAGGAGCTCACAGAACTGAAGAACCCACATCACTGAGCAAGGAGGGATAGGCTCACTCTTTCCTGAGAAGGAAGAAATGAAAAGAATACAAGGAAAAGGAGCCAGCAGGGGTAACCAGTGATAAATTAGCTATATCCCATAGTTACAATATAAAGCAAGAATAGCAGGATCTGTATGTGACTATAGCCAGTGATCTGGAAATTCGTTCCTCTTGCTGACCCCACCAAAACTTTCCCTCCCCTCTCCTTGAGTCCTGGGAAACCTTAAACAAAGAAATCACATGCCCATTGCTTAGATACTGTAAAGGTATATAACCTATAAGAAAGTCAACTTTGGGAAGCTCATGTTTTGGAGCTACAAGTCCCACATGCTCTGCCAGCTTTAATAAATTCTCCTTCCTTTATTGACTTAGTTATCTGAGTGTCTATCCTCCCTCGAGTCACTTCCTGCTACATCACCAGGACCAAAAGAATGGGATTTGGAGGTGAGGGGCACAGGAGAGAGAAGGACAGAGGGGGCTGCAGGAGGGCAAGAAGAGACTGGAAGCCCAGGTTTCTTGCGAAAGAGGTTTTCTTTTGACAGTTAGAGGTAAGCCATGCTCAGTGGTGGGATTCAAATAATTTAACAACTGGTTCTCTGCTCTCATGACCTTTTAAGTATAAAAAAATATATACCAAAAGGTAGTTTAATTTTTCATGCGTTTAATACTTAAATAAGAACAACAAAAGAGATATACAAAACTAGATTATGTTATAAGAAAGAGTTTTAATGCCCTGGCTGGTTGGCTCAGTGGTAGACATTGGCCCAGCATGTGGATGTCCTAGATTCAATTCCCAGTGAGGGCATGCAGAAGTGACTATCTGCTTCTTCACTCCTCCATCCCCTTCTCTCTCCCTTTCTCTTCCCCTCCAGTAGCCACAGCTTGATTGGAACAAGTTGGCCCTGGGCACTGAGAATGGTTCCATGGCCTCTGCCTCAGGTGCTAAGAAAAGCTCAGTTGCTGAGCAATGAAGCAGTGTCCCAGATGGGCAGAGCATCGCCTCGTAGGAGGCTTGCCAGGTGCATGGATCCTGGTTGGGGTGCATGCGGGAGTCTGTCTCTGCCTCTCCGCCTCTCACTTAATTTAAAAAAAGACAGTGTTAAAATATTAATTAAAAAACATTTAATACCTGACCAAAAATAATAAAACTGTTATTTAAAATATTTCTATCTTGCTTCTTGATTGGTATCCTCACTACTGAAGTAACAGACACAAGGGAATTAAAATGTATTTCATCAAAGGTATAATGAGTTTTATGAAATGAATAAATAAATATTACAAGAATAGTTCCATCAAATTTTTCTCAACTATGGGTGGAATGAACATTATTGAAAGCACTTATAATATGCTTTTGTGAAGATGAACTTTAAAAAAGAGTAAGGCATGTAAATTTTTGATTTCCACATTGGGCGGCTGCCCAGGCACCCACCTTAGAGAGAACCCTGATTATAAGTGCCATTTTAACAACTGGTTTGCCAAACTTAACAAAAAATTAGGTATTGGTACTGCTGAACTGGCGAACTGGCTGAATCCCACCAATGGTCATACTCCTTCCCAACACACACACACACACACACACACACACACACACACACACACACACACGTGAGCACCTGTAAAAATGGAGAAAAGGAAGAAAAAAGCTTGTAAGAAAATGTAAAAAGGCCTTCCCAGGTCTCCCACATCCTAAGTGGACTACGTAATGATATAAAATTCACTTTCAATTGGACTTAAAAGATCATTTTACATATTTTTCTGCACCCCTCTTGAATATGCACATCTGGGCTAGCGGTACACTTTTCCCTCCTTCCTCTGTCCAGCATTATGAGGCAGTGCTGGGGGTGTACATAGTGTTAAGGTATGCTATTATTACCACTGCTGTAATTATTTCAACTTAAATGCATGGGTCCCTTTATTGAAGTCTACGAGAGACCTGAATTTCCTTGAGTGATCAAAGTATAGATGCAAGGTGTGAAAAATGGAGATCAACTTGGGGTCAATCCTCCATGGAAATGTGTTTTTGTATTGGAAATCAACCTTATCTAAATAACTATTAGAAAAGGCAGTCATTCTTGTGTCTTAGGTTGTACATTCCCAAGGCTGCATTTTCTGTTGTCTTCCACCCACATTCCTCTATCCCTTTCAAAGCCATTAATTTCTTACCTCTGCTGTGTACACTTGAATCCTTTTAAAGAAGAGATTGGCACAGAGAAATAGGATTGAAACAATCCCAGCCTTTTTATTTTTTTCTCCCTAGGAAGAAGAGAAGAAGGGAACAAAGTGTTTAGCATCTTGTCTGTTTCAGCTTCATGTGATTGTGTGGAATCTTGGTTTGACACCATTGAGAATGTGCACATACTGACAGCAAAAGTGGAGATCCCTGAAGATACCAGAGTGGCAGCTGGCTCCACACTCAGCTTTCAGAAGCAGCTCTCTCTGCTTTCCGAATTCAGGGAAACTACTTTAGGTGGTTGGGAGGAAATTTCTAGAAGGAAGAGGTAGATTGATTCTTAAGCAAGATTTAAACATCTTTCTAAATTTCTTAATATTTTATTTTAATTTTTTTTATTGATTGATTTTAGAGAGAGAAAGACAGAGAAAGAGAAACATCGATTTGTTGTTGTACTTATTTATGTATTCCTTGGTTGATTCTTGTATGTGCCCTGACTGGAATCAAACCCTCCTCCTTCACATATCTGGACAGTGTTCTAACCAACGGAACTACCCAGTCAGGGCTAAATTTTGATTTTATAACTCAGCTTACTGTGGTATATCCTTCCAGCCACCAAATTGCTAATGTATTTGTGCTTCAGTTGCTCACTGAATAATCGGTGGATTCCTGTCCTTTCTCTACTACTTTATTTTAGACTTTAAAAATAATTCCAGCATTCCTCACTGGAAGGCTTTGTGAGTCCTAAAGAGTTACTTGTCTTCCTGTTTAATTCTCCTGTGTTCTGGAATATATGTGAGATTTAAAACTTGAGATGTGACAGACATCTGACAAGGTGACAGAAACTCAGTTTCCAAAGGGCAGCCTACTAAATTTTTGTTATTCTCATCCCAAGTGAATGTCCCAGATGGCAACTGAACAGGATTGTCTCTGATAAGAATGATGTTCTTTGCCTGAAGCCATCTGCAAGCTGAAGTATGTTGATAAACACTCCATAAATTGTAGCATTAACAACCCATCCTCCCATTTTAGAGGGAAGCCAACATACACCAACAGCACAGATAAGTCTCAGGTTCTGAAGTCTGGAAGAGAAAAGGTTATAAACAGCTCTGCTTTCTACCAGAGCTAGCTGTGAGCAAAGGGAACTGGCAAAACAATGACAATAATCACCAAAGTTGTTTCCAGTTTCTGCAAATCACTCTCACTAAGAGTGGAAACCAACCGAGCAGACCTTTCCAACCCACACAGCAGTGTCAGGTTTAGACCATTAATCATTGTTCCTAGCACCAGAGGATCCTTTGGTTAATGGCGTTACTTCCTGAGCCAGGCTCTCACTATCAACAAGCAGGATTTATGCCTCATTATTCTCTTGGCTGAACAGTTCCTCAACTTTCATAAGGTTTTCCTCTTCCCACAGGGTGAGGAGGAAGAGGACAACTCCCATTCTGGGATGTGCTTTATTTTTTTCCTTTGAATTGTGACTGATCTATGCTCTTCTCCCTCTTTGACTAACACCATTATTGATGGGCCTCTATGTTTATTGGTTCAATTAAGGTTCAGTCTACATGACACTACCTGGTGGGTTTGGTCTAGTCGCTGTCAAATATAGTGAATTGGGTGGTGAAAAATTTGGTCCAATTTTTGATCAATTGAATAAAACCTGTCAGGGTAGCCCCTGAACTGTGAGTATATAACTCATGGAATGTGCTAAAACAGCGTTATGGAAAGGAAATCTGGAATCTTTTCAAAGTATCTTCTTGATGTAATTAATGCCTTCTTCACCACATTTTGCTAAGGCATAGCACTTCTAGTCTCATTCCTGCCAAGTTGATGTTCTCATATAGCTGTCTATTATTTTCTGTTAACCAGTTATCAGGGTTGTTGGTCAAATAAGTTTATAAATATGATGTATATGTTTGCTCACTTATAGTTTGCATTGGATGTGGGGAGACAGGCTGTAAGTAGGCAGGATCCTTATAGCCTAAGGCTTAGTTTTAAGACTAAGCCTTTCCCACCCTTTTTGATGTGGGGTGGTGCACTCTCATGAGGAATTCCATTATGCCTCATATAAGTGACTTTGTATCATCAGAGACTTCCTTGTTTGTATATTGGATTAAAGGTTTTGATTTCTACACTATAAAGTGGGATAGACTGGGAGTTTGCTCTCTCTCAGCTCCTGAGATTAATATTAGAGAGGAGAGCAGAGAAAGGCCATGTGGAGGAGGCCAGGAGAATCAGCCAAGATGGTGGAGTGCTGAGGGAGAAGCCAGTTTGTGCAGAGTTTGTGTAGAGAGAAGGAGATGGGAAACAGAGGTGAATAAGTCTGGTGAGCTAGAAACCTTTGATTCTAGGAAACTCAGATAAGTCAGTGGCTTTGGGAGCCCTGAATGGAAAGGGAAGTGTTTTCCCATTGTGTGTATTTCTTGCCCTCCGGGTGCAAGCTAGGATTAAAGCTAATGGCTCACCAGTCTTTGGCTCACCAGTTTCCGTTGTTTTATTACTGTCTGTACGAATTAAATGCGAATCTGCATTGGCCAGGCAGCTGTGATGGTGCCTGTGGCTACTGGCTTTACAAGGGTAAATAAAATGTGAGTTTTGAGAGTTCAGTAATAACAATCTCTTTCAATGAATGTCTGGTCAACCAACTTTCTCAGATCTGATGTCCTAGACTATCCAACCTTAGGTTATTGGGTTGGAAAAGTACTTGATTAAAACCAAGACAAATGCTATTGCAGATACAGAAGGTAGCCTATCAAGTTATCATTTCCCTAGCCTTCCTCACTCACAGAATCCCAATATGTTGAGACATTTGGTGGCAATGTGCTCAATGGGTCATGCCAGTCCCAAGAGTGAATGTTGGTAAGACAAGTTTCCTGTCCTTGCCATGCAGGTTTAGGTTTGGACTTATGGCAAAACTCTAGTCAATGATGCATAGAAGGGAATCTACTAGGAAGATTTTTGAAAAAGCTTTTCTGTCCTAAGAAAAATCAACACAAGGAGAACAACTTTCCTATTCTGTCTCAGTATGAGCTTCTGTGACCTTGGAGGTTGTAGTAGCCATCTTGCCACCATTGGTGGGAAGTGAAGGATGGGGTGGAGGGTCCAATAAGCTGAGGATGGCAAAGTGGAAAGCCAAAAGAAACTAATATACTGAAGTGCTGAGTTATCCTGAAACCATCTTGCCTCTGGATTTTTTTGTTCTGTGGGATAATAAACCCCTTATTGTTCAATGTGTCATTACTTGAATTTTCTGTAACTCGAAGTTGAAATGCATTCTAACAGATTTAAACACAAAACCAGTGCAATATTGCCAATGGCAGCATGGATTTATATACTCTGAAACCTTTAGTAAAACAAGTCTTTAAGTCTCTGGTATGAGTTGAAGCCCTGTGGAAAAAAAAATTAGGTTCTGGATTAAATATCAAGAATCAGGGGAGACTCTCTAATTATCAGAGAGGAAATCAAACCTAGAATTCTAATGTGAAGGCAAAAATGATATTGATGCTGACTATAAAGAATAAAAAAAATGCACATTATGCTCATTGAAAGAGGCCAGACACAAAGCCACATACTGTATGATTGCATTTATATGAAGCAGGCAAGTCCACAGAGACAGGAAATGGATTAAGGGGGATAAACGGTGATGGGCCAAGACTTGACTTGGATTGGGGGTGAATACACAGTACAGTGTACAGAGATGTGTTATAGAATTGGGCACCTGAAATCTGTGCAATTATATTAACCAGTGTCACCAGAATAAATTCAATTTGATAAATAAATAAAGTTGTTTGGGCATGGAAAAATTGAAAATGACTGTTAAATGGGTACAAGGTTTCCTTTTCAGGTGATGAAATGTTCTGGAACTACATAGTGATGATAACTGCCCAACATTGTAAATGTACTAAATGTCACCAATTGTACACTTCAAATGGATGGCCCTGGCTCAGATGGCTCAGTTGGTTAGGGTGGTATCTCAAAACACAGAGGTTTCCAGTTTCGTCTGTGGTCAGAGCACATGCAGGGGCAGATCAATATTCCTGTCTCTCTCTCTCTCTCTTTCCCCCTTCCTCTCTCTCTTAACAAAAATAAATTAATTTAAAAATAAATGGTCAATTTTATGTTATGTGCATTTTATCACAACAACAAAAAATTTAAAGAAACATAAAATAAGCATAGTATGATAGTGCATGATAAGGAGATGCATTCCAGTTCATGAACTAATTTCATCAAGTCTTTGAAAATTTTTAATTTTAAAATTATTGGTTTTTTTCAACAATTTAAGATGAATCAAATGGAACTTATTTTAAAAAAATGTTGTAAGTTAATTCATTATTTTTAATTAAAAATTTTTTACTGAAATAAATTTTTTAGAGTGTCAGCCCTGTGTGTGGAATTTCTGGGTTCGATTCCCAGTCAGGGTACACAGGAGAAGTGACCATCTGCTTCTCCACCCCCTCCTTCTTTCTCTCTCTCTTCCCCTCCCGCAGACATGGCTCGAATGAGCAAGTTGGCCCCAGGCGCTGAGGATGGCTCCATGGCCTCTCCTTAGGCACTGCAATAGCTCAGTTGCCAAGTACTGAAGTTCTCAGTCCTAGATGGGTAGAGTATTGACACCAGATGGAGGTTGCAGGGTGGATCTGGGTCGGGGCACATGTGGGAGTCGGTTTCTCCACCTCCCTACCTCTCACTTGATAAGAAAACACTACCACCACCAATATACCACTTGGTTTTGTAATTTTCTAACTATTATGTCCTAAAGGCTACCAATCAGTTGTGAAACATTTATTAGGTTCTTAAATGCATCAGGACTGATGTAAGCACTAAAAACATGAAGCATTTGACTTGCTTTAAAAAAATATTTTATGAGCCCTGGCAAGTTAGCTCACTCAGTAGGTTGAAAGCGTCCTCCCAAAACAAAGTTCCTGTTTCAATACCTGGTCAGGGCACACATGGAAAGCAACAATGGAACAATAAATGAATGCTTCTTCCCCGCCCCCCATCTTTCTCCTTCTCTCTCTCTCTCTAAGATAAAAGAAAATTAAGTCCTGGCTGGATAGCTTGGTTGGTTGGAGCCTTGTCCTGGAGTGCCAAAGTTGCCAGTTGGATTCCCTGGTCAGGACACATATAGGAGCAGCAGCTCAGTGTTCCTGTCTTCCTCTCCCTGCCTATCTCTCTCTCTCTCAAACAAAAAAATGTTTTCTCAAAATGAAAATTTTGATTTTGTAGGATAAGTCTGTTTCCTGGACGTAATCCATTCCTAAAGAAATGGAAAGATGTATTATTAGCTCATAATGGAACAAGGTAAAATAATTAGCTCTAATTGGAAGTGAATATGAAATTTTGATTGATATATTCCAGCTCTAGAGAAGTGGGGGATCAATGTTGCCAATATTTTATGTGGTCTCTTAGTATAAAACATTTTCATTTCAATTCTGTATGGTTGTTCACTATAGAAACAGTCTGAGATATTTAGCTGAAAATATGCTATCTCTTTACATATGTAAAAGCACCAACAACATTAGCAATACCCTGGATATATAGAGTATTGCAGTTGCCAGTTAAACAATTGAAAAGAATAAGAAAGAAATCATTACATTTTTTTAATTGAAATGAGTTACATATTTGAAGCACTTACTATCACTTATTTTACAACAAGAATTAATGATTTTATTTCCTCAAAACATTTCTTTAGAAACACGACTAACTAAAATAAATCAATAAGGGGTAGAAAGATTGCTTGGAGAAGTTGCTCTTCCAAATTGGGCTGGAAGCATGGGTAGGTTTTATTTCACATCCTCAAGTGTGTACTTGGTTTTAACAATTTCTCTCTCAAATGCATGTATTATGGATTCCTAAATGTGGGCCAATTTTGAGGGGACATCGGTCATCTTTATTCAATTTTTTTTTTTTTTTGTGTGTGTGTGTGTGTGTGTATTGATTCAGTCTCTAATCTCTCTCTCTTTTTATGACTCTCTCTTTCTCTCTTCTTAAACTAAAAAAGCTTGAAGGGAAATGAATGTTTTGCCTTAGATGTAGAGCAGAGAGAACTATTCTGATGCAAATATTCCTGTAATGGGATTGGTCTCCAGTTCCTAAAATTAAGGCATATATGATTTAGAAGACATCTTGGTGTGAGGTTCTTTTACAGAGACCGTAACTCCTGTAGATAAGCAAACATTTTCTAATAATTAAACACAAAATTGGGGATCTTAGTGGCTTTGGGAAAGACTAGTTAGGAGTGGCTTTACTTCTTGTTTTGTCACAGAGGTGCTGTGAGGGGATCCTATGTGATTAAATTTCTGAGTGTTTGTTTATCAATAGGGAACAGAGAAATCTCTGAGAGTGAGATTCACACCCAGTCTTTTAGTAATTTTCCAACAGGCTACACTAGACTCTGGTCATAAATCTCAACAGAAAATTGTTTCCTTCCCTCTGTTGGCAGCCAGCCTCATTTACTCAGCCCATTAAGAGGTGAACAGCATCCCCAGATCTTTGCTGCCCTCTTCTTCTGAATCACATGGCCCTTTAGAGCAGGGAAGAAGAGTACAGCTGACAATCTTTGTTTTCTCTTGCATAGGAGCAACCTCCCTTTGACTTCAACCCTTGCCTTTATGGCAGCCAGCCATGTCCCGAAAGGAAGAAGCAGGACAGAGTTAGGGCAAGTCACATTTATTTTAGAGGAACCAAAGGGGAAGGGAGAACATTCAGATGTGAGCAGGTATGCCATGGAGCAAAGTGAAGCAGAAATCTGGAAAATGTAAGAAAAATAGACACCCTTGAAAGGTTTGAAAACCCCACATTATCATCTTTCATAGGGACCAGATACACTATCAGGAAGGATGCAGAACCCAAGATGAATTACTTTTATGAGATTGTGTGACAACCAAGGGAAGGGTGGACAGAAATCAAAGGATTCTCCTTTCTCCCTGGCATGGTTTCCAGTCCCTGATTCTCTGCTTGTTATGATAACTGGATTGGACTCGTGTTTTATTTCTCGCAGTGCCAATACTAACACTGTGCATCAGGGATGCACTTTAGATAGGGCTTTCTTTCCAACAGCTGCCTCATTTCTTGTTTTGAGAGCATAACCTTATATAAATCAACTGGAAAATCTCTCTGCCTGTCTCCTGGAGCAAAGGATAGCTCTGTAGCCTCCTTCTGATGAAGTGGAACTGAAGTCATCTGCACGTGCACCAAGGAACCCTGCTCCTGGCCCTTGGCGAGCCATCTGTTTACTAGAGAATGGGACTAGATTCTCTTTGGGTGGACAAGAAAGGCAAACATTTTGTTTTTAGACCAGGGCAGGTTCATAACTTTGTTTGCTCTATGACAATAATAAAACTACAAATACCTGATTTTAGTTAAGGAAGTCTTCATTTGGAGAACACTTTTTATCATGGGAAGGTACTGTGCAGGCTTTCTGCATACCATCACTCACTTCTGATTTAAAATTTGAAGATTTTCTTTCAAAAACCTTTGAAAATATGTTCTGCTCCCTAGGTGATCTTTTTTTAAATTATTTTTTATTTTTCTGAAGTGAGAAGTGAGGAGGCAGACAGACTTCCGCATGCACCCGACCTAGATCCACCTGGCATGCCCACCAGGGGGCAAAAATATGGGGCGTTGCTTTGTTGCCACTAGAGCCATTCTAGCGCCTGAGGCAGAGGTCATGGAGCCATCCTCAGCGCCTGGGCCAACTTTGCTCCAATGGAGCCTTGGCTACAGGAGGGGAAGAGAGAGACAGAGAGGAAGGAGAGGGAGAAGGGTGGAGAAGCAGATGGGCACTTTTCCTGTGTGCCCTGACTGGGAATCAAACCCGGGACTTCCACACGCTGGGCCAACACTCTACCGCTGAGCTAACCCGCCAGGGTCTGATTAGGCGATCATTTGCTGTGTCTGAACAGACTGATACTGCAACTATAGCTAAATGATTTTTTCCTATGGTTCTCTGTTTTGAAAGAAAAATATGCAAATTACTGAATTTGAAGAAGCTGGCTTGAGTTGGAATTGAAGGAATGCTTCAATTATAAAGTGAATGATTTCTGTAAGTGGAATTGCTTTAAGAGTTCTGGAGGAATATTGGTGACGTGTTGTCATTTTGTTAAATAGTTTTCAATATTCCCTATTACTTAAATTATACTGACATTAAAATTTTATTATTTGCATTTTTATTTGAGCAATATGTAGCAATTTATCTCTATAAGTACATCTAATATTTAGTTTAATAAAATGAATATCATTTAAATGAAGCATTTAGATGTCCCTCTTCCTCTATTCTTGATAACCATAAAGAAAAAGTGTTACCAACCCAATACTCTTTGCATCCTCACTGTAGACAAATTCTATCTTTTAGTTAAAAGTCTCTGGTATGAGGTCAAGTCTCAACTACTACACCCAATTACTAAAGTTTGATAGGTTTCACCAAAAAAAGATTGTTAGCTTTATAAATGTATTGATTGTGGGGTTCAATGAAATGCAAGAACCCCAAATGTTACTGTCTTTTTAATAATATTAATTGCATGTATTTATTGTAATAGCAAGTATGTACTGTAAAACATTTTTAAAATTCAGAAAATAATAAAGAAAAGAATAAATATCTCCAGTGATCTAAATTTCCAGGATGAGCACTACTAAAATTTTGGCATAGTCCAGTTTAGTCTTTATATATATGCATATATAATTGCAAAACAAAGAACATACTTCATCCAAAATTTTAATATACTATTGTTTTCATAACCTTGCCGTTCTTTTAAATTATTATTTAATTTTCAAGAAAACTTGGGAATTATCTCTTACACAGAGTTATTTGATAAAATGCATGTGTAGTCTAGTAGGTTGGTCAGTATTTGTTTCCGCTGCTCTATTCAACATTAGAGTTAAGCTGTGTTTTCCCTCAACTACTTATACATATGTGTCAAGGTTTCTTCCAACACTGCTATTACTTTATTAACATTTAAGAACCTTTTAGAACCACAGGGGATTATATAAACTGCTGTACAATATTTAGTAATCTCTAGTAAATCTACTAATTGTTTCAAAAGTTAAGTCATTACTTTCTTCCACTTTTATGAAAAACATGCTATGGAACTTCTTGCGGTTAGTGGTAGCTAATTCTGTCACCAAGACTGTCACCTCTCTGAAATGGTCTTCAGCTGGGAAAGAACATCTTTGTCTCTTTTCCTCTAAAAAGACATCAGAAAATAAAATATTTGACCAAGTTGTTTTATGTAGTAAACATTTTCATTATCTCTCATAGAATTTTAGAAAATTATCTTTTTCTGTTGACTTATTTTATATGAAGTTACTGATTCTCAGCCTTTGGGCTAAGATCAAGTGTACATGAAGTTAAATTATCTATGTGAAAATTAAAAATTATACATGTTTGTATAATGGTTTTAAGATTTAAAAAGAAACTTTACAGAAATGTCAAGATATCTGTGGAATTCATATAATGTAATATAATAAAACAAGTGAATTTTAACATTTTTTCCAATGCACTGTCACTGTGTTGATATAGTTGTTTTCCCCCCCATTTTTCTGAAGATATTATATTTTAATGGCATTTTGTAATTATGAAACAGGGATGCTTAGAGAGTGTCATTTTCCAGGGTCCAAAGCAGCCTATTCTCTCCACTCTCATCACTGAACTCCCTTCCCATGGCTGGACCACTTTAGGGCCTTCTGATGTCAGGCTGGATTGTATATGAGATGTTATAAGAGAAAATTTGACAGTAGGCAGATTGAAGCAATGATTCCAATATCTGTGGTGTAGTCAACCTGTGCTGTGTGAGTCCAGTCATGCCTGCTCTCCTATCAGCCAGAAATAGGCAGACCAAATTGATTATGGGCAGAGCTTACCTCAGAAAATGTGATGTAGCTGGAGATGGGAGCCCAGCTCACAGCACCAGTCTAAGAAGGCTTAACTTATAGTCATGGTTCTGCCATTTAGCTGTGTGGCATTGAACAAAACACTACACCTCTCTTAGTTAATTTTCTATTTGCATGAAATACTTTTTAAAAATTAAAAAAATAATTTATTTTGTTTGTATTTTTCCAAAGTGAGAAGCGGGGATGAAAGTCAGACAGACCCCCGCATGCACCTGACTGGGATTCACCCGGCAGGCCCACCAGGGGGCGATGCTCTGCCCATCTGGAGCGTTGCTCCTTTATGGCCAGAGCCATTCTAGCACCTGAGGCAAAGGCCATGGAGCCATCCTCAGTGCCCTGGCCAATTTTGCTCCAATGGAGCCTTGGCTGTGGGAGGGGAAGAGAGAGATAGAGAGGAAGGAGACGGGAAAGGGTAAAGAAGTAGATGGGTGCTTCTCCTGTGTGCGCTTCTCCTGTATGCCCTGACCAGGAATTGAACCTGGTACTTCCACATGCCGGGCCGATGCTCTACTGCTGAGCCAATTGGCCAGGGCAGCATGAAATACTTTTTCTGTCCCTTCACTTTCAGTCTATGTGTGTGTTTTGTTCTGAGGTGGGTCTCTTGTAGACAGCATATATATACAGGTCTTGTTTTCTTATCCATACAATTACCCTATGTCTTCTGATTGGAGCGTTTAATCCATTTACATTTAAGGTTATTATGGATATGTATTTATTTATTGCCATTTTATTCTTTAAACCTACAATCCTCTTTCGGTTTCTTTTTTCCATTCGTCTTCTTATAGCAGGCCCTTGAACATTTCTTGCAGTACTAATTTGGTTGTAATGAACATCTTGAGTCTTTTTTTTTGTCTGGGAAGCTCTTTATTTCTCCTTAAATTTTAAAGGATAGCTTTGCTGAATAGAGTAGTCTTGCTTGTAGGTTCTTGTTTTGCATCACTTTTAATATTTCTTGCCAATCCCATCTAACCTGAAGTGTTTCTGTTGAGAAATCAGATGTCATTCTTATGGAGGCTCATCTGTAGCTAATTAATTTCTTTACTCTTGCAGCTTTTAGTATTCTCTCTTTTTCTCTTAACTTTGGCATTTTTATTATAATGTGTTTTGTTGTGGGCCTCCTTGCGTTCCTCTTTAATGGAACTCTCTGTGCTTCTGGAGCCTGTGTGACTTTTTCCCTCATGAGGTTAAGAAAGTTTTTGGCTATAATTTTTTTCTCTTTTTTTTTCTAGAATGCTTATGGTTTCACGACTTACATTTAAGTCTTTGATTCATTTTGAGTTTATTTCAGTGAATGGTGTAAGTTGATGGTCTAGTTTCATTTTTCTGCAGGTACCTGTCCAATTTTCCCAACACCATTTATTAAAGAGACTGTCTTTACTCCATTGTATGTTCTTTCCTCCTTTGTCAAATATGAATTGATCATAAAAGCGTGAGTTTATTTCTGGCTTCTCTGATATGTTCCACTGATTTGTGTGCTTGTTCTTATGCCAGTACCAGGTCGTTTTGATTACTATGGCCTTGTAGTATAACTTGATATCAGGGAGTGTGATACCTCCCACTTTATTCTTCATTTCAAGATTGCTGAGGTTATTCGTGGTCTTTTTTGCTTCCATATAAATTTTTGGAATATTTGTTCTATATCTTTGAAGTATGCCATTGGTATTTTAATAGGAATTGTATTGCATCTATAGATTGCTTTCGGTAATATAGACATTTTAATGATGTTTATTCTTTCTATTCATGAACACAGTTTATGCTTCCACTTGTTTATATCTTCCTTGATTTTTTTCAATGTCTTACAATTTTCTGAGTACAAGTCTATTTTTTTTTTAGTTTTAGTGTTTTATTATGAATAAATTGTTACAAAGGTCATTATTGCATATTCAAAATAAGGCAACACTACACAGCTTTTCACAAAGGGTGAAAACACTTTCTAACTTCCCTGATTCTTCTCAGACACGACTGAACCACTTAATAGGAGATGGATTTTATTTATCTAGCCTTTTACTGAGTCCTAATGTTCATTTAAATCCTCTTTGGTAAATGCCCCTAGCCTGATCTGATTGTATAGGACTACCAATTCTCTATTTTAATGTGTTTTCTTTATTCTAGATAACTGAGAGTACAATTTTATTGCATTTGGGAGGGGTCTGCACCCATATATTCAGACCAGTGCATCATTTGATGGCCATTACAGTTAAGACACATTGGAGTTAAAGAAAATATGAATTGTATCTGAGACAGGGATGCTCCTTGCTCCTCTATTCATTGATCTCCTCTTCGTGGTCTTCAAAAGCTTCCTCACCGCCATTGGCTGTGGCCTCTTGATATTGCTGGTACTCAGACACCAAGTCATTCATGTTGCTGTCAGCCTCAGTGAACTCCATCTCGTCCATGCCCTCTCCTGTAAACTAGTGCAGGAAGGCCTTCCGGAGGAACATTGGAGAAAACTGTTTCAAGATGTGCTTGAACAGCTCCTGGATGACCGTGCTGTTGCCAATAAAGGTGGATGCCATGTTGAGACCCCAGGGAGGGATGTCTCACACAGCCACCTTGACGTTGTTGGGGATCCACTCCATGAAGTAGCTGCTGTTCTTGTTCTGAATGGCCAGCATCTGCTCGTCCACCTCCTTCATGGACATGGGACCCCAGAAGACAGTGGCCATGGTCAGGTATCGCCCATGTCTCGGGTCACAGGTCGCCATCATATTCTTAGCATCAAACATTTGCTGAGTCAGTTCAGGCACTGTCAGCACCCAGTACTGCTGACTGCCTCTGGCTGTTAGGGGGGCAAAGCCGGGCATGAAGAAGTGGAGTCGGGGGAAAGGGACCATGTTCACTGCAAGCTTTCCGAGGTCAGCATTGAGTTGGCCTGGGAAGCTAGGGAGGTGGTGACCCCACTCATGGTGGCTGATACCAGGTGGTTGAGGTCACCATAGGTGGGCGTGGTCAGCTTCAGGGTGCGGAAGCAGATGTTGTAAAGGACCTCCTTGTCGATACAATAGGTCTCACCCATGTTCTCCACCAGCAGGTGGACTGACAAGGTGGCGTTGTAGGGCTCCACCACTGTGTCAGAGATCTTGGTGGAGGGCATGACCCTGAAAGTGTTCATGACATAGTCGGGATACTCCTCTCTGATTTTGCTGATGAGCAGCATGCCCATGACCCACCCTGTTCCTCCTCCAAGGGAGTGGGTCAGCTGGAAGCCCTGCAGGCAATCAGTGCTTGCACTTTTTCCTCACCACGTCGAGTACCGAGTCCACCAGCTCCGCTCCTTCTGTGTAGTGCTCCTTGGCCCAGTTGTTCCCTGTGCCAGTTTGCCAGATGACTCATTGTAATAGACATTGATTCTCTCCAGCTGCAATGCCAAGTCACCCACGTAGCCTCCTGCCTGGTAGATACTATGTTCATCACTGATCACTTCCCAAAACTTGGTGCCTATCTGGTTCCTGCACTGGCCCGCCTGGATGTGCACGATTTCCCTAATGGTGGGTGCCACTCTGTGATTACGGAGCTAGCTCTTCCGACCACAGGGGCAACTCCTGAGTATGTCTTTTACCTCCTTGGTTACATTTACTCCTAGGTACTTTATTATTATCTTTTTTTGCAGGAGTGAAGGGATTGTTTTCTTAATTTCTCTTTCTGAAAGTTTACTGTTGGTGTATAAAAATGCCACTGATTTCTGAATATTAATTTTATATCCTGCCACCTTGCTGAATTCACTTATTAGGTCTAGTAGTTTTCTGACTGAACTTTAGGGTTTTCTATGTATAGTATCATGTCATCAGCAAATAATGATAGTTTTACTTCTTCTTTTCCAATTTGGATGCCTTTTATTTTTTCTTCTTGTCTGATTGCTGTAGCTAGGATTTCCAGAACTATGTTGAATAAGAGTGGTGAAAGGGGGCAGCACTGCCTGGTTCCTGATCATAAAGGGATTGCTTTTAATTTTTGTCCATTTAGTATGATGTTGGCTGTCAGTTTGTCATAGATGGCCTTTATTATGTTGAGGTATATTCCCTGTAATCCCACTTTGCTGAGAGTTTTGATCATAAATGAATGCTGGATTTTATTTAATGCTTTTTCTGCATCTATTGATATTATCATGTGATTTTTATCCTTCTTTTTGTTTATGTCATGAATCACATTGATTGATTTGCAAATATTGTACCAGCCTTGTCTCCCTGGAATAAATCCCACTTTATCATCATGTATGACTTTTTTTAATGTATTGCTGGATCTGGTTTGCTAATATTTTGTTGAAAATTTTAGCATCTATGTTCATCATAGATTTTGGTTTATAGTTTTCTTTCTTTTTAGTGTCTTTACCTGGTTTTTGAATGAGAGTAATGCTTGCCTCATAAAAGTAGTTTGGAAGTCTTCCCTCCTCTTGAATTTTTTGAAACAGCTTTAGAAGGATAGGTGCTAGTTCTTATTTGAGTATTTAGTAAAATTCACCTGTGAAGCCATTGGTCTAGGACTTTTATTTTTTTGTGAGCTTTTTGATAACTATTTCAATTTTATTGTAATCGGTCTGTTTAGGTTTTCTGATTCTTTCCAATAGAGTCTTGAAAGATTGTATGTTTATAGGAATTTATCTATTTCACCTAGATTGTCCAATTTTTTTATTTTAATTTTTTAATTAATTAATTAATTAATTAATTTTACAAGGACAGAGAGATAGTCAGAGAGAGAGATAGATAGGAACAGACAGACAGGAACAAAGAGAGATGAGAAGCATCAATCATTAGTTTTTCATTGCCCTTGCGACACCATAGTTGTTCATTGATTGCTTTCTCACATGTGCCTTGACTGTGGGCCTTCAGCAGACTGAGCAAACCCTTGCTAGAGCTAGCGACTTTGGGTCCAAGCTGGAGATCTTTTGCTCAAGCCAGATGGGCCCATGCTCAAGCTGGCAAGCTCGGAGTCTCGAACCTGGGTCTTCTGCATCCCAGTCCGATGCTCTATACACTGCGCCACCGCCTGGTCAGGCTAGATTGTCCAATTTTTTTATCACATAGATCTTCATAGTATTTTCTTACAATTCTCTGTATTTCTGTGGTGTCAGTTGTCATTTCTCCATTTTCATTTCTAACTTTATTTATTTGAGTAGTCTCTCTTTTTTTCTTGATGAGTCTGGTTATAAGTTTGTCAATCTTGTTTACTTTTTCAAAGAACCAGCTCTTGGTTTCACTGATTCTTTGCATTTTTTTTTTAGCCTCTATGCCATTTATTTCCACTCTGATCTTTAGTATTTCCTTCCTTCTTCTTCCTCTGGGCTTTATTTGTTGTTCTTTTTCTAGTTCTTTCAGGTGCAGGGTTTAACTGTTTATTTGAGCTTTTTCTTGCTTCTTAAGGTATGCTTGTAATGCTATGAACTTCCCTCTCAGGACTACTTTTGCTGTGTCCCATAAATTTTGAGTTGTTGTATGTTTATTTTCATTTGGTTCAAGAAAATTTTTTATTTCTTCCTTGATATTATTGTTAACCCATTATTTAGTAACATGCTAATATTTAGCCTCCAAGTGTTTGAATGTTTTCCAGTTTTTCTATTGTAGTTGATTTCTACTTTCATGCCATTGTGATCAGAGAAGATGTTTGATATGATTTTAATCTTCTTAAATTTATTGAGACTTGTGTTTTGTCCTAACATGTGGTCTATCCTAGAACATGTACTATAAGCACTTGAAAAGAATGTATATTCTGTTCCTTGGAGTGAAAGGTTCTGAAATATCTATTAAACCCAGTTGATCTAGTGCAGGCATGGCCAACAGTTTATGCCCCCAGGCCAGATCAGAAAGAAAACCTTTATCACGGGCTGGATGAAATATTAAAATTAAAAAATGTTAAATACAAAAATGATTTGCTTAAGTAAACATAATTTTATTATGTAATTTGTTTATAAATAAATGCAAGTGAGTGAAAAAAATTAATATACAATATTATTTTAATAAAAATATATTTTAATAAAAATATAGTTACATACCATATAAATATCCAAACTGTATTGCAATCAATCAAAATAATATTTAATTAATAGAATGAGCTTGAAGGGGTTATATCACAAATAAAATAATTATTTTGTTTTACAAACAGCCTGGACAAGTTTTCAGTTATCAGCTGCAGCTATTGTCTATGCTACAATGTCACTTGATTCAGCACACTTGACCTCAAAAATAACGAATTGATTGACCTTGGTTACATAGTGGCAAACTCCGCCTAAAAGAATGTGGGTTTCACGTTGCCGCTAAACGTCAAACAGTTTATATTGAGTACAGACCAGTACAAAAGTTGTAAATCTTTATAGTGAATTTTTTAAAAAAATAAAGAAGTATCATGAATTCATTTGACCAATTGTTGGAAGTTAACCCTAGATTAGTCACACGCAGAATTCTTTTCAGTGTATCACTATCTTCTTAAATATCTCAATTTCCAATAATCAAAGACACTTCAGCTTCTGAGTAACTGCGAATAATATTAAAAATTTAATCGTGGATCAGATCCGGCCTGCGAGCTGTATGTTGGCCAAGCCTGATCTAGTGTGTCATTTAAGGCCACTGTTTATTTTTGTTAATTATCTGTCTGCAAGATATATCCATTGATGCTAGTGGGGTATTAAAATCCCCTATTATTGTACCTGACCAGGCAGTGGCGCAGTGGATAGAGCATAGGACTGGGATGCGGAAGACCCAGGTTCGAGACCCCGAGGTCGCCAGCTTGAGCGCAGGCCCATCTGGCTTGAGCAAAAAAAAAAGCTTGCCAGCTTGGACCCAAGGTCGCTGGCTCTAGCAAGTGGTGGCTCAGTATGCTGAAGGCCCACAGTCAAGGCACATGTGAGAAAGCAATCAATGAACAACTAAGGTGTCGCAACGGCAATGAAAAACTAATGATTGATGCTTCTCATCTCTCTTTGTTCCTGTCTGTCTGTCCCCATCTATCCCTCTCTTTGACTCTCTCTCTGTCCCTATAAAATAAATAAATAAATAAAATCCCCTACTATTATAGTATTGCACTTGATCTCACCCTTATGTCTATCAAAATCTGTTTTGTATATTTAGGTGCTTCCTATATTAGGTGCATAAGTATTTACAATGGTTATATCTTTCTGTTGAATTGCTCTCTTTATCATTTTGTAGTGACCTTCTTCATCTATTTTGTCAGATATAAGTATTGCTACCCTAACTTTCTTTTCATTTCCATTTGCATGAAATACTTTTTCCCATCCCTTCACTTTCAGTCTATGTGAATCTTTTGTTCTGAGGTGGGTCTCTTGTAGACAACATATGTATAGGTCCTGTTTTCTTATTTATTCATCTACCCTATGTCTTATGATTGAAGCATTTAATCCATTTACATTGAAGGTTATTATTGATATGTATTTATTTATTGCCATTTTATTCTTTAAATCTATAATCTTCTTTTTCTTGTTTTTTTTTTTTTCTTTGCTTTTTTTACAGTAGGTCCCTTAACATTTCTTGCAGTATTGGTTTGGGTTTAATAAATTTCTTGAGTTTTCTTTTTTGTTTGTTTGTTGTTGTTTTTTGTCTGGGAAACTTTTTATTACTCCTTCAATTTTAAATGATAGCCTTGATGGATAAAAGAGTCTTGGTTGTAGGTTTTTGTTTTGCATCACTTTGAATATTTCTTGCCAATCCCTTCTGGCCTCAAATGGTTTTGTTGAGAAGTCAGATATCCTCCTTATGGGGGCTCCTCTGTAGGTAATTAACTACTTTTTTTCTTGCAGCTTTTGTATTCTTTCTTTTTCTCTTAACTTTGGCATTTTAATTATGATGTGTCTTGGTGTAGGCCTCCTTGGGTTTCTCTTTAATGGAACTTTGTGTGCTTCTTGAACTTGTATGACTATATCCTTCATCAATTTAGGAAAATTTTAGCTCTGATCTTTTCAAACAAGTTCTCTATCCTTTGTTTTTTCTCTTCTCCTTCAGGAACTTCCACGGTGTGAACGTTGTTTCTCTTCATGTTGTCAGAGATCTCTTAGACTTTTCTCAGTCTTTTTGAGCCTCTTTTTGTTTTGTTTCTCTGATTCTGTGCTTTCATTTATCTTGTCCTTTAAATTGCTGATTCGATCCTCTGCTTCATCTAGCCTGCTGTTGTTTCCTTCTACTGCAGTCTTCATTTCTGATATTGTATTTTTCCTTTCTGACTGGTTCTTTTTTATGATTTATGATTTTAATGTCCTTTTTGATGCTTGCTATCTCTTTATTAAAGTACTCCTTATGACTATCCATTGTTGCTCTAAGGTACTTGAGCATCCTAAAAATCATTATTTTACACTCTGTATCTTGTAGTTTGGTTACTTCCATCTCATTCAGTTTTTTTTCTGGGGATTTCTCTTGTTGATTCATTTTGGTCACATTTCTCTGTCTGCCCATTTTGTCTGTGTATTAGGTAGTGCTGTCTGACTTTGAAATTTTTGTGGTGTCTTTATGAAGAAGATGGGCTTGGTTGTACTAACCTTCAGGCCACCTGTTTTTTTTTTGTTCTAACAATCCTTCTTGAGGGTACTATTTTCCTTATTATTGTATTTGAATATTAAATGCAGTTGATGCTTTCATGGATACAGTTATCCCTTCAGGCTGGCTGGCTCTAATGATCAACCTTGATCATGTTTATTATACACTGTGCAGTTTCTGTCTTGTGGGCATATTTATTCTCCACAGTGTCTGGTAACTGCTAGACTCCACCTTTGGGTGTGTTGCTTATTTTGTTAGCTGAGTTCTAGGATTGGTATGGTCTTCCACTCACCACCTGTTGTGTTGACTCTAGATCTTCTTGGGTTGGTGTCAGTTGTTTGTAACCCACTATGGGCTACCAGTCTGCAACTACTGCACTTTTTTGCTGTTTGTGTTTGTGTTTTCTGTGCCTTTGGCACATGGGAGGGGCCAACCTTTGTATAAAGATCAACTTCCTCCTGCTTAGTGATGGCAGCAGCTCCATAAAAGCCCCATGCTCTCTAAGACCTGTCTCCACTTTTTAGCTGTTTCTCCTCCTCGTGCAGCTACCTTGTCTTCCCACATAGTCTTCTGTAGTAAAACTGTAGTGTGTGGGTTCAGACTGGCCTCAATCAACCAACCCCTCTATAGGTTACACGCTTAGTAGGTTAGGGCAGCTGAGGCTGTGAATACAACATTAGATGGACCCCTGCATCAGAGGATTTTTGGTCAGGAGCTTAGAGCGAGAAATGTAGCCCTTACTCCAGAGCTTAATTCCTTAGCCACTGTTGGATACTGAAATTTTATTTCTCCTCAACAAGGTGAGGAGTAGGTTCAGGTGGAGTATGGCTGAGGGTCCCCTCTGCAGAAGTTTTTTTAGCTGATGAGACCCTGGTCTCAGGGACCCACTTGTTAAATATCCATACTGCAAGCCTTTCTCCCTTCCCCTGTGTAATCTAGCCCTTCAGGACAGAATATCCAGTGTCCAGGTCGGCTGGTTGTGAAGCTCCACCCTATCCAATGTTCCTGAGCCACTGTATTGGTGGTACTGATCACAGAGAGTCGAACTCGCCTCAGCTGGGCCAGGTATGAGGAGCCTTTCCTTAGAATCTCACTCTAGCAAGAGTTGTTAGGTCCTGAACTGATGCTTTCCACAGCTGGTCCCTAGATGTGCCATGCCTGGCCCTCCCCGGCGGGAACCTGGTGCAGATCAGTGGGAGACACTGCCCGTGACTGACCCTCAGCAACATCTTTGGAGCTACAAGCAATCCAGAGTTTGTGGCTGCCTGAGCTGGGCCCAGGGGCACATGGAAAAACCAGCTGCACACCTAGGCTGGCTTTTACCCACACTAGACCTGGGGGAAGGTCCACTTAAAATGCCAAGTTTCCCTGAATACCATTTCCTGCAGCCTCTGTCTGATGGCTGCTTTTTGGGCTCAGCCACTAAAAAAACCTCTGCTAGAGTCTAGCACCTGTAGCAATTGAGGGATTAGGAAGGGTGGTGGGTGTGGCTCTGCCCCTTAGCCCCAGGTATCAGTCTGTCCAGACATTTTTTACAGACCTCAGTAGGGTGTGGCCCCAGGAGTCTGGTGGGTATGGCATCTGGGACTCAGAGGTGTGGTCTGCCTGTAGTTCTGACTGTCCCTACTGAGTCTCCCCTGAGGCGAAATCACCAATCTTAGAGTCAGGAGTGTGTGTAGGAAAGCTCTAGTCTCAACACCAGAAAACAGAGTCATTGACACCCCCCCTGCTTCCTGGCCTCTCAGAATGACATGATATTATGACTGGAGTAGGAGGGACTCTTGAGGGTAGAGTAGTTGCTTTTCCCCAGGCAGATACTGCCCAGAGAGGACTGTTCCACTCAAGGAAGATGGGAACTGCAGTATTGGAGAATGACTCAGCACAGGGGTTCCGGTGGCTGTCCCCCCCAGTGTCTCTCCCTGGGCCTCCTACTTTATAGTCTCAACACACAACTCTAGTCCTCTCAGCTCTTCCTCTACTGGAACCCTAGGTAAGTGGCTGTGAACGAGATTTTCTGTGTGGGCCCTTTGAAATGGAGCCTGCGTCTCTGAGAGTGCTGTCACTTTCTTGCAGACAGAAACTCTGCTCTTTTTACCACCAAATGCTCTGTGGGTGCCTCTTCTAGGCTCTGGAGCTCTAGGCTCGGGCTCCAGGTCTGAGGTTGAGCACCCACACCTTCCAGGGTGACCCTCCCCACAGTGAGAGTTCCTCTGGACCCTCAGCCACCCCTTACTCCTTGAAGTGGGGCAGCCCTTTTTGCATCTCTGCCCTTCCTACCAGTCTCAGTGTGGCTTCTTCTGTGATCCTTGGTTATAGACTCCTCTTCCTTTAGTCCAAAGTTGGTTTTTCAAGATGGTTGTTCTTAAATTAAGTTGTAATTAAATTTGGTCCTAGGAGGTGGTAGTTGGAACGTCTGCCCACTCCCTTGATGGCGAACCTATGACACACATGTCAGCACTGACATGCTTAGCCATTTTCGATGACATACGGCTGCATGCGGCCACATACCAGAGAAGTATGGGGCCGCATGCCGAGAAGGATGTTTCATCCTCGGCCCCTGCATGACCAGGTGCAGTAGCCGAGGATAAAACATTTGCTATAGTGTAGACACTCTGTGCCTGGGGTCTGTAGGCCAAAACAACTTTAGCACAGAGCATCTAGTTCTGGGACTTCCGGTTAGGCCATTTTTCTTGAAGTGACACACTACCTGAGTTATGCTCTTTTTTTTTGGCGAATTTTGACACACCAAGCTCAAAAGATTACCCATCACTGGTCTACTCTGTCGCCATCTCGGAATTCCTCCGGCTATAATTTCTTCAAAAGAGTTCTCTATATCCTGTTTGTTCTCTTCTTCACAAACCCCTATGATGTGAATGTCTTTTCTCTTCTTGTTGTCATAGAGATCTCTTAGAATTTCCTCAGTCTTTTTGAGCCTCTTTTTGTTGCTCTGCTTCTGTGCTTACATTTATCTTGTCTTCTAAATTGCTGATTTGATCCTCTGCTTCATCCAGCCTGTTGTTGATTTCTTCAAGTGCAGTCTTCATTTCTGATACATGTATTTTATTTTTCCTTTCTGACTTGTTCTTTTTTATGATTTCAATGTCCTTATTAATGTTTACTGTTTCTCTGCTGGCTGCTGTTGGGCTTGGCCATGAAAAAAACCTCTGTTAGAGTCTATAGCCTGAGGCAATTCAGGGATTAGGAAGGATAGTAGGTGTGGCTCCTACCCCTTTGCCCCATGTGTCAGTCTGTTCTGACTTTTTTCCGCATACTGCAGTAGGGTCTGGCCCCAGGAGACTGGTGGGTGTGGCCTCGTAGACCCAGACATGTGGTCTGCCTACAGACTGGGCAGTTTCTACTGAGTCTTCTGTGGGGCAGAATCACCAGTCTTAGACTCGGGAGCGTGTGGGGGAAAGCTCCAGCCTCGATACGAGAAAACTGGGTCACTGATGCGCCCTATGCTTCCTGGCTGACTTCTTAGAACATCCCAGTCTTCATAAGGTGGGGCAAGAGAGACTCTTGAGGGTGGGGAAGTTGCTTTCCCCAGGCTGAGGCTACATAGACAGTGTAAAGCTAGTAGCCACGGCCACCATCACAGCTGCCTGGACCATGCAGATTCACATTTGATTCGGACAGATGGTAATGAAACAACAGAGCCAAGAACTTGTGGGCCATTAGCTTTAATTCTAGCTTGCACCTGGCAGGCAATAAATACACACAGTGGGAAAACACTTCCATTTCCATTCAGGGCTCCCAAAGCCACTGACTTACCTGAGTTTCCTAGAATCAAAGGTTTTTACTTCACCAGCCTTATTCACCTCTGTTTCCCATCTCCTTCTCTCTGCACAAACTCTGGAAAAACTGACTTCTCCTTCAGCACTCTGCCATCTTGGCTGCTTCTTCTCTCCTCCACATGGCCTTTCTCTGCTCTCCTCCCTAATGCTAATCTCAGGAACCAAGAGAGAGCAAGCTCCTGGTCTGCCCTATTTTGTAGTATAGAAATACAAACCTTTAATCCAATATACAAACAAGGAAGTTTCTGATACAAAGTCCCTTATCTGAGACATAATAGGATTCTTCGTGAGAGTACATAACCCCACATCATCATGCAACAGTCAAGGGTGTGGGGAAAAGCTTAGTTTTGAAACTAAGCCTTAGGCTATAACAACTCTGCCTGCTTACAACCCATTCCCCACACCCAATGCAAAACTATGGGAGAGCAAACATATATATCATTTACAAACTCATTTGACCAACAGACAGGACTGTCCCACCCAAGAAATATGGTGTAAAGCCAGTAGCCACGGCTACTATAACAGCCGCCTGGCCCATGCAGGTTCGCATTAGATTCGGATAGTCGGTAATGAAACAACAGAGCCAAGAACTGGTGGGCCATCATCTTTATCCTAGCTTGAACCTGGCGGGCAAGAAATACACACAGTCAGAAAACACTTCCCTTTCCATTCAGGGCTCCCAAAGCCACTGACTTATCCACGTTTCCTAGAATCAAAGGTTTCTACCTCACCAGCCTTATTCAGTTCTGTTCCCATCTCCTTTTCCCTGCACAAACTGGCTTCTCCTTCAGCACTCTGCCATCTTGGCTGCTTCTCCTCTCCTCCACGTGGCCTTTCTCTGCTCTTCTCTCTGCTCTCCTCGTACAACATAATCACTCTTCTCTCGAACAACGTGATCTCTCTTCCTTTTAAAACCATTTGGCGCAAAAGCGCTCCCCCAACACACATTAATACAGTCGCGCCTATCCCAAGCAAGAAGGGCAACTAATATCATCACCTGGGTGATGGGCTTCCATGTGTGCAGTGCCATCTTTAACAAAGTGAGCATAATATATTTTATCTACCCAACATATGGCAACTGCGGTATTGGAGAATGACATAGCATAGGGGTTTTGTTGGCTGTTTGCCAGTGTGTCTTTCCTTGGGACACCTCCTTCGCACTGACCTCATGCAGTTCTCGACCTCTCAGCCCTCCCCTGTGCAAGCCCGGATAAGTGGCTGGAAACCAAATTTTCTGTGTGATCACTTTAAGAAAGAGCCTGTATTTCTAAAGAGCTCCCATTTCTTTCTCACAGGCAGAAACTATGGCTCTTTTCACTGCCTAATGCTGTGTGGGTGCCTCTTCTAGGCTCTAGGGCTCTAGGCTGGGAGCTGGTCTGGGGTTGAGGATCCTTTCATCTTAGGTGAATCTCCTTGCTGTGAGAGTCCCTCTGGATTCTCAACAGCCACTCGCTCCTGGGAGTGGAGCAGCCGTCTCCATGTCTTCGCCTTTCCTATCAGTCTTGATGTGGCTTCTGTGGTCCTTGGTTATGGAATCCTCTTCATTTAGTCCAAAGTTGGTTTTTCAAGATTGTTCTTAAATTTAGTTGTAATCCAATTTGGTCCTGGGAGGTGGCAGTTGGGACATCTGCCTACACCATTCCCATCTTAGAATTGGAAAAAATCAATATATTTCTGTTCAGTAAGGGTACTACAGATAAATTGATCAGACCAGGAGGGATATTTGTAACATTCAATTGTAACTGTGCAAGGAGATGTGCTCTCTGACCCTCTCTATAGCTTTCCTCAGAACTACTTGCGGTGGTGCCTCTAACCCAGTATCTCATGTGGTCAACACCCGGCCAGCGTTGGATGAGCTATGTCACTTCCTCTGTTAGCATTTAACAATCCTTCATTTTGTGAGGGATCCTAATGTCAACGGAAGTGAGTCACGTGAGATCAGATGATAGATTATGTCTGGAGTCTATGAAGCTATTCTGTTCTTATTTGTGAAAGTTGCGGAAGCTTATAATTTTGTTTTATGAAGGAAGCCTCCCTTACTGTAATTTCCTTAATCAAACAATAGCTATGTGGAGATCCAATGCCTTTTCTGTTATTTTATTATTTTTTTCCTCAAAGCCACTTAACATAACATTTTAACTTGAAGTTTTTAAAGGACAGTTACTGGAGTCATAAGAACTCATTGCTCCTGTACTGGAAAGTGTATCATTCGAAACAGGCTCTATGAAATAATGAACTGATGTCTGAAGTTTACATACCATGGCTGGGCAAAAACTCATGTCATCGGGACTGCCTTCTAGTTGAGGGGAAACCTCTATAAGGACCCTAAGAACTTATTTAAACTCTTTGGGGGAAAGGCCATGCCTAATAGTCGGCTTCTCATAGGAACAAAAGGAATGCACATAGATAGCTTGTTTGGCTCATGGAAATGTGAGAAATCCTCTGCTTTGGAGGAAAAAAGAGAGGGGAAATGAACAAAAAAATCAAAGAGTGGAACTAAACAGAAAGAAGTGGAGGCAGTTTCAAAATATATCTTCAGATTTATTTTTTAAACATAATATAAGACAGTTATTATGCTACAGAACAGATTTTGTTTTCCATTTTTCCAAAACACTAAAATAGCACGCAGCATAGCAATCTAACACACAGAATAAACCAATATATGCAATCCATAATCTCAAAATGGCGTTTTACTTTGTTTTAAAAACTCACACTCTTAAGTGACCTTTATCAAAGTTATCAACAAATAACGAAGGAGAAATTATCTCTGAAAAACCTTATTGTAACATATCTCAACTGCTAGGGACTGGAAGCTTTCTATAGGGGAAGTACTTGAGGTGCCTATTACTGAGACTCTCACACTTCTGTTTCAGGTAACACTGCTAGGGTTGCCAGTTTGAGAAAGATTTATACTAAAGATAAGTTTAATAATCTTCAGATTCTTTGACAGTCTTTTCATCAGGAAGCTGATGAAGACACTGCCTCTCTGCAGGTTCAAGTCTTTTTCAACTACTTGCTTAATTCCTTCCAGTTAGTCTCTGATGTCTCCTCTTTATTCTTTCTGTAGAGGTTGCCAGACTAATCTCTCTAAAGCAGACCTGTGATTACGCTACTCTCTGGCTCAAAAACATCTAATGTCTCCCATTATTTCCTGGACCCAGCCAGAGTGATGCCTTGTCAGCCCAGCTCTTGTGGAACTCAGAGCACCCGCCCCAGTGACCAAGATATTTCTCCATATGGGCTCCTTTCTTTCTTGCCTTTACTCATGCTGTACCTTTAGGTCAGAGTGAGGGATACTCTACCCTACTGATCTTCCTGCCAATGTCATAGCTATCTTTTAATTTATTATTATTATTATTGATTTTAGAGAGACAGAGGGAGGAAGAGAAAGAAGCATTAATTTGTTGTTTCACTTAGTTTTGCATTTCTTTCTACTTCTGATATGATTCCTCCATAACACTTTTCTGACTCCCTCCAGCATGCTCTTTATTTTCATTTTGAACACTATAACACTGTTAAAAATGTGTCATTTATGATACTATCGTATTCTAACTTGTACTTTGCTTATTTTGTATACTCAGTCTCACCTTCCTCTGATTATGTGTAAGGTCTTTGAAGGCATGAAGAGGATTTTACTTCTGTTTCTATCCCAGGGAAATTCTGATCAAATGCCTTTCACCCAGAACATTCTCAGAAACTATTTCTTAAATAAAAATTTCCCTTTCTCTCTCTTTTTAAAAGAATTTATTTATTAATTTTAGTGAGAGAGAAAGGGAGAAAGAGACAGAAATATAGATCTGTTTCTGTAAGTGTCCTGATTGGGGATTGAACCGGCAACCTCCGCACTCCAGGATGATGCTCTAACAACCAAACTATCTGGCCAGGTTTTCTTTCTCTTTCAATACTTTATGGAAAGGACAATATTTTTCAATTGTTTTGGAGAGCCTTTATTCCTTCAATTTTTTACTTTTAAAAATGATTTTTTAAAGCATGTTGTTTTATTTTTTAAAATAGTTTTATTGATTTGTCATTGAATTTATTGCTCATGGATGTACTGTATGCATCATTTGAAAGATAGAATAAGTTGTAACAAAACACTCCATGAAAGCAAACACTTTCAACTTGTAGCTCTTCATATAGTTTTTAAACAACAGGTGCTACTGACCTCTAGTCTCATTTGATATAGCCATTTGTATACAATCCTAAAGCATTATAACTTTATGAAATGACTTAAAAATAACAAAACCTTACACTAAAAGCAGAAAAATTAAAAAATATATATAAAAGTAACTTGTGACTTTCAGAGGTCAGGAGTTTTCCTTGGGATGATGAAGTCCCAAAAAGGTAGACTCAAACAAATGTCTTTGTGTCCTGACTTAGGTACAAGGATAGTATGCAACAGACTCTTGCAATATATTTCCAGATTGCTTTCCATAGAATTTACCAAAGGAATTACTTTAATGGTAGAAGATTTGGGGTCCTTGATTAAATAATAATTTTGAGGTATATTGTAAAACTATTCCTCATTCTCAAATATCCTGAGACTATAGGCAGTAAGCTTTATGTCAATTTTGCTTAAGATTTTAGAATGGATTGTTAAAAGAAAATGACTTATGACTTCCCAAATCAGGAATTAGTGTTCACCAGCATCAGTTCCCTAAAGACAATTTAGTCATGTAAATCCACCAAATAATTAAGATGGTACCTATAGAACAAACTTCTTTCAGTAGCAGGATTTGTAGAATTCTAGCTCAGGGAATGATACATTGTTTTTAGATTTTACAAGGTATTTGATGAGATTGTTCATAATATTCTCATGAATGAAATGGAGGCACATGGTCATGTATGACCCTAAAAAGAGAGATATGATTTCTACATCGTAGAACTTAAATGTCAACTGAAAGGCACAGGGAAACCATTTCCAGCTTACCATTGAGACTCTTTAAGCAGAAGTAACTGGTCCACAAGGACAAGGACTGCCTGTGACTCTAGAGATATTTGAGCGCCAGTTGAATGAATACTTGTCAGAGAAGGTATAGAGGACATTTAAGTAGTACTAAAGATGTGTTGGAGTTCATTGTCCTTTAAGCTTTTAAAAATTCTTATGGTATGTGATTCTTGCTCATGGCCAAGTCATCATGGGTACTAAAAAGAGAGGGCCAGTGGGATGAGGGTGAAATAGCCTCAACCACAGGAAAGATCTAATGAAATATGTGTCCTACTGACAGTGACTTGACATCTCATCATACTAAGGAACAAAGACAGCTTGTGTGTGTAAATCATTTTCCTGCATCACCAGGTTGATCACCAGGGAGTAATAGAGCACAGCTCATGAAGGCCATTATGTCCTGCTGTCCTCACAGACTGGTCAAGGTGTTCATACCCAAGGATGAAGGATGGACTCAGAGACTGTGTAAGGTTCCTATCTAGCTAGCAATTCCAAGACACAGTGACTCAGTGACCCAGAAGAAATGAGGATTTCCTGCTAAACCAGGACTCTAAGCCAAAGCTGGCCACCCACTGTCATCATCAGCCTCCCCCACCCCAATACCCCAAGGGAAGGAGAAATATTTTCTGCCTCCCAGTCATTGAAGTAGCAGTTGTGGCCCCTTGGCCTCAGATCTTCTGCTTGCTGCTCTCAGAATGCTCTGGGAGGAAAGACTTGCCCTGAACTTTGAATGTAGCTAATAGCATTCTCATGACTTTCTCACTCGAGGCCTGCCCCATCACCCCTCCTGATTAGGGCTGGAAGTTCGGAGTCTGGATGGCTGGCTTCCTGCAGACCAGACCGGGAGGCTGAGCTACAGCCAGCAATTGGTGGAGGTCACTAGGTCAGTGTTCTCCTCTCCGTTTTCCTGTCCCCTGAAGCAGCATTTTGAATAAACAGCTTTTTCCTCTCACAAACCAAGACATAAAAAATACTTCTGAGTCCCACTTGCTGTTTTCCAGGTCCTATTTTCTGTGTTCTTTTCTCCCATTCTCTGAGATTTCTGTCCTTTGAGGGGTGTATCATCTTGACTAATAGTGCGGCAAACAGACCACAATATCAATGCTGTTTTGACCATTTGGGGAATGGTCTTAGTTACAGGAATCTTTTCTGTGTTTGGAAAGATTCTGTGTTTTTTTAAAGGCCTTTTCTTTGCAGCAATCAAGATTTAAAAAATTCCACAGAAAAATATTTCCATTCTTGGTCATGCTTGATATCATGCATCACTTAGAATTGGTTGAACATAATTAAAACAAGCAGGAGATTCAAATACACATGGAAATATCAAGACCTCTGAATGCCAGGGCAGGAATATAAAGTTGGTGTCTGCCATTAAGCACCTCTGTTCTGCTTTCCCAGGTTTGCTGACTCCATCAATGGCTACATGCATCCGTACGTACAGGTGTGCATATATACTACTCAGACATGCAATTACTAATTACAAACAGACTCCCAGATTTTTTACAGTGATTTCTTTAGGAAAAACAAACATAAGATGCTTGGAGAAAAAGAATGTTCTTAAAACATAAATAACATTTTGAATACCAGTCTGGATTCTGTGTGACTAGAAATCATACTGTTTTCTTGTTTACTGAAATTTCATTATTTAGAAACCACTGGACCTGGAAATTCACAGTAAGACATCTATTCTTCTAGCCTTCTCTTTAGGAGCTATTCATCTGACTTTTTCTTTTTGCTACCTGTGTGTGTCCAGATATGGAGAAATGATATATTTCATCCTCTGGTCTTCTGGTTTGTTGATCTGAACTAAGTGGTAACGATTCCATTCTCTTGAGCTTAAATTGATTAGGGACAGGCCCTATCCTCATTCAAGTTACCATTATTCCTTGCCTGAATGAGTAAGAGTCCTTTTAACTGGTCTCATCATTTTCACTTTTGTTTCCTGGATAGTCCACTCCCCATATCATAGCACAAGAAATTAAAAAAAACAAAGCAGACAAAAATATTCCACCCAGGAAATTAGATTATGTAATTCCATTTGTTCAAATTGCCCCATGGTACTCCATCACACTTAAATTCCATTTATTACCATGGTTTACAGGGTCTGACCTGATCTGGCCCCTGCTTCTCTTTCTGACTTCACTTTTCAAATAAAATGTAATGTTTTGAGTTTTAATAAATTTATTATCCTTGCAACCATCACCACAATCAATTTCAGAACATTTTTAACACTTAACACCTTAAAAATTATCATAAGACCATCCAATGTAAATTTCTACTCCTCTCTCCAGGCACTAGTCATCTGCAGATCTGCTTTCTGTCTCTATACATTTACCTTTTCTAAACATTTCTTATAAATGGAGTAATACAATGTGCAGTCATTTGCACCTGGCCTCTTTCATTTAGCATCATGTTTTTGAGATTCCTCTATATTGTAACATATATGACCATTTCATTCTCTTTTTATTTATTTATTTATTTATTTATTTATTTATTTATTTATTTATTTATTTATTTATTTTTGAGAGAGAGAGACAGACAGACAGACTGGAAGACAAAGAAATGAGAAACATCAACTAGTAGTTGTGTCCCTTTATTTGTTCATTGATTGCTTGCCAGTGACTCAAGCCAGCGACCTTGGCCTTCAAGCCAGTGACCTTTGGGCTCAAACGAGTGACCATGAGGTCATGTCTATGATCCCATACTCAAGTCAGTGACCCTGCTCTCAAGCTGGTGAGTCTGCACTCAAGCTGGATGAGCCCATGCTCAAGGTGGCAACCTTGAGGTTTTAATCTGGGTCCTCAGTGTTCCAGGTTGACACTCTATCCACTCTGCCACCACTAATCAGGTTAATTTTTTTTTTTTTTTTTTTGCTGAATAATATCCCATTGTATAGATATACCACATTTTGTTTATCCATTCAACTATTTTTTTTTTTTTTTTGAAATACCTATTCAGCTCTTGATGGGCATATGAATTGTTTTCAGTTTTTGGTTATTGTGAATAATGCTGCTCTGAACATTCACATAAAAGCCTTTTTTTGTGGATACATGGTTTCATTTTTCTCATGTACATTCCCAAGTGGTTCTATGGGAAGGTGATGTTTGTTAACTTTTTAAGAAACCATCAAACTGATTTCCAAAGTGGTTTTACTATTTTACATTCCCATCAGCAATTAGGGCTCCAGTTTCTCTAAATTCTTGCCAATACCTTGTATTTTCTCTCTGATTATAGCCATTTTAGTGCTTGTTCTACAGCTATTGAAATTATCAGGTGAATTTTGTGTTTTATTCAGATGGTACACTACTATAATTGATTTTTAGATGTTAAAACAACCCTGCATTCTGAGATAAATATCACTTGGTCATGGTATATAATCCTTCTCATATATAGCTGAATTCAGTTTGCTAATACTTTGTTAAGGATTTTTATGGGTATATTCAATAGAGATTTTTTTTCCTTATTCAGTGAGAGGAGGGGAGGCAGAGAGACAGACTTCCTCATATGTCCTGACCAGAGTCAACCTGGCAGCCCACTAGGACTTTTTTGCAGAGGCCATAGAGCCATCCTTTGTGCACAGGGACAATTTGCTCCAATAAAGCCATGGCTGCAGGAGGAGAAGACAGAGAGGAGGAGGAGGAGGAGGAGGAGGAGGAGGAGGAGGAGGAGGAGGAGGAGAGAGAGAGAGAGAGAGAGAGAAACAGAGAGAGAGAGAGAGAGAGAGAGACGAGAGGGGGATGGGTACAGAAGCAGATGAGAGCTTCTTCTGTGTGCCCTGACTGGGAATCAAACCCCAGACATCCACATGCCAGGCCGATGCTCTACCACTGAGCCAACCGGCCAGAGCCTGGATGTTTGTTTTTCTTATGCTGTTGATATTAAAGTAATGCTGACCTCATAGAATGAGTTGGTAGTTCTCTCCCCTCACCTAATTTCTCAAAAGTTTATGAAGGACAGTCATTATTTTTTTTCTTTAAATATTTGAGGTAATTTACCAGTAAAATTATATGGTCTTTTCTTCCTAAGAAGATTTAAAATTATTAATTCAAATTGTTTACTTGTCATAAGCCTATTCAGATTTTCTAGTTCTTGAGTTAGTTTGTGTTATTCTAAGAATTTACTTCAAGAAGTTCTCTAATTTGTTGGCAAGAAATTAGAATATTCTCTTATAATTTTCTCATTTTTGTAGGGTTGGCAGTGATGTTCCCCTTTTCCTTCTGATTTTGATGGTTTCTCTCTTGTTTTTTCTTTCTTTCTCTCTCTCTCTTTTAATTTCTTTTTATTTATTCATTTTAGAGAGGAGACACACACACACACACAAAGAGAGAGAGAGAGAGAGAGAGAGAGAGAGAGAAAGGGGGGAGGAGCTGGAAGCATCAACTTCCATATGTGCCTTGATCAGACCAGTGCAGGGTTTTGCACTGGTGACCTCAGTGTTCCCAGGTTGACGCTTTATCCACTGCACCACCACAGGTCAGGCTCTCTCTCTTTTTTTTTTTTTGAGGAGGGGAGATAGTAAGGTAGACTCCAGTATGCACCCAACCATGATACTTTTGGTAACCTGATCTGGGACCCATGCTTGAGTACCAGGCTATTTTTAGTTCCTGAGAATAATGTGCTCCAATGGAACTATCCTCAGTGCCTGGGGTCACACTTGAACCAATCAAGCCGCTGGCTGTGGGAGGGGAAGAGGGAAAGAAGGGATGGAGAAGCAGATGGTCACTGCTTCTGTGTGCCCTGACCTGGAATTGAATCTGGGTCATCTATATGCCGGGACAATGCTCTATTCACGGAGCCACTAACCAGGGCCTTTAGTTTTCTTAGTTATGTAACAAAGATTTTATCTACTTGGTTAATCTTTTTAAAGAACTAACTTTTAGTTTTATTAATTTTGCCTATTATTTTTATGTTTTTGATTTTATGGATTTCCATTCTAATCATTATTATATTCTTCTTTTAGCTTGGTTTGTGTTGTTTGCTATGTTTTTTTCTGTTTTTGTAAAATAAAAGGTTATGTTATTGATCTGAGAGCTTTCTTCTTTTGGATATAGGCATTAAAGTTATAAATTTCTCTTTAATACTGCTTTAGCTGCTTCCCATCAATTTTGATATATTGCTTTCATTTTCATTCAGTTAAAAATATTTAAACAACCTGTGAGTTGTTTAGAAGCACATTGTTTACTTTGCAAATATTTGGGGATTTCCAAAATTTATTTCTATTGTGGATCTCTCATTCTGTTGTGGTCAGAAAACATACTTCATATGATTTCAGTATTTTTAAGTTTATTGAGACTTGTTTTGCAGCCCAGCATAGGTCTATTCTGGAAAATGCTTTATGTCCTCTTGATAAAACTGACTTTTGCAGTTTTTGGATAGTGTTCTATAAGTATCAGTTTGGTTGATAATGTTATTCACTTCTTTTATATGTTTATTAATTTTTTTCCTCTAGTGGTTCTATCAGTTATCAAAAATGAGGTATTAAAATATCCAGATATTGGCCCTGGCTGGTTTGCTTAGTGGTAGAGCATCAGTCTGATGTTTGGAAGTCCCAGGTTCGATTCTCAGTCAGGGCACACAGGAAAAGTGTTCATCTGCTTCTCCACCCCTCCAATTTCTCCTTCTCTCTCTCTCTCTTTCTCATCCTCTCCTGCAGCCATGGCTTGAATGGCTCAAGCAAGTTGGCCCCAAACACTGAAGATTACTCCATGGCCTTGCCTCAGGTGCTAACATAGCTTAGTTGCTAAAATGCTCTCCAGATGGGCAGAGCATTACCCCATAGAGGGCTTGCTGTGTGGATCCCAGTTGGGGTGCTAGTGGGAGTCTGTCTCTCAGCCTTCCTGCTTCCCATGTAATTAAAAGAAAAAATATATATATATGTTTTATTCTCCTCTTCTTTGTGCCATATTGTCATATATTATATGTCCATTTGTTATAAGCTCAACAAAAGTATTATAATTATTGCTTTAGAGTTTTTTAGATTTAATTGCATGTTTACCATTTTCAGCACACTTCATTTCTTCTTGTGAATTTAACTTATCATTTGGTGTTACTTTTCCCCCCTAAAGTATCTCCTTTAATATATTTTGCAAAGCATAAATGCTAACAACAATTCCTTCAGTTTTTCTTTATCTGGAATATTCTTTATTTCATCTATATTTTTGAATAACAGTTTTGCTAGATATAGAATTTTTGGTTGACAGTTTTTATTTCAACTGTTTGAACATGTTATTTTACTGCTTTCTATCTGTCAAAAAACAACACTCCATGGATAGTCTTATGTTTTTGCAGGATTAAGTCTTTCTAAATAAAGAGTACTTTTAACTTGAGTTAAAAGACGATTGATGGCAAACATGCTTTGAAAGTTCAATGTAGAAGCTTTTGGAGACGTTAGGAGGCATCTGCCCTGAAGACAATTATTGCTTATTTCAAAGGGTAACACAACCTTTATAGCCTTTCAGAGAATATTTGCTTATTTTCCAGAGTGAAGGCTTTTTCTCATTCAGCCCCTTCAGGTGCAAATGTGCCAGAATTTCCTACATGAGCTCTGGGTTTCATAATTTTGGAAATTATTCTCCTTTGGTATAAATTTTATTCCAAGTGCAAGTAATATTGGTGCTCATTACATTGTTCAGTGGTGATTTGGGAAACTGATATAAGCCACTGTATAAATAAAGGCCTTTACCTGAATCCAGAAGTCTCCTATTTCTCTTTATATATGTGTATATGGAGAAATCAGCCATTAATAGTTGTTCCCCTGTATAAATAGTTTATCTCTTGTGAGATTTTCTCTTTGTTTTTGTCTTCCTACAGTTTAATTATGGCAGGTATAGGTCTGGATCTCTTTGCGTTTATGCAACTTGGGATTGTTGAGCTTCTTAAACATATGGATTAATATATTTTTAAATCAAATTTGTAAAGTTTTAGCCCTGGCTGGTTAGCTCAGCTGGGTAAGAGCGTCATCCTAAAATGACAAGGTTGTGGGTTTGATCCATGATCAGGACACACACGAAAAACAACAAAAGAATGCACCACTTAGTGGAACAACAAATAAATGCTTCCTTTCTTCCTCCCCTCTTTCGTCCTTCTTCTCTCTGTCACTCTAAAAATCAATAAAAACTAAGGCTTGGCTAGATAGCTTGGCTGGTTGGAGCATTGTCTCGGAGCGTGGATGTTGTTGGTTGGATTCCCCAGTCAGAGCACATACAGGAGCAGCTCAATGTTCCTTTCTCTCTCTCTCTTCCTGCCTCTCTCTCTCAAAGAAAAAAAAAACTTTGTGAAGTTTTGGCCCATTGTTTCTTCAAAAAAATTCTGTCCCTTTGCTTCTTGAGCTCTCATTACATGTGTGTTAATGTGCTTGATATTGTTGCCCAGGTGTTGGGAATTCTGTGTATTTTTCTTCAATCCTTTTCCCCCCTCTATGTTATCCTATGTTGTCTAATAGGATCATTTCTATTGCTCTATCTTCAATTTTATTGATTTCTTTCTCTTTTATCATCTCCAATATGCTCCTGAGACCCTGTGATGAATATTTGAAAATTTCAGTCACTCTACTGAACATCACAATTTCCATTTGATTCTTATAATTTCTCTATATTTATTGAGATTTCCTATGTCCTAAGTGATTGCCATACTTTCTTTTAATTTTGTAAGTATAATTTTCTTTAGTTCCTTGAGCTTCATAAGAGCTGGGATTTTGTTGTCATGTTTACTGTTATATCGACAGCACCCAGAATAATCCCCAGCATGTAGGACATCTCAATAGGCATGTGCTGAGTAGGTTGGTTGACAGTGAAGTTTCACTTTGTCCTCTACATATGTATCTTTTCTCTATGCATGCCTGAAACTCATTTTCATTATTTTATTGCTCTGAAGATGTTTGCTTCAAAGTGTCTTGTCTTAAAAATGAAAGTTTTCTTGGGGGATTACCAATGTCTCCTAGACAATGAGAGTTTTTTTTCTCAAGCATGAGGTAATAGCAAATGTACCAAGGGACAGAGAACTTACAGTACATTCATAATTAAGAACAAGATACAGGATACAGTTCATCCATTTGAGAATATTTATGTATAATATTTATTGCAGGAATAGTAGGAAAACCACCTCCCTCTGAACTGACTGTCTTCTGTCTTCCACCTCATCTTTCTCTTCCCCATGCCCCACACTGGCCTATTAACAGATCCACATCTCATCACCAATCTAGATTGTGATGGAGGTTTCCTATAAATATAGATAACCTGATGCAGGGACACAAATAGAATGATTAATAGAACATTCAGAGAGAAAAGACAAACAAACAAAAACAAGTTAAGGGTTCAGTTAAGAGGTAGGGTACTTAGATGGTTGTCAAAATTCCTTGCAAAAGGTCAGCCCTCATCTGTTTTCTGAATGACGGGAGCAAGAGCAGACTAGAAGAGACCCAGGAAAAGTTGCTGTCATGGGAGAAAACAGAAAATGCCGTGGAGGATCAGAGGAGAGGAGGCCTTAAGTGTTTCTCTAGGTGGAAGGGCAGTGGTCTGTAGGCAAGAAAAGTTGTTTCCAAGGAATCACACCTGATATGAGTTCTAGAGGATAAACGAGTTTGCTGCACTTGGTGAAGAGCTAGGGGAAGGATACTGCAGGCAAAAGGAGTGGAGAAGTAACAAGGAACTAACAGTTCACTATGTACATTAACTGCTTTTCAATGCCGATATTCACAATTATGTTTATTTATGTTATGATAATTATGTTAGCTTTGAACACATAGCAACTGAGCATGAGGAAAGAGCCCTCCTCCCCCCAAACTGGCTACACAGTGAAGTCAAACTAAAATTTAAATGTCCACAGATAAATAATGTTTTAGAGACAGATGTCTCTAAAGAACAGTTCATAGAGATAATGATTGATGCTTGCATTGAGATTTTATTATAAAATCTCTATTAAGCACACATTTATAGAGATGATTTTTTCTAATATTTCTACATGAATACCATTTATATTGCTTTTGTTTCATTCTGTTTGCCCCACAAAACTGATATATATGTTTATTCATTTAGATGAGATTTCACTGTCAGAGTTGATGATTAAAATAAATAATAAAAGTAAGGACTGTGGGGAAGTGTATTTAGTTAGTTCAGTCTGGTGAGTTTTAGTACATGAAGAATTATACTCCAAGAGACCTCAAAGTCATTGCAAAACTAGCCTGGCCTCAAGCAGGGACTGAGAGTTAGAAAAAATCTGTAATGCTGTTTCTTCTAGTAATTGCTTCTTCTTTGTCTCTATTAGTCATCTGACTGCAGTTAAAATAACATTTATTGCTTTCTGCTTAATGTTCTAGAATGACCAGAAAGTCATGAAGCAAAGACTATGGGCAATCTTAAAATCTGTGAAATGTCCTAATCAGTCTTCCTTCTTGACTTGATGTAATTTATTGTGGGCAGAGGAGATAGAGCATTAAACTGCTTCATCTTTAGCCTGAATATATGAGTGGAACTGAAGCACAAGGTACAAACTTAAGACTCTTAAAGGGTCTTTCATATAGAAAACCCTAGGAATGGTATAGACTGTTGTGGGGGCCTGCTATTGTATATCTCAGAGCCTGAGACTCCAGTGACTTGGGGGTGGAGGCTGGATTGGGAAGAGTAGTAAAAGGATGGTGGGGCCAGCAATCCTTCTTCCCTATTTGTTTTCTTAATAGACTTGTCACCCATTTATCTCACTGCTTTTTTCCTTAGTTATCAGCAATGCTGCTGATGGGTGGACCTCAGTGTGGATATTTGGGGGCTACATTACCCTACATTCCATACTTTTTTAATGTGTGGTCTTCAGGTTTAACCCACAGTTGTTTTCTTGTTTGCAACATTTATTGTGGCCTTCAAACACTCAGACATTGCTTTTGAAGTTTACAGAGTACAGCGTCTACTCAACATCTACCCACTGCAAAGAGTATTTTGGGAAAATGAGTTACATATGGTATCCTTCTCAGAGGATGCCATCTGACTCCTGATGTCAGGCAATTTGGGAGCTCCCCACCCAGGAGATTTGGGTTAGATAGTTAGTTACTAAGACTCCAGACTGTGCTTTTGAAACATCTCTCTCATTTTTTCTTTGAAATGTTTCTTTTCTCCTCCCTTCTCTGTTGTCATAACCACCAATTTTAATTGAGACTCATTACTCAGGCTTGGATTTTGGAACTAGCCTCACTAGCTGGTTGGCCTGACTCCTTGCTTATTTTCATTTATGAAGTGCACATGTGCCTCTCTTTCTTTGACGTCCTTCTTCATCTGACCCCACACTGGCCCTATGAGAATCTGTCATACTCCTCATCACAGCCCCTCTGATCTGATGAGGCCAATGTCCTTATGGTCCCCAGGACATTTCTCTGGAAACCTTGCTTGCTGTTTTATTTTATTTTGTTTTATTTCATTTCATTTTATGGAATGTCCTTTTTTCTTTTCTTCCATTTACATCTTACTTAGCCTTCAGGACTACATCTTCTAGGAAGCCTCCACGAATAGGCCTGCTCTCAGTCTCCTGTGGATTGCTCCTGGGCTTTATGACCATCCCAACAACTCAATACAGCTTTATATCAACTTCTATCACTTAATAATTGTTTTCAAATATTGGTTTTTCAATTTAGAAATCCTTGATGATTCTATTACATACTCTTTTAGTGTGTTTAAAGTTTCCCCAACAGTCCTGGGTCCATAATAATTTTCAATAAATATTTTAGCTTTATTAATTCTACATTTTATTCTTAATGAAGAAGACTGTGGTCAGTTCCACAATTGTAGTGCTTGTTCCCTTTTTCACAATTACTTTGAAATACTTTAAATATCCTTAAGGGACTCTCGGTTTTGGCATTAAAGGAGCAAGATAATGTAGCTTAAGCTATTCACCTAGAAATTCATTTTCATAAGATAGTCACTCTTCTGAGCAGGGTTCTTTTGTTCCCTCTAAATGCCATGGCATGTTCTTTCTCACCCTTTCTTTTGCCTTCTAGGAATGCTAAGACTTTTCATATAAATTTTTTTTTGTACCTGAGTTATGTTGCTACTTTCACTCCATCCTTTCCCACTGCCATTTCAGTCAAAATATGTACACTGCGTTTTAAATTTTTTTCCTTAAGTCATTGTCTCTATACTACATGGAATCCAAGCAAGCCATGTAAATGTACAAATAGCATGAACTCTGAAACATAATGATATTCTTCTGATACCATATGGAATATTGTCTGCAGGGCGAGTGAGGATCTTGGTTCCCATACCCATCATATTAAATATAGCCCAAATTTCTGTTTTCCTCAGATCTCTGGAATTAGAGTGTACACAGAATCAGAGATGAATTTTAATCCACTTGTAGGGAGTAGGGAAATCATCTTTTCACCGGAAGAACAGTTTCATTAATCTCTAAAGAACACTGGTCTTAGGTATTTAACCAGGTGTTGCCCACATCCTCCCAGGCTTTTCATTCTATTCCAGTCTACTCATACTGTTAAAGGTCTGTGTTGGGGGTAATTTTCTGCTGGAAGTACAATTTTTCTTAACACTTCACACCTCTAATTTCATTTTCTTTCTCTCTGTGTTTCTTTCTAATTTTGTTTACTTTATTTACTTTTCATCTTCCAGGTCATTAACAAAGATGTATATGCTCAGCTCTAACACAACTCAGTTGGGTTCTAGCATCAACCCAATGTTTTAAGAAAATTACATGATGTATTTTCTTACTCATTTTACATTTAGTTTTGGTTCAGATTTTTAAAAAAAGTTTGAGCTATTGACACAATAATTTCACACTAACTTGTACTACTGGACCATCTAATTTTATTGCATTGTCTAAATTAAAGAATTTAACTTAACATTAATTTCTCAGGGATGGTGAATGCTTTTAGTTCACCTGTAAAGCAGCCAACCATTTCTGAAATATTCTCTGGAGATGTACATGAGTAAGGTACATGTATTTAAAGAGAGGTCTCTTGAAGAGACCTAATTAGGATGTATCTAAAATCCCCAAACTTGGTTAAGAGTATCTTCTTTCTTTTTTGTCATTCTTTTGCTAAAATCAAGATATATTCATAGTTCTCAAAGTCTTGGTCTGTTCCATTATCTTTTAACTCATTAACTCTATTATCTCCACCCTCCCCACCCCCCAATGCACACGCACCACTTGGTTTCTTCCATTTTAGGATATTTGCAATACAGTTTAGATTTAGGAAGAATATTTTTGGAAGGAAAGGAATTGCACACATACCGAGAAGGGATAAAATTCCTTACTTCTTAGTGAGGCTATTTGTAACCTGGATTAAACTTGATTAACAAATGTTAAATTTCAGTCTAAGTTTACTAAGAAAACCCCAAATCATGTTTGAATGGTGTATAAGGAATGTAGGTAATTAACAAGAGATTTACTTTCAGAAATCAGCGTTTCTCTGTAGCAAAGTGGCCTCCTGTTAGGAGGGAGGGGAGCAAGAGTCATATATATTGTTAATTCATTCACAGATAGTGACTGAGGAAACTCAACCGAGTTCCTCAGGCTGAAGAGATGAGTTCCCCTTTCCCCAGGCAGGTGTCCTGCTTGCTGCCTAAAAACCAATAACCTTGTGTCCCTAAGCCTGTCTGTCTAAGACAACATTTCAACTGTTTGTTTATTTTGGAAATGTCACAAAAAAGAATGGATATTAGAGAAAGGCTACAAATTCTTTGGGGACAAAAGCCTCATGCATGTGGTCCCTGAGAAAAGGAAATCACTGTAGATAATATTTGCTTTTTATACATTCTCTGAGTACAATAAAAGAGAAACAGGAACAAGACTTAAGAAAAAAAAATCTGTTATTTGTTCGCTAAGTAAAGGCTTCTATGTTAGTCATTTTGATCAAACAAGAGAATTGGAGACATTTGATCCTTAGCTGATACAGTGCCCTGGGACCCAGGAGTTAGATGATTACATCCGGTGGGCTGAGACCCACTCCCACGCCTCCAAGACTGGACCAGCACTCTCTGGGGGACTTGACAGGGCTCTCATGCATCAACTAGGTCTCAAACAATCTGATCTGATGCATTCTAAGGTTTTTTGGTATAGAGTGAGTTTGGAGAGAGCTTTATAGTCTTGGCTAAGGAAAAAGGAGTAAAAATCAAAGTACCTTTTGTCACAACTACATGATCTTGTCTATGCACATGCAGGGGGCTTGCTCCTCTCTCATCTTTTTGAGCATGGCTCTGGAAGGGTTTTGGCACAGGCACAACAATCACCACAAGAATTCATGAATCAGAGCCAAATCTGACATCACCAAGAAGATGAAACACACCATGTGCAAGGCCTCCGGACACAGAATCCATTGCTCAGGGGACAAGAGAGGGCACTGGCAGTATCCTAGGTGGTGACCCACCCCAGGGACCTGCTGCCCCTTGCCCAGAGGAGGAAATGTTTGCCAAGTAGTCGCTGAATGACTCAGAGCTCTTCAAAGAAAGAACTCTACTTCCCTGGAGAGTTGCTTATTTTTCCTCTTAATCACCAAAGCATAAGGGTGTCTTTTCTGAAATGGTGATTTGGACATTGATTTAGAATTTAAATTTGTGAAGTTGCCTCATTTAGCTTGCAAAGGAGGTTCGGAACAACACAGTAGGAAGAAGTTTTGGATTCCAGTGTCCTCAATCTGGAAAAGGTGGGCAGAAGAGCCAGGGAATGCTGAATTGCTGACATTTTCAGAGAAGTTATTAAGATGGACAAAGGCTGACAAATAACCATGGAAAGCAGAAGCTACTGTATTAAAATTAGAGGATTTTAGGAGGAAATGATCCCTCAGACATCCCAAGGTGGGGGTGGGGTCTCACTGGGATGAAAGTCATTAATTGTACTTTAAATCTCAGAGGAAGATTCTTCTAATTTGTAGATGACAGAAATGAAGAATGAACTTTATTATCTGATCTGAAGTAGGGAGTCACAACTTGCTGAAAAGATACATATGGCTGATAGGGAGGAAGAACCAAGAGCAAGTTTAAAATAAACCCAGGAAAAGCTTATTGAAAAAAAAGCATTGATTTGTTTTTCTATTTTTATTTTTTTTCCTCTTTTGGGTCTATAAGCAATAGAATACTACTGTTTTTGGACTGCACTTGACATGTGTCAATGTAAAAAACTTTCAAACCTTTAAGAAATTTTATGGGTTTATTTGATCCAAACTGTTGACAAATGCTGGGAAGCAAAATCTCAATGGATTGAGAAAGTGCTCTGGAAAATAGCGGTTTCACCACTTATTTTATACACCAGAATCATAGGGGAAGATGTAAGGGGGTTACCTGAAATTGACTGGTGATAGATTAGGGAGGCGGGAGAAAGCAAACCAGGGAAATCTCTCGGATTGGATGAAAAGTAAAAATGTACGTGTTGAAACTTCTTTTACATAGGCAGGAGTAAGACATTTAACAGTTAATGAGTCACATGATAACAATAACAATGAGGGGGTTTGTTGGTTCCTGCTTTGGTGGGACGCCTGCCCTGAGGGGGGGGAGGCAGGAGAAGAAGATGATCTTTACATTTAAAAGACATGTTGTTAGGTACTTTATCCTAGATGCAAAAAGAAAACCGACAAGCTAGATTAAGGTAAGCATTGACCTTTATTTAGAGAAAAATACCTTCCTAGGACCTGCTTACCCCCATGAGTTGCTTTTAGTTAGAAAGTTTTAATTTCAGACCATCTTGTGTGGTCACTTTAGGTCTCTGAGTTTGCAAGGCCACCACGCAGGGCTCACCTGAGCTTGTCAGGTTTAGTTTGTGGCCCTGTCTTATATTTTATTCATCCACGCACGTTTTTAAAAAGGAGGAAAACAGGGCTGGCCAATAAATTCAGTCAGTTAGGAGCATTGTCCTGAAACAAGGTTTCTGGTTCAATCCCCGGTCAGACAAAAGAATGCACGACTGAATGGAATTACAAATAAATGCTTCCCTTTCCCCTCCCCCCTCTCTCCCTTCTCTATTTCTCTCCCCTCTCTCTATCTCTAAAAAAAAAAAAAAAAAAAAAAAAAAAAATTAAGCCCTGGCCAGATGCTCAGTTAGTTGGAGCGTCAACCAGGAAGTGCAGGGGTTGCCAGTTCAATTCCCTGGTCAGGGCACATACAGGAGCAGCTCAATGTTCTTGTCTCTCTCTCTGCCTTGAAAGAAAGAAAGAAAGAAAGAAAGAAAGAAAGAAAGAAAGAAAGAAAGAAAGAAAGAAAGAAAGAAAGAAAGAAAGGAAGGAAGGAAGGAAGGAAGAAAACAACAAAAAGAAAATACAAATCAGGTATATAGTCCTCTGCCAGTTCAATTCCCTGGTCAGGGCACATACAGGAGCAGCTCAATGTTCTTGTCTCTCTCTCTGCCTTAAGAAAGAATGAAAGAATGAAAGCAAGAAAGCAAGAAAGCAAGAAAGCAAGAAAGCAAGAAAGAAAGAAAGAAAGAAAGAAAGAAAGAAAGAAAGGAAGAAAGAAAGAAAACAACAAAAAGAAAGTACAAACCAGGTATATAGTCCTCTGAGGAACTGTGCCACCCGGGCAGCTTCCTGTTCAGCCTTTCAATATTCACAGGTATAGTTTGTGAATCTACGAATATGCTGGATTAGTCTGGGTTCTCTGAGAAAATAACAAGATGAGATTAATGAGCAAAGATTTCTATAGGGGAAACACCTGTGTGAGAGAAAATGCAAAGGGAGCCAGGAAAGAATGAAGATCTATCAGACCATAATGCAAATTTGATCTTGAGTGAAGGAGACAGGGAAGGAAGGTTGGGTGGAAATGTCCAGGATTGCTGTGTGGTTCAAGAAAGGTTCAGTAAACCCTGGCCAGATAGCTTGGTTGGTTAGAGCATTGTCCGCAAGTGCAGAGGTTGCCGGTTGGATCCCCGGTTAAAGTACATACAGAAAGAGATCCATATGCCTGTCTCTCTCTCCCTCACTTCATCTCTTCCTAAAATCAATAGATAAAAATAAAAAAAGAAAAAGAAAGGCTCAGTAAGGCCATGGGGTCAAAGCCAAATTCCATGTCAGACTAGCCACATGCCTCCCAGATGGGCCCTTTTGTGCTCAGCCATTGGCTAGAAGCAGCCTGTGGAAAGCATGAAATGGATGCAAACTACTGATGAATTTTAGAGCATGCAGCTGGACCTCTTGGCGAATTACACTTCCTGTAGTTAGAAGTTTGCATGACAAATTCTTATGGCTACCACAGTTACTCAATGGAGTATTCATAATAGAGGTACTAACTTCTGTGGAATTGAAAGGAACCTTGAAGATCACTGTTCTGTTATTAAAATATTAAATGTAATGACCTGGGTGCAGAAGCTGAGGAAAGAATGAAGCCCATTGCAACTGAGGCTGAGAGATCATTACAGGCATTTGTTCACTGCACTGTTTCCTGGAAGAGTGAATAAGATGGCACCGTGGGAGGCAACTCTCCCAACTCCATCAGGAGCAGGAGCTTCTCTGGAGATTGTCACTGAGCCTGAGACACACTAGGGTGACGATTTGGCCATTTTGGGTAGATATCACACCTCCACAGAAAGATGCCATAACTTCTCCATGGCATGTTTGAATAACTGCAAGTAGAGTAAAAAAACAGAGAGCAGGATTTCGAGAATGCCTCCAATAACTTTGAAGCACTGGGAATGTTAATAGGAGGTACCTGCATGGTTATTAAACTTATTATAAAAATTACCTTACAGACTGAAGAATTCCAAAGTCTTGAAAATTATTAACTGTTTAACCCAAATTTCTGCAAGAAGACTGAAAAACCATTCATTGTCTTAGAAATGCAATCAGAGCTAAAAAAAAATTAAGCTCAATCCCTATTCAAGAACAGTTAGAAAAATTGCCAAAGGTTTTGAGCAACAATGAAATGATATCCCTAATTTCTATTTGCTATTGAGAACACTACTTTGGGTTAAATGCTGTTCGGCAGATAAAATATAATATGCTCACTTTGTTAAAGATGGTGCTGCCCACATGGAAGCCCGTCACCCAGGTGATATTATTTGCCCTTATGCTTGTGATGGCTGTGGGGGAAAAGTTGTAATGTAAGCAGGCCGGGTTGTTATAGCTTAAGGCTTTATTTTAAGAGTAAGCTCTTCTCCACGCCCTTGACTGATTGGATGATGTAGGGTGGTGATGTAGGGAGGAATCCCATTAAGCCTCAGATGGGTGGCTTTGTATCAGAGACTTTCTTGAATTTATAATTGGATTAAAGGTTTGGATTATCTATACTATAAAATGGGAGAGAGCAGTAGCTTGATCTCTCTCTCTCTCTTGGTTCTTGGTTCCTGAGGTATTAGAGAGGAGAGCAGATTAAGGCCATGTGGAGGAGAAGCAGCTGAGGTGGCAGAGTGCTGAGGAAGAAGGCAGTTTGTTAAGAGTTTGTGCAGGAGGAGATGGGAAACAGAGGTGAATAAGTCTGGTGAGCTAGAAACCTTTGATTTTAGGAAACTCGGATAAGTCAGTAGCTTTGTGAGCACTGAATGTGTGGGTTTTGGAGCCCAGTGTGTGTTTTTGCTTGCCCGCCGGGTGCAAGCTAGAATTAAAGCTGATGGCTCACCAGTTCTTGGCTCCATTGTTTCATTACCGACTGTTTGAATCTAACGTGAACCTGCGTGGGTCAGGCTGCTGTGATAGCGGCCCCGACTACTGGCTTTACAAATGCCTAGTAGGTATTTATTCCCTTGGCACTTCTATTAGTGCCTCTATCCAAAATGACCTTGATTGGTTGTCCAACACCTCTTCTTATTAGTGTACTGACCAGAGTCATCCAGCCCCCTAATTTGATCCCAGTAGCCCACGTTATCCCCCTGAGGCAAATGACCCCTGTGAACATCATAGGTAAAATTTTATATTTGTAATAAATAGAAGAAATTTTCAAGGACTGCAGTAAGATGAAAGAGGCAGGTGATTGGTATGTTAAGCCAATGAAGGGATTTCTGTTATGTGATAGCCATGTCTCCTCACTTGTGACAACTGTACTGTACTGGCTGAGCTGACCCCAAGCATAAAGATAGTGTCTTTCTTGCATGCCATTGATCATTGTCTCAAAAGTGATAATAATATTGTTATTATGTAAAAAAACTTTATTTTTAGGAGATATATGATTGTGTGTGTGTGTGTGTGTGTGTAATTTATTGGGGTGACTTTGGTTAGTAAAATTCTATAGGTTTCAGGTGTACAATTCTATAATACATCTTCTGCTTATGTCCTAAAGCCACACAATTTAGTCTGTCTCAGATTCTGCCAGGAGCCCGACCTTAGCAGGGTAGAGCTGCTGGGAGTTGGGAGAGTGGTGGTACTAGTCACGTTTGAGGGAAAGTGGGGAATGTGGCCCCTGCTCCAGAGACATACAACTCAGTTTGTCTTGATTCTTTCCAGACCTCAGCAGGGCAGAGCCACCAAGAATGTAGAGGGTAGGGTCACTAGAAACACCCAAGAATGGGACTAGTAGATCTCACATGAGGGGAGGCACCAATCACGTTAACCAGAAAGTGGGGGAAATGGCCCCAATTTCAAAACCATACAATTCAGTCACTGACACCCCCTGAGTCTGTTCAGACATCTACACCCTGGTCCAGACAGCTGACTCCTCAGGAGGGCATGAACTACCCATGGTGGGGCAACAGGGAGTCTAGAGTGTGGAACCAATGCTATAAGGAGGGGCAAACTCCACCCAAGAAAGTTGGCATCTGCAGTGCAGTAGATTAACTCAGCACAGAGGTTCCCAGGGGACCCTGGACACACACAAAACTCAGAGTCTCTTCACACCATTCTAATCTGCCTTTCTCTCCCTCTGCCAGAGCCCAGAGTGTGTGGCTAAAAATGAGATTTTGTGCCTTGGTCCTTTAAGAAGTTGTCTGTGCCTCTAGCAGGCAGGCACCTCCCTGGCAGGCAAAGTCCCTACTGATTTTCAAAGCCAAGTGTGGGTGTTTCTTCCATGCTCTGGTGCTCTAGGATGAGAAGCCTTGTGTAGGGTTGAAACACCATGCTCCTGAGGGGTAATCTTTGTAGGTGAGAAATCCCTACTGGATCTCAGCTGCCTGCCACCTGTAGGAGTAGAGCCAGCCCTTTTTACATCTCTGCCCTTCCTACAAATCTCGATGTGGCTTCTTCCCATTCATCTAGCTAAAACAAATATGGTAAAATGTAAACAATTTTGGATTCTAGATGGAGGGTTTATGTATAATTCTCACACTATTATTAATATGTTTGAGAATTTTTATCAAAAACATTGGAAAACATGACAGAGCAGATGTTTATAAACTTGGGGATAAATGTGTTCCCAAAGGGTCATCTCTTTCAGGCTTGCCTCCACCAGAATTGCACTTGAACCACGCATGTTGGAGAATAACCTTTTCTTCAAGAAAATATTCCTCCATCTTTTTGGCAACCTATTCTGTATCTGTCTTTGTTGTTAAGTTCTTTCTTATGTCTGTTCCAAATGGTAACTGAAATCATTGAAGCTCTCGGCTATTTTGGTATCTTCCTATTTCCAAAGTTAGGTGGAAGTTTTGAACAGGTACTAGATTTTTACTTTTCTTTAAGATTCAAATTCCCATAGGCATTCTTGACTGGCTGGTAAGACCAGCTTCTCTCTAGTGTGGTCTGATATTTATCCAGAAACTGTGAAGGGAAACAGGATGCAGTGCTGTGATGCTGAGCCAGCTCTGCACATGTCCCAGTCCCTCACTTCATTCACTGCTCCAAAGGGAGGCCTTGTCTTCTCTGACTGCCCTGCCTAGAATAGCAACCTGTTACTCTTTGCCTGATTCCTTGGTTTAAGTTTTTTTAAAAAAAGTAACATTGATCATTGCGACATCATATCACATATTTGTTATTTATTTATTGCCTGTAGGTAAAGGTAAGGGTGGGGTCTTGATGTATGCTAGTGGTACTCCAACATGAATGTGCATCAGAATCTCCTGGAGGACTTATTAAAAAAGATTGCTGGGCCCCACCACCAGAGTTTGTGGTTTAGTAGGTCTGAGCCCAAGAATTTGCATTTCTAACAAGTTCCCAGGTGATACTGGTGTTCCTGGTCCTAAGCACCACATTTTGAGAACCATGGGCCTATTATTTGCCAATGCATCCTAGCATATAGAATAGTAAATGTTCCACAAATGCTTCTCAGATGGATGGATGGATAAATAAATGGAAGTTGTCTTGCCTGTATTGATCACTGGGCTCTGGAAATGGAGAACTTCAAAAACCAAATAATCAACAGCTGAGCAAATCAGTGTTTTTCCCATGCTGGAGGCTTCTGACTTGGGACCAGTGTCCAGGCATATTTTACTATGAAGAGCATGGGCCTCAAAATCCTTGTTGTAAGTCATTCTTACAAACCTTTTTTCTTTTCCTTTAGCAAGAGAGGGAGACAGACAGACAGACAGACAGATAGGGACAGACAGGAAGGGAGAGAGATGAGAAGCATCAACTTGCAGTAGCGGCACTTTAGTTGTTCATTGATTGGTTTCTCATACATGCCTTGACCGAGGTGGGCGAGGGGGTTCCAGCTGAGCCAGTGACCCCTTGCTCATGCCAGTAATTTTGGGCTTCAAGCCAGAGATGTTTGGGCTCAAGCCAGTGACCATGGGATCATGTCTACAATTCCATGCTCAAACCAGATGAGCCTGTGCTCAAGACCTCAGGGATTTGAATCTGGGTTCTAAGCATTTCAGGCAATGCTACATCTACTGTGCCACTGCTTGGCCAGGACTTACTAACTCTTGACAGGAATTTAGGGATGTTTAGGAACATGATGACAAGAAGAACAAATTCTATCTAATTCCCCTTAGTGCTTTTATCAGAAAGAGAATACATAAGAAGAAGATTCAATGGTTTTTATCTGAATAATCCAGTGGTCTGAATTTGTAAGACCTTTTTTCTTTGTTGGATTTGGTGTCTTCCTAGGATGCTCTTCTTCTGTTAGAGATTTTCCTTCTAGTCAGATCCATTTTAAAGGAAGCATCCTTATAAGAGATACTTCCCTCGCAGTTGAATGCTTAGGAGTATCTGGGTGGGCACCAAGAAGCCATTCTCCAATTGTATTTGATCTTTAGAATCGCAAACAGAATAGCTTTAGCTGTATGCCCCAAATCCTTTTCCTCCAACTACATTTGATTGTTTTTTAATGATATAAATATAACATGTTGTCAGCCATTAGACAACTGAGCGAGTGAATTGAGTCCTGGTGAATAAGGACAGAACAGTCCAAGGTGTTATTATTAGCAATGTGTTATATTTGTGTAAAACAATAATTTCCAAATGACACAAATGAACTCATCTTTCTTGTAGTAATTTTTTAGTGGACAGTTTGGTGTTTAAGGAACTCTGGGCGAGTGAGCAATTTGTGTTTCCAGATGTACATTTGTAGGTTAAGATTGTGCACACAGCAAAGATAAGCTCTAGCCTGAAAAAGCACAAGTACACGCATGTGTACACACCTGCACACACAACTAAAAACATGAGCTTGCATCCTGGAATCCAGGCTGAAACAAGCAGTGTTACCCTGAGTGCGCTTAGACGGTCAGGGGAGTGGGAATCTGGAATGTTTTCAAGGTTCTGTTTTGGTGTCAGATTGAGTGGAGATAGAGCATTTATTAATTTGGGGGAGCATCTGGGATCTTTAAAGCCAGAAAGAGGCATACAATTTATCAATCTTAATTTGCTCATGCTACAGTTAGACAGAAAGATCTCTGGAAAACTCTGACAGGCCCCAGATGTTCCCCATTTGGCTGCTATCACACACACCAGCAAAGCTGCACAGCTCCTCCCCCTACTTCCTCAGTCCCCATTAAGCCTGGTTCCCTGCACTTTGGCCTGCTGTCCCAGTGCCAACACAGTATTTAGCAGTAGAGACACACTAAGTCAGCCAGGTATCCTGCTGCAACTTTTCTTGCAACAGAAACTATCCTATTGTCAGCCACTGGCATTGGAGTCAGGGTGAAACTTTCAATCTAATAAACGTTTGTGTTCTTTAATTAGTAGATCAAGAGGGAATTGGTCAACCCACACAGTATTCAGGACACTCTCAGATCTCAGAAATTCTCTCCTGCTCTAGTCATGTTTAAAGGCTAATGGGAAAGTTAGAACTGTCACTTCATTATCTTAAGTTTCTTGAAGGTAGAAAATGAATTTTATGTTATTTATTTTCCTATAGTTTCTCCTATAGTGCCTTCTGTAGCAACGCTCAGTTAATGTGCATGACTGAATGGGACCACTTTTTATATTCATCTTCTAAATGTCCTTTTGAATATGGGGTTATTAGTCCCATAGGAACAAAAACAAACAAATTTCTCTATTCTTCAGATTATGGATTTCCTACTATTGACCCTATCATGGATCAGGTTTGGGCATATAGAAGAAGATCAGACAGACTAAGTTTTTGGCTCCACATACTTTAAAATCTGGTGATTGAGGCAGAGAAGTAAGCAGTTGTTGCATACAGAGGGATAAATGCTACAGGGATGGTGCAGAAGGGTACACTGGTATTTATGAAAGGGCATAGGCTATTTTTTCTTCTAGTTTAAGGGTCAGAGAGGAGGAAGCAATATTGATCTTGATTCCTAAAGCATGAGAAAGAATGAGCCAGGTAAAGGTGATGGGTGAATCTTAGCACACAATTTACAGAGGACCTGAGCATGACATGTTGTTGTCATTGCAGTTGCTTTGATGGCAGGGACAGAAAGTAATTTGCCATTACTTTCCTTGAGGTGACTTTTCCTCTGTGACATCTAGGCATGAAATTCTTAGCATTTGCATGATTCCTTTGAAATTTAGCCATTATATTTCAGGAGGCCTCAGTAAAAACATGAATTCTCCTAGAGAGAGATAATAATAAAAAGAAATCACTCTCTTCTAGCAACTTTAAATGAAGTGAGTGATTTCTTAATGTGTTCTAGTCGCCTCTTTGAGCTCTGAGGAAATGAGCAATAAGAATATTGAATTTTGAAGGGATGAAATGGAGTTCAGAAGAAGGAAGGAAAATCAGAGATGGTAAGAACTTGAGGTTCCCAAGGGGTTTTGGTGAAAACTATTTCAACCTGGTGTTAGTAGATCTTACTTTTATTCCTCTCAGAGGTCCTGTCACCAAATAAGTTGGGAAAACAAATGCTTCAAGAAAAGGAAAGTTAAGTTGTAATGGGACTTTTCAAAGCCTTCATGATGCCAATATGCATTGTGGTTTCTGAAATGTTATAACATTAGACATTTTCTAAATGTATTTGACCATGGCACTTGCTTGGTAGAAAATTTTCTGGAATTAGTGTTCCATGAATCATACCTTTAAAAATTTCAGGTTGGATAATATGAAGTGCTAAAAAGAAAAGCAACACTTTTCTTTTAAAAGGGACCCATCATGACATTGCAATGACCAAAGCATTACGTGGTAGAGGTTGTAGGGTTGACTTCTTCTTCTTCTTATTTTTACAAAGGATCAGCCTTATTTTTTGCATAACTACAGTAACTGTTTGTACCTAACCTACTGTAATGTTTAGAATATTTTAGTTTCATAAACAAGTCTTTCTTACTTATTTTTTAATTTTTTGAGATTAAAGTTGTGTGTACTGTGCTCCCTAAAGTGGGACAGACCCATAAAGTGCCTGAGCCCTCATGTACTCATTTTCTAGAAAAATGCTCTAACTATGTTGTAATTGTCCTATGCAATTCATCTTGGCCACTTGACCTCTTTTATCTTGCTTAGCTTATCAGTTCATCTTGAAAACACAATTTCACCCAACTGACCGTGACTATTTATATACATTTGGAAGACATTCCACTGGATATTGCTCTCAAAATGTTCTGTTTAGTATAGCAAAGAAGTGGTGATAAGACCCTACTGTTTCATCATTGTACTTTTTTAAAAATAGTTTCCTGTGGTGTTATCGGCCAGTTAAGGATTAAGAAAATCTCCTACAGGCAATGGATAGAGCATTGGCCTGAGATGCTGAGGACCCAGGTTCAAAACCCTGAGGTCACTGGCCTGTGAGCAGGCTCATATGGCTTGAGTGTGGGATCACAGACATGACCCAAAGGTCACTGGCTTGCACCCAAGGTCAATGGCTTAAGCAAGGAGTCACTCGCTCAGCTGGAGTCCTCTGGTCAAGGAACATATGAGAAAGCAATCAATGAATAACTAAAGTGCTGTAACTATGACTTGATGTTTCTAATGTTCTAATCTCTCTCCCTGCCTGTCTGTCCCCCCCCCCCTCTCTCTCTGTGTCTTTCTCTAAAAACAAAAATTTCTCCTGTAGGCATTCTGAAACTTCTTTTTAAATCATTTGGTTTCTTCTGGAGCAAGAAATGTTTAAGCTATTTCTTTGCTGAAAACTGAGAAGACAAAATCTAAGAGAAAAAGAGGGGAGAACTATTTGTTTTATTTATTTCAACTATTTAAATGTGAACCACGCACAAGAGGCTCTGCTGCACACTGCTAAGAAATGTGGAAAGGGGTATGACATGGCCACGTGGCCCTTGCCATCAGGAGGCTACAAGAGAAAAAAACAAGATAGCTGCTCCGTTGATTATCAGGCAGGCAAATAGGAGATAACAAAGTACTCCAAGCTTTATTCCGAGTGGGGTGAAGGGAGTTCTCTGTGACAACTCCATGAGGAAGGTAACAATGGAGATAGGCGCCAAAGGATGGACAGGATTTCACTATGGAGACAACCGGGGATGACGTTTCATGGGAAAGAATGAGGGCAAAGGTGTGGACATAAAGCGTGTTCAAAAAGCAGTGGACAACTGTTTGGATATCACCTCTCACTCATTCTGTAATGTTAGCTAGAAGTCAGAGTCACTCTTGACTCCTCTGCCTCCCAATACCTCTCATTCAACAGGTCTCCAAGTCCCGTGAAATTTATCTTCTGATAGTCTTCTAGATCCCCCACCACTTTATTCCCACTTCATCTTTCCCAGCCTGTCTTCTTGGGATCCATCCCTTAACTGGTTTCTCCCTTTCCTCCTGGGCTGCTTCTGCTTCACTTTCCACATTGCCGCCAGAGGAAACTCTTTCAAAGATGAACTTAACTCCACACACCACCTTCCATAGTGGTTCAAATTACTGACCGTGGCTTGAGCTCTACAGCCAGACAGACTAGGGCTCGGCTCAAATTCTAGCTCTTTCTTAGTGAGTTGTGTGACCAGCTGTGTTAATGTAACTGTGTAACCAAGCCTCAGTTTTCTCACCCAGAAAGTGGGTCTTGGTGGCAGCCACTATCTGTATTCTTGTTACTTGTTCTCTGCCCCATTCTCACTGGCATCCTGGCCCCAGTTTCAAGGCCCTGCGTGTGTTCCCAACTGCACAAGGTTCTCTCTGGGCTGTGTCTCTGTCCTCCCATCCTCTTGTGTTCCTACTTCTTGTCTTTCAAGACTGGTCCTTGGCACCTCCTCCTTTTGGAAATCTGTAGGAACCCCCCTCCCTGTCCTCCCTGGCCCTGGCATCCATTGTGTCTCTCTTTTCTGTGTTCTCATCTCCACCCTCCATCCAGTACATACCTCACTGTTGTGTGTGCCTGACTCTTTCCATATCTGGCTGATTATTTCTCCCGATGGGTTCCTAGAAGGGTAATTGTCTGTCAAATGACATGTGTATTTTCAATTTACAAATCCAGTGGCAGATTGTGCTCTTGAAAAGGATATCAGTTGCTACTTTTACAAGCAATGATCAAACAGCCTTATTTCCTTCTTCCTACCTAACCCTGAATAGGATCACTTTTTATTTTTTGCCAGTCTGATTGATGAAATGTAATATATCATGTGGTGTAGTTGGACTTTCTTTGATTTCTAATAGCATTTCTTAGTGTCTGTATTTCTACCTTTGTGAATTGCCTTTTTTTTGTTTTTGCCCATTTTTCTAGTGAAGAACTCTTCCTCCTATTGATTTATGAAATGTCATTCTATATTCACCTTTAAAATGATATAGTACAAGCCTGACCTGTGGTGGCGCAGTGGATAAAGCGTCGACCTGGGAACACTGAGGTCGCCAGTTCAAAACCCTGCACTGGTCTGGTCAAGGCACATATGGGAGTTGATGCTTCTAGCTCCTCCTCTCTCTCTCTCTCTCTCTCACTCTGTGTCTCCTCTCAAAAATAAAAATTAAAATGATATAGTACAAATATTTCCCCTAACTTGTTATTTGCCTATAAACTTATGTCATTTATTTTACCCTAAGAAAGTTTAAAATCCATTAGTCTTTTCTTTTACAATTTCTGATGTTTTTATCCTACTTAGAAAGACATCGCTCATGACAGAATTATAAAAATGTTCTACCTAATTTTTTTAGAATATTTTTATGGAATTTCTTTCATATTTAAATCTTAATCTATTCAGAATTTATTTAAATATAAAATGGAAGGTAAAAATCAGTCTCCATTTCCCCCCAAACTGGTAATCCATTGTTTCAACAGTATTGAGTAACAGTATTATCTCCATAAACCACAAATTTAAAATATTTGCATCATGTAATTAATTTTTGTGTGTGTGTGCATGCTTGTGTCTTATTCCTGAACTATTATTATTATTATTATTCATTTTAGAGAAACAGAGGAAAGGGGGGGGGAGAGAAACATCAATTTGTTCTTTCATTTATTTATGCATTCATTGGTTGATTCTTATACATGTCCTTACCAGGGATGGAACCTGCAACCTTGGTGTAGTGGGATAAATCTCTAACCAACTGAGCTGCCTAGGCAGGGTCTGCACTCTATTCTTTTACACTGGTCTACCTCTCTATTCCTGTATGAGTTCCATACTAATTTAGTGAATGTGATGTGATAGTGTGTTTTGATATCTGGCAAACCTCAACAGTCTTATTTGCTGTAATTTTTCTATAGTCCAGATCTTGACACTGTGAATGAGGAAAGTAATTATAGCCATCTGCAGTCCCAGGAGATGGTTGGGATACCAGTGATCTGAGAAGATCTGAATGCCTATATTGGTATGTTCTTTTAGAAATCTTCAAGATTGTTGGGTGGCCTCAGTCTTCATGTTTGCAGAACCTGCAGTCTTGGTGCTGGCCCAAACCTGCAAGAGTGTATGTGCAAGTTTGGACTATTTCTGTAGCATTGGAGGTTTTACAAATTAGATATGTACCTTCTGGAGATCGATGATAGTGGAAGGCAAGGATAGTGGTAAGGGAGGGCTAGAAAAAGAATGATAGGATTTTGAACTCTTTTACCATTTTGATTTATACTCAGCACTAATGTGACCCCTGCAAAAGGAAATTTCCACATTTATAAAATTGAGATGCCTAAACTAACCTATTAGTCTTAAAATAAGAATGTGGAAATTGATGGGTTGCAAACATGAACATTGCTGACTAGAACACTGTGTGAAATGTTCATCTACAGAAGGGAAGAAGTATTGTTTATTCATATCATGAAATTCTTTTGATATTTTTAAGAACAAGCGGAGAGGGATTTTACCCCAGTACCTTATATGGGTCTAATCCTTATTTTTTATTGAAGTGAGAGCTCTTGAATTCAGCCTTCATTCATACATTTGTGTTTCTAGCCATTGAAACTGTCCAACTATCTTAACTCAATCCAGCCCCTAAAAATACCATCTGCCAGATATGGATCAGAAAAAGCAGCCAGCAAGATTTGGATTAAGCCTATGGAGAAGCTCTGCCGTAGAACTGTTATATGAGGAAGAGAAATGGTTACACTGGTCAAATTCCACTGAAGCAACACTTGGGTTAAATCTTCTGTGTTCTGTGCCTTTCTAGTGATCAACGGTGTTCCTTTAAGTAGGTTATCCTTTGGGGTGTAACAATCTTTTCTTATTGTGCGTTTTTGTGATGACTTGATTTAGCCTATAAATAGAATTGCATGAATATGTTCTCAGGGAATTTGGAGCAAATCAGTCCTAAACTCAGCTTTCAGAGGTGACTTATCAGATTATGGACAGAGTATAGTTCCTCCTTCATTAGAAAGCTACACATTTCTGAGTGGTGTTGTCATCAGGAAATGTGCAATACAAGGAATTTCTCTAAAGTGCTGTTAATGTATCAGGATGTCTTTAGGCACCTTATTTCTGTTCTGAATTTACAAAATGAAACCCAGATTTTCCTTCCAGAGATGTAAGTGAAATTTTTCCCATGTAGAAGCATAGCCAGGGTGAATAAAAATGAGTTCTTCATTAGCTTCCAATTGTGTTTCATTATTACCTATGTCTGAATTCTTGAATACAATCAGCCTTCAGGAATAGAAAAAACTATACTTTCAGTTTAACTCTTCGAGTATAAAAAAATATCTTGCATGATCAGTAAATCCAAATAATCAAACTGAAATGAGACTGACTATGCAATAAATGCACCATGGGATATTTGGTGTTTGGTTGCTTTTGTTTTGTTTTCTGACTGGCAGCTTGTCTTTGATACATTTCCCAGAAAGTAATGAGTACCTTTAGTGGTGACCACAGGCATTCACTGATTGTCTAGATATACCAGTCACCTAAATGAGCTCTGGTGGCCGGGAGGCAAAGGCAGATTCCCTGACCTAAGGGCTGAAAACTGGGCAGATGGAGAAACGACCATAGAATAACCATCTATGATGCTGTGAGAGAACATAGGAGGGTAAACTGACCCAAATAAGGAATGGGGAGTCCCAAAAGGTTTTCAGGAGGTGGTGATGACTGAACTGACCCCACAGAGAAGTGGAAGGAGGTCAAGTGAAGGAGGGGATGAAAGCAGTGTTACAGGAAAAGGGAATAATAGTATAGCAAAGTTGTGGAAGCAAGATAAGTAAACCAGTGCTGGGGGATAGCTGGGGATCTGTGAGAATAAAATGGGCAATGCTGGTGTTGTGAAGAACCTTGTATGCCATCATCTTGAAGGTGAGGCAGAACCTCTGAGAAGCTGGCCAAGAAGTTGTGGGTGGGGAGGACAGGCAACAGATGATCATATTGGTACTTTGGAATGAGAAGTGTAGTAAAAGGGTGGAAAAAGAATGACAAGAGATTGACTGTAGTGAAGATGATTAGCAATTTGTTGTAGAAATGAATGTGGGAAATAAAGCAGGTGCAGAACAAAACAATAAAACAGAGATGGGTAAGTTGTTTCTGATTTAACAGATGTTTTTGATAATGGAGATGGAAATAGAAGAGTATAGAGCCGTGATGGCAAACCTGTGACATGCGTGTCAGCACTGACATGTGTAGCCATTTTCGATGACACAGGTGGCTGCATACCAGAGAAGTATTGGGCCGCATGCCGGGAAGGACGTTTCATTTTTGGCTCCTGCATGGCCAGGTGCAATAGCCGAGGATAAAACATTTGCTGTAGTGTAGACACTCTGTGCCGGAGGTCTGTAGGCCAAAACAACAGAACTCCGGTATAGAGCGTCTAGTTCTGGGACTTCTGGTTAGGCCGTCTTTCTCCAAGTGACATACCACCTGAGTTATGTTTGTTTTTTTGGCAAATTTTGACACACCAAGCTCAAAAGTTGGCCCATCACTGGTGTAGAATGGCTCCCTGGTTGTTTGGGCAAATGAAAGAAGAAATACTGGGTAAGATAGAGGCTGGAGGAGAAGGAGCAGGGGAAAGCGGGCTCTGGAGAGGGAAGGGTGACGATGTGTTCAAGTTGGACAAGTGCAATCTAAGTATAAACTTTCTTTTTATATTCATGTTTGAAGCTCAGGAACAAATTCTGGCCTGGAGGATTCCTCTCCCCAGCCCGTGGTAACCACTATTCCACTTTTAATCTCTATGGATTTGACTAGTCTAGGAATTTCACAGTAGTGGAATCAAAAATTTTCTTTTGTAATGTGGTAGCATCTGTCAGATTGCCCTGGCTTTGTAAGGCAGAATAGTATCCCATGGTATGAACATACCACATTTTGTTTCTCCATTCATTCGCTGATGAACATGTGGGCTGTTTTCACCTTTTGGCTCTTGTGAATAATGATGCTGTGAACATTTGTATGCAAGTATCTGTTTGATTTTTTGCTTTCACTTCTTTTGGTTATGTGGAATTCCTGGATCATATGGAATTCTCTGCTGAACTTTTTGTGAAACTACCATATTGTTTTCCATGTTGGCTACACCATTTTACATATCCACCAGCAACACACATAAGTTCTAATTTCTCCACATCCTCACCAACACTTTTTAAAATTAATTAATTAATTAACTAATTAATTAATTTTTTGTGACAGAGAGAAAAAGACAGAGAGAAAGATAGGGACAGAAAGACAGGAAGGGAGAGAGATGAGAAGCATGAATTCTTTAAAAGTGACTCTTTTATTTTTTTAATTTTTTTCAAACATATCTTTTTTAAAATTTCTTTATATTTATTCATTTTAGAGAGGAGACAGAGTGAGAGAGAGAGAGAGAAATGGGGGAGGAGCTGGAAGCATCAACTCCCATATGTGCCTTGACCAGACCAGTGCAGGGTTTTGAACTGGTGACCTCAGTGTTCCCAGGTCGATGCTTTATCCACTGCACCACCACAGGTCAGGTTAGAAGCATCAATTCTTTGTTGTAGCACCTTAGTTGTTCATTGATTGCATTCTCATATGTGCTTTGACTGGCGGGCTACAGCAGAGTAAGTGACCCCTTGCTCAAGCCAGCAACTTTGGGCTCAAGCCAGTGACCATGGGGTCATGTCTACGATCCCACACTCAAGGCAGCGACCCCCACCCTCAAACTGGATGAGCCCACAGTCATTTCAGTGACCTCGGGGTTTCACACCTGGGTTCTCTGTGTCCCAGTCTTATACAGTACTCTCTGTGCCACCACCTGGTCAGGCTAATTTATTTATTTTTTGATAGTAGTTTGGCAACTGTTCTCTTAACTTTTCTCTCTTTGGAGTTTGTGGCAGACTGCTCTGTGTTTATTAGATGCCATTTCTCTTTTTCTTTGGGGTACATAGCTGGACTGCATTTCTCAGCATCTCTTGCAGTTCAGCTGGGCCAGGAGGCTGACTTCTGGCCAACACAGTATATCTGCTGCTCCCAGACCTGACCCATAAAAGCTTACTATATGTTTCCTATCTTATCCACTGGCTGAATGGAAAAGACTTCAGGTACCCACAGTAAGGGTAAGGCAGAGCCACAAGACAGAAGGGGCATAAAGTTGGGCATACCGCATAGTAGACTGTATCTAAACAAGAAATAAAAATTCTATTGTGTTAAATCACTGGAATTTGGGGATGTTTGTTATAGCAGTTACTGTACCCCAATGCAGGATTGCATGATCTCTCACTCTTTCTTTGTTCTGCATTCATGAGGCAAAAGATAGCCATCCTTAAGTTTGCATATCTCCCCCATCCTTCTAGTTGGATAATTAGTAGAGATTATTAGCATCCTTGAATTCCAAGTCCAAGTCCTCAGAGTAGAGAATCTGTCAGACCCAACTGGAGGAAAGTATCTTTCTGTGTGATAGCTAGTCTGCTATGGCCAGATGGCAAGGCCACTGTTTACAATCTGGTGGCTGCTGTGAGCCCATCCTTTGGGAATGAAGGTAGGGGGTTTATTAGACACCCCTAAAGGACTCTATCACATCATTGTTTCTTGAAATGTGGTCTGAGGCTTCCCTGACTTAGTTTCACCAATGAATTAGAATCTTAGAGACGGGCTCTGTGAAGAACCTTGTATGCCATCTTCTTGAGGTTGAAACCTCCGAGAAGTGGGCAAAGAAATTGGGGTGAAGGGAAGGCACATGATCAGGTTGGAATGTTGGCTACAGAAATCTGCATTTTTTACAAGCTTTCCAGGTCATGCTGATTTTCACAGTCCTTAGGGAACCACTGTAATCCAGCGCTCTCAGTGTTATTTTAATGCATTATCTTGACAAATGTTTATGCAAAAATTACCCAAGACACTTAAAAATCTTATGTTAAAAGTCACCAGAAATGGGCCTGCAAAATCTCTGTTTGATTTAGAATTGTATGGTATTTCTTCATATTTAGTAAAAATTTCTTGAGGTACTTACAATTCCTGTTTGGTTATATACTAAGAGTTTAACTGAGCATTGCAAGCTCAGTGCTTTTAGGGGCTAGGCAAGGATCATAAATAAAAGCTTCGAGTAAAAAGATTTAAGTCAATTAGAACTGATGGGACCCATGAGAAAATGGAATGTGTGCACCCAGGAAAAAGGCTTCCATGTTCACAACTGCGTTGACTACCATGGTCAAACAAAACATGTCTCAAGGTTATATTGAACAAGACAGGCTGTGTGTCTGGAACCTTTGTTAAATAATCTCAACTTTCTTTTAAATCAAATGATTCCAAGTCTTTCATACTTATAAGGAGTCATTTTCACAAATCGTTTTAAGACCCTCATCACTTTTTAAAAAATAGTAGAGAAGGAAGAAAACCCTGCCCAAGTTTATTTTATAATGTAAAACCAGCCCTGGCTAGTTGGCTCAGCAGTAGAGCCTCGGCCATCATGTGAAAGTCTTGGGTTCGATCCCCAGTCAGGGCACACAAGAGAAGCGAACATCTGCTTCTCTACCCCTCCCCCTTCTCTCTCTCTCTCTCTCTCTCTCTCTCTCTCCCTCCCTCCCTCCTTTCTCTCTCTCTCTCCCCTCTTCTATACCCCCTGCCCCTAGCAGCCATGGCTCAAAGGATTTGGGCTAGGGGGCCCAGGCACTGAGGATGGCTCCATGGCCTTGCCTCAGGTGCTAAAATGGCTCAGTTGTTGAGCAACAGAGCAGTGGCCCCAGATAAGTGGAGTATCTGGGTGGATCCTGGTCGGGGTGCATGTGGGAGGCTGTCTCTGCCTCCCTGCCTCTTACTTAATAATAATAATAATAATAATAATAATAATAGTAAATAAATAAAGCCATCAGTGCTGAGAAGAGGTCTCTGTTTTCAAATGTCATAATTTCTATTAATATATGTTATCACTGTTTTGGTTTAAAATCATGGTTGTTTATATCTTGTTATTAAGGTAATAGATAAGCCTGAAGGAAAACTTGGAAAAGGAAATAAAAAAAAAAAAAAAAAAAAGGCAGAATGATTTCATCATTTCTCCATTCAAAGGAAATCACTGTGAACATTTTTCATATTCTCCCAGTCCTTTTTCTATATAAAGTTAGAAAAATAATTTATTTTTAACTTCACTTTGTTCCAAAAAGGATTAAAGACAACTATAAAAACCACTTTTAACTGATTGCTTATGTTCATTTATATCTATGCAATGAGTATACATGTTTTATATACATAAAAATTGCAATCATATTGTGTATGTGCATGAGTGCATCTGAATGCAGTTTTCTAAACCAGGTGTCTTGGAGATTTTTCCATGTTGTTACTTGTAACAGCAACAGTTTCCAATTGATTGAGTACTTTGTATGTGTCAGACACTGTTCTGATAATGTCACATATACTGCCTTATTTAATTCTCACAGAGAAGTGGGTGCTGTTGTCAAGTCCCACTTTCAGATAAAGACCATGGGGCACAGAGAAATTCCAAGCTTGCTGTTCATGTGAATAGTAAGTGATGTGACTGGAATGGGATACCCATTATTCTGATTCTGGAGTCTGCAAACTTCATTACCAGGCAGTACTTACTGCCTCTCCCACTTCTCAACTATTGGGTAGTGTTGGGAAGATAAAATATATTATGCTCACATTGTTAAAGATGGCGCTGCCCACATGCAAGTTTTAAGAGAGCTTTTCTCCACACCCTTGACTGATTGGATGATGTATGGTGGTGCACTCTCATGAGGAATCCCATTGTGCCTCAGATGAGTGACTTTGTATCAGAGAATTCCTTGTTTATAGATTGGATTAAGGGTTTGAATTTCTACACTATAAAGTGGGGCAGGCCAGTAGTTTGCTCACTCTCCCTCAATTCCTGGGATTAGTATTAGAGAAGAGAGCAGATTAAGGCCACGTGGAGGCCAGAGGAGGCGGCCAAGATGGTGGAATGCTGAGGAAGAAACCAGTTTGTGCAGAGTTTGTGTAGAGAGAAGGAGATGGGAAACAGAGGTGAATAAGTCTGGTGAGCTAGAAACCTTTTGATTCTAGGAAATTTGGATAAGTCAGTAGCTTTGTTAGCACTGAATGAGTGGGTTTTGGAGCCCAGTGTGTGTTTTTGCTTGCCCGCCAGGTGCAAGCTAGAATTAAAGCAGATGGCTCACCAGTTCTTGGCTCCGTTGATTCATTACTGTAAAGCCAGTAGTCGGGGTCACCATCACAGCCACCTAGCCAGTGCAGGTTCGCATTAGATTCGAACAGTCGGTAATGGAACAATGGAGCCAAAAACTGGTGAGCCATCAGCTTTAATTCTAGCTTGCACCCGGAGGGCAAGCAAAAACACACACTGGGCTCCAAAACCCACACATTCAGTGCTCACAAAGTTACTGACTTATCCGAGTTTCCTAGAATCAAAGGTTTCTAGCTCACCAGACTTATTCACCTCTGTTTCCCATCTCCTTCTCTCTACACAAACTCTGCACAAACTGGCTTCTTCCTCAGCACTCCGCCATCTTGGCTGCCTCCTCTCCTCCATGTGGCCTTACTCTGCTCTTCTTTCTAATATTTCAGGAACCAAGAGAGAGATCAATCTACTGGTCTCTCCCACTTTATACCGTAGAATCAAAACCTTTAATCCAATTATACAAACAAGGAACTCTCTGTATAATGGGATTCTTCAGGAGAGTGCACCACCCTACATCATCCAATCAGTCAAGGGTGTGGAGAAGAACTTACTCTTAAAACCAAGCCTTAGGCCATAACGACCTGGCCTGCTTACATTACAGCCTTTCCCCGACATCCATCCCAAGCATAAGGGCAAATAATATCATCTGGGTGACAGGCTTCCATGTGGGCAGTGCCATCTTTAACAAAGTGAGCATATTATATTTTATTTGCCCAACAATTACCGACTGTCCGAATCTAATGTGAACCTGCACAGGTCAGACGGCTGTGATGGTGGCCTTAGCTATTGGCCATACAGGTAGTATTTCATAGACCATGTGGCAGTTCTTACAACTATCAAGCTCATCAACATTTAGGTACTTGCTAAAATTTTACTATTACCAATAATATTATAGCAATATCTTGGTACATAAATGCACATATTTCTCTAGACTAGAATAGCATTAACATTTTTTTAAAAAAAGACACCGATCTCTTCAGAACTTCTGCATTTCATGTTCTTTCTGAAAGAGGCCTTCTTTATCCTAAGGTTATTAATGTCTTCTGTTTATTTTAATGCCTATATATCATTTCTTTTCTTTTTCAGATAGCATTAATATTCTCTTTAATCCACTTGGATTTATTTTTGTGCATAGTGTTAAAAAGAAATCTATCCACTCCAGGAAAGAAAACAGTTGATGTAAATGATTTATCAGGCTAGCTGGTCCCTCTGGGCAATGTTGTCAGCTCAGGAGCTCAGTTTGGTCTCTGTTGTTGGCTCGGTAAGCACCATGAGTAGTAAAGCGGGATAGTCAATATTGTTGGGCTACGGATGGCCTCTATCTGTGGCCCCCAGTCCATGACATATACTCTGTCTGTGCCCTAGGAGGCCTCTGCTAAGGCTTGGATTGCCAGGGTTGCCAGCCCTCTGACATCCTTCTTGGGCTTGCCAATGGGAAGTATCGGTGGGAGATCAGAAGATGGGAGGAAACAGAGGTCAGAGTATTTATTCTTTTTATTCTTTACCTGTTCAGCCACAGATATGCTCTCTGGAAATAATTCTTCTTTAATGTTATTCAGTCCAATCCTTTGAATATTCTAAACGTGTTCGGCTGGGATTTTGATTAATAGAACAATGTGAAAGGGCTGAGGTTCCCCCTGACCCCCATGGGAAGATGACTGGCCACTGAATCCCTGTACATATATGAAGTCACAGAGGACAGAATGCTCTGGGAAACTAAATATGCCCTTGGAGAAGTGTAAGGCCAGGAGCCAGGGCCACTATCAGAGCCCCCTGATCCATGCAGGTTCCCATTAGATTCGGATAGTCGGTAATGAAATAATAGAGGCAAGAACTGGTGAGCCATCAGCTTTAATTCTAGCTTGCACCCAGCAGGCAAGCAAAAACATACACTTAGCTTCAAAACCCACTCATTTAGTGTTCACAAAGCTACTGACTTATCCAAGTTTCCTAGAATCAAAAGGTTTCTAGCTCATCAGACTTATTCACCTCTGTTTCCCATCTCTTCCTGCACAAACTCTGCACAAACTGGTTTCTTCCTCAGCATTCCACCATCTTGGCTGCTTCTCCTCTCCTCCACGTGGCCTTAATCTGCTCTCCTTTCTAATACTAACCTCAGGAACCAAAAAGAGAGAGCAAGCTCCTGGTCTGCCCCACTTTATAGCGTAGAAATCCAAACCTTTAATCCAATCTACAAACAAGGAAGTCTCTGATACAAAGTCACTTATCTGGGACATACTGGGAGGATTCCTCATGAGAATGCACCACCGTACATCATCCAATCTGTCAAGGGTGTGGGGAAAAGCTTACTCTTAAAACTAAACTTTAGGCTATAAGGACCTGGCCTGCTTACAACCTGTTTCCCACACCCAATAATATAATTACACTCATCCCAAGCATAAGGGCAAATAATATCACCTGAGTGACGAGCTTCCATATGGGCAGCACCATTTTTAACTGTTGGGCAGATAAAATATAATATGCTCACTTTGTTAAAGATGGCGCTGCCCACATGGAAGCCCATCACCCAGGTGATATTATTTGCCCTTATGCTTGGGATGGGTGTGGGGGAAAGGCTGTAATGTAAGCAGGCCAGGTCGTTATGGGCTAAGGCTTGGTTTTAAGAGTAAGTTCTTCTCCACACCCTTGACTGATTGGATGATGTAGGGTGGTGCACTCTCCTGAAGAATCCCATTATACAGAGAGTTCCTTGTTTGTATAATTGGATTAAAGGTTTTGATTCTACGGTATAAAGTGGGAGAGACCAGTAGCTTGAGCTCTCTCTCGGTTCCTGGGTTCCTGAGATTAGCATTAGAGAGGAGAGCAGAGTAAGGCCATGTGAAGGCCAGGAGAAGCAGCTGAGATGGCAGAGTGCTGAGGGAGAGTTTGTGTAGGAGGAAATGGGAAACAGAGGTGAATAAGTCTGGTGAGCTGGAAAGCTTTGATGCTAGAAAACTCGGATAAGTCAGTAGCTTTGTGAGCACTGAATGTATGGGTTTTGGAGCCCTGTGTGTGTTTTTGCTTGCCTGCCGGGTGCAAGCTAGAATTAAAGCTGATGGCTCACCAGTTCGTGGCTCCTGTGTTTCATTACCGACTGTTCGAATCTAATGCGAACCTGCGTGGGTCAGGTGGCTGTGATGGCGGCCGTGACTATCGGCTTTACATTAACAAAGTGAGCATATTATATTTTATCTGCCCAACAAGAAGCACTGGCTTTCCCACCCTTAACCATATAAAAGGAGCTCTATAAGTAGCACTAGCTGCTGCTGATGCTTTTTTTGGCCTCAGCTCACCTGCACCCAGTTGTATCAATAAACTCTGTTCTCCCCATTTGGCCTGGTGCGTAATCCCTTTAGGCAGAACTTACACAATGGAAATAAAATTAATGAAAATGTGAAATCACAAAATTTTAGATAGGAGAAAGGTATTTAAAAATTTTTTTTAAGCGAGAGCAGGAGAGATAGTGAGACAGACTTCCACATGTGCCCTGACTGGGATCCACCCAGCAACCTCCATCTAGCACTGATGATCGGATCAACTGAGCTATCCTTAGTGCCCAGGGCTGACGCCCAAACCAGTCAAGCCACTCTCTGTGAGAGGGGAAGAAAGGAGGGGGAGAGGAAGGGAAAGAGAAGCAGATGATCGCTTCTCATGTGTGCTGTAAAGCTAGTATTCACGGCCACTATCACAGCAGCCTGACCCGTGCAGGTTCACATTGGATTCGAACAGTCGGTAATGAAACACAGGAGCCAAGAACTGGTGAGCCATCAGCTTTAATTCTAGCTTGCACCCAGCAGGCAAGCAAAAACACACACACTGGGCTCCAAAAACCCATACATTCAGTGCTCACAAAGCTACTGACTTATCCTAGTTTCCTAGAATCAAAGGTTTCTAGCTCACCAGACTTATTCACCACTGTTTCCCATCTCCTCCAGCACAAACTCTTAACAAACTGGCTTCTCCCTCAGCACTCTGCCATCTTAGCTGCTTCTCCTGGCCTCCATGTGGCCTTACTCTGTTCTACTATCTTCTAATACTAATCTCAGGAACCGAGCGAGAGATCAAGCTACTGGTCTCTCCCACTTTATAGCATAGACTCAAAACCTTTAATCCAATTATACAAACAAAGAAGTCTCTGTATAATGGGATTCCTCAGGAGAGTGCACCACCCTACATCATCCAATCAGTCAAGGGTGTGGGGAAGAGCTTACTCTTAAACCAAGCCTTAGGCTATAACGACCCAGCCTGCCCACAGCCTGTTCCAGAACACACATTAATATCAACAAACTTCCATGTGGGCAGCGCCATCTTTAACAAAGTGAGCATAATATATTTTATCTGCCCAACATGTGCTCTGACCAGGGATCAAACTTGGGAGGTCCCCATGTTCGGCTGACACTCTATCCACTGAGCAAACCAGCCAAGACCAGGAAGGTATTTAAGGCTGACACATATGATAGAATTTGTTAGTAATCCAGCCAGATCTGGGGATTATTAGAGAATATATTGAGTAAATCCTATAGTTGATGGCCACTGTTATTATATTGCTCATTTTGGGTGAATCAATTAGTTATTTCAGCAATATGAAGTGCTTAGTTGAGATTTAAAGTTTGTGGTTGTGTGTTGTAGCACAAAACTATCTTCCAGGGTGAATATTTGTGTTATATCTGCTGGGGGAGGAAAGTGATCTGGATGAGGAGGGAGTACATAGCACTGCTGTCAACACATAATTAAAAGTTTTTTCAAGGTCATGTTTTTAAGGGCCCTATGATTCTTGTGAGATAACAAGGATAAAATGCAGCTTGAGCTACAGAAGCATTGAAAGAATTTTTAGTGATTGTATACAAACCCTTTGACCTGTGGACTAAGACTTGCCTAACTCTTTAAACTCCTTTAAAAATAACCTCATTATAGCTGTGTGAAGGAATGTCACATTTTTACCTACCTTCTGTAAATAAGGACACTATGGCAAAGACTTGGTCAAGATGATACAACATAAAGATTGAATTAGAAAATTAAAGCTTCTTATATAATAGTGTATTAGTTAAAGAGAGATAACATTTAAAGAGCCAAATCCATTCTACATAATCATGATTATCTCCTTATCTCTCATTTAGATGACTCATTGAAACAGTCCCCTTTATTCCCTTTACTTTGAGAAGTTTTATACTTCCCACTAATTTAATCAACATGATGTTAGATATGAAGTGATTACAATGAAAATATCCTCAAACTGCTGCTCTGGCAGGGATGGGGAGCATGGGTTCGAGAGGTGTTGTTATATAAGATGTTATATAGAGAATCATAGCCATCCTGTTTCTGTACCACGAACATCGGTTTCAGCCGGGACTCTCAGCAGGAAGTGGCATCTCCTATCTGCCATGTTTTAGCCAAGGCCATGGCTTCTCTTCAGTGTCCTGACCACTTAACGGTAGTGTAGACACAGTCCAGTTAGGAAAGCAGAGAGTAGTAAAATCTTGGAAGACATACTCCTATATTTCAAACCAATTTGGAGAAAAACAAAGCCTCCATGCACAATACAACACGTAAACAAAATGAAGTATAAAAACCACGTGATCATATCAATATAGTACATGCAGAAAATTAATTTGATAAAATCCAGCACCCACTTATGATAAAAACTCTTAGCAAGGTGGGAGTAGAGGGGACATAACTCAACAGAATAAAGGCCATATATGACAAAACCACAGCCAACGTCATATTCAATGGGCAAAAACTACAAGCATTTCCTTAAGACTGGGAATAAGACAGAGATGTCTGCTTTCACTGCTCTTATTCAACACAATACTGGAAGTCCTGGCCACAGCAACAGTCAAGAAGAAAAAATAAAAGGTATCCAAAGTGTAAATGCAGTAAAGCTGTCATTATTTGCAGATGGCATGATACTGTATATGGAGAACCCTAAACACTCCACTGAAGAACTACTCAAACTGATTAATGAATTCAGTAAAGTAGCAGCATAAAAAAATAAATATCCATAAGTCAGTTGCTCTTTTTATACACCAAGAATTAACTATTAGGAAAGGAAACTAAGGAAACAATCTCATTAATAGTTGCTTCAAAAAGAATAAAATACCTAGGAATAAATTTAACCAAGAATGTAAAAGACCTGTATTTGGAAAACTATAAGACATTGAAGAAGATACAAATAAGTAGAAGTATATACCCTTTTCATAGGAAGAATTAACATCATTAAAATGTCCATACTATCCAAAGAAATTTATAGGTTCAATGCAATTCTTATCAAGATATCAATGACATATGCCACAAAACTAGAAAAAAATATTCCAAAAATTTATATGGAACCACAAAAGACTCTGAATAGCATAAGTTATCTTGAGAAAGAAGAACAAAGTTGGAGGTATTATACTACCTGATATCAAACTAGATTACAAGACTGTAGTAACTAAAACAGTATATACTGACATAAAAATAGACACAGAGCTCAATGGAACAGAATAGAGAGGTCAGAAAGAAACTGTATGGCCAGTGGTCAAGGCCACCATCACAGCCGCCTGGCTCATACAGGTTCGCATTAGATTCAGACAGTCAGTAATGAAACAACGAGGCCAAAAACTGGTGAGCCAGCAGCTTTAATTCTAGCTTGTTCCCAGCTGGCAAGCAAAAACACATACTGGGCTCCAAAACCCACTCATTCAGTGCTCACAAAGCTACTGACTTATCCGAGTTTCCTAGCATCAAAGTTTTCTAGCTCACCAGACTTATTCACCTCAGTTTCCCATCTCCTCCTGCACAAACTCTGCACAAACTGGCTTCTCCCTCAGCACTCTGCCATCTTGGCTGCTTCTCCTCTCCTCCTGTTGGGCAGATAAAATATATTATACTCACTTTGTTAAAGATGGAGCTGCCCACATGGAAGCCTGTCACCCAGGTGATATTATTTGGCCTTATGCTTGGAATGGGTGTGGGGGAAAGGCTGTAATATAAGCAGGGCGGGTCGTTATAGCCTAAGGCTTAGTTTTAAGAGTAAGCTCTTCTCCACACCCTTGACTGATTGGATGATGTAGGGTGGTGCACTCTCCTGAGGAATCCCATTATACAGAGAGTTCCTTGTTTGTATAATTGGATTAAAGGTTTTGATTCTACGGTATAAAGTGGGAGAGACCAGTAGCTTGATCTCTCTCTCTCAGTTCCTGAGTTTAGTATTAGAGAGGAGAGCAGAGTAAGGCCACATGGAGGCCAGGAGAAGAAGCCAAGATGGCAGAGTGCTGATGAAGAAGCCAGTTTGTTAAGAGTTTGTGCTGGAGGAGATGGGGAACAGAGGTGAATAAGTCTGGTGAGCTATAAACCTTTGATGCTAGGAAACTCGGATAAGTCAATAGCTTTGTGAGCACTGAATGTGTGGGTTTTGGAGCCCAGTGTGTGTTTTTGCTTGCCCGCCGGGTGCAAGCTAGAATTAAAGCTGATGGCTCACCAGTTTTTGGCTCCGTTGTTTCATTACCGACTGTTCGAATCAAATGCGAACCTGCACGGGTCAGGCGGCTGTGATGGCCGCCTCCACTACTGGCTTTACACCTCCACATGGCCTTAATCTGCTCTCCTCTCTAATACTAACCTCTGGAACCGAGAGAGAGCAAGCTCCCGGTCTCTCCCACTTTATAGTGTAGAAATCCAAACCTTTAATCCAATCTGCAAACAAGGAAGCCTCTGATACAAAGTCACTTATCTGGGACATACTGGGAGGATTTCTCATGAGAGTGCACCATCCTACATCATTCAATCAGTCAAGGGTGTGGGGAAAAGCTTACTCTTAAAACTTGCACGTGGGCAGCACCATCTTTAACAAAGTGAGCATAATATATTTTATCTGTCCAACAATCAACCCCTATGCTCACTTTACTACCCACAATCTATATACCACCAGCATACCTGTGCAAGAAAATTAGGCACATTACACAAATTACAAGTATATGACAAATCATACAATTTCAACAATTACAAAGGTACATTTCACCAGTCTGAGCACTTTTCCAAAAGCGCAAAATGTCCTTGGCCTTCTTTCTTGCTGTTTGAAAGGCTTCCCGGGGCAGGGGAAGGGTCTCCAGCAAAGCCGCCCCCTACCTTCATCAGGGTATTTCACATTGTCCAAAATCCATAAGTCTATTCAACAAAGGAGCCAGTGCTCACTCAGTTATAGTCCAGGAAATCAGTCCACGCACATGGGGTGTTAGCCTCCCACCTCATTCCTGCCATCATGGCAGGTCTCACACTGTCCTAAAGAGAAGCACATGGCGATGGCAGTCAGCATTTCCATCTCTGCTCTGGGGAGCATGATGGCATCCACCCCTATGTCCCAAAATCGCAGGCCTACCAGCAGTTTAGCAGGCACTCCCTGCTATCCCAGTGAGCACTCGGCGACGCATGCCTGGTTCCCGGGATGTCCATTCATCCTCTCACTGAAGCTTCTGCCATTTACCTTCTGGAGTCTGCAAATCACAACTCCAGCCCAATTCTCCTCATCTTCTGGATAGGATCTGGAAACGCCAGCTCCTACTGCTGGGATTGAGCCCCAGGCCACCACTGCCTTCTGCTCAGCAGGCCTTGCAGCTCCAGCCCAGGCCTCAGCCTCGGCCTCCTGCTGCAGCTGACTCTTGGAAATCTCCACAATGTCCAGGGCAAGCTGCAACTCACGAACCTGTAATTCCTACTCCAGCGTCTGCTCCATTTCCAGGCGAATCTCGCAAACCTGGTTGGCCTCCTCCTCCAGCGCTTCCTCCAGCTCCAGGGTCGGCATCTCTTTCTCCCACGTTTCCTCCATCTCCTTCCACTGCTCGGTTTGCAGGTCCCGGGCAGCCTCTTCTATAGAGCTCTCAGTTTCCTCACACATGACTGTAAAAGCCAGCCATCCTACAGTCCCCAGAAGGACAGCCATAGGGAACCATAACAGCAGGCAGTCCTCTACTCCACTGCTCAAAGGTGGTGACGGCTCCATACTGATCTGTACCGAATTCTGCCAGAGACTACGCCAAATGTAAAGCCAGTGGCCAAGGCCACTATCAGAGCCGCTTGGCCAATGTAGGTTCGCATTTGATTCAAAGAGAGGGTAATGAAACAACGGAGCCAAGAACTGGTGAGCCATCAGCTTTAATTCTAGCTTGCACCTGGCGAGCAAGCAAAAACACATACTGGGCTCAAAAACTCACTCATTCAGTGTTCCCAAAGCTACTGACTTATCCAAGTTTCCTAGCATCAAAGCTTTCTAGCTCACCAGACTTATTCACCCCTGTTCCCCATCTCCTCCTGTACAAACTCTGCACAAACTGGCTTCTCCCTCAGCACTCCGCCATCTTGGCTGCTTCTCCTCTCCTCTACGTGGCCTTAATCAGCTCTCCTCTCTAATGCTAATCTCAGGAACCGAGAGAGAGCAAGCTCCCAGTCTCTCCCACTTTATAGTGTAAAAATCCAAATCTTTAATCCAATCTACAAACAAGGAAGTCTCTGATACAAAGTCACTTATCTGAGACATGCTGGGATGATTTCTCATGAGAGTGCACCACCCTACATCATCCAATTAGTCAAGGGTGTGGGGAAAAGCTTACTCTTAAAACTTGCATGTGGGCAGCGCCATCTTTAACAAAGGGAGCATAATATATTTTATCTGCCCAACAGAAACCCATGCCAATAGAGAAGGATAAGGTCAGAAATTTCAAGGGAATGGGAGAGGTATTTCTTAAAGAAATACCTAAAGGGCTGCCACCTTTGAACTTATTAACAAATCCACTTCTAATCCAACTGTTGGTATCTGACTTACTTGTAAATAAAAGAGCTTTATTAATAAGTAGGTCATGTTTTTAGCTCAGATAAAATAATATTTTATACTGAAATGAAAACTTTTCTATTTCAAAATGATTTTATGTGCCAGAATTCTTATTATTAATCAAATGGTGCTATTAGACTGATAACAGAAGAAAAGGATGGATAACAAATTCTCAGATGACTTTCAAAAAAGGCAAGATGCTGAGGGACATTTTTGCTGGCAATGCTCACCACACCTTGATGACATCAGCTTCGATCATCAGTTTGCTAGTCCAGAAGTAAGTAAAGTAAGAGCAGCACAGGCATTAAAGAGGAACACATAAATAAAGACCTTAAGTTTCTGAATTGTTTCAAAAAAGCACTCCGCACAACTTATCATTAGTGCTCAATGATTAATTGCTATACAGGATTTAGAATTTCTCCAAAATCTCCCAATTTTACTTAATAGTTACTGTAAAGCCAGTGGCCAAGGCCACCATCACAGCCGCCTGGCCAGTGCAGGTTTGCATTAGATTTGGACAGTTGGTAATGAAACAACGGAGCCAAGAACTGGTGAGCCATCCACTTTAATTCTATCTTGCACCTGGTGGACAAGTAAAAACACACACTGGGCTCCAAACCCCACTCATTCAGTGCTCACAAAGCTACTGACTTATCCAAGTTTCCTAGCATCAAAGCTTTCTAGCTCACCAAACTTATTCACCTCTGTTCCCCATCTCCTCCTGCACAAACTCTGCACAAACTGGCTTCTCCCTCAGCACTCTGCCATCTTGGCTGCTTCTCCTGGCCTTCTCCACATGGCCTTTCTCTGCTCTCCTTTCTAATACTAACCTCAGGAACCAAGAGAGAGCAAGCTTCTGGTCTCTCTCACTTTATAGTGTAGAAATCCAAACCTTTAATCCAATCTACAAACAAGGAAGTCTCTGATACAAAGTCACTTATCTGAGGCATAATGGGAGGATTCCTCATGAGAGTGTTCCTCACACCTTTGACTGATTGGATGATTGGATTCCCCACATCATCCAATCAGTCAAAGGTGTGAGGAAAAGCTTATTGTTGAAACCAAGCCCCAGGCTACAATGACCTGGCCAACTTACATCCTGTCCCCACAACCAATAATATAATTATGCCCACCGCAAGCATAAGGGCAACTAATATCACTTGGCTGATGGGCTTCCATGTGGGCAGCACCATCTTTAACAAAGTGAGCATATTATATTTTATCTGCCCAACAGTTATCTTCTGGCCAATAAATTTGGGCAAAATGTGGTTTTAAGAGCATGAATACACTTAAATATCCTCTTCTAAAAACACACTGTATTGTTTCTCATCCAATAAAACCAACACTATTAAAAAAACCCACACATATTTGAACTCAAGCAAAATGGCTGCAGGAGGGAAGTTGCCCCATTATATTGTCCCAGCTTCTTCTATAACCACAGCGCGTTACTCTCTCCAGAGGTTATCCCTCACACCTTCTCTCTCCTCATAAGTTCTGTTTTGAGTGAAACACAACTAAAGGAGATTTTTACCCCCTCATGAGTTCAAAATCAAGGGATATGGAACTACAACTTCAGCGATAAATACTTGGTAGAGCGTGGTTTTCTTCTTCCCTCTTGGATAGACATGTAAAGGTAATGAAAGTATGAATAAAAAAGAATATTTAGAGATGGTTCAAAAGGATTCAATTTTAAAAATTTGTAACTCATGTCAAAGGAAAATCTTGGTTTTAAACCAAAAAGGACAATTCTAACAACTCTTTCACAGACATCGTAATAAGGATGGACAAAGGAGGTGTGTGTCTGAGAGAGAGAGTCCATGGTAAGGCAGCTAAGGCAATAATTTATGCATGATAGTTATAATAATAGGATGACTTCAGGAAGAAGAAGCCTTGGTGGGACATAACTAATTGATTGTGAGGAAAGAGAAGAATCCACAATGAAAAAAGACTTGGGCCCTGGTCAAATATTGAATAAGGGAGGAAATGATGAAGAGGTTATTATGAGTCCTTTTTTTTTAGTAACCAATGCCTTGATGAGTGCACTGTCTCTGACTACTGTGAGGTGACAGAACTGTGATGGGTAATGTCCAGGGATGACTCCAAAGTCACTGATGGGAATGTTGAATTAACCTTTACTTTTTATTTTATTTTTGTGGCAGAGATAGAGTCAGAGAGAGGGACAGACAGACAAGAAGGAAGAGAAATGAAAAACATCAATTCTTCGTTTTGGTTCCTTAGTTGTTCATTGATTGATTTCTCATATGTGCCTTGACCGTGGATCTACAGCCGACCGAGTGACCCCTTGTTCAAGCCAGTGACCTTGGGCTCAAGCTGGTGAGCCTTGTTCAAACCGATGAGCCCGCACTCAAGCTGGCAATCTCGAGATCTCGAAACCTGGGTCCTCTGTGTCCCAGTCCGACACTCTATCCACTGCGCCACTACCTAGTTAGGCTAGCCTTTACTTCTTAAAACTTCATGTTTACAAATTACCAAGAACAAAATGGACTCTGATTTTCACATTGAAAGCTATTTGTGGGCCCTAGCCAGTTCGCTCAGTGGATAGAGCATTGACCCAGCAAAAGGATGTACTAGGATCAATCCCCAGTCATGGCACACATGAGAAGTGACCATCCATTTCTCTTCCCCTCCTAATTCCCCTTCTCTCCCTCTTTCCCTTTCACAGACAAAATGTGGTTTTTGAATCTTTGATTGGTTCAAGCATCTGCCCTGGGGTCTGAGGATAGTTTGGTTAGCCTGAGTATTGGCCCCAGATGGGCGTGGCTGGGTGAATCCCAGTAGGGGTGCATCTGTGAGTCTGTATTTTTATCTCCCCTCCTCTCAGTGAAAGAAAGAAAGAAAGAAAGAAAGAAAGAAGAAGGAAGGAAGAAAGGAAGGAAGGAAAGATGGAAGGAAGGAAGAAAGGAAGGAAGGAAGGAAGGAAGGAAGGAAGGAAGGAAGGAAGGAAGGAAAGATGGAAGGAAGGAAGAAAGGAAGGAAGGAAGGAAGGAAGGAAGGAAGGAAGGAAGGAAGAGAGAGGGAGGGAGGAAAGAAGGAAGGAAGGAAGGAAGGAAGGAAGGAAGGAAGGAAGGAAGCAAGGAAGAGAGAGAGAGGGAGGGAGGAAAGAAGGAAGGAAGGAAGGAAGGAAGGAAGGAAGGAAGGAAGGAAGGAAGGGAGGAAAGAAGGAAGGAAGGAAAGAAAGAGGGAGGGGGGAGGGAGGGAGGAAGGAAGGAAGGAAGGAAGGAAGGAAGGAAGGAAAGAAAGGAAGAGGGAGGGGGGAGGGAGGGAGGAAAGAAGGAAGGAAGGAAGGAAGGAAGGAAGGAAGGAAGGAAGGAAGGAAGCTATTTGTAGGCATAACCCAAATAACTGGAACCTATATTCAACCTTAGGGTGAGGAGTCCAACTGCATATCTGTGTGTGATAAAGAGAAGGTTATTATAATTAACTGACATGTGCTTATTATACTTAACTGAATAGAGGTGAATACATAAAATGTAGTGTGTGAGTGGTACATGTCTTATAAGCATATATGTTTACTTGACTGTAGAAGAATCTGAAATTCAAAGGAGGTATTTTTACCTATTCATGAGCAATGGCAGCCTACCCCTGTAGTAATATTGTCATTATAGGAACAGTTCTGAAAGAAGGCTTCTTTCAGGATGATAACACTTCAAAGGATGTGAAGGTTGGCTGACATACTATTTACCTTGTTTATAGCCCCATTCATATATGCCTATTACATTTTCCCATACAATTTTTTTTAAATGCTCAGTGTACCTATAATGTGTATCAGTCATCACAGATATGATACTTTATTATAATTAAATCACGATGTGTAATTAAGAGGTATTTTTTCTTTTTTTTGCATGGCAACCCTCTACTAGTGTATATTAGGGAGCATTGTCCTGTGGTTATCTCAAGATAATCACATATGACTGTGTAGAGAGTGGGGGAGAGTAGAAGGTAGGGGAAGAAGATCTTCTCTGCACCCAGGACACCACAGCCCCCTACTACCACTGGGAACTTCTAAGCCCCCTCAGTGGGGGGTTTAGCTCCCTCCACACAAGCTGTAGTGGAGGTGAGATTTTAGGGCATGTCACATATCCCTTTCTTTGCCCTGCACCTTTATCATCCAAAGCAACTACATAGCTTAGTGGTTGACAGTGAACTCTGGATTCAGGTGCCTACAAGTGTGTCCTGCTCTTGGACAAACTACTTATGTAATTATTATATATTATTTATCTTAAGTCTACAGGTTGGTAGATGGTCAGCTAACCTACACTGAGTTTGGGTAGGGTGGTTCTGCTCTGTGTGTCTCTTATTCTCCTACTGAGACAAGGAGTTTTAACCCTGGCCTATCCTTCCATGGCAGAGTTCCAGGGTTAAACTCTTCCTTAATCCCCAAGTAGAGTTAAGGGAGATCAAGCTTTATTAGACATCTGCTTTTTCAAGCCTCTGCTAATATCCCATTGTCCACAGTGTGTTACATGTCCGAACTGAGAATCAAGAGCAGGGAAGATAAGTGGCCTTTTGATGGGAGGAACAACAAAGTCACATGGTATAGGACATAGATACGAGGAAGAGTGAAGAACTGAGGTACCATTGATAGGGTGGTCAAATTTTGCCAAATGGGGTTGCTGAAAAGCATTGTAACATAGGAGGAAAAGAAGTGATAAACTCAATGCTAAACATTGCTTTCCTGTCATTCATGTAAGAATGCCCATGAAATTAGTTTTCTTACAGGGATTCCTGTTCCCTTCCTTGCTCTCCTGTCCTCAGTTCTGTCACTATACAAAGCTTTTCTCTTCTAATCTCTGTGCAGCAAATCTCAGTCAGCCTCGAGGGAACTTCCCCATCTCACCAGATAGGTCCTCAGTGCATCCCTCTCAGCACTTCTTCATGTCTGAGCATTTGGGATAGAGAGGTGTTTCTTACAATGCTCCGGTATATCTGGCTCTCTACCTACAGCTCCCTTCGTGGTTCCTCCAGCAGTGTGCATTGAAGATCTTCCTCTCTCCCCCGCCCCCCCCCTTCTCTCTCTCTCACACACACACATACATGTACACACAGACACGCACACAAATATTCCTTCCAACTCCTAAGGATAAATATTAATTTTTGAAGACAGTGCGATCTAAATACTTAGAATGTAAAACATTGTTATTTCCCTCTCTTCCTACCCATCCCAAAAGAAATGGCACCTGCCTGCCCCACCATGGCATCACATCACAGCAGGCAAAGCAAGGTCATTACCTGTCCTTGACTCAGAGCTTAGCTAGTCAAGATCATGGTCTTCCCCAATGTCTGCCCAACAGGAAAGTGAGTTAGGAGGGACTCATTCTTCTAATCATACAGATAGCATCTTTAAAGTAACTTCCTTTTAAGCTCTGCTTTTTTAAAATTAATTAATTAATTAATTCATTTTAGAGAAGAGAGAGAGAGAGAGAGGAGGAGCAGGAAGCATCAACTCCCATATGTGCCTTGACCGGGCAAGCCCAGGGTTTCGAACCAGCAAGCTCAGGGTTCCAGGTCAATGCTTGATCCACTGCGCCACCACAGAACAGGCACAGATAGCATCTTGATTAAAAAACAATGTGTAGCATTTTGATGTCACTGAACCTGAGTTATATATGAACAGGCATTGATGTTATAGTAGTTAGCAGGCATCTTAGGTGGAGGAGTAAAATGAAATTCTATTTGCCAGGGGTTAATCCCTCATTACCTCTGATTTCCGAAAGACAAAAACAAAATATCAAATTCATCTCCTAAGCAATGGGATCAGTAGACAGCAATGATTTGAGACCTTGGCAGAACATTATATGAAGTTGCTGCTTCCTAAAATGAAACCGAAAAAATCTAGATCTTTTAATCTGACAAATCAAATTTCTTCTTCTGTTTAGGCTTCTAGCCAGCAGCCTTTTGGTGCAAGAAAAACTATTTAAAATACACTGTTTTCAAAGTCTGAAGTTCTTGTGGCTTTGGGAGTCAGCTTTGATCTGAGGAAATAATCTAAAGAATAAGTTTCTCTATTCATATGTTCTGAAAATTGAAATAGCATCTATCTAACATTTTTGGGTGGTCATATATGTGAATCTAAATAGAGTTTAGAAGTAGAAGAGAACAAATGTTCTAATTCCCAACTCTATAAACTAAATGAAGGACTTGCTTTGTATTTTTTATATCCAGAAGCCCTTATTATTTTTATTCTTTATTGTTTTGGGAGGATTTAAAAGGAATAATCGAGGTCATAAAAATTCATTCTATCTCAGTGGTTCTTAACCTTTTTTGAGGTACCGAACCCACCGGTTTCATATGCGCATTCACCGAACCCTTCTTTAGTGATAAATAAAATATGATTTTTTTTCCAAATTCAAGACATAGGTATATGTTTTTTTACTGGTGCACAAAATGAGCCGTGCATGAACATCACCTTGCTCAAAGAACAAAACCAACAAAGTGCATGAACTCACAACAAATTACAGTATTACTTTATTCTGGCCTCTGTGGCAGAGGCTTCTCTGAACGCCTGAGACTGACTCATCGAACCCCTAGGGTTCAATAGAACCCAGGTTAAGAACTGCTGTTCTATCTCTACTTTCTTAAATGGTTGCCTCTCTACTTTCAGCATGGAATATAGTAGATATTTTTAATTTATTAAAAATGACAGGTTGAATGATCCTAGCCTCTGAAGTTAGGCAGACCCTGGTTTGAATCTTAGTTTTGCCACCAACTATGGTGTAAACCACTGGGTTTCAACCAGTGTACTGCAAGAATTTTTAAAACATGCAATACCTGACTATGTAGTCATGGGCACTGATCTCTTTTCCCTTAGATTGTCAAATAAAACAATGACAACAGCCAACACATCAATAGCCGTCCAGTGTGAATGAAACACAATTATACCTTTTTTTTTGTTAGATTGTCAAGAAATATAACTTTTGGTGTGTGGCAGAATGTTAATAATTAGTTTATGTGTGCTGTGAAATGAAAAATTTGAAAATTGCTGGTGTACCTAACCAGGTGGTGGTGTAATGAATGGAGCATTGGCCTGGGAAACCCACAGGTTGCAGGCTTGAGTGAAGGCTCATCCGGTTTGAGCACGGGGTCACCAGTTTGAGCATGGGATCATACACATGACCCCGTGGTCACTGGCTTGGCCCAGAGGTCACTGGCTTGAAGTCCAAGGTCACTGGTTTGAGCCCAAGGTCACTGGCTTGAGCAAGGGGTCACTGGGTTGGCTGGAGCCCCTTGGTCAAGGCACATATGAGAAAGCAATCAATGAACAACTAAAGTGCTGCAACTATGAGTTCATGCTTCTCATCTCTCTTCATTCCTGTCTGTCCCTTCCTCTCTCTTTCTCTCTCTCTCAAAAAAAATTGCTGGTGTAAACTGACAAGCTACTTTCTTTTTCTAGAGCTCAATTTATCTGTAAAACACAAATAATCCTAGAATCTACTTCATATGGTGGTTATGAACATTAAATGGAAAATCCATGTAAGGCACTCAGCAAGGAGCATGGCAGGGAATGAATGCTTAATGCATTTCAATTTTTATTTTTGTTATTTGTGACATTATTTCCTCCTCAACTCCTTCCTACTCTCCTTCCACTTCCTCATAAAGGTTCTTCAGAGACTTACCTCAGTTCATGTTCTCCCCCAGGATGTTCTCCTCTTCAGGTTAACTAGCCTCTGGTTTCTCAAGCATTTCTTATGTGCTTGAGGCTTTTCCTCTTCTAGTTGCTTTTCTTTCAGTAATGAAAGACAAACAATGCTACTGATGCTTGGGACTCCTTGGCTCCGACAAACTCCTAAAGCTGAGCACATGGTGAGAGGCCATTGGCTAAAAGGGAACACTCAATACCCTCCACCTGGAGGGGGCCACGCCCATGTTTAATGGATGGAGATCCAATAAGGACACAAAGGACAATGGTGGGAAGAGCAGAAAGATGAAGCAAAAACAAGAGTATGCTGTGACTCTGGACTGTTGATCAACCTGTGAGACCAGACTGTATTCGTGGACAGTTATAGCTCTCTCTTTCTACCTTGTGTGCCACACACTCATGTCCCCAGTAAATGCTAGTTATCTTTGTCTTATATTTTTGGTCCGTTGTCCATGTAGTAGCGGTTTTCCTTGCTCTGGGTCATTGCAGATTTAAGCAGTGACTTCCCTGTGTTGAACAGTGGGGCTAGGGATCAAGCCGGCAGCCCAAACATAGGGACTTCCTTTCTTTTTCTTTTTCTTTTTTTCTCTTTCTCTTTCATTTTAAGGGAGAGGAGGGTATATAGTGAGACAGACTTCTGCATGCACACTGACTGGGATCCATCTGGCAATCACTGTTCGGGGTTGATGCTTGAATACTGAGCTATATTTAGCACCTGAGGTAGATGCTCTCAGAACAACTGAGCTATCCTCAGTTCCTAGGGCCACACTTGAACCAATCAAGCCACTGGATGTGATAGGGGAAGTGGGAGAGAAGGAGGAGAAGGAGGGCAGAGAAGCAGATTATTGTTTCTCCTGTGTGCCCTGACTGAGAATCAAACCCAGGATGTCTGTACACCTGGTCAACATTCTATCTACTGAGCCAACTGGCCAGGGCTGGGACTTTCTTTCCACTTCTCACTAACTCAGTGACCAACACTCCTCAGTGTCTAACCAGTGAGAAATCTACTCTGTTACATCACAAAACATGTTTATTCATATTGTGCATGGGAGTAAGATGATCCTTTCAAGGGAGAAGAAAAGTAGAGAATGAGAACATGAATGGTGATAGTGGGAAATTTCAGAACAGAGCAGGTGAGTAAATTGTATAAATAATGCAATTGTCTTAATTCTCTAATATGTGCATGAAGCTAATAAATGAGGGCAAACACATAAATATTTATAAATCTATTATATAATGAGCAATGTTGGTGTATTACTTGAGTATTAATCAAAAGACTGATATAAAGGTACTCCCTTGAAACTCTTCAGATGTGCTTTGTCATCTCTGGTTCACTTGTTAAACTGTCCTATATGATAGATACTTGTGATGATATGAGTTGAATTGTGTTCTTCCAAAAAAGTATGTTGAAGTCCTAATCCCCAATATCTAAAAATGTGAGTGTAGCTGAGATGGGTTCTTTACAGAAGTAATCAAATTAAAATGAAGTCATTAGGGTGAACCCTAATTCAATACACTTGGTGTCCTTATTAAAAGGGGTAACATGGACACAGACACACAAAGAGGAGAGACAGTGTGAGACACACAGGGAGAAAACCATGTCAGAGAGAGTACCGCAGTCATGGATTTATGAGCTAAGGAACACCTGGGACTACCAGAAGCTATGAAAGAGGCATAGAAAAAATTCCTTCCCTAGACCTTCAAAGGGAGCATGTCCTGGTGACATCTTAATTTTCAACTGCTTGCTTCAATAACTGTTTGACAATAAATTTCTGTGGTTTTGAGCCACGCAATTTGTGGCATTTCCAGCTCTAGAAATCTAATATAGAGGAGAAATGGAGTTTTTAAAAATTGAAAATTCTTACAGAAATAAAAATCATTAAATATGCTAGTACCTTCTAGTCAATTTAGTGAATGAAAGCTAAAATCTAAAAACTTAAAACTAGAGAATCCCACTGTACTGCTTACAAATAAATCCCACGTAATTGTTGGGTAGTGTGGCAATTTGCTGATCACATGGTTGTTTCTACAACAGAGGGTACAACCAAAATAAACAACAGCACAGACATTTTGAGAACATTCCTACTGTGTCATATCATGGCGCCAATAGAAGTTAAACTCAAGACTTTTTACTGTCAAGAGGCACTAGTGTCAGGTACATTTCCATGTGGATTACAGCCAACATTCTAAATAATAAAGAACTTGCTAATAAACAATTCCAAAGACAGTGTGTCAGGCAGATGGTATTTTGGGAATGGACAGGGGAGAGTTCAACATGGGAAGCAGCGTGTGTTTTATGTATGCTGACCATTATGAATTCACCATAGACTACAGCATTGCTGGGGGTTATGACTCTACTCAGCTAGCAAGTGAGTCCAAAGTTTTAATGCTTTAACTACTGATGCTAAAAAAAAAATTAACCTTTTAATGTCATGAGAGTTCTGAAGGACAAAATCCTTCTATATTTTGGGTAAAGAACTTGAGACACCAGGGAGGTGGAAACTGTATTAACATTTATGGATATCAATGAAAGATTTTCATGTTTTGGCTCTTCCTGAGGGTGCCAGGTTGCTGGGTGGTATAGAAGTTGCCTATGAGTATGGTGCAAATTTCAGAGAGGAAGTGTGCAACTCATAAGGGAATCCTCGTTTGTCGCAGAATTCTGCAAGGAGTGATCTTGATCTCATTTTCCCACTCTAGGCACCCAAGTCTCAACTCAGTGTTTAGAAAATATTGTCACAGTTAGGCATCTTCATATAAATGGCTGGAAGTGATAACGATAACATAATTTGTTCAGTAGACCGAACTCTCACTACACACATTTAACTACCAAGCACTTTCCTACCATAAAAGACATAAGCATTCTTCCCCTCCCCCTTCCCTATGACCATGTGTAGGCTTTAACTAGTGGGGCTGGCCCAGTATGGATCCTTCCACATGCTTCGGGGAAGTCTTGCCCCACTCAGACTAATTTGTACTGGGATGGTGTTTTGATCTTCTGCGTTAATGTTATTGAATCTTAGATTTGGTTTTGCATTTTCTCATCTGAGATACACAGTGACCTCTAGACCACCGTAGCCTCTAGATATGCCTAGGTTTTGAAGAGAGAATGATATACAGTAGGAAGTGAAGGAATCATCCTACTGCTTGCTTGTGGCTAGAGAAAGAGCACGCAGACGCTGGGTTCACTGCACTGGGTTGACTGCACTAGGTCCATGAATGCTGGCCAGAAAACTGGCAAGTATTTAACATCCTATGGAGCATAAGCAATAAATTGGTCTATATTGAATGATTAATATTAACATTTAAAATTAAATGTGTATATTAAATGTACTAAAAGTTGTAGTGAAACACATTTAAAAAGAAGTAATATTTGGAAACAAATACCAAAATATTTTAAAATACTGACAGAATTGTAAAGGAAATGGGATATTTAGTTTAATGCAAATTGAGCTAGCATTCTCAAGGAATAATGTGTTGCCTCTGGCAGAGTAGCTGAATTGGTTATAGCATCGTCCTGATATCCCAGGTTTTCAGGTTTGATTTTCGGTTAGGGCACATGTGAGAATCAACCAACAAATACATAAATAAGTGGAATAACAAATCAATGTTTTCCCCTCTAATAAAATAAAAACAAAACAAACAAAAACCAACCTCAACAATGTTATCCAGAACTACAAAAACCTTTATATATTTTAACCAAGCACTCATTTTTGTAAAGTTTGTTCATTAAAATAAATGAAAAGTAGCCTATGTACAAAAGTATTCAACTTAATGTTATTCTTAATGTGTAAATATATGAATATCTATTCTCAATAAGAGGGGGCTGGTTAAACAAAAGATGGTCCACACATTGAATAGAGTATTAAGTAACTATAATATTGTATGAACACTACAAATGTGTGTCCCCTGAGGCTTGTAATGGCAACAAATTACAAAAGTTCATGTTTCCCATGATAATTACTGTATATGTATGTTCATTCATTCATTCTAAAAATGGTTTTGAGCACTGACTATATACTAGATGTTGGTGTTAAGTATAGGAAACACAAAGGTAAAAAGATATTGTTCTTGTTCTCAGTGAGGGTCAGTTCAGTTGGTACATAGTCATGCAGACAAATGGAAAAGTGTAGTAATTCATAAAATGTACTGAAGGACAGCCTTCAGTACATTTTGAGTTGGCCAAAGACACAAAGAAAAGCTTCATAAAAGATTTATATGTCAAAATGTTAAGGGCAAGGTAAAGAAATCAGTTGTATAAGGGTGGGAGTTTAAAAATGACATAACTCATTTTTAAACATTTTTATTGAAATATATACAGTGTGTCCGTAAAGTCATGGTGCACTTTTGACTGGTCACATGGTCAAAAGTGCACCATGACTTTACTGACACACTGTATATTCATTCATAGTATGTATATTAATTCACATACTATAAAATTCACCTATTTAAAGCACACGGTTCAGTGTTTTTTTTTAATTATTATTTTTATTAATTTTTAGAGAGAGGCAGGAAGAGAGAGACAGAGAGACAAGAACATTGAGCTGTTCCTGTATGTGCCGACTGGGAACAGAATCTGCTACCTTTGTGCTTGGGGATGATGCTCCAACCAAACTATTCAGCCAGGGCTTAATTTTTAATTTATTGATTAATTTTTAGAGAGATAGAGAAAGGAGAGAGAGGGGAGGGAGAAAGGAAGCATTTGTTTGCTGTTCCACTTAGTTGTGTGTTCATTGGTTGCTTTCCATGGGTGCCCTGATCGGGGATTGAACCTGCAAACTTGTTGTTTTGGGACAATGCTCTAATCGACTGAGCTAACCAGCCAGGGAGTTCAGTGTTGTTTAATAAAATCACAGAGTTATTGAAGCATCACCACAATCTAAGTTGGGAACATTTTCATCATCCCAAAGGAAAGATGTATTTTTGCTCCTTCAAATTTCTTCCAATTTTATTTTTCTAATAAAGAATCAAGGTGTAAAGACAGAAACTTTGATGTCTGCCACAGTGAGAAAGCTTTACTTTGCTTGTGAAACAAACCACAAGTACATCATTGTGCATTTAATTTTTAATTTTATTAGTGACAAAGTAAATAGATATCTACAAATGTATTTAAATAAAACAAGAAAAAGAGTTGAGTTGAAATAGGGTTTCAGTGATGACTAGTCCATGTTGTGTTTACTGTATAAAAATTTCCAAGTTTATAAAACTTGATTTGCCCATTTTCCATGTCTTAAAAACCAGCTGCAAGAATTTTAAAAGGGGTATTTAACATTTAGAGAGAATCTAAGAAAAGCACAGCACATTCTGAGTTATGAAAGTGATTGGTAACACTATGACAAGAAGCAGGTACACTCAGTGCATGGTTAGATTCTATATAAAGAGGGATGCTCAGGGACTGATGACTAGAAGGTTCACCTGAGCTCAGTGTCCCCCTTCCTCCACTTGCTTCCACATTCTAAGTGGCTGAGATGGCCACTATGGGCGTGATGGCCTTCTGTGAAATGCTTGTAAGGAGCAGTGCTCATCCCTTTAGAAGGGACTACTCTTGGCTAAGCCTGCACAGAAGGCAGGTTGCCTTTGAAGCCCTCATACCTCGTTCTGCTCTGGTTCCCACTCTTCTTTTTGGGACCTCTAGTTTCCCCAGGTGTTTGTATGAGTGAGTTGGTTATAGCATCATTGGTTATCACAGGGTCCTACATTTATCTATCTCTAAAAATTCTGAGTTCTTTTGCAAATGCTAGCTTAAAAGGCTACGGTTGTGTTTTATGACACCACTTATGATAAAAAATCCTGAGGTGCTAATTTCTATTGGCTAAAAGGCACTACAACAAGAGTTAGGGCATTATTTGGGGTCAGAGAGTCCTGTCTGACATCCTTCTGATCATACCCTATAAATGCCCACCTCCCTGTAAAACCAATTCTAGTTGGACAACAAACACCTAAGACCAGAGGCTGGGATGGGTTAGAGGCACGTTTGGTTCTTTTCACCACGGTCGGCCACATACATTGCAAGCCAGACTTCATTCCTGACAGACTGGAAACTGCTACAACGACACAATTTAATTCACAAGCAGGAAGAATATGAACTCCATCAGTGTATTCTTTTGCATGCCTTTCATTTGGTCAAATAAATTCTGCAGCTATAGCCAAATGGCTTGTCTCCAGGTTAAGGCACGACAGAAAATTTAGTGTCTGTGAGTTTGGCTCTTTGTTCAATAAAGTATGACTGTTGAAACTGGACACAAATTTCCCAATGGCTTTGTAAACTTAAGGATTTGGGACTGCTTGTTCTATCATACTTAATAGTCATGATATTAATTTAAAAATAACTAATGCCAGTGTAAACATGCTTTAGATACAAAGGTCTATAAAATATTGCACATAAATATAAAATTTGTTCAGTAATTCTTCATAGTAATTTTTCATTATTATAAAAAGGATACAAAGTTGTGCAGACTATATGAATTTGGCTGGTCAGTTTTACATCAAATATGATAATATTATACATGATTATGGATTATTTATAAGAGTTTTAAACATCAAGTGTTTATGATGGTTAAATTCAAAATGACAGGAAAATAGGTTAAATAAAGATAATTTTCCAAAGTTATGTACTATAAAGATTACCAGTAAAAATGAGTAGTAAATTTGGAATAAGCAGTTCTAAAGAAAATTGTTGAGAATTCGTTTTCTAGGTTTATCTCACATCTGCATAACTTTGTATTTCCTTCTTATTTTGATTTAACAGGTCTTCTCTGTGTACATAGTAAGTTTGAGGTATTGTAGAAAAAAATGGGCATTTAATCGGAAGTTAAATATTGGAGTTGCTTCTTATAGATGTTAAAAGTATGTTTACCCATATTGTTAAATTATTTTTTATTAATGAACTCTAGAAATTTTATCATAATTTTTAAACACCATACAGGGTTGAGAGTACCTTAAAAACTGTGCACTGCTAATTAAGTAAATGTAATGATTTTTAAAATACATAAAATGCAGCTTTTTGCAAAGCTAAATTAAGCAGATGTGAGTCCTTGGAAAGTGTGAATACAAGTAATTTCAGGTGCAAGGCAGCAAAGTATTAAGTGAAACTACCTCCTAATACCAATTTGCTTTTCCTTAACACTGTCTGAGTCCTGATGAAGCTCTGTTAAACAATTGATCTGCACAAAATGGTTATCTCAGAAGGAAATCTAGTGAGTGATTTTGAAAACCAGCTAACCAAATCTTAAATTCCCAAATCCTCCTGATGACCAGAGTATCAGCCTAGAGAAATGGGAAATAAGTAGTTATCCTTGCTTACAAGATTATCTTTGTCATTTCAAAAGTACTTTCACAGTACCAACAACATATACTTGTCTCCCTGAGCCGTAATGTCATTAGAAATATTTCTTTTCCATAGGGAGGTGTCAAATATTCCGTTGGATACAGTAGTGTTGGAAGGTTCGGTCCTAGTTCACCGTCTAAGTTCCATCACCATTCAGGCGTTTTGTCTTTGCGACTTAAGTTGGATTTACCTGAAAAACAGCCGTGGTTTCCAGGTCTATTTCAAAGTGTCTGCTAAATACAGAGTGACTCAAGCAAAAGGAATCCTCCACGATGGCTGTTTCTACAATGTTAAGGATGTTCCTGCTCCCAAAAAGCTCCCTGGGCTCCGTGGCAATGTCTGCAAAGGGTTGTGTAGATGAGGAGACACTTCCCAGGGCCTTTCCACTTGTAGGACACTGGCAGGTACAGGAGAGCCTTCATTTAACCCTTGTGCTTCTTCTTTTCTCTGAACAGGACCAGGGGTGGAGTTTTTTGGTCTTTGGGTTTTCCTTTTCATGCACCAGGGGTTTTCTCATCTGTCAGCTGTTCCCTGTCATTCATATCATCTTGGGGGGGTCTTGATCTGTCAAAGAATCCGCACTGTGGAAGAGAAAAATGGGCTATAAAATCACGCCATTCTGGAAATTTGTGAAACCTCTCGGGGTAAGAATTTTCACTTTATATATTTTCTAAGAAACTTAGAGCTCTGTGAAGGTAATCTTCCTGCTTCTCCAAATTGAGATGTGAAAAGAGGGTATTCTTTACTTGAAAAGGATTTCACTGCATAGGGCAGAGTGCTCATGTCCTTCCTCTTGCCATCCTGACAACGGGAGAATGTTCCTGTTTACACAAACCACTTGTGGACCTTGTATCTCTTTTTGGGACTACAGCAGTATGGACCAGGGGTTTCCTCTCTACTTTTCTGTATGTTTTTTGGAGCCAGCAACAGTACTGTCTGCTGACCAGAGAAGGGAGGTTCTCTCCTGAAATACACTGCCCGCTTCCTCAGAATGGATTACAGGAGGAAGTGAGGGGATCTTTGAGTATCCTTTGGCACTTGGTGGAACATATAGTATAGAGAGGAAAATTAGACTGGTTATTTATTTCAATCCCAGATCATCTTAGGTATTTTGCAAAGATTAACCAGGAACTCGGGGAAGAGCTGATTCTAGAATGTTCATCCTACTGAATCTCAAATTAGTATTTGGTGTAGGAGAATATATATTTTGTAGAAACCCAAAACCTCAATTTTTACTTGTTTCTTCATTGGAAGCCCAATTCATTGGATTTGCCTTATAACTATCAAGTTGTCTTTCATTTGTAGGACTAGCACAATGTTCTGTCAATTGGCACGTGTAACTATAACATTTATGGAAATACAGTTACCATAACAGAATAACACAATAAACTCTTTCTAAAGGTGTGTAAGACTATGGGGCCTCAGGATGGCACAAAGCAGCTGATAATGACCACAGACACTAGTATTTAAAAGGCAAAGTTTTCTCAGTCTATAGGTCTATTAAGCATGTAGTACATTGTTTTAAAATAAAAACACACTATGAGTTTTGGAGAATGTCAACAATAGTGGTCAACTAAGATGTGACTGCATTAATGACCCTGATAGTCAAGTAATTCTGACATTGTTTCTATTTTGGAATGGAAAGCTCTGTAAAACTTGGTAGTCATGTTTGTTTTGGAACCAGAATTTAATTTGTATTGTAGACTTTTAGAACAAAATTCAGTAAAACACATGAAAGAGTAAGTTATGTCTTCCTAATGGAGATGAACTAATTGGCCAGATTAAAAAGAAAAAAAAAAGTCTAAGAACGTTTCAAGCATGATCTATTTGCCTTACCTGATAGTCCAAGTACCAATTAATTACTATATATTAATTGCACCTTTGTAGTGCTTGTAAAAAAAAACTCAAAGGATTGCTGATAAGACCATTTCAATAAAAAGCTTAAGATCTTGGTCAATTAAACAAGAAAAGGAAGGCTTCCTCATGACATTATCACTCCAAGCATATTGGAAAGAAGATCATAGATCTTAGTTAACAAAGTCTAATTTTCTCTATAGTTATTTACAAGAAATATCAAGATAAAAGCAGCATTAAACACCTCTAGTCTTCTTAAATGTCACCTACACAAGCCTACTGTTTGCCAAAGCAAACAAGATATAATGTTACTTTTACATTTGTTAGAGCATTAAAAACTCCCAAATCACACCTTTAGCACTGTCTTTTTAAATCCCTAGATTTATCCCTTCTAAATCCCTTCAGTTGCCTCTCTACCCAGAAAGGAAAGGAAAGAAACTTACCTTCCATAAAGCTAAAGTCAAAATGGCCAGAACCAATAATCCAAGAAGTATTGCTAGTATTATTACCCACAATGGGATTGAGAAGGAAACATTTGGGGTTGCCCAGATAACTGACGTCTTAATCTGAAATGGAGAATAAAGCAAATGAACTCAAATTTGAAAACTCTTTGCTGAAATAAAACAGTAGTTACCAATATGATATTGGGATAGTTCTGAAAGGATCCATATAATAATTGAAACCATCATAGGAGAGAGTGAAAGGGTTATCACACTTGAACATGGATCTTAAAAATTCACACATTCTCACATTTCCTAGGTTGGGTGAAAGTCTAATTATAGATACTTTGTGGATGGTTGGTGTCTAATAGCACAAAAACCCTAGAATAGAATTGAGGTGGATCAGGGACCAATAAGTTAGAAAGGAATTACCTTAAATTGGACTGGACCATTTATAACAACAATGGCTAAAAGTAGACTCTACAAAAGACCAAGTCTGTCTACTCATGTTTCTCCATCAAACTGAGCTTACCTCACTGAGAGGTGAGCTTGTGAACAACCACAGATGGTTAGAAGGCTGCATGTATAGGAAGGTTAGAAATCACCTCATCTAACATCCCCCCCCCCCCTGTTTACAGATGAGAAAAATGAGTCCCAGTGGGCTAAGTGACTCATATAACTCATCAGTGACAGCACCTCTTTTCCCCAAGATTCTGTGCTCTATCAGTGAATCAGTGAAGGGTATCCCAGCCCAGACCGTGAGCCTAGCCATCTGGTATTTTATGGAAGTAACTACAGTAAACAAAATGAACACTAATTGTCCTGATGTTTTGGAGCTGCCTTCAATCCTAAATCCAAACTGAAACTTATTTTACTCCTTGCCCACTGCTGCAAGGGAACTTGGAAGTAAATGAGACCTCCCAGCAGGACTGTACACTCATTGTCTGTGAACCACCCATCCCCAGCACAGGCAGAAGATGCTCTCCCGCTGCTTATGTGTGGGGGCCCATGACTCTGGAGATTCAGAGAGCAAATAAGTTGCAGACCCCCATACAAAACCAAGGAAAAACCCCTACTGTGCTTATGTCAAGAAAAAGAAAAATAAGTATATTCTTGGATCCAGAATGTTCTTCACTAAGTCGGGCCTACTGGTTACAGACAGAAAGAAGTAAGCATTGCTTCTGCTAAACTGGTTGAAGTAATCCTTGTTTTAACTGAGTTGGTTGGATCTATCATGAGTCCAAGTCCAGACAAACATTCAAGAACTCGAGGCCATAATTCTCTAACCCACCAGTCAGGAACAGATGATTTCATGATGAAGGCTGGTGGCTCTCAAACTTCCCCTGGCTGGAAACATGATGTTTTCATAGCTTGCACTTCAGTACTGGGCCCTGACCCTGCTCACATCTCTGCTTCTGCCTCCTTAACTAGATGCAAGCTTCCTGTGGATGCTCTTCCCAGCTTGCCAGGGTTTTACTGCTCCTTTCATCTTGACCCACTTCCTTTATGTAACAGACACACTGATGACTTAATTCATTGGGTTCTCCAGATGCAAATATCATTTATATTTAGACCAAATGACAGAATTGACAGTGTGAAACTGCTAGTCACACCACATGGACAACAGTGCTAAGGACCGGATACGTTGTGGTCTCAAATAGAAAAAGGCAGACCGTAACTTTCTTCCTTTGACTATTAACATTCCTTGTCAGCCTTGTCATGCATTGTCACTCCAGCAGAAAGTGCGACATTCCGGGATCATAATGGCATTACTTTCACCCAAGCAGTCACAGTCTAAGGACAGCACACATGATATATATACCAAAGAAACGCATTACAAGGGCTCATAGCAGTCACAATGACACTCGGATTCTGCAGCCGAAGTAATTTATTTAAAAACCTATCCTTCAGCCCTGGCCAATTGGCTCAGTGGTAGAGCATCCACCTGGCATATGGAAGTCCTGGGTTTGATTTCTGGCCAGAGCACACAGGAGAAGCACCCATCTGCGTCTCCACCCTTCCTTCTCTCCTTTATCTCTATCACTCTTTCTCCTCCCGCAGCCAAGGCTCCACTGGAGCAAAGTTGGCCCAGGTGCTGAAGATGTCTCCATGGCTTCTGCCTCAGGCACTAGAATGGATCCAGTTGCAATGGAACAACACCAAATGGGCAGAGCATCATCCCCTAGTGGGCTTGCTGGGTGGATCTCGGTTGGGCGCATGTGGGAGTCTCTCTCTGCCTCTCCACTTCTCACTTTATAAAAATACAAAAAACAAAACAAAAACCTATCCTTCATGTATCCTACAGTACATGAGCAAGTCAAGGACTAGATCACTTCTTGATCAATTGTTTTTATATCCCTCTCCCTTAGTGAATTTTATCTGATAACATATATGAAATCAGCATACAGTCCTAACATTATGAGATGCTGGGAGAAAGGACTTGAAGTGCTATTTTATTTTTTTAAGTGAGAGGAGGTGAGGGAGAGAGAGACAGACTCTCACATATGTTTTAATACAGCCCACGTCTGAGGAGATGCTTGGACCAATTGAGCTAGCCTTGGTGCCCAGGGTCAATGCTTGAACCAACTGAGCCACTGACTGCAAAAGAAAAAGAGAGAGAGAAGGGGGAGAGGGAGGGAAAGAGAAGCAGATGGTTGCTTCTCATGTGTGCCCTGACAAGGGATCAAGCCTGGGATGTCTGCATGCCGGGCTAATGCTCTATCTACTGAGCCAACTGGCCAGGGCCAAAGTGCTATTTTAAAATGACCCTAATGCTACTGGGAGCAGACCGACACAGTCTTGGTAATGATAATTTCAGAATTTTGGAACTGAAAGAAATGGTAATGATTATGAACTCACTGGCCAGTTACATTGCCCCAGGAGAGAGGAAATCTGGAGCCATGTAAAATTCTGAGGTTTCTCATGTTTATTCCTCTTATAAACTCTAAATCCATGGAGTAAATACAGTTTTGGTGTATATTTTGTGCATGTGTTAGAAAGCATCTGAATTTACTAATAGGTAATTTAGAGTAAGACAGGTAACAATGCTTCTCAGTTTTTCCTGTCCTACTTACTTATTTAATATCTTAAGTCACCTTCCACTGTTTCATGTTAAACATAGAAAACAGTCCTAGTTTTGCAAGAAAAAAAAAAGTAAAAGTGTTGAAATGAAGGTCACAGACTACAGTTAGTGCTCGACTTACGACCACGATTGGTTCCGACAGACCGGTCGTAACACGATTTGGTTGTAAGTTGAGTAGGCTATATGTACAGTACTGTGAAGTGATGTTATAAAAATCTTTAAGTTATATTTTATCATAATTTTCTTTCATTATTGTTATATATCATAATTTTCTTTGTTCATTTTATGCCATTTGTATCATCTCTACACCATTTTGTTTCTTATTTTTACATTCTTCAGGTTTAAGTAAAACACTGCATTACTAGTACAACTGGTTTAATATTTGCAAAACATTCCAAATTAGAAAATACAGGTGCATACAAAAACTGCTTCAGACGCGGAGCAGTCGTGGCTAGAGATTGTGGTCGTAAAGTCGAATGGTCGTAAGTTGCATAGGTCGTAAGTCGATCAATACCTGTATTCAAGGTTAGGTCCTGGCCAGTTGGCTTAGTGGGTAGAGCATTAGCCCAGTGAATTAAAATCCTGGGTTTGATTCCTGATCAGGGCACACAGGAGAAGCAATCATCTGCTTCTCTTTTCTTTCCTCTCCCCCTTTTTTCCCTCTTCCCATCTTGCAGCCAGTGGTGTTGGCCCTGGGTACTGAGGATAGCTCAGTTGGTCCGACTATTGGCCTCAGTTGAGTCAAGCATCGGCACCAGATGGGAGTTGCTGGGTGGGTCCCAGTAGGGGCACATACAGGAGTCTGTCTCAGTATCTCGCCTCCTCTCACTTTCAATTAGGTCTGTCTTTAAAAAGGAACAGGGGAGATCACTTTCAAAGAACTTGCAGAAGTGACGGATAAGTAGGAATTAAACATTAAATTGAACAGGACATGCTGAGTAGGGTCTCTCAAAGCAGAAAACAGTTTTATAGGTATACTTAGAAAAACTTTTGGGTTTTTGTTTGTGTTCATTTCTGAAGATTCTGAGAGCAGCATCTTAAAAAAGTCCGAGACTAGATGATAACTACTGTCCTTTCCAGTTTACAAACTCTAAAATTCTCATCACCACACTGTTGTTGGTCTGTTTCCAGTAATGTTATGTTCCTTTTAAAAAAGTACCCATTCATACTCTCTCTGAAAACATTAAATGTTAGGATTACACATGTTGTATGTATTTCCTATATGTCATCATATGTAATTATCTAAGAGGAATGGACATAAAGAATTTTAAAAATAGGCAAGCCTGAAGTGGCCAATTCCTTCCGTACTTACATTTTGCTCTCACTGCCGCCTGCCTTTACAACATCTATGTGTCACCGAGGCTGCCCAGTCTTCTCAATCTAAATGGGTGCAGCTTCAGAGACCTTCCCTGGCCCTAGCTGTTTTCCTAAACGTATTCAGGCTTTTTGCTGCATAGTCAAGAAGTCACTACACTAAGGAGGATGAAACTACAGAAAACCAACAGTAGTGCCCAAAGCATTTCTTCAGATTTCCAGTGCAGAGGAGCCAGGTGACAGCTGCTGCAAAGAGGTAGATAAATAGTCAAGTGTGGCCCATTATTGGGAGAGTCACATCTTGAAAAGAGAGGTCTTTCTGAGAACACATGGATTTGGGATTCATGCAATGTATGTTATATCTGTAAATAGTGAGGGGGCATTTCATCTGCAGGTGGAAACAGGTACAGCAAAGCTTTTCCTGCAACTCAATCAATGTTTTGTATAAATAAACTAGAAACTTGAACTGCAACGAGACTAAAAGAAAATGACTTAGTGGATCACGTTTATGGGCCTGAAATTTATTGAAATTTGTATTGGTGCTGTGGAAATTTATGATGGTTTTGGGAAAGCTTGGCAAACAAATAAAATGTTGAAAAATACCAAAAATTTGTTACTTTTAATATTTATGGTTTTTTTGCAGTTCCTTTTGAAAAACCCACAAGAAGCTTGCCTTATACTTTGGATAATAAAGAATGAGAATAATAGGTCTTATATTTTAGAGTTTCCAATGATTAATCACTGACTTAATAAGAATTTTCATTCATTTCAGATAAGATTTATTAAACATCACATGATCACTGCAGCTCTATAGGCATTCTCATCAGCTCCAAGCTAGAACTTTCTTTCTATAACCTTGATCTAGATCAGTGCTGTCCCATAGAAACATAATGCAAGCTTAATTTAAAAATTTAAAATTAATTAAAAATTTTCTAGTAGCCACATTTTTAAAAAGGAAAAAGAAAAATGGGCATTAATTTTACTGTACAGCCTGACCAGGCGCTGGCACAGTGGAGAGAGCGTCGGACTGGGATGTGGAGGAGCCAGGTTCGAGACCCCAAGGTCACCAGCTTAAGCACAGGCTCATCTGGTTTGAGCAAGGCTCATCAACTTGAGCCCAAGATCTCTGGCTTGAGCAAGGGTTACTCGGTCTGCTGTAGCCTCTCAGTCAAGGCACATATAAGAAAGCAATAAATGAAAAACTAAGGTGCCGCAACAAAAAATTGCTGCTCCTCATCTCTCTCCCTTCTAGTCTGTCTGTTCCTATCTGTCTCTCTCCATCTCTGTCGCACACACACCCAAAAGAATTCTTTAACCCTAAATATCAAAACTACCATTTCAACATGTAATATGAATAAAAGTATTATTTAGATATTTATATTCTTTATTTTAATTTTTACTAACTCTCCAAAACCAAGTGCATATTAAGAGTTGCAGCACATAACAATTGCTCTATAGTTAAAATGAAATATAGTATTACCAAGACAATAAAGCTGTGCTTAATGGAAAAAAAAATTATATAGATGCAGTTTTAAGTTTACGTTTAAATGAGATTAAATGAAATAAAACTACGAGTTCAACTCATAGGTCCCATTGGCCATGTCTCAGGTACTCAATATCCACGTGTGGCTGGCAGCTACCATACTGGACTGCACAGCGTTAGGATAGCTGTGTAATCTCACACCATGCTGGAAGTAACTGAATTACCCACATTGAAGAGTCTTTCACCAGGAAGGTGGTCCTAAGGCAGAACATGGGAAATACTTTTAGGACCAAAAATTTGCCTTAAGAACACAGGCTTGTGATTATATATTTTAACTGCTTTAAGAAAGAAAGGTAATGTTAAGTAACTGAAGTACTTAAAATTTAGGGAGAAAATTTGAATTGCATGTCAACTAATGAACAAGCTATTTTAATTCATTGTTATGTATCAAGAACCTATAGCTCTCTAAGGAAATAGTATAAACTTTTAACAATTCACTTATTACAGTTATCTGCAATTTTAGGAAGTGGGATCCATAAATTGTAAGCAGTTTAGATTTTCTCAAAGTGATGCTAAGTAGGGAACATTTAATCTTACCTTCATCATGTCGTAAATCTTCTTGTTCTTTATTATGGTTAAAAGACCATAAATAAATCTTTAATATACCTACATTTCCTCATTGACATTTATGATATACTTTTGTAAGTTTTGACAAAAAATACCAAGGTAGAAAGAAAAAAGCTCCCGTGTATTTGCAACTGTAATTAATGTTGACGTCTGTATTTATGTATCACAAAATCTTGTGTAAACATACTTCGGTGGGGTCACAAGGATGTTTTAAATAAACATACCAAGACACCCTACTTACAGTTGCCGTTTTAACATAAGGTGGACCAGCTGAACACACATTTTAACAACATTTAAATAGCCCCTGTGAGATAAGTAGTCCCTATCTTAAGGTCGAACTCCAAACTATTGTTTAATATAAGAATCCTATTTCAAGCAGCTGAAATTTTGTGAACAATCCTAAAAGTCAAATGTATTGGCAGTTTATGGATGAGTTTTTAGAAAAAGATTTTCATGACATATTTTAGAGTAGCCACCTCTGGAGTAATACCAGGCAATAATATTCTCCTCTAGATGTAAGTTATAGAATTTGCTTTAGTCATGTGCAACACAAATGTCAAAATTAATTGGAAAGCAAAACAAAAAAAGTGTTAAGTATCGAGGAATGTTTTATTGCCATGCTGTAATGAATCGATGCTCAGTCACATCCCTCTGCTTCATGCAACCTTTCCTTCACCTCTGAACACAACAAGTGTCACGTCACATGAGGAGTTCATTTTTACCAGCACAGAAACTATGCAAGAAGCAGCAGATGGGAACTGCTATTTCTTCAATATGAAGAGCTCATAAAGACATCAAGAAATGCTTGAATTATGACCATGTCGAAAGGGAGTATAAACAAACTAATCATCCCACACAAGGGCCTAAGAAAACAAGCAAATATTCTCTAGTCTCACTAAGGAAGAAAGAACGGAGAGACTTTCTCCCCACTGGTGGAATAGGGATTGGAGATCTGATGATTTTCAAGCTATTGGTTCTATTGAGTTCTAGCACCTTAAAGCAATTCTCTCCCTCTGGGCTCTTTTCGAGATAGGAATGACAAGACTTTTGAGAACTCACTATAAAAAAAGTCTGAATGTTTCTCCAGTTATAATTGAGTCCTCACTTAAAATCATCGATAGATTCTAGGACTTTAAGTAAACTGACATAAAATTAAACCAATTTTACCATAGGCTAATTGACATAAACAAGAGTTAAGTTCTTAGGGCATCTCATTAACGTGGTAATTGAACAATGTTGAACAAAATGTTATTCCAGGACCTGCTGGCTCCTTTGCATAAATGATGTGGCAAATCACCTGCTTCAGATAACAAGACTGTTTTTTAAAAATGCAGTAAAAAGGGTGGTGAGGGTGAGGGAAGTATGTATCTGATCATTTCGTGGCCCTTCTGAGATGAGTTGAGAACATCAGGCTATCACCTGTGGCCAGCACAGAAAGATGCACCAATGTTGATGGAATCGACCGGAACATATGTTTCTGCGAATGAACATGTGGTCAGAGACAACAAAAGGGCCCAGATTTATCTCCCTAGAGCCACAAGCCTTTGAACCTCTCTGGATGAACATTCTATGTTAAAAACCCCAAGCCTCTATTTTCTAAGTTGAACATAAATCCAGATGATAACAGACATCTCTGGAAAGAGAGGTGAACTAAACGAAGAAAGATGTGGCAGTGCTTGCTTTAAAAGGCCACCAAAGTTTATCAAAATGGTTTGACTTTGAGAATCTAATGACATTTATGATATTGGGAAGGTTATTAATATTGAGAATTGAGACTTAGCTTGTCCCAGGTACAATGCTAAGGCTTTCTATACATAATGTTATTGTCTCAACAACTCTTTTGGGTGGATATGAGTAACAGCCTTGGCAAAGCAGAGTGACTTCTTGAAGGTTTTTTAATCGGAGTGTGGTGGATTCAGGACAGTCCAGAAAATCTATTTGAAACTGTGTATTTTCCTCTGCTGTCTGCCTGTGCTAAAAATTCTCAATCCTAGTTTCACTGCAGAATTGTCTCTTGTGGATCTTTTAGAGCAATGTCAAAGCCCCACGTGAGACACACTTAATCCTGATATTTGAGGTAAAGACCTAGCATGTACATATGTTTAAAGTTGTGTGAGTGATGACGCTTCTTGATACTTAGGGTTAAGAATCGCTGTTCAATGGGTTAGTTTAATTTAGATTACTAAAAGAGTTAGGCTAGAAAGATTTAATCTCACAATGACATTTGAAGACCTATGCTGATAAGCAATTATGGTAATATCGATTTATATGCCACCCAAAGCAGCACTTCTCAAATTTTATTGTGAACATAATACCCTGATGCTTTTGACAAAATACAAGTCCGAGTGAAGTCTGTTTTGGAATTTCTAACTATTTCCTAGGTGATGTTGGGGCTGCTGGTTCTGTAAACCGCACTTTAAGTAACAGGGCTGTGGGGACCAGAGTATAAGTGGGCGTTGTGATTGTCTATGGATAGCCAAGAAATGAAGGTTTAAGTCCTAATATTGTTTCCCGGAGCCCTGGCTATGATCACTTTCCTAGTAAAGGAAGAGTTTTGGTGACTATGTCTGCTCAGTCTCTCACCTATCCTCCTCTCTGCTCTGCATGGCATTGTCAGGTGCTCAGGATCTCAGTAGTTGTGCTGTGACAGATATTTGGGGGGTCAGTGGTGTTTAATAGCCTCAATTTTTAAAAATAAAATTTCATTCTAATGAAACTTATAGTATATTTTTTATCTTCAGGTAAAAGTTACTGTTCTTGATGTAGAAAGAAAAGATTATTATCCAATGTCATGCAGCCAGTCTCTGGCAACAATCCTGAGGAAGAGATTCGCTCCTCCCCACTCACTCATGTTAAAATTAAACAATCAGTACAATTTCATAAAAATGATCATTGCTGTCTAGACTTTTTTGAAACAAAATGGCTTGACTGAAAATGATATTAGTCCTGCCTTGTGATTGGTTATTTTGGGGAGTGTATAGAAATTTACATGTAAAGTTTAAAATTTTGATTGAATGATCCTGAAGTAATTTTCAGTTTGAAATAAGAAAATAGTGATCTGAAGGGGAAACTTCTCAAGTCAATGTGATAAGCACTTAAACCTAGAACAGTGATTTAAAAATAATTCTTTCAATGAAATTATTTATGCCTATATATTTTTAAGATACTTACTGCTATGCTTCCCTCTGGAAGTTTTGTTGGCTGATCTTTATAAGGCATCTTCTTAACTTCAAAGGACACCAGAGATGCAAGAGAATAGGGATCATTTTTTCTCTGAAATTAAAAATGTTTATTTAAATATACTTCACATAAAACTTTTAAAAGGTACTGGCAGCTACCCAATTACTTTCAGTGTTTTCCACATCCAAAGCAAAATTTCCTTCTTTTACATTTTCCATCCATCCATCCATCCATCCATCCATCCATCCATCCATCCATCCAATATCCATCTATCATCTATCCACCATCCATTAATCATCTATTCAGGCAACCATCCAACAGTCACATTCATTCATCCATTCATCCATTCATCCTCTTCCTCTTATTTTTAAAGAGAATTTGTCTTATTATCCAAAACTTGGTACAATAAAGTTAAAACAAAACACAAAATCAGAATCCTAAAAATGAGTAAGCACAAGGATTCATATAGCTGCTGCTAGTGAAGAACAAAGGGGAAACATAGTGGCTAAAAATTATTGTTATAGAGGAAAACAGTTCAGGGGAAAGACTGGTACTAAGTTACAAAGAAATTTATCACATTTCATCTTATACAGAAGACCCAGGGCACTGTCTCTCAGTCTTGGCACCATTAAGAGTTTAGGTTGGTTGGGGGGCTATCCTGTGCAATGTAGAATGATTAGCAGCATCCATGGCCGCTACACACTAGATGCTAGTAGTAATCCTCCCTCCCTCAGTTATGACAACTAAAAATGTCCTTAATTACTGCCAATGTCCCCTTAGAGTACAAAATGCCCCTAATTACAAACCACAGCTCTGGTCCATTGGCTCAGTGGATAGAGTGTTAGCTTGGCATACAGAAGTCCTGGGTTCAATCCCTGGTCAGAGCACACATGAGAGGCAACCATCTGCTTCTCTTCTCCTTCTCCCTCGCCCTCTACCCTCTCTCTTTCCCTCTCACAGCCAATGGCTCAACTGATCGAGCGTTGGTCTCAGGTGCTGAGGTTGATTCAAGCATCAGCCCCAGACAGGGGTTTCTGGGTGGATTCCAGTCAGGGTGTATGTGGGAGTCTGTCTCACTATTACCTCTCCCTCACTTAAAAGAGAGAGAGAGAGACCTAGAGCCATATAGTGTTTTTGACAGAACTTTTCAGCAAAAAACTTTTTGTTTAATTGGTTTTAATATTAACTGTTGATTAAAATAAAAGGAAAATACTTAAAGAGTAAGTCAAGAACCTTGACAGTTAGCTCAGTTGGTTAGAGTATCATACTGAAATGCAAGGTTGTGGGTTCAATCCCTGGTCAAAGCACTTATGGGAAGCAACCAATGAATACATAACTAAGTGGAACAACAAATGAATCTATCTCTCTCAATTCTGTCTCTCTTTGTCTCTCTAAAATCAATCAATAAATTAAATAAAAAAGAGTAAATCAAGAAAAGACATTCTGAGAGCTTAAGCTTCTGTGTTCTTCTGCTGATTAACTTGGGTTAGTGATTAGATCTATCCAGTGGTTGGTTGCCCATAGCTGACTCACATGGCTCTTGAGAAATTGTTAAAAGTTTCAGGATTTATGAGTACCAATTGTTAAATAATCCATTATTAAAATATAAATTATATATACATAAACTTCAGTCAATTATAATTTTAAAAGGTAAGAAACACTCAACACCCAATTATAACTTATTTTTTATTGCATTTTACTATAATTTATTCTCTAGATATTATGTATGTTTATTGTATCTAAGGGGAAATACTATACGATGGTGACCTACAGTACAACTCTCACTAACTCCATCTTCAGCAATGTCATGTTAGCAGCTTGAAATTGGCTACCAAGGATGATATTTATACCATAGAAATCAGCAAATGCTACATATTAGAGCTCTTTTTCCTCCCTTAGAGCAGTTTATTAAATATTTACCAGCACTTTACTATGATTTTTGTGGCCAATCTAAAAGGTTAGATTGTAACAATGTTGTTTATTTTTTTTTTCTTTTTTAAGTGAGAGGAGGGGAGATGGTGAGACAGACTCCTATATGGGCCTGGACTGGGATCCATCTGGCAATGTCCAGTCTTGGGCTGATATTCTTGAATCAACTGAACTATTTTTAGCACCTGAGGCTGACACGGACCAACCAAGCTATCCTCAGTGCTGAAGGCCCATGCGCAAACCAACTGAGCCACTGCCTGTGGGAGGGGAAGTGAGAAAGAAGGGGGAGAGGGAGAGAAGCAGATGGTTGCTTCTCTTGTGTACCTAGACTGGGGATCGAAACTAGGACGGACCTTTTCTCTACTGAGCCTCTGGCCAGGGTCTAAATTTTTTTTACAAAGTTGTTTCTTTTTTTCCCTGTGGCTAAATTTTTTTCTTCCTTCAATAAACCCCACTTCCTCTACATGGTAAGGATAGGCCAGAGTATGCAAAACTTATATACTTAAAGGCAGTATTAACTTTGGCTTTCTCTTTCTTTCTACCCTAACATTCCAGAATAAGCAACTGTATTCATTTGGAAAAAATCTTTTTAGTTATTATTTGGTTGGTTATTCTTCTGATTTTTTTTGTGTCCTGGCACTTCCATTTTAACTGAAAGCTAGATTTTTTTGTTTGTTTGCATGAGAAGTGTTTTTAAAAATGTGGAAATCGCCTGACCTGTGGTGGCGCAGTGGATAAAGCGTCGACCTGGGAACACTGAGGTCGCCAGTTCAAAACCCTGCACTGGTCTGGTCAAGGCACATATGGGAGTTGAGCTTCCAGCTCCTCCCTGCTTACTCTCTTTCTCTCTCTCTCTCTGTGTCTCCTCTCTAAAATGAATAAAATAAAAATAAAAAAAAATGTGGAAATCTTTGTTCACAAAATTGTGTGTGTACTTGGTGATTTAAATCTACTTTCCCATACCATCCTGGCTGGCAGCCACAGAAGAAACAACAAATTCTGGCAATGAGGTTCTGTACGCAAGGATTACAATTACATACTCAATGTGTGTCCATGCTCTCAAACCACCAATGGACGAGTTTTCTTTAGTCTCCAAGTTCATAAAAAAATGGATAGAAAATAATTCTTTTGCTCTTGAAGTCATGTGTTTGGAAAAAGCAATTATGGGAGAACTCTGTCTCTGAATGGACTCTAGATGGAACCTTTTTGTCCTATGTGATTCTGCATTTATGAATATGAAAGTTTCTTAATGAATAAGAGATGGGATTTGAACTCTAGAATGCAGAACATGGAGAAACATGTTTCTCTGAAGACTTTCTTCTACCACTTCCCTCCCTTTACCACCTCTGTTCTTGGCCACAGTTGGATTCCTCCTCACATTTTTCATTCATTGCCACTCTTTACTGTTATTTCCAGTGGTTCACAAACCCTGTGCTTTGCTGGGCTTCAGAAACACCTGGAGTTGGGCTCAGAGATTCTGATTCCACACTCTGAGGTGAGACTCTATTTGTCACACGTTGTTTGGAATTTTCACATTGCTATTTATCTTCTTGTTTTCTTTTTGTTCCGTTTCTCCCCAACAAGATCATACAAAAACAAAAGGCCTATATCATGGAACATAAAATTTATATCTCCCACAGCACCTAGAACAGCACATACAGGGGGCTTCATCAAGCCTGGCTGACCGACCACATAAAAGGGCCGTGAATGAACATATCTGGTGTTTTGCTTATTTGATGACCTTCCCACCCCACATAACATCCATCTGATAAATAATACAACTCATGATTGATCTGTTCTTTATTTTAAAAGCCAAGGTGTCTTCTACCCTTTTCAGAAAAAAAATCATTTTTTATTTATTTTTTTTTATTTTTCCAAGTTTCTCTGGAGCTCCAAGGACTAAGAAACATGAGCTTTTAGGCTATGAATGGCTTGGTTGACATTAAAAAAATGATACACTAGCTCTGTAGCTGTTAGGTCATAGACACAGCACAGGTAAATACTTAATTCACGAAAAACAATTCTGAGCAGAGTCATATTAATGATTCCATGTTGAAAGTTGAATGCTTTCAGCCGTGTTCTTTATATGACAACTATATTATTCTTATGTTAAAAAAATCTTTTTTACATAGCAACTTCCTCATGTAATCACTGTCACACTGTAGGCAAGTTAGGATCAAAAAGCAGCTGGAGTTGACATCCCTTGACAATATCTTAGATCTTCAACCAGACTCAGAAAATGCCCTGTTCCTCCCTCACAGCAGTGCCATTTAAACTGTAGTCAGTAGCCTACCAGATGCCTCTGTGGGGTGGTTTTGCACAAAGACGGTCATGGTACTCATAACAGTTATAGGGCTGTTAATGAATGGAGGGGGGAGGGAGAATTTTGAGTTGATTAAACACCTAGTGTGGCCAGTAACAATATGAGTTCTTTTCTCCCCGACTCTCACCTCCCCACTGCCTAATTCCCTCTCAAGAATTCTTTTATTAAAATTAATTTTGATGGAGTGACAATAAATCAGGGTACATATGTTCAAAGAAAACATCTCCAGGTTATCTTGTCATTCAATTATGTTGCATACCTATCACTCAAAGTCAAATTGTCCTCTGTCACCTTCTATCTGGTTGTCTTTGTGCCCCTCCCCTCTCTCTCTCCCTCCCTCCACTTCATAACCACCACACTCTTGTTCATGTCTCATAGTCTCGTTTTTATGTTCCACCTATGTATGAAATCATGCAGTTCTCAGTTTTTTTTCTGTTTCACTTATTTCACTCCGTATAATGTTATCAAGGTCCATCCATTTTGTTGTAAATGATCCGATGTCATCATTTCTTATGGCTGAGTAGTATTCCATAGTATATATGTACCAAAGCTTTTTAATCCACTCATCCTCTGACGGACACTTGGGCTGTTTCCAGATCTTCGCTATTTAGAACAATGCAGCCACGAACATAAGGGCGCATTTCTTCTTTTCAAACAGTGCTATGGTGTACTTAGGGTATATTCCTAAAAGTGGGATAGCTGGGTCAAAAAGCAGTTCGATTTTAAATTTTTGAGGAATCTCCATACTGTTTTCCACAGTGGCTGCACCAGTCTGCATTCCCACCAGCAGAGCAGGAGGGTTCCCTTTTCTCCACATCCTCGCCAGCACTTATTCTGTGTTGTTTTCCTGATGAGCGCTATTCTGACTGGTGTGAGGTGACATCTTATTGTGGTTTTAATTTGCATTTCTCTAATGATTAGTGATGTTGAGCATTTTTTCATATGCCTGTTGGCCATCTGTATGTTCTTTTTGGAGAAATTTCTATTCATATCTTTTGCTCATTTTTTGATTGGATTATTTGTCATGCTGGTGTTGAGTTTTATAAGTTCTTTATAAATTTTGATTATTAACCCCTTATCAGACGTATTGTCAAATACGTTCTCCCATTGTGTGGTTTGTCTTTTATTCTGTTCTTATTGTCTTTAGCTGTGCAAATATTTTTAGTTTGATATAATCTCATTTTATTTCATTTGCCCGTGGAGATAAATCGGCAAATATATTGCTGCTACAGATGTCGGAGAGCTTGCTGCCTATGTTTTCTTCTAAGATGCTTATGGTTTCATGGCTTACATTTAAGTCTTTTATCCATTTTGAGTTTGTTTTTGTGAATGGTGTAAGTTGATAGTCTAGTTTCATTTTTTTGCAGGTAGATGTCCAATTTTCCCAACACCATTTGTTAACGAGGCTGTCTTTACTCCATTGTATGCTCTTTCCTTCTTTGTCAAATATCAGTTGTCCATAAAGGTGTGGGTTTATTTCTGGGTTCTCTGTTCTGTTCCATTGATCTATGTGCCTGTTCTTATGCCAGTACCAGGCTGTCTTGAGTACAATGGCCTTGTAGTATACCTTGATATCCAGAAGAGAGATACCTCCTGCTTTATTTTTTCTTTTTAAGATTGCTGAGGAGGATAGGAGTTAGTTCTTCTTTGAATTTTTGGTAGAATTCACTTGTGAAGCCATCAGGCCCAGGACTTTTCTTTGTTGGGAGTTTTTTGATAACTGTTTCGATCTCATTTGTTGTAATTGGTCTGTTTAGGTGTTTTGATTCTTCCAGGTTGATTTTTGGAAGATTATATGATTCAAGAAATTTGTCCATTTCACCTAGGTTGCCTAATTTTTTGGCATAGAGTTCTTCATAGTATTCTCTTACAATACTTTGTATTTGTTTTGTCAGTTGTTATTTCTCCACTCCCATTTATAATTTTATTTATTTGAGTCCTCTCTTTTTCTTGGTGAGTCTAGTAAAGGTTCATCGATCTTGTTTACCTTTTCAAAGAACCACCTCTTGGTTTCATTGATCCTCTGTGTTGTTTCCTTAGCCTCTATGTCATTTATTTCTGCTCTGATCTTTATTATTTCCTTCCTTCCACTAGTCCTGGGCTTTATTTGCTGTTGTTTTTCCAGTTCTTTTAGATGCAGGGTCAAGTTGCTTATTTGAGCTTTTTTTACTTCTTATGGTATGCCTGTAGTGCTAAGAACTTCCCTCTCAGTACAGCTTTTGCTGTGTCCCATAAATTTTGAGTTGATGTATGCTCATTTTCATTTGTTTCTAGAAACTTTTTTATTTCTTCTTTGATCCCATTGTTAATTCATTAGTTATTTAATAACATGCTATTTAATTTTCAAGTGTTAGAATATTTTTCAGTTTTTCTTTTGTGGTCAATTTCTAGTTTCATGCCATTGTAATCAGAGAAAATGCTTGATATGATTTCAATCTTCTTAAATTGGTTGAGACCACTTTTGTGTCCTAACATGTGGTCTATCCTAGACAATGTGCCATGAGTGCTTGAAAAAAATGTATATTCTACTGCTTTAGGGTGAAAAGTTCTGAAGATATCTATTAAATCGAGTTGATCTAGTGTATCCTTTAAGTCTTCTGTTTCTTTATTAATTTTCTTTCTTGAGGATCTATCCAGTGATGTTAGTGGGGTATTGAAATTCCCTACTATTATAGTATTGTTGTTAATCTCGCCCTTTATATCCATCAAAGTCTGCTTTATGTATGTCGGGGCTCCTATGTTTGGTGCGTAGATATTTATAATGGTTATATCTTCCTGTTGAATTGTTCCCTTTATCATTATGTAGTGTCCTTCTTTATCTCCTACTACAGCCTTTGTTTTAAAGTCCATTTTGTCAGATATAAGTATTGCTACCCTGGCTTTCTATTCATTTCCGTTTGCATGAAATATTTTTTTCCATCCTTTTACCTTCAGTCTATGTGCATCTTTTGTTTTAAGGTGTGTTTCTTTAGACAGCATATGTATGGGTCCTGTTTCTTTATCCATGCAGCTACCCTATGTCTTTTGATTGGATCATTTAATCCATTTACATTTTAGGTTATTATTGATATGCAGTTGTTTATTGCCATTTTATTCTTTAAAGCTGTATTCTTCTTTTGCTATATTCTTTTCCCCCTTTGAACTGTTCACAACAGGCCCCTTAGTATCTCTTGCAGAATTTGTTTGGTTTTAATGAATTCCTTGAAGTATTTTTTTGTCTGGGAAGCTCTTTATTTCTCCTTCAATTTTAAATGTTAGCCTTGCTGGATAAAGTAGTCTTGGTTGTAGGTTCTTGTTCTGTATTACTTTGAATATATCTTGCCATTACCTTCTGGCCTCAAGTGTTTCTGTTGAGAAGTCGGATGTCATCCTTATGGGGGCTCCTTTGTAGGTGATAGCCTTTATTTCTCTAGCAGCTTTTAAAATTTTCTCACTTAGCTTTGGTATTTTAACTATGATGTGTCTTGGTGTAGATTTCTTTGGGTTTCTCTTTAATGGAGTTCTCTGTCCTTCTTGAATGTGTGAAACATTTTCCAGTTTTAATTTAGGGAAGTTTTCAGCTATGGATTGATTGAACAAAGTTTCTATCCCTTGTTCTTTCTCTTCTTCTTTGGGAACCCCTATATGCGGATGTTATTTCTTTTCATGTTGTCACAGAGCTCCCTAAGAGTTTCCTCAGATATTTTTGAGTCTCTTTTCTTTTTTCTGCTCTGCTTCTATGCCTTTGTTTATTTTGTCTTCTAACTCGCTGATTCGATCCTCAGCTTCATCCATCCTGCTTTTAATTCCTTCCATTGTGGTCTTCAGTTCTGATACTGCATTTGTCATTTCTCTCTGATTCTTTTTTATTACTTCAATTTCCTTTTTTATACTTGCTATCTCTTTATTTAGGTGTTCGTAATGACTATCCATTGTTGCTCTAAGCTCTTTGAACATCCTAACTATCATTATTTTAAACTGTGCATCAGGTAGTTTCGTTATATCTGATTCATTAAGGTCTTTCTCTGGGGATTTCTCTTGATTCATTTGGTTTGCATTCCTCTGCCAGCCCATTTTTTCTGTGTGTAAGAAGGGTTTGGCTACTGGAGTGCAATTGGTGTTGTCTCTGTGTTCCCTAGGTGTGGTCTGCCTGCAGGCCCGCCACCCCCTCTGCACTGCCTAGGGCGGTTGGGTGTGGGTGTTGCCAGCGCAGGCCGTTCAGGCTGCTGCTGCGGTCTCTGCCTCTCCTCTGCAGAAGGGGCTGTGATCTCTTGCTGGGCTCTATAAGCCTCAGCCAGTCTCGGCCTTCGCCCCTCTCCCACGGGTGGTACTGCGCACCACACTTGGGCCACAAGCCTGGTTCCAAGGGCAAGGGTAAGCACTTTTGTTCAGCTGCGGGTCCCTGTCAGCCTGTTCCTCTGGCCAAGAAGGGCTTCTGGTGTGCGCTCAGCTGCAAGCCTGGGCTTTCACCCCACCTCCCGGGCAAAGCTGGTTCATGCACGACTTCAAGCCTCAGAGACTGGGTGAGGCTGCACACCCTCTTGCCTCTGCCCAGTGGCAGATCTCTACCCATTCCGGACTCTGGCTTTTCCCTCACAGGGTCGCAGCTGCCGGACCACTTTTCTGTGTCCCCTTTGACCTTGCGGGGCTAGACCGAGCTCACGCCAGCCGGCTTGGCCTCTGTCCCCGCCAATGGAACTGCGTCTCCATGTCCCGCCACCCCCCCTCTCCATCAAGCCCCCAGCAGTTTGGGTGTAGGCACTGCAGCTCAGACCCTAACACTCCATACTCTAGTCCTGAAAGTTCCTTCCTTCTATGCGACTGTGCTCTAATTTCCGCATGGGAGCCTATTTGGCTGGTGTCCTGCTTCCCCTTGCTGGTTCCAGGGGAAATATTGTTTCAGATTTGTGGATTGACTCAGCCCAGGGTTTAGGGTGGCTGTCCCTCAAAGCTTTTCTCCCTGTGCCTTCCAGACCTCACTCTCTTCCCGCTGCTCCAGTCCTCTCCTCTCTCCGTCTCCCGGAGTCTCGGGTGAGTGGTTGTGAGAGAGGTTTTTTGTGCCGTCCCTTTAAGAAGAATCCTGGGTCTCAGAAAACTGTCTCTTTCTCACAAACAGTATCCTAACCTGTTTCACAACTAAATACTGTCCATATGCCTCTTCTAGGCTCTGGGATTGTGGGCTGGGGCTTTGTTCCTGGGACCCAGGTCCATACCCTTCCACTAGCCTCTTTTCCCGGCACACGAGTCTCTCCGGGCTGCCTTTCACTCCAGGGAGCTAGGCAGTCCTTTCCACATTTTTGCTTTTCCTACCAGTCTCAATGTTACTTCTTCAGTGTTCCCCAGTTGAAGAGTCCTCTCAGTCCAGTTCAACGTTGGTTTATCCAGATGATGGTTCTTAAAATCAAGTTATAATCCACTTTGGTTCTGGAAGTTGGAAGTTGGTACTTCCGCTTACTCCATGGCCATCGTGCCCCTCTTCCTCTCATGAATTCTTTTAAAACACATACCCATTTTATGTAGCCTATGTCTCAACACTCAGCGTTTATCAGAACTACTTACTTTGTGAGATGACAAAACCTAGGCAATTGCAGGTAAAACTTGAAGCTGTAAAGGAGTTGCTGTTTCAAAGAACAATCACTGAACAGGGAAGCATTTAAGATCAACCTAAATAAAACCTTTTCCTGACCAGTCTGCATGCTCATCATGTAGACAGAAACAAACGCAGTGCAGCAAATCCTGTCAACTAAGAATTGTAAACTTTCTATCCTGGATTAGGAAGGCAGAAAATGTTTACTTCCCTCTGGGTTGCATGCCAAAACTATCAGATCTCTAATATATCCAATATAGGGTGTGTGTGTGTGTGTGTGTGTGTGTGTGTGTGTGTGTGAGAGAGAGAGAGAGAGAGAGAGAGAGAGAGAATTTGTAATTACAATGCATTCCTCTTTTCCAGTCAGCTTCCAAAGGTGGAACTGAGAACTGTGGAACAGGGGTCCCCAAACTTTTTACAAAAGGGGCCTGTTCAGTGTCCCTCAGACCGTTGGAGGGCCGGACTATAAAAAAAACTATGAACAAATCCCTATGCACACTGCACATATCTTATTTTAAAGTAAAACAACAAAACGGGAACAAATATAATATTTAAAGTAAAGAACAAGTAAATTTAAATCAACAAACTGACCAGTATTTCAATGGGAACTATGGGTGCGGATGCATCCTGTGCTCCTCTCACTGACCACCAATGAAAGAGATGCCCCTTCTGGAAGTGTGGCGGGGGCCAGATAAATGACCTCATGGGGCCGCATGCAGCCCGCGGGCCATAGTTTGGGGATCCCTGCTGTGCAAGAACAGAAATCTGAGCTATGGCGGTGGGTATACATGTAGTGATTTATGCCACTCTTTCTCAAATCTTTGGAAGAGGTACTTTGCTCTGATAGGACTTTGGAATGTCCCCACACATTGTTCTGGTCTGACTTTACTTGTGCTAAATATAGTAGTTACTGTTTAGAAAGTCCCTCAATTGCTACTGACTTCTAGACTTGCGGGGTCTCTTTGAACAGGAAATGAAGGTGCAATTTTCCTTTTCAAGGCCTCCTACAGGAAAAGAATATTATGCATAGAAATGACACTTCCATGTAAAAGCATCATTTTCCTTTGACCACAGACAGTGTCACAATGATTTTAGTCCTGCTTCACTGAAAAGTTGTTCTCCCTCATTTTAGTAGGACGTGATGTTCAAAATGATGGGAGGAATGTATAGTTATCATTTAGACTGTGTGCACTTGGGAATACAGTCAGATTCTTCTCCCAACTCTGAGATGACAAGATACAGCAGAGTCACTATGAGTAAACTGATGGAATGCAAGTCACACCTGAAGCAGTGCCTGCAGCATAGTTGGAACTCCATAAATATTTGTTGAGTGAATAAATAAACAATGGTTTAACCAAAAAAAAGAAAATAAAATTGGGACCCAGGACAGTTGGCTCAGTGGTAGAGCATCGGCCTGGTGTGTGGATGTTCTGCATTCAATTCTTAGTCAGATCACCCAAAAGCGACCATCTGCTGCTTTATTCTTCTCTCTCCTCCCTCCCCCCCCCTCTCTCCCTCTCCCACAGCCTCTGCTTGAATGATTCTAGCACATTGGGCACCGAGGATGGCTGCATGGAGCCTTTACCTCAGGCACTAAAAATAGCTTGGTTGCGAGCATGGCCCCAGATGGGTAGAATATTGGCCCCAGATGGCGGTTGCCAGGTGCATCCTGGTTTGGGTGCATGTGGAAGTCTGTCTATCTCCCTCCTCTCATTTGGAAAAGAAAAAGAAATTGCAAATTGTGCACTGCACTTCTCCCTATGTAAGTTGCTAAAACCAGGGGTAACTGTGCTCCCATGGGACATTGGGAATATCTAAAAACATTTTTTTTTGGTTGTCACAATTGGCATCTAGTGAATAGGGCCCAGGTATGCTGCTATAATACATCCTATAATACAAAGGACAGCCCTACAACAAGAGTTATCCTAAATATTAATAGTGCTAAGGTTGACAAGAGCTTGCCTTAAGATTTTTTAAAAAAGGGCTTCACAACAAATTTTTAAAAATAACTTAAATTTTCCTCCAGTTTATTTTAGAAACAAAATTAAATAATATTTTCAAGACTATAGAAGTATTTTGAATTGGAAAACATGAAAATCTAGAGCTATAAAATTTTATGTTTATTAGCTGGATTCAAAAGAATTTTACCTTATATATGTATATCAAATTATCACATTGTAGACTTTAAACTTATATATGTTATATATAAATAATATTTCAGTAAAGCTGAAGAAAATTGTCTTCACCAGATGGGAAAGATGACCAACAGATCTTTCTTATAAAATAAAATATAATTTCTTTAAAAAAATTTAAAAATTTAAAATGAATTTTTAAACTACTTAAATTTTTTTTAATTTAAAGTTTGTGAAAACAAAATGTTCAAAATTTAAAAACCATTTTAAACAATAAGCTTCATGCTGAACTTTTGAAAAGAGGTTCCCTGTGAGTGGTGTATACGTGTTCAGTGTTTCCATTACCTGGAGGAATGTCTTGGCCCATAACCGGGACCTGACTTTCAGGACTGCGCTTTCTCCTCCTTCCAGACGTCCCACTGCACAGGAGATTTGTAAACATTCGATATTTGTACAATTCTGCAAAAAACAACATCAATTTTGGAAAATCAGCAGCTTTAAGTTGTCGTAGAGAATTAACCCTGAAGTCAGTTTATTTATAACTTATTTCCTCAGAAGTCATCGCCTAATCTATAAATTATTAATTTAAATGAAGAACAAATACATTAGAACAACCAAGAGAAAACACAATTTGGTGGTAATGCTGCACCAACTTCAGTGGCAATATAGAGATAAAATGGAACATAAGGACAACATAAAATTTAAGTTATTTTCTAAGGACTTAAAACGATCTTATTGCAATAGCAACTGAATTGTTCTGTTTCATTTTCTTAGAACTCAGGGAAATTTTTCTTATGGACAGTCACAGCACTCAACCCTGGACAAAATGAAAGTCCTAGAATGGCTTTCAAAGAAGGTCCCTGAGTCCATATTATCTCAAAGATTCAAAGTTATTAATCTACTGACAAGCATTTGCTCTATGACATTCTTCTTTCTGTCTAAATTACTTCCTGGTTATAAAGCAGGAAGAGTTCCATCCATTAAGCTGTTTTTAAACTATATAGTTTATTTATTTATTTTTAAGTGAGAGGAGGGGAGATAGAGAGACAAACTCCCATATGTGCCCGGACTGGGATCTACCCAAGGTTCCACCTTATCCGAGGTGATGCTTAAGTATCTATCTAGTTTTAGTGCCTGAGGCTGATGCACTTGGACCAACTGAGCTATCCTCAGTGCCTGGGGCTGCAGGAGGGAAAAAGGGAGAGAAGGGGGAGAGGGAGGGTAAGAGAAGCAGATGGTCGCTTCTCCTGTGTGCTCTGACCAGGAATCTAACCCAGGATGTCCATATGCCAGGCCAACAGTCTATCCACTGAGCCATTGGCCAGGACCTTAATCTAGTTTCTAGGGTTGTTCAAATTATAATGGGTAATCTTTAATATATATAATATATATAAAATGCATGTTCCTGGAAACTATTCATTATAATGACATTCTACCTATCAAATCATGTCTTCTAATTGGATCCCATTATGGAAATAAATGAACACCTCACATTCATTTTCCATGTTCCCATGTGTAGGATGATACTTTTTGAATTATACTCACTAATTTGAATTTATTGTGTGGGCTATGCTTTATTTTTTTATGTTTCAGGCACTGGGCACTGATCTACAGATGCTCAATAGACATTAGTTTATTCAATATGGTGTGAAGTAGTTTGCTGAAGCATATTGCACTAATGAAATCAATAAAATACAAGGTGACCTCAGGAACGTATAACTATGAAAACCTTCTTTGAGACCCTCAGAATTCTCTAAAAACCAAAAAATAAGCAATGAGATAGGAAGAGAGAAAGTCCAGGTGGTAAAGAACCTTCCTATTTGTGCTAAGGACTATAGATATTATTCAGAATATACTGGGAAGTCTGTGAAGTTTTTATTTATTTATTCATTCATTCATTCATTCATTCATCCATTCATTCAGTGACAGAGACAGAGAAAGACACAGAGAGGGACAGACAGAGTCACAAAGACTGGAAGGGAGAGAGATGAAAAGTATTAATTCTTTGTTGTGGCACCTTAGTTGCTCATCAATTGCTTTCTCATATATGCCTTGACCGGGGGCTACAGCAGACTGAGTGACCCCTTACTCAAGCCAGCAACCATGTACTTAAGCTGGTGAGCCTTGCTCAAACCAGATTAGCCTGCGCTCAAGCTGGCAACATCAGGGTTTCAAACCTGGGTCCTCCGTGTCCCTGTCTGATGTTCTATCCACTGTGCCACTGCCTGGTCAGGATGTGAAGTATTTTGAGCAAGGACTATGACCATGTTTGTATTTTAGGGGATGGGTGATTTTGGAAAGGATGGACAGAGGAGTGGGAGGCAAGGGGATTGATAAGCACTTGTTACAAGAGTCCAAGTGAGAAATGATGAGGCCCTGAACTGAAGCAGAAGGAATGGAAAGAGAAAGATGTATCTTAGAGAAGTTTTGGAAGTAGAATAGACATGTGACGACTAATTGAAGGCTGGGATGAAGGAAAGGGAGAGGTGGAGGGGCTGTTTTGGTTTGCAGAACTGGGTGGATGGGTGCTGGTATTACTGAGACCGGGAATTAAAAAAAAAAAAGATGCATATTTTGTGGGTCATGGAGACAGAGTTTTGGACATGTGGGGAATGGCATTTCTATCAGATATCCAGATGGATATATACAGTGAGCTCTTCAAATCTCTAAAGGAGCAAGGGAGGGTTAAGACAGTAGAAAACACTGTCTTAGAAATGACTAATGACTGTAGTTGCGATCATGCAAGAAGTTTTCCTAGAAATGCAAAGTCAATGGGTGAGAAGAGGAGGTGGGCTGAGGATGGAATCCTGAGGTATGGGAGCTTTTAGGATGAGCAGAAGAGAAGTACATGAAAATTTCAAAGAGCAAGTCGAAAGGTAGGAAGGGGAGCAGGGGAGAATGTTTTGGGGGAAGCCAGGGGAGGCGATGGTTTCAGGAAGTGGTCAAGAGTATCATCAATCCTGCTGAACAGGCTCAAGAAAAATAAAGTTTCTGTTAACTGAGTAATAAAAGGAAGAGGAGATAGGGGTGATACCTGCAAAAGAATCAGGGGCCCGAGAGGAGAAAGGCAAGGATATTCTTAAGTAGAGGAGAAATTATATCTCAGGGTTACAGATACAAATTTTTCCTATGCAAATTGGAAATGATGATCCCAGCGTAGGACATTAGTACTTTCCACTTTCAAATTTCTAATCAGAAATGGGATCCAGTAAGTTGTTTTTAACTAAACAAAAACTGTAGGAGGTCTTATTTAGCTTTTGATTCCAAAATAAACTTTGCATAATCACTTTCTATCCAGAATTATTTTGACTTGAGGAGATAGGGAGGCATATGACTTGCAATTTTTGAACCAATAAGGGAGAAAGGGAATAAAACATGATTTAACAGAATCAGAGGTGGAAATCCAGCATCATCTTGCCTTCACTTGCAATAATAAGTTTTTATGATTTTCAAAGGTTAGAAATCATTTTGCATTAAAAAAGAACATTATACGGAGTGAAATAAGTAAATCAGAAAAAAACTGAGAACAACATGATTTCATACATAGATGGGACATAAAAGTGAGACTATGAGACATGGACAAGAGATTGGTGGTTACGGGGTGGGGGGGAGGGAGGAGAGGGTGTGATAGGGAGGAGGGGAGGGGCACAGGGAAAACCAGATAGAAGGTGACAAAGGACAATTTGACTTTGGGTGATGGGTATGCAACATAATTGAATGATAAGATAACCTGGAGATGTTTTCGTTGTACATATGTACCCTGATTTATTGGTGTCACCCCATTAAAATTAATAAAAAGAAAATCTTTAATAAGAAAGAATACAAAGAAAAAAATCTGATCTCATAACAGAAGAGCATATAATTTTCAAAAGAATATTGATCTCCATAGTTATATACTCATGAGATCTATGCTGAAGTGGAAATTGAAAAATATAGTTAAATCTTGATTTTCCAAACTGTTGGTCTCCATAGGTTTGGGCACTGGTTCTTCAGAAGGCTTTCCCATTGGCACTGCATATTAGAATTCTATAGATGTCAATCATTAAAATTTTTAAAATATAATGAGGTATAACTGACATACATTAATTTCAGATATATAATAGAATGATTTGATATTTCTATATATTGCAAAATAATCACGATAATAAGTCTGGTTAACTTCTATTACCATATATAATGTCACTTTTATTTTCTTGTGATGAGAACTTGTAACATTTATTTGCTTAACAACTTTCAAACACATCATATAGTATTATTAACTATAGTCACCAGGCAGGTACATTGCATTTCCAGGACTTAAATCATTGGCTTCTGTTCTATTCCTCCTGAAAGCTTTTTAAAAATAATACTATGTAGAATTTTATTAATTTATTATAAATTCAATAGCACACAAATTTCCTACTCTTACATTTTTCAAAATGTTATAGTGTCTTAAAAATTTACAGGAACTCAAATCCTATCTGCCAACTGCCACAGCTTTTTGCCATGTAATTTCAGGTTTTTCTATTGTAATAAACATTCCTCTCAAGTTTAACTGATTAAGTTAGATTTGCTCTCAAAACAAGACAGAATTGCTCATTATACTTTTCTGTACACTTCCATTTTTGAAACTCTTTATACTGTCAAGATGAAATAAAGGAATGTTAGAGCAAATTCAAGACATATATATTTTAAAAGAAGCCCATTTTACCCCCTTTTGAGTGTACAGCTCAGTGACATTAGCACTCATATTGGAACATTAAGGGAGAACTGAATAAAAAATGCTGATTTAGGAATGCTGTCCACAGTTTTGCAAAGTGCTAACTTAGCAAGCACAGGCTAGATCTACAACGGAACCCGACACTAAGACTGCAGTTTTCTTTGGCCCTGGACACCTGAATATCCCATTCTTGGCTCCTGCAGATGAGCAGAGGATGCTGAGATTCAGGGACAGGTGCGACACTCACTCCAAGGCCTCACTGAAAGGAAGCACTGCTTGAGGCTCGCTTCAAACTCTCACCAGGGCAGTGTCAGGGGACGGGCTAACAATAAAATCTTTATGTCTTTAAAACACATCAACTGTCACATTTTATGTTTCCATTGTTACTTTCCCCAATGTGGTCTCCATGGCAGGTTTAGAAGGGTAAAAATTTACATTGCAAGTACTCATCAGTCCTCCCAGAAAAGTCACTTTCATTTCTCACACTATGTACAGCCAAACAATGTCAGGCATATCAGAACTGCAGGAGACTGAAAAACAATAGTTGAAGTTGAAACTGTCTGTTTTGGGGAGTTCTGTCGCATCTGATCTTTCCCCCAGGTTCTGTGAGCTGAGATTACTCACCAGGATTTTTGCTGGGCTCTGTCTGTGGAGCTCCGGCACAGACACATCTCTCTTTCTGACAAGATGAGGGATGGTTGAGTTTCGCAAAAAGGCACTCAGCTCAGGGGTGTCCTCTTGGAGGGCAGCAGGCTGCACACAGAAAGCAAGAGGTATCACGTACAATACAATCACATTAACACTTGTTTACCTAGCCTTGAACTCTCTGGAAGTTTTTTATTTCACAACTGGATATAATTTGCATTAGAATGCAGATATGGTCTAAGTTACCAGCAGCATTTCCAACAGCAAAATGAATCCCATCCATAAGGAACAACCTTGCTATTCTCCAATGATAGAAATTTGTGAGGCATGCGAATGCCACCTGAAAAGTTTATCTTATAAAGATAAGCTTTTTAAAATTATTATTATTATTATTTATTTAGTGAGGGGAGGGTAGGCAGAGACAGACTCCAGCATGCACCCCGACCAGGATTCACCTGGCAAGCCCAGGAGAGGGTGATGCTCTGCCCATCTGGGGCCGTTGCTCTGTTGTAACCAGAGCCACTCTTTTTAGCACCTGAGGTGGGGGCCATGGAGCCATCCTCAGTGCCCAGGGTCAACTTGTTCTAAGTTTCAGGGAGGGAGAAGAGAGAGAGAAGCAAGAAGGGGAGGGTTGGAGAAGCAGATGGGCACTTCTCCTGTGTGCCCTGACTGGTAATCAACCTGGGACATCCACACGCTGGGCTGATGCCTGAGGCTCTACCGCTGCGCCAACTGGCTAAGGCCATGAAGATAAGATTTTAAGCAGAAGTGATTTCTCTGTAAGCATAGAAAATGTGGAGTCACTTTTCAGGCAGAGAATCATCATTAGCATTTTTCTTTCCTCTCCCTGTTTATCGGGGTTGGTTAAGCTGAGGAGATTTCTATGTGGAGGCTTAGATCCTGAGGTGGCAGCCAAGTGCGGCACCAGCCACAAGGTTCCAACATGGTCTGGGACCTGATGTAGGCACGCCTGAGCCCCACACACCTGTAATTGTAAGAATTGCTCCCTCAGGAGAGACTCATGTTCTAATGACAATGACTTCTCCTAATCTTGGCTCATGAACATTCTGCCATAAGAGTTTGTTTTCAGCCCCAAGTTGATTTTGCAAGTATTTGAGAATTTATGATTTTATCTCAGGCTCCAGGCTGCGTCATCTGATGACTGAATACATATTTTGAGATTTCAAATAAGTGACACATAACATGCTATTAACATTCTTTAGACTAACTGAATAAAGAAGCCTATGTTTCTGCTCCCCTTCTCCCCAGACAAACACATCTTCTTTCATCCAGATTTTCTTTGTACTCACAGGAACAGTAATGGCATGTTTATCTCTGTGGAATGAGAAAAGATATTCTCACACCACAGATATGGGATGCACCACCAAAGATAAAATGATAGCGCCCAATCTGTCCTGACAACCTAGGAAAATCTCCTAGACAAAAAAAGACATAGAGTCCATACTTCTTAGTGTGCTATGCATAGACCTTCAGGTGCCAGCCTTGGTCTGCTCTTCCTGCCTCATTTCTCGCCAGGAGCCCTGTGCATTCTGCCTCTGGTGTACAGAAACAGTCTCCATTCCCAACCTGCACCAGGTTGGTTCCCTCAGCCCCTATCTGATGTTCCACATGATGACTCTGTTCCCCATCAACACCTATCAAGATGTACAGTAACTGCCTACTGACTGGTCTGAGCTGCTCATTGCAAAAATTAAAAATGAGAAGCACAGGGTTACATACAACATTCTAGGAAATATCAGAAAAGAGGGAGAGAAAGCAGATCCAGGGAGGAAAAGTAAGATGGGGAGCTTGAGATGAAGGAGGCAATCCAGGCAAGTATGAATCTATGGACATTTATGGAAAAGAAAGATGCAAAAAGAATGACTATAAGAATGTCAGAAGCAGGTGAGGAGTGAAAAAGAAAGTTAGGACTAAATATTATTCATTACATTTGTCACTTGAGAAATTATAGACATATGTTCCAGCAATTCTACTTTTAGGTATTTATCAGAAAAAAAATAAAAGCACTAATTCAAAAAGATATCTCCACTTCCATGTCCATTGCAGTATTTATTATTCACAATAGCCAAGACATACAAACAATCTAAGTGTCTATCACTGGATGAATAAAGAAAACACACACAGATGCAATATTATTCAGCCATAAAAATGACGAAAATCTTGCTGCTTGCAACAACATGGATAACCTTGAGGGTATTATGTTAAGTGAAAAAAGTCAGACAGAGAAAGACAAATAGTTTGTGATCCCACTTATTTACAGAATTTAAATAAAACTAAACAAAACTCAAACACTGAATTATAAGAAAGCAGCAAAATAAAACAAATAAAAATGAATGTTATTAACAGTTATTTATAATGGAGATAATAAAGATAGTAACAAAATATTATGGGCATATATAGGTTACTGGTTAAAGAATGATATTTATATAAATGACTACTAAGCAGTTGTAAAAAATGCTATAGAGCTATTGTTTAGAAAGATATAAGATCTTAGTAAGGGGAAAATACAGGTTACAAAATAGCATATATAAAAGATTATATATTTTAATAAAAAATTAATGTATATTTACCTTATATATCTAGAAATAGAAAAATAATCTAGAAGAATAATCATCTAAGTATTACCAGCGGTAGAGATTTGATGATAGTAAGGACATTTTGCTAATTTTTTAAAGGTATGATAATGGTATTATGGATTTTTAAGAAGTATCCTTAATTTTCACAGTATGCAGTGATATGGACAAATAATTCATAAATAAATAGAAAATGTAACAGTAAGTGAATGAATGGTGTAAGTACTAGAAATTTAAATTTTTCTTCTTTATGTTTTTTTATACATTGTGACATTCTTTTGATGGACATTTAGAATTTTTTAAATATGAAAACTAAAACAAAACAAAAAGCCATTTTATAATTGTAATAATAAGAATGAAACAAGTAAGAGAGTAGAAATAGCAAGTACAGCTTGTCTAAAAATGGAAGGGAAAAGGGCCCCTTCCTGGAAGAGCATGCAGAGCCAAGTTATTTGCTTACTGTTTATTTTGAAGATGGAGGAAATTTAAGTAAGTTTATAGGATCCAAAGGAAGGAAGTAGTAGAGAGGAAGAGGCTGAGGACACAGGAAATGGAGGACATGCTTTTTGTAGCAAAGTTAAATTTTGAAGTAAAGGGAAAATTCTCCTTCCCCTGAGAGTGTTGAAAAAAAGCTGAGGATGGGGGAGAAATAATTAGATATGTGTAGGGGGGGTGAGGGTTGGGTGGGGTGAGGAAAGAGATTATTGGAAGATTCTCTTGCTGTAAGTTTACCTGTTAATAGAAATGCTAAAGAGGCTGGATGGCAGGAGAGTAGTGAAGATTTGGAGAAACCAACAAAGAGAATGGGGAGGGGGGGTAGAGATCATCAGAATGGCAGGGAGGACTTCTCTGGAAGCTGGATGCCCAATAACACTTCCTCCCATCAGTCTGTAATGGTGCCCTCAGTCTAAGGGGATAGAGAAGCCAAAATATAAGACTGTATATGACTGATATTTTCAAGGTTGGGACTTGGAAGGATGGAGGTGAAAGGAGGTTAAAGAAGGGAATGGGAATGAGTAACAGAATGTTTCAACTCTCTCACCAGGGATTCCAGATGGACATGAGAGTGGGATGGGTTCATTAATTTGGAAAAAGACTTCATATCAAAGAAGTGAAAGAATTATAAAATTAGGAGGTTGAATGGGAGGCTTAGATGTTAAATATGTGAGACTTAGAAGTGAGGGAAGTGTCAGCCCCGTGGACACTGGAGTACTCCAGGATAATGTTAAGGTCTGGCACAGTGAGAAGTATGAGGCATGCATGGTTCATGAATCCTCAAGATATGGTCTTGAGATACTCAAGATATGGTTCTGTGGTCTGATAGAAAAACTTTTATATCATAAGATCAAAAATTGAGTTTAGATAGAAAATTATGAAAATCTCTATGATTCCATTATATATTTTCAATCATATACTGTATATGTGTATCTGTGGCTTTTGCTTTGAGATTTATCATGCGCAATTTCTTTTTTTTTTTTTTTTTTTTTTTTTTTTTTTTTTTTTACAGGGACAGAGAGAGAGTCAGAGAGAGGGATAGATAGGGACAGACAGACAGGAATGGAGAGAGGTGAGAAGCATCAATCATTAGTTTTTCGTTGCCGTTGCGACACCATAGTTGTTCATTGATTGCTTTCTCACACGTGCCTTGACCGTGGGCCTTCAGCAGATCGAGCCACCCCTTGCTGGAGCCAGTGACCTTGGGTCCAAGCTGGCAAGCTTTTGCTCAAGTCAGATAGGCCCGTGCTCAAGCTGGTGACCTCGGGGTCTCGAACCTGGGTCTTCCATATCCCAGTCCGATGCTCTATCCACTGCGTCTCCGCCTGGTCAGGCTCCAATTTCTTTTTTTAACTTATTTATTTATTTATTTATTTTATTTTATTTTATTCATTTTAGAGAGGAGACACAGAGAGAAAGAGAGAGAGAAAGGGGGAGGAGCTGGAAGAATCAACTCCCATATGTGCCTTGACCGGACCAGTGCAGGGTTTTGAACTGGCGACCTCAGTGTTCCCAGGTCGAAGCTTTATCCACTGCGCCACCACAGGTGAGGCCAATTTCTTTTTTTAAATAGGTATTTGGGTGATCTCTTACAGAGTTAATTCTGTAGGTAACCAAATTACAGAGAAGAGATGCAGGAAGGAACTAGGGAGTATTTCTTTTTTCCCAAGTTAGAGTTTATTATTATTGTTGGTAATAGTAGTAGTAAAATAAGAATCCAAAGAGAAGAAAACTCTTTAACTTCCTGTGTGGTTTCATTGGATGCAGCATCGTGTATACAAAGTACACATTCTGGTCCTGGCAAGTGGCTCAGTGGGTAGAGCATTGGCCTAGCATATGGACGTCCTGGGTTCGATTCCAAGTCAGGGCACACAGGAGAAGTGACTATCTCCTTCTCTTCCTCTCCCCCTTCTCTGCCTCTTCCCATCCTGCAGCTAGTGGCTCAATTGGTTGGAGCACGGCCCCAGGCACAGAGGATAGCTTTGTTGGAGCATATCAACCTCTGGGGCTAATAGCTCAGTACTGGAGCATCGGCCCCAGAGGGGGTTGCCAGAGCATGCATGAGTCTGCCTCACTATCTCTCCTCCTCTCACCTAAAACAAAACAAAACAAACAAATCACCCCCCTCCAAAAAACGCATCCTACTGAGTTGTGAGCTCAGTACAATATCATTCACAAGTGTTTGTAATGGTCTTTCAATAAAATACAAGACTTACTTTTAGCTACAGAATGAATATATCACACAGCAGAGGTTGATAAAACACATTTCTTTTTTTCCTCTGTAACATTATTATATAGATAGAGGAATGGCACTCTTAAATACCATAGTCAGAAAGTCTTCTAATGACTTGCAACCAGTTTTGTTAAATGATATTCTAAAAATTATTTCAAAATACATAAACAAAACAAAAAACACCAAAAACAAATAAGAAAACAAGAAAGAAGTTATCCAAGAAATGTAAACAAACAGTGAAAGCCTATTTTCCAAATGAACTTTTAGAGCCTGTTTCACAACTTAATATGAACCCATAGGTCATGTTTTTCCTTAATCTGGAGTCCTTTGAGGTGAGAGAGGCTGCCTCCCAACACCCATGGTAGGCAGACATTCAGTTCAGAGTAACATTTGCTAAGGGCTTTGAGAAGCTGATGGTAACCATTAAAGTATCTTCTTTAGAACAAACTGCAATAAGGAAACAATTGTTAGTAAATATGGTTCTTTCCCCAGCTGTTTCTCAGATTTTGACCCCAACAGGAGTTTCTGATTCTCATTAGTCTTCACCAAACTCTTCACCCTGGTCTAGGTTTGAATTTATGGAGTAAAGGAATACTGTGTAGTTGGAATGTTGCAATACAGTTGGAAAACAGTTTTTGAGGAAGAGGGATGAAATAATATTAAGGGCTCTGTGAACCCAAACAAGTGCAATGCATACTCTCTTTTTCTTGTTTGTAATTTGTTTTTGGATTTCAGGTATTCCTACTAAGTAAGAGGTGGTAGATTTCTCTCATGTAACTCTTTGTCTATAATTAAATAGAAGTAGAGACAAGCCCAGGGATTCAGGCTTCTATGTAATTTTCTCTCAGACATAAATGTTATAAATTTTGGGGGAAGAAAGAAACCCATATACATATTTTTAACATCCTGAAAAGTTCATGCAAAGCATAACTAAAAGAATCAGTTTATTCCATTGGCGATTTTGAAGCTTTTCTTAGTTGTTGGACATATGTTTTACATTTTAAAGTATACATGAGAACCTAAAAACTATCTTACAGAGTAGATAAGGCAGAGAGAAATTGACCCTAGAGAGAATGTTCTCTTTGGTGGCTAAAAATTGGACCTATAGTTACTGTTAAAAAATAAAGAGTCAATTAAATGAGAGAGAAAGGGGGGTAGGGGGGAGAGAGAGAGAGAGAGAGAGAGACAGAGAGAGAGAGACGAGTGAGTTGGATGCTATTGTTTTTTTGTTTGTTTTTTTACAGAGACAGAGTCAGAGAGAGGGATAGATAGGGACAGACAGGAATGGAGAGAGGTGAGAAGCATCAATCATCAGTTTTTCGTTGCTGTTGCGACACCACAGTTGTTCATTGATTCGTTTCTCATATGTGCCTTGACTGTGGGCCTTCAGCAGACTGAGCAACCCCTTGCTGGAGCCAGCGACCTTGGGTCCAAGCTGGTGAGCTTTTGCTCAAACCAGATGAGCCTGCGCTCAAGCTGGTGACCTCGGGGTCTCGAATCCGGGTCCTTCCGCATCCCAGTCTGACTCTCTATCCACTACATCACCGCCTGGTCAGGCGGAAGCCATTGTTATAAAGTAATAAGTGTCCCTGAATTCTGAATTAATAACAAGCAGTAAGTAAACGAAAGCAGTTATGAAGAAAATTCTCTCAAGGATAGGACAAAACTGCAAATTTGCTAAGCAAAGCCACTGTCTATAGGCTTACCGATTTAACAAATAAAAAACTATTGGTTAGACTATAATCTTTTGTTCTTTTATTATTGACTGAATTTAGAGAGACAGAGAGAGGAAGGGAGAGAGAGATGCATTCATTTGTTGTTCCATTTAGTTATGCACTCATTGGTCCCTTCCCATATGTGCCATGACTGGGGACCGAACCCAGAATCTTGGTGTTTCAAGATGATGTTCTAACTGACTGAGCAACTGGCTAGGGCCAGGGCTATAATCTTTGGCAAATAGTTTCTGTGTTTCTGCTTTCCATGTTTGTACTATCTGGTTGTAATTTGAACTTTCTGTGGGAATGGGCTTGTTCAAGAGATGAGTTCTCAGTCATGACTTCCTGTTTTCTATAGTGCCAAAGGCAGTTCTTTCTATAACACTGGCTTTCTCTCTTGTGACGGTTGTCCTAGTCTAGTCTCGGTCAGACCATTTCTAGCTCAGAATTCTTCTTTTGTGACCTTAAGACGCAGGTCTTGTGATCTTAACACAGATTGAATTTGAGTATCTCATTTGTCTTCCTCTCCTGGGTATAGTTTTCTACTCCATAGCCCATTTTCCTAGCATCTCACACTTGGTCATTCACTATGTAATCTTGTCAATTAAAAAAATTCTTTATTCTTTATGCAACTTTGGATCCTTAGTAGTGTTTACTTTTTCAACTTCATCTTATCTAAAAATTATAGCCCGTTTGAAGGATTCTCCAAACCTCAGGATAGACTCAACCAAAATAAGAAAATTGGTACTCTGAAATCATTATTTTACGGCCTTAAGAATACTTTGAGAAATACTTTATTCAACTCTAAAACTTATTTCAAGTTGGATCTGGAATGAATTAGGATTTAATGGATTGGTCTGAATGCCACAGACAGTTGACAGTTTCAAAATGTTTTAGGTGGTAGAATGTGGAGAAATTGCCAAATTAAAGGGCTCTGTTCTGACTTGGACCATGAAACCTGGAGGAAGAACCTTCATGGTCATCTGCTTATGCCCCTAAGTTTATGGAAGACAGAGAAATAAACTTGCTGAAGTGAAACCATCATGGGAGAAACAGACAACCAAAGACGAAGCCTTTTCAGTGGGAGGGAAAAGTGAAAGTAGTAGGGACTGCGACAAGGCACTGCCACCCTGCTCAGGTCTTCCTGAACTCCACCATCTACTTATGCTTCCACTGATCCTCATACTCAGATATGTGAACAGTGTTGACAAAGCAGGCTAAGCAGATCTCCATGAAGCCTAGTATGAGGCAAGTATTAAAATGAAAAACTCACTGACTTCTACTGGCATCTGAGTGTGTCCTTGCTGACCACCCACAACTCTAATTTAGTTGCTGATGCTCTGTATTTGGGCAAGGGAGACGTATGTGGGTGAGATCTTTTGCCCACAGCCACAGGTTACAGAATGATTGTAGTGGTGGCTTTCAAAGGCAGTCAGTGTATCTACTTCAAACCTTGTGAACATTAGGACAATTTGCTGGGATAAATGAACTCTATCAGTTGCTATTGTGAAAACCCCACTCAGGCCTTTTAGGATTTTGAGACTTATGTAAGCAGAGTCACATTTGGAATACATATTCAGTTTATAGACAGGTTGTATTTCAGATGGTTTTAAGCTAGCTGCTTGGCACTCAGCATTCATTTCTCTTTAGAAATGATGTTTTAAATGGTGGTCCAGTTCTCAGGCCAGCCCACAAACATATCTACTTTATGCACAATATGGCTTTGGCGCATAAAACTATGAGATTGAAACAAAAAAGACAGCCAGAACAGTTGCTATAGAAGTAATTTAAAAAACAGAAACAAATCATTGTGTTAAGTAAGCTATATTAAATGCTGATTCATTTAATTAGAGGGGAAGATAATAGAGATTCTATAGCATCTATCTGGGAAATTGCAAAGGTTTTAGAGTTGTTGGCACTGTTCCCCTAGAGTGGGAGGCCTAGAAAATGTTTCTGAGGATATCTGATAGTTTTCTTTTCATAAACAAATTTCCTTAAGAATTTAAGAGAGTTGAAAAAGGGAGTGAATAAGGCAGCTACTTTTCAGTGGTCAGTGGGCAAAAATGAGAATATAGAAGAGAGAAATTAACTAAAAAAAGTATGTGAACATGTGAGCAAGGGATTTTTTTTTATGTTTTAAATTTTTTTACAGGGACTGAGATAGAGTCAGAGAGAGGGACAGATAGGGGCACACAAGACAGGAACAGAGAGAGATGAGAAGCATCAATCATCAGTTTATGTTGTGACACCTTAGTTGTTCATTGATTGCTTTCTCATATTTGCCTTGACCGCGGGCCTTCAGCAGACCGAGTGACCCCTTGCTCGAGCCAGCGACCTTGGGTCCAAGCTGGTGAGCTTTTTGCTCAAACCAGATGAGCCCACACTCAAGCTGGCAAGCTCAGGATCTCGAACCTGGCTCTATCCACTGCGCCACCGACTGGTCAGGCTGAGCAAGGGATTTTGCTGAAAGCAAATTAACTGAATGATTGAAGGGGAAGACATGGTTGGAAATCTGCAAATCCTCCAAAGGAAGCTTTAGAGAGTTGGGTGGTGTTTCCCCTCTGACTGGTCCTTGGTGGGGTATTTTGGTGGCTAGTCCAGTAGCGACTGGAGCAGTGGTTCTTAACCTTTTTTGAGGTACCGAACCCACCAGTTTCATATGCGCATTCACCGAACCCTTCTTTAGTGATAAATAAAATATGATTTTTTTTTCCAAATTCAAGACATAGGTATATGTTTTTTTACTGGTGCACAAAATGAGCCGTGCATGAACATCACCCTGCTCAAAGAACAAAACCAACAAAGTGCATGAACTCACAACAAATTACGGTATTACTTTATTCTGGCCTCTGTGGCAGAGGCTTCTCCGAACCCCTGAGACCGACTCATTGAACCCCTAGGGTTCGATAGAACCCAGGTTAAGAACCTCTGGACTGGAGCATGCTCAGAAAGGATCTTCAGAAAATGGACTGCTCACAGAGGCAGATGTTTTAAGAAGAACTCACCACTTATCACTCAACTTATAAAGAAACTGTAGAACAAAATAGTAAAAAATTTTACCTTTGTCCACTCAGTGGGTAAGATTTAATATTGGGACTTAGTTCTTGACTAAACAAATATTTCTGCCTCCCTGTTCTTTTTACTAAACCTATATCCTCTCTGTACTTCTTAAAGAACCAAGTTAAAAAATAACTTTAGGTTGTTAAAAATAAAATCATCTATGCTCCAATTTTTTTAAAAATTGCAATTTGCTTTGATGTAAGAAGCTGAAATTGATATTGTTTTAAAATTTCCCAGATCTAATTTTTGAATATATTAAGATATAATAATTGGTTCCTTAATAATTTTCAATTCATATTTAAGACAGAGAATAGACTTTTGGTTTTGATTTCTCTAGGCAGAAATACATTGCCAAGTAAATTATTAGCAACTTTACCAAGAAATGATTTAATACCTTAAGAGGAAAATAATCATCAAATACTCTCAATTGTTTATAGTTATTGGTATAAAATATACTGATTATTAATTTTCTAAATGTGTTTGTTGATGAAAGCTCTTTTGGATTTTCTGGGTCATGCTTATTGAATATAGGTAAAAATACTCTGAGAACCTCAGAGTAATATCATTTCAAGTATTCCATGAATTCAGAATTTCAAAAACTCATGAATTATAATAATTAGTTATTTTAAGGAGATATTACTTCATACTATAATCAAATCTTCTTATATTCAGTTTCCACATATTGAGAAATTTATAAAAAAAAACATAATTAAGTTGCTTTTTAAAAATTTCTAACCTTCGACAATTTAAATCAAAGTCTATATGTTAACAACTAACTGGGTAGCAGGGAATACAGGTGCTTAGTATATACTACCACTCAGTTTGCATGAATCTGTCAAAATTTAAGGCAAGTTATCTATTTGTTATTGTTCCAGTCACTGTAAATGATTGTTACTTGCTATGAAGAAAAAATAACTCAAAACCAACATGGTGCACATTAAACAAGTCACATAATATATACAAACATATATAAATAGTGTCAGATATAAACTAAACATTACACTCAAAGAGAGTTTGAGACTTTCTGCATTATCATATGCTCCATGAACCCATGACTGAAATAGAGTATATGGGAATTGCAAAATAGGATGTGTGAATGTTTCAATTACTTGGATGTTCTACTACATTAACATTTAAAGGTGTTATTTTATAACATAAGCTACTGTCTATGAAGATGCTGAGAAGTCAATGAAAAGCTAAGAGAGAGGAAATGGAAAAGAAAATTGCAGGGAGGAAGTATTTTAAATAATTCTGTGGACTACAAATGGTCTTCTTTATTATTTCCCCATAAAGAAGAAGGATTGATGCCCAGAGTTCTCTAAATACTGAACTCTCTTTTAGGCTTCTGCTCTTTGAATTGAAGGCATGTTAGGCTGAAGACAGAAGCCTTTCATAACAGGCACTATCCACATGCCCCTGGTTGAGAGCAGAGGGGGACCTGCATCTTGGACCACTGAGTGCTTCATGAAGCCTGCCCTCTGCACCACTTCCCATACAGAGACTGTGCTCCTGCAGCCGTTAGAGAATGTTCATTCTTAAATGAAGTTCTTTGTGAGGACAACATCTGATTAAGAATAAGTGGTGTGTCTCTCTTCATTCAAATGTGCCCTTTCAAGGGTTTATGCTAATTACTCTTTTTTTCTTTTCCAGGAGGAGTCTAAAGCCAAATTTGGATATTAATCTGGATGGGATCAGCTCCATGGCAAGCTCTCCATTAGTTGAAGGTGACCAGCAAACCAGCCCTATGGATATCAGGTGGGGTTTATAGAAAGAATCTCAGGTCCCACCTGGGACTCCTCTGTACTCTCAGGTGATTCAGATATGCTGAAGAGTTTGAGATGCACTGCTCTCGACTTCTTTATAAGCATCACTAAAGAATAGGGTCCTAAAAATCCCCATCTGGGGCTTCTCAGGACACAGAGACAATCTCTGGCAAATTATTGCATTTTACCACTTGCTATTGGCAACAGCTGGAAAAGCTGTTTTGGCAAAGATCCACGTCTTTTGGCAATATACCAAAAAGACTTTAAAAATAGCATTTTATACAAATTTTCTAAAACATGACTTGTCTACTTATGATTTTGGTTTGGTTGTACTGCTAGTCAAATAATATATAAAAAGTGCATATTGAAATAGGCTAAATAGGCCCTGACTGGTGGAGCTTAGCAGATAGAGTATGGGCCAGCGTATAGACATCCCAGGTTTGATCCCTGGTCAAGGCACAAAGAAAACGTGATCATCTTCTTCTCCCCCCACCCCTTCTCTCACTTTTCCCTTCCCACAGTCAGTGACTCCATTGGTTCCAGCATGGCTCTGGGTGCTGAGGATAGCTTGGTTGGAGCGCATCAGCCTCAAGTGCTAAAAATCGGTTGGTACTTGAGCATTGGCCCAGACAGGGTTGCTGGGTGATCCTGGTAGGGGCTCATGTGGGAGTCTGCCTCACTATCTCTCCCCCACCCCCTCACACACACAACATAAGCTTAATAAAAAACACTATGAACAATAACACTAAGGGAGATTTAAGTTTTCTAGGAGTGATATTTTAAGTAAGGTCTGGCATTTTAACTATAAAACTAAAAGAAAAGTTCTGATCAACCACCATGGAAATGACTTCTAATTACTTCACTTTCTTTTTACAAAGCACTGCTTTTGTTTTTTCCTTTCCATAAACAGTAAACAAAGCTGCAAGTTAGAGCTGGCTCCTACCTTTATATCCTGTGGGTTGATATCTGGATCTGTTTGGCATTGTAGAGGTCCCAGAGTTTGAATATGAAAAATATAAAGAAGAAATTCGTCCCGGGCAGAGGATGGCCAGCCCACCTCCAGGAGGGTGTCACTGATGGCACTTGGCCCGATGTTGTGCAGCTACAAACAAGGGATACATGTTATGCTACAACACAAGGAGGGAGATGAAGTCAGACCCCACATACCCTGTGCCCATTCTACATAGCAGGAGTTTTGGTTTTATATCCCCTGGTCTATGACTGTGAACCGTGGAAAATTGAGTCTGTGAAAGCAAAAGGAGCTCTGAAAGTATGGAGTGCTGATGCTTAGAGAAGACTCTTCAATCTGTGAGGCTCTCAGAGCAGATTTTCTTGCAAAGACCACATTGCCACACCTGATGATTATGATACTTACATTAAATTTATATTAATTTAATCGCAGTGCTAGCAGTGCAGTTTGAATTATATGCTTTCAAAACCTGGTTGTTTTTTCTTTACACTGAAATCGCCCCTTTCCTGACTACTGACTTGTCAATTGCAACCATGTGCAATGCACTCTCTTTCACCCTCTGGAAATATGGCTATCCATCAGATGCCAGAGGCCCAGGCTCACCGCAGTTCACCTCAAGTGTGCATTTCAAAGCCAAGCCCCTCCTGTTTTAATCAGTGAATCTCAAGGAAAGAAAGGCCACATCTCATAAAGAGATGAACATTTTAATCATAGGAATCTTGTACTTGCAGGATACAAGACAGCTTATGGAAAAACACTCAGTGTATTTAAATTTACTGTGATCTTAAAAATTCAAAGTTAGCAGGGACCTTTGTTTTTTTTTTCATAGTTCTGACAATTATGGTTAATAAAATAATTTATTTTATTAGGTGGCCCATTTACTTCACATTATCAGAACAATGTGGTATCCATTGATAGCAGTATATTTTGAAATATGAGATGTATTTGATGATTGCTTTTGGCACTATTGATCATTATCCTAAAATTTTATGATCCATTTATACTAAGATTAAAAGCGGAGCTGCCTTGAATTTGAATACATTTTCAAACTTTCAAGTTCCACCATTCTTAATCAGAAACTAGTGCACAGAAGGTTTAATAAATTATTTCACAGTTTCTTCTTTTTTTTTTTTTTTCCAGTGATGTTCTTAATTCAAGTGGCCTTGGGGACTGTGTTATCCTTTTGCAGTCAAGAGAGCTTAAGGCAAAGCTTTGATCCAGTTTTGGAAAGGGCTTCCGTTTCTGAACCGCAAGTTGGGCAGATGACAGAGGTGTTCATGTTGACACTGCACAGGGGTTGATGCATCTTTTCTATATATGTAAACAGCTCATCAGTTTTTAAATGGCTTTACTGTTAACTGTAGAGGATGCAGTTTGAGATGACAGTCATAGTCGGGATTATGAGGTCAGTGGCATGGGTTGCAGAGGAAAGGGACAGAGGGCATTAATCAAGAAGAAGCCTCAAACGGAACATGGTTTGGAATATTGTTTTTACTAAACTTCCATTTCTGGTCCCTTGCAAGTCAACAGTAATAACTACTCTCCATGGAGCACATTACTTTTATTTAAAAAGAGAAACACTAAAAGAATTGTTTACTATATCTTGGTTTCTAAGTGTAAAAAATGTAAATGTTTCAGATGATGTATCAACAAAGTTCTTCCCTGTTCACTATTTAACACTTAAAGTGGGAGAAGATTACCAGGGTTCATTCATGAGTTACTGGCTTGCTTCTGCAATATATTTTACTAATGAATAAACTAGTTCAAATCTTAGAATAAGTTATTCGTGTCTAACTTGGCTTATTTGAGTGAATGGTAAAGTTATTCTTATCTACCTAGCATCAACCCATCATATATTATTATTATATATGCTTTATTTGGTATAATAGTGAATAATACATAAAATTTTCTCTGTCTTGTACCTTCTGGTTGGTGACCTTCAGTTTAAGAGGTGGGTGAGTTTTAAGGATATCTGAAAATGTAAGAATAAATGAAATCAAGTCTAGGGAACTAAGCTATGCTTAGGTTGTCCAAACATTAAAAAGAGAAGAAATAAAGAACATTTAAAGTAGAAGAACTATATCAAGATAACATGTTTCTCACTATATAGTGGCTCTCATCACCAAAAAGCAAGTGACCATATAGTGGTTACTTAACAGGACACCCCACCACCACCATTGCAATATGACAGCATAACAGCACCAATCTGGGCAGTACATGAAGCTCAGATACTTGTACTGGTGTCTTTTAAGAAGCTATGAAGTGTTTATTAGTAAAGAGCATTAAGAAGAGACCCCTAACATAACTTTAACAGTTACAACAGCTACCTCATAAATATGCTCCACTAGTGGTCCAACTCCTTCCTCTTTGCGGGGCTCCTCTTCTGGTTCCCAGTTATGAATGGGAAGAACAATCTGCGGAGGGTGGGAGACTCTGAAACACGGAATGTCACATTAAGTGCTGCAACAGCACACGTGAAGAATGTTTCACTGGTGTACCAAAAAGGGTGGTTCTCAAATTATTTGAATACTATTAATAGTGCCTACAAGGAAACAGTACTGAAAGTGATGTTCAGTAAAATATTGTAACTATAGGATTAGTGACAAGTCTGAAACATCCACTGTAGTCTCCTAGTTACTGGTCTTTACCTCAGATTGGCTATTTTATAGCCTCTCATCTCTTGGGCACTAGGGGGCAGAGTGGAGAACATTCCTGAATTCAGATGGATAATTTAGCATATACATTATGTAAATATATACTTTTATATATATTAGATCCTGTGTAAGTGTGTGTGTGTGCACATGTGTGTATGGGCTATATAATTCCTACTTTAAACCATATCAAGAAATAAGACTTATTTGCTTGAATAAAATTCTAGAATTCTGTGTGACATGTTAAGTGTCCAGCTGTGAAGAAATGAGTTTTCAGTTAAATATCTCATGATAGAAAAATAGCCACTTGTATATTCCTCTTTCTTAGATTTCTCTGGCTTCCTATTAATTCAGCCATACCCCTCACATGACCGCGAGTGAAGCCAAAACAAAATAAAGCCTGTTTATAGGTGACTCAAGAGTGAGAGAGAGAGTTAAATGGCATAATCAATGTAAATAGGATATTAACATTACTACTAGGTATTTTTGCCTGTGACCTATACCTAGAAGAGTGAGCACTGGGTGAATGAAATACATACAGTTCAGATGGACGGAAGATGGCGATGGAGTAGGCGGACGTACCAACTTCCAACTCCCAGAACCAAAGTGGATTATAACTCAATTTTAAGAACCATCATCTGGATAAACCAACTTTGAACTAAACTAAGTGGACTCTTCAACCAAGGAACACTGCAGAAGCCACATTGAGACTGGTAGGAATAGTGAAAACGCGAAGAGGGCTGCCCAGCTCCCCGGAGCAAACGGCAGCCCGGAGAGACCCGTGTGGCGGGAGGAGAGTTTGGCGGAGAGGGAGGGACCTGGGTCCCAGGAACCAAGTCCCAGCTTGCAGTCCCAGAGCCTAGAAGAGGCGTATGGACAGTAATGAGCTGTGAAGCAAGTGAGGATACTGTTTGTGGAAAAGAGATAGTTTTCTCAGACCCAAGAATCTTTTCAAACGGACAGCGCAGAAACCCTCTCTCACAACCACGCACCCGGGGCTCTGGGGAACGGGTACAGAGGAGAGGAACAGAGCAGCGGGAACAGAGAGTGGACTGAAGGCACCAGGACACTCTGAGGGACAGCCACCCTGACCCCTGGGCTAAGTCATTTCCCTAATCGAAAACAAATATTTCCCCTGGAACTAGCAATACCAGCAAAGGGAGACAGGACACTAGCCAAACAAGCTCTCCCGGGGCAATTAGAGCAGAGCTGCTTAGAGGGAGGGAGCTCCCAAGCCTACAGTGTGGAGACTTAAGACACTGCCATCTCTCTGAGGGTTGCTGAAGGGATGGTGGCGGCAGGGCGCTGAAACGCGGTCCTGTCGGTGTGGGTGGAGGCACAACCGACGTGAGCTTGGTCTAGCCCAGCAGGGGCGGAGGGGACACGCGAAAGCGGTCCAGCAGCTGCGGGCCCGCCTGTGACCCCACTTGTGGGGAAAAATATGGGCAGAGATCGGCTCTGCGACCCTGCGCAGGCCGGCCCTGACCACGGGGACAGGGCTAGGACCAGGGTCGGGAGAGGGACACGCGGCTGAGCTCACGCTACCAACCCCGCCCGGATGGAGAAACCGCGGTTTGCCATTCTTTGTGCACAAGCGGGCTCCTAACGCGGAGAAGGGGTAGACCCCGGGATGAGCGGAAGTTCGCAGCTGAGTTCACGCTACTAGCCCCGCCCTCCCAGAGAAACCCTGGTGGTCTGCCATCCGACGTGCGCGCAAGCTGGCGTCCGCAGCTGAGCTCACGCTACTAGCCCGCCCGGCCAGAGAAATTAAGGTGATTTGCCATCCTACGGGCGCGAACTGGCTCCGAACGTGGGGGCATGATAGAGTCCAGATCGATCGGAAGCTAGCAGCTGAGCTCACGCCAGCAAACACACCCAGCCCAATAAACTGCGGTTTGCGACCCTGCGCAGGAGGGCCCTGGCCTCGAGGGTGGGGCTAAATTCTGGATGGGCAAAGGCTCACAGCTGAGAGCACGTCAAAAGCCCCGCCCTACCCGCAAAACTGTGGCGAGCAGGCTCTGACTGCCGGGGCTAGGCGAAAGCCTTCCGGAAACGGGCTGGGTCTGCAGCTGAGCAAAGGTGCTCACCTCAGCCTTTGGTGCTAAGGCTTGTCGCTTGAATGACAGCCCCTCCCGGGCAGGAGAGGCGAAAATCATAGCAACAGCCGCAGTAGGCTGTTGCTGGCAACGCCCATACCCAACCACCCTAGGAACCGGCAGAGGGGGTGGCAGGCCTGCAGACAGACCACACCTAGGGAACATAGAGGCAACACCCATTGGACTACAGTGGCCACAGCCTTCTTAAACACAGACAAAATGGGCAGGCAGAGAAATGCAACCCAAATAAATCAAGAGAAATCCCCAGAGAAGGACCTGAATAAACCAGATATAACCAAACTACCAGAAGCAGAATTTAGGATAATGATAGTTAGGATGTTCAAAGAAATTAATTAGAGCAACAATGGATAGTCACCATGAACACCTAAATAAAGAGATAACAAGTATAAAAAACGAAATTGAAATAATAAAAAAGAATCTGACAGAAATGATAAATACAGTATCGGAACTGAAGACCACAATGGAAAGAATTAAAAGCAGGATGAATCACGCTGAGGATCGAATCAGCGAGTAAGAGGACACAATAAACAAAGGCACAGAAGCAGAGAAGAAAAAGGAAAAGAGACTCAAAAAATGTGAGGAAACTCTAAGGGAGCTCTGTGACAACATGAAGAGAAACAACATTTGCATCATAGGGGTGCCTGAAGAAGAGGAGAGAGGACAGGAAATGGAAACTTTGTTCAATCAACTCATAGCAGAAAACTTCCCTAAATTAAGGTTGGGAAACACTCTACACGTTCAATAAGCACACAGAACTCCGTTAAAGAGAAACCCCAAAAAGATCTACACCAAGACACATCATAGTTAAAATACCAAAGCTAATGGATAAAAAAAAAATTTTAAAAGCTGCTAGGGAAAAAAGGCTATCACCTACAAAGGAGCTCCCATAAGGATGACATTGGACTTCTCAACAGAAACACTTGAGGCCAGAAGGGAATGGCAAGATATAATCAAAGTAATGCAGAACAAGAACCTACAAACAAGACTACTCTATCCAGCAAAGATAATGTTTAAAATTGAAGGAGAAATAAAGAGCTTTCCAGAAAGAGAAAGCCTCAAGGAATTCATTAAAAACAAACCAATTCTGCTAGAGATACTAAGGGGCCTGTTGTGAACAGTTCAAAGGGAGGAAAAAATAGAGCAAAAAAGGAATATAGCTTTAAAGAGTAAAATGGCAATAAACAACTACATATCAATAAAACCTTAAATGTAAATGGATTAAATGATCCAATCAAAAGACATAGGGTAGCTGCATGGATAAAGAAACAGGACCCATACATATGCTGTCTACAAGAGACACACCTTAAAACAAAAGATGCACATGGACTGAAGGTAAAAGGATGGAAAAAATATTTCATGAAAATGGAAATGAAAAAAAAGCCGGGGTAGCAGTACTTATATCTGACAAAATAGACTTTAAAACAAAGGCTGTAGTAAGAGATAAAGAAGGACACTACATAATGATAAAGGGAACAATTCAACATGAAGACATAACTATTATAAATATCTACGCACCAAATATAGGAGCCCCGACATACATAAAGCAGACTTTGATGGATATAAAGGGCGAGATTAACAGCAATACTATCATAGTAGGGGATGTCAATACCCCACTAACAACACTGGATAGATCCACAAGAAAGAAAATTAATAAAGAAACAGCAGACTTAAAGGACACACTAGATCAACTTGATTTAATAGATATCTTCAGAACTTTTCACCCTAAAGCAGTAGAATATACATTCTTCTCAAGTGCTCATGGTACATTTTCTAGGATAGACCACATGTTAGGACACAAAAATGGTCTCAATAAATTTAAGAAGATTGAAATCATATCAAGCATTTTCTCTGATTACAATGCCATGAAACTAGAAATTAACCACAAAAGACAAACTGAAAAATACTCAAACACTTGGAAACTAAATAGCATGATATTAAATAATGAATGGATTAACAATGAGATCAAAGAAGAAATAAAAAAGTTTCTAGAAACAAATGATAATGAGCATACATCAACTCAAAATTTATGGGACACAGCAAAAGCAGTTCTGAAAGGGAAGTTTATTGCACTACAGGCATATCATAAGAAGCCTGAAAAAGCTCAAATAAGCAACCTGACCCTGCATCTACAAGAACTAGAAAAACAACAACAAATAAAACCCAAGACAAGTAGAAGGAAGGAAATAATAAAGATCAGAGCAGAAATAAATGACATAGAGGCTAAGGAAACAATACAGAGGATCAATGAAACCAGAAGCTGGTTCTTTGAAAAGGTAAACCGGATTGATGAACCTTTAACTAGACTCACCAAGAAAAAAAGAGAGAGGTCTCAAATAAATAAAATTAAAAAAAACAGTGGAGAAATAACAACTGATACAACAGAAATACAAAGCATTATAAGAAAATACTATGAAGAACTCTATGCCAAAAAATTAGACAATCTAGATGAAATGGACAAATTTCTTGAATCATATAACCTTCCAAAAATCAATCTGGAAGAATCAGAACACCTAAACAGACCAATTACAACAAATGAGATCGAAACAGTTATCAAAAAACTCCCAAAAAAGAAAAGTCCTGGGCCTGATGGCTTCACAAGTGAATTCTATAAAAAATTCAAAAAACTAACTCCTATCCTCCTCAAGCTATTTCAAAAAATTCAAGAGGAAGGAAGACTTCCAAACTCCTTTTATGAGGCGAGCATAATTCTGATCCCAAAACCGGGCAAAGACAACACAAAGAAAGAAAATTATAGCTCTATATCCCTGGTGAGTTTAGGCGCTAAAATTTTCAACAAAATATTAGCCAACCGGATCCAGCAATATATGAAAAAAATCATACAGCATGATCAAGTAGGATTTATTCTGGAGAGGCAAGGCTGGTTTAATATTTGCAAATCAATCAATGTGATTCATCACATAAACAAAAGAAAGGACAAAAATCACATGATAATTTCAATAGATGCAGAAAAGGCATTTGATAAAATCCAGCACCCATTCATGCTCAAAACTCTCAGTAAAATGGGAATACAAGGAACATTCCTTAACATGATAAAGGCCATCTACGACAAACCCACAGCAAACATTATACTAAATGGACAAAAATTAAAAGCAATCCCCTTAAGATCAGGAACCAGGCAGGGTTGCCCACTTTCACCACTCTTATTCAACATAGTTCTAGAAGTCCTAGCTACAACAATCATACAAGAAGAAGAAATAAAAGGCATCCAAATTGGAAAAGAAGAAGTAAAACTGTCACTATTTGCAGATGATATGATATTGTATATTGAAAACTCTAAAGTCTCAGTCAAAAAACTACTGGACCTTATAAATGAATTCAGCAAGGTGGCAGGATATAAAATTAATACTCAGAAATCAGAGGCATTTCTATATACCAACAATGAACTGTCAGCAAAAGAAATTAAGGAAACAATCCCCTTCACTATTGCAGCCAAAAAAATAAAATACCTAGGAGTAAATTTAACCAAGGAGGTTAAGGACTTGTACTTGGAAAATTATAAAACATTGATAAAAGAAATCAAGGAAGATACAAACAAGTGGAAGCATATACCATGCTCATGGTTAGGAAGAATAAACATTAAAATGTCTATATTACCCAAAGCAATTTATAAATTCAATGCAATACCAATTAAAATACCAATGACATACTTCAAAGATATAGAACACATATTCCAAAAATTTATATGGAACCAAAAAAGAACACGAATAGCCTCAGCAATCTTAAAAAGAAAAAATAAAGCAGGAGGTATCACTCTTCCGGATATCAAGGTCTACTACAAGGCCATTATACTCAAGACAGCTTGGTAATGGCATCAGAACAGACACATTGATCAATGGAACAGAACAGAGAATCCAGAAATAAACCCACGCCTTTATGGACAACTGATATTTGACAAAGGAGGAAAGAACATACAATGGAGTAAAGACAGCCTCTTTAACAAATGGTGCTGGGAAAATTGGAAATCTACCTGCAAAAAAATGAAACTAGACCATCAACTTACACCATGCACAAAAACAAATTCAAAATGGATAAAAGACTTAAACATAAGCCGTGAAACTATAAGCATCTTAGAAGAAAACATAGGCAGCAAGCTTTCCGACATCTGTAGCAGCAATATATTTGCCGATTTATCTGCGCCAGCAAATGAAATAAAAGGCAAGATAAACAAATGGGACTATATCAAACTAAAAAGTTTTTGCACAGCTAAAGACAATAAAAACAGAATAAAAAGACAAATCACACAATGGGAGAACATATTCGACAGCATGTCTGATAAGGGGTTAATAACCAAAGTTTATAAAGAACTTATAAAACTCAACACCAGAAAGACAAACAATCCAATCAAAAAATGGGCAAAAGAAATGAATAGAAATTGCTCCAAAGAGGACATACAGATGGCCTAAAGACATATGAAAAAATGCTCAACATCACTAATCATTAGAGAAATGCAAATTAAAACCACAATGAGATATCACCTCACACCAGTCAGAATGGCACTCATCAGCAAAACAACACAGAATAAGTGCTGGAGAGGATGCAGAGAAAAGGGAACCCTTCTGCACTGCTGGTGGGAATGCAGACTGGTGCAGCCATTGTGGAAAACAGTTTGGAGATTCCTCAAAAAATTAAAAGTCGAACTGCCTTTTCACCCGGCTATCCCACTTTTAGGAATATACCCTAAGAACACCATAACACTGTTCGAAAAGAAGAAATGCGCCCCCATGTTTATGGCAGCATTGTTCACAATAGCGAAGATCTGGAAACAGCCCAAATGTCCGTCAGAAGATGAGTGAATTAAAAAGCTTTGGTACATATATACTATGGAATACTATTTGGCCATAAGAAATGATGACATCGGATCATTTACAACAAAATGGACATACCTTGATAACATTATACAGAGTGAAAAAAGTAAATCAGAAAAAAAAAACTGAGAACAGCATGATTTCATACATAGGTGGAACAAAAAAGTGAGACTATGAGACATGGACAAGAGAGTGGTGGTTACGGGGTGGGGGGAGGGAGGGGAGGGTGGGAAAGGGAGAAGTGTAGGGGCACAAGGAAAACCAGATAGAAGGTGACAGAGGACAATTTGACTTTGGGGATTGGGTATGCAACACAATTGAATGATGATAAGATAATCTGGAGATGTTTTCATTGTACATATGTACCCTGATTTATTGGTGTCACCCCATTAAAGTTAATAAAAAAAGAAAATGAAAAAAAAATACATACAGTTCATGACCTTATTCCATATTAAAAGCTGATTATAAACCAAATAATTATTTTTTAAAAAATTAATTTTAATGGGGTGACATTGATAAATCCGGGCACATAGGTTCAGAGAAAACATCTCCAGGTTATTTTGACATTTGATTATGCTGCATGCCCATCACCCAAAGTCATATAGTCTTCCGTCTGGTTTTCTTTGTGCCTCCCCTCCCCTCCCCCCCTCAAATGTTTCTTTTTACACAATCTTAAAAAGAAATTCTCCAAAACCCCACAATGCTTTCTAGCAATTTTCAGCTAAAAGATATATTAAAAGGAATTTGTAGGCTTTTAACTAAAAGTTATTTCACCCTAAGAACAACAGCACTGTTTGAAAAGAAGAAATGCACCCCCATGTTCATGGCAGCATTGTTCACAATAGGGAAGATCTGGAAACAGCCCAAATGTCCGTCAGAAGACGAGTGGATTAAAAAGCTTTGGTACATATATACTATGGAATGCTACGCAGCCATAAGAAATGATGACATCGATCATTTACAACAAAATGGATGGACCTTGATAACATTATACGGAGTGAAATAAGTAAAACAGAAAATAACTGAGAACAGCATGATTTCATACATAGGTGGGACATAAAAGTGAGACTATGAGACATGGACAAGATTGTGGTGATTATGGGGTGGAGGGAGGAAAGAGAGGGAGGGAGAGGGGGAGGGGAGGGTCACAAAGATAACCAGATAGAAGGTGACAGAGGACAATTTAACTTTGGGTGATGGGTATGCAACATAATTGAATGGTAAGATAACCTGGAGATGTTTTCTTTGAACATATGTACCCTGATTTATTAATGTCACCCCATTAAAATTAATAAAAGAAAAAATAATATAACAATGAGATGCCTTTTACATGTCAAAAAAAAGTAATTTCACATAATCTCTTTTAATAATTGTATGTCTTAAACGCTCTTTTAAGGGTATACAGGAATCAACACAGCCTCTAGCAACTTCAAAGTTATCTTTTCCCTCCCTCTGATAATTTCTTTCCAAAGCAGAAGTAAACTTTATTGAGCTAAATTCTGACCTAGGGGCAAGTAATTTAACGTTTGTGTATCTCTATCTCCTCATCTGGAAAATTATGATAAACTTTTTGGGTTGTATACCAGAAACAATTGGAAAAGATTTCAAATGTTTTTTGGTCAAAGTTAATTTGCCTGCATTGCATTCTGAGGGTTAGTAGGTGAAGTAAATTTTAAAAACTGAAAACCAAAAAAATGTACTAAATTGTAAAGTCTTTCGCATTCATCCTTAAGGTGTAACAATTTAATAAAAAGTGCCAGGCGGTGGCACAGTGGATAGAGCGTCGGACTGGAATGAGGAAGACCCAGGTTCGAGACCCCGAGCTTGCCAGCTTGGACCCAAGGTCGCTGGCTCCAGCAAGGGGTTGCTCGGTCTGCTGAAGGCCCGCGGTCAAGGCACATGTGAGAAAGCAATCAATGAACAACTATGGTATCGCAACGGCAACAAAAAACTAATGATTGAAGCTTCTCACCTCTCATTGTTCCTGTCTGTCTGTCACTATTTTTATCCCTCTCTCTGACTCTCTCTCTCTCTGTTCCTGTGGGGGGGAAAAAAAAAAGTGCAGGGCACAGCTTTGCTGGGGAGATACTTTAACATCCTCTACCTTGAGAGCGGTTTGTTGTTATGCCATGAGACACTTACCTACTTAATTTGATTAAATCCTAGTTAGATGAAACATAGGAAATTTGGTAAAGAAAGAAGTCCAGAACATGCCAGGTTTCCCTTGTTGGATGTAAGCCCTCAGAGCTTAGGCTTCCATTCCCATGGGGTCTTGATGACTTCACCACCAAACCTTTACTTTGCTCTTAGCTTCTTAGCTTGGCAACAACAGAGTTGATTCCAGCATGTTCACATCTATTGTGAAGCTCAAGGGAAACCTCTTTTTGGTTGTTCTTATGATTATCAATCTTAAAGGACTAGTCATAAATCCTCTAGGACCAAAGAAGCATAAATTTAGATCTGGGCTGGAATTGTGGAGACATCGTGTTCAAACTCCTCATTTTATAAATGAAATAAAAGCTGATGTCCAGGGAAGTAGAGGGCTAGTTACACGTGAAGACTATAGCTCAGGTCTGCCTGACCATGCGGTGGTGCAGTGGATAGAGCATCGGACTGGGATGCAGAGGACCCAGGTTCGAGACCCTGAGCTCACTAGCTTGAGCGTGGGCCCATCTGGCTTGAGCAAAAGCTCACCAGCTTGGACCCAAGGTCACTGGCTCGAGCAAGGGGTTACTCGGTCTGCTGTAGCCCCATGGTCAAGGCACATATAAGAAAGCAATCAATGAACAACTAAGGTGTCACAACAAAAAACTGATGATTGATGCTTCTCATCTCTCTCTGTTCCTGTCTGTCTGTCCATATCTGTCCCTCTTTCTGACTCTCTCTCTGTCCCTGTAAAAAAAAAAAAAGACAATAGCTCAGGTTTACTCAGTACCATCCGCTCTATTTTTAATATACAATTGTCCACAGAGGCCACTAAGCTGCAGTGGGCTTAGTAAACACAACTTAACAAAACTTCCTGGCCCATTTCTGTGACACAATCAAATAAAAATCTATAAAGAAACCTATTACAGGGCATGGCAAAATTATTCAAAAAGTATGACTCACAAAATTCACTGATTTACTCTCTAAAGAACTTAACACGTCTGGAGAAACCAGGGCAAAGAATGGTTTTCTGAAGATCCCAACTAAATAAGTGGGGATCTTTGTCCACTATTTTCAAAGCTATTATGTTTTTAGAAGGAATGTAGAAAGAATATCATTAACTAGTTGGCCTGGGATGAACTGCAGGTGCAGTGATCTAACAACCCTTACTGAATAGCCCTCACATTCTAAGATGGAGGATAGAGCATTACTCCACAAAGACCCCAGTAGTAAAATTAGCTGTACTTAATGCTAACACGAGAGATTAGGAAGGGTTTTGAGGGAAAGGAGTAAATTAAGTTTTGGATAACTTAAAGATTTTATGTTCTCAGAAAGTTCCAATGTGATGATGCAGTAGTATGGTGTAAGCCCTATTTGCATACCCTGTGTTCAAGTCATATTGGTCCAAAATAGCAAAGACTACCATTTATGAAATAATGTTGGCTCTACCTGCTGTAGACAGTATCTACGCAGAAAATGGTTATTTGTGATTGTAGGCTCTACTAATTAAAACCCATTCAATCCTGATTATTTTATAAATGATAATATTGTATTATTCTTTGAGATCTCAACACAGTTAACCGTCACCATATTGTGGTTCACTTTTCGTGGTCTCAATGTATTCCAGATTTTTTAATTATATATATATATAATTTTGTATTGCAGATTTTTTGCTATATTGCAGGATTTTGAGGTATATAGGTATTTTTATATATTTATTATTTTAATTAGTTTTGTGGTAAAATAAACAAAATAAATGTGGGAAAGGTTAATAACAGTGTGGGAAAGTTTTATAAGACTGTGGAGAAGGTTTATAAAGCCTTAAAAAATATAAGTAATAAAATAAATATAAGGTTAGTACTTCACGGATTTTCACCTATAGCAGGGTGTTCTAAAACATAACCCCCGCAATAGATGAGGGACCACAATATATGTGGTCCTGCTTTTTGTGACCAAGTTTAATGCTAAATTTATCTTTTGTACCAACAAATGACATTTAAATCTGCTTAAAGACATTACTTGGTATTGAAAGAAATGAAATAATTCTCAATATTGTCTTCCCATCCAAAAAACAAATCCATTTAAATTACAAAAATAATAGTAAATTAAAAAAAAGAAAAACAACTTCCAGATACTACATGATAACATACATTGGAATAAGGATCACTGACTAAAAAGAAAATTAGATTTTCCTGATGACTGTACATAGAATTTTCAACACAGTAGCTATTCATTAAGAATTGAACATTGGAAGTAATGTCTTTGCTGAATATTTGGAAGAAAGAATTTTATTCTGTAAAATGACTAAAAAGAACTTTAACACTGTCTTAGAGAAAAAATTATGGCCAGTTGTTGAACATTAATATAACAATTAAAATAATTGCACACACATGAGAAACCCAATTTTAAATCTCCATTTTGATTACTGGCAAAAATGAACAGAAAATTTCCTACTTTTTTTTACTTAGAAATAGTAGTGTAATAAGTGATGTCAGAAAAACATTTAAAACATGAATCTCAAAATATGAATATATGAGAATAAATACAGTTACATTAATACTTTGGCTGCCTTGGACTGATTTATGTCATGAAATAAAAGCAGCTCCCAATTTAAAATTTATTTTGGACTGAAACAGTTCCTATTTATTTTTGGTTAGCAATACAAAGATAAGCTAAATTTGAAGCAGACAAAATTTTATATACACTAGTTGTGATTTTTTAAAAAGTAGTAAATAATAATGCTTATGTTTTCTTTGATTTTTAAAATAGCATTTTTCTTATCAAGAGAGGAATAGGGGAATTAAACTAAAAATGCACAAAATAAAAAGGATTAGCTGTAAATATCTGTAAACAAATTAGGTCACTTCCCATGAGTCAATTCCTAAGTTAAAGAAGAAATCACAAAGGAAATTAGAAAATATTTTGAAGTCAATTACAATGAAAACTCAATATACCAACATTTTAGTATCCTACTAAAGCAGTTGTTGAGGGGAATTATAGCACAAAATGCTATTTAAGAAAAGAAGACAGGTCTCCAAGTAGTGATCTAATTTCTACATAGAGGAATAAGAAAAAAATGAGATAATACAACCTGATGTGAGCAGAAGGAAAGAAATAATAACAAAAGCAGAAACCAATGGAATAATAATAATAAATAAACACCAAAAACAAAAGCAATAAAATAATAAAAAGATTTAGAAAAGGAAAAAAACATCAACAAACTAAAGAAACCTCGTTCTGCCTGACCAGGCGGTGGTGCAGTAGATAGAGCATCGGACTGGATGTGGAGGACTCAGGTTCGAGACCCCAAGGTTGCCAGCTTGAGCGCAGGCTCATCTGGCTTGAGCAAAAGCTCACCACTTTGGACCCAAGGTTGTTGGCAAGGGGTTTCTAGGTCTACTGCAGGCCCGCGGTCAAGGCACATATGAGAAAGCAATCAATGAACAACTAAGGTGTTGCAATGAAAAACAGATGATTGATGCTCCTCATCTCTCTCTGTCACTATCTGTCTGTCTGTCCCTGTCTATCCCTCTCTCTATCCCTGTAAAAACAAAACAAACAAACAAACAAAAAAACCTCCTTGTTCCTCTAGCCAGACTAGTGTTCAGGGGAAAAGTAAGGTAGAGGATACAAATTGCCAATATTTAGAAGGATAAGAGGACAACATTAGAAGTCCTACAGACACTAAAAGGGAAAGGAGAGAATATTATGAACAACTTCATACCAAAACATGTACCAACTTGGATGAAATAGACAAATTCCTTGAAAGACAAACTATCAATGCTCAATCAAGTAGAAACAGAGAATGTGAATACCTTTATATCAAATAATGACATAGAAGTATTAAAACCCTTTCTACAAAAACAAAACACCAAAAACAAACAGAACACCCCCAAATAGTGCAGACTCAGATGGCTTCACTGGTCAATTTTACCAAATATTTAAGGAAGAAATAACATCAATTCTACACAAACATGTTTATAAATATTGGAGAAATACTTCCAATTCATTTTACAGAGCTGGCATCCTCCTAATACCCAAATCAGAAAAAAGATATTGTAATAAAAGAAAACTACAGATCTATATTTCTCATGAACATATATGCCACAGTCATTTACAAAATTTTAAGTTGAGTACCACAATATATAAAGAGAATAAATTTAAACACACATACACACACAATTTAAAATATGTTAAAAACATAAATGTGGAGCAGTGAGTAAAAACTGTAGTGCTTTTAGAATGTGATTGAACTTAAGCAACTATCAACTTAAAATAGGCTGCTATGAACAGTGGTTGTTATATGTGAATCTTATGGTAACAGGAAACTAAAACCTATAATGGATATATGAAAGATAAAGAGAAAGGAATCCAGACATATCACTAAAGAAAGTCATTAATGCATAGGAGAAGATAGCAGAGAAGAAGATAAAAACAGAAAAGAACTAAAATAAAAAAACAAACAACCAGAAAACAATAAAATGACAGTAGGTACATTTCTATCAACAATTAACTTTAAATGTAAGTGAACTAAATGAACCAATGAAAAAGCATGATAGGTGACTAAATCAATACAAAAAGACCCATGATTGCCTTGGCTGGTTGGCTCAGTGGTAGAGCATCGGCCCAGCATGTGGTTGTCCTGGACTTAATTCCTGGTCAGGACACAGAGGAGAAGTGACCATCTGCTTTCCACCCTTCCTCCTTTCCCTTCTCTCCATCTCTCTCTTCTACTCCCTCACTGGAGCAAGTTGGCCTGGGTGCTGAGGATGGCACCATGGCCTCACCTAAGGTGCTAAAATGGCTCTGGTTGTGGAGCCATTGCAACCAGATGGGCAGAGCATTGCCTCCTAGTGGGCTTGCCGGGTGGATCCCGGTTGGCACATGTGGGAGTCTGTCTCCCTGCCTCCCCACTTCTCACTTTAAAAAAATAAAAAATAAATAAAAATAAAAAATAAAAAGGGAGACCCATGCTTATGCTGCCTATAAGAGACTCACTTCAGATCAGAAGACTCATACTTTGAAAGTGAAGAGATGAAAAAAGATAGTTTTTGCAAATGGAAATAGAAAGCAAGGGAAGCAATTCTTGTATCAGACAGACTTTAAAACAAAGACTGTAAAAAGAGACTAGGAACACTATATAATGATAAAAGATCAATCCAATAAATGGATACAACTCTTATAAACATCTACACACCTAATGTAGGAGCACCTAAATACACAAAGCTGACATTAACAGACATAAAGGGAGAGACTGATGGTTATACAATAATAGTAGGGGACTTCAACACCCCACATACATCAATAGATAGATCATTCAGACAGAAAATCAAGGAAACATCAGCCTAAACTGATACATTAGACCAAATGGATTTAAATAGATATTTATAGAACATTTTACTCAAAACAGCAGAGTACATATTCTTTTCAAGTGCATATAAAACATTTTCCAGGATAGACTACATGTTAGGACCACCCAAAACAAGCCTCAATGCATTTAAGAGATCAAAATCAAGCATCTTTTCTGACCACAGTTAAAAATAGCACTATCATAAAACCCAGCAATTTTAGTTCTGAGTATTTATCTGCAGAAAAAAAAATACTAATTTGAAAAGCTATATGCAGCCCTAAGTTCATTGCAGCATTATTTACAATAGCCAACATATGGAAGTAACCTAGGTAAATATTGATAAATGAATGTGTAAAGATGTTTTGCTTATTATTCAGCTATAAAAATGAATGAAATCTTGCCATTTTTGACAACATGAATGGACGTAGAGGCTATTATGCTCAGTGAGAAAGAAAATAACAATTATTGTATGATTTCACTTATATGTGCAATCTAAAAACAAAATGGAAAAAAATACTCATAGATACAGAGAACAAACTGATGGTTGCCATATGGAAAGGGGTTGAGGGGATGAGAGAAAAAGGTGAGAGGGATTAAGAAATACAAATTTCCATTTGTAAAAATAGTCATGGAGAAGTAAAGTACAGGACTGGGAATATAGTCAATAATAGTGTAATAACTATGCATGGTACCAAATGAATACTAGACGTATTGGATTGATTAAACCATAAGTTATATAAATATCTAATCACTATATTGTAAAGTTAAAACTAATATATTGTGTGTCAACTATTAACTGAAAATAAATTAAAAAAATAATCTAAACATTTCTTAAAATTCAAACCCAAAAATTAATCAAGTCACCACTTTAAAAGAAAAAAAAGAGGAAACCATTTAATCATCTTAGATACAGAAAACATATTTGAAAAAAATGAATACATATTCATGTTAGAAATCCTCAAGAAAACTAGGAAAAAGGGGGATACCCTCAACTTGATAAAAACCCTTCAGCTAACATCAGACATAAATGGTAACAGCATGAATGTTTTTCTCTTAAGGTCAAGGCACAATCTAAGAGAGGGAAGGGTGTCTCCTTTCACCACATCAATTCAGTCTTGTACTAGCAGTTCTACTCTACTCAATAAGAGAGAAAGAAAAGAAGTAAAAAGCATAACTGTGTAGTAAACAATTCAACCTTGCCCCAAAAGAGGTCTGACCTTTGCCCTCAGAGTCCAAGAGGGAATCTCTAAGCTCTCAAAATTTTATGCTGCAGAGGAAGGAGCCTTTGTTTGGCTGGGAAGTTGGGGTCACAATACATATTCTAATAATATGATTTAGGGTGGGGGTTGCCCACACCAAAAAGACTAACCATGTGATTTAGGATGGGAGAATTGGTCAAATTATAGCAGTCAAGTGAAAGACTGAAATCAATCATGCCTATGTAATGGTGCTCCTGAAAAACTGAACACTTGAGTCTCAGATGAGTTTTCCTGGTTGACCGTACTCTATGTAAACTGTTACACATCAATACCATGAAAGTAACACATCTCTAATGGAGAAAATGGAAGCCCTGTGTTTGGTACTTCCCTGGACTCTGACTTATAGACTTCTGCCCTTGACTAATTTTCATTGCTATTGTTTTTCTCTAACAAATTGTGCCACAAGCATAAGCTTTCAATGAGTTAGGTAAGTTCTTCTAAATTAATTACTGAATTTGAGGGTAGATTTGAGTTGGTGTCAGAAGTGAGGGCAATCCACTGTTGGAGATGGTTCCCTCTAACTTTACAGATGACTGAACTTTTCCACATATAGATTAGAAAGGAAAAAATAAAACTGTATTTACTCACAAATAACATGATTTTGTAGTAAATCCTAGAAAAGCAACAAACAAGAAGCTACTAGAATTTGTGACTTTACCAAGATCTCATTATTCTCTACTACATTTCAAGACTTATTCAATGGAACAGAATAGGAGGTCCAGAAATAGATCCACACAGATGGACAACAAATTTTCAACAAAGGTGTTAAGTAATTCAATAAGGAAAAGATGGTCTTTTCAACAAATAGCCCAGCAACCTCTGGATAATCATATGCAAAAATGAACCTTGACCTTTATCTCATACCACAAATTTAGATTTATAAAAATTAACTTAAAATTATTCACAGACAACCATGTAATACTCTAGAACTTATAGAAAAGAAACAAAGGAGACAACCTTGTGACTTTGGATAAGGCAAAGATTTTTTAGATAGGACAAAAAGAGCACAGACTATAAAATATTTAAAAGTTGGATTTCATCAAAATTGAAAACTTCTGCTCTTTGAACATCAATGGTAAGAAGACAACAAGCCAAACCATAAACTTGGAGAAAATCTTTGGAGGACACTTATTTGATAAATAATTTTCTATTCAGAATATATAAAGAACTTTTAGAACTTGAAAATAAAACAAATTTAAAGAAACATTTCACCAAAAAAAGACATACTGATGGCAAATAGGCAATAAAAACATGCTCAATATTATTGATCATTAGAAAATGCCAATTAAAACTTCACTGAGATATTTCTACACATTACTAAGATGGCTAAAGACAGAAAAAATGAACAAACCTCAAACATATGCTGCAAAGCGTGACTGGAATTCTCATACCTTGCTGGTGGAAATACAGAATGGACATGGTACAGCCACTGGGGAAAACAGTTCACCATTTTCTTAGAAATTTAAATATACACTTGCCATACAACTCAATAACTCCATTTGTAAAAATGGATGTCCCAACAAAGACCTGTACGTGAATATCTGTAACAGGTGTATTATTATTATTATTTTAAATTTATTTTTAAGTTATTGTGTCGACATGGTTTCAAGTGTCCTACTCAATATAACACTATCTACACACCACATCATGCCCTCCCAGGCCCCATGCAAAGTCTCTTTTCACTCCCATTTCTCCCTCTTTATCCCCTTCCTAAACTTTCACACCCCTTTTCCCTTTGGTTATTGCTTCACTATTGTCTGTATATATGTGTTATGTATGTATGTTTATTGGTTAATTCCTTCACCTTCTTTGATCCAGCTCCCTTCAAATTAGAAAGCACCCAAATATACACCAACTCATGAATAATTGAACAATTCATGGGACATCCATGCAGTGGAATACATTGTCATAAAAAGAAACAAGTGACTGACACATGTAAAATGATTTTCAAATGCATTATGCTAAGTGAAAGAAGCCAGACTCAAAAGGCTACAATGTATATTTATATGCTTTTCTGGAAAAGATAAAACTATAGCCACAGCAAATATATGAAGGCTGCTAGGAACTGTAGTTGGGGTAAGGGTTGACTACAAAGGTACATAAAAAAACTATAGTATTTGGGGTGATAGAAGTGTTTTATATTAAATGTTTGTCAGAGCATCATAACTTTTCTATTAGACACCTAAAATGGGTGAGTTTTACTTTATATAATTTATATAGCAATAAAGCTGACTAAAAAAAACCCTCAGCACCATTAACAGATATCTTCAGAACCTTTCACCCCAAAGCAGCAAAATATACATTCTTTTTTTTTTAATATTTTTTTATTTTTATTTATTCATTTTAGAGAGGAGACACAGAGTGGGAGAGAGAGAGAGAAAGAGAGAGAAAGGGGGGAGGAGCTAGAAGCATCAACTCCCATATGTGCCTTGACCAGATCAGTGCAGGGTTTTGAACTGGCGACCTCAGTGTTCCCAGGTCGACGCTTTATCCACTGCGCCACCACAGGTCAGGCAAAATATACATTCTTTTCAAGTGCTCATGGTACATTCTCTAGGATCAACCACATGTGAGGACACAAAACAAGTCTCAGTAAATTTACGAAGATTGAAATCATATCAAGGATCTTCTGATCACAATGGCATGAAACTAGAAATCAACTACAATAGAAAATCTGAAAAACATTCAAACACTTGGAGGCTAAAAAGCATGTTATTAAATAATGAATGGGTTAACAATGAGATGAAGGAAGAAATAAAAATTTCCTTAAAACAAATGAAAATGAACATACAGCAACTCAAAATTTATGGGACACAGCAAAAGCAATCCTGAGAGGGAAGTTCATAGCATTACAGGCATACTTTAAGAAGCAAGAAAAACCTTAAATAAACAACTTAACCCTGCATCTCAAAGAACTAGAATGAGAACAAATAATAAAGCCCAGAAGAAGGAAATAATAAATATCAGAGTGTACATAAATGACAGAAGAGGCTAAAAAAACAATACAAAAGATCAATAAAACCAATAGCTGGTTCTTTGAAAAGGTAAATAAGATTGACAAATCTTTAACCAGACTCATCAAGAGAAAAAGAGAGAGAACTCAAATAACTAAAATTAGAAATGAAAAAGTAGAAGTAGCAATTGCCACCGTAGAAATGCAAAGGTTTGGTAGAAAATACTATGAAGTTCTATATGCCAAAAAATTGGACAACCTAAGTAAAATGGATAAATTCTTAGAAACATACAATTTCCAAGACTCAATCGGAAGAATCAGTAAACCTAAACAGACCAATTACAACAAATGAAATTGAAACAGTTATCAAAAAACTCCCAACAAACAAAACTCCAGGACTAGATGGCTTCACAAATGAATTTTAACAAATATTCAAAGAAGAACTAACACCTATCCTTCTCATATTATTTCAAAAAATTCAAGAGGAGGGAAGACTTCCAAGCTCCTTTAATGAGGCAAACATTAACCTTATTCCAAAACCAAATAAAGATACTACAAAGAAAGAAAACTAGAGGCCAATATCCCTGATGAACATAGATCCTAAAATATTCAACAAAAGATTAGCAATCCAGATCCAGCATTAAATACATTAAAAAAGTCACATATCATGATCAAGTGGGATTTATTATGGGGAGGCAAAGCTGGTACAATATTCACAAATCAATAAATATGATTCATCACATAAACAAAGGGAAGGATAAAAATCACATAATAATATCAATAGATGCAGAAAAAGCATTTGATAAAACCCACCACCCATTTATGATCAAAACACTCAGCAAAGTGGGAATACAGGGAACATGACTCAACATAACAAAGGCCATTTATGACAAACAGACAGTCAACATCATACTCAATGAACAAAAATTAAAAGCAATTCCTTTGAGATCAGGAACAAGGCAGGGGTACCCCTTTCACCACTCTTATTCAACATAGTTCTGGAAGTTCTAGCCACAGCAATCAGACAAGAAGAAGAAATAAAAGGCATCCGAATTGAAAAAGAAGAAGTAAAGCTATCATTATTTGCTGGTGACATGATATGGTACATTAAAAACCCTAATGTCTCAGTCAAAAAACTACTAGATCTGATAAATGAATTTGGCAAGATAGCAAGATATAAAATTAATATTCAGAAATCTGAGGCATTTTTATATACCAACAATAAACTGTCTGAAAGAGAAATTAAGAAAACAGTCCCCTTCACTATAGCAACAAAAAATAATAAAGTACCTAGGAGTAAATTTAACCAAGGAGATGAAAGACTTGTATTAGGAAAATTATGAGACATTAAAAAAAGAAATCAAGGAAGATACAAACATGTGGAAGCATATACCGTGTTCATGGATAGGAAGAATAAACATCATTAAAATGTCTATATTACCCAAAGCAATCTATAGATTCAATGCAATTCCTATTAAAATACCAATGACATACTTCAAAGATATAGAACAAATATTCCAAAAATTTATATGGAACCAAAAAAGAATACAAATAGCCTCAGCAATCATGAAAATGAGGAATAAAGTGGGAGGTATCAAACTTCTTGATATCAAGTTATACTCCAAGGCCATAATAATCAAAACAGCTTAGTACTGGCATAAGAACAGGCATGCATATCAATGAAACAGAACAGAGAACCCAGAAATAAACCCACACCTTTATGGTCAATTGATATTTGACAAAGGAAGTAAGAGCATACAGTGGAGTAAAGATAGTCTCTTTAATAAATGGTATTGTGAAAATTGGACAGGTTCATGCAAAAAATGAAACTAGACCACCAACTTACACCATTCACAAAAATAAACTCAAAATGGATAAAAGACTTAAATGTAAGTCATGAAAGTATAAACATCTTGGAAGAAAACATAGGTAGTAAACTCTCTGATATCTCACGCAGCATTATTTTTGCCAATTTATCTCCATGGGCAAGTGAAATAAAGGACAAAATAAATGAATGGGACTATATCAAACTAAAAAGCTTTAGCACAGCAAAAGACACCATCAACAAAATAAAAAGACAACCCACACAATGGGAGAACATATTCACCAATATGTCTCATAAGGGGTTAAAAATCAGGAAACTCAAAATAAAATCTTCAGCTAGATACTATTTTTTATCCATAACATTGGCCCAAGATTTAAAACTGGGGCATTTTGCCTGACCTGTCCCATGTTCAATGAATAAAGCGTTGATCTGGAACACTGAGGTTTGTCAGTTTAAAACTCTGGGCTTGCCCGGTCAAGGCACATATGGGAGTTGATGCTTCCTGCTTCTCCCCTATTCTCTCTCTCTCTCACCTCTCTCTCTAAAAATGAATAAATAAAATCTAATTTAAAAAAACACTGCGGTATTTTGAGAATTTGTTAATGTAGAGATATGGAAACTATTATCCATTTCTTGTGGGACTGAAATTTAGTATATAACTATTTTGAAAAAAAAAATAGCTTTGTATTATTTAGTACAACTAAATAGTGTATACTTTGATACAGAAATTCCACATCTGAGCATATACGATTCTGATTGTCACCCACATGTGTATCAGGAAATATGTCCAAGAAATTTTTTTTTAAATAAAAAAGCAAGAAAACCCCCAAGTATTCATCAGGAATAGAATGGATAAATAAGTTATGATATAGTTTTACAATGTTAAACTCTTGTGCAATTAAAATTAATGAACTATAGGCATACAGACTGAAGTGGGTGAATGTCAAAAACATTCATTTGAATGAAAAAAAATAGAAACATACATTAAGTGAGATTTTGTTTAGAGAAGATTCAAAAAACTCTCATAGGTTGTATAGCTGATCATTTATAAATATGCACCTGGAGACAGGCTGCCTGAATTTATATTGTAGTCCCCGCTTCCTAGGATTCCTGGTCAGGGCACACAGGAGAAGCGCCCATCTGCTTCTCTACCCCTCTCCCTTCTCTCTCGCTCTCTCTCTCCCTCCCACAGCCCATGAGGATGTCTAGTGGAGTCTTTGGCTCAGGCGCTGAAAATAATTTGGTTTTGATCATGGCCCCAGGTGGGCAGATCATTGGCTCCAGATTGGGATTGCCAGGTAGATCCCGGTCAGAGCACATGCAGGAGTTTGTCTCTCTATCTTCCTTCCTCTCACTTAGAAAGTAAAGAAATAAAAAAAATAATAAATGTTGGACATTATTATTATTCTCTAATCCACTAGGTGGAGCCTCAGTGGTACCAGGATAGCAGGTAAACAACTCTGCTATTTTTTTTTTTTAAGCAAGAAAGAGAAAGAGAGACAGACAGACAGACAGGAAGGGAAAGAGATGAGAAGCATCAACTCATCATTGCGGCACTTTAGTTGTTCATTGATTGCTTCTCATACATGCCTTGACCAGGGGCTCCAGCTGAGCAGTGATCCCTTGCTCAAGCCAGTGACCTTGGGCTCAAGCCAGCAACCATGGGATCATGTCTAAGATCCCATATTTAAGTCGGTGACCCCATGCTAAAACTGGATGAGCCCATGCTCAAGCTGGTGACCTCAGGGTTTTGAACCTGGGTCCTCAGCATTCCAGGTTGACACTCTTTCCACTGCACCACCACCTGGTCAGGCAACAGCCCCCCTCCCCCTTTCTTGAGAGCATGATGACAATGGCTCTGAGTGCAGAATCTAAAGTTGCCATTATGGAGGAATGTACACCAAGGAGGACCCATGGAAAAGAAAAAGGGAACTCGGACTGCTAGAGCCCCAGTGACAATTCAGCCCAAAAGATTCTGAAGAAACAAAAATTAAAATAAAATTAATGAAGTTCACACTTGCACAAAATAAGAACTACGTGTGGTCCATTTCTGATTTCCTTTTTCCCTCAGGCATGAATTTCCCAGATGCTAGTTATTTCAAGCTTTTTAGTTGACCACTTTCCTCCTGTCTCTCGATTAATTGCTTATTGGCACCTCCTTCAAAGACTAGGACTGACCCCAAACATATAAAAACCATCAACCCTCACCTAAGAGCTAGCCATTTCTTAAACTCAAGATGTGGTATGGTGAGGGTGAATTTTCATTATGCCAAAATAATTATTGGAGAGGTGAGGCTTTCAGGCAGTGACACAGTTGTCTTTTTTATCTGTCTTCTTATCACTATCTTTTATAGTTTGATTACTGAACTGTCAGTTTGAGGAATAAAGTGAGCCCTTGTCCTGATATCCTTAGTCTTAATTACCATACAGGATTTACTCAACCTTGATATGGAAGGCTAATGATGAGTAGAAAAGAATGAAAATTTGTCAAAATGTGATCTTGAATGCATTAGGAAAATTCCATATAGTTTTTATTGGTATTTTATTATTACTCTCACATATATACATTTATACATGTAAATGTATATATATTATACATATACATAAAACTATTATAACATTCTGTTTATTACTTACCCTCTTATTTCTACTTGAGCTACAGCAGTGATGTTGATTTGCAGACTCACAAAATTGCTGTCTGGGTTGTCCTTGTTGGAACTAAAACATAATTGGCATATGATTTTAATATATTTTCTCAGATGTGTTACTATAATATATGATCATAAGAAATGTTCTGTATATCACATGAGCAACACATATTATTGATATGCTTATTCAGAAAACAATGGTTTACCTATTCTATAAAATCATAAGCATTTATAAATAGAAATTTTAAGATCCACTATGATCAAAGATAATGAATGCAACTTTTCACAAGGAGACACTTTATCAGAAAGCACAATAGCTATCTACAGAAGTTAATACTTTTGTTTCAATGGCTAAGCCAAAAAGGCAGTGAGTTGAGCTCATTTTCTATCATCAACCTTGGACACATTCCTTAATTTCTCTGAGCATCATATTCTTTGCCCATCCAATGAATAAGGACAGCATAGTCAGCTCCTGACTTTTCATGCTCATAAAGAGGAGGACTGGCAAGAATAATTCAAGAGCAGCACATAATGGAAAAAGCATTTGTATTTGGCTCTGGAATGCATCATGCCATACATTATTAGGGCAGCAAATTTTTCCTCCTTATGGTTTATTTCTTAAATAATATTAAAATAAGTGTACATTCACTGCCTGTTCACTGGCTGATTAGGGTCGGGGTGGGGGTTAAATAGGGGTATGGCAAGAAGCAAGCAGCAAGATCAGAGAAAGTTGGGCAGTTCATGCAGAAAGGCAAGGAGCAGATGACGTGGATGTTTGTCACATGTATCCAGAATCTCAAGATGAATAGTACATGTTTAATAATATTTATTTGCACAGTGGCAAAATAATTTTCAAGTTTGCTGTTTCTTTCTCTCAAGCAAATATAATCAAATATGAAATTGAACTTTAGCCCTGGCCAGGTAGCTCAGTTGGTTAGAGCATCATCCCGATATGCCAAGGTTGCTGTTCTTCCCCTGTCAGGGCACATACAGGAATCAACGAATGAATGAGTAAGTGAGTGGACAACAAACTGATGTTTGTCTCTCTCACTCTCTCTCTTCCTTCCTTTCTCTCTTTAAAATGAATAAATAAAAAAAAGAAATTTAACTTAAAAGAAATGCATATGATAAGAAGCCAGGGATGTAAGGAAAATGAAACGTGTCTCATGAGAAGCTTGACCCAGGAGCTGAGATTTGGATGCAGTCCCACTAGCATTTATTGTCCCTCTGTGCTTTCATCGAAGTCACCCTAATATTCAAAAAGACTATATAGCTTTTAGCAAATTACATGTGGCCACACCAACCCCAATAGGTCATGTTTATATTCAGGTCTCATTAAGAAAAGAAAGCCCCCTCCTCTACTCACTGAATATCACACAGATTCAATGGACAGGCTCTAACACTGCAATGATGGTCATAGGCTATGTTCTGATTAGTTCTTGAAGCTTTCTAAATGTGGGATCTGGAACTAAACAGGACAGAAGTTTGCTTTCAAAGGAGGAAGAGACAGGATTGTTCCCACATTGCTTTTGAAAAGTCCTGTTCGATTGTATATACTGATAAGGCAACTTAAACTGCAAACACACATAAAAGATATAAACAAGCAAATGTCAGGCTCGTTTCCTGTAATGGGGTATCACTGCTAAGCGTGTGATGAGCCTAGAGGAACTTGTTCACCAAAGATTGAATTTTATTATTATCTCATCTGGGGAGGATCAGTCCAGTAAAATTTTTTTTCATTCTTTTTTGTTTTATACGGCAGATTTCTGAATTACTAACCACAAAGACATCATTAAGTAACTATACTTGTTATAGACTTTGTGGTTTCAAATCCATTACAGAGGACTCTTGAGTCTGGAAATTTTAGTCTAATTGTCTCAGAGATTAACCAGACTTTGTTCTATTTTCTAATTCATTACTGCATTGTGGCAGTGAAAATTAGAATTTGTAGGGGAAAGGAAATATCATTTAAATCATTTCTTAATTCTATTGCATTTTATTTTAAAGAGGTTCAAATAACACAATTTTCATTACTCACAACACCCTGAAAATATAAATAGGTATCCAGCACTGAAATTATCTTGGGACAGGAGTCCAATATGAAGCATATAGAGGTGGTTTTGAAATTTAACAAAAGCAAAGGCAGAATGGAAGCTAGATCGGGCTGACTATTTAAAAGTGTCCTTTGTCACATAAGCTGGCTATGACACTTGGTACTGCAACTAGTGACGTCAATAAAATCTCCTGCTGAGAAAGATAATGGGCTTGATATATAACTTAGATGATCCTTTGACCTTTTTCCTGGAAGGAAACCTCCCTCACTAGTACCACTGCTATATTCAAACAAGCAATTCATCACTGCCATAGTTGCTGAGCTATTTATACTGTCAGTGCTGGTTCTAGGCAAGGAAAGATGAATTTCCTCTCCACGACTACACCCTATGTCATGCACCAAGAATAGAGATGTTTTTTTATTTTTTACTCCAATGCAACTTTTTTGTCTTTACTGTTTCTTATTTTCTAGCAATTGCTCTATGCTTTCTGTGGTCTTTGGAATATTGGCAAAAACAATACAATGTCACAGAGAGAGCAACTGCAATGATGATCACAAAGACGTGTTTGTACATGGGAATTGCTGAGATGTGCTCCACACAAGGAGGCGAATGTTTACATGTCACACGGAGCCAGGCCATGAAGACACCACTTAACACAAACATTTGGTAACATGAAATATTCTAAGTTTGTTAATTTTAAAGCCCATTTTCTTTGGGGTTCTATTTGTGGAAAAGGGCACTCAATGTGGGTAATAGTGGTCAATCTGGTCAAAAGCTTTAGACTTCACAGCATTAGGTTTAGTTTATTTTTGGTTTAAACACATTTAAACTGGATGCAAACCATCCATTAAATACTTATTTACTTCTTTGGAGTCTGCCAGAAAAAGCATACAGATAAATGCTCACTTCTCAAATGCTCTAGTATTCAAGTGGTAAAAGTATTCTCAAATGCTTTGAACTCTGTAATTTATATATATAAATTAGAATTTGATACTTTATGAAAGCTTCCCAGTTCTTTCCGGGTTTCTACATTTTTATATTTTTCAAGATAATGTTAAAATAGTTGTAAGTTCTACAGCATATAAATATGGATGTAATAACCATGACCCATTCATTTAGATGAAGAAGGGATGTTAAGAATGTGACTATTTCTACTTTCCATCTAAGTAGCACTTAGTTGCCAAATTCATTATTGCAGTGATGATCTACAGCAGCAGTTTTCAACCTTTCTACACTTGAGGACCAAGGGAAATAAGAGAATTATTTTGGGGACCACTAAGGCAGAAATCACCCTGCAAATTTGACTAAGGTCAATGTGTCTATAATCTTAATACTACAATATCAGGGTGGTTGACTCTTTTGGCGACCAGCACGAAATTTCTGGTGGACCTGTCTATATACCAGTGGTTGAAAAACACTGGTCTACAGGATGGATCTGGGGACGGTGGAGAACATTATTTAGTATCCTCTGCTCCTTGAGTGAACTGCAAATCACATCTATCATTTGTAACTGCAGGCAAAGGTGATGTGGAGAGGTCAAGGAATTTGCTTTGTGCCTTAGTAACAGACTATCTTTCAAAACAAAGTCTACATATTTTATGAAAGATGTGTTTCCCCTGGTGATGTGAAGCTACATAGAAACATAGGATCAATTTCACAGACAATGATGGTGAGGAACAGACATTTTGGCCTACTGTCTGGTGGTCCTTCACTATGGAATGTTCTTTCCTTTTTATTTTGAAACTTACAAATATTAATTGATTATCCCAATGAAAATATTTATGACTAACTAAACCTCTTGGGAAATATACATTTATGCAGTTAAAAAAGCAATTTAATAAGCTTTTGGTACAATGAAGGGATATTACAGAAGAATTAACTTCATCTGTACTCCATCACTAATTTGAGTTAAAAAAGGTCTCTTAGATTCAGCAGAAAATATTTAAGTTAAAATTTAAAAGATGGAATTGCAATTAAGGTCAGAAAAGGATACCAAAAGTAAGTTCGAAAAATTTTCTTCCTAGAAATGTAACATACAGTTTGGGGGATATGATTTGTGGTATGGGTTTCAGATTTTTAAAATACCCTGCATTCTTATAGAGTTAATATCTTTTTTTAAAAAAATACTAAACTCCTAATTAACTAGCTATTAAAAAATAATCCAGACCTTGGCTGGGTTGCTTAGTAGATAGAGCATCATCCTGATGTGCTGAGGTTATGAGTTCCATCCCTGGTCAGAGGGTTAGGGCACATGGGAGAAGCAACCAATGACTGCACAACGAAAGGGAATAACTAAGAAGGACAAGTGGATGCTTTTCTCTTTCTCTCTCTCAGTCACCCTTTCCCCCTTCTCTCTCTTTCAAATCAATGGAAAAATAAAAAAAATAATCCATTGTGCAAAATAATATTTCTAAAAGTCATCACACTCCAACGCAAGTGAAGGTACATTTAGCGATTAGCCACACTGCACACTAGAATTCCAGATACTGACTTGAAAGTCATTTTCACATTAGACCATGCTGGGCAAGTTATAAATTATGATGTAAAGCCTGCATGTGCTGCTCACATAATTGTTTTTCAAATTTTTAAAACTGTAGACCACAAAATAATATTTACATATCCGAGGGTATTTTACTATAGATTTACATTTATCTGAAAGGGATGTTTCATGAATTGGTCAATTGTCTTTTTTTAAAATTGATTTATTTTAGGAGACAGAGAGAGGAAAGGGTGGGGGAAAGAGAAAGAGAAAGCAAAGCACTTATTTGTTGTTCTACTTCGTTGTGCATTCATTGGTCACTTCTTATATGTGCCCTGACTGGGATTTGAACCAGCAACCTTGGTGTTTGGGGATGATGCTCTAACTGACTGAGCCACTGACCAGAGCCCAATTGCCTTTTCTTTTAGTCTAGAGTCATTAAATTGCTTCTATTACTGGATAATGGGTTGTAGCACACAGTTGGGACTCCCTGACCCTCACTTTATAGGTCTTCCTACTCATAAAATACAATGTTCAGCCAACAGAATAGACGGTGAAAGGATAAAGTCACACTTGAATCCTTGAACAGAATCAATCTTAAGAAAAAGGGGGCAGCTATAAATGACTCAGCTTATAGTTTCCAGAACAGACTCTGTCCTTTGAATACAGGGTACAGCAAAAGCAGGTGTACAGCTGTTTATATGAAAAAATAAACCAATAAATAATAAATAAGATAATAAGAATAACTGTTTCACATACTGTAAACTTACTTTCACCCCACCTTGTATATGATCTTACCAGCATTTTGCCTTGGGGCTCACATTAAATAATTAGGGACTCATTCATTCTTAAAAAGTTAGATTTCAAGATTTCTACTGCAAAATCTATGTTTTTTTTGTAAAAGTGTTGTTCTTAGGGATTAGTTGACTAGCAACTGAGAGCATGGTGGGGAGGTGGAGGGGTGGGGGTGGTAGAAGGCACGTGCATCAGAATGAGGAAAAATGGAGGTGAAGGTTGGTGAGGAGGGTACCCAGGACAAAATTTTACTCTCATAACTTGGCCTACAGAATGCAATCTCATTTTCAGAATAAAAAATGTTGAAACAAACAAACAAAAAAAACTAAAATAACTGAGAAAAAGAAAGGAAAAATGGGCTGTGGAAGTCTGGGTTCTAATTTCAGGCAAACTTTTAAGGTGAAGGAGCTTAACAGGTAGCATTGATTTCACCACAGATCTCTTTCATATTGAGTAGTAGGCATTTAAGGTCTAACCTTCTGATTTGAAGATCGAAGTTAATGCTCACATTTGTTTTCTCAAGACGTGGAACTGTAAATCGGAGGCCCAGAGAATACTAAATTAAAAGAAAAAATAAAACACACATACACAAGACACTGAGTTATTACATGGGAAGAACCTTATACATAGCACAAACATCTTTTAAAGTCATTCTGCAAAACTCCACCCTCAATTGCTGTTCCTTTCTTCTGCTTCTACCCTGGACTGCTGAGGGCTGAGAGGGAGTCATGCAATTGAGACTGTAGCCCAGACAATTACAGTACCTATATGTTTTGGTTTCCTCTCTCTCTCTCTTTTTGTTTTTACAGGGACAGAGAGAGGGATAGATAGGGACAGAAAGACAGGAATGAGAGATGAGAAGCATCAATCATCAGTTTTTTTGTTGCAACGCCTTAGTTGTTCATTGATTGCTTTCTCATATGTGCCTTGACCGCGGGCCTTCAGCAGACTGAGTAACCCCTTGCTCAAGCCAGTGACCTTGGGTCCAAGCTGGTGAGCTTTTTTTTTCTTTGCTTAAGCCAGATGAGCCCACGCTCAGGTTCTCGAACCTGGGTCCTCCGCATCCCAGTCTGACGCTCCATCCACTGCGCCACCACCTGGTCAGGCGGCTTCCTCTCTTTATTTAGTCCCATACCAACTCTTCTCTTGACACCTTCCTTGTGGGCCAAATTAAAAACAAGCTAAATACATGCGAGGAGACTTGATGGAGAAAACCTTAATGCTTCTTTATGATGGACATTTATGTAATCATTAAAATTATGTCTATGAAGCCTATGCAAAAATATTGAAAATTATTCTGATATAATGATGATCAAAAAAGAGAAAACATTACAACATTGCATGTGTAATGTGTTCCAGCTATGATTTTAAAAGTTTGTCAATGGAAAGGTTATTGTATGGAAGTGAGGGTACATTGTAAGACAATATGCCAGAATAATATGCTATAGTTATATAAGGTTATAAATCTGTGGGTTATTCTTTCCCCTTTGTTTTCCAAAGTTTTAGAAATTTCTTATTATTTTTATAATTTGAAAACAGATTTTAAAAACTAGGAAAATATAAAACCAATGATAATATAAATAAAGAAGTAAGAATGATAGTTAAGACATATAATAATATTACTTCCTTTCCTGTGCACTGTAGTAAGACTAACAGGCATTGTCTCATGAAATCACAACTACTCTATGAGGGAGGTACTGTGATTGTTGACATTTTGCAATCAACCAGCAATCTGAGGAGTAGAGAGATTAAGTGACTTGATCCAGGTTCAGAGCAAGTAAACTGGAGATTTGGAATTGAAACCCTCCAAGCGGACTCCAGAATCTGTATCCACTGCCACTACACTCAGAGAATCACACTCATAATTAAAAACTCAGGTTAATATGAACTGGTAATAATGTGAACTAATAATCAATTGTCATTTTTATCATAAATCATCATGTTACTAGCCCTCACTGAATGTGCTACAAGCCAGGTACTGCCCTGGTGTAAAGCCACCAGTGCTTATATTATATCATTGCACTGCTCCAAACAGTCCTGCAAATAGTATTCTCCTATTTCAATGGGACTTGCCTGAGGCATCACAGCTGATAAATGGTTAAGCTGAGATTTAAACTCAAGTATGTCTAATTATTAAATATAAGAGTCCTTATGCCCAGCCATGATGAATACCTTTATTACTTTAAATGTGTAATTTTCTCTCAGACCTCTGGACCTTTGCACACACTCTTCTTTCTTCTTTGGAAACCTTGCCTTTCCCTGCCTTTTCTACTTGGAAGAACTCCTGCTCCTGCCTCAAAGCTCAGGACAAAAGATACTTCTTGCAACACATTCTCTGATATATCAGGCTGGGTTAGGCAGAAATTTTCTCTCTTCTTCTTTGCTACTCTCCTATCACTCAACTTATAACTTACTAATTTTGAGTTTCTCATTGAATGGTGGTTGTATATCTTCAATTGTGATATTGTCAGACTCTATCTTAGTACCAGGCACTACAAGGGGTGGCAACAAAAACGGTCATTTCTCATCAAAAAAGAATGAGAGTGTGTCATTGTTTGTACATTTCCAGTGATGGGGATCTTATTGTATTGTGATGAAGCCTGCCTTATGTTGGTGTTCATTACAGAACAATTTCACATGGGTGAAGATTCAAAAGTGTGACAGACTCATACTAGTAAGAGACGCAGGTGTTCTTAACTGGAACCAAACACCAGATCTCTGGGCATTGATTCTAAAGAGCCTTGCTAATCCATTATTTTCCTACTTGAAAGATTTTGCAAGTTTTTATGAATCTTATTGGCATATAGATATTTTAAATTACTGCAGCTATTCTATAAAAATGACATTACTGAAAAATCAGAATGAACACTTTTGACTCCTGCCTTGAATATTATGTTAAATTCAAACAAAGTTGCTTGAATTTTTTTTTTTTTAATATTGGGACTGGAATAGATGTTCCTGGAGATTTATGATGCTTTTTAATACCGAGGCCCGCTTTTACGCTTGGGATTTTACTACAATCCACTGAAAGTATTCTTTTTAAAGTACAAAATGAAGAAATAAATAAATCAAAGTGTTTTATAACAAAACAGAATGCAATAAAATTGAATGTGTTTAAGGGCATTAAATGATGAGATAAGAAAGCTATTAGGTTTCTTCCACTATAGACCTCAGAGATAAATGAATAGAAACAATTTACTTCCTTGGCTTCTAAAGATTACTTGCTGGTAAAACGGATTGACATTGCTTCACGTAAACACATTTGTGGTTAAGACCACCGGCCATTTTTACGCTGCACTTTGAATGACGCTGGTGGCCAGTTTTTGTTCCATGATTATTCTTAGTTATTGAAGAGCTTAGATGATCTCTGGTCTAGATTTTACACTTTTAATACTGAAAAATGAATAAGTGCCCAGTCATCTATAGATGCTAACACCATTGCCAACATATCAATTCATTTTTCTTTGGCCTTTGGGAGAACTCTTCATATCAAATTATGGTGGTTGGACTTTTGTTGAAAACTAGCAAAAGGATTTATTAGCTTCTAGATTAAAGGATTCTAGTGAAAAATGTTTTAATATTTCAGCTTAGACTCATTCTACTTTTCATGGCCTTGTTTAAATATCTCATCTGCTATCCATTAGTTTTCACTCAAGTTCTTATCACAATTTTGCAGAAAGGATGTATTCAGGCCTGGTTCAAATCTTGGGTCTGTCCTTCATTACCTGTGTGACTTTGGGCAATTTATTTGACTTCTCTGAGTCTCAGTTTTCTCATCTATAACATAGGAGAAATACTTGACTCATAGAGTTGTTGGTTGTTGTAAAAATGAAATAAACCAGCATTGAAAAAGCACCCAGTAATAGGTTTATAACACAGAGGGCCATCAATACATGCTAGCTAATAAAAATGTATTCTAAAAGTTTATCTTTCATTTAAATATTTACTTTTCTTTGAACCAAGAAGTGAGTGCACTAGACTATAGTGTGGTATATTTTTAACTATCCAGGATCAATGGTATAGTGTTTATTACAGTGTGAAAAAACAAAAATATTATTCTAGGACAATATCCTGAAGTATAAATTGAGAATAGGCATTTCTTGATAGAAAGTTTCAAATGCTCAAATCCATGTGTGAAGCACTGGGCTAAAAGGTTTATTTACTGTAGCACTTCTCAGTACCTTAAAAATGCACATGTACATCCAAGCGTCCCAGGGGATTCAGCAGTGACCACAGAACTCTCTTTGGAATATAATTTTGGAAGTGTTCTAATACAAACTTATGCAATTATAAATTTGCATGAATTATTTTTTCAAACAAGCCATTTCATTAATAATCATAAACATCTAATACAAAATATAGGACTATATATGTTTAGTTCCTGTAACATTTAATTGTGTAGTATTTGCAGATTTCTGAACTTTTTTTTATTTTTGACTTCGAAAACTAATTATTTCCATGGTGATATTTACTACAGAAAGTTCCTATGTGTATACTTAAACTGTAATAGCATAAACTAAACTATTGCCCACAAGTAATACTGCACAGGAAGTTTCTAAATCTGGAAAAAAGAAGGAGGAGGAGGAGCTGGTAAAGGAGTAGGAGAAGGCGGAGGAGGAGGAGGAGAAGAAATAGGAGAAGGAGGAGGAAGAGGAGGAGGAGGGGAAGGAAGAGGAGGAGGAGGAGGAGGAGGAGGAAAAGATGGAGAAGGAGAAGGAGGAGGAGGAAGAGGAGGAGGAGGAGGAGGTAGTGGAGGAGGAGAAAGTGGAAGAGGAGAAGGAGGAGGAGAAATAGAAGGAGGAGGAGGAGGAGGAGGAGAAGGAATAGGAGGAGGAGAAGGAATAGGAGAAGGAGGATGAGGAGGAATAGGAGGCGTGGTGGGCGTAGGGGACCAGGAAGGGGAAGAGGAGAGGAAAAACTCAACTCCTTATTCTTTCATAAGCATATTACAGATTATTATTAACCCTTTTTTTTTTCTTGCTATATTTTTCTTCAAGTATCATTCTTCAAGTAAGATACCAGGTCTTTAAGTAATACCTGGTAAGGCTAGCTTACAAGCTGAATTATTATAGTATTTTAATATGAAAATACTGTGAATGATATTCATGTGGGAAATATATTGGAAATAAAAATTTAATAGTCTTTGCTAAAATTTTCAATCGTTATTCTTAAATTATTTACTTACTTTGTATTTGTTTTTGAATTAAAAGAAAAGGTTGTAGTAAATTCAAAGAAAATACAGTCAAAGAAAAAATCTTTAATAAAAAAATAGTATTCATAAATTTGTTGCAACTAAAATATATGTAAGAGTAAAGTCCAAAGAGAAAGCATATAAAAGTATTCACTGATGTTTTTAACCTTAGATTATATGCTCAGTGTTGGTTATAATGCTAAATCCACTACCCTGGTAATTTCCTGCCTAATTTGTTCTAATTGCTATGTGCTAAATTGCTGAGTGCTAATTGGGGAGCTTTCCATTAGTTCCTTTAAACATTCAATTAGACAGAAATCAGTTAAGTATTTCTATTTTTCTCTTACATTTGTTCCAGCCATCATAGGGTTCCCAAGGTCACACACGACTGTTCTGGTTACATTTTCCATCTTGTACTCACAGCTCAGTGGTCGCAATACCTACAACAGGAAAGAACACCAGGGTGGAGTTCAAGGGGCAGAATGAATTACATCCTGTCACAAAAGCAATGCTGTGGGCAGGAAGCTCCTCTTGATTTCAAACACCTGTGGGTAACTGTGCCCAAGCATTAATTTGTGCCCATCAACTCAGAAGAAAAACTTGAGAGAAAAGACTGAAGTTACATTTTAGAAAGAAACAGTTTTGGATTGGTAGAAATATATATTGTGTTTCCTTGAGGAAAAAAACCCGCTTCTTACACTATTTATACAAATATTTTAGAAATTATTTTCACTAATGTTAGTATTTAATTTGGTTCATGAAGATCACAGCTAATTCAACATGACTAAACAAATTTATCTGCAAAAAATGAAATGACAGTATGTGTATAGATGATCATATGACTCAATGTCTATTTGCAGGAGAAATGCTTTGAACACAAATTTCTATACAGCATGGTTCTATTTTGAGATTACATAATCAATCTCAGTTCAATCCTCTAAATACTTAAGATGGAAAGAGACCATTTTTATGACTACCCAGTGCTTCATGTCTCCTTTCTCCTCCATATATCCTATTCTGATTAGAATATACAAAAACTCATTGAAGAGGTGCTTTGAATTATGTGTTGGGGAAGGTCTCAAGGTTAAACCATAGAAAAGGAGGTTTATCTTTGAAGTCCTGCCCTCTGCTCACGGCTTCACCTTGTGTCCTCTGGTTACTCCCAGCTGCCTAGAAATCCACACTTTATTCTCTACCCTGAGCCCCTTTACACACTTCAAAACCTAATGTCTCTATGGCCCTGCTCTGCCTTTGGTGACAGCTACCAACGATATTTACCCATTATTTCACTCTAACTTGTTAAGTGCTATTAATATATCTCCTGTGAGAAAGAGGTGATGGAATTAAGAAGTACAAATTAATTTACACAGGTATGTAAAGTACAGCATAGGGAATATAGTCAATAATATTGCAATAACTATGTATGGTGCCAGTGAGGTACTGGAAATATCAAGGGAGACACTAAGTAAAGTATATGATTGTCTAACCACGAAGCTGTACACACAAAACTAAAACAAAATAATGTTGTAAGCTGTAATCAAAAATAAAAATTAAATTTCTCATAAAAAACCCCAGCCCCCCCCCCCCAATATATATCACCTATAACCCTCATTCCCAAAGATAAGCTTACAAAATGAGGACATTCATAAAGGAGCAACCTTTTGGGAATTTTTGCCCCACAAGAGGTTTACGGAAGAGGATTCTGAGTACAAAGACCATTTATTCATTTTCAGCTCTATTGAAATTTTATGTAAGGAAGTATGGATTTCCAAGTAAAAATTTCAGAAACTTATCCTCCATTCCATCCTTTCCACTTTATTGAGAAAGAGCAAGATTCAAAACCAAAACGAAGAAAGGTAAAAAGAAACCCCAGATAGCTAGGTAAAGAATTCCATAGGTAGATCATATGCTTTGAGAAAATAAGCATCAAGGGGAAGGGTAGGGGTTATATATGTTCTATTCCCAGCACCTAGAATAGTGTTTGGCGCAAAGAAAATGGTGTTGGGAGATACAGGGTGCAAGTAGCTCCCACTCTTTCTTAAGGAGGAGCCATCAATGAAATAGACAAACACACAACTAACATTAAAACCCTCTTTCTTAATTACCCTGATAGTGCTCCTCCTATAGCACCCATGGAAAGTCTGTCCCAAGTAATGAGAAAGGAGTGAATCATTAATATTTGGAAGCATCATTTAATACATGCTCTTTCTAAATATGAATGAATGAATGAATGACATGTCAGTCTCCTGATGGAACTAAGAAATATATTTTTTAAATTGAATTTATTGGGGTGACATTGGTTAATAAAATTATATGTTTCAGGGGGGCAATTCTATAATATGTCATCTGTATATTGTATTGTGTGTTTATCACCCCAAGTCAAGTCTCCTTCCATCACCATTTATCCCCCTTTTACTCTCTTCTGATCATACAGAGATGTTTTATGTTGAGATCATTAACCCAATCCTGAAAATAGAAAAAAATCCAGCAAAAGCTTGAAAAACATGCCCATGTATCCCCTGAATATAATTCAAGGGTTTTTTGTGTTTTTTTTTTCAGGGACAGAGAGAGAGAGTCAGAGAGAGGGATAGATAGGGACAGACAGACAGGAATGGAGAGAGGTGAGAAGCATCAATTATTAGTTTTTCATTGACATTGTGAAACCTTAGTTGTTCATTGATTGCTTTCTGATATGTGCCTTGACCGCGGGCCTTCAGCAGACCGAGCAACACCTTGCTGGAGCCAGCGACTTTGGGTCCAAGCTGGTGAGCTTTTTGCTCAAGTCAGATGGGCCCACGCTCAAGCTGGTGATCTCGGGGTCTTGAACCTGGGTCCTCTACATCACAGTCCGACGCTCTATCCACTGCGCCACCGCCTGGTCAGGCTCAAGGGTTTTGTTTTTATACTAAAGATTTTTATCTTATATAAAAATTAAAAGTTGTGTGTTCATTTATTCCAGCTTTCTAGAAATAAATCTTCTACATCAATCAAAGTTCTTTTCTCTGCCCAGATCTCCCAACCCTTTTCTTTTTTTAACCTTTATTTCCTCTCTGAGTGATAGAAATAAGAACTCTTTTTCTAGACATTTCTAGGTTATTTTCCTCTGCTGTTTCAGGAACACTCTTGTTCTAATACAGTGGTTCTTAACCTTTGTTGAGGTACCGAACTCGCCAGTTTCATATGCGCATTCACCGAACCCTTCTTTAGTGATAAATAAAATATGGTTATTTTCCCCAAATTTAGTTTTGCCGGTACGAGACTAGAGTTGCTCAACTTGTCATTGCATATCATGCAGATAGGACGCTGACTCCCATCCCGTTCTGTGATACATGTGAATCCACGTTGTACATATTTGTCCGACCACTTTTTTTTTTTTGCTCGACATATTTAGTATGGATTAAAATATTAAGAAAGAAACCACACGATGTACAACTACGACAGCTGTTGACTACTGCGCGCACTAAATTCCCCGCAGCACTGGTTGGCCAAGCAATGTAACGTGATCCTCTGCAGCAAGTGATGGCCAAGAGGGGTGTGTCATCACAACTTCACACAAGTGCGTCTTTACCTCTGCGGAAGAGGCTTCTCCGAACCCCTGAAACCGACTCATCTAACCCCTAGGGTTCGATAGAGCCAGGTTAAGAACCACTGTTCTAATACATTTATAGCTCTTAGAGCGTCATTCATGCATTTATTCACTCACTGAAAATATGTACTATGTACCTGCTATTTGACAGGCACTGATAAAAAAAGAACCTTTGCCCTTATGGAATTTCTAATTATTATAGCAATTGCGGTAAGTATTACAAGCAAACAGAAACACAAGACAGTTTGTTAAATTTTATGGTAGGAGAAATTTATAGTGGTAGAGGAGGACATGAACATGATTTAAGCAACCAGAGAAGTCACCCTGAAGGAAGTGACATCTAAGCTGATGGGGGGCAGTGCAGATCAGTGGTTAAGAACAAGGGCTGGACCTAACAATGGAGGTTTCAGTCTTGGTTCTGCTACATAATAGTTGTGTAGCTTTGGGCATGTTCCTGAATTTCCCCTGATCTATAAACTGGAGATGATGGAACTGAGTAAATTAAATATATGCAGGAGCTCAGGGTAGTACCCAGTCAATAACAATTGCAAAATAAATGTTAGCAGTCTCAATCATTAGTATGAAGAGGCCCAAAGAATGAACAGAAAGATTAAGCTGGAGAGGGGGAAGAGTAGTTAATGTGTCAGAGAGAGGGTGAAATCTGTTTGTGGTGAGAGTGTGAAGGGCTATTACAGAAACTGAAAAAAAATTCCATCCCACTGGAATTTAGGGTATGGGCTAAAGGAAAGAATCAATGATTAGTGATGAGGCTAAAGAGGTATATACTTTATGGGTGACAGTAGGGTCTTGTTAGTCATCTCAGGAATTTGGACTTTACTTTAAAAGCAATGGGGAGCTAGTGAGGGTTATAAGCAAGAGAGTGATGTGGTCAGATCTGCATCTAAGAAAAATGGCTTCCTTTGCAGAGAAAGGGAATGGAGGTAGGGAAATAGGAAGATGAATTAGGAGACTGTTGTAGTAAACTCAGAGGAAAATCGTGCTCGCCTAGAGAAGGCAGTGACAGCGGCACTGGGGTGGAGAAAGGATGTGAACTAGTGGGGTTTAGGACTAACTCAGGCTTCAGAAGTCAGGTGAATGCTGGTGCCATTCTCTGAGATGGGCAATGGAGGGCAGAGGAGGACCATGAGTGTGGGAAGATGAAACATCTAGTCCTGGACATGCTGAATGTGAGCTGGGTGTGAGACGGGAGTGAAGTGGAGTATATGAGGTCCCTAGAACAGCCAAATTCATAAAGACAGAAAGTTGATTGGTGGTTCCCAGGGGCTGGGGAAAGGGGGAACTGGGAGTTAGTGTTTGATGGGTACAAAGTTTCAATTTTGCAAGATGAAAGGCATTCTGTGGATGGCTGGGGGTGACGGTTGCACAACAATGTGAATGTAATTTATGCCACTGAACCTGTATCGCTAAAAATGGTAAATTTTATGTTACATATAATTTACTACTACTACTACTATAATAATAACAAAAAGATAAAGCACATTGACTTTATTTGTAGAAAATTTAGAAAGAAGGGCACCAAAGAGAAATATAAAGGCTGGCTCACTTAAGCTTTCCAGAGAAAGAGATGATCACCATCTACATTTTTGAAATGATAAATGTTTTCAACAAAAGGATAACAACACTTACAATTAGACAATCCCAATACTTTTTCTCTTGAGTAAAAGTTGTTTAAAAAAATATTGAACTGAGTTTAACTAAAAAGATACACAAACCTTGGCTCTGGCAGGTTAGCTTAGTCGGTTAAGAGCATTGCCTAACAACAAGGTTGTAGGTTCAATCCCCAGTCAGGGCACACGTAAGAAGCAACCCAAGAATGCATGATTGGGTGGAGCAACAAGTGAATGCTTTCTTTCCCCTTCCCCTCTCTCTTTCTTCCTCTTTCTGTCTCTCTAAAAATCAATAAAACCCTGGCTGGATAGCTTGGTTGGAGCATCCTCCCAAAGCGCAGAGGTTGCCGGTTAGATTCCCTAGTCAGTGCACATACAGGAGCAGCTCAATGTTCCTCTGTCTCTCTCTCCAGGCCTCTCTCAAAACAACAACAACAACAACAAACCCAAACAAACAAACAAACAAAAAAACCCACACAGACCTCAAACTGCTTAAAAACAAAGAAGAAAGTAGAATGTGGCTTAGTCATGTAAAATTCAAAGACTGAGCAGTCTCTGGCCTAGGGAAACTGATGGAAGAATAGGTAAGGACTCTTTTGGGATTATGGATCCTGTCTGTTGTACCATTTAGAACCAAAGAGAGAAGCAACAAGTGCTCTCCATATCTTCCACAGGACAAAGGAAACAGTAAACTGAGTATTTTGCTAAAAGGAAAACATTTCAGAAGAGATGCTGTGCTTGACCACGTCAGCGGAGGAGTGGCATGAAAGGAATTGAGAGAAAATGAGTGGAACCTTGGAACACTTCAAAATGACATATGTGAGCTCATTTATTGTTGTTTGTTTATGTATCATCTGCATGAAGTATTTATAGGTGATATTTTTCTATGAATTTCTTCAACAAAAATTTGTAATGATTGTATAATTGTCAAGGTGCATGATAATTACTCACCTGGATTTATTATTATTTTTTTTAACAAGAAGATAATTTAACCAAAACAAAAACCATGAGGCTAGAGGTGTGAGTAGAGAATTTTATATTCTCAATGTTTTCCAATGCCTATAAAATACTATTATGACCACAGTTTGTTAACATCTCTTCAGAGGAATTATTTTTTTATTAAATTATTTAATCATTAGTGTGTTCACACTCTTCAGTATAGGTAGTGCTTGGAAACTCACATGCATTTAATAAATTGTAGTTTAGTGAGCAAGTCCACCCGCAGGTTAAGCAAGGCCCACTGTGCCTAGCTCTGTGTGAAGGACTGTGATAATGGTGAAAGAATGTTAAACTTGGTCTGTGCCTTTAATTGTGAGCCTGCACATGTTTGAAAATGAGGTACTCTTTCCATTATCCTACAATGTATTTGTAATGGTATTTTAGACCAAATGGTTATAAACACAGCAGAACCTTTGGATTCTCTGAGTGGGAAGATTTGTGTTCTGATAAGAAAAGGAAGACTATAAAAGCATCCATGTCAGTTTAATAAATAGCAGCACTGCCGGACTGGCAAATGACAAAGACCTGGCTTTTCTTGGTCCCAGTCCCAAAAAGGTGGACCACAAAGAAAGAAAAATGAACGTGTTTCCTTTCCAGTGCCTGTCTAGGTTGTTATCAGTGCTCAGCTGGGATTGGTTGGACCTTCTTCCAAAAGCTATAATGAGAACCAGACCTCCTTGGACCTGCTTGAAACTTAAAGGAACTCAAAACAAAGCCCTGAAAATAGCCAGTGAGGGTAGGAGTTAGCTTGTAAATTTAGCTGATAGATCCATCAATTGGTAAGCTGATTTTTCTTTTCCATCTACTTGTATACTTTTTCTTGCTTCAGATCTCAAACTTTGGCCAATTTATCTTTACACTATGGCCAAGAAAGATATTAATACTATTTAAAACCATCCCCCTTCCTGGTGCATTGTGATTATGATTAACACAGTAAAGTGCCATTTTCTCTTTTATTGAGGAAGAAGCTGTCTGCTAAGATGGCTCTACTGAACGTAGATTTGACTTCCAAAGTACACCTAGCTCTTCACTTCTTCAAATAATTGGTAGGCATTACCTTGTAGCTGCGCTCAATCCCAACATAATCCGCCTCTTCTGGTATTATCACGAAGAGTTCGGCTTCATAGGCTCCTTCTCCTTCATTTCTTGCATTGATTATGAGCATAAGGTGATTTTCATCTCCAATGATGACCTGATGCTTATCTCTAGAAATGCAGTTTAATAGGAATCATTAGATACTGTACTTCTCTGGATTCATGGGTGTTTTATTTAAGAGCTTATCTGGGAATAAAGACGGAAGGTATAGAAATGTAAGACTGGAACTAAAAGAAGATGTACGGTCATGAAGGGATAGTGAGAAGAATCAGAACCATGTCTGGGTGGGAAGGACTGGAAAGCATTCAATGACGTGCTGGTATGTTTGACAACCAGGTCTCAAAAATAAAACACAGCAAACAAACAAGAAAACCCTCACACCTATTTGTAGCATTTGCTGATTCCAATCATAAAAATCTTCCTACTGCGGTCAATTTCAAGCTACTAACATACTTAACAATCTGCCAGAAAAATATTCTAGAAAATTTAACAATTGGCTCATAATCCAAAATGAGCAGCTCCAGCACATCTCTGAACACATCCAGCAGGAAGTAAGATGAGCAGAGAGGCATGGCTTAGCAACTCAGTGGGGGAGACAGGGAGGGCAAAGTAAACAGTGAGAGGGAAGAAAGAGACAGATACAAGATGACAAATAGCTGATTGAAGATTGTGAGCTATTTTGAGGAAATTTAATTCACTCCTGAACTTCAAATTGAACCAACATTTGAAATGCCCTTTTGACCTTTAATTAAAGCCACTGCTTTGGACACTGGCTAACTTGTGAAGTTTAGAGAAAGCCTCCTTGTGAGATATCAAACAGTTTCCAAACACTGACAGTGAGACAAATCCTGGCGGGGATGGGAATGAAGGAGCATGAATCTGTTTCTCTTTCCAGCATAGATGTTTCCCATTTCATTTTTTTTTTAATATCATAATGCAACACAATTACCAGTGCTGGTCTGGTGATTTTGATTCTTATTTGACTTTGTGACACCTTCTGCTTTACTCCTTAGAGTGCCATTACATTATTTTCCTCCAGCAAATTAAAGTTGATTTTTGTTTGGACAATTTTAAGGATGCCTTCCAATCATGGGGTGCTGTAAAAAAAGTTTCAGCCAAGGTGTCGATGGAAACAGCCTGGCTCTGAATCCTTTGCCTACAGAACTGAGACAAGCAAATACAACCTGAACCATCCCATAGACAAGTTTACTTTGAACAAAAACATTTTTTTCCACTTCTGCTGAAAGATGAAACAGCCCAGGCAAAATCTTAGGATGTATCACTTGATACCCATGACAAAGAACTGACCCAAGCCACAGGCTAACCCAAAGTGTAGCCAAGCTCAAGAATTTCATGCAGTGTATTTTTTTTGTAGTAGTAGTTGGAAGTGTATATACTTTCTCCAGAGAAGCTTTAAATCAACACCTGTATTCCATTAGATAAAATGTACAAGTTTATTTATTTAAACTTACGGTCTAGCTGACAGCTTCAAGTCAGGAATGCACATGTTGTCTTCTCCACAGTCCACCAGGATGTGAGCCTGTGTTGTGTGCAAACACACATCAGGGATAATCTTGGAAATTTTGAATCACATCATTTTTCTTGAAAATTATGAATGATTCCACAAATTAAACCAAAGCTTTCATTTCACTAGGTGGGATTCTAGAAGCCCCATGTTAGGCACTAACTTCCCAATATAGGCTAATTTACATAATAGCCCAATTCCAATTCATTCTGAAATGTCTGTAAAGAATGTGACTCTGGCAATGTTTTGAGGATTATAAGCTGTACTGCTTCCATTACAGCCACATTTTGAACAAATTAAATCTTGGTTGTACAAGGGGATGGGCTTCTGAAAACATAATGATGCAGTGTTTCAGGAAACATGTTAGAAAAACCTCCCAAATGTTACATGTTTGTGTGCAGGAATGAAGACAAAAGGGACTGGATTCCAATTTAAGGTCACAGGAACAGTTCCCTTGGCCTGACTGAGAATTCATCATAAAAGATATGTCAACAACCTACCTGTTCAGTAACAACGTTTTCCCTGTAATGGTTCAATATTGGTTTCACCTCCAGGCCTTCCCTAAAGGTGGATTCATCCAAACTATAATTCAAACTAATGTTGATTGGAGATAATTTATCTCGGAATTCAGTTTCATCCTGGGGAAAATAATTAGAAGCTCAAGAAAGGCTTTGTGAACTATCTGCAAGATGTTAGTCTGTGAAAGGCACTAGACTTTAGTCAATGAAAGTGAATGATGAAGTAATTATCACTCCTGCGAGCTTATGCACACACTGATTGATGTGGTATATAGTAGCCAGCTTAATTAATACATTTAAGAGATGAATCTGTTTTCTTTTTTTGTAAATGAGAGGAGGGGAAATAGTGAGACAGACTCCCATATGTGTCCTGACCAAGATCCACCTGGTAACCTTCTCTGAGGCCAGTACTCTAATCAACGGAGCTCTCTTCAATGCCTGGGGCTGATGCTTGAACCAGTAGAGCCACTGGCTGTGGGAGGAGAAAAGAGAGAGAATGTGGAGAGAGAGGGGGAGAGAAGCAGATAGTCCCTTCTCCTGTGTGCCCTGACCGGGAATGGAACCTGGGACGTCTATATGCTGGGCCGACGTTCTATCCATGAAGCCACCTGGCCAGGGCTGAGATGAATCTTTTAGAGCTGTGGCTTCACTGAAATATATGCTTCTAGAGGTAATCTTTAGGTTCTTCAGAACTCCAAAAAACTGACACAGACTGGCCAAATTACAAAGTAAAAAAATCATACTTATATATGCAATAAATATTGAAAGTTTTGTGAATTGAGATTTATTATTTTCATGAAGTTGGCAGAATTTATGAGCACACAAAACACCTTATACCAGGTGGTGAACATACCACCCTTCAGTTGTATGCCAATCAAGGTCATAATGAGATTTAAGAGTCATGTGCCCATCTTTCTAGAGTGTATTTGTAAACTTTCTTCTCACTAAGTCCATTAAAGGAGGAGACGAAATAAGAAAGAATAATGACATCTTCACAAATGGTAAGAAGATGAAATAATTGTGGCCCTGGCCGGGTAGTTCAGTTGGTTAGAGCATTGTCCTAATACCACCAAGGTCGTGGGTTTGATTCTTGGTCAGGGCACATACAGAAGACCAATAATTGTATAAATAAGTGGAACAACAAATTGATAATTTTCTTTCTCTCTCTAAAATCAATTAATAAAAAAAGGATGAAATAATTGTATTCTAAATATTTTGGCTTTTTAAATTTCACAGTAGGTTTGGTGCTATTGTTAAAAATTTACTGCTTTTAATATATAATCATAAATGACTTGTAATAAAGGCTTTGAATGCATACACGTTTTCCTGAGTTGGCTCTGAAATGCACATTGATAAAATCTGGCCAAACATACTCACACAAGAGAAAAACTCAAATAAGTTGTGTTTAACGTTTATGTTGTTTTGCGGGGGAGGCAGTCAGAAATGAAAACCACCTGAGTTAGTGCTATTGTCAAGAATCGTGAGCAAAACGAAAAGAAGCGTGGGAATTAACAGCAACACATCTTTGAGCCAGTTAGTGGAAGTCAGGCTCCAAACGGGAGTGTGCGGCCTTACAATATAATTTCCTCCAGTAAAATGAAAGTGGATGTGGAGAAGGAGGATGGGTAGAAGGAGAAAATGTTTAGAATTTGGATGTGAGGTTTTGGATGTGAGAGGCCAGAGAGGTGATTCTGGAAACACTTACTCGCAGGTAAACCATAAAGTCCTGGCATTGGCGGGACTTTTGTCGCTTTATCACCAGAGGAAAGGTGAGATGTGACTGATGGTTATCCAGGAAGAGCGTGCGTTTAATGGCTCCTTTTTGTTTCAGGGAATCCAACTGAATCTCAGCAGTTAGGCCTAAAGGAGAGAAATGAGAAAACATAATCAGTAAAGGAAAAGAATTCTGTGAATGCAGTGTTTTATCAGAGCTATGAGTTCCTGTTTCAACTTGCTTACTCAGGAAACATTTTTTTCATAGTTGGGATCCAACACAATAGAGGCGTTAAGACAAATTTTATGGAATACTTCCCATGCTAAAATACTAGTTTTTTAAAATATAAATCATCATTCCCATCCCCCCAATTATTTCTGTTTTTATAGATAATACTAATACCAATTATTCAAGTAATGTTTAAATAGAAGGTTCCATAGATATACTAGGAATCTTGGTGTTAATAAAGACCTCGTTTAAAGTTTTATGTGGTCTATGAAGAGAAATGCTTACAGCTGACTTTTCTTAGTATACTAAGGAGTATAAGAATGAAAGCATGCTCACCTATTGTGTTTGAAATGCTCTGGCCTTCTACAGATGCACATACTCTTAAGGAAAAGCTATGAAAAATAATAGTCAATAATCCATTGGTTAATAAAGTTTTGAATTGGAAGTAGAACTCTTCCTTTACCTGACTCCAGATGAATGAATACATTGTTTTCTTCTATAGGTCCCTTATTATACAAAACTAAAATATGTACATATTCATTTATGTTTATTCACTTATATTTATAAAAAATATATACATATCATACCAATTGGCCATAACACTAATACAATTAAGACTGGTGATGTTAGCTGATTTAATCAGTGGGCTGATCAACCAATTATTTGTTGCCTTTATTCAATAAATGAATATCTCTGTGTGCCAGAGAGTGAAGAATTGGACACTATGGCAGGGGAATAGCTGGTGGAACTTGCTGGAAGGAACATAAGGAGTGAAGAGTGGCTGTCTCAAGCTAGGTAGGCTCAATGATACGGTGTACAAAGACAATAAAAATATAATGTGCATGAGACACTTTATAGTTTTGCCTCGAACATAATCCAGAGAGCTGTCTGCCATCTGTGTAGGATGACCTGCACTTGGGCCTGTTCTGTGGCCGTGGAAGGAATAAGAAACGGCCAGTTGACTCTGCCTGATTTGGCTAAATGTGCTCAACTTCCTCCTGAAATGCCAAGCTCTAACAGTCAGCATTTGAGACGGGTTCTTTACACATTTCTAAGAAAGTCAAAATATAAGAAAATACTTAAGCATGATTTAATGACAGTTTTAACATTTTTTGGTGGTAAAATATATAGTATGGTTAGAATATTTCTACAGAACCCAAAAGGAATAAATAACCCCAATCATACTTTAATTATGTGTCAGCTTCCTGTGTCAAACATAATGAAAATGTGTCACATCTGGGATTCATCTGCCTATAGTGACCTCAGTCAATGTTTCCCTTCAGGGTAAATAATTTGCCACATGCCATTAAGCCAAAAGTTTCCTGAGATTTCTCTGTTATTACAGCATTTTTGCCACTTTCCCAGAGAAATCACCAATTCCAGCCCACTTCGACTTCAATTACACATATCCAGGGAAGATGAATAGGTTGTCGCATCTTTAAATTTCCGAGCAGGTTTAGCTTTCAAAATTGGAATTTTTTTTTCTGTGTTCAACTTTTTGGGAAGTCTTGGGTTACTGAATGAAGCCATGAACTATTAATAATAATTATTAATTCAGTTAAAATTTCAAATTAGAACTTATGATTAGTGTCAATATGGTACATTATATATAGTTTGAGTAGGTCTGATTGGAACAAAAACTCAAATCAACTCAGCGCCCTTATCACATAAATTTTAAATTGAACTGTGTATCGTGCTTCTGATACATAAGAGGCAGGTAAATCTACTACAAACTCTCTAACACAAGTCCTAACTCAAGGCAAGAATGGATGGGTCCTGGCCTGTTGGCTCAGCAGTAGAGCGTCGCCTGGCATGTGGAAGTCCCAGGTTCGATTCCTGGCCAGGGCACACAGGAGAAGCACCCATCTGCTTCTGGACCCTTCCCCCTCTCCTTTCTCTCTTTCTCTCTCTTCCCCTCCTGCAGCCAAGGCTCCATTGGAGCAAAGTTGGCCCAGGCGCTGAGGATGGCTCCATGGCCTCCACCTCAGGCACTAGAATGGCTCTGGCTGCAACAGAGCAATGGCTAGATAGGCAGAGCATCGCCCCCTAGGGGGCATGCTGGTGGATCCTGGTTGGGCGCATTCAGGAGTCTGTCTCTCTGCCTCCCTGCTTCTCACTTCAGAAAAAAAAAAAAGGAATGGTGGAATAATGATTTTCTGATACAACATTCATTGCCGTGGATCATGGGAAAAGAACAAGATAAATGTGAAGCAGGACTTAAGTAGCAATTCATTGTTCAGTCTAATAAATTAAAATCTCATTTCACTGATAGCAAATAGCAGGTTTTACATGAAGGTAGGCATATTTGAAGTTTGTTTTTCAGATTTGAAACATGGATAGTTATTGATTTTTAAATTTATAAAATAAAAACTTTTTACTAATTGAACTGACTTTATGGTATTTCTAATATAGAAATGTTAGTAGCAGATACTTTATAAAACTACACTTTTTGAAAGACAGAAATTTGTATTGATGGAGGTGAAGAACTATTTCAAGGTTAGAGTTTATCTGCTTTTAGCTGTACAATACAAGGTTATATCAAATACAGACCAAAATTACAGAAAAGTCAACCAGTGCTTTTTAAGTATTTTAGGAAAACTGTGCTAAATTCTTAGAAGAAACTGAAAAGGTATCAGAGAAACACATTTTAGACTGAACCAGATTTCAACCTTTCATTTTATAATGCTCTGAACCCCTATTCAAAATTTTTGAATATGAAAACAAAACATTCAGAAAATGCGTGCAATAGAATCACATAAATTATAGAGGCATATATTATATATATGTCCACATAAGTTGCATTTTATTATAACAATATGATTTAATGCAACAAAGGAAATGGTTCATGAAGACATTTTTTTTATTACAAAGTAATATTCTTTCCATAAAACCAAGTAGATCACATACTCTGTTAAAACCACTTAAATTTTATAAAATTACTAAAAGCTCTTAGAAAAAATTATCTAGTTTGAAACAACACTTTATATCAGAGTGTGCCACACACATATGCTTAAAAGAATTCAGCCCAAAGTCTATTCAGCTATGAATGAGTGTGAGAACATAGAACTGACTATTGGGGGAAATACTGAATTTTTACTACTCGTGTCTGAGTAATTCTCACAGCTCATTTCATGTTCATTTAATCATGCCAGGGTAAGGATAGCTGCTAGCCCTTTTACATATTTTCTCAGATCAGGTTTTCATTATAATATTTTATGGTTTTAACCCATTTAAAATGTGCTCAGGACATTTCCCAGCTTCTTTCAAAAGCTGGTTAAGGAGAGGACAGGCCTTGAAGAATGGCAAGCTCTGGGCAAAGAATGTTTTACAAAGAATTCTTCAGGGTCCTCTTCATCCCCTACCCTCCATCCTCAAAGGCTGTGACTTCAGTGTGAATTCCTATCCAAAGGCCATCAGTAGCATGCCTTGGCTGGAGATACTGTAACTTCTTGGAGTAAAGACTGCATTCTGACATACTCAGGAACCGAGTATACTGCCTAAGTTAGAGCATATCTCTGGAAAATGAGGGCAGATCTCACACACTCCAAGTATTTGTTGATTTATCAGGGGATATACCCTGCTGCCATTCCCCAGGAAGATAGACTTCTGATCCTACATATTAAAAACAAAGTGGCATTTTTTTCTGGCTGTTTTACAATCAAGTTCCATTTTGTAGTCCCTTTGGATAACAGGCAAGATTCAAAAGCAACACCTTCAGAAGCTGTATAATCCCGTGCTTTCCTATGGCACAGTCAAAGGAACCATAATGCTCCTGCTATTTATTCCTGATGATGAGATTACAGCCACAAAAATAAAGTTTAAGACACAAAAATCTCTATTTTGATAATGTTTACCTTCTGTCTAACTGCACATGCTAAGTTAGAAAAATGACATCTGTTTTAAGCATAGGAAATCAAGTAATTTAAGCCAAGCTTACTATTAATGAAAGTAAGGACATTGTATATATCTGAAAGATGGTATCCATAGTATATACAAATGCAAAAGTTAAGGTATTTTATTATGTTTTCAGTTTGGTTAACATTCTTTGATTATGCCAACAATTTAAAAGAGATCTCCAAGATTTGTTTCATTAGGAACTTTCCCAAATGCTTTTACTGTATACAGCTGACCTTAGAATAAGGTGGATGTAATGCTGGTGGCCAAGGCCAGGCAGGTTTACATTGGATTTGGGCAGATGATAGAGGAACTGTGGAGCCAGAAAGCATTGGGCCATTCCTGTTTATTAGAGTCTCCCAAAGGCATCAAGCAAGCAAACAGCCTCTCAAGGTGGCAGCAAGCAATTCGCGCTGTGGGAAAGTACCGATGGCCTATATAGGCTATACACACGTGGCTCTCTGCCACGTGCTCACATGCTAATCATGCAAAGTGCTTACCGCCAAAAAACATGTGAGCAAGCCTAACCACAGCTGTTTTCCCTACAGTAGTGGGCATTAGGCTTACTGACCCCCACACAGTGTAACTTTGGACTCTACAGTTGGTTCCTCATATCTGCGGATTCAATCAACTACTGATTAAAACAGTGTTTTAGATCTATAGTTGGAAATCTGCAGTTGAGAATGCAAAAACACAATCCACGGTTAGTTGAATCTGAGGAAATGAAACCTGCAGATACAAAGGGCCAACTACATTTATTGAAAACAAATCCATGTATAAGTGCACCTGCACAGTTCAAACCTGTGTCATTCAAGAGTCTCCTGTACTTCTCATACCACCTGGAGCCTGTAGGTTGGAGAAGTAGCCTTCTGTGATAACCTGACAGCAAAAGATCAGCATCATGTCATAGGTCCCCACTTTTTTTTTTCCTACTTCTTGCTACTCGTATTTGATGCACAGACCGGCATCAGTATCTTCTGGAGCTTTTTTATTTTTTTTGAAATGCAGATTCTCAGGCCGCACCCCAGACCGATGAACCCAGGAACAGTGTCTTCACAAAATCCCTGCGTGATCTGAGTGGACTAACTCACCAGGCCACCGAGGTCGTAGACTCTGGAATCTGGCAAGTCTTATTTTCCAGATTGATAATCATTGGGTGCAGCAGAAGCTGGGCATCCACTGTCACCACCGGCCTTGCTCTGCAGGGAGAAAACACAGGATTTAAATGAGCCACAGAAGCCACAGGCAGAAGCCCACTCCACTTCTAGAGGCCACTGCCAACATGACCAGCCTTTGTGCTAAGAATTTGCCTCACCACCTGAACAGGTGTATACCAGACTCAATTAATTAATCTGGGAGCAGGTGAGGACAAATAAAAGACATCCTCGGACAGCTGCCTTCACTCACTTGCTTTGTTTATGGAGTGGGTTCGTGGTATTTTGGCGAGATTGTTGTAAAATACTGCTTTGGGATCTGCTACTATGTCTATATTCATGTTTGAGGAAGTACATCATCCTATGGTCATTTGTGTCTATAAGTACTTGAGTTTTCGAATTTTCTCAGTGTATTGGTTGGTGATTGTTTAGTTTGATGCATTTCTAGCCATGCTTTGCAGATTTAGCTTTACATAGAGCAGTGGGTCTCAATCCTGACTGTATAATGTAGGCATCTAGGAGCTTTAAAATAGGTGTTATGCCTCTGCCCTGCCAGAGGCAAACTGACTCAGGTCACTCAGGTCAGGACCAGGCACTGGCATGTTAAACCTTCCTGGGGATTCTAACGGGCAGCCAAGTTCGAGGAGAGGGACTAATGTGAACGCAATTTCCACAACCCATAACCAGATGAGAATGTAAGTCATGTGGAAAGGAAACAGGACAATTTTTAAAGCTCAGTTTTAAGAGATGACAGCTGGGAGCCAAGTCTTCAGCCTACAACAAGAATCGATTCTACACTCTAGGTTTTTCTCAGACAGGTGAGAGGGCTGTACCTCACTCAGGACAGAGAGTTGTTTAGGATATCACTGTAAACAATTTCAAGATTGCAACCATGGGGCCTGCTGGGAATCTGGCTGAACTCCTGTTACCCCATTTATCTATCCTCTGTTATATCACTTTGTTTCCAATATTGTGTTAGTTCCAGTCCTTGGAAAGGCAGATGATAAGACAGGATTAGAGATATAAGACATTTAGGGGGCAAACATCAATGAGATAAAATGGTAGGGAATGGAGAAGGCTGTGAGCAGTGGCCAGACTGTGATGCAGGCTGATCCCTGGGAAGGAGTGAGGGAAGAGAGGGTATCCAGAAGAAAGTTACATCCTGGGCATGGGGAGCCAAAGTTGCCTGTTAGAGTATCTCCATGTCTCACAGGAGTGGGCCCATGTTTATATCCCTGTTGTGCGCAGTAATTGACTGGGAGTAGCTCATGGAACACATGACCTTGGCACAAATGTGGTGGTAGATTCAGAGCATAGCAGTTGAATTGCGAGTCAGTTTTACTCCATAAACTCTGATTGGCACAGACTTGTGGCCAAAACAAACACAGCCTCATCCTGGTACTTTGAGTATTTCAACCATCTGACTCTCTATAACCTGAACTGGAGAGTAACTGGTATAAATCAGTCCTCTGGGTATGTGTTAGGACTGATGAAGAAGAAAATCTTACCTACTTGAGGGACTCTAACTTTAAAATGTATCTGGGAGTTCAGCTAGGTTAGCAATATGTGCCCAGAACACTTGGGTCGGCTCTCTGCTTTCTGTCCTGATATCTTGACCTAGTGTCTCTCATTCCCATAAAACTTTTTCTAAGAAGAAAAATAATCTAAAAATTTTAGATGGTCTACCAGTTACTATTCTGTGTACTTTACATGCGGATACCCACTTAATCCTTTTAACAAAAATTACCTTATAGAGTAGTTATCCCCATTTTATAGACAAAAAATCAGAGGCTCAGAAAGTTACAGGAAATTGGCCAAGATTACAGATTTTGAGTGTGTGGAAATGACCAGGTTTTTGAAGCAAGACCTGTCACATTTGAACTATTGTTCAATGCTTGCTATTGGAGCCTATGAATTCCTGATATTCTCTAATTTAGTGTCCTCACTTGATTGCAGAGGCCAAGGGACATAGTAACATTCACCCACCCCATAATCCTTCTTTATAAGGCCATTTTAATGCATTTTAAAGCAAAGGGAAGCATTTAAATATAGTAGCACATCTAAAAAATGTTTCATTTTATAAGTTCTGCTAAGATTCATATTTTATTTAAAATTATGTTAGTAGGAGATGAAAGTTTGACCATGAGGTATGATAATAAAAAGACAGAGAGATAACTAAAGAAAAAACATTAGAGCAAAAAATTTTTCCAAACTTTAAAAGAGTATTTAAACATTCTCTAAAATAAATAGTATGGATATATTCTTTAAGGTAAAACTAACAGCAAAAAAGAAATGTATCTATGGATTGGTGGTTGCCAGGGGTGGTGCAGGGTATGTGGGGCAGAAGCAAGATAGGTGAAAGTGGTCAAAAAGCACAAACTTCCAGTTATAAACTAAATAAGTCCTGCAGTGTAATGACAGCATGGTGCCTTTAGTTAACAACATGTACTGCATATTTGAAAGTTGCTTAGAGGGGATATATTAAAAGTTCTCATGACTAGCAAAACAAATCTATAACTATGTGAGGTAATTATGGTAACTAGACTTATTGTGGTGAACATGTCACAATATATACAAATATTGAATCATTATATTGTACACCTGAAATTAAGACAATGCTATTATATCTCAATTAAAAAAACATTTCCATACACCAACCACATACCTATAAACAGCTACTTTTCCTGTTCCAAATGCACCCACAATTAAATCTAAAAAAGACAAAAACACATGCACAAATTTTATAGAAACAATGTAAACGCATCATCATAAATTGCACATAGAGCATCCATCCTGAAATGCCTATTGCAGATTGAGAGTCATAAAAATAAAAAGAGCAAATTGCACCATTTTTGAGACATTTTAGAAAGTATATTGGAACTTCACTGTAATTGTTCAATATGACAGATAAAACAGTAGATCTCAAACCCTTCTGGACTTGAGAAGGCCAACTTTCTAAAAATGCTTAAGAAACTCATCGTAACACACACCATTTCTCTCACCCTCCAGATGCAACGCCCATATCTTAAGGAAAGCAAAAGGGAAAAAGCATGCGCATGATGCCTACTGTGTACCAGGCTTTTACACATATTGTTTTATTATTCCCCTACAAGCAGCAACCCTGTGAGGCAAGTAGTACTACCAACAGAGTGGGACATTTTGATTGTCATCTTGACATAACCATTTGCTTTTTACAAATAGTGTGAATGGTGAGTATGCTTTTGACAAAGTGATCAGTAGTATATGAAATAATAGGTATATCATTATAAAGGTCTTAAATAACAACGACAACAATAATAAATAACACATATTGGACACTTACTATAGGCTATAAATTTTTCTAAATGATTTATATTAACTGATTCCTTAAAAGAAGCCAGGAAGAACATAGAGACTTAAGGAAGCTGACCTATAAATTGACTAAAGTCTGCACAACTCTGGGCTAGCTGACTGGGTTATAGCAGTATTGGGCAATAGAGCAACTTTAGACTATTTCACAGTTTGTGCTCACAATGATCTGAGCAATTGGCTAATATATAGGCAGAACTCTGTTTTTCTTAATCTAATTTATAATGGTTATTCTTGATGGATGCAATCAAACATAAATAAAAGTGACACTGGCTAATTATGCAGAAGAAAGTTTAGATATAGAAGTGAGAACATTGGGCATAGTAGAAATTATGGCCACAGAAGAAAGCTTTAAGTACATAGTTGAAACTATAATTGGTTAATTTTAGTAGAATGGAAGTAAAAATGATAAAAAGAAAAAAGACCACTATATTTGACCACTCTATATGGAAAACAGTTAAGGAATTAAATTGGTTTAATGGAATTTGCAAGGAAAATGATTTGAAGTCACATTCATTTGACACCCTTCCAGGACATAGGAACAGTGTGCGACTGCAAGCACCCATGCTTCCCCTCTGGAGGGTTCCTTTGGCTGGGCCAAGATGAATAGTAACTATGATAGCTGGGGACAATGGCTACCACAGCTTCTTTACCCTTCAAGTAGGATGATCAGAGGCATGTACTTCCCTGTCTCCCAGATTTCCCGAGCTGGACAGATCCCTGGTGCCCACAGTGTCAACCTCTTTATAATAATCTTTTGTTACATCCTTCCTTTCTACATCTCTCTTCCCTTCTCCCTTAGCAATGTTTTCCTTGGATTATTTCTTAAATAAATTACTTGTTTTCTAATTCTTGTTTTAACCCTTTGAATAGTACAAACATTCATGTATGTCCTCATGCCTCCTGACCATTTAGAGTACAATCGTAACAAAAATTTTTATTTTAAAAACATGTAAGACAATATTTAAAAAGGTAAATGTTTGTTCTTCTTGTTTCCGTAAGTTGGTTATCAAACAAACATGATTTTAAGTTAATAAAACTGTAACTGGAACTAATTTCATTTTTTGTTAAAAAAACTCACTCCCGAGGGTCAGCAAGCATGAAGAAAAATGCATTACTCAAAGGGTTAAAGTCTACTCTGGAAGAAGCCAACCTAAGACACAATAACTATTGTTAAAAATGTTTGTTTAAAAATAAACTTCGAACATCTTCAGTGATAAAACTATGGTCAGAATGTCTCTTCTTTTATCAATACAGAATCCAATTTGGATAATAGCCCAGTATTGGACTCCGTATTTCAAAATTTGTGAGCACTAATGTTCAAATAAATCAAATGAAGGTCATCTAAGGATCTTGGTATCCATGAGATTAAAGAATACATTAAGAAAAGAGCAACAACTTGGCCAACTATTATTTATGGAATAAAATATTCTTTTCCAAGGGTTCCAATCTTTGAAGCCAGAAAACAAAGTTTCTAAGTCTACCATTTTAAAAAATCATACCTAAATTTCAACTTTTTCAACTGTTTTCACATTTTACTCTGCTATATTTCTCTTCTTGTATATTAGTATCTTTTTACTATGTCAGAGGAAAAATAACTACTGATTTGAAGAAACACGAACTCTGTTCTTCCTGTGTAATCATGAATTCCAATATTTAGACAAGTGTAACACAGGTGACCCTTGGTCTGATCCATTACCTGTTGACACGACACCAGACAGGAAAGTTTCACTATGATTCAAGAGGAATTATGTGCTTTGTTTTGGGCTCCAAGTATTTATATACCAAGATTAGACATTTTATAAATAACATGAACTGTAAGAATTGGCTTTCTGGAAATGGCAAAGAAAATAGGACTATAAGCTCTTCGAGGGCAGGAATCTTTCTTCTGGTCTGCATAATATGAATACTTTATGGGATAGGATGGGTTGAAATAAAATAATCTTTGCACCCACAGTACCAGGCACAGAGCCAGATTCAGAGCAGGGATTTATAAACACCTCTGAAATAGGGGGATAAGAAATAATGGGATAATATCCTAAAGATGAGAGAGGAAAGAATGAGACAATTAAGATAGCCTAATGTAAACTACTTTAAATTCTGCTGGATTTTCACATGTGCCATTGAAGGTATTCACACACACACACACACACACACACACACTCCAGATTCTAGAAAATTCTATAAAGTAATATAGTGGCTGCACCATAAGTAGATTGTCATTATAGATAAGAAGTTGACAAATACCCTACTAATGGTCAGGAGCAAGAGGCCTTTCCTTTAGGGATGTCAATTTCTGTGCCTTAGGGTAGGAATTTTCCTACTCTGGAAAAATAAAATAACTGGCAAAACAGCCACAATTTTCTTCACGAGAATGTGGCCACAATTATTCAGAGGCCAAGAAAACAGTTATCTACCACAAAAGTATGTTTGTCTTTGAGACACCACCTTGGTGTTGTTCCTGCTGAAAAAGGCTAGAAGCGTTTATGCTCTGGACCTAAAAACTCCTAGATGTCCCCAGGGAGGAGAGTCGATCTGCTGATTTGTGTTTGCAACCAGGTTGTCCTTCTAACATATGTGGTTTGTTTTGATAAGTAGTATACAGTTTCCATATATATATAATATATGTATGTTTCCTATATATACATATATTTATATTTGTGTATATATACAGTTGTTCCTATGAAAAATAATATAACAATCAATCAATAATAATATAAGAATAAACTCTGTGTTTTATGTACTCATACCTATAAAACTAACTTTGCCCAACCCTGTATATGTGTACATATACACATAAACATATAATATGTAGGGACTCACACATACACCTATATTACTTTTTGGTTCAAATTAATGGTCTTATTTCCATCTTTAGCATGAGCAGAGGTGTCCAAAACACAGTGACTGTCATACATGGATATAGAAAGATTTGATGTATATGCATCAAGGAAGGGAAGGAGATTTTTTTTCATATTAACATTTTCTTATTTTGTGGCTTCTGAATAATAGAAACTGAACATACTTTCCCTCCCAATTTAATTCAGTGTGAACTAATACAACTTTTATAATCAACCATTTATCTTTAATCATAAAGTCATACACACACACACAGTTACACACAATTTTTAAAATCTTGCATAATTCTGTCATGTTTAGGAATTTAAATGATAATCAGAAAAGAAATTTTGATACTGATAGTCAAATTCTTAGCTCTTCAGCTTTCTCCTTCTCTTTGGGACGAGTCTTATACCATTACCTAATATTTACTTTCTTATAGGAATTTCTTGAAGGCAGATTCTGAAAACAAACAAAAATCTGTGCCTTTCTTTATAAAAAGACACCCATTATTTTCTTGGAAAAAAACAACAACTGGCAGCCAAAGTTAGTTCTTCCCCCTTCATCAGAAGCTGTTCTCTAAATTCTGGAGTCCTTCGTTAGCACCTCACATTGCCTGAGAAGTAGTTTATTTTCCTTTTGGCTTTTGATAGAACAACTGAGTACTTTTAAGAATACAAAAAGGGGACATTAGCATGAATGCAGGATCAGTTGGCAAGAAAAAATAACCCTAAAAATGTGAGGTCATGGGAGATGCATTACACCTCCGTTTTGTATTTCATTTCTCCTAAATTGTTATTTTTAAATGAGGAATCAGAGAAGAGCCAAGATTTTTAAGTGGTGGTTAGACGATAGAGTCAGATTTCATTAATTTAGGAAGAAACTTTTGGAGTTGGAAGAAATTCTGTTTGAAAACTTCAGCCTGTTTTGCTTGTAGATTTGATGTTTGGGTTTAGGTGGGCAGGGTGTGGGGAAGAAACAATAAAACCTCCCCAGAAGAAGGGGGCCAATGAGAGGAGGTCTGCAGGAAGAGCAGTGACAGGGTTAGATTAAAGAATCGCCCAGCAGCGTTCCCTGGAAGTCACCGTGGCCATCCGAGGGTCTCCCTTTCATAAACTCGGAGCCTCCTGGTTTGTCACCTTCTTCCTTCTCACGTTTTCCTTCCTCATCTTGATGAGAAATAGACTAATGCTGAAGTCTGTTGCTGAAAATGCTATCAGGTACCACACATTTTATTTTGGAATTTTAAGAAATAAGTATTTTAAAATAATTCTGGATAATGGGAATTGCCATAAAGAATCCCCAAATAATGAGAAACCTGGGAATGTAAATCTAACAACTGATGAAAAAAATTACTATTACTCAAAAGGGAAGGGTTCCTTAAACATGATAAAAAAATATAGAGGTCACAAAGGAATTTTAAAATTCAAACTTTAGCAAAAATATCTGAGCAAGCTCAAAATAGCAGTGAAAAAAACAGGGGAAGATGTTTATAATGTATAGGCCTTATCAAATGTGAATATTTTTCAGTGATTAAAATAATGTCTGGTAACTAGTAAAAACTAAATGTTAATTATTATTATCAATTCTAATTCATAATAAAAACTTATATAAATCAATAATAAAACTATAAACATTCTAATACACAGATTATAAACAGAAGGGGGGTGAACACACAGTACAGTGTACAGAGATGTATTGTCGTTAGTTATGTTAACCAGTGCCACTCCAATAAATTCAATTAAAAATATTGTAAATAGGTAATTTACATAAAATAAATAACTATGATCAATAAATATATGGAAAGATCTTCAACCTCATTAGTCATCAAGAAGTACAAATGAAAGGAGCATAGAAGTATCATTTTTGATCTTTCAGATTGTAAAAGATATAAAGATTAGACACTGGCCTGTTGGTTCATTGGACAGAGTGTTGGTCTGGTGTGCAGACGTCTAGGGTTCAATCTCCAGTCAGGGCTCACATGAGAGCCAACCATCTGCTTCTCCCCCCTCCCTCTCCCCCTTCTCTCTCTTTTCTCCTCTCACAGACAGTGGCTTGGTTGATTTGAGCATCAGCCCCAGACAGGGATTGCTGAGTAGATCCTGGTCAGGGCTTCTTTATCTCCCCTTCTCTCACTTAAAAAAAAAAGGCCTTGGCCAGTTGGCTCAGTGGTAGAGCGTTGGCCCAGCATGTGTAAGTCCCAGGTTCGATTCCCAGCCAGGACACACAGGAGAAGCACCCATCTGCTTCTCTATCCTTCCCCCTCTCCTTTCTCTGTATCTCTCTCTTCTCTTCCCACAGCCAAGGCTCCATTGGAGCAAAGTTGGCCTGGGTGCTGAGGATGGCTCCATGGCCTCCACCTCAGGTGCTAGAATGGCTTCGGTTGCAATAGAGCAATGCCCCAGATCATCAGACCATCGCTCACTGATCTCTGTCGGGTGCATGCGGGAGTCTGTCTCTCTGCCTCCCCACTTCTCAATTCAGAAAAAAAAAAAAAAAGAACAAAATGATTAGTACTAGGCACTGTTGGCTAGAAAGCCAAGGACCAAGAACTCATATGCTCTGTTTGTGGAGTATGAATTGGCACAATTAAAAAAAACTTAATTAAATTTATTGGGTAACAGTGGTTAATAACATTGTATAAGTCTCAAGTGTACAGTCCTATAATATATCATCTGTATATTGCATTGTGTACTCACCACCCAAAATCCAGTCTTCATCCATCATCATATATTTGACTCACTTTAACCTATTCATTTCCCCCTCTTTTACCCCTTAGGTATCTACCATACTGTTATCTGTATCGATGAATTTGTTTTGTTTGTTGCTTTTTGTTTTATATCTCACATATGAATGAAATCATATGGTTCTTGTTGTTTTTCACCTGTTTTATCTCCCTTGGTAGTCTCAAGATCCACCCATGTTGCTGTAAATGGCAAATTTCACCACTTTTTTATGGCTGAGTAGTTGTATATATGTACCACATCTTTATCCAATCATCTGCTGAAGGATACTTAGGTTGTTTCTATGTCTTGGCTATTGTGAATGCTTCAATGAACATAGGGGTACATATACCTTTATGATTAAGTGTTTTCAAATTTTTTAGAAGAGGAATTGCTGGGTTGTGTAGTAGCTCTATTCTTAATTTTCTGAGGAAACTTCATACTGTTATGCATAAAGCCTACACCAATTTACATTCCCACCAGTAGTTTACAAGGGTTCCCTTTTCTCCACATCCTCTCCAACACTTGTTATTTTTTGTCTTATTGAGAATAGTCATGTTAACAGGCATGAGGTAGTATCTCATAGTAGTTTTTACTTGCATTTCCCTATAGCTACTGAGGTTAAGCATCTTTTCATATATGTCTGTTGGCCATTTCTATGTCTTTGTGGGAAAAGGGACACAATTGTTCTATAAGACAGACAGTTTGGTGATATGTGCGACAATGCAAAACTCTGACTGGCATTTGCACTTCTAGGTACTTAACCATAAGGATATATTGGGTAATTATGCAAAGATGTATCAAACAAAAGCTAGCTTTCTAAGCATTTTAAATATACTAATTCTTTTGTTGTAGCAATCCTGCATGCAGAAGCCAAGCTTTAAACCCAGGCTGTCTGGCTACAAAGCCCACACATTTAACTATTTTATTGATCTGCCTTCCAGGAGCATATCTACAGGATATGTTTCCTCTCTTAAAAAAAAAAAGTTTAAATTAAAATATACTACAGACAATAAATTTCATTATTCTTAGCGTCCTGTTCTAAGAGTTTTGATAAATGCATCCGGTCATGTAACCAACACCACAGTCCAGAATAGAGCAGTTCCATCATCCAACAATGTCTCCCATGCTGCTTTGTAGTGAAGCCCACCCCCACCCTGAGCTTCCATATCTACTAATTTGTTTTCCCAAATGTCATATAAATTGAGTCATTTAGTATGTAGCCTTTGAGTTCTGGCTTTTTTCACTCAACTTAGTGCATTTGCGATGCATCCATATTGTCGTACATGTCAGAAGTTCATTCCTTTTTACTGCTGAGTAGTATTCAACTGTGTGGATGACTGATGGTTTGTTTATCCATCTCTGGCTAACGGACAGGAGTTATTTTCAGTTTATGGAAAGCCACTATAAATATTTGTTTACAGGTTTTTATGTACCTCCAGCCTGATTTTGATATGTAAATTGTCTCATGTAGAGCCTCTCTGGCACCTTTGAAACCTTCTTTTAAATGTAATGTTTTTATTTCAAGAGAAAGGTTACTGAATAGAAGGTAAAAAAAATTAGGAATTTTAAATTTGTTCACTTTGCCACTGGCTTCCTAATGACTTTGGACAAGTCACCATTCATTGCCATATATCTCTGATGAAGTTCTCAAGGTTCTCCAGATGAGAGAGCCAAGGATTCAGTAGAATTGGAGTGGGTCCCATAACTGTGCTCTCTGCTCTGATTTATAATCCAGGACTTTTCTTGGCCTCTTGAATTAGCTTTACTCCTGCAGGGTTTGGCTGTTCTCTTGCCTCCATGGTATAACCACTTTCTGGCTTTATCCTTGGCTTAACCAGACCTGGACATCAGCCTGCTCACCTCCATGACTCAGATGCCTGTGCCTGTGGTCCACAGATTTCTGGCTCCTGTCTTGGCGTAATTGATGCTTACAGCTCATAACATCACAGCTCATAGCTCCAGGCACTTCGCATCCAGGCTTCATCTCTGGTAAGCCTCTTCCAGCATGAATGAGGGTTGCCAAGTAATAGTTGTTTACCTGGACCCAACCATGGTCTGTTCACTTTTGTACAAGGATGGTGTTAAAAGAAATGATGGGATTAAAGATAATGTGTAAAATGGTGGGGTTAAAGATGTTTTGTAAATATGGAGATATGGACTTGCAAGTGGGTTATGAAATTGGCTTAAGTGTTTGGCACTGGAAAAGGAGTTCATGTCCGTGGGAAGCAGGCATTTAGACAAGTCTCCAGAGTTTGGCAAATGTGTTACTCTAAAAATAGACAGAGGCAGCCTTTCTTCCTTGCGTTTTTATTGCAGCATGCAAAATATTACTGGGAGGAAGGTTTTGAGTTGAAGGAGAAATGTTTGAAAAAAATGCGTGATTTTATCCCCCCAAAAATAATAATTCTAACAATCTGTCTGAAATGCTTCCAAATAAACTCTGAAGAAAAACATTTATGAGTTGGAACATAGTATTATGTTGCAAAACTCTAATTTACTCAGGGTTTATTTTCTTTTAAAAAAATCTCTCCAAAAATAAGAGTGAAATATCAAACAATGGGTCTGCCTTAAGAAAATAGATATTTTTTCCTACATGATTAACATCCTGCAAAAAGCACCTTCCCCTCTCCTATTGCCTGATGCTCACTTGTTGCACATTCCATGCCACTGTATCAAAGGCTTTTCACTTTGTCCTTGTCCTGGTCACAATTACAATATGTGTGCTGTCCAAACAGTTGCTCAAAATCCTGGAGAAAAATTTGTTTCTCTAGGACCAGTCCCATTTATAAATGGCTGCCTGCTGGGGATGACTGCTGAGAAGATAAGAAAAACCTGATATCTCACAAGACACTTCCCCTGCAACCAGCCCGACAAAATCCTATGATTAAAACCTTGTGGGACTTGATGAGTTTGCTAAATGTTATGGACTGAATTGTGTCTCCCCAAAGCTGAACCGTAACTGCCCAGTACCTAGAATGTGGCTCTGTTTGAAGATAAGGACTTTAAAGAGGTAATTAAGTTAAAATGAGGTCATTAGGGTGGGACCTAATCAAATCTGACTGATGTCCTTATGAAAAGAAGAGATAAGGACACAAACACATGCAGAGGGTAGACCATGGGAGGACATAGGGGAACTACGGTCATCTACAAGCCATGGAGAGAAGCCTCAGGAGAAATCAGCACAGAATACACCTTGATCTTGAGTTTGCACCTTCTAGAACAGTGGTTCTTAACCTTTTTTGAGGTACCGAACCCACCAGTTTCATATGCGCATTCACCGAACCCTTCTTTAATGATAAATAAAATATGATTTTTTTCCCCAAATTCAAGACATAGATATATGTTTTTTTACTGGTGCACAAAATGAGCCGTGCATGAACATCACCTTGTTCAAAGAACAAAACCAACAAAGTGCATGAACTCACAGCAAATTACGGTATTACTTTATTCTGGCCTCCGCGGCAGAGGCTTCTCCGAACCCCTGAGACCAACTCATCGAACCCCTAGGGTTCGGTAGAACCCAGGTTAAGAACCACTGCCCTAGAACAGGTGTGCTCAATAGTCGATTGCAATCTACTGGTCGATCACGAAGAAAGTGTGGGTAGATCGCATGACATTAAAAAGACATTTGTCTTTTGATTGGCATACAGGGCAGCCAATCTGACGTCTGAACTTTTGACACTCTACGCATGCACATTAAACAGCGCTAACTTGTTCAGTTACATTGCTGCATAGTTAGCCTTCAATTTACTTAAACTAAATACAACAAAGGGTATAAAAATGAGTGCCGTAGCTGGTCTGAGTAAGAAGCCTAAGACCTACCACTTTCATATAGAATGGGAGGGGACTTTTTTCACTATGTCATATTCTAAGTGCGTTTGCCTCATCTGTCTGTGTGCCATTGCTATTCCAAAGAAAGGAAATGTGAAGCGGCCTTTTCGGACTGTTGATAAAAACTGTGACATTGACTTTCCTCTGAAAAGAGAGCTGAGAAGGAGAAAGGTGAAAGAAGAATACACAATATTAAATAGTAATAATAGTAACTTAAATAATGATAATATAGAAGAAATAAATTTATGTTTTGCATTTTTATTGTAGGTAGATCATTTTGACTTGGTCATCTTATAAGTAGCTCGCAAGCTGAAAAAGTGTGGGCACCCCTGCTCTAGAACTATGAGGAAATAAGTTTCTGTTATCTGAGCCACCCAGAGTGTGGTACAAGAGATCCTCAAATAATGTCTTTTTGTTCAAGGTTGTTTCGTTACAGCATGATGAGATGCCATAAGAACTTGACTCTTTTATTTTCTTCTTTTCCAAGTGAGAGGAGGGGGGATAGAGAGACAGACTCCTGCATGCACCCCGGCAGGGATTCACCCAGCAACCCCCATTTGGGGCCGTGTTTGCAACCAAGTTATTTTTAGCACCTGAGGTGGATGCTCCAGGGAACTATCCAGCACCTGGGGCCCATGTGCTAGAATCAATCGAGCCATGACTTCAGGAGAAGAGAGAGAGAGAGAAAGAAAGAAAGAGGGAGGGGAAATGGTGGAGATAAAAAAGGTCACTTCTCCTGTATGCCCTGACTGGAAATCAAACCTGGTACATTACATGCTGGGCTGATGCTCTACTCTGAGCCAACTGGCCAGGGCAGAACTTAACTCTTGTTTGTATCAATTAGTCTATGGTAAAATTGGTTTTGCTATTCTTTTACTGTAGTTTCAAAAACCTATTGAGGACATTAAGTAAGGGCTTATTGAACAAATATGTAGCGACTTGCATGGGAAGCAAGAGAGAAAGGGAAGACATTTATTCAGTGGTTCCTTATACTGAGCACCCTCATTCTATACTTACCATGACCCAAATCCTGTTCCAGCTGCCATATATGCAGCACTGAATGCAAAGACTCACCCCCTGCCCTCAAGCACTTAGTCCGTCAGTGGACTCTCCTATGGAGCTTGTCAAAGATGTAGGCCAGCACCCACTGGATGAGAATCCCTGGGTGCCACCTACTTCTCTCGATCACTTACATCCAGTGAGAATACAGATATTAGATCCTTCCTTGCAGTACATATGAGAAAAGTAAATAAGCAGTGTAAGTTTCTATGGCTGGTGTGGAGGAGCCTTTGGGGCAGAAAAAAAAGGAAGCCAGGGATTGAGAGAAGCTGAGCATCTCCCAAAGTGACCTTCACCTACTTCAGAATCGAACCTAAGGGCTGCTCTGTTGTTAGGGTTTTAGGGTTGGTAGTTTTATAGAAAACCAGCTATTAATAATGTCATCACAGGAAAATGTCAGTAAGTAAATACAAACTGATGGCCACATAGAAAGAAAAGCATCATGTGAACAATGTTGCCAAATAGGAAGAACTGAGGAGAGTTTTGCTGCTGTGTTAGTTACTCTGAAAATCTCTCCTGCCTCATCTCATAGGAAGCTTCAGACATAAATTACCCTAGTCACTGTCTTGAGGCACAGGTCTAGGTATGGCACAAAGAACCTGGACCTCAGCATTAGAAATTGTTTCAAATCTCTCTCACATCCTTTCAGCGGGTGGTATTAGGATAACATTTGACTGTAGAGTTCTTCACAGTTTGCACATCACCTTCCCAGAAATCCTGAAGGGTGGGGAAATGGTCTGATGGCCTTCTTCTTATCGCTGGAGGAGATCAAGTTCGGAGATACCTTAGGCATACCACTTACATAAGTTGCTGTTTCTATCATGCAGACTTCTGGTTCTTTTGGTCTAGCAGTTTGAACAGCAATTGGCATTTAAATGTCCAGTGAACACAGAGCTAAGGTCAAGGGTTCTGGTTGTCAAGAATAAGTGCACCACCTTGAATCAAAGTTTATTTTGAAGGGCATCATCTCTACTTACATTCCCATTCTCAATCTTCACACAAATGAAATCGTTGACTAGAGTTAAATAGAGTTGGAAGATAGTGGCCCCATGAAGAGGGAGGAGAACAACATTTTCTATGCCAAAGTGTGTGGCTGTGAGGAAATTGGTTTATTCATTTATTCTCATTCATTCAACAAATATTTACTAGGTGACTTAGTGTTGGCCACTGCTTTGGGCACCAGGGATCACGTAGCGAGCAAAACCAAAGCCAGTGCTTGCCATCCACTAATAAAATGCCCAGTCTAATGGGGTAAAAAAGGCATTTATCAAATGACCACAGAAATGTATAATTTCAATCTGAGATAAGTGTTTTTAGGGAAAGGACAATAGTCAAAGAAAGCTTCCTGAGGAAGTGACATTTGAACTGAGTTCCTGAATGGGAAGTGAACTCTGGGAAAATTTCCAGGGTGTGAAAAGACAGAAGGGAAGCTTCAAGTGAATCACACAAAAATAAGGCTTTTAAAATGTGTATTAATAAATTAGAATGACTTGCAGAAAGATTATGCAGTGGGAGGTCAGAAATAATGTAGAGCTACTAATACAGAAGAACTGATGCTAATTCCTCCACACCCTACTGTCCTCTCCCCTCACCCCATCAGCAAGTGTTTGATAACTGTATCTTTATAAGTGGGATCAAGTAAATGATATACTGCCATAGCTCCTAGTGCCTTGGGTTTCAGAGAATAAGCCAGCTTCCAAGATTGAGTGTTTGAAGGGTAGTGAGTTCAAATTTTAACTGACTTCCCATTTTCTGGCCCAACATGTAAGAAGCTTGGAAACTGTCACTCTATCTTAACACATAACAAGTTAAACACACTGTAAAATCAACAACTCTTAGATCCATAAAAGAAATGAAGTCACAGGACAAACAGCTGCTCCCCAAATGGAAGGCACTAACAGGCAAATACAGAGAATCACAATGTATCAACTTCAATGGAAAACAACAGTCTCCATTGAAACCAGTGCTAGAGTGGGGAATTTGGATCATAATTGGCGAATATTGCTACAGGCTCAGAGTGGACAACTGTGAGAGTTATAAATTCCAGGGGGATCAAGGTACCAGGGGTGCCAGCACACTCTTGTGAGTTTCATCTTCTAGATCTCACCAGGTTCTCACACTGAATATCAGAAAAATCCCTGGGCAGATAGAGCAGAAAAGGAACTATTTTGAAATAATGCCATGGTGCTCTGTTCTTTTCAACAAGGTCTTCCCTCAGAAGAAACTATTTAAACAGAGCCTAGCTCCCTGGAGAAGGGAAATGCCAACTCCAGACTACTCTAGCCATCCTGTGCAACCCAAGGTGAGTGCAGGAGTACAAAGAAGCACATGTGAAGTTTACAGGTTCACCGAAGACTGAGACCTAATCATAGGATTCTGAAACACTTCCCTTTCCCCAGTACCTACAACTATATCTCTCAAGGCCATTTACAGCAGTTCCTTTTACTCAGGACATCATGCCTGGCTATCAAAAAATATGATAATATATCCACATAAATAAACCTACACACAGACTTTATAATCTTCACAAAAGTAACTGATTTACAGATATGAATGTAAAATGCAGAACCATAAGACTCCTAGAAGGTTTAATAGGAGAAAAGGTTATATCCTAAATGACCTTGAGTATGGCAATGGATTTTTAGCTACAACACCGAAGACATGATCCATGAAAATAATAATTGATAAGCTCGACAACATTAAAATAAAAAATTCTGCTCTGTGAAAAAGTGTCAAGAGAATAGGAAGACGAGCCACAGACTGGGAGAAAATAATTGCAAATAACACATCTGAAAAAGGATGTTATTCAGAATATACAAAAAACTCCTGAGGTTCTAGAATGAAAACACAACCTCATTAAAAATGGGCCAAAACCTTGCCTGACCAGGCAGTGGCACAGTGGATAGAGCGTCGGACTGGGATGCGGAAGACCCAGGTTCGAGACCCTGAGCTCGCCAGCTTGAGTGCGGGCCCATCTGGCTTGAGCAGAAGCTCATCAGCTTGGACCCAAGGTCACTGGCTCCAGCAAGGGGTTGCTCAGTCTGCTGAAGACCCATGGTCAAGGCACATGTGAGAAAGCAATCAATGAACAACTAAGGTGTTTGCAACGGCAACGAAAAACTAATGATTGATGCTTCTCACCTCTCTCTCTGTTCCTGTGTGTCTGTCCCTATCTATCCCTCTCTCTGACTCTCTGTCCCTGTAAAAAAATGGGGGGGGGGGCAAAACCTTAACATACACTTCACAAAAGAATATATAAAGATAAGTACATGAAAAGATATTCCACATTTTAAGTAATCAGGAAAATGCAATTTAAAACAATGAGATAACACCACACACCAAATTTTTTTAAGTGAGAAGAGTAGAGATAGTGAGAGACTCCTGCATGCTCCCGACTGGGATCCATGTAGCAACCGCTGTCTGGGGCAGATGCTCAAATCAATTGAGGTAACCTCAGTGCCAGGCCAACGCTCGGACCACCAACTTATCCTTAGTGCCCAAGACTGACCAATTGAGCCACTGGATGGGGGAGGGGAAGAAAGAAAGGGGAGGCGGGGGGAAGAAGCAGATGGTCGCTTCTCCTGTGTGACCTGACCAGGAATTGAACCGAGGACATCCATACGCCTGTCCAATTCTCTATCCACTGAGCAAACTGGTCAGGGCCCACACCTATTAGAGTGGCCCAAAATCCAATACAATGACAGCACCAAATGCTAGTGAGGATGTGAAGCAACAGGAGTGCTCATTGCTGGTGGGAATGCAAATGGTACAGCTATTTTAGAAGACAGTTTGATGGTTTCTTGCAAAAGGAAACATGATCTTCTTATACAACCCAGCAATCTCACTCCTTGGTATTAACTCTAAAGAGCTGAAAATGTATGTACACACAAAAAACCTGCACATAGATGTTCATAGCAACCTTATTCAAAATTGCCAAAAGTTGGAAGCAACCAAGGTATCTTTCAGTAGATAAATGGATCAATAAACTGTGATCCATCCAGAAAATGGAATATTATTAAACACTGACAAGAAGTGAGCTATCAAGCCAAAAAAAGACACGGAGAAACTTTAAATGCTTATTACTAAGTGACAAAAGTCAGTTTATAAAAGTATGTACTGGCCATGGCAGGTTGGCTCAATGGTAGAGCATCAGCCTGACATGTGAATGTCACACATTCAATTCCGGGCCAAGGCATGCAGGAGAAACAACCATCTGCTTCTCTATCCCTCCTCCTTTTCTTTCTCTTTCTCTCTCCTCCCCTCCCGCTGCCATGGCTTGATTGGAATGAGGTGGCTTCCGGTACTGAGGATGGCTCTGTGGCCTCTGCCTCAAGTGCTAAAAAAATTGCTAAACAATGGAGCAAGGGCCCCAGATGAACAGAGCATTGCCCCCCTAGTGGGCTTGCTGGGTGGATCTCTGTTAGGGCGCATGTGGGAGTCTGCCTCCCCTCCTCTCATTTAAAAAAAAGAAAAAAGGTACATACTGTATAACTTCCAAAAGGTAAAACTATGACACAATGAGAAGCTCAGTGGTTATCAAGGTTTATGGGAAGAAAGGAATGCACAGGTGTAGCACACTCTGCATGAAACCTAGAATGATAGCTACATGTCACCATACATTTGTTCAGACCTATATAATGTACAACACCAACAATGAACCCTAACGTAAGCTATAGACTTTGGATAATGATGTGTCAATATAGGTTCATCAATTGTAATAAATGTCCCACTTAGGTAGGGGATGGTGATAAAGGGGGAGGCTTTGCAAATATGGGGACTGGGCATATAAGGGAACTCTCTGTACTTTTTGTTTAATTTTTCTTTGAACCTGAAACTTCTGTAAAAAATAGTCTATGAAAAAAATTTCAACTGACAGATGATATGTACCATATATATGAGTAGCCATATGGCTGATTTATCTGGTGACTTACAGTTACTACTTACAAGTGGGATATGATTTGAATCAGTCAGTGACAGAATCTAAGATTAAGTATTTATTAATATTTAATCTTATCTGTGATAAGTTTTACCTTATAAGCTGTTCACGTGTGTGGAGGGAGGCAGTTAAGGTGTTTAAGGGAATTCTAACCTAATATTTAAAGTCATTAATAATGAATGAGCTTTGGATATAAGACATAATTTTTCAATATCAACTGCCCCTTCAAACTTGAGCCAGTAATCAAGCAGATAAAACTTTTCACATATCTTCACACCAGAATAAACAAAATAGAAATATCTCTTTTAGAGAAAGAATTCTCCAAACTTTGATGCATTTTCATTCATTTAAGGTTGGAGTAAAAAGATCTTCATGTTATGTTATTGGACTTGAAAATGACTATTGTTAATTTTTGTTTTGTTCTTTCATAAACAAAGTTGTGAATATAGACAATAGTCTTTCTCAATCTGTATCTGTGAATTTCTGAATTGAAATTTAAAAAGTCACATATCCAGATTCCCCCTTGAATGCTATCACAAAAATAGAAGGTCAGTGTATTGGTGCAGGGCTGGTTAGTCACAGGTAGATATGTCAGATTCATCTTAGCTGTGCATAAAGTGATTTTATAACTCATCACATAAAAATCACTCTAGCTAGAAATCAACTGTGGTAGGACTATTTATCCTATGGAATTTGGTAAATGTTACAGATGTGGGCTTTTGTTCTGCAGATCAGCTTGTTAAACATTTATCAACATGTCTCTGAATATAAAGATATGTTTCGAGGTTGAAAGCATAGGCAGTGGGATCTGCTGAGAAGTATGCAGAATAGCTCCCAGTTGTCTCCCTAAGGAATGGGAGGCTGGTTAGTTATCCACCAGATCTCATCCTCAGCAGGAGTTGCAGGCGACCCTGTGGCTGTTTTTCCCCAAACACCTTCACACTACACTGGTGTTACTATAGCATTCACCTGGTCAGGGGCACTACTCTCACCTGGGAAACTACAGTGTGTCCTTAAAGTCATGGTGCACTTTTGACTGGTCACCGGTCAAAAATGCACCCTGACTTTACAGACACACTGTATAACAGCTTTTGACCTCAAGTTTCTTTTTCATTACGACTCATTCTACTTATTGTTAAAGACTGGTGAAGTTCTGAGTGTCATTTTGAAATCTAAAACATATTTTCCTCTTCTGTTATTTTCCTAACAGAGTACCAACTAACCAACTACTTCACAAGCTATTCAACATCCTTTATTTCTTGTCCCCAATTTAACTTCCATTGACTCTCTTCATTTGTGCTTCCATCAGTTTAGATGAAAACTTTTTCTAAATAACCTTTTCTTATCTCTGAGTTTCTGCCATACTGTGACCTTCTGGAAGGCCTTCTCCATATAACCACTTCATAACCAAACCTATATCTTAAGAATCTGCTTAACCATTACTTCCCCCATGAAGTTCTTTTTGACCATGTTAACTAATTCATTATTTTTTAACCTTAAAACTTTTCTCCTTGTCTTGCATTACAGTTAACTGTTGGATACTTTATCACCATGATTGCATTGTTTTTTAAGGGCATGGATTATGTCAAACTGAATCAACATGTCATTTATAAATAATATTTAATGATTGATACTAGTTATTATTCACAATGCCAATAGCTTTATACATATTATTAAACTTAATATCCATAACACCCCTTTAAAGGGGGAATATTATTAGGCACTGATATACCCATTTTATCAAAGAGGACTGAGGCTTAAGAAGCTGAGTAAGGTTACATAATCAGCCATTGTTACAGCTAGAATTTGAACTCAGGCCCATGAGGACAGGATCTTTGTTTAATTTAGTGCTGTGTCCTCAAAATGTAGAGAGTACCAGGTATATGAAAGGCACTCTCTAAATATTTGTTTAATAAATTAATAAATTGTATTTCCAAAGCATAATCTCTTCAACATTATATAATCAGTAAATATTCTACTATCCTTATCATCTTTAAAAATGAAGACTATTAAAAAGAGAAACTTCTAAGATAGAAACAAGTTTTTGGGGAGCCAGCAGTAAAATACCTAAAGCAAAGATTTCACCATTATTAAAAAATATAAAAATGAAAACTATTGGTGGTTGTTCTTAACATTAGCTAAATAGTTTTAAAGTTGCTCTAATACCTGTTATTGGCAACTAAAATGCAAAAATACTGACTTACAAAATATAAGTTAAATAATAAAAATGTATTTATCAATTTTAAGTAATATTGATGTCTTGAAATATAGTTATAATATAAGGGAACATGAAAATCTATAGAATTCAGTGTATTACAAGTCTTATCTTGACAACGTGGCAGCCATGAGAATACCTGGTATCCAGATCTTGGTTTCTAAATACCATTCTTAAATAAATAAATAAAATAAATAAAAAAGGAACTACAGGTCTTTGAAGAATGGTTGATTCCAGTGCTGGGTGGAGAAAATACTAGATGAGCCTGAAAAATCTTGTTATGTCAGAAAGGAAATGCTCATAAGAAGATAGAAATGTTAAAGAACACAGGAACCAACAGAAAGGAATTCCCACTAGCCAGATAAAAGACAATTTAAATAACAATATAAAGAAATATAATAATAGATTATATAGCTCATAAAATAAATATCCATGATGCTATACAGATATAGCAAGTTGAATAAATAAATAAATAAATGGATAGAAGAGACATACTTTTCTTATGTTAGAATTGTAATTAATAAATGTAGAAGGAATAATGGAAATAAAAAATTGAATTAGGCAGTCATGATTGTTTCAGGGGAAAATCAATAGTGGATGCTAAGATTAGTGGGCAAAGGTATAACAAGAAGAAACAGGATGTTTGCATAGTCTTATAATGTCTCTCTAGAGATACTTCTTATTGCATAAGGAAAAATAGTAGCCTTACAGTGGGAAACCTCACTGATACTGAAGTATAGAAAGACAGTAGACATCATGGGCTTCTCTGTAGCTCTGATGTGCTGAGAAGGGGCATAGCATCAGTTGTGTGTTATTCTTGCGAAAAATACATAACCCCAATATAATCATGAGCAAACATCAGACAAATCTAAATTCAGGGACATGCTTCAAAATATCTAGCCATCCTCTTCAAAAGTGTCAAAGTCACAACAACAAAGAAAGATCAAGGTACTGTCACAGATTGGAGGAGAAAAAGGTGACATGACAACCAAATGCAAGGTTGTTTAATCAAATCATAGCAGAAAACTTCCCTAAATTAAGGCTGGAAAACATCTCACACGTTCAAGAAGCATAGAGAACTCCATTAAAGAGAAATCAAAAGAAATCACCAAAACACATCATAGTTAAAATACCAAAGCAAAGGAATAAAGAGAAAATTTTAAGAGCTGCTAGAGAAAAAAAGGCTATCACCTACAAAGGAGCCCCCATAAGGATGACATCTGATTTCTCAACAGAAATACTTGAGGCCAGAAGGGAATGGCAAGATATATTCAAAGTAATGCAGAACAAGAATCTACAACCAAGACTACTCTATCCAGCAAGGCTAACATTTAAAATTGAAGGAGAAATAAAGAGCATTCCAGACAAAAAAAACCTCAGGGAATTCATTAAAATCAAACCAGTTCTGCAAGAGATGCTAAGGGGCCTCTTGTGAATAGTTCAAAGGGAGGAAAGAATATAGCAAAAGAAGAACACAGCTTTAAAAAATAAAATGGCAATAAACAACTACATAACAATAATAACCTTAAATGTAAATGGATTAAATGATCCAATCAAAAGACATAGGGTAGCTGCATGGATAAAGAAACAGGACCCATACATATGCTGTCTAAAGAAACACACCTTAAAACAAAAGACGCACATAGACTGAAGGTAAAAGGATGGAAAAAACTATTTCATGCAAATAGAAATGAAAGAAAAGCCGGGGTAGCAGTACTTATATCTGACAAAATGGACTTTAAAACAAAGGCTGTAGTAAGAGATAAAGAAGGACACTACATAATGATAAAGGGAACAATTCAACAGGAAGATATAACCATTATAAATATCTATGCACCAAACATAGGATCCCTGACATACATAAAGCAGACTTTGACGGATATAAAGGGCGAGATTAACAGCAATACTATAATAGTAGGGAATTTCAATACCCCACTAACAACACTGGATAGATCCTCAAGAAAGAAAATTAATAAAGAAATAGCAGACTTAAAGGATACACTAGATCAACTCAATTTAATAGATATCTTCAGAACTTTACACCCTAAAGCAGTAGAATATACATTCTTTTCAAGCGCTCATGGTACAATCTCTAGGAGAGACCACATGTTAGGACACAAAAGTGGTCTTAACAAATATAAGAAGATTGAAATCATATCAAGCATTTTCTCTGATCACAATGACATGAAACTAGAAATTAACTGCAAAAGAAAAACTGAAAAATACTCTAACACTTGGAAACTAAATAGCATGTTATTAAATAATGAATGGATTAACAATGAGATCAGAGAAGAAATAAAAATGTTTCTAGAAACCAATGATAATGAGCATACATCAAATCAAAATTTATGGGACACAGCAAAAGCAGTACTGAGATCAAAGTTCATAGTACTACAGGCATACCAGAAAAAGCTAGAAAAAGCTCAAATAAGCAACATGACCCTGCATCTAAAAGAACTAGAAAAACAACAGCAAATAAAGCCCAGGGCTAGTAGAAGGAAGGAAATAACAAACATCAGAGTGGAAATAAATGACATAGAGGCTAAGGAAACAATACAGAAGATCAATAAAACCAGGGACTGGTTCTTTGAAAAGGTGAACAAGATCAATGAACCTTTGACTAGACTCACCAAGATAAAAAGAGAGAGGACTCAAAATAAATAAAATTATAAGTGAGATTGGAGAAATAACACCTGACAACAGAAAAACAAAGTATTGTAAGAAAATACTATGAAGAACTCTATGCCAAAAAATTAGACAACCTAGGTGAAATGGACATTTTCTTGAATCATATAATCTTCCAAAAATCAATCTGAAAAAATCAAAACACTTAAACAGACCAATTACAACAAATGAGATCGAAACAGTTATCAAAAAACTCTCAAGAAAGAAAAGTCCTGGGCCTGATGGCTTCGCAAGTGAATTCTACCAAAAATTCAAAGAAGAACTAACTCCTATCCTCCTCAAGTTATTTCAAAAAATTCAAGAGGAAGGAAGACTTCCAAACTCCTTTTATGAGGTGAGCATAATTCTGATCCTGAAACCAGGCAAAGACAACACAAAAAAGAAAATTATAGGCCAATATCCCTGATGAATTTAGATGCTAACATTCTCAACAAAATATTAACCAACTGGATCCAGCAATATATGAAAACAATTATACACCGTGATCAAGTGGGATTTATTCTGGAGAGGCAAGGCTGGTTCAATATTTGCAAATCAATCAATCTGATTCATCACATAAACAAAAGGAAGAACAAAAAATCACATGATAATTTCAACAGATGCAGAAAAAACATTTGATAAAATCCACCATCCATTCATGATAAAAACTCTCAGTAAAGTGGGAATACAGGGAACATTTCTTAACATGATAAAAGCCATCTATGATAAACCCACAGCAAACATCATACTAAAAGGGCAAAAATGAAAAGCAATGCCCTTAAGATCAGAAACCAGGCAGGGGTGCCCCCTTTCACCACTCTTATTCAACATAGTTCTGGAAGTCCTAGCTACAGCAATCAGACAAGAAGAAGAAATAAAAGGCATCCAAATTGGAAAAGAAGAAGTACAACTGTCATTATTTGCAGATGATATGATATTGTATATAGAAAACCCTAAAGTTCTCAGTCAAAAACCTACTGGACCTGATAAATGAATTCAGCAAGGTGGCAGGATATAAAATTAATAGAAGGAAATCAGAGGCATTTCTATATACCAACCATGAACTGTCAGCAAAAGAAATTAAGGAAACAATCCTCTTCACTATTGCAACCAAAAAAAATAAAGTACCTAGGAGTAAATTTAACCAAGGAGGTTAAGGACTTGTACTTGGAAAATTATAACACATTGATAAAAGAAATCAAGGAACATATAAACAAGTGGAAGCATATACCATGCTCATGGTTAGGAAGAATAAACATCATTAAAATGTCTATATTACCCAAATCAATTTATAAATTCAGTGCAATACCAATTAAAATACCAATGACATACTTCAAAGATATAGAACACATATTCCAAAAATTTATATGGAACCAAAATAGAACACGAATAGCCTCAGCAATCTTAAAAAGAAAAAATAAAGCAGGAGGTATCACTCTTCTGGATATCAAGGTATATTACAAGGCCATTGTACTCAAGACAGCCTGGTACTGGCATAAGAATAGGCACATAGATCAATGGAACAGAACAGAGAACCCAGAAATAAACCCACAGCTTTATGGACAACTGATATTTGATAAAGGAGGAAAGAGCATACAATGGAGTAAAGACAGCCTCGTTAACAAATGGTGTTGGGAAAATTGGACAGCTACCTGCAAAAAAATGAAACTAGACCATCAACTTACACCATTCACAAAATCAAATTCAAAATGGATAAAAGACTTATATATAAGCCGTGAAACTATAAGCATCCTAGAAGAAAACATAGGCAGCAAGCTCTCCGACATTTGTCACAGCAATATATTTTCCGATTTATCTCCACGGGCAAATGAAATAAAAGGCAAGATAAACAAATGGGACTATATCAAACTAAAAAGTTTTTGCACAGCTAAAGACAATAAGAACAGAATAAAAAGACAAACCACACAATGGGAGAACATATTCGACAATACGTCTGATAAGGGGTTAATAACCAAAATTTATAAAGAACTTATAAAACGCAAGACCAGGAAGACAAACAATCCAATCAATAAATGAGCAAAAGAAATGAATAGAAAATTCTCCAAAGAGGACATACAGATGGCCAATAGGCATATGAAAAAATGTTCAACATCACTAATCATTAGAGAAATGCAAATTAAAACCACAATGAGATATCACCTCACACCAGTCAGAATGGCACTCTTCAGCAAAACAACACAGAATAAGTGCTTACGAGGATGTGGAGAAAAGGGAACCCTCCTGCTCTTCTGGTGGGAATGCAGACTGGTGCAGCCACTGTGGAAAACAGTATGGAGATTCCTCAAAAAATTAAAAATTGAACTGCCTTTTGACCCACTTTTAGGAATATACCCTAAGAACACCATAGCACTGTTTGAAAAGAAGAAATGTGCCTCCATGTTCGTGGCAGCATTGTTCACAATAGCGAAGATCTGGAAACAGCCCAAGTGTTCATCAGAGGATGAGTGGATTAAAAAGCTTTTGTACATATATACTATGGAATACTACTCAGCCATAAGAAATGATGACATCGGATCATTTACAACAAATTGATGGACCTTGATAACATTATACGGAGTGAAATAAGTAAAACAGAAAAAAAACTGAGGACAGCATGATTTCATACATAGGTGGGACATAAAAGTGAGACTATGAGACATGGACAAGAGTGTGGTTGTTACAGGGTAGAGGCAGGAAGGAGAGGGAGGGAGAGGGGGAGGGGAGGGGCATAAAGAAAACCAGATAGAAGGTGACAGAGGACAATTTGACTTTGGGTGATGGGTATGCAACATAATTGAATGATAAGATAACCTGGAGATGTTTTCTTTGAACATATGTACCCTGATTTATTAATGTCACCTCATTAAAATTAATAAAAATAAATAAATAATAATAATAAAAAGAAAATAAAAAGAAAAATTTCCCCCACCCCAAAGAGCCTTAATAATTTGCCCAATATTACAGAGAAATCTGGGGAGGTAGTAAGGTGAAATCTTGGATTACAGAATCAAAATTTAGAGTTTAAAAAGACCCATGGGAACGCATCCCATACATCACATTATTTTCAAGTGAAAAAAAGTAAGACTAGAAGTTGTGTTACAAAAGTCACATTGTATTGGGGAAACTGCTTCTAGAACCTGTTTTTTACCTCTCCTTTCATTTTCATTTCTCTTTATGACACTGCTGGAGTCAAGTCCAAGAGCTCTTTCAGTTGACTTAATTCATTCAATTTGATCTAAATTCATAAGATTGTTTTTCTTTTACAAGAAATGTAATATTCTAATTTCTAATTTATTCATAATGAAATGATGAAAATTCTGCTCAAGAAGAATATAATGTTTTGTTTCTCATAAAAACTAAAGTAGCACTTTGAGAAATAAAAATAAACTTTGACTATAAGATTTGTACTTAGTTCAATGAAACTTCTTATCAATTTGAGAAGCTCAAGGTGCATGACTCTCTTTGGTTAAAGCAACCCTTCAATTTCTTCTCATGTACAATTTGTTTCTGGCTGGGTTGTTTGTTACACCCACTCACACACACACAGGCACATACACAACACTTATTAAAAGAGAAAATGGGTCGCTTTATTATATTTGGTATAACTGTCTGAGATGGCTTCATGCTATCATTGCCTGTTAGGAGCCTGAACAAGACAGTGATAGTCTTGGCATTCAGCCCATGTTTTCCTCTGGTTTTAATTGCCTGAACGATTTCTGCTCCTCAACATAACTAGAACTTATCCTCCTCCACCCTCCAACCTCTGGACTATGCATTTAGCAGATCGCTTTGTTATACAGTTATGTTTAACAGAGTTAGACTGAATCATTGAATTTTAGGGATTCCTAACTATCATAGCAATTTCTTTTCCAAAATGTTTTCAATTAATGTGTACAAGAAGCTCCCCTGGTCAACTATAGTTTTCCAATGAGTACCAGTGTAGAGACCCCATCTATATTTTTTTTTACAGGGACAGAGAGCGAGACAGAGAGAGGGATAGATAGGGACAGAGGGACAGGAATGAAGAGAGATGAGAAGCATCAATCATCTGTTTTTTGTTGTGATGCCTTAGTTGATCATTGATTGCTTTCCCATATGTGCCTTGACCGCAGGCCTTCAGCAGACCGAGTAACCCCTTGCTCGAGCCAGTGACCTTGGGTCCAAGCTGGTGAGCTTTTTGCTCAAGCCAGATGAGCCCACGCTCAAGTTGGCAACCTCGGGGTCTCGAACCTGGGTCCTCCACATCTCAGTCCGACACTCTATCCACTGTGCCACCGCCTAGTCAGGCCGAACCCATCTATTTTTTGACTAGGAAAAAGAATTTTGGTGCTAGCAGTGGAAATACTAATGACTCTTATTTGTTTATGCATACTAATGACAATATTTATTGTAAGATCTCTAATAAAATACTGAGTAATTAAGCTAGATGTTAGGAAAATGTTTCCAAATCTTGTTTCTCTAATAGAATCTGTTTCTATTACAAGCAAATCTCCCATGTCTGTCCATTGTACCATACTTTACTAAGGACTCTGGATGAACATTCCAGAGTCATCTTTAACATTCCCGCCCCCACCCCCACCCCCTTTCTTTAACTTCCATCTCTACCAGTCATTACCAAATTTGTCTATTTTCAATTTACACTATTTTTGTCAGTCCCTTCCTTTCAATTGCCATTGTCATAATCTTAATCTGGGCCTAATTTATATGAAATTAAATAGCTTTAAATGGCGAAGGGGCTGAGAGGAAAGAGCATATTCCATTTCTGGTACCCAGTAAATCACAGTAGTGAGAGGTCCCTTATGCCTCATCTCCTACCTCAGATGGCTGAGTGGTGGAATTACATCGTAACTGGGCAGCAGCTCATGGTATTAGGGGAAACATCCAGGGAGACTCTAGCCCCAAGACTATTATGAGTGGTTCTCAGCCCAGCAAGGTCACCACAGCTATGTTCTTACTCTCATGGTGCTGTGTTTCTGGGGCAGGGAAGTAAATGTTATACTATAAATTAAGCAGGGATACAGCAAAAATGGAATAAGCAAAATAAAGTAATACTAATTAGTGTGCTTAAGAAAAAGAATACCTCCAAAATATAGTCTTCTTTTAAAACTTGACTTCAGAGCTGCCATTTATTAAACAGTGTCCTATTTAATCTCATTTTAACACAATTTTGTCATTTCATTATATAAACAATCTAATTCCATCTTTATACCAATACATTATTATCTTATTTTATAGATAGGGAAATTAGACTTCAAGAGGTTAAAAAATGGTCTAACTCATATACCTACCTATGTCATCATCTTCAGCACCATAGAAGGCAAGTTTTCAAAATCTTAGGTAATCTGGCATGTCTGTGAATTTAAGTCACTTTGATTCTGTTGATGTTCATCAGTTTGATATCCTCTCCTATTGTAAACCATTTCACAACATTTTGTAAAACACCTTTCCTAACCTAGAAAGTGCAAGCCCATATACATCCCAGTGAAGTAGGTATTATTGGCCCCAAATACCAGAAAAGAAAACAGAAGCTCAAAGAAATCAAATAACTTGTCATTGCCACAGAGCTCATCAGTGAGGGTTGGGGATCGGAACCCAGGCAGTCTGACTTCTCTTTCCTTGCAAACAGCCACTCTGTTAAATAAGATTAAGTCTAAATCTAGAAGTCACTGCAAGATTAAGGTTTTCTTCCTTTGCGGAAATTAAAGATTGAGAGCTAAAGGGAATTCATTTATAACAAAATGAGGGAAGTTACCTGTCTAATTTCTGAGTTTTGTCTGCAAATTTAAAATATGCTATGCTAGTTAACAGAATCTAGCTGCCTGCCTAGGAGATAGTTTTCCTCTCAATGGGTCCCTGGGGACTTGGTGGCAACATATAAGGGCATTCTTGAGTGGCATTTTTTTTTTTTTTTTGGCAAGGAGATGGGGATCAGAGAAAATGTTATAGAATCAGAAATCACAAGACACCTATATTCCCATTCAAGAGGCAGAATTGGGAGCAGAACCTGGTCTTCTAAATTAAGATGAACTCTGACAGTATCAAGACTGTCTTGAGGGATAAAAATTCAACTTAGTGGCATTAATTCCTGTCTTAGTGAAGAACATTTACTTGTCTGAGATGGATTTCAATGCATTAATATCATCAGTCACTAAAAATTGAGTTATTTGAGAAAGCAATCAATAAACAACTAAAAATTGAATCAGCCTCAGTAGATAAAGGTATGGACTAGCAAATGGCTTCAAATGACCTTTTTCTGATTAAGATGGGATGAAAAAGACAAAATTATAGGTTTTCTCTGTTTCCTGTCCTACTGATTTTCCTCCCCTTCTTCCCTGAAGGAAATATTCCTTGAGAGAAAAATTGTTTTATATATCTCTCCTTCCTGATCCTTTTATAGGAGACTTCAAAGGAAGTTGGTGGGCTGGCTATTTAACTGATACATCGTTCATTTCCTTTACCTTGTGTAAGGCACAGCATAGTGAAAAGCAAGATCTTTCTAAACTAACTGTTTGTCTAAAATTGCAACCTAGAAATTGAATTTCACTAATCATCCTTACATGTTTTGGAAAGAAAGCAAGTAAAAGATCTAATTTTTGGCTTATTTAAAATACAGCCTAACCAGGCAGTGGTGCAGTGGATAAAGCATCAGACTGGGACACAGCGGAACCACGTTCAAAACCCCGAGGTTGCCAGCTTGAGTGCAGGTTCATCTGGTTTGAGTGCAGGGTCACTGGCTTGAGTATGGGATCATAGACATGATCCCCTGGTAGCTGGCTTTAGCCCTAAGGTTGCTGGCTTGAAGCCCAAGGTCACTGGCTTGATCCCAAAGTCGCTGGCTTGAGCTAGGGGGTCACTCACTCTGCTGTGTCCCCCCTGTCAAGGCACATATGAGAAAGTAATCAATGAACAACTAAGGAGCCGCAACAAAGAATTGATGCTCCTCATCTCTCTCCCTTCCTGTCTGTCTGTTCCTATCTGTCCCTCTCTCTGTCTCTGTCACAAAAAAATAAATAAATAACAGGGTATGTTATGTGTGAGACACCCTCCCCCCAATAACAACAACTATCATTAATTAGACTAGTATAGTATAACTTATGAAAATAAATTAAACTAGACCCTCCTGAAATTGCTGCAGGTAGGATGCATTCATATACAAATTTGTACACATTGTGGTATGAATTTATTTTGAACCCACTATAAGGTCTATACTAGTACCATGGAATATTATTGGCGAATTTATAAGAACATGTTTGGCCTGATCCCAAAGGGGGAAAAGTCTGAAGGATTGAAATTAGTCATATATATTTAGGCAGTCAGTTGATTAGAATGCTGCTTCAAACCAGAAAAAAATTTCTCTACATATAGAAAAGTACTCAATTAGAGAGGGGATTGGTGGTGGAAAGAGACAAGGTTTTAATAAGCATTTAAAGTTGTCAGTTAACTATTAATGATTTCTATATATTGAAACCATCTTAACATAACCAACATAAAAGTGAAAATTGAATCATAAAACCAAGAAATCTAATGTTCTCTGCTAAAAACTCTGATTACTGAAAAACATTAAGATCAATCCCTATTTTCATACATCATGCACAAAACTTGGATGATGGTTCTTTGCTTTAGGGATTCCTATGAGTCCTCAATATGAATTAGATAATCAAAGATAGTTTATGATTTCTATTATGAACCAGTTCTTTTTGTTTTACTTTAAAATGTCCTATCTTTGGAAAACCCAAAATATGGCTGGAAAATATTTATGCTCTAAAACTATAAACTTTATGACAAAAATGTTGAGGTTCATATAAGTTAATCAATTGGAAACTGTGGGATCAAAAGGGAATTATGAGGTTAAACTAAATTGCCCTAGAAAGGTGTCCAATGCGAGCTGTCTTTGTCAATTTAGACCAAATTACTGAGGGGTTTCAAACAAAAACTTTTGTTGTCAAGTTTTATATCCAAGGCAGTTTTCAAAAAGCCATCCTGCTTTTTTTGACAGGAAAGTGAGTGTTTGCTTTCTCTGCCTTTGAATTCTTGTGAAAGTCACTCTGGAATCCTACAAAGAACCTGTGCCGTGGGTGAGCTTGGGAAAGAGCTGCTTACTCATGATGCATTTCCCAGAGAATGGGCTCTTTCTAGGAGGTGGACTCTCTTGAGGGAAAAGAAAAAAAACATTACCTGGGTAATCATTCCTGTCTATGTCTGAGTCTCCTCTTAAGGTGAAGCCGAAGCCAGAAGGGATAGCCTGAGATGCCCACACTCCTTGCAAAATTTGGGAAGCCCTGATGTTTAAGCCATGTTTGTTCCCGTTGTAAATGAACACTTTGCCTCTTTGATCCTGGCCTGCAAAGGGTGCACTGATGGCAACATCTACAAACAAAGAAACGTGAACATATTTTTTAAATAAAGAGGAGTGTTTTGAAATAGAATAAGTACAATCAAAGAGCAGTAGCATGCAGTCCAAAGGGCTTATTAAATTTTCCATGAAAATTTGTAGCAAGAGTAAATGGTTATCTTTTATCCATTCAACATAAAAGGTATAATATTAAACTCTTAATGCCAATACCTGCCAAAGGTACTAATGAATGGCTACTTTTGAGCAAATTTCTATTCATTGTCTCCTTGAACTTCAATCAGAAATCCATTATATGTTAGTTATGAACTTTAAAGCCCTGAAAATGTATGCAAGATTTTGTGTGAGCTTGCATATTATTTTTTTCTGAGAAGAGGGTACTTATAAAACATTCATAAATTCTTAACTTAAAGAACCACAACTCTAAACTAAGAATTTAACACTTTTATTGCAAACATTGAAGTAGCCTTTCAGCTGACATTTACAGACCAATTAAAATTCAGTATTACCTATATATAACCCATATAGGTTAATCAGAAGGCTATATATACTTGCTAATATTTGAACACATATGTATTTATCTTGACTTGGTACATATATAGAAGATTCTCTAGTTCTCTTTGACTCACTAAATCCAAATATCAATTTTAAAAAAACAACTATCTTTATTTAGAGCTATTATATGACATCTTAAATCAACATGAAAAAATTTCCATGTAACACCTATGTTAATCAAAACATATAAATTTTAAATTGCCTTGAGATTTTTGACAGTTTATTAAAAAACCAACTGCATCACACACACCACAGTGAATACTTCAAAATGTCCATGCAACAGTAACACTGAATTATGACACAGACACAATTTCCACACACTGGTGTAAATTACCATTGTATCCATCTTGATTCAGGTCTCCTAAGTGTGCCACAGCACTACCAAATCTTCCAAAAACCTCCATGCCTGCGAACACCTGCGGGTCTTCAAAGATGAGAGCACTCACTTGCATGTACAGGTAAACTTGACCCACTTCTCTAGGGTTGCTCTCAAATTCACGTTCCATAAAGAGAGGGGCCCCAATCAGTATGTCATCCATTCTGTAGTGAACAAAGAAGAAGGTCAGCACACTAGCAGACATAAGATCTTTTCTGATACATTTTAAATCAACCAAGTCAGTACATTTCCACTGGTATTTTTCCTTTTGCAAGGGACATTTTACAATCGTCATTTTTTAAAATTGTTTTGTTATGTCTATGAAATAGAATGCTGCAAGAAAATAATAGTTGTTAAATGATCTCATTGAACATTGTAACTATGATAGAAGTAACTACTTTAAGAAAATCACAGGTATTTCACCTTTTCAGCTTTGAGTGCATTTCCAGAAACTGTAGATATACAAGTAAAACATATCTAGAGGACCTAAATAGATTTTTCTAAAAGTAGATTACAGGTTTCCAAAATGTATATATTTAAATCATGAATTTTTTCTTGCAGTAATGAGGCGTAAAATAAATTTGTCTTCCTATTTCATATAAATAAAACAGAGACCAGACAGGGTTATTGTACAGGCTAGAAAAATAGAAAATAAAATTTTCATCCCAGAAGAAAATTTAGTTATTTTTTGTAAGTGTAGATATTATACCATGAAACTAAAAGATAATTTTTAAGGTTAAAAAAATTCTAGAAACAGATACCTAACCAAATTATTTAGAGATAAAGACATAACAACCAAGAGAATAAAAACCAAAAATAGTTAAAGGCATTTCCCTCACAGAGCCAGATGGCAAAAAGGAATAGAACAGAGCCTTCTAAGCTATTTTGGGTTTTAAAAACAAATGCATGTATTATTTTTATTTAAAACACTTTAAGATAAATCACATCAACCAAAGTTCATAATTTGATCTGTACTAATGACCTCTACTAAAATTTATCTGAAGACACCCCTATTCTAGGAAATGCAGTAATGTGAAGAATGACTTCAGATGGAAATCCAAATCTGCATTTGGCTTTTATATCTCTGTAGATTAGGTAATATGTAAAAGTTTGCCAAGCAAAATAATTGCTAAAATATCATCATTAATCTAAAAGTCAGGGATGAAGTGAGAACAGTTACTGAAAGAATACACCTCTTTTATAGTAACATGCAAGACATGTCAACATCAATCTGACCCTCCCTCCAACTTCTTGCCTTTCTTGTGGTTTAGCTACTGTCTATTTTTCAGTATGATTCAATAGACATCCTGTGTACTGTCTATATTTAAGATCCTGTAGTAAGTGATTTAAAGAATACAATGAGTATTAGGTCAACCCTGTTCTTAATTAACTTACAAGTGAGGTCAGATTGCTACTTATATAACTATCAACAAGGCAGAGTAAGAAAAGGTATGAGTGATCCAAACTAAATGCTAAGGATTCCAGACAGGGAAAGAGATGATACTCGGAGAGTGTTATGGGAGACTCAGGGAGGAGAGGGCATTGAACCCGGGTGGGATTCTGACATGTAGATCTATAGGCAGGCTTTTCAGATGGTGGTGCTGTGAACCAAGCAAGTGTCCCTGAGTGAAGTTAGGTAACAGTGGGTGGCCCAAGAAAGCTTTATGCTAGTAGGATGCCTATAATTTTAATTAGAAAAGTAAAGTATACAAAGAATTCTTAAAACTCTGGCCCTAACCAGTTTACTCAGTAGTAGAATGTCAGCCCCGGCATGTGGATGTCCTGGATTTGATTCCCAGTCAAAGGCACTCAAGAGAAGCAACCATCTGCTTCTTCACCCCTCCCCACCTCACTGCCTCTCTCTTTCTCTCTCTCTCTCTCCTTCTCTCTCTCTCACTCTCTCCCTCATTAACTCCCTCTTTCCCTCCCTCTTGTGGCCATGGGTTGAGTTGTTTGAGTTCATCATCCCTGGGCGTTGAGGATGGTTCTGTGGTGCCTCTGCCTCAGGTGCTAAAAATAGCTCGGTTCCAAGCATGGCCCCAGATCAGAAGAGCATCAGCCCCAGACGGGGGTTGCCAGGTGAATCCCAGCTGGGGCACATGTGAGTATCTGTCTATTTACCCTCCTCTCACTTGGAAAAGAAAAAAAAGAATTCTTAAAACTCAATAATATGAAATAGCAATAATATTATATAACAATGTACAATATTGTAATTATATATTATTGTTATATAAAATCAATTTTATATTAATATAATTTAAACAATAAGAAAACCCATTAAAATTGGTCAAAAGATATAAATAGACACCTTATCAAAAACGATATACAGATGGCAAATAAGCATTTCAAAAGATGTTCAATATCATTTGTCATTAGAGAATTGGAAATTAAAACAATAAGGTACCACTATACACCTATTAGAATGGCCAAAATCCAAAACACTGACAACACCAAATGCTGACACAGATGTGAAGCAACAGAAACTCTCATTCCCTAATGGTGGGAATACAAAATGGCACAGCTACTTTGCAAGACATTTTGGCGGTTTCTTACAAAATGAAACACTCATACCACATGATCCAGCAATTACACTCCTTAACATTTACCAAAATGAATTGAAAGCATATAACACAGAAAGTTGCACATGACTGTTTACAGTTTTATTCATAACTGAGAAAACTTGGAAGCAACCAAGAGGTTTTTCAATAGGTCAATGGATAAACAAATTGTGGTATATTCAGACAAATTCTGACAACATCAATGCTGGTGAGGATGTGGAGCAATAGGAACTTCCATTCATTGCTGGATAAAATGCATAATGGTACAATGACTTTGAAAGGCAATCTACTGGTTTCTTACCAAGCTAAGCATAGGTTTACCATATGATCTCACAATCGCTCTCCTACGTAGTTGTAGTTACTCAAAGAAGTTGAAAATTTATATCCACCGGAAAACCCTATAATTGTCCCAAACTGGGAGAAGCCAAGATATCCTTCAATAAGTGAATAGATAAACAGACAATTGGTATATCATACAATGGACTGATTTTCAGCAATAAAAAGAAATGAACTATCAAGCTACAAAACAACAGGGAGGAACTTTAAATATATATTGTTAAGTGAAAAAATCCAGTCTGAAAAGGTTAAATGCTGTGTGATTTCATGTTTATGACATTTTGGAAAAGGCAAAACTATAGAGACAGTAAAAAGATCTGTAGTTGGCAGAGGATGGTTAGGCAGAAGGATGCACAGGTAAAGCACAGAACATATTTAGGGCAATGAAACTATTCAATATGATACTTTACGTGGATACATGACATTAGGCATTTGGCAAAACTCACAGAACCTACTACATAGAAGGAACCCTAATGTGCCCTATGACTTTAGTTAATAATGTATCAATATGGGTTTAATATGCTGTAACAAATGTACCACACTAATGGATAATGCTAATAGGAACACTGAGGGTGGAGGGGAGAAGGAGCTTGTATGAATTTGCTGTAGTTTGGGCTCATTTTTTCTGCAAATCCAAATCTGTTCTAAAAAAAAAAGTTTATTAATTAAATAAAAATGATCATTGAAAAAGTAAGTTGAGCACAGAGAACAGGAGAATAACATGAGTTTTGACATCATACTGATCCAGATTTTAAATTTGGCTTTTAGTAACTAGCTGTGTCATATTGAACAAGTCACAATACCTCTAAAATGTGGATAGCAATAAGCTACTTCATTAGATACATTATTTATGATCTCTCTCTGTCTGTCACCTTCCAAATGTGCATACACACCCACAGGTTATATTGATACAATAGTAATTAATAAGTGATAAATATTATGAAGGCATTGGGCTGGCCATTGATGGGCATATACAATATTTCACATTATTATAATACAAACAGAAAGAGTTCCTGTTAAAAAGAAATGCATTGTCCTTTTCCATCCCCTGATTTGTAGAAGCCAGGAAGAGGTGAAACACAACTTTGGGATCGTCAGGGGCCTTAGGGACTTTTAGAAAAGGCTCTCACTGTCTATCCACAGCAGAGAAGTAATACGTGGGTGAAAAGACACAAACCTGGAAGAAGGAAGTTGGAGGTGGTAAAAGGCAGGCCCATGGAATAGCTATTATTTGAATTTCAGATTCCGAAACATAAATTGGATTACTATATTTAGATAAAACTTCTTTGAATATTTCAGATATATTTACTTTTCAAAAAATTGCCATTGCTTGCAATCTTGGTGTGCTCCATCCAGGCAGAGTGGAAAGTATGGAGAGGGGCCACTGTAGCTCCGGGTCTTCCCCTGCAGGAACCTGGTTGCCTCTCTTTCTGTTATCATTATTGCCAGTATGGAGAGGCATTTGCTAAACAATGAGTTGTGTGAGCTGCTGCCTAGCAGTTCAAAGACATCTAAAATCACTGGTTTCCTATTGCAGAGACGGAGGGGGCCATTTTCTTCTCCTATAAAGCAGGGAAAATACTCATATAATTGGTCCCTGAGCATATAAATATGGCATGGGACTGACGCTATTGGCCACTGCATTTCTCACTGCCAACACTGAATTATAGAAATAATTATTTGACCAGCAAACTCAAGGAATCTTTGGATTTTTTGAGTATTATGACAGCACTGATTTATTTTCTTAGGAATACATTTTCCTAGATATTTAATTGTAAGTCTTTTAGAGTGTTCTAAACAGCAAAGAAAGAGAAAGATATTTGTTCTTAATTTTCAAAAAAAATATTTTAATGTTTATTTTATTGATTTGAGAGAGAAAGGAAAGTAGAGAAAGAGACAGAGACAGGAAATTTGATTTGTTTCTGTGTGCGCCCTGACCAGGGATCAAACCCCTGTGCCTTGGGACAATGCTCTAGACAACCAAGCTACCCAGCTGGGGCCATTTGTTCTTACTTTATAATTGTGTTCTCATAAGGTTGAGAGACAATAACTGTCTTAGATTAACTTGGTACAATGTGCCTTGCAGGATATTATGCCCTTAGTGTCAATATTTTTTATATTAGCAATGCCACATAAGAGTAACAGTATATACTATTGTTTAGACTGATTTTGTTTAGTCTTTGTTTGCAGTTCATTTGTGGATTGCGAAATCAATTTAATGGGTCTTGACAAGATACTTTTTAAAATAAAAACAGATATAATAGAAAATATCAGAGTACATAAATTACATATGATAAGGCTAAATATTGTTCCATGAAACTTTTGTTTCAGTTGTGTGTTTGTATACTAGGTTGCAATGTCAAATGTATTTTGTACTATGAACCATGAGGCAAATAAGCAAAAAACATTGAAAACCACTGTAATAAGCTAGATGAGCTAATTAGGGTATTTAAAAATTTGTCAAATTCTGTTTTTAAATATATACAATTCAAGTATAAATTTTAGAAAATTTATGGGTAAGGATGTTCTTCATTGACCTTCTGATAAAGTAGCTATAGGCTGAATGCTTATTATTATTATTATTCAATGAGAGGTGGTGATGTAGCAACAGACTCCCCCATGCCCCACGACCCCAGCCCAGGTCCATCACACACTAGGGGGTGATGCTTTGCCTATCTGGGGCATTGCTCTGTTGCTCAGCAACTGAGCTTTTCTTAGTGCCTGAAGTGGAGGCCATGGAGCCATCCTCAGTGCCAGGGGCCAACTCACTCCCATTGGGCCATGGTTGCAGCAGAGGAAGAGATAGAGGTAGATAGAGATAGAGAGACAGAGAGAGAGAGAAGTGAGAGGAGCGGTGGAGAAGCAGATGGGTGCTTCTCCAATGTAACCTGACTGGGAATTAAACCTGGACATCCACATACTGGGCTGACACTCTACCACTGAGCCAAATGGCCAGGGCTGCTGAGTGCCATCTTGAGAGAATATGTATATAGTAACAAACTGGGTGATAAACATATATATATATAAAACAATGATGAAGAAATAGTATTAATGATCAGGTGTTCACTAAAAACTATCTTCTGTCTGCTTGGGTCATATTGGTTGTTTGGGTGAGATCTAAAATATTATGTAAAGGTATTTTATAAAAGTAGAATATTTGTGCTAAATTTCATTTTATCTGAAATGTCTAACATTAAAGTATAGTTTTCTTTAAACCTCTGTATAGCTTTCACACAGTTTTTATTTGTCTTTTTTATGTCTAAATTCACTCTAATAATAATACTATGCAAAGCTCAATTCAACATCCTTCATATGTTGTTTGAAATGGAAATCAATAATATGTTTCTGAGAAGGTGAGAGAACCCATCAATGAGAATATTCAGTATGAAAAATCTGAATTCAAGTTTTCTGCAACCAAATGATGTTAATGTGTGATTTAGCATATACCTTTTCTGTTTCTTTTTTCTCAGTAGTACATATCACATGGTAATGCCCCTATTTTCAGAATGTAGTTATTTTTTAAAATAATGCATATTAGAAGACTGTATACTAGAGTTGATACCTAATCAACTTAATTCTTACATGATAGGCAAGAACTAATATAGCTTATCAATTATATTACAGATCAATTTAATTTCTAATCTCTTTGTTTTAGTTTTCTATATTTTCTACTTATTTCAATCATAATACCTCCTGCATGAGAAAACATACTTGGCCTAAATCTCGCACCAAAACAGTCACCCAAAGCTGCTTCCTTTTAAGTAAATATTTTCTAAAATGCTCTCAAGTTGACTAACTGCTAAAAATCTCTTTATTTCCCTTTGGCCTGAATGAGGCTAGAAACAATCCAATGGATTAAATTGTAATTCTGTGAATTTCTGAAATAGTATAAATAAGTTTCAAAAGACATTAGAAAAAAATAAAAGATTTGCTTTCTTGGGCTCAAGATGAAAAATTCCATCTCCATTTGTTGTTAAGTTTGTCCAGAAATTCCTGACGGAGTTTACACTGACAGGGTTTGCAGCTCTGGCTATTTTAAGATAACTAAACTGAAGTTAATTTCATCAGCTTTGTTTACATTTCTAAAACAGTCACAGGCTTGACAATATCAACCACCAACCAGCGTACACACAACTGTTTGGCCTAACTTTTGGAGTCCACACATAATACCTGGAGATTATTTTAAATAAAAATATTTTGAGGAAAAATTGTCAACAATTTACTCATTTGATAACATTACTTAATGACACTGCCCCCCCCCATGTTGCGATTTCAGAACATTTGTAGTATAATGGATGGAAAAGATGACGTATGCTATCAAAGAATGTTCACTAGGTAACCTCATTCACAATAATACTTCACGAGTTCTTAGCTGGAGAAAGGAAAGTCTACTCCAGTCACACAGAATGTGGGGAATCTTAACTTATGAACCATGAACAATCAACTAGTGGAGCGATGTCTGTAATCCTACTCTGAGTCACTGCATATCATCCACTTAGGCTCAGGGTTTCAAAGAAGAGATGTAGGCCACAGACAGATCGGGGGAAAGTAGGTGACAAGCAGTGACTCAGAGTAGGACTAAGGACATCACTCAGTGATATGTATTTGGGTAAAAATTAAAACTCAAATCTAGTGCTGAGCTCTTCTGAGTGATGCATGCTCATTCATATTTCCTTGATAGCTGGTAAATGCTGGGAAATCTAGAAAGGGTTTTGTCAATTTTAAAAATATTGTAGGAATAATAGACTAAAATTATTTATGAATCATAACCAATGGCTCAGTAAACTGTATCAGATTAGTTTGGCTATTTTAAATATAATCAAATAAACTGATTTTTCTTATATGCCATGACCTTAAAAACTATTTACAACAGAATTTTAAGAAAATGATCAGTCAATTATTTTAGCATAATTAAAGACAATCTTAGGAGTTTTTTTGGTAAAACAACTTTGAAATTATGATTTCATATTTTTATAAAGTAAAAATAATAAAAATTATTAAAATGCACACTTAATATATAGAAATGTAGTTTTTATCAATAGCTAAAATATAGTAAAACATTTCAAACATGGATATATTTTATTCTTCTACTATAACCCTTATTTAAGATTACTAGCATCTATATGTATTCTATAAGTATGTGTACATCTGTATCTATATACATAGAGGTACATAGACTACATCTATGTGTTTTTACATATATGTATATAGAGAGATATATGGGAGGGTAGATAGATGTATATGTGTGTGTATATATATATAAAATCCAAAGAAATTCAATTCACGGAAAGTAGAGTGGTGGTTACCAGGGGTGGGATGGTGGGGGAAATGGGAAGATATTGGTCAAAGGTACTGAGTTGAAGTTATATAGAATGAATAGGTCTAGAGATCTAATGTATACCATGCTGACTTTAGTTATTAATACTGTATTGTATTCTGGAAATTTGCTGAAAGAGTAGATCTCAGTGCTCTCACTTCCCCCCCTCTACACACGCACGGATCGCATTGTTGGATGGCTACAGTGGGATCACATAAATGAAATGCTAATTACCTTGAACACAATGATCATTTTGCCATCTATGTATTTTTATATCAAAACATCATGTTGTATACCTTAAACATATATAATTTTATTGTAAAAAAATGAAAATAAAAGAGGTTACTGGGCTTCTTCAGTGACAAATATACTAATTTATCCTATTTCCCAGCTTTTAAAAGTGAGAGTCATGTCATCATTTTACTCATTTGTTTGATTGAAAAGTCCTACTACAGATGATAAATCCCTGAAGACTGAAATTCTTTACTTTATAGAGCTTAATAATGTGTTCTCTATATACAGTGAAACAAACAAGCAAGCAAACGCACAAACATAAAACCTTGGGTAAATTAGCGGAAGGTCCAAGAACTAATCAAGACATTTCCCCTAATTAGTGTGTGATCTTGAGCAATTAACTTAACTTCTGTGCCTCAGTTTCTTCATGAGTGAATTTTAGGTCATTTCACTAGATTGTAGTACTGATGGTCATATGTTATTAGACATATCACACATGAAGGTCATTGGGAAGGAAAAATTGCTAATTATATATGATAAAAACTTTGTTGCTTAACAACAAATTATAAGATTCTATAAGAGTTTCCATGAAGAATGAGTTTTCTACATTTGGAGCTGCTGACATACTGGGGGACCAAATATGTAACATCTGGGCAAACTTGGAGTTAAGGATTTGTGTTTGCTGCAAATCTTATGCAGCCTTGGGATCTCTGCTGAAAATCTGGCCAGCAGTTGAGAATGACAAAAACACTCTTTCACAAAATGAGGCCACATGTGTCTGTCTTGGAGCCATCACAGGAGGTTAAGAAAAGTCACTGACACTTGATTTACTGCTCTTCTTTTCTTGTTCTGCTAAGACTTTTCAAGGACTGCCCATATCTCTGCCCAGATGGGTTGTTTCATACCTTTCCTGAGAATGAGTACCCATTTAGGGAGGTGAGGACACTGGTTGTCGCTCTTACTGGTGGTTTCAGACCCCCATTCTGGAATCAAGTATAAACCCCAGACCACAATATGCCATGCTCTTCCTATTTGTATCTGTTTGAAAGCCAAAAATATCAATAATTATTCTAGAAATACAGGTGCTGCAGAGATGATGGTAAACTATATCTTCATTATTGTAATTTCAGATTTCACATGACTTGTCTATCTCTATTTGAGATGAAAGATTTTCAGTGGCGTCTATTGCTTACTCTTTATACAGGTCTTGATCGACTTACGACCTATGCAACTTACGACCATTCAACTTTGCGACCACAATCGCTAGCCACGACTGCTCCACGTCTGGCAGAGCAAACGTTGCCCAGCTTGGCGTATGATAGTGCGGACCAGCTTCCGGCAGCACTTTGCAATTGGGAAAATGTTTCCTATGGTATTTTTTACACCTTTATTTTGTATTTTGGTATGCACCAGTATTTTGTAATTTTGTATGTTTTGCAAATATTAAACCAGTTGTACTGGTAATGCAGTGTTTTACTTAAACCTGACGAATGTAAAAATAAGAAACAAAATGGTGTAGAGATGATACAAATGGCATAAAATGAACATAGAAATTATGATATATAACAATAATGAAAGAAAATTATGTTAAATATGACTTAAAATTTTTTATAACATCATTTCACAGTACTGTACATATAGCCTACTCAACTTACAACCAAATCGTGTTATGACCGGTCTGTCGGAACCAATCGTGGTTGTAAGTCGAGCACTAGCTGTAATAGGACCTTGAATTTACACAACATCTAAATAATTAAAAACAGAAAATTGCATACAAATGGAAAATCTAGGGCACTTTATTTTTTATAATAGCTATATTAGGATAATGGACAAATTTTCAATGCAGTATGAGGAATTCATACTGAGTTCATTTGTGTCCTATAAAATGCTGTGTGACTCCCAGAGGAGAAGCCCTTGTGCTTGTTCTCTTACCATTTGTTGACAGAAATGTATCTACACATATCCCAAAGACCACTGTGGGACTTGTTTTCCCTCAAGAAGGCACGCCTGAAATCCGGACAACATGAAATGTTTTGGACTCAAGTTCTTCAGCCATTTTCTTTCTAAATTACTCAAAGGCTCTGATAACAAATGCAGTTTGTCCAGGTTGGAAATTATGAATGGTGGTCCTAATTGTTACTTTTTTTTCACATCTCAGACAGTTGAAGAATAAAGCAACACGATTTAAAGTTATCTGCTTCCAGGATAAGATTGACATTCAAATATACCATTAAGACCTATCCAGAGTTCAGCCAAGTCTACTTCCAGCCACTGCCATTGCTCTGGTCTAAGCCCCAGTTATGCCTCACCTGGCTTCTGGCAAAGATCTTCCAGAAGGCCAGTGCATGGAGGGAGAACACTTACTAAAACTGAAGTTGAAGCAAGCCACTGCCTCACTTAGAATTGCCCACGGCTCACGAGATGAGTGTCCTTGGAAACAGATTCATTCTATTCTTCTTGTGGCAGAGTCAGGGTGGCACTGTGTAAAGCACAGTAGATGCAGGGCTCACAACCCTGCTCCCCAGGGCCCTCTCTTTGCGCCTTTGATGTTCTGCCTCTGGAAATTTCAACAGACTTCCCCATCAATCCACATGCTTGCAGCCTTACTCACTTCAGGTCTTTCCTCAACTATAACAGATTTAAATCACACCCCTCCCAATATTCCCCATAACCTGCATTTTTCTTTTTATTGTAATTTTAATTAATCAATTAAAATATTTAATTTATTGTTAACATGGTTTCAAATGTCCCACTCAATATCACACCCTCAATACCCTGCATTGTGCCCCTCATGCCCCATGCAAAATCTATTTCCATTCCCATTTCACCCTTTTACCCTGTCCCCCACCTCCAGTCCCCCTTTCACTCAGGGATTTCTAATCTACCCTGTTATCTGTATCTAGGTGTGATGTATATATAATTTGGCTAGTCCCTTCACCTTTGTTGATCCTGTCCACTCATCCCCTTTCCCTCTGACAGCTGTTCTTCTTTTCCTTGTGACACTGCCTCTGTTTCTATTTTGTTCCTCAGTTTATTGTGTTCATTAGATTCCACACATAAGTGAGATCAAATGATATTTGTCTTTCTCTGCCTAGTTTATTTCACTTAGCATAATAATCTCCAGGTTCACCCATGCCATTGCAAAAGATTTCCTTCTTTTTCATGGCCACATAGTATTCCATCATGTATATGTACCATAGTTATTTTATCCACTTGTCCATTGACAAACACTTGGGCTATTTCCAGATCTTGGCTATTGTAAACAATGCTGCAGTAAACATGAGGGTGCATATATTCTTTTGAATTAGTGTTTTAGAATTTGTAGGATATAGTCTTAATGTGGAATAGCTGGGTCACAAGGCAGTTCCACTTTTAATTTTTTGAGGAATCTCCATACTGTTTTCCACAGTGGCTGCACTAGTCTGCATTCCAACCAGCAGTGCAAAAGGGTTCCCTTTTCTCCACAACCTTGCCAGCACTTGTTATTTGTTGATTTGTTAATGAACGCCATTCTGACAGGTGTGAAGTAGTGTCTCATTGTGGTTTTAATTTGCATTTCTCTGATGATTAGTGATGTTGAACATTTTTTCACATTCCTATTGGCCATTTGTATGTCCTCTTTGGAGAAGTGTCTATTAAGGTCCTTTGCCCATCTGTTAATTGGATTGTTACCATCCTGCTGTTGAGTTTAGAAATTCTTTATAAATTTTGTTTATTAACCCCTTATCAGATGTATCAGTGAATATGTTGTTGCATCTTTATTTTGTTAATGGTGTCTTTTGCTGTGCAAAAGCTTTTGACTTTGATGTGATCCCATTTGTTTATTTTGTCTTTTATCTCACTTGCTTGTGAAAATATAGGAGCAAAAATATTGTTATGAGAAATATTGAAGAGTTTACTGTCTATGTTTTCTTCCAAGATTTTTATAGTTTTGTGACTTACATTTAAGTCTTTTATCCATTTTAATTTTCTTTTGTAAATGGTATTATTTGGTAATATAGTTTCATTCTTTTGTGTGTACCAGTCCAATTTTCCCAAAACCATTTATTAAAGAGACTGTCTTTTATTCCATTCTATATGCTTGCCTTCTTTGGCAAATATTACTTGACCATAAAAGTGTGGGTTTATTTCTGAGTTCTCTGTTCTGTTCCATTGATCTGTATGCCTGTTCTTATGCCAGTACCAAGCTGTTTTGATTACAATAGCCTGTAGTATCACTTGTTATCAGGAAGTGTGATACCTTCCATTTTGTTCTTAATTTTCAAGATTGCTATGGCTATTTAGGTTCTTTTTTTTTGGTTCCATATAAATATTGGGTACATTTGTTCTAGATCTATAAAGTATATCATTGATATTTTAATAGGAATTGCATTGAATCTATAGATTGCTTTGGGTTGAATGGACATTTTAACAATGTTAATTCTTCTTATCCATGAACACAGTATATGCTTCCACTTTCTTTTATCTTCCTCAATTTCTTTTTTCAATGTCTTATAATTTTCTGAGTACAAGTTTTTTACCTCCTTGATTAAATTTATTCCTAGGTACTTTTATTTATTCATTTACTTTGCAATAGTGAAAGGGGTTGTTCCTTAATTTCTCTTTCTGACAGTTTATTGTTAATTTATAAAAATGCCACTGATTTTTTAAATATTAATTTTATATCCTGCCACCCTGCTGAATTCACTTATCAGGTTTAGTAGTTTTTTTGGCTGAGGCTTTAGGGTGTGCAGTGTCATGTCATCAGTAGATAGTGACAGTTTTACTTCTTTTCCAGTTTGGATGCCTTTTTATTTCTTCTTCTTGTCTGATTGCTGTGGGTAGGACTTCCAGAACTATGTTGAATAAGAGTGGTGAAAGTGGGCACCCCTGCCTGGTTCCTGATCTTAAGGGGATTGCTTATAATTTTTGCACATTTGTAGTGACTTTATCTGATTTTGGAATTAGGATAATGCTTGTCTCTAATGATTGTAAAATGAGCTTGGAAGTCTTCACTCCTCTTGAATTCTTTGTAGTAGGTTGAGGATAGGTGTTAGTTCTTTTTGAATTTTTGGTAAAATTAACCTCTGAAATCATCTGGTCCAGGGTGTTTGTTTGCTGGGTGTTTTTTGATAACTGTTTCAATTTCATTTGTTGTAATTGGTCTGCTTGGGTTTTCTGATTCTTCCAGATTGTTTTGAAAAACTACATGTTTCAAGGAATTTATCCATTTTTCCCTGGTTGTCCAATTTTTTGGCATATAGATTAGCACAGTATTTTCTTACAATACTTTGTATTTCTATCATGTCAGTTGTTACTTCTCCTGTTTCATTTCAAATTTTATTTATTTGTGTCCTCTCTCTCTTTTTCTTTATAAGTCTGGTTAAAGGTCCATCAATATTGTTTACTTTTCAAAGAACCAGTTCTTGGTTTCATTGATCTTTTGTATTATTCTTTTAGCTCTATGTCATTTATTTCCTCTCCGATCTTTATTATATCTTTCCTTCTATTTCCTCTAGACTTTATTTGTTGTTCTTTTCCTAGTTCTTTTAGGTGCAAGATTATGTTGTTTATTTGAGTTTTTACTTGCTTCTTAAGGTAGGCCTGTAATGCTATGAACTTCCCTCTCAGCTTGACTTGTGGTGGCACAGTGGCTAAAGTGTTATCCTCGAATGCTGCGGTCACCAGTTCAAAACCCTGGGCTTGCCCTGTCAAGGCACATATAGGAGTTGATGCTTCCTGCTCCTCCCTCCTTTTCCCTCTCTCTCTAAAAAATATGAATAAGTACAATTTAAAAAGTAAAAATAAAGGAACTTTCCTCTAAGGATTGTTTTCACTGTGTCCCATAGATTTGAGGTTGTTGTGTGTTTTCATTTGTTTCAAGAAAATTTTTTATTTCTTCCTTGACCTCATTGTTAACTCATTCATTATTTAAGAACATGATATTTAGCCTCCAAGTGTTTGAATGTTTTTCATTTTTTCTATTGTACCTGTAGTTGATTTCTAGTTTCATTATGGTCAGATAAGATGCTTGATAAAATTTCAATTTTCTTAAATTTACTGAGACTTGTTTGTGTCCTAAAATGTGGTCTATCCTAGAAAATGTGCCATAAGCACTTGGAAAGAATGTGTATTATGCTACTTTAGGGTGAAATGTTATGAAGATATCAATTAAATTCAGTTGATGTACTGTATTGTTTAAGGCTGCTGTTTTTTTTATTGATTTCCTGTCTGGAGGATCTATCCATTGATGTCAGTGGGGTATTAAAATCCCCTATTATTGTATTACTGTCAGTCTCACCCTTTATGCCCATCAAAATCTGCTTTATATATGTAAGTTTACTTACATTAGGTGCATAAATATTTGCAATGGTTATATCCTCCTGTTGGATTGTTCCTTTTATCATTATGTAGTGATCTTCTTTGTCCCTTACTATAGCCTTTGTTTTAAAGGCTATTTTGTCAGATATAAGTATTGCTATCCCAGCTTTTTTTATTTCCATTTTCATGGAATATTTTTTCCATCTCTTCACTTTCAGTCTATATTTATCTTTTGTTCTGAGATGAATCTCTTATTGATAGCATTTATACAGGTCTTGTTTTTTTTATCCATGCAGCTACCCTATGTGTTTTGATTGGATCACTTAATCCATTTACATTTAAGGTTATTATTGATATGTACTTACTCACACTATTTTATTCTTTAAACCTATAATTCTCTCTTTTGATTTCGTTTTCTTTTTTCCTTTCCTCTTCTTATAGCTGGCCCATCAACATTTTTTGCAGTACTGATTTGGTGTTAATCAACTCCTTGAGCCTATTTTTGTCTGTGAAGCTCTTTATTTCTCTTTCAATTTTAAATTATAGCTTTGCTAGATAGAGTAGTCTTGGTTGTAGGTTCTTGTTTTACATCACTTTGAAATCCCTTCTGCTTCAAGTGTTTCTATTGAGAAGTCAGATGTCATTCTTATGAGGGCTTTTCTGTAGGTAGTTAACTGTTTTTCTCTTGCAGATTTTAGGATTCTTTCTTTGTCTCTAAACTTTGGCATTTTAATAATGATGTGTCTTGGTACGGGCCTCCTTGGAATTATCTTTAATAGGACTCTCTGTGCTTCTTGAACTTGTGTGACTTTTTCCTTCATCAGATTAAGGTAGTTTTGGCTATGATTTTTCCAAATAAGTTATCTATCCCTGTTTGTTCTCTTCTCTTTCAGGAACCCCTATAATGTAGATGTTGTTTCTTTTCATGTTGTTGCAGAGGTCTCTTAGAGTATGCTTAGTGTTTTTGAGCTACTTTTCTTTTTGTTTCACTTGTTTTTATCTTGTCCTCTAAATCACTGACTCAGTCCTTTACTTCATTCAGCCTATTATTGATTTCTTCTAGTACAGTTTTCATTTCTGATATTGTATTTGTTATTTCTGACTGGTTCTTTTTTATGATTTCAATGTCTTTTTTAATGCTTACTATTTGTTTAATTTTTCATTGTGATCACCCATTGTAGCTTTAAGAGTTTTGAGCATACTCGTAACCACTATTTTAAACTCTGCATCTGGTAGTTTGGCTACTTCCATTTCATTTAGTTTTTTTCTGGGAGGTTTTCTTATTGATTCATTTCTTTGCCCATTTTGTCTGTGTATTAGGTAGCTCTACTCTGACTTTCAAATTTGTTGTGGTGTCTTTATGAGGAAGAAGGGTTTGATGGTACTGGCCTCCAAGCCAACTGAGTTCCTTGCTCTAGGAATGCTTCTAGAGTGTTAATTTACCCTTTGCTGTATGTGAATATTAAGTGCAGTTGGCTCTTTCCTGAGTGAGGTCATCTCTTCAGGCTGGCTGGCTCTAAGGGTCAGCCTTGATCATATATATTAAACTCTGTGCAGTGTCTGTCCTATTGGGTGAATTTATTCTCTGCTGTGTCTGGTGCCTGCTGGATTCCTCCTTGGGCATGCCACTTGTGTAGCTAGCTGAGTCTAGTGTTGGTGCAGTCTGCCAGCCACTACTGGTTGTGTTGGTTCTGGGTCCTCTTGGGCAGGTTAGGGTATGGTTGGTGTCAACAGTTGTGTGTAACCCACCATGGGCTACCTATGTGGTTACTGCTCCATTTGCTGTTTGTGTCTGCATGTTATGTGCCTGGGTAGTGTGGGAGAGGCCAACCTGTGTATAAGAATCAGCTTCCCCCTGCTTTGAGCTGATAGCAGCTCTGTAAAAGGGCCCAAGCTCCTTAAGATTTGACTCCATATTTTAGCTGGTCTACATCCTCTTGCAGCTGCCTGGTCTCCCCACAAATTATTCTGTAGAAAGACTACAATGTGGGTGTAGACTGGCCTCACCCCACCAACCCCTCTACAGGTGGCAAGCTTGGTGGTTTAGGGCTGCTGAGGTTGGGAATACAATCTTAGTGGGACCCCCTATTTCAGTGGTCTCTTGGTCAGGAGCTCACTATGGAGAATGTGGCTTCTATTCCAGAACCTAATCTCAGACACTGTTGGATACTCTATTTTTCCCCCGTGAGGAGAGCAGCAGGTTCAGTTTGGGTGGGGCCAGTAGTCCCTCCTGCAGAAGTTCTTCAGCTGGGGAGCCCCTGGTCTCAGAGAGGAAGACCAAGAGAGTCCTCCACTGGGGCTGACTGTTTCCTCCAAGAATGTGGCTAAGACCCTTGATCAGTCTCAACAATTGTCTCCAAGGAATCTACACCTTGAGTGTCTGTGCTCCAAGCCTCTCTACTTTCCCCCTGTGGAACCTAGCCAAGCAGAGCAAGATATGCAAGACCCAGGTCGCCCGACTGTGATGCTCCACTCAGACCAATGTGCATACAAACCTCTCTGCAGGTGCTGACCACAGAAAGCAGAGCTCATCTCAGCTGGACCTGGTGCCTGACAAGCCCTCTGTTTGGACACACCACCAGCAAGGGTTGTTGGGTCCTGCTCCAATGCTCTCCACAGCTGGCTACTGGATGTACCACCTTTGGCCTTGCTGGAGTGAACCCAGGGCAGACCAGTGCAGGACACTGCCTTTGACTGACCCTCAGCAACCTTCTTGGAACTATAAGAGAACCAGAGTTTGTGGCTGCCTCTGCTGGGCTTAGGTGCACATGGAAATACGAAGCCACAGACCTAGTCTGGCTTTTACTGGGCCTAGAGCAAGTCAGCAAAAAGCCCAAGGTTCCCTGAGAGCTGCCTCCTGCTGCCTCTGTCTGCTTTTTGGGATTGGCCACTAGGAGAAAATAAAAACCCACCTCTGGTAGAGTCTAGAGCCTGGGCCAATTCAGCAAGTAGGAACATTAGTAAGTGTGGCTTCTGTCTTTCAGCCCCGTGTTTCAGTCTGTCCTGACTTTTTCACAGACTTTTCAGTAGGGTGTGGCCACTAGGAGTCTAGTGGGCATGGCCTCTGACCCAGAGATGTGCTCTGCCCACAGTCTTGACAGTTTCTACTGAATCTCCTGTAAGGTGGAAGCACTAGTCATATTTTCAGAAGTATGTGGAGAAAGCTCTAGTCTCAACACCGGAAAACTGGGTCATACATACCCCCTGCTTCCTGGCTTACTTCTCAGAACAGCCCAATTTCCATAGGATGGGGCAGGAGAGATTCCCAAGGGCCAGGCAGTTTCTTTCCCCCAGACTGATGCCACGTGAGGGGGATCCACCAAAAAAAGATGGTGACTGAAGTATTAGAGAATGATTCATCTTGCAGTTCTGGTGGTCATCCCGCACAGTGTCTCTCTGTGGGCCACCAACTTCACAGTCTTCTCACACAACTCTTGTCCTCTTAGCCTCTCCATCAGAACTCCAGATAAGCAGTTGTAAACAGGATTTCCTTCATGGGCCCTTTAAGATGGTGCCTGTAACTCTGAGAACTCCAGGCTCTTTCTTGAAGACAGAAACCTTGTCTCTTTTTACCCCCAAATGCTATGTGGGCTCCTCTTCTAAGCTTTGGTGCTCTATGTTGGGGCACCAGGCCTGGGGCTTAGGACCCTCCTCTCTCAAGACAAACCTCCTCGCAGTGAGATTCCTTCTGGATTCTCCATCCCACTCACTCCTGTGAGCTGGCAGCCCTGTTTGTGTCTGTTCTTCCTACCATCTCTGTATGGCTCTGTGACTCCTTGGTAATGCACTCCTCTTCCTTTAGTCCAAAGTTAGTTTTTCAAGATGATTGGTTTTCAATTTAGTTGTAATTCAATTTGGTCCTGGAGGTGGCAGTTGGAATATCTGCCTACTCTACTGCCTCAATATTCATTCGCCTAGATAACTTCTTCTAAAACAGTCCTGAGCTGTCTTCTGGTTTCATATACAACATGCTGCAAACTCACTACTCTCATCTTGCTGATCAGAATTAGAATGCAGGTTTGTTATAAGAAGATGTAACTCAGGAACAGCCAGTTGATACAGAGATACAATGTTTGGGAAAGGGTACGAAGCTTCCATGTTCTCACCAGGCAGGCCACTGTCCACCAAATTCCTCGTTTTCATCAACACAGAAGCTCTTGTCTTATTTTTATAAGTTTAAGTAATACACTTTATTTTTTAGAGTAGTTTTAGATTTAAAGCTAGATTGAGAAGAACATACAGACTTTCCATATATTCCCCTCTCCAACCCCACATGCAGAGCCTCCCCTTTATCAACATCCCCACCAGAGTGGGGCATATGTTACAATGAATGAACCTGCACTGACACATCCTAATCGCCCAAGCCCATATTTACAATAGGGTTCACTCTTTGTGTTGTACATTCTATCAGTCTTGACAAATGTATAATGACATGGATCCACCAGAAAAGAACAATTTCCCTGTCCTAAAAATCCTCTGTGCTCAACTTATTCATCCTCCCTTTTCTTGCTAACTCCTAGTAAACTGCTAATCTTATTACTGTCTCATAGTTTTGTCTTTTACAAAATGTCATAAAGTTGGAATCATATACTATGTAGCTTTTCATATTGGCCTCTTCTACTTAAAATATGCACTTAAGTTTCCTCCATATCTTTTCATAGCTTGATAGTTCATTTCTTTTTAGCCCTGATTAATATTCCATTGTCTGGATATAACACAGTTTATTTACACATTGGCCTGCTGAAGGAATCTTGGTTGCTTTCAGCCCTTTTGTTTATGTTTTACATAGAGCTCATCATGATCTAACATACTCTTTACTTGTTTATCTTTTGTTTGTAGCTTCTATACTCCTGCCCCCAACTCTAGTAGAACCTTGATGAGCATAGGGGTTTCTATTTTGTTCTCTGCTATATTTTAGCACATAGAACAGTGTTAGTGTATAATAGATGCTCACAGATATGTTTAACAAAAAAATAAAACAATATTTTCCAAAAGGTAAAAAAGTTACTAAATATTTCTCCAATCATATGCCACCACAAAATGTATAAAGCACATTTCTAACTGTACAAGGTCTGCTAAGGTCTGTCAGTGATGAATCTGAAGTACTTTGTCCAGGTCCTGGAATACAGTCAGGATTCTTCAGATATTTGCTTTACACAAAAATGTGAGCCCCATGAGAAGAGAAGGTTATTCTGCCTGTTTACTACTATATTCTGGGCACTGAGAACAATGCCTCACACACAGTAGTTGCTCCCACAATATTAATGAGATGGATAATCATGATGTTTGCCTCAATTTATTGGTTTTCTTATCTGACCATTTGTTTTATCTCCCAGGTGCTTTTAGTGAATCAAAGAGATGTTTAATAATTATTTTTGAAGTAAAGACTTAAACACAAACATCACTTATCATGTTGTATGGTCCAAGCTGAACTTTAATTTACTGCCACAATCTGAAAAAAATAACATCATTATTTCATCTCTTCCACGGGTTTACTAGTATGTCAGTTAAAGCAGTATCAAGAAGAAAAATATTTTTTAAAAGAGAAAGAGAAAATATATTTACTTATCTGTAAATGTTTTATGAATGTATCATTGGCTAAAGAGTGAAAAGAGACAGATGAGCTAATTCTTCAATGTCTTTGGATTTTAAATGGTCAAGGACTAAAATAAAGATACACTAAAGCTGCTGAAACTAAGTAAAATAGCAGATGTGGAAACTCTCAGTAAAGACATAAACTAGGACAACAGAGAATTCTTTAAGAGATATATCCCCTTGCCCTGAACCAAAAGAAAGAAAAACAACATTAAAACAAGAGAGCCTCTATTTTGTCAAGGACATATGGAAAGATGTATTTCAAAGGGGAAAATATAACATTTTTATGAATGAATATAAAACATGGTGAGTGAGGAAGTTCTTATTAACTTACCCATCATTGTTAACATCTGATACTGCAACTGTATATCCAAAATACGATGCCATCTGCAAAGTGAAACCATAAGATGACATATTTTATATTCAAAAATTCATTTTTATAGTCATTTCTCAATTTTTCCTGGAATGGTAATCTTTTTGCAGCATATTTTTGCATTTAAATTCATCAACTCTTAGACACAGACAGGGTCATGGAGTTATTTAGTATAACCCTTGACCCAGTGCATAATTTCCCCCTCAATACCCTGACATTCACTTGAACACCCTCAGAAGATGTGCAACAATCAGCCCATTCAATCTGTGAACTCAATTATTAGAATGTTCCTTAATAAATTAGCCTCTGTAACTTCTAGTCCTTTATTCTACCTTGTTCTGCAGTCTTAAACCTTACAGAATATTTTCAGCTGGTATACTATCTTACCCCTTTTTCTTAGAGATATTACATGTGATACAAAAGAGAAATTCATACCCCTGATGCTTCTCTTAGGTAGGATTTACACTCTACTTTGGGCTGTTCACATCATTAAAGAATAAAAAAGGCTTTAATTTGGGAGAAATTGCATCTCAGTGTCGATTTGTATTGTATTTATTGTTAAGTAAGATTCTTAAGTAAGTGCCCCATGGCACTTCCGGAAGGGGCACCTCTTTCATTGGTGGTCAGTGAGAAGAGCACAGGATGCATCTGCACCCACAGTTTCCATTGAAATACTGGTCAGTTTGTCGATTTAAATTTACTTGTTCTTTATTTTAAATATTGTATTTGTTCCTGTTTTGTTTTTCTACTTTAAAATAAAATATGTGCAGTGTGCATAGGGATTTGTTCAAAGTTCTTTTATTTTTTTATAGTCTGGCCCTCCAACGGTCTGAGGGTCAGTAAACTGGCCCCTTGTGTAAAAAGTTTGGGGACCCCTGATCTATGCTTTCAGAATTTATAATCTTTTCAGATTTGACCCAAAGTTGCAGCTTGTCAAGATTATTTTGTTTATATAATCTGCCATCTAATCAGCACTCAACCTACTAAAAGCGCACCACATAAGTCAAAGACATCAGTCTGCGTTATTCACTCTCCTTTCTGAACTACCTGACCAGTGTTTATCTTGCCAAAGTAGGCACCAGTTGCCAGATACTGTTTCTAAAGAAAATGAATGCAGCAGTGGACAAGTGTTAACACAAAATAATTCAATTCTCCTACCTCTTTTCTCTGTTCCAAACATTTACATAAACATTCTTATTTCCTGGTGTGAACAACGCCTTGACCTGGAGGAATTTTATCATTTATATATTAAATTCTTAAGTTCAAGATTGCAGAAGTAGGTGGTATTAATGATGTTAAGTTATAGAAAGGCCAAAGTTAACGATATTTAAGGAGCTTCTAATGTAAGACAAGTGTAAAATATAAAATAAATTTGGGCAAAGGAGAAATCTTGCTAGATTTTCACTAAATCTTTAATTATCACCAATTGGGAATAGTAGTTCAAAATTCATAAATCCAGCCAACTTCACTATCATCCCAGCCTTATCGCTCCATATTTACCACAGGAGTATCAATGGAGGCATTCTTAAATGCTTTGCCCAAAATTGCAGAGTAATGGATAGAGTGAAGCCCCAATTTAGGGGGAGTGAGGGTATCTCAAAAAAGCTCTGTGTTCATTGAAAAACTATTAATCAAAGCTGCATTTTGATTTATGCAAATGTTTTATTTCAAATTTATATCTCTAGCTAAAATTGAGTGTTTCAGTATCTTAGATGTGACTTGGTCACCTTCAAAGGTGAGGCTTGCTAGAAAGAAGCTCAGTAACTTGGGTTGGTAGTAAGGAGAGAAAACTGGTTGCCTAGAGAAACTAATTCAACTCATGACTGGCTACCTACCACATTCATTGTTTAAATAAATGTGACATATTTCAACAGGTCATGAGACCCAGGAAAATGAGGGATGGTGGATGAAGTGTGACCCCAAGCCATATTACATCTGGAGATGAACAACAGCCTGTTTTCAGGCAATGTTCCCATTCTTAATAAGACCTCAGCGGGTGGCTCAAAAAGAGCACTTCCTCCTTGGGAGGAAGAGAGCAGAACCAGATAGTTTGTTAACCTCCATGCAATTTTGGGATCAAGGGAGGACTCCAGTCATAGTGAGGAAGAGAGACAGAGCCCAGGATCACTGACTGGTAATACAGTGGAATATATGAGAAACCTCTGTGTAACAGAAGGAAGGTGAGTAATCAGAACTTACCACCAGGCACACTACATTCAGGGCCTCAATATAACAAGACTGCTGTCAAATCCCAGCAGTTAGTGGCATTTTGGCTTCTAAGGAACATAATCTGTCTTTATATAACATCACTATCAGAAATTATCATGGGTTATTTATTTGTTTGTTAATTAATTGCCATACCCCCCCCCCAACTGCCTCTCTCACACTGCTTCAGGAGAGCCAGGCTCTTGTCTGTCAGATGCATGATGATATTCCTAGTGCCTAGAACAGCTCCCAGAACATAGTAGGTGCTCTATGTAAATATGTATTCTATGAAAGGATAAGTGATATAAATATTACTATATATTAGTACTGATTGACATAATTTGATATTAAAATGTCTTTACCTGTTCACCAGTAAAATTCTGAATAAAAGTCATATCTGTAGAGTTTATAATTGAAACCTAAAATCATAGAAATTAGACAGGTTACATCATTTGATAGAAAATTAGAGGAAACAAAATTAATTACAACGGAAATCACTTTAAAATTCTGGAAAGGAATGATAAATGGTTATCTATATGTAAAATAAAATGTAAGCCCTTAAGAATAATATATTAAAAATCCTATTGAACTTTTTATTTATGGTTGAGTCTGAGGGGATCTTTTCAGACAAAATGCATGCTTCCTATTCTGAAGTGGAAAAATAAAAATTGAGTTCAAGAACATTGAGAGGAATTAATCTGATGGTCAATTAATTTATCTAATTAGGATTTTTGTGTAGATCCATTTATGTATAAATTTACACCATTATGAGACATGGGAGATTATGCCTCTTTGCAAAAAGTGAAATTTTAAGATGTTCTTCACATAACAAAATTATTCCTTTTAATTCTATTCAGCCAACCCCAAATCTATAAATATTCTAAGTTTACTAGATTTTTAAAAAACATGCTGCCCTGGTCAGTTGGCTCAGTAGATAGAGCATCAGCACAGTGTATGGACGTTCCGTATTTGATTCCCAGTCAGGGCACACAAGAGAAGTGACCATCTGCTTCTCTTCCTCTCATTCTTCTCTCCCTCTTCCTCTCTTGCAGCCAGTGGCTCAGTTGATTTTAGGTTGGCCCTGGTGCTGAGGATAGCTCGGTTGGTCTGAGGGCGTCAGCTTCAGGTGCTAAAAGTAGCTCAGTTGATTCAAGCATCAGCCCCACATGGGGATTGCTGGGTGGATCCCGTTTAGGGCACATGCAGGAGTCTGTCTCTCTACCTCTCCTCCTCTCACTTGACAAGAAAAACAAAACATTATTTAAAATTTTTTATTTGAAAAGTTTTTCTTTTCATAAGGTCTATTTATTTCCTTTTCTTATTTTTGTGGTAATTAGTTATAATGGATTTGAATAATATCCTTCCAAAACCCATGTTGCTATTTGGAAGTAGGGTTTTTGCAGATAAAATAAGTTTAATATCTTGAGATAAAATCATCCTGGATTTAGGGTGGGTCTCATATCTAATGAGTGGCGTACTTCTAAGAAAAGGCAAGGACACACACAGATACAGATGGAAGAAAGCCACGTAAAGATGGAGACAGAGACTGGCCACCACATGCCAAGGAGAGGCAGGAGCCACCTGGAGCTGGAAGAGGAAAGATTCTCCCCTAGATGCATTGGAGGGAATGTGATCCAGCTTATACCTTAAATTCAAGTTTCAGGCCTCTTGAGAGAGTAAATTTATATTGTTTCAAGCCACCCACTGTGTGGTAATTTGTGATGGCAGTCCTAAGAAAACTAAGGCACCAGTGAAATAACAATTGATTTTATTATTTCTACTATATGACACATATTAAAGTGTTGATCATTACAACAGTGGGATCCTTTGCAATATTTTTAGATTATACACTAGGATAGGGCTGGTTTCCTGGGTGTGTGATCTATGCAGTCCCACAGGGCCCCACGCTCAGATGGGCCCCATCTCTTGCCTAGCTATCCCATCCTGAAATTCTTAATAATTTTGAACTAGGGGTCCTGCACTATCTTGCACTGGGTCCCACCAGTTACGTAGCTGATCCTGCAAGGTAGATCAGAAAAAAAGATCTGGCTGGCCTCCTTTTTAGCAAGCAAACAAGCAGGGATCAGTACAGGCTTGCTGTTAAAACGGCACTTGAAAAGATTTAAAGGTTGTATGAAACAACATTTCTGTGCATACATAAGAAAATACCTTGCAATGCATTCTTAATACTCACATATCCAAAATTCTGTGCTCCTCTGGGGACTCCAGCAACCAATTCTGGTGATAAGAAGAGTCATTTAGGGGTGTTATACTGAGTGGGACACTTGAAACCATGACAACACAATAAATTAAAAATAAAACGTCATTTAGAAGGTGAGTTACATATAAATATACTTTATAGCTACTCAACAAACTAATTAATGGTAGTATTTTTTATATAAAGACATTGTGTAGAGATCTGGAAGGCTGAAATCATGGTTTTCCATGCATTGATTTTGTTTCTACTACAGACAATAGGTAATAGAAGGACAAAAACAGTTCTATGAGATTTCACAGTCCCTGTCACCAGTCGGTGTGTTTCTGCCTCTAGACCAGTGGTTCTTAACTTTTTTTGAGGTACCGAACCTACCAGTTTCATATGCGCATTGACCGAACCCTTCTTTAGTGATAAATAAAATGATTTTTTTTTCCAAATTCAAGACATAGGTATACGTTTTTTTACTGGTGCACAAAATGAGCCGTGCATGAACATCACCTTGCTAAAAGAACAAAACCAACAAAGTGCATGAACTCACAACAAATTACGGTATTACTTTATTCTGGCCTCCGCGGCAGAGGCTTCTCCGAACCTCTGAGACCGACTCATCGAACCCCTAGGGTTTGATAGAACCCAGGTTAAGAACCACTGCTCTATAACATAATAAGCCTGGTTTCTCGGATATGCATGTGATTCGTAGGTTAGACCTCTTATCCTGTTTTCTCCAGTTTTCACTGTGGTGACATCTTTCATACTAGTGTATAAAGTTAATATTAAATTGTTAAAATAATGTCAGTATCTAAGGAAAAGCCACATATCACAGATGATATGGGTTTGTCCACCGGAACTGTTTGTTGGCAGAAGAATTAGGGACAACCTGGCAACCAAGAAAGGAAGTTTCAATGGTAGAGGTATAGAAAACAACTCTGGTGGTAAGGGGGCAGAAATTCCAAGCCTGAGACCTGGCTCTAGATCCACAAAGTACCATATTCCCCCATGTATAAGATGCTCCCATGTATAAGACGCATCTTAATTTTGGGACCCAAAATTTGAAAAAAACATGTATTACATAAAGTTATTGAACTCAAGTTTTATTCATCATAAGATTCACACAACTCCTCATCACTGTCAAAACTCCCATCCATTAGCTTGTCCTCATCTGTGTTTGATGACGAATCACGGTCTTCAAAATGAGCACAAAAAACGAGCACGAAAAAGCGGGAAATGCAAGTAAAAAAACTACAACACTATATAAGACACACCAAGTTTTAGACCCCAAATTTTTTGAAAAATGGTGCATCTTATACATTTTGTCCTCTGTACAGCCATATAACTGGAATGAATCATTGAACCTTTTTTTTTTTTTTCAGTCACCTGCAATAGGTGCGAGTTGGAATCCCTGATTTCCAAAGGTCATTCAATCTCTCATTTCTATAAATCAAACTATTATTTGATTCATTAGGGTCAAAATTTAGTTTAACTTAAAGAAGAAGGGCCTGGAAGACAGTCCCTTTCCATTCAAGTTTCCTTTTTCCCAACTCCTGCCCTTAGATGGAGAGCAGAAATGCCAGCACTAACTCTATCTGGTGTACTGAATGTTAGCAAAGGTAGGTGGTCATGCTATTAGCACTAATAGAGAAGACTCAGCTGGGACTAAATGTTGGACTTTTCCATAGTAAATGAACTCATTTAATCAACAAATATATATAGGCCAACATGCTACTCATTGAACAAAACAGGCAAAATTTCTTACTCCAGTAAGTCAACTTAAAAAACCGAGTTAATTAAACTGTATGTTAAAAACAGATAAGTATAATGGAGAAAACAGCAATACGGAGAGTGCTGAAGTTGGGATAAGGAAGGATATATTAGGATAGTCAGGGACCAACTTAGAAGGTGACAATTGAGCAAAGACTGAAGAAAGTGAGGAAGAAAATATTATGGAGATCTAGGAGAAGAATATTCTAATCAGAGGGAACAAGTGAAAAGATCTTGAGGTACAAACAGTGGTGGCTATGTGAGCTAAGAATTAGTTTGTTCTGTTATTTTGGGTTTGGCCATGTCCAAAGAGGAAAAGGAAACAGTGCAGAGGGGGTGGGTCATTGCTGGGCAGGAGCTTAGTTTGAACATGTCCGGTATGAGATCCCAGAAATTAAAATGAGGCCTCTTGATTCCTCACATCTGATGTGTCACTAACAGCATGGCTTTTGTCTAAGTTATTTAATCATCTGTATTTTTTTTATTCATAACATGGGACAATTGGACTAATTTTTGTATTGCTTAACTAGATTACATAAAGCTTGATATTAATTTGTATGAAATTCGTTAAGACTTTAAAAATCTGTGCCAAAGTATACTTTTTTCCCTACAAGATATCATATACATTCTGGGATTCCATTCATACACATTTTGTGTAGCAAAGAAAATTACATTTGTAAAAGGTCTTGTTAGGCCACTTTTACCTTTCCCCCGTGCTTTATGAATGACTTACATTCAACGTCTCTCACCTTGCTGAGCATCTCCTGTAAATTCCCCAGCAGCAACTGAATATCCTGTTTTAAAGAAAAAAAACAAAACAAAACAACTAATTACATGTTTGAAGTCTTTATAAATCAATGAGATATATATCTAGAAAAATTAAAAAATGATAGAACTGCCATACCACTGCTTTGTACAGAAATCTCAACAAATGTTGTAACATAAAAGTTTAAGGTTCAATGAAGGGAAAAATTAATCACACCAAAATGAACACATTTGTACTAAATTCTGGAAGCTTATATTTCTGAGTGTGGCAACACAGAATCAGAGGCCACTTTTTAAAGCAGGAATGCTTCCTAGCCTACAATGAAGTGTAAATGGAGACCTTGAATTTTAAAGTCACTGATCCATCATTGTCAGATGTGATGCTCTGAAAGGTATCCCCTCATGCTCAGGTTTTGTTATTTCTGATCACCAACAAGGTCTGCTTCTTAAATCATTTAATGATGGTTTTTCACAAACTGCAGTTAGCTCTAAAAAGTGAGGTGAGATCACAAAACATAACTCTTTTTTAAAGTGCATCCATCAATCAAAATGCCAATTAGGATACCACAGGTGGGAAACAATAGTGGTTAAAGACATTGTGTGATTTGCACATAATAAATTTTCAAACATTCTAGCAACTGGAAAGTCTCTTAATGTTGCATTAGAAACTGCCCACATGTAGTACTGGGCCAGTACTAATATACAGTACTAGGTACTAATATATAGTACCTGCTACAGGCAAAACCAGAGGCTGTTACAAAGCCTATGAAATAGCTATCAAATTATGTATGTTATATATCATGGGTGAATGAAAAGGAAAGAAAGTTAAGAGTCCATTTAAGCAAATAAGAAAAGAAGACTTGTATCAGATGCCCAATAATATCAGGTAACTAAGGAATTAATGTGTCTGCACATTTAATATGTTTGTCTTTGGAGAAAACAAAGGTATTTTGAGCAATGGATCTCACCAAGGTAACTATCATCATAGGAAGCCGGAGCTACTTCCGTCTGCTTCTCTCGAGCCAGTTTCCTTAGAATATCCTTGAATGAGTAATTTGCAATGATGTCTGCAATACTTGCAGTAATCACCTGGCCTGCATCCAAACAAATTAATAAATTAACTGAATGAATGTCTGAATGTCTGAACATTTGAACAACACATACTCCTTTAGAAATGGTCATGGAACTGCTTGCATTTTCAATGGCGGTTATTCTTGCCTGGCAACAGGACTACAAGTTGAAGTTGGTTAAAGCTGGGAAAGTGTTCCATTCTGATGGAAGGACCAAAGATGAGCTATACATTTTATCTGTCTTCCTTCACCACACATAGTCTCTCTACCTTCAAATGACAAAAACATCTAAGAGTGAAGACACCTGTAAACAGAATTTATGTCATTAATTTTTTATTCTAGAATATTCTAGCTGGAAGAAACATCTAGCTTTGATACCATCTAGCCCAGTGGTTGGCAAACTCATTAGTCAACAGAGCCAAATATCAACAACGATGATTGAAATTTCTTTTGAGAGCCAAATTTGTAAAACTTAAACTATATAGATAGGTACATTCCTTATTGAGGTAGCACCCACATGTGGTATTTTGTGGTAGAGCCACACTCAAGGGGCAAAAAAGCCACATGTGGCTTGCGAGCCACAGTTAGGCGACCACTGATCTAGCCAAATTATAACTTCTTACTCATGAGGAAACTGAGGCTGAAAGAGTTTAAGTGCATTCTCTAAGGTCACTTGGCGGTTCTGCTATTATGGTATTTGGCATTACAATGAAGGTCTCCTTTAGCATTCTAAATAGACTGTGTTCTCACAAAATACAGATGTTTTAAATCTAAATCATTTGATTAAGAGATTGTGAAACATAGCTACATGAAAGGAAATAATATAAAACTATTGATCCATTTACTTTCTATACCAAAATTTATACACAGAACATAATATTATGGAAGTGAGAAGCAGCCAGTTCTGGTGAGATCCAGAATCTTAGCAAAAAAAGAAATCTGTGAACACCAACATTGATATAATTACTACTTTTGTTAATCTCTCCCACATAAAGTCATTATCAAAATTCTGAAATATTCCTATATTAAAATGAATAGAAATTCAAAAAATGGCCAGCAATTTTCCACTACAATTTTTATGCCTTCCTATATCTATTACGAATATCTTGGGGAAAAAAAATGTGATCTCATATTTTTTGAGAGAAAAATGGAGAAATGCTTTCTATTTATTTATTTACTTGTTTGTTTATTAAGTGATTGAGTGCAGGGGAGACAGAGAGACAGACTCCCGAATATGCCATGACTGGGATCCACCCAGCAAGTTCCTTATGGGATGGTGCTCTGCCCATCTGGGGCATTGTTCTGTTGCTCTGCAGCTGACCTATTTTTAGTGCCTGAGGCAGAGGGCATAGAGCCATTCTCTGTCCCAGGGGCCAACTCACTTGCCAATCAAGCCATGGTAGTGCGGGGTGGTAGGAGAGGGGATAGGGAGGGGTGGAGAAGCAGATGATCACTTCTCCTGTATGCCCTGACTGGAAGTTGAACCCAGGACATTCACACACCAGTGAAGATCTACCACTGAGCCAACTGGCGAGGGCCAAAGAATGTTTTCAATGGACTAACATTTAAAATTAATTTTAAAGCCAAATTATTCTTTAGGAATTCACACCTAATTCCCACAGTCTTGTTGGAAGTCCAAGAAGAATAAAACAGTCAAACTGGGCATAAATATAACCCAGTGACTGTGTCTGAAATGACTATTCTTAACATTAAGACAATGGTATTTACATATGACTTTCTGAACAATGCCTATAGAATTTGCCAGTTTTCTCTAAGTTAGACCTAAATACCCCTTTCCCTCCTCTCATGTACACATTGCCTTTGCTTGTTTCCTCTAGCTGCCTCTGTAAACATTATAACCTTAAAACTGAATAACAGGCCCTGGCTGGTTGGCTCAGTGGTAGAGCATCAGCCTGGCATGTGGAATTCCTGGGTTTGATTCCCAGCCAGGGCACACAGTAGAAGCACCTATCTGCTCCTCCACCCTTCCCCCTCTCCTTTCTCTCTTTCTCTCTTCCCCTCCCACAGCCAAGGCTACATTGGAGCAAAGTTGGCCTGGGTGGTGAGGATAGCTCCATGACCTCAACCTCAGGCACTTGAATGGATCTGGTTGCAACCAGAGCAATGCCCAGATGGGCAGAGCATCACCCCCTGGTGGGCATGCCAGGTAGATCCCAGTTGGGCACATGCAGAAGTCTGTCTCTCTGCCTCCCCCTTCTCACTTCAAAAAATATACAAAAAAAAACAAACAAAACAAAAACCAAACAAACAAAATAACAATAACATTTTAAATGATCTCAGTTAAATGTTTCTAATCCTCTTGAAATTTCAGGCTAATTTTCAGCAAATCATCTGTATCAGCCATTTTTCAATTTAAGGAAAGAAATGAATTATGTGAAATTAATCAAGTCAGTCAGAAGACAATCTTTAAAGGGACATGATTTTAATTTCATATCCGTCCACTGCATAAACTATATTGCATTCAGTTTGCAAAATAATTCTTAAGGACTGAAATGTTAATTATTTAATGTTCATAGTTGTATATGTATGAGTTAGGCTTAACAGCAACTTCATATAAAATTTTATCATAAATTCATCTTTCCTGTACCTTTTCCATTGGTTTTTAAACATGGTCAGTTCTCTCACAATAAGAAAAACAAAAACAAAAAACCCTCACTCATTTTTTCATCTGTCTCAGATTCTATTGTATATTTATCCTAAATTTTACAGCCAAAACTCACTCCATATTCTCTGTAATCTTTCATTAGGCATCTTGTTCACACTCATGGCTTCAGTTATCACTAATATGCAAGGATGTTAAGTTTTCTTTTCCAGCCATGTGGGGTTAGCTAGATGGGTTGATATGTACCCAATGTCTTAGTGAAGATTTTGGATCAGAGCAACTATTTTACAAGAGGAGGGATTTTGCAAGTCCCTCCTCTCTTCACACAATTATTTTCTACTCAGGGTTCAGATCTCATTTCAGGGTTGTCTTTTCCAAATTAGTTGACCTGTGTAACAACTTTATAAGAAACAGAAGAAGTCATCCTCGCTGTGTAATACTTTTATAGGAATCAGCGGAAGTCATCCCCTCTGAATTCAGGTTTTCCTACTAAGTAGAGCACAGGTTGTATTCCAGCTATCTGACAGCCAACTGTTCAGAGGACATGACACAGTTGCATACAGCCACTCTGGGGAGCCTCCTATGCTCTCCTGGCCCCATCTGACACACATCTCATTCACAGTGAGTCTCATGCCTGGGATTTCTTAGTACTTGTGTAAATATTCATTTTATGCCTGCATCCCCAGCTAAGTAACTCCTGTGAGGGCAGAAACAAGGTCTGATGTTACTCATTTTTGAGTCCCCAGCATCTATATAGCACAAAACCTGACACAACCTCAGTAAATAGTTGGTGAATAAATGAATTAAGTTCCAACAGTTTTACACAGAACAAACTGAAATACTTCATTTACCTGAGAACTATGATTATAGATATGAAATTAAAATTTAAAAAGTCAATATTTGATGTTACTCTGCTTCATCCACCTGTTCGTAACAGCAAATGGGCATGTCTTCTCTGCTAACAGAACATACCTTGCCAATAGAAACTTCCAGGTCCTCCTACAATAAGGTCTCCATTCTACAAAACAGAAACACCAACAACAATTGGAAAAGAAAAACAGATTTTTTTTTTAAGGGTGATAAACCACTGTCAATAAGCATTGCTCTAACAATTTGTTGTTCATTAAAAAAAACAATTTTTAAAGAGGACTTTATATATGAGTCATGCAGGTCATTTTCTTTCCCTTTTATTTAGCTTTCAATTAGTGTGTTATATTACATACTTTTAATTTTAGTTAATTAGGTGAGTTGAATTCTCTACCCTGAGGGTATGTAATTTCAGTGTTTTTGGCACTGCCATAGGTAAGCAATTTATCTGTATATTTAATACTATACAATTTAGCAGACATAGTCTTTTGAACCTTGGCAATAAAATGAAAATTCAGTTTCTGTTTATCTCAAGGACACAGTAATGCCTATTTTTTCCCCATATATTTGCAATCCCACCCTTCTCAGGAGAGAGAGCAAAAACTCCAAACTAGCTAATACAAATTTTTTCTCCTACTTGCAACCTCACCTTCCATATCCTGTATTCTTAACTTTCAGTGGGGAAAAAAATAAAGACAAAGATTTTGATGAAATTAATACTACTTTTAAATCCATAGAACCTTTGTCTCCTATAGTCTTACTAGATATCTCTGTTTTTAATTTTATGGGAGAATATGTAAATTTTAACACATGTCAAATCTAATGTGTCAACTACAGCAAAGATATAAAATAATTTATAGATTCATATGAACTTTTCAGAATCACATATCTCTATTGACTTTTTGAGATTTTTTTTTCATTTAAAAACAATAATCCCAATCGGTAGGAAGAAAGACTTGTTTTTTATCAGAAGTATTTTTGTACTATTTAATAGGTCATCATATGCATAGATTACTTTAGCAGAAATAAAGAGTGTACAACAACAAAAATGTAAAGACGTTGCCAAAAGAGGCTAGATTCATACCTAAAGTTTCTTTTGTTGTTGGTGGTTACTAGAATGTGGGAGTAGAAATGAGAGGCAGAAGGTAAAAGAAAAAAAATCAAATAGATAAGATAAATATTAGAAGCTGCAAGACCAAAAGATTTCACCTTATAAAAATCCAGACTAAATCCTGCTTGGCAGTAACCTTGACCTTCAGGATCAGCATTACCTAGAATGATTAAAATATACATTTTAATAATCAATTCAGGATATTCTGTTGTTTTCTCTGTATACTTCTAAATTTAAAATGATCAACATGTGGTTTATATTTATTTATAAATCCATTTCTAGTAATTTATTAAACATTTCAATCTATTTTCCTGTCCCAAATATCAATGACATTCTATACTAATATCGAAAGGAATAGCTAATGTCCCTTGGAGTTATTATATTGGGTTTTACGACTCATGCTTGTTTGAAGAAATAAAATCTCCATCTCTCAACTATTTTCTAAGAGGCAGTAATGTGTTTTCATGTTTTCTTAGTGAAGCCAGACATGTCATTTTTAAAGGCAATGTCCCATTGAGAAAGGAAGAGATAAAACATGGTCACCTGAGTGGATGCTTTCTGCTGGGGCAACAAACAGGATTTTGATAATCTCTAAAATTCTATTGTCATTAGTAAGGTCAGTTTGGAAATTGAATTTCTGGTTACACTGAATTTCACAGAGACATTGCAATGTTAGTATTCACGAAGAGAAACTCTCTGGTAATAGCTTATTTTGTACTCTATCCAATACAATTCACTAACTGAATGTCCAATAGGACTTTATTGTATAGTTTATTAAACGATAGGCTGGCCAACATGTGGATTCTCTGGATTTTGTTATAAAGTCTCTAGGACACTTTGATCAGGAATTTACCACCTGTCACTTGTTCTTTAAAAGACTTCCTACAACTTCTAAAGTGCTGAAATTAAAACCAAAATGCAGTTCAGTAGGGCAGACTTAATCATAATACAGTTATACAGAAACATGTAAAGATAATTACTTTTTTATTATCAAGGATATTCCCGAGGGAATACTAAAGTAAGAGGACAGGAGAGGAAATGCACATCATCACAGGAAAAATTTATAGGCTAAGCATGTGTCTCTTCCAGGAGGTTTTGAAATGGATCTGGTCTTTCCAGCTTTTCCTAAAATGTCATTTTATTTTTTTGGTTATTACTTAGCTAATTTTAGTATTGTCATCATCCATTCTTTCCAGATGCTCCTTTTATATTTAAAAACACTTTCTACTTCATACACTGTGGGGTGTTTTTTTTAGTAACAAGATCTATTTTTAATTCAAATGTTAATTAATGCTTTGTGTTTTTTAAGCTATGTTCTTTTTTTTCCTAGTTTTAATATATACTTAATATATGAAAAAAGTGCACATTTGAATATATACAGTTTGGTGAGTTTGAACATATGCATACACTTGTGATATGATCACCACAGTCAAGGAAATAAACATATCTATTACCTCCAAATGATTTCTTCTGTCCTTTTTAAATTTTATTTTTATTTAGAAAATTAAATTTAATAAGGTGACATTGATCACTAGAGTACACAGGCTTCAGGTAAACATTTCTATAGCATTTGAACTATTGATTACGTTGTATACTCAACACCCAAAGTCAAATCACTTTCCGTCACTGTATATTTGTCCCTCTTTACTCCCTTCTTCCCATTTTCTTTAAAACAAAAAGTTATAAGATTTACCCTTTTAACAAATTTTCTCATTTTCTTTTTTTTAAATAGTTTTTACTTTTCAATTACAGTTGACATACAATATTATATTAGTTTCAGGTGTGCATCCCAGTGATTAGATATCATATTATTTACTAAGTGATCACCCTGATGAATCTCATATTTATCTGACACCGTAGTTTTTAGAATATTATTTACTAAATGTCCTGTGCTGTACATTACATCCCCATGACTATTCTGTAACAACCAATTTGTATTTCTCAATCCCTTCACCCTTTTCACCCAGTTCCCCAATACCCTTCCCATTATTCAACTATCAAAATGTCCTCTGTATTTATGAGTCTGTTTCTGTTCTGTTCTGTTTGTTTTGGTTTTTAGATTCAACTGTTGAAAGGTATGCATTAAATGTCATTTTATTGTTCATATATTTGTTCTTTTATCCCCCTTCTTTTTCTTAAGAAAAACCTTTTAACAACATTAATGTAATGCTGGTTTGGTGCTGACGAATGACTTTAGCGTTCTCTTTTCTGGGAAGCTCTTTACTTGTACTTAGATTCTAAATGATAACTGCTGGGTAGAGTAGTCTTGGCTGCAGGTTTTTGCTTTTTATCTCTTTGAATATTTCTTGTCAATCCCTCTGGCCTGCACAGTTTCTGTTGAGAAATCAGCTGACAGTCTAATGGGGGCTCCCTTATAGATAACTGCTTTTCTCTTGCTGCTTTTAAGATTCTTTGTCTTTAAGCTTTTGCGTTTTAATTATGAGGTGTCTTGGTGCGGGCTTCTTTGGGTTCATCTGGTTTGGGACTCTCTACACTTCCTGGACTAACTAGTATGTCTATTTCCTTTGCCAAGTTAGGAAAAATTTTCTCTCATTATTTATTCTTATAAATTTTCACTTTCGTGCTCTTTCTCTTTTCCTTCTGGCATCCCAATAATGTGAATGTTGGTACACCTGAAGTAGTTCCTGACGCTCCTTATAATATCATCATTTTTTAGACTTCTGTTGTTATTCTGATTGGGTGTCTTTTGCTTTCTTATATTCAAAATGCTGATTTGATTCTCAGCTTCATTAACTCAATTGTTGATTTCCTATAAATTACTCTTCATCTTAGTTGGTGTATCCTTCATTTCTGACTGGTTCTTTTCTATAGTTTCCATGTCTTTTTAATACTATAGTTGCAGAAAGATGTGAGTGCTAAATCTACCTATCATGATGATACCTTCTATTTTTTTTATTAATTTTAATGGGGTGACACCAATAAATCAGGGGACATATGTTCAAAGAAAACATCTCCATGTTATCTTATTATTCAATTATGTTGCATACCCATCACCCAAAGTCAAATTGTCCTCCGTCACCTTCTATCTGGTTTTCTTTATGCCCCTCCCTTCCACCCTCTCCCTCCTACTCCTCCCTCCCCCCACCCCGTAACTACCACACTCTTGTCCATGTCTCATAGTCTCGCTTTTATGTCCCACCTATGTATAAAATAATGCTGTTCCCAGTTTTTTTCTGTTTTACTTATTTCACTCCGAAAAATGTTATCAAAGTCCATCCATTTTGTTGTAAATGATCCGATGTCATCATTTCTTATGGCTGAGTAGTATTCCATAGTATATATGTACCAAGGCTTTTTAATCCACTCGTCCTCTGATGGACACTTGGGCTGTTTCCAGATCTTTGCTACTGTGAACAATGCTGCCATGAACATGGGGGCACATTTCTTCTTTTCGAACAGTGCTATGGTGTTCTTAAGGTATATTCCTAAAAGTGGGATAGCCGGGTCAAAAGGCAGTTCGATTTTTAATTTTTTGAGGAATCTCCATACTGTTTTCCACAGTGGCTGCACCAGTCTGCATTCCCACCAACAGTGCAGGAGGGTTTCCTTTTCTCCACATCTTCTCCAGCAATTGTTCTGTGTTGTTTTGCAGATGAGCGCCATTCTGACTGGTGTGAGGTGATATCTCATTGTGGTTTTAATTTTCATTTCTCTAATGATTAGTGATGTTGAGTATTTTTTCATATGCCTATTGGCCATCTGTCTGTCCTCTTTGGAGAAATTTCTATTCATTTCTTTTGTCTATTTTTTGATTGGATTGTTTGTCTTCCTGGTGTTGAGTTTTATAAGTTCTTTATAAATTTTGGTTATTAACCCCTTATCAGACGTGCTGTCGAATATGTTCTCCCATTGTGTGGTTTGTCTTTTTATTCTGTTCTTATTGTCTTCAGCTGTGCAAAAACATTTTAGTTTGATATAGTCCCATTTGTTTATCTTACCTTTTACTTCATTTGCCCGTGGAGATAAATCGGCAAATATATTGCTACAACAGATGTCAGAGAGCTTGATGCCTATGTTTCCTTCTTAGATGCTTATGGTTTCACTGCTTACATTTAAGTCTTTTATCCATTTTGAGTTTGTTTTTGTGAATGGTGTAAGTTGATGGTCTAGTTTCATTTTTTTTGCAGGTAGATGTCCAATTTTCCCAACACCATTTGATAAAGAGGCTGTCTTTACTCCATTGTATGTTCTTTCCTCCTTTGTCAAATATCAGTTGTCCATAAAGCTGTGGTTTTATTTCTGGGTTCTTTGTTCTGTTCCATTGATCTGTGTGCCTGTTCTTATGCCAGTTCCAGGTTGTCTTGAGTATAATGGCCTTGTAGTAAACCTTGATATCTGGAAGAGTGATACCTCCTGCTTTATTTTTTCTTTTTAATATTGCTGAGGCTATTCGTGTTCTATTTTGGTTCCATATAAATTTTTGGAATATGTGTTCTATATCTTTGAAGTATGTCATTGGTATTTTAATTGGTATTGCATTGAATTTATAAATTGCTTTGGGTAATATAGACATTTCAATGATGTTTATTCTTCCTAACCATGAGCACGGTATATACTTCCATTTGTCTGTATCTTCTTGATTTCTTTTATCAATGTGTTATAATTTTTCGAGTACAAATCCTTAACCTCCTTGGTTAAATTTACTCCTAGTTACTTTATTTTTTTGGCTGCAATAGTGAAGGGGATTGTTTCCTTAATTTCTTTTGCTGACAGTTCATTGTTGGTATATAGAAATGCATCTGATTTCTGGATATTAATTTTATATCCAGCCACTTTGCTGAATTCATTTATAAGGTCCAGTAGTTTTTTGACTGAGATTTTAAGGTTTTCTATATACAATATCATATCATCTGCAAATAATGACAGTTTTACTTCTTCTTTTCCAATTTGGATGCCTTTTATTTATTCTTCTTGTCTGATTGCTATAGCTAGGACTTCCAGAACTATGTTGAATAAGAGTGGTGAAAGGGGGCACATCTGCCTGGTTCCTAATCTTAAGGGGATTGCTTTCAATTTTTGCACATTTAGTATGATGTTTGCTGTGGGTTTGTTGTAGATGGCCTTTATCATGTTAAGGAATGTTCCCTGTATTCCCACTTTACTGAGAGTTTTGAGCATGAATGGGTGCTGGATTTTATCAAATGCCTTTTCTGCATCTATTGAAATTATCATGTGATTTTTTGTCCTTCCTTTTGTTTATGTGATGAATCACATTGATTGATTTGCGAATATTGAACCAGCCTTGCCTCTCCACAAAAAATCCCACTTGATCGTGGTGTATGATTTTTTCATATATTGCTGGATCCGGTTGGCTAATATTTTGTTGAGAATTTTAGCATCTAAATTCATCAGGGATATTGGCCTATAATTTTCTCTCTTTGTGTTGTCTTTGCCCGGTTTTGGGATCAGAATTATGCTCGCCTCATAAAAGAAGTTTGGAAGTCTTCATTCCTCTTCAATTTTTTGAAATAGCTTGAGGAGGATAGGAGTTAGTTCTTTAAATTTTTGGTAGAATTCACTTGTGAAGCCATCAGGCTCAGGACTTTTCTTTTTTGGGAGTTTTCTGATAACTGTTTTGATCTCATTTGTTGTAATTGGTCTGTTTAGGTGTTCTGATTCTTCCAGATTGATTTTTGGAATATTATATGATTCAGGAAATTTGTCCATTTCACCTAGGTTGTCTAATGTTTTGGCATAGAGTTCTTCATAGTATTTTCTTACAATGCTTCGTGTTTCTGTTGTGTCAGTTGTTATTTCTCCACTGTCCTTTCTAATTTTATTTATTTGAGACCTCTCTCTTTTTTTCTTGGTGAGTCTAGTTAAAGGTTCATCAATCTTGTTTACCTTTCAAAGAACCACCTACTGGTTTCATTGATCCTCTGTATTGTTTCCTTAGCCTCTATGTCAATTATTTCTGCTCTGATCTTTATTATTTTCTTCCTTCTATTGGTCCTGGGCTTTATTTGCTGTTGTTTTTCTAGTTCTTTTAGCTGTAGGGTCAGATTGCTTATTTGAGCTTTTTCTAGCTTCTTTTGGTATGCCTGTAGTGCAATGAACTTCCCTCTCAATACTGCTTTTGCTCTGTCCCATAAATTTTGAGTTGATCTATGCTCATTATCATTCATTTCTAGAAACTGTTTTATTTCTTCTTTGATCTCATTGTTAATCCATTCATTATTTAATAACATGCTATTTAGTTTCCTAGTGTTTGAGTATTTTTCAGTTTTTCTTTTGTGGTTAATTTCTAGTTTCATGGCATTGTGATCATAGAAAATGCTTGATATGATTTCAATCTTCCTAAATTTATTGAGACCATTTTTGTGTCCTAACATGTGGTCTATCCTAGAAAATGTACCATGAGCGCTTGAGAAGAATGTATATCGTACTGCTTTAGGGTGAAAAGTTCTGAAGATATCTATTAAATCGAATTGATCTAGTGTATTTTTTAAGTCTGCTGTTTCTTTATTAATTTTCTTTCTTGAGGATCTATCCAGTGTTGTTAGTGGGGTATTGAAATCTCCTACTATTATAGTATTGCTGTTAATCTTACCCTTTATATCCATCAAAGTCTGCTTTATGTATGTCGGGGCTTCTATATTTGGTGTGTAGATATTTATAATAGTTATATCTTCCTGTTGAATTGTTCCCTTTATCATTATGTAGTGTCCTTCTTTATCTCTTACTATAGCCTTTGTTTTAAAATCCATTTTGTCAGATGTAAGTATTGCTACCCCGGCTTTTCTTTCATTTCTTTTCGCATGAAATATTTTTTTCCATCCTTTTACCTTCAGTCTATGTGCATCTTTTGTTTTAAGATGTGTCTTTTGTAGACAGCATATGTACAGGTCTTGTTTCTTTATCCACGCAGCTACCCCATGTCTTTTGATTGAATCATTTAATCCATTTATATTTAAGGTTATTATTGATATGTAGTTGTTTATTGCCATTTTATTCTTTAATGCTGTGTTCTTCTTTTGCTATGTTCTTTCCTCCCTTTGAACTGTTCACAACAGGCCCCTTAGTATCTCGTGCACAATTGGTTTGGTTTTTGAATTCCTTGAGGCTTTTTTTGTCTGGGAAGCTCTTCATTCTCCTTCAATTTTAAACATTAGCCTTGCTGGATAGAGTAGTCTTGGTTGTAGGTTCTTGTTCTGCATTACTTTGAATATTTCTTGCCATTCCCTCTGGCCTCAAGTGTTTCTGTTGAGAAGTCCGATGTCATCCTTATGGGGGCTCCTTTGTAGGTGATAGCCTTTTTTCTCTAGCAGCTTTTAAAATTTTCTCTTTATCCCTTAGCTTTAGTATTTTAACTATGATGTGTCTTGGTGTAGATTTCTTTTGGTTTCTCTTTAATGATGTTCTGTGTGCTTCTTGAACATGTGGAATGTTTCCCAGCCTTATTTTAGGGAAGTTTTCTGCTATGATTTGATTGAACAAAGTTTCTATTTCTTGTTCTCTCTCCTCTTCTTCAGGGACCCCTATGATGCGAATGTTGTTTCTCTTCATGTTGTCACAGAGCTCCCTTAGAGTTTCCTCACATTTTTTGAATCTCGTTTCTTTTTCTTCTCTGTTTCTGTGCCTTTGTTTATTGTGTCCGCTAACTTGCTGTTTTTATCCTCAGCGTCATTCATCCTGCTTTTAATTCCTTCCATTGTGGTCTTCAGTTCTGATACTATATTTGTCATTTCTGTCTGATTCTTTTTTATTATTTCAATTTTGTTTTTTATACTTGTTATCTCTCTATTTTGGTGTTCTAAGTGACTATCCATTGTTGCTCTAATTTCTTTGAACATCCTAACTATCATTATTCTAAATTCTGCTTCTGGTAATTTGGTTATATCTGGTTCATTCAGGTCCTTCTCTGGGGATTTCTCTTGATTCATTTGGTTTGCATTCCTCTGTCTTCCCATTTTGTCTGTGTATAAACAAGTTGTGGCCACTGGAGTCCAGTAGGTGTTGCCTTTGTGTTCTCTAGGTTTGGTCTGTCTGCAGGCCTGCCACCCTCTCTGCTGCTGCCTAGGGTGGTTGGGTATGGGCGTTGCCAGCGCTGGCCCACTGTAGCTGTTGCTGTGATTTCCGCCTCTCCACCATGGGAGGGGCTGTAACTCAAGCACAAGCCTCAGCACCAAGGGTAGAGGTGAGCACCTTTGCTCAACTGCGTACCTAGCTGTTTCCAGGCTTCTGCCCAGCCCCTGCAGTCAAATCCTGCTCGCCACAGTTTCTCGGGTTGCACGGGGCTCCTGACATGCTCTCAGATGTGAGTCTTTGCCCGTCCAGAGTTTTAGCCCCGTCCTTGAGGCCAGGGCCTTCTTGCGCAGGATCGCAAACCGCAGTTTATTGGGCCGTGCGTGGCTGCTGTCATGCACTCAGCTGCAAACTTCTGCTTGTCCTGGGTTCTAGCCCCGCCCCCGTGTTCAGAGCCAACTCATGCACACAGGATGTCAAACTGCAGTTTCTCGGGCTGGTTGGGGATTCTGGCATGAGCTTAGCCGCAAGCCTCCGCCTGTCCCTGGTCCTAACCCTGTCCCCGCAGTCAGGCTGAGCTTGCGCAGGGTCGCAGAGGAGATCTTTGCCCGTTCCTGGCCTCTTGCTTTTTCCCCGCAGGTGGGGCTGCGGGCGGCCCCGCAGCTGCTGGACCGCTTTCACGTGTCCCCTCTACCCCTGCTGGAATAGACCGAGCTCACACCGGCTGGGTCTCCGCCCCTGCCTACAGAACTGCGTTTCAGCGTCCTACTGCCACCGTCCCTCCAGCAACCCTCAGCAGCGTGAAAAGGGGCCCCGCAGCTCAGACCCTAACACTCCATACTGTAGACCTAGAAGCTCCCTCCATCTAAGCATCTCTTCTCTAAGTGCCGTGGGAGAGCTTGTTTGGCTGGTGTCCTGTCTCCCTTTGCTGGTATTGCTAGTTCCAGGAGAAATATTCATTTTTGATTAGGGAAGTGACTTAGCCCAGGGGTTAGTGTGGCTGTCCCTCAGAGTGTTTCTCCCTGTGGCTTCCAGTTTACTCTTTCTTCCTGCAGGTCTGGTCCTCTCCTCTGTCCCTGTTCCCCAGAGCCCCAGGTGAGTGGCTGTGAGAGAGTTTTTCTGCGCTGTCCCTTTAAGAATCTTGGGTCTGAGAAAACTGTCTCTTTCTCACAAACAGTATCCTCACTTGTTTCACAGCTCAATACTGTCCAAACGTCTCTTCTAGGCTCTGGGACTGCAGGCTGGGCCTTTGTTCCTGGGACCCAGGTCCCTCCCTCTCCACCAAACTCTCCTCCTGCCACAAGGGTCTCTCTGTGCTGCATTTCACTCCAGGTAGCTGGGCAGCTCTCTTCACTTTTTTGCTATTCCTACCAGTCTCAATGTGGCTTCTTCTGTGTTCCTTGGTTGAAGAGTTCACTTAGTTTAGTTCAAAGTTGGTTTATCCAGACAATGGTTCTTAAAATTGAGTTATAATCCACTTTGGTTCTGGGAGTTGGAAGTTGGTACGTCCCCCTACTCCATTGCCATCTTGCCTCCCCGATGATACCTTCTTAACAAAGTTTTAAGTGCAGGATAACTTACAACATATGTTAACAAAATTTATTCTTTATAACTATATTTTTTGTTTATAATAATGAATGCTAAAACTAAGCTCCGTAACTTCAAATATCTATGTATTATTAGAAGTTCATGTGTGTAAATGTGTGTACACATCCTGAAAGACATGTAAATACATGATATATAATTATGTAAACATATATATGTAATCTTTCACTTTTATTTTTTATTTTTTAGCATGAGGAAGGGAGGCAGAGCCAGACTCTCACATGTGCCCTGATGGGGATCCACCTGGCAAGCCCAGTAGTGGTTGATGTTCTGCTCATCTGAGGCATTTGCTCCATTGCAACCAGAGCCACTTTTTAGCATCTAAGGTGAAGGCCATGGAGCCATCCTCAGCGCCTGGGGCAAACTCACTACTATTGAGCCATGGCTGCAGCAAGGGAGGAAGACAGAGAGAGAAGTGAGAGAGGGAGGGGTGGAAAAGCAGATCTGTGTTTCTTCTGTGTGCCCTGAACAGGAATTGAATCTGGGACATCCACACCCTGGGCCAGCACTCTACCACTAAGCCAACCAGCCAGGGCCTATATATGTAATCTTAAATTTTTCTCAAACATGAATTGTTTTGTTTCTTTATTAATTTTAATTTAATTTTTTTTTTAGCTAGAGAAAGAGAGGAGCAGACAAGGACAGACAGATAGGAAGGGCAAGAGATGAGAAGCATTAACTCATAGTTGCTGCACTTTAGTGGTTCATTGCTTGCTTTCTCATATATGTCTTGATAGGGAGGCAGGGGAACTCAAGCTGAGCCAGTGACCCCTTACTCAAGCCAGTGACCTTGGGTTCAAACCGGTGACCTTGGGCTTCAAGCCAGTGACTTCTAGGCTCAAGCAAGTGACCATGGGCTCATGTCTATGATCCCATGCTCAAGCCAGTGACCTCATGCTCAATTTGATGAGCCTGAGCTCAAGCTAACAACCTCAGGGTTTAGAACCTGGAGCCTAAGTGTCCCAGGTTGATGCTCTATCCACTGTGCCACTGCCTGGTCAGGAATATTTCTATTATTTTTACAATTTTATTTAGAAAATTAAATTTAATGCAGTGACATTGATCGATACGAGAACATAGGTTTCAGATAAATATTTCTACAGCATTTGAACTGTTTATTGTGTGTGTACCCATCACCCAAAGTCAAATCATTTTTCATCACCGTATAGTTACCACTCTTTACTTCCCTCCTGACCTACCCCTCTGGTAACAACTTTACTTTTATCTATGTTCATGAGTCTCAGTTTTATATCTCACTTACGTGTGAAATCATACAGTTTTTAGCTTCTTTCTTTCTTTTTATGGCAGAGACAGAGAGTGGGATGGATAGGGATAAACAGACAGGAAGGGAGAAAGATGAGAAGCATCAATTCTTCATTTCAACACCTTAGTTGTTCATTGATTGCTTTCTCACATGTGCCTTGACTGGGGAACTACAGCAGACCGAGTGACACCTTGCTCAAGCCAGAGACCTTGGGCTCAAGCTGGTGAGCCTTGCTCAAACCAGGTAAGCCACGGTCAACCTTGAAACCTCGGGGTTTTGAACCTGGGTCCTCCGTATCTCAGTCCAGTGCTCTATTCACTGCGTCACCACCTGGTTAGGCCAATTCTTAGCTTTCTCTGATTTACTTATTTCATTTAGTATAATGTTCTTAAGTTCTATCCATGTTGTTGTAAGTGGCCATATATCATCATTTCTTATGGTTGAGTAGTATTCCATTGTACTGTATATATGTACCATATCTTTTTAATCCAATCCTCTATCAAGGGACACATTAGTTGTTTCCATGTTTTGACCTCCATGAATAATGCTGCGATGAACATAGGATTGCATGTATATTTGCATACCAATGTTTTTGAGTTTTGGGGTAAGATACCCAATAAAGGGATTGCTAGGTCAAATGGTAATTCTATTCTTAATATTTTTGAGGAACCACCATACTGTCTTCCGTAATGTCTGTATCAATTTACATTCCCACCAGCAGTGAATGAGGGCTCCTTTTTCCCCACAGCCTCTCCAACACTTGTTATTATCTGTTTTGTTGATAATAGCCAATCTAACAGGTGTGAAGAGGTATCTCATTGTAGTTATGATTTGCATTTCTCTAATACCTAGTGAAGATCAACATCTTTTCATCTATCTGTTGACCATTTGTGTGTCTTCTTGGGAGATATGTCTGTTCAGGTCCTCTCCCCATTTTTTTTCTTTTTGACAGAGGGAGAGGGAAAGACAGAGAGAGGGACAGATAGGGACAGACAGACAGGAAGGGAGAGAGATGAGAAGCATCAACTTTTCTTTGCAGCACCAAAATTGTTCATTGGTTGTTTTCACATATGTGCCTTGATGGGGTGAGGGGAGCTACAGCAGAGCGAGCGACTCCTTGCTCAAGCCAGCAAACTTGGGCTTCAATTCAGTGACCTCTGAGCTCAAATCAGTGACCATGAGGTCATGTCTATTATCCCACACTCAAGCCAGCAACCCTGTGCTCAAGCTGGATGAACCTGTGATCAAGCCGGTGACCTTCAGGCCTCGATCCTGGGTCCTCTGTGTCTCAGTCCAATGCTCTATCCACTGTGCCACTGCGTGTCAGGCCCTCTCTCTATTTTTTAATTGAATTTTTTTTCTTGATTGTTTCTGAACTTTGTGAGTTCTTTATATATTTTGGATATTTACCTCTTATCAGAGCTTTTTTGTTTTTTTTTTAGAGAGAGACAGACAAATAGAAAGGGAGAGAGATGAGAAGCATCGACTCTTAGTTGCAGCACCTTAGTTATTCATTGATTGATTCCTCATATGTGCCTTGGCCGGGGGTGGGGGTGAATCCAGATGAACCATTGACCCCTTGCTCAAGCCAGTGACTTTGGGCTCAAGCCAGCACACTTGGGTTTTAAACCAGAGGTCTTTGGGCTCAAGCCAGTAACCATGAGGTCATGTAATCCCACACTCAAGCTGGTGACCCTGCGCTTAATCTGGCGACCCCATGCTCAAGCTGTTATAACCGTGCTCAAGCTGGCAACATTGGGTTTCGAACCTGGGTCCTCAGGCCAATGCTCTATCTACTGCACCACTGACTGGTCAGGCAGAGCTGTTATTTTGTTAAAATCATCTCCCATTTCATTGGCTGTTTTTTTTGTTTTGTTGTTGGTTTATTTTGCTGTGCAGAAGCTTTTTAGTTTGATATAGTTCCATTCATTTATTGTTGCCTTTATTTATCTCACCTTTGGGGTCAAATTCACAAAATGTTCTCTATGGCGAAGGTCCATAAATTCAGTACCTATGTTTTCTTCTTTGTAATTTATTGTTTCTGATCTTATATTTAGATATTTGATCCATTTTGAATTAATTTTTGTGCAGAGAGACAAACTGTAGTCAAGTTTCATTCTTTTGCATGTAGCTTTTCAATTTTCTCAGCATCATTTATTGAAGAGGTTTATTCCTCCACTGCTTTTTACTCTTTTGTTAAAGATTATTTGTCCATCTATATGTTGTTTTATTCATGGGCTCTTGATTCTGTTCCATTGGTCAGTATCTCTGTTTTTCTGCCAAAACCTACTGTTTTGATTACACTAGGGAACAATTTTTTTTTCATTTTCTGTTGAATGAGGTTTTAGAACTTTTTCTATATATTTCTGCATCACTGATTCCAAATCTGAAATATGTTCTTTGGTGCATGCTCTAATTTTTATGCAATTTTCATTTCTTTTTGTTATAGTTAATGGTATGCATTGGTTTTTAAACTGAAGTTAAAGGGCAACAACTCTTGGATTGAACATAACCACAAGGCAATTAATGTTTTATAAACATCACTTTTACATAACTGTAGTTGTTTTTAAATGTAAAAAATTATTATCTAATAAAAACACCCTCTTATTTTGTTTTAAGATTAAATCATGGCTTCTTCAAGTAGGTGTAAATGTAAGAAGAGTCCTGACACCTTCTGTTATATATGTGGCTGTTACACACTTCAACGTCAAAGGCACAATATTTCATCATTGTGACATGTGCATATATTGCCTATTTTCAAGTTCCCCTTGACGATCAAGACAAGAATTGGGCTCCACATATTGTGTGCCATAATTGTGAGGAAATGCTTTGTGGTGGACAAAAGGAAAACGCAAAAGAATGCCTTTTGGTATTCCCATGGTTTGGCGTGAACCTAAGGACCACAGCAGTGACTGTTATTTCTGTCTGATCCATACAAAGGGCATCGGGAAGAAAAAATGGCATATGATCGCATATTCTAAAATTCCTTCAGCAATACAACCTATCCCACACCTGAGACACTCCTGGTTCGTTTTCAATGGTTTTCTTCTAAGGACAAAGAAAGTGAACATGGTGATCAAGTGTATTTTGATAAGATGAATGAGGAAATGGTTGTAGAATCTGAAGGGTCTTCTTTTGATGCCAAGCAGTCATTAACCCCTCAGAAGTTTAGCCAATCCAAATTAAATGACTTAGTGAGAAAGCAGCTGAGTTATTAGTCTCCAAGCTTCAAGAAAAGAATGTACTGGCCTGACCTGTGGTGGTGCAGTGGATAAAGCATCGACCTGGGAACACTGAGGTCGCCAGTTCAAAACCCTGCACTGGTTTGGTCAAGGCACATATGGGAGTTGATGCTTCCAGCTCCTCCCTGCTTTCTCTCTCTCTCTCTCTCTCTCTCTCTCTCTGTGTGTGTGTGTGTGTGTGTGTGTGTGTCTCCTCTCTAAAAAGAATAAAATAAAAAAAATTAAAAAAAAAAAGAAAAAACAAGTTTCCTTTAAGAAAAGAATGTACTTTACTGGTCAGCTAAAGTATCCCATTTCAGAAAGCATGAACAAATTTTTGTGAACTTTTTTTCCGAAGACAAACACTTTGTTTACTGTCATGGTATCAGTAATCTTCTCAGCCAGCTATGTGTTACCACTTACAGTCCAACAGAATGGTGGCTATTTCTTGACAGCTCTAAACGGAATGTGGTCTCCTACACAACTATAATGTTTATGCAGCAGTTCCAATTGGTTATTCAACTCATCCCAAGAAGATTATAATGACATAAAAATTGTCCTCGACTTTCTGAAGTATGAGGAGCATAACTGGATCATTTGTGTGGATCTTAAAATGGTAAATTTTTAGCTAGGACAACAGAGAGGTTTCACAAAGTATCCTTGTTTTCTGTGTTTGTGGGACAGCCGAGCTTGGGAGAAACACTGGACATAGAAGGAGTGGCTGAAACGTGAAGCTCTGAAAGTAGGGATGCAAAATATTGTGAATGAACCTGTAGTTATTCAAGACAGGATCATTTTTCCCCCACTTCACATCAAACTTGGCTTAATGAAGCAGTTTGTCCAGGCTTTGAATACAGAAAGTGAACGCTTTCACCATATTATTTCTGCTTTTCCTGCCCTGTCTTTCGAGAAGATAAAGCAGGTGTATTCGATGGACCTCAAATTCGAACCCTCATATATGATGAAGAATTTGTCAGGAAGATGAATAAGGAGGAGAAAGCAGCATGGCAGTCTTTTGTGGCAACAAAAAAGCAGAAAACTATGATTTTCTGGTTCAAAGGATGCTGTTGGCTTTCCACGACATTGGATGTAACATGAGTGTTAAGATTCACTTCCTCAACAGTCACCTTGATATGTTTCCCGAAAATCGTGGAGCTGTTAGTAATGAGTAGGGAGAATGCTTTCATCAAGATCTGAAGATGATGGAAGAGCGATATCAGGGGTGATGGGACAGAAATATGATGACAGACTATTGCTGAAGCATCAAACGAGATTGTCCTCAACAAGTACACAAACGCAAGAGCTACAAACACAAATTTTTGCCTGATTAGAATTTAAATAAGTTTCACGCAAATTTTATGATTAAAGTAAGCATTTTAATATGTTCTATTTTGAAATTGTAGACAAATTCTGATGCAATCATATCTTTTAGTGTATTAGTGTATTTACTGCATTATATAAATTAGTGCTATAATATAATATGGAGTCAGGTAATGTGATATTTCCAGCTTCATTCTTATATTTCAGAATTGCTTTGGTTATTCAGGTTTTTTTATGTTTCCATACAAACCTGGTGCTTTTTAGTTCTCTCTCTTTTAAAAATGACACCAAGATTTTAATGTGGGTTGCATTAAATTTGTACATTACTTTAGTTAATATGGCCATTTTACCTATGCTGATTCTTCTAATCCATATATATAAAATATTTTCCATTTCATTGTGTCTCTCAATTTCTTTTAATAATGCTTTGTACTTTTCTTCATATATTGTTCTTTCACATCATTTGTTAAGTTTATTCTTATCTATTTTTGTTTTTGTTGTTGCATTGAAAAGGTATTTTCTGCAGTTTCATTGGTTGTGTATGGGAAAGCAGTAGACGTTGTATATTGATTTTGTATCCTGAAACAAAATCTTGGTCTGTAGTTTTCTTTGTTTTGTATTGTCTTTGCCAGGTTTTGATATCAGGGTTATTGTTGGTCAAATAAGTTTGTGAAATATAATTTTTGTTTGCTCACTTATAGTTTGCATTAGGGGCCTGAGCAGCACCAGGTATATGTGGTCTATGAAGTTGCAAATTACCTTCCTGCTTGGGAAGGGCCATTGTTCTTCTAATGTTTGCTGGAGGAAAGGTTTTCACGCCAGAACGTTTTTGAAAAGAGAAGAAAGAAAAGAGGCAGAGAAAGAACCTATGTTTGCAGAGTGAAAACAGAGAGAATGCAGAGTGCTGAGAAAGAAGCCAGTTTGTGCAGAGAAAGAGAGAGTGTGCAGATGGTGAACCAGAGCTGAGGGGCTTTCTGAGCTCTGCTGAGATTGGTGACGTCTTTGATTCCAAGAGAAAGCAGAGAAGATTCTCCTGGTTGTGGAACCAGAGAATGTGTCAGGGCTTTGGGAGATCTGAATGAGTGAAAGGGAAGTGTTTTCCCTGTGTGTTGCTCATTGGCCGGTGCAAGACTTTAATAAAGGAATGGCCCACCATTTTTAGGCTCCACAGTTTCTTTACCATCTGCCCAAATTCAATGAGAACCTGCATGTGCATGGCCATGATGGCCGCAACTACTGGCCCTACAGTGGTCCTCATAAAATATGTTAAGAAGTATTTTTCTTCTTCTATTTTCTTGGAAGACTTTGAGAAGGACAGGTACCAAATCTTCTTGGGATGTTTAGTAGAATTCACTAGTGTAGCCGTCTGGTCCTGGATTTTTATTTTTTGGCAGGTTTTTGATAGTTGTTTCTACTTCCTCCCTGCTTATGAGTCTATTTAGAATTTTTACTTCTTTGTGACTCAAGCCGGTAAGGTTGTATAGTTCTAGGAATTTATCCATTTTTTTCTATTATGTTAAATTTGGTGGCATATAATCTTTCATAATACTTTAGTATGATCTTTTGTATATAATGTCTGTGGTAATTTTTCCTCTTTCATTTCAGATTTTGTTTATATGAATTCTTTCTCTTTTTTCCTTACTGAGTCTAGCCAAGAATTTGTTGATTTTCTTGATCTTTTCAAAGACCCAGCTCTTTGTTGTATTAATTGTTTTTAGTTATTTTGTTCTCTATTTCATTTAGTTTTGCTCTAGTTTTTATTATTTCCTTTCTTCTGATGATTTTGGGTTGCCTTTTGTAAGACCAGGGGCTGCCACCGTCAAGGCCATGCAGGGTATCATTGGATTTGGACAGAGGATAAAGAAACAGTGAAGCCAAAAAATGGTGGGCCATTGCTTTATAAAGTCTCTCACAGGCCGACAAGTAAACATACAGGAAAATCACGTTCCTCTCATTCAGAGCTCTCAAAGCCCTGACACATTCTCCAGTTCAACAACCAGGAGAATCTTCTCTAGTTACTCTTAGAATCAAAGGCCCCCACAAGCCTCAGTAGTTCTCCCAGAGCCACTCAACTCTGGTTCCCCATTTGTATACCTTCTCTTTCCCTGCCAACATGGCTTCTTCTTCAGCACTCTGCATTCTCTCTGTTCTCACTCTGTAAACATGGCTTCTTTCTCAGCATTCTGCCTTCTTCTCTCTTTTTTCAAAACTTTCTGGCAAGAAGACCTCTCCTCTAGCAAACATTAGCAAAACAATGGCCCTTCCCAAGCAGAAAGGTAATTTGCAATTTCACAGATCACATATACCTGGTTCTGCCCAGCCCCCAATGCAAACTATAAACGAGCAAACATAAAAATCATATTTTACAAACTTATTTGACCAACACTTTTGTTCTTATTTTTCTAGTTCTTTAAGACATAATGTTAGGTTATTTACCTTGGATCTCTCTTGTTTCTTGATATAAATCTGTATTGATATAAACTTCCCTCTTATTACTGCTTTCACTGCATCCCAGAAATTTTGATGTCATGTTGTCATTCTCATTCTTTTGTAATGTCTTTTGACCTCTGCTTTTATTTCTTCTTTGATCCAGTCATTTTTTGGAAGTATATTCTTTAATTTTTACATTTTTGTAGGTTTCTTTACTTCCTTTTAGTGGTTGAATTCTCATTTCAAAGCCTTATGCTCAGAGAATATGCTTGGTAAATTTCAATGTTCTTGAATGTGTGGAGGTTAGTTATGTGGTGTCAAGCAGGTAAGAAATATTTTGCTCACCCTGTTAAAGATGGCCACTGCCCACGTGGGGTGGCTGAATGCCCTTCTTGCTAGGAAGGGGTGTGGTTATGCTAATGTGTGTTGGGAAAAGGCTTTCACATTAAAAGGTTTTAAAAGGAGGAGCTAGGAGGCCATTTTGGGGAGAGTGATTATGTTCTTGTAAAAGGAAGAGCCCATGATGGAGGAGGGCAGGGAAACCATATGGAGAAGGAAGCCAAAATGGCGAAATGGGGGAAGGAGAAGCCAGTTCGTCAAGAAGAAGGAGATGGGGAATAGAGGTGAGTAACACTGGTGAGGTGGAAGCCTTTGATTCTAGATAAACTCAGATGATTCAGTGGCTTTGGGAGCCCTGAATGGAAAGGGAAGTGTTTCCCGCTGTGTGTATTTTCTCACCAGCCAGGTGCAAGGTAGGATTAAAGGAAAATGAAACACCAGTTTTTGGCTCTGTTGCTTCATTACCATGGTCTGAATCAAACCTGAACCTGCATTGGCCAGCCGGCTCTGATGGTGGCCACGGTTACTGGCTATGCATGTGGCCCAAGATATGATCTATCCTTGAGAATGTTCCATGCACATGGGAAATAATGTATAATCTGATGCAGGAATGAAATGTTTCATAAATGCCTATTATGTCCATTTGGTCTAGTGTGTCATTTAAGGCCAATATCTCTTATTATTTTTGTTGTTTGGAAAATCTATCTAAAGCCTTCAGTGGTGTGTTGAGTTCTGCATGTATGACTGTGTTTCTATTTTTAGATCAGTTTGACATGTCTTATATATTTTGGTGCTCCCTGATTCAGTGCTTATATATTAAGAAATGTTATGTCTACTTGATATAGTGTCCCCATTATCATTATGAAATGTCCATCTTTGTCTTGTTACTTCAGTTGTCTTGAAGTCAGCATTGTCATATATATATGGCTATGCCTGCTTTTCTTTGGGTATTATTTGCTTGGAGAATCACTTTCCAACCTTTAACTTTGAGTCTGCTTTTGACCTTGCAGCTTAGGTGTCAGACATGAATTTTTTAATGCACAACTTCTTAAAAATCCTTTTGAAAATTAACTGACTTTAGTTTTAACATTGTAAATTATTCAAAAGAGAAGAAATGATTATGCTTCAAAACAGAAAACTAAAATATTAATTTCTCATTAGATTTATTGAGAAAATAACCAACTTCAAAAGTTTATTATTTTATATTTTTACTGTTGGTTGGGTTATGTGCTCATCACCCAAAGTCAAATCACTTTCTATAACTGCATATCTGTCCCTGTTTATTCCCTTCCAGTCACCTCTTCTCTCCGATAACTATTTCACTTTTATCTATGTCCATGAGTCTCACTCAGTTTTATATCCCACCTATGTGTCAAATCATATAGTTTTTAGCTTTTCCTGATTTACTTATTTCACTAAGTATAATGTTTATTTTAAGTGGTGATTATAATAGAATGTGGGGTTCTTTCTTTTACAAAGTAATTTTCTTGCTTATAATTATAGTTCATGAGAGCTGAAACAACCATTTTTTTTCTGGAACTTCAGAACATCTGTAAAGTGTACAATTATGTTCCACAGAAAACTCAGGAATACAGGACATCATGCTGGCTGTTCACTACTCTTTCTGAATTCCAAAGTGGAATAAAGAGTATGTGTAAACCATTCCCACCTGATTTCTCAATGACTGTAATAGCTATCAGTGTGCCATTAATATGAATGAGCCCATGAGCACCCACATTGCTCACAGTTGAGGGGAGTTATGGTGTGGAATGAACATGAGAGCTTTCTTTAAATTCTCTTTTGAAAATAATATTGCTGATGTTCCTGTTCTGTGAGACTGACCATATGTCTGCACAAACTGGTTTTGTGTTAATGAACTGTGAACTCCTGAGGAGGACAGGAAGTCAGCTCCTTGGGTGATTGGAGGAAGAAGAAATACTCATAGTTAGAAAGAGACCATGAGGAATGTGAATACTACGGATGTGTATTAGAGTTGAAAGAATTCTTGGCAATTCATTTAGCTATTCTGCAACTCAACATAAACTCCACTTTTAACTTTGTCAAGCTATTCTGCTATTTAGGAAAATAAACAGTACATAAGTTGGCATCATAATGTGTCCACGTAACTCAAGACACAAGCCTACTATAATTTATATTTTTAGAAAACATTTCAAACTCACTGAAACTCTTACCGTACAAGTCTAGATGCCACATGCTGTATTTTAATCTGAGCTCTCCCATCAAAGAGCCAGGCAGATAAAAAGGCAGATCTAATAGCAGTGACCAGTTTTATAAATAATTATCTTAGACATTAGCTAGAAAAATATATCATCAAGGCAAGAAGCATATGGAGAATGAGCTCAACAGTTTAATTATAATAGTTTAATTGTATAAGGAAGTATTTTTAGCAAATCATGAAAGTTAGAATGTGGATAGGTATAAAAATTGATGAAACATGTTCAGTACTGAGTCAGCTCTATCATTCATTATCTGGGTAAATTAGGGATTTGATTTATCTCTCTACTGACTTTTCTCTTTAGCATAACAACAACCTCTAACTCAATGCAAGAGCACAGTGCCTTCAGTGGAACATGACACAAAATATGCCTCTTTTTGCTCTAGTCTGTGCTTGGAAAGCTCCCCACTTCCCTACTCTAACAATCATTTGCTAATTGAAGTCCTTCCCATTGTCCTGTCTAAAAGCTCCTCTCTCCACCTAGACCAGTAGTTCTTAACCTGGGTTCTATTGAACCCTAGGGGTTTGATGAGTCAGTCTCAGGGGTTCGGAGAAGCCTCTGCCGTGAAGGCCAGAATAAAGTAATATCGTAATTTGTTGTGAGTTCATGCACTTTGTTGGTTTTGTTCTTTGAGCAAGGTGATGTTCATGCACGGCTCATTTTGTGCACCAGTAAAATATCATATACCTATGTCTTGAATTTGGAAAAAAAAATCTTATTTTATTTATCACTAAAGAAGGGTTCAGTGAATGTGCATATGAAACTGGTGGGTTCGGTACCTCAAAAAAGGTTAAGAACCACTGACCTAGACCATGTCATTTCTCTCTCTCTTGACTTGTTATAGTTTTCTTTGTAGCACCTTTCATTACCTAACATTGTTTTAGGAACTTATATACTCTTTAACTTTTTTATTGAAATATGGTTGACATATAACAATGAATTAGTCCAAAGTGTATAATTTGATATATGTGTATATTGTGAAATGATCAGCACAATAAGTTTACTTAACATCCATCATCATACATAGCAGAAGTTTTTCTTTGGATGAGAACTTTTAAGATCTACTCTCTTAGCAACTTTCAAATATACAACACAGTATTAACTATAGTCACAATGCTGTATATCGCATCTCTAGGATTTATCTTACTACTGGAACTTTTACTTTTTGTATGTACTTTTTCACTACCTTCACCCATTTTGTTCCCTCTACTGCCAGCACCATTGGCAACCATCAGTCTGTTTTCTGTATCTATGAGTTTGTTTATTGTTTTAGAGTCTACGTATAAATGAGACCATACAGGATTTGTTATTCTCTGTCTGACTTATTTCAGTTACGTAATGGCTTCCAGGCACATCCATGTTGTTGCAAGTGGCAGGATTTCCTTCTTTTTATGGCTGAATAATATTCCATTGTGTACATATACCACATTTTATTTATCTATTCATCTATTCATGAACACTGAGTATCTTGAATAATGCAAATAATGCTGCAGTGAACATGGTGGTGCAGGTGTCCTTTCAAGATAGTGATTTCATTTCCTTTAGATAAATAACCAGAAGTGGAATTGTGGAATATGAACTTATTTATTTACATATCTTTGTCTCCCCCACTAAAATGTAAGTTTTTAAAAGGCAGGAATTTGTTTTCTCTTGTTCTATGCTTTATTTCCTAAACATAAAATACTTAATGCTCAATGGGTTCAATAAATGTGCTGAATGATTAAACAATTGATTCTTATTATCTACAAGAAACACCAAACCATTTTAAGTGAACTCCTAATTTCACTGACTTTCATTCAGCTGACATTTTTCATCATGTAAGAAAATGGCTAATTTATTTTAGTATTATAACAGGAAGTCACAATCTTCTTCATGCCAAAATCTTCGCCAAAAACCATTAAAATGAGCTATTCCACTCCTAAACATTTAGATTTCTAAATCTCAGCAGTCTTTTTATAACCCTCTATTATCACTGATCCATTCTTTATCTTCATTGATTTATTTCTGATTCTTGCTCATTCTCTTATCTAAAGTAATCTTGATTTTTAAAAATTGTTACTTAAATAGGCAAATTTTACTTATAGTTTTGGGAATCTAATGTGGGACTGAGTTGTTTTTTATTTGTTTGTTTTTTTTTTAACAGAGACAGAGAGAGTCAGAGAGAGGGATAGATAGGGACAGACTGACAGGAAGGAAGAGAAATGAGAAGCATCAATTTTTGTTGTGGCATTTAGTTGTTCATTGATTGCTTTTTCATATGTGCCTTGATTGTTGTGCTATAGCAGACCGAGTAGTCCCTTGCTCAAGCGAGCGACCTTGGGCTCAAGCTGGTGAGCTTTGCTCAAACCAGATGAACCCATGCTCAAGCTGGCGACCTCGGGGTTTCAAACCTGGGTCCTCCACTTTCCAGTCCGACACTGTCCACTGTCCTGCCTGGTCAGGCTAATGTGGGACTGAGTTTTAGTAAATCAATACCCTGACATCATTCACTGGAACGATCTTTCTAATGCGATTTTTCTCAATGTGATTTTGCAAATTACCAAGAAAAAGAATAAAAATCCTTAGGTTGCTTTCTAATAAATTCCCATGACCTACATAATACATGAAAAAAATGAAAGAGTGCACGAAAATGTGGAATGTATCAGTCAATCACTAATAATGTCCCAATGTCCTTAGGTATGCCACCAAGATGCAATAATTAAACAGCTGTGCCCAAAGATGGCGCTCACAAAATCGTTTAAAAGATGTTTCCCTGTAAGAGTCCTATAACTGCCACCTGAGACAAGGACTCTATGTGTAGAAAATCTTTTTGAAAAACAAGAATTAAATACCTAAAGGAGAAAATCATATCATGCAGATAACCGGAGTCCACAGCTGCCGAAGAAAGCAAAAGCCAATGAGGGCACAGACTGGACAGACAGATTGCATGCAATGTGTCCCTAGGTTCAAGCATGAACGTTAACCTAAAAATACAAGGCCTTTCAAAGTAAGAGGCAACATTTATTTTAAGATAAAAACACAATAGCTTTTTTGGAATGACTGATTCTGGCAAAACCGCAAATAGAGGTCCAATTAGGAGACTAAGACAGGGTTATTATGAGACAGGGAAGGGGAATGATTACATAAATAGAAGGAAGGCATTTTTATCGGCACAGAAAAGCTAATACAGTGACGCTAACTCTCAAGAATGTTTTTAATTCTCAATCCAGTAGCCATTGGTCAGGTAGTCATGATATCTGCTTTCTTGTTATCTTTGCAAACAGTTCTTTAGGACACAATGTTGCTTTAGTCCCAGTCCAAAGGATATTATGCCCTGCTATAAAATTCCAAAGCTTTTAGGCAGTTCCTCTAGAATGATAGCTCTGGCTACATTTTAAAGTGACTCCGTTTATATTATTATTAGTTATGTTAACATCATTCCTGTGATTAACAAGTAAAGTGGGCATTCACGCTGTTTAGATTGTCTTATGAATTTTGAATACCAACTAAGAGTTTAAGGTCTACAATAAGAAACCAATCAATTCGCTACAAAATATAACGCAGTCATTTTATTTTTAAAACATGGAAGAGGATCATCAGAATTCCATGTCTTGTCCCTCGTGTCATAGCAAGGTGTCGTATAAGATTGTTAGTGATCTTTACCCAAGTCTCTTTCCTTGTCAATACATTCTGACATTACCTGCACCATCCACAGCAGAAAAGCCCTTGAGCTGAACTTCAGTTTCAAGAAATAAAAAGAGCTTACTGTTCCGACAGGGAGAGTACTCAGCATATGCGCTGAAATTCTGAATTGCTACATAGCAAGTGCCAACTGGGTCCTTCTCTGGCGAGGATTTCAGGGTCCTCCAGTGATATAAGGGAGCACAAGCCTGTGAAACAGCAAAAACAATAAATATTGAGTTTTTTGGTGTAGGTTCCTCCTACTCCGATTTGATCTGACCTGATTAATGTACCTAAATTTGTGGCAAGTCTACATTAATTATTAGGTAAATTAATTGGCCTCCAGCACGTACCTCGGTAGTCACAGTTTATTAAACTTCCAAAGTCAATTTGTTAACATTAACGCACCACAGAATTGTAGCAAATTATACATGTACAAAGGAATGCGATTTTTCCCCAGAGAATTTTAAATTAAATAAAAATAATCTGGAAAAAGTAAATATTTCCTCAAAGAAATGAACTCATACTTTTTTAAGAATTGGATCTACATAAAAGCAAACGGTCATTTAAACAGTGAATGCATCAGTGTGATGCCTTAAAATGAGAACTGGTGCTATTCTTTGCCTCATTGTTGCTATAAAAAAATACTAGAAAATTAAAAGATGCAGATAAGTTTGTAAACCTCTGTTTTATGGATTTCCCTATTTATCACTGAAAGTGCATCTTATGACTTTTTAAACAATGACTTTTTTTGGATACACTTAGCTCTTGCCACAGTGTCCTTGGCTTTATTTTTTTATTTACTTGTTTTTACTCATGGTGAACCAAAAATTAAACAACATTAAATTAAACATGACTCTTGTGTGAAATGTTCTGGTTGCTTCTTCAGAAGCTTAGATTCTAAAAGAGCACAGTATTTGAAAGGATATCAAATGTGAAAGAGGACATATGAGATCCTCTTCAAGAATATTAAGTAACATTACCTTTGCTAGAAATAAGAGAAGCCAGGAAAATAAATGTGAAGAAAACATAGGCACCTTTTCTACTTGTGTTTTGCTAGCTTGAATTCTCCTAAGTGTTCTCCCTGATCATTCAAGCACTCATTTCTAAGAACACAGAATTACAGATTGCTAGCATGTGGAACCACTGACTTATCTCTTAATTTGATGACATCATATTGAGAACAAAGCTAGAAAAGTGAAGGCTGGTCCTGATTTCAAATTCCTTTCATGATTCAAATGTGTCCTTGGTATTCAGTCCAAGGTATAACTACTTTAAGTAAAAATAACTTAATATTGTTGAATGAGTAGGGTGCTTCTACAATTTCTGTTTTTGGATTTGTTGCTGTATGTATTGTAAAGTTGTGGACAAAAACTAAAAACTCTAGGACTCACCTAAGATCCCTTACGTTAGGGCCCTCTTAGTGCTGACAAGTTATGTGCTTAGTACATTTACTGTAAGGTGAGAATGGTGAAAAGTGGGACCTTTTTATATCAGCTCAGTTTTACAATGATGTGAAACAGACTGACGTGACTAAAGTATTTAGGCTTTGACCCAAACTTAATAAATACATGCACACATTATACCTGAATCTTCAGAATGATACTTTTGTCTGCAGAAATTTGAAGTTCTAATAATTGTCACATAGAGTATAATTTAAGTCGTGATTCTGCTCAGTTTCAGTGCTCAAAGAAAAATATTAACTTGAATATATTCCATATTATCTTATTTCCTATGCATGTTCCTTAAAAATGTAAGCATGACCCCAAATTAACCATTTTTATTATGAACATGGTATATGATTTTATTGTCAATGACTTGGAAGTCTCTACAAATGGCGAATAAATGCACAATTATGTTACAAATAAATTTTAAGACTTTAAAAAAAATAATTTTAATCCCCATAAGTTTATTAGATAGAATTAGCTTTTCAATAGTAATTTACTTAAATCATACACTATTAAAGGGTAAAAAAAATGTTTGGCCAATTCTGGAATGTGAAAACTATATCAATGGAAAAGAATTCTACAGAGAGCATATTGTAAAGGCTGTGTTTATAACTAGAGGGGGCTATCTGTATTTCATATATTACCTGTTTTATGTCAAAATCTTTTGGGGTTGGTTAACCACATACCAAATAAAGCAAGGCATTTTTCTTTAAATACTTATTAAATCACAATTTAGACAGCTTAAAAAAATCCGAAAAGCCAAAGTTATTGCTTTATTGTTGTAAGGAAATTAAAGCCAACAATTAAAAAAATTTCCCCCAACAAAAGTTTTCCAGATTAGCTTAATACAGTCATTTATTTCCCAGTAACTTAGAAATGTATCATTGCTCAAAATAATAAGAGAATAGAATCATAAAGTCATATTGTTTTAAAACTGAAAGGTATCTATTTGCAAGTGAGACTTTTTTACTTTAAAAATATTAATGTACTCAGAGACCTATGTAATTAGTAGTTTATATATATATATATACACACACACACACACACACACACACTAAGTGAGAGAGGAAGGGAGAGAGATAAGAAGCATCAAGTTGTAGTTGTGTCACTCAGTTGTTCATTGATTGCTTCTCATACATGTCTTGAGGGGGGCGGTACTCCAGCCAAGCCAGTAATACCTTGCTCAAGCCAACGACCTTGGGCCTCAAGTCAGCAACCTTTGGGCTCAAACCAGCAACCATGGGGTCATGTTACTGATCCCACGTGCAAGCCGGTGACATTGTGCTTAAGCCAGCGACCTTGGGGTTTCAATGCTCTATTTGCTGTGTCACCACTGGTCATACAGTAGTTACATTTTTAAGTAAAGATTTCCTTTAGTCCTAAAAAGAATTAATGACATCACAGTATATTAACTTTTAATTAATCCTCATAGTAGTAGTCCTATTTGGCTGGTCAGTTTATATTTTAATCAGTCCTTTAAATGTACCTCTTTAAGCTAGAGCATTTATTTTTCTATCTCTTTTAGTTGTTTTTGAAATACTTGAAAATATCCATTGATTTGGAAAAATAAGCTTAGTTTCCTATGGCTTTAAATGCTAAAACAGATTGTCTAATTTTAAGCACTCAATTTGTTTCAAAATGCTGATAAGCTAATCTTTGAAAGTCTGACATGTTCTTACATGAAAGAATTTTTGTAAACATGAGTTTTAAAGCATTTCAGTGTCTACTTTATTCAGAGAAACCCAAACAAGCCCACAATTCATACTCACCACCACTTTCCCTCTGTGAGATTTCACGGTTGCTCCAAACCATTGATTTGATTTAAACTCTATGGGTTCCTTGGTTCCATTAACTCTGATCTTTCTGTTATCTGACAAGAAGTACATCAATTATTAATAACTTGTAAAACATGGCAGCCAATTAAAATATGTAATAGTCATTTCATCTATTAAAAATACTTGAAAACAACTTTAATAAGCCGGGGTGTTTCTCTTCGACTAAGTCGAAGCTTGACTTTTCATTTAGAACAATACCAACAAATGACAAGATGTATTTGAACATGACATTTCACTATTTAATTTAAAAGAAGCATTTTTTTTACAATTTACCTGTTCACAGTACTGTAAATCTGATGTGTATTCTGACAGTCTCAAATCTCTACTTCTGACATTAATTTGTATCAGATAAGAGACCAAACACTTATAACTGCTCTGAAGAATTTTAGTTCTTGTACAATAGTGAAACACAGGGGAATCTTCCTAATTGAAAAAGCAGCATGAAGGACTCCCATAGTCTTGGTTTTTAACTGAATAACATGTGTCCATGCTGCCACAGAAAATAATACCTCAACACAGATATATATACACTTTGCACAGTCAGCAGTAAAGGGGCTGTCTGGGTAGAAATTTAACCCAATTACAACACACTTCAAGTCTTAATAAAAAGCAGATACCTGTTTTTCCCACATTTGATTCCCAGTTAACATACTTCTTACATGGTTCTGACTGCATGGTTCTTCTAACTTAAGGTTCATCAGTAACAGCTAAAGAAGTTCCAAAGACATCTGCACTAGGGTATCTTATTGGTATATGTTACCTTAAGTATATGCATTTTACTTTTTTCCTTTACTCTATAATAAATGCATTGCAAAATGAACTTTTAACTTCTATCAAATGAGGCCAAAATATACACATAGTTAACATTGTATTAAATTTATATATAATTACAGACTTTGAAAAAAGAATAAATTATATAAACTCGATCTTAACCTAAATTTTACATTTTGACATGTTAGAAAATCATAAATTTCCTTCTTAAAATTGGTTTGCCTTTTATGTTTCTGGTCTTTAAAAAAACAAAAACAAGTTCTGGAAATTCTTACCCAAAATATACCAAATTAGCAAAGAATTAGAAGATCTTACAGATTATAGCATAAAATTAAAAATATAAATATTGCTATTCCTGGCTGGTTGGTTCAGTGGTAGAGCATCAGCCCAACATGTGGAAGTCCCAGGTTCGATTCCCAGCCAGGGCACACAGCAGAAGTGCCCATCTGCTTTTCCACCCTTCCCCCTCTCCTTTCTCTCTATCTCTCTTTTCCCCTCCTGAAGCCAATGCTCCACTGGAGCAAAGTTGGCCCAGGCATTGAGGATGGTTCCATGGCCTCTACCTCAGGTGCTAGAATGGCTCAGGTTGCAACAAAGCAATGCCCCAGGTGGGCAGAGCATCGCCCCCTCGTGGGCATGCTGGGTGGATCTCTATCGGGTGCATGCAAGGCCCTGTCTCTCTGCCTCCCCAGTTCTCAATTCAGAAAAATGCAAAATAAATAAATAAACAAATAAATAAATAATATTGCTATTCGCATCTAGAAACCTTAATAAAGATTATAAAACTCAGAATTGAAGAATCCTTTCTCCATTAATGGGGTGATCTTGGGCAATTCATTTAACCTTTTGATTTCTTCTATAAAATTAAGCCAAAAAGACCTTTCCCATTTTCTCTTTCACAAGTGACCAGAGTTATAAAAATCACATGAGATAAAGGAACATAAAAGTGCTATACAGCCTGACCTGTGGTGGCGCAGTGGATAAAGCGTCAACCTGGGAACACTGAGGTCGCCAGTTCAAAACCCTGCACTGGTGTGGTCAAGGCACATATGGGAGTTGATGCTTCCAGCTCCTCCCCCCTTTCTCTCTCTCTCTCTCTCTCTCTCTCTCTCTCACTCTGTGTCTCCTCTCTAAAGTGAATAAAATAAAATAAAATAAGTGCTATACAAACTGAGAAGTTGTATAATTAGAAACCTATGAACTCATTTTAAGTCCAAGGATTGGAAAAGACCTTGCAGACATACAAGTATAATGTCTATTATCAATGATTTGTGTGTGGTACTCAGCAATGAAATTAGTGACACCTTGGAAGATAGTCAATATGGCTTTGATTAAACCTAGGAAGAAAGCACTACAATGACTTTGAGATTTCGAAACTACGAAAAAGCAATGAAAAGAAGGCTAGCATCTCAAATTCAAATATACTTACAGGAGATCCCAAAAGAACTTAAGAGAATCAAGCTGCTGGAGGGAAAGACAGAAGCCAGTTTTAAATCTGGCTTCATTTTGCTAGAGAAAATTATAAAACTTTCCTTTAAGAGATTATTGAGACAACATTTTTGCTGTTATGAGCGGGAACTGTATAACTTTATTAAAAATGTAAATTGTGTGTTATTTTTTTAGCAACGAATGTCTTCTGGACCAATGAACCTAAATAGGCATTGCAGGGAAGCAAAAATCAAATAGCTTATAATCTCATGGACAGACTGTGAGCCTTGAATTCAAACAATAATTGGAGGGAATGATGTTAGAGTAATGGCAGCATGAGAGATACCCTTGATCTCTTGAAATTTCAACATATGGAACAGCTATAACTCAGCAAAGGAACCCCAGTTGGTCTCACAGGCTTTCCCAAAGGATCCATGCACCCAACTGACTAAAGGTAGAAAGGGTAAAAAAAAAAAAAAAATGGGGTAAAAAAAAAAAGATACGATGCATTTGCTTTGGGCTCAGGGTAGAAGAGAATCCTGACCTGGTCCAGCTTTCATCTGCTGGGGCTCTGGAGAGGAGAGAGAGACCTTAAGTGACTGGGTCTTCTTCTACCAAGAGGAGCAGAGAGATTTGGGGGGAATGTGGTGTGGTACTGAACCATACTGGCAAAGCATGGGGTCACAGCCAGTGTTCCCACAATTTGTCACAGCCTGCACTCAGAAAGAGACACACAAACACAGAGTGTGGCCCCCCAGCCTTTCAGATACTGCCTTTCTCCCCTTGCAAGTACAGAAAGTGGCAGAGACATACCCCACAGCTGAAGAATAGAGATGCTCTGTGTCTGGTGCCCTGCTCTGTTTGAACACAGGGAGGAGCACTTGATGGCTGAGATTGCGATTGCTAAAGCTGTAAAGCCCTCAGAAGTGCCACACATTGTCATAACTACAACACTGCCTCTACCTTTGTGACAGCAGTCTCTCAGCAGAGTTCAGCCTGGGATTCTACAGACTTAAGACTTGTAATACAGCGCCACCTACTAGAAGAGAATAAAAAAACATCTTGGAATTTTTTTCTTTTAATTTTTTATTTTTTTTAGTTCTTTTTTGTTATAGTTTTGTTTGTTTTTGATTATATTTCTTTTCTTTCTTGTTATGTATTTTCTGTAATTTTTAATTATAATTTTAATTCATTTTAATTTTTTGTTCTTTATTGCTTGATTTTTAATAATAACCCTCTCAAATACCTTCAATGCATAAAAAGTAATACCATGATTACCCAAGTAAGAGACACAGTTCAGAAAGAAAATAAAAAATCTCCAGAAAACAATCTTAATAACATGGACACTATGGAGTTAAATGAGAAAAATTCAAAATTGAAGTTCTGAAAATACTCAATGAGATATGAGAAAACACCAATAGGCAAATTAATGAGCTCAGAAAACAAAATGAATACCTCAGCAAGTACATTGAAACTTAAAATACAGAGATGAAGAACTCAAAACATGAATTGAAAATTGAGCTAGCAAGTTTAGCTAATACAATAGATCAGATAGAGAAAAGAACTACTGACATCGAAGACAGGCAACTAGAGATGGTGCAGAGGGAAGAAGAGAGGGATTCAAGAATTTTAAAAAAATGAAAGAGCTCTATTAGAATTGTCTGATTCCATACAAAAGAGCAATCTAAAAATAATGGATATTTCAGAATAAGAAGAGAGGGAGAAGGGAATGGAGAGCCTATTCAAATAATTGATGATAACTTCTCAAGCCTATGGAAAGAGTTAAATACTTGCAAATATAAAAATATAAAAAGTAAACAGAAATCCTAGTTACTTCAACCAAAACAGGCTTTTGCCAAGGCACATTGTAATAAATATGTCAAAAATCAACGACAAAGAAAGAATCCTCAAGGAAGCTAAGGAAAAAGAAGAACTTAATATTATAAAGAAAAACCTGTAAGATTTTCATTAGACTTCTCAGTAGAAACTCTATAAGCCAGAAGAAAGTTGACTCAGACATTCAAAGTACTGAAAGAGAGGAATTACCAGCCAAGCATACTCTATCAAAGTTATCTTTCAGATAGGGAGGAGAAATAGAAACTTTTCCACACATACAGAAGCTGAGAGAGTTTATCACAAGAAAATCCACACTATAGTAGATACTCTAGGGGTTATTCTACTGGATGCAAAGAACAAAACTACAAGAATTGTTCAGCATAAGCAAATTGATAAATATAATATACCATACCAACAAAACAAAGAACAAAAAGTATATGATCCTATCAACAAATGCAGAAAAGGTATTTGATAAGACACAACATTTATTTATGTTGAAAACATTCAATAAAATAGGTATAGAAGGAAAGTATTTCAACATAATAAAGGCCATCTATGACAAACCATCAGCCAATATTATACTAAATGGTGAAAAACTGAAATCTTTTCCTCTAAAATCATGAAGTCAAGGTTGCCCACTCTCTTCACTCTTATTCAACATAATACTGGAAGTCTTATAGCAGTGGTTCTTAACCTGGGTTCTATCTAACCCTAGGGGTTCGATAAGTTGGTCTTGGGTTCAGAGAAGCCTCTGCCGTGGAGGCCAGAATAAAGTAACACCATAATTTGTTGTGAGTTCATGCACTTCGTTGGTTTTGTTCTTTGAGCAAGGTGATGTTCATGTACGGCTCATTTTGTGCACCAGTAAAAAAACATATACCTATGTCTTGAATTTGGGGGGAAAATCATATTTTATTTATCACTAAAGAAGGGTTTGGTGAATGCACATATGAAACTGGTGGGTTCGGTACCTCAAAAAAGGTTAAGAACCACTGTCTTAGAGCAATCAGGCAAGAAAAAAAAATAAAGGCATTCATATTGGGAAAGAAGAAGTAAATATATCACATTTTTGCAGGTGACATGATATTGTATATAGAAAACCCCAAAGACTACACCAAAAAACTATTAGAAACAAGAAACCAATACAGTAAAGTCTCAGAATACAAAATCAATATACAAAAGTCTACAGCAGTGGTAGTCAACCTGGTCCCAAGCACCCACTAGTAGGCGTTCCAGCTTTCATGGTGGGCAGTAGCGGAGTAACCAATCAGTGCCGCGATTACATACTAATCAACTAACTGTTGACCAGTCAAGATCAGGACAGTGGTCAGACTTTGTTATAGGGCATTTGTATTGGGACCGCATCAACAAGAAGCCAGTTACTTGACCCCGGGTCCACACCCACCGCCCAATCCAGCGGACAGTTTATGACTGCTGTTGTCGCCCCAAAACCAGCAGTTCGTCATTTTATTACCCCATAGACAAAGAACTCCATGGTTCAACGCTTCTTTCCATGACAGAAACTGCCGGACAATGGAGACATCAATTAACTCATATTTTCTTCTTGATTCCCAGATTTTAGGGTAATAGGGTTACATTCTAGGAACCCCCTCTTGGACTGCCAAAACTAGCCAATGTCTCGTTACTTCGCCCCGATCGCAAAGAAGTGATGCCATTGGCCAACACCTGCTACATAAAATTTTATAAAATGCACAACCATGGATACTCGCTAACTTAGTCTCGTCTGGACAAACTCTCACTCAACCACGACACTTGTAACGTCGCAACCACGCAACAGACTTCAAGTGCATATGTTTTGTTCACGTTACGTAAGTGAAGCTAAATCGTTATGTAATCAAAACTAAAGTCAGTAAGTAGTTAGATTTCTGAGAGCAAGCACGTGCTTATAGCTTCAAACAAAATATTGTGAAATATTGTGAGCCCATGTCTCAAAAAAAAAAAACAAAAAAACAAAAAACGTATGCGGCTATTCGCCAGAGTATCTGAAGATGAGTTTCATAGAATCTGTTGCAAATAAACAACATCCAATGTGTTTATTGTGCCATAAAACATTATCCGATGAGGCAATGAAGCCAAGTCGATTGTGAGTACATCTTTCTACAAAGCATCAAATGACAAGGACAAGCCCATTGAATATTTTCAGGAAATATATAAAAATTTCAAAATCATTCAACTATCATTGCATCATTTAAGAAACAACATACAATGAACAAAGATGGATTGATTGCCACTTATCGCATTTCACAAATAATTGCAAAAAGTGGTAAAAGCTATAATATTGGAGAAACTGTAATAATACACTCTATAAAAGAATTTATCTGAACAGTAATGCATCAGGATATACCTCAAATTTTAAAAATGTTGCCCCTAAGTGATAGCACAGTAAAGCAATGAACTTATAAAATGGCACTTAATGTTGAAAACAAACTTATAAGTATTCTCCAAAACTCTTCATTTTCCATGCAATTGGATGAATCTACCATTGCAGATGATAATGCTTTATTGATGGCATATGTACGCTATTTTGATGGAAACAATATATTACGAAAAGAAATGCTATTTGCAATAAATCTCATCACAGATACAAAAGGATTATCTATATTTAATACTGTAAGAACATACTTTACAAAATATAATATTCCTTTGAATAATATTCTTGCATGCGCTACTGATGGAGCACCATCAATGGTAGGTCGCTATTGTGGATTTGTTGCTTATTTGAAGCAGGAAGTGCCAAATGTTTTATGTATTCATTGTATGGTGCGCAGACAACATCTTGTAGGAAAACATCTAAGTACAAGTCTCCATTCATCATTAACTATAATAATTCGATCCATAAACAAGATCAAATCCAATGCAAAGAATGATAGAATGTTTTGGCAGCTTTGCCAGGACAATAATGAAGATTTTATTAAGTTACTTTTGCACACAGATGTTCAGTGGCTGTCAAAGGGTACATCTTTGGCTAGATTTGTAGCATTATATGATAGTGTCATACAATTTTTTGAAAGTAATAATGAGACCAATCTGTGTCAACAGTTAAAAACAGTAAAGAATGATGCCTTTTACTTGGCAGATATTTTCAAGAGATTTAACAATGTCAATTTGCAGCTTCAAGGAGCTAATAAAACTCTTATAGGTTGCCAAAGTATTGTGCTATTATTTATTGGCAAACTTGAACTACTTCGTCATAATCTATTGAAGAGAGAATTTCATCAGTTTCCTCAATTATCATCTATAAAAGATGATGTAACTCCAGAGGATACTGACAGATTCAGTAGCTACCTCAACGAACTTAAATTGGACATGGAAAAACGATTTGAAGATATTTTGAAATTGAAGGTATATGACTGGATGAAAAATCCTTTTACCACAAATATTGAAGAGGCTGATACAACTTGCCAAGAAGAACTGTTAGAAATTAGATATGATGAAGAAAGTAAATATAAATTTGACAGTGGTGGATATGAAAACCTATGGCAAAATAAAAGAATGCTGGTCTTATATCCAAATATGTGGAAAATGGTATTCAGTTTATTGATACCTTGCCCTACCTCATATCTTGTGGAATTAGGATTTAGTGCTGTTAATCATATTATGACGAAAGAAAGAAACCACCTGAATATTTCTGAAAGGGGAGACCTTTGTTTGTTCCTCACAAAAATTGAACCAGATATTCAATATTTAGTTTCCCAGCATCAGCCTCAGGGATCCCACTAATAATTCAATTAATTAATGTAATTTCTATGTATGCAAAGTATAAATAAAAAAATAAATTTAACTATAGTATGTTGTTTTATAAAAATTTATTCTACCAAACTTAGCGAAAATCCGACATAAAGTACTTGGTAAGTAATTATTATTATATGCTTTAACTTGCTGTAACTCTGCTTTATAAATTTTATAAAGTAAAGTTAGTTCCCTACTTTATAAATCACCATTACTGTGGAACCAGTGGGTGGTTAGAAAATTTTACTACTAACAGAGATACAAAAGTGGGCGGAGGTATAAAAAGGTTGACTACCCCTGGTCTACAGCTTTCTTATATGTGAACAGTGAAACTTCAGAAAATGAATTGAAAAAAACAATTCCTTTTACAATTGCAACAAAAAATAAATAAAATACCTAAGAATAAACTTAACAAAGGATATGAAGGACCTATACACTGAAAACTACAAAGCATTATTAAAAGAAATTGAAAATGACACAATTAAAATGGAAAAATATTCCATAGCCATTGATTGGAAGAATCAGCATAGCTAAAATGGCCATATTACCTAAAGCAATATACACATTTAATGCAATACCCAATAAAATTCCAATGTCATTTTTAAAAGAAATACAACAAACAAAAAATGACACCAGATTTGTATGGAATCATAAAAGATGCTGAATAGCCAAAGCAATTCTGAAAATAAAAATAAAAAGAAGTATGGAGCCGGAGATGTCACACTACCTGACTCCAAATTATACTATACAGCCCCAATGATCGAAACAGGATGGTATCAGCAGAAAAACAGACATAAAGACCAATGGAACATAATCAAGAGCCCACAAATAAAACCGCACACACACACACACACACACACACACACACACACACACACACACAATCTTTGACAAAGGAGACAGAAACAAACAATGGAGAAAAGAAAGCTTCTTCAATAATGATGCTGGGAAAACTGGAAAGCCACATGCAAAAGAATGACTATAGTTTTTGCCATGCACAGAAATAAATTCAAAATGGGTCAAAAGCCTAAATATAAGATCTGAAATAATAAATCATATAGAAGAAAACATGAGTATTAAACTTATGGACCTTGGCCATAGAGAACATTTTATGAATTTGACCCCAAAGTCAAGGGAAGTAAAGACAAATAAATGAACGAGACTATATCAAACTAAAAAGCTTCTGCATAGCAAAAGAAACTGACATCAAAACAAAAAAAGCAGCCTGACCTCTGGTGTTGCAGTGGATAAAACATTGACCTGGAACACTGAGGTTCCAGTTCAAAACCTTGTACTTGTCTGGTCAAGGCACATATGGCAGTTCATGCTTCCTGCTCCTCCCCCCTTTCTTTCTCTCTCTTAATGTCTCTCTCTCTCTGTCCATGTGTGTGTCTCACTCTCAATCTCTCTCCTCTATAAAATGAATAAAAAAAATTTTTGACAATAAAAAGGCAGCCAAACAAATGGGAGATGATATTCACAAACAACAGCTCTAATAAGGGGTTAATATCCAAATGCATAAAAAACTCAGAAAGATCAGCAACAAACAAGCAAACAATCCATTTAAAAAACGGGAAAAAGGCCCTGGCCGGTTGGGTCAGCGGTAGAGCATTGGCCTGGCATGTGGAAGTCCCAGATTCAATTCCGGGTCAGGGCACACAGGAGAAGCACCCATCTTCTTCTCCATCCTTCCCCCTCTCCTTCCTCTCTTTCTCTCTCTTCTTCTTCTTTGCAGCCAAGGCTCTATTGGAGCAAAGTTGGCCGGGAGCTAAGTGACCAAGACATGGAAACAACCAAAGTGTCCCTTGATAGAGGACTGGATAAAGAAAATGTGGTACACATATACAATGGAATACTACTCAGCCATAAGAAATGATGACATAGTGCCTTTTATGACAGATGGATGGACCTTGAGAATATTATACTGAGTGAAATAAGTAAATCAGAAAAAACTAAGAACTATATTACTTCACACATAGGTAGGACAGGAACCTGTACCCTTACTGATGAATGTCACCCCATTAAATTTATATTCAAAATAAAAAATTTAAAAGAATTAAAAATAATAAAACAATAATTGACATTTGTCACTTACCAGTTTGGCAAAAATAATAGTGTTTACTCTGTTTTCAAGATAATAACTTGATGCAGTATTTTGGAAGGGCCATTTGGCAACATATATCAAAAATTTTAATGTTAACTTTTTTATTTGACCAAGCAATTTGACTTCTAAGATTTTGTTCACTGGCAACAATTATACAAATGTCTTCAGGTGCAATACAAAGATATTCCTGGTATTATTTGCGATAGCAAAAACTGGACCAATGTAAGTGTTCATCAATAGGAAATTCCAAGAGAAATTTTGTCATCTATAAAATAGACTACTATACAACTGTTGATACAGAATAATGTTTACAAAATATATTCTTTTTACCTTTTCCAAGGCTTTAAAAAAGTATGAAAGAGTACAAGGGTTAAATATAACAAACATTTATTTTCCCACCAGGTAGAGTTGACAAGTTTTAGGTTTCTTCACATTTACAAACCTTACAGTTCCAGTTCCCTCATCTCCTTCAGTCACAGCCACCATTATGAACTAGATAGATGTGTATACTTCTGGCCATTTAAAAAATAAAGTCCATGAACAATTTAGAAGTTCTTCTACAAGGGATGGTAATAGATGTATTAGGCACTGCAGTCCTTGTGGTCTTCGTTAGTTCTCCTCATTTATGTCCTTTTAACAAAAGGAGTGCATAAATAAAATGTAGAATAATGGGCTTGGCTATACTCCAACCTTTATTTACAAACACAGAAATTTGAGTTTCATTTAATTTTCATGCACCATTAATATTACTCATTAAAAAATGTTTACCAACCATTTAAAAATGTAAAAACCACTCTTTTCTCATAAGCCATGCCAAAACAAGTATTGTGTCAGATTTAGTTGTAGTCTGCCCACAATTGGCTATTATTGAATATTCTTTTGTGTGTTTTTTTAAACTTAAAAAATGGTGTTATGGTATCTCTTTGTAGCAGTCTGTACCTGTGCTTGACATTTAATATTATGTTTTCTGAAAGAGATCCATGTTTCAATAGATAGATAGATAGATAGATAGACAGATCAATGTAGCTCAATCTTTTTAACTCTGGTGTAGAGTTGTATCTCATTGAATAGTCATTTACATTTTATTTAATCATTCATTTACATATGAACATTTAGGTTTTTTCAGTTTTTCTGCTAAAACAAACATGCATCCTAAGCATCCTTATATACATCTCCATCTGCATTAGCACAAGAGTTTCTTTCTGGCATCAGACTAAAAATGACATTGCTGGGTCATGTAGAATTATCATACTAATTTTATCATGTATGCCAACTGATCTCCAAAGGAGCTACAATTTCCACAACAGTAGTAGGACATGAGAGATAGGCCATCATCTCATTACTGTAGGACTTAAATTTTTCCAGTGCAGATGACTATGAAATGGTACCTCAATTTGGTGTGTTTTTATTTGCATTTCCCTGATTATTAGTAAAGTTGATTGTCTTTTTATGTTTATGGACCATACATTTTTTCTTCTGTGAATTGCTAGTTCATATATATCCTTTGTTCATTGTCTTGTTTGGTTATTGGCGGTATCAATTAGTAAGAATTTGACACATTGTATTAATTCTTTTTCCCACATACCTGTTGCAAATACCTTCTCTCAATTTTTGCTTATCTTTTCATTCTGTTTATGGGGATTGCCAGTCATTGGGAATTTATGTTTGTAAATGATGTGGCACAGATATCTTACTGTCAACATGAAAGGTCAATTGTCGCAACACCACTTTTTAAACAATCTATCTTTTTTTTTTTCTCAGAGAGTTGTAATTCCACCTCTGCAATAATACCTCCCGACAGAGCTGAAAAGGCCCGACATGATCTGGCTCTTGCCTGCCTCCAAGCTCATTTCCTCCCATTCTCCCATGCTCATTAAGCTTCAGGAATACTTACTTTCTGGGACACGCCCAGCTTTTCTGTCTCCTCATTGAGTTTATTCTTCCCACTGCCTGAAATCCTCTCTTCCCTCTTCCCACAGTTCCTGGCATGGCTGCCTCCTTCTCATTACTCAGGCTTCAGCTCCAGTGCCACTTCCTTTGAGACACCTCCCTGCCCTGGCATCCAGTCTCCCATTACTTTTTTATTTTAATTTCAGCCAAATGCTTTATTATACAACACTGGCATCACATAAAAATTTTCAATATATCTTTCTTTTCTCATTCATCACTTTTTCTTAGGTTAGTTTCAGTTGTGCAGCTCAGCAAATTCTTTTTCTCATAGCTATTGCCCTATCTGAGAAGGTCTGCATGCTTACTCACCGTCTCTACCCTTCAGAATGTGCACAACCCAGAGACACTCTGTGCCTCACCTCTGCATTTCCCGTGTCTAGAACAGTGCCTCGCACACAGCGGGCCCTCCATAAGCCTTTTCTGAATGAATGACCAAGCTCCCGGCTATTCATTCAGAGGCTTGTCTAGAACATTGTTCAGTATGATCAAAGTTTTCTTTAAAAATCTAATGTTCTATGTGTAGCTGTGTGTGTCTATGCCTAGACACTAATGACATTTCTCTTGAAGGCAGGGAGTGTCTATGCTTCAGTGGCTTTTTAAGTTTCCTTTTCATAGGTTTATGTATTGCTTGAACTTTCACAGGGAGCATTATCACATTTATGATCTGAGAAGAGAAAACCTATAATAAAATAAAAAGAGTTGTAGGCCAACATGAGAAATGGAGATAGATAGTAGCAGTAAAATTTATCTTACTCTGTATTTCTGGGCTCTGAAGACACTTCTCTAAAATTGGCAGCTTTGGTTTCTGGGAAATCGGGGCACAAATTCCAGTGTGTGGCAAGCCTACTAACTTTCGGTTCTTTTTTCATGGGAATATTTATTTCGGGGCAGAAGTGAGGAAATTTAGAAAGTGGAGCACGCATGGGCAGCAAGTAGATTTTTTTCTAATCTTTTAGTGTAGTGAAATGGGAGGAATCGCAAGATAGATCACCATGGAAGAGAGAAGAGAAAAGCTGAAATGGACACAAGTGTGACCACACATTTTGCCAGGTGAGACGAGGTTTGAAAACTATGAAGTCCTCAACCTCGTGCTGAAAAACAATAAGTTTCCTTAGAATCTTCAGTCACCACTCCAAATGCATCTCCTTGGGGGTTTCCCCAAAGCCATGGCAGGAGCTGTCCAGACATTTTTAATCAGACAAAAAGGGAAAAGCAATCTTTAAGCTTTTCCTTATAATCTTTCCTGTATTCAATGTATGCTGTAAAAGTTTCATTTAAATTGAAACTCTGTATCTGAGAACAGGGAATACTGGCATGTAAAATTCAAAATAAAATAGCTGCGACCAGAACACTCCTTGTCTAAAAGCAACAAGTTCAAGAAAAGAAGCTGAGATGTTTGTGTCCCAGAAAATTAAACTTCTAAATGTAAGACTTCTGATACCTAAAACCACTTCCAAAAACCATTAAATAACACTGCCAGCCTTGATACTCTTGATCATTTTACTGTGAATTTTCAAGTATTTAAGGAAATACCACATTGATTCATTTTTCCATTCAATATTCAAGAAAGGTGTCACTTTTTTTCAGTTTTTTTTTCTTTCTTTTTTTTTACAGGGACAGAGAGAGAGTCAGAGAGAGGGATAGATAGGGACAGACAGACAGGAACGAAGAGAGGTGAGAAGCATCAATCATTAGTTTTTTGTTGCCGTGGCAACACCTTAGTTGTTCATTGATTGCTTTCTCACATGTGCCTTGACCACGGGCTTTCAGCAGACTGAGCAACCCCTTGCTGGAACCAGTGACCTTGGGTCCAAGCTGACAAGCTTTTGCTCAAGCCAGATGGGCCCACGCTCAAGCTGGTGAGCTCAGAGTCTCGAACCTAGGTCTTCTGCATCCCAGTCCGATGCTCTATCCACTGCGCCACCGCCTGGTCAGGCTTTTTTTTCAGTTTTATTGAGATATAATTGACATATAGCACTATGTAAGTTTAAGATTTACAGTATAATGATTTGACTTACATATATATAATAAAATGATTGCCACAATAGGTTTAGTTAACATTAATTATCTGATATCAATATCTAAAAGAGAAAAATATTTTCCTGATGACAAAAACTCTTAAGATCTAGTCTCTCAACAACTTCCATATACAGCATACATCAGTGTTAACTGTAGTTATCATACCGCCCATTAAATTCCTAGTACTTATTTATCTTATAATGGAACTTTGTACCTTTTACCCACTTTCATCCAACTCCCCCACTACCCACCCTCAGCCCTGCCTCTAGTAAACACAAATCTGATCTTTTTCTTTGAGTTTTTTTTTCCACATATAAGAGAAATCAAACAGGATTTGTCTTTCTCTGTCTTAGTTATTTCACTTAGCGTAATGTCCTTAAGATTCATCCATGTTGTTGCAAATGGCAGGGATTCCTCCTTCTTAATGGCTGTATAGTATTCGTGTGTGTGTGTGTGTGTGTGTGTGTGTGTGTGTGTGTGTTTACCCATTCACCTATCAATGGACACAAGTGTGTTACTCCAATAAATGAACATTTTATGTAAAACAGATTTATTATTTATACTATATATATACCATTTGCAAATGTCTGTATGCATGCACACATACACACACAGACAGGCACATACTAATTTTCCTGTCTTTAGCTAGTAAATCAAATCTAAATACCCTGCTCTCCGCAACTTAGGTCCCAGACCCAACCTCCAGGCATTTCTTTTCTTTTCTAAAAATCATGAAACTTTTCGCCTGACCTGTGGTGGCGCAGTGGATAAAGCGTCGACCTGGGAACACTGAGGTCGCCAGTTCAAAGCCCTGCACTGGTCTGGTCAAGGCACATATGGGAGTTGATGCTTCCAGCTCCTCCCCCCTTTCTCTCTCACTCTCTCTCCTCTCTAAAATAAATAAAATTAAAAAAAAAAATCATGAAACTTTTCTTTTATATTTAAAATATCACTATTTAAAATTTAAAATATGACTATCTAAATGTTTGGTTTTATATATAACCAAATAACTGATAAAGCTAACTGAGCTGAATATATTATTTTAAAGCTCTAATAATAATGTTCATAAATATGGGTTTGGGGTAGCAGTAGTTAATAATGTATTACAATCTTCCTACTGTATAGTTTTCCTTATCTAAATGAGGATATAAAATTCTTTTCAATTTTCTGTTTTTAATAATCAGTAGTGCTAGCCAGTTTTATTCAGACCTTTGTTTAGTAACAAATATAAATGAGTTTTCTAAATCATATAATAAATAGCATTCTAAATGTTTTTCTTATGTAAGTTGACTCAGGTTGTATGTCAGGTTTGTTTCAAAAAAACATATAGATTTTTGTTGGTAAGATGCAACAATTTTTTCTTGGGTGAGTGTTCTGCTAGTTCATATGATGCAGGTAGAAAAGCAAAGTTTAATAAGTGATAAAGATAATCTTCCAAAGAGAAATGACAAGCCATCTGTGCCAGATCAGATTAAAAACAAAACAAAAACTCCTCTGGTATGACACAAAAAAATCTGAAAAGCTGAGCTGGCTACAGTTGGATTGTATACATTGAGACAGTAATTTAGACCTCATCTGCTACAAATCACTCTACCTCATCTACACTGGCTAGGACAGTTTTCCCTCTCACTTCACCCACCTCTGAGTCATGCTTAGACACACATAATGACATACATACTCACACACGGATGCACACATATATCACTCTCAGCTCTGACCTTGAATGATACTCTCTCTGAAAAGCTTTCCCTGATACACAAAGTACCCTGCGCCCCTTTAGTCATGGGTAGGAGTCCTTCTTCAGTGGCAGTCCCATTAATGAAGCCAGGAGCTTGTAATGCATCCTTGACAATCCCCAATCCTGCTCTCCCAAATTCTATTCAGAAATCAATTCTGTTGATTCTCCCTTCTAAAGCTCTCTCAAGTCCATCTACTTCCATTCATCCACGTTGTCACTTCCCTGATTGTGACCACTGTTTCTTAAAGGCTCAGTTTGTACAGTGGCCTCTAACTGGCTTCCCTTTCTGCAGGCTGTCACCTTCAAATGCATTCTCTGTTCCGAAGCCAGAGTTGTTTCTAATATGCAAACATTCTTTTTTTTTATATATATATATTTTATTATTATTAATTCTAATGGGGTGACATCAATAAATCAGGGTACATAGGTACAATGAAAACATTTCCAGGTTATCTTATCATTCAATTGTGCTGCATACCCATCACCAAAAGTCAAATTGTCCTCTGTCACCTTCAATCTGGTTTTCCCTGCGTCCCTCCCCTCCTCCCTATCCCCTTCTTCCCTCCCTCCCCCCATCCCATAACCACCACTCTCTTGTCCATGTCTCATACCCTCACTTTCATGTCCCACCTATGTATGTAATCGTGCTGTTCTCAGTTTTTCTTTTTTTCTGATTTACTTATTTCACTCCGTATAATGTTATCAAGGTACATCCATTTTGTTATAAATGATCCGATATCATCGTTTCTTATGGCTGAGTAGTATTCCATAGTATATATGTACCATAGCTTTTTAATCCACTCGTCTTCTGACGAACACTTGGGCTGTTTCCAGATCTTCGCTATTGTGAACAATGCTGCCACGAACATGGGGGCGCATTTCTTCTTTTCGAACAGTGCTATGGTGTTCTTAGGGTATATTCCTAAAAGTGGGATAGCTGGGTCAAAAGGCAGTTCGATTTTTAATTTTCTGATGAATCTCCAAACTGTTTTCCACAGTGGCTGCACCAGTCTGCATTCCCACCAGCAGTGCAGAAGGGTTCCCTTTTCTCCACATCCTCGCCAGCACTTATTCTGTGTTGTTTTGCTGATAAGTGCCATTCTGACTGGTGTGAGGTGATATCTCATTGTGGTTTTAATTTGCATTTCTCTAATGATTAGTGATGTTGAGCATTTTTTCATATGCCTATTGGCCATCTGTATGTCCTCTTTGGAGAAATTTCTATTCATTTCTTTTGCCCATTTTTTGATTGGGTTGTTTGTCTTCCTGGTGTTGCTTTTTATAAGTTCTTTATAAATTTTAGTTATTAACCCTTTATCAGATGTGCTGTCAAATATGTTCTCCCATTGTGTGGTTTGTCTTTTTATTCTGTTCCTATTGTCTTTAGCTGTGCAAAAACTTTTTAGTTTGATATAGTCCCATTTGTTTATCTTGCCTTTTATTTCAGTTGCCCATGAAGATAAATCGGCAAATATACCGCTGCTACAGATGTCGGAGAGCTTGCTGCCTATGTTTTCTTCTAAGATGTTTATGGTTTCACGGCTTACATTTAAGTCTTTTATCCATTTTGAGTTTGTTTTTGTGAATGGTGTAAGTTGATGGTCTAGTTTCATTTTTTTGCAGGTAGATGTCCAATTTTCCCAACACCATTTGTTAAAGAGGCTGTCTTTACTCCATTGTATGTTCTTTCCTCCTTTGTCAAATATCAGTTCTCCATAAAGCTGTGGGTTTATTTCTGGGTTCTCTGTTCTGTTCCATTGATCTATGTGCCTGTTCTTATGCCAGTACCAGGCTGTCTTGAGTATAATGGCCTTGTAGTAAACCTTGATATCTGGAAGAGTGATACCTCCTGCTTTATTTTTTCTTTTTAAGATTGCTGAGGCTATTCGTGTTCTTTTTTGGTTCCATATAAATTTTTGGAATATGTGTTCTATATCTTTAAAGTATGTCATTGGTATTTTAATTGGTATTACATTGAATTTATAAATTGCTTTGGGTAATATAGACATTTTAATGATGTTTATTCTTCCTAGCCATGAGCACGGTATGTGCTTCCACTTGTTTGTATCTTCCTTGATTTCTTTTATCAATGTTCTATAATTTTCTGAGTACAAGTCCTTAACCTCCTTGGTTAAATTTACTCCTAGGTACTTTATTTTTTTGGCTGCAATAGTGAAGGGGATTGTTTCCTTAATTTCTTTTGCTGATATTTCATTGTTGGTGTATAGAAATGCCTCTGATTTCTGAGTATTAATTTTATATCCTGCTACCTTGCTGAATTCATTTATCAGGTCCAGTAGTTTTTTGACTGAGACTTTAGGGTTTTCAATATACAATATCATATCATCTGCAAATAATGACAGTTTTACTTCTTCTTTTCCAATTTGGATGCCTTTTATTTCTTCTTCTTGTCTGATTGCTGTAGCTAGGACTTCCAGAACTATGTTGAATAAGAGTGGTGAAAGTGGGCAACCCTGCCTGGTTCCTGATCTTAAGGGGATTGCTTTTAATCTTTGTCCATTTAGTATGATGTTTGCTGTCGGTTTATCATAGATGGCCTTTATCATGTTAAGGAATGATCCCTGTATTCCCACTTTACTGAGAGTTTTGAGCATGAATAGGTGCTGGATTTTATCAAATGCCTTTTCTGCATCTATTGAAATTATCATGTGATTTTTGTCCTTCCTTTTGTTTATGTGGTGAATCACATTGATTGATTTGCGAATATTGAACCAGCCTTGCCTCTCCAGAATAAATCCCACTTGATCGTGGTGTATGATTTTTTTCATATATTGCTGGATCCGGTTGGCTAATATTTTGTTGAGAATTTTAGCGTCTAAATTCATCAGGGATATAGGCCTATAATTTTCTTTCTTTGTGTTGTCTTTGCCCGGTTTTGGGATCAGAATTATGCTCGCCTCATAAAAGGAGTTTGGAATTCTTCCTTCCTCTTGAATTTTTTGAAATAGCTTCAGGAGAATAGGAGTTAGTTCTTCTTTGAATTTTTGATAGAATTCACTTGTGAAGCCATCAGGCCCAGGACTTTTCTTTTTTGGGAGTTTTTTGATAACTGTTTCGATCTCATTTGCTGTAATTGGTCTGTTTAGGTGTTCTGATTCTTCCAGATTGATTTTTGGAAGGTTATATGATTCAAGAAATTTGTCCATTTCACCAAGATTGTCTAATTTTTTGGCATATAGTTCTTCATAGTATTTTCTTACAATGCTTTGTATTTCTGTTGTGTCAGTTGTTATTTCTCCACTGTCCTTTCTAATTTTATTTATTTGAGTCCTCTCTCTTTTTTTCTTGGTGAGTCTAGTTAAAGGTTCATCAATCTTGTTTACCTTTTCAAAGAACCAGCTTCTTGTTTCATTGATCCTCTGTATTGTTTCCTTAGCCTCTATGTCATTTATTTCTGCTCTGACCTTTATTATTTCCTTTCTTCTACTTGTCTTAGGTTTTATTTGTTGTTGTTTTTCTAGTTCTTTTAGATGCAGGGTCAAGTTGCTTATTTGAGCTTTTTCTAGCTTCTTATGATATGCCTGTAGTGCAATAAACTTCCCTCTCAGAACTGCTTTTGCTGTGTCCCATAAATTTTGAGTTGATGTATGCTCATTATCATTTGTTTCTAGAAACTTTTTTATTTCTTCTTTGATCTCATTGTTAATCCATTCATTATTTAATAACAAGCTATTTAGTTTCCAAGTGTTTGAGTATTTTTCAGTTTTTCTTTTGTGGTTAATTTCTAGTTTCATGGCATTGTGATCAGAGAAAATGCTTGATATGATTTCAATCTTCTTAAATTTATTGAGACCATTTTTGTGTCCTAACATGTGGTCTATCCTAGAAAACGTGCCATGAGCGCTTGAGAAGAATGTATATTCTACTGCTTTAGGGTGAAAAGTTCTGAAGATATCTATTAAATCAAGTTGATCTAGTGTCTCCTTTAAGTCTGCTGTTTCTTTATTAATTTTCTTTCTTGAGGATCTATCCAGTGTTGTTAGAGGGGTATTGAAATCCCCTACTATGATAGTATTGCTGTTAATCTCGCCCTTTATATCCATCAAAGTCTGCTTTATGTATGTCGGGGCTCCTATATTTGGTGCATAGATATTTACAATAGTTATATCTTCCTGTTGAATTGTTCCCTTTATCATTATGTAGTGTCCTCTTTTATCTCTTACTACAGCCTTTGTTTTAAAGTCCATTTTGTCTGATATAAGTATTGCTACCCCTGCTTTTTTTTCATTTCCATTTGCATGAAATATTTTTTTCCATCCTTTTACCTTCAGTCTATGAACATCTTTTATTTTAAGGTGTGTCTCTTGTAGACAGCATATGTATGGGTCCTGTTTCTTTATCCATGCAGCTACCCTATGTCTTTTGATTGGATCATTTAATCCATTTACATTTAAGGTTATTATTGATATGTAGTTGTTTATTGCCATTTTATTCTTTAAAGCTGTATTCTTCTTTTGCTCTATTCTTTCCTCCCTTTAAACTGTTCACAAGAGGCCCCTTAGTATCTCTTGCAGAATTGGTTTGGTTTTTATGAATTCCTTGAGGCTTTCTTTTTCTGGGAAGCTCTTTATTTCTCCTTCAATTTTAAATGTTAGCCTTGCTGGATAAAGTAGTCTTGGTTGTAGGTTCTTGTTCTGCATTACTTTGATTATTTCTTGCCATTCCCTTCTGGCTTCAAGTGTTTCTGTTGAGAAGTCCGATGTCATCCTTATGGGGGCTCCTTTGTAGGTGATAGTCTTTTTTTCTCTAGCAGCTTTTAAAATTTTTTCTTTATCCATTAGCTTTGGTATTTTAACTATGATGTGTCTTGGTGTAGATTTTTTTGGGTTTCTCCTTAATGGAGTTCTGTGTGCTTCTTGAATGTGTGGAGTGTTTCCCAGCCTTAATTTAGGAAAGTTTTCTGCTATAATTTGATTGAACAAAGTTTCCATTTCCTGTCCTCTCTCCTCTTCTTCAGGCACCCCTATGATGCGAATGTTGTTTCTCTTCATGTTGTCACAAAGCTCCCTTAGAGTTTCCTCACATTTTTTAAGTCTCTTTTCCTTTTTCTTCTCTGCTTCTGTGCCTTTGTTTATTGTGTCCTCTAACTCGCTTATTCGATCCTCAGCGTCATCCATCCTGCTTTTAATTCCTTCCATTGTGGTCTTCAGTTCTGATACTGTATTTGTCATTTCTGTCTGATTCTTTTTTATTATTTCAATTTCATTTTTTATACTTGTTATCTCTTTATTTAGGTGTTCATAATGACTATCCATTGTTGCTCTAATTTCTTTGAACATCCTAACTATCATTATTCTAAATTCTGCTTCTGGTAATTTGGTTATATCTGGTTCATTCAGGTCCTTCTCTGGGGATTTCTCTTGATTCATTTGGTTTGCATTCCTCTGCCTGCCCATTTTTTCTGTGTATAAGCAAGTTGTGGCCACTGGAGTCCAGTAGGTGTTGCCTTTGTGTTCTCTAGGTGTGGTCTATCTGCAGGCCCCCCACCCCCTCTGCCGGCGCCTAGGGTGGTTGGGTATGAGCGTTGCCAGCGCCGGCCCACTGTGGCTTTTGCTGTGATTTCTGCCTCTCCTTCGTGGGAGGGGCTGTCACTGAAGCCACAAGATTAGCACCAAGGGTAGAGGCGAGCACCTTTCCTCAGCTGCGGACCCAGCCTATTTCCGGACTTCCGCCCAGAACCAGCAGTTGGAGCCTGCTCGCTACAGTTCCGCGGGTTAGGTGGGGCTTTTGACGTGCTCTCAGCTGTAAGCTTTTGCCCGTCAGGAGCTTTAGCCCCGCCCTCGAGGCCAGGGCCCTTTGCGCAGGGTCGGAAACCAAGATTTATTGGGGCGGGCGTGTTTGCTGGCTTCCGCCGAGCTGTGTACTTCCGCTCGTCCTGGACTCTACCCCGCCCCCGCGTTCGGAGCCCGCTCGTGCACGTATTAACGCTATCCGGGGTTTCTCCGGCCGGATGGGGATAATAGCGTGGGCTCAGCTGCGAGCCTCCGCCTGTCTCGGGGTCCACCCCGTTCCCGCGCTCGGAGCCCGCTCGCGCACGTATACTGGCCAACCGCGGTTTCTGCGGCGGGCGGCGGGGGTGGGGGGGCGGACTGGTAGCGTCAGCTCAGCCACGAGCCCCTGCCCGTCCCTGGTCCTAGCCCGGTCCCCGCGGTCAGGGCCGGCTTGCGCAGGGCCTGCCTGTTCCTGGCCTCCCGCTTTGTCCCCGTAAGTGGGATTAAAGGCGGGCCCGCAGCTTCCGGACCGCTCTCGCGCTTACCCTCCGACCCTCTGGGCTAGACGGATCTCCCACCGGCTTGGCCTCTGCCCACGCCGACAGAACCGCCTTTCAGCGTCCTGCCGCCCCAAAACCTTAAGCAGCCCTCAGCAGAGTAGGAAGGGACCTAATACTCCACACTGTAGGCCTGGGAGCTCCCTCACTTGTTTCACAGCTCAAAACTGTCCAAACGCCTCTTCTTGGCTCTGGGACTGCAGGCTGGGGCTTGGTTCCTGGGACCCAGGTCCCTCCCTCTCTGCCAAAATCTCCTCCCGCCACACGGGTCTCTCCGGGCTGCCGTTTGCTCCGGGGAGCTGGGCAGCCCTCTTCGCGTTTTTGCTATTCCTACCAGTCTCAATGTGGTTTCTTCTGTGTTCCTTGGTTGAAGAGTCCACTTAGTTTTGTTCAAAGTTGGTTTATCCAGGTGATGGTTCTTAAAATTGAGTTGTAATCCACTTTGGTTCTGGGAGTTGGAAGTTGGTACGTCCGCCTACTCCGTCGCCATCTTGCTCCCTTACCCTGGCAACAGCTTTTCCAGGTGCTTTAAGTCCAAAGAAAAAGAATGAAATTCTGTTCTCCCTTAAACTTTCTTCTGTTGGTCTGTGAGATAGTGAGAGGTCAAAATGGTCCTCTGCCCCATTTTATAGTGTAAAATCCAAACCTTTAATCCAATCTACAAACAAGAAAGTCTCTGATACAAAGTCACTCATCTGCGGCATAATGGGATTCCTCATGAGAGAGCACTACCCTACCGCAAACATTCTTAAAACCAGGCTTATACAACCTTGACCTTGCCAGCATCGCCATAGTGATTTTCTTTCAGCCACTTGAATTTTTATACCATCTCTCATCTCTAGGTTTTACTCACACTTGGAATAATGACCTGGGATCAAATATCTTGTTACAGATACATCTGGGAAAATGAGAAATCTCAGTATGGCTTATATGTCACCTTCCGCCTGGCAGGAGGACAGCATGCTTCTGTTTAGTGCCCAATAATTTATTTACTTCAAGAAGTAATGAAAACACCTCATCGTGAGAATCTCAGGAAGCAGACTAAATGACATAAATCTCTTCAATATGACCTCAAAGCAATGCTTTCAAATACAGGATATGATTGGGTTTCAGGATGAGGGTTGTATAAACTTGCCTCTCAATACTACTTGAAAATGTATTTACACTATAGCCCCTGTTACATGCTTGCATTTTCCTCAGGATCTCACCTCTGTTGCCAGAAAGGATGTTGTAGTAAAAACGGTCTCAATCATCATCATCTACCAAAATGGTTCATTTTGTGGTTTAAAAAAAATCACTATTCCCAATGTTATACAAAATAGACTATTCAAAATTCAAACCTGTGTCTGCAATGTATCCTATGGAAGTTTAACACCCAAGGTGGAATTTCCTCTAGGAGATCTTAAACTGCACCCCCATTAGGGAGGACCATATTACAGGGTGAGCAGAGGCAAAAATGTATTTATTTCATAAACACATTCAGATTTATAATTCATGTGGTCTCTGTGCTGTGCCTGGTGATCTTGTACTTCACTATTAAATTAATTCTGCCATTCTTCTGTCAGCACTTCTATACATATTCCCCTTTTCCCAACCTTTTCTACCTCTTCACTCTCAGCTAATAATCTTGCTTCTTATTTCACTGAGAAAATTCAAGAAATAAAAAAAAAAAAATTTCTTCATTTTGTCAACACATCAACCAACTTATTTACTTTCAGTTGTCTCCTCACTTTGTCTCCTTTTTTTAAAAAAATTATTAATTTTAGAAAGAGAGAGAGAAACATTGATTTGTTGTTCCACTTACTTATTCATTCATCAGTTGATTCTTATCTGTGCCCTGACTAGGGATTGAACCTGCAACCTTGGCTATCAGCACAACACTCCAACTGAGCTACTGAGCCAGACCACTCTGTCTTCTTTTGTCACTAAAGATGAATTGTTTTTGTGCCCCTCTATCTGTATAAGAATTCCACCCTTCTCTTTTCATCTTCTTAAAAATTTGTTCCTGCATATACCCATTCTCTTTCAGTCATGGTTGGTTTCCTCTCAACTAAGTAAGTCCTAGTAGGCTATAAGCATGCTATAATAGCTTATTGACTTACACTTCTGTGGTCCCATCTAGAGTAAAACTCCTTGGGAAAGAATGGTTACACAGATGTGCTTCCTCCTGTTGGTCTTCTCCCTCTCTCTTGACACATTCCACTGGACTGCTTCTTTCAGTCGTCAAGGCCTTCCCATTGCTAAAGCAAATGTCCAGATTTCAGTCGTCACTTCACTCCACCTCATAAGAATGTCTTCATTGGCTTCATAACTTCTTTTACTTAACTGGCTACTCCTTTTTAGTGTCCTTTGATTGTGTTTTTGATTTTAGAAAGAATGTATCATGTACAGTATTACACAACCATTAATATATCATTAACAAACTGCACAACTATTCATACAAAAAGAAAAAGACTGTGTATCACTTCCTGTTGAGATAGGAATAGGGAAACAGACCCATCTCCGGGTAAGGGAATTAACTGCTTACTTGTTAACATCTTTGTTTGCACAACTGCTAAGTTTGTTTTTTCAGATAAGTGATAAAGCAGGGAACTGCAGCTGAACCGTCAATTCATCTCTGTGAGCAAAGGAAGCCCCTTTGCACAGATCTTAGTAAGTCCTGCACAATCCCAGAACACTTTGCTTCACTCACATATACCTGATACAAGTGTTCCAAAAAAGAAGAAGCCTGCCAATTTACCTCCCTGCTTGGTTAACCCTGGCAACTTCTGTGTCCTTCAGCCATAAAAACCCTCAGCTCCATGTCTGGGGTAGCAGAACCTGGGACCCTATTGTCATGTTCTCTTCCTCGGGAGAGCCTCAATAAATCTGCCTTTGTTTTTTTCAGTGTCTCTGGTCTAAATTCTTTTCTATCAGGAGACAAGAACACAAACTCATTGATAACACTATCAGGTCAGATCAAGGGAGGTTTTGATACCAAATGATTCATAAAAACATTGTTGCTATTTAGGGTTATTTGGACTTTAAGATTGCAGATAAGAGATTGTGAACCTGTATAACTTGTTCATGAAACAAAAGAGCTTACCTACCATTGGGTTTTCTTTAGTTTGCACAGTGGTAAAAAATGAACTTCAATTAAATGCCCGATCTTTTTCTTTTCCACAGATTATTATTACAACAGTGCTATTATTCCTCAAGAATAAAAATACAAGAATTTATCATTCTGCCCTTAGCTTTACTTCACATTTTACTTAAATTAATTTTGCTTTCACATTAAGAAAGAAAAATCTACCTTGAAAATTCTATCTGAATATATTATATAGTCTTTCAATTTTTATACAGCAACTGGAGGATAATCTTTTATTACATCAATATAATACACAATAGAAATGTACTACATGAATCAAAAGCAGGTTTAAAGTTGTGAGGGTGTGAAACAGAGTTTATTCTTGTATTATTTATTAATATTGTATTATTTTCAATATAAACATCTGCAAACATACTTCTGCTGCACCCTGTATTGGATTTTTGAGGGATTAATAAAAAATGAACCATAGTACAATGTCTAAACAGAATGGGCACAACAGGTAGGATGAAAGTCTCATGTATCATATGGAGAGAAGGTCTGAATTTTAGCTTGACTGTGTTTGCTGGAGCCGGACTTCCTTTATGTTAGTTCAATTTAAATACCACATTTTTTGTGAATATGCATCACGTTCATTTCAAATTCTTTAATTTAATTTCCTTTCCAGATGAGCTATCTTTATTAATAATGCTTGCCATGGATGGGCAAAAATAGTTTATGTAGGTTATAAATATCTATGATTAGTTTGGTCTAGTATATTGCAATCTAAGATGTAAAAATTATTCATAACATTTTTTCCAAGCTTGATAACCCTTTTGGGAACAAAAAAGGAAAAAATAACTAGAAAGTAACTTATGCAAACCCCATGAATGTATGACAGTTTCAAACCTTGTATTTCTCTGAGATCCTGATGAGCAACACATATATACACATATACACAGAATTTAAGTTCTCAGATAAAAGAGGAAAATAAGTTTGACTACATATACCTTAAAAATGGGTGTAACCTAAAACTTATATTACCTGTGATACCAGTCTTGGTCCCTTCAATATAGTTACTAATTTCGGAGTGATACTTGCCACTTCCAAAGCTGACTGCATCTACACATGGCTGTCTGACACATCTATCATTTGAATGTATCTAATATATTTATGCAATACTAAATGTGTCTATTTTTCTGAGCTTTTATATAATCTTTAGTCATATTTCTAACCACTGTTAAGATACTATATTGCATAGTAACCATACACATATATAGTATAGCTTTGCACAGAAGAGTCTAGAAATTGTAAGTAGAAATAAAAACTTAGCCCTGCTTTTTACGGCTTCAAAACTACTGCAGATGATAACACATGTACAAATAAATAATTCAGGATAGACTGTATTAACGGCTTCTATAAAGACTATCTGAGCCTGACCTGTGGTGGCGCAGTGGATAAAGCATCAACCTGGGAACACTGAGGTCGCCAGTTCAAAACCCTGCACTGGTCTGGTCAAGGCACATATGGGAGTTGATGCTTCCAGCTCCTCCCCACCCCCCCCCTCTCTCTCACTCTGTGTCTCCTCTCTAAAATGAATAAAAAGAAATTTAAAAAAAGACCTATCTGAAACAAAATAGCTCAGATAAGGAAAGAATGCATGTCAATGGGCAGAACTGGGCATAGAGTTGGAAGGATGTGAGATCTGAATAGGATCTTGAAAGGCAAATAGCTTTAAAAAATGATGAAAAGAGATGGGTTACTCCAGGTGGATGAATTACATAAGTTGCAGGGGTACACTCTTTCAAAATGCAACTGAACCACAGGGTATAGAGTACAAAAGATTTGGGGCCAGATTTTCTGTCCATTTGGATTTCTCATTGCATCTCAAACTGAGCATTTTCCAACAAATTATCTATTATCTGTCAGCCTCCAGCTATTCTCCCAGTTCTCATGCCCAAAACCTCAATAATCATTTTCACTTCACTTTACCAAATTTAATGTTCACTAAGTATTTAATATTAATATTAATGTCTTTTCTACATCCAATATTTCTCCAAATGCCAGTTTGTTCCAGGACTCAATCTCAACCTAGATCTTCCATCTTCCCTCATTTTCTTCTCTCTTTTCTCTGCTTCTTCTCTCCAGTCCATTTATACTCACTCCTTAAGTCATGGCTTTACATATCATCTACATACTTATGATTTCCAAATTTAAATCTCCAACCTCTTGCCTGAATTCTGGGTTGATTTATCCAATTGCTCATGTGACATTATCTGGACGTCTAACAAGCATTTCAAATTTTACATTTCTGGACTGAGTTCTTGATACTGTTTGCAAGGCTTGTCCCTTCCCCACTGTTTCCTGCCTCAGTCCCATTCTTCCAGTCACTCGGTCAAAAATTCCTCTTTCTTCTGTACCCTTTACATGATCCATAATGATGTCCTACAAACTGCACTTTCAGACAAATCACAAATCCAACCATTTCTCAATCCTAACTGCATTCCCTCAACCCAAATCATACTTCTCTACCACTGGACAATGACATTGTTTCCTAACTTGTCTCCTTGCTTCTGTTCTTGCTTGCCTACAGTTTCTTAAACCGATCCTTTTTAAAACATAATTCCAATTGTTACTTGCCTACTCAAAAGCACCATTGGCTGCCCATCACTCTCGCAATAAAATCCGAAGTCCTGACCTTGGCCTTTCAGGTACCTTGCCTACACCTGGCTTTCTGGCCTCATTTTCTATCACTTTCCTATAAGGGAGATTATCCTGGAGTACCTGGTGTGCCTAATGTAATATCAAAGATAATTGAGAGTGAGAGGAAGAGGCAACAAAGAAGAACCAGAGACGTGGCCATGTGAGAAAGGCTCAGCCTAACACTGATGGCTTTGAAAGCATTAGAGAGCCAGGAGAAGCTGGAAAAGGCAAGGAGACAGATTATCAGCTGAGAGCCTCTAAGAGGGAACACGGCTCTGCCACACCCTGTTTTAGCCCAAGGGAACCTTAGACTCTGGCCTCCAGAAATGTAAGAAAATTAAAGTGCCACTTTGTCACAGTGGCAACAGGAACGAACACCCCTCTCAATCTAAATAAAATCAATGTGCACACACACACCACTCTGTACTCTTGTCCTCAGCTTACTTTTCCTCAGCTTGTCTCTGGCTATTCACAGCACACGCACAGGGCTCTGTCTAATGACATCCTTACAGTGTCTATGACAGCACATGCTTATAGAAAGTCACTAACATTCTTATGAAATTTTGTTTTACTTTTTGTTAACACTAAGTTTTACTTTCTATTCCCCTGTTCCCTTTGGAAAACATTTTTATAAATAAAGATGGGTTAAAATTAACCAAAAAGTGCTTTAAGAGGGAAAAAATATTACGATTTAATAAGGAGTCACTCAAGGAACCAGAGAGTAAATTGAAAACTGAAAGGCATTTTGTCTTCCCAGACAACAGTATCTGTGGTAGAAACCAGGTAGAATAGATTGGGGACTGATTATTTGTATGAAAGTCTCTTATCTTCACAGCTTGTAAAGCACCTTTTTTTTTCTTCTTCCATGTTTCTGTTCTCTACCACAGTGTGGGGATTGGGACTGCAGCCCCAAAGAACTGTTATTAATTCCTGTGTCCCAAAAATATCTGCTGCAAAATATGTGCATTAGAAATAGACCAAAAACCTGTCTAATTGCATTTTTTAAAGATGACCTCTTTTCTTTCTTTTTTTTTTTTTTTTTACAGGGACAGAGAGAGAGTCAGAAAGAGGGATAGATAGGAACAGACAGACAGGAACGGAGAGAAATGAGAAGCATCAATTATTAGTTTTTCGTTGCTGTTGTGACACCATAGTTGTTCATTGATTGCTTTCTCACATGTGCCTTGACCGCGGGCCTTCAGCAGACTGAGCCACCCCTTGCTGGAGCCAGCGACCTTGGGTACAAGCTGGTGAGCTTTTGCTCAAGCCAGATGGGCCCGCGCTCAAGCTGGCGAGCTCGGGGTCTGGAACCTGGGTCTTCTGCATCCCAGTCCGACGCTCTATCCACTGCGCCACCACTTGGTCAGGCAAGATGACCTCTTTTATTACATTTTCTTCCTAGTATTCTTTTAAATGTTGTAGATATAATTTTGATAGATGTGGATAAATAAAGTGCTAGATATTCAAATAAGCCGGCATGGCTAGACTTCTAAGCATGCTTTGGACTACCAAATGTAAGAAGAAATAAATATCAATTCTTGGTGGAAACTTTAATAGACAATGTGTGATTTGCCACATCCCCTTTTAAGTTAGGGTGATCTTGAAAGTACATGTCAAGATCTTCATTTTCTTGTTCCTTGAGTGACCTGAATTAGCAGAGCCTCCCTACCAACTCACATTAAACATAGTGTGTGAGTAAACAATAAGCCTCTATTGTTTTAAGCCAAAGATTTGGGGCCATGGTTACTACAGCTACACCTGGGCATGCTTTGGCCTAAGAAATGTGAGGAGAATTGATATCTTATTGCATGTATCTAAGTGGGTTTCTTTTGTTCATAAATTCTCAGTGCCTCTTTTAGAAGAATATGCATTGTGAGTCTCATAGAGGGTGTGATGGTCAATTTTACACATCAACTTGACTAGATCATGGAGTGGCCAGATGTTTGACTAAATATTACTTTGATGAGTGTTTTCCAGGTGAAATTGGCAGTTGACTAGGTGGACAAACTAAAGCAGTTTGCCCTCCCCAAATGAGTGGGTATCATCCAATTTACTGAAGGCCTGAAGAGAACAAAAAGGAAGAGGGAAAAAGAATCTGGCCTTTCTGTCTAACCACCTGAGCTAGGACATAGATCTTTCCTTGCCCTCAGTGCTCCTGGATCTTAGGCCTTAGGATGCTGACTCAATCATAATACTGGCTTTCCTGGGTCTCCAGCTTGCAAATGGCAGATCATGGGACTTCTCAGCCTCTAAAATTGTCGGAACCAATGCCTTGGAATGAATCTTTTCCTTTATATATACATCATATAGGTTTTGTTCTTCTAGAGAAACCTGACTAATACAGAAGGGGAGAGAATGCAGCCATTTCTAAATTCATTCGACATGGAGGCCTTATTTTTCATGCTCACTATGAAAGACATCTTGAGAAGTGCTGCTGCAGTCTTCACTCTGCCAGTCCCTTCATATCCCCTCACCAACTTTTAATCTTATCTGCTCAACCAATATTGTTGACAAGTATGTTGACATTCTCTTAATGTATGTAAACAGATTTAACTTAGCTCTACAGAATATTTACTTGGGAATGAGTAGAATGGTGTATCCCAGAAGAAATACTCTAAATAGATGCTATAACTCATCACTGGCACATATGTAATGTTTTAAAGAAAAGAAACATCTGATGATTGTACATAACAGATCAAAAACTCAGTACCAAATCATGTGGTGAAATTCATTACTGCTTCATAAGTTTGCCTGGATATTTTGACTCTATTAAATGCCTTCCAATGTTTAAGGTCCAGAGAATTACCAGGAGCTGTAGTCACTCTGATTTTTCCCAATAACCTCTTATAACAAATTCTATGAACTGACTACACTGTAAGAAGATTGTGGGCCCTGGCCAGTTAGCTCAGTGGATAGAGCATCATCCTGGCATATGAATGTCCTGGGTTCAATTCCCAGTCAGGGCACACAGGAGAAGCGACCATCTGCTTTTCTCCACCCCGTCCCCCATCTCTCTTTTCATCTCTGGCAGCCAGTGGTTTGGTTGGTCCAAGCATTGGCCCAGAAGCTGAGGATAGCTCAGTTGGTCTGAGCATCAGCTTTAGGAGCCAAAATTATCTTAGTTAATTCAAGCATCAGCCCAGACAGGGGTTGCCAGGTGGATCCTGGTCATGGCATATGCAGGAGTCTGTCTTACTTCCTCTTCCTTAAAAAAAAAAGAAGAAGAAGAAGATTGTGAATTAACTTCTTTGGGCCTTCTTAGTATACTCAGGTATACTCAAAAGCAGTTTTATTCACAAACATCCCTCTTATTCAAAAAAGGTTCTAAAAATTGCCATGTCAGACTGTCAAGTCTAAATTTCTATTGGTTTAACCAATAATGAAAACAGGTAATATACTGCATCCTCTTACTTTTATGCATATACTTGTTACTAAAAATACCTTTAGTTTTCTGTAGCTTGAGACTGAAGTTCCTATACGGAAATGGCTATATTTCGGAACCATGTACTCCTAAGACAAAGAGGGAGCAACTAAGATTATCATCAGCCAATACAGATCTTTAACTAGGAACTTGTATTATTCATCTTCATAACACATCACTGAATACAATCATTTCATGCAGGAATTTTTGCAAGTTTGTTTTTAGCATTATTTTTCTTGGTCATAAATAAATACATATTCATGATTTTGAAAATAAGGAAAAAATGCATTAGGAAAAAAGTCCAGTTTTAATCATCTCCCAAAGACAGTTTCTCATTGAATATTTTTTCTTGTACTCTTCTAATGTGCATACAATTTTTTTAAAGGTGGGAACAGGAAGGAATAGAGAGAGGGAGGAGAGTGAGAAGCATCAACTCATAGTTGCTTCACTTTAGTTCTTCACTGATTGCTTCTTATACATGCCTTGACTGGAAGGCTTAAACTGAGCCAGTGACCCCTTGCTCAAACCAGGGACCTTGGGATTCAAGCCATTGACCTTTGGGCTCAAGCCAGCAACCTTGGAACCCCATCAATTATCCCACACTCACACTCAAGCTGGTGACCTAGCACTCAAGCTGGTGCCCACACTCAAGCCAGAGACCTCAGGGAATTTAGGGGACCTCAGTGTTCTGGGTTGAGGCTCAATCTATTGTACCACACTGGTCAGGAAATACAATTTTGAATTTTAATTTTAAACTTAACATTAAAACAAAAACACTTTTCCATATTATACTGATTCTTGATAGACTTCATTTTTATGGTTATATAATACTTGTATGATTATGCTATAATTTACTTGACTATATTGAATATATTTGAAAATATTATTTTTAGTGTTATGCCCCTTTCTTCTAAAAAAATATTTGCAGCGACTTTATTAATTTCTGAGACATGTGTCCTGTTTGGAACTGTAGAAAGAGAGAAGCTTTATGTTCCAGAAGATCCTTTCTAGAAGATAAGATACTCTGGCTGGTTAAGAAAGAGGTATCAGATCCAGAGTGAATGGGGACGTGTGTACATAATACACGTTTGAGAGATAAACTTTGCTATGATGTATTATGCTCTAAAATAAGGTTTGTAAGCAGTGTGGCAAGAGAGTGGTAGCTTAGCTGGAGAAATATGGGCAAATGGTTAGGGAGGATAACTGAAGCAAATCTGAAATGGAGCTATAACCTGGCTGGGGGAGTTGACTTATTACCACTATACCTAGGGTGAGATGCTGTGTGTAATGTCGACTGTGTAGGGTCCTTGCTTAAACTTATTCCTATAGTAATGATGTGTACCCTTCTCTCTAATCTCTATGTGTCCTGGAAATAAGGGCAGATAGATACAGAGGCTTTACAACACTATACACAAATCTGTGTCCATATGTAAAATATCAGAGCTAAAGAATAAAATTCACCTAATGTTAATAAGCAAATGCTTTGGATTTCTGGATCCAAGATGGTGACAGAATAGGGTGAACAGATGTTCCTCTCACCTTCTCCCAAGATTAAACTGAAGTTATAACTAAATTTAAGCATAATCATGCTCATAAACCAACTCAGGACTAAATGAAGAACAGGTTATAACCAGGTATTCACAGAAGAAACCACAGCAAGGCTGGTAGGAGGGGCAGAGACATGAAGGGCTGCCCCTGCTCCCAGGTTCAAGCTATGGCTGAGAATCTGGATGGACATCTCAAGTGTGAGGAGTTTTTCTCTGAGAGGTGTGGGTCTTAAACCCCAGACAGGGTTCCCCAGCTTAGAACACCAGAGCCTAGAAGAGGTGCCCAGAAAGCATTTGACAGTAAAAAGAGGCAAGGTTCCTTCCTGTAAAAAAGAGACAGGAAAGCTCAGTGACACAGGCAACCTCTTAAAAGGCCAACACAGAAAATCTCGCTCATAGCCACTTACTCTGGGATCTGGCAGAGGGAGGACTGAGAGAACTAGAATTGCATGAGGAAAGTGTAAAACTGCCAGCTCTGAGGAGAGATACAGTGGGGCGGGGCAGTCAAGGGAACCCCTGTGCTGAGGCATTCTCCAATACTGCATTCACCATCTTTCTTGGGTGGAGCAGGTGCTACACAGAGGGCACCAGCCTGTGAGAAAACAACTGCTCCACCCTTGGGAATATTTCCTGCCCCATCCTATGCAAATTGGGTCCTTCTGAGAAGTAAGCAGCCTTGGCCAGGATGCAGGGAACTGAAAAGACTCAGGGGGTGACAGTGACTCACTTGTCAGGCATTGAGGCTGAAGCATTTCTCCCCACTTTCCCAAGAATATGACAGGTGCTTCCACCTCACAGGAGACTTGGTAGAAACTGTCTGGACTGTGAGCAGACAAAATCTCTAGGTTTCGGAGGCCACACCCACTGGACTCTTAGTGGCCACACCTTACTGAGGTCTGTGAAAAAATCCAGGACAGACAACACCTGGGGTCTTGGGGTGGGAACCCAACTCACCAGCTTTTCTGATGCCTGATTAGCCCCAGCCTCTACATTGTACCAGAGATTTTTTCAGGGACCAAGCCTAATAAGCAGCCTGCAGAGAGAAGCAACATGAGGCTGATCTCTGAGAACCTTGGGTCTTTTGCTGATTTTCCCTCAGGCCCAGTGCTGGTAAAAGCTAACCTACGTGTGCAGCTTCGTCCTTCCATGTACACCTATGCCCAGCAGAAATGACCACAAATTCTTGGTCACTTAAAACTCCAAAAAGGTTGTTGAGGGCCAGTCACAGGCAGTATTATACACTGGTCAGCACCAGGTTCTCTCCTAAGAGGCCCAGAACAAACACATCTAGTGGCAAGCTACAGACAACATCAGAAAAGGATTCAACTATTATTATCAGCAGCATATCCAAAGGGAGAGCTCATCAGGCACCAAATCCAGTTGAGGAAAATTCAGCTTGCTGTAGTCAGAACCAACATAGCAGCTCACACACATTGGACAAAGTAGAGCCTCACAGTCAGCCAATCAAAGTTCCAAGTACCCTGCCTTACTGGGCTAATTTCCACAGTGGGAAGGGAGAGAAACTTAGAGTTCAGACATTCAAAATGTGAGTTCCTTGGAGCCTATTTTTGGACTAGTCAAAGGGCTTAGTCATTTTCTAGGGAGTCAAAATAAGCCCCAATGGAAGACTCTTTCCTTCTTCTTCCCACAGACCAGGATCTCCCCAGCTGGAAGAATTTCTGCAGAGAGGACTGTTGGCTGCAGCCAATCTGAACCTGCTTCTCACATCACTGGGGAGAAACAGATTAGAGTACATAGCAGTGGCTGAGGGATGGAGTAGGGGTTACTTTCCATGTACTGAGCTCTTGACTAAGACATCCTCCAAGAAAAGGGTCCCACTAATGGTATCGGTCCAAACTTAATTGCTTTAACCCACCAAGCTTGCATCTGTGGAGTGGTTCATGGGGTGAAGTCAGTCTGAGCACACACTATAGTCTTGCTACAGAAGATTCTACATAAAGACTAGGCAACTGCAAGAGGAGGTGGAACAGCTAAAAAATGGAGGTAAGTCTTTAGAAACTTGAGCCCTTTACAAAACTGCTGTCAGCTCTAAACAGGAGAAAGTTGATCCTTATGCACATGTAGGTCTCTCCCACACATATCCAGGTACAGAAAATGCAGACACAAAAAGTAAACAGAGAAGTAGCTCCAGTCAGGTAGCCCATGGTGAGTTATAAAAAGTGTCTGATATTAACCCATACTCACATCCCACCCAAGAAGACCCAGAACCAACAACGCTAGTGTCAACTAGCAACACATGTGGTCTGCCCAAAGGAGGAGTCCAACAGGCACCAGACCCTGCTGAGAAAAACTACACCCCATAAGACAGACACTACACAGTATCTAATACATGTGATTAAGGTTGACCCTTAAAACCAGCCAGCCTGAAAGGATACTCCACTTACAAAAAGACCAACAGCATTCAAGACTCACATACAACAGGAGAGTAAATATAACCCTCAAGAAATATTCTAAGAGCAAGCAGCTCAGGTGGCCTGGAAGTTTGTATCACTGAGCTCATCTTTCCCATGAACACAAAAAACAAATTTGGTAGTCAGAGCAGAGCTAGCTAATACACAGACAAAATGGGAACACAAAGAAATATGACTCAAATGTATCAACAAGATAAATTCCAAGAATATAATTAAATTAAATGGAAGCAGCCAAACTTCCAGACATAAAGTTTAAAATAATAGTTATTAGGATGCTCAAAGATCTTAGAAGAATAGATCATCAAAGAGAAAAATTAAACAAAGACATTGTAAGCATTAAAAATGACATTGAAATCATAAAAAAGAACTAGTCAGAAAAACCAAATACAATATCAGAAATGAAGACTGCACTAGAAGGAATCAACAGCAGGTTCAATGAAGCAGAGGATCAAATCAGCAATTTAGAGGACAGGATAAGCATAAGCACAGAAACAGAGCAGCAAAAAGAAAAGAAGCTCAATAAGACTGAAGAAACTCTAAGAGACCTCTATAACAACATGAAAAGAAACAATATCTGTATCACAGGGGTTCCTGAAAAAGAAGAGAACAAACAAGAGATATATAACTTGTTTGAAGAAATTAAAGCTGAAAACTTCCCTAATTTGATGAAGATAACAGTCACACAAATTCAAGAAACACAGAGAGTCCCATTAAAGATGAACCCAAGGAGGCCCACTCCAAGACACATCATAATTAAAATGTCAAAGTTAAGAGAGAAAGAAAGAATCCTAAATGCTGTAAGAGAAAAGCAATTAATTACCTAAAAGGGAGACCCATAAGACATCTGACTTCTTAACAGAAACTCTTCTGTTTCTGTTGAGAAAACAGAAAAGGAAAGGAAAAATGAAATAGAAAGAAAATTGATTATAGGTTTAAAGAATAAAATAGCAAAAATGAGTAAATTTCAATAATAACCTTAAAGGTAAATAGATAAAATACTCTAGTAAAAGGAAACAGGGTAGCTAAATGGATAAGAAAACATGACCTGTATACATGCTGTTAACAAGAGACCCACCTCAGAACAAAAGATACATATAGACTGAAAGTGAAGGGATAGAAAAAAGCAATCCATGCAAATGAAAATGAAAAAAGAAAAAAAGCTGGTGTACGATATTTATATCTGAAAAAACCAAATTTAAAACAAAGGTTAAAGTAAAAGACAAAGAAGGTCACTACCTAATGATAAAGGGAGCAATCCAACAGGAGGATATAACTACTGTAAATAATTTTGCACCCAATATAAGAGCACCTAAATACGTAAAGCAGATTTTGATGGTCATAGAGGGTGATATCGACAGCAATAGTAACAGTAGGAGATTTTCACACCCCACTGACACCAGCAGATAGATCCTACAGACAAAATCAACAAAGAAATTGTAGACACACTAGATCAACTCAATTTAGTTGATATCTTCAGAACCTTTCACCCCAAAGCAACATAATATATTCTTTTCAAGTGCTCATGGTACATTCTCTAGGATAGACCACATGTTAGGACATAAAACAAGTCTCAATATATTTAAGAAGATTGAAATCATACCAAACATCTTCTCTGGCCAAATGGAATGATACCAGAAATCAACTACAATAGAAAAACTAAAAAACATTCAAACACTTGGAGGCTAAAAAGCATGTTATTAAATAATGAATGGGTTTACAATGAATCAAGGAAGAAATAAAAAATTTCCTTGAAACAAATTAAAATTAATATACAACAACCCCAAATCCAGGGGATACAGCAAAAGCAGTCCTGAGAAGAAAGTTTATAGCATTATAGGCATACCTTAAGAAGGAAAAAGCTCAAATAAAATGTTTACCCTGCACCAAGAAGAACTAGAAAAACAACAAATAGAACCTAGAGGAAGTAGAAGGAAGAAAATAATAAAGGTCAGAGCAGAAATAAATGACATGGAGGCTAAAAAAGCAATACAAAAAATCAATGAAACCAAGAGCTGGGTTTTTGTAAAGGTAAACAAGATCAACAAACCTTTAACCAGACTCATCAAGAAAAAAAGAGAGAGAACCTAAATAAATAAAATTAGAAATGAAGAGAAGTAACAACTGACACCACAGAAATACAAAGGATGGTAAGAAAATATCATGAAGAACTATATGGCAAAAATTGGAAAACCTGGGTAAAATGGAAAAATTCCTAGAAACATAACAATCTTCCAAAACTGAGTCTGGAAGAATCAAAAAATCTGCACCGAGCAAAATACAATAAATAAAATTGAAACAGTCATCAAAAACTCCCAGCAAACAAAAGTCCTGGACCAGATGGTTTCACAGGCAAATATTACCAAACATTCCAAGAATTAATACCTATCCTTATCAAGTTATTCAAAAAAAAATTCGAGTGAGAGAAGACTCCCAAGTTCATTTTACAAAGCATGCATTATCCTAATTCCTAAACCAAGTAAAGACACTATAAAGAAAAACTATAGGCCAATATTTCTAATGGACATAGATGTTAAATATCTCAACAAAATATTAGCAAACTGGAACCAGCAATACACTAAAAAAAAAATCATATTCTATGATCAATGGGGATTTATGCCAGGGAGACAAGGATGGTACAATATTCACAATTCATAAACATGATTCATCGCATAAACAAAATTATACTGAGTGAAATAAGTAAATCAGAAAAAAACTAAGAACTGTATGATTCCATACATAGGTGGGACACAAAATTGAGACTCATGGACATGGACAAGAGTGCGGTGGTTACCAGGGGGAGGGGAAGGGAAAAGGGGGATGGGTGGGGGAGGGGGAGATGGAGAGGGAGTGGAAGGGCATAAAGAAAACCAAGTAAAAGGTGATGGAGGAAAATTTGACTTTGGGTGATGGGTATACAACATAATCAAATGTCAAAATGATCTGGAGATGTTTTCTCTGAATCTATGTACTCTAATTGATTAATATCACCCCATTAAAATTATATAAATAAAGTTTTTTTAAATATCAAATAAAAAATCACATAATCATATCAATAGATGCAGAAAAGGCATTTGATAAAATCCAACACCCACTTATGATTAAAACTCTCAGCTAAATGGGAATACAGGGAACACACCTCAACATAATAAAGGCCATATATTACAAACCGCCACCCAACATCATACTCAGTGAGCAAAAATTAAAAGCAATCCCCTTAAGATCAGGAACAAGACAGGGGTGTCCCCTTTCACCACTCTTATTCCACATAGTTCTGGAAGTCCTAGCCACAGCAATCCAACAAGAAGAAGAAATAAAAGGCATACAACTGGAAAATAAGAAATAAAACTGTTATTATTTACTAATGTGATACTGTACATAAAAAACCCTAAAATCTCTGCTAAAAAGCTACTAGACTTGATAAACAAATTTGACAAAGTGTCAGGATATAATTTTTTATTATTATTTAGAAATTAAATTTAATAGGGTAACATTGATCAATAAGAATAGATAGATTTCAGGTGAACATCTCTATAGTATTTAAACTGTTGATTTTTTTGTGTGCCCATCACCCAAAGTCAAATCTGTCACCATTTATTTGTCTCTCTTTACTCACCTCCATTTCCCCTCCCTCTAGTAACCACTTCACTTTATCTATGTCCATGAGTCTCAGTTTAATATCCCACCTATGTGTGAAGTTATACAGTTCTTAGTTTTTTCTGATTTACTTACTTCACTTAGTATAATGTTCTCAAGGTCCATTCATATTGTCGTAAATGGCACTATGTCATCATTTCTTATGGCTGAGTAGTATTCCATTGTATACCACATCTTCTTCATCCAGTCCTCTATTGAGGGACACTTTGGTTGTTTCTGCGTCTTAGCCACTGTGAATAATGCTGTGATGAATATAGAATTGCATGTGTCTTTGCATACCAATGTTTTAAACTTTTGGTGTAAGATACCCAGTAAAGGGATTGTTAGGTCTTATGGTAATTCTATTCTTAATTGTTTGAGGAACCACCATACTGTCTTCCATAATGGCTGCACCAGTTTACATTACCCTCAGCAGTGAATGAGAGTTCCTTTTTCTCTACAGCCAATCCAATATTTGTTATTACCTGCCGTATTGATAACAGCCAATCCAACAGGTGTAAGGTGGTATCTCATTGTAGTTTTGATTTGCATTTCTCTAATGACTAGCAAAGATGAGTAACTTTTTATCAATTTGTTGGCCATTTGTAGGTCTTCTTGGGAGAAGTGTTTGTTCTGGTTCTCTCCCCTTTTGTAATTAAATTGTTAGCTTGATTGTTGCTGAGCTTTGTGAGTTCTTTATATATTTTGAATATTAACCCCTTATCAGAGCTGTTATTTTTTTATATCATCTCCCATTTCATTGGTTGCCTTTTTGTTTTGTTGTCGGTTTCTTTTGTTGTTCAGAAGTTTTTTAGTTTGATTTAGTCCCATTCATTTGTTTTTGCCTTTACTTCCCTTGCCTTTGGGTCAAATTTATAAAATGTTCTATACAATCAAGGTCCATAAGTTTAGTGCCTATGTTTTCTTCTAGGTAATTTATTGTTTCAGATCTTTATTGCAAGGTCAGTTTTATGTTGTTTATAACTGTGTGTACAAATACACAGAGTCTCTGGGCCTACAAGTTTACAATCTATTACAGTATCTTTGATCCATTTGAATTAATTTTTGTGCAGGGGGATGAACTGTAGTCAGGTTTTATTCTTTTGCATGTGGCTTTCCAGTTTTCCCAGCACCAATTATTGAAGAGGCTTTCTTTTCTCCATTGTGTGATTCTGGCTTCTTTGTCAAAGATTATTTGTCTATATATATGTGGTTTTATTTCTGGGCTCTTGGTTCTGTTTCATTGGTCCCTATGTCTGTTTTTTAGTTGTTGTTGTTGTTTTTTTATTAATACCTTGCTGTTTTGATTACTGTGGCTTTATAGTATAATTTGAAGTCAGGTAGTGTGATACATCTGGCTCCCTACTTTTTTCTCAGGATTTCTGTGGTTATTTGGAGTCTTTTATGGTTCCATACAAACCTGGTGATTCTTCTGTTCTAATTATTTTTTTAAATGACATTAGGTTCTTAATAAGGATTGCATTAAATCTGTATATAGCTATGGGCAATATGGTCATTTAAACTATGTTGATTATTCCAATCCATGGCCATGGAATATTTTTCTATTTTATTGTGTCTTTTTCAATTTCTTTTAATAATGCTTTGTAGCTTTTAATTTATAGGTCTTTCATATTCATTGTTTATTCCTACATATTTTTGTTGTTGTTGCTATCATAAAATGAATTGTTTTCTTAAATTCATTTTCTGCAATTTTATTGTTGGTATATAGAAAAGCAGTAGACTTTTGTATACTGATTTTGTATCCTGTAACTTCACTGTATTTGTTTACTGTTTCTAAAACAGTAATATTTCCATAAAATATTTGTGGTTTTCTATATACAGGATCATGTCATCTGCAAAAAGTGATACCTATGCTCCCCTTTCCCAATATGGATATGTTTCATTTCTTTTTCTTGCCTGATTGCTCTAATACTTCTAGTACTATGTTGAATAAGAGTGGAGAGAGTGGACAGCTTGTCTTCTTCCTGATTTTAGATGAAAAGCTTTCAGTTTTTCACCATTTAGTATATATATTGGCTGATGGTTTGTCATATATGGCCTTTATTATGTTGAGGTACTTTCCTTCTATACCCATTTTATTGAGTGTTGTAAATATAAATGGATATTGTATCTTATTGAATGCCTTTTCTATATATGATGTTTGTCCTTTGTTTTGTTGATGTGGTGTATTATGTTGATCAATTTGCAAATAATGAACCATCCTTGTGCTCCTGGAATGAATCCCACTTGATTGTAATGTGTTATTTTTTATTTATTGTTTTATTTGATTTGCTAGTATTTTGTTGTAAATTAATGCATCTGTATTCATTACAAATATTGGTCTGCAATTTTCTTTCTTTGTATTGTCCTTGCCAGGATTGTGTATCAGGGTTATGTTGGCCTCATAAAATATGTTGGGAGTACTGCTTCTTCTATTTTTTGGAAGACTATGAGAAGGACAGGTAGCAAATCTTTTTTAATGTTTGGTAGAATTCATTAGTGTAGCCATCTGGTCCTGGACTTTTATTTTTTGGCAGATTTTTGATAGTTGTTTCTATTTCCTCCCTGCTTATAGATCGATTTAGTTTTTCCACTTCTTTGCAACTCAGGCTAGGAAGACTGACTGTATAGTTCTAGGAACTTATTCATTTCTTCTAAATTGTTAAATTTGATGGCATATAATCTTTCATAGTGTTCTAGTATGATTCTTTGTATATCTATGATGTCTGTGGTAATTTCTCCTCATTCATTTTAGAATTTTGTTTATATGAGGCATTTCACTTTTTTCCTTAGTGAGTCTAGCAAGGGGTTTGTTGATTATATTGATCTTTTCAAAGAACCAGCTCCTTGTTGTATTAACTTTTTTATAGGTTTTTGTCATCTATTTTATTTAGTTCTGCTCTAATTTTTACTATTTCCTTCCTTCTACTAACTTTGGGTTGCCTTTGTTCTTCTTTCTAGTTCTTTAAGATGTGATGTTAGGTTGTTTACTTGGGATCACTCTTGTTTCTTGATATAAGCCTCTAATGATATAAACTTCTGTCTTATTAATACTTTCACTGCAACCCAGAAATTCTGATGTCATGTTGTCATTCTCATTTGTTTCTATATATATTTTGACATCTGCTTTTATTTTTTCTTTGACCCACTCATTTTTTGGAAGTATATTCTTTAATTTTCACATTTTTGTAGGTTTCTTTACTTCTTTTTTATGGTTGAATTCTCATTTCAAAGCTATATGCTTGGTAAATTTTAATCTTTTGAAATTGTGGAGGTTAGTTATGTGACCCAAGATTTGGTCTATCTTTGAGAATGTACCATGCACACTAGAAATATGCAGGGATAAAATGTTGCATAAATGCCTATTATGTCCATTTGGTCTAGTGTGTCATTTAAGGCCAATATCTCTTATTAATATTTTGTTTGGAAGATCTATCTAAAGCCGTCAATGGTGTGTTGAGTTCTGCATGTATGACTGTGTTTTTGTGTTTCTATTTTTAGATCAGTTCTAAATGTCTTATATATTTTGGTGCTCCCTGATTCGGTGCTTATATATTAAGAAATGTTATGTCTACTTGATATAGTGTCCACATTATCATTATGAAAAGTCCATTTTTGTCATGTTACTTCAGTTATCTTAAAGTCAGTATTGTCATATATATGGCTATGCCTGCTTTTCTTTGGGTATTATTTGCTTGGAGAATCATTTTCCAACCTTTAACTTTGAGTCTGCTTTGACTTTGCAGCTTAGGTATCAGACATGAATTTTTTTAATGCACAACTTCTCTAAAAATCCTTTTGAAAACTAACTCTGACTTTAGTTATAACAATTATAAATTATTCAAAAGAGGAGAAATGACTATGCTTCAAAACAGAAAACTAAAATATTAATTTCTCATTAGATTTATTGAGAAAATAACCAACTTCAAGAGTTTATTATTTTATTTTTTTACTGTTGGTTGCATTATGTGCTCATCACCCAAAGTCAAATCACTTTCTATCACTGTGCATCTGTTCCTGTTTATTCCCTCCCTGTCACCTCTTCTCTCCGATAACCACTGCACTTTTATCTATGTCCATGGGTCTCAGTTGTAAATCCCATTTATATGTGAAATCATATAGTTCTTAGATTTTCCTGATTTACTTATTTAACTTAGTATAATGTTTATTTTAAGTGGTGATTATAGTAGATAATAAATTATAATAGATAATTGATATATCGTGTTATCATTCTTATTCATATATATCTTTTGACCTTGCTCTTATTTTCTTAAACTCAGTCATCTTTTAGAAGTATGTTGTTTAATTTCCACATTTTTTAAGGTTTCTTTGCTTCCTTTTTGCAGTTTAATTCTAATTTCAAAGCCTTTTGGTCAGAGAATATGCTTGGTATAATTTCAAACTTCTTGCATTTCTTTCAAACTTGTTGCATTTAGTTTTGTGGCCTAATATAGTCTATCCTTGCAACTATTCCATGCCCTCAGTAAATAAAATCTATAAACAAATGTAGGAATGAAATGTTCTGTAAATATCTATTATGTTCTTTTGGTCCAGTGTGTCATTTAAGGCCATATTTCTGTACTGATTTTCTGTTTAGATGATCTATCTAAAGCTGTCAATGGTGTGTTGGGATTTCCAAATATGATTGTGTTTTTGTCTATATCTCTGTTTTGTTCTGTTAGTAGATGTCATATATTTTGGTGCTGATTCAGTGAATATATGTTAAGAAGTTTGATGTCTTCTTGATATAGTGTCCACTTTACTATTATGAAATGTCTATCTTTGTCTCTTGTTGCTTTTGTTGTCATGAAGTCAGTATTGTCAAAGGCCTGACCAGGCAGTGGCACAGTGGATACAGCATCAAACTGGGATGTGGAGGACTCAGGTTCAAGGCCCCGAAGTTGCCAGCTTAAAAGTGGGCTCATCTGATTTGAGCAAGTCTCACCAACTTGAGCCCAAAGTTGCTGGCTTGAGCAAGGAATCATTCAGTCAAGGTGCATATGAGAAAGCAATCAATGAATAACTAAGGTGCTGCAATGAAGAATTGATGCTTCTCATCTCTCTCTCTTCCTGTCCTTCTGTCCCTATCTGTCCCTCTCTCTCTCTTTCTGTTTCTGTTGCACATGAAAAGGTATTGTCAAATATAAATATGTCTACTTCTGCTTTTCTTTGGGTATTATTTGTTGGATAATTGTTCTCCAACCTTTCACTTTGATTCTACTTTTGTTACTGAAGCTTAGATGTGTCTCCTGAAAGCAGCATATGTTGGGTTTTGCTTACTGATCCAATGTGCTACTTTGTGCTTCTTTGTTGGTGAGTTTAGTCCTTTTACATTTAGGGTAATTATTGACATATGAGGATTTTCTCTAGTCATTTTGTTTTGTTTTTGGTAGCTCTGTGTCTCCTTTGATTCTCTTTCTTTGTGTTTCTGTTTCTTGTCTTTGTTTGATGGTATATCATGCTCCTTTCCTCTATTTCTTATTTTTTTAAGTTATGTATTTCAGTTTTGTTTTTTTCATGGGTGGTAACTGTTAGGTTGAGAAAAACAGGTTTCATACATACAAGAAAGCCTATTTTAGTGATGGTAAATTGGCATTTCGTTTGCTTCTTGGATTCAATGATATTACTCTTCCCATAGGCTTGGCAAATTTTCATTAGTTTTTTGTTTGAATAGGCTCTCCATTCACTTCTACTTCTCTTCTTATTCTGATATACTCATTATTCTTATACAGTGGTACTTTGCGATACAAATTTAATTTGTTCTGTAACCAAGCTTGTAAGTCAGTCAACTTGTATATCAAACTGTAGATACTGGACCCGTGTGCCAATGCGCCAACTAGCGGCAGCTTCTGAATCATGACTCATATCTCAGAATTTCACTTGGATCTCGAACAAAAACACAGACCAAGTCACAGCTTGTATCTTAAAAAAAATTGAATGTTGGTCTGTTCATATCTCAAGGTACCACTGTATTGCTCTTTCTGATGGAGTCAAACAATTCTCCTAGAATTTTCATTTTTTAAAATTCTTGAGTCTCTCTCTTCTTCCCTCTGCACCATCTCTAGTTGCCTGTCTTCAATGTCAGTAACTCTCTCCTCTATCTGGACTGTTCTATTAGCTAAACTTGCTAGCTCATTTTTTTCAATTCATGTATCGAGTTTTTCAGCTCTGTATTTTAAGTTTCAATCTCCCTGGTGAGGTACTTGTTCTGTTTTCTAAGCTCATTAAGTTGCCTATCAGTGTCATCATATCTCATTGAGTATTTCCAGCACTTCAATTTCAAATTCTCTATCATTTACCTCCAAGTTGTCCATGTGATTGAGATTGCTTTCTTGAGATTTTTTATTTTCTTTCTGAACTGTGTCTTTTTCTCAGGTAGCCATGATATGCATTTTGTTCTGCCTTATGGGCATTTGAGAGTGGTATTTTTAATAAATATGGCAAAAAATCAACAGTGAAAAAATGAAAATAAGTAATAAAATGAAAAAAATTAAAAGAAGGAAAGAGAAAAACCACAAGAAATCAAAGAATAAAAACCAAAAAACAATATTCAAAAACATGCAAAACAACAAAAAGAAAAACTAAAGAAAAAGAAAAGAATTAGAGAAAAAATCCCCTTCAAGCATCCAACTGAAAGAGGTTTTTAAATTTTTTTCCAGTAGGTGGCACTGGATTACAAGTTTTAGCTCTGTGAAATTCCTAAGCCTCCCTGAGAAGCTGCTGTCCTGATGATGGTGATGGGGCTGCAGTTGTGTTGATAGGTAGGGTGAACTGTGAGGTTTATTGTTTTAGCAATGGCCATCTCAGGCCTCAGGTGTTCCTCCTTGCATCTCAATAGACCAGGGGGCCAGACACAGAGCACCTCTGTTCTTCAGGAGAAAGAGTAGCTCTGTAAAACTAGCTGTGGGGTATGTCTCTGCCACTCTCTATACTCGCAAGGGGAGGAGGTGGAATCTGGGAGGCTGGGGTACACACTATTTTTTCTCTATCTCTGTGCCGAGTGCCAGCTGCCAGCAGACCATGGGAACACTGGCCATGACACTTTGTTCTGCCACTACTTTTGTTTCGTATCTCATCTGTTCCCCAATCTCTGCTTTTCCTGGCAGAAAAAGACCCAGTCATTTGGGTTTCACACTTCTCCAGACCCTGGCAGACAAAGACCCAGACAATTTGGGTTTCACTCCTCTCCAGAGATGACCATGAGTGCATCTTATCTTCCACCCCGCTTCTCAACCTTTCCCACCTTTAAGTCTTTTTGGTGTGCTGATCTTTCAGGTAAGTTGGTGTGCCCAGCTGAGGCTCCTTCACAGAGATATATCTGTTCAATTTCTTGGAATTACAAGGGGAGGAATCAAGGGTATCTCTCATGCCACCATTACTCTGATGTCAGGATATAAAATTAATACTGTATTCAGAAATCAGTGGCATTTTTATATACCAATAATGAACTGTCAGAAAGAGAAATTAAGGAATTTCATTTCTTATTGCAACAACAACAAAAAATAAAGTACCTAGAAATAAATTTAACCAAGGAAGTAAAATAATTGTACTCAGAAAATTATAAGTCATTAAAAAAGAAATCAAGGAAGAAACAAACAAGTGGAAGCATATACTGTGTTTATGAATAGGAAGAATTAATACCATTAATGCCTGACCAGAGGTGGCACAGTGGATAAAGTGTTCACCTGGGACACTAAGGACACAAGTTTCAAACCCTGAGGTTGTCAGCTTGAGTAAGAGATCATCCAGATTGAGTGCAGAGTCACTGGCTTGAGCCCAAAGGTCTCTGGCATGAAGCCCAAGTTTGCTGGCTTGAACCCAAGGTTGCTGGCTTGAGCAAGAGGTCATTGGATTGGCTGTAACCCCACCCTTACTCCCCATGTCAAGACAGATATAAGAAGCAATCAATGGGCAAGTAACATTCTGCAACTATCAGTTGATTCTTCTCATCTCTCTCTCTCTCTGTGTGTTTATCTCTCTCTCTCTCTCTGTCACACACACACACACACACACACACACACACACACACGTACATACTACCTAAAACAATGTATAGATTCAGTGCAATTCCTATCAAAATAGCAATAGTGTACATCACAGATCTAGAACAAACATTCCAAAAATTTATATGGAAGCAAAAAAGAACCCGAATAGCCTCAGCAATCTTAAAAATGAAGAAAAAAGTGGGACGTGTCACACTTTCTGATACCAAGCTATACTACAAGACCATTGTAATCAAAACAGCCTTGTACTCGCATTAGAACAGACATACAGATCGATGGAACGAAATAGAGAACCCAAAAATAAACCCACATCTTTATGGTTAATTAATATTTGACAAAAGAGGCAAGAACATACAATGGAGTAAAGACAGTCTCTTTAATAAATAGTGTTGAGAAAATTGGACAACTACCTGCAAAAGAAATGAAACTTAGACCACTAACTTACACCATGCCCAAAAACAAACTCAAAATGGATAAAAGACTAAATGTAAGTCATGAAACCATAAAAATCCTAGAAAAAATATAAGCAGTAGACTCTTAGAGATCTCTTATAGCAATATTTTGCAGATATATCTTCTCAGGCAGGTGAAATAAAGGACAAAATAAACAAATGGGACTATATCAAACCAAAAATCTTTTGGACAGCAAAAGGCACCATTAACAAAATAAAAAGACAACTCACTTAATGGGAATACATATTTGTCGATATGTCTTATAAGGGATTAATAACCAAAATTTATAAAGAACTTATTATATAAATCAACACCAGAATGGTAAACAATCCAATTTAAATATAAGCAAGAACATGAATAGACATTCCTCCAAAGTGAACATACAGATGGCGAATAAGCATATGAAAAAATGCTTAGTCGCCAATCATTAGAGACACACAAATTAATACCACCTCACACCTGCCATAATAGCGCTCATTAACAAATCAACAAACCACAAGTGCTGGCGAGGATGTGGAGAAAAGAGAAGCCTCCTGCACTGCTGGTGGGAATGCAGACTTGTGCAGCCACTATGGAAAATAGTATGGCGGTTCCTTAAAAAATTAAAAATAGAACTGCCTTTTGACCCAGTTATGCCACTTCTAAGAATATATCCTAAGAATCCCAAAACACTAATTCAAAAGAAGATATGCACCCCCATGTTTATTGCAGCATTGTTTGCAGTAGCCAAGATCTGGAAACAGCCCAAGTGTCCAACAGTGGACAAATAGATAAAAAGCTGTGGTACATATACACAATGGAACACTGGGCAGCCGTAAAAAGGAAGGAAATCTTACTTTTTGTGAAAGCATGGATGGACCCGGAGATTATTATGCTTAATGAAACAAGCCAGGAAGAGAAAGACAATAAATACTATATGATTTCACTTATGTTTGGTAATGAACACAATTACCTGAGGAATAAAATAGAAAGAGAGGCAGGATCACAACTAACAGATGGACAGCTGTCAGAGGGAATGAGGAATAGGGAACGGGTACAAAGAAGGTGAAGGATAAAAACATATATTCATAACACATATATACAGGCAACAGGGTAACAATAGCCAGCAGGAAAAGGGGGTTAAAAGTAGGGGGAAGGGAACAAAGGGGGACATGATGTACTGTGTAGAGCAGGGGTGTCCACACTTTTTCAGCTTGCGAGCTACTTATAAGATGACCAAGTCAAAATGATCTACCTACAATAAAAATGCAAAACATAAATTTATTTCTCCTATATTATCATTATTTAAGTTACTATTATTACTATTTAATATTGTGTATTCTTCTTTCACCTTTCTCCTTCTCAGCTCTCTTTTGGGAGGAAAGTCAATGTCGTAGTTTTTAATGAACAGTCTGAAAAAGCCGCTCCACATTTCCCTTCTTTGGAATAGCAATGGCACTCAGACAGATGAGGCAAACACACTTAGAATATGACATAGTGAAAAAAATCCCCTCCCATTCTGTATGAAAGTGGTAGGTTTTAGGCTTCTTACTCGGACCAGCTACGGCATTCATTTTTATACCCTTTGTTGTATTTAGTTTAAATAAATTGAAGGCTAACTACGCAGCAATGTAACTGAACAAGTTAGCGCTGTTTAACGCACATGCGTAAGAAGTCAAAAGTTCAGACGTCAGATTGGCTACCCTGTATGCCAATCCAAAGACAAATGTCTTTTTAACGTCATGTGATCTACCCACACTTCCTTCGCCATCGACCAGTAGATCGCAATCCACGTATTGAGCATCCCTGGTGTAGAGGGTGTTATATTGAATGGGACACTTGAAACCACGTCATCACAATAAATTAAAAATAAAAATTTTTAATCAAAGAGAAAGAAAAAATAAGTAAATGCCCTATAGTACAGCTATACTAATTTTGTTAACTACAATAATGTGTTTGAAGCTAGATCTTCTTAGTTTAATGACGCTCAGTGAGGGGTCCCTTGCCTGAACTTCAGTAAGGTAATGAGAATTAAATAAGTATGGCTGTTCATTGCGAAGATCCATACTTATTCAACATGTCTTCATAGTTCTCTTACCAAACACATTCTCAATGTAACATCCTTTATTTAAAGAATGATAAAGACGGTTTTAATGATGATCTGACTAATCATTCGCCCTCACTTAGAGGCAGTAGCTTAAACATTACGGAGTCATATGTTCTTATAACTTCCAGTCATTATCACTCGGACCTTCACTTTGTCTAAGAACTTACTGACCCTATGTTCACAATAATGGCCATAAAACCACCTTTAATTATCAGATCAAATACATCATTCTCTAGCATTCTCAATATCTTTTTTCTCATTTTTTCTATTTACATGCAGTTAAATTCACTTTTGGTGGTGTATAGTTCAATGGCTTTTGGCAAATACATACAATTGAATCCATCACAATCAAGACACAGAAAGTTTCATCACCTTCCATGACTCCTGGTTTCTGCCTGTTTGCAGACAGCTTTTCTTTCCTACTCCCAATGCCTGGCAACCATTCCTAAAAGACCTATTTTTGTAATCTATGTCTTCATGTTACCACAACATTAAAAGAGTGTTTAATCGCTTTGAACAATACTTATGAATTAGAAGAGTTTCTCAATTTGGTGAACCTTTGGGGTGATAAGTTAATATCAGAGATCCAGGATCTGGCCTTTGTGCCAGGCTGGGGTCGAGCTCCATTCCTTCCAAACTCGATAAAGTCCACACACAATAACACCAGTGCATCAGGTAGAATGTTTTAAGTATAAATTATTTATTTGTGAATCATGATTTCCTTATCTAAAATTTCCAAATGACATAACCCAGAATTAGAGATTATTTCTAATATATTTTAGGATTTCATTATACAAGTACACATATCTTGATACAGTAAATATAGTTTTGTAAAGATGTATTTAAACTAAATTTGGAAAATTAAATTTTTAAGTAAGTGTTTTTAATAAGATCAATAATTAGTCTTGTAACTCCCTTCCTCAAAAACCCATGTTTGTGTATCTGGATGATGCCAATCAGGGTACGAGCTTTTAGAAACATTGGCAAATTTTCCTCCACACAATCAGATGTAGGGATCTTTATATACAATAGGTAAAGTTTGAATGTACACACCTCAACCCCCCAGTTTAAATGTCTGGGTGTTTTTCTGCTTTCAAAACAATTTCAAGTCAGCTTCCCACATTTCTTCCTTAAAGCTGCAGCTGCTGCACCCAGCCATTCCTGTCAAGAGCCTGGAAGCCTGTTCCATCATACAGACTTCCAACTTCTTGAAAGAATTTTGCAGATTAAGGAACAGGCGCCTAGTGCTCATACAACTCAACTAGCCGTAGAGCAGATCTGTTTCCCATTTCTAGTTGGAGTTTCAAGGACTTCCTTTTTCTAATTGCTTCCTCAGTTGCTGTGTGATGCAGGGACCACAGCCTCCTGCCTTCTCATATCGGGACAGGACTCAGTTGCATTCTGTCATGTGGAAGTTTGAGCCAACTGGGAGAGGTTTAGGGATGTTGGCTGCATCTGTCAGGCCAGCTTATCAGGCATGGTTCCCATCATGAATTGCTACTAGAATAAGTAAACCACCCTGCTAAACCCCCCTTGATGAATCAGAGGGATCAGTACATAGTTTAAGCTTTCTGCCCCAATATATGGGTTCATTCATTCTTAAAAGAAGCAGGTTATCTTTAATATGCCTTCTCCCTTAATTTCATTTTCAGTTGAACTTTCCAGGGCCCAAATTTCTGTTCTCGCTGAGTTTTGTCACATTTGTGTTATTTCCTCTGTCATTTACTTGGGTGGCTCAAACCTACATTTTTCTTTTCTTTGTTCCTGAACAAAAACTGATTTCTTTCTGAGAAAGTTGGGAAAACAAGACTTATGCGCCCAATATGTTTTCCAACCCTCACATGAAAAAAGGTCATACCCAAGACTATCAAAAAACAATCCTGTACCAGTCACAGTGCCAGATGCTCTAAGCTGCTTCTTATTGTGGGTTCACTCAACACAAAATAAAACAGATCTCCCCACCCCACCCCCTAGAAAAAACAAAGGCTTCCAGTCTCCAAGCAAAACATAATTCTAACAAAAATCTTATTGTTCCAGAACTTCAAATATCTTAAGAAAATTATCTTCCGTTTTAAGATAATGTATTTTTTAAAATTAGATGTTTTTTTATTTGTTTGTTTTACACAAAGATACTAAATTAAGGCCAGCCAAATTCTAGTCGTCTTTCTCAAATAAATTCCAAATCTCAATGGCACCTCTCACCTCTTCCTGTTCGCTCCTTATGCGGGTCCCAAATGCAAGTGGTTCATAGCTGTACTGCCTCTTCATTATTAGTGCTACGATAATGATCATCATCAATGAGGACATGCCTTATCTTTCTCTTCAAAATGTTTCATTCAAACATTTAAAACAACCAAATATATGTGTACTACACTTTTGTTACTATTGTTGTAATTTGCCCTTTCTTCATACCACAGATAGGTGTCTAATCCATCCATTCCCCCCTTTTTCTGGGAGGGCTGTAATCTAGCAGTTTTTATTTAATCCACACATGGTTTGAAAAATATAGAATTTTTTTTAAAATGAACATTGGAGTAGATGTAAAAAATGCAAAACATGAATTTGACAGATGTGATGATTTAAGTAGGGACAAGGCATAGTTTAGAGAGTTCCTGAGGCAAAAGTGAGAGAAATCAATTTGGTGATGGGGGAATATTATTCTAGTGAAGTAAGAGGAAAAGACAGAAGGGAGATGAGAGAAGGGCTTTTTTGGAACCACTTGATTTTGTACAGAGCAGGAAAATTATCTACTCTTCGCACTTGCACCTCCCCCATCGCCATATGCTGCCCTACAGTTTCCTTTTACCATACTTGAAAGGACCACAGATTTTAATAGTATTCATGCATTTGAAGTGCTAGGCTATTCCAAGCTTCCTCTGTTGTTGCATTTATGATGAGAAGTAATAAAAAATAATCCAAGTTATATGATAATGTATAAAATGATTATTCAGTAAAAAAAAGAAATTAAACTGAAAAGCACTTTAAAAAAAATCAGTTGACCTTAAATAAACTGAGGTTCAAGATCACAACCACATTTAGGGACTAAATTATAGGCCAGTCTCCTTTGGTGTCTAGGCTGAGAGAATTTAGTAGGTTACCGCAGCCAACACTAAATTGTAGACACCCCAAGGGCCCGAACAAGTTGAAACAATGTCATTAAAAGGTCAGATTTACTTAGAATGTCTTGAATTCAGATGTAATAGTAAAAGCAGACGGCATAAAGACAGGGAAAGTCATGACTATCTCTTCAAAGGAATATTTTCCTGCAGCATCACACTATTATATGAATGTCAGTTTTTGAGTGTCCAGCACTCAGCTTCTACTTTGTCAAGCAGAGAACTTTTCTTGCTCTTTGTTGGGAAAAGGTATGTTGCTTTCGAAGGGCAAAGAGCAAGACAAGAAGCGGCTGGTGGGGACATTGAGGGGCATGCTAGCAGGAGTGGTGGCAAACCAGAGGGCATATGCAACCTATTATTTCCAACAAGACAAAGGCTGCTTCTACAGTCTCTGGTTTCCACAGCCCTATACCAACGTGCTTTTCCCCTTCACATCTTCTCTATAAGGTCATTTTTAAAATGATATTTGTGAAGCTAAGTTTGGGGTTAGAGAATGGAGGAGGGGAAAGGAAGGTGAGCAGCTCCATGAGGAAGGAAGGCAGGGGGAACAGGCAGGTTTTAGAGCAGACAGACCTCTTGCACAACACTGCATCTACTTCTTACCATTGTGTGGTTCTTAGACATATATATATTTTTAACACCTTTGATGTCAGTTTCCTCTTGCATAAAATGAATTTCAAGTGGTTATTTTGTTTTATAGATTATAAGTAATATGTATAAGTGACTGGTACCTAGTAGGTGATCAATAAACATAATACATCTGGTAACAATGACTGAAAGCCCCAAAGTTAGCTCTGCCTTTGTTTCTGCCTTTCATCTTTGGTTCCAAGATCATACTCTTCCCACAGAACAGATGCTGGAACTGGAAATAGCTCTACTGGTTCCTGCTGTCCCTTCCTCTTTTTCACAGCCTCGCAGAAAACGGCAGCCACTGGCATGTCCATTGCCTTGCGGGTGCATGGATAAAGTGTTAGAAAAGATGTGTAGGTGGCTAGTAGTCAGTCACTCAGTAGCAAACACCTGAGCTGTGTTCCTCTAACTCCTTTCTCCCACTGGGTTGGTTCTCAGGCCAGTCCCAACAGCGACCAAGGTTCCTGGGCCCACAGTACCCCCTGATGGTAACATGAGAAACTTTCTTTTCTCAATGTTCCTTATCTTCTCTCTTAGTGCAATTCCCTCAGGCTTTGTTTATTCCATCAAGACCTATTCATTTCTCATAAATGTTCTGTGGCCTCTTTTGCCTTATTGTATTTTTTTTCTTTTTCATTTTTTGCTCAATAAATAATTGAGTAAACATCTACCTCCCTTCTTGTTTCTTTCCCTTATTTTCCATTTATGAATCCTCAAATTACTGAAGTTACCATTGCTAAGAATAATAGTAAGATGAGTGAATCTGTGTATCAAGAAAAACCTCATATAATATTTAGAAGTAAAATAAGACATCTCAAAAGTCCTTTGAGAAATTGAGAGATCATTTTCAGAGCCTGGACAAAATCTACCCTCAACTCTTCTCCAAGTAACACTGATCTTTTGACATTCTTATTATTTTCCTATTTATTTAATGGCTACAGTAGTACTAGTATGTCCTCTGTTTCATTGCAAATATAAAATACTTTCTTAATTTGGACATAACTGAAGGTAATGCTTGTATATAGTATTTCTTTACTTTGAAATGATTTCCATGTTCATAGAATTGTAATTATTTCCTCCTTTAAAATAAAAGAAAAATGAAAATAAAGTAATAGGTAAATTCAACCCATCTAATTTCATCAAAATTCTGTGAAAATGGATTTTTCTACCTAAATTTGAAATGTGTGATAATGTAACAACAATGAAGAATGATGTTGCAAAACAGTTGTGTGGTGCAAAAGGTATTTTAAATGATTCATCAAAGAATATTATTTGAGTTGACATATTCATTTTTCTGAAAAGAGATATTTGTTTTCTTATAATATATACTTTTTGAATTCATAAAGTTTTGGCAGCACAAATTAAAACAGTCAGTGTTAATGTTTTCGAAAGCATTATGTTTAAATTGTTTTCTCAGGACCCAAAGAGAAAACACCAGAGGAAACAAAACCAGCCTGAATTGTTTAAAATGTATTTCCCTTTAATTAAATAGGAAACATCTGTCTAGGGATTTTGGAAATGAATGTAATCCATCCACACTCTGCCTGTACTAGTTTGCCTCCAATATCCAATATTTTGAAAGAAAATTCTTTCTTTCTGTAAAGAATTAAACAGCAACATGGAGCAAAGTCTGGGTCTTGCCTCCTTGGGCACTGGAAATGCTATGGCTGTCTTTTCCCAGATCTGTCTTTGGGAAGAAATCAAATTCTCTCCATAATCAAAGTTAGGCTGTAACATTTGTTTTCCTCTAAAGCATCCTTATACCCTGAACATGATTATCTCAGGACAGCGGGGAAACAGAAATTAGTAGGATGGACGCAAATACTCCAAGTCAAAATATTGTTCCCCTTCTAGGATTCACTTAGCATTTTCTTCCCACTCAGGCTTTTAAAAGCTGATTTCTCTCTAGGGACCTGCACAGCCCACAACAGACCCATCAGACAGAGCAAATGAGTACCGAGAAAGTAGGGAGTTGACTCTAGGATGGCTCTGGTTTTTTGAAACCAGGTCCACCAGTGAGAATGACAAATATCACTCACTGGTGTTGTCAAACGGTATCTGCTTGCACTGCGCAGACCCCTCGGCAGGCCAAGGACAGTAATAGACGGCTCCCCCTTCCACGATGTCTGGCTGGCTGGTGTTGGCTTTGGGCGCTCCCACCAAGACACTCGCTCTGCAAAAAAGTTGGAAAAAATCACTTGGTGGGAATCATAATGCGCATGTGAGCTGCAGTGTCCAGCCTAGCTAGGGTGGGGGTCGCGGGCAGAAAAATGGGTATGGGGGAGCAAGCTGTCAAACTTGATTTCCTCTAGGAAACCTGGGGGCCTCTGAAACCGTGGGTGCAAACAACCCTAATTCTTCTCTAGGTGGAGCTGTGTATACAGTAAGGTGAGAGAAAAGGTGGGGGTCGGGGGAGGGGGTGGGGGCGGCGCACCGGACAGAGCCCAGAGGCTTGGAGAAAGCAGATAGCATTTGCAACCAGACAGTTAGCTGTTACAGGCTTTGTATAAACAGGCCGTGTTATGGTCGTTGATTTAACTGGCCTGAGTCGGCCAGGTCCCGTTTTCCCCTTTGAGTCTTTGTGCTGGAAAGTCCCCACTATACTATGTAAGCGGCAGGTCTCCAGTTCAAAGTGCGTAAGGCACATTTAGCCTGTTAAGGAGAGAGAAGAGACTGGTGGACGGGAGCGGGACGGGACCTCAAAATGCACCAGCGCGAGGGAATCTCAGGAATCGCCTCCCTCCAGGCTGCAGGATGGGCACGCGTCCCTGGACAGAGGGGCGTCACGCAACCTGCGGCCGGCTTCGCCCGCGCGCACCCAGTCCCTGCGCCCAGCGACTTACGTGCGAGCCGCAGGTATGTGGAAGTCCACGGCATATCCGAAGTAGCTGCCCTCGGGGCCGCTGTACACCGTGAGCTTGTCCACGTCCAAGTTGAACGCCTGGGAGCCGGGGGACCACAACATCCCCAGCGCGGCCGAGATGCAGCAGAGGGGCGCAAGCGGCTGCGGCCGGCTGCCCCGGGGACCGCGGCGGGCCCCGGCAGACATCGCCATCAGCCCCGGTGGCTGCTCACTGGGGAGCAGGACCCCGGGTGGAAACCTGCCGGGGTGGCGGCAGGCGAACCCCAGATACCCTTGTCCCGGCTCTGTGCGCGCGGCGCGTCAGTAATGACAGCCCCAGGCGCTCGGACGCGTATCCTCTGTGATCTGCTCCCAGCCAGCTCTCAACCCACTCCCCCGCCAGTTCGGGGGCTGGCCCAGCGGCTGCAAGCCTCCTACGGCAGCGGGAGGGGGCCCTGCGCTCTCGCGGCGCCTCCTAGCGGCGGGTCCGCGGGCTGCGGGCGGAGCCGGCGACTCCGGGGCCGCCTCAACTCCTGCTGGCGACCGGCGCCAGGCGCCTGTTTCGGCTCCTGGTTTTCTATTACATTTGCATCTCAAGGACGATCTGAGTCTCGTACATATCAATTTAAGTCATTGCTTTTGGAAGAAAAGCCCCCCACGCGGGGCGAGAGTTTGCTCCAGTTTGTTCCAAATGGAAGAATGTGAAAACGTACCCCATCAGGAGGAAAGATAAGCGTCCTCCTTACATCATCTCTGCAGTCTAAAGACCCTCAGGGTGGATGCATTTCTTTTTCTTCTGTGACTGAGATAATCTAAAGCCAGCATTCCTCCCCGCCCCCCAATCCACCCCAGCTTGCTGCAGAGGAAGCTAAGAAACAAAGAAAGTTTCGACATTTTATTTTAAACTTTCTCAAAGGCCCGCCCGTGGGGCATGTTAACAATGCCCTGGTACTAAATGTTGGTGACCCTGTGTGGCTGTGTTGAAGACTGACAACGTTAGGAATGTTGGAATTTACAATATAACCCTAGCAAGGGTATAAGGTGTAGGTTGGAATCTGCAGGAGTTCTATTATTGATCTCTTTTTGTGTCCTCTGGTTGGGGCAGAATGAAGAATAAATAGGTGGAGAAGCAAGATGAGAAGCATAGCACAAGTGCCTTTACACCACCTATGGTCTTCAGAGAAACCCTAAAACAGAGCAATTAAATATTAAACTGGTGGGCAGGGTGGGGGGGCAGTTTAGGGACAGGAGAGGTAAGTAGTGTCAGGAAGTTTAAGGAGAGTTGGTGGTAGATGTAGACTTGTGCAGGAATTTGAATAGCAGGCCTGGCTTGGGCATTGTGTGTGAAGTTGAGGGTAAGAAAGACCAAGGCTAGGATGAAATGGTTTTATAAGGGGTTGGAATTAAAGAGTGGATTAGGGAGTGGTAGTAAATAGAGATGGCTCTCCTGGAACAGAGGATCTTAACAATAAGTACATTTATTAAGGCTACAGGAGGCAGTTCTAGAGCAGAGGTATGACATGCCCACAGGGATTCAAAAGTTTAGTAAGGACATGTGTGGGGGAAGGAAAGCTGGGGGTGGGGTCATTGTTAGAAGGGAGAGAAAGCAAAGAAGCTGTTGTCTAAATGCATTGAGTGATGAGAGCCTCCTGGTGAATAGAAAGAAGGGAAGGGAAGACCACAATGTTGATGAGAAGGAAAGAGGTCAGAAGGTTGCTGGCAGAATGGACCAACGTGAGAGACTCCAAGGTGAGCCAGTAGGTATCTACTAAGGAGAAAAGAATAACAGAGTAACAATTGGGCACAGAGCAAGATGGGAGGTTAGTGTAAGGTGACCAGACATCCTGCTTTTGGCGGGACAGTCCCGATTTTTATCAACTTGTCCTGCGTCCCGTGGCATTTTAAAATAGTCCCAATTTTTGGAAAAAATGCACAAAAAGCCAGGGAACGTTGGGAAAACGTGAAGGGAATATATGGTTTTCGGCGGGGAGACTCCTGCCTAGACCTAGAAGTGCCTGCACTGCTGCAAGAGCTGGCTGCCCCGTGGGGGGCCGAAACAAAATATTTCGGGTGAGATGCACCTGCTGGGGCAGTGGCTGTCAAGTCCCCTAACTACCCATAGGCCTGTGTCCTGGGCGCCGGCATGCAGCTCCAGGCTCTGTGAGGCACAAGCTGCTCAGTTTCCAGTGGGCGGTGGGGCTGGATGTGGGGAGCGCTGTGCAGCTCCGGTTTCGGGACCGTGTAACCCGATCCCTCTGACTCACTCAAAATTTTCCATATAGTAATATTTCCAGAAATGATCTTTTTAATGAGGTATCATTATTAAAAAAATAGATTAAATCTTGGGCATCAGCAAAAATCACAATAGAGAACAAATGGTTAAAAATATTTCATCATTTTGAAACAAACCATGTTCCATACAATAATGCACTAAAAATTGTGGAATACGCGCTGTCTTTACCAGGAACTAATGCTGCGACTGAATGCAGTTTTTCTACCGTAAATAAAGTATGGCCATCAGAAAAATCACAATTAAGTGTTGAGACTTTGAAAGCCATTTTATGTGTGAAATATAATTTAACAAATTCTTGTGAAAAATTTTATGACCTTTTATTTTATTTTATTTTTATTTTATATATATATATTTTATTATTATTAATTCTAATGGGGTGACACCAATAAATCAGGGTACATAGGTACAATGAAAACATCTCCAGGTTATCTTATCATTCAATTGTGTTGTATACCCATCACCAAAAGTCAAATTGTCCTCTGTCACCTTCGATCTGGTTTTCCCTGTGTTTCTCCCCTCCTCCCTGTCCCACTCTTTCCTCCCTCCCCCCATCCCATATCCACCACTCTCTTGTCCATGTCTCATATTCTCACTTTTATGTCCCACCTATGTATGGAATCATGCTGTTCTCAGTTTTTCTTTTTTTCTGATTTACTTATTTCACTCAGTATAATGTTATCAAGGTACATCCATTTTGTTATAAATGATCCGATGTCATCGTTTCTTATGGCTGAGTAGTATTCCATAGTATATATGTACCATAGCTTTTTAATCGACTCGTCTTCTGATGGACACTTGGGCTGGTTCCAGATCTTCGCTATTGTGAACAATGCTGCCACGAACATGGGGGCGAATTTCTTCTTTTCGAACAGTGCTATGGTGTACTTAGGGTATATTCCTAAAAGTGGGAAGCTGGGTCAAAAGGCAGTTCGATTTTTAATTTTCTGAGGAATCTCCAAACTGTTTTCCACAGTGGCTGCACCAGTCTGCATTCCCACCAGCAATGCAGAAGGGTTCCCTTTTCTCCACATCCTCGCCAGCACTTATTCTGTGTTGTTTTGCTGATGAATGCCATTCTGACTGGTGTGAGGTGATATCTCATTGTGGTTTTAATTTGCATTTCTCTAATGATTAGTGATGTTGAGCATTTTTTCATATGCCTATTGGCCATCTGTATGTCCTCTTTGGAAAAATTTCTATTCATTTCTTTTGCCCATTTTTTGATTGGGTTGTTTGTCTTCCTGGTGTTGAGTTTTATAAGTTCTTTATAAATTTTAGTTATTAACCCCTTATCAGATGTGCTGTCGAATATGTTCTCCCATTGTGTGGTTTGTCTTTTTATTCTGTTCCCATTGTCTTTAGCTGTGCAAAAACATTTTAGTTTGATATAGTCCCATTTGCTTATCTTGCCTTTTATTTCAGTTGCCCGTGGAGATAAATCGGCAAATATACTGCTGCTCCAGATGTCGGAGAGCCTGCTGCCTATGTTTCCTTCTAAGATGCTTATGGTTTCACAGCTTACCTTGAAGTCTTTTAGCCATTTTGAGTTTGTTTTTGTGAATGGTGTAAGTTGATGGTCTAGTTTCATTTTTTTGCAAGTAGATGTCCAATTTTCCCAACACCATTTGATAAAGAGGCTGTCTTTACTCCATTGTATGTTCTTTCCTCCTTTGTCAAATATCAGTTGTCCATAAAGCTGTGGGTTTATTTCTGGGTCCTCTGTTCTGTTCCATTGATCTATGTACCTGTTCTTATGCCGGTACCAGGCTGTCTTGAGTATAATGGCCTTGTAGTAAACCTTGATATCTGGAAGAGTGATACCTCCTGCTTTATTTTTTCTTTTTAAGATTGCTGAGGCTATTCGTGTTCTTTTTTGGTTCCATATAAATTTTTGGAATATGTGTTCTATATCTTTGAAGTATGTCATTGGTATCTTAATTGGTATTGCATTGAATTTATAAATTGCTTTGGGTAATATAGACATTTTAATGATGTTTATTCTTCCTAGCCATAAGCATGGTATATGCTTCCACTTGTTTGTATCTTCCTTGATTTCTTTTATCAATGTTCTATAATTTTCCGAGTACAAGTCCTTAACCTCCTTGGTTAAATTTACTCCTAGGTACTTTATTTTTTTGGCTCCAATAGTGAAGGGGATTGTTTCCTTAATTTCTTTTGCTGACAGTTCATTGTTGGTATATAGAAATGCCTCTGATTTCTGAGTATTAATTTTATATCCTGCCACCCTGCTGAATTCATTTATAAGGTCCAGTAGTTTTTTGACTGAGATTTTAGGGGTTTCAATATACAATATCATATCATCTGCAAATAGTGACAGTTTTACTTCTTCTTTTCCAATTTGGATGCCATTTATTTCTTCTTCTTGTCTGATTGCTGTAGCTAGGACTTCCAGAACTATGTTGAATAAGAGTGGTGAAAGAGGGCATCCCTGCCTGGTTCCTGATCTTAAGGGGATTGCTTTTAATCTTTGTCCATTTAGTATGATGTTTGCTGTGGGTTTATCGTAGATGGCCTTTATCATGTTAAGGAATGAACCCTGTATTCCCACTTTACTGAGAGTTTTGAGCATGAATGGGTCCTGGATTTTATCCAATGCCTTTTCTGCATCTATTGAAATTATCATGTGATTTTTGTCCTTCCTTTTGTTTATGTGATGAATCACATTGATTGATTTGCGAATATTGAACCAGCCTTGCCTCTCCACAAAAAATCCCACTTGATCGTGGTGTATGATTTTTTTCATATATTGCTGGATCCGGTTGGCTAATATTTTGTTGAGAATTTTAGCGTCTAAATTCATCAAGGATATAGGCCTATAATTTTCTTTCTTTGTGTTGTTTTTGCCCAGTTTTGGGATCAGAATTATGCTCGCCTCATAAAAGGAGTTTGGAAGTCTTCCTTCCTCTTCAATTTTTTGAAATAGCTTGAGAAGGATACGAGTTAGTTCTTCTTTGAATTTTTGATAGAATTCACTTGTGAAGTCATCAGGCCCAGGACTTTTCTTTTTTGGGAGTTTTTTGATAACTGTTTCGATCTAATTTGCTGTAATTGGTCTGTTTAGGTGTTCTGATTCTTCCAGATTGATTTTTGGAAGGTTATATGATTCAAGAAATTTGTCCATTACACCAAGATTGTCTAATTTTTTGGCATATAGTTCTTCATAGTATTTTCTTACAATGCTTTGTATTTCTGTTGTGTCAGTTGTTATTTCTCCACTGTCTTTTCTAATTTTATTTATTTGAGTCCTCTCTCTTTTTTTCTTGGTGAGTCTAGTTAAAGGTTCATCAATCTTGTTTACCTTTTCAAAGAACCAGCTTCTGGTTTCATTGATCCTCTCTATTGTTTCCTTCTCCTCTATGTCATTTATTTCTGCTCTGATCTTTATTATTTTCTTCCTTCTACTTGTCTTGGGTTTTATTTGTTGTTGTTTTTCTAGTTCTTTTAGATGTAGGGTCAGGTTGCTTATTTGAGCTTTTTCTTGCTTCTTATGATATGCCTGTAGTGCAATAAACTTCCCTCTCAGAACTGCTTTTGCTGTGTCCCATAAATTTTGAGTTGATGTATGCTCATTATCATTTGTTTCTAGAAACATTTTATTTCTTCTTTGATCTCATTGTTAATCCATTCATTATTTAATAACATGCTATTTAGTTTCCAAGTGTTTGAGTATTTTTCAGTTTTTCTTTTGTGGTTAATTTCTAGTTTCATGGCATTGTAATCAGAGAAAATGCTTGATATGTTTTCAATCTTCTTAAATTTATTGAGACCATTTTTGTGTCCTAACATGTGGTCTATCCTAGAAAACGTGCCATGAGCGCTTGAGAAGAATGTATATTCTACTGCTTTAGGGTGAAAAGTTCTGAAGATATCTATTAAATCGAGTTGATCTAGTGTATTTTTTAAGTCTGCTGTTTCTTTATTAATTTTCTTTCTTGAGGATCTATCCATTGTTGTTAGAGGGGTATTGAAATCCCCTACTATGATAGTATTGCTGTTAAGCTCACCCTTTATATCCATCAAAGTCTGCTTTATGTATGTTGAGGCTCCTATATTTGGTGCATAGATATTTATAATAGTTATATCTTCCTGTTGAATTGTTCCCTTTATCATTATGTAGTGTCCTTCTTTATCTCTTACTACAGCCTTTGTTTTAAAGTCCATTTTGTCTGATATAAGTATGGCTACCCCTGCTTTTTTTTCATTTCCATTTGCATGAAATATTTTTTTCCATCCTTTTACCTTCAGTCTATGAGCATCTTTTGTTTTAAGGTGTGTCTCTTGTAGACAGCATATGTATGAGTCCTGTTTCTTTATCCATGCAGCTACCCTATGTCTTTTGATTGGTTCATTTAATCCATTTACATTTAAGGTTATTATTGATATGTAGTTGTTTATTGCCATTTTATTCTTTAAAGCTGTATTCTTCTTTTGTTCTATTCATTCCTCCCTTTAATTGTTCACAAGAGGCCCCTTAGTATCTCTTGCAGAATTGGTTTGGTTTTTATGAATTCCTTGAGGCTTTCTTTTTCTGGGAAGCTCTTTATTTCTCCTTCAATTTTAAACGTTAGCCTTGCTGGATAAAGTAGTCTTGGTTGTAGGTTCTTGTTCTGCATTACTTTGAATATATCTTGCCATTCCCTTCTGGCCTCAAGTGTTTCTGGTGAGAAGTCCGATGTCATCCTTATGGGGGCTCCTTTGTAGGTGATAGCCTTTTTTTCTTTAGCAGCTTTTAAAATTTTTTCTTTATCCATTAGCTTTGGTATTTTAACTATGATGTGTCTTGGTGTAGATCTTTTTGGGTTTCTCTTTAATGGAGTTCTGTGTGCTTCTTGAATGTGTGGAGTGTTTCCCAGCCTTAATTTAGGAAAGTTTTCTGCTATGATTTGATTGAACAAAGTTTCCATTTCCTGTCCTCTCTCCTCTTCTTCAGGCACCCCTATGATGCGACTGTTGTTTCTCTTCATGTTGTCACAGAGCTCCCTTAGAGTTTCCTCACATTTTTAAAGTCTCTTCCTTTTTCTTCTCTGCTTCTGTGCCTTTGTTTATTGTGTCCTCTAACTCGCTTATTCGATCCTCAGCGTGATTCATCCTGCTTTTAATTCCTTCCATTGTGGTCTTCAGTTCTGATACTGTATTTGTCATTTCTGTCTGTTTCTTTTTTATTATTTCAATTTCGTTTTTTATACTTGTTATCTCTCTATTTATGTGTTCATAATGACTATCCATTGTTGCTCTAATTTCTTTGAACATCCTAACTATCATTATTCTCAATTCTGCTTCTGGTAATTTGGTTATATCTGGTTCATTCAGGTCCTTCTCTGTGGATTTCTCTTGATTCATTTGGTTTGCATTCCTCTGCCTGCCCATTTTGTCTGTGTATAAGCAAGTTGTGGCCACTGGAGTCCAGTAGGTGTTGCCTTTGTGTTCTTTAGGTGTGATCTGTCTGCAGGCCCCCCACCCCCTCTGCCGGTGCCTAGGGTGGTTTGGTATTAGCATTACCAGTGTCGGCCCACTGTTGCTTTTGCTGTGCTTTCTGCCTCTCCTCCATGGGAGGGGCTGTCCTTGAAGCCACAAATCTTAGCACCAAGGGTAGAGGCGAGCACCTTTGCTCTGCTGCGGACCCAGCCTATTTCCAGACTTCTGCCCAGAACCCTCAGTCAGAGCCTGCTCGCCACAGTTTCGCTGGTTGGGCGGGGCTTTTGACGTGCTCTCAGCTGTGAGCTTTTGCCAACCTGGAGATTTAGCCCCGCCCTCGAGGCCAGGGCCCTTCTGCGCAGGGTCGGAAACCAAGGTTTATTGGGGCGGGCGTGTTTGCTGGCTTCCCCTCAGCTGCGTACTTCCGCTCAGCTGGGTACTTCCGCTCGTCCTGGACTCTACCCCGCCCCCGCTTTCGGAGCCCCCTCATGCACGTATGAATGCAATCTGCGGTTTCTCCTGCCGGGCGGGGATAGTAGCGTGAGCTCAACTGCGAGCTTCCACTTGTCTCGGGGTCTAGCCCGTTCCCGCGCTCGGAGCCCGCTCACGCACGTATACTGGCCAACCGCGGTTTCTCCGGCTTTGGGGGGGGGGCTGGTAGTGTGAGCTCAGCCGCGAGCCCCTGCCCGTCCCTGGTCCTAGCCCAGTCCCCGCGGTCAGGGCCGGCTTGCACAGGGTCGTAGAGCAGATTTCTGCCCGTTCCTGGCCTCCCGCTTTGTCCCCTTAAGTGGGGTTAAAGGCGGGCCCGCAGCTGCCGGTCTGCTCTCGCGCGTCCCCTCTGACTCTCTGGGCTAGACAGAGCTCCCACCTACTTGGCCTCTGCCCACGCTGACAGAACCTCTTTCAGCGTCCTGTTGCCCCAAACCCTTAAGCAGCCCTCAGCAGAGTAGGAAGGGACCTAATACTCCACACTGTAGGCCTGGGAGCTCCCTCACTTGTTTCACAGCTCAAAACTGTCCAAACGCCTCTTCTAGGCTCTGAGACTGCAGGCTGGGGTTTGGTTCCTGGGACCCAGGTCCCTCCCTCTCCGCCAAACTTTCCTCCCACCCCGCGGGTCTCTCCGGGCTGCCGTTTGCTCTGGGGAGCTGGGCAGCCCTCTTCGCGTTTTCGCTATTCCTACCAGTCTCAATGTGGCTTTTTCTGTGTTCCTTGGTTGAAGAGTCCACTTAGTTTAGTTCATAGTTGGTTTATCCAGATGATGGTTCTTTAAATTGAGTTATAATCCACTTTGCTTCTGGGAGTTGGAAGTTGGTACGTCCGCCTACTCTGTCGCCATCTTGCTTCCCCCTTTATGACCTTTTAAACAACAGCAATCTACTAAATAAATTCACTCAAATGAGAAATATGCCAAAGAATAAAATAATACTATGCATAATTTTTAATGTATTATATTTGTAAATTGTACTTATGTTGAAATTTAAATAAAATATATTACAATACTATTTTTGCATTTTATAAAAATTTTTTTTGCTCCATATAGACCAAATTTTTAATCAAGAACCCCCCCCCCCCAGTCAATGGTGTCCCGCTTTACCAATTTTAAAATCTGGTCACCTTAGGTTAGTGGTGAGTTAGGCGCTGGACTTATTGACTCTGAGTTACTAGTGGGGGAGCCCCAGAGACAGTGAAAACCCAAGATGCAATTCAGAGCAGTGATCAGTCTTGTGATACAGATCGGGGAGTTTATCATGGGAACTCTCTGAAGCTTTCCTCACAGGAGCTCACTGAGAAGTTGGACGTTTTCATCTCTCTAAAAGTGAAAGCCACTTGGTAGACAAATTTGGATTTTATGCCTTTGTCTTTGTTTGTCTTGTCCCTAAAAAAAAATAGTAAAAATTAATAAGCTATAACATTACCTGGCAAATCACCAAGTCTGGATAATTTCCTAACTGTATAGTCTTTTCCCACACAAGAACTAAAGAAAAAATGGCAGAAGCCTTGTTTTCTCAATTCAGAAGTCCATTTGTGTGGGACATGGAGTCGGCTTCTCTGGTCAAGTTACTATTGTTAATAAACATGATATTCCCTGTAGTAAATTTTAATGAGTAATTCACATGAAACATTCACATAGGGTGTTCAGAGCTTTGCAGGACATAGAGGCTCCAAATAAACTCACATTGATCATTTCCTAACATGGCATGCTGAAGTTCAGAAACATGTTTATTTCATGCAAGCCTTAGAAATGAAACACCTACTATATAGGATGAACTAATAACATAGTCCTAGATGTGCACTTGACCCAGTATGGACTCACTGGGCAGAAGCAACTTTTTCTTAAACAATGCTTCAGTTTATGTAGGGTAGCACATCCCTGGGGTATTCCCTTTGTTACTCCTTGTTTTGTGATATTTCTAGTATATTTAATCTTTTTATTTAAGTGGTGATAGGTAGGGAAAAGAAATTCTACTTATTGCCACATAATTATATATATACTTGTTCCTTTCTTCTAAAATACTGTACACTTGTTTTTGACTTACACAGCCTGTATTCTTTTTATTGTTTTTTCTTAGAAAATTAAATTTAGGCCTGACCTGTGGTGGCGCAGTGGATAAAACGTCAACCTGGGAACACTGAGGTCGCCAGTTCAAAACCCTGCACTGGTCTGGTCAAGGCACATATGGGAGTTGATGCTTCCAGCTCCTCCCCCCCCTCTCTCTCTCGTGTCTCCTCTCTAAAATGAATAAAATAAAATAAAATAAAAAAAGAAAATTAAATTTAACAGGATGACATTGATCAGGTAAACATCTCTTTAGCATTTGAACTATTGATTGTGCGGTGTGTCCATCGCCCAAAGTCAAATCACTCTCTGTCACTGCATACTTATCTGTCTTTACTCTCTTCCTCCACCCACCTCTCCCAAACCCCCCACCCCTTGGGAATCACTTCATTTCTTCAATGTCCATGAACCTCAGTATTATATCCCACTTATGTGTGAAATCATATAGTTCTTAGGTTTTTCTGACTTACTTATTTTACTCAGAATAATGTTCTCAGGATCCATCCATGTTGTCATAAATGGCAATATATCATCATTTCTTATGGCTGAGTAGTATTCCATTTTATATATGTACCACATCTTCTTTATCCAGTCCTCTATTGAAGGACATTTTGGTTTTTTCCATGTCTTGGCCACTGTGAATAGTGGTGTAATGAACATATGGGTGCATATGTGTTTATGTACCAGTGTTTTTTAGTTTTTTGGGGTAGGTACTCAGTAGAGGGATTGCTGGGTCATATGGTAGTTCTCCTCTTAATTTTTGGAGGAACCACCACACTTTCTTCTGTAATGTCTGTACCAGTTTTTATTCCTATCAACAGTGGATGAGGGTTCCTTTTTCTCCACGCCTCTCCAACACTTATTATTACCTGTCTTGTTGATAATAGCCAATCTAACAGGTGTGAGGTGGTGTCTCATTCTAGTTTTGATTTGCATTTCTCTAATAGCTAATGAAGATGAGCATCTTTTCATCTATTTGTGGGCCATTTGTATGTCTTCATGGTGGAATGTCTGTTTAGGTCCTCTTCCCATTTTTTAACTGGGTTGTTTCACAGCTTATATTCCTAATAATGTCACTTTCCACTTTACAGATGAGGACACTGAGGTTCACAGAGGTAAAACAATATGCATAGTCACAGGGCAAGTAGGTGGTACAATTTACATCCAGGACTGTCAGATGCCAAAATTTGTTCCTCATGCTATTAGGTCTACAAGAATTTATATTTTAAGTTATAATAATAATAAGGAATCTTTCTAGAGTTAGTAAACTATTCTGAGCTAACCCTTTGTGCATGCTTGTGGGTGGTGAGTGAGAAGTGGCATAAAGTAGCTGTGTACTCTGCCAAGAGGTTCAGAAAAGGGTTTGATGGTACAGTAGTTTCCCTTTATCTACAGTTTCACTTTCTATGGTTTCAAGTCAACTGTGGTCTGAAAATATTAAATGGAAAATTCCAGAAATAAACAATTTATAAGTTTTAAATTGCATGCTGTTCTGAGTTTCATGATGAAATTTTGTGCCATCCTGCTCCATCCCACCCAGGATGTGAATTAACCTTTGGTCCAGCATCTCCAACCATAGGTTACTTAGTGGCCACCTTGGTTATCAGATTGACTCTCATGGCATCAGAGTGTGTGTGGTCAAGTGACCTTACTTTACTTAATAATATTCCCAAAGTGCAAGAGTAGTGATGCTGGCAATTCAGATGTGCCAGAGAAAAGCCAAAATGTGTTTCCTTTAAGTGATAGGGTATGCATGTGTAGGAAAACAACACATAGTATATATAAAGTTCAGTACTATCTGAAGTTTTAGGCATCCACTGGGGGTCTTAGAACATATACTGCTCACAGTGAAATGAGCAAAATATGAAGTGATAAAATGTTTCATATGAAGTGATAAAATATCCCCTATTTTTTGTGAGCAGTATATTTCCCAAGGATAAGGTATGGGGGTACTGGTGTACTTTGGTATTCAAAGAGAGGAGGGACAGAGAACTAACTCAAACCTCTTTGACTTCCCTGGGAGTCCAAAAACCTGGGAGAATAGTACATCTCCCAGGAGGCCTGGGATAGGGATCTGTAATAACTGCAGGGACAGGATAGGTCTAAAAAGGTGTCTTGCACATTTTTCTGATCTAACACACAGTAAGCATGCCAATCATTAAGTTCTGGGGTGCTGTCAAAGAAACACTTGGGCAGTGATGTGTCTTGTGCTGAATGAGAAATTTGACATTTTAAAGATCTACTAGCACTGATTTATTTGCCAGAAAAGCAAGTCTGGGAATTGTTTATCATGCATGTGAGGGCATGTGTATGTTTAATACTGGGAAAGGTATACATAGTTGTTTCTCTAAAAAGAGAAGAAAGGAACCCAAAGGTCAAAGATGGAACAGACTGGGCCCGAATTTTCCAAAAATAAATAAGTAAAGAGTACCAGGGGGGAAAAAAAAGATCTCTGGGTCATAGCCACGCACATAGTACTTAAAAATAGAGATGTTATAACATTTAACCATTGGTGCGTACTTTTCAAGACAACCAAATATATTCATAACTTAACCAATTTTTATTTCTATGTGTAAATCTATTTCTTTATGTAATAAAGTATGATCCCACCTTCAAATAAGGGGTTTGAGTCTTGACATGACTATTTCATTATTATAGACATGTTTTTCAATATGTTAACTAAACTATTTACAAAATAAGCCAATGTGAAAACTATGTGTTTTAGAAGGTTCCATCAGCTTTAAGAATGCACCAGAAATGGAAGGTAGTTTTTCCATCTCTTATATTTGCGGAATTGAGGTGATTTGGGGTTTTTCTTTTGGCCAACAGTTCTGAGGGTTTTGTTTTTTTTTGTTTTTTTTTTTTTTTTTTGCAATATTAGAAACAACTGATTAGTTGAACCTGGAAGTAAAACCTACCAAAGGGAAAGAATTTTAAAATCCATCAAGTGTCTCTAAACATAGCTTATGTCTGCAAATTTTCTATTCTGGTGCCTGGAGAGGGAATCTCATCATAGTAAAATAATTTTCTTTTCTTTTTGATGGTTTTGTTTGCAATTCTCTTTTTTGACTTTCCTTCATGACTTTATTAGCAACTTGTAAGTTAGAAGTGCTGCCCGGAGGCCCCTGTGTTGGCCGCCCTTCAAGCACAGCCAAAAATTGGTTTAGCTGCAGGAAAATTCCCACTAGTCAAAACCAGACTCTGACTTGATCCCTTTTTAGAAAGAACCTTTTAAATACGGCTCTGCTTTAAACAAAAATTAAAATAAAACAATTCTTCCTTTAAAGGAAAAGTAACTAAAGATAACTATGCAGTTCCAAAGCCTTTACATTTGGAGATAAATCTTCCTGAGAGGCAAAGCTTCAGGAGCACCTGCGCTTAGACTAAGGATCTTGAATGATTTACAGATTTCAGTTAGGGCGGGTTCACTGCAGCATCCTGAAAAACCTATGCATGTCTGATGGGTTGGTGAGTGGGTCTTTTAGGTAGTTATTGACCAAAGTGACTAAAGCAAACTTCTGAGGGGCAGGGAGCAGGGATAAGGTGGGAAAGCTTTTATGAGCTACTTTTCCTCAAAGAAGAATGCAGCCATGTGACAACCCAAAGAATAAATAGATTATTCACGACACAACCTGTTTTTTTTTGGGGGGGGGGGGCAAGAAGAGAGAGACAGAACATTGAGTTGATCCTCTATGTGGCCTGACCAGCGATTGAACCCACAGCCTTCTCATTTCCAGACGACACTGGGCTAACTGACGAGGGCCACAACTTTTCAAAAAATATGCGGTGATATCACTCTGTTCATTCAGATCTGGAAAGCAAGAGACCCTATTGCTTGTCTGGTGCCATTGATGAAGTAAAGTTCAATCTTAGCAGGATCAATCTGTACACACAAAATTAAGACATTTAGTTTCCCTATAAAATGCCATATGCCTCCTATGGTATCAATGTATTTTGTCATTGTGTGACTTACCTAAAAGGCCTACCATGTCATAAATTATGCATGACCTTGACCACTTTAATTCTCTCTGTGAAGAGATGCCCTTGACTCTTTCTAGGATTAGCAGTCTTTGAGAGAACAATTTGAAGGTTGGAAGTGAATTTGTCTTCTACTAAATTTGATTAAAACATGACTTAAGTTGATCTTTCTGGTTTTTATTGTTGTGACATTAAAATATATGTGAGTTCCCCAAAGGCCTCTGGGTACATGCAAAAATATAAATATGACAAGTTAAATTAAAACCAGTAGATGAAAATTAAAATACTGTCATAAAAAATAAATAAAATAAAGTACTCTCATAAAGAAAAGAGAAAGATGCCAAGTAGTATTATACTGGAAAAAGAAAACGAAACCAAATGTATAAAGTTTAGCCCATTGTTTAACTGTTTACAAGGATGACTTGTTTAAACTAGATGTTAGAGTAACTTCCCATAAAATCCCTGAAAAAAATTTGCTAATACTTATTATGATAACAAATCAGGGAACTATAGCAACCCCAGGGAGAGTTAGGATCTAAATTATAATTATTTTTATAGTAATGTTAGGATGTTTTCTAACCCTTAGTTACTGTTGGATCGCATTCCTTTACAGCTCATTCTGGGAAGGTGAGATAGCCCTAAGTCTCGTTAACATTTCTCTTAATATCCTGCTGTCTGCTCAGGCATAGAATGATTGCTTGGAAAACATGTGCTGCTTACATGAGGAGAGGCAGTATAATGTAGGCATTAAGAACGCAGATTCCAGAGCCAGATATCTGGATGTATTGTTCATCTTTGCCACTTACCTGTACAACCCCAAGCAAATTACCTACCAAAGGTATGCCTTGTTTTCCCCATCTGTAAAGTGCAGGTACTAATATTATATCATGTGGACTTGTGAAGACTAAATGAGTTAAAATATGTATATACACAAAAAAGGAAAGTCCACATAAAAAGAAATATATGTTAATTATTATTGTTATTTACACTTCTGATTGGTAACAAATTACTAATAGAATGATGTTATCTTTTCAGTTATCCACATGTGCCTGCCCTTCAAGAAGGACCTCAAGAACTCACTGTTTACTAGACCTTATCTAGGAGGTGTTCATATTCTTTTTTTTATTATTATTATTAATTTTAATGGGGTGACACCAATAAATCAGGGTACATATGTACAATGAAAACATCTCCAGGTTATCTTATCATTCAATTATGTTGCATACCCATCACCCAAAGTCAAATTATCCTCTGTCACCTTCTGTCTGGTTTTCCCTGTGCCCGTCCCCTCCTCCTATCCCACCCTCTCCTCCCTCCGCCCACGCCGTAACCACCACTCTCTTGTCCATGTCTCATAGTCTCAATTTTATGTCACACATATGTATGAAATCATGTTGTTCTCAGTTTTTTTCTGATTTACTTATTTCCCTCTGTATAATGATATCAAGGTCCATCCATTTTGTTGTAAATGATCCAATGTCATCATTTATTATGGCTGAGTAGTGTTTCATAGTATATATGTACCAAAGCTTTTTAATGCACTCGTCCTCTGACGGACACTTGGGCTGTTTCCAGATCTTCACTATTGTGAACAATGCTGCTACGAACATGGGGGCGCATTTCTTCTTTTCGAACAGTGCTATGGTGTTCTTAGGGTATATTCCTATAAGTGGAATAGCTGGGTCAAAAATAAATCAGGGTACATATGTACAATGAAAACATCTCCAGGTTATCTTATCATTCAATTATGTTGCATACCCATCACCCAAAGTCAAATTATCCTCTGTCACCTTCTGTCTGGAATCTCCATACTGTTTTCCACAGTGTCTGCACCAGTCTGCATTCCCACCAGCAGTGCAGGAGGGTTTCCTTTTCTCCACATCCTCGCCAGCACTTATTCTGTGTTGTTTTGCTGATGAGCGCCATTCTGACTGGTGTGAGGTGATATCTCATTGTGGTTTTAATTTGCATTTCTCTAATGATTAGTGATGTTGAGCATTTTTTCATATCCCTATTGGCCATCTGGATGTCCTCTTTGGAGAAATGTCTATTCATTTCTTTTGCCCATTTTTTGATTGGATTGTTTGTCTTCCTGGTGTTGAGTTTTATAAGTTCTCTATAAATTTTAGTTATTAACCCCTTATCAGATGTGCTGTCGAATATGTTCTCCCATTGTGTGGTTTGTCTTTTTATTCTGTTCCTATTGTCTTTAGCTGTGCAAAAAACTTTTAGTTTGATATAGTCCCATTTGTTTATCTTGCCTTTTATTTCATTTGCCCGTGGAGATAAATCGGCAAATATATTGCTGCTACAGATGTCGGAGAGCCTGCTGCCTATGTTTTTTTCTAAGATGCTTATGGTTTCACGGCTTACCTTGAAGTCTTTTAGCCATTTTGAGTTTGTTTTTGTGAATGGTGTAAGTTGATGGTCTAGTTTCATTTTTTTGCAGGTAGATGTCTAATTTTCCCAACACCATTTGTTAAAGAGGCTGTCTTTACTCCATTGTATGTTCTTTCCTCCTTTGTCAAATATCAGTTGTCCATAAAGCTGTGGGTTTATTTCTGGGTTCTCTGTTCTGTTCCATTGATCTATGTGCCTGTTCTTATGCCAGTATCAGGCTGTCTTGAGTATAATGGCCTTGTAGTAAACCTTGATATCTGGAAGAGTGATACCTCCTGCTTTATTTTTTCTTTTTAAGATTGCTGAGGCTATTTGTGTTCTATTTTGATTCCATATAAATTTTTGGAATATGTGTTCTATATCTTTGAAGTATGTCATTGGTATCTTAATTGGTATTGCATTGAATTTATAAATTGCTTTGGGTAATATAGACATTTTAATGATGTTTATTCTTCCTAGCCATAAGCATGGTATATGCTTCCACTTGTTTGTATCTTCCTTGATTTCTTTTATCAATGTTCTATAATTTTCTGAGTACAAGTCCTTAACCTCCTTAATTACATTTACTCCTAGGTACTTTATTTTTTTGGCTGCAATAGTGAAGGGGATTTTTTCCTTAATTTTTTTTGCTGACAGTTCATTGTTGGTATATAGAAATGCCTCTGATTTCTGAGTATTAATTTTATATTGCCACCTTGCTGAATTCATTTATAAGGTCCAGTAGTTTTTTGACTGAGACTTTAGGTCTTTCTATATACAATATCATATCATCTGCAAATAATGACAGTTTTACTTCTTCTTTTCCAATTTGGATGCCTTTTATTTTTTCTTCTTGTCTGATTGCTATAGGTAGGACTTCCAGAACTATGTTGAATAAAAGTGGTGAAAGGGGGCACCCCTGCCTGGTTCCTGATCTTAAGGAAATTGCTTTTAATTTTTGTCCATTTAGTATGATGTTTGCTGTGGGTTTGTCGTAGATGGCCTTTATCATGTTAAGGAATGTTCCCTGTATTCCCACTTTACTGAGAGTTTTGAGCATGAATGGGTGCTAGATTTTATCAAATGCCTTTTCTGCATCTATTGAAATTATCATGTGATTTTTTGTCCTTTCTTTTGTTTATGTGATGAATCACATTGATTGATTAGCGAATATTGAACCAGCCTTGCCTCCCTAGAATAAATCCCACTTGATCATGGTGTATGATTTTTTTCATATATTGCTGGATCCGGTTGGCTGTTATTTTGTTGAGAATTTTAGCATCTAAATTCATCAGGGATATAGGCCTATAATTTTCTTTCTTTGTGTTGTCTTTGCCCAAGTTTGGGATCAGAATTATGCTCACCTCATAAAAGGAGTTTGGAAGTCTTTCTTCCTCTTCAATTTTTTGAAATAGCTTGAGGAGGATAGGAGTTAGTCCTTCTCTGGGGGTTTCTCTTGATTCATTTGGTTTGCATTCCTCTCCCTGTCCATTTTGTGTGTGTATAAGCAAGTTGTGGCCACTGGAGTCCAGTAGGTGTTGCCTTTGTGTTCTCTAGGTGTGGTCTGTCTGCAGGCTTGCCACCCCCTCTGCCGCTGCCTAGGGCGGTTGCATATGGGTGTTGCCAACGCTGGCCCACTGCAGCTGTTGCTATGATTTTCGCCTCTCCTCCGCAGTAGGGGCTGTCACTTAATCCAGAAGCCTCAGCACCAAGGGTAGAGGTGAGCACCTTTGCTCAGCTGCGGATCCAGCCTGTTTCTGGGCTTCCGCCCAGCACCCGTGGTTAGAGCCTGTTTGCCACAGTTTTGCGGGATGGACGGGACTTCTGACGTGCTCTCAACTGTGAGCTTTTGCCCGTCTGGAGATTTAGCCCCGCCCTTGAGGCCAGGGCCCTCCTGCGCAGGGTAGCAAACCAAGGTTTATTGGGCTGGGTATGGCTGCTGGCATGCGCTGAACTTCCGCTCATCGCCCCAGGCTCAACCCTGCCCTTGCATGCAGAGCCAACCTGCGCAGGATGGCAAACTGCAGTTTCTTCGGCTGGCCAGGGCTGCTGGCATGAGCTCAGCCACGAGCCCACACCCGTCCCTGGTCCTAGCCCCATCCCCGCGGTCAGGGCCGGCTTGCGCAGGGTCGCAGAGCAGATCTCTGCCCGTTCCTGGGCTCCCGCTTTTCCCCCGCAGGTGGGGTTACAGGAGGGCCCGCAGCTCCCGGACTGCTTTTGTGCGTCACCTCCACCCTTGTTGGAGTAGACCGAGCTCACACCAGCTGGGCCTCTGCCCCCGCTGACAGAACCACGTTTCAGCATCCTGCCGCCTCCATCCCTCCAGGAACCCTCAGCAGAGTAGGAAGGGCCCTAACACTCCATACTATAGACCTGGGAGCTCCCTCCCTCTGAGGAGCTCTGCTCTAATTGCCATGGGAGAGCTTGTTTCGCTGGTGTCCTGTCTCCCTTTGCTGGTATTGCTAGTTCCAGGGGCAATATTCATTTTTGATTAGAGAAGTGACTTAATCCAGGGGTTAGGGTGGCTGTCCCTCAGAGTGTTTGTCCCTGTGCCTTCAGTCCACACTCTGTTCCCGCTGCTCTGGTCCTCTCCTCTGTCCCCATTCCCCGGAGCCCTGGGTGCGTGGTTGTGAGAGAGGTTTTCTGTGCTGTCCCTTTAAAAAGAATCTTGGGTCTGAGAAAACTGTATCCTCACTTGTTTCACAGCTCAAAACTGTCCAAACGCCTCTTCTAGGCTCTGCGACTCCAGGCTGGGGCTTTGTTCCTGGGACCCAGGTCCCTCCCTCTCCACCAAACTCTCCTCCCGCCACACGGGTCTCTCCAGGCTGCCGTTTGCTCTGGGGAGCTGGGCAGCCCTCTTCGCGTTTTTGCTATTTCTACCAGTTTCAATGTTCTTCTGTGTTTCTTGGTTGAAGAGTCCACTTAGTTTAGTTCAAAGTTGGTTTATCCAGATGATGGTTCTTAAAATTGAGTTATAATCCACTTTGGTTCTGGGAGTTGGAAGTTGGTACGTCTGCCTATTCCATTGCCATCTTGCTCCTCGGTCATATTCTTGATAACTGTTTTGGTTGAGCCTTCTGAATTAATATTTATTTGTACAATAGCAGGTTGTAGAGAGGTTACTAAGTTATTTTAAGTACTTGGGAGGGTTATAAATGATGTTTGGGGAATATTAAACTGAGTTATACAAACGAAGGACAAATAGAAAACAGTTAATACATAATTATATTAGTCAACATGTGAAAAGATAAAGGTCAATTAGGATACTTCAGTGCAGTGCAGTGGGAATGGGCACATTAAAGCTTTGTTTTTAGTGTCTTTTATATGATGTATGTAGTTGTGATTTTCTTTTTATTGATACAGTATTTCTGGAGGTATATAACTTCTAGAATCTGTGTGTTGTTTCTTTCCCATGCCTCTCTCATCTTCTGAGATGCCAATTAATATGCTTGACCTCATGGTATAGCCTCTTTGTTATTATATTTTACATTTTCATCCGTTTAATTCTACTTGTTTTATCTTAATATTTTTCTTCCGACTTATCTCTCAGTCCACTGATTATTTCTAAAATTGTGATTAATCTGCTGTTAAATCGGTCCAGCACGTTATAAATTTTGGTTAGTGTATCCTTAAGTTATAGAATTGCCTTAGGTTATTTTAGTTTTACTGTTCCCAGTTCTTAATACTTTTTTTACATTTCTGAACATTTCTAAAGTTATTTTAAATTTTGTGTCTAGTAACTCCATTATGTGAATTATGAAGGAGAAGTCTATTTATATTGTCTGTTATTTCTCTTGAGTATTGATCGCATTGTTTTGTCTCCTTATATACCACTCACATAAAAACATTTTTTAAAAATTAAATACCAGATATTATATATAAAGGAGTACATAAATAATTTGATGCTAAGAATGATATTGTTATCTTTATCCAGTTGGAGTTTATATTTATTTATGGCAGGCTTCTATGAATAATAACAAACTCACTTTAATGATTTTTAGGGATTCAGTTGACTCAAAGGTGAGCATCAGTCACTGAAAGCTCTGGTGTATTTCCAATTCATCCTTAATCTTAACATCTTGGGGTCTCAGCCCTAAGTGTACCTTTAAAATGATCATTTCCTAGACCATAGATTACAATTTTCGTTCCCTGAGGCCCATCAGACTTTCCCACCCCAACCTCTCACTTTTCCCTTTCATTAGAAAAAAAGAAGATTCTTCTAGGGAAAAATAGCTCCAGATGTTGGCTACCAACTTCGAATTTTCTTCAACCCTTGAACAGTGGCTCTATAATTCCTTAGTGCCTTATAAATGCTACAATGCATTTGAGACTTGCTAAAAAATACTTTGTCAATATTTTAAAGCTGTTCTTAGCAGGAGAATTAGTCTAAAATATCTAGTCTGGCATTATCAGACTTTGTATCTAGATAATTTTGATGAATTGTAGTGCTTCTGTTAGAAAAATAAAATTATAATGTGGGACTTGGTTTAATGAAAACAATTTAGTTTCAAATATTTTGACTTTTTCTAAACACCCATGTAGAATTGTCTAATAGTTGGTTTAAAATATAGGGCAGAATTTTGATAAATAAGCCAACTGATACTTGCATTAGATTTTGCATGTAAAAAAATCAAAATAATTATGTGTTTCTCAAAAGGCCCCAAATTGTAAAAGAATGGGTGACCCCTTTCTACTGATATTTATAAGTCATGAGCTTGATACTTTGTTTTATTCTTTACCTACATGATCTATTTTAACATATTTTTAAATATTCCATTTTAAAGATGAGGAAGCAAACTTTATGAGGTTAGTAACTTGTAGGAGGTTACATGTCTGGTAAGTAAGTGATTAGACCTGAGGCTAAATCACAGAATGTCTTTTTGATGCCTAAGAACTTACTTTTTCTACTAATCTATTTCTGCTTTCTAGGTTTGGGACAAGACACTATCATCAGACTCTTTGAGGAGTCAAAATCAAAATGAGGAGCACAGAAACAAGTGCAGTCACTGAGGGAACTAAGAGGCCACAACACCCAGTGGCAACAAACACATTCAGGAACCAGAGCCTGGTTTCCAGTGCCCTTCTCCAAGAGAAGGCACCAGTGAAATGGCTCATTCCATGGCTGAGGCAGAGAACGGAGCAAATGAGCCTGCAACAGCTCGTAGAACAGAAAATAAAGGAGTGCCCAGGAAAACAAACTGACAGGGGTATATCAAGGTGACACAAAATTCAACTGAAGGAGTTCCCAATGTCAACTTAAACAACAAAATAATTAATGTAGTATTATATTATAACCCAGACTATAAAATAAATAATTATGAGTTCTATTAGGGACTGACTTGTCCCCGCCCCACCATTCTTATGTTGAAGCTCTAAGACCCAATATGAATGTATTTTGTATTTGGAGATAGGGCCTTCAGGGTGCAAAAGACTAAATGGTTCATAGGGCTAGTGTATTAATAAGAAGAGAAAGCGATACCTAAAATCTCTTTTCCTTTCTCCTTCTTCCTCCCCCTTTCTCTCTCAACATGTGCACAGAGAAAAGGCCTAGTGATAATATAGTGAGAAGGAAGCCAAACAAAGGGGAGAGTCCTCATTGAAAATGAACCCTACTATTACTTTGAACTAGGCTTCCAGCCTGCAGAACTGTAAGAAAATAGATGTACTGTTTAAACAACTCAGTCTGTGGTATTTTGTTATGGCAGCCCGAGCAGACTAGTTCAAGTCCATGTTGATATAAATAAATGATTGCATAAATAAATGAAGAGAAGAGACAAATTCCCATACAAAAGAATTTTTTTTTATTCATGTCCACACTGGCTCCTTTAAAAAGTGGAAACCAATTCCCTTCCCTTTAAATGTGGATTATACACAGTGACCTTCTTCCAAAGAGTAGTATGGAAAGGGCAAATAAATGGAAGATTGATATCATTAGTAGTGAGTCATGTTGATAATGTACCCAATATCAATTTGTTGTTCCACTTTATTAATGCATTCGTTGGCTAATTCTAGTATGTGCCCTGACCAGGGAGCGAACCCACAACCTTGGCATATGGCAGTGATGGGTGATCTTTTGAGTTTGGTGTGTCAAAATTTGCCAAAAAACCGAGCATAACTTGGGTGGTGTGTCACTTCAAGAAAAACGGCCTAACCGGAAGTCCCAGAACTACACTCTCTGTGCCGGAGTTCTGTTGTTTTGGCCTACAGACCTCTGGCACAGAGTGTCTACACTACAGCAAATGTTTTATCCTCTGCTACTACTCCTGGCCATGCAGGAGCCTAGGATGAAACATCCTTCTCAGCATGCGGCTGCATACTTCTCTGGTATGCGGCCACGTGTCATTGGAAATGGCTACGCGTGTCAGTGCTGACACGTGTATCATAGGTTCACCATCACGGGCATATAGGGACAATGCTCTAACCAACTGAGCTACCCGGCCAGGGCAGTTTAGGTTTATATAAATAGAAATAAGAGGTGAGAGTGGCACTTACCTCTGTGCTCCTCCTCCCAAAAACTATAGTCCCAATCAGATCAAGAGAAAAACAGACAAACTGAAAGTGAGGAACACTTTACATAATATCTAACCAGTATTCCTCAGACTGTTAAGATTATCCAAGAGAAGTGAAGTATAAAAAACTGTCACAGTTCAGAGGAACTTAAGATGACATGATGACTAACTGTGATGTGGTAGCCCAGATGGGACTCTGAGACAAAGGACTAGGTAAAAACTAAAGACATCTAAATAAGGTATGAGCTCTGTTGAATAATAATGTATCCATATTGGCTCCTTTGCTGTGACAAATGTGTCCTACTTATGTAAGATCTTAACAACAGGGGACACTGGGCACAGGATATATATGGAAACTATTCATGCTGGTTTTTTGTGCAAATTTTCTGTAAATCTGAAACTATTCTAAAGTAAAAGTCTCTTTCAAACAAAATGCAAAATTGTACATTTGTTGAATCTTTCATATGACTTCTCTTTTATATTGCTCCTCTGAATATTACAAGGTGAATAAATATTTATTAGCTTTATATTGGGAGGAGAATTTAGTTTGTTTGTGTTTCTTCTCAATGAGCAGGATCCATTTTTGCGAATCAATATTCTTCTACCTCTTGGCAGAAGCCTAGGAGATAAAGAAGCTTGGGGGAACCCTGGCTGATTAGCTCAGTGGTAGATTCCCAGTCAGGGCACACAAGAGAAGCAACCTTCTGCTTCTCCACCCCTTCCCCTCCTTCTTCTCTCTCTGTTCCTCTCCTGCAGCCATGGCTCCATTGATTCAAGAGCATTGGCTCCAGGCACTGATGACTCCTTGGACCTTCTACCTCAGGCACTAAAAATAGCTCAGTTGTGAGCATCAAGCATTGGCCCCACATGGGGGTCACCAGGTAGATCCTGGTCAGGGCACATGTGGGAGTCTATCTCCCCTCTTCTCACTTAAATTAAAAGAAGAAGAAGAAGCTTGGGGGTGGGGAGGGCCAGCTCAAAACTGAGCATGTTTATCTGTCTGAGGAATTCCTGCAGGTATACTTTAAAGCAGCCTGTTCAGTCTCTGCACTTGAAACATCCCCATAGTTTTAGCCTTCTCTTCTTTAGTCATCAATTTCTTTATCCCATTACAGAGACTCTCTGAAAATCCCTGAAGACAGTATTTGCTTTTAGATGTTTTGGATTAAACCCTCCATTGTCTTTTTCCTTTGAGTTCTCTTGTTCTCTCTGTTCCCACAGAGATCCTCCCAGCTTTTTCATTTTATTTTAAGATTATGTTACTGAACCAGATGATTCAGCTTCATCCTTTGCTCTCAGACTCAGGAAAAAAAATGCCTGGGCTGTGGGATTCAACAAACACTTCTACCTCTTCCTTTCCAGACCCTGTCAGCTGCACTGTTCCAACGGCACTCAGAGTAGATCTACAACTCTGAGCCCCATTCCTCCTGGATTTTAGTGCTGGCCTGCAACCAAGAACTTGCTCCAGCTGCATTGACCTCTAATTTCCTTAACTCTTTCCTCTTTTTTTATGCTGGTGTTGGCAGTTAGAGATGGAAGAAAGAGTCATTCCTTCTTTTTATTTATTTATTTTTATGACAGAGACAGAGAGAGGGAGAGATAGGAAGGGAGAGAGATGAGAAGTGTCAGTTCTTCATTGCAGCACCTTAATTGTCCATTGATTGATTTCTCATATGTGCCTTGACCAGGGGGCTACAGCAGACTGAGTGACCCTTTGCTCAAGCCATCGACCTTGGGTTCAATATGGTGAGCTGTGCTCAAACCAGATGAGCCCATGCTCAAGCCAGTGACCTTGGGGCTTCGAACCTGGGTCCTCTGTATCCCAGTTCAATGCTCTATCCACTGAGCCACTGCCTGGCCAGGCAAGAGTCATTCATTCTTTACACAAGTGTTTATCAACCATCTATTCTGTGCCAGCACTAGAGTTACAGCAGTAAATTAGGCAGGCGAGGTCCTGGCCACATAGAAGCCACATTCTGATGGGTGGGTAACAACTACAGAGTGCTTATTACTGCTACAGAATTTATCTGCATGTGTGATTTTATTTAGTCCTGACGATGGCAGCTCGATTATTCTCCTCATTTACTGAGACACAGGTGCTAACTGATTTACCCAGGGTCATGCAGCCCGTAAGTAATGGAGACAATTGAAATCCAAGGACTCGAATCCCAGAACATTTGGATTGCTCACCAGTATAATATTGGTAAAATTATTCTTTGGGGTGGATAAATACTGTCCTACTTCTAGCTTTCTTTTTCTGTTCTAAGAAAAACCTTGTATGCTGTTTTTAAACAATGTCAGTAACATCTCATTATTATAATTCTAATTTAAAAAACCGTTCTTTTTTAAGGAAAATTGTGCAGTTGACATTTAGTAGTCGCTTATGTCACAGTGTCCATCAACTCTCTTCCTTATTTCTATGGTGAGCTTCCTCTGCCCCTTTCCTCCCTCCCCCCATTACAGAGTGTCCAGGGAGTTCATGTGGGATGGACCACCACCCACTCTATGGGCCGGTACTGATTGGAATAAACCAAACAGCCTGTGCCATCTTCCTGGCCACATGATTGGTAGGAATGAGGTCAGTGTCTGGCATTCTACTAGCCACAGTGATTGGTTCAGGGTTTTATGGTTGTTTTAATTTTTTATTTAGAGAGAGGGGAAGAGAGAGAGAGACAAAAAAACTTCGACTTGTTGTTCCACTTTATTTATGCATGTATTGGCTAATTCTTGCATGTTCCCTAACCAAGGAGCGAACACACAACCTTGGCATATGGGGACAATGCTCTACCAACTGGGCTACCCGGCCAGGGTGGTTTAGGTTTATATATAAATAGAAATGAGAGGTGAGGCTCTCTCTCTTCCAGATTAAGGAAGAGGAGAAACATGACCCAAACTACTGCTGGCAGCCATGGGGGAGGAGGAACTGAGAGACGCACAGACGAGGAAAGCCAATGTTCTCACTGAACTCACTGCCATTGGCCGCGCTTCGTGACTTTGCAGTGATGTGAGTCAGAAACCATCTTTATTGTTTAAATCATTTTGAATGGGAGTTTCTTTTGATTTTATCCCACATCATGCCATTTAATACAAATAATTCCTTCTATTTTAGGTATATGAACTCTAAATGTTTAGGTAGGTCTTTTAAAAACAAATTTTATAAGAAATAACAACAACAAAAATTTAGAGGGCTTCAAACATCCAGAGAACATTTGCAAACAAATTTGAATCTGTGGCTTATATGACAAAAATAAGATAAAGTAAAATAAAATTCACCTCACCAGTGATGCCTCTGTTCCACACATGAAGATAATCAAGATTGTGAGTTAACAATTTGGGGCCAGATGTAACAGATGCTTACTTAATTGGCCCATGATATGCTGGTTTCAGAATGTAGCATCTTGGATTTTGCTAAAAACACTTGTATTTTTTCCAAACAACACTGTTCTGGAGGCCTGCCACCACAAACACAGAGAGCTTGCTGTGATGAAGATTTGTTCTTTTGGTGGAACCATGAGACACCACTAGATTATAGCAATGTGAGAGGCAAGACATCAGCCTACTTGTATTCAATTAATCACATGTTAGTCTCTAGATTTAAGAGCACAGCTTCATTCTGTTAAATAAGAGTGAAGATAATAGTGAAGCGATTAGGACTTCAAAATACATGGGAAGCGTGTACACTTCCAAGGACATTCCCTCCGTGTCCGATGTAATATTACATGGAGATCTTAGCCTCTGAAGACACAGGCCAAAGAAGAATCAGTTGAAATGTAGCACTGTAAAGTCAATTTTTACCAAATTCGGAAGATCAGTCTGGAGAGAGAAGTTAGCTCTTTAATTGAGACTTCCCAGTATGTTTTCAGCTTCCCTGTTAGCTTTGTTGGTTCAACATGACTCTGTAGAATTACATAGTGAGAATTATAGCTTTTCACTATGCTCTTAGAATAAGGTGACCAGACGTTCTGCTTTTGGCGGGACAGTCCCGATTTTTAACAATTTGTCCTGTGTCCCGCGGCGTTTTAAAAAAGTCCTGATTTTAAAAAATATATTACAGCCTGACTTGTGGTGGTGCAGTGGATAAAGCGTCGACCTGGGAACACTGAGGTCGCCAGTTCAAAACCCTGCACTGGTCTGGTCAAGGCACATATGGGAGTTGATGCTTCCAACTCCTCCCCCCTTTCTCTCTCTCTCTCTCTCACTCTGTGTCTCCTCTCTAAAATGAATAAAATTAAATATATATATATATATATATATATATATATATATATATATATATATATATTACAAAACTACTTTTGCATTCTATGAAAAATTTTTTTTGCTCCATATAAACCAAATTTTTAATCAAGAACCCTCACCCCTGTCAATGGTGTCCCGCTTTACCAATTTTAAAATCTGGTCACCTTATCTTAGAACAAAATATTAAGAACATAGTCTGCCTGTCAGTGATAAAAATGGGAATAGTTAGAAATTTTTACCTTCCATTTTTATTTCTTTTTTCCTTAATTACTGTATCTGACAATTGGGATATGGACAGGCATAAATTGTATATTTATTCCCATAGGAATAAAATACATCTGGATCATTGCCCTATTAAAACTAACGAGGGAGAAACTCATGTCTAGTGCAAATGTAACATTATATGTAAGTGCTGCCTGTGCTCTGAACAGATTGTGCCCCAGAAACCAGTTTTTATGGGTTGTATGGAAGTTGGAACATATTTTTTGACAAAAGGCCAGCCCATAGTGGCCTCATAATGGAACAGTTACCATAAACCTAGCCACGATAGTAATGGTGCTTCTGGGGAAAGTGGTGCAGACCACACTTGGGTTGCCATCCTTCTCCCTGGCTACAGTAGGATTGGGTCCTCCTTGACTGTTCCATAGGTATGTGGCATATAGTATGGAGAAGGTTGTTGATGGCTGGGAAAAGACAAGGACTCAATTATGGAAGGGAATAGGATTGACGGGCATGGGGGGGGCGAGGGCATTATAGAGCCAGGAGATGAGAAAGTGGGTGGCTCCTAACAGAGTGAAGTCCTAAGGTCTCTGCTTGTGACTCGCTTCTCTTTTAAAACTTCTTATCTTGGAAGACATCAGATTTTGCTTAAGGTCACTTCATAGACATGAAATTCTGAGGGCATTAATTCAATTGATATAATTGGGGAGTTTCAGGGAATCTTGACACAGTCTGGGTTCTTCTGACATAATAAGCTATAGAACTCAAACTTTATTGAATACCTCTGAGTTGTTTATATTGGAATTTTTACCACTAATGGCCATCAGAAAGGAAGGTAAAAATGAATAGATGTCAAACGTTACTGAAATGAACATCACTGTAACAAAGTCCTCATTATATTTTATTTATATTCAAAGCAAACAAAATTTGACTTCTTATTGAAATGTGAACAAAGTTAAAATTTTATTTTTATGTATTCTAAATTTTATTTCAGTTCCATTTTATTTCAGGAAATACACATTAATTTTTTCATGACAAATGTAGGTACACATCTTTTATCTAGTTTGTCTATATGAGCAAAACCATATACAATAAAACAAATTATATAAACTTTTTCTTGGGAGAGGGATCTATATCTTTCATCAGCTCTTCAAAGTATTTATGTCCCCCAAATTGTCAAGATTCACTGCTCTATAAGAATGAAAGTCCAGCTTGACCAAGCAGTGGTGCAGTGGATAGAGCATTGAACTGGGATGCAGAGGAGTCAGGGTCAAAACCCCAAGGTTGCTGGCTTGAACACAGACTCACCAACTTGAGTGTGGGGTCACTGGCTTGAGCATGAGATTATAGACATAACCCCATGGTCACTGGCTTGAGTGTGGGATTATAGACAACCCCATGGTTGCTGGCTTGAGCAAGTGGTCACTAGCTCTGCTGTAGACCCCTGGTCAAGGCACATATGAGAAAGCAATCGATGAACAACTGAGGTGCCACAATGAAGAAATGATGCTTCTCATTTCTCTCCCTTCCTGTCTCTCTGCCCCTGTCTGTTGCTGTTAATGAAAAGGTATAATGTGTAAACTCTTTAAGGTTGGGAACTCTACCTTTCATGTTCATTGAATCTCCCTAAACACCCAGTCCTTACTCTCCATCGTTTTCTATATGTTACCGTCTGTTCCACATCCTGGCAGGATAAGTGCTCACTGGGGGTTTAGGTCCCTTTCTGCCATTTTGTCTTCTTGCTCCCTCCACCTACTCAGTGTTCTAGCTGTTTTTTTAAGGTATTCTCTTTGTCAGTATTCTCTGCTACACCTCTTGATTTTTTCTGATATTTTAGTGTAATAATCTTTGCTCATTTTTCAGCTGTTTGACACAGGCTTCCTGAAATTCCCTCATGCTCCTATCTCTGTTCTTGGCAAGAAGAGAACCAAGAGCACGAACAATGAATAAGCATGGCCTGAGCACCTAAGTGGATGTCAAGCAACACATTGTATGCTAACGGTAAGATACACAGCCTCTGCCTTGAGGACTTAAAATCCAGGCAGATTAAACAGCCTTGTAAGATCTTCCTGGACATTCTGTTACTCTTCTAGGAAGCTGTTGTGAATGAATAATTTGGGTGAACCCACCCTGGCATATTTACCTATCAAATATGTACCTGGGCATTGCATTGGTGGTAAGTACATGTGCTGTTCCCTAGTTTCATTTTACAGAGGGACAAGCAGACATACAGTGATGGTAACTATTATATAATTAAATTCATTATTAGGATTAATCGCTCTGAGAACATTCCAATTCTCTAGCCCCCTTCCAAAAAGTCCATTTTGACCACTATGGTTATGTTTCAGTGCTTTGTGGAAGATTGCTTTGAACTTTATTTAATCAGTCAATCAGTTAACAAAAATTCACTGAGCACAGGCTGATATGTGTCAGATTCTGAGGATACACCAGAGAGCAAGACAAAGACTCTGTCCTCTGGGGTTTGCGAGCCCCTGGAGAGAGAGTAGGTGGGGGGCTGTTCACTGTTGCTTCCCTTGTTTCTCTTAGGCCTGCTCTAGGTCACTGCCCAAGTTATGTAAGTCTTGTATATAACTGGTTTGGTTTGCTAAGTGGACCCAAACTTGGAACTCCTAACTTTAAAGCCCTCTAGGTTTGACAAAGGTCCCTTAGGGGCTCACTCAGAAGCAGTAACAGTGACTTCTCTGCTCCCGTGGTTGATTTGACTCTACCACATATATAGATTGCTTTTCAATCCAGAGACAGTGGTTACCTTAACTACAATGAATAGAGTCACAATAGTGTTTTTTGGCCAAATTCTTCTACAGGATAGGCTAATTTGTGTGAACTCCTGTGAAACTCATAAAGGTGGACATGACTCATAATATCACTAAGAGTTTTTACAGAGACATTTTAACTTGATTTCTGGAAAAACAAATGAAAATCAAAATGCTGTGATACAGCCTGCAAAGCTGTAAGGCAAACATCCCAGCAGAACAGGGTTTGAATTGTGAGATTCCGCTTCTCCTCTCTCTCCACTATAGCCTATACTTTGCTCCAGAGAATTGAGAACATGATTCATGTCCCTCTATTCTCAGTCAGGACCTTATGCTAACATATACAGTTCTTCAAATGGAAATATTGGTCTTTATCATTCTTTCTAACACTGTGATTTTTAAAGGGAATGAATAACCTAGCCAGATGGATGCTCTTATTCATTTGAGGTTCCTCCATATTTAGTTCTTTTAGCCACCCATCTACAAGCCTGGGAAGGACACCCCTGTTACTGACTAGCTATACCTGCTATTCTTGGATGTGTGAGAAGCAGTTGTTTTCTAGGCTGATTAGATTGTCACTGTGATTGTTAGTTTTGTGTGTCAGCTTAGCTGTATTATAGTGCCCAAATATTCGGTCAAATATTAGGTGTGTCTGTTAGGGATTTTTATTTTTTACGTTATTTTTTAAATTAAAAATTTTTTTTTCAATTATACTTGACATACAATATTAGTTTCAGGTGTACAACATAGTGATTAGACATTTATATAACTTACAAAGTGATCACAGTGATAAGTCTAGTGCCTATCTGACAACTTACACAGCTATTAAAATAATATTGATTATATTATCTGTGCTATTCTTTACATCCCTGTGAAGGATTGTAATCGCCAATTTGTACTTCTTAATTCCTTTTCACCCAAACCTTCCTTCCATCTGGAAACTATCAATTTGTTCTCTATGTCTATAAGTTTGTTCCTGTTTTATTTTCTAGATTCCCCATAAGGTATTTGTTTTAATCTGTATGACTTATTTCACATAGCATAATATGTGAAGGTATTTTGGGAGAGATTAACATTTAAATTGGTGGACTTTGAGTAAGCAGATTGCTCCCATAATGTAATTGGGCTTTATCTAATCAGTTGATGGCCTGACTAGAGGAAAAGATCAACTTTCCCCAAGCAACAGAGAACTCTGCCAGCAAACAGCCTTTTGACTTGTCTTGCAATATTGATTCTTTCTTGGATCTCCAGACTGCTTATCCATCCTATAGATTTTGATATTGCCAATCTCCAGTTGTGTGAACTGATACCTTAAAATACATCTATCTGTTCTCTCTCTCTCTCTTTCTCCTCTCTCTCTCTCTCTCTCTCTCTCTCCCTCTTTCTCTCTCTCTCTCTCTCACACACACACACATACACACACACCCTATTGGTTCTATTCTCTGGAAGACCCTTGGTTTACAGATATGTGGGATACCAAGATCCCCTCAAAGAGAGTTCTTTGTCCCCAAACTTTGTGATGATATAACTCTGAGTACCTGTGTGATATCTTATGAGTCTTCCCTGAAATGAAGAGGCAGTCTTAGAAGTTGGAGACACAGAAAAGAAAATAGGGAGGAGAGGGAGGATGGTTCTGTATAACAACCAAGAAAGGCTGGGCTCATGTACTTGTTCCATGGCAACCCCCCAGTTGACCACTGGGTCCATTCAAAACATTAAATGTGATCCAACAAGACTTTTAGTGGCTTTATACCTGCCATGCTACTTTGCTGACAACTAGTGGACATGTGTGTGGATTGACTTAGAATTTTGGACCTTAGGAACCCATTTTCTTCTTGATTGAATTGAATGCTCAGTCAATACCAGGAACTTCAAAATGGAATGTGACCAAATTCTATATGATTTCATTCATTTGTGGAATCTAATGAACAAAATGAACAAGCAAAATAGAGATAGACTCACACATAGAGAACAGGCTGACAGATGTCAGGGGGGTGGGCAGAGGACTGGGTGAGGGAAGTAGAGGGATTGAGCAAAAAAGGACAGAAAAAATCTCATAGACACTGACAGTAGTGTGGCAATTGCTGGTGGGTGGGGAGGATAGGGGAGGGTATAAGGGGATAAATGGTGATGGATGAAGACTTGACTTGGGGGGGGGATGAGCACATCATCTGTGCCAACTGGGTACCTGAAACCTGTATAATTATGCTAACCAGTGTCATCCCAATAAATTTAATTAAAAAAAAAAGAAAGGTGACCTACTTATCAAAGAAGGAAGTGGTGGCAACAATAAACTATCTACCAGCTATTCTTCTACCCAAGTTCTCAAGGAGATATTTTCAGGAGCGAGAGTGTACGTGACTGGCAAAGGAGGTGATATTACTAATATCCTTGTACCATGGCTTCACTGCTTCTAAGATAATTTTTTTCCTGCTTTCCCCATGGGAATATCCTCCAGAAGAAGTTGGCTATCTTAATTTACATGTTCACTGCCATGGTCCCACTCTAAAGGTTCTATTTTCTCATAGTGCCCTCCACTCCTCTATCTGTCCTTCCTCTCCCATTGTTATCAGAGTTGAGCCTTGTTTTCATTATTTCTTGTTCTAATAGTGTGTACAAGTCATTGACCTATGGACTCAAATCCAGTCAAAAGAGCAGTGACTCAAATCCTACTAGTGCCACCTTATCTAACTAAGTGAATGAAATACTTAAGAATAAGAGATGTAGGCCCTGGTTGGTTGGCTCAGTGGTAGAGCATCAGCCTGGTTTGTGGAAGTCCTGGGTTCAATTCCCGGCCAGGACACACAGGAGAAGTGCCTATCTGCTTCTGCACCTTTCCCCCTCTCCTTTTTCTCTGTCTCTTTCTTCCCCTCCCAAGTCAAGGCTCCATTGAAGCAAAGTTGGCCTGGGTGCTGAGGATGGCCCCATGGCCTCCACCTCAGGCACTAGAATGGCTCTGGTTGCAAAAGAGCAACAGCCCAGATGGGTAGAGCATCACCCCCTGGTGGGCATGCCAGGTAGATCTCAGTCAGGAACATGTGTGAGTCTGTCTCTTTGCTTCCCTGCTTCTCATTTCAGAAAAAAAAAAAAAAAAGAGTAAGCAATGTATCTGGCTAGGTCAAACTGACCAGAAGAAGGATATATTTGATTGATTATATACATATTCTTTTAAAATTTTATTATTTATTTTAGATAGAGAGAGGGGAAGAGAGAGAGAGAGAGAGAGAGAGAAACATCAACTTGTTGTTCTACCCACTTATGTATTCATTAGTTAATTCCTGCATGTGCCCCAACCAGGGATTGAACTCATAACCTTGGAGTATTGGGAAATGCTCTAACCAACCGAGCTACATGGCCAGGGCTTGATCATACATTTTTAAACATTTAAAACACTATCAATATTTAACTTTAACAATGCATACTATAACTGTTCAATTCTCTTTCAAGAAAGATAATCAAAATAATATTCTTTGGGAAATACTTAAGCACAGACTAAAATTTATTCTTCTTTTCCCTTGTGCCTCCTAAAGTGAAATAATGTTAAACATAGTTTGAAGTAATTGCCTATCAGCCCCCATAGTAAAGGTACATTTATCTTTCACTAAGTACTAAATCAACAACTGCCCGCCCTGTTTGTTAAGAAGGTCTTTGCCTACCCAGATAACCTCAGCATGTAACATCTCTCCCTGATTACCTGGTCCCATACAAGCTTCACAGACCACATGTTAGCAAAGTTCGTTCCTTATTTTGAACCCCAATTTTGTAGAGTGCTTACAATCAGCTATGAAATATTAAAAATATATGTGTTCCAAAGTTCCACTACTGAATTTTCTAATTCTGTAGATCTAGAGTAAGGCCCAATGACCTGTAGTCTTAACTTCACAGGTCATTCTGTTGTCAGACCAAACAGCTGACTGTTCTAGACCTTCCAAGTTTGGTTTCCACAGCACACAGAATACAGACTATCAGCCACATGGATTATATCAATTGATACTCAAATGAGAACTTCAGACTAGCACCTCTTACTAAAAAAGACACATGCTCTGTGTATTCACAACAAAATTCAGTTGTAATGACTCACCATAGCTTACTGGCCAAAACATTCCCTTTAGAATCAATTGTTCCAAGCCAGCTGGTCCCTTGCCATCTCTGGTACCAATGTTACCCTAACAGCTGGTCAGGATTAAGGAAGCTGTCACATATGCATATAAGAAGTTCAGTAACTAGTGCTGGGCCCTGGGGGAAGGAATCAAAAAAATTGTGAGTCTAGGCTCACCTCTGGACCCAATGCACATTCTTCCCAAGCCAGATGCTGGAACCACAACTTTTGACCCTCCAAGGCACTGGTTCTTAACCTGGGTTCTATCGAACCCTAGGGGTTCGATGAGTTGGTCTCAGGGGTTTGGAAAAGCCTCTTCTGTTGAGGCCAGAATAAAGTAATACCGTAATTTGTTGTGAGCTCATGCACTTTGTTGGTTTTGTTCTTTGAGCAAGGTGATGTTCATGCACAGCTCATTTTGTGCACCAGTAAAAAAACATATACCTATGTCTTGAATTTGGAAAAAAAATCATATTTTATTTATCACTAAAGAAGAGTTCGGTGAATACGCATATGAAACTGATGGGTTCGGTACCTCAAAAAAAGTTAAGAACCACTGCTCCAAGGGAACAGGTGATGCTATCTTCAAGGTCTTCATACCTTGTGCATTCTATTAACACTCAATCTAGCTAACCAGGACTCCAGACTCCCCTCTCCACCTCAGATACCTAAGTGTGTGTTGGAAGAGGTTTTGGGTAACCAATGGCATTGAAATTAGCCACTGGGAAGTATCCGTCTCAGAGAGATAGATGAGAGAACCCTTCTCCTACCACTGAAATGTTCTAGGGAAACTTAGGGTCTGCCCTGGATAAGCCCTTCTAGGGAAACACCATTTCTCCCATACTGGTAGAAAGAGTCTGACCTGGTGGGAGATAGTGTCTAAATTCTGTGAGCCACTCTTATGATTCATCCCACTAAAACCCAAGGGTGAAACTGTTTTTTGTTTGTTTTTATTTTTGTTTTTAGTAAGAGAGGCAGAAAGGGAGAGAGATGAGAAACTTCAGCTCATAGTTGTGGCACCTTAGTTGTTCATTGATTACTTTCTCATACGTGTCTTGTCCAGGGAGCTCAGGCCACGCCAGTGATCCCTTGCTCAAGCCAGCGACCATGAGATCATGTCAATGATCCTACTCTCAAGCCAGTGACCCGTGCTCAAACTGGTGACCTCTGGGTTTTGAACCTGGGACCTCAGCATCCCAGGTCAATGCTCTATCTACTGTGTGAACACTGGTCAGGCAGAGGGTACAGGTTTTAAAATAAAAGATACTGAAACTCTTTCCTTAGACTTTGATAATGTTCCCAGAATCTGTGTCCGCCTTCTGGTTCCAGTCTTTTCCCTTACCCCAATTTCCTTGGCTTCTAGCTGATGGTCATGCTCACACCTATATTTTCTCTCAACTTCTCTCTTTTGCCAATGCTAGCCTCTTTGGATTGAATCTCTGACTGGGTAGTCTACAGGGCTTTGATTTAACTTTCTCTCAAAGAAACTGCTTCTTGGCTCTCTAGTGGTGAAGTGGCCTTTATCCCAACACCCTTCCCAGGTTCCTGGGATGGAACACCACAACTCAGGCTCAGAAACCTAAACTCCCATTTTAGAGGTAGGTAAAAGGGTTAGCTCCAAAACACCCAGTAAAACTCAGTAAAAAAATCAATAGCATTCCCTGCATGTAGGGAAAGAACTGCACAAGAATACCTCATCCCATTGGGCTTTCTTCCTCTGATCCCCTAGCAGTTACCACCAGGCCTGAGATATTTCTTAATTGCTTCATTATTATTTAATTCTTGACTTCTTGTCTTGTCCCTTTCATTTTACAGGATTGTTAGCTCTTTGAGGACAAGAATCAAGTGCTGTATCTACTTTGCATCTTCATAGTGTCTGATATGATCTTTTACTTAGAATAAGGTGCCAAATATACATGAATACATTTAAACACTAAGGCATGGCCAGATATTCATAACTAGTGCCATCTCAATAACAGAGAAAGAAATGAATAGGATGGCTCAGAGGGATTTCCATAATCTTAAATGAAATGTACTAACTGAATAATCAGAGGCCTTTAGAAAGAGTCAGCGAAGGCTAGAAAAACTCTAGTTTTACAAATTCAACAAAAGAATTGATTCAGAATGACCAAACTTGTACTCTGAAATGAGAGCTCTAAGCAATTACAGTTAACTATAGATTTTTTTCAGATCTCTTTCACCAAAGCTATAAGGAACAAATAATAGGTTCTGATAACTATCTTCAGTTTTTCTCATTCATGAACCAATGAGAGCATTAACCAGGGTGGGCTAGTGACTTGTCTGAAATATTCTTTCTCCGGATCCCTTTGTTCTGTACCAGCTGTGTTGTGACATTTTTTCCCCTGCTTCAAAGTCTCTATAACTAAGCACAGAAAATAACTAGTCTTGCTTATGGCACTGTTCACAGTACAGTCTGTAAGTGATGAATCTTTATGAATTGATTTTTAGGGAAGGTTTTGCCTCTCCCATTGTGTCTGCAAATGCTGGCTAGACTCTTTTTTTTTTTTTTTTTTTTAGCAAGGGAAAGAAGGGGAGAGAAAAAGAGAAAGAAAGAACAAACAGGAACACACAGAAAGGAAGGGAAAGAAATGAGAAGCACTGACTCATAGTTGTGGCACCTTAGTTGTTCATTGATTGCTTTCTCTTTTGGTCCTTGACTGGGGAGGGGGGCGGGCACTCCAGCTGAGCCAGTGACCCCTTCCTTGCTCAAGCCAGTGACCTTAGGCTCAAGCCAAAGACCATGGACTTGTGTCTATGATCCTATACTCAAGCTGGCGACTCTATACTTAAGCCAGAGAGCTTGGGATTTTGAACCTGGGTCCTCAGCATCCCAAGCCAGAGCTCTATCCATTGTGGCACCACATGGTCAAGCTGGCCACACTCTTTAAATTGATATTGTAGCTCTGTTGTTGTTTCGTTTTTGTTTTCTGGGTTTTTTTTTCTCTACCTGGATTAAATTGTGTACAGATTCTTTTTGAAGGCTTTACTCTCTTTGGGCAATAAAGTTACCTTACTCTGTGTAGTTGTTTTAAACAGCTTTGGTGGGTACAACCACTGTCTGCTTGGAGTCTTGAGTTGAAATGGATTTTCCTCTGTGCTGTCATGACACTCCCTGTGGCTCAGAATCAAACTGCCTGGAGGCACTGTGACCATCCACTTGCTTTGAGCTCCGTAGGTGGTAGAACTCGAGGTTCATTGGGGTGTGACAGAGGGTGGGTGCTGCTGTCTGTGATTGTAGATGAAGGTTGTTTGATGATGGGAGAAAGGTATATAAATATTTCTGTAGTTCATAAACAGTTTTATTTGATCAATAGCAACACCTACAATTTAATCCATTTAGAGCCAGTGATAGCTTCTGTGGGCACGGGTAGCATAAAAAAAACACACTTAGGAAATACGATTTTGGTTTCTAAGTGTGAGATAAAATAGAAGGCCGAAGGGTTGGTTAGATCATTACAGCTGAAGGTGGAAGAAGAATGTGTGAGCTGCCTTTGTGACAGCCCTTTTCAAAAAGAGGTCAACTTCCCACACTCCATGGCTCACATGTTACCCCACCTGGGTCCTTGAGTTAGCATAAGTCCAAGCACTTCACTTTGGCTGCCAGTTTTACAGGCTGATTGCTCCTCAGGCCCGCCTATTTTCCTACAGAATTCCTACCACCAGTTAGTTCCCTGACCCCTGCTTGCTACCAGCCCACAAGTATCTTCAAGGACTCATGTGACTTTCTCTGGGCTACAATTCTATGAAAATAAGGCTGCAACTTCCCTAAGGGGATATTCCGTTTACAGCTCGTATAGCTCCTCTAAAACTTAAAAGAGGAGACAGAAAGTAAGTTTTTCATAAATGGTACAAAAAAACCTATCCGGGTGCGTTTTTCAGTTTGCATGTGGAGGGGGCTTGGGGTTGGTGAGGCAATGAGAAAGGAAGGACGACTGGCAGATGCACTGGGCAGGATAGGAGTAGTATTTTCTGGGGAGGCTCCACTTTGTTTTTCTGAGCAGTGAAGCCCAAAACACAACTCTCTTTTGATTACTTGTAATTGCTGAAAAAGACCTTTTGTCTTGGGCAAAGCCAGAGAGGAGTTTATATAGCCGTAATGCTATCTCTGATACTTTTTTGGGCTCCATAATTAAGACCAAGAGTGATAAGCACAAATTCTCTATACAGGGGGTTGAGGCAATAAGTGAAAAAGGCTGAAAATTGTTCTAGATTCAAAAGACACAATTCAAATGCATCTTGAATTATGGCCAAATTGGCTCTAGTACTGTCGATGAGCTGTTTAAATAAGAAGGCATGGATTTCTGAAAAAAGGCTGAGTTACAGGGTTACGTCTCTCTTTTCACAAAGCCTTGGTCCACAGCTGTGTGTGTGTGTGTGTGTGTGTGTGTGTGTGTGTGTTTCTCTGTGTCTGTGTTTTGAGTTTAGCTCTAAAAAGCAAACTTAGGAATCAGAGGCTGTTCTTGTATGCTTCCAGTTCCAAAAATAATTGTTTTTTCTCTTAACAAGTCAGACATTCTAAATCTCATGTGGAAGTATTCAAAAATACAGTAACTGGAAAGACTTTAGTCAAGCCATTAACAGCTTGCTGGCACTAAATAAGGAAATGGGCAACAACCCCGCTGGTGCTGAGGAGCCTCTGTGTGACTTGCTAAGTTGTTCCTGGCACATGAAATCCGCCCAAGGGTGGGGCCTGCCCCATCTGTCCACCCTGCCACTTGCAGCTCCCTGGGTACAAAAAGAAATAAAAATACCCTTTCTTTTTTACTCATTAAAGTTCTTGGACTCCCTCTTACCCCCCCAAAGATACTTCATAATATGTATTTAAGTTAGGAACACTTCAAATTTTAAGTGTTCCTAATAAGAATAATTTCTCAATTTAAGTATAAATCACAAGATCGATCATTTTGCTATCAAGTTCATCACATAAGTACATAAGCCTATAGACCAATGGACAGAGTTTTAACACAAAAGCCATAGTTTTTGAAATGATGATATTGCAAATGTCATTGTATTTAAAAGGAACAGAAACATAGACAATCTCCATTTTTTACTGAGCACTAAAAACATTGCATGCTAATATAACTGCACAATTTCTTTTATTGAACCACTAATATTTTGTTTTCTATGCTAATTGTCCAAGCATTGAAGTGCAGAAATCATGCACAGGGAATGTTTATTTAGTGCTAGTAAATGATGCCATGCCGTGTCTGCGGTCAGAAGACTTTCTCATATTGTGAGGACTGCTAATATTTGACTCAGTCTATATTTTAGAAATTATTTCACAGCTATTAATTAAAATTATTAACTAATAGTTCTAGAGGCTATGTTCAAGTTTTTTAAATGTTAAATTGGGGTGGATAAATGTGTTTTTTATTTGATCATAAAACCAATGCATACACTTATAAAAAATATTAGAGTATACAACTAAGCATAACAAAGAATAAAAGGAGTCTATAGCAATTCCATCTGAGAATTAAGTCCTGTCAAAGCCTTGGTGCCTGTTCCTCCTGGTCCTTTGTTTATGTGTGCATATAGTAGGGTGACCAGTTATAATGATTTGCCAGATGGAGAGTGTCCTGGAGTTCTGGGCAAACTGGGGGTGTTGGTATGCTAATACACTTGTGTATGTCCATGCACATGCAATAATACATAAAACCATTTTTATTAGAAATTTCAAGTGCTGGGCCTGCATTAAGCTCTTTATATGCATTATTCTTCCTCTCAATTTTCAGGAAGTAAACTAAAGTGTAGAGCAGTATTCTTTCACTAGTGAGTATCCTGTTACATTCTAAGTCTCTTTTCTCATTGAGGCAGGGGAGTGATGTAAACTTTTTGTCAGCCACATAGTGTCATGTGCTGCATAATGGCATTTCAGTCAAGACTGACTGAATATATGAGATCAGTCATCCCATAACATTATAATGGGGTTGAAGAATTCCTGGCCCTGGTCAGGTGGCTCAGTGGATAGAGCGTCTGCCTGGACATCTCAGGTTTGATTCCTGGTCAGGGCACATAGGTAAAGCGACCATCTACTTCTCCCCTCTTTTCTCTCCACCTTTTCTCTCTCTTCCCTTCCTGCAGCCAGTGGCTTGATTGGTGTGGGTATGGCCCCGGACAGTGAGGATCGCTCCAATGGAGCACATCAGCCTCAAGTGCTAAAAATAGCTTGGTATTTTTGGCAGGCCCAGACAGGGGTTGCCAGGTAGATCCAGGGTAGGGCACATGTGGGAGTCTGTCTCACTGTCTCCTCTCCTCTCTCACCTAAAAAAATTAAAAAAAAAAAAAAAAAAAAGAAATTCCTGTTGCCCAGTGACACTGTTAACTGCCTTTTCATGGTAGCCCAAATGTGTTACTCAGGTATATGTGGTGATGCTGGTATAGACAAACCTACTGTGCTTCCAGTTGAATAAAATAGACCAATAATACTTTAATATCTATGCACAGTGCCAGGTGGGTCCCTGAATGATCAGGGAATCACTTTGTAGATTCTATAGTTGACTAAACACTATGCTGTACAGCTGAAACTAATATAACATTGAATATTAACTGTAATAGCAAAAATTTAAATTTAATAAAATTATAGCACAAACCTACAGTACCTAATATTTGATAATGATAATAAAGGACTATGTTATAGGTTTGTGTATTTATTATACTATACCTTTTATCACTGTTTTAGAGTAGAGTCTTTCTACTTACAAAAAGAGTTTGCTGTAAGGCCGTATGCCCTTACTCCGGCAGCAGCCTTGTGCACTTCGCATTTACCACTTGTTTCTCTTGATGGCATCATTTTTTGTTGTGTTTGACTCAATCTTGTGTTGTTTTGCACAGTAGCTTGTAGCCTATGAGCAATAGGCTGTGTCACGCAGCTAGGGTGTGTGAGTGCACTCTCTGATGTTCTCACAACAAAATGGCCTCACAACACATTTCTCAGAACGTATTCCTGTCATTAAGCACTGCATAATTGTACATATATTTTTCTAGTAATTTAATTTTTAATTTTACTTACATTTTGTTTTGTATATGGAAATTACCATTTTTGTGTGTCAGTGCCACTGTTTCCCCACTTTATATAATTCTTAAAAAGTCTTTTTCCATCCTGAGGCCATATAAAGTCACTTAGAACTTTTACTAGTATTCTGTAAAAAATTTTCCCAGTTTTGCCTGACCAGACAGTAGCACAGTGGATAGAGCATCAGCCTGGGGTGCTGAAGACCCAGGTTCAAAATCCTGAGGTCGTTGCCTTGAGCACGATCATCCGGCTTGAGCTTGGGCTCACCAGTTTAACCGTGGGGTTGCTAGCTTGATCCCAAAGGTCGCTGGCTTGAGTCCAAGGTCACTGGCTTGAGCAAGGGGTCACTAGCTTTGCTGGAGCCCCCTGGTCAAGGCATGCATGAGAAAGCAATTAATGAACAACTGAGGGACCACAACAAAGAATTGATGCTTCTTATATCTCTCCCTGCCTGTCTGTGGGTCTCTCTCTCTCATTCTTTAACTAAAAAAAAAAAAGAAACAAAAAAAAAGTCACTTCTAAGCTTACCAGTAGTGTTGCCGTGGATAAAGCATTGACCTGGAAGGGTGAAGTTGCTGGTTCAAAACCCTGGGCTTGCCTGGTCAAGGCACATATGGGAGTTGATGCTTTCTGTTCCTCCCCTTCTCACTTTCTCTTTCTCTTTCTTTCCCTGTCTCTCTCTTCCCTCTGTAAAATGAATTAAAAAATAATAATTTTTTTCTAGTTTTATTGAGATATAATTGACATATAACATTGTATTAGTCCAATGTATACCATATAATGGTTTGATACATGTATATATTGTGAAATGATTACCACAAGTTTAGTTAATATTTATCATGCCACATGGTTAGAGGTTTCTTGTTGTGGTAGTGGGTTTTTTTTGTAATGAGAATTTTGTGATCTACTGTCTCAACAATTTTCAAATAAAGTAAGTCCTCACTTATCATTAATCAGTTCTTCAGCTGTAAGCAAAATGACATATAATGAAACCAGTTTACCATGGGCTAAGTGACATAAGTAAGAGTTAAGTTCTTATGACATTTCATCAATATTATAATAAAATTACAAATAAAATGATGTTACTCAAGAACTTCCAATATGCAAGACAGTGGTGTTAACGATAGTCACCATGCTGTGTATTACATCCCCAGGACTTATTACTGGAAGTTACCTTCACCCATTTTGCCCACCCACTATCCCCTGTCTCTGGCAACTACCAATCTGGTCTCTGTATCTGAGTTCAATTTGTTGTTTAAGTTTCCACATATAAGTGAGATAGTAAATTATTTGTCCTTATCTGTCTTACATGTTTCACTTAGCATAATGCCCTCAAGATCCATCCATGTTGTCACAAAAGGAAGAATTTCCTTTTATGGCTTAATAATATTCCATTATATATCCCATTTTATTTATCCATTCAGTCTTCAATGAACACTTAATTTGTTTCCATGTTTGGCTATTGTAAAAAATGCTGCCAAGAGCATAGGTATCTTTTCTATATAGGGATTTGATTTCCTTTGAATAAATACCCAGAAGTGAAATTGCTGGATCATATGGTAGTTTTATTTTTAATTTTTTGAGAAGCCTCCATGCTGTTTTCTATAATGGCTACACCAATTTACAATCCCACCAACAGAGCAGAAGGGTTCCTTTTACTACATATCTTTGCCAGCACTTGTTAGGTCTTGTGATTTTAATAATAGTCAATATAATGGGTATGAGGTAATATCTTGTTGTGGTTTTGATTGTCCATCTTTTTGCATTTCTCTTAGCTATCTGTCTTCTTTGGAAAATGTCTATTCAGGTCCTCTGCCCATAATTTAATCACATTGCACTATTTTTTAAAAAAAATTTTGGCTATTAAATGGTATGATATTAGTCCCTTATCAAATATATAATTTGCAAATATTTTCTCCCATTCCATAGGTTGTCTTTTTATTTTGTTTATGGTTCACTTTGCTATACAGACCACAGGTCAGGGAAATTTTCAGCCAGTATTTCTTTATGTAAGTTTTCTGTCTCTTTCCCCTTCTTAGGACCCCTATAAAGCAAATATTGGTCCACTTGATGTGCTCCATATGAACCTTAATCTGTCTTTACTATTTTGTATTCATTTTTGTTTATTCTTCTCCATTTGGTTGAACCCACTGCCCTGTCTTTGAGTTTGCTTATCCCTTTCTTCTACTTTACCTGTTCTGCTGTTAAATGCTTCTATTGAATTGCAGTTCAATTACTGTATTCTTTAGCTCTGTAATTTGTTCAGTACTTTCTTATATTTTCTATCTCTTTGTTGAAATTCTCACTCTGTTTATGTATTATTTTCCTCACCTCTGTGAGCAATTATTCTGAAACTTTTATCAAGTAAATCGCATCTTCATTTTGTTAAGGTATATATATTTTTTGAGTTTCAAATCCTTTTTGTCTAGAACATATTCCTCTGTTTGTTTTTTTTCCCCATTTTCCTTGATTCTCTTTGTGTTTTCTGTGCATTAACTAAAACAGCCAACTCTCCCAATCTAGAGGTAGTGGTCTTTGGTAGGAGATTATACCTTACCATTTAGCACTGCCCTATCTTTGTTGTTTCTCTTTCCTTTGTGATTGTTCAATCTACTTTCACTGATTTTAGTGGCTCCCAGTAGTTGGGCTGTGCCAAAACCATCCAGTGTCCCACAGGGGAGAATGTCAGTCAGCACCTAGATGCTAGCTGATTAGAAGCTGGACCCTAAGCAGCAGCTTTTAAAGTATGCAAATAGACTCTGTCCAGGGAAGGACTGGGAAAAGAGCATTTCTGTCTCCTCCTTATTCAATGAAACAGTTAAGAAGTGTTTCTTTGTTATAGTCCTGAGGGACTGGTGAAAGTAACCTCTGCTGACCACCAGAACCAGGCAATCAAGGATGTGTCCCCTGGTGGCAGCTGCAAAAGCCTCTTCCCAAAGATATTTGTGACCTGGAGCAGGCAGGGCAAAGACAGAAAGAGCGAGAGAGAGCACACAAAGATGGTGTCCACCAGCCTCCTCAGTCTCTAGAGATTTAAATTAGCCTCTAGATTTGTGTTATATCAGGAATATGACTCTCAGGCTGAAGGTTTTAGTATAAGTAAAGAAATCTCTTTCATGAAAAGACTGGGATATAGAGGTTTCGATGTGCTGCTTCTATGCTGAGCCCTGGGGGATAGCCACTCTGAGTTGTTGCAAGTTTTTTGTTTGCTATAGCCTGGCAGATTTTATGGACCCAAGATTGCCTTTCAGAGCTAGGTGTTTGGGGGGCTCATTCTTGGGTATAAGTCTTAAAAGTTGAGATGCTAGATATTGGTCCTAAACCTTTACTCTTCAATGAGAAGCTAGGAGTTGTGAGTTCTCTCCCAATTGCTATGTTGCTATGCCAGGGGTGGTGTTTATGGCAAGCTTGTGTCTCATCTTCTCTTACCTGTTTCATTACTGCTTTTTATCTTGTTTGCCCAAAGTATATGAGTCACTCAGCTAGTTTCTGGATGTCTTTCACAGGGAATTGTTTCATATATAGCTATAAAGACATTGCATCCATGGGAGTAGGTGAGTTCAGGAGCCTCTATGTCACCATCTTAAACTGGAACCCTTACTAGTATTTTTATGTTGTCAAATCCATTTGGAATATATTTTATTACAGGGTTATGAAGTAGGGCTCTAACTAATATTTTCTTGAAATGGTTACAAGTTGACACACAAATAATCCATTCTTTCCCCTTTGATTTGAAATACTACATGTTCAGCACACGCACAAACGTGTGTGTGTACACGTGTGTGCATGGACTCATTTCTGGATTTTCTATTCTGCTCCATTCATTTCCCTATCTGTCCTGTGGTTTTTATCATAGTGTGTTAATTACTGTAGTACTATTATGAAGACAGATGGGCAGAGAGGCGTTAGTTAACTCAAACAATAATTTAAAAAATATGAGAGTAATACGGGCTTGTAGATAACAACTTAGTCATTAAAGACTTTTGCCCAATCAATTGGTTCGTTGTGTTCAGTGGGAGGAATGCTGTGTATTTCAAGGACATGTGTTGATGTTTTTCAGTTCCCATAGAGACAGGCTGTGGAGATCTACAGTGAGATTTTACCTTGTAAAGTTCTTAATAGTAGTAACAGACAATTTTTAGCCTCATGTCTGTTTTATTACTACATAGCACAACACAGGGTTTGACCTTTTAGTGTTCTCTCACACTGAGAGTACTAAATAAACTTTTTAAAGTATGTTCCAAGCACTTTCTGGCTAAACAGGGAACTCTGAAGGAAAGATAAGGACAGAACAGCAATTTAAAAAACTGTTGAAATCAAATAGCTGCAATTTAAGGGTATCACAAAATGTGGAATTTTTGACCCATTCTCAAGTGGCTCAATGGAGTATACTCCAAGTTTGCAATGATATTAAAAATAGAGATTAAAATAAAAAACATCAGTAGCACTACGCAATTGCAGCAACGAATGTTTTTCCTTGTTTAGTGATGTTGTTAAATGTCTTAAGCTTGTTTTATCTGTGCTCAGCAAGTGTAATTTAAGTTATTTCACAATTGTTCAAAGCACGGATTAAAGAGACAAGTGATTTCTCATTTTGTTTAATTTCTTAGTTGCAAGCAAATTCATGTCTTACCATAAACATGCTTAACCTATTTGTAATTTGCTTTGGCTATTAAGTAATTATAAATGTAGTTAGAAAAGTTTATCAGGTTTTAATAAAAATTACAATTGTTTTGTGGTCAGGTCCCTGAGACGGTGTCAAGTATTTGCTTCATTCTTCAGCTGCAGTGTTCAAGGAACGGTATCCAAAAACAGCCAGCTGAAAGACAAAGGCCTTCTATAACTGGGGCTTTGTTGGAGTTTATAATCAACCCCATGTATCCAAAAAACATAACTTAGTTCATGAAGACTGCATTAAGCAAATAAGCTTTAAAAGTCAAATAAAAGTAAAAAATATAAAGCATATTATGTTGGTCAATCTGTGCAGAATAGTCAAAGGGGCACAACTTCTATAATCATTAAATAGAGCAATATGTCATTTGTTCTAGTTACCAGGCAAAATTCTTCTAAGAGACTGCTATAGACTGATTGTTTATGTCCCCCTGAAATTCATATGTTGAAAACTAACTCCCAGGGTGATGGTATTTGGAGATGGGGTGTTTGGGAAGGGATTATGGTAAATAGGTTGGAGTTACCATGAATGGGGTTAGTGCTCTTATAAAAGAGACTCCAAAGAGCTCCCTTGCCCCTTCCACCATGGGGAAAAAAAGCTGTCTATAAACCGGAAAGTGGGCTCTCCGAAGGTGACAACCCCCAACCTTGGATGTCTTAGACTCCAGAACCGTGAGACCAGAGGCGAATTTAGCAGCAGGCACACCAAGCATGTGCCCTGGACCCCAACTTCTGAAGGGCCCCACAAAACCCCAACTCTACACTTTTTTTTTAATGACACCAAGTTTGGTTTTATATGTGAAATTTTAACATTAATAGTACATATTTTTTTATTTATTTAAAAATATGGTTAACATGTATTTTTATTTTCCCTGTCTCTCTTTTTTTAAGGGGCCCAATATTTTCTTTTGTACCTGGGCCTCAACTTACCTTTATCCGCCTCTGTGTGAGACATAAATTTCTGTTGTTTATAAACTACTCAGTCTATGGTACTCTGTTCTAACAGCTCAAACAAAGGTAGGGACATTCCAGTCACCTCAGTCTCTCACATTTCAATTTCTTCTTCACATGCACCTTAAAAATATCTTCATTCAACAAATATGAGGTGTGACAGATACTAGGTAGATGGACACAGCAGGAACAAATTGAAGTCCTTGCCCTCAAGAGACCTACATTCCAGTGAGGAAAGACAAACTCTAACCTAGTAAACCAATAAAGACATAGTATGGCAAATAGTACCATGGAGAAAAAGAACGCAAGGTGAGCGTGATAGCATATGCCTGACTGGCAGTTAACAGCGAGGTCTAGTTTCTTTAGCATGGACAGGGAGAGCCTCGCCAGTAAGACAACATTTTGTAAAGATCTGGAGGAATGGAGGGGTGAGCCCTATGGGTATCCTGGGGGAAAGTGTTGCAGGCAGAAAGCACAAAAAGTGTACAGGTCATGCCCAGGGGATGCTGGAGGCATGGGTGGAGCTGAGGGGAAGAGGCCCGGAGGTGATGGGGATGAAAGAGGGCTGCACAAAACAGGGCTTTCAGGTCACGTAAGGATGTTAGCTTTACTCTGAGTGCAATGGGAAGCCTTTGGTGAAATCCGGGTGGAGGCGTGGCTTGTACCCATCTTTAGTAGGACCCCTCAGCTAATCTATTGAGAATAGATTCTAAGGAGTCAAAGTGGGGGACACAGAGTCTAATCAGGAGGTGATCACAGTAGTAACCTAGGAAAAAGATCATGGAAATGGGGAGAAGTGATAAGTTCTAGGTATATTTTGAAGTTAAAGCCACCAGTATGCGCTCATGGCCCAGAGGGAGGACACAGGAGAAAAGAAATGAAGGTGGCACCATGATTCTGGCCTGGGAAACTGCACACATGGAGCTAAACGGGCAGTGAGCAATGGCCACACTTATCTAACTGCTCTGGCTGTGGTTCTGGGTCCCTTTCCTTTCACTTTACACCACAGCACTCTAATGAGTCTACTTTTTAAAAATAATAAACCAAAAAGAGCAGTTCTAGCTTAACAAAAATTGAGCAAAAAGCACAGAGATTTCCCATATTCTCTCCCTCCCTACCACAGGCACAATCTCTCCCATTGTCAACAGTTTTCATCAAGGTTGTATATTTGTTACAACTGACAAACCTATAGCGACACATAAACACCTGAAGTCCATAGTTTACATTAGGGTTGACTCTTGGTGCCTAGCATTCTATGGGTCTTGACAAATGTCTGATGACATGTGTCCACAATTATAGTACCACACAGAGTAGTTTCATTGCTCAGAAGTCCTCTTTGATCCACTTATTTATCCCTCCTATCCCAGCTCTTGGCACCTACTGATCTTTTTATTGTCTCCACAGTGTTGCCTTTTCCAGAGCACCCTTTAGTTGGAATCACATAGGATGTAGTTTTTTCAGATTGACTTCTTTCATTTAGTAATGTGCATTTAAGCTTTATCCATGACTTCTCCTGGCTTGACAGCTCATTTATTTTTGGTGCTGAATAGTATTTTATAGTCTGGATATCTCACAGTACCTTTATCCATTCACCTACTGAATGAGGATATCTTGGTTGCTTCTAAGTTTTGCTTATGATGAATAGAGCTGTTATAAACCTGCATGAACAGATTTTTGGTTGGACATAATTTTCGGCTCCTTTAGGTTAACTGATTCACTTTCAATGATTGCCAAGAGTTCGTTTCAAAAAATAAAGTAGGCTTTTCTAAGACCTCATCTTCCTGGAACACAGTGCCTTTGAAACTTTCTCTCTGTTTTTGGAAACACTCTCTTAAGTATCAGAACAGACAACAAATAAGACCCTGTAGTGGGCATTATTAGTGGAAAGTCACCTGAGAGCCCACGTCTGTATCCCTGCAGCTTCAGGGCACTAGGTTTTCCCCTCCTCTGCCCCGTGACACTCCTCCATCCTGCTAGTTTCTCAGTAAGAATATTCCTTTGGGCATGACTCACTGTTCCAACTCTATGCTTAGTCTACTAGACTGCATGAGGATCTTAACCACGATACTTAGGCTAATAAGTCTCAGAATTACATCTCCAGTCCGAACCTTTTACCTAAATTGTAGCTGTACATTTTTAGACACCTAGAGAATACCCCATCTTGAATATCTTGCCTTCTTTTCTGTTGCTGTATGTCAAATTCTGTGTGTCTCTACTTCCTGCGGTATCCCTCATGTTTTGTCTCTCTGGGGTCTGCAGGTGTAGTTTGCATGATTACTTCTTTTTCCCCACATCCTACCTTAAATCCATAGCTGGTCTTTCATCAAAGTATCCACCTGACAGGGCTGTTCTCAACTCCTCTGCTGCTAGCACCCTAGTCCAGACCAGACCCTCCTCCCTGGAATATTGCAGTGGCCGACTACCTGGTCTCTCACCTCCACTCTTGTTCTTTTATTACATGCCCCACAGGGAAACCAGAGTGACCACCCCAGCCTTATTTAGATATAAGGGACATATAATGTCATATAAGTTTAAGGTATATGTTGATTCAATACACTGACATAGTGCAAACAAGTGATACTTTAAATCAGATGCTATCACTTTCTTACTTAATATTTTCCAATGGTGCCTCATCACTATCACAATAAAGTCCAAACTTCTCACCATGGCCTAAGGGCCCTAAGTTATGTGACCTCTGCCAATCTTCCCCAAACTAACCGATTACTGTGTCTCTCTCATTTTCAACTTTCAAACGTGTAAAGCTAGTTCCCTCTTCAGGGCCTTTCCACTTGCTGTCCCCTTGGCCAGTCATGCCTTCCCCAAATCCTGGCTTCACTGGCTCCTTCTCAACATCCAGGTCCCAGGTTTCCCCTAATTCCCTGAGGTCATGTGGTCACCACCTCCTTTGGAAGTCACATTTACTCTCTATCCCATTTCCTAGTTTCTTTTTTTTAAAGCATTTATGGATTGTGATCAGAACTTGTCTGTTTACATGTCTGCAGCCTGTCTCTCTCCAGTAGAATGTAAGCTCCCTGAGGACAGGAACCTTGCCTTGTTTCCCAACAGAGCCTAGAGCTCATAACAATGTCTGGCACAGAGTGGAAGTGAAAATAAAATCTGTGGAATAAATAAAAATATATTTGAAACCCAATCCATCCCCCAAATAACTAACTTATCATTCTGTTTTTTCCATCTGATTCCAATGACTTTCTCAAGTTCCATGTCTCAATCCTCTAAATAAAAATTCTGGAGTCATCTTTGTTTCCTCCCTCTTTTTGTACCTCATGTCCAATCCAACTCTCAAATCAAGTCCTGTTGATCTTTTTCTCCTTTGCTGTTTCAGATTCATCTTCCCTTTCTTATTCATGGCCCCCATCAGTGATCTATTGTACATCTTTGGTCTTTCCATATTTTCCTGACATTCTAGAGAGTGTTGCCAGACTATGTTTCTAAGCCCTTGTTTTCAAATTTTCTGCCCAAATAGGGTACATTCCTTTTAGGAATCGGCAAGTACAGAAATATCACTCTGTACAACTGATGCCAAGTAGAAGCATCAAGAAATGAATGTGATTAGCAATTAGAGCTATTAATCAACAGCAAGGTCTTATAAATATGTATTTTGCTATTGAAATCTGAACCTTTGAATCTCATCCGGAAACCACCAATTTAAACGTAAACTCATTTAAGATGTGTCCTTGGTAATCTGGTGGTATTTAATTTTGAAATAATCATTGCATAGGTCCATATAGTCTTTAAAGAAGAAATTTAGAGAGTGAGATCTGGTTTCTCTGTCTAGCCTTGTGCAAGGGGCTATTAGTTCGACTCTAATGGTCAATTGAAGTGATTAAGATGACAATATTTTTCAACTTGGAGAGTGATAATATACAAGGTGTTGTTAGCATACTTTAAATATACTTTGAAACTGGAGTTTCCTTTTTACTGATTCTCTGCTCCCCAAGTAAATTATAATTATCTCGTGTTGATCCTTCCCTCTGTGTGAACCTGCTGCCTATACATATATGGTACTGAGTTTTGATATAGGCAGATTTCTCAAGAAAAATGAAGTTGTTGACATTATCATTTAGAAAGCAGGCTCTTGCAAAATTGGTTTGTATGAAGTGATATCCTAGATAAGTTCACACTTGGGTAAAGAGATAAATTTGAGTTGCCGGATGCTCAGTCACTATTTGGCCCAGAGATGGTTGTGACTGGTTGTTCCTCTGGCCACCCACAGGAATTCATACTTTCTGATGCTCACACCCTGCTACAGTGTATCCCTCCCTCATTGCCTCTGAGCTTAGCCTTGTGTCTAGTGTTGGCCATTGAACATCAGCATATAAACACGAGTGGAGGCTTGTTTGGTGCTTAAACTTTGGAACTTGCCATGGTGGCACACTCCTTTTTAGAATCCAGCTTCTGTGGTGTGCAGAAGCCCAACCAGCCACGTGGAGGAATGCACACAAAAATGAACAGAGGACCCTAGCTAGATACAACCCCTGCTGAACTCCCAACCATCAGCTGGCACCAACTCTAAGTCACAATGAGCAATGTCACTTAGAATTTCCCATTATTCTAGTGTCCCAGCCTTGACACAGAGCTTTTCCTTCTCAAAATACCTTTGGCAATTATACCCTAATTCATTGTATATAGTCCTGTACATAAAAATAATAATAGGCATAATAGAAAATCTTATGCAGCATTTGCAATGCACCAAGTACACAGGTAGCTGATTTACTGTTGTGCAATTACAACTCTGTGGTAGTATGTCAAAATGTTTTATTACGCTTTCCACCAATCTCTGGCTTAAACTGTAATTTGATAAATTCTTGGCTACAGTAATTCATCCAGAAAATGCTTATTGAGTTCCCACTGTGTGTTGAACACTGGTGATAAAGGTGGTGAACAAAACAAGCAAAAAGTCTTGCTCTCATTGAGCCTGCATTTAGCATAAAATAAAGGTAATAAACAAGAGATAATTGTGTCAGGTAGCTTAATTAGTTGTGTAGTGGTAACAACCTAAAAAAGCAATGACACTAGATGGCCTTTGCAAGTTGGCTGCTGCTGTGCTCCATATCTCTTTCAAGGCCAAGCGGAAACGTCTCCTAAGGGCATGCTGGTCTCCTGGCAGAGGGAAGAGAATGGGTGGAGCCATGCCATGACTCTTACAGCTGTTGTCAGGAGTAGCATGCATCACTCCCGCTCACATGTTATTGGCCAAAGCAAGTAATATAACAATCCTGATTGAGCAGAGAAGCAAAAAAATTTGAGAACATTAATATAACCTACCACAATTAGCAAAGTATGTTAAATGTAGATATGGTCCAAGTGAAAAAATAAAGACGAAAATGGGGAGGGAGAGTGCTGAGGACCTGGAAGAGGAGTTAAATTTTAAATAGCATTTTTAGAGGTGGAATTATTTAAAAGCGGACACATCAGCAAAGATTTGAAGGGAATAAGAGGGAGAGGCTTGGGATATCTGGATAAAGAGCTTTTCAGGAAAAGGGAAAGCAAGTGCAAAGGCCCTGAGGCAGAAGCAGACAGTGATTTGAAAAACAGTGAAGAAGCCAGTGTGGCTGGAAAATAAGTGTGTATGGGGTCATTATAGGAAATAAGATTAGAGACAATGGGTGGTGACCCATGATCTAAATTGCATTTTAAAGACTCATTTTGTCTGCTGTGTTAAAAGTAGGCTGTAGCAGTGCAAGGTTGGAGGCAAGACACATGTGGGGAAGCTTTTGGCAATCATATAGGCAAAAGTGAATAGTGGTTTGTACCAGAATTGAAGCAGTGTGGTGTTGAGAAGTGGTTGGATTTTTTAAATATATTTTGAAAGTAAAACTGATGGGCTCCTTTGATGGTTTAATTTTGAGATGGATAGAAAGAGATGGAAACTATGACTGACTTTAAGATTACTTAACTTTTGGGTTCACTTATAGCTATTAAATCAATTTAGTCTAAAACTTCAATTCAAAACTCAGTGTCAATCTCATCTCCCTCCATCCCCCATCCCACTCACTGAACCAGTATAAGTTCAAACTAGGATTCTGACTGCATAGATCAAGGGTGAAAAGCTTAGAATGATGCTCCAATGTGTTAAGCAAGAAGGATACATTTGTAATTGGAAAATCTTGCAGTCCTCCCTTGACTGGCTGTCACTTCCCTGTGAAGTTCCCTAACACTAACCTGACATTGATCTTCTCAGTTTAGTGGGTTCCCAAAGGCTGTTCTCTTATGAGGTGCATGGGTGATTTCTTTGGACTGAGCTGAGGGACGCCCTTTGCACAGTTCCCTGATGGGTGAAATACTAGACACTGGTGGGGAGTATCTTAGCTAGGCCACCTGCATGACTCAAGCACAGCTACATTCTCACCCCCTGCCCCCGCCCCAGCAAGTAGAAATGCAGACTGCTCCACCACATGTCACTCATTCTCCAGGTCTCTTCCTTCTTGTTCAGAATGGCATACTGATGTATCCCCACATGTGCTAAGGTGCCACTGGCTCAGACGTGTTCTCTTGATGCCTCTCTCCTTCATTCCTAAACCCAGCACGAGGAGGGGATGCTCTCTGAATATTGTGCTCCCACAAAGATGGATAACCTAGAGAAGCCTCTCTGTTCCTCCTGTTTTTCCTCTCATCTTCTTACACAAAAGACTGGCTGGTGAACCAGTGCAGCTGATCTGAACTAGAAATGTCAACACTGGACTGTGTTGTGTCTGGGTGGCCAGGAACTGCTTGCAGGAGAAACAGTAATACTATGTTTGGCTCCCTGTCCCTGGAGAGTATGGACTTCCTACTTATCAGTTTGGAAGTATTTTGGAATACTTTGTTAAGAAGGACTGAAATTAATCTTTTCTTTAATGCTTGGTAGAACTCACCAATAAAGCCTTATGGTCCTAAGGTACTCTGTAATTGCAGGGTTTTGATTATTCATTCAATATACTAACTAGTAATTGTTCTGTTCAGAATTTCTATTTCTTAATAATTCAATCTCTGTAGGTTGCATGTTTCTGGACATTTGTCCATTTCTTCTAGGTTGCCAAATTTGTTGACATATTATTGTTCATAGTGGTCTATTATAATATATTTCTGTTGTATTAGCAGTAACTTGTCTTTCATTTTTTATTTTATTTATTTGAATCTCCTCTCTTTTTCTTTTCTTGGTGAGTCTACTTAAAGGTTTGTCAATTTTATCTTTTCAAAAACCAGCTTAGTTTCACTGACATTTTCTGTTGTCTTTTCAGTCTTTCATTTACTTTCCTCTTGCTACTAAATTTGGGCTACATTTCCTCTTCTTTTTACAGTACTTAACGTATAAAGTCAGGTTATTTATTTGAAATTTTTCTTGTTTCTTGAGGGTAGGCATTTAGCATCATGCAGCTTTTGCTTCATGCCTTAAGTTTTAGTATGTTTTATTTTCATTTTCATTTGTCTTATCATTTTTTATTTCTTTTGATTTCTTCTTTGACCCATTAGTTGTTTAGTAGCATATTGTTTAATCACATACTTCTAAGTTTTGCAGGTTATTTTTTCTTGTAATTGATCTCTATTTTTATACCATTATTTTGGAAAAGATATTTCAGTTTTCTTAAATTTATGAGGACTTGGGATGACATCAGAGTAATGGCGGCATGAGAAATACCCTTGATCTCTTCCTTTGAAATTTCAACAAACTGAACAGCTATAATGCAGTGAAGCAACCACATCTGGGCTCACAGGTGTGCCTGAAAGATCTGCGCAATGAATGGACTAAAGGTGTGAAGGGTTGAGGAAGGGGCAGATGATATACTTTCAGTCAGCTCCAGAGAGGAGAAAGGCCACGACTGTCTGGGTTTTTGTGCATTTGGGGCTCAGGAGAGGAGAGAAGCCTAGGCTGTCTGGGTATTTTTCTGCCTGGAGGAGTGGTGAGATAGAAGGGCAGAGGGGGATATACTAAACCACACTACGCACGGAGACAGAAAAAACCAAAGTGCAGCACCCCCAGCCTCCCACATCCTGTCTCGCTCACATTGCAGCGTACAGAGAATGGCAGAAGACAGACTCCACAGCTAACTCTCCAGAGCCACTCTCTCCCCTTAAGAACAGTGGTGGCCTGCGTCTGGTCCCCTGGTCTGTTGAGACATGGGGAGGCCTGAGATGACCATTATTACTAAAGCTGTAAAGCCCTTACAACATGCCCCACCCACCAACATGAGAATTTACTGCCTATGTTTTCTTCTAGGAATTTTATAATTTTGGTGTTACATTTTAAGTTTTGATCCATTTTGTGAGTTTTCTTGTATATGGTGTAAAAAAAGTTATACAGTTTTTAAAATTTATATATTTTAAATTTTATTTATGAAATTACATTTAAAGAGGTGACATTGATCAATAAGAGTACACAGTTTCAGGTAAACATTTCTATAGCATTTGCACTGTAAATAATGGTGTAATGAACATGAGGGTGCATGTATGTGTCTTTACATACGAAGGTTTTCCAGTTTTTTTGGGTAGATACCCACTAGAGGGATTTCTTGGTTATTTGGTAGTTCTATTCTTAATTTTCTGAGGAAGCACCATACTTCCTTCCATCTTCCATAATGGCTGTACCAGCTTACATTCCTACTAGAATGAGGGTTTCTTTTTTCTCCACAGCCTCTCCAACACTTGTTATTATCTGTCTTTTTGATAACAGCCAATCCAATAGTTGTGAGGTGGTATCTCATTGTAGTATTGATTTGCATTTTTCTAATAGCTAGAGAAGATTTACATTTTTTCATATATGTGGAAGAGGTGAGACAGTGAGACAGACTCTTGCATGTGCTGACCAGAATCCACTCGGCAACCCTCATCTAGAGCCAATGCTCAAATCAACAGAGCTATCCTCAACGCCTGAGGCCGATGCTCAGACCAACTGTTAAAGGGGAAGAGAGGAGGAGGAGGGAGAAGAGAAGAGAAACAGATGGTCACTTCTACAGTGTGCCCATCACCCAAAGTCAAATAATTTTCCATCACTGTATATTTGTCCCCCATAATCCAGTTTTATTCTTTTGCATGTATCTGTCCAATTTTCCCAACACTATTTATGAAGAGACTGTCATTACTTCCTTGTACACTCTTGCTTTCTTTGTAATAGATTAATTGATCATATAGGCATGGGTTTACTTCTGGGTTCTCTATTTTGTTCCATAGCTCTATGCGTCTGTTTTTAATGCCTTTACCATAATGTTTTGATCACTGTAGCCTTGTATTATAGTTTATATTAGTTTGATATCCAACTTTGCTCTTCTTTCTCAAGATTGCTTTGCCTATTTGGTATCTTTTGTGGTTCCATATATATTTTAGGATTATTTCTTCTAGTTCTGTGAAAAATGCCATTGATATTTTGAGAGTAATTGCATTTAATCTGTAGTTTGTTTTGAGTAGTATGTACATTTTAATGATGTTAATTCTCCTATTTATGCACGTGGTATATGTTTCCATTTATTTGGATATTTTTCAATTTCTTATTTGTGTCTTATGGTTTCCTGACTACAGGTCTTTTTTTATCTCGTTTGTGAAATTTATTTCTAGGTATTTTATTCTTTAGCTGTAATTACAAAAGTGACTGTTTTCTTTATTTCTCTTTCTGATATTTTGTTATTGGTGTATAAAAATGCCACTGATATTAACTTTGTATCTGAATTTATTTGATGAAATTTTTAGGGTTGTATATATAGAGTATTATGTCATCTGCAAATAATGACAATTTTACTTCTTCCTTTTCCAATTTGGATGTCATTTATTTCCTTTCCTTGTCTGATTGCTGTGGCCAAGACTTCTTTACTATGTTGAATAAAAGTGGTGACAATGGATATCTTTGTCTTATTCTTAAAGAAAACACTTTCAGCTTGTCATTGTTGAATATGTTGTTAGGTATGGGTTTGTCATATACAGAGCCTTTATTGTATTTTGGAATGTTTCCTCTGTTCCCACTTTGAGGTTTGTTTTCTTCTTTTAAAGCATAAATGAATGTTAGATATTCTGCATCTATTGATATTATCAGATGATTTTTATTCATTATTTTTTTTATGTGGTGTATTGTGCCAATTGATTTGTGGATACCGAATAAGATTTACATCCTGGAAATCAATCCCATTTGATTATTGTGTGTGATCTTTTTAATATATTTCTACATTCAGTTTGCTACTGTTTTGTTGATGATTTTTGTATTTATGCTCATTAGTGATATTGGGCTATAATTTTCTTTATTTGTAGTGTCTTTGTCTGGTTTTGGTATAAGTGTAATGCTGCATTGTCAAATGAGTTTGGGAGCCTTGCCTCCTCTTTAATATTTTTTGAATAGTTTCAGAAGGAGGTATTAATTCCACTTGGAATGTTCAGTGAAATTAACTTGTGACATCTGGTCCAGGGCTTTTGTTTGTTGGGAGTATTTTGATTACTGATTTTCTTTCATTAGTAGTTATCAGTCTGTTCAGATTCTATTTTTTGAGAGAGAGGGTAGAGAAGCATCAGCTGGTTGATCCACTTACTTGTGCCACTGATTGCTTCTCATATGTGCCCCGACTGGTACTTGAACTGGTGACCTTGGGGTCAAGCCGGCACCCTCAGGATTGAGCAGGTGCCCACAGGAACAAGCCAGTGCCTTTGGGATTGGCGATTGGCACTCCGGAACAAATCTCTATCCACTGCACTATTAGCTGGGACTCTTGTTGAAGGAAGTTCAATCTTGCAATTTCTAAGAGATATTAAACAACTGTCCACCTTGATAGTGAAGAAAAAAAAAGTATCTCTGGCTGTTCACATTTTTAATTGCTAGGCAATAGTCCTATTAGAATAAAGTAAATCTCTCTTAGTTTCTCTAATTTTGTCCATTGTCCCAAACAGCTGCCAGCCATATTCTGGTGCTTCTGGCTGTCTGAGTTATAGAGCTCTTAGGTAAGCATAAGGCTTGATGTCCTTTTCAAGGTGGTGTATGAGTCCATTGGTCATTTATTCAGTGCTGTACTCTCAGGGTTACTGGGCAGAAACATTTAAAAGTATTTGTTTATTCTGAGACACTACTCTACAAAAAATGTAAGGGTACATTTAAAGAAAAAAGGTGTTTATTTTGGCCATCCACTAGAATCATAATAAATAATGCAATAAACTAATGTAGTAACAGACGTTCTCATGCACTTATCATATTTATAAATCTACAAAGCCTGGCTCACGAGCTTGCCAGGACAAAGTTGGAAGAGCATGTTTGACAACACAGTGAAGGGTGACAGGGTTAAGACTGTCAGACGAACTCTCTTTCCTACCTTTTTAGAAAATACATTCTCTATATATCTGTGAATAAATGCTAATGTTTCTTTATAGTTTCTACTTTTTATAAACATGCCAGAGCTAGGCCAATTGTCAAAAGGTCCAAGTTAATAATTTGTTATTTATCAATATTTCATATGGAAAACAGATTAAAAAAAATAAAAATTAACTCTTCTGCATTTCATTGTGGAAGCTGATATTGCAAGCCAGATCATTTAAACAATAAAATATGTACAAATAAAATAAACTCCCAAAATAGAAGTTTATAAATAGTAACTTTGATACTCAATATACAAATGCTATAGTATTAAACGATGTTTGTAATTTGATAAATGACCAATTAACTGCAAAAGTAGTGAACTTTAATTAAAGCTTAATAAATTTCACACAGAGTTAATATAACCTTTAACATAATTTAAACATATGTTAAGCACTGAAAATGTGTTCTTATGTTATTTATAATTAGTTAGTGATACCAGTGTATAGCCAATTGCCAGTCTTACATCCCTGTTTCAACATCTGCTATTACAATTTTCCTTTTAAATACTTATGCAAATTAGTTTAGTGAAGGAGAACGATCTGTGGTCCAAAGCAACTCGATGTACGGCCATTTGGTTTGAAGACAGCGTTTAATAGGCGTGTCGTCGGTTTGTAGCATGGGATCTTCAAAACCCAAAATAACTGCAGTCCCTTCCACATACATTACCTGTTGAACAAAATAAAACCACCAAGGTCAATCAATAGTCTCAGTAAATTTTTATGAAGGATACAAAGTTTTTCAAATAACGCACTATATATTGTTCCATATAAAACTTTACATCTAATTTTATTATGATGAAATTATGAGCAGGGATATTTATGTACTGATTAATATAAAAATAAATTTGGAAACAGGATGGAAATACAAATTTTAACTGCTAGGTGACCAGATGATTTTTAATTATAAGCCTATGACAAGAAAAACCTTTTAAAAATCCAAAAATACATACTTTTTGATAAAAAAAAAATCATTCTTCAAATAACTTATATCCCTTGGAATAAATTATTCATATAAAATGTAAATTATTCTCATTCTTTAAATATCAAGGCATTCAGATGGCCATGCTGTCTTACAAAATGAAAAGCTACAACAGAAATAGTTATATATTCTAAAGACTTAATTTTCTTTCAATTTAAGCAGTAAATTTCCAGAGCTGAAAGCAATTTGGATATTTGCCAATGAAATTTGGTATTTATTGTATTAAAAATTTCTAAAATGCTGCTCATGAATGTACTTTATACTGCATGAAAAATCATGGAGAAAAAATTGAAAAGGATATCAGGACAGAAATAAAGATCAAATAGAAAGGTTGATATATAAAATTAACCAGGTCCTTTTTATGTAGCAGCAATGATCATATCAAATATAAACTGGCAGGTGAGCACCAGAAAAGATGTTTATTCTGACGACAACAGACTTGCTTGGGCAAAGTACTGTGACCTACCTCGGTGACCGAGCCAGCCTGTGCCTGCCGCTGCTGGGTCACACTCCCTCCCACTTGGCCAGCTTCTCCTTTTATCTCCTCAGATATTTTTAATAGCATCTTATTATTCCATATTTCTAGCTCCTAGGTATTATACCTATATCCATAGCATTATACCTCTGAACTTAATGACATACATGCTTTGCTTCCTAGTTCTTATATACTATTGTCACGTTAATATTTATCTTTGATTTCCAATCTTATTGTATAGTATGTCAGACACTTGGCATGACCATGATTTGAAAACTTACTATATACAGGTAGCCTGACCAAGGACAGGACTGGGAATCAGGAACTCAGTTCCAATCCCTGCTCTGCCAGTGACTTGCTGCATGACCCTGGGTGAGTCACTTAATCTCCCTGTCTCAGATGCCTCATCTGTAACATATGGATAATATTTGACTGACCTACTAGGTAATTAGTGACTCTAAAGTACCTCCCATTACAAGGCTATGTAAAATTTCAAAATCTAGATGAAGCACTCATAAATACATATCAGAAAACAGCATCCAAATTTTCTTATTGTCAAATTTATATTATTTTGCTATGCATATATCAGTAAATTTTCTTCCTGTGAAAAGATCTTTAGACCTAATTTAATAAAAATTCTGATATTTTGTTAGGAATATAATATTAAATTTTATCCTGTTTTAGATATGCTCTAACTAAAATGATGTATTTAGTGTACATTACAATCTATTTTCTGTAGCCACCCTCAAGTTAGGTAATTATGAAACCAGCATGATTGTTTTAAATAAAAATTTATGTTAGGCTTCATTCCTTTTAATATTCTTTATATCTATTATGATTGCTATTTGAATAAATGCAAATATAATAGATATATCATATATGTAGAAAAAGCTAATATTTCATTCAAATGGGTGTATCAGTGACACCCACTTTTGGACTAAATTAGGTAAGTACACTGGAAGTGAGTCTCGCTGGTGCCTCTGTCAATGACTCCTTCACAAAGGAAAGCAGGAGAGCACAGCAGGAAAGAGTGTAGGCTTCAAAGTAGACTGCCTAAGTTCCAGCCCCAGCTCTGCCATTTCCTGGCGGCAAGGTGCTTACCTCTCTGGGTTTCAGTTTCCTCTTCTATAAAATGGGAATATACAGACCCTACTTACTGCACAGGGTGGAGGGAAACTTCAGATAAAACAAAGTACTTAATACAACTCCATGTAAATGCTCCACAATGTTAACTAATATGGTTATTAATTTAAATAATTAAAAAAATTTTTTTCCAGTCAAAATCCTAGTCCCCCTTTCTTCACTTAAATGGGTCAGTAAGTTTCTCTAAACTAAATAAACTATAATATTGATTTGATAATATCTATATAGCCATGAGTAACATCATGTATGTAGATGTAGTTATTTTGTCACAGTGAAACTATTACTCCAAAATTCCAATGAGGATCTCAGAGCATCATATATTGGTTAAACTAAAATACAACTAACTAGTTCTAAAATATGTTGTAATAAAGAGACCCTTGGAATAATCTCCTCAGGTAGCAATTCTGTGGAAATCAAACATTGTTATACATTCATATATTTACAACCTAGGTGAACACAAATCACTATGTGAATGAATTATCCTACCTTTTCATTATAATTTGACTGCTTCAGTCCATTGTAGTGGTAGACAGTAAAAGACTCTGGACCACTGGAACCCTATTAAAAATAAGTACTATTAAAACTTTAAATTATATCTTTATATCAGGTAATTTCTAATTAGCAATTGAAAATAAAATGCAAGTTTATTAAATCCTCATCTTCTGATGGGGGTATCATTTGATAAAACAAGAAACTCATATTTATGCAGTTAACTACCAGAAATATCTAAAAGCTGAAATAGTTGCTTTTTAGGAGGAGGCTGGAAAGCATGGAAGTGCTGGATTCTGTTGGCTCTTCTGTCCTACTATATTTATGTTTTTAACTACATGCAGGTATTACTGTAACTTTTTTTTAAGAACAAGGTTTTAAAACACACACAAAATATATTTCCTAAAACGTATCTCTGATTTTTTTTCTAGTTGTATATATTTTCCTCTCAGTAAGTATGAAAGAATATTACTTTTACTCAAATCACAAACATATATGCACCAATACTTCCAATTTGGTCTATAGTACTGAATTGGGGCTTTCCATCACCCAAAGTATCATTTGAATATTGTGAACTTTTTAACTAGTGACAATAGCATTGTGAGAAATGAAAACACATAATTAGTGCTTAGAGACTTGAATAACATTCAATAAAGGATATTGTATAAATCATTACACCAAACTTCCAGAAAAACTGATCATGTTATTCCTACAGTCTTAACATTGGTTCTTAGCTAAAGATCAAGTTCAATTCTTTTAACCTAGCATTCAAGGCTATTATTGGTCGGGCCCCACTGGCAGTGCCTGGCTCCAGTGATTTCCCGCAGAGCCTGTGGCTGTCTTCTGTGCTTATCCCTGGTCTTCCTGGCTGTATCTCATTGATACAAGGATGGGATGTGACTTAGGCCAATTTCCCTCCTTAGAATTTTTCCCATTGGAACTCAGGGACGAGAGCTTCTAGCAACTGTGGGTAGCTTCAGCTTTCTAGAGAAAAACAGGTGAGAGAATGTAGCTACTCTGGAAAGAGAAAGGGTATAAGATGGAGGGAGAGATGTTTCAGTCTTAGAGGACTCTAGTGCTGCCTTTGATTCTTCTTCATATCCTCTGAGCTACACCTTCCAATTCATATTTGCCCCTCCCACTTAAGTCAGTTCAGGTTGGTATTCATTCCATGATTTGCAACCAAGACTCCTAAAATACAGGACCTAATCTACCTTTTCAGTCTTATCTGCAACTGTTCACCTTTCTGAATTCTCATCTTAGATGAACACATTACTCATTTTCCCATGAAAAGACCTTTTGTTATTGGCTCTTTGCATATTTACTCCTCTCTCGAATACCCTTCTCTCTCCTCTAATTATTAAGACCTAGTTCAACCCTTACTTTTCCTGTAGCTTTTCTTGAACACATTGGTAGGGTTGTTTATGATTTGAGACCTTTAAAAAACTAACTCTCAAAAATTAATTTGGAAACAAATATATACTACTCTGTATCATCTACTCAGTTATTTTGAAAGATAAATTAAATTTTTATTTTTATTTTTTTTACAGGGACAGAGAGAGGGATAGATAGGGACAGACAGACAGGAATGGAGAGAGATGAGAAGCATCAATCATTAGTTTTTTGTTGCCGTTGCGACGCCATAGTTGTTTATTGATTGTTTTCTCACTTGTGCCTTGACCGCGGGCCTTCAGCAGACTGAGCACCCCTTGCTGGAGCCAGTCACCTTGGGTCCAAGCTGGCAAGCTTTTGCTCAGGCCAGATGGGCCCGTGCTCAAGCTGGTGACCTCGGGGTCTTGAACCTGGGTCCTCCGCATCCCAGTCAGACGCTCTACCCACTGCACCACCGCCTGGTCAGGCAAATTTTTAATTTTTTAAACTTTTCATTCTTGTGTTCCCAACTAAATCTAAGCTCTCTTACACCTTTTTTGTATCCTACTCAAAATGCTTCACAACAAATAGAAAAATCAATAGTTTAGTTGATCATTTCCTCAATTGTATACATGAGTCAATGCAATTGGTTACTTAGATTAATAAATTTGGCTGTTAATTTTCAGAGTTAATGTACTTTACTTAAAATATAAATATTTACTGTGGTTGAATACAATTTATATTCTCTAGTTCCAGTCATTAACAACTGGCATAAAATACTGAAATATCAAAAGGTAGTTTAACATGGAGGTAAAGTGCTTATTAGTCTCTGGAGTCAGGTGACCTATACTGGACTCTTGAATCAGCCACTTTCTAGCTATATGACTTTAATATTTTTAAGTACTCTAATCCTAAATCTCATTACCAAAATAAGAGAAAAATATTACCTAATTGATAAGGCACATGGTGCCTGGTACATAGTACATGCTTAATACATGGTAACTGCTTCTGCTATTCTTCTTATAAACAAATTGTCTTGAAATGCTTATGAATATTTCAAGTTTTTCCCTTTTGCCTTATAGCAAAGGCATACTCTTCCATAGCACCTATTTAAAGCATTTGTAAAGATGAAACTTTATTTAATGTACTCCTGGTTGATTAAATGTTTACTGAGTATTACTATAGTGGTCTGTTAGGTACAAAACAGTGTATGAGTAATGTCTAAAATGAGTCATAGAGTCACTTTACATTTTGTGACTACAGAGAAAGAGGACATTACTGGTGGGAGCTATGCTCAGAAAAGTTCTGTGACACTGAGAGGTTGGAGCTCTTACAGGATGAGAATAGGTAAGGGTGTGACAGGTATTCTCCTAAAGCAGTGGGTCTCAAACTTAGACATCATCACCTCAGAATCCTCTGGAGGGCTTGTTTAAACCCACTGCTGGGTCCCAATGCCAAAGCCTTTTGTTCACTAGATTTGGGGAAGACCTGAGAATCTGCATTTCTAACAAGTTCTTGAAGACCACACTTTGAGAACCCACTGCTCTACAGGAAACCAAGAGCAGAATACATGCTTTGGTTGAGGAAAGAGCATGAATTACCCAGAAGCAATGAGATGACTCAGGTTTAGATATAGAGTTTGTTCAGAAAAATATCAGGAAATAAGCAAACAGTAAGGAGAGAGAACAAACAGAATAACCAAATGGAAAAGTCTGCCGTCTATGGAAGAGAAGGAGCCTAGAATTCTTTTTAATGATCACAAGAAATACTAAAATTTAAAAATTAAATTCTTATAATAATTATATGCAGTATCATGTAATTAACTAAATATAATTATGGTTGGTAACGACCTCATTTTATTTACATTTTCCAACCACTTTTCAAAATCTTTCCAAAATTAAATCAGCAACTTTCTTTTTATTTCCTCATATTAATAACTAAGAAACCAGTATTTCTCTAAAATGTTATGACAAGAGCTTGAAATAAATTAAGGTAAAATTAATATTGTCCAAAAGTTTAAAATACTAAAATTTATTAAGAATATCTAAAACACAGTATTAGAATCCAAAGAAGAGCTTTTATAAAACCCTAGCAGTTGATGTATGAACAAATATGGCATCACAATCCAAGGGTCTTGTTAACAATATCAGAAAAAAGAATCTATTTTTTCATAAAGCATTTACCAAAAATTTTAAAAGTCTAATAGCTATAATGTGATATCCCTCCTTTTTGAATTTTCCCTCATTCTCTTTCTTTACTCACAGTAACTGTAACAGAAGAATACAGGTTTAGAAAATACGGCTTCCTTTTTCTTTTCTAATTACCAAGATTAAATGTTAATAATATTGTCTACTCTGTTAAAAATAAATTAATTCTGAGACATCAAATTAACAATTCTATCTTGAAATTTAATAATTTTATCTTGACATTTATAAAATTAAATTTATTGGGGTGATATTGGTTAATAGGATCATATAGGCTTCAAGTGTATGTTTCTATGATACATTATCTGTATATTGCATTATGTGCCTACCACCCAAATTAAACCATCTTCTGTTACCATATATTTGTTCCCCTTTACCTCCACCATATCGACCCCCTTCCCTTGGGTAACCACCATTCTGTTGTTTGTGTCTATGATTTTCAGTTTTATATCCCACATATGAGAGAAATCACACGGTTCCTAGCTTTTTCTGACTTATTTCGCTCAGCATAATATTCTCAAGGTTTTTCCATGTTGTCACAAATGGCATTATTTCACCTTTTCTTATGGCTGAGTAGTATTCCATAGTATATATGTACCACATCTTTTTTATCCAGTCCTCTATTGAAAGCTACTTTGGCTGTTTCCATGTCTTGGCCACTATGAATAATACTGCAATAAATATAGCAGTACATATATCTTTGCAAATAAATGTTTTCAAGTTTTTCAGGCACATATCCATAAAAAGGATTGCTGAGTCATATGGTAACTTGTCTTAATTTTTTGAGGAACCTCCATACTGTTTTCTATACTGCTGTACCAGTATGGAATTTCCACCATCAGTGAACGAAGGTTCCTTTTTCTTCACAGCCTCTCCAATATTTGTTATTGTCTTATTGATAGACAATCTAACAGATATGGGTAGCTATCTCGTTGTAGTTTTGATTTGCATTTCCCTAATAGCTAGTGAAGTTGATCATCTTTTCATATATCTCTTGGCCATTTACATGTTTTCTTGGGAGAAGTATCTGTTTAAGATCTCTCCCCATTTTTTAATTAGATTATTTGCTTGCTTGGTGTTGAGTTGTATGAATTCTTTATACGTTTTAGATATTTTTCAATTTAACAATACATATATTTTATAATAGAAGTAGAAGAGAAATCGTAACTTCTATTAAAACAATAAACTTTAAACTATGCTGATAACCTAATGAAATGATCACAATATACCTAGCAAAATAATTTATGATAAATCCTCTATTTAAATGAGAAACACAAACAAAGACAGATAGGTGCAGGTGATAGAATTGGGTTGCCAAAGATGCAGACTTAACTTAAAAGAGTAGTCAGAATAGCAGAGATTCCTATTAACTGAGCTGCTATCAGAGCTCAATGGGAGATATATCCTAACAGGTGATGGCACAGCTCCACTCAAAGGTTTTTCTTTAACTCAACCCAAATTCTCCTGGCACCGAGGTCCACTGCTAGGAGCTCCCACTACATATCGGCTCCTTTACCTTATTTCTAGTACTTAGAAAATTCTAAAAAGATACATACCAATCTACTGACACTTGTTACCTGAGAGAAGGAAAATAGGGGTGGAAGTGGATAAAGAGAGTCTCTCTCTTTTTACTGCCATATTTCTGAACTTTAAGCTTTCTTTAGAAAAACAGTATCATTACATGTATATACTGGAGTATACCCTGTCTTCCAGCATGCCTCTACCTCAACGTTTTATATTACTATGTTGGAACACACATACCCTTCTATCCTCTTTGTATGGCAAAATTATTTATATTATACTGCTTTTTTTAGTCTCATATTTGCATGCTAGAACATATTAAATGAATAGGAAAAGTGCTAAAACATTTACAGATGATCATCCCATAGAGCAAAATAAATTTCTTCAACTATGTTACCTGGTCAGGAAAAAATTCTTGAAGAAATGGACCCAATAGTATGATTCCTAATCCTTCTGGATCTAATTTATTCTTCATGAGATTTATACTGTGGGGAGGAAAAAACAACAGTAGATACCAAAGGGAAAAAAAGCTTATTTTTCTTCTTTCATGATTAAATTACTGGTACTATAACACTTTGACTGCCAAAAATCTTAAGAACTGTTCTTTTTAGCCTCTTAATGACAAATACACAGGAATGACATCTGATTTGCCAAAACTTGGTTATTTTTAAACCAGAGTCATCTGTTACTATTTAGAATTTAAATTATGACGATAACTTTGGAATATTGTTCCTTATTAGGTAAAGTAATTTAAAAACTTAGGCTTATAAAAACAGACTTATAACCTCCCAAAGGCAAATTCTCTCTGCTTCATAGGTATGCCTAAATTTAACAATCAAATGAGGTATTTAACTTGAAATATTTATTTTAAGCTCAAGGGGAAAAAGAAACACTGTCAACAGGAAGTGATGCATCAGATAATCAAAAACATCTAAAAAGCTTACTTTCAAGAATCAAATGAGGTGGAGGCTTAAAATTCTTAGGCAATGTAAAGGAGGTTAGAGGTAAGCTAACTGTCAAAGAGCTAAGGTAGAGGGAATTAAGGTAAATGCTATGTACTTCATTTTTCCAGGAGCAGCCTGAACTGGGTAGTGCTTTATGCAGCCATTTAGGTGCAGGCAAGGCTGGTGAAAGGTGTTATATGTGACTAGAAAGAAGACAGAGAAAAGCAGACTGCAGTGTGAAGAGTTTTAAAAATAAAAACTTTCTGAAAAGAACATTTTCATTCATGTTATCTTCCAAGTTATAAATACCAAGTTAAGTGCACCTTATTATTAAACATGTAAAAGGATGTGACATTTTAAAGAGTCTGAGTAAGGGCAGGAGGTTATGACATGAAACAAATAAAGGCAAGGACACATTATATTTAATACATCTAATTTATTAATCCTAAATTTAGTCCTGCTAATTTATGGGCCATCACATATCATAAACTAGACCAAAGTACAGACTGAATAACTGAGTCTAATCTTTTAGCTACTTTTAGAAAAACAAGATGAGCTCTGACTGGTTTGCTCAGTGGATAGTTTCCGCCCTACGTGCAGATGTCCCAGGTTCAATTCCTGGTCAGGGCATTCATGAAAAGCGACCATTTGCTTTTCTCCCCTTCCCTCTTCCTTTACTCTCCTTCTTCCCCTCCTGCAGCCAGTGGCTTGACTGGTGTGAGCTTTGACCTAGGCGCTGAGGATAGTTCTGTTAGTCTGAGCATCAGCCCCAAACAGGGGTTGCCTGGTGAAGCCCCTTCAGGGCACGTGCAGGAGCCTGCCTAACTCCCCTCCTCTCACTTAAAAACAAACAAACAAAAAAAGAAAAATATACCAATCTGACTAAATTTTACTAACTTATTCAAGGTATGTTAAGCATTCTGAAGAAACAAGAAAAATTAAGTAGATAATGTATAGCTATCTATGTAAGAATTTTAAAAAAATTAACCTTTCCTTTTTCTCCGTCTTAAGAATTGTCAGTAATTAAAAATACCTGTGTTCACTTCTCTTTTGCAAATGAGGGCAATGAAAACAAGATGGTCTCCACCTGGAAATCAGTTTAGAAGGAATATGCTAATCACTATTATTCCATTTATTGGACTAGTTCAACTCCCTCTGAATTTCTCCTCTTTAAGCTGGAAACAGCAATTCCGTCTGTTATACATGAATAACATCACAGCTCCAATAGTAAGATTCAGACATTTTCAGATGTGATTAGTTTGTAAATGTACCTATATATGCATTTCTTACTTAAAAAAAAACACACCTGGTTTACTTAAAAACAGAATTGGATCAAGTTCTAAAAACTGTATATGAGTATATTTTACACTGCTTTTGCTGAATCCTTTCCTTAAATGTTTTGTAAACTAAAGTTTGTTCATTCTCAAAAAATTTTCAAAAGAAAAAATATTGTGCAGATAAAAGTTAGTGTAGATCATATGTCATCTTTATTTTATTTCCACATTTGATCTATATATGTATCCACTTAACAAGAAATTTTCTCATGTATAATAAAGATCCCAAATTTATGGAAGAAGTTACAGATGTAGCAAATGTAAAAATGTAACAGTGAACTGTGGACAAGGCACAATATTAATGTGAGGCAGTGGTTCTTCTGTACTTTCCGTACTGAAAAGCTCTTCTGTGATATTCTGGTCACTTACAGGGTTTTAGATCAGTTAACTTAATCACACAGAAATATTCAATGTCTTTGATCAAATAAAAGTCCTGCTTATTTAAGCAGGAAAACTAGCAATATAGACATTTTACAGATCTGTCATTACTTTTGCTTTAGCCACTAAAGATATGGTCAATTTTTTTTTAATGAAAAAGGTTTCACAGTGAGAAAAAAACTTATTTAGTTTGTTAAAAAAGACATATACTACATTTTTACCACATTTTTTTCAGCAGGACAGTAAGTGTATAGTGGGAAGGAAAGCTCATTTTAATTAAGTATGTCAAATTTCTGCTATAATACTGAATAGCCTGATTTATTTCTCTTTTCTTTATATAACGTCCTATGCTTTGTGAATGCAGGTTAAGATAAAAAAAACATGGAAGTTTTAAATTTAATGCAATCTTCCCATTGGTTAAATAATGCTTCCTATTTACTTACTATTCAGGATCAGAAACAAGGTCCAATGCTTTCATCACGTCTTCTAGAAGTGAGTCAGGTATGAATCCATTATCTGGAAAGAAAAAGGGGAACAACTTGGAATATGAGTTTATGTCAAGAAATGCTGGATGGGGAGGGGGATTCCATGATGGTGACAGAGTAGGCGGATGTTCCAACTGTCACCTCCCAGGACCAACCTGAAGTTATAACTAAATTTAAGAACAATCCTCGGCTTCTCTACCCCGTCCACTCCTCCTTCTTTCTCTCTTACCCTCCCGCAGCCAGTGGCTCAACTGGTTTGAGTGTTAGCCCTGAGCACTGATGATTAGAACATTGGCCCCAGATGGGGGCTGCCAGGTGGATCCCGGTCAGGGTGCATGCGAGAGTCTGTCTCACCATCTTCCCTCCTCTCACTTAAAAAAATAAAAAAAGAAAAGAAAAACCAACTTAGGACTAAATGAAGAGGAGTCCATAACCAAGTAGTCACAGAAGCCACATCAAGACTGTATAGGAAGAATAAAGATGTGAACATGGCTGTCCCTGCTCCCAGAAACAAGTGGCAGCTGAGCATCGAGAGGGACATCTCAGCTGCAGGGAGGTTTGCCATAAGAGGTGTAGGTCCTAAGCCCCAGGACAGGAGTACAAGCCTACAGTACCAGCCTAGAAGAGTTGCCCACACAGTATTTGGCAGTGAAAAGAGGCAAGGTTTCTCTGTGTAAGAAAGAAACAGGAGATCTCAGAGAAACATACACCCTCTTAAAGGGCAATACAGAAAATCTCACAGCCACTTACCCTGGGCTCAGGTAGAAGGAGGGCTGAGGGGACTAGAGCTGCTTGAGGAGAGTGTGGAACTGGAGGCACAGAAGCAGAACAGCAAAAAGTAAAGAGGTTCAAAAAGGCTGAGGAAACTCTAAAAGACCTCTGTGACAACATGAAGAGAAACAACATCTACATTATAAGGGTTCCTGAAGGAAAAGAGAATAAACAAGGGATAGAAGACTTGTTTGAAGAAATGATAGCTGAAAACTTACATAAATTGATGAAGGAAAGAGTCACACAAGTTTAAGAAGCACAGTGTTCTATTAAAGATGAACCCAAGGAGGACCATACCAAGACACAATATAGTTAAAATGCCAAAGTTAAGAAACAAAGAAAGAATACTAAAAGCTGCAAGAGAAAAGTAATTACCTACAAAAGAGCCCCCGAAAAGCTGATATCTTACTTTTGAACAGAAACATTTCAGGCCAAAGGGATTGGCAAGAAACATTCAGAGTGATATAAAACAAGAGCCTACAACCAAGACTATTCTACCCAGCAAAGCTATCATTTAAAATTGAAAGAGAAATAAACAGCTTCCAGGACCACACACACAAAAAAGGCTCCAGGAGCTCATTATCACCAAATCAGTACTGCAAGAAATGTTAAAGGGCCTTCCTATAAGAAGAGGAATGAAAAAATAGTAATAAATAAATAAAGAGAAAAAACGACTTCGTGATCGACCAGTAGATCGCTATCGACGTACTGAGCACCCCTGCTCTAAGTTGTTAGGTCATCTGGACTTTAGGAGAAAGAAACAGGTGTTGTTGGTGAACAGGAAGATGGCGATGGAGTAGGCGGATGTACCAACTTCCAACTCCCAGAACCAAAGTGTATTATAACTCAATATTAAGAACCATCATCTGGATAAACCAACTTTGAACTAAACTAAGTGGACCCTTCAACCAAGGAACACAGAAGAAGCCACATTGAGACTGGCAGGAATAGTGAAAATGCAAAGAGGGCTGCCCAGCTCCCTGGAGCAAACGGCAGCCCAGAGAGACCCGCATGGTGGGACAGTTTGGCGGAGAGGGAGGGACCTGGGTCCCAGGCACCAAGCCCTAGCCTGCAGTCCCAGAGCCTAGAAGAGGCGTTTGGACAGTATTGAGCTGTGAAACAAGTGAGGATACTGTTTGTGAGAAAGAGACAGTTTTCTCAGACCCAAGATTCGTTTTAAAGGAACAGTGCAGAAAACCTCTCCCACAACCACGCACCCGGGGCTCCGGGGAACGGGGACAGAGGAGAGGAACAGAGCAGCGGGAAGAGAGTGTAGACTGAAGGCATGGGGACAAACACTCTGAGGGACAGCCACCCTAACCCCTGGGCTAAGTCACTTCCCTAATCAAAAACGAATATTGCCTCTGGAACTAGCAATACCAGCAAAGGGAGACAGGACACTAGCCAAACAAGCTCTCCCGCGGCAATTAGAGCAGAGCTGCTTAGAGTGAGGGAGCTCCCTAGCCTACAGTATGGAGACTTAGGGCACTTCCTACTCTGCTGAGAGTTGCTGAAGGGTATGGTGGCGGCAGGGCGCTGAAACACGGTTCTGTCAGTGGGGGCGGAGGCCCAACTGGTGTGAGCTCGGTCTAGCCAAGCAGGGGAAGAGGCGACGCGTGAAAGCGGTCTGGCAGCTGCGGGCCCGCCTGTGACTGCACCGGCGGGGAAAAAACGAAAGGCCAGGAATGGGAAGAGATAAGCTCTGCAACCATGCACAAGCCGGCCCTGACCACGGGGATGGGGCTAGAACCAGGAACGGGTGGGTGCTCATGACTTAGCTAACGCTACTAGCCCCTCCCAGCCAGAGAAACCACGGTTTGCCATCCTGCATGCGCGAGCTGGCTCCGAATGCGGGGGCGGAGTAAACCCCAGACGAGCGCGGCTGAGCTCACGTCAGCAAACACGCCTGGCTCAATAAACCGCAGTTTGTGATCCTGCGTGCGTGAGTTGGTTCTGAACACGGGGGCGGGGTAGAGCCCGTAATGAGCGGAAGTCAGCGGCTGAGTGGACACCAGCCCGGCGCAATAAACCACGGTTTGCGACCCTGCACAGAAGAGCCCTGGCCTCCAGGGCGGGGCTAAAGCTCCGGATGGGCAAAGGCTCACAGCTGAGAGCACGTCAAAAGCCCTGCCCAATCCGCAAAACTGTGGTGAGCAGGCTCTTACTGTGGGTGCTGGGCGGAAGCCCAGAAACAGGCTGGGTCTGCAGCTGAGCAAAGGTGCTCACCTCTACGCTATCTGCTGAGGCTTGTGGCTTGAGTGAAAGGACCTGCTGTGGAGAAGAGGCGGAAATCACAGCAACAGCCACAGTGGGCCGGCGCTGGCAATGCCCATACCCAACCACATTAGGCAGCGGCAGAGGAAGTGGCAGGCCTGCAGACAGACCAAACATAGAGAACACAAAGGCAACACCTACTGGATTTCAGTGGCCACAACTTGCTTACACACAGACAAAATGGGCAGGCAGAGGAATGCAAACCAAATGAATCAAGAGAAATCCCCAGAGAAGGACCTGAAAAAACCAGATATAACCAAATTACCAGAAGCAGAATTTAGAATAATGATAGTTAGGATGTTCAAAGAAATTAGAGCAACAGTGGATAGTCATTATGAACACATAAATAGAGATATAACAAGTATAAAAAACGAAATTAAAATAATAAAAAAGAATCAGACAGAAATGACAAATACAGTATCAGAACTGAAGACCACAATGGAAGGAATTAAAAACAGGATGAATCACGCTGAGGATCGAATCAGTGAGTTAGAGGACACAATAAACAAAGGCACAGAAGCAGAGAAGAAAAAGGAAAAAAGACTCAAAAAATGTGAGGAAACTCTAAGGGAGCTCTGTAACAACATGAAGAGAAACAACATTCGCATCATAGGGGTGCCTGAAGAAGAGGAGAGAGGACAGGAAATGGAAACTTTGCTCAATCAAATCATAACAGAAAACTTCCCTAAATTAAGGCTGGGAAACATTCCACACGTTCAAGAAGCACACAGAACTCAATTAAAGAGAAACTCAAAAAAATCTACACCAAGACACATCATAGTTAAAATACCAAAGCTAATGGATAAAAAAAAAAATTTAAAGCTGCTAGAGAAAAAATGGCTATCACCTACAAAGGAGCCCTCATAAGGATGACAGCGGACTTCTCAACAGAAACACTTGAGGCCAGTAGGGAATGGCAAGATATAATCAAAGTAATGCAGAACAAGAACCTACAACCAAGACTATTCTATCCAGCAAGGCTAACATTTAAAATTGAAGGAGAAATAAAGAGCTTCCCAGACAAAGAAAGCCTGAAGGAATTCATTAAAACCAACCCAATTCTGCAAGAGATACTAAGGGGCCTCTTGTGAACAGTTTAAAGGGAGGAAAGAATAGAGCAAAAGAAGAATACAGCTTTAAAGAATAAAATGGCAATAAACAACTACATATCAATAATAACCTTAAATATAAATGATCCAATCAAAAGACATAGGGTAGCTGCGTGGATAAAGAAACAGGACACATATATATGCTGTCTACAAGAGACACACTTTAAAACAAAAGATGCAAATAGACTGAAGGTAAAAGAATGGAAAAAAATATTTCATGCAAATGAAAATGAAAAAAAAGCACGGGTAGAAATACTTATATCTGACAAAAATGGACTTTAAAACAAAGGCTGTAGTATGAGATAGAGAAGGACACTACATAATGATAAAGGGAACGATTCAACAGGAAGATATAACTATTATAAATATCTATGCACCAAATATAGAAGCCCCGTCATACATAAAGCAGACTTTGATGGATATAAAGGGCGAGATTAACAGCAATGCTATCATACTTGGGGATTTCAATACCCCACTAACAACACTGGATAGATCCTCAAGAAAGAAAATTAACAAACAGCAGACTTAAAGGATACACTAGATCAACTTGATTTAATAGATAGCTTCAGAACTTTTCACCCTAAAGCAGTACAATATACATTCTTCTTAAGCGCTCATGGTATGTTTTCTAGGATAGACCTCATGTTAGGACACAAAAGTGGTCTCAATAAATTTAAGAAGATTGAAATCATATCAAGCATTTTCTCTGATCATGATACCATGAGACTAGAAATTAACCACAAAAGAAAAACTGAAAAATACTCAAACACTTGGAAACTACATAGTACGATATGAAATAATGAATGGATTAACAATGAGATCAAAGAAGAAATAAATTAGTTTCTAAAAACGAATGATAATGAGTATACATCAGCTCAAAACTTATGGGACACAGCAAAATGGTACTGAGAGGGAAGTTTATTGCACTACAGGCATATCATAAGAAGCTAGAAAAAGCTCAAATAAGCAACCTGCCCCTGCGTCTAAAAGAACTAGAAAAACAACAGCTAATAAAACCCAGGACAAGTAGAAGGAAGGAAATAATAAAGATCAGAGTGGAAATAAATGACATAGAGGCTAAGGAAACAATACAGAGGATCAATGAAACAAGAAGCTGGTTCTTTGAAAAGGTAAACAAGATTGATGAACCTTTACCTAGACTCACCAAGAAAAAAAGAGAGAGGACTCAAATAAATACAATTAGAAAGGACAGTGGAGAAATAAAAACTGACACCACAGAAATAAAAAGTATTGTAAGAAAATACTATGAAGAACTCTATGCCAAAAAATTAGATAAGCTAGGTGAAATGGACAAATTTCTTGAATCATATAATGTTCCCAAAATCAATCTGGAAGAATGAGAACACCTAAACAGACCAATTACAACAAATGAGATCGAAACAGTTATCAAAAAACTCCCAACAAAGAAAAGTCCTGGGCCTGATGGCTTCACAAGTGAATTCTATATAATATTCGAAGAAGAACTAACTCCTATCCTCCTCAAGCTATTTCAAAAAATTTAAGAGGAAGGAAGACTTCCAAACTCCTTTTATGAGGTGAGCATAATTCTGATCCCAAAACCGGGCAAAGACAACACAAAGAAAGAAAATTATAGGCCTATATCCCTGATGAATTTAGACGCTAAAATTCTCAACAAAATATTAGTCAACCGGATCCAGCAATATATGAAAAAAATCATACACCACGATCAAGTGGGATTTATTCTGGAGAGGCAAGGCTAGTTCAATATTCGCAAATCAATCAATGTGATTCATCACATAAACAAAAGAAAGCACAAAAATCACATGATAATTTCAATAGATGCAGAAAAGGTATTTGATAAAATCCAGCACCCATTCATGCTCAATACTCTCAGTAAAGTGGGAATACAGGGAACATACCTTAACATGATAAAGGCCATATACGACAAACCCACAGCAAACATCATACTAAATGGACAAAAATTAAAAGCAATCCCCTTAAGATCAGGAACCAGGCAGGGTTGTCCCTTTTCACCACTTTTATTCAAAATAGTTCTGGAAGTCCTAGCTACAGCAATCAGAAAAGAAGAAGAAATAAAAGGCATTCAAATTGGAAAAGAAGAAATAATACTGTCATTATTTGCAGATGATATGATATTGTATATAGAAAACCCTAAAGTCTCAGTCAATAAACTACTGAACCTTATAAGTGATTTCAGCAAGGTGGCAGGATATAAAATTAATACTCAGAAATCAGAGGCATTTCTATATACAAACAGTGAACTGTCAGCAAAAGAAATTAAGGAAACAATCTTTTTCACTACTGCAGTTAAAAAAATAAAGTACCTAGGAGTATATTTAACCAAGGAGGTTAAGGACTTATACTCGGAAAATTATAAAACATTGATAGAAAAAATCAAGGAAGATACAAACAAGTGGAATCATATACCATGCTCATGTTAAGGAAGAATAAATATCATTAAAATGTCTATATCACCCAAAGCAATTTATAAAGTCAATGCAATACCAAGTAAAATACCAATGACATACTTCAAAGATATAGAACACATATTCCAAAAATGTATATGGAACCAAGGAAGAACACGAATAGCCTCAGCAATCTTATAAAGAAAAAAAAAAGCAGCAGGTTACACTCTTCCAGATATGAAGGTTTACTACAAGGCCATTATACTCAAGACAGCCTGGTACTGGCATAAGAACAGGCACATAGATCAGTGGAACAGAACAGAGAACCCAGAAATAAACCCACACCTTTATGGACAACTGATATTTGACAAAGGAGGAAAGAATATACAATGGAGTAAAGACAGCCTTTTTAACAAATGGTGTTGGGAAAATTGGACAGCTACCTGCAAAAAAATGAAACTAGACCATCAACTTACACCATTCACAAAAACAAACTCAAAATGGATAAAAGACTTAAACGTAATCCGTGAAACCATAAGCATCTTAGAAGAAAACATAGGCAGCAAGCTCTCCGACATCTGTAGCAGCAATATATTTGCCGATTTATCTCCACGGAGAAATGAAATAAAAGGCAAGATAAACAAATGGGACTATATCAAACTAAAAAGTTTTTGCACAGCTAAAGACAATAAGAACAGAATAAAAAGACAAACCACACAATGGGAGAACATATTTGACAGCACGTCTGATAAGGGGTTAATAACCAAAATTTATAAACAACTTATAAAACTCAAAACCAGGAAGACAAACAATCCAATCAAAAAATGGGCAAAAGAAATGAATAAAAATATCTCCAAAGAGGACATACAGATGGCCAATAGGCATTTGAAAAAATGCTCAACATCACTAATCATTAGAGAAATGCAAATTAAAACCACAATGAGATATCACCTCATACCAGTCAGAATGGCATTCATCAGCAAAACAACACTGAATAAGTGCTGGTGAGGATGTGGAGAAAAGGGGTCCCTTCTGCACTGCTGGTAGGAATGCAGAATGGTGCAGCCACTGTGGAAAACAGTTTGGAGATTCCTCAAAAAATTAAAATCAAACTGCCTTTTGACCCACCTATCGCACTTATAGGAATATACCCTAAGAACACCATAGCACTGTTCGAAAAGAAGAAATGCGCCCCCATGTTCGTGGCAGCATTGTTCACAATAGCGAAGATCTGGAAACCTCCCAAGTGTCCGTCAGAAGACGAGTGGATTATAAAGCTTTGGTACATATATACTATGGAATACTACTCAGCCATAAGAAATGATGACATCGGATCATTTACAACAAAATGGATGGACCTTGATAACATTATACGAAGTGAAAGAAGTAAATCAGAAAAAACAAAACAAAACTGAGAACAGCATGATTTCATACACAGGTGGGACATAAAAGTGAGACTATGAGACATGGACAAGAGAGTGGTGGTTACGGGGTTGGGGGAGGGAAGAGCGGGTGGGATAGGGAGGAGGGGAGGGGCACAGGGAAAATCAGACAAGATGACAGAGGATAATTTGACTTTTGGGTATGCAACACAATTGAATGATAAGATAATCTGGAGATGTTTTCATTGTACATATGTACCCTGATTTATTGGTGTCACCCCATTAAAATTAATTATAAAAAAAGGGAAAAACGATTAAGGATTATATGTTTAAAGAATAAAATAGCAATAAGTAAATAAATATATGTAATAATAACCTTAAGTATAAATGGATTAAATGCTCCAAACACAGGGTAGCTTCAGGGATAAGAAAACAAGACTTGTATATGTGCTGTTTACGAGAGACTCACTCAGAACAAAAGCTACACATAAGAGTAAAAGTGAAGGGATAGAAAATATCCCATGCAAATGGATATGAAAAAAAGAGGGCTGTGGTAGCGATATTTATATCTGACAAAATAGCCTTTAAAACAAAGGCTATATAGAAAGGGACAAAGAAGGTCACTGTATAATGATAACGAGAGCAGTCTATCAAGAGGATATAACCAGTGGAGGAATTCAAGGAATTTAACAACCAACTGGTTCTCTGCCCTAATGACCATTTTAAGTATAAAAAAAGATAGACCTAAAGGTAGTTTATTAATTTCTGCATTTAATACTTAAATAAGAACAATAACAGAGGCACACAAAACTAAATTAAGAGTTTTAAAATATTAATGAAAAAATATTAATACTAGACTAAAAACAACAAAAGTGTTATTTAAGATATTTCCAATGATAGCTTGTTACCCCCTGGTTGGCACTTTTGCTCTTTACTTTATATGTTTGTTTACTGAAGTAACAAATGCAAGGAAATTAAACTGTAGTATTTCATCAAAGGTAGAATATGTTTTATGGCATGAATAAATATTACAAGCATAGTTCTGTCCAATTGTTTTCACCTATGGACAGAATGATCAATACTACAGGCACTTAGAATATGCTGTTGAGCAGATGAATGTTAAAAAAAAAATGTAAATTTGTGATTTCCACATTGGGCAGTTGCCCAGGTGCCCACCGTAGAGAGAGAACCCTGATTACAAGTGCCATTTTTTAAAAATTAATTTTAATGGGGTGACATTGATAAATCAGGACACGTATGTGCAGAGAAAATGTTTCCAGGTTCTTTTGACATTTGGTTATATTGAGTACCCATCCCCACAAAGTCAAATTATCCTCCATCACCTTCTATCTGGTTTTATTTGTGCCCCTCCCCTCTCTCTACCCCTTCCCTCACCTCCTCCTCGCCACGAGTAGCCAGTACACTCTTGTTCATGTCTCTGAGTCTCATTTTTATGTACCATCTATGTATGGATTCATATAGTCCTTAGTTTTTTCTGATTTAATACTTCACTTAGTATAATGTTATCAAGGTCCATCCATGTTGTTACAAATGATCCGATGTTGATGTCATCATTCTTATGGCTGAGTAGTATTCCATAGTATATATGTACCAAGCTTTTTAATCCACTCGTCCTCTGACGAACGCTTAGGCTGTTTCCAGATCTTCGCTATTGTGAACAATGCTGCCATGAACATAGTGGCGCATTTCTTCTTTTCGAACAGTGCTATGGTGTTCTTAAGGTATATTCCTATAAGTGGGATAGCTGGGTCAATAGGCAGTTTGACTTTAAATTTTTTGAGGAATCTCCGTACTGTTATCCACAGTGGCTGCACCAGTCTGCATTCGCCCCAGCAGTGCAGAAGGGTTTCCTTTTCTCCACATCCTCACCAGAACTTACTCTGTGCTGTTTTGCTGAGGAGAGCCATTCTGACTGGTGTGAGGTGATATCTCCTTGTGGTTTTAAATTGCATTTCTCTAATGATTAGTGATGTTGAGCATTTTTTCATCTGCCTATTGGCCATCTGTATGTCCTCTTTGGAGAAGTTTCTATTCATTTCTTTTGCCCATTTTTTGATTGGATTGTTTGTCTTCCTGATGTTGAGTTTCATAAGTTCTTTGTAAATATTGGTTATTTACCCCTTATCAGACATATTGTCGAATATGTTCCCCCATTGTGTGGTTTTTTTTATTCTGTTCTTATTGTCTTTAGCTGTGCAAAACCGTTTTAGTTTGATATAGTCCCATTTCTTTATCCTGCCTTTTATTTCATTTGCCTGTGGAGATAAATCGGCTAATATTTTGCTGCAACAGATATCGGAGAGCTTACTGCCTATGTTTTCTTCTAAGATGCTTATGGTTTCACAGCTTACATTTAAGTCTTTTAGCCATTTTCAGTTTGGTTTTGTGAGTGGTGTAAGTTGATGGGCTAGTTTCATTTTTTTTGCAGGTAGATGTCCAATTTTCCCAACACCATTTGTTAAAGAGGCTGTCTTTACTCCATTCTCCATTCTATGCTCTTTCCTCCTTTGTCAAATATCAGTTGTTCATAAAGGTGTGGGTTTATTTCTGGGTTCTGTATTCTGTTCCATTGATCTATGTGCCTATTCTTATGCCATTACCAGGCTGTCTTGAGTACAATGGCCTTGTAGTATAACTTGATATCTGGAAGAGTGATACCTCCTGCTTTATTTTTTCTTTTTAAGATTGCTGAGGCTATTAGTGTTCTTTTTTGGTTCAAAAAATGTTTGGAATATGTGTTCTACATCTTTGAAGTATGTCATTGGTATTTTAATTGGTATTGCATTGAATTTTAAATTGCTTTGGGTAATATAGACATTTTAATGATATTTATTCTTCCTTAACATGAGCATGGTATATGGTTCCACTTGTTTGTATCTTCCTTGATTTCTTTTATCAATGTTTTATAATTTTCCGAGTACAAATTCTTAACCTCCTTGGTTAAATTACTCCTAGGTACTTTATTTTTTTGGCTGCCATAGTGAAGGGGAATTGTTTCCTTAATTTCTTTTGATGACAGTTCATTGTTGGTATATAAAAATGCTTCTGATTCCTGAGTATTAATTTTATATCCTGCCACCTTGCTGAATTCATTTATAAGGTCTAGGAGTTTTTTGACTGTCACTTTGGGGTTTTTTATATACAATATCATATCATCTGCAAATAATGACAGTTTTACTTCTTCTTTTCCAATTTGGATGCCTTTTGTTTCTTCTTCTTGTCTGACTGCTGTGTCTAAGACTTCCAGAACTATGTAGAATAAGAGTGGTGAAAGGGGGCACCCCTGCCTGGTTCCTGAACTTAAGGGGATTGCTTTTAATTTTTGCCCATTTAAGTATGATGTTTCCTGTGGGTTTGTCATAGATAGCCTTTATCATGTTAAGGTATGTTCCCTGTATTCCCATTTTACTGAGAGTTTTTATCATGAATGGGTGTTAGATTTTATCAAATGCTTTTTCTGCATCTATTGAAATTATCATGTGATTTTTGTTCTTCCTTTTGTTTATGTGATGAACCACAATGATTGATTTGTAAATATTGAACCTGCTTTGCCTCTCCAGAATAAATCCCACTTGATCATGGTGTATGATTTCTTTCATATATTACTGGATCCGGTTCGCTGTTATTTTGTTGAGAATTTTAGCATCTAAATTCATCAGGGATATAGGCCTATAATTTTCTTTCTTTGTGTTGTCTTTGCCTGGTATCGGGATCAGAATTATGCTCGCCTCATAAAAGGAGTTCGAAAGTATTCCTTCCTCTTGAATTTTTTGAAATAGCTTGAGGAGGATAAAACTTAGTTCTTCTTTGAATTTTTGGTAGAAGTCACTTGTGAAGCCATCAGGCCCAGGACTTTTCTTTGTTGGGAGTTTTTTGATAATTGTTTCAATCTCATTTGTTGTAATTTGTCTGTCTAGGTGTTCTGATTCTTCCAGAGTGATTTTTGGAAGTTTATATGATTCAAGAAATTTGTCCATTTCACTTAGCTTGTCTAATTTTTTGGCATAGAGTTCTTCATATTATTTTCTTACAACGCTTTGTATTTCTGTTGTGTCAGTTGTTATTTCTCCACTGTCATTTCTAATGTTATTTATTTGAGTCCTCTCTCTTTTTTTCTTTGTGAGTTTATTTAAAGGTTTATTGATCTTGTTTACCTTCAAAGAACGAGCTCCTGGTTTCACTGTTCCTCTGTATTGTCCTTAGCCTCTATGTCATTTATTTTCACTCTGGTCTTTATTATTTCCTTCATTCTACTAGTGTTGGGCTTTATTTGCTGTTGTTTTTCTAGTTCTTTGAGATCAGTGGTTCTAAACCTGGGTTCTATCGAACCCTAGGGGTTTGATGAGTCGGTCTCAGGGGTTCAGGGAAGCCTCTGCCGTGGAGGTAAAGACACACTTGTGTAAAGTCGTGATGACACGCCCCGCTTGGCCATCACTTGCTGCAGAAGATCACGTTACATTGCTTAGCCAATCAGTGCTGCGGGGAATTTAGTGTGCGCAGTAGGCAACGGCTGTCATAGTTGTACGTCATGTGGTTTCTGTCTTAATATTTTAATCCATACTAAATATGTCGAGCAAAAAAAGAAAGTGGTCGGACGAATATGTACAACATGGATTCACATGTGTCACGGAATGGGTTGGGAGTCAGCGTTCTACCTGCATGATATGCAATGCCAAGTTGAGCAAATCTAGTCTCGCCACGGCAAAACTAAATTTGGAAAAAAAATTCATATTTTATTTATCACTAAAGAAGGGTTTGGTGAATATGCATATGAAACTGGTGGGTTTGGTACCTCAAAAAAGGTTGAGATTCACTGTTTTAGATGCAGTGTCAAGTTGCTTATTTGAGCTTTTTCTAGCTTCTTATGGTATGCCTGTAGTGCTATGAAGTTCCCTCTCAGTATTGCTTTTGCTGTGTCCAATAAATTTTGAGTTGATTTATGCTCATTCTCATTCATTTCTAGAAACATTTTTTATTTCTTCTTTGATCTCATTGTTAATCCATTCATTATTTCATATCGTACTATGTAGTTTCCAAGTGTTTGAGTATTTTTCAGTTTTTCTTTAGTGGTTAATTTCTAGTTTCATGGCATTGTGATCAGAGAAAATGCTTAATATGATTTCAGTCTTCTTAAATTTATTGAGACCACTTTTGTGTCCTAACATGTGGTCTATCCTAGAGATTGTACCATGAGTGCTTGAGAAGAATGTATATTGTACTGCTTTAGGGTGAAAAGTTCTGAAGCTATCTATTAAATCAAGTTGATCTAGTGTATCCTTTAAGTCTGCTGTTTGTTAATTTTCTTTCTTGAGGATCTATCCAGTGATGTTAGTGGGGTACCGAAATTCCCTACTACTATAGTATTGCTGTTAATCTCGCCCTTTATATCCATCAAAGTCTGCTTTATGTATGTCGGGGCTCCTATGTTTGGTGTGTAGATATTTATAATGGTTATATCTTCCTATTTAATTGTTCCGTTGATCATTATGTAGTGTCCTTCTTTATCTCTTACTACAGTGTTTGTTTTAAAGTCCATTTTGTCACATATAAGTATTGCTACCCCGGCTTTTTTTTCATTTCCATTTGCGTGAAATATTTTTTTTTCATTCTTTACCTTCAGTCTATGTGCCTCTTTTGATTTATGGTGTGTCTCTTATAGACGGCATATGTATGGTTCCTGTTTCTTTATCCACGCAGCTACCCTATGTCTTTTGATTGGATCATTTAATCCATTTGCATTTACAGTTATTATTGATATGTAGTTGTTTATTGCCATTTTATTCTTTAAAGCTGTATTCTTCTTTTTGCTATATTCTTTTCCCCCTTTGAACTGTTCACAACAGGCTCCTTAGCATCTCTTGCAGAATTGATTTGATTTTAATGAATTCCTTGAGGTTTTTTTTTTGTCCAGGAAGATCTTTATTTCTCCTTCAATTTTAAACGTTAGCCTTCCTGGATAGAGTAGTCTTGGTTGTAGGTTCTTGTTCTGCATTACTTTGAATATATCTTGCCATTCCCTTCTGGCCTCGAGTGTTCGTTCCTGTTGAGAAGTCCGCTGTCATCCTTATGGGGGCTCCTTTGTACGTGATAGTCTTTTTTTCTCTAGAAGCTTTTAAAATTTTCTCTTTATTCCTTAGCTTTCATATTTTAACTCTGATGTGTCTTGGTGTAGAATCTTTGGGTTTCTCCTTACAAGTGCCATTTTAACAACCAGCTCACCAAACTCAACAAAAAATTATGTATCATCAGTCCTGCTGAATTGATGCAAACTAGCTGAATCCCATCACTGGATATAACCATTGTAAATATTTATACAAACAATATAGAAGCATCTAAATATATGTAGCAGATTTTTATGAACATAAAGGGAGAGACTGGTCTTGGCCGGTTTGCTCAGTGGATAGTGCATTGGCCCAGCATCTGGATACCTCAGGTTTGATTCTTGGTCAGGACACACAAGGAAAGCTACCATCTGCTGCTCTCCCTTTTCCTGTCCCACTCCCAGAGCCAGTGGCTAGATTGGTTTGAGTACCCCTATGTTGCTAAGGATAGCTTGGTTGGTCTGAGCACATCAACCTCAGATGATAAAAATGGCTCAGTTGATTTGAGCATTGGACCCAGATGCAGGTTGCCAGGTGGATCCTGGTCAGAGTAAATGTGGGAGTCTGTCTCACTATTTATCCTCCTCTCACTTAAACAAATCACATGATGATATAATAGATTCAGAAAAAGCATTTGATTAAATTCAGCACCCATTTATGACCAAAACTCAGCAAAGTGGGAATACAGGGAACATACCTCAACATAATAAAGGCCATATATGACAAACCAACAGCCAACATTGTACTCAATGGAAAAAAAATTAAAAGCAATTCCCTTTATATCAAAACAAGGCAGGGGTGTCCCTTTTCACCACTATTATTTAACATAGCACTGGAAGTCGTAGCCACAGCAATCAGACAAGGAGAAATAAAAGGCATTGAAATTGAAAAAGAAGAAGTAAAACAGTCCTTATTTGCTGATGACGTGATACTGTATATAAAAAACCCTAAAGCCTCAGCCAAAAGACTATTAGACCTGATAAATGAATTCAGCAGGGTGGCAGGATATAAGATTAATATTAAAAAATCAGTGGATTAGTTTTTAGATTTATTCATTTTTATTATTTTATAAGAGAGGAGAGAGGAAAGAGACAGAACAGGGGGAGGAACAGGAAGCATCAACTCCCATATGTGCCTTGACCAGGCAAGCCTTGGCTTTCGAACTGGTGATCTCAGCATTCCAGGTCAACGCTTTTTCCATTGTGCCACCACAGGTCAGGCAAAATCAGTAGCATTTTTATACACCAATAATAAACTTTCAGAAATAGAAATTAAAGAATTTAATCCCATTCACTATAACAGCAACAACAAAAATAAAGTACCTTGAAATAAATTTAACCAAGGAGTTAAAAGATTTGTATTTGGAAAGTTCTGAGGCATTGAAATAAGAAATCAAGGATGATAAAAACAAGTGGAAGCATATACCATGTTCATGGATAAGAAGAATTAACATTATTGAAACGTCCATACTACCTAAAGCAATCTATAGATTCATGCAATTCCGCTTAAAACACCAATGGCACACTTCACAGATCTAGAACAAATATTTCAAAAATGTATATGGAAGCAACCAAAAAAGAACTCAAATAGCCTCAGCAATCTTGAAAATAAAGAACAAAATGGGAGGTATTACACTTCCTGATATCAAATTTTACTACAAAGCTACTGTAATTAAAACAGTGGCATAAGAACAGATATACAGATCAATGGAACAGAATAAAAACCCAGAAATAAACCTATGCCTTTATGATTAATTCATATTTGATAAAGGAGGTAAGAGTATACAATAAAGACAGTCTCTTTAATAAGTGGTGTTGGAAAAATTGGATAGGTGCATGCAAAATAAAATGAAACTAGACCATCTAATATAAACTCAAAATGCATAAAAGATTTAAATGTAAGTCAAAAAAGCATAAAAATCCTAGACAAAAACAGAGTCAGTAGGGTCTCAGACATTTCATGAAGCAATTTTTTTTTCTTTTTCTTTTTTTTACAGGGACAGAGAGAGAGTCAGAGAGAGGGACAGATAGGGACAGACAGACAGTAATGGAGAGAGGTGAGAAGCATTAATCATTAGTTTTTCATTGCCGTTGTAACACCTTAGTTGTTCATTGATTGCTTTCTCACATTTGCCTTGACCGCGGGCCTTCAGCAGAACAAGCAAACCCTTGCTAGACCCAGCGACTTTGGGTCCAAGCTGAGGAGCTTTTGCTCAAGCCAAATGGGCGCGCGCTCAAGCTGGCGAGCTCAGGGTCTCGAACCTGGGTCTTCCGCATCCCAGTCCGACGCTCTAGCCACTGCACCACTGCCTGGTCAGGCTCATTAAGCAATATTTTTGCCGACATATCTCCTTCGCCAAAGAAAATAAAGGACAAAATAAACAAATGGGACTATATCAAACCAAAAAGCTTTTGCACAGCAAAAGACTCCATTAACAAAATAAAAAAGACAACCCACTCAATGGCAGTATATATGTGCTCATACATCTGATAAGGGTTTAATAAATCAAAATTTATAAATAACTTCTAAAACTTAACACCAGGCAGGTAAACAATCCAATTAAAAAATGGGCAAAGGATCTGAATAGACACCCTCCAAAGAGGACATACAGATGGAGAATAGGAATATGAAAAAACTTTCAACGTCACTAATCGTTAGAGAAATGTAAATTAAAACCACAATGAGATATCACTTCACATTTTCCACAGTGGCTTTTATTCACAAATGAACAAATCACAAGTGCTGGCAAGGGTGTGGAGAAAAGGGAACCCTCCTGCACTGATGGTGGGAATGTAGACTTCTGCAGCCACTGTGCAAAACAGTATAAAGCTTCCTCAAAAAATTAAAAATGGAATTGCCTTTTGACCCAGTTATCCCACTTTTAGGAATATATCCTAAGAATATCAAAGCATGAACTCAAAAGAAGATATGTACCCCCATGCTTACTGCAACATTATTTATAATAGCCAAGATCTGGAAACTGCCCAAGTGTCTGACAGTGGATGAGTGGATAAAAAAGCTGTGGTATATACACACAATAGAATACCACATGACTGTGAAATGAAGAAAATATTACCATTTGCTATGGCATGGATGGACCTGGATATTATTACGCTAAGTGAAATAAGCCAGGCAGAGAAAGACAAACTACATTTGATCACACTTATATGTTGAATCTAATGAACACAATAAACCATGATACAGAATAGAAACACAGGCAGGGTCACAGGAAACAGATGGACAGCTCTCAGAAGGAAGGAGGATAGAGGTTGGGGTCAAAGAAGGGGATAGTTTAGCCAAATTATATGTACATAACACACATATATATAGACAACAGGGTAGCAATTCCCAGAGGAAAAGGGGAGATGGAGGTGGGTGGGGGGTGGGGGGAGAGGAAGGAGTATAATGGAAATGAAAAGAGACTGCATGAGGCAAGGGGGGCATGATGTGGGGCGTAGAGGATGTTACATTGAGTGGCACACTTGAAACCATGTCAACACAATAAATTTAAAATAATAAAAATAAAAAAGGAAATGCTATTACCGTTAATACTATTCCAATGAAAAATAACATATAATAGATACAAAAATTAAGGAACAGCTTATTAAGTTTATTTTAGGTAGAAGGCCTATTGTTATTAGACAGTTTTCTTGGGCACATAGGCAAGGATTTATTTTCAAGGTTAGTTTCTGAGAACTCAAAGGAAAACTTAAAGCCAAATTGCTTCTTAAAACAGGCTTACAAATTTAAATGATAAAAGTTTTTTCAAACTTAATTATAAGAAATATTTAGTAATTTGATGCATCTTTCAACAAACAATACGAACCTTTCAATTCCACTTAAGAATCAAGTTAGAATAATTCTTTATCAATAAATTCCTTTCATCACAATGTTATTTAACTTTTGAAGACTATTAATGATCCACCAATATTCAGATACTGACAATATAAGATCAAGAAAAGATATCCTTATAACAATATTAGTTAAATAAAAGTCTATCTGAGAAAATGTCAAAGTTGAAGTACAGAGTAGAATCAAATATTGATAAAAACTAGCTAATAAAAAATATTCCTTTTCTTGGGCTTGATGAGGAAATAGCACTGGCAAATGGCTCTAACTCTCATAAAGCAATGGAACGTGACACACACAAAAAATGGAGCCTGGGTTCTTCTACCCATTTACTCATTCTTGTCTCAACTCTAAACCAACTTCTTACACAGTATCCTTTTCATGGATTAGATGCTTTCAAAGAATCTTGTCATGGACAACAAGATGTCCAAAAGCCCTACTTCCATAACCATAAAACAGAAAAAAGTGTAGTTGCTCCTTCAGGATGTGGCATGTACTCTCTCTCTGTCAGAAAGGGACTAAAGTAGTTATAATTTTAACCTCTTAAGCAGATATTTATCTATTTGAAGACAGATTGCCCTTGACTAAAAGGCTAAGACTCACATAGGATAATTAAAAATGTTTTTAAAAGTGAAGGTTTAGAATAATTCCAATTTGTCAAGTTACCAATAGTTTGAGGTACAGCAAATAAAGAACTTCGACTGACCCTGGTGGGTGGATCAGTGGATAAAGCATCCACCTGGCATACCAATATCATATGTTCTATTTCTGGCCAGGACACACAGGAGAAGCAATCAATGAGTGCACAACTAAATGGAACAACTAAGTGGAACAATGAGTTCATGTTTTTCTCTCTCTCAAACAAATGGAAATCAACAAAAGCTTGTATCATGCTCCATAAGCCTAACTTGGAAGAGTTTAAAATAGAAAAAATAATTTGTTTTGTTTACTTAATCAGAGCACAAAGCTCAGCATTTCTAAATGTAAAGCAGGTTTCATTTGGCCACTAACAGGCAGGAACAATTATCTGGAAATGTTTCTGTGCTTGCGGGCTATCATGTATACCCACTTAACTTGACAGAAGCAGTGTGTATTACCTTGTTCTTCAGGAGCACTGAATGGCCGCAGCTTTATTTGTTCTTCCCAGAACCTGAGACTCAGCTCCCACTTCCAGATAAGCTAATTGGTAGGATAAAGACATGGACAACAGCTAGGAAAACAACAGTACCCTTCTTAAACATCACCTCAAGCTTAACTATTCCAATACATTATTAAGGTACCTGTGAGAGTTACGACTTGTAAACACTTTCTAGAGTACAACAATAACTATACTGATCCAGTGACTCTTCATTTTGTACATACAGTATTTTAAAACTAGAGATTGTAATACACAATAGTTTTCTCAATACCTCAAAGACATTAGCCAAGATTAAAAGAGATTTGGAAACTGCTTATGTCTTTGAAACATTTATTTTGAATATTCTTTAATCATACCTATCAGAAAAGATTCTTCATAAAATTTTTGAAAGAGAACAGAATCATTAAGACTAATACCAGATGAAACTAGTGTTTTAGTCAACTGACTCTTTAGAGAATATGGAAATAAAGACACAATTATGATAAAGACTTCAATACACAGCAAAAAACAGCAGAGGAAATATAAGAGAACACAATTGGTTGACTAGTCAGCAGACATAAAAAAACACTAAAAGAAAAAGTAGATTTGAATGCATGGGTAAGTTGACTGACCACATGAATACAACATGAGCTTTACAGGGTTGAAAGCACAGAGGAACGAGGACTCTAAGACGGGGAGAACTAAAGCCGGCACAGCAGCTACGATAGTAAGTAGCTTTTGTGTGAATATTAGGATACAGTTAAATCAAGAGCTAGAACTTAATGCCATTTGTTTTAGTCAAATAATTAATAGTTATTTTATTCTTACTAAGTGTTATACTTTATACAACTATTATAATAAAGAATTAATATAACTCTATTGAAAAAAGTATGTGACTTGTGCCCCTAGGCAAAGTTAAGACACCCTGTTTCAGCTTTCCTTGGTCTCTCTGCCTTAGTATTCCTGCAGGTTTGCTCAGCTGACTTCCAGGGGATAAGGAGCTCCTGGATGGCAGGGATTACATGGGTTCAGGCCTACCACAGTGTCTGACACAAGTAACTACTCAATAACATGGGTTACATTTAATTATTCAAGCTAATCCTCACTTCAAGCTTCAACAAACTATTCTGTTCAGGCACCAAGGTTTTTCAAAAACAGCTTTGTGAATTGAATGTATAAAGTTCAGAAATAAGTGAGTAGTTAATTTATGGCCTGTCCTGGAGAACTACTTGTATCATGTGATAGGAAAACAACAAAACAGATAAAACATGGTGGCAGGATACAGAAAAACCATGGCTGGAGCATCAAGAAAGAAACAGTGATGCAAGGTGAAGAATAATGAGGATAAAGGGAGGAGGGGGAAGCAGCAAAAGGACAGGCAGGGAAATACAGTGCTACCTTGACACATGAGTTTAATTCATTTCATGGCCGAGCTGGTAACTCAATTTGGTCCTGTGTTAAATCGAATTTCCCCATTTAAATTAATGGGAATGCAATTAATCCATTTCAGCCCCCAAAACCACACACATTTTTTGTTTCATATGCTTTTAAATAAGAAAATGTACTTTATAAATAACAAACACACACACACATACATAATAAGAGAATGTAAAGAAATAAACTGGTTTATGAAGTGTATTTACCTTCAAGGTTTGGTGAAGATATTGGTGGAGGGGGAAGATACATTAGCATAACAATGGCCCTTCCAAAGCAGGAAGGTAATCAGAAATTTCACAGAGAGCTGCCAGCGCCATTTTTAACAATAAAAGTGAGCAAACTCAGAAAATACAAATTTTACAAACTCATTTACCCAACAATCACCATTTTCTTCACTGACTTTTGGCTTTTTTGCCACACTTTCCTCGCTTTCACTTAGAGGCTGTTTCAATAAAAATCTTTCCATGGAAGTTTATTTCTTCCTCCCTTTCAGAACATTTGGCAGGCTATCTAGTGGTGGGTGGTGGAAGCAGGTGATTCAAATATCTGCTCGTGACTTAAAGCAAAAAGATCCCGCAAGTGACTGCTAGTCTCTCAAACTGCTGGTGATTTAAAGTGTTCATGTGTCAAGGTACCACTGTAGTATCATTTAAAAGAAATTTAAAGGAAGACTGAATTAAACAAAAGGCTATTTCTAGATAATGTCTAAGGACTGATGTAACTAAAACAATCTATCAGTAAAATTATTCTTAAAGATTAAAAGATGTAGCACAATGAAACCAGAGACAAAAGATGGCTCTCAATATACAGGGGTGGGCAAAAGTAGGTTTACAGCTGTGAGTATAGAAAACACAGAAGTTATTCTTGTATTATTATTTATTAATCATTGTATTATTTATTTTTTATAACTATTATTATTTATTAATGATTGTATTATTTATTTTTTATAACTATAAAGCTACTTTTGCCCACCCCTGTATTTTAGCTACTTTAAAAATAATATTTAAAGGGCTCCTTTTTGATCAAACTATGTATTCTTCACTCAAACAGGGTTGACTTCCGAGATGTAATTCTACAAGGGAGATAAAATAAAAGAGAGAGAAGAACACAAATGAAAAAGCCCATTAGGTGTAGTGTGAAAACCTGTGGCTATCATTTCAAATTCTATTTATGTAGAATTCTGTGTCTTTGGATACTACTAAGTAAGCTCCATACCACAAATTTTTGAATTTTTTAATAAAACAACAATATGGTCAACTTATTGAGTATTTGAATAATGATGTAAAGTAGATATTAAGTCCATTTCACAGATAAGAAAACTGAGGTTAGAAACTTGCCTAACATCACATAGTTAATGAGTACCAGAGGTGATGTTTATTTGAATCCAGGCTTCTGATAACCAACTAGAGCACTTTTAGCTCTCAAGGAATTACAAACTATCACAAGGCTGGTTTTCTTAAGAACAAAATGGTAAAAGCCTATCTCCTAGGTTTAAGGTAAGATTTTAAGGAGACCATACATGAAAAGTGCTTTATATATTGTACATTCCATGAAAAGGCAGACATCATTATTATTTTTAGACAGGCCCCCACTTATAAACAGGTTTATGTTTCAAAAGATCAATTAATTCACCTGCTTAGAAAACTGGAAATGTAGTTTCACAGCCACAATGCTATAAATGGTGATTAGCCTGTACAAGTCCATTTAATTCATTCTATGCTTAAAGCATAGTGCAAACAGTACTATTACAGGTCTACCTAAATGTCAGACACATGGGTCGCTGCCAGGGTGGGGGCAGCCAGGCAGAAAAATAATCATGGGTACCAGAGTTCAAATTATCTTTTCTTCAGCTTCCCTCTAGGTCAATTTTTCTACAAATATTTTGAATAGGATGACAAAGAACAATTGTCCCTAAAACAACTTCTGCTAAATGGAAAGAACTGCTAGTATATTAAGTGTTCTGAGACAGCCTGATTTGTTTAAATCTTGCAACAAGAGCATCTATATTTGGGGGAAAAAATGAAATTAGATTAGGAAATTAGGTTCTAAGTGACTAAAAACACTAAATATGGAAAAATTTTTAATCCTTTTACTTAGAGTAAACTATATATAGCTAAACCAAAACAGTGAGATTCAGATAAAAAAAAAGTGGCATTTATTTTCTCCATGATAAGTCATATATAAAAGATACCTTTTCTGAGGTGGCTGAAACAATTTTACTTGCTCTCTTCATAATTAATTCAGCTTGGAGTCCTGCTAAGTTGTCACACAAAACTATATAGATGAAAACCATTTCATTTAATCAGTAACTTTCTCTAGTAAGAATAGGGTTTAGTTTTATGTGTATCTATAAGGACTCAATTCTGAAAAATTGCCACTGATTATTAATAGTTTTAGTATTGGAATTATAAGATATTCTAACTTTCATTGCAAATTCGTAGAAAAAAACTGAATAGTACAAGCCTGCTATCTCATTTAATGATCAATTTTGTTTTGGAAAAAGTAAACTAGCATACAAACACACTTACTATTTGGGATAACTGTATCCAACTTTTAAAAACTTAGTTTTACTATCTTTGCCTTCATAATGGATTTTTTTAAAATCAGCATTCTTTCATTAGCTTTTTGAAGTTCAGGTCTTCTATCTGTGAATATTCCTTGCTCTGAAAGCATTTATTTATGCCTTTATTCAATAAATTATTATCATCTAAGATATTTTTTTATTTTTTATCATCTAAGATATATATATTTTTGTATTTTTTCAAAGTGAGAAGCGGGGGGCAAATGGGGGGAGGCAGACAGACAGACTCCCACACGTGCCTGACCGGGATCCACCGGCAATGCCAACCAGGAGGCATTGCTCGGCCCCTCTGGGGCATTGGTCTGCTGCAACTGGAGCCATTCTAGTGCCTGAGGTGGAGGCCATGGAGCCATTCTCAGCACCTGGGCCAACTTTATTCCAATGGAGCCTTGGCTGCAGGAGGGGAAGAGAGAGACAGAGAGGAAGGAGAGGGGGAAGGGTGGAGAAGCAGATGGGCGCTTCTCCTGTGTGCCCTGGTCAGGAATCAAACCCAGGACTTCCACATGCCAGGCCGATGTTCTACCACTGAGCCAACCAGCTAAGATCTTTTGATCATTTCCTTGTATTTTCCCTTTCTCAAGAAAGTCATTCACTTAGTTTCAATTTCAGTTCTAAAATGTTCACCAATGACACAAATGTAGGGGTATCCAAAAAGGCAGATCACATGGAAACCATATTTGGTTTTGGAATGGTTTATGGTGGTTACACTGGGATAAGAGTATGCTTATCTTAGACAATTACTTCAAGTCAAATTAAGCAGCACAATAAAGAACTGACTGAAGTCTCTGGGAAGATACTCAGTTTATCCATCTGCCATCCTACATACTTATCTTATAATATTCCATTCTGGGAGGATTCTATGTCTCATACTGTAATTAATTTTAGTATGGGTAGAAACGTGTCCTGAAACAGAGCATTTATATGTACATGTTTATGACTGCAAAGTGGTACTCTCCATTGGCATATGAAGTATATAAAAGGTGAGCATCTCAAAGGCGGTTGGAGATAGCAGGAAAAAAACATATACCTTAAATAAATCCTTAAGAGAATATGGCACAGGAAACTGCTCAACTCTTTCTCTGAAATACACTTCTTTAAAATACAAATCCAATCCACCATTAATTTCCTTGGTTATTCAAATAACCTCTTGCCTCTTGCATCACTTCTATTAGTAAACACTACAAATTATTTTTCTTCTTCTCTGTCTTCCAACTCAAGTCAAACACTTTGCTGGCTATTTCATGTATATAAATTGCTATCTCCCATCTGTATTCATACATATAATTTACTTTTTGCCTCCATTTGCCAACGCAATACTTCCCTTCTCAGGTCTTTTTAACAGCTCGCTGAGTAATCTAAGCTCACTATAATCACAACATTTCTTTGAATCTTACACTATTAACATCAATTTTATTTTCATATTAACTTGCTTTAGTTTCTGATAACTGTCCATTAGGAAGTTTGACCCTTAGCTCAAAATATATTAAATACATTTAAAAATAGAAATGATTTTTTTATTTCTTATTTTTTTTTTCCATCAAGGAATTCAAAAGTGGCAACAGAATCATTGATCCATGATATAGTTCAATGTGCTTCATACAGTAATGACTCAAAGCCGTTGATTTACTCTAAGGCTAATTTGATTCAGTAGTTAATATCTTCTACTTCCTACCTATAGATTTAGAATGCAATGCTGCCTAGAGTAAACAGCTAAGTGTAGTGCAAGTTGATGCTTCTCTCTCTCGCCCCCTTCCCTCTCTTTCTTTCTCTCAAAAAACAATGGAAAAAATAAAAAAAAGAAGAAAAAATGTTACCTAGAGTTTAAAAGATTATTCATGCATGCTTCTTAAATTAGGGAAAAAGCATAGTGAAAGAAGCCAACTCAAAGTGAAATCAGCAATATGAGCACCAATAAAATTGAGGTGTAGAGAGAGGAACTGACACTCATGAAAAACCTATTGCGTTTTAAACAGGGTCCTTTCCACAACATAATTCATCTTCATGACTCTAAGAAGTAGGTATGGTTATTCTCATTTGATATATAAGAAAACAGATTTATAGACCTAAAGAGACACTGCTACTAAATTGTAAGAGAAAAGACAGTCACGTGCCATATAACAACAGCACATATGATGGTGGTCCCATAAGCTGTTAATGGAGCTTAAAAATTTTTATTGCCTAGTGAAGTGATGTAGTAGCTGTCCTAATATCAGAGCACAACATGTTACTCATGTTTGTGGTGATGCTGGTGTAAACAAACCTATTGCACTGCCAGTTATATAAAATTATAGCATATACAATTACAGTAGGAGGCATCCCATCTAGGATTGTATAAGTACACTCTACAATGTTTGTACAAGGATGAAACAGAAATAGTCTAATGACGCATTTCTCAAGTTGTATAGTCATTTTTAAGTAGCACATGACTATTCCTAGAAGTCCTATAACTCAAATTTTCAGATGAAAAGAGATCTTCTAGAGTAACAAGTTTCATGATAGAATAATGTGCATTCATAAAGATAACTGAGTCCATCAGGAGTTCATAAGGATTTCATGATCCAACAACTTAAATTTCTACATAGTAATTTAAAATGGAATTTAAGATATAAGGAGGTTTTAAAGTTATATTGGAAAAGTCAGTGACTTAGTTATTATACTTTAGTTATATTATAATTAACAAGTATACAAATACAAGGTGTCAAAACAACTTAGTTAACAATGGACATTGTTAAAATATATAAGTGAATTTTTCAAAAGTGTCCTTATTAGTAATAGGTAGAATAGCTAAGCTCAGGCTCAAAGAAAATCATAAAGACGATTTATATTATTCTTTCATAACTTCCTGTCACAATCAATTTTATCAAAATATTCTGAAGAGTGACATCAGCAATATGGAGGGCTTGGAGGCCCCAGTACTTACCTCCAACATGAAAACAATAACAACAATAATAATAAACAAATAAATACAAACTGAAGAAAACCAGTATAGAGCAGCTCTGGACTACAAAGAAAAGCAAAAATCCTACAGACTTAAGATTGAGGAAGGCTGTATAGAAAAGTACATGAAACACATTACCTGTGTCACCCGTTACCCCAGTCGAGAGCACACTGGAACTGGGAGGGGTCCCCTCAGAAGAAGTTCACCACAAGGGCAAATAAAGAACCCCAGCAAGCCACATTCTGTTATAGAGGCAGCATCCTTTGCTACAGAGGTCTCTCACAGTCTTCACCAATGCTGACCCCCGCTGACAGGGCTACCCAAAGCACCCTCATCTTCCCCCTTCCCTATATTTACTTTCAGAGGCTGGCACTATCATTGCAGTGACACCTGCCTTTCAGGGGCCCCAGTCACTGATGTGCCCTGATCTCAGGGACGGGGCACCACAGCACCTCACCATACAGGGGCAGAAGTTACCACTGCTCTATGTTCCACATCTGGCCCCAGATCTCAGCTCTGTCCCATCATTATCAGGGCAGTGTCTGCTGCCTCGAGCCTCACCCATCATGTCTTAGATTGCAGCTCTGAACCATCACCACTAGGCGGTGCTGCCACTGCTCTAAGCTAAGATCCTGACACATGGCTTCACCAGACTACAGCTGGGACCATGTTGCTGCTGACCTGTGACTGCTTCACTGGGGCCAGTGATGAGACTCTGACCATCATCCCCAGACTGTGCTGCTCCTGCATCTTGCCACCTGGTCTCAGTCTATCACTGTACCTTATCATCTCAAGGCCTATACCACTGTTGCATCCCTGTATGCTGGCCAGAGTCATCACAGTGAAGCCCTTAGATCAAGTCCCTGTTCCGTGGAAGATCTGTGCATATGGGCATCCCAAGACACCAGTACTAAAGCCTCAGCAAATGCACCTGGGCCCCGCGACTGGACAGTGTGGTAGTTCTGCATGTACCTGATTTTAGGACCCTAGATCTGACACTGTTCTATGCCAGCAGCAAAGGTTTTATCTGCTAGAACTTCCCATGAGCAAAAGGAAGAACAGAAAGACCTCAGCAGCTTTACATTTTGAGAATCCCAACAGTCCTACCTGCCTCTATTACCCACAGGACCACTAAGGTATTTGCCAACAGAATATCCCTGCAGTATAGCCAAAGTCAACCTCAGCCTACTGCACAGATACTATACCAGTGTGTGCTATCTCAAGACCAAAGACACTATATCCAACCAATCTGGCCCCCCTAGAGCCTTCTCCAGATAAAAGACTTTTCCCACTGAAGCCAGCCCCAAAAGGCTATACAAGGTGATTGCAATCTAAGTGCTCATATATCAGTGAAAACTCATCAGAAGCACAAAAAAGCAAGGTACATGATACCAGCAAAGAAACAGTATAATTTTCTTTAAAAATAAACAAACAAACAAAAAGTCCCCAAATGATAGAGATTTGCTAGTATTTAAAATAAAATTCAAAGTAATTATTTTAAGGAAGCTTAATGAGATGCAAGAGAACACAGATGGACAACTCAATGATCATGAAATACATGAACAAAATGAGAAGTTTAACAAAGAAATAAAAATCACAGTAAAAAACTAAACAGAAATTCTCAAACTTAAGAATACAATGAATGAAATAAAATATCCAAAAAGCAGCAGCTTCAAGAGCAGCTCACTCAGACAGAAGAATCCATGAGCTTGAAAACATATATCTGAATATTATTTATCACTGGAGAACAAAAAATTAGAATAAAAAAGAGTGAAGAAAGTCTAAGTGAACCGTGGGGCACCATAGAGAATAAGCATATCTGCATTATGGAGTGCTGGAAGTACAAAAGAGGGAGAAAGTAACAGAAAACTTACTTAAAGCAATAATGACTGAAAACTTCCCAAATGTGGAGAGTGATATGGCTGTCCAGGTATAGCAAACTTAAAGATTTTCAGCCCAAATCTTTTCAACCCAAAGAGATCTTTGCCGAGTAACATTATCAACATGCGCTCAAAAATCAAAGACAAATGGAAAATTTTGGAAGCAGAAAGAGAAAAATATTCACTACATAAAAGGAAATGTTGATAGGCTGCAAGCATATTCCTCAGCAGAAAAACTGACATGTCTGGAGAGATAGGTAAAATATATATTCAAAATGTTCAAAAAAACTGTCAACCAAGAATTTTCTACCCAGGTAAGCTGATTCAGAAATGAAGGTGGCACAAAGATTTTTAAGACAAACAAAAGCTGAAGCTATTTATCAAAATAAGACCTGCCATATAGGAGATAGTATAAGATAAATAAACCATGGGAATATAGTTAATAATATTGTATTGAAAAATTGAAAGTTGCTAAGAGACTAGATCTTGAAAGTTCTCATCACAAGAAGAAAAAAATTTTGTAACATGTATGGTGATGACAGCTAGACTTACTGTGGAGATCATTTCACAAAGTATAAAAATTTCAAATCATTATGTTGGACATCTGAAACTAATATAATATTATATGGTTAATTTTACCTCAATTAAAACAGAAACAAAACAAAATATTCTAATCCTGTAATAGTGGTATGTAAATCACTTTAAACCCTAGAATATAGGTTCACAGACAATTGTTAAAACAACTATAGCTACAACGTTTAACAATTGTTTAACAACAATTGTTTAACAACAATTGTTAAAACAAATATAGCTATATATTGTATTTTAATGGATATACAATATATAGAGATGTATACTGGGAAATCAAAATAAGCTATGGGGGCATGGAAACAGGTAGAACTTTTTGATAAATTGAAGTTATCAGCTTAAAGTTGGTGATTAAAACCATAACATATATAATGAAAGTCATATGGTTAATCTCAGAGCCAAAACCTTTAGTAGATATACAAATGATGAAAAAAGAAAGTCAAAGCATAATCCTATAAAAAAGTCAACTCACAAAGACAGCAAGAGGACAAGAAAGGAACTACAGAACTACAAATCAACTACAAAGCCATTGACAAAATGGCAATAGTAAGTCTTTACCTACCTAAATGTAAAGGGTTTAAGTTCTCCAGTTAAAAACCATAGTGTGGTTCAATGAATAAAAAACAAAATCCAAACCATATGCTGCTGAAAAGAGACTGACTCAAGTTTTAAGGATATTCACAGGCTGAATGTGAAGGGATTGAAAAGGGTATTCCATATAAACAGAAACCAAGAGTGCAGGGTAGCTATAATTACATCAGACAAAAGAGACTTTAAGTCAAAATCTGTCAAAAAAGACAAAAACCATAATTACATAATGATAAAGGGATCAATTTATCAGGAGGATATAACAATTGTAAACATATGCACTGTATAATAGAACACTTGAATGTATTAAACAATTATTAATAGGTCTGAAGGGAGAAATGGACAATAATTCAATAGTAGGGGAATTCAATACCTCACTTTCAACAATCAATAGGTCTTCCAGACAGAAAATCAATAGGAATAATATACTATAATGACACTTTAAACCAAATTGACCCAACTGACATATATAGACCATTGCATCCAACAGCAGCAGAAACTATATTCTTCTTAAGTGCACACAGAGCATTCTTCAAGTTTCATCACATGACGGGTCACAAAATATGTCTTAGCAAATTTACAAAGATTGTCATACCAAGTATCTTTTCTGATCACAACAGTATGAAACTAGAAATCAATAACAGGAAGAAAGCTGAAAAACTCACAAATATTTGAAGATTAAACAGCATGCCCTTGAACAACCAAATGGATCAAAAATGAATCAAAAGGAATATCAAGAAATATCTCAAAACAGCCTGACCAGGTGGTGGCGCAGTGGATAGAGTGTCGGACTGGGATGCAGAAGACCCAGGTTCGAGACCCCAAGCTCGTCAGCTTGAGCGCGGGCCCATCTGGCTTGAGCAAAAAAAGCTCACCAGCTTGGATCCAAGGTCGCTGGCTCCAGCAAGGGGTTGCTTGGTCTGCTGAAGGCCTGCGGTCAAGGCATATATGAGAAAGCAATCAATGAACAACTAAGGTGTTGCAACGGCAACGAAAAACTAATGATTGATGCTTCTCACCTCTCTCCATTCCTGTCTGTCTGTCCCTATCTATCCCTCTCTCTGACTCTCTCTCTGTCCCTGTAAAAAAAAAATGAAACAACAACAAAAAAACAAAGAAATATCTCGAAACAAACTAAAATGGAAATACATCAAAATCTATGTGAAACCACATCAAAAGCAGTTTTAAGAGGTAACTGTATAATGTTTAATGCCTACATTAAGAAACAAGAAAGACCTCAAATAAAAAACCTCACACTACACCTCAAGGAACTAGAAAAAGAATAAATGAATCCCAAGGTTAGCAGAAGGAAGGAAATAAAAATTAGGATAGAAGTAAATGAAATAGAGATCAGAAAAACAATAGAAAAGATTAACGAAACTAAAAGTAGGTTCTCTGAAAATATTTTTCAAAAATTGACAAACCTTTAGCTAAACTCACCAAGAAATGGACGGACCTGGAAAAAAATCATATACGAAAAAAGAAACATTACAACTGATACCACAAAAATACAAAGGCTCATGCGCAATTACTATATCATGAATAATTATATATCAACAATTTAGCCAACCTAGGGAAGAGAAGGATAAACTCTTAGAAATATGCCACTCACAAAAAGACTGAATCATGAAATAGTAAAAATTCTGGACAGATTACAAGTAAAAAGAATGAATCAGTAATCTCCCAACACTAAAAACAGTAGGAACAGATGGTTTCACTGGTGACTTCTACTAAACATTTAAAGAATAATACTCAAACTCTGTCAAAAAATTGAAGAGCAAATACTTCCAAATTCATTTTATGAGGCCAGCATGACTCAATACCAAAGCCAGATATGGATATCATGAAAAGAAATTACAGATCAATATTCTTGCGGAATATAAATGTAAGAATTCTCAACAGAATATTAAGAATCCAGATACAATAGCACTTTCAAAAGATCATGCAACATGATCAAGTGAAATTTATTCCAGGGATAGAAGGAAGCTTTAACAAGTACAAGTCAAAAGATATTATGAACCATATTAATAAAATAAAAAAAATCATGATTAATTCAGTATGCAAAAAAAAGCATTTGACAATATATGAAATCCTTTCATGATAAAGTTGCTTAAAAAGTTCAGTACAGAGTAATGTTCCTCAGCATAATTAAGGCCATACATGACAAACCACAGCTAACATCACACTAAACAGTGAAAAGTTAAAATCCATTCCTCTAACATCAGGAACAAGACAGAGATACCAACTTTCACCATTTTTGTTCTACACAGTACTGGAAGTCCCAACTATAACAATTAGAAAATAAAAAAAAGGATTAAAAGGCATCCAAATTAGAAGTGTAAAATTATTGTTTGTTGATGACATGATCTTTTACATAAAAGCCCTAATGACTCCACTAAAAACCTATTAGAATAAATGATCAAAGTAAATTTGCAAAATACAAAATATGCATACACGTCAGTTGCATTTCTATACACTAACAAAAAGCATCTCATTGGCAATAGCATGAAAAACAGCAAAATACTTCTGAATAAATTTAACCAAAGAGATGTAAGAACCTACAAATTGAAAATTATAAGACAGTGATGAAAGGGATGAAGACACAAATAAATGGAAATATATCCTGTTTTCTTGGATTGGAAGAATTAATATTGTGAAAATGTCCATACTACCAAAAGCGATCTACAGATTCGATGCAATCCCTATAAAAACTCCACGACATATGTCACAGAATAAAATAACTGTGTCCTAAATTTTGTTTGGAATCACAAAAAACCCTGAAAAGTCAAAGCAATCCTGAGAAAGAACAAAGCAGAGGCATCATACTAACTGGTTTCAAGCTATATTACAAAGCAACAGTAATCAAAAGAGTATGATACTGGCATAAAAACAGATGCATAGAACAGTGTAAAACAAATAAAGAGCCCAGATATAAACCCACACATATACAGTCAACTAATTTTTGACAATAGAACAAGAACACACAATGGGGAAATATGATAGTCTCTTCAATAAACGATGTTGGAAAAACGGTATCCACATGAAAAGAATGAAACTGGATTCCCAGCTTACACCCTCACAAAAATTAACCTGAAATGAATCAAACACTTAAATGTAAGACCTGAAACTGTAAAACTCCTGGAAAAAAACATAGGAAAAAAGATTCTTGTTAGTGATTTCTTGGATTAGATATCAAAAGTACAGGCAACAAAAACTAAAATAAATTATATATTAAAGCACTGCTGCACACACACAAAAAAGCAATACATTTAAAAAAGCAACCTAAAGAATGGGAGAAAATATTCGCAAACAATATATCTGATAAGGGATTAATATCCAAACTATGTAAAGAATTCAAATAAATCAACAGCAAAAAGGCAAACAATGCAACTAGGAAAATGGGCAATGGACTTGAATAGACATTTTTCTAAAGAAGACATAAAAATGGCCAATAGGTTTATGAAAAGATGCTCAATATCACTAATCTTCAGGAAAAAGCAAAGCAAATCAAAATCACACTGAGGTGCCACTCCACATCTGTTAGGATAGTTAGAATAGCTTTTATAAAAAAGACAAGAGATAAATATTGGTAAGAATGTGTAAAAATGGAAAGCCTTATAAGCTATTGGTAGGAATGTAAAATGGTACATCCATTAAAGAAGAGTATGGAGGTTCATCAAAAGTTTAAAAATTGAACTACCATATGGTCCAGCAATCCCACTCCTAGGTATATATCTGAAGGACTGGAAATCTGTAATTCAAAAAGATCTGCGCATACCCACAGTCATTATAGCATTACTCATGACAGCCCAAATATGGAAACAGCTTATCAACAGATGAATGAAATAAGAAATGAATTTTATACACATAAAACACACACACACAAACACACACACACACACACACACACACACACACACACACACACACACACACACACACAATTTAGCCATGAGAAAAAAAGAAGAAAATTTTGCCTTTTGTAACATGAATGGAATTTGAAGGTATTACAACAATTAAAAGAAGTCAGAGAAAGACAAATACTACATGATACTACTTATACATAGAGTCTAAAAGAGCTAAATTTATAAAAACAGTAGAATGGTGATTACCAAGGCCCAGGGGATGGGTAAATTGGGAAGATGTAGTTTAAGAGTAGAAACCTGCAACCAATGGAAAAATATATTCTGGAGAGCTAATGCACAGCAGAGTCAGCAGAGTGATTACGGTCAACAATACAGTTTTATAAATTTCAAAGTTGCTAAGAGACTAGTTCTTAATTGTTCTCACTATAAAAAAGAAAGATAATTATGTGACGTGACAGGGGTATTAGCTAACACTACTGTAGCAATGATTTTGCAATATATAAATGTTTAAAAGCAACATGTGATACACAAACTCAGACTGTTATATGTGAATTATATCTCATTTTAAAAATATTCTGAAAGAGCTGTTTATTTAAATAAATAAAAGAAAAAAGAAAGAAATGACTTACTTTTCAAAGAGCTTATTCAGAAGGTGGTATTTTCCCCTGTTTAACACTGGTTATAAGAAGTCAAGATTCAAGTAAGCATAATTCAGTACCCCAAGAAACAAAAACTTTATTCCGTGTCAGAACTTGACAAGCTCTTAAGTATCCCTTTTTATTTGTTCTGTTTTCACATTTCCCATTTAAAATATTCAAGAAATGCAACCTATGTTTCATTCAATAATGCAGCAACTCTTGTGAAATAGACTAGGGTAAATATCAACATATTTCAAAAATACAAAGATATAAAACATAAAGTCAATGTTAATAAAATAAAACCTTTTACCTTCTGGATCATAGGTTTGAAAAGCTCTCCTGGCTTGTTCTGAAGGAGCCTCAGGGGCAACTAAAGCCATGTCCTGAAAGATAAAAAGCATGCCACTAACTAGTCACAACGCTATGACGTTAAAAATAAACTAAACAAATACTAGACTAGGGTGAAGAAATGACGACATTTGGAGGCAGAAGACTGAGTTATATTTATATCATAGATTGGCAACTAAGTTACAAACTCTCCGGTCTTAAAGAAATGGGATTAATGCTTTGACTGTAGAGAACTGTTGCAAGAATGACCTGGAGAGCTTTATATAAAAACATGTAAAGTCTAATATTATACAGATAATTATTATAAGAATGCAATCTACAAAAATTAATAATCTTTACATTTGTTTTACATGATTGTCTAAGCAAGAAAAAATATTTAAAGATATCTTAAAATATACTCTAGTTTTCAAATGTTTAAAAATTAAATACAGAGAGATGATAGTAAACGATTATATGGGAATGTATTTGAAATTTAATATGTTAGTGAGCATGTTATATCAAACCTAGCCATAGAAAATCAAGTTTTGCATGTGAAGAATTTTAATTTTTCTGAACTCTAAGGAAATACTGAAAATGAAGAATTATTTCTTTTTCCCACAGAACCAATTCTCTATCATGACTGATTTCTTTACACAGTAATCAATATTCTCATTTATCAAAAAAAAAGCACAGAATTCAGTGTTATCTTGGGTTCTTCACAAAGCTTTACTGTTAGGAAATTCTACTTGACTGAAATGAATCTAGAATCTGGGCTCCAGAAATTTTCCTTTATTCACAGCTTTAGTTTAAGCATTTGTCTATAAGTATATTCACTCAGATAAACCTCATTAGAGAACAAGTTTCCAAGTATTCCTTTCCACCATCTTGAATTTTTTAAAAGACATTGTGGGGTATAAATGATAAATACATCTTAAAGTGCTGTTCTTTTGTAGAAACAAAATATTCTAAGAAATGCAGTAATTAGCTTTTGTCTTAATCAGCCCACCTTTACCTCAGAGATGAAGAAACAAACTGTAAGAATCAATTAGAGTAGTTCTCACCCAACCACAAGTCTAGGTGCCTGAGCACCCTAATAGTATGTTCAGTGTACATGGGGATATGAATCAATGGTAATGGGAATCAAAACAGGGCCATCTATGCAAGATCCTACACATTTTTAAGCTTTAAGTTAAAAGTAAAAAATTCTGATATTTTATAACATGGTAAAATTTGGTCATGTGTAATTATTTTTCACTTACCATTGCTTATTAGCAACTTTTAGGGTCCCTTTTCCTGCATTTTATATAGTATTTTGCAGAAAACATGAAAGTCAAGTGACATGTTTCATCTGGTCTAACTTTCTATGTCTTTCTGATTATATGATCCAGTCCTTTATTACTGGATACCTGGACTGTGTCTGATCTTTTGCTATTATAAATAATACTGCGCCAATAAACCTGAACATGTATTTTCATACATGTGCTGTTAATATATGTCAGCCAGACCACCAGAGCACTGGTGGGTCAAAGGATGAGTTCATTTATACTTGTGGTAAATATTGCCAGATTCTTAGGTTATGTTTGTTCATTTAATCTATTTTGAATGTATTTCTTAAAACTTTCCTTCTTCTCATACATCAGCAACATAGCCATAGCTCTATAATAAACTTTGTATCAAAGCTAGGATTATAGCATCTGCTCTTAGCTTTAGGGAGCAATTACTAACATTGGGGCCACTATTATTATTATTCCTTAGTGTCTTTTATCACTCCTAAACCTTAATTGTAAACATTTCTATATTTATTCCACTATAAACTTTTTCTATGGATATTAAAATTATCTTTAAAAAAATGACTTTCTAAAATAACAGTCAAACATACATTAATCTCTACAATAAAAAAACCTGTTGAGTTATAAAAAAGGATTCCAGTGTTGTAATTCCAAGTTATCTAAACCAGCAAGGATACTTGTAAGCATTTTCTATTTTTTATCAGTAATTGTAGTACGTACTGAGAAGAAATTTTGAATGTGTATTGTACTTGAAACTAAATTTTTGGTTCCCTACTAGTAAAAGATCCTAAACATAAGTCAAATATTTAAACATTTTTTCAAATTAATTGATTTATTTTAGAGAGACAGAGAGAGGCAGGGTGAGGGAGAGCATGTAAAACAGAAGCATTCATCTGTTGTTCCACTTAGTTGTTCATTCACTGGTTGTTTCCCCTGCGTTTCAGGACAACATGCAGGGATGACACTAATCTGCCCTAACCCGCCAGGGCCTTAAACACCATTTTAGTTAGCTATTTAAACTCTGATTTACCATCAAAATTATTTCTGCCCTGTAGGTAGTTCTCTACATTATTCAGATATAATCAGAAGCTTTTACCAGAGGAATATTGGAGCAAACAATTTCAATCCAGCCAATTTACTGGTCAATAGGGATTATGTTAGACAATGTAGCTTTTAAAATTATCTAGCTTCACCCACCTTTCCTTAACTGGCAAAGTGCTACAGAAGAGAAGGGGTAAAAACAAGCTATAATGAAACTATCTAATAACCTATACTCATGAAACAAGTATCTCTTTTTTATGTAGTTCTGTCTGTACTATCAGTATAAGTATTCACTGTTCACCATAAACCTTTTAAAATGTGGAAACTCTACCTAACCTTCTAAACATCTACTGAAATATAAGAAAGGTCTGTGTTCAGGTTGTTGGCTAGGTATAAGTAATTCACTACTGCAAAGGTCTTTAAAGTTCATTCATTATACTTTCATCATTATCAAGAGCAATCTGCTGTCACGAGTAATCAACCTCTCAGAGCCTTATCTAACTTCAGGAATAATCACATATATATAAATTACATTTTAGCTTGCAGACAACAAATTATGGTGTTATTAGGAGTCCTTCCAAAAAGACACATTTAACTGTAATACAGTTAATGTTACCTGTAAGCTTTAAGTAAAATTTCACTAAATCACTTTATTATGTGTTTCATATTGACTCCTTACTCACTAAGTATACTTAAGAAAGTAATTTGGAAATTATTATCAAATGAATATTTTAAAATGTTACCAAATATTCTCAATTATATTATGTTATTCAGTGCCAATGTTAGACAGAATTCAGCTAATGCTATCAATTCAAAGTAGGTAGGACGGTGTTTTTTCTTACTTTCCCATTATCTCGAAAACAATGTGCAAAACTCCCAGATATCTCCACAATAGCCCAATGCTGTGTGGCGTAGATTTGTGTTCTATCAGCTGAGAAGTGAGAGTAGAAAACATAAAGCAAAGTCCTTCGAGGTTCTTTCTCCACAAAAACATAAACTCTAAATATACAAGTGGAAATAAGGAAGCATTCCACTTCCCTCATGCTACCCACTGACATTGATTTTAACAAATACAAGCTGCATATTGGAGAATCTCCACATATATGGACTTCACATTTCATATAAAAATGAACATGTAGCCTGACCAGAGATGGTGCGATGGATAGAGCATTGGCCTGGCATAGAGAGGACTCAGGTTTGAAACTCTAAGGTTGCCAACTTAAGCGTGGGGTCACTGGCTTGAGCGTGGGATCATCAACATAATCCCAAGGTCACTGGCTTGAGCCCAAAAGTCACTGGCTTGAGCAAGGGGTCACTGGTTTGATTGGATTCCCCCAAGTCAAGGCACATATGAGAAGCAACCAATGAACAACTAAAGTGAAGCAACTATAAGCTAATGCTTCTCATCTTCTTCCCTTCCTGTCTATCTCTTTCTCTCTCTCAAAAAAAATTCATAAAAACATTAAAATTGTAGTCCACACAATACTAATAATTTAAGTTATGTAGGTTTGGATTACTAAAAAACATTAAAATTGTAGCCCACACAATACTAATAATTTAAGTTTTGTAGGTTTGGATTACTATTAATGGAAAGTAAGGGACACCCCTAACTCTACCTTCTCACCCCCGCAAAAAATCCTACCTCCTTTTCTACTACTTTTAATAAGATATGACTGCGAAAAATAGTCACAGTACTGAAATTGCTAATATTCTTAAGTTTTATCAGAGCATTATAGGAAAGTTCAGACTGTACATTAAGTAGGTTTTCTACTTCTATGAATACGCTCCATACTCTCACGTCTTGGATATCCATGTTTTTAGCCTTTTGTATCAAGATACACATGAAGACATAGTGAAGATGGTTTGGGAATAAATGATTATTCCATCTGGTCCTGTATTTGATCCCATCCTAATCTTCTAGCAGAATCAGTATGGTTCAACCACACTGAACGAATCAATTACTATTTCCCACATGTAGTATGAACTCTCACATTCCACAGTTCTAGTCTTTTGCTTCATCGTTTTCTAAGCTTAGAAAACAGCCATCATTTCATATAAGTCTAAAAGTTACCATGTCCTTTAGTTCAAGTATCATGAGAAAGTAAGAAGTTAGAAGAAAGAATATGAGCAACAAGGGAGTAAGAGAATCAGTCACATACAAAAAATGTCAAGGCCAGACTAGGTATGCTGAGCAGGATTTTGATCAGCACAATCAAAGCAAAGGATAAAATAAACAAAAGCACAGAAAAATAAAAGCATAAACTGTTAACACTATCTATCATACATTAAATATATGTGAGGCTTTTTGACCTATTCTGCTATCAACTCGATTTGCTACAATTATTTTTATCAATTATGGATAGACAGCTAGAGGTGTGAACTTATCAATACTGATTCTAATTAAAACTTATAGGCTTTACTCATGACAAAGCACCTTTAGTGTCTTCTATCATGATATTTTACCTTTTTTAGACAATTATTTGAGTTCTACTGTAACAAAAACTATTTAAGAAACAAAGTCAAAAGGAGGGAGAGACTAGTTTCAGTAAGCAGGTTCACATTACTGACATGTGAGATAACTAAGAAAAAAGATAATTGAGAAAATATATAAAAACCAGCAACAGAAACAGCTACACAAGGGCATTCAGAATAGTAGGAAAGAGTACATAAGAGCAATAAATTTTTACTAGAAGGACACAAGAGTATTTATACTACATTTAGAAAGATTTCTTGTTAAAAGAATTAGAGATAAAAAAGTTTGTTATCATGGTACAAATCATTGGCATAACCTGACACATGATGATGGTCAGCCCCAAAGCTTATTAAGCATTAGAAAACAATTTGTGGGTATGAATTCACAGGTTTTTAATAATTCAAATAATTAAAAATTGTTAGTCTGTGCAGACTTCTACTCAAACTTTCCAAGTAATTCAAATAACAGAAGATTAAACCTTAGAATATGTTGTTGGAAGTAGATATTTGTAGGCTTAAAGATAGGGGTTCAAAGTTACATGACAAATTTATTATTTAAGCTATAAAAACAAGTGCTTTAGCTTCTTAAATTAATTTCTTATCTGTATTAGATAAGGCATGAAATTTAAACATATGAACTCTAACATTTAATTAACATAAATGGACTAGATGACTAAAATACACAGGAAAACTCTACTATAAAATGCCCAACTGTGAATTTAATAGTATTTCAAGTCACATGATTTTTACCTAATAATTAAAGACACAAAAAGGTGAATGTTCTTTATAACAAATAAGACCTATAAAACATTTTACTTCATTTACTTGAAATTGTGCTTAATCTACTTAAAATGAATTAATGGTAAAGTAGAACTGTCTGATTTTGAAACACCTAAAATAAAGGTCTCTAACACTAGCAATAGACTTCCTAATGTTACACCAAAGGGTAATACAAAAAAAGAGCTTGTTTGTAAAAGAATTATATCTAGACTCCCAGTAACAGATACCACTGTAAAAGCAGCGAGCTCACTCAGGAACAGTTAAATGTTCTGTTTCTCCTTTGCTTTAAATTCAGCTTCTTTATATATTTTTACATTTAAATAGTACTGTGTTCTCATGTGTTCTTAACTGAAATAAAAACTGTGTTATCATAGGAAAGGTTGAAAGTGACACGATGCACACACAATGAGTCTTTTTATAACCAGAAAAAGAGAACAAAAAAGATGTAAAAGTCATCTCCCCAACTTCAAAAGAATGTCTAAAATGGATTACCAAGGAAATTAGTCACTGATCTTCTGAAGATGAAACTAGATGCTATAGATAGGTTCCAACTATTTTCATATTAGATCTGCAGCTGTTATCCCAAACTGAGATTCAAATGAATAAAAACAAAGGAGGAAAATCTATTTTGCCTACTACATTATACATAAAATCCTATTAATATTAATATTTATATTTTCAACTTCTCAAATTTAAAGCCTTCCATTTCAATTTGACCTAAAAATTAATTTCATAATTAGTTTCAATTCCAGAAGAAATGGAAAAAGTGATCCAAATAATTTATTCTTAAAAATCGAATATAAGAAAAGCAAGATGGCGACGGAGTAGGCGGAGTACCAACTTCCAACTCCCAGAACGAAAGTGGATTATACCTCAATTTTAAGAGCCATCATCTGGATAAACCAACTTTGAACTAAACAAAGTGGACTCTTCAACCAAGGAACACAGAAGAAGCCACATTGAGACTGGTAGGAATAGCGAAAACGCGAAGAGGGCTGCCCAGCTCCCCGGAGCAAATGGCAGCTCGGAGAGACCCGCATGGCGGGAGGAAAGTTTGGCGGAAAGGGAGGGACCTGGGTCCCAGGAACCAAGCCCCAGCCTGCAGTCCCAGAGCCTAGAAGAGGCGTTTGGACAGTTTTGAGCTGTGAAACAAGTGAGGGAGCTCCTAGGCCTACAGTGTGAAGTATTAGGTCCCTTCCTACTCTGCTGAGGATTGCTGAAGGGTTTGAAGTGGCAGGACGCTGAAACACGGTTCTGTCCGCATGGGCAGAGGCCAAGCTGGTGCGAGCTCGGTCTAGCGCAGCAGGGTCGGAGGGGACGCGCGAAAGCGCTCCGGAAGCTGGGGGCCCGCCTATAATGCCACCTACGGGAACAAAGCGGGAGGCCAGAAAGGGGCAGATATCTACTCTGCGACCCTGCGCAAGCTGGCCCTGACCGTGGGGACCAGGCTAGGACCAGGGACGGGCGGGGGCTCGCAGCTAAGCTCGCACTACCAGCCCCGCCCGGCCGGAGAAACCGCGGTTTGCCATTCTACGTGCACGAGCGGGCTCCGGGCGCGGGAACAGGGTAGACCCCGAGACAAGTGGAAGCTCACAGCTGAACCCACGCTACTATCCCTGCCCGGCCAAAGAAACCGCGGATTGCCATCCTACGTGCACGAGGGGGCTCCGAACACGGGGCCGGGGTAGAATCCAGGACGAGCGGAAGTACGCAGCTGAGCAGAAGCCAGCAAACACGCCCGGGACAATAAACCTGGGTTTGCGACCCTGCGCAGAAGGGCCCTGGCCTTGAGGGCAGGGCTAAAGCTCCAGACGGGCAAAGGTTCACAGCTGAGAGCAGTCAAAAGCCCCGCCCAACCCGCAAAACTGTGGCAAGCAGGCTCTGATTGCGGGTTCTGGGCTGAAGTCCAGAAACAGGCTGGGTCCGCAGCTGAGCAAAGGTGCTCACCTCTACACTTGGTGCTGAAGTTTGTGGCTGGAGTGATAGCCCTTCCCGCGGAGGAGAGGCAGAAATCACGGCAAAAGCCACAGTGGGCCGGCACTGGCAACACCTATACCCAACCACCCTAGGCAGCAGCAGAGGGGATGGGGGGCCTGCAGACAGACCACACCTAGAGAACACAAAGGCAACACCTACTGGACTCCAGTGGCCACAACTTGCTTATACACAGAAAAAATGGGCAGGCAGAGGAATGCAAACCAAATGAACCAAGAGAAATCTCCAGAGAAGGACCTGAATGAACAAGATATAACCAAATTACCAGAGGCAGAATTTAGAATAATGATAGGTAGGATGTTCAAAGAAATTAGAGCAACAATGGATAGTCATTATGAACACCTAAATAGAGAGATAGCAAGTATAAAAAACGAAATTGAAATAATAAAAAAGAATCAGAAAAAAATGACAAATACATTATCAGAACTGAAGACCATAATGGAAGGAATTAAAAGCAGGATGGATGAAGCTGAGAATCGAATCAGCGAGTTAGAGGACAAAATGAACAAAGGCACAGAAGCAGAGCAGAAAAAAGAAAAGATACTCAAAAAATGTGAGGAAACTCTAAGAGAGCTCTGTGACAACATGAAGAGAAACAGCATTCGCATCATAGGGGTGCCTGAAGAACAGGAGAGAGGACAGGAAATGGAGACTTTGTTCAATCAAATCATAGCAGAAAACTTTACTAAATTAAGGCTGGGAAACACTCCACACGTTCAAGAAGCAGACAGAACTCCATTAAAGAGAAACCCAAAAAGATCTACACCAAGACACATCATAGTTAAAATACCAAAGCTAATGGATAAAGAAAAAATTTTAAAAGCTGCTAGGGAAAAAAAGGCTATCACCTACAAAGAAGCCCCCAAAAGGATGATATCGGACTTCTCAACAGAAACACTTGAGGCCAGAAGGGAATGGCAAGATATAATCAAAGTAATGCAGAACAAGAACCTACAACCAAGACTACTTTATCCAGCAAGTCTAATGTTTAAAATTGAAGAAGAAATAAAGAGCTTCCCAGACAAAGAAAGCCTCAAGGAATTCATAAAAACAAAACCAATTCTGCAAGAGATACTAAGGGGCCTCTTGTGAACAGTTTAAAGGGAGGAAAGAATAGAACAAAAGAAGAATACAGCTTTAAAGAATAAAATGGCAATAAACAACTACATATCAATAATAACCTTAAATGTAAATGGATTAAATGATCCAATCAAAAGACATAGGGTAGCTGCGTGGATAAAGAAACAGGACCCATACATATGCTGTCTACAAGAGACACACCTTAAAACAAAAGATGCACATAGACTGAAGGTAAAAGGATGGAAAAAAATATTTCATGCAAATGGAAATGAATAAAAAGCAGGGGTAGCAATAATTATATCTGACAAAATGGACTTTAAAACAAAGGCTGTAGTAAGAGATAAAGAAGGACACTACATAATGATAAAGGGAACAATTCAACAGGAAGATATAACTATTATAAATATCTATGCACCAAATACAGGAGCCCCGACATACATAAAGCAGACTTCGATGGATATAAAGGGCGAGATTAACAGCAATACTATCATAGTAGGGGATTTCAATACCCCTCTAACAACACTGGGTAGATCCTCAAGAAAGAAAATTAATAAAGAAACAGCAGACTTAAAGGAGACACTAGATCAACTTGATTTAATAGATAGCTTCAGAACTTTTCACCCTAAAGCAGTAGAATATACATCTTCTCAAGCGCTCATGGTACGTTTTCTAGGATAGACCACATGTTAGGACACAAAAATGGTCTCAATAAATTTAAGAAGATTGAAATCATATCAAGCATTTTCTCTGATCACAATGCCATGAAACTAGAAATTAACCACAAAAGAAAAACTGAAAAATACTCAAACACTTGGAAACTAAATAGCATGTTATTAAATAATGAATGGATTAACAATGAGATCAAAGAAGAAATAAAATAGTTTCTAGAAACAAATGATAATGAGCATACATCCACTCAAAATTTATGGGACACAGCAAAAGCAGTTTTGAGAGGGAAGTTTATTGCACTACAGGCATATCATAAGAAGCAAGAAAAAGCTCAAATAAGCAACCTGACCCTGCATCTAAAAGAACTAGAAAAACAACAACAAATAAAACCCAAGACAAGTAGAAGGAAGGAAATAATAAAGATCAGAGCAGAAATAAATGACATAGAGGCTAAGGAAACAATACAGAGGATCAATGAAACCAGAAGCTGGTTCTTTGAAAAGGTAAACAAGATTGATGAACCTTTAACTAGACTCACCAAGAAAAAAAGAGAGAGGACTCAAATAAATAAAATTAGAAAGGACAGTGGAGAAATAACAACTGACACAACGGAAATAAAAAGCATTGTAAGAAAATACTATGAAGAATTATATGCCAAAAAATTAGACAATCTTGGTGTAATGGACAAATTTCTTGAATCATATAACCTTCCAAAAATCATTCTGGAAGAATCAGAACACCTAAACAGACCAATTACAACAAATGAGATCGAAACAGTTATCAATAATCTCCCAACAAAGAAAAGTCCTGGGCCTGATGGCTTCACAAGTGAATTCTATCAAAAATTCAAAGAAGAACTAACTCCTATCCTCCTCAAGCTATTTCAAAAAATTCAAGAGGAAGGAAGACTTCCAAACTCCTTTTATGAGGTGAGCATAATTCTGATCCCAAAACCGGGCAAAGACAACACAAAGAAAGAAAATTATAGGCCTATATTCCTGATGAATTTAGACACTAAAATTCTCAACAAAATATTAGCCAACCGGATCCAGCAATATATATAAAAAAATCATACACCATGATCAAGTGGGATTTATTCTGGAGAGGCAAGGCTGGTTCAATATTCGCAAATCAATCAATGTGATTCATCACATAAACGAAAGGAAGGACAAAAATCACGTGATAGTTTCAATAGATGCATAAAAGGCATTTGATAAAATCCAGCACCCATTCATGCTCAAAACTCTCAGTAAAGTGGGAATACAGGGTTCATTCCTTAACATGATAAAGGCCATCCATGATAAACCGACAGCAAACGTCATACTAAATGGACAAAAATTAAAAGCAATCCCCTTAAGATCAGGAACCAGGCAGGGGTGCCCCTTTCACCACTCTTATTCAACATAGTTCTGGAAGTCCTAGCTACAGCAATCAGACAAGAAGAAGAAATAAAAGGCATCCAAATTGGAAAAGAAGAAGTAAAACTGTCACTATTTGTAGATGATTTATATTGTATATTGAAAACCCTAAAGTCTCAGTCAAAAAACTACTGGACCTTATAAATGAATTCAGCAAGGTGGCAGGATATAAAATTAATACTCAGAAATCAGAGGCATTTCTATATACCAACAATGAACTGTCAGCAAAAGAAATTAAGGAAACAATCCCCTTCACTACTGCAGCCAAAAAAATAAAGTACCTAGGAGTAAATTTAACCAAGGAGGTTAAGGACTTGTACTCGGAAAATTATAGAACATTGATAAAAGAAATCAAGGAAGATACAAACAAGTGGAAGCATATACCGTGCTCATGGCTAGGAAGAATAAACATCATTAAAATGTCTGTATTACCCAAAGCAATTTATAAATTCAATGCAATACCAATTAAAATACCAATACATACTTCAAAGATATAGAACACATATTCCAAAAATTTATATGGAACCAAAAAAGAACACGAATAGCCTCAGCAATCTTAAAAAGAAAAAATAAAGCAGGAGGTATCACTTTTCCAGATATCAAGGTTTACTATAAGGCCATTATTCTCAAGACAGCCTGGTGCCGGTGAGGATGTGGAGAAAAGGGAACCCTTCTACACTGCTGGTGGGAATGCAGACTGGTGCAGCCACTGTGGAAAACAGTTTGGAGATTCCTCAGAAAATTAAAAATCGAACTGCCTTTTGACCCATCTATCCCACTTTTAGGAATATACCCTAAGAACACCATAGCACTGTTCAAAGAGAAGAAATGCGCCCCCATGTTCGTGGCAGCATTGTTCACAATAGCGAAGATCTGGAACCAGCCCAAGTGTCCGTCAGAAGACGAGTGGATAAAAAGCTATGGTACATATATACTATGGAATACTACTCAGCCATAAGAAATGATGACATCGGATCATTTAAAACAAAATGGATCTATTTTGATAACATTATACGTAGTGAAATAAGTAAATCAGAAAAAAAGAAAAACTGAGAACAGCATGATTTCATACATAGGTGGGACATAAAAGTGAGACTATGAGACATGGACAAGAGAGTGGTGGTTACGGGATGGTGGGAGGGAGGGAAGAGTGGGATAGGGAGGAGGGGAGGGACACAGGGAAAACCAGATAGAAGGTGACAGAGGACAATCTGACTTTTGGTGACGGGTAAGCAACACAATTGAATGATAAGATAACCTGGAGATGTTTTCATTGTACATATGTACCCTGATTTATTGGTGTCACCCATTAGAATTAATAATAATAAAAAATATATATATAAAAAAATAAAAAATAAAAAAAATAAAAAAATCAAATATAAATGAAGACAAAAAGAAATCAAAGGGAAGACAATTCAAAAATGATAAGTATTTAAATATAGGTTTTAGATTATTTAAGCATCTATTTCTCAAAATCATTTAACATATGCAGTAGATTTGTAAGTTTTCAACTAACATCATATTTCTGAAGACACTGCCCATACTCACAGCACACTCCTTCCCAGTGTATAGATCTCAGTAGAAATTAAGTTTCTTCTTTTGAAGAAGTTCATTTACCTACTGCTTTTCATCTCAACCACATCCTCTTGCTAAGAGATTTCTGTGAGTCACCTGCTGCTGGATGACTCCGTTGCCTATAAGGTCCTCGCAGTTATATTCTCTGTTATTCTCCCTCAATAGTAAATATAAAATTCCTGTTTATATAGAATAACTTGTATGTATTTCTTTCTACCATAATTCCTAAGATGATACTATGTCAAAGAGTACAATATCAGTTTAGTTGTTTCACAGACACAGATGCTTCATGAGATAAAAAAGATCTATCACTTTGTCTAAGTCTAAAAGATGGTCACTAAATTTAAACACTTAAAGAAGATGGTTATACATGACTGACCTAAAGTTTTACCATCTGTTCACAAAATTTTATCATTAAATGTATTTTAAACATTGATTTTCAAATAAAACTGAACTGTAAAAAATTTCTTCTAATTCTGTAAAATGTATTCAGTAATTTCTCCATGGGTTAAGAAGAGGGTTCCAATATATAAAAATGTTAAGGGCTGAGACACTGGACATCTCAAATATGAAATAATAACTTTATTAAATAAATAGTTTGACACTGAAATTTAAAATCAAGAATTTTTTTTAAAAAATTATAATTTACTTAGAGACCTAAAAGTTAATTGTTTATCTCAAAAGGAAAAACCTAAACAGATAGGTAAAAAGTCATTTTTTTTTAAAAAAGTCATTTTACTAAATAGAAACAATTTTCTTATTCATCAGAAAATTATGATCTTAACTATGACAAAGTACATATTGTGACAATGCTTATTTATAGATACTCATCAAACTTGTTTTTATACATTAATCTGGAGAAAGAACCTGTGTATGAACGTGGGTTTAAGTCGATCAGGTAAAGAGCAAAATCTAGTTCTTCTATTTTTGCCTCCAAATAAGAATAATTCATGCATTAACTGCTATTTCTTGATTTAAGGGTTTACGGATGATTGGACTATTATGATCTAAGACAACTTAGCACTACTAAGCCCCCTTCTCCCCTCTTACCAATTACAAATATAGTTATATTACAATTTCCAGTGAGATAAATCTTCCTTTAGTGTTTTCTGCAATTTATTTGTTCAACAAAAATTTATTGAGCGCAAACACTGCCTGGCACTGTCCTAGGCACTGGGAAACAGTACAAAACACACAAAACAGACAGAAAGCCTGCTCACATAGAGTTTACCTAGCGAAAGACAGATAATATATAAAACAAATGAGTAAAATATATACCATAGTATGTATATAGTTTCCAGAATGTATCAAAAACCCTTACAATTCAATAACAAAAAAACCTAACTCAAAAATGGGCAAAGAATCCAGATAGATAATTCTCCAAATTATCTATTGAAAATAAAGAAATGGGCAATAGCACATAAAAAGGTGGTCAACACTACTCACAGGTAAATACACGTCAAAACCACATGACCACTTAACATACACTAGGATGGTGGTTGTAATAGTAATAATAAGAAGAATAAGATAAAGTGTTATCAGAGATGTAAAAAACCTGGAACCCTTGCATACTGCTAGTGGAGATATAAAATGGTACAGCTGTGGAAACAGTTTGGTGGTTCCCAGAAAACTGTAACAGAGAACTGCCATATGATCCAGATATTCCAGTTGTAGATATCAATGAAACAATTGGAAACAGGGATTCAAGCAAGTGCTTGTGTAAGAATGTTTACAGCAGCACTTCACAATAGCCAAAAGGTAAAAAGAAACCAAATGTCCACAAATTGTGTTATATGCATGTGTAGAGTGTCATTCAGCCAAAAAGAAATGAAGTTCTTTCTGATCCATGCTACAAGAATAAACCTCAAAAACCTTATACTCAGTGAAAGAATCCAGACACAAAGGTCACGAATTTTATGATTCCATTTATATGAAATATCCAGCACCAGTCAATCATAGAGATTAAAAGCTAAATGGTGGTTGCTGAAACCACAGAGTGGAAATGGGGAGTAACTGCTTAATAGACGTGGGGTTTTATCTTAGGATGATGAAAATGTTTTGAAACTATATATAAATGATTGGTGCACAAAACTGTGAATGTTCCAAAAGCCACTAAATTGTTCACTTGAAAATAATTAATTCTGTTATGTGAATCCCACCTTAATTTAAAGAAACATTTGAGAGAGAAAGAGAAAATGTTAATAAGAGGAAGGGAAAAGGACTACAATTTTAAAATTTTAGGAAAGATGCCCCGGGAAAGCCTGGTGGTGACATTAGAATGCTGACCCAAAGAGAAGAATCTTTTATACAGACACTGAGGCAAGATCATTTTAAGCAAAGTGGACACAGCCGCATTTTGGGGGGCAGAAGAAAGACCAATGTGGCAAAAAAGATAGGAAAGGAAGTAGTAGGTAATGAGATTAGAGAGGAAACAGAGAATTACATGAGGTGAGGGAGGCCTGTAGGTATTCCAAGGACTTTGGCTTTTATTCTTAGTGAAAGGGGAACTAATACCAGGTTTTGAGCAGAAGAGTAACAAAGTTTTGGGGCCACTTTAGTTGCTGAAATGAAATACTACAGCCCAGCAAAGGTGAACAGCACGGTCATCAGTTAGAAGCTACTGCAACAATCTAGGAGAAAGATTTCTCTAATTTGCCTTCCAATTCTTTCAGTAAATTTTTAGTTACTCCTTTTCTTAAATGTTCTTTTCTCATAGAATCCATAGCTTTATGGATATATAAACCCCTCTTAGGGTTTTTATTTTTCTTTTGACCCTTACACTATTCCCTACACTGTCTCCATTCTTTTGAGTTTCTTTCTCCCTATTTGTTCTGTTTTTCATGTAAGCATTCCTCAACTGTCTGGTGACTCTTGGTGGTCTGCTAATATTTGAGAAACTAAAAACACTATCTTTGTGGGTAGGACTTGTAAACCTCACTGGGGGGATTATCTGGCTGAACTGCTCCCAAACTGTAGTATTTCAATCTTTCCTCTGGACCTGGTCAGTTTGCAAAAAGTAAAATAAATCATGGGGACATTTTACAATAGCAAAGCTACTAAGTTCTTTCAAAGTCTTGAAACACAGTAAAAACATGTGTCATCAGATCTCTCTAACTTTTATCCATCCAATCCAACCTAACCTATCACCAAGTCCTGTCAGTTTAACTCAGGAATAAATCTCTCAAATTTATGTGCTTCAATCCATCTCCACCATCATTACCCTGGACCAAACTATATTCCTTGCTTACCTGGAACACTAAAGAAGTCTCGTTTACCTACTCTCCAGGTTAGCCTTCAATATGTCTGTTTTCCACAATTAGCCAGAGTGATCTATTCAAAATGCAAATTTGATCCCATTCCCTTCTTTCCCATCATCCCCCAAAACACTCCCATCACCAATTTTTGAAGTCTTGAGGCTGTCATTACTCTTTAAAAAAAAAATTTATTTAGACAATTACTTTTTAACGGGATGACATTGGTTAACTAGAGTATATAGATTTAGAGAAAATATCTCCAGATCATTTGACATTCAACTATACTGTATACCCATCACCCAAAGTCAAATTGTCCTCTGTCACCTTTTATTTGGATTCCTTTATGCCCCTCACCTCCCCCCACTCCCTCCTTCTCTCTTCCCTTACCCCTGGTAACGACTACACTCTTATCAATGTCCCTGAGTCAATTTTGTGTCCCACCTATGTATGGAATCATACAGTTCTTAGCTTTCTCTGATTTACTTATTTCACTCAGAATGTTATCAAGGTCCATCCATGTTGTTGTAAATGATCCTATGTCATCATTTCTTATGGCTGAGTAGTATTCCATAGTATATATGTACTACATCTTCTTTATCCAAACCTCTATTGAAGGGCTTTTTGGCTGTTTTCATATCTTGGACACTGAACAATGCTACAATGAACATGGGGCTGCATGTGTCTGTACATACCACTGTTTTTGAGTTTTGGGGACATATGCCCAGTAGAGGGATTGCTAGGTCACATGGCAGTTCTCTTCTTAATTTTTTGAGGAACCACCATACTTTCTTCCATAATGGTTGTACTACTTTACATTCCCACCAACAGTGAATGAGGGTTCCTTTTTCTCCACAGCCTTTCCAACACTTATTACCTGTCTTGTTGATAACAGCTAATCTAACAGGTGTGAGGAGGTATCTCATTGTAGTTTTGATTTGCATTTCTCTAATAGCTAGTGAAGACGAACATCTTTTCATCTATCTATTGGCCATTTATATTTCTTCTTGGGAGAAGTGTCTGTTCATGTCCTCTTCCCATTTTTTATTGGATTATTTGCTTGTTTGTTGTTCAGTTTTGTTAGTTTTTTGTATATTTTGGATATTAGTCCCTTATCTGAGCTGTTGTGTGAAAATATCATCTCCCATTATTTGGCTGTTTTGTTGTCAGTTTGTCTTGTGCAGAAGCTTCTTAGTCTGATGTAGTCCCATTCATTTATCTTTGCCTTCACTTCCCTTGCCTTTGGAGTCAAATTCATAAAATGTTCTTTACGGCCAAGGTCCATGAGTTTAATACCTATGTTTTCTTCTATGTAATTTATTGTTCCAAATCTTATATTTAGGTCTTTGATCACTTTTGTGCAAGGAGACAAACTGTAGTCGAGTTTCATTCTTTTGCACAGGGCCTTCCAGTTTTCCCAGCACCATTTATTGAAGAGGCTTTCTTTTCTCCATTGTATGTTTTGGCTCCTTTATCAAAGATGATTTGACCATATATATCTGGTTTTATTTCTGGGCTCTCTATTCTGTTCCATTGGTCTGTGTGCCTATTTTTCTGCCAATACCATGCTGTTTTACCATGGCTTTGTATTATAATTTGAAGTCAGGCATTGTAATGCCCCCTGCTTAGTTTTTTTTTTTCCTTACAAATACTTTGGCTATTCAGGGTTTTTTATGGTTGCATATAAACCTGATGATTTTTTGTTCCATTTCTTTAAAAAATGACATTGGAATTTTGATGTGAATTGCATTAAATTTGTATATTGCTTTGGGTTATATGGCCATTTTAACTATATTTATTCTTCCTATCCAAGAACAAGGAATATGTTTCCATTTCATGGTGTCTTTTTCAATTTCCTTTAATAATGCTTTGTAGTTTTCAGTATATAGGTCCTTTACATTCTTTGTTATGTTTATTCCTAGGTATTTTTGTTGTTGTTGAAACCGTAAAAGGGATTATTTTTTTAAGTTCATTTTCTGAAGTTTCATTGTTGGCATATAAGAAAGCAATAGACTTCTGTATTAAATTTGTATCCTGCAACCTTACTGTATTGGTTTATTGTTTCAAATAGCCCTTCTGTGGAGTCTTTGGGGCTTTCTATATACAGAATCATATCATCTGCAAAAAGTGAAATCCTTCTTCTTTTCCAATATGAATGCCTTTTATTTCTTTCTCTTGTCTGATTGCTCTGGCTAGAACTTCCAGCACTATGTTGAATAGGAGTGGAGAGAGTGGGCAACCCTGTCTCGTTCCTGATTTTAGAGGAAAAGTTTTTAGTTCTTTGTCATTTAATATGATGTTAGCTGACAGTTTGTCATAAATGGCTTTTATTATGTTGAGATATTTCTCTTCTATACATATTTTGTTGAGTGTTTTAAACATAAAATGATGTTGTATTTTATCGAATGCCTTTTCTGAATCTATTGATAGGATCATATGGTTTTTGTTATTTGTTTTGTTAATAAGGTATATTATGTTAATTGTTTTATGTATGTTGAACCATCCTTGTGATACTGGGATAAATCCCACTTGGTCATGGTGAATTATTTTTTTAATGTGTTGTATTTGATTTGCTAGTATTTTGTTTAGGATTTTTGCATCTGTATTCATTAGAGATAATGATCTGTAGTTTTCTATTTTTGTGTTGTCCTTGCCAGGTCTTTGTATGAGGTTTATGTTGGCCTCATAAAATGTGTTTGGAAGTATTGCTTCTTCTTCAACTTTTTGGAAGACTTTGAGAAGAACAGGAAGCAAATCTTCTTTGAATGTTTGATAGAATTCACTAGTAATAGCCATCTGGCCCTGGACTTTTATTTTTTGGGAGGTTTTTGATAGTTGTTTCTATTTCCTCTCTGCTTATGGGTCTGTTTAGGCTTTCTACTTCCTCATGGTTCAGTCTAGGAAGATTGTATTGTTCTAGTAATTTATCAATTTCTTCTACATTGTTAAATTCAGTGGCATATAGTTTTTCATACTATTCTACAATAATCCTTTATATATCTATGATATCTGAGGTAATTTCTCCTCTTTCATTTTGGATTTTAAATGAGTCCTTTCTCTTTTTTTCTTAGTGAATCTTGCCAAGGGTTTATCAATTTTGTTGATCTTTTTAAAGAACCAGCTCCTTGTTTTGTTGACTTTTTCTATAGTTCTTCTGTTCTCTATTTCATTTATTTCTTCTCTAATTTTTATTATTTCCTTTCTTCTGCTGGTTTTGGCTTGCCTTTGTTCTTGTTCTAGTTCCTGAAGATGTGATGTTGTTTACTTGGACTCTCTCTTGTTTGTTCATATAAGACTGTAATAAGTCTTTTATTATTGCTTTTGCTGCATCCCAGAGAATCTGATATGTTCTGTTGTCATATTCATTTGTCTCTCTCTCTCTCTCTCTCTCTCTCTCTCTCTCTCTATATATATATATATATATATATATATATATATATCTTTTGGTTTTTGCTTTTATTTCTTCTTTGACCCACTCAGTTTTTAGAAGTATGTTATTTAATTTCCATATTTTTGTGGGTTTGGTTACTTCTTTTTTGAAGTTGAATTCTAGTTTCAGAGCTTTGTGGTCAGATAATATGCATGGTATAATTTCAATCTTTTTGAATTTGTTGATATTGGTTTTGTGGCCCAACATATTGTCAATTCTTAAGAATATTCCAAGTACACTGGAGAAAACTGTATACTCTGATGTTTTGGGATGAAATGGCCTGTAGATGTCTATCATATCCAATTGTTCTAGTGTTTCACTTAAGGTCAATATTTCTTTATTGATTTTCTGTTTGAAGAAATGATCTAGAGCCGTCAGTAGTGTATTGAGGTTTCCAAGTATGATTGTATTTGTGTTGGTTTTTATTTTTAGATCAGTTAGTGGATATCTTATATACTTTGCTGCTGTTTGGTTTGGTGCATATATATTAAGAAGTGTTATGTCTTCTTGATTCAATGTCTGTCCCCTTTATCATAACAAAATGATCATCTTTGTTTCTGATTACCTTTGTTGTCTTGTAGTAAGCACTGTTAGATACGAGTATGGCCACACCTGCTTTTCTTTGGATATTTGCTTGAAGAATCATTTTCCAACCTTTCATTTTGAATCAATTTTTATCCTTGTAGCTTAAATGTGGCTATTGAAGGCAGCACACTGTTGGGGTTTGCTTCTTGATCCAATCTGCTACTCTCTGTCTCTTTATTGATGAGTTCAATCCATTTACATTTAGTGTAATTGTTCACACTTGAGGGTTTCCTATTTCCATTTTATATATTGCTTTCTGATAGCTCTGTTTCTTGTTTAGTTCTTTTCTTTTGTTTTTCTGTCATTTGTATTTCTTTGGTTGTATTCCATGCTTCTTTCCTCTGTTCTTTTTTTAAGCTATGTATTTCAGTAGTGGTATTTTCAGGGGTGGTTATCATTAGGTAATTAAAAGAATATATATATATTCATTGTAGTCCATTATCTCATGTGTGCTTCTGTACTTTATCCTCCTTTGCTACTGCTAATTTTTGTCTGCTCCACATCTTTGTTTTTGTTGTCACAGATTATCTTTGTTTTTTACTGTGACCTTGTTAGAGCTTTTACTTGTGATTTTGCTTTGATTTGTTCTTTGTATCTGGTCAGATAACCCTCTTTAGTATATCCTGAAGTGGGGGTTTTCTGGTGACAAATTCCCTCATCTTCTTTATATCTGTGAATGATTTTATTTCCCCTTCATTTTTGAAGGATAGCTTTGATGGATATAGTATTCTTGGCTGAAAGTTCCTCTCCTTCAACTTTAAATATTGGGGTCTACTCTCTTCTTGCTTGTAGGGTTTCTGCTAAAAAATCTGATGATAGCCTAATAGGCCTTCCTTTATATGTTGTATTCTTCTTTTCCCTGGCTACCTTGAGGATTTCTCTTTGTCACTGATTTGTAATAATTTCATTACAATGTGCCTGTAGTAGGTCTCTTTGGGTTAAGGTAATTCAGTGTTCTGTTTGCTCCTTGGATTTGAGGCTTTAATTCTTTCCATAGGCTTGGGAAGTTCTCATCGATTATTTGACTGAATATGTTTTCCATTCCTTTTTCTCTCACTTCTCCTTCTGATATACCCATTATTTTTATATTGCTCTTTCTGATGAAGCCAGACAATTTTTGTAGAGATTTCTCATTTCTTTTTAATTTATTAAGTCTCTCTCCTCTTCTCTCTGTAGTATTTCTAGTTGCCTGTCTTCTAAGTCACTAATTCTCTCCTCTATCTGGTCTGTTCTAATAGCTAAGCTAAGCTTGTTACCTCACTTTTCAGTTCATGTACTGAGTTTTTCATCTCTGTTTGATTCCTTTTTATAGTTTTCAATTTCCTTGGTGAAGTACTGTGTTTGCTCATTAAATTGTTTTTTGAGCTCACTAAATTGCCTTTCAGTGCTTTCTTGTATTTCATTATTTTTAGAACTTCAATTTTGAGTTCTCTGTCATTTAACTGCAAGGTTTCCAAGTAATTAATATATTTTTCTAAAGATTTTTTCATCACTTATCTGAGCTACATCTCTGTCTTTTGCATCTATGACATTTTTAAAATTTTATTTAGACAACTTTAATAGGGTGATATTGATCAATTAGATTACATAGATTCAGAGAAAACATCTCAAGATCATTTTGACATTTGACTATGTTGTATACCCATCACCCAAAGTCAAACTGTCTTTCGTCACCTTCTATTTCATTTTTTTATGCCCTCTCCCCTTTCCGCACCCTCTCCCTCACCTCCCTTCCCCTCCCCCTGGTAACTACTACACTCTTGTCCATGTCAATGAGTCTCAATTTTGTGTCTCACCTATGTATGGAATCATAGTTTTTAGTTTTCTCTGATTTACTTATTTCACTCAGTATAATGTTATCAAAGTCTATCGATGTTGTTGTACATGATCCTATGTCATCATTTCTTAAGGCTGAATAGTATTTCATTGTATATATGTACCACATCTTCTTTATCCAATCCTCCATTGAAGAGCTTTTTGGCTGTTTCCATATCTTGGCCGCCGTAAACAATACTGCAATGGACATGGGGCTGTATGTGTCTTTATGTACCAATGTTTTTGAGTTTGGAGGTATATACCCAGTATAGGGATTGCTGGGTCATATGGTAGATCTATTCTTAATTTTTTGAAAAACCACCATACTTTCTTCCTTAATGGTTGTACTACTTTACATTCCCAACAACAATGAATGAGGGTTCCTTTCTCTCCACAGCTTCTCCAACACTTGTGATTACCTGTCTTGTTGATAATAGCTAATCTAACAGGCATGAGGTGGTATCTCATTGTAGTTGTGATTTGCATTTCTATAATAGCTAGTGAAGATGAGCATCTATTCATATATATGTTGGCCATTTGTATTTTTTCTTGAGAGAAGTGTCTGTTCATGTCCTCTTCCCATTTTTTTATTGGATTTTTGCTTATTTGTTATTGAGTTTTGTGAGTTCCTCGTATATTTTGGATATTAGGCCCTTATATGTGCTGTTGTTTGAATATATCATCTCCCATTTAGTTGTCTGTTTGTTGTCAGTTTCTTTTGCTGTGCTTAACCTTCTTAGTCTGATGTAGTCCCATTCATTTATCTTTGCCTTCACTTCCCTTGCCTTTGTAGTCAAATTCATAAAATATTCTTTATGGCTGAGGCCCATGAGTTTAGTATCTATGTTTTCTTCTATGTAATTTATTGTTTCAAGTCTTATATTTAGGTCTTTGATCTATTTTAAATTAATTTTGATACAAAAGGACAAACTGTACTTAAGTTTCATTCTTTTGCATGTTGCTCTCCAGTTTTACAGCACCTTTTATTGAAAAGGCTTTCTTTTCTCCACTGTGTGTTTTTGGCTCCTTTATCAAAGATTATTTGATCATATATATGTGGTTTTATTTCTGAGCTCTCTATTCTGTATCTATGATATTTGATTTCTTTTTCTTTAATTGCATTTGAGAATGTTATTGTTAATAAGACTAATAAGAGATAATTAAAAAATAAAATAGAAATCAGTGAGAAAATAAAAATTCTATAATAAGTGGATGGAAAACTACAGAGAACAAGGAACAGAAACTGAGGAAAAATGAAAAAAAGAAAAATAAAGTAAAAAACAAGCAAAATGCCATGGAGAAAAATATGAGTCCAAAATATAATAATTTGATGATAAATGATGTTCGGATGAGAGCAAAAATCAAACAAACAAAAAGAAATCCAAGAAGAAAGATAAAGGAGAAAAATGGGAAGAGAGAAAGAAGAGAAAAAGAAAAAGAAAGAAAAAAGGAGAAAAAAAGAACATAACAAACAAACAAAAAGAAGTAAAGGTTTCTGAAATGAAACCCTCACATAAAACAAGAATGAAAAATGTAACAATTATGGATAATGAAGTTCAAAAGGATAAAAAAAAAGGAAAAAAGAAAAAGGAAAGGAGAAAAAATGGCAAAGTGTTTGAAAAAAGTAATTTTTTCCTGGTTTTAATAGGTAACTTCTTTCTTTTTTTTGGAGGGTGGTACAGTACTTCAAGTTTTACCTCTTTGGGGTTCTTGGCAGGGGTCAGCTGGTGTGTCACTGTGGTAATGATGTAGGATGTGCTTCAGTCCCGCTGGTAGGTGGGGATTGTTAGGGCAGTCGCAGTCCTCCAGGTGCCTCTCCCCAGTTCCTCCCACCCAAGCTAGCAGCCTCGGGACTTAGCTGTGAGGTTTGCCTTAGCCACTGTCTCATGAGCAAGGGAAGCTATGTGCAATTAGATCTTTCTTCCAGCTCTGCTCAAAGCATAGTTCTGGGCAAGGCAGTGGCAATGAGAGCCACCAGCGAGAGCAGGCAGGGTAGGGCGCAGATGGCAGATCAAGCAGCTTTCTGCTACACAAAGGCAAAATTCTATGGGTTGGCAGGCAGATCTAGCACACCTCAGTGCACCCTGGGTCTGATATCCATGCACTTCTCATATGGGCGCTGTTTGATAGCCCGTGGTAGACCACGTCTGTGTCCAGCTCCCACGCCTTCAGCCAATGAACACACACGCTTCCAATGGCTTGCTTGGGCGCACGGTGCCTGTGATCTCAGGCAGAGCTAGAAATGCACACAGATGCTTGCACGCACCCTACATGGACAGTCTCAGGCTAAGGATTTTGGCTTGTGCATGCTCCCAGTGCTGGTGACCCTGGAGTGGTGAATGTTCAAAGATCCTCACATTGGGCCACACAGGTACCCAACTTCAATAATCTTGGGCTAACCAATCTGAGCCGTGCGTGCGCTGGGTGCCAGGGATGCTAGCTGGAGCCACTCACACAGTGCCACCAGTGATCGTGGAGCCGGAAATGCACAATGACGGTCGCCGTGACCCACACAAGTACCCTGTGCTGGTAATTTTAGGTGGAGTCTACCGGCTGTGCACGTGTCCAGTGTCAGCGATCTCAGGCAGAGCTGGTGTGTTCTTTCTTTTGTTTGAGCACCTACCCTAACTCAGCACCTTCCCCTCTATCTCAGTCTCTCCAGTTCACCTGGCTCCAAACAAAAGTGCCCCTTCCTCAGATCAGTAAGAAAAGTGAAATACTCCATCTTCTGTCTTATTTTCTTCTGAGTGAATTATGTTTTCAGCCACCTTTTCACCCAATCATACCTTTGTCTAGTATGTGTATATTTCTGGTGCTCCTAAGATTTTTTCTGTGTTTAGTTGTTGAATTTGTTGAAATTTCAAGGGGAGAGATTGGGAGTATCCCTCACTCTGCAATTTCTCTCCTCCAGGACTTGATCTTCTTTGTAATTGCTCTTAGAATAGACTCATGTGGCCTGCCTCCTTTGCAGCCTCATCTTATACCTGGCCACCTGAGTGGTCAGTGACCAGTTCTTCTTTGTTCACAACCTAGTCCCTTCTTCTGCAGCTGTTTGCTTGCTCCAAATGTTTCCCATGTAGTAATACCTCAGCGGTCATGTTAGACACATGTTTTTCAAGAAAACATTCCTATTCTCCTAAAACTACTATATATTGTTATGGCTATCCAGACCTGTACTTTGTCAGCACTCATCACAGTCAAATTTATCTGTGTGATTCTCTGACTGGTGCTTCCCCCATTAGAATGTACATATCAATAAGAACAGGAGCCTTGTCTAATTTTGCTCAACATCATATTCACAGCATCTGGCAAAATGTCGGGAATATACTACAACAACATATAAGTATCTGACAAATATGTACACAAATGAAGACAGTTGTAACTCTTATCATGTCCAGCATATAAGCAATGTGACAAATTCTACTGATTTTCAAAGTCATTTTACAATATCAAATTATCTATATATAACCTTGAAAATTGTGACCTTAAAACATACTTTTTGTCTTAATCGTTCTCACTGCAAAAAAGTCAACATGAAATACATATCCAGATGAACACCAGTTTCATTAAAAAAGAGCAATTTTACACTAAGCTGCTAGAGAAAAAAAGTGTTCTTTATTTCAGGACATGGGCCATAAAGTGAACAAACTCATCAAGAACAAGTAAATCAAAATTTAAAAAACAAAAACAAAACTCACAACCAAAATTACTCACTTAAATATAAAAATATCAAAAAAATAATGACCAAATAATACACTGTTATCATGTAAAAACCAGCAAAATTTACATTATTTCCTATATGGCAAAGACTATATAAATACAGCTTTATTTAAAAAATAATTAAACCTGGACCTAATAAATATTATTAAGTATTATCAATTTCATATACCATTTATATGATCTGGATTTATACTACTTTATTTTAAAGAAAAAAAATCTTTACCTGCGACTTAAAAAAGATGACATAGTCAAGCAATCCAAATTCAATTGCTCTAAAATACACTGAAAAGAAAGTACATATGCTTTTAAGAAGCTTCAAAATGAATCATGGAAAGGGATCCAATATGGCGATGAAGTAGATAGATAGACATTCCTCTCGCAAGCTCCAAGGATCAAACTGGAGTTATAACTAAATTTAAGAACAATCACCCTGAAAAAACAAATCATGACTAAATAAAGAGGTATCACATAACCAAGGATTCATAGAAGAAACCATATTGAGACTTAGTAGAAAGGGCAGAGATGCGAAAACGGCTGCCCCTGTACCCACAAGTGGTTGCTGAGGGTTCAGAGGGACATCTCAGCTGTGGAGACGCTCTCCTTGAGAGGTGGGGGTCCTAAGCCCCAGACCAGGAGACCTAACTTAGAGCACCAGAGAATAAAAGAAGTGCCCCCCATAGCATTAGGCAGTGAAAAGAGGAGAAAGAGACTGAAATTCTCAGAGACGTAGGCACCCTCTTAAAGGGCTATTGCAGAAAATCCATTCATAGCCATTTACCCTGGGCTCTGGCACAGGGAAGACTGAGAGGACTAGACTCTTGTGAGGACAGTGTGAAATTGGTAGCACCAAGGAGAGACATGGTGGGGGACAGCCATCAGAACCCCTGTGCTGAGTCATTCTCCAACACTGCAGTTGCAATCTTTATTGGGTGGATTCATCCTCTCTGTGCAGCATCAGCCTGAGGGAAAGCAACTGACCCAACCTTGGGAATATCTCTTACCCTACCCTGAGGAGATTGGGCCCTGTGGAGAAGAAAGCAGCCTTAGCCAATGTAATGCTGGTGGCCAAAGCCAGGCAGGTTCACACTGGACTCAGGCAGACAGTAGAGAAACTGCAGAGCCGGAAAGTATTGGGCCATTCCCATTTATTGGAGGCTCGCAAAGACAGGCAAATGAATAAACAACAAAAGTGAAAGAGCTAATAAACAAAGGAAAATCTGCTATTCACAGTAAGGGAAAGGGAGCAAGGAAAACTACACCTCATGGTGGCGGGAGAGGGATCTGGGAGAGTCACTCCCCAGGGGAAGCACCCATAGCCTTATACAGGCTATGCATGTGCTCGTGTACTGATCAAGCTTTATACAGGCTATGCATGTGCTCGTGTACTGATCAAGCAAAGTGCTTGCAGCAGGTAAACCCATAAACAAGCCTAACAAAGCTGCCCCACAGCCAGGAAGCAGTGGGCTAAAGAGATCAGAGGGTGACAGTGATTCAGCTGTTAGGTGTTGATGCCAGAGCTTTTCCCCTCACTTTCCTGAGAATATGAAAAGTGCTTCTGCCTCACAGGAGATTCAGTAGAAACTGTTTGGGCTGATGGCAAACAAAATCCCTGAGTTTCAGAGGCCACACCCTACTGAGGTCTGAAAGAAAAGTCAGGACAGACCAATACCTGTGGCTCTGGGGTGGAAACCACACCCACCACCTTTCCTGATCCCTGATTAGCACCAGCCTCTACAATCTTTCAGAGACCAAGCCTAACAAACAGCCCGCAGACAGAAGCCGTGGGAGGTGGGCCTCAGGGAACCTTGGGTCTTTTGCTAAACTGCCCCCAGGCCTAGTGCTGGTAAAAGCCAGCCTAGGTACAGCTTGGTCCTTCTATGTACACCTACACCCAGCAGGGGCAGCCTGAAAACCTGTTGGGCAGCAATCAGTCAAGGGGGTGTGGGGAAAAGCTTAGTCTTAAAACTAAGTCTTTGGCTATAATGACCCTGCCTGCTTACAGCTTGACCCCATACACAATAATATAATTACGCCCACCCCAAGCATAAGGGCAAATAATATCACCTGAGCAAAGGGCTTCCACATGGGCAGTGCCATCTTTAACAAAGTGAGCATAATATATTTTATCTGCCCAACAGGTATTCAGGACTTGGGCTGGCTGACTGTGAGGCTATACCTCATCCAATGCATTCAAGCTGCTCTGCAGGTGCTGACCACAGAAAGCAGAATTCTCCTCAGCTGGATTTAGTGCCTGATGGACTTTCCCTTTGGATATGCTGCTAGTTATGTGTAATACCATCTTATAGCTCCAAAAAGGTTGCTGAGGGCCAGTCATAGGCAGTGTCTTACACTGGTCTCCACCAGGTTCCTTCCTAGGAGGCCCAGAAAAAATCATCCAGTGACCAGCTACAGCAGTGGTTGGCAAACTGTGGCTCGTGAGCCACATGAGGCTCTTTGGCCCCTTGAGTGTGGTTCCTCCACAAAACACCACATGAGGACACTACCTCAATAAGAAATGTACCTACCTATATAGTTTAAGTTTAAAAAATTTGGCTCTCAAAAGAAATTTCAATCATTGTACTGTTGATATTTGGCTCTGTTGACTGCTGAGTTTGCCCACCACTGAGCTACAGACACCATCAGAGAAGGATTCAACTAGCATAATGTGGGGCAGCTGTGTTAGGCTTGCTTGTGGGTTTACCAGCTGCAAGCACTTTGCTTGATTAGTGCGTGAATGTAATGCCAGTAGCCACAGCCATCATCACAGCCGCCTGGCCCCTGCAAGTTCACATTTGATTCGGACAGACAGTAATGAAATGACAGAGCCAAGAACTGGTGGGCCATTAACTTTAATCCTAGGCTCACACCTGACGGGCAAGAAATACACACAGTGGGAAAACACTTCTCTTTCCATTCAGGGTTCCCAAAGCCTCTGACTTATCCGAGTATTCCTAGAATCAAAGGTTTCTACTTCATCAGCCTTATTCACCTCTGTTTCCCATCTCCTTCTCTCTGCACAAACTGGTTTCTCCTTCAGCACTCCACTATCTTGGCTGCCTCTACTCTGCAATGCTGATAGCAGGAACTAAGAGAGTGAGAGCCCCCGGTCTGCTTCATTTTATAATGTAGAAAATTAAAGCCTTTAAGCCAAAATGTATATACAAATAGGAAGTCTCTGATAAAAAGCCACTTATCTGAGGCATAAATGGGATTCCTCATAAGAGTGCACCACCCCATATCACAACAGTGAAGGGTGTGGGGAAAAGCTTAGTGTTGAGAAGATCTTAGTAAATAAAAGGGTGGAAAAGGCTTAGTCTTAAAACTAAGTTTTAGGCTATAAGGACCTTGCCAGCTTACAGCCTGTCTCCCACACCCAATGCAAACATATAAGTGAGCAAACATATATCATATTTACAAACTTATTTGACTAACAGTGAGCACGTGGCAGAGGCACATGTGCACAGCCTATATAAGGTTATGGGTGCTTGCACTCAGGGGAACTGTGGATGCGTGGATTGCCTGCCCACCACTGTGACAATTTTGCTGTTTGTCTGCCTGAGAGGTGATTTCCCCTCCCTGTGTGCTTGTCTGCCATTGTGAGACTTTATTTAACAGAATGGCCCAAACCTTTCTGGCTCTGTAGTTTTTCTACCATCTTCCTGAATCTAATGTGAACCTACCTAGTCTTGGCCACTGATATTACACATAACTAGCAACATATCCAAAGGGAAAGTCCATCAGGCACTAAATCCAGCTGAGGCAAATTCTGCTTTCTGTGGTCAGCACCTGCAGAGCAGCTTGAATGCATTGGATGAGGTATAGCCTCACAGTCAGCCAGCCCAAGTCCTGAATACCTGTTGGGCAGATAAAATATATTATGCTCACTTTGTTAAAGATGGCACTGCCCATGTGGAAGCCCTTTGCTCAGGTGATATTATTTGCCCTTATGCTTGGGGTGGGCATAATTGTATTATTGTGTGTGGGGTCAGGCTGTAAGTGGGCAGGGTCATTATATCAGAAGGCTTAGTTTTAAGACTAAGCTTTTCCCCACACCCTTGACTGATTGCATGTAGGATGGTGCACTCTCATGAGGACTCCCATTATGCCCCAGATAAGTGGCTTTGTATCAGAGACTTTCTTATTTGTAGATTGGCTTAAAGGTTTGAACTTCTACACGATAAAGTGGGGCAGACCAGGAGATTGCTTGCTCAGTTCCTGAGATTAGCATTAGAGAGGAGAGCAGAGAAAGGCCATGTGGAGGAGGCCAGGAGAAGCAACCAAGATGGTGGAGTGCTGAGGGAGAAGCCAGTTTGTGCAGAGTTTGTGCAGGAGAAGGAGATGGGGACCAGAGGTAAATAAGGCTGGTGAGGTTAGAAACCTTTGATTCTAGAAAACTTGGATAAGTCAGTAGCTTTTTGAACACTGAATGAGTGCCTTTTGGAGCCCAGTGTGTATTTTTACTTGCCCGCCAGGTGCAAGCTAGGATTAAAGCATCTTGATGGCTCACCAGTTTTTGGCTCTGTTGTTTCATTACCGTCTGTTTGAATCTAATGCGAACCTGCATGAGCCAGATGGCTGTGATGGTGGCTGCGGCTACTGGCTTTACAATACCCTGCCCCACTGGGCTCATTTCCACAGGGGGAAGGGAGAGAGGCTTAAAGCTCAGACATTCAAAATGCGAGTTCACTGGAGCCTATGGTTGAGACCAGTTGAGAAGAGTTAGCCACCTTCTCAGGGGTTGCAATCAGGCTCAGTGAAAGACTCAATCCTTTGCCCTAAGATCAGGGGTTTCTCAGCTGAAAGAACTTCTGCAGAGGGAACTGGAGTATCCAGGTGTGGCTGAAGAATTAGGCTTTGGAGTAGGGGACACTTTCCCCCCACTGAACTAAAACAAGCTTGAAACCTGTGGAGGAGTTGATGGGGAGAGGCTAGTCTGAGCCCACTCTATAGTCTTTCTACAGAAGACTTTGTAGGAAGACAAGACAGCTGCATGAGGAGGTGGAACGGCTGAAATGTGAATGTGAAGGCAAATCTTAAGAATCCTGGGCCCTTTTATGGAGCTCCTGTCAGCTCTAAGCAGGAGGAAGTCAATACTTATACACAGGTTGGCCCCTCCCACACACACCCAGGCACAGAAAACACAGAAACAGTGGACAAAGTGGTAACTCCAGAGAGGTAGCCCATGGTGGATTACAAACATCTGACATCAACCCGTACCCAAACCCTGCCCAAGACCCAGAACCAACACAACCAGTAGTAGGTGGCAGATAGCACAAACACTAGACTCAAATAGCTATATAATTGGCACACCCGAAGAAGGAGTCTAGCAGGCACCAGACCCTGACAATAACTATACCCAATGGGACACCACTGTACACCATCTGCAGTGCTGGTAGATTGAGGCCAGGCAGGTCCACATTGGATTTGGGCAGATGGCAGAGAAACTGCAGAGCCAGAAGGTGTTAAGGCCATTCTGTTTAATAAAGTTTCACAACAGCAGACAAACAAAAAGGCAGGGGAAAACCTCTTCTCTGGCACACAAACAGCAAAAATGGCCCCCTTACAGTGGCAGGCAGGCAACCGCCATTTACAATCCCCAATCTCTCTTGAGTGCAAGCACCCATAGCCTTATATAAGCCATACAAATGTGGTGCAGTCATGCACTCGCATACCAATCAGGCAAAGTGCTTGCAGCTGGTAGCTATGGGGCATAGCTGCCCCATAGCATCTAATACAAGTGATCAAGGTTCACTGTTAGAGCCAGCCTAAAGGGTTAACTCTACTCACAAAAGGGTCAACAGCATTCAAAACTCACAGACAATAGGAGGGTAAATATAACCTTCAAGAAAAATTCCTAGAGCAAGGAGCTCAGGTGGCCTGGAGGTTAGTACCACTGAGCCCACTGTCTTCATAAAGACACCACAACAAATTTGAGAGTCAAAGCAGAGCTACTTAATACACAGACAAAACGGGCAGACAATGAAATATGACCCAAATCAATCAATAAGAGAAATCCCCGGAAAAAATAAATAAATAAAATGGAAGCAACCAAACTACCAGACACAGAGTTTAAAATAATAGTTATCAGGATGCTCAAGGATCTTAGAGTAAAAATGGATGATAATAGTGAGAAATCAGTAACCATTAAAAGTGACACTGAAACAATAAAAAACAACTAGTCAGAAATTGCAAGTACAATATCTGGAATGAAGATGGCACTAGAAGGAGTTAACAGCATGTTGGATGAAGTAAAGAATCGAATCAGCAATTTACTAGAGAACATGATAAACAAAAGTACAGAAGCAGAGCTTCAAAAAGAACCTCAAGAAGACTGAAGAAACTGAGAGACCTCTGTGACAATATCAAACAAAACAACATTCACAACATAGGGAGGGGTTCCTGGAGAAGAAGATAATGAACAAAGGATAGAGAATTTGTTTAAAGAAATTATAGCTGAAAAGTTCTCTAACATGATGAAGGAAAAAGTCACACAAGTTCAAGAAGCACAGAGAATCCTAGTAAAGATGAACCCAAGGAGGCCTCCACTAAGACTCATCATAATTAAAAGCTGCAAGAGAAAAGCAATTACTTACTTACAAAGGAGCCCCATAAGGCTGACATCTGACTTCTCAACAGAAATGCTTTAGGCTGAAAGGGATTGGCAAGAAATAGTCAATGTGATGCAAAACAAACTACAACCAACACTACTCTATCCAGCAAAGCTATCATATAAAAATGTTTTTAATTTTTTATTTATTCATTTTAGAGAGAGAGAGAAGGGGGCAGAGCAGGAAGCAACAACTCCCATATGTGCCTTGAGCAGGTAGGCTGGGGATTTTGAACTAATGAACTCAGCATTCCAGGTCAATGCTATCATTTAAAATTGAAAGAGAAATAAAAAGCCTTCCAGATAAAAATAAAAAGGTACAAGAAATTCATTAGAACCAAACCAGTATTGTAAGAAATGTTAAATAGTTTCCTATAAAAAGGCAAAAAGAAATTGATAGAAAGAGGATTATAAGTTTAAAGTAAGTACATATTAATAATAATCTTAAATGTAAATGGATTAAATGTTCCAATCAAAAGAAAATGGGTACCTAAATATATAAGGAAACAAGACCTGTAGATATGCTGTCTACAGAGTCCCACCTCAGAACAAAAGATATACATAGACTGAAAGTGAAGGAATGGAAAAAAATATTCCAAGCAAATGAAAATAAAAAAAATAAACAAAAACGCTGGGGTAGGAGTACGTATATTTGACAAAATAGCCATTAAAATAAAGGCTATAGTAAGGGACAAAGAAGGTCATGACATAATGATAAAGGGTACATACAAGAGGATTTGAATTTCTGTCTGGTGGATCTATCCATTGTGTTAGTGGCATGTTAAAACCCCCTACTATTATGGTATTGCTGTCAATCTCTTTTTCTTCTGTCCATCAATATCTGCTTTATATATTTGTGTGCTCCTATATTGGGTGCATAAATATTTACAACAGTTTCAAAGAAAGTCGAAATAAATGACATAGAGGCTTAAAAAAACAATACAAAAGATCAATGAAACCAAATCTGGTTCTTTGAAAAGGTAAATAAGATTGACAAACCTTTAATCTGACACATCAAAAAAAAAAAAAAAAGAGAAAGGACTCAAATAAACAAAACCAGATATGAAAGAGAAGTAAAACTGGTATCACAGAAATACAAAAGATTGTAAGAAAATACTATGAAGAACTCTATGCTGTAGAGAGCCACTGCATCTGAATATATCTGGCCTACCTACAGCTGAGAGCACAGGAAGAGATCTGCTCAGCCTTGAGTGACCTGGCAGGGCAAGGTCACTAAAACTACTTGAAGGCTGTTCGTGGTATTGACGCCAGAAGAAGGGCAGCAAGCACACAGTGCTACCACAGGCGTAGGATGTTCTGATATGCTTGTAAGATAGAGAGTTACATAGTTATTACCTCTACCCCCCAACAAAATACCCTTTTGTTTAAGCATATAAAATAAACAGGTTTTCCAGGCTCGGGGTGATTGTGTCTCCATCAGAGCACAGTGTCCCACCTGGCCATGTTTTCATTAATCCTCCATTGCCCCCACTCAGGTCTTCACTTCCCCATGCAGGAGGCAGCAATATGCCAAAAAATTGAACAACCTCAGCAAAAAGGAAAGATTCTTAGAAACATATAAACTTTCAAAACTGAATCTGGAAAAATCAGAAAACCTGAGCAGACTGATTACAACAAATGAAATTGAAACAGTTATCAAAAAAACTTCGAGCAAAACAAAGTGGTGGACTGGGTGGCTTCACAGGAAAATTATGCTTAACATTCAAAGAAGAGCTAACACCTATCCTTCTCAAGCTTTTCAAGAAGTTCAAGAGGTGGGAAGACTTCCCAGCTCATTTTATGAGGCATGCATTATCCTAATCTAAAACCAGGTAAAAACACTACAAAGAAAGAAAACTATAGGGCAATATCCCTGATGAACATACATACTAAAATTCTCAACAAAATATTATCAAACCAAATCCAGCAATACATAAAAAGATCATATACCATGATCAATTGGGATTTATTACAAGGAAGTACAACTGGTTCAATATTCGAAAATCAATAAATGTGATTCATCACACAAACAAAATAAAGAATAAAAATCACATGATCATATCAATAGATGCAGAAAAAGCATTTGATAAAATCCAGGGCAAAATTATGATCAAACCTCTCGGCAAAATGGGAATTGACGGAACATACATCCACATAATAGAGGTCATATATGATAAACTGACAGCCAGCATCATAATTAATGGGCAAAAATTAAATGCAATTCCCTTAAGATGAGAAACAAGACAGGGTGTCACATTTCACCACTCTTATGTAACATAGTACTGGAAGTCCTACCACAGCATTCAGAAAAAAATTAATAAAAGGCATCCAGATTGGAAAACCATAAAAATCCTAAAAGAAAACATAAGCAGTAGACTCTCAGACATCTCTAGTAGCAGTATTTTTGCCAATATATCTCTGTGGGAAAGTGAAATAAAGGACAAAATAAACAAATGGGACCATATCAAACTAAAAAGCTTTTGCATAGCAAAAGACACCATTAATGAAATAAAAAGACAGCTCGCTCTGTGGGAGAACATATTTGCTGATACATCTGATAAGGGGTTAATAACCAAAATTTATAAAGAACTTATAAAACTTAACACCAGGAAGGTAAACAATCCAATTAACAAATGGGCAAAGGACCTGAATAGATACTTCTCCAAAGTAGACATACAGATGGCCAATAGGCATATGAAAAAATGCTCAATGTCACTAATAATTAGAAAAATGCAAATCAAAACCAGAATCCCTTTCACAGTTGCAACCCCCTCCCCAACAAAACAGGGAATAAACATAACAAAAAATGTAAAGGACCTATATACTAAAAACTGCAAAGCATTATTAAAGGAAATCAAAAAAGACCCAATGAAATGGAAAAATATCCCATGTTCTTAGACAGGAAGAATAAATACAGTTAAAATGATCATATTACCCAAAGCAATATACAAATTTAATACAATTCCCATCAAAATTCCAATGTCATTTTTTAAAGAAATGGAACAAAAAAATCATCAGGTTTGTATGGAATCATAAAAAACCTCGAATAACCAAAGTAATCCTGAGGGGGAAAATAAAAACAAAGTTGGAGGTATTACAATACCTGACTTCAAATTATCCTACAGAGCCACAATAACCAAACAGCATGGTATTGGCAGAAAAACAGACAAACAGACCAATGGAACAGAATTGAGACCTCAGAAATAAAACTACATATACATGAGAAAATCATCTTTGATAAAAGAGCCAAAAACACACAATGAAGAAAAGAAAGCCTCTTCAATAAATGGTGCTGGGGAAATTGGAAAGCCACATTCAAAAAAATGAACCTGGACTACAGTTTTTCCCCATGTACAGAAATTAATTCAAAATGGATCAAAGACCTAAATATAAGATCTGTAACAATAAATCACATAGAAGAAAACATAGGTACTAAACTCACGGACCTTGGCTGTAGAGAACATTTTATGAATTTGATTCCAAAGCCAAGAGAAATAAAGGCAAAGACAGATGAATGGGACTATATCAAACTAAGAAGCTTCTGCACAGCAAAAGAAACTGACAACAAAATAGCCAACAAAATGGGGGATGATATTTGCAAACAACAGCACAAATGAGGGGTTAATATCCAAAATATATAAAGAACTCACAAAACTCAGCAACTAACAAGCAAACAATCCAATAAAAAATATGGAGAGAGGAAATGAAGAAATACAAATGGTCAATAGATATATGAAAAGATGCTCATCTTCACTAGCTATTAGAGAAATGCAAATCAAAACTATGATGAAATACCACTTCACACATGTTAGATTAGTTATTATCAACAAGACAGGTAATAACAAGTGTTGGAGAGACTGTGGAGAAAAAGGAACGCTCATTCACTGTCGGTAAGAATGTAAAGTAGTACAACCATTATGGAAGAAAGTATGGTGGTTCCTCAAAAAATTAAGAATAGAATTACCATATGACCCAGCAATCCCTCTACTGGGTATATACTCCCAAAACTTGAAAACTTTGGTATGTAAAGACACATGCACCCCCATGTTCATCATTGCATTATTCACAGTGGCCAAGACATGGAAACAACCAAAGTGCCCTTCAATAAAGGATTGAATAAAGAAGATGTGGTACATATATACTATGGAATACTACTCAACCATAAGAAACAATGATACAGTATCATTTATGACAACATGGATGGACCTTGAGAACATTATACTGAGTGAAATAAGTAAATCAGAAAGAGCTAAGAACTGTATGATTTCATACATAGGTGGGATACAAAATTGAGACTCATGGGCATAAACAGAAATACAGTGGTTACTAGGGGGAGGGGGAGGAGAGAAGGGGAAAAGGGAAGAGGATTGGGTAGGAGGAGGGACAAATATCAGGTGACAGAGGATGATTTGACTTTGGGTGATGGATATACAACTCAATCGACTGTCCAAATGATGTGGAGATGTTTACCCAAAACCTATGTACTCTAGTTGACCAATGTCAACCTGTTAAATTTGTCTAAATAAAAAAAAACTAAAAACAAAATAAAAACACCCACAATGAGATATCGCCTCACACCTGCAAGAATAGCTTTCATTAACAAATCAACAAACAAGTGCTGGTAAGAGAGCGTAGAGAAAAGGAAACCCTCCTGCACTACTAGTGGGAATGCAGACCCATGCAGCCACTGTGGGAAACAGTATGGCATTTCCTCAAAAAATTAAAAATATATAGAGTTTATGACCCAGCTATCCCACTTCCAGGAATATATCCTAAGAATCTCGAAACATGAATTCAAAAGAAGATGCACCCCCATGTTCACTGCAACATTGTTTACAATAGCCAAGATCTGGCAACAGCCCAAGTGTCCGTCAGTGAACAAGTGGATAAAGAAGCTATGGTACATTTATAGAATGGTATCCCACATGGCTGTAAAAAAGAAGAAAATCCTACCTATTGTGATAGCATGGATGGACCTGGAAATTATTATGATAAGTGAAATAAGCCAGGCAGAAAAAGACAAATATCCTATGATCTTACTGCTAAGTGGAATCTAATGAACACAATTGCCTGAGGAACAAAATAAAAACAAAGGCAACATCACAGAGAACTGATGGACAGCTGTCAGAGGGAAGGGGGAAGAGAGAATAGGATTGAAGAATGTATACATACCATATTTCCCCATGTATAAGACACAGCCTTTTTCAAAAAATTTAGGGTCTAAAAACTGGGTGCATCTTATACAGTGGTTGCAGATATTTTTACTTGCATTTCCCACTTTTTCATGCTTTTTTTTGTGCTCATTGTTGAAGACAGTGATTTGTCATCAGACACAGATGAGGACAAGCTAATGGATGGGAGTTTTGACAGTGATGAGGAGTTGTATGAACTTTATGATGAATAAAACTTGAGTTCAATAACTCTACGTAATACATTTTATTTTCAAATTTTGGGCCCCCCAAATTAAGGTGTGTCTTATACATGGGAGCGTCTTATACATGGGGAAATATGTTAACACATATATAAAAAAACAGGTAGCAATAGTAAGAGGGAAAGGGGAAGTGGAGATAGGGGTAAGGAGGGTAATGGGGGGTGAGATGGACATGGAAAGAGACTTTGTATGTGGCATAAGGGGGCATGATGTGGTGTGTAGAGGGTGTTATATTGAGTGGGACACTTGAAACCATGTCAACACAATAAATTAAAAATAAAAATTAAATAAAAAATGAGTCATGAAAAAACATTTTGAGAAGATATAAATGTCGCTGGAAGCCAAGTATGGAAAATTCATGCAAAGCCTTTAGTTACTAAACTAATGTGTATGCCGACTATATTTCAGATCGAAAGAATAGAAAATATCAGAACAGAAAACATTAGTATCATTTGAAAAGTTCAAAAGCAAGATATATGATTTTGAATATTTGTAACAGTTGAAGAATCTAAATCTTACTATAAAATTCTCTATGACCACTTTAGATGTGTGTATATTTTCCTATCAGGATTATTAGTAGCTTCAAGGATGCAGATAAATGAAAACAGATTTAAAAGCCCTTTCTGACTGACATAGCATACTCTGAGTTTGTTTGGTTAGGCCTACAGCTGGTGCTGCAGAAATTTTTGTGTTTCACTTTGTGTACTGATGTATCTAATTTAACATTTTGTTGCATGTTTTGATGTCTAGGGATAAGAAGATAAATGAAAGCACCCCTGCCTTGGACAAGGCTCCCAGCTGACTACCTGACATATTAAAAAATGGTGTGGGAAGTAGGGATTATACACTGTGATAAATGCAACAGCACAATGAACCAAGTGCTATCAGAGCAACAAAGAACACCAGGAAAGGCTGGTAACAAGTGTATATTTCATAGTAAGTAGGCATCGTTTACTCCCACAACTTATCAACATACGTAATATGTAGATGTTTGAATACAAAATGCCTGCATATTCATAGCTGAATTGACTCTGTTCCTTGTATTAACTATCTGCTGCTTTTATGACAATATAATCACTCCTTAAATATCAATCATAAAATTTAGGTTTAAAATATTTTCATATTATCGTTTATAATTAAAACATATAATTTCATAGAATTAATTTTCTTAATTCTAAAGAATAGGGTTGGAAATAAAATAATAACCAACTTGAAAGTTCCCTTTATATGAAAATTAGAACTAATTTTCTTTTATGAAAATTTATGACATGACAGAAAAATTAATCAAATAATGAAATCTTCATGCAGGAATTAGAATTTGCTCAATTTCTATAGTTTACATTATACTTTTAACTTCTTCCTCTTCATTTTAAGAGGGAACAGCAAAAGCTTTCAGACTAAATGTTACCTATCAGTCTGTACTTTGAGTTGTATTTTATAGCTTTACTTATTTAAGAAAAAGTTAAGTATACTGCTCACAAAAATTAGGGGTATTTCAAAATGAATATGAAACTATAAAATATTCCTTAATTTTTGTGAGATGTATAACTTGCTCTAAACCCACTAGCTGCACTTTTGTCAGCACAATAAAAGTAAATACAGAAACAAATAAGAAAACAGATCCACAAAATTCAGCATTGTCAGTTCAGTCTTAGCTACAATTTATACTAATCACAATTCTTACAGACATAAATAAACCCATATTAGTAAATACAAGCTAAAAAAATAAAGAGTAATCGAAAGTGCATCAGAATTAAGAAACCTCAAAAACACAATTATATATTTTCCTCAGGCCAACATATAGGAAATCTGTGTAGGAAAACCAGAGACATTTAATAAACGTTTGTAGAATAATGAAAACAACTGCGAAGATGATGATGATGATGATGACGATGACAGCTAGGATTTACTGGGCATTTAACTTGTAATAAATAGTACTGCTAAATGTTTGATCTTTAAGGCTGAGAACAATTCTAAGAGCTAGGTACTGTTATTAATTCCCATTTTAAATACATAAGAAAAGATGCTGAGCAATGTTAGAAAGTGTCAAGGATTGAATTCAAATAAAGGCTGTCTGACTTCACAGCTCTGAATAACTCAATTGTAGGGAAAAAATAAACCACTGTTAAAGGCTAGAATTTAAAAAAGGTCTTCTTGTCAGAATTTCAAAATAAACATATTCAAATACATTTAATTAATTTGCATATTGTTACCATGAACATATTAAAACTATAGGGACTATTCCATCTTAAAAGAGCACTTAAGTGTGATACCATCAAACAATTAATAAATTTTAAAATATTTTCCTAGAAGAAGTTGTTACTAAATTATTTTATATAATGTGATATTTTAATCTTCTATACAAAAGAACAATCTAGAACTCTTATCATTAACACAAGTGATTCCTAAAAAAAACAAAAACAAAACCCAGAACACAAACACCAAAGAACTAAAGTCAGAAAAGGTAAAAGATTTATAACTAAGTTATCACAGATTTTATTTATTTTATTTATTTCCTTTTTAAACTAGAGCAGTATAACAATATGTTTAGTATTAATATTTTAGATTTTAGAACGATCCACTTGTTAGTGGGGATACACCCATGTTCGAACAAAGGTAAAAATTAAATATAAACTTATATAACTTGTCTGACTGATGTCATACCTTTAAAAGAAAAGCTACTATAAGCATACCTTGGCAAAAAATACGGTGAGGTGAGTTTCACTGCCAACAATCCAAACAGGAAATTTTGGAGATTTCAAGTAAGAACCAACCTAGAACAAATGTAGCAAAATAAACATACAGATGATAATTTTATACTGTTTGTTAGATATTTGCCCATGAATATTTGAAACATAACTAGAGTGTCCAATTCATATTTAAATGAAATAATGCATTCTGCTAGAATGTCTTACCCATAAAGTCAAATGCTAAATGTAAAATGAATGTTATAAAGATGATCAGGCTTAAGCTAATGTCATGCCTTTACACAGAACAACAAAAACAACACTAATTTAACAAAGCTAGAAATAATGAGTTTTAACTCTAAGAATCATTCTTAGGTTCTACTAAAGTTCCTAGATAGAATGGCCACTTCTGGAATTTCAGCTTGGCACTTCAAAACCCTAAGACCATAGCTTGATAATAATAACTTGATCAGAAAAATCACTATAAATGAACAAACGAGTACATTTATGAATAAAGGGAAAAGCCTTAAGAACATCCTGTCTTCAGAACAACCTAGGATAATATAATAATTTCTCTAAAGCAAAATATATACTTAAAAACATGTAAGTATATAAAAGAATTCTGTCATTTGACTCTTCATGGTAGGAGGTACTTTCCAAATTTTACAATATGAATCTCATTAAAATGTATAAACAGTTACACTTACAGCCTGGCTTCAGGGTTATATATTTAATCTCTAAAAACTATAGTACCAAAAATTTGGTAGTATCATTTTTTGTGTGTGTGACAGAAAAAGAAAGCTTAATGTTCAATAACAACAACAACAAAATAGACTTGTGAAAAGCAATCACATTCACATCAATCAATTCCACACATTTATGAGGACAAAGATTTTACTTAAAAAGAGTTAACCTTACCAAACAAATTTACTGAGTTGCCTTTGCAACTCACAGACTGCCTAGACTTGAGAAATTCCAAATGGCTACCTGCAGCAGTCAGGGCCCACTATTCTTTCCTAATTAGCCAACAACCTTGATATGATGCCCTGGTTTAACCAACACCAGGGCCCTTTGAATTTTTTTTTTTTTGTAAGATTTTATTTATTGGCTCTGGCCAGTGGCTCAGTGAAGAGAGTGTCAGTCTGGTATATGGACGTCCCAGGTTCAATTCCCAGTCAGGGCACACAGGAGAAGTGATCATCTGCTTCTTCCACATTCCACCTTCTCTCTCTCTTCCCCTCCCAAAGCCAGTGGCTCAAATGGTTTGAGCATCATTCCTGGGCACTGAAGATAGCTTCATTAAAGTGCATCAGCCTCAGGTGTTAAAAATAGCTTGGTATTCAAGCATCGGCCCAAGATGGCGTTGCCGGGTGGATCCGGTCAGGGAGTATGTGGGTGTCTGCCTCACTATCTCCTCTCCTCTCACCTGAAAAAAAAAAAAGAAAGAAGAAAGAGAGAGAAAGAGAGAGAGAGAGAGAGAGAGAGAGAAAGAAAGAAAGAAAGAAAGAAAAGGAGAGACAATAAGAGACAGCAGGCTGCAGTGCAGCAATGGAGAGAGTATGCCCCTCTGGAAGGACAGACAGGATCCATATTGTCAGGTTGTATGGTGAAATTTTCAAAGTATAGATACCCTAACCTCTTCAAAACATACACATACATACACACTTTTATTTAAAAACAGCTTTATTAAAATATCACTGATATAAAAATTATATATATTTAATATGTATAAATTAATGTTTTGATACATATACATTGTGTAAAGATCACTACAATCAAGCTAATTACCATATGCACCTCTATATAGTTGCCATCCTTTTTGTGTGTGCGCGCACACACACACACCTTTAGGATATATAAATGCATGTGTGTGTGCTAGAAGAGCATGCAGCTCAATTCTTTGGTTGCTAGGCTGACACTGAATAGTGTTAGCTTGTACAGTGAAAATCACTTAAAAAATAAGTTGTACCATTTAACGTTATGATTGATGCTAATTAATAAGGGTAAGATAAAACCTATTTGATTTTCATACCATATCACCCCTGTCCAAGTGTCAGCATGAATGTTTGGTTTTTAAAAAGAAGAACGAGGGAAAGAAGGAAAAATGGGTAAGCACAAGACACCGTTACTGTTACTAAAACTAATCAGCACCACCAGAACCACTGCCATGAACCACCATTTTAAATTGGAAAAGAATATTAGGTTTTGTTTCCTCCTCCAAAATGAAGACATGTTACATGCAAACCACTAATGATTTAAACACCAGTTAAAATTATTAAAAATATCTAATAGCTATTCTAGATTGTGTAGGGAAGCAATAAAATACATAGCAATAAATGAGTTTCATGGCAGCTCCTAAGCTCAGCACATGTGTTAAAGCGTTTAATGCTATTAAATGCTTGGAATTCCTCTTTTGTGGTGTGAAATCATTTTTCAGATGAACAAAAGTCAGAATTTCAGGCATTGAGCAGATTCTCTTTCTATGCCTGACAAAGTATTTTTCATTGTTTCAGAGAAGTGCACTGTTAACTGGTGTGGAAGAAACAGTGCATTCTTTTCCCTCACTTTACCAAAAATACATTTATATTCAACAATAGATGTCTTTATTTTCATAAACTATTTCATGCTGTGTTCTTGCCCCACCCTTTGTGAGCCAGCTGAATTCTACCAGTAATAACCTTCAGTTCAAAAAGGGAGACCAGGAAGAATCTAACGAGGGTACAGAATAACAGTAGGAGCTAAAATGTGTTGTCACAGGACAAAATATTATCCACAACAGTGACCATGGGAACAAACACCAGTCAAGTATCTTAAAAATCAACTTACCTTACAGTATCTTAAAGCTTCCATTAATGTTAAAAATCCTACAGCTGCTTGTTCACGTATACCAAGAAGTTCTGCAAAACAAACGAACAACAAAAAAAGTTAGCATTGTATTAGTACACATACATATGAAAAGTACTTATATATATATTTATATCCTCTAACAAAACAATTACTTTTACCTGAATTTATACTTAAAACCTAGCACATATTTATTATTAACAGTTCATATCAAAGCATCAGCATAGTACTACTCATTATTCAATACCAATAGATCATTATTTACTTATGACCCACTTTAGTAAAAGCTCTTTAGGATGCTCAATAATTTTTAAAAGTTTAAAGTGCATGAGACCAACAAATTTAAGTATCATTGGATTATAGCGTTCAAAGACAAAAGGAACAAGGAAGGTGAGCAGCCCAAACAGGTAGAAATGGTACTGTATAGCCTTGCAAATTTTTCCCTACTTTCCTGTTAAATGGTAACCAGCATTAAATGTTGAGTTAAAAAAAAAAAAATAGGTTAGAAATATCTTCACACTTTAATTTCTAAAATCAGTTACCACCACCTAGTGTTATGATTAGATACTACATTATCTTTTACCTTGGAATCTTAAACAACTGTCTAGTCTATTTATTATAATGTTCTAATATTCAATACAACAAAGTAGGTGTTCATAATTCTTAAGTAATAATTACTTATGTGAACAACCACTTGTCTAAGCATGCAATCTAGATGGTATTATTTTAAAAATGAATTAATCCTGTTTCCTTAAACAGAATATGTACTTAATATTTTTATCTGCTTTGATAGCTAAAGTGTGTAATTAAGAGTATTTACTTTTATATGACAAGATGCTCAATGTCACTAATCGTTAGAGAAATGCACATCAAAACTACAATGAGGCCCAGATCAGTTGGCTCAGTGTTAGAGCATCAACCCGGCATGTGGACGTTCCGGGTTTGATTCCTGGTCAGGGTACACAGAAGAAGCACCCATCTGCTTTTCTACCCTTTCCCCTCTTGCTTCTCTCTCTCTCTCTCTCTTCCCCTTCTGCAGCTATGGCTCAACTGGAGCAAGTTGGCCCCGAGTGCTAAGGATGGCTCCATGGCCTCTGCCTCAGGTGCTAAGAAGAGCTTGGTTGCTAAGCAATAGAGCAATGCCCCAGATGGGCAAAGCCTTGCCCCTTAGTGGGCTTGCTGGGTGGATCCTGGTATTGACACATGAGGGGGTCTGTCTCTGCCTCCCCTCCTCTCACTGAATAAAAAAAAAGACAAAAATAAAAACCACAAGGAGATATCACCTAACACCTATCAGAATGGCTATCATTAATAAATCAATGAACAAAAGGTGTTGGTAAGAGTAATAGTGGCGTGAGAGATACTCCTGATCTCTCCCCTTGAAATTTAAACAAATTGAGCAATTATAATGCAGCAAAGGAACCCCAGCAGGGCTGGCACATGTGCTTGAAAGATCCACACACTGAATGGACTAAAGGTGGGATAGGCTGAAGGAGTGGGGGCAGAAGATAAATCGCATTTGCAGTTGACTCTCAAAACAAGACAAACTCAGAGTGATTAGATTTTTCTTTCTCTGCAAGACTACAAGGATGATGGAAGCTCAAGCAGTTTGGATTTTGTCTGAGAGTTACAGAGAGGGAAACCCAGAGTGACTGGGTTTCCTGCTGGAAGAAGCAGTGACATATAGGAGCAGAGGGGGTGATACTAAATCAAAGTGGCCAGAGTGCAGGGTCATGGTCAGTGTTCCTGCAGTCTGCCTGCAGCCTGCACTTGGCAGAGACAGAGTAAACTAAAGTGCGGCACCCCAGCCTTCCAGATTCCAATTTCCTCACCTCGTGGCACAGAAAATAGCAGAGACAACCCCCACTGCTAGCTCTCCAGAGCCACTCTCTCCCCTGAAGAACAAAGGTGCTCTGCATCTGGTCCTCTGGTCTGTTGAAACATGGTGAGGAGTACACAGAAGCCTGCGATCACCATTGCTAGAGGCAGAAAGCTGTAAAGCCGAAGCTGTAAAACCCTCACAACACACCTCATCTGCAATGCAACTGCAGACCTGCCTAAATCATTGCAGCTACAACATCTAAGTGGAGGATAACCCAGGAATTTCACAGAGCTAAAACTTGTAGTACAGTGACACCTACTGGAAGAAAACAGTAACCTCTAAAAACTACAAGTAAAAGCTCTAACAAGGTCACAGAAAAACAAGAATAATGTGACAACACTAACATAAAAGGGGAGATGACAAAGATTTGCAGGAACAAAGGAGGATGGAGTGCAGAAGCACTCATATGACAAAGGACTCTTGTACATATATATGAACATGTCTTTCTTAAGCCTAATGGTAACCAACCACAAAAAAAGCTACTACTGAAACACAGCTTAAAAAAGAAATAGGGGAAAGAAGTATGGAATACCACCAAACAAAAACAACTGACAGAAACACAAAAGAGAAGAACTAAATAAGACACAGAGCTACCAGAAAATAAAACATAAAATGGCTATCGGAAGTCCTCAGGAGTCAATAATTACCCTAAATGTAAATGGACTGACTCACCAATTAAGAGGCACAGAGTAGCAAATTGGAACAAAAAGCAAAACCCAAACATATGCTGCCTTCAAAAGACACATCTAAACCAAAAGGACAAAAGCAGAGTCAAAGTGAAAGGTTAGAAAACAATTTTCCAAGCAAGTACTATTCAAAAAATAGCAGGTGTACCCATACTCATATCTGGAAACACTGACTTTAAGACAACAAAGGTAACCAGAGACAAAGATAGACATTTCATAATAATAAAGGGGACATTGTATCAAGAAGACAAACACTTCTTAATATATATGCACCAAATCAGGTAGCACCAAAATATTAAGATATCTACTAACTGATCTAAAAATTGAAGCAGACAAAAACACAATCATACTTGGAGATTTCAACACACCACTGACGGCTTTAGATAGATCATCCAAACAGAAAATCAATAAAGAAATATTGACCTTAAATGACACACTAGACCAAACAGATATAATACACATTTACAGGAAATTTCATCCCAAAACATCAGATTATATATTTTTCCCCAATGTGCATGCAACATTCTCAAGGATAGACCATATGTTGGGCCAAAAAACTAACATCAACAAATTCAGAAAGATTTAAATTATATCAAACATATTTTCTGGTCATTAGGCTTTGAAATTAGAATTCAACAGCAAAAAGGAAGTGAAGAAACCCACAAAAATGTGGAAATTAAATAATATACTTCTAAAAAATGAACGTATTGAAAAAAAATAAAAGCAGATCAAAAGATATATATAGACAAATGAGAATGACAACACGATATCAAAATTTCTGGGATGCAGAAAAAGCAGTAATAAGAGGGAAGTTTTTTGTTTGTTTGTTTTTTAACATTACACGCTTATAGCAAGAAAGAAGAGAAATCTCAAGTAAACAACCTAATGTCACATCTTAAAAAACTAGAAAAAGAAGAACAAAGGTAACCCAAAGTCAGCATAAGAAAGGAAATAGTAAAAATTAGAACAGAACTAAATGAAACAGAGAACAAAAAAAGTATAGAAAAAATTATTATAACAAAGAGCTGGTTATTTGAAAATATCAATAAAATTGACAAACCCCTGACTAGTTTCTTTTTTCACCGAGGAAAAAAGAAAAAGCACTCATATAAACAAAATCCAAAATGAAAGAGAAGAAATTACCACAGACATTCTAGATATTCAAAAGATCATAGTAGAATACTATGAAAGATTATATGCCACCAAATTCAACAACCTAGAGGAAATAGATGAATTCCTAGAACCATAAAATCTTCCTAGACTGAGTCAAAATGAAGAGGAAAACCGAAATAGATCCATAAGCAGGGTGGAAATAGAAACAACTACCAAAAACGTCCCCAAAAAATAAAAGTCCAGGACCAGATGGAGATACTAGTGAATTCTACCAAACATTCAAAGATTTGGTACCTATCCTTCCTAAAAGTTTTCCAAAAAACAGAAGAAGCAATACTGCCTAACACATTTTATGAGGCCAATATAACCCTCATACCAAAACTTGGCAAGAACAACAACAAAAAAGAAAACTACAGACCAATATCTCTAATAAATACAGATGCAAAAATCCTAAAAATATATATATATCAAATTGAATATAACACATAAAAAAATAATATATCTTGATTAAGTGGGATTCATTCCAGGAGCACAAGGATGGTTCAACATAATATACCACATCAACAAAACAAACAACAAAAATCATATGACCCTATTAATAGATACAGAAAAGACATTCGATAAGATACAACATCTCTTTATGTTTAAAACACTCAATTAAATCATAACAGAAGAAAAGTACATCAACATACTAAAGTCCATACGTATGAGAAACCATCAGCTAATATCATACTTTAGGTTGAAAAAATGAAGGTTTTTTCCTATGACACCAGGAACAAGACAAGGCTGCCCACTTTCTCCAATCTTATTCAACATAGTTCTGGAATTTTTAGCCAGAGCAATCAGGCAAGAGAAAGAAATAAAAGGCATTCATACAGGAAAAGAAGAAATAAAGGTATTACTTTTTGCAGATGATATGATCCTGTATATAGAAAACCCCAAAGACTCTACCAAAAAACTACTAGAAACAATAAACCAATACAGTAAAGTTATAAGATACAAAATCAATCTACAAAAGTCCACTGTTTGCCTATACTCCAATGATGAAACATCAGAAAATAAACTCAGAAAAACAAGTCCTTTCATAATTGCAACAACAAAAAATAAAATACCTAGGAATAAACTTAATAAAGGATGTGAATGACCTATATACTAAAACTACAAAGCATTACTGAAATAAAATGAAAAGACATAATGAAATGGAAAAATAATCCATGTTCATGGATTGGAAGAATCAACATAGTTAAAACAGCCATAGTACCCAAAGCAATATACAAATTTAATGTGTTCCCCATCAAAATCCCAATGTCATTTTTTAAAGAAATAGAACAAAAAACCCCAGGTTTGTATCGGACCATAAAAAATCCCAAATAGCCAAAGCAATTCCTAGGAAAAAGAATAAAGCTGGAAGTATCACACTACCTGACTTCAAATTATACTACAGAGCCATGAAAAAAACAACAACATGGTATTGGCAGAAAAACATACAGACCAATGGAACAGAATCAAGAGCCCAGAAATAAAACCACATACATATGGACAAATAATCATTGACACAGAAGCCAAAAGCACACAATGGAGAAAATAAAGCCTCTGTAGTAAATGATGCTGGGAAAATTGGAAAACCCATGAAATGAATGAAACTTTACTAGTTTGTCCCCCTGAACAAAAATTAATTGAAAATGGACCAAAGACCTAAATAGAATACTTGAAACAATGAATTACACAGAAGAAAACAAAGGTACTAAACTCATGGACCTTGGCAGTAGAGAACATTTTATGAATTTGATGCCAAAGGCAAGGGAAGTGAAGGCAAAGACAGATTAATGCGACTTATCACACTAAGAAGCTTCTGCACAGCAAAATAAACTGACAACAAAACAGCCAACTAAATGGGAGATGATATTTGCATCAACAGCTCAGATAAGGGGTTAATATCCAAAATATATAGAGAACTCATGAAGCTCAGCAACACACAACAAACAATCCAATTAAATAATAGGGAGAAGACCTGAACAGACACTTCTCCCAAGAGGACATATAAATGGCCAACAGATATATGAAAAGATGCTCATCTTCAGTAGCTATTTGCAAAATAAAAATCAAAACTACAATGAGATATATCACCTCACACTGACTAGGTTGGCTATTATTAACAAGACAGGTAATAACAAGTGTTGGAGACGCTGTGGAGAAAAAGAAACCCTCACTCACTGCTGGTAGGAATGCAAATTAGTACAACCATTATGGAAGAAACTATGGTGGTTCCTCAAAAAATTAAGAACAGAACTACTATATGACCCAGCAATTCCTCTAACTGGGTATCTACCTCCAAAACTCAAAAACATTGGTACATAAAGACACATGCATCCCATGTTCATCGCAGCATTAACAGTGGCTAAGAAATGGAAACAACCAATGTGTCCCTTGATAGAGAACTGGATAAAGAAGATGAGGTACATATATACAATGTAATACTACTCAGCCATAAGAAATGACATATTGCCATTTACGACAACATGGATGGACCCTGAGAACATTATACTGAGTGAAATAAGTAAATCAGAAACAGCTACGAACTACCTGTATGTAATTTCACACATAGGTGGGATACAAAACTGAAACTCATGGACATAGATAAAAAGTGAGGTGGTATATATACCAGGGGGTAGGGGGAAAGAGGGTCAAATATACAGTGACAGGAAATGACTTGACTTTGGGTGATGAGTATACAACATAATCAATAGTTCAAATGCTATAGAAACATTCACCTGAAACCTATGTAACCTTATCGATCAATGTCACCCTGTTAAATTTAATTTTCTAAATAAAATTTTAAAATATGAGAAATATACTCTGGCTATCTTCTTTTTCAAAATAATTATTTCAGAGACATTGCTTAGTTTTGATATTTAAACTATTCTTAAAATAAATCATGGCAAGATAATAGCTTTGAAACCTTATATTTCAAGAAACAGAAAATAATTAATTTGTATTTATCAAGAACCAAAACTTGGGTAATTAACTCATAGGCTATAAAGGTTAAGTACATGGCAAGAAAAAAGCTTATGGGAGAGTGGGTGAGGAAATGCCTAGGGAGACAGAAAGAATATTCTGGTTCTGGGAACAAAAGAGGCCCGGGAGCATCTGCAGAATGTATGGAAAGAAGGAGCAGATAACTAGCATGAAGAGCCAGGGCAAGGCTGCAAAGTCCAGGTGGAAAGAGCTCTGAGCCATAGCACACAAGAGAAGCAAGGACAGAGGCTGAGTGAGAAGAGATACCTCAACCAAATTCAGTAGGAACCGGATATTCCTTCCCTCATCATCTCAGAGGATGTAAAATACCTCAGTGCCCAGAAACTATCAGGATAAGAAGAAAGATATGCATAAGTCATCATGGATGAGTGGGGGCAGAAACCTGCCTATTACTCAAGAGAGACTGACATATGTTTTATAGGTAAGATAAAATGTTTTCAGTTGTCAATCAGAATAGGATTCAAGAAGATAGGCTCAATTACAAAAAACTGAGCAAGATAATTTGTGTAGTTATTTGTCTGCAAATTTTAGTGTTTAAATTTTGACCTGTACCAGAAATGATCAAAACTTGGTTCTCTTTCTACCTTCATCATGAAGGAAATAATTTCTATATATTACCTAATGTAGGGAGGGAGGGTAGTTCTTAAATTTCTTAAACAGTGAAATGAAGGGCTGGATTGTGCTTTTTATTCTGAAGTCATCTCCTTTATAAAAATTTTATTAATTATTTGGGGGTGAGATTGTTGATTAAATGACATAGGTCTCAAGTATATAATTCTGTTATGTATCACCTGTATATTGCATTGCATGCCCACCACTCAAAATCAAATCTCCTTCTGTCACCATATATTTGCACCCTTTACCTTTACTACCGACCCCACCCCACTTTCCCACTGGGACTTTTCTGTCTGACTTACTTGCTTAGTGTGATATTCTCAAGAGGTGCTTTTTAATTCTGAAATTATATAACTTTTATTATTTTTTTCCCTTAATGTTATATCCTCTTGTGTTTCTGTTAGCTACACATTATTTTTAAAATTTGAGAAAAATTCAAATTTAAGATTAAGATTCACTCATTTAAATGGGACAAAAAAAGTCAATAACTATTATATTCTCAATCATAATATTGGTTTCTGTCATTTGGTGACCATTTTTATCTACTTTAAAAGAAAGAAATTAATCTCTCTGTGAACTATAAGGACAATGGAACTTCCTGTCCTATACTACCTACTTCAACAACAGGTACACAGTATTCAATATAAGTTGAAGGAGTAAATACATTAATTGAGACTGGCTCAGTCATGAGCTGAAGGGCATTTTATTCAGAGCTATGTTTCAGGTCTCTTTATCTAGATAGATTAGACAAAGAAATTTTCACTTTAATGTCCCTGGCAATATATGATGCTATAAAAAAGAAACTTTGATAGGTAATAATTTAATAGGGAGTAGTGGTTTTAAATTCTCAGATAACATTAAATTTTCCCAGCACCTTAAAAGGACATTATACCCATTAAAAGTCATACAGGAAAACCCACTAGACTAAAAAAATATTTCAAATCACAATATTTATAGTACTTCTCAAGTTTAAGCAAAATGCAAGTGTTCCAGACATATAGTATTGCATAGAAATATACTAGGTTTATATAAAGAGATCTATACTTTACTTTTTCTAAAGAAGATAATCCTACCATCCCAATTTTATACCAGAGAAAACTAAAGGCTTAAGAAGTTAAATAATGATATTGGAGCCTATATTTTCTTCCAAAGTCTATGTTCTACATGTTATGGTGCATTGAAAATTGTAAAGGATTCTTCCATTATAAAGAACTTATCTGGCTCGGTCTGCTGAAGGCCCGAGGTCAAGGCACATGTGAGAAAGCAATCAATGAACAACTAATGTGTTGCAATGGCAACGAAAAACTAATGATCGATGCTTCTCATCTCTCTCTGTTACTGTCTGTCTGTCCCTATCTATCTCTCTCTCTGTATCTGTAAAAAAAAAAAAAAAAAAAGAACTTATCTTAACCTCTAAGTAATGCAGAGTTATTAAACAGATGAATAACAACCAACTACATTCTAGTAAAATATTAATCACAAAAGAGAAAAACACACAAAGAACATACTTACTCATTCCTGAGCATTCTCTATCACCATCCCATACATTAGAAACAGCATGTCCCGTCAATAGGAGGTTGATTAAACTTTGGCTATTAATAAACATTTAAAAATAATTGAAATAGAAATTAACTAATTTTCAAATAAAATGATCACTCTGGTAAAACATAAAGTATGACTTTTGACATTAAATTATATTGTTTAAGAAACAAAATTTAAAAATAAACTTACTTTTTCATTTTACACACTCAACTGAACAGCAGCCTTGTTAACTGTATTAGTAAATGAATCACTGTAATGGTAACTATTTTCTATATAGTTGCATAATTTAACAATTTTGTCCAAGAGTCTGTATCTCAATCAATAAAAGAAAATGATACTTAGACTGATAACTTACTTAGTATTTATAAGCACCTTTAAAAATACAAATGTAAATGTTATTATTTTGTGTGTGATGGAACATATGTGAATTTTAACTTCTGAGGCACCAAAGAGAATTATTTATTTTTTGGAGTGAGTTAATAATCACTGTTGTATCAGCCCTGGCTGGCTGGCTGAGCAGTAAAGCGTCTTCCCGGCATGTGAAAGTCTTGGGTTCAATTCCCAATCAGGGCACACAAGAGAAGAGAACATCTGCTTCTCCACCCTTCCCCCTCTCCTTCCTCACTCTCTCTTCTCCTCCCACAGCCAAGGTTCCATTGGAGCAAAGCTGGCCCAGGCACTGAGGACGACTCCATGGCCTCTGCCTCAGGCACTAGAATGGCTCTGGCCACAACAAAACAGCCCCAGATGGGCAGAGCATCGCCCCTTGGTGGGCATGCCAGGTGGATCCCGGTCAGGAGCATGCCGGAGTCTGTGACTGTCACCCCACTTCTAACTTCGGAAAAATACAAAAAAAAAAAAATTCACTGTTTTATCAGTTTTAACAGAAATAGTTATTAAAAAGTTTGAGAGTAAAGGTAGTTTCAAAGAAAACACTAAGAAAAAAATTTTTTCTCCCAAGCAGGAAAATATTTATAAATAGGTACAGATATACTTATTCGTAAGTCAAAATGAATAGACTTCATATATTAAAGTCTCATGAATAGAACATGAAGCAGAAGTTGTTATAATACCCCAAGCATCTAAAAACAAAACATTTGCTACAATAAATGCATGGCGTTTATAAACCTAAAGTGGAAATTAACATTTCATATATAAGGTAAGCAATGCATTAAGCACAAGACTGTTCAAATTCATAGACTTCATGCCATCAACATTCACAAGCAAAACTCTGTCCATTTAAAGAGATAATAGATTAATTAATTACCTGCCATGTCCATACACAGGATCTATCAAAGGTTCAGTTGAATCTTCAATTTCATTTTTTATATTTTCAATGCCCTAAAGAAACCAAATATGTTTGGCTTATTTTAAAAACTAGAAATGAAAATTATAGTAGTTTAAAAGTTGACCGGTTCATAATATAAATTAATAAAACATAATTATTTAAACCTTTGATAGTGAGTTTTTTTCATGCTTGCTGACACCTGAGACTATTTTTTTCTTCACAAAATGAAATTAGTTCCAATTCCAGTTTTATTAACTTAAAATCATGTATGTTTGATAACCAATTTATGGAAACAAGAAGAACATATATTTGTCTCTTTTTGATGTTGCTTTACACATGTACGATCATGCCCTGGATGGTCAGGAGGCATGAGGACATACATGAACATTTATACTGCTTAAAGGGTTAAATAAGTTTTCTCCCAAACAATTAACCAGATTTGAATTAGAAGTGCATTTGAGATGATAATGGTAAAAAGTAGTTTCTTCAAGAATATATATTTTTTATTTTTTTAATGGATTCTGTATAAAGAATACAGATAGCAGATCTAATATTGGTGAAATGGATAGAGAGAATGTTTAAGTTTCAAGAGGAGGAAAGAGAAAATTATTTAATCCAAAAGTCAATATTCACTTAACTTTAGGCTAAATTAAATTCAAAACTAATATACCAGCTAAAGTATCCAATATATTTTCTTTGATCATTTAAAAAGGTTATTGGTACTAAATACATACTCACATGAGTGCTGTTAGAGATATAAATTTAAATACAGAAAGGATATAGCCAATACAAAAGAAAATGGGAGGTTTGCTTTTGATTGTCTGTTCTCACAAATATTGGTAATGCAAATGTGTGCTGACAAAAATATAAATTAAGATAGCTGGGAGCTCCTTATTTTCTTGAAAACCAACTTTTTTATATTTCTAACTCCCAAAATGATATCCAAATTCAAGGTCTAGATACTGGATCATTACAAGAAGACCTAGTTTTCTTAACTTGATCTACTCTAAAATGACAAAGATGATCTGCCATTCACTGTGCTACTCATCTAACGTTAAGCATTCGTTCTATCAGATTACAGGCCATTAATAAGTATTAGAGAGATAAGTAATCAAGGATCAAAATAATTAATGATTGCACAAGTACATGTAGGAGGACACAAACAAGTATGAGATCTTGCACATGCCTTTTTCATTAACAATACAAAGCAGGCTTTGATAAAGCCAAAATGAACAACAGAAACAAGTGACATAATCATTAGGGAGAGACGGAACACTGTTTCAAAGACAGGCTTCAAGAGCAACCAGACATGATGGTTTATTGACTGTAAGGGACAAGAGACAGAGGTGGTATCAAAAGTCTCGAGCATAAAAAACTGGCAGACTAAGAAACAGTTAAGACATAAGAAACCAGTCATCTTACCTACCTCCACCACAGGTATTCACACTTCTGACCAACTACCAAGTATTTTCTGTTCTTTCATTTAAACCTCTTCCTAAAAGTTTTTAAATTTCTAAATTTGAAACGTGTCTAAATATGCTCTTTTTCTTTTCCATTTCTACGGTCACTGTCCTAGCTTAGGCTCGCCTATTTCAATAACCACTTTCCTGGTTTTCCTGACCCTAGACTTTATACTCCACACCCGACTCCCTACAGCACAGCTCTTACCCCAATATAAGGAACATTTTATTGACTTCTTGTCAAGATGGCAGCATAGGTAAATGCAATACTCAAGTCCTCCCACAACCACATCAAAATTACAAGTACAGAATAACCATTTTCAGAACCGCCTGGAACCTGGCTGAATGGAAGTCCTACAACTAGGGATTTAAAGATGATGCCATATTGAGGTTCGGAGTGGTGGAAACACAGAATGGGCTGGTCCCACACCCACATGTGGCAGTTTAAAATCAAGAGGGAGATTTCAGCTTCAGAGGTCCCCCCTGAGGAGCAAGGAGTCCTAATCTCATACTAGGCCCCCAAGCCCAGGGTTCCATAGTCAGAAAGAGAAGTCCCCATAATTTCTGGCTATAAGAATCAGTAGGGATTATGGCTGAGTGAAATGGTTGGCTACGAGAGTCCTAAGCAGTTACTCTTACAGGGCCTACACACGGATTTACAGACTTACTCCCTCTGAGCTCTAGCTCTGGGGCAGCAGCTTGAAAGAAACCAGGGATATGTGGAAAGAAACTGGGCTGTCAGGCATCAGGTCAATAGCTGAGGGCAGTTTTCTGTCAGAAAAAAGTGCTGGTAGTAGCCATTGGTTCTTTTCTGAGACCTCCAATCCCACAGGGTGGGCAGCCGAACACCATTTCTGAGTTTCTATCAAACTGGCTCACACAATTGGCCCCACCTAGGCAATTCCCTGAGACCCGGCAACCACCCAACATGATGGCCCAACCAAACCAAGGTTTTCCACACAAACACCCTCTCTTGCTTCATGCTTCTGACTTTCCTAAAATCTCTCAAACAAGCAACATCTGGCCTCTGCATACCTCATACCTCTTCCTAAGTGGCCCCAGGCCTGGCACTAGTGGTAGACGGCCTTGTTTCACAGCTTGGGCTTTCCTGGGCATCTCCAAGCCCAGCAGAGGTAGTAGCCATCTGCACACTGCTCTGTAGCTCACGCAGGGTGGCTCCAGGAAGGGCACGGGCAATGACTGAGCTTCTACCTCTGGGAGGTTCCCAGAGCCAGTGCACCCAGTGGACAGCTTCAGACCACACTGGAGTACAACCCTACCACCTCCATGAGTGACACACTCAAGGGGCAGACTCAGTGAGCACCAAAGCCCCACTAAAGCAAGTCCTGCTCTATAGGGTTGACCCCTGGCACAGAAGCTCTTCCATTATATCAAAACTGGTCCTTTCAGCCAATCAGCCTGGTGGTCAATCCCTCCCAGTGACTTAAACAGCACTCAGGGCTCAAATACAACAAAACAGCCCATACAGCTCATACAAAAGTACACCTGGAACACCCAGCTTGGGTGACTGTGGAGGCTGAGCCACTGGGCCCCACAGGATATCTACTACACAAGGCCACTATACCAAGTCTGGGAGATATAGCAGCTCTACCTAAAATATGGAAATAAACACAGGGAAGTAGAATGAATACAGAGACAAAGAAACATGTCCCAAATGAAAGAACAGGATAAATTGCCAGGAAAAGAACTAAACAAAATAAAGACAAGCAATCTATCAGAGTTCAAAACACTGGTTACAGCTAGTGCTTGACTTACGACCATGTTTGGTTCCAACAGACCGGTTGTAACACGATTTGGTTGTAAGTTGAGTAGGCTATATGTACAGTACTGTGAAATGATGTTATAAAAATCTTTAAGTCATATTTTATCATAATTTTCTTTCATTATTGTTATATATCATAATTTTCTTTGTTCATTTTATGCCATTTGTATCATTTCTACACCATTTTGTTTCTTATTTTTACATTCGTCAGGTTTAAGTAAAACACTGCATTACCAGTACAACTGGTTTAATATTTGCAAAACATACAAAATTACAAAATACAGGTGCATACAAAAACTGCTCTAGACAAGGGGCAGTCATAACTAGCGATTGTGGTCATAAAGTCGAATGGTTGTAAGTTGCATAGGTCATAAGTCGATCAATACCTGTACACGGATGCTCAAGGAATTTAATAAGAATTTCTACAAAGAAATAATAAGTGCAACAAAAAAGAGTACAGAAACCATAAAAAAGAGCCAGTAAAAAAATGAAGGACATAGTGGTTGAAATGAATAATTTTACAAGGAAACAACAGTAGAGTAGATCAAACTGATAATCAAATAAGCAATTTAGACTATAAGGAAGCAAAAAACACCCAATCAGAAAAGCAGAAAGAAAAAAATAATCCAAAACAACTGAAGATAGTGTAAGAAGCCTGTGGGACAACTTCAGGCATACCAACATTCCCTACATGGGGGTAATGGAAGGAGGAGAGAGCAAGAAATTAAAAATTTATGTGAAAAAATAATGCCAGAAAACTTCCCTAACCTGGTGAAGAAAACAGACATGTAAGTCCAGGCAGCAAGGAGAGACCCAAACAAGAGGAACCCAAAGAGCCCAAACAAACACACCTCAGAATTAAAATGTAAAAGGTTAAACACAAAGAGAGAATTTTAAAAGCAGCACTAACAAAGCAGGTAGTTACCTACAAGGGAGCTCCCACAAGACTGTTAGCTGATTTCTCAACAGAAACTTTGCAGGCTAAAAAGGAGTGGCAAGAAATATTCAAAGTGATGAAAACCAAAGACCTACAATCAAGATTACTCTACCCAACAAAGCTAACATTTAGAATCTGAGGACAAGTAAAAAGTTTAACAGATAAGAAAAGCTAAAACAGTTAATCATCCCCCAACACTAGTATTACATGAAATATTAAAGTGTCTTCTTTAAGATGAAAAAAAGATAAAAAAATATGAACAATAAAATGGCAATAAATACATATCTATCAACAATTGAATCTTAAAAACCAAATACACAAACAAGCAAAACAGAAACAGACTGATAGATACAGAGAACATTTTGACAGTTACCAGAGATGAAAGGGGCCTGAGAGGATGGGTGAAAAAGGTGAAGGGGGTAAGAAACACAAGTTGGTTATTACAGAACAGTCATGGGGATGTAAAATACGGCATAGGGAAAATAGCTAATATATATGGTGTCAGATGGGTACGAGATTTATCAGGATGATCACTTAGTAAGCTATACAATGCCTAACCACTGGGTTGTACACCTGAAACTGATATACTACTGTATGTCAACTGTAATTAAAATATTTTTAAGATGATTAAAGATAAAAAAAACTTTTATTAACAAAAAGATCTTGTTACTCCCTTCTTGAAAATTCTTGTTTGGTTCTAATTTGAGCCACATGCAATCTAAAGAATTTTGCATAATATGCAAGGACCTTCGGATTCTAATATCTTGTTTATATAACTGCCCCATCTCATCTTCCACAATTGCCTTCCTGGTGTATTATACTGCACTAATATAGAACATCTTATGATTCCCCAGACTCGTGTTCTACCCCCAACTGATTATACATACCTATGTAGTTGCTATTCCCACCGCTTGGAAAATCTTCCCACAGCTTTCTGTCTAGAAAACATTGCTTTATATTAAATAATCCCTACTCTATAAGATCCCCTTTGATTCCACCAAACAAACCTAGGCATACCTTTTCTATTTTCCCTTTGTGCTTTGTACACGCAACAAACACACAACAAAAATGACTGCCATAATGGAAGTAAACATTAATGTGCCAATTGTTTTTTACATCACTGAAGAGGAAACATTATAAACAACTATATCCCATGTAACTCCAGCACCTAGCATAGATTAATACTCAATAAACATTAGTCAAATGAAAAAAAATTGATTTTAGACAAGGTAAAGCTAGTATAGAAACTGAGACTAACAGGCTACTAAAGATATGAGATTAGCACTCCGGGGAAAAGGGCAGGACTGGTACTATACATATTGGTATTAACCATTTAAAGGTCAGTTGAGAGAATAAAGTACCCATAAAAGAAGCAAAATAAAGAAACCAGGGACTAAAATGTCAGGAATATAAAAGCTTACTGGAGAAGAGAAAGAATCAGAAGATAACAGGTAAAGATGGAAAGAAAGATATAAACAAAAAAGTAATTATGAGACATTATAGAAAGAGAGCTTAGTGCAATGAATTATCAATAAGTTAAGAAACGGACTTGGGGGGTAGAACTTCCAAAAGGGGTTAAGGTGTCAACTGCCAGACATTGCTAAGAGGAAAGAAAATAAAATTCAGAATAAGTGAGTGCATTTCATAGTTAGCATATTATTGATAACCTACACGGTCCAAAATATCAGGGGTGAAAGTGTTTCAAAGTGGTTAAGTAACAAGTGAGCAGTGAGGAAAAGGAATTATTATCAGCATAAAAGATTTTTATTCTGAGATTTAGAAACAGCACCAAGAATAAATTTTTTCCTTATAGCAGGAAACATACTAAACTTAACTAATAAAAGCCAGAAGCAGCATCTACTTAAACAAACCTTTGTCAGCAACACCGAATACAGAAAAAGCAATACTCCAAATTTGTTTCCCCACGTTGAATACTGGTCCAAGACAGCATCTTTTAATTCGGATAAACTTCTGAATGATATTTTTCTGGGGGGGTGAAAAGAATTAAGTATTAGTATTATCATGAGGTTTACTACATCCATAAATGGGGAAAATTCTTAAATTGTCCTATACATCAAAATGTATTTAGACAAACAGGAGATTTTTATAAGTGTCTCAAATTTTCAAATACAAATTTAGCAATTAAAGGAAATGCTATTGCTGACAACTGTCATCATTATATATAATATATCCCTTTAAGGTAGAATGTTTACTTGGTAGGGAATCTCTTCATCTCTTAGGTGAACTGTCTGGCATCGATAAAAGTTTCATTAATAATACAGTTATTTAAGGAATGAAGTGGACCTCCTTTAAGATGGGGTTAAGAACAAACAAAACATGACTATTGTACATTTGTGATTTCTTTTAAAAGAAATTAATGTTATATTTCAAATCAAATGCCACCTATAATTCTACTAACATAGCTAATCTTACCTTTTATTTTTTAATAAAAAGTTTAAATGCTCTAATGAAAACAGGCCTTTTAATGAAAATTATAGTTAGTATATTTTGGCAAACAATAAATAATAATCCAAATATTTATTCTAGTAGAAACCTTTATACTCACTCAGGACAGAGAAACATTAAGCTAAAATTATTTTTTGTTGTAATGATGAAAAAACTTTTAGTGTGATAGTTAATTTAAGAATCCAAGTAACTTAAGTACACCTTTACAAATTATTTTAATTTGAAAACAAATTAATTCTCAGCTTATAAAGCTAAGTACCTTTCCCCAGTATGAACAAACTTAAAGTGGCAACGTGTCCTCAAGGTAAGTAAATTAAATGTTCCAGTGTTACTTACTGAATTAATGCATGAAATCGCTCAAAGCCAAGCTCTTCGACAGCCAAGGCAGCTATACATAAAAGACACTTTTCAGCACTACACATTGCAAATAAATGACACAAGATACACACAGCAGGCTGTAAATATTTTCAAGCAATCAAAATTTCCCTCTCTTACTCTTTTAAAATCCTCAGTTTGTTTTCAACTTTACTATAATAAAAAATTGTAATTTAATATCTTAGTTACCATGATTATAACTTAAATGGATATAATATTGAGAATGTAGAAGAGTGATTAAATAATACACTTTTCAATTCAGTTATGCTAGGGTAGTTGACAAAATAAGTTATTGGCAATCATAGTACTTCACTCATCATTGTAATGTGTCCTGCACTTTTAAATAATCTTTTAATCCATAGATCCAAGTAAAATCATCACTGCTAATCTTCCTTTTTATAATATAAAATCTTCAGGTTTAATGCTCTATTATTTAACAAATGTATATAAAAAGGCATAGCACTTTGAAACTACACAGGTTCAACAACAGCTTTCTTTGTTTCTTCACTAATTCAGTATAATAGCTGAGAAGTTTTCAGTAACTTATTAAGATTGTTTAATACAGTACAATGAATGTTAAAAGATCAGAGTAAATTGAAGAAAGCCTTTAAATCAAAGGTAATACTTATTTAGCACTTTTCTAAGTGCCAGGCCCTTTTCCAAATGCTCTACTGGTCTTACTTCACTAACTCCTCATGACAACTTTATTAGTCCTCATTTCACAAGAGAGGAAACTGAGGCAGTGAGAAGAATGCTCTGAAGTGCACTCAGAAGTAAACAGTAGAGCTGAGATTTCAACCCAGAGAGCTTTGGCTCCCCAAAGATAAAGTCTTTAAGAAGAATCAAAACGCCTTCTCAAATTTATCACAATGAACAGTTTCATATGTGTGTATCTATATTTATAAAGCAAATCTTAGTACTTTCAAATATTATTATCAGAGAAAGAAATTGATTCAGTAAAAATTCAAAATTAAAGTTTTTTTGATTTATAATTTAAAAGGTCCGATTATGTTAGCCGTTCAAAGCCTATACTTAATTTTCAAATATTTCAGTTACTTTATAAAATCTTTAAAAACCCAATTGCTTAAATAATCTTTTCATTTGTTTGGGAAACAAGCTGAAATTGAACCTCAGTATTCATTACTGCAAACAAATGTGCAGTACTGGAAGCCAAAACTATACACACCACATAAGCCAATGAAACTAATGTTTGTACAGTAAACTAATGTATACTGGCAATGGAAAAAATTATTCATATTTAAAATTTCAGGATAAAATAAAAATTATATCTAATCTTTCCCAAACTGTACTAATTTCTCTGTGCCTGATTATGTAAGTAATTTTATTGGGCATACACTACAAAAGCTGACATAAATATAGTCATTTAGAGAAAGAAGGCAAGCAAAATAAAAAGCTTAGCAGGCAGAATGGTAGAAAAATATAAAACACAAGAAAAAGAACATAGCTGGGAATAGAGGAAAGAATAAGTAAAATAGATAGTTATATGAAATAAAAATTTTAATGTAAGTTCATTTAATTTGTCAACATCTAAGGTAAATTCTCATATTTTCAGTTTAAAATTTTCAAGTTTATATGATTATAGAAAACAAATTTAAAATCTGGTTTTATTTATGTCCACTTTTAAAATGAGGCATAGCAAATTGGAAAATTTCTAAAATACATTTTTCAAAGGGGAATTTAATATAGAATGCCCACCTAACTTAGTTATCAAGTACCAAAGTTAACATATTATGAGGTCAATTAACCTATCACTACGAAATATATAGCATGGTCCATAGTAAACATGCAGAACAGTCTAAGATACTAATAAAAAATGTTACAAAAAATCTTATTATTTTCTTACATTTTAATAGAGACTGGCTTTGAGTATCTAATCTTTAAAACAACTTTTAATTACTTTATTATTTCTGTCAAAATTTTGATAACCTTAATAAACTATTAAACATGCTTACATGCAACCAATGTTAGTGACATTTTTTACTATCATCCTTGTGAATATTTTCCACTCATTTTCTTCAACTATATTGTCAACTCTAAAAATGATAGGTTTTTCTTAAAAGGTTATGTTGAAAGCCCTGAATAAAACATATCACTGAACTGTTTAAATTAAAAAATCTTTTTTTGTTAATATCCTACTATTAGAATTTGCCATTGTAACCACAAAAGTAGGAGAAAAAATGCTGACATCACAGATACATTTTAGCTCAAAGGGGCAATAGTGTGTCATAGTCCTATAGAAAAAGCAAGATGTACATATCACAATCAAAATTTACTTTCTATAAATCAGTTGTTTAATTTCATTGAAAGCAATTTCCAAAGATGTTAATAGAATGCATGACAGGCAGAATAAGTCACTTTTTCAATATAAGAACTTGGAATTACCAATTATCAAAAGCCACCTACATGCAAGATAGTTCCCGAAAAGAAAAACAGAATAGCAACTTTTGTTATCTAGCTTCTGAAGGACCAGAGTCTCCATTATACTAGTTCATTCAGGCACTTTTTAGGACAATTACATAATTTTCAAAGGCTAAAAATGGTGACAGAATATATAATTTTTATCATGAAAATAGTTGCAATTTAATTTATTTTAAAAAGAAATATTCAAATATGAAAAACCTAAATGAAGGCAAAATTAAAACTCAATTAAAATTACTTTAAAATAATTCATAATAGTATGTAAAAATTTAGAAGAAAACAACAGGTAATAATTTAAAAAAATTTCCCAACTTTGTTCTAGAAAGCAATTAAAAATATGCTCACAAATTTTGTAATGTCAAAAAATATCTTAACATTAATGCATTTAAAATTAAAGTATATAGAAATGTGTTCTTTAAATTAAATACCAAAGCTCACAAGAGAATATCATCAAGCAGAAGATTAACTAGAACTGTAAAAAAAAGTTTAAAAGATACAGTTCCTTCCTTTCCAAAAACAAATGTAGTATCTTCTAGTAATTAAAATAATACAAAGGAAATATAAAAAATACTAAGGCTCATGAATTAAGCTTAGCCTAAAATAAGACATGCTAGGAAAATTTTAATTTTTTAAAAAAAATTTAATAGTTTTATTAAAACAAAGGTATAAGAAATTACTTTAGGGAAAAAATGTATCTTACAAGAAGAATGTTCCACTGGACAACTAGATTCTGCAGGATTCCCAGAAATACTAGCAGTTTCCTCGGTTGTCTTTCCTCTTAACCATGAAACCAAGCAGTATGATCCAGAATTGTCACAACAGGCACTTTCTAAAATATCACATAAGGTGTGACAAAGGAGTTCCTTCCGCTCTTCCTCTAAAAATAATCAAAGTATACATTATAATGGTTTTCTTTGAAAAAATAATCTGGGCATGAATTACAGTTTTAAGAATGTCTCGTCTCACTGGTGGGAGCTCAGGGGATAGAGTGTTGACCTGGAACGCTGAGGTCCCAGGTTCGAAACTCCAAGGTCACCGGCTTGAGAGCAGGCTCACCAGCCTGAGTGTGGTCGCTGTCTTCAGCCCAAAAAGTTGCTGGCTTGAAACCCAAGGTTGCTGGCTTGAGAAAGGGGTCACTGGCTCAGCTTGAGCCCCCACAACCCCCACCCCCGGGGTCAAGGCACATATGAGAAAGCAATCAATGAACAACTAAAGTGCTGCAACTACGAGCTGATGCTTCTCATCTCCCTCCCTGTGTATGTGTCTCTCTCTCCGTCTCTCACTAAAAAAAGAGAAAGAATGTCTTAATTTAATGATGAAAATTATGTATTTTTAGTGGGGGAAAATCTATCAACAACTGATCATAAATTATATTTTAGGAAAATAAGGTGCTTGAGGGTTACAATGTCACCATTACTAAATTTTCCATTAATGATAAGAATCTTAAAATGCAGAATTAAACAGGAGAAAAAATACGCTGATATTGATCCCCATCCACCCCCCTTTTTTAAGATTTATTAATCTTGTGAGAGAGAAAGGGAGGGAGAGAGAGAGGGCAAAAAGCATCAACTCGTAGTTGTTTGATTTTAGTTGTTCACTGATTGTTTCTGGTAAGTGTCCTGAGCCCTGGGTTTAGAACTGGTGACCTGAGCATTCCAGGTCCACACTCTATTCACTATACCATCACAGGCCTGATCCTTTCTTTCTCCACTGCAAATGAAGCACTTAAATCATGTGATTTCCTTTATTATAGAACAAGGCACAAGGCCTTTTGAGACCTTTATTTTTTCCCCATTTCTGGATTAGTTTAATGTCTTTGATCTCCTTGTCTCACACGGTAAGGATAAAGAGGAAACATACCCTCAGCACATCAAATACCACAATCAATTACATTAGCAATGGCATTGTAGTTATGCTGCATAATACAGGAGCTATTGATACTGTATTGAAGTGATTGGAGCTATAGGTTTTTATAGGAAAGAGCACAAATGCTCAATTTCTTCCTGAACCTTGGCCAACTTTCCCTTTTCAAGTAGTACTCTCTGAAGGTAGTATAGCTTTCTGAAACTATCAAACAAAATGGGTAAGATATATATATATCCTACGTAAAATTTTATGCTATTAGAGTTTTTTATCTCTCTTAATAGATTTAAAGTACTTTAAAGGCAGGAACTATCCTATAAACTCCACAGCGTTTATTGCCATGTATTATGACAGGACAAATCTTTATCAATATGAATATATTTCTATGCAAGAAATCTTACTAATAAAACATTCAGCTCCTAGTCTCTTCTCTACTAAAATTTACTTTGCATTCCAACTATTGAATAAAATATACGTAACAATGACACTTTAACTCTTAAATTCAAAATCACTAGCAGATTCTATGTGCATGGTTTGGAATGGAAGCTGTTTTGGTCTTATATACGAACTGAGATTATAATACATTCTACATAGTTTCAGAAGTTATTGTGAGTTCCACATGAAATTGTGTAAATGAAGATCTTCGCAAACCGTTAAGTAGAATGCAAATTATTTTATTATCTGGTAGTACCATACAGGTCCCTGACCTAATCACACTGCAGCAGCTTTGTCAGCTTCATTTGCAACTCAGAATTATTTGCAATATTCTTTGCACTGTATAAGACATTATACTAAAAATAATGCAGAAATATAAAAGTAACTCTCAGTTCTTGCTCAAAGCAAAATAAGACAAAACAAGCATACACAAATGATTATTCCTTATGGCATGATATAATTTTAGTTTAGGGAAATGTACTGTTTTTAGCAAGAGGCCAAAGTTTTTCCCCTTATTTTTAGTATTCTGTTTCATATATCTTAGGAAAACCAAATTTGGAAATACATGTATTTAAAAATTTGGAGTCACTGCCCATGAATTTTCTGAAATATTAAAAAAAAGCCCTCAGGAAAAAATACCTCATTTATAGTACCATTTAAAATAGATTAATTTTAACTAAACTACTGCCAATGAATGCTGCATAAATCATCTGTAAAATAGAATGGAGTAAAAGTTTATAAAATAACTATCATACCTGGGCAATCCCTCCAAGAAGACTTGTCAGAAGAAAACAGGAGCTTCTTCAAAAGAAATGCCTTTATACAATTAAAGCAATAGTTATTAGCATGCATTACAAACATACCTTTTATCATTCTATTTTAAAATGGAAAAATACTAATATGTACCTCCTTTCTAATCTTCTGAATAAAGTTAAAAAAATTTCAAATGGTTCCCCTTCATGTTCAACTGGGCATAATTATTTATTCAGAATGTACTATTATAAATAAATTTTACAACCATAAAATTCATTTTTCATAATATACATTTTCTGTTAAATAGAAAAATTGGCTCAAAATAAAACATATAACTGGAAAATTAAAGAAATATACAGTGAAGGCTATATAGAACAAAATCAAGTCTACATTTCTCTTTGATTCCTTGGGGGGAAAAGAATCTAAATACAAAAGTGGTTCTGCTCTATTAGTTTTTATTGTAATACAAGAATGCGATTACAAGACTCATCACTTTATTATAAAAAGCCTCTAACTTCTTCGTTAAACTAAAATAGCTGTCAGGTTGGAAAGAAAAACAAATGATTTCTAATCTTTCCTTAAGTGAGCCAACTATGCTACACTGGTGATTTACTAAAAAGCAGTTCATAGTATAGTGTTTCCTTCTCATACTACAGTTCGAAGGCTATTTGCATCCTAGTCTTATCTAAAATGCAGTTTATTATGCTCCATCTATTGCATCTGAATCTCTAGGAAGCAGATTCACGAAAAAGAGGTTACTATGATGAGTCACTCCTATGTGTTTGAAAGCAGTAATATATTGATTGAAAAGAGGACTGCTTTTAGTCAGAAACAGACCAACGTTTAAGTTCTAGTTCTACTACTTTACTAACTAAAAATAATAATAGCTCAAACTTTAAGATTGCAGTGAGAATTATAGGAGATAATCTATGTAATGCACTTAATTACCACAGTACCTGGAACCTAATAAGCAATTATTTCATAGAATTTTAACAAAAAGCTAAATACTACATAATATCCTCATAAAAATAAAATCTACAAGTGCTACAATCAAGTGCTTCTGATTTTTACCCAACATGACAATAACCATAAAATTGAGTCATATAACTAAACTATTAAATTTTGAAAAAGCGAAATTTGATATCCATTATTTCACTATTACAACTACTTAGCATTTTAATATACATTTTTCTAGTCTTTCATACCTGTTTTAAATTTTACTATAAGTGAGAAACATAATGGGTATGTGATTATATTCCATTCCACTTTAAGTTTTTCCACAGAATTCATAACTATAATTCTTAATCACTAAGTTTCTATCAAGCTATGAAAATTTACTTAAACATTATTTCATGTTTAAACACATTACTGTCCATTAGGTTGTTTGCAATTATTTTGCTACTATAAATATAAAAGCTACTTCTTGAATATGTTTCCTATATTGAAGATTATTTCTTTAGGAAAGATTCAAGTAAGTGAAATTACTGCATCCCAAAATCTGCATTTTCATGGTTCCAATTATGATGTAAAATTTCTTCCCCAAATCAAAGGACAACTATGTATTACATACTGATATATGAGTACACCAGCATCATCCAACCTTCTATGCACCATTGGCAATTAATTTCTATTTAAAGACTAAAAAGAGTAAGCAGTAGAATCTAATCACAGTTTTATTTGTACTTTCTTGGATTTCTATTGAGGATGAATATCTTGATTCTCTAGCTATCCAGCACCATTCCACCTGTTATGAGAGCCTATACATGCTCATTTCACCTCTGGCTTCTTAGTGTTTCCTAACCAATTTGTTCAAGTTCTTTGTGTAAGAAAGACAATATCCATTTATTAATATTTGCTGCAAAAATTTTCCTGAGCTTGAAACTCATCCTTTCTCTTAGACAGCTGACAATACACTATTTTAAGTTTTTCTGTAGTTCAATATTATATCAAGAATATACCTGGTATATAGTATAAGAGGACCTAAATTCATTTTTCCCTGCTGTCAACCAGTGATACCAGTGACATTTAGTAAACTTCATTTTATTCCACCATTAATTTGTAGTCCTTTTTTTTACATTTGGCATGTGACAAACTCTTGGTAAACTGTTATGTGTAATGTAATCTACTACTAAATTATATATTTGGTTCCATAGTATGACTATTCCGGCAATAGTGCCATGTTTTTAATTTATAATTTAAAAAGTTTTAATACCTGGACTTTTTCATTTCCCTTCATTACCCGTAATGATTTAGTTTTGACTTTTACTTGAAATTATAATATAAATAAAATTCCTCTATAATTGAAAATATTTATATAACTATGAAACTAAATTATTACCTCAAAGATGCAAAAAAAATTTGGACATTATAATTATACCTTGTTAGACAGCAACCCCACTTGCAAAAATAACTACCATTTTGGAAATGTACCTAATTTTATAAAACACAAAACTCCTAAGGTATACCTTGCATTTAAGTACATTAACTACATTCACAGACTTGCAATAAATAAAGACCCAAAAGTACAATTAATGGCCCAAGAGGGGCGGTGTTAATATAATTTGCAAATGAGAAGGACAAGGAATCTTTAAATTCAGATAATATTCCTAATAGCATCAAAACTGTCTCAGTTATTCAACATGATATCTCTAATAACTAATTTACAGTTAAATTTTATTCTTTATATTCAGTAATTCCCAAGCAAAGTTCAAACATTCAAATTTTTCTTAATTTTTAAATAAGTCTACTAATTCTCTCTCTCTCTACACACACACACACACACACACACACAGTGTGTCCATAAAGTCATGGTGCACTTTTGTCCTACTTTACTTTACGGACACACTGTATGTATATATGTGTGTGTGTATGTATATATATATATATATATATATATATATATATATATATATATATATCAACTCTTTAAAGAAATAAAAAAGTGACCTATAAATGATATATTATAAAACCAGTCATGAAGGGATATTTTTTTCCTGCTTCAGAGAATACATTTTTAATTTAATAATGTAAGTGCATAAAGTATAAGTTTTCAGAGAGAACTGTACATTGTAGCTAACAGTTCAGAAAAGCATTCTTTATGGCCAATGAATAATAAATGCCATATTAAACACCTATTTTTAAAACCTGCTGATTAAAACATAAACAATAAATTCAAGCTTCTTTTATAACAGTTCTGAAGTTACATTGCTTTTCAGACATAAGTGTTAAAAGTAAACTGAAATTTCAAGTTTTGGTTTTAACAATGTAACCGTTATAACAAGTCAGCCTTGAAATTCAAACAATGTGACACAACAAAATTAAAAATAAAATATATTTATTCAGATTAACCCTATATTTTATGGGGTTAAGAAAATAAAGATAAAAAAAATCTTTTAGCCTGACCAGGCGGTGGCACAGTGGACAGAGCGTGGGACTGGGATATGGAGGACCCAGGTTTGAAGCCCTGGGGTCGCCACCTTGAATGCAGGCTCATCTGGTTTGAGCAAGGTTCACCAGCTTGAGCCCAAGGTCAATGGCTTGAGCAAGGGGTCACTTGGTCTGTTGTAGCCTCCCTATCCCCAGTCAAGGCACATATGAGAAAACAATCAATGAACAACTAAGGTACTGCAATGAAGAATTGATGCTTCTCATCTTTCTCCCTTCCTCTCTGTCTGTTCCCATCTGTTCCTCTCTCTGACTCTCTCTGTCTCTGTCACCAAATAAATAAATAAAATCTTTTTTATTTTGGGAATTCTGTTTGAAATCAGTTACTACTAATTTTATTTTAAAAGTCAAAGTATAGTCTAAAATACTATAATCTGACAATTTATTTTAAAAATTTAGTCTTATGCCATGAAAATATTAACATATTCAACTTTATAGGGAAATCATTCTTATACAGAGATCAAGTGAAAACAGTACCATTGCTACAATGTACTTATCTGTGGTATAAAATGTTATCACTCAACAGGATCATTGTATTAGAAAGATGACATAATCGTTAATTCCTCAGTTTCTGAAAATCAGGGTACACTTACTATGCTTTCTTGAATATATATATATATATATATATATATATATATAGTCAAAAGGCTACAGCTGTGTAACATATTTATGCTTTGAATTCATTTTTGTTTTATTTTGATGAATTTATTGCAGTGACATTGGTTAAAAAAATTACATAGGTTTCAGGTGTACAATTCTGTAACACGTCATCTGTGTGTTGCATTGTATATTCACCACCCCAAGTCAAGTCTCCTCCCATCACCACTTGTTTCCCTATATTCTGTCCTCCCTCTTTCACCACCCTTTCCCGCTGGTAATCATCGTACCATTGTCTGTGTCTTTGCTGAATTCACTTTTGTTTTGTATATCTATAGCAGTTTACATAAACAAAAATTAAATGCTAATTAATCATGCCTCACGATTACAGAGTATAAATATTAGAAAACAAAAAGTCAAGTATGAAACGCTTGAACATGTCCCTCTAAGGATTGGTAAAGTAGTCTATGTTACCTGAACAGGTGCAATAACAGCACAGGGGCCACCTTCAAACTGTTCTAATGCAGATCCCTCTGATTCACTAAACACAAACCCTAAAAATGAAAGCAAGTAGCAAAGATTAAAAATGTAATTTAAACAGCAGCTAAAAGAATATTTAATGTATTTTGCTTACAGATGGATCACTTATCACAATGGCAAAATATCTTCAACTAAGTCTGGAGCAGTGTTAACTTTTGGGGGGATCAAGGAACCTTTTGAAAAAAATGATATGAAACCTATGCTTCCCCACAAAATGCACATAAACATGCATACACATACAGGCACCTATGCACACTCAGTATTTTGTATCCAGGGACCCCTCTAAGTGGATTAGGGGAATAAAGTGTGAAAAAGAACACCAAATCTAACTTTTATATAACTTAATTTATTTGAAAACTAGATAGTCTAGCTACCAAATTCAAACATAATATTTAGGACCCTTATCATATACTACATATATTTTTTGTTCCAATCTTTGAGTCACAGTCTATGAGATAAAATTTAAATGGCATCATACATAACAGTGAAGTACTCCATTGGCTCTATTTTTTTATTTTATTTTACAGGGACAGAGAGAGATAGAGAGAGAGAGAGTCAGAGAGAGGGACAGATAGGGACAGACAGGAATGGAGAGAGATGAGAAGCATCAATCATCAGTTTTTCGTTGGGACACTTTAGTTGTTCATTGATTGCTTTCTCATATGTGCCTTGACCGCGGGCCTTCAGCAGACTGAGTAACCCCTTGCTCGAGCCAGCGACCTTGGGTCTAAGCTGGTGAGCTTTCGTTCAAACCAGGTGAGCCCGCGCTCAAGCAGGCGACCTCGGGGTTTCGAACCTGGATGCTCTGCATCCCAGTCCAAAGCTCCATCCACTGCACCACCACCTGGTCAGGCACATCGACTCTATCTTAACTTAAATATTACCTGACCTGTGCTGACTGAGATCAGCTAGCAGAAGTGGTTGCAATGCATACACCCTTCAGCACAGGGACAGGAAAACTGAATTACTCTCTGTATAACCTTTAGGAAATCACTTCACCGCTTAAGCCTCAGTGTACTTATCTTTTAAATGATCACTTCCAACTCCAGCGGGCTAGGAATATGCAAAGTTTCATTAGAGATTATACTTCAGTCATTCACCCAGCAAATATCTAATGAGCATCAGATAAGTATACCAAGCATCTAGGACAGTGATGGGCAATCTTTAGAGCTTGGTGTGTCAAAATTTGCCAAAAAACCGAGCATAACTCAGGTGGTGGGTCACTTTGAGAAAAATGGCCTAACCGGAAGTCCCAGAACTAGACGCTCTGTGCCGGAGTTCTGTTGTTTTGGCTCCCAGACCTCCGGCATAGAGAGTCTACACTACAGCAAATGTTTTGTCTTCGGCTACTGCACCTGGCCGTGCAGGAGCCAAGGATGAAATGTCCTTCTTGGCATGCGGCCCCATACTTCTCTGGTATGCGGCCGCATGCAACCGCGTGTCATCAAAAATGGCTATGCGTGTCAGTGCTGACACGCGTGTCATAGGTTCGCCATCACGGATCTAGGATGTACGCATGAATGACTGAATTCCTAGTCTAGAGGAGCCAACAGTCTGGTTGAAGACAGACATATGAACAAATAACCGCTAAAATAAAGAAATGAATGTTATAACAGAAGATAAACAGTGTTCTGGATACAGAAAGTAATGACTTACTGTGCCGGAGTCAAGTCTTAACAGGTGACTGTGAGGCTGATCTAGAATAGGAATTTGCCAGAGAGGCAAGGGCGGAGGATAACTATCAGGTAAAGAAAACACCTCTATTGAAGGAAAAAGGGTTAGTAAGAGCAAGGGAAGTGTATGGATCAGAGGGAAATTTAATGTAGCTGAAGGGCATTATGAGAGTAAGATGAGGGAGATGGTGAATGGGAGAAGGGGAAACTGAAAAGAGATTAATAGTGGGAAGGGCTACATCATGACAATAACTAACTAAAGTGCTAATATGATCATACTTTTTTTTTAAATGACTAGAATGGGGATGAGGTTGTTTCAACAGCCCTATAGAGATAGTGCCAACTTAATAAAAGCAATATTAGTGTGGAGAAGAAACTATATCTAAACAATAGTTCTGTGATAATCATTAAGACTTGATTATTACATGCAAGTGGGACAAAGGCTTGGTACAAAGAATTTAGAGCTGACTGAAGCATCTGGCTTGAGATACTAGATAATAGCAAGTAAGGTAAGAAATAGTGTATCTGTAGAACAGCAATTTTCAACCAATGTGCTGCAAGAATTTTTAAAATATGCAATACCTGATTTATTTAGTCAAGGTCACTGACCTCCTTTCCCTTAGATTGTCAAATGAAAAATAACAACAGCCAACACAACAATAACTGTCCAATGTGAATGTCCTATCTTGAACCATAAATATATACGTCATATAATAGAGCTGCATCTTAATTTTCACATTGAATAATAAGGCTGCATCTGATTAGTTAATTCTTGATAGCAGAAATTCTTTTTCTTTTTTTAACAGAGACAGAGTCAGAGAGAGAGATAGATAGGGACAAACAGACAGGAGCGGAGAGAGGTGAGAAGCATCAATAATCAGTTTTTTGTTGCGACACCTTAGTTGTTCATTGATTGCTTTCTCATGTGTGCCTCGACTGCAGGCCTTCAGCAGACCAAGTAACGCCTTGCTCAAGCTAGCGACCTTGGGTCCAAGCTGGTAAAGTTTGCTCAAACCAGATGAGCCCGTGCTCAAGTTGGTGACCTTTGGGTCTCGAACCTGGGTCCTCTGCATTCCAGTCCGACACTCTATCCACTGCGCCACCGCCTGGTCAGGCTAGCAGAAATTCTTATATACAAGTATAGGCACCACATGGGAGCAAAAAAGGTAGGTAATTAATATTATTATTTTTTCTAAATCAATCAAAATTATACCAATTTTTGTCAGACTGGCAAAAAAATATAATACTTTCTGGTATGTTGCAGAATATTGGTAACTAGTTTATGTGTGCACAAGATAAAAAAGGTTGAAAATCACTGGTATGGAGGACTCCATGCCAATCCATTTCCTCTCTCTTTATCTTTCAATCTCTTACTTTCAAACAGTATTTAAACATGTTTCTGATATATATAAGGACAAAAATGCCTTAAGATTCCAGTGAAAGCTCCTTGGTATTTTCCCAAAGGTGTCAAAAACTTATGTCCACAACAAAAACCTGCAAATGGATATTTAGAGCACTTCTATTCATAATTGCCAAAACTTGGAAGCAGCCAGATGTCTTTCAGTAGGTGAATGGATAAACAGTGGTATATCAGATAATACAATATTATTCAGTGTTAAAGTAAATGAGCTTGCAAGCCAGGAAAAAACATGGAGGAACCTTAAATGTTTACTATTATGTAAAAGAAATCAAAGCAAAAAGGCTACATACACTGTATGAGTCCAACTGTATGACATTCTAAAAAGACAAAACTATGTAGACAGCAAAAAAGATCTGTGGATAACAGTGGGTAGGAGAAGAAGGGACAGATGAGAGATGAATAGGTGGAGCACAGAGAAGGGAGTGAAAATACCATGAAACCACAATGATGGATACATCATTGACAAGCCCCATAGAATGTATTACACCAAATGTAAGCCTTAATGTAAAGTATGGACTTTAGGTGATAACGATGTATCAATATAGGTTCATCAATTGTAACAAATGTAACTATCACTCTGGGGGATGTTACTGATAATGGGGGAAGCTATACATACTACTGTAGGAGCAGGAATGTGGGGTTGATGCTGAACATGGCCCTTCCCCTTCCAAGATGTCAGATGGCAGCCTTAAGGAGGGAGAAACACAGCCTGGTCCTGGGAAGTTTCCACGGAATGTACTGAAGGGAAGATCAGACTTTCCCATACACAAGTCAGAGTGTTCTCTGTTCTTAGTATCCTTTTCTTTTCTTTCTTTTTTTTTTTTTTTTTTGTATTTTTCCGAAGTGAGAAGCAGGGGGTGGTGGGAGGTGAACTCAGACAGACTCCTGCATGTGCCCGACCCGACCGGGGTCCACCTGGCATGCCCACCAGGGGGCGATTCTAGCGCCTGAGGCAGAGGCCATGGAGCCATCCTCAGCGCCTGGGCCAACTTTGCTCCAACGGAGCCTTGGGCTGCTGAAGGGGAAGAGAGAGACAGAGGGGAAGGAGAGGCGGAAAGAGAGGGGGAAGGGTGGAAAAGAAAATGGGCGCTTCTCTTGTGTGTCCTGACCAGGAATTGAACCCAGGACATCCACATGCTACGCCGACACTCTACCGCTGAGCCAACTGGCCAGGGCCTTAGTATCCCTTTCTTCATCCTCCTCTGGTATGTAAGAAGGAGGAATGGAGCTGCTTAGGGGTGGGTCTTGCTAGCCCAACTAGTCGCCATTGGACTTCCCTCTGTAACGTGAGTAATAATTGGCTATGTTCTCTGCTTCTGATCCTCCTGGTGCTTTTTTTTTTTAATATCCAGGTACTGGATTGACATCCCCAGCTTGGAACTCCTGCATTGCAATTGGCATAGATGGCAGAATATTCCAGAAAGTGCCGCAGTTGACTCAACTGTTGCTGCTGACATGTCATCTGGGGAATCATGGGAGACTATCCTGGAAAAATCACCAGGGGCAATCCCAAAACCGTTGCCAGGAGAAATCCCAGAAGAGACACTGGAGGTAATCCCAGGATCACCAGGAACAATCCCAGAAAAGTCACCTGGGGTAATCTCAGGGTGGTTTTTTGACACCATGTGGTATGAGGTGGCAAGCTTCTTGGACTCATGGGGTTTGCTACAGGACTTGGGGGGATGCCCCCAAAATGCCATGGGTATGCTACAGACCTTGTAGAAGGTCGATGAAGTATATCTCTTACCAAAAAAGAAAGATCTGTGCCTTGTTGTGGAGGCTGTTGGCTGGCTATTCCTTCAGGTACTAAAGACAGTTACTGTGAAACTAGAGAGGGAGTTGAAGTTGGAAAAGGAGTCCTTTAAACATCTTAGAACCTTTTCTGGAGGTCTGGGAGTTGCTGTGGTCCCAGGAACAACAGGGGCATTAAATACCATCCCAAACCTTGTTCAGGTTGTAAGAATAGGAGGGGTAAATAGCATAGCCTCAATGTGAATGGAAAAATGGTTGTTCACAATAGCAAAGATCTGGAAACAGCCCAAGTGTCCGTCAGAGGACGAGTGGATTAAAAAGCTTTGGTACATATATACTATGGAATACTACTCAGCCATAAGAAATGATGACATCGGATCATTTACAACAAAATGGATGGACCTTGATAACATTATACGGAGTGAAATAAGTAAAACAGAAAAAAACTGAGAACTGCATGATTTCATACATAGGTGGGACATAAAAACGAGACTATGAGACATGGACAAGAGTGTGGTGGTTACGGGGTGGGGGGAGGAAGGAGAGGGAGGGAAAGAGGGGAGGGGAGAGGCACAAAGAAAACCAGGTAGAAGGTGACAGAGGACAATTTGACTTTGGGTGATGGGTATGCAACATAATTGAATGATAAGATAACCTGGAGATGTTTTCTTTGAACATATGTACCCTGATTTATTAATGTCACCCCATTAAAATTAATTTTAAAAAAAATTAAAACCTCAAGCAGTAGCCCTGGCTAGTTGGCTCAGCAGTAGAGCATTGGCCTGGCATGTGAAAGCCCAGGTTCGATTACCGTCCAGGGTACACAGGAGAAGGCCCATCTGCTTCTCCGTACTTCCCCCTCTCCTTCCTCTCTATCTCTCTCTTCCCCTCCTGCAGCCAAGGCTCAGTGGAGCAAAGTTGGCCCACACTGAGGATGGCTCCATGGCCTCCACCTCAGGCATTGGAATGGCTCCAGCCGCAGCAGAGCATTGCCCCCCCTAGTGGGCATGCCAGGTGGTTCCCAGTTGGGCGCATGCAGGAATCTAGTCTGTCTGCCTCCCCTGCTTCTCACTTTGAAAAAATACAAAAAAATAAATAAAAATAAAAACTCAAGCAGCTCTGAGTAGCCCATGTCTGGTATCTCCCCTCCAGCCTCCTTGGAAAGCTATCAAAGACAAATGAAAATCTTGCCTTCTCTACAACTATTAATAATACTGTTTATCTATATGGTGAAAATATAAAATTATCCTAAATGTTCTTTTTTTTCTTTTTCTGATTAGGTAGTCTGGAAAAGCACTTGATATTATTACTGGTGTAAGTATAATATCTTTTAAAGTCATTAACCAGAAATATGTGTCTGTTTTGCCTGGCTTTACAAAAGGTTCCTGTTATCTCTGTTATGTCTTTTGAAAATAGAAGTGTGTGTGCCAGTGAAAGTACCTGTTTCTAGAAATCATGATATCTGTTCATAAAAGTATCAATCTAAAGAATGCAAATTACTCAGTTCTGGTTGTCATTACAGGTCAAGGTTTCTAAAAATTAAGAAAATTCTAATCAAGTCAGAAAGGAACTGTACATTTTTGAAGAAATTAGTCTAAAAGAATTAGACAACATTCTCAATGACGAGACACCAAATAGATCCAACAAAAGGCCTCTCTCCAACCTTCCCAATGTTTAAATTATACGAGACAGAAGAGACTTTAGGTTATTCCTGTGGGTCCCTGGAATACCTCAAGGATTTGTTCTCTCTTCTAATAAAAGAAAAGTTTTGGACTAGTTAGGGCCTCTTTAATATGCTTGAAATTACATGGAAAGCTTTAAAAAAATGTAATAATAAATTATTCTATTTGTATACATATACTTTTATTTAAGTAGATGAAATTTCCTGAAAATCTTCAAGAGTCTACAAGGTTCTAAAATACTTTCATTTGTTATTCTGATTGCTACCTTAAATGTTGTTAAAGAAATAAATTCCTTTGGCCTTGGCCAAGTGGCTCAGCAGATAAAGTGCTGACTGCGCATGACAGAGGTTGAAGGTTCAACCCCCGGTCAGGGCACATATGAGAAGAAATAAATTCCTTTGTCAGTTGCATTATATTCAGATTTATAATCATATCATTTTAAGCTTTCTCTTTGCACTTAGAGACAGACATTGTTTTGTTCTGAGCATTTGCAAATATATTGCCTCTTCAGGAAAATCACTGGGCAGGACACAGACTTATCCTAAAATAAGGGAATAGATACTCAGATCATGCCTTTGAACCATATGAAAATTTATAGAACTCTGGGAAATAACTGGATTCATGAAAATACTGACAAATAATCAGGATAAACAGAAATTAACTGGAACTAGGTAAACTGAAAATAATTACTTTATGACTTTGTTCAAAAAATTGTTGATTTTTAAATCTTTTTTGTTTTCTAGAAATAAGGAAACTTGTTTCATAAAGCAATTTAGTGACTTATATCTTTATAAGCAATATTGGGGCATTTATCTTTTTCTCCCTACTTGATCCTTCCAGAATCTGGCAACTTTTAATAAGTATTATTATAAGAGTAATATATTTGTTTGCATAATTCCAGTAAGAATCTGTTCCCTTTATAAGATGCAAAACCAGTTTCCAACTGTAGTTTTATTAACCAAAACTTTGCCTGGAATGTCATGTCTGGAGAGGATGTGCCTGGACGTCACCAGAAAGCTCTAAGGAGCCCTGGCTGGACAGTTCGATTGGTTAAGGCATCCTCCCAAAGCACAGAGGTTGATGGTTTGATTGACAGTGAGGGCATATACAGGAATAAACCTATGTTCCTGTCTGTCTGTCTGTCTGCCTGTCTCTCTCCCTCCCTTTCTCTTCCTTCCTCTGTCACTAAAGTCAATAAATAAAAATTTTTAAAATAAAATTTCTAAAGAAAAAGTAAAAAGAGTGAAAGCTTTAAGGAATTAAGATTGACTTTAAAGCTATTAAGAGCCAACGGAAAGTTTGCTCAGTGAATAGAGCGTTGGCCTGATATGTAGATCTCCCGAGTTCAATCCCTGGTCAGAGCACACAGAAGTGACCATTTGCTCCTCTCCCCCTCCCTATCCATTCCCCTCTCTCAGCTAGTGGCTTGATTGGTTCGAGTGTTGGCCCCAGGTGCTGAGGATAGCTTGCTGGTCAGAGCATCAGCCTCAGGCACTAAAAACAGCTTGGTTGATTTCAATTCAACATTGGCTCCAGAAGGGGGTTGCCAGGTAGATCCTCATCTGGGCACATGCAGGAGTCTGTCTCACTATCTCTCCCCTTCTCACTTAAAAGAAAAGAAAAAGAAATGCCAAGGAAGGAACCTCAGGACATTTTGGGAGACCTTAAGAGCTTGAGGTTTTCACCGAAACCTATAGGTACTGCAAGCAAAGCCCGATGATAACTGTGTGACTTTGCTCTTTGCCCAGAAGGACTAACTAAGGCTCAATCTAATATTCCTTATAAAATTCCAGCAATGCTTATTTTTAAGACTATATGGTCAATTGCTAATCCTGTTGTGTTTATGCAAATAATTAGGCCAAACTGAAACTAGTCTTAGTGCAGAAAATAGATTGGTCTTAATTTGGCTCTTTAATAAAAATGAGCATAATTTTAGGAAGAAATAGGTTTTAGTAGAATCTGTAACACAGTTATAAATATCAGAAACTAGACTAGATCCTGAATGTTCCTAGTTTTCCTACATTGAACCATTCATCATAATTCTTGTCATTCTGACTTTTGCCCCAGTAATACTAAAATTTGAATCACAGTTTGTCTTCACCAGGTTACAAGTGCAGCTTATACTCAGGGAATAACACCTCTAGGTACCATCATCATCTCCTTCCGTGCCCAGGTCTCATCACCCTTTTGACAGAGAACCAGGATTTCATGGCTTTGAAGAAAAACATCGCCCCTCTTCAATAGGAAGCAGCTACAGAAGAGTCCCTGCACTCCTCATCCCTAAAAGGATCTTTGATGAGATATAATAGATAATTAGACAGAAGTGAACAGCGTAAGGACCATAGGCCAGACATTGATGATCACCAGGAGAGAAAGCCCCGGGTGCCTAGCTATGGGCAAGGCTGGAAGGATAGGGGCCTCGCTTTGAAGGTAACCCTTCCTCCACTAGCATATTGCTAGTCATGCAAGTTAGATTCCCTTAGCAGTGGAATAAACTGTAGGTGCAGAGAATAGTACTTAAGCATTAACCCCTAGAAATAACACCTAAGACTCAGTTGTATTTCAGCCGCAGGCCCACAAAAGCAGCAAAATAATTACTAATCTCATAAAAATAAGATAGCTAAAAGTAACCTTGGGGAATGTAAGAAGAGAAACAATAGACATATTCCCAATACATTAGTCCTACACTATGTATTGTAGAACTGTTGAGTGTTTTTTCTTTCAAGCTTAGGGATGCCCACCGGACTGCTCACCTAGCCCAGATGTCAGGCCTTGAAAACCAAACCAAATGCAGGAGTCCACAGCTCTGACTGGAATAACAGACCCAATCCAAGTCTTTGATGAAAGTAACAAAGCTATAACCTTATCTCTAAGGACAGTGAACCTACCAAGGTCTAATGAAAAAATGAATATGGATCTGAGAAAGGACACATAGTCACACTTCTCTCCCATTCAAGACCAACCCTGATCACCCTATAAAAGAGGCCTGTAAACTGAGGATGTTAAGGTGGGCTATAAAGGCACTTAGACCATGCTCCCACACAGAATATTGTATATATGTCCCTGGCAGTGCACATAACATCATTGGCCTTATTGGGCTTTGCTTTTACCTTCTGATTCATGGCTGCAGCTTGTATTGTATGTGTAGCATCTGGATGTAATGTGCTAATGCTCTAATCACATAGATAGTTCCCCAGAAGAATTAACGTGTAGATTGTGAGGTAGAAGACCAATGTCGGGGTGGAATGTGGGGCTGATGCTGAACATGGCTCTTCCCCTCCCAAGATGCTAGAAGGCTGGTGGGCAAGAAGACATACGAAGGGAGAAACACAGCCTAGATCCAGGAAATTCCCACAGAATGTACTGAGGGGAAGGTCAGACCTTCCCATACACAAGCTGAAGTGTTTTCTGCTGTTCTTAGTATCCCTTTCTCCGCCTTCCACTGGTGTATAAGAAAGAGGGAGGGAGCTGCTTAGGGGTAGTATATGAGATATCTGTTCCTTCCCCACATTTTTGCTATGATTCTAAAACAACTCTAGAAGTTATTTTTCGGTTTTTTTTAATTTCTTTTTATTTATTCATTTTAGAGAGGAGACACAGAGTGAGACAGAGAGAGAGAGAGAGAGAGAGAGAGAGAGAGAGAGAGAAAGAGAGAAAGGGGGAGGAGCTGGAAGCATCAACTCCCATATGTGCCTTGACCAGACCAGTGCAGGGTTTTGAACTGGCGACCTCAGTGTTCCCAGGTCGACGTTTTATCCACTGCGCCACCACAGGTCAGGCTAAAACAACTCTAAAAAATAGTTTTAATTAAAAAAAATCATTTGACCCTAAAAAAGATTCCACTAAATACTCCAATCACTATACTCTCAAGGATTGCCTAGTTGTCTACATGGACTGTCTAACTTTCCTTAATTCACAACTTACTTAACCGATAATAATCTGGTTTTCAACCTATGGTTACAACTCATTCTCACCAGTTCTTCATCAATAAAAGCTATTTCTTCAAGTCTTTTTTTTTCTTCTTCTTTTTCAAGTGACAGGAAGAAAGATAGACAGACTCACGCATTCGCCCTGACTGGGACCTACCCAGCAACCCCTGTCTGGGGCTAATGCTTTACCCATCTGGGGCCATGATCACAACCAATCTATTCTTAATGCCTGAGGTGGAGGCTCCATGAAGCCATCTTCAGTGTCTGGGGCCAGTGTGCTCAAACCAATTGAGCCATGGCTGCAGGAGAGGAAGAGAGTGTGAGAAAGAAAGAAGGGGGAGGGTAAGGGTGGAGAAGATGGTTGCTTCTCCTGTGTGCCCTGACCACAAATTGAACCTGGAACATACACACACTGGGCTGATGCTCTACCACTAAGCCAACTGGCCAGGGCTAATCTTTCTTCTTTTAATCACCCAGAAAATCATCTGAAGTGCTGACCACTGACTTCTTAAAAACCTTAGTCCCAACTTGGCTGTATTGGCCTCTCTTGCTCCAAATTTTCCTTTTCTGTTTCTTCTCACTCTCCTTGATCAACTTCCCTTAAATGCTAATGTTCCTCAGGTGTTGGCTTTAGAATCTATGTTCTTTCCATTCTACACATTCACCCTGCGTAACTCATCTACTCACAGGATTTCACTCAGATACAGACGCACTCTAAATGCTTTAAATCAGGGGTTTTCAACCTTTTTACACTTGGGGACTAATGAAAATAGGAGAATTTTTCTGGGGATCGTCATGGCAGAACTCACCCTGAGAACAAGCAAATTAGAATAAGTTCATTGGGTCTATCATCATCATACAATATCAGGGTAGTTAATTCTTTTGGGAACCAGCAAAAAATTTCTGGCGGACCGACGGTTGAAAACCACTGCTCTAAACAAGTGAGCTACCCAGTCATGGCTATGTATCTCCTAGCTTTAAAAGGAATTAACTTATCATAAAATGGTTGGGTTATTTTCTGATTAGATCTAAAATAAACATCTAAAGCTTTTGACCCTAAATATATCATTTTGCATCACATTCCATAGTAGTAAAGACATAGAAATCTTTGTCAGTCTTATAACTCGTAACTAATTTAAACCTCAGCCATGAACCTGTTTGAATTTTTCAGTCTTTTATTTTTATATGACTTACTATGCATATACATACTATTTAAACCAGTTGCACAATTGCTGCTTCTACAATTTTAGTCTTCCTTATAAACAGAAAGACTTGATTTGTCTCTTCAAGTAACATGGTATTGGCTGAGTCACAATGGCACTGGGCCTTAGTTTTCTCTATAAAAATGATATCGTTATATATCTTTAAAACCTTTGGTTTGTAGATATAGCTTTCCCAAAATCTATAATTAATGGAGTTAGGAAGAAATTTAACCAAGTGTAACCTAAACTGTGGTGGCTCAGTGAATACAGTGTCGACCTGGAACACTGAGGTTGCTGATTCGAAACCCTGAGCTTGCCCAGTTGAGGCACATATGACAAGCAACAAGCAAGCAATGAACAACTAAAGTGAAGCAACTGTGAGTTGGTGCTGCTCACTAATCCTCCCTCCTCTCTCTGTAAAATCAAGAAAACTTAAAAAAAATATTTTGTTGAATGAGGATAACTACATTTAACTTTGCTATCTCTCAGGGATGTTATAAGGATTAAATGAGAGTTTTGAAAACTGTAAACAATACATTATGTAGAATATTATGACAGATACTTTTAACTAAAAAATAGATTATATATTCAAAGACAAAGATATAAACTCATATAAAGTTACAAACTTAGTTTTAACAAGTTGGAGTTTAAGTGAATTATAATTTAGGTATGTTAGGGAAGGAAAATCTATACTTGAGAGAGACATCCAGATGTACTTTGGAACTTTATTCCAAATGTATTATCTCCTAAATATACTTTATGTTTCTATCTTAACTGATCCCTAAGCTTTTCTAAGCTTTTTGTTAAATTGCATTTTTTTCATATTACATAACAAAAATTGTCCTTTACCACAAGTCTAAAATTCTAAATTCAATCAACTAGAGCTCCATCTCCTCTCCTCCCCCCTAAAATAAAACCACTGTACTGTTATAAATAGCAAAACTAGGTTTCTCCTTTTCTGGTTAATCATTATATAAAACCATAAAATAACTTAAAGACTGGAGAAAGGGGGCTAACAAAGGAAAACCTGGTTTCTCAGAGATTATACTCCAGCTCAGGGGTGGGGCTGTTGTAACTGCAGTGCTGGAGCACAGCCACACCCATATTATCTAGGGCTGCTTTTGCTGCAACAGCAGAGATGGCAACTGAGACAGAGATAAGAAAGACCTTGGCTTTTACAGAAAGTTTACTAAACAATGAGCTAGATAATCAATACTAAAAAGAAAACAAATACCCAATAAGTCAAAATGTTTTCATTTATAGTAAGATTAATACCTGCTTCTGTGAGATCCAAATGACTTTTATTTTGGTTTTGAGGGGTATGGTCAATCTGATCACTTCTTACCATCTCTAGCACTAGTAACCTAGTCTATCACCACCGTGCTCCGGCTCCGTACCATGATTCTTTCATTTGATCTTACTGTCTCACTCAATCCATTACAGTCTATTCTCAAATACAACAGTCAGACCAATACTTTAAAAACTTGTCATGTCTCTTCTTTGCTCTAAACCTTTCAATGACCTCTCACTGCATTCAGAATAAAAGCCAAAGTCCTTACAACAGCCTATAAAGCCTTTATATAATTTGGGCCATATTATTTCTTGCCTCATCTTTCATTACTCTCCCCTTCCCTCATTCCCTTTCCAGTCAAACTAACTTCCTTCCTGTTTCTTGAACAAAAAGCCAGGAATATTCTGTATTAAGTCTTCTATAATGGCCATTCTCTCTTGCTAGAACATTCTTTTTTCAACTGTCTGCATGACTAACTCGGTTACTTCAAATATTTGCTCAAATCTATCTGCAAATGAAGCTACACCATCCCATCACTCCCCATTTCTTCACTTTCTAAGTATTATATATACTTAATTTATACTATATTATGCTTATTATTTGTCTTTTCTCCCACCCTACTAAATGTAAGCTGCAGAGGCCTGAAACACTGTTACAGTTTGTGGCAAGGGAAAAGAGAATAAATGATATTCATGAATAAGGAGGTAGAAAATATGTGCTTTTTCTCCAACTGTGCAGAAGGAAATCAAACAGTAGTGGAGAATAAATTTCCAAGTTAAAAAAAAAAAAAAAAACTTTGGCCCTGGCTCGTTGGTTCAGTGGATAGAGTGTTGGCCCGGCATAAAGACAACCCAGGTTCTATCACCAGTCAGGGACACATGAAAAGTCATCATCTGCTTCTTTTCCCCTCTCTCCCCCCCTTCTCTCCCACTTTTCCTCCCGGATCCAGTGGCTTGGTTGGTCTGAGCATCAGCCTCAGGCAATGAGGATAGGTCCACTGATTTGAGCATCAGCCCCAGACAGGGGTTGCCAAATGGATCCTGGTCCAGGCACATGTGGGATCTGTCTCCCCTCTTCTCACTTAAAAAAATAAATAAAAACTTCAACCTTTTAATTATTTGACTTACCACTTTTAAAACACTGGCAACACTCCCATCCCGAAAACACCCTACTCTTAAACTACTCTTAAAAAATAAAAAGTATAAAAGGATTTGCAGGAGTGAATTATCTAAAACTGCCAAATAAATTTAAAATCCAACTATGTGCCAATCCACTTAACACATTATCTAAAAATGACAACTCAAGATGGGGGGGGGAACCCCCAAACACTGTGCTGTTGATTGTTTTAACATATCGAAAGAATTTAACATGACCAATCAATGTACCTTCATAAATGAAATATCTCTAGGCAATTTTATAAATATTTGCTCCAAACCACTTTTACTTTTAACTTGCTTCCACAAAACTAGTGAGTTACAGTTGCCAATTCAAAGCAGTTACAGACTATGAAAAAACAGTCAAAGTTACTGTCACACTATGACTTTAAGGCAAGTACAGCAAAGCAGTGCTTCTTGTGCCTAGACCCATAATCCCAAATCCACAGCAACCTTTAGCAACAGTTTCTGTCTCTAAGAATGAATAAATGAATACAAGGATTAATATAGCAAAACCAATAACATCCTTCTGATTCAGAGGTGCAAACTTAAAAACACATTATTTAGTTGCCTTAAAAAACCTTGCTCAATGTAAGAACTTGAAGAATTACAGACACACAATATAAATGACCTCTCTGAAAAGCAAAAAAGAAAATAAATCCTTTATTTTGAAATGGTATTAATTGAATGAATCTTGTTAAGGAACTTGTGTATGACTAAAAGGGGGCAGATTATTATGTCAGTAAACAGTTCTATATTAAATGATTCTCCATCAAATAAATAATTTCTTGTAACTGTCAGGCCATTGACAGAGATCTTTGGCTTATTCTACAACCAAACATTTTCTTTAAAATAATTAAGCTACCAGAGTGACCAGACGGTGGCGCAGAGGATAGAGCGTCGGACTGGGATGCAGAAGACCCAGGTTCAAGACTCCGAGCTCGCCAGCTTGAGCGTGGGCCCATCTGGCTTGAGCAAAAGCTCGCCAGCTTGGACCCAAGGTCGCTGGCTCCAGCAAGAGGTGGCTCAGTCTGCTGAAGGCCCGCAGTCAAGGCACATGTGAGAAAGCAGTCAATGAACAACTATGGTGTCGCAACAGCAACAAAAAACTAATGATTGATGCTTCTCACCTCTCTCTGCTCCTGACTGTCTGTCCCTATCTATCCCTCTCTCTGACTCTCTCTCTACCTGTAAAAAAAAAAAAAGAAAAAAAATTAAGCTACCATTTTCTGAGTGTTTACTATATATCAGATATTGTGCTAAGTGCCTAAGCATATTTACATGTCTTTAATCCTCACAACAACCATATAAGGTTGATACTACTATTACCTGCATGTTACAAAGAAAACTGAGACTTAAATAAGTTAAATAACTTAAACCAAAAACTCAAATATGCCTGTTCCAAAGCTTTCTCTTAAGCATTATTAGCCTATCTGATTTTTCCTTGAATTTGCATCACAGTATTAATAAAAATGAGGCTGAATACTACCTTATTCTACATTGTAAATGCTAATTATTAATGCTGGCTAATTACAGGGGAAGTAAAATTTTTCTTAAGCCTTCACAGTCTTGTGTATTTTACAGCTGTTCACTATTAGAATAAGTAAGTCAAAGTGGAAAGTAAGCTTTCAGATAAAATCTGCAAATGTGGCTATCCAAGATTTCAGAAAATATTAGTTAAGTGACAGAACTAATGTGTAAAAGAGAGTCAAATTAATTACACGTAATTCACCCCCAGTCCTATCAATTTGTATGTACCTTTGGCCTGGTCATTTACCCTTCCTTCATCACTCACTTGCAAAACAGGAGTGATAAATTAAATAAACCTGACTGTCATATATTATGATTCTAACTTTACATGCTCTTAAAAGACAAGTATCTGGGAGGCAGGAAAGGCTTACTTACACTGTGAATTTCTGTTACAAAGTACATATTATGACATGGTAACATATTCACTATGCTAAAATTCCTCCAAATCCTTTGAGAACAGGTATTCTCTCAAAACATAAATAAATGTTTTGATAATAACAGTAATGAATAGCTATTATTTATAGGCCTGTTTTACATACACACATACATTACTGATCCATTACTGACTCCAAAGACTGTGCTGGTAACCTCAGTTAACTTCACAGTCTTTAAGTCACCGTAAGTAATATGTCCATTGTGCTTTAATATTAAAACTTAAGAATTAGGTATAAAGTGTCTAGCGCAGGGCTTGGCACAGTGCACGAATTTAGTAAGTGGTCATTTTATGGCATTATTATTCATATTATCAATAAAACTTACATAACTCAAATACCTGTTGGGATAATTAGACTGGCACAGAGCTATGATTCATATTCCTTTGAACTGTTATAGATAGTAAAACATCTCAAAACCAGGGATACTTTGGATTAAGAGAACACTTTGTAGCGAGCAACGCTGTACTTATGCATCATGCCTAAACAGCCTAAACATATAATTAAAAGACAAACAACAAAATTGCTTTGCGCAAAGAGCCACTTTGACTTTACTGTGGGCTTCTCTTCCTTCAAAATCAGACCAAACACCAATCAATAAAGCCTTGTTGGGGGTTAAAGATTCAGGCGACCACAGCACTTCTTGAGAAACTGACACCCGGGCACATGGCACACCTTCCGTGACACTGCAGCCCAACAACCACCCCTTTTCCTTTCCAGCCAAGGGCAGTCCAGGGAGCGGCTGAGGCGTTTCGGGTCTTTAATGAAAAGCTGTAACCATTCTCCTACTCAACCGCTCCCTCCAAGGCAAGCAGGCTGTTTCTACAAAGTCCAGTTTCCGAGCCGGATATGGGAACTCGGGTAGAGTGCGGGGCACGCGAAGAGGCTGGCTGGCACGAGAGGCGTCACAGCCAGACTCGCAGGGCAAAGGAAGCAGCGCTGGAATTGAGAGCCCAGCCAGGGTACCTTGCGTCCAGCGGCAGAAGATGGTGTCAGAGAGACCCGGGCTGCTCTTGGTGCCCCACACCAGCTCCACCAGCTCTTTAGTCAGTTCGGACATGATGGGGTGCCGGCGAGCGGGTCTTTGCTTTCAGGACTCCTGCCCCGGAACATGGGGAAGGGGCGGCTCCAGAGACAAGAGTTGCAGGATGTCAGCGGCAAAGCAGCTGGAAGGTGAGACCCCAGGAAGAGGAAAGAAGAGCAAGCTACCAGAAGGGTGCCCTCCTGTCAAGACCGCTCCCAGCTGCAGCTAAGTTTCCCTACCGGAAGTCACTTCCGGTTCCTTTTTTCGCTAACGCCCCCACACCGGGAGGGCCCAGGGAGTCACCTCCCCGGAAACGGAAGTGGGAGTGCAAGAGGGCTGGTGTTTTTGAGTTCACTCCGGGCCCTGTTAGTGAAGCTTTTCTCTTAGCAAGTATGGGGATCTATGGTTGCTGCCAGATTTCTGGAATCCTGAAACATTTCCTCCCTCTGTGCACTACTGTGGTCTTAGCTGGAAGTTATGAGACCCAAACCCTAGGACCTACAATGTAGCCTATTTCTTAAAATTTGTAATATTAATAATGCTAAACTACAGCTATAAGAGTTAAGTTGAGTCCCAGGAAGAAACATTCGTGTCTGTGTTGAGGACTCCCCATAAATTTGAAGGCTGTCAGCTTCTGTACCTCCAGAAATCATAGAAAGTTGAACCATTAAAAACAGAATGTGACATAATGTGCATTAGAAATGCCTCTACCAGGTGTAACACAGAATGACAAAGCTATTTGTAGGAAAACAGATTCAAAGCAGCCTGTTTGTAAATGGTAGAGCATTATCATCTCTACTTTTTGAGACTGTAGGGTGTATGGGCAACACGTGGACTGAAGTCCAGGTTTTAATCATTGCCAAGCATTCAGTTAAATTTAGTGTGTATGAAAACTATCTGTGGCTGCTTAAAAAGAAGAGATCTTAATATTTTTTTTGATTTTTGAATCTATAAAGGAGAATTGTTGAGTTCCTTCCAGGTTGCACATAAGAGGTTTTTGCTAATATATTCCTTACTTCTGATTTCAGAAACCTTCGCTGTAGTTAAAAAGAATTGTTCAAAGTGCCTGAATTAAATCTATAGTCTTCGTCCTAATTTTTATTTTCTTTACCCTATTTTTTTGCAAACCAATCTCACCAATTCTTCAAGACTTAGTATAAATGCCACTTTGTAATAAAGCTTTCTCTTTAGTCCTTACAATCTAAAGTAAAAACTTTGGTTTGTAAAATTTTATTGTACCTACCATATCAGTAACTTGCTTCTGACAGTTACTGTCATCTTTGTATTTGCAAAGAATTGTTTGCTCTTTTCCTAGGATATAAATTTATGGATGCCAAGGACCTGTCTTATTCATACTACCTAGTATGTAGCCTTGAACATTGCTGGATTTCAATAAGTATTAGTAGAAGGAATAAAACTTGTCTTTAGTAGAACTTAAGAATTCACCATCTTTCAGAGAGTGAGGGATAAGGGGATACAGTACAGACTGGTCCAATTAAATATCTAATATTTGCATGCTGGTAGGTTTGCTCAGTGGTATAGCATTGGCCAGATGTATGGATGTTCCAGGTTTGACTTTCAGTCAGTGCACACAGGAGAAGCAACCATTTGCTTCTCTTTCCCTCCCTCTCCCCCTTCTCTCTCTCTTTCCTAATTATAGCCAGTGGGTCAACTGGTTCAAGTGTTGGTGCTGGGCATTGAGGATAGCTTCGTTGATTTGAGCATCAGCCCCAGACGGGGATTGCTGGGTGGATCCCAGTTGAGGTACATGTGGGAGTTTGTTTATCTCTCCTCCTCTCACTTAAAAAAAAATAGAGACTGACATTAGACAGTCTACATAGTTTTGTTGTTGTTTTAAATCAAAAACAGGGTTGGGAAAGCCACCTGGATGCAATTCAGTTGTTAAGGTCCAAGAAAGAGCAATGTGTAGGTAGACTGATTTCATACAATGTAATATCAACTTCCAGTTACTCTACAATTGGACTTAGGACCACTCCTTGCCCTGAATCAGCCTGGTTCTTCCTAACAGACTTTTTGGACTATCAGAGTGACGTTCATCTTGGTGGTGTAAAGCTCAATGGCTTATAGGCTTAAAAACCAGTATTTGATGTCCATTCTTAGGCAAATCACTAACCTCTTGCAGCCTCAACTTCCTATATGATATTCTTAAGTAGCCTGTTTTTAGTTGCTTGGATGGAAACTACTTTATTCCTTCCAACTATAATTTGAACACAGAAGGAAGGAAATTGGTGGGAGAAGGAACTTAAATTACTGATTGATGTGAAATGTTACTGCCAGTGCTACAGAATAGGTTTTTGGTTGTTTATTTGTTTTGTTTTACCCAAAGGAGAACCCGTGGAGTTGTGATTACTTTAAAATATCCACCTGGACACAAATATTTCTTCAGTCTTACTTCAGTGACTTAATAGACTTCATTTTCACACTGCCTGTTCTAAAGGGCAAGGGGTGCTTCATGAAACTGTTGGTCAAAAGTTTCAAAAAGAAGAAACAAATTTAGACTTTAATGTGTAATGTAAGTATTGGGAGTTAAGATGCCAGATCCTGCGCAATAAAGTTTGTCTCCATGGCTCCCTCTCCCATCCTCTCCCCTCCTGACAATAGATTCCTGCTTAACTATGAGACTATTAAGGAAAACTTCTGGATCAGACAGCTAAAAGGGAGATGTGTGGTGAGGGGGAGATGGAGGAAAAGACAGGGTGAAAAGAAACTGGTTTAGAATAATTCTGAGTAACGATGTAGCTAATGAAGACCATGTTCTTTGAAATAGAAAACATTTTTTCATAAAAATGTCAAAGCCCCATTGATCCAGTTATTTCATTTAAATGCCAGAGATTATTTTTTTTATTTCATAGAGAAAATGTTTTATGGCTCTTATTATATTTAAACTTTAGTTGATCTTTGATTTCTTTAAGAGTTAGAATAATTAAGCCAGTGGTTCTTAACCTGGGTTCTATTGAACCCTAGGGGTTCGATGAGTCGGTCTCAGAGGTTTGGAGAAGCCTCTGCCGCAGAGGCCAGAATAAAGTAATACCGTAATTTGTTGTGAGTTCATGCACTTTGTTGGTTTTGTTCTTTGAGCAAGGTGATGTTCATGCATGGCTCATTTTGTGCACCAGTAAAAAAACATATACCTATGTCTTGAATTTGGAAAAAAAAATCATATTTTATTTATCACTAAAGAAGGGTTCGGTGAATGCAAATATGAAACTGGTGGGTTCAGTACTTCAAAAAAGGTTAATAACCACTGAATTAAGCCTATGAATTTACCCAGGTGGCTTTGTAACTAAAAAGTACTCCCTTTTCAGAATATTCAAATACTGTGAAAAAAATGAACAAATTATGTGCATTAATTAATTGTACCTTTAAACACAAAGCAAGTAAGTACTTGCTAAAACTTCTGCTCTGCTTGGTGCTGTAAGGTAAGCCTCTGCCTGAGTGACTTTATAAACCAGTTAGTATATGTGTAGTGTTTGATGAGAGACCAAAATAGGACCTTTATATAATTTTTTAAGATACATAACACATTTTTATGTGTATCTCATTGGGCCCTTCTAACTACTAATGAGGCCTGTATCTATTCTCCCTGTTTTGCTAATTGCTGATGAAAAAACTGAGATTTTGAGATCTGAAATGACTGTGTAACAGCTACTGAACAAAAGAGGCTGACATGGGGGTGATAGATGTGCCAAATTCAGTTCCCGTGGTGCTCAAAAATCTCTTTGGAGTGCAGTTTATTCTTTATAATTTCTCCCTAGAGTGGGCCTATATTAGTGTACTCCAATCTTGATTATTTCCATTTGAAATTATTGAATACAACTTGAACGCAACATTCACCTCTCCATCTTATGACTATGAATCATTATGATGTATAAGAATAAAAGTAGAAGTCACAATATAGCATACTCTACCAGGTGAACAAATTTTGATATATTTTAAAGAGTTTTTTCTGGTGACTTCAAATTGAAGCCCAGAGTGCTCTAGACAGGGCCTTTAGAAAAAGCTGGTAATAGGGCCAGTAAAGTAACAAAGATTAAGCACAGAACTATAATGAGTGTTGAATCAGGAACATTGAAAAAAATAGAATATATGAGTATAGAATTTACCTTTTATGTTTAATAAAAGTTTTATTTCAGTTTGTTTTTACTTTTTGTGGGGCATTCGATAAAGTGCTATGAGAAACATCAATTTCCAAATTTTCTTATTATTAAATTTCTTAAGATACAAGGTGGAAACATCGACTATAAAGTACAAGCTCTTTGAAAATTACTTTTAATGTTTTTATTTCACAAAATTTTATATCAGTTTCCCTGGAAACTCAGAAATAACTACTTTGATGTAAAACATTCTGACTTTTCTACAATGGAGAATTGAATTACTTGGTTACACATAATTATACATGATGCCCTGTCTTGTTCTTCTGAAACAGAACATGATAACTTTAAGTCATTTAAGAGATTTTCGTAAGAAACTAGTATAGATTTCAAATTGAGTTAAAAAAATTTTCAGCTACCCTGCTTTTATCTAATAGTATATCTAATATAACTGATGGTAGTATTAGCAATACACACAAAAAAGACACAAGGTCCTGTTATTCAATGTTATTATTACTCATAAACTTTTTTGTGTGTGTGTGAGAAAGAGAGAGAGAGGGACAGAAAGGGACAGAAAGACAGGAAGGGAGAGAGATAAGAAGCATCAACTCATAATTGTGGCACCTTAGTTGTTCATTGATTACTTTCTCATATGTGCCTAGATCGGGGAAGGGGATGGGGGAGGGGGCTCCAGCCAAGTCAATGACTCCTTGCTCAAGCCAGCAACCTTGGGGTTTGAGCCAGCAACCTTTGGGCTCAAGCCATTGACCATAGGGTCAGGTCTATGATCCCATGCTCAAGCTGGAGACCTTGGGCTTTCAAACCTAGGTCCTCAGTGTCCCAGGTCAACGCTCTATCCACTGTGCCACCACCTGGTAAAGATTCAATATGTTTTGATTATTCATATGAGTCCTAAAAGAAAAGCAAAAATGTAAGAGGCAACAAACTTAAGAGAAGCAAAAACTATAAATGAGAAAAAAATAATTTTACATACCAGAAAAAGGGGAAATCTATTCATTTCTATTTATAAAAGATAAAAGCATTAATTTTTACTTTAACTTATTAATTTTAGAGAGGGGAAGGGATGGATAGAAACACTGATTTGTTGTTCCACTTATTTATGCATTCATTGGTTGATTCAAATATGTCCCCTGACAGGGAATCCAAACCGCAACCTTGGTGTATAGAAACAATATTCTAACCAACTGAACTATCCAGGCAGGGTAGATAAAAGCATTAAAAGCTTGGTTCCCACAGATAATTATTTTGTACTTTTCAAATATTCTATATTAACCTCAAAATCTATCATTAAAAATAATTATTACCTTAGATAAAAAGCATACTTTAAATTTTTAAAGTATGCTTTTTGTTTATCTGCTTTTAAAATAAGGCCTGTGAACATAGAAAGCGACACCTGAATCCATGTAAACACAATAAGTTAAAATTAATAAAAAAAAAGAATAGATGTTAAAAGAACAGAAGTTTGCTTCTTTTGCCTCTTGACTTTACCAATTTTTTCAATCTGGAATGGCCAGAAAAGGTCTACTTTTTCAGTTTTTCACTTGTTAATATACTCACTTGTCAATGTGTGACAACTGTAACATTATTATTACAGTGGATACTTGATATTCACGCACTTTTCTTTACAACCCACCTAAAGTTTGTCACTTAAATCCTTCCACTGTCTCTCCAAAAATGAGTTTGAATTAAATGTGTCGGGTCATGAATAACGGCACTGCTAATAGTTCATTTCTGGCAGTGTCACATTTTTCTGTACAGTATTTTTGCCAATATTCGAGTGTTTAATCATATTTTTGCCCTTATAGAACTGGGTGGAAAATATAAAAATTTACCAACACCAAGATGCATAGATCGTATAAACAAAATGCAATTATTATTACATCTGAACTTAAAATGCTGTTAATTAGCAATATTTCCCCTTAATAACAACAAAACTTGCCATCTAGTGGAAAGGGTACTTTCTGCATTCTCTATCTATTATTTTAGAGGGGAAAGACCCCATTTTTTGCCATTCTGTGTTCTAAGTTTTCAGAACTGTATTAAAGCAAAGAAAGCGTATTTTTGATGATAACAAGAAAGGAAAATATGGGAAAGGGTAAAGTATGGCAATGTCAGCAAGTAGGTCTTTTATGTTATACGAATAGAAATGGCTGGCAAATCTGTCTTACCTCTTGGTTAACTCATGAAGTGATAATTATTACTGTCCAAGCAGCTAGAATGAAAACAAAATGCTACATTTCATTACTCAGAAAATAAGGTTCAGTTTAGAATAAGCTGAGACAAATCCACTTGGAGACAGGGGAAAGTAAATGTTAAGAATTTACAATGAGAACTGTCTTTCACAGGGACATATGGCACAGATCATTTGAGACATGAGAAATTTAAAATTAGCCAATACCCTTTTGTTCATTCCAATTTGGCAATCATCCACTTTGCTATTTTAGTTGCATTATCAAGACCAACAAACACAATTTGAACTAAAGCCATTCTTTACAGCCAACCTGTTGTAATATGGTCAGTTCTAAGTATGAGCTGCTTTATCACCCTTCCTCCCATACTAACATCCATTTGTGCAAGCAGCTGTGCCCTGGTCTCATTCCATCTGTCATTCTTAGGCCACAGGGACACCAAGACAATTGGAAAACAAAGAAAAAATTGAGACACAGTCTTTGAAACACTTATGCTAATAACCAGAATTATCATTTAGCTCTCTCACTTTACTTAATACCATGATGGTGATAAGCCAAAGACATTTAGTAGAGATGGTCATCAGGTGACTGATGACAAAACAAGCAATTTATAAAATAAGGAAAATTCTTTATAAAGCAAAATGCATTTTATAAAGAACAGGTAGATAATGTTGTTCTAAGACTGTTTTATCCTCCATTGCACAAAATGTTTAAAATGTAATTATAAAAACATGAGAATAAAATTTGTACTCAATAAGAAAAAAATCTTAGAAAAACTGCTAAACCAGTACATAGTTCCTTTTGTGTGTGGGGGTGTGTGCAATTACATAATTAATAATTATACTTTGCTGTCATTTCAGAATTAAATTTCATAATGTAAATACATAGTACCTGAAATATTAAGGGTATTTTTTATTAGCTGAAATATTTCACAAGTATATCTAATTTTAAAATGGATCAGGAAGGATCAACAAATTTAGAAAGTAGCTGAATTTTCTTTTTAACTGACTTATTAGCACTTTTATACATAAGCTCCTGGGAAGCACTATTTAAAAGCAAAGAAAAACTACAAGATTCATGTTCAGATGTTGGCCCTAAAGGCATGATGGTAGTTTTGTTGCTAGGCATTGCATCTTTAGTATTATATGCAATAATAGCATGACCAGATTCATGATATGCTATGGTTTTGCTTTTGTTATTGATTTCCACACTTCTATGTTCAAACCCTAAGAACACAAAACTTAGGTAAAATACTCCATTAGAGAGGTATATTGTAAAGAATGAAAACTATTTGTCTCATAGCTATTCTTAGATATAACATGGTTTAATATCATTGACATATTTAAATCAAAGTAATAGTTTAAAAATGAGTATAATTCTACAACAATGTCAACTGAAAACCAAAATTGTTAGAACTATCATCCTAATCCTTATATCAAAATGACTGCTTAATTCTACTTCTAGAAAATAAACCTTCAATTTAAAAGGAATGTTGTAACTAACCTGTTTTGGAGCCAATTCAAGATTTAAAATAAAAATTAAATACTGAAGAGAATAAAATTAACTCTTCTTTTATCAGCAATATCAGAAAACAGTAAAAACATGGGCATTCATGCCTTATCCAAAAGTATAATCATATAATCTGCTTTTTTCTATAAGAGGCCAAATTGTTTTGCCACATTCAAATATATATTTTCATGTTCCTACATTTTTGTTTTTTTATAACTTCAGTTTTCAAAATGAGGAATTGATTCTCTAACATACTAAATAGTATAAGATAGAAAAATAAAAAATCTACTCATTAGAATTTCATCTTTGGAAAACTCTACTCAACATAGTACTGAAAGTCTTAGACATAACAATCAGACAAGAAGAAATAAAAGCATCCAAACTAGAAAGGAAGAAGTAAAACTATCATTATTTGCAGATGACATGATACTGTATATATAGAGAACACTAAAGAGTCCACCAAAAACCTACTACAACTGATAAATGAACTCAGTAAAATAGCAGGATACAAATTAAATATCCAGAAATTGGTTGAATTTTTATATTCCAATAATGAACTATCAGGCAGGAAAACTAAAAAAATCAACCCCATATACAATCACATCAAAAAGCCTACAAAATACCTAGGAATAAATTTAACTAAAGAAGTAAAAGACCAGTACTTGGAAAATTATAAGACATGGAAGAACAAAATTAAAGAAGATACAAATAAATGGAAACATATAACTATCTTATCTCATGGATAGGAAGAATTAACATAATTAGATTGTTCATAATATTCAAAGCAATTTATAAATTCAAAACAATTCTTATCAAGATACCAATGGTATGTTTTACAGAAGCAGAACAAATAATACTAAAATTTACGTGAAATCACAAAAGGCCACAATGATCTGGAGAAAAAAGAACAAAGATAAAAGGTTTCACACTACCTTATAAAAACTACATTACAAAGCTACAGTAATCAAAACAGCATGGTGCAGTATAAAAATAGACATAGAGATCAATGGAACAGAATTGAGAGCCCAGAAATAAACTCACACCTATAAGGTCAATTAATATTTGACAAAGAAGACAAGCTCATATAATAGGATAATATAATAGGTGTTGGGTAAATTGGACAGATACATGAAAATAAAAGGAAACTAGACAACCTTCCTATGCTATATACAAGAATAAACTCAAAATGAATCATTAAATTAAATGTAAGATTTGAAATCATAAAACTCCTAGAAAAAAACATAAGCAGTAAAATCTCAGACATTTCTCTTAGTAATATTTTTTTTTCTCATAGTCACTTGGGGGAAGTGAAGCAAAAGAAAAAATTTAAGCCTTGGCCAGTTGGCTCAGTGATAGAGCATTGGCCCAGCATGTGGAAGTCCCGGGTTTGGTTCCCAGCCAGGGCATACAGGAAAAGCGCCCATCTGCTTCTTCATCCTACCCCCTCTCCTTCTCTCCCTCTCTTCTCCTCCCACAACCAAGGCTCCATTGGAGCAAAGTTGACCATGAGCACTGAGGATGGCTCCATGGCCTCTGCTTCAGGCACTAGAATGGCTCCAATTGCCATGGGGCAATGCCCCAGATGGATGAAGCATTGACCCACATGGGTGGAGCATTGCCACATAGTGGGCTTGCCGGGTGGATCCCTGTAGGGCGCTTGCGGGTGTCTGTCTCTCTGTCTCCTGCTTCTCACTTCGGAAAAGATATTTTTTTAATGGGACTAGTCAAACTAAAAAGTTTAAGCATAGAAAAGGAAAACATCAACAAAATAAAATGAAAATTCTCTGATGGGAAAACATGTTTGACAATGATATATCTTATAGGGTTTAATATCTAAATTTTGTAAAGAACTCTTACAATTCAACACCAAAAAATCAAGCAATTCCCCTGACCAGGAAGTGGCGCAGAGTATAGAACATCTGCCTGGGATGCTGAGGACCAAGGTTCAAAACCTCAAGGTTGTGGGCTTAAAAGCCGGCTCACCAGCTGTGTACAAGGTTGCCAGCTTGAGCATGGGATCATAGACATAATCCCATGGTTTCCAGCTTCAGACCAAAGGTCACTGGCTTGAGCAAGTGGTCATTGGTTCCACTGGAGCCCCTGTTCAAGTCACATATGAGGAAACAATCAATGAAAAAGTAAGGTGCCGCAATATGAGTTGATGCTTCTCATCTTTCTCCTTTCCTGTCTGTCTGTCTGTCTGTCTCTCTCCTCCCCCCACCCTGCCGAAAATCAAGCAATTCAATTTAAAAATGGACAGAGGTCCTAAACAGACACTTCTCCAAAGAGAAGATATAGATGGCTGATAGACATATGAAAAGAAGATTAGCATCACAAATTATCATGGAAATATAAATTGAAACCACCATAATATATCAAATCACACTTGTCAGAATGTCTATCATCAATAAATCAACAAAGAAATGTAGGCATAGTTGTGGAGATAAGTGAACCCTCGCACACTGTTGGTGGGAATGCAGACTGGTGCAGCCACTGTAGAAATCAGTATTAAGTTTCTTCAAAAATTAAAAATAAAACTACCTCATATCTCAGTAATTCCACCTCTGGGTATCTATCTGAAGAACCCAAAACACTAATTCAAAAAAATATATGCACCGCTATGTTCACTGCAGCAATGTTTACCATAACCGTGTTATGGAAGCAACTCAAGTGCCCATCAATAGATGAGTGAATAAAAAAGTGGTGAAATATTAGTCAACCATAAAAGAATGAAATCTTACCATCTGTGACAGCATTCATGAACCTAGAAGGTATTATGCTCAGTGAAATAAATCAGTCAGAGAAAGACAAGTGCCACATGATTGTACGTATATGTAGAATCTAATGAACAAAATAAACAAACTAGAAACAAATTCATAGTGACAGAGAACAGACTGACAGCCCTCAGAGGAGAAAGGGGTTGGGAGCTAGTTGAAAAAAGTGAAGGGGTTAAGCAAAGAGAAAAAACTCAGACACAGACAACAGTATGGCAATTATCAGATGGAAAGGGGGGTGACGAAGGTAAAAAAGGGTAAAGGGAGGATAAATGGTGATGGAAAGGAGACTTGACTTGGGGTGGTGAACACACATAACAGTGTACAGGTGATCTGTAGTAGAATTATACACCTGAAACCTCTATAATTTAGTTGACCACTGTCACTTAAGTAAATGCAATTAAAAAATATTAGTCATAAAAAAGAATAAAATCTTACCATTTGTGACAGCATAGATGGACGTAGAGCAGGTGTCAGGAACCTATGGCTCACGAGTCAGATGTGGCTCTTTTGATGGTTGCATCTGGCTCGCAGACAAATCTTTAATAAAAAAAATAATAACGTTAAAAATATAAAACATTCTCATGTATTACAATCCATTCATTTTCTATCGCTTATGTTCATGGTTGCGGGTAGCTGGAGACAATCACAGCTGTCCTCTGGGACAACACCAATTTTTATTGGTTAGTGCATAATGTACATGGGTCCTTGTGAGGTCAGGAAGTAAACTTTCCTCCTTTTAATCAAGTAGTCAGCTAGCTAATTGCAGAAACCCTTTTGATGAAAAAGAGAGCTAAAAGAAAAAAAAAAAGAGTAGCAGCATACTTTTCAGCAGGAATGGACAGAGGAATTCGCCTTTGTGGAGAGAGAAGGTTCTGCAGTGTGTCAAATGTGCAATGATAAAATTGCATCGATGAAACAAATATAAAGCGGTACTTCGACACAACCCATACTACATTAGCATCAAAATATCCAGGGAAGACAGCAGGAAGAAAGCATGTCAAGAGCTACAGTGCAGAGTGCAAGCTAGTCAGCAGCAACTTCGTGTTTGGACCCAACAAGGTGACCGGAATTCAGCTAGCTTTGCTGGTGCTTTAGCAATTGTGAGAAACAGAAAGCCATTCACAGATGGGGAGTATGCCAAAACATTCATGCTTGATGTTGCCAATGAACTTTTTGATGACTGTTTGGATAAAGACAAGATAATCAAACGAATAAAAAACATGCCTCTGTCAGCAAGAACTGATGGCAAATCAAATTGAGGCAACACAAGTGAAGGACATAAATGCAGCACCATTCTTTTCTCTTGCTTTGGATGAGTCAAGAGACGTAAGCCATTTATCCCAGTTCAGTGTGATTGCAAGGTATGCTGTCGGTGACACACTACATGAGGAAAGTCTTGCTGTTTTGCCTATGAAAGTGACAAGAGGGGAGAATTTATTCAAGCCTTTCACTGAGTTAGCTAAAGAAATAAAAACTACCGATGGATAAACTTATTTTGGTGTGTACTGATGGGGCTCCGTGCATGCTGGGGAAAAACAGAGGATTCATAGCACTTCTTCATGAACATGAAAAGAGACCCATCCTAAGTTTTCACTGCATCCTTTATCAGGAGGCACTTTGTGCTCAGATGTGTGGTGAGCAGCTTGGTGAGGTGATGTCGCTGGTCATTCGGGTGGTCAACTTTATTGTTGTCCGAGCTTTAAATGATTGCCAGTTTAACGCACTGCTGGATGAAGTTAGGAATAATTATCCTGGTCTGCTTCTGCACAGCAATGTGCATTGGTTGTCAAGAGGGAAGGTGCTCAGCCGTTCTGTGGCTTGATTGAGCAAAATCCGGACTTTTCTTGAAATGAAAAATGTTGAGCATTCTGAGTTAACTAACACTGAGTGGTTCCTGAAGTTTTACTATCTCGTGGACATGACTGAACAACTGAATCACCTCAATGTGAAAATGCAAGGCTTTGGAAATACAGTCTTATCCCTTCAACAAGCAGCGTATGCATTTGAAAACAAGCTGGAACTCTTCATCGCTGACATTGAAACAGGTCATTTACTACACTTTGAAAAACTGGGAGAGTTTAAAGATGCATGCACAGCAAGTGACCCTGCTCAACATCTTGATCTCCAGCAGCTAGAGGGCTTCACATCTAATGTCCTGCAGTCATTCAGAGCGCACTTTGGAGAATTTTGTGAGTGCATTCGTCTTTTTAAGTTCATCACCCATCCACATGAGCGTGCAGTGGAGAGCGCTGACCTGAGTTACATCTCTGGTGTCTCTATCAGAGATTTTGAGCTACAAGCTGCTGACCTGAAGTCCTCAGACATGTGGGTGAATAAGTTCAAGTCACTGAAGATTTGGAAAGACTTGCACGACAGCAATCAGAATTGGCGAGCAAACACAAGTGGGAAGAAAGGAAAAAACTTCAACCCGTGGACCAGCTGATTGTCAAAACTTGGAATGCACTTCCCATCACATACCACACACTGCAGCATGTGAGTATTGCTGTACTGACAATGTTTTGCTCTACGTATGCATGTGAGCAGTCTTTCTCACATCTAAAGAATGTTAAGACCAACCTATGATCACGTTTAATGGATGGAAGTCTCAACGCCTGAATGAAGCTTAACCTCACCACGTATCAACCAGACTACAAAGCCATCAGCAAAACCATCCAGCACCAGAAGTCACATTAATGGTAAGAAGTACTTTATTCATCACTGGTTAGCAACAGCATAGTAATGTTATTAAAAAGAATTCAGAGACTTATTGTATTTTAAAAGTGTTGGTCTTATATAAAATGTACACGTTTACTTGTATTTAGTGTTAAACATATTGTATGGCTCTCACGAAATTACATTTTAAAATATGTGACATTCATGGCTCTCTCAGCCCAAAAGGTTCCCGATCCCTGACCTAGAGGGTAATATGTTAAGTGAAATAAATCACTCTGAGAAATACAAGTACGGTATGATTTCACTGATGCGTGGAATCTAAAGAGTAACATAAACGAACCAAAAAAACAGAAGCAGATTCCTAGAGACTGAGTACAGACTGAGGGCTGCCAGAGTGGAAGGGGGTTGGAGGAAGGTGAACAAGATGAGAAGTACAGGGTGGTAGTTACAAAGTAGTCATGGGGATACAAAGTAAACCCATTGGAAATATAGTCAATAAAATTGTAATAAGTATGCATGGTGCCAGGTAGGTACTAGAAATACTGGGGAAAACTCTTTGTAAAAAGTATGATTGTCTATCTACTATGCCGTACACCTGAGACTAATACAAAATAATGCTGAAAGTAAAATCATATTGAAGAAAATAATAAAGAAAAACAAAACAAAACTGAAAGTGGTAGATGGCTTTAAGAATGCCGTGAAGTTATTTACAGTACTGTTGTTCTGAAAAATAAGCTTGCCAAGTGTTTGTTAAAACTCACCAGAGAAATATGTTTCAAATTATCATGCAGGTTATTCCAACAATAACACTGGAAAACAATTTTTTTTTCATTTTTTGTTGCATGAGGTTTTAGAACTTTTTCTGTATATGTTTACATCGCTGATTCCAAATCTGAAATCTGTTTTTTGGTGCATGCTCCAGTTTTCAAGCAATTTTAATTTCTTTTTGTTACAGTTAATGGCATGCATTGGTTTTTAAATTGAAGTTAAAGGGCAACAACTCTTGGATTGAACATAACCACAAAGCAATTAATGTTTTACAAACATCACTTTTACATAATTGTAGTTGTTTTTAAATGTAAAAAATTATTATCTGATAAAAACATCCTCTTATTTTAAGAGTGAATCATGGCTTCTTCGAGTAGGAGTAAATGTAAGAATAGTCCTGACACCTTTTGTTATATATGTGGCTGTTACACACTTCAACGTCAAAGGTACAATATTTCATCATTTGTGACACGTGCATATATTACCTATTTTCAAGTTCCCCTTGGAGATCAAGACAAGAATTGGGCTCATCATATTGTGTGTCATAATTGTGAGGAAATGCTCTATGACAGGACAAAAGGAAAATGCAAAGGAATGCCTTTTGGTATTCCCATGATTTGGCATGAACCTAAGGACCACAGCAGTGACTGTTATTTCTGTCTGATCCATACAAAGGGCATTGGCAAGGAAAAACGGCATATGATCGTATATTCTAATATTCCTTCAGCAATACGACCTATCTCACACTCTGAGACACTTCCGGTTCCAGTTTTTAATGGTTTTATTTCTTCTAAGGATGAAGAGAGTGAACATGGTGATCAAGTGTATTTTGATAAGATGCATGAGGAAATGGTTATAGAATCTGAAGGGTCTTCTTCTGATGCCAAGCAGTCATTAACCCCTCAGCAGTTTAGCCAACCCGAATTGAATGATTTAGTAAGAGATTTGGGCCTATCAATGAAAGCAGCTGAGTTCTTAGCCTCCAAGCTTCAAGAAAAGAATGTACTTCACTGGTCAGCTAAGGCATCCCATTTCAGGAAGTGTGAACCAATTTTTGTGGACTTCTTTTCCGACAACAAACACTTCGTTTACTGTCATGATATCAGTAACCTTCTCAGCCAGCTAGGTATTACCACTTACAGTCCAATAGAATGGCGGCTACTTCTTGACAGCTCTAAACGGAGTCGGAAATGTGTTCTCCTACACAATGGTAATGTTTATGCAGCAGTTCCAATTGGTTATTCAACTCATCTGCGAGAAGATTATAATGACATCAAAGTTGTCCTCGACTTACTGAAGTATAAGGAGCATAACTAGATCATTTGTGTGGATCTTAAAATGGTAAATTTCCTGCTAGGACAACGAAGAGGTTTCACAAAGTATCCTTGCTTTCTGTGTTTGTGGGACAGCTGAGCTCGGGAGAAACACTGGACACAGAAGGAGTAGCCGAAACATGAAGCTCTGGAAGTAGGGATGCAAAATATTGGAATGAACCTGTAGTTAATCAAGATAGGATCATTTCCCCCCCATTTCTTGGCTTAATGAAGCAGTTTGTCCAGGCTTTGAATAGAGAAAGTGAATGCTTTCAACTATTGTTTCTGCTTTTCTTGCCTTGTCTTTCAAGAAGATAAAAGCAGGTGTATTTGGTGGACCTCAAATTTGAACCCTCATACGTGACAAAGAATTTGCCAGGAAGATGAAAAAGGAGGAGAAAGCAGCATGGCAGTCTTTTGTGGCAGTTACAAAGAACTTCCTTGGCAACAAAAAAGTAGAAAACTATGAACTTCTGGTTCAGAGGATGCTGTTGGCTTTCCGCGACTTTGGATGTAACATGAGCATTAAGATTCACTTCCTGAACAGTCACCATGATAAGTTTCCCGAAAATCTTAGAGCTGTTAGTGATGAGCAGGGAGAATGCTTTCATCAAGATTTGAAGACGATGGAAGACCGTTATCAGGAGCGATGGGACAGAAATATGATGGCAGACTACAGCTGAAGCATCAAATGAGATTGTCCTCAACAAGTACACAAATGCAAGAGCTACAAATGCAAATTTTTGACTGCATAGAATTTAAATAAGTTTTTCACAAATTTTATGATTAAAATAAGTGCTTTAATATGTTCTATTTCAAAATAGTAGGCAAATTCTGATGCAATCATATCTTTTAGTGTATTACTGTATTTACTGCATTATATAAATTATTATATTTTCACAAAGATGATGTCCAAGACATTCTACTTCATTATGATAAACTAAATGTTGAAAATTTTACAATAAGATGAAAACCTAAAATCTTGAATTTCAAAAAAAATGTTGCCTACAGAGAAAAACTAATATCAGATTTGAGATCAGCCCACTCGAATTAGGTAAGAACAAGTGTTTTTGTGGATTCAACAAAAATTTTGTTTCCCAGTTAACACATTAAGACCTACTCATTAATGATGAGGAATATTAATTGTTATACCAAATGCAGATAGGAAAATGTATATTACTTTATGCCTATTTCAGTACTCTGCACAATGTAACCTTGAAGTGTGTGTGTGTGTGTGTGTGTGTGTGTGTGTATATATATATATATATATATATATATATATATATAAAAGATTTTATTCATTTTAGAGAGAGAAAGAGAGAAAGCGGGGAGGTGCAGGAAGCATCAACTCCCATATGTGCCTTGACCAGGCAAGCCCAGGGTTTCAAACTGGCAACCCAGTATTCCAGGTTGACACTTTATCCACTGTGCCACCACAGGTCAGGCTAAAAATATTTCTTAACATGTAAACTTTATGGGGGCAAATAAGGTATTGGAAAATAGTTAGAAAGTTCACCAAAACCCTGCATACTCACATGTCTTCAACCGTAATGCCCTTGATGGTTTGGCAGAAATCTGTGTTCCATACAGCCAGATTGTACAAGTACTTATAGACAAGAAGAATGGCTCCCCAAACAAGCATTTTCCAGGTCGTTGGGCAAAAGTTGATCTCGGTATACCTTAAAAGTCTTTCTAAGGAAACCTGCTAAAGTAGAAAGATGGTCTTTGATTTTAGTTCAGTTTAAGTGCTGTGATAACAACTGTTAGGAATGACAGATTTCATCTGTCTTTGACATGCCTTTCATTCATAGGTTCTACACAGACTGGCTGTTCAGTCAGAGCCAGAGGCCAAGTCACAGTTGCAAATCAAATACTTTTGTTGCCTACTTTGCCCGTGTGAATTTCCAGCCCAATTTTTAGTCACAGTAATGAGTGGACATCTTAGCAAAGGACTTTCTGAAGAAATGTTACTACTTTTCCACTTGTATAAGGCAGGATATACAGGCCCAGTGTACACTGTAGTTGTTCAGTAAATACATACTTGAGAACTTAGACATGCAATGTTTCATAACTGGCCCAATTTATATGGTGATTTTAAATACTTGAATATTTAAGTCCCTGGTAATATTTCGCATGCTTATTTCTTTCTTTCACAGTAACTAGTCCTTTCCTGGCACAAGCTGAAAAGATAAAACTTGGTTGTCAATAGAGCCCCCTAGTGGCTGATGTGTAGCAGGACAGGCAGTGCCCATAGCTGTGCTTCCGAATGGTGTGTACAATAGTCCTGGTCTTAGTGCCTTTGTAAGGAACACACGTGCATACGAAGGATAGTCCTTTTCACAGCCCCGAATGCCCACACAGCCGCCATCATTTTGTGAAATTCTTCTCTGCCTCACACAACCTGAAGCTTAGTCAGTTCTGTTCTGTTGGTTTCAGGTGCCCTGAGCTGCCTGTCTTGAAATCTCTGGTATTCTTCTTGACCTGCCAGGTGCCTTGTGAGATGTCATGATTTATTTCACATGTATTAAATGTCTACACTACAAAGAACTGGGTAAAGTTAACAGCTAAGTATATTATATTATAGGGGTAAGCTATGACTTGTCGTTACGTCAAAGGATGCTTTATGTATGCCCATTGACAAAAAGAAAAAAAGTCCAATTTTAATGAGTACGCTTACTGCCTGAGGTGATCAGATTGACAGCTCAGACCTGCTGGTGTTCTCTGAACTCAACTGTGTTTTCAAAAGCAAATGGTTACTGAACATGATATATTCTTTGAGAAAGTTTGCATCCATTACCCAAAACTCAGTGCCCTCAGATATCCTAAGAATGAACCTCCTTATAAAGGTTCATCTTTCTACATTATGGCAATAATTAGAGTCACGTATAGAACACTGGCATCACTCAATTTCCCGTCATCTTTGCTGGAAGGCTTGGTGTGTGCCATTACTCGCTAACTCACGCCACCTGCCCTCCTGCATCAGTGGATTTGAGCTGGCTCTCTTGCCGAAGCTAACTCTTCTATTAGTGAAGTCAGTCACATCCCACTTCTGCAGAATGCTGTTCCCACAGTTCTCTCTTTTTTGAAGAATTCCTCCCTGTCTGCCAGATTTTCCCCAATTGTTGACGTTGTTCCCATCCCACCCCTCACCACCCCTAGAGAGCTTCCTCCCACTTTGCTCACAGTAAATGCCCTGGTGCTGCTTCTCATCTCCTGTTCTCTATGTAACTCACTTCCATCTGCCACCAGCACTACCACCGCACTGGACTACCATTGCTGAGATCATCAGTGCTTTTGCACACACAAGCCGGACTCTTCCTCCCAACTCCGAGCGCCCAGCCCTTCCCTAGTAATATAAAGGACACTGCTATTGCCCTGTTGCTGGGCCAAAAAACCTCCAGTTGAGTTAGCCTACTCCAGTCTGTTAGCAATTCTTGTCATCTCTACCTATCATTGGTAATCGGACCACTTTGTATTCTATTTGTCACTTCTCACCTGTATCACTGTTACAGCAGGCCTCCTGAGTTCTCAGCCCCCACTTGGACTTCCCAGCTACACTCTGTTCTCCCTAAGCAGTCAGGATAGCCCCTTTAATTTAGAGCACTTTACTCCCCTGCTCAATATCTGCCAAAGGCTTCCCATCAAACAAATGAAAATTTAACTTCTTCCCATGACCTGCAAGCTGAAAGGCCCTGTAAGATCGGGCCTTGCCCTCCTGTGACCACATCTCCTACATTTGTTTCCTCACTCCACACTCTGACCACACAGCCACGGCCATGCCTCACTGTTTCTTGAACACACAAAACCCCTTCCCATCTAAGATATTGCATGTGTCCGCTCTGCCTATACTGCCAGAGCTCCTTTTCTTCCTTAGTTGAGCCAGGTCCTAGTTCAAGTGTTATCTCTTTAAAGAGTCTCTTCCTGATCACTCTATCTGAAACAGCAAGCCCTTGTAATCACTGTATCACTTTACCCTGCTTTATCTTCTTGGTATTTACTACTACCTGAAATACTCACCTTTTTAAAAATACTCATTCAAAAACATACTAATAATACTTACCTGGTAGGGGAGATACCATGATCACGAAGGTGGTTTTCCCAGGGCGAGGCTCACTCATTGCACTCTGAGTGTGCTGACCCCTGCGATTTCCCCAAATGTGGGAAACTCGACTGCATAATCTGTGGTAGTGGGGACTGTGTTCACGCTCTCCCTTGGCAAAAAAAAGAAAAAAAAGAAAAAAAAAAGAAAACATACTGATGTCTTCCTCACTAGAATGTAAGCTCCATAGAGGCAAAAACTTTATTCAGCTTTTTCTCTCCTCTACCGTCAGCACTTAAGGGAGAAGTACTCAGGAGTGGCTCAGAGAGCTAGGAAAACCGGGAGAAAACAATGAAAAGAAGCTAAGATAAGTGAGGTACAAGAAAGGGAGTGGGGTCCAATGTATAATGCTGCCAAGAAGTTGTTCATCCCATAGCTATGTGCTGAACACCTACCTACTCTGTCACTATTCTATCTTCTATACACTTTTTATCCACATGCTTTCTATGCACAGCTCCTCTTAATCTGCCACATCTAGCTCAGCTTCATGCTCTAATTCCATATAATCAAATGATTGCTAGAAATTGCCATGCAGCTGTCTAGCCGGTGCATCAAGCTTAACCTGTCTTCAAAGAACTCCCTCTCTTCCAACCCAACACTCCCCTTCCTACGCTACCTAGTTCTCTATGTGGAATAATGCCTGCCTTTGCCAGTGTGTCCTGAACATTCCAAATGGCTGGTGGCTCCATGAAAAGGCCTGTGTCTGATCCAGTACCCATTCAGAAGCCCAAACTGAACACTAAAGGAAGAGCCACTGGCCTAAGTATTCTTTCCCTTCAGAATACTCTACCCTTTAGGATTGCTGGAGAGAGGGGTAAAACAATCCTGATTACTTCTCACTGGACTAGGACTACTTATTCCAAATGATAAAATCTTACCATAGAAATTCTGTAGGGATGGCACAAAGGTCCTTCCACAGCTGTAGCTTAGCAGGCAACTAGCAAAGCCTTTCAGGTACTGGTGCCACTCTAATTCTGGGCAACTTCACAGGCAGGCACAAGAGGACAGCGGGGATAGATTAATACCCACATCCAAAGAACAGAGAATGGAGGGCTAGAGTTCTTGATCTCAATCAGGACACACACTAGAACTGACCGGGAACACAGCCTGCGACTCAGTTTACACCTAGACTGAATCAGTCTACCCGAGGGCTAATGGTTTTATTACGGCCCCCAAGCTACCCACCTGCATACTGTGTCACCATGTGTGTGTGTGTGTACGTGCGTGTACTGCATGTGCACACGTCTCCTGAGGTGTGAGGAGAGAAACCAGAACTTTTTCTGCTGCCTTTAACAGCAATTGTTTTGTGACAAGAAAAGCAAAGTTTTTTTAAAAAAAATCATAATGATGATTAGCTTAAATGTGTGTAGTTTATTTCCTGTGACAGTTTTCTCTTAACAAAGTCTAATCATTTCAAGAACCTACTTTTATTTGAAAAACAGGATCATAACCTGTGCACAACACATAAAATATGCTTAATGAAAGAAGAACCATCTTACCAAAGTTGCTACTGCATATTCAGCTCTTAGAATTATGGCACTGAAAAAGGGATAAATAAATCTGTAAATAGATTTGGGATAAGGATCATGATTCAAGTATTCCTCTGAAACTGTTTCTTGCTGAAAGGAGAAAAAAATGCAATATAAGTATCCACTGAAGAAACATACTTGAGTACTCTTACAATAGCAGTCTTGTGTTATCATGCCCACGTGCCCCTTAAAATAACTTTGATTGGGTTTTGTGTCTTTTTTATTCTTTTAAATATAAATAGCCTGACCAGGCGGTGGCTCAGTGGAAAGAGCATCAGACTGGGATGCAGAGGACCCAGGTTCGAGACCCCGAGGTAGCCAGCTTGGGCGCGGGACCATCTGGATTGAGCAAAAGCTCACCAGCTTGGACCCAAGGTCACTGGCTTGAGCAAGGGGTTGCTTGGTCTGCTGAAGGCCCACAGTCAAGGCACATATGAGAAAGCAATCAATGAACAACTAAGATGTCACAACAAAAAACTGATGATTGATGCTTCTCGTCTCTGTTCCTGCCTGTCTGTCCCTGTCTATCTATCCCTCTCTCTGACTCTCTCTCTGTCCCTGTATTTTATATATATATATATATATATATATATATATGGACCTTAAAATACAATAGTAATTCAATACTCACCACCACTCATTAAAGAAAATCACAGGCACAACCTCAAAACATTTATATGTTTCTTTCCACCTTCCCCCTATAGAATTCTATCTAAATATAAACTATTTTTAGACTCCAAAGTCTATCGATCACTATGCCATACTCCTCTGCAATCAACTCCGAAAATACAAGTCCAGTTTCCTGTAATCATAAAGCACAGATGCTGTGCTGTGCTATACAGCAGTCACCAGCCACGTACTGCTACACAGCATCTGAAGAAGGGAATTTCAACACTTTTGCCATTTTAATTGATTCAAATTTTTAACAGTTATTTAATATTCTTCATAGAGCTCTTAACATATCTGTTTGGTTTACTTATACATATTTATACTGTTTGATGCTACTGAAAAGTATCGTGTTTACTCACCCTTAGCTAACAAATTGTACAAAGCTGTAGCTCTGTTCTTATTGACATTTTTTATACAACACTCCTTTTGTCAAATAATTAGATACAACATGAGATAGGGAAGAGAACTTAAAGCAAGACAATTTTGACTTCAAGCTGGAGTAATTTTTATCAAGTAATAAATTTCAAACCAGATCAGCATAAAATAAACAGACTTGTATGAGATAAAAGTACAACCTCAATACAACTGACAGTTACTGTGGATGGAAGTAATCTTTCATCAAAAATATCCTCGAATCTATTTGCATATCTATAAAACAAGAATGTGCACTTAAAAAACTAACTTAGGAACTGTTAATATATTAGTAACACATCTGCTGGGAGTAAAGAGAGGAGTGGAGGGAGAAGCTTAACTTTCAACAGAGTTCAACAAATTCTTCTCTTGGATTCTGAATGAACTTTCTGACCTCTTTCTACTCAGCACATCAAATGTTGTGAAATCTTGTCTACAATGACCAGCTAGAGTTGCCTGTATGTATAAGCACTGACCTCCCTAACAGACAACACTAGTCAACCAAATCTATTTCCACTCGTCTAACCTCACATTGGTATACATAAGAACATTTTGTAAAGCAGCAGTGGTGGGCAATAATTCATGTCAATTCATGGTTTTCCCGTTTTATTATTAATTTCTTATATTCTATTCTATTTTTTTTTTTTAGTGAGAGGAGGGGAGCTAGAGAGACAGACTCCCGCATGCACCCCGACTGGGGTCCACCTGGCAACCACCGTCTGGGGCCGATGCTCGAATCGACCAAGCTATCCTAGTACCTAGGACTGATGCTTGAACCAATTGAGCCACCAGCTGCAAGGGGAAGAGCGAGAGAAGGGGGAGAAATAGGAAAAAAGTGAGAGAAGGGGGAATTAGGGGAAGAGAAGCAGATGGACGCTTCTCATGTGGGTCCTGACTGGGGATCGAATCCAGGACATCTGCAGGCTGGGCCAACACTCTACCCACTGAGCCTACTGCCCAGGGCTCAGTCTTTATTTTGAACTGAAACAACAAACCCTACTTTGTGGCTGAATTACCCTGAGTATCAACTATCTTAATGGGTGGGAGCAAGGATTCCACCTGGCCCTACCTAGCTTCTTTATTAGGTATCATCTAGATAGGTAAGGATAATGGGATGGATACTCTCAAGTTGGGCTATTAAAGTTTTCATTGAGAAAAGGGAGAAAATATACCGAAAAGTCTTCACAGAGTCCCATAAGATGTTAAACAGAGCTATAAACAGGAAGGGCCAAGAACCCAAGGGTCTCAGGCCTGATTGGAAAATGGGAATAGAAGAAAGAACTGTGTGTTAGGGTAGTGAAGAAGGAAAGGAACTGGCCAGATGTGACAGGAAAAAATAAGGGGTGAGGATACCAGGCAGAGTCAGCTCTGGAAAAGCTGGCTCTAGGCAGGAAGGAGCCCAAGGGAGATGGCTCCTCTTTGCCCTGAACACTGCGGGAGACAGAGGGGCCTGAAAGCAGAGCGGTTGTACCTCCTTACCTTCAGTCATCTCCAGGTCACTGATGTGCAGCACCTGGTGGCCCTGGCAGGCTTGGAAATCCAACTTGGCGGGTTCCAAGACAGCTGGAGTTGGTAGTGCCACCAATGAGTCCCTGGCCCCCACTTCACAGACATCAGCCTCATTGACTGGTTTCACCAATCTGGAGTGCAGGCCCAGCTTGGGGCTGGCACTGGGCTTCAGGCAACAGGTGTGTTCCCCATGAGGAGCCTCACTTATTGCTGGCTGTCACTGCCTTCACTCAGAAGTACCCCCTAGCAATGGCAAAGCCCTATGTGGTGCAGGGGCCACTGTGTTGCTCGGCCCTACTGCCTCCCCTGAGTTTATGAGTCTGTGAGAACAGCAGACAGCCTGGTTTATTTAAAAGGTGTGATGATAAGACACCTCTGAGAACCACAACTAGCATAAGAAGAGAACACAACCCAACATTCTCCTTCTCCCACAGCTGCCTCTCAACTGAAAGTGGTGCTGCTGGCTGGCACCAGCCAACCAATACACATTCTGGGGCCACCTGGTTACAAGGAACCAATCACACACAGAGTTCCCTCCATGTGCTCACCTGATAGAGTAGGCAGGTGATTCAGGGTGATCCCCCCACCAAATACGCCCACCACTGCAGCCAATCCGCACCACCCACCCCACAAGTTGCACACACCTGGCCCAGTCTCAGGTTCCATATATAATTCCTCAAACACAGTCAAATGTTGTTAGGAAGGCAGGAAAATTAAAAATGTCATTGGCTAGGGCAATTGGGTGATTGGGGATGTGTGCTTGCAGGATGGTCTGCAGAATAGGACATGAGAAAATGAACACAGGAGCTGAGGGCTTCTCTTCCCAAACATTTGGCTGAGAAGAGAGATGTGGTAGTAGTTAGAGGGAGATACACTGTTAAGATTCTGTTAGGGTTTTTTACCTAACAGAATGAAAAAATTTGATGGAAATATCTGAGTATATTTACATATTAAAGGGCTAGAGCTAATGGAGAGAGAAGTTTAAAGTTAGAGGAGAAGGGAGAATGACACAGCAAGGCTTCGAAGAAGGCAGAGGATGCACCCAGAGCAGGGGTAGATTACCTTTGGGCTGATAAGGCAGCACGGGGGGGGGAGAAAGAACCTGTGTGGCCACAGAGACATTTCTGATAGAAGAGGGATTTAGGAAGAGCTCATTTGATGATCTCTACTTTTCTCTATTTCCAGAGGCTTCTATTTGAAAAGCTACTCTGGGAAAAAGAGGATAATGTGTAGAGAAGTCTATACTTCAGAAAAGCTCAAAATTCCTAACAAAAACCAAGTAATATCTCTCCTCAAAGGTGGATACATTGGAAAGAAATCTGAGCAGAAACCAAGGAGCTCTACTAGAATAGGTATGCCATAAAAGTAGGCCAATTATTTCTCACAAATATTTTAAAAAAGCAACAATGTTTTATGAAGTATAAAGAAAAAAACATTTAAAAAGAAAATGACATAATTGCAAAACGTAAACATTTACAAGCTCTTTAATGATATAAGCCACCAAAAAAAAAAAAGGACCAGAGGAAGTCCTCTTCTTCATTAAAAAGATAGCAGGACAATAAATTAAAATTTCAAAGAAAGATATAGCATAAGGGAAAGGTCACCTCAAAAATTAGGGAAACAGAGATGATTAATATTTAATAGTTTAAAAGATTGTCCTGGCCAGGTAGTTCAGTTGGTAAGAGCATCATCCCGACATGCTGAGTTTGTGCACTCAAACCTGTAAGGGCACATACAAGAATCAACCATTGATGGCTGATGGCATGAATAAGTAGAACAACAATTTGATCTCTCTCTCTCTCTCTCCATTCCTCTTAAAAAAAAAAAAAAAAAAAAAAAGGGCCTGGCCTGTGTGGTGCAGTGGATAAAGCGTCGACCCGAAATGCTGAAGTCATCGGTTCCAAGCCCTGTGCTTGCCTAGTCAAGGTACATACAATACGCAATCAATCAACAATGAAAGTGAAGCAGCTATGAGTTGATATTTCTCGCTCCATCTTCCCCCTATAAAACCAGTAAAATGTTTTTAAAATAGATAAATAAATAAGTAAAAGATGTAAGTAAAGTTTGGTGACAAGAATGAGCAATGTATTGCATGTGGGAGACCACAGTGGAAAGGATTTGATGGAAGTTCAGATTCAGCAAACAGCATCTAGTTAAATCTTTAGGACCTAGGGACTGCATCCCATAGCTATAATAATACTGCCTACAACCCTAGGAATGTCATTAGATACCATATTGGATGATTCTTGTAGACTTGAGATGTCGAAGATTAAGTTACCCAATAGTGCCTGCATTGAACAGACACACACAAATAAAAGTGCATGACCTTGAAAATTAAAGAATTTTAAATTTGCTAAGCAAAAACATAATGGAAAGAATTATTAGGAAAGCAGATTTTAAAATATATTGATTGAAGAGAACATTGGAAAGCAGTGAAAAAAACTCTCCGATAACAGTGGCAATCTGGGAGAACAAAGGAAAGCTAATATAGGAGTAATGAGATTTGAATTAAGCAAGAATTTGATTTTGTGATAGACACAGAGGTTTTATATTTGCTACGGATGGCTGAATAGCCTCTGGGAGGTCTTCATGTTCAGTGGTTTACACAGTCTAGAGTAAACTCATTATTCATTCGTTTTGTTCAATACCTGAGCCCTTACCACAGGTTTCGCATGGTTTTAGGTGCTGGGGATGTTGCTGTGACCAAGAAAAATAAGGTTCCCATTCACATGAAATGCATTTCTAGTAAAAGGGTCAAAACACATTGTTGCCCATCACACCTCAAACTTATTGCTCAGGATCGCTATTGATCCCCAGCTACTGTATCTTCATTCCTGACAGCAGGGTGGAACAAGAAAAGGAAGATTTTTCAAAAGATTGATATTGCACAGTGCTTACATATTACTGATTTAAAGTTCAGTTGCAAGGCCACAACTAGCTGCAAGAGAGACTCAAAAAATGTAATTATACGCTGTGTAACTAATACAAAAGGGAGAACTGGTTATTGGAAAGTCACCAGCTCTCTATGCCACAATCTGTAAGGAAACATTAGGGAAGTTTCAACTTCAGGATTAATCATGATAAAAATTTACAGCCCTTTGCAATCATATATGAAAAACTTGCACAAGTAGGTCTGTATTAATTTGTCTTAAGCAAACAGGACAGAGACAATGGAAAGAGGCTTAAGCTATAGAATGAAACTAGGTTAGAGGCAGTCAAGTGATCAGAATTACATAGGACATGTGACTAAAAGGGTTCCATCTTGAGTATTAAAACTAGTGGTTCTTATAGAACAGGACTTTGTGTGTAAGTATTGTGTACATTTTTCCTGGGCCAAGTTCATCATTAACATCATATGTGAACAAAATTGATAAGAATTACTAGGCCTGATTTGATGTGGAACAACTCTCATTCCCAACTTCTGAAAATTATCCTCCAGGTGTTCTAGGAAGTGGGAAATTTGGTAGAGTTGGTATTCATATTTTAGTAGACTGTACAGTGCCTCTTCCACCTGTCTCACTTTACACCTCTGAACTCTTTCCGCATCTTCTCTCTTCTCACAGCATGTAGCATTCTTTCTGCCAGGTGAGTCAACTGAGGTGAGAATGTTAATTTATTTCATAGGATGCTCTGAAAAAAATAATAAGGGTGTTAATTTGCCATACCATCAAGGCAGTTAATGCTTATCGGACAGGTCAGTTTTGGTCCCAAATTTCCACTGTGATTTCATTCCTCAACATCAGGGTATTTTACAAGACAAATTCTAAGACAGGTCTGTAGCATGGAGAGTAGGAATTGTTTGTTTGTTTAGGTGTTCAGTAAATGTTTATTAAATAAATGTCAGTAGGAAAAAGGTCCTTTCTCACTCTGGTGAGTTCACTAAGGTGTATGTGTGCTTCACATATTTAGTGGTATATAGCTGGTCAGCTGGCTGTAATGTATCTCTTCAAAAAGAAAGAACCTGCCCAGCTCAGCACTGGGGCTTCCAAGTTTAGTATTTGTCTTGCTCCAGCTGCATTTCCTGAGCCTATAGCAGAAAGTGGCACATGGCATTCAACAAATGACTTAATTAATTTTATGTTAGGAAAAACCCAGCTGTAAGAGAGAAAAATTAACCACTTTTTGGTTCACACAGAATATGGTTCACCAATAAAATGACTTTAATAACAGTTTGAGCCCTGGCTGGATAGCTCTGTCAGTTAGACCATCGTCCTGAAGCACAGAGGTTGCCAGTTCAATCCCTGATCAGGGTACATGCAGAAACAGCTTGATGTTCCCGTCTCTCTCTCTCTCTCTGTTCCTTTCTCTCTAGCTGAAATCAATAAATAAAAGTTTAAAAACAATAATAATAGTTTGAAAAGCCTCTTTCCCCAACATTCTTAAAAAAATAAAGTAGGCCAAACTACAGACCAAGGGTACAGGAAAGTTAGTTGGTCCTCTGCTTAGGAAGTCCTGCTCACAGGCTAGTATGGCCTGGCTGGCATCTGGGGACTTAGGTTTCCAGACTGTTCCCATGTCCTTTAGTTAATAGTGGTTCCCTGGGCCTAAATTGTTTGTACATTGTGGTTTGTGTTAAACACAGGCTTTCCTTCTAGGGTCTGGAACGTGGCTGTGTGCTGGGTATGGGATGCCCACAGGATGGATGTGTCCCAAACAAAACCTTAGAGCACTGATCCACTGCTGTCAGCATTTCACATGTCCCAGAACTCAGTGCTGGGGAGTTAAGTGCCCCCGTGACTCCCCTGGGAGGGGACCCTGGGAGGTTGTGCCTGAAGCCCCTGGACTTCTCCCATAGAGCCTTTGCAAATTTTGCCTTTTCCTTTCTCTGTATAAATCAAAGCCATGAGTCCTCCTAATGAATGCACCTGGGGGTCATGAGGACCCCAATCCACCTAGCAAAACAAAGCCAATATTTACTCTCGACAGTTTTCCTCCCTTTGAACACAGACATGGCTAAACTCTTGTTTTATATAAAAAGTTTCCTATTATTATTAATAGCTCAATAAATTTGAGTGCCTAAGGCAAGCATGGCCAACATCCATCCCAGGCCCGCGTAATGAGTTTATGCGGCCAGCAATTAAATTTTTAATATTCTCCGCTAATTTAAAATCTCAGCTACTCAGAAGCGGAAGTGTCTTTATTGGAAATAGAGATATTTAAGAAGATAGTGATACGTGGAAAAGAATTCCGTGTGTGACTAATCTAGAGTTAACTTCCAATAATTGGTAGAATGGATTCATGATACTTCTTTTTTTAAAAAAATATCCCATTATAAAGATTTACAACTTGTGTACTTGTCTGTACTCGATATGAACTGTTTGACGTTTAGCAGCAATGTGAAACCCACATTCTTTTAGGCGGAGTTTGCCAGTGCACACCCAAACAATTTGTTGTTTTTGTGGTCAAGTATGCTGAATCAAGTGGCATTGTAGCATAGACAGTAGCTGCAGTTGATAAATGAAAATGTGTCCAGGCTGTTTGTAAAACGAAATAATTGTTTTATTTGCGATATGACCCCTTCAAGCTCATTCTATTAATTAAACATTGTTTCAATTGATTGCAATATCTATATGGTATGTAATTATATTTTTATTAAGAATATTTTTATTAAAATAATATTGTATATTAATTTTTTCACTCACATTTATTCATAAACAAATTACATAATAAAATTTTGTCTACTTAAACGAATTGTTTTTGTATTTAATATTTTTTAATTTTAATATTTTGTCCAGCCCGTGAAAAAAGTTTTCTCTCTAATCTGGCCCAGGGGAAAAACTGTTGGCCACAGGTAACTGTCTACATAATGAACCTGACAGTCAAGGCGTTACCTTCTGTCTCCAAAAGGTTGTGCCTCACCTTAAGCCACCAAGACCTTCTTCCTGGGCGCTGTGGGCTGTTCTTCTGGGTGGGACTGTAAGGATTCCCAGAACTGCCAGGCTCTGCGGTGGCAGGGAGCGCCATTGCCCACGTTCCGAATCTTTCAAGGGCTTTTCCCTCCACACTGTGTCCATCTGACTATTTTACTCCAATTCCTCCTCTTTATTTCTTGTTTGCGTAGCGCTATTTTGTCTACTTTAATCCAAACCTGCTCAGGCGACGCTTTCTTTCTACTAATTTAAGTCTGCTTAGTGGATTCAATTTCTTGCTAGTAACAGAAAGAAAACGCTCTAGGAAATCTATCTTGAAGCGTGGCAGCCTCAAGTACAGAGCAGGAGTTACCAGAAGAGTTTGGGAGAGGATGGCGCCTTTACCAGGAGAGCGGGCATTGGTAAGTGAACTGCAGAGCAGTAGTGCCAGCAGCTGCCTGATTTTTCCCGAACTTTGTATGTCTGTTTTGTTGCTGATGAAGAGAAATATTCATTAATTGAAATGAATGTTGAATAAGAGCCACCAAATTTTTGAAGCCAGACCGGGTTGGGCATTGGAGGGGGAGGAAGCGTGTGTGTCGGGGGTCGGGGTGGGCGTGGGGAGTGGGGTAGCAGAAATGCTAAAGCCGGCCTCCTAGGCAAATACACAAAGCCAAATTGGTCCGTGCCGGGAGTGCGCTCATTCTCTTGCCGCCTCCCCCCCCCCAGTGCCTCCGGCCACACTGCGCCTGCCGCGGCGGCGGCACGTACCCACCTTCCTCAGCAGCTTCGCGCGCAGCTCCTGCAAGTCCGTGTGACCCATGCAGGGCGCCTGCGAATCTACTGTGGGCCAGCAGGCTTCGCGGGCAGACACAGGAAACGGGTACACCGGCATGGGAGACCTCGCCGTTCCCCACACCCAGTTGCGCCCCCCCCCCCCCCGCCCAGCCTCCAGGGAGGCCAAGTCAAGACGTGTCTCGAACTTGCCCTCGCCCGCCCCCCCCCCCCCGTGCCTTCACGTGCAGCTGCTGTGCTCACCGTCGGTCATGTCCACCCGGCTCAGTCCGTGGTTCTGTAGCTCAGCGCTCCTGACCCTTCACTGTGTCCACACTCTCCGCCCGCGGGCCTGGCTCCCGGGCCCTGGGCCCCCACAAGCTGGCGCCAACGACCGCGTGGGATAGGGCGGATGGGGACGCATGGACACGCTCCGGCCGAGGTGCTGTCCCCTACCCCGCGGGGCGCGGGGCGGTGGAGTGGCGCATGGAACTGATGAGGTGTGACGCCAAAATGTTTGGACCCAAAACAGGGAGCGCTAAGGAAGAGGGGTAAGCGCAAGCGCATTCCAGCAGGCCCAGTGGTTGGGGGAGAGGAAGGGTCGGTGGCTCCGGGCGGAGTTGGGGGAGGGAGCAAGTGGACAGGCTCAGGCCTAGATTCCCACGTCTCGGGGAGCAGTGTTGGCGTGGGGACACAATCTGGAGGGCTTCGGTAGACTGGGTAGTCCTTAAGGTGGTCAGAGATGCCCAAGGATATAACTGGGAATTTCCTAAGAACCCCCGCCCCCTAACCCCTCTCTTGTCCGCAGGACAGAATGAATCACTCCTTCTTGGCCTCAAGGCAAACCATTGAGCACTCTTATTTCTGTTAAAGCCCTTGGGCAGGCACTACCTGGAGATGGGAAAGGATACGGAGTCCCCAGAAGGCGTACAAGGTGCGAGCACAGGGATAGTGGCAGCAGGCAATGAGGCTGAGCCGCTGTGTCTTTGCTCCTTTAGAGTCGAACGTGTTCCCTCTCCTGCTCCAGGCTGGGAAGAGCCAGCAACCTCACACTGTACGTGCTCCAGCTCCTTGCCTCCCAGAACCAAGAGACAGATGGCCAGACAGAGTGCAGACTGAGGACTCACACCCCTCCTGAAGTGTGTTATCACAGAGAAGCAGCACTACCCTGGTTTTCCTCAGGTTTACTTTTCAGAATCTTCACTGCAGTTTCAGAAAGCATGTGTTCCAGGTAGCTGGTTCCCTGGCTTTCCTGAGCAGGGGTTTGGAGGTGAGCACAGCACACCAGGCCCTCAGTGTTAATGACGCCCTTCTCTCTGAGGAGCTAGAGGGGAGGCTGGGTGCACTCAGGGCTCCCAGCACCAGTGTCTGGGATACCCTCTGACCGGATGCATATTTTAGAAGAGTTTGTCACTGTATCAAATATTCTACTTCAAGAGCAGGGTCAGGTCAAAATAAAGACGTGACCCTGTGCTCATCAGGTTTATTTAAGACGGCCTCCTCTGTCTCCACCCTGAGACAAGAGGATTTAGGGTTAGATTCAGTGCATTTTCAAAGGTTTATAAAAAACAAACATAATATATATATTTTCTTACTTACCAGTGTGATAGCTAATGCAATAATGATTTGTTTTAAATGTTAGTGTTAAAGTTGTATAAAGATTATTTTATATATTTTTCTTGTCAGCTATATCATACTTGATGAAATTAAACACACCTATTGTGTGTGGGTGTGTGTTGTTTTTTTTTTAAGGTGACAAGGAACTGAACACACCACTGTTTTATTTTCTATTAAAATAAATTACGGACAGTTGCATTTGAATGGCTCTGAGTTGGGTTCACCCAGGAGCTAGGGGACTCTCTATCCTTCTGGGCACAGTTCCTCAGTGCCATGGCTGGGCTGAGGTTCTGGTATTGAAGAGATTGTGACATTTGAAACCTGAAATTTCAAACCCTGATAAACTATACAAGGTGATGCACCACAGAAAGTTCATAATTCTTTTCCAAGTCTTTTTTATAAAAAGAAACAGTCCCCTAGAAGTTGGGACTGTGACATGGCAAATAACATAAACAAACAAACAAACTGGCTTGTGCAGGCCACCTGCCAGAAAGATTACATTATGTCGGTCCAACACACTGTATTTGCTTAAAACTCCAGTGATTCTGGTTCTTCACAGACAGAAAACCCACCATCCAAATGCAGTGTTGTTACCTGCACTCACCCCCAACCCCTGTGGTTTCTCATGAAACAACGGCCCAAGTTTTGTTAAGCAGGCATTAGAAATTGAATATAGCTTTAACTTTCTGGAAAAAGAGAAGAATAAGTGAACTTGTAGCTTATTTGGTGAGGATACAAGACCTTACAGTGGAGGGCTGCCTTCCTGTGTGCACCAATAGTTTACAGGAAGAAAAATAATGCCTGTCACTCAGCTGCTGTGTAGACTGATTTTCTCTAGTAAAGTCATTACTTAAAAGCAAACTTAAAGAATATATAATAGTTGGTTTAAGTTGGCTTCAAGCAGTCATAAAAAGATGGTTGTAAGAACTGTCATCCAAAACAGAAATTATAAATGATGAAAATAGTCACATTTTAAATCAACAATTAAGTGGGTTGTGGGAACAAGAAAACCATCTTAGTTTGGTTTCAGGATATGCTAATAATATAGCTAAGAATGTAGATGCTTATTTATTGCAGTTGTATGGAGAGACTAAAGAGCATTTGTTTATTCAAAATATTCCTGAATTATTTGATTTTCAAAAAAATGCCTCATCAAAAACCTGAGAACTGTGGAAGAAATCGAAACCCTATTTTTAAAGCCATATAATAAAAACACTAACAAAAAGGTTACAATCTGCTTTATATTAAAGTGGAAAAATATTCAAAAATAGCAGCTTCAAATTCAAAGAGGTGAGAATGTACTATGAAGAGCGTTCACCTCTGCAGCATTGGATATTGTATAGTTATTTGGTAACATTATTTAAAACCTACTGGATCACAGCCTGGCCTGTGGTGGCGCAGTGGATAAAGTATCCACCTGGAATGCTGTGGTCGACTGCTTGAAACCCTGGGCTTGCCCAGTCAAGGCACATTATGACAAGCAATTAATGAACAACTAAAGTAAAGCAACTATGAGTTGATTCTTCTCACTCCCCTCACCCCATAAAATCAATAAATAAAATACTTTAAAAAATACTACTGGATCATGATGCAATCCTGCATAAGTATATACTTTACGCTATGTGAAAAAAATAAGAAAACTTGCTACTAGAAACCACAAAGACCAAAATTCACTTTTTAAAATAGTATTATAAGAAAACACTCAAATGTGAGTAGCTATTTCCCAATGTTAAAAAGACTGTAAGTTTAAAACATCATAGGAAATAATCTATATTAACACTTTTTTTCCACACTTAGACACTGTATGTACAAAATGCCTTAATTACTAATAAGCCAATGTGTATGATATCGATATCAATTTTTTTAAAAACCAGCCATGCTTCTGGCATGATAAAATTATGGAATTTAATCAGGGGTTTTCATTCATGTAGAGTGCTGTTGTTAAAACTTATTCAACACCATTTTTAAATTTTTGGAATATTTTTAAGATCTCTGGCTTTATTTGCCAGAATCATCATGTCATGCATGTATGAATGGAAAAGGTGAATATGTATTTGTATGAATCCTTAGCTGAAAATGTTCAGATAGAATTGGCTAATTTATATTCACTTATTTAAAATTATTATTTTTCAGTGAAAGTAAGGGAAGCAGAGACAGACTCCGGCATTTACCCCAATGGGGATCCAATGGGCAAACCTCCTAGGGAGCAAAGTTCTGCCCATTTGGGGCTGAAGCCATGGGGCCATCCTTAGTACCTGAGGCCAACTCACTCCAATTGAGCCATGGCTGCAGGAGGGAAGAGAGAGAGAGAGAGAAGAAAGAGGGAGAGGTGGAGAAGCAGATGGGTACTCTTCCTGTGTGCCCTGACCAGGAATTGAACCCAGGACATCCACACGCCAGGCCATTGCTCTACCACTGAGCCAACCAGCCAGGGCCCCAAGGCATTTTTCAATGTGAGAAAGATCAGCCATTAAGAATGAAACATGGTGAAGGCCTGCGGTCAAGGAACATATAAGAAAGCAATCAATGAACAACTAATGTGTCGCAACGAAAAACTGATGATTGAGGCTTCTCATCTCTCTCCGTCCCTGTCTGTTTGTCCTATCTATCCCTCTATCTGACTCTCTCTCTGTCCCTGTAAAAAAAAAGAATTTCCTGACCAGGCGGCGGCGCAGTGATAGAGCATTGGACTGGGATGTGGAGGACCCAGGTTCGAGATGACCAAGGTTGCCAGTTTGAGCGCGGGCTCATCTGGTTTGAGCAAAGCTCACCAGCTAAGGTCACTGGCTCAAGCAAGGGGTTACTCGGTTTGCTGAAGGCCCACAGTCAAGGCACATGTGAGAAAGTATTCAATGAACAACTAAGGTGCCACAACAAAAAACTGATGATTGATGCTTCTCATCTCTCTTTGTTCCTGCCTGTCTATCCCTCTCTCTGACTCTCTGTAAAAGAAAAAAAAAAAAGAATGGAACATGGACCCAGGCAGTACCCTCTGCCCTGGCTACTTCTCCCAAGGGTAAGACTGGGACTGGGACTGGGAAGGAATCTGTCTGAGGTGGAAGCTGTCTGAGCTGTTCTAGAGCAGGTGTGGGAAGGTGAAGGAACAGGGTTAAAGTCTGGGTGGGAGCCTAAGGGCTGGGCTAGAGAGGAAGAGCGTGATGGTCTGCAGGATCAAAGTCAGATCCAGAGTTGGGGGAAGTGGAGAGATTTGCGATTTAGAGTGAAGGTGAAGAATTTGATGGGGGAGAAGTACTGATGGAGAGAGGGTCTGGAGCAGAAGGTGAAGGAGGCCTGGACATAGGGAATTTCTTACTATTTTCCATTGAGGTGACAGAAGTTGTCTTGTAAGGTTTTGAAATAAAAAGTGCCATTCTTCAGCCATTGAGAGCCATTGTCTAGATTATACTGAGGTCAGACAGTTGCAAAATAAAATAAAGCATTTTGGCTTGCTATCTCTCTTAAGGCTGAGATGATTTAAATTTTTGAGGCAACAGCATAAGGGAGTGCATTTAGGAGGTGTGGAGTGTCTGTTGCCCATAGTGTAGAGAGAGAGTGGCAATAAGGGCGAGGGTGGTGAATGGCTGACTACAATCCCTGAGAGTGCTCCGCTATGGACAGGCATCCCCATTGATAGCCAGGGTTACCTCGAGACAATGAGGGGAATCCCTTAGGTCAGGCATCCTCGAGTCTAAGGGGCCCCAAGCCAGGAGACTGAGGAGTCTTCTGGCCTAGCACAAGGGCTTTTGAGAGTGAGTTAGAGCAAATTAGAAGACCCAGTGAGAGGGAGCATAGGGTCACTCACTGAAATTGATGACCGGTGTGGACTGAGAAGTCAGCAATGAAGAGGAGAAATTCCTGATGTTCAGAGTCCTCCTTGGCTGGCTCAGGAGGGTCACAGGGGAAGAAGCTGGTGCAAGTCGGTCCCACAATCCCAAGCAGGATTTGGCAAGCCTGAGATGGTTGGGTACCAAGATGTTGCTCTGATTCTGTCCATGTGGGACCCTCCTGGGTACTGGCACCAAAGGAGTGACACACAAAGCCTGATGAGTTTTATAAGAAATTTATTTATGCATCTGCAAACAGATGGGTTGAGTCCAAAATGGCATCAGCCCTGAGGGCATGAGGAATTTAAGATTTTATAGGATTAGTTTCTGCATAAAATTCGGGGGCAGGGTGAGGGGGTGTAGGCCTAGCAGTCAGGGCCACCATCACTGCCAGGCAAGTGCAGGTTAACATTAGATTCAAACTGATGGTAAAGAAACTGCGGACCTGAAAAATGGTGGGCCATTTCTTTATTGTAGCCTCGCACCTGGCAGGCGAGTAAAAACAAACACACTCATTCAGTGCTCACAAAGTTACTGACACATCCGGGTTTTCCTAGAATCAAAGGCCCCTCCACCAGTCTAAGTCACCTCTGGTTCCCCCTCTGCCAACACGGCTTTTTACCTGCAAAACTGGCTTCTCTCTCCTTCCCTTCTGTCTTGGCTTCTCCTTCAGCAACCTGCCATCTTGGCTTCTTTCTTCCTCACAAACTTTCCTTAGTGTAAAAACCCCACCTCCAGCATACATTAGCATAACAATGTACCTTCCCAAGCAGGAAAGTAATTAGCAGTTTCATAGATCCCATACCTGGGCAGTGGCCATTTTTAACAATAAAAGTGAGCAAACTTGAAAAATCATATTTTACAAACTTATTTGCCCAACAGGGGGATATGCTCAAGCTCAATGGGGAGGATGAGTGAGGGATCGCAGATAGAGGAAGTTGTCCCATTGGGAGGTTGGGTGAGGGGAAGTGGGATATCAGTCAGGTTGCTCAGGTAGGGAGTTACAAGAACTGCCCTGGCACAAAAATTACTTAAAGTTTAACCTGGTTTAGTAGATGTTTTTGGTAAGGGGTCCTGGACCTGATTCTAACAACTACATGCTTGATTGTACTTTGTTTAAATTCAAATTTATTATTTATTTTCCTAATCCAGAGAATAATGTTGTATCATTTTATATAGTGTTATCAAATGATAAAAAAGTTATGGATTTCCTTTCTTAAGTGTAATTCTCATTCTACCCTGTTTTTTGCTTTTCTTTCCATGCACACAATATTTACTACTGGTTGGATTAGATATTTTGTATATTTTATTTTTCACAACTCCATTATAAATATTCTTTGAATGTCATTTATACCCAGGGGAAAATGTTTTCTGTTGTGTAATAAATATGACATTTTGGTGCACAATTATACTAATTAATATAAAATTCATATTATACTCTGGTTATGGAGTTATTCACTTAACTTTACAAATATTTTTCCACATACTCTATAGGAAATGCTACCGTACTAAGGGGTTATAATTATATACATTTTTCACACCATTCAAGCGGGAGAGAAAATTACCGTTTCCATAGGATATAAAATGGAAAGCAGCATAGAGTAAGTTTGTATCCCTAGCTAGAAACATTTCTAGTTATTGGCTCTGAATAACAGATATTGATTTCTTTTCTGCCAGCAACTGCCCCTCCCCCTTGTTTTCACCAGAAGCTCTCTTTTGCTCAAACTCTTGTCATCATTCAAAAAAAAAAACAACAAAAAAAGACACTGGGAACTTCCCTTACCAGCTCCAAATTGTTCTGAACAATAAAACTTTTCAAATCTTCATCTACTGCTATTGAAAGAGACTACTTTATAAAGTTTCATAAACATTTATAAAACAAATAATTTGAATGTAGTTTAACTATGTCTGAGCATGAAAAACAGAAACTTCAAAATTATTTTACTAAGCTAACACAACATAGATGTATTGTTGATAGGGCCATCCTATCAAGTTTATACTGTTACTGTTTTTATCCAATTTTTTACACTTGACTTTGCTCATCTCCAGGGGAATTTAATGTTTTGTTGTTGTTGTTGTTGTTTTCCATCTTTAGATCTTCCATCTTTATTGTCAACTTAAATCCTAGGTATTTCATATTTTCTTTTTCACAAAACTGGAGTATATTTTTTAAATCTACTAGATCTTTATTTTTGATTAATGTAAATGTTATTTATGCCTCTCTATTTATTTGTACCCAAACACTTTTCTGAATCGTTCTTTCTTGGTTCTAACTTTCTAGTAATTTTACGCTTTCACATAGACTACAATTTTATATTGTATAATAGATATGACATTTGGAGCCACAAAGGGTCACCTAAAGGGTCATTATATCCTCTTTTTTCCAACGTCCATACAAACTTTTTCATGCCTAATTGTTTTGGATAGCTAGCTCTACAGATGTTCCCCACTAGTGATGATAATTACTGTGGGGTCACACTGCGGTTCACTAGTTCTGGGGCCACAAAGCCTGAGAGCCTGATGTTGTTACTTGCTCATGGAGTGGCACAGGCTTTTGATAAAATATCTCAAATATCTCCATTTCCTCATCTGAAAAAGGGATGACCAAATATATATCTTATATAGATGTGATAAATTTCTCCCTGGCCTGAAATCTGTTCAAACGGCCATATTGGTGAGAGCCATTATTCCTTCACTCTTTTGGATTGTTATTGGCTGTGAGACCAACAGATTTTGGAGGAGGTGAGAAGCATGAAGACTGTCTTCCTTTAGCCAATTATTTTCTGAGAGTTTAGGTACAATACAGAAATAGGCTGCTGTTAACTGTGAAGTAAAATGGATATATTCTTATATTTTGAGGTGACACATTGACTAGACATAGTAATGAATTCAAGCAATGAGTTATCTCTAATTGTATTTAAATATGTTGTGAAATTTATCAGATGTATTTTTTTTTAATTTCATTGATTGATTTTTTTTTTTTTTTTTTAGAGAAAGGAGAGGGAGAGAAAGAGAAAGAAGGGGAGGAGCACAAAGCATTAATTTGTAGTAGTTGCTACTACTAGTGTGTGCCCTGAGCAGGCAAGCCCCGGGTTCCAAACCAGCAACCTCAGCATTTCAGGTCAATGCTTTATCCACTGCACATCCACACGTCAGGCTAGATATTGTTTATGCGATGTGAAAATATAAATGCTTTTAAGTTTTTTCTTTACCCTGTTGACATTTCCTCACTCATAGTTAAAACCTACATCTCTCTCTCATTCATCATTTCCCTGTGGACTTGAGTTTGATTACTGTGACTCCGTATTCTAGTTTCTATTTCTGCAAGTATAATACCATGTAGCCTGGAGAAATCTGCACCCATCTGAGATATGTGTTCCAGGCTCTTTTCTGGAAGCTGATTGCTACAGTCTCTGTGGGCACCTAATGGTGACTTCTCTCCTTATTAAAGTGTACACCAACTTTTCTCCATCACTGAGCTTGCATGGCAGGCCACTCTTTCTGTTGAAAAAAAAAAGATATCAGAAATATTTCCTTCTCATTATTGCAGAAAGTCAACAAATGTGGAGAAACTACATGCTCTTTCTTCAAGGAATTACTTCTTTTGTACTTTTCAGATTTTATGTACTCCAGAAATTAAATGAGTTTCCTCACCTGTCATGAAGTTTATATAACCAATCATGTCAATCGCTTTGTGAGAAAAACATTAAGACAGGTGTTTGACTAAATTGATTATCATTTGTAATTTTTTTTCCTCAGTGAAAGAAACAAACAAAATAATGTAGCCCAGGCAGCTTGCTTTGATTTTTACCATTTTAATCAGTTTTGAAGATAGTTACTCATTTGAGCTTGGGGCTGGAAAGGAATCACTTCATGGTGAAGGCTGAATTGGTCTTGTTCCAGGCATTGATCTCTGTTCCCTGGTGGAAGGAGAAGAAAGGAAGTAAGAACCACCCGAAGAAGGCATACTGACCTGTAAGGAGACTTCGTGCCCCTGGAAGCTGTTGGGGTAGCCAACGTTATTTCACTTACTGGCATTTTCGCTTGGGGAAATTGAAATTCAGATTTGCTTGTAGCTTCTCCAGTTGAAAACAGCTTGGCTGTGTCAGAACATGCCTGGAACTCAGGTCTCCTTCCTTCCCGATACTCATCAGACCACAGGGAACTCTGAGTTTTATCAACTTTGTAAACTTTATTTACTAATCTTTTGAGAAATATGAAGGAGGCAGATTGCATTCTCGGACAGCATAGCCAGAAGGGAGAAAATGATAACTGGGGCATGGCCAGCCCTGGGGTTCTGTTCTGCCCACGCGGAACACCAGGAACACCTGGATGGACTGTTGCTTCCTCAGAGGTCATAATTTTGGACAAAATGGGAGGGGGTTGAGTGGTCTGAAATTGTAAGGTAGAGTTATGCCATAATCAGTCTTTCTACACTACAGCATTCAGCCGTCTTGGAGGGTAGCCCTTTATATTCCTGCATCAAGCAATCATTGTACAGGGTCACTCTGGGTAAGAATGTAACCTTAGTTGTCAGTCTTTGTGTAACTGATATGACACCTAACAATGTGCTAAAAGCCAAAAGCTGTCTGCCAACTGCACTCCCAGCATCTTGAACATTAAGTTCTTCATTTAAGGGGCATCTAAACCCTGGCCAGTTGGCTCAGTGGTAGAGTGTCGACCCAGCATGTGGAAGTCCTGAGTTCGATTTCCGGTTAGGGAACACAGGGGAAGTGACCATCTGCTTCTCCATCCCTCCACGTTTTCTCTCTCTCTCTCTCTCTCTCTTTTCCCCTCTTGCAGCCGTGACTCGAGTGGTTACAACAAGTTGGCCTTGGGTGCAGAAGATGGCTCCATGGCCTCCTCTCAGGAGCTAAGATAGCTTGGTTGCCAAGGAACAGAACAGCAGCACCAGATAGGCAGAGGATCCCCTAGTAGGAGACTTGCTGGGTGGATCCTGGTAGGGACGTATGTGGGAGTCTGTCTGTCTGCTTCGCCGCCTCTCAATAATAGAAAAAAGAAGGGGCATCAGAGTAGTTCCTCACAGTGTCCATAACAATAGTCAGCAATGTATTGCTTAATATATATTCAAAACACATAAAGAATAAAGACTGAACCATGAAGAAATAGAAAATCTAAACAGAAAAATTACTAGTTAGGAAATTAAATCAGTAGTCTAAAATTCCCCAACAAACAAAAGTTCAGGACCCAATGAATTCAGTGGTGAATTCTACCAAATATTTAAAGAATTATACCAATCTTTCCCACACTCTTTTTTTAAATTTTATTTACTTTTTATTAATTTTAATGGGGTGACATTGATAAATCAGGGCACATATGTTAAGATAAAATATTTCCAGGTTATTTTGACATTTGTTTATATTGCGAACCCATCACCCAAAGTCAAATTGTCCTCCGTCACCTACTATCTGGTTTTATTTGTGCCCCTCCTTTCTCTCTCTCCCTTCCCTCCCTCCCCCCACTCCGTAAACACCACACTCTTGTCCATGTCTCATAGTCTTGTTTTTATGTCCCACCTATGTATGAAATCATGCAGTTTTCAGTTTTGTTCTATTTTACTTATTTCACTCCATATAATGTTATCAAGGTCCATCCATTTTGTTACAAATGATCTGATGTCATCATTTCTTATGGCTGAGTAGTATTCCATAGTATATATGTACCAAAGCTTTTATATATATATATATTTTATTAATTCTAATGGGGTGACACCAATAAATCAGGGTACATATGTACAATGAAAACATCTCCAGGTTATCTTATCATTCAATTGTGTTGCATACCCGTCACCCAAAGTCAAATTGTCCTCTGTCACCTTCTATCTGGTTTTCCCTGTGTCCCTCCCCTCCTCCCTATCCCACCCTTCCCTCCCTCCCCCCACCCCGTAACCACCACACTCTTGTCCATGTCTCATATTCTCACTTTTATGTCCCACCTATGTATGAAATCATGCTGTTCTCAGTTTTTCTTTTTTTCTGATTTACTTATTTCACTCCGTATAATGTTATCAAGGTACATCCATTTTGTTATAAATGATCCGATGTCATCGTTTCTTATGGCTGAGTAGTATTCCATAGTATATATGTACCATAGCTTTTTAATCCACTCATCTTCTGACGGACACTTGGGCTGGTTCCAGATCTTCGCTATTGTGAACAATGCTGCCACGAACATGGGGGCGCATTTCTTCTTTTCGAACAGTGCTATGGTGTTCTTAGGGTATATTCCTAAAAGTGGGATAGCTGGGTCAAAAGGCAGTTCGATTTTTAATTTTCTGAGGAATCTCCAAACTGTTTTCCACAGTGGCTGCACCAGTCTGCATTCCCACCAGCAGTGCAGAAGGGTTCCCTTTCCTCCACATCCTCGCCAGCACTTATTCTGTGTTGTTTTGCTGATGAGTGCCATTCTGAGTGGTGTGAGGTGATATCTCATTGTGGTTTTAATTTTCATTTCTCTAATGATTAGTGATGTTGAGCATTTTTTCATATGCCTATTGGCCATCTGTATGTCCTCTTTGGAGAAATGTCTATTCATTTCTTTTGCCCATTTTTTGATTGGATTGTTTGTCTTCCTGGTGTTGAGTTTTATAAGTTCTTTATAAATTTTGGTTATTAACCCCTTATCAGACATATTGTTGAATATGTTCTCCCATTGTGTGGTTTGCCTTTTTATTCTGTTCTTATTGTCTTTAGCTGTGCAAAAACATTTTAGTTTGATAAAGTCCCATTTGTTTATCCTGCCTCTTATTTCATTTGCCAGTGGAGATAAATCGGCAAATATATTGCTGCAACAGATGTCGGAGAGCTTACTGCCTATGTTTTCTTCTAAGATGCTTATGGTTTCACGGCTTACATTTAAGTCTTTTAACCATTTTAAGTTTGTTTTTGTGAATGGTGTAAGTTGATGGTCTAGTTTCATTTTTTTTGCAGATAGATGTCCAATTTTCCCAACACCATTTGTTAAAGAGGCTGTCTTTACTCCATTGTATGCTCTTTCCTCCTTTGTCAAATATCAGTTGTCCATAAAGGTGTGGGTTTATTTCTGGGTTCTCTGTTCTGTTCCATTGATCTATGTGCCTGTTCTTATGCCAGTACCAGGCTGTCTTGAGTACAGTGGCCTTGTATTATACCTTGATATCCGGAAGAGTGATACCTCCTGCTTTATTTTTTCTTTTTAAGATTGCTGAGGCTATTCGTGTTCATTTTTGGTTCCATATTAATTTTTGGAATATGTATTGTATATCTTTGAAGTATGTCATTGGTATTTTAATTGGTATTTCATCCAGTGGTGTGTTTTACAGAATTAGCAACCATTCCAAAAATGTATATGGAACCACAAAAGACCCCTACTAGCCACAACAAACTTGAGAAAGAAGAACAAAGTTGTAGGAATCATATTACTTGATATCACTATTCTACAAGGCCATAGTTATCAAAACAGCATGGTACTGACATAAAAACAAACATATTGATCAATGAAACAGAATAGAAAGCCTAGAAGTAACCCCACACCTGGATAGTCAATTAATATTTGACAAAAGAGGCAAAAATTTACAACGGGGTAAGATAGTTTATTCAATAAATGTATTAGGAAATTTGACAAATACATAAGAAAATAAAAAAGAAAACCTTTCTTTTTTTACCTTTTTTTACCATATACAATAATAACCTCAAAATGGATTAAAGACCTAAATGTAAGACTCAAAATCATAAAAATCCTATAATAAAATATAGGCAATAAGATCTCAGACATTTCTTGCAGCAATATTTTTTCCTGATATATCACCTCAAGCAAAATAAAAAATAAATAAATGGGACTATATCAAACTAAAGAGTTTCTGCAGAGCCAAGGAAAATAATCTCAAGATGATAAGACAGCCCACTGAATAGGAGAACATATTTGCCGATACATCTGATAGGGGCTTAATATCCAAAACTTATAAAGAGCTTATAAAACTCAACACCAAAAAAATAAGAAACCCCAAAGAAACCAAGCAATGTATTTAGGAAGAGGGCAAAGGACCTGAATAGACACCTCTCCACAGAGGACATACCGATGACTACTAAACATATGAAAAACTGTTCAGCGTCAATGAGATATCACCCCACACCTGTAAGAAATAATGTCATCAATAAATTCACAAACAAATGTTGGCAAGGATGTGGAGAAAAGGGAACTCTCGTACAATGTTGGTGGGAATGAAGTTTGGTGCAGCCATTGTGGAAAGCAGTAGAGAGCTACCTCAAAACATTTAAAATGAAACTGCCTTATGACCCAGCAGTTCCACTTCTGGGAATTTATCTAGAGAAACCTGAAACACAAAATATACCTTATGTTCATGGCAGTGTTATTTATAATAGTCAAGATTTGGAAGAAACCCAAGCATCCATCAGTAGATGAGTGGATAAATAAGCCATGAAACATTTACACAGTGGGACACTACTCAGCCTTTAAAAAGTAGGAAATCTTACCTTTTGCAACAGTGTGGATGGACCTAAAGAATATTATGCTAAATGAAATCAGCCAGACAGAGTAAGACAAGTACCATATGCTTTCTTTCACTTATATGTGGAATCTAATGAACCAAATAAAGTGAGGAACAAAATATAAACAAAACAGACTCACAGATACAGAGAACAGACTGACAGCTCTCAGAAGGGAAGGGGTTTGGAACTGGGTTTAAAAGATGAATGGATTAAGCAAAGATAAAAACCTCATAGACAAAGACAACAGTATGGCGAGTAAAAAAGAAAAAGGGGGTGGTAGAGGTAGAAGAGAGTAAAGGGAGAATAAATGGTGATGGAAAGAGACTTGACTTAGGGTACTGAACACATAATACAATATAAAGAGGTCCTGGCGATTTGGCTCAGTGGTAGAGCATCAGCCCGGCATGTGGAAGTCCCAGGTTCGATTCTCAGTCAGGTCACACAGGAGAAAAGCGCCCATCTGCTTCCCCACCCTTCCCCCTCTCGCTTCTCTCTCTCTCCCTCTCCTGCAGCCATGTCTTGATTAGAGCGTGTTGGCCCCGGGCACTAAAGATGGCACCATGGCCTCACCTCAGGGACTAGGAGAATTCGGTTGCTGAGCAATGGAATGATGCCCCAGATGGGCAGGGCATCACCCTCTAGTGGGTTTGCCTGGTGGATACTGGTTGGGATGCATGTGGGAGTCTGTCTCTGCCTCCCCTCCTCCCTCTGAATAATAATAATAATAAAAGGAATGAAGGCATATATTAAAATAATAATAAATTACAACAAAATTAGATTTATTCTAAGATTTTAAGAATGGTGCAATATTAGAAAATTTACTAATATAATTTATCTCATCAATAGATCAAAGGAGACAAAATTAGCTCTATATGCTAAGAAAGCATTTAAGCAAGGTCAATGCTTAATCCTCACAAAAACTCCAAGGAAGTTATAAATAGCAAGTTACCTTGTTAACATACTGTAAATAGACTACTTCAAAATCCAATTTCCAAACATTCTACTTAACAGAAAAATACTGGATGGTTTTTCATTAGAGTCTGTAACTAGACATATACTGCCTATTATCAATGTTTTCTTTCTTTTTACCATTGTTCTGGAAATTCTAATGTTTTGAAACAAATTGCATATAAAAAGAACCAGGTAGGCAGGTAAGTGGGAGGAAGGAACAAGAGTGGAAGAAAAACCAACAAAAGATTAAAAATAATAAAACAGAAAGAATCTGTTTATCTACTTGAAAAAAACTAAGAGAATCAAGTATTATAACACTGGAATGTAGAAGAATTTCTAACTATATTCTCAAAGATAAAAACATAGAAGATAAATATTGCTTTACAATAAATTCAGAATAAATAAAAACAAAATGGCCATAAACCCACCATCCAGAAAATTAAACATCAATAAGGAAGAATGGAAATATATGTAGGACAAGTGTTATAACAAAAAGCTAATATATTTATATTAACGATCTTTCACAAATCAATGAGGAAAAACTGTATACCCTTAGAAAATGAGTTTAAAATATAAACATATAAAAATAATAAAGAAAGAAATAGAATGACCCAAACATGAATATGTTATTACTCTAGTGACCAAAAGACTATACTTGAAAAAAGTTACTTGTTTTTCTTCCTATTGAAAATAATTTGTAGTCTTCATAGCATTTTTGCTGAATTGTTACATATTTTTGGACAATTTGCCAAAATGCCTCAAAAGTCTTAAAAGAAGTATATATTCTTGACCAAGTATGTGTGTGCTACTATAAAGTTATTCTAGGAAAATAATAAATGAAATAAACACCAAATATATATGTATAAGAGTTGTTTTTGAGAGTATTATGCTCATTTATATATGCATAAAAATAGAGACTGACTAAATTGTGGAGCAGTTATTAATATGCAGTGATTAATGTAGATGAGGAAAAGTTAAATTTATTAATATGAAGCAGTATTCTTAATTGAATTAGAAATAGCAGGTCACTGAATGTGTTTTGGCATGTGTATGCACGTGTGTGTATATGTGCATGCATGTGTCTGTGCATATCTTTGACTGCAAAGGATAAAAACCAACTTATAAAGGGAGTTTCTCATAAAAATCAAAAGTTGTTTCAAGGATTTTATGACTACCTCTTTGGAGAAATTCTTAGAAAAATAAACCACATATTAAAATGTTGCCAGCATTCTAAGAATATATGACTACATAATCTCAATTAATTATGGCCAGAAGAATAGAATTGTGTCAGACAAACATGGCTGCCAGGAGACCTCTGTTTTGAAAGTTGATGTTATCACTGCAAAATGGGTAATGATTATAGATGGGCAGAAATCTCAGAGGTGTCATATAAAAATAAGTGAACATATAATTTGTATGAAGCTAAATTATCTATTGGTCCACATTAAAATAAATAGCAGTGTGAAATCCTTCCAAAATTTGAAAAGTAATTTAAGTCTTTAGAGTGGCATACTTGGCATGTATTGTTTAATGTTTCTTCTGTTCATATTCTCATACCCATTGGACAGCAACAGCCTTTCTTCCAGCCCCGGGCAACCACCATCCTACTCTCTGTTTCTGAGTCTGACTATTTTAGATAGTTCATGCAAATGCAATCATAACTGGCTAATAATGGAAAGACATTTTGTATTCATGGATTGAAAGAATTAATAATGTTAAGATGTTTATCCTACTCAAAGAAATCTACAGATTTAATGCAGTCCTTATTGGAATCAAAGTGACTTTTTTTTACAGAAACAAATCCTAAAATTTATATGGAACCACAAAATACCCCAAATAGCCCAAGCAATCTTGAGAAAGAACAAAGACGAAGGCATCACACTCCTAGAGTTCAAAATGTATTACAAAGCTCTAGTAGTTAAAACAGAATGGCCCTGGAATAAAAATAATAGAACAGAATGCATATATGGTCAACTGATTTTCTATGAAGATGCCAGGAATACACAATGAGGAAAGGTTAGTCTCCTCAACAAATAATGTCAAGAAAACTGGCTATCTACATGCAAAAGAATGATCTTACACCACACACACAAACCAACTCAAAATATATTAAAGACTTAAGTGTAAGACCTGAATCTATAAAACTCTTAGAAGAAAACATAGGAGTAAAGCTTTATGACATTGGCCTAGGCAATGAGTTTTTGGATTTGACACCAAAAGTACAAGCAACAAAGGCAAACATAGGCTCATGGGGATGATGAACAGTCTTGCTTTCATCTCCTACTGCTGTACTCTGCACTGTAAGCACCAAGGGACTCTGCTGGCAGACAGTCTCTTCCTGACACATTATAAATACGGCAAAAAGATAAAAAGACATAAAATATGTGTTTATCATCAGAAGATGAGATCATAGATACTTTAAAAATGCATTTTATTTTTATGTTTTTCTTGTTTTTTAAAATGATAAAAATTCATTAGTTGCAAAATAAATTAAAATCTACAATATGGAAAATAAACATATAGATGCTTATCATATGCCAATAATTCTCAATATTGTTAACATTTTAATTTTATCTCTATTTTATCTAAAGCATATCAACACTTCTAAATCAAATACTTCATTTTCTATAACATTTTAGCAGAACACCTTACTTGTATATTGTTTTAATAAAAATATATTTAGAAATGAACTAGTAAATATACAAATGCATAGAAGTTCACAGGAGTTTACATGGAGGCCAAAACAGAAACACCTGTAAAAATCATGTAACCAAGGCTACTATTGTTTCAAATCACAAAAAGTCCTAGTGTAACCATTAAATGAAATTGATTTCTTCAAAGAAGTAACTTCACCATTCTACAAAATGTTAACAAAAATTAATATTCTTTATTCAGCTGGACTTGGAATAAGAGTTTAACAAATCCACTATTAGAAAGAATAAAATGAACTGAGCTAGAAGCTATCCACTTGCTGTGGAGTTTTTTATGTGTTGTTAAAAGCCAATTTTCTTACTATTAAGATTTACTTTCACCACTTATTAATGTTGTGAGAAAAACCCAGGGCCTTGAAACTTGAATTTTTTTCCACTGTGGCATTTACATGTGTTTGTCCCTGACAGCTGTCCCTTCTCACTGTCTTTCATTTGACTTTACCCAGCAAGTGTTCCTCTCCACCCCTCTGGTTAAAATCAGGTTGCCCACACACTGGCTGCTACTATACAAAGATAATTCCTCTACACAGGGCACTAGCTACATGAACTGACTTTGATAATGCCCTCCTGAGAAAACCTTATAGAACACCCTGCCCTCTTTTCTAATAGAGGGCATCCCTTGGTAGCCTTCTGCCACCCACTGCTGAATAAAGATTTTAGCTAGTAGTGCCCTGGTTGAATTTCTTCAAAAATATGAATGCTTAACAGTATTAGGGGACTTAATGTTAAAAGAAGACATTGCTAAAATGCTTGCTGTTACAGCAAAGATTCTATCTGATATCAGGGAGTTGGTGTTGGAACAGTAGAGTGTGGTTCAGAATGGGAATTATATTTCTATTTTCAATATGTCTATACCTCATGCAAAATGTAACGTTAGATACTTAGCAATAAGAAAATCACTCATAGACCATCTCCCTTAGCTCTTGGTAACAAGAGTAGAAGCTTTTTGCTAGATAGCAGACCTACAGCCTAAAGATAGATGTTCTTGTTTGCACTGGACGTTGAAAATTTGGACCCTGTTGGTAGATTAAAGAACTTGAATTTTATTCTTGAAAATGATTATTTGCTAATAATCCAGTGTGCCAAAAGGCATCTACTTGTCAATTCTCTAGTGTATTTCATATCTTGACTGATACTGAAATGAAGATTTAAATAGCCTTACATATGTTGGGAAAAGTTATCTAATTATTTTATTTTTAAGGTAAGAAGAGGTTGAATTATCAACCTATACACTGCGCAGGGAAGACCTTATCTCATGGAAATTTGCCTAAGCTGGTTTGTAGATACCAGCTGACTCTGGGAGTTATTCTTAAAACAGAACAAGATATCCCTTACATCGTAGAAAAGCCTTTTTCTAATACTGTATCAGAAAATAACATATAATTGCTTAGTACTATGCAATGGCTGCTATGTTTTTTGGCACTTTTGCTAACTCTGGTAAAAGCAAAATGATAGATTCTTGTGTAACTCTACAAAACCACAGAAACGGTGTTGTGAGACAACACAAAACTCCTTAGCTCTCCTACTTCCTCCCACCATGCCCTTGGGTCTTCATGAAGTCATTGAAGTAATTTACACTTACATGATTACTTGAAACCTGTCAGTTTTTTGTTTTTGTTTTTAACATTTCTGCTGAGGGCTGCAGAAGAAACAAAAAGAATTCTTGCTTCTGGAGATTTAGTTCATAAAAGGGTATGTGTAGGTGGAGTAGCAAATGGGGAACTGTGATGGCATGACAAAGATGATTAAAAGGACAATTACAGAAATAAGTAGAATACAAAGAAAAATAGATGAGGGTTCTATTATATGCAAAAATCCCCAGAGGACTCAGACATAGACTCTGTTGTGAAAAAACATTTAATTTACAACAGCCAAAACAGAGAAACAACAACCTAAGTGGCTGTCAACAGATGACTGGATAAAGAACTTCTCTCTGTATGTATATACACACACACACACATACACTTGTCTTGTATATATACACACACACACATATACATACACTTGTCTTGTATATGTATATGATATATAATAATATATCAGGGGTCGGGAACCTATGGCTCGCAAGCCAGATGTGGCTCTTCTGATGGCTGCATCTGGCTTGCAGACAAATCTTTAATAAAAAAAAAAATAACATTAAAAATATAAAACATTCTCATGTATTGCAATCCATTCATTTCCTATCGCTCATGTTCATGATTGTGGGTAGCTGGAGCCAATCACAGCTGTCTTCCGAGACAACACCAAATTTTTATTGGGTAGTGTGTAACGTACATGGGTCGTTGTGAGGTTAGGAAGTAAACTCTCCTTTTAACCAAGTAGTCAGCTAGCTAATTGCAGAAACCCTTTTGATGAAGAACATGGCTAAAAGAAAAAAGATGAAAAATATCGTACTTTTTAGCAGGAATGGACAGAGGAATTTATCTTTGTGGAGAGCGCAGGTTCTGCAGTGTGTCTAATATGCAATGATAAAATTACATTGATGAAACGTTCAAATATAAATCAGCACTTCGACACATGCCATACTACATTTGCATAGAAATATCCAGCAGGGGACAGCAGGAAGAAAGAATGTCAAGAGCTACTGTGCCGAGTGCAAGCTAGTCAGCAGCAACTCTGTGTTTGGACCCAACAAGGTGACTGAAATTTGGCTAGCTTTGACTGGTGCTTTAGCAATTGTGAGAAGCAGAAAGCCATTCACAGATGGGAAGTATGCCAAAACATTCATGCTTGATGTTGCCAATGAACTTTTTGATGACTTTTTGGATAAAGACAAGATAATCAAACAAATAAAAGACATGCCTCTGTCGGCAAGAACTGTTCATGATCATACCATCATGATGGCAAATCAAATTGAGGCAACACAAATGAAGGACATAAATGCAGCACCATTTTTTTCTCTTGCTTTGGATGAGTCAACAGATGTAATAAACCATTTATTCCAGTTCAGCGTGATTGCAAGGTATGCTGCCAGTGACACACTATGTGAGGAAAGTCTTGCTGTTTTGCCTATGAAAGAGACAACAAGAGGAGAGGATTTATTCAAATCTTTCACTGAGTTCGCTAAAGAAATAAATCTACTGATGGATAAACTTATTTCGGTGTGCACTGATGGTACTCCGTGCATGGTGGGGAAAAACAGATGATTCATAGCACTTCTTCGTGAACATGAAAAAAGACCCATCCTAAATTTTCACTACATCCTATATCAAGAGGTGCTTTGTGCTCAAATGTGTGGTGAGCAGCTTGATGAGGTGATGTCGCTGGTCATTCGGATGGTCAACTTTATTGTTGCCTGAGCTTTAAATGATCACCAGTTTAACGCACTGCTGGATGAAGTTGGGAATAATTATCCTGGTCTGCTTCTGCACAGCAATGTGCGTTGGTTGTCAAGAGGGGAGGTGCTCAGTCGTTTCACAGCTTGTCTGAGTGAACTCTGAGCTTTTCTTGAAATGAAAAAGTCAAGCATTCTGAGTTAGCTAACACTGAGTGGCTCCTGAAGTTCTACTATCTCGTGGACATGACTGAACATCTGAATCAGCTCAATGTGAAAATGCAAGACTTTGGAAATACAGTGTTATCCCTTCAACAAGCAGTGTTTGCATTTGAAAACAAGCTGGAACTCTTCATCAGCGACATTGGAACAGGTTGTTTACTACACTTGGAAAAACAGGAGAGTTTAAAGATGCATGCACAGCAAGTGACCCTACTCAACATCTTGATCTCCAGCAGCTAGAGGGCTTCACATCTAATCTCCTGCAGTCATTTACAGCACACTTTGGAGAATTTCATGAGTGCACTCTTCTTTTTTTTTAATATATATTTTATTATTATTAATTCTAATGGGGTGACACCAATAAATCAGGGTACATATGTACAATGAAAACATCTCCAGGTTATCTTATCATTCAATTGTGTTGCATACCCATCACCAAAAGTCAAATTGTCCTCTGTCACCTTCAATCTGGTTTTCCCTGTGTCCCTCCCCTCCTCCCTATCCCACTCTTCCCTCTCTCCCCCCATCCCATAACCAACACTCTCTTGTCCATGTCTCATACCCTCACTTTAATGTCCCACCTATGTATGTAATCGTGCTGTTCTCAGTTTTTCTTTTTTTCTGATTTACTTATTTCACTCCGTATAATGTTATCAAGGTACATCCATTTTGTTATAAATGATCCGATGTCATCGTTTCTTATGGCTGAGTAGTATTCCATAGTATATATGTACCATAGCTTTTTAATCCACTCGTCTTCTGACGGACACTTGGGCTGGTTCCAGATCTTCGCTATTGTGAACAATGCTGCCACGAACATGGGGGCGCATTTCTTCTTTTCGAACAGTGCTATGGTGTTCTTAGGGTATATTCCTAAAAGTGGGATAGCTGGGTCAAAAGGCAGTTCGATTTTTAATTTTCTGAGGAATCTCCAAACTGTTTTCCACAGTGGCTGCACCAGTCTGCATTCCCACCAGCAGTGCAGAAGGGTTCCCTTTTCTCCACATCCTCGCCAGCACTTATTCTGTGTTGTTTTGCTGATAAGAGTGCACTCTTCTTTTTAAGTTCATCACCCATCCACATGAGTGTGCAGTGGACAGTGCTGACCTGAGTTACATCCCCGGTGTCTCTATCAGAAATTTTGAGCTACAAACTGCTGACCTGAAGGCCTCAGACATGTTGGTGAATAAGTTCAAGTCACTGAACAAAGATTTGGAAAGACTTGCACGACAGCAAGCAGAGTTGGCAAGCAAACACCAGTGGGGAGAAATGAGAAAACATCAACCCATGGACCAGCTGATTGTCAAAACTTGGAACGCACTTTCCGTCACATACCACACACTGCAGCATGTGAGTATTGCTGTACTGACAATTTTTGGCTCTATGTATGCATGTGAGTAGTCTTTCTCACATCTAAAGAACATTAAGACCAACCTACAATCACGTTTAACAGATAGAACTCTCAACGCCTGCATGAAGCTTAACCTCACCATGTATCAACCAGACTACAAAGCCATCAGTAAAACCATGTAGCACCAGAAGTCACATTAATGGTAAGAAGTACTTTATTCATCATTGGTTAGCAACAGCATAACAATGTTATTAAAAGGAATTCAGAGACTTATTGTACTTTAAAATTGTTGGTCTTACATAAAATGCACACGTTTACTTGTATTTAGTGTTAAACATATTGTATGGCTCTCACGGAATTACGTTTTAAAATATGTGGCGTTCGTGGCTCTCTCAGCCAAAAAGGTTTTCGATCTCTGATATATATTGATATGACATGATATATATATGATACAATATTATTTATTTATGGGAAATGTTAAACTCAGCTTTTTGCAACATCATAAATACTTATAGGCATTATGCTAAGTGATATAAGTCAGACAAAGACAAATACTATACAATATTACTTATATGTAGAACCTAAAAAAGCTAAACTCAGATGCAAATAATGAATGGTAGCTGCTAGAGTTGGGTATAAAGGAAAAGGGGAGATAATCAAATAGTATAAATTAGTTATAAGAGGAATAAGTTCTAGGGATCTAGTGTACAACACGTTAGTTATGGTTAGTAATATTTCATTATTATATACTTGAAATATTCTGAAAAAGTAGAACATAAATATTCATTAAATTTTTTTATTTAAAAATTTTCAATTTATTGTGTTAACATGGTTTCGAGTGTCCTACTCAATATAATACCCTCAACCCCCCACATTGTGCCCCCCCATACCCCATGCAAAGTCTCTTTCCATTCCCATTTTACCCCCTTTGCCCCTCTTCCTCTCCTTTCATCCCTTTTTTCCCTCTGGGACTTACTTTCCCGTTATCTGTATGTTATGTACATATAATTTGTCTAATGCCATTATCTTCTTTGATTCTGGCCCTTCTTCCCCCTTCCCTCTGACAGCTGTCCCTTTATTCCTTGTGACCCTGCCTCTGTTTCAATTTTGTTCTTCAGTTTGTTGTGTTCATTAGATTCTACATATAAATGAGATCATATGGTATTTGTCTTTCTCTGGCTGGCTTATGTCACTCATCATAATAATCTGCAGGTCCATCCATGCTGTCGCAAAAGGTAAGATTTCCTTCTTTTTTACAGCGTGTAGTATTCTTTTGTATACATGGACACTGAGATTTTTCCAGATTTTGGCTATTGTAAACAATGCTGCAATAAACATGGGGTACATATCTTTTTTTGAATTAGTGTTTTGGGGTTCTGAGGATATATTCTTAAAAGTGAGATAGCTGGGTCATAGACAGTTCTATTTTTAGTTTTTTAAGAAAACGCCATACTGCTTTCCACAGTGGCTGCACCAGTCTGCATTCCCACCAGCAGTGCAGGAGGGTTTCCTTTTCTCCACACCCTCGCCAGCACTAGTTTTGTGTTGATTTGTTAATGAGTGCCATTCTGACAGGTGTAAGGTGGTATCTCATTGTGGTTTTCCTTTTTTTTTTACAGGGACAGAGAGAGAGAGTCAGAGAGAGGGATAGATAGGGACAGACAGACAGGAACAGAGAGAGATAAGAAGCATTAATCATCAGTTTTTTGTTGTGACACCTTAGTTGTTCATTGATTGCTTTCTCATATGTGCCTTGACCGCGGGCCTTCAGCAGACCAAGTAACCCCTTGCTCGAGCCAGCAACCTTGAGTCCAAGCTGGTGAGCTTTTTGCTCAAACCAGATGAGCCTGCACTCAAGTTGGTGACCTCAGGGTCTCGAACCTGGGTCCTCCACATCCCAGTCCGACGCTCTATCCACTGTGCCACCGCCTGGTCAGGCTCATTGTGGTTTTAATTTGCATTTCTCTGATAATTAGTGATGTTGAGCATTTTTTCATATGCTTATTAGCTACCTGTATGTCTTCTTTGGAGGAAAATCTGTTTAGGTCTTTTGCCTATTTTTTAATTGGACTACTGGTGTTGAGTTATAGAAGTTCTTTGCAAATTTTGGTTTTTAACCACTTATCAGATGTATCAGCGAATATGTTCTATTGAGTGGGCTGTGATTTTATTTTGTTAATAGTGTCTTTAGATGTACAAAAGCATTTTAGTTTGATATAGTCCCAGTTGTTTATTTTTATTTTTCATTTCACTTGCCCATGGAGATATATTGGCAAAAATATTGCTATGAGAGATGTTGGAGAGTTTACTGCCTATGTTTTCTTCCAAGATATTTATGGTTCCGCAATTTACATTTAAGTCCTTTATCTACTTTGAGTTTATTTTTGTGAATGGTGTAAGCTGGTAGTCTAGTTTCATTTTTTTTGCAGGTACCTGTCCAATATTTCCAAAACCATTTATTAAAGAGACTGTCTTTACTCCATTTATACTCTTGCCTTCTTTGTCAAATAACAATTGACCATAAAAGTGTGGGTTTATTTCTGGGTTCTCTGTCCTGTTCCCTCAGTCTCTATACCTGTTCTTATGCCAACACCAAACTGTTTTGATTACAATGACCTTTTAGTATAACTTAAGATCAGAGTGTGATTCTTCCCACTTTGTTCTTCATTTTCAAGATTGCTGAGTTTATTCAGGTATTTTTTGGTTCCATATAAATTTTTAGAATATTTGTTCTAGATCTGTGAAGTATGTCATTGGTATTTTAGTAGGAATTTTATTGAATCTATAGGTTGATTTGGGTAGTATAGACATTTTAATGATGTTAATTCTTCCTATACATGAGCACCATATATGCTTCCACTTGTTTGTATCTTCCTCAATTTCTTTTTTCAATGTCATGTAATTTTCTGAGTACAAGTCTTTTACCTCTTTGGTAAAATTCATTCCTAGATACTTTATTATTATTATTATTTTTTGCAATAGTGAAGGGGATTATCTTCTTAATTTCTATTTCTGAAAGTTTATATTTGATGTATAAAAATGCCACTGATTTCTGAATATTAATTTTATATCCTGACACCTTGTCAAATTAATTTATCAAATACAGTAGTTATTTTGGCTGAGACTTTAGAGGTTTATACATACAGTATCATGTCATCAGCAAATAATGACAGTTTTACTTTTTCTTTTCTAATTTGTATGTCTTTTATTTCTTTTTCTTTTTTGATTGCTGTGGTTAGAACTTCCAGTACTCTGCTGAATAACAGTGATGAAAGGGAGCACCCTTGTCTTTTTCTTGATGCTAAAGGATTTCTTTTAATTTTTGTCCATTGAGTATGATGTTAGTTGTCCCTTTGCATATATAGTCTTTATTATGTTGAGGTATGTTCTCTATATTCTCACTTTGCTCAGAATTTTGATTATAAACAGCTGCTGGATTTTATTAAATGCTTTTTCTGCATCTATTGATATGGTCATGTGATATATATCCTTCGGTTTGTTTATGTGATGAATTCCATTTGTTGATTTGTGAATATTGTACCAGTCTTGATCATGGTGTATAATTTTTTAATGTATTGCTGGATATGGTTTGCTAATATTTCATTGAGAATGTTAGTGTCTATGCTCATTAAGGATATTGGCCTATAATTTTCTTCCTTTGTAGTGTCTTTACCTGGTTTTGGAATTAGGGTAATGCTTGTATCATAAAGTGAGCTTGGAAGTCTTCTCTCTTCTTGAATTTTTTGGAATAGCTTGAGAAGAATAGCTGTTAGTTCTTCTTTGAATGTTTGGTAAAGTTTGCTTGTGAAGCCATCCAGGACTTTTGTTTGCTGGGAGTTTTTTGATAACTGTTTCAGTTTCATTTGTTGTAATCAGTCTGCTTAGGTCTTCTGATTCTCCCAGATTCAGTTCTGGAAGATTGTATGTTTCCAGGAATTTATCCATTTTACCCAGGTTGTCCAATTTTCTGGCATATAGATCTTTATAGTATTTTCTTACAATGCTTTGTATTTCTGTGATGTTAGTTGTTACTTCTCCACTTTGATTTCTGATTTTATTTACTTGGGGGTATTCTCTCTTTTTTTCTTGATGAGTCTGATTAAAAGTTTGTCTATCTTTTTTACCTTTTCAAAGAACCAGCTCTTTGTTTCATTAATATTTTGTATTATTTTTAGCTTCTATGTCATTTATTTGCCCTCTGATCTTTATTATTTCCTTTTTCTACTTCATCTGGGCTTTATTTATTGTTCCTTTTCTAGTTCTTTTAGGTATAGGGTTAGGTTGTTTATTTGAGCTTTTTCTTGCTTCTTCAGGTATACTTATAATTCTATGAACTTTTCTCTCAGGACTGCTTTCACTGTGACCCACAGATTTTGGGTTGTTATATGTTTATTTCCCTTTGTTTCAAGGAAATTTTTATTTTTTCTTAATCTCATTGTGAATCCATTCATTATTTAATAACATGCTCTTTAGCCTTCAAGTATTTGAATGTTTTCCAATTTTTCTATTGTAGTTGATTTCTAGTTTCATGCTAGATATGATTTTAATTTTAAATTTATTGAGACTTGTTTTGTGTCCTAAATTGTGGTCTATCCTAGAAAATGTACCATGAACACTTGAACAAAATGTATATTCTGCTGCTTTGTGGTGAAAGGTTTTGAAGATCTTAATTAAATCCAGATGATCTAGTGTGTCATTCAAGGCTGCTGTTTCTTTGTTATTTTTATGTCTGGAGGATCTAACCATTGATGTTAGTGGGGTGTTAAATCCTCTACTATTATAGTATTGTTGTCAATCTTGCCTTTATGTCTATCAAAATATGCTTTATATTTTTAGGTGCTCCTATACTGGGTGCATAAGTATTTACAACAGTTATATCCTCTTGTTGAATTGCTCCCTTTATCATTATGCAGTGGCATTCTTTGTCCTTTACTATAGCCTTTGTTTTAAAGGCTATGTTGTCAGATAAAGTATTGCTACACTAGCCTTTTCTTCATTTCCATTTGCATGGAATTTTTTTTCCATCTCTCCACTTTCAGTCTATATGTATCTTTTCTTCTATGTTGGGTCTCTTGTAGACAGCGTTTATGTGGGTTTTGTTTTTCTTTTCCACTCAGCTACTCTATGTCTTTTGATTGAAGCATATTAATCATTTACATTTAAGGTGTTTATTGAAATGTATCTATTTATTGCCATTTTATTCTTTACAACTAAAATCCTCTTTCTCTTGATTTCTTTCTTTTTTTCCTTTCCTCTTTTTAAAGCTGACCTATCAATACTGGTTTGGTAGTAATGAACTTCTTGAGCCTTTTAATTTTAAATTTTTTTGTTTGAGAAGCTCTTTATTTCTTCACTTTTTAAATGATAGCTTTGCTGGATAGAGTAGTCTTGGTTGTAGGTTCTTGTTCCACATCACTTTGAATGTTCTTGTTAATCCCTTCTGGCCTGAGGTATTTATGTTGAGAAGTCAGATGTCAGCTTTATGGAGTTCCTTTGTAAGTAGTTAATCACTTTTCTCTTCCAGCTTTTAGTATTCTTCCTTTGTCTCTTAACTTTAGCATTTTAATTATGATGAGTCTTAGTGGGGGCCTCCTTGGGTTCATCTTTTCTTAATTCATTTTAGAGAGGGGTAAGAGAAAGAGAGAGAGTGCGAGAAGAGTGGAGGAGCAAGAATTGTCAACTCCCATATGTGCCTTGACCAGGCAAACCCAGGGTTTCTTTTTTTAAAGTATATTTTAATTTATTTTATTTTTAAATTTTATTCATTTTAGAGAGGAGACACAGAGTAAGAGAGAGAGAGAGAAAGAGAGAAAGGGGGGAGGAGCTGGAAGCTTCAACTCCCATATGTGCCTTGACCAGACCAGTGCAGGGTTTTGAACTGGCGACCTCAGTGTTCCCAGGTCAACGCTTTATCCACTGCGCCACCACAGGTCAGGCCCAAACCCAGGGTTTCTAACTAATGACCTCAACATTCCAGATCAACACTTTGTCCACTGAGTCACCACAGGTCAGGCTCCTTGGGTTCATTTTTAATCAGACTCTCTGTGTTTCTTGAACTTGTATGACTTTTTCCTTTATCAATTTAGGAAAGTTTTTGGCTATGTTTTTTTTTTCAAACAAGTTCTCTATCCCTTTTTTGTTCTCTTTCTCTTTTGAAACCCCTATGATGCAGATGTTTCTCTTCACATTGTCACAGAGGTCTCTTAGAGTCCTCAGTCTTCTTGAGGCTCTTTTCTTTTTGCTGCTCTGCTTCTGTGCTTAGTAGATTTTCTGTGTGGGCCTTTTAAGGCAGAGCCAGTATATCTGAGAGCTTCATCTTTTTCTTGCAGACAGAAACTTCAGTTCTTTTCACTGCTAAATGCTGTGTGGGTGCCTATTCTAGGCTCTGGGTCTCTAGGCTGGGAAGCGTGGGCTAGGGCTGAGATCCCTCCCCTCTCAGGGTGAACCTCCCCACAATTAGAGTCCCTCTGGACCATCCACCCCTCTTGCTCCTGGGAGCAGGGCAGCCCTGTTAGCGTTCCTGCCCTTCCTACCAGTCTCAGTGTAGCCTCTTCTGTGTCTCCTTGGACTCCTCTTCATTTAGTCTGAAGTTGGTTTTCAAGATGATTGTTCTTAAATTTAATTGCAATCCAATTTGGTCCTGGCAGTTGGCTGTTGGAACATCTGTCTACTCTGTCGCTGTCTTGGAATTGAGAATTTAAGTATTCTTTCTGCAAATAAAAGAGACAATTATGTGATGTAAAAAGAGTGTTAACAAATGCTCTGGTAGTAATCTTTTACAATAAATAAGTATATCAAATCAACACATTACACACTTGAACTTACACAATGTTTTATGCCAATTGTATGTCAATAAAACTGAAATAAAATGAATAAAAAGCATAAAAAAAGAAAAATACTTGCCATCACTGGTAGGTATTTAAAAATTATACAGGATTCTTAACACATTATGGTTAAAATGCAGTCTGACCAAGCAGCTGGTTTACTATGGTATTTCTTGTGCCTGGTATAATTCCAGCACATACTAAGTGGTCAGAAAATATTTTCCTGGTTGAACAAAATGAAATTCTTTTTGAAAAATTTATATATTTCAGAAATTAATCATTAGAGGCCCTAAAATTTCCTATTGCCTTATAGTGATAAAAAATTTTGAAATAGTATTTATAGGGAAGATACATTTTGCCTCTTTAAATTATTACTAATATCTTTACTTTTGATCTTTCCTACTTAAAAGTGTTGACCTGTATTGTCAGAAGTCAGGAATCTTAATGCTCAGGCTCATCCATTTCATGTTTTCATGGATTTTGACAGAAAACTCCATTTTGGGGAGTAGACTAGTTTAGCTGAAACTTCAATAGACCTTATGAGTCATACACATGTCTGATAACATGAAGGAAATGAGGGTGGACGTTCAAGTACAGAAGGTAACGAGAAGGGAGTTACTTAATTTTTCTTCTCATCTTCATCAGGAAATAGTCTTTCCTCCCTGACTTATTTTTTTTTAAACAATGCATTTTGTTGACAAGAAGAAACTAAATGATGAGTCACATCTGAAAAGCAGGAATTTGATTTTCTACATACTATTCTTTACAGTTATTAGAGATCCAATGGTGACATTTAATAAGCATTCCATGTCTGTAACTTGGCTATCTTTAAAATTAGACGGTGATGAATGTGGATTGGTATATGCCTACATGATAACTCATGTCAACCATGCACTTATTACAAAATCTCAACTGTTTCTTGATGTAAATCAGTTAAGACCTAAAAATCCCACTCATTAAAATTTATTTGAGGCTCTGGTAACCTTTTCTCAGGAAGCAACAGCACGTATGAAATGTGCAGTTTTTAAAAAATGTGTGCAAAGCTTTAATTCTCATCTAGAAAAGAAAACCCTTTTTGTGGGTAGTTGAAAAGCATTGCTGAAGGTGGGTGGAAAAAGTCATGGAATTTTAGAAGTATGACATAGTTGATTATGATAAATTAGAAATTTGTCACAGAATACTCATGGAGAAGTTGCCAGGCTGAGTCAGATTTTCTCAGTGCCCATGCAACATCTATTTATAAATTAGTTTCCTTTGAAAATTTCACTAACATTTTTGTCCACTAGGCCATTAGAATTCACATGTCTAAATGTAGTAACAATAATAGTGATTCATTTGGCATATGCTGTAGCTGTATTGTACTATTTACTGCTAGTGAACATTTCATAGTCTGCATGTCAGATGTTTGAAGAATGTCATGTCATTCTCTTGCTTAGTAACTATTGAGGGTCTATTCAATTGCAAAGTAAAGTACAACTTCCTCAGCATTACATACAAGGAGCTCTGTGTTCTGATCTGCTGCTAGATCCCATCATCTTATGCTACTGGCCACTTAAGTCTTCCATCAAGATTTAGACCCTTCTTTCCCTCCTTTTGCCGCCACTGTACCTGTAGAGAGTCCCTGTTTACTTATCAAAGGGAAAGATTTATTCATGAGTCAAACTCCTTGAGGTCAGGGACCATGATTAATTAATCTTTGCATGAATAGCACCTGGTACATAGTTGGAGTGCCATAAATGTTGAATTAGTAAATATATGCTCAATCTTTTTAAAAAACCAGACAGAGCTGCTAAGTAACACACTTGACATATGTGGTAGACAGACTCTGAGAAATCCCAATGACCCTCTCCTTTGGATATCCCCTCCCGTTTGAGTGTGATGAAACTTTTGCATGTGATGAGATACCACTCTCATGACTATATTATGTTATAAGGCAAAAGGTTGATTGTCAAAATCACAAACCCTTTAAAAGTCAAGTTTTCACTGACTAGTAGAAGAAAAGGAATTCAAAGATCCAAAGTTTGAGGGACATTTGATGTATTAATGCTGTTTTTGAAGATAGAGAAAACCATAAGCCAACTAATTCAGTGACCTCCAGGAGCAAAGAGTAGCTCTTAGTTGACAGCCAGCGAGAAAATGGCGACCTCAGTCCTACAACCATAAAGGAGCTGAGTGGGGATCTCAGTCCTACAGCTAACTGTAAAGTAACTGAATTCTGCTAACAACATGTATAAATTTAGAAACTGATTCTTCTAAACCCTTCAGAAAGCAGAGGAAACAGCTAATATCTTGATTTCAGCCATAAGCAGAGAACCCAGTCATGTCATCCTGGACTTCTGACCTCCCTAACTGCAAGATAACAAATACTATTGCTGAAAACCACTAAGTTCATACTGATTTGCTTTGCAGCAATAGAAAACTACCACAACTAGTGTGTGTGACCTTATTAGATTAGACATTTGTACTTTTCTGCTTTGGTTTTTTTGTTTATTAATTAATGAATAATAGGTGTTTTCACATCAGATTGATGCTTGTAGACTAGTTAAGGGTAATTGGTTCAAGGCAGCTTGGTCATTGCAAATCAAGTAGTAAACTGTTATTGGGTACACTCCACATTTCATGCATGAAGTGGGGCTCTGGCTGAAACTCAGTCCTGAATATAATAGAATGAATATAATAGACATTGTTAGAACAGCTTGATGTTTTAGCTCACAATGGCAGAGACACAACTATAGACAAAATTCCATGTCAAAAAGGAAACATAATAATAACCTTAAAGCTTGGATATTTTGCAGGCTTCTGCTGTAGCTAGTATATTTATTACTGGAGTTCTGTTTGGTTTCAGGTAAATATGCCTGGCATTTTAAAATTTTTAACAATTTTGGATAATATTCTGTTTCTCTTATTTTTAGGAAGTATTTTCTTTGATATAATAAAAAGGACATTTACTAATATTTATTTGGCATTTCTAGTGGTGTAGTGTTGATGTTTTCAGATAAATTGACCACACATAGATTGTCCTATAAATTGATCAGAAACCAGTAATTACCACATGGCATTTAGAAGCAAGTCTGAAACATGAAGAACATGTAACATCTGGAGAGGTAAGACCCTGTAGTCTTTAGAAGTCAATACAGTAGATGTGGAGATTAAGATAAGCCTCAAAACAAGTACAGAAGTCATGTTTTTCTGCAGGTGATTGTTCTGCAGGGAGAGGCACGAAGAGTGGGGATGGAGGAGCCAGAAGCCTCCTTAGAATGTAGTCCTGGATAGGGATGTGAGCAGATGAGACAAGATCAGCTGTTGGAGATCCTGAGTTCTTCCTGCCAGAGAGAGATTTCAGAGTTGATCTAATAGACATCAGGGAGCTATTCACTTTGTCAAGCAGGTGGTGCTAATAAATTGAGGATAATTAGGAATCAGCACAACAAGTTAGAAGCTGAAAAGTTTTAGTTTATTAAGGAAGATGTCGTCAGAGAATCACTTACCCAATTCACTGGAGAGCAATTGTGAAAAGTAAAAATTGGCAACCCCTCTTGTGGCATTTATGTTTAGCGGTAGAAATGGTATTTTCACAAACTTGCAGAGTCAGTCTTATCTATGCACCACCCTCTTACAGGTAGTTGAAAATGTATTTAATTTAAAAAAATTACTGTTTGCCCTGATTTTAAGTCAGATTATGCAGAAAAGACAACCTTGGTGAGAATAAAAGAACTTTGGTGAGCTTTCTTTAAGCCATTTTCTATTTTTAATTTAATATCTTTAAGGGAACCCCCTAACTTTTTGAGTACTTGTCAGTGATAAGTTTATAAATTGTAGTATATAGGAAAATAGAAGAAAACTGTTTAACTTAAATGAAGATATCCCAACCTATTGCCAATATTACCAAGTAATTTATAATGAAATATCCAGTCTCTGTAAACCATTACATTTATCTTTGATATCAACTGAGGATTTTCCTACATGCAACCAGTAGAGGGAGCTATTACTCTTGTTATAAGTAGTCTTTTTTTTTTTCCTTGCAGAAAAATACCACCAACCTATAATAAACTGTTGAACTATTTATTATACTCCAGAATTTCAATTTGTTATCCTAGAATTGAAATGTGGTATTTCCATTATAAGCTATAACTTGGAACTTCTACATATATTGTTGACAGACAATATAAATTTCTTTGCCAGTCAAAACAAACCACTATTTTAGAATATTTTTGGCCTTTTAATTCCCCTCTTTCTGGAACATCAGTGGTTATCATCTGTATAAATCTGATTTGTGTGTTTGAGATCCAGTTTAAAAACAACTTTTTAATGAATCCTCTAATCTCTTACCTCTCAACTTGCATAGCATGGTTAAGTTTCTGTTCTATAGCACGAATACAACTGTTTATATTAATTACAAGAAATAATGACCTTTATTACTCTTCTATTATGTCCTAATTGACTTGCCAGATAAAATACTGGCCATTCAGATATTTGAATTTCTGATGAATTACATTTTTTAGTGTAACTCTGTCCCATCAAATATTTGGAACATATTTGTAACAATTGTTTATCGGTAATTGATATTTAACTGGGCATTTTTGTGTGAGTGCTAAACCTGAAAACCCTAATCATATATACTTTGATTGTAAAGTGTTTATATTATTCATATTTATAACTACAGAGTACAATGTCACTCATAGTGGTTGCTCAGTAAATGAAAAGTCAAAGTGTATGGAATAAAGGGTTATTACTTTTGAACTCAGTAATGGCTTTGAAATGATCTCCATAGTGAATTTTTATTCATTCTAAAAAGATAGTGGTAAGAAAAAACTTTGTATTAATCAGAAATTTCAGATTTAACAATAAAAATTGAAGGAAATGTTTGAAATATATTTAAGTGTCTTAAAATATTTTTTGAGTTGTTCAGAAACATTATGTGTGATTAAGAAAATGAAATGCAAAATAATTATGTGTCACTTACAAGGAAATGTTTATATTTTTATATAAACATTTACAAATGTTTATATAAAATGTATTATTTTAAAAGATGAATTGTGTGTTGAATAAAGACAAAAGTCATAAAAAGATAGTAGTAGTACTACTCACTGTTTAGAACAATAAGTTTAATCCTATACTTTGCCTTTGAAAAGGAAAGAAAAGTGCTGTGTAGGCACAATATTTGTTTGACTAAATAAATTTTGTATACTTAATCTAAAATATTTTTAAACTGGTTAACTTAAGCTAAACTTAGGCATTTCTATACAAGTTTGCCTTTTGACTTCTTAACCTAAAAAGGAAAGAGGAAACATCCAGTTTTCCTTTATCAAAATGTAAATATTGTGCAGTCTCTGTCTCTCTCAAACAGTTGAAAGTCATTTGTTGGACAATGTAAGGACTAAATTCCATTATACTCAGCATGACATGACATTAGTTTGTAAAGAATTGATACGGCCAATTTAAAAGAACAACAGTGTAAAACAACTGATTCACACACGCACGCACACACACACACACTCACATTCTTGTAAGTGACTATAAATGTAAAACAATTTTAATCTCATTAGATTTATACAATTTATATTAACAATGTGATACAATTCTTTACCTACCAGCTACAACTAAACAATGATACTAGTAGAGTTGGCAACTTTTCATAGACTCTTTATGGGAGCGAAAACTGGTACACTCTCTCTAGAATGGGTTTTGGTTATGGTTATGTATATTATTAAGGTGACCAATTGTCCTCCTTTACGGTGGACAGTCCTTCTTTTGTAAGTTCCGTCCTCACTTGAAATGTGTCTTCCTTCATGTCCTCCTTTTTCATATTGGAATACTAATCTGTAAATGTCCGTATTCAATCAATACAGAGTCGATCCATTGTGTGTGATGTGATGTATTTGTATCTAAATGAGTACTTTTTTCTTACAATTATTATTAAAAATTAATAGGCATGTAAGCATAATTACAATATAAAATATTACAAATGTTTTTATTATGCATTTATTATATGATAATGTATTATTGTTGCAATGAATAAAGTGTTTTTTTTTTATTTACGATATTGTTTTCTTCAATTTATTTTTTCCTCCTTTTCATTGTAAAAATAGTTGGTCACCTTAATATTATAGATCTTAGAGAGATCATACACTTTACTTAGTAAGAGCCCTTTTATAAATTCCCATTAAGGAAACACAGAAATTCATACAAAGGTAGATGTGCAAAAAATTCCATTGCATTCTGAAGGAAAAAGAGATACTCTCAGCAAAGGCAGAAGTGTCCCCGGGAGTACCCCTTGCTGGTTTGCATCTGCCCTTAGTCATCAGGTGCCACTAGCCCAGGATTTGCTTTCTCACACAGGAGATTCATCTCTGGCCCTGCTGCTGCCTCTTGTTGAGACTTCACCTTCCTTGGCATCTTCATCCCCAGCTCTGCTGTGTGGGTGACCTCAGGGGGTCATGGCATTCTGTAAGAACTTGGGCTGCTATCACAGAACACTATAGACTGGCTGGCTTATAAAGAACAGATATTCATTTCTCACAACTCCGGAGGCTGAAAGTCCAAAATCAAGGCACCTGCCGATTTATTGTCTAGTGAAGGACTACTTCTAGGCTCATAGATGTCCTTTCTCTCTCGCTGTGTCCTCACATGGCAGAGAGTTTTCTGGAGTCTCTTCTTAAAAAGGGCATCAGTCTCATTCATGTGGGTTCCACCTCATGACATAAACCATTCCAAAATATCCACATCCAAATGCTATCACATTGGGCTTAGGTTTTAACATAGGACTTTGGGAGGGGGACACAGCCAGTCTCTAATGCAAGCCAGGAGGGAGCAGCTCAGAGGCCTGCTTTGCTTATATTGTGTGGCCTGGGTAGGCAGACCCCTTTCCTCCACCCCTTTTAAGGTAATATGAAAGCCAACCATATCATATGCATGTTATCTAACTTGCAGACATTCAAATTTAAAATGTACTTTTATGAAAGCTTTCAAAATTACTAATCTTTCCATTTAAACAAAATTGGGGACCCTAAATTGAACATCCCCTGACCCACAACCTGCTGTTTTACTAGTAAATTATATTCTGCAATTTTGTAGGCCTTTTGGTATCTTAACCATTGTCAGCATTCATCCAGCTTAGTTCATTCTTTCTACTTTATTTCAATAGAATAATGCATTTTCACATTGGTCCTTATGGTCATTAAAATGTGAAATATCAGTATCTGTCCAGGCCAGTGGAGCACAGTGGATAAAGCATCAACTGGGAATGCTAGGTTTCTAGTCTGAAACCTTGAGATCACTGGCTCTGAGTGTGGGCTTGTCAGTGTGGGGTTGGTGGCTTGAGTGGAGAATTGTCCACACGATCTCAAAGCTCACCAGGTTGAGCCCAAAGGTCACTGGCTTGAGCAAGGAGACAACGACTTGGCTCTAGTCAAGGCATGCATGGGAAGGTCAATGTACAACTAAAGTGAAACCAGTTACCAGTTGATGCTTCTCACCCTCTCTCCTCTCTCTCAGAAGCAATCAATGCACAACTAAAAGGAAAGCAACTGTGAGTTGTTGCTTCTCACCCTTTCTCTCCTTTACTGTCTCTCTCTCAGACTCTTTCTCTCTAAATAAATAAATAAATAAACAAATAAATAAATAAAAGAAAATGTCAGGCATCTGGTTCTTACCTGTTCCAAATGAATCCAGATGTTCACCTACTGAGAGAGTGCTGTTTTTTTCCCTCCTTTTTTTCTATCATAGATTTAACTTTGGAGAATAAATGTGGAACAATTCTATGGGGACTATTGGTCACAGATGGCTGAGTGACAATACATCCTGAAGTTGAGAGGCAGTCCTTCTGGATTGCTGCACTTGAACTGATTTTAATAACTTAAAATACTCTGCCCTCCATCATTCAAGTAAACAGGTATTTCGTATTTATTTCTTCTTTCTAAAAGATGTGCTTTTAGCTTACGACAGCTTTGTTTTGTTCCTATTCTGGCATTTCTTCTCGGAATTGACTCTTTCCCTCCAGGCCATGAGAGGATTCAGTTCCTTCCGTCTGTGAAAAAGAAAACCTCTCTTCTGACCAGAAACTTTCTCTTGTTTTCCTGGACTGAGTTTTCATAATGCCTTTTCTCTTATTCATCATCATATTTGGCACACGGCAGTCCATGCAATTATAAATAAATTCATCTGAGCTCCTTAGAGGCAGGGACTGTTTCTTATCAATCATTGCATCTCCATGGCTTAGCTGAGTGCCTGGTATACAATAGGTGCTCAATAAAAAATGAAGGATAAATTTTTAAGTAAGAGATTTATATCAACTCTTTTTTTTCTTTTTTGATCAGTAAAGGATAAAATGTTTTAAACTATTTACAAGCAAAGGGAAGTTATACATTCTTAATTCTCAGAAGTAGATCACAACTAAGTGCTGTTTTATTACATTGGAGAGTTTAAAATAGATTTTCTTGTGCTAATTATGTTAAAACAGGGCCCAAAATAGAATCTGATGGCAGACTCAAGTTAAGGTAATTCACCGAAAAGAAGGTGGATGTTTTATAAAATGACTCTAGAAAAGGGTGATCAGGGTGCAGAGAAATTTCAAGAGATAGGGCAGTGTCTTCAGGCTAGTATCAGCGGGGTTGTGGCCACCTCCAGGAACAAAGGGAAGAGTGAAGATAGGGATACAAGGAGAAAATCATGTGTTTTGAGGAAAACTGTGACATCTGTCCAGAGGCATGATCATCCTGAGGTAACCACTTCCCTCTCTCTCTTTAATCTGCAGTGGCTTCTAAATGGCCAATCCAACAGCAAGCCACAGAGCAAGCAGACAGGTTGCTTTGGTCCTTACAGGGTGACTTACCATTGTATACATGGAGAGGATGGAGAGTTGATGTAGGATATGGTAATCATTACTTATAGGTACTTTCTCTGTGAAATATTCACACTGCTTAAAGAAAGCCAGAATCAGCAAGAAAATGCCCACTGTAGTAGTGTTTAATTTGTTTTTTTTGTTTTGTTTTTTTCAGAGAGAAAAAGAGAGAGAGCTGGACAGAAAGGAACAGGAAGGAAGAGAGATAAGAAGCATCAACTCATAGTTGTTGTAGTACCTTAGTTATTTATTGATTGCTTTCTCATATGGGCCTTGACTGGGGGGGACGCGGGGGGCTGCAGCCAAGCCAGTGACCCCTTGCTCAAGCCAGCGACCTTGGGCTCAGACTAGCGACCATGGGGTCATGTCTATGATCCTCCGCTCAAGCTGGCAACCCTGCACTCAAGTCAGCAAACCTGGGTTTTGAACCTGGGTCCTCAGCAGCCCAGGCCAACACTCGATCCACTGTGCCACCACCTCATCAAGCTATATTTGGTTTTATTTAAGTGAAGGTGAAGCAATCTTGACCTTAAGAAAATGCAAAGGGAGACAGGAAACAATGAGCCCATGAAAGCCTTCACTTGAGCAATATTATCTGCAATGTGGGTGAATTGAGTTCCAGAGATTGCATTGCTTTTGACTTCTGGTCCACCTCATATAGAGTTCAGGGCCACATTTGCACTAATAAGATATGTCATCTCATAAGGAATACATTTTTCCATTTACTAAAATGATTTCTCCAACTGGGTTCACTGTACTTTGCTTGCAACATGCAATCTTTTCAAATACAGTATTATATTACCTTAGTATACCTTCTTCGATTTAAATTTGAGTAAATGATGCTGTGAAAATTCTCTTTATGCTCTGTGTTGAACTTAAATAGATAACAATTTTCACAAATCTGGCTAAAAGAAATATTGAGTTCTAAATAAATTTGAGAATAGAAGATTTTATACATATTGATTTAATAAAACCACAGATATGAAGCATATATTTGATACTTACCTGAAATTGGCATGCTGACATAGCAAATTAATATCTTTAAAGTATGTGTAAACAGAAAATACAGGTTAGTATTCTGAAAAATATGCCAATGGCCTTCAAACAAGGAAACACCTATCTCAGGCAGTGGATCACTAGACCATTTACAACATGGAAGACTAAAACTTGAATGTCATTGGGAACATTGTAGCCTGTAATCAAAAAATGCAACATATTTAAATTGAAAAAATCTGAAGTCCTTTCAAAAAATCAATTTAGTATAGCTGGCAAGTCAATCAAATATATTTTAAGTAAAGCTTCATGAAGTGAGAAAGTATTGTCAGTTTCTGTGGTTTTGTCACAGTTGGATAAGAAGAAACTGTTTTCACTAAATAAGTAACTCATTTAGGTAACAGCACATTTCGATTCAGCACATCAACACTTTTATATGCTTTGAATGTAAGTACAATGCTTAGCCTTCTAAGTACATAGTTATTAAAGCAAATACAAACATGTAAGACAGAGCGTTATTTATTTATTTATTTATTTACTTAAGTTTATTGTGTTTACATAGATTCAAGTGTCCCACCAAGTACATCCTCCCCACCCCCGTGTTCCCCTCAACATCCCCCTTGCCCGCTCCCCCCATGCCGTCCTCCCTTCTCTCAAGGACTTGCTTTTCTGTTCTCTATAATGCTGTGTTATATGTATATAATTTCACCAATCTCTTTCTCTTCTCTGATCCCATCCAGAGTTGAGACATAGTTTCAACTAAACTAAGGGCACTGAGAAAGGGGACAGTACAGTATAATGAAAATCATCTAGCCAGAGGGAAATGTAGGGTTGAATCACTACTATTTCCCTTTGAATTTGAAGTGGTGGTAAATAGCTTGGGTTCTGGGGCTTGAACACCATCATTCAAATACAAGTTCTATCACCTTAATAGTCATGTGAGCTCAGGAAAATTACTTAGCCTTTCTGTGCTTTGGTTTTCTTATATGTAAAGTGAGGATCCTGAAATACCTACTAAATAGCATTATAATGGACCTTAAAGTTAATATATGTAAAGTTCTATAGTGCATGGTATATATTAGTGTTATGTTAGTATTAGCTGCTATTATTAATTGTTGAGTTAAATACTGGTTTGTTCACTGACTTAAGTGACTTTGCGTAGGCTAATCTCAACACGGTTCAATTTAATTAATATCAAAATACGCTAAGGAGAGCTTCTGCTCAAATACTAGGCCTGTGATAAATACCATAAATACATAGTAAAAGAGACATAGTGCCAGATATCATGAAGCTCACAGTCAAGTAGGTAATAATGATAGTCAGATGAGTAAACTACTATCTTTTCAATGATTCTAACTCCAAAATCATCTTGTAAGTCTTGTGTTTCTCCCAATTATCAAAGATGTCCCATCTTATTCTTCAAGTCCTAGAAATACCATCAAGTTTTGAAGATCTGGGTCAATAATCCTGAATTGTATCCCAAGAAAGGCACAAGGCACATCACCTCAAGTGGAGTGTGGGCAACGTGAGATTCCACATCTCAATTCCCCCTTCTGCATTCCCTCAGAAAAGTTGGAAAGGTACAGTCAAGGGTTATTTATCATATAATTAATTTTTTTCTTTTTCTTTTTTAAAAATTATTTTAGTAAGAGAGAGGAAGGGAGAAAGAGAGAGAGAGAGAGAAAGAGAGAGATTGATCTGTTCTTGTATGTGCCCTGACCAGGGATTGAACCAGCAACCTCTGTGCTTCAGGTCAACACTCCTACCACCTGAGCTATATTTATTTTTACATTTTTCTTGTGGTAAAGACAACTCTATGAATGAGAGTGCCGTATGTTTACAGGTAAGAGGTGAAGCTTACAGGTTAATGGTAAATTTTCCTGTGTCCTCATCCTTCAATATCACCATATTTTTCTCTGCATAAGACGCACCTGAACATAAGACACACCTAACCTAGGATTTGAAGGAGGAAAATTAAAAAAAAAAAATGTACCAAATGGTGTGCTAGAATATTTAATAAAATATCGTATTTTTTGTCCCATAAGACACACGGGCATTTTCCCCTCCACTTTTGGGGGAAAAAGTGCGTCTTGTGGAGAGAAAGGTACAGTACTTTCCATTGTGACCGCTGGTATCAATGTTGAGTAAATTCATGAGTATTTCCTGTACTGTGTTTATGTGTGTGTTTGTGTTTAAGGTAAGATGTATATCAAACAAAATTTGTCATTTTTACCACTTATATATGTACAATTCATTGGCATTAATATATTCACAATGTTCCTGTAGGACATATTTGCACATTCTAGTTTTTATATATTTTATTTTATGATACTTCTATGGGTATAATTAAAAAATACAGATCTTTCCTAAGTATTAGTGTAATGACTTTACACAATATAAACTCAAAACAAGATCTAGAATATTATCATCATCTAAAGAGTTCTCATGTGTCTGAATTCTACCATTAGAAGTTAATTGTAACCTCTCTAGAACTTCATATAAATGAAATCATAAAGTATCTATTCTTTTATATCTGGCTGTTTAAATTCATAAGTAATATTTTTAATTGAATTTTATTTGGGTGACATTGGTTAACATAATTTTACAGGTTTTATAATTATACATTAAAATTGTGTCCAATTTCCATAACACAATCTTTTTACACCATATTTTGTGTTCACCCCCTCAAATTTTTATTTTTAAATCATGTTATCTTTTTCAAAAATTTCAAAGATTTTCATAAAAGGTAAAACAAAATGTTTTCATTTATCCCCCCTATGCCCTCTTTCACCTCGCCCTGTTCTGGCAATCACTACAGTTGTCTGTGTCCATAAATTTTTTCTTTGGTGATTTTTTTTTTTGCTCTATTCCTATACCTCCCTCACCTAACATTTTCTTTTTCTTTTCTTTTCTTTTCTTTCTTTCTTCCTTTCTTTCTTTTTAGATTTTACTTATTGATTTTTTAGAGAAAGAGAGACACAGAGAGAGAGAGAGAGAGAGAGAGAGAGAGAGGAATAAAAAGAGGGGAGAGAAGAAGGATGCATCAACTTGTAGTAGTTGCTTACTGTATGTGCCTTGACAAGGCAAGCCCAGGGCTTTGAACTGGTGACCTCAGCATTCCATATGGACATTTTATCCACTGTGCCACCACAGATGAGGCAACACTGTTATTTTTTGAGGTTCATTTATGCTGTTGTACATTTTAGTAGTTTATATGTTTTCATTACTGAATAGTATTCTATGGTGCTAATAAAAGCACAGTATGTTTCCCCATTCTTTTGATAGCTTGTTTCCAGATTTTGGCCACTACTAATAAAGCTGCTCTCATGATGATTGTTTTCTGTTTGTTTGGGTTTTTTTACATAAATATACTGGGGGAAAGTTGGTGGGATACAGAGTATAAATATTTAATGTTGTAGGAAATTACCAAAGTGGTCATCAAATTTTACACTCCTATTGGCAATGTGTCAACATTGTAATTATTTTTATTCTCACAAACACAGGAGGTTGCCAGTCTTTTAAATCTGAGTCATTCTGTTGAATGAGTACTTGTATCACATCTCATGTTTTAATTTTAATATCCCTGATTATTAAGGACTTGGAGAACCTTCTTAAATGCTTATTGACCATTGGTGTAATATTTTTTGTGAAGTGTCTGTTGCTGTTAAAAATTTGAGTTGTTTATATTTTTATTGTTGATTTGTGGAAATTTCTTAAATATTCTGAGCACGAGTTCTTTCCAGATAAATGTGTTGAGAATGTATTTTCCAAGCCAAGGCTTCTATACTTATTTTATTAATGGTATCCTTTGATAAAAAAATTTTTAATTTTAATAAGATCCAAATAATCTTACTGTTTATGGCTAACACTTTTAATTTAAAATATTTTACTATATTTGATTGTGAACATGTTTTCTTATGTTTTACTCCATTATATTTTTAGACTTTTAGTTTTTTGTTTATCATTTTTCTCAAAAGAAATTTTATGTATGGAGTGACAATTATATCAGCGCTATTTCTTGAAAAGGGTTTTACTTTCCTCTTGAATTGTCTTGTTCTTTTATAAAAAATCATTTGACCCTACATGTGTGGATACATTTTGTACTCTCTATTCTGGTTCATTAATCTATTCTTATGGTCTATGGTACAATCTACATTAATTAACAAAATAACTAATATTAGTAGCTCTTTTGAAATAAAGTAGTGTAATTCCTCCATCCTTGTTTACTACTTTAAGTATTTCTTTCCTATTCCATCTTTGTGTTTCCATATAAATTGTAGAAACAGCTTGCTCATATATTCAAAAAAGCCTCGTGAAATTTTAATTACAATTGTGTTGAATTTAAAGGTCAATTAATAGAGAATAGATAATTTAATAAGACATAAAATCAACTTGATCTATTTCTCATTCATGGTGGCCAAGAATGGAGACAACCAAAGAGTCCTTCAATAGAGGATTAAATGAAGAAGATGTGGTACATATATACTATGGAATACTACTCAGCCATAAGGGAAGATGAAATCCTGCCACTTACTACAACATGAATAGACCTTGAGAATACTATCAAATACGTCAGTCAGAAAAAGCTAAGAAGCATATAATATCACTCATGTTGGCTGTGAAACTGAAACTCATAGACACAGACAACAGTAGGATGGTTACCAGAGGGAAGGAGGTGGAGAGTAGTAAAGGGTAAAAGGGGACAAATACATAGTGACCAAAGATGACTGAGCTTTAGGTGGTAGGCAAACAATACAATACACAGATCATGTATAATAAAAATGTACACTTGAAACCTCCATGACATTGACCAATGTCATCTCAATAAATCTAATAATAAATATTTCTCTATTGTTTAGATGTTTTATTTCTATCAACAGTAATTTTACTTTTCTATTTAGAGATCTGCTATATATTTTGTTAGAGTAACTCTTAGGTATTTGATTTTTTAAAATTTTATTTCTAAATAATATTATATTTTCATATTTTATTTTCCCATTATTTGTTGCTATTATATAGAAATACAACTGATTTTTTTTTAAGTGAGAGGAGGGGAGATAGACAGACTCCTGCATGTGCCCTGACTGGGATCCACCAAGCAAGCCCTGTCTGGGGCTGTTGCTCAAATCAACTGAGCTATTTTTATCATCAGAGGCTGAGCTCTAACCAACTGAGCTATCCTGAGCACCTGGGGTCATGGTCAAACCATTCTAGCCACTAGCTGTGGGAGGGGAAGAGATTTTGTGTGTGTGTATGGGAACGTTTATGGTGACATAACACATTTTCATAAATATTGGTTGCTTAATCCTTGTGTCAATTTTGATAGGTGGTGTTTTGAAAAGAATTATTCCACTTTATATTAATTCTCATATTAATTGACAAAATGTTATTTACAACATACCATTAATCCGTTAAGTATGAATTTATTTAAATATTTTTATAAGCATGGCATATTTCCCCTTTTCATTACTGATATTAATAATTTATGCTTTTATTCTTGATCAATATTGATAGAGGCATATCTATTTTATTGGTCTTCTCAAAAAACTTTATTTTCACTTTTTGATGTTCTTTATTATTAATCTACTTCTTGCTCTGTGAGTTTGCACTCTTAAATTATGTTTTCCTTGTTAAGTTATTTTGTTCTTTTTGTCTTAGCCTTTTGATGTAAAGAGTGGCTCGATTTTATCTCTTGGCCTGAAAAACCTTAAAATGTTTCCTGATTCTTATTTTATTTTATGACTTTTGCTTTGTATTGCCAGCTTTCTTCCTTTTAGCTTTTTAATTCTGCTAATCCATAACCTTCTGGCTTCATTCTTTCTGATGAGAAATTAACAATTATTTTAGTTGTTTTTCTCTAGCCTTTTATGAAAGCTGAGACTATGAATTTAAAATAGTTTTATCTAAATGAATAAGTTTCTAGAAATATATAATTTTCCAAGACTGAATTATGAAAAGTAGAAATCAGCAAGATCAGTTACTATTAAAGAGATTGAATCAGTAATCTAAAACCTCCCAACAAAGCCAGGACCAGTAAAGCCAGAATGAGATAGATTTACTAGTATATTCTATCACACATTAAAAAAAAAAATAGTACCAATTTTTTCCATGTCTTTCTAAAAATGGAAAGTGAGAGAAGACTTTCAAACTCATTTTATGAGGCCAACATTAATCAGAAAGCTAAATCAAACAAGAACACCACAAGAAGAGAAAATTACAGGCCAATGTCCATAATGAACATAGATGCAAAGTTACTGCACAAAATGTTTGCAAACCAAATTCAAAAATGCATTAAAAGGATCATGTATCATGATCGAGTGAGATTCATTCTAGGGATACAAGTATGGTTCAACATCCAGAAATCAATTAATGTGATAGAACACATTAATAAAATAAAAAAATAAAAGTTATATGATCCTCTCAACTCAGTACGGTGTTACTTAACAATGGGGATACATTCTGATATTTGTGTCTTTAGGTGTTTGTCATCATGCAAACATCAAATGAGAGCACTCACACATCTAAGATGTATGGTAGAGGTTAGTCATCTTATACTACAGCTCTAAATAGCATGTTACTGTACAAAAAAAATGAGATTAAATCAATACAAGAGAAAATGAAACAATCCAGAGACATGATAAACATGACAGTGATTTACAGCAATTTTTTATAAGTAAAAATAGTATAATCTAGTGATAAGAAGCACAGTATAGTAAATATAAAAACCAGTAACAAAGCTATTTATTTTCATGATCAAGAATTATGACCTTTACATAACAGAATATACTATATTTTTAAATGACAGTCAGTGTCGTAGGTTTATACCAGAATCATCACAATCACATGAGTAATTCATTGTGTTATATTGCTATGATGTATACAATAGCACTAGATGATTAGAATTTTCCAGCTCTATTATAAACTTATGGGACCACAGTCTTACATGTGGTGCATCATTGACCTAAATGCCATTATGCAGTTCATGACTGTAGAGTTAGAAAAAAATATTGACAAAATTCAACATTCATTTATGACAAAATCTCTCAACCAAGTGGGTATGGAAAGACCGTACTTCAACATAATAAAGGCCATATATAACAAGTCCACAGCTTACATCATACTAAATGGTGAAAAGCTGAAAGCTTTTTCTCTAATCAGGAATAAGAATAGGATGTTGACTCTTACTTTTATTGAATATAGTACTGGAAGTCTTAGAGAGCAATGAATCAAAAAAGTAAATAAATAAAAAGGAAGAAGTAAAACTGTCATTATTTGTAGATGACATGATATTATATATAGAATACCTGATATGCCCCACCAAAAAACTTTCTGAATTAGTAAAGAAATTTAGTAAATTTTGTAAGACACAATCAATTTGTAAAAATCTGTTGTGTTTCTTTACAATGATAATGAACTCTCAGAAGGATAAATTAAGAAAACAATCCCATTTGCAATTGTATAAAAAAAGAATAAAATACCTAAAAATAAATTTAACTAACAATGTGAAATACCTGTGCAGTGATATCCAGAAGACACTGATAAAGTAACTGAAGAAAGTACAAATAAAAAGATAGATATTTTGTGCTCATGGGTCAGAAGAATTAATATTGTCAAAATGTCCATATTACCTAGAAAATTATACAGGTGCAGTGCAATCCATATCAAAATTTCATTGGCATTTTTTACAGGAAGAGAACACACAATCCTGAAATTTGTATGGGACCACTAAAGACTACAAACAGCAAAAGCAATTTTGAGAAAGAGGAACAAAGCTGGAGGCATCCTGGTCCCTGATTTCAAAGCTTTAGTAATCAAAAGCTTTGAAATCAGGGACCAGTATTGTATGCCAGTATTGTACTGGCATAAAAAGCATAGATCAATGGAACAGAAGAGAGCCTAGAAATAAATTGACACCTATATGTTTAATTTACAACAAAGAAGTTACATAATGAAGAAAAATCTGTCTTTTCACAAATGATGTTGTATAAAATGAACAGGGCACATGTAAAAGAATAAAACATAAATATTAACTCAAAATAAACACCGAAGGTAAAGCCTAAAACCCTAAAATTCCCAGAAGAAAACATAGAAAGTAAGTTTCATGACAATGGTCTTGGTAATAGTTTTCTTGGATTTGAAACTAAAAGCAAAGGAAACAAAACAAACAGAAAAAGTAGAACTACATTACATTATAAAGCTCTTGCATAGTGAAGAAATCACTAAAAAATGAAAAGACAACCTACTGAATATGAGAAAATATTTGCAAATCATATATATGATAAGGGGTTTATATAAAAAATTGAAAGACCTATACAATTCAACAGCAAAGCAACAAACAATTTTATTAAAAAATGGGTTGAATATCTGAACAGACATTTTATTTCCAAAGATCTACAGATGGCCAATAGTTATATGAAAAGATGCTTAACACTGATCATCAGGGAAATGCAAATCAAAATCCCAGCAATTCCACTTCTGGGTATTTAGTCAAAGAAAATAAAAACAACTTGAAAAGTATATGCAACCACATGTTCATTGCAGTATTTTTTACAGTAGTCAAGATATGAAAACGACCTGAGAGTCTATTGGTATATTAACAGACACAGAAAATGTTTGTGTGTTTAATATATATATTACACACAATGAAATACTATTCAGACATGAAAAGAATGTAACCTTGCCATTGGTGAAAAGTGGATGGATCTTTTAGGACATTATACTAAGTGACATAAGTGATACAGAAAAAGAAAAAATATGATCAAATTCATATGTGAACTCTAAATAAAAACAAAACAAAATACAATGAAGCCCATAGACACAGAAAACAGATTTGTTGACAGAGGCAGGAGGGGGCAGGGTGGGAGAAATGGGTTAAGAGGTCAAAAGGTACAAACTTCCAGTTATAAAATAAATTAATTACAAGGATGTAATGTACTGCATAGTGAGTATAGTTGATAATACTGTATTGCATATTTGAAAGTATCTAAGAGAGCTCTTAAACGTGCTCATCACAGGAAAAAAATACATTTTTGTACAGTGAAAGATGTTGACTAAACTTACTGTTGTGATCAATTCACAATATATATAAATATTAAATCATTATATTGTACAACTGAAACTAATATGTTACATGTCATCTATACCTCAATTTAAAAAAAGGAAAAAAATCTTCTTTTCTAAAACAAGCATGTACCACAAATTTTACTGATTATTTTTTATCATTTAAATATTTTAGTAATTTTATTACAATTTTTTTTCTGACCCATGGTTACTTAGAAGTTACTCTTTAGTTCCCAAATGTTTGCGGTTAAGAAGCATATTTTTAAAGACTTTGTTTTGATATTATTGTTACCAGAAAATTGCTTGGTATGATTCAAACTTTTGAACATTTTTGATGGATATTTTTGGATGCCTATAGAGTTCTAGATAAAGATTGGCAAATTATGACCCAGAGGCTAAATCCAGTCCTTGGCCTGTTTTAATATGGCTCATGAACTAAGAATAGCTAGCTCCAACACTCTTAAATGTAAAATGTATAAAAGACTATTTTTTGTGCAACAGGCATTTGTACAAGTGCATGATATGCATTAAGATTTTTAGTCCTCACAATAATGCCAGAGATAAGTGCTATTTTTCATATTGGAAACACTGTTAAAGTACAGCATTTGCTATCGGTCTCTGATACTCTTTATCAAGTCAAGATAATTTCTTTCTATTCTGAATGGGTGATGAATTCACTCAGAAACCTTTTTGCATCCATGTAGGTTATTATATTAATATAGTAAATTATACTGAGGTATTTTTGTATTCCTAGGACAAACTCATTTGATCTTGCTGTTAGTTGCTTAATTTTACCTTTATTTGTTTGTGTATTTTAGATAAGTGTATGGTTTGTTTTTTTAAAAAAAATATTTAGAAAATTAAATTTAACAGAGTGAAATTAATCAATAAGAGTATATACATTTCAGGCAAAAATTTCTATAGCATTTGAACTGTTGTTTATGTTGTGTACCTGTCACCCAAAGTCAAATTATTTTCTTTCATTGTATACTTGTCCCTCTTTACTCCCCTTTCCTCCCTCTCTTCTCCCACAACCCTTTCCCCTAGTAACCATTCCAATGTATGGTATTTTTTAGCTGCTTAATTATGATCAAAATTATACAGACATCTATGAATAAGCTGGATTCTGACTCTTATATTTTCATTATGTTTATATTATGACAACCTTTAATAAATATTTTCTTTTACATTGCCTCATCAATCAACAGATGATGCATGCATTTAACCTATTAACTATTTTTGTCTAATTTGTCAGCTAAAACAAAATATTACAACTGGGCCTGACAAGCTGGTGGTGCAGTGGATAGAGCATCAGACTGGGACACGGAGAACCCAGGTTCGAAACCTCCAGTTCTCTGGCTTGAGCGCAGGCTCATCCAGCTTGAGTGTTGGCTCTTCAGCTTGAGCACAAGGTTTCTGGCTTGAGTGTGGGATCATAGACATGACCTCATGGTCACTGGTTTGAGCCTAAAGGTCACTGACTTGAGCCCAGGGTTGCTGACTAGAGCAAGGGGTCACTGGCTCATCTTGAGTCCCCCTGGTCAAGCCATATATGAGAAAGCAATCAATGAACAACTAAGGTGCCGCAAGGAAGAATTGATGCTTCTCATCTCTCTCTCTTCTTGTCTGTCAGTCCCTTTCTGTCCCTCTGTTTGACTCTGTCTCTGTCAAAGAAAAAAATGTGTGTATATATATATATATTACAACTTGTATTTTTGCAAGTTGGGAAGTCCAAGATCAAGGTGCCAGCATGGCCATGTTTTAACAAGGGCTCCCTTGCAGGTTGCAGATTTCTCATTGTATTCTCACATGGTGGAAGAGGTTAGGGAGCTGGTAGGATCTTTTATATAAGAGCACTGATCCCATTTGTGAAGACTCCAGCCTCATGACTTAACCACATTCCAAAGGCCCTACCTCTTTTTTGGGCCACATCTCTTAATATCAACACTGTGTTTAAGATTTCAACATGTGAATTTCAGATGGGCACAAACATTCAGACAATAGCATTATTAACAGATTATTTAACAGATTACCCTGTGCCTTTTAAAGAAACACTAATATTAGAAGCTTGACTTCCTAGTCTATTTCTGCATAGCTTTAAGAAATGTTCTACCTCACTCATGTAGCTTTTGCTAGAGCACACCCTGAGAACATGGAGGTTTCATGTTCCTTTCTCTCTGTGTATTCTTAGTTTCTAACATAGTGTGTGGCAAGTAGTAAAAGCTCACTAAATATTTGAGTAACAGATGAGGTTACTATGGCTTGGGAGAAAAGATTGATTTTATTTCTCATTATAGACTAGTTCTCATCCTATGTGCGTCCATACATTTCTTTATGATCTTCTCTTTCAATGACAAAGAAACCTAGAAGTGAAGCCGAAGTCTGGTTGTAAGGAATTGTTACCCAGGGAGAATATGCTCACACAATAGTGCTCTTCTGTTACAATGGAAGCATCAGTGATTTTTATTTCTAGATTTCCATGTTTTGATTAGGGAAGAGATACTGAATAAGCCATTAGATGTGTCACTAGTGCACTTCTTTGGGTGGCCTTTTTTATTTAAGGCAGATTTTTCAATGTCAAGTCATCAAATGATAAGCATATGGTTTTATTATTAGTTTTCCCTGGACTCCAGTTTATATATGACAAAAATCTGCCAGTAGTATTTTTTGAGCCAAAGAGTCTCTGTAATCTATAAATTTAAATATTATCTTTAATGTAATATATGCTTCCTGTAGATAGAAAAGATGTTCTTATTCACATTGGTAAAGTTGCCCTAGATTATGATTTTTAGTGTCATTTTTTTAAATAAAATTTTTAAATTTTCTTTCATCTCATCATTGAAAGCTTTATTTTTAGGACTGAAGATTTGATTCCAACAGGATATGTTTAGAACTCTCATGTACTGGCTTTCTGAAAGCATTGAGTTTCATCTTATTAAGGAAGTATAAACAGGTTATAGCTCAGAAACAGGTGCTAGAACACTCAGCACTTTGAAGTTCACCATGATGTCTTCCAGCAGTGCACAGCAGACTGTTCACATGTAATCACAAATAATGCTGAATTAAAATCCCACACATTTCCATGGTTTTACCCTCTTTGTTTGTTAGCAGCCAGTGCACAATGTAAATTACATTCATATGTGAAATAAAATTTTGTCAACATATTTTAAGAATAAAACCACTAGTGAAACTAAGCAGAGGAGATATTCAAAAGGTTTTCACAAATAAAATGTTACTTGCAATTTAGGGCAAGTATGCTTTATAAACATTTAACAATATTTACTGAGCAAATACTGTGAGCCATATGTTTTTTAAGGTCTAAGAGTAAGATTGTGAACATGACAGGCAAGATCCCACATCTCTTAGAACTTACATTCTGAAGAAGTGAGAGGGGCAACAAGCCAACCAACTAACCAAGTCTTTCTAGTTATTAATAACTGTCATAGAGAAAACAATACAACATGTCCAAGAGAGTAAGTCAGGAATGGGATCATGGGAGAGTGTGGGATAGTTGGAGTGACAGCACTGGTTTTTTTTTTTAACCCTTGTTACCCTATAGCATTTACAAGCAATTTACTGATGTTACAACATCCTACATATAAAAAATGAATTACATTTCTAAAAAGTAATAACATTTTACCACATAGACATCTTATAACCAATCCATAGTTCAATTTTCCCTATTATTCCCCAATGTTTTTCAGTATGTTTGCATGAACATTATTGAATCTAGGGCCATATGTTGTATCTGATTGTCATATCTAAGTCTCTTTTGATGAAAAACAACTTAATGACACAGGAATTTGACCTGTTGGACACTGTCTTATTTTTTCCTCACAGTGTCATTTAACTTTATAACTCAATACCTTGCATTTATTGTAACCTAAAATTAGTTTTCAAGTCTTGATTATATACTAAATATTTTTAGGTAGCATCATAGTGATGCATATTTTATACTGTATTATATCTGGAAGAACATGATATTGTTTGTCCTATTATCTTCGAAACTAAAAATTGGCCACCATATTAGGATGAAGATAGCCTTGTCCCTTTATTACACTTAAAATTTTTTGCAACCAGGAAATTATGTGGTGTGCTTTGGCATCGCATATACATCCAGTTTTTAATTAACTATTGTGTGATGGTTTTAAAATAAGTTTATAATCCTTGTCTGAATACATAACTTTATTGGACATTGCCAATAACAAGTATTTTCTAATTTTATCCTTTTTCTATGATAATTAGCTGGCATTCTTATGTAAACTATAGTTTTCCCTTATAAACTTGGGATATAAGGTTACTCTGAAGTACAATTCTTATAAAAAAGACCGAAAAAAAATTTAATATTTTAATTTTTTTCAAATATTTTATTTATTCATTTTTAGAGAGGGGAGAAGGGGAGAATGAGAGAGAGAGAGAGAGAGAGAGAAAGAAAGGAGGAGCAGGAATCATCAACTCCCATATGTGCCTTGACCAGGTAAGCCTGGGGCCTTGAACTGAGGATAAATTGATGTTTTATCCCAGCGGTTCTTAACCTTTTTTGAGGTACCAAACCCACCAGTTTCATATGCGCATTCACCGAACCCTTTTTTAGTGATAAATAAAATATGATTTTTTTTTTCCAAATTTAGTTTTGCTGGTGCAAGACTAGAGTTGCTCAACTTGGCATTGCATATCATGCAGATAGGATGCTGACTCCCATCCCATTTCGTGATACATGTGAATCCATGTTATACATACTCGTCTGACCACTTTCTTTTTTTGCTTGACATATTTAGTATGGATTAAAATATTAAGAAAGAAAACACACGACATACAACTATGACAGCCGTTGACTACTGTGCGCACTAAATTCCCCGCAGCACTGGTTGGCCAAGCAATGTAACGTGATCCTCTGTAGCAAGTTATGGCCAAGCGGGGCGTGTCATCATGACTTTACACAAGTGTGTCTTTACCTCTGCGGCAGAGGCTTCTCAGAACCTCTGAGACTGACTCATCGAACCCCTAGGCATCCAAATTAGGAAAGAAAGAAATCAAGTTGTTACTATTTGAAGACCATATGATTTTGTATATACTGTAATAAATCCCAAAGACAAACAAAAGACTGTTAAAACTAATAAACAGTTTCAATAAAGTTGCAGGATATAAAATCAGTATACAGAAATCAATTGCATTTTTATACAGTAATAATGAAACACCTGCAAAAAATGGAAGAGAAACATCCCATTCATGCTATCATGATAGCATCAAAAACAATAAAACTTGGGAATAAATTTAACCAAGAACGTGAAAGGTCTATGCAACGAAAACTGTAAGACTTTACTGAGAGAAATCAAAGAAGACATAAGAAAATTGAAAAACACCTGTGTTCAGTTATCAGAAGAGTGTTCAGTTATCAGAAGAATGTTGTTATAATGACCCAAATCATCTATAAATTTGACACAATCCCAGCAAAATACTAAAGTAATTATTTACAGAAATAGAAAACAAATTCTAAAAGTTGTATGGGAGAAACTACAAAGGACCCCAAAGAGTCAAAAACAATACAGAGGAAGAAAACAAAGGCAGACAAATTACACTTCCTGATTTCAAATTGTACTACAAAGCTATAGTAATAAAACGGTATGATTCTGGCATTAAAATAGACACACTGACCAAGACAAGAATTAAATCTCTAGGTATATGATCAATAATATTTATCAAGGGAGCCAAGAATAACAAATGGAGAAATGACAGTCTCTTCAATGGTGTTGTGAAATGAGATAAACATATATAGAACAATGAAACTGAATCAATACTATGAAACATCTATAAGAAGACATAGGAAAGAAACTCCTTTACATTGATATTAGCAATGATTTTCTTGCTATCACACCAAAAGCACAAATAACAAAAGCAAAAATCAACAAAAGAGCCTACAGCAAACTTAAAAGCTTCAACACAGCCAAAACAAAACAACCCCCCCCCCAAAACAAAACAATTGTAAAAATGAAAAAGCAATAAACAGAATGGGAGAAAATTTTGGCAAACCATATATCAAATGGGATTAGTATCCAAAATATGTAAAGAACTCATATAACTCAATAGCAAAACATTAAAGAGTCCAATTAAAAAATGAGTAGAGTAACTACATAGGCATTTTCCCAAAGAAGACATCCAAATGGCCAACAAAAAGATATGCAACTCACTAATTATCAGGGAAATACAAAGCAAAACCACAACGAGATATATCTCACTCTTTAGAATGGCTATTATCAAGAAGACAAGACATAAGTGTAGGCTAGTATATGGAGGAAAAGGAACAGTTGAACACTGTGGGGGGAATGTAAATTGGTTCAAGCATTATGGAAAACAATGGGGGTTCCTCAAAAAATTAAAAATGGATCTATCTACAATTTAGCAATTTTATTTCTAGGAATATACCCAAAGGAAAGGAAATCAGGAACCTAAAAGTTTAAGAATACTCACCTTTATTGAAGCATTATTCACAATAACCAAGATATGGAAAGAACCTAAGTGCCCATCAACAGATAAATGGATAAAGAAGATCTCTCTCTCTCTCTCTCTTTCTCTCTCACACACACATACTCACACACACTTACATACAGCACATATTTGTGAATATTCAGTCATGAGAAAGGACATTGTGCCATTTGTGACAACATGGATGAAATAAACATATTATGTTAAATCAGACAGAGAAATATAAGTAGTCTATGATATCATTTATATGTGGAATCTAAAAAAGCCAAACTCATAAGAACAGAGAGTAGAATTGTGGTTGCCATGAGATAAGGAGTAGAGGGATAAATCAGATATGTTGTTAAAGGATACAAATGTGCAATGAGCAGTACATAGGCCTAGAGGTCTAATGCATAATATAGTATAATCATCAACCTTGCTAAGAGACTAGAACTTAATGATTTCAATCACTAAAAGGAAAAAAATAATTATGTAATTTGATGGAGATGCTAATTGCCACTACAGTGTCAATCACATTACAACATAGAAATGTATCAAATCAATATATTATCTGCCTTAAATTTATAGTGTTATATGTCACATATATTTTAATAAAAAATAAAGAGATAGAAAAAAAGATTGATTTTTCAAAGTCATCATTAATATAATGTAAGCACATTTACTAAACGGACTTAGGGGCAGTAAACTATCTTGGCAGACCAATTTCAGCCCACCAGGTATTTTTATAAATAAAGTTTTATTGGAACACAGACATATTCACCATTTAGCATTGTCTCTACTTTCCTGCTACAGTGGCAGAGTGGAGCAGTCTTGACAGAGATGATAGGTCCTCCAAAGTCTAAAATATTTACTCTTCACCTTTTTGGAGAAAAAGTTTACTGACACCTGGTTGGGACCATAACATTTAGGAATTCATGTAACATGACCTTTTTTTGCTTTATTTCATGGGTTCACCTTGCTTTTTATCAACCAAATTATTTGCTGCTACTAAAGAGCAGGAGTGGTGTTTTATACTTGTCTGCATTTTTCATAATGCTCAGGCACACAGCTGAGCATAGAACAGGTAGTCTGTAAACACTTGATTGGTTTGTCCATGAAAATGTACTTTTACAAAAATTTTTTGTGTGCTTTGAACAAAAATATCTGTTAATACAAAGTAATGGAGCATCTGGATACATGTGTATGTTCAGTGCATGGGGATAATATGTGAATGCACTGGATTTATGTGTTGTGAGTAAAGTATATTTTCTGTACCTTTCATATTACATTACAGAGGTGACCCTACATTTCTATCTATTCCACAAGCCTTTTAGAAAATAATAATTTTTTTCCCCACCAACTCACTGAAATAACTCACTGTTACTTGTAGCACAACTAGGTAATATGAGATGACTGTAGAGTGAAATTTCTATGCCAGTAAAGATTCTAACTTTGTAAGGGAAATGTCTGTAGGTCTCAAGGGTTTTTGCTCAGTGTGATGTAGAGATATTGAAAATAATTCCATACAAATCCATAATAAGAGAACAATAAAAATTAGTGCTTAATAAAATTAAGGAAGACTCTCACTGGGCATAAACTAAGAGAACTTACTGAAAGGATAGCAGCTACTACCCACTTTGAACAACCCATGTTACCTTTTCTAAACACAGAGTGCCCAGTGGATTTATAAATTCAATTTCACTAGAATTCAATACAAGAAAAGGCTATACTTTTTGGCAACAGGAATGTTGCAAAAGAAAGAGCTTGGACTTACCTCTACTGGCCTTTCTGTTTCTAGTGGCTTATGTTTCTTGTCATCTTTCTTGACAAAAGGGACAACCAATCATCTGTGGATGGACATTCAGTTGTTTGTATATCATGGTTACTGTTAACAGTGCTGCAATAAGCATATGACCAGGAGAGTACCAATATGTCTCTGAGTTTCTAAATCAATTCTTTTGGATAAATACCCAGAAGTAGGACTGCTGGATTATCTGGTAGTTCTATTTTTAATTTATCTGAAAAAACTCCATACTGTTTTCCATAGTGGCTGTCCCATATTGTATCCTTACCAAAAATGCTCAAAGGTTCCAGTTTCTATATGTCCAGCCAACACTTTTCTTTTGATAACACTGTATTTACTTAAAATTTGTTAAGAGGACAGATCTCATGTTAAGTGTTCTTATTACAATAAAATTATATAAAGTGACAGCTAGAAGTGGGTGTCTATCACTGTGGCTAGTATTTGTTTTACATGTATTATGATTAATATTTGCCTTTGTGCAAATAAGTTAAGATTCAGTTTTGAAGTAGTAAAATTTGTATGGGACTAAAAATCTATTAAATAAATACAATTTCTGTGCAACAAGCAAATTATTTCTTGTGCCATTGCTCATAAATAATGGAGCATTATGAAACAAATGCATAAAGAAATATAGACCTATTAAAGTAAGGCACCATTTGCCTAAGTTTATGCAGTTAGCAGGATTTACTATAACTGCAGTTTTCTATAAATTTAATATGTAGATAATTTAGCAAGCAGTCCACTGCAAACAAAATAGGAGAAATATTAAGTTGTTTCATCTACTTTCCCTGTTAGAGTTATAAACCATTTTAGGCATGTTAATGACTTTTCTAAGTATTTTAATATATTTTATATTTCTTCAAATTTCTGCAAAATTATTCCTGAGTGCTATATATGTCAATATAAATTCATATATATGTATGTGTATATATATATGTGTATGTACAAACATATATATGCATACCTTAAAAAAGGTTCTTAATTTTCAAAGAGACCTTCTTTCTTTCTTTCTTTTTTCTTCTTTTTTAACTCTTGGTTTATAACTCTTATAACTTAGCAACCTAAAGTGGTTCATGGGTTTTGTGCACTGAGACTACAGCTCCTGAGTTAGTTCCATTTTGATAAAATCTGTCATTGATAAAGGAGAGTTCAAGCTTCTCTAAACCAATTAAAATGTTTTCGCCTCAGGAGGTAAATAAAAGCACATGATAGAACTAAAGCAGAGTGGAGAGTGGTAATCAGTATAGCAGTTCAGTATTGAACAATATTGAACACCATAACAATAACAGCTAATAAATCATTCTGAAAGGTACATTGGATAAATTTTTTTTCAAGGACAAATAAAGTATACTCATGAGGATCAAAAGGATGACTGTGATATTTTTATAGTCTATTTTAGGGAGTATTAATGATTTTTTCTAAAGTAAACTTTAAATTTCTTTAATATATGAAACATTCATCAAAATATTCAAAACCTGTCATATTTTTAGCTTCATTATGAACTGAGATGTAAATCAATTTAAAGATTTATGTAATTATATTGGGAACCCTATTTAAATAACTTTAAAGTCTTTACATTTAAAAATACCAGTACTGGCCCTGGTCTGTAGGCTCAGTGGTAGAGTGTCGGCCTGGTGTGTGGAAGTCCTGGGTTCGATTCCTGGCCAGGGCACACAGGAGAAGTGCCTATCTGCTTCTCCGCCTTTCCCCCTCTCCTTTCTCTGTCTCTCTCTTCCTCTCCCATAGACAAGGTTCCATTGGAGTAAAGTTGGCCCGGGCACTGAGGATGGCTCCATGGCCTCTGCCTCAGGTTCTAGAATGGCTCTGGTTGCAAAGAAGCAATGCCCCAGATGGGCAGAGCATCACCCCCTAGTGGGCTTGCCAGGTGGATACTAGTGGGGCACATAAGGGAGTCTGTCTCTGTCTTCCTGCTTCTTACTTCAGAAAAATACAAAATAATAAATACCAGAGCTATTATCATAAAGGATTTTTAGTGTTTAATGCAAAACATAGCGATTAATTTCTCTTTTAAGAATATATTTTCATTTAGTTTGAGAAATTGTAACTGTTAAAATTATTTTTATAATAAAATTAACACTATAGCTTTGTATCTGTCTTTTTTACTGACTCTACCCCACCCCCGTTTTTGGTAAGAATTTCCCAATTATCTCTCTGGCTTAATAAATATGATGCCAGAATTAGAAGCAAATGAGTTTGAGTGAGAATATGAACATAGTGGTTTTTAAGAACCATGTCTGGTTTATTAATTTATCCGTCCATCCATCCACCCATCCACGTGTTCATCCATTCATGTGTTCATGTATTCATCCATCCATCTATTCATCCTTTCATTTAGCCATCCAATATTGTGAGCCTCTGCTATATCAAGCACTTTATATTTTCTGGAAAATTATTTTGATAGCAAACACAGAAGGAAACCCTGAAGCCGACAGTACATTTGGAAGAAACCACATGGTACAAATATTAGTTAATTTATTTTATGTTTGTTGGGAAGCATGTCTACTGGAAAGCAATTACCTTCCTTAACCATATACTTAGCATTGTTATTTAAAAGAAATTTGTTAAAACCACTGTAGCAGTTTTTGCTCAAAGATTTTAATCAATATTTAGAGGTTAAAAATTTGGTACAGAGCTAGCTCTGCAACTTGGTTCAGTTGTGAATTTTTACTAATTAAAACTAGGGGCAATTCTCATAGATGAAGTACAATAGTATTTATAAAAGCCTTACACAACTTTATAGAATGTATAAGAATAGCTGTTCCTCACACCTTTGCCAGTAGTGGCTGTTATTATTCTTTTTATCTTTGCCAACATAATGGGAAAATTTCACCTCTCTTCTAATTAAAGTTTCTTTGATTATTTATGATGGTAATCTTCAGTGTATCCATAGTGGTCACTATTTTAGTATGTTGTATATTTGTGTTCTGATATTTGCTCATTTTTCTATTTGTATATATTTCTTTTATTCTTACTGTTTTGTAAAAGTGTAATACATATATATCCACACTGCTGTTTTATTCAGTGGAGCATGTCTCTTTAATGCAGTGTTGAATCATATACTGAAAAAAAAGCCCTAAGAAATTTCTGCAGATAAACCAGTGAAGAGGACGCATGTACACATTATTGTCAACATAAGCCCTCCATGAAAAGAAAAGGGGAGAAAAAGCAGAATGAAAAGCAGGGAGCTCAACACCCTAGACACTGCAAAAGATTCAGGCATTTGGGATTAAAAGAAAATTTGAAAGGAAGCCTTCTAGGAAGGAGAAGAACAAATGGAATATGAAATAGTTTAAGTGCTAAGGCAATTTGGAAACAATGCTCAGTCTGGCAGAGAAGCCCAAGGTAGCTTGGACAGCTACACAAATTGCTTGCAAGGTTGTCAGGTTGTGCATGGACCCTGGACCTGGAGATTAAGCCACTTGTCTATAATGATAGCAAAGACAAAACCCACACTAAAATAAATAAATAAATAAATAAATAAATAAATAAATAAATAAATAAATAAATCCAGGTGCGGCTATGGAAATCTTAGAATCAAATGAACATGCTCTTTTCAAGTAGCCTGACAGTAATCACTTATATTGAAAATATGTAAAATTTGTTTATTATAATTTTATATATACATCAGTTTAATTGTTTATATGCTCAAATTTATTAATATTTATAAATTCATCTTTTTTGTTATTGATGTTATGTTTAGAAAATTGTACCCACAATATACATACCTATTTGTATTTTACTCTAATAAAATATAATTTAAATTTTTATATTTAACTTTTTACTTCCTGGAAAATGATGGCAGTTTGTTATGCCAGATGAGGGACAGTCTTTATTTTTAGTATTTGGTCATCCAGTCTCTCAAAGTATAGGGTCATCATTATAAATAAACTTTTAAAATAACTTTATATGTACAGAGAGATTTCAAGATGGCAACATAAGGCAGATGCATAGATGGCCACCTCCCATGACCAACCTAGATTACAAGTTAATTTAAGAACAATCATCATGAAAAACCAAGTATGGACTAAAAAAACAGGGCTCGAAAACCAAGGAGCACAGAAAAATCCATACCAATCCTGGAAGGGAGTGCAGGGGCATGGTGGGGGATCCCCTGCTCCCAGGAGTGAGAGGAGGCTGAGGCTGAGAGTCCAGAAAGGCTATTATTACAAGGAGAGAGACCCTGAGAGGTGGGAAACCTCAGTCTCAGAACTGGAGGTCCAGCCTAGAAATCGAGGGTCTGGAGGAGATAGCTGGACAACATTCAGTGAGGAGAGGAGCAAAAGCTTTGTCTGTGGGAAGTGGCTGGTGTAAGAAAGAGTAGTCTTAAAGGGACAGAGGAAAAAATATTGCTCACAACCACTTGCCTGGGGCTCCGGGAGCGAGTAAGGCTGAGAGAACTGACTGATCTTGCATAAGGAAAGAGCTGAGCTGACTCATTCTCCAATGAAGAGGTGGCCATAGCTGGGGGAGGGGTCACTTCCTCTGCCCAATACAAGCATAGAGTGTAACCAGGTGACCCACCTCCAAAAAGCTCTCCAGGTCCAATCAGCATGAAAGACTTTCCAGAAAGGAGGAAGTAAGGGGGAGGGGCAGTGACTCAGTTTCTAGGGAGACCTGAGCTGCACCTCCCCCTTCATTACTGAGAATGTGCTCCACCAACAGAGAATAACTGGGCAGAACACATCCTCAGATTTTCAGAGGTCATATGCATTGCATTCCTGGGTACAGTTTCAACTAGGGCCAAAACAAACAAACAAACAAAAAAGATATGCCCACTTTCACACACCTAAACATAGAAGCTACCTGCTGAGATCAGCAAATAGAAACTTCCTGCTGGTTTTAGCAAACAAACAGTAGGAAATCAAGACTTTAAAGAACCTCTACTAGTTAAGGAGAATTAAAGGAGGAGAAGCCAAATTAAATAAACCAACCACAGACCCACAGTGCTAATAAGCCTGCAAACCACACACAGAAACAATGGGAAGACAGAGGAATGTAAGCCATATGAGTCAAAAAAATAAAATCTCCAGATAAAGAACAGGATGAAATGGAAATAATCATATTATTGGATGCAGAGTTTAAAATAATGATTGTTAGGATACTTAAGGATCTTAAGCTACAATGGATGGACTTAATGAGCACCTAAATAAAGAATTTGTAAGCATCAAAAAGGACATTGAAATCATAAAAAAGAACCAGACAGAAATGACAAACAGATATCAGAAATAAAGACTACACTAGAAGGAATGAAAAGCAGGCTGGATGAAGAAGAGGATAGAATCAGTGATTTAGAGGACAAGATAAACAAAAGCATGGAAGCAGAACAGCATAAAGAAAACAGTATCAAAAGTCTGAGGAAACTGTAAGAGATTTCTGTGACAACATGAAGAGAAACAACATCTGTATCATAGGGGTTCCTGAAGGAGAAAAGAAAAAACAAGGAATAGAGAACCTGATTGAAGAAATCATAGCTGAAAATTTCCCTAAATTGATGCAAGAGTCACAAAGGTTCAAGAAGCACAGAGAACCTCATTAAAAAGGAACCCAAAGAGACCTACACCAAGACACATCATAATCAAAATACCAAAGCTAAGAGATAAAGAAACATTACTAAAAGCTACAAGAGAAAAGCAGTCAATCACCTATAAAGGAGCCACCAGTAGGATGACATCTGACTTTTCAACAGAAACACTTGAGGCCTGAAGGAAATGGAAAGAAACATTCAAAGTAATTCAGAACAAGAGCCTACAACCAATATTTCTCTGTCCAGCATGGCTATTGTTTAAAATTGAAGGAGAAATAAAAAGCTTCCCAGACAAAAAAAATAATAAATAAATAAATAAATTCAATAAATTCATTACAACCAACCAATGCTGCAAGAAATGTTAAAGGGCCTGTTGTAAACAGAACAAAGCAGAAAAAGAATCAAGTAAAAGAGGAATTTAGATTTAAGAAATAAAATAGCAATAAACAACTACGTATCAATAATAACCTTAGAAGTAAATGGATTAAATCCTTCAATCAAAAGACATATGGTAGCTGTATGGATAAGAAAACAGGACTCATACATATGCTATCTACACGAGACCCACCTAAAAACAAAAGATACACATAGACTGAAAGGAAAAGGATGGAGAAAAATATTTCATGTAAATGGAAATAAATGCTGGGGTAGCAATACATATATCTGACAAAATAGACTTTAACACAAGAATATAGTAAAGGATAAAGAAGGTCACTACATAATGATAAAGAGAGCAATACAATAGGAATAGATAACCATAATAAATATCTATGCACCTAAATATATAAAGCAGACATTAATGAACATAAAGGGCGAGATCAGCAGCAATTCTATAATAGTAGGGGATTTCAATACCACACTAACATCACTGGATAAATCCTCAAGAAAGAAAATTGACAAAGAAACAGCAAACTTAAAGGACACACTAGATCAACTCGATTTAATAAATATCTTCAGAAACTTTCACCCGAAAGCAGCAGAACATACAGTTTTTTCAAGTTCTCATGGTACATTTTCAAGGATAGATCACATGTTACAGCACAAAACAAATCTCAACAATCTTAAGAAGATTGTAATCATATCAAGCATTTTTTCTGATCACAATGGCATGAAACTAGAAATCAACAACAATAGAAAGATGGTAAAACACTCAAACACTTGGAAACTAAATAGCATATTATTAAATAACAAATGGGTTGACAATAAAATCAAGAAAGAAATAAAAAACTTCCTTGAAACAAGTGAAAATGAGCATACAACAACTCAAAATTTATGGGACACAGCAAAAGCAGTCCTGAGAGGGAATTTCATAGCATTACAGGCATACTTAAGAAGTGAGAAAAGGTCAAATAAAAAACTTAACTCTGCAACTAAAAGAAATAGAAAAAAAACATCAAGTAAAGCCCACAGGAAGCAGAAGAAAGGAAATAATAAAGATCAGAGCATAAATAAATGATACAGAGGCTAAATAAAAATTCAGAGGATCAATGAAATCACGAACTGGTTCTTTGAAAAGGTAAACAATATAGATGGACCTTTAACCAGACTCACCAAGAAAAAAAGAGAGAGGACTCAAATAAGTAAAATTAGAAATGAGAGTAGAGAAGTAACAACTCACACAGCAGAAATACAAAAGATTGTAAAAAAAAAAAACTGTGAAGAACTGTAAGCCAAAGAATTAGACAACCTAGGTAAAATGAACAAATTCATTGAAATGTATAATCTTTCAAAAATCAATATAGAAGAATCAGAAAACCTAAACAGACTGATTATAACAAATGAGATAAAAAAGGTATCAAAAACACTTCCAACAAAAAAAAGCCCTGGGCCAGACGGCTTCACAGGCAAATTTTACCAAATATTCAAAGAAGAACTAACTCCTAACCTTCTCAAGCTATTTCAAAAAATTCGAGAGGAGGGAAAACTTCCAAGTTCCTTTAATGAGGCGAGCATAAAAGGTTCATTGATATGGTTTACCTTTTGATTCCAAAGCCAGGCAGACACAACAAAGAAAGAAAAGTATAGGTCAATGTCCCTGATGAATTTAGATGCAAAAATTCTCAACAAAATATTAGCAAACTGGATCCAGCAATACATGAAAAAAATCATACATTATGATCAAGTGGAATTTATTCTGAGGAGGCAAGGCTGGTACAATATTTGCAAATCAATTATTGTGATTCATAACATAAACAAAAGGCAGGAGAAATGCCACATGATAATTTCAATAGATGCAGATAAAGCATTTGATAAAATCCAGTACCCATTTGTGATTAAAGTTCTCAACAAAGTGGGAATACAGGGAACATACCTCAACATGATAAAGGCCATCTATGACAATCTCACAGCCGAACCATACTCAATGGGCAAAAATTAAAAGCGATCCCCTTAAGATCAGGAACAGGACAGGGGTGTCCTCTTTTACCACTCTTATTAAACATAGTTCTGGAATTCCTAGCCACAGCGATCAGAAAAGAAGAAGAAATAAAATGCATCCAAATTGGAAAAAAAGAAATAAAACTATCATTATTTGCTGATGATATGATACTGTACATAGAAAACCCTAAAATCTCAGTCAGAAAACTACTGGAGCTGATAAATGAATTCAGCAAGGTGGCAGGATATAAAATTAATACACAGAAATCAGAGGCATTTTTATACACCAACAATGAACTGTCTGAAAGAGAAATTAGGAAAATAATCTCCTTCACTATAGCAATAAAAAAGAAAGTACCAGGAAGTAAATTTAACCAAGAAGGTTAAAACCTTGTACTTGAAAACTTATAAAACATTGATGAAAGAAATCAAGGAAGATACAAACAAGTGGAAGCATATACCATGTTCATGGATAGGAAGAATAAACATCATTAAAATGTCTCTATTACCCAAAGCAATCTATAAATTCAATGCAATTTCTATTAAATTACCAATGACATTCTTCAAAGATATAAACAAATATTCTAAAAATTTATATGGAACCAATAAAGAACATGAATAGCCTCAACAATCTTGAAAAAGAATAATAAAGTCGGTGATATCACACTTCCTGATATCAAGTTATACTACAAGGCCATTGTACTCAAAACCGCTTGGTACTGGCATAAGAACAGGCATATAGATTAATGGAACAGAACAGAGAACCCAGAAATAAACCCACACCTTTATGGACAATTGATATTTGACAAAGGAGGTAAGACCATACAATGGAGTAAGACAGTCTCTTTAACAAATGGTGGTGGGATAATTGGACAACTGCCTGAAAAAAATGAAACTAGACCACCAATTTACACCATTCACAAAAATAAACTCAAAATGGATTAAGGACTTAAATGTATGTTGTGAAACCATAAGCATCTTAGAAGAAAACATAGGCAATAAGCTTTCTGACATCTCTTGCAGCAATATATTTGCTGATTTATCTCCACAAGCAAGTGAAATAAAGGACAGAATGAACAAATGGGACTATATCAAACTAAAAAGCCTTTGCACAGCTAAAGACAATATGAACAAAATAAAAAGACAAACCAGACAATGGGAGAACATATTTGACAATACGTCTGGTAAGAGGTTAATAACCAAAATTTATAAAGAACTTGTAAAACTCAACACTAGTAAGATAAACAATCAAATCCAAAAAGGACAAAAGAAATGAATAGACACTTCTCCAAAGAGAACATACAGACAATAGGCAAATTAAAAAATGTTCAACATCACTAATCATTAGAGAAATGCAAATTAAAACCACAATGAGATATCACCTTACACCTGTCAGAATGGCGCTCATCAACAAAACAACACATTATAGGTGCTGGCAAGGATGGGGAGAAAAGGGAACCCTCTTGCACTGCTGGTGGGAATGCAGACTGGTGCAGCCACTGTGGAAAATAGTATGAAGATTCCTCAAAAAATTAAAAATGGAACTGCCTTTTTATCCAGCCATCCCACTTTTAGGAATATCCCAAAAACACATCACTGATTCAAAAGAAGAAATGCACCCCCATGTTTCTGGCAGCATTGTTTACAATAGCCAAGATCTGGAAACAGCCCAAGTGTCCGTCAGTGGACGAGTGGATTAAGAAGCTGTGGTACATATACACAATGGAATACTATGGGCCATGAGAAAAAAGGAAATCTTACCTTTTTCGACAACATGTATGAACCAGAAAACTATTATGTTAAGTGAAATAAGCCAGGCAGAGAAAGAAAAATATCATATGACCTCACTAATTTGAGGAATCTAATGAACAATGTGAACTGTGGCATGGAATAAAGACAGAGGTGGGATAATAGAGACCAGAGGGAAAGCAGACAGAGGGAAAGGGGATGATAAGATGGGATAATCCTTAAAGGAAGGGGGGAGGGTGTTGTGGGGAAGGACACTGGGGGATGCTGAGAGAATCATGGGGAGGGAGGATGCATTTAGGGGGACACTAGAATCTATCTAAACACAGTAAATTAAAATCAATAGAAAAAGAGAAACAAAAACAACTATATGTACAAAAAAAAAAAGAGGCTAACATAATAGAGTTTCCTTACACCCCACACCCAGGTTTCCTTATTTTTACATGTGGGATGGATTTCTTACCACTAATAAACAAATAGGGTACAGGATTATTAACTAAAATACATAGCTTACTTATATTTCCTTAACTTTTTACCTAATATGCCTTTTCCATTTCAGTGTCCCATTCAAGATACTGAAACCAGAAAGATGGCCCTCAGGTCTGACTGCCTATCAACATGAAAACCAGTTACATGATGCCAAAGTAAGAGGTTTATTCAAGTGCCAGCCACCTGAGAAGATGGGATTTTTGTCCTTAAAAATCCATCTTCCTCTTCTGGTGCACACAGGGGTTTTATAAGGAGGGAGAAAGAGTGGGAGATAAGTAAAACTAGAACAGAGGACTTCAAAGGAAGGGGTTGAGTTCTTTGCTGAGGGGACTCAGCACAAGTTGTTCAGATAAGTGGATGAAGGTCTATAGTCTCCCGTAGCTGTCACATCTGAAAGCAAAATTCACCTCTTTGATTGTTATAGGAACTGAAGCTAGCAAGTAATTTATAAGCTAGGATTTTTGTTTCATGTAACAAGTGTCCACAGAGTCCCACAATCAGGTTGTCTTCTTGGCCTTGAGGGAGAGTCAAAAGTATAAGACTCAGCATGATGGGAGTAAAGAGAAGCAGTTATTTTTGCTCAGATGTTAACCCTGGATGTGCCTCAGCCGGAAGGGAACAGTCCTTTCAACTGTAAGGAGAGATTGGCCAGAGGTTAAAGCACAGGATTGATTATATACTTCTGATTTGTTACAGAATACATATCTGTGATCACTAAACTAGTAATACTGAATCATGGATATAAGGGCAACAAACTAGATTTAACATTTTACAGAAATTCTTTTATAAGCTTACTTTGGATTTTTGTAATTAGCTCTATTTATGGCTAGTCAGATTAATATCAGTAAATCAGTAATATAGCATATTTATTCCTGCTTACAATACCACATTACTTTTAATCATGACCTCTAGCTTGTGACAGTTTCTCAGACTTACATTGTTTTTGATGACCTTTCCAATTTTGAGTAGTACTGGTCAGGTATTTTGTAGACTGTCTCTTAGGATTATTCGCTGTTTTTCTCACGTTTGGACTGACTTATGAATTTTGGGGAGGATGACTACAGAGGTAATGTGCTATTCATCACAGTATATGAAGAGTATATATACTATGAACATGACATATTGCTGCTGTTGCTAACCTTGATCAACTGGCTAAGGTTCTTTCACTGTCCAGTGATTCTTTTTCCTCCCTTACATACTGTTCTCTTAGAAGGAATTCACTATGTGCATCCACAGTTCAAGAGTGAAGAATTATTCTCTCCTTCCTTAAGGGTAGGGTGTCTATATAGATTATTTGAAATTTTTCTGCACAAGAGATTTCTCTCTCCTCTGTAAATGCACTTTTAGCTCTTGTTCCCATCAGGAATTGAATTTCAGATAGCCATTGCCATGATTTTCCCTTTAGAGGAGTTGCTTTGCAATCTTCACTCCAGTTATAATTGGGTGCTGTCAGTTCGGTCCAGACATGCTTTTGAAGGAAGTGTCTTTTGAGTTTTTAAAATATATACTTTATCTTTCATTTCTATGCATATGTAAGGAAGTACGAATCTCATGTGAATTCTTGTCATCTTTATTAAAGTTCCTTCAGGCAGATATTATTTATCATTTTTTGAGAAATTATCTTTCTAATTTCTGTTTACTAAAAGTGTTTGTAGAAATTGATTTTGACTTTTACTCATTGCTTTTCATCATCTATTAGATTGATCTTATTATTTTCCTCCACTTACATGTTCAATTATATTATTGATCAGTTCAGTGTTCTACAACAGACTATGATATATTTGATGGCATATAAACAACAGAAATATACTTCTCACAGTTCTGGTGGTTGGAAGTTCAAGATCAAGGTGCAAAGATTGTGTCTGGTGAGGACTTGCATTCTGGTTAATACATTGATGGATGTCTTCTTGCTGTGTCCTCACATGGCAGTGGGTGGTGAGGGATCTCACTAAGGTCCCTTTTAAAAGAGTATTAGTCCTACACATGAGGACCTACATTCTGATGACCTCATCACTTCACAAAGGCCCCATCTTCTAATATCAATTTTGAAAAAACACAAACATTCAGGCTATAGCACAAGGTTATCCTTGTTCTTTAAAAGATGTGGTGATTCTTTCCATGATTTTCTTTGTGTGTTATAGTTTTTTTGTTTTATTGTTTTTATTAATTTTAATGGGGTGACATTATTAAATCAGGGTACATATGTTCAAAGAAAACATCTCCAGGTTATCTTGTCATTCAATTATGTTGCATAACCATCACCCCAAATCAAATTGTCCTCAGTCACCTCCTATCTGGTTTTCTTTGTGCCCCTCCCTCCCCCCTCTCCCTCCAACTCCTTCCTCCCCCCACCCCGTAAAACCATACTCTTATCCATGTCTCATTGTCTCGTTTTTATGTCCCACCTATGTATGAAATCATGCAGTTCTCAGTTTCTTTCTGTTTTACTTATTTGTGTCCTAACATGTGGTCTATCCTAGAGAATGTACCATGAGCGCTTGAAAAGACTGTATATTCTACTGCTTTAGGGTGAAAAGTTCTGAAGATATCTATTAAATTGAGTTGATCTAGTGTGTCATTTAAGTCTGCTGTTTCTTTGTTAACTTTCTTTCTTGAGGATCTATCCAGTGATGTTGGCGGAGTTTTGAAATCCCCTACTATAATAGTATTGCTGTTAATCTCGCTCTTTATATCCATCAAAGTCTGCTTTATGTATGTCGGGGCTCCTATGTTCGGTGTGTAGATATTTATAATGGTTGTATCTTCCTGTTGAACTGTTCCCTTTATCATTATGTAGTGTCCTTTATCTCTTACTACAGCCTTTGTTTTAAAGTCCATTTTGTCAGATATAAGTATTGCTACCTCTGCTTTTTTTTCATTTCCATTTGCATGAAATATTTTTTCCATCCTTTTACTTTCAGTCTATGTACATCTTTTATTTTAAGGCGTGTCTCTTGTAGATAGCATATGTATGGGTCCTGTTTTTTTATCCATGCAGCTACCCTCTGTCTTTTAATTGGATCATTTAATCTATTTACATTAAGGTTATTATTGATATGTAGTTGTTTATTGCCATTTTATTCTTTTTTTTGCCATTTTATTCTTTAAAGCTGTATTCTTCTTTTGCTAAATTCTTGTCCCCCTTTGAACTGTTCACAATAGGCCCCTTAGCATCTCTTGCAGAATTGGTTTGGCTTTAATGAAGTCCTTCAGGTTTTTTTTTTTGTCTGGGAAGCTCTTTATTTCTCCTTCAATTTTAAACGTTAGCCTTTCTGGATAAAGTAGTCTTGGTTGTAAGTTCTTGTTCTGCATTATTTTGAATATATCTTTCCATTCCCTTCTGGCCTCAAGTGCTTCTGTTGAGAAGTCGTATGTCATCCTTATAGGGGCTCCTTTTTAGGTGATAGCCTTATTTTCTCTATCAGTTTTTAAAATTTTCTCTTTATCACTTAACTTTGGTATTTTAACTATGATGTGTCTTGGTGTAGATTTCTTTGAGTTTCTCTTTAATGGAGTTCTCTGTGCTTCTTGAACTTGTGAAATGTTTTCCAGTCTTAATTTAGGGAAGTTTTCAGCTATAATTTGGTTGAACAAAGTTATTATCTTTTGTTCTTTCTCTTCTTCTTCAGGAACCCCTATGATGCGGATTTATTTCTCTTCATGTTGTCACAGAGCTCCCTTAGAGTTTCTTCAGACTTTTTGAGTCTCTTTTCCTTTTTCTGCTCTGCTTCTGTGTCTTTTTTATGTTGTCCTCTAACTCGCTGATTCGGTCCTCAGCTTCGTCCATCCTGCTATTAATGCCTTCCATTGTGGTCTTCAGTTCTGATACTGTATTTTTATTTCAGTCTGATTCTTTTATAGTATTTCAATTTTTTTCTTTTTTTTATTAACTTTAATGGGGTGACCCCAATAAAGCAGGGTACATATGTACAATGAAAACATCTCCAGATTATCTTATCATTCAGTTGTGTTAAATACCCATCACCCAAAGTCAAATTGTCCTCTGTCACCTTCGATCTGGTTTTCCCTGTGCCCCTACCCTTCTCCCTATCCCGCTCTCACCTCCCTCTCCCCACCCCGTAACCACCACCCTCTTGTCCACGTCTCATAGTCTCACTTTTATGTCCCACCTATGTATGAAATCATGCTGTTCTCAGTTCTTTTTTTTCTGATTTACTTATTTCACTCCGTATAATGTTATCAAGGTCCATCTATTTTGTTGTAAATGATCCGATGTCATCATTTCTTATGGCTGAGTAGTATTCCATAGTATATATGTACCAAAGCTTTTTAATGCACTTGTCTTCTGACAAACACTAGGGCTGTTTCCAGATCTTCACTATTGTGAACAATGCTGCCAAGAACATGGGGGCGCATTTCTTTTTTTCGAACAGTGCTATGGTGTTCTTAGGGTATATTCCTAAAAGTGGGATAGCTGGGTCAAAAGGCAGTTCGATTTTTAATTTTTTGAGGAATCTCCAAACTGTTTTCCACAGTGGCTGCACCAGTCCGCATTCCCACCAGCAGTGAAGAAGGATTCCCTTTTCTCCACATCCTCGACAACACTTATTCTGTGTTGTTTTGCTGATGAGTGCCATTCTGACTGGTGTGAGGTGATATCTCATTGTGGTTTTAATTTGCATTTCTCTAATGATTAGTGAGGTTGAGCATTTTTTCATATGCCTATTGGCCATCTGTATGTCCTCTTTGGACAAATTTGTATTCATTTCTTTTGACCATTTTTTGATTGGATTGTTTGTCTTCCTGGATTTCAGTTTTATAAGTTTTTTATAAATTTTGGTTATTAACCCCTTATCAGACGTGTTGTCGAATATGTTCTCCCATTGTGTGGTTTGTCTTTTTATTCTGTTCTTATTGTCTTTAGCTGTGCAAAAACATTTTAGTTTGATATAGTCCCATTTGTTTATCCTGCCTTTTATTTCATTTGCCCGTGGAGATAAATCGGCAAATATATTGCTCCTACAGATGTTGGAAAGCTTGCTGACTATATTTTCTTCTAAGATGCTTATAGTTTCATGGCTTATGTTTAAGTCTTTTATCTATTTTGATTTTGTTTTTGTGAATGGTGTAAACAGAGGGACTAGTTTCATTTTTTTGCAGGTAGATATCCAATTTTCCCAACACCATTTGTTAAAGAGGCTGTCTTTACTCCATTGTATGTTCTTTCCGCCTTTGTCAAAATCAGTTGTCCATAAAGCTGTGGGTTTACTTCTGGGTTCTCTGTTCTGTTCCATTGATCAATGTGCCTGTTCCTATGCCAGTACCAGGCTGTCTTGAGTATAATGGCCTTGTAGTAAACCTTGATATCTGGAAGAGTGATACCTCCTGCTTTATTTTTTCTTTTTAAGATTGCTGAGGCTATTCGTGTTCTTTTTTGGTTCCATATAAATTTTTGGAATATGTGTTCTATATCTTTGAAGTATGTCATTGGTATTTTAATTGGTATTGCATTGAATATATAAATTGCTTTGGGTAATATAGACATTTTAATGATGTTTATTCTTCCTAGCCATGAGCACGGTATATGCTTCCTCTTCTTTCTATCTTCTTTGATTTCTTTTATCAATGTTTTATAATTTTCCGAGTATTAATCCTTAACCTCCTTGGTTAAATTTACTCCTAGGTATTTTATTATTTTGGCTGCAATTGTGAATGGGATTGTTTCCTTAATTTCTTTTGCTGACAGTTTATTGTTTGTATATAGAAATGCCTTTGATTTCTGTGTATTAATTTTATATCCTGCCATCTTGATGAATTCATTTATCATGTCTAGTAGTTTTTTGACTGAGACTTTAGGGTTTTCTATATACAATATCATATCATCTGCAAATAGTGACAGTTTTACTTCTTCTTTTCCAATTTGGATGCCTTTTATTTCTTCTTCTTGTCTGATTGCTATAGCTAGGATTTCCAGAACTATGTTAAATAAGAGTGGTGAAAGTGGGCAACCCTGCCTGGTTCCTGATCTTAAGGGGATTGCTTTTAATTTTTGTCCATTTAGTATGATGTTTGCTGTGGGTTTGTCGTAGATGGCCTTTATCATGTTAAGGAATGTTCCATGGATTTCCACTTTACTAAGAGTTTTGAGCATGAATGGGTGCTGGATTTTATCAAATGCTTTTTCTGCATCTATTGAAATTATCATGTGATTTTTGTCCTTCCTTTTGTTTATGTGATGAATCACATTGATTGATTTGCGAATATTGAACCAGCCTTGCCTCTCCAGAATAAATTCTACTTGATCATGGTGTATGATTTTTTTCATATATTGCTGGATCCGGTTAGCTAATATTTTGTTGAGAATTTTAGCGTCTAAATTCATCAGCGATATAGGCCTATAATTTTCTTTCTTTGTGTTGTCTTTGCCCGGTTTTGGTATCAGAATTATGCTCGCCTCATAAAAAGAGTCTGGAAGTCTTCCTTCCTCTTGAATTTTTTGAAATAGCTTGAGGAGGATAGGAGGTAGTTCTTCTTTGAATTTTTGGTAGAATTCACTTGTGAAGCCATCAGGCCCAGGACTTTTCTTTGTTGGGAGTTTTTTAATAATTGTTTCCATCTCATTTGTTGTAATTGGTCTTTTTAGGTGTTCTGATTCTCCCAGATTGATTTTTGGAAGTTTATATGATTCAAGAAATTTGTCCATTTCACCGAGATTGTCTAATTTTTTGGCATAGAGTTCTTCATATTATTTTCTTACAATACTTTGTATTTCTGCTATGTCAGTTGTTATTTCTCCACTGTCCTTTCTATTTTTATTTATTTGAGTCCTCTCTCTTTTTTTCTTGGTGAGTCTAGTTAAAGGTTCATCAATCTTGTTTTCCTTTTTAAAGAACCAGCTTCTGGTTTCATTGATCCTCTGTATTGTTTCCTTAGCCTCTATGTCATTTATTTCTGCTCTGATCTTTATTATTTTCTTTCTTCTACTTGTCCTGGGTTTTATTTGCTGTTGTTTTTCTAGTTCTTTTAGATGCAGGGTCAGGTTGCTTATTTGAGCTTTTTCTAGCTTCTTATGATATGCCTGTAGTGCAATAAACTTCCCTCTCAGAACTGCTTTTGCTGTGTCCCATAAATTTTGAGTTGATGTATGCTCATTATCATTTGTTTCTAGAAGCTTTTTTATTTCTTTTTTGATCTCATTGTTAATCCATTCATTATTTAATAACATGCTATTTAGTTTCCAAGTGTTTGAGTATTTTTCAGTTTTTCTTTTGTGGTTAATTTCTAGTTTCATGGCATTGTGATAAGAGAAAATGCTTGATATGATTTCAATCTTCTTAAATTTATTGAGACCATTTTTGTGTCCTAACATGTGGTCTATCCTAGAAAATGTACCATGAGTGCTTGAGAAGAATTTATATTCTACTGCTTTAGGGTGAAAATTTCTGAAGATATCTATTAAATCAAGTTGATCTAGTGTATTTTTAAAGCCTGCTGTTTCTTAATTAATTTTCTTTCTTGTGTAGCTATCCAGTGTTGTTAGTAGGGTATTGAAATCCCCTACTATAATAGTATTGCTGTTAATCTTGCCCTTTATATCCATCAAAGTTTGCTTTATGTATGTCGGGGTTCCTATATTTGGTGCGTAGATATTTATAATAGTTATATCTTCCTGTTGAATTGTTCCCTTTATCATTATGTAGTGTCCTTTTTTATGTCTTATTACAGACTTTGTTTTAAAGTCCAATTTTTCAGATATAAGTACTGCTACACCGCCTTATTTTTCATTTCCATTTGCATGAAATATTTTTTTCCATCCTTTTACATTCAGTCTATGTGCATCTTTTGTTTTAAGGTCTGTCTCTTGTAGACAGCATATGTATGGGTCCTGTTTCTTTATTCACGCAGCTACCCTATGTCTTTTGATTGGATCATTTAATCCATTTACATTTAAGGTTATTATTGATATGTAGTTGTTTATTGCCATTTTGTTCTTTAAAGCTGTATTTATTTATTTCTATATTCTTTCCTCCCTTTGAACTGTTCACAACGGCCCCTTAGTATCTCTTCCACAATTGGTTTGGTTTTAATAAATTCCTTGAGGCTTTCTTTGTCAGGAAAGCTCTTTATTTCTCATTGAATTTTTAATGTTAGCCTTGCTGGATAGAGTAGTCTTGGTTGTAGGTTCTTGTTCTGCATTACTTTGATTATATCTTGCCATTCTCTTCTGGCCTCACGTGTTTCTGTTGAGAATTCCAATGTCATCCTTATGGGGGCTTCTTTGTAGGTGATAGCCTTTTTTTCTCTAGCAGCTTTTAATATTTTTTCTTTATGCATTAGCTTTGGTATTTTAACTATGATTTGTCTTGGTGTAGTCTTTTTGGGTTTCTCTTTAATGGAGTTCTGCGTGCTTCTTGAACGTGTGGAATGTTTCCCCGACATAATTTAGGAAAGTTTTCTGCGATGATTTGATTGAACAAAGTTTCCATTTTCTGTCCTCTTTCCTCTTCTTCAGGCACCCCTATGATGCGAATGTTGTGTCTCTTCATGTTGTCACAGAGCTCCGAGTTTCCTCACATTTTTTGAGTCCCTTTTTCTTTTTCTTCTCTGCTTCTGTGCCTTTGTTCATTGTGTCCTGTAACTCGCTGATTCAATCCTATGCGTGATTCATTCTGCTTTTAGTTCCTTCCATTGTGGTCTTCAGTTCTGATACTGTACTTGTCATTTCTGTCTGATTCTTTTTTATTATTTAAATTTTGTTTTTTATACTTGTTATCTCTTTATTTAGGTTTTCATATTGACTATCCATTGTTGCTCTAATTTCTTTGAACATCCTAACTATCATTATTCTAAATTTTGTTTCTGGTAGTTTGGTTATATCTGGTTCATTCAGTTCCTTCTCTGGAGATTTCTCTTGATTCATTTGGATTGCATTCCTCTGCCTGCCCATTTTGTTTGTGTGAAAGAAGTGTTTGGCTACTAGAGTCCTATGGGTGTTTCCTCTGTGTTCCCTAGGTGTGATTTGTCTGCAGGCCTGACACTCTCGCTGCCACTGCCTAGGGCCGTTGGGTGTGGGTGTTGCTGGCGCCGGCCACTGCGGCTGCTGCTGCAGTCTTCGCCTTGCCTGTGTGGAGGGGCTGTGTTCTCGTACCAGGCACTATAATCCTTTGCCAGTCTTGGGTTTTGCCCCTCTCCCACACGTGGGACCGGTCACCATACTTGGGCCACAAGACTGGGCACCAAGGGCAAGGGTGAGCACTTTTGTTCAGCTGCAGGTCCCTGTCAACCTGTTCTTCTGCCGGAGGTGCTTCTGGTGCTTGCTCAGCTGCTAGCCTGGGCTTTCGCCCCGCCCCTTTCAACCTCGGCTCCTGGCTGGGCCGCTAGTGCATGTTCAACTGCAAGCCCAGGCTTCCACCCCACCTCTGTGGGCAAAGTTGGTTCATGCAGGGCTTCAAGCCTCAGAGGCCAGGTGAGGCTGCCCAGCGGCAGTTCTCTGCCTGTTCCAGGCACCCACTTTTGCCCCACAGGTGTGGTGACAGGCGGGCCTGCACCCACCGGACCTCTTTCGCACGTCCCCTTCGCCCCTGCTGTGCAAGACTGAGCTCACACCAGCCAGCTCAGTCTCTGTCCCCACCGAAGAAACCATCCTTCCCCATCTTGCCACTGCCCGCCCTCCTGCAAGCCCTCAGTAGTGTGGGCCAGGTTGCTGTAACTCAGACCCTAACACTTCATACTGTAGTCCTCAAAGTTCCTTCCTTCTAATCAGCTGTGCTCTAATTGCCGCAGGGGAGCCTGTTAGGCTGGTTTCCTGCTTCCCCTTGCTGGTTCCAGGTGAAATATTGTTTTAGATTTGTGGAGTGACTCACCCCAGGGTTTAGGGTGGCTGTCCCTCAAAGCTTTTCTCCCTGTGCCTTCCAGACTGCACTCTCTTCCTGCTGCTCCAGTCCTCTCCTCTCTCCCTGTCTCCCTGAGTCCCGGGTAAGTGGTTGTGAGAGAGGTTTTCTGCGCCATCCCTTTAAGACGAATCCTGGTTCTGAGACAGCTGTCTCTTTCTCACAAACAGTATCCTAACCTGTTTCACAGCTAAATACTGTCCATACACCTCTTCTAGGCTCTGGGGCTGTAGCCTGGGGCTTTGTTACTAGGACCCAGGTTCCTACCCTTCTGCTGGCCTCTCTTCCTGCCACACGAATCTCTGTCTCTTCAGGCTGCCTCTCACTCCAGGGAGCTGGACAGCCTTTCTGCCTTTTCTCTTTTCCTACCAGTCTCAATGTTGCTTCTTCAGTGTTCCCCAGTTGAAGAGTCCTCTCAGTCCAGTTCAACGGTGGTTTATCCAGATGATGACTCTTAAAATCAAGTTATAATCCACTTTGGTTCTGGGAGTTGGAAGTTTGTACGTCCGCTTACTCCATCACCATCTTGCCCCTCCCCATGTTTTACTTTGTTACTGTGAGTTCCGACTCACCTGTTGAACAGTTTCAGAGCCCCGCAAAACTAACATTAACATTTTTAACCTAGAACTTAACTAATGTTTTATAGTACACATTGAATTCAGCTGCCTTACAGTAAATATTGTTCTCCTCACCCACATCTAGAAATATCTAATCTGACTCAGTCAAACTTGTAGAACAGGTCAAGCAAATGTGAATTTAAGTCCAGGCTATAGCAGCCTCTAACCCAGGGTTATTTGAGGCTTGGTTGAAGCTGTTATGGCTGGCATTTGCTGTTGACCTTATACAGCTGGTGTTTGTTTATTGGTACCCAAGTGGCCAACATCTGCTGAGGTCAGACTGTCCTGCATCCTGAGTGAGACTCATGCTTCTTCTAGAACCCACATGTTTCCTAAGGCCTTTGATATCGCTTAAGGGAGGTCACACACAGGAGTTATAGATTGATGGTCTCGCAAATATAACCCTGCTTCTATAGGATGTCCCCTGTCTGTGAACCAAACCACCATAGATTCAATGATCTTAGCATGTTAAAACTCCATGCTACTGTGCTAAACACATTAAAAATATAGAACCACAAGTGTATAAATCAGACACATGGCTCAGAAAAGTCTCCACAAATTGCAAAGATCATGTGCTTAACTAAAGTCCCAAATTTAAGCTGCATTCCCTATCCCAGTTTAGCCTCTCCATATTGTTATTTTAGTCCTTGAATTCAAATCTTTATTTCAGGGTTTCCTGTTTAAGGTACTAGATTGTAATTCCACTATGAGGTGAGTTTACGATCCCTTTGTACAAATTTCCCGACAAGGTGAGAGCCTGGTCTTTAAATCTTTGTTGTTGTTGTTAATATTATTTTGTATTGGTTTTAGGTGCAAAGCTTAGTGGTTAGACAGTCATATACTTCACATAGGGTTCCCCTCGATATTTCCAGTACCCACCTGGCACCATACATAGTTATTGAAATATTATTTACTGTATTCCCTATGCTTTGCCCATAGTTCTTAAAGGTTGGATGAGACAACAGAACATTGGCTTCCTGTGGGCAGCCAGGTCACTTTCATCTGGGAAGGAAGGAATAAATGAATGAAGAGCAAGAAACCGGAGTGTTCTGTGAGTGGTGCTTTTTAATGTAGAGGACAACAGCAGGAGGGGGAAGCAGCTTTCTCCTCTATTCCTGCCCTCTGTTTGTTGACTTGTGTGTGTCTTTCACATCTCTTGCACTTTCTTTCATTATGCTCACTTTTTTTTTACCATTGCATTTGGAATAATTGTTTTCTACATCACTGTTTTGATTTTCTGCAACCTGGATTTTGCTTTTCACTTTTATTTTAAGTATTCCCATATTCATTTCCTTTTTTGTTTTATTTTAGCTTGTTTCCCCCACCCCATTTTGTTTTATTCCCAGACTATTCTCACATCCTACTACTGTTTTGCTTGCTTCTTGCATTCTACGGGGCTACAAAACAGTTTCACTCCTTGATGCAGAAATTTCTTATGAATCACGTAGTTCACCACTTTTAAAGGCATTTGGACATCCCTCCCTTAAAAGTTGGTCAACTCTATAGTTTCCATTTATTTATTTATTTATTTATTTATTTATTTATTTATTTATTTATTTATAATAGGGTACATAAAACTTTTGTTACTATTATTCAGTTATACCAAACTTCTTTCTTTAGCTGCCTTCAGAATGTTATTTGGTTAATTAATTTGAATATGAATTTCATTACCAAGACATTTGCTTCCTGCTAAATCATGAACTTTTTATGAAGGATGAAAAAAGTTGGTGGATGGGGAGGCTTTGAGGGTGAGGATAAGAGTGGAGAAATACAGGTAGAAAGGTACAATTGTTAGATCTTATTGTAGAAGAGTCTCTAAGATTCTGACTTTTGGGATGATAGTGGAAAATATCTGAAGTGTATTGTTACCATTTTCTGGGTATCTTCTGTTTCATTATTAAAAGTTGGGCTATGAGCTGACTTGAGTGTCACACACAAGGGGCAATTACTAATTCCTCTCAGACCCTAAAATTAGATTTTCATTTTCATTTTCATTATTTAAAATTTATTTTTTTCATTTTATGAATTCTTTTTCTCTTTTTCTAATCTTATAATAATTAAGTGAGAATCTAGTTTTAGCTTTATATCATTGTAAAACATAAGCTTGTTCAGGCTTTTTTCACACTGTAGTTTTGACCAGACATGTTGCACATTCTGCAAAAATTGTTCTCAAGCAAGTAAATAAATTTATCTTTGAAAGTGTTCTATATTCAATAGGTTTTGAAAATTCTGTGTTAAAAAAAATCACAGTGGTTCATCCATTACAGAACTTCTCAACATCTGAAAAATGCTAATGTATGTGTATTATAAACCACAAAGAGGTATCACTAAGCAACATCTTTGGTTTGACCTTGGAATCTATTATTCCTAAACAGTGTTCTGTAATTCAGGACTTTGGGAATTAGTATATTCTAATCTGTACTTAAATGCCTGAAAGCGTCACTATTCTTCAGTTATGAGGAAGACTCTTGGAGAAAAAGATACTCATTCAGACTTCCTGGTTACTATTTCCTTTAAGTGAAAGACACTTACATCTTGAGCCTACATTAAACTTATTGGCTATATTCTTTGTTTAAAAATAATTTTCAATTTAATGACACACAGTTTGATTCGGTTCCAAGATCTCCATACTATATATAAACAATGCATGAATTGAGTGAATTCCTTTTATTCACTTACATGATGCCACTGGGTCTTCTGTCTTTGCTTTGTCAATTCTAAATAATACTTAAGACTAGCAACTTTGTTTTATGCAATGAAAACCATGCATATATGTTTGTACCACAATGTTGTTCCCTTTAAGAACTTGACACCTTCTGATCCATTAATTAAACTATCGCTTAAAATGGTAGAATTTAATGTTTGATTCTGGTTATTCAAATGTAATCTCCAGAGTTATGTATAATGTAACACAAACTGGTAAGTATATTGTTTTATTATATGCCTTAATGAACCAATCTAGGCTTTATACTAATTTTGGAAATACTGAAGGAAGCCAAATCAAATACTTTTTTAAAAAAAAATAAAGTCCTTAAAAAATGAACTAAAAGATAGTTGAAATTTAAAGAAATTCATAATAATGGGGAATACTTTCAACAAAACTAAGATAAGATTATTTTGCCCTGCATGAAAGAGGATAATAAAAACATTCAGGTCGTAAAAAAACTTTTATGGTCTTAAACTTTTAAAAATTAAGAAAAATAAATAAAACTGAAAGTTCTTTTGCAGCTTTTCTTCTTTTGCCTCTCAAAACAAGCAGCTCTGAAATGTGAGCCACATGATAATACTAAGAATTCTTTAGAACTATTTTTGACAGTGATGTTTTCAAGGATTTCTAAATCATTTAAATGAGAAAAAGGCAAGTATGTACAACTCAAAATTTTAGGCTGCCAAAATTAAATCCTGATTTCTCTCCCATATTATATATTTATTTTATTAAGTTTATTTAGCCTGGGGTTACTTCCTAACATCACTATAGTGGAATGTACAAGCCAAGTCTTTATTGTGTACAGGTGGGAAATTATTTTCTTGGCCTGAGATGGAGCCATAATTTCATCTCTTCAGAGGAATTGAAGATATGAGTCTGGTTTGGTTAGATGTTCGAGCTCTGGCCTAATTCTGTGCCAACAAATACATACTTGGCAGTGGAAGTGACTCTGGAGTCCTGGGATTGTGACCTGAGCTGAAGTTTCAGCAATAAATTGGAATGACAAGGGAACACCGAAAGTATCTGAAGAGCTTTAATTAGTACACTACAAAAGAAAATACTGTATTAGCTTTGTGTTGCTGCAGAGCTTATTATCACAAATATAGTGGCTTAAAATAACATGCACGTCATTTCAGAGTTTCAATGGGAGAGATTTCTGCTCCTGGCCTAGATGGGTCCAAGGCTTAAGGTCTCATTGGCTATAAATCAGATGTTTGAGGAGCTGCATTCTCACCTAGAGGCAGGACTGAGGACGAGCCCTCTGCTAAGGTCACTCAGGGCATTGGCAGAATTTATTTATTTTTGGTTGTAGAATGAGAGCCCCATTTCTACTGGCTGTCAGCCAGAGGCTGTCCTCAGCATGCAGAAGATGTCCACAACTCTGCTCCAAGGAGAATTTCCAACATGGCTCCTTAACTTCTTCAAATCCAGCTAGAAAGAGAATTGTACAACGAGTCTGCTAGCAAGTTGGAGTCTTACATAATTTAATATAACCACAGAAGTGATATTCTAACACCTTTGTCATGTAGGTTAGAAGCCAGCTACAGGTCCTATACACACACAAGGGGCATAAATCATGGGTCCAACCTTTGAGTCTGTTGCCATAAAAATAATGTTCTTACTTAAGGAAGAACTCACAAGAAAGACTGAGCATTCAGGAGAGTGACGTCAAGCAGAAAAGTAAAAAAATGATGACTGTCACAATTTTGCAATGATTGCTTCAATTAGCCCTTGTTCCTGTTTATAAAACTAAAATTAATGTGCTTCTTAACTGACTTCTAAGGTCAATGAAAGAGATCTTTGGGGAGATGGTAACTATAAATGTTATTCAATCACACTTCCTTAAATGATGCAGCTTGTTACTAATTTGCCATTTTGTTGATCTTCTTAGATATAAATATAAATATTGACTCTTAGGAAAATGTAAATATAGGCCCTGGCCGGTTGGCTCAGTAGTAGAGCGCTGACCTGGCATGTAAATGTCTGAAGTTTAATTCCCAGCCAGGGCACGTAGGAGAAGCACCCATCTGCTTTTCCATCCCCCTCTCTGTCTCGCTTCTCTCTCTCTCTCTCTCTTTCTCCCTCTCTTCCCCTCCTGAAGTCGTAGCTCAATTAGTATAAAGTGCTGAGGATGGCTCCAAGGCCTCCGCCTCAGATGCTAAGAAGAAGAACCTGATTGCTGAGCAACAGAGCAACTCCCCAGATGGGCAGAGCATCACCCCCTAGTAGGATTGCCAGGTGGATCCAGGTCAGGGTACATGTAAAAGTCTGTCTCTCTTCCTTTCCTTTTTTCATTGAACAACAACAAAAAAGTAAAATATAAAATTCAAACTTAATTCTGTTTGGTTAAAAAAAATCAAAACCTTGCAAAAATAGCTGAAATATTATAGAAACATTGTGAATGAAATATTTGAACAATAAATTTTTAATAATTAAACTAAAATTTCAAAATACACGGGATGTAAATGTACAATTTGATGAGTTTTCACAGATGTATATAACTGCCTAACCAACACCTCAGCAAGAAGTAGCTCACTTCCATCACCCCAGAATGTTCCCTTAGGTTCCTTCTAGGTGATCTCCATCACCTATTGAAATCATTGTTCTGAAGTCTAGCATCATAGACTAGTTTTGCCTGTTCATTTTTATTAATATTACTTTAAAAATATGTTAAGATAGAGTTGAAGTACACTAATTTACACATATTTAAAGTGGACAATTAAATCAGTTTTGACATGTTTATACTAGTGAAGTATAAACACAATAAAAATTACAAACATTTATATCACTCCTAAAAGCTTTTTGTGCCTCTTGGTAATCTCACCCTCCACCTCATCCTTAGGCAACAATTGATTTGCTTTCTGTCACTATAGCTTAGTTTAGATATCCTGTACTTTGAAAATACAACTAACATCATTAAGTATCAAGGATATTAAACTTAAAACCATAGTGAGACACACTACAAACCCATTAGGATGACTAAAATTTCAAAACTAACTACATCAGGTGTTGGTGAGAATGCATAATGATGAAATCTGCTTTATTGTTGGTGGGAATACAAAATGCTGCAACCAAATTAGAAAAGTTTGACAGTCTCATAGAAATGTATACATACAACTACTATAGAATCTAACCATTTCACTACTAGGTTTTTACCCAAGAGAATAAAAAACCTATGTCCACAGAACACTGTTACACAAATAAGAAAATAAGGAAAAGCTGAAAATAACACACTGTCCATCAAGAGGCAAATGAATAAAAAACTGTGGCATAATCATGTAATGATACACTACTCAGCAATAAAAATGAATGAATAAAATACTAATACATACAGAAAAAATGAGTCTCAAAACTTCTATGCTGATTAACAGTTTTGCCTGTTTCTGAACTTTACATACATAGTATGGTTGCAGCATGTGCTCAATTGTGTCTGACTTCTTTTGCTCAACAAAGATTTATACACATTGTTGCTTACATCAGTGGTGCGTCACATTTTTTTTGTGAAATAACTGACTTTAGTTTTTGCATTTTTCTGAAGTGAGAAGTGGGGAGGCAGAGGGACAGACCCCTGCATGCACCTGACTGAGATCCACCCGGCATGCCCACTAGGGGGCGATGCTCTGCCCATCTGGGGCATTGCTCTGTTGCAACTGGAGCCATCCTTAGCACCCTGGTCAACTTTGCTCCCATGGAGCCTTGGCTGTGGAAGGGGAAGAGAGAGACAGAGAGAAAGGAGAGGGGGAGAAGCAGATAGGCGCCTCCCCTGTGTGCCCTCACTGTTAATCGTACTTGGGACTTCCACATGCTGGGCCAATTTTCTACCACTTAGCCAACCGGCCAGGACGCTCAAATAACTGACTTTTAAAACTGAAAGGCTCTCCACATCATACAGAAATTCTATGCATGAATAACACCGGTGTGCAGAGGTCAACAATGGCAACCTATTCAGTTTAAGAGTTTAGTGTTTGAAAAAAATTTTAATTTGCCTAGGCACACATTTGTTACCTTGACCTTAATCTCAACAGGCATGAGACTCATGATATGCTCTTTAGAAGTATAATCTAATTATTATTATTATTATTATTATTATTATTATTATTATTAAGTGGGAGGTGGGGAGGCAGAGAGACAGACTCCTACATGCACCCCCCAAACAGGATCCACCTGGCAAGCCCTCTATAGGGTGATGCTCTGCCCACCTGGGGCCATTGCTCTGTTGCTTGGCAACTGAACTGCTTTAGTGCCTGAGGCAAGGCCATCCTTGTACCTGGGGACAACTTTGCTAAAACCATAGGAGCCTTGGCTTTGGGAAGGGAAGGGAATATGGGGGAGAATCAGATGGTCATTTCTCCTGTGTGCCCTACTGGGAATTGAACTTGGGACTTCCATATGCCAGGCAGATGCTCTACTGCTGAGCCAAATGGCCAGGGCTAGAAATATTATCAAAACCTTTGTGGCCCTGGACGATTGGCTCAGTGATAGAGTGTTGACCCAGTGTGTGGATGTCCCTGGTTCAATTCATGATCAGGGCACACAGGAGAGGCAATGATCTGCTTCCTTGCCACTCCCCTTTCCCCTTTCTCTTTCTCTCTCTCTCTTCCCCTCCCATAGCCATGGCTTGATGAATTCCAGCACGTTGGTCTCAGGTGCTGAGGATGGCTCCATGGCCTTGCCTCAGGCGCTAAAGCAGCTTGATTGCCAAGAACAGAGCAATGATCCCAGAAGGGGTTGCTGGGTGGATGCCAGTCCTGGAGCATGGGGGAGTCTGTCTTTGTATCTCTTGTACTCTCACTTAAAATAAAACAAAACAAAACCCACACAAAACTTTGTGATAAAGTTGTTAGTGTCCCCATTTAGTGCCATTCTAAATTTATCATTCTTTATTTTATTAATTACATCTTTGTATTATTCTAAACAAGTCTCCACCCATTTCTTTTTCATAATTATAAAATACTCTTGTTTTTTGCAGTACTTTATCATTCATCAGGAATAATCTATATACTTATTTCTTTTCATTTTTTTCTTTATAAATCAGTACCTCTAAGCTTTTATTCTTTAGCTGTCACTTGACTCTAAATTTCCTTTGTGAACAGTTGCCTGATATTTCCAATCCGGCACTTTAGATACATAAAACAACTATATATTAGCCTGACTGGTGTTAGCACAGTGGATTGATGCCGAGGGCCCTGGTTTGAAACTCTGAGGTCACCAGCTGAGTACAGGGTCACTGGCTTGAGTGCAGGATCACCCACATGATCCCAAGGTCACTGGCTAGAGTCCAGAGATTGCTAGTTTGAGTTTAAGGTCACTGCCTTGAAGGCCAAAGGTTGCTGGTTTGATCCCAAGGTTGCTGGCTTGAGCAAGGGGGTCACTAGCTCAGCTAGAGCCCCTTGGTCAAGGCACATATGAGAAGCAATCAATAACTAAAAAGTGAAGCAACTATGAATTAATTCTTCTTATCTCTCTCCTCCCCTCTCCTAACAAATAAAAAAACAACTATATATTAAAAGAATATTAAGATATTGGAATTAGAAGTCACACTTTCATCAGAAGATTCTGGAATCCTCCAGCTTAATCAATGTGATGCTCTCACATTAAGTATTTTTTTTTAAAGTTTTATAAGTTCCAAATATTGAGTTATTAAGCTGTACTCTAGGTGTTATTCTACTAGGAGTCAGTGATTCATATAATTGAATTTTCTTTTCTCTTTTTTTATTTAGAAAATTTAACTTAAGAAAGTGACATTGATCAACACATGTACATAGATAGCATTGAATTTTCAGGACTCACTCAAATGGCGATGAGGCTATTAATTAATGAAAATAAATATTGAGAAGTTTATTATTACTTAAATTTACCTAGAGGACAGGTCAATATCCATTAGAAAAAATATTAAAAATTTAAAAGTGTTCTCACAATGAATCTGAGTCCTGTATGCCAATATCATAAAGTTCCTCATGTTATCCAAGGTATTTTAAGACTGTATTGTGAATGAACAGCTCCATCAAACTGCATGACATTTATATTTTTTTATCTTAGAGGTATTTGAAGTTAGAACATATGCACTAAACAAATAAAAGCCTTCCATTAACTGGGTCCTTTGAACATAATACCAGTTCCTTTTAAATACCAAGAGTGACTTGTTTGAGTGACTTATTTTCAGTTATGACCAATGGTGAGAAAGTTTAATATTATTATAGGATGTTTGGGAGACACATCTATGTTAAATATTTTGTCAAAAAGAAAGACCAGTGATTTTAGTTGTAACAAGAATACAATCTTTGGTGATTGAGGGAATTAAACAGGTCTGGGAGACATGGTGAATTTACAGTTGATATCCAGAGTCTGATGCTACAGGACTCTTCACTAGATATTTTGGCTGCTACTTGCCTTTTTCAAGTAATTTAGTAGAATTTTACTTGTTAGTTATTTCTTTTTCCATGAACTATTCATTCTTATTTTTGTCTTATTTTTTATTAGGTTGTTATTTTTTTATTAGATTGTTAGAACTGTTTATGTATAAAGGAAACTTCCTTTTTATCCATCATTTGTTTTCCCTTGGACTTTTGTTTAAGATTTATTTGCCATACTGAAGATGTAAATTTTTATGTAATCAACTCTTTTAATTTTTCCTTTATGGCTTTTAGCTTTTGTGTCTTATTTTACAAAGACTTTCCTCACTCTAAGGTGACACAAAAATTTACCTTAGTTTTCTTCTATATTAGAGCTTCATAATTTATCAATAAATATTTAGTTAATTTATTTTTATTAGTTATAAAGAGAGATGTTAAGATTCCTGGTTAAGAATATTTTCAGGTACGAGTTTCCCCAACAATATTAAAACACCTACTTCTTCTCACCTATTTTAAATGCCATCCATATAATATATCTAACACCTCTGAGTAGTTAGATATAATTAATTCCTTATTCTGTTTCATTGACCTCTTGTTATTCTGGTAAGTCACAAACTATTTTAACTACTATAGTTTGATAAATGGTTTTAATACCTTGTTGGATTATCCATTTTTCATTACTTTTCTCAGAATTTCTAAGTGTTCTCTCATAAATCTCATTTCATATGAATTTTAAAATCAGTTTTTCATGTGAAAAATATTATATTGGTATTTGTTTAGGGATTAATTTCGAAGATTTTTTTGGAAGAACTGTCATCTTTTTAGTATTAAATCTTATTTCTTAATTTTGAAATTACAATTGACACTAAGTATTATATTCAATTCAGGTGTACAGCATAATGGTTAGCCACTTATATACTTTATGATATTATCCCCTGATAAGTATAGTACCTACCTGGTGCCATACCTAGTTATTACAATATTATTGAATCCTGTTATTGTTATACCTTTGCTTCACAAAAGATGATGAAATAGAAAGGCTCTTAATGCACAATCTTACATTTTGACTACTTTAAAACTGATTGAGAAGAGACTGGTAGAATTAAAACAGAAGTACCACAGTTAAAGGGGTAAGTTACTATTATTGAAAAAGAACTATATATCAGGACATTGTAGTCACCCTTTCTGAGGGTGGTATCAATATTCACATTTTTATTGATAAGTAATCTGAAGTGCTGACTGGAATAGATTGTAGAGAAGGGAACTGGAAGAATCCAAGCAAGACTACAAGAGACTTGCTTATAGACATGTAAAGGAGGTTTCTGGAGATGGTGGAGGGTAGGGAATGATCTGAGAGGAAAGAGAAGGCTGGAGGAGCTTAAGCATAGAGAGATTGTATACACAAGCAGAGAGCCAGAAGGACATTTAGGAGGGGAGAAAGCTGGGGGTAGAATTTTGACAAGATACTCTCAAAAGGCATTTTGGGGCGCTGGAAAGATGGCGATGGAGTAAGCAGACATACCAACTTCCAACTCCCAGAACCAAAGTGGATTATAACTTGATTTTAAGAACCATCATCTGGATAAACCAATGCTGAACTGGTCTGAGAGGATTCTTCAACCAGGGAACACTGAAGAAGCCACATTGAGACTGGTAGGAAAAACGAAAACGCAGAAAGGGCTGCCCAGCTCCCCGGAGCAAAAGACAGCCCGGAGAGACTCGTGTGGCGGGAAGAGAGGCCAGAAGAAGGGTAGAAACCTGGGTCCCAGGAACAAAGCCCCAGCCTGCAGTCCCAGAGACTAGAAGAGGTGGATGGACAGCATTTAGCTGGGAAACAGGTTAGAATACTGTTTGTGAGAAAGAGACAGTTGTCTCAGAACCGGGATCCTTCTTAAAGGGATGGAGCAGAAACCTTCTCTCACAACCACTCACCCGGGACTCCAAGAGACAGGGAGAGAGGAGAGGACTGAAGCAGCGGGAAGAGAGTGCGGTCTAGAAGGCACAGGGAGAAAAGTTTTGAGGGACAGTGTAAAGCCAGTAGTTGCGGCCACAATCACAGCCGCCTGACCCGTGCAGGTTTGCAATGGATTCGAACAGTCGGTAATGAAACACAGGAGCCAAGAACTGGTGAGCCATCAGCTTTAATTCTGGCTTGCACCCGGCGGGCAAGCAAAAACACACACTGGGCTCCAAAGCCCACACATTCAGTGCTCACAAAGCTACTGACTTATCCGAGTTTCCCAGAATCAAAGGTTTCTAGCTCACCAGACTTATTCACCTCTGTTTCCCATCTCCTCCTGCACAAACTCTTAACAAACTGGCTTCTTCCTCAGCACTCTGCCATCTTGGCTACTTCTCCTCCACATGGCCTTAATCTTCTCTCCTCTCTTCTAATACTAACCTCAGGAACTCAGGAACCAAGAGAGAGATCTAGCTACCGGTCTGCACACTTTATAGCATAGATAATTCAAACCTTTAATCCAATTATACATACAAGAAATTCTCTGATACAAAGCCACCCATCTGAGGCATAATGGGATTCCTCCCTACATCACCACCCTTCATCATCCAATCAGTCAAGGGTGTGGAGATGAGCTTACTCTTAAAACAAAGCCTTAAGCTATAACGACCCGGCCTGCTTACAACTTTTCCCCCACAGCTATCACAAGCATAAGGGCAAATAATATCACCTGGGTGACGGGCTTCCATGTGGGCAGCACCATCTTTAACAAAGTGAGCATATTATATTTTATCTGCTGAACAGATAGCCACCCTAAACCCTGGGCTGGGTCACTCCACAAATCTGAAACAAAACTTCCTCTGGAACCAGTAAGGGAAAGCAGGACACCAGCCAAACAGGCTTTCCTGTGGCAATTAGAGCACAGTTGCTTAGAAGGAAGGAGCTTTCAGGACTACAGTATGGAGTGTTAGGGTCTGAGCTGTAGCGCCCCCACCCACACTGCTGAGGGCTTGCTGGAGGGCGGGTGGCGGTGCGAGGAAGCAGTTTCGCCAGTGGGGGCAGAGGCCAAGCCGGTAAGCATGAGCTCAGTCTAGTCCAGCCTGGGCAAAGGGGATGCACGAAAGTGAACTGGCAGCTGCGGGCCCGCCTGTGACCCCATCTGTGGGGGAAAAGGAGGAGTCCACAATGGGCAGAGATCTGCCACTGGGCAGGGGCAAGCAGGCGCCCAGCCACATTTGGCCTCCGAGGCTTGAGGCCCCGCCCAAACTGGCTTTGTCCGCGGAGGTAGGGCGGAAACCTGTTGCCAGGCTGTGAGCATAGCAGCAGCCTCAACCAGCTGAGAAGTCAAGGGTGGTGGGGGTGGAGCTGAAGCTCAGCACATAGCAGCAGCCCCACCCAGCTGAGGAGCCGATATTGGTGGGGATGGGCGGAAGCCCCAGCTAGCAGCTGAGTGTGCACCAGAAGCCCCCCCTAGTCAGAAGAACAGGCTGACAGGGATCCGCAACTGAGCAAAAGTGTTCACCTTGCTCTTAGTGCCCAGGCTTGTGGCCTGATTGTGGTACATGGTCCCACCCGTGGGAGACAGGTGAAGGCAGAGACCAGCTGAGGCTTATAAAGCCTGGCACGAGAGCATAGCCCCTCCTGCAGAGGTGAGGCGGAGACCTCAGCAGCAGCAGCAGCCAGCGCCGGCAACTCCCACACCCAACCACCCTAGGCAGCAACAGAGGGAATGGCTTGCCTGCAGACAGACCACACCTAGGGAACACAGAGGCAACACCCATTGCGCTCCATTAGCCAAACCCTTCTTACACACAGACAATATGGGTAGGCAGAGGAATGCAACCCAAATGAATCAAGAGAAATTCCCAGAGGAGGACCTGAATGAATCAGATATAACCAAACTACCTGATGCAGAATTTAAATAATGATAGTATATTCAAAGAGCTTAGAGCTACAATAGATAGTCATTACAAACACCTAAATGAAGAGATAGCAGGTATAAAAAAGGAAATTAAAATAATAAAAAATAATCAGACAGAAATGACAAATACCGTATCAAAACTGAAGACCACAATGGAAGGAATTAAAAGCAGGATGCATGAAGCTGAGGATCGAATCAGCAAGTTAGAGGACAAAATAAACAAAGACACAGAAGCACAGAAGAGAAATAAAAGAGACTCAAAAAATCTGAGGAAACTCTAAGGAAGCTCTGTGACAACATAAAGAGAAATAACATCCGCATCATAGGGGTTCCTGAAGAATAGAAAAAAGAACAAGGAGTAGAAACTTTGTTCAATCAAATCACGGCTGAAAAATTTTATAAATTAAGACTGGAAAACATTTCACATGTTCTAGAAGTACAGAAAACTCCATTAAAGAAAAACCCAAAGAAACCTATACCATACACATCATAGTTAAAATACCAAAGCTAAGTAATAAAGAGAAAAATTTAAAAACTACTAGAATTAAAAAAGGCTATCACCTACAAAGGAGCCCACATAAGGATGACATCAGACTTCTCAACTTGAGGAAGAAACACTTGAGGCCAGAAGGGAATGGCAAGATATATTTAAAGTAATGCAGAACAAGAAACTAAAACCAAGACTACTCTATCCAGCAAGGAAAATATTTAAAATTGAAGGGGAAATAAAGAGCTTCCCAAACAAAAACAACAACAACAACAACAAAAAACAAAACAAAAACAAAAACAAAAAACACAAGGAATTCAGTAAAACCAAACCAATTCTGCAAGAGATGCTAAGGGGCCTGTTGTGAACAGTTCAAAGGGGGAGAAGAATATAGTAAAAGAAGAATACAGCTTTAAAGAATAAAATGGCAATAAACAACTTCATATCAATAATAACCATAAATGTAAATGGATTAAATGATCCAATCAAAAGACATAGGGTAGCTTCATGGATAAAGAAACAGGACCCATATATATGCTGTCTACAAGAGACATACCTTAAAACAAAAGATGCACATAGACTAAAGGTAAAAGGATAGAAAAAATATTTCATGCAAATGAAAAAGAAAAAAAAAGCTGGATTAGCAATACTTATATCTGACAAAATGGAGTTTAAAACAAAGACTGTAGTAAGAGATAAAGAAGGACACTACATAATGATAAAGGGAACAATTCAACAGGAAGATATAACCATTATAAATATCTACGCACTGAACATAGGAGCCCCGACATACATAAAACAGACTTTGATGAATATAAAGGGCGAGATTAACAGCAATACTATTATAGTAGAGGATTTCAATACTCCACTAACATCACTGGATAGATCCTCAAGAAAGAATATTAACAAAGAAACAGCAGACTTAAAGGATACACTAGATTAACTCAATTTAATAGATATCTTCAGAACTTTTCACCCTAAGGCAGTATAATATACATTTTTCTCAAGCGCTCATGGTAAATTCTCTCAGATAGACCACAAGTTAGGACACAAAAGGGATCTTAAGAAATTTAAGAAGATTGAAATCATATCATGCATTTTCTCTGATCAAAATGGCATGATACTAGAAATTAACCACCAAAGAAAAACTGAAAAATACTCAAACACATGGAAACTAAACAGCATGTTATTAAATAATGAATGAACAATGATATTAAAGAAGAAATAAAAAAGTTTCTAGAAACCAATGACAATGAGCATACATCAACTCAAAATTTATGGGACACAGCAAAAGCAGTACTGAGAGGGAAGTTCATAGCACTACAGGCATACCATGAGAAGCTAGAGAAAGCTCAAATAAGCAACTTGACCCTGCATCTAAAAGAACTAGAGAAACAACAGCAGATAAAGCCCAGAACTAGTAGAAGGAAGGAAATAATAAAGATCAGAGGAGAAATAAATGACATAAAGGCTAAGGAAACAATAAAGAGGATCAATGAAAACAGGAGCTAGTTCTTTGAAAAGGTAAACAAGATAGATGAACCTTAAACTAGACTCACCAAGAAAAAAAGAGAGAGGACTCAAATAAATAAAATTAGAAAGGACAGTGGAGAAATAACAACCGACACAACAGAAATAAAAAAGCATTGTAAGAAAACACTATGAAGAACTCTATGCCAAAATGGATGAATTTCTTGAATCATATAATCTTCCAAAAATCAATCTGGAAGAATCAGAACACCTAAACAGACCAATTATAACAAATGAGATAGAAACAGTTATCAAAAAACTCCCAACAAAGAAAAGTCCGGGGCCTGATTTCTTTACAAGTGAATTCTACCCAAAATTCAAAGAAGAACTAATTTCTATCATCCTCAAGCTATTTCAAAAAATTCAAGAGAAAGGAAGACTTTCAAATTCCTTTTATGAGGCAAGTATAATTCTGATCCCAAAACCAGGCAAAGAAACACAAAGAAAGAAAATTATGGGCTAATATCCCTGATGAATTTAAATGCTAAAATTCTCAACAAAATATTAGCCAACCGGATCCAGCAATATATGAAAAACATCATACACCATGATCAAGTGGGATTTATTCTGGAGAGGCAAGGCTGGTTCAATATTCGCAAATCAATCAATGTGATTCATCACATAAACAAAAGGAAGGACAAAAATCACATGATAATTTCAATAGATGCAGACAAGGCATTTGAAAAAATACAGCACTCATTCATGATCAAAACCCTCAGTAAATTGGGAATCCATGGAACATTCCTTACTATGATAAAGGCCATCTATGACAAACCCACAGCAAACATCATATTAAATGGGTGAAAATTAAAAGCAATCCTTTTAAGATTAGAAACCAGGCAGGGGTTCCCCCTTACACCACTCTTATTCAACATGGTTCTGGAAGTCCTAGCTATAGCAATCAGACAAGAAGAAGAATAAAAGGCATCCAAATTAGAAATGAAGAAGTAAAACTGTCATTATTTGCAGATGATATGATATTGTATATAGAAAACCCTAAAGTCTCAGTCAAAAAACTACTGGACATGATAAATGAATTCAGCAAGGTGGCAGGATATAAAATTAATACTCAGAAATCAGAGGCATTTTTATATACCAACAATGAACTGTCAGCAAAAGAAATAAAGAAAACAATCCCCTTCACTATTGTAACCAAGAAAATAAAGTACCGAGGAGTAAATTTAACCAAGCAGGTTAAGGACTTGTATTTGGAAAATTATAAAACATTGATAAAATAAATCAAGGAAGATACAAACAAGTGAAAGCATATACCGTGCTCATGGTAAGGAACAATAAACATCATTAAAATGTTTATATAACCCAAAACAATTTATAAATTCAATGCAATACCAATTAAAATACCAATGACATACTTCAAAGATATAGAACACATATTCCAGAACTTTATATGGAACCAAAAAAGAACACAAATAGCCTCAGCAATCTTAAAAAGAAAAAATAAAGCAGGAGGTATCACTCCTCCAGATATGAAGGTATACTACAAGGTCATTGTTCTCAAGACAGCCTGGTGTTGGCATAAGAACAGGCAAATAGATCAATGGAACAGAACAGAGAACCCAGAAATAAACCCACAGCTTTATGAACAATTCATATTTGACAAAGGAGGAAAGAGCATACAATGGAGTAAAGACAGCCTCTTTAACAAATGGTTTTGGAAAAATTGGACATCTACCTGCAAAAAAATGAAACTAGACCATCAACTTACACCATTCACAAAATCAAATTCAAAATGGTTAAGACTTAAATGTAAGCTGTGAAACCATAAGCATCTTAGAAGAAAACATAAGCAGCAAGCTCTCTGACATCTGTCGCAGCAATATATTTGCTGATTTATCTCTACGGGCAATTGAAATAAAAGGCAGGATAAACAAATGGGACTATATCAAACTAAAAAGTTTTTGCACAGCTAAAGACAATAAGAACAGAAAAGAAAGACAAACCACACAATGGGAGAACATATTTGACAATATGTCTGATAAGGGGTTAATAACCAAAATTTATAAAGAACTTATAAAACTCAACAGCAGGAAGACAAACAATCCAATCAAAAAATGGGCTAAAGAAATGAATAGAAATTTCTCCAAAGAGGACATACAGTTGGCCAATAGGCATATGAAAATATGCTCAACATCACTAATCATTAGAGAAATGCAAATTAAAACCACAATGAGATACCACCTCACACCAGTCAGAATGGCGCTCATCAGCAAAACAACACAGAACAAGTGCTGGCGAGGATGTGGAGAAAAGGAAACCCTTCTGCACTGCTGGTGGGAATGCAGACTGGTGCAGCCACTGTCAAAAACAGTATGGAGATTCCTCAAAAAATTAAAAATCAAACTTTCTTTTGACCCAGCTATCCCACTTTTAGGAATATACCTTAAGAACCCATAGCTCTGTTCGAAAAGGAGAAATGCACCCCCATGCTCGTGGCAGCATTCTTCACAATAGTAAAGATCTGGAAACAGCCCAAGTGTCTGTCAGAGGACTAGTGGACTAAAAAGCTTTGGTACATAATTACTGTGGAATACTACTCAGCCATAAGAAATGATGACTATGAATCATTTGCAGCAAAATGGATGGACCTTGATAACATTATACGGAGTAAAATAAGTAAAACAGAATAAAACTGAGAACAGCATGATTTCATACATACGTGGGACATAAAAATGAGCCTGTGAGACATGGACAAGAGTGTGTGGGTTACGGGGTGGGGGGACAGAGGAGATTGAAGGAGAAGGGCAAGGGGGTTCACAATGAAAACCAGATAGAAGGTGACAGTGGACAGTTTGACTTTGGGTGATGGGTATGCAACATAATTGAATGATAAGATAACCTCGAGATGTTTTCTTTGAACATATGTAACCTGATTTATTAATGTCACCCCATTAAAATTAATAAAAAAATAATAATAATGGGGTTGTAAAGTATAGCTTAGAGATGCAGTCAATAATATTCTTTTTTTAATAAATTTATTTACTGATATTAGAAATAGAAAGGGAAAAAGAGGAAGATAGAAACATTGATCTGTTCTTGTATGTGCTCTGACTAGGAATTGAACAATAATATTCTAACAATTATGTATAGTGTCAAGTTATATAAAGCTAATAATCACTGGAGTGTACACCTGAAACTAATATATAATAATGTATGTTAACTGTAATTGTAAAATAAAAACAAGGCCTTGTCCAAGTAGCTAAAAAAAAAAAGCATTTTGGGGGAGGTGATATGTAATGTAAATTTATATTTTATTACTTCCTCAGAAGGTGTTCAATAAAAACTTTCATCACTTTTTAAACTTTTATTTGAAAATTAAATTTAACAGGGTGATGTTGATCAATATGCGTACATAGGTTTCAGGTAAGCATTTCTATAGCATTTAAATTGTTGATAATGTTGTATACCTATCACTTTTGTCAGTCTCTATTCTCTTCCTCCATATCTCCCTCCCCTTGGTATCCACTTCACTTTTTTTTTTAATGATTTCAATTTATTGTGCCTACACAGTTTCAAGTGTCCCACCTAATATATTTCCCCCACCCTCGTGTTTCCCTCTCCCCCTCCTGTGCCCCCTCCCCCCAACGCTTTCCCCCTTCCTTCCAGAATTTGCTGTCCTGCTCACTATAATGCTGTGTTATGGATATATAATTTTGCTAATCTCTTTTTCTTCTCTGATCGCATCTTCTTTTCTACTATCCCTCTGACCACTCTTTCTCTGGTCCCTTTGATTCCCACCTCTGTCTCTGTTCCATTCCTCAGCTCACATTGTTCATTGGATTCCTCAGATGAGTGAGGTCATATGATATTTTTCTTTCTCTGCCTGGCTTATTTCATTTAGCATGATAGTTTCCAGGTTCATCCATGTTGTCACAAAAGTTAAGATTTCCTTTTTCCTCACGGCTGTGTAGTATTCCATTGTGTATATATATACACAATGGAATACTATATGTGGCTTTTTAATCCACTCATCCACTGATGGACACCTGGACTGTTTCCAGATCTTGGCTATTGTAAACAATGCTGCAATAGAAATGGGGGTACATCTCTTCTCTTGAGTCAGTGATTTGGGATTTTTAGGATATATTCCTAAAAGTGGGATAGCTGGGTCAAAGGTAAGTTCCATTTTTAATTTTTTGAGGAATCTCTATACTGTTTTGCACAGTGGATGCACCAGTTTGCATTCCCATCAGCAGTGCAGGAGGGTTCCCTTTTCTCCACATCCTCACCAGCACTTATTATGTGTTGTTTTGTTAATGAGCGCCATTCTGCCAGGTGTGTGGTGGTATTTCATTGTGTTTTTAATTTGCATTTCTCTAATGATTAGTGATGTTGAACATTTTTTTCATATGCCTATTGGCCATCTGTATGTTCTCTTTGGAGAAGTGTCTATTCATTTCTTTTGCCCATTTTTTGATTGGATTGTTTGTCTTCCTGCTGTTGAGTTTTATAAGTTCTTTTATAAAAAGCTTTGGTACATATATACTATGGAATACTACTCAGCCATAAGAAACGATGACATCAGATCATTTATAACAAAATGGATGTACCTTGATAACATTATACGGAGTGAAATAAGTAAATCAGAAAAAAAGAAAAACTGAGAACAGCATGATTTCATACATAGGTGGGACATAAAAGTGAGAATAAGAGACATGGACAAGAGAGTGGTGGTTACGGGGTGGGGGGAAGGAGAAGAGGGTGGGATAGGGAGGAGGGGAGGGACACAGGGTAAACCAGATGGAAGGTGACAGAGGACAATTTGACTTTTGGTGACGGGTAAGCAACACGGTTGAATGATAAGATAACCTGGAGATGTTTTCATTGTACATATGTACCCTGATTTATTGGTGTCACCCCATTAGAATTAATAAAAATAAAAAAAAATTAAAAATAAATAAATAAATAAATTTTGGTTATTAACCCCTTATCAGACGTATTGTCGAATATGTTCTCCCATTGTGTGAGTTGTCTTTTTATTTTGTTAATGGTGTCTTCTGCTGTGCAAAAGCTTTTTAGTTTTATATAGTCCATTCGTTCATCCTGTCCTTTATTTCACTTGTCCTGGAGATAAATCAGCAAAAATATTCGTAAAAGAAATATTGGAGAGTTTACTGTCTATGTTTTTTTCCATGATATTTATGGTTTCATGACTTACATTTCATTTAAGTCTTTTATTCATTTTGAGTTGATTTTTGTGAATGACCTAAGTTGGTGATCCAATTTCATTTTTTTGCAAGTACCAGTCCAATTTTTCCAACACCATTTGTTAAAGAAACTGTCTTTACTCCCTTATATGCTCTTATCTCCTTGGTCAAATATCAATTGTCCATATAGGTGTAGGTTTATTTCTGGGTTCTCTGTTCTGTTCCATTGATCTGTATGCCTGTTCTTATTACAGTACCAAGCTGTTTTGAGTACGATGGCCCTGCAGTATAACATGATATCAGGAAGTGTGATACCCACTTTATTCTTCTTTTTCAAGATTGCTGAGGCTATTTGTGTTCTTTTTTGGTTCCATATACATTTTTGGAATATTTGTTCTAAATCTTTGAAGTATGCCATTGATATTTTAATAGAAATTGCACTGAATTTATAGATTGCTTTGAGTAATAGAGACATTATAATGATGTTTATTCTTCCTATTCATGAATACGGTATATGCTTCCACTTGTTTGTATCTTCCTTGATTTCCTTTATCAATGTTATATAATATTCCAAGTACAAGACTTTAACTTCTTTGGTAAAATTTACTTTTAGGTACTTTGTATTATTTGTTGCAATAGTAAAGGGAATTGTTTTCTTAATTTCTCTTTCAGACAGTTCATTGTTGGTATATAAAAATGCCTCTGATTTCTAAATATTAGTTTTATATCCTGTCATCTTGCTGAATTTATTTATCAGGTCCAGTAGTTTTTTGACTGAGACTTCAGGGTTTTCTATGTACAGTATCATATCATCAGCAAATAATGATAGTTTTATTTCTTCTTTTCCAATTTGGATGCCTTTTATTTCTTCTTCTTGTCTGATTGCTGTGGCTAGGACTTCCAGTACTATGTTGAATAAGAGTGGTGAAAGGGGACCCCCTGCCTTGTTCCTGATCTTAAAGGGATTTCTTTTCATTTTTACCCATTGAGTATGATGTTGGCTGTGAGATTATCATAGATGGCCTCTATCATGTTGAGGTATGTTCCCTGTATTCCTACTTTACTGAGAACTTTGATCATAATTGGGTGCTGGATTTTATCAAATGCTTTTTCTGCATCTATTGAAATTATCATGTGGTTTTTGTCCTTTTGTTTATGTGATGAATCACATTGATTGATTTACGAATATTGTACTAATCTTGTCTCTCCAGAATAAATCCTACCTGATTGTGATGTATGATTTTTTTTTGTATTGCTAGATCCCGTTTGCTAATATTTCATTGAGAAATTTAGCATCTAAGTTCATCAAGGTTATTGGTCTTTAGTGTTTTTTTTTTTTTTTTGAAGTGTCTTTGCCTGTTTATGGAATAAGGATTATGCTTGCCACATAAAAGGAGTTTGGAAGTCTTCCCTCCTCTTGAATTTTTTGAAATAGTTTGAGAAGGATAGAAGTCTTTTTTGGTTTTCTTTTTCTTTTTTTTTTTTTTTAATATTTGGTAAAATTTGCCTGTAAAGCCATCTGGCCCAGGACTTTTGTTTGTTGAAAGTTTTTTTTTTTTTTTTGATAACAGTTTCAATCTCATTTGATGAAATTATTTTGTTAAAGTTTTCTGATTCTTCTACATTGATTTTTGTAATGAAAGATTATATGTTTTGAGAAATTTGTCCATTTCACCTAGGTTGTCTAATTTTATCGCATACAGTTCTTTATAGTTTTTCTTATAATCCTTTGTATTTGCTGTGTCGGTTGTTAATTTTCCTCTCTCATTTCTAATTTTATTTAAGTCCTCTCTCTTTTTTTCTTCATAAGGATGGTTAAAGGTTCATCAATCTTGTTTACTTTTACAAAGAACCAGCTCTTGGTTTCATTGATCCTATGTATTCTTTTTTTTTTTTTTTTTTTGGCCTCTATGTCATTTATTTCCACTCTGATCTTTATTATTTTCTTCCTTCTATTTCCTCTGGGCTTTGTTGTTCTTTTTCTAGTTGTTTTAGATGTAGGGTTAAGTTGTTAATTTGCACTTTTTCTTGCTTCTTAAGGTATGTCTGTAATGCTATGAACTACCCTCTTAAAGATTGCTTTTGCTGTATCCCATAAGTTTTGAGTTGTTGTATGCTCATTTTCATTTGTTTCAAGGAAATTTTTTATTTCTTCTTGATCTCATTGTTAACCCATTCCTTATTTAATAGCATGCTGTTTAGTCTCCAAGTGTTTGAATGTTTTTTAGTTTTTCTATTGTAATTGATTTCTAGTTTCATGTCATTGTGATCAGTGAAGATATATGATATGATTTCAAACTTCTTAAATTTATTCATACTCATTTTTTGTCCTAACATGTGCTCTATCCTAGAGAATGTACCATGAGCACTTGAAAAGAATATATATCCTCTGCTTTAGAGTGAAAGACTCTAAAGATATCTATTAGATCCAGTTGATCTAGTGAGTCCTTTAAGGCTGCTCTTCCTTTGTTAATTTTCTTTTTTGAGGATCTATCCATTAATGTTAGTGGGGTATTAAAATCCCCTACTATTATAATATTGCTGTTGATATTGCTCTTTATGTCTATCAAAATCTGCTTTATAAATTTAGGTGTTCCTATATTAGACACATAGATATTTATAATGGCAATGTCTTCCTATTGAATTGCTCTCTTTATCATTATGTAGTGACCTTCTTTATCCCTTATTATAGCCATTGTTTTAAAGTCTACTTTTCAGACATAAGTATTGCTACCCCAGCCTTTTTTATTCCCATTTGCATGAAATATTTTTTCCATCCCTGCACTTTCAGTCTGTGTGTCTCTTTTGTTTTGAGGTAAGTCTCCTGTAGACAGCATATGTACTGGCCTTGTTTTCTTATCCACTCAGCTACCCAATGTCTTTTGATTGGAGCATTTAATCTATTTACATTTAATGTTATTATTGATATGTAGTTATTTATTGACATTTTATTCTTCAAATCTATATTCTTCTTTTTCTAGATTTTTTCCCCCCGTTGTTCTGTTTACAACAGTCCCCTTAACATTTCTTATAGCATTGGTTTGGTTGTAATAAATTCCTTGAGGTTTATTTGTTTTTTGTTTATTCTGGGAAGCTTTTTATTTCTCCTTCGATTTTAAATGATAACCTTGCCGGATAGAGAATTCTTGGTTGTAGTCTCTTGTTTTGCATTACTCTGAACATTTCTTTTTTCTTACAGGAACAGAGAGAGAGTCAGAGAGAGGGATATATAGGGACAGACAGACAGGAACAAAGAGAGGTGAGAAGCATCAATCATTAGTTTTCCGTTGCCGTCGCAACACCTTAGTTGTTCACTGATTGCTTTCTCACATGTGCCTTGACCCCTGCTTCAGCAGATTGAGCAACCCCTTTCTGTAACCAGCGACCTTGGGTCCAAGCTGATGAGCTTTTGCTCAAGCCAGAGGGGCCTGCGCTCAAGCTGGTGAGCTCAGAGACTCGAACCTGGGTCTTCTGCATCCCAGTCCAATGCTTTATCCACTGCGCCACTGCCTGGTCAGGCCACACTTTGAATATTTCTTGCCAGTCTCTTCTGGCCTCTAATGTTTCTGTTGAGAAGTCAGATGTCATCCTTATGGGGCTCCTCTGTAGAAAATTGACAGCTTTTGTCTTGCAGCTTTTAGTATTCTTTCTTTGTTCCTTAATTTTGGTATTTTAATTATAATCTTTCTTGTTTTAGGCCTCTTTGGGTTCATCTTTAATGAGACTCTCTGTGCTTCTTGAACTTGTGTGACTTTTTGCCTCAACAGTTTAGGGAAGTTTTGAGCTATAATTTCTTTAATCAAGTTCTCTACCCCTTGTTCTTTCTACTATCCTACAGGAACCCATATGATGCTGATGTTGTTTCTCTTCATGTTGTCAATGAGCTCTCTTAGAGTTTCCTCAGATTTTTGGAACCTTTTTTCTTTTTGCTGTTCTGCTTTTATTTATCTTGTCCTCTACATTGCTGATTCAATCCTCAGCTTCATCCATCCTGCTTTAAATTCCTTCTACTATGGTCTTTATTTCTGATATTGTATTTGTCATTTATGACTAGTTCCTTTCTTTTTTCCTAATTTTAATGGGGTGACATTAATAAATCAGGGTACATATGTTCAAAGAAAACATCTCCAGGTTATCTTATCATTCAATTATGTTGCATACCCATCACCCAAAGTCAAATTGTCCTCTGTCACCTTCATTTGGTTTTCTTTGTGCCCCTCTCCTCCCCACTCTACCTCCGTCTCCTCCCTTCTGCCACCCCGTAACCACCACACTCTTGTCCATGTTCCATAGTCTCGCTTTTATGTCCCACCTATGTATGAAATCATGCTGTTCTCAGTTCTTTTCTGTTTTACTTATTTCACTCAGTATAATGTTATCAAGGTCCATTCATTTTGTTACAAATGATCTGATGTCATCATTTCTTATGGTTGAGTAGTATTCCATAGTATATATGTACCAAAGCTTTTCAATCCACTCATCCACTGATGGACACTTGGGCTGCTTCCAGATCTTTGCTATTGTGAACAATGCTGCCATGAACATGGGGGTGCATTTCTCTTTTTCGAACAGTGCCACGGTGTTCTTTGGGTATAATTTTTTGAGGAATCTCCATACTGTTTTCCACAGTGGCTGCACCAGTCTGCATTCCCACCAGCAGTGCAGGAAGGTTCCCTTTTCTCCACATCCTCGCCAGCACTTGTTCTGTTCTTTTGCTGATGAGCGCCATTCTGACTGGTGTGAGGTGATATCTCATTGTGGTTTTAATTTGCATTTCTCTAATGATTAGTGATGTTGAGCATATTTTCATATGCCTATTGGCCATCTGTATATCCTTTTAGGAAAAATTTCTATTTATTTCTTTTGCCCATTTTTGATTGAATTGTTTGTCTTCCTGCTATTCAGTTTTATAAGTTCTTTATAAATTTTGGTTATTAACCACTTATCAGACAATGTGTCGAATTGTTCTCCCATTGTGTGGTTTGTTTTTTTATTCAGTTCTTATTGTCTTTAGCTGTGCAAAAACTTTTTAGTTTGATATAGTCCCATTTGTTTATCCTGCCTTTTATTTAATTTACCCATGGAGATAAATCGGCAAATATATTGCTGTGAGAGATGTCGGAGAGTTTACTGCCTATGTTTTCTTCTAAGATGCTTATGGCTTCACGGCTTACATTTAAGTCTTTTAACCATTTTGAGTTTGTTTTTGTGAATGGTGTAAGTTGATGGTCTAGTTTCATTTTTTTGCAGGTAGATGTCCAATTTTCCCAACACCATTCGTTAAAGAGGCTGTCTTTACTCCATTGTATATTCTTTTTGTCTTTGTCAAATATCAGTAGTCCACATAGGTGTGGTTTTAAATCTGGGTTCTGTGTTCTGTTTCATTGATCTATGTGCCTGTTCTTATGCCAATACCAGGCTGTCTTGAGTACAATGTCCTTGTAGTATATCTTGATATCCGGAAGAGTGATACCTCCTGCTTTATGTTTTCTTTTTGAGATTGCTGAGGCTATTCGTGTTTTTTCTTGGTTCCATATAAAGTTTTGAAATATGTGTTCTATATCTTTGAAGTATGTCATTGGTATTTTAATTGGTATTGCATTGAATTTATAAATTGCTTTGGGTTATATAGACATTTTAATGATGTTTATTCTTCCTAATTATGCAGCATGGTATATGCTTCCACTTGTTTGTATCTTCCTTGATTTCTTTTATCAATGTTTTATAATTTTCCGAGTACAAGTCCTTAACCTCCTTGGTTAAATTTACTCCTAGGTACTTTATTTTCTTAGTTGCAATAGTGTAGGGGATTGTTTCCTTAATATCTTTTGCTGACAGTTCATTGTTGGTATATAAAAATGCCTCTAATTTTCTTCTATTAATTTTATATCCTGCCACCTTGCTGAATTCATTTATCAGGTCCAGTAGGTTTTTGACTTAGATTTAGGGTTTTCTATATACAATATCATATCATCTGCAAATAATGACAGATTTATTTCTTCTTTTTTAATTTGGATGCCTTTTATTTCTTTTTCTTGTCTGATTGCTGTGGCTAAGACTTCCAGAACTATGTTGAATGAGAGTGGTTAAAGGGAGCACCCCTGCCTGGTTCCTTATATTAAGGGGATTGCTTTTAATATTTGCTCATTTAGTATGATGTTAGCTGTGGGTTTGTCATAGATGGCCTTAATCATGTAAAGGAATGTTTCATGGATTCCCACTTTACTGAGAGTTTTGATCATGAATGGGTGCTGGATTTTATCAAATGCTTTTTCTGCATCTTTTGAAATTATCATGTGATTTTTTTCCTTTTTTTGTCTTTGTAATGAATCACATTGACTAATTTGCGAATATTAAACCAGACTTGCCTCTCCAAAATAAATCCCACTTGATCATGTTGTGTGATATTTTTCATATATTGATGGATCCGGTTGGCTAATATTTTGTTAAGAATTTTAGCATCTAAATCATCAGGGATATTGTCCTATAATTTTGTGGGTTTTTTTGTTGTCTTTGCCTGGTTTCAGGATCAGAATTATGCTCGCTTCTTAAAGTAGTTTGGAAGTCTTCCTTCTTCCTGAATATTTTGAAATAGCTTGAGGAGGATAGGAGCTAATTCTTCCTTGAATTTTTGATAGAATTCACTTATGAAGATATCAGGCTTTGGACTTTTTTTGTTGGGAGTCTTTTGATAACTGTTTCTATCTCATTTGTTATAATTGGCCTGTTTAGGTTTTCTGATTCTTCCAGTTTGTTTTTTGAAAGGTTATATGATTCAAGAAATTCGTCCATTTTGGCATAGAGTTCTTCATAGTGTTTTCTTACAATACTTTGTATTTTTGTTGTGTCAGTTGTTATTTCTCCACTCTCATTTCTAATTTTATTTATTTGAGTCCTCTCTCTTTTTTTCTTGGTGAGTCTTGTTAAAGGTTCATCGATCTTCTTTTCCTTTTCAAAGAACCAGCTCCTGTTTCATTGATCCTCTGTATTGTTTCCTTAGCCTCTATGCCATTTATTTCTGCTCTGATCTTTATTATTTCCTTTCTTCTACTAGTCCTGGGCTTTATTTGTTGTTGTTACTCTAGCTCTTTTAGATGCTGGGTCAGGTTGCTTATTTGAGCTTTTTCTACCTTTTTATGGTATGACTTTAGTGCTATGAACTTCCCTCTCAGTACTGCTTTTGCTGTGTCCAATAAATTTTGAGTTGATGGATGCTCATTATCATTGGTTTCTAAAAACTTTTTTATTTCTTTTTTGATCTCATTGTTAATCTATTCGTTATTTAATATCATGCTATTTAGTTTCCAATTGTTATAGTATTTTTCAGTTTTTTTTGTTTTTGTTCATTTCTAGTATCATGCCATTGTGATCAGAGAAAATGCATGATATGATTTCAATCTTCTTAAATTTGTTGAGATCACTTTTGTGTCCTAACATGTGGTTTATCCTAGAGAATGTACCGTGAGCTCTTGAAAAGAATGTATATTCTACTGCCTTAGGGAGAAAAGTTCTGAAGATTAAATTGAGATGATTTAGTGTGTCCTTTAAGTCTGCTGTTTCTTTATTAATTTTCTTTCTTGAGGATCTATCCAGTGATGTTAGTGTGGTATTGAAATCTCCTACTATAATAGTATTGCTGTTTATCTCGCCCTTTATATCCATCAAAGACTGTTTTATGTATGTCGGGGCTCCTATGTTCAGTGTGTAGATATTTATAATGGTTATATCTTCCTGTTGAATTGTTCCCTTTATCATTATGTAGTGTCCTTCTTTATCTCTTACTACAGCCTTTGTTTTAAAGTTCATTTTGTCAGATATAAGTATTGCTAATTCGGCTTTTTTTTTCCTTTCGTTTTGCATGAAATATTTTTTCCATCCTTTTACCTTCAGTCTATGTGTATCTTTTGTTTTAAGTGTGTCTCTTGTAGACAGCATATGTATGAGTTCTGTTTTTTTATCCACACAGCTACCCTATGTCTTTTGATTGGATCATTTAATCTATTTACATTTAAGTTATTATTGATATGTAGTTGTTTACTGCCATTTTATTCTTTAAAGCTGTATTCTTCTTTTGCTATATTCTTCTCCCCCTTTGAACTTGTCACAACAGGCCCCTTAGCATCTCTTGCAGAATTGGTTTGGTTTTAATGAATTTCTCGAGGGTTTTTTTTTTGTCTGGGAAGCTCTTTATTTCTCTTTCAATTCTAAACATTAGCCTCGCTGGATAGAGTAGTCTTGGTTGTAGGTTCTTCTTCTGCATTACTTTGAATATATCTTGCTATTTTCTTCTGGCCTCAAGTGTTTCTGTTGAGAAGTCGGATGTCATCCTTATGGGGGCTCCTTTGTAGGTGATAGCCTTTTTTTCTCTAGCAGCTTTTAAAATTTTCTCTTTATCCCTTAGCTTTGGTATTTTAACTATGATGTTTCTTGGGTTAGATTTCTTTGGGTTTCTCTTTAATGGAGTTCTCTGTGTTTCTTGAACATGTGAAACGTTTTCCAGCCTTAATTTGGGAAGTTTTCAGCTATGATTTGATTGAACAAAGTTTCTATTCCTTGTTCTTTCCTTCATCCTCGGGAACCCTTATGGTGCAAATGTTATTTCTCTTCATGTTGTCACAGAGCTCCCTTAGACTTTCCTCAGAATTTTTAATTCTCTTTTCTTTTTTCTGCTCTGCTTCTGTACCTTTTTTTTTTTTAGTCTTCTAACTCGCTGATTCGATCCTCAGCTTCATCCATCCTGCTTTTAATTCCTTCCATTGTGGTCTTCAGTTCTGATACTGTATTTGTCATTTCTGTCTGATTCGTTTTTATTATTTCAATTTTCTTTTTTATACTTGTTATCTCTTTATTTAGGTGTTTGTAATGACTATCCATTGTTGCTATAAGCTCTTTGAACATCCTAACTATCATTCTTTTAAACTCTGCCTCTTGTAATTTGGTTATATCTGGTTCAATTAGGTCCTTCTCTGGGGATTTCTCTTGATTCATTTGGGTTGAATTTCTCTGCCTGCCCAGTTTGTCTGTGTATAAAAAGATTGTGGCTACTGGGGTCCAGTGGGTGTTGTCTTTGTGTTTCCTCGTTGTGGTATTTTTGCAGGCCCAACACCCTCTCTGCCTCTGCCTAGGGTGGTTGGGTATGGGCATTGCTTGCATCTGCCCACTGTGGCTGTTGCTTTGATTTCTGTCTCTCCTCTCCGGGAGGCGCTGTGTTCTGGTGCCCGGCTCTATAAGCCTCAGTCTTCTTGGGCCTTAGCCTCGCCCCCACAGGTGGGGTTGCACACTGCATTCAAGCCATAAGCCTCAGCACCAAAGGTAGGATTGAGCACTTTTGCTCAGCTGCAGACCCTGCCAGTTTCTGGGCTTTCACCCAGCCCCGTCATCAGAGCCTGCTCCCCGCGGTTTCTTGGGTAGGGCGGGGCTGCAGGCCTGCTCTCAGCTGCGAGCCTCCGCTGTTCCGAGCTTTAACCCTGACCCCACGGTCAAGGCCTGGCTTGTGTAGAGTTGCAAACCTCTGCGGCCAGGCAGTGCTGTGCACCCATGGGGCCCTGCTCAGCAGCATATTTCTGCCCTTTCCTGGCCTTCCGCTTTTCCCCAGCTGGTGGGGCTGCAGACGGGTCCGCAGCTGCTGGACTGCTTTTGCAGGTTTGCTTCCGCCCCTGCTGACAGAACCGTGTTTCAGCATCCAGCAGCCACAGTTCCTCCAGCAATCCCTCAGCAGTGTGGGTAAGGGCACTGCAGTTCAGACCCTGACACTCCATACTGTAGTCCCTGGAAGCTCCCTCCGTCTAAGCAGGTCTGCTCTAAGTGCCGTGGGAGAGCTTGTTTGGCTGGTGTCCTGCCTCCCTTTGCTGGTACTGCTATTTCCAGGGGAAATATTTGTTTTTGATTAAGGAAGTGACTCAGCCCAGGCATTAGGGTGGCTGTTCCTCAGAGTGTTTCTCCCTGTGCCTTCCAGACCACACTCTCTTCCCGCTGCTCTGGTTCTCTCCTCTGTCCCCATTGTCCAGAGCCCTGGATGAGTGGTTGTGAGAGAGGTTTTTTGCGCTGTCCCTTTAAGAAGAATCCTGGGTCTGAGAAAACTCTCTTTTTCTCACAAACAGTATCCTCACTTGTTTCACAGCTCAATACTGTCCAAATACCTCTTCTAGGCTCTGGGGCTACAGTCTGGGCCTTTGTTCCTAGAACTCAGGTCCCTCCATCTCCACTAAACTCTCTTCCAGCCACGTGAGTCTCTCCGGGCTGTTGTTCACTCCGGGGAGCCGGGCAGCCCTTTCTACGTTTTCGCTTTTCCTTCCAGTCTCAATGTGGCTTCTTCAGTGTTCCTTGGTTGAAGAGTCCACTTAGTTTAGTTCAAAGTTGTTTTATCCAGATGATGGTTCTTAAAATTAAGTTATAATCCACTTTAGTCTGGGAGTTGGAAGTTGGTACGCCCGCCTACTCCATCGCCATCTTGCCGTCTCCTCTTACTAGTTCTTTTTTTTATGATTTTAATGTCCTATTTGATGCTTGCTGTCTCTATATTTAGGTGTTCATTATGTCTAGCCACTGTTGCTCTATGATCTTTTAGCATCATAATAATCATTATTTTAAACTCTGCATTTTGTAATTTGGTATTTCCATCTCATTAAGATCTCTTTCCGGGGATTTTTGTTGTTGATTCATTTGCGTTGTATTTCTCTGCCTTCTCATTTTGTCTGTGTATAGACTCCTCCTTTTTTTGTGTTGTTTGTGTAGCTAGCTGAGTCTAGGGTTGGTATTGTCTGCCTCCAGTTTCCAGTTGTGTTGTTTCTAGGTTTTCTTGGGTTGGCATCAACTGCTGTTTGTAAACTGCTGTGGGTTATTTGTCTGATCACTGTTCATTTTGCTATTTGCATCAGTATTTTCTATATCTTAACCTGGTCACGTGTGAGGATCCCTTCCTTAAGATATCACTCTAACAAGGGTTGTTAGGTCCTAAACTGATGCTCTTTGTATCTGGCCACTGGATATGCACTCCCTGGACCTTCTTGTCTGGAACCTGGTGCAGACCAGTGGGGGTTGCTGCCTATGACTGGCCCTTATCTACCTTTTTGGAGCAACAAGTGATCCAGATCCTGTGGGTGCCTTTGTTAATATCAACTGCACTCTTAGGCTGGCTTTTATCTACTTTTGGCCTGGAGGATGTTCGTTTAAATGTTCAGGTTTCCCTGAGATCCGCTTTCTGCCACCTCTTATTGGTGGCTACTTGTTTGGCTCAGTACTATAAATCAGGGGTTAGGTAAGGTATTGGATGTGGCTTGTCCCTTAGCCTCAGGTGTCATTCTATCCAGACTTCCTTTATCTTTTGTTTTATTTTATTTTATATATTTCTTCTCTTTCAGAAGGGTGTAGCCACAGAAGTCCAATGGGTATGGCCTCTGGGTTCCCAAGGTGTAGTCTGTCCACAGGCCCACCACCACTGCTGCTGCCACCCCCAGCATTTGGACATGGGCATTGCAGCTTCCGCCTCACCTCTGTGGGTGGAAATGTGCACATGAGCCCAGGCCTCTGCCCCACCCCCGCTGGTGGGACTGCTTTTATGTGCCCGACCGCAAGCCTTGGTTGGTTTCCTGGCTTCCTCCCTACTTCAGCAGGAGGTGCTGCATTCACATGTCCAGGTCGCAGATGTGGCCGGGGTCTGGCTTCTGCCTCCAGGGTCAGACTGCTCTTCTGCGTTCTGCTGCCGCCTGCCCTCTGGCGAGCAATCAGCAGTGTGTGTGTGTGGGTTGTAGCTCAGATCTCAACACTCAATACTGTATCCCTGATGAACTTCCTGCTTCAAGTGACTCTTTGCTCTGACTGTAGCAGGAGAGCTTCCATTTGGCTGGTGACATGCTTCTCTTTGGTGGTATTGCTGGTTCCAGGAAAAATATTCACTTTAGATTAGGGGAGTCACTCAGCTCAGGGGTTGGAGGGGCTGTCCCTCAAAGTGTTTCACTCTATGCCTCCTATATTAAACTCTCTTCCTGCTACTCTGGTTCTCTCAGCTCTCCCCATCGCCCAGAGCCCTGGGTGAGTGGTTGTGAAAGGAGTTTTCTGTGTGGTCTCTTTAAAATGAATCCTGGGTCTGAGAAATCTGTTTCTTTCTCGTAAACAGTATCCTGGTTCTTTTTACAGCTAAATACTGTCCGTTCCTCTCTTCTGGGCTCCAGGGCTGCAGGCTGAGGCTCTGGTCTTGGGGCCCAGGACCATCCCCTCTCTGAACCACCCACCTCCGGGCCGCCGCCCACTCCCAGGAACTGGACAGCCCTCTCTGCATTTCCTACCAATCTCAGGGTGGCTTCTTCAAGGATCTTTAGCTATAGGTTTCTTTTGGTTTAGCCCAAAGTTGGTTTTTACAGATGATTGTTCTTAAATTTAGGTTGTAATCCACTTTGGTTCTGGGAGGTGGAAGTTGGAATGTCTGCCTACTCCATTGCCATCTTGCTGCCCCTCCCTCTTCACTTTTATCTGTGTTCATGAGTCTGTTTTATATCCCACCTATGTGTGAAATCATATAGTTCTTAGCTTCCTCTGAGTTGCTTATTTCACTCAGTATAATGTTCTAAAGGTCCATTCATGTTTTTTTAAATGGCAAAATGTCATCATTTCTCATGGCTGAGTAGTATTCCATTTACATCACTTTTTCCCCCCATTTAAATCACTTTTTATAACTCTGTTTCTGATATGACACTGGTATAAAGTGTCACTGAGTGACCAAATTTTTAAAATAAATGTGGGTTATATTATTAATGTTTACTTTCAAAAAATAACTACTGCTTTTGTATTTCCTAAAGGTCCTGTGATTTCTTTAGGACAGGAGCAAGTTTTTACAATGTTTTTTAAAATGCTTAGTCTTTAACAGAGCTACTTCAAAAAGCATCAGTGTTTAAAATATTAAGAAGGGCCAAATGTTTATCTAATACAAATTTAAGCCTCCTAATAATTTAACTCGTACCCATAATTTAATCCAGAATTGAGTGTTAAAAATGAAACTTTAGAATTCTACACATTAAAAAATAATTTTCTAATTAATATTTTAGTATGCTTATAAGTGACTTTTTTTTCTGACAATGTAACACAGTCATTGAACAAAATGTGGCTAATACAAATAGTATAAAGAGGAAAATTAAAATCTTCCATAATCTTGTCACTTAGTAAATATTTGGTAGCATCTTGTTTTATTGATGTAAATATGTGCTCTTATGTATGAGTATGCATTCTTCTAAAAAAATCTATTTTCACCTAGCACATTTTTTTATATCTCTACATTTAAAATTATGCTTTGAAGACATGATTTAAAATGCTTTCATAGCTGTAGGTTTTAAAGATAATTTTAGGTAATTCATTGTATAATTCATATTTTGTTTAACCAATCTTTATTTTATAAATAAATAATGGGATGGATATCCTTTAATACATATATTTCTCTTTAGTTCAATTAAATTCATTTCAGTTATCTCATAACTGAAAGTTCAGCAATGCTTTCTTAAATGTTTCTAGTCTTCTCCCTTTTTCCAGCCTACCCAACAATACAAACAAGCATGTTATTTTACCTTGGTTGTTGCTACTTGCTTTCTTTCTCAGCTAAGAAGCTGTCATCTGGCTCCACAATCTTCTAAGCTTTATGAGCCAAAATTATGCCTTAGTATAGTCAATTGGGCATAGATCCAGGAAGTGATTAAAAGTGAACCCAGCCTTTAGCAGGGTACTTAGTAAATAATTATTGAATAGATAAAAATTTAGTTTGATAATACAAATCTCATTCACATTAGAAACACAAAATCTACTTAGATTGCTCTTTCTTTGGTCCGTTGTGTGTGTGTGTGTGTGTGTGTGTGTGTGTGCGCGCACGCGCATGTGTGTTGCCCTTAAATCAGAGCAACAGATTCTAGTATACTTGTCCTTTCCTTCCATTTGGTTAGTGTATAGCAATGAAAAATTATGTATTTATTTTATTTAGCTTTTGCATAAAATTAAAAGAAAACATGACAAAATTACAGAAACAATCTAAAACTACCCAGAATTGCATAGGGTTTTAACTTGTCTTATCACAATTATAAAAAAAATGTTTGGCTGTTGAATTATTTGTAGTTATCTACAAAGCTAATTCCTGAATTTCAACAGTTTCAAAAATTAGCCCTATAGGCAAAATCATGAGAATGTAGAATTAAATAAATATACCCTAATATCAAAATTACATTTACATTTTATTAGCATGTGGAAAAATTAGGTACTAGAACATTTTAGGCTGTAAAAAGGTAGATAATACACTTTGCAAGATTTGAGTTTTAATTTTTTTTTTTTACAGGGACAGAGAGAGAGTCAGAGAGAGGGATAGATAAGGACAGACAGACAGGAACAGAGAGAGATAAAAAGCATCAATCATCAGTTTTTCGTTGTGACACCTTATTGTTCATTGATTGCTTTCTCACATGTGCTTTGACCGCGTACCTTCAGCAGACCTAGCAACCCCTTGCTGGAGCCAGCGTCCTTGGGTCCAAGCTGGTGAGTTTTTGCTCAAGCCAGATGGTCCTACACTCAAGCTGGTGACCTCAGGGTCTCAAACCTGGGTCTTGCGTATCCCAGTCCAACGCTCTATCCACTGCGCCACCTCCTGGTCAGGCACAAGATTTGAGTTTTATAATTAGCTATATTATTTCCAATTAACAGTGTAAACATATTGATATATTGTCCATTAATACAAAAGTAAAAGTATTTCTCCACTAAATAATAAATGGTAGCATTTAGCATATAAATGGTGCAAGCTCTTAAATTACCTTTACTTTTGCTTATATCAGTGCAGCTGAACAAAATTTAATGCATTTTTTTACATAGTGTAATTTTATCTTGCTCATACAATATGGGAAGAGTAATAATGATATTCTAATATTAATGTAAGTACAAAATACACATATTGATGAATAATAGCCATGTTTGTCGGACCTCCTTGCCAAGTCGTATTAAAATGACAAATAATTGCAATTGCTTCACAGAGAAATGGTGCAGGATCTGTAGTCAGAAGCACATTAGGGACCAACAGTATCCATTTGTTATCCTTTGTCAGGAAAACATGGCTCTTAATGAAAGTGAATGAAAGAACACTGATTGAGGACAGTGACACTAAACCATTTTCTCAACAAGAGTCATGACATGGGTATTAATAAGAGGATTGAAAGTTGAAGGCAAAGCTTTTGATCTTAACATCTTTGTATAATCTTTTTTTTTGTTTATTTTTAAAAACAAAGCCTGGCAATTTTGAGGGGGGAATGTAACTATGGGGAAGGAAAGTACAGTATAAAATGTAGTGGAGACATCCCAAAGACATTCCAGGGTTGGTGTGTTCAGAATGGATTCCCCAGGTAACTTGGGGCAATGTTATTTAAAATCTGAACAGCTCTCAAATCAGAATCTAGATACTTCCTAAAAAAGTATTCTCCTATCATTTTTATTTATTTTGTTAAACATTAGTTTTTTCTTAATTGCTTCATCTTGCATATTCTCTATTAAAATTATTTCTGAAAGAATTATTTTTGACCAGGGAAATTAGTAGACTGATAAAAGGAAATGGGAGAACAGAATTTCAGTGCACAAATTTATTGACACAGTTTTAAGGAATTATGATGGCTTTGTTGTAAATTCAGGTTATATAATTTTATTTTATTTTATACCTGCTGACTCTATTCCTGCAAAATATAATACCAGCAATTCCTGTCTGAGATGGTATAAATAAGAATGTACACTTCCATGGGCATAGACTAAAAGTACCTGGTAGTTTGTAGGAATTATTTCATATTTATGAATAATAATTTATCACTTTGCTATGTATTGGGAATATCATTGCCCACAATCAAGCAAGTGGATAATACCAACTCCCATTAATTGAACACATCACATACAAGGTACCATGCTGAATTTCACCAAAATGATCCGACATTTTACTCACAACAGCCCTCTGAAGTATCTACTGTTATTATTGTTATTTATCAAGTAGGGGCCCTGAAGTACAGAGAGGTTTAGTGTTTTGCTTCAGGTCATATTGTTGGTAAGTGATCAGCTTGAACAGATTCTGGAGACTTTGCAGCTATTATATCTTTATAATATATAATGTATTATATGTGTGTGTATATGTCTAACACACACACACACACACACACACACACACACACACACACACAGACACACAAAAAAAGCTCAGTTATCCTGAGAATCTCAACTAGCTTTGATAGAGCTAAGAAAACTGCCAAGTGAGGAGAAAGACCTCTGATTTTTTTCAGTCATAAAACAAGGGAGCATCCAGGTGCTCACACACAAATGTGATCAAGACTGACTGAGTCTGACCTTGAGCCTTTGTGCTGAAGCTCCTATACTTTCCCAATACAGGAAGTACTTATGTTTTCAATTAGAGGGTCTTATCTTTTACATCCTAGACAACTTGCATATTATAAGTGACAGGTTTCAAGAACAGGGCAGTCACAGTGAAAAGAGCTAAAGATGGGTACAGTATTATCATAAAAAGTGGGGAAATCAAGACATAAAAAAACTAAGAAATTAAGAAAACATTATTAAAAGCCAATTATGATGGCTTTCATAGACCCTAATTATATTAGAATATAGCATGACAACTGAGATTCCTAATGGTTACTCTGAAGTAATAAGCACATACAAGATAATATGGTTATTACTTATGTAAGATATAAACTACTTTAGTAAAAAATTTAATGAAAGGTTGAAAATGTAAATTTTGATATTTAAAGCTGTTTAAAAGGGTGAGCCATAATTTAATTATGATGAACTGCAATATGAATAAGATGTAATCCTACTTTATATATTAAAAACGATGTAATAGATATTTGTGTTGCTCTTCTCTCTTTTGGCAATGACCCTGATAATTTGAGGGGGAGAGGGGGGCCTTTCATCCCCAACTCTCTTAGTGTGGGTGAGGTTCTACCTCTAATCCTAGGGTAGAGCACGTGATGCAGACCTAAGCCATAAGGCATCACATTTTCCCACCATGTGGTGTTTGTTATATTCAAAGATGCATGCATACAGTTAATATAGCAGGAGCGAACCTCAAAACTATCGCTGGGAATGCTAAAACAGGGCTCCGTCTCTTTCTTGTTAAATGTCAAGCTAGAAAAATGTAGCTCCAGGGTGTATGGGCCACAGTGGTATGACTAGAGGGGAGAGCTGATCTGAGAAGAGGTCAATAGGGAAGAGGGGATGCTGAAAAAGAGGGAGCAACCAAGGCTGGTAATATTGTGCCACTATGAGCAAATCGAATCTCTTCTTGGTTGAGCAATCTGGTAGCTTTCTTTTAAAATTTGTAATGGATAGAATCCTAACTCAATAGATAACATATACAAAGAAAACAATGAAAAGAACTACAATCCCTATTATAGGTAGAGATGTGGAAAAAGTTCAGTCACATACATTGAGATAGAAATACAAAGTATTATAATCTTTCTGGCAACATCCATTAGAATTTATATAAATATAACTATATATATAAATGTATTTGTATATAATACAAACCATTCATCTTCCTCCTGGGTATTTATATCTTAAAAACAAAAACATACATAGGACACACATATATATTTCTAAGAACTGAAGTTATTTATTGCAGCATTTTTCATAGTAGCAAAAAATGGAAAAAAATTGACTGTCTATGAATAAAATAATAGTTGCACATGTTAAAGCATGGTCACAGTATGGATAGTAAGGGTTATTTATGTAGCCTTAAAAGAATGAACTAAAGCCTTATTGGAGGACTTGGAAGAATTTCCACAAGGTATTCAGAATCAAAATCAAGATGGAGAGAAGCAGTACACACTACGACTTTATTTTTAAAAGCCAAGATAATCTCTTATAGGTGACTATGTATAACTATATAGGATTACAAGAGTACAGAAAAAATATGATGATTTTTAACACGGATTATTTGGGGGAGGGTACTTGCTGTCAATGAAGAGGAAAGTATAATGAAGGAAGAACCCAGACGAAATGAAAAACAAACATACTTGAAATAAGCTTGTTCACGCTTATGTAATTATGTAAAATTATGTATATGGCGTAGATACATATATATTAGGTATTCTAAATTATATATCTATATATATCTACATATGTATAAAGAAATTAAATACAAATAGGTATTTTAGGTAGACTCAAATTTTACTATTATATGCCATACAGCTCCGGGAGACAGTGGATAATACGGAGACAGTTCAGATGGTTGAGAGGCAGGGAGTGTTGTGTCTTCAGATCAATCTCTGGGGAGAGATGTGGGGGTGGGGGGGAGCCAAGGGAAAGTGGCAGTTGCTGTAGGAGATGAGGGGTGTCAACTCGTGCATGTGATGCGGCTGAACAACAAGAACTAGATTAGACAAGTGTGCTGGGGATGGTGACCTGGTGTCCTTGACTGGAGCGCTGGAGGGTTATTTCATCTGCAGGTACCTGCATGATCCTCCAGGGAGGTACTGGCTGCCCTGATGGGGGTCATCATGGGTACCCAGGGTCCCGGGTCCTTGAAGAATGCGCGGTCCTGGGCCTTCCCAGTTAAGTGAAATAGTTCAGCGACTTCAGAGTGGGGTTTGGAGAGGGCTGCGGGGCCACTCCGCCTCCGAGTCCACGCTGCTGCTCTGGTTCTCCAGCTCCTTGACCAGGGGCTCCTCCACCTCGTTCAGGTCCCGTGGCGCCCAGGCGTTGTCGCTGCTCTGCTCCCGCTCCTCGCCTTGCTGCTCTGCTCCCGCTCCCCGCCCCCTTCGTGGGTCAGTCAGCTCGTGGTTCGCTCGGAGGTCGTCCTCTTCTCAACCCCCTAGGCGACGGCTGCAGGGCTGGGGCGCGGTGGGTGCGCTGCTGGCGCCACTCTAGCCTCCCTGGCCGCCCTGCGCCCTTCTCTCCTGCTCCGGAGTTGCTCTGAAGTAATGCAGTTCCTGGCTCGCCACCGCCTGGCTCACTGGGGAGCCGGTGGAGCAGGCTGGAGTACAATTTTTAAAGAATTTCCCCCCCTTAAAAACAGCTTTGCTGGAAAAAAAATCATGTACCATAAAAGTAACTATGTTAAAGTGCACACAATTCAGTTTTTCTTTCAACATTCAGAGAATTGTGCAACTATCACCACTACCTAATTTTAGAATATTCTGGATTGTGCAGAGTTTGTGCAGAGAGGAGGAGATGGGGAACAGAGGTGAATAAGGCTGGTGAGATTAAAAACCTTTGATTCTAGGAAACTTGGATAAGTCAGTGGTTTGGGGAGCCCTGAATGGAAAGGGAAGTGTTTTCCTACTGTGTGTATTTCTTGCCCGGTGGGTGCAAGCTAGGATTAAAGCTAATGGCCCACCAGTTCTTGGCTCCCTTGTTTCATTACCACCTGTTTGAATCAAATGTCAAATGTGAACCTGCGTGGGCCAGCCGCTGTGATGGTGGCGTGGCTACTAGCTTTACAGATAGATGCCTTTGAGGACAGGACCTCATGCACAGCTGCCAAGAGGAAGGAGCTGAGTTCTGTGTCCCTAGCACCTACCTGAGGCATTAGAAACAGAGCAGACATAACTGGGGGGTGGGAGGTTTGGAAGGCTCTGGTGAGGGGCAGCTGGACCTCCTGGGCTAGGTCGTGGGGACAGGGACATGCCAGACAGAGTGGAGGAGGCTGGCCTTCACAGCGCCCCTCCCGGAGCCTTCACTTTGTAAAGTGGGCACAGGACACCGCAGGGGACCAGATGGGCACTGGTGGGGAAAAAAAGGAAATAAAAAAAAGAATATTTACATCACTCCCGTTAAAAAACTCCAAAACCGTTAGCAGTCACTCTTATTTTTCTGCTCTCCTTTTCTCTTGGCCACCACCAATCTACTTTATATCTATATTAATTTGCCTTTTCTATACATTTTATATACATAAAATAATAAGGCATTGTCTTTAGAGATTGGCTTCTATCAGTTACATAATGTGTTCAAAGTTAATCCATTTATAACATGTATTAGGGCTCTTCATTTCTGTTTGTTGAGAATTAAAATTCCATTAGGTGGTTATACTACATATACAACTGATCCATTCATCAGTTGTTGAATATTTAGGTTGTTTTACATTTTGGCTATTAGTAATGCTGCTATAAGCATGCATGTACAGTTTCTGTGTGGATGTATTGTTTCTTTTCTGTATTGTTTACAGAATATATATATATTCTGGTAGTGAAATGCTGGTTAAATGGTAATTTAATGTTTAACATTTTTAGGAAATTGTCAAACTATTTTCCAAAGTAGCTGCACTATTTTATAATCTCATGAGCAATGTTTAAGTGTTCAGATTTCTCCACATCTTGGCCAACACTTGGTATTTTTTTTTATTGTAGCCACCCTAGTGGGTGTGAACAGGTATCATACTATATAGTTTTGTTTTGCATTCTCTAATTATAATGCTTAATATCATTCCATATATTTATTTTCCATTTGCATGTCTTTGTTGAAGAACAGACTATTCAAATACATTGCCCATTTTTAAATTGGGTTATTTGTTTTTTTACTATTGAATTTTAACAGTTCTTAACATATTGTGGATATAAATCCCTTCTCAGATATATGATTTTCAATTATTTTCTTCCATTTTATGGGATGTCTTTTCAGTTTCTTGATAGTGTATTTTGAAGCATAAATGTATTAGATTTTGATGTATTCTATTCTATCTTTTTCTCTCTCTCTCTTTTTTTTTTTCGATTTTGGTGTCATTTCTAATAAAAAGTCTTTGCCTTACACAAGATCATGAAACTTTACATTTAAGATAATTGATATTTAGGATGAGTCAGAGAAATAGCAGTGTGAGATATAGTCTTTATCTCTCCCCTTAAAATTTCAACAAATTGAATAGCTATACACAGCAAAGAAACCCCAGCTGGGCTCACAGACCTGCTTCAAAGATCCACACATTGAATAGACTAAAGTTGTTTTTTTTTTGTTATATCTCTAAACACTACCACTCTCAAATGTCATCAAGGAAGAAGGAATTGAATACCATGACTACAATAGAAAGAGAAGTAGTTCTCCAAGAATATAAAAGATCTCCAGAAAGCAATCTCAATCAATGGGAACCTTTGAGTTAAATGATAAAGAACTCAAAATTGAAGTTTTGAAAATACTCAATTAAAAGTGAGAAAACACTGATAGACAATTTAATGAGCTCAGAAAACACATTAATAAACTAAACTAGTACGTCACCAAAGAGATTAAAACTTTAAAAACAGAGATAAAGAAACCAATACATGAATTGAAAAATGAAGTAGCAAGTTTAGCTAATGAAGCAGGCCAGATAGAGGAGAGAATGAATGACACTGAAGACAACTAGAGATACCACAGAGAGAAGAAGAGAATCATGAATTAAAAAGAATGAAAGAGCTCTATAAGAATTATCTGACTCCATCAGAAAGAGCAATATAAGAATAATAAGGCCTGACTAGGCAGTGGCACAGTGGATAGAGTGTTGGACTGAAATGAGGAAGACTCAAGTTCAAGACCCGAATGTTGCCAGCTTGAGCACAGGCTCATCTGGTTTGAGCAAGTCTCACCAGCTTAAGCCCAAGATCACTGGCTTGAGCAAGGGGTCACTCACTCTGCTATAGCCCCCCCTCCCCACCCCATAAAGGCATATATGAGAAAGCAATCAATGAACAACTAAGGTGCCACAACAAAGAACTGATGCTTCTCATCTCTCTTCCTTCCTGTCTGTCTGTCCTTCTCTCTGACTCTGTCACACACACACACACACACACACACACACACACAAATAAATAAATAAATAAAATTATAGGTATTTCAGAATAAGAAGAGAGGGAGAAGGGAATGAGGGAATGGAGAGCCTATTCAAACAAATAATTGATGAGAATTTCTCAAGCCTATGGAAAGAGATTCTGGAATACAAGAAGATAACAGAAAGTTGAGATACCTCAACCCAAACAAACCTCCTCCAAGGCACATGATAATGAAACAGTCAAAAAGCAATGACAAAGAAGGGATCCACAAGGCAGCTAGGGAAAAAAAGAACATAACATATAAAGGAAGACTCATAAGGTTATTATCAGACTTCTCTGCAGAAACTCTACAAGTCAGAAGAGAGTGGACCCAAGCATTCAAAGTACTGAAAGAGATAAATTACCACCCAAAAAGCACTATATATATTAAAGTTATCCTTGAAATATAAAGGAAAAATAAAAACTTTTGCAGGCATACAGAAGCTGAGGAAATTTATCACCAGAAAGCCCCCATTGCAGGAAATATCCAAGGAGGTTATACTACCAGACAAAGAATAAAACAAAACAAAACTACAAGTAAAAGCTCCAGTGATGTTACAATATTAATAAGGATTATCTGAGCCAACAATAACATGAAAAGGAAGAGGATAAAGATCTGTAGTAGTAAAGGAGGATGGGGTGCAGAAGCACTCATAAGACAAAGGACTCTTGTTTATATGACAACTTTTCTCTTAAAAACATGATGGTAACCACGCAGGAAAAAAGCAATACTAAAATACATAGCTTAAAAAAAAATAAAGAAGCAAGGAAAAGAAGTATGGATTACCACAAGAAAAACAACTGACAAAAACACAAAAGAGAAGAACCAAAGGAGACACAGAAATACCCCCCCCAAATGATTATAGCCAATTTTCAAGCATTAATAATTATAATAAATGTAAATGGACTGAACTCACCAATAAAGAGGTACAGAGTAGCAGATTGGATCAAAAAGCAAAACCCAACCATAAACTGCCTTCAAGATACCTAAGCTGCAAGAACAAAAGTAGAGTCAAAGTGAAAGATTGAAAAACTTTGATTCATTTTGAATTGATTTTTCTGCAAGGGGATCAACTGTAGTCAAGTTTCATTCTTTTGTATGTGGTTTTCCAATTTTCCCAGCACCACTTATTGAAGAGGTTTTCTTTTCTCCATTGTGTGTTTTTAGCTCTTTTGTTGAACATTATTTGATCATATAGGTGTTGTTTTATTCCTGGGCTCTCAATATTGTTCTATAGGTCTGTATGTCTGTCTTTCTGCCAATACCATGCTGTTTTGATTAATGTGGCTTTGTAATATAATTTGAAGTCAGGTAGTGTGATACCTCTGGTTCCATTCTCTTTTCTCACAATTTCTTTGGATATTTGGGAATTTTTATGGTTCCATACAAACTTAGTGATTTTTTGTTCTATTTCTTTATAAAAAAGACATTGGTATTTTAATGGGGATTGCATTAAATTTGTATAGTGCTTTGGGTAATATGGCCATTTCAACTATGTTGATTCTTTTAATCCATGGACATGGAATATTTTTCCATTTCATTGTGTCACTTACAATTTCTTTCAATAATGCTTTTGTAGTTTTCAGTATGTGGTTTCTTCACATCCTTTTTTAAGTTATTCCTAGGTATTTTATTTTTCTTTTTGTTGCAATTGTAAAGAAAACTTGTGTTTTTTAATTTGTTTTCTGATGTTTTATTGTTGGCATATAGGAAAGCAATAGACTTTTTTATATTAATTTTTGTACCCCACAACTTTTCTGTATTGGTTTATTTTTTCTAATAGTTTTTTTGGTGAAGTCTTTGGGATTTCTACATACAGTATCATGTTATCTGCAAAAAGTGATACCTTTACTTCTTCTTTACTGATATGAATGGCTTTTATTTCTTTCTCTTTCCTGATTGCTCTGGCTAAAACTTTCAGAGCTGTGGTAAATAAGAGTAGATAGAGTGGGCAACCCTGCCTTGTTCCTGATTTCTAATGTGTTTTTAAGTTGATTTTGTGTGATATTATTATAGTTACTGTAGTTCTTGTTTGGTTATTGTTTGCAAGATATATTTTTAGATCCTTTTACTTTTTTTTTTTGTGGCAGAGACAGAGAGAGAGACATACAGACAGACAGGAAGGGAGAGAGATGAGATGGATCAATTCTTTGTTGTAGCACCTTAGCTGCTCGTTGACTACTTTCTCATATGTGCCTTCACTGGGAGGCTACAGAACAGCGAGTGATCCCTTGCTGAAGCCAGAGACCTTGGGCTCAAGCCAGTGACCTTTGAGCTCAAGGCAGTGACCATGGGGTCATGTCTATGATCCTATGCTCAAGCCAGCGACCCTGTATCAAATTGGTGAGCCTGCACTCAAGCTGAATGAGCTTGCATTCAAGCCAGTGACCTTGAGGTTTTGAACCTGGGTCCTCTTCATCCCAGTCTGATGCTCTATCCACTGCGCCGCTATCTGATCAGGCTAGATTCTCTTACTTTCAAACTATTTGTATCTTCAAATGTAGTGTGTCTCTTGCAAACAGATTATATTCTTATTCATTCTGATAAGCTTTGTCTTTTGATTGAAGTGTTTAAATTACTTATATTTAATATAATTATGTTACTGTAGGATGTAAATTTGCCATTTTACTATTTGTTTTCTATGTCTTATGTATTATCTCTGTTTCCCCATTACTACTTTTTACTGCATTGAATATTTTTCTAGTTTACCATTTTAATTTTCTTTTTATTTCTTTACTATGAATTATATTCTTAGTGATATTTCTGGTGATTAAAATTAACATTTTAATTTTAAAAATCTAGTTTATATAGATACCAATTTAACTTCAACACTATAGGAAATATTTGCTGTAAATAGCTCTGTCTCTTCTCCACATCCTTTGTGCTATTATTATTATTATAAAATTTACATCTCTATACATCATGAGCCCTTCAACACAGTTTTACAAACATAGTATTATATAGCTGTTGCTTAAATCAAATAGGAGAAAAAAGGAGTTATAAAAATACTGTTTAATATTTTTATGTACTTTACTGATGATTTTTCTTTCTTTCTTATAAATTCAAATTTGTCTATTGTATCTTTTTATTTCATTTTTAAGAAGTCACTTTAATATTTCTTGTAGGGAAGGCATGATAACTCTCTTTTTCTTATTGCTTTCAAGATTCCGTCCTCAGCCTGACCAGGCAGTGGTGCAGTGGGCAGAGCGTCCGGCAGAACACAAAACACTGAGGTTCAAAACCTCGAGGTTGCCGGCTTGAGTGCAGGCTCTAGTGCAGGCTCATCCAGCTTGAGTGCAGGCTCTCCATGGGGCTGCTGGCTTGAGCGTGGAATCATAGACATGACCCCCTGGTCACTGGCTTGAAGCTCAAGCAGCTGACTTGAGCAAGAGGTCACTTGCTCTGCTCTAGCCCACCAGTCAAGGCACATATGAGCAAGCAATCAATAAACAACTAAGGTGCCACAATGAAGAATTGATCCTTCTCATCTCTCTCTCTCTTTCTGTCTGTCCTTATCCCTATCTGTCCCTCTCTCTGTCTCTTTCACACACACACTAAAAAATCCTCTATCTGTGGTCTTCAACAGTGTGACTCTGATGTTCTAGGTGTGGGTCTCTGTTGAGCTTCTTAGACACACAGATTAATGCTTTTACCAAATGTGGGAAGTTTTCAGCCATGATATCCTCAAATGAACTTTTTGCTCATTGTTCTCTCTTATCTTCTTCTGGGACTCTCACTACAGGTATACCTGTTAGTACCCTGCAAATTTCTAGCTTGTGTGCTCTTTTTTTTCTTTATTCAGTGAGAGTAGGGGAGGCAGAGAAATAGACACACGCATGCTCCCTGACAGGATTCACCTGGCAATTCCACTAGGGGGCAATACTTTGCCCATCTGGGGCATTGCTCCATTGCTCAGCAACTGAGCTCTTCATCCTCAGTGCCTGGGGCCAACTCACTCCAATTGAGCCATGGCTGCAGGGAAGGGGAGGGGAGAAAGAGAAATGAGAGGGAGAGGTGTGGAGAAACAGATGGGCGCTTCTCTTGTGTGCCCTGACCAGGAATCAAACCTGGGACATCCACATGCTGGGCTGATGCTCTACCATTGAGCCAACTGGTCAGGGCTGGTTGTGTGCTTTTTTATTTCCCCATTATTTTTTCTTTCTGCTCTTTAGACTGGGTATCTCAACTGACTTATCTTAAAGTTTGCTGATTCTTTCTTTTTTTTAAGCTCAAATTTGCTGGTGAGTCCCTTTAGTGAAATTTTTATTTTAGTGATTATACTTTTCAACTCCATAATCTCTCTCTTTTTAAAAAATAAATTCTCTTTTCCATGATATTTTCTACTTGGTGAACATTACCTTAATACTTTAATTATTTAGATATTGTTTTTAAATAATATAGTAACTGACTTAATGCTTTTTCTAATAAGCCTATTATCTAAATTTCCCCAAGGACATTTTTACTGACTGCTTTTTAAAAATTATCCTGTGTATTTTTGTACATACCTGTGTCTTTGCATGCCTCAAGTTTTGTTGAATTTTGAATATCATGTGGATATCTAGAAATCAGATTCAGCTCCTTCTCTAGAGTTTGTCTGTTTAGTCATTTTCCCGGACTAATTCTATAAACCATTGTGTGTTATGGCAACCTCTTTTAGCTTATTGGTCAGATAATGACTTCTCAAAGCTGTCCTTCAATTTATTGAACCAGTAAGTTACCCAGTCATTGCTGAGGAGCTCCGCACTTGGTTTATGGCAGGACTTGCTCATAGGAACTTTAAAGCTCTGCCTTAGCCTTCACCTCATGTTTGTACAGAGCCTCAAGTTTATCAGAACTATAAGACTGGGCCTTTTGTGTTTCCTCCACATGGTTGTAGCCCTCTAGATGCTAAGGAATATGTTGAAATTTGCCCTTTATGGATATTTTATTATCTAGATTTTCCCTTTAAGACTGTTGGCCAGCCTCTGGTTTTCTCCACTGATATTGTCGTCTCAGGTAACTACATAGGTTGTTAAACAGTTCCTTTGGTTTTGATTAATATCTTGGGAGTAAAACTTCCATCACTGAGTGATTTCTAATTCAGGTATAATACAGACAAACCCTGTGAATGGCTAGTCCCTTTTCAAGGGAGCATCCAGAAGGTATAATAGTGACAATTATATGGAAATAGCTGTTCTGGCTTTCTCCAGTGCTACTGGCTATATGTTCAGTTATCATAGTTGAAGGTTGCTTGCCTTTAGGATGATTTTGAAACTAACTAAAGAGAGGGATCTGGTAAAAGTTAACATGCCACAAACTCCCTGTCCGTAATTCATGAGGTGGGGGGCATCTATGTAGGTTAGACATAGAATAACTCAGAACCACTGTCTTTGTTAAATATGAAAGATTCGTACTGAGTAGAAAAAAGATTGGGGTTCTGGTTCTGGCTACACAAGGAGTTATTTGTGTAGTTTTAACATATCATCTGACTTCTGTCTTACGTTAAGTGACCAGATGTCCCGCTTTTGGTGGGAGAGTCCTGATTTTTAACAATTTGTCCCACATCCCGCGGCATTTTAAAAAAGTCCTGATTTAGCCTGACCTGTGGTGGCTCAGTGGATAAAGCGTCGACCTCGGAACACTAAGGTCGCCAGTTCAAAACCCTGCACTGGTCTGGTCAAGGCACATATGGGAGTTGATGCTTCTAGTTCCTCCCCCCTTTCTCTCTCTCTCTCTCTCTCTCTCTCTCTCTCTCTCTCTCTCTGTATGTCTCCTCTCTAAAATGAATAAATAAAAATAAATTTAAAAAGTCCTGATTTAAAAAATATATATTATAATACTATTTTTGCATTCTATGAAAAATTTCTTTTGCTCCACATAGACCAAATGTTTAATCAAGAACCCCCCGTCAATGGTGTTCCGCTTTACCAATTTTAAAATCTGGTCATCTCTTAGGTCCTTCTGCTATAAAATGAAGATTGTAGACAAAATGACTTATAGGTTGTTTTTTTGTTTTTTGTTTTCAAGAGAGGAGCAATTACTCTTATAAAAATGGGTAACTAAACAATCAGAGTTAGAGTATTTATAAGGCATTTGTATTAGGGTGAGGGAATAATAGGTAATTTAGAAAATTTTTCCCTAAGTAAGAAAGGCATTTAATTCTATTGCATGAGTATAGATTCATAGAGTTGGAAAAAAGAAAGTACTTGTAGATTCCTCTGCTCTAATCTTTTGTTTTGGGGATCACTTATTGTTAAACCGTTCTACCCAAAATGCTGCCTAATCACTTAGACAGTTTTTAGGGATAGAAATCACATGATTTTTTTTTCAGATAGTATCTTAGGTAAACCTGACTATTGTTTTAGTTTCATCATTAAAGGCTGTTACCTGTGTAAGCAAGATTTTCAAATGTGTGGCTAAAATAATGTTTCACAAGTTTAAGATGCTTGTTTCTCCATATCATGTTTTTCTAGATAAGTGAAACTTTGAAAGATAAGAATACTCAGTGAACAAAGATCTTTTCATAATATTGTTTTTAAAAATCAGAAAGCAACTTTCCAAAAAGGAAAGTGACACTAGGGGTTTATGATATAATCAACTTCTTAAGGATGTTCTGGTTATACCTACATTAAATCCAATTTCCTACACCTTTTTCTCTAAACTTGTAGTAGTTTTACAGTAATATTTGAGGTGCAGAATGATCCTTTTTACAAGACTTTAACTCATCACAGAAATGAAATATGTAACTATAATACAATGCTAATTGATACAAAAAACATTTTCTATTAGAAATATCTTTAAAGTTAATGATTAAAATAAGGTCTTCCTTAAAATTGTTCTAAAACCTCAATTAATTGAAACATATTATTTTCTATGAATTCTATATCATTATTTTCTCCTTGATATCTTCCAAAGTATTTGAATTAAAGTTGTCAGGCCATCAATACTCTGCTATTCCTTTTCCCCTGTATACTACAGTCCTTTTATGTCTCCCATCATTTACTATCCCCTGTGTGCTTCTAAAACAACCACTCAAGTATGCCTGCAAATTTCTTAAGTACACACACTTATGCATGTCATAAAATGAATATCAGACTCTAATTTGAAATTCTCAGTTATGTATGTCCCATGGTGGCACCAGCAAAAAGACTCTCTCAAAGAAAAAAAAATCTCCAGATCATGAACTTACTTAGTGACAGTAAGTGGAACAAAAGAGCAGAGAGAAAAATTAATTTCTGACCCATGATAACCTGATTATTTCTTCACACATAAGTTATTACTCTTTCTTTTCTTAAGTGAAAGGTGGGGAGATAGTGAGACAGAATCCTGCATGAGCCCCAACCAGATCCACCTGGCAACTTCCATCGAGGGCTGATACTACAATCAATCAAGCTATTTTTAGTGCCTGGGTTCATGTGTGTGGACAAACCAAGCTATCCTGAGTGCCTGGGGCTGGTGGTTTAAACAATCAAGCTACTGGCTTTCAGAGAAGAAGAAGGAGAGAAGGGGATAAGGAGAAAGAAAGAAACAGATTGTCACTTCTCAAGGGTGCCCTGACCAGGAATCGAACCTGGGATGTCCATTAGCTGGGCTGACACTCTACTACAGAGCCAACTGGTCAGGGCCAGTTATTATTCTTTTTAAGGAACATTCTACACAAGTAACTATTGACCATAAAATTATTCATTAAAGCTGTTGAGAATTTAAATAGTTAAAAGTGCCTTCGGTCTTAACTGGATTTAAATACTCAAAGGTGATATGTTAATATTTTTAAATTTTGGATTTGCCTTAAACTTGAAAACTTAGACTACTTATTGTATCACTTGTTGAATATGATATAATTAAGTGGCATTCATATTTTTAGTGGTGTTTTATTTTTAAATAATGGAATATTTAAAAGTCAATGTTTTATTCTAATGTGTACATTTTTTGTATTATTATGTAACGTCTCTTTAAACTTTTACTTAGATTTGTTTTACTTATAGTTTGTTCTACTTTGTTTTATTGTAATCTTGCACTTTTTCTACTTTAATTTAACAGAAAGAGCATTCAAGGATGCTATTCAGGCAAGTGTACAGCAGACCTATTAGCATTTAATCTCTTTTTAGATAAATGCAAATACTGCTATTGATGGTATTGGACCCTTGTTCTGCAATCATTTGGGTAGCTTCCTCATCCATTTTTCAAGTTGTGTCCATTACAATCAGTCACTGAAAATTGTGATCTAGAATATTTTGTTCTTGAGGAAAACAGTAGAATTAAGCTACAGGGCTCTGGAAAATTGCTTTTATATTCAAGCAAGACTTCACACATACAGACACCTTGTTGATGATTTTACTGCCTCTAAGAAAATATATTGCTACTGCCACAAGCCTGTCTTTTGGCACTTTATCACTTACAAGTAATGATAAAATTGCGACAGAGCCTTCTTTTTAATCTTATAGGTCACTGCTTGCAGTCTGGACTATCCACTCTTTTGTCCTCTTATGTAGGTTAGATAAGGTAGACAATTCCCTTTAGTTGTCTCTAAATTTCATTTAAATTGTATAAAAAAACGGACTTTGTCTTCTGGCTTCCAAATCTTCAGACCTTTTAATATATCAATTTTATTTCTTCATATTTTAAAATTAATTTTTAGAAAAAGTACAGAATGTGTTTGAAATGGTATTTATGAAACTAAATTACTGCATGTATTTTGAAGGGTTCAAATCATGAATCATGCATATAATCTATTGACATTATGAGAATCTTGATTGTAAAAAAATTTTTTTACTGAGTTTCCTTTCACTATTATAACCATCATCAGTTTTTACTAACCGCTTGCATAAAAAGATTTATATGCATATCTAATCTGGCAAAACAGAGTTGCCAAAATATAGATATTTCTGAATAAATTTCTCTAATATTGAGTCATTGTATAAGAAACAGTGAAGCAAATGAGGAAGAAAATACACATTAAAATCCTCTAATTTTGAGCTATCTATTTATCTTGTTCTTTGATTTCTGAACTTTCTCACAGGGTTTCTGTTTGGGATCCTTTTATGAAGCCACTAGTGCATAGTGACAGTTAATTTCTGTGCTGTAGATTTTGTGTGTTATATTAACAATCCCCCAGCAATGAAGGAAGACTTTGTGAATATACTAAGTCTTACAGAAGAGTATTCTGTGTTATATAAATGAAATGAAAATTTACTCCCAAATCAGCATTTTATTTTTACTAAAATACCAAAGATGCAATTCAGGATGTCCCTCTCATATGTGGTCTCACATAGTTTAAAATATAACAGTTATCTCTGATTTAAATATGCTTTCTTGACTGCTAGCTTCATTTTACAGGTGGATAAACTGTCAGAAAGGAAAATTAGCAACTTTTTATACCTTTTTCTTTTTTAAAGTCATGATATAATGTGTAGAAAGGAAACACAGGGAATAGATAAGGTCTTCCTAAAATGTTATTAGTGACAACTTCCATTTATTGAGAATATACATTGGTAGGCACTATGCTGAAGACACTACATACATCTTCTCTCAAACTATCTGCTGTCTGGGAAGGTATACATTATTATACCCACTTAATAGATGAGAAAAGTAATTCATAGGAATGTTAGGTGTCCAGCTCTGAAGGACAGAGACAAGAGCCAAGTAATGCTTTATTTCCCAATAATAACTATGTGAACAAAACACATTGCGTTTTCTCATGCTAACAAACAGAGGCTTGACCATGGAGCAGAACTAATAAAAACTAAAAGGAACACCGACACTGGGTTCTATCCTTTGTCATGATCTCTTCAGGGTTCCATTGACTTTCAGGTTCTAGATCTGTACTTTGTCCATGATATCTATTTAGATATTCTGCATGAGACCATCTTCTAAACATGTTTTCAGATGCGTAAAACATTTTTTGGGAAAACACATTTTGGTTTCTTGGAAGAGGCAACAAAAGAGTGTTTTGGGTTTTTTTATTTTTTATTTTATTTTTTTAGTTTTTATTTCATCTTGAGTACAGGGCTCACATCTTCTGTGGATGTCTAAATAAGTATGTTTTCTCACACATCTGCATTTATAGAATGACGCTCTTCCTTTCTTTGCCTGTTTTCATGGGTGGTTCTGTGTAAGAGTTTCTGTTGAATGACTTAAAGTCTCAAATATAAAAATAAAAAAGCAGTTTACTCAACAGTCAATCCTTTTTCTTTCTTCTAAGCAGCATCATGAAGGATTGTCTGGCAAATTGAAAAAGAGAAGACACCTTCCTATGATCCTGACCCTGTCAAAATCTGCATCTTTCATAAATACACTCAGAGATAAACAAGACAAGCAGATTTACTCTTGGTCTCTCAATTGGTGTGATTTGTAAATATGATTGTGTTTATAAACTATGTCTAAGATGATAAGGAGAAATCACAACTATTAAATACAACTTTTCACAATGCCTAGAACTGTACTCTGAGTGCAAAATCAGAAAGAACATTAACTGATATTTACAGTGCTAGAAGATTAGAGAACCTCCACCTCAGGTGGTTTTTGTTTACAGATACAGGTTCAGGTTCACAGTTTTATTCTGAACAGAGTGTCTACAGTGATGCCTTAAAAATCCTCAAGAGCTGGCTCAAAATCACAAAAGTACTTGTAAGTCCTAAATAACTTTTCTTTCTGCTGTGAAAAAAGGTTTTATTTTGCTTCAGGTGACCTTTTCTGGTTTTTTCCCCATATAATTATAAAAAATGTTTATATGTGTGATCATAAATTTTTTAATGATGATTATTTAAAAATTTTAAGACCCTGGCCGGTTAGCTCAGTGGTAGAGCATCGGCCCAGCATGTGGATGTCCCAGGTTTGATTCCCAGTTCGCACAAACAGAAGAAGCATCCATTTGCTCCTCCAACCCTTCCCCTCTCACTTCTCTCTCTTTCTTCACTTCCCCTCCTGCAGCCATGGCTTGATTGGAGTGAGCTGGTCCCAGGAGCTGAAGATGACTCCTTGGCCTCTACCTCAGGTGCTAAAAGTATGGCTCCAATTAGAACAGAGCAAGGGCCCCTGGTGAGCAGAGCATTGCCCCCTAGTGGACTTGCCAGGTGGATCCCAATCAGGACTCATACAGGAGTCTGTCTCTGCCTTCCCATCTTTTCAGTGTGTGTGTGTGTGTGTGTGTGTGTGTGTGTGTGTGTGTGTGTGTGTGTGTGTGTGTGGTGTATGGAGAGAGAGAGAGGAATAACTGGGTCATTTGTAAAAATATCACAGCCTGTGACTTAACTAGAGAATGATTTTGCCTTATGCAAATGGTAGTTACTCTTAGGATTTCTTTAATAATATGAGTAGTTCCACAAAGAAACCTTTTGTTGTTGTTGCTTATTCAGTGAGAGGAGGGAAGGAAGAGACAGACTCCCTCAAGCATCCTGATGAGTATCCACCCAGCAAGCTGACTAAGAGGCATTGCTCTGCTCATCTGGGGCTTTGCTCTGTTGCTCAGTAACCAAGCTCTTCTTAGAACCTAAGGCAGAGGCCATGCAGCCATCCTCAGTACCTGGGCCAACTTGCTTTAATTGAGCCATGACTGCAAGTGGGGAAGAGAGAGAGAGAGAGAGAGAGAGAGAGAGAGAGAGAGAGAGAGAGAGAGAGAGAAGCAGGTGAGTGAAGGGCAGAGAAGCAGATGGGCACTTTTTCCTGTGTGCTCTGACCAGTAATCAAACCTGGATCTTCCACACAGCAGGCTAATGCTCTACCACTGAGCCAAGTGGCAAGGGCCATAAAGTAACTTTTAAATAAGAATCTTTGTGTTAAAACTTTTCTTGAAGAGAAATTATCTTTTTGTTGGGGTATATGAGAGAAGGCTGGTGCTCGAAGGTGGTGGCATGGTTTCATAATTTTACCAGGAACTAAGGTTCATTGCTTTAGATTTTCAGGTCTAAAAACTGGATTTCATCAGTAAAATCAAATATGATTTGATTCATACTGACCTTACATGATATAAGACATATAGAGGAGTTAGCAAAAGTAGGCTTAAAGTTGTGAGTACATGAAGCACAAACTTTATTCTTGTTTTATTATTTATTAATTATTGAATTATTTTCCATACAAACAACTATAAACCTACTTTTTCCACCCCTGTATTAATTTAAAAATTACCTTATTAATTTTAACGTGGGAGTTTCAGTGACTAGATAAATATATCTAACAAGGTCATCCCTTTTCCTAATGTCAAGATTTCCAAGAAGCTAAGTAGAAATTTTCTTGGTGAGAACAGATTAGTGCATACCCTTAGTAATGTTATATGCATGATGAAAGTTATGGAGATATACTTTTTCCATAGATGATGGTATGTTTCTCCTATAAGAATAGTTGTGTACCCCAGAATCAGCCTTTCTTTCACTTATACTATACCACAATGACACGAGTTATTTATGGCATATTGAATGGCCATGGATTATTATTACTATTATTGTTACTGTTGTTGTTCCCATTGCTGAGCTCTTTAATCGATGCCATAACTTTTTAAATTGAATTTGTTGAGGAGGGATGGCATCAAAATAATGGCAGCATGAGATATATACCCTTACTCTCTTCCCTTGAAATTCTAACAAATTGAACTGCTATAATGCAGTGAAGAAACCCCAGCTGGGCTCTCAGGCATTTCTGAAAGATCTGCACACCAACTAGACTAAAGGTGAAAAGAGTTGAGAAGGAGGGGCAGAAAGTAAGATGCATTTGAATTTGGCTTCAGAGAGGAGAGAAGCCCAGGTTGTCTGAGTTTTTCTCTGCTAGAGATCCAGATAAAAGAAAAGCCTGGAGTGAGAGGGTCTCCTTCTGTTAGGGGTAACAGTAAAATTGAGGGACAGTGTGGGAGATAGTAAACTAAAGCAGTGGCAGAACAAGGGGTCATGGCTAGTGTTCTCACAGTGTGCCAGCAGCATACACTCAGACAAAGACAAAAAAAAAAAATAAAGTCCAGCCCCCTAGCCTCCAAAATCATACCTCCATCACCTTGTGGGTTACAGAGAGTGGCAGAGACAGAACCCACAACTAGCTCTCCAGAACCACACTCTCCCATGAAAACAAAGGTGCTCTGGGCCTGATGCCCTTGTCTGTTGAGACATAGGGAGGTGTAGCCAGAGGCCTGAGATCACCATTGCTAAAGCAGTAAAGCCCTCACAACATACTCTACCCATCATTGTGGTTGCAGCTCCACCTCCATTATTGCCATAGCAACATCTCAAAAGAGGCTAGCTCAAGAATTTCACAGAGTTAAAACCTGTAATACAGTGTCACTTACTTGGTGAAAACAGAAAAACATCTCAAAACTAAAATTTATCATTTTTGTTTTTTAGATTTTAGTTCTTGACTTTTAGAAGGAGATGGGAGCATAAAAGAGAGATAAGAAGAGAGAGAAAGAGAGGGGAGAAAGAAAAAGCATCAACTCATAGTAGTTGCATCCTGTATGTATCTTAACAGGATAAGCCCAGGAATTCAGTCCAGTGAACTCAGCATTCCAGATATATGCTTTATCCACTGTGCGACCACAGGTAAGGCAGAAATATCTCTCTTTAAATTTCATATTATTTAATTTATATATAATTTTCTGTGGATATTTTTTTTGTTTTTCTTCATTTTGTGGAGGTCTTTCCCTTTTTACTTTTCATTTTTTAAAATATTTTATATTTTTCATTGTATTATTGATTTTTTGTTTTTTGTTAGACTTTATAACAAGACTACTCTCAAATGCCATTAAAAAAGAAGAAAATGAATACCATAGCTCCACAAGAAAACCATAATTCAGAAAGAAAATTAAAAACTCTAGAAAGCTATCTCTATTACATAGAAACCATGAAGTTAAATAATAGAGAATTCAAAACTGAAGTTCTGGAAATACTCAATCAGCTAAGAGAAAACATTGATAGGCTAAAAACAATGAAGAAAATGAATACTTCACCAAGGAGATTAAAACTTTAAAGACAGAAATCAAGAAATCAATACATGAATTAAAAAAATGAGGTAGCAATTTAGTAAATACAATATGCCAGAAAGAATCAGTGACATCAAAGACAGCCAACTAGAGGTGTTACAGAGAGAAGAGAGAGACTCAGAAATTTAAAAAAAATGAGAGAACTCTACAAGAATTGGATAACTCCATCAGAAAGAACAATATAAGAATAATGGGTATATCAGAAGAAGAAGAGAGGAAGAAGGGAATGGAGAGTCTATTCAAACAAATAATTGATGAGAACTTCTCAAGCCTATGAAGTTAGATCCTCGAATCAAAGAAGCAAACCAATGCTGAGTTACCTCAATCCAAATGGACCTTCTCCAAGGCATACTAATGCATTTTATTATTTTGATAATAAAATTGTCAAAAATCAATGACAAAAAAAGAATTCTCAAAGCAGCTAGGGAATAAAAGAGTATAATATATGGAGGAAGGCCCATTAGGTTTTTATCAGACTTCTCAGTGGAAATCCAGAAGAAAGTGGACCTAATCATTGAAAATTATGAAAGAGAGGAATTACCAGCTAGAATACTATATCCATCAAAGTTATTCTTCAAATATAAATAAGAAATGAAAACTTTGGCCAATATGCAGAAACTGAGGAAACATCCCACTGTAGGAAATAATCAGGGGATTATTCTACTGGATACAGACAAAACAAAACAAAACTAAAAGTAAAAACTCCGATAAGGTCACAATAAAAATAAGGATAATCTGTGACAATAATAACATAAGAGGGATAAAGATCTGCAGTTACAAAGGAGGATGTAGTGCAGAAGCACTCATAAGACAAAGCACTCTTGTATATATAACAACTTTTCTCTTAATAACATGATGGTAATCACTCAGAAAAGAAGTACTGAAACAAATAGCTTAAAAACAAATAAACAAAGAAAAGAAGTATGGAATACCATCTAACAAAAACAACTAACAGAAACAAAAAAGCAAAAATCTTTCAAAGAGGACACAGAGCTACCAAAAGACAAAACATAAAATGGCTATAGAAAATCCTCATATACTAATTACCCTAAATGTATATAAATTAAACTCACCAATAAAGAGGCACAGAGTAGCAGATTGGACCCCAAAACAAAGCTCAACCATATACTGCCTTCAAGAGGCACAAGGACAAAAGTAGACTCAAAGTGAAAGGTTGAAAAATGATTATTCAAGCAAATAATACCCAAAGAAAAGCAGGTATAGTCATACTAATATCTGACAATGCTGACTTCAAGACAACAATAACAGGAGCCAAAATTGTACATTTCATAGTGATAAGGAAGATACTGTATCAAGAAGATGTAACACTTTTTAATATATATGTACCAAATCAGGGAGCACCAAATTATAAGACATCTACTAACTGACCTAAAAATAAAAATTGACAAAAACTTGGAGATCTCAACACACCATTGAGAGCTTTAATAAATCACACAAACAAAAAATCAATAAAGAAATAGCAGCTTTAAATGACACACTACATCAAATGTTAATAATAGACATTTACAGAACATTTTATCTCAAAACATCAGATTATACATTTTATCCAGTGTGCATGGAACATTTTCAAAGGTAAAGCATATTTTGTCCCATAAAACTAACCTCAACAAATTTAAGAAGATTGAAATTATACCAAGCATATTTTCTGACCATAAATTTTTAAAATGAGAATTCAATGGCAAAAAGGAAGTAAAACACACACACACAAATGTGAAAATTAAACAACATACTTCTAAAAATGAGTGGGTCAAAGGAGAAATAAAAGCAGACAGTTTATATTATTACAGGGTTATATCAAGAAACGAGAAAGTTCCCAAGTAAGCAACCTAAGACTACATTATAAAGAATTAGGTAAAGAAACAAAGCAACCCAAAGTCAGCAGAAAAAGGAAGTAATAAAAATTTGAGCAGAACTAAATAAAATAAAAAATAAAAATACTATAGAAAAAATTAATACAACAAAAAGCTGGTGTTTGGAAAAATTAATAAAAATGCCTGACCAAGTGGTTGTGTCATGGATAGAGGACCCAGGTTTGAAACGCTAAGGTCACCAACTTGAGTGCAGGCTCCCCCAACTTAAGCATGAGGTCACTGGCTTGAGTCCAAAGGTCACTGGCTTGAAGCCTAAGGTTGCTGTCTTGAGCCCAAGGTTGCTGTCCTGATCAAGGAATTACTCTGATCTAGCCCCCTGGTCAAGGCACATATGAGAAAGTAATCAATGAACAACTAAGGTGCCACAATGAAAAACTGATGCTTCTCATCTCTCTTTCTTCCTGTCTGTCTGTCCCTATCTGTCCTTTTCTCTGTGTCTCTCTTACAAAGAAAAGAAAAAAGAAAAGTAAAGAAAAAAAGATTAATAAAATTGACAAATACTTGGTTAGACTCAGTAAGGAAAATAAAAAACAACAGAAAGAACTCACATAAATTAAATACAAAATGAAAGAGGAGAAATTATCACAGACATCATAGATATGCAAAAGATCATACTAGAATACTATAAAAAAGTTTATTTCAACAAATTAACAATCTAGAAGAAATTAATAAGTCCCTGGAACCACACAGTCTTTCTAGACTGAGTCATGAAGAAGTGAAAAACCTAAATAATATTATAAGTAGGAAGGAAATAGAAAAAACTATCAAAAACCTCCCCAAAAATAAAAGCCCAGGACCAGATGGCTACACTTGTGAATTTTACCAAACATTCAAAGAAGATTTGGTACATATTCCTCTCAAAGTCTCCCAAAAAATAGAAGAAGCCATACTTCTTAACACATTTTATGAGGCCAATATAACCTTGTTATCAAAAACTGGCAAGAACAACACAAAAAAAGAAAATTACAGATTGATGTTTCTAATGAATACAGATTCAAAATATCAAAACAAAATATTAACAAATTAAATACAAAAATGCACTAAAATAATACATCATTATTATGTGGGATTCAGTCCAGGAGCAAAATGATAATTTAACATATTTATATCAATCAATGCAATATACCACATCAACAAAACAAACAATAAGTCATGATTCTCTCAATAGATGCAGAAAAAGCATTCAGCCAATATCATAGTAAATAATGAAGAAATGAAGGCTTTTTTTCTGAAGTCAGAAACAAGACAAAGTTGACCACTCTCTCCACTCTAATTTAACATAGTACTAGAATCTTAGTAAAAGCAATCAGGCAAGAAAAATAAATAAATAAATGAATCCACATTAGGAAAAAAGAAAAAGGTATCATTTTTTGTAGATAACATGACCCTATACATAGAAAATTCCAAAAACTCCACTAAAATACTATTAGAAACAAAAAAACAAATAGTAAAGTTGCAAGTACAAAATCAAAATAAAAAAGTCTATAGCTTTCCTATATGTCAAAAGTGAAACAACAAAAAAGAAAATCAAAAACAAATCCTCTTAAAATTCCAGCATCAAAAAAATAAAAACCGAAAGCAGTCAGGGGCAAGATGGCAATGGAGTAAGCGGACGGACCAACTTCCAACTCCCAGAACCAAAGTAGATTATAACTTGATTTTAAGAACCACCATCTGGATAAACCACTGTTGAACTGGACTGAGAGGACTCTTCAACCGGGGAACACTGAAGAAGCAACATTGAGACTGGTAGGAAAAGCAAAAACACAGAAAGGGCTGCCCAGCTCCCTGGAGCCAAAGGCAGCCTGGAGAGACTCGTGTGGTGGGAAGAGAGGCCAGTGGAAGGGTAGGGACCTGGGTCCCAGGAACATAGCCCCAGCCTACAGCCCCAGAGCCTAAAAGAGGCGAATGGACAGTATTTAGCTGTGAAACAGGTTAGGATACTATTTGTGAGAAAGAGACAGTTGTCTCAGACCCAGGATTCTTCTTAAAGGCACAGCACAGAAAACCTCTCTCAAAACCACTCACCCGGGACTCCGGGAGACAAGGAGAGAGGAGAGAACTGGAGCAGTGGGAAGAGAGTGTGGTCTGGAAGGCACAGGGAGAAAAGCTTTGAGGGACAGCCACCCGAAACCCTGGGCTGAGTCATTCCACAAATTGGAAACATATTTCCTCTGGAACCAGCAAGGGGAAGCTGGACACCAGCCAAAGAGGCTCCCCTGTGGCAATTAGAACACAGTTGCTTAAAAGGAAGGAGCTTTCAGGACTACAATATAGAGTGTTAGCTGCAGCGCTCCCACACACACTGCTGAGGACTTGCTGGAGGGCGGGCAGCGGGACGCTGAAATGTGGTTGTCGGTGGGGGCTAGCCCAGTGGAGGCGAAGGGGACGTGTGAAAGTGGTCCGGCAGTTGCGGCCTGCCTGTGACCCCACCTGTGGGGGAAAAGCAGAGCCCAGAAGGTGCAGAGATCTGCGACTGGGCAGGGGTGAGTGGGTGCATAGCCTCACCTGGCCTTCGAGGCTTGAAGCCTGGCACAAACCGGCTTTGCCCATGGAGGTGGGGCAGAAGCCCTGGCTCGCAGCTGAGTGTGCACCAGCAGCCCGGCTGAGGGACTGAGGGTCCGAGGTTGGCGGGGGCAAGACAGAAGCCGGGCTCGCTGCTGAGTGCATAGCAGCAGGCCCAACAAGCCCAGGAGCTGAGGTGGGCGGGAGTAGGGCAGAAGCCCAGCTTGTGGCTGAGGGCTTAGCAGAAGCCCCTCCTAACCGCTCCTCCCAGTGGAAAAGCCGAGGTTGGCGGGAGCCAGGCAGAAGCCTGGCTCACAGCTGAGCGCACATCAGCAGCCCCTCCCAGCCGGTGAAACAGGCTGACATGGAACAGCAGCTGAGCAAAAGTGCTCACCCTTGCCCTTGGTGCCCAGACTTTTGACCCAAGTGTGGTGCACAGTTCCACCAGTGGAAGAGGGTCAAAAGCCGAAACTGGCTGAGACTTACAGAGCCTGGCACAAGAACATAGCCCCTCCTGCAAAGGAGAGGCGGAGACCACAACAGCAAACACAGCGGCTGGAACCGGCAACACCCACATCCAACTGCCCTAGGTAGTGGCAAAGGGAATGGAGGGCCTGCAGACAGACCACACTTAGAGAACACAGAGGCAACACCCATTGGACTCCAGTAGCCTAACCCTTCTTACACACAGACAAAATGGGCAGGCAGAGGAATGCAAACCAAAATCAATCAAAAGAAATCCCCAGAGAAGGATCTGAATGAATCAGATATAACCAAACTACCTGATGCAGAACTTAAAATAATGATAGTTAGGATGTTCAAAGAACTTAGAGCAACAATGGATAGTCATTACGAACACCTAAATAAAGAGATAGCAAGTATAAAAAAGGAAATTGAAATAATAAAAAATAATCAGACAGAAATGAAAAATACAGTATCAGAACTGAAGACCACAATGGAAGGAATTAAAAGTAGGATGGATGAAGCTGAGGATTGAATCGGCGAGTTAGAGAACAACATAAACAAAGGAACAGAAGCAAAGCAGAAAAAAGAAAAGCGACTCAAAAAATCTGAGAAAACTCTAAGGAAGCTCTGTGACAACATGAAGAGAAATAACATTGGCATCATAGAGGTTCTGGAAGAAGAAGATAAAGAACACGAGATAGAAACATTGTTCAATCAAATCATAGCTGAAAACTTCCCTAAATTAAGACTGGAAAACGTTTACATGTTCAAGAAGTACAGAAAACTCCATTAAAGAGAAACCCAAAGAAATCTACACAAAGACAAATCATAGTTAAAATACAAAAGCTAAGTGATAAAGAGAAAAATTTAAAAGCTGCTAGAGAAAAAAAGGCTATCACCTACAATGGAGCCTCCACAAGGATGACATCCAGCTTCTCAACAGAAACACTAGAGGCCAGAAGAAAATGCCAAGATATATTCAAAGTAATGCAGAACAAAAACCTACAAACAAGACTACTCAATCCAGCAAGGCTAACGTTTAAAATGGAAGGAGAAATAAAGAGCTTCCCAGACTAAAAAAACACTCAAGAAATTCATTAAAACCAAACCAATTCTGCAAGAGATGCTAAGGGGCCTGTTGTGAACAGTTCAAAGGGGGAAAAGAATATAGCTAAAAAAGAATACAGCTGCAAAGAATAAAATGGCAATAAACAATTACATATCAATAATAATCTTAAATGTAAATGAATTAAATGATCCAATCAAAAGACATAAGGTAGCTGCATGGATAAAGAAACAGGACCCATACAATTGCTGCCTACAAGAGGTGCACCTTAAAACAAAAGATGCACATAGACTGAAGGTAAAAGGATGGAAAAAAATATTTCATGAAAATGGAAATGAAAAGAAAGGCGGGGTAGCAATAATTATATCTGACAAATAGACTTTAAAACAAAGGTTGTAGTAAGAGATAAAGAAGGATACTACATAATGATAAAGGGAACAATTCAACAGGAAGATGTAGCTATTAAAAATATCTACGCACCAAACATAGGAGCCCCGACATACATAAAGCAGACTTTGATAGATATAAAGGGCGAGATTAACAGCAATACTATAATAGTAGGGGATTTCAAAAACCCGCTAACATCACTGGATAGATCCTCAAGAAAGAAAATTAATAAAGAAACATCAGACTTAAAGGATACACTAGATCAACTAGATTTAATAGATATCTTCAGAACTTTTCATCCTAAAGCAGTAAAATATACATTGTTTTCAAGCGCTCGTGGTACATTCTCTAGGATAGACCACATGTTAGAACACAAAAGGGGTCTCAACAAATTTAAGAATATTGAAATCATATCAAGCATTTTCTGATTACAATGGCATGAAACTAGAAATTAACCACATGAAAAATACTCAAAAACTTAGAAACTAAATAGCATGTTATTAAATAAAGAATGGATTAACAGTGAATCAAAGAAGAAATAAAAAGTTTCTAGAAACCAATGATAATGAGCATACATCAACTCAAAATTTATGAGACACAGCAAAAGCAGTACTGAGAGGGAAGTTCATAGCACTACAGGCATACCAGAATAAGATAGAAAAAGCTCAAATAAGCAACTTGACCCTGCATCTAAAAGAACTAGAAAAACAACAGCAAATAAAGCCCAGGACTAGTAGAAATAAGGAAATAATAATGATCAGAGCAGAAATAAATGACATAGAGGCTAAGGAAACAATACAGAGGATCAATGAACCCAGGAGCTGGTTCTTGGAAAAGGCAAACAAGAAGGCTGAACTTTTAACAAGACTCACCAAGGAAAAAAGGAAGAGGACTCAAATAAATAAAATTAGAAATGAGAGGGTAGAAATAATAACTGACACAACAGAAATACAAAGTATTTTAAGAAAATACTATGAAGAACTCTAGTCCAAAAACTTCTAGGTGTAATGGACAAATTTCTTGAATCATATAATCTTCTAAAATTCAGTCTGGAAGAATAAGAACAGCTAGACAGACCAATTACAACAAATGAGATCAAAATTGTTATTAAAAAAACTCCCAACAGAGAAAAGTCCTTGGCCTGATGGCTTCACAAGTGAATTCTACCAAAATTTCCAAGAAGAAATAACACCCATCCTCCTCAAGCTATTTCAAAAAATTCAAGAGGAAGGAAGACTTCCAAACTCCTTTTATGAGGCGAACATAATTCTGATCCTGAAACCAGGCAAAGACAAGACAAAGAAAGAAAATTATAGACCAATATCCCTCATAAATTTAGATGCTGAAATTCTCAACAAAATATTAGCCAACCGAATTCAGCAATATATGAAAAAATCATACACCATGATCAAGTGGGATTTATTCTGGAGAGGCAAGGCTAGTTCAATATTCGCAAATCAATCAATGTGATTCATTACATAAACAAAAGGAAGGACAAAAATCACATAATAATTTCAATAGATGCAGAAAAAGCATTTGATAAAATCCAGCACCCATTCATGATCAAAACTCTCAGCAAAGTGGGATTACAAGAACATACCTAAACATGATAAAGGCCATCTATGACAAACCTACAACCAACATCATACTAAATAGGCAAAAATTAAAAGCACTCTTCTTAAGATCAGGAACCCGGCAGGGGATCCCCCTTTTACCACTCTTATTCAACATAGTTATGGAAGTCTTAGCTATAGCAATCAGACAAGAAGATTAAATAAAAGGCATCCAAATTTGAAAAGAAGCAAAACTGTCATTATTTGCAGATGATATGATATTGTATATAGAAAATCCCAATATCTAAGTCAAAAACCTACTGGACCTGATAAATTAATTCAGCAAGGTGGCAGGATACAAAATTAATACTCAGAAATTAGAGGCATTTCTCTATACCAACAATGAACTGTCAGCAAAAGAAATTAAGAAAACAATCCCCTTCACTATTGCAACTAAATAAATAAAGTACCTAGGAGTAAATTTAACCAAGGAGGTTAAGGACTTATACTCGGAAAATTATAAAACATTGATAAACGAAATCAAGGAAGAAACAAACAAGTGGAAGCATATACCGTGCTCATGATTAGGAAGAATAAACATCATTAAAATGTCTATATTACCCAAAGCAATTTATAAATTTAAGGCAATACCAATTAAAATACCAATGACATACTTCAAAGATATAGAACACATATTCCAAAAATTTATATGGAACCAGAAACGAACACAATAGCCTCAGCAATTTCAAAAAGAAAAAAGAAAGCAGGAGATATCACTCTTCCGGATATCAAGGTATACTACAAGGCCATTGTACTCAAGACAGCCTGGTACTGGCATAAGAACAGGCACATAGATCAATGGAACAGAACAGAGAATCCAGAAATAAACCCACACCTTTATGGACAACTGATATTTGATAAAGGAGAAAAAAGCATACAATGGAGTAAAGACAGCCTCTTTAACAAATGGTGTTGGGAAAATTGGACATCTATTTGCAAAAAAATGAAACTAGACCATCAACTTACACCATTCACAAAAACAAACTCAAAATGGATAAAAGACTTAAATGAAGCCGTGAAACCATAAGCATCTTAGAAGAAAACACAGGCAGCAAGCTCTTCGAAATCTGTAGCAGCAATATATTTGCCGATTTATCTCCACGGGCAAATGAAATAAAAGGCAGGATAAACAAATGGGACTATATCAAACTAAAAAGTTTTTGCACAGCGAAAAACAATAAGAACAGAATAAAAAGACAAACCACACAATGGGAGAACATATTCAACAAAACGTCTGATAAGGGGTTAATAACCAGAATTTATAAAGAACTTAAAAAAACTCAACACCAGGGAGGGAGAAGATGGCGATGGAGTAGGCAGACGTACCAACTTCCAACTCCCAGAACCAAAGTGGATTATAACTCAATTTTAAGAACCATCATCTGGATAAACCAACTTGGAGCAAAACTAAGTGGACTCTTCAACCAAGGAACACTGCAGAAGCCACATTGAGACGGGTAGGAATAGCGTAAACGCGAAGAGGGCTGCCCAGCTCCCCGGAGCAAACGGCAGCCCGGAGAGATCCGCGTGGCGGGAGGAGAGTTTGGCGGAGAGGGAGGGACCTGGGTCCCAGGAACCAAGCCCCAGACTGCAGTCCCAGACCCTAGAAGAGCCGATTGGACAGTATCGAGCTGTGAAGTAAATGAGGATACTATTTGGGAAAAAGAGAGAGTCTTCTCAGACCCAAAAATCTTTTTAAAGGGACAGCTCAGAAAGCCTCTCTCACAACCACGCACCCGGGGCTCCGGGGAACTGGGACAGAGGAGAGGAACAGAGCAGCGGGAACAAAGAGTGGACTGAAGGCTCGAGGACACTCTGAGGGACAGCCACCCCGACCCATGGGCTAAGTCACTTCCCTAATCGAAAACGAATATTTCCCCTGGAGCTAGCAATACCAGCAAAGGGAGACAGGACACTAGCCAAACAAGCTCTCCCGCGGCAAGTAGAGCAGACCTGCCTAGAGGGAGGGAGCTCCCAAGCCTACAGTGTGGAGACTTAGGGCACTTCTAGCCCCCTGAGGTTGCTGAAGCCTATGGTCGGGACAGGACGCCGAAACGCGGTCCTGTCGGTGTGGGCGGGACAGTGAGAGCTCGGGCTAGCCTAGCAGTGGCAGAGGTGACGCGCTAAAGCTGTCCGGCAGCTGCGGGCCGCCTGTGACCCCACTTGTGGGTAAAAATACGGGCAGAGATCAGCCCTGCGACCCTGCGCTAGCCGGCCCTGACCGCGGGCACCGGGCTAAGACCAGGGACGGGCGAGGGGCCCGAGGCTCACGCTGCCAACCCCGCCCAGAAGGAGAAACCCCGGCGTGCCATCTGTGGGCGCGAGCGGGCTCCTAAGTTGGGGGCGAGGGAGACACTGAGACCAGGGGAAGTTCCCAGCGGAGCTCACGCTGCTCGCACTGCCCGGCCGGAGAAACCGCGGAGTACCGCCCTACGTGCGCGAGCTTTCTCCGAGCGTGGGGGCGGGGTAGGAGCCGGAACGACCGGAAGCTAGCCGCTGTGCGCACGCCAGCAAACACGCCCGGCCCAATAATCCCCGGTTTTCGGTTTCAGTCCCTGAGCAGGAGGGCCCTGGCCTCGAGGGCGGGGCTAAATTCTGGACGGGCAAAGGCTCACAGCTGAGAGCACGTCAAAAGCCCCGCCCAACCCACAAAACGGTGGCGAGCATGCTCGGACTGAGGGGGCTGGGCGTAAGCCTTCCAGAAAAAGTCCGGGGCCGCAGCTGAGCGAAGGTGCTCACCTCTGCCCTACGCGCTAACGCTAGTGGCTTGAGTGACAGCCCCTCCCGCAAAGGAGAGGCAGAAACCACAGCAATAGCTGCAGTGAGCCGGCGCTGGCAACGCCCACACCAAACCGCCCTAGGCAGCGACAGAGGGGGTGGCAAGCCTGCAGACAGACCACACCTGGAGAACACAAAGGCAACACATACTGGACTCCAGTGGCCACAACTTGCTTACACTCAGATAAAATGGGCAGGCAGAGGAATGCAAACCAAATCAACCAAGAGAAATCCCCAGAGAAGGTCCTGAATGAACCAGATATAATCAAACTACCAGAAGCAGACTTTAGAATAATGATAGTTAGGATGTTCAAAGAAATTAGAGCAACAATGGATAGTCACTATGAGCACCTAAATAAAGAGATAACAAGTATAAAAAATGAAATTGAAATAATAAAAAAGAACCAGACAGAAATGACAAATACAGTATCAGAACTGAAGACCACAATGGAAGGAATTAAAAGCAGGATAGATGACGCTGAGGATCGAATCAGTGAGTTAGAGGACACAATAAACATAGTTACAGAAGCAGAGAAAAAAAAGGAAAAGAGATTCAAAAAATGTGAGGAAACTCTAAGGGAGCTCTGTGACAACCTGAAGAGAAACAACATTCGCATCATAGGGGTACCTGAAGAAGAGGAAAGTGGACAGGAAATGGAAAATTTGTTCAATCAAATCATAGCCGAACACTTCCCTAAATTAAGGCTGGGAAACATTCTACATGTCTAAGAAGCGCACAGAACCCCATTAAAGAGAAACCCAAAAAGATCTACACCAAGACACATCATAGTTAAAATACCAAAGCTAATGGATAAAGAAAAAATCTTAAAAGCTGCTAGAGAAAAAAAGACTCTCACCTACAAAGGAGCCCCCATTAGGATGACATCGGACTTATCAACAGAAACACTTCAGGCCAGAAGGGAATGGCAAGATATAATCAAAGTAATGCAGAACAAGAACCTACAACCAAGACTACTTTATCCAGCAAGGCTAACGTTTAAAATTGAGGGAGAAATAAAGAGCTTTCCAGACAAAGAAAACCTCAAGGAATTCATTAAAACCAAACCAATCCTGCAAGAGATTTTAAGGGGCCTAGTGTGAACAGTTCAAAGGGAGAAAAGAATATAGCAAAAAAAAAGAAAAATACAGCTTTAAAGAATAAAATGTCAATAAACAACTACATATCAATAATAACCTTAAATGTAAATGGACTAAATGATCCAATCAAAAGACATAGGGTAGCAGCGTGGATAAAGAAACAGGACCCATACATATGCTGTCTACAAGAGACACACCTTAAAACAAAAGATGCTCATACACTGAAGATAAAAGGATGGAAAAAAATATTTTATGCAAATGGAAATGAAAAAAAAGCCGGGGTAGCAGTACTTATATCTGACAAAATAGACTTTAAAACAAAGACTGTAGTAAGAGATAAAGAAGGACACTACATAATGATAAAGGGAACAATTCAACAGGAAGATATAACTATTATAAATATCTACGCACCAAATATAGGAGCCCCGACATTCATAAAGCAGACTTTGATGGACATTAAGGGCGAGATTAACAGTAATACTATCATAGTAGGGGATTTCAATACCCCACTAACAACACTGGATAGATCCACAAGAAAGAAAATCAATAAAGAAACAGCAGAATTAAAGGATACACTAGATCAACTTGATTTAATAGATATATTCAGAACTTTTCACCCTAAAGCAGTAGAATATACATTCTTCTCAAGCGCTCATGGTACGTTTTCTAGGATAGACCACATGTTAGGGCACAAAAAAGGCCTCAACACATTTAAGAAGATTGAAATTATATCAAGCATTTTCTCTGATCACAATGCCATGAAACTAGAAATCAACCACAAAAGAAAAACTGAAAAATACTCAAACACTTGGAAACTAAATAGCATGTTATTAAACAATGAATGGATTAACATTGAGATCAAAGAAGAAATAAAAAAGTTTCTAGAAACAAATGATAACGAGCATACGTCAACTCAAAATCTATGGGACACAGCAAAAGCAGTCCTGAGAGGGAAGTTTATTGCACTACAGGCATATCATAAGAAGCTAGAAAAAGAACATATAAGCAACTTAACCCTGCAGCTAAAAGAACTTGAAAAACAACAACAAATAAAATGCAGGACAAGTAGAAGGAAGGAAATAATAAAGATCAGAGCAGAAATAAATGACATAGAGGCTAAGGAAACAATACAGAGGATCAATGAAACCAGAAGCTGGTTCTTCGAAAAGGTAAACAAGATTGATGAACCCTTAACTAGACTCATCAAGAAAAAAAGAGAGAGGTCTCAAATAGGTAAAATTAGAAAGGACACTGGAGAAATTACAACTAATACAACAGAGATACAAAGCATTGTAAGAAAATACTATGAAGAACACTATGCCAAAAAATTTGACAATCTAGATGAAATGGACAAATTTCTTGAATCATATAAACTTCCAAAAATCAATCTGGAAGAATCAGAACACCTGAACAGACCAATTACAACAGAGGAGATTGAAACAGTTATCAAAAAACTCCCAAAAAAGAAAAGTCCTGGGCCTGATGGCTTCACAAGTGAATTCTATCAAAAATTCAAAGAAGAATTAACTCCTATCCTCCTCAAGCTATTTCAAAAAATTCAAAAGGAAGGCAGACTTCCAAACTCCTTTTATGAGGCGAGCATAATTCTGATCCCCAAACTGGGCAAAGACAACACAAAGAAAGAAAATTATAGGCCTATATCCCTGATGAATTTAGACGCTAAAATTCTCAACAAAATATTAGCCAACCGGATTCAGCAATATATGAAAAAAATCATACACCATGACCAAGTGGGATTTATTCTGGAGAGGCAAGGCTGGTACAATATTCGCAAATCAATCAATGTGATTCAACACATAAACAAAAGGAAGGACAAAAATCACATGATAATTTCAATAGATGCAGAAAAGACATTTGATAAAATCCAGCACCCATTCATGCTTAAAACTCTCAATAAAGTGGGAATACAAGGAACATTCCTTAACATGATCAAGGCCATCTATGACAAACCCACAGCAAACATCATACTTAATGGACAAAAATTAAAAGCAATCCCCTTAAGATCAGGAACCAGGCAGGGTTGCCCACTTTCACCACTTTTATTCAACATAGTTCTGGAAGTCCTAGCTACAGCAATCAGACAAGAAGAAGAAATAAAAGGCATCCAAATTGGAAAAGAAGAAGTAAAACTGTCACTATTTGCAGATGATATGATATTGTATATTGAAAACCCTAAAGTCTCAGTTAAAAAACTACTGGACCTTATAAATGAATTCAGCAAGGTGGCAGGATATAAAATTAATACCCAGAAATCAGAGGCATTTCTATATACAAACAATGAACTGTCAGCAAAAGAAATTAAGGAATCAATCCCCTTCACTATTGCAGCCAAAAAAATAAAATACCTAGGAGTAAATTTAACCAAGGAGGTTAAGGACTTGTACTCGGAAAATTATAAAACATTGATAAAAGAAATCAAGGAAGATACAAACAAGTGGAAGCATATAACGTGCTCATGGCTAGGAAGAATAAACATCATTAAAATGTCTATATTACCCAAAGCAATTTATAAATTCAATGCAATACCAATTAAAATACCAATGACATACTTCAAAGATATAGAAAACATATTCCAAAAATTTATATGGAACCAAAAAAGAACACAAATAGCCTCAGCAATCTTAAAAAGAAAAAATAAAGCAGGAGGCATCACTCTTCCTGATATCAAGGTTTACTACAAGGCCATTATACTCAAGACTGCCTGGTACTGGCATAAGAACAGGCACAGTGATCAATGGAACAGAACACAAAACCCAGAAATAAACCCACACCTTTATGGACAACTGATATTTGACAAAGGAGGAAAGAACATACAATGGAGTAAAGACAGCCTCTTTAACAAATGGTGCTGGGAAAATTGGACATCTACCTGCAAAAAAATGAAACTAGACCATCAACTTACTCCATGCACAAAAACAAATTCAAAATGGATAAAAGACTTAAACATAAGCCGTGAAACTATAAGCATCGTAGAAGAAAACATAGGCAGCAAGCTCTCCGACATCTGTAGCAGCAATTTATTTGCCGATTTATCTCCACGAGCAAATGAAATAAAAGGCAAGATAAACAAATGGGACTACATCAAACTAAAAAGCTTTTGCACAGCTAAAGACAACAAGAACAGAATAAAAAGACAAACTACACAATGGGAGAACATATTCGACAGCACGTCTGATAAGGGGTTAATAACCAAAATTTATAAAGAACTTATAAAACTCAACACCAGGAAGACAAACAATCCAATCAAAAAATGGGCAAAAGAAATGAATAGAAATTTTACCAAAGAAGACATACAGATGGCCAAAAGACATATGAAAAAATGCTCAACATCACTAATTATTAGAGAAATGCAAATTAAAACCACAATGAGATATCACTTCACACCAGTCAGAATGGCACTCATTAGCAAAACAACACAGAACAAGTGCTGGCGAGGATGTGGAGAAAAGGGAACCCTTCTGCACTGCTGGTGGGAATGCAGACTGGTGCAGTCACTGTGGAAAACAGTTTGGAGATTCCTCAAAAAATTAAAAGTCGAACTGCCTTTTGACCCAGCTATCCCACTTTTTGGAATATACCCTAAGAACACCATAACACTGTTTGAAAAGAAGAAATGCGCCCCCATGTTTGTGGCAGCATTGTTCACAATAGCGAAGAGCTGGAAACAGCCCAAGTGTCCGTCAGAAGACGAGTGGATTAAAAAGCTTTGGTATATATATACTATGGAACAATATTCAGCCATAAGAAATGATGACATCGGATCATTTATAACAAAATGGATGTACCTTGATAACATTATACGGAGTGAAATAAGTAAATCAGAAAAAAAGAAAAACTGAGAACAGCATGATTTCAGACATAGGTGGGACATTAAAATGAGACTACGAGACACGTACAAGAGTGTGGTGGTTACGGGATGGGGGGAGGGAGGGGAGGGTGGGATAGGGAGAAGGGGAGGGACACAGGGAAAAACAGATAGAAGGTGACAGAGGACAATTTGACTTTGGGTAATGGGTATGCAGCACAATTGAATGATGGGATAATCTGGAGATGTTTTCATTGTACATATGTACCCTGATTTATTGGTGTCACCCCATTAAAGTTAATAAAAAAAAAAATAAATAAATAAAAAAACAAAAAAAAAAAAACTCAACACCAGGAAGACAAACAATCCAATCAAAATATGGGCTAAAGAAATGAATAGAAATTTTTCCAAAGAGGACATACAGATGGCCAATAGGCATATGAAAAAATGTTCAACATCACTAATCATTAGAGAAATGCAAATTAAAACCACAAGATATCACCTACACCAGTCAGAATGGCACTCATCAGCAAAACAACACAGAATAAGTGCTGGCGAGGATGTGGAGAAAAGGGAACCCTCCTGCACTGCTGGTGGGAATGCAGACTGGTGCAGCCACTGTGGAAAACAGTTTGGAGATTCCTCAGAAAATTAAAAATCGAACTGCCTTTTGACCCAGCTATCCCACTTATAGGAATATACCCTAAGAACACCATAGAAGAAATGTGCCCTCATGTTTGTGGCAGCATTGTTCACAATAGCGAAGATCTGGAACCAGCCCAAGTGTCCGTCAGAGGACAAGTGGATTAAAAAGCGTTGGTACATAATTACTGTGGAATACTACTCAGTCATAAGAAATGATGACATCGGTTCATTTATAACAACATGGATGGACCTTGATAACATTATATGAAGTGAAATAAGTCAAAAGAAAAAAACTTATAACAGCATGATTTTCTACATTGGTGGGACATAAAATCCAGACTATGAGACATGGACAAGAGAGTGGTAGTTACTGGATGGGGGGAGGTAGGAGAGCGAGGAGATGTGGGAGTTTGGTCACAAAGTAAACCAAATAGAAGGTGACAGAGGACAATTTGACTTTGGATGATGGGTATGCAACATAATTGAATGACAAGATAACCTGAAGATGTTTTATTTGAACATATGTACCCTGATTTATTAATGTCACCCTATTAAAATTAATAAAAAAAGAAAAAAAGAAAGAATAATAAATACCTAGGAATAAACTTAACAAAGCATACTGAAAACTACAAAGCATTATTGAGAAAAATTTAAAAACACACAATAAAATGATAAAATATACCATGTTCCTAGATTAGAAGAATCAACATAGTTAAAATGGCCATATTACCCAAAGCAATATACAAATTTGATGCAATCCCCATTCATTTTTACAGAAATAGAAAATAAATCACCAGGTTTGTGTAGAACCATTAAAAAACCCTCAAATATCCAAAGCAATCCTGAGAAAAAATAATAAAGCTGGAGGTATCATACTACCTGACTTCAAATTATACTGCAGAGCCACGATATCAAGACAGCATGCTATTGATAGAAAAACAGACATACAGACCAATGAAACAGAATCAAGAGCCCAGAAGTAAAACCTCATATATATGGACAAATAATCTTTAACATAGGAGACATAAACACACAATGGAGAAAAGAATACCTATTCAATAAGTGGTGCTGGGAAAATTGGAAAGCCATATGCAAAAGAAGAAAACTTAATTAGAATTTGTCCCCTTGCACAAAAATTAATTCAAAATTAATCAAAGACCTAAATATAAGATCTGAAACAGTAACTTACATAAAAAAACATAGGTACTAAACTTATGGACTTGGTTTTAGAGAACATTTTATGAATTTGATTCCAAAGGCAAGAGAAGTAATGGGAAAAATAAGTGAATGGGATTATATTATACTAAAAAGCTTCTGCACAGCAAAAGAAACTGAGAACAAAACAAAAAAGCGGCCAACCAAATGGGAGATGATATTTGCAAATAACACCTCCAATAAGGGGTTAATATTCAAAATATATAAAAAACTCACAAAGCTCAGCAACAAAAAAACAAATAATCCAATTAAAAAATGGAAGAGAACCTTAACTGACTCTTCCCCCAAGAAGATGTACAAATGGCCAACAGATATATGAAAAAGTGCTCATCTTCACTAGCAATTGGAGAAATGCAAATCAAAACTATGAGATACCACCTCATACCTTTTAGGTTCGCTATTATCAACAAGGTAGGTAATAACAAGCATTGGAGAGGCTGTGGAGAAAAGGAACCCTCATTCACTGTTGGTGGGAATGCAAACAGATACAACCATTTATTTTATTAATCATTTTAAAATTTTATTAAGAAAACTAACTTTAACAGGGTGACATTGATCAATAAGAGTACATAGTTTTCAGGTGAACATTTCTATAGCAGCTGAACTATTTATTATGTTGTATACCCATCAATCAAAGTCAAATAATTTTCTGTCACCTTATATTTGTCCCTCTTTAGATCTTTCAACCCACCCTGTCCCCCATCCCTCATCCCCATTCATTCAAGTCTCCTTCCCGCTCCCCAGGTTCCCTTCTACCTGGTAACCACTTCACTTTTTTCTATGTCCATAAGTCTGAATTTTATACCCCACCTGTGTGAAATCATACAGTTCTTATATTTTTCTGATTTCATTGTTTCACTTAGTATAATGTTCTCAAGGTCCATCCATGATGTCGTAAATGTCATTATGTCATCATTTCTTATGGCTCAGTAGTATTTCATTGTATATACAGTGTGTCCGTAAACTCATGGTGCACTTTTGACCGGTCACAGGAAAGCAACAAAAGATGATAGAAATGTGAAATCTGCACCAAATAAAAGGAAAACCCTCCCAGTTTCTGTAGGGTGATGTGGCAGCATGTGCACATGCGCAGATGATGACATAATACCGTGTATACAGTGGAGCCGCCCACAGCCATGCCAGTTGAGATGTGGACGCTACAGAGGAAAGTTCAGTGTGTTCTGTGGCTCACTAAATTTGAATCCGTGACCAAAGTGCAACGTGAATATTGGCGCATTTATAACAAAGTGCCACCACATAGGAATAACATTACTTGGAGGGATAAGCAGTTGAAGAAAACCGACAGTTTGGTGGAGAAACCCCGTTCTGGTAGGCCATCAGTCAGTGATGAGTCTATAGAACGGTGGTTCTTAACCTGGGTTCTATCAAACCCTAGTGGTTCGATGAGTCGGTCTCAGGGGTTCGGAGAAGCCTCTGCCGCAGAGACCAGAATAAAGTAATACAGTAATTTGTTGTGAGTTCATGCACTTTGTTGGTTTTGTTCTTTGAGCAAGGTGATGTTCAAGCACGGCTCATTTTGTGCACCAGTAAAAAAAACATATACCTATGTCTTGAATTTGGAAAAAAAATCATTTTATTTATCACTAAAGAAGGGTTCGGTGAATGCGCATATGAAACTGGTGGGTTCAGTACCTCAAAAAAGGTTAAGAACCACTGCTATAGAGGCTATACGGGATAGGTACCTAAGGAGCCCTAAAAAATCTGTGCGTGCGTGTGCTCGACAATTACACTTAAGCAAGATTACAGTTCATAAGGTGTTAAAGAAACGTCTCTGTTTTACAGGGTACAAATTGCGGCTGTTGCACACTATCAAACCGGCAGATAGACCCACACGATGCACGTTTGCCACAGATATGCTTCATGAGATCGACAATGATTCAAGATTTTTTGCAGAAGATTGTGTTCAGCGATGAAGTGACCTTCCCTATCTGTGGACATGTTCATCGCCATAACGTCCGAATATGGACTGCTGAACATCCTCATGCCTACTTTGAGTACAAACGTTAACACCCCTAAAGTGAACGTGTGGTGTGGCCTAATGCATGATAAGGTGATAGGGCCATTTTTTTTCGGGGAGCAGTCTGTGATGGCAAACACCTATCTTGACATATTGGAATTGTATGCAGTGCCACAATTTCCAGAAGGTGTCATCTTTCAACAGGACAGCGCTCCTCCACACTACGCCACTATTGTTCATGAGTTTCTGGATAGAACATTCCCCCGGTGGTGGATAGGCAGGGGTTCTGTCAAGCCATGGCCACCACGATCCAATCCCCGGATCTGACGCCCTTAGACTTTTACTTTTGGGGTTATGTGAATCAACATGTGTACATTGAATGTATCAACGACATTAATCACTTAAAACAGAAAATCACAGATGTTATTCACTCTGTTACACCAGAGGTCCTTACCCGTGTGTGGCAAGAACTTCACTATTGTTTGGATGTGTGTAAGGCAACAAATGAAGCCCACATCAAACTGCACTGAATAGGTATGAAACTGGGAGAGTTTTCCTTTCATATATATGATGCAGATTTCACATTTCTATAGTCTTTTGTTGCTTTCCTGTGACCAGTCAAAAGTGCACCATGATTTTATGGACACACTGTATTTGTTCAATCCTCTACTGAGGGACACTTTGGTTGTTTCCATGTCTTGGCCACTGTGAATAATGCTGCAATGACAGGGGGGTGCATGTGTCCTTACATACCAATGTTATCGAGTTTTGGTGGTAGATACCCAGTAGAGGGAATGTTGGTTCATATGGTAGTTCTATTCTTAATTTTTTGAGGAACCACTACACTTTGTTCCATAATGGTTGTACTAACTTGGATTTTCACCAGCAGTAATGAGGATTTCTTTTTCTCCACAGCCTCTTCAACACTTATTATTATCTGTCTTGTTGATAACAGCCAATCTAACTGGTGTGAGGTGGTATCTCATTGTAGTTTTGATTTGCATTTCTCAAATAGCTAATGAAGATGACTATCTTTTCAAATACCTGTATACTGTCTGTTCAGGTCCTCTCTCCACTTTCTAATTGGATTGTTTGCTTGTTTTTTGCTGAGTTTTGTGAGTTCTTTATCTATTTTGGATATTAACCCCTTATCGGAGCTGTTGTTCTTAATATCATCTCCCATTTGATTGACTGCCTACTTGTTTTGCTGTCAATTTCTTTTGCTGTGCCAAAGCTTTTTAGTTTAGTATAGTCCCATTCTTTTATTTTTGCCTTTACTTCCCTTACCTTTGGGGTCAAATTAATAAATTGTTCTCTATGGCCAAGGTCCATGAGCTTAGTACCTATGTTTTCTTCTATGTAATTTATTGTTTCAGATCTTATATTTAAATATTTGATTAATTTGAATTAATTTTGTGCAAGGGGACAAACTGTATTTAAGTTTCATTCATTTGCATTTGGTTTTCCAATTTTCCCAGCATCACTTATTAAAGAGGTTTCTTTTCTCCATTGTGTGTGTAAAGCCAGCAGTCCTTTTCCTCAAGATTGCTTTGGCTATTCAGGGATTTTTATGGTTCCAGACATGCCTGGTGATTTTTTGTTTTATTTCTTTAAAAAATGACATTGAGATTTTGATGAGAATTGCATTAAATTTGTATACTGCTTTGAGTAATATGGCCATTTCAACTATGTCAATTTTTTCAATCCATGAACAGGAAATATTTTTCCATTTTATTGTGTCTTTTTAAATTTCTTTCAATAACATTTTGTAGTGTTTAATATATAGGTCCTCCACATCCTTTAAGTTTATCACCAGGTACTTTATTTTGGTTGTTGTTTCAATTGTAAAAATATATTTTTTTTAGTTCATTCTCCAAAGTTTTATTGTTGACATATAGAAAAAAATAGACTTTTGTATATTGATTTTGTATCCTGTGACTTTAGTGTATTGGTTTATTGTTTCTAATAGGTTTTTGGGGTTTTCTATATACAGGATTATGTCATCTGCAAAAAGCAATACCTTTACTTCTTTCCCGACATAAATGCCCTTTCTTTCTTACCCTTGTCAGATCATTCTGGCTAAAACTTCCAGAACTATTTTGAATAAGAGTGGAGAGAGTGGGCAGCATTCTCTTGTTCCTGATTTTAGAGAAAAGTCCTTCATTCTTTTCACCATTTAGTATGATATTAGCTAATGGTTTGTCATATATGGTCCTTATTATGTTAAGGTACTTCTATTCTGATTTTATTGAGTGTTTTAAACATAAAGGGATGTTGTATCTTATCAAATGCCTTTTCCGCATTTATTGTTAGGATCATCTGGTTTTTGTTCTTTGTTTTGTTGATGTGGTGTATTATGTTGATCGATTTCCATATGTATAACCATCCTTGTGCTCCTGGAATAAATCCCACTTTATTGTGATGTGTTGTGTTTTTAATTTGTTGTTGTAGTATTTGATTTACTAGTATTTTGTTAATATTTTTGCATCTGTTTTCATTAGAGATGTTGGTCTGCAGTTTTTATTTTTGTGTTGTCCTTGCCAGGTCTTGGTAGGAGAGTTATGTTGGACTCATAAAACATGTTGAGAAATATTGCTTTTTCTATTTTTAGGAAGATTTTGAGAAATGATAGGTACCAAATCTTCTTTGAATGTTTGGTAGAACTCACTATTGTAACCTTCTGGTCTTGGACTTTTGTTTTGGGGGATGTTTTTGATAGTTGTTTCTATTCCCTCCCTCCCTATGGGTCTATTTAAGGTTTCTACTTCTTTGTGGCTCAGTATAGGAAGATTGTATAGTTCTAGAAATTTATCCATTTTCTCTAGGTTGTTGAATTTGATGGCATATAATATTTTATAGTATTCTACTATGATCTTTTCTATATCTATGACATCTGTGGTAATTTTTCCTCTTTCATTTCAGATTTGGTTTATGTGAGTCCCTCCTCTTTTTTCCTAAGTGAGTCTAGTCAGTGGTTTGATGATTTTACTGATCTTTTCAAACAACCAAGTCTTTGTTATATTAATTTTTTCTATAGTTATTTTTTGTTCTCTATTTCATTTATTTCTACTCTAATTTATACATTTCTTTTTTTCTGCTTATTTTGGGTGGCTTAGTTCCTCTTTTTTCTAGTTCTTTAAGGTGTGATGTTAAGTTGTTTACTTGAGATCTCTCTTGTTTCTTGATATAAGCCTGTAATGTTAAAAAGAAAAACTTTCCTCTTATTACTTCTTTCACTACATCCCAGACATTTTGATATGATGCATTATTGTTTTCATTTGTCTGGATATATCTTTTTTTTTTTTTTTTATCTTTTTTTGTTGTTTTTTTTTTTTTTGCAAGAAAAATTCTTTTTTTTATATATATATATATTTTATTATTATTAATTCTAATGGGGTGACATCAATAAATCAGGGTACATATGTACAATGAAAACATCTCCAGGTTATCTTATCATTCAATTGTGTTGCATACCCATCACCAAAAGTCAAATTGTCCTCTGTCACCTTCAATCTGGTTTTCCCTGCGTCCCTCCCCTCCTCCCTATCCCACTCTTCCCTCCCTCTCCCATCCCATAACCACCACTCTCTTGTCCATGTCTCATACCCTCACTTTCATGTCCCACCTATGTATGTAATCGTGCTGTTCTCAGTTTTTCTTTTTTTCTGATTTACTTATTTCACTCCGTATAATGTTATCAAGGTACATCCATTTTGTTATAAATGATCCGATGTCATCGTTCTTATGGCTGAGTAGTATTCCATAGTATATATGTACCATAGCTTTTTAATCCACTCGTCTTCTGACGGACACTTGGGCTGGTTCCAGATCTTCGCTATTGTGAACAATGCTGCCACGAACATGAGGGCGCATTTCTTCTTTTCGAACAGTGCTATGGTGTTCTTAGGGTATATTCCTAAAAGTGGGATAGCTGGGTCAAAAGGCAGTTCGATTTTTAATTTTCTGAGGAATCTCCAAACTGTTTTCCACAGTGTCTGCACCAGTCTGCATTCCCACCAGCAGTGCAGAAGGGTTCCCTTTTCTCCACATCCTCGCCAGCACTTATTCTGTGTTGTTTTGCTGATAAGTGCCATTCTGACTGGTGTGAGGTGATATCTCATTGTGGTTTTAATTTTCATTTCTCTAATGATTAGTGATGTTGAGCATTTTTTCATATGCCTATTGGCCATCTGTATGTCCTCTTTGGAGAAATTTCTATTTATTTCTTTTGCCCATTTTTTGATTGGGTTGTTTGTCTTCCTGGTGTTGCATTTTATAAATTCTTTATAAATTTTAGTTATTAACCCTTTATCAGATTGCTGTCGAATATGTTCTCCCATTGTGTGGTTTGTCTTTTTATTTTGTTCCTATTGTCTTTACTGTGCAAAAGCTTTTTAGTTTGATATAGTCCCATTTGTTTATCTTGCCTTTTATTTCATTTGCCCTTGGAGATAAATCGGCAAATATACCGCTGCTACAGATGTCGGAGAGCTTGCTGTCTATGTTTTCATCTAAGATGCTTATGGTTTCACGGCTTACATTTAAGTCTTTTATCCATTTTGAGTTTGTTTTTGTGAATGGTGTAAGTTGATGGTCTAGTTTCATTTTTTTGCAGGTAGATGTCCAATTTTCCCAACACCATTTGTTAAAGAGGCTGTCTTTACTCCATTGTATGTTCTTTCCTCCTTTGTCAAATATCAGTTGTCCATAAAGGTGTGGGTTTATTTCTGGGTTCTCTGTTCTGTTCCATTGATCTATGTGCCTGTTCTTATGCCAGTACCAGGCTGTCTTGAGTATAATGGCCTTGTAGTAAACCTTGATATCAGGAAGAGTGATACCTCCTGCTTTATTTTTTCTTTTTAAGATTGCTGAGGCTATTCGTGTTCTTTTTTGGTTCCATATAAATTTTTGGAATATGTGTTCTATATCTTTGAAGTATGTCATTGGTATTTTAATTGGTATTGCATTGAATTTATAAATTGCTTTGGGTAATATAGACATTTTAATGATGTTTATTCTTCCTAGCCATGAGCACGGTATGTGCTTTCACTTGTTTGTATCTTCCTTGATTTCTTTTATCAATGTTTTATAATGTTCCGAGTACAAGTCCTTAACCTCCTTGGTTAAATTTACTCCTAGGTACTTTATTTTTTTGGCTGCAATAGTGAAGGGGATTGTTTCCTTAATTTCTTTTGCTGATATTTCATTGTTGGTGTATAGAAATGCCTCTGATTTCTGAGTATTAATTTTATGTCCTGCCACCTTGCTGAAATCATTTATAAGGTCCAGTAGTTTTTTGACTGAGACTTTAGGGTTTTCAATATACAATATCATATCATCTGCAAATAATGACAGTTTTACTTCTTTTTTTCCAATTTGGATGCCTTTTATTTCTTCTTCTTGTCTGATTGCTGTAGCTAGGACTTCCAGAACTATGTTGAATAAGAGTGGTGAAAGGGGGCATCCCTGCCTGGTTCCTGATCTTAAGGGGATTGCTTTTAATCTTTGTCCATTTAGTATGATGTTTGCTGTCGGTTTATCGTAGATGGCCTTTATCATGTTAAGGAATGATCCCTGTATTCCCACTTTACTGAGAGTTTTGAGCATGAATGGGTGCTGGATTTTATCCAAAGCTTTTTCTGCATCTATTGAAATTATCATGTGATTTTTGTCCTTCCTTTTGTTTATGTGGTGAATCACATTGATTGATTTGCGAATATTGAACCAGTCTTGCCTCTCCAGAATAAATCCCACTTGATCGTGGTGTATGATTTTTTTCATATATTGCTGGATCTGGTTGGCTAATATTTTGTTGAGAATTTTAGCATCTAAATTCATCAGGGATATAGGCCTATAATTTTCTTTCTTTGTGTTGACTTTGCCCGGTTTTGGGATCAGAATTATGCCCGCCTCATAAAAGGAGTTTGGAAGTCTTCCTTCCTCTTGAATTTTTTGAAATAGCTTGAGGAGAATAGGAGTTAGTTCTTCTTTGAATTTTTTATAGAATTCACTTGTGAAGCCATCAGGCCCAGGACTTTTCTTTTTTGGGAGTTTTTTGATAACTGTTTTGATCTCATTTGCTGTAATTGGTCTGTTTAGGTGTTCTGATTCTTCCAGATTGATTTTTGGAAGTTTATATGATTCAAGAAATTGGTCCATTTCACCAAGATTGTCTAATTTTTTGGCATATAGTTCTTCATAGTATTTTCTTACAATGCTTTGTATTTCTGTTGTGTCAGTTGTTTTTTCTCCACTGTCCTTTCTAATTTTATTTATTTGAGTCCTCTCTCTTTTTTTCTTGGTGAGTCTCGTTAAAGGTTCATCAATCTTGTTTACCTTTTCAAAGAACCAGCTTCTTGTTTCATTGATCCTCTGTATTGTTTCCTTAGCCTCTATGTCATTTATTTCTGCTCTGACCTTTATTATTTCCTTCCTTCTACTTGTCCTGGGTTTTATTTGTTGTTGTTTTTCTAGTTCTTTTAGATGCAGGGTCAGGTTGCTTATTTGAGCTTTTTCTAGCTTCTTATGATATGCCTGTAGTGCAATAAACTTCCCTCTCAGAACTGCTTTTGCTGTGTCCCATAAATTTTGAGTTGATGTATGCTCATTATCATTTGTTTCTAGAAACTTTTTTATTTCCTCTCTGATCTCATTGTTAATTCATTCATTATTTAATAACATGCTATTTAGTTTCCAAGTGTTTGAGTATTTTTCAGTTTTTCTTTTGTGGTTAATTTCTAGTTTCATGGCATTGTGATCAGAGAAAATGCTTGATATGATTTCAATCTTCTTAAATTTATTGAGAACATTTTTGTGTCCTAACATCTGGTCTATCCTAGAAAACGTACCATGAGCGCTTGAGAAGAATGTATATTCTACTGCTTTAGGGTGAAAAGTTCTGAAGATATCTATTAAATCAAGTTGATCTAGTGTCTCCTTTAAGTCTGCTGTTTCTTTATGAATTTTCTTTCTTGAGGATCTATCCAGCGTTGTTAGAGGAGTATTGAAATCGCCTACTATGATAGTATTGCTGTTAATCTCGCCCTTTATATCCATCAAAGTCTGCTTTATGTATGTCGGGGCTCCTATATTTGGTGCATAGATATTTACAATAGTTATATCTTCCTGTTGAATTGTTCCCTTCATCTTATGTAGTGTCCTTCTTTATTTCTTACTACAGCCTTTGTTTTAAAGTCCATTTTGTCTGATATAAGTATTACTACCCCTCCTTTTTTTTCATTTCCATTTTCATGAAATACTTTTTTCCATCCTTTTACCTTCAGTCTATGAGCATCTTTTGTTTTAAGGTGTGTCTCTTGTAGACAGCATATGTATGGGTCCTGTTTCTTTATCCATGCAGCTACCCTATGTCTTTTGATTGGATCATTTAATCCATTCACATTTAAGGTTATTATTGATATGTAGTTGTTTATTGCCATTTTATTCTTTAAAGCTGTATTCTTCTTTTGCTCTATTCCTTGCTCTCTTTAAACTGTTCACAAGAGGCCCCTTAGTATCTCTTGCAGAGTTGGTTTGGTTTTTATGAATTCCTTCAGGCTTTCTTTTTCTGGGAAGCTCTTTATTTCTCCTTCAATTTTAAACGTTAGCCTTGCTGGATAAAGTAGTCTTGGTTGTAGGTTCTTGTTCTGCATTACTTTGATTATATCTTGCCATTCCTTTCTGGCCTCAAGTGTTTCTGTTGAGAAGTCCGATGTCATCCTTATGGGGGCTCCTTTGTAGGTGATAGCCTTTTTTTCTCTAGCAGCTTTTAAAATTTTTTCTTTATCCATTAGCTTTGGTATTTTAACTATGATGTGTCTTGGTGTAGATCTTTTTGGGTTTCTCTTTAATGGAGTTCTGTGTGCTTCTTGAATGTGTGGAGTGTTTCCCAGCCTTAATTTAGGAAAGTTTTCTGCTATGATTTGATTGAACAAAGTTTCCATTTCCTGTCCTCTCTCCTCTTCTTCAGGCACCCCTATGATGCGAATGTTGTTTCTCTTCATGTTGTCACAAAGCTCCCTTAGAGTTTCCTCACATTTTTTAAGTCTCTTTTCCTTTTTCTTCTCTGCTTCTGTGCCTTTGTTTATTGTGTCCTCTAAGTCGCTTATTCGATCCTCAGCGTCATCCATCCTGCTTTTAGTTCCTTCCATTGTGGTCTTCAGTTCTGATACTGTATTTGTCATTTCTGTCTGATTCTTTTTTATTATTTCAATTTCATTTTTTATACTTGTTATCTCTTTATTTAGGTGTTCATAATGACTATCCATTGTTGCTCTAATTTCTTTGATCATCCTAACTATCATTATTCTAAATTCTGCTTCTGGTAATTTGGTTATATCTGGTTCATTCAGGTCCTTCTCTGGGGATTTCTTTTGATTCATTTGGTTTGCATTCCCCTGCCTGCCCATTTTTTCTGTGTATAAGCAAGTTGTGGCCACTGGAGTCGAGTAGGTGTTGCCTTTGTGTTCTCTAGGTGTGGTCTATCTGCAGGCCCCCCACCCCCTCTGCCGGTGCCTAGGGTGGTTGGGTATGAGCGTTGCCACTGCCGGCCCACTGTGACTTTTGCTATGATTTCCGCCTCTCCTCCGTGGGAGGGGCTGTGACTGAGGCCACAAGATTAGCACCAAGGGTAGAGATGAGCACCTTTCCTCAGCTGCGGACCCAGCCTATTTCCGGACTTCCGCCCAGAACCAGCAGTCGGAGCCTGCTCGCTACAGTTCCGCGGGTTAGGCGGGGCTTTTGACGTGCTCTCAGCTGTAAGCTTTTGCCCGTCCGGAGCTTTAGCCCCGCCCTCGAGGCCAGGGTCCTTCTGCGCAGGGTCGGAAACCAAGGTTTATTGGGGCGGGCGTGTTTGCTGGCTTCCGCTGAGCTGCGTACTTCCGCTCGTCCCGGACTCTACCCCGCCCCCGCGTTCGGAGCCCGCTCACGCACGTATGAATGCTATCCGGGGTTTCTCTGGCTGGGTGGGGATAGTAGTGTGGGCTCAGCTGCGAGCCTCCACTTGTCTCGGGGTCCACTCTGTTCCGGCGCTCAGAGCCCGCTCGCGCACGTATTCTGGCCAAACGCGGTTTCTCCGGCCCGGGGGGTGGGGTGGGGTGGGGGGCTGTTAGTGTCAGCTCAGCCGCGAGACCCTGTCCGTCCCTGGTCCTAGCCCGGTTTCTGCGGTCAGGGCTGGCTTGCGCAGGGCCTGCTCGTTCCTGGCCTCCTGCTTTGTCCCCGTAAGTGGGATCAAAGGTGGGCCCGCAGCTTCCGGACCGCTTTCGCGGTCCCCTCTGACCCTCTGGGCTAGACCGATCTCCCACTGGCTTGGCCTCTGCCCACGCCGACAGAACCGCCTTTCAGCGTCCTGCCGCCCCAAAACCTTAAGCAGCCCTCAGCAGAGTAGGAAAGGACCTAATACTCCACACTGTAGGCCTGGGAGCTCCCTCACTTGTTTCACAGCTCAATACTGTCCAAACGCCTCTTCTAGGCTCTAGGACTGGAGGCTGGGGCTTGGTTCCTGGGACCCAGGTCCCTCCCTCTCTGCCAAATCTCCTCCCGCCACACGGGTCTCTCCGGGCTGCCGTTTGCTCCGGGGAGCTGGGCAGCCCTCTTCGCGTTTTCGCTATTCCTACCAGTCTCAATGTGGCTTCTTCTGTGTTCCTTGGTTGAAGAGTCCACTTAGTTTTGTTCAAAGTTGGTTTATTCAGGTGATGGTTCTTAAAATTGAGTTGTAATCCACTTTGGTTCTGGGAGTTGGAAGTTGGTACGTCCGCCTACTCCGTCGCCATCTTGCTTCTCTGTGGATATATCTTTTGATCACTGTTTTTATTTCTTCTTTGACCCAGTCATTTTTTAGAAGTATGTTATTTAATTTCCACGTTTTTGTGGGTGTCTTTATTTTCTTTTTACATTTGAATTATAATCTCAAAGCCTTATGATCAGAAAAAGTGGTTAGTGTATTTTCTTTCTTTCTTTCTTTTATTTACAGAGACAGAGAGCGAATCAAAGAGAAGGATAGATAGGGACAGACAGACAGGAATGGAGAGAGATGAGAAGCATCAGTCATTAGTTTTTTGTTGCCATTGTGACACCATAGTTTTTCATTGATTGCTTTGTCACATGTGCCTTGACCATGGGCCTTCAGCAGACTGAGCAACCCCTTGCTGAAGCCAGCGACCTTGGGTCCAAGCTGGTGAGCTTTTGCTCAAGCCAGAGGGGCCCGCACTTAAGCTGGCAACCTCGGGGTCTTGAACCTGGGTCTTCCGCATCCAAGTTCGATCCTCTATCCACTGCACCACTGCCTGGTCAGGCATTAGTGTATTTTCAATCTTTCTGAATTATTTGATGTTAGTTTAGTGGCCCAACATATGGTCTAAACTTGAGAATGTTCCATGCACACTGGAGACGAATGTATAATCTGATGTTTTGGGATGAAATGTCCTATAATAGTTTATTTTGTTTATTTGGTTCAGGATGTTGTTTAAGACTGATATTTATTTATGGATTTTCTGTTTGGATTATCTATCTAAATCCATCAGTGTTGTGTTGAAATCTCGAGGTATGACTGTGTTTTTGTTTGCTTCTATTTTTAGATTAATTATTAGATGTCTTATATATTTTAGTGCTCACTGGTGTGGTGCATATATAGTAAGAAGTGTTATGTTTTCTTGATACAATGTCTTCATTATCATTATGAAATGTTCATTTTTGTCTCTGGTTACCTTGGTTGTCTTGAAGTCAGTATTGTCAGATATTAGTATGGCTACACCTGCTATTCTCTGTATATTATTTGCTTGAAGAATTGTTTTCAACCTTTCACTTTGAATCTACTTTTGTCTTTGTAGCTTTGATGTGTCTCTTGAAGCCAGCAAATGTTTGGGTTTTGCTTTTTGTTCCAATTTTCTACTCTGTGCCTCTTTACTGGTGAGTTCAGTCCATTTACATTTAGGGTAATTATTGACACTTGAGGATTTTCTATAGCCAATTTATGTTCTGTTTTCTGGTAGCTCTGTGTTTCCTTTTGTTCTTCTCTTTTGTGTTTGTCAGTTGTTTTTGTTTGATGTTATCCTGTATTTCTTCCCCCTGCTTCTTTCTTAAGCTGTGTTTTTCAGTAGTAACTTTTTGTGGGTGGTTACTATTAGGTTAAGAAAAAAATGTACATATGCACAAGAGTCCTTTGTCATATGAGTGCTTTTGTACTCTCCTCTTTGCTACTGCAGATCTTTTTCTTCTTCTCCTTTATGTTGTTACAAATTAACTTTGTTTTTATTGTGACCTTGTTGGAGCTTTGACTTGTAGTTTTGATTTGTTTTGTTCTTTGTGTCTGGTCATATAACCCTCTTGAATATTTCCTGCAATGGGGGTTTTCTGGTGATAAATTTCCTCAGCTTATGTATGTCTGGAATAGTTTTTATTTCTCATTATTTAAAGGATAACTTTGATGGATATAATATTTTTGGCTGGTAATTTTTTTCTTTCTGTGCTTTGAATGTTTGGGTACACTCTCTTCTGGCATATAGAGTTTTTGCTAAGAAATCTTATGATAAACTAATAGAGTTTACTTTTTATGTTATGGTCTTCTTTTCCCTAGCTGCCTTGAGCATTCTTTCTTTGTCATTTATTTCTTATATTTTTTTATTATGATATGCCTTGGAGTAGGTTTGTTTGGGTTGTGGTAACTTGGTTTCTGTTTGCTTCTTAGATTTGGGGCTCTAACACTTTCCATATGCTTAGAAAAATCTTATCTATTCTTTGTTTGAATAGGCTCTTCATTCTCTTCTCCCTCTCTTCTTCTAATATACTCATTATTCTTATATTGCTTTTTCTGATGGACTCTAACATTCTTGTAGAGCTCTCTCAGTTTTTTTTCAATTCACGAGTCTCTCTCCTCTTCTCTCTGTAGCATCTCTAGTTGCCTGTCTTTGATGTCACTGATTCTTTTCTCTTTCTGGGTTGTTCTATTAGCTAAGCTTGCTACCTCAGTCTTCAATTCACATATTGAGTTCTTCATCTCTGTTTTTAAAGTTTTATTCTTCTTGGTGAGTGGTTAATTTTGTTCATTAATTTGTTTCTGAGCTGATTATGTTGCCAATTTGTATCTTATCATATTTCATTTAGTATTCTCAGAACTTCAATTTAGAATTCTCTATTATTTAACTCCAAGGCTTTCATGTGATTGAGATTGTTTTTGGGGAGATTTTTCTTTTCTGTCCTAAATACACCTGTCTTATGTAGCCATGGCATTTGATTTCTTCTTCCTTGATTACATTTGAGAGTGGTATTGTTAAGAATCCTAACCAAAAACAACTAAAAAAATAATAAAAATTTAAAAAATTATGACAAGTAAAAAAGAAAAACCACAGAAAAGAAGATAAAATGCAAAGAATAAAACTACACCCACAAAAATAAGAAAATATAAAAATAAAAAAGGGAAATATAAAAATGAGAAAGAGAAAAAAGAAAAAAGGGAAAAAGAATGAAAAAAAAATAGATTTTAGTTTTGAGAAGTTTCTTCCAGTAGGTGTTGTTGTATTACAACTTTTAGCTCTGTGAAGTTCCTGGGCTATCTGCTGAGATTTTGTTGTGGTAATGATGTAGGCAGGGCCACAGTCATATTGATGAATGGGGCATGTTGTGAGGGCTTTAGAGCTCTAAAAAGGATGAGTTTAGAATTCTGGGCACTCCTTCCCACATGTCAACAGACCTGGGGACCAAACATGGAGCACCTCTGTTCTCAGGAGAGCTAGCTGTAGTGTTTGTCTCTGCCACTCTTCGCAAGGTGAGGGAGGCAGGACTTGGGAGGCTGGGGGACCGCACTTTAACTTTCTCTGTCTCTGCCAAGTATAGACTGCAGGCAGACTGTGAGAACACTGGCCATGACTCTGCACTCTGGTTGCTTTGGTTTATCTCCCTGTCTGCTTCTCTCTCTCATCACTCCTCCTGGCAAAATGAGACCCAGTCACTCCAAGTTTCTCTCTCTGTACCCCTCAGAAAAAATCCAAAGAGCCCAAGCCTCCCTCTTTCCCATAGTCCATCAGAGAAAAAATAAAACCCAGTTACTTCAGGTTTGTCTCCTTTCCTCTCCAAAGCCCAGCGAGATTGTGTTTTATCTCCGCCCCCCTTTACAGCCATCCCACTTTTAGTTCATTCCATGCTTGGACCTTTTAAGCATGCCTGTGAGCCCAGCTGGAATTTCTTTTAATGAATTATAGTTGTTCAATTTGTTGAAATTTCAAGGGGAGATATCAGGAGTATGTCTTATGCTGCCATTACTCTGACATCATCCAGTACAACCATTATTAAAGACATTATGGTGGTTTCTCAAAACACTAAGACTGGAATTACTATATGACCTAGCAATCCCTCTACTGGATAGCTACCTTAAAAATTCAAAAACTGCCTGACCAGGCAGTGGCACAGTGGATAGAGTGTTGGACTGGGATGCGGAGGGGCCTAGGTTCAAGACCCCGAGGTTGCCAGCTTAAGCGCGGGCTCATCTGGTTTGAGCAAAAGCTTACCAGCTTGAGTCCAAGGTCGCTGGCTCAAGCAAAGGGTTACTTGGTCTTCTGAAAGCCCGCAGTCAAGGCACATATGAGAAAGCAATCAATGAACAACTAAGGTATCACAACAAAAAATTGATGATTGATGCTTCTCATCTCTCTCCATTCCTGGCTGTCTGTCCCTATCTATCTGTCTCTCTGACTCTCTCTCTGTCTCTGTAAAAAAAAAAAAAGCAACAACAAAAAACTCAAAAACTTTGGTATACAATATACACATTCACATTCTCCACATTATTCACAGTGACCAAAACATGGAAACAGCCAAAATGTCCCTTGATAGAGGACTGGATAAAGAAGATGTGATATATATGTGTGTGTGTGTGTGTGTGTGTGTGTGTGTGTATATATATATATATATATATATATATATATATATATATATATATATAATGGAATACTACTCAGCCCTGAGAAATGATGACATATTACCATTTATGACAACACGGATGGACCTTGAGAACATTATACTGAGTAAAATGAATAAATCAGAAAACCTTAAGAACTATATGATTTTATACATAGGTGGGATATAAAACTGAGACTTATGGACATATATAAAAGTGAAGTGGTTACTGGGGGAGGGGATTAAAGGGATGGATGGGGGAAGGAGAATAAAGAGGAACAATTATAAAGTGACAGAAAATGATTTGACTTTGGATGATGCATACACAACATAATCAACAGTTCAAATGCTATGGAAATGTTTACCTGAAACCTGTGCATTCTTATTGATCAATGTCACCCCATTAAATTTAATTTTTCTAATTAACAAAATAATTTATTGTGGTGAGATTGATTAATAACATAATATATGTTTCAGGTGAGTCATCCATAATACATCATCTTGCACCTCACCGTATGTTCACCACCTGCGCTATAACTTTCGTTCTATCTCATCCTTTATACTCAGGCTATGTAACCAGTTTCTTTCTGATGTCAATTTCATGCTCTTGATGTCCCCAACTTCTAATTTATTGTTTCTAATTTGCTATAGACAGAGAAAGCAAATGAATAAAGCGGTTAAAATTATGTCTAAAGTTTTTGCTAGGTACAAGGAGCAAATGCCTAAAGATTTCTTCAGTGAACACAGAGCTCTAAAACTTGGGTATTCAATTACTATATTACCTTTCTGATATTTTTTATTTTCTAGATAATTAAAGTTTCTAGATAAATAACTGTGTTTATGAGGTATTATTGTATTGCTGTTATACATGGTGAGTTATGCCTCAAGAGGTCTCAGTAGGATATGTCATTAAGTTATGTTCAATGGGTCTCTAGTAAAAGAAAGGGTACAATACAATTTTGTTAGGGTCACACACACACTAAAAATAGTTCCTCAAGATTCTAAGCCTAATACTACTTTGCTTAGTTCAGACTTGTGGCTACAGTAATTTTAACTTTAAGTTATAGCTTTTGCCTGCAGAAAAATATACTACCATTTTTAATATCTCAAAATAGTGCCAAATATCTATCAATCAGGGTTCTAAAATATTTATGATTTTTACTCTTTTGCATAATTTTGTGCTACTATTTAAAATAGAGTAGTTTAAGCAGTCAGTTTGCTATTGGTCCCCCTTCCGTCCACCGAGTAACCACTACACTTTTATACCTGCTCATCAAACTTAATCATATAATCAGCATAAGGTCAGGAGAAGTTGAATCTGGTAATGAAACAGTTCTCAGGAGATGACTTTTTTTTTCCAAATATCTTTTTAAAATTAGATCTTTTTTATTCATGAGACAATTTAAATAGTTTTCTGTTGAACAACATTTATGACACCTATAGAATATTTCTTTCCTGTATCTTATGATGGAAACATAATTTGATTTTACTTTTCCAATGAGAGGTATTTTAAAAATTTTGAATATAATTTCTACATTTTTTGTTGATAATATATCAGTATGTTTTGATGTCAGTGATTTGTAAATAAATGACTATTTAATACTGAAGTCATCTGAGAAATTTGCTTTTCTCTTAAATCAAATTTACTTTTCTTTGTGACAGAGACAGAGAGAGAGAAAGAGGCAGGGACAGATAAAGACAGACAGGAAGGGAGAGAGATGAGAAGCATTAATTCTTTGTTGCAACACCTTAGTTGTTCATGGATTGCTTTCTCATATGTGCCTTGATGGGGGTGGGGGAGATACAGCAGAGTGAGTGACCCCTTGCTCAAGCCAGTGTCCTTGGGCTCAAGCCAGCAACCTTGGGCTTCAAGCCAGTGACCTTTGAGCTCAAGCCAGTGACCATGAGGTCATGTCTATGATCACACGCTCAAGTCAGTGACCCTGTGCTCAAGCTGGTGAGCCTGCACTCAAGCCGGCGACCTTGGGGTTTTGTACCTTGGTCCTCTAGATCCCAATCTGATGCTTTATCCCAGGGGTCCCCAAACTATGGCTCGTGGGTCGCATGCGTCCCCCTGAGGCCATTTATCCGGCCCCGCCGCACTTCTGGAAGGGGCACCTCTTTCATTGGTGGTCAGTGAGAGGAGCACAGGATGCATCCGCACCCATAGTTCCCATTGAAATACTGGTCAGTGTGTTGATTTAAATTTACTTGTTCTTTATTTTAAATATTGTATTTGTTCCCTTTTTTTTTTTTTTTACTTTAAAATAAGATATGTGCAGTGTGCATAGGGATTTGTTCATAGTTTTTTTTATAGTCCGGCCCTCCAATGGTCTGAGGGACAGTGAACTGGCCCCCTGTGTAAAAAGTTTCAGGACCCCTGCTTTATCCACTGTGCCACTACCTGGTCAGGCTCAAATTTACTTTTAAATTATATTCTACAATGTAATTCTTGAATAGAGACTCTGGATCAATCCAATGTTTTGTTTTTTGAGAAAAAAACATGAATAAAGTACTGCTAAATAATGTATTTTTAAAAAGTCATATGAATTATGGCCAAATCAAAATTTTATTTAATTCTGAAACCCCTTTAACTATTTCATTTAGAATAACATAGAAATATCTTCTCTTTACTACAAACCACCATCCTACTCTAACGCGAGTTTTGTTTATCATTAGAATTTCCTTAGCATCATATAAAATAATTTAAAATATGTTTTTAATTAAAATTAATTTCTTAGGTCATTTATATATATTAATCATATACAAATTTTTCTTGTAAAAAAAAACTAGAAATACTTAAAAAACATTCAAATGATATAAAAGTGCATCAAATAAGTCTAATACCCAGGTCTTTAAAAAATTCCACAATACTTGATGGCTATATTGATAGTAAAAGAAAACATTAATTTAAGACATTTTGCATTACCAGACAATAATGAACTTGCTTTTCATAGAAAAACAAGAAACAAAATATTAGAATTGTTCTTGGATGTCAGCTAACATAAGCATAAATGACCATTTGAAATTTGAGCCTTAAAGCCAAAAACAATAACATATGAATGCTGGAGACTAAGATATAAGGAAAAATAATTGGAAAAATGACCTGAGAAATGTAATATAATCTGTATCTTAGTGCATCTGCCATTGTTTAGGGATATCCATTCTTCTCATCTGTCTTCCTAACCTAGTGTTCTCTTTTTTCCTTTAATAATATTAAGTTTTGTTTTTTCTCATGTATTTGATTTATTATTCTTTTCTGTTTAGAGGGATAGAGATCAGATCATCCAAGGAGTCAATTTTAAAAAGGCTAACAAAATGCTAGAAGATAAGGATGACTATGTGATGTTACGACCCCAGAGATCATAATCAGATTTCATTTGCTCTGAATATTGATTTTATGTACACGATAGACATGAGGTGTTCATCCGCTTCTATGTGGCTGTTCCAACAGAGTTCTTAAAAACCTCTTTGCCTAAATTACCACAATTACATTTAAAAGGCAAAGAGAATACCATTAAAGCTATTTGCAACATTTATGACAAAAAAAGCCTCTTTAGTAGCTAAACATCAAATATTTAAACCACTAAGAAGAAACATGCTCCTGACCAGGCGGTGGCACAGTGAATAGAGCGTTGGATTGGGATGCAGAAGACCCAGGTTCGAGACCCCAAGCTCGCCAGCTTGAGCGCGGGCACATCTGGCTTGAGCAAAAGCTCGCCAGCTTGGACCCAAGGTTGCTGGCTCCAGCAAGGGATTGCTCGGTCTGCTGAAGGCCCATGGTCAAGGCACATGTGACAAAGCATTCAATGAACAACTATGGTGTCGCAATGGCAACGAAAAACTAATGATTGATGCTTCTCACCTCTCTCTGTTCCTGTCTTTCTGTCCCTATCTGTCCCTCTCTCTGACTCTCTCTCTGTCCCTGTAAAAAAGAAAAGAAAAGAAAAGAAAATGAAACACACACTGGCCTGATAGAAAATATATCAGCTCTGGGTTAAAATAATGAAAAATGGACACCAACTGATATATCGGAAGGTAGGGTATTATTTAATGTATAATGGGCTTGTGATATAATAGAATATCATACAACCATTAAAATAAGAATTTAGAAATACATTCACTATTTAAAAATAATACTATGGTCAGCAAGATCTGACTATAAAATTGTTCCAGTCCCTGGTTGTCTGGTTCAGTCGTAGAGTGTTGGCTCAATGTATGATGTCCTGGGTTCAATTCCCAATAAGGGCACACAGGAGAAGTCCCCATCTGCTTCTCCACTCTTCCCGCTCACCCTGCCCCGTTTTTCTCTCTCTTTCTCTCTCTCTTTCTCCCGCAGCCAAGGTTTGATTGGATTGGTTTGAGCACATTGCACTGAGGATGGCCTTGTGAAGCCACTGCCTCAGGCACTAAAAAAATAGTTTGGTTGTGAACATGGCCCTAGATGGGCAGAGCATTGGCCCCAGATGGGGGTTACTGGATCGATCACAGTTAGGGTGCATGTGCGAGTCTGTCTCTCTATCTCCCCTTCTTTCACTTGAAAAAAGAAGAAGAAAAAAGAAATTGTTCCAGTTCCTAGCTGAATAGAATGCATCCTCTAAGAACACAAAATGTTTGAGTCTGAAATGAGAACCTCTACCTCTCTGAGAAGTCTTCAGTCACTAATGCTATTCAGCACATATTTCACTTCTTCTAGACCTGGTAGGGCTGTACTTCCCTAACCCCTTGGAGTTGGGATTGGTCATGTGACTTGTTTTAGCCAGTTATATGTTAGTAGAAGCAATAATGCCACTTGCAGAAAGAAGCTTTCCTACCCTGTGTGATATTGCTAAACTTTCTTTCCTTCTATTCTGGTGACTGGCAGTATTCCAGATGGTGTCTGCTCCACCAGCCTGGAGCAGTCTGGAAAGAAAGTAGCATAGCACAGGCCCACAGCTGACCCAAGGTGGAAACATAATATGGCATACAGAGAAAGAAATCTCTGAGATTTTAAGTCACTATGATTTTCAGGGGTTGCATGTTACTGTTGCAGTACCTGGTCTATCCTTGCTGATGCAGCATGCTTCTAAAGTGACAAGCTTAGTGTTTACTGGAATACTTCCATCAAGGTTCTTATCCTAGCTATACCACTAAATAACTCTGTGATCTTGAGAAAATTATCTAAATGCAATTATAAGCCTCAGCCTTCTTAAGTATATAAAGACACTAACATTTCATAAGGTTATTATAACGATTAAATGAAACAATGCTTAGCATAGTCTGTGGCAGATAGTAAATTCTCATTAGACATTAGCTATTAGTATTATTACTATAATGAGGACCAATTAAAAAACACACCCCCTTCTGATGGACAGGAGTTGGGGGAAGTGTGTGGGTAGGGGAGCAAATTCTATAAGCCTGAAGCCAGACCCTCAAGTACAAATATTTGAATGATGAGACCAGGTTCTACCTCATCACTTTCTCTTTAGAACAAGTTACTAAAGAGGGTCCAGTGCAAATCAAGTCATCTTGGACAAAGTATCTGCAAGTCAGACTTCTACCAGGTACTCATTTGTTTTGTTTTTTTAACCCAATCCTGATAAATAACCAGCTACCTCTCTTTCCCACTTTTCTACCATTGAGGACCTCCTTATGTCAATATGTGAGTCACAGTTTTAAGGCCACTGAACTATAGCTTCCTGGACAGAACCGGAAGTAGACTGTTTAAGCAGACTATAAATCCCACATAACATATTTCTCAAAGCTTCTGTTTCTTTTTGACTGTGAAGAAAATTATGAAGTCATACACATACAGTTTGGAAAAACAATAACAACAACAATTATTTACCCTACAAAATTAAACCAACATAGAGTAGGACTGAAAGTACAAACTATTCTCCAGTTTATTTTTGAGATTTTTTTATTGTACTTGTTGGCTACAAAGAACTATGAGAATTAAATGGATAAGTCAGCAGAATGTGTTTTAAGATTAAAAACTAACAAATATATTTCCAAGGCTCTCTTTATGTGCTTACTTTCCAATTATGTAGACTGTGATGGTAGTTGCATTTTCTATGCAGCATGCATTTTACGTGCATTTAAGCTATAGCAAGATAAGTAAGAAAACACGCAGTTTCTGTGGATTAAAAATACTCTCAGTTATCACTAATTTTATGGCCAGTAGTCGCTGCCATCACAGCAATGTATGTGCAGGTTCACATTAGATTCAGACAGACGGTAAAGAAACAGTGGAGCTGAAAACTGGTGGGCCATTCCCTTATTCTAGCCTCACACCTGGCCAGCGAGTAAACACAAACACACACAGGCCTCCAAAACCCACTCACACATTCTCCGGTTTCACAACCAGGAGAATCTTCTCCGAGTTTTCCTAGAATCAAAGGCCCCCCACCAGCCTCAGTTCCCTCTGGTTCCCCATTTCCTTCTCTCTGCATAAACTGGTTTTTTCTTCAGCACCCTTCCATCTTGGCTGCTTCCTTCTCTCACTCTCAAAAACATTGCCTCCTTCTTCCATTTTCTTCTTCTCCTTTCTTCTTAAAACTTTTTGGTGCAAAAAAGCCTCCTCCAGCACACATTAGCATAACAATGACCCTTCCCAAGCAGGAAGGCAATTAGCCGTTTCACGTGGTTAGTGGGCATTTTTAATAATAAAAGTGAGCAAATCAAATAACACAAATTTTACAAATTTATTTGCCCAACAGTAATTCTCCAGGCTTAGCCAAATGATTCACAAATTATTTTGTTTAATGGATTATGTATCTTCTTTATAAAAATCTTTGAATAACAGATTCCTTTTTCAAGGTCTCTTAAAATGACACTTAAGCCACCCTTGAAAACTTATTTTCAGTCTGTCTAATCTTGAACGATGTAATAATACTTGAAAATATCTAATCAGAACACTCAGACACTTTCTCACATGAATTTGCAAAATCATTTAATTTGCTTTCTTTGACCCCCAAAAGTTTAGTTTATGTGTCATGGTTTTGTCTTTGAAGAGAAAGGAACTAATTAGTCACATGCTAATCAGGCTTTTGGGTTGAATGTGTGATGAATCATTTTTTTGAATCAATCATTAATTTTTATCAAAGAGCCAACTCTAACATAAATGGGCCTAAGAAGGGATAACAAGAAGCAGGCCCACCAGAAATGAAAGAAGATTCATATATTTTTGAGAAGCTGCCTGCTTTAAGCAGTCTTCATTGTATCTATTCTCATCCTTCCATTTCTAAACTTCTGGGCTCAAATCCCAGATTTCTGTCTCATCACCGAAATGACAGTTATCACCATTAAGTTTTCAAAAATGTATTTGGACTTTTAAGGCTCACTTTTGCTGTGGGCAACCACGCCAAGGAAACTACTGAGAAACTTAGTTATTGTATTTTTTGCTCCATAAGATGCACCTGATCATAAGACGTTCCTAGGACTTTAAGGAGAAAAATAAGAAAAAGAATTCTGAACTAATGGTCTGTTAAAATATTTAATAAAATATACCACAATAATATTTTAACAATGTAAACTCAACAGCAGTATTAACAACCATTAGCACTGTTATTAATAAATGAGAAGAGACTTTAATGTTCAAATACTCTTCTAGTTGTCCGGGGACCCCTAGTAGCTAAAAAAAAAAAAAAAAAACATTCGTTCCATAAGATGCATGGCCATAGTTCCCTCCGCTTTTGAGGGGAAAAAAAATGCATTTTATGGAGCAAAAAATATGGTAAATACCATCAGACCACCCTAGGTCTATTGCTACTGTAAAACAAGAGTTCTTATTTATGGCATTTATTCATTCACTCACTCATTTATTAATTCCTTTTTTCTATTTACTTAACAACCATTAGTTGAGAATGTCAGATTCTATACCAAAAGCACTAAAGACACACATGTAATTGAAATATAGCTGGCATCCTCAAGGAGCTAATACTTAGTAGAGGCAATAGAAGCAAACAATAAAGAAAAAGAGAAAAGAAATAAGAGGGATAAAAGTTAACTGTGGTGATTGCTAGAGGGAGGGGCTAGGGAGGGAAGTGGAGGAAGGTATAGGGAGATAAACCATGATATGTATATGAAGATTTGGCTTGAGTTAGTGAACACCAAATACAGTGTATACATGATATGTTGTAGAATTGTGCATTTGAAACCTGTATAATTTTGTTAACCAGTGTTACCTCATAAATTTTAAAAAAATGAATAAATAAAAGATGCAAATAAATAATGAAATGCAATACAATTTGGCAAGAGGCTATTTGAGTGTCTTGTGGTCCTACAAAATATCCTTTTGGAGTGAATATTTTCCATTCCTTTGTCAACCCAGCATCTGAAGTCCTTGCATTATGAGTCTTGATAGGAAGGAGAACCTGTCTTCCATTTTAGAAGTCAAACATGGTAGATATTTTCTTTCCCAGCCTCCCTTGCTGTTAGGTTTTGAGTACTTAAGTAAGTCTTCTCCGTGAAGTGCTTTCTTCCTTTATTTTGAGATGGGTGTTGGTGGCAACATAAAGTGTTTAGTGCTCTGGGCACTGGGAGTGTGTGCAGCAGAAATGCACTCACTAAACCAATTCAGTAGTACTCCTGACAACACTCTTCCATGTCTAGATATTCAGTTCTCCTACCTGTTCTGTGAGCTACTTACTATCTTTCTAACAAGTTTCATTTCCACTTACATCAGGCTAATATCTGAATTTTTAAATGCATTGGCAAGACAACATTTTTTACTGTTTTTGAGGGATTGATTGTTTTGTATTAGAAGGTAATAACCCAGATACAAAATCAATAGAAGATGCTTACATTGTGACATTATTTGAAACTTGAATGAATTGAGGTTAGTTCAAAGGCACTTTGGATTCTTTAAGGTGCTAGTCCCCATAACTATGAAAATTTGAAATTATTTATCAAAAATGTCCACAAATTTTTTTAAAAAAATTATTTAGAAAATTAAGTTTAACAGGATGTCAGTGATCAATAAGAGTACATAGGTTTCAGGTAAACATTTCTATAATATTTGAACTATTAATTATGTTGTGTACTCATCAGCTAAAGTCAAGTCATTTTTGTCACCGTATATTAGTCCCTCTCTACTCCCTTCCTGCCACACCCTTCCCCTTGATAATCACTTAATTGTTATCTATGACCATGAGTTTCAGCTTTATAGGCCACCTATGTGTAAAATCATATAGTTCTTAGCTTTTCCTGATTTACTTATTTCACTCATTATAATGTTCTAGGTTCATTCATGTTGTCATAAATGGCAGTATGTCATAATTTCTTATGGCTGAGTAATATTCCATTGTATATATGTACCATATCTTCTTTATCCAATTTTTTATCAAAGGAAACTTTGGCCTGATCAGGCAGTGGCACAGTAGATTCAGGGTCGGACTGGGACATGGAGGACCCAGGTTCAAAATCCTGAGGTCACTAGCTTGAGTGCGGGTTCATCCAGCTTGAGTGCAGAGTTGCTGGCTTGAGCATGGGATCATAGACATGACCTCATGGTCGCTGGTTTGAGCCCAAGCATGCTGGCTTGAAACCCAAGGTCACTGGCTTGAGCAGGGGGTCACTCATTCTGCTATAGCCCCTGGTCAAGGCACATATGAGAAAGCAATCAATGAACAACTAAGGAGACTAATGAACTGCAACGAAGAATTGATGCTTCTCATCTCTCTCCCTTCCTGTTTGTCCCTATCTATCCCTCTGTCTCTGTCACAAAAAAAATAAATAAAATAAGATACTCTGGCTGTTTCCATGTCTTGGTCACTGTGAGTAATGCTGTCGTGAATGTGTGTGTGTGTGTGTGTGTGTGTGTGTGTGTGTGTTCTATACATACCAATATTTTTGAGATTTTAGGTAGATATCCAGTAGAGGGAATGCAGGGTCACATGGTAATTCTATTCTTAATATTTTGAGGAACCACCATACTTTCTTTCATAATGGCTATACTAGTTTACATTCCCACCAGAAGTGAATGAGGGTTCCTTTTTCTCCACATCCACTGCCACTCTTGTTATTACAGTCTTGTTAATAATAGCTAATCTAACAAGTGTGAGGTGGTATCTTATTATAGTTTTGATTTGCATATCCCCAATAGCTAGTGAAGATGAGCATCTTATCAATATCTGTTGGCTATTTGTATGTCTTCTTGGAAGCAGTATATGTTCAGGTTCTTTTCAAATTTTTTAAATTGGATTGTTTGCTTGTTTGTTGCTGAGCTTTGTGCGTCCTTTATATATTTTGGATATTAATCCTTTGTTAGAGCTGTTGTTTGTAAATATCATCTATTTGCTTGACTGCCTTTTTGTTTTGTTGTTGTTTTCTTTTTCTGTGAAGAAGCTTTTTAGCTTGATAATAATACCATTCCTTTATTTTCCCCATTACTTCCCTTGCCTTTAGGGTCAAATTTATAAATTGTTCTCTATGGCCCACATCCAACAGGTTAGGACCTATGTTTTCTTCTATGTAATTTATTGTTTCAGATCTTATATTTAGGTCTTTGATCCGTTTTGAATTAATTTTTGTGCAGGGGACAAACAGTAATCAAGTTTCATTCTTTTGCTTGTGGCTTTCCAATTTTCCCAGCATCATTTATTGAAGAGGCTTTCTTTTCTCCATTGTGTGTTTTTGTCTCCTTTGTTAAAGATTATTTTTTCATATATATGTGGTTTTACTTCTGGGCTCTTTATTCTGTTCCATTGGTCTATATGTCTGTTTTTCTGCTAGTACCATGCTGTTTTGATTATTTTGGCTTTGTAGTATAATTTGAAGTCAGCTAGTATGATACCTCCAGCTTCATCCCTTTTCATTCAGGATTACTTTGGATATTTTGGAATATTTATGGTTTCATACAAACCTGGTGATTTTTTGTTCTAATTCTTTAAAAAATAACATTGGAATTTTGATGGGGATTGCAATAAATTTGTATATTGCTTTGGGTAATGTGTTCATTTTAACTATGTTGATTCTTTCAATCAATGGACATGGAACATTTTTCCATTTCATTGTGTCTTTTTCAATTTCTTTTAATAATGCTTTGTAGTTTTCAGTATATAGTTCCTCCACATCCTTTATTAAGTTTGTTTCTAGGTACTTTATTTCTTTTGCTGTAATTATAAAAGAAGTTGTTTTATTGAATTCATATTTTAAAGTTTCATCATTGGTGTATATAAAGCAATAGACTTTTGTATACTGATTTTATTTCCTAAAAATTTACTGTATTGGTTTATTGTTTCTAAAAGTTTCTTAGTGGAGTCTTTGGGGATTGCTATATAAAGGATCATATAGCAATCATCTTCAAAAAGTGATACCTTTAATTCTTCTTTTCAAATATGAATGCCTTTATTTCTTTTTCTTTCCTGATTGCTCTGGCTAAAACTTCCAGAACTATGTCGAATAAGAGTGGAAAGAGTGAGCAGCATTGCCTTGTTTCTAATTTTATTTTTAAAAAGCCTTATTTTTTTCATCATTTAGTATGATATTAGTTGATGGTTTGTCATATATGGCCTTTATTATATTGAGGTACTTTCCTTCTATATCCACTTTATTGAGTGTTTTAATCATTAAGGGATGTTGTATCTTATCAAATGCCTTTTCTGCATCTATTGATAGGATCATATCATTTTTGTTCCTTGTTTTGTTGATGTGGTGTATTACGTTGATCGATTTTCATATGTTGAACCATTCTTGTGCTTCTGGAATGAATCCCACTTGATCATGATGTACAATATAGTATAGTATTCAATGTATTTTAATGTAGTATTGTATTCAATTTAGGATTTTTCCATCAATATTTATTAGAGATATTACTCTGTACTTTTCTTTTTTTGTGTTGTCTTTGTTAGGTTTTGGTATCAGGGTTATGTGTGCCTCATGAAATGTGTTAAAAAGTATGGTTTCTTTTTATTTTTTTGAAAGACTTGAGAAAGATAGGTACCAAATTTTCTTTGAGTGTTTGGTAGAATTTACTAGTGTAGCCATCTTGTCCTAATTTTTAATTTGGGGAAGGTTTTTGATAATTACTTTTATTTCCTTTCTGCTTTTGTGTCTATTTAGGTTTTCCACTTCTTAGTGACTCAGTCTAGGAATATTACATAGTTTTAGGGACTTATCCATTTCTTCTAGATTGTTAAATTCAGTTGCATATAATCTTTCATAGTAATCTAGTATGGTCCTTTGCATACCTATGATGTCTGTGGTAATTTCTCCTCTTTCATTTCAGGTATTATTTATATGAATCATTTCTCTCTTTTTTTTAGTCCAGCCAGTAGTTTGTCAATATTATTGATCTTTTCAATAAACCTGCTTTTTGTTATATTAATTATTTCTATAGTATTGTTGTTCTCTATTCCATTTAGTTCTGCTTTAATTTTTACTGTTTTCTGCTGACTTTAGGTTAATTTGTTCTTCTTTTTCTAGTTCTTTAAGATGTGATGTTAGTTGTTTTCTTGAGATCTCTCTTGTTTCTTGATATAAGCCTATAATGATATAAACTTCTCTCTTATTATTACTTTCACTGCATCCCAGAAATTTTTATATGTCATACTGTTATCCCATTTGTCTGTATACATCTTTTTGATCTCTGCTTTTATATTTTTTTGACCAAGTCATTTTTTAGAAGTATGTTGTTTAATTTTCACATTCTAATTTCAAAGCCTTATGGTCAGGAACTATGCTTGGTAAAATTTTAATCTTCCTAAATTTGTAGATGTTATTTTTGTGGCCCACCTAATGATCTATCTTTGAGAATATCCCATGCACACTGGAAAAGAATGTATAACCTGATGTTCTGGGATGAAATATCTTATAAATGTCTATTATGTTCTTTTGGTCTAGTGAGTAGTTTTGTTTTATATTTTTATTTTTGTTTGTTTGTTGTTGTTGTTTTTAAGAAAAAGGGAGGGTGAACAAAGAGATAGGACAGAAAGGGAGAGAAATAAGAAGCACCAATTTGTAGTTGCAGCAGTTTAATTGTTTGCAGATGCTTTCTCATATGTGCCTTAACCAGGGTGATTCAGCTGAGCCTATGGTCCCTTGCTCAAGCCAGCAACCTAGGGCTTAAACCAGTGACCTCGGGTTTTATGCCAGTGACCTTTGGGCTTAAGGCAGAGACCATGGGGTCATGTCTGTGAAACCACACTCAAGCCAGTGACCCCATGCTCAAGCTGGTGAGCCCATGTTCAATCCAGATTAGCTTGCATTTCAACAGTGACCTTGTAGTTTTAAACCTGGGTTCTCAGTCTTCTAGGTCAATGCTGTATCCTTTGCACCACCACCTGGTCAGGCTAGTGTGTCATTTAAAGTTGATATTTATTTATTGAGTTTCTGTTTGGATGATCTAGCTAAAGCCATCAATGATGTGTTAAAATCTTTAAGTATAATTGTATTTTTGTCTGTTTCTACTTTTAGGTCAGTTAGTGAATGTCTTGTATATTTTGGTGCTCCCTCATTTGGGGGGTGTGTGTGTGTGTGTGTGTGTGTGTGTGTGTGTGTGTGTATGAAGAAATGTAGGTCTACTTGATACAATGTCCCCTTTATCATTATGAAATATCCATCTTTGTATCTGGTTACCTTTGTTGTCTTGAAGTCAGCATTGTCAGATATGAGTATAGCTACCCCTGCTTTTGTTTGGGCATTATTTGCTTGGAGAATTGTTTCCCAACCTTTCATTTTGAGTTTACTTTTGTCCTTGCAACTTAGATGTGTCTCTTGAAGGCAGCATACAGTTGGGTTTTGATTTTTGATGCAATCTGCTACTCTGTGCCTCTTTATTGGTGAGCTCATTCCATTTACATTTATGATAGTTATTGATGCTTGAGGATTTCCTTTAGCCATTTTATGTTGTTGTTTTTTCTGGTCACTCTGTGTCTTCTTTGGGTTTTCTATTTTCGTTTCTGTCAATTGTTTTGTTTGATGGTATTCCATACTTCTTTCTCATTTCTTATTTCTTTAAGCTATGTGTTTTATTTGTGGGTAGTTTCCATCAGGTTATAAAGAGAAAAATGTTTATATGTTCATAATTTGTTGTCAAAAATTATCTTTGTTTTTATTGTAACCTTGCTAGAGCTTTTTACTTGTAGTTTGATTAGTTTAGTTCTTTGTATCTGGTTGAATAACCTCCTTGAGTATTTCCTACAGTGGGATTTTCTGGTGATAAATTCCTTCTTCTGTCTGTCTGCAAAATTTTTAATTTTCTTTTATATTTGAATGATAACTTTGATTGATATATTATTCTTGGCTGGTAATTTCTCTTCTTCATTACTTTGAATGTTTGGGTCCACTCTCTTCTGACCTGTAAAGTTTCAGCTGAGAAGTCTAATGATAACCTGATGAACATTCCTTTATACATTACGTTCTTGTTTTTCTATCTGCCTTGAGGATTCTTTCTTTATCATTGGTTTTTGACAATTTTATTAGGATGCACCTTAAGGAATATCTGTTGGGTTGAGATAACTCAGAATTCTGTTTGCTTCTTGGATTTGAGGATCTAACTTTCCATAAGCTTGGTTGCTTCTCATCCTTTATTTGTTTGAATAGGCCTCCCATTCCCTTCTCCTTTTCTTCTGATATATCCATTATTCTTATGTTATTCTTTCTGATGGAGTCAGACATTCTTGCAGAGCTCACTTTTATTTTTTAATTAGTGAGTCTCTCTCTTCTCTTTCTGCAACATAACTAGTTGCCTATCTTTAATATCACTGATTCTTTCTTCTGTCTGGCCTGTTCTATTAGCTAAACTTGCTACCTCCTTTTAAAATTCACATATTGTTTTCTTTATCTCTGTTTTTAAAGTTTAAATCTCCTTGATGAAGTACTTATTTTGTTTATTAAATTGTTTTTTGAGATCATTAAATTGCCTACTAGTGTGTTTTTACATTTCATTTAGTATTTTCAGAACTTCAATTTTCAATTCTGTATCATTTTACTCCATGGTTTCCATGTGATTAAGATTGCCTTTTAGAGATATTTTATTTTCATTCTGAATTATGTTATCTTTCTTGTGTAGACATGATATTCATTTTGTTCTTCTCCAATGGCATTTTAGAATGGTATTTTTAAGAAGTCTAACAAAAAACAACTAAAAATGAAAAACATAAACATTAAAAATAATGACAAGTAATAAAAGAATAACCACAAAAAACAGAAAAAAATAAAAACCATAAACAACCCACACAAAAAATAAGAGTAAAAATATAAAAATTATAGAAAATGAAATTCAAAAAAAAAAAATTCAGATTTGAGAGGTTTTTGTTTTCTTCCAGTAGGTGTTGCTGTATTACAAGTTTTAGCTCCATGAAATTTCTGAACTGTTTTCTGCTGAAATGTTGTTATCACAATAATGTATGTAAAGCTGCTTTCACATTGGTGATTGGGGCATGTTGTGAGGGCTTTATATCTTTAGTAAGGTGATCTTAGACCTCCAGGCACTACTTCCCACGTCTCAATAGATCAGGGGATCAGATACCCTGCACTTCTGTTTTTCAGGGCGGGGAGAGTGGCTCTGCAGAGTTTGCTATGGGATCTGTCAATGCCACTCTCTGTACCCCACAAGGTGAAGAAGGTGGAATCTGGGAGGCTAGGGGCTTCATTTCGTTTTTCTCAGTCTTTGTGCTAATTGCAGGCTTCTGGCAGATTGCAGGAACATTGGCCATGGCCTCTTGTTCTGTCACTGCTTTAGTTTGTTTGTTTATTTATTTATTTTTATTTTTATTTTTTAAGTGAGATGAAGGGAGATAGTGAGAAAGACTCCTGCATGTGTCCTGACTGGCAACACCCATCTTGGGGCCAATTCTTGAATCAATTGAGCTGTTTTTAGCACCTGAGGCTGATGAGCTGGGACAAACCAAGCTATCCTCATTTCCCAGGTTGGATGTTTGAACTAATTGAGCTAATGGCTGTGGTAGAAGAAGAAGGAGAGAAAGGAAAAGGGAAGAGGGAGGAAAAGGAAAGAGAAAGGGGAGAGAAGCAGATGGTTACTTCTCCCATGTGCACTGACCAGGATTTGAACCTGGGGCATCCATCCAGCAAGCCAATGCTCTGTCCACTGAGCAAACTTGCCACTTTGGTTTAATTTCTGCTCCAATGCTCTCAGCAATCTCACCGCTTCTCTGGGCAGAAGACCCAGTCATTCTAGGCTTCTCTCTTCTCTAGAGTCTGGGGTGAATGCTCTGCCCATCTGGGGCCATGCTCTCAATCCAGCTATCTTTATTGCCTGAGTTAGAGGGCCTACAGCACCATCTTCAGTGCCTGGAGCTGATGCACTTGAACCAATTGAGCCATGGCTGCAGGAGGAGAAGAGAGAGAGAGAAGGGACAGGAGGGTGATGGAGAAGAAAATGGTTGCTTCTCCTGTGTGCCCTGACCAATAATCAAACCAGGAGCAATCCACACACTGGGCTGACGCTCTACCACTGAGCCAACTGGCCAGGGCTATTTTACATTTCTTAATTCAGCCTAGAAACATCATGAGTTTTCTTGGGAAAAAATAGAAGCACAACTTGTTTAAGCCAAAAAAGCAAATCACTCAGCTATCTGTAAAGGATTACACAGTACAGAAAGTCAGACATCATCATCATATTCTTTAGCTGTTCTGAAATTAGAAAGTTAATGTCATGCAAAAATTCACAGTCTTTATCTTAAAATACATATAGTAATAGAGATACAGAAATATTTTTGTAACTGGCAGACTCACACGTTAATGGTTAAAATGACTCAAAATTAACACTGTCACAAAAGCCAAGACAGATGTAACTCATTCTATGTGAAGAATCCGTGAAAATGATGTTAAAATGAATGTGAGAATCACTTAGAATTATTTACAATATAAGTATCTAGGACATTTGTACTAAAAAGGAAACAAAAAGGACATAAATGAGTGAAATAAATAAATGACAAAAGAAATCCTTTAAAAAAAATTTTTTCCTTGAAAGAAAGTCAGTGAGGAAGGGAATCTGGATGGAGCCTTTAAAAGGTAATAGAATCGTGCATGATTTTCTTCCAGTACCCTAAGCCACAGAGTTATCTGGTGAGTAACGAACCTGAGACATTTATTGCTGCCCAGGGAATCCCTAGGCCATCAGTGATAGGTTTGGACTGAGGCTTTGCTTGAAGGTTATGTGTAGACTTTGTCATTCAAAGTCAGTACCACTGACAAGCACTACCCTCTATAGGGCTACATTAAACTTCAGTGGATAAAGAAAGGGGCAAGATATATTAGAAAGTGTGGAGAATCCTTCTGCCTCCTCAACATTACTCATTCGGATTTATAGTGTATGATTTTGACTCAGTCTGGCTAAGATCACTGAACATGCTGTTAAGAGGCTCATCATCAACAAATGCACAATGATCACATGTATTAAAACATCAAGCCAGCACAGACATTAAAAAGAAAATCAGTCATTAAATTGTGATCAGACTTAAATTAGATCTTAAACCATCATTCTCTACTTTGATCAGCCACCATTTTTAACAGGGCCAGTACTAAATAATTGTTTGGCTGTTTCTAAAAAGCAAATTTATCTACACAGACAAGAGGTTTACTGCTCCACAGAATATTGAGAAAAAAATATTCTACAGGTTTTAATAATAATCTTTAAAAACATCCCAAACTGATTTTGAAATGCCAGCAATACTGAAATAAGTGAAGATTTCCCAAGATAATTCCTTTGAAATAGACAACTCTAATCAAGAATTTGTGTATGTATTTGTATTAGTAAGTTCTAAATCTTCATCAACATATCAGTTATTTCCTGCCTCAACTCTTGATTCTCTGCTCACTCCACGAAATAGAGGATAATTTACCCATTAATCTGCACCATTTCAGCAGGAAATGCAGAAAAAGCAATTGACAAGAGTTAATATCTGTTCATCATAAAAACTCTTAACAAATTAAGTACTGAAGTAACATACCTCAACATAATAAAGGTAATATATGACAAGCTTATAGCCAACATTGTACTCAGTGGTGAAAACTAACAACTTTTCTCTTAAGGTAAGGAATAATACAAGGGTACCCACTCTCACTACTTCTATTCAACATAGTACTAGACATCCAAGAAAGATTAGGTTAAGAAAGAATGTCAGCAAAAATTGAAAGGAAGAAGTAAAATTGTCCCTTTTTACAGATGACATGATTTTATATATAGAAAATTCTGAAGACTTTATCAAAAACTAATCATCTAATTAATTAATTCAGTAAAGTTTTAGGAAACAAAATTATCATGCAGAAAACAATAGTGTTTCTATACACAAACACTAATTATCTAAAATATAAATAAAAAATTATTTCATTTACAATAGCAACAAAAGCAATAAAATATTTAGAAATATAGTTAACTACAGAGGTAAAAAAATCTTTACACTGAAAACTTTTTAAGTCTTAAATGAATAAATGTAAAGATGATAGAAATAAATTTAAAAACTCTATCCAATCACAGATTAGAAGAATTAATATTATTAAAATATCCATGCAACCCAAAGCAATTGAAAGATTAAATGTCGTTCCTAACAGAATTCCAATGGAAGTTTTTACAGAAGTAGAAAAACAATCCCATGTACTTATATGAAACTACAAAAGATCCCAAATAGCCAAAGCAATCCTGAGAAAGAGCAAAGTGGAAGACATCACACTTTGTTATCGTTCTGATTTCAAACTATATTACAAATCAGTGGCATTCAAAACAGTATTCTAAAGGCATAAAATCACAAATGTTAGCCAACAGAAAAGAATTGAAAGACCAAAAATAAACCCATGTCAAATAATATTTGATAAGAGAACCACCAATGCTCAATGGAGGAAAGAAAATCTCTTCAATGAATGATATTGGGAAAATTGAAATTATCATGTAAAACAAGGAAAGTAGCTCTCTATATTACACCACACACAAAAATTAACTCAAACAGTATTAAAGACTTAAATGTAAGACTGTAAACCATACGTTTCCTAAAAGAAAAAAAAAGCTTCTTTTTTATTTTAATTTTTATTAAATTTACTGGTCTAATATTGGTTAATAAAATTATATAGATTTCAGATGTATAATTATATAATAAACCATCTGGACATTCTATGGTGTGTTCACCACCCAAAGTCAGGTATCCTTCTATTACCATTTATTCTTCCTCTACCTCCCCCCACTTTCTTTTCTCTCTGGTAATCACCATATTATTGCCTGTGTCTGAGTTTGTTTGCTTGTTTTCTTTAATCCTTTTACCTTATTTACCCATCTTTCCAACCACCCTCTCCTCTAACAGCTCTCAGTTTGTTTTCTGTATCTTTGAGTATGTTTCTATTTTATTTTTTAATTTTGTTAATTAGATTCCACATATAATTAAAATTATATGTTATTTGCCTTTCTGTGACTAGAGTATAATACTTGCCAAGTCCATCTATGCTATTGCAAAATATAAGATTGATTATCCAGGTTTTCATCAGTAGATGAGTAGATTAAAAAAGCTGTGATATATTTCACAATGAATTGCACTTGGCTGTAAAAAACAAGAGAGTAAAAACCTCTTGACATGGGCTTTGACATTGATTTTTTTTTTTTTTTTAAAGGAAATTTTATTTTAAATTTATTTTATTTTTATTTTATTCATTTTTAGAGAGGAGACACAGAGTGAGAGAGAGAGAGAAAGAGAGAAAGGAGGGAGGAGCCGGAAGCATCAACTCCCATACGTGCCTTGACCGAACCAGTGCAGGGCCCTGAACCGGCAACCTCAGTGTTCCCAGGTCGACGCTCCATCCACTGCGCCACCACAGGTCAGGCTGATTTTTTTTTATATAACATCTAAAGTACAAACAAAAAGTAAACAAGTAGGACTACATTAAACTAAAAGGCTTTTGCATAGTGAAAGAAATGTTTTTTAAAAAGAAAAGCCATGGAATATGAAAAATATTTGCAAATCATATATCTGATAGGGTTAATATCCAAAATATCAAGAACTTATGTAACTCAACAATAAAAAGACAAATAATTCATTCTAAAAATGAGCAAAGGACCTGAATATACATTTTTTCCAAAAATACATAATGGTAACAGGTACATGAAAATTTGCTCAACATCACTAAACGTAAGGGAAAAAAAGTCAAAACCAATGAAATATTACCTCATGCCCGTTAGAAAGGTTATCATAAAAAGGACAAGAGATAACAATGCTGGCAAGGATGTAGAGAAAGTTGAAATCTTGTGCACCATTAATGGGAACATAAACTGGGGCAGCTACTAGGAGAAACAGTATAAAGGTTTCACAAAAAATTAAATATAGCCTGACCAGGTAGTGGCACAGTGCATAGAGCATCAAACTGGGACACAGAGGACCCAGGTTCGAAACCCCAAGGTCACCGGCTTAAGCATGGGCTCATCCGGCTTGAGCACAGGCTTACCAGCTTGAGTGCAGGGACGCTGGCTTGAGCATGGGATCATAGACATGAACCCAAGGTCGCTGGCTTGAGCAAGGGGTCACTTGCTCTGCTGTAGCCCTCCTGGTTAAGGCACATATGAGAAAGCAATCAGTGAATAACTAAGATGCTGCAGTGAAAAATTGATGCTTCCCATCTCTTTCCCTTCCTATCTGTGTGTCCCCCTCTCTGAATCTCTCTCTGTCTTTGTTAAAGAAAAAATTAAATATAGAACTACCATATGATCAGAAATTCTACTTTTGGGTATATATTGGTATATGTTGGAAAGGAACAAAGAATGCTATGTCAAAGAGTATACACCCCCCCCCATGTTCATTGCAGCTTTATTTTCAATGGTCAAGACATTAAAACAATTTAGGTGTCCATTGATGGATGAATGAATAGATAAAAAAAGTTGTGATACACACACACACACACACACACACACACAGTGACATAGTATTCATTTATTAAAAAAGGAAATTTTGTCATTTGTAACAACATAGGTGGACCTTGAGGGTATTGTGTTAAGTGAAATAAGTCAGAGAGATAAAGACAAATACTAGACAATTTTACATGTAGAATCTAAAAAAGAAAAACTCATAAAAAAGAAATCAGATTTGTAGTTATCAGAGGTGAGAGATGGGAATTTGGGGAATTGGTAGAAGGTGGTCAAAGGTACAAACTCCAGTTATAAGATAAATAAGCATTGGGGAGTGTGGATGAAAAAAGGGCCACATGCTGAACTGACAAGCCCAAGAGAGGCCTGCATGGTGGCCTTGCAAACCCAGAGACCTAAACTAACCACACAAGATGGTTTGACATTAACTTTTGGAGTAAAAGCAGTTCATGTTCCTGGCTGGTTGGCTCAGTGAGTAGAGCATCTGCTCAGTGTGCAGACATCCCAGATTCAATTCCCAGTCAGGGCACACATGAGAAGTGAACATCTGCTGCTCTTCCCTTGCTTCTTCCCCTTCTCTCTCTCTTCCCTTCTTACAGCCAGTAGCTTGATTGGTTCAACTGTCAGCCCTTGGAGCTGAGGATAGCTTGGTTGATTTGAGCATGGGCCCCAGATGGGGGTTGCTGGGTAGATTCTGGTCAGGGAGAATGTGAGAGTCTGTCTCTTTATCTCCCCTCCTCTAACTAAAAAAAAAAAAAAAATTAAAAGTAGTTCATGATGGGTAGTCTTGTCCTAGGGAAGTATTTTTCTCTAATAAAGTTCAATGATTTCCCTAACCAATGTAACTGATAACATATCCTTAAAATGTAGGGTTAATCTTTTCTTGTCCTCCTCATGGCTGGCATCTCAACAAAAGGGAAACAACAAACCCCCTCATTGTGATTATTATCATGTTAATTAACTGTTAACTATCTTATGCCTGTCTAAGTAAAAGAAGTTTGAGTATATACATTTTTACTTTTTATCCAATCCCAGAGATTTCCCCCTTTGCTTTTTCCCTGCTCCCTAATCTATCACCAGACAATTTCACGTAACTTCCTTATATCCCCCCCTTTGATTCTAATGTACAACAAAAGTGGCAAAACTGCCATTTTCTGGAGCATTTTCTCAATCCATTGAGACTTTGCTTCCTGGCAATTGTCGACAGTTTGGCTCATATAAACTCATAACGTTGACAAGTATAATGTACTACATGATGACTATAGTTAACACTGCTGTATAGGATGTTTGAAAGTTGCTAATGGAGGAGATCCTAAAATGTACTATTACAGAAAAAAAAATGTCTACTTATTTGAGATGATGAATATTAACTAAACTTATCAGTCTACAATATGTGTAAATCATTGCGCTGTATTCCTTAAACTTATACAGTGCTGTATGTCAATTATATCTTATTACAACTGAAAAAGTTAGAATTAAAAAAGAAGAAAATGTGATGTACACATATGGAATATTATTCAGCCTTAAAAAGAAGCAAATGCTGCCATTTGCAGGAACATGAATAGATCTGGAGCACATCATGCTAAGTGAAATAAGCCAGAGGCAGAAAGACAAATTTAGATGATATTATTTATATGTGAAATCTAAAATAGTCAAACTCAGAAACAGAAATTAGAATGGTTGTTTCCAGGGGCTGGCAAAAGGGAAAGTGGAGGGGTGATAGTCAAAGGGTACTAAGTTTCAGTTATGCAAGATAAATAAGTTCTGGAGACCTACAATGCAGCACAGTGTCTACCACTAACAATATTGGGTTGCATACTTAAAATTTGCTAAAAGGGTGGATCTTATGTTAAGTGGTCTTACTCCCCACCTTACCTACCCCCACAGAAAATAAAGCAGGAGGTGACGAATACATGTACGTCTTTGAGGGTAGTGGTTGTTTTACAGATATATACTCATCAATTTGTATACATTAAAGAAATGCATTAAATTTATACATTATATGTCAATCATACCTCAATAAAGTGGTTTAAAAAATAAAGCTAGGGCTACAGTCATCTACAAGCTTAAGCAGGGATGAAGGATCCACTTCCAATTTCAGGCACATGCCTGTGGACAAAAGACATTTCCTGTTTATTTTTCATAGAGGCCATAATTCTGCGTCATGTGGGTTTCTTCAAAAGGGCTGCCAGACTGTGCTCATGACAAGGCAGCTGATTTCCCCTACAGTGAGTAATCCCAGAGAGAGAGAGCAAGGAAGGCAGAAGTTATGCTATCTTTTATAGCTGGAGTTGGTTGAGAAGTGACATACACTTACTTCTGCCATGTTCTGGTGGTCACATTGTCCAATCCTGGTATGATATGGGAGATGGCACTTACACAAGAGTGAATGCCAGCAGTCAGAGAGGACTGGGGCCCACCTCGGAGGCTAGTTGACAAAAGAGGCTATACCAATATTTAAAGCTAGCAATGATGAGGGACTTAATAAAAGGAATTGCAGAGGGGAAAGAAAGTGGAAAATGGTATGATAAATGTTGAGGACATAGAATCCACGAAACCTGGTGATTGGCAAGGTTCGGGAAAGGGAAGAGGCAGAATCAGAGACAACCCCAGATTTCTAACTTGCATGCCTGAATAGAAGATAGCACCTCAGAATCAAGAGAAAGAGCAGTTTCAGTGGGTAAAGTTTTTCACTTCTTCCTTATCATCTCCAGCACGGTTTTTCCAAACCACTTCTTTCTCTCTTCAACCCTCATCATATCCTAAGGCCATCCCATTCTCAACTGACAATATAATGTCCTTTTTTACAGAGAACGTTAAGACAATCTGATGTTTAACTCTATCTACTCCAATCTCATATTTCAAGATACTATATTTCTTTGGTTCCAAGACATATTTATGTTTAAAATATCTGAAATGGGGATGTGTGTTCCAATCAAGTATGCTTTAGATTCAATGAAATATGGCATATTGATAAGTTAATTCATTTTTTTACACTTTCTCTTTTCTACTGAGAAAAACAGAACCTTTTAAAAAACAATCAAACAAATGTTTGTCTATTGGAACCACTGTGTTTTGGGGGAGTCAATTAACTCCTTTATTTCAGTCTGCCTTCTGAATTGTCCAGGTTTCATATGTTCCCAGGTTCATCATCAAGAACCAAGCATCAAGAAGATACAACAAGTGGACAGGTAAACATAAGTGAAGTCAAATTGTAGTGTTTGTGTTTTATTTACAGTTTTCTACATCCCCAACAATTCCTTAAGCCGGTATATGGTTGTCGGAAGGTTCTCCTTTAAGATAGTGATAGATTGTTAACATTAAAACATTTTTTAAGTGTTGGGTGATTGCCAGGCAAAAGAATAGACAGTACTGAGCAAGGACATTTGATCCCTGACAGCCAAGCCAGACAGTCCAGACCTCCAGCTGTGCTCTCAGCTGGCTGTCTTATTCTTCTTGGCGAGAAGCATCTTTTCTATCCTGTAAGAAAGGAGTGTCCCAGCAAGGGCACCTCATTGTCTAATTAAACCTAATAGAACGGGAGCCATGATCTAAATCTTCTGAGCCATGTTTGGATGGGGTTTTATCAACTTAAAAGGAAATAATGCAATGCCTCTTTTGCAGGCTTCTTTCCCCCTTGCCCCTCAAACAGTAAATACTCCTGGCTAAAAGTAACTTCTTTTAAGACTGGGAGACCAGTTCTGCAAAGCTCTGCAGACTTCCTAGAATTACTAAAGATTTTGTTAAATAAATCTTGTATGTGATAGTTTTCTGTTCATGAGTCTCTGAAAAATATTTTATACTTACCTAATTTTTCCTAAATGAATGTAGATAATTATGATAGAGCTTTTCTAGATTTGCATTTGGGATTTTGGGACTATTTCCCACAGCTTCTCATTATGTCTTAATGCCATTCCTTCCTTGCCCAGCCAGTGTTTCTTCCAGCTCCTTTGCAGTCTCTTCTTCAAGCTCCTTCTGTTCTTGTGATAATATTTTCATGTCTCTGCTCTCTACAAAATAAAGAAACCCTCTCATAGATTCTATTACTCCTTTTACAACTATCTTTCTTTTCTCCTTTGGTTGCATTTTGCCCCAGTGATTCTTAGAATCATTCTCTCAAAAGTTTTGAGTTCTTTCTTCATTTTCTCAACATCATTGACTTTCCTCCTTTTTACACCTCTCCCCACACATTTATCAAAAATCCTTCCCATTCATATTTTCTTCCTGATCTTTCTAAAGTAGAACTTGGTCATGTCATTCCCTTGTTCTTCCCATTGGCCTCAGCATTGACTACAAGCACTCAATGTGGTTTACAAGAGCTACCATTATCTGGTAACTTATTGTATCTCCTGTCTTATCTTTTTCACTTCAGTACCTTACACTCTATTCCAAATTACTGTAGCTCCTTGAATATACCAGGCTTATTTTGCCCCTTCAGGAACATTCCTCTATATTTACTATTCTTATTTTTACTGGGTTATTACATGCTTGTTCATCTCTATCCCATTGTAGACTGCAAGCTCCTAGAAGCAAAGGCAATATATATTTTTTTCACTCTTGTATCTTCATCACTTAATACAATGCCTCTCCCTTAGTAGTTGTTCAGTGACTGTGTGCATTACACAGAGACGACTGCAGCATTTGACCCTCCCACCTGGTCCCTGGAGGCTCCTTTTTTTTTTTTCTTTTCCTATTGGTTTTAGTCTTGTTTAATCGCCTTACATCTCTTCATACATCTCAGTAACTTCCTGCATTAGCTCTATCTCATAGTCTTACCCTCCCATTGTTTGGCATACAGCTGCAGACTGTTGTTCACCAGGGACAATTCCGACCATGCCCCTTATTTGCTAAATAATTTTCAGTTACTCCTCAATGCTTGTATTAGAAAGCTCAAAGTCCTTAATACACAACTAAAAAGTTTCCAAGCAATGATAATATACTGTCCTTGTCTTCTCTCTCACTAGTCTGTTCTTCTAACCTTCAGTTTAGTAAACAGAAAGCCTGCTTCCTGATTTTCTACACAAGCTGTCCCCTTCCCTTAGTCATTAGAGGGACCTCTTCTGCCTTCAATAAAATTTTTAGCCATGGTTCAAACTCAGCTCATATGTCATGCCTCCATACATTTTCTTTGGCTCCCTGGGGGAATAATGCTGTTTTTTTTTTTTTACCCTGTGTTCCCAAAGCATGTTGTTTTTTACCTCCTTTTAGTAATTGTTGCATTTTATCTTTTGTTAAAGATTTTTGTTTTTGGATTTGTAATTCAGTGATAAGGTGAGAATGGGTCTTATTCATTTTTCTATTCCCCAGAGTGCCTTGCCCAGATGTGTTCAATAAATATTGAATGAAGTTGTGGTGATTAATTAAAGATATTAAGTTACTGTTAATCTTTAAATCACTGTAAGTTATAGATTTTACTTTTTATCCAAAGAAACCATGGATGGTAAATACACCCAACCACCTAGTGGTAGTTATGTTAGAGTTTCATTAACACTTTTTTAAAAGGCATATGACTATCCCTAACATATGAAAAAAAGATGAGCTCAATGTTTATTAACCAAAATAAGAAATCCATGTAGCTCTTAAAAAATCATTACAAATAACATTAATATTAAACATGTTTCCCATGTATAAAGATTGATTTTAAAATATAGTGGCTAAAGTATTCAGAATAAAATGAGGCTCATTTAGCATTTCAGAAATTGTCCTCAGCTATATCTTTAAACCTTTCCTATACTGTAAAGTTGCCAAAGAACAGAAATGTTCTTTCTGTCATATTCTACAATGTGACAGTTCCTTTTGGACTCTGCACTCAATATAATATTGCTGCTTAAACAAGAAAACATACATACTACTGTGTAACAATAGGGCTCCATACTTTTCTTTCCATTTCAGCATTCTGTGTGTGAACTTGGAAGAGTCATCTCACTGCTGTACGAGGGAGATGCCTCATTAGTCATATGCAGATACTAGTATCTGAATGAGTGCAGGGAGCTTGCTTAGATGACCTGTGATAGTTTCATATTCTATTTTATTTTTTGCCCCTTTGGAAGCTCTCATTTAGTCATGGGTATGCTAATCTCTCTGAATGAATTTCTCCAACATTATCAATGCCGTCATGATCACACAAGCTTTAATGAAGGTTGATGGTGTGCTTAATAGTTCAGTATTGCATGGAGCATACTGGTAGACTTGACTCTCTGCCTGCCCTAGAAACAGTCTCTAGATAAGAGGAGAAATCAGACGACAGCAGAAAAGGATGCAGACAAATAAGAGATTGTGGAGATGGTCAAACATCACAAGAGACAAATCTTTCACAAGAGATTACCTTTCAGATAAAGGAATTCATTTTTATAAACAACCCCCAAATGGACTCAGGCCAATGTGACATCTGCCACAGAGCAGGCACATTCCTGATGGCTGCTTTAGGTCAATAGGAAGTGTTTCTTCTGCTAGAATGAACCTCATGTAAAAGTCTTCTCAAAAATACATGCCCAAAACATACTGAGTGTTGTGTGCTAGTGACAAAAATTATATTTGCTTGTTAATAGTCACCTTTCAGCAGGTCTTATTTCAAATTGCCTATTTTCAGGTATGAATGAAGGGGTTTTTGAAATTTAATTAGGCACAAAAGTTAGATGCACTGTTCCTATGATAACTGTTGACTTGATAGAAATATTGTAAAGCAAACTATGTTTTAATAAACTCAGTATCTTTTCAAAAAGATCTATAGGAAACCACAAATGAACTTTAGCTATCAAATCAATATTTCCTGAGTGGCATCCCTTGCTAACCTCAAACAGTTCATAGACAGTCACATGTTTTGATTTACTTTCTCTCAGGGAACACTATGTTTGATGAGATGGTATCAAGTCAAGACACTGTAATGGGCCTGTTCAGGCAGTAGTGTAGTGGATAGAGCATCGAACAGGGACACAGAGGACCCAGAATCGAAACCCAAGGTTGCCCGCTTGAGTGGAGGCTTACCAGCTTGAGCGCAAGGTCATTGTCTTGAGTTCAAGGTTGCCAGCTTGAGCAAGGGATCACTCACTGTTGTAGCCCCCTGGTCAAGGCACATAAGAGAAAGCATTCAATGAACAACCAAAGTGCCACAATGAAGTGTTGATGCATCTCATCTCTCTCCCTTCCTGTCTGTCTGTCTCTCTGTCCCACCCTCTGACTCTCTGTCTCTGTCAAAAAAAAAAAAAAAAAAGACAACGGTTTTCCTTCCACTTGAGCTGATAGCTTCTGTCTTGTGAATGGATGAAAGACTGACAAGGACTGATATAAAATAAAATCTGCCTGGGATATCCAAGTGGTTTTCTGCATGATGCTTGGGTGAATGGATATTTATTTTTTACAACAAATCACAGGTTGACAGAGGATATTTTTTTTTATTTACTCATGGGCAAGTAGAGTAGAACTGCACAAATTTCTTCTCTTTCCCTCTTTATGGCGGTAAAAACACTTTCCGTGAGATCTGCCCTCTTAACAAATTTTTAAGTATGTGGTATAGTATTGCTAGCTGTAGGTACAATGTTGTACAAAAGATCTCTAGAACTTACTCATTTTGAATAGCTGAAACTTTCTACCTGCTTAACTACAGTTCCCACTTCCTCTTCCTTCTCACAGCCCCTGGCAACCACCATTCTACTTTCTGCTTCAGTGAGTTCTATTGACTATTTTCATTACTTCACAGAAGTGGAACCCTGTAATATCTGTCCTTATGTTACAGGTTTATTTCTCTTAGCATAATGTCCTCCAGGTTCATCCATGTGATTGCATATAGTAGGGTTTCCTTACTTTTTGGGTTGAATAATATTCTATTGTAGGTTTATACCACATTTTATTTATCCATTCATCTGTAAATAGACATTTAGGTTGTTTTCATATCATGGCTATTGTGAATATGAGAGTGAATATATTTCTTGGAAATCCCAACTTAAATTAATTTAGACATATACCCAGAAGTACCCTTAATGAATCATATACTAGGTCTATTTTTAATTTAGTTTTGGAAACTTCATATTGTTATCCACAGCAGTTGCCCCATTTTACTTTCCCACCAACAGCATACAGGTGGGATTTCAAATTCTTCACATGCTTGTCAAGACTTGTTAGCTTGAAAGAAAACTAGCTATCTTAACAAATGTGAGGTGATTTCTAATTGTGGTTTTGATTTATATTTCTCTAATGATTAGTGATGTTGCACATATTTTCTTGTACCTGGTGACCATTTGTATGTTTTCTTTGGTGAAATAGCTACTCCAAATTCTTGTCTATTTATTAATCAAGTTTTCTTATATTTGCTTATTTTTTTTGCTATTGAGTAATAGGAGTTCCTTATATATCAACCTCTTCTCAGATATATGATATGCAAATATTTTCTGCTCCTTTTTTATAGAAATTAAATTTAATGGGGTGACATTAATCAATAAGAGTTCATAGACACTTCTCCCATGCTATTCTTAAATTTCTTTTTTATTAAATTTATTGAAGGTGACATTAGTTAATAAAATTATACAAGTTTCAGGTGTCAATATTTTGTTGACTATTTTCTTTGCTGTGCAGGTGATTATTGTTTGATGTAGTCCCACTTGTCTATATTTGCTTTTGTTGCTTAAACTTTTGGTATAATATCCAATAAATCATTGTTAAGCCCAATGTCAAGAAGATTTCCCCTATATTTTCTTCTACAATATTTATATTTTTAGTTGTCAAACTTAAGTATTTAATCTATATGGAGGATTAAAATTTTGTGTGGGATGTAAGGTTTCATTCTGCATATGTGTATATCCAGTTTTTTCAACACAATTTGTGCAGCATACTATTCTTTTTCCATTGTATATTCAAAGATCAAATTGGCTATATATGCATGAGTTTGTTCCTGGGCTATCTATTCTGTTCCAATGGTCTATATGTCTATTTTTTGTTCCAGTATAATATTGTCTTAATTCCTATAGTTTTGTAATATATTTTAAAAATCAGAAAATGTGATATCTCCATCTTCAGTCTTCTTTTTCAAGATTGCTTTGGCTATTTGGGATATTTTGTGCTTCCACATAAATTTTAGGGTTTTTTTTTCTATTTTGGTAAAAAGAAATGACATTGTGATTTTGGTAGTGTTTCCAGTGAATCTGTGATCACTCTGGGAAATATAGACATTTTAAGAATATTAAATCCTCCCATTCATGAGCACAGTATATCTTCCTATTTATTTGTTTCTTATTTAATTTATCAGTATTATGTAGTTTTCAGTGTATATGTCTTTCACCACTTTGGTTAAGTTTATTTTTAAATATATTACTCTTATTGATGCTGTTGTAAATTGGGTTGTTTTCTTCATTTCTACAACTGTGTTTGATCTTTTTCTGTGAACAAGCTCTTTTATCATCAGAACTCACCCTGACCCATAAAAAAATAAACCAGGTAGCAAATGGCCAAATCAAAATGCCTATTTTTAATGTATTCATATTTAACTCTCTCAAGGGGGATTAGTATCTATTTAAGTACCTAGTGAGTGGTAGGTACATAAATCATTTCATCAGTTTTGGGTTCTTTCACAAATAGATATTATTAAACCCACTTTCACACAGAAAGTGGTGGGGCCAGAATTAAACCCAAAGCTATTTATTGTTAAAGTCAAAGCTTTTTTAAGAAATCTACACTGCTATAGAATTAAATTCGCACTGGCTGGTTACCTCAGTGGTAGAGCTTTGACCCGGAGTGTGGAAATCCTGGGTTTGATTCCTGGTTGGGGCACACAGGAGAAGTGACCATCTGCTTCTCTACCCTTTCCCCTTCTCTCTCTCTCTCTCTTTCCCTCTCCCTCCCACAGACATGGCTCAAATGATTTGAGTAGAGTTGGCCCCGGGCACTGAGTATGGTTCCATGGCCTCACCTCAAGTGCTAAAATAGCTCAGTTGCTGAGCAACAGAGCAGCAGCTTGAGATGGGCAGAGCATTACCCAGTAGAGGGCTTGCCAGGTGGATCCTAGTCAGGGAGTATGCGGAAGTCTGTCTCGCTGCCTCTCTGCCTCCTTGATCTCACTTAACTTAAAAAAAAAAAAAAGAATTAAATTACAAGACTTGCTTAGCTAATTTTAGAGTGTTGTGCACCAGAAATGGTTTTTAATACATGCTAAAAATTTATCAGATAAGGGGTGATTGAATTGTTTTTAGTGTTGTCCAAATATAGCTGTACAGTTAAAGATTTCTGGAATGAAGTTCTATATTTTGATAGCCTAGATAAGCAGTTTGTAGAGTAGGAAAGACTTTCGTTTTTCCTATGCTAGGGGTGCCTGGTCAGTTCTTACAAAAAGGATTCTTTGTTTTCCATTGGTACTTTCTCTTTCTTTCTTTCATTAAGCAAATTTTCTTTCTTCCATTTTTATCAAATTTACTGGGATGACACGGGTTAACAAAATTATACAAGTTTCAGGTACAAAATTTTACAGCATATCATCTATACACTGTATTGTGTGTTCACTACCCCAAGTCAAGTCTCTAGTCCATCACTATTTATCCTTCTTATACATTTCTCGATCTCCCCCACTACCCCTACCCCCAACAATCACCACATTGTTATTCATGTCCAAGAGTATTTTTTTGTTTTGTTTTGGTTTTTGCTTGATTCCTCCACCACTTTACCCTACAGTTGTCACCCGGCTTCATATCTATGAATCTGTCTCTGTTTTGCTTGTTCATTTTGTTCTTTGGATTCTACATATTAGTAAAATATATGGTACTTTTCTTTCTTTGACTGGCTTGCTTCACTTTGCTACTCTCCAGGTCCATCCAGGCTGTTGCAAAAGGTAAGATTTTCTTCTTTTTTATAGACGTGTAGTGTTCCATTGTGTAAATGTACCACAGTTTTTAATCTACTCATCTGCTAATGGATACTAGGGTTGCTCTTAAATCTTGGCTATTGTAAATAATGCTGCAATGAACAAAGAAGTGCATATATTATTTCAAATTAGTGTTTTGGATAAATTCCTAGAATAGTAATCACTGGATCATAAGGCAATTCTGTTTTTTTATTTTATTTTTCCAAGGACAGAGAAAGAGTCAGAGAGAGGTATAGATAGGGACAGACAGACAGGAACGGAGAAAGGTGAGAAGCATCAATCATGTCTCTCGTTACCCTTGCGACACCATAGTTATTCATTGATTGCTTTCTCACATGTGCCTTAACCACGGGCCTTCAGCAGACCGAGCAACCCCTTGCTGGAGACAGCGACCTTGGGTCCAAGCTGATGAGCTTTTGCTCAAGCCAGATGAGCCTGCGCTCAAGCTGGCGACCTCGGGGTCTCGAACCTGGGTCTTCCGCATCCCAGTTCGACGCTCTATCCACTGCGCCACCGCCTAGTCAGGCTCTATTTTTAATTCTTGAGGTAACTTCATACTCCTTTCCACAGTGGCTGCACCAATCTGTATTCTCATCAACAGTGCAGATATCATGTGGTACCTCTTTGTGGTTTTAATTTGCATTTTTCTGATGATTAGTGATGTTGAGTAACTTTTCATATGGCTATTGGCCATCTGAATGTCCTCTTTGGAAAAGTGTCAATTCAATAGGTCCTTTGCCCATTTTTTTTTCTTCTTCTTTTTTTTCTTTTTCAGAGAGATAGGGGGAGAGAGACAGGAACATTAAGCTGCTCCTGTATGTGCCCTGAGCAGGAATAAAACTGGTAACTTCCATGCTCCAGGAGGATGCTTCAACTGACCAAGTCATCCAGTCAGGGCTAAATTTCTTTTTTATTTTCAGGGAGACAGAGAGAGAAAGGGGGAGAGAGGGGAGGGAGAAGAGAAGCATTCATATGTTGTGCCACTCAGCTGTTCATTCGCTCACTGCTTCCCATGTGTACTCACTGAGGATTGAACCTGCAACTTTGTTGTTTCAGGACAATGTTCTTAACCAACTGAGCTAATTGGCTAGGGCCCCTTTGTCCATTTCTTAATTACATTATTTGTTTTTTAGTTATTGAGTTTTATAGGTTTTTATTTTTTTAAAAAATTTTGGATATTAACCTCTTATCAGATGAATCAATGAATATGTTCTTCCATTCAGTGGGTTGTCTTTTTATTATGTTGATGGTTTTCTTTGCTGTGCAAAAAAATTTTAGTTTAATGTAGTCTCATTTGTTTGTTTCTGTTTTTATATTTGTTTTATATTTGCAGGAGGAGATATATCAGGAAAAATATCACTATGAGAAATGTTTGAGATTTACTGCCTATATTTTCTTCTTGGAGTTTTATAGTTTTGAGTCTAACATTTAAGTCTGTAATCCATCTTTAGTTTATTTTTGTATATGGTGTGAGAAAGTGGCCTAGTTTTATTTATTTTTGCATGTGTCTGTCCAATATTCCCAATACCATTTATTGAATAGATTATCTTTACCCCATTGTATGTTTTTGTCTTTTTTGTCAAATATTAATTGACCATACAGGTGATGGCTTATTTCCAGGCTCTCTATTCTGTTCAGTTGATATATATGTTTGTTTTTATGTGAGTACCAAGCTGTTTTGATTACTATGGACTTTTAGTATAGCTTAATATCAGGTAGTGTGATTCCTTCAACTTTAGATTGTGGGTTACATATGACATCTTTTTAGATTGTGGGGTTGAATATAATTGTAAGTCAAAGGGTCTTTTGTTTATTTTATGAATAAGCAATCAAGATAAATCTCTAGAAAGGGCAAATGAGTTGCTTTAGATCACATGGCACTTAGTGGCAGAGCTAGGAAAGACATTTAATTTTCCTAACTAAAGTCTGCTTTTTATTTTAGTGAAATTGTCACTTTCTAAAGTAAGGCTCACATTTTTGTCATGCAAAGTTAATCTGGCCAATTATCTTTTAGGTAAACAACTTTAATAGATCAAATACTTCTTATACAGCTATCAGTTACATTAATTTTCTCACATGTATAGTAGATATCTTTTATCATATATTCTACTAAAAATTCTGACACAAATTGCATACATGAGCCACCTGAACATATATTACTTCTCTGAATATCTACATGACTAGTGTTAGAAACAAATTATTTTTTGAGAAATTGCTTCTTAATTATACTGTAAACACATAAACAGTCATAATATTTATGAATGCTCATGAAACATGAATTGATTATGAAATTTGACTTCTTTATTAGGGCTGATCCACCTCAAAAGAAATCTTTTAAAAAGCAAACCATTAATTCAATGTTTTCCTCACATATTACTTATTGATACCCTTGGAAAACAGGAAAAGATGCAAAGATATTGGTTAATAATTATTAAGATCCTACCACCATTGCTAATAAAGGTAAGGTTTTCCTACTGAAACAAAACAGCAGCAACAAAAACACTCTTTATCTTAGTCATGTTAATCTAATGCAATAAAGCTTAGTTGAGGGTAAACAAACAAATAAACCCCAAAACAAAAAAAGCAGGTAAAGTGAAAACCAAAATTAAGACTCCTAAGTCTGGAGTATGGTCTTTGATTCAAACTTCAGAGAATCAGTTAAAAAAGAAAATATAGATGTAGGATTCCAGAAGGCATGAACAATCTTGAACTACTACATTCCATTAAAAAATTATCTCAGCACAGGTGAACATAGTGTGAAAGCAAGTTGATTTAGGTGCCAATTCTGGAGAAATGGAGAATTCTTTAGGATGCATATTAGTAGATTTATATCTAACTTTAAAGACCATAACATTTCTTCTGATGTCACCATTTTTCTTTCTATACCAAAAGAGATAAAAATAAGTGCCATTTTTCTGAGAACTAACTGATAGCTTTACCAGGTTGCAAAGTTTTAATTAGAGAGACAAAAAGAAAAGGCCACATTCTGCTGTTGAATGAAGGAAGTATTTTGTAAAAGCTTTATAAGCATGAGACAGATTTTTATTTGATAATAAGAAACAAAATGTGTCAAAAAAATTGGAAAAAAGGGACACTAGCCTATTTTCCTTTCTACTCTCTCTCTCTTATAAATAAATTTAGAGGGAATTAGCACATTTTGAAACTAGATTTAGTTTAACTATATAGAAACCATAAAAACCTTTTGTAAATGCCTAGATTGATAAATAGGGTATAAAACTGACCTCTTTGTGGTTTGAAACATTTGCTTTTGTTGCTTTTTCTAGTTTTTCTTCTTTTTTAAATCATTGTAATCCTACTGAAAAGAACTTTGCAGAAAAATATTTAAAGTCATGTAGTTTATAAGAAGAAATGCATTATTTTTATATTTGGATTGTTCAAAAACACAAATTCACTCTATTTTAGTTTAATTTAATTTAATTATGGCAACAAAAGTGACTGGGACTATAAAGAAGTATCTTCTTAATCCAATTTTGTGCAAAATAATTTATATAAATAAAATTTATATAAATTTTATAAAAATAAGAAATTTGCATTTGTATTAAATTCTCAACTTAGTTTTTTATAATGTATTTGCTAAATTTCTCACCACAGACATGACTGTCAAAAATATATTAAAAAGAAAATAATTTTCTCATAACATCTGTGAAGGTCAGAAAATTTTACATTTTCTCAGACACTCACTGAAATGAAATGAAATTAAAAAATACATTTGACCTTTTCTGTTTCTATTATCTTTTATAAATATGGAGACTTGTCAATCTTATTCAGTAACTAGCATGAAGAATAAGTCAAGTAAACAAAGAAATAAGTTATACTTACTCAGTTGATTTTCTTAGATTATAATCCTGGATTAGGACTAGGATCTGGATGTTTGGAAACAGAAAGCCAGATCTGCTTTGCTTTTCTATCTAATTTACACAGAACTAGGACAATGGTCACATATCATCACTGAGGGCATGCTTTGCAAGATTTATCTTCCTCTGCTAAAACAAATCATTAGGATTATCTCCTTTGGTACAATAGGTTTTCATTGAGCCAAATAAACCATGTTTTGTTTACTACACTGGAAAGATATAAATGCTAAATATTGTTTAACTTTATTTTATGAGAGAATATTATATTCTTCTTTCCAGTGACCTTTTATTGCCTCGTGAATAAAGAAATAATTTGCTAGACAGAAATAGCATCAAGAGAGTGATGGAATTCATGAGCAGACCAACTCTCCTAAAACAGAGATAAACATGATAGTTTCAGAATAAAAATGGAGAGTTTTTCTGTACCCCATTCTCAAAACTTTTACCAACTTAATATCATACCATAAATAATACAGAAGTTTTAAAAAGTAGACAACTCATCAACCTTTTGTAACAGAAAAATAAATTCAAAACTAGTGATAAATTGGATACTTGGCCAAACTCTTAAGCATTTGTATTTTAACAATACCAATAAAGGAACACAGAAAAACAGGTAAGGAGAATGGCTTTCACATGGGAAAAAATAACTTAATAACACCAAAAAGTAAGATCACAGGGGTTTCTAGAATTTGATAGAACATTTATAGTGGTGTGATACTGGGCAGGTAGGTCAGTGATTTCTGAACCTCACTTTTCCCTAGTATAAGGTGGAGATCTTAATTATATGATTCTGTCTGATAGTGATGATGACAAAATGAAATACTATGAGAGATGTGAAGCACCTTTTATTGTGCCTAGTACATTTTGAGCACTTGGTAAATATTAGCCATTATTGTTAATTTTAATTAGCAGCTGGATTTTCTTACCATGTACCATAGATTGTGATTGTATATGTTAAAATTGTGACCAGTCAGCAAAAATTGCAGAATTCAGCCTATTAATCTATTTTCTAACCTCCCTTGAAGTGTTCTAAACAATATTTTTTTCTGAAATTTTCTGATTTTGACATTGTATCAGAATCTTGTAGTGTAAGAAAAAGCTAAAAATCAAGTATTCAAGGATTCTACTTAAGATGGACAAAGCTAGAAAAGATATTGTTACCACCTTTATAAAAAGAAAAAAAGATGGCTAACCTATAAAATCTTAATATTTCCTGAATGTATTATAGGCTGAGGTCACAGAAAAAATATAAGGCTGACTGTGAAACAGAAACATTAATAAAAATAGCCCTGTAATGAAGCCATTACCTTAAGCATGAAGAATCTGAATACTGTGGTGCACTAATGGTGACCATAACAAAAACCAAACCCAAATCCAGGTCAAGTCATGACTACATTGATTCAATACCCATACCAATAACTTACCAAATTAAGATGTGTGCCCATTTTTAGGGATAAATACTATATACCTCAAACCACTGTTCAATAGAAAATGTATAGCATTCATATAAAAAGTAGAGAAAGTTATAAAGAGAAGAAAAAACACATAATATCCAGCATATCAACAAAATCAGGCTCCAATATGACCCAGATGTTGGTGCTAACATGCAAGAAATTTAAAATAATTAATGTTCTTATATGATCAATAGTGGAAATGATAGATAATATATATTAACAGATGAAGGGTTTCTATCAAGGAAAAACACTATAAACAATGCAATATATAAATAAAATGCACAGTAATAGAAATAAAGAAGACCTTTGATAGCCTCATGAGAAGAAAGGAAGTTGACACAAACGAGGAAAAATTTTTTGAATTGAAGACAGATCAAGAGTAATTACCCAAAGCACAAAAAGCAAGAAGAATGAAAAATTAAACAAGACATACAATATTTATGGGACCATATCACACACTCAAATATATGTGTAATTTGAAATCCAAAGGAAAAGATATAGAATGGGAAAAAATATTTAAAGAAATAATGGCTGAAATTTTTTCAAAAATTAATGAAAGACACCAAAACTAACTTCCAAAAAGCTCAGAGGAAACAACACTAAATAAATAACAAAAACATATTCCCATACAATAAAATTGCAGAAAACTAAAGACAACATCTTGAAAGCATCTGGATAAAGGAACATTACATCCATAGAAACAAAGTTTAAATGTACATTAGACTTAAAATTAGAAACATTTAAAGGTAGAAAAAGTTTGTTGAGATATTTAAAGTGTTGAACTTTAAAAGAAAATAGTTAATATCAATTTCTATACTCAACCAAAATATCCTTCAAAGATGGAAGAGAAATAAAGAAGTATTAGGCAAACCCAAACTGAGAGAATTCTAATCAGAACACTTGTGCTATATGAAATGTTAAAGGCATTTCTTCAGGCAGAAAAAGATACGTTACTAGACAGAAAATAGGATCTACACAAAGAAATTTAGAATGCTGGAAATTGCATGAATAAATTTATATATAAAATTTGTTATTTTCTTATCTAAATTGTTCTAATAGAAAATTGTGTGTCTAAAAAAGTGATAGTAACATATTGTGTGAGCATTATGTGTATTGTATATAGCTAACTTAAAATCTGTATGGCAGATATAACACAGAAGATTGGAATATTTGGGAGTACACTATTGTAAAGTCATTATACTACATGTGAAATTAAATATTATCAAAGGTAGGCTGTGATTAAAGATGTATAAATAAACTCTAAGGAAATTATGTATGTCTTTTTAGGAAGCTATAAATAATAAGCAAATAGTGAAAATAAAACTATAATCATAAAGTTCTTAAAGCAATACAAAACAGAAAAGCAGAAAGGACCAAAGAACAGATAAAGAAATATAAAATAACTAGAAAAATGGTTCATTTATAGTAACAATATCAATAATTAAATTATATTAAACACTCTACTCAATAACAACAGAATAAATATTCTTCTCTAGTGCACATCAAACTTTAACCAAGATATTATAGACCATAAAAAAAACTGAAAAAAGTTTTTTAGAATAGAAATCATTCAAACTAAATTTTAACTATAAAAAATAAATTAGAGCCTGATCTATGGTGGTGTAGTGGATAAAGTGTCGACCTGGAATGCTGAAGTTGCCACTTTGAAACACTGGGCTTGCCCGGTCAGGGCACATATGGGAGTTGAGGCTTCCTGCTCCTCCTCCCGTCTCGCTCTCTCTCTCTCTTTTTGCTTTAAAATAAATAAACAAAGTCTTATGAAAAAGACTAAAAATTAGAAATTGATAAAATATAGATATTAAAAATATATACAGATATCTGATTACAAGACAATATAAATATACAGAAATCAAGACATTGCGGTATTGATGAAAGAACAGACATATAAACCACTATGCTGTATACCTCAAACTAGTACAAAATGATACTGAATGTAAACTGTAATTGAAAAAGTATTTAAAAAATTTTAAAATAGACATAGAAATAAGCAGAACAAAACAGAATCATACATATATAGTCAATTGATTTTCAATAAAAGGGAAACAGCAATTCAACAGAGAAAGAATATGTAATGTAATAAATGGTACTGAATTAATGGGGTATCTATATGAGTAAAAGTAAACTGTGATTCATATTTTGCATCCCATACAAAAATTAATTTAAAAATAAGTCATAAACTTAAATGTAAAATTATAAAACCCATAGAAGAAAAGATAGGAATAAATATTTGTGACTTTGGGTTTGATGATGACTTTTTGAGTATGACACCAAAACACAGTACATATAAAGAAAAATTATAAATTGGCTCTCTTTAAATTAAGGATAAAAATCAAATTCATAGATACAGACAAGATATTTGTGGCTGCCAGATATTGGGGGCATGGGAAAAATGGGTGAAGTGGATCAAAAAGTACAAACTACAGGCTATAAGTCTTAGAGATGGAATGTACAGCATGGTGAAAACAGTTAATAATACTACTTTGCATATTGAAAGTTGCCAAGAGAGTAAGTATTAAACATTCTCATTGCATGAAAATATTCTGTAACTACATGTGGTGGTGGATATTAACTGGACTTACTGTGGTCATCATTTCACAACCAATACAAATATCAAATCATTATATGTATAGAATATCTAAAATGAACATAATGTTGTACCTTAATTATACCTTAATAAAAATAATCTTTGTTCTTTGAAAGTCACTCTTAGAGAATTAAAAGAAGCCTGAAACAAGGAGAAATTATTTTTGAATGTATTTTTATAAAGATCTTTTATGTCCAGCATAGAAAAAGAACTCCCTAAACTCAATAATAAGAAGACAATCAACCCAATTAAAAATAGTCAAAAACTTTAAAACGAACCATTTCATCAAACATATATGTACAGTGACAGGTGGGTACTGGCAATGTCAGAGGAACACTATGTAAAGTATATGATTGTCTAACCACTATGTTGAACACCTGAAACCAATACAAAATAATACTGAATGTAAAGTGTAATTGAAAAAAAAAAATACTACATATGAAGTATAAGATTAGCAAACTAGAAGATATGTCAATAGAAAACATACAAATGGGAGTACAAAAAGAAAAATAAAAAGGAAGAAAAGAATGTAAGACATATGTGAAACACAGAAAAACTTTAAAATTGTGTATTTGGCCTGACCAGGCGGTGGTGCAGTGTGGATAGAGTGTTGGACTGGGATGCGGAGGACCTAGGTTCGAGATCCCAAGGTCACCAGCTTGAGCGCAGGCCCATCTGTCTTGAGCAAAAGCTCGCCAACTTGGACCCAAGGTCGCTGGCTCCAGCAAGGGGTTACTTGGTCTGCTGAAGGCCCGTGGTCAAGGCACATATGAGAAAGCAATCAATGAACAACTAAGGTGTTGCAACAAAAAACTGATTGATGCTTCTCATCTCTCTTTGTTCCTGTCTGTCTGTCCCTATCTATCCCTCTCTCTAACTTTCTCTCTGTCCTGGTTAAAAAAATGTTCATGTAATAAATAAGTGAAGAAATAAATAAAATTAAAAAATAGTGTATTTAGAGTCCTAAAGAGAAAAGAGAAAATATGGCTGAGCATTTTCTGATGATATAGTGGCCAATATTTTCCAGTGTTCATGAAAAAAATCAAACCACAGACTCAAGAAGTTCTGTAGGACACAAGCAAGTTAAATATAAAGAAAACCACATGTAAGAATTAATTAAAATGCTGAAAATCAAAGGCAAAGAGAAATCTTGAGCAGTTATAAAACATTAACTTTACAGAAGAATTGTAAGACTTAAAACTAGATTTTCGAACAAACTATATAGATGCCAGAGGAAAACATATGACACCTTTAAAGTAATGAGAAAACATTGCTGACTTTTACTTTTATAACCAGAGGAAAAAAAATTTAAATAATGATGTCTTTTAAAAAAAATCTAAAATGAGACAAGATTTCACTAGCAGACATCACTCAAATAAATTGTAAGAGGGTCAGTGGAAGTAAAATAACACCAGACAGAAATGTAATTAATAAAGAACCCTTCAAAAGAAAGAATGTACATAAATATAAATGATTATTCACTGTACAAAACAATAGACACTATCTTAAGTGTTTAAAATAAGTATGGCACAGTAAAATAAATGGTGAAAAGGCAACTTATAAAATGAGAAAAAATATTTACACACCATCTGTAAGATAAGGGGTTAATAGCAAAAATATATAAAGAACTCATATAACTTAATAGCAAAATCATCATCATCATCATTAACATCATCATCCAATTAAAAAATGGCTAATAGACATGAATAGACATTTTCAAAAGAAGACATACAAATGGCCAACAGATACATGAAAAAATGCTCAACATCGCTAGTCATTAGGGAAATGCAAATTAAAATCACAATGCAATATCACCTCATGCCTGTTAGAATGCCCATCATCAAAAAGACAAGAGGTAAAATGAGATGTGGAAAAAAATGGAGCTTTTGTGGAGATGGTGGATTATAAGTTGGTAGTCACTATGGAAAAAGAAAATAGAAGTTTCTCAAAACATTAAATAGAGAATCACCATATGATCTAGCAGTTCCTCTTCTGAAAATACATTCAGGGAAAACCAAATAACTAAGTTAAAAAGATATCTATCCTGACCAGGTTATGGCACAGTGGATAGAGCATTGGACTGGGATGTGGAGGACCCATGTTCCAAACCTCATAGTTGCCAGCTTGAGAGTGGGCTCATCTGGCTTGAATGTTGGCCTCACCAGCTTGAGTGTGGAGTCATTGGCTTGAACGTGGGATCATAGACATGACCTCCTGATCGCTGGCTTGAGCCCAAAGGTCGCTGGCTTGAAGCCCAAGGTCACTGGCTTGAGCCCAAGGTCGCTGGCTTGACCAAGGAGTCACTCACTCTGCTTTAGCCCCCTAGTGAAGGCACTATGAGAAAGCAATAAGTCAACAATGAAGGAGACTAAGGAGCTGCTGTGAAGAATTGATGTTTCTCATCTCTCCCTTCCTGTCTTTCTGTCTCTATCTGTCCCTCTTTCTGTCTCTTTCTCTGCCACACACACAACACGCACACACACACACACACACAAAGCAAAACAAAAAACCATATCTGTACCTTCTTGTTCAGTAAAGCATTATTTATATTAACCAAGACATGGAAACAACCTAAGTGTCCGTTGATGGATGAATGGATAAATAAGTTGTGATATACATAAACAATAGAATATCAGCCATAAAAATGAGGAAATCTTACCATTTTGCAACAACATGGATGGACCTGGAAGGCACTATGCTAAGTGAAATAAGTCAGCCAGAGAAAGAAATTCTGTATGTTCTTACTTATACATGAAATCTAAAATAAAATAAAACACCAAGGTCACAGGAAAAAAAGATCATATTTGTGGTTATCAGAAGTGGGGGATAAAGGAAGGGAGAATTGAAGGAGGTGGTCAAAAGGTACAAACTTCCAGTTAAAAGACAAATAAGTACTAGGATTATTATGTGCAACATAAATATTATAGCTAATGCTGCTATAAGATACATAGGAAAGTTGTTAAGAGAGTAAATCCTAAGGGTCCTCATCAAAAGGAGGATATTTTTTTTCTTTTTATTGCATCTACATGAGATGATATAAGTAAACGTATTGTGGTAATTATTTTCCAGTATATGCAACTCATACTGCCATCCTGTATACCTTAAACGTACATAATATATTTTAATTACTTGTCAATAAAACTGGAAAAATATGTGTGAAATTAAACTGTATTACAGTGATAATACAAAGCTGTGAAAGGGTAAATGGAACTGATATGATCTAAAACTCTAGAATTAACTTGGAACTGATCAGGGAAGATTTTATTAAGTAAAATATCCATATTTTAAGTTATAAGGCACAGAAAAAAACAACATAGTGTGAACTAGTTGATAGAAAAATTAAATAATGAAGACACTTATTATTTAATAAAATAGAAGAAAAAGGGAAATGGCAAAATATAAAATGAGGAGGGTGAAAATAGAGCAAACATTTTAGATTTTAAACACAAATACATTTGTATGTCATTAAGCTTATGAGGCCATGTAATCTAATTTGAAACTACAATTTACAAACTTGTTATAAAACCCAAATTCAATATAAGCAGGTTATAAGAAACATATCACACATATAAGAATAGAAAAATGTAATCTATGCAAAGACTAGCCAAAAGATAGTTTCTATAAATAGTAATAACTGTCATAGGAAATTAAGGGAAACTTAGAAATAAATAGAAATGTTTTATAATTATGCTCAATGCACAGTGAAGGTAACACACTTCTAAATAGCATATACCCATAAGGTCACTTTAAAATATAAAACTCAAAAATGTACATTCCTAAAGCAGAGGTATTATAAATCCACAATTGTGTGATAGTAACATGTCTCCCTCAATAACTAACAGAATAAGCAGAAACAAATTCAAATGCATCTGACAGACCTGAGGTTATTACTGTTTGTTGCTAGGTTTTCCCTATAGATGCAAGAATAAAAGTTTCTTTGCATTTTCTCTTTGATTGTGGTAGCCAAGATTGAATAAGGAAATGAATATAGGAATTACAAACACATTGAGGGGGCCAGGTAATATTTGCAAGTCAGATATAACCTATAAACAGTGAAGAGCCTATTCTATTCTGTAAAAAATAATCTAAAATTTCAGTTTAAAGGAAAACAGAATTCAAAAAAGAATTAGAAAATATGAACAACACTATTAATACACTGTACAATATTATGAAAGAAAACAGTCTTTCTCACATAAAGATGTATTATACACCAAAAATAACCTTACTCTTGTAGAAAAGGGAAGCCTGATTAAATTTTTAAAAATTGAAATAATTTATAGCATGTTCTTTAACCACAGAATAATTAAGCTAGACACTGATGTCAAAACAACTAAGATATATCAAACTAACAATTAAACAATATACTTCTAAATAACCCAAGGATAAAGATATAAAAGTGGAATGTAGAAAATATTAGAAATATAAGATTTTTAAACTGTGGGATATAGAGAAATCAGTTCCTACAGAGAATTTATATCTTAAATGTATGTCCTAGAAAAAATATAAACTAAAAATGAGTTGACTCAACTTCTATCTTAATAAGCTAAGAAAAAGGAAACCTATAAACTAATTCAAAGAAAGCCGAAAAAGGTAAATGAAAATAACAGCAAAATCAAAACAATAGAAAACAAAATAAATAAAACAAAACTTCAAGTTAATTCTTTGAAAATATTAACAAGAAAAAAATCACAAATTATAATATCAGGAAAGAAAAACTGGACAGTATTCCATATACAAAGAGAAGGATAATGGGATGATACAAAAAACTTCCTGACAATAAATTTAATAATTTATATGGAATGGAAAAATTTGTAGTAAAACAAGAAAAAAGAAACTTTCTGTAGCTATTTTTATACTATATATATTAAATCATTAAAAACCATGTCATAAAGGATACTCCAAAATCAGATGGCTTTACAGTATTCCATATAAGGAAAATAACACACCATCATATGCAAGCTTTTGCAGAACATGGGAAGAAAAAATATTGGCCAATCCTTTTTATGAAGAAAGAATAAACTTGACAGTAAAGTCCAACAAGGAACTTACAATGAAGTGAAGTAAAAGCCATATTAGATGCAAAAATCTGAACTACTGTATAGTATTGTAAATTTAATACAAAGTTATACATAGATAAAGATAACACAACAGTACTAAGTGACACTCATTTCAAGAATTCAAGATTCTTGGCTTTACCATTTGATAATTAACTTAGTTAAGCACCATAACTGAACAAAGGAGAATATATCAGTTTGATAAATGAAGAAAAACCATTTGAAACACTTCAGTACTCATTCACGATAAAAATTCTTGGTAAACCGAGAATAAAAGGAAATCACCCTATCGAGAAAGAGTATGTACAAATAAAACCAATAGAAAATCCATATTTAATGATGAATTATAGAAGGTTTTTCTACTGAAATCAAGGCAAGACAAAGATATCTGCTATTATTAATTCATTTCAGTATTATACTGAAGATTTTAGCCAGTACCGTAAGGCAAGATAAGTATTATAACAATTAAAAAAGAAGGAGGGGAAGGTATTAGTTGCATATTATATTTTTGTGCCTATAGACAAATTATTGGAATTAATAATTAAATATACAAAAATCACACTGTATCAGGTTAAAATATAAGAATCGATTATACTTTTATATATCATAATAAACATTAAAAAACAAATTTACAAAAATGATACAATTTACAGTAATATCCAAAACATCAAATAGGGAAAATCTAATGAATTATGTAAAAACATACTTTCTTACACTAAAAGCTACAAAACAGTACTGTGAGAGTTAAAGAAAACCTAAATACACAGAAGAATATGCCATGCTCATGGATATGAAGATTCAAAATTGTAAAGATATTGACTATCTCTAAAATGTTCCATAAATTTAATGCACTACCAATAAAAATATATTAGTTTGCTTCTGGAACGTGACAAGTTAATTATAAAATTTATATTTTATAATCAGAGAAAATGGTTTAACCAAAGCTCTGAGAATAGAGAAATCTTAAAGAAGAAAATATAACTGAAGAATGTTTATTACTATATAGTTGTCAAGACCTATCATACCTGTACACATATCATATGACAAAGATGTAATTACCAAGAAGTGCTAAATATTAATAAAAAATTTAAAAAATTTTTAAATGGAGGATATGTTGAAACAGAAATATTTCTTAAACATGACTCAAAAATTGTAAATATAAAAAAAATTAGAAATCTGATCCACTAAGGTTAATATTTTTTATGCAATAAAGTATATCATATGCCATTAAAAATAAGATAAATTTTAGAAATATATTTTTATTTAACCAAAAAAATATTGATATAAAGAATATTTTAAAAATTCTATAAATAAATAAAAATAACAATGTAAGTTAAAAGAAATATAAACAAGTAATCAGTATGGGCAGTGTATGGAAAAGAATGCTTAAATAGACAATAAATATATGAAGAGATGATTAAGCTACTCAGGATCCATACAAATGTAATTTGGAGTAGCAATTACATAATAGTTTTTCATTCTTCAAATAGGCAAAAATTAAAAATCCTAATAGCATCAAGTGATGACAAAATTTGTGGAAATAGGACCTTTTTGTGTTGGCGGTGGTTGATATATCACATTAGAGAGCAGTTGGTAATAATTTCCAGTAAAGCTGATGATTCACATGCCCAGTATTTCTGCTCCCGGATATATAACCTAAAGAAATTTTAAAAGGTATACAGGAGTTATGTTGTTCAATACACATCATACACTGCTCACAAAATTTAAGGGATCAGAAAACGTGCAGATGCTCTAGTACTTTCAGCCTTTTGTATAGTGCATTTTCACCAATGAAATAAAAGTTGGTTTTGCATCTCATTAGCATAATTGAACACAACTTTCTTTGATTTATTATTTGCTTTTCTGATGTTCTTGTTTAATAAAAAATAATCAAATGCTTCTTTTTTTATCACTTTATATTCATTTTGAAATATCCCCTAATTATTGTGAGCAGTATATTAGTAAAAAACTGTTTCTAATATAGGTCAATAGAGAAATAGATAAATTGTGGTAAAATTATTCAATGACATTGATACATTCATTAAAATAAATGACTCATCATAGACTAGTCTGAAAAACACAATGTTAAGCAAAGAAAAAAAGTTGAGAAAGGATATGTGTAGTATGCCATTCATAAAATTTAAAAATTGCCACACAATTGTACTATATATTATTAATGTACCCATGTTAATTAATATTATATAAATAGTGAGAAGTATATTTTTCAATTTTAGAATTGTTGTAACTTCAGAGAAGGGAGGAGAATATACAGTAGTGATGGTAATAAAGATGAGGGGACAATTATTTTATGTATTAAAATATAAAATATTAGTATTTATAATATATGGTTGTTTTTTACAGTTTTTTCTTTATATTTACATTTTTATTTAAGTTTGAAATATTTTATAATAAAAACAAAAAAAATAGAGGGTTAGTAAACCTGGGATAACAGCAGGTCAAATGAAGAGAAGGGATATAGTCTTGGTATCCAATTAGCTAATGAGGGAAAATGGGAAAGAGAGAGAGAAGGGAGGGAGAAAGATCGAGAGGGAAGAGAGGGAGGAGGGAGGGGGAGTTGGAGGGAGATCAAAGGTTAAACTGAAGTGTAAATGTTAGTTGAAGGGGTATGTGGGAGTGAGTGGGGGATAGGTAAGGGAGGCAGCTGGGCTGGGACAATACTAGTACCAGAATCAGAGAACATGGAATAGGAGGTTCAGAAAGGAGAAGATGAGTTTAATTTTTAAAATGATTTGGGGATACTGATAAGATATCCATTTTATAGTTATAGTTAAAACTGGTCAAAATAGGTAGAGAGAAATTAGGATGAAGTGATAGTGTTTGAGAGCAATAGAACTGATAACTGAAACCACGAGTTAGCTAAATTTCTGAGGACATGGGGTTGAGAGGAAGAAAAATAACTGTAGCAAAATCTTTGGCACCACGTCTGCATCGTAGTAAGGGCCTGAAGAGTGTAGCCAGGACTGAAGCTGTCAGAGACAGGGAGAGTCGCAAGGGGGCTGGCCTAGAGGCCAGAGGGAATGAATACAAAGTGATCATCAGTATTTAATGAAATGAAAAGGGGAGGGAATGGAGGTAAAGCTGTCATGTTTTGCAACTGGATGACCTTAGGAGAAAGAAAAAGACAGAGGTGATGGTCACTTTCAGGTTGATTGTCTGGCTTCTAAATGTATGCAGAAAGGATGGGGTGGGGGTAAAAATGAGTCACTGCTTCCTGGACTCTGTGTCAGCTGTCTTCATCCTGTCTGTCCATTCTGGTTGCTCCTCCTGAGGCTGGCATTCTTCCAGCCTCGGTGAGCGCAAATCCAGCTGCTGCCACCCACCCTCTCACCTTCTTCCTGTGGGTCTTTGCTGAAGAGAGCTGAAGAGTGGTCTCAAAAATAAAACTGTTTTCCCAGCCTTGCTTAAATAAATGTCACTTCACAGTTCCCTGTGTCTGAATCACTGGTATCCTATATTTCGCTGATCTTGTTTATCCTTGAAACTGTATGCAAACATTTCCCAGACTCCTGAATTGCATACAAATGGATGAATATTTGAAAAAATGCAATTGCTGTTGTTTGTTCTTTTGTCCTGCCACTGTGCTTCCTTATACCATCTGGACTGGGGGTGGACTTGTTAGAAAAAAAAACAAAACCAGAAAGGACAGTCTCACAAATTTGAGCCCTAAAGAGAGAAGGAAGTCCTCAGTCTCTCTCCAGAAAACAGATCTTTACAGTTTCCTGGCCAAACATGCAACCAAGATGTTGCTAAATCTGGGCAATTTATCAAGTGCAAACTGTGAGTCTTTTTCTCACAGCTGTGCTCAGCGACACATGCTCTGTTTGTTGTTTTAAATGAACAGCTTAGGAATAATCACAACGGACACCTGTACGATACTGTACACTTTTCACATTGTTTCCACATGCAAGAGATAAATTAATCCTCCCAGTAACTTTGTGAAATTCTGAGACTCTGAGAGGTCACATGATCAAGGTGAAAAGCAAGACCATGGTGGAACCAGGTCCTTTGATTCCCCACCTGTGGGTCATAGATGACACAGCTGGGATTTGAGATATCTGTGTTTGCCTACAACAGCAATTAGAGAGGAGGAAATGAAAAGGTGAATGTCCATCTTACATTAACAGATACATGATTAATTCACCATTTCTTGTGCAAAAGGTGGCATCAAATGTATCCACTAGAGTTCCTTTCAAGGACAGTATTGCGCTTGTTTGGAGGAAATGACTCAAGTCTATCATAATAAACTCCTAGGTCACAATGTAGTTTGTAGTTTAGGCTTGTACTGTGAGAGGCCAGAACAGGAACATTTTTTTTTTGTCTGTTCCTCGCGCGGCCCCAGAAGGAGCATAGCTGCCCCCCCCCGGGGTCATCGAGCAATGCTCTACCACTCCATTCTGGCCTTCCTCCGGGAGCAGCGGAGCTCTGGGCAGGCAAAGCTCGAGGGGACCAGGAGAGAAACATTTTGATGGAATAAGGAAAAAAGGGCAAGAAAGAAGAAAAAATAATAATAAGGGGCAGAGTCAGAGAAAAAAAGAAGCCCTATGTTTCATATTATAATTTCTTTTCCTGAAAATGAGAGTTCAATTAGGATGCCAGAAAAATTGTTGGAAGGGTTCTGGACTGTCATAGGCTATGGATTTGGGATTTAGGCCAAGCTGAACTATGTTACTGAAGTGCAGGAGGCCTCAGCTTGCATCTGGTTTACTTTAGAAATCAGAGAACATTTTCAAAGCATTTATATGCATGTCTTTGATCCTATGTCTAATTTAACACACAAAAGAAAAAATATATGCATGGTTACACAGTTATTTCTAGTTACATATATTTTTTCAAAATAATTGATTAATCAAGAAAAATGTGTCATATGATATGGAGTTTCAGTATAAGTAAGGAAGAATATTATACATTTTATTGTACTCTGTCACAAAGGCAACTTTGGCCAACAGTGAGTGATTGGAGACACTTAAGATATTGCTAATATATGTTGAGAACATTGTAGATAAAATCTTTGTACTGCTAGAACATTGATATCCATCAACTCTAAATTTGCTCTGTAATATGGTTTTTTTAATTAGAAGAGAAAAATAAGGACTATGAAGGCATCAGAAATATTACCTAATGTGGTTTCTAAGTCTTAATAACAAGAAAAGACAAGTATAGTAGAGGATTAAGATACAATTTGGCATCTATTTCTGACAAAGTTAGTTTTTTGTTTTGTTTTATCATTGAGTTGTCTAATTCTAGCTTGATCCTGAATTTATTTATTCTTTGACTCAGACCATTTGGATTTTTAAAGAAAGCTCAACAGAAGGTTCAATATACTCTGCGTATCCATTTCAGATCTTTTACTTCACATTAAAGATAGATTGTTCCACTTTCTCATTATTGCTGATAAAAGAAATATGTGACTAGTTTTCATTGCATAAAAAGACCTTGTACCAAGGTGTTTCACTTACTGGAAAACACTAGAATAAAAACAAAACAAAACAAAATAACCCCAAACAACAATAAGCAACCCCCTCTTTTTGTTTTGTCTACTAACACAGAGAAGTAAAACTGAGCTCAGCTTAAAAAAAAAAACAACAGGTTTCAGGTAAAGAAGGCAAGCAGGAAGAATTGGCACTGTGAAGCCTGTGAAAACTGTAGAGTATGGGAAGATCTGCAGAATTTAAATAAAATTGATAAAATCATTAGCTTAAACTATTTGAGACAGGAAGGAAGTAAACTGTAGGTAACATTGACCCCTGATGTGAAGAAAGTAAGAGAGGAAGGAAAAAGAAATGTTTAAAACATAAAGGGAGTGTCACAGGGCAAAGGACAGGAAAAGCATTTTGGTTTCCTTTGGCTGCTGCAACAAACTATCACAAATCAAACGGCTTAAAATAAAACACATCTATTATTGTATACCTCCGGAGGACAGGAGTCCAAAATAAGTGTCAGTGGGTTAGAGTTGGAGTACTGGCAGGGCTTTATTCCTCTTGGAAGCTACAGAGGAAAATACATTTTTTGCTTTTTATATCTTCTCTTGCAATTATTGTTCTTGGCTCATGGGTACATCACTTAATCTCTGCTTTCATAATCACATTACCTTCTTTGACTCTAACTTTCCTATGTCTCACTTTTAAAAAACTCCCATGATTACATTGGACCCACCAGTATCATCTCCCCATCTTAAGATGTTTAATTTAGTCACATCCACAAAACCTTTTGTTCCCATATAAATTCTATACTATGCAGTTTCTGAGATTAGAAAGTGAACATCTTGGGGGGCGGGGCATGATTCAGCCTATTACAGAAAGTATTCACAAAAATATCATCAGGAACACTGTGATCATATTTAAGTATGTGAATGAATATTTTACTACACAAGGAACAACCAGCCTCATTATCCTGAAAATTTACCTATAGAGTGAGGAATTGATATCAGTATACATTGACAGGATGCCTGCTTTATGTCAGTAGCAGTGTTAGGGATTTGGAGGGAGTGATGCTTTTGATTCTAGCTATGGTGTAAATATCTTATGCTTCTTTTCATCTCTTTGCAACTTAGTCATTCTAATCCTTCTCATGGAAACTATTAAGTTTTTGGTTCTTCTCTTAATATTCACTCCCTTCAGGAAGCTTTATATGAGCCATTATATTCCCCTTTGAATAAGGGTATGGCCTGCCTCACTTCTTTTAGAAAGAGCAAAGGAGAATATTTTTCTCCCTGAAGGCAAGGAAGGCTAACTCTAAGAAAATCACTTGTTAAGTTGTAAAATTTCTGAACTGTCCCTTATTCTACTCAGTTGGGTCTAATGACTACCCAACTCTGTTGAGGTGGTGCAGAAAGAAGGGAAAAGCAAAGATGCAAAGATGACTGCAGGAACAATTTCTTTGAGCACATGCAAAGTAGCTTTGACCCCCACTTCTTAGCATAGTAAACCCATGGAACTTTCATGTGGGCAATAAACAATGTGGCTTGAGTAAACTTGCTCATACTCCACTGCAGAGCAGGAAGATCTCACCATTTAGAAGCTGGAGGATAATAAATCTGTAATTTGAACAATGGAGTGGGGGGAAGGGGTGGTCATCCAAGAACAAGATCTCCCGTACTAGGAAATGAAGTAGTGGCAAGGTCCCTGTGGTCCCTATAAGCCCTCCCTCAAGAATCTACAAGAGTGCTACATGTGAATGTCCATTAATACAACCTCAACATTCTATCTATAACCACTCCCATCACACGATGTATATGTACAATGTGCCAGTCACACAGAGAACACCCACAACCAGTCAATCTTAGTTGTAGAAATAGCAACAATGAGATCATTTAGGTACCTTTCTTTTACCTTTTTCTATTTCCTTTCTTTTACAATCTTCCATCAGAGAAGGAACAAGTACCTAGAGAGGAAGTGGGAAAAGGTGTTTGAGAGTTAGATCATATCTCTTTATCAAGAAGGAACAAGAAGAACTTTGAGTCGTGTGTGTGTGTTTGTATGTGCGTGTGTGTGTGTGTGAGAGAGAGAGAGAGAAAACATGACTTAACCAAGCCCAAAGATTCATTTGTTAAGGTTGGTGAGGGATTGGTATGGTTATGAATAGCCTGTTCAGGTTATATAAACATTAAATCATTTAATAAATGGAATTCATGTGGCTTGAGAATCTTCAATTTTAGTAGTTCATAATAATTACAGTGCCTCCATAGCTAGGATGTCTACCATGTGCCTCAAAGGCATGCCTTTGGAATTGAGATATCTAAGAAAATTTCCATATCTTATTTTTTAAAATTTTTCAAAATAAATACTTCATTGGTTTCAGGATTTTAACTAAAGTAACCAGCTTCATTGTCAGGGACCAGTCAGCTTGACACTGCAATCTTTCTACACACGTTGGAGATATTTTTTCTGAGGAACATCTTTCTTTTTTTCATGACATTTAAGTTAAAAAATCAGTTTGTTGACTTGGAACAAATACAAAACCATGAACAGATTAAGAAAACAGCCGAAACTGGGTTAGCCATACAGTCAGGGGTAGGAGTGGGAGGTAGAAGAGTTCATCCTCTCAATGCGTGGCATAAAAAATATATGAAAATTTCAATCCTCCAGCCTGTTCAACCTAAGAAATTCTAATGCACTCCTAGTACCATATAATTCTTCACCATCCTTCTTCAATGAGTTCATGTTTGTGATATTGGGGCAGAATAAAAGTGAATATATGTGAACTGGGTCAATTATTACCTATTGATGGTTAAAGAATATAAGATGATGGAGAATTGTAATTATATAACTGAAGAGACAAAGTGATACAAGTTATTAATCAAAGCCATGTGGCTTTGATTTGAGAATTCTCAACTGAGGGAAGTTCCAGACAACCTCTTATATGGTTCAATTTACATGGTAGTTCTAAAGTTATGTAATTTGCCTTTAAGTGTTATTTATAAAAGATTTCAAGTTCACATAAGTTATTTGTGTTTCCAAGTTCACAGACTTCTACATAAGTCTTGATAGCTATGAGAAGAGAGGAAAGACAATGAAAAATCAAAGGGAAGGCTCTTCTACAGAGAAGGCAGATATAAACTTACATGTTAGGAGATGATAGAACAGTATAGATGAGTAAGCGTTTCTTCTTCTGGCAAAGTGCCAGTATGGGACTCCTTTGGCTTGATGAGCAAACTCTGATTTCAGAACCTTTGAAAAACCTCTTGCATTTTCTTTTCCATGCTCATTTCAAAAGTACATTTCCTCCAGTTATTCTTTCAAGGGAGCTGCAAAAGGTTACAAAGGAAAATGATGGAGGAATAGAGAAAATCTGAAAATACCATAAAAAAGTCATCACAAGGCAAATATGAATACATTACATACATCTAGACACATACATTTATATGTAGATCACAGTTAAGTGATAACAATTAAATGAGCATGTTTAACTTCTAAACATGTGGTCAAGCAACAAAGTATAACCCTGTCATATTACAGTGGTTCTGAACTGTGTGTAGTTCCCTACCACACCATCTACGCCCATGCTGCCCCCCCAGGCCTAACACCCACCTCTACCTCTTTCTTCAGTAACTCTTATTGAAGCTTTAACACACAGCTTTAATGAAACCCAAGGTACTGATAGATAACTTAGAAGCCTAAATACCTCTGACATTTTTCTAGTTATGGAAGAAATAGAAAAGATGAGGTGACTAGTGAGGAAATGTGACTTTCTTAAAATGATCACTAAGATACCTTAGGTAAATTTTTTTCTTGGTATGTAGATAAGTGGTTATCTAGCATCATTGTTTTAGCTGACAAACTCCTTTGAAAGACAGAATCTTACATGGAGACCTGATATATAACACAGATAAAGGGGAACAGACTCCCTAGTGTACCTCTCAGTGCCACGCCATGTCCTCAGAAACTCATATTCTGTTGAACATATTTGAAATCAAGTGCTTCAAGGTATGCGGAGCATTAGAGGAAGAAAGTGTTTCATATTCTTTATTTTGAAATATATCTTGTTTTAATTCATGAACAAAATGCCCTTTATAGGTATAGATTATCCTGATCTGGCCTATACAATCTGTATATAATACTGACACAATAGTGTATAGCAAAATTAGTGGTATTACATTTTTTTCATCTGTGGAATGGGAATAATAATGCATATCTTGTTGACTTCATAGAGATAACTGAAGATCATTCAAGAAAATGACTATAAAACACATTGCAAACAATTATGTATTAAACAATCTTTGTTGTTTCTCTTTCTATTTTTGATAATAGAAGGGAAAAAAGTATGACCTCTGGTTTTAGGTAAAATGTGACTTTATTGGAATTAGCAAAATGTAGCTATGGATACATTTTTCTTCTTTTTGGAAAATTGGGGACAGAGGAAAAGAAAGTCTATAAACCTGCATAAGTCAGTACAGTGTTTTTTCTCTTTTTCTGGAAGTTATCAGAAACCTAATGGAGAATAAAAAACAAATGAACAATAAAAAAAAAAACTGGTACAATCTGTCTCCAACATAGGAGTAGGCATCTCTAGAGATAAAAAGAAACTCTAGGATGAGAAATCTGTTTAGTCTGAAGACTGTCTTGTGCCTCTATCCTCTGTCAACACGTCAAAATGTGTACAACTATTTGACCCATAAAAATGTACTCTCATCATTATTATGGGCCTGTTCATTTTGCTTGTACTTCAGTCAGATTTATTTTGCTTTATATATTTTAGGGTGATATTGCAGTGCAGACTTATAAGTTAATGTTTAATCATGTTGGTTAACGGCTCCTATATTATTAATGATATTTGTTTCAAATTGGATTTTGTTATAAATATTTATATACTATCATTTAAAAAAATGTAACCACAATACAAAAAAAAATAACAATAAAATATTTTGCCATAAATAAAAAACAAACACTTATATAATCAATTGCTTCTATAAAGGAACATCAAAAGTAGTAATGCGAAGAGGGCAAGATGGCAATGGAGTAGGCGGACGTACCAACTTCCAACTCCCAGGACCAAAGTGGATTATAACTTGATTTTATGAACCATCATTTGGATAAACCAACGTTGAACTGGTCTGAGAGAACTCTTCAACTGGGGAACAGTGAAGAAGCAACATTGAGACTGGTAGGAAAAGTGAAAATGTGGAAAGGGCTGCCCAGCTCCCCTGAGTGAAAGGCAGCTGGAGAGACTCGTGTGGCTGAAAGAGAGGCTAGTGGAAGGATAGGGACCTGGGTCCCAGGAACAAAGCCCCAGCCTATAGCCCCAGAGCCTAGAAGAGGTGTACGGACAGTATTTAGCTGGGAATCAGGTTGGGATATTGTTTGTGAGAAAGAGACAGTTGTCTCAGACCCAGGATTCTTCTTAAAGGGATGGCGCAGAAAACCTCTCTCACAACCACTCACCCGGGACTCCGGAAGGGAGAGAAGAAAGGACCGGAACAGCGGGAAGAGAGTGTGGTCTGCAAGGCACAGGGAGAAAAGCTATGAGGTACAGCCACCCTAAACCCTGGGCTGAGTCAATCCACAGATCTGAAACAATATTTCCCCTGGAACCAGCAAGGGGAAGCTGGACACCAGCCAAACAGGCTCCCCTGTGGCAATCAGAGCATAGTCACTTAGATGGAGGGAGCTTTCAGGACTACAGTATGGAGTGTTAGGGTCTGAGCTGCAGCGCCCCCACCCACACTGCTGAGGGCTTGCTAGAGGGCGGGTAGCTGCGGGAAGCGCAGTTCCGTTGGACAGGGCATAGGCTGAACAGGCTGGCGTGAGCTCAGTTTAGCCTAGCAGGGGCGAAAGGCTGTGGGCCCACTTGCAACACTACCTGTGGGGGAAAAGCAGGAGCCCAGAATGGGCAGAGATCCGCGGCTTGGCAGGGACGAGTGGGCACGCAGCTTCACCCGGCCTTCGAGCTTGAAACCATGCACTAACCGGCTTTGCCCGCGGAGGTGGGGTGGAAGCCCAGGCTTGCAGTTGAGAGCAAAAGAGCAGCCCAGCTGAGGACCCGAGGTTGGCGGAGAAGGGTAGAAGCCCACCTCGCGGCTGACTGCATAGCAGCAGCCCCTCCCAGCTGAGGAGCCGAGGTTGGTGGGGTGGGGCGGAAGCCTACCACTCAGCTGAGCACATATCAGCAGCCCCTCCCAGCAGGAGAAACAGGCTGACAGGGACCAGCAGTTGAGCAAAAGTGCTCACACTTGCCCTTGGTGCACAGGCTTGTGGCCTAGATGTGGTGCGCATTCTCACCCATGGAAAAGGGGCGAAAGCCCAGGCTGGCTGAGGACTATAGAGCCTGGCAGAAACCCGCAGCAACAGAAGCAGAAGTCTGTGCTGGCAACTTCCTTATCCAACTGCTCTAGGCAGCGGGGGAGGGGATGGCGGGACTGCAGACAGAACACACCTAAGGAACACAGAATCAACACCCATTGGACTCCAGTAGCCAAACCCTTCTTACACACAGACAAAATGGGCAGGCAGAGAAATGCAACCCAAATGAATCAAGAGAAATCCCCAGAGAAGAACCTGAATGAATCAGATATAACCAAACTACTGAATGCAGAGTGAAAATAATGATAGTTAGGATGTTCAAAGAACTTAGAGTAACAATGGATAGTCATCACGAACACCTAAATAAAGAGATAGCAGGTATATAAAAGGAAATTGAAATAATAAAACAAAATCAGAAAGAAATGATAAATACAGTATCAGAACTGAAGAACACAATGGAAGGCATTAAAAGAGGATGGATGAAGCTGAGGATAGATCAGCGAGTTAGAGGACAAAATAAACAAAAAAACAGAAGCAGAGCAGAAAAAAGAAAAGAGACTCAAAAAATCTGAGAAAACTCTAAGGGAGCTCTGTGACAAAATGAAGAGAAATACATCTGCATCACAGTGGTTCCTGAAGAAGAAGAGAAAGAACAAATGATAGAAACTTTGTTCAATCAAATCATAGCTGAAAACTTCCCTAAATTAAGACTGGAAAAAATTTCACACGTTCAAGGAGAATAGAGAACTCCATTAAAGAGAAACCCAAATAAACCTACACCAAGAGAAATCATAGTTAATATACCAAAGCTAACAGATAAAAAAAAATCTAAAAAGCTGCTAGAGAAAAAAAGGCTATCACCTAAAAAGGAGCCCCCATAAGGATGACATCTGACTTCTCAACAGAAACACTTGAGGCCAGAAGGAAATGGCAAGATATAATCAAAGTAATGCAGAACAAGAACCTACAACCAAGACTACTTTATCCATCAAGGCTAACATTTAAAATAGAAGGAGAAATAAAGAGCTTTCCAGACAAAAAGACCCTTAAGGAATCCATTAAAACCAAACCAATTCTGCAAAAGATGCTAAGGGGCTTGTTGTGAACAGATCAAAGAGGGAAAAGAATATAGCAAAAGAAGAATACAGCTTTAAAGAACAACATGGCAAAAAACAACTACATATCAATAATAACCTTATATGTAAATGGATTAAATGACCCAAACAAAAGACATAGGGTAGCTGCATGGATAAAGAAACAGGACCCATACATATGCTGTCTACAAAAGACACATCTTAAAAAAAAAGATGCACACAGACTGAAGGTAAAAACATACATAAAGCTGACTTTAATGGATATATAGAGTGAAATGAAAAGCAATACTATAATATTAAGGGATTTCAATACCCCACTAAGATTACTGGATAGATCCTCAAGAAAGAATATTAACAAAGAAACAGCAGACTTAAAGGATACACTAGATAAACTCAATTTAATAGCTATCTTCAGAAATTTTAACACTAAAGCAATAAAATATACAGTTTTTTCAAGTGCTAATGGTACATTCTCTAGGATAAACCCCTTAGAAACAACAAATTTAAGAAGATTGAAAGCATATCAAAAGTTTTCTCTGATCAAAATGGCATGAAACTAGAAATTAACCACAAAATAAAAACTGAAAAGTACTGAAACACTTAGAAACTAAATAGCATGTTACTAAATAACAAATGGATTATCAATGAGATTATGAAGAAATAAAAAAGTTTCTAAACACCAACGATAATAAGCATACATCAACTAAAAATTTATGGGACACAGCAAAAGCAGTACTAAGAAGGAAGTTCATAGCACTACAAGCATAACATGAGAAGCTAGAAAAAGCTCAAATAAGCAACTTGATCCTGTATCTAAAAGAACTAGAAAAACAACAGCAAATAAAGACCAGGAGTAGCGGAAGAAAGGAAATAATAAAGATCAGAGCAGAAATAAATGACATAGAGGCTAAGAAAACAATACAGAGGATCAATGAAAGCAGGAGCTGGTTCTTTGAAAAGGTAAACAATATCGATGAACCTTTAACTAGACTAACCAAGAAAAAAAGAGAGAGGACTCAAATAAATAAAATTAGAAACGAGAGTGGAGAAAAAACAACTGACACAACAGAAATACAAAGTATTGTAAGAAAATACTATGAAGAACTCTATGCCAAAAAATTAGACAAACTTGGTAAAATGGACAAATTTCTTGGATCACATAATCTTCCAAAAATCAATCTGGAAGAATCAGAACACCTAGACAGGCCAATTACAACAAATGAGATCGAAACAGTTTTCAATAATCTCCCAACAAAGAAAAGTCTGGGCCTGATGGCTTCACAAGTGAATACTACAAAAAATTCAAAGAAGAACTAAAACCTATCCTTCTCAAGCTATTTCAAAAAATTCAAGAGGAAGGAAGACTTCCAAACTGCTTTTATGAGGCCACAATAATTCCGATCCCAAAACCAGGAAAAGAGAACACAAAGAAAGAAAATTATAGGCCAATATCCCTGATGAATTTAGATGCTAAAATTCTCAACAAAATATTAGCCAACCAGATCCAGCAATATATGAAAAAAATCATACACCATGATCAAGTGGGATTTATTCTGGAGAGGAAAAGCTGGTTCAATATTCTCAAATCCATCAATGTGATTCATCACATAAACAAAAGGAAGGAGAAAAATAACATGATAATTTCAATAGATGCAGCCTGACCTGTGGTGGCGCAGTGGATAAAGCGTTGACCTGGGAACACTGACGTCGCCAGTTCAAAACCCTGCACTGGTCTGGTCAAGGCACATATGGAAGTTGATGCTTCCAGCTCCTCACCCCTTTCTTCTTTCTCTCTCTTTCTCTCACTCTGTGTCTCCTCTCTAAAATGAATAAAATAAAAAAATAAATAAATATCAATAGATGCAGAAAAAACATTTGATAAAATCCAGCATCCATTCATGATCAAAACTTTCAGTACAGAGGGAATACAGGGAACATACCTTAACATGATAGAGGTCATCTATGACAAACCCACAGCAAACATCATACTAAATGGACAAAAATTAAAAGCAATCCCTTTAAGATCAGGAGTCAGGCAAGGGTGCCCCCTTTCACCACTCTTCTTCAACATAGTTCTGGAAGTCTTAGACAAAGCAATCAGACAAGAAGAAGAAATAAAAGGCATCCAAATTAGAAAGGAAGAAGTAAAACTGTCATTATTTGCGGATGATGTGATATTGTATATAGAAAACCCTAAAGTCTCAGTCAAAAAACTACTGGACCTAATAAATGAATTTAGCAAGGTGGCAGGATACAAAATTAATACTCAGAAATCAGAGGCATTTTTATATACCAACAATGAATTGTCAGCAAAAGAAATTAAGGAAACAATCTCCTTCACTATTGCAACCAAGAAAATAAAGTACCTAGGAATAAATTTAATCAAGGAGGTTAAGGACTTGTACTCGAAAAATTATAAAACATCGATAAAAGAAATCAAGGAAGATACAAACAAGTGGAAGCATATACTGTGCTCATGGTTCGGAAGAATAAACATCATTAAAATGTCTATATTGCCCAAAGCAATTTATAAATTCAATGCAATACCAATTAAAATACCAATGACATACTTTAAAGATATAAAACACATATTCCATAAATTTTTATGAAACCAAAAAAGAACACAAATAACCTCAGCAATCTTAAAAAGAAATAATAAAGCAGGAGGTATCACTCTTCTGGATATCAAGGTATTAACTACAAGGCCATTATACTCAAAACAGTCTGGTAGTAGCATAAGAACAGGCACATAGATCAATGGAACAGAACAGAGAACCCAGAAATAAACCTACACTTTTATGGACAACTGATATTTGACAAAGGAGGAAAGAGCCTAGAATGGAGTAAAGACAGCCTCTTTAACAAATGGTGTTGGGAAAATTGGACTTCTACCTGTTAAAAAATGAAACTAGACTATCAACTTACACCATTCACAAAAACAAACTCAAAATGGATAAAAGACTTAAATGTAAGCCGTGAAACCATTAGCATCTTAGTAAAAAAACATAGACAGCAGGCTCTCCAACATATGTGGCCGTAATATATTTGCCGATTTATCTCCATGGGCAAATGAAATAAAAGGCAAGATAAACAAATGGGACTAATTAAACTAAAAAGTTTTTGCACAGCTGAAGACAATAAGAACAGAATAAAAAGAAAAACCACACAATGGGAGAACATATTTGACAAAACATCTAATAAGGGGTTAATAACCAAAATTTATGAAGAACTTATAAAACTCAACACCAGGAACACAAACTATCTAATCAAAATATGGGCAAAAGAAATGAATAGAAATTTCTCCAAAGAGAACATACAGATGGCCAATAGGCAAATGAAAAAATGCTCAACATCACTAATCATTAGAGAAATGCAAATTAAAACCACAATGACATATCAGCTCACACCAGTCAGAATGGCGCTCATCAGCAAAACAACACAGAATAAGTGGTGGCGAGGATGTGGAGAAAAGGAACACTTCTGCACTGCTGGTGGGAATGCAGACTGGTGCAGCCACTGTGGAAAACAGTATGGAGATTCCTCAAAAAATTAAAAGTCGAACTGCCTTTTGACCCAGCTATCCCACTTATAGGAATATACTCTAATAACACCATAGCACTGTTCGTAAAGAAAAATGCACCCCCATGTTCATGGCAGCATTGTTCACAATAGCGAAGATCTGGAAACAGCCCAAGTGTCCGTCAGAGGACGAGTGGATTAAAAAGCTTTGGTACATATATACTATGGAATACTACTCATCCATAAGAAATGATGACATCGGATCATTTGTAACAACATGGATGGACCTTGATAACATTATACTGAGTGAAGTAAGTAAATCAGAAAACACTAAAGACTATATGAGTCCATACATAGATGGGACATAAAAATGAGACTCAGAGACATGGATAGAGTGTACTGGCTAACCATGGAGAGGGGGAGGTTAGGGAGAGGGCTGGGTGAGGGGAGGGGCACAAATAAAATCAGAAGGTGACGGAGGACAACTTGACTTTGGCTGATGGGTACACAATATAATCAAATGTCAAAATAACCTGGATATATTTTCTCTGAACATATGTGCCCTGATTTATCAATGTCACCCCATTAATATTAATAAAGATAAATGAATTAATTTAAAAAAATAAGAAAAAAATGTAGTAATGCAAGAACTCAGTGAAGAGATGGTGAATCAACAGACAATGACATGAGTTAGCAGAGCACAGAAAAGAAATAAAAAAAATATGTCATTTCAGAAAAGAAGACAAAATTGAAAGAAATACAAGGGACAATAGGTACAAAGAAACATAATAAGAAAATAAAAACTCATGAAAATAAATGAAAACCAAACATGTTTTAAAAAGGATTAGAACAGAATGATAAATAAGGAAAACAGGCAAAGTACATTTAACATAAGCACAATTGTAACCCCTGAAGAAAATTAAAATGATGACCAAAACATATAATAAATTATAAAGAATAAAAGGCATAATCTCATAAACTACACTAAGACTTGAATTTCTGTTTTACATGGGCACTCTGTATTGTAAAATTGTCTCTGAACTTTCAACATCATTACATACCATGAGAAAGTTATTAAACTTTAAAGCTAAAGAAAATCTTTTTGTTAAGTATGCAAAGCACCAAGTCAGTGTAAGGTAGGAACGACATGTAACTTATTATCACCAGGATACTTCTGATGATAAAAGGGGATGAGATAAATGTCATGATGCAATGAGATGTTGAGATAGGCATATGGCAAGACTACCTTGGACAATTCAAGACCTGTAATCACTCGACCTTAAGAAAAAAACATTAGCCTGCTAATAAGAGACAAAGAACATCGAACATGTTAGAATTCAAAGAAACATACTTTCCCAAATACTTCTTAAATAAAGTATTAGAGGATGACTTCAGCAAATAAGGAATAGTTTGGGAAATTACGGTGGAAATCTTCACTGTTGGTTAGCGATAAAAATATTTAAATGAAGAACTAATATACAAACAGATGTGGGGACTGGAATGAAAAGAAAAGTATCGAATATTGTATGCCTTGATAATGCAGAACTACCAGTAATATCAAAAATTGGGAAGAAAAGGAGAAAAAAGTGGGGGGTAGAGTGAGTTTACTAATTCCATTACCTATGACAGCTGGGAATGGAAGGATATCATTTAAAGAAAACAAACGAAGTCAATAAGCTAAGAACTGTATGATTCTATACATAGATGGGACACAAAATTGAGACTCATGGACATAGATAAAAGGGCAGTGGTTACCAGGGAGAGGGGAAGTGAAGAAATGGAGGGGGTAGTGGGAAGGGGAGAGAGGGGCTTAAAGAGAAACAAAATACTGTATAGAGTGACAGAGGATGATTTGAATTTGGGTGATCGGTATATAGCATAATCGACTTGTCCAAATGACATGGAGATGTTTTCTCTAAATCTATGTACTCTGGTTGACCAATGTCACCTTGTTAAATTTAATTGTCTAAATAAATAAATAAATTTTAAAAACATTTTAAACTAAACACTAAATAATATAATTGACTGAAACTAAATGGTGGAAGATAGAGAAAGGAAGGGGTAGAAGATGAAATGTAATAAACTGACCAGTTTATGGCAGAAGACTAAAAGTCTACCTGCCTCACAGATATGTTGAATATACCACAAGGAGGACCTGATGGAGCAGACATAGCCTTTATTACTTACACATAGGAAGGTCCAATGACGGCCAGTCAGGCCAGCAAGATCCACAGCTGACCACACTGGTGGTACTGCTTGTAAAGCAGTTAGACAACAGTGGCACAAAACCAAAGGCAGGGCATGCAGGACTGGATTGAGAGACCTTCTTCAAGGTCTATTTGTTTCTTAGCAGAACATGATGCATATTCGAGAGCAGACAGCCCAGACCTTGGGTGATCTGCCAGAAGCTGTGGAAGGGTCCTGTCCAGCATTAACACTATGCTTGCATTTAGGACAACATGAATGGACCTAGAAAAGATTGTGCTAAGTGGAACAAGACAGACCAAGAAAGATAAATACCATATGATTTCACTTATATTTGGCACCTAAAAAAACAAAATAAATAAAACAGAAACAAATTGATAGAGAAAACAAACTGATGGTTCCCAAAGGGAAGGAAGTTTGGGGGATGGGTGAAAAAGGTTGAAGGATTAAGAAATACAAATTGTGAGTTATAAAAATACTCTCTGGGAAGCAAAGTACAGCATAAGGAATGTTGTGAATAATACTTGGATAACTATGTATGGTGTTAGATGGGTCCTAGAATTATCAGGGTAATGGTTTTGTATAGATATATAAATGTCTAACTGCTATGTTGTACACCTGAAACTCATATAATATTTTAAGTCAACTATAATTGAAAGAAAATTTTAACAATCCTATATACAAGCGGAAGTAAACTTTAACAAAGCAAACACAGTAAAATTTCTTTAAAGACTATTAAAGAATTCTTCAAAACATAAGAAAAACTTACCCCCATAGAAAAAAAGAACAAAGGACATAAATGGGGTTCACAGAAAAAGAAATTCTTTTATTCATAATAAGAGAAGTAAAAATTATAACTACCCTGAATATGATTTTCACCTACACTGTGAAGAAAACTGTAAAAGTTTTATTATATATTCTATGATGAGACTTTGGGAAAACACTTAAAATAGACTTCTTTTTATATTTTAAAGAAAAGTTTCAGAGTCACAATGAAACTGAACTGAAAGTACAAAGAGTTTTTATATACTCTTGACCCTATGCAGGCACGTGACCTCTCCCACTCTTAATATTCTACACCAGACTGGTACATTTATTACAACAGATAAACCTACCTTGACACATTATTATCACCCAAAGTCCACAGTTTACTTTTGGATTCATTCTTGGCATTGCATATGACATGGGTTTTGAGAAATATATGACAACATGTATGTACTATTATCAGACAAAATAGCTTCATTGTCCTAAAATTTCTCTGTGTTTTGCTTATTCATTCCTCTCCTACAAACCCCTGGCAACCACTGACTGATCTTTTCTGTTTCCATATTTTGCCTTTTTCAGAATTTCATATAATTGGAATCATATAGTATGTAATATTTTCAAATTGGCTTCTTCACTTAATAATGTGCATTTAAAGTTTCTTCATGTGCCTTTCATGACTCAATAGTTCATTTCTTTGGGGGAGGTATTTTTATGGGAGTGTTGTTACAACACTTATAAGAAGACAATATAGCACACCTACAAAGTTTATAAATCATTTGATCTGGCTTTAATGTTGAGGTCAGGTTGGGGAGGGCCGTGTGTGTCAGGTGAAATCCTCTAAGGAGTAGGAGACATGAAGATTTTTCACTATGGGAATGACAGAATTAAATTTGTATTTTTGAGAAGTCAGGTGGTAACAATATATGCAGGCTGTTTTGGATCACAAAAAAGAGTCAGAGTAACTTCATGGGGAAAAGGTCACTTTATTCAACAGGAAATGTGTCTTTGGTAGTTTTATGCACCATAAAAGCAAAATTACAAAGACCTGGTAAGTAATGAATGATGAGAAAATGTAAGTAGTGGATAGAAATTATGAATTTGAGAATTAAAAATTAGGAGAAGCATAAGAAGGTTAACAGAAGAGGAAAAAATTTCAAAATATCTTTAAGGTAAGTGGAAAACCTTGCATGTATGAAGACACTGGAGAGGTATCAGTGAAGGGGAAGAGATTTAAGAACAAGAGAAGACTGGGTATAATCATGGCACTAAGATTTATGTGAGATCAAATGCATTTAAATCTAAAAACACGTGAGAAAACAAATAACATAATCTTTAAGAACTGGCTTTGGAAATAAAAGGAGAGAAAAAATATTGTATTATAAATTCATAGTGGTTCGGGGTTTATTTATTCAAGAGATTCAGATGACATGAAAAATAAAGTTGCAAAACCGAAAACTGCTACTATAGGATGTTTATTGTGTCCTAATTGTTCCAGAATATCGAACACTTGAACTAAAAGGGAATATAATTATATAGCTTGACTTGAAATCATGGAGAAACATCCCATCAAACCAATACCTCCTTAATGTAGACAAAGTTGAGTCAGGCAGTGTTGTGCATTTTGGTGATGAGAATGTGAGAAATACATCCAATGTGAACTACTGATTAGATAAACTACATATATTATGAGATGTTTCTAAACAGAATGACAGAGCAATTCCATCATCCTGTGAAGTATAAGTGCTGTTCTATTTAATCTCCTTGGTTAAAAAAAAAAAGCATTTCCGAGGAGCAAGATGGCGATGGAGTGGGCAGACGTACCAACTTCCAACTCCCAGAACCAAAGTGGATTATAACTTAATTTTAAGAACCATCATCTGGATAAAACAACTTTGAACTAAACTAAGTGGACTCTTCAACCAAGGAACACAGAAGAAGCCACATTGAGACTGGTAGGAATAGCGAAAACGCGAAGAGGGCTGCCCAGCTCCCCGGAGTGAACTGCAGCCGGGAGAGACCCGCATGGCAGGAGGAGAGTTTGGCAGAGAGGGAGGGACCTGGGTCCCAGGAACCAAGCCCCAGACTGCAGTCGCAGAGCCTAGTAGAGTCGTTTGGACAGTATTGAGCTATGAAACAAGTGAGGATACTATTTGTGAGAAAGAGAGAGTTTTCTCAGACCCAAAATTCTTTTTAAAGGACAGCGCAGAAAACCTCTCTCACAACCACACACCCAGGGCTCCGGGGAACGGGGACAAAGGAGAGGACCAGAGCAGCGGGAAGAGAGTGTGGACTGAAGGCAAGGGACAAACACTCTGAGGGACGGCCACCCTAACCCCTGGGCTAAGTCACTTCCCTAATCAAAAACGAATATTTCCCCTGGAACTAGCAATACCAGCAAAGGGAGACAGGACACTAGCCAAACAAGCTCTCCAGAGGCAATTAGAGCAGAGCTGCTTAGAAGGAGGGAGCTCCCAGGCCTACAGTATGGAGTGTTAGGGCACTTCCTACTCTACTGAGGGTTGCTGAAGGGATGGTGGCAGCGGGACGCTGAAACGCAGTTCTGTCGGCGTGGATGGAGGCCCAGCTGGTGTGAACTCGGTCTAGCCAGCAGGGGCAGAAGGGGACGCGCAAAAGTGGTTCTGCAGCTATGGGCCCGCCTGTAACACCACAGGCAGGGGAAAAGAGGGAGGCCAGGAACAGGCAGATATCTGCTCTGCATCCTGCGCAAGCTGGCCCTGACTGCGGGAACAGGGCTAGGACCAGGGACGGGCGGGGGCTCATGGCTGAGCTAATGCCAGCAGCCCCGCCCTGCCAGAGAAACTGTGGTTTGCCATCCTGCATGCACGAGTTGGCTCTGAATGTGAGGGTGGGAGGTGGGGCAGGGTAGATCCCAGGAAGAGCGGAAGTTCCCAGCTGAGCACTCGCGAGCAGCCACACCCAGCCTGATAAACCTTGGTTTGCGATCCTGCACAGGAGGGCCCTGGCCTCTAGGGTGGGGCTAAAGCTCCGGACGGGCAAAGGATCACAGCTAAGAGTACGTCAGAAGCCCCGCCCAACCCGAGAAACTGTGGCGAGCAAGCTCTGACTGCGGGTGCTGGGCGGAAGCCCGAAATCAGGCTGGGTCTGCAGCTGAGCAAAGGTGCTCACCTCTACACTTGGTGCTGAGGCTTGTGGCTTGAGTGACAGCCCCTCCCATGGAGGAGGGGCAGAAATCACGGCAACAGCCATAGTGGGCCAGTGCTGCAACACCCATACTCAACAGCCCTAGGCAGCAGCAGAGAGGGTGGCGGACCTGCAGACAGATCACACCTAGAGAACACAAAGGCAACACCTACTGGACTCCAGTGGCCACAACTTGCTTATACACAGACAAAATGAGCAGGCAGAGGAATGCAAACCAAATAAATCAAGAGAAATCCCCAGAGAAGAACCTGAATGAACCAGATATAACCAAATTACCAGAAGCAGAATTTAGAATAATAATATTTAGGATGTCCAAAGAAATTAGAGCAACAATGGATAGTCACTATAAACACCTAAATAAAGAGATAACAAGTACAAAAAAAGAAATTAAAATAATAAAGAAGAATCAAACAGAAATGACAAATACAGTATCAGAACTGAAGACCACAATGGAAGGAATTAAAAGCAGGATGAATCACGCTGAGAATCGAATCAGCAAGTTAGAGGACACAATAAGCAATGGCACAGAAGCAGAGAAGAAAAAGAGACTCAAAAAATGTGAGGAAACTCTAAGGGAGCTCTGTGACAACATGAAGAGAAACAACATTTGCATCATAGGGGTGCCTGAAGAAGAGGAGAAAGAACAGAAAATAGAAACTTTGCTCAATCAAATCATAGCAGAAAACTTTCCTAAATTAAGGCAGGGAAACATTCCACACGTTCAAGAAGCACACAGAACTCCATTAAAGAGAAACCCAAAGAAATCTACACCAAGACACATTATAGTTAAAATAACAAAGCTAAGAGATAAAGAGAATATTTTAAAAGCTGCTAGAGAAATAAAGGCTATAACCTACAAAGGAGCCCCCATAAGGCTGACATTTGACTTCTCAACAGAAACACTTGAGGCCAGAAGAGACAGGCAAGATATAATCAAAGTAATGCAGAACAAGAACCTACAACCAAGACTACTCTATCCAGCAATGCTAAAATTTAAAATTGAAGGAGAAATAAAGAGCTTCTGAGACAAAAAAAAGCCTCAAGGAATTCACTAAAACCAAACCAATTCTGGAAGAGATACTAAGGGGCCTGTTGTGAACAATTCAAAGGGAGGAAAGCATATAGCAAAAGAAAAATACAACTTTAAAAAATAAAACAGAAATAAACAACTACATATCAATAATAACCTTAAATGTAAATGGATTAAATGATCCAATCAAAAGACATAGGGTAGCTGCGTGGATAAAGAAACAGGACCCATACATATGCTGTCTACAAGAGACACACCTTAAAACAAAAGATGCACATAGACTGAAGGTAAAAGTATGGAAAAAAATATTTCATGCAAATGAAAATGAAATCAAGGAAGATAAAAAGAAGTGGAAGCATATACTGTGCTCATGGCTAGAAAGAATAAACATCATTAAAATGTCTATATTACCCAAAGCAGTTTATATATTCAATGCAATACCAATTAAAATACCAATAACATACTTCAAAGATATAGAACACATATTCCAAAAATTTATATGGAACCAAAAAAGAACACGAATAGCCTCAGCAATCTTAGAAAGAAAAAATAAAGCAGGAGGTATCACTCTTCTGGAAATTAAGGTTTACTACAAGGCCATTATACTCAAGACAGCCTGGTACTGGCATAAGTACATGCACATAGTACAATGGAACAGAACAGAGAACCCAGAAATAAACCCACACCTTTATGGACAACTGATATTTTACAAAGGAGGAAAGAACATGCAATGGAGTAAAGACAGCCTCTTTAACAAATGGTGTTGGGAAAATTGGACATCTATTTGCAAAAAAATGAAACTAGATCATCAACTTACACCATTCACAAAAACAAACTCAAAATGGTTAAAACACTTAAACGTAAGCCGTGAAACCATAAGCATCTTAGAAGAAAACCTAGGCAGCAAGCTCTCTGACATCTGTAGTAGCAATATATATGCCGATTTATCTCCACAGGCAAATGAAATAAAAGGCAAGATAAACAAATGGGTCTTTATCAAACTAAAAAGTTTTTCCACAGTTAAAGACAATAGGAACAGAATAAAAAGACAAACCACACAATGGGAGAACATATTTGACAAAACATCTGATATGGGGTTAATAACCAAAATTTATGAAGAACTTATAAAACTCAACACCAGGAACACAAACAATCCAATCAGAAAATGGGCAAAAGAAATGAATAGAAATTTCTCTAATGAGGACATGCAGATGGCCATTTGGCATATGAAAAAATGCTCAACATCACTAATCATTAGAGAAATGCAAATTAAAACCACAATGAGATATCACCTCACACCAGTCAGAATGGCACTCATCAGCAAAACAACACAGAATAAGTGCTGGCGAGGATGTGGAGAAAAGGGAACCCTCCTGCACTGCTGGTGGGAATGCAGACTGGTGCAGCCATTGTGGAAAACAGTATGGAGATGCCTCAAAAAATTAAAAATCGAACTGCCTTTTGACCCAGCTATCCCACTTATAGGAATATACCCTAAGAACACCATAGCACTGTTTGAAAAGAAGAAATTTGCCCCCATGTTTGTGGCAGCATTGTTCACAATAGCGAAGATCTGAAAACAGCTCAAGTGTCCATCAGAGGACGAATGGATTAAAGTGAAGTGGTTATCAGGTGTAATGGAACATGGGGAAGGGGTAAGGGGATGTGGGGCGTTGGGATGGGGAGGGGGCGATGGGTGTAAAGAGGGACATATATAAGGTAACAGAAAATGATTTGACTTTGGGTGACGGGTACACAACATAATCATCATTTCAAATGCTATAGAAATGTTCACCTGAAACCTATGTACTCTTATTATCAATGTCTCCCTGTTAAAGTTAATTTTCTAAATAAAATTTAAAAAAGGGGGGAAAAAAAGCCTTGGTACATATATACTATGGAATACTACTCAGCCATAAGAAATGATGACATCGGATCATTTACAACAAAATGGATGGACCTTGATAACATTATACGGAGTGAAATAAGTAAGTCAGAAAAAAAACTGAGAACAGCATGATTTCATACATAGGTGGGACATAAAAGTGAGACTATGAGTCATGGACAAGAGAGTGGTGGTTACGGGGTGGGGGGAGGGAGTGGAGGGTGGGATGGGGAGGGTAGGAGGGGCACAGAGAAAACTAGTCAGAAGGTGACAGAGGACAATTTGACTTTGGGTGATGGGTATGCAACATAATTGAATGATAAGATAACCTGGAGATGTTTTCATTGTACATATGTACCCTGATTTATTGGTGTCACCCCATTAAAATTAATATTAATAAAAAAAGCATTTCCTATTTGTTTCCCTTTTGTTTGTTTGTTTGTTTCTGGTAACACCTTTTTAATAGGTCAAACACCTTTTTAATAGCAAAGTCCTCGTGCACAAATCTTTTGCTCTCCAAGTACATGGGAGCTGTTCTAAACTGGTAGGGTACAGAATCAATGATGTACTTTCAGAATTGCAGAAATGACCTCAGCATTTCAAGCATGCCAAGCTCCATTATATTCCTCCTTAGAATAATTCATATCCGCCAACCAACTAAAGCAGTGGTTCTTAACCTGGGTTCTATCGAACCCTAGGGGTTTGATGAGCCGGTCTCAGGGGATCGGAGAAGCCTCTGCCGTGGAGGCCAGAATAAAATAATACCGTAATTTGTTGTGAGTTCATGCACTTTGTTGGTTTTGTTCTTTGAGCAAGGTGATGTTCATGCATGGCTCATTTTGTGTACCAGTAAAAAAACATATACCTATGTCTTGAATTTGGGGGAAAAAATCATATTTTATTTATCACTAAAGAATTGTTCGATGAATGCACATATGGAACTGGTGGGTTCGGTACCTCAAAAAAGGTTAAGAACCACTGAAGTAAAGGGAGGATATAGTTCTCAAAAGTATTGAACAGAATGGATCGTGTAAGTAGACAGCAGAAGAAAACCCAATCTCTCCAGTTTGCTAACCAATCTGGTTTTCCCACAGGCTAATAAATGTGTTGGTTTCCAGTCAGGCTCAGGAGACTTCTGTCCTCCTGGTCCGTGCTGTGTTGAGAGAACCACACATCAGGTTTTAGAAATCTCTCCTCTTTTTCCAGACAGTGCTGGTCTTCCTCCATCTCCTGTTGCTGGAGGATCAGCCTCTTCTCCATAAGGTGTGTCGGCAATACCTTCTCAATTTCTCGCTACAGATCCAGCACTGCGAAGTCCTCCACACAGGGTTGTCACATTGCTCTCTCCTGTGGCTTGTGATTCCATGAGTCTGTTTGGTCTAAAATATATGACTGCCTGCCCCTGGAGAATGCTGCCAGCCATGTCTATGATACAATGTGAGCCAGGGTGGCCAGAGACCTGGTAATGATTGGTCTATACCATATGCTCTGGGCTGGGATAAAATCTTTCCCTTGACCTCAGACCAGGATAAACAAGTTTGTCCAGGTCCTCTGGAGTCCCAGGACATTGTACACTGTCTTCTGGACTCCATCCTCACCTGCTTTCTGTGCTGAACTTTCTCCTCCTCCAGGATTGTGCAGAGCTGAGCTTTGAACTCAGTCAATCAGGGCCTCCTGCTAAGGTCAGAGACCCAGCATTTTCTTATTTTGTTACAATGCTGTACAAAGTAGAAGGACAATTTGAAGGCATTGGCGATCTTATCCCATTCTCAATTTGACTGATTACATCATTGTTCTTCACTCCTTGAAAAGGCTTCACACCATTTATCAGTATCTCCCACATACCTACATCAAACATCTACACATCACTAGTTGAGGTAAAATGCCAGAAGTTGATTTATTCTGGAGCCATCCATCTAACATGTAATTTTTCTTTAGAAGATTTGTAGTTAAGTACTGCCTTCCATATATAAGGATAATCTAAAGTCTTCTAATTACGTGTATTCATTTGAAGATCCCAGAACATTCCCAGCAGCAAAGTCCCCGTGCACAAATCTTTTGCTCTCCAAGTACATGAGAGCTGTACTAAACTGGTAGGGTACAGAATCAATGATGTACTTTCAGAATTGCAGAAATGACCTCAGCATTTCAAGCATGCCAAGCTCCATCATGATCCAGACAGGGTTCTTAGAGATGACTCCAATCAGCTTCATGATGTAACAGCAGTCAGACTAACCCATCGTGAAGGTTGCTTGAAGGAATTTCTCTCTCACGCTATCAGAATACAATTTTTACATGTTATAATTGCAGTCACCAAAGCTGAATTATCTAGGCTTATGTAAGCACTTTGATGTACATCTTCAAATTGGCCTTATTCAATACAACATCCAAGCTCTCTTCTTTCTTTTTGAAGCTCATAGTCCCTGGTTGAGAGCATGGGCTAAACATCCATAGTTGTTGTTTCTGACATGAGACTTTCTGTATCCCCATGCCCTGCTTTTCACTATTGACCAGCTTTGGTATTAATGCCAAAGCCTTTTTGCCTTCTTTCTGGGGTTTGAAGATAAAAGACTGCGTGGCTCTATTCACCATATTCTAGGCAGTGGTTAGGGATAGTGCTGTTACTGTCAGAAGCTTAGACGTGCCCACTATTTTTAGTGATAGCATTTCTTTTCTGTCCTTGTTTTCACCATTTAAATACTGAGTGGTCTGTACTTGACTGAAGATGGCCAGATGTATGGGATTGTAGTCTTTGCCTGTGAGGTAACCAGTGGCTTCCCTGGGCCATCGCCAGCTCCACCAAAACAATCAGCTTGAACCAAGAGCGCACTGGAAGTATTACTTATCAAATCTGTACACAGGGGAGAGAACCTCAGTGGATTTCAGAACACTTTCTTTTCTATTAAGACTGGAAAACTGTCTAAATGTTTGTTAGATCAGCTTTCTCAGTGTTTTGTTCTTAACTGTACCCAGTAAACTTCAACACTTCAAACTAATGTCTTTTCCTTTTTTATTTTTAATTAAATGTACTGGGGGAGACACTAGCTGACATAACTATACAGGTACCAGGTGCCCAACTCTACAAAAAATCTCTGTATTCCATATTGTGTGTTCACACCCTAAGTCTTCATCCTTTCCCCTCATACTGGAGAAGCCCATGTCCTAGTGGAGTCAGTGGCCCTCCTCGGACCACAGGTCAGTGAGCCAAAACCTCAGGCAGGCAATGCACTTTAGTTTGTGACTGTCCGCTATTTTCTGAATGATGACACTCACATCAGTAGCATCTCCATGCCTGATAATACTGGCCCAAGTGCTTTACTCCCTGTTGCTTTCAAAATAAACAAAGACCTTTAGCAGCAGTGGCTGTGGACCTGCGCCATTTTTTTCTCCATCTACATGCACTGCGTGCAGGTCAAGTCACATTAAACAGCATACACAGATACAGTAGACAGATTATAGTGGGAAACAATTGTTTTCATCATTTCTTGTTGTATGAGGTTTTAAACTTTTCTACATATTTCTGCATCGCTGATTCCAAATCTGAAATTCATTTTTCGGTGCATGCCCTACTTTTTATGCAATTTTAATTTCTTTTCTTAAAGTTAATGGCATGCATTGGTTTAAATTGGAGTTAAAGGGCAATGACTCTTGGATTGAACATAACCACAAGGCAATTAATGTTTTAAAAATACCACTTTTACATAATTATAGTTGTTTTTAAATGTAAAAAATTATTATCTGATAAAAACACCCTCTTATTTTGTTTTAAGATTGAATCATGGCTTCTTCGAGTAGGCGTAAATGTAAGAATAGTCCTGATACCTTCTGTTATATATGTGGCTGTTACACACTTCAACGTCAAAGGTACAATATTTCATCATTTGTGACATGTGCATATATTGCCTATTTTCAAGTTCCCCTTGATGATCAAGACAAGAATTGGGCTACTCATATTGTGTGTCATCATTGTGAGGAAATGTTTTGTGACTGGACAAAAGGAAAATGAAAAGGAATGCCTTTTGGTATTCCATGGTTTGGCATGAACCTAAGGTCCACAGCAGAGACTCATTTCTGTCTGATCCATACAAAGGGCTTCAGCAATACAACCTATCCCACACTGAGACACTCCCAGTTCCAGTTTTCAATGGTTTTATTTCTTCTAAGGATAAAGAAAGTGAACATGGTGATCAAGTGTACTTTGATAAGATGCATGAGGAAATGGTTGTAGAATCTGAAGGGTCTTCTTCTGATGCCAAGCAGTCATTAACCCCTCAGCAGTTTAGCCAACCCGAATTGAATGACTTAGTAAGAGATTTGGTCCTATCAAAGAAAGCACCTGAGTTCTTAGCCTCCAAGCTTCAAGAAAAGAATGTACTTCACTGGTCAGCTAAAGTATCCCATTTCAGGAGGCATGAACAAATTTTTGTGGACTTTTTTTCCAAAGACAAACACTTTGTTTACTGTCATGCTATCAGTAGTCTTCTCAGCCAGCTAGGTGTTGCCAGTTAAAGTCCAACAGAATGGCAGCTATTTCTTGACAGCTCTAAATGGAGTCTGAAATGTGTTCTTCTACACAACAGTAATGTTTAGGCAGCAGTTCCAATTTGTTATTCAACTCATCTGCGAGAAAATTATAATGGCATAAATATTGTCCTCAACTTACTGAAGTATGAGGAGCATAACTGGATCGTTTGTGTGGATTTTAAAATGGTAAATTTCCTGCTAGAACAACAGAGATGTTTCACCAAGTATCCTTGCTTTCTGTGTTTGTGGAACAGCCGAGCTCAGGAGAAACACTGGACACAGAAGGAGAGGCCAAAACGTGAAGCTCTGGAAGTAAGGATGCAAAATATTGTGAATGAACCTATAGTTAATCGAGACAAGATCATTTTCCCCCCACTTCACATCAAACTTGGCTTAATAAACCAGTTTATTCAGGCTTTGAAAAGAGAAAGTGAATGCTTTCAACATATTATTTCTGTTTTTTCTGCCTTTTCTTTCGAGAAGATAAAAGCAGGTGTATTCAATGGACCTCAAATTTGAACCCTCATATGTGATGAAGAATTTGCCAGGAAAATAAATGAAGAGGTGAAAGCAGCATGACTGTCTTTTGTGGCAGTTACAGAGAACTTTCTTGGCAACAAAAAAGGAGAAAACTATGAACTTCCGGTTCAAAGGATGCTGTTGGCTTTCCGTGACATTGGATGTAACATGAGTGTTAAGATTCACTTCCTGAACAGTCACCTTGATAAGTTTCCCGAAAATCTTGGAGCTGTAAGTGATGAGCAGGGAGAATGCTTTCATCAAGATCTGAAGATGTTGGAAGAGCATTATCAGGGAGAATGGGACAGAAATATGAAGGTAGATTACTGCTGAAGCATCAAACGAGATTGTCCTCAACAAGTACACAAACACAAGAACTGCAAACGCAAATTTTTGCCTGAATAAAATTTTAATATGTTTTGCTCAAATTTTATGATTAAAATAAGTGTTTTAATATGTTTTATTTTGAAATTATAGACAAATTCTGATGCAATCATATATTTTAGTGTATTTACTGCATTGTATAAATTATTATATTTTCACAAAGATGATGCCTAAGAAGACATTCTACTTTATTATGTTAAACTAAATGTTGAAAATTTTACAATAATATGAAAACTTAAAATCTTGAATCGCAAAATAACTGTAGCTTACAGAGAAAAACTAATGTCAGAATTTAGATCAGGACAGTTGAGTAGGTAAGAACAAGTGTTTTTGTGGATGCAACAAAAATTTTGTTCTCCAGTGTTATGTGTGTCTGCTATATGTACCGTAACTTTCATTTTTAAAGCAAGAGTGATCTCAGTCCCATCATCATCGTGATAAGTAATAATTATTCACTACATATCATCAGTTTATTAGTGATAAGAACATGGGCAGTTAGACATTTTGGAAGTACAATTATTAAAGTTTATATTTTAAAGTCAACAAGGATTAAGTAATTGAAAGCTTCATTTCCAATTCTTCTATTCTTGTAATGGAAGAAATAAGCCCATTATAAATCACTGTTATAATGAGAGGGGTTCACTGAACCAGTCAACAGTTCTTGTGAATAGAAGGTCTTCCTGACAGGGTGGTATTAGTGGCCACCTACATAAATTCAGACATCTGTCCAATAACCTATATAATGTCAGATTCCATTACTTTTTTCCTCAGAAGTCCCAAATGCACATTTTTCTTTTAATTAGATGCCAGTTTTTATTTATCTTTACTTTTTAAATATATTTATATTGAATTAATTTGGGTTACAGTGGTTATTTAAATAGGTCTTATGTGTATAATTCCATGATACCAAACATAGTCCAGTCTCCTTCTGTTACCATTTATTCCTCTTTTAGCCTCTTCTTCTTGCCCCATCCTTTTTTACTCTGGTTGTCACCATACTGATGTCTGAGTCTGAGTTTTTTCTTAATCCCTTCACTTATTTCACTCAGCAAACCCTTCATTCATATCTGTCAGTCTGTTCTCTGTATCTATGAATCTGTTTCTTTTTTATTTGTTTTGTTCATTAGATTTCACATATAAGTGAAACAATATTGTATCTGACTTCCTCTGACTGGCATATTTCACTTCACATAATACCATTGAGGCCCACCCATGCTGTCACAAAAGGTAAAATTTTCCTTCTTTTATATAGGTGAGTGGTATTCCATTGTGTAAATGTACCACAGCTGTTTATCCACTCATGTATTGATGGACACTTGGGGTGCTTGCATTTCCTTGCTATTATAAATAACACTGCAATGAACCTAGGGGTGCATATGTTCTTTCCAATCAGTGTTTTGGGTTTCTTTGGATGTATTCCCAGAAGTGGAATTGCTGGGTCATAAGGCAGTTCCAAATTTAATTTTCTGAGGACCCTCCATACTGTTTTCCACAGTGGCTGCACCAGTCTGCATTCTTACCAACAGTGCACGAGGGTTCTCCTTTCTCCACATCCTCATCAACACTTGTTTGTTGATTTATTGATGATAGTCAACCTGACAGGTATGAAATGATATTTCATTGTGGTTTTAATTTGCATTTCTCTGATGATTAGTGATGTTGAGCATTTTCTTATATGTCTATTGGCCATCTGTATGTCCTCTTTAGAGAAGTATCTATTCAGGTCCCTTGCCCATTATTTAATTGAATGTTTATTTTTTGGTGTTGAGTTGTTTGAATTCTTTATAAATTTTACATATTAGCCCCTTATCAGATACGTCACGGGCAAATATGTTCTCCCATTCAGTAGGTTGTATTTTCATTTTGTTGATGGTTTCCTTTGCTGTGCAAAAATGTTTTAGTTTATATACTCCCATTTGTTTATTTTTTTCTTTTCTTTTCCTTGTCCAAGGATATGTATACATACATATAAAATATTGTTATAGAAAATATCTGAGATTTTACTACCTATGTTAGGTTTTAGTCACTGAGTATTACATCTTATAGTATTAAGAATTTATGTCCTAGTGTTGAATTAAAGACCTTATAATTAATTTGTTAGAATTATAGTTTGCTCATAGTTAATAGGGTTAAACTTTATAAAGTTATAATTATATTTATGAAGACTGTCATTTTTAATTCCTAATAAATAACTTCAGTAAGCTTTAAAGTATTAATTTTACAAAAGTATTTTATTATTTATACTGTAAATGGCAATCTTCATATATAATGTAAAAATAAAATCAGATTATCATTATAAATTATTTTAACAAAGGCTGAATTAATACACAGGATTTTAATTTATGAATGCTTCTCCAGGCTTACCCCTAACTTATATACTTATTCAAACTTTGTTCTAGTTCTATTTTCTCATATTTATATTTATTTTATTTTTCAATAAAAATAGTTTATTTTTACATTAATTTAAGCATCTATGACATGTAACACTCATTCCCATTTAGTATTTTTTATAAAATTAAATTTAATGGGGTGACATTGATCAATAAGAGTACATAGGTTTCCAGTAGATATTTCTATAGCATTTGAGTTGTTAATTGTGTTATGTGCCCATCACCCAAAGTGAAATTATTTTTCATCATCGTGCATTTGTCCCTTTTTGCTTCCTCTCCCCCCACCCCCCCCCGCCCCTCTACATTGACAATCCTGAGTCCAGGTACAGTGATTTTATATAAGAAAACTTTTTGACTTGATCTAGTCTATCATTGTCATGAGCTCCATGAGGGGGACATTTTGCTATGCAGTCAGGCTATGATGAGGTATAAGAATGAGTCTTTGGCTGCCAAGAATTCTCTGTGAGAAACAAAACTTAAGCTGAAAAGTAGACAAAAATAGAGGAACCATAGATTATCATATTTTAATTGATAGAAGGGATATACATAAAGGCTCCCAAAGGAGGTAAATGAGGAATAGAACCACTTAAACATGTGAAGGTGGAACAGCATGAATAAATTAATCTGTTCACATTCCTAAATAATTATCACACACAATTATATGCCAATTAATTAATTCAAAATCATTAACAATATGCAAACAAAGCACAAAGAAGCATCATCCCTTAGGACAGTAGAATCATTTAAATGCATGATTCTTTAAGCAAATATACATTTACTAAGTGCCTGATAATGTACACGTGCTATCTCATTCTGAATAGTTCCCCACATACACCTGTGGAGTGGAACTTACAAAGGTCAACAGAGTCCTCGAGGTCATTCAGCTAGTAAGTGTGCAAGCCAAAATTGAAATCCAGATCTGTTTGATATCAAAGCCAATGTTTCTTCCACTATTTACTTTTGTTTTTTTTTTTCAAAACATAAATCAAAGAGGGTCCCTTTACAACAAGGGTTATTTTTTCATTAAATATATCCAACCTGTATCAGATCAATGTTTTCTGAGTGTCATTAATTATATACAGTAAGGTAGATATAAATCACAACTCACACCTTTTAAAACCATCCATCTCTAACAGTAGTATTTTGTGGAGTTCAAGGACAGGCTATTCCCTGTCACTGCAGCTTCTGTCTCTGTTCTCTAAAATTAGTGCAGCTTAGTTGTACAGCATTCATAGTTATAATGGATCAGTGTTTTCATGGGGAAGCATCTCCTATCCTCCTAGACTAGTCACATTTCCTTCTTAAATATACAGGCCTCCTAAACACTACCACAGTGCCATATCCCTCTCCACTGCAGTACTTACCACACTAACAGTTCCACATCTTTTTGAGTATGAGAATTTGATAAATATTTCTTTATAAACTCCATGAGGATAGAGTCTCTTATGTTTTTACCAAATACTAAATCCTCAAATCCTCACATATTGAACCAGGAAAAAGAGCTTAAAATATATATGTTGAATAAATCTAGATATTCACAAATAGTCATAAACATAAGGAGTCCCATTTGTAAATGATGTTATTAGTGAATTTTTCTGCAGGCTGGAATTTCTACTTTCCAGAAGGTAATAGAAATATAAGCACACATGCCACCTAGCACTTCATAGCACCATATGAGATCACTCAAGTCACAGATTATGAAGAAGCCAACCATATGCGACTACACAAGAGAGGGTCAACATTCCTTACAACTGTGGGTTTAAATTATTTTATTTACATAAGGAGGAAAACTAAGAGAATGGAAATTAGAGATGGAGTTATAGAAAAAGCTAAATTTAATGTTAGACATTGTGCAAATTACAAACTGTACTGTGCACCTGCATAGTACATTTATGAAGTTCTTAATATATAAGCCACTAAATAGATAGTGAGTGAATGAATGAAAATCACCCTTGCCATTAGAATAAGTAAAAAAGCCAGGCAAACACAAACTTGTTAAGATTGTTTTCAAAATCACATTGGATCACAGCATAATATTTTGATTTTGACAGGGGCTACTTTTTGTGTGACCTTGGGAATAAAGAGCTATTTGCATAGTTTTTTACTTAGTTCTGGGAAGTAGAGAGATGGCATTTTTATTTGGATCAATATTCATTGTTTCCAACGAACCCACTAGAAACAACGTTCTATAACAAGACAATGTAAAATCTCTTTCATGTCCTATCAAATTCAGATAAATAAGCCTGGAGCAATATCATCAGAATTTTAGAACACAGAATTTATTTGATTATGGGTAGAGTTTGGAATTCCTATATCATTGTGACTAAATGAAGAAGTATAAAAGAGAAAGTAGGGACTGAAAGAAAGTTAAGGAAACAGTTACGTACTTATCCTTTTTTTGGATAAAGTTAAAATCCATAAATATACTTTGCACATATTTATCCAAAAGATGTGAAAACAGAATGTATGTTGCTTAGACAAATCCTTATTATTCAAATTAGATTATTTTACCACTGCAAAGACAGCTTAATGCTTTTATTTATTAAAAATGTTACTAAGCACCTATCATGTGCATATGCTCCGGGTACAGAGAGAAGTAGGACATCTAAGATGCATATGCTGGGGTTTTATACACATATATAGAGTATAATACAATGTTATCTTTTAAAAATATTAACTTCTGCTAAGCACTTACACATACTGTTTGAGTTTCACAACTCTATAGGTATATTTCATTACTTTCCTTGTCTAAGAAACTGAGACTCTGAAAGGCTAAACAACTTGCTCAAATCATTTAGTCATTGAATTGTAAGAGTATGATCTGAACGAACTCAAAGTATATATAACTTCAAAGCCCATTGTTCTTCTCATAAAACCTCATTACCTCCTAATACATGTTTCGAGCAAGAAATAGAAAGCTAGAGAGAGATAGTTTCACCCTGTCTAGAGATGGGATTGAAGAAGATTTCTCTGTGTTTGAAAGATGAATAGATTCTCCCAGAAGAACAAAGACGAGGGCATAAAAGTCCACAGAGGTTGGCTGTGGCTGGGGAAGAGAAAGAAGTAGTTGGGGAAGAGGTGAGGAAGTTTTTTGGACCCAGATTTTGAATGTTCTTAACTGCAATGCTGAAGTATTTGTATCCTCATGACCAATGGGGTGGTGTAGAAAGCTTTTACATAGGAGACTGAAAAGCAGAATTCTTTATATTAGTATATGTTTGAAGAAATACGGCTAAGAATCAAAGCTAGTGAGAGATTGGAGGTCAGGAAACTAGGACAATGAAGAACATGGAGCTAGTTCTAGAGCCACATCCGAGCTGTCATTTACAGGACTGGAGGTCAGCTACATTTGAAGGAGAAAGGAGAAAGAGTAATTTCAAATTTTGTAGCTTGTATTATTTGGATGGGTTGTGTTTTTAACCAAAATAGAGATTTTTGAAGGAGAAGGGATTGGTGCAGAGATTGTTGATAAGATGATGCTCACACTGACGTGCTCGCCTTGGGACATCTGCAAGGTATTCAGGAGAGAAATAGTTAATAAGTGGAAACTGAAGTCTGAAGTTTAGTAGAAAATTCCATACAAGAGCTATGAATAAGAGCCAGGGAAGTCATGGGAGTATATGGGATTGTAGGTAAGAGGGTGTAATTAGACAAGAATAAGACCAAAGATTGCACAAAGTCATGTGTTACTTTAACGCCACACTGTCAGAAACCAAGACTATTTTTTTCACTATTTTAACCTCCAAACCAAGTATAGTATCTGCCTCACAGTAGACGATACTTCTCTTAGATGAAGAGATGAGGAATAAAGAATGAATGAAAGGGAAAGAAGTCAGTAAGGAGCCTGAAGGTAAAAAAAAAAAAAAAGACAAACAAAATAGTTGGAAGTGAAACTGGAGAGTACAGCATTGGTGGACAGAGGGAAGAGAAAGTAAAACATGGGGGCGTGATCAATATATTAAATGCTCAAATTTTATAATTTTTGTTAATTAGCCACTCTATGCACACATGCTAGAATAACCTCTCCTACATTTTATTTTATTTTTCAATTGAATTTATTGCAGAGGCACTGGTTAACAAAATTATACAGGTGTCAGATCCACAATTCTACAACACATCTTCAGTACACTGTACTGGGTTTCACCCTCACTAAATTTTATCTTTAAATCATGTTATCTTTCTCAAAACTCTGAAACATTTCTATAAAAGATAAAATTCAAACATTTCATGTGACAATTAAAATCCTCTATGATCTGGCACTGTCTCAGGTTTTTAGTCATAGTTCTCAGTGTTTTGAATCATCCTTGTATTCATTCATGTCCCTTTTTTCACTCTTTCCCCAAGTCAAAGTTTTACCTAACTCTATTCTCCTTTCCTCTGCCTTTTAAAATTTACCTTTACCTGACCTGTGGTGGCATAGTGGCTAGAGCTTTGACCTGGAACTCTGAGGTCACTGGTTTGAAACACTGGACTTGCCTGTTCAAGGCACATATAATAAGAAAACAACGAACAACTGAAATGAAGCAACTATGGGGTGATACTTCTCACTAACCCCCTTCTCTATGTAAAACCAATGAATAAAATCTTTTAAAATAGGCTCTGACTAGTGGCTCAATGGATAGAGCATCAGCCAGTGCATAGATATCCTGGGTTTGATTCCCAGTCAGGTCACACAGGAGAAGCAACAACCTGCTTCTCCCACCTCTTTCCCTCTTCCATTCTCACAGCCAGTGGCTCAATTGGTTTGAGCATGACCCTGGGCACTGAGGATAGCTCAGTTGGTTGAGCACATCAGCCATAGGCACTAAAAAGAGCTTGCTACTTGAGCACTTGCTCCAGACAGGGGTAGCCTGGTAGATCCTGGACGAGGTGAATGCGGGAATCTGTCTTACTATCTCTTCTCCTCTCACCCAGAATAAACAAATTAATTAATTAATTAATTAATTAATTAATAAGAAAATAAAAATTAAAAAATAAAGTTTAACTTTCCCAGCTTAACTAAAGCTCCATTTCATTCATGAGAGTTTGGTGACTGAGTACACACTTGTGTATCCTTTCACTGAATTTATTCTTGTTTATGTCATTCCATAATATCAGTGTTTTGAGGATTTATAAAAGCATAGAATAACCATGGATTTCTCTTGCTATAAGTCATAGCCAGAGCTTCTTTACACAGGTTTTAGCAATTTCCACAGGGATGTGCCAACTGTGAGCTGCTTATCTTTCTTTGAAGCTCCTTTCCCCAGTGCTCGCAGCTAAAGCAACACTAGAAACAAAAACAAAAATAAACAGAACAAGGCGCATGAAAAACATTTTCTTCACATCTTAGGTTTCTTCTTGTCATTATGCGGAATAAGTAAACTTGCCATTATTTTTAAAAATCCTTTCTACTGACTTATCAGGTAGAGCCAGTTGTGCTCAATGATGGGAAAATGTAGATATGGATGTCTGAATTGTGATATTCATCACGGATATTGTTGATATGGATGCTGCCTGGGCATGCTCAATTAAAAAATAGAATTATTGCCTGACAAGGCGGTGGCACAGTGGATAGAGCATTGGACTGGGATGCGGAAGGTCCCAGGTTCGAGATCCCGAGGTCACCAGCTTGAGCACAGGCCCATCTTGTTTGAGCGAAAGCTCACCAGCTTGAGTCCAAGGTTGCTGCCTCGAGCAAAGGGTTACTCGATCTGCCGAAGGCCCATAGTCAAGGCACATATGAGAAAGTAATCAATGAACAACTAAGGTGTCGCAACAAAAAACTGATGATTGATGCTTCTCATCCCTCTTCGTTCCTGTCTGTCTGTCCCTATCTATCCCTCTCTCTGACTTTCTCTCTGTCTCTGTAATAAATAAATAAATAAATAAATAAAATTACAATTAAAAATGTTTAGCAACTGCTATAATATAAATAGTATGAAATAAAAAACAGATGTTAATTCCAACAGGGTTGATATTAAAAATATTTAACAACTGGTATGGTATGGATATCAAGCAATTTAAAGATATACCAGCTCAATCAGATACAGCACTAACTGTAAAAAAAAATCACATGAATAGACTAGTCTGTTCTGTATAAACAATAGCACTTCCTGGAATTAAGGTAAATTCTCTAGAGTACTTGCATTTGCTTTTTTAGGTGGCTGGGGACACTGCTGTCCCAGATTAGTTTAAATTACACTTTAGCTTGAGATATTTTTGGAATCTAAAGCCATGCGAATTTTATCTGTAAATTCTCCTAATGGCCATATTTAGGTATTAAGTATTCAGTGATTACTTCTCCCACCTTCTGCTTAGCACTGACTTTGAGATAAGTTTACTCTGTGAGAATTATTGTAGGAGATGGATTGATTTCTGGTTTACTCTTACAAAAGGAATCTTTGGGAAGTCCCAGCCTTCAAGGAGTAATATCTATTAGATTTAGTGATTTTGGTGGTCCTTGGGTTTTGTTTCCTCTGCCCTGTGCTACTGGTGTCCTGGAAAATTGAAGTACCAATTTATCTTAGGAAGAGGAGCATGGGGCAAAAGCCAGGTATAAAGTGTCCCAACCACACAACAGATTTGTTGGCTTGAGAAGTTTTCCTTTCTTGCCAGGTTGTCGATGAGTTTAAGACATTTTTAAAAACTTCATCCATAATTGTTCATATTTAATTTAATTTTTTTATTTATTTATTTTAGAGAGGAGACACAGAGTGAGAGAGAGAGAAAGAAAGAGAGAAAGGGGGGAGGAGCTGGAAGCATCAACTCCCATATGTGCCTTGACCAGACCATTGCAGGGTTTTGAACTGGTGACCTCAGTGTTCCCAGGTCGACGCTTTATCCACTGCACCACCACAGGTCAGGCATAATTGTTCATATTTTTTACCTGTTGGGGAGGAGCATTGAGTTAGGTATTTCTTTTTACTTATCTTTGGAAGTGAAATTTCTTTGATACTATTTGTTTGAATACAAAGCTGGTTGAACTATATATTGGTTAAACCCAAGACCATAACATTGTTTTGACAGGACTTAATTGAATAAGTTAACTAGGGGAGGCATACTACTTTAAGCATATTTTGGTGTTTAGCGCCATTACAACTAAACAATACAAATTATTACCATAAGGGGTTTTGTTTTTAGAAAGAAAAATAGTTTGCTTCTAAATTAGATGTAATTGTTTGATGTTGACCAGTGTACAAATGTGGCTGAAAAATACCTGGCATTTAGAGAAAGGATAAAACAGGCATATCTCAGACCAGTGGTTCTTAACCTGGGTTCTATCGAACCCTAGGGGTTTGATGAGTCGGTCTCAGGGGTTCGGAGAAGCCTTTGCCGCGGAGGCCAGAATAAAGTAATACCGTAATTTGTTGTGAGTTCATGCATTTTGTTGGTTTTGTTCTTTGAGCAAGGTGATGTTCATGCACGGCTCATTTTGTGTACCAGTAAAAAAAGATATACTTATGTCTTGAATTTGGAAAAAAAAATCATATTTTATCTATCACTAAAGAAGGGTTCAGTGAGTGCGCATATGAAACTGGTGGGTTTAGTGCCTCAAAAAAGGTTAAGAACCACTGTCTTAGACATAAATAATCATAGTTGGAATTGGTGCATTGATTGATTATGCCATTTAAAAAACTTTCAAACATAGACTTTGATGTTTATGGTTTGTTTATTATTATGTATGGGTCATTTGTAGATAATCAATATAATTGTCATCAAATTTCCCAAAATATATAGTATTATATTTATAAGCGGTATAGAACCAATTTCCAGAGGGATCTGTCAGAAAAACAGGCTTTATTACATGCAAACTAAGGAATGATTACTAGGCTAAAAGTGTCCACTAGAGTATGAGCACAGATATTTTTAGAATAGAAGTGTGAAATCATTTTTGCTATAGTTCTGACAGTCAGTAAACAGTTTGATTCTATAAGTGCATTTTACTTGAAGTGTTTGCCCCAAACAATACTGGAAAAACAAAAATAGCTCTGAATACAAAAGAATGTGGATAAAAGATATCCCTTGCTTTCAGTTTTAGTGGGCAAATTACAACAAAGAAGAGAATTAGAAAAATGTTGGGAATATTTTAAAGGAGAAAAGAAGTCAGATTTCCATTTATATTGAGAAGAATTTGAATAGAGTAGCAAAATAATTTATATGTTTTATGTTCTGAATTTTTATAAAAGCAAAACTAACCAAATACTTCTGAGCTGTGCAAAGCATCTTTGACACAAATCAAATGCTCAGGGTAATAGTCATATATATATAAAACATATATAGGACTTGACTTGTATCATATAAAAGTAAATATGTATTATGTATATAAACTATATTCAAATCAAATGAAATATCTAATGTTCTGACATACCAGCATATAATAATTCTTTAGTACATATTATATGCCCTTTCTAAAATAAAGAACTTTGATTAAGGTCAATTTGGTAGACTTATATTGAAAAAATAGGTTTTTATTGATATACTGTGGGTAATTACCAGTATTATATTTGTTTTATATCAATGGCACTTAATATGACTAATAAAATATATAACATACCATATATATATTTTTTTACATAGCTGCTGTGAAATCATTCCAAAAGCTGATAGTCTATTTGACTCTTCTGAGAAATTTTAGTTAAAGCTCTTCTGTTTTTTAAGTTTTCCCTGACCATTGGTTCAAGAATAGGATTCAGTTAAATAGCCTAAAAGCATCTCTTTGTCTTCAGATGTAAGTAGATTTTTAAACATCAGTAGTAAGCTCATCTTAAAAAGAAATGAAACGTAGAAGGTGATTAGTCATATGTAAGGCCAGAAAAATATCTGCTTAGTAAGAGTTAGCCAGATATCAGGTTTTTAGATTGGGCTCTAATAAACTTAAACTTATGGTTACTTTAATTTCTGAAATGGGGATTGAGTGTAGCAGTTTCCCTAAAATGTGTGAATCCCTGGTTCCTCAAACAGTTCTCAGTCTGCAAAAGTTGCACCTCTCCAAGGAACTATTCACGGGTCTGATCATAAATCACAGAGCCTTCTGTTTGCCCCAATGACTGATCTCTAAAAACAGGATCAATGCACTTTCATTCCTAAAACCTGAGAACAAGTATCTATGAGAGAGTGTGTCAAAAAAAAGCAATATTTTAAAAGGTCAAATCTTAATTCACCTTGGTTCCCAGAAACAGTCCTTATAGCTTTTTTGATGAAAACAATTTCCTACCCCTTGATGATTACATTATAATGTTCTTGCAGTCAGAAACATTAAAGCTAGTTACATGTTCATTTTTACTCTAAATATTCTGAGCTTTGTTAAAGCAACATTTCCCTTTTCAAGCCCAGGAACAAATATAAAAACTGACCAACTTCTGGAATATAAATTCCCATATAAATACTGATGTGAATGTGTGTTCAGAAGGTAGCTTCCAGCAAAAAGAAAAGTGATATAATTTCTGAGATGCACAGGTTGTGCTTAAAACATATGCAGTAAAAGAAACTAAAAGCATATTTCACTGTCTTTCTTGGTGCCTTCAATTACAATTATATTGCAAACATTGTTTTGCAATTCATTTGTAAAAATATCTGTAAAATTATACTTTCTATATAAAACTGAAGAAAAAAATCTTTTCATTTTTACTGCTTTAAAATGTATTTCTTCTCCCAGAACCTGATATTTTCCAAAATATGCAGTTTGGAGAAAGAGCAATGACAACTTCTTACATAAAAAAACTTTTATGAATGCAAACTTTGAGAGATTTTTTGGTTAATCTCATTTATTTGAATTAGCTTTATTTAATTACACATACAGCTGTTCTGTGCCCTGAACATAGCCTAAGGGACTATTTAAAGTACTTAAGTCTAACTGTCATGTTCTATCACTATGTATTAAGTAGCAAACCGCAAAAATTTTTTGTAGTTGTTCACTGTGTAGTACTTTAAGAATATAGCATTCTTCTCCTTTTTCCCCTCTGATATGATAATAGTTATAAAGCTACAAGCTAAATATAAGTGGAATGTTTTTTTTCTTTCATCTGAATACCATTCATGACATAATTCAAATTATAGCAATATTTTCTTCTAATATTTGATGGCTTTAATTACATCTATAACTAGGGTTTTCAAAATCTTTATCACCAACTCAGATTTATCTCTAGTGCTCTAGACCCTCACACACATCCAAGATGAACTGAACATCTCCTTTTAAATAGTTCACATGTCCAAAGTAGAATGTGTCATCTTTCCTTCAACCAGCTCATCTTCCTCTATTCTAACATTACCAAATGGGGCTTCACTTATCCTTTATTTATTTTTATTTTAGAGAGAGGAGAGAGAAAGAAGAAGTGAGTAATGGGAAGCATCAACTCGTAGTAGTTGTTTCTCATATGTACCTGGACTGGACAAACCGGGTTTCAAACAGGTGACCTCAGCATTCTAGGTCGATGCTTTATCCACTGTGCCACCACATGTCAGGCCACTTATCCTTTAGATTACTGGTTATCAAATGACTTTGGGGACAAGATGGCTTAGACTTGACATCACCTTTATGCTTACATAGAACAAACTTGTAGTTTGGCATATTAGAAAAAGCTTGACCTCTAGAATAAGTTGATCTGGGCTTAAATCCCAGCCCTACCATTAGTAAAAAAGTGACCTTGGACAGGTTGTCTCTGGAAATCTTGGTTTCCTCATCCATAATAAAAACACCATCAAATTTTCCAGTGATAACTTTAGAATCCAAAGATTAAATATAAGCAAAAGTGTGAAAGGCATAAAAGGCTTTATAAAAATATTAATGATTTCTATTTAGGAAATTCTCAAAAGCATTCAGAGGAAGTTAGGCTTAAAGACAAAATGAACCATCTTAGTTTATAAGACAAAATAGTATATAAGTCACCACCAGTGAACAGCCACATAATGCAATTTGATCTCTGAAATTTCATTGATATTTGCTTAGCTTAATACTAGTGACAATTAACATTGTGGAGGTCAAAAGTATTTGTGAGCCAAGTTAACACATGTGTCAGAAATACATGATCCATGCACATATAATATTTAGAAAAAGAAGGTTATTTTTCTTGGTAATATATGGACTTCTCAGGTTAGTAGAAATTAATGAACTATTGACTTTATTAAAACAGAAGTCAGAATAATTACTTATCAAACTTTTAATTAGGAAATGACTTAGATATTGAGAAAAATCAGGATCAAGATGGGACTGTCTTCAAAATTTAGTCTTTCTCCTGAAAGGATATGCCAATACAAATATATTTAAATCAGATCTTGTCATAAGCTTCTTTATTATTATGCCACCAAATCAACCCAGTAGGTTCATATGCTAAGTTGGCATGGGAGTGGTTTGAATGACACTGGTCTCACATAGTATGATTTCATGTCGTGACAGTCTTTAAAGTGGGAGATCCAATGAGTGCCCTGATGACCTTATCTCAGCATGTTTCATTATTTCCTCAAGCTATTGGGAAACTTTTAAATCCAAATGACATTAGTCTGATCAGAGTATCACCTTAATATGTTATACAGCCACACATACAGTCTTTTCTATTTGAAAAAAGTAACTAATGGCACTATATGAGAGAAAAATTTTAATCTTTTTTCAGTAAAGCAATCCAAGGTCACCTGTGCTATGCATTCAAATCCTTATATTACATATATACCCAAATCATCCACAATCCAATTTTCATTGTACTGTCACTGAACTTGTTTGCACAGCTAGTTTAATCTTGTAATCAAAACTTCATCCCCCCAAATATTGGCGGGCTGACAGTTTTATCTCCTTATTGTATTATGTCAGTCTTTTGGAAGCAAGTAGCTAAACATCTTGGGGATAATTATTCTTCCAATAATTTGCCACACTAATGATACATTTTCAGTTTTTTATGATGGAAGTGTTTTATGCTTTATTAGTTTGTACTTGGTCTTTTCTCTGATATTTTCCCTCCTATCTGAGATTTTACAGGTCTACTGCTTGTATTATTTTTATGAAGAATGTATTCTACTCCAAAAGGAGGAAAATGATTATGGTAATACTGAAAAGGCCAGATGCTGGCCTTTAGAAAAAAAATACTTTAAAACTTGGTTTTCTGTTTTTCTTAGAATAGGTTGTTAACTAATAAGTAGAGTGAATCTAGCTAAGAAATATGTGCCTCAAGGGTATACACAAATCCAGATGACCACTGTAGGCTAGTATATTTTTAAGAGACTAGCTCAGAGAAGGAGATCCAGTTACCCCAGTACTAAGCTTTGAGATCTGGTTCTATGCAGGATCGAAGTGCTCTTGAATAAGAATAGCATGGGGGAGGGGATGTGGAGGAGGGTAAAGGGGAGAAAAATGCTGATGGACAGAGGCTTGACTTGAGGTGGTGAATGCACAATACAGAACAGATGATGTGCTGTAGAACTGTGCACCTGAAACCTGTATAATTTTGTTAATTGCTGTCACCTCAAAAAATCGAATAAAAAGGAACATCAACATAAGATGAAGTTGTTATAACTCTGTTTTCTACCTCTATAATTTAGCCATTTCTAGAGTATTGTATACTGCTTTTGGAGCCTGGTTTATTTTACTTAGACAAATGTACGTAAGAGCTGTCCATGCTATTGCATGAATCAGAGGCTTAGATTTTTTCCTTTTCATTGTTGAGTAGTGTTCTATTCTGTGAATATACCATAGTTTGTGTATTCATTCACTTGTTGAAGGGCATCTTGACTTTTTTCAGGTGTTTGCAAATATGAACAGTGCTGCTATAAAAAAAGTCTCTGTTTAGGGGTTGTGGGAACATCAGTTTTTATTTCACTTAGGTAAATACCTGGGAGTAGGATAACTAGTGATACGGTAAGTTTGTGTTCAACCTTATAAGAAACTGCCAAAATGTTTTCAAATGTGGCTGCATTATTTTGCATTCCAACAGCAATTAATAAGAATTTGTATTTTTCTGTATTTTCACTAGAATTTGATATTGCTATTTTTTTTAAAAAAATTTAGTCATCCTAGGCAAAAGACATTGTGATACACAGATACAATGGGATATTACTCAAGCTTAAAAAGAAGACCTTGCTATTGAGACAATATGTATGAACCTAGAGTACATTATTTTAAGTGAAATAAGCCAGACACAGAAAGAAAAAACTACATGATCTCACTGATACATAGAATCTAAAAATGTCAAATTCATAGAGGCAGGGTGATGAGCAGTGGTTACCAGGGTTGGGGATGTTGCAGCAGAGGGGTTGAGTGGGAGATATTGGTCAAAGCTACTAAGTTACAGTTATGTAGGATAAATAGGTCTAGAGATCTAATGTAATGAGTAGCATGGTGACTCTACTTGAAGATACCGTAATCCTGGAAATTTGCTACCAGTAGATTTTAGTTGCTTTCATCACACACACACACACACACACACACACACACACACACACACACACACACATACACACACACACACACAAATAATACCTATGTAAGGAGATGGGTATATTAATCATTTCATTATGTATCATTATGTATCTATATCTTTAAACATCATGTTAAACTCTTTAATATATTTTTTTGTGACAGAGAGAGGGACAGATAGAGATAGACAGACAGGAAGGGAGAGAGATGAGAAGCATCAATTCTTTGTTGTGGCACCCTATTTGTTCATTGATTGCTTTCTTATATGTGCCATGACCGGGGCTACAGCAGCCTGAGTGACACCTTCCTCAATCCAGCGACCTTGAGTTCAAGTTGGTGACCTATGCTCAAACCAGATGAGTCTGTGCTCAAGCTGGTGACCTTGGGCTTTCAAACCTGGGTCTTCTGCATCCCAGTCCAATGCTCTATTCACTGCACCACCACCTGGTCAGACTCTTTAAATATAATTTTTATTTAAAAAAGTATTTACCATTCTAAGAGGTGTGTAGTAGTATCTTATCACTTTAATAGATACTGTTGAGCATCTTTTCATATGCTTATTTGCCATCTGTATATCTTCCTTGGAGAAGTGTCTAGATCTTTTGCCCTTTTTTCATCAGGCATTTCTCTACTTATTGTTGAGTTGTAAGGGTTCTTTATATATTCAGGATGAAAGTCCATCAAAGCTTATATAATTTGCAAATACACTTCACTCTTGAACAATGTGGGTTTGAATTGCATGGGTCCACTTATATGTGGCTTTTTTCCAGTTGATCCATGGAGTTCAAACCTGCATTGTCAAGGGTCAACTGGAGGCTGGACACACTCATGAGCAGAGGGCCAACCTAAGTTATACATGGATTTTCCACTGTGAGGGAGGTCTGCACCCCTCAAACCCATGTTGTTCAAGGGTCAAGTATATTTTCTCCCTATTGGTGGTTTTCTTTTTATTCCTTTAGCAGCATTTTTTACAGGGTAATAGTTTCAATGTTGATACAGTCTAATTTATCAACTTTTTCATGGTTTGTGGTTTGGAGCGGTATCTAAAAATTTACCACCAAACCCATAGCTGCAAAGATTTTTAACTTAGGCTTTTCCAAGAAGTTTTATAGTAAGGTCTATGATCAATTTTGAGTTAATTTTTGCATATTATGTGAGAGTTTTCAAGGTTTACTTTTCTACATACTGATATTAGATTTTTTCTATCACCAATTATTAAAAAAAATTATCCTTTCTTCAGTGAATTGTCTTCGCAGCTTTGTAAAAAATTCTTTGACAGTATTTACATGAGTTCATTACTGGGCTTTCTATTTTGTTTCATATATTAACATGCCTAGCCTTTCCTTTAGCAAAAATTATAATGTTTTTATCACTGTTCATTATAGTAAGTCTTAAAATCAAGTAACAACTATAGTTCTGGCTTTCAAGCAATGCAAGTCTTCTACGTTTATTCTTTATATAGAATAATTTTGACTATTCCTGTTCTTTTGCTTTTCCATATAAATTTTAGAATCAACTTTTAATTGTCTTCAAAGAGTCATTAGGTATTTTGATTAATAATTGAGTCAAATCTAATAATTGACTTGAAGAGAAATGACATCTTAACACTATTAAATCTTTCATGATATGTCTTTCTCCATTTGTATACATCTTTGATTTCTTACATTAGTATCCTATAGTTTTCAGCATGCAGTACATGCACATATAGTTGGTTAATTACTTCATTGTCTTGGGTTTCACTGTAAATGAGATTGTTTTTTAAACTACAAATTCCAAATATTCGTTTCTGGTATGTATACCTATAGATATGCCAGACTGATATTTGTATATTGTCCTTGTATTCTGTGATTTTCCTAAAGTCACCTTTTTAGGATTTTCTACTTAGACTATAATCTTGGTTGAAACTCTTGTTACATCCCACAAAATCATACTCAACCTCCAATTTCTACTCCATGTACGGAAAATCAGTTCCGATATTACTTTATCTATTACACTTCGCTAACATCTGTATTCTGCACTTATTACCTTATGATATAATTATTCATTTACTTACTTTTTTTCTTCACTAGACTGTCAGATTCCTGGAGGCAGACCTACAGTTGTTCCCTTTTCATTTCAAGCTCCTATTAAATTATCAGATACATAGGAGGCATGTACTGTTTATTTAATAAAAATGAAGAAAAGAAGTCAAGTAGCAAAAGAAGAAAAGCAAATAAGGTCATAAATTTACAGATTACCAATCAGATATGCAAAGATATAGCTTTTTTTTTTCTAGTACTGACCTATTAATCTTTCTCATAATAGATTAGATGCCTACTAAGCCTTAAAGAGGGGAGAAGGGCATGCCAGTGAAATGTCTCTACAACCACCTCATCCAGGCACCTTAATGTGTTTGGGTAAATGCTCAGTCTTTCAGCTGTTTCCCTACATCCTTCTCTTCCCCAAGATGGGATCTGGGTAATGGCAATACACACAGGCCCTTGTGTTGAAGAGGTGCCTGACATCCCAGCACTGCAATCTTAGGTTATTGTTCACCTCTGGTTTCTTCCACAATGGTCCTGGTTTTCCTGTGGTGACTGCTCTACTGAAATCGTCTACTAAAGTCTTGACTGAAGTCTGTAGCTGACTGTCTGAAGTTTGTATTTTCATTTGGCTTAGTTAAGACCTGGAGCTCTCCTTTAATTCTCTTCCAAATCAGGTATTACTGGCCTTGAAGATGACTCTAATATTCAGTTAAATTTTCTTTCTGGCTTAAGGCTTAATTAACAATTCTGCATCCTACAGTCCCTATAGAAGTCATCTTATGCTTTGCCTTGGCTGCCTTCTTGTAAGGTCCAACATCTCACTTTTCATTTTTCTAACTCCACATCTTCAACAGGAACCTCTGTATTCTTTCCATATTACCTGGGAGCCAAAGAAGACTCAGGAAGCTGCCTCTCTGCCTACCCATGGTATATAGTATATACAGTATAGAACAGATCCATACAGCAGGGTGGTTAAGGTTAGGTGAGAATACAACATTTATGATGGATGTGCATCTTTGTAACCAGTTTGGTTATTTTTTAATTTTTGGGTGATATTAACCACCTCTTTGCCCCACTCCAGCAGAGTGCAATGGAAATACAACCTGACACAATGAGATCCAGTAGAACAAGTATCCAACTAATTAAACAATTGAACATTTTAATTCCCCATTGTAATGTGGATATGGTCAAAGCTACAAATATAAGAATATTTACTGAGAAATGAAATTTTCTTCTTTACTTCTGGCCCTGGATTTAAAATTGGCACATTTTAGCAATTATATAAAACAGTCTACCTTTGCCATATCTTACTATTGCCAACAATTCCATGGTGTAGGTGCCAGCTTCTAACAGTCAGTGGTTCCCCTTCTCAGGGTTTAACTCAATTTCAGTTTGTTTCCCTCAAACTACCAAAGCATAAAAGAATGACATTTGAAGTATTTTATACATATACTGCTCACAAAAATTAGAGAATATTTTATCACTTATTCAAGTCAGTATCAACTTCTTTTCTGTCCCAAGCTGTTTTATTTTTTTGCAGACACATAAATGCCCTCATTCCAGGTTAATATGGCCACAAGAGTTCACAGTTACATTAGAGAAAGGGTGTGATTTTAGTTGAAAAAACTCCCACAGAAAGCTCAAGAGTTGCAATGGTTTCAATACTGCTAATTAGATTCTGGCCTGAAATTAATCATCCAACTGGTTCCAGTTCCAATGAAGTCTCAATGTGATTCTGAGGGAAAAATTACCTATATAGCAAGTGGCTGACCAGGCCCATTTTAGATCACAAAATTTTAAAACTGAAAAGGACCATATATATTAATTAGCTGTAGTACTTCCAAAAGTGTAGGGTGCATTCTGCCTGTCTTTTAGGTGATACAGAATCAAATATCTTGATGTCAGCTTTTCTAGTTCTTCACCATTGCCTAATCACCCTGAGTGACACAAAAACTAGGAAAGGAGGTGGGGGGGCAGATAAGAGAGAGAAGGAAAAAGGTGAGCAAGAGGAAGAAAAAGAGGCCTGGAAATCCATCTAGAACTGAGAGAGGGAGGGAGAAAACATGCACAGGGAAGAAGGCTGATGGAGAAAGCAAGAAGAGGGAGTCTGGTTCCAGTGATTCATACTGACTTCTCAGTGCTTTCATGACACCCCATGGATGCTGGCTGAAGAACTCAGTACCCCCAAAAGAAGCCATCCCCATTGAGAGCAGAAGAGAAGAATGCTTGGGAAGGCACGTGGGGTAGGAAATAGAAAGGCATACAAAAAAAAGAAATGAGTGATGAAGCTTTCAGAAGCAGATAAGTAGGAAATGAAATTAAGAATAAGGAATCTGTAATTTCCAGTAAATAGAGGCCTCGTGGGAGTCAGCAGGCTGATGAATTGCCAATTACAGTAGGTAGGGTGGCCAAGGGTATGGCGAGTAGAACCCTGGACTGGAAATTAGAACACTGAAATGGCCTTTGTGATGTGCAATGAACCAACTCTGAAACCTGGGGCAAATCTGTCTCGATCTCCTCTGCTACAATAAGTGATTTTAACAATTAGAGATTATAGATGACTGCTTATGTTGATGATGCTGATTTTACACTTATGACTGGAACATAGACTTCCTTTGAAGTAAAGTTATTAAAAGAAGAAAGAAAAAATTATAGATGAGAATTGATATTGAAAAAAAGGTAGCAAATAATCATATGCATCCTGAAATTGGCTTGTCTGAATTGAAATCCAGGCTGTCTCTTACTGGCTGTGTCATCTTTGCTCTGCATCTGCATAAAGATCATGATGATCCCTATATCACAGTGCTGATGTGTAGATTAAATGAGCTAATATATCTCAAGTTTTTAGAAAAGAGTCTGGCATATTTGTATGTGTTTTCCTGACAAAAAATATACTAGCCTTAGAGTCAAACAGCCAATCTTAAATACTAACTCTGCCATTAACTAGCTATTAATGATCTGGACCAAATTACTTAATCTCTCTGGACCAGGTGTCTTCGTTTTTAAAATGAAGCAGATAACACATACTTCATGGAGCATATAAATATTAAGGTCAATGAGAAAGTATATCAAAGCATTTCTAAGGTACAATCAATGCATAGTACATACAACTCTACCATAAAAGTTCAATAAATGCTTTTTTATTGAGTCAAAAGAAAAGAAAATGAATATAAAAATGATTTTAAAGTTACTAAAATGGAAAGCACTTGTCTACTCAAATGTCCTGATTCTACAGAGATTAAGAGGTCATGTGGGTTGCCCAACTTCTCAGTGCCAGAACTTGAATTAGAATCTGATTTTTTTAAATTAATTTTAATGAGGTGACATTAATAAATCAGGGTACATATATGTTTAAAGAAAACATCTCCAGGTTATCTTATTATTCAATTATGTTGCATACCCATCACCTAAAGTCAAATTGTCCTCTGTCACCTTCTATCTGATTTTCTTTGTGCCCCTCCCATCCCCCTCTCCCTCCCTCTTCTCCCTCCCCCCACTCCATAACCACCACACTCTTGTCCATGTCTCATAGTCTCATTTTTCTGTTTCACCTGTGTTAGAATATGATTTTTTATGTAAATCGTTTTATGTTACCTTTTTGGGTTTTTTAGTGCTTTTACATTGCCATTGTCATGTACAGGCAAAATAAAGCACTGCGTAATACGAACCTCAATATACAAGGAGCATACCCTGATAGCAAAAAAGTTGCAAAAATAGCCACTTTATCTAAGATTTCAAATATTGTTTCTGGTTTTCAGGGGAAATTAAAAAGCAAATGGGTGTCTGGCCAGTAAGAGACAAACAGAGCAATGGCATCTCTGCTCCCAGCTCTATATAACCTTGTAATGTGGATAACCTGCACTCCTCAGCAACCTCACAGTTCTCTGAAAAAGTCCCACAGTTCTTAAGTGTTCATTTGCCATGTTAACAAGTAGGCCATAGCCTGAGCAGGCAGTGGCGCAGTGGATAGAGTGTCGGACTGGGATGCGGAGGACCCAGGTTCGAGACCTCAAGGTCGCCAGCTTGAGCGCAGGCTCATCTGGTTTGAGCAAAAGCTCACCAGCTTGGACCCAAGGTCGCTGGCTCCAGCAAGGAGTTGCTCGGTCTGCTGAAGGCCCGCGGTCAAGGCACATTTGAGAAAGCAATCAATGAACAACTAAGGTGTCGCAATGAAAAACTGATAATTGATGCTTCTCATCTCTCTTCATTCCTGTCTGTCTGTCCCTATCTAACCCTCTCTCTGACTCTCTCTCTGTCTCTGTAAAAAAAAAAAGAAAAAAAGTAGGCCATAGAACTTTCCTTTAAGCATTCAATTTTTAAACTGATTATGTCAATAAGTAGAATTTTATTAATTTATTTTAATAAATGCCATTTTTGTTAACATATACACAGAGCAGGAAGTCACATAAAAGTGAAAATGAATTTTATCTTTTGAATCTTTTCTAATAACTCACATTCTAAAGGGCATTTAAAATATAAACCTCTGCCTTCTAGGGCTGGATGTTTCCTAAATGAGAACTGTAATTATGCCCTTGTCAGGAGTTTCTTAAAAGCTTTTAATAAAATACAATATGAGATAAATAATGTTAATTAGACACCCTCCTAAGAAAAAAATAATAGAAAGGAATCAAGTGATAAATGAAATGAGTGTTGCTTTATCAAAGCAAATGGTGATTAATGAAAGACCAGTACTGTTGCTTACACAGGCACTTTCAGAAACTGATCAGACTATTTATAATTGTGTTTTAGTGTTTTGCAGACCAGTCATTTATACTAACAGTAACACTAAAGTGATAAATTAGAAAGAAGCAAGTTGTCTGATCAGCAGATAGGCAGTGTTGCAGCTCAAATCAAAAGAGACATCCTGTTTCTTTTCCATGTTAATAATCAACACATGGAAGGCTCATTTGGTTTAAAGCCGTGATGATGAACCTATGACACGCGTGTCAGCACTGATATGCTGTAGTGATTTTCGATAACATGCGACCACATGTGGCCATATACCAGAGAAATATGGGGCCGCATGCCGAGAAGAACGTTTCATCCTCTGCTCCTGCACGGCCAGGTGCAGTAGCCAAGGATAAAACATCTGCTGTAGTGTAGACACTCTGTGCCAGAGGTCTGTAGGCCAAAACAACAGAACTCCCGCACAGAGTGTTTAGTTCTGGGACTTCCAGTTAGGCCGTTTTTTTCCAAGTGACACACCACCTGAGTTATGCTCGGTTTTTTGACGAATTTTGACACACCAAGCTGAAAAGATTGCCCATCACTGGTTTAAAGGGAGTTTGCCAAACATGCAGTCATTTAAATAATTAAATGATTGATATTTTTCTTTCCTTTCTTTTAAAAGTAAGTTTCTTTTTTATTTTAGTCTTCCTTCAAATTATATACCATTTATTGTAATTACCTAAAAGAATTATAGCAAGTTTGTACCATGAATAGAAGGTCATTTTTTATACCTTAACTATTAGCTTTTTCAAAACTTTAATGTTAATTACAGACTCTCCTGCTCTGTGTGACTATGATTTTGCAAGGAAAGCATACATAGCAATTCTGTACTGTTGGATTTTGATATATCAACTATTAAGTATAGTCTTAATTAAGTTTATTCATATCTTATTAGTAATAAAAATATTTAAGGTGTATTTTACTATTAAAATGTATACTTACTAATAAAAAAATGAACTTTCATTAATAATTCTACTCACCATTGGCACTTATTACAGTCTAGGTAGTTTTACAAAATAATTTTATTAATGATTAAATTTTAAAGTTTATTTAGGTAGCAAAGTTATGTTTGTTAGCTATTTGGTATTCTGAAGTGGTGGTTTTTTCTGGTCAATAAAGAACCTGAAACCCATATAATTATGTTAACTGGTATCATCCCAATAAATTCAGTTAAAAATAAAAAAAAAACCTTTTATTTTCCTCAGGATTAACAAACTTTCTTTCCACTTTGGGGATTCTTATGTGTCTTATTTCAAGCTAGATTTCAATAGTACATACTATGATGACTTTTTTTATTTTTCCCTTTATATCTACATTCTGGGAGCATGATACAAAGTGATAACAAGAGCCACTGGTTTCACTTTGTACACAAATTTAATCTCTCTTTTGAAAGTGTTTTGAGATGATGTCAGAATAATGGCAGTGTGAGAGATACCCTTAATCTCTCCCCTTGAAATTTCAACAAATTGAACAACTACCATGCAGCAAAAGAACCCCAGCATGGCTCACAGGCATGCCTAAAAGATCTCTGTAGAGTATCAACTAAAGCTGGGAAGGTTTGAGAAAGGGGTGTGGAAGATTAGATGCACTTGCAGTCAGCTCTGGAGAGGATAAGAATTGGCACTGTCTGGTTTTTGTCTGCTGGGTCTCCAGAGAGGGGAGAAACTCAGAGTGAATGGGTCTTCTGCTGGGAAGAGCTGTGAGATTGAGGGGCAGTGGAGGAGATACTACACCAAAGCTGAAGCAGAACAAGGGTCATGGCCAGTGTTCCCACAGTCTACTGGCAGCTTGCACTCAGAGAGAGAAAGAAAAAAACAAAGTGTAGCACTCCCACTCTCCCAGATGTTACCTCTCTCCTCTCACAGGGAATGGATAGTGGCAGAGACATACCCACAGCTAGTTCTCCAGAGCCACTTTCTTCTCTGAGGAATAGAGGTGCTCTGTGTCTGATCCCCTGGTCCATTGAGACAAGGAAAAGAGCACTTGGAGGTCTGAGGTCACCATTGCTAAAGCCTTAAAACCCTCAAAACATGCCCCACCTAATGCAGGCCAGTCTCCATCCATCACTGGGACAGCAGTTCAGTTTCTCAGTAGAGATCAGCCCAGAAATTACACAGGCTAACTTGTAGTACAGCAACACCTACTGGAAGAAAATAAGAAAACTTCTCAAACCTAAAATGTTTATTTTCCTTTAGAAATTCATCTTGTTTAATTTTTATATTTTAATTTTTATCTTTTTGTGAGGGCTATGTTTATTTTTGAGTATTTTGTTTTTTCTCAGTTTTTTGTTTTTTATCACTAACTGTTTTTAAATTCTTTTCATTTTTAATTGTATTTTTAATAATATTTTTTTAATTTTTTAGAATTTTTTAATTTTAATTTTTATTAATTTCAATTTACTGTGTTTACATGGATTCAAGTGCCCCACTGAATATAACACCCTCAGCCACCACCCCCATGTTTCTATTTATACTCCCTTTGCCTCACTCCCCCTAACTCCCTACTCCCTTTCCTCTGGGATTTGCTGTCCTGTTATCTGTATCTCTGTGATATATATATAATTTCACTAATCCCTTCACCTTCTCTGATCCCATTCGTTATTTCCCCTTCTCTCTGACACCTGTCCCTCTGGTCCCTGTGACCCCACTTCTGCCTCTATTTCGTTCCTCAGTTCACTTTGTTCATTAGATTCTACATATAAGTGAGATCATATGATATTTGTCTTTCTCTTCCTGGCTTATTTCACTTAGCATAATGATCTCCAGGTTCATCTATGCCATAGCAAAAGGTAAGATTTTCTTCTTTTTCATGGCCATGTAATATTCCATTGTGTATATGTACCACAGCTTTTTAATCCACTGACGGATACTTGGGCTGTTTCCAGATCTTGACTATTGTAAACAATGCTGCAATAAACATAAGGATGCATATATTCTTTAGAATCAGTGATTTGGTATTCTTAGGATATATTCCTAAAAGTGGGATAGCTGAGTCAAAAGACAGTTCTATTTTTAATTTTTTGAGAAAACTTCATACTGTTCTCCACAGTGGCTACACAAGTCGGCATTCCTACCAGCAGTGCAGTAGGGTTCATTTTAGGGTTTTTTTCTTGTTAGATTTCTTAACAATACCACTCTCAAATGACAGCAAAAAAAATAAAGAAAAAGAAAAGAAAAGAAATACCATGGTTACACAAAAAGGAGACATAGTTCAGAAGGAAAATAATAAATATCCAAAAAGCAATCTTAATTACATGGAAAACTTGGAGTTAAATTTTAGAGAATCCGAAATTGAGTTCTGAAAATACTCAATGAGATGTGAGAAAACACTGATAGGCAATTTAATGAGCTCAAAAAACAAATTAATAAACAAAATGAGTACTCCATTAAGGAGATTGAAACTTTAAAAATAGAGATGAAGAGCTCAATACATGAATTGAAAACTGAAGTAGCAAGTTTAGCTAATAAAAAAAGGTCAGAGAGGGGTGAAAATCACTGACATTAAACACAGGTAACTAGAGATGCTATGAAGAGAAGAGAGAGACACATAAATTAAAAAAATATATGATAGAGCTCTTCAAGATTCTTTGACTCCATTAAAAAGAGCCATATAAGAATAATTGGTATAGAAGAAGAAGAAAGGGAGAAGAGAATGGAGAACCTTTTAAAACAAAAGATTGATGAGAAACTCCCAAGTCTATGGAATAAGCTAGATACTCAAATCTAAGGAGCAAACAGAATGCTGAGTTACCTCAATCCAAACAGACCTTCTCCAAGGTACATCATAATAAATTGTCAAAAACCACTGACAAAGAGAGGGGAGAAGATGGCGATGGAGTAGGCGGATGTACCAACTTCGAACTCCCAGAAGCAAAGTGGATTATAACTCAATTTTAAGAACCATCATCTGGATAAACCAACTTTGAACTAAACTAAGTGAACTCTTCAACCAAGGAACACTGCAGAAGCCACATCGAGACTGGTAGGAATAGCGAAAATGCAAAGAGGGCTGCCCAGCTCCCCGGAGCGAACGGCAGCCCGGAGAGACCCGCGTGGCGGGAGGAGAGTTTGGCGGAGAGGGAGGGACCTGGGTCCCAGGAACCAAGCCCCAGACTGCAGTCCCAGAGCCTAGAAGAGGCGTATGGACAGTATAGAGCTGTGAAGCAAGTGAGGATACTGTTTGTGAAAAAGAGAGAGTTTTCTCAGACCCAAGAATCTTTTCAAAGGGACAGCGCAGAAACCCTCTCTCACAACCACGCACCCGGGGCTCTGGGGAATGGGGACAGAGGAGAGGAACAGAGCAGCGGGAACAGAGAGTGGACTGAAGGCACCAGGACACTCTGAGGGACAGCCATCCTGACCCCTGGGCTAAGTCATTTCCCTAATCGAAAACGAATATCTCCCCTGGAACTAGCAATACCAGCAAAGGGAGACAGGACACTAGCCAAACAAGCTCTCCAGAGGCAATTAGAGCAGAGCGGCTTAGAGGGAGGGAGCTCCCAAACCTACAGTGTGGAGACTTAAGACACTGCCATCTCTCTGAGCGTTGCTGAAGGGTTTGGGGCGGCAGGACGCTGAAAAGCGGTCCTGTCGGTGTGGGCAGAGGCACAACCAATGAGAGCTCAGTCTAGCCCAGCAGGGGCGGAGGGGGTGTGCGAAAGCGGTCTGGCAGCTGCGGGCTGCCTGTGACCCCACTTGTGGGGAAAAATACGGGCAGAGATCAGCTCTGCGACTCTGCGAAAGCCGGCCCTGACCACGGAGACGGGGCTAGGACCAGGGATGGGCGAGGGGCTCGCGGCTGAGCTCACGCTGCCAACCCTGCCGGGACGGAGAAACCGCGGTGGTTTGAAATCCTTAGTGCATGCGAACGGCTTCTGTGGCTGAGCTCATGCTACTAGCCCTGCCTGGCCAGAGAAATCCCTACGGCTGGCCACCCTACGTGCACGAGCTGGAGACGAACGTGGGGGCGTGGTAGAGTCTTGATCGATCGGAAGCTAGCAGCTGAGCTAACGCCAGCAAACATGCCCAGCACAATAAACCGCAGTTTACGACCCTACGCAGGAGGGCCCCGGCCTCGAGGGCGGGGCTAAATTTCGGACGGGCAAAGGCTCACAGCTGAGAGCACGTCAAAAGCCCTGCCCAACCAGCAAAACTATGGCGAGCAGGCTCTGACTGTGGAAGCTGGGCGTGAGCCTTCCGGAAAAAGGCTGGTTCCACAGCTAAGCAAAGGTGCTCACCTCTGCCCTTGATACTAAGGCTTGTGGCTTGAGTGACAGCCCCTCCCGGGGAGGAGAGGTGGAAATCACAGCAACAGCCGCAGTAGGCTGTCATTGGCAACGCCCATACCCAAACACCCTAGGCAGCAGCAGAGGGGGTGGCAGGCCTGCAGACAGACCACACCTAGAGAACACAAAGGGAACACCTACTGGACTCCAGTGCCCAAAACTTGCCTATACACAGATAAAGTGGGCAGGCAGAGGAATGCAAACCAAATGAATCAAGAGAAATCCCCAGAGAAGGACCTGAATAAACCAGATATAACCAAACTACCAGAAGCAGAATTTAGAATAAGGATAGTTAGGATGTTCAAAGAAATTAGAGCAACAATGGATAGTCACTATGAACACCTAAATAAAGAGATAACAAGTATAAAAAATGAAATTGAAATAATAAAGAAGAATCAGACAGAAATGACAAATACAGTATCAGAACTGAAGACCACAATGGAAGGAATTAAAAGCAGGATGAATCACGCTGAGGATCGAATCAGTGAGTTAGAAGACACAATAAACAAAGGCACAGAAGCAGAGAAGAAAAAGGAAAAGAAACTCAAAAAATGTGAGGAAACTCTAAGGGAGCTCTGTGACAACATGAAGAGAAACAACATTCGCATCATAGGGGTGCCTGAAAGAGGAGAGAGAACAGAAAATAGAAACTTTGTTCAATCAAATCATAGCAGAAAACTTTCTTACATTAAGGCGGGGAAACATTCCACACATTCAAGAAGAACACAGAACTCCATTAAAAGGAAACCCAAAAAGACCTACACCAAGACACATAATAATTAAAATACCAAAGCTAATGGATAAAGAAAAAATCTAAAAAGCTGCTAGAGAAAAAAAGGCTATCACCTACAAAGGAGCCCCCATAAGGATGACATCGGACTTCTCAACAGAAACACTTGAGGCCAGAAAGGAATGGCAAGATATAATCAAAGTAATGCAGAACAAGAACCTACAACCAAGACTACCCTATCCAGCAAGGCTAACGTTTAAATTGAAGGAGAAATAAAGAGCTTTCCAGACAAAGAAAGCCTCAAGAAATTCATTAAAACCTAACCAATTCTGCAAGAGGTACTAAGGGGCCTGTTGTGAACAGTTCAAAGAAAGGAAAGAATATAGCAAAAGAAGAATACAGCTTTAAAGAATAAAATGGCAATAAACAACTACATATCAATAATAACCTTAAATGTAAATGGATTAAATGATCCAATCAAAAGACATAGGGTAGCTGCGTGGATAAAGAAACAGGACCCATACATATGCTGTCTACAAGAGACACACCTTAAAACAAAAGATGCACACAGACTGAAGGTAAAAGGATGGAAAAAAATATTTCATGCAAATGGAAATGAAAAAAAAAGCCAGGGTAGCAGTACTTATATCTGACAAAATGGACTTTAAAACATAGGCTGTAGTAAGAGATAAAGAAGGACACTACATAATGATAAAGGGAAAAATTCAACAGGAAGATATAACTATTATAAATATCTACGCACCAAATATAGGAGCCCCGACATACATAAAGCAGACTTTGATGGACATAAAGGGCGAGATTAACAGCAATACTATCATAGTAGGAGATTTCAATACCCCACTAACAACACTGGATAGATCCTCAAGAAAGAAAAGCAATAAAGAAACAGCAGACATAAAGGATACACTAGATCAACTTGATTTAATAGATATCTTCAGAACTTTTCATCCTAAAGCAGTAGAATATACATTCTTTTCAAGCGCTCATGGTACATTTTCTAGGATAGACCACATGTTAGGACACAAAAATGGTCTCAATAAATTTAAGAAGATTAAAATCATATCAAGCATTTTCTCTGATCACAATGCCATGACTAGAAAATAACCACAAAAGAAAAACTGAAAAATACTCAAACACTTGGAAACTAAAAAACATGATATTAAATAATGAATGGATTAACAATGAGATCAAAGAAGAAATAAAAAAGTTTCTAGAAACAAATGATAATGAGCATACATCAACTCAAAATTTATGGGACACAGCAAAAGCAGTACTGAGAGGGAAGTTCATTGCACTACAGGCACATCATAGGAAGCTAGAAAAACCTCAAATAAGCAACCTGACCCTGCAGCTAAAAGAACTAGAAAAACAACAGCTAATAAAACCCAGGACAAGTAGAAGGAAGGAAATAATAAAGATCAGAGTGGAAAGAAATGACATAGAGGCTAAGGAAACAATACAGAGGATCAATGAAACCAGAAGCTGGTTCTTTGAAAAGGTAAACAAGATTGATGAACCTTTAACTAGACTCACCAAGAACAAAAGAGAGAGGTTTCAAATAAATAAAATTAAAAAGGACAGTAGAGAAATAACAACTGATACAACAGAAATACAAAGCATTGTAAGAAAATACTATGAAGAACTCTATGCCAAAAAATTAGACAATCTCGGTGAAATGGAAAAATTTCTTGAATCATATAACCTTCCAAAAATCAATCAGAAGAATCAGAACACCTAAACAGACCTATTACAACAAATTAGATCGAAACAGTTATCAAAAAACTCCCAAAAAATAAAAGTCCTGGGCCTGATGGCTTCACAAGTGAATTCTACCAAAAATTCAAAGAAGAACTACCTCCTATCCTCCTCAAGCTATTTCTAAAAATTCAAGAGGAAGGAAGACTTCCAAACTCCTTTTATGAGGGGAGCATAATTCTGATCCCAAAACCAGGCAAAGACAACACAAAGAAAGAAAATTATAGGCCTATATACCTGATGAATTTAGACGCTAAAATTCTCAACAAAATATTAGCCAACCGGATCCAGCAATATATGAAAAAAATCATACACCATGATCAAGTAGGATTTATTCTGGAGAGGCAAGGCTGGTTTAATATTCGCAAGTCAATCAATGTGATTCATCACATAAACAAAAGGAAGGACAAAAATCACATGATAATTTCAATAGATGCAAAAAAGGCATTTGATAAAATCCAGCACTCATTCATGCTCAAAACTCTCAGTAAAGTGGGAATACAGGGAACATTCCTTAACATGATAAAGTCCATCTACGACAAACCCACAGCAAACATCATACTAAATGGACATAAATTAAAAGCAATCCCCTTAAGATCAGGAACCAGGCAGGGTTGCCCACTTTCACCACTCTTATTCAACATAGTTTTGGAAATCCTAGCTATAGCAATCAGACAAGAAGAAGAAATAAAAGCCATCCAAATTGGAAAAGAAGAAATAAAACTGTCACTATTTGCAGATGATATGATATTGTATATAGAAAACCCTAAAGTCTCAGTCAAAAAACTACTGGACCTTATAAATGAATTCAGCAAGGTGGCAGGATATAAAATTAATACTCAGAAATCAGAGGCATTTCTGTATACAAACAATGAACTGTCAGCAAAAGAACTTAAGGAAACAATCCCCTTCACTATTGCAGCCAAAAAAAATAAAATACCTAGGAGTAAATTTAACCAAGGAGGTTAAGGACTTGTACTCAGAAAATTATAAAACATTGATAAAGAAAATCAAGGAAGATACAAACAAGTGGAAGCATATAACGTGCTCATGGCTAGGAAGAATAAACATCATTAAAATGTCTATACTACCCAAAGCAATTTATAAATTCAATGCAATATCAATTAAAATACCAATGACATACTTCAAAGATATAGAACACATATTCCAAAAATGTATATGGAACCAAAAAAGAACACGAATACCCTCAGCAATCCTAAAAAGAAAAAATAAAGCAGGAGGTATAACTCTTCCGGATATCAAGGTCTACTACAAGGACATTATACTCAAGACAGCTTGGTACTGGCATAAGAACAGACATATTGATCAATGGAACAGAACAGAGAACCCAGAAATAAACTCACATCTTTATGGACAACTGATATTTGACAAAGGAGGAAAGAACATACAATGGAGTAAAGACAGCCTCTTTAACAAATGGTGTTGGGAAAATTGGACATCTACCTGCAAAAAAATGAAACTAGACCATCAACTTACACCGTTCACAAAAACAAATTCAAAATGGATAAAAGACTTAAAAATAAGCCGTGAAACTATAAGCATCTTAGAAGAAAACATAGGCAGCAAGCTTTCCGACATCTGTAGCAGCAATATATATGCTGATTTATCTCCACGGGCAAGTGAAATAAAAGGCAAGATAAACAAATGGGACTATATCAAACTAAAAAGTTTTTGCACAGCTAAAGACAATAAGAACAGAATAAAAAGACAAACCACACAATGGGAGAACATAATCGACAGCACGTCAGATAAGGGGTTAATAACCAAAATTTATAAAGAACTTATAAAACTCAACACCAGGAAGACAAAAAATCCAATCAAAAAATGGGCAAAAGAAATGAATACAAATTTCTCCAAAGAAGATATACAGATGGCCAAAAGACATATGAAAAAATGCTCAACATCACTAATTATTAGAGAAATGCAAATTAAAACCACAATGAGGTATCACCTCACACCAGTCAGAATGGCACTCATCAGCAAAACAACACAAAATAAGTGCTGGCGAGGATGCGGAGAAAAGGGAACCCTCCTGCACTGCTTGTAGAAATACAGAATGGTGCAGCCACTGTGGAAAATAGTATGGAGATTCCTCAAAAAATTAAAAATTGAACTGCCTTTTGACCCGGCTACCCCACTTTTAGGAATATACCCTAAGAACACCATAACACTGTTTGAAAAGAAGAAATGCGTCCCCATGTTTGTGGCAGCATTGTTCACAATAGCGAAGATCTGGAAACAGCCCAAGTGTCTGTCAGAAGACAAGTGGATTAAAAAGCTTTGGTACATATATACTATGGAATACTACTCGGCCATAAGAAATGATGACATCGGATCATTTACAACAGAATGGTGGTACCTTGATAATATTATACGAAATGAAATAAGTAAATCAGAAAAAGAAAACACTAAGAACAGCATGAATTCATACATAGGTGGGACATAAAAGTGAGACTAGGAGACATGGACAAGAGTGTGGTGGTTTCGGGGTGGGGGGAGGGAAGGGAGGGTGGGATAGGGAGAAGGGTAGGGGCACAGGGAAAACCAGATAGAAGGTGACAGAGGACAATTTGACTTTGGGTGATGGGTATGCAACACAATTGAATGATAAGTTAATCTGGAGATGTTTTCATTGTACATATGTACCCTGATTTATTGGTGTCACCACATTAAAGTTAATAAAAAAAAAAAAACCACTGACAAAGAATTTTCAAGGCAGTTAGAAAAAAGAACATAACATATAAAGAAAGGCCTATTAGGTTATCATTAGACTGTTCAGTACAAACTCAACAATTCTAAAGAGAATGGACTCAAACATTCAAAGTACTGAAAGAGAGGAATTACCAGCCAAGAATAATATATACATTAAAGTTACTCTTTAAATATGAAGAAAAAAAATAAAACTTTTGCAGACATACAGAAGCTGAGGAAATTTATCACCAGAAACCCCCTTGCTGCAGAAAACACTCAAAGGGATAATTCTATACTATAGAAAAATTTAATACAACAAAGAGCTTGTTCTTTTAAAAGATCAATAAAATTGACAAACCCCTGGTTACTCACTAAGGAAAAAGAAGAAAGGACTCATATAAACAAAATCTAAAATGAAAGGAGAAATTACCACAAACATAATAGATATACAAAGGATCATAGTAGAATACTATGAAAGATTATATACCTAAATTCAACAACCTAAAAGAAATGGATAAATTCTTAAAACTATACACTCTTCTTAGATTGAGTCATGAAGAAGTGGAAAACCTAAATTGACCCATAAACAAAAAGAGAATAGAAACAACTAGCAAAAAACCTCCCCCATCCCAAAATTCTAGGACCAGATTCACACAGTGAATTTTACCAAACATTCAAAGAAGATTTAATTCAATTCTATATTTCTCAGTCTTCCAAAAAATAGAAAAAGAAGGAATTCTTCCTACACATATTTTGAGGCCAGCATAACACTGATACCAAAACCCGGAAAGGACAGTATAAAAAAGAAAGCTACAGACCAATGTCTCTAATGAATACATATGCAAAAATACTAAACAAAATACTAGGAAATTTAATACAACAAGTTAAAAAAAAAATCCATTACAATCAAGTGAGATTCAATCCAAGAGCACAAGGATGGTTTGACATACCTAAATCGATCAACATAATAGACCATATCAACAAAACAAAGCTCAAAAATTATATGATTCTGTTAATATATGCAGAAAAGGTTTTGATAAGGTACAAAATCCACTTATGTTTAAAACACTCAATAAAATGGGTATAGAAGGAAAGTACCTCAACATAATAAAGGCCATATATGACAAACTATCAGCCAATATCATACTAAATGATGAAAAATGGAAGGCTTTTCTCCTAAAATTAGGAAAAAGACAAAGATGCCCACTCTATCAACTTTTCTTCAACAGAGTTTTGAAGTTTTAGCCAGAGAAATCACGTAAGAGAAAGAAATAAATGACATCTATATTGGGAAAGATGAAGTGAAGTATCACTTTTAGCAGATGGCATGATCCTGAATATAGAAAACCCCAAAGATTCCACTAAAAAACCATTAGAAATAATAAACCAATACAGCAAACCCACAGGATATAATATTAATATACAAAACTCTATTGCTTTCCTACTTGCCAACAATGAAACTTAAAAAAATGATCTCAAAAAAATAATTTCTTTTACAGTTACTACAACAACAGTAATAACAATAGCTAAGAATAAACTTAACAAAGAATGTGAAGGGCCTATACATTAAAAAATACAAAGCATTATTAAGAGTAATTAAAAAAGACACAATGAAATAAGAAAATACTCCATGTTCATGGATTGGAAGAATGAACATAGCTAAAATGGCCATATAACCCAAAGCAATATAAAAATTTATTGCAATCCCCATCAAAATTCCAATGTCATTTTCTAAAGAAATAGAATAAAAAATCACCAGGTTTGTATGCAAACATAAAAATCCCAAAATATCCAAAGCAATCCTGTAAAAAGAACGAAGCTGGAGGTAACACACTACCTGACTTCAAATTATACTACAGAGCCACGATAATCAAAACAGTATGGTGTTGGCAGAAAAACAGACACATAGACCAATGGAACAGAATCAAGAGCCCAGAAATAAAACCACATATATATGGACAAATCACCTTTGACAAAGTAGCCAAAAACACACAATGAAGGAAAGAAAGCCTCTTCAATAAATAGTGTTGGGGCCTGACCAGGTGGTTGCACAGTGGATAGAGCATTGGGCTGGGACATAGAGGACCCTTTTTGAAACCTCAAAGTCACCAGCTTGAGCACAGGCTCATCGGGTTTGAGCAAGGCTCACCAGCTTGAACCCAAGGTTGCTGGCTCAAGCAAGGGGTCACTCAGTCTGCTGTAGCCCCCTGGTCAAGGCACATATGAGAAATCAATCAATGAACAACTAAGAAATGACAACAAAGAATTAATGTTTCTCATCTCCCTCCCTTCCTGTTTGTCTGTCCTTATCTGTCCCTCTCTCTGACTCTCTCTGTGTCTGCCACAGGAAATAAAAAAAAGTTAAAAAAAATAGTGTTGAGAAAATTGGAAAGTCACAGCAAAAGAATAAAACTTGACTATAGTTTGTAGTAAAAAATTAATTCAAATGGATCAAAAACCTAAATATAGGATCTGAAACAATAATTACATAGAAGAAAACATAGGTACAAAACTCATGGACCTTGGCAATAAACAATTTATGGATTTTACCCCGAAGGCAAGGGAAGTAAAGGCGGCAATAAATAAATGGGACTGTATCAAACTAATAAGCTTCTGCATAGGAAAAGAAACTGATGGCAAAACAAATAGGTTGCCAACTAAATGGGAGATGATATTTACAAACAACAGCTCTGATAAAAGGCTAATATCTAAAATATATAAAGAACTCACTAAGCCCATCAATAAACAAGCAAATAATTCAATTAAAAAATGTGGTGAAGACCTGAACATTTTCCCAAGAAGTCATAAAAATGGCCAACAGATATATAAGAAAGTGCTGATCTTCACTAGCTATTGAAGAAATGCAAATCAAAACTACAGTGGGATACCACCCCACAGTTATTAGATTGGCTGTTATCACTAAGACAGGTAATAAGTGTCAGAGAGGTTATGGAGAAAAAGGAACCCTTATTCACTGCTGTTGGGAATGCAAACTACAAAACCATTATGGAAGAAAGTATAATGGTTCCTCAAAAAAATTAAGAATAGAATTACCATACACCCCAGCAATCCCTCTACTGGGTATCTACCCAAAAAAACTTGAAAACATTAGTACATAAAGACACACGCATCCCCATGTTCATCGAAGAATTTTTTACAGTGCCCAAGACATGGAAATAACTAAAATGTCTTTCAATAAAGAATTGAATAAAGAAGATGTGGTACATATATACAATGAAATACTACTTGGCCTTAAGAAATGATGACCTATTGCCATTAATGACAATATGGATGGACCTTGAGAACATTATTCTGCGTGAAATAAGTAAATCAGAAAATGTTAAGAACTATATGATTTCACACATAGATGGAATATAAAACTGAGATTATTGGACATAGATAAAAGTAAAGTGGTTAATAGAAGGAGAGGGTGTGGAGGAGGGTTTGGGGGGAAGAGAGAAAGAGGGAGAAAGATATGGTGATGGGAAATGATTTGACTTTGGGTACACAACATAATCAATAGTTCAAATGCTCTAGAAATATACTTTTTTTTTTACAGAGACAGAGAGAAACAGAGAGAAGGACAGATAGGGACAGACAGATAGGAAGAAGAGAGATGAGAAGCATCAATTCTTTGTTGCAGCATCTTAATTGTTTGTTGATTGTTTGTTCATTGATAGCTTTATCATATGTGCCTTAAACAGGGGGCTACAGCAGAGTGAGTGACACCCTGCTCAAGCCAACAACCTTGGGCTCAAGTCAGCAATCTTGGGCTTTAAGCCAGTGACCTTTGGGTTCAAGCCAGCGACTCTGCGCTCAAGCTGGTAATCCAGCATTCAAGCCAATGACCTTGGGTTTTTCTTTTCTTTCTTTTTAATTTAAATGGGGTGACATTGATAAATCAGGGTACATATGTTCAGAGAAAACATCTCTAGGTTATTATGACATTTGATTATGTTGCATACCCATCACCCAAAGTCAAATTTTCTTCCATCACCTTCTATCTGGTTTTCTTGGTGCCCCTCCCTCTCTTTCCCCCCCCCCATAACCACCACACTCTTGTCTGTGCCTCAGAGTCTCTTTTTTATGTCCCACCTATATATGGAATCATATAGTTCTTAGTTTTTTCTGATTTACTTATTTTACTCAGTATAATGTTATCAAGGTCCATCGATATTGTTGAAAATGATCCAATGTCATCATTTCTTATGGCTGAGTAGTATTCCATAGTATATATGCACTACACCTTTCTTATCCAATCATCTCTTGAAGGGCTTTTTGGTTGTTTCCATGTCTTGGCCACTGTGAACAATGATGCAATGAACATGGGGCTGCATGTGTCTTTACATATCAGTGTTTTTGAGTTATGGTGGTATATTCCCAGTAGATGGATTGCTGGGTAATATGTTAGCTCTAGTTTTCATTTTTTGAGGAACCACCATACTTTCTTCCATAATGGTTGTACAACTTTACATTTCTACCAATAGTAATAATATGGAACTCTTCATGAATTTGCGTGTCATCCTTGTGCAGGGGCCATGCTAATCTCTTCTGTATCATTCCAATTTTAGTATATGTGCTGCTGAAGAGAGCACAACCTTAGGATTTTGAACCTGAGTCCTCCATGTCTCAGTCCAATGCTCTATCCACTGTGTCAATGTTTGTTCAGCCAAACCCTACATATTCTTATTGATCAATATCACCCCATTAAATTTAATTTTATAAATAAAATTTATAAAAAGAAAATAACTAATAAATGAGTTCATTAAAGCTGTAGGATACAAAACCAACCTATAAAAATCAATTGTTTTTCTATATACTAACAAGGAACTATATGAAAAAGAAATTAAGAAAACAATCTTATTTACAATGGCATAAAAACAAGTAATATATTTAAGAGTTAATTTAACCAATAAAATGTAAACTTGTATACTGAAAACTACAAAAGTGACTAGAGAAATTAAAGAAAACACAAATAAATAGAAAGATATGCCACGTTTATTAAGTGGAAGAATTAATATTGCTAAAATGCCCATAGTACCAAATTGATATACAAATTCAACACCATCCTCATCAAAATTAGAATATTTTGCATAGATATAGAAAAAAATTCTTAAAATTTGTAGAGAACCACAAAACACTCCAAATAGTCAAAACAATCTTGAGAGAGTACCATACTGGAAATATCACATTTTCTGTTTTCAAAATATTACACAGAGATATGAAAATTAAAATAGTATAGTACTGGCATAAAAACAGACAAATAGACTAATATCACAGAATAGAAAGCCCAGAAATAAACCCACCTGTATACAATCAACTGATATGTGACAAAGATGCCAAAAATACACAATGGAGAAAGGATAGGCCGTTCAACAAAAGATGCTGCAAAGACTGAATATCCACATGCAAAAGAATAATTTTGAACCCTTATCTTAACTACTACATAAAAAGTCAACTAAAATGGATTAATGACTTAGATATAAGATCTGAAACTATAAAAGTTCTAGAGGAAAACATAGGGAAAAATCCCATGACATTGGTCTTGGCAATGATTTCTTTGATGTGACAGCAAAATTACAAGCAACAAAAGCAAATATAGACAAGTGGGACTACATCAAACTAACAAGCTTCTGTACAGCAAAGGGAACAATCAACAGAGTGAAAAGGCAACCCATTAAATGGGAAGAAAATATTTGCAAACTATATCACTGATAAGAGGTTAATATCTAAAAGATATAAGAAAATTCTATATATTAAGGTGATTAATCATCCTCCTTTAGGGAGGACAGTCCTTCTTTTGTATGTTCCATCCTCCCTCAAAAAATGTCCTCCTACATGTCCACCATTTTAATATAGGAAGATTAATCTGTAAATGTCCGTATTCGATGGATGAAGTCAATCCATTGTGTGTGATGTGACATATTTGTATTTGACATGGTGATTTGTCAAGGATCAGTACAATGTGGCAAGACACAATTATATGAAGTGTGTGCTCTGCGCATGAGACCTTGGGAGAGTACAATATACTGAGCGTACAAATGGCTTTGTGTACTTCTTACTGAAACATGACATGGTACATATAACATTGTAGACTCACGATTATTTCTTTCTCTGTAAATACTCAATCACAGACAGGTAAGTACAATTTATGTTTTATTAATTCATTATCTATTTAACAATTTTTAAATACATATAATTTTATTTACAAGTATTTTCCCAAAATTTGAGTTTTAAAGTGAAAATCTAACCTCAAACCATATCTACTAATACGCATTTTGATTTAATAGTTGCATAAAACATGTTTTTTAATTAGAAAATGATAAATACATCTGAATATCACTCCAAATTAGTGGTTTTGTTTGATATTTAGTTTTACTAAATGAGTACTTTTTTCTTACAGTTATTATGAAAAATTAATAGGCATGTAAGCATAATTACAATATAAAATATTACAAATGTTTTTATTATGCCTTTATCATATTATAGTGTATTATTGTTACAATGAATAAAATGTTTTTATTTATGATATTGTTTTCTTCTATTTATTTTTGTTCTCCTTTTTATTGTAATAAAATTGGTCACCTTATATATATCTCAGTTTTATATACTGCCTATGTGTAAAATCATGTAGGTCTTAGCTTTCTCTGATTTGCTTATTTCACTCAGTATAATGATCTCAAGGTCCATTCATGTTGTCGTAAATGGCACTATGTTGTGATTTCTTATGGCCAAGTAGTATTCTATTGTATATATGTACCACATCTTTTTATCCAATCTTCTATCGAAGGGCACTTTGGTTGTTTCCATGTCTTTGCCACTGTGAACAATGCTGAGATGAACATGGGGTGCATATATCTTTACATACCAATGTTTTCGAGTTTTTTGGGGAGATACTCAGTAGAGGGGTTATTGAGTCATATTGTAGCTCTATTTTTAATTTTATGAGGAACCACCACAATTTCTTCTATAATGGTTATACCAGTTTACATTCTCACCAGCAAACTAAGTTTTTATAAAAATGTCCTCCTTTGTCTTTGGTTCATCTGTCTGTCCAAAATATTGTTGTCTGTCCAAATTTAAATACTGGTTAAAATTTTTAGGGGCATATCATTTACTTTTAGAAATATCTACATTTGTTGTCTGTCCAAAATTAAATACTGGTTAAATATTGTTGTCTGTCCAAAATTAAATACTGGTTAAAATTTTTAGGGGCATATCATTTACTTTTAGAAATATCTACATCTGCTACTTATATAACTTCCTGTGTTCTCCCTTAATTTGCTCTATACTGGGATGATCTTATTTCTTTATATTGAAGTTATAGCTATATCCTATTTTCATTGAAGATAGTACTTGACTTCTAGTTTTATTTTTGTGGGTTTTAAAGAGTTTCATTAAATGTAATATATCAAAAATATCTATATTCCATGTCATTATCACCAATAGTCTTAAATAATATGGGCTTTAGAGTTATATAGATATGAACGTGAGAGCAGAAGTACACTAAGAGTAGACTAGAGCATTGTTGGACATCTCTGAGGTCCTACCTCTCCAAGATGAAAAATTCCTGATTTGCACTGTTTCTGCCACTGGCTTTGAGACAAAGATATTACATGGAATCTGGGCAACTGAAAAATGATATTTTATTACATCACTTTAATGAGAGAAAATAATTTATAAAGAGCATAATTTAGACTTTATTCCCATTTTATTCAATTTATGTATGAATTCAGATCTTATAAAAGAATAGCATATATGGATTTAATTTGCTCATGCACTGTGTGATTTCTTAAAGAATCCAGGGAGCAGAGTGCTATGGGAACACAATTGAAAGCATTTTATGAGTCCCTGTCCATGTGTTGTAGGAAGAAACTAAAGTTTTCGTTGTTAGAGTTACAGTATGTGCTTCTCAAACCAGAGGTATACTGTTTTGCTGAGTTGGGTCATCAGTGGAAGGTCTGTAACATCCATCTTGGAACCAACTATAGTCAGACCCTTTAATTAATGGCTGGAGAATCTGCTTTATCTTTTAAAAGGATAAAACCTAATTGTGGTTTAATTAAACAGCCTAGGGAAAGTGACTGCAAAGCAATTGATCAAAACTAATAGGTGAGAAGTTTTGATTTAGTTAAATAAACCTCTTGTTTGTTTAACATAAATATCTTAAGGGACTTAATTCAGGTTATCAATATAGCAGAACCTCTAGAGGAAGAATAGCCAATATTTTTGAGAACTGTTTTTTAAAAAGTATAATTGAGCTTAAAAAATGTAAAAGTATATCTTCTCACTTTATATTCAACAAAAACATAACATTACAAATCTACGTTGTATGTTATGGATAAACATGAATAATACAACATGACAATAGAAGGCAGAACAATGAAAATGGGAGCAGTGAATTTTGTATCTTGCAATGATTATTTTTAATAAATTCTATTCTTCATGCTTTTCTTTCAACTTTTCTTTTTAAATTTAACTTATTAACAATTTTATTTTCTATAGTATTGATTATATGTTGATTGTTTTTATAATTACAACTATATATTATAATAACTGTTATTTAACTTATCTTAATATGTATAGCAAGGACTCATTTGAGAGTCTAAGAGGTTCATAACACTGGGCTTTGAATTAATAGGTAATTTTCTGTAGCTTCTCCTCTTATACTCAAGTTCTTATTCTCCATATCTTATTGTCAATAGTTCAGCGTAGGAGTTATAAGTAGTTGTATGTTATGCAGAGTTATAAGCATAGCCATTAAAAATTTACTCATGCTCAGATTCCCAATTTGTTCAGGAATAAAATGACAGAATGAGTTATAGAAACTAACAGTTTAATTTTATTGTTTTTGTTTTTTATTTAAAAGGCATAAAAGATTATAAAATTTTACTTAGAGAAAAAAGTGTAAGAAAAATATGAGAAAGAAATGACATCATTTTAAATGACAGCTTGTTTATCACAACACAATCTTTAGAGAAGAAATTTATACTAGTTCTGGGTATTCCTTAATGAAGGAGATGGTTGGTCTTTTTAAACATTATTCTACCAAATCTTTGTTTCAAAGTGTTTGATTTTATAAAAACTTCTCCTGAAAAACTCTCTGTATACTTTATAGTATAAACAAAAGCCCATTGAAGATATGAAGATATCGTCATTTCAAATAAGACTTGTCTGTTCTAACTTGTCTGGGGAATAACTGAAGGACAAACACAAGACATTCTTCTAAGTAAGAACTAATATGAGAAAGTGGTGGGCACTGCTCATAAAAGTTAAAAGGTGACTTCAAATCCACTGATACCTGTGACAGATGATTAGAAGTAAAGATATACAGCAAAATATCTGAAGCCCAGAGGAAATGTTAGGGTGAAACTCTTTGGGAAATTAGGACATTCAAAAGCATCAATGCATATGGGAGAATTTAGGATGTTACTCACAACCCAGGCAAGACCCACACCAGGAAATGTTATAATAAAATTTTGAAAAGCCAATGTCAAAGAGAATACTAGAAACAGCATAAGCAACTCATCATTTACAAGGCTTCTCAATAAGTTTATCACCTGCTTTCTCATCAGAAACCTTGAAGGCCAGAGGCAGTAGATGACATATTTCAAGGGAATAAGGGAGAGAAAAACTATCATCTGAGATTTCTATATACAGCAAAACTGTCCTTAAAAATGAGGGAGAAATGAAAATATTCTCAGGTAAAAGCTGAGAGACTTACTTCTCATCAGATTTACCCTATCAAAAATGCTGATGCGGGGTTACAGGTTAAAATAAATTGATCCTACAACAGTAACTTGTAGCTATATGAAGAATCAAAGATCTCTGGACAGGTTAAAATAAAAAAGCAAATGTAGCCTGACCAGGCAGTGGCATAGTGGATAGAGTGTTGGTCTGGGATGCTGAGAACTCTGAGGTCACTGGCTTAAGTGTGGGGTCACTGACTTGAGTGTGGGGTCACTGACTGGAATGTGGGGTCACTGTCTTGAGCCCAATGTCGCGGGCTCGAGCAAGGGGTCACTGGCTTGGCTGTAGCTCCCCGGTCAAGCCACATATGAGAAAGCAATCTATGAACAACTAAGGTGAAGCACCAGAGAATTGATGCTTCTCATCTCTATTCCTTCTTGTCTGTCTGTCCATATTTGTCCCTCTCTCAGTCTCTTTCTCTGTACTATTTCTCTCACTAAAAAAAAGAGCAAATGTAAAACCAGTATTATAATTTTGTTTTATTTATTAGACATTTTATTTTCTACAAAACTTAAAAGAAAAATACATAAAAATATTATAAATTTTGTTAATGTGTACACATTATAAAAAGATATAATATGTGAGACCAACAAAATAAAAGGAAGGTGAAGCTTTATAGAAGTAGTTTTCTTTCTTGTATGCAGTTGCAGTTAAATTGGTGTCAATTTGAATTAGATTGTTATATTTAGGATGTTATATGTAATTCTGATAGCAACTGCAAAGAAAATAGTAGTAGAATACGCACAAAAATGATAAGTGAATTCAAATGTTATTATAAAAAAGCAACTATATACAAAAGTAGGCAGTAATGTAGGAAACAAAGAACAAAAAAGTTATGAGACATAAAAAACAGATGGTAAGCAGCAAATTCTCTGACATCTCTCTTAGCAATATTTTTTTCTAATAGAATGTCTTCTTGGGCAAAGGGAACAAAAGAAAAATAAACAACTTGGACTATATCAAATGAAAATTATTTTGCATAACAGAATGAAAAGACAACCTACTGAATGGGAGAACATATTTGCTAATGATATATACTGTAAGGCGTTAATATCCCAAATTTAAAAAAACTCAACACACACACACACACTTAAGCAAACAATCTAATTAATAAGTGGACAGAGGACCTCTTAAATAGACACTTCTCCAAAGAGGACATAAAGCTGGCCAACAGACATATGAAAAGATGTTCAACATCACTAATCAGCAAAGAAATGCAAATTTAAAAAACAATAAGATATTACCTCACACCTGTCAGAATGGTTATCATCAATAAATCAACAAACAAGAGTATAGAGAAAAGTCAACCCTTGTACACTGTTGGTGGGAATGCAAACTAATACAGTCACTATGGAAAACTCTATGGAGGGCCCCCCAAAATTAAAAGTGAAACTTCTTTATGACCCAGCAATTTCAATTCTGGGTATATATCTGAAGAAACCCCAAACACTAATTTGAAAAAGTGAATGCACTCTTACGTTTATTACAATAGCCAAAAAATGGAAGCAACCCAAGTATCTACCAATAGATGATTGGATAAAGAAGTGACACATAAATACAATGGAATATTATTCAGCCATATAAAAGAATTAAATCTTACCATTTGTGACAGCACGGATAAAACTAGAGGGTGTTATGCTAAGTGAAATAAGACAATCAGAGACAGAAATATACCATATGATTTCACTTACATGTGAAATCTATAAAACAGCACAAACAAAATTGAAACAGATTCATAGATACAGAGAACAGACTAATAGTTGCTAGAAGGGAGAGGGGTTTGGTGGCCGAGTAATAAAGTTGAAGGGATAAAGAAGTACATATTGGTTGTTGCAAAATACTCATGGAGATGTAAAGTACAGCATAGGAGATATAGTGAACTGTAATAACTATTTTATACTGCCAGCTGGGTACTGGAAATATTGGGGAATGCTTTGTAAAGTATATGATTCTCCAACCACTATACTGTACACCTAAAATTAATACAATATTGAATGTAAACTGTAACTAAAAAATAAAGAGATAGGAAAAAACAGATATATTATTCATTTCCTAACCTTGCCAAAATAATGTTTTTTAATAAAATGCTTTGAACTTGAAAAAGAAACAGATATCAAAATGACAAACATCTTTCCTTAGCAGTATTTATTTTAAATGTAAATAAATTAAACTCACCAATCAAAAGACAGAACTTGATTAAATATTTAAAAAATGATCCAACCTGTCTACAAAATATTGACTTTAGCTCTAAAGACACAATTAGTTTGAATGAAGTGAAGATACAGAAAATTTATTACATGCAAATAGTAACCAAAAGAGAGCTGGGGTAGACAAACTATCAGACAAAAAGGACTTTAAGTCAAAACCTTCACAAGAGACAAAGAAGGACATTATATATTTACAGAAAAAGTCAATTCATCAGGAAGATATAACAATTATGTATAACAATAAAACAGAACGCCCAAAATAATGAAGAAACCATTGAAAGAATAAATTGAGAAATATACAGCTTTGTAATAATAGTTGGAGATTTTAATATCCCACTTTCAATAATAGATTAATGAAACAGAAGATTAATAAGAATATAGAGAACTTGAACAAAAATATAAACCAGTTGGACCAAACTGACATTTACAGAATATCCCACACACTAACAGCAGAGTACAAATTTTTCTCAAGTGCACATGAAACATTGTCCAGGATAGACCATATAGTAGGCCACAAAAAATGTCTTAATAAAGTTAACTGAAATCATAAAAAGTACTTTTCCAGATAAAAAATAAAACGAAAGTAGAAATCAGCAACAGAAGAAAACTGGAAGATTCATAATATGTGGAAAGTAAACAACACACTCTTAAGCAACTAATGAGCCAAAGAAGAAATCACCAGAGAAATTAGATACCATCTTGAGATAAATAAAATAAAATACAACATAAGCATTTGTGGAAGGCAGCAAAAGCAGTTCTCTGTGTAAAAATCAAAACGTAAATGCATGCATTAAAAAAGAGGAAGGATTGCAAATCAGTGCTCTAACTTTATACCTTAAGGAATTTAGAAAATAAAAAGTAATCTAAACACAAATTAGCAGGAGGAAGAAAACCTAGATGAAATGGGAAAATTTCTAGAAACACATGATGTACAAAAACTTACTCAAAAATAAATAGAAAATTCAAATAGACCTATAATTAGGAAGAAGATTGAGTCAGTAATAAAAAATTCCCAACAACGAAGACCTGGATCATATGACTTCACAGCTGAATTCAGAAAACATTTACAAAATTAACATCACTTTTTCTCCCTCTCTTCCAAAAAATTAAAAGAGGAGGGAGCACTTCCTAACTAATTCTATGAGTGCAGCATGGCCGTATTACCAAAGGCCAAGATGCTTCAAGAAACCTACTCACCAATATCCCCCACAAATACTGATACTAAAACCCTAAACAAAATTCTCACACAGAATTTAGGAGCATATCAAAAGGATTACACACCGAGGGACAGGAAGATGGCAATGGAGTAGGCGGACGTACCAACTTCCAATACCTAAAACCAAGGTGGATTATAACTCAATTTTAAGAACCATCATCTGGATAAACCAACTTTGAACTAAACTAAGTGGACTCTTCAACCAAGGAACACAGAAGAAGCCACACTGAGACTGGTAGGAATAGCGAAAATGCGAAGAGGGCTGCCCAGCTCCCTGGAGCGAACTGCAGCCCAGAGAGACCCGCATGGCGGGAGGAGAGTTTGGTGGAGAGAAAGGGACCTGGGTCCCAGGAACCAAGGCCCAGCTTGCAGTCCCAGAGCCTAGAAGAGGCGTATGGACAGTATTGAGCTGTGAAGCAAGTGAAGATACTGTTTGTGAAAAAGAGATAGTTTTCTCAAACCAAAGAATCTTTTCTTCTCAAGTGCTCATGGTACGTTTTCTAGGATAGACCACATGTTAGGACACAAAAATGGTCTCAATAAATTTAAGAAGATTAAAATAATATCAAGCATTTTCTCTGATCACAATGCCATGAAACTAGAAATTAACCACAAAAGAAAAACTGAAAAATACTCAAACACTTGGAAACTAAAAAGCATGATATTAAATCATGAATGGAATAACAATGAGATCAAAGAAGAAATAAAAAAGTTTCTAGAAACGAATGATAATGAGCATACATCAACTCAAAATTTATGGGACACAGCAAAAGCAGTACTGAGAGGGAAGTTCATTGCACTACAGGCATATCACAGGAAGCTAGAGAAAGCTCAAATAAGCAACCTGACCCTGCATCTAAAAGAACTAAAAAAACAACAGCAAATAAAACCCAGGACAAGTAGAAGGAAGGAAATAATAAAGATCAGAGCAGAAAATAATGACATAGAGGCTAAAAGAACAATACAGAAGATCAATGAAACCAGAAACTGGTTCTTTGAAAAGGTAAACAAGCCTGACCAGGCGGTGGCACAGTGGATAGAGTGCAAGACTGGGATGTGGAAGACCCAGGTTCGAGACCCCAAGCTTGCCAGCTTGAGCACGGACCCATCTGGCTTGAGCAAAAAAATTAGCTCGCCAGCTTGGACCCAAGGTCGCTGGCTCCAGCAAGTGGTGGCTCAGTCAGCCCAAAGGCGCGCAGTCAAGGCACGTGTGAGAAAACAATCAATGAACAACTATGGTGTCGCAACGGCAATGAAAAACTAATGATTGATGCTTCTCACCTCTCTTCATTCCTGTCTGTCTGTCCCTATCAATCCCTCTCTGACTCTCTCTCTCTCTGTCCCTGTAAAAAATAAAAATAAATAAAAAAAGACAAGGTAAACAAGATTGATGAACCTTTAACTAGACTCACCAAGAAAAAAAGAGAGAGAACTCAAAGAAATAAAATTAGAAAGGACAGTGGAGAAATAACAACTGACACAACAGAAATACAAATCATTGTAAGAAAATACTATGAAGAACTCTATGACAAAAAATTAGACAACCTAGGTGAAATGGACAAATTTCTTGAATCATATAATCTTCCAAAAATATATTTGGAAGAATCAGAACACCTAAACAGACCAATTACAACAAATTAGATCGAAACAGTTATCAAAAAACTCCCAGCAAAGAAAATCCTGGGCCTGTTGGCTTCACAAGTGAATTCTATCAAAAATTCAAAAAAGAACTAACTCCTATCCTCCTCAAGCTGTTTCAAAAAATTCAAGAGGAAAGAAGACATCCAAACTCCTTTCATGAGGCGAGCATAATTCTGATCCCAAAACCGGGCAAAGACAATACAAAGAAAGAAAATTATAGGCCTATATCCCTGATGAATTTAGACACTAAAATTCTCAACAAAATATTAGCTCCCATTCATGCTCAAAACTCTCTGTAAAGTGGGAATAAAGGAAAAATTCCTTAACATGATAAAGGCCATCTACGACAAACCCATAGCAAACATCATACTAAATGGACAAAAATTAAAAGCAATCCCCTTAAGATCAGGAACCAGGCAGGGGTGCCTCCTTTCACTACTTTTATTCACATAGATCTGGAAGTCCTAGCTACAGCAATCAGAGAAGAAGAAGAAATAAAAGGCATCCAAATTGGAAAAGAAGAAGTAAAACTGTCATTATTTGCAGATGATATGATATGTATATAGAAAACCCTAAAGTCTCAGTCAAAAAACTACTGGATCTTATAAATGAATTCAGTAAGGTGGCAGGATATAAAATTAATACTCAGAAATCAGAGGCATTTCTATATACAAACAATGAACTTTCAGCAAAAGAAATTAAGGAAACAATTCCCTTCACTATTGCAGCCAAAAAAATAAAGTACCTAGGAGTAAATTTAACCAAGGAGGTTAAGAACTGGTACTCAGAAAATTATAAAATATTGATAAAAGAAATCAAGGAAGATACAAACTAGTAAAAGCATATACTGTGCTCATGGCTAGGAAGAATAAACATCATTAAAATGTCTATATTACCCAAAGCAATTTATAAATTCAATGCAATACCAATTAAAATACCAATAACATATTTCAAAGATATAGAACACATATTCCAAAAATTTATATGGAACCAAAAAAGAACACAAATAGCCTCAGCAATCTTAATAAGAAAAAATAAAGCAGGAGGTATCACTGTTTTGGATATCAAGGTTTACTACAAGGTCATTATTCTCAAGACAGCCTGGTACTGGCATAAGAACAGGAACATAGATCAATGGAACAGAACAGAGGACCCAGATATAAACCCACAGCTTTATGGACAACTGATATTTGACAAAGGAGGAAAGAACATACAATGGAGTAAAGACAGCCTCTTTAACAAATGGTGTTGGGAAAATTGGACATCTACCTGCAAAAAAAATGAAACTAGACCATCAACTTACAGTATTCACAAAAACAAACTCAAAATGGATGAAAGACTTAAATGTAAGCCGTGAAACCATAAGCATCTTAGAAGAAAACATAGGCAGCAAGCTCTCTGACATCTGTAGCAGCAATATATTTGCGGATTTATTTCCACGGGTAAGTGAAATAAAAGGCAAGATAAACACATGGAACTGTATCAAACTAAAAAGTTTTTGCACAGCTAAAGACAATAAGAACAGAATAAAAAGGCAAACCACACAATGGAAGAACATATTCGACAGCACGTCTGATAAGGGGTGAATAACCAAAATTTATAAAAAACTTATAAAACTCAACACCAGGAAGTCAAACAATCCTATCAAAAAACGAGCAAAAGAAATGAATAGAAATTTCTTCAAAGAGGACATACAGATGGCCAATAGGCATATGAAAAAATGCTCAACATCACTAATCATTAGAGAAATGCAAATTAAAACCACAATGAGATATCACCTCACACCAGTCAGAATGGCACTCATCAGCAAAACAACACAGAATAAGTGCTGGCGAGGATGTGGAGAAAAGGGAATCCTTCTGCACTGCTGGTGTGAATGCAAACTGGTGCAGCCATTTTGGAAAACAGTTTGGAGATTCCTCAAAAAATTAAAAGTCGAACTGCCTTTTGACCTAGCTATCTCACTTATAGGAATATACCCTAAGAACACCATAGCACTGTTCGAAAAGAAAAAATGTGCCCCCATGTTCGTGGCAGCATTGTTCACAATAGCAAAGATCCGGAAACAGCCCAAGTGTCCGTCAGAAGACGAGTGGATTAAAAAGCTATGGTACATATATACTATGGAATACTACTCGGCCATAAGAAATAATGACATCGGATCTTTTACAGCAAAATGGATGGACCTTGATAACATTATACGGAGTGATATAAGTAAATCAGAAAAAAAAACACTGAGAACAGCATGATTTCATACATAGGTGGGACATAAAAGTGAGACTATGAGACATGGACAAGAGAGTGGTGGTCACGGGTGGGGGGTGGGAGGGGAGGCTGGAATAGGAAGGAGGGAAGGGGCACAGAGAAAACCAGATAGAAGGTGTCAGAGGACAATTTGACTTTGGGTGATGGGTATGCAACACAATTGAATGATAAGATAATCTGGAGATGTTTTCATTGTACATATGTACCCTTATTCATTGGTGTCACCCCATTAAAATTAATAATAATAAAAAAAAATTACACACCACAACCAACTGGATTTATTCCTGAGATGCAATAATGTTTTAACATATGAAAATCAATTATTATAATAAAGCGCATTAATAAATAAGGTCACAAAACTACAGGGTCATCTCAAATTTTGAAGTAAATGCATTTTTTAAAAAAAATTGAACACCCTTTCATGATTAAGAAAGAACACTCAGTAAATGAGGACTAGAGAGGAAACTTCCTCAATATAATAAAGGCCATATATGAAAAACTCACAGTTAATGCTATGTTTAGTGGCAAAAGACTTATTTTTCCTGATTTTTTTGTTCTCTACAAAATCAGAAACAAGACAAGGATTGCCACTTTTATCACATCTATTTAACGTAACTGAGGAAAATCTGATAAGAGCAATAATGAAAAAATAATTTAAAAGAAATGAAAAAATAAAAGGACCCCAATTTAGAAAGGAAGAAATAAAATTATCTGTGTTAATAGGTAGCATGGTCTTACATATAGAAACCCTAAAAGATTTCACAGATTAAATTGTTAAAACTAATAAGTTTTATGAACTAGCAATAAACAATTCCAAAAGGAAATTAAGAAAACAATTCCATTTGCCATAACTTATTACCATAGGGGAAGGGTTGGGAAAAGGATGAAGAAGGTAAAGAGAATGAAATACATGGTGACAGAAAAAGACTGGGACAGGTAGTGAGCACACAATAAAGTATACAAATGATGTCCGATGAAGTTGTACTCTGGAAATTTATATGATGTTACTATCCAATGTTACCACAACAAATTTAATTTAAAAAATTAAAAAGTAAATAACATACTTAGGAATATATTTATCCAAGAAAACAAAAGACTAGTATATTTAAAACTATAAAATTTTTCTGATGAGCACCATTCTGACTAGTGTGAGGTGATATCTCATTGTGGTTTTAATTTGCATTTCTCTAATGATTAGTGATGTTGAGCATCAGCAAAACAACACAGAACAAGTGCTGGCGAGGATGCGGAAAAAAAGAAAACCCTCCTGCACTGCTGGTGGGAATGCAGACTGGTGCAGACACTGTGGAAAACAGTATGGAGATTCTTCAAAAAATTAAAAATCAAACTACCCTTTGACCCAGCTATCCCACTTTTAGGAATATACCTTAGAACACCATAGCACTGTTCGAAAAGAAGAAATGCGCCCCCGTGTTCATGGCAGCATTGTTCACAATAGCGAAGATCTTGAAACAGCCCAAGTGTCCGTCAGAGGACGAGTGGATTAAAAAGCTTTGGTACATATATACTATGGAATACTACTCAGCCATAAGAAATGATGACATCGAATCATTTACAACAAAATGGATGGACCTTGATAACATTATACAAAGTGAAATAAATAAAACAGAAAGAAACTGAGAACAGCATGATTTCATACATAGGTGGGAAATAAAAGTGAGACTATGAGACATGGACAAGAGTGTGGGGGTTACTGGGTGGGGGGAGGGAGGAGAGGGTGGGAGAGGGGGAAGGGGAGGGGCACAAAGAAAACCAGATAGAAGGTGACAGAGGATAATTTAACTTTGGGTGATGGGTATGCAACATAATTGAATGATAAGATAACCTGGAGATGTTTTCTTTGAACATATGTACCCTGATTTATTAATGTCACCCCATTAAAATTAATAAAAGAAAAAAAACTATAAAATTTTGTTGAAAAAATTAAGGAAGATACAAATAAATAAAAGGAAATACAATTTGTTTTCATAAAGTCAAAAATTTCATATTGTTAAGATGACAATACTACCAAAAGCTATCTACCTATTTAATACAATACCTATCAAAATCCCAGTGGCAATTTTTGCAGAAATTGAAAACCTATTTAAAATTCACATGAGACCTCAAGGGACCCCAAAACCAAAACACTCTTAAAAAAGAACTTGAAAGACTAATATATCCTGATGCAAGAGAACCAAGGGTATATGTAACAGAGTGTTTATAAAGACTCGGGAATTTAATAAAGAATGTGAGGCAGAGAGAAAGAACACCAAGTTTGATTAAGGAAAATTAATGTTTTTTAATTTTAATTCAGCATCAATGAATTCGTTTTCTGAGTGGTGACAAAGGATTGTTAGAGTTGGAATAATATAGGGGGAGGGAGCTGCAGTGATAGGAGGTGGTATCAGAATGGATTAGGATTTTGGGGGGGTTATATATATTGGCCATAGGAAGGTCTAGACGATAAGAGTGAAAGGCTGAAGTTGGTTGGTGTATAAGATTATTGCAGAAGATGAGTTCATAGCATTGGAGATCAAGGGATTAGAACAGTCATCTCTTTCTGTATTAAAACCATAAAGTAATACTGGGTGGGGCAAAGGTAGGTTTACAGTTATTCATATGGAAAATAAAACAATAATTAATAAATAATAATATGAAAGTAAACTGTGTGTTTTGGGTACTCACAACTGTAAATCTACTTTTGCCCCACCTTGTATTGAAAACAATTACCATGAATAAAGGAGCTAAAACTGTGGAGAAATAAAGAGGTTCATAGATAACATCAATACTGAGAAGTGGTAGATGATAAGGTCTTATGAAAGGGATATGATTCAAAGTTGAAGAGGCTAAAGGGAGGAAGAAGGTAAGAAGTCTGTAAGCTACATTATAGAGCAAGGACACTTAAGTCACCTCTGGGTCCAGTGTACTCAAGGCTGTGGGAGTAAAACAGAACCACCAATTCAGACCCAGAACAAAGAGGAGAAAAGAACATGTATAGAGGTTGGGGATAAAGTGTTATGTGTATGGGTCTAAATTTTCTCCTTCATTCATTCTATTTTTTAGCATCTCCATAGTTTTAATTTAATCTTATGCCTAGGTTTTAATTTCAAAAACCATCATGTAAAATATACAGAGTAAGCTCTTTCATTTAGCTATAGCCATAGATCAAGGAGATCTTATATGCTATTCAGCTTTAAACTTATTGTAAAGAGTTAAATGAGAAACCTAGATTGTTTCACAAATTTAAGTTCTAATCTCATATTTCAAATCATATTAGGGAATTTGTCAAAGACTGAGATTTTTATACACATTTTTCTTTCCCACTCAAATCTTAGCAAAAAGCATGAATAAAATGTACATAAACTACTGCCAAATGACATCAAAGATGTGCTTCCACAAGTACCTTCCAATTTACCATGTGCCAATGTTGATTCTATGCATTTATCTCAATTACTTGATAACATCTACTTATATTATTCAACAAATAGTTCTGTGGGACAAATAGCCCCATTTTGTAAACAGATAGGTTACACACAAAAAATGACTATTTGTGCAGAAAGAGTAACAAAATTAAAACATGCAATAGCTTTGTAAGTCAGAGAACTTTAAAATTTTATTATGGGAATCAGTGCTTTCCAGAAAATCATGTTTCTATGATTTTAATTTCCAAGGATCCACACTTTGGCGAGTCATAAATAATAGTAGAAGAAGTGGAACAGCATCGATTCACTTTGAGATAGAGGAAAATTAATATAGAAACTATTGGCCTGTCTTCACTAATGAGGAACAGTTACAAAAGACAATATAGATTTTTAAAAAATGTATATGCAATAAAGCTCAGAGAAGCAGTGGAAATCAGAAGGGACTGAGTTTTTCTGTACACAGTTTCAGTCTCTAAATTATGATACCCAAAAATAAAACCAATGAATCAGTGTCACAAGAAATGAAGTGGGAGTGGGCGACAATCCTTTTCTCAGTTAAAGTGATAAAGTTCTGCAGAAGCACTAAATTGACAAATTGAGCTTTTCCTGAAAATATATCTGTCACATTTGTTTCAATTTTAAGAAATTCCTGAAAACGATACTCATTTGTTTGGCTTGTTAGGTATCTGCTCTTGAGGTGAGGATAGTGATTACGATGCATAATCTTTCAACAGGTTATTTGTAAATTGATGTTTAATTTCCAACCTGGCATGGTATTATTGTGTTGCTCTGATGCGTATCAAAGATACTTTGGTTAGTCTGTCACCTCCATGCTAAATATCCTCACTTCCTTCCACTAAATATTGTCTTATAATTTTTCTTCCTCTTTCTCATGTATCCACAGCTCTGGTCTTTGAAATCCAATAATGAATTCTCTTTTTTTCCATTCAATTAAATACTTTTGCTTCCTTCCCCCTAAAATACTTGCTTTTATGATACATCACTGCCACATTCATGTTTTTATTCTCTTGTATATTTCTCATGTTTGTTTATACCATAATGAACATTCTGTTTTTAATTTTCTACATAGTAATTTCCTTAGTTAATGTGAAAGGAGTTGTTAAAACAGTTGGATTCCGAATTCACATTGTTTTCTGTGAAGTGTAGGGGAGTGTAAATTTTAAAATGATGTTTGAGATAAAAGTAGCTGAAGACAAGAACTAATGAAAGAATTTAAGAAAAGTGATCTACTCTCTCAGGGAAAAATTAATTGCATGGATGGGACAGTCACTGTAATTATATATCAGTTAGGTGTGGCAGCAACTAACCAAAACAACAATAGTCATGTGAAGAAAGGGATCTAGTTAATTTTCACATATAACAAAAAAGTGCAGTGGGAGGCAATCAAGACTGATGCAACCATTTATCAATGTTATTGACCCACACTCCTTCCATCTCTCTACTCCTTGATGTGAGGGTCTTCATACTCATGACTGTTAACTGTGGGCCTCATTGTCATATCATAGGCAAAAAAAAAAAAAAAGTAAAAGACCAAAGGCAAAAAAGCCTTTTCTCCTTGAAGGACTTTGGCTACATCTAATGGTCAAGAAATGTATCACTCATTATTCTTGGTTTTGAATTTGGGCTAGAAAAGTATTTTCAATTTCCAGATACCTCCATCAATAAAGGCAGGAAAAAAGTGCCTTGCTATAGCTTCTGGGTGGCTAACTCACAGTTCCCTTCTGTAGTTCCACCAAACACTAATGTTCCTATTTACTGAATTTCTCTTGCACGTAGAACACTGTTCCTAGTTTTATTTTAATGTCATGCACTAAGAACAATGCTGAGTTCTAAAATTTGCTTTTGCAGGGATGTATCCCTAAATCCTTCCATGATACTAAAATGGCAGGAACTTTATTTGAAACAAGAACGTAATTATTGCTGGATCTTGACGCCCCTAGTCCCAGGGGTGAACTCTTTCTCAAAACCAGCCTAGGAGTCCAAGAATTATGCTCTGGCTTGGAGAGGGGCAAGATGGAGATGGAGTAAGCGGACGTACCAACTTCCAACTCCCAGAACCTAAGTGGATTATAACTTGATTTTAAGAATCATCAGCTAGATAAGCCAATGTTGAACTGGACTGAGAGGACTCTTCAAACGGGAAACATTGAAGAAGCCACATTGAGACTGGTAGGAAAAGCAAAAACGCGGATAGGGCTGCCCAGCTCCCCGGAGCAAAAGGCAGCCCAAGACATTCGTGTGGCAGGAAGAGAGGCTAGCAGAAGGGTAGGGACCCGGATCCCAGGAACAAAGCCCCAGCCTGTAGCCCCAGAGCCTAGAAGAGGCGTATGGACTGTGAAACAGGTTAGGATACTGTTTGTGAGAAAGAGACAGTTGTCTCAGACCCAGGATTCTTCTCAAAGGGACGGTGCAGAAAACCTCTCTCACAACTACTCACCTGGTACTCCGGGAGACAGGGAGAGAGGAGAGGACCAGAGCAGCAGGAAGAGAGTGCGGTCTGGAAGGCACAGAAAGAAAAGCTTTGAGGGACAACCACCCTAAACGATGGCTGAGTCAATCCACAAAACTGAAACAATATTTCCCCTGGAACCAGCAAGGGGAAGCAGGACACCAGCCAAACAGGCTTCCCTGTGGCAATTAAGCACAGTCACTTAGAAGGAAAAAGCTTTCAGGACTACAGTATGGAGTGTTAGGGTCTGAGCTGCAGCGCCCCCACCCACACTGCTGAGGGCTTGCTAGAGGGCAGGCGGTGGTGGGACGCAGAAGTGCGGTTTTGTCGGTGGGGGCAGAGGCCGAGCCGGCCAGTGTAAGCTCGGTCTAGCCCAGCGGGGGCAAAGGCGACACGCGAAAGTGGTCCAGCGACTGTGGGCCCACCTACAACCCAACCTATGGAGAAAAAGCGGGAGCCCAGAATGGGCAGAGATCCACCGCTAGGCAGAGGCAAGCAGGCAAGCAGCCTCACCCGCCCTCTGCACAAACCGGCTTTGCATGTGGAGGTGGGGCGGAAGCCTGGGCTCGGAGTTGAGCACACACCAGGAGCCAATACCAGCTCAGGAGCCAAGGTTGGCAGGTGCAGCGTGGAAGCCTGGCTTGCAGCTGAACGATCACCAGAAACCCCTCCCGGCTGGAGAACAAGCTGACAGGGACCCGCAGCTGAGCAAAAGTGCTCACCTTTGCCCTTGGTGCCCAGGCTTGAGGCCCGAGTGTGATGCGCGGTCCCAACAGTGGGAGGGGGGGAAGGCTGAGACCTGCAGAGGCTTATAGAGCCTGGCACGAGAACATAGGTCCTCCTGCAGAAGCGAGGCGGAGACGGCAGCAGCAGCCCTAGCGGCCAGCGTCTGCAACAGCCACACCCAACCGCCCAGGCAGCAGTAGAGGGGGTGGTCGGCCTGCAGACAGACCACACCTAGCGAACAAAGAGGCAACTCCCATTGGACTCCAGTACCCAAACCCTTCTTACACGCAGACAACATGGGCAGGCAGAGAAATGCAACCCATATGAATCAAGAGAAGTCCCCAGAGAAGGACCTGAATGAACCAGATATAACCAAACTACCTGATGCAGAGTTTAAAATAATGATACTTAGGATGTTCAAAGAAATTAGAGCAACAATGGATAGCCATTACAAACACCTAAATAAAGAGATAGCAAGTATAAAAAAAGAAATTGAAATAATAAAAAATAAACAGATAGAAATGACAAATAGAGTATAAGAACTGAAGACCACAATGGAAGGAATTAAAAGCAGGATGGATGAAGCTGAGGATCAAATCAGCGAGTTAGAGGACAACATAAACAAAGGCAGAGAAGCAGAGCAGAGAAAAGAAAAGAGACTCAAAAAATCCGAGGAAACTCTAAGGGAGCTCTGTGATAACATGAAGAGAAATAACATCCGCATCATAGGGGTTCCTGAAGAACAGGAGAAAGGACAAGGGATAGAAACTTTGTTCAACCAAATCATAGCTGAAAACTTCCCTAAATTAAGATTGGAAAATGTTTCACACACTTATGAAGCACAGAGAAATCCATTAAAGAGAAACCCAAAGAAATCTACACCAAGACACATCATAGTTAAAATACCAAAGCTAAGTGATAAAGAGAAAATTTTAAAAGCTGCTAGAGATAAAAAAAAACATCACCTGCAAAGAAGCCCCCATAAGGATGACATCCAACTTTCCACAGAAACACTTGAGGCCAGAAGGAAACACAAGATATATTCAAAGTAATACAGAACAAGAACCTACAACCAAGACTACTCCATCCAGCAAGGCTAATGTTTAAAATTGAAGAAGAAATAAAGAGCTTCCCAGACAAAAAATAACTCAAGAAATTCATTAAAAGGAAACCAATTCTGCAAGTAATGCTAAGAGGCCTGTTGTGAACAGATCTAAGAAGAAAAAGAATATAGCAAAAGAAGAATATAGCTCTAAAGAATAAAATGGCAATAAACAATTACATATCAATAATAACCTTAAATGAAAATGGATTAAATGATCAAATCAAAAGACATAGGGTAGCTGCATGGATAAAGAAACTGGACCCATACGTATGCTTTCTACAAGAGACACACCTAAACACAAAAGATGCTCATAGACTGAAGGTAAAAGGATGGAAAAAAATATTTCATGTAAATGGAAATGAAAAAAAAGTCAGGGTAGCAATACTTATATCTGACAAAATGAACTTTAAAACAAAGGCTGTAGTAAGCAATAAAAAAGACACTACATAATAATAAAGGGAACAATTCAACAGGAAGATATAACCATTATAAATATCTATGCACCAAACATAGGAGCCCAGACATACATAAAGCAGACATTGATGAATATAAAAAGCAAAATTAACAGCAATACTATAATAGTGGAGGATTTCAATACCCCACTAACATCACTGAATAGATCTTCAAATAAAATAAACAAAGAAACAGCAGACTTAAAAAACACACTAGATCAACTCGATTTAATCGATATCTTCAGAACTATATACCCTAAAGCAGTAGAATATACATTCTTTTCCAGTGCTCATGGTACATTCTCTAGGATAGACCACATGTTAGGACACAAAAGTGGTCTCAACAAATTTAAGAACATTGAAATCATATCAAGCATTTTCTCTGATCACAATAGCATGATAATATAAATTAACCACAAAAGAAAAACTGAAAAATACCCTAACACATGGAAACTAAATAGCATGTTATTAAATAATGAATGGATTAACAATGAGATTAAAGAAGAAATAAAAAGGTTTCTAGAAACCAATGGTAATGAGCATATATCAACTCAAAATTTATGGGACACAGCAAAAGCAGTAGTAAGAGGGAAGTTCATAGCACTACAGGCATACCATGAGAAGCTAAAAAAAGCTCAAATAAGCAACTTGACCCTGCATCTAAAAGAACTAGAGAAACAACATCAGATAAAGCCCAGAACTAGTAGAAGGAAGGAAATAGTATATATCAGAGCAGAAATAAATGACATAGAGGCAAAGGAAACAATACAGAGGATCAATGAAACCAGGAGTTGGTTCTTGAAAAGGTAGACAAGATCGATGAACCATTAAGACTCACCAAGATAGAAAGGGAGAGAACTCAAATAAATTAAATTAGAAATGAGAATAGAAAAATAACAACTGACACAACATAAATACAAAATAATGTAAGAAAATACTATGAAGAACTCTATGCTAAAATGGACGAAATTCTTAAATCATATAATCTTCCAAAAATCAATCTGGAAGAATCAGAACACCTAAACAGACCAATTACAACAAATGAGATCGAAACAGTTACCAAAAAACTCCCAACAAAGAAAGTCCTGGGCCTGATAGCTTCACAAGTGAATTTTGCCAAAAATTCAAAGAACTAACTTCTATTCTCCTAAGCTGTTTCAAAAAATTCAAGAGGTAGGAAGACTTCCAAATTCCTTTTATGAGGCGAGCATTATTCTAATCCTGAAACCAGGCAAAGACAACACAAAGAAAGAAAATTATAGGCCAATATTTCTGATGAATTAGATGCTAAAATTCTCAACAAAATATTAGCCAACAAAATCCAGCAATATATGAAAAAAATCATACACCATGATCAAGTGGGATTTATTCTGGAGAGCAAGACTGGTTCAGTATTTGCAAATCAATCAATGTGATTCATCACATAAACAAAAGGAAAGACAAAAATCACATGATAATTTTAATAGAAGCAGAAAAAAGCATTTGATAAACTCCAGCACCAATTCATGATCAAAACTTTCAGTAAAGTGGGAATACAGAAAACATAGCTTAACATGATAAAGGCCATCTATGACAAACCCACAGCAAACATCATACTAAATGGGCCAAAATTAAAAGCAATCCCCTTAATATTAGGAACCAGGTAGGGGTACCCCCTTTCACCACTCTTATTCAACATAGTTCTGGAAGTCTTAGCCACAGCAATCAGACAAGTAGAAGAAGTAATAGGCATCCAAATTGGAAAAGAAGAAGTAAAACTGTCATTATTTTCTGATGATAATATATTGTATATAGAAAACCCAAAATCTAAGTCAAAAAATTACTGGACCTGATAAATGAATTCAGCAAGGTTGCAGGATATAAAATTAATACTTAGAAATTAGAGGCTTTTTAATATACCAACAATAAACTGTCAGCAAAAGAAATTAAGGAAATAATCCCCTTCACTATTGCAGCCAAAAAAATAAAGTACCTAGGAGTAAATTTAATCAAGGAGGTTAAGGACTTGTACTCGGAAAATTATAAAACATTGATAAAAGAAATCAAGGAAGGTACAAACGAGTGGAAGCATATACCGTACTCATGGTTAGGAAGAATAAACATCATTAAATTGTCTATATTACCTAAAGCAATTTATAAATTCAATGCAATACCAATTAAAATACCAATGACATACTTCAAAGATATAGAATACATATTCCAAAAATTTATATGGAACCACAAAATAACACAAATATCCTTAGCAATCTTAAAAAGAAAATATAAGGCAGGAGGTATCACTCTTCCGGATATCAAGATATACTACAAGGCCATTATACTCAAGACAGCCTGGTACTGGCATAAGAACAGGCACATAGATCAATGGAACAGAACAGAGAACCCAGAAATAAACCCACACCTTTATGGACAACTGATATTTGACAAAGGAGGAAAGAGCTACAATGAAGTAAGGATAGCCTTTTTAACAAATGGTGTTGGGAAAATTGGACATCTACCTGCAAAAAAAGTGAAACTAGACCATCAACTTACAGTATTCACAAAAACAAACTCAAAATGGATAAAAGACTTAAATGTAAGCCGTGAAACCATAAGCATCTTAGAAGAAAACATAGGCTGTAAGTTCACCGACATGTGGCGCAGCAATATATTTGCTGATTAATCTCCACAGGTTAATGAAATAAAAGGCAGGATAAACAAATGGGAATGTATCAAACACATTGTTCACAATAGCAAAGATCTGGAAACAGCCCAAGTGTCCGTCAGAGGACGAGTGGATTAAAAAGCTTTGGTACGTATATACTATGGAATACTACTCAGCCATAAGAAATAATGCCATCGGATCATTTACAACAAAATGGATGAACCTTGATAACGTTATACGGAGTGAAATAACTAAAACAGAAAAAACTGAGAACCGCATGATTTCGTACATAGGTGGGACAGAAAAACGAGACTATGAGACATGGACAACAGTGTGATGGTTACAGGGTGGGGTGAGGGAAGTGAGAGATGGTGATGGGGGAGGGGATGCACAAAGAAAACCAGATAGAAGGTGACAGAAGACAATTTGACTTTGGGTGATGGGTATGCAACATAATTGAATGATAAGATAACCTGGAGATATTTTCTTTGAACATATGTACCCTAATTTATTAATGTCACCCCATTAAAATTAATAGAAAGAACTACAATACAATAAAACTAATGTTCCCCTTCCATTTGTCAGGCTATTGCAGGAAAATTGTTGCCCAGATACAACTGCATATTGTTGCTTACTACCACACTGCTCTCTGCACTCAAGACCACCCATATATATACCTTGTCTTCATGAATGGCATGCAAGCAGAAATGATGAGCATCACTTCCAGTCCAGTGTTTTGGGAATGATAAAATTTATGTTCCCCCAAATTGATACATTAAAAACTAACTTATAATGTGATGGATTTGGAGGTAGGAATTGGGAGGTAATTAGATTACTGGAAATTTAAAAACCATATCAGTTACAATAGCATCCAAAAGTATAATATACTTAGAAATTAATTATCCTATGCAGGCAATCCTTGAACATTGAAAACTTTAAAAATGAAGATATGCCATACTGATGAATCAGAAAACCCATATTATTAAGATGTTAATTATTTAATAAACTGATCAGCTAATTGCAAAATTTATACCAAGATAAAAATGACTTAGAATAGTGGAAGCAATATTACAAAAAAACAAAGTGTAAAGATAGAAAACAGATTAATAGAACAAAACAGATTATATTCATATATAATCAGTTTATTTTCAACAAAAGTGCTACACCAATTCAAAAGGAAAAAGAATATCATTAAATTAATTATTCTAGAGCAACTGGATATTTATATGAAAATAAACAAATCTCTACCTTTATTTTACACTGTACACAAAAAATTAATTTGAGATAGGTCATAGACTAAATGTAAACACTTAAAGTAAACACTAAAGACTCTAGAAGAAAATTGCAGGAGGTTATTTCCATGATTAATTAGGTTAAATGAAAAAATTTTTGGTTAGATACAAAGAGCACAAACTAAAACATGAAATTGCTAAATTTATCATTGATCAATTTAACACCAACAGAATTAAAACTTGGGCTCATCAAAAGACACTATTGAAATGAATAGTAGAGCTACAGATTGGGGAATATTATTCTCAAGACACTTATCTGGCAAAGGTGTCATATCTAGGATATATATACACACCTCCTACAACTCAATAATAAAACAGACTATTTTTTAATGAGAAAAATATTTAATAAAATACTTTGCAAAGAGACAATTAAATAGCCATTAAGAAGATGAAAAAGTATTCAAGATTATTAGACATTGGAAAAGTACAAATTACAACCAAAATTACATATTACTCCTCACTCACTAAAATGAGTAAACCATAAACAACCCAAATGTCCCTCAGCAATAATAATAAATAAGAAGATTTGGGTATTTATACAATGGAATACTATTCAGCAGTGAAAATTAATGACCAATTAATACATGCAACTATATAGATCCATATTAAAAATATTATCCAGAGTAAAAAAAGCAAAGAAATTTAAACTATATGATTCCACTTATGTGAAGTTCTAACAGTGGCAAACCTAAGCTATTGTGGTCAAAATAAGAAAGGTGGTTGCTTAAAGACAGGTGAGAAATTGAGGAAAGGGATATGAGAAAACTTTGAGATGATAAAAATACTCTTTTTGCCTTGAAAATAAGGTGGGCATAAAGGTTCATGTATTTGTACACAAGTTTGGTTCATTTCATGATAAATGATTAAACCTTAATGGCGATATGGATGGAAAATTACAATGAGAAATATCTTAACCCAATTAATTGACAACAGTGTGAAAACTTGACAACATATACTTCAGTTGAGGCTGAGAGGTAAAGACATTCATGTGTATTGGTGCTGAGAATGAATATAAATGCAAATAGATATCATTCTCTAAGGTGAAAAACTTGAAAATATCTGGAAAGCAATCACAATATTTACCCTTTGACACAGCACTGCTACCTCTTGTATTCATTTCAAGTGATATGATTGCAAAAATACAAAATGAATGATGAACAAGTTTATTCATTATGCATTGCTTTGAAGAGTAAAAATAGGAATAACCTAAAGCTCCAAATAAACCTTTGTAAATCACAATCAATTTATACAAGACACACTATGAAAACTCTTCTTAGCCCTTTCTTTAAGAAGAGGGAGCTATTAATGTGAGTAATAGTACAAAGGGAAGGGAAATAACCAACTCTGGTGGTGGCTGGGAAAAGAATGGATGCTATCCTAGGCAAACACTGTATGTTCACTCATAATTAAACTGGTTTCAAAAGCAATTATATAATGTTTCCAGACCACATTGAAGAAAATTTATAAATTAAAGTTTTTATTATTTAAAATAAATGAACTAAGTGGGCAATTTAAGACAAATGATGGTCACCATTATAATATAAGAAAATAAAAAATACCTGCAACAGCACAAGAGAAAGCAGCCAGTTTCATATGTAAATGTGGGGACTACTCTCTCTACTCCAATATCCCTTATTGGATAAAAATTGGTGAGGTATCTATTGGAAATCTAAAAGAGAAATGAAATGCAAACAGACAGAATAAATATAGAGAGAATTAAAATCATATATGACTGTTTATGAGAGTGGTTGACATATTTGAAAGTTTTTTAAAAATTACTTGGTTTTCAAAAATATAAGATAATCAAAAATTTATTCAAGAAATTGAAAACTTGATTAAATTTAAATTCTTTTCAAGGAATGTCCTCTAAAACACAGTCTTTTCAATTAGTGCAGTCAATTATTTCTTTTATATTAAACTTGTTCTAAGAAACAGAGTGCAAAGAATAAAATGAAACTTCAAAATCCAACCGAGCACAGAAAAGAAACTATACTAATCTAATTTATGAATGTGGCTGTTAAAATCCTAAGTAATACAAGAAGTTGAAATCCAGCCATAATGTTTATTAAAGAATAATCCAGCATTATCAAATAAGGTTTATCCCAGAATTACAGTATAACTTTTTTCTTATTTCTCTATTTTCTCTCATGTTCTTCAGAATGTCTCTGTGGAATATATTGGTGAGAGAGACACTAGAATTTTTTAAAAACACTCTACAGGCAATTCTCTCTAGGCCATGAATTCTGGTAGAAAGGACTGCAATTGTGATGGACTGAGATAGGAGATCTTTGAAGCTGCTCAGCCTAGAAGCAGACACTAAACAAAGAGGCAAAGTGGGTATGGATAAACAACAGAACAGGAATAGTAATCATATTGTGAAGAATTTTTTAAAATTTAGATACCCTTAACTATGGATAAATAGAAATAAAAACAATAAGGAAATCACTAAGGAGATACTTTACATGTAAAACAAAATTTCTCAAAGACATTTGATTAGAAGCCTAACTTGAACTCTTGGCTAATCATGATCTTATAGCCTGTTCTCAGACCTGGTCCAGTTCACAATTGCAGAGCACGTTGAAAAGCAGAAAGTTCATCATATCTCATGATAGATTCTTTTATACAGTACAAGAGTATGGTATAAAAATTATTCCTAGCCTTCCTAAAGAAATATAAAACCATTAACCTTCATACCAGTACCTGGGGAAAGAAAATAAACAAATGTTGATGATGAATAGAAGGAGATTAATGGATGCCTATACTAATTTAGCCAACATTATTTTTTCTTTGGCTCTATAAATGCATGACAGTCAATTTCATAACTGTCACAGTTTATTCCATTATGAGAATAGGAATAGATAGAGTTTTGGCGATAAAGTGTAATTTTGACAAAAACTATTTTTAGGAGGCCTAATGTACCCAAAATTATATAATGAATATTATCCAAGTCCTTGCATAAATAGATGGAATGGATGTCCTGAACAACTGAAAGAATTCCCACACTGACTGCCTGACTCATAGAATAAGGGATATTGGAGTAGAGAGAGTAGTAGAACTATACTTCTAAATAGGGTTGGTTTAATATATTTCATCAAGCTGATACTAAGAAACAACCATAAAACCTTTTATATTTTTAAAATAATATTTATAAAGATACCATGAAAGTCATGAGAATTTGGTTAACTAAAATTCCACAATGCAAGAACCCTATTGTCTAAGCTGATAATGCTAGCCATTTACTGTCCTGGAGACATTTACTGATTCTGAGGGTGGATAAGAATACAGTTGGCATCGTAGAGGCACCCTAATGGGGAAAAGAGAAACAAGTAGACTTTTGACAGATGTGATGGATTGGAAACTGAAAGATTTCCAAACAAATGACAAGTTTGTACCATGAGATGTTAGCTAGGTTTTTTATGCAAGACACTGAGGAGCAGCCAAGAAATTTATAGATGGCAGAGTAAAATCTCTTTAAGTGCACAGGATACAAGTTTTTCTAGAAGTGGAAAGCCTGACATAAACACATAGTGTTTCTCAAGGAAATTGCCAGATGCTGAAACTGTTTAGGGTAGGAGCTAAAGTATTAAGCTCAAATTTTTCAAATAACAGAATTGATTCTTGTGTAAATTTTAAGGCTAAGAAAATGAGACTAACCACAACTCAATCAAAAAACAAAGAGGACCAAATCTGAGAAACAGAGATAAATCATATCTGAACTATATTTTACTAAACACAGCAGAAGACAGGATGAGTAACTCTGAGGATGAGTTAATTTAAAATGTCCAAAACACAAAAGGAAATAAAATGTAGATTAATAGAAAATACCCAAAACACAAAGAGAAAAAAGCAGAAAGAAAATAACACAGATTAACAAATATATATAACTGATGACTTACAAGGAAAGTAAAATATGAGATGGAGCAATATTCGAAGAGATCATTGTGTTAAAAAAATTAAAAGCCTGTGCTCGCTTTGGCAGCACATATACTAAAAAAAATTAAAAGCCTGATGAAAGATATCAACTACTGATTAAAAAGCTCAGGAAACAGAAAAAGGCCAATAAAAAGAAAACTAAACCAACGGTCAAACTACTGAAAACCAAAATCAAAGTCTGAAACAGACAAAGAATAAAAGATACATTGTCAATGGAAAACAATGGATATTCAATTGCTTTTATAGGAGAAACTATGGAAGTCAGAAGATAATAGAACAATATCTTTAAATAGCAAAAGTAAATCCTGATGTAGAATTCTATACCCACTGAAACATGCTTCCAAAATGAAGATGGAACGAACAAAGATAATCCAAGACAAACATAAGTGGATAGCCTCACTATATCCTCACTATAAAAGATACTTAAGAAAATCTTGAAGTTAAAAGCAAATAGTCCCAGATAATAGCATCAACTGCAGAATACAGAGATGAGTGCAACATTTGGTGTCACTTTTTATATAAAGCATTTGCTTATTCAAAAGCAAAAGCTGAGAGGCTGAAAGCTTAGAAGAAAATTGTGCTTACCTTGGCTTGTTTGCCCAGTGGATAGACATCGGCCCGCATGCAGACATCCCAGGTTCGATCCCCAGTCAGGGTACACAGGAAAAGTAATGACCTGCTTCTCTTCCCCTCCCCTTCCCCCTTTTCTTTCTCTTCCCCTCCCCTTCCCCCTTTGCTTTCTCTTCCCCTTTGCTTCCCCTTCTCTCTCTCTTCCTCTCTTTCAGCCAGTGGTTCAATTGGTTTGAGTGTCAGTCCTGGATGGTGAGAAAAGCTCGGTTGATTTGAGCATTGGCCCCAGACGGGAGTTGCTAAGTGAATCCCAGTTGAGGCACAGGTGGGAGTCTGTCTCACTATTTTCCCTCCTCTCATAAAAAAAAGAAAAAAAAAGTGATACTTGGATTGGAAATAAACGGCCATAAAGAATAGTAGCTTCAGGCTTTCAACTGTGGCCATAAAAAATAATATCTAAGTGTAAAGATAAACTTGAAATAGAGCTTCCCCCAGAAAAACTAAAAACCAACTTTTGGAACCAAGTGAAATCCCTATTTGCTTTAAAGTTATCTTCTCAAAAAAAGCAGTCAAAAATTGTAGTTTTGCTAGGGCTGCCATAACAAGGTACCACAAACTGGGTAGCTTATACAGAAATTTACACTGCTCACAAATATTAGGGGATCGAGGAACATGCAGATACTTAGTACTTTCAGTCTTTTGTATTGCATTTTCAACAATAAAATAAAAGTTGGTTTTGCATCTCATTTGCATAATTGAACAACTTTCTTTGACTTGTTGTTTGCTTTTCTAATGTTCTTGTTTACTAAAAAAGAATCAAATGCTTTTTTTTATTTATTGCTTCATATTAATTTTAAATATCCCCTAACTTTTGTGGGCAATATATTATTTTCTCACAGTTTTGAAGGAAAGAAATACAAGATCAAGATAGCAACAGAGTTGATTTCTTTGTAGGCTTCTGTCCTTAGCATATAAATGGTTGTCCTTTCCCTGTGTCTTCATATGGTCCTCTTTCTGTGTCTATGTCCAAATTTTCTTTTCTTTCTCTTTTTTTGATTTTAAATAATTTTTAATTTTTAAAATTATAATTGACATACAATATTATACTAGTTTCAGGTATACCACCAAGTGACTAGACATTATATAACTTACTAAGTAATCACCCTAATAAATATAGTATCCATCAAAATCATATATAATTATACAGTATTATTAACTATATTCCTTTAGTGAGAACATCAACAAAGAGATAGAAAACATAAACCCAGAACTAGAAAACAAAAAAAAGAACCAGTCAGAAATGAAGAATACATTAACTGAAATGAAGAATACATTATAGGGAATCAACACTGGAGTAGATGAATCAGGGGATCAAATCAGAGATTTGGAAATAAGAAAGCAGAAACAACCGATCAGAACAGCAAAAGGAAAATATAACCCCCCAAATGAGGATAATATAAATAGCCTCTGGGACAACTTCAAGCATACCAACATTCATATCATAGGGTTGCTGGGAGAAGAGAGAGAGCAAAATATTGAATATCTATGTGAAAAAATAATGACAGAAAACATCCCTAACCTGTAGGGGAAGTAAACACACAAGTCCAGGAAGCATGGAGAGTCCAAAAAAAGATGAATCCAAAGAGGCCCACACAAGGCATGTCAGAATTAAAATGTAAAAGGTTAAAGACAGAAAGAGAATCTTTTTGTTTTTTTTTTGGTGAGAGAGACAAGGACAGACAGGGAGAAAGATGAGTAGCATTAATTCTTTGTTGCAGCACCTTAGTTGTTCATTGATTGCTTTCTCATATGTGCCTTGACCAGGGGGCTCCAACCAAGCCAATTACCCTTTGCTCAAGCCAGTGACCTTGGGCTTCAAGCCAGCAACCTTTGGACTCAAGCCAGTGACCATGGGTTTGAGTCTATGATCCCATGCTCAAGCCAGAGACCCCACGCTTGAGCTAGATGAGCCCACACTCAAGCTGGCAACCTCAGGGTGTCAAACCTGGGTCCTCAGTGTCCCAGGCTGATGCTCTATCCACTGCACCACCCCCTGGTCAGGCCAAAGAGAGAATCTTAAAAGGAGCAAGAGAAAAGCAGTTAGGGAGCTTCAGCTAAGACTGTCAGCTGATTTTTCAACAGAAACTTTGTAGGCCACAAAGAATAGGCAAGAAATATCCAAATTTTATTTTATTTTAAGGACACCAGTTGTAGTGGATTAGGGTCCACATTGATGACTTCATTTAATTTAATCACTTTTTTAACTACCCTATCTCCAAATACAGTCAAATTCTAATAAATTTGGGGGTTAGTTAGGACCTGAACACAATTCAGCCCATCATAAAAATAGATAAAAATAGAAGGCAAATGGTAAAAAGAAATTAACTTCCCAGTGATAATTATCATACCCCCAAAATCTTTTCTTCAAGAATGAAAGTAAAGACATTTCAGAGAAAAAAAATTGAAAAATATTAATTGTCATCAGCAGAACTGTGATTAAGAAAATTCTAAAGGTAACCCTTGGGCAAGCGCACACTGCTCTTAGATAAAAGTAAAAAGAAGCAGGGAGAATGAAGAGTAAAAGGAAGGCTCTGTAGGTGAAAATTAAATAAATACAGACTGCAACAAATAATTGTTTTTCCAGATTTCAAAGTTTATATAGAATTAAGATTTATGATACCAGTATCTCAAAAAATAAATCATAGTGAAGAGAGTTAAAATGTTCTAAGGTCTTTAAATTACATAAGAAATGATAAAATACAAATTTTTATTATAATATAATAAATCAGGGATGCATGTTGTAATATTTAGAGCTACAACTAAATCAATTGGGATAAGATAACTAGTAGAACACAGTTAATAAAAATGCATATATATATATATATAAAATAAATATCAAATGTATTTCTGTACTCAAATGAGAATTTAAATTTTAAAAGGTATCATTTATAATAGCAGCAAATATCATTTGATTTCTAGGAACAAATATAATAAATGATGTGCTAGACCTGTACATAGAAAAATAAAAATAGTATTGAGTAAAATTAAAGATGTTAATAAATAGAAAGATATATCACATTCAGAAATCAGATGATAAAGATAGCCCTTCTCTGCAAACTGAGCTATTGATTCCATATAATTCTACTCAAGATCTCAGTAGGTTTGGTGTTATAAAAATTAACATGAAGATCCTAAAATGGGTATAAAAATGCAAAGGGCCAAGAAAAGTTGAGAAATCTTTAAATATACAGAATAAAATGGAAAAATTTACTATTTACTATGTTGGATAACAAGATTATAAAACTACAATAACAAATATAGTCCATAATTGGTGGATAGACCAATAATTAGATAAGTAGAATATAACATCTATTAAAACACCTACACATACCAATACTTACACAAGCACCTGATTTATAACAAAGTTATACAATACTGCAGTGGGAAAAGAATGATCATTTCAATAAATCATGCTAGAGCATTAGGTAATTTATACAGAAAACAATGAACTTCAAATTTTACCTTGTGCCATTATAAAAATCAAGTCCAAATAGCTCATAAATCTAAATGCAAAAACAAAATAAAGTAAAAAATCTTCTGGAGCCTGACCAGGTGGTGGCTCAGTGGATAGACCATCAGACTGGGATACAGAGGACCCAGGTCAGAAATTCCAAAGTCACCAGTTTGAGTGCAGGCTCATCTAGTTTGAGCAAGGCTCACCAGCTTGAGCAAGGGGTCACTCACTCTGCTGTAGCCCCCTAGTCAAGGCACATATGAGAAAGCAATCAATGAACAATTAAGGTGCCGCAACGAAGAATTGATGGTTCTCATCTCTCTCTCTTCCTGTCTGTCTGTCCCTCTCTCTGTCTCTTTCTGTCTCTGTCACACACACACACACACACACACACACACACACACACACACACACACACACACACACTCACACAGAGCCTTTGGAAAGTTACATGAGAAGCTATCTTTCCAATATTGGAGTAGGGAAAAAAAATTTATATAGTCATACATAGCCTATCCACAAAGAAAAAGATTTATGATTGAATTTAACTAAATATGAGTTTTTCTTCATCAAAAGATACTATTAAGGGAGTAAAACAGCAAATCATAGGATATTAAAAAGTATTACCATATTATATACCTGAAAAATAACTCATATTCAGAATTTATTTTAAAACACTTTAAAATCACTAATAATAAATTAGTCAATTTAATGAGAAAGTGTCAAAAGACGTAAATAGCCACTTCCTAACAACAGATATCCAACTGGCCATTAAACATTTGAAAAGGTGCTCAATCTTATAGGTCAACAAAGAAAATGTAAAAACTAGAAACCTACCCTATGATATCAGTAGCCAAAACAGTGTATTACCCTTGTAGATGTAGGCACAGTGCTTATGAGAGGCATATGGAGGGCATTTGGTGTGCTGATAGCTTCTATTGTTGGTATGATGGCTATCTGGGTGCATTCGCCTTGTGATATTTCACTAAGCAAGACACTTAAGATTTGTGTATTTTTGTGTTATATTCCCAGGATACACTTATTGTCAAATTGTGAAAATGAATGAACTAAAGCTACATTTAGCAACATGAATAAATTTTTTTTTTTTTTTTTTTTTTTTAAACAGGGACAGAGAGAAAGTCAGAGAGAGGGATAGATAGGGACAGACAGACAGGAACGGAGAGAGGTGAGAAGCATCAATCATTAGTTTTTCGTTGCCGTTGCGACACCTTAGTTGTTCATTGATTGCTTTCTCACATGTGCCTTGACCGCGGGCCTTCAGCAGACCGAGCAACCCCTTGCTGGAGCCAGAGACCTTGGGTCCAAGCTGGTGAGCTTTTGCTCAAGCCAAATAGGCCCACGCTCAAGCTGGTGAACTCGGGGTCTCGAACCTGGGTCCTCCGAATCCCAGTCCAACGCTCTATCCACTGCGCCACCGCCTGGTCAGACGCAACATGAATAAATTTTAGTGATGTAAATCTAAGTGACAAAAGCAAATATCAGAAGACTGTATAAAGTATGACACTCACTTTAAACATTTAAAAATGAGAAAAACTATATTATTTAGGCCTACATATATGTGAGTAAAAATAATCAAATAAGTAATCATGGAAATAAAAAATACAAACATCAGAAGAGTGGTGTCTTTGGAGGATAAGCAGATAATGCAATATTAGAGTAGAACATAGTTTAGAAGTAACTTAATGGCCTGACCTGTGGTGGCACAGTGGATAAAATGTCAACTTGAAATGCTAAGGTCATCTGTTTGAAACCCTCGGCTTGCCTGGCCAAGGCACATATGGGAGTTGATGCTTCCTGCTTCTCTCTGTCTTCTTTTTCTCTCTCCTCTCTAAAGTGAATAAATAAAATCTTTTAAAAAGTAACATTGATAAATATTTTAATCTTGATGTTTTGAGGGAGCATATTGATGTTATTATTAAAATGGGTATGTAAAAATAGCTAAGAAATGGATGCAATGACTAAATATGACAGTGTATTATGAAATAAAATTTATAGTTAAAGTTTATACATTTGTGGGACAAAAAAAAAATTAAAAACTTATTATATGTCAATTAGCTCAAAACTTGTAACTTAGCAAAACTAGGCAAAAACATCATGAGAAAACAATCTTGCTGAACCCTATCCAATAATATGTAAAAGAGAATATGTATATTACCAAGGTATAGCTCAGGAATTCAGTAGCACACTAATAAATTAAAAGAGGAAAAGTGTATAATATTGAAATCGAAGAAATAGTATAGTATTTGGTAAAATGCAATTCATAGTCATTATTTCTTAAAGTTCTTACAAGCTAGAAATAGAAAAGAAATTAATAAATTTTATAAGGACTAGAAAGAAGGAAATAAAGCTCTCTTTTAGACAATATAGTTATCTTGAAGATAATCTTCATACAAATTACTAGAACTCTAGAAAGAAGACTCAACAATTGAATATAAAATTGGTACTCAGAAACTTTACTTTTATAAACAGGTAACACATAGAAAATGTGAATGTGAAAAAACTGACACTTTCAATTGCAATAAAAAAATAAATTAGGAATCTATCTAGAAAGAGATATACAGTACTTTTTTGAAGAAATTACAAAACTTTATTAACATACTGTAATAATTTTCTATTACTGCATAACAAATTACTACAAATTTAGCAGCTTAACATATCACTTCTTTATTATCTCACAGGTCTGTGGGTAAAAAATACAGGCATGCTTAGCTCTTTTCTACTTAGGGACTCGTAAGGCCAAAGTCAAGATGTCAGTCAGTCTTGTTTCTTTTCTGGAGCTCCTAGGGAAAAATCCACTTTCAAACTCATGTTCATCTTATGGTAGAATCAGTTTTCTTTTATCTGCATCATTAAGCTTCTCAATTTCTTACCTGTTGTCTAGCAACTAGAGATTGTTATCAGGTTCTTGTCCTGTGGCTCCATCCATCTCAGCAATGAATCTCCCTCACATAAAATTCCTTATATGATTTGAATCTCTCTGCATTCCTCTGCTGCCACCAGCCAAATAAAACTTTCTACTCTTGAAAGGTTCATAGTTAAGGACAACCAGATAATTTCCCTATATTAATGTCAACTGATTAGTAACCTTGATTACATTTGCAAAATTCCTTTACCGTGTTGAAACATTATGATGGAGTTAAAGACATTGGGTCATCTTAAAATTCTGCATACTATCAGAATTAAAGCAAAAATAAATCAGTGGAGAGATATACCATGTTCATGAAAACAGAGACTTGATATTATAATGATTATGTATTTGTGATTTAGCTGAGCTGTATATAATAGATAATCTACAATAGAAGAAACATATAGAAATATAAACTATATATTTGTTTCTCTCATTTTAATTCATATCTATATCTCAATATCATACTATATTATTTATTGTAGCTTTAGATTAAGTCTTAAAATTAAGTCTTAAAAATTTATTCCTTTTTCCCTGACCAGGCAGTGGCACAGTTGATAGAGTGTCAGACTAGGATGCAAAAGACCCAGGTTCGAGACCTCGAGATCGCCAGCTTGAGTGCGGGCTCATCGGGTTTGAGCAAGGCTCACCAGCTTGGGCCCGAGGTCACTGGCTTGAGCGAGGGGTCACTAAGTCTGCTGTAGCCCCCTGGTCAAGGCACATATAAGAAATCAATCAATGGACAACTAAGGAACCACAACGAAGAATTGATGTTTCTCATCTCTTTCCCTTCCTGTCTGTCTGTCCTTATCTGTCCCTCTCTCTGATTCTCTCTGTCTCTGCCACAACAAAACAAAACAAAACAAAACAAAAATTTAAATTTGTTTGGCCATTCCAGAAGAAACTTAAAAGAATTGAAATTATTTTAAATTTCCTTTTATTTCTCTATTGCACTGATAAGGACCTCCAATACAATTTTAAATTAAAGTGGTGAGATTTAAAACTGTTGTCATAACCCAAATCTAATATTTGACAATTAAGCAAGATATTAGCTATGGTTTTATAGATTTTTTATTATTAGATTGTATAATTTCCTTCTATTTTAAGAGTTTTATTACAAATGGGTGTTGAATTTTATCAAATGCTTTAATTTTTTTTACACTTATTGAGAAGTGCATATGTTTTTTCTCTTTATTTTGTTGATGTGGTGAATTACATTAACTGATTCTTGACTGTTAACCTTAATTTCTGTAATAAACCTCATTTGTTAAAAGTATATCATTCTTTCCATATATTGCTGTGCTCAATTTGCTAATTTTAAAGGATTTTTATGTCTACTAAAAGATGTATTGGTCTATAATATTTTTCTTATATTATTATTGTCAGATTTTGGCACTAGGATTATGTTGATTTTATAAAACAAGTTGTGGAGTATTCCTCTTCTCTTTCTGAAAGTATTTGTACAAGATGGGCATAACTTCTTAAATATGTGATAAAATTTACTAGCAACATTATTCTCTGTATTCCAAACTTCCATGCCAGGTTATGGGTAGCTATGAAAAAGTATAGTTGGTTTTTCCATGTTTCAGCAAAGTTCTACCTATAGTAAACATACTTCTCCTTCTGGTCATGCCCTGAGATTTTGCAATGTTCCAGTAATGGAGACATATCTAACCTCTGCCTATCAGTGAAAGATATCTTACCCTAAATTTCTGTTAATTTAGACTTTGGTCTAATTTATGTCTCTAAAATTATTACTTTTTAAAGTGTATTTATTAAAGTCTTACAGTAGGATGATGGCTTTTGTGACCATATAAAATGTTTTCAGAAGCACAACTCTCTATTTACTTTTTTATTCTTAATTTCAGTGACTTGATTGCCCCCAAGTCTCTGTTTTAGGTCTTAAGATCCTGAACAGCATATTCTCCTCACTTTTCTAAACCCAATTCAAGGAGAGGCATGGCTAGCTAGATTAATACAGTGCTTATAAATTTAGTCTCTAGACTTCAACTATGTAGGTCCAAATTCTGGATTTATGAGTTACTAGCTCTGGGAAAGGTACTTAAATTCCTCAAATTTCATTTTTCTAGTTTGTAAAATATAGATAGTAGTAGTATATATTGAATATAGTAGAACATACAAAAAGACTAGAACAATATAGAACAGAGAAAATAGTCAATAAAGACTAGCTCTTTTTATAAAACGGCAAACCAAATTATTAAAGACATTTGATTAGACCTGAGATTGAATCTGCCCACGGGTATCCCTGACTATTGATTTCCTATGATTTATTGTTCTTTTTATCTGTGAATCCATTTAATAATTTCTTGGTTTTGTTTTGTTGTTGTTGTTGTTGCTGTTAAATATAAGGGATTCTGTTTGAAGGTCATTTCCTCCTAACTACGGACTTTTATTTGACTCTCTTAGCACCAGATCTCTGTTAAGAACGATGTTGAGAGTGAAATGTGAAACCCAGTCTGACAGACCTTGTAGTAATGCTGCACAAAGACTGACAGTTTATTAAGCAGTTTGGAGTGCGATGGCAGGTTACTGCTGGTCGGACAGCTACCCACACTAATCTAAGCCTCAGAAGATTTCTAAGCAACTTTGGTTGCAGATATTTATTTTGAATTTACTACATGGCTAATGACGGGGATATTACATTTAATTTTCTAAAGCTGATAGTTATTCCTTCAAACAAATGATCAATGTCAAACAAATCCTTTAGCTGCCTACAAGGATATTGCTTATATGAGGCTTTCCACTACCTGAGGCAGAAGAGAAAAGAATGGGATTAGGATCTAAAAGAGATTTGATGGCTGTCATTTTCACAATAGAAATGTTGACAGGGGGAATAAATAACTTCTGGAGATCAACTTGTTAAACTTGGTTAAAAGAAGATCTGTATGGGCACAGCCGAATCTGATGCCGCCTGCCAATCTGATTATATTTTATTAGTCAGCTGAGCTGTATTCCATAATTCAGTTTGTGGTTATCTAAATGGGTCACAAGCTGCAGTAGCTCATATTTCCTGAACATATTTTGGCAGAAATTGTGGATTGTTTTAAGAGAATGCCAACTAGTGTGAGAAATAAAGACAAAGGGCTTCTTTGTATTTATTTAACATTATCAAACCGCCAACCAAGACTGGCAACCTCTCTTGTGAGATTGCACATCAGAGACAAAGAGTGTTCTCTCCAGTAGAAAACCACACTTTTACATACATAGGATTTATGTATACATACCATGAAGGTTTCACCTTTAAATCTAGTTTCTGTGGTAAAGACTGTCTTGAGATTTCTGCCCTAGTTTAATTTCAAAAGCCTCCCCTGGGTCTTGTCATCAGTCACTTTTTTGTATATTTATAAGTATTAGTAACTCAGATATTTTATTTTTCCAGCTTTATATTCCCATTCTGATCTTACTCTTTTCAAATTTTTTTACTTTTCTTTTTTTGTCTCTAAGCAATATATGTCTCCTCCTGGCTTTACGTATTTATCTACTCACTCTAAATCTCACAGATAACCAACTTATTTATTCACATTATCAATCCTTTTTCTCCATTAACCTTCAGGAACAACTGTCCAATCTTGGGTCAAGTTAACCATTCACTTATTCTTTCTACTACTGAAGCTGCTCATGCTGCTGAGAAGATTGGAGAGACCAGAACTGCACAACTTCTGGTACCTAAAGTCTACTGCAAATCCCATGGTCACTACTCAAGAGTCTTCTCCATATCATAGTGCCTGTAACCCTCCTTTACACACACACACTTTAAAAATTATCTTTTTCTTTTAGTATTATCAGTATCCAATGCTCTCAATTTAGAACCTTCCTCAACGGACTTCTGTATATGAGAAACAACTCAGCAATGTGATTCAGACCTGGCTAATGGAGGTAGTCAAGCCGATTTATACCACTGGTTATGTGTGTGATCTTTAACAGTTACATAACCTTTCTAAAATTTGGTTTCCTAATATACAAACTGATGAAAATACAGGTACTTACTTTCAAGATTACTTTCAAGTAAGAATTTTTAAGAATCATATACATACTACATACACATACACATACACATATATAGAGAAAATTAACATAGTGCTTCCCAGTTAATGAGTACCTAATAAATGTTCACTATAAAATTAATTTCTTTTGTTATATCTACAGTCATCCCTGCCTCCTTCTGTTCTATGTCAGAAAGATGTTCCTTGTTCTAGCTAAGACTAATTTCTCCATCTTTTTATGCTTCATTGATACCACATTTTATCTCTTTTGCTTCACTTATCCTGTATTTTTTCAGTCTCTCATCAGATAAATCAATTCTCTCTCTTTCACACACCCACATGCACACATATATACACATTCCTAGCAATCCTATCTCCTGTTTTCTCTTTTGTTTTTATAATTATGCTACCATAAAAATAGTTAAAACTTACTAGTTAAGTAGTTAAAATAGTTATAGTGATATATTAATAGTTATATTATTAGCTATATGATATATAACTATATAACTATTACAAAACTATGACATAATATTTGTTACAGCTAATATATATAGTTATTCCCTTACTTATTCCCTTCTTCAACACTTCTATTGCTCCATACACACACAAAATGACTTTTGACAAAATAATAAATGACTTGTAAATTGTTAATTTCAGACATATTAAATGCTACTTCTAGGTTACTGCTTATTAAATTTGTGTACCTAGCTTGGTGCAATGCTATTTTTATATATTTGTACCCTTACTTCTCACAACAATGCTAGGAGCTAGGTACCATTACTATTTCATAAGGGGGAAAGAGAAGCAAAAGGGCAGCATCCCTTCAGTCACCCTTTATTCACTGAGTGAGCACTATTAAATAACCTCTGTTCCTGTTTTCCATGGAACCTACAGTTTAGAAAGAGAGAGAATAAGTTGGCTAACAAATAATATATTGTACCAAGTGAGAGAAAAGCTGTAAAAGAAATAGAGTGTTGTGTTAGGCAACAACAGGAAGAGCCCATGTTGGAGATGTTAAGGGAACCTCTCTGAAGAGATGTAACCAAGCAGATAGCTGAAGACTAGAACATGTCTGCTATGCAAAGAGAGGTGAAAGAAAGCCCAGGAAAGAGGGGCACTCCGTCCAAATCTAATGCCATGGTTAGACAAGGGCTTCAGGAGTAGGAGTTTGATTCCAGTTTTCGCAAATGAGCCCAGGTAAGGTTAGCCATGGACCTTCCTTTTCTTTAACACTGTGTACTCCCATTTGGATATAGCTAGACCAAAGTACGTGAGCACAGGTATGTAGTTTTAAACATGTGCTTAGCATATTATAAATAATAAACGATAAAGAAATGTTTATTGAACCAACTAGTAGTATTTTATCCTAAAGGGTATTGCTCACATAATTTGGGAGAAGGGGACTGAGAGTTCAGTCATTTCAAGCAGGATCTTTATATCCTTTGTGGCCACTACCTGCTCCTCAGTGTTCTTTTACCTGGTTGGTCAAAATAGTTAGGTGCAGTCAGCTGCTAGTATCTATGTGATTAATGAGGTTTTGAAACTGAAGTCTGTATGCTCAGTATAGTTTCAGTATTTCCTTATTACTACCAAACACTGTATTTTTCTTTGACAGAGACAGAGAGAGGGGGCAGATAGGGACGGACAGAAAGGAAGGGAGAGAGATGAGAAGCATTAATTCTTTCTTGAGGCTCTTTAGTTGTTCATTGATTGCTTTCTCATATGTGCCTTGACTGGGTGGTTATTACAGAGCAAGTGATTCCTTGCTAAAGCCAGCAACCTTGGGCTCGAGCCAGTGACCTTTGGACTCAAGCTGGCACGCTCAAGTCAGCAACCCAGTGCTCAAGCTGGTGAGCTTGCACTCAAGCCAAATGAGCCTATGCTCAAGTGAGCAACCCCGGGATTTCAAACCTAGGTACTCAGCATCCCAGTCTGATGCTCTATCCATTGTGCCACCGCCTAGTCAGGCCTCAACCACTGGATTTTATTTCAAAGAGCCACACACACACATTTTAAGAAATGGTAAATTCTTCAGAGACTTATGAATATGCATATTAAAAGTGGTTCTTAGTCACTGTGGCCTCCTGGAGAGAATAGTTAACTGGAAGGTCAAAGCCCAGAGTTTCATTCTTGGCTTTGCCACTCACTCCCTCCATGACCTTGGACAAGTTGCTTAGCCACTCTGCAGGCAATTGTTTCTTTGTTGATAAAGATGTGAGTAATGATAGCTGAAACTGCCTTCCATATAGGGAAGTTGTGAAGATTAATGAGATACTGTTTATAAAGCACTCTGGACTCTGAAAGAAAAGTGCTCTATAAATACAGTGTAGCTGTTGTTATTCAACAACATTTTTACTGCAAGCTCTCTGTACATTTTTCAAAAACTGGGAAGGGTGCTAATGTCAGTATGTATGGATTATTTCACATGGCATGTGCCTTTTTCACCTCCATCCTATTTCTTATATGTATAACCTTTCTTTGAAGTAAAATAAATAGTATAATTTTTTAAAATGGAAATGATTTGAGAGGAAATCATCTTTTATGGTCACCTGTGGATCACTTGTAGGAACCACTCAAGACCCTGATTTTCATGGTCAATGCAGAAGATATGCATAATGGTTCCTGATTAATGATGATTTCAATCTAGCCCTTCATCCACATCTCCCAAAACAGTAATTGAGCAATAAATTGGAAACCAAATTGCCTGCTCTCATTTTATTTCTTCTCCCTGAGCTGGACATCCTCTGATGGAAGGGGCAACAAGAAAGGAAGGGGTGTGAAGAGACATTGACCATGCTAACTCTCGCTGACTACAACCAGAATAATTAATAGCTGACTCTGCTGTGGTCATACATACCAAAACAGTGACCTATCTGCCATTCATTTCATTTGTATCCATTCAGAACTATCTAATCTCCTAAATGTGATACCTTAATATTCAGAATGTGTAGAATGTAGAAAAAGTGATATTCCTCTGAGAATCTCAATCTTGCATTAGCAGACTCTTTTGCATTTAATTTTGTCCCTTGTTTATATTAAAAGCAGAAGAGGTTTCTTTTGATGTGAGAAATTTTAAAATGTATGTAGATAAAAATCCTTTAGAGAATCCTGCTTTTCATCTACTCATTAGGACCAATGGGAACAGCTCTTGTCTCAGATTTTACTTTCAGATGATCCACAGTCGTATAAGTACATTGGGCTTGTGGTTTATTTTTTTCCAGAAACAAGTAAAATGTAATCTGGTGAAAGGCATGCAATAGAATTACTGTATCAGCTTTGGGAAACTACTGATTGTCCTTTAAGACATGTTAAAATTTATAAGGTGACCAACTATTTTAAAATGAAAAGGAGGACATAAATAAATGGAAGAAAACAATATTGTAAATGAAAGAAACATTTTATTCATTGCAACAATAATACACTATAGCATGATAAATGCATAGTAAAAACATTTGTAATTTTTATATTGTAATTATGCTTACATGCTGTTGGGCAGATAAAATATATTATGCTCACTTTGTTAAAGATGGCGCTGCCCACATGGAAGTTCATTGATATTAATGTGTGTTCTAGAAGAGGCTGTAAGCAGGCCGGGTCGTTATACCTTAAGGCTTTGTTTTAAGAGTAAGCTCTTCTCCACACCCTTGACTGATTGGATGATGTAGGGTGGTGATGTAGGGAGGAATCCCATTATGCCTCAGATGGGTGGCTTTGTATCAGAGACTTTCTTTATGTATAATTGGATTAAAGGTTTGAATTTTCTATACTATAAACTGGGAGAGACCAGTAGCTTGATCTCTCTCTCTTGGTTCTTGGTTCCTGAGGTGTTAGAGAGGAGAGCAGATTAAGGCCATGTGGAGGAGAAGTAGCCAAGATGGCAGAGTGCTGAGGAAGAAGCCAGTTTGTTAAGAGTTTGTGCAGGAGGAGATGGGAAACAGAGGTGAATAAGTCTGGTGAGCTAGAAACCTTTGATTCTAGGAAACTCGGATAAGTCAGTAGCTTTGTGAGCACTGAATGTGTGGGTTTTGGAGCCCAGTGTGTGTTTTTGCTTGCCCACCGGGTGCAAGCTAGAAGTAAAGCTGATGGCTCACCAGTTCTTGGCTCCTGTGTTTCATTACCGACTGTTCGAATCAAACGTGAACCTGCGTGGGTCAGGCTGCTGTGATGGTGGCCTTGACTACTGGCTTTACACATGCCTCTATTAAGTTTTAATAATAATTGTAAGAAAAAATACTCATTTAGAAATGAGTACTTTTCCATTGAATGAATATTTTTTGTCAATGTATCATCTTGTAACAATATATTGAAAGTATCTGAACAAGAAATATCCTTCATATTGAATTTTAGGGCAAGTGCTGCAGCTAGAGTATCTACATTCAGTCTCGGTTTCTCACTTCCAAAAATCATTAGCAATTGATAAAACTCTTTCAACTGCTGCATTAGTTTTAGGGCAGCACAATGTAAATTGAACAAGAATAAAAAGATTTTCATATGATATGTTCTTTTTTGAAATGACTGAATATTTCCACCATCTTTTATCAATTTCATCGTGTTCATTTTTCCATTGTATTAATTTTTCAAAATTTAAGTATACATTCAGTCTTCTAATTTCTTCAAAGAGACAATTGTCGTCTATTTTGATGTCTGGCATTTCTTTAGATAAAAACTCAAGACAAGATTCAATATCTGTCCAATATACTTTCAATGAAGTCAAAAAACACCAATGAAAACTGTTATTTCCCATGATGTTTGTTTCAGACCATCCTTTGATATATTGAAAACATGTCTGGTAGAAATTCTGCACTTCTTTGATAAACTTTTTTGTTATGACCAGATTTGATTCCTCTAAGTCTGAGAATTTTCTTTTTATAATTAAAGGAATAAATTTTTCTTCAAAATGAGATTTATATTGAAAGATAAGTCATTCAAAATAAGACCAACTTCTGTAGTTGAAATGTGTTCACCTTCAATCTTTTGAATTATTTTGTGAAAAATAGATGCTTGACTATGTACAAAATACATTAACATCTCATATATTTTATTATTGAAAAACAATTCCAGGATTTTACAAAATTTGTCTAAACTTTAAAAGTATGAACAGAGAGGCTCAAATAATTATAGAACATGCTCAATAGCATGTGTTAGAGCAAGCCATTTAACTTTTGAATATCCTAAAAGTTTTTTGTATTCAACATTTGCTTCTTCACAAAATTGTTTTAAAGTAGCAACACCAAGAGTAAAATGTCTTAAATGCAAATAAATTGCAGTTATTATTACTTCTATATCAATTGGCATGGCACATGACGTTGTGTTGATTGCATTTGACAAAATATGTGCATTAAACCCTATTCCTAGTATTTTCTTTTGGAGTAACTCCTGTAATTTTACATACACATTATTTACCCCTTTGTGTCTTTGCCCACCAAAATCTGTATTATCAGCCATTAGTACAACAACTTTGGATTTCAAATTTCTTTCATTTATTACTCTGTATAGATGGCTTGATAAAATTTTAGAAGTTTCACCCTCAACAAATTCTAAATTTAAAATTTTTACTTGAATGCCATTGGTAACATTAAAATATCTTATTATTATTGGATACAGTGTAATTTCATTATGATTTGATGCATCAAATAAAATCATTACAAATACTGCAGTCTCCAAGTCCTCTGTACATATTTTGTCACAGTAATTTTTCAATACGGATTTCCAAAGAACCTCACACTTTGTCCTGGCAGATGAAAATTTTTTATTGTGAAACTTTTTCAATAATTAGTTGTACAATCCATACTATGAAAACTTTGTGAATTATGGTATGAAATGCAAATGTTCCCTCCATTGCAACAATGCTTTTTCATCTTCAGAATAATTTGAAATTTTAAAAAAACTTGTTACTTTATAACTAGAAGCTGATGCAGTTAATGATTACTTATATTTGTTGGTGGACAAGTGTTTCATTATCGCTGCTCTGCCCCCAACTGCAATACAAAATTCTCTATTGCAAATACTGCAGAAAACAATAGTAAGCACATTAGCAGCTGAAAATGTTATATCATGGTAGGCATATTTTCCAGAAGCTAAATTAACAAAACCAAATATCTAATAAAACCACTAATTTGGAGTGATATTTGGGTGTATTTATTATTTTCTAATTAAAAAACATCTGTTTTATGCAACTATTTAATTAAAATGCATTATTACTAGATATGATTTGAGGTTAGGTTTCCACTTTAAAACTCGAATTTCGGGAGAATACTTGTAAATAAAATTATATATATTTGGAAATTATTAAATAGATAATGACTTAATAAAATGTGAATTGTGATTAGATAATCTATGATTGAATATTCACTGAGAAAGAAATAATCGTGAGTCTACAATGTTGTATGTACTATGTCATGTTTCAGTAAGAAGTACACAAAGCCATTTGTGTGATCGGTACATTGTGCATTCTCTCAAGGTCTCCCATGGGGGGCACTTGTGTCTCATAATGGTGTCTTGCTGCACTGTACTGATCCTTGACGAATCGTCATGGCAAATACAAATATGTCAAATCACATGCAATGGATCAACTCTGCATCAGTAGAATATGGACATTTACAGATTAATCTTCCAATATCAGAAAGAAGGACATAGGGGGACACTTTTTGAGAGAGGAAGAAACTTACAAAAGAAGAACCATCCTCCCTAAAGGGGGATGATTGGTCACCTTAAAATTTAGAAAATATGTCCAGTTATCAAAAAGATTTCTGAGTTTAGAGGAATCCAACCAAAATTAATTTTCAAAAAAAGAAATCTAGAAAATAATCCAATGTAATAAATTATTCTGTTTTTAATAAACACAGTTTTATGTCTTTTTTCTTTACTATGGGAGACTTATCTTTTGGGGGTTCCCTAAGTGATATATTATAGAGCAATACATTTGAAAACTATTAACATTTTTAGTCTTAAATTTAAAAAATATATAAACCATGATCATGTTATCACTTCTACTTTAGACCACAGTTTTTTCTCTGAAGGAATAATAATGAGATTTATGTACATTTCAATGCACCAATCACATGTGTATTTCAGATCTGTAATAGAAAAACAGAGAGTAACCTTTCTTGTTCTCTGATATCAATGGGATAGTTACAAATAAGAGGCAAAGATTTTAGTTTATCATTCCATTTAATTTTCCAATACCCTCTAGCCTACTCTTTCTATTAGGATCACATCTTCTAACATTTAAAGAAAGAAAGAGAGTATGAGGAAAACGGGGAGGAAGGAAGGAATGAAGGAAAGGAGGGAGGATAAAAGGAGGGAAGAATGAAAAAAAAAGAGGAAAGGGAGAACGAGAGGAAGGGATAATAAAAAAAGGAAAGAAAGATCATGCTATCTTATTCTACTAGTTTTGCTATCAACATTAGAAAAGAGAAATCAATGATATTCACACCCTAATTCCCAGAACTGATGAATATGCTGCCTTTTGTGGTAAAAAGGACTTGTTAACTATGATTAAATTATGGATTTTGAGATGAGAAGATTATCCTGAAGGGCCCCATATAACAGCTGGGTTATTATAAGAAAGTGGTATTCTAGGAATTAGAGACAGAGAAGATATAAGGACAGAAACAGAGGTCAGAAAAGAGAGAATACACCACCTTATTGGATTTAAAGATGAAAGAAGGAGCCATGAGCCAAGAAATGCAGGTGGCTTGTAGAAGCTGGGAAAGATAAGAAAGCAGACTCTTCCCTAGAGTCTCCAGAAGGAACACGCGTCTACTGGCATCGTGATTTTATCCCAGTAAAAATTATTTTGGCTTACTGATCTCCATTAATACAAAATAATAAATGTGTGTTGTTTTAAGCCACTTAATTTATGACAATCTGTTACCACAGCAGTAGAAAACTAGTACAGCATTATAAAAGTGATCTAGCAAGGTCATTCTTGCTTAAAACTGAATGAGCAAGCAGTGTTCCAAGTGAACTATGAATGGGGGGGGGGCAATAATCTCTATATTGATCTTCATGCTGCAGAAGGAAGCAGGGTACACCACCCTGGGATATACTTCCCAATGGCTACAATTGTGAATGTTGGCCAGCTTGTCCTGGGGAAGTAGCCCATCATGATAAGAAACTAAAAGGCACTCAGGAAACACCAGACCCAACTTCTATAACTGGCCCCACTACTCAGATTTATGTAACCAAGTAACATTATAATGCTTTGCAGGTATCATCATGGGATTTTGAATATGATTGATATGACAGTAGCATTCTAGAAAATAGCACAACAAGAAGCAAAAATATTAAATAGAAAGGTATACTGCAGTATGAGTGAGCTGTGTGGAAGAATATATGTTATGGGTGAGAAAAGCAGATGCTAAGAAAAAAATACTTTATTTCTTTTTTCCTTTTTTTTTTTTTTGTATTTTTTCAAAGTTAGAAGCGGGAAGCAGCCAGAGAGACTCCCGCACATGCCCGACTGGGATCCACCGGGCAAGCCCACCAGGAAACGATGTTCTGCCCATCTGGAGCATTGTTCTATCTCAGCTGGAGCCATTCTAGCACCTGAGGTGGAATCCATGGAGCCATCCTCAGCACCCAGGCCAACCCTGCTCCAAAGGAGCCTTGGCTGTGGGAGAAAAAGAGAAAGATAGAGAGGAAGGAGAGGGGGAAGGGTGGAGAAGCAGTTGGGCACTTCTCCTGTGTGCCCTGGCCAGGAATTGAACCCGGGACTTCCACACACCGTGCCAATGCTCTACTGCTGAGCCAACCACCCAGGGCAAGAAAAAAATACTTCTAACAAAAACAGGAAGTATACATATGAGAAAGCGCAAGTACAAATTTTTAAAATATTTACAGACTCACCAAAATCAGTTTTTGGTTGATTCCCAATATATTTAGGTGTGGCTTTATATTAATGCCTTTTAATTGTACCAAATTTTCACTAAAAATAATATTCCAAATCACTCTATTAAATTTTACATTAGTCCCCTGAAAACTCTGTGAGAGTATTTTATAAATACCATTTACCACCAGAAGGAATTAGCACAGTACAGAAGAAAGAGTACAAGATTGAGAAGCAGGCAGATTCCAGTTAAAAACAGCAATTTAAAAAAAAATTCAAATCATGGAGCATTGGCTTCATGTGTTTTTGGACAAACTATAATTTCTCTGAGTCTCAGTTTTCACATCTATAAAATGAAAATAGCAATATATTTTATTCATAGGAAGTTAAGAGAATTATAATAAATAATGTCTCTACTTACGTTCTGAATGTAAGATAAGCCAAGTGGGCAGGAGCAGGTTTCTGAAATTAGACCTATTCACTGAGTCCAGATGGGAGACAGAGAGAAGTGACCTGGATTCAAATGCCCAAGGGCTGTGCCCTTTGAGATGCTAAGCATCGTTGCCAAGGGGTCTGTCTCATCACATGCCCAGTTTCAGGCCAGGCTGGTAACTGATGACATGGAATCCAAAATGGTATAATGAGTTTAGTGGTATCTATACACAGAAAGAGAACAATGTAGAATTGATACCAATTAGGACAGAGTACCAGTCAGGACATAAGACAAAAACCAGGCAGCTTCCCAGAAATAAAATTGATAAACATGTGTCAAGGTCAACCCTTCCTTGTAAAAATGGAGACACTTGTAGGGAAGTGGGGGTCGGGCAGAACTCGGGAACGAGATGGAAGCTTGTTTATATCATATCAGAATAAGCGACTGGGGAATCTTAAGTCAGGTGAATAACCTTCTTCCTCTAGCTAGGATTAGTCTAAATAACAGGTGATATTAAAAAAAAAATTGCACTAGGCAGAATTAAACAAGCATGGAAGACTTACTTATTCAGGACTACTGCAATGGGGAGAGAGAATGAATTCATCCCCACTAAAACAAAAGGTGGGAGAATTTGAAGCACTGGGATGAGCTAGGAGAAAAGTACTAAAGAACATTAGCAGGAATGTTGATCCATGTGGTTAGACCACCTGTGTTTGATAATTGGTGCTTATGGAAACCAGGCACCTGCCCTCCTGCAGATACTAGAACCAGAGGTGCTATTTTTCTTGACGGTTACATTTCAGAGAGATAGCTTCTAAATAGTGATTACCAGAGGGAAAAGCTGGTGGAGGAAGTATAAGAGGGTATAGTGGGGATAAATGGTGATGGAAGGACACTTGACTTGCAGTGGTGAGCACACAATACAATATACAGATAATATACATGAAACCTATATAATAGTATTAGCCAATGTCACCTCGATAAGTTAAATTAAAAATAGATAGATAGAGGCCCTGACCAGTTGGCTTAGTAGTAGAGCATTGGCCTGGTGTGTGAAAGTGCTGGGTTTGATTCCAGGCCAGGGCACACAGAAGTACCCATCTGCTTCTCCACCCTTCCCCTCCTCTTTTCTCCCTGTCTCTCTCTTCCCCTCCCACAGCCAAGGTTCCATTGGAGCAAAGTTGGCCCAGCACTGAGAATGGCTCTGTGGCCTCCACCTCAGGTGCTAGAATGGCTCTGGCTGCAACAGAACAATGCCCTAGATGGGCAGAGCATTGCCCCTTAGTGGGCATGACAGATGGATCCCTGTCAGATGCATGCGGGAGTCTGTCTCTGTTTCCCAGCTTCTCACTTCAGAAAAATAAATGATAGATAGGTGATAGATTAGATAGATAGATAGATAGATAGATAGATAGATAGATAGATAGATAATAGATAGATAGATAGATAGATAGATAGATAGATAGATAGATAGATAATAAAAAGGATGGCTCCCACATCCTGCAGAAAGTCATCCCTAGATTATAAAACTGGCAAGAGGCTGGGAGAAGGTTTAATATTCAAAGGGACAGAGAAAGAATTTACAATTGAAATTTTTTTAAAGTAAATGCTCTCAGAAAAAAGAGGCCAGTGCTTACTGTCAGGAATAAGCCTGTCCAAAATCTAGTCAAGCTGAGGGAAATGTTGTGGCCCTTTTAGTCAATAGAGAAGAAATAGTTTGAGGGACTTTTAAATACAGTTCCCAAAAGAGCAGAGTAATGCCCAGCTCTAACACTCTAACATGGTGGATTCAAAAGCAGAGAGGCCCTTCAGTGTCTGGTATTTAGTGGCATAACAAAAACTAAATATAGAAGTTGGGGCTCCCTTTTGTGTTCTACAAAAGACTACTCTACTACCTTGTGAAGGTTTTAAAATTTTTCTATTTCCAAGTCACATCATTCTAAGGGTAAAATGAGGCCACTGAACAGTATTTCCAAAACTTAATTCATTCAACTGTGAAAACTCTGGAACTCCTTTTGTTCCCTTCAAAGTCTCCACCTCCTTCTAACAGCTATTTCTAGGGGCTCCTGGGCATCTGTTATTGGGTACTCACAAACAAATCCGTTGAACTTCAAATAGGCAAATCCCACTCTCCTCCCCTCTTTCCCTGACCCTCTTTGGCAATCTCTTAGCTGAGTGCTTGCATGTTCATGTTCTTGCTTGAGGTCCCTATGAAGAAAAGTCTGAGTCATTGTCTTTCTTTGTTCCAGTGCACCACCAGGCTCGGTTGACTCCACCTCTGGCTGTTGCTGAAGCTCAGGGTGATGGATACTGCCAAGAATAAAGCTGCAGTCTCCAGCTTTCACTGAAAATGGAGTCATGGTGGAAATGATGTGCTGGATAGGGACCAAGTAGTTCATAACCAATGCCCAATGGTACACAATGCCCCATTTTTAATGCAATCCAAGACACTTTAGATTTCCAATGTCTCCAGTGAGCTTGTGACAAAACAGTTCATTCAGTTTATTTTAATAATTCTCCCCTTTCTGGGACTCAAGGACATGTAGTTGGGTGAGTTCATTTGAGAAAATATGAGTGACAATGTACTGCATTAAGATATACTCAGCCCTTTAATGGCTGATACACTTTATAGAAGCAATGTGAATATGCAAGTTTCACTCCTCCCTTAAGGTGGGCTCTTTCCCAAGAGGATACTCAGTTGCTCATACAAAGGAAAGATTTGTAGGGCATGACCCACAGGTCTTCCTTGTTGATTCAGACAAGTCTAATTGTCAGTGGTACTCTCAGTCTGCACCAGCAAAGAGGCACAGGAGGCTTAGGATAAATACAGCCAGCCTGGCTGAGAATAGAAAAAGATCCTCTTTTGCCACTATTGTTGACTATGTAGTTAATTTTAGTGCCCCAAATATAGTAAATATGTTTATATTGGTAAAATTCTATTTAGTTAAGTAGGTAATTTTACTTGGAGGATACACATTGTTTTTCCACGTTACTCAGTACATCCATTATTATTTTGAATTTGGAAGAAAATAAAAGGCATCCTATTAAAAGTTGTCTTCTGATGAGCGCCATTCTGACTGGTGTGAGGTGATATCTCACTGTGGTTTTAATTTGCATTTCTCTAATGATTAGTAATGTTGAGCATTTTTTCATATACCTATTGGCCATCTGCAAAACAACACAGAACAAGTGCTGGCGAGGATGTGGAGAAAAGGGAATCCTTCTGCACTGCTGGTGGAACTGCAGACTGGTGCAGCCACTGTGGAAAACAGTATGGAGATTCCTCAAAAAATTAAAAATCACACTACCTTTTGACCCAGCTACCCCACTTTTAGGAATATACCCTAAGAGCACCATAGCACTGCTCGAAAAGAAGAAATGCGCCCCCATGTTCATGGCAGCATTGTTCACAATAGCGAAGATCTTGAAACGGCCCAAGTGTCCGTCAGAGGATGAATGGATTAAAAAGCTTTGGTACATATATACTATGGAATACTACTCAGCCATAAGAAATGATGACATCGGATCATTTACAACAAAATGGATGGACCTTGATAACATTATACGGAGTGAAATAAGTAAAACAGAAAGAAACTGAGAACAGCATGATTTCATACATAGGTGGGACATAAAAGTGAGACTATGAGACATGGACAAGAGTGTGGTGGTTACGGGGTGGGGGAAGGGAAGAGAGGGTTGAAGAGAGGGGAGGGGAGGGGCACAAAGAAAACCAGATAGAAGGTGACAGAGGACAATTTGACTTTGGGTAATGGGTATGCAACATAATTGAATGATAAGATAACCTGGAGATGTTTTCTTTGAACATATGTACCCTGATTTATTAATGTCACCCCATTAAAATTAATAAAATTAAAAAAATTAATTGTCTTCTTCTGAAAGTTGTCTTTGTGCAAAAATTTTGCCATATTTTCTTAGAAGATTAGTTCTAATCAATTTGGGGACAGAGAGAGAAACCTTGAACAGAAACTTGAAGTGAAGAGCCTTGAGCCTTTCCAGAGAAGTGTTAAGGAGCTGATGGACAGTAAATGTACTTCGTCAGACTTACTCGAATCTCTTTCCTAGACAGTTGAACTGGATTCTCACCTTTTTTGAAGTATAGATCACTAGCTTGGATGAAAGAATCACAGAATGGGATTTGTCTCTTTATATGGAGGAAAATGTATCCTGAAAGAAATATACTTTTTTCTTTAATTAAGTACATTTTTAGTTTTAAGAATAAAACAATGACTTGAGAGCAAGTTAATTCTCTATAGAAGCTGAAAAAACCATTGAAAATAATCACTGGATGATATGGTTGTTAACCAGGTATCCCCAAAGCCTGTAACAGTGCCTAAAACATAGTACATTTTCAACAAAATAACAAAATGAATGCTTGGATAACTGAATAAACTTTAGGATTTATAAAGAGATGCAGCTGTTTTAATTTAATAAGATTCACAGCTTGAGGTCAGCTCTGGATTCTGTTCTGTTTCTCTACTTTTTCAATCTGAAGCGGGTTAAATGACATCTGAGACATTATACAAGTCTTTCTAATTCTTGTGTTTTATAGTTTTCTTATCTGTAAAGTGCAAATTTTGGACAAGAAAACACTGAGATTCTAAGCTTTCATTAAGCTTTGTAAGACTAAAATCTTTCTTTCCTAGGCTTATAGATACTAATGACCAAAAAATAGCAAATACTCCCTACAAAAAAAAAAAAGTTGCAAATGGCCTCAGGTCCACTAGGGGGCAAATATGGACTCATCTGTGGTTAAGAATGAATAGCAATACAAAACAATTACCGTATGTGTTACTATGGCTCAGAAATGCAAGTTGTGCGACACTGAGCATCACAAAATACCTTACAAGGAAAGAATACTGACTCTATTTGGCAAAACAACAAAGCACAAAAAAACAGAGATTGTGATGTATTCTGAGCAAATGACTTGCAGAAAGCACAGAAATTTCACAAAAAATACGGTCTACAATTTTAACATCCTGTTTCTTAGTTTTGTATATTGACCATCACTTGACTGAGTTACAGAATGATGTAACCTGAAAGATACTGGGAAACCTAGAGGTTGTTTCACCCTCCATTCATCCTAGAATGAGGAACCAACTTATCTGTCTATATTCCCAACTCTGTCGGCTACAGAGCAGGCTGAGGAACCAAGCTGGAGATGCCCTTTAGGGTGACTTCCTTTGGAAGCCTTCAGGAGGAATTTTTAAATCAAAGAAGAAAACATCTTGAAAAAATTGGCTGCTGGTGGTACTGTCTCATGCCAGTTGACATCATCAATCAACCAACAGTGTAGGAGAGCTGTCAAATTCCAGTAGCATGAGGGACAAGAGAAATAGTCAGACACCTGAAAACTGGAGAACTGCTCCACAGCACAGCTAAAACTGCACTGCTGTCATTAGAGGGGGGAGAAAATTTAGTGGGGTGGGGGGAACAAAGGAGAGGGTGTTCAGGAAAAGAAACATCAACTAAAATGTGCCTGATTCATAATTTTCTCAATTTTTTGGCAGAATGACTTCCTGCCCTGCCTTATGCATTGTGCAGAGCTACCTCAGAATTCATATTTTCAGCTATTATTCATACTTTGGTTTGGTGTTTCTGAATGTATTCTTCCTCACAGTAACTGTTGACAGGTCCAGCCCTGTAACCATCTGGCTCCTGAAGTAATGAGACCAAATGAAATGAAGCTTGAAGAAATTAACATTCCTTTCTTAATCTATTAATAACTGAAAAGTGTTGATTTTGGTGACAGCTAGATACTTTATTATGAGGCATATTGGTTAATTAAGAGCATCATAATGAAGGTTATAGGAACACATATCCCTCCAGAAATACACATAGTTTTAATAAGCATAATTTTATTCTTCTCACAGGTTCAAAACAAAAAATCAGTGAAAATTTTATGCACAAAGAAAGTATCAACAAAGAATAAACTGACAACTTTGTATGTATGGACCACAATCATTGTTGAATTATTATGTTAAGTGTGCCTATGTATATCAAATACAGCTGCTGCACATCAATAGAAATTGCAAATAATTAATGGTTTTCTACCCCATTGCCCAATTTTCCCATGACTTTGCCCCATCTATTTACTCAAAGAGAATGTCCACAGCATTGTAGGGTCCTTAGTGGGGTCATGGTGGGAGTATGATTGCTATGCCAAACTAGAAAATACACAGACTTCCATATTTAGATCACAGACAATATTTTCTTGCTCTTTTTTTAATATTGCCCAACACTTTCCTTTGGCCTGTAAAAATTTTACAAAAACTACATCATGCACACAGACCTGTCATTAATAATAGATTGGGTGCTGCATCTTCTTCTCACCTTTCCCTCACATTGAGCTTAGAGATGTTCTGGGTGTCTCTTGCTGCAGTGTTGATGTGCAGCCACAGTTAGTCCAAGAATTTGCTCCAAGATCTCATCAAGACATTTTACTTTTCCTGGGTTTACAGTCTTTGTTAAATTTTAGTTAACATAAAAAGGCACTTTTTAGGGCAGATGAATATCATTTTTCTTCCTTACTGGTATCCTATTAAAAAAAAAAAAACCACAATAAGTTCCCAAGATTTTCTCTACTGAGAGTATGATATGTTTTTTGTGTGTTTATTTTTATTGCTTGGGACACATTTTAAAACACTCATGTATTTCTACACATGTTTTTCTTATGGCCAAAGGTGAAAAAGAAATATGGTTATTCAATTTTGTTACAGGCGAAACAGAATAAATGAAAGTCATCTAGTATTAGCATAAAAATGTGGAATATTCTCTGATATAAAAATAGAATGGTGGTTAAAGAAAGCCTGTAATATTTGCCAAATGCAAGCTAAGAAGTTTGAGACCAAGTATTTGGAACCAATTTATGACTATAAAATCACCTGCTTTATTATGAAGAGCCAAATAGTTATCTGAGATATAGAACAAAATGCCTTAAACATGTGAATTATAACCAATGCTATTTAAATGCATCTAAAAATACTATTAGAACTATTTAGAACTTAAATTAAGTTTCTGTTCCACACTGCAACTTACGTTTTTCTCAAAGCATTTTACTCTTCTTATGAAACAAAGGATATGTTTTAATGTATACTTTGAGTTACAAAAAGAACAAAATACACCCTTGGTAGAACACTACACAATAGCCAGAATACTTTTTTTTATTATTCCCCTTTTGACAAAAATGGAATATATGATATGTATTCACTAATTGAAATATGGGAAAGACCAACAAAGTTAGGTGCTGAGCTAACCTCAGTGCCCAGGGCCGACATGCAAACCAATTGAGCCACTGGCTGTGGGAGGAAAAGGGAGAGAGAGGGAGGAAAGGGAGGGGAAGGGAAGCAGGTGGTCTCTTCTCTTGTGTGCCCTGACTGGGGATCAAACCTGGGATATCTGCATGCCTGGTTGATACTCTATCTACTGAGCCAACTGGCCAGGGCCATGTTATGTCATTTTTAAGTATTTGTTGTAAGTTAAATTATTAAAGTAGGTAATGTTAAGATGAAATTATGTATTTTCCAAATTACTGATTTTTCTAGATATTATAAATAATATAAGTGGAGAAAATAATGTTTCCTCCCACACAGAAAATGGTTGCTCCTAAGATCTTGTTTTACTATAAATTTGTTGGAAATGCCCAGTTCAGTTACCTCAACTTCAAGTGAATGAACTAGTATTATTTCCATAGTCATCAGGTTTTGCTGTACTTAAAAATTAGAATGCATCAGAACCACTTATTTTATTTTCTAAAGGAGTATCCAAAGTCCTCCATTTTATACTAACATATACAAGTAATATGTGTCAGAATTTCAGAAGGGAAGCCAAGATCTAGAATATTACTGATAATAGACTCACCCTGTAAGAAAAGACACAATGTCGGGAAGCTGGGAGAATAGTAGGATCTCTATGCAATTACTCTGAGATACTGGTACAAGTAAGCAAATGGGAGTTCTCTAGGGAATCCTTGAAGATGGGCAAATCAGGATTTTGGGTGAGACCATGAAGGAAGCTGGTAAAGAGGTCCACTTCTCACACAGGGGAAGGGTGCTACCTCTGCTTCTGCCTCTGGTGGAGGACATGGTGTCACTGGGCATTCACGGAGAGAGTGAGAAGAAGCTGGAGTGCACCAGCAATTCTGCCTGTCAGCCTTCCAGTCTGCCTGGTAGCATGCTGACTTGTAGAACCTGGTGACTGATGCTTTCCTTCTACATACTTTCCAAATTTCACGTGCATGTCTCATTTGAACCACTAACTCAAAAATATACAGCAAAGAAGATTCTGGGCATTGCAGTCCAGCTTACCCCTGTGGATACAATATAAAGCACTACAGTCATATAAGCCCATATGGTTTACTGAACATTGTGTGAAGGCATTATGGAAAATGCAAAATATATAGTATACATAGCCCATGTTTAAGAGGAGGATGTTATTTGAAAAGAGAGATGAAATGGCCCATTCAACAATGCAAGATGGAACTTCACAAAGTGTCAGAAAAGAAATGTTACAGCCAAAAAATTGAAAATGCTGGAAATAATGCCTTAAAAAGAGTGTTTTTCATATCAATTTTGCATCCTATTTGCTACTTCCATTCTCTTAATAGCTTTAAAAAATTCTACATAAGGAATAAAAGAGAAGGACTACAATATGCACAGAGAGATCTGAATAGTTTGTCTTATTTTATTCATTACAACTACAGAATTCATAAATTTTTGTGGTTTCAGAATAACCTTTGCTATGTCATATTTGCAGAACACACACTCTTTGAGTAAATGTGAACCCATTTCATTGAAAAATAATGTCTTTTCTAAGTTTAAAACCTTTTCATTGGTACCCAAGAGAAATTAACTAAGAACTGTAGAGTAAACTGCATTGAAATCTGTTCTATTTCCCAGATGTGTAATTCCTAAGACACTCCCTTACAAGCACCTCGAGAGAGAGACCCGTCCTTTGAAAACATCAGTCTGAATGAAAATGCGGCTTGCAAAGCAAGACTTTACCTTTTTCACACAATAGGACAGAAAGCTTTTTTAATATCAATTTAGAACACCCATTAGTTATGGTAGGAATTATAGGTCCATCAAGAGAATATACCTTATGGATTAGGTAGCAAAGACCTCCCTCTTTGAGCTTCATTACTATTACAGAAGACTCATTCATACCAGGCTAATGGGAGGCAGACACATGCTTCATAGACTAGATCTCATGGGATAGAGTCCCATTCAGGTAGTTTATAATTCATGCATATATGGAAAGAGAATCTCACTGTGTTTTCATGTAGACTGGTCCCCTTTATATTTTTACTTTTCATCACCATCACTCTCCCCTCTTATCCGCTCTTACTCAGGGAGACCACAATGAAGTGCTCCAACTAGAAAAGCCAGATACAACATGTCTATCCTGGACTGCTCTCTGTCCCTAAGTTAATCAGTCCCCTGAATATATTTGTAGATCAGATACAGGACCAGAATGCTCTCCTGAATGTTGCGATTTTGAGACAACTTTTTGGCAGAGCCATAAGTCTTAGCATTATACTTTATTTGGATTTGAGAATTCGTTGACATTATTTATCACAATGTGGAAATCAGTTTAGAAACATTTCCAAATGACATTCAGGATCTCTTCTCTTTTGGGACCTGAAGGGAGAATTCAAAGTTACCACCTCTTATGTAACCACAGCCCAGGAAAACTGTTTCATATTTCCCTTTAATATCAAAGTAAGTGTCTCTGGGATAAGTAATGTACAGTAATAGCAAAGAGTAATCACCTGGAGAAAGAATAGCAAGCTTGACCTGTGGTGGTGCAGTGGGTCAAGAGTCGACCTGGAAATGCTGAGGTCACCAGTTCAAAACCCTGGTCTGCCTGGTCAAGGCACATATGGGAGTTGATGCTTCTTGCTCCTCCCCCTTCTCTCTCTCTCTCTCTCTCTCTCTCTCTTCTCTAAAATGAATAAATAAATTTTTTTTAAAAAAAAAAAAGAATAGCAAAACTCACAGAATTAATTGGGAGTACAGATGCCTGAAACACCTGCACTTAAAAAAGAAAACAAATATATTCTTATTGGTACAAAGATGTTAGTCTACCTGACAGAGACTTTTACTAACTTTCAACTGGCTGTGCATTTTGTGCTGTTCTCATTGACTTTTTTCTTAACCTGCTTTATATTTTGGAGCCAGTTTGTTATGAGGCCATCAAAAGCAAAGGCATCTGATTTAAACTAATGACAGGCAAAGCTCAGACTGGGAGAAGATCGCTTCAGTTTCTCTCTGAGCATGCCTTTTACATCAAGAAAGTTCTGTTTCTAAAGATCAGAAAAGAGATGCATATTTGTTTTCCATGCATTCACGTGTGCCCATAAATAAATAAATATATTTTATGGGAAAAGGGGGATATTTTTACATTTAGTGTTTTTCCTTTTAGTATCTTCAACTTTTATTATTTTAAAGCTCACTGTGCTTCCTTTACTGGGGTCACATTTGACTAGAAACAGTTCTTAATTCTCTATCCTTTGCTGATATGAAGCTAGAAGGAGCTTCAGTAGATCATGAGAGCTATTTCTTTCCTAATTATTCTTTTCAAATTAATATCTCTATGGGTTTCTTACAGTTGCAATCTATGTAGAGGTAGGACTAGTTGTAGATCATTAATTCTAACTGATCTATTGTCAAGTCCATGATTTTGCAAGGTAACATTTCCTCTTTAATAATTTACTAAATAATTTTGTTTTTGTCTTATACTTACAAGACTGACTTCCAACAATTTTTCTAATTATTTTTTGGAACTTCATCTCCTTACCTAGTCATAAAATGGAATAAAAATCTGCTTTAAAATGGGTCAGAATAGGGCTAAATATAAAAAAGGATCATCCTTAAAGTGACCTTAAGGATTCAATCATTTTATTTTTTTATCTTTACTTTTTATTTTTTCTTAAGTGAGAAGCAGAGAGGCAGAGAGACGGACTCCCACATGTGCCCTGACTGGGATCCAACTGGGGCCATTTTCTGTTGCTTAGCAACGAATCTATTTTAGCTCCTGAGGTGAGGCCATGGAGCCATCCCCAGTGCTCAGGGACAATCTTCTCCAACCGAGCCATGTTGCAGGAGGGGAAGAGAGAGATAGAGACAGAGAGAAGAAAGAGCGGTAGGGGTAGAGAAGCAAATGGTCACTTCTCCTGTGTGACCTGACTGAGAATCGAACATGAGACATCCATATGCGGGCTGATGCTCTGCCACTGAGGCAACTGGCCAGGACTTAAATTGTTTTATTATAGAAGAATTCTAATAGGAGAGTGCAAACTGTCAGAGGGAAATATGAATTCAAACTGATTTATTTTTAGGTTCACCACTTTTTTATGTATCGGTTGTATTTTAATGCATGATAGTAGAGCATGTACACTTCCAATCACCGTAAGGTTCACCTCTCTTTATTTTTTTAGATCATATTTCTGTTAAGTGCCTTCTCCCAGAATCTGTGTCATTGATATCTAACAGTATTGCTGCAATATTGACCCATGCTCAATTTACGGTCTTCCATGAAATTTTTGTAAGTCATACAGACCAGCCAGTCATTGCGCTTCTTGAGAATTATTTCTCTGTTTGTCTGCTCGGGTTGCCCTAAAATAGTACAGACTGGGTAGTTTAAACAGCAGACATTTATAATCTCACATTCTGAGATATAGAATTACACGACCAAGGTGTGACAAAATTGATTCCTAGTAAGAGCTCTCTTCTTACTTGTAGGTGACCACCTCTTCACTGGGTCCTCACATGGCCTTTCCTCTGTGCTTTTGCAGAGAAAGAGTCCCATGGTCTCTCTTCCTTTTCTTATAAGAACATAAGTTTCATCAGCTTAGAATACCACCCTTATGAGCTCATTTAACCATAAAACCTCCCTCAAAGCCCTATCTCCAAATACAGTCACATTAGGAGTTAGGGCTTCAATAAATGAATTTTGAGAGGAATGCAATTCAGTTCATTACTTTTTCTTTTTTTAATTAAAAAATTTAATTTATTATCCCTAGCCAGTGAGCTTATCAGTAGAGTGTTGGCCCAGCATATGGAAGTCCCAGGTTTGATTTCCAGTCAGGGCACATATGAGAAGCGATCATCTGCTTCTCCACCCTTTCTCCCCCTCTTCCCCTCCTGCAGCCATGGTTTGAATGAGCAGGTTAGCTTTATGGCCTTGTCTCAGGCTCTAAAATAGCTTGGTTGCTGAGCAACAGAGCCACAGCCCTAGATGGCAGAACATCAGCCCCAGATGGGGGTTTCCAGGAGGATCTCAGTTGGGGCACATCTGGAAGTCTGTCTCTCTGCCTTCCTGCCTCTCACTTGATAAAAAAAAAAAGGAAAAATTTTATTGTGTTAACATGATTTCAAGTGTCCCACTCAATTGAACTCCTCAACTACTACAATGTACCATCCACTTCACCCTATTTGTCCCCCTTCCCCCTACCACCTTCCCCTCTTTTCCTCTGGGATTTGTTGCCCTGTTATCTGTATTTTTGGTTAAGTATATATAATTTGGCCAATCTCCTTACCTTCCTTCATCCTATCCCTTCATCCCCCTTCCCTCTGACATCTGTCCTTCTGTTCCTTATAGCCCTGCATCTGTTTCTATTTTGTTTCTCAGTCCACTCTGTTTGTTAGATTCCACATATAAGTGAGATCATATATTTGTCTTTCTCTGCCTGGTTTATTTCGCTTAATATAATAATCTCCAGGTCCATCAATGCCAATGCAAAAAGTGAGATTTTCTTCTTTTTCATGGCTATGTAGTATGTTCTATTGTATATATGTACCACTGATTTTTTATCTACTTGTCCATTGTTGGACACTTGGGCTATATCCAGATCTTGCTTATTGTAAAGAATGCTGCAATAAACATGGGGGTGCATATATTCTTTTGAATTAGTGTTTTAGGATTCTTAGGATATATTCCCAAAAGTGGGATAGTTAGGTCATAAGGCAGTTTCATTTTTAATTTTTGAGGAAATGCCTACTGTTTTCCACAGTGGCTGCACCAGTCTGCATTCCCACCAGCAGTGCAGGAGGATCCTCTTTTCTCCACATCCTCACCAGCACTTATTCTGTGTTGTTTTGCTGATGAGCACCATTCTGACAAGTGTGAGGTGATATCTCATTGTGGTTTTAAGTTGCATTTCTCTGATAATTAGTGATGTTAAACATTTTTCCAAAACCTATTGCCCATCCGTATGTCCTCTTTGGAGAAGTGTCTATTTAGGTCTTTTGCCCATTCTTTAATTGAATGGTTTACTTTCCTGGTGTTGAGTTTTAGAACTTCTTTAGAAGAAGTGAAACTGTCATTATTTGCAAATGACATGATTCTGTACATAGAAACCCTAAAGTCTCAGCCAGAAAATTACTAGACCTGATAAATGAATTTGGCAAATGAGCAGGATATAAAATTAATATTCAGAAATCAGTGGCATTTTCATACACCAGCAATAAACTGTCAGAAATATAAATCAAGGAAACAATCTCCTTTACTAATATAACAAAAATAATAAAGTATCTAGGAATAAATTTAACCATGGAAGTAAAAGACTTATACTCAGAAAATTATAAGACATTGAAAAAAGAAATCAAGGAAGATACAAACAAGTGGAAGCATATACTGTGTTCATGAATAGGAAGAATTAACATCATTAAAATGTCCATACTACCCAGAGTAATTTATAGATTCAATAAAATTCCTATTAAAATACTAATGGCATACTTCACAAATGTAGAACAGATATTCCCCAAATTTATGTAAAACTAAAAAAGAACCCCAAAAGCCTCAGTAATCTTGAAAATGAAGAACAAAGTGAGCAGTATCACACTGCCTGATATCAAGTTATACTACAAGGCCATTGTATTCCAAACAGCTTGGTACAGGCATATAGATCAATGGAACAGAATGGAGAACCCAAAAATAAACCCACATTTTTGTCAATTAATATTTGACAAAGAAGGCAAAAGTTTACAATGGAGTAAAGACAGCCTCTTTAATAAATGATGTTGGGAAAATTGAACAGGTATGTGTGAAAAAATGAAACTAGACCACCAACTTATACCATTCACAAAAATAAACTCAAACTGAATAAAAGATTTAAATGTAAGTTGTGAAACCATAAAAATCATCTTGGAAAACCAGCTTCGGACAAAATGAAAAGGAGTCTATAACCAAGGATTACAGAAGAAGCCATATCGAGATTGGCAGGAAGCATAGAGATGCAAAAGAGCTTCCCTGCTCCCAGAAGAGAGCAGCACTTGAGTCTGGAGGGATTCTCACTGCAGGAATGTTTGCCCTGAGAGGTGAGAGTACTAAACTAAGCCCCAGCCTAGACACCAGAGACAAAAAGAGGTGCCCACATAGCAGTTAACAGTGAAAAAAGGTGAGATTCAACTATGTTGAATAAGAGTAGTGAAAGGGGGCACCCCTGCCTTGTTCCTGATTTCAAGAGAATTACTTTTAATTTTTGCTCATTAAGATATTAGCTGTCAGTTTGCATATATGGCCTTTATTTTGTTGAGGTATGCTCCTTCTATTACCATTTTACTGAGAGTTTTTATCATAAATCAGTGCTGGATATTACCAAATGCTTTTCCTGCATCTATTTCTAAGATCATGTGAATTTTATCCTTCATTTTGTTTATGTGATGAATCATGTTTATTGATTTGTGAATATTGTACCAACCTTGCCTCCCTGGGATAAATCCCACTTGATCATGTTATATGATCTTTTTAATGTATGGCTGGATCTTGTTTGCTAATATCTTGTTGAGAATTGTAGCATTTATGTTTATCAGGTATATTGGCCTATAGTTGTTTTTTTCTTTGTAGTGCTTTTAACTGGTTTTGGAATTAGAATAATGCTTTTCTCATAAAATGAGCTTGGAAGGATAGGTATTAGTTCTACTTTGAATGTTTGGTAAAATTTGCCTGTGAAGCCATCTGGTCCAAGACTTTTGTTTTTTGTGAGTTTTTTTTAATAACTGTTTCAATTTCATTTGTTTTAACTGGTCTGCTTAGGTTTTCTGATTCTTCCAGATTCAGTTTTGGAAGATTGTATGTTTCTAGGAATTTATCCATTTCAAGTAGATTTTCCAAATTTTTGACATTTAGTTCTTCATAGTATTTTCTTACAATTCTTTGTATTTCTTTGAAGTCAGTTCTTACTCCTCCTTTTTATTTTCTGATTTTCTTTGAGTACTCTCTCTTTTTTTCTTGATGAGTTTGGTTAAAGGTTTGCCAACTTGTTTACCTTTTCAAAGAACCTGCTCTTGGTTTCAGTGAGCTTCTGTTAGCCTCTATGCCATTATTTTATGCTCTGATTTCCTTCCTTCTACTTCCTCTGGGCTTAATTTGTTTTTCTTTTTCTAGTTCTTTTAGGTAAAAGGTTACATTGTTTACTTGAGCTTTTTCTTGCTTCTTATGTTATGCTTGTAATGCTATAAACTTTCCTCTAAGGACTGCTGTAGCTGTAGATTTTGTGTTGTTTTTGTATGCTCATTTTCATTTGTTTCAAGAAAATTATTTATTTCTCCCTTGGTCTCATTGTTAACCCATTTGTTATTTAATAACATGCTATTTAGTCTCCTAGTCCTTGAATGTGTTTCAGTTTTCCTATAATAGTTGTTTTCTAGTTTCATGACATTGTGGTCAGAGAAGATGCTTGATATGATTTCAATCTTATTAAATTTATTGAGAGTTTTTTTGTGTCCTAACATGTGGTCTATCCTAGAACATGTACCATGAGCACCTGAAAAGAATGTATATTCTGCTGCTTTGGGATGAAAGTTTCTGAATATATTAATTAAATCCAGAGCTGTTTGTGTCTGCTTTTTCTGTGCCTGGGTAATGTGGGAGGGCCAACCTGTGTATAAGAATCAGCTTCCTCTTGCTTAGAGCTGACAGCAGCTCCATAAAGAGACCCAAGTCTGTAAGATTTGCCTCTACTTCTTAGCTCCTCCACCAGCTCTTACAGCTGCCTGGTCTTCCTACAGAATCTTCTGTAATAAGACTGTAGTGTGGGCTCAGACTGGCCCTACCTCACCAACCCCTCTGCAGGTTGAAAGCTTGGTGTATTAAAGCTATGAGGTTGGGGATACAACATTAGTGGGAGGTCTCTTGGTCTGGAGCTCAGTATGGGGAAAGTGGTCCCTACTCCAGAACCTAATTCCTCAGACACTGCTGGATACTCCAATTCTATTTTTCCCCAGTAAGGTGAGGAGCAGGTTTAGATTGGGTGGTGCTGACAGTCCCCTGTGCAGTTCTTCCAGCTGAGAATCTATTGTTCTCAAGAAGAAAGATCAAGGGAGACCTCTCCTGGGGCTGACTGAAGCTAAGCCCCTTGACTAGGCTCAACAATATGCTTGAGGGAACCCAACACCTTGAATGACCATGCTCCAAGCCTCTCTCTTTTCCTCCTGTGTTCCAGCAGGGCAGGATATATAAGACTGGGGAAGGATATCCAGGATTGGAGCTGGCTGATATGAAGTTCTACCCTGTCCAATGTGTGCACAAGCTGCTGTGCAGGCACTGACCACAGAAAGTGAAGCTTGCCTCAGCCGGGCCCAGTGTCTAACAAGTCCTCCCTTTTGACACACCACCAGCAAGGGGTGTTAGGTCCTGAACCAATGCTCTCTGTAGCTGGCCAATGGATGTGCTAGCTCTGGGCCTCCTGGAGGGAATCCAGTGCTAACCAGTTTAGGACGCTGCTCATGACTGGTCCTCAGCAAGCTTCTTGGGGTTACAAGCAAATCAGAGTTTATGGCTGCTTCTGCTGGACCCAGGTGCACATGTAAATACCAAGATGCAGACCTAGGCTAGCTTTTATCCACACTGGGCCTGAAGGAAAAATCAGCAAAAGGCCCAGGATTCCCTGAGAGCTGCCTTCTGTTGCCTCTGTCTGCTGGCTGCTTGTTGGACTCAGACACTGAAATAAAACCTCTTGTAGAGTCTAGAGCCTGGGGCAATTCAGGGATTAAGAATAGTGGTGGGTGTGGTTCCCACTTCTAGGTCCCAAGTGTCATTCTGTCGTGACTTTTTCACAGAGCTCAGTGTGTTGTGGTCCCTAGAAGTCCAGTGGGTGTGGCCTCTGAGACCCAGAGGTCCGGTCTGTCCACAGCCCAGAAAGTTTCTATTGAATCTCCTGTGAGGCAGAAGCCCCAGTTATATTCTCAGGAGAGTGTAGGGGAAAGCTGTTGCCTCAATACCAGAAAATTGTGTCACTGATGCACCCTCTGCTTCCTGGCGTTTTAGAATACCCATTCTCCATAGGGTGTGGCAAAAGAGAGTCCCAAGGGTGGGACAGTTGCTTTCCCCCAAGCTACTGCCACATGGTGGGTATTGTCCACCCAAAAAAGATGGAGACTGAAGCACTGAAGAATGACTCAGAACAGGGGTTCTGGTGGTTGTCTCCCATAGTGTCTCTTCATGGACCACCAACTTTATACTTGCCTCACACAACTCTAATCCTTGCAGCCCTCCCCTGCCAAAGCCCCAGGTAAGTGACTACAAACAAGACTTTTTGTGTGGGCCCTTTAAGACAGTGTCTGCGTCTTCAAGAGCTCCTGTCTCTTTCTCACAAACAGAAATCTCACCTTTTTTCACTATCAGTTGCTATGTGGGCACCTCTTTTTGTCTCTGGTGTCTAGGCTGGGGCTTAGTACTCTCACCTCTCAGGGCAGACATCCCTGCAGTGAGAGTCCCTCCAGACTCTCAGTGGCTGCTCTCTTCTGGGAGCAGGAAAGCTCTTTTCGCATCTCTACTCTTCCTGCCAGTTTTGATATGGCTTCTTCTGTAATCCTTGGTTATAGACTTCTTTTCATTTTGTCTGAAGCTGGTTTTCCAAGGTGATTGTTCTAAAATTTAATTGTAACTCCAATTTGGTCCTGGGAAGTGGCAGTTGGAATGTCTGCATATTTCGTCACCATCTTGAAGTCCTTTTTCCTTTTTTATTATTACATTTATTGGGGTGATTTTTGTTAATAAGATCATATACTTTTCAAGTGTACATTTCTATGATACATGATCTGCATATTACATTGTGTGCCCACCATCCAAAGTCAAAATCATCTTTACTCCCTATGTAGGTTAAAGACTATTCTCTTTGTGCCACCAACAGGTCATAAATGAATGTGTCACAAATAATGACTTTTTGCTAGGATTACCACAAGCAAAGCATGTCTTTGAACTGTGCACATAATGGTAACTAGCATTTATTTAACAACAGACACTTTGAAAGATCAATTACCATGAAATTTTTGTTTGAAATTTCTGTTTACTCTCTGGTTAACCCCTAGGATGGGTGAATTATTGTTAAGCAAATATATATCCCTGTCTCCCACTCCTATGGGTAGGATATACTTCCCTGCCCATTGAGCTCGCTTTGGCAATTGGACATTAACATACATGATATAAGTAAAGTTTTTAAACATGTTTGTACCCAAGGGGCTTGCCTTCTCATGCTTCAGCCATTGGGATAAGAAAAACATGTTGGTCCAAGAGGATGAAAGATATGTAAGAAACAGGCTCACCCTGCATCTTGGAGCTAAGCCAGTCAAACCTACCTTTGATCAACCAAACTCTAACTGACCCAAACACCCCTAAGAATTAAATAAATTATAATTACATGCCACTAAGTGTTAAGAGGACTTTTTCCTTAAGCAGTGGTAATTAAGTAATATAAGTATCAGTATTATTAATTGGGGTCCTTCTGTAAAATATAAACCTAAAATATGTGGCATAGGCTTAAGGTGTGTGCAGTGGGGGGAATGAAGAAACTGTTCTAAAACACTGGATGAGTAGTAAGAAAAATAGGAACATAAAAAAATGGTGATCTATTGTATAGCAGCACAATTTTGGTTAAAATAATCTGAAATAACCCAGAAAATAGAAATTATATAGATTGAACCTGTCATGAGTGAGGATATTTTAGACAAGATTCTCAAGTTTAGGGGCAGTTTGTTAATAGAAATATCTAGCTAAATATATTGTCTAATCGATAACAGAGAGTCCTTCATTTTGATTGGCAAAATCACCTTTATTCAATACTGGTATGAGGTAATATTTCTTCTCTTTTTGTATATTGATGTCATATCAAATACCAAAAGAAATGAAAAGTATGACCTTTCCTCCAATAAGCTACATGTTTACATTTCTTCTGAACTTCATATGTTCCTGTATGTGCCCTGACCAGGGAGTTGAACTGGCAACCTTATTGCTCAGGAATTACATTCCATCCAACCTAGCTATCTGACCAGGGCTGAATTTATTTATCGATTTTATTTTTAGAAAAATAGAGAATGGAAGGGAGAGATGAACTTAAAATATTTTCAAGCCAGCCTGACCAGGCGGTGGTACAGTGGATAGAGCGTCTGACTGGGATGTGGAAGACCCAGGTTCAAGACCCCGAGTTCGCCAGCTTGAGTGCGAGCCCATCTGGCTTGAGCAAAAGCTCATCAGCTTGGACCCAAGGTCACTGGCTCTAGCAAGGGGTTGCTCAGTCTGCTGAAGGCCTGTGGTCAAGGCACGTGTGAGAAAGCAATCAATGAACAACTATGGTGTCGCAACGGCAACGAAAAACTAATGATTGATGCTTCTCATCTCTCTCCGTTCCTGTCTGTCCCTATCTATCCCTCTCTCTGACTCTCTCTCTGTCCCTGTAAAAAATAAATAAATAAATAAATAAAAATATTTTCAAGTCAAACTCAAGATGAGGTGAAAAGTTTTAACTCCAGAGCCACACAAAACATTACAAGCATAAAAATATGCAACAGAATTTACACAAAAATACTTGTGGAGTGTCTTTTAAAGTAGAAGTAAAGTTCTAGTTTTAGCTTCAAGTTTCTCTAAAAAAATCCAGAAATCCATGGATTTACTTCATGATGTCAGAGTTGGTGCTTTTGAATGATAATGAGAAGATGTGGTATACCTGAAGCAACACATTCAAACTGGGAAAAGTAACAAATGGTATTAATAGGGAATTCGAAACTAATGCAGAGAGAGATGTAATTCTCTAAGGGAGTTTTCATGGCCATATAACTCAAATGCCAACACACCAATGTGTCTGTAAATGTGATCTCAGAATCACTTCTCAGTGCTTAAAATGCAGAAAATGTCATAATGTTTTCTGAGAGAAGGTTCAACAGAACATTAAAAGGTTATCATAATCCTGGTAAAAAGTAAGGAAGCAATTCAGAAACCATAAATCAGAAAGAATAACACTGGACTCCTACAAAACTGTAGAACTATTTAACAGATAGTATGTGAGAACTTCAAGGAGAAAACCATCATCAGGGCCAAAAAGCTTGGGGAAAGAAATAACTTTGTGCTTTTAAAAATACCATATTCCATAAAATGGAAGAAACCATTATAAGAAGCATTATGACTTTCTATAAAATTATGAAACTAAACATTGCCATTTATGCTAAGATTTAAGACAATTTCAAATATGTTTAATGGGAAAGAAATGTGCATCTCAAAGTGAGAGAAATATAATGAAGCTACTTCCTTTGCTGCATTCTTGAGATTTGTATACTTTTCCGCCCTTGTATTAAGGGCATGTTGGTTTACTCTTTCTGAAAACTCCCAGTGCCATATCAAGTTGAGGTTTATATTAAAATTGTTTTGTACTTGTACACATCAAAGTATGGAGGTATCTCAAAATATTAAAAATAGACCTACCATATGATCCAGCAATCCCACTTCTGGATATATACGCAAAAGTTCTGAAATAAGGATATCAAACATCTGTACGCATGGCCATTGTGGCACTACTTGCAATAGCCAAGATATGAAAAACTAATGGTTGTTGGTAGATGAATGGATAAATAAAATGTGATATATATGGTATGTATCTATATATGCATATCTACCCATACAATGAGATATTGTTCAATCTTATTAAAGAAGGAAATCCTGCCATTTGTGATAATATGGATGAACCTGGAGGACATCAAACTAAGTGAAATAAACTACACATACAAAGACAAATATTGTAAGATCTCTTTTGTGTGTAGAACCTAAAAAAAAGTCAAACTCATAAAAGTAGTACAGTGATTGCCAGGGTTAGGGGAGGAGAGAATTGAGAGCTGCTAATCAATGAAGTGTCAGTTACACTAGATGAGTAAGTTCTCAAGATCCGCCACACAACATTGTGACTGTAGTAAACAATACTATGTTGTATACACAAAACTTATTAAGGGGATTACACATCAAGTGTTTTTATCACAAGAAAATAAAAACACATGTAGCCAATGGACTTCAAATGCTATAGTAATTTTATACCCACATTTTCAATTTTAAAAATTCATGGCTTCTTGCCTGACCAGGTGGTGGCACAGTGGATAGAGCGTTGGACTGGGATGCAGAGGACCCAGGTTTGAGACCCCGAGCTTGCCAGCTTGAGCGCGGGTTCATCCGGCTTGAGCAAAAGCTCGCCAGCTTGGACCCGAGGTCGCTGGTTCCAGCAAGGGGTTGCTCAGTCTGCTGAAGGCCCGTGGTCAAGGCACATGTGAGGAAGCAATCAATGAACAATGAAAAACTAATGGTTGATGCTTTTCATCTCTTTTTATTCCTGTCTGTCTATCTCTATCTATCCCTCTCTCTGACTCTCTCTTTGTCACTGTAAAAAAAATAAATAAATAAGAAAATTTATTTTTTTCTTAGTCTATTATAATCCAATATATTGTCTAGTTAAGATCATAACTTACAGTATTTATGAAGTAACATGGCATTCCTTCAGTAAATTTTACTTAGCTTGTATGCTTAACATATGAGAATAAATAAAAATCACATCATAAAGTTCTGAGATAACTGTAATATTATAATTGTACTTTTGTATATAGTTAATGAAAAATATTGCTAAAATAATCGGTTGTTAATATGTAATTGTAATTTTTGTAATTAAGTGGATTATATTAAACTTTTTGCAAAATGAAATGTTTCCACGAATGTATGTAGGATAATTGTACTATAGTACAATTTTTTGTATAGTGTGATTCTTTTTATATATTGTTTCAGCTTTGTACAATTTTTTATCTGATTTTATCAAATTAAGTTTTGAATTCCTTTTGGAATAACATACATAGATTCTAAAAAGAAAAAAGGTAAAGTTTTATCTATAAGTTTGATTAAGTTATCTTGAAAACTTTCCATAGTCTCAGAAAATATTCAAATAACTCTTATTTCTTTCTTTCCAAGTTAGAGGAGGGGAGCTAGAAAGACAAACTCCTGCATGTGCCCTAACTGGGATCCACCCATCAACACCAGTTTGGGGCAGATGCTCTCTCGGCCCATCTGGGACCATGCTCCCAACTGAGTTATTTTTAGTGTCTGAGGTAGAGGCTACATAGAGTCCTCTCAGTGCCTGGGCCAACGTATTTGAACCAATTGAGCCACTGGCTTGAAGGGGAAGAGAGAAACAGAGAGAGAGAGAGAGAAGGGGAGAGAGGCAGAGGTGGAGAAGCAGATGGTTGCTTCTCCTGTGTACCCTGACCAGGAGTCGAACCCGGGACATCGACATGCTGGCAGATGCTTTACCACTGAACCAACCAGCCAGGACCTCAAATAACTTTTAAGTGAATCTATCTCACTAAGCTTCTTCAGATATGTAAAGGTCTTTTCTCTCCTGCTATTATCAAGACCTGAAAATAGGAATTGAAAATAGCTTTTAAATTTTGCTAATATTTAAATATGAGAGAAACAAGTCATTCTTAGTTCAGTGTTTATTATTTCTTACAGGTGACTTTTATTTTCCTTGGCACTTGTGTCTTCTTTAGTGAAAGAGACAAATAACTAAATATCCTGTGAAGGTAAAAAAAAAAAGAAAGAGAGAGAGAGAGAGAGAGAAAGAAAGAAAGAAAGAAAGAAAGAAAGAAAGAAAGAAAGAAAGAAAGAAAGAAAAGAAAAGAAAAGAAAAGAAAGATGAAACATCAGTGCTCACCATTTGATCAAAGCTATTCCAAGGTCAGGCCTAGGAGGGGCCCAAATAGTGTATTCATATGGTCGTGATATTCTGTAAAATTTGTAATGATAAGATGGTGGAGCCCTATCAGCTCCCTCTTTTCACTTTGACTTCCCTTCCTTTAGTTTTCCCTTATGCTAGAGTGGCCTCAGGCTTTTTAGAAGACATGACTAAAAATGGGGCGGAGGGGAGTTGCAGATATATCTACTTTGGATTTAATGGGATATTTTTATGATTTGCTGCCAGGTAGTCATGACCATGTATACTTATTTCTTTAGCTGTCCTAATATAGAATGTCTCTCAGAAATCTACCTCACATTGTGACATAACGTAAGCTTAGAGTGCCAAGATGTGAATTTGTTCATAAGGTTGCTATTGGAAATTTGTTAGTAGCATAGGAGAAACAAGAAGCTAGTCTAGGAAAATTCTTACAAATTTGATAGCACTTATAGAAAGAAACTTTATAGAGTTTGTCCCATGTTTGACAATAATCCTAAACAGTTACCTGTTGTTGGGCAGATAAAATATATTATGCTCACTTTGTTAAAGATGGAGCTGCCCACATAGAAGCCCATCACCCAGGTGATATTTGCCCTTATGCTTGGGATGGGTGTGGGGGAAAGGCTGTAATGTAAGCAGGCCAGGTCGTTATGGACTAAGGCTTGGTTTTAAGAGTAAGCTTTTCCCCACACCCTTGACTAATTGGATGATGTAGGGTGGTGCACTCTCCTGAGGAATCCCATTATGCCTCAGATGGGTGACTTTGTATCAGAGACTTCCTTGTGTGTAGATTGGATTAAGGGTTTGGATTTCTACAGTATAAAGTGGGACAGACCAGTAGCTTGCTCCCTCTTGGTTCCTGAGGTATTAGAGAGAAGAGCAGATTAAGGCCACGTGGAGGCCAGGAGAAGCAGCCAAGATGGCAGAGTGCTGACGGAGAAGCCAGTTTTTGAGCAGAGTTTGTGTAGAGAGGAGGAGATGGGAAACAGAGGTGAATAAGTCTGGTGAGCTAGAAACCTTTGATTCTAGGAAACTCGGATAAGTCAGTAGCTTTGTGAGCACTGAATGTGTGGGTTTTGGAGCCCAGTGTGTGTTTTTGCTTGCCCGCTGGGTGCAAGCTAGAATTAAAGCTGATGGCTCACCAGTTCTTGACTCCACTGTTTCATTACCGACTGTTCGAATCTAATGAGAACCTGCTCTGGTCAGGCGGCTGTGATCCTGACCCTGGCTACTGGCTTTACACCTGTAATGCCAATAATGATTCTAAAGCTGACAGAAAGTGTTTTCTATTATCAATATTAAGAAAATATTTCCATTATTCATGCCAGAAGAAAGAGTGATTATCTTTCTACTCTGTCTATAGGAAATGATGTTACCAAACTATTAAATGAAGAAATGCTCAAATATATGCAGGAAAAAAAAAGAAAAAAATAGGCATTTTTTTCATTTGGGTAGTTAATGAAATGTCATTTTTCTGAAGTTAGTGATATTTGTGGTATTTTTCAGCATTTTCAAATTTGAAACAAAGGTTAATTTGTTGGGTCTTTTTGTTTATCATTTATAAAGCCAGTAGCCACAGCCACCTGGCCCATGCAGGTTCACATTAGATTCGGACAGTCGGTAATGAAACAACAGAGCCAAGAACTGGTGGGCCATTAGCTTTAATCCTAGCTTGCGCCCAGCGGGCAAGTAAAATCACACACTGGGCTCCAAAACCCACTCTTTCAGTGCTCACAAAGCTATTGACTTATCCAAGTTTCCTAGAATCAAAGGTTTCTAGCTCACTAGACTTATTCACCTCTGTTCCCCATATCCCTCTCCCTGCACAAACTCTACACAAACTGGCTTCTCCCTCAGAACCCCACCATCTTGGCTGTTTCTCCTGGCCTCCTCTCAAATGCTAATCTCAGGAACCTAGAGAGAGCAAGCTCCCAGTCTGCTCCACTTTATAGTTTAGATTCAAAACGTTTAATCCAATATACAAACAAGGAAGTCTCTGATACAAAGTCACTTATCTGAGGCATAATGAAATTCTTCATGAGAGTGCACCACCCTACATCAAAAAGGGTGGGAAAGGTTTAGTCTCAAAACTAAGCCTTGGGCTATAACAACTCTGCCTGCTTACAGCCTGTCCCCACAATCAATATAATCATGCCCATCCCAAGCAAGAAGGGCAACCAATAAATATCATCACCTGGGTAATGGGCTTCCATGTGGGGCAGCACCATCTTTAACAAAGTGAGCATAATATATTTTATCTGCCCAAGATCATTCTAAATAGTCACCTCTATACATAATTTTTTATTTTTTTTAACAATGAAGGCTCCCAAAAATTTATAAACTTTTTAGCTCTCAAATTTGGATGACCCCTTTCAGAGAGCAGTGCATCCATATCCAGTAGCTGCAGGATGGAAGAGGTGATATCATTAATCAAAAACTGCTGGGGCGACGAAGTAGGCGGACATACCAACTTCCAACTCCCAGAACCAAAGTGGATTACAACTCAATTTTAAGAACCATCACCTGGATAAACCAACTTTGAACAAAACTAAGTGGACTCTTCAACCAAGGAACACAGAAGAAGCCACATTGAGACTGGTAGGAATAGCGAAAACGCGAAGAGGGCTGCCCAGCTCCCCGGAGCAAACGGCAGCCCGGAGAGACCCGTGTGGCGGGAGGAGATTTTGGCGGAGAGGGAGAAACCTGGGTCCCAGGAACCAAGCCCCAGCCTGCAGTCCCAGAGCCAAGAAGAGGCGTTTGGACAGTTTTGAGCTGTGAAACAAGTGAGGGAGCTCCCAGGCCTACAGTGTGGAGTATTAGGTCCCTTCCTACTCTGCTGAGGGCTGCTTAAGGTTTTGGGGCGGCAGGACACTGAAAGGCGGTTCTGTCGGCGTGGGCAGAGGCCAAGCCGGTGGGAGATCGGTCTAGCCCAGAGGGTCGGAGGGTAAGCGCGAGAGCGGTCCGGAAGCTGTGGGCCCGCCTTTAATCCCACTTACGGGGACAAAGCGGGAGGCCAGGAACAGGCAGGCCCTGCGCAAGCCGGCCCTGACCGCGGGGACCGGGCTAGGACCAGGGACGGGCAGGGGCTCGTGGCTGAGCTGACGCTACCAGTCCGCCCCCCCCCCGCCGCCCGCCGGAGAAACCGCGGTTGGCCAGTATACGTGCGCGAGCGGGCTCCGAGCGCGGGAATGGGGTGGACCCCGAGACAGGCGGAGGCTAGCAGCTGAGCCCACGGCTGCTATCCCCATCCGGCCGGAGAAACCCCGGATAGCATTAATACGTGCACGAGCGGGCTCCGAACGCGGGGGCGGGGTAGAGTCCGGGACGAGCGGAAGTACGCAGCTCGGCGGAAGCCAGCAAACACGCCCGCCCCAATAAATCTTGGTTTCCGACCCTGCGCAAAGGGCCCTGGCCTCGAGGGCGGGGCTAAAGCTCCTGACGGGCAAAAGCTTACAGCTGAGAGCACGTCAAAAGCCCCGCCTAACCCGCGGAACTGTAGCGAGCAGGCTCCGACTGCTGGTTCTGGGCGGAAGTCCGGAAATAGGCTGGGTCCGCAGCTGAAGAAAGGTGCTCGCCTCTACCCTTGGTGCTAATCTTGTGGCTTCAGTGACAGCCCCTCCCACGGAGGAGAGGCAGAAATCACAGCAAAAGCCACAGTGGGCCGGCGCTGGCAACGCTCATACCCAACCACCCTAGGCGCCGGCAGAGGGGGTGGGGGGCCTGCAGATAGACCACACCTAGAGAACACAAAGGCAACACCTACTCGACTCCAGTGGCCACAACTTGCTTATACACAGAAAAAATGGGCAGGCAGAGGAATGCAAACCAAATGAATCAAGAGAAATCCCCAGAGAAGGACCTGAATGAACCAGATATAACCAAATTACCAGAAGCAGAATTTAGAATAATGATAGTTAGGATGTTCAAAGAAATTAGAGCAACAATGGATAGTCATTATGAACACCTAAATAAAGAGATAACAAGTATAAAAAATGAAATTGAAATAATAAAAAAGAATCAGACAGAAATGACAAATACAGTATCAGAACTGAAGACCACAGTGGAAGGAATTAAAAGCAGGATGGATGACGCTGAGGATCGAATAAGCGAGTTAGAGGACACAATAAACAAAGGCACAGAAGCAGAGAAGAAAAAGGAAAAGAGACTTAAAAAATGTGAGGAAACTCTAAGGGAGCTTTGTGACAACATGAAGAGAAACAACATTCGCATCATAGGGGTGCCTGAAGAAGAGGAGAGAGGACAGGAAATGGAAACTTTGTTCAATCAAATTATAGCAGAAAACTTTCCTAAATTAAGGCTGGGAAACACTCCACACATTCAAGAAGCACACAGAACTCCATTAAGGAGAAACCCAAAAAAATCTACACCAAGACACATCATAGTTAAAATACCAAAGCTAATGGATAAAGAAAAAATTTTAAAAGCTGCTAGAGAAAAAAAGACTATCACCTACAAAGGAGCCCCCATAAGGATGACATCAAACTTCTCAACAGAAACACTTGAGGCCAGAAGGGAATGGCAAGAAATAATCAAAGTAATGCAGAACAAGAACCTACAACCAAGACTACTTTATCCAGCAAGGCTAACGTTTAAAATTGAAGGAGAAATAAAGAGCTTCCCAGAAAAAGAAAGCCTCAAGGAATTCATAAAAACCAAACCAACTCTGCAAGAGATACTAAGGGGCCTCTTGTGAACAGTTTAAAGGGAGGAAAGAATAGAGCAAAAGAAGAATACAGCTTTAAAGAATAAAATGGCAATAAACAACTACATATCAATAATAACCTTAAATGTAAATGGATTAAATGATCCAATCAAAAGACATAGGGTAGCTGCATGGATAAAGAAACAGGACCCATACATATGCTGTCTACAAGAGACACACCTTAAAATAAAAGATGTTCATAGACTGAAGGTAAAAGGATGGAAAAAAATATTTCATGCAAATGGAAATGAAAAAAAAGCAGGGGTAGCAATACTTATATCAGACAAAATGGACTTTAAAACAAAGGCTGTAGTAAGAGATAAAAGAGGACACTACATAATGATAAAGGGAACAATTCAACAGGAAGATATAACTATTGTAAATATCTATGCACCAAATATAGGAGCCCCGACATACATAAAGCAGACTTTGATGGATATAAAGGGCGAGATTAACAGCAATACTATCATAGTAGGGGATTTCAATACCCCTCTAACAACACTGGATAGATCCTCAAGAAAGAAAATTAATAAAGAAACAGCAGACTTAAAGGAGACACTAGATCAACTTGATTTAATAGATATCTTCAGAACTTTTCACCCTAAAGCAGTAGAATACACATTCTTCTCAAGCGCTCATGGTACGTTTTCTAGGATAGACCACATGTTAGGACACAAAAATGGACTCAATAAATTTAAGAAGATTGAAATCATATCAAGCATTTTCTCTGATCACAATGCCATGAAACTAGAAATTAACCACAAAAGAAAAACTGAAAAATACTCAAACACTTGGAAACTAAATAGCTTGTTATTAAATAATGAATGGATTAACAATGAGATCAAAGAAGAAATAAAAAAGTTTCTAGAAACAAATGATAATGAGCATACATCAACTCAAAATTTATGGGACACAGCAAAAGCAGTTCTGAGAGGGAAGTTTATTGCACTACAGGCATATCATAAGAAGCTAGAAAAAGCTCAAATAAGCAACTTGACCCTGCATCTAAAAGAACTAGAAAAACAACAACAAATAAAACCTAAGACAAGTAGAAGAAAGGAAATAATAAAGGTCAGAGCAGAAATAAATGACATAGAGGCTAAGGAAACAATACAGAGAATCAATGAAACAAGAAGCTGGTTCTTTGAAAAGGTAAACAAGATTGATGAACCTTTAACTAGACTCACCAAGAAAAAAAGAGAGAGGACTCAAATAAATAAAATTAGAAAGGACAGTGGAGAAATAACAACTGACACAACAGAAATACAAAGCATTGTAAGAAAATACTATGAAGAACTATATGCCAAAAAATTAGACAATCTTGGTGAAATGGACAAATTTCTTGAATCATATAACCTTCCAAAAATCAATCTGGAAGAATCAGAACACCTAAACAGACCAATTACAGCAAATGAGATCGAAACAGTTATCAAAAAACTCCCAAAAAAGAAAAGTCCTGGGCCTGATGGCTTCACAAGTGAATTCTATCAAAAATTCAAAGAAGAACTAACTCCTATTCTCCTGAAGCTATTTCAAAAAATTCAAGAGGAAGGAAGAATTCCAAACTCCTTTTATGAGGCGAGCATAATTCTGATCCCAAAACCGGGCAAAGACAACACAAAGAAAGAAAATTATAGGCCTATATCCCTGATGAATTTAGACGCTAAAATTCTCAACAAAATATTAGCCAACCGGATCCAGCAATATATGAAAAAAATCATACACCATGATCAAGTGAGATTTATTCTGGAGAGGCAAGGCTGGTTCAATATTCGCAAATCAATCAATGTGATTCACCACATAAACAAAAGGAAGGACAGAAATCACATGATAATTTCAATAGATGCAGAAAAGGCATTTGATAAAATCCAGCACCCATTCATGCTCAAAACTCTCAGTAAAGTGGGAATACAGGGATCATTCCTTAACATGATAAAGGCCATCTATGATAAACCGACAGCAAACATCATACTAAATGGACAAAGATTAAAAGCAATCCCCTTAAGATCAGGAACCAGGCAGGGTTGCCCACTTTCACCACTCTTATTCAACATAGTTCAGAAAGTCCTAGCTACAGCAATCAGACAAGAAGAAGAAATAAAAGGCATACAAATTGGAAAAGAAGAAGTAAAACTGTCACTATTTGCAGATGATATGATATTGTATATTGAAAACCCTAAAGTCTCAGTCAAAAAACTACTGGACCTGATAAATGAATTCAGCAAGGTGGCAGGATATAAAATTAATACTCAGAAATCAGAGGCATTTCTATACACCAACAATGAAATATCAGCAAAAGAAATTAAGGAAACAATCCCCTTCACTATTGCAGCCAAAAAAATAAAGTACCTAGGAGTAAATTTAACCAAGGAGGTTAAGGACTTGTACTCAGAAAATTATAGAACATTGATAAAAGAAATCAAGGAAGATACAAACAAGTGGAAGCACATACCGTGCTCATGGCTAGGAAGAATAAACATCATTAAAATGTCTATATTACCCAAAGCAATTTATAAATTCAATGCAATACCAATTAAAATACCAATGACATACTTCAAAGATATAGAACACATATTCCAAAAATTTATATGGAACCAAAAAAGAACACGAATAGCCTCAGCAATCTTAAAAAGAAAAAATAAAGCAGGAGGTATCACTCTTCCTGATATCAAGGTTTACTACAAGGCCATTATACTCAAGACAGCCTGGTACTGGCATAAGAACAGGCACATAGATCAATGGAACAGAACAGAGAACCCAGAAATAAACCCACAGCTTTATGGACAACTGATATTTTACAAAGGAGGAAAGAACATACAATGGAGTAAAGACAGCCTCTTTAACAAATGGTGTTGGGAAAATTGGACATCTACCTGCAAAAAAATGAAACTAGACCATCAACTTACACCATTCACAAAAACAAACTCAAAATGGATAAAAGACTTAAATGTAAGCCGTGAAACCATAAACATCTTAGAAGAAAACATAGGCAGCAAGCTCTCCGACATCTGTAGCAGCGGTATATTTGCCGATTTATCTTCATGGGCAACTGAAATAAAAGGCAAGATAAACAAATGGGACTATATCAAACTAAAAAGTTTTTGCACAGCTAAAGACAATAGGAACAGAATAAAAAGACAAACCACACAATGGGAGAACATATTTGACAGCACATCTGATAAGGGGTTAATAACTAAAATTTATAAAGAACTTATAAAAAGCAACACCAGGAAGACAAACAACCCAATCAAAAAATGGGCAAAAGAAATGAATAGAAATTTCTCCAAAGAGGACATACAGATGGCCAATAGGCATATGAAAAAATGCTCAACATCACTAATCATTAGAGAAATGCAAATTAAAACCACAATGAGATATCACCTCACACCAGTCAGAATGGCACTTATCAGCAAAACAACACAGAATAAGTGCTGGCGAGGATGTGGAGAAAAGGGAACCCTTCTGCACTGCTGGTGGGAATGCAGACTGGTGCAGACACTGTGGAAAACAGTTTGGAGATTCCTCAGAAAATTAAAAATTGAACTGCCTTTTGACCCAGCTATCCCACTTTTAGGAATATACCCTAAGAACACCATAGCACTGTTCGAAAAGAAGAAATGCGCCCCCATGTTCGTGGCAGCATTGTTCACAATAGCGAAGATATGGAACCAGCCCAAGTGTCCGTCAGAAGACGAGTGGATTAAAAAGCTATGGTACATATATACTATGGAATACTACTCAGCCATAAGAAACGATGACATCGGATCATTTATAACAAAATGGATGTACCTTGATAACATTATACGGAGTGAAATAAGTAAATCAGAAAAAAAGAAAAACTGAGAACAGCACGATTACATACATAGGTGGGACATGAAAGTGAGGGTATGAGACATGGACAAGAGAGTGGTGGTTATGGGATGGGGGGAGGGAGGGAAGAATGGGATAGGGAGGAGGGGAGGGATGCAGGGAAAACCAGATTGAAGGTGACAGAGGACAATTTGACTTTTGGTGATGGGTATGCAACACAATTGAATGGTAAGATAACCTGGAGATGTTTTCATTGTACATATGTACCCTGATTTATTGATGTCACCCCATTAGAATTAATAATAATAAAATATATATATAAAAAAAAACTGCTGTAATTCCCTCTGCTCTCATACCACAAAATATTTAGTTTTAGAACATCCCAAGGACAAAGTACACTGTTTCTAATATTTTTAACAGAATTAAGTGAGAGGCAAGAAGAAATGGGAATGCTATGATTTTATAGTGACCCTATTGACCATTAAAGTGAATTCTTCAAAACATTATATTGAATTTTCTTTATATTTGGCTCCCTGGTTTGTTGTTTTTAACATCCCAGGAAATCCATCATTGGAAGACTTGAAAGGGGGAAGGGAGGAAATCTTTCTTTTATAGACCAAGAAGCACTGATATAAGAGAATGTAGAAGAAGAGAACCTATGTGATGCTAGGCAGGAATATAGATTGATGCTGAAGACCTGGAAACAAGTAAATTTTCAATCACTATACCTAGTGAATTCCTTGGAAAGTCCATGAATACATGAAAGAGCAGGTATACCCTAGTTTGAATTCTTTTACTTTATAATAGACAGAATGAGGCTTTAGACCATAAAATCATATGCTATATCTGAGCATACCATCCAATTGATATACACATGTCTCTTTCTCCTTCTTTCTCCTTGCCTCTTTCTAATTTGTTTTTCTCTTCCACAGTCTCCTCCTTCATCTCTTTCACTCTTCCTTCTTTGTTTTCTAATTGTCCCACTGTTCATTTCTTTGGTTTGAAAGTATTTTCATCCAGCTGCACAACCTGCTTGCCTCCTTCTTTACCCCTACTCTTCCTACCTGGCCTCTTTGCTCCATTTTAGATTTACAGAAGGAAGGAACAGAGAGTTCCCATATATTCTTCCCTCACATACCATGCAGTTTTTCTTATTATTAATATCTAGCTTTAGTGTGGTACATTTGTTATAATTTATATACCAATATTGACACATCATTAATTACTAAAGACCATTGTTTATGTTGGGTTAAATTTTTATGTTTATAGTTTTATGGGTTTTGACAAATGTCATGTATCCACCATTATAGGATGAAACAAAATACATAGTCCATTGTCCTAAAAATCCTCTGTACTCCACCTTGTCACCACTCCCTTCTTCTTCTCTTCCCCTGAAATTACTTATTCTTAAAAAAACTATCAACCAAACCTAAATTTCCCTCTGTGGTCATTAATAGAATACAAAAATTCATTGCCATGCATTCTTAAAGATGTTTAATAGCAATAATTGATACTCCACTGAGCATTTCATTGTATTATCACAATAAGCATAATTATTCCTACTTTAGGAATGAATATATTGAGTTTCAGAAGTCCAAATGCCTCATTCAAGGCTGTATGACTAATTAAAGATAGATGTGGTTGAACCAATATTCATATTTGCTGATGGTTGAGCAATGGTCTCTTCATACTTCCACTGCTTAAATGTCCATGAGCTTTATCAGAAATAGTAAGTGTTTAGAGGACACTGATTTGCGAATGCTAACTTTTAGGAATTCTGTCAGTCTCTGTCTATGACTTGTTCATCAGCAGGTGGAACTCAAGTTCCCCTAATACAGACTTCAATGAAGCAAATGAGTATTTGATAATGTATATCTCTAAAAATCCACTTTGAGTGAACTTTAAAATATTCTACTATTGCCTGACCTGTGGTGGTGCAGTGGATAAAGCGTTGACCTTGGAACACTGAGGTCGCCAGTTCAAAACCCTGCACTGGTCTGGTCAAGGCACATATGGGAGTTGATGCTTCCAGCTCCTTCTCCATTTCTCTCTTTCTCTCTCTCTCTCTCTCTCTCTGTCTCTCTCACTCTGTGTCTCCTCTTTAAAATGAATAAAATAAAAGAAAATGTAAAAAAAAATATTCTACTATTTTATCATCCATAGACTAAGATATTTTTCCTTGTTCCCAACTCTGCTATCTAATATTTAGAGATATATCGCCCTTAATAAAGTGCCAATACCAAATATTTTACAATAAAATTAATTTCAGTTAGATAATGTCATAGGATTTTCCATTTCAACTGCAATCCTTTAGCTATATATTTTTATTTCAGATTTTTCAAATATTGATATAGTCTGACAAGTTGATGTTTTTGTTTGGGTATATTTCTAGGCTCTCTGTTCTGTTCCACTGAGCTATTTGTCTATTCTCTCACCAACACCATACAGTCTTGCTCACTGTAGCTTTACATGAAGTTTTCCAGTTGAGTGGTGTCAGTTGTAATGGCTCTTCTGTTACCTTTGCCTTGATTTTATATATACTTGAGGATCAGCTTGTCATCTACAAAATAACTTTCTGGAATTTTGATTGGAATTTCATTAACTCTATAGATCAAATTGGAAAGAACTGACCTTTAATAATATTGAATCTTTGTACTCATTACTGAAAAATCTCTCTGCATTTATTTAGATTTTTTTACTTTCATTAGCATTTTGTAATGTTTCTCACTTTGATGGTATACATAGTTTGTTTAATTTATACTTAAGTATTTATTTTTATGTACTAATAAATATGGTGTGGCCATGGCTGGTTGGCTCAGTGGATAGAGTGTTGGCCGGTGTATGGATATCCCGGATTTGATTCCGGGTCAGGACACACAAGAGAAGTAACTGTCTGCTTCTCTCCTCCACCCTCTCCCCCTTCTCTCCCTCTTCTTCTCCTGACGAAAATGGCTTGACTGGTTTGAGGGTTAGCCCCAGGAAATGAGGATAGCTCACTTGGTCCCACCATGTCAGCTTCAAGGTGCTAAAAATAGTTCAGTTGATTAGAACATAGGCCCCAGATGGGGGTTGCCAGGTGGATCCTGGTCAGGGTGCATGTGGGAGTCTGTCTTATTCTCTCTCCTTTTCTCTTAAAAAATATGGTGTTTTGTTTTCAATTTCAAATCCCAATTGTTCATATACAGGAAAGCAATTGAATTGACTTTTGAACATTAACCTTGTATTCTGAAAACTTGCCATAATCACTTACTATTTTCAGGGTCTTTTGTTGTTGATTTGTTTGTATATTTTACATAGACAATCATGTCATCTACAAATAAGGAAACTCATTTTTTTCCTTCCCAATTAGTATACCTGTTGGAGACTGTAAACTGACAGGGTCCTTATGGTTTAGATTATTGGGAAACAGAGGTATGGGGGACTGTCAGTAAGCTAACAGTCTGCCCAACCCCCCACCTCACTGTTTAAGTTGCTAAAGGCTAAGTCATTCTCCACATCTCCATGTTAGCTGTGATGCTGGATTGTTTCTATTCTTCCTATCCCCCATATCCCTTGGAGAGACTGGAGGTAGTTTTCTTTTTAACTTTTGTTTTGTGAAGTTAAGATGTTATGTATGGTGGAGGATTTTTCTGCACTTGGGAGAATTCTTGGGTTGCCTTGGAAATGTGATTTTGTATCAGAGATACCTTTGATTTGCTAATGACTTTGCTCTGCCCTATAAATAAAGCTGTTTGGGGGTGGAGACCCACTCTTGCAAGCTATTGGCATTGCAAAGACCTTCCGGTCTCATCCTTTCTCTCTCTTGAGATTATTTCTTCATTCCACACCATTCTCACTCTAACCTGGACAATTACTAGCTGAGCTGGTCCACAGCATATATCTTTTATTTTCATGCTATATTAGATCCTCTCAGAATTCCAGTATTACTTTGAATAGCATCAGTGAGAGAACTATCCTTGCCTTGTGCCCAATCATTCTTTTATTAATTTTTTAAAAAAGTTTTAAAAACTCGCCTGACCGGTGGTGGCGTAGTGGATAAAGTGTCAACCTGGGAACACTGGGGTCGCCAGTTCAAAACCCTGCACTGGTCTGGTCAGGGCACATATGGGAGTTGATGCTTACTGCTCCTCCCCCCTTTCTCTCTCTCTCTCTCTCCTCTTTAAAATGAATAAATAAAAATGTTTAAAAAAAAAAGTTTTAAAAACTTATTGATTTGAGAGAAAAACATCAATTTGCTGTCCCATTTATCTATGCCAGGGGTGCCCACACTTTTTCAGCTTGCGAGCTACTTATAAGATGACCAAGTCAAAATGATCTACCTACAATAAAAATGCAAAATATAAGTTTATTTCTTGTATATTATCATTACTTAATTTACTGTTATTACTATTTAATATTGTATATTCTTCTTTCACCTTTCTCCTTCTCAGCTCTCTTTTCAGAGGAAAGTCAATGTCATAGTTTTTATCAACAGTCTGAAAAAGCCGCTCCACATTTCCCTTCTTTGGAATAGCAATGGCACACAGACAGATGAGGCAAACGCAATCAGAATATGACATAGTGAAAAAAATTCCCTCCCATTCTGTATGAAAGTGGTAGGTTTTAGGCTTCTTACTTGGACCAGCTACAGCACTCATTTTTATACCCTTTGTTATATTTAGTTTAAATAAATTGAAAGCTAACTACGCAGCAATGTAACTGAACAAGTTAGCGCGATTTAATGCGCATGCATAGGGTATCAAAAGTTCAGACGTCAGATTGGCTACTCTGTATGCCAATCAAAAGGCAAATGTCTTTTTAATGTCATGCAATCTACCCACTCTTCCTTCGCAATCGACCAGTAGATCAGGATCGATGTATTGAGCACCCCTGATCTATGCATTCGCTGGTTGATTCTTGTATGTCTTGTACAAATTTGTGGGATATAAATTTGATGTATTGGGATGATGCTTATCCAACTGGGTTACCCGGCAAAGGATGGAAATGTTTTGAAAAATATGAATCTATGTCAGTGTTTCTCAAGTCATTTGCATACCTCTTCTGTTTTTTTTTAATTTAATTGTGTTTACATAGATTCTAGGGCCACCCCGAATGCATCCCCCCCATATTCCCATCAACATTCCCCTTGCCTCCCTCTCTACAGTGCCCTTCTCCCTTCCCTTCAGGTTTATCCCATCCTATCAACCCTTTTCCCTCTGTCCTCTTTTCCTCTGGTCCTTTTGATCTCTCCACCGCCTCAATTCCATTCCTCAGTTCTCATTTGTTGGGCAGATAAAATATATTATGCTCACTTTGTTAAAGATGGTGCTGCCCATGTGCAAGTTTTAAGAGTAAACTTTTCCTTACACCCTGGACTGATTGGATGATGTAGGGTGGTGCACTCTCATGAGGAATCCTCCCAGTATGTCTCAGATAAGTGACTTTGTATCAGAGACTTCCTTGTTTGTAGATTGGATTAAAGATTTCAAATCTATGCTATAAAGTGGGGCAGACCCAGAGCTGGCTCTCTCTCAGTTCTGGAGGTTAGTATTAGTTAGGAGAGCAGATTAAGGCCATATGAAGGAGAGGAGGCAGCCAAGATGGCAGAATGCTGAGGAAGAAGACAGTTTGTGTAGAGTTTGTGTAGAGAAAAGGAGATGGGAAACAGAAGTGAATAAGTCTGGTGAGCTAGAAACCTTTTGATTCTAGGAAACTTGGATAAGTCAGTAGCTTTGTGAACACTGAATGAGTGGGTTTTGGAACCCAGTGTGTGTTTTTGCTTGCCCACTGGGTGCAAGCTAGAATTAAAGCTGATGGCTCACCATTTCTTGGCTTCATTGTTTCATTACCGTCTGTTCTAATCAAATGCGAGTTTGCATTGGCCAGGCGGCTGTGATCCTAACTCTGGCTCTTGGCATTTGGCGTAGTCTGTGGCAGGATTCGATATAGATTGGTATGGAGCCGGCACCCTTGAGGTGCATGGTAGAGGACTGGTTGCTGTATGGTTCCCTATGGTTGTCCTTCTAGGGGCTGTAGGATGGCTGACTTTTACAGCCAGGTTGAGGAAACCGAGAGCTCTATGGAAGAGGCTGCCCGGAACCTGCAAACCAAGCAGTGGAAAGAGCTGGAGGAAATGTGGGAGAAAAAGATGCCGACCCTGGAGCTGGAGAAAGTGCTGGAGGAGATAGCTGACCAGGTTTGCGAGATTCGCCTGGATATGGAGCAGCTGTTGGAGAAGGAATCACAGGTTTGTGAGTTGCAGATTGCCCTGGACATTGTGGAGATTCCCGAGAGCCAGCTGCAGCAGGAGGCCGGGGATGAGGCTGGGGCCGGGGCGGCAAGGCCCGTGACAGCAACAGCCCAGGGCTCAAGCCCAGCAGCGGGAGCTGGCGTTTCCAGCTCCTATCTGGACGATGAGGAGAATTGGGCTGGAGTTGTGATTTGCAGACTCCAGAAGGTAAAGCTGTGGTGGGAGAATAAATGGATGGCCCAGGAGCCCAGCTTGCATCACCAAGTGGCTGCTGGGATGGCAGGCAAAGCCTGCTAAGATGCTTGAAGGTTCACTGAGATTTTGGGACATGGGGTGGATGCCATCATGCTCTCTGGAGCAGAGATGGAAATGCTGACTGCCATTGCCATGTGCTCTTTCTTGGGACAGTGTGAGACCTGCCATGATGGCAGGAATGAGGGGAGAGGCTAACACCCCATGTGCATGGACTGATTTCCTGGACTACAACCAGAGTGAGCACTGGCTCCTTTGTTAAATGGACTTATGGATTTTGGACAATGTGAAATACCCTGATGGGGTTGGGGGGCAGCTTTGATGGAGGCCCTCCCCCGCCTCAGGAAGCCTTTCAAATGGAAAGAGAGTAGGCAAAGGACATTTTCCACTTTTGGCAAAGTGCTCAGAGACTGGTGAAGTGTACCTTTGTAATTGTTGAAACTGTATGATTTGTGCTGTTGCTGTAATTTTTATAATGTGCCTAATTTCCTTGTACAGGAATACTGGTGGTTTAGATTGTGGGTAATAAGTGGGCATAAGGGTGGATTGTTAGACAGATAAAATATATTATGCTCACTATTTTAAAGATGGTGCTGTCCATGTGCAAGTTTTAAGAGTAAGCATTTCCTCACACCCTTGACTGATTGGATGGTGTAGGGTGGTGCACTCTCATGAGGAATCCTCCCAGTATGTCTCAGATAAGTGACTTTGTATCAGAGACTTCCTTGTTTGTAGATTGGATTAAAGGTTTTGAATCTACGCTATAAAGTGGGGCAGGCCCGGAGCTTGTTCTCTCTCGTTTCCTGATGTTAGTATTAGAAAGGAGAGCAGATTAAGACCACGTGGAGGAGAGGAGGCAGCCAAGATGGTGGATAGCTGAGAAAGAAGCCAGTTTGTGTAGAGTTTGTGTAGAGAGAAGGAGATGGGAAACAGAGGTGAATAAGTCTGGTGAGCTAGAAACCTTTTGATTCTAGGAAACTCGGCTAAGTCAGTAGCTTTGTGAGCACTGGATGAGTGGGTTTTGGAGCCCAGTGTGTGTTTTTGCTTGCCTGCCAGGTGCAAGTTAGAATTAAAGCTGATGGCTCACCAGTTCTTGGCTTTGTTGTTTCATTACCATCTGTTCGAATCAAATGCCAAAGTGCATTGGCCAGGCGGCTGTGATCCTAACCCTGGCTCTTGGCTTTACATCATTGTTCCTTGGATTTCTCAAATGAGGAGGTGATATGATATTTTTCTTTCTCTGCCCGGCTTATTTCACTCAACGTAATAGTTTACAGGTCCCTCCATATTGTTGTGAAAGGTAATATTTCCTTCTTTTTCATAGTCCCATAGTATTCCATTGTATATATGTACCAGTTTTTAAATCAACTCATCCACTGATGGACACTTGGGTTGTTTCCAGACCTTCGTAATTGTGAACAATGCTGCCATAAAGATGGGGGTGCATTTCTTTTATTCAGTCAATAATATGGTGTTCTTGGGATATATTATTATAAGTAGGATGGCTAAGTCAAAGGACAGTTCCATTTCTAATTTTTTGAGAAAACTCCATACTGTTTTCCACAGTGGTTGCACCAGTCTACATTCCCACCAGCAGTACAGGAGGGTTCCCTTTTCTCCACATCCTCGCCAGCACCTATCATGTGTTGTTTTATTAATGAGTACCATTCTGACTGGTGTGAGGTGGTATCTCATTGTGGTTTTAATTTGCATTTCTCTAATGATTAGTGATGTTGAGCATTTTTTCATATACCTATTGGCCATCTGTATGTACTCTTTGGAGAAGTGTCTATTCATTTCTTGTGCTTATTTATTGATTGGATTGTTTGTCTTCCTGGTGTTGAGTTTTATATGTTCTTTATAAATTTTGGTTATTAACCCCTTATCAGACATATTGTCGAATATGTTCTCCCATTGTGTGGTTTGCCTTTTTATTCTGTTCTTATTGTCTTTAGCTGTGCAAAAACATTTTAGTTTAATATAGTCCCATTTGTTTATCCTGCCTCTTATTTCATTTGCCCGTGGAGATAAATCGGCAAATATATTGCTGCAACAGATATCGGAAAGCTTGCTGACTATATTTTCTTCTAAGATGCTTATAGTTTCACGGCTTATGTTTAAGTCTTTTATCTATTTTGATTTTGTTTTTGTGAATGGTGTAAACAGAGGGACTAGTTTCATTTTTTTGCAGGTAGATGTCCAATTTTCCCAACACCATTTGTTAAAGAGGCTGTCTTTACTACATTGTATGTTCTCTCCGCCTTTGTCAAAATCAGTTGTCCATAAAGCTGTGGGTTTACTTCTGGGTTCTCTGTTCTGTTCCATTGATCAATGTGCCTGTTCCTATGCCAGTACCAGGCTGTCTTGAGTATAATGGCCTTGTAGTAAACCTTGATATCCGGAAGTGTGATAATTCCCACTTTATTCTTCTTTTTCAAGATTGCTGAGGCTATTCATGTTCTTTTTTGGTTCCATATAAATTTTTGGAATATATTTCTATATTTTTGAAGTATGACATTGGTATTTTAATTAGTATTGCATTGAATTTATAAATAGCTTTGGGTAATATCCACATTTTAATGATGTATATTCTTTCTAACCATGAATACGGTATATGCTTCCACTTGTTTGTGTCCTCCTTGATTTCTTTTGTCAATGTTTTATAATTTTCTGAGTACAAGTCCTTAACCTCCTTGGTTAAATTTACTCCTAGGTACTTTATTTTTTTGTTGTTGCAATAGTGAAGGGGGTTGTTTCCTTAATTTCTTTTTCTGACATTTCATTGTGTATAAAAATGCCACTGATTTCAGTGTATTAATTTTATATCCTGCCACCTTGCTGAATTGGCTATTTAGATCCAATAGTTTTTTGACTGAGACTTTAGGGTTTTCTATATACAGTGTCATATCATCTGTAAATAATGATAGTTTTACTTCTTCTTTTCCAATTTGGATGCCTTTTATTTTTTCTTCTTTTCTGATTGCTGTAGCTAGGACTTCCAGTACTATGTTTAATAAGAGTGGTGAAAGGGGGCACCCCTGCCTTGTTCCTGATTTTAGGAAATTGCTTTTAATTTTTTTCCATTAATTATGATGTTTGCTGTGGGTTTGTCATAGATGGCCTTTATCATGTTAAGGTATGTTCCCTGTATTCCCACTTGACTAAGAGTTTTGATCATAAATGGGTGCTGAATTTTATCAAATGCTTTTTCTGCATCTATTAAAAATATCATGTGGTTTTTCTCCTTCTTTTTGTTTATGTGGTGAATCACATTGATTGATTTATGAATGTTGTACCATCCTTGCCTCCCCAGAATAAATCCCACTTGATCATGATGTGTGATTTTTTTTCATATATTGCTGGATCCTGTTTGCTAATATTTGGTTGAGAATTTTAGCATCTAAATTTATCAGGGATATAGGCCTATAATTTTCTTTCTTTGTGTTGTCTTTGCCTGGTTTGGAATCAGAATTATGCTCATCTCATTATAGGAACTTGGAAGTCTTCCTTCCTCTTGAATTTTTTGAAATAGCTTGAGAAGGATAGGAGTTGGTTCTTCTTTGAATGTTTGGTAGAATTTACCAGTGAAGCCATTGGGCTCAGAAGTTTTGTTTTGGGGAGATTTTTAATAACTGTTTCGATATCTTTCGTTATAATCGATCTGTTTATGTTTTCTGATTCTTCCAGATTAATTTTTGGAAGATTGTGTGTTTTACGGAATTTGTCCATTTCACCTCGGTTGTTTAATTTTTGGCATACAGTTCTTCATAGTATTTTCTTACAATATTTTGTATTTCTGTTGTGTCGGTTGTTATTTTTCCACTCTCATTTCTAATTTTATTTATTTCAGTCCTCTCTCCTCTTTTCTTGGTAAGTCTCATTAAAGGTTTATTGATCTTGTTTACCCTTTCAAAGAACCAGTTCTCGGTATCATTGATCCTCTGTATTGATTCTTTAGCCTCTATGCCATTTATTTCCACTCTGATCTTTATTATTTCCTTCCTTCTACTACTTTTGGGCCTTACTTGCTCTTCATTTTCTAGTTTTCTTAGATAAAGGGTTAAGTTCTTTATTTGAGCTTTTTCAAGCTTCTTAAGGAATTCCTGTACTGCTATGAACTTTCCTCCAGGACTGCTTTTACTGTGTCCCATAAATTTTGTGTTGTTGTTTGTTCATTATCCTTCGTCTCTATAAATTTTTTTTCTTCTTTTATTTCATTGTTAACCCATTCGTTATTTAATAACAGGCTATATAGTTTCCATTTGTTTGAGTATTTTTCAGTTTTTCCCTTGTGGGTGATTTCTAGTTTCATGCCATTGTAATCAGAGAAAATGCTTGATCTGATTTCAGTCTTCTTAAATTTGTTGAGACTGCTTTTGTGTCCTAACATGTGGTCTATCCTAGAGAATGTACCATGAGCACTTGAAAAGAATGTATATTTTGCTGCCATAGAATGAAAGATTTTGAAGATATCTATTAAATCGAGTTGATCTAGTGTGTCCTTTAAGTCTGCTGTTTCTTTGTTAATTAGTTTTATTGAGGATCTATCTAGTGATGTTAGTGGGGTATTGAAATCTCCTACTATTATAGTATTACTGTTGATCTCACCTTTTATATCCATCAAAGTCTGCTTTATATATTTAGGTGCTGCTATATTAGGTGTGTAGATATTTATGATAGTTATATCATCCTATTGGATTGCTCCCTTTATCATTATGTAGTGACCTTGCTTGTCTCTTATTATAGCCTTGGTTTTAAAGTCCATTTTGTCTTTTTTTTTCATTTTTATTTCCATGAAATATTTTTTTCCATCTTTTTACCTTCAGTCTATTGGCATCTTTTGTTTTAAGGTGTGTCTCTTATAGACAGCATATGTATGGGTCCCTTTTCTTATTCATGCAGCTACCCTATATGTTTTGATTGGATCATTTAATCCATTTACATTTAAGTTTATTATTGATATGTAGTTGTTTATTGCCATTTTATTCTTTAAAGCTGTATTCCTCTTTTGCTGTATTCTTTTTCCACTTTGATCTGTTTACAACAGGCCCCTTAACATTTCCTGCAGCATTGGTTTGGTTGTAATAAATTCCTTGAGTTTTTTTCTTTTTCTTGAAAGCTTTTTATTTCTCCTTCAATTTTAAATGATAGCCTTGCTGGATAAAGTAGTTTGGTTGTAGGCTCTTGTTCTGCATTACTTTAAATATTTCTTGCCATTTCCTTCTGGCCTCAAGTGTTTCTGTTGAGAAGTCAGATGTCATCCTTATGGGGGCTCCTTTGTAGGTGATAGCCTTTTTTTCTCTAGCAGCTTTTAATATTTTCTCTTTATTGTTCAGCTTTGGTATTTTAATTATGATGTGTCTTGGTGTAGGTTTCTTTGTGTTTCTCTTTACTGGAGTTCTCTGTGCTTCTTGAATTTGTAGGAGCCTTCCCTGCATCAATTTAGGGAAGTTTTCAGCTATGATTTTATTGAATAAAGTTTCTATTCCTTGTTCTTTCTCTTTTTTTTTCAGGAGCCTGTATGATGCAGATATTAATTCTCTTCATGTTATCACAAAGCTCACTTAGAGTTTCATCAGACTCTTTGAGTCTCTTTTCTTTTTTCTGCTCTGCCTCCATGCTTTCATTCATCTTGTCCTCCAACTCGCTGATTTTATCCTCAGCTTCATCCATCCTGCTTTTAATTCCTTCATTTCTAATATTTTATTTGTCATCTCTGACTGATTCTTTTTTAATATTTCAATGTCCTTTCTTATATTTGCTATCTCTTTATTTAGGTGTTCATAATGACCATCCATTGTTCTAAGATTCCTAAGCATACTAACCATCATTATTTTAAACTCTGCACCCGGTAGTTTGTTTATATCCCTTTCACTCAGTTCATTTTCTGGAGGTTTCTCTTGTGGATTTTTTTGGATTGCACTTCTCTGTCTTCTCATTAAGTCTGTGTGTTGGGTGGGTTGTTTGTAGAGCTGGTTGAATCTAGGCTTGGTGTTGTCTGCCTCCAATTTTAAGTTGTGTTATTTCTAGATCTTCTTGGGTTGACATCAGCTGTTGTTTGTAGTCCACTGTCAGATTTGGCTTTTCTAGTAGAGTCCTTGTGCCCAATCTTGAGGAGAGCATCTATTTTCTCAATACTAGGTATTGTGGTAGCTGTAGGTTTATTGTGAATATTCTTTGTCATGTTAAGGAGGTTCTCCTCTATATGTAGTTTGTTTAAAATTTTTATCATGAATGTATGTTAGAGTTGTCAAAGCTTTTTCTGCATTTTTGGTTTAATCATATAATCTTTCTTAGCCTTCTGATGGATGAATTACATTAACTGATTTTTAAATGTACTGGTCTTACATATCTAAAATAAATCACACTTGGTCATAGTATATAATCCTATTTCTACATTACTGAATTTGATTTGCTAATATTTTTCTTGAGGATTTTTGTATCTAGGTTTATGAGAAAAATTGTTTTATAAGTTTCTTTTCTACTAATGTTTTTTCCTGTTTGGGTATTAGGGTAATGCTGTTATCATAAAATGAGTTAGAAAATATTATTTCAGCATCTATTTTCTGAAAGAGATTATAGAGAATTGCTATCATTTCTTCCTTAAATGTATGGTGGAAGTCACAAGTAAAACCATACTGGCCTGGTACTTTCTACTTGGAAGTTTATTCATTATTAATTCAACTTCTTTAATATATATAGACATATTTGTCATCTATTTCAATCGTGTGTTGGTTGATTATGTCTCTCAAGTAATTGATTCAATTCATCTAAGTCAGTGGTTGGCAAACCGTGGCTTATAAGCCACATGTGGCTCTTTGCCCCTTGAATTTGGCTCTTCCACAAAATACCACATGCAGGCACAAAGTCCAGCTTAGGAGTACCCTAATTAAGTTAATAACAATGTACCTACCTATATAGTTTAAGTTTTAAAATTTTGGATCTCAAAAGAAACTTCAACCATTGTACTGTTGATATTTGGCTTTGTTGACTAATGAGTTTGCTGACCACTGATCTACTTCATAGGCATGGAGTTTTTCATAATTTTAAAAATTATTTTAATGTCCAAGGAATTAGTTGTAATAGTCCCTCTTTCAGGTTTTATATTAGTTATTTGTTGCTTCAGTATTTATTTATTATTCTTGATTTTCTTGGTTAGAGGTTGATCAAGTTTGCTTTTGGTATCACTGATTTCCTCTATTAATTCCCTGTTTTTATTTCATTGATTTGCATTTTTTTTTCTTCCACTACCATTGGATTTAATTTATCACCTTTTTCTAGCTTTCTAAGATAGAAACTAAGATTCTTGAGTTTAGTTTTTTTTTGTTTTCTAATCTATCCTTTTAATGCTGTACATTATCACACTGTTTTCTTGCATCTTATAAATTTTGATAAATTATATTCATATATCATTTTATTCAAAATATATTTTAACTTATATTGAGATTTCTTTGATCCATATGTCATTTAGAAGTGTATTGTTTAATCTCCAAATGTCTGGGGATTTTTCAGCTATGTTTCTATTATTGATTTTTAGTATAATTTATTGTGGTCAGAGAGTATACTTTGTATAATTTTTATTATTTCAGTTTTGTTAAGGTGTGTGTTGTAGCCCAAAATGTGATCTTGTTGAATGTTCAATTTAGGTTGGAAAGAATGTGTATTCTGCTCTTTTTAAATAAAATAATCTTTAAATGTCAGTTGGATCCAATTGATTGATCATGCCTTTCAATTCAACTGTATCCTTACAGATTTTCTGCCTCCTGGATTTGTTAATTACAGATAGTAGGCTATTGAAATATTAATTACAATAGTGTATTTGTCTATTTTTTTTAGCTCTATAAATTTTTGCCTCATTTATTTTAATTCTTTGTTATTAGAATATGGAAGAATGGAGTCTTTTTCCATTATGTAATGCCCCTCTTTATTTCTAACAATTTTCCTTGCTCCAAAGTCTGCTTTGTCTGAAGTAAATATAGCTACCCTACTTTTCTTTTCATTAGTGTTAACATGGTGTATCTTTCTTCATCCAGATATAGAATTCCAGTCTAGTGGATGTTTTCCCCCAACAACTTAATATTTAACACAACTATTTCTTACTTTCTAGGTTTCTAAAGAAAAGTCTGATGTAAATCTAATCCTTATTCTTCTATAGTTAAGGTTTCCCACCACCACTCCAGCTTAATTTAAAATTTTCTCTTTGTCTTTGATTATTTGAGGTTTGAATATGATACAACCAGGTGGGGATTAGGTTTTCCTACCTGGTGATTTCTGAGTTTACTCTGTCTTTGGTTTGGTGATATCTGTCATTAATTTTGGGAAACTATCAGCATTATTACTGTTCTTCAAGTATTTCTTCTGGATTTTAAAATATTCTTCTGGTAGTCCCCTTTTCTAACTGTCCCATAATTCTTTTTTAATTTATTGTGTAGACATGGTTTGAAGTGTTCTACTCAATATAACACATGCAACCCCTGCATCGTCCCCCCATGTCCCAAGCAAAGTCTCTTTACCATTGCACTTCCTTTGTCTTCCCCATAACCATTCCCCCCATTCCTTTATTGATGTAAAATTCTTCCTTCTTTTTCTATAAGAAATATTTATAGTATACAAGATTCACTAAATGTTTATAAATACTAGAATTTATCTAATAGAAATAAATGCTTATATAAGGCTCACACTAAGAATATAATTTTTATATACTTTCATTGCAGTTGAGCTTGAGCTTATTTTTAGACAGTGAGTCATTTTGATTTGAAACGTTGCATGCCCCAGAAACTGATAGTTGCCAAACTTCAGCTTAGGCTAGGAAAACAGCACCTCATTCACTCATCTAAAGTAGAGGGTGATCAAAGTACCAATGCCAATCAAATTGGAGTCTTTCTCCAGTTTGCAATATTGATGTGGTCATATGCATTTGCAGTGAGCAAAAATGATGTAATTTTGAAGGGTAATGATGAAGCAAACAAAAGCTATGATACTGTCCATGATGTAGTTCCCTCAAAACCTAGAAATCCAGTAGAACTTTCTGTCATGATGAAACTTCTCTATATCTGTGATATTCAGTACAACATTCACTAGACACATATGACTAGAAGCATTTGTAATGTGGCTAGTGCAACTAAGAAATTCAATTTTAATGTCATTCAATTTTAATTATCTTGAATTTAAATAGCTTCTTATTGTTAGTGACTACAATGTTGAACAGGTCTAGAGAGAAAAAATTCTCACACAATGGGATCTGACTTGAGGAGAATAAAGTTTCTAAAGAATACACACATAGAATAAGAAATTAGGTTTAAGATATTTTGGAGTTAGTGAAAATGAATATGTATCTCAAAGGCAAACAAGTTGGGTTCAAATCTGAGTTCTACTATTTACTGATCTTATAAACTTTTCAGCCTACTATATCTCCCTTAGCTTCAATGTCTTACTTTGTAAAACAAGTTAATATAGCAGTGCTTAGTAATACGTGTAGCATTGTCAATTATTTTACTCTTACTTAAAAATAAGGACTTATTTCAGAATGTTTATAGCAGCTGAAGTTTTGTTAAAATAGTAGACTCTAGCACTATTGGAATCTCTGGTGTTTTGTATTGTGCATTGGTTTTATTTAGGATTAGTAAGTTTATTTCTGACTTCTTGAAATACAATAAAATTTTTAACAAAATATCCCATTGCAGGCCCATTAAGTATTATCAATAAAGTTGACATGCTTGTTAATATAAAAAAATGACTACATAGTTGACACACACAGTTTCTAAAGACTTTTTGAAAAGAACTTCATTATTAAGAATTATAATTATATACTTATATAACATTTAGTGAGTTTTTAGGATATTACAGACACATGTATTATCCTATTTTACCCTCATAACCATTATATAAATTAAATATTATTATTATTAGCTTCATTTTAACATGAAACTATTCAGACTGAGAAATTAAATAACATGCTTAAAGTCATATAGTTATCAAGTAGTAGAAACAGTCTGAATGTAGGTCTCTTTAGTTTCCAAGAAACTGTTCTTTAGCAAATATGTTCTTTACTTATTCCATACCCCAAGATACTAGAAACTGTCATATCCATTTCTGATAATAAAATGCACTAGATATTCTGATAATCCCTCTCATCTAAAAATATCTAGGAATTCTAGAAAAAAATATATAACAAACATCCTATAAAATGCATATCTAAGCCTGTAGAGGTGTAAAAGAAATCCACAAGGGTCAAATATAAAGAAGGAGCTAAAACATATTTATTTTGAGGATTTTAAAACTGAATTTTATCCCCTTTATTAATTATTTTTAAAAATATGACTTTGTATTGCAGATAATTTGAAAAGAATCAAACTACAGTTTCTACTGATTTTCACTCCCGCCAATTGTAAAAAGTAATAAACAATCCAAATTAAAACAATAATAATTGGCTAATGAAAACGCAACCCAATAGTTTCTTAGATATGACACCTAAAGTGCAAGTAACCAAAGAAATTATACTCTATCAAAATTAAAACCTTTCTTGTTTTGAAGGACACTATCAAGACAGTGAAACCTGACCAGGCGGTGGCGCAGTGGATAGAGTGTCGGACTGGGATGCGGAAGGACTCAGGTTTGAGACCCCAAGGTCACCAGCTTGAGCGTGGGTTCATCTGGTTTGAGCAAAAACTCATTAGCTTGGATCCAAGGTCACTAGCTTGAGCAAGGGTTTACTTGGTCTGCTGAAGGCCCGTGGTCAAGGCACATATGAGAAAGCAATCAATGAACAACTAAGGTGTCGCTACGAAAAACTGATGATTGATGCTTCTCATCTCTCTTCATTCTTGTCTGTCTGTCCCTATCTATCCCTCTCTCTGACTCTCTTTCTCTCTGTCTCTGTAAAAAAAAAAAAAAAAAAGACAGTGTAAAGACAATTTATAGATTTAGAGATTATAATTGCAAATTATATAACTAATGAGGGCTTATCTTAAAACTCAATATTAAAAGACAATTTAGCCTATGTGGTGGCACAGTGGATAGAGTGTTGGACTGGGATGCAGAGGACCCAGGTTTGAAACCCCAAGGTCACTGGCTTGAGTGTGAATTCACCTGACTTGAGTGCAGGCTAAGTAGCATGAGCATGGGGTCACTGACTTGAGCATGGGATTATAAACATGAGTTAACAGAAGAAAAGAAATAAGAAAAACCGGAGTGAAAATAAATGAAATAGTAACCAGAAAAACAATAGAAAAGATCAATAAAACTGAGAGCTGCTTTTTCAAAAAGATAAACAAAATTGACAAACTTTTAGTGAAACTAAGAAATAAAAGAGAGAATACTCAAATAAATCAGAAATAAAAAAGGAAAAATTATAACCGATACTACAGAAATACATAGTATCATAAGAGACTATTATGAACTACTACACAACAATAAATTAGATAAAGTTTTTAGAATCATAGAACCTACCAAGACTGAGCCAGGAAGAAATAGCAAGTATAAAGAGACTAATAACCACTAGAGAGATGGAATCAGTAATCAAAAACATCCCAACACAGATGGCTTCATTGGTGAATTCTACCAAACATTTTATAAAGATTTAATGCCAATTCTTCTCAAACTCTTTATAAAAAGGAAGATAACATGCTTCCAAACTCATTCTATAAGGCCGTACTACCTGGATATCAAAGTCAGGCAAGAATGCTACAAGAAAAGGGAACTATACACCATTCTCTCTGAGATGCAAAAATTCTCAACAAAATATTAGCAAACAAGATTCAATAACTAATTAAAAAGATTATACATCATGACCAATTGGGATTTATCCCTGGGATGCAGGGATAGTTCAATATAACAAATCAATAAGTGGGATAGATAACATGAATAGAATAAAAGATAAAATTATCTGATCATCTCAATAGATGCAGAAAATCATTGCATTAAATATAACATCTTTTCATGATTAAAAAAAACAAACCTTCTCCAGATTAAGTATAAAATATACTTTTACATGATAAAAGAAATACATGATAAATACATAGCTAAAATTATATTCAATGTAGAAAAATGGAAAGACTTCAAGGTTAGTAACAAGACAAGGGTGCCCACTCTAACCACTCTTATTCAACATAGTACTGGAAGTCCTAGCAAGATCAAATAAGAAAAAATAAATAAAAGAAATAAAAAGCATCCAAAAATTTCTAAGAAATACATTTATTGTTCTTTGCAGATGATATGATTTATATACTGTAAACCATAAGGTCCTAAATACAAACTGTTGAATCTAATCAATGGATTCAGTAAAGTTGTAGAATATAAAATCAACACACAGAAATTGGTTGCATTTCTATATACTCAAACACAAATAAAAATAACTATTTCATTCACAATAACATAAAAAATAATAACATGCCTGAAAATAAATTTACCCAAAGAAATAAAATATCTAGATGATGGAAACAAGACGTTGTTGAACAAAATCAAAGAAGACAAACAAATGGGAGGATATTCTGTGTTGGCGAACTAAAATAATTAATACAGGTAAATAAAATTTCTACACTCTGTAAAGTTGTCTATAGATTCAATGCGATCCCTAAGAAAATCCCAATGGCATTTTTCACATAAATAGAAAAAAAACTATCCTATAATTTGTATAGAACCACAAAAGATTCTGAATAGCCAAACTGATCCTGAGAAGAAAAAAATTAAAGGAATCACATGCCCTGATTTCAAACTATCCTACAAAGCTATAGTAATTAAATCAGTGTAGTATTGACATAAAAATAGACACATAGACCAATGAAACAGAAGAGAGTACACAGAAATAAATCCCCACATATATTGACCAATAATTGAGAGCCAAGAATATCCAATGGTAAAAGACAATTCTTTAAAAAAAAAATGGTGCTGGGCATACGGGATAACTACATATGGAAGACTAAAATTGGACTCCTATCTTACACCATGCATAAAAATTAACTGTAAATGATTCAAAGATATAAACATAACACCCAGTACTATAAAACTCTGAGAAGAAAATTTAGATAAGAAGCTCCTTGACATTAATCTTGGCAATGATTTTTTTTTTTTGGATATGACACCAAAAGCAAAAACAAAAGAAAAAGTTAACAAGTGGAATTACATCAAACAAAAGCTTCTATACAGCAAGGTAAATTCATTTATTATACCCAAGAGTTTTTAGTTGGGTTTGGGGATTTTCAATATATAAAATTATATTATCTGTGAACAATATATGTACTTTTTAAAGTAATCAACATTAAAAGGCAACCTGTGATATGGCAGAAAATATTTGTAAACACTATATTGGATAAAGAGTTAATATTCAAAATTTATTTTTAAAAATTGATACAATTTAATAACAAAAAATAATATGATTTAAGAATGAGCAGAGCCATGTGGGATTTAAGTCAAGGCACATGTGGGAGTTGATGCTTCCTGCTCCTACCCCCCTCTATCTTTCTCTCTCTCTCTCTCTCTCTCTCTCTCTCTCTTCTCTAAAATAAATAAATAAATAAAAATAATTTTATAAAAGAATGAGCAGAATAAACAAGCATAGTCTTCAAAGAAGACATCCAAATAGCCAAGAGTTACAGAGAAAGGTAGGCAACATCACTAATTATCAAGGAAATGAAAATTAAAACCATAATGAGAGCACCTCACACCTAGCATCAAGAAGACAAGAGGTAACAACAGATAAGTGTTGGAGAGGTTTGCAGAAAAATGACTTTGTGCACTGTTGATGGGATTATAAACTGGTCCATTTATCTGAAAGCAGTATGGCATTTCCTTCAGAAATAAAAAATTGTACTACCATAAGATACAGTGATCTCATTTCTGGGTATGAGCGCAAAGGAAATAAAAACAGGTTATTGAAGAGATATGTACTCCATGGTTATTGCAGCATTATTCATAATGGCCAAGATTGACAATCTGTTGATCAATGGATGAATGGATAAAGAAGATGTGGTATATATACAATGAAATACTACTTATTCATGAGAATAAAATAAATCCAGACATTTGCAACAACATGGAAAGACCTTGAGGACATTATGTTGAAATAAATCCGACAGAAAAAAAGATATATATTATATGTTATCCCTTATATGTAGAATCTCAAAAAACAAAAAACGATGGAATGGTCGTTATTTGGGGTTGGGGGTTGGGAGAATAGGAGAGTGCATACACTTGCAACTAGTAGATAAATAACTGCTGGAGATTTAATGCATTGAACAGGTACTGCAGGCAACAAAACTGTATTATACCACAATAAATGATGATTATGTGATGCAATAGAGATATCAGCTGATGTTATCATGGCTATCATATTATAATAGAAATGTATCAAGTAAAAAAAGAATTCTGTTCCAGCTAACCTGTCAATCCAGAACAATGTTGAATAAAGGGATTTTAGGCAGACAAAAATAGTTTCACCATCGATAGACCTTAATTAATACAATTTCCACAGTATTTACCTAAAAAATCCCAGAGGCAATCCCTGAGATGCAAAAAGTAATGCACAGGAAAAGTAAGCAAAAACATTGGTAAACACTTAGGTAAATTAAAATAAAGACATCCACTACTGGTTTTGTTACATGCATTATGTGGGCTGATAGGAATCTAGATAAGATTAACTTGAGCCGTCCATAGGGTTAAATTTTGTCTTCAATATTGTCATTGGATACCCAGAATAGCTCATGTGTTTCAGTCACTCCAAGGTGTGTGTATGTGTGTGTGCAAACATTTTCCAAAGGCTCAAAATGCCTGACAATATTTTCATTTAACTTGCTGGTTTCTCTGTTCCTTTGCCAGAAACTTGCAGTGAGTTAATCTAGTTTTGAATTGGCAGCACCTGTTCTGCTTTATGCTCAATTTCTATCTACCAGGTGGTATGGCCAGTGACATGTTTCCAAGACTCTGAAAATCATATGATCCTAGAACTGTGAATGAGAATTCACAATTGGTTATTCGAGCTTCAGAAAACATTGAAAACAGAGACTGTTTTCAAATCCACAGCTTCTTTCTACTAAGGAATAATCATCTCATTTTTAATATTCTGATAATTATCACAAACTTTTACATTCTAAAAAGTTAAACCCGGTCAGCTATAATTAAAAATAAATTTTAAGAAAAGCATTATACTTTTTAAATACTCAATAATTTCTAGTTAAATTGAAAGGGCAAAAAGAAGTTTGTTGGACAGGAAAAGCATTTTCAGGATTTATACAGCTCCTGATAAGGTAAATACTGGTGTAGATTAATTAATTAAATAGCAGTTACTGCATAATACAAGGATGAGCCATGAAGAACAAATGGTTTGTCATCTTAAAGATAGACAGGAACAAAACAGATAATTAACCCATGTAAAATGTTTAGCTTTTCAAAAATTTAAGTATAAAAAAAGGGATATGTTCTAATAGTTGTCCTAATTTTATGATATAATCTTATGTATCAAAGAAAATCAGGAATGTCATAAATTCTGCTATTGGAAAGGCCACCTCATACATTGAACAATCGATAAATACATAAGTAAATAAACAGATCAAGATAGGTGAGGTTGACTATCCAAATGACCAAGCTCATTTAGAAGAATTTGCTCAGGCTAATTCACTGCCTTCATGCACAGAGTGTTCAGAATACATGCACAACATTTATTTTTATTAGCCTTTCATTTGTTTAATTTCTTTTGGCACTTGTGGTTTTTACAGCATAGATGATATGATTAATTTATGTTTTCCTAATTGGACAGTTAAATATTCGTGTATATATTAATTCTGCACAGTGCCTAGATGTTTCGAAAAAACACTAATAAACTAATTAAATAAACCAACACATAATCCAATTTATGATTCATCCATCATTTATCAGCTACAGATTCCAATATCCCCTTACTTTCCTGGTGTGCGTGAGTTAGCAGAACATATAAGGAGAAAAACAACACTATAATAATGCTTTATATTAGAGTTCCTGGTAATTATTATTAGCAGGTTATACTTCGTTTAGAGAAAGAGTGGAACAAATATCCATTATTGGGCTCAATGCCTTTCATTTTATCGTCTGAGGTAGACTACTATCAGACTTATAAATTTTTTAAAATTTCTTTTTATTTTATTTATTTTAGAGGGGAGAGAGAGAGAGAGAGAGAGAGAGAGAGAGAAAGAGAAAGAGAAAGAGAGAAAGGAGGGAGGAGCTGGAAGCATCAACTCCCATATGTGCCTTGACCAGACCAGTACAGCGTTTTGAACTGGCAACCTCAGTGTTCCCAGGTCGACGCTTTATCCACTGCACCACCACAGGTCAGGCCAGACTTATAAATTTATGATAATTTAGTCTGTCAGTTTCCTAACCCTCCACCCAATTAGGAGTAGCCCTTCAGTGGTTAGTGAGGAGAGAAAGAAGAGACACTATAACTCTTCTAGCTTTTGCAATTAGAGAGTGGGCTTGAAGAGAGAGCAGTTTTAGCTTCTCAGTGACCAGGAAGCCTAGGAATTTGCTTTTATTAATGCCTCTGTTGAAATAACCCAGCTCTTGCAACAGTCTACCATATATGCCTCTACCAAAATCTTGGTATAAAATTCTAAAATATTCTAAAATTGAAAAAAAAGAAATCTTGAAAAGTTTTTGGAAGTGTTCTGCAAACAGATAGATTATATAAACATCAGAGTATGTATGAAATAAATTTATCAGAAAGCTGAACATTATTGTCCTGCATGTTTGTTATTGTTAATAAAATCCTAAACATGTTCATCTGTACAAAGGGTTAGAAGATTCCCCAGTTTCACTTTCTAGTCAATGCATTTCAAGGAGTTATGCTAACAATAGGGAACTGAAAATCCTGGTGATTATTATTTATTATATAATCCCCATGGATTACAAAATATGTAAAACTACCTGCAAAAAATATATATATTGGAAACAGCAATAGATAGAATTTTCTGGCTCTCCTGTATTTGGTTTAAATACTGTCTTACCCCTGAACTTCTCTGGCCAAAATAAATTGCAACCAAATTCAACAGTTTTTTGTATACTGAATGGTCACGGAGCCTCAGGGAAGTCCGTATATTGCCATCTGCTGGTTGGTTTTCTGAGATTTCATGATCTGTCTCTTTGAAGGGCATGTTCAAAATACAAATATCCACAAACAAACTTACTATTAGAACATGAAAAATGACCCACTTCATCAATTTAGAGTTCCAGATCAAAGCTTGAATATTGAAGGTATTTAGCCGTGTCACAGTTATGGTGGCTTTACTAAGTGGCGTGTTAATCTCACATCAATGATTATGGCTCTTAATTTTCTTTTTAGTTGCTATGTATTTGCGAAGCCAGATCAACAGTGAAAGAGAGACCAGGTACAGGGGAAGAAAAGAAAGAAGTGTTAGCTAACACTTGTAGGGGGTGATAACACTTATGAAACACATGTCTTCAGGCATTTCAAATTATTCTTGGCAGGTGTATCATAAACAGATCCTTAGCCTATGCCAGGGTGCTTGGCCATTGTAATTAAAGTTACATTATAAAAAAGTGCCTGCTGTTTCCTTCTTCTGAAAAATGCTGACAGAGACTTCCTCTGACAACTATGACAGTATTTCCAACACCTCTGCATTTGCTATTTCTGTGGCTGCAAATAACAGCATCCACCTTTACATTAGTTACCATGCAAATTAGGGAGCGCAGGGAGATGCAAACAGCATAATTGTACATGGGACAGAACCGTGTGCCTTTAGGTCAGAGGGCAGTAAGGAAAGGAATGGCCATTTGGTTTTTAAAACTCAAAGGGAAAGTACTTCTATGAGCTAAGAATAAACTGAAATTATATCACAAGAATAAAACACAAAGGAGGTGCTAAAGCTGAGGGAGATAAGGCTTCAGTGTCATACCAAAAGAGGTAATGCCATTTGATTTCATTTCATGGGACCTGAACTATTTGGTAGGGAGCAATATGTCTGAAACAGTTATATATCTGGAGACAGAGGAATAAATTAAATGACTTTTTTTAAGACTTGTAGTCATAAAATTGTAAATGATAAATGCAAGCAATAATGCTTCAGCACTTTGTATCTAAGCTTGGTACTCATCAGAACTAAAAAAAATGACAAAAGGTAACAGCCGTTTTGTGGATCAAAATACTAGCTTTCCCTATCACTAGAGGACAGTGTTAGATCCTTTAAAAAATACTTATGGAAACAAGAAACTAATAGCAAACATTATCACTATGTATAGGATAGGAAAGGACCCTGAGAATTTGCTCTGGCATGTCTGTCTACCCTCCTCTGCCCAGAGATGCCAGCTTTCCTAACTCTGCTGAGGCTCTCTACAAATTTGTTTTAAATGTGAGCCCACAAAAATCTCTCACTGATGGGAATAGTCTTTAATTATAAAACATAAACTAGTTCCCATTAGATTAAATTGCTTTAAATAAAAAATTAGTTTTATTTTAATAATTTTAAAAGTATATCACTCTTCATCCTTCTATGTGCTCAAAAAACTCCTTTCAGGGGCATTCATTCATTCTTTTGTTTATGCCCACCAACATATTTACTGAGTACACATTCTGTGCAAGAGATATACCCAGGGACTAGATATAGAAAAGTGAACAAGTCAGACACAGTATATCCCCTTATATATGTATTCTAGTGAGGAACTCAGATAATAAAGAATTAAACAAATTAACAAATAAATAAATAGAAGATATAAAGATGAACAAATTTATAGAATAAAAAAATACTAAACAGCTAATATAGGATATATTACCATTTAAAGGTGCATACACAAATCCTACAATAAGTAAGCAATACAGCCTTATATAAAACATCATAGATGCACATATGCATTTGAGTTTAAAGAAAAAAGTCATTGACATTTGGCCTCTGTGTATAATTTAAGATAGTAATTTTTGCACATGCTTCATGACCAGAGTTCTATGAGAAGTATAATCAGTTTCATGACAAGAATAGGCTTAGTCTCCTGAAAGTTAGCATACTTTTACCCTATAGAATTTTGACATTGTCCCACCACTATATCTGGGTCCCTGGGTTTTGACTCAGAGCCCCTTGACCATACTGCTGTCTTCAGGGACTGTGTATTCTAACTATGCATGATGAAGGGAAGGCTAAAATTCTAAACATGACTGGAGAGATGGTAGGTAAAATCAAGAAAATATGAAAAAAAAGATAGAAAAATACCAATTGTTTGCAAAGACATGAAGCTTCATGTTCTATTGGTAGGGATGCAAACTGGCATGACCAGTTGGGAAGACTGACTGGCAGGATCTACCAAACCTGAATGTGCATATGTGCCCTATGAGCCACCATTTCTACTTCTAGAAAAATACTCAACCTAAAGAACATAATGCTTAATATACTCAACGAAAAACACACATTAGAATTTTTGTAGCAGCATAATATGTAATAGCCAAAAACTATAAACCACCTGAATGTTCATTAATGGTTGAATGGATAGATTGTGGTTTATTCATAAGATGCAGTATAACACAGTAATGAGAATGAATGAACTACAAGTATAGGCAACAATATGGACAAGTCACAGGTGTAATACTGAGCAAAAGAAACAAGGCACCAAAGAGTAAATGTTATATGATCCCACTTACAGAAAGCAAAAAAGAAGAGATTATAGTCAATGGAACTAGAGACAAAAAGAAATAGTTACATTTGGGGTTGCTGGGACTGAAGGGGAGAAAACTGGGGGTTTCTGGTTGCTATTCTGTTATATTGATGTTTGTTTTGTGAACTTGCATCTATTAGTACACTTATATATAACATATATACGTGTTTCTTGTACTTCAATTAACTAATTTTATTTAAAAAAAAACAATACTAAGAAGTTTTAGTATTTCTAGGTCTCCCAGTCTAAGAGCCAATACCCACTCAACCAGAGTAGCCTGCATTTTTTCCCTACGTCCCTCCCCAGGCCTCTACAAAAACCAGTGAATTCCATAATCATTTAGTATGTTTTTTTTGTCAATGTCCTTCCGTTACCTTTACCATACTTCATTCTTTCACTTTAAAGCCACACTGTGATAACGATTTGTGACTAAAGATCCATTATTTTAATTGACAAGTTTCCATAGCAGATTGCAGTGTGCTACTATTTCTGTGACTTGTTCAGCAGACAGGAGTACTTTGGGGTCCTATTAATAGTAGTTTTAGAAATAGCAGGTGAGCAACTCTTCTTCTGGTGGAGAATAAATATAACTTTTGGATTTAAGAGCTTTGGGGAATTGGGGGCCAGGGTAAAGTGCCATGCCATTAAAAAGCCTGACAATAGAAATGGAATAATCCATTCTCTCATCTCTCTTGTAATCCTTTAATGATTTCCTTTGATCTATTCCCACTCAATTTCCCTTCTCCCAGTCTTCACTTCCAAGTGAACTCCATGTCATCTCTCTGCAGTTTGGTATGGTATTCAAGATGAATGGTCTTTCTGTTTTGGAATATTCATTTTAGTAGCAGAACCAGCAGGATTCCTTTCATCCTAACAGCTCATACTTTCCATTACAATTTCACCTCTACTTGTAAGGATTCCGTTCAGCCTTATTATTTCATGAATGGAGAAAACTTTCATTCAGGCTATTTTTCAAGCCATGGGTGTCCAACCCCCACCATTCCCTCTGCCTTCCCCATCCGTTTTCCTGTTTTCTCTAGAATCATTAGAACAGAGTAATTGAACTCATTTCACTTCAGCTGGTATCCCGTGAAGTTGTTCCTTATGAGGCTTAACATCTGCCCAGGTATTTCCGTGCTCTGTGCAGGCTGTGATGTTATATGATATAAAATATATCTCCTGCTTAACTTCTTGTTAATTAAATAGTAGCTTGACAGCTGGCATAAACAGACAATCAGCAGCCTCCCAGTTCCAAGGTATCATTAGTTTTTCTGTTCTTTTGTGGAGAAAATGTAATGAATGAAGTAATTTTAATTAAGACTTATACCTCAACATTATTACATATTCACCACTTCTTAATTCTAGGAACTATTAAAGATAGCATTATGGAGAACAGCCTGATAAAAGGAATAACACACTCAGGCAACTATTAATAATATAGTATGTATCAACATAGTTTCTTGTTTGAGACTAATAATTGGGGCCACCTGTGTCAACATGACTTGACAGGGTTTTTTTTCCATGAACAAAAAACCTTAAAATAACATTACTTTACTATTTGCTTCAAGAAATTCTTACAAAACAATTTATTTAGGCTAAAGTTAGCTTCTGTGGGCAAATAGCTTTCCTACTGGGACAACAGGTTTCTCACTTGAGCAAACAGCTCACCTTTCAGTAAACTGTTTACTTACCAAGTCTTGCAACAAAACCCTTATTTTGCTGTATCCACAGATCCTATGTCATACATTTGTCCAATCCCATTTTTTCCCCACCTTGAAGACCTGCCTTAATCTGCTTGAGCCCTAACATCCAAACTGTGTATCTCCTACTGACTTCTTATATCTGATATATTACTGAGACACATTCATCCATTCATCTACCCATCTATACACCCAAACATCCACACATCCGCCTGTCTAGGTGGAATTCTTTCTTAGTACAGGAAGTCTAGCAAACTTAGTTTTGCATGGTCAGTAGGTTTGTCTAGTGACTACAATCAATAAGCAATTGAAAGGAATGTTATTACATAGTTCTTAAGGATTGGGTTATCAGTAACAATAAAAAATTGTATTTTAATCATAATAAATGCATGCTTAGTGAATTTTCTTCTTTTATAAGTCTTTATCATATTAGTCATAAATATTTTGAATGTTAAAAGTGACTAGATATGTAAGTATCACTTAACTTTTTAAGGTCCTGACTAAAAAGAGAAGGAACTATTTGATTCCTTAGAAAGCATCATAAATCAAATGATTGATAAAGGTGGGCATTAGTTAAGATGACTGAGCAAAGAATAATTATTATGCAATTTCTTTTTACTATGCAATTAGATTACAGATTTTTTATAAAATTAAACCTTTCAATAAAAAAGTAATACAACATCAACTGTAAACTTTTTTTATTAATTTTAATGGGGTGACATTGATAAATCAGGGTACATATGTTCAGAGAAAATATTTCCAGGTTATTTTGACATTTGATTGCATACACATCACCCAAAGTCAAATTGTCCTACATCACCTTCTATCTGGTTTTATTAGTGCCCCTCCCCTCTCCCTATTCCCTCCCTCACCTCCCCCCAACCGCCAGCCCCGGGTAGCCAGTACACTCTTCTCCATGTCTCTGAGTCTCATTTTTATGTCCCATCTATGCATGGACTCGTATAGTTCTTAGTTTTTATTGATTTACTTACTTTACTTATAATGTTATCAAGGTCCATCCATGTTGTTACAAATGATCCAATGTCATCATTTCTTATGGCTGAGTAGTATTCCATAGTATATATGTACCAAAGCTTTTTAATCCACTCACCTTCTGACAGACACTTGGGCTGTTTCTAGATCTTCGCTATTGTGAACAATGCTGCCACGAACATAAGGGCGCATTTCTTCTTTTCAAAAAGTGCTATGGTGTTCTTGAGCTATATTCCTAAAAGTAGGATAGCTGGTTAAAAAGGCAGTTCAATTTTTAATTTTCTGAGGAATCTCCATACTGTTTTCCACAGTGTCTGCACCAGTCTGCATTCCCACCAGCAGTGCAGGAGGGTTCCCTTTTCTCCACATCCTCGCCAGCACTTATTCTGTTCTTTTGCTGATGAGCGCCATTCTGACTGGTGTGAGGTGATATCTCATTGTGGTTTTAATTTGCATTTCTCTAATGATTAGTGATGTTGAGCATTTTTTCATATGTCTATTGGCCATCTGTATGTCCTCTTTGGAGAAATTTCTATTCAATTCTTTTGCCCACTTTTTGATTGGATTATTTGTCTTCCTGGTGTTGAGTTTTATAAGTTCTTTAAAAATTTTGCTTATTAACCCCTTATCAGATGTATTGTCGAATATGGTCTTCCATTATGTGGTTTGTCATTTTATTCTGGTTCTTATTGTCTTTAGCTGTGCAAAAACTTTTTAGTTTGATATAGTCCCATTTGTTTATCCTGCCTTCTATTTCATTTGCCCATGGAGATAAATCGGCAAATATATTGCTGCGACAGATGTTGGAGAGCTTACTGGCTCTGTATTCTTCTAAGATGCTTATGGTTTCATGTCTTACATTTAAGTCTTTTATTCATTTTGAGTTTGTTTTTGTGAATGGTATAAGTTGGTGGTCTATTTTCAATTTTTGGCAGATAGACGTCCAATTTTTCCAACACCATTTGTTAAAGAGGCTGTCTTTACTCCATCGTATGCTCTTTTCTCCTTTGTCAAATATCAGTTGTCCATAAAGCTGCATGTTTATTTCTGGGTTCTCTGTTCTGTTCCATTGATCTATGTGCCTATTCTTATGCCAGTACCAGGTTGTCTTGAGTACAATGGCCTTGTAGTATAACTTGATATCCGGAAGAGTGATACCTCCTGTTTTATTTTTTCATTTTAAGATTGCTGAGGCTATCCGTGTTCTTTTTCAGTTCCATATAAATATTTGGAATATGTGTTCTATATTTCTGAAGTATGTCATTGGTATTTAAATTGTAATTGCATTGAATTTATAAATTGCTTTGGGTAATATAGATATTTTAATGATGTTTATTCTTCCTAACCATGACCATGGTATATGCTTCCACTTGTCTTCCTTGATTCTTATATCAATGTTTTATATTTTCCGAGTACAAGTCCTTGACTTCCCTAGTTAAATTTACTCCTAGGTACTTTATTCTTTTGCTTGCAATAGTGAAGGGGATTGTTTCCTTAATTTCTTTTGCTAACAATTCATTGTTAGTATATAAAAATGCCTCTGATTTCTGAGTATTAATTTTATATCCTGCCACCTTGCTGAATTCATTTATCAGGTCCAGTAGTTTTTTGATTGAGACTTTAGGGTTTTCTATATAAAATATCATATCATCTGCAAATAATGACAGTTTTACTTCTTCTTTTCCAATTTGGATGCCTTTTATTTCTTTTTCTTCTGTGATTGCTGTAGCTAGGACTTCCGGAACTATATTGAATAAGAGTGGTGAAAGGGGGCACCCCTGCCTGGTTCCTGATCTTAAGGGGATTGCTTTTAATTTTTGCCCATTTAGTATGATGTTTGCTGTGGGTTTGTCATAGATGGCCTTTATCATGTTAAGGAATGTTCCCTGTATTCCCACTTTACTGAGAGTTTTGAGCATGAATGGGTGCTGGATTTTATCAAATGCTTTTTCTGCATCTATTGAAATTATCATGTGATTTTTGTTCTTCCTTTTGTTTACGTGATGAATCACATTGATTGATTTGCGAATATTGAACCAGCCTTGCCTCTCTAGAATAAATCCCACTTAATCATGCTGTATAATTTTTTTCATATATTGTTGGATCCGGTTGGCTAATATTTTGTTGAGAATTTTAGCATCTAAATTTATCAGGGATATTGGCCTATAATTTTCTTTTATTGTGTTGTCTTTGCCTGGTTTCGGGATCAGAACTATGCTCGCCTCATAAAAGGAATTTGGAAGTCTTTCTTCCTCTTGAATTTTTTGAAATAGCTTGAGAAGTATAGGTGTTAGTTCTTCTTTGAATTTTTGGTAGTATTCACTTGTGAAGCCATCAGGCCCAGAACTTTTTTTTGTTGGGAGATTATTGATAACTGTTTCGATCTCATTTGTTGTAATTGGTCTGTCTATGTGTTCTTATTCTTCCAGACTGATTTTTGAAGATTATATGATTCAAGAAATTTGTCCATTTCACGTAGGTTGTGTAATTTTTTGGCATAGAGTTCTTCATAGTATTTTCTTACAATGCTTTGTATTTCTGTTGTGTCAGTTGTTATTTTTCCACTGTCCTTTCTAATTTTATTTATTTGAGTCCTCTCTCTTTGTTTTTTTTGGTGAGTCTAGTGAAAGGTTCATTGATTTTGTTTACCTTTTCAAAGAACCAGATCCTGGTTTCATTGATCCTCTGTATTGTTTCTTTAGCCTCTATGTCATTTATTTTTGTTCTGATCTTTATTAATTCCTTCCTTCTACTAGTCCTGGGCTTTATTTGCTGTTGTTTTTCTAGTTCTTTTAGATGCAGGGTCAGGTTGCTTATTTGAGCTTTTTCTATCTTCTTCTGGTATGCCTGTAGTGCTATAAACTTCCCACTCAGTACTGCTTTTGCTGTATCTCATAAATTTTGAGTTGATGTATGCTCATTATCATTTGTTTCTAGGAACATTTTATTTCTTCTTTGATCTCATTGTTAATCCATCTGTTATTTAATAACATGCTATTTAGTTTCAATTGTTTGAGTATTTTTCAGTTTTTCTTTTGTGGTTAATTTCTAGCTTCATGCTATTGTGATCAGAGAAAATGCTTGATATGATTTTCATCTTTTTAAATTTGTTGAGACCACTTTTGTGTCATAACATGTGGTCTATCCTAGAGAATGTACCATGAGCACTTGAGAAGAATGTATATTCTACTGCTTTAGGGTAAAAAGTTCTGAAGATATCTATTAAATTGAGTTGATCTAGTGTACCCTTTAAGTCTTCTCTTTCTTTAGTAATTTTTTTTCTTGAGGATCTATCCAGTCATGTTAGTAGGGATTGAAATCTTCTACTCTTATAGTATTGCTGTTAATTTCGCCCTTTATATCCATTAAAGTCTGCTTTATGTATGTCTGGGCTCCTATGTTTGATACGTATATATTTATAATGGTTATATTTTCTGTTGAATTGTTCCCTTTATCATTATGAAGTGTCCTTCTTTATCTCTTACTACATTCTTTGTTTTAAAGTCCATTTTGTCAGATATAAGTATTGCTACCCTGGCTTTCTTTTCATTTCCATTTGCATGAAATATTTTTTTTCATCCTTTTACCTTCGGTATATGTACATCTTTTGTTTTAAGGTGTGTCTCTTGTAGACAGCATATGTATGGGTCCTGTTTCTTTATCCATGCAGCTAGCTACCCATGTCTTTTGATTAGATCATTTAATCCATTTACATTTAAGGTTATTATTGATATGTAGTTGTTTATTGCCATTTTATTCTTTAAAGCTGTATTCTTCTTTTGCTATATTCTTTTCCCCCTTTGAACTGTTCACAACAGGCCCCTTAGCATCTCTTGCAGAATTGGTTTGGTTTTAATGAATTCCTTGAGGTTTTTTTTGTCTGGGAAGCTCTTTATTTCTCCTTCAATTTTAAACATTAGCCTTGCTGGATAAAGTAGTCTTGATTGTAGGTTTTTGTTCTGCATTACATTGAATATATCTTGCAAATCCCTTCTGGCCTCAAGTGTTTCTGTTGAAAAGTCAGATGTCATCCTTATGGGGTCTTCTTTGTAGATGATAGCCTTTTTTCCTCTAGCAACTTTTAAAATTTTCTCTTTATCACTTAGCTTTGGTATTTTAACTATGATGTGTCTTGGTGTAGATTTCTTTGGGTTTCTCTTTAATGGAATTCTCTGTGCTTCTTGAACATGTGAAATGTTTTCCAGCCTTAATTTTGGGAAGGGTTTAGCTATGATTTGATTGAACTAAGTTTCTATTCCTTATACTTTCTCTTCTTCTTCAGGAACCCCTATGATGCAGATGTTATTTCTCTTCATGTTTTCACAGAGCTCCCTTAGAGTTTACTCAGATTTTTGGACTCTCTTTTCTTTTTTCTGCTCTGTTTCTGTGCCTTTGTTTATTTTGTTCTCTAACTCACTGATTCTTACCTCAGCTTCATCCATCCTGTTTTTAATTCCTTCCATTGTGGTCTTTAATTCTGATACTGTATTTGTCATTTCTGTCTGGTTTATTTTTTTATTTTTTCAATTTCCTTTTTTATACTTGCTGTCTCTTTATTTAGGTGTTTGTAATGACTATCCATTGTTACTCTAAGCTCTTTGAACATCCTAACTATCATTATTTTAAACTCTGCCTCCAGCAGTTTGGTTATATCTGGTTCATTCAGATTCTTCTTGGGGGATATCTTTTGATTCATTTGGGTTGCATTTCTCTGTCTGCCCATTTTGTCTGTGTATAAGAAGGGTGTAGCTACTGGAATCCAATGGATGTTGACTGTGTGTTCCTAGGTGTCCTCTGTCTGCAGACCCACCACCTCCTTTGCTGCTGCCTATGGTGGTTGGGTATGGGTATTGCCCGTGTGGCCGCTGCAGATGTTGCTGTGGTGTCTGCCTCGCCTCCACTGGAGGGCTGCATTCTTTGCCAGTCTCAGCCTTAGCCCCCCTTCCATGTGTGGGATTGCACACCACACTTGGGCCACAAGCCTGGGCACCAAGGGCAGGGGTGAGCACCTCTGCTCAGCTGCGGGTCCCTGTCAGTCAGTTCTGCCAGCCCGGAGGGGCTGCTGCTTCATGCTCAGCCCCAAGCCAGGCTTCCACCCTGCCCCTGCCAACCTCGGCTCCTTGGCTGGGATGAGTTGCTGCCATGCACTCAGTAGTGACACGGGCTTTCGCCCCACCTCTGCCAACCTCAGCTCCTCAGCCGGGCTTCTGGTGTGCGCTCAATGGCAAGCCTGGGCTTCCACCCCGCATCCACAGGCAAAGCCAGTTCTTTCAGGGTTTCAAGCCTTGGAGGTCGGGTGAGGCTGTGTGCCCACTAGCCCCTGCCCAGCGGTAGATCTCTGCCCTTTCCGGCCTCCCACTTTTCCCCACTGGTGGGGTTGCAGGCAGTACTGCAGCCGCCAGACCACTTTTCCATGCCCCCTTGACCCCCACTAGGCTAGACCGAGCTCACGCCAGCCGACTTGGCCTTTGTCCCTGCCAACAAAATCACCTTTCACGTCCCACCACAGCCCAACCTCCAGCAAGTCATCAGCAGTGTGGGTGGGGGCACTGTAGCTCAGACCCTAACACTCCATACTGTATTCCTGAAAGTTCCTTTCTTCTAAGCGACTGTGCTCAAATTGCCATAGGGGATCCTGTTCAGCTGGTGTCCTGCTTCTCCTTGCTGGTTCCAGGGGAAATATTGTTTCAGATTTGTGGAGTGACTCAGCCCAGGGTTTAGGGTGGCTGTCCCTCAAAGTTTTTCTCCCTGTGCCTTCCAGACCACACTCTCTTCTCGCTGCTCCAGTCCTCTTCTCTCTCCCTGTTCCCGGGAGTTTTGGGTGAGTGATTGTGAGAGAGGTTTTCTGCAACATCCCTTTAAGAAGAATCCTGGGATTGAGACAACTGTCTCTTTCTCACAAACAGTATTATAACCTGTTTCCCAGCTAAATACTGTCCATACGCCTCTTCTAGGCTCTGGGGCTTTAGGCTGGCACTTTGTTCCTATTACCCAGGTCCCTACCCTTTCACTGGCCTCTCTTCCAGCCACATGAGTCTCTCCGGGCTGCCTTTCACTCCAGGGAGCTGGGCAGCCCTTTCTGCGTTTTCGCTTTTCCTACCAGTCTTAATGTGGCTTCTTCAGTGTTCCCGGGTTGAAGAGCCCTCTCAGTCCAGTTCAATGTTGGTTTATCTAATGATGGTTCTTAAAATCAAGTTATAATCCACTTAGGTTCTGGGAGTTGGAAGTTGGTATGTCCACCTATTCCATCGCCATCTTGCCCTCCTTTTCAACTGTAAACTTATTTTTGAAGTCCCATTCAAAATTTAAACTAAATAAAGCAATTGATCTGTGAGGTAAGATGTATTTAACCAAGAAGTTGTTAAAAAATAAATAAAAACATCTTATAATAAAGCACATTCACTCTGGAAGTAAAATTTTAGTTATGTCTTTCCCCAGGAAATTCCAGGCTCAACTCTGGGCAAAACTTAAAGACAGCTTTTGTCTTCATTGGTTTCTACACAATACTCAAAGAAAGATTCGACTCGAGTCTAATGTTGACATCTAGTTGCTCATATATACAATGGTACTATGGTACAAGAAAGGTTTTGAATAATTTATGCAGTTATGTTTGAAAAATGAAATCTTCAAGATATTATCTCAATATTTTTGGGAATCTTACTTTTTGTCTAGAATGCTACAAGCCAGTGGCTGCTGCCATTGCCATGTAGGTTCTCACTGGATTTGGGCAGACAGTAAAGAAACTGTGGAGCCAGAAGATGGTGGGCCATTCTATTTATTAAAGTCTCTCAATGGTGGATGAACAAACAGGCAAGGAAGACCACTTGCCTCTCACTCAGGGCACCCAAAGCCCTGATGCCCTCTGGCCATGCCAGACATACAGGCCCCCACTAGCCTTGGCAGGGCTCCCAAGCCTCCAGCACTCTCTCTCTCTGTACTCTCTGTACTCTGGACACTGAACTCTCCCTCCCTCTCTCACCAACCCTCCATGTCCCATATTATTCCCCCTTTGCCCTTCTTCCCTTAACTCCTTCCCCTCTTTCCTCTGGGACTTGCTGTCCTGTTTTCTTTATCTATGTGTTATTTATATATGATTTCACCAATCCCTTCACCTTCTCTGATCCTATCCCCTCATCCCCCTTCCCTCTGACAGCTGTCCCTCTGGTCTCTGTGACCCCACCTCTTCCTCTATTCCATTTCTCAGTTCACTTTGTTCATTAGATTCCACATATAAGTGAGATCATATAAAATTTGTCTTTCTCTGCCTGGCTTATTTCACTTAGCATAATAATCTCCAAATCTATCTATGCCATTGCAAAAGGTAAGATTTCCTTCTTTTTCACACCAAGTAGTATTTCATTATGTATATGTACCACAGCTTTTTAATCCACTCGTCCACTGATGAACACTTGGGCTGTTTCCAGATATTGGCTATTGTAAAAAATGCTGCAATAAACATGGGGGTGCATATCTTCTTTTGAATCAGTGATTTGGTATTCTTAGGATATATTCCTAAAAGTGGGATAGCTGGGTCAAAAAGCAGTTCTATTTTTAATTTTTTGAGGAAACAACATACTGTTTCCCACAGTGGCTGCACCAGTCTGCATTCCCACCAGCTGTGCAGGAAGGTTCCCTTTTCTCCACACCCTCGCCAGCACTTAAACCAAACTATTTTTAGTGCCTGAGGCAGAGGTTCCACTGAGCCATCCTCTGCACCTGGACCAATGAGCTTGAACCAATTAAGCCATGGCTGCAGGAAGGGAAGAGAGAGAAAGAGAAGAGAGGGGATGGGATGAGGTGGAGAAGCAGATGGTTGTTTCTCTTGTGTCCCGTGAACGAGAATCAAACTTGGGACATCCACATGCCAGGCTGACACTCTACCACTGAATAAACTGGCATGACAGATTATTCTTAAAAAGAGTGAATTTTAGAAACATTTCTGACCCACTGATTTAACCATAAAAACACCTGAGTGGTGCACCTGACATCATAACACTTGAGACTCGGGAGGAATGTTAAAATATTTTCCATTTCAGAATGTCAAATTACCAACAAGTAAGATTTTATCTTTTAAAATATTTTGAAATAATTGAACTAGGTCTTTAGGCTCTCAAATAACATGCCTTGTGATGATATCATAAAACTTCCAACTATATTTTAAAGAGATAACAGAATTTAGATTCAAATATAGTAAGAAAAATATTTGAGAAATCTCAGAATAAAAATAATGATAAAATAGCAAGATAATCTGTGCAGTTTAATTTGTATAAGTAAAGTACATGCAGAGAATGTAACACATCTACATGTATAGGAAGAAGTGTGAACACATCAGCTCCAATTTACTTTTCTTTAGAATTAAATTATTGACTTGTCTAGGCAAATAACTGCTTTCCTTGGGCTATAAAGTTGGATTTTAATGGAATCTACATGCTAAAAACTTCTACAAACACAAATGTTCTTGATAAATAAGTTGCTTCCGTCCTTGGTGGTGTTTCATTAGTTACAAACTAATTTTAAAGAAATGAAAGCCACAGTTAAAAAACAAATGAGATGGTGACAAATATTTCAGTGTTCTAAAAATTTCCCAGGTATTTCCCTTTAATTGCCCTTAATAGTACACAATCAAACAGCAAAGACTCTCCAAATATTGGCTTTTTCACACTAACCCTACTTCTCACAGAACATAGTTGTTTTGACATTTTTATACATTTCAGCTTACTATTATTAGTGTATATATTTTAGTGGTTTCCTCAGTATTGGCAAAGGAGTTACATCAATATTGAGTGATATGGTAAAGTGATAGTCAAAAGAATGGACATTATGTAGTCAGGGATCATATCTATGATCTTGGTATTGTTACCTATTTATGACAGATCCCATATGTCCCCATGTAGAAATGTAGATATAATGTCTGTCCAGGCTTCCTTTTTTATGAGGAAAATACTACTTTAAAACATAGTTTTGCTATTTATTTATTTATTTATTCATTTTAGAGAGAAGAGAGAGACAGAGAGAGAACAAGAGGAGGAGCAGGGAGCATCAATTCCCATATGTACCTTGACCAGACAAGTGCAGGGTTTCAAACCGGAGACCTCAGCGTTCCAGGTCAATGCTTTATCCACTGCACCACCACAGGTCAGGTCCATAAATTTGCTATTTATCACTTTCCTCTACCTTGAAATATCTGAGGTAAAAACTAGTCTTTGCTGGAAAAACAAACTATGTTGCTTACAAGAATATAGACCAAATACAAACTAAAGTTCTTAGTTGTTGTCTCTCGCATTGCTTCTATTTTGATGCCTCATATTTTCTCTCCTTTTAAATCATACAATTAATAAAAAAGAAAGAATGTAAAACACAATACCTAGTAAAGGTACACAAACTTATAGCTTTGTTTCTTTTCAGTTATAACTTTTAGATTAATATTCATATATTCCCGTATACAGTATAAAGGTGTTATCAGTCAAGGAACTCTGGTGCTAATAAGTGCTTCTTATATCCAATATAATGCCATATTTTGTAAACAACATCTGGCAATTTAATTGCTTTTAAATTTTTTTATTTTTTTAATTTGAAAAGTGATAAATGCTCATTTTGGAAATATGAAAAATTTTTTAACTTAAAAGACTTATAATTCTATCACTCTAAAATGGTCACTGTTAATGCTTTGATGTACTACCCTCAAGCTTTTGTTTCTACTCACATATACAAATTGAGATCATATTGCGCATAATTATTGTATATAACTTGCTATTTTCACTTAACAATGTATCACAAGAGTTTTTGATTCTCATCTGAGCTTCAACAATCATCAACATTTTGTCAATATTATTTCATCTATTCCTCCACTAACATTGGATGGGCAGTGATAAGCATCAAAATGTTTGAGAACAAATTTCAGATACCTTGTTAATTTACCTGTAAATATTTAAGAACATAGCTCTAAGAATTGAGATTTTTTTAAAAACCTAACCACAATCCCATTGATACCCTACCAAAATTAATACATAATTAACACATTATAATCCATTAATATCAACTAACATACAGTCCATGATAAATGGTTTTTGTTTTTTTGTCTTCCAAATTGCCTCTTGTTGATTTGTCTCCCAGGACTCTTTAATATATAATAATGCATTCTTCTTTATTTTTCTCTATGACATTTATTTATTGTAAAGAATAAGTACTGAGTCATTTGTTCTGTAGACTTTCTCACATTGTGAATTTTTATAATTGCCTCTTTATAATTCCATATAACTTGTTTTCCTAAACCCTGTGCTTCCTATAAAGTGGTAATTGGACTTAGGACAGTCTTTTCCAAAGAATTTTCTGCAATGATGTAGATGTTCTATATCTGTTCAAAATGTTAGCCACAGCTACATGTGACTATTGAATACTTCAAATTTGGGTAGATTGAACTTTAATTCAAATTTAATTTTAAATAGACATGTGGCTAGTGATAACCATATTGCATTTTAGAGGAAGGTCTTGAAATATATATATATATATATATATATATATATATATATATATATATATATATATATATATATATATATAATATTTTCCAAACAGCCATTCTAATAGGCATGAAGTGATATCTCATTATAGTATTGGTTTGTGTTTTCATAATAACAAATTTTGTTGAGCATCTTATCATCTTATCATGATTCTTATTAGCCATTGTGTATTTTCCTTTTTTTGGGAGAAATGTTTATTTCAACTGCTTTGTCCATTTTAAAATTGGGTTCTTTTTTGTTTTGAGTTTGAGGAGTTCTTTACATATATGAATATTAATCTCTTATTAGATATATGATTTATAAAAATTTCCCATTCTATTGTCACCTTTCTTTTGACTGTTGATATGGTTGATTTTGTGAACTAAAGTTTCAAATTCTTATGAAGTTTAGTTTGTTTTTTCTTTCATTGCCTGTTAATTGGGTTTCATATCTATGAAATCTAATGTCATGAAGTCTTCCTTTATGTTTCTAAGAGTTTTATAGTTTTAACTCTTACGTTTGTTCATCCATTTTGAGTTAATTTTTATATATGGTCTTAGGTTAAGGGGTTGGATTTATTCTTTTGCATGTGGATATTGAGTTTTCCCAGCACCATTTGTTGAAAAGACTGTATTTTCTGTAGGGTATTTCTGGGCTCTCAGTTCTATTACACTGGTTTATATGTCTGCATTTTTGCCAGTATCACACTGTTTTGTTGACTATAGCTTTAAAGCACAGCCCATTTCTACTAGACTCACCTAGTGTCTCAAGTGATTATCTCTGGCTGAGGTAGTATTTATCAGGATTTTCCAGTGTAAAGTTACTCCCTCTACTCTATGCTATAGTTCTTAGAAGAAGGTCACTATGCCTAGCCTACATTTAAGAAGTGGAGAGTCCTCAAGTTCTCTACTTGAGGACCATGCATCTACATAAATTATTTGGAATTCTTTTGAATGTGAGGATTGTCTTCATCTTATTTATTTACCCAATCATTTATTTATATCAATATAAACTCATGGATATTTATTTTACACCTTTGTTTAAATTCCAGTTCTCCTTCCTTCCTTCCTTCCTTCCTTCCTTCTTTTTTCTTTCCTTCCTCCCTTTCTCCTTCCCTCCCTCTTTCTTTTTTCTTTATTTTTTTCCTTTCTGTTTCTTTTTCTATCTCAAAATATTTCAGCTTTGGCCATTGGGAATGCTTTCAGTTGGCTCCTATGTCTCATCATTTCATGTTTTATTTTCTTTTAGTATTTTTGTATTTCCTGATGCTATAAGACACTCCAGGCTCATCTTGCATACTCCATGCCCCAGTCCTAGCACCCACCATTTCTCCAAGGATTTCTGGTTCCTTTTATTAGAGAAACAAAGATCTGGAGATGAAAGTGTGCTCACTGCTCAGTGCCTGAGATTACAGAGCAAGGAAATACTGTATATATGCCTCAGATGATAGAGAAATGAAATACATGTGTATATTCTAACACATGTGTATACATATATATATACAAACATTCCAATGTATTAATATTAAGATAACCATGAGTTCATACTCATGTATCTAACTCTAATCAATTAGCACATGGATTATTCCAGCCTTCTCTCCTTGGTTATCTGTAAATTCTCACTCCTGAGGTATCTTTATGATGTGTCACCTACTCCAGGTTCATGATGGAGTCACATCTGGTCTCTATCCTAATGCTGCTACCTACCATATGTCAAAGTGAAATCACAATGACTTTCTTGATTTATGACTTGGTATAGTCACTGCTCAAACCCTGAGCTGTTGGTACAGCTGCTTTCACAACACACCGATTATTAGTGTTAGGTGGATTCCATGTGGTGTGTTTTCAGCTTCTCAAGTATTGTCTCCAGCCCCCAAAGAATATTGATAATGTTTTGTTAGGATGTACTGTTTTGACTTCTGTGACATTAATTTTTTAGGAAAAATTGTTTCTTTGTGTCTTACCTTTTGTTCAACCTGTGGTTGAAAGGTTAGATACCAGTGATCATATTTTTATCATAACCAAAGGCTACATATATCATATATGTCATTAGGCTTAAAGCATAATGAATTCAGGTAATATTCTTTGTCTACAAGTGTCCAGGCACATGTTCCCTCTGGAATGGGCTATGTTAAGGGATTAAGAATGCAGAAAGGATCTCTTCTATAATGACTAAGCTTAAAATAATCCAAAGTAAAAGGCAAATATGTACCATTGAAATATTAGTTCATTGACCTTGTAAATGGGATAACAAGGTTGAATACAGTCCAGATTTATTCTGGGAAGCTACATTCAAAATTTTAAATTCAATTTCTACTTAATAAAGAAAAAAATGCATGTGAGAAATGGTTCTACTTTCAATTTACATTATTAGGTGGATTTTTAGTTATTGTGGTTTTTTTCTTTATTATTTGCCTCTCAGCCCATAAATCACAGCAGCAACCATCTTCCTACTTCGTAATTGTTTTTCTTTTATGTCTCAGCATATATTACTTTTACCACATTTTCCTCATGCTTCTCTCATATAGCTCTAGCCCTACTTCACCTGTATCCCTACTTCATCATTTTCTAGTCTTTTAATGAAGAGTACCTTTCTTCTCTTTCATCAGAATTCATTCTACTTTCTAAGTAAAAACAACTCTTACAGCCTTAAGGTGCAAGTGGCTAAGTACTTGCCATTCCTACTGACGTACTTCATTTGGAAAAATTTTATGCTCCCTAATCTTCTGCTTTGTTGCAACATACCATGTGGTTTTTGCTAATGTTGAAAGCAACAATGTGTTTTTTATCTAATTTACTAATGTGAAACAGCTTTCTTCTGAATCACTTTGTGTAACCATTGACAACCAGGGCTTTGGCTCATGTGAAGTGAGTGCGTAGGATCAGGAAATAAAACTTTCTGGTATCTAACTACCCCAATTTAATCTTTATCAATCTTGTGAATTAGCAAGTAGTAATCTATGCTATATCAGTAAATGTTTGTAAACAATTATGTGGTTTCTTTGAATGTTTATCATCCAAAAGCCATGTCATTGAGTTCAACCAGGGTTTTATTATATCTCTTACTTTTTTATTGGATTATTTTAAAACTGTGTACACAGAGCAAGTAGTTGTTCGACCCATTCTTCACATATTCCATATCACTCTCATTCTAACAACTGGCATTACCTGCTATTTACCTTACACTCATTTTTCCCCTCTAGATCTATGCTCTTATGCTTCTTTCCAGGAGAGAGGTACCTTACATTCTAAGTGAATCCCTTTTGATTCACTCTTTCTGTTATGATGCCCCCATTCCTTTGGGGGCATATATAGCATTTCTCTATCCTTTTTTTCTGCTTTGAAAGAATATCAAGTCTCCCCTGGCTTGGGAAAACAAAAATAAAAACAGAAACCCAATACAGCTAGTGCTCAACTTACGACCACGATTGGTTCCGACAGACCAGTTGTAACATGATTTGGTCATAAGTTGAGAGGCTATATGTACAGTACTGTGAAATGATGTTATAAAAATCTTTAAGTCATATTTTATCATAATTTTTTTTCATTATTATTATATATTATAATTTTCTTTGTTCATTTTATGCCATTTGTATCATCTCTACACCATTTTGTTTCTTATTTTTACATTTGTCAGGTTTAAGTAAAACACTGCATTACCAGTAAAACTGGTTTAATATTTGCAAAACATACAAAATTACAAAATACAGGTGCATACAAAAACTGCTCCAGACGTGGACCAGTCATGGCTAGCAATAGTGGCTGTAAAGTTGAACGGTCATAAGTTGCATAGGTCGTAAGTTGCATAGGTTGTAAGTCGATCAATACCTGTAGCGTGACAATTGTGAACTTTTAGGCTACCATCTTATTTTCTGTGTGTTCATTGCCAGTTTCTATTCCTCACCACACATTATTAGTATCCTGAAATCTGGCTTCTCTCTCCATTACTAGATTGGCAATGCTTCTGCAGAAGTCACCAATAGTCTCATCATCAATTTCATGACATCTTCACTGCTTATTATCTTTGTCTTGACATTGTCAGTGCGAGCTTCCTTTGAAACTCATATCTTGGTTGGTTTCCATGGCACAATAATGCAGTGTTCCATTCATTGTGTCCCCTTTGTAAATTTCTTTTTTTAAAATTTCCATACTATGGCTAGTCACAAAATTAGCTTTCATTAATTCTGTTCTCCTTTGTCTATACTTTTTCCCTACATTAAAATTCACTCACATCAGCAATTAAACCATGAGGATGATTTAAGGTCTATATCTGTAGTCAAACTATCTCCTGAATTCCAGTCCCAGATGATCTACTGGTCATTTTCACTTAATTGTACCCCTTGACCTCCTCAAACTCAGAATGTCTCAATTAGAATTTATTTTCTTCCCTTAGTCCTTAACTGGCTCATCTTCCTATGTCTATATTTCTATCAGTATTTTTTTTATCAATTGCCAGGTGCACAGTTTATCCAACACCTCAGATATTTGTGCATCTCCATTTATCTCTCTGCCCATATCAATCCAGTCACATGACTTCCACTAGAATTTACAAATTGGCTCCCATGCCTGGGTTATTGGTATAGACAACCACGCAAGCACCCCTGTCTCCCACTTCTCTCTATATTGAAATGTAATTGCAAACTGAGACAATTTGAATTTTCTTAAGATAATACTTTATCCCAGAACTAGGTCTTTCAAAAAGAATGCATGGCTTCTTTATTGCCTGTTCAGAAGAGACCTACGTATGAAGGACCTTAAATGACAAGATAAAAATATTGGAAGACTTTTAAGGAATTTTAATTGGGAAGTTATGTATAAAGATAATAAAGAAAATTAATTTGTTCTCATTATATTGAGGTGGACAGGTTTGTGGAGTTGAAACTGCAGACAGGAATACCACTTCGGGGGTTTTGCAAAGTTGTCAAATGAAATGATGGATAAGAAATTCAAATGACAATGTGGGATGATCAACGTAAGGAAGGCTGGAAGGAGAATCATCAAGTGTTGGGGACTGACTGATTGGTGTGGGGGTGAGGGAAGGGAAACACTAGGAATAGTTGCTAGTTTCAAGAGCGGTGATTTGTAGCATTGTGGGAAATTAAATTTATAAGAAAGTAGAAAAACAGAACTGTGCAGCGATAGAGAAAGCTTGTGATTTCCATTTAAAATATAGTGTTAATGATATGTAAATATATGTCAGACAGAAAACTTAAGATATGTCAGGATTTTTAAACATAGGATATCTTCTCTGAAGAATTTTCTTGTTTTTTCCTGATAGAAGACATCATAGAGCCACATACGAGCAATGGTCCTTCCTGCCTACAAGGGTAACCAGCGTCTTCAGGGTAAATAGGGACTACATATTTCAATCATGCATCAGGTTCAGAAAGAGTAATCACAGATATTACTAAATTATGAAAATTATGATAAGTCTGAAAAAGATTCCCTTACACATGACAGTATTCCTATCTTGTTTCTTTTGGAATAAATCAAGGAGGTACAGAAAAGAGATAACTTGTTCATTTATTCTCATTATTAATGTTCCAAGAAAAGTCAGTCAATATTTTTTTTTTATGATGTTCACACTCCTCATCCTTTCTACCCACTAATTCATTCATTATTCCTCTTGTTCAGTTTGACTTCATTTTGGGTACAGACTAAGAATTTCAATCATGATATTGTTGTTGTTGTAAAGCAATGCTTTTGTTAAGGAATATGCACAAATATGTGTGCGCGCACGCACGCGCGCACACACTCACACACACACACACACACAGATCTCCATCACTTCCAGATGCAGAGCTGTCACTCAGCTTTAGGTACTAGCTTAAAAAGTATTTGTTGTGTCAAAAGTAAAATTTAAACCATTTCATACTTTCCTAGCTCAATCAGACTAGTTCTTATGTAGGCCATCAGACCATTTCAGCCCAAATTCTAGACAAAAAAAAAAACACCTGTTACAAATCTGATACAAGATCATGAAAGAAATTTAGAGTAGATGGAAAGAAAGTGAGAGCCAGGGTTAAGAGTCTTATGCAGTATGAACCATGCCACTGTCCAGGGAACTTACAAGCAGAAACCTGTGTTTTACACCTGAGTCCCCTGAGGCTGGTCTTCCAACCTAGGACACAATCTCCAGGGTGGACTGAGACTCATACACATAACTCTAGACCCAAACATATTCACCTCTAGGATCCCCTTGTGGGGAGCAAAACTTTGAAGGTTTTCAATGACCTAAAGAGCTTCACCTTTTTGGTCGCTATCCCATTTGCCCAACATCAAAGAAATGTCACAGAGAGTCATTTGGATAGTTATCATGTGCACATGCCTGTAGATATAGATGCATGTGTGATCCCACACCTGTCATATACTATTTTCCATCTGCTTCTAGTAGTAGCCTTACTTCTCTATTATTTTTATAGTCTGCTTTCTAACTATGGAGAGATAGAGCCCTTTGCATCTTATTGTACACTAAGGAAAAAGATGAAAGAATTAATATGGCTTACCAGAAGTTGAACTTCAATCTACACATATTTACCCAAATTTCCAAAGAGGAAAAAACATTCTGGAAATGTAACCAGTGTCATTTTTTTTAAATAAAGTACAACTCTTCCTATAGCTTTAGGCCTGCCTTCAGCAAGAATGAATATTATGCATCCTTTGAACCTCCCAAAACTTATCCCTGTCAAACTTACCTATTTATTGTTCCACCTCTCCGACTCCAACAAATCTAGTAATATAATAAGCCTAAGATATTAATAGCTGAAAATTATTTTATATTTATTCTTTCAAACTTTATTTCCCAATTTTAATAGAAGATCTTATGTCTTAATGAGATGAGTAATGTAGTTGTTTGGATGATAACAAAAGATATTTAGGTGCAACAGCCTTGAACACCTTTACAATTTACTCAGATACTCATAAAATAGCTTAATAATATTATCAACCTCATTAAAGAATGATCTTTTGGTTTCATTGATTCTTTTTCTATTTTGTTTCTGTTTTCTATTTAATTGATATCTGTTCTGTTCTTTAAATATAGATGGCCTCCTCACAAATGTATAAATGAAGTCTTATATTTGAAATTCAATAATTGCCTTAAATTATTCTGCTCTCTAGTTCTTGGCTACAGTCTGATGTGAAATATAAACACAAATATGAATATAAATATGTATACAGTTTCATAGATAAAACAGCATTGGAGCAACTACACTCTTCAGCCTCTTTAGTGCCAGTCAATCTCCTCTATTTACCTTTTCCTCTAACAAACCAGGCAGCTTTCAAATATTTCCATAAAAGACAAAAGGCTATCTTACCTCTTTTCCCAGAGGTTACACAAAAACGATGTCATTGTACTCAGTTAAGAACATGAGTTTCTGCACATTCTTTCTTGAGCCTGTGTTACTGACAGAGTGAAATCTACAGCATAAGTGAAGGTAACGTGGAGTAAGTATGGTCTTACCTCACTCTTTGACAGCCACCAAGATTTGAAGATACAACAAGGCCTATTCAGGGGTAAGTTGTTCCTCATTTTAAATTAAGCTGCAGGTCTCTCTTTCCCTTAAAGTTGAATGAACAAAAAAGTTGACACTTCACGTTATTTCTCAGCAGCTTTTTAAAAAATATAACAAGATTTTATTTATTGATTTTAGAGAGAGAGGAATGAGAGAGAAAGGAGGGGAGGGAGGAAAAGGAAGCATCAACTCAGAGTAGTTGCTTTCGCATGTGCCTTGACTGGGCAAGCCTAGGGTTTTGAACTGGTGACTTCAGCATTCCAGGTTGATACTTTATCCACCACATCATCAGAGGGCAAGCTATCTCTCAGAGATTTTTAAAAACAAACACTAATTACATACATAATATGTGTGAGGTATAGCCCAATAATATGCATTATTTCCTCTCAAGTTTACAACTTTGGCTGGGGGTGATGGAGTCATCAGAATGCACTTTTCATTGTCAAGGCCCTTTGTGATCTCAGTAATTGAAAAGAAAAAGACCAATGTACCTGAAAATAACTGGGAAGGCTTTACTTCTTGTGAATAGCTAAAGAACCACCTAGAGGCTATTAATGCCATAGGTTTTAATAAGACTGGAAACCACAAAACCCCTTTGGGTAGCAGAGTATTACTCAGGACTTTTGTTCTAATTGTAATTACTGATATAATGAATTCATTCTTTTTTCATATTTATTATGTCTCTTTATTCCCTTCATTTGACACGGTAATGATCAAGTTTTTTGTCTGCCTTTGGTGAGCTGCACCTTCACAATGATGAATCTATTGTAAACTTATTTTTATTTATCATACTCATCAATGTGAAGTTTATGTCACTCCCCAATTGGAGAAAACAACCATTTTCCATGTGCCCCATTGCTCTGTTCTGTCTTTGGAAAACTGCTCTCAGATTCATATTGGAACTTCTCACGCTGTCCTCCATGACTTAATCACTTTTCAGGACTGCATTTCATGCAATACCCTTCAATATATTTATTATAATTCACCAGTTTTAGAACTGTACTTATCTACTTTTAAAAAGCTTTACTTCTTCTATAACCCTGGTAACATCTAGTATTCTATATGTTCTTTTGAGCAAATCTTGTTTGTCATAGCATCCTTGTCTATCATTGTGACTTTATGTTCTTAATGTCCTGGGCAGTTGAAAACCCTGTCATCTCTTTCAGATCATTCTCTTCTCCAGCCCTTTCTCAAGTTCTCAAAATGGTAACACTTTTCTTTGTCTTTAAGGTGGCTATGTCTAAGGGAATGCCTGGTTATCAGGGTTACAGGGATGTCCCAACACATGATTTTACAAATGCTTCTGTCCACTGCCCCAGGAAGTTCACTGACTCAAGACCCCTTACAGCTTGATTTCTCAGCTTGAAATCCTGATCTGTGAGTCACCTTAAATTCAAACTTTACACCTTCACATGTGGTTTTAACTCCAAGGGCAATTTTATATTTTTAATCCCTAACTTTAAGTAAAAGCACAAATTTTGATTCCCTCATATATAGTTTTTATATTTTATATATGATAAAGTTTTGTATTGATATTATGTTCATTTATTTCAGAGGCTGGGAGATAGTGAGACAGACTCCTAAATGTGCCCCAACTAGGATCCATCCAGTAACCCCAGTCTGGGGTTGATGCTCAAGTTGAGCTATTTTTAGTGCCTGAGGTTGATGCTGGGACCAACCCAGCTATCCTCAGCACCAGGGGTCAGTGCTGGAACCAATCAAGCCACTGGCTGAGAGGGAGTGGAAGAGAGGGGGAAAGAAGCAGATCATCACTTCGACTGGAAATCAAACCCAGTATGGCCATATGCCTAGCCGAGGCTCTATCCACTGAGCGAACCAGCCAGGACAATATTTTATATTATTTTATATTATATCTAAATCCTATCTAGAAAGTGGCACCAATTTTAAGATTATTGAAGAAATATCCAGTCCAGCTCATTGCCCTGGTGAACTTAAACCATTGTCATTAAAATCTTAGACCTGGGTCTTTAAAGCCTATTTTCATATCTAGTACTCTCATGGGTCATGGTACCTTTCTTAGTCTGTGAGCCTAGTAACTTGATTTTCACATCCTCTTTATTTCTATTACATGGGCTTTTTTCTTTTCTTTCCTTTTTTGAGCTTAGCATATGTAGAAAGCAATTATGGTTAATATATTTTATTTACCATTTCCATGTGTTTGGAGTGAGAAGAGAGTCAGTTGTAAGCAAAATACGACCTGTTCTTAAATTCTTATTTCTTAACATAGTCACACACTGTTTTGTGCCTTACCTTTTTCATGCAATAATCAATCTTGTAATGATTTCATTACAATAACTATAAATACTTTTTGTCTTTTTAATGGCTGTATAATATGCCAATGTAATAATTCAAAATAATTCATATAACCAGACATGGGCTATGCCAACAACATTATTAAACAAAACAATGGTTCCTTTTTTAACTAAATGTGGAAAAAATACAACACAGTATATATATTTATAGCTCTTTTTTCTTTCTTATATATTGAATTTCTATGATTTGTATGATTTAGTAAACTAAGCTACTTTTTAAAGTAGTAAACATAATTTGTGTCAAAATAGTTTTCAGTAACTACTATGACTATATAGTAGTGCATTTTAGGAATATAAAAATGTATTTAACCTGACCAGGTGGTGGTACAGTGAATAGAGCATTGGTCTGGGACACAGAGGAATGAGGTTCAAAGCCCCGAGGTCACCCGCTTGAGCAAGGGCTCAACAGCTTGAGCTCTGGGTTGCTGGCTTGAGCGTGGGATCATAGACATGACTAATGGTCACTGGCTTGAGCACAAAGGTCTCTGGCTTGAACCCAAGTTCACTGGCTTGAGCATGGGGTTTTAGGCTCAGCTGGAGACCCCAGTCAAGGCACATATGAGAAAGCAATCAATGAACAACAAAGGTGCTTCAACAAAAAAAAATTGATGCTTCTCATCTCTCTTCCTGTCTGCCTGTTCCTATCTGTCCCTCTCTCTGTCTCTCTCTCTCTCTGTCTCTTTCACTAAAAAGAAAAATGTATTTTACCATATCATATTTAGATATTTAAGTTGTTCCAAACTACTCACTCATAAAATAATGTCATGATACACACTCTTATATGTATATATTTTTATCTTTTATAATTGTTAATTTAGAATTATTATAAATGACACTATTCAAAGGCATATATTTTTGACTTCTGATACATATTGTGAAATTGTCTTCTAAAATTGTATTACAAATTGCCTAAAATCCTTCTAAAAGAATATAAATGCCTATTTTGTCATATCATTTTCAATGTTTTAACATTTTTAAATTTTTGTAAAACTGTTGGCATTTTGTTGTTTTAATTTACATTGTTTTTAGTGATGCAAGGGAACTTTTATAGGCTTACTTTTATTTCTTCTGTAAATTGCCCATTTTTAAAATTGGAATATTCTTTGCCAGACTCATTATTTTGTTATCTATAAATGTCATATTTTCTAGAAGGTTGCATAGGTGTTTAAATATGAACATTTATATGCCTTATAACATCTTTCTTATTTTTGTTTTTATTTATTGATTTTAAAGCAAGAGGAAGGGAGAGAGAAACTTTGACCTATTGTTCCACTTATTTATATATTCATTGGTTGAATTATGCATGTATCCTGACTGGGGATCAAATCCGCAACCTTGGTGAACTGGGACAACAGGCTAACCCACTGAGCTACTGGACCAGAGCTATCTTTCTATTTTTTTCACATATGATTGACAGATGACTTGGCATAGAATTTTTAAGTTCTATTGTGAAGCTAGAAAAGTTCATCTATACTTGGGCCTTCCCACTTGTCAGGCAAAAATTTGGTCCCTGAATTTTCTCACAATACATCTATTTGCAGTTATAATCTTCCTTCAAGGCTTAAACTGCCTAGATGATTAATGTAATTTTCATTTCAATCATCACTCAGCTTGTGTAACTATGGATAAAGCCTAGAGTATGGGAAGACCAAACAAAGAAATCATCTCTGAGCAGTTTTCCTTCCATGATTGTTACCAAAAAAAGCTGTTGGGCTGGTGCTTAGATTTATTCCTGGATCTCCATGCTGTTACTCCCCTACCTTCATTAACATGGTGCTTTGTCTACCTATGTCATGATGTCCTCATGTACAACTGACTTTCTGTGGGCCATTACCATGGGAACCAGGATTCCTCACATGGGTACAATAGAATGCAACTTTTCCAAAGTGATAAATGGGATTTCATACCTTATACTCTCTAATATCAGCTTGTCCCAATGTCAGTGGGTATTATTTTTCCTCTTTACCCTAACATTGTACTGCTTTCTCTAGATGCTGAGAATCTTCGGCATAGAAATTACACTTTCCTTGTTTTCCCATCTTGGATACAGGTTTTTCATTCTTCACTCCTTTGGTCATTTGCTTGGAGATTTGAGAGAATGGAGTAGAATCCAGACAACTGTGAATTTTATCACCTCACTGAGAAGATTGGTCTTTGATTTTTTTGAAGGAAAGTAATGTGGTCAGATACCATGGTTATCAAACTTTGATGTGTATATAAATTACCAGGGTAACTGTGTACAATGGAGACACCAACATCACACCTCCAGATATTCAATTCAGGAACTCTTAAGATGTTTGAGATAATCTACATTTCTAATAAGTACCTCCTCTCCCAGGTGATTCTGATATAGGTCCCACCATACAATGAGAAATCTCAACGTTAAAAAAGAAAAAGAGTGAGTGAGAAAGAACTGAACCAGTTGTGTCTAAGTGTGGCCCCTAGACTGGTGAGTAGAGCCCATAGGTCAGCCTCACATGGGAACTTGTTTGGAAAGAAAAATTTGGGGCCCCAACAGGACTTACTGAGAAAGAAACTCTGGGGGTGGTGCCCAGCAATCTGCATTTTAACAAGCCCTCCAGGATCTTCTGATGCATCCTCCAGTTTGAGAGCTGCCGAACTAGTAGGTGAGTCAGAAACCCCACATTCTAATCTAAGCTCTGTCTCTAGCCAGCTCAGTGACCAGCCAAAAGTTTTTCACTCTCTTAGGGTTTCAACTTCTCTATTTATGATATAAGGATGAGAGGTTCTATCTCCAAGGCTTTTAAAGGCCTAATCTCAAACTATTGTATAGTACCTAGGTTATATTTTATATTTTTATAAAATAAATTGTATTTGGTTGAGCCTTGAGTACCATTATTTGCATTTCATAGGGATGCCCCAGGATCCAACAGCAAACATTTCCATGGAGCTAATCAATCAAGCCAAGAATTACCCAAAATATATGCACAAATGTTAACATGAAACCTGAGTGGATTGCCTATAAATCCTCTGAGTTGTCCATTGGTAAGTAGTTTTCTTCTCTTTTTTGTTTTTAAATATAAAAAGGCTAAGCTCCATGGGCATGTGGTTCACCCAGCTCATTTTCTTCATCTGGTTCATTTGATCTTAATTACCAAGACTAGTTCTTGAATTGCAGCAGCTTGTTTGAAGGAACATATGGCAGAAGGTGCTAAGCACAGGCAGCAGACAATGTGTTACTAAAAGGAGAAGACATTTTTCTTTACATAAGAAGCCATATGCAGTCCAAATATATCCATACTGTATTACTGAAGTGTGTATTTTAAAACTTCATCTATGATTTTTTTACAGGTATTAGTTTCATCCTTTGCATATTCAATATAGGGCCTGCAAAAACAGGCAAAGATTTTAAGAGTCTGTTTCAGAATATTCCCAGTCTGTTCTTTTCAGTAGCATTAACAGCCACCATCCATTGTCTCCTTTTGGGAGGTTTCACTGAAACTTAACACCCTCTTAGGCTGTCCTTCTCCCCACAGCATCTTCAGAATTCAAGTCTCAGAAGGTCTTGATGTCCAGATGCTCTTCTCTTGAATGCAACAAAACAGTGAAGTTGCCACAACCCTGCTTTATGAGACAAGGAAGCACAGTTTGCTCTTTCTTTCTGCCATGACTCCTTTGTCTCTCCTTGAGATACGGTCGGTCTCTGGAGCTTCCTTCCATGAATTAGAACACCTGTGAAGCATCAAAGCCACAGAATGTGGCCGTGTGCCAGCCATCTGGAGATGTCTTTTGCAAATTATCTTCATCACACACTTCTCCTTTGAAATCTTGTCTTAAACACTGCATGCCTTTCTCCTCACCTGGCTTCATTTACTGTCACCCTTTTTCAACAACAGACCTCTGAGAGCACACATGAGACACCTGGTCTTTCCTGAGATTCTTTCTTTATTTTATTTTCTTACAACAAATGCTCTGTCTCATCATCCTCAGAGTTTCAGATTCCCAAGTGTGGCACCTCCAAAATCTAATTGCTTGGCACCGCATTTCTGCCATCACAGTCTGTTGCCATGGAAAGTGTCACCAATTCCACATGATGTCTTCCCCGCCAGAAGGAGAGGACATACTGAGAGGGAGACAAAATTTGTTTAAGCATAAATATCTTTGCCATTTAGTAATGAGGCAAGAAACTATATGAAAAATAACAGAGGAAGTAGAAATTCCAATTTATATTATGCTTTGCTTTTGGGGCTCCTCTTTGGTGAAAGTCAGGTGCTCAACTTTCTCCAGGTCATCACATTATACAATTTCAGGATGATTATTTCTATGACTTTTGGGTTCATGGGGAATAATATTGGAGTTCAGAAGCACTTAGAGTTGGTAAAGCAGAATGTCCCTTCAAATACCACCTCTACCTTTTCATGTCGCTGTCAGGTGTTAGAAAGATGAACAGCAACTATCCTAAATAGAATTGCACATCTCAGCACAACCTTTCCAAGGAAGCAAGTTTACAGACAATTTAAGCTAGCTTCTCAATCCTGTACTTCTGCTAAGTCTCTGGCCTCCATATCTGTAGGGATAAACCCTCATAACAATGTCAACTGCTAAATTCATGGGGTTTATATGAACAGCTTTTGCAAGGGCCTTGCCAAAACTCAAAATCTGTTCTTATTGCATGCAGGTAACTAGTAAATGAAAAGTTGAGGACATTGGAAAATTATAATAGTTCTAGTGTAGTTTTTACTGTGACCTAATAGAAACTTGTAATTTGCTACTTAGGATTCTGGGTATAAAAACAAATTTGAATGTTTCTAAATCTTCTTTAAGTCCCTTTTCTGAATTCCTTTTTAAATAAAATTTTTAAGAAGAGAACAAACCTATTCTTTGCTAAATACTAGATACTCCAGATCCACTTCAGGAGCTTTGAGAAATTTCTGCAAATGGAATTGAATCAAAGATGGGACTATCCTGACCATTACTAACTGCATGAGAAGTAGCAACTTGCCTGAGAGGCCCTGTGGTAGCATTCCACTCCTACTCTTTAAGTTAAACAAGCAAAGACTACATGTGGGTGTGGGCTACAGGTGAGTTTGGAAGTTCCTTGCAGTCTCACCAGGCCTGGGTATGCAACAGGTACCAGTAGGCATACATAAGAGGAAACCCAAGAGATGGCTACTCAGTTTTGTCAGCAGTAGAGTTCCTACTAGAAAGCTATATGGGCTCTGAAAGAAGAAAGGAGATGAAGACTGTCAGCTACCACATCCAATATAGAAAAGAAAACTTTGGGCTGAGAAAGGAAATCTTGGTTTCAAATTTGTTCTCATTCCCCACTTTTCTCTACAAGTTGCTGGATATCTTAACCCTAACACAACAAACCAATGAACCCATAGCTCCTCTCTGCTGTAGTCTACCAAATATAGAGTACTCGAAAACAGATCTCAGAGACCATGTTGGTTGGCAATACTAATCACAGATATGTGTTTCACCAATGAGGATTAAAGAGAGTGGAAGATCGTAGGGTATGTGAAAAGGTACTCATGTTCGAAGACAAGGAATATGCTGAGGAATTCATAGAAATATCTTTTATGAAATCATTAACGGAGAGACCAGGAGAATTTAGGAACAGACAGACAGGAAGAGAGATGAGAATTTACATATTTTCTAATTAGCTTTCTCAAGACAGGCCAGGAGAACTTTTCACCTATTGCCAGGCAATGCAGAGGAGTGGTTATGATTCTGGGCTTTGACAAGTTTAAATCATAGCTTTGCTACTTATGAACTACTTATAATCATTGGTCAATTACTAAAACTATCTTGCTTTTCCCATTTGTAAAATGGAATAATATAGTATTTACTTATAGGGTTATTATGCATTTTAAATGAAATGAATCACATTTGCACTGGAAAATATATGTAGTACATATTAATGATGCAATAAAATAATCATTAGGAAACTAGAGCAGATAATCATAAATAATGCACAATCTTAAATCAGTAAAGACAACAGAAGATAAAAAATACATTACAGCTATATTTAAAAAATAAAGAAGCCTGACCAGGTGGTGGTGCAATGGATAGAGCATCGAACTGGGATACGGAGGACCCAGGTTTGAGGTTCTGAGGTCATCTGCTTGAGAGTGGGCTCACCAGCTTGAGTGAGGGGTCGCTGGCTTGAGCATGAGATCTAGATATGACCCTATGGTCTCTGGCTTGAGCCCAAGGTAGCTGGCTTCAGCAAGGAGTCACTCACTCTGATGCAACCCCCGGTCAAGACACATATGAGAAAGCAATCAATGAACAACAAAGGAGACTAAGGAACCACAGCGAAGAATTGATGCTTTCCATTTCTCTCCTTCCTGTCTGTCCCTCTCTCTGTCTTTGTCACAAAAAATAAATAAAAATAAAGAATAAAGCAGAAAACAATAGACTGAATACTAGTAAAGCAGAGTTGTGAATTAGATAAAAAGTGATAAAATACTTCTAGAAGCCAGAGGAAAAGAATAAACATAGGTAACTGATGAGTATATTTAAATAATCATGATAAAATATTATATAAATACAAATCTACCATACACTAACCATTCCAATGAAGAAAAATAACAAATAGGGAGAAAAAACTTGTCAAAGAGATTATAAAACAAAAATTTAATTTTGGATCAAGATGGCACAGTAACTTTATGTTAAGTGCACTCTATTTCCAAACACCAGTAGTAAATAGAGAGAAAATTAGTAAATATTAAAAAAAGAGAAAACAAAAAAAAATAGAAACAAAAACCTAAAAAATATCCAAATTAACACCAAATGGAATTGGAGTACTAAGTGGTAAGTAGGTTCCAGGTTAGAAGCAGGAAGTGGAAGGTGAGAGTTCAGATCCTGAAGTATAAAGGCAAACACATATATTCCACTCAAGATGGAGAACATCCATCCTTTTGACCCATTTTATTGTACCAACATACACACATCAGTAACAACAATAAGATAAACAGATTAAATAAATCTGCCTAAAGACATAGATTCTCAGGAAAGATTTAAAAGCAAAAGTTATCTTCTGTCCTAAATAGATACACCTAAAAGAAAATCACAGCTAAGGCCTGGTTGGATAGCTCAGTTGGTTAGAGCTTTGCCCTGAAACACCAAGGTTGTGGGTTCAATCCCTGGGAAAGGCACATACAAGAGTTAACCAATGAACACATAGATAAGTGAAACAACAAATTGATGTTTCTCTCTCTCTCATTCTTCTCTCTCTAAAATAAAATTTAAAAATACATACCTTTTGGAGAAAATAAAAACCACAGATAAAAGTTTAAATACATAAAAATTGATAAGACAGGACAGTCATTCCTTACCATTTAATTGTTTAAATCTTCTGATAAGATATACAACTGAAAAATAACAATATGTCAAATAAAGTTTGACAACAACTATTTAAAGTTGTATTGTTTTGTTCTCAAATATCCCTAGAATTAAAAGAAAAACCTAGACGTGGCTATCTTGTTTTCCTCATTCTAAAATGTGAATAATACACAGTACATACTTTAGAGAGTTATTCTGAGAGGTTAGATGAGTTTGTATAAGTAAAGTGTATAGAACAGTGTCTAGCACATAGTAAGAATTGTGTAAGGACTAGCTCCTTAACAATATTACTGTTGAAGGTTACCATGTCTATTATAAGGAGCTCTACTTCTTGCTACAAAACCTAAAGGAGCTCTAACAGCTGTGTACCAGAAGACTTGTGAATGAATATTAATTGCAGTATTATTCATATTTGTAAGCAATGGAAAACTCCCTAAATGCCCATCAACATAAAACTGGTTGTAGTTTTTAATTTATTTTTAATTCTCAATATATGAAATGAGTTAAAATATAACTAGGACTTCTGGTTTCAACTCCAATATATAAAGATTTTAGAAGTTCATTATTTCCATCCTTACAAGAAAAAGTTGGAGAAACTAAAATTTAGTGACTTTTCTTTGATTCATCAGAAAACTGAGTTTGTAGGGCAAACTGATACATACAAATCTGAAAAGACAGGTGAATCCAGAATCAGAAGATGTTTCTAAAGATGTAACATATGCATAACTGCAATACTAAGTCTTAATTGGAAATGAAGCCAATGAAGCTTTAAAGTTGTAGGAACACTTACACACCATTGGGATGAATTGCTGAAGGCAAAACTTGACTAGCTAAAGTGTGAGAAACTCCTGGGAGGGGCAGTCTAAGAGAAACAACCACATTTTCTGAGCTTTTACTTCAGAAATGCCCTCAGATAGTGAAGATATTCACTATGCAGAACAGTGTACAATTGAAAACTTTGGAATCATTTATTTCTCGAATTTTCAATTTAATATTTTTGAACTGTTGATGGCTAAAGGTAACAAACTATAAAAAGTGAAAGTGACAATAAGGGCTGACTACTGTAACTGTATAAAACAATGAAAGTAATGATATGTTATGTTATTTCATTATATGGCTAAGTAAAATAAATGACAGAAATGTCACAAGAAACAGAAGAGAGGAATTAGGAATGTTCTATTATAAGGTACCTACTTGAAGCAGCAGAACAGTATCATTTGAGGGAGATCTTACATTAGATCAAATTAAATATCTTAAACACTAGGGAAATGACTGAAACATTTTTAATGTGATTGGTATGCTCAAAGAGTGGATAAAATAATGTCATAATTAATTCCATATAAAAAGCTCATATAAAACCAGAAAAGACAGCAAAAGAAGCCTCTAGCAATAAATACAAAATAATTACAAACATGATTGCTTTTTAATGATTAATTCAAATATATCAATAATCATTTTAAATACTAATAGTATAAATAGACAAAATAAAATGATTGTCAGGGTTGTTTAATTAAAAAAATAAGAATAAGTCATAACTCTATGATACTTTTTTAAGAAATCAACTTTAAATATAAACAGGTATAAAGCACAGGGAAAGCCTAACCTGTGGTGACACAGTGGATAAAGCATTAACCTGGAACACTGAGGTCGCCGGTTCAAAATCCTGGGCTAGCCCGGTCAAGGCACGTGTTGGAGTTGATGCTTCCTGATCCTTCCCCATTCTCTCTCTCTCTTCTCTAAAATGAATAAATAAAAATATTTTTTAAAAAAGCACAGGGAAAGAGAAAGATATATCATGTTATCAGTAATGAAAAGAAAGCTGGAGTAGCTATATTAATTTCTCACAAAGTAAATGTGACAATCCTAACTCTGTCTACACATAACAATAGAACATCAAAATAAGTGAACAAAAACTGATAGAACTGAAAGAGGAAAAAGACATATTCACTATAGTGGGAGACTTCAACACCTCCTCTCAGTAACTGATAGACTAAAAAGGGAGAAAACAAAATGAAGCTATACTTGACCTGATTAGTCAATTTAAACTAACAAGTTAAAATTCTCAGAGGGATGGCAGGATGGCAATGGAGTAGGAGGACGTACCAACTTCCAACTCCTGGAACCAAAATGGATTATAACTTAATTTTAAGAACCATCATCTGGATAAACCAACAGTGAACTAAACTAATTGGACTCTTCAACCAAGGAACACTGAAGAAGCCACATTGAGACTGGTAGGAAAAGTGAAAACGTGGAAAGGGCTGCCCAGCTCCCTGGAGTGAACAGCAGACTTGCGTGGCAGAAAGAGAGTTTAGCCGAGAGGGAGGGACATGGGTTCCAGGAAAAAAAGCCCCAGCCTGCAGCCCCAGAGCCAAGAAGAGGTGTTTAGACAGTATTGAGCTGTGAAACAAGTGAAAATACTGTTTGTGAGAAAGAGACAGTTTTCTCAGACTCAGGATTCTTCTTAAAGGGACAGCGCAGAAAACCCCATCACAACCACTCACCCGGGGCTCCGTGGGACGGAGACAGAGGAGTGGACCTGAGCAGCGGGAAGAAGTATGGAATGGAAGGCACAGAAAGAAACACTCTGAGGGACAGCCACCCTAACCCCTGGGCTGAGTCAGTTCCCAAATCGTAAACAAATATTTCCCCTAGAACTAGCAATACCAGCAAAGGGAGACAGGACACCAGCCAAAAAAGCTCTCTGTGGCACTTAGAGCAGAACTGCTTAGACCGAGCGAGCTTCCAAGACTACAGTATGGAGTGTTAGGGTCTGAGCTGCCGTGCCCCTACCCACACTGCTGAGGGCTTCCTGGAGGGATGGTGATGGCGGGACATGGACACGTAGTTCTGTCTGCGGGGGTGGAGACCAGCCAGAATGAGCTTGGTCTAGCCCAGCAGGGGCAGAGGGGATGCACGAAAGTGGTCTGGCAGCAGCTGCCCACCTGCAGCCCCACCTGCGGGGGAAAAGCAGGAGGCCAGGAATGGGCAGTGATCTGCCTCTGAGAAGGGGCTGTGTGCACGCAGCATCATCTTGCCTCCAAGGTTTGAGAGCCTGCACGTGCCGGCCCTTACTGCGGGGGCGGGGCTAAAGCCTGGGACAGGCAGAAGCTTGCAGCTGAGCGCACGCCAGCAGCCCCGCTTGGCCTGAGAAACCTCGGCTTGCGATCCTGCGCGAGCCAGTCTGATCACAGAGGCTGGGCAGAAGCCCAGGAACAGGAGGGGTCCGCAGCTGAGCAAAGGTGCTCACCCCTACCCTTGGTACTGAGGCTGGTGGCTTGAGTGCAGTACGCAACACCAGCTGTGGGGGTAAGGCTAAGGCCCAGACAGGCTGAGGCTTGTAGAGCTGGGCACGAGGACACAGCCCCTCCTGCGGAGGAGAGGCAGAAATCACAGCAACAGTCACAGTGGGCCAGCACCAGCAATGCCCATCTCAACCACACTAGGCAGCAACAGAGGGGATGGTGGGCCTACAGACAGACCACACCTAGGGAACACAGAGGCAACACCCATTGGACTCCAGTGGCCATACCCTTCTTGTACACGACAAGAAGGGCAGGCAGAGAAATGCAACCCAAATGAATCAAGAAAAATCCCCAGAGAAGGTCCTGAATGAACAAGATAAAACCAAATTACCAGATGCAGAGTTCAAAATAATGATACTTAGGATGTTCAAAGAGCTTGGAGCAACAATGGATAGACATTATGAACACTTAATAAAGAGATAACAAGCATAAAAAGGATATTTAAATAATGACAAAGAATCAGACAGAAATGACAAATACAGTATCAGAACTGAAGACCACAAATAAAGAAATTAAAAGCAGGATGGATGAAGCTGAGGATTGAATCAGTGAGTTAGAGAACAAAATGAACAAAGGCACAGAAGCAGGGCAGAAAAAGGAAAAGAGACTGAAAAAATCTGAGGAAACTCTAAGGGAGCTGTGTGACATCATGAAGAGAAATAACATCCGCATCACAGGAGTTCCCGAAGATGAAGAGAAAGAACAAGGAATAGAAACTTTGTTCAATCAAATCATAGCTGAAAACTTGCCTAAATTAAGGCTGGAAAACGTTTCACACATTCAAGAGGCACAGAGAACTCCATTAAAGAGAAACCCAAAAAAATCTACACCAAGACACATCATAGTTAAAATACCAAAGCTAAGGGATAAAGAGAAAATTTTTAAAGGTGCTACAGAAAAAAAGGCTATCACCTACAAAGGAGCCCCCATAAGGATGACATCCGACTTCTCAACAGAAACACTTGAGGCCAGAAAGGAATTGCAAGATATATTCCAAGTAATGCAGAACAAGAACCTACAACCAAGACTACTCTATCCAGTGAGGCTAATGTTTAGAATTGAAGGAGAAATAAAGAGCTTCCCAGACAAAAAAAACCCTCAAGGTATTCATTAAAACAAAACAAATTCTTCAGGAGATGCTAAGGGGCCTGTTGTGAACAGTTCAAAGGGAGGAAAGAATAGAGCAAAAGAAGAATACAGCTTTAAAAAATAAAATGGCAATAAACAACTACATATCAATAATAACCTTAAATGTAAATGGATTAAATGATCCCATCAAAAGACATAGGGTAGCTGCGTGGCTAAAGAAACAGGATCCATACATATGCTGTCTACAAGAGACAAACCTTAAAACAAAGATGCTCATAGACTGAAGGTAAAAGGATGGAAAAAAATATTTCATGGAAATGGAAATAAAAAAAAGCCAGGGTAGCAATACTTATATTTGACAAAATGGACTTTAAAACAAAGAATGTAGTAAGAGATAAAGAAGGACACTACATAATGATAAAGGGAACAATTCAACAGGAAGATATAACCAATATTAATATCTACGCACCAAACACAGGAGCCCTGACATACATAAAGCAGACTTTGATGGATATAAAGGGCGAGATTAACAGCAATACTATAATAGTAGGGGATTTCAATACGCCACTAACATCACTGGATAGATCGTCAAGAAAGAAAATTAATAAAGAAACAGCAGACTTAAAGGATACACTAAATTAACTCGATTTAATAGATATCTTCAGAACTTTTCACCCTAAAGCAGTAGAATATACATTCTTTTGAAGCGCTCATGGTACATTCTCTAGGATAGATCACATGTTAGGAAACAAAAGTGGTCTCAACAAATTTAAGAACATTGAAATCATATCAAGCATTTTCTCTGATCACAATAGCATGAAACTGACACAACAGAAAATCAAAGTATTGTAAGAAAATACTATGAAGAACTCTATGCCAAAAAATTAGACAACCTACGTGAAATGGACAAATTTCTTGAATCATATAATCTTCCAAAAATCAATCTGGAAGAATCAGAACACCTAAACGGACCAATTACAACAAATGATCTGGAAACAGTTATCAAGAAACTCCCAATCAAGGAAAGTCCTGGGCCTGATGGCTTCACAAGTGCATTGTACCAAAAATTTAATGAAGAACTAACTCCTATCCTTCTGAAGCTGTTTAAAAAATTCAAGAGAAAGGAAGACTTCCAAACTCCTTCTATGAGGCGAGCATAATTCTGATCCCAAAACCGGGCAAAGATAACACAAAGAAAGAAAATTATAGGCCAATATCCTTGATGAATTTAGATGCTAAAATTCTTAACAAAATATTAGCCAACTGGATCCAGCAATATATGGAAAAAATCATACACCATGATCAAGTGGGATTTATTCTAGAGAGGCAAGGCTGGTTCAATATTCGCAAATCAATCAATGTAATTCATCACATAAACAAAAGGAAGGAAAAAATCATATAATAATATCAATAGATGCAGAAAAAGCATTTGATAAAATCCAGCACCCATTCATGATTAAAACTCTCAGTAAAGTGGGAATACAGGGAACATACCTTAACATGAAAAAAGGCCATCTATGACAAAACCACAGCAAACATCATACTAAATGGGCAAAAATTAAGAGCAATCACCTTAAGATCAGGAACCAGAAAAGGGTGCCCCCTTTCACCACTCTTATTCAACATAGTTCTGAAAGTCCTAGCTACAGCAATCAGAGAAGAAGAAGAAATAAAAGGCATCCAAATTGGAAAAGAAGAAGTAAAACTGTCATTATTTGCAGATGATATGATATTGTATATAGAAAACCCTAAAGTCTCAGTCATAAAACTACTGGACCTTATAAATGAATTCAGCAAGGTGGCAGGATATTAAATTTAATACTCAGAAATCAGAGGCATTTTTATATACTAACAATGAACTGTCAGCAAAAGATATTAAGGAAACAATTCCCTTCACTATTGCAACCAAAAAAAATAAAGTACCTAGGAGTAAATTTAACCAAGGAGGTTAAGGACTTGTACTCGGAAAATTATAAAACATTGATAAAAGAAATCAAGGAAGATACAAACAAGTGGAAGCATATACCGTGCTCATGTTTAGGAAGAATAAACATCATTAAAATGTCTATATTTCCCAACGCAATTTATAAATTCATTTCAATACCAATTAAAATACCAATGACATACTTCAAAGATATAGAACACATATCCCAAAAATTTATTTGGAACCAAAAAAGAACACAAATAGCCTCAGCAATCTTAAAAAGAAAAAATAAAGCAGGAAGTATCACTCTTCCGGATATCAAGCTATACTACAAGGCCATTGTATTCAAGACAGTGTGGTACTGGCATAAGAACAGTCACATAGATCAATGGAACAGAACAGAGAACCCAGAAAAAACCTACACCCTTATGGACAACTGATATTTGACAAAGGAGGAAAGAGCATACAATGGAGTAAAGACAGCCTCTTTAGCAAATGGTGTTGGGAAAATTGGACATCTACCTGCAAAAAAAAATGAAACTAGACCATCAACTTACACCATTCACGAAAACAAGCTCAAAATGGATAAAAGACTTAAATGTAAGCCATGAAACCGTAAGCATCTTAGAAGAAAACATAGGCAGTAAGCTGTCCGACATCTCTCGCAGCAATGTATTTGCCGATTTATCTCCACGGGCAAATAAAATAAAAGGCAGGATAAACAAATGGGACTATATCAAACTAGAAAGTTTTTGCACAGCTAAAGACAATAAGAACAGAATAAAAAAACAAACCACACAATGGGAGAAAATATTTGACAATACGTCTGATAAGAGGTTAATAACGAAAATTTATAAAGAACTTATAAAACTCAACACCAGGAAGACAAACAATCCAATAAAAAATGGGCAAAAGAAATGAATATAAATTTCTCCAAAGAGGACATACAGATGGCCAATGGGCATATGAAAAAATGCTCAACATTACTAATCATTAGAGAAATGCAAATTAAAACCACAATGAGATATCACCTCACACCAGTCAGAATGGCGCTCATCAATAAAACAACACAGTATATGTGCTAGCAAGGATGTGGAGAAAAGGAACCCTTCTGCACTGCTGCTGGAAATGCAGACTGGTGCAGACACTGTGGAAAACAGTATGGAGATTACTCAAAAAATTAAAAATTGAACTGCCTTTTGACCCAGCTATCCCACTTTTAGGAATATACCCTAAGAACACCATAGCATTGTTCAAAAAGAGGAAATGCGCCCCCATGTTTGTGGCAGCATTGTTCACAATAGCGAAGATCTGGAACCAGCCCAAGTGTCCGTCAGAGGATGAGTGGATTAAAAAGCTTTGGTACATATATACTATGGAATACTACTCAGCCATAAGAAATGATGACATCGGATCATTTACAACAAAATGGATGGACCTTGACAACATTATTCAGAGTGAAATATGTAAAACAGAATAAAACCTTGAACTGCATGATTTCATATATACGGGGGACATTAAAAACAAGACTATTAGACATGAACAAGAGTGTGGTGGTTATGGGTGAGGGGAGGGAGGAGAGAGAGGAAGACGGGGGAGAGGAGGTGCACAAAGAAAACCAGATAGAAGGTGACAGAGGACATTTTGACTTTGGGTGATCGGTATGCAACATAATTGAATGACAAGATAACATGGAGATGTATTCTTTGAACATATGTACCCTGATTTATTAATGTCACCTCATTAAAATAAAAAAAAAATTTTAAGTTAAAATTCTTTTTTCAGTAAAAGCAACTAGACTTATTTAACTATATATATATATATATATATATATATATATATATGTATGTATGTATATTTAGATTATTACCACAATAAATGAGATATATATATTTATATATCTCAAATAATTTTGTTGTATACCTGAAACTAATAATGTCGTGTGTCAAATATATCTCAATAAAATAAATAATAGATAAAGAGTAAGCAAACTTCAAAAAATATGGTGGTGGTGGGCAGAATCAACATTTCTTTTTAAGTTCTCATGGACCAATCACCTAGACAGACCACAGAATACATCTTCACCTATTTAAAAGCTAGAACTGTACTATATGTTTTTAGATCACAATGTAGTTAAACTATCAACCAATAACAGAAGAATAGCTGGTACTTTTCCAAATATTTGGAAATTAAAGCATATACTTTAAAATAAGACATGGACTTAAGGCTCAAATGCAATTTTAAAATATTTTGAAATAAATGCAAATTACTAAATTTGTGGGATGCTATTTGCTTAGAAGAAATGTATAGCATTAAATACATTTATTAGAAAAGAACTGTCTAAAATCAGTAAGCTAAAAAATGTTAAAAAATAAAATAAAATCAATAAACTAAATTTTTACCACAGGAAATTATACCCACAAAATTGATAATTTAGATGAAATGGACCAATTCCGTGAGCCATGCAAACTACCAAAGCACACAAGGAGAAAGAAATAACATGAATATCTAAGGAAATTAAATCAATATATTTTAACCTTCAAAAAAAGGAAGGACTGGGCCCAAATGGCTACATAGGTGAATTCTACCAAGTATTTATAATAGAAAGTATACCAATTCTGCACAATATTTTTCAGAAAATAGAAGCAGGGGGAACATTTCTTAATTTATTCTCTTAGACCAGCATTTACATTGCTGGTAAAAATGTAATATGGTACTTGATCCAGTGATTCCACTCGTGTATTATTTCTAGAAGTGATGAAAACATATGACTCCAAAAATGCCTTTATAAGAATATTCATAGCAACTATATAAAAGTCAAAAGTTGAAAGGAGTCAAATGTTCATAGATAGGAAAATAAACAACGTGTGGCATCTTTATACAACAGGAGATATTTGGCATTAAAAGGGAGTAAACAACTTATATCCTCAACAACATGAATAAATCTCAAGATATGCGTTGAACGAAAGAAGCCAGACACAAAACAGTACACCATATAGAATTCCATTTATATGGAGTTTTAAAACAGACAAAAGGACTCTATAGTGAAATGACTCAGAAAAGTTTTGTGAGTGAGGATGGGTTGATTGGTTCATGGAAAATTTCTTGGATGATAGAAATATTCTCTATCTTAATAGGGGTTATATAAGTATATACACTTATCAAAATTCACTGAATTATACACTTATAATTTGTACATTTTACTGTATGTAGATATTACTTTTAGAAGAAACCTTAATAGAAGAAAAAGAAAAGAAAAAGAGAGATCCATGTCAATGTATCCATTTAGGTTCAGCCTTTGAAGTAATTACATTAAAACCATATGTTTATTGTCTCATTAATGTCATACTTGCTTTCAAACATGATTAATAATTAAGATAAGGGCCTGACCTGTGGTAGTGCAGTGGATAAAGCGTCGACCTGGGAACACTGAGGTCGCCAGTTCAAAACCCTGCACTGGTCTGGTCAAGGCACATATGGGAGTTGATGCTTCCAGCTCCTCCCCCCTTTCTCTCTTTCTCTTTCTCTCTCTCTCTCTCTCTCTCTCACACTCTGTGTCTCCTCTCTAAAATGAATAAAATAAAATAAAAAATTAAAAAAATTAAAAAATAATAATTAAGATAAGGTATAGACTAAAAGATTTAAAATTCAGTAACTAGCATTTTTGAGTGTTTGCTTATAAACCATTACTATAGCAAAACACCTATAAAATAAGAATTATTACCCCATTATACAGAAGAATAAATTAGGGCTTAGAAAGAAAAGATTTGTTCAGGATCACTCAGAAAGTAGATAGCTAGAATTCCTACTGACTACCAATACCTTCAGCTCTTGCCCTTCGCCAGGTTGGGGGAGGGGGGCGGGGTATGGGAGTCAAGGTCAATGTAACTGAATTCAACTCTGATTTGTCAGAAATCCAAGGCAAAAGGGACAAAAAATGAGAATTGTAGTTTTATTGCCCCATATAAGAAATTGTATAACCTTACCAGGAGGACCAAGCATTCTCCTGAAACTAAATTCAGAGTGTAGAACTTAGTTCACAAGTCCTTGTATAAGAGTGAGCCGTGAAACAATATCATGCACAGTGTATTAAGTAGCAGTTTTACAGAACATGCAGGCACGTCTTGATCTGACACTTTCTCACCCCAACGTTCCATAAAAACTGACAACCTACTGCAGCTGACTCACTCAGCTAATGACCTTGCTGTTGATACGGCCTTCCTAGGAGCTCAGTTCCAACAAACCCTGTTTCATTTATTATAGCCTGCATTAATCAGCCTATTAGCCATTATGCTAATTGGACTATTTGTTGGGAGTTCAATCTGATCTGCTCCTTAGGAAAATAAACATCTTGGTTTATCCATGACATGTGTTCTCAAGGAATGCTTCACTTAGCACCCAGCTGTAAATCTGAAGAAAATTGAGAAGAGAAATTTCCATAGACAAATGTTTTGGCTAACTCTCTCCTTTGGCATTTCAACTGAAATCTTCTCTTTAAAAAATATAGCTGCCACTTGAACCAAGATTTCTTTCACTTATTCCATTTCCAATTAGTGTTCGCTTTGCCTTGGCATCTCTGTTTTAGCAGCTGTAGTAGAATTATTGGGCCAAATGCTGCCTCCCTTTTTTTTGCCTACGTGCCACTTTACTGATATACACAGGCAGAGCATGAGTACGGGGGGGGGGGGGGGGGCAAAGCTGCTCAGAATATCGACTGTCCTATTCATTAATGCCTCAATGAGTCAATGACAACAGTAAAAGTCTATCAAAAGTTTTCTGAAGAACATATATAACCCTGCTTATGGCTTAAATGAATGATCTTACTTACAAGCAAAAGGGTTATTAAAAGCAATCACACAATTACAACTAAAGGGGGAGGATGTTTTTTTCTCTGCTCTCAGCATAGGAATCATATTTCATAATAAAAGTAATACTAATTTGCCTGACTAGGCAGTGGCTCAGTGAATAGAGCATCAGCCTGAGATGCAGAGGACACAGGCTAGAAACAGTAAGGTCCCTGGCTTGAGTGCGGATTCATAGACATGACCCCATGGTCACTGACTTGAACCCAAGGTCACTGGCTTGAGCAAGGGATCACTCGGTCTGCTGGAGTGTACTGGCCAAGGCACATGTGAGAAAGCAATCAATGAACAACTATGGTGTCGCAACTAAAGAATTCATGCTTCTCATCTCTCTCCCTTCTGGTCTGTCTGTCCCTGTCTTTTCTCACTCTCTCTCTCTCTCTCTCTTGCTAATAAATAGATGATAGATAGATAGATAGATGATAGATAGATAGATAGATAGAAGATAAAGTAGTCATAATTTAAAAAAATTTGAAGACTCCCTTTTAAAACGTTGAATCTATTTAGTAAGTATCTTGAATTAGAGCCTCAGTCCTCCAAATCACAGAGCAGAAATTATCCCCTTCTGCAGTGATGTTAGAAATATTTGCAATGACTAGATTTAGAAAAAGAAATGCAGTAATGATCTAAAGAGTAAGGGGCATGGCTTTAACCATTGGTCTGTCCCTCAGATGCATTCCTTCCCCACTTGAGTATGTGAGGCTCCTTTCAGAGGGTTGAGTTCATGACCTCAAAATCATCTTCCTCTCATCTTGGGTCGAGGAGAAATGGTAGTATTTTTTCTTTCTTAGGATGTGATGTTACACGAACATCTATAGTAAATAACCACAACCCTCCACTGCACTGTCCAACATGGTAGACACCAGCCTCATGTCATTTAATTAAAATTTAAAATTAAAAATGAAATCTATTCCTCAGTTATACTAACTACATTTTAAGTGCTTTGAGAGCAGAAAGAATGGAACATCCATCATTTCTGGAAGCCCTGTTAAACATCTTTACCTAATGGAAAAGGCTCCTGATGGCCTGGCTGCCAACCATTCTGGTGCTGTTAAATTCAGGGTTCCCTCATTATAGAAGACCTTGATACATGACAGAGACTTTTGATTTGACAGCAAAACCACTGATCTCAATTGGGATGAGCTCCTAATAGTCACAATATTAGCTAGACCATATGCCCCATCACATTGTAAAAGAGATGCAAACTAAAAACCTGAACCTTGAACACATACAACTCAAGACATTGGTTGTGCTCTGGCCTTTCTTCTCCATTCCCTTTGTCCATTCACCTATCTTCATCATACTCCCTCTTTCTGATTATCTTTTCCCTTGCCTGCTCATCAATGAAAGAACTCTTCTCATGCATGCCTCCGTAAATAAATGATTCAACATGAGAAGACTTGTTGCTAGGATTGAAGACAAAAGTTTAGACACCATAATTCTACTCTTGAATAATGTCTTTGCTTATTATTATTATAAAAAAATATGTCCATTTCCTTTCTGGGAACTAATGGTATCTACCAAGATACAGTGAAATTTTTGAGTCTGCTGCAATGTCTTGCCAGATGAATGAACTATAAGTGTCCAAGCTTATCAAAATGCTATTGTGATGTCAAGATAACCGCAAGACTGTTTCTGGAAAACCTAATTACAGTGGCTAGGAGGAGCGAAAAGGATAAAATGCTGTCCTTAAGTAAGATAAGCGAGTGGAACTTTACAAGTATATATTTCTGTCTTCCTTGTCTCCTCTGTTGCCAACAGGCAGCCAAGAAGCCAGCAGGGTTCTTTCAAAGGCTGTCTTTTCATTAGGACTTCAACGGCATTGGCAATGAAAGGTGAGAAAGAAGGGCATGCAAAATGGAGCCCAATGCCACCCAGGAACCAGGTTTATTATGCTGAGAACATACTTGTTGCTATGCTAATAGGACAGGATTATGTTTCTATTTAAAATTTTCCAGCACAAATGAGGCAGTATAGCAAGGCTGTTACATCATGTAGCTTTCTGAAAGGGCTGGTGGCTCCTGTCCATTTACACCTCCTCCTCTTACACATGGCCCCTTTCCTGGTGAGAAGATGCTTTTGCTTTTTACAAAGTGGTCCCATTTGCTTGGAAAACATCATGAGACTCAATTAGAATTTATAATAGACAGAATTTCATCAGGACTCCATAAAGGTAAAGATGTCTTGGCCATATTCCAAAACTGTTCAAGTCCTCATCCTTCTACCTCTCACTGGCCCATAGTTGTTTCATCAACCCCAGGAGGAAATAAAAAGGACCATTTCACATCATACTTGAAAGGTTTGGCTTAGGTTTTTGTTGTTTTCTTTTTCTTTATTTTGTTGTTCTTTTCTCCAAGTTAAATTGAGTTCCACTGTGTAGAAAGGAAATGAAGGTAAGCTAGAGAGAGTGAAAAAGGAAGAAAGGAAAAACTGGGTTTGAGAAGTTCATCATTTATTGAGAATAGGTTAAAAATAAAGAGTAAACACGAAGTACCTGAAACAAAGACTAACTCAAAACTAACATATACCTTTAGTCCTCTCAAATCTCTCTACTTGTCTTTTTCTTTTTTTTTTTTTTTTTTAGCAAGACTGAGAGAGACAGACAGACAGAACGGAAGGGAGATGAGGAGCATCAACCTGTAGTTGCACCACTTTCATTGTTCCTTGATTTCTTCTTCTTCTTATATGTGCCTTGATTGGGGGGCGGGGGTTCTAGCTAAGCCAGTAACCCCTTGCTCAAGCTAGTGACCTTGGGCTTCAAGTCAGCAACCTTTGGCCTCAAGCCACTGACTATGGTATGGGGTAATGTCTATGATTCCACACTCAAGCCAGCAACCCTGAGCTCAAGCTGGTGAGCCCACACTCAAGCCGCTGACCTCGGGATTTTGAACTTGGGAACTCAGCAACACAAGTTGATGTTCTAAACACTGTGCCGCCACTCCCTGTTCAGGCTGTCCACTTGTCTTAATAACTGTCATCATCCTAACATAAGCTAACATAACACAACTGGATTCCAGTCTTCTCGCAACCAGCTCAGCCACTGATTCAACTGCTCTTGCTCTGCTTCAATTAATTCATTCTTCTCTCTTCAGGCCAAGTGATACTTTACCTTCTGCATAAATCTCTTGAATAGTCTTCAGTTATTTTTAAAATAAAGGCAACCTTCTTTAACACAGCTTACTAGCTCTATAAATTCCAGCCTTGCCTGACCAGGCAGTGGCGCAGTGGATTGAGCGTCGGACTGGGATGCAAAAGACGCAGGTTTGAGACCCCGAGCTTGCCAGCTTGAGCATGGGCCCATCTGGCTTGAGCAAAAGCTCACCAGCTTGGACCCAAGGTCGCTGGCTCCAGCAAGGGGTGGCTTGGTCTGCTGAAGGCCCGTGGTCAAGGCACATGTGAGAAAGCAATCAATGAACAACTAAGGTGTTGCGACGGCAACGAAAAACTAATGATTGATGCTTCTCACCTCTCTTCCTTCCTGTCTGTCTGTCCCTGTCTATCCCTCTCTCTACTCTTTCTCTGTCCCTGTAAAAAAAAAAAAAAAAAATTCCAGCCTTGCCCTGCCTCTCTGAGAAGCTTCAGCGACTACCTCTGTCACAGGCTTTCTCAGCCCTGCCTTTTCTCAGGCTCTCAAGTATCATACTCCATTCAGTTTTAAGATTTTTGTACATGCCTATCTCTTCTATCTGGAATCCTCATTCTTTCTCTCTTTACTTTTTTAACTCTGATTCAACCTTAAAATCTCAGCCCAATAGATACTTTATCAGAGCCCTCACTAACCTAACAAGACAAAATCTTCTATTATATTCTATGTTTTCTTTGTATACTGACCTCACCTAATTGTTATCAAGGTTTTATTCTTGCATCCATTGTATACACATTTGATCAATGCTTCCTTCTTTCATCTCCACTAGCATCATAAGGTCAGAGAACATGTCTTTTGTGCATAGAATTATATTCTTAGGGTCTACCTAGCACATGACACTTAGTAGTACCTCAAAATATTTGAGAAAGTAGAGAAGAAAGAAAAAAGAAGGAAGGAAGAAAGGAAGGAAGAAAGGAAGGAAGGAAGGAAGGAAGGAAGGAAGGAAGGAAGGAAGGAAGGAAGAAGGAAGGAAATAGAAGAAAGGAAGGAAGGATGGAGAGAGGGTCAAGAGGAACATGTGAGTGACGGAGGAAGGGAGGGAGGGTAGGAACAGAAGGTGTGTGGGAGAAGGAATTCACCAGACATAATACAATATATTCCCTGAATGGATGGGATCCAGCCCGTGTCTCTGTTTTTTTGTTTGTTTGTTTGTTTGATTTTGTTCTGTGACAGAGAGGGAGACAGATAGTGACAGACAGGCAGGAAGGGAGACCATGACTCTGTAGTTCTTCTCTATAAATAATTATTGCTTAATCAAAAGGAGTTAGCAAAGATTAATTGACAGAGGAAAGTGGTGAGTATAGTAGGAAATGGCTTCTTGTGTACAGAAAAGGGCATATCTAAAAGAAGAGAACTGCACCCCTGAAGAGCATCAGGAGAGGTCTGGGCTGCATGTGGCTTTCCTTGATCTGGTGGAGTGTAGTACAGATGAGCCAGAGTGAATGTGTTCTAAGACACATGGCCAAAGACAGCTGGAAGACCTTTCCTTTGAAGAGGTAGATTTTTCTAAACTTGCTTTCATCAACATTGGAAACAAAAGGATGGACTATATACATGGACTCTGTCAAGTCCTCAGATCCCCAATTAAATCATTCAAATACTATGAGTGAGCTTACTTGATGAGACAGTTTGAAAGTGTTAAAAGGTATACCTTCTAAAAATTAGACAAAATATGATATTTATGCTATTGTTATTTTCCCAAGTAAGAAAATTTTTATATTTTTACTTTAGGAGGTGAGAGAGAAAGACATTGATATGTTGTTCCATTTATTATGCATTCTTTGGTTGTTTCTGCTGTATGCTTTGACCGGGGATTGAACCCACACCCTTGGTGTCTCAGGACCATGCTTTAACCAGTGGAGCTACTGGGCCAGGGCTCATATAGAGAAAATTTTAGCTCACTGAATAAGATAAATCATATATTAAAGAGCCTAATTCATTGCCTAGTATATTATTACATGGTAATTATTTAATCAGTATCCAGTCTGGTTCATGTTTTATAATTGTGGATAATAAAGGGGCTCTGTAATAAATCTGACTGAACGTTTAACCCTGTGAAGTGATAAAATCATAAATTCTTCACTAGGAAGGTCATGGTGGGTAGTCACACTCCAGGCCTATAAACAGGTTTATCTTTTTCTAAAGCAAGCCTTGTCCATTGTTCTTATGCATCTATGCTAATACACCTTTAAAATGCCAGAGAATCCCCTTTTTTAGACCCCTGGGAGGTATAATTTCCCTCAAGGGAGGACATAATATTGTTAACTATGCTGTACTCTGATTTCTTTCACCTTCATAATTATGATTATAATTGTAATCTTTCTTATACCTGCACCTTAATTTTAAACTGTGTAAAAAAAAAAGCCTATAAAACTGTCATTCTTAGACAGTTTCAATTTAAGACCTTGCTTCTTTCCATGCCATCAATTTGGCTCAAATAAACTCATAAAGTTTTTCTACAGGCCTGGACATTGCTTATGTTGACAAAATGGTATTTTGTTTGGTATTTGTTGAATGTAAATAATAGGTCCCAGAACATTAATGTAAGGTCAGCCTGATCTCCATTCAAACACAGAGTCTACTTTGTATCACTCACCGGGTATTTAGGATGCGTGCTCCTGTGCATACTTCCTTCATACACAGGCAGCTTCCATGACCCTGAGCTCCTAATAAGATGGATGTTAGCTTACAATACCTACAGGCTGTACTGAACATTATATTTCTTTATTGTCAAGTGTTGTTTCTAAAGTGTAGGAACCCTACAAAGATCAATAGTGTCTAAACACACAATACTAAATCCATTATTTATCTTTCTCATTGCAATCTATAGCTAAGGCAAAAAAAAAAAAGTGAACCTAGAAAACCACAGGTTTAAAAAATGAGTGCAATATGTTCCATTTAAATTCTAGCTTTCAGGTAAACCATACACATGGGTTTAGTGAATGATTTTATAAGTAAATTTGTCTAACTTTAAAAAGATTCATTTGTTTCTTATTGAATAATATTCAGCTATTTTATAAAAAATATGAAAAAATAAAGATGTGTAAATTTGTTTACATTATTCTGAAGTGGCTAATTATAGTACAAACACCATAATTTTGTATACTGGAATAGACAAAAAGTATCCTGAGAGACATGTTTAATCATTCGGATCTAGTAGTGCAGTGTTTATTCATTCACTTTTATCCCATTAGAGTGTAAATTAGATTTGATTTGCTTGCTCTGATTGGCTTAATTGCCCCAGTTACAGCTGAAGTACAAATAAAATTGTAATAAACTGAACAGATGTTTAACCTACTCTACCAAGACTTTAATAGTCAATTCCAATTGCAATTTACATTTAGCAACTTAACAAGACCCTTAGGAAATGGATTTTATTATTAAAACAAGCAGTTTGTTTCTATCTATGATAAAAACAAGACCATTGTGTCAATGGTCACATGCTTTGGCATATGTGATTCTTTTTTCTTGTATTTAATTTTGCTTATCTCTTATTAAGGAAAACACACACACACACATGAACGCATGGTATAGATGGTAATTTGCCACCTTAAAATAATGGCCATTACAGTGAAATTAATACTACAAGGGATATTTTCAGAATTATGAAATATTTTATAGAGACAAATCCCAGTACATTTTTTCACAAATATCATTATTAATAGCTTTTTTATAGCCAATAAGAGAAGCATCAATTAGAAAATGAATAACCACTTTCATTTTTCAGATTATGCATGCCATTCACTCACAACCTATGTGAAAATAAAAATATCTTTATAAAACATGACATGGCATAGCTCTGTCTTCTAAAATGTTGTCACTTTAATTTATTGACTCTGTTAAGATACTGCATAACTTAGCCGGCCCTGGCCAGTTGGCTCAGTGGATAGAGCATCACCCAGTGTATGGCCATCCTGGGTTTGATTCCCAGTTAGGACACACAAGAGAAGCAACCATCTGCTTTTCTTGCCCTTCTCTCCCTCTTCCCCTCTCTCAGACAGTAGCTCAAATGGTTTGAGAGTTGGTTGCAGGCACTGAGGATAGCTCAATTGGTCCGAGCGTCATCCTCAGGTGCTAAAAATAGCTTAGTTGATTAGAGTATTGGCCCTAGACCAGGGTTGCTGGGTAGATCCTGGTTGGGGTGCATACAGAAGTCTATCTCTGCTCCTCTCACTTAGAAAATAAATATACTGCACAACTTGTGTATGGTCTGTTCTTAAGAATGCAAGGCAGAAATTGGCACATGGCATCTCTCATGCTTCCTCAGAAAGGCATTAAGAATGGATTTTGTGTCCACTTCTATAATTTATAACAAGAACTCCCAAAGAGATTACCAGTTATTATATGCTAAGACCATGTTTAAGTAATACAAAAAGTTAGCTTACTGAAAAGATAAGCATGTCACATGCATAGAGAACTGTTGAATTAAAAACCAAACAGACATTAAGAATCAGCCAATCCTGGAGCCGGATCTCAAATGTACACAGTGATCATGGAAACAGCCAAAATTTGTGAAGTGAATACTTTAAAGAAATTTTTAATTAAAAAAATTTTTGTATATTAAATGACTACAACAAATATATGTAAACCAGGAACACCCTCAATTTATAGATTGCTGTGTACACTTTGACCTAGTCAATCCCAACATTTTAAAGCAGATGAAAGTGAGGCCCAAAACTTATTTGACAGTATGTTCAAGTAATCATTATATCTCAGTGGTAAACCAGAAACTAGAATTCCAGAAGACTACATTAAGAACCTCATTTCCCGATATGCTGTGCTGATGACATCAGAGATACTCTTGAATTCTCCCTTTGAAATTTCATGTTATCATGAACAGCTATAACATGGCAAAGTAACCCCAGCTAGCCTTGCCGGATTGCCTAAAGATCTGTGCACCTGAAGGAACTAAATGTGAGAAGGATTGAGAAAAGGAGTGGAAGAGAAGACACACTTGCAGTCTGCTCAGGAGAGGAGAGAAACTGAGACTGGCTGGGTTTTGTCAACCAGGGCTCCAAAAGGAGGAGAAACCAGGAGTGACTGAGTCTTCTTCTACTGAGAAAAGTGGTGAGATTGAGGAGCTGTGGGAGAGATACTAAACCAAATCAGTGTCAGAACAAGGGGTCACAGCCAATGTTCTGGATTGGAGGTCTGCCAGCAGCCTGCACTTGGCACAGAGAGAGAAAACCAAAATGCAAAAATTATAAACAAAATATTAGCAAATCCAATACAACAATAAACTAAAAAATAATACACCACAATCAAGTGGGATTCATTTCACAAGCACAAGAATGGTTCAATATATTCAAATTGATCAATGTAATACATCACATCAACAAAACAGAGGACAAAAATCATATGATTCTATCAATAGATGTAGAAAAGCCTTTCAATAAGACACAATATCCATTTATGTTTAAAACACTCAATAGAATGGGTATAGAAGGAAAGTACCTCAACATAATAAAGGTCACAGATGACAAACCATCAGCCAATAACATACTAAATGATGTAAAACTGAAGGCTTTTTCTCTAAAATCAAAAATAAGACAAGGTTGCCCACTCTCTTACCTCTTATTCAATATAGTTGTGGAAGTCTTAGCCAGAGAAATCAGGCAAAAAAAAAAAAAGGAAGAAAGAAAGAAAGAAAAAGTATCCATATCAGGAAGAAAGAAGTAAAGGCATAATATTTTGCATATGACACAATCTTGTATGTAGAAAACCCCAAAGACTCCACCAAAAATACTACTGGAAGCAATAAAGCAGTACAGTAAAGTCTCAAGATAGAAAATCAATATATAAAAGTCTACAGTGCTTCTATATGTCAACAATGAAACTTCAGAAAATGACTCAAGAAATAATTTCTTTTACAATTGCAAGAAAAAAAAAATACCTAGGAACAAACTTAACAAAGGATGTGAAAGACCTGTGTCCTGAAAACTACAAAGCATTATTGGAAGAAATTGAAAAAGACACAATAAAATGGAGAAATATTCCATATTTATGGATTGGAAGAATGAATATAGTTAAAATCGCCATATTACCCAAAGATATATACAAATTTAATGCAATCCCCATCAAAATCCCAATATCATTTTTTAAATAAATAGAACAAAAAAATCACTAGGTTTGTAGGGAACTATAAAAGACCCCAAATAGCCAAGGAAGTCCTGAGAAAAGAGAATAGAGCCAAAGTTGTTAGACTACCTGACTTCAAATTATACAACAGAGCCATGGTAATCAAAACAGTATGGTATTGGCAGAAAAACAGACGTACAGACCAACGAAACAGAACTGAGAGCCCAGAATAAAACTACATATATATGGACAAATAATTTTCAAAAAAGAAGCCAAAAACACACAAGGAAGAAAAGAAAGCTTCTTCAAATTATGCTGGGAAAATTGGAAAGCCACATGCAAAAGAATAAAACTTGACTACAGTTTGTCCCCCTGCACAAAAATTAACTCAAAACTAATCAAAGACCTAAATATAAGATATGAAACAATAAATTAAATAGAAGAAAACACAGGTACTAAATGTATGGACCTTGGCTATAAAGATCAATTTATGAATTTGACCCCAAAGAAAAAGAAAGTAAAGGCAAAACTAAACACTGTTTCAATCTAAAAAGCTTATGTACAGCAAAAGCAACTGACAATAAAATAAAAAGGTGGTCCACCAAATAGAAGATGATATTTGCAAACAACAGCTTCGATAAGGAGTTAATATCTGAAATATATAAAGAACTCACAAAGTTCCACACAAAGAAGCAAATAATCTATTAAAAATTAGAAAGAGCCTGACCTGTGGTGGCGCAGTGGATAAAGCGTCGACCTGGGAACACTGAGGTCGCCAGTTCAAAAAACCCTGCACTGGTCTGATCAAGGCACATATGGGAGTTGATGCTTCCAGCTCCTCCCCCCTTTCTCTCTTTCTCTCTCTCTCTCTCTCTCTCTCTCTCTCTCTCTCTTACTCTGTGTCTCCTCTGTAAAATGAATAAAATAAAAAAAAATAAATTAAAAAAGAAAAATAGAAAGAGGGGCCCTGGCCGGTTGGCTCAGTGGTAGAGCATCAGCCCGGCATGTGGAAGTCCTGGGTTCGATTTCCGGCCAGGGCACACAGGAGTAGCACCCATCTGCTTCTCCACCCTTCCTCCTCTCCTTTCTCTCAATCTCTCTCTCATCTCCCACAGCCAAGGCTCCATTGGAGCAAAAGTTGGACAGGGAGCTGAGGATGGCTCTATGGCCTCTGCCTCAGGCACTAGAATGGCTCTGGCTGCAACAGAGCAACACCCCAGATGGACAGAGCATCGCCCCCTGGTGGACATGCCAAGTGAATCCTAGTCAGGCACATGCAGGAGTCTATCTGACTGCTTCCCCGCTTCTAACTTGGGAAAAATTTAAAAAAAAATAGCAAGAGGTCCTGAACAGACACTTCTCCCATGAAAACATACAAATAGCCAACCGACATATGAAAAGATACTCATCATCACTAGTTATTAGAGAAATGTAAATCAAAACTACAGTGAGATACCATCTCAAACCTGTTGGATTGTCTATTATCAACAAGACAGGTAATAACAAGTTTTGGAGAGGCTGTGGAGAAAAAGGAACCCTTGTTACTACTGGTGGGAATGTAAACTGGTACAGCCATCATGGAAGAAAGTATGGTGGTTCCTCAAAAAAATAAGAATAGAACTATCAAATCACCCAGCAATCCCTCTCTTGGGTATCTACCCCCAAAACTAAAAAACATTGATACATAAAAACACATGCACCCCATGTTCATTGCAGCATTATTCACAGTGGCCAAGACATGAAAATGACCAAAGTGCCCTTTAATAAAGGATTGGATCAAGAAGATGTGACATATATGTAACGGAATACTACTCAGACATAAGAAATGATGTCATAGTGCTACTTACTACTACAACATGGATGGACCTTGAGAACATTCATTATACTGAGTGAAGTAAATAAATCAAAAAAAGCTAAGCACTATATGATTATACACGTAGGTGAGATATAAAACTGAGACTCATGGACATAGATCAAAGTGAAGTGATTACAGGGGGTTGTGTGGGGAGGTTAAGAGGGAAATACTGAGGTACAAATATACAATGATGGAAAATGATTTGATTTGGGAGTTGGGTACACAACATAAATCAACAGTTCAAATGCTATAGAAATGTTTACATGAAGCCTATGTACTCTTATCAATCAATGTCACTAGAATGGCTCCAATTGCAGTGGAGCAACACCCCAGAGGGGCCAAGCATCACCCCCTGGTGGGCATGCCGGGTGGATCCCGGTGGAGCACATATGGGAATCTGTCTGTCTGCCTACACCCCCCACCCCCACCCCACCGCTTCTCACTTCTTATAAATTAGGAGGCCATAGCCAAACAATATCTCCCCTGCCCACCATCAACAGCTTTGAAATAGATAAGAAAGAACTTCTAATCCAAGGGGTAATGTTTGCTTTTTTAAATGAGATATTTGTGTTTACTGTTGTGAGGCAAAGTGGACAATAATATAAAACATAGTAAGTTTTAAACCAACTGTTCATTTAGAAACTGTTTCATTCAATCAAGTCCTTTTTGTCTATCTGAGTCTTTGGAAGCTTAATGCTTACTCAAACTACCTTAAGTACAGAGAACTGTTTTTGATATGATTATGTAAATATGACACATAATCTCTTGCCATGTATAAACTTCACAAGCCCAAAACTTACTTTCCAATATACCATTCCATCGAAGGAAAGAAAAACTAAATGTTTAAAACTGGAATATCAAGTATGATCTTTTTGTTATTTCCTTAACAATAAAGGGGGGGGGGTAATTTGAACAACTATTATATGAACAAAACTTGAGAAAAGAGAAAATAAAAAGGATGTTGGAGGGTCCAAGATGGTGATGAAGAGATGCCCAGACAGCATTTACCGGTGAAAAGAGCCAAGGTTTCTGTCTGTGAGAAAGAGAGCTCTCTGAGATGCAGGCTTTGTCTTAAAGGGTATGGGGCAGCTGTGTTAAGCTTCCTTGCTGGTTTACTGGCTGCAAGCCCTTTGCCTGATTGGTACGTGAGCACGGGGCAGCACTACGTATGTATGGCCTATATAAGGCTATGGTTGCTTGCGCTCAAGGGGATTGCAGATGCACGGATTGTCTGCCAACCACTGTGAGGGGCCATTTTGCAGTTTGTTTGCCTGAGAGGCATTTTCCCCTGCCTGTGTACTTGTTTTCCATTGTGAGACTTTATTAAACAGAATGACCCAGTGCTTTCTAGCTCCACAGTTTTTCTACCATCTGGCTGAATCCAAGGTGAACCTCCTTGACCTCGGCCACCAGCATTGCATCTGGCATAGTGGGTTTGGAGCAGATTGGCACGGAGCTGCTGACACCCTTGAGGAGTGGAATAGATGAGTGGCTGTTCCTAGTGGCTCTCCTGGTGGGGACTATGGGCTGGGTGTTTTTTGCAATCCTGCAAGAAGAAACCAAGAGCTCTGTGCAAGAAGCTGAGCGAGATTGAAAAATTCCAGGATGAGCTGCATACTGAGCGGCAATGAGGGCATGAACTGGAGAGGGAGGCATGAACTGAGAGCCAGCACTGGAGAAGGAGGCTGACTGGGTCTGAAAGTTGCAGTGTGAGATACAGGCTGAGTGCCAAGGGCACCTGGAAGTGGAGCAGTCTCTGGACAAAGAGTTACATGTTTGCAAGTTGCAGTTTGGCCTGGAAGCTGAACGTTGGCAGTGCAGGCTGTAAGAGAAACAACTGCAGGTTCAGGAGCTAAAGAGTCAGCTTCCATCCAAGAGCTGGCAGCCACAGGAGCCAAAGCAGGCACAGAAGATGGAAGGAACTGCATTCATACCACCAGAGTGCTCTGAGCCAGCAGGAACCAGGACTCCACTTCTAAGTGGGAGGCTTGGGATGCAACTGCCATCCCCAGACTCAAAGCCTGGCTGGGGGTCACCAAGACAGTAAAGACGCAGCAGCCAAGAGTCCCTCAGCGGCAGCCACAGCCCCAGGTAGGGGAGCACTCTGTGGTCTGGCCCTGCATCCAAGCAGAGCTGATAGAGTAGGGGTGAAATTCAGGCAGAGAGCCACTGAGCCCCTGTCAGCCTGCTCCGTGCGGCTGCAGGACATAGGGTGGATAGCATCATGGTCTCCACACTAGCGATGGATTGTAAGGCTGTGAGGGCTGCTGCCCATGCTGCCCGCTCAACTAACAAGAGAAACGAGCCTGCGAAAGTTACCCAAACACAGATTTGGGTAGGTTTGATTGTGGCCAGAGCAAATAGAGAGAAATTAGATAGCAAGCCTAATAAAGTCTTTTTTCTTTTTGTATTTTTCCGAAGTGAGAAGTGGTGGGGTGGGGGGTGGGGGGTGTAGGCAGACAGACAGACTCCCATATGTGCCCCACCGGGATCCACCCGGCATGCCCACCAGGGGGTGATGCTTGGCCCCTCTGGGGTGTTGCTCAACTGCAATTGGAGCCATTCTAGTGCCTGATGCAGAGACCGTGAAGCCATCTTCAGCACCTTGGCCAACTTTGCTCCAATAAAGCCTTGGCTGCAGGAGGGGAAGAGAGAGATAGAGAGGAAGGAGAGGGAGAAATCTAGAGAAGCAGATGGGCGCTTCTCCTGTGTGCCCTGGCTGGGAATCAAACCTGGGACTTCCAGACAGGGCTGATGCTCTGCCACTGAGCCAACTGGCCAGGGCCTCTAACAGAGTCATGTTAGAGCTGTGGGGGCAGCTTGAGTCAGAACAGAGGTTCCAGCCACTGAAAAAGCAGGGGAAGTGGGTGACCCGGCATCTGCCAGGAAAATGACTGGCTTTCAGGTTACAGCTTCCCCAAGACCCACTGTTCCAGTTTGAATAGGGGGAAGGGCAAGGGACCTGTCCTACAGGGATGGGCAGGGGCCACCGGCCCCATATGAAATTGGCAATCCACAGGTCCCCTCCTAATGTGCAGCAGGTGTTGATATTAGATGGTAATAGGTGCTTTTTTTTTACAGCAGCAGCAGCTAAGAGAACTGTTAAGGTGACACAGCCCTTGAATGTGTTTGACCTCATCAGGCCCTGTGAGGTTGTCAAGGGGTTTGGATGGGGCTTGTGGCAATAGACAACACACTATGAAAAGGTGCTGAGGTCTGTTAATAAAGAGCTGTATGGCTAGTTGCCTGTAATGGACCTTTACCTTGGTGATTTGCACAGATAGCTGGGCTGTCTATCATGGGCTGACTCTTAAACTGTGACCAGAGGGGGCACTGGCTCCCCTGATGAATGGACACGTTGCTCGTGGGCAGTACTAAGAGAGACCCTGATGGGGGTGTGCGGCACCTGTGGAGGGCCTCCACCAGGAAGCTGCTCTCACCCAGTTGCACAGACGCACAAAGAACACTTTTTGCTCTCCATGCACATGGCCCTTAACTATACAGGCCACCCCCCATGATGGGTGACCTTGTTGGCACCATGAGGTGGGGAGTTGTAGGTGGGCCTCCAGTTTGCACCTTGGGCAAAGTGCTCAGGGAGACTTGTGATGGGCACCTTTGTAATTATTGTGTAACCTTTGCTGTTGCTGTAGTCTCTGACATCATGTAGATTGTGAAGCAAGCAACTCTAAAGTGGTAGAATGTGGGGCTGCTGTTAGGCTTGTTTGCGGGGTTACCAGGTATAAGTACTTTGCCTAATTGTGTGTGAGAATGTGGCAGCACCACATGTGTATAGCCTACATAAGGCTTTAGGTACTTAGGCTCAGTGGGATTGTGGATGGCAGATTGCCTGCCTGCCCGCCATGTGAGGGAACATTTTGCTATTTGTTTGCCTGAGAGGCGGTTTCCCCTGCCTGTGTGCTTGTCTGCCATTGTGAGATTTTATTAAAGAGAATGGTCCAACACTTTCTGGTTCCACAATTCTTCTACCATCTGCCCAAATCCAATGTGAACCTGCCTGGCCATGTTCTTAGCCACCGGCATCACAAAGGGCCAGTGCAGAAAATCTGATTCACAGCCACTTATGCTCCAGCAGGGGACACCTGAGAGGAATAGACTTGCGTGAGGAGAGTGTAAAGTTGGAGGTCCAGGGAGAGACACTGTGGGCGACAGTCATGCTGAGTCATTCTCCAGTACTACAGTCACCATCTTTCTTGGGTGGAACAGTCCTCTCTGAACAGCATCAGCCTTGGGAAAAGCAACTGCTTTGTCCTCGGTAGTTTCTCCTGCTCCAGTTATGGCAACTGGGTCATTTTGAGAGGGCAGGAAGCAGGGGGCATGTGAGAGACTCAGTTTTCTGGTGTTGAGGCTAGAGCTTTCCCCCACATGTTCTGGAGTCTAAGACTGTTGCTTCTTCCTCATGGGAGACTCAGTAGAAACTATCCAGAGTGCAAGTAGAACACACCTTTGGGTCTCAGAGGCCACACCCATAGGACATCTGTGGTGACACCCTACTGAGGTCTATAAAAAAAGTCTGGACAGACTGACACCTGAGGCCAAGGGGTGGAGCCACATCCAGCACTCTTTTTTCATCCCTGAATTGCCGCAGGATTTAGGCTCTATCAGTGGTTTTTCTCAGTGACCAAGCCCAACAATTAGCCAGCAAACAGAGGCTACAGGAGGCAGGACTCAGGGAACCTTGGCGTTTTAAACGGACCTTCCTTCAGGCCCAGTGTGGGTAAAAGCCAGCCTAGGAATGCAGCTTGGTATTTTATTGTGCACCTGGGCCTAGCAGAGGCAGCCACAAACTCTGGATTGCTTGTATCTCCAAGAAGGTGGCTGAGGGCCATTTATAGGCAGTGTATCCCAATGGTCTGTGCTGGGTTCCTACCAGGAAGGCCTAGGGCTGGCACATCCAGTTGTTAGCTGCAGAAAGCATCAATTCAGGACCTAATAACCCTTGCTAGAGTGGTATCCTAAGGAAGGGCTCCTCATACCTGGCCCAGCTGAGGCAAGTTATGTTCTCCATGATCAGGACAGGCGCAAAAACTCATGTGCATTACATAGAGTAGCTGCATGGGTAAGAAATGACGACCCGTACATATGCTGTCTACAAGAGACCCAACTAAGAACAAAAGATACACATAGACTGAAAGTGAAGGGATGGAGAAAAGTATTTCATGCAAAAGAAAATGAGAAAAGAAAAGCTCGGGTAGCTTTTTCTTATATTTTATAAAGCAATACTGATATCTGACAAAGTAGTCTTTAAAACAAAGGCTATATATAGTAAGGGATAAAGAAGGTCACTACATTATGGTAAAAAGAGCAATTCAACAGATGGATATAACTACTGTATATATTTATGTGTCTAATATAGGAGCATCTAAATATATAAAGCAGGTATTAATGGACATTAAGGACAAGATTGTCAGCAATACTATAATAGTAGTGGATTTTAATACCCCCCTAACATCAATGGACAGATCCTCCAGACAGAAAATTAACAAGAAACAGCAGCTTTAAATGACACAATAGATCAACTGGACTTAATAGATATCTTCAGAACCTTTCATCCCAAAGCAGCAGAATATACATTCTTTTTAAGTGCACATGGTACATCCTCTAGAATAGACCACATGTTAGTACAGAAACCAAGTCTCAATAAATTTAAGAAGATTGAAATCATATCAAGCATCTTTTCTGATCACAATGGCATGAAACTAAAAATCAACTACAACAAAAAATCTGAAAAACATTCAAACACTTAGAGGCTAAATAGCATGTTATTAAATAATGAATGGGTTAACAACGAGATCAAAGAAGAAATAAAAAATTTTCCTTGAAACAAATGAAAATGGACATACAACAATTCAAAATTTATGGGACACAGCAAAAGCAGTCCTGAGAGTGAAGTTCATAGCATTGCAGGCATACCCTAAGAAATAAGAAAAAGCTCAAACAACTTAACTCTGCATCTAAAAGTACTACAAATAAAGCCCAGAGAAAGTAGAAGGTAGGAAATAATAAAGATCAGAGCAAAAATAAATGACAGAGTGGCTAAAAAATACAAAAGATCAATGAAACCAAGAGCTGGTTCTTCAAAATGATAAACAAGATTGATGAACCTTTAAGCAGACTCATTAAGAATAAAAAGAGAGGATTCAAATAAATAAAATTAGAAATGCAAGTGGAGAAGTAACAATTGACACCACAGAAATACAAAATATTGTAAGAAAATACTATGAAGAGCTTAATGCAAAAAACTGAACAATTTAGGTGAAATGGATAAATTCCTAGAAACACACAATTCTCCAAAACTCAATCTGAAACAATCAGAAAATCTAACCAGACCAATTACAGGAAATGAAATTGAAACAGTTATCAGAAAACTCCCAGCAAACAAAAGTACTGGACTAGGTGGCTTCAAAGGTGAATTTTATCAAACATTCAAAGAACTAATACCTATACTTCTCAAGCTATTTCAAAAAATCCAAGAGGAGAGAAGACTTCCAAACTCTTTTTATGAGGCAAGCATTATCCTCATTCCAAAACCAGATAAAGACACTAGAGAAAAAGAGAACTATAAGGCAATATCTCTGATGAACATAGATGCTAAAATTCTCAACAAGATATAAGCCAACCAAATCCAGAAATATATCAAAAAGATCATACATCTTGATCAAGTGAAATTCATTGCAGGGAGGCAAGGCTGGTACAACATTCACAAATCAATAAATGTGATTCATCACATAAACAAAAGGAAGGGTAGAAAGCACATGATCATATCAATAAATGCAGAAAAAAGCATTCTATAAACCCAGTACCCAAAACTCTCAGCAAAAATGGAAATACAGGGAACATGCCTCAACATAATAAAGCCCATCTATGACAAACCCACAGCCAACATCATACTCAATGGGCAAAAATTAAAAGCAATCTCCTTAAGGTCAAGAACAAGTCAGGGGTGCCCCCTTTCACCACTCTTATTCAACATAGTTCACAAAGTCCTAGCCACAAGCAATCAGACAAGAAGAAGAAATAAAAGGCACCCAAATTGGAAAAAAAGATGTAAAACTATCATTATTTCCTGATGATATGATACTGTACATAGAAATCCCTAAAGTCTCAGTAAAAACTACTGGACCCAACAAATGAATTCAGCAAGGTGGCCGATATAAAATTAATACTCTGAAATCAGAAGCATTTTTTATTCATTTTAAAGAGGAGACACAGAGAGAGAGAGAGAGAGAGAGAGAGAGAAAGGGGGGAGGAGCTGGAAGCATTAACTCCCATATGTGCCTTGACCAGGCCAGTGCAAGGTTTTGAACTGGCGACCTCAGTGTTCCCAGGTCGACGCTTTATATACTGCGCCACCACAGGTCCAGAGGCATTTTTATATATCAAAAATAATCTGCCTGAAAGAGAAATTAAGAAAACAATCCCCTTTACTATTGCAACAACAACAAAAAATACCTAGGAATTAATTTAACCAAGGAGGTTAAAGAGTTATACTCAGAAAATTATAAAACATTGGATTAAAAAAATCAAGGAAGATACAAACAAGTGGAAGCATATAACATGTTCATGAATAGGAAGAATAAACATCATTAAAATGTCTATACTACCCAAAGTCATCTATAAATTCAATGCAATTCCCATTAAAATACCAATGGCGTAATTCAAAAATATAGAACAAATATTCCAAAAATGTATACAGAACCAAAAAAGAACGTAAATAGACTCAGCAATCTTAAAAAACGAAGAATAAATTCGGAGGTATCACTCTTCCGGATATCAAGTTATACTACAAGGCCATTGTACTCAAAACAGCTTTGTACTGGCATAAGAACAGGCATACAGGTCAATGGAACAGAACAGAGAACCCAGAAATAAACCCACGCCTTATGGTCAATTGATATTTGACAAAGGAAGTAAGAGTATACAGTGGAGTAAAAATAGTCTCTTTAATAAATGGTGTTGGGAAATTGGACAGGTACATGCAAAAGAATGAAACTAGACCATAACTTACATTATTCACAAAAATAAATTCAAAATGAATAAAAGACATAAATGTAAGTCACAAAATCACAAACATCTTGGAAGAAAACATAGGCAATAAACTCTTCGATATCTCTTGTAGCAATATTTTTGCTGATTTATCTCCACGGGGAAGTGAAATAAAGGACAAAGTAAACAAACGGGACTATATCAAACTAAAAAGTTTTGCATAGCAAAAGACATGATGAACAAAATAAAAAGACAACCCACACAATGGGAGAACATATTTGCCAATACATCTGATATGGGGTTAATAACTAAAATTTATAAAGAACTTCTAAAACTCAACACCAGGAAGGTAAACAATCCAATTAAAAATGGGCAAAGGAACTAAGTAGACACTTCTCCAAAGAAGACATACAGATGGCCAATAGGCATATGAAAAAATGTTCAACATCACTACTAATCAGAGAAATGCTAATTAAAACCACAATGAGATACCACCTCACACCTGTCAGAATGGTGCTCATTAACAAATCAACACACAGTAAGTGTTGGCTAGGGTGTGGAGAAAAGGGAACCCTCCTGCACTGCTGGTGGGATTGCAGACTTGTGCAACCACTGTGGAAAACAGTATGGCATTTCCTCAAAAAATTAGAAATAGAACTACCTTTTAACCCAGCTATCCCACTTTTATGGAATATATCCTAAGAATCTCAAAACACTGATTCAAAAGAAGTTATGCACCCCCATGTTTATTGCAGCATTTCTTTCAATAGCCAAGATCTGGAAACAGCCCAAGTATATTTCAGTAGACAAGTGGATGAAAAATCTGTGGTACATATACACAATGGAATACTATGCAGCCGTGATAAAGAAGGAAATCTTACCTTTTGCAATGGCATAGATGGACCTGGAGATTATTACGATAAGTTAAATAAACCAGAGAAAGAATAATATAATATGATCTCACTTATATGTATAATATAACAAACAAAGTAAACTGAGTGATGGAATAGAGGCAGAGGCGGGTTTACAGGGAGCAGAGGGAAAGCTGTCAGTGGGAAGGTGGATGAGGGGAATAGGTCAGAGAAGGTGAAGGGATTAGTGAAATTATATATACATAACACACAGATACAGATACCAGGGCAGGAAATCCCAAGGGAAAGGAGGGGAGAGAGAGTTAAGGGGAGCGGAGCAAAGGGGATCTAATGGGGGACTCAGGGGTGGGGGATGAGGGTGTTATATTAAGTGGGACACTTGAAACCATGTTAACACAGTAAATTAAAATTAATAAAAAAATTTTAAAAAGATGTCACATAAAAAAGAAAATGAAATAAAAAAGATGTTAGAATACTACACAGTAAAATTCTCTTTATTGAGAGTCACTGTAAGATATTCAATTCAGCACAAATTGTGGTCTGCCATAGGTAAAGTGTATTAAGATAGTGTACAAAGTTTAAACCAGTGAGGGTTTAAAAAATAAGTTGATTTTTTCTCATTTTAAAAATTATTACTATAAAATTGCAGCCCTTTTGGCTCTGGCTGGTTGACTCAGTGGATAGAGCATCAGTCTGGCATGCGGACATCCTGAGTTTGTTCCCTGGTCAGGACACACATGAGAAGTGATCATCTTCTCCCTCCCTCTCCCCCTTCTCTCTCCCTTGACATCTCGCAGCCTGTGGCTTGATTGGCTTGAGTGTTGGCTCCAGATGCTAAGCGCTAAGGGATAGCTCAATTGGTCTGAGCATTGGCCTCAGGTGCTGAGGATAGCTCAGCTAATTCAAGCATTGGCCCTGGATGGGGGTTGCTGGGTAGAAACATGACACAATCAAGTCTGCAAACCAAGAGTCATCTTCCTGGTGCAGATACCTTACTAGTGAAAGCAAACATGGCTCTGAAGCCATTTTGTAGAGAAGCGACTGAAATGATGTCACATCCAGTCACCCCATTTTAAAGTCAGTTCACTTTGGGCTGATACTGGAGTTGAGATCAAGAAATAATTCTTCAGGATATCAACTGAAAAAGCTCCAAGTCTTGTCTAGCCTTGAGAAGTCTAGGTTGGCCTGACCAGGTGGTGGCACAGTGGATAGAGCATTGGACTGGGATGCAGAGAACCCAGGTTCAAGACCCCAAGGTTGCCAGCTTGAGCACAGGCTCATTTGGCTTAAGCAAAAAGCTCACCAGCTTGGATCCAAGGTCACTGGCTCAAGCAAGGGGTTACTCGGTCTGCTGAAGGCCCGCGGTCAAGGCACATGTGAGAAAGCAATCAATGAACAACTAAGGTGTTGCAACGAGAAGTCTAGGTAGGGTCCATTCTCTTATAGCCTTGCTGAAGTAACAAGGTAGCCTCTCAAAAAAAAAAAAGATCTCTTACGTTCATCAAACCTTCAACATTGAGAATATGGTAATTTAGCATATAGATAATCCTTAGGACTTGACTGAATTGTAACTAACCCAGTCTTTGTATATAACAGTTCACTTTTGCTTCCAAAAATGTCTTGGTAGTGCTGTTGCTCCTACACATTTCTTTCAAGTCACATGAACCAGGTTGCTCACTACCTTGAAAGTTAAATACAGTTCGTCTATAGTCTATCTAGGTTATTGTATTTTCTTAAAGTATTTTCTCTTACGTCCTATGTTCCAACTCAATTATACATTTTTATATTGTCTTTTGAGCCACTGCCTATTTGTCTGTGTCTCATTTCATTATAAATTGCAGAATATAGGAAGCACAATATGCTGTCATTCCTCTACTAAAATTATTTCACTGTGCTCTTTTCACTGAGTAATTTTTTATTAGTAGGAGATAGAGTTGTAATAATTCACCACACACAGATCTCTATTTTCGAATCTATATGTTGTTTACTAGAGATAGAGATGAATTTAATGGCCATGGGATAAAATACATAAAGACTAAACCTGGCCTGACCAGGTGGTGGCACAGTGGATAGGGCGTCAGGCTGAAATGCAGAAGACCCAGGTTCGAGACCCCGACATCACCAGTTTGAGCATGGGCTCATCTGGTTTGAGCAAAAGCTCACCAGCTTAAGTCCAAGGTCACTGGCTCGAGCAAGAGCTATTCGGTCTGCTGAAGGCCCGCGGTCAAGGCACATATGAGAAAGCAGTCAATGAACAACTAAGGTGTCAAAACAAAAAACTGATGATTGATGCTTCTCATCTCTCTTCATTCCTGTCTGTCTGTCCCTATCTATCCCTCTCTCTGACTCTCTCTCTCTGTCTCTGTAAAAAAACAACAACACGAAACCTGGAGGACGTCAGAGAAATGGCACTGTGAGGAGTGCTCCTGATACCTCTCCCTGAAACGTCAACCAATTCAACAACTAGAGACAGAAAAACAATCTCAGGAGCATCTGAAATATACATACATCAAACAAAGGTACAATTGGGCGAAAAGGTGGCTGAATATAAAACCCCTTCTGAAGGAAATAAGATGGAGAATGGAGTATTCCACTTTCCTTATTGACCTGAGCAAGGCCTGCTTTCACTTGGAACTAAGAGAAAGTGAGGCCTGGGGGTGCAGAAAGAGCCGGGCTAGGGCAGAGATGTTTAAGCCGAGGAGAGAGTGGGCTTGTGGCTCAGGCCACATGGAGCTAACAAGCCCCGCCTACCAATGGGACTGAGGTCTAGTTTATGTCATCAACATAGTGACACAACAGCAAATCTCTGCCTAAGAGTGCCACAGGGGCAGACCCTGGGGTACAGTGCCACAGGCCAAAAAGAGAGAGAAGAAAGAAAAAGAAAGAAGATAACTTCTTAAAACCAGGAAAAATCCACAGTCTTTAATAATTTTTTTTATTATTTTCTTGTATTTTTTATCTTATTTTTTCTTTTTTTTCCTTCCACCTTGGTCATTTTATCCTCTTTCCATTTTATTCTTTTCTTTTCATTTTGAACATTATTACCCATAGGTGTTACATTTTTCATTCTTTCTTTTTCCTATGAGTGTTACATTCCAAAAAATTTAACTCAATTTTTTTTCTCCCTCTTTTTGTTTCTTCTTTTCTCTTTCACTTTTTCTCTCATTCAAATCTCACCCACATACAAATTATTTTATTTTGGATTCAAATTTTTTCTTTGTGGCATTTTGTGTGCTTTTTACTTCGCTTTTTATTTCTTTAGCATTTCCCCCAACTACAGCTCTCCATTCTATAGTTTTTGTGCCACTTAATACAAAAGAATTTTTATTTTTCACTGTATATTTTTCTTTTTTCTCTTTTCCTTTTTTCTTACACTATTTCTCTCATTTGACCATCATTTACAAACAAATTATTTTATTCTGGATCCAAATCTTTTCCTTGTGGCATTTTGTGGGTTCTTGCCTCATTTTTTGCCTCTTTGTCACTTCCCCCAACCCAGACCCTCTGTTCTATGTATTTTAGTTCCACTTAGCACAATAGAATTTTCCATTTTTCACTGCATTTTCTCAACTCTTATTAGTGTTATTAACAACACCACTCTCAAATGCCATTAAAGAAAAAGAATTCAATATTATGGATACAAAAGTCAGTGATGTAGCTCAGATAGATGAGAAAAAAAATCTATAGAAAAAAGTTTCAATAGCTTAGAAACCTTGGAGTTAAATGACAGAGAATTTAAAATTGAAGTCCTAAAAATACTCAGGGATATACAAGAAGGCACAGAAAGGCAATTTAGGGATCTCAAAAAACAACTTAATGAACAGAAAAAAATATTTCACCAAGGAAATTGAAACTATAAATATGAATCAGAGATTAAAAACTCAATTCATGAACTGAAAAATGACATAACAAGCTTAGCCAATAGAACAGGCCAGATAGAGGAGAGAATTGGTGACAGAGAAGACAGGTAAATAGAGGTACTACAGAGAGAAGAGGAGAGAGAGACTCACAAATTTCAAAAAATGAGATAGCCCTACAGGAACTGTAGGAGGGCTGATTCCATCAGAAAGAGAAACATAAGAATAAGAAGAGAGAGAAAGTGGAATGGAGAACATATTCAAACAAATAATAGATAAGAACTTCCCAAGCCTGTGAAAAGAACTAAAGCCTCAAATTCAAGAAGCAACAGAACACCGAGTTATCTTAACCCTAACAAATCTACTCCAAGGCACATCATAATAAAATTGGCACAAACCAACGACAGAGAATACAACATATAAAGGAAGGCCCGTTAGATTATAAACAGATTTCACAGCAGAACCTTTACAAGCTAGAAGAGAGTGGACCCCAATATTTAAAGTTCTGAAAGAGAGGAACTTCCAGCCAAGAATACTATAATCATCAAAGTTATCCTTCAAATATGAAGGAGAAATAAAAACATTCACAGATACAGGAATGATGAGGGAATTTATCACCAGAAAACACCCACTTAAGGAAATACTAAAGGAGGTTTTCCAACCAGATGCAAAGAACAAAACTGCAAGTAAAAACTGCAAGATCTCAATAAAAACAAGATTAATCTGTGACAAAGAAACAAAATAGGGGAGAGGACAAAGATTAACAGTAGCAAAGGAGGATGGAGTGCAGAAGCACTCATGAGATAATGTTCTACAATGAACATGATATGCAAGCTTTCCATTACTTAATGGTAACCACCCCTGAAAAAACCAACACAGAAATTCATGGCTTGAAAAAAGAAGTAACAGAGAAAGGAAGTATGGATTACAACCAAACAAAAACAAATGATAAAGAAATAAAAGAGAAGAACCAAACAAGATATAAAACTATCAGAAAGCAATATATAAAATGGCAATAGGAAACCCTCAAATGTCAATAATTACACTAAATGTAAATGGATTAAACTCACCAATAAAAAGACACAGAGTAGCAAAATGGATCAAAAAAGAAAATCCAACTGTATACTGCTTACAAGAAACACATCTAAGCTACAAGGATGAAAACAAATTCAAAGTGAAAGGTTGGAAAACAATACTCCAAGCAAATAACATCCAAAAAAAACAGGTGTAGCAATACTCATATCTCACAATGCTGACTACAGACAGCAAAGATAATCAGAGACAAAAATGGTCATTTTATAATGATAAAGGGGATATTGAATCAAGAAGACATAACACTTCTTAATATATATGCACCAAACCAAGGAGCACCAAAATATATAAGACAGCAACTGACTGACCTAAAAACAAAAACCGACAAAAATACAATCATACTTGGAGACTTCAATACACCACTGACAGCTCTAGATTGTTCATCTAAACAGAAAATCAATAAAAAAAATATTGGCCTTTAATGAAACACTAGAACAATTGGATATGATAGACATCTACAGGACATTTCATCCCAAAGTGCCATAGTATACATTTTTCTCTAGTGTACATGGAACATTCTCAAGAATTGACCATATATTGGGCCACAAAAATAACATCAACAAATTCAGAAAGATTAAAATTATACCAAGCATATTTTCTGATTATCAAGCCTTAAAACTAGAATTCAAATGCAAAAATAAGAGGTAAACAAACCCACAAAAAATGTGGAAACTAAACAACATACTTTTAAAAAATGAGTGGGTCAAAGAAGAAATAAGCCAGAAATCAAAATATACATACAGGCAAATGAAAATAACAATACAATGTATCAGACTCTCTGGGATGCAGCAAAAGCAGTAATAAGAGGGAAGTTCATATTACTACAGGCCTATATGAACAAACAAGAGAGAGCCCAAGTAAACCACTTAACTTTACATCTTAAGGAACTAGAAAAAGAAGAACAAAGACAACCCAAAACCAGCAGAAGAAAAGCAATAATAAAAATCAGAGCAGAAATAAACAAAATAGAGAACAGAAAAACTATAGAAAAAATTAATAAAACAAGAAGCTGTTTCTTTGAAAATATCAACAAAATTGATAAACCCTTGGTAAGACTCACCAAGGAAAAAAGAGAAAGGCCTTGTATAAACAAAATCCAAAATGAAAGAGGAGAAATCACCACAGATATCATAGATATACAAAGAATTATTGTAGAATACTATAAAAAACTATATGCCACCAAATTTAACAATATAGAAGAAATGAATAAATTCCTAGAATAATACAATCATCCTAGACTGAGTCATGAAGAAGAAGCAGAAAGCCTAGACAGACCCATAAGCAAGGAGGAAATAGAAACAACTATTAAAAACCTCCCCAAAAATAAAAGTCCAGGACCAGACGGCTATACTAGTGAATTCTGTCAAACATTCAAAGAAAATTTGGTTCCTATTCTACTCAAAATCTTCCAAAAAATTGAAGAAGAAGCAATACTGCCAAACACATTTTATGAGGCCAACATAACCCTTATACCAAAACCTGGCAAGGACAACACAAAAAAAGAAAACTACAGACCAATATCACTAATGAATACAGAAGCTAAAATACTAAACCAAATACTAGCAAATCGAATATAACAACACATTAAAAAAATAATTCATCATGATCAAGTGGGATTTATCCCAAAGTCACAAGAATGGTTCAACATACGTAAAATGGTTAATGTAATACATCATATCAACAAACAAAGAACAAAAACCAAATGATCTTACAATAGATGCAGAAAAGGCATTCGATAAAATACAACATTATTTTATGTTTAAAACACTTAACGAGAGGAGAAGCAAGATGGTGACGGAGTAGACGGACATACCAACTTCCAACTCCCAGAAGCAAAGTGGATTATAACTCAATTTAAAGAACCATCATCTGGATAAACCAACTATGAACTAAACTAAGGGAACTCTTCAACCAAGGAACACAGAAGAAGCCACATTGAGACTGGTAGGAATAGCGAAAACATGAAGAGGGCTGCCCAGCTCCCCGGAGGAAGCGGCAGCCCAGAGAGACCCGCGGGGTGGGAGGAAAGTTTGGCAGAGAGGGAGGGACCTGGGTCCCAGGAACCAAGCCCCAGCCCGCAGTCCTAGAGCCTGGAAGAGGCGTTTGGACAGTATTGAGCTGTGAAACAAGTGAGGGAGCTCCCAGGCCTACAGGGTGGAGTATTAGGTCCCTTCCTACTCTGCTGAGGGCTGCTTAAGGGTTTGGGGCGACAGGACGCTGAGGCGCGGTTCTGTCGGCGTGGGCAGAGGCCAGGCCGGTGGGAGATCGGTCTAGCCCAGAGGGTCGGAGGGGACCGTGAAAGCGGTCCAAAAGCTGCGGGCCCGCCTTTAATCCCACTTACGGGGACAAAGCGGGAGGCCAGGAACGGGCAGGCCCTGCGCAAGCTGGCCCTGAACACGGGGACCGGGCTAGGACCAGGGACAGGCAGGGGCTCCGGCTGAGCTGACGCTACCAGCCCCCGCCCTCCCCCCCCCCCCAGCTGGAGAAACCGCGGCTGGCCAGTATACGTGTACGAGCGGGATCCGAGCGCGGGGGCGGGGTAGAGTCCGGGAGGAGCGGAAGTACGCAGCTGAGTGGAAGTCAGCAAACACGCCTGCCCCAATAAACCTTGGTTTCCGACCCTGCGCAGAAGGACCCTGGCCACGAGGGCAGGGCTAAAGCACCTGACAGACAAAAGCTTACAGCTAAGAGCACGTCAAAAGCCCCGCCTAACCCGCGAAACTGTAGCAAGCAGGCTCTGACTGCGGGTTCTGGGCGGAAGTCCGGAAATAGGCTGGGTCTGCAGCTGAGCAAAGGTGCTCACCTCTACCCTTGGTGCTAAGTCTTGTGGCTTCAGTGACAGCCCCTCCCACGGAGGAGAGGCAGAAATCACAGCAAAAGCCACAGTGGGCCGGCGCTGGCAACGCTCATACCCAACCACCCTAGGCAACGGCAGAGGGGGTGGGGGGCCTGCAGATAGACCACATCTAGAGAACACAAAGGCAACACCTACTGGACTCCAGTGGCCACAACTTGCTTATACACAGAAAAAATGGGCAGGCAGAGGAATGCAAACCAAATGAATCAAGAGAAATCCCCAGAGAAGGACCTGAATGAACCAGATATAACCAAATTACCAGAAGCGGAATTTAAAATAATGATAGTTAGGATGTTCAAAGAAATTAGAGCAACAATGGATAGTCATTATGAACACCTAAATAAAGAGATAACAAGTATAAAAAATGAAATTGAAATAATAAAAAAGAATCAGACAGAAATGACAAATACAGTATCAGAACTGAAGACCACAATGGAAGGAATTAAAGGCAGGATGGATGACGCTGAGGATCGAATAAGCGAGTTAGAGGACACAATAAACAAAGGCACAGAAGCAGAGAAGAAAAAGGAAAAGAGACTTAAAAAATGTGAGGAAACTCTAAGGGAGCTTTGTGACAACATGAAGAGAAACAACATTCGCATCATAGGGGTGCCTGAAGAAGAGGAGAGAGGACAGGAAATGGAAACTTTGTTCAATCAAATCATAGCAGAAAACTTTCCTAAATTAAGGCTGGGAAACACTCCACACATTCAAGAAGCACACAGAACTCCATTAAAGAGAAACCCAAAAAGATCTACACCAAGACACATCATAGTTAAAATACCAAAGCTAATGGATAAAGAAAAAATTTTAAAAGCTGCTAGAGAATAAAAGGCTATCACCTACAAAGGAGCCCCCATAAGGATGACATCGGACTTCTCAACAGAAACACTTGAGGCCAGAAGGGAATGGCAAGATATAATCAAAGTAATGCAGAACAAGAACCTACAACCAAGACTACTTTATCCAGCAAGGCTAACGTTTAAAATTGAAGGAGAAATAAAGAGCTTCCCAGAAAAAGAAAGCCTGAAGGAATTCATAAAAACCAAACCAACTCTGCAAGAGATACTAAGGGGCCTCTTGTGAACAGTTTAAAGGGAGGAATGAATAGAGCAAAAGAAGAATACAGCTTTAAAGAATAAAATGGCAATAAACAACTACATATCAATAATAACCTTAAATGTGAATGGATTAAATGATCCAATCAAAAGACATAGGGTAGCTGCATGGATAAAGAAACAGGACCCATACATATGCTGTCTACAAGAGACACACCTTAAAACAAAAGATGCACATAGACTGAAGGTAAAAGGATGGAAAAATATATTTCATGCAAATGGAAATGAAAAAAAAGCAGGGGTAGTAATACTTATATCAGACAAAATGGACTTTAAAACAAAGGCTGTAGTAAGAAATAAAGAAGGACACTACATAAGATGAAGGGAACAATTCAACAGGAAGATATAACTATTGTAAATATCTATGCACCAAATATAGGAGCCCCGACATACATAAAGCAGACTTTGATGGATATAAAGGGCAAGATTAACAGCAATACTATCATAGTAGGGGATTTCAATACCCGTCTAACAACACTGGATAGATCCTCAAGAAAGAAAATTAATAAAGAAACAGCAGACTTAAAGGAGACACTAGATCAACTTGATTTAATAGATATCTTCAGAAATTTTCACCCTAAAGCAGTAGAATATACATTCTTCTCAAGTGCTCATGGTACGTTTTCTAGGATAGACCACATGTTAGGACACAAAAATGGTCTCAATAAATTTAAGAAGATTGAAATCATATCAAGCATTTTCTCTGATCACAATGCCATGAAACTAGAAATTAACCACAAAAGAAAAAATGAAAAATACTCAAACACTTGGAAACTAAATAGCATGTTATTAAATAATGAATGGATTAACAATGAGATCAAAGAAGAAATAAAAAAATTTCTAGAAACAAATGATAATGAGCATACATCAACTCAAAATTTATGGGACACAGCAAAAGCAGTTCAGAGAGGGAAGTTTATTGCACTACAGGTATATCATAAGAAGCTAGAAAAAGCTCAAATAAGCAACCTGACCCTGCATCTAAAAGAACTAGAAAAACAACAACAAATAAAACCCAAGACAAGTAGAAGGAAGGAAATAATAAAGGTCAGAGCAGAAATAAATGACATAGAGACTAAGGAAACAATACAGAGGATCAATGAAACAAGAAGCTGGTTCTTTGAAAAGGTAAACAAGGTTGATGAACCTTTAACTAGACTCACCAAGAAAAAAAGAGAGAGGACTCAAATAAATAAAATTAGAAAGGACAGTGGAGAAATAACAACTGACACAACAGAAATATAAAGCATTGTAAGAAAATACTATGAAGAACTATATGCCAAAAAATTAGACAATCTTGGTGAAATGGACCAATTTCTTGAATCATATAACCTTCCAAAAATCAATCTGGAAGAATCAGAACACCTAAACAGACCAATTACAACAAATGAGATCAAAACAGTTATCAAAAAACTCCCAAAAAAGAAAAGTCCTGAGCCTGATGGCTTCACAAGTGAATTCTATCAAAAATTCAAAGAAGAATTAACTCCTATCCTCCTCAAGCTATTTCAAAAAATTCAAGACGAAGGAAGACTTCCAAACTCCTTTTATGAGGTGAGCATAATTCTGATCCCATAATCGGGCAAAGACAACACAAAGAAAGAAAATTATAGGCCTATATCCCTGATGAATTTAGACGCTAAAATTCTCAATAAAATATTAGCCAACCGGATCCAGCAATATATGAAAAAAATGATACACCACGATCAAGTGGGATTTATTCTGGAGAGGCAAGGCTGGTTCAATATTCGCAAATCAATCAATGTGATTCATCACGTAAACAAAAGGAAGGACAAAAATCACATGATAATTTCAATAGATGCAGAAAAGGCATTGGATAAAATCCAGCACCCATTCATGCTCAAAACTCTCAGTAAAGTGGGAATACAGGGATCATTCCTTAACATGATAAAGGCCATCTACGATAAACCGACAGCAAACATCATACTAAATGGACAAAGAATAAAAGCAATCTCCTTAAGATCAGGAACCAGGCAGGGTTGCCTACTTTCACCACTCTTATTCAACATAGTTCTGGAAGTCCTAGCTACAGCAATCAGACAAGAAGAAGAAATAAAAGGCATCCAAATTGGAAAAGAAGAAGTAAAACTCTCACTATTTGCAGATGATATGATATTGTATATTGAAATCCCTAAAGTCTCAGTCAAAAAACTACTGGACCTTATAAATGAATTCAGCAAGGTGGCAGGATATAAAATTAATACTCAGAAATCAGAGGCATTTCTATACACCAACAATGAAATATCAGCAAAAGAAATTAAGGAAACAATCCCCTTCACTATTGCAGCCAAAAAAATAAAGTACCTAGGAGTAAATTTAACCAAGGAGGTTAAGGACTTGTACTCGGAAAATTATAGAACATTGATAAAAGAAATCAAGGAAGATACAAACAAGTGGAAGCACATACCGTGCTCATGGCTAGGAAGAATAAACATCATTAAAATGTCTATATTACCCAAAGCAATTTATAAATTCAATGCAATACCAATTAAAATACCAATGACATACTTCAAAGATATAGAACACATATTCCAAAAATTTATATGGAACCAGAAAGAACACGAATAGCCTCAGCAATCTTAAAAAGAAAAAATAAAGTAGGAGGTATCACTTTTCCAGATATCAAGGTTTACTATAAGGCCATTATACTCAAGACAGCCTGGTACTGGCATAAGAACAGGCACATAGATCAATGGAACAGAACAGAGGACCCAGAAATAAACCCACAGCTTTATGGACAACTGATATTTGACAAAGGAGGAAAGAACATACAATGGAGTAAAGACAGCCTCTTTAACAAATGGTGTTGGGAAAATTGGACATCTACCTGCAAAAAAATGAAACTAGACCATCAATTTACACCATTCACAAAAACAAACTAAAAATGGATAAAAGACTTAAATGTAAGCCGTGAAACTATAAGCATCTTAGAAGAAAACATAGGCAGCAAGCTCTCCGACATCTGTAGCAGCAGTATATTTTGCGATTTATCTCCACGGGTAACTGAAATAATAGGCAAGATAAACAAATGGGACTATATCAAACTAAAAAGTTTTTGCACAGCTAAAGACAATAGGAACAGAATAAAAAGACAAACCACACAATGGGAAAACATATTCGACAGCACATCTGATAAGGGGTTAATAACTAAAATTTATAAAAAAACTTATAAAACTCAACAGCAGGAAGACAAACAGTCCAATCAAAAAATGGGCAAAAGAAATGAATAGAAATTTCTCCAAAGAGGACATACAGATGGCCAATAGGCATATGAAAAAATGCTCAACATCACTAATCATTAGAGAAATGCAAATTGAAACCGCAATGAGATATCACCTCACACCAGTCAGAATGGCACTTATCAGCAAAACAACACAGAATAAGTGCTGGCGAGGATGTGGAGAAAAGGGAACCCTTCTGCACTGCTGGTGGGAATGCAGACTGGTGCAGACACTGTGGAAAACAGTTTGGAGATTCCTCAGAAAATTAAAAATCGAACTGCCTTTTGACCCAGCTATCCCACTTTTAGGAATATACCCTAAGAACACCATAGCACTGTTCGAAAAGAAGAAATGCGCCCCCATGTTCGTGGCAGCATTGTTCACAATAGCGAAGATCTGGAACCAGCCCAAGTGTCCGTCAGAAGACGAGTGGATTAAAAAGCTATGGTACATATATACTATGGAATACTACTCAGCCATAAGAAACGATGACATCGGATCATTTATAACAAAATGGATGTACCTTGATAACAGTATACGGAGTGAAATAAGTAAATCAGAAAAAAAGAAAAACTGAGAACAGCGTGATTTCATACATAGGTGGGACATAAAAGTGAGAATATGAGACATGTACAAGAGAGTGGTGGTTACGGGATGGGGGGAGGGAGGGAAGAGTGAAATAGGGAGGAGGAGAGGGACACAGGGAAAACCAGATTGAAGGTGACAGAGGACAATCTGACTTTTGGTGATGGGTATGCAACACAATTGAATGATAAGATAACCTGGAGATGTTTTCATTGTACATATGTACCCTGATTTATTGGTGTCACCCTATTAGAATTAATAATAATAAAATATATATTAAATAAAACAAAAAAAACACTTAACAAAATGGGTATAGAAGGAAAATATCTCAACATAATAAAGACCATCTATGATAAACCATCAGCTAACATCATATTAAATGGCATAAAACTGAGGACTTTTCCCTTAATTCAGGAACAAGATAAGGAGTTTATTTTCTGAATCAGTTCCATTCTATCAATCTATATGTCTATTCTTATGCCATAGTTAGTGATTATTAAAATGTATGTCTTTCACAGAAATTGTAGTTAATGGAGTTAAGTATTTTAAATGAAAAACTATATACACACAGCCAGAATGTCACAAAACCTACTTTATAGAGCAATAAATGACTTGGAAATGTTAACTGACTGCTAATATATTGAAAACAGTGAACTAACACAAGAAGCAGACTCAGGCACTGGCCGGTTGGCTCAGTGGTAGAGCGTCGGCCTGGCATGTGGAAGTCCTGGGTTCAATTCTCGGTCAGGGCACACAGGAGAAGTGCCCATCTGCTTCTTCCCCCTCCCCCCTCTCCTTTTTTTCTATTTCTCTCTTCCCTTCCTGCAGCCAAGGCTCCATTGGAGCAAAGCTGGCCTGGGCCCTGAGGATGGCTGCATGGCCTCTGCCTCAGGTGCTAGAATGGCTCCATTTGCAACATAACAATGCCCCAGATGGACAGAGCATCATCCCCTAGTGGGCATGCCGAGTGGATCCCGGTTGGGTGCATGTGGGAGTCTGTCTCTTTGCCTCCCTGCTTCTCACTTCAGAAAAATACAAAAAAAAGAAGAAGAAGAAGAAACAGACTCAATGAGGGCTATATCTAGGATACAAGATCTGAAGATAATGAACTCTTTCCAGCCTGTAAGGTATTTCTACCTAGTCATCATAGCCAATTGCTCTTAGTCATTATTAAATCAGTGCTTATAGTAAATTAGGCATAAATATTAAAATAAATACAAAATCAAAATTCAAATAGATAGGGAACAGTACAAATTCAAGAGACTATTATACTCTAAGATCAATCAAAGTAACTAGCATTTATTGTAAACCAAACACTTGACCTGCATTGCTGCATTCAAGCCTTAGAATAACCTCAGGTTAAAAGAAATAACTCAATTTATAGGAGATACAGGGAAGGTAAGAGAAGTTAAATAGTTTCTCCACATTATAAAGTAGTTAGTGGACGAGTGAGATTTGACCCTGGATTAGTCTAAATTTGAAAGAATTAATAATACTAAACTTTTTTTTTTAAGTCTAGCTTTCTAAGAGCTCCAACATTGTTCAACCAAAGAGTTGAAACCTCACATAATAGTTAAAAATGAATTCATATTGTTATTTTAACCCAATCATCCTAGCAAATTTTTCTTAGTCATCATAATAATTTCTTATAGTATAGTAGTTAGGAAGATTAAAATAAGTAAAAACAAAATCTGGGTTAGATAATCTAGAACTTCTGTTCTAGATTAGCTAGGCTTTTTAATCTAGATCTTGATTTTATACCTGGAGAAATTGAGGAATTAAATGACTTGTTCAAGAGCCCAAATGCTACTTAATCACTGGTGATTCCAAGTATAGATTTCAAATATCACAGTTGTTTCAACCACTGATTACACTGCAATATCGTGTTATCAATTACTGTTTAGCATAATTCTGAGTCACATGCTTTAAAATCTAAAATCTTCCAGGCTATATTTTCTCTTGAACTTATCTTACTTCAGAGCAGCTACCGTAGACACTGACATGAGCGCTTGCTGACCCCAGCACCACTTTGCATGATCGTATCTAACCTTCTGATACATATCTGACCTTCTGCACCGCTCAGAGATGCATGCAGCTTTTGTACCAAATTACCATTCCAACCCAACCTATTTCTGTGACTTGCATGCGAAAAGATGTTTGGTCTCTTCTGTTTCACTTGCCCCTTTGGCCACAGACCATCAACGGTGGCACACTGAGCTATCCTCATCCTTCTTATGTCCCCAATTTTATGCTTGTAGCCTCTCCCTGCCTTTAGCGCTGAAGATAAGCTAATTCTTAAGTTCTATTCAGTAAATGCTAAGCTTTCTACTTTAAACAAAGTTTTTTGGTATTCTGGAGTCTCTTTTTTTTAAGTTCAGCTTTTGGTGGACATAAATAAAGTTTTGCTTAAGAGTCTGTGCTTATGAATGATACAAATAAATTTAGGACCAAATGTAAAGGCTATAAATATAGATGATAAAATTTCTTTATCAATTCACATAGTCTCAAGAAAAATCTAAACTCTTCATTATTGCTGCCTCTGTTGTAAACAAAATAATGAAATGTTAAATTGTTTTTAATCATTAACTTTCCTGTGAAAAGATTATTTTAAGTCATTTTGCATCAGGGTCAAACAAAGGGCATAAAACTAGCTAGTCATTTACATTTTCAGTTGCCTTTTCAAAGTTATATATGTTATTGTAAAGTCTTCTGCATTCCAGGTAATACCACTTTAAAAGAAGCCTACATTTTATTAAAATGCAATTCCTCCACATAGGGAGCAACATGGAAAGCTGTGATCTGAGACGACAGTTGGTGTACTCTTACCATTTGATAAAAAAATTTCATGCCATCTGTGGGAAGCCACACAGGCAAATGTGTCACCACTTCTAATAATGAAAAGAAAAAACAGACAGAACGTGCTGGAGAAACAGACTGCTTTAATTACCCCTCACATTGCTCCTTGAGAACTTGGAAGAAAAGCATTGTGCATGGGAATTATTTATACAAAGAAGGTGACCACTGCTGAAGACTTGTTTAAAAATCAGGATGAATGCCCTTGTAATTCTAGCATGTCCAGTTGGGAGTGGAAACAGATGTGTGGGAAAGGTTAAGGGGAAAATCTTGTGGAAAAATAAAAAAGAAAGCAAAGACTTGCTAAGGAAATAAGCAGTATGATTATGGTCTATAGTCCACTACTGATATGCTGAAATCTCAAAATTCTATTCTTTAAATTAGAATATAACCTGTACTACAGTTCTGCAATGTGAATGTAGGAAGAGCTTAGAGGTATGTAAGTAGCTCTGAGCCGCAGCAGTATGACCTGCTCAACATCTGTTGATGACACAGTCCTTGACATACCACAGTCCTTGACATCCCTCCCCTCAAATTACTCTTCCTTCTCTCAAACCTAGCCCAGTGATTTGTGTTGTAACTGCAATCTTAATCTCCCCAACAGAGGTGTTCTCAGAAAGATCTGAGAGCCTCAATGCCTGTTCCTTTATTTAAGAACAATATAAGTTGTGTCTTAAGCAGCTAAAAACAGATGGGAAAACCAGTGACTCATGACTTATCTCATCAGTATAACTACTATGACTCAGACAAATATAATCACTTTTCTCCCTTCACTCTGAGATGGCTACAAGTTACATACTTTTCCAACCAAAAAAAGAACCATTTCACTCCTGCTCACTTTCCATTCAATATCTGTTCATTTTCCATTTTAGTTGTTCACCTTTACTCCAGTTACCTTTATACCTCCACTAACCACCCACCCCTACCTCCTACCACTTCAATAACTCCCACCCTCAACAATGGAAAGATCTCCCCATTATCATCTCTCTAACCGACATTGGGATTGTTGTGTTGAAATGAACATGGCGGAGGAAACAGGAGACCAAGAAAGGGACTAATAAATGGTCTTTAGATATAGTGACAGATACTCACAGGACTTTAGGTTGACAGCAAAGTGATTATAGCATGGTCTCATGTCTGTGTGTCATGGAAATTCATCAAACTTCTCATTTATTTTTTCAATAACTACTTTTGAGCACCAGCTGTGAGCTAAATCTAGCGGCACTAGAGAGACAAAGAAAAAAGTAATAAATAAATATCATTGACCACAAAAACAAACAGTCTAGTTGAAGAAAATCAAACATTACAATACAGGACTTTCCCGAGAATTCTTTCCCATTTGACACACTTGGAAAGTAATATATAACATTACAACCCCCCTGTAAAAATGTCAAAATATAAAATTATTAAATATGGCAAATGATATATATATGACGTTGAATAGAAAATGTTTCCTTCTAGATTGGTACATTTAAAATGTTTTATTATAAGGTTATCTTACAATTCTTTTTTCAAAAATATTCACTGAGCACCTGCTAAGTGACAAGCACTGTTCTAGGCACCACAGATAGAACAGTGCATATTACAGACAAGATCCGTGCCCTGCTGGAGCTTACATTCTAGTGAAGGAGATAGATAATAAATATAATTTATTTGAAAAGTAAAGTCACTCTGACCAGATAGTTCCATTGGTTGGAGCATCATCCCAAAGTGCAGAGATTACCGGTTCGCTCCCCAGTCAAGGCGCATACAGAAACAGATCAATGTTTCTCTCTCTCTCAAATCTATAAGATAAACATTAAAAAAAGGTAAAATTTATAATAGTTAAGAGTGAAAAATGCTAAGGAGAAACTAGATCATGGAAGGAAGATAGGAGATGTCTTCTAGTTTAAAATTGAGAGGCCAAGGTATGATGATTACCAGAAGGCAGGAATATGTAGCACAGGATAAAGGAGGAATAAATGGTTAGGAGACTTGACTTGGGGCGGTGAACACACAATACAATATACAGAAGATGTATTACAGAATTGTACCCATAAAACCTATAAATTTTATTAACCAGTGTCACCCCAATAAATTCAATTTTTAAAAAATGAGAGACCAGGAAGTTTCTCACTGCAAATGTAACTTTGGGGTAAAGACCTGAAATGAATGACTCCTTGAATCCTGTAGCTCACTGGAGAAAGAGCATTAATACTATTCAGACTTAATACAGATTATATTTTGATGTGTTTTCCATTCCACTCATGCCACAAGTGCCTCATTTTATTTTAAATTTCATAAGAAAAAGCATAAACTGTCAACACACAAGCTTAATTGTGACATGTTTGGTTTGAGAATTAAATATACAGTGTGTCCGTAAAGTCATGGTGCACTTTTGACCAATCACAGGTCAAAAGTGCACCATGACTTTACGGACACACTGTATATTAAGATGTAACATAAAATTCAACTACACATTAAACATTTAAAAAGGCAAAAACGGTTTTCAGCATCTAATACTCAGTATTTTGCACTTTGTGCTTTTAAAACAATCAGAAAGTTTCAGATTCCCATTTGCAAGTACATTTCTGTAAATAACATATTGTGAGTGGGGAGAGTCTTAATTCCCAATGAGTAAAAAATCAAACTAGAAATAATCATCAGCATGCCTTCTCCTTTTAAACAGTGGGTTTTGAAGTATTGGTTTTATGTTGAAGTTCAACAGATATCTGATCACATAAATGGCCTTTCAGAAGTTCAAGTTCACATGACTTTGTAGACTTAGTATTTGTATCTTCCTATTAATTTATTAAATTTCAAAACAAGATTTTTCTGTATTGCATATAATTTATCAAGCCTATTATGGATTTAAATTAAATAATATATGGCTTATAATAACAATTTAGAGCTACATAATGGTGACCACAACATAGGTAGTAGGGTTTGGTCAAAAAATAAAACATCTGAATTTTTTACTTCAGGTCATGTTTACTGATATTCAAGAACTGCCTCTTATGATTATCAATTCACACATGGAAATTTTCCAATGTTTAAAAGGGAAGAAAATTATTTTACTGCTTGACAACTTAAATAATTATTTTATTGCTGAATGGAGACCATTATTCTCTAACCTTGTAACGTGCCTTCAGTGCTTTGGGAAAACTCAAGTCGGGAAATGCTGCATTTCAGTGACTTGATGACAAAGCAAGAGCTATTGTAGAAGAGAGCACTAAGCTCAATAGGGACAGAGAGAAAGGACCCACACAAAGTGAAAATTTCCAAGAAGATAAATAGGAAAAAGTCAATAGAATAAGAGGAAGGAGCTTCCACACACAGGCACAGAGATGTCAAGGGGCTCAGTAGGTTTGGGGAACAGGATGTGGATCAGGATGACGAGGTCAACTGTGAATCAGAGTAAAAAGTAGAAGTTGCGTGAAGACAGCAGATCACAAAGGGCCTTATCTATCACACGACTAAGTTAGGAGTTCATCCTGAGGTGTTAAGGAGCCATCAAAAAGGTTTAATCATGTAAAGTATTGACTCTGTTAGGAAGATCACTGGGGCTAGGGAAGGGTAAGGACTAGAGACCAATAATAGACTATTTTTATTCTGAAACCTAGGCAACATGAATTACAAAATTAAGGAGATCGACAGAAGTAAAGGAATGGCTTCATTTTCATCCACTCTTTTGTATATTCCAATGAAATGAAAGCATCAAAAGCATCATCTTAAAGCATTCTTGGTTAAAAATTACTAAACACACCAAAATTATCAGAATTATCAGCCTGCTTATTTTTCTTTGTTATAATACTTTCACTTTCGAGTAAAGAGAAGCTAGGAACGTCAATGAGAGGGAAAATTTTCACGGGCTCGGTGTAGAGTAGCCTACCTAGGTGAATGATAAGTATTGTGAAGTCAGGGGACAGCAAGATCGCAATGGAGTAGGCGGATGTACCAACTTCCAACTCCCAGAAAAAAGTGGATTATAACTTAATATTAAGAACCATCATCTGGATAAACCAACTTTGAACTAAACTAAGTGGACTCTTCAACCAAGGAACACTAAAGAAGCCACATTGAAACTGGTAGGAAAAGAGGAAACGCGGAGCGAACGGCAGCCCAGAGAGACTCATGTGGCGGAAGGAGAGTTTGGCGGAGAGGGAGGAACCTAGGTCCCAGGAACAAAGCCCCAGCCTGCAGCCCCGAGCCTAGAAGAGGCGGGTGACAGTATTGAGCTGTGAAACAAGTGAGGATACTGTTTGTGAGAAAGAGACAGTTTTCCCACACCCGGGATTCTTCTTAAAGGGACAGCTCAGAAAACCTCTCTCACACCACTCACATGGGCTCTGGGGAACAGGGACAGAGGAGAGGACCAGAGCAGCGGGAAGAGTGTGGGCTGGAAGGCAAAGGGAAAAACACTCTGAGGGACAGCCACCCTAACCCCTGGGCTGAGTCACTTCCCTAATCGAAAACAAATATTTCCCCTGGAACTAGCAATACCAGCAAAGGGAGGCAGGACACCAGGCAAACAAGCTCTCCCCAGCACTTAGAGCAGAGCTGCTTAGACGGAGGGAGCTTCCAACACTACATTATGGAGTGTTAGGATCTGAGCTGAGGTGCCCCTACCCACACTTCTGAGGGCTTGCTTGAGGGACGGTGGCAGCAGGATGCTGAAACACGGTACTATCAGTGGGGGTGGAGGCACAGCCGGTGTGAGCTCAGTATAGCCCAGCAGGGATGGAGCGGATGCGCGAAAGCAGTCTGACAGGTGAGGGCCAGCCTGCAGCCCCACCTGTGGAGGAAAAGCGGGAGGCCAGGAACGGGCAGAGATTTGCTCTGCGACCCTGCATGAGCCAGTCCTGACTGTGGGGGCAGGGCTAAAGCCAGGGACAGGCGGAGGCTCACAGCTGAGTGCACGCCAGCAGCCCCATCTGACCCGAGAAAATGCGGAGAGCAGGCTCTGACCACAGGAGCTAAGCGGAAGCCCAGGAACAGGCTGGGTCCGCAGCTGAGCAAAGGTGCTCACCAATACCCTTGGTGCTGAGGCTTGAGGCTTGAGTGCAGTGCGAAACCCAACCTGTGAGGGCAAGGCAAAGGCCCAGACAGGCTGAGGCTTGTAGAGCCAGCACCAGGACACAGCCCCTCCCACAGAGGAGAGAAGAAAATCACAGCAACAGCTGCAGTGGGCCGGCACAGGCAACACTCATAACCAACCACCCTAGGCAGCAGCAAAGGGGGTGGCAGGCCTGCAGACAGACCACACCTAGGGAACACAAAGGCAACACCCATTGGACTCCAGTGGCCACAACTTGCTTATACACAGAAAAAATGGGCAGGCAGAGGAATGCAAACAAAATGAATCAAGAGAAATCCCCAGCGAAGGACAAGAATGAACCAGATATAACCAAATTATCAGATAAAGAGTTTAAAATAATGATAGTTAGGATGTTCAAAGAGATTAGAGCAACAATGAATAGTCATTATGAACACCTAAATAAAGAGATAACAAGTATAAAAAATGAAATTGAAATAATAAAAAAGAATCAGGCAGAAATAACAAATACAGTATCAGAACTGAAGACCAAAATGGAAGGAATTAAAAGGAGGATGGATGAAGCTGATGATCGAATCAGCAAGTTAGAAGACACAATAAACAAAGGCACAGAAGCAGAGCAGAAAAAAATAAAGGGACTCAAAAATCTGAGGAAACTCTAAGGGAGATCTGTGACAACATGAAGAGAAATAACATCCGCATCATAGGAGTTCCCGAAGGAAAGGAAAAAAAACAAGAAATAGAAACTTTGTTCAATCAAATCATAGCTGAAAACTTCCCTAAATTAAGGATGGAAAATATTTCACACATTCAAGAAGCACAGAGAACTCCATTAAAGAGAAACCCAAAAAATCTATACCAAGACACATCATATTAAAATACCAAAGCTAAGGGATAAAGAAAAAATTTTAAAAGCTGCTAGAGAAAAAAAGGTTATCACCTACAAAGGAGCCCCCATAAGGATGACATCTGACTTCTCAACGGAAACACTTGAGGCCAGAAAATAATGGCAAGATATATTTAAAGTAACGCAGAACAAGAACCTACAAGCAAGACTACTCTATCCAGCAAAACTAACATTTAAAATTGAAGGAGAAATAAAGAGCTTCCTAGACAAAAAAAGCCTCAAGGAATTCATTAAAACCAAACCAATTCTACAAGAGAAGATAAGGGGCCTGTTGTGAACAGTTCAAAAGGGAAAAAGAATTTAGCAAAGAAAGAATACAGCTTTAAAGAATAATATGGCAATAAACAACTAGATATCAGCCTGACCTGTGGTGGCGCAGTGGATAAAGCGTCGACCTGGGAACACTGACGTCGCCAGTTCAAAACCCTGCACTGGCCTGGTCAAGGCACATATGGGAGTTGATGCTTCCAGCTCCTCCCCCCTTTCTCTCTCTCTCACTCTCACTCTGTGTCTCCTCTCTAAAATGAATAAATAAAAAAAAAGAAATTAAACAACTACATATCAATATTAACCTTAAATGTAAATGGATTAAATGATCCGATCAAAAGACATAGGGTAGCTGTGTGGATCAAAAAAAACAGGACCCATATATATACTGTCTACAAGAGACACACCTTAAAAAAAAGATGTACATAGACTGAAGATAAAAGGATGGAAAGAAATATTTCACGCAAATGGAAATGAAAAAAAAAAGCCAGGGCAGCAATACTTATATTTGACGAAATGGACTTTAAAACAAAGGCTGTAGTAAGAGATAAAGACGTACACTACATAATGATAAAGGGAACAATTCAACAGGAAGAAATAACTATTATAAATATCTACGCACCAAACATAGGAGCCCCGACATACATAAAGCAGACTTTGATGGATATAAAGGGCGAGATTAAGAGCAATAGTATGGGATTTCAATACCCCACTAACATCATTGGATAGATCTTCAAAAGAAAATTAATAAAAAAAACAGCAGACTTAAAGGAGACACTAGATCAACTCAATTTAATAGATATCTTCAGAACCCTTCACCCTAAAGCAGTAGAATATACATTTTTTTCAAGTGCTCATGGTACATTCTCTAGGATAGACCACATGTTAGAACACAAAAATGGTCTCAAAAATATAAGAAGATTGAAATCATATCAAGCATTTTCTCTGATCACAATGCCATAAAACCAGAAATTAACCACAAAAGAACTACTGAAAAATACTCAAACACTAGGAAATTAAATAGCATGTTATTAAATAAGGAATGGATTAACAATGAGATCAAAGAAGAAATTAAAAAGTTCCTAAAAACAAATGATAATGAGCATATATCAACTCAAAATTTATAGGACACAGCAAAAGCAGTACTAAGAGGGAAGTTCATTACACTAAATGCATACCAAAAGAAGCTAGAAAAAGCTCAAATAAGCAACCTGACCCTGCATCTAAAAGAACTAGAAAAACAACAGCAAGTAAAGCACAGGACTAGTAGAAGGAAGGAAATAATAAAGATCAGAGCAGAAATAAATGACATAGAGGCTAAGGAAACAATACAGAGGATCAATGAAACAAGAAGCTGGTTCTTTGAAAAGGTAAACAAGATTGATGAACCTTTAACTAGACCCACCAAGAAAAAAAGAGAGAAGACTCAAATAAATAAAATTAGAAAGGACAGTGGAGAAATAACAACTGATACAACAGAAATACAAAGCACTGTAAGAAAACACTATGAAGAACTAACTATATGCCAAAAAATTAGACAATCTCGGTGAAATGGACAAATTTCTTGAATCATATAACCTTCAAAAAATCAATCTGGAAGAATCAGAACACCTAAACGGACCAATTACAACAGATGAGATCGAAACAGTTATCAAAAAACTCCCAAAAAAGAAAAGTCCTGGGCCTGATGGCTTCACAAGTGAATTCTATCAAAAATTCAAAGAACTAACTCCCATCCTCCTCAAACTATTTCAAAAAATTCAAGAGGAAGGAAGGCTTCCAAACTCCTTTTATGAGGCGAGTATAATTCTGATCCCAAAACCGGGCAAAGACAACACAAAGAAAGAAAATTATAGGCCTATATCCCTGATGAATTTAGACACTAAAATTTTCAACAAAATAATAGCCAACTGGATCCAGCAATATATGAAAAAAATCATACACCATGATCAAGTGGGATTTATTCTGGAGAGGCAAGGCTGGTTCAATATTCGCAAATCAATCACGTAAACAAAAGGAAGGACAAAAATCACAAGATAATTTCAATAGATGCAGAAAAAGCATTTGATAAAATCCAGCACCCATTCATGATCAAAACTCTCAGTAAAGTGAAAATACAGGGAACATACCTTAACATGAAAAAAGGCCATCTATGACAAAACCACAGCAAACATTATACTAAATGGGCAAAAATTAAAAGCAATCCCCTTAAGATCAGGAAACAGGCAGGGGTGCCCCCTTTTACCACTCTTATTCAAAATAGTTCTGGAAGTCTTAGACACAGCAATCAGACAAGAAGAAGAAATAAAAGGCATCCAAATTGGAAAAGAAGAAGTAAAACTGTCATGATTTACAGATGATATGATATTATATATAGAAAATGCTAAAGTTCAGTCAAAAAACTACTGGACCTTATAAATGAATTCAGCAAGGTCACAGGATATTAAAATTAATACTCAGAAATCAGAGGAATTTTTATATAACAACTATGAACTGTCAGCAAAAGAAATTAAGGAAACAATCTCCTTCACTATTGCAACCAAAAAAATAAAGTACCTTGGAGTAAATTTAACCAAGGAGGTTAAGGGCTTGTACTCAGATAATTATAAAACATTGATAAAAGAAATAAAGGAAGAAATAAGTAAGTGGAATTATATACCGTGCTAATAATTGTTAGGAAGAATAAACATCATTAAAATGTCTTTCTTATCCAAAGCAATTTATAAATTCAATGCAGTACCAATTAAAATACCAATGATATACTTCAAAGATATAGAACACATATTTCAAAAATGTATTTGGAACCAAAAAAGAACACGAATAGCCTCAGCAATCTTAAAAAGAAAAAATAAAGCAGGAGGTATTACTCTTCCGGATATCAAGGTATACTACCAGGCCATTGTACTCAAGACAGCATGGTACTGGCATAAGAACAGGCACATAGATCAATGGAACAGAACAGAGAACCCAGAAATAAACCCACAGCTTTATGGACAACTGATATTTGACAAAGGAGGAAAGAACATACAATGGAGTAAAGACAGCCTCTTTAACAAATGTTGTTGGGAAAATTGGACATCTACCTGCAAAAAAATGAAACTAGACCACCAACTTACACCATTCACAAAAACAAACTCAAAATGGATAAAAGACTTAAAAGTAAGTCGTGAAACCATGAGCATCTTAGAAGAAAACACAAGCAGCAAGCTCTCCGACATCTGTTGCAGCAATATATTTGCCGATTTATCTCCACGGGCAAATGAAATAAAAAGCAAGATAAACAAATGGGACTATATTAAACTAAAAAGTTTTTGCACAGCTAAAGACAATAAGAACCAAATAAAAAGCCAAACCACACTATGGAAGAACATATTCAACAACACGTCAGATAAGGGGTTAATAACCAAAATTTATAAAGAACTTATAAAACTCAACACCAGGAATACAAACAGTCCAATCAAAAAATGGGCAAAAGAAATGAATAGAAATTTCTCCAAAGAGGACATACAGATGGCCAATAGGCATATGAAAAAATGCTCAACATCACTAATCATTAGAGAAATGCAAATTAAAACCACAATGAGATATCACCTCACACCAGTCAGAATGGCACTCATCTGCAAAACAACACAGAACAAGTGCTGGCGAGGATGTGGAGAAAAGGAAACCTTCCTGTACTGCTGGTGGGAATGCAGACTGGTGCAGACACTGTGGAAAACTCTGCGGAGATTCTTCATAAAATTAAAAATCGAACTGCCTTTTGACCCAGCTATCTCACTTATAGGAATATATCCTAAGAACACCAAAGCACTGCTCGAAAAGAAGAAATGCGTCCCCATGTTCGTGGCAGCATTGTTCACAATAGCGAAGATCTGGAAACAGCCGAAGTGTCCATCAGAGGACGAGTGGATTAAAAAGCTTTGGTACATATATAGTATGGAATACTACTCAGCCATAAGAAATGATTACATCAGATCATTTACAACAAAATGGATGGACCTTGATAACATTATACGGAGTGAAATAAGTAAATCAGAAAAAAAGAAAAACTGAGAACAGCATGATTTCATACATAGGTGGGTCATAAATGCGAGACTATGAGACATGGAGAAGAGTGTGGTGGTTACGGGGTGGGGCAAGAGTGGAGAGGGGAAAGGAAGAGGCACAAAGAAAACCAGATAGAAGGTGACAGAGGACAGCCTGACCTGTGGTGGCGCAGTGAATAAAGCGTCGACCTGGGAACACTGAGGTCGCCAGTTCAAAACCCTGCACTGGTCTGGTCAAGGCACATATGGGAGTTGATGCTTCCAGCTCCTCCCTCCTCTCTTTCTCTCTCTCTCTCTCTCACTCTGTGTCTCCTCTCTAAAAAAAAAAAAAAAAAATGAATAATAAAATAAACAAAAGGAAAGTTCTTTAAAAAAAAGAAGGTGACAGAGGACAATTTGACTTTGGGTAATGGGTATGCAACATAATTGAATGACAAGATAACCAGGAGATTTTCTTTGAACATATGTACCCTGATTTATTAATGTTACCCCATTAAAATTAATAAAAATTTAAAGAAAAAGTCTTGTGTAGTCAGAAGAAGACAGGTGCTCTAGAATTTTTGAGATTTTTAGACTGTGTCAAAAGTACATAGGCAGAAAACTGAGGCTGGTCATGGTAAAGTGGGAAGAATATAGGAATGAGAGTTTGGGATGCTGAGTTCTAGCACTGACTACCAGGGGATGTCAAGAATTGTGAAGGCTCTGAGATTTTACCCTAATTTCAAGAAAACAAGTTAACCTCTACAGTCTCAAAGATGCTGGCACAAGATACAACACATGTCCTGGATCAGAGACAAAGGACACTATCATCATCAGTTTGCCTCAGGTCCCTTACCCCCAATTTCTATAGATCAACACAGGAAGGGCCAAGTGATACCTGCCTTTGCAGTGGGTTGAGCTGCAGGCAAGGAACCCTGAGCCTAGTAAAACCTGGTGTTTTATAATAGGTGGCAAATTGGCCAACCTTTGCTCTGGAAGTAGGTAGGTATTATCTCTATCCCCCAAGGAAGCTCACTATACAGATATCTTTGAAAATATGGTCCAGAACAAGAGACTCTGCCTACAAGACATACAGACATGCTACAGATCCCTAAAGAATGGTGTCCCAATAGTGGCTAACCATGTGTTCTTGGTCAGGTTATCAGTTTTTATTGGACCTGTTTCCTTATCAATAAAATGGGTAGATCATTACATTAACTCATAGAATAGTTTGAAATAAAATATTATGTTAAACTCAAAAACAGGCAAAATGATGAGTATTTAACTTTTTATATTATGTTGGAGCATTTTCTGATAGTCCTGCTGAAATGTAATCTTGTGGTTACAATATGCTGCATTAATAATCCACAACTAATAAAAACACAGGCAGATTCCAATCCAAATTAGAGGTTAACCTCTGAAATTTATAAGGTGTAGAAAGTTAACTAATTGGATATATAATTTAGCATTTATACATTCCTTTTCTCTTTACAGATTCCTATTCTTAAAACATTCTTTGAGCCTTCCCTTTTGTCTTCTTGCTGGTTGCATCATTAGAGACTTATTTAACAATTTTACAGGTGCTAACATCCTAAAAGTTGGTAAGTTTTGTACAAGGATTAAATGAGATAATATAAATTTGCTGAAGGTACTCAGAGCATAATTGATATTTAATAAATATTTCCTGTTAAGGTTTTAACATTTTATGATTTAAGGTTACAGAAATAAATCATGACAACTTTATGATTTTTCATTAAAATTACAAAACCATATTATTTCCTAATTTAGATGATCACTTTTACCAGTTGCCATATATTTTCAGAATCAGTATAGTGTTGATTGCAGATAACCATGAAAAATATTTATTTCTTTAAATTTTAAATTAATTGTGTTGACATGGTTTCAAGTGTCCCTCAACCTAACAGCCACTACACAATGCATTGTGCTACCCATGGCACATCCGGGATCCCCCTGAACAATATTTAAATGCTATGGTGACCAATTGTCTTCCTTTAGGAAGGACAGTCCTTCTTGTTTTGTAAGTTCCATCCTCCCTCGAAAAGTATCCTCCTACAAGTCCTCCTTTTTGATATTGGTAGACTAAGCTGTAAATGTCCATATTCAATTGATGCAGAGTAGATCCATTGCATGTGATGTAATGTATTTGTATTTGACATGAGGATTCATCAAGGATCAGTACAGTGCAGGGAGACGCAATTATGAGACGCATGTGGTCCACACAGAAGACCTTGAGAAAGTGTGTGATATACTGAGCAAGCAAATGGCTTTGTGTACTTCTTACTGAAACACAACACAGCACATACAACATTGTAGACTCACGATTATTTCTTTCTCAGTGAATGTTCAAGCATAGACAGGTAAGCACAATTCACGTTTTATTAATTCATTATCTATTTAATAATTTCCAAATATTATAATTTTACTTTTAAGTATTTTCCCAAAATTTGAGTTTTAAAGTGAAAATCTAACCTCAAACCATATCTATTAATAACACATTTTGATTAAATAGTTGCATAAAACAGATGTCTTTTTAAATTAGAAAATGATAAATACACCCTAACATCACTCCAAATTAGTGGTTTTGTTTGATATTTAGTTTTGTTAATTTAGCTGCCGGCAAATTCGCCTACCATGATGTAACATTTTTAGTTCCTAATGTGCTTGCATCGCTGTGTAGCTCTATATTTTATTTTTAATTTTAAATTTCATTTAAGGGATGGAAAAATCAAAAAATAAAAATGCCATTCAAAAATAAATTGAAAAAGGAATTTCCTTTCCTCATATCAAAGAAAGATATCATTGTTTTCTGCAATATTTGCTGTGGAGAATTTTTTATTTCAGTTGGGGGCAGAGCAGTGATAACAAAACACTTGATCACCAACAAACGTAAGCAATCATAAGATGCATCAACTTCCAGTTGTAAAGTAACAAGTTTTTTTAAAACTTCAAAAATTATTCTGAAGATGAAAAAGAGTTGGCTGCAATGGAGGTGACATTTGCATTTCATACTATAATTCACAGTCAAAGTTTTCATAGTATGGATTGTACAACTAAATTATTAAAAAAGTTTCACAATGCAAAATCTTCACGTGCCAGGACAAGATGCAAGGCTATTTTGAAATCACTATTGAAAAGTTACTGTGACAAAATACTAACAGAGGACTTGGAAACTGCAGCATTTGTAACGATTTTATCTGATGCATCAAATCATAATAAAATTAAATTGTATCCATAATAGTACCGTATTTTAATGTTATCAAGGGCATTCAAGTAAAAATTTTGAATTTAGAATCCACTGAGGGTGAAACTTCTGAAATTTTGTCAAGCCATCTATACACAGTAATAAATGAAAATAATTTGAAATCCAAAGTGGTTGCACTAACGGTTGATAATGCAAATACAAGTTTGGGTGGGCGAAAATGCAAAGGGGTGAATAATGTGTATGTAAACTTACAAGAGTTACTCCAAAAGAAAATACTAGGAATAGGTTGTAATGCACATATTTTGTCAAATGCAATCAACACAGCATCATGTGCCATGCCAGTTGATGTAGAAGTAATAATAACTACAATTTATTTGCATTTTAGTCACTTTACTGTTTGTCTTGCTACTTTAAAACAATTTTGTGAAGAAGCAAATGTTGAATACAAAATCCTTGTAGAATATTCAAAACTTAGATGGCTTGCTCTAACACATGCTATTGAGCGTGTTCTACAATTATTTGAGCCTCTCCACTCATATTTTTTAAAGTTAGACAAATGTCCTAAAATCCTGGAATCATTTTTCAATGATAAAATATCTAAAATGTTAATGTATTTTGTACATAAGCATCTATTTTTCACAAAAGGATTCAAAAGACTGAAGGTGAACACATTTCAACTACGAAGTTGGTCTTATTTTGAATGACTTTATCCTTCAATATAAATCTCATTTTGAAAAAAAAATTCTTCCTTTAACTATAAAAAGAAAATTGTCAGACTTAGAGGAATCAAATCTGGGCATAACAGAAAAGTTCATCAAAGAAGTGCAGAATTTTTACCAGACATGTTTTCAATATATCAAAGGATGGTCTAAAAGAAACATCACGGGAAATAACAGTTTTCAATGATGTTTTTTGACTTCATCGCAAGTAGATTGGACAGATATTGAAGCCTGTCTTGAGCTTTTATCTAAAGAAATGCCAGACATCAAAATAGATGACAATTGTCTCTTTGAAGAAATTAGAAGACTTGAATGTATATTTAAATTTTGAAAAATTAATACAATGGGAAAATGAACACGTTGAAATTAATAAAAGAAGGGTGGAAATATTCAGTCATTTCAAAAATGAACATATTCCATGTGAAAATTTATTTATTCTTGTTCAATTTACATTGTGCTGCCCTGGAACTAATGCAGCAGTTGAGTTTTTCAATTGCTGATTTTTGGACAAGTGAGAAATCGAGATTGAATGTTGATACTCTAGCTGCAGCACTTGCCATAAAATTCAATATGAAGAATATTTCTTGTTCAGATATTTGCAATATATTGTTACAAGGTGATACATTGACAAAAAATATTCATTCAATGGAAAAGAACTCATTTAGATAATATTATCTAAATGAGTATTTTTTTTACATTTATTATTAAAAATTAATAGGCATATAAGAGTAATTAGAATATAAAATATTACAAATGTTTTTATTATGCATTTATCATATTATAGTTTATTATTGTTGCAATGAATATAATGTTTCTTTTATTTATGATATTGTTTTCTTCTATTTATTTTTGTCCTCCTTTTCATTGTAAAAGTGTTGGTCATCTCATTAAATGCCCTATTAGCTAAAACATATTTGTAACTGGGGCATTACTTCTAACTCTCTTCCTCTTGATGTTTCCTTTTCAGTCAGCAGGTTTCTCCCTCCCCATAAGCTCATCAATTTAGTTTTAGGGATAAAGGGAGACAAGATGTACTCTTGGAAGAGGGAGGATATGATTTGTGGGACTATCCCACACAGGACAAAAGAAGAGCTAAATCGGTCTGCCCCCTCCCCTCCCACCCACCTCCCAGTATGGTGAATAGAAAAGTGACATAGTTAAGAGTGGAAGGTAGTGAGATGCACGCGTGGAAATCTACAGTGCGGGGTTGGAAACACTGGCATGAGGAGGTCAGCTACACAGGTGAAGGGGGATGTGGCAAGCAGAGGGGCTCTTTTCCAGTTTCTTGTTTGGGGAACCCCTCAATAGAGGGCCCCCAAGCTCTTCTTAGATGGCTCCAACATACTCAAGTGGGCTTGGCCAGAAAAAAAACACATCAAGTTTGTTAATGGTGTTTGCTTCCTGTGTGGTATAGGTATTAGGGTGAAAGGCAGGGGTCTTCTTATGGATCCCACCAGGGTCAGCAAGGTAACTCCACAGCAGAGGCTTAGGGTCGTCAGCATGAGCAAGGGACCCAATGATAAATGTGGCAGTGACTCAAAATAGTCTTCCAAACCTATGGAAGACAAGGGAGGCTGAGTTATCAGAGAGGGTTTTCTCAAGTCTCAAAACCCCAAAAAACCATATACTGTACTAAGAGTTTATCTACCAAAGGTATTAGTAACATAAATGAACAGATTACTAGGATCAGACTGACTGAACCAAACCATGGTGGAACTAAGTTCAAATCGTTTATCACACCCACCCAGCCCTCCCAATTCTACAAATTTTTGTGGTCCCTGCCCCATACTCTTGCTGGCCATTTCAAAAAAGGGAAAGGAGAACACAAGGGAATCTGAAACACTCAACAGTTGTTCAAAGCAGCAAGTTAAGCCTCAAGTGAAACATAAAATTGTTTTGTCTCACTTTGTTATATATTAGACTAGAATAAGCTGTTTTGTTTCTCTCCTCTACCCAATAGGTAAACATTTGACTATAAAGGACAGATCAACTATAGAGAAATAAAGGAGATACCTTATCTTTACATATTTGAATTACAGAATGTATAAATTTGTGACCTCACTACTCATTCTTTAGCTATTCGAACATTTTGCATTCAAACACTGGGAGAGGAAGCAGTCCCAACAGTGACAGAGGAGCATTCATGAGTTTTAACTTTTTTAGGATTTCAGAGTCCAGTATTGTGTGTTTTTGTTTTCATGTAACATCATCCATAATAGTTTCAGAGTCCAAAATTACAACATTAAGTAAAGAAAGGCTATGAGTAGCTATACAAATTGCTTATTAAGGCTATTACTTCTTGTATGCCCATTAAACTTTAGAGAGCGAAGAACAACCCAGACAAAAATCTACAACTGGGGTTGTCATCAGCCTGAGTAGACTGGTCTATGAAGCCTTCTGCCTGTCAGCTGCTAACATCATCCAAATTGGATAAGTAAAAGCTGGCTCTGACTTAGGGTAATGCAGAACATGGCTCTCAGAAAAACAGGAAGGTTTGTAGTGATTTAAAACCTGGCCATCTGAAAACTTGATTTTAAGCTAAAATATGCAGAAGTTTTAGGAAAGGTATAAAAGTGTCATGCAAATAGGGTTGCTACTGGGGAAGAGCTAAGATCAAATAAAATTTTCCTGTTAGGTATACCACTTTATTTCCATGCACCGGGAGCTGTATCTTGTGACAGTTAAGGGCACAGGTCCAGAAGCCAGGCTGCCTGGTCTTGAATCTTGTTCTTCCCCTTAATGATCTTCAAAGTCACTCAACCTCACAGTGCCTGGGTTTTCTCATTTATAAATAGGAATAATAATAGTACTGGCTTTAATGGTTGTTGAAAATTAAGTGTTAATGTATGTCAAGTGTCTAGGATGTAACAATGTATGTAAGTTAGTTGTTATTATCACTGTTGTTACTAATCATGTTGCAGTAATGCAACCACTGGTGTCTGTGAGATACAGGTAATACCACAGGGAACAGAATTACCATGACTCTTTGTAATACCGGTGGCCCAGGCCAGGCAGGTTTACATAGATTTCGGGTAGACATTAGAGGAACTGTGAGCCAGAAAGCAGTGGGCCATTCCTATTTATTGGAGGCTTAGAGAGATGGGAGAGCAAATAGGGGGAAACCGCTTCTCACAGTGGCAGGCAAGCAATCTACCAAGCGGCCCCTCACAGTGGCAGGCAAGCAATCTACCAAGCGGCCCCTCACAGTGGAGGGCAAGCAATCTGCCCCTAGAGAAAACACCTATAGTCTTATGTAGGCTATACACACATGGCTCTGCCACATGCTTACACAATAATCAAGTGAGCAAGCCTAACACAGCTGTTTTCCCTACACTCCTGTACTCAGAGTTACGGTCTAACAACTGGTACAAATTTGAATGGACAGTCTGCTATGTTTTCCAGTTAATAGATCAATAGGTTATAACATGAATATAAATCACATTTTAAAGACAAAAATGAAAGCAGTGTTGAAAAATTTTAAAACTATTAGATAGTTTTCAAACTGCCTTCTGAGAAGGCCTGGGGGTTGAATAATACTTCTTCAAAGGGCAGAGCTATATGGGGTAAAGCGAGAAAATAAGGGAAGGAGACAGTGGAGTTTAGTACATCTTTGAAAAACATTTTTCAATAACTAGTGCTTTTTCAAAAACTGGCAATCAATATATAAGATATTTGGGTAAACAGCTTAAATACGACACATCAAACTGTATCCAATATGCTTGGAAAATTGAGATCTTAAGCAGGTTAAAAACATTGTTCACTTTTTCTTTTAACACAAGTAATGCTGGTGGCCGAGGCCAGGCAGGTTCTCACTGAATTCAGGCAGACAGTAGAGAAACTGTGGAGCCGGAAAGCGTCAGGCCATACTCATTTATTCAAAGCTCACAAAGACAGGCGAGTGAATAAACAACAAAACGATCTTATAAACAAAGAAAAATCTGCTTTCTTGCAGTAAGGGCAAGGGAGCTGGGAAAAGAAAGCCACACCTCACAGTGGTGGGAAAGGATCTGGGAGAGTCACCGCCCTGAGGGCAAGCACCCACAGCCTTACATAGACTGTACACACGAGGTGCTGCCCTGTGCTCATGCACCGATCAGGCAAAGTGTTTGCAGCTGGTAAACCCGTGAGCAAGCCTAACACAGTCATTTCCCCCACACAATTAACAACCCATTATGATCTTTAGCAAACACTTAAAAAAATCAAGAAAAAGTTCAATATGACCTTCCTCTGAGATCATATTTAATTATAATTGACTCAATAGCAATGACCTCAAAATACATCTTCTAAGAGCTATATTGTGGTTATTCTGGTTTTTTTTAGAAAATCAAGGTTTGATGGTCCCCATTTGATACACAGAGGGAAAAATATAACAAGTAGAAACCTCTCATTTAAGCTTTTCTTCCATAAATTTTCTTCAGTGTTTGGTGCCTATGGTCATCAGTCTCACAACAAGTCATAACAAGAATTAAATTAATAAATAAGCAGTGAACAAACATTAATTAAAAACCTGGAAACTGACCAGGTTCTGTGTGTGTATCTTCATGGACACTTGGACTATGACTTTGTAGAGCACACATGTTATACTGTTTGAATTTCGTTTCCAATCCCCTTGGCAGATCTCATAGAGAGTCCCTCACCCTAAAACTTTCAGAAGCTTAGATATCCAAACGAAGCTGAAACTACCTCAGTAGACACTCTTTGAGGTTTACTCATTTATTTATTTACAGGGACAGAGAGAGAGTTAGAGAGAGGGATAGATAAGGACAGACAGACAGGAACGGAGAGAGATGAGAAGCATCAATCATCAGTTTTTTTGTTGCGATACCTTAGTTGTTCATTGATTGCTTTCTCACATGTGCCTTGACCGCGGGCCTTCAGCAGACCGAGTAACCCCTTGCTCAAGCCAGCGACCTTGGGTCCAAGCTGGTGAGCTTTGCTCAAACCAGATGAGCCTGCGCTCAAGCTGGCAACCTCGGGGTCTCGAACCTGGGCCCTCCACATCCCAGTCCGATGCTCTATTCACTGCGCCACCGCCTGGTCAGGCTTTTTGAGCTTTAGTACAACCTCACACAGAACCTACGTTTTCTTGCCCAAGAACTTTACATCCCCAGAACAACTCTCCTGCCAACTGTGCAGGATATTTAGAAGCTGCAGGGTGATAAATAACCATTAATATCAGCTGTGCTAAAGGTGATCCATGGAGATTTAGCCATAGGGAACAGGACTGAGAACACTGTCTCCCAGAACACTGCATTCTTAGTCCCCAGATAAACAGCAGTTAGATTTGGTAGCAAAACACAGTGGGAGGACTTGGAAAAACATGTTAAAGCTCTAATTACATGGGACTTGTCCACCTTCCCAACATCCTTTTAATTATTAGGAAGGACTTAAACCAAAGTTGCTGGAGTGATCATGTGGCACATGGCACCTGGAACGAGAAGGCTTGCCTGCCTGGTCTGCACTGTGACCTTGGGGAAATTATAAAACCATATTCAGAAATGCTAGGGGGAGTTAAACTTTCCCAGACATACTGCAGAGGGATTGGGGTGGGGGGACAAGGAAATTATAGTTATACTAAAAGTCTCCAGCCTCACCATCGTGTGACAGCAAAACAAGGTTAGACCTAACTTCCAGAAATTTGCCCACCTCAATGATGCCCCAGAACTCTCTGGAGCATCTCCCTCTCCTATGCACAGGAACCAGCGGCTCACCACTCTTCAATCCCCACCTCTTGATGCAACTACCTTGAAAGTTACCACCCTACACAGCAGGCTGCTGGCCTCCAATGACCCAGCAACAGGATAGAGACCAAGCTAGGTCTTTCACCAAGAATTGAAGACAATCAGGGATAACGTAAAAGTGCTGTGAGAACCAGCTACTCAAAGAGCTTGCAAACCCTAACTGGCCTGTGCTGCTGTTACCCTCTCACTCATTGGTTCCAGTGGTTCTCCTGTCTTCTCTCTGCTTGCTCCTTTCTTCTCTTCAACTGGAGTCAATGGGGCCTCTTAAGATGCCAGTATATAATTTATTTCTCAGAGGTGTCAGAAACTGGAAACCTTAAATGTACGTACTGAAACAAAATTAATGGGACACATATGTTATTGATAATGCATTTTAAAGTATGAGAGAAATAAAAAGAGAATTACAGTCCTGTACCTATTTTCAAACAGTATCTCTTACTTAATATGTTTTGTGCATTCAAACACCCTGAGAGATGTCTGCTATCCAGCTCAGCCCTCTCATAAATTTTCGATCGTGAGCAGTCTTTCAAAGGTCATAGCTGTGTAAATGTAGATTCTGGGTCTCAAACTCAAGGCCAATTTACATTAAGTGGCAAGGTCTGCAGGTCGCACTGCAGAGAGTGATATGGAAATAATGAAAGATTTCTAAGGTATTGTATTCATTCATAGAATTTATGTATTTTCTATAATTTTAAATATTTTTCTTGTTTATTTTATGTTTCTCACACTGGACTATAAACTCTGTTAAGGACAGAAAATACAACATTTTGATTATTAATTAATCCTAGAAATTAGATTTAGCATAGAGTTGGCACTCAAAAAAATGTTATAGAAATGACCGACTGAAGGATCTGGGGATACAAAAATGGAAAGAAAAAGGAGTCCACCCAGTGACTCATGGGGAGACACTAAACCAGCTAGCAGACTGGCAGTCACATGGGCAGGTCCCCATTCTCGGACAAGTCCACTCAAGGACTGAGGTAATGCCATGGGAGTGGAAGATGGAGAACTTTGATCTGAGGGAATTGGGAATTGAAGAATTTTCTTGTGGAAAGAGATAGGAGATAAACTTAGTGACTCCTCAGTGCTCACAAAGCCAGGTTATAGCCAATTTAGAGGATAATCCAGACTTCCTTAACCCTGGTGTTCAGTATAACATAACCTGAGGCAGTGGCTGCAAGCAGAGAAGTGTGACTGTCAGGATATGCTGGAGCTACATAGACAACTGACCCATCAGCCTTCTTCTACTACAGACAGATTGAGTGGCCTCATGGCCCAAAGACTTCATTTAAAGGATGTTGTGGGGCAGCTGTGTTAGGCTTGCTCGCTGGCATACCACTTTCTTCTTTAGTGCATAATCACCTGGCAGAGGCATATGTGCATAGCTATGGGTGCTTACATTCAAAAGAGATGGGAGATTGTGGATGGCGGATTTCCTGCGCGCCACTGTGAGAAGCGGATTGCCATGCTTGCTGTTTGTGTGCTGGAGAAGAGGTTTTCCCTGCCTGTGTGCTTGTCCACTTTTGTGAGACTTTATGAAATGGAATGGCCCTAATGTTTCCTGGCTCCGCAGTTTCTTTACCGTCTGCCCAAATCCAATGTGGACCTGCCTGAACTTGGCCACCAGCATTACAGACGTGAAGAGGCAAACTTTGCAGTCTTGATCCCTGAACTGAATACAGGTGAGAGATGGGGAAATCTAGTGTCAGGTACTGCTGAAGAGAGAGTGCAGTGTTACTAGGTTGGCAGAGAGGATGGTGGGGGAAAGTTCTGGGCTTTGAGAAAGAACGCACACATGCTGTGTTGTTGCAGAAGCAGCTGGGCAGTGTGGGAGGCATGTAAAGAGATCACAGAGGGGGAGTGTGGGAATCATAGATGCAGTGAGAAGCCTGAGTGCCCTTGATCTTCAAGTCCTTGACTGCTCAGTCGAGTGGTCAATCATGAGGCCCTAGCCTCCCCACCCCCAGTCTCTGGTCAAGAGCTCCTGGTACCTCAGACCCTGGAGCCAGTTCCTTAGGGCCATGTGCTATTGCTGCCTTCTCCCCAGCCAAGAGAAGCTGGTCCTCTTGGGGGGCCTTTTATCCAATGTTATCAGATTTATAACTCAAGCATCTGTTCACCTTATTTAATTTTTAACTCCAGAAGTTTAAAGGCTTCTCACACTCTGCTATTTCCAGGCTAACAGTTGCTTCTTAATTTGAAGCCAGAAAACTAGATATAATGAGAAGTACAAAATTTCCCTTTTTTAAACAAAACAATTAAAACCGGACACAGAGTCTGTAAAATATAAGGGTGAACAAAGGTAAAAGTTCCACAGACTTAGCTTATACTTGTCCTATGACAGAATGATCCTGCTCATCTAACCTTTCAGCTACAATTTCTGCTGGCAAAGTGATGGTGACATACACTGAATTCGTGGTTATCCTTAGGCTGCAAAGAAGCTGTTTCTGTGCACATATCTAGGTCCTCGAGCATTTGATCTATTCTGTAAAGTGTGTCAGTATGATCTCTAAGAGCATTTTGGATTTATCTGGAAGTATTCTTCAGAAAGAAAAAAAATACTCAGGATGCTTTTTACAAATGTCATTTTTTAATTCCTTTAGGACTTTTCACTGAAAAGATTCTTAGAAGCAGGCATAAAGCAAGAAGTCCATTATCTCCTTCAAGAGGGTTCTGTTAAGCATTTCCTATTCAATGAGAGTCTCTTCGCATCTGCGCATACTTTTCTCACCTCTGTGATTTTTCTCTCCAGACTCTTACCTGCACCCACTATCCTGAGCTTATTTTCTCTCAGGACTGTCTCCTTTTGGCATTCTGGATCCCACTGTCACACTCTTGCCCACACTACCATTCCTTCCCTTTGCCTGAACAATACTGAGTGACGATTTCATCAAATATTCTTTCCTATTGGTTTTTCTCCTTCACTTTCTGAAAACCAAAAAGTGAAAATGTAATTTTCAAGTGAAATTCTGAACTAATTTTCAAAGGTAGGCACAGAGTCAACTGATTCAACACTTTAAACATACTATCTTATATCAGAAAAGCAAACACTGAAACTTTCAGCTGGTATGGCCCATAGCTGCTTAGCATACTTTTTAAAATTCGATGTAAAACTAATTGATGAGTCAAATGTTGTGCTATGAGTTATGTTTTCTTTCTTTTTAATTTTAAAAAATATTTCAATTATAGCTAACATATTAATTTCAGGTATACAATATAGTGGTTACACATATTTATATAACTTACACAGTTATAACTCCAATAAGCCTAGCAGCCACCTGACACCATGCGTAACTATTACAATGTTACTGACTATATTTCCTTTGCTATACTTTACATCCCTGTGATTGTTTTTACAACTGGCTATTTGAGGACTTTCCTTCAACAAAGAGTTTACAATCTAGTCAGCTACATCCAACCTCTACGGAAGTCCTATTACTTTTTTCTTAATAAATTTACTTGTATTTATTCTTTGTAGTTATTTAACAAAAAGAAATATTTGTTAACACCTATTATATTCAAGGACAGCTTAAGTCTGGTAATATAATAATCAAAGCCATTGAGCCTGACCAGGTGGCGCAGTGGATAGAGTGTCAAACTGGGATGTGGAGGATCCAGGTTCGAGACCCCGAGGTCACCAACTTGAGTACGGACTCATTCAGCTTGAGCATGGGGTCACTGGCTTGAGTGTGAGATCATAGACATGACCCCATGGTCTCTGGCTTGAGCAAGCAGTCACTGGCTCTACTATAGCCCCCTGGTCAAGGCACAGATGAGAAAGCAATCAGTGAACAACTAAGGAGCTGCAACAAAGAATTGATGCTTCTCATCTCTCTCCCTTCCTGTCTGTCTGTCCCTATCTGTCCTTCTCTCTGACTCTCTCTGTAAAAAAAAAAAAAAAAAAAAAGCCATTGAATCGTTCTATTTCCATGTGGGGAACTAATATAAAAGTCACACTCTTAAATCTAAAACCACAAAGAGAAGTGCTCAAATGGCAAAAGGCAGGGTTTGCTCTATGAGATCATGAACAAGGGGGCAAGCCATGAAATGGGAGCAGATGGGAAACAGAGAGTGTCACTAAGGAATAACATGGGCTGTGCATTAGGTCTCCACAATTACTTGTCTTCTAGTTTCATTTAACAACAACTCCCCAATCCCCTCACCCTCCCAATCACTTTGTCTTCTCGTTTCTGATTCCACATATAAGTAATATTTGTCTGTCTCTGTCTGACTTATCTCACTGAGCATAATGCCCTCAAGGTTCATCTATTTTGTTGCAAACATCAGAATTTCCTCCTTTCACGGCTGAATAATATTCCACTGCATATAAATACTACAACTTTGTCCATTCATTTGTTGACAGGCATTTAGATTGTTTCCATATCTCAGCTATTGTGAATAATGCTGTTATAACATGGGTGTGCAGATATCTTTGACATCCCATTTTAATTTTCTTTGGATATATAGCAGGAGTAGGATTGCTGGATCATATGGTAGTTATAGGTTTTATTCTTTAGGAACCTTCGTACTGTTTTCCATAGTAGCTGAACCAATATACCTCCCTAGCAATTGTGAACTAGGGTTTCCCTTTTCTCTACATCCTTGCCAATACCTGTTTTCTCTTATCTTCCACTTTTATTTTTAGAAGTTCTTCAATTATACTTGACATTTAATATTATATTAGTTTTAAGTTTTTATTTTTTAATTTATTTATTTATTCATTTTAGAGAGGAGACACAGAGTGAGAGAGAGAGATAGAGAAAGAGAGAAAGGGGGGAGGAGCTGGAAGCATCAACTCCCATATGTGCCTTGACCAGACCAGTGCAGGGTTTTGAACTGGCGACCTCAGTGTTCCCAGGTCGACGCTTTATCCACTGCGCCACCACAGGTCAGGCAATATTATATTAGTTTTACATGTCTAGCATACTGGTTAGACATTTACATAGCTTATGAAGTGATCCTTCCCAATAAGTTTAGTGCCCCCTTGCCCGACACCATACATAGCTGTTACAATATTATTGACTAGATTCCTTATGCTATACTTCACATCCCCAGGACTATTTTGAAAATATAAATTTGTACTTCTTATTCATTCACTTTTTTGACTCTTGTCTTCTTGATATTGTTGATAATAGTCATTCTAACAAGAGTGAGGTAACATCACATTGTGATTTTCATTTGCATTTCCCTAATGATTAGTGATGTTGAGCACATTTTCATGTATCTGTTGGCCATTTGAATGTCTTCTATGGGCAATAAAAGCATAATTTCCAAGGAACTATATCTTAAATGTTTTCCCCACAAAAAAGAAATGATAATTATGTGATATCAGAGAGTTATGAGCTAAAGCTACAGTGGTAATCATATTACAATATATAAATGCATCAAATCAACACAATTTACACGTTAAACTTATACAGTATTAAATGTAATTATATCTCAATAAACTGCATGAAAAAATGTTATTATTATTAATTTGATTATTATGCCCAGTATTTATTATTTCGTTCTACTACTAGAAAGAGACTACACAAGGGCAGGGATCTTTGTACACTTTTCACAATGATATAAGTACTAATAAGCGTGTCTAACACTTAGTAGCACATAGTTAACATTTGTTGAATAAACAAATAAGCTCTTCTAACTATCAAGCATTTGTTAAGTCCCTGCCACTAGCAGCACACTGACACTGTCCTGGGTGAAAGGCATGGTCTAATTGGAGACATAGACTTGCTCACATTGAAGAATATTTGAAGAATAGTAAAATATCAAGGCAATATACCTGGGTTTCACTCTATGGGAGTATGACATGACCTGCCAGAGGGAGCAAGAAGAGAAGGGTGACATCTATTCCATGAAACCTTTTGTTACAGACAAATAATGAAGCAGGTGCATACAGGTGTAACACATGGTATAATGCAGCAGTTCCCAAAGTGCCATGTTTCAATAGTAAGTCTTGCAAGAGCCATGGTCAAATGAATCCATGGAATAATGTGCTACATAAAGTTAACATTTTTCACCGGACCTGTGGTGGTGCAGGGGATAAAGCATCGACCTGAAATGCTAAGGTTGCTGGTTCAAGGTCCTGCACTTGCCCAGTCAAGGCACATGCGAGAAGCAACTACAAGTTGTTTCCTGCTCCTCTTCCCCCCTTCTCTCTCTCTCTCTCTCTCTCTCTCTCTCTCTCTCTTTCTGTCCCCTCTCTCTCTCAAAAAAAAAAGTTAAAATTTTTCTTACAACAGATTTTTAGGCCCTTTTCCAATTGGTTTTGTAACTAAGAGGGGATATTTGATGACAGAACTTTGTGTGTGTGAATGCACACTCAAAATTTCAAGGAACATGTATTCCATAAAACAAAACACTCTAGAAAGCTGTCAATCCAAGCATATGTATTGGAACGAGTCTAGACCTCAGCTTTCTGGACCACCGGCAGCTCAGAAGCTAGAGGAGCTTCTAGTTATTTTGCTCTGGACTATCTCACTTAACTGTTTTCACTCTGCAGTTAGTTGTCAGTTAAGGATCAAACCCACTTGCTTTTAGGCAGCAGACAACACAGGCCTCAATCAGATTGAAAAGTATTAAGATTATTATGAAAAAATACTTCTCCCCTGACTTGTGGTGGTGCAGTGGATAAAGCATCGACCTGGAACGCTGAGGTTGCTCATTGGAAACCCTGGGCTTGCCCAGTTAAGACACATATGGGAGTTGATGCTTCCTCCTCCTCCACCCTTCCCTCTCTCCTTCTCTTCTCTCTAAAATAAATAAAGTCTTAACATTTTTTTAAAAAAAAGAAAGAAAAGTACTTCTTCACCAAAATCATTAGAATATTAGTAGCTGTTTTAGGTTTTCTTCAGGAAAGCCTAGCTACAAGAAATTTTAGGGAAGTGGCAATTAGAAGTAAGAAGTCATGATACTTAGGACTCTTGGGAAAATAAAAAGATTCCAGAAAAATGGCAGCCTTGTATTTACCACACCATCCAGGCATTTTCAGTTTAGCTCAAATTTCCTCTCATTCATGATTTTCCTCTGGTCTCCCTATAGTTAGGAGCAAATGATCTAGTGAAGGAGATATGACATACATACATGTAACCATATATCAGTGCCCTATATCAGACTCAAACCTGATGAATATGCACACCTACGATTACAGGAAGGAGATTTTTACCTAAGTTCTACAAGAAAGCAGCACACCCTTAAAATTTTGGTTTGATAAACACTAACTTAGGAAACTAATTTCTTTAGGAGTGACTTCAGCAAGATGGTGGAACAGCAGTTTTCAGCTCTCATCTTCCAGCAGAAGCATTGATTTTGACAATCACCCACAGATCAGAGAACCTTTACAGGAGAAGTGTCTGTTCAGGTCCTATGCCCATTTTTTAATTGGATTGTTTGTTTATTGTTGTTGTTGAGTTGTATGAGTTCTTTATAAATTTTGAGTATTAACCCCTTGTCTGAGCTGTTGTTTGCAAATATCTTCTCTCATTCAGCTGGTTGCCTTTTTGTTTTGTTGTCAGTTTCTTTCACTGTGGAGAAGATTTTAGTTTGACATAGTCCCATTTATTTATCTTTGCTTTTACTTCCCTTGCCTTTGGGATCAGATTCATAAAATTCTAAGACCAAGGCTAATAAGTTTAGTGCCTATGTTTTCTTCTATGTAGTTTATTGTTTCAGGTCTTATATTTAGGTCTCTCATCCACTTTGAGTGAATTTTTGTATATGGGGACAACAGTAGTCTAGTTGCATTCTTCTGATTCTTTTGCATGTGTCTTTTCAATTTTCCCACCACCATTTATTAACGAAGCTTTCTTTTCTCCATTGTGTGATTTTGGCTCCAGTGGTGAGGGCACAGAAACAACTGAATTGACCAATGGATGACTGGATAAAAAAGATGGGGTTCATCTATACAATGGAGTACTAGTCAGTTGTAAGAAAAGATGAAAAACTGCAATTTGTGACAACATGGAAGGACCTTGAATATATTATGCTAAGTGAAATAATCAGAGCCTGACCTGTGGTGGCGCAGTGGATAAAGCGTCGACCTAGGAACACTGAGGTCGCCAGTTCAAAACCCTGCACTGGTCTGGTCAAGGCACATATGGGAGTTGAGCTTCCAGCTCCTCCCCCCTTTCTCTCTTTCTCTCTCTCTCTCTCTCTCTCTCTCTCTCTCTCCTCTCTAAAATAAATAAAATAAAAAATAATTAAAAAAAAGAAATAATCAGAGAGAAAAAGTTAAGAACCATATGATTTCACTTAATGTGAGATATAAAACTAAAAGCAACAGAGGAACAAACAAAAAAACCAAATAAAAACTCATTGACACAGATAACAGTAGGTAGTTGCCAGAGGGAAGCAGGTATAGGAGGACAGTAAAGCGTAAAGAGGGTCAAGTATATGGTGATGGAAAGAGACCTGAGGTTGGGTGATGGAAACACAATTCGATATACAGATAATGTATCATAGAATTGTACACTTGAAACCTATGTAATTTTTATTAATCAATGTCATCACAATAAATTTAATTTAAAAATTTTTTAAAAAGCACTGCAAAGTGCACAATGCTATTGTTTGCATTACTTATTGTGAGGTAAGAAATCACTCCAATATTTCCGGCTTAAAACGACAATCATTGATTTGCTCACAACTCTTCAGTTTAGCCATTTATTTATTTATGTATTTAATTTCACCCAGAAAAGGAGGGAGAGAGAGAAAGAGACAGGAACATCAATCTGTTCCTGCATGTGCCCTGACTGGGGATCGAACTGGCAGCCTCTGTGCTTCCGGACAATGCTCTAACCATCTGAGCTATCTGACTAGGGCCAGTTTAGCCATTTAGATTAGGGTTATCCAGATGGTTTATCTACTGGTGTCACCTGAAGTCACTCATAGGTCTGCACTCACATGGCAGCATATGACTAGATGGGGCTAGATTAAAGAACCTCATTAATGTGTCTTATAATTGGCATTGACTGTGGGCTGGGCGCCTACCTTCTCTTCTGTGTGGCCTTTTTCTTCCAATAGCCCTGACCAGACTTCCTTACATGGTAATGATCAGGCAATGTTCCAAGAGATTGAGAGCTACAAAACCTCCTGAAGTGTAGGTACTGGAACTCTCCTAATGTTGCCACTGCCATATTCTGTTGGTTAAAGCAAGTCAAAGGCCAGCCCAAATTCAAGGAGAGGGTAAACAGACTGTGCCCTTCATGGGAAAAGTAGCATAGTCACCAAGCAAAAAGGATTATGCACAGAAATGGGAGGAGTTATTGCACCCATCTTGCAAGCAATCTATCAGAAGTGTGTTGGCTTTAATTGTCAGACTGTTGGCTTGGTGTGCTGTTCCTACCCTGAAATCTTGGGCTGGTCCAAGTCATGTTTCCTCAGGAACTTTCTTATAGAGCCCTGTCCCTATTCTTCTGAGCTCATTTCTCAGCTTGAAGTAATAGACTATAAAGTGTGATTACTATGTTAATATCTCTCTTCCCTAGAAACAGAGCTTGCTTTTTTTTATTCATTATTATATCACTAGCAATTAAAACTATGCATGTAACATAATAGCTACTGGATAAATTTTGTTGAATTATTGAATAAGTAAATGGATCAATGTTAAAGTTATGACAGAAGTAATATGTGAGCTATTTCTTGAAGGACAAGTTTGACAGTATTATGCAGAGAAAAGTCAGATGAGTATGTTAATTCATATGAAAGAATCAATATGCTGAGCACAAAATGACTAAGATTTTAACATGAATTCCAAGACAAAGAACTTTAAAAATGCTAATCAATTATAATAATTGGATGTATTAATATAGTATGCTAGAACTAACAGAAATTTATTAAAATAGACAAAACTATATAACCTCTTAAATGGAAAATTTCAAATTATTAATTATAATTGAATATGTGGAAAGAATATACTATTAGGTATTATATATAAAATAAACTTGAATATTCATTTTAAAACTATGAGCATATATTAAAAAGAAAATCTATCATACAAAAAAGGAATAAAATTATTTTATTAAAATGTATTGTAGAAAATTTCTTTATAAAATACATAAAGACAAGCATAATTATACCATTACATATCAATATATTTTTAACAACTAGAAAGGAAGGGGACGTAGCAAATATTGCTATGTAGCAGGAATTTATATAAATCACAAATTACATAAAGGCATTGCTATTATCCCTATTTTACAGATGAGGGAAATGTAACATATAGAAGTAACTTCCCTAAATTCAAAGAACTGGTAAGTGGCAGAGACCAGATATGACCTCAAAGCTCATGCTTTTTCTACACTATTCCTATCAAACTCAATGTTCTTTTTCTATAATAAATATTTTAATATCTCTTTTATTGCCCTATAATGAAATTCACAGAGAATATGTATTTGCATATATAAGTTGAGAAAAATCAATGCAGTGTTTTGATTATAAAAGAAAGAAGTAAAAGAAATGTAACTTATAAAATAGTACATGCACCTGACCTGTGGTGGCGCAGTGGATAAAGCGTCGGCCTGGGAACACTGAGGTCGCCAGTTCAAAACCCTGTACTGGTCTGGTCAAGGCACATATGGGAGTTGATGCTTCCAGCTCCTCCCCCCTTTCTCTCTTTCTCTCTCTCTCACTCTGTGTCTCCTCTCTAAAATGAATAAAATAAAAATAAATTTTAAAAAAAGACATTTGTAAAATAGTACATGCATAAATGTTCAGATGCAACTATAGCAGAAGACAATGAAACATAAACGTGTCCCCACACATAGATAATCCATGACTGTGTAAACTACAAATTCAGAATGACAGAGGTGACAGGTAATGGTGGCCAAAATATAACAAGCAGTGCTGCCATTGACTCTTCCAAGGTAACATTGTAAATAAAACCACACACAGTCTTCTCTCCATTTACATAGTAGTTGAATCTTGGAAAAGTCACTATAATTAAAATTGTGTGAAAATACTGGTCACAGGATACTTTTTGATTATATAGAACTTGTTCCAACCCATTCTATCAATCAACAAACAAAAACTCCTCACCAATTTTCAAAACGTCACAGAGAGGGCAGGGCAACCACCCAGGGAACCACTGTCTTACTGGTCCTCGGTACAAAGCTAGAAGAGTCCAAGAAGAAAGACTTCAATTCCACCTTGCCCAGTCTGTGCTTCAGAGGTCAGCACAGGGTGCACAGTGAAGGCAGAATGTGAAGTGGGGCTTACCAGCTGATAAGTACTCACCCAAAGAGCAACTGCAGGAAAAAGTTCAGACAGATCTCCTCCACACCCAACTTTATCAATCAGTGCTAGAATATGAGACAAGACTCCATGCTGTTGTCAAATCTGTGTGTGTGAAACGTAATTGTTGATTCAAATAATTTTTAACGGCCTCAGCAGGAACTGGGGAAGTCAGATTCTTACACCAGATCTGCACGAGGATATTAGTAGGGTAAAAGATACACACCGGCTGTTGTTTTCAAGTCTCCTCACAAACCTATTCAGAGATAGTTTTCCAGTAACAGTGTGAGCACCGAGCATATCGGGCTACAGATTTAGAAGAAACATGACTGACTATCCACATGAACACTTGTTTTTCTCTGCAAGCTGGACTCTGCATCTTTCATATTTATGGAATACAGTTTCAGTTCTTCAATACCTTGGGTATAGCTTAATCATGATGCTATGCTTAATAAATGTCTCTGTTTTATTTGAAGACTCATCTACTATATTGAACCAACATAGCCCTGCATTTGTGCCTGCATGTGTTGGAGATGCTGTTCAAGCATCTGTCCAAATTAGCACACTTAGCTTCATTTCCTTCCTTGGGGGAATCCTGTAATTCTTCTTACTCCAGAGTTTTTAAAGAGGCCCTAATTATTTATATTCTTTATTGTGAATGAGACCCTTGGAGCTATTAACAAATGATTCATAACAGGTTGGGTTAGATGATTGCTAAAATTCCCTCCCAGTTTCAACATTCTATGATTTCATAAGTGATTCATTAATTTTTCTAACTTCTAGAGAACTCAAATGTCAGGGGCAGATATTAGGGATAAAACACGGTTCTTAAAGTGTCACATACGTGCATGATTGGAGTGCAAGGTACACTGGGAAGGATATTAAGGGACAAAGGAACTGCTCAAGTACTTAAAGTTATTAGACTTGTGTGATGTTTGAAAAGATTTCACAGAGCAGGATTGTCTTTGAATGTTTGGAGCAGGGAAGAATATCACGTATTGGCAAAGAGGCTTAAGGAGGTTCTACTGAAAATATGAAGTGAACCAAAAGAGAAAAAGTGAGCACAAAACAAAGTTGTATGAGAGATGAAGTTACAGATTTATACTTTAGAGTAGGGGACATTGGCAACTGAACAAACTGTTTATTTTGTATTTTGTCCAGTAATTTTAAATGTAAAAAAATAAATAAATAAACCAATACTTCAGATTGTCCCTAAAGTCCCCAGAGTGGGCCAGTTGTCACTAAATCCATCAAAGATCCTGACTTGTCATCTCAGGAGGACCTGGTTGTGTCACAGAAGAAGATACAGATGTGTGAGGCGGGGCTCTGTGTAATGCCGGTGGCCGAGGCCAGGCAGGTTAACATTGTATTCCGACAGATGGTAGAGGAACGATGGAGCCAGAAAGCATTGGATCATTCCCATTTATTGGAGGTTTGCAGAGACAGGTGAGCAAATAAGCAAAGGAAAACCACTTTTTTTGCAGTGGAGGGCAAGGCATCAGGAACACCGCCCCTCGTGGTGTTGGCTAAGAAAATCAGGGAACCACACCTCTCAGTGGTGAGAGAGTAATCTGAGAGAATCACCCCCAAAAGAAAGCAGCCTTATCTTTTCATAGAGACACACCCATGGCTTTCTGCCATATACTCACTCACTAACTGTGCAAAGTGGTTGACCCTGGGAAACCAGCAAGCAAGCCTAACACAGCTGTTTTTCCTGCATTCCATCCCTTTAGAATTGCTCGCCTCACAACCTATGTGACAGATATCTTCTGTGATGGTCCTTATGCGAGGAATGACGTATGTTACATAAACAGAGACTACAGCAATGGCATAAACTATACCAAAAATGACAATAAAGATGGTATGCCTACCTGCTACTAAAGACGCCATCATTTTTGAAGGGGGTCTCTGGTTTGGTGGTCTACCTCCTGAGTCTCTCCCACCATGTCATGCAAAGCCTGGCTTACAATGTCCGGTAAGCTATGGTCAGAAAGAGAGAGTTGTCAGCAGTATTGAGAGAGGCAGATCTTTCCCCTCTGGCAGAATACAGGCCAGAGTTCTGTCTGCAGACAGCACTGTAGCAGGTACAAGAGGTCGCCCCAGGTGGGCATACCAAACCTTATTGGCCTGCACACCAGGGTCTGCTGGTTCTATGTGTAACAAAATGGGAAACTCATTATAAGCCACAGGAAAATTACAAAGGTGGCCTTCATAATAATGTCTCCCTGAGCACTCAAGGTCGAGAGCCTGTACTGTCCAGGGCCATGTCCATTGAAGCTGTTTACCTTTAAAGAGGACTGTTGGCACAGGCAGGAGCACATTACCCTGCCGCCCAAAGCCCAGCTTGAGTGAAGTGTTCTTGGTGCGTATCTGCAACTGGATAGGAGCAGCTGCCCGGGGCAAGAGGGCCCCCACAGGCACCACTATCCCCTCCTTCCCCCATCGAGGTCTCTCATTCAAACTCCAGAGTACTGTCCACAAGCAGCATGTCCATTCAGTAAGAGAGCTGGTGACCCCCCCCCCCAGTCACAGTCTCTGCTTTAAGAGCTCAATATACCAGTGGCCTGTAGATGGTACGAAACATGGTACTTCCAGTCCACCCCTAGGTCTTGAGTGCATTGCTTCACCATAGAACCAGTGAAATGGGTACTGTTGTCATTTTCAATGACCAGTGGCCACCCATACGCAGCACTCAGGTGGCTCAAAGTGTGTATGACTACCTTCTGGTCTGAGTAATGGGCAGAGTAAGCAGCAAGCAGACCAGTGGCAGTGTCTACACAGGTGACTGCATACTGGGACTTGTCTGAATTTGTTAGGGGTCTAATGACATCTATCTGCCATTATGTCAGCAAAACACAAACTCTCTGGATATGTCCAGGTGACGCCAGTTGTCTTCAAGGGTGCTCCTTGGAACATACTGCACATTGCTCACAAGCTGCAAGTACCTCTGCATAGGACAGAGGCAAGTTACATACCTTAACCGTAGCCACATAGTTTTCTGTCCCGCATGGAGCAGGTGCCGGTGGAGCCATTGCACCACATCACCCGCAGGTGCAGTCTCCAACCATCGCACCTTTGCCAACGTATCTGCCTCATCATTCCCAGGATAGGCTAGAGGGGCATGCCGCATGACATGATATACTGTCACCTGTTTCTGGTGTCCTATTTCCCATAAGTCCTGCCACATGGCCTAACCCCATAGTAGACAGTGCATTACCATCCACTGGTTAACCTGCCAAGTAGCAATCCAAAGGCTCAGTCCATGATATACAGCCCAGCTGTTGGTGCAAATCACCAGAGGTGAAGGCTTATTACAGGAAACTAGACATATAACTCTTAATTCCACCCATTGGCTGTTTTAGCCCATACCTGTGTCTATCCAAATAATCTCAGTGGCAGGATGGATGATTATATAGGTGAACCTGGAAGGTTGGCCCCTGCTAGAACCATCAGTATACCAGGCATCCTCAGCGATGAGTGTCTACCCCTCCTGGTAGGGACTGACTTCAGGTTCTGCCTCCTGAGCCCCAGCTGCACCTGACTCTAAGGTCACATAGGTCACTGGACCCAAGACTTCCTGCAGTTCTGCTGTAAATGGACTAGTGCTAAGAGCACAGTGTTGTTGCAGGTATGCACCCCACTTGGCCAGGGTGCAGGTTTGGGTCATACTACTACATAATTTTGTTGCCCAATCTCTCATCCATCCTGCAGTGGGGTACATTGTCTTGACCATAAATGAAGTTGTGGTCATAATACTCTCAGAAGCTAAGAGGCAGCATACACACCTGCCAACTGCTCCTCCACTAATGTGTAATGGAACTCAGTGCCTTGCCACAATTGGGTTGCAATAAGCACTTTGTCCCTTGCCATAAGCCCAACCAAAACCCCTCAGAGGTTATATGAAAATCAAGCTCACAGGACCTGACAGGGTCAAACACATTCAAGGCCTGGATTTCTGCCTGAATTTTGCCCCTAACTCCATCAACTCTGTCTGAGTGTAGGACTGGATCACCACGTGCTCAACTATCTGTGGAGATGGTTGTGGCTAACACTGGGGCACTCTTGGATGCTGGGTTTTTACCTTCTGAATGACCACCAGCTGGATTCTGAGTCTGTGGATGGCAGTTTCAGCTCAAACCTCCTTTTCAAAAGAGGAGGAGTTGGAAACGCCTGCTCCTGCTGACTCAGAGTCACTCTACCATGGATGCTGCTCCTTCAGTGACCGCTTTGGCTCTGAGGCTGCCAGCTCTCAGCCTGAAGCTGAAACTCAAGCTCTTTAGCCCACAGTTGTTTCTCCAATGACTACCACTTTCTGCATTTAGTTTCTAGGGCAAACTGGATCTGTTGAGCCTGAAATTCCTTCTCTCTCTCTCTTTTTTCTGGAGAGAGAGAAACAGACAAGGACAAACAGACAGGAAGGGAGAGAGATAAGAAGCATCAATTCTTTATTGCAGCACCTTAGTTGTTTATTGACTGCTTTTTCTTCTGTGCCTTGACTGGGGGACCCCAACCAAGCCAGTGACTTTTTGCTTAAGCCAGTGACCTTGAGCTCAAGCCAGTGACTTTGGGCTGCAATCCTGTGACCTTTGGGCTCAAGGCAGTGACCATAGGGTCATGTCCACAATCCCACGCTCAAGTCAGCAACCCCACACTCAATCTGGTGAGCCCACCACTCAAGCCAGATGAGCCTGCACTCAAGCTGGTGACCTTGGAGTTTTAAACCTAATCTTCAGTGTCCAGGGCTGATGCTCCATCAACTGTGCCACCACCTGGTCAGGCACCACAATTTCTTCTCAAGAGGCCAATCCAATTCCAAGTGCTGTTGGTGTTCAGCCTGCATTTCAAACAGAAGCTCTTGAAAGCATTTTGCCTCTTTCTCCATCAATAGTTCCAGTTCAAGCCATCATTGATTCTCAGCCGGTAGCCTGAACTGGAGTTCTCGAATTTGCAACTTTCTCCAGTGACTATCCCAGCTCATGCCATTGTTGGCACTTAGTCTGCAGCTCGACCTGGAGCTTTTGACCTCACACAGCCTCTTGCATAGAGCTTTCAGTTTCTTCTCATAGGACTGTAAAAACACCCAGCCTACGTCCCCCAATAGGATAGCCACAGGGAGCCATATGCAGAACAATGGCCACTCCTCTATCCTACCCTTCAAGGGTGTCGGTGGCTCCATACCGATCTGATTCAAATTCTTCTCACAGCACCTAATATAATGCTGGCGGCTGAGGCCAGATAGGTTCACATTAAATTTGGGAAGACAGTAGATCAACTGCAGAGCTGGAAAGCATTGAGCCATTTCCATTTATTGGAGGCTTATAGAAAAGGGTGAGCAAATAAGCAAAGGAAAACCTCTTTTCACAGTGGAGAGCAAGGGATCGGGAACACTGCCCATCATGGTGGCGGCTAAGGGAATTAGGGAACTATACCTCACAGTGGTGGGAGAGCAATCTGGGAGAATCACTACTGAGGGAAAGCACCCATAGCTTTTCATAGAGACACACATGTGGCTTTCTACCACGTGCTTGCTCACCCACTAATCTTGCAAAGTGCACGCAGCCCAGAAACCAGCAAGCAAGTCTAACACAGCTGCTTTCCCCACACACTGCTATTTCACAATTTTGCCATTTTCAATTTTAATTTTTATAAACATATATACTGACCTAGGTTACCTTGATTTTTATTCTTGTTACTGGAAAATAAAGAAAAAAATTTTCACTTTTTTGTCTTAATACATATATATTACAGTTTATGTATATACATTACTGGCTTCACAGAGCTACCTACCCTCATTTCTGAGATGTTCATTTTTACTGAGCTACTCATTCCAAAGTGAATGAGTAATGGAAATTCATATCTACTCTTTTAATTAAGGTGTTAGCCTCTGGTCCATTTTGTTAGTCTTCATTGAATTTCTATGTCATCTTTATTTCTAGCTTCATTTCCAATTTCCTTTTTGATGTGTTCATTTTCTGTCCTGAATATTTCTCTCTGAGATTTCCTTAAACGAGCATCAGCTCATTCTGTTTCTTACTTTGTCGTTCACTTGAAACAATCGCCTTTTCCTGGCTTTCATCACTCATTTTGGGGAGGTTTGCACTGCTGCCTATCCCACTGACTTGCAGGGTCAGCCACATCTCCTCTGTCCTGTTCCACACTGCTTCACTCATAGAGTTTTAATCTCATTTGGGCCTATCCTGTTGTTTTCTTTTCAGTATTGCTTGGCTGATGTTATTCTTTGACTTTCATTAATTATTTTTCTATCACACACACACACAGTCACACATACACAAACACACACATACACAGACACACTGCCAAAATCTCCATGTTCCTCTTTGCCATTCCCTTTGTTACACAGTTATGTTTGCTATCCTAACCTTGAACATGTAAGTCCTTCATTCTTACTCCAATTCTCCAAATTAACTCTCCTATCTCTTTCTGCCCTCTAACCCAACCCCATATGCACCTACCAATTCTCATCTCTTTCTCCTGTCAGGGGATCATTTCAGTCATGTTTACAAGAACAGACTGTTTATTTACCACTTCAGTGGAAACAGCCCCCTCCCCTCCCAAAACCCACAATTTAAACATCAAGACACAGAATTGACTAGAACTTACTGCTTCATTTAACAAGTATATGCTGAGGATAGCACTGAACTAGCTCCAGCTGCAGGGAAGAGAATTATCAGACTTGACACCTACCCCCAAGGAACTCTCTACTTCTTTAGAAATCATAAAATCACAAACTACATGTGATTGCTCTAAAATGTCAGAAATTGGGGAGCTCCCCAGCCAAAAGGTCTGAAATTTCTGTCTAATAAGTTACAAATGTGAAAATATTTAAGACAAATGGGGCTTCTCTGGGCAAATGGGAGTTTTTATTAAAGATGCAAATATGTTATGGACCCCTATGCGAAATCACTGGCAGATTGAAAAGAAATAAAGTGAAATGTATCCAGGTTAGATGCTATGGAGAAATAATGTAGCTTTTAGGAAAAAAATAAAACTGAAACTTAAACCATACCCGAGAGTTGTAGAGGATAGAACAACTTACTCAGGATGTACTAATTTAGGACAAAATGGGAGGCTTGGTGATTACAGGTGAAGAAGCTTGAACAACCCTATTTGCTGAAGCCAAAGCAGCTGGTCACACCTCTTCAGTGCTATTCCTCTCGTGTCTTCAGAAGCTGTACCAAGGAGAAAATGATTAGCTTCCCGGGGGCCACTGTGGCCTGTCAGAACTACCAGTAATTACCATTGTATTTCCCCTTCTTGCTACACGACTGCAACACACATAGAAACTGAAATTTCATTAGTGAACACATTTCTGGAGAAGAAAGTAACATCATTTTTAAAATAAACATCACGGTAGTCACTTAAAAGAGTCTAGACTTGATATCCAAAGTTCTTGGAGGCAGAACCCCGTTCCTCTGAATGAGAGCACTCACTGATCTGTTCTCAGAGAAATAGGGAGCCTTGGAAGATAAAATGCCCCGTGCCAGGGGAAGGTTCCAGGTTCACGTGAAATGATTGCATGGCAGGGATACTGGAGAAGGAATTCAGACCTTGACTAAGAGGTTAAATTAAAGGAATTATTTTGGAATTTGTAGAATTGTATTCTTTTCATTGAAAATTTAGTGTTTCTGCTTATACAGAATGAATCTAGGAAAGTTAGTATGATATGTACTGACTCTTATCTTCTTGAAAACTAATTTTGCTTATCCGTGAAATGGGGGTATAATACTTATTATAAGTTGTTTATGGATCAAATATTTATGGATTAATTAGTGAGTCATGGTCAATCGTTGTTAATTGGAATTTTTCCCTCTGATGTTTATGTAGTACTGATTTTAACTTAGATGAAGTAAAAGACACATTCTTCATGGGATAGAACTACCTTGTACTTCAAAGGATTCTTATTAGGACTCATTTGGTGGAGAATTGTTACACTGTCTGCCTGACATGGAGGCCAAAAAAACCTGAAAATACCTATAATAGAAGCTTTCTAGTGAAACACAGAGCTAACCCTATAGAGAACCTTTTATTCCTCAGAATTTCCATGGCTCCGGATCTCTTTCATTTATTTTTGTTGTTGTTAACTGAAAAGTTTCCTGAACAAGTCATCAGTATATGATCTTATAGGTAGATTCACACAATAAAAAGGAATTTGTGAGAGGTACTATTCTGTATTCTCCCATTGCCATTGAGAAAATTGAAATAAAATTAAATCTATGAAAAGAATTTGCAATATCAAAAAGTTAGAAGATTATGCCTAACCTGTGGTAGTGCAGTGGATAAAGCATTGACCTGGAATGCTGAGGTCGCTGGTTCAAAACCTGGGCTTACCTGGTCAAGGCACATAAGTGAGTTGATGCTTCCTGCTCCTCCCCCTTTCTCTCTCTCTCTCTCTCTCTCTTTCTTGTCTCTCTTCTCTAAAATCTAGACATGATACATTTTTACTAAATTTATTTCTGTGTGCTGTAGTTATTTACCTTTCTTGAAAGACCCTAAAATTACAATCCCTTAAAGGTAAAACACTTAGGGCTATTTATGTTAATGTCCAGATGACCTCATCAACTTTACAGTGAACATTGTTTTACAAATGTTATCTAAAAAACTGATATCTAAAAAGCAGTTAAGTATAAATATTTAAAATAAAACAAATTTCTAATGAGGAGCAGATTCTTAGAATTCTACCTTCAAGAAAAGTAATTCAAACTTACTATAATGCAAGAGTTTTGTAAAGTGGTAAGTTGCAATAATTAATATAATTCTGGATGTGAAATACCTGGGAAAAATAAGTGTTTAATATTTGTTAAATTTTAATGGTAGTTCCTTACCTACTTGATAGTGCACATTTGGAAGAACCCCACTGTGTGGCTAAAAAGGAAGTGATGGAGTGTAAGACATATGATGCAACTTTACCAGATATTAACAAATGGCTTATCAATATACACTCCCACCAGTAGTTCTTTGTGTATTTCTTTTTATTATTTTTCCGAAGTTAGAAGCGGGGAGGCATTCAGACAGACTCCCGCATGCGCCCTACCAGGACCCACCTGGCATGCCCACCAGAGGGTAATGTTCTGCCCATCTGGGGCATTGCTCCATTGCTGCCAGAGTCATTCTAGCACCTGAGGTGGAGGCCACAGAGCCATCCTCAGTGCCCAGGCCAACTTTGCTCCAATGGAGACTTGGCTGTGGGAGGGGAAGAGAGAGATAGAGAGGAAAGAGAGGGGGGAGGGTGGAGAAGTAGATGGGCCCTCCTTCTGTGTGCCCTGACCAGGAATCGAACCCAGGACTTCCACACGCCAGGCTGACTCTACCGAAGAGCCAACCAGCCAGGGCCTCCTTTGTATATTTTAAACAAATCTATTTGCACACTAATTTTCAAGGTCATATTACTCCCACAATACCCCTGCAGTTTCTTTCCAACTTGGGTCTGGCATAATGGCTCCCACCAAGAAATGAGAAGAACAAGGGCCATTCTATCATCAACCATGAAGTGACCAGAGAATACACCGCATCAACATTCACAAGCGCATCCATGGAATAGGTTTCAAGAAGCATGCCCCTCAGGCGCTCAAAGAGATCTGGAAGTCTGCCATGAAGGAGATGGGAACTTCAGATGGGTGCATTGACACCAGGCTCAACCAAGCTGCCTGGACCAAAGGAATAAGGGATGTCCCTTCTTATAAGATCATATAATAGATGGGTTGTTGAGGAAACTTTTCAGTTAAAAGCAACCACCTATCCAGGTGTGGTTGTTCAGAAAATGTAATGAGGATGAAAATTCGCCAAGCAAGCTCTATACGTTGGTCACCTACATACCTGACACCACTTTCAAAAATCTACAAACAATTAATGTGGATGAGAACTAACTACTGATTGTTGAATTAAGTTATAAAAGTGGACTGGAAAAATATACATATAGTAATTCAACACGAAAAAGTCATAACCCAGCAGTTAATTTAAATGTTGCTTTGTAAGTCCAAAACTTTGTATGCATTTTAAGTAAAATTATAGTCCACTCATCTAAAGCACAGAAGATAGTAATACTTTCCTTCTGAAAATGGAACAAAGTTAATCTCCATTTCTCTCATTAGAATCTGTGTTTTACTATATAATATCTCAGAATTAGAACTGAATAAAGTGAAAGTGTATTTGTAACCTACAATAGTGTCTATCCAGAAACTTGCCCACACTTGAATAACATTTCTCTATGCATTTGAAGCAAGCACGGTGCTAATGTAGCAGGAGGCATAGGTGGCCAGTGGGATAGGGCAGAGCTTGGGAGGAAAGGTAAGCAAATGTATGGTCTGAATCATACTACCTTCCACACATACTCCATGTCTGAAAGATAGTATGAAGATAAACATGGGCACAGTAGAAGTACCCAGTCAGTTAGAAGCAGTGACCTGATCAGAACCTGCATCCCGGATTTCTATTTTGCTGCTTTTTCAGCTACACATTTGAAGTCAAGTTCAGTCAATAGTTGCATATGGAGTCTGGGAAGAGAGAGAATTAAAAAGATGACTCTGAAATCTGAGACTGGAAAAATGGTATTGCTGTCATAATCACGAATAGTCAGGAGGCAGTCCTTGCTACAGTTCCTTGGTGAGAAGGTAAGCTTTCACTAGGGCAGTGATGGGCAACCTTTTTATAAAAAACGCCCACTTTTGCAGTGCTGGTCAACATCATCCGTACCGCCCACTTGTGGGCGTTCCAGCTTTCATGGTGGGCCAGTCGCAGCGCCGTTTGGTTGCTCCACTACTACCCACCATGGAAAGCTGGAACGCCCACTAGTGGGCGTTAGGGACAAGGTTGACCAGCACTGCAAAAGTGGGAGGTTTTTATGAAAAGGTTGCCCATCACTGCACTAGGGAATAAGCAGGCTCAGAATTTAGAGTCAGAATTTGTGCCTGGGGCAAGCTATTCTTAGAAGTCAAGCTGGCTTAAAAGTTTACATATCATAGTGTAGGGAATGCTGAAATGTTGGTTGCCAATCCTATGCAAGTACTAATAAGCCCACAGTGGAAGGAATACACAGACTGCTTTGTAATGAGCAAAGTCTGTGAAAGAATCAGAGTAGAAAGTGAACATTATGGTATATATATATTATACTTATACATATCTAATATATACAATACAGTGGTACCTTGAGATATGAACAGACCAACATACGATTGTTTAAGATACGAGCTGCGACTTGGTCCATATTTTTGTTCGAGATCCAAGCAAAATTCTGAGAATGAGTTGTGATTTGGGAAGCTGCCCTTAGTTTGTGCGTTGGTGCACGGGTCCAGTATCGGCAGTTTGATATACGAGTTGACTGACTTACGAGCTCAGGTACAGAACAAATTAAATTCGTATCTCAAGGTACCACTGTATATCTTTATATATAATACACACACATAATATTTAATATGAATGCTCCCACACAATTTCTGGGAAATAAAGCAATAATTTGGATTTTTTTATACCAGCAAATAAATATATTGCTATTAAAATATACAGTTAGGTCATTTGAAGAAATCAATTATTACCACAGCATAAGTAGCAGGGTGAGAATGAGAAAAGGTCACTGGCAGAACGGGATCCCATAAGGGCAAGCAGACAAGAACTGAAGTAGTATGAATATGTATGAAACCCTTTCCTATCATTGCTATGAAGTAGCTACCAAATTACTCAAACTCCTCCAAAAATGGTTCAAAGCACGCTGGAGAAGGAAAGAGGAGTAGGGGATGGAGAGGGAGCAACAAAGTAATTAAAAGGGAGTAATAATAAAGTAATCAGAAGGAAGTTCTGGGAGAGTAGTTATTTTAGGTATATTAGATGTGTGTCTTAAACCCAGAACGGGCCCTTGCTATATCTCTGTTCATTTCAAGGACTCAGAAAGCAGAAGTCTCCTAGACTTTCAGAATCCAATAACTCAGGTGTCTATGCTATGCCATGCCAGGCTGTCTCAGTACCCAGAGGCTTGAACAAAAGACCTCTGCTGCTCTTTGGTCAGTGTTTGGCCCTATCTATGGAAGTATGCTGACCTCTCCTGTAAGGAGAGAAATCGCTGCAGTAATCAGAGCTGCACACTCACTTAGGAATATGATCAAGAGCATGTTGTGGAAACTAGTTACAAAGACTTCTGGGATCTTTCATAAACCCATAGGACCAAATAAGGTATGACTTTCTGAGAAATTAAAAAGTTCCATTAACTACTTATCCTTGACAAATCCAAAAAAACAATCAAATTAAGTTGATCCTAAATAGTTTGAAAATTAAATTAGATGTCAAAAGAAGAAACTGAGGAAAAATAAGTCTTAGAACTCTTGAGGTAAAATTAATACAATAAAAATAAATTTTCCATGGAATTTAATGTCCAACTAATAAATGTTAGACAAATACCACTAATCTCAAGAGAAAGTAATAAACTTAAGAAGGAAGAATAAAAACAAATGGACCTTTACTAAATATATCAATGGATTTTAAAGTACTATAATTTTTCAATTCACAAAAGCTATTGTAATAGATCATAAATCGGATTAAAGAAAGAGATGAGGAAAATCCTAACTTGTATTTACATAAGGAGAGAACTCATATAATCAAGTGACATACATTTGCTTATAAAAGAACATTCTAGAATATTTCATCCTTGAAATACTGGTGCTCTTAAGTAGACAGCACAAATGTCAGCAATTATTCTCTGTTATATTGCTTTGAATTTCTAAATTAATATCACCCAGGAATATTTCAGGGAAAAGAAAATCTTCACAGCCAATAAAATTGGTGACAAGATATTAAAAATCACTGTATATCTTTCCTTTTTACACTTTAAAAAAGATACATTCTGACATTTAATTCTGGTGACTGTAATCTGTGACGAAAATATATTAAAATAATTAATCAACAAAGAAACATTTTATAAAAGGTTTTTCTTTGACTTTGAAATTAGCCCATCCCTCACTGTGCAGGGTGTATATCAGAGGTCCTGAAGAAAAGGTGCTTGTGAAAATATTTTATAGTGGGCTTTGAAGAAAGAAATCTTTATAAGCATCTCAATTTAAGAATAAAAGAAAACCATGATTTCAACCTAACCTGTGGTGATGGAGTGGATAAAGCGTTAACCTAGAACGCTGAGGTTGCTGGTTTGAAACCCTGGGCTTGCCTGGTCAAGGCACATATGGGAATTGATGCTTCCTGCTCCTCCCCCTTTCTCTCTCTCTCTCTCTCCCTCTCTCTTCTCTAAAATGAATAAATTTAACAAAAAGCTCAAAAATATATAATTTCAACAGTGAAAGAAACTTTCTGAACTATTCTGAACATAATTGCTCACCAACTTATACCACCACACAGTGTTCTTGAAGAGGTTAAAATACTGGGTAATTTCTATGCCTTTGCTAATCAGAATACCATAAAGGATGATTTAGCTGATTAGGTCTTCTGGAAGTTACAGAAAAAATGACTATGATTCAAATAAAACAGTTTGATGGACAAGGGCTCTGTGGAAATAGCCACTAGGGTGGTGATAATGAGATTCAAAATTAAATCTGTTCAATCAAGCAAACAGTTATTAGTTTTATACATAAGGTTATAGAGGTGTTATTAATTTGGGGAGATGAAGATGAATAAGACAACTTTCATTCTGTCTAAGTCTTCACAGCCTAGAGGTGAAGCCAGGAATGTAAACTCCCTAACCAAAGGTATCACACCACTGTTACTATAGACTCACAATCCTCAGAAGAAAATTTCTATGGATTGAGGAACCTATAGAGAGAAATTCTTCAAAGGAGGTATTTTGAAGAAATCCTTCAATGGAAATAGACAACAAAGGGTTAATACCCAAAATTTATAGAGAACTTACAAAACTCAAGACCAAAAAAAGCCAAACTATCCAATTAAAAAATTGGCAAAAACCTGAATAGACACTTCTTCAAAGAGGACGTACAGATGACCAATAGACATATGAAAGGATGCTCTACAAAGAGAACAGGAAGTATGAGTATGTTCTTGGAATGGCAGAAAATCAAATCAGATGGACACAGAAGGGCAGGGTGAGGACAAGTCTGAGTACAGTGTCTGAGGCTAATTGTGTAGGCCTAACAAGCCCTAAGCCAAAGGCTGGCCCTTTTTTCTGTAGACAAAAAGGAGATAGCACAGGTTTTGAGTGATATGATTAGATCTGTATTTCAGGCCAAGCATACAAGCAGCCATATGTAGGATGGGCAGCAGCCAGGAGTGACTGCCTCAGGAGGCCAGTTCCAGATATTGTTGCAAGGTTTTAGGTGAGAGGACATGAGAGCAGTGGGAACGGAAAGTGGAGTACAACCTGAGAGAAATGAAATGAGGCAATGGTTCAAAGTCAGAGACAAACTAGAAGCAGCAGGACTGGAGACCCTATTGGCTATAGGATTAAAGGAAAAGGTGGAAGTAAGAATACCTGAAATTACTCGCTTTTTTGTTTCTTCTGTAAATTTTATTGACTATATCTGGGAGATATTGGTTAAGAATATTATGTTTCAGGTGTACAAGTTTATAATGCATCACCTGTATATTGTATTGTGTGTTCACCACCCCAAGTCAAATCTCCTTCCATCAACATTTATCTCCCCCTTTACCTTCTTTTACATTCCCCCACTCCCTTGCCCTCTGGTAATCATACTATTCCTGTGCCTATGAGGGTTTTTTTTCTTCATCTCTTAACTTTTTTTGTCAATCCCCCCAACTTACCCCATTTCTCTAATAGCTGTCAGTCTATTTTCTCTATCTATGAGTCTGTTTTTATTTTGTTTGTTAGTTTATTTTGTTTACTAGATTCCACATATAAATGAAATCACATGGTATTTGTCTTTCTCTGACTGGCTTATTTCACTTAGCATAATATTCTCCAGGTCTAGCCATGCTGTTACAAAAGGTAAGATATCTTCTTTTTACAACTGAGTAGTATTTCATAGTGTAAATGTATCACAGCTTTTTTATCTGCTGATGGGCACTTGTGTTGCTTCCAAATCTTGCCTCTTGGAAATAACACTGCCATGGACACAGAGGTGCATATATTCTTTCAAATTAGTGTTTCAGGTTTCTTCAGATATATTACAAGAGGTGGAATCACTGGGTCATAAGGCAGTTTCACTTAATTTTTTGAGGTAACTCCATACTGCTTTCCACAGTGGCTGCACCAGTCTGCATTCCCACCAGCAGTGCAGGAGGGTTCCCTTTTCTCCACATCCTTGTCAGCACTTGGGTTTTGTTGATTTATTGATGATAGCCATTCTGACAGGTGTAAGGTGATATCTCACTGTGGCTTTAATTTGCATTTCTATAATAATTAGTGATGTTGAGCACCTTTTTATATGTCTATTGGTCATCTGTATGTCCACTTTGAAGAAGTGTCTATTCAGGTCCTTTGTCCACTTTTTAATTGGATAGTTTGTTTTTATTGGCCTTGAGTTTTATTAGCTCTCTATAAATTTTGGGTGTTAACCCCTTACCAGATATATCATTGGCAAATATGTTCTCTCATTCAGTGGGTTGTCTTTCCATTTTGTTGATGGCTTCCTTTACTGTGTTTACAGTAAAGGAATCTAGTTAATCTAAATGCAAATCTGAAAGAAAGGCAGGTGCTTTGGGAGCCATAGAGTGCAGAGGCTGGAAAGGACATAGAAATGCCCTGCAAACCCTTCCCTTCTGTTTACCTCATAGTGGGCATTCCTCAGCTGACCAGAGAGGTTACTGTTTTCTAGGCATTGTACAACTCTCCAAAGACTGCTGTGAAAGCAGTGTCTGAGAGGGAGTGGCACCCACCTTTCCAGTTAGTTCAGCCAAATGCATTCTGGTAATAATATACTACAGGAGATCAAACTAAACCTTAACCTAGATATTAGTTCTCCCCCCAACTATGAATCTTTCATCCATCCACTCAAAAAATAGTTATTAACAGCTTAATATGTTAGGCACTTTTCTACATACTGGAAATTCAGCAGTGAACAAAAGAAATTCTTGCTTTAATAAAGCTTATATGCTTACTGGAGAGAAAGATACAATTAACAAATGAATATGCATCATGCGATGATAAGGGCCATGAAGAACATTGAGCTAGCTTAAAAGGTAAAAAGTGACAGACCAGGTTTAGAAAGCTACCTTAGATTAGGAGGTCAGAAAAATCTTCTCTGATAACGTGGTATTTGAGCAGAGACCAAAGAAATGGAGGGAAGGAACCATGTAATAGTTGCATGAGAAGACCATTTTATAGGTAGTGGGTCTAGGCAACATCAAGGAGACTTCTATTAAATTCAATATATGCTTAAAGCAACCACCAAAACAACAAGACAAAGAATTATAATTAATAAGCCAACAGAGAAGATTAAATGAAATCACAAATATACTTAATCTTAAAACATTCAGAATAAGAGGAAAAGGGAAACAACAAATGGCACAAAGAGAAAACAAATAGCAAGATGACAAGCTCAAACATAATCATGACAATGATCATGTCAAATAGAAATGGTCTAAACACCCATTAAAAAGCAGAGACTGCCTGACCAGGTAATGGTGCAGTGGATAGAGCATTGGACTGGGACACAGAGGACTCAGATTCAAAACCTCAAGGTCACCAGTTTGAGTGCGGGGGTTGAAGGCTTGAGCATTGCATCACAAACATGACCCCATGGTCACTGGCTTGAGCTCAAGTTTGATGGCTTGAGCAAGTGGTCACTCGCTCTACTGTAGTCCCCCAGTCAAGGCACATATGAGAAAGCAAGTGAAGGAACCACAGCGAAGAATTGATGCTTCTCATCTCCTTCCCTTTCTGCCTGTCTGTCCCTATCTGTCCCTCTCTCTGTCTCTCTCTGTGCCTCTATCACACACACACACAAAAAGGCAGAGATTCATATTGTACAAGACCCAACAATGGGAACAATGGGCTGCCTACAAGAAACACATTTTAAACAGAGTAAAAGCAAAAAAATGGGAAAGGATATAATCTAAAGACTAATGGAAAAATAAACAGCTGGAGTGGCTACATTAGTATCAGACAAAGTAGATTCCACCATAATAAAGATTAGTTTGCAAAATAAAGAAGTTCATTTCATGAAGAGTAAATGGTAAGAGATTAGTATATCAAGGAGCCACAAAAATCCGAAATGTTTAGGCCACTAATCACATAGCTTCAAAATCCATGAGCAAAACACTATTAATAGAACTGCAGGAAGAAAAAGAGAAATCCACAGTATAATCAGATATAGCAATATATATCTCTCTCAGTAATTGTTAGAACAAGTGCTATATTGAAGAAGAATATAGTAGACTTGAACACTTTTAACTAACTTGACCTAACTGACATTTAGAAAATTGTCTATGCAAAAACAGAAGAATACACCTTCTCAGAGAGTACACACAGAACATTTACTAAAATTGAATATGCATCTTACTTGTATCACTCTGCCAACAGCTTTTAATGATCAACATGTTATGCTCTCCAATCTGGCTCACAGGGAGCCACTTGCCTTCTGACTGACATCTTGTTTTCATTTTAGTTTCATAGGTAAAAACAAATACAAACACCAAGTTTCTAGTCTTCTGAGAAAAGTCTGTGGTCCAGAACAAAACTATATATCAGTCCACCCATCTTTTATTCTTCTGGTCCACTGGTTTGGTTAGTCAACAAAACCAAGGTCATTGTACTTTTTTACTCTAAGGTGTTCTGTTCACCCTTAAATCATTAACTCTCTCTAAGTCAAAGTGTGAGTGCCCACATTGCTATGTTTGAGGAATTTCAATATTCACTCCTAAAGGATTGCAATAGATAGCATCTATTTGAAATCATCACATTTAGCACCTTTAAATTAATAAAAATACAGTGTAGAAGTAGGGCTGCCAGACTTAGCAAATAAAAATACAGAAGAGATGCCAAGTTAAATTTAAATTTTAGATAAACAAGTAATTGTTAGTGTAGTTATCTCCCAAATGTTGCATGGCCATATATATGTTAGACCCCTGGAAACAGCAGGAGAGAAGCACATGGTGAATTCCTGTAGTGAAGGATCAGAAGGTAATCATGCCCATATGTGGTGGGGAAGTAAGTATAGAATCTAAAGCAAAACCAAAATGACAGGATTTAAGAACCATAAGAGGAACAAAACTAAGTGGACTCTTCAACCAAGGAACACAGAAGAAGCCACATTGAGACTGGTAGGAATAGCGAAAACGCGAAGAGGGCTGCCCAGCTCCCCGGAGCAAACGGCAGCCTGGAGAGACCCGTGTGGCAGGAGGAGAGTTTGGCGGAGAGGGGGGGACCTGGGTCCCAGGAACCAAGCCCCAGCCTCCAGTCCTAGAGCCTAGAAGAGGCGTTTGGACAGTATTGAGCTGTGAAACAAGTGAGGGAGCTCCCAGGCCTACAGTGTGGAGTATTAGGTCCCTTCCTACTCTGTGGAGGGCTGCTTAAGGTTTTGGGGCGGCAGGACGCTGAACGCGGTTCTGTCGGCGTGGGCAGAGGCCAACCCGGTGGGAGATCGGTCTAGCCCAGAGGGTCAGAGGGGACCGCGAAAGCGGTCGGGAAGCTGCGGGCCCGCCTTTAATCCCACTTACGGGGACAAAGCGGGAGACCAGGAACGGGCAGGCCCTGCGCAAGCCGGCCCTGACCGCGGGGACCGGGCTGGGACCAGGGACGGGCAGGGGCTCGTGGCTGAGCTGACGCTACCAGTCCCCCACCCCCCACCCCGGGCCGGAGAAACTGCGGTTGGACAGTATACGTGCACGAGCGGGCTCCGAGCACGGGAACGGGGTGGACCCCGAGACAAGTGGAGGCTCGCAGCTGAGCCCACGCTACTATCCCCACCCGGCCGGAGAAACCCCAGATAGCATTCATACGTGCACGAGCGGGCTCCGAACGCGGAGGCGGGGTAGAGTCCGGGACAAGCGGAAGTACGCAGCTCGGCGGAAGCCAGCAAACACGCCCGCCCCAATAAACCTTGGTTTCCGACCCTGCGCAGAAGGGCCCTGGCCTCGAGGGCGGGGCTAAAGCTCCGGACGGGCAAAAGCTTACAGCTGAGAGCACGTCAAAAGCCCCGCCTAACCCACGAAACTGTAGCGAGCAGGCTCCGACTGCTGGTTCTGGGCGGAAGTCCGGAAATAGGCTGGGTCCGCAGCTGAGCAAAGGTGCTCACCTCTACCCTTGGTGCTAATCTTGTGGCTTCAGTCACAGCCCCTCCCACGGAGGAGAGGCAGAAATCATAGCAAAAGCCACAGTGGGCCGGCGCTGGCAACGCTCATACCCAACCACCCTAGGCACCGGCAGAGGGGGTGGGGGGCCTGCAGATAGACCACACCTAGAGAACACAAAGGCAACACCTACTGGACTCCAGTGGCCACAACTTGCTTATACACAGAAAAAATGGGCAGGCAGAGGAATGCAAACCAAATGAATCAAGAGAAATCCCCAGAGAAGGACCTGAATGAACCAGATATAACCAAATTACCAGAAGCAGAATTTAGAATAATGATAGTTAGGATGTTCAAAGACATTAGAGCAACAATGGATAGTCATTATGAACACCTAAATAAAGAGATAACAAGTATAAAAAATGAAATAATAAAAAAGAATCAGAAATGACAAATACAGTATCAGAACTGAAGACCACAATGGAAGGAATTAAAAGCAGGATGGATGACGCTGAGGATCGAATAAGCGAGTTAGAGGACACAATAAACAAAGGCACAGAAGCAGAGAAGAAAAAGGAAAAGAGACTTAAAAAATGTGAGGAAACTCTAAGGGAGCTTTGTGACAACATGAAGAGAAACAACATTCGCATCATAGGGGTGCCTGAAGAAGAGGAGAGAGGACAGGAAATGGAAACTTTGTTCAATCAAATCATAGCAGAAAACTTTCCTAAATTAAGGCTGGGAAACACTCCACACATTCAAGAAGCACACAGAACTCCATTAAAGAGAAACCCAAAAAGATCTACACCAAGACACATTATAGTTAAAATACCAAAGCTAATGGATAAAGAAAAAATTTTAAAAGCTGCTAGAGAAAAAAAGGCTATCACCTACAAAGGAGCTCCCATAAGGATGACATCGGACTTCTCAACAGAAACACTTGAGGCCAGAAGGGAATGGCAAGAAATAATCAAAGTAATGCAGAACAAGAACCTACAATCAAGACTACTTTATCCAGCAAGGCTAACGTTTAAAATTGAAGGAGAAATAAAGGGCTTCCCAGAAAAAGAAAGCCTGAAGGAATTCATAAAAACCAAACCAATTCTGCAAGAGATACTAAGGGGCCTCTTGTGAACAGTTTAAAGGGAGGAATGAATAGAGCAAAAGAAGAATACAGCTTTAAAGAATAAAATGGCAATAAACAACTACATATCAAAAGAAATCGTAACAAACAACTAAAGTAAAGCAACTGTGAATTGATACTTCTTGCTCCCTGCTTCATCACCCTCTGTAAAATCAATAAATAAAATCTTTAGGAAAGATAAAAAAAAAAAAAAAAAAAAGAACCATAAGAAGCACAAAATCAGTGAAACCAATATCAGGCACAGAAATGACCTCTGTGACTATCTTCAGGAGGTGGTCATTTGGCCCTGGTGTGAATATCAGGACAATTAGTCACAGTGCAGCCTTTGAAACCTACAAGTTACAGTCTGTATTTGTCTTGAATCTTTCTTATGCTTCTACATGTGGTGATTAAAATAATGCTGCTACTGCTACTTTTATGGCAGTATATTGCTCTGACTTTCAAAATGAAAGCTTTAATCTATAATCACACACTGAGGCCCTTGAGCAAAAGATATGGTCTTTATTCATAAAACCATTCCCTCAAGTAACTGCTCTGCATGGGTTAGATTAAGGGAAAAAGAGAAAAGGAGGGGGTCATAGGAGGAGGAAGCCAACAAGAAAATACAAATAAAATTGCTTTGGCTAATAATGAACTTGTAGTTATAGGAAGCAAAGAAAATGGATATGCTTTAAGAATTCCTCAGGGCTAAGGAAATTGTTATTTTTACATTTTCAACCTCTAATTTGAGATCTTTCTTATAAAAATAATAAAGCTATACAGTCTTATAATAGTAGTAAGCTTAAATAGCATTGAGCACATTACATTGACTGCAACGACCAATCTTATTGAAAACAGAGCCATGAAAACATCATTTGGCCTCCTATCTTCAGATAAGACTATTCCTATACCTTGCAGGCCTCTATAGTTCTAATTTGGAAGGAGAAACTGGAAAAGCTCTTAGGGGAATGAGACTGTGCATCCTCTTTGCTAAATTATTTTAGTCTTTCCTACCAAATAGGTAGGAATTTCCTTCTCAGAACTCACCCCAATAACTCTTATTGTAGTTCAGGTTGGCATCCTTTGAAATCCATTACTATATTCCCTAGAGAGAAAGAATAGCTATTTACTATCTTCTAGACAGTCCTCATTCAGGCACTGAAAAATCCTAACTGAATAACTCCATCAGCCTTCTCTGAGATTTAATCACTTCAGGTCTTGTGACCTTTGTTAATAAGTCCTATATTTCAAGGCTTTGTTTATTTTTAATCATTACTTACACCGTTGCATAAAGATTAGTGCATGAACCCTTTGAAAAAGTGAAAAACTCAAATAATTCATTCGAACAAATGAAATGCTAATGCTGTTGCTATGTGGCAACGCTAGGCTCATTAGATGCCTTTGCTCAGCATACCATCTGCAGATCTCCCCTTTTATCATACCCGCCTTGGAACATTTAAAGGGTGGAATTTGTCTTAACCCATTTATTTTGACTAAACACCAAATCACATTTCTGTTCTTTCCAGGACAAAATGAAGCTTTTCACACTTGCACTAATAGTTCTTAATGAAGATTATGTTCTTTATGATTATTTTTTTAACATTCTCCTAGGAGACACATTTCTAATGTGAGTAATTATTTCATTAATGACTATAAAGCAGTTTGATGAAACACAAATAGCATTTTGCACAAATTCTAAATAATCATGACTGTGATTTTGGGCCAAATGGACTGAATTTTCATTGTATGAAGTATGTCAATAAAATAATTTCTTGTAAACCTCAACAGTACTCTATGGAAACTTGTAAAATAAAGAAAGCAAGTAAATTTGTCCTTTCAGACTCTTATTACCCACTAATATGTTTTCTCCTCACCTCCTGAACTGTGCCCTCCAATCCATAATAAGAACTCACAACTTTCCTGACCTTTCTGGGTGTCAGGACCCCCTCAGCTACACTGTCTCAATTGTATCACCCCCACATGAACAATATAGTCCACTCTGGAATAGTGACCTACGTATTTACTAAACTCTACCTCTCCTATAATCTATTCCACAAAGACTATTCTCTCCCTGATATTGAATAACTAGTCTGATAAATTTACCTGCTTTAATGACTTATAAATTCTTTAGGAGGACACACTATAATCTGACAGACTAATTTTAATGATGGGGGAAAAGCATTATTTAACCATTGATAAAAATATTTGGGGTTAAGCTTTTTAAAACTCATCTCATAAATCGACAAATTGATCCACATTTCCATCTTTTCCAGGCTTTATCACACATCTTAGTACTTTTCAAAGTGGTTTTACATACAGATAGAAATTTTCATCTTCCTTTTTCTGGATGTACTGTATTGTTAATTCATTAACACTGAACTCACAGCCAACACATTTTAACTCATGCCTGAACAAAACTTATCTAACAAACATTTTTTCTTGTAAAGTACATCACAGATTTTTATATTTAGTAACACTAGATAGCATATCAGCATTATGCTTAGGGATCCTTTTAAAAGCAAAGTCACCCCAAAGAGTCAAAATATGTGGAAAAACTTGCTACTAAATAGACCACAAAAAGGACACTGTTTACAGCTTGAGAGCTAAAATAAAAAGGGCAAGTGTAATCTTGCCCAATCTCAGCTGGGAGGGAATGTGCACATTACACAATGAGCATTATTTGCAACTTTGTTGCTTCAAAATTCCAAAAGTATTAATTTTGGGGTAATGTGTATAGAAAAGAATAAAATATTTAGGCATAAATTTAACCAAGAAAGTGAATGATTTGTTCACTGAAAACTATAAAACATTAATGAAGAAATTAAAGCAGACACAAATATATGGAAAGACATCCCATGTTCATGAATTAAAATACTTAATAGTGTTAAAGTGTTCGTACTACCCAGAGTGATCTACACATTCAATGCACTCTATCAAGATTCCAATGACATTTTTCACAGAAATAGAAAAAAAACAATCCTAAAGCAATCTTGAGCAATAGCAAAAATTGTAGTCAAACTATATTACAAAGCTATAGTAATCAAAACAGTATGGCCTGGCATGCAAACAGACATGTAAACAGTTGAAACAGAATAGAAAGCCTACAAATAAACCTATGCATGCATAATCAAGTAATTTTTGACAAGGGTATCAAGAATGCACAATAGAAAAAGGTTAGTCTTCTCAATAAATGGTGCTGGTAAAGCTGGATATCCACATGCAAAATAAATAAAATTGACACTTGTCTTACACTATACACAAATATCAACTCCAAATGGATCAAAGACTTGAACCTAAGAGATGAAAACATAAAATTCCTAAAAGAAGATGTAAGGAAAAAGCCCACTGACAATGGGCTAGACAATGAGTTTCTAGATATGACACAGAAGGCACAGGAAAACAACATGAAAATAAACAAGTGGAACTACAGATAAACTAAAAAGTTTCTGCAAATCAATGGAAATAACCAACAAAATGAAAAGGCAACCTACAAAATAGGAGAAAATATTTGCAAACCACATATCTGATAAGGGTTTAAATACCTGAAATATACAAGAAACTCATACAACTCAATAGCAACAAAATAAATAATCCAAGTAAAATTGGGGAAAAGAATCTGGATAGATATTTCTCTAAAGAAGATATACAAAGGCCAACAAGGATATTAAAAGATGCTCAACATCAGTAATCATCAGGGAAAGTAAATCAAAACCACAATAAGATATTACCTCATATCTGTTAAAATTACCATTATTAAAAACAAAAGAACAGATAACAAAATGTTGAAAAGGAGATGGAGTATAGAAACCTCTTGGACACTGTTGGTTAAAATGTAAGTTAGTATATCCATTATGAAAAATAGTATAAAATTTCCTCAAAAAATTGAACTTTTATATGATGCAGCAATTTCACTTCTGGGTATATATATCAAAAGGTATTGAAATCAGAATCTTAAAGAGATATCTGTACTCCTATATTCATTGCAGCATTATTAGAATAGCCAACATATGAAAACAACCTAAATGTCCATTGACAGATGAATGAATAAGGAATTGTGTTATATACATAAAATGGACTATCATTCATCCTTAAAAAAGAAGAAAATCCTGCCATTTATAACAATATGGATAACCTGGAAGGTATTATATTAAGTGAAATAAGCCAGACAGAAAGACAAATACTTTATAGTCATACTTATATACAGACCCTAAGATAGACACTCTTAAAGCAGAGAGTCAAATGGTGGTTGCCAGGGTTGGGGAGATGAGGAAAGAGCAGGTGATGGTTGAAGAGCAGAAGATTTCATTGGTGTATGAGAAGTAAGTCTTGGAGATCTATGCAACACAGTGCGTAGAGCTGATGATGCTGTATTATATACTTAAAATTGCTAAGAGTGTACATTTTCTGTTTGTAAAATCTTTATTGAGATATAATTAACACACTGTACAATTTATCCACTAAAGTACACATTTCAATGGTTTTTCACATATTCATACAGTTGTGCAACCATCACCACAATCAGTTTTAGAACATTTTTTATAATCCCAAAAAGAAATCCCATATGCTTTACCTGTCACTCCTCAATGCCCCCATCACCTCCCAGTCATATTGATGGTAGATCTTATGCTAAGTGTTCTTATAGAAAAATAACAACAATGGAGAGAAGTATACTTTAGGAGGTGATACATGTGTTTATGGTCAGGGTGGTAATGGTTTCCCAGGTATATACTGATCCCCACACTTATCTAGATATATATAGTACATATGCATAGCTTTTTATATATTAATCACACCTCCAAGTGGCTTAAAAAATAAATACTTTAGAGAGTAAATGAATTTGGAAATTCAGAAACCACAAATAATGAGGATTGATTATAGTATCCTCATTTGTAAATTAAAAAACAGTGGTAAACAGGGTAAATAATTTGCTTAAGGTGTAATACAGCTGGAAGAAAAAGGAGAAGTCAATTTCTAAAACTTTCTGAATCCAAATCCTATATACAGTATAAGCTATTATGCCATATGCTTCGCATAAGTTTTTCATTATTATTACACTGTCTTATCATAAGACATCCTTTGTTGGGTCTTGATGAAAAGTAAAAACAAGCATTGAATATACTCCTCACTTCGAGATGTGCTCTAGACCCTGTGCTATGTGACAGAGAAAACCTGTCTTCTGATCTATCTTAACTTCTGGTTGTGAGTTCAGAACTGTTATTGAAATGAATTAAGGTTTTTCTTTTTTTTTTTTTAATTAGCCCTTCTCTACACTAGTTGTATGACCCTTAGGCTCCTACTATCCTCTTAAAAGAGGAATTATAATGCTGATTTCATGTACTATCCTGAGGAGTAAATGAGAGAACTGGCATAAGAGTCTAGCTCATAGCAAGTGCTCAGAAATTAGCATGAATTACTTATTCTTCAGTATTTGCTCTTCCGGGGCTTTCAGACCTGTTCAACAAAGGGACTTTTCATCACTTAGTTTCTGTATACAGGCTCTTATAAATTAAAAGCAAAACCAACTGTCACTTCCAATGTGACTGTAATAACGGCCACATTGCCCTGCAAAACTCCAGCTCTGCTCTAGCTCTGCTCCCTCCTTGCCAAGGGTAATATAGGTGTGCAACACATATATATAGCTCAAGGGTAAAGATTCCAATATCCCGTCATCAAACACGGCTTGAAAACAAACCCAAACTCACTTAGCATTAAAGCTAAGTCTGCCATGAACAGTTGTTTCCAAACTTCCACCTCTTTAAAAAGAACTTGTGTTTTGATTTTAATTTCTAGTTCAGAAATCACTCCATCTGGTCTGGCCAATCAGGATGCACAAGAGGCACTGAATTTAGTTTATTTCATTTATATATATATAATACCAGAGGGTGTGTTAATGTAAAAATGAAACAAGGTTTGAAATAACACAAGGGGAAAGATGACAAGATTGCATGAATATGTTTCTAAACCCAGGGTTTAGGGGGAGATAGGAGATTTCCATGCCTTCAAAAAGAGAGCCACCATAGATTCTTAAAGTCTGCCTAAGAGACTTACTTTATGGCAGACAAGGTTAAAAGTAAGAGCAATGATGCTGGTTTATATATGATCCAACTGGACAAAGAGACATACCTAAGTCATCTGCTTTACCTGCATCTGTGTAATAGAAAGATCATGAGACTTAGATTTAAATAACCACTCTTTTTACTTATTATGTGACCTGGGCAAGTTGCTTGATTTCACTGAGCTGAAGATTTTATCTATAAACATGTTAGGAATAATATCAGCCTCAGAACATTGCTGTAAGGATTGAAATTAGAAAATATATGTAAAATTTTCTATAACAGAGGTCTTAATAAATCTTAGTTTTATTAAATTCATGAATCGTTGACTAGCAGTGTATATTTCAGGTTAATTTTTTCATCAAAGTATTTCAAACATTTACTTAACTCATACTATCTTCAGTTCCAGGCACTGGACTAAATCCTGTAGATCAGAAATTCTTGCTCTGTGGGGGGGGGGGGGGGGGGGCAAATGAGAAGACAGAGAGGTAATGTGATAGTGTCTATGGATGTCTCCACAGAGATGTATAAATCTTGTACTTTTCTATGCCATGAATTTGACGTATTAGCAAGGACTCTACTCTTATAATAATCTCAAAAGGAAACCAAATACTACTTCTCCTGTAAAACTTTTCCTTATCATTCCAAGAAGAAGCAATCACTTTATACTCTTAAGTTCTAATTACAACTCTCATTTATTTTACAAGAATTCTTGCCCTGGCCAGTTGACTCAGTGGATAGAGCATCAGCCTAGTGTATGAACATCCCAGCTTTGAATTCTGGTCAGGGCACACAAGAGAAATGACCATCTGCTTCTCTCCCCCTCGCTCTCTCACTTCTTTCCCTCTTCCCCTCCCACAGCCAGTGGCTTGATTTTTGAGTAGCAGCTCCGGCACCGAGGATAGGTTGGTTGGTCTGAGCATTGACCCCAGACAGGCATCCTGGATGGACCCCATACAGGGTGCATGTGGGAGTCTGTCTCACTATCTTCCCTCCTTTCACTGAAAAAAAAATTATTGGATTCACTTTTTCATATAATAAATTTTTATTAGACCTCCTACTATAGGTAAAGCATGAAATAGACACCAGGAAGAAACAGAATACCTAAAATTACTTGCTACCCTCCAGAAGTGTTACCACTGAGTAAAGAAATTAAGATGTACACAAAAATAAGTATTTTAATCCTATAAAAGTAGTAAAAAGTGCCATGAAGCTATGAAAAGGAAAAAGATCAATTCTCAGCAGAATTCAAGAAGGCTTCTTGGAGGATGGGCTTTAAATGATGGTACTGTTTTAATAAGTAGCACAGAATAAGACTTAGAAAAACAAGATCTTTTGGTTTCAACAGATGCTTATTAAGTATTACCTGTGTTGTTTGTTATCTATTCATGCTCATATCTTTCCATCTCCTTGAAAGCCACAGAGACAATGCATGACTCTTGTCTGTGACTCCCACGTCACATCATACACAGGGCAGTACATGTATCGAGTAATGAAATTTTAAGTCCATGTTGAACCAGCCTAGTTTAAAAAATACTTGAAGGAGAGAGTTTTTTCTGCTTTCTGAGATCCAGGAAGGATACTCTATAACATCCTTAAAGTCATACTCTATGTATTGGGGTACTGTGACTTTAATCATACAGCTACCTCCAATCCCAAAGGATTTAGTTACCAGTCATTGCATGTTTGTGTGCTTATACCAGAACATATCCGTATTATAGATGTAATGTGTGCCTATTCACATCATCTATGTTCTTTGTGGTTTCTCCTTTCTCTTGAGATTGACAAGACACCTCCACAGATATTGTTCATTCCTGACCGAGAGATGGAGTTCTGACCTTTGGCACAGGCAGAGCCACTGACCTTTTCCTGTTAGAATTTTCTGAGAGGGGCAAATTCAAACCCTGTTTCAGGGCTGACTTCATTTTTAAGGCAATATCAAGTCATGACATTACTATAGAACTGAATTAGCATACGCTGTTGCAAATTTTTGGCATGAATGCAGTTTTTATGTTGTTAGCAAAGGTTATTACTATGGTTTTGGGAAGGAAAAAATAACTTGTTGGAGAAATAGCTCTGATATCATTTTTTCAAAAAAATATATGTGTTCCAAGCTTCTAGCAGCTATGTCAGCACAGAATATATGGCTCTGAGTTCTAGTGCGTTTAGAAAACTCTTAATTTTCTGCTAAAGTCTTGATTTTCATTAGTGCTATTCACTTGTATTTACAGCTGTCTTCATTCTGGGTATTTGGCAGGCTATATGTCCCATTGAAGTCAAATAAAACCATTTAATTTACTTTAGCCAATGAAGAGTGAGTAGAACTAATGTGTATAAATTCTTGGCAAAAACTTATAAAACAGATGCATGATCTGCTTTATTCCCATCCCCCTGCTATAGGTATTAGTGAGATTCAAGCAATTGGGGTCTTTCTCAGTCTGAGTCTCCAAGTGAAGACAATATGAAACAGGGCCCCTGCTGATCTGAGATGAACACATAGAATGGGTGAGAATCACCCTATCTGCACTCAGCCTACTCTCTCTCTGCTCCCTATGGGAAATGACTAAACCCTTCCCAGAATCACAAACATAACCCACATGACCCTAAGATCTGAACACCCTTCCACTGAAGTGCTGTGTATCATAAGTCTACACTGGCACTTAATGTACTTGATATAACTGGGGCTTTTACCACAGAAGAGCCAATCCTCTTGTGATATATAAAAGGACAGCTTTCAACTTGTCACAATTTACATATCTTACAACAAATAATCAATTTAAAGTAAAGTAGAAACAGTGCACTTTAGGGAAAGAAGCATGAGTTTTACAGTCACATTGATCTGGTTGAAATCGAGGGTTCAGATATCACTTATTGCTTATGTGATCTTAAAAAGCCACGTAGACAGTCTGAACAATTTGCTTTTCTCATCCATAAAGTGGGATAATACTCTATATTTTGCAGACTGCCGTGAGAAATATGAGATAACTCATTCAAGTACTATTTCAGGGCATGTGATAACCATCAGTGTCTATTCTCTTGTTCTTATCTGATACCTTCTGAAAAAGAAGTATTAGAAGCACTGACTAGATAACAGGTAGACAAATTATAGCCTACAGGCCAAATCAGACCCATTGCCAGTTTTTATAAATAAGGATTTATTGAAACACTACCATTCTCATTCATTTATGAATTGTCTATGGTTTCTATCACAATACAAATGCAGAGTTGAGTAGCTGCACCAGAGACTGTATGACCAACAAACCCTAAAACATTTATTATCTGGACTATTTTAGAAAAATTTTGCTGACCTCTGGACTATATTCATTCATAACCTGGACAATTCAATTTCTCAGATGAATCTAGTCCTGGACTTATTTTCCCAGAACAGGCCAATGGTGTTGTGTACAGTTGTAGATTCTATTTCCCTGCCAAGTGCTAATTAGAAACTTGAGGTCAAAAGATCACTGTCTTGGTGTGACATTGCCCAAGATCTTCCAACAAATTATGCAGCACACTAAAGGCAAACTAAAAGACAATCAGAAAGAATGTTCTAAGTCTACTGAATGTCCTAAATAAAAACTTGTGTATTCACTTAATTCATTCCACAGACATTTGCTCAGATGCCAGTTGCATGCCAATGAATTGTGCTAGGCACTGAGGATACGAAAATAATAAGGTTTAGTCTTGTACTCTGGAAGTTCACAGTTTAGCAGAGTGGGGAAATATGGTAATAAATAAGTAACTACAATACAGTGAGTGAATAGCCAATAAATATATAAGCCTACACACTAAGGAAAGACTGTAGAAATAAGGTAAGAGGAGATAAGAGCAGAACATATATGAGTCCTAGACATAAAGCATCCCAAAGTGAGAAACTCAGCATATGGACATGTGGAAGCAAAGACCACTGGAGCATCAACAAGGCATCCAGACCTCAGTGTAGGTGGAGTGTGCACTCTCCCTTCTCTTCTGGAGACTCCAGGTAGTACCTTGTTATGGATCCTGTTTGGTTTCCCAGCTTTTATTTCTGGCTTGGATGACAGGATAGATGATGACTTTGGCCAAATCAAGGAATGAAGAAGTGGGTTCAGTGGTTGAGGATAGTTCTACTTAGACATGTTATTCTTGATGTCCCACTGGAACACAGATGAAGAAATCCATGAAGCTTTTGCGATTCAGACTGTGTTTCATTTGTAGAGAATGTCTCATATATAGTAGGTATTTAGTCAAGTTTTTGAAATGCATAATAAACATAAGCAAACTTCCCATTTAATTATCTATAAAGTAAGTATGCTGTATCTATTAAAATACACAATGGCAGGATAGTGGGATAAATATCATTCAGTAATATCCCTTCAGAATTCTGAAAATTACACCACAATCTGAATAAGGAGATTTAACACAGTATGTGACACACACACAAGAAAAACTGACTTTTGAACAAAGAAAAATGGTATATGGTAGCCATTTTTTATCTTTGCTTTATTCATTCAATCTTTAGTACTACCCTTTATAAGTTTTCTATGATGTAATTAACTGGATCAAGACTACTGAGGAATCACAGAGGTTGGGCAAGTTGTTTTGACTTCTACATGTTATATTACTCTTTATTTGTAACTCATCTTCTGCCAGGAGAAAATAAAATTAATCTGCCTTTTACCCAAAGTTGCATCTGAATAACTGGGGTCTTACAGAGTTCTGGCCTGGTCTGGGTTGTCTGATTATTAGTGGCCAACTGTCATGCCTGCTGTACATTCAGTTACCAAATGACCCTCTTTCTTCAGGTCCCAATCACCCATCCACAGTGTTTGCTGCTATAGCACCCCTTGTTCTGATCTCACAATCTTTCTGGTTGAGTCTTTTCCCAGACATTTCTGAGTCCACCACCATGCTTACCCTGGTCAGGGGACCCTGTGGAACTAAGACTTTCTATTACAATTGTGCTTCTTTAAGTGTTTGAGGAATCATTGCACTGCTTCCGACACTATACTACAAAGCAATTCACTCAGCAAATTTGACCAACAAATATCATTAGCCTACCTATTATATTCCAGGTTCTGTCCTAGTCTCCTGAGAAACCTCAGTGAACAAAACCAACAAGAATCCAGGCTTCATAAAGCATGCATTCTCGGATGAGGAAATAAATAATAAAAAAATAAGCAAAAAAATAAGCTTAATTATATAGTATGTTAGAAGTTGATAAGTGCTATGGACTAAAGTAGAGCAGGGTGAAAAGAATTAAGAGTGCATGCTAAAGGTGGTGGTTTGAAATTTTAAATAAGCTTTTCCAAATAGAGCTCATTGAGAAGATAACATTTGAGCAAAGACTTGAGAGAGATGAAAGAGTGTGTCAAGTAGGTAGTTGGTAGAAGGATATTCTAGGCACAGGGAACACCATGTGCAAAGGAATAAGAGAAGCAGTGAAGCCTGCTTAAGGAACAGCAGAAACCCACTAAGGAAATGTAAAGTTAACAAGGGTAAAAAAAGCAAAAGATGCCTTCAGAAAGGCAGTGGGGTGGGAAAGGTTGGCTTTTCTTCCAAGTGAAATGGGGAATTTGTGGAGAGTTTTGAAAGGAGTGGTGTTATAATGTGGCTTAGATTGTAAGAGGACTGCACTGGTTGTTATGTTGAAAACACACTCTTGAAGGTAAATTAGAGCAAGGAACTCCTCATTGGGAGCTATTTTAGTAGCAGTGGAGGTGGAGAGAAGTATTTGGACTCTGGATATGTTCTGAAGGTAAAGCCAAAGACTCTCTTATTGGATTGAATACAGGGTATAAGAGAAAGTTGAGTTGAAGATGATGCCAATGTTTTGCCTTGAACACCAGAGTGATGTAGTTACCATCAGCTAGACTGTGGACAGAGAGGTTTGTTGAACAATCACTTTTGCTCCTAGGCCAATGTTTATACACATTGGCATCCCCAGTGCCAAACACAATGCCTAAGCCTAAGTAGGCAGAAAACACATGCTGAGCAGACAAATGAGTAAATGGATGACTAAATACAATCCCCACAGGGCAGGTAACCCAAGGTCTTGCTTTTTCTTGGGTTTTACCCAAGAACCACAGGGCAAAATTCCTCTCTTTCAGATTCCCTAACACTCTCTAAAGTTCTTTCATTGTATTACATCCCAGCCAGGGGTGTTCAATCTGGCAAAGGGTTAGAGTAACGGCCCTACCTCAGAGACACATATCTCTGTTCTCTTGCTTGCATTCCAATGATCCTTTCCCATTGCTCAGTTCAGACAATCTTAACTATTTCCAGGAATAAGAAAAACTGCCTAATTGTATCTTCCAAATAAAAAAAATTATGCTTTTAAGACACCTAAGTTAAAAACTGTGCTCTTATTCTCTGAGTTTAGATCAACTGAGCCAAGTGTGACAGAACACTATTTTGACTTATTAACCAATGGCATAGCACTAACTGAACCAGAGAAAGGCAAGAGGTGCTAGGGAACATCAGGAATGAAACACACCAGTGAATACATCAAATATTATGCTGTTACTTTTTTATTTTTTAGATAAAACAAATTTGCCCCTTGAGTAGGGCTTTGTCTACACAATCATCTTATAATTGTTATCAGTTTTCTTATTGATTCAGAGTAAATTAGTCTGATGGTATTTAATTAAAACACATTATGTCCATAAAATTATGCAAACTGGAACAATGTTGACACAGGTCATACCGCACAAGCTGGTAATTAGACATTGTCCATCATTTTCTGAGCTTTCAGAGAGAACATGAAACAGTGAGGTATTGTTAATGGTAGAACATGTCCAGGGATAAATGGCTGGCAGGAGAATTGAAGAGAAAGAACCAATAGTACACAGTGTTGAGAATGAAAAGTGAAGGAGTTTTTTTGAGAAAAGAGAAGAGAAATGGGTACTTCAGTCATAGCACAGGGTGTCCTCTCCCTTTCAATTCTGCCACTTCTGGCCCTGGCCGGTTAGCTCAATCAGTCAAGAGCATCATCTGGAAACAACAAGGTTGTGGGTTCGATCCCTGGTCAGGGCACACATGGGAAGCAACTGATGAATGTATGACTAAGTGGAACCACAAATGAGTGTTTCCCTTAGCACGCCCTCCCTCTCCCTTCTCCATCCCCTCTCTCTCCCTTCCCCATCCCCTCTCTCTGCCTTCCTCTCTGTCTCTAAAAAAAAAAATGAGGCCCTGACTAGAAAGCAGATTGCCCAGCTGGCTCGAGTGCCATCCCAGAGCATAGATGTTGTTGGCTCCTTTCCCTGGTCAGAGCACATGCGGAGCAGCTCCACGTTCCTGTCTCTCTCTCCCCACCTATCCAAAAAAATGAATTCTGCCACTGCTAATATCATAGCTAATTAATTCTTTTTTTATAGGTTGCTCTCTATCTCTTATTTGTGAAGATGCCAAATCTCTGTGAGCTCATTAAATAACAATAAATTTTTTAACTTATAAAGGAAAATTCTTGAAATCCTTAAATTCCATAAAAGCCATTCCAATATATCATTTTCCCTTACCATGTAGTTTCTTTTTTTTTTTTTTTTACAGGGACAGAAAGAAAGTCAGAGAGAGGGATAGATAGGGACAGACAGACAGGAGTGGAGAGAAGCATCAATCATTAGTTTTTCATTGCCATCGCAACACTTTAGTTGTTCATTGATTGCTTTCTCACATGTGCCTTGACCGAGGGCCTTCAGCAGACCAATCAACCCCTTGCTGGAGCCAGTGACCTTGGGTCCAAGCTGACGAGCTATTGCTCAAGCCAAATGGGTCCGCGCTCAAGCTGGCAAGCTCAGGGTCTCGAACCTGGGTCTTCCACATCCCAGTCCAAAGCTCTACCCACTGAGCCACCGCCTGGTCAGACCATGTAGTTTCATGTCACTGTAAAATTATATGTAAATGCTCCTGCTCTCACTTGAAGAGTTGCTTCTGTCCTGGCTGAAACACATATTAAATTCATTTCACAAATTTTGCTTTTACTAATTTTCATAAAGAACATATGGTTGGCTTGTTTATCATAGATATAAACAAGGTGGCCATATAAATTCAACATTTCACTCTTTATCCAAAAGGTCTATTTCTTTTTTTTTTTTTAAGGGACAGAGAGAGAGTCAGAGAGAGGGATAGATAGGGACAGACAGACAGGAATGGAGAGAGGTGAGAAACATCAATCATTAGTTTCTCGTTGCCGTCGCAACACCTTAGTTGTTCATTAATTGCTTTCTCACATGTGCCTTGACCGCGGGCCTTCAGCAGACCAAGCAACCCCTTGCTGGAGCCAGCGACATTGGGTCCAAGCTGACGAGCTTTTGCTCAAGCCAGATGGGCCCGCGCTCAAGCTGGCGAGCTCGGGGTCTCGAACCTGGGTCTTCCGCATCCCAGTCCGACGCTCTATCCACTGAGCCACCGCCTGGTCAGGCAGAACTAATTCTTTTTAGTCTTCTTCACTCACCACATAATTCTAGAAGTTGTCTTCATTTCAGGCATCATTCATCTATTTTCTGGCAGAAAAAGAATTTCATACACAAAAATCACAAGTTAAGCCCCACCGCAACCCTAAATGCACACAAATAATCTCATGTCAGGAACTTTTGCATCACTAGCAAAGAGACAAACACAACTGTTAAATTCATGAAGATAAAATTTCTACTCTGTTTTCCTTTGAAAATAAAGCAATTTATTTGAAGTGAGCAAACACAAAATTGTATTAGCACAGGATAAATTTGAGGAGCTCTTTCATTTACTGAACAAAAATTCAAGATAATCTTCTAGGTACTAGAAATCATGCAGAGATTATTCTTTCAAGGTCTCTGTCCCAAGGAGCATATAGTCTGCCTTAGAATTTAATTATACATTCAACACGTGTTTGTTGAGAAACTGCTATGTGCTAAGCATGCTTACAGGCACTAAGCATGTAGCTGTGAACAAGATAGGCAATACCTCTGCTTTACTGCAGGAAAATAATAAACAAACAAAAATAGTTGGTAGTGATAATTGTTATGATAAATATGTAGTGGGGCATTGTAATCAAAATGACCAGAGATTCTTTTTTTAAATTAAATCAGAGATTAGGCAAATTATGGTCTATGCCAAATCCTGTCTACTGTCTTATTCTTATATGCCTGTGAAATATTTTCTTCATTTTTAAATGTAGAAGAAAGATCATTAGCTTTTCATGAGAAAATGTGCTTAAAGTGTTAAAGACACTGCCTCTTATTCTACAAAGTCTAAATTCCTCACTGACTGGACTGTTGCCAGAAAAGCTTGAAGGCCCTTGAGTTAGGTGGTCAGGACAGGACTTTCTGTGGAGGAGACGCTCAAGCGGAACTGGATAGCAAGAAAGACTCAGCCATGGAGAGCTGTGCGAGAAACAATGCCAGCGCGAAGGTCTCATGGGGGATGGAATCGACATACTCAAAGACATAAAAGGCTAATGTGACTGGAGGGAAATGGCAATCCTTGATGGCTACAGGGTATTTATCATGTCAGTGTTTCCTGATTTATTTTAAGAGTCTTCTGGACATAGATAAAAGCAAAGGGGTTTCCAGGAGGAGAGAGGTGTGGAGGAGGGGGATGGAGGAAAAGGAGGAAGGGGTGAGGAAAAGGAGTAAAAAGTGTATAAAAAAAGAGAACATTTATCTATCACAAATATATGGTGACAGAAAATGATTTGACTTTGGGTGATGGGTACACAACATAACCAACAATTCAAATGTTATAGAAATGTTTACCTGAAATCTATGCCCTCTTATTGATCAATGTCACCCTGTTAAAGTTAATTTACTAAATAAAATTTAAAAGTTACAGAAAACAGAAAAGAATCTTCAGGACCTGGCTGGTTTGCTCAGTCGGTTAAGAACATCATCCCAAAAGGACAAGATTGGGGGTTCAATCCCCAGTCAGGGCACACACAAGAAGCAACTAATGAATGTACAACTGATTGGAACAACATATGAATGCTTCCCTTTCTCCTCCCCTCTCTCTCCCTTCCTCTGTCTGTCTCTCTAAGTAATCAATAAAAATTGAGCCCTAACTGAATAGCTCAGTTGGTTGGAGCATCATCCCAGAGCACAGAGCGTGTTGGTTTGAATCCCTGGTCAGGACACATACAGGAGCAGCTCAGTGTTCCTATCTCTCTCTCTCTTCCTCTCCCCACCCCCTTCTTCCCCTGCCTCTCACAAAAAGTAAAAATAAAGTAAAAAAAAATAATCTTCAATGGCTGGTACTTCAGCTATTTCCATATATTTTTAATTTACAGACAAGGTTTTTATAATACCCCCATGTAAGTATCTTGACAAACTCTGGAATTAAATCTGCAAGGTAAATTCCTGGCAGTGGTTCAAATACCATGGACAATTTTAAATTTGATAGTAAAGTGTGTGTTGTGGAAAATACTGGGAGAAAGGAAAGAGGAGGGCACCAGAGGCAGAAATGACCTGAGCAAAGGGGGTAGGAACCCCGTTGGCATGCACGCAGCAGTGCCACACTGCGTAAGCTGGAGTGAAGAAAGCATTCTTTCAGTGAGGAAAGGAGCAATGATAACATTGGCTTGTAGAACACAGACAATCCTGACATCTGTGGAACCAGTTCAAACAGAGTGAAGTAGATGCCCAGTATTTACATGTTCCCTGCTTTTGTGACAGACCTGAAATGAAGAGGGTAGAAGTAATCATTCTTCTGAATTTCCTGACACTTTTCTTAAGAGTGGTCTTGTTTTCAGAAGATGTGGTAGTGGGGGGAAATGAGAACTGTTCTGAATAGAAGACCAAGTGGAAAATGCTTGGATTGATTATGTAAATATAAAATGATGACCTTTCTTACTCTTGACTTCCTCAACTTCAGCAGTTTAGCACACACAAATTGGGCTTCTGTTGTGAATATGAAACTGTAGCTTCAAAAGTATGGGGAGAAAATAAACTGAGCTACTACCCTCAATAAGCTTACAGTTTCATTGGTTTCCCCAAAAAGTGTTAGTGGCCTCCTTCTTGGTGAGGTCTCAGCCCATTTGTACCCCTCTGCTACAGCACTTCTCACACACATTTTATAACTGATTTTTCAAAAGATTGCCCCTGGTGACCAGCATGTAGAGGGTTCTAATTTCATTTTATATATATTTTCTCCCCAGAAGCTAGCCCAGTTGTTGCTACCTAAAGAATTGAACGTATATAGTCAATGAATAAATAAGCAAGCAAATGATTAAATATGATCCATGATCATTCTACAGATGCCATAGAGGACATACACTCACTTGCTTCCTCTCTAGCTCTGGCTTTTAGGTGACAATAAAATAACCTGTCAACTCAGTCCATCCTGTACAGGCTGCGCTGATAAGGGAATCAGTTTATCAAACTTGTCAAAGTTGATCCATCTCTCCATTTAAACTGCTATTCCAGTTTCACCAGAAGATAAATCTCTCTGGGCTTCAGTTTCACATCCTGAGAAGCCACAAGAGCAGTTGAAATAGCAGACATCTTGGAGCCAGTGGCCAGGACTCTGAAGGCCAGCTTTCTCTGTACCGAGCTTCTAAGTAAAGTGAGGATAAGAACCTCAACCTCACACGACTGTGGTGAAAAGAGAATGTGTTTAACATAAAATCTAGAACAGAGGAGACTGTGAATATATATTTAGTACATTTATGTATTCAATATGTATGCCATTCTCTGTCCTTACCTAGATGGGCTGCTCCCTGCAGGTAGAGCCCATGTCCCACAACTTTGTATCCTATTTCAATTCTTAGTCAATGAAAATGGTTGGTTTTCAATAGATATTTGCTGAAGCTTAGAAGAAAAGACTTCAATAAGCTAAAGAGTTTTCACACGTACATTTATTTCAGAAACTAAAATTTGCCACCTTCTAGTAATAAAATATATGTGATCATTGTAGACAATTTAAAAATACAAGTTAAGCATACAGAAGAAAATTTTAATCACTTATTATCTCAAATCATAAAATAGAAATGATATCTGAAAATGTTTTGTTCTATTTCCAGACTTGTTTTTTTCTATACATTTTTTTCTGTGTATATATTTTCTTTACAAAAATAATCATATTTTTCCAATTGACTTTTGGTTCTCTACTTTGCATTATAAGTACCCTCAAATGACTCCATTTATTGAGAACATGATGTTTAATGGAGGAATAATATTTTGTTGCACCATAAATTATTTACCATTTTTCAGCTGTTGAACATTTACACTGTTTCACTAACCTTCATTACATATTTGAAATAATGCTAAGCTGGCCAACCTTGTACACAAATACTTAACAATATTGCTGATTATTCTATGATATTTTTGCATTTCTGACAGACCATCTAGTACAGTATAGTAATAAAAAAATCCAGATTCTGAAGACACCCCATCTTAAGTTAAAAGCCAGGCTTTACTACGAGCTACATCTGGATGTCCTTAGGAGTTACTTAACTCTGAGCCTCAGAATGTATAAAAAAAAGAGAACATTTTTTTTTTTACTATTAAGTAAGAGTCAGGGAGGCACAGACTCCCACATGCACCCTGACCAGGATCCACGTGGCAAGCCACCTACCATGTGATGCTCTGTTCATTTGGGGTCACTGCTCCACTGCTAGGCAACCAAGCTACTATTTTAGTGCCTGAGGCTAGGCCATGGAGCCATCCTCAGTGCCCAGGGCCAACTTGCTCCAACCATTTGAGCCATGGCTGCAGGAGGGGAAGAGAGAGAGAGAGGAGAGAAGGAGAGAGAGGGTGGAGAAGCAGATGATCACTTGTCCTGTGTGCCCTGACTAGGAATTGACCTGAGATGTCCACACACTGGGCCGATGCTCTACTGCTGAGCCAACTGGCCAGGGCCAGGAGAGAACATTTCTATGGGTGCATATTTATGAGTACTATATGTTTACCATTGGATGATGTAATTAAAGCTAAAAGGAATGAATAGATCATGTCAATATAGATTATTTCTCTATATGCACACTAGGCCAGCTCTTGTTTTAAATACTAGGACACTTATTTTTAGTGCAGTTGAAACATAAATAAATATGCATTTTAGGAGTTTTAGACATTTTCTTCCAGGTAACAATTGCTTATGTGTTCTAATAAATAGGGAATGGTGAGACACAAGTGGTTTATTTACCTAATAATATTAATTGAGTGATTTTGCTAATTAGTATACTACAGCTTAACAGTGGATGGATAGAGATGTTAATTGTCTTCATTTCAATATGGGGTTAATGCCAAGGATTTGAGACAAATAGCACTTAACCCCTTGAACTCTGGATAAAGAGAGAAATGGATGTTTGCCTTGGATCATTCCAGCCTTTTCATGATCTGAATCAGTAAGCACTCCTTGTAGCTTTGAGTCATGGTTCTAATTAGTAGTTCTCCTGGCCCTGGCTTACAAAGTAAAATATAATTCAAATTATATTTGTAAATTCCAACAAGCTTTCTGGGCCTATGCCATCCCAATAAAATAGTTTAAATGCCACTGCTTGTTAAAAATGCTTTCTGTATGCCAAAATATTTATTCTAGCAAATTTAAATAACATTTGAAAGGAAAGAGTATTTTTAATCTATGAATATATTATATAACATTATTATAAATAATGAAGTATATAAGTAGGCCCATAACTAAATAAAGAAAATATATCCATATATGTTAAGAACTTCAAAATAAAAATTAATAGCAGAGTATAATGATTATGAAAGGACAGTGTAGGTGACATGTTGAATCCAAAAATAATATATTCAAAAGAATAATTACCCACAAAAATCTCTTGCTTTGCCAAAGTACAGAAATCAAAACACATCAAAGTGAACATTGGCTCTGAGTTTTGCCCAAACTTCTAAAATAACCACACAGTATAAAAGAGAAATTTTAACCCCAAAATTGTAAACTCTTGTATGGGGTAGAGTTAGCAAGGAATCCTTTCTTTTGCTTGTGAAAGGCAGGTGGGATACTTGAATTGGATATTAACAGTTCCATTTATGTATTATCAATCCTGTTTTGTGTATAATCACAGTACCTATGCAATGTGCTATGACTGAATCATGTACATCTTTCCATTGGTTATTTGCTGCACTGTAGTGATTGCCCCACTGGACCATAAATGCCATGGAAGCAGGGATAGGTCATCTTCATCTACCTCACCTCTGTAATGTCATCCTCTGGAGCAGAGTCAGTGCTCAGCATTTATATGCTGCCAGCCTGCCTGAAAGAATGAATGAGTGAATGAATGAATGAGCTGGTGTGTATACTTCTTCACCCTCCTGTCTGTGTATGCTAGTGAGAAGATAGCTTCTATTTCCTGCATCTTAAAATTTTCTAGCCAATTTAGATTCCTATTTTCTGAAATTGTGTCCCGAGTTTGCCATTCTGTGATGGGCCTGAAATATGTTTCTGGATGGGAGTCCTGGCAGGGATCAACTGTTCATCATATCAGCATTTGGTAAAGTTTTTTGTTTTTAAAATAATATTAGGTCTTAGTGTAATAAACTATATGTGTAGTCCTTAATATAAAATCACAATCTTATAACATATGTAAATACACATAAATCTGATTGAACACATATAAGATAAAAACTCATTAATACAATTAGTATCTTATGTCTATTTGCTATCCACAGCCAAGCCTCCAGGTGTTCCATGTGCTCCTAAAGACCTATGAATTACTGAGCATTGCCTGCTTCCCAAGTGAGAGATCAGCCTGTAAGGAGGCAGTTCCATTCCTACTCTTGCTTGACTTGTGACTCTAGAAGCCCAAGAGGCATCAATTGCAGGGAGGTTGAAGTCAGGGAGATTGAATGGGCAGGCACCACGGAATCCCTAGAGCTGCGCAAACCAAAGAAGGAAACCCCAGGCTCCTCTTCAAAACAAAATTCAAGTCACTACCATTTTAGCAGCAACATATTTGCTTCCCATTCTTCCTAGTCTTTAACTTTTTGTATTGAACAAACATTAATTAATGTGAATCCTAGCAGAGTAAAACCTCTCTCCAATCCCAGACATTCCGTTTCTCCCATTCTCTAGTGCCACAGAGACCTGCTTATTGCTATAAATGGCTTCTCTCTTTTTGTAACTTCATTGGCAGAAACTGCATAGTTACTTCATAAATATGCACAGCTTTTATTTAGAAAAAGATTTTAAACTTTATCAGTAAATAAAGAAATTCTAACTTCCCATTGTTTGTAGTGAAAACTGTTAGGGGTCCTTAGCTTCAGCATAGGGGTGTGGTTTCTCAGACTCAGAGTGGTAAAGAGCAAGATCTTGTTTTGTTCTTATTTCCTTCTTTTACTGTCACCATGAACTACATCATACAATCATTGGACCCCTTTATATATCTCGGTTTCATTTCTTCTCTAATGGAAATAAGATTATTTCTACTTACTTCACAAGGGTTAGAGCAGTGGTTCTTAACCATTTTTGAGGTACCAAACCCACCAGTTTCATATGCGCATTCACTGAACCCTTCTTTAGTGATAAATAAAATTTTTTTTTTTCAAATTCAAGACATAGGTATATGTTTTTTTACTGGTGCACAAAATGAGCCGTGCATGAACATCACCTTGCTCAGAGAACAAAACCAACAAAGTGCATGAACTCACAACAAATTACGGTATTACTTTATTCTGGCCTCTGCGGCAGAGGTTTCTCCGAACCCCTGAGACGGACTCATCGAACCCTTAGAGTTCAATAGAACCCAGGTTAAGAACCACTGGGTTAGAGGGAGTCTAGGAAGGCCGACAATGGAGCCTGGAGGACATGGTTCTCAAAAGGGCCACTCTGTGCCTCTGAAAGGACAGCCAGCCAATCAGGCCGCACGACTGCGTGACATCCCACCCCACCGCACACACTTCTAAAGCTTCAGCTCTCAATTTCAGTTTATATGCAAGGGGCTTTGTAGCCTCGGTTTTGAAGCTACCCAACCCATATTCAAATTCTTATTTCTCATCACATACTTGTTCTGTGAGTTTAGACACATGACCAATGGAAACTTTAGTTTCCTCATTTGTTCAATGAAGCTGCTAATACCCCATATGAGTATAGTGATTACTCAGTAAATAATGATGTAATATTAATCTCTCTTAGCTAAGGGACACAGGTATAAATGATCTAAATACTGTTGGAATAATGAAGGGTAAACCAAAGATATTTTTGTTATTACCTGGGCACATGTACCTATACAGGGGCAGATTTAATGGTGAGAGAATCGGGAGCATGCCCTGCACCCCGATTTCTGAAAGGCCCCACAAAACCCCAACTTTACACTTTTTTCTAAAGTAAAGGGTCCAGTATTCTCTTCTGGGCCCCGGGCTTCAACCAACCTTAATCCACTTCTGTACCTTTGGTGTTTCTTGGTGAGTGAAACAATTATATGCTATATCATTACATGTTAAAATAAGCAACAATGGAAAGATTAAAACCAGCTAATAATTCGAAGTAGGTTTCCGTTTTGCTCTTAACTTTTCAAATAGTTTAGTTTACTATCAGCTACATAATTAATGTCTATACTATATCCTGATATCATGCTAACTGTAATAGGGAAATCTCTGATGATATGAGAGTTTTCCAAAAAGAAATGGGTAATACCCAAACTATTAGAAAAAATGGTACCCACAATAATGTGGCTAAGGTTTGAGAAAAATTATAGTAGTTGGAAAGGCCTTTCAGTTTTAAAGTTGGCCCCAAATGGAATCAGAACATTTTAACAAGAGAAAAAGTATTTTTAGCAAAAAGAACATTATGACCATTAACTTGGAGAGAAACACCAACATGGAATATTTTGGGACATTGAGGCGGGGGAGTCTGACTATGCAGATTGAAGTTACTATTTTAAGGTTGTGGAGGTGACACTTAGTTGCGTGGGCTAAGGCAGTGTCATGAAGAGTTTGCCTGCCTTTGATACACTATTTATTAGAAAAAGGGAGTCACCTTAGTCACTTGAGTGGAGCAAAAGTATTATCAAGTATCATAAGAATTATTTGATATGCAGAATGGGGTAGTAGCAGAAGAGGCAGAAAGTGGTAAGATTTAGTAGTAGAGCTATATCATTTTTTAACTTATATCATAACTCATTTATGCAGAGAAAATGTACTTCTAAATTTGGTCTTACTTAATTTGGCCTTTCTTCTGCACCCACAGGTTAGTGAAGAAAAGAAAAATTAAACGACTAATCTGATCTTTGGAGGAGAGTCTGAAGGAAGAATATTTGAGGCAGTGAAAACAGCTACAACAAAGAACCCTCAGTCTGGAGATTGCAAGACATTTTGAGGGGCAGCAAAAGAGCCAGGCGTCTGAAGGACAGTCAGAGTATGAGAGAAAAGAGGGGTTACTATGTAAGAGCTGAAGAAACAGAGTAACAGGTGCCATTCAAATAGGGCTTACAATATTATGAGGACCTTGGATTTTGTTCTGGAAGGGGTAGGGAACTATTTAAGGAGGATATGGAGAAATGAGATACCATATCAACTGATGATGGCAATGCAAATTGTTACAACCATTTTTATGCAATTTAGGATTCAAAAGAATGATTGTGTCTTCTCCTTCCTTCTCTTTTTACCTGAATAATTCAGTCCAAAAGCTATCAGATAGAAAGATGGAGCCATGGTGACCCAGAATGGGTGTCAGAGCCCAAGTGAAGTAAAGAGGGGAGCCTGCCCAGCACAGGGTGTCAGAGACCAAGCAGAGTGAAGAGGGTACTGATGCAGAGTGCTGGTCTGATAGGGAGTATTGGAGCCTGAGCAGGAGGAGGGGAGCACCCTGTGCATGGCCCAGTATGGGGAATTAGAGACTGAGGGTCTGTATAAGGCACCTCTACAGAGGGGTGGTCTTGTGTGGGGAATCAGAACTCCAGCTGGGTGAAGAGAGCATCTGTGTGTGGGAGGCGTGGGGTGCAATTGGAAAGTACTGTCAGAGCCCAAATTGGGTGTTCAGGGTATCTATGCAAGGGAGAGAGTGGTGGTACAGAAGGAAAAGTGGTTACAAATAGTAAAATATATTAAAGATAATGGGAGCCAAGTTTCTCATGGTTACAGAATGGAGTTATAAATATAAAAGGGAGAAAATTAGAATATATCCTATGGTATTGGAAGGTAATTAGGGGGAAAAATGCTTGGTTTTCAATATATATAGTTAGGAAAATAATCTAGATGTGGATGTATGTGTATAGATAGATGATATAGATATAGATATAGAGATATAGATATAGATAGATATACACACATACACATATTCCCTAATTCTACCCACTATGAATGCAGGGAATGATACTCCCAAAACAATGAACACTTCTAACACCCACATCATGGTTTCAAATACTGTATTTCACTATATATTTCAAGGGCTCCTTGAGGAAATGGCTGAATCCAAAGTGAGTGTAAGAATTGTATAAGGTGAGTCTGAAACATCTTATACTAGAAATCACAGAAGTATTAAAGAATGATATGTTAAAGGACACAGAAGCTAGCTTGAAGGGGTTCACACTGGGCAAATACAGAAAAATTTAAGCATCACAATAAGTAATAGGAACCAACTCATTGAATAAAATAGAAAATTATAAGTCCATACAGATGTAAATAATAAATAGTTTGATGATAAACAAGATATTTAGTTTTGCCTGATCAGGTGGTGGCGCAGTGGATAGAGCGTCGAACTGGGATGCTGAAGACCCAGGTTTGAGACCTCGAGGTTGCCAGCTTGAGCACGGGCCCATCTGGCTTGAGCAAAAGCTCGCCAGCTTGGACCCAAGGTCGCTGGCTCCAGCAAGGGGTTGCTTGGTCTGCTGAAGGCCCGCGGTCAGGGCACATGTGAGAAAGCAATCAATGAACAAGTATGGTGTCTCAATGGCAATGAAAAACTGATGATTGATGCTTCTCACTCTCTCCATTCCTGTCTGTCTGTCACTATCTATCCTTCTCTCTGACTCTCTCTCTGTCCCTGTTAAAAAAAAAAAAAAAGATATTTAGTTTCAAAATACCTCCTCCCTGCAGAACTCTTGTTAATTACCACTAGAAAAAGACTGTACACTACCAGCCATTGACATGATGTGCCTTTGACAGAATACAACACCATGATATCTTTGACTAAGATATATAATCTAATGAGGAAGAAGCATCAGATGGTTCAAGTTGGGTGATATTCTAGGAAATCTGCATACAATCTTTAAAATCGTCAATGTTATATGACAAAAAAAAATGAACTCTTTTAAACTGAAGGAACCTTAAAAAGATGTGATAAGTAATTGCCACAGGGGATTCTGCAGTGACCCTGTCAGCTATAAAAAACATTATTGGAACAATTGGCAACACTTGAGTGTGATCTGAGGGCTCGATAACAGTAATTCAGGCTGATGCAAAGTAGGATTACAGTTATGAGTATGTGAAACAGAGTTTTCTCTTGTATTATTATTTATTAACTATTGTATTATTTTCCATATGAATACTTGCAAAGTGACTTTCACTTCCCCCTGCATATTGATTCTAACGGCTCTTGCTTGTTGGAAATACACACTGAGGTACTGAGGAAAGTTGAGACATAAAGACAGCATACTCTCAAGTGATTCAAGAAAATAAATTGTTCTTTGTACGGTTCTTGAACATTTCTGTAAGTTTGTAATATTTTCAAAAATTTAAAATTATTAAACATAAGAATTAAAAACGGGCTCAAACAAAGACTTGTACACGAATGTTAACAGAAGCTCTATTCACAATAGGTAAAAGCTAAAAACAAGCCAAATGCCCATCAGTGGATAAACCGATAAATAAAATGTGGTATATACAAACAATGAGATGTTATTCAGCCATCAACAGAAATAAAGTACTGGTACATGCTACAAAATGGATGAATCTTGTAAACATTATGAGAAGTGAAAGAAACAGTCACAAAAGGATGATTCCACTTCCATGAAATATCCAGAATAGGTAAATCTACAGGGACAAAAGCAACTGGGGTTTTCCAGGGGGTGGAAGAAACAGGGAATGTAGAGTGATTGCTTAACACGTATTGGGTTTTTTTGGGGGGGTGATAAAAATGTCTTCAAACAGCCCTGGCCAGTTGGCTCAGTGGTAGAGTCCAGCGTGTGATGTCCTGGGTTAAATTCTGGGTCAGGGCACACAAAAGAAGAACCCATCTGCCTCTCCCCTTCTCACTTCTTCCCTCCTCCTCCTGCATCACCCCTCCCCACCACCCCACTCTACAGTCATGGCTAGATTGGAGCAAGTTGGTCCCAGGCACTGAACATGGCTCCATGGCCTCTGTGTTAGTGGCTAAGAAGAGCTTGGTTCCTGAGCAATGGAGCAACACCCCAGATGGGCAGAGAACTGCTCCCCAGTGGGCTTGCTGGGTGGATCCTCGTTGAGGTGCATGAGGGATTCTGTCCCTCTGTCTCTCTTCCTCTTACTAAATTAAAAAAAAAAGTCTTGAAACTTAATAAAGGTCACAGTTGCTGAACATTGTGAATATACTAAATGGCACTGAGTTGCACACATCAAAATGGTGAGTTTTATGTTATGTTATTTTTATCCTATTTTAAAATATTTATATATTATAAATAAATAAATATATAAGTATTTTTCATTATTGGGGAGAAAAGGATGATTCTGGATACTATATTGAAAACAATTGTGCCTAGTGGGTGTCAGGGTTTACTTCATTTAGAACCCTACTATGGAAGCCAGTTCAAACTTATGGTTTATTGTACCAGCATGCTGGCAATGGACGTAGAAAGAAGTACCTAGATCCTGAATATATTTTGATGGCAGTGACAAAAGGAATTCCCTAGGGTCAGGATTTGAGGTGTGAAAGAGAGAAATGAAACAACAATAATTCTAAGGATTTTGGGCTCAGCAACTGGAAGAATATAGTTGCCTTTAATTAACATAGAAAGGTTAAAGCAGAAGCTGACTAATCAGAGCTAAGTTAATTTTACAATGACTATAAGATAACTGAGTGGTGACTTGGATAGGCATCTGGATACTCAAGTCTAGAATTAGAGAAGAAATTCAGGTTACAGATATAAGATTTGGAAGTTGTTATTAGATACAAACATATTTAAGGTTTCTAATAAAATCACCATTTTATTTTGAAAAGTCTTTTATTTCTGGTGTTCTCTTATCTTGAAATATGTTGTCTGATATTAATATGGCCACATCAGCTTTATGTAGTAGGTGTTTGCATAGTATAATTTTTTTAAACCTTTTATTTTTAACTTATCAGCATCCTTATATTTAGGGTATGTTTCTTACAAACAAACAGTCCCCTATGTTGGATCTTGTCTTGTTATTCTAATAAAATCTGACAGTGAGGTACTTATTCCTTTCCCACTTAAGGTAATTACTAATATGGTTGTCTTAAGTCCACCACTTCACTATCTATTTCTCTTATTGCCCTTCTGTTCTTGGTCCCTTTGTTCACAGTACTCTGTCTTTTTTTAGATTAAACAAATATTTTATTTTTTAAAATTTTGCTTTTTTTAACTCTATTTTTATATTTTGTTCGATGGTTATTCTTGACATTATTATATGCCTACTTAACCTTGTAAAATTCTTACTCAGAGCCCCCAAAAGAAACCAACCCTGCCAACACCTTGATTTTGGACTTCTAGGATATAGAACTGTAATAAAATAAATTTCTGTTATTTTATGTCCCCCATTTACTGTAATTTGTTGAGGTAGTCTTAGGAAACTAATAGAGTAGTTAATTAAACAACCCACTGAAAGAAAAGCAAAAAAAAAAAAAATCTGGTTTTGTTTCTTTTTCTTTCTCTCTCTGATACTGATAATGACTTGTAGTGTGGGTAAAGGACTTTTGGTTTGTTTGTATATTTACTTATCTTATGTATTTATAAAGTATAATCAAATTTCTACCTGTAAAAATAAAAATAAACAATAGAGAGTTAAAGGTGACTCTAAATTGCTTTGGTTGAATAAGAACATGGTGACAATACGAAAATGTTCCAAATATTAGGTCAAGGAGAATGACAATGATATTAGCTGGTTAAAGAATGTGTCAAGCTTGAAAGGACAACAAAACTGTCAAGTGAAGAAATTGTACATGTAGTTAGAATAACACAATTCCAGATTACTACTGATTACAGTGATACTATTTATTGAGAACTATTCAGCACTCTAATTGCTTTACATCATCTAATTTGAAACAACCCTATACGGTAGGGATTATGCTAATATTTGAAAGAGAAAAATTGATGCTCTGTAAATTTACCTTCATGCATATCACACAGGGAAGGGGCAAAGCAACACTTTATTTTTTTTCCTTTTTTTTTACAGGGACAGAAAGAGAATCAGAGAGAGGGATAGATAGGGACAGACAGACAGGAATGAAGAGAGATGAGAAGCATCAATCATTAGTTTTTCGTTGCAACACCTTAGTTGTTCATTGATTGCTTTCTCACATGTGCCTTGACCGCGGGCTTTCAGCAGAACGAATAACCCCTTGCTCGAGCCAGCGAGCTTGGGTCCAAGCTGGTGAGCTTGTTGTTCAAGCCAGATGAGCCCACGCTCAAGCTGGCGAGCTCAGGGTCTCGAACCTGGGTCCTTCACATCCCAGTCCAACGCTCTTTCCACTGCGCCACTGCCTGTTCAGGCCAAAGCAACACTTTAAATTTAGGTTTATAGATTGTGAGATCTCTGCTCTAGGTCCAAGTTTTTATGTTCCAATATTTCATTTCAAGGGAGAAAAAAAAGCACCGAACTATCAGTTTAGTTGGAAATTAAGATTTCTCCAATTTTCTTTGGAGAATATTAAAATTATTTGTAGGATTTCCTTGAATATTTTCTGAAGCGATATTTAACCTGATGTTTGCTTTTCAACTTCTAATTCTCTTATAGAAATAGAAACTTTGGCCCTGGCCAGTTGGCTCAGCAGTGGAGTGTTGGCCCAGTGTGTGCAAGTCCCGGGTTTGATTCCCAGTCAGGGCACACAGGAGAAGGACCCATCTGCTTCTCTATCCTACCCTCTCTCCTTTCTCTCTGTCTCTCTTTTCCCCTCCTGCAGCCAAGGTTCCACTAGAACAGAGTTGGCCCCGGGCGCTGAGAAAGGCTCCATGGCCTCTGCCTCAGGCGCTAGAATGGCTCTGGTTGCATAGGAGCAATGGCCCAGATGGGCAGAGCATTGCCCCCTGGTGGGCATGCCGGGTGGATCCTGGTCGGGTACATGCGAGAGTCTGCCTGTCTGCCTCCCTGCTTCTCACTTCAGAAATTAAAAAAAAAAAAAGAAATAGAAACTTTAATTATTAAGGGAAATACCCAGAAGTGCTTGATGGATTCATTCTTAAGGATAATGAGAGGCAGAGTGAAATTTCTTTGGGAAAGCTAAATGACTAATGATAAACTGATAAAAATCAAGCATTTGTAACCATATCTTTCATCAGTAAAAGAGTTTTGCAAGAAAAAACTACAATATTTGACAGCAAGAACGGACATTAATTCAAACTTAGCTAGTTATAAAGCAGCAATTGATGAAAACATGATTTTGAAAATCAGATATTCTTGCTAGTAGATTTTTTTATTTGGCCTGAAATAGAAAAATACAGAGCTAGAAGAAGGGCTTAGTTTGCACTTCTTTAAAAATCCTTATCTTTCTCAAAGGAAGAATTTGTTAAAGTTGTACAAAATACTAAGTATAATTGTATGGCCTTCCATTGAGTGCGAAGTCTCCTTAAGTCAGGTAAGGATTTCCCCCAGCTGGCTATCCACTTATTGTCCATCACAAGTCCTGCCAGTTCACTGATTCAGTGCCTTGATTGACCAGAGGTTGACATTTGCCCCCATCTAACTCTGACAAAGAGAGATAAATAGCTGAGTGCAGTCAGTGAGTTGATGAGTCCGTTACCAACAACACTCATTTCTTGAGGGGTATCATGGCACATTTTACAGGCGAGATGGCTGGAGACAGATCCCCAAAGCACGCACTGAGATAAAGGTCACTAAACCAGAATTTCCATTGCCAAATGTTATAATTATCACTGGCACTTTCTTCAGAGTTGCTACTGCCATGTACTTAAGCGATTAAGCTATTCTATTGGCATGGAATGCTATCATTCTTCTTGCATCTAAAGAGATGGCCAAATTGATTGCCCTAGGTCATGTATAAGATCAGCACTCAACAATCACTCACAAATATTCGCATTTAGGATGAAGTAAGGTGAGGAAGAAGTTGAAAAGTACTAGCCTCTGTTGATCTAATGCTTTGCTCAGATTTTGAAAAAGGCTTTAATGCAACCCTTCTTCCTGGAAGCAGAAAATGAGAACTATACCTGCAAACAATTAAAAGAAAATACCGAGTGACTCTACAGTTATCTAAAAATAAAAAATTAATTTTAAAAGACTATTTTGAGGCACCTTTATATCAGTACTTGTTATATTACAATATTGGTCATTTGAAGTAGCTAATCAAGACTTTATTTCACTTTCTGAATTCTTTCCTGCTCATTTGACATTTACTGTTGTTGATATAAGTGATGTTTGAAAAATAGTACATGCCTGGTCTGCTTTATGGTTATTTATATTTATTAGAATTTACTATACTATAAGAGCAAAGAGTGGTCCTTTAAAGTGATCATTAAAGCCTGACCAGGCGGTGGCGCAGTGAATAGAGCATCAACCTTGGACGTGGAGGACTCAAGTTTGAAACCCTGAGGTTGCCAGTTTGAACGCAAGCTCATCTGGTTTGAGCAAGGCTCACCAGCTTGATCACAAGGTTACTGGCTTGAGCAAGGGGTCACGTGGTCTGCTGTAGCCCCCCTGGTCAAGGCACATATGAGAAAGAAATCAATGAACAACTAAGGTGCCAAAGCGAAGAGTTGATGCTTCTCATCTCTCTCCCTTCCTGCCTGTCTGTCCCTACCTGTCCCTCTCTCTGTCTCTGTCACAAAAATAAAATAATAATAAAAATAAAGTGATCATTAAAAAATTATGTGACTGGTTATGAACTGATAATTCATTTTTATTAAATGAATTTTAATAAGTGACCATGAATTAGTTAATGACTATAAGTGAAAGATTTAAGATTAGGTAAAGCACATTTAAAAGGCCCTATCTCCCTATTACTATAGCAGCACTCATTTCTGTTGGGTCTTAGAATAAAAATCCTTGCATATTGGTCATTTAAAGCACTTTCAGCATCACGAAACATAGCACAACTCAAAATGGCCTAAACAATAAGGACATTTATCACAGTGATTCAATTCCAAAGGTAGGCCTTTTGCAGAGCTAGTTAACTCAGCAGCTTAATGATACTGCCAAAGACCCAGATTATCTTTTCTGGGATGAATAATTTGTCCTGGTTTGTCCTGGACTTTCAGATTTTAGTGCTTAAAGTTCAAAGTTCTAGAAACTCCCATGGTCCCAGACAAACCAGGTGGTTGGTTACACTATTAGCACTTCCATCATTAGAACATTAGCTTTAGTCCTCAAGCAATACTCTTGTTGCTAAACATGATAATATCACCTCTAGTTCTCATTCCAATGCATTCAGAGACAGAAAATGTTTTTTTCTCTTTCTGTTGCTCTATATAAGGGCCAATCAACTGTCCTAGAACCTGTCCAACAGATTTCCCTCATGTCTCATTGGTCAGAATAGTAGGACATGCCCTTTCATTAACCCATTATTAGCCAAGAAATGTGATTGATTGATTATCCTAATCAAGGTTCAGCCCCGGTGCTGGGAAGTCATCCTCCTAAGCACAGTAAGAAAGGCCTGGGTGCTGATGGATGTGGGAAGTGTCTGTGCAGTAGATATAGCTGGACTCTTATTTTTTTTAGTTGAAGCTTGTCTCCCCTCCCTTATAGATTCCTTGGGGTACAGGGTTTCTTCCCCACCTGCATTTGAGGTTGCCTGAGAGAGGGAAGGCAGGAGACTGTGCCAAGTGATTCTGAGACTCCTTTTCTCCTCTGCACTGTGATCAGAGCAATACAAGCTGACTTCCATGGCTTCAGACGAGTGGTGCGAGTACTTCTAAAGCTTCCACTCTCCAAGAAGATCAGAATACAGTTCTGCAAACCAGAGATTCTTTACAAACAGCATCCTGTCTGTTTTCTTACACTGCACCCCTCATATTTTCTTAGGCAGTAACATAATTACCTCTATCTCCCATCCAGCAATTAAAATGTCACCACTTAACGTGGTCTCAGAGTGGGAGAAGCAATGTGAAGTGGGTGTAGAAAGGGTTCTTTCACATGACATCGTGTTTATTTGGTAACAAACCTTAATACTTGTATCAGAAAGAGGCATCAGGTAAAGGCTCGCAATTAGAACCACCAATTTCTGTATAAAATCTCCCTCAATTGAAGGGAATGTTCTGTCTTGTCTTCCAGCCAGCAAGACTCATTTAGATTTCATTTTCATTTTTTTCCCAGATTCTCAATAGCCAAACCATTGAATTTAAGCTTCAATGTCCTTGAGCTGTAGCATGCAAAGACAGACTAAAGTAGCATCTCAGTTAAAGGTTAAAAATTTTAAACCAAAGGTGTCAAATATTCAAGCAAGCCATTTTTCTACCTAACTGATAGATATCTTTGTGACACTTAAAAATGAGTGAAGTAACACCTTCAATATTTTCAATGAACTGCAATACAGTGACCCCATTAGTTGCTTTTTCATGATGTCTGTGCTGAAGATTCTTGTCTGCACTTACCCCCACTTTACAGAGGACCTTCTATACAAAGTCTGCCACGTCACGTCAACAGTGGTGAATGTTCTTTGCAATGGCAAATATTTGCAAAATATTCTCAGAGTAGGTGGGACAGCGTTTGTAGACAGTTTAGAATAATTAAAGAAGCTCCATGTGCAAATGTCAAAACGGGAAAAAATGAGCAGAAAATGGGGCACGGTGACAATACAAGTGGCCAGATCTCCCTATTATCACTTGCTGTACATCTCACAAGACAGCTGACTCCCTCGCTCTGTATGGGTTCCAGCATCCAGTGATTTATTGGGTAATTCAGCATTTGCCAGTATGTCTTGTGCTAATTAAATGCATTGCACTCTATTCAGAAATGTCACAATTGATTTGTCTGCTGCAAGCACTGACTTTATTTCAATCTTCTGAAAAAGATTTTATGAGTCTCAGATAACTTATCCTGGCACATTCATTTCCCTGGGTAGCATCTGTGTGTGAGGGCAGTAAGGATGAAGCTCACAGTGAACATTCGATACAAATACCTTTACGAACATCTTATTTATCTGTTATGTGCCATCTATCTGAGGACTAGCATAGGTATAACAAAATTACAAACGGCCCTATTAGCCTATGAAAGCATTTAAACATGACGGAAGTTAACATAAAATGATATTGATATATCTTATTGGATGACGTTAGATCAATCCTAAAAACATGCTCTTTGAAAGTGTTATTTATTATGAGGCATTCACTTATTCACAAATTGATTTTGACTGAATTTCAGCCATTAACTAACTTGCATACAAGAGGAAATCACATCATATCATTTCAGGAACAGAGAAATGGAGAAAATGCCGCAAAGTGGAGTTTTTAGGAGATGGTAACACATTTCGCACTCACGCAGGATGACAAAGGTCACAGACTGACTACTCATCACTAGTCAGTTCCAGGTGGTATTTCCTTCATACTTCACCTCCTGAGCCCAGTTACAGCCTCCATGCTCAATGTCTTTATTAAGGATGAGCCACAGGAAAAATATTTAGCTTAGTCCAGGGAAAATCAAAATTCAGCCCCAAATAGCCACTGCTTATGAATTGATTATTTGTGCCACAGCAGGAGAAAGCAGACCACGTAAGTCCTGTTGGAAAAGAACCATCACTGCATCTATGTGACCAAAAAAAGATTAAAGAGGAGACATTATGCAATCTTCAGCAGAGAAAATTTAGAGGGTATTTTTCTGGAAATTGGTAACTCACCAGCTTGTATTATTTCATTTTTCTCCTTGTTTATGTAAACATTTGGGTTTGGGTGCAAAATGCATGACTGAATGGTAATAATATCAACTTGGAGAATCCACTTGGTCTTCAGGTAAAGACATACTTTTTCCTTTTAAACTAAGTGTAAGGCTAATCATAAGGGAAGAACAAGCTCTTTATGGGGTTCAAGTAGGTGTTCTATTGAAGTAGCCGTTGCCTGTTAAGTTTCTATCTATTTTAGGGAAAGTCAAGTCTATGTGAGACTAATTAATTTATTCAGAGATCTTTAGAATCAGCCACTTCACCCTGCTTCTAAAACAGTGCAATCAAATATTTTTTAAAGTCGGTCTATGAAATTTGGTTTGTGAATAGCTAAGGGAAATGTGAAAATGATTAGAGCTCTTTAGCACAAAATGCAAAAGGAATATATAAGGTGACAGAGTACCATCTAATTTGTTATACCTTTAAACTTCAAGATACACAATTTCCTTTTTTTTTTATTGAATAGAATAAGACACTGAGATGGAGATTTGTTAAGTGACCTAACCTACAATTACACAGAGAGTTGCAAAATGGCAGAACTGAAACTCAAAAAGAGCCTTCTATCTCCAAATTCCTTCTCTTTCTATCAGAGCACAGTTGAAACTGTGTGGTAGGGAACCATAGAAACAAAATCAAAACATTATCAAGAAAGATGGATTAACACAGTTTCAAATCTTTGCGTTTAGTAACATATCTTCTTTTTTGTTTGTTTGTTTAATACACTTTTAAGTTTAGAACAGTCTTAGATTTACACAAGTATTATGAAGGTAGTACAAAGAGGTTTTGTGTACGCCATACTCGGTTTTACTGAATATGGTACATATATCACAATTAGTGAACTGATATTAATACATTATTATTAACTAAAGTCTACACTTCATTCAAATTTTCTCATCTTTTCCACATTGTCCTTGTTCTGTTCTAAGATCCCTGTCAAAACAACACAGTGCAGCTGGACTGGTGGCAGCACAGTGGATAGAGCATCAACCTGGGACACCAAGGTCCCAGGTTCGAGACCTGCTGGCTTGAAGCCCAAGATAGCTTGCTTGAGCCCAATGGCTTGAGCACAAGATCACTGGCTTAAGCAAGAAGTCATTGGCTTGGCTGGAGCCCCCCAGTCAAAGCACATATGAGAAGCAATCAATGAACAGCTAAAGTGACACAACTACAAGTTGATGCTTCTCATTTCTCTCCTTTCCTGTGTTTGTCCCTCTCCCTCTCTTTCTCTCTTAAGAAAAAAAAAAAAAAGACAACACTGCATTTAGTCATCATATCTACATAGACTGCTTTTGGTTGTGGCAACTTCTCAGACCTCCCTTGCTTTTGATGACCTTGAAAGTTCTGGGGAGGACTAGTCAGGTATTTCAGAGATTTTTTCTTGCCTGGAATTTGTTGTTTCCCATTATTATATTGGAGTTATATATTTTTAGTAGAAAGCACACAGAGGTAAAATGTCATTCTCATCACATCTCAAGTACATGCTATCCACACGACTTATCACCATTATTGATGTTGATCTCTTGGCAGAGGGAGTGTTTGCTAGGCTCCTCCACTGTAAAGGTACTCATTTTCCCCTCCCCTTTCCATACTGTGGTTTTGGAAGAAAGTTACAGTGTACAACCCACACTTAAGGATAAAGAGTTATTATTTCCCTGTTGATGGCAAGGTAACTATATAAATTATTTTTAATTATTTTTAATTAATAGAAATTTGCCTATTCTTTCCATTTATTTAATAATTTATATTGGGCTTACAGATATTTATTGTAATAATCCCATATTATTTAAATTTTTTTGTTGGTCAAATGACTCCAGTTTTGGCCACTGAGCATCCTTTTGGCTGACTCTTAGGTCCCATTGACATCCCCCACCAATATGTGGTTGTTTTTTGAGTACTTGCTTTCTAGCTCTATAGTCTCATTTTGTATGTACCCTGGGCCCTAAACCAGCCACTTCTCCAAAGAACCATAGTTTTACTGGAGAATAGTATTAAAATCCAAGTTATGGGTGCTACTTTCTAGGGTTTTTGAAATATTGTCTTGTATATTGTTATAGAATAAATGTTTAATGCAGCTTTACTATAGCAGATATTATTCTTTTAATGTTTTTTTAAATTTACTGGAATGACATCATTTTAATTTACTAGAGTGACTATAAATTATATAGTTTTCAGCTATACAATTCTATTACACATCATCTGTATATTGGATTGTGTGTTCACCATCCCAAGTCAGGTCTCCTTTCATCAGCATTTATCCCCTCTTTACCCTCTTCTACCTCTCTTTCATCCCCTTCTCCCTCTTGTAAACATCTTTATTATTTCAATATAGTTTTGGCTAATTCCTTCACCTTTTTAACCCAGCCCTCCAAACCCCTTGCCTCTTACAGCTATCAGTATATTCTCTGTACCTATAAGTCTGTTCCTATTTTGTTCGTTATTTTGTTCATTAGATTCCACCTATAATATGTTACTTGTCCACATACAATATGGTACTTAGTACAACTAAAATGTTCTTTAACTTGATTGTTAGGGTGATTACACAGGCATATACATTATTCAAAACTCAAACCATACATTTAAATGGGTGCAATGCATTTTATTTCAAAAGTCAAAATTATTTTTAAAAATCACTAGGTACAGGCATATACAGAATGAGAACTCATTCTAAAGAACTCAATGTATTCATAAGGCATATAGCCATGTATCATCTCCAGGAATAATGAGATGTTAACAGTTTTAGATGAATATTTTAAACTTCACACCAGGAATCTAACAACAACAAAAAAGATTACATACTCAAATAAACTGAAGAGAACTTAATAAGTTATTTTCTTTTATTAAATAAAATAATTTATTTAAAAGCCATGGGCAGATGATTTATAAAACCATAAGAAAAAGTGAAGTAACTAAGTGGGTTATCATCTTAGGACCAGAGGGACAAGAAGGAAGTGATTATTGCAACATAGAAGAGAATGGACAGGTTTCCTTTGACAGGACCTTCAAGAGGGATGTCACCAGCTAAAAACAACATATAGGGAGGGTTGAACGTAAGGAGGATGAAGACCCAGACTCATCTTTCTCCCTCCCTCCTATATTTTGCTAGGGTTTCCAGGTGGCAAGGCTGATCAGTAATATTGTCAGTACAGATCAGCCACTTGGTTACAAAGCACAGTGAAGAAGACTAAAGCATGGATGTCGACAGGCAAGTGGAATGCATAGAGTGTAACTTCCAACTCTCCCAAATCCTTCCCACTGCCCACCCCATTTTTATTTGGTAGGTCAACAGTGGGCCAAGCAATTTAAATGTTTAAAATCTATACAGGTGATTGTGATAACCAGAAAATGCTTGGATCACTATACAGAACTACCTCTCTACATTGATCATCAACATATAAAATTTATAATATGGACACACAGACACAAAGTTCATGAGATTCCACCCCTAATTATACTTACTTCTTGTTGGGCAGATAAAATATATTATGCTCACTTTGTTAAAGATGGAGCTGCCCACATGGAAGCCCGTCACCCAGGTGATGTTGTTTGGCCTTATGCTTGGAATGGGTGTGGGGGAAAGGCTGTAATATATAAGCAGGTTGGTCATTATAGCCTAAGGCTTAGTTTTAAGAGTAAGCTCTTCTCCACACCCTTGACTGAATGGATGATGTAGGGTGGTGCACTATCCTGAGGAATTCCATTATACAGAGACTTCCTTGTTTGTATAATTGAATTAAAGGTTTTGATCCTACGGTATAAAGTGGGAGAGACCAGTAGCTTGATCTCTCTCGGTTCCTGAGTTCCTGAGGTTGGTATTAGAGAGGAGAGCAGATTAAGGCCATGTGGAGGAGAAGTAGGCAAGATGGCAGAGTGCTGAGGAAGAAGCCAGTTTGTTAAGAGTTTGTGCAGGAGGAGATGGGAAACAGAGGTGAATAAGTCTGGTGAGCTAGAAACCTTTAATTCTAGGAAACTCGGATAAGTCAGTAGCTTTGTGAGCACTGAATGTGTGGGTTTTGGAGCCCAGTGTGTGTTTTTGCTTGCCCGCCAGGTGCAAGCTAGAATTAAAGCTGATGGCTCACCAGTTTTTGGCTCCTGTGTTTCATTACAATCTGTTCGAATCTAATGCGAACCTGCATGGGTCAGGCGGCTGTGATCCGACCCCGACTACTGGCTTTACACTTCTTATTTGTAGGTTACATGTATCTAAGGATGTAAAAAAGCATTGAATTTGCAGTGCATGCTTTCTAGAGTATGAAGGAGCCATTACACATGCAAAAGGCACTCTAGTGACTATTAGAAAATTAAAGTACTGCAACTGAGACACTGATAAAGATGAAATAGGCTCTTTTCTCTATAGGAGTTAAGGAGATAGATCTTTATCCTTGAAACTTCCTGGAGAGCAGCCCTAAAGTTTACAAGAAATGAGGGAAATCAGCAATGTCAAGCTACTCAGTTATTCAAGAGATAAGTCACCAGATAATCAGGGGCAGAGCCATCTTCCCATAAAGGCAGCAGCTGCTGGGCTTAAAGGATTAGTTTTGCTCTGGGTCATTCCTTATTCTTTTTTTGCAAGGGGAAGAGGGAGGATCTAGGAATAACTAAGAGGCATCAACTCACTTCCCAGAATTGTTCAATGACTATCTTCTTCATTCAGAGTACCTTCATAGAATGAGGAAAGCAAATGAAGAGAGAAAGGTGCTAGGCAGAAAAGTTCAAGACTTTTTCCTCAGGGCAAGTCACATGATCTGCCCTTAAACTCTCTGGATTAATTTCACTGAGAACACAGAGAGCAAGGCATAAGGTGAAAAAATTTCAACAACCTTCAACATCAGCACAGATGCAACATATTTCCACAGATGTACTGTTTCTGTAGTACAAAAAGCCCTGTTTTTACTTTTAAGGTACTTAAAAGGAAAAAGAAATAGAAATGAAATTATAATATGAATTTTGTGAAGAATGTACATTGAAAGTATTTTTGTTTGAATTTATGTAATAACATTATGATGCATACCTCATATGAGTAGATGGTTACTAATACATCCACAGTGCTCCCTTTTTTCATTTAAATACCACAGTAAGTGCATCACATTTTTATAAAGCAATAGAATATAAATATGTCCATTCCAAAAATGACACAAAGTGTAAGCACGATTTTAGGTAAAATGACATGTTTTAAATGTTTCTAAATTTTCCAACAATATGACATCAACTCCACTTTTTTTTAATAGTGGGTCTTATTAATTCTACTCTCTATTTCCTTTTTGTTCTCCAGGTCAGTATTTGACACAGTCTACTAAAAAAGGATCTATTTCTTAGACAAGAGCTGCAAGATAAAGAGGGCAGCTCCAAAAAGTTTCGAGATCAAGGAATCTGCATGTAGAACCACAATTAACTGACAGAGAAAGATACATGGGTCAGTTTCTATAAGGTCAGTATGCAGGAAGCAATTTCTGTCATGTGCCCATAAAGGACTTTTCTATAAAGTCATCTCTAGCACTCAGAAAGGGAATGCAAGTAGCTGTGTTTCTGTGTATGCTCCATTCTGTTTTGGTCCAAACCTTCCCTTAACCTTTGAGGCCTAAGTGGCTAAGATGACAAATGCAAACATAAAGTATCACATTTATCTAATTATTTACACAGTAGCAACTAGGCTAAAACTATGTTCTTCTACCTTAATAAATATACCTTCACAATAAGAAAATGGAAAAATGTATGAAAGCTATTGACTTCTATAACACTGAAAATCAATAAAAAACAAATGACTAAATTTAATTATTTTTGTATATGTTGGAATATTTTGGTCATGTACCAGTGAATAATAAGATAAACACATATAATTCAAAACAGAAGTAATTCCATAAAATTAGTTTTCTTATTTTTCTTTCTACAACATCAATAACTATGTTGCTAAAATAAAGATATGCATATAATTTTTGTTCAAATATCAGTAATTATGTAAGCATTTGTTTACTGTAATGATTTTAAGTGACAACATTTGAATATATTTTTATCAAAAATGTAAATTAATGTAAATATAAAAAATCTAAAACAATTTTCATATGCTTTTTTTTCTATGATATTAACTAAAAAAAAGAGAAAATGCTAATTGTATTTAATGTATAGCAAAAATTTTAATTTGATCAATTTAAAGTTTTTAAGCAAAATTGTTTGAACTCTTTTGGATAATTCATTAAATATATTTCAAAATAAAACTATTCATAATTTCAGGTTCAATGTTCATTTGATTGCCACTGTAAGGAATTGGTATTATGCTCCACACACCTAGATCTACAAATATGCAACTTCAAGAGTAGGAAAATATTTAGTGTTGAACAATAAACTAAAAGAACTACTCTCCATTAACTTCATCTCTATTTCAACTCTACCCATTCAAGTTATTCTTTTTGTAAATTTTAATTTGAGTACAATATTCAAGCCTATTTATTTATTTTTTTTAAAAAAAATATTTTAATTATCTTTATTTATTTATTCATTTTAGAGAAGAGAGAGAGAGAGAAGTGGGGGAGGAGCAGGAAGCATCAACTCCCATATGTGCCTTGACCAGGCAAGCCCAGGGTTTTGAACCGGGGACCTCAGTGTTCCAGTTTGACGTTTTATCCACTGCACCACCACAGGTCAGGCAAGCCTATTTATTAAAACTGATATGGTCTCATGTCTGATTTAGATTGCTTTAAAAACAAGGATGATAAACGCTTTTCTATATCCTAACACTTCCAGTATATTTCAATAGTAATTATCAAGGAATTTAAGCAAAAATATAAATGTATTTCTCTACAGAGAAGAGTTTATTACAGGGGTCAGGAACCTTTTTGGTTGAGAGAGCCATGAACACCACATATTTTAAAATATAATTCCGTGAGAGCCATACAATATGTTTAACACTAAATATAAGTAAATGTGTGCATTTTATGTAAGACCAACACTTTTAAAGTACAGTAAGTCTCTGAATTCTTTTTAATAATGTTATGCTGTTGCTAACCAATGATGAATAAAGTACTTCTTACCATTAATGCGACTTCTGGTGCTGCATGGTTTTGCTGATGGCTTTGTAGTCCGGTTAATATGTGGTGAGGTTAAGCTTCATGCAGGCATTGAGACTTCCATACATTAAACGTGATCATAGGTTCGTCTTAACGTTCTTTAAATGTGAGAAAGACTGCTCACATGCATACATAGAGCTAAACATTGTCAGTACAGCAATACTCACATGCTGCAGAGTGTGGTATGTGACGGGAAGCACGTTCCAAGTTTGGACAATCAGCTGGTCCACGGGTTGAAATTTTTTCATTTCTCCCCACTTGTGTTTGCTCGCCAACTCTGCTTGCTGTTGTGCAAGTCTTTCCAAATCTTCATTCAGTGACTTGAACTTATTCACCCACATGTCTGAGGCTTTCAAGTCAGCAGCTTGGGGCTCAAAATCTCTGATGGAGATACTGGGGATGTAACTCAGGTAGGCGCTGTCCACTGCACACTCATGTGGATGGGTAATGAACTTAAAAAAAACGACTGTGCTCATGAAATTCTCCAAAGTGCGCTTTGAATGACTGCATAACATTAGATGTGAAGCCCACTAGCTGCTGGAGATCAAGATGTTGAGCAGGGTCACTTCCTGTGCATGCATCTTTAAACTCTCCCACTTTTCAAACTGTAGTAAATGACCTGTTTCAATGTCTGCGATGAAGAGTTCCAGCTTGTTTTCAAATGCAAACACTGTTTGTTGAAGGGATAAGACTGTATTTCCATCGCCTTGCATTTTCACATTGAGCTGGTTCAGAAGTTCAGTCATGTCCACAAGATAGTGGTTCAGGAGCCACTCAGTGTTAGCTAACTCAGGATGCTCGACATTTTTCATTTCAAGAAAAGTCTGGATTTCGCTCAGACAAGCCGCGAAACAGCTGAGCACCTTCCCTCTTGACAACCAATGCACATTGTGGTGCAGAAGCAGACCAGGATAATTATTCCCAACTTCATGCAGCAGTGTTTTAAACTGGCAATCATTTAAAGCTTGGGCAACAATAAAGTTGACCACCCGAATAACCAGTGACATCACCTCACCAAGCTGCTCACCACACATCTGAGCATAAAACGCCTCCTGATGTAGGATGCAATGAAAACTTAGGATGGGTCTCTTTTCATGTTCACCAAGAAGCGCTACGAATCCTCTGTTTTTCCCCACCATGTATGGAGCACCATCAGTACACACCGAAATAAGTTTATCCATCGGTAGACTTTTTTCTTTAGTGAACTCAATGAAAGACTTGAAAAAATCCTCCCCGCTTGTCTCTTTCATAGGCAAAACAGCAAGACTTTCCTCACATAGTGTGTCACCGACAGCATACTTTGCAATCACGCTGAACTGGGATAAATGGCTTACATCTGTTGACTCATCCAAAGCGAGAGAAAAGAATGGTGCTGCATTTATGTACTTCACTTGTGTTGCCTCAATTTGATTTGCCATCATGATAGTACGATCGTGAACAGTTCTTGCCGACAGAGGCATGTATTTTATTCGTTTGATTATCTTGTCTTTATCCGAAAAGTCATCAAAAAGTTCATTGGCAATATCAAGCATGATTGTCTTGGCATACTCCCCATCTGTGAGTGGCTTTCTGTTTCTCACAATTGCTAAAGCACCAGCAAAGCTAGCCGAATTCCAGTCACGTTGATGGGTCCAAACATGGAGTTGCTGAAGACTAGCTTGCACTCTGCACAGTAGCTCTTGATGTGCTTTCTTCCTGCTGTCCCCAGCTGGATATTTTGATGCAAATGTAGTATGGCCCTTGTCGAGGTGTCACTTTATATTTGACCGTTTCATCGATGCAATTTTATCATTGCATATTAGACACACTGCAGGACCAGCTCTCTCCATGAAGGTGAATTCCTCTGTTTATTCCTGCTGAAAAGTATGATACTCCTCATCTTTTTTTCTTTTAGTCATCTTCATCAAAAGGATTTCTGCAATTAGCTAGCTGACTACTTGATTAAAAGGAGGGAAGTTTACTTCCTGACCTCACAACAACCCATGTAAGTTACACATTATCCAATAAAAATTTGGTGTTGTCCTGGAGGACAGCTGTGATTGGCTCCAGCCACCTGCAACCATGAACATGAGCGGTAGGAAATGAATGAATTGTAATACATGAGAATGTTTTATACTTTTAACGTTATTATTTTATTTATTAAAAATTTGTCTGTGAGCCAGATGCAGCCATCAAAAGAGCCACATCTAGCTCGCAAGCCATAGCTTCTCGACCCCTGGTTTATAACAATAGTTTTTATCTCCTAAGAATATCTAGGAATGAGGTGGGGTCATACTGGACATGGCCTTTGCTCCTCCCCATCCACTTGGCACCCTGGGCATTGATCCTGACCCTGGGCCATGAGATAATGAGTAGTAAAATTGTAACTAAGGTTTAATTAATGGAACTCAGTCATCAGATATGTATCAAGGAGGGACAATACAGAATGCTTTCCCTCAATCTTTCTCACTGACTTCCTTGCACATAGACAAAAAGTTTTGCTTGAGTAACCACCCAGGGCTTGGCTATTTAAACTGAAACCCCACTCACTAGGGCACTGCACTTTCACCAACCAGCCACTGTTAGTGTCACCCCTGTATGTAAGTAATAAAAGTTATGTCCAGTCCTTCTGGTCCTGCTTATAGTTTTTGGGGGACTCGCAACATCAGAACCATTTTCCGGGCTTCACCTCTTGAGTTACAAATGACTTGGAAGATTAATGGAATTAACTTTTAAAACTGATAAAATTTTCATAAAGTGGCAAGTCTCATAAGGTATAAAACAAACTTAAATGTGATTTAAGAAATTTTTAGAAGTGAAACTTTAGAGCTATCTGAAACTACTCTTAGTCCAAACAATCCTTTAACAAAGGGGGAAAAAAAGGTATATTGAAAGAAAAGAACTTCCTGAGGAGCACAAAGTTCCAGGACTACTGTAACCTGTTTTTTACTACATTGTTGACCCACTTTTTGACCTGTCCATGACTTTCTGCAACTTGACTCAACCAAAGGTTGATACTGAATGGTTGACCTTTACTTGAATAGTAACTAATCATCAACAGAAGTTTATGATTTAGAAATGACTCATTGGTGACCATGAGCACTGCTTTGTATGTAGGGACATCTGCTTCATGATTAATCTCTATGAGTTCATTTGACTTGGAAACTGAGAAAATGATTAATGAGTGACAAATTTGTTTGATTTTTTTCTTCTGATACGTATAGTCTGCACACCAAGAGAAATCACTATGGCAACCAGAATATAAAGAAGTGACGAAAAGATATTGCTGGGTGATGACAAAAGTATTTTGCAGAAAGTACTGAAGCTATAGAAAAATAAATAAGAAACATAAATTAAGTCTTTGAAAGGAAAAAAGCTAACAGAAAAAATGAAGAAAGAAAGCTGGAACTTTAGGAGAAAGAATAAAACTTTACAAATATTAAACAAAATGAGAGAAGTTCTGGATAGCACAGAATAAGTAATAGCAATAGAATCCACAATTTAAAGAGTATTAAGGCCATCAAATAAAATTAGGTAATTTTTCAAGCACATTTGAGCAGATGTGATTTGCTAATCAAATGTCATAAATCATCACCATCACCTTTCAGAAGCATCTAGTATCTGTGTCAATTGTGCACGATTGGGGAAGTCCTGGTTGCTTTTTTTTTTTTTTGCAAGAAAATTTTATATTCTTAATTTTTACTTAGTATATCACTTTGGTACTCATTAAGTACACAATAGTCTGCTAGTTATTTTGTTAGGCTGACAAACATTATCCTGTATAGGAATATAGTCTGAATGATCAGACACGGTTCAGAATATGTCCCTGAGTAGCTATTCAAATGAATACATCAAGATGGCATCAAGAAAAGTAGCCACTGAATTTAACATGCTTACCATGAGGGAAAATGGTGAGCTCTATTTCCATCTCTGGGACAACAGGAGGAGAAAATTGAAGAGTATTCCTAATGATAGGTGAGAGAGAAACAGTTCAATGTCCTGGAAGAGAAGAGGGCTCTAGGTAGGGCCTCCACTGTTAGCTTAAGTAGGTGTGAATGTCTGACACTCTGTGTATGTGCCAGAGACAAATGCAAGCCATGGCTGAGGTACAGAAAGGTATCAGGGAAGATGGAAGTAAGATGACTACTTTTTTGAAGGTGGATCTTTGGCATTGTGGGTTAGAATATTCCAGAATGTGATGCTCTTCCTGGATGACAATCTTATTTTTCTTGTGTGTGGAAATCCCAATGGGTTAAAAAATGTTTGAATATAGTAGCCACCATATTTGGAATTGTGTAAGTCTAGCTCATTCTACATTGAAGCTGGAAAATTTCAACAGAAAAAAACAGCAACCAATGCAAAGGCAATACTTTGGCCATCATGTGCACCTGAATTACGGTAAAAAACTTTAATATAAGTCTTACTCCATTCTCTGATTGAATGTATCATCATGGGATGGGGTCCAAGCCAAGGTGAGTTCTTCCCTGGCACAGTCTGGGTGACCAGATTCTTGACTCGTGCAGGAAATAATTAAAGAATGAGTCCAGGTGAAAGTAAAGGTGAGTTTATTAACACTGAGGACAGTGAGGCAAAGGAAGGACCTTGGGAGACAGGATCAGAGGGTAAGCCCCAGACGAGCTTCTGCTGCCCACCACTCCCTTGGTTACAAGTCTCATCAGAACCCCTAGGGTTTAGAACAGAGGAAGCAAAGGTCCATGCCTGAGAAAGGGGTATGGGTGTGCTCAAAGAAGTGGGTGCACTGGTGTTCTTTGTCCTAAGAGTTTATTTCTATTTTTCTATAGGCAGTTTTTAGGGGAGGTTCCAAGGGAGGATCTTAACATAATATTTATTAGATTTCTAAGAAGGGGGTGCAGATTTCTCAGAAGTGCTCTTTCAGTCATCTTGTGACCTTTTAGACCTTTTATGGATCTTCCGCTTCTGGTCATGGCAGCATGGGGTCTGTAGTTTAGTAAGTTGATGTATTAAAATGAGCATACAGTGGAGCTTAGAGTCATTCTCTGGTCAGTGCCACCTGCATCTTTGATTAGTCTAATTCTAACTAGTTTCTTTTCTCTACCTCCTTGACTATGGTGATTTAAACCATCTGCTCTTAGGCCACTTCAGTTAGGGGCAATAGAATGTTATGATTTATTAACTTGCTGTTGGTTGCTCAGCCCTTCTGGTCATTTGTGTAGTCATTTGTTTAAGTTTCTTCATTCCACTTGCTGTGGAATTTTTCTTAGCTCCTTACTCACCTGCCTCAGCCTGACCACTCAAGGCCAGACACTGATGACCTTTCCTTCAGGGCTGATAGACAGAGCATAGAACAGCACCAAATGATAGATAAAATAATCAATTCATCAGACCTATGAACCCACCTAAAATCTCATTAACAGCCTTTAGCATTCATCATGAAATCAGTTTGTTTGAAGACTGTAGTAGGAGCTCACAGAGGGTGGTGGCACTCAAACCCACAGTAGAATTTCTGGTATCATAACAGGGTTGATTAGGTAACGTTTGCAAAGATAGGAGTGAGATTCTTAAGGTCCCGAATGGGGCTCATAGATGGTGAGTCCTCTATGGCAGGAGTATAGCCAGACCTGAGCAGGGAAGCAATGTGATCTCCAGCCAGGCTGATGTCTAGTAATTGGTCTCAAAGAAGCAACAATTACTTTTCAGGTGTCCTGTCAATGAAGACCTAAATACATGCTGCACTCCCAACTATTTGTTATCTGCAAATCCATTACTTGCAATAAGCTTATAGCTTTTGGCCCTAAAACACTGAGATATACCTTCTTCCTGCTAAATATCTTAAAAGGGAGGAAAAGGACAATGAAACAGAATATGACTAACCCATCAGTCAGGTCGCTTCTGAGACTATTTCTGAAGCCCCTTTGTCCCCTCTAAGTCAGCATTAACTATACAGTCCAATTAAACCTAGTACTGGCCGTCCGCAGGGATTCCCTTCATACAAAAATGCAATTCTCCCCAAGATTCTCAGCATTACCTAATGGGCTGCATAGAATCAGTTTAATGGTCTCTGGCTGGTTCCTGGGGGACAAATTGATCACCATGGCAATAATCAGAGCCTCTTACCCTATATAGGGGCTAGGTAAAATTCACAGCACTGTGGAAGAAGCTTATCTGATTATCTCCAAAGGGCTGCCTCCTTGGAGCAGACTGCTATTGCCATTAGAACACACAGACATGTATGTGTTTGCGCACACACGCGCACACACACAGCTCCTGGGGCAGAATGTGAAATGAGTCATATGGTTGGAAACAAAAAGGAGAAAACAGGCCAACTTCTGACTCGGGCCAGCTGCCTCTGCTCAGGCAGTCGGGGTCAGTGCTCTGCAAATAAGACCTACTCAGCCCCAGAAAATGGCACTGAAGTATCCTTGCAGAAAAAAAAATCTGAATTGAAATCAGTAAACCACTTTGCTAGCAATACTGTAAGGGGAAAATCCAAAAAATGTGATCCTTTGAAATTATTTAGAGAAGGTAATATGAGTGTAACAAGAAATGCTACTATAATTATAAACTGTTATATTTTATAATGCTTTCATTCAGACTATAACTACTAAAGAATAGACTCTATGTAAATATTTTCCTGCTACATGACCCCAAAATAGATTTGAGACATCCTCAGAGAGAATAATTAAAATATGGATGAGGGAGAAATAAAGAAGAAAACTGTATAGCCTCTATAGTACAACTTAAATGCTCAGTGGGCCAAACAAGACCAAAAACCTAGTTTCCCACTCTGTGTGAAGCTGGCCTATTTGCACTGCACAGAGCTGGGATCAAGTTGTCTCTAGCAGAAGTTAATGTTTGCCTTGTCATTATTATCTATGGTCAGACACACGCATATTTTTTACTCTTTTCCTTCAAAGGCCTCCAAACCATGAGTTCACAGCCAATACTTTCCTTTAGTGCTCAGACCAGTGTAGGAAGAGTTCCTAAATCCTCATGGGAAGTTCCCACCACTGTAAGGTGGGAGGCTGACAAGCAGGTGCATGATGACAGCAGCCTGGCTGCTTCTTGGAGGCCTGCAAGCAATCAGTTCTGAGTAGAGAGGTGGTGCCTCACAGGACTTGCATGAACTCGCTCAATTTCACACCAAACCCAAACATAGAGTCATTTCACAATTAGAAGTTGGACTGTCCTTTTACTGTTCTGTCACATTTGTTTTTCAATGAGTGTTAATTAATTAATCTGAGGTGCTTTGCATCCATAGAAAGGTTTCTATGATTTGTTTTGGCAGCTAGTTGAAGAGGGACAGTGAACAGAAAGCAACTAAGAAGGGAAAGGAAAAAGGGGGAGCGGATATAGACATTCAGTAAATAAGTATGAAGCATGTAGTAAGTACCAGATCTTATTCTAGGCCCTTCAGACTCTTTTAAACTAACCCCTTAAGTAGACTGTAATTAAAGAATTTCTATGGTATTTTTTCAAATAGGATAGATAAGTCATATTTCATATCTGTGAAAATAAAATTCATCTTATTTTTATTGTTTTCAGAATACCACTATCTTTTGTTAAAATAAATGCATATTTAACATGGTGTTTTGCAGAAATTCTTTTTATTTTAAAATTCCACCATTTAAAATAAATAGCAGCTTCTTCTTTGCTGGGATGCTAGTATAGATTTGTCTCATTTACTTAATTTCTGAGTCTCAGTTTTTTGAATTAATAAAGAAATTGAGGTCTGTGCCTCTATCCCACGGGTTTGCTATGAGGATTACATGCCTGGCATGTCGTAGTTTCTCAAAAAATATGAGTTACCTATATCTCACTCTGTCAATTTTTCTGTCAAGACTTTATGTTAAATATTTATAAATAATATGATTCTATTTTATTTCTATTTGTTATTTCATGAAAATAAAATGCAAAATAAAATGTTTTAAAATTGTCTGGACCCATAATTCAGTGAGTCTTTGGGAAATTGATTAGAAAGACAGAGGCAGAAAACAACTATTTATGAACCTCATCAGCAATATCTCTCTCTCCCAAGTCAACTAAATATCCTTTCTCACTTCAAACTTCTTCATTCCTCCTCATCTTTGATTGAGGGTGAATGCAGACATCCTAAAATAAGTTGCCATCAAAACCAGGAGCAACTGGAAGCCATGGTCACATTTTATTTTAAGAGGTACATTGGGACTTGGGGACATATAACTACTGGTGTGCGGTACATCTGGTTCCAAATCCCACTTCTCCCATATTTGGCTGTGTGATCTCCAGCAAGGTGTTCAAACTTGCTAAGTCTCAGTTTTGTCAGTTGGGCCATACGCTGTCCACACTTATCTTCTAGAATCATCTAAGACCCAGGTGGGTTTTCAGTGAAGCTAATGAAGTTTACTCCCCAGGACTGCTCACTTACCTGGGTCTCTTCAAAGCCCTAGATTTGTGCTTTGTTATTCCCTTTCATAAACAAAGCTTTCTACCTTGAATAAAATTCAGTTGCCACAAACCATGGATCTACTACTATATGACAATTAAACAAGATGATACATATAAGATATCTGGCCTGGCCGTATCAATTATCAAATAAATGGTATTATTGTCACCAGACTCACGGGCCTTATCTTGGGCCTGGCATTAAGTGCAAAGAAGCCTACCTCATATGGTATTGCTCATAGATTATACAAAGTTTAACCCATCCCAGAATAAGCCACAGCAAACCCTGCTGAGATGTGCAACACAGCCTCCAGAACCCACTTGGTTTCAGCCTTAATAACAATATGTAACCACACTTGGGTATATTAGGATGTCAGGTTGCACATAACTAAATTACAGAATGAGTCAGCATAAATGTTGAGGATGAAAGGTAAAAGTCCAGAACCATGATGCCATTTGCAAGTGTCTGAGGGGGAGACCTCCTCATGGAGGGAGTGGGGAGTTAGTGAACAAGAGCCAAGACTAACGCTCTCCATGGACTCAGTGTGACACTGTTTGTCTACATGTATTCTGTCATTCATCCACATCAAACCACCCAAAGAACCTCAAGGAAAATACAAGCTCCTCCCAACTCTAGCTTACTAAATCAAGACCTCTGGAGGCAGGGTCCAGGCTTGTGGACAAGCTATCCCACCCAGGTGATTCTTAATTCCAGTTAGTTGAAAAAACTCTGCTTATAGCTTGAACCCAAAATAAACAATTGATAAGATATTTTTCAGGGTTCCATAAAGGGTGGGGCAAAAGTTCGTTTATAGTTGTTCATACGGAAAATAATATAATAATTAATAAATAATAATACAAGAATAAATTCTGTGTTTCATGTACTCACAACTGTAAACCAACTTTTGCCGCACCCTGTATATGTTCCTGCCTAGCTGAGAATATGACCAATTTTCTACTGACAGTATATATAGTATAACCCTTCTCTTCCACACTAAGAGGGAAGTGTCTGGTTTGCACATTTTCTTTCTTGAAAGGTCTACTACAATTGTAGATAAAGAGCATACCATTTATACATGTATCACAATTTCAGCAAGCTCAGGCATCTCTTTATCTACTATGGATAAGACAGTTTAACACCAGCTGAAATGTGGATCTACTGAAGAGAGGGACACAATTCTCCTGAAGAAAGTGGATTAACAGCCACAGAGACTTAAAACAAGGTTTCTAGTACACAGTCAAAATGCTTGCTCTCTGGTTCTGATACATTCAACCTTGTCAGTAATTTGGATAAAGACCTGGGAAGAGTGCTTACAAATGTGCAGATGATGTAAAATATGGAAGGAATTAATGTCCAGAAAAAGACAGTGATCAAGTTAAAAAGTAATTTCAATGGGCTGGGATGAGAACCAAAAACAAGTCAGATCATGGAACTGATGCAAGCATGAGTGAAAAGAAAGCCAATTCTGTCTCAGGAGGATACCACGGGTGTGAGTTTTGTTTGAGGCAACAGTAAAATACTGGTAATATTGCATCTGCTGCTTTTACACATGTATGTGTTTACAGTTCTTGGGAGAGAATAGTTACACTCTATTCTTTGCTACTCAAACTATATTTTTTGGAACAAATTCATTTCTGAATTTTGAAACAATTTTATTTTAAGAGGAGACAGCTTCGCCTGACCAGGCTGTGGCACAGTGGATAGAGCGTTAGACTGGGATGCAGAAGACCCAGGTTCGAGACCCCGAGCTCGCCAGCTTGAGCGCGGGCCCATCTGGCTTGAGCAAAAGCTCGCCAGCTTGGACCCAAGGTTGCTGCCTCCAGCAAGGGGTGGCTGGGTCTGCTGAAGGCCCAAGGTAAAGGCACGTGTGAGAAAGCAATCAATGAACAACTATGGTGTTGCAACGGCAATGAAAAACTAATGATTAATGCTTCTCACCTCTCTCCGTTCCTGTCTGTCTGTCCCTATCTATCCTTCTCTCCGACTCTCTCTCTATCCCTGTAAAAAAGAAAAAAAAAGAATTAAATAAATAAGTAAATAAATAAGAGGAGACAGCTTCAAATTACCACGAAGCCAAAAAAGGGACTTGCTAAGGTGGTGAGGAGTCTAGAAACTAATGTATATTATACATATATATACATTATTTGTAAATATTTTGATATTATTTGGAGAGGGGAGAGGATAAATCTGAGGTGCTTTGCATTCCATAGAAAGGTTTCTATGATTTGTTTTGGCAGCAAGTTAAAGAGGGACAGTGAACAGAAAGCAACTAAGAAGGGAAAGGAAAAAGGAGGGCGGATATAGACATTCAGTAAATAAGTATGAGGCACATAGTATACAGCAAGAAAACAAATTCAACCCAATCCCACCCCTCATAGAGCTTATATTCTACTAAAAGACAATTATATCAGGCAGTTTGGTCATTTCATCCTGCTATGAGAATGCAGAATAAAGTGAAAATAACATGGGGAGAAAAAGGGAAGCATAACTGTGCCAAGGAGAACTTATTTGAATCAATATTTTTCAGTCTAAGTAAATCCCAAATTGAATATCAATGAAATCTATCCGGATTTAAGATTTCAGTGGCTTCTCCAAAGCGCTGCAGTCTATTCCTTTAAGAGGGAAGGTTTTTCTGGCCACACCTCCTTTTTGAACATTCCCAAATGACTATCTGACTCTATCAATATTGACTTCTTTACAAGAGGTCACCACCTGCCAGATGTTACATCCATCACCACAAACAAGACCCCCTTGACATATTGATTATTTCATTTTTCTTGTCTTTTTCCCAGAACCTTCTCTCTAATTAATGTATTCTTGGTTCTACCCGTGTGTACATCTTTAATGTTCCCAATATTGTCCACTTGAATCACATATACAGCTGTCTAACTCTTACAGCTGCTGTTTCCTGTTAATGATATTCTTAAACCCTGGCTCTGTTTACCTTGCTTTAGGAAAACTTTGAACACCTTGCCAAATTCCAATTCCAGTATTGTTTCAATTTACTTTTGTATTTTCTAAGGTAGATTGTCTCTTCATTGCCTACAGTCGCCTTTGGCAGTGAATGGCTCTAGCTCTAAGAGTCTTACATAATCATATAAACCCCCTACTTTCTCTCTGTTTTTCTTTCTGGTTTCTGTGCAATTCTGTTCATCTCCAGAAATCAAGTTGCTGTGCTCTGAAGGTCAACTGTGAGGGTGTTTGAGTTAATAACTCCAGCAAGCCATTCTACATTGATCTCTAGATTCCTAGTACACTCATATTTCTCCCCCAGGAATTAGATGCTCAGCTTTCTGCCAGGGGACCTTTTCCCAGACAGTCCCTGATTTAAACTATCTGAGGGCTCCTCACCAAGCTGTTAAAGAAGACTAACAACCCACATAGCTCATGCTAGGTATACCACTCTTGCTAAAGGGTGCTGCTTTCTTGCCCACCAATCAGTCCAATATCTCAATCATAGAAGATGAATGTCCTTTTGCTTCTATCCTTGAAAGGGAAAAATAGCTAATGCAATTCTCTCCTTCATAAAGGCTTCTATGCAGTAAGTGGCTGGGATTAAATTATACAATCTTGTCATCTATCTATTCAAAAGCCTGTCACTCTTATGCTGCATTGGCAAACTTGTCCCTTTAGCAGAGGGTCTCAATCCTGTGGGAAGTGGAAAAGGGAGCATTATAATGCAGAGTAATATAATTCTAAATACCATCAAGGCCATAAAATGGGACATAAGTGATAAATAATTTATATTTATCAGAATGACTGACTCTTATAACAAATTCAGCAATGTGATATCTTCTCATGCAGCACAGACATGGATGGGAGAGAGATCTGAATTTCAAGAGTTTGCTAGGCTTGGATTGAATTTTTGTTTAATCCTATGAACCTGGAATGAACCTCATGGCATTCTTTCACCAGTCCCTAGAAAAGAGAATGTTAGGATTCTAACAAGAGAGTAAGCAAGTGGAAAAAGGCATCCAATTTAACAAACTAATTTTGAAAAGATAAAATAAGGAAATAAGCAACAGGGTTACAATGCTATTGCTGCTTCCATTCTTTTCTCTATCCCAATTCTACCAGCTGAAAACAGAGAAAATCATACATTCCTTTATTTTTAATTCATTTTTTCATTCATTCACTTACAGTTTTAAACACCTAGAGTGTATAAGATCCTGCATTAGAAATTGTGGAAGATGCAACAATAAAGAATAGATATGATTCTCACCCTTAAGTAACTTACCCTCAAATATAGCACCCTGGACAAAACTTGGGAAAGCATAATCCCAGCTTCATAAAGGAAAAATGACCATATGTCTGAGCTAAACAAAACTAACTTATCTTTTTCCTGATTCTTCTATCTTGATGGTATCAGCCAAAATCAAAGCTGGTCCCACTTGAAAATGTTTTCTTGAAGCTAGGTTACTGATTTGAAACACAAAAATTCAAATCCTCTTTCAGTTTAGTAGTAATAATCAGAGCCAAGTCATTTCTCAAATGGTCAGTTAGACTTTAACACATCTTTTATGAGAGATGCAGAAATACCCAATGGTCAGGGAAGCAGATCTCTCTGAAAATAAACAAATCCCTATGCACATGACCAAAACTCCAGATTGGCCTTCTTTCTTTCTTTCCTTTTTTATTTATTTTATTTTATTTTTGACAGGGTATTTCTCATACCTGATCAAAGTGTAAGTGCAGGCATACCTCAAAGATATTGCTGGTTTGGTTCCAGACCATCATGATAAAGCTAGTTTTACAATAAAAATGAGTCATATTTTTTTTGCTGGTGAAGGGATGCCTTTAATGTGTAAAACATGCAACACTTGTAAACACAACAGAGCAAAGCTAAGGAAGGATGCCTGTGCATATCCACTAATGTGCCTGCTTGAAAGCACCGACACCGTTTTGCCTTTGCTGGCTAAGGGGCAGTGACCTGCTTTGAGCAGAGTAGTAGTTGCTGAGCTGTGTACGCCCTCTCCTGCCACTGGCTATCTTTTCTTTTAGGGTAGGCTCCCAGAGTCTTTTTGGTCCAAGTGAGATGATTCAATAAAGTAACACCAATGTCAGGATACTCTCTTTGCCACATTTCCCCTATCCCTGCTGCTGTGAGCTGCACTTGACAAACAACCGAGATGGGGAGAGATGGGGAGACACAGCAGCAGCCTACAGCAACCGAATTTCAGTGACAGTGAGCAGAGGTGCTAGGTTGGTCCCCTTTCTTCTAGACACAACACAGAGGGCTTAGGGACACAAAAGAAAAGAAAGAAGCACTTTGCCACCCCAGTGGCTGACAGACGTATCACTTCCTCCTTCATGTCCGCCCTGCCTCATGATCTCTGTGTAGCCCAGCAGGAACAGAACCAGTGAATTATTAGCAAATTTCTCAAAATGGCCTAAATACACCGAGCACTTGTGCATCTCCAAGTTTGTTCTTATACTGCCTGGAATGGCCCTTTCTCTCCCCACCCCCTGGCCCCTGCCTCCAGAACACTAACTTACCTGTCAAAAAGCAGTCCAGAAACCACACCCCATGACACTTTCTACATCCTTCTGCACCTCAGGGGAATGAACTTTCTCCCAGTTGGTTTCCTATTGCAGCTTTAACAACACAAACTTCTTATCTTACGGTTCTGGAGGTAAAAACCCTAAAGTCCTGCCAGCAGAGTTTCGTTCCTTCCGAAGGTGGTTGAGGAGAATCCAATTCCTTGCATTCCCACCTTCTAGATGCAGTATGCATTTCCAGGTGCATGTCCACCCCACCCCACATCCCAGAGCACTCTGATCCCTGCATCCCTCACATCTCTCTCCATCACCACATGCTCTGCCTTCCTCTCTCCCTTTTTAGGACTGTTCAGATTACTTTTGGATAATCCAGGCTACTCTTTCCTATCTCAAAATCCTTCAATTAACCTCCATAATCCATTTTGCAAGTAAAGCAACAATTCACAGGATCTGGTGATGAGGACACACACCTTATTAGGGACCATTGTTCTGTCTACCACACCTCTTTTTCAAAGCCCCAGTCTCCAGTTTCACATGTCCATGTTAGTTGCATAACACTCAGATACATTTTGTTTATAAAAGTCACCCTAACAGGCTATTTTGTCCCAGAAAGAGCTACCTTGAGTCTTTAAATTGTTTCTCTAGTGCCTAGTTTTGCTACTTATTTAGCAGTTGCGCAATAAATCTAACTAAATGTTTGCAGAAAACAAAGTTATAAAAAATAGTAAGGACTGGACTAACCTGAAGTGGCATACTGGACAGAGCATAGACCTGGAATGCTGAGCACACTAGTTCGAAATCCTAGGCTTGCCCAGTCAAAGCACATACAACAAGCAATCAATGAACAACTAAACTAAAGTAACTATGAGTTCATACTTCTCATTCTCCCACCCCTTCTTTCTCTATAAAATCAATAAATAAAATAGTAAGGACTATTTAACTTTAACACTATTATTTGACTATGAAACTGAAAAAACAGCCCACAGGTAAGGCTGCCTTTCACCATGAAAAGTCAAACTTACAAGACAAGTGCTGATGAGAAGGGAAGAGGTTTATTCAGTACCAGCCATCTGAGAAGATGGGGAGGACTCCTGTCCTCAGAAACCCATCTTCCAGGCCTGACCTGTGGTGGCGCAGTGGATAAAGCGTCGACCTGGGAACACTGAGGTCGCCAGTTCAAAACCCTGCACTGGTCTGGTCAAGGCACATATGGGAGTTGATGCTTCTAGCTCCTCCCCCCTTTCTCTCTCTCTCTCTCTCTCTCTCTCTCTCTCTCTCTCTCTCTCTGTCTCCTCTCTAAAATGAATAAAATAATAAAAAGAAGTTTAAAAAAAAAAAAACATCTTCCGCCTGACCAGGCGGTGGTGCAGTGGATAGAGCGCCAGACTGGGATGCGGAAGACCCAGGTTCGAGACCTCGAGCTCACCAGCTTGAGCGCGGGCCCATCTGGCTTGAGCGAAAGCTCGCCAGCTTGGACCCAAGGTAGCTGGTTCCAGCAAGGGGTGGCTCGGTCTGCTGAAGGCCCACGGTCAAGGCACATGTGAGAAAGCAATCAATGAACAACTAAGGTGTCCCAACAGCAATGAAAAACTAATGATTGATGCTTCTCATCTCTCTCTGTTTCTGTCTGTCTGTCCCTATCTATCCCTCTCTCTGACTCTCTCTCTATCCCTGTAAAAAAATAAATAAATAAAAACATTTGAAAAAAAACTCCATCTTCCTTTTTTGACATAGACAGGGGGTTTTATATGGAGGGGGAGGGGGAAAATAAACAAACAAAGAAAAAAATAGAACAAAAGAATCAAAAAGAGGTGTTGAGAGTTCTTTGCTGAGTGGGTCTACATGACAACCAGCCCAGTGTGTTCAGATAGCTGATTGAAGGTCAGCAAATATCTCAGAGCTGGCATATCTGAAGGTTAGAGTGTGCTTCTTTGGTTGTTACCACAAATGAATATAGCAAGTAACTTGTAAACTATAGTTTATTGTTTTCTGTAACAAGTGTCCACACATTCTTGCAGTCAGTGAACTCTTCGCCTGGAGCAAGAATCAGAACTGCAAGTCTTAGTGTGGTGGGAGTGAGGATGAGGGGTGGTGTTGGGCAAATAAGTTTGTAAACTTTATGTTATTTGGTTTTGCTTACTTTTATTGTTAAAAGTGGACGCTGACCACGTGATTGCATTGCCCAGGTGATACTGTTAATTACTTTCATGCTTGGGAAGGGCCTTGGTTATGCTAATGTGTGCTGGAGGAAGGGGTTCACACCAAAAGGTTTTAAGAAGAAGGAAGAAGGAGGACCTAGGAGGCCATTTTGGCAGAGACCACATTGTTACAGAGGAGGGAGGCAGTCAAGAGGGCCGGGGGGCTGAAGGGGAACAGAGGTGAGGGGCTTTGTGAGCTCCGCTGCATTGGTGTGAGCCTTTGGTTCTAGGAAAAATCTGAAAGATTCTCCTGGTTGTGGAACCTCAGAACATGTGAGTGGGTGTTGGTGCCTTGTGTGTTTGTTTTTACTTGCCAGCCGGTTGCGAGGCTAGACTAAAAGAACAAAGGAATCAAAACGAGGTGCTGAGAGTTAACGAGAGCAGGTTACCAGTAAAAGTAACAAACTGGATTGTTAGTATATTCCTTTTTAGTTCTATTCTATGACTAGTCAGACTAACATCAGTTATTTAGCACATTTATTCCCTGTTACAACTATAAAGTAGAATAAATGGTTTTTTATTTTATGGACATCAAAACAAAAAGTTGGAAAAATGCAATCAAATTCAACATGTTGCCATAACGTTCACAGAAAAACAAAACCAGGTCTAGGTCAAGATCAGCACACCACAGCCTGTTACCATCTGTTTTTTTAAATAACATTTTATTGGAACACAGTTTTGTTCATTTGTTTTCTTTTCTTTTTTTTTCTTTTAATGTTTTCATGTGTCAATAGTAAAGCTGAGTTCTTGCAACAAAGACAATATGCCCTGTAAGCGTAAACTATTTACTATTTGACTCATTACATAGAGTGTTTGTTGACTCCTGGTCTAGAAAATGAGAAAAATTACATCAGAATTTTGATCCAGGCAGATAGAATTAAATTACTCTGAAAGTTGAATTCACATATTCATGACAGTTAAACTCTCTGACCTATTAGATTAGTAGACTGATATTCTAATCCAGTCATGAAAGTATAAAACTGGTTAGTGGATTTATTTTGAGTGTCTTAATGAGAGCTGAGATAACATAAGGTTATATATAATTTCTTAAGAAATGATCAAACGTCAAATTTCCTAACTCCATCCTTTTAAATGTAGACTGAATCATCTCATCAGTGCTCAAGAGTGGTACCCTTAGAAAATTATTCCAGAATTCAAGATACATCATTTCCACTTCTTTCTGAAGATATTCACAGACACTAAGAAGAATTCACTTAATTGTCTTTGATAGAAATTAACCTATTTGTAAGAGGAAACAAAATGAGGATAAGAACAAAAGTCAGGAAATAAATTTTAGTGTCTAAAATATTACCCTTTAACAAAGATGGCTGTGTATTTTTTTTTTAAACAAGTTCCTATTTTTGGTATTTGCATAAAATTAGAAATTTTACCATTTTTGGTTTGAGAAAAAAATATTTATTGGTCAAGTCACTTTTGCCATATCACTTTAAACAATATCTCTTTAATTATAATAAAGTAAGATTCAACATCTGAAACCACTATTATAGAATTATTAACACTTAATCTAGTTTCTAATAATCAGAAATTAAAATTAAGAGCCTTGGGTAATAATTCCAGTTTTGCCATTTAATTTGTGTGAACTACAAGTCACATAAATTTTTGTGGTCCCACTTTCCCCATTTGTAAAATCAGAACATGTTGCTAGCCTAATACATAGCACTGCTGCTATGACAAAATGAGGTAATGTTCGTGGATTTGTACAAATGCTCTACAAGTAAAAGATATTATTTGACTGTTGCCTTTAATATCTTCCCAAATTGTCTGTGATACTAAAAATGATATGGTCATAAACATTTATAAAAAAGACTCCATAGTTGACTATGAAATTCTCCTTGGGTTTCATAGTGTAGATCTAATTTTGACATAATAAACGGGCATAATTAACTTTTAGTGCATGCATTATTTGTGTGGATGTCTTAACACATTAAGCATAGCCATCTTTCTCAGCATTACACAAGGATTACCAGACCAAGAAGTTCCATCTTTAAAAATGGGATGATTTCATTTGGAGACTCGAGTTTGGTTTTATTGCTGAGATTAACAAAACATTGCTGTTTAAAATGAAACTGTTTTCTTTCTAGCACTTTATATTTTTGTTTGGTTAAAGAAACAGCAGTAACATGATTAGATGTTAGTAATTAAATATTTTTGTAGGACAGTATCTGGATAGCATATATTTAGGACACAGCCATAGCAAAAACATTCAATTACATAGATAGAGCTTTAATATTTAATAGCTAGTTTCTTAACAACCAGCATTCTGGTGAGCTGATGTTGACTATGTATTAAGGAAGCAAGCAGCTTAGTGTCAAATTAAGAGAAGTGGAATATATTAGAATGGTCCTTTTTATGTTTTGCCATTCTCACATTCAGCCAAGTATAATTTTTATTCAATATATTTAAATATCCATTAATCTCTTTTACTCTTAGCAACAGGGGCCTTCAATTTTCTCTTAGGAAAATGAAGGTTTATTCAGGAAACGAAAAATAAAAGTCACTTCATTTATGCAACATGGGAAAACAAACATGTCCAAGGAGCTATAGACAGCAGTCCAGAGCCACTTGCCCCAAACGTTCCCAGAAAATAAAAGGTTGCTACCACTGGAAAATCATCTCAGGAAGTGGAGAAGAAAGCTACCTTATGCTTTATATCTCTCTGTTAGATATAATAATAGCAAAAAGCCAGGCAGGAGGAGCCTTTGTGACTTTCTTTTATCTAATGTTAAGTATGAGGTTGTAAATAAACAAAATTATCCTTGATTTATTTATGACATACTTTGTTTTTGAAGAAATTAAACATTTCCCCAAAATTTTTATTTTGATTTCAGTTTCTCAACTACTTACTCTGAGTCAGGGCTCAGTTCTTTTCACTAAAAAGTTAAGAACTATCCATTCCCTATAGTAAGTAATCATGAGTTCAATAATCATGAGGGTGGGGACATGGCTCATATCATTTCTTAGTTCCTGTAGCAATAATGACCAGGGTGGTTCAGACAGCAGAATGTCTGTCAAATACTACTTCATTCCTCTAGTTGGGTAGAATAAGCCAGTCTGTCAGATAGTGTAGACATAACTGAGTCTGAAGTTAAACCACAGGGGTTCAAAGTTTAATGCCACCACTCACTTCCTCTGTGTAAGTCTGGGAAAGTTGCTAAGTATCCAAATCATAGTCTCTTACCTCTGAAATCAGAGTTAATGATAGTATCTACTTTCTGGAAATGTCAGAATACCTAAGCCTAGCATGCAATTAGTGCCTAATAAATAGAAGAACAAAGGTGAAACATTGCTAAAAACATGTCAAGCAAAGGGAAAACGTTATATGGAAAAAGAGCGCCTGTTTGTATTAGAGCAAATCTTTCGGTCGAGGTGGAGAGGAGGGAGAAGCAGAGAGAGATGACTTTTACAGAAGCACAAATGAGACACACCTCGCCAGCAGACCCTGCCCCTCTCTTATGGATTAAGCTCATGGGGTTACCTGGAAATGAGAAGTTTTTAATTTAAGTGCAGTATACTTCTTCTTGACCTTTGATCCTTAAAATACTGTCCCCGGTTTCTGGCCTTTTGTGTTTAAGTATGATGCCAGTTACAATGGTTGTAGGTCTGGAGCAGACCCCTGGGCACAATTCTCATTATATCTTGGTTAGAAGTGAGCACTTTGTGAATAATTGTTGAATAACTGATCTTCCTGATCATTCCCCTCCATCATCCATGGAGCCTCAGGTACCTTGTCTAGGGATGGGGAAGGCCAAGGGGCGGCTCACATTACTTCCAGCAAATGAGGACACTGTAAGGTCCCCAGTGACATGTCTCTGAGTGACTGACTGCTTTGTGAAGGCATCAGCTTGTCAGAGGAAAGTGAGCAAGGCAGGCAACGGCTCCTCCCTGTCTTTGTGCTCTATTCTCTACCCGAGATGATAATCAATATGCTTTAGCACTGAATGGCATATCAGTGGCTGAAATGGGGGCGGGGGGGATGAAAACTTTATTTCTGATTCATTTTTCAAGATCTCCAGAGGAGGGGATTTTGATAAAGAAGACTGTAAACATTCTCCTTGCTGTATACACTGCTCTCATTCAGTCTGTTAGCAGAGTTAACGAAAGCTGTGCTGGAGAAGCAATCTTTTTATGAAATCCTCCCTGATCATTTCCACCAGGGGCTGCCCAGCTGAAAAGCCACACTACTGAGAAAGAAAGAAGTGCAGCTATTGCTGTGAATAATGTGGACAAGTACAGGAAAAAGCACAGGAGAATAAGTCAGAGAGATAGCATTTAAGCGCCTTTTCATATTCAACACAGAAGAAACCTTATCTTCAAAAAAATGCCTGATGAATATATGAGCTGCTGACACACTGCTATATCTAAGATTCCATCTTGGAGGGGAAAAGAATGATTTCATTATGTAGTTTTGAAAGGAAACCTACAGAGAATGAAGAAGAAGTATCCCTACTTAAAGACTGGAAATATGATATCACATTCTGAGAAGTTGTTTTCTGTCACCAGCCATAATAGCATCCCAGATATCTATAGGATTTGGCACAAATAGAAGAGGGGGTTGCAGTACAGGCACTATTATTATTATTATTATTACCTCTGGTTTAAAAACAATGGAAAGAGTGAGGCTGTTTCTTCCATCACAAAGTGAAGTGCTATTTTTAAGTTAGTAGTAACTTCAAAGTCATTAGGGTCACAGAACATTCAGAGAAGATAGATTACTAAAGACTTTGCATCTACAGTGTAACAGGGAATCAGCTATCAACCTGTCAGAAATGAACAGCTGAAAATGCTTCATGCATTTTAAAATAATTTAAATATAATTCACTGGAAATAATTAAGTAAAATACTTACTTAAAAAATAAGTAAAAATACTTGGCCCCACAAAGAAAAATCAGTGGAGTGAAATCGAACATATTGAGCAATGTTTTCCCACTCTGATAACTTCAAATTACCCCAACCCAGGATTTCTCACTATTGAGATTTTGGACCAGATAATTCTTTATGGTGGGGGAGATCCTGTGCATTACAGAATATTTAACAGCATCCTTGGCCTCTAACCACTGGATGCTAGTAGCACCAACCCCGTGTCCCCTAAAGTTGTGACCACTGAAAATGTCTCTAGACCTTGTCAAATGTTCCCAGGGAGGGAGGAAGTGGGGGAATGCAAAATCACTTCCAGTTGAGAACCACTTCCCTAAACTCTATCTTACTTTTCATTCATCTGTCATAGCCTGCTGTCCACTCAGGAAGACTCATCTGACATCAAGGCCAACTTCTCAAAATATCTCAGGCCTCATTTCAAATGTGCTAATCCATCCTATCCTCATAGACTCACCCTTTATTCCTTCTTAGATGATCCCTGCACACACCATTTTGCTTTGTTAGTTTCCTGGCTGACAACTCACTAAATTGCATTGAGGCCTCTAAAGGATATTTGTTGCAAAGTTGCTGAATCCAAGGTTCAAATCTGTCTATGACACTTAGAAGCTGTGAGACATTTAGGCAAGTCATTATTTTATGGATGTTTACTTTTTATGTGGAATAAAAAAGAGAACAATTCTATCTACCCTATAGCAATGTCTCTGATTAAATGATATTATAGATAAAACCCTACCAGCCTCTAGGGGTACTTATTCTATGATAGCTTATAAAATTGGAAACTTACTACTTAAAGAAATAATTTGAGGGTAATACAGGACAGTGGTACTGAAGTAGTAGTTGATCAGCTAGAACAAGAATCAAAATCAGCAGTGTGGGAATGAAAGCATGATCAGGAAAAACAGGCAGGAACACAAGTGGATGCGGGTCACCTGGGCTTTTGCAGGCCAGTGACTGGTTGTGATGATCCAGGCCAGAATATATCAAATAAGGTGAACAAAGATGGAAATAAAAATAGCTGGGGTTGAGAGAAAACACTGTGTGTGACTAAAATAGACACAAATAAATGAAGGGATTAATTGTGATCCTTTTTTTGTTTGGTTTCTTATATTTCACTAGCCAACTATTTTCATCTCATTGATTTTCTAGCTAATTTGGAAGTGGTCACCTGTTTGTAAAAGTACTTTCTATTTTCCTAAGATTAATTTTTACCTTGCTTATAGTTTCTCTGATTGGTTCATCCTTTCAACATCCAAACAAAATATCTTTATGAAATGTAACATTTCTATAGCACCTATTTTTGTAACAATGCAAAGAAAAAAAAGTGCCTGAAAACATCTAGTCTATATTTGTTACGGGAAATATTTGTTATGGGAAGGTAAGTATTAAAGACCCAACAAGTTTAGAAAATTAAGATGTCAGAAAATTACAGTGCATTGTTAAATCCATTTGTAAAGTAGATTTATGTCTAGAATAGTACACAAACAATAATTAGGTAAGGTTTAAGATAAATGCATTTATAATTTTCTCTTTAAATCTAGTATTAATATAAAATTACACTGTTGCCTAATTAGAGGCTTGAGCTGGTAGGCCAATACATTCTTTTATGTAACAATAGTCATGAGAGAAATTACTGTACAGCATCAAAATAATAGAGCAGTAGCTAGCAAATGGGTTTTTTTTATCAGATGCATTTCTAATAACTCTATACACTCACCATTAGAGCAAGTCTCAGTGAGGAGTGCCAACAAAATTAAAGCAGACAGGCACCTCCTTAAAGCACTTGGTACAATTTAGTTTGACTTAATAGGGTCTTTCTCTCTGGGACTCTGAAGAGCGAGCAGGATAAGCAGTTCCACAAAAATGTTCAGATCTTATTTCTGTTAGAAATGCCAGCTGCTTTTGATCACACTGATCATGGGGGTGGGCCTTTAATTTGAATTGTACAGAAGGTTGGGCTCCTATAAGATAGTATCTTGTTTCACTACACACTTAAATGTTTCTCTGCTTTCATCTAAATTGAAACAAATGTGCATAGTAATAACCCAACAAATTGTGAGGTTCCTCAAGTCAGTATTCTGTACATACTTTCAGCCATTGTCTTTAGCTGCTATGTATGGATCTCTCCGTCTCCATTTTTAGGTGTCATAAATGTTATCTCTGTTAGAACCTCTCTTATCACTTTATTTTTGGACAACCAAAGAGATCTTGCATCTATAAAAATTACAAATAGAGACACCTTATTTTCTATCTTAATAGAAGAGAAATCTTATAAATTTTATGATCAAATACTACATCTATTTTAAATGTTAAAATAATGGTGAGTTCACTTTTATTGCATTGTCTGTTTCATTTTTGATAACAGTTTAGGGTGCATATTCAGACTGAAACTTTCCATAGCAACAAGATAGAAGAAAGGATATGGCTTTCTCTTGTATTTTCTAGGATAAATGGCTGTGAACTATTTTGTTTTTCTGAGGGGGGGATTCCCTTTAAATGCATTCCTGCAGCATACACAGATAAGACTGGCCCCTAAATTTATTGTGCATGCCTCAAAACCAACTGAGTAAACTATTTCTATTTTCTAGCTATATTTTTAATTATAACCAGCATTCTATACTGAATTTCAGGGAAGTAAAATTTCTATACTAGGTACTCACATAAAATATAAGACTATTTTTTTTTTATAGACTGAAATCTAGGGGATAGAGAAGTTAAATATGCAGATATGTGCTAAGGAAGCTGATCTCTCTCTCTCTCTCTCACTGTTACACTCACACACACACATATGACTTTCAGGATCTCAATATGGTTGGGTTTTGGTGTGTTTGTATGTTGGGGAACATGGTGGCCATCTTTAAATTTAGGGGAAATTTCACAAGCTCTAAAATCTTAGACCTCACTGTTGCTTTCCCTGACTCACTAGACCTTTTATCTCCTATGAGCTGAGAAGCCCAGCCAACTTCATTCAGTAAGGGGGCACAATGACTCATTCATTTAACATTTTCTAAAGCCTCAAAAGTCTCTCATTAGTGGGAGACTCCGGGGTTCAAAGTGTGGCCAGGAAAAAGACTCAACAGTCATACAACCTGGTGTTCTTCTGAAGAATAGTGGTGCCTGGATAATTATATTTAAAAATGAGTAATTGCCTTTGTGATCAAGGAGACAGGGAAGAGTATGCCCTAATTTTTAACAGTTGTTACTAAAAAGCATTTGTGTTATGCAAAGGTAAGGAGCTAATACTGGCTCTGGCAGATGATGCTTTGGAAACCTGGCACCACATTTCTCTGTTTTCAGAGCTGCCCAGCTCAGACAGTCTGTGTTTATACAGTTCAGGTTTACTTCAGCAAAGGTACCTGTTACATATTTGTTCATCTTCTCTTACCTTGTGTAGTTGATGCCGTTTTGTTTTAATATGGAGAACTAGCAGAGTACAAGGTTCTGTTTCATGTTTTTCATAAAACATCTATTTATGTAAACATGAGAATCTATAAAAAAAATAAATAGAGAAAGAGTAGGGAAACACACAATACAGGAGAAAAATCTACTATGTATCAAGATATTAATGTTCTCCACTTATTTTTAGGTTTCTTTTTAAATTAAAAACTGAATGAATACAAAAGAATAATTATAACAAGTATAAGGTATGATGAGTTACAAAAAGTTGAAAACCACATGCCCACTATCCAGGTTAAGAAATAGACTAGTTGTGGCATCCATGAGGACTCCTTTGTGTCACTCCAAGATGTCATACTGCTCCTTCCTGGAGGGTACCACTACCCTAAAATTTGGGTTATTATTCCCTTGCTTTTCCTTGTAGTTTGTCAGGTAAGTTGACATCCTTAATCTGTAGTTTAGTTGTAAATGTTTTGAGTTGATTTTTAAAAAAACATTGTATGAATTCTGCAACTTGATTTTTTTTCACTCAATATTATTCTCTGAGATACATCCAATTTGATGTGTGTAGCTATATTTTATTCTTTTCCACTGCTGTACAATATTTCATTATCTTTTTTAAAAATAAAAAGGAGAGGCCTGACCAGGCGGTGGCACAGTGGATAGAGTGTCGGACTGGGATGCGGAAGACCTAGGTTCGAGACCCCGAGCTCGCCAGCTTAAGTGTGGGTTCATCTAGCTTGAGCAAAAGCTTGTCAGCTTGGACCCAAGGTCGCTGGCTCCAGCAAGGGGTTGCTCGGTCTGCTGAAGGCCCGCGGTCAAGGCACATGTGAGAAAGCAATCAATGTACAACTAAGGTGTTGCAACGGCAACGAAAAACTAATGATTAATGCTTCTCACCTCTCTCCGTTCCTGTCTTTCTGTCCCTATCTATCCCTCTCTCTGACTCTCTGTCCCTGTAAAAAAATAAAATAAAAAAATTTTTTAAGATAAAATAAAATAAAAAGGAGACTTGACTGTAAAACGGTATATATCAGTGGTTTTCAAACTTTTTCATCCCATGGCACACTAATTACTAAAATTCTGTGGCACACCAAACGATATATTTTTTGCTGACCTGACAAAAAAGTAGGTATATTTTTAATTCATTCGCACTGAACGACTATTGCTGTGTTGGCTATTGTCATTTTTTTTATTCGACAATTTATGAGAAAATAAATCAGTGCCCCTGAATAAACAGTCAGGCATTGCATGCTTTAAAAGTTCTTACAGAGGCATACCTGTTGAAAATCACTGGTATACATCTTCAGTAATTTTTGTCTAAGAGAACTTCTATCTTCATTTTCATTAAGCCTCTGGCTCAGCTTTATGCTCCCCTATGAAAGAAAAATGATATATTATTATTAGTGCTCAAAGGGAATGTGGAGATTATGGTGCTCAATTATTTCACCTCAGGTATGAGGTGCCTAAAACTCAGATAAATGAAGGGATAAGCTTACACAACAATCATGTCTTGGGGTATCTAGCCCTTGCCTACATTTTGCACCTTCTCCTCCAGAAAACAAAAACAAATAAACAAAATATATTCTGCCATTCTCTTGTAACCTCTCTTTTCTTCAGGAATAATTAATTAAGATATTAAAAGAGAGGCTATGACTAAACTCACTGCAAAGCAACCAGATGTTCTGATTTTTAAGAAAAATGGAATTGATTGTGTAATGCTTATTCATATTTTTTTTAAGTGAGAGGAAGAGAGATAGACTCCCACATGCATCCCAGCTGGGATCCACCCGTCAACCCCTCCCTCGCCCCCGTCTAGGGCTGATGCTTGAATCAACCGAGCTATCCTCAGTGCCCAGGGCCAACACTTGAACCAATCAAGCCACTGGTTGCAAGAGGGGAGGAGAGAGAGAAGGGGGAGAGGGAAGGAGAGAAAAACAGATAGTCATTTCTCATGTGTACCCTGACTGGGGATCAAACCCAGGACGTTCGCACTCTAGACTGGCACTCTATCCACTGAGCCAACTGTCCATGGCCTATTCATACTTTTAACAATTATAGTGCCCTCTTACCTTGGTTTCTCTTTTCCTGGTTTCAGTAACCCATGGCCAACCACAGTCTGAAAATATTAAATGAAAAATTTCAGAAATAAACAATTCATACATTTTAAATTGTGCCTCTTTCTGAGTAGTATGATAAAAAATCTTGAGCTATTCTGCTCTGACCCAACTGGGACTTGAATTACCACTCATTCCACACTACACACTGTAGACACTCCATATCTGTTAGTCACTGAGTAACCATCTTGGTGGAGTGTGTGTGTGTGTGTGTGTGTGTGCGCGCGCGTGAGAGAGAGACCACATTCACATAACTTTGATTACAGTATATTGTCATAATTATTCCATTCTATTATTCAATTATTAATTTCTTACTACCACTAATTTATAAATTAACAGAGGTATTATGTATAGAAAAGAGCATAGTATGCATAGAGTTCAGTACTCTCTGTGGTTTCAGGCATCCACTGGAGTTTTGGAATGTATCCCCCATGATAAAAGAGTACAACTCTTTGTTTCATTTTCTGTCATCTAAGAAATAGGCTCTTTGTATATTTCAAAGTTTTCTTTTCCCATTTGCAACATAAGAAACTAGTAAGAAAAGTATATTTTAAAAAATTAAGTATCTCAAACTTCAGTATGCACAGGATTTCCTGTAAATTCAGTACTGCAGTCAGAGTTTCGGAAACACTCAGATAGAGAAGGAATATGGAAGAGTCCAGTAATCTTTACCTTTAACAAGCTCCAGATGGCTGACACAATCACCCAGTAACCTCTTTGAAAATAATACATAAAGGAAATAAACTTGTACATTGTATTGAAAAACAGGATACCAAGAATATTATTGGTTCTCATGAATATAATTTTTTAAAAAGAAAAGCAAAAAAAAAGAAAAAAAGTGGGAGCAATTACATACTTAATTTCAACAAATGAATGATGAGGTAGAGAATAGCAACAGTGTGAAAACTATTATTTTCTTGCTTATTGAGATCTAATAGACATAAAAACCAAATCTTAGTTGTATAATGCATTGATTCAATATTTGCATACTGAGAAATGTTCACCACAATAAGTCTAGTTCACATTCATCACCACAGTTACAAAATGTTTTTTCTTATAATGAGAACTTTTAAAATCTACTCTTAGCAACTGTTAAATATGCAATATTGTTAACTGTAGTTAATATGCTGTATATTATATTCCCAAGACTTATTTGTTTTGTAACTAAAAATTTGTACCTTTTGACCCCTTTCATCCATTTTTCGACCCCTCCCCCACACATCTGGCAACCATCAATCTTTTCTCTGTATATATGAGCTTGGGCTTTGTGGGTGTTTTGTTTTGTTTTTAGATTCCACATATGATATCACACAGTATTTACCTTTCTCATTTCACTTAGAATAGTGCTCTCAAGTTCCATTCATGTTGTGGCAAATAGCAAGATTTCCTTTTTTCTTTATGGCTGAATAAAATGCCATTATATATATATATATATATATATATATATATATATATATATATATATATATATATATATATATATATATATATATAATTTTTTATCCATTCATTCCTCAATGGACACTTAGGTTGTTTCCCTGTGTTGGCTATTGTAAGACTAGAATTGATCATCTATTAAAGTAGATTGGATAAGAAAATTAACTACTCATAGATTAAGACAGCTATTCACACAGTGTGACTTTAGAAGAACTGAAAGACTCTCTAAGGCCAAAATGCTTAGCCAAAGTGCCACCATGATATCTGAAGTTCACATCATTAGACAAATCACTGCTTTAGATTAAAAAATATATTTCTAAGTGTGTTCTCCATGGAGCATTAATAGGTGTTATATTCAGGAGGAAAAACATGCACACAGATACATTCATTAATGTCTATAAATTTGGGGAAATCTCGGGTTTAAACAAATAATTGTCTTCACTGTAGAACTTACCATGTTTGGAAAAATTATAAAGTGTTATGAATCTTCTATAATAAACACAAATAGGCAGTAATTTACAAATGTGATTGACCATAGGACACTTTTCTTTTTTTATAATGTACCCTATTAGACTGTTTTTTCTCAAATTAGAAAATGCATCCTTCCCAGAAGACCCTTAATAGCATGCAAATGTTCTAACTAAATGGACAACTCATGAGTCCATTACCATTCATAATTACTTGAGTATGGATTTCTTTTCCATCAAAATAATCAGCTTCAGAAAAAGAGATACCTGCAGGGACAAGAGACTTGCACTTTTAGGTGATTGCAAGGCAATGAGTGATGCCTACAGGATGCTGATGGTGGGTGAGGAGGATGCTGGAAGGTCATCTCAGATGCTATTGGAGATGGGGAGTCCAGAGAGCATGACTGACTATCACCAGACTAAAATGGAAGTGAATAGGAAAAATGGTGGGAAGCATTACAGGCAATTTTTGAGCATGGTAATTTTTGCCTAAGTCTAACCTTACTGGGAAAAAAAAATCGCTATTTTGTATTTTCAGAGGCAGTGTGCAAAATTGTGGAGACCTTCAGGAATACAATATAAATGCCTAACATTCAATATACTGTGACTCTCCAATGCTCCGAAGTTTAACATCAATCTGCCAATGTAAGAAACGTACAAACCTAAAAATAAGAATTTCTATGAGTTTATTTGAACCAAACTGTCGACAATGCTGGGAAACAAAGTCTCAACAAATTGAGGAAATGTTCTGAAAAATGGCAGTTTTACCACTGTTGGACAGATAAAATATATTATTCTCACTTTGTTAAACATGGCACTGCCCACATGCAAGTCCGTTGATATTAATGTGTGTAAGGCCAGGAGCCGCTATCGCAGCTGCCTGGCCAATGCAGGTTCACATTAGATTCAGACAGTCGGTAATGAAACAATGGAGCCAAGAACTGGTGAGCCATCAACTTTAATTCTAGGTTGTACCTGGCGGGCAAGCAAAAACACACACTGGGCTCCAAAACCCACTCATTCAGTGCTCACAAAGCTACTGACTAATCCGAGTTTCCTAGAATCAAAGGTTTCTAGCTCACCAGACTTATTCACCTCTGTTTCCCATCTTCTCTCTACACAAACTCTGCTCAAACTGGCTTCTCCCTCAGCACTCTGCCATCTTGGCTGTTTCTCCTGGCCTCCATGTGGCGTTAATCTGCTCTCCTCTCTAATACTAACCTCAGAAAAACCAAGAGAGAGTAAACTCCTGGTCTGTCCCACTTTATAGTGTAAAATCAAAACCTCCAATCCAATTACACAAACAAGGAAGTCTCCAAAACAAAGCCACCCATTCGAGGCACAATGGGATTCCTCAGGAGAGTGCACCACCCTACATCATCCAATCAGTCAAGGGTGTGAGGAAAACCTTACTGTTAAAACTAAGCCTTAGGATATAATGACCCAGCCTGCTTACATTATTAGTCTTTCCCCCACACCCATCCCAAGTATAAGGTCAAATAATATCACCTGAGTGACGGGCTTCCATGTGGGCAGCGCCATCTTTAACAAAGTGAGCATATTATATTTTATCTGCCCAACAATGTGTTTTGGGGGACAAGCTGTGGGCAGGCTGGGTCGTTATAGTCTAACGCTTAGTTTTAAGAGTAAGCTTTTCCCCATACCCTTGACTGATTGGATGATGTAGGGTGGTGCATCTCATGAGGAATCCTCCTAGTATGTCTCAGATAAGTCACTTTGTATAAGAGACTTTCTTGTCTGTATATTGGATTAAAGGGTTGGATTCTACACTATAAAGTGGGGCAGGCCAGGAGCTTGCTCTCTACTGGTTCCTGAGGTGATGTAAAGGCAGCAGCCAAGGCCACCTTCACAGCCGCCTGGCCCACACAGGTTCACATTGGATTCGGACAGTCGGTAATGAAACACAGGAGCCAAGAACTGGTGAGCCATCAGCTTTAATTCTATCTTGCACCCAGCGGGCAAGCAAAACCACACACTGGGCTCCAAAACCCACACATTCAGTGCTCACAAAGCTACTGACTTATCCGAGTTTCCTAGAATCAAAGGTTTCTAGCTCACCAGACTTATTCACCTCTGTTTCCCATCTCCTTCTCCAGCACAAACTCTGCACAAACTGGTTTCTTCCTCAGCACTCTGCCATCTTGGCTGCTTCTCCTGGCCTCCACATGGCCTTACTCTGCTCTCCTCTCTATACTAATCCCAGGAACCGAGAGAGAGCAAGCTACTGGTCTGTCCCACTTTATATTGTAGAAATCCAAACCCTTAATCCGATCTACAGACAAGGAAGTCTCTGATACAAAGTCACCCATCTGAGGCATAATGGGATTTGTAAAGCCAATAGTCGAGGTCAGGATCACAGCCGCCAGGCCCAGGAAGGTTCGCAGTGGATTCGAACAGTCAGTAATGAAACAATGGAGCCAAGAACTGGTGAGCCATCAGCATTAATTCTAGCTTGCACCCAGCAGGCAAGCAAAAACACACACTGGGCTCCAAAACCCACTCATTCAGTGCTCACAAAGATACTCACTTATCCAAGTTTCCTAGAATCAAAAGGCTTCTAGCTCACCAGACTTATTCACCTCTGTTTCCCATCTCCTTCTCCAGCACAAACTCTACTTAAACTGGTTTCTCCCTCAGCACTCTGCCATCTTGGCTGCTTCTCCTGGCCTCCATGTGGCCTTACTCTGCTCTCCTTTCTAATATTTCAAGAACCACGAGAGAGCAAGCTACTGATCTGTCCCACTTTACACAGTAGAAATCCAAACCCTTAATTCAATCTACAGACAAGGAAGTCTCTGATACAAAGTCACCCATCTGAGGCATAATGGGATTCCTCAAGAGAGTGCACCACCCCACATCATCCAATCAGTCAAGAGTGTGGGGAAAAGCTTACTCTTAAAACCAAGCCTTAGGCCATAATGACCTGGCCTGCTTACATTACAGCCTTTCCCCCACACCCATTCCAAGCATAAGGGCAAATAATATCACCTGGGTGACGGGCTTCTATGTGGGCAGGGCCATCTTTAACAAAGTGAGCATATTATATTTTATCTGCCCAACAATCCACCCCTATGCTCACTTTACTACCCACAATCTACACCACTGGCATTCCTGTACAAGGAAATTAGGCACATTACACAAATTACAACAACAGCACAAATCATACAGTTTCAACAATTACAAAGGTACACACATTTCACCAGTCTCTAAGCACTTTGCCGAAAGTGCAAAATGTCCTCAGCTTTCTCTCTTGCAATTTGAAAGGTTTCCTGGGGCAGGAGGACAGCCTCCATCAAAGCCACCCCTCACCCCCATCAGGGTATTTCACATTGTCCAAAAACCATAAGTCCATTCAACAAAGGAGCCAGTGCTCACTCCAGTTGTAGTCCAGGAAATTAGTCCATGTACACGGGGTGTTAACCTCCCCCCTCATTCCTGCCATTATGGCAGGTCTCACACTGTCCTAAAGAGAACCATGTGGCAATGGCAGTCAGCATTTCCATCTCTGCTCTGGGGAGCATGATGGCATCCACCCCTATGTCCCCAAATCGCAGACCTATCAGCAGCTTAACAGGCACGCCCTGCCATTTTAGTGGCCACTCAGTGAAGCATGCCTGGCTCCCTGGATGTGTGTTCATCCTCCCACTGCAGCTGCCAATGTTTACTTTCTGAAGTCTGCAGATTGCAACTCCAGCTCGATTCTCCTCATTCTCCAAAGAGGAACTGAAAACATCAACTCCTGCTGCTGGGCTCAAGCCCCGGGCTGCCGTTGCCTTCTGCTCAGCAGGTCTTGCAGCTCCAACCCTGGCCACAGCTCCTGCCCTGGCCTCAGCTTCGACCCCGGCCTCAGCCCCAGCCTCATGCCGCTGCTGGCTCTTCACAACATACAGGGCAATCTCCAATTCACGAACCTGTGATTTCTTCTCCAGCGTCTGCTCCATTTCCAGGCGAATCTCGCAATCCTGGTCGACCTCCTCCTCCAGCGCTTCCTCCAGCTCCAGGGTCGGCATTTCTTTCTCCCACATTTCCTATAGCTCCTGCCACTGCTCAGTTTGCAGGTCCCAGGCAGCCTCTTCCATAGAGCTCTCAGTTTCCTCCCACATGGCTGTAAAAGTCAGCCAGCCTACAGTCCCCCAAAAATCAGCTATGGGAAACCATAACAGCAACCAGTCCTCTCCATGCACCTCAAGGGTGCCAGCTCTATATCAATCTGTATTGAATCCTGCCACAGACTACGCCAAATGTAAAGGCAGCAGCCAAGGCCACCATCACAGCAGCCCAGCCCCGTGCAGGGTCGCATTAGATTCAGACAGTCGGTAATGAAACACAGGAGCCAAGAATTGGTGATCCATCAGCTTTAATTCTAGCTTGCACCCGGCGGGCAAGCAAAACCACACACTGGGCTCCAAAACCCACACATTCCGTGCTCACAAAGCTACTGACTTATCCGAGTTTCCTAGAATCAAAGGTTTTTAGCTCACCAGACTTATTCACCTCTGTTTCCCATCTCCTTCTCCAGCACAAACTCTGCACAAACTGGCTTCTTCCTCAGTACTCTTGTTGGGCAGATAAAATATATTATACTCACTTTGTTAAAGATGGCGCTGCCCACATGAAAGTTCGTTGATATTAATGTGTGTTCTGGAACAGGCTGTGGGCAGGCCGGGTCATTATAGCCTAAGGCTTAGTTTAAGAGTAAGCTCTTCCCCACACCCTTGACTGATTGGATGATGTAGGGTGGTGCACTCTCCTATGGAATCCCATTATACGGAGACTTCCTTGTTTGTATAATTAGATTAAAGGTATTGATTCTACGGTATAAAGTGAGGAGACCAGTAGCTTGATCTCTCTTTGGTTCCTGAGTTCCGGAGGTATTAGAGAGGAGAGCAGATTAAGGCCACGTGAAAGAGAGGAGAAGCAGCCAAGATGGCAAAATGCTGAGGGAGAAGCCAGTTTGTTAAGAGTTTGTGCAGGAGGAGATGGGGAACAGGGGTGAATAAGTCTGGTGAGCTAGAAAGCTTTGATTCTAGAAAACTTGGATAAATCAGTAACTTTGTGAACACTGAGTGAGTGGGTTTTGGAGCCCAGTGTGTGTTTTTGCTTGCCCATTTGATGCAAGCTAGAATTAAAGCTGATGGCTCACCAGATTCTGGCTTTATTGTTTCATTACCACTGTCCGAATCTAATGTGAACCTGCACTGGCCAGGCGGCTGTGATGGTGGCCGTGACTACTGGCTTTACAACCAATTCTTTTATAGATCTGATTCAAAGGGGAAGACATAAGGGGGTTACATGAAATTGATTGGGAGAAAGCAAAGCAAAGAAATTTTGGGGATTGGATAAAAAGTAAAAATGTATATACTCAAACTTCTTTGACATAGGCAGGTATATTACAGTTAACAGTGAGCAATAACATGATAATAATTACAATGAGGGGTTTATGGTATCTGCCCTGGTGGGGGGGTGGCTGCACCCTGAGGGCGTAGGAAAAGAAGATTAATTACACTTACATTTCAAATGTATGTGTAATGCAGATGGCTGAGGCCAGGCAGGGTCACAGTGGATTAGGACAGGCAGTAGAGGAACTGCCAAGCTGGGAAGTGGTGGGTTATTCTCATTTATTACACTCTAACAACAGTGGGGAAGCAAACTGGCATAGGAAGACCACTTCTCACAGCAGCAGGCAAACAAACAGGAAAATGACCTCTCATGGTGGTGGACAAGTGATCTGTCAAGTGGCTCCTCGCAGTGATGGACAGGCAATCCCCAAAGGAAAGCACCCATAGTCTTACATAGGTGGAAAGCCAGTAGCCAAGGCCACCATCACAGCCGCCTGGCTCATGCAGGTTCACATTGGATTCGGACAGTTGGTAATGAAACACAGGACCCACAAACTGGTGAGCCATCAGCTTTAATTCTAGCTTGTACCCGGCAGGCAAGCAAAAACACACACTCTAGGCTCCAAAACCCACACATTCAGTGCTCACAAAGCTACTGACTTATCCGAGTTTCCTAGCATCAAAGGTTTCTAGCTCACCAGACTTATTCACCTATGTTTCCCATCTCCTCCTGCACAAACTCTTAACAAACTGGCTTCTCCCTCAGCACTCTGCCATCTTGGCTACTTCTCCTCCACATGGCCTTAATCTGCTCTCCTCTCTAATACCTCAGGAACCAAGAACCAAGAGAGAGAGATCAAGCTACTGGTCTCTCCCGCTTTATAGCATAGACTCAAAACCTTTAATCCAATTATACATAAAGAAAGTCTCTGATACAAAGCCACCCATCTGAGGCATAATGGGATTCCTCAGGAGAGTGCACCACCCTACATTATCCAATCAGTCAAGGGTGTGGGGAAGAGCTTACTCTTAAACTAAGTCTTAGGCTATAACGACCCAACCTGCCCACAGCCTGTTCCAGAACACACATTAATATCAACAAACTTCCATGTGGGCAGCACCATCTTTAACAAAGTGAGCATAATATATTTTATCTGCCCAACATAATGAAACAACGGAGCCAAGAACTGGTGAGCCATCACCTTTTATTCTAGCTTGCACCCGGCGGGCAAACAAAAATGCACAATGGGCTCCAAAACCCACTCATTCAGTGCTCACAATGCTACTGACTTATCTGAGTTTCCTAGAATCAAAGGTTTCTAGCTCTCCAGACTTATTCATCTCTGTTCCCCATCTCCTCCTGCACAAACTGGCTTCTTCTTCAGCACTCTGCCATCTTGGCTGCTTCTCCTGGCCTCCATGTGGCCTTAATCTGCTCTCCTCTTTAATACTAACCTCAAGAACCAAAGAGAGCAAGCTCCCGGTCGGCCCCACTTTATAGTGTAAAAATCTAAACCTTTAATCCAATCTACAAACAAGAAAGTCTCTGATACAAAGTCACTTATCTGAGACATACTAAGAGGATTCCTCATGAGAGTGCACCACTGTATATCATTCAATCTGTCAAGGGTGTGGGGAAAAGCTTTCTCTTAAAACTAAGCCTTAGGCTATAACAACCCAGCCTGCCCACAGCCTGTCCCAAAACACACATTAATATCAACGTACTTTCATGTGGGAAGCACCATCTTTAACGAAGTGAGCATAATATATTTTATCTGCCCAACAATCCACCTCTATGCTCACTTTATTACCACAATCTACACTATTGGCATCCCTGTACAAGGAAATTAGGTACATTACACAAAATACAACAACATGACAAATCATACAATTTCAACAATTACAAAGATACACTTCACCAGTCTCTGAGCACTTTGCCAAAAGTGCAAAATGTCCTTGGCCTTCTCTCTTGCCATTTGAAAGGCTTCCCGGGGCAGGGGGAGGGCCTCCATCTAAGCCACCCACCAACTCCATCAGGGTATTTCACATTGTCCAAAATCCATAAGTCCATCCAACAAAGGAGCCAGTGCTCACTCCAGTTGTAGTCCAGAAAATCAGTCCACGCACATGGGGCGTTAGCCTCCTCCCTCATTCCTGCCATCATGGCAGGGCTTACACTGTCCCAAGAAAGAGGACGTGGCAATGGCAGTCAGCATTTCCATCTCTGCTCTGGGGAGCATGATGGCACCCCTATGTCCTAAAATTGCAGACCTACCAGCAGTGTCGTAGGAGCTCCTTCCGCTGGGTTTTCACCTTCTGGAGGCTGCGGATTGAAACTTCAGCCCAATTCTCCTCATCCTCCAAAGAGGAACTGAAAACACGAGCTCCTGTTGCTAGGCTTGAACCCCGGGCCACCGCTGCCTTCTGCTCAGCAGGCCTTGCAGCTTCAGCCCTGGCCTCAGCCTCATCCTCCTGCCGCTGCTGGCTCTCCACAACATCCAGGGAAATCTGCAACTTACGAACCTGTGATTCCTTCTCCAGCATCTGCTCCATTTCCAGGTGAATCTCGCAAACCTGGACAGCCTCCTCCTCCAGTGCTTCCTCCAGCTCCAGGGTCGGCATCTCTTTCTCCCACGTTTCCTCCAGCTCCTTCCACTGCTTGGTTTGCAGGTCCCAGGCAGCCTGTTCCATAGAGCTCCCAATTTTCTCACGCATGGCTGTAAAAGTCAGCCAGCCAACAGTCCCCCATAAAACAGCCACAGGGAACCATAACAGCAGCCAGTCCTCTACTCCACCACTCAAAGATGATGGTGGGTCCATACCGATCTGTATTGAATCCTGCCGGACTACGCCAAATGTAAAGCCAATGGCCAAGGCCACCATCACAGCCGCCTGGCTCATGCAGGTTCACATTGGATTCAGACAGTCGGTAGTGAAACAACGGAGCCAAGAACTGGTGAGCCATCAGCTTTAATTCTTGCACCCGGAAGGCAAGCAAAAACACACACTGGGCTCCAAAACCCACTTACTCAGTGCTCACAAAGCTACTGACTTATCCGAGTTCCTAAAATCAAAGGTTTCTAGCTCACCAGACTTATATTCATCTCTGTTCCCCATCTCCTCCTGCACAAACTCTGCACAAACTGGCTTCTTCCTCAGCACTCTGCCATCTTGGCTGCTTCTCCTGGCCTCCATGTGGCCTTACTCTGCTCTCCTTTCTATTACTAACCTCAGGAACCGTGAGAGGGCAAGCTCCCAGCCTGCCCCACAGTTGGGCAGATAAAATATTTTATGCTCACTTTGTTAAAGATGGCGCTGCCCACATGGAACTTCGTTGATATTAATGTGTGTTCTGTAACAGGCTGTGGGCAGGCCGGGTCATTATAGCCTAAGGCTTAGTTTTAAGAGTAAGCTCTTCTCCACACCCTTGACTGATTGGATGATGTAGGGTGATGCATTCTCCTAAGGAATCCCATTATACAGAGACTTCCTTGTTTGTATAATTGGATTAAATGTTTTGATTCTACGGTATAAAGTGGGAGAGACCAGGAGCTTGCTCTCTCTTGGTTCCTGGGTTCCTGAGATTAGTATTAGAGAGGAGAGCAGAGTAAGGCCACATGGAGGAGAGGAAACAGCCAAGATGGCAGAGTGCTGAGGAAGAGTTTGTACAGGAGGAGATGGGAAACAGAGGTGAATAAATCTGGTGAATAAGTCTGGTGAGCTGGAAAGCTTTGATGCTAGGAAACTCGGATAAGTCAGTAGCTTTGTGAGCACTGAATGTGTGGGTTTTGGAGCCCAGTGTGTGGTTTTGCTTGCCCGCCGGGTGCAAGATAGAGTTAAAGCTGATGGCTCACCAGTTCTTGGCTCCTGTGTTTCATTACCGACTGTTCGAATCTAATGCGAACCTGCACGGGGCTGGGCTGCTATGATGGTGGCCCCGACTACTGGTTTTACATTTGGCGTAGTCTATGGCAGAATTCGATACAGATTGGCATGGAGCCACCACCACCTTTGAGTGGTGGAGTAGCGGACTGGTTGCTGTTTTGGTTTCCCATAGCTGATTTTTGGGAGACTGTAGGCTGGCTGACTTTTACAGCCATGTGTGAGGAAACTGAGAGTTCTATGAAAGAGGCTGCCCAGGACCTGCAAATGGAGCAGTGGAAGGGGCTGGAGGAAACGTGGGAGAAAGAGATGCCGACCCTGGAGTTGGAGGAAGCACCGGAGGAGACTGACCAGGTTCGTGAGATTCGCCTGGAAATGGAGCAGATGCTGGAAAAGGAATCACAGGTTCATGAGTTGGAGATTGCTCTGGATGTTGTGGAGAGCCACCAGTGGCATGAGACGGAGCCTGAGGCCAGGGCTGGGGTTGAGGCCGAGGCTGGAGCTGTAAGACCTGCTGAGCAGAAGGCGATGGCAGCCCGGGACTCGAGCCCAGCAGCAGGAGCTGATGTTTTCAGTTCCTCTTTGGAGGATGAGGAGAATTGGTCTGGAATTGTGATCCGCAGCCTCCAGAAGGTGAGAGCCCAGCAGCAAGGAGTAGCTATGCTGCCAGTAGGTCTGCGATTTTGGGACATAGGGGTGGATGCCATCATGCTCCCCAGAGCGAGATGGAAATGCTGACTGCCATTGCCACATGCTTTTCTTTAGGACAGTGTGAGACTTGCCATGATGGCAGGAATGAGGGGGGAGGCTAAAGCCCTATGTGTGTGGACTGATTTCCTGGACTATGACCGGATGGGCACAAGCTCCTTTGTTGAATGGACTTACAGATTTTGGACAATGTGAAATACCCTGATGGGGGTAGAGGTGGCTTTGCTGGAGGCCTTCCTGCCCCGGGAAGCTTTTCTCATGGCTAGAAAGAAGGCCGAGGACATTTTGCACTTTTGGCAAAGTGCTTAGAGACTGGTGAAATGTGTGTACCTTTGTAATTGTTGAAATTGTATGATTTGTCATGTTGTAATTTGTGTAATGTGCCTAATTTTCTTGTACAGGAATGCCAGTGGTGTAGATTATGGGTAGTAAAGTGAGCATAAGGGTGGATTGTTGGGCAGATAAAATATATTATGCTCACTTTGTTAAAGATGGCGCTGCCCACATAGAACTTCATTGATATTAATGTGTGTTCTGGAACAGGCTGTGGGCAGGCAGGGTCGTTATAGCCTAAGGCTTAGTTTTAAGAGTAAGCTCTTCTCCACACCCTTGACTGAATGGATGATGTAGGGTGGTGCACTCTCCTAAGGAATCCCATTATACAGAGACTTCCTTGTTTGTATAATTGGATTAAATGTTTTGATTCTACGGTATAAAGTGGGAGAGACCAGTAGCTTGAGCTGTCTTGGTTCCTGGGTTCCTGAGATTAGTATTAGAGAGGAGAGCAGAGTAAGGCCACATGGAGGAGAGGAAGCAGCCAAGATGGCAGAGTGCTGAGGAAGAGTTTGTGCAGGAGGAGATGGGAAACAGAGGTGAATAAGTCTGGTGAGCTGGAAAGCTTTGGTGCTAGAAATCTCGGATAAGTCAGTAGCTTTGTGAGCACTGAATGTGTGGGTTTTGGAGCCCAGTGTGTGGTTTTGCTTGCCTGCCGGGTGCAAGCTAGAATTAAAGCTGATGGCTCACCAGTTCTTTGCTCCTGTGTTTCATTACTAACTGTTCGAATCAAATGCGGACCTGCATGGGCCGGGCGGCTGTGATAGTGGCCGCGACTACTGGCTTTACACCCACTTCATAGTGTAGAAATCCATACGTTTAATCCAATTTATAAACAAGGAAATCGCTGATACACAGTCACTTATATGAGGCATAATGGGAGGATTCCTCAAGAGAGTGCACCACCCCACATCATCCAATCAGTCAAGTGTGTGGGGAAAAGCTTACTCTTAAGACTTGCACGTGGGCAGCACCATCTTTAACTAAGTGAGCATAATATATTTTATCTGCCCAACACCATTCCTTTATTAAAGTCTTGCACTGGCCGGTGAGCAAACACACAGGGCTCCCAAAGCCACTCACACATTACCCGGTTCCACAACCAGGGAAAATCTTCTCCAGTTTCTCCTAGAATCAAAGGCCCCACCAGTCTCAGCGGAGCTCGCAAAAGCCCTTCAGCTTTGGTTCTCCATCTGCACGCCTTCATTCTCTCTGTTCTCACTCTGCAAACATGGTTTCTTTCTCTTCCGCTCCTCCTTTTCCTCTGCTCTCTTCAAAACTTTCTGGTGCAAAAACCTCTCCTCCAGCAAACATTAACAAGACAATGGCCCTTCTCAAGCAGGAAGATAATTTGCAATTTCACAGAGGTATACCAGGTGCTGCTCAGCCCCCAATGCAAACTATAAGCAAGCAAACATAAAAATCCTATTTAACAAATTTATTTAACCAAAAACTACCCACCGTGAACTGCTTTTAGTTAGAAAGTTTTAATTTCAAACCATCCTGTGTAGTCACTTTAGGTCTCTGCGTCTGTCAGGCCACCATGCAGGCCTCTCCTGAGCTTGTTCAGTTCAGCAAGTGGCCCCTTTTTTGTCCAGAATCATATTTGAGCTTCTCACTTCTATGAAAAATGGGTTAATTGTACTATTTCAAAACCATTACAGTAAATTCTTACTTAACATTGTTCATAAGTTCTTGGAAACTACAACTTGACTGTTGGGCAGATAAAATATAATATGCTCACTTTGTTAAAGATGGTGCTCCACACCCTTGACTGATTGGATGATGTAGGGTGGTGCACTCTCCTGAGGAATCCCATTATACAGAGACTTCCTTGTTTGTATAATTGGATTAAAGGTTTTGATTCTACGATATAAAGTGGGAGAGACCAGTAGCTTGATCTCTCTCTCTTGGTTCTTGGTTCCTGAGATATTAGAGAGGAGAGCAGATTAAGGCCATGTGGAGGAGAAGTAGCCAAGATGGCAGAGTACTGAGGAAGAAGCCAGTTTGTTAAAGAGTTTGTGCAGGAGGAGATGGGAAACAGAGGTGAATAATTCTGGTGAGCTAGAAACCTTTGATTCTAGGAAACTCGGATAAGTCAGTAGCTTTGTGAGTACTGAATGTGTGGGTTTTGGAGCCCAGTGTGTGGTTTTGCTTGCCCGCCGGGTGCAAGCTAGAATTAAAGCTGATGGCTCACCAGTTCTTGGCTCCATTGTTTCATTACCATCTCTGTTCGAATCTGATGTGAACCTGCACAGGTCAGGTGGCTATGATCCTGACCCTGGTTACTGGCTTTACAATATCCTACACTGATTCTAACTCTTCCTCCCCTCCTGGAGTCCTGAGAGTGACATATACCTCAGGGATTATGAGCCCACTCCCCCTTGCTTATAAAACCTGCATTCTGTAACATTTTATATACTTTCTAATAATCATCCCTCTTGAAATTCTTTAAATGTATAAAACTTGTAAACTAAACAAGCAGGGACTAGCTTATTAGGTTTCCTAATAAGCTAGCCCCAACACTTTTAGCAAGGGTATTTTCATTTGGCCTCTCTCCTTATCCTAAACTAACCATTTCACTGTGGCAACAGGGATGGGGGTTAGACGCTATAAGATTTGAGAATATCTTTAATATGTAAAACGACATTTATTGCTACTGTATTGATATGTAAAATGACATTTATCGCTATCGTGTTACCTTATAAGTTTTAACATGTAGGAATGGTCTTTTCCTTTTAATAAACTCTATAAGCAAATGTTGTAAACTTGTTAATGATTGACTATTGTGTCATGCTCCCCCTCCCTTCCCCCCCAACCTGTATGTAATCAAGTGTATATAACTAGCCTCAGAGCTATATTCAAGGCTGCACAATTTGGGTTAGCTATACCCCATGTAAGTCATATGTAGCTGGCTTATTGATAAATCTCCTCCTAAAACTTCTTCTGTATCCTGCCTTGGTGTCTCTATGTAACCTGAAAAATTAAGGTACACTACTTTATAACATTTGGGGGCTCATTTGGGAAGCTGGTGTTCCACATCACTGGGTAGAGACACCTGGACTGGCGGCCTCTCCAGAGAGTTGCCTGACCCCGCCGGATCTGTAGGATGGGCACCCCCTGAGACATTCTAGGGCTCCAGTTTTCCTGTGGGGCTCGGACAACTCCTTGGCAGACATCCCTGGTCCCTAAATTCGATGATTCGGCAAAGGAATTGAAGAGTATAAATTCTGACCTCCGGAGGTAAGTAGGGAAAATCTTTTGCTTTGCTGAATTCTGTTTGTTACTAGTCAATTTGAAAATATTGCGTGAAGGATCAGACGTGATCAAACTCACACAATAGGTTCTCCAAGACCGGGATGTCGGTGAAGAGTTTGAGTCCTGCCTCGGGCTTCCAGGGACATTTATTTGTGCTCTAGGAAGACAATTAGTGGGTACATTTGTTTGTGCTCTAGGAAGACAATTAGTGGGGACTGAATTAATCAGTCCTGTCTCGGACTTCCAGGGACTCCTTTGTGCTGTCTGTCCATGTGGAAATCTCATTCTTTGCTTTTATTGTTTCTGTTCAAAAAACCCCTGAGTGATTGATGTGTGAGTGGGGATCTCTGGTGCCTGCACCTGAGTTTCCAGTTTGTGACTCCCATGAGGGATACAGCCAGGAGAGCACCTGAGAGGCCCCTGACGAGGAACCCCCTTCCTTTGTCTGTTGAACTGCGCCTAAAAGTCAAGTGTAAATGTACATGGTAATTGTCTGTTCTGAAGTTTTTCTTTGTTTGTCAGAAAAATCTCTCATTACATTTTCTGGTTCAAAGCCACCTTCCTCGGACTTGCTAGATCTGTTTTCTTGGATCCAAGACCTCTAATTTTAGGGCTTTCTGTCCAACTTTTCCCCAGAGAAAATTGCTTTTTTCTGTATGCTCCTATCTCTCCTCTTGTGTGAGGTACTTAGCCTTAAAGAGGCAATTTCAATTGGAAATTTCTGGCTTAAAGCCAGAGGGCAAAAGTGAAGGGAAATTTGTAAACAAGACCACAAATTATAAAACTAGCAAAATTCATAGAAATATTATATTGCTTAAAACTAAAAATTAACTAAAGACCTAAGAGAGTGCCGGAGGAAGTATAGAGCAGAAACTAGTTTCAGATATCCACCTACTGATACAAAGAAGTTTTACCCATTTGGAAGATGCGGGGTAAGAATAATGTTGGGAGAAAAAATGGAAAAGATTGGAACTTTTCTTTGGAGGAATCTTAGAGAAAAAATAAAAAAGAGGGAAAAAGTGGTGGCTGGGATGGTGCTGCCTCCATAGTGTTCAGGGCCCCCTCTGCGCTCACTTATGCTCCAAGGAGCAATGTCAAGTGATAAGGAGCGATGCCAAGTGGTGACTCCTCGTGCAGCTCCCAGCTCCTGCTCCCCCTTAGGCACCAGGAATCCCAGGCATCCTGACCCTTATATTGACTTGATGGCATAAAACACTATAAGTCAAAAAGAGGGTTAGCATTTCTTATGACAGCTAGATACAAAATAGTGAGTGCATTTTGACTGTTCCTTTTTTTTCTCAATAAATCAGTGGTTCATTGGGGTAGTAGTTTACAATTCTCTTATTATAAATTGTACTAAATTTATACTAATGATGAGACATATAAAATTGTATAGTCTGCCAAATACAAAGACTTCCTTTTGTACCAAGAATCCGTTATTGTGGAAAAATATATTTTCTCTGTTATAAATATATATATGTTATTTCAATAGTCTTTTGTTAATTCTCCTTTTTATTTGCTATTTCATAGCCCTGTGACGTTTAAATCTTGGTTTAAATATTAGGGGATATGTAATCATTATTAATAATAACTTTTTATATGGTATATAAGTGTTTTGCTTATCATCATTTTTGAAGCAGTTAAAGTGGTATGATCCAGTCTGCTCATGAACTGTGAACTGTAGAAGCAAGCAGTATTGTTCAATGTTAGGTCACAAAACCCAGAGTGACAAATATTACTATTGATTGGCTTAACAGTAGAATTCTCAACATAATAGGTTGAAAGGAAAAAATAAAAAATAAATGACTAATTATGGTAGTAAGAAACATTTAAATTTTGTGCCCAGATTAAAAGGGCTAAAGAATGTGAACAAAAATCTGTTTCCCTTAAGCCTTTTGACCAGAGGTCGGGAACCTTTTTGGCTGAGAGAGCCATGAACGCCACATATTTTAAAATGTAATTTCATGAGAGCCATACAATGACCTATGTACATTATGCATTATCCAATAGAAATTTGGTGTTGTCCCAGAGGACAGCTGTGATTGGCTCCAGCCACCCACAACCATGAACATGAGTGGTAGGAAATGAATGGATTGTAATGCATGAGAATGTTTTATATTTTTGACATGATTATTTTTTTTTTATTAAAGATTTGTCTGTGAGCCAGATGCAGCCATCAAAAGAGCCACATCGGGCTCATGAGCCATAAGTTCCTGACCCCTGTTTTAGATATTATCTGTTAGGGTGCATAAAATTACAGCATAAATAAGGTATGTTTTCTTAGAATATAAAAGGCATTTGTAATTAAGTAGAGTATAAAATTTATTTTATGAAATATTAATCATTCCAGTTAGTGCTTTTAACTAGATATTTAAAATTTGAGACATAAATGTAATAGAGAACAATTTAAATCCTTTTTTCCCAAGTGACCTATAGAATTAGAAAGCTCAGAATCCTCTTTCTCAGAGAAGCCTCAAGCCCTAACAGGACTGTTAGAATTTGTACTGTACATACACTGCCCCACTTAGGACAACTGAGACCACCTCAAGAAAATGTTTCTGGTTGCCTGGCTTAAGTGGGACTCTAGCACCCAAGCAAGTGAGGAAATTTTTGGACACTTTCCACCAGTCTCTGTTAGCAAGAATCAGAGAAGATACTAAGAAAAAGAACCATAAAGTTGTCTAAGGTGTCAGAAGTTATTCAGAATCCTCAGAAGACCCCCGCAGCTTTCTTAGACTATGGAAAGCTCGGAGTCTATGCACCTCTAGACCTAGAGGCACCAGAAGATACTAAGGCAGTCAACTTAGCCTTTACATAGCATTAAGCTCTACAAATTAGAAAGGAAATGTATTATAAGTTTTTAAAAAGGTAGAAACATCAGCTGCTAAAAACTAAGCATTTCAGAAAGAACATTGCTCCTCCTTCACTCACATGACTCTGTTTGGCCCCTAAGATGGCTGGTTAGAGGTTAGCCAAAGACGGGTAAGATTCCTGAAGGCAGGAACAACCTAAGACAGGCACAGTCGAAGAGGGGCCATCAGGAGAAGGCTTAAGAACTAACAAAGTTGAGGCTCAAACTCTCACCCCAACAATGCAGGAGCCTGCTCCCCTGAAATAGTGGCCATCATCCACTGTCCAGGCACCAAAAGAGGGGGACTTCCTAGAAACTCAAGAAAAACCAAGCAGCTGATGATACTACTACTAAGGTAGCCTTAAAACCAGTGGGTTTTTAGGAAATTTTAATAATCTTACTGGAGCCCTTGTTGTCAAAGAGTTTTTTGCAACCAATTAGAAAAAAAAATTGCCAGCAGGAAAGGGATGACTAAAAATAAGAAAAAATAATTAGAAAAGTCAGACTTAGAATCTATTGCAAAAGGCATAATGTTTGAGTGTTTAGTCTGTGCCCAAATAAATACTAAGCAAAGTCAAGAAATTATAAAAAGAAACAGGGAGAGAAGAACTTTCTCAGGTGAACATTTAGAAATAGACTTACTAAAGTAATTGACAGTATGTAAAAGCTTTTCCTACTAGAAATGAGACCACAATAACAAGTGTTAAGAAATTGCGCTATGAGATTCTTCCCAAATTTAGCTTGCTCATTCTAATGATGGGCCTGCCTTTGTATCCAAGATCTCACAGCTAGTAGGAAAGGCACTCAATATTTATTGGAAATTACACTGTGCCTACAGTCCCAAAAGTTGAGGTCAGTTAGAATGCATAAATCGAATTTTAAAGGAAACTTTAACTAAACTTCTTTTTAAAACTGGTGAAAAGTGGCCCACTTTAATCCCCTTGGCCCTCCTTAGGGCAAGGTGCACCCCCTCTCGCCGCACCTGCACTGACAGCACTGTCTTCCCTTCAATCCTGTCTTCCCTTTGATCAGGCGCCACCTCCTCCTGGTGCCCCCAGAGGTCCTATCCTGGCACCTGCTCCCCAGGTTATTAATATCCGGGAAAGGCGGGGGGGGGGGGCGGCTCAGCGCATTCCTAACCAGCTGCTGGGTGGGCGGTGGCGATGACCAGGACCTGGTCATACAGAGCTTGGCCCTCTTTTGTTTGCTCAGTACAGAGAGAGACGAAGTTTTTGCAGAAGTGCAGTCACGGGAGCTCGGCGTGCTGCACGGTGACCGAGGACAAGCTTGTCACCCACAGATGCCCCTGTCACAGCACATTCTAGCCTCAAGTCCAGCATGAGGCAGCAGAGATGGCCCTGAGCCCAGACCTGCAAGCAGGTGCCCTGTGCTAGCTATGACAGGCAGCTCTGTGCCCAAACCATCCAGCCACCACAATGCATCCCTTAATAGCTTGTGGGTCAACCTGATGAAACCCAGCTCCCTGGAGGGCCTGGTGGCCACGGGTGCCATTGGAGCAGTGATCTTGGTCATGGGCGTGGTGAGTGTGGCGGGCAACATGTACACGCTGGTAGTCGTGTGCCACTTCCTGCGCACCTCGGCCTCCATGTATGTCTATGTTGTCAACCTGGCGCTGGGTGACCTGCTCTATCTGCTTAGCATCCCTTTCATTGTGACCACCTACATCACTGAGGGGTGGCACTTTGAAGACTGGGTTACTGTGTCCTCTTTAGCCTGGACTTCCTGACCATGCATGCCAGCATCTTCACCCTGTCATGAGCAGTGAGCGCTATGCCACAGTGCTGAGGCCACTGGGCACTGCACAGTGCTCCAAAGGCTATCACAAGGTCCTGGCACTTGGCATGTGGCTGCTGGTGCTGCTGCTGGTGATACCCATGATGCTGGCTATCTGGTTGGTCCATAGGGAAAACAAGAGCCTCTGCCTGCTGGCCTGGCACCAGAGCACCCACCGTGCTCTTTGGAACCAGCATTGTGGGGCCTAGCATGGTTATCGGGCTGCTCTACATGCACCTGGCCTGGGCCTACTGGCTGTTGCATCATCACGCCTCCCTCCCACAGATGCAGCAGTGGCCCAACCCCAGAGTTCTACACCTCATCCTGGCCATTGTGCTGCTCTTCTGGGCATGCTTCATGCCCTTCTGAATATGGCATTTACTGGCCCAGTACCTTGGCACCTAGCCGCTCACACCCCACAGCTCATGCATCATCAACTCCCTGACCACTTGCCTCACCTATGGCAACAGCTGCATCAACCCCTTTCTCTACACACTGTTGCACAATTTGGGTTAGCTATACCCCATGTAAGTCATATGTAGCCGGCTTATTAATAAATCTCCTCCTAAAACTTCTTCTATATCCTACCTTAGTGTCTCTACGTAACTCGTGGAATTAAGGTATGCTACTTTATAACATAAAGACCCAAAAACACTTCCAATATTAAACATTGAAAGAACGATGTGCTACTCACATATTTAAAGATTAATAAAAACAAGTAAGAATGATTTTCTTAACTTGCTTATTTCAAATCAGGGTCATGGGTGACCAGGGCAGAAGGCAGCACCATCCTGGGAAGGCTGTCCTTCCACTGCAGGACTGTGCACACACCAGCCCCCACCCTCAGACTGGGCAGTGGAGGCGTGCCAGTGAGCTCCTGGGCACATCTTTGGGATGAGGGAGGAAACTGGAGTCCCCTAGAAACCCCTCAAAGACAGAGAAAAAATATGCCTACTTTGCACAGACAGAGGTCCAGCCAAGAATTGATTGACTTTTTTCATTAACCTTATAACAGAACATTGAAGGAAACATTATTTGAGTACTCAGAAACACACAAATTTTACTTTTGGATTTTAAATTTATTCTTATGATGAGAGTTTAAGAGTCATCTCCTAGGGAAAGTACCTATAATAGTTCCCTGTGGAATATTAATTTCTATTGTGAAATGAAGTTTTAGTCTAGACTCTGAACTAACATGTAAACAGCACTCTAGTTTTAAGATCAATGTTCTTAAATACTTTTTGAGATTTTATTTATTGATTTTTAGAGGAAAGAGAGAGAGAAAAGGGGAGAGAAGCAGGAAGCATCAACTCCCACATGTGCCTTCACTGAGCAAGCCTGGGGTTTCGAACTGGCGACCTCAGCATTCCAGGTCGATGCTTTATCCACTGCACCACCACAGGCCAGGTTCAAATACTTTAAATAATGAAAGATTCACTTGAACTTGAAAGCAAATTTTGTATATTGCCTCTCATTATAACTACATTTCAAAAGAAAGTGGTGCCAGAAGTTTTATTTTGGGAGATGAGCATATCAGTACCATCACTAAGTAAAGACGGGACACGTGTGGACTGTTACTTTGAACTGCATTCTTCCTTGACTGAAGGAAAAATGTGTCCTGCCATAGCAAGAGTTCCTTTTTCCTAACGTCGTGTTTTCCACCTTAATACTCACATTCGATAAACTATTTTCATGTGATGTTTCTACAGCCTGTCAAAAGGCATAATCAGCCTGTTCTATGATATGCTAAGATATTTATTTCCTATCAATCGTTAATTAGCATGACAGTCTGCAGCATTTTTTTTTATTTCAATTGAGAGCAGCTCTTGGTGTCTAGGCTTGGGTTAAAAGTGCACGCTGACATAACCACTCTTTTAACACTTCCTCCAGGTTCTTTGGATGCTGACAGAAATGTTTGTGATGCTGATAAGTCAGGCTGTCCTTGTTACTGACAGAGGAAAGAAGGCAAGCAAAAAGATTGCTCTTAAACAAACATGTGCATGATTTCACCTGTGCCAGAAGGAAAGTAAGAATCCCATCTCTGAGAGATTTAAGTGATAACTTAATCCTATGTGATTTGTTTAAAATTACTGAATTTGCCAAAAGTTTCAAAACTATGTTGTTTTCTACCACTATATCATGATGGAAGAGTAGCTTTTCTTTTAAATAGGCTCCTGATTAATCGCAAATTTTGCCTTTCCACCTTTTTTTCCCTCTTTGCTTTTCTGTTTGTCCCCCATCAATTAGAAAGTCATCTTCAAGTCGTGAATCTGAGCAGAACCACAGAAATCGTTCAAAGGCAGGTCCATTTGCAAGGTCAGCTGTGAGCCATGAAGAACCGGGCAAAGTTTTCATGCAATTTATGGGCAAGAAATGACTTCCAACCCAGGCAAAGGGATTTCTATTCAATCTGTGGATCAGGTAGAGGAATTTATGGCACGTTCTGATTGGCTCATGGCTTCTTAGAAACAAAGCACAACATAAACCACTCTCTCAGAGCAGGAGCATGTTAACCACTGGCAAAATTGGAACACCATTTCCAGGGCACATGACCTAAGCCCTCATCCAAATATAACAAAATTTGCTGAAAAATAAGACACAGCAAACATTACCTTTCAGACTACTGATGTCACAGTACTGCTTCAATCAAAATAATAAAACAAGTTATTTGATAGCATAAGAGACTGTCTGGACTGACATCTAGGAGATGGCCATGGAGGAAGTGTCTGAAATACAGGTGTCTCTTAAGAATTGTGAGGAAATAATTAACATAAGGTTCAGGAGAGTGGCTTTCCTGCATGGGGCGAGGAGGGTTGAATGAGTGGAGAGGTAAAGAGACTAGAGAGGGCATCTATGATATTGCTAATGTTGGGTGGTGGGTTCAAAGATGTTTATTACTAGGCTTTATATTTTCCATACTGTTTTCTGAATAAATTCTTCTGTATCAATTAAAATACTGTGTGCCTGATGCTCAAATAAAACCATCTGTTAAAGCTTGCACGTTATGCTCCTTATGTTAAAAAAAATAGTTTTTTATTAAAATGGCTCCACCATCCTCACATCCTATTACCATCTAAACATCAGAAGAAGGAAATTACCATTTTAAGAAATCTTATGAAAAAGTTTTTCTATTGCCCTATTTCTATTAATACATATTCTGCCCTTAATCTCACACATGAGCCATGATGACGGAGTGCTTTCTGACCCACTCTGCTTCTCTAGAGTTCCGACCTTTCTCTGAGACTTCATATTTGTTGAGTTAAAAGCCCTTTTGAATTTGTTTATTTCTCAGCAGTGGGTAATTTTTTTAAAATCCCTGTGTGTGTCCTTGAACACCTTCCAAAAGAAGAGGTTAGATATTAGATTGCTTTTCATATCTTCTTCAGGTTGTAAACGTCTCTGATTCTGTGACAATTAAGGGAAGTATTAGCTTGTCTTTCCAGCTTCCCTGTTCTCAAAGCATCCAGTTCCTCCTTCAAACAAATGAAGAAAAAGAAGAATGTTTGGAATTAGGAATGACTCTGTTCCCAGACTTCTCACTTCTTTACTCTCCAGTGCCAGTCAAGTAGTCAAGTTTCCGTACTCAATAGTAGAGCACCTTCCCCCATGTGCTTCTGCCTTCCCAGAGTTGCTAGTGTAGCTTTAATCTTGCTTTTGCTGATCTGTGCCAGACACTCATTCCCTTATCTAGATAGTAGCAGCTAACCACTGTAGTTCTTAGCATTTGAGTTTTGGAGTCAGCTAGTCTTAGATTTAAATCTCAGCTTACCTGTTTATTAGCTATGAGACCTTGAGCAAAAGGACTTCACATGTCTGAGCCTGTTTCTACATCTGTAAAATGGGGATTGTGGAAGTATAAAAATCTTAAAAATGTTTACAAGGGGCTATTAGAATAGGGACAGGCATACAGTTGTCACTAAATGCTCATTACTTTTGTTATTATTATTGGCATTATTCCCAGTGCCACTACATTGACCAATATTTCGAAATCCTTACTCCTATGCTCCTACCTAAGACTCTCATGCTTGATTTTGCTGCCTCGGCTTGGGTGTCAAATTCTTTTTCCTGACCTTTCAGTCCTAGGTTTTTCTGTCTGATGCTCCTCACATGGGCAGTCTCTTAGACTGCTGCACCCTGTTGCCTAAAAACACACTATATACCTCATTCTGTTTGCTGTTTCTGACTTCTCTATACTTAAACACTAATTACCCCTCCTGCCTAGCCAGCTTCCCAGTATTACTCCAGAAACTCCAGATAAGACACTTTCACATAGCATGTCACTTACTACCCATATAGAGTCTCTGGCATCCTTGATATGTAAACTCCAAAGAGGTGTTTTCAATTTTCATGATCTCCCAGAAGGATGGAGCACGTATCAACTCTGCTAAGTCACATGGCCATGCCTAGCTGCAAGAGAAGCTGCAGAGTGTAATCTTTAACTGGGCGACCACAAACCCTGCTAAATTATTATTGTGAAAGAAAAGGAGAAGGGATCTGAAAGACAGCCAGTAAGCTGCCAAAGGAAGATAATAGTATTGGCTTTTCTATGAGGATACCGTGACTTGGGAAAAATCAACAGGTCCCATAGCAATAAAGTAGAGGAGCCAAGAATTGACATCAGGTCTATCATACTTTGGGGCTACTTCTGAGGGTCCTGGTCTGTAGTGCTTATTACCCCTGTGTTCGCTGAGAATGTAGCTGCTTCTGTTAGATTTGTTATAATAAATGGTCCTGGTTTTCCCCCTATTCCAACTAAGATTGAAGCAAGCTCCTCTCTTTAGTTATTTTAGCTATGATATAATTTTATATGCCCTTGTATTTTTTCATATACCCTAATATATTGTTATTTCTCTTAGCAATATTTACTAGGTAAGTGACACAATTTTGCCAACAACTCACACAGGAGAGTTCTTTAGCAACTCTGGTTGCAAAGGATGTGTTTCTTACATAAATACAAAATATTTTAGATTGGCCACCATAACAAACAATACAGTAACACTTTGGACCAGGAAGTTCAATACCAATGTACTATTTCAGTGGAAACAAATGGTCATTGATGTCCTTCACCCTAGTAAAGCAACAGTACCCAAGATAAAAATTCCAGAAAAACTAGCCAACATATATATGACCATACCAGATATCATCTTTGTGTTTGGTTTCAGAACCAACCCATTTTGGTTATGACTTAACAACTGGCTTTGGCATGATTGATGATTGCTTAGATTACGCAAAGAAAAATGAAACAAACATAGACTTGAAAGACATGACTTGTATGAGAAGATGACCTCAAGAAACAGAAAAAGGAATGTAGAACAGAATGAAAAAAGTCAGGGGGACTGCAAAAGCCAGTGTTGTTGCTGGCAAAAAGTGAACTGGAGATTGGACAACAAGAGCATTATAGATTCTTCAGTGAATTTACCTCAGGTGATTGTGCAGATTTATCATGAAAGTATTAATAAACTAAGAACTTAAAAAAATATTTTACACCATTTCTTTTAAAGAGGCAGGGAGAGAGAGATAGAGAGACAAGAACGTGGAGCTACTCCTGAATGTGCCCCTGATTGGGAAATCAAACCAGCAACCTCTGGGCTCCAGCATAATGCTCCCAACCAACCGAGCTAACTGGTCAGGGCTTTTCTTTTTTTGGGTTTTTGTTGTTGTTGTTGTTGTTGTTGACTGAGACACAAAGAGAAAGGAAGAGAGAGAGGAAGGAGAAGGGAAGCATTCATTTGTTTTTCTACTCAGTCATGCATTCATTGGGATCTTTCCGTGTGTGCCCTAACTGGGGATTGAACCTGCAACTTTGTTGTTTCCAGGATGATGCTCTTAACCAACTGAGCTAACTGGCCTGGGGCTTTCCACCAATATTTAAACAAGGTTTCTGAATAGAATTCTAAACTAATTCCATGGCCAACCTCAGCCCTTCATACATACAATTTTTAAAGACCCTGAAATGAAAACAAAGAAATTATCCATATTACATAAAGAAAAAAAATTCAAGTTATTTGAATTCTAAAATCAAGCCATCCTTTTAATGTTTGCTTCAAATCTACATTGTTTTGTTTTTCACACTGAGAAATACTACCATTTGTTATTCTTCACAGACACCCATGCTTGGACTTATAGCTAATGAATAGCAGCCCTGCTAACTATTTTGAGTTTAATTTTATTCTGTTTAACTTAGCTCTCAACATTGTTTTTTATTAGAGATCAATAAACACACTATTATGTGCTAATAGAGACCTCTAACACTTCAATAATTCTCTCAAGTATTTGGAAGCCACCATGGAAGCCATTTAATAATAGTTGTCAATGACTGCCTGGCTAAAGGATGAGAGTTTTCAGTTTATATACAGAACCTCTCAATTCTCTTACCAGGACAAATACTGTATTAATCAGGGTAAGCTGTCTGCTGTAACAAATAGTCCAGACATTTTAGTGGCTTAAGACAATAAAAGTACTTTTTTCATTCACTCTCATGGTTAAGATAAGTAGGAGAGCTCTGCTCCGCATGGCCACTCAAAGACAGCCCCCTTCTCTCCTGTGGTTCTAGTCCCAGGTGCTAGTAATTCTCTCCATCCTGCTCATGATCGGAGAAAGAGTGGAGAATGGTGGGTAGGTGGGAGGTTTTTTAATTGGCCAATTCTGAAAGGTACATGTCACTTCTACCAAAACCCATTGGTTGACACTTGCAGGACCACACCTTACTGCAAGGGAGGCTAGAAACTGCAGTGTAGTTATGTGCCCAGGAAGATGAGAAAATGGGTTTAAGTGAGTATCTAGCCACCAAACACCTGAGTTTGCCACAAATACCAAAAGAAATTGCTCGGTCAAGATAAAAAGTCAATATAATTTAAAAGTATTTAAAATTAATACTGACATATTTTAAAAGTTTTAAAATTAAATATATAGTTTTGGGTTTTTTTTTTTTTTAGTGAGAGGGACAAACAGGCAGACAGAGACAGGAAAGGAGATAGATGAATAGCATCAATTCATAGTTGTGGCACTTTAATTGTTCATTGCTTGCTTCTTATATGTACCTTGACCAGGGGGCTCAAGCCAAGCCAGCGACGTTGGGCTTTAAGTCAGCGACGTTGGGCTTCAAGCTAGCGACATTTGGGCTCAAGCCTGTGACCCCATGCTCAAGTTGGTAAGCCTGTGCTCAAGCCAGCGACCTGGGAGTTTTAAAAGGCAAAAGATTTATGCAATCAAAAGAGAAACCAGAGTATAGACCTGGGAGTTTTAAGCATCCTAGGTTGATGCTCTATCTCCTGCGCCACCACCAGTCAGACAGTGATAATATAGTTTAAAATTAAGACCTATTATTTATGCTAGCAAATCTAGTGAACTAGGTATCCTAAATTTGCCAACATTTTACAAGTTATTTGCAAACAGCTGTCTAAAGTCAAAATATTTTTATTGTAGTAAAATAATCATAACATAAATATTTACCATTTTAACCATTTCTAAGTATACAGTTCAGTGGCACTAATACATTCACATTGTTGGGCAAGTGTCACCACCATCCATCTTCACAATTTTTTAATCTTCCCAAATTGAAAATCTGTACCCATTAAACACTAACTCCTCTTCCCCCTTCCCTCCAGCTCCTAGTAGCTACTGCTTTGTTTTCTGTATCAATAAATTGGACTACTCTAGACAATTCATATAAGTGAAATAATACAGTATTTGTCTTTTGTGTCTGGCTTCTTTCACTTAGTATAATGTTCTCAAAGTTCATTTAAGTTGTAGCATTATCAGAGTTTTATTCCTTGTTAAGGCTAAATAATATTCCATTGTATGGATCTACCACATTGGTTTATCCATTCATCCATCAATGAACATTTGGGCTATTTCTACATTTTGGCTGTTGTAAATAATGCTGCTATGAACAAGGATGGACAAATATCTTTTTTAGCACCTGCTTTCACCTCTTTTGGCTATATATATATACCCAGAAGTAGGTTGCTGATACATTTGATAATTCTATGTTTAAGTTTTCTTTTGTTTTTTTTTTTTTGTGTGTTTTTTTACAGGGACAGAGAGAGAGTCAGAGGGAGGGATAGACAGGGACAGACAGACAGAAACAGAGAGAGGTGAGAAGCATCAATCATTAGTTTTTCATTGCCGTCGCAATACCTTAGTTATTCATTGATTGCTTTCTCACATGTACCTTGACCGCGGGCCTTCAGCAGACTGAGCACCCCCTTGCTAGAGCTAGCAACCTTGGGTCCAAGCTGGTGAGCTTTTTGCTCAACCCAGATGGGCCTTTGCTCAAGCTGGCAAGCTCGGGGTCTCGAACCTGGGTCTTCCACCTCCCAGTCTGACGCTCTATCCACTGCGCCACCGCCTGGTCAGGCTCTATGTTTAAGTTTTTGAGGAACTGTTCTACTATTTTCCACAGCAGCTGTAAAGTCATAATAGTTTTAAAGACAAACTTTTAATATGCTTCTACTAAAGGTTGTAGAGACTCATCTGTAACAGTATAGTCCCCATTAAAAGGTTCCTTGAATTGGGGGGATTATGTGTTTTCAATATTACTCTTTAAGAACTAGAATAGTTTTTAATTTCATTGTCCTTTGCCTCTAAGTGCAGTAATAAGACACACTGAGCAATTAGTTTATTCTCTGGGTGGTAAAGCATAGGAATTTGACAGAAGAACTATGCGTTGAAAGCCCTGTCCTAGCCCTCTTGTAACATTGGTATCTAATCAATTTCCTAGCAATGATGGAAATAGTTTATCACATCATTACTAAAAATTAAAGCAGGAAACTCTCTGCAGTGCTGTAAATTGTAGCTTCCAAATAACAATTAAAACTTGACAGCAATATGACTTCACTGCGGTGAAACTGTTTTGCCACTCACCTGACAGATTATCTGGATTACTTTATGACAAGACTATACTCTCAGGAATCATTTCTATAGGTTGGATTACTTTATGTCTTGTCCTCTCCGGATTGTTAGTAAAGACCCTTTTTGTGTAGATATTTAAAACAACTAAGTAGGTGATGAAAACCTGAGTGCTTTCCAGAAGTTTGACCCAAACAGTGACCAGTTTTGGATGTTCGGTTTTGTTTTCATTCTCTCTGCCAATTTAGTGTTTCTGAGTAAAGGTACTGTCAGAATTCAAAGACAGGATGGAAATGAAAAGCAGGCACTGTGGCAATGGGAGTGCATTTGAACCGAACCCTTAACTGAGAGATTCATTTAGAAACCTTTGGTTCCTTAATAATGTAATTTTAACTTGGCTATTTCATCATACACATTGGTATTCTAAGGGTTCAAGGGTTCAAGTTGGCACAAGGCTTGATGCCAGATTATCATTTCTGTCAGCAGAAAATCAGAAAAGATCTTTTCTGCCTGTTCTCATCTGCCCACCCTTAGGGCTAGTAGATTTAGGGGCCAATACAAAAAGATGTTTATTTTTAAAATATTTTTTATAAGGGTAGCATCTGATGACTAGCTAACAGTACTGCTTAAGTCACTTATGATGTAAAATGGAATTAGAGTGCACACTCAAATGCTATGTGCTACCAAATTTTCGCACTGTTGTGCATTGAATTTCTGTTTTCTCACTCCTTGTTTGAAAACATGTGTTCACAATAGTTTGATACAGTTCCTGAAATAAAACTCCTACCTATTAATTTGATGTTTCTTTGAAGCTACTTCTGTCAAAGATGAATGAAATCTAGACCAGTTCCTCTCTAGCACTGTGCTTTTAAGTAGTGAGGCCATAGAAACAATACCTTGAATGACAAACCCATCACAAATCTTGCACACAGAGGCAGATTAAGGTTGATTGAAGCCCCAGGCCCAGAAGAAAATATTGGGCCCCTTAAAAAAAAGAGGGAGATAGGGAATATAAAAATACATGTTAACCATACTTTTAAATAAATAAAAATATTATGTACTATTAATGTTACAATTGCACATATGAAACCAAACTTGATGTCGTTAGAAAATGTATAAATTTGGGGGTTTGCAGGGTCCTTCAGAAGTCCGGGCCCAGGACGAATGCCCAGTGCGCCCACCGTTAAATCCACCTCTGCTTGCACAGTGAGTGCAATGATGGTAGTAAAGAATTTAGTAACTTCCATAAAGAAAAACTGAAGTAATTTTTTAGCACGGATCTTGTGTATAATTTCATGTCTGGCAGCAAGGACAAGTAAAATACACAACATTATAAATAATGGACCTTTAGGCCTCTCCTTAACAACCATTGTCAGGTATGCATTCATCTGGCTTTGCTGCTGCAGTTCTTGTAATCTAAGTGGCAGCCAGCTCCAAAATCGCTCGAGAAGGCTCCCTCAATCCCACTATTCATTACACAATCTCAGTAAGAGCCATTCCTAGTAATAATAGACTCTCTCAATACTTATCCCTCTGGAATTCTTAGCCTGTACACTTTTTCTTGTCTCCCCCATCTCTGGGCCCTGTTTTTATCCTCTTCCCTGTTCCTAGGATTTAAACAGCCACCAACCTTTAGGATTATTGTTCTCCCTCAATATTTCCTCCCTGCCAAGCCCTTACCAACCAACTTCCCAATAACTTCTCATACTTTTACCTTCCTTAAAAAATGAAAAACAGAAAACAAACACAAAATAAAACCTTTATGTATTTTTTTCTCTTTTTCTGACTTAACTATATTAATTTATTTCCTAGCTTCCTATCAAAGTGCCCTCTCTCTACTAAGAAAGTATGATGTGGTGACATCAACCTAAGTGGGTTCTCGTCCTGGCCTTGCATAGCTACTTATCTCTCTAAGTCCGTTTCTTGACTGTAATTAGAAGAAAGAGAGATCCTACCACATGCAGGTTATTCTACAAATTAAACATAATGCCCAAAACATGTACCTGTTACAAAGCCTGGCAGAGTTGGCATCAGGATCTATTATTAACACCATCTATTATTATTATCATCATTATTATTATTTCCACCATCCTTTCAAATGACAACTAGGGGTTCTTCCCATGTGTGTACTCATCCTCTTTTTCTCAGAATTCAGGATAAAATTAATTGAATACACTGTCACACTTAAAAGTATTACTCTATTCTGGTAACTGATTCTAGCATTGTGTGTTGTAAATAGATTCACCAAATATTTACTAAGCCTACCTCATTTGCATGAAATATTGGGGCCAATTCAAGTGCTCTGCTACAGACTATTTTTTTTTTAAGTTTCCATCTATTTGAAAGGGATAGAGAGAAGCATCAATTGGTTGCTCCACTTTTAGTTGTGTATTTATTGATTGCTTCTCACTGGTGCCCTGACCAGGGATAGAACACATGACCTCCGCAGGCCAGGACAACGCTTTATCTACTTAGCCACCCTCCCAGGGCCCTGCCTCTATTATTAAACATGAGAAACCTCAGGCCCAGAAACAAGAGACAATGCATGAATAAACCCAAAACTGTCTGTATTCAGGATGTTGATCCAAATCTTGTTCGCGACACCAAATTGCCAGGGCAGCCTCTGGGATTTGTTATCCTTGAAGAAAACACAAAGGGTTTTTGGAGCTACTAAAGCCTCCATGTTCCAGGTTTTTCTACAGTGGACTGGGATAATGCAGCCACCTCCTCTCACCTTGGGGATCTATCCTCCTAATCCATTCAACTCAGCCAAACTAGACATAGGTAAGAAACCTCTCCTTCCAGCATACTTGGTGACTACCTACACCGGACTTGTACGCGAAGGAAGTGGCTTTCCAGCGCAGCCACTTAGAGGATCTTGCAACTGCAAGCCTGCTGGGTAAGACAGGCAGCCAGCGTGCTAGCCCTGACTTGGCCCGCGGGCGGGTGGGGTGGGGCAGCGGCTCCCTGGGCGTGGCCTAGGGCCGGGGTGGGCGTGACCGGGGCCGCAAGGCGTGGCAGGGGCCAAGGACACAGCCCAGGGATCTGGGGGCAGGGAAGAGACCAACTAGAGTTAGTGGAATAGGAGGGGAGGGGGGATTCGGGAGCGGAGAGACGTTCGAGGTTCCGGAGGCTGGTCCTGCCGAAGGTCCGGGTGGAGAAGGCAGCGCTCGTCGAAAAGAGGGAAGTCCCCGGAACGGGCGCGGGAGCTGCGTGCCTGGTAGGAAGCGTGGCAGCCCAGCTCTGGGCGTTAATCCCTGCAGGGAGCCCGGCAGAGGTCCGCCCCGCGGAAGGCGTCTAAAAGCAGGCCTCTCCTGGGCGCGCTGCTGCCCTTACCCCAGCGCCCCCGGGAAGCTGTAGAGCGGGGAATCGTGAGGCTGAGCGAGGCTTTAGGAGGCCGACCTGGGTTTGGAGGCGTCTAAGGTCCCGAAGCCTGATCAGAGGCCGAAAGTCCGGCGCGGAGCGTGGCCGAGGGCCCGGCCTTGCGAACGCTCAGAGTTGCTCCACAGACGCTCCCTGTGGTCCTCGAGCAGCTGTGCTGGGGCAGCGGTTCTCTTCTGTGCGCCTTCTCCTTTAATAAGCTTTGAGATCATGCCTGGAAGCCTGGGGTCCCGGCCTTGCACTGTTTAACCGTCTAGTGGTTCTTGGATCATAAAGTTTTGCAAACACACTTAGGTGCGCTTTCCCTACTGATACGAGTATGGCATTTACAGCTGTTGTTCTGGGATATTTGGGAGGACACCTCAGGTGCAGTAACACCTCTAAGCGTTTCCAGATAAACACTTCTGCCCTTTGTTGAAACAAAAGTCCACTTGTACTTAACTCACCGCTGCAGCAGAGGAAGCTGTCAAGCATGTAGTCCTATCCTAAAGGATAATGGCACTCATTGTGCAGGAAGAACGGCAGTAAGAAAAGAACCCTCAAACTAATGACACCTACTTGTCCAGGTACATTTTATTTTACATAGACAGGAGAGGTCTACAGCAGTTACCCGTATGCCTTATGTAAGTCCAGAAATAATCAACCCTCTTCAAAGTTCACACTGCAAAGATCAGACAGCTTGCTATTGATAGCAAAGTAGTAACTTAATTTTAAAGAAGATAATTGGAATGCAGAATTCAAAAGATGCTACTTTATGAAATTATGTTTTAATTTGTGGAGGCTAGAGGTTGCTTTATTGCTATAAACTTTACTAAGATATGTGTAATATAGATATTTGGAATAAAATAGCAGGATACATTTTATTGCCATTCCACCCGGCAACCTCTGTCTGGGATCAATGCTCAGACCACTGGCTGCAGAGGGGAGGAGAGAGAGAAGGGGGAGAGGGAGAGGAAGAGAAGCAGATGGTTACTTCTCCTGTGTGCCCTGGCAAGGACTCAAATCCCAGAAGTTCATATGATGGCCCACCTTCCCACTGAGCCAACTGGCCAGGCCAGCCATTCCTTGGTCTTACAATCATAATAGAAATGCCCAATCCTATATTTTTGACAGTTAGTAAAAGCTAATCACCAGGGTTCATCTCTGAGCTCTGTGTGCTCTCATTTAATCCCGCACCATAGCTCCATGAGATATTCGCAGTTTAGAGTAGTGAGGTAAAGCACAGAGAAGTGAGGCCACACTGCTGGAGAGTTTAGAGAAAAACATCGTCTTTTTAACTCTGAAACCTGTACCCTTACCCCTTAGCCACCTGTACTTCGTTTTTCACAAGTCAGTAGGGCAGTGAGAAAGTTTGCTGGTTTAAAGAACTCTGGACCCATGTGTGCAGCCTAACCCTAGTTCCGGTTCCAGCTCCTGACTTTGTACAAGTTATTTATCTTCTCTAGAAAGGTCGTTGATCTCTATGTATTTTCCCGATCTAAAAATCTACAGATTTGTGCGAATAAGATTCTGCGTTTACTGATGAATGATATTGTTGGTCATATATGGTGTGGAAATTGCAGTGTGGGCAGGAAGGGTCAGTTGATTTATTCAGTTGATATGCATCGTGTCCCTGGGTAGCAGTGGGGCTTCCACAGAGAACAGGACAGGTGAGAGGGCCCCTTGGAGTTTACATTCTGGAAGGAGGCAGAGGGCCCTGAGAAAACAAAGAAGGAACAACAAACAAGTTAATTGTCAAACAGCTGCAAATTGTTAACAGGGGTGTGATAAACAAAAATGGGGTAGGGGAGCACATTGGTTATGGTGGTAAAAAGGAGGCCTCATCAAGATTTTCTTTTTAAATTTTTATTAATTTTAAGTTATTGTGTTAACATGGATTCAAGTGTCCCACTCAATATAACACCCTCACCCCCTCTCCTGTGTTCCCCATTACACCCCTTTTGCCCCTCTCCCTGTTTCCCCCCTTCCCTCTGGGATTTGCTGTCCTATTATCTACATCTCTGTGTTATATATTTATAATTTCACTAATTCCTTCACCTCCTCTGATCCCATCTCCTTATCCCTCTTCCCTCTGACAGCTGTCCCTCTGCTCCCTGTGACCCTGCCTCTGCCTTTATTCCATTCCTCAGTTTACTTTGTTCATTAGATTCCACATATAAGTGAGATCATATGATATTTGCCTTTCTGTGCCTGGCTTATTTCACTTAGCATAATGATCTACAGATCCATCTATGCCATCGCAAAAGGTAAGATTTCCTTCTTTGTCACAGCTGTGTAGTATTCCATTGTGTATATGTACCAAAGCTTTTTATTTCACTTGTCCACTGACGGACACTTGTCTGTTTCCAGATCTTGTCTATTGTAAACAATGCTTCAATAAACATGGGAGAGCGTATCTTCTTTTGAATCAGTGATTTGGTATTCTTGAGATATATTTCTAAAAGTGGGATACCTGGATCAAAAGGCAGTTCCATTTTTAATTCTTTGAGGAAACACCATATTGTTTTCCACAGTGGCTGCACCAGTCTGCATTCCCACCAGCAGTGCAGGAGGGTTCCCCTTTCTCCACACCCTCGCCAACACTTATTGTGTGTTGATTTGTTAATGAGCGCCATTCTGACAGGTGTGAAGTAGTATCTTATTGTGGTTTTAATTTACATTTCTGTGATGATCAGTGACATTGAACATTTTTTCATATGTCTATTGTCATCTGTATGTCTTCTTAGAGAAGTGTCTCTTCAGCTCTTTTACCCATTTTTTTCTTTTTTTTCTTTTTGGACAGACAGAGAGAGGGCTAAATAGGGACAGACAGACTGGAAGGGAGAGAGATGAGAAGCATCAGTTCTTTGTTGCGACACCTTAGTTATTCATTGATTGCTTTCTCATACGTGCCTTGACTGTGGGGCTACCGCAGACCAAGTAACCCCTTGCTCAAGCCAGCGACCTTGGGTCCGAGCTGGTGAGCTTTTACTCAAACCAGAGGAGTCTGTGCTCAAGCTGGCGACCTCAGGGTCTTGAACCTGGGTCCTCCGCATCCTAGTCCGACGCTCTATCCACTGTGCCACCACCTGGTCAGGCCTTTTGCCCCATTTTTTTAACTGGATTGTTTACCTTCTTGGTGTGGAGTTTTAGAAGTTCTTTATAAAATTTGGTTATTAACTTCTTATCAGATGTATCGGCAAATACATTTTCTGCTGTGCAAAAGCTTTCTAATTTGATATAGCCCCATTTGTTTAGCTTTTCCTTTATTTCACTTGCCCACGGAGATAAATTGTCAAAAATATTGCTACAGGAGATATTGAAGAGTTTACTGCCTATGTTTTCTTCTAAGATGTTTATGGTTTTGTTTTTTTTAAAGATGTTTATGGTTTTGTGACTTACACTTAAGTCTTTTATACATTTTCAGTGTATTTTTGTGAATGGTGTAAGTTGGTGGTCTAGTTTCATTTTTTGCATGAACCTGTCTAGTTTTCCCAATACCGCTTCATAAAGAGACTGTCTTTACTCTATTGTATGCTCTTTCCTCCTTTGTCAAACATCAATTGACCGTAAAGGCGTGGGTTTATTTCTTGGTTCTCTGTTCTGTTCCCAATGCCAGTACCAAGCTGCTTTGATTATTATGGCCTTGTCATATAACTTAATATCAGGAAGTATGATACCTCCCACTTTATTCTTTATTTTTAAGATTGCTGAGGCTATTTGTGTTCATTTTGGTTCCATATGAATTTTTAGAATAAATGTTCTAATTCTTTGAAGTATGCCATTGGTATTTTAATAGCAGTTGTATTGAATTTATAGATTGCTTTGGGTAATATAGCTATTTTAATGATGTTCACTCTTCCTCTCCATGAACACAGTATATGCTTCCACTTGTTTGTATCTTCTGTGATTTTTTTTCAATGTCTCATTATTTTTTGAGTACAAGTCTTTTTCCTCCTTGGTTAAATTTACTCCTAGGAACTTTATTTTTTTGTTGTTGTTGCAATAGTAAAGGGGGTTGTTTCCTTAATTTCTCTTTCAGACAGTTTATTGTTGGTTTATAAAAATGTCACTGAGCCTGACCAGGCAGTGGTGCAGTGGATAGACCATCGGACTGGGACACAGAGGACCCAGGTTAAAAATCCCAAGATCTCCAGCTTGAGCACAGGCTCACCAGCTTGAGTGTGAACTTATTGGCTTGAGCGTGGGATTGTAGACATGACCCCATAGTCTCTGGCTTGAGCCCAAAGGTCACCCAGCTTGAAGCCCAAAGTCACTGGCTTAAGCAAGGAGTCACTCACTCTGCTCTAGCCCCCCACACCACTCCCTATAAAGGCACATATGAGAAAGCAATCAATGAACAGCTAAGGTGCCACAACAAAGAATTGGTTCTTCTCATCTCTCCTTTCCTGTCTGTCTGTTCCTATCTGTCCCTCTCTCTGATTTTCTCTCTATCTCTGTCAAAAGAAAATGCCACTGATTTTTGAATATTAATTTTATATCCTGCCATCTTGCTAAATTCATTTATCAGGTCTTGTAGTTTCTTGACTGTGACTTTAGGGTTTTCTATGTACAGTATCATATCATCAGCAAATAATGTTAGTTTTACTTCTTCTTTTCCAATTTGGATGCCTTTTATTTCTTCTTCTTGTCTGAATGCTGTGGCTAGGACTTCCAGAACTATGTTGAGTAAGAGTGGTGAAAGGAGGCACCCCTCCCTGATTCCTGATCTTAAGGGGATTGCTTTTAATTTTTACCAATTGAGTATGATTTTGGTTGTGCGTTTGTCATAGATGACGTTTATTATGTTGAGGTATGTTCCCTGTATTCCCACTTTGCTGAAAGTTTGATCATAAATGGGTAGTGAATTTTATCAAATGCTTTTTCTACATCTATTGATATAATCATGTGATTTTTCTTCTTCCTTTTGTTTATGTCCTAAATAACATTGATTGATTTGCAAATATTGTACCAGCCTTGCTTCCTCGGAATAAATCCCACTTGATCATGATGTATGATTTTTTTTCATGTATTGCTGAATCCAGTTTGCTAATATTTTGTTGAGAACTTTAGCATCTATGTTTATCAGGGATATTGGCCTATAGTTTTCTTTCTTTGTAGTGCCTTTACTTGGTTTTGGAATGAGGATAATGCTTACATCATAAAAGGAGCTTGGAAGTCTTCCCTCCTCTTGAAATTTTTTAAATAGCTTGTGAAGGATAGGTGTTAGTTCTTTGAATGTTTGGTAAAATTTGCCTGTGAAGCCATCTGGTCCAGGACTTTTGTTTGCTGAGAGTTTTTTGATAACTGTTTCAATTTCATTTTTTATGATTGGTCTGTTTAGGTTTTCTGATTCTTCTAGATTGAGTTTTGGAAGATTGTATGTTTCTAGGAATTTACCTGTTTCACCTAGGTTGCCAATTTTTTGGCATATAGATCTTCATAGTATTTTCTTACAATTCTTTGCATTTCTGCAGTGTCAGTTGTTACTTTTCCACTCTCATTTCTAATTTTATTAATTTGAGTCCTCTCTCTTTATTTCTTGATGAGTTTGGTTAAAGGTTCATCAATCTTGTTTACCTTTTCAAAGAACCAGCTCTTGGTTTCAACCAAGACTTTCTTATTAGAAGGATGAGACAGATCTAGTGATGTTTATTCCTGCACTGAGGCCTACAAGGGCAAAAGAGGCAGGAAAGAATGGGGTGTGGTCTAGAAATTGCCGGAAGGTCTTTGTGGGTATATCTTGTGTGATTTGTTCCAGACAAAGTGTGAGACACAAGGTAGGACCATATCATGCAGGGATATTTGTATCCTGGTAAAGACCCCAGATTTTCATCTAATAGCAATGCGAATTTCTGAAGGGTGGTAGTCAGGGGAGTGACATTAATATGGCTGTGATGAAGGCCACATGAAAGGTGATGGTTGCTCAGGTTAGGGTAGTGGCAGTGGAGACAGACAGTGGAGCTTTTAAGTGTCACTTCATAGTGGGGCCTCCCTGACAACCCTATTTATGATGACATTCTGTCATCCTTAACAGCCTGGCATCCCTCGTTCTCCCACTCACTTTAGCTTTCCTTTTTATCTACTTTTTTCATGTGACATAGTATGTGATGTTTGTAAATTGTTACTTACTCCCTCCTATGGGAATTCAACTACAGGAGAGCAGGGTTTGCATGTTTTATGTACTATTATTTCTCTGGCACCTGATGTGGGCTCTTGATACATTTTGTTGCCTGAATGGATTTAATATATGGTTTGAGTTTGGATTTTGTAGAACTTGATGATGTTGTAGTCAAAGAAAAGGAGAAATCAAGGATGATTGTCAATACGCTGGCTTAGAAACTAGGTAGATATTGCTATTGATTAAGAAAAGGAAAGCTAGGACAAGAACAAGTTGGGAACTTGGCTAGGAGAGATCGAAAGTTCTATTTGCTACATATAAAGCTGTGGTGTGTGGATTAGTACACACTATTACTACATTAAAACAATTACCCTATGATTTAGCAGCTTAGAACAAGTGTGTTAACTAAGTTTCTGCAGGTGGTTCTGGCTTAGGCTGTCTCATGAGGTTACAGTCAGGCTGTCATCTGAGGCTGCAGTGCTCTCAAGGCTTGACTGGGGCTGTAAGGCCTGCTTTTGGCTTTTTCACATGGCTAATGACAGACTAGTTGGCTGTTGACCAGACACTTCAGTTTCCTGTTATAAGAGTGTCTCCACAGAGCTGTCTCTCCCAGAGTGAATGATCCAGGATGGAAAGAGAACCCAAGGAGGAAGCCACCATTTTTTTAGAACCTAATCTCCAGATAGGGCATATTATCACTTCTGCTGTATGGTCACATAGACCACCACTGATGCAGTGTGGAAGGGTGTGAATTCTGGGAGGGGTGGAATTGTTGGGGGCCACTGTAGAGGTACCTTACCACAAGGTATATGAGATGTCCAAAGGGAAATGTCATGTAGTCTGTTGTGTATATTTTACAGTAGCTACCTGAAAGATTTGGGCTGCAGATAATTATTTGGAAGTCATTTATCATGATATATGTTGAAATAGTTATGTTGGAAATGTACAAGAGGACCCAGGGAGATAACTAGATAGAGAGGGAAAGAGGACCCTGGACCAGTCCATAAGAGCGCGACGTTTAGAAGTCAGTAGAGAAGGAACCAGCAAAAGAAGACGGCCAGTGTGTGTGTGTGTGTGTGTGTGACCAGGATAGTGTGTATTCTGGGGGTGACTTAATCCAAAGGCAGTTCCCACCAAATAAGTTTCTCTTCCAAATGAGAGGCAGAAAATACTTTGAAATTGGCTGAAGTGAACAGATTTTTCTGTAAAAACTACAATTTAATATAACTTGAATTGTAAATAGTTAAATTTTGATCCAGAGAGAAGCAAAGAACAAGTACTTAGTGCCTCCTGGTCTGAGGCTTGGCCATAAACTCCCTGGGATTGTAGTAGTAGGTAAAAATACCTATGAAGGGCTTTTAGAGGTTGCTCTTAAAAATTAAGCTGGAAGAACAAAATAATGAACTGTATAGCATGGGAGAAGCTACTGACCTTGGAAAATATACATCTTTGCTTCCATATACTTTTGCAGTGTTTTTCAACTGCCGTTCTACAGACTGGTCTGTCAGAAATTTCATGCTGGTCCGCAAAAGAGTTAACCACCGTGATGTTGTATGAAGATTATAGACCCAATGATCCTAGTTGAATTTGCTTATGCTCAGGGTGATTTCTGCCTTAGCAGTCCCTGAAATGATTCTCCTCTTTTCACCAGTATCCAAGTGTAAAAGTTTGAAAACAACTTACTTAAAGCATATGTTACCTAAAACGTAGTAATGTGAGGAATTTTTCTCTTCAAATGTCTTAAATACACCCGTAACAATACAGTAACACAGCTGAGAATTCCTGATTAATTTCACTGTTGGTAAGAAGACCTGAGATGGTTCTTGAATATGTTTTCATACACAAAGTGTGGCCACCTTCCTCCATTTTCTTTAGCTGCTCTTTAGAATGTATTTTCAATAGTCCATATTTTTTTTAGACTTATTTAAAAGCAAACCCAAACAAACAACAACAGCAACCAAAAGAAAAATGTCTCTTTCTTAGACATCTCATCCTCACTTAAACATTAAAAAAAAAAGGAAAAAGAAAAATAAAATACCTATTTCCATCTGGCCACCTGGCACAAACTGACTCTTCGTAATTCTGTTTCATGAAAACAGTATTGGCTTGAGTAAAAATGCCTATGCCTGCTCAGCCTGGGAGTCATAAATGTTAACTATTTCTCTGTCCCCTCCCAACTAGGCATGGCTGTGTGACTTGCTTTGGTCAATCAAATATACTTAGAGTGACATGTGCTACAGGTGGAAGCATCAGTGAGAGGTTTGTTACACACTCTTTCCTTCTGCCAGAGTAACCACCAATTTTCTAGATTATGGCTGTTCTGTCAGTTTGGGTCATGGGATGAAGACTGAGCAGAGTTCCCCAGTCACTCTGTGTAAGACACATAGTGTGAGCTGAAAATAAATTTTGTATTTAGTCCCTGAGATTTGGAGATTTGCTTGTTAATGTAGCATACCCTAGCATATCCTAACTAATATACTCAGGTGTGGTCTAAGACACATGCCTGTGAAAATTACTGGTTTCCAGTTTGCCAGGCACCTTGGGAGCTTAAGAGGGCTGGTGGTCGAAGAGGCTTGCTCATATGATGAATGCTCCTCTTGCTGTTGGTGATGTAGCAGGCACACTTGTTTCCATAATGCTCAAATCATCTTCATGATTTCAATCAAAGGTAGCAAAAAATGACATTTAGATGTTTAATTACATTCTATAAGGGCGCTTAGTATTAAAGGGAAATTATACAAAGGTTCAGTGCCCAGAAGGGATAGGATAAGAACTAAGGCTCTGATTTTTATTTTGAAAAACACTATGGATATCTATATCTATATATAGATATAGATGATATACCTATAGATATAGATAGATAGGTATAGTTATGATCTATCTATATTTATCTATCATATATATATATATATATATGCATAATATTTTCAGCATCTTTCCAAGCTTTCCTATATAGAGGAATATTCACATGCTCATTGTTAAGAGACAATTCTTCTCAGATGTAGTTATCAATGGATGCATTTCAGAAATTGTTTTGTCATCAAAAGACATTTGAAATGAATTATCCATAGTAACCATCAATTAATTTTTTTAAAACAGCTTCAGAAAGTATTTTAAATGTGGTTTCCTGGCTACCTGATTTTGGACTTAAGGGTATCAGACCTAGGTTTTGCTCCCAAACGCCCTGGAGGCGATGCATTCACTCTTTTAGTCTGACTTAAACAGAAGTGAAGCAGGGAGCATTTAGCTGTGGGCAGAGCCGTGCTGCCTTCCTAGGGATGTTGGCTATAAATCCACTCTCCCTAGAGGTTAACAATCAAAGTTCTCCCCCTCTCTCACTCACACGAGTGATATGATGATGATAAATTGCTTGGATATGACTGCCCCAAGCACTAGTATGATGAATTATGTTGTTCAGGGCATGGCCAGAGATTCTCCATTGTCAGTCCGCAGCCCTGAAAATTAGCAGTATTCATAAGTAGCTTTCTGCCAATTGTGGTCTCCGCTGTGCATAGTAAATTCTGTTTTTACCCATCGTGGTTCTTAGTTCTTAATCATCCCCTGTGTTCCCTTTAATTCACTTAGCTAAACAATCTTTTGGGTTTTGTTTCCCTATTCACTAAAAAGGTGGGGTGTTTTCACAGTTGTTATCAGTAAACACTGAATCTTTCTTCATAGAAACTGTTAAAATAGTCATTATTAGTCCTTTTCACTAAATCCAGAGTAATAACAGTTTATCTTGCAGTAGCTTAATTGGGTAATTATTTCGTGTTTGAAAGGCATTTTGGAGAGAATACTGGTAAATACTGTTGTTAATTTAATGTTCCTTTGTGCAATTGAAAGTCCACTGCAATCACAAAATTCTTAGTATTACTGTGCCTACTACGATTTCTTTCTTAATATAGCTTATTATTTTCAAAATTATGTATGTATTGATTTCTGAAATATTTAAAATATTTTTATAACCTTTGAAGATCATCATATTTATAGTGTTACATTTCTATGTCTTACCTACTACCTTTCTTATATATCTGAAAAGTTAAATGTTATCAGTCTTAGGCTCTAAACTTTGGAGGAAATATAAAGTGGGGGCCCCAGTTCAGGAGTATCTCACAGTACACAGCTTCTGCAGATGTGCTTTATCGAATCTGCTGAACTTTTCAGCAAGCTTTTCTATTAGGCCCTGACAAATAACAGCAATAGTAATTTATTTACTCTGCGCCCACACACTGAGCTGTCACCTCATTGTCATCAAAATTTGTCAAAAAGGGTTACATTATAATGCATATGGCCAGCCAGCCCTTTTGACAAATTTTCTACTTACCTTAAGAACACAGAGCCTACAGGTATAGTTAAAGGCCACTCTGTAGCTTGAATTGGACAAGTTCTATTACTGATTTTACTACTTTGTTTGGGCTGCTGTAAAAATAAGCTGGGGACTTAAACAACAGAAATTAATTTTTTCATAATTTTGGAGGCTAGAAGTCCAAGATCAAGGTGTTGGTAGATTTAATTTCTTATGAAGCCCCTCTTTTTGGCTTGCAGATGACCTCCTCCTCCCTGTGTCCTCACATGGTCTTTTCTTTATGTTCTAGCCCCTTACTATAACTACACAGAATACTCATGTTGGATTAGGACCTACCCTAACAATGCCATTTAAATGCAATAACCTCTTTAAAGATTCTATCTCTGAATAGTCATAGTCTGAGGTTCTGGAGGTTAGGGGTTCATTATATGAATTTGGGGGGGGATTCACAATTCAGCCCTTAATAATAATGGTCTCTGGAAAGTACCATTTTATTTTTTAATTTATTGATTTCTGTGAGCTTTGAAGGAGAAGAGAGAGACAGAAACATTGAGCTGTATTGTTGAAGCTGGGTAATGGAGACAGTTCATTATACAACTGCCTCTAGTTTGTAAACTTTTGAAAATATCTGTATTAAAAATTTTAGTAAAATAAAATTTTAAAAAAGAAGAAATATGCCTGACTTATGGTTGCACAGTGGAGAGAACATTTGAGCTGGAATGCTGGGGACCCGTTTGAAACCCCTGGCTTGCCTGGTCAAGGCGCACACAAGAAACAACTGCAAGTTGATGCTTTCCGTCCTCCTCCCCCCTGCCCTTTTCTCTCTCCCTCTCATCTCTGTAAAATCAGTAAATAAAATCTTTAAAAAAAGAAATAAAATGAAATATTTATTCTCCTTTTATGCATAAGACACATGTAAGTAGAATGTGGTTTTACTATCAATCGCTCCATAGGAAAGTATTGTAGAAAATGCTATAAGAGTAGAAAATGCTATAAGAGTAGAAAATGCTATAAGAGCATCTTTGCTAGTTTTTTGGGGGGCTTTTTTTGCATCTTTGCTAGTTTTGACCTAGATTGTTTGACACGTTCTATTACTCCTTGGCATATGGTATGTCTATCACATCATGGGTCAGTGACTTTCTACCACTTACTGAGTTGCCCAGGCTGCATTGTCTCCATGTTCAGTGTTTTACTTCAGAAACCTTCCATGTGCCACTGTACAAATCCCTTTAACACAGAAATTCAACAGGCCACTTGCTTCCAAGGTACTATGCCTGGTTTATGCCTTCTGCAACATACTTTCTAGACAAATATCCTTCGTTGTTTCAGGAGGATCTTTATAAGAGGACACTAGGCAAGAAAAATGGCTGAGTGTATAATAGTACGTTACTCCAAAGCCCTGTCCCTGCATGGCACTGCCTGTGCCTATCCAAGTTTTCCCAGCTTCCACAGGTAGGCTTTGGAACTATCCTGCACCTCACCTGTGGGTTTCACTCACTTTTCCTAATAAGTCTAAGGCCTGACATCCATTCCCTTGTGACTGTGTTGCTTTGAACTTGCCCCAGTATAATTCAGAAAATTACATCTTGAAGTTGGTCCTCTTTCTCCCTTGTAACTAAATATTTTAGAGTAGCTCTGTGCATAAGTAATCAATAATCTGCCCTTTTAAGTGCTGACATTACTGATACTTATATTTTATAGCCATATTTCACCTGGAGAGGGGGAAGGTTCTTGAAATTCAAGTCGCAGTGCCCCTTCTGACCTTCTTCATTAGTCCCAGGTACTGTCTTTTAATTTTTTGTCAGTGTATAAAGATCATAATATTTCAAGCTAAGAGATCCAAAGTTAAAATACTCTCCATGACCCTGGCCAAGTAGCTTAGTTGGTTAGAGCATTATGCTGATACACCAAGGTTGTGGGTTCAATCCCAGATCTGGGCACATAAAAGAATCAACTAATGCATGTATCAATAAGTGGAACACAAATTGATGTTCCTCTTTCTTTCTCTCATACTCTCTAAAATCAATCAATAAAAATTTATATAAAATAAAATGATCTTCATGAAGATTCACTTTGGTTCCATATATTCTTGTCTAGTGAATTTCATTTAACTATAAGATTTAAAATACATAAAAAGAATATAGCTAATTTCTAGCAGTCAGGATACTTCGTGGACTTTTGCTGCTACTTATTCTTACTAGTGAGGTAAAAGGATTAATTTCTAAATTCCTTTGCTTTTTGATAGAACAAATCAGGATTATAAAACATTTTCTATAAGGCACTTTAATAGTACATTATATAGGGAATAAGCATTATTTTTGTGAACGTGTTTTCATTTTTTTATTTTTATTTTTGTATTAATAATACCTTGACTAAAATATGTCTTAAGTAATTAATTGTCTATAACGTAGTGATTTTACAACATTAGCATTAAAGGACAGTTTCTTTATATATTGTTTCTATACAAAGAATCATGTCTTAGACTTTAGAGTTTTATTCTTTTAACACTAGAAAGCTTACTAAGTGGCTGAACTATGTTTGAACTTAATGCTTCTATCCCTGTTCTTTACTGCCTACAATAGTATATTTAAGTTTTAACATCTGCATCAATAATAGAATTAATAAAAATGTCTCAGATTTTTTAAAAAAGGTATGAAATAAAAATTGAATAATAGTTTTCTCTGCCTAATTAGAAATCAAGATTATCTTTCTGATGAATTAGGGGGATATTGCCCTCAGAAGAAGAGTTAGTTCTTTAATAGGCCAGAAAAAAATAAATGTGTTTCATGACATCAAAGACATGTTAAATGCCATTTAATTTTCATAAACTCAATACAATATTCATCAGAATGAATGAATTTGTTATTAATATTCATCAAACTTATCAAATTTGATTCACTCTCATATCATCTTTGAGAGTGTTTGCTATACCTAGGCACTCCCTTTATTACTAATTACTTAATATTTTTCTTCAGACCTGCCCATTGTTTTAACACAGCCTCACCCTAAGTAATAATATCCATGAAATCACAGGCTTATAACATTTATTGCTTTTTTCCCAAAATGCATAAAAATAAATAAATACTTGTTTAAACATTTTTAAATACCTATATATCACCTAAAATAAGTTTGAACCACCCATGGGGTATATATCGCACTTACTAAAAACACGCAAAAACCAAGCAGATTTTTGGTTTTTGTATTTCACACCATCCATGAAAGAACCAAATAATCTTTGACTGTAAAGTTGGCCCAAAACAATTTTCAGAATGGTTTCTGTACTTGCACTGTGATAATTAGGAGCTGTTAAAACTGTATATGTGTGTATATATGTACACACACACAAACATACACATCCACATAGATAATGTATTTTTCTAGCTGTTATTTGAGAAATAGCCAAGAGTTTTCAGTTCCTTACAGAGTCAACATCATTTACTTGAGAGCTAATCAAGCCACCCTTATTTTATACTGTTTTACTCTTATTCACAAGTAGTCTAAAAAGTGATACTAAATAAGTAAAAATCTGGAGCTCCTGGTTATTTTTATTTCATTTATCTGTTATTAATAATTGGGGGTTTAGAGTAAATACTGTAATATGGTTTGTTAGAGTTTTGCTTGCCCTGATGGAAGATCAGAAAAAGAATTCACATAAAGAAAGATATCAATAGATTTCACAATCCTTGTAGAGGAACATTCTGCGTAGCCTGACCTGTGGTGGCACAGTGGATAAAGCGTCGACCTGGGAACACTGAGGTTGCCAGTTCAAAGCCCTGCACTGGTCTGGTCAAGGCACATATGGGAGTTGATGCTTCCAGCTCCTCCCCCCTTTCTCTCTCTCTCTCTCTGTATCTCCTCTCTAAAATGAATAAAATAAAATAAAAAAAAGAGAAACATTCTGAGTGATTTTCTATGACGTGGATGTCCCCGTTCAGTTAACATCTAAACAAGGTGAGCTAATGGACGAGCTGCTGCCAAGGTGGTTCTGAGGTCGCTTAATGCCTCTTCATGTGGAGCTGTAGAACCTGCATCTGGAAGTAACTTTAGAATTCACCTTGTTTAACTCCTTTTTATTAGTGAAAAGACAGGCCCACAGAATAGGTAATTTGCCCAATGACACACTTTAAGCAAATCAACTTTTTGGTCGTGTGTGTGTGTGTGTGTGTGTGTGTGTGTGTGTGTGTAGTTAAAATTCTAGCTTTTCCTCCTCTTATGCAAATAATATGTTCATAAGAGCATTATGTTGTCCCATCTGTGTACATTCTTCTATTTTTGAAATATAGTAAGTTAACACTAATTTTTGGTGGCACTCAAGATGTTTTAGTTTCTGATTAGTGTTTGTAGCAAATAAAAAATTAACCTATTGAATATTATTGGCAATGATGTTTGTTGCCTTTAATATATTTGAATAAAAGAGAAAAACTGATAAATAGTGTCCAGATTTATTTTACATAATAAATAAAATTTATGTACATATGGTCAGTACACTTGGATTCAAACATCCCAATTTTTTATTTTTAATCAATATCTAATAACAGAACAAATAATAATCAAATATATTAAAAGTAAGTTTTAATATGAATGCATAATGAAAAATTTATTAAATGAATTACTGTGAAGAATAGACTAAGAAGTGAGAATTATTATTATTATTATTATTATTATTATTAGCGAGCGAGAGAGAGACAAACACCTTAGACAAACAGGAAGAGAGAGAGATGAGAAGCATTAACTCATAGTTGCATCACTTTAGTTGTTCATTGATTGATTCTTATATGTTCCTTGACCGGTTGGCTCCAGCTGAACTAGTGACCCCTTGCTCAAGCCAGCGACCTTGGGCTTCAAGCCAATGACCTTTGGGTTTTAAGCAAGTGACCGTGGGATCATGTCACTTAAGCCAGTGACCTTGTGCTCAAGCTAGTCAGCTTGTGCTCAAGCCAGTGGGGTTTCTAACCTGGGACCCCAGCATCCCAGGCTGATACTCTGTCCGCTGTGCCACCACTGGTCAGGCATGACATATTTTTATTATTACTAATTGAATTTATTGGGATGGTATTAGTTCACAAAACCAGTTTCCAAGTGTACAACTCATGAAACACCATCTGCATACCGAATGGTGCCCCTTCCATCCCAAGCAAGTTTCTTTTTGTCCTCATTTCCCCCTTTGCCCTCCTCCACCTTGCACCCACTCCCCTTTCCCTCTCCCTATTGCCACACTGTTGTCTGTGTCTGTGTGTTACATGTATATGTTGTTTTGGTTAATTTCTTTACCTTCTTTAATCCAGTTCTTTCACTCTCCCCCTCTGACTACTGTTCATCTGTTTCCTGTGGTCCTGCCTCTGTTTCTATTTTGTTCATCAGTTTATTGTGTTCATTACATTCCACATATATGTGAGATTACATAGTATTTGTCTTTCTCTGAGTGGCTTATTTCACTTAGTGTAAGAAAGTATTTTACTCCAGGTCCATCCACGCTGTGGCAAAAGTAACATTTCCTTTTATTGTATGGCCTCATAGTGTTCAATTGTGTAAATGTATCAGTTTTTTTATTCACTCATTCACTGATGAGCACTTGGGCTGTTTCCAGATCTTGGCTATTGTAAATAATGCTGCAATGAACATGGGTGTGCATATAGTCTTTTGAATTAGTGTTTCACAGTTCTTTGAATGTATTCCCCAAAGTAGGATCACTGGGTCAAAAAGCAGATCCATTTTTAATTTTTTGAGGAAATGCCATATTGTTTTTCACAGTAACTGCACAAGTCTGCATTCCCACCAGCAGTGCACAAGAATTCCCCTTTCTCTACATCCTTGCCAGCACTTATTGTTTGTTGATTTGTTGATGAAAGCCATTCTGACAGGTGTGAGGTGATATCTCATTGTGGTTTTAATTTGCATCTCTCTGATGATTAGTGATATTGAACATTTTTTCATATGTCTGTTGGCCATCTGTATGTCCTTTTTGGAGAAGTGTCTATTCAGGTCCTTTGCCTGTTTTTTAATTGGATTGTTTGACTTCGTGGTGTTGAGTTTTATAAGTTCTTTATGAATTTTAGATATTAACTGCATATCAGCTGTATCAGCAAATATATTCTCTCATTCATTGTTTTTTTTTTAATTTTGTTAATGGGTTTTTGTTTTTTGGTTTGTTTTGCTATGCAAAAGCTTCTTAATTTGATGTAGTCCCATTTGTTTACTTTTTCCTTTGTTTCACTTGCCCAAAAAGATATATTGGCAAAAATATTGTTACAAGAGATGTCTAAGATCTTACCACCTATGTTTTCTTCTAGGATTTTTATGGTTTCATGACTTACATTTAAATCTTTATCCATTTTGAGTTTATTCTTGTATATGGTGTATGTTGGTGGTCTAGATTCAATTTTTTGGTATATATCTGTCCAATTTTCCCAATACCATTTATTAAAGAGTCTGTCTTTACTCCATTGTATACTCTTGCCTCCTTTGTCAAATATCAATTGACCATAAAGGCATGGGTTTATTTCTGGGTTCTCTGTTCTGTTCCATTGATCTGTGTGCCTGTTCTCATGCCAGTACCAAGCTGCTGTTTTGATTACAATGTCCTTGTAGTATAATTTGATATCAGGAAGTGTGATACCTCCCACTTTGTTCTTCTTTCTCAAGACCGCTGAGGAGCTTTGAGGTCTTTCTCAGTTCCTTATAAACTTTTGGAGTATTTGTTCTAGATCTGTGAAATACACTACTGATCATTTAATAGAAATTGCATTGAATTTACAGCTGTCTTTTGGCAGTACAGACACTTAAATAATGTTAATTCTTCCAATCCATGAAGACAGTATATATTTCCACTTATTTGTATCATCCTCGGTTTAATTTCATGGGATATCTAAACGAATTCAAGGAAGAAGGTAGCAAGCGCTGCAGACATTACCTGTGAAATTTAAAAATAACTTCTAAAAGAAAGACAGCTCATTTTGTTTTTGTAATTAAGTTTATGTTGCTCTATAGCTTGTTGGTAAAAGCTTTGAGAACTTAGAGGGCATATCTTTATCCTCATCATATTACAATTTAAAGCGTATTATTACTTTTTTTAGGAAACTGAGCCATGGCACAGTTCTTAGATCTCCAGGCACACACAAGTTGAGAAAGGGGAATTACCCCTCAGGGTGCACTGATTTGCCATAACCAAGAAGGCAAGCATGTCTTTAATAATTCCAGAGACATTGCCCCTTGTTAATTCCTCTGCTGTGCGTACCTTGTGGGTTAGGATAATTCCTTTGCCATTCTCTTGTGGTGTCTTCAAAGAGAATAAGCCCTCTCTGGAGGCCCCTCAAATAAACACAATGCCCTGTCAGTCTCAGCAGTGTGTGTCTTTTGTCACAGACTCAACATAGTCATTTTGCACCGGGGAGTCAAACCAGAGAGAGTTTTCGGGGCTGGGGAGTACTTTTCTGACCTGGAGTTTCTTTTCTCTGGCCCTGCATCTGATGCTTTCAGAGAACGTCTCTGCCCATTCTTCTCCAGGCAGTAAGGAATAGGTCCAGCTTCCACTCCCTGCACCGAAAGTGGTGGAGATCCTGCAGGAAGGTTTCCTGCCCATAACCTGTCTTCTTGTTTTCTTTGGGGTGGAACTGGGGTGGTGTTCACTACCAGTACCTTTGGTGGCATTCCTTCTTTCCAGAATTAGTGAGTGAATGCTGATGTGAACCCTGAAAGCACACGCTCCATTTCTGCCCCTCGGTCTTTATGTTTAATATGTTTAACCCTTTAGTCATTTATCAAACATTCTGTCTTCATGAAAAGTTTGTTCCATTTCTCTTACATCTGCGTAATGTTATGTCATAGAGCTTTGTTTATCCTAAGAGTCTTAATTGCATTTATGTATATGGTGTGCCTGTACCATTTGTTGTAAACCAGATTAAATTATAAACTCCTTGCAGACAGAGGCTATGTCTGCTTTTTCTTTCAGTAACACAGAGAGGTCCTGCCCTAATTTATTACCTTGCTGTGAGTTGTAAACCAATAAACAAAAAGGAAAACCAACCCAAACAGGAAATTTACCTCTTTTAAAGGGCATCTATTCAATTAAGGGCAATGTGGTGAACCTGCTGACAAAATGCACAGATCTTTTGAGAAGTGAGATACTTTATTGTTGAGTACCACTTTTTTTTAAGTTTTCATATCATAACAACATGGCTCCATCATAATTAATCTTGTATGGTAGTGCAGTGACAATGAGCAATGAGATGATTTCTCTGGAGAATCTATGCTAATACTATTAAAATGCTCTCTTACAATGTCAACATGATTGCAGTGGAAGCATATGGGGCCTGTGCTGTGATTATGGTATTATGGTGATGGGTGATTACCATAGGAAACTACTAATTTAACTCTGCAGGGACCTGCATTATGAAACCATTATAACATGAGAATATAATGACACAATAACTTGGATACACTTTTGTGATGTGAAAACTAAAAGCTAATTGGAATGCAAGTAGTATTACCATTAAATTGTAATTAAACACCAAAAGCAATACTTGTTTAAATGTAAGACGGAGACATGCAATCCAGCAATAAAAACTGTGGGGAAAGAACACATGCCAGATGTAAGCTGCGGAATGGGGAGAAACCGTTTACAGCTCTGTCCTTTCTTTCTAGGCGTGAAAGCTCATGTGCGGTGGCCTCCCCGGGCTTTGTCCCTCTCTGCTGGTCCAGCAGCCAAAACCAGCAGCAGGACACTAGGTCCTCGGACCCAACTCCCATCTCCAGCCCTGCCACCTCTTAGCAGTTCAAGTCTCCTTATTCCATTGTCAAAGTGGGCATGATTGAATCTTGCCTCCCACAAACCTAAAGCAAATTATTTTTCTCATGAAAAGTAAACTTTTCAAAAAATATAACAAAATCAATCCATATCCCAAGTTAGAGAAAACAAGCACAAAGGAGAAAAAAAATAGAATTAACCCCTTAGAAATGACTTGTGTGAGCAAGCAACTCTGGATATTTCTTTCAGACTCTTCTCTTACTCAAGTGAACCAGTTGCTAAGTTTTTCTTTGGTTTTTAAGGGTCAGCTGAAATCGGAAGGTTTTACATGTCGCCCGGGACACTATGTTTTCCTACCAGGGAATAGTATTTCACAGTTTCTGTCATATTATATGTTTCAGATTCTGTTAGAAAAACCACACATAGTTCATAAACTTTCTCTCTGTTTAGGAATAAATGGTGGATTTGTGAAATTACAGAGTTCTAGTTTGTTCTCAATTGATACCGGTGATTACTATAGAACTTAGGTCAACATAAAGACAGGTTATGAAAAACTAGGAAAATTTAAGAGTGATTAAACTTGTTAGTATACCCTGCATTAATTAGCTTGTTCAGATATTATAAGGATGCACAATAGCTAATAGAAACTTCCTTCTAATTATAACTGAGAGTGGTTTTTAGTCCTTGTTTTAAATATAGTAAAGATCGGTTGTTTTATTATTAAGTATGTAGTTCTTACTTAGATGTGCTGTATGCTTTAGAGTTATTTTTATTACCTCTTCTTGCAACAACCTATTTAAGATGGGAAGTCTAAATGACTTGAGTCCTTATTTTTGTAATTAGGAAAAGGAAAGCGCAGTGATATTAAACGGCTCACTTCACGTTCCCCATTTAACAGTGGGGGTGGCATTAGCTTTCTGGTCCTAGAGGATCATAGCTTCTTCAGGCCCAGGAGTGATCCTACCTCTGAACAGTACCTCCACATTAGTAGACAGTAGACAGGGATAACTTATGTTATGTTTATAATCAATATCTCCACGGTTAAATACAAGAAACACTTGCCTGACAAATTGGGAATCTGGGTTCTAGTCTGAGCTACATGACCTTCACAAGATCAAGGACTCAGTGTTCACATCTAAAAATGAAGTCATTGAATTAAATGATCTACCTCCAAAGTCTCTTTCAGCTCAAAAATTCTGAGCTTAAATAGCATTTAACATAAATTGAAACTTACATATTTTAATGACACAGGTATTATTCATATTCATATCTAATAAATATATTTATTTCACCTACTTTAAAACCATCTAAATTCAAAACCATACCTTATTTAGATGCATTTAATAATTTGATGTGTTTTAGCAGATTTGTAATTTAATTTTTAAATGTCCTTTTTTAATTTAGGAAATTGGTTTGAATTATTAAAGTTGCAGATGTCAGTCTAATCCAAAGAAGAGATTGAAATTATACTCTTTTGGTGTACCTGCAATATTGTGAAAATACATTTAGAACTACAATGAGAGGAAACTTTTGCATAATGTACAAGTATACAGATCAACAGTTATGTTGAATAATATTTAAAATATGTGCTTTCTGTGAATTCTTAGGAAGCAGGTGATAGCAATGATTAGGATACCAATTTATAGTGCCAGACAAGTCTTTCTAACTCATTTAGGGCACCTTATTTTTCATCAGGATATATATAAACAATCACATCTTCTTTATATTTAAATGCATATATGTGACAAGGTATTAATTAAAAATTTATTTTGCTTTAGGGAATTCCCCCAATTTGTATGACTTTTTAACCTAGAGAGTTTAGAATTCCATTAGCACATTATTATTATTATTAACATCATTATTATTATTTTTCATCTCAGATAGGGAAAGAGTGGTGATCACTCTGCGCCACATGTTATTACAAATTTGCTCTTGATCCCATTGTAATAAATCAGTTTTCAGGAGTGAAAATAAGCTGTTTGTTACTTTACTTTTAGGATGAGGCAAAATATATTATCTTGCCTTCTTTTCTAGACCCAGTAATAAAAATGATCTTAAAACAAATTTTCTCAAACCTGAGGATACACAAAGTCTCAACAAAATTCTTGATTTTGTATTTTCATTTTTATGATTAAATAATTTTAAGCATGTTTTGAATCACTATAACCACCTGACAACCAAATATTGCCATAGGATTTTATTATTTGAATCTTTATTTGTTTTTCAGACATGTGATATGAAATTATTGCTTAAAATAACAGTACTTATCCTTTTTTTTAAGTGAGAGGAGGGGAGACAGTGAGACAGACTCCTGCATGCACCCCGACTGGGATCTACCTGGCAACCACCATGTGGGGTTGATGCTCGAATCAGCCGAGCTATCCTCAGTGCTCAGGGCTGATGCTCCAACCAACTGAGCCACTGGCTGCGAGAGGGGAAGAGGGAGAGAAGCAGATGGTCGCTTCTCCTGTGTGCCCTGACTGGGAATTGAACCTGGGACATCCGAAAGCTGGGCTGACGCTCTATCCACTGGGCAAACTGGCCAGGACCTGTATTCATCATCGTTATGAATTTTTTTCACACTGGGATCTCTGTTTTCCTGGGAGCTATGAGTGCATTTTCCAAAATATCAGGAGATGCCCTTTCGTTTTCTTTATAAGAAGTAGAGTTGGTTTATCAACTAGATCATCTGTGTAACTGCACATATGTTTGTTTTTCAGAGGCTGAATTTAGAGTCTGTACCACTGTCCAAAGGGTAGAACTGGTTCAGTTTTCTACTCTTTTTCATTTTGTCTAGCCCTGCAATTTGTACTGTCTTCAACATAACCAACTCTACTCTTAGTATGACCTCCTTAAGACCGGTGCCCATTCCTGCTCTTGAGCTGAGGGGAGCATGGGGCTATAGGGAAGGGAGCTGTGGAGAGAGGTCAGCCATGCCCCAAGGAACCAGTCAGTCAGAGATTTTGCATCATGCCAAATAGGGGCTCTTTTGCAAGAAAAGGGTGATAGTTGTATTCTTTGTTGTACATTTTAGGTGTCCATTAATAAGAGTTGGTCAACTTTCAACAGAGAAACCTCAGAGATTATGGATTTTATACTATTTTTTAAGGTCTCCCAAAAGGATGCTTACATAGCTTAGAGCAGTGTGTTCTGCCTTCAGTGAAAATGGAAGATAGTCCATCATCATTGTCTGAATAATAACACCATTTCTCATTGGTGAAAGAGGGACAATAATAATAAAAGTGGACTTCACCCTATGTGCTATGGTCCTGTCTTCTACTTGGATACTTTTCTATGACTCACCTTCTGCTGATCCCTTGCTTACTTCACAAGGACATTAGAGAATTTAATTAAAGTATGTAGGATGTCTTAAGCTCTTCAGAGAAACTCACAGCATTCTTATTGCAGATAATACTTTTAAATTCCATAATCTTTTGAAGGTAATGAAACCAGCAATACAGGAAGCCGGGGCTTTGATACAGTTAGTGTTTTATGAGGACACATTCATACCGTGTTGTATTAATAGTGGTCATCACCAGGATTTTGAGAGTTCAGAGTTCAATTACTGTGAACTTCCTTAATTGTTGTAAATATTTTTATTTAATTTCCCAATCAATAAATAACACATTCAAGAGATCAATAAATCTTCAAGTCATGCTGATTTTAGTCAACTTTTAAGACTTCTCAATTTTATTTTCAAGCGCTGATAATGGAAAGTACTTTTGTAGAGCTATCATTGTAATACTTTTGTAATTCTCAGCAGAAAAGAGAGAGCAGTCTCTTTCAGACTTCCTTTGCCCTGAAATGTGCTCTTACTCTTAAGTTCCCTGAAGACAATGAAAAGTACTTGAGTTTCCTAACTCATCCCCTGACCTCCTGTCTCCAGCATTCAGCCTGCACTCATACTGCCCATTGAATTACTATCATGCTAATACAGAGCTCGTCCTCCAACGCTAGCCCCTGCATCAGTATTTTCCACTCTAGACATACAGAACAATGTGTATATGAGCCTTCACAAACTGCTTATAGATTCTGAAACATGCTCTTCATTGTTCATGCCATCAGAATGCCTCCTTATGGAAATCTTCATATTCCATGGCCTAGCCTAAACACCTCCAGGAAGCCTTCCCAGTCCCTCCAGTTTTGGTGAATGTTGTCCAGATGCCAGTCCCCAGAGCAATTGCTTTATACCTCTTTTCTAACATTTACTGTACTGTGATTTATATCATAAGTGTCCCACTAACATATAAAAGATATCAGTCCTGCATTTAGTGTTCACCATGTGCCAAGCACTGTGTTGGGGCTCTTCTGCTTCTTATGGCAAGACTTTCTTTTTCATCTTTGTTTCCCATAGTATCTCTCTTTGCACATAGCGGATCCTCTGCAAACATCTGCCACATTGAATTAAAATGTATTCAGGTAAAACATGTGGATGCCTGAAAAACAGATTTCTTTCTTTTTCTTTATTTTTGTTTTTAAAGATTTTATTTACTCATTTTAGAAAAATGGAGGAGGGAGTTATGGGAAGTACCAAGTCATAGTTGCTTCCCATGTGTGCCTTGACCAGGCAAGCTTAAGGTTTCAAACCAGCAACCTCAGCATTCCAGGTTAGTGCTTTTTCCACTGTGCCACCACATGTCAGACTGGAAAGCAGATTTTTTTTCTGTTGCCTTACTGTGTTCTGAAACTTTAAGGCTCATGCTATCCTCTCAAACCTGTAAATCAAAGCAGCTTTTCAAGGAGAATAATTATAACTGATTATGAGCCTATAAAGAGGCCATGATGCTCATGAAACATCAGGTCTGGTTTGGCTGGAAGTAGTTATCAGTATGTAACTAAAGGCTGGACAGAACGAAAATTGTTTCTTGGTTGAACAGACACTAATTGAACATGTGCTTTCTTGCCAACTGGTAACAGAGCTCAGAGTTTGCTCTTATTTCTCCGCATGTGGAATGGAATTAAAGTGGTTATCAGAACAAGAGCTAGTTATATGTGCGACCTTCCTTTGCATCAAGCATGGATGGCATTTCTCATTCAGGTGTCCAGGGAGGCAGCAATCATACTTGGAAGTCACAAGAACACGACAAGGAGGGCTAGAATCAGGCTGGAAGGGATCTCCTCGCAGTGATTCACAGCTGTCTCTCTGTGTGATTGCCACTTTTTACACCAAAGAGGGTATGCCTGACAATTCAGAAGCATGGATGTGGCACTGTTTCTCTTTAACTCTGAATTAGTTAACAGGATAGTAAAAGTCGAGACTTTTCAGAGACTGTACCGTGTGACTTCAAAGTAAGGAACCTGAGATGATTTTGTGGGAAAAACCTTTTAGATAGATAGTAATCCATGCAACTGAAATGCTCTCTGTGAGTCAAGGAACATGGTTTGAAAATGAAACTGCCATAAAAGAAATTAGTGTGGGTGGTCTCTACACTTAAAAAAAATTAACCTGAGAGCCATTATCCAGTATTACTCATAAAGAAACGACTCCTGACATGAATCACCTGCAGTAATTGTCCTAAGTATTTTTAGTTTTCTGATTTATAATTGGCTTTACCAATTCAGAAAGGAAATCACCTTGAAGATAGTCACTTGCTGTTGTTTTTCTATCCTTAGGAGTCTTGCTGTTATGGAAAGGAAAGTTAAAAGAAATTAAAATCATAGGTATTCCTATGTAGTATTGTGTTGGGTGCAGAAGAATAATCTATAGTGGTGATGGCAAACCTATGACACGGGTGTCAGCACTGACACGCGTAGCCATTTTCAATGACACGTGTGGCCGCATACCAGAGAAGTATGGGGCCGCATGCCAAGAAGGACACTTCATCCTTGGCTCCTGCATGGCCAGGTGCAGGAGCAGAGGATAAAACATTTGCTGTAGTGTAGACACTCTGTGCCGGAGGTCTGTAGGCCAAAACAACAGAACTCCGGCACAGAGCTTCTAGTTCTGGGACTTTCGGTTAGGCCGTTTTTCTCGAAGTGACACACCACCTGAGTTATGCTCAGGTTTTTGGCGAATTTTGACACACCAAGCTCAAAAGATTGCCCATCACTGGTCTATATGATATGTCCGCTCTGTCATCTGAGAGCTTGGAGTACAAAGATACAGGACAGTTATAAAAAACAAACATGGCTTCAATATTCAAAGCCCAAAAAATTTTGGGAAAACACTCTCCATGGCTTTTAACAATTTTCAGCTGTTTTGATTTGGGGGTGTGCCATGATTTCAAAATTATCTATTGTTAGAAATATACTGAATGAATAAATATTTCAGGACAATTTTTAGCCCTGTGCTTAGAACTGCAAACCAGTGTTTCCTTTCTGGTCCTGATTCTACTTCTATTTATGATATCCTGCCCCTGATTTAATATCTGTTTCCTTCACTGTATGTATCTGTAGTGCGGGTTACCACAAATCCTTTGTGGAAAAGGTTGGATTAAAACAAGTGAGAATATAAATGGTAATTAAGTGTTGACTACTGCCAGGCAAGGCAAGGGTTGGGGACTGTGGGAGGGGACATGGAATCTGCCCTCAAGGACCTCAAAATCTGGTGGGGAGAGACATTAATGTAAGAGGTGAGTTTGCAGATTAAACTTGGAGAGCTAGGAGAGAACCTAGAGTCAGCATCTTGTCCAGATAGCTGGAATAATAAGGAAGAATATTAGGAAAAGATGCTAATTAGAAATGTCACCAAAGCCCCACCCTGAAGTTCTGGTAGATGTCAGCCAGAGAGGGAAAAGGGTTGGAGAGGCAGAATGGGAGTGGGTTGGGTTTGTAAAGTTAGGAATAAAAGGGGAACCTGACCAAGTAGTGTCACAGTGGATAGAGTGTTGGCCTAGGATGCAGAGGACCCAGGTCACTGGCTTGAGCACAGGCTCACCAGTTTGAGCATGGGGTCACTGGCTTGAGCATGGGATCATAGATATGACCCATGATCTTGGGCTTGAGCCAGAGTTCGTTGGCTTGAGCCAGGGGTCACTACTCAGTTGAAGCCACCCCCCTAGGTCAAGTAGCATGTGAAACTAAGGCGCCACAACTATGAGTTGATGCTTCTCATCTCTCTCCTTTCCTGTCTGTCTGTTTCTTTCTCTCTCTTTCATTCTCTCTCACTAAATAAAGAAAAAAAAAGGAAAAAGGAGGAACAAACACATTCAAAGACATGAGACTATTACAGATATGTTGAATCCAGAGGACAGGCCGGAGCCCAGACTGAGCACCAGGGCACCAACAAGCCAGGTCTGAATTTATTTCTCAATGTTGGCAGGACTATAGAAGAGACACATCCAGGTCTGTGTTTTAGAAAGAATCCTCTGTAGAAAGGCAGGTGACGAGTTTAGAAGCTCTTCCTGTGATCCATGTGCGAGAGGATACTGGTTCTAACTAAGGTGGTGGCCTATGAGGATGATGAGGAAACGGTGAATTGAGTAGCTACCTATGAAAGTGTTGGGATTTAGGCCATTCAGAAATCAAGTTCTTGTGAGGGAAGCAGGAATCTTTTGAAATTTGAGTGATTTGTTTTTCACATGGTCAACTGGATCGAGGTAATGTCAGAGAAAAAGTAGAGAATGCAGATATCTAAATTCTGTCTGAGGACTAAATATGGTGGCTTATGTAAATTGCCACATGTTGTGTTAGGCATGAAGTAATTATCCAATGAGGTTTTTATTGTTGTTGTAATCATAGGTTAAACCAGTCTGATTAATCCTAACAGAACTCTCTATGAAGTGCTGATTATAATCAGTATTGGACATTCTTCGCACAGACCCAGGTTCCAATTGCTACCTTTCAGCTCTGTGACTCTAGATAAGTTTCTTCACTTTTGATGGCCTCAATTTCCTCATAACACATCCACCCAGTTTTAGTGAGAATTCAAGATAAGAAATATAAAGTGCTTTCGTATTGTAGCACTTGCTACAGAGTTGGAGCTCATTATATGGTGGCTTAGTAAATGAATAAAAGGCATTGTTAGTTCTCACCTTTCTTATTTATCTTTGCATCACCCACAGACCCTAATTGCCTAGACCTGGGTCTTATACCTAAGGGATGCCCAATAAATATTTATTGAGTCTGGGATAACTGTTTTTATTTCATCTTTCTTATTGTTTTTCTGCTAACCTGTCAAAGACCTTTAACCTTCCTCTAAAAACAAGATTCTTTTTGTTTTTTCCTTATGTGGTTTATCTTTACTTAAATTTTATTGTGTTTGATCCTTTTTCTTTCATTTATAAATAAATGATGACCCATACTTTACATTTCTGACACTTTTCTCTGAAACATCTCCTTGACAGTCCCCATCTGCCTGCCTACCCTACACGGGACACTACAATAGGGAGACCTTGATCCTTGTGTGGCTTGACTGTGGTAATAAATGACCGCACCTTTGACAGAATTCTCACTGGGCTCCAGGATTCCCACCAGAGACTGGATCAGTCCCTGAAAGACTGGGGCAGACAGCTTGAATTTAATCAAAGTGAAGCACAGCCACTGCAAAGGCATGTAATTTCATCAGAAATATTTGCACATGAACAATATAAAATCTTGGGCATGACTGGCAAATAAGCAATCCTGTGATAATAAAGAATTTGAAATAGCTCTCGAGTTCATATATCTTTGCCTGCCTGTGTGTTTTATTTGGAAGATTCAAAATCTATGTTCTATTATTTTACATGTGACATTAATATAAGCATCAGATAGGTTTATACTGGTAACATCGATCTTTGCCCATTTCATTCCCTTTTACTAATTATAGAATAAATAAACATAAAAACTGGAGAATACATTAAATTGTAATAAAAAATAAAGTATCTATCTTTGCTCCTCCTAACACCCAAAGATATAAGTAACATACATACACTCTCTGTAAACATAATGCTTTAAATAGTTTTTTCTTCTGATTTTTCATATGTTATAGTAAGGGTGTGTTCTCCATCATTAAATAGTCTTTGAAAATATAACTTGAATGTTTGCATCGCATTCTATCATATATGTAAATAGCCCATATTACAGAATATTTTGGTCTCCTAAATAATGTCATAATGAAATCTTTGTGCATAAATAATTTTTACATGTGCTTAAATATTTTAAGACAGATTCCCAGTGGCAAAGTAACATTTTAGGACTTTAGATGAATATTGTTAAAAAGCTTTTCAGAAAAGTTGGGCAGTATTGTGGATAGGAGGGCCATTATATCGTCACACTCTGTGGTCTTGCTTATGTCTCACAAGCCTGTTAGTGAACCAGCTGGGTTTTTTTTTTCCAAAGGTATAACTGACAATATTATATTAATTTACGTGTCTCTCAAGTGATGCTTTCTGTTGGATACCCATGGTGTGACCACATTTGCTTTTAGGACTAAGTTGTCATTTAAATGGATAGTGTTTTTTTCCTGAACAGTGAAGCTAGATTTGTATTCATGAAAAATTCCAAATGGTTAATTGATGTTTCCTGTGTTGCAAATGTAAACTTAAGTGTGTTAAACATTTTAAATGTTTTTACTGCTTAGCCCTGTTATACCAAACTGAAATCAAGTGTCCCTCCCTTCCCCATATTTAGAGTTTATTTGGCAGCAGTAATTCCAAATAAATACTGTACCTTAGTTACTTGATACTTGGGCATTTGAACAGTATTCCATTATGTTATGTCCTCTGGAAATTATTTTTTAAAAATAGATTATGTTTTAGGTTTAGTTTGTAGGCATGAGAACTTTATGTGTGTGGCAACTGTTCTCTTCATTTCTCATTAAGCATGTATAATTTCAAATAAACGGTGGTATATGTTTTTATATAAAAGAAAAAGTAATTATTTGTAGGATATTTTAATCCAATGGGATTTAGAGTCTGGTTATTCATATTACATTCCCATCTCATTCAAACTTCAATTAGCAATAATCGCGCCTCGGATAAACCTCATTGGCTACGATACTGCCACTGCACAAAGCTGATCTCATTCAAACTTCAACAAAAAAAAAGAATAAGGAAAATTTTTAATCTTATCTGAATTTCAGATTTATAGTAAATTTTACTTACTCATTTTAGAACAAAATTTTAGGCTCTTTGACTCATTATTTAATTAAGGCATAAACTAATTACAGTTGACTCCTGAACAGCACAGGTTTGAAATGTGTGGATCTACTTATAAACAGGTTTGTTTTCAATAAATAAACAATTGGCCCTCCATATCCACAGCTTTGCATCCTCGGGTTCCCAACTATGGATCCAGAATACTGTTTTCACTCTCAGTTGGTTGAGTCTGAGGGTGTAGAGGGCCAACTGTGTATGTTGTTCTACCTCATATTATATGAAGGACTTGAGCATCAGGAATTTTGGTATCTGTGGGGGTCATGGAACCAATCCCCATATGATGATACCTGGGGACCACTGTCACTAAGTTTTGGAGAGTCAAACCTTATATGTGGATTTTTAACTGTGCATCCCTAACACCCACATTGTTTGAGGGTCAACTATACTTTCTCTCTACTCAGTTCAGTTCAGTTTTACAGATGCAAACCAAATACAAGTCCTATATATATAAGTATAGGGGTTAAAAGACAGACACCCAATCCCTTTCTACACAAACACACAGAGCACATAGTCAAACACAAACAAATCCCTTAATAGATCAATCAGGCACCATATCACATGTGCTATGATATACTGTTACATCCCACTGTATATGATATCTTCCATATGAGTGCACCCCACCCCAGTTAACAGGCTATTTAGATAAACCAAACCTATGCACTAATAAACTAACCACTCAAAAGTGAATTCCCATTCAAGCATTTCTATTTTCTTAGTCTTAATCTCTGTTTCTACCTGGCATCTCAGCATCTTGTTCTTCAGCTCTGGCTGACTGCTGTAAATATTCATAAATACCAAGCAATAGGATGCAAATAGCTTACAAAGTAAAACTGAAAACTTTTTTAAAAGATAGTTTGTCCTGAAGTAGATGAAAGTGATATTAGAGAAATGCTAAACCACATAGAAAGCCCAATGCGGATGTGACAGAGTTAGATCCTTATAGCCCAAGAGGAGAGACACTGGCAGGGAAGTATAAGTATATGTGCTTCCAAAGACAGTAAGTTGCAATAAAAACTGGTTTATAGAGAACCTTGGTAAAAAACAAACAAACAAACAAACAATTAAGTAGCCTGACCAGGCAGTAAGCAGTGGATAGAGTGTCGGACTGGGACACAGAGGACCAGGTTCGAAACCTCAAGGTTGCCAGCTTGGGCGCAGGCTCATCTGGTTTGAGCAAGGGGTCACTAGATCTTCTGTAGCCCCCTGGTCAAGGCACATATGAGAAAGCAGTCAATGAACAACTAAGGTGCAACAAAGAATTGATGTTTCTCATCTCTCTCTCTTCCTGTCTCTCTGTCCCTCTCTCCCTCTCTCTGTCTCTGTCCCTCTCTCTATCTGTCCCTCTCTGTCCCTCTCTCTGTCTCTGTCACATAAAAAAACCAATGAAGTCTTCAGAAATATTTTTTCAATAATCTTTTGATTACTGAGGTGTAAAAGTCAAAGAATGTCATATATAATGCCCACCCCCACATCCAACATTCAATGAATTCTTTGTTCTAATAATCAGGACATTTATAATTATGACTTATATTTATCTTATTTTTTCTAATTTGAAATCTTAATCAAGCCCTTAAAATGTGACTGATTATTTAATGTCTCCATATATTTTGGTTATCTATTGCTGTATAACAAACCATCCCCAAAGCACTAGTTTCAATCAACAGCTATTTTATTAGCTCCCATAATTCTGTGGGTTGGCCAGACTCTCCCAGGTTGGCTGTAGCTGAGCCTAAAGCCATGTCAAATTTTGCTGGGTTAGAAGTTAAAGATAACTCACTTTTCTGATACCTTCACAGGGCCAGCCACAGGCTGAACTCAGGGAGGACTCTGGGGTGACTGGGGATTTTCCTTCCATGTGGTCTCAGGGTCTCTTCTTTTCCATGTGGAATAGTAGCCAGGCTTCCTACATTGCACCTCAAAGTTCTCCAAAACACAAAAGCAAATGCTACTTTCAAAAATTTGGGTCCCAAACCAACATATAGCATCACTTCTGCCACATTCTGTTGGTTAAAGTGAGTCACAGGCCAGCACAGGTTTAGTGTAGAAGGGGGCTCCCCAAGGATTTGAATATTAGAAGGTGGGGCTCATCGAAAGCCATCCATGGAGACCAACTAACACACTGTATTAAGCACATTCATTTAAAAATATATTTCCAGTACCAATTATCCATGGATAATGAGGACCTCCTACAGCTTTCATCACTTTGGTGGGTCATGTCCAAAGCCTAATGAGTTCTGATGTCAATCGCAACAGTCAATCTGCTTTTAACAATCACAGGCCTCAAGTGAAGGAATTTCTTTTATTAAAGAGGAAATATTTTCATTAGTTGACTAAACAGATAGCAAATTCAAGCAGCTAGTATAGTCATTTACCATTTAATGGCAAGGATACATTCTGAGAAATGTGTCATTAGGTGATTTTGTCATGGGAATATTATTTAGTACACTTACAGAACTCTAGATGGTACAGCCTACTACACACCCAGCCTATGTGGTATATAGTATATTGCTCCTGGGCTACAAGCCTGTGCAGTGTGTTACTGTACAAAATATTAGGAGATTAAATCAAGCACAAGAGAAAATGATGCCATCAAGAAACACTGAAACACAAGATGTATGAGGCTGCTGCCAGCATAATGGCATAATGTGTTACAGCAAACCTTTTTTCTATAAGTAGAAATACATAGTAGACTCTAAACTAATGATTTAAAGTATAGTATAGCAAATACATAAACCAGTAACATAGTCATTTATCATCATTGCCAACTATTATGTACTGTATGTAATTGTAGATGCTATACTTTTATACAACTGTAGTGCAGGAGCTTTGTTTGCACCAGCATCTCCACAGATATGTGAGTGTGATGCACCTCTATGTGGTCATTAGGCAACTGTAATCATTTAGCTCCACCATAACCATGGGACCCCCATGCTATATGCGGTCCACCATTGACTAAAACATCATTATGCAGCACATGACTGTAGTACTATTTGCCAAAGTCAGAATGTGTGCGACTTAAAGGTCTGGCCAGTTGGCATGATTCTAACTAAAGAAGTCAATTTATCCACAAGCCTGATGCCTTCTGTAGAGCAGCCAGATGTGATTTCTATCATTAACAATCCCCAGTGACTATTCACATCATGGAGTGCAGGACAGGGGTCCTGTGAATGCCTTTTTCCAGGACATTCACTTCCTGGGTACATCTCTGCTGCCATCTTCATATCTGTTATCTGAAATTGGAAATATGCCTAGGTTTTTTCTTCTACTTCCTTAGTCAAATAGAAAAACAATGAAAGCTTGGGAATGAAACCCACCACTTTCCTCTGAATATAGGTTAGAAGCCTCTCCTTTGTACTTCTCAGTAGTTTTGTTTTATTTATATCTCAGTTAGAACTTTCTGGGTCCTGTTACTGGTCTGTGTACTCAACTAATTGGTTTATTTTCTCTTTGTTCAAGCATAGTTTTTTTTATCATTTTTGTTTGTTTGTTTGTTTTTACAGGGACAGAGAGAGGGATAGATAGGGACAGACAGACAGGAATGGAGAGAGACGAGAAGTATCAATCATTAGTTTTTTGTTGCGACACCTTAGTTGTTCATTGATTGCTTTCTCATATGTGCCTTGACCGTGGGCCTTCAGCAGGCTGAGTAACCCCTTGCTCGAGCCAGCAACCTTGGGTCCAAGCTGGTGAGCTTTTCGATTCAAGCCAGATGAGCCCGCACTCAAGCTGGTGTCCTCGGGGTCTTGAACCTGGCTCCTCTGCAACCCCAGTCTGACACTCTATCCACTGCGTCATGGTCTGGTCAGGCGCATAGTTTTTATTTTTTGGCAATGTTTAACATGAAAAGTTACAGATCTTAATGCAGCCATTTACCATAAGTACCTGGGCAACTGGACATGTGATGGTGTACATGAGGAGGAAATCCTTGTGTCACCATGGTTCAGCCACCAACCAATGCCGTTTGAGAAAGGCAGGTTACGGGTTTAAACCTGCATGTCACATATTCATACAAGCATTAACAAATATAGTATGCAGTTTTAAAAATATTTTTGTGACAAATCAAATGTCAGCTTAAGTGGTATTCCCAGCATACTGCCATTCTGCATGATGTCACCCCTAAAGAAAGAAAAGTGCCCACACATTTGCAGCAGCCGGCCCTTTTCTCGTAGGAGTCCATTTATTTGGGGGCACTTTTATAGCACCAGCGAGTCCAGTGAGAACCTTCCATCTGCTGTACCTCTGACTGTATCTGCTTCTTCACCATCTGCACTGGTATCATCTCAGACCAAGCCACTGCCTGACTCTCCCATTCTCGCAACATCCACAGATCCCTTTTCGCCCCTTCTCTGCACAGCAGCCAGGTTATTTAGTTGATACCTTCTCCTGCATATGTTCCCCCTTTTCATCAGTTAGGGTTTGATCAGGGAAGAAAAACAGCAGCAAGTGAAATGGACTGAGGGACTTGTGGGAATTAGAGCTGGCATAGTTGTTAGGGAAGTGAAAACTGTCACCGCATAGAAACTTCATTTTTTTAGCGTGAACTTTCATCGTTCTTTCCTTTTAATTTCAAGCTAGCCTCAGCACCCTGACTCACCTGCCTCCTTTTCCCTTGCATCATTAAGCCCTCAGGACAATGAAGTTCTGATCAGCATCAAATAATCTTAAAAACAAAGCCTCCGGTCTACTGACTCCAGAAACAGTTTTGTTCAAACTGGAAGTACCATCTAGCCCTCAGTTGTGTTTCAGCTCCAGGCCCAGAAAAGTGGGGAACCCAAAGAATCCATGGATGATATTAGCACAGGTGCACTTATCAATTACCTCTACCCTAGCACTGACCAATCAGTAGAAACCATGACCCTGGCCACACTCTAACTCTCTAGTCACCATGATTAATGACTTTTCCCTTACATAACCCAGACCCTGGAAGCCGCTGGGGAGCCAACTCTTTGAGCATTAGCTCACCTCTGCCTCTGGCCACAGGCCACTTCATAAAAATAAACCCTTACTTTGTTGCAACCTCCTGTTCATGTCTTATTGAGCTTTGATATACTTAGAAAACTGGACCCGTTAAGTCTAGTAACACAACCAATTCACCGAACATCAACTGGGGAAGTCTAACCTTCTGAATGTGAAATGTAATTGAAATAGATATTCAACCCAAGTAGATATAAAAATCTGAAGTTTAATGGCCAGGATTAAAGCTCAATGAAACTAAAGTTGCCCCCAGAGTACCCACCCACCAGCAAATCTCCAATAATTTGGCAAATTTGTTGCGTATTTTCTACATGATTTCTTACATGTATTTTCAGAAAGTAACATCTTACATATTGTCTCCGGTTTCCAATTAGGCACTGCTGTACTCTTTCCTAATTCTCTGCTTTTTTCTTTAAAATTTTATGTTCTTTTTTGATTCTCCACCCACTGAAATTGGAAGGGCTGTTTCGTCTGATCAGGCTGTAATAGGAATTGCAGCCTATCCTCCGTCTCTCTCTGCTCAGATTTTGCATTTAAAGTACAACAAAGCTGTGGCAACCTGTATATAGCTCCAGCTATCCCCCTTGCCACTGACTCCTCTGTGTGCTGATGCTGAACGAAGCTTCCCATAGATTTTCTGCAAAATGCCTGAAACCTGCTTTTTTGCTGGGGGTCACTGCTGTCTGCAGAGTTGTGCATTGCAGCTCTCATTACTGTCCTTTTTTTTGTGAACTCTCACCTCTCTGGAGGAAGGTCATTTATAGCCCCTGACCTGTCCACTGAGAAGACCACCACTTGCAGGCTGGCTGTGGTCTAAAGAATGCTCCCGATCTGCACAGAATCCATGAGTTCTACCAACATTTCTCATCCCGCTAAAAAAGACATATTCCAGCTTAGAGCCGTGGTGCCTACGGTTTGCTCTGCAATCTTTTCTTATCCTTTAAGTATGGGTTCATTTGTCTTATCACAGAGCACCAACTAGTTCTGTCTTGAAAGAATATGGAGGAATTTCCCAGAAGAGATGACATCTCTTAGTGATTTTTTGTTCACAAAAACTTAACAGTTTATGACCTTGAAACTTACCGACATAACTTTTTAAATTTATGTCAATTAAATATGCAATTTTGTTACTCATCTAGTGAAAGCAATGGTGTTTAAATTTGTCCAAGTTTCTGACCCCAAGTGATTCTCTGGGAGCACATTTGTAAGACCAACAGGCAGAAGGAAGGAAAGAGCAAATGATCCCCTATGGAAGATTGAATTGATTATTAATGATACCGTGGTTTCATCCACTGAAGGAACTAGCTACATAATCCTTGCTCTCAGTAACAGGGAATAAGGCATTATTGAACAGTGAGTTCCTAGATACCATCAATGAACAATATTGTCCTGTATACTGACTAGCAGCTACATAGTGATTCTCTAAACAGATGCCATCTTCTCTCATGGTCACCACGAGAATTATTTATATATTATAAGCTTGGCTTACTCAAGACCACTGCCAACCAAAAACAAATGGCCATGCTGGCCACAGGTTCTAAAGTTCTCTGTCATATGATCTAAATTAATCATTTACACATTGTCAGCCAGTATATATCAAACACCTGGGTTTCAGATAATTGCCGTAGCTTGATGTAAATTGGCCTTTAACTCCCTCTTCCCCAACCCTCACTTGATTTCACCTTGCCTGTGTATGCACAGTGCCCATTGCAGGTTTGTCCTATGCCTCAAATGATCCCCTCACAGACCAGCCACTCCCTCTGCAAAGAAATAACCTAGGTCCTAGGACAGTGATGGGCAATCTTTTGAGCTTGGTGTGTCAAAATTCGCCAAAACACCGAGCATAACTCGGGTGGTGTGTCACTTCGAGAAAAACAGCCTAACCAGAAGTCCCAGAACTAGACTCTCTGTGCCAGAGTTCTGTTGTTTTGGCCTACAGACCTCCCGCACAGAGTGTCTGCACTACAGCAAATGTTTTATCCTCAGCTACTGCACCTGGCTGTGCAGGAACCGAGGATGAAACGTCCTTCTCGGCATGCGGCCCCATTCTTCTCTGGTATGCGGCCGCATGTCATCAAAAATGGCTACGCGTGTCAGCGCTGACACGCGTGTCATAGGTTCGCCATCACCATCCTAGCAGATACATAACTGTCCCTAGAACTAGCATAACAAAGCTACTGTTTGTCAAACGTGTGCTATGTGACACTTTCAAAGGTCTTTCTAACTGTGGTATCTAATTTAATTCTTATGAAAGCCTCTTATATGTGCATCGTTATTCTGAGTTACAGATGAGAAAACTGATCCTTAGGAAGTCAGAGAAGGCCTTCAGAAGGATGTGACAAAGAGGGATTTCAGGATGTCTTATTTTACATGAACGATTTGAGAGCTTTCAAAGGTCATTTCTTTACCTCAGGCCCCAGACAGATTTTTTTGCTGTTGTTGACTGTCTAGTGGGCGCTCCCGTGTGGAAGGAACACCGTTCCCCGCAGTGGTTTTACTTTTTAAATGAATCTTTTTTTTTTTTAATTCATTTTTAGAGAGGAGACACAGAGTGAGAGAGAGAGAGAGAGAGAAAGGGGGGAGGAGCTGGAAGCATCAACTCTCATATGTGCCTTGACCAGACCAGTGTAGGGCTTTGAACCGGCAACCTCAGTGTTCCCAGGTCGGCGCTTTATCCACTGCGCCACCACAGGTCAGGCAGTGGTTTTACTTTTGGCTGCCACTTTCAGTAGCACCTTTTTCTTTTCAAGAAAAATCCCTTTGTTTAGTAAAGGTACTTTCAAATTAAAGTGTTGGGACTAGGATTCTTGCTGTCACCGATGGCAACTTAGTGAAAACTTAATTTGTGTTACAAGTTAAATAGAGGATAAATGGAAAGGTATTTACTCATTTTAGAGAGAGCAGATTTCAATTTCAATAAATCATAGTCACTTTCATTATGACTAAGGAGTTTAGTTTTATTTTCGAAGTATGTTTCTGTGGGCCATAGACAAAATAAAACATCAACTGTGAAGAGGTTTGTTTGTGTTTACTTTTGTTTACTTTGTTATGGAACCCAGTTGTGCTCCTAGCCAGTTGTCTTTTGGGGAATAATTTGTGAAATCATTAAGGTCAGAGATTTTGTTTTATTTCTCTTTCTATGTGCAATTTCTGACAATGGTGGACCTTCAACTAAAGTTTGTTCTGTTGGACAGTGAGTGAATAATGGAATGATCAGTAGTCCTAGTATATTTAATTTAGTTGAAAAATGACAAATGAAATAGTCTGATACATGATGGCTGGTTTTGATATGTTATTGACTATAAAGTTCTTTTTAATGGCAGTTATTGTTGAATTATCCAAGAAAGTAGAGGTATAACTAATAAGATAAAATTAAACAAAAGAAAAATGTGAATTGAATATCAAGAAATATTTCCAGTAGATGAGGTTGGGATTTAATCAGGCACAAGAGTCCCTGTGGAAGTGGTCAGGGGACATTTAACACCACACATGTCACTTGGAGCTGCAGTGAACTTGCACAATTTACAAGGAACAGACCCTGACTTTGGCAGGATGATAAGTGAGATCATATTTCTAGGTTCACTGATTCTTTCTTACACAGTTATGCATTCATAGCCTCCCGTCCCCTATAGAAAGAATTTATGTATGTGTTAAATTTTCTGATTATAGTGTTCTTTTTTTTTCCCCAGAAAACTCTTTTCAGAGCATCTCCTGGTGCCCTCAAAAATGTCTTCCTTAAGTGGCAAAGTCCAAACTGTTTTGGGCTTCCTGGAGCCAAGCAAACTAGGCTGCACCCTGACCCATGAACATTTGACAATGACCTTTGACTGCTCTTACTATCCACCGCCTCCATCTCATGAAGCTACCTCTAAGGAACCTATTATGATGAAAAATCTTTTTTGGATTCAGAAAAATCCTTATTCCCATAAAGAGAATCTTCAGTTGAATCAGGAGACAGAAGCAGTCAGAGAAGAGTTGTTGTATTTTAAAGCCAGAGGTGGCAGAGCTGTGGTGGAGAATACGACCACCGGGATTGGCCGGAATGTGCAGACTCTGAAGTGGCTTGCGGAAGAGACTGGGGTCCATATCATATCTGGAGCTGGGTTTTATGTGGATGCAACTCACTCTTCAGAAACCAGAGCTATGTCAGTGGAGCAGGTAAAAAGCCCCAAGTTCTCTGACAATGTCTGGATGGACATTCCGAATAGCCAGAATCCAGATGTTGGGTTTTCCCCACAAGTCACCTATAATTGGAAATGCCATTCTTTCACAGATAGCTGAGCATTCTACAGAAATTTGCTAGATAGCGAAGACATCTTCCAGTTGAAACCCAAATTAGGTCCATTTTCTTTCATAAAGAAAGAGCAATGAGAAAGGAGATCTTTATGCATTGGTCACTGTGCAAAATCCACTGTGTTTAGACTTAGGCTTATATATACAGTATCCTGCTCAGTAGTGGTTTCCCGGTCTTTTTGAAAACCTCAGCTTTACATTATAAGCTTCAGTTATGCAGCCTCAATTTTGTCTCTGGATCTTATAATAACCAGTCAAAAACAGTCACTGCAGGGTGTCCCTGGCTTGGTGCTCAGTCGTTTAGAGCATCATCCCCATGTTAAGGTTGTGGGTTGGATCCCGTCAGGACACATACAAGAATCAACCTGTGCAGGCATAAATATATGAAAGAACAAATTGATGTTTCTTTCTCTCTCCCTTTTTCTCTCTCTAAAATCAATTTTTTAGAAATTCCCTGTAGGGTGAGATTTGGCAGAGAGAGACTTGGCACATTACCTATGTTTCCCGCCCCTTTTTCAAAACGGGGAGGCAAGAAAATGCATTCCCTTGTTTTTGTCATCAGATATCAAGCAAACATGGATAAAAGAAAGTAAATCTCTCAGACAAAAGAACAAATACGCAGCAAAACTTTAGGACATGCATATGTGCTCTCAGACATACATATATGTGTTTGTACATGTTTATACATTACATGTGTATATATTCATTTGTATCTTACGTTGCTTGCTTGAATGACATAGCATGTCAGCTGCATTTTTTTTTTTGCAAAGAACCAGTTCATCTTTAAAATACTTTGTATTTCAAAACTTTCTGCATTATTTTCCAATCAGGCCTTTTATTATGTTTACATTATTTGAGGACTATCATAATGTCAACTATTAGATTGTCTTCCAATCATTCTTAGCAGTAACTATATATTTGATCCCAAAAATGTAATATTAGTGTTGTGTGCTGTGAATATTCTATGCTATGTAAGATTAAAAAATGCATATAAAAGGAGCAATTAAAAATGACTTGAGGGACGGCAAGATGGCAGAGTAGGCAGACATACCAACTTCCAAATCCTAGAATCAAAGTGGATTATAACTTAATTTTAAGAACCATCATCTGGATAAACCAACTTTGAACTAAACTAAGTGGACTCTTCAACCAAGGAACACTGAAGAAGCCACATTGAGACTGGTGGGAAAAGTGAAAACGTGAAAAGGGCTGCCCAGCTCCCTGGAGCGAATGGCAGACTCGCATGGTGGGAAGAGAGTTTAGCGGGGAGGGAGGGACCTGGGTCCCAGGAAAAAAAACCCAGCCTGCAGCCCCAGAGCCTAGAAGAGGCGTTTGGACAGTATTGAGCTGTGAGGATACTGTTTGTGCGAAAGAGACAGTTTTCTCAGACCCAGGATTCTTCTTAAAGGGACAGCACAGAAAACCCCTCTCACAACCACTCACCTGGGGCTCCAGGGAACGGGGACAGAGGAGAGGACCGGAGCAGCGGGGAAAGAGAGTGTGGACTGGAAGGCACAGGGAGAAATACTCTGAGGGACAGCCACCCTAACCCCTGGGCTGAGTCACTTCCCAAATCGAAAACGAATATTGCTCCTGGAACTAGCAATACCAGCAAAGGGAGACAGGACACCAGCCAAACAAGCTCTCCCGCGGCACTTAGATCAGAGCTGCTTAGACGAAGGGAGCGTCCAGGACTACAGTATGGAGTGTTAGGGTCTGAGCTGCAGTGCCCCAAACCACACAGCTGAGGATAGGATGGAGGGATGGTGGGGGCGGGATGCAGAAAGGCAGTTCTGTCGGTGGGAGAGGAGGCCCAGCCAGCATGAGCTCGGTCTAGCCCAGCAGGGGCAGAGGGGATGCCCGAAAGCAGTCAGGCAGCTGCGGGCCCACCTGCAGCCGCACCTGCGGGGGAAAAGCGGGAGGCCAGGAACGGGCAGAGATCTGCTGCTGAGCAGGGCCCCATGATCACGCAGCATCATCTGGCCTCCAAGGTTTGCGACCCTGCGTGAGCTGGCCCTGACTGCAGGGGCTGGGCGGAAGCCCAGGAACAGGGGGGTCCACAGCTAAGCAAAGGTGCTCACCCCTACCCTTGGTGCTGAGGCTTGTGGCTTGAGTGTGGTTCGCAAACCCACCTGTGGGGGCGAGGCAAAGGCCAAGACAGGCTGAGGCTTGTAGAGCCACTCACGAGAACACAGCCCCTCCTGTTGAGGAAAGGTGGAAATCACTGCAACAGCCACAGTGGACCGGCGCCGGCAACGCCCATCACAACTGTCCTAGGCAGCGGCAGTGGGGGTGGTGAGCCTGCAGACAGACCACACCTAAGGAACACACAGGCAACAGCCATTGGACTCCATTGGCCACACTCTTCTTATACAGACAAAATGGGCAGGTAGAAAAAGGCAACCCAAATGAATCAAGAGAAATCCCCAGAGAATGACCTGAATTAACCAGATATAACCAAATTACCGGATGCAGAGTTTCAAATAATGATAGTTAGGATGTTCAAAGAGCTTAGAGCAACAATGGATAGTCATTACGAACACTTAAATAAAGAGATAGCAAGTATAAAAAAGGAAATTGAAATAATAAAAAAGAATCAGACAGAAATGACAAATACAGTATCAGAAGTGAAGACCACAATGGAAGGCATTAAAAGCAGGGTGGATGAAGCTGAGGATCGAATCAGTGAGTTAGAGGACAAAATAAACAAAGTCACAGAAGCAGAGCAAAAAAAAAAGAAAAGAGACTCAAAAAATCTGAGGAAAATCTAAGGGAGGTCTGTGACAACATGAAGAGAAATAATAACTGCATAGGGGTTCCTGAAGAAGAGGAGAAAGAACAAGGGATAGAAATTTTGTTCAATCAAATCATAGCTGAAAATTTCCCTAAATTAAGGCTGGAAAATGTTTCACACATTCAAGAAGCACACAGAACTCCATTAAAGAGAAACCCAGAGAAATCTATACCAAGACACATCATAGTTAAAATACCAAAGCTAAAGAGAAAATTGTAAAAGCTGTTGGAGAAAAAAAGGCTATCACCTACAAAAGAGCCCCCATAAGGATGACATCTGACTTCTCAACAGAAACACTTGAGGCCAGAAGGGAATGGCAAGATATATTCAATGTAATGCAGAACAAGATCCTACAACCAAGACTACCATATCCAGCGAAGCTAACATTTAGAATTGAAGGAGAAATAAAGAGCTTTCCAGACAAAAAATCCCTCAAGGGATTCATTAAAATGAAACCAGTTCTGAAGAGACGCTAAGGGGCTTGTTGTGAACAGTTCAAAGGGGGGAAAGAATATAGAAAAATAAGAATAAAGCTTTAAAGAATAAAATGACAATAAACAACTACATATCAATAATAACCTTAAATACAAATGGATTAAATGATCCAATCAAAAGACATAGGGTAGCTGCATGGATAAAGAAACAGGACCCATACATATTCTGTCTACAAGAGACACACCTTAAAACAAAACATACACATAGACTGAAAGTAAAAGGATGGAAAAAAATATTTCTTGCAAATGGAAATGAAAAAAAAGCCAAGTTAGCAATACTTATATCTGACAAAATGGACTTTAAAACAAAGGCTGTATTAAGAGATAAAGAAGGACACTACATAATGATAAATGTAACAATTCAAAAGGAAGATATAACCATTATAAATATCTACGCACCAAACATAGGAGCCCTGACATACATAAAGCAGACTCTGATGGATATAAAGGGCGAGATTAACAGCAATACTATAATAGTAAGGCATTTCAGTGCCCCACTAACATCACTGGATAGATCCTCAAGAAAGAAAATTAATAAAGAAACAGCAGACTTAAAGGATACACTAGATCAACTCAATTTAATAGGTATCTTCAGAACTTTTCACCCTAAAGCTGTAGAATATACATTCTTTTCAAGCGCTCATGGTACTTTCTCTATGATAGACCACATGTTAGCACACAAAAGTGGTCTCAACAAATTTAAGAAGATTGAAATCATATCAAGCATTTTCTCTGATCACAATGGCATGAAATTAGAAATTAACCACAAAAGAAAAACTGAATAAAACTCAAACACTTAGAAACTAAATAGCATGTTATTAAATAAGGTATGGATTAACAATGAGATCAAAGAAGAAATAAAAAACTTTCTAGAAATGAATTATAATGGGCATACGTCAACTCAAAATTTATGGGACACAGCAAAAGCAGTTCTGAGAGGGAAGTTCATTGCACTACAGGCATTCCATAAGAAGCTAGAAAAAGCTCAAATAATCAACCTGACCGTGCATCTAAAAGAACTAGAGAAACAAAAGCAAATAAAGCCTAGGACCAGTAGAAGGAAGGAAATAATAAAGATCAGAGCAGAAATAAGTGACATAGAGGCTACGGAAACAATACATAGGATCGATGAAACCAGGAGCTGGTTCTTTGAAAAGGTAAACAAGATCGATTAACCTTTAACTAGACTCACCAAGAAAAAAGGAGAGAGGACTCAAATAAATAAAATTGGAAATGAGAGTAGAGAAATAACAACTGACAGAACAGAAATACAAAGTATAGTAAGAAAATACTATGAAGAACTCTATGCCAAAAAATTAGACAACCTAGGTGAAATGGACAAATTTCTTAAATCATATAATCTTCCAAAAATCAATCTGGAAGAATCAGAACACCTGAACAGACCAATTACAACAAATGAGATCAAAACAGTTATCAAAAATCTCCCCACAAAGAAAAGTCCTGGGCCTGATGGCTTCACAAGTGAATTCTACCAAAAGTTCAAAGAAGAACTAACTCCTATCCTCCTCAAGCTATTTCAAAAAATTCAAGAGGAAGGAAGACTTCCAAACTTCTTTTATGAGGCGAGCATAATTCTGATCCCAAAACCAGGCAAAGACAACACAAAGAAAGAAAATTATAGGCCAATATCCCTGATGAATTTAGATGCTAAAATACTCAACAAAATATTAGCCAACTGGCTAATATTCAGCAATATATGAAAAAAATCATACACCATGATCAAGTGGGATTTATTCTGGAGAGGCAAGGCTGGTTCAATATTCACAAATCCATCAATGTGATTCATCACATAAACAGAAGGAAGGACAAAAAACACATGATGATTTCAATAGATGCAGAAAAAGCATTTGATAAAATTCAGCACCCATTCATGATTAAAAGTCTCAGTAAAGTGGGAATACAGGGAACATTCTTTAACATAATAAAGGCCATCTATGACCAACCCACAGCAAACATCATACTAAATGCGCAAAAATTAAAAGCAATCCCCTTAAGATCAGGAACCAGGCAGGGGTGCCCCCTATTACCACTCATATTCAACATAGTTCCGGAAGTCCTAGCTACAGCAGTCAGACAAGAAGAAGAAATAAAAGGCATCCAAATTGGAAAAGAAGAAGTAAAACTGTCATTATTTGCAGATGATATGATATTGTATGTAGAAAACCTTAAAGTCTCAGTCAAAAAACTACTGGACCTTATAAATGAATTCAGCAAGGTGGCAGGATATAAAATTAATACTCAGAAATCAGAGGCATTTCTATATACCAACAATGAACTGTCAGCAAAAGAAATTAAGGGAATACCATTCACTATTGCAACCAAAAACATCAAGTACCTAGGAGTAAATTTAACCAAGGAGGTTAAGGACTTGTACTCGGAAAACTATAAAACATTGATAAAAGAAATCAAGGAAGATACAAACAAGTGGAAGCATATACCGTGCTCATGGTTAGGAAGAATAAACATCATTAAAATGTCTATATTACCCAAAGCAATTTATAAATTCAATGCAATTCCGATTAAAATACCAATGACATACTTCAAAGATATAGAACACATATTCCAAAAATTTATATGAAATCAAGAAAGAACACAAATAGCCTCAGCAATCTTAAAAAGAAAAAATAAAGCAGGAGGTATCACTCTTCCGGATATCAAGGTATACTACAAGGCCATTGTACTCAAGACAGCCTGGTACTGGCATAAGAACAGGCACATTGATCAATGGAACAGAGCAAAGAACCCAGAAATAAACCCACACCTTTATGGACAACTGATGTTTGACAAAGGAGGAAAGAACATACAACGGAGTAAAGACAGCCTCTTTAACAAACGGTGTTGGGAAAATTGGACATCTACCTTCAAAATAGTGAAACTAGACCATCAACTTACACCATGCACAAAAACAAACTCGAAATGTATAAAAGACTTAAATATAAGCCGTGAAACCATAAGCATCTTAGAAGAAAACATAGGCAGTAAGCTCTCCAACATCTGTCGCAGCAATATATTTGCCAATTTATCTCCATGGGTAAATGAAATAAAAGGCTGGATAAACAAATGGGACTATATCAAACTGAAAAGTTTTTGCAAAGCTAAAGAGAGAATAAAAAGACAAACCACAGAATGGGCGAACATATTTGACAATACATCTGATAAGGTGGTAATAACCAAAATTTATAAAGAACTTATAAAACTCAACACCTGGAAGACAAACAATCCAATCAAAATATGGGCAAAAGAAATGAATAGAAATTTCTCCAAAGAGGACATACAGTTGGCCAATAGGCATATCAAAAAATGCTCAGCATCACTAATCATTAGAGAAATGCAAATTAAACCCACAATGAGCTATCACCTTACACCATTCAGAATGGCGCTCATCAGCAAAACATCACAGAATATGTGCTGGCGAGGATGTGGAGAAAAGGGAACCCTCCTGCACTGCTGGTGGGAATGCAGACTCGTGCAGCCACTGTGGAAAACAGTATGGAGATTCTTCAAAAAATTAAAAATCAAACTGCCTTTTGACCCAACTATCCCACTTTTAGGAATATACCCTAAGAACACCATAGTACTGTTCGGAAAGAAGAAATGTGCCCCCATGTTCACGGCAGCATTGTTCACAATAGCGAAGATCTAGAAACAGCCCAAGTGTCTGTCAGAGGATGAGTGGATTAAAAAGCTTTAGTACGTATATATTATGGAATACTACTCAGCCATAAGAAATGATGACATCGGATCATTTACAACAAAATGGATGGACCTTGATAACATTATATGGAGTGAAATAAGTAAAACAGAATAAAACTGGAAACTGCATGATTTCATACATAGATGGGACATAAAAACGAGAATATGAGACATGGACAAGAGTTTGGTGGTTATGGGGTGGAGGGAGGGAAGAGAGGAAGGGTGAGGGGGGAGGGGAGGGTCACAAAGAAAACTAGATAGAAGGTGACAGAGGACAATTTGACTTTGGGTGATGGGTATGCAACATAATTGAATGACAAGATAACATGGAGATTTTTTTTTTGAACCTATGTACCCTAATTTATTAATGTCACCCCATTAAAATTAATAATAAAAAATTGAAAAAAAATTAATTGATACCATTGATGTAGACTCAAGGGCAGTCTTTTTATATTTCATTGATCCTTAGGTTATGTTTTCCTAAATATACTTTCACTAAGTCATATTTTTTTCCTATAGCTTCCTAAAGCCATACATTTCTTATTAAGTAGTCACAGTAATTACTGAATCTTTGGTTCAGAATAATTTGGTGAATTTGAGATTTGGCCAGGAAAATACCTTTCTCTTTGACCAATATTAATTTAATGAATGATGATTACACTTTTGAAGAATGAATGGCTAAATGCATTAAGTGTATTAACATACTGTGGTGACCCCATATTGAGAAATTCCATAATCTATAACGTTTTCATTTCCACCCTTCCTTAGCTCACTGATGTCCTCATTAATGAAATTCTCCATGGAGCTGATGGAACCAGTATCAAGTGTGGCGTTATTGGAGAAATTGGTTGCTCCTGGCCCCTGACGGACAATGAAAGAAAGGTTCTTCAGGCAACAGCTCATGCCCAGGCCCAGCTTGGCTGTCCTGTTATCATTCATCCTGGAAGGAATCCAAGTGCACCCTTTCAGATTATCCGAATATTGCAAGAAGCAGGTATAGACATCTCCAAAACAGTTATGTCGCACCTTGATAGGTAAGCAGATTATGTACAAATTAATGCAAACCATGAGGTAATCGTGTATGATTAGATGTGCAGGAGACAGCAAAATAGCTGACTATCTAAACTAGTGGTTCTTAACCTTTTTTGAGGTACCGAACACACCAGTTTCATATGCGCATTCACCGAACCCTTCTTTAGTGATAAATAAAATATGATTTTTTTTCAAATTCAAGACATAGGTATATGTTTTTTTACTGGTGCATGAACATCACCTTGCTTAAAGAACAAAACCAACAAAGTGCATGAACTCACAACAAATTATGGTATTACTTTATTCTGGCCTCCGTGGCAGAGGCTTCTCCAAACTTCTGAGACCGACTCATCAAACCCCTAGGATTCGATAGAACCCAGGTTAAGAACCACTGATCTAAACAGATGCTGGCTGGAGTTAATCTTGAATAAACTTAACAATGTTGCAAAGACTACACATTAGCCTTTCGATTGAGTAGATTAAGGAATTAACACAGTAACAGTGTGACTAATAATACATTGCAGTTACTTTTGAATTGGGGTTCCTGGATATGAGGATGTATCTTTTATTGTTTCTGTATAACCTCAGCCCTTGTCTCTTCAAATATTGCTTCATCCATATTTTCTTTATATTTGCATCATAAACACCAACTTGATGTATGTAGGATCTAATTACCTGTCCTCCATGTCTCTTAACATCTTCATATTTCCATCCATTTTTATCTTTCAACTGTAATTTCTTCAATTTTGTCTCCAATTACTACTTCTTTCTCCAGTGAAAGCAACCTGTTGCTTCGACTATAAATATGGTTGATTGCCAAGACCAGTTCAGCCGTGAGTGTGCACAAGAGGAAGGCGCTGCAGGATTTAGGAAAAAACATAGACAAGACACAACATACAGAGAAAGATGGGTACAGGGGACTCCCAGCCTCTAGGACTGGGAGCGCACATCACTGCAGCTTCATCGAATTTATTGGTTTGTTTGCTCATTAGGAAAATTAACAGAGCCTGGGTTCGGGTGCATAGAAGGGTAATTAACTAATGTCTTTCAGGTGTGTAAGGAAACGGCCGTAGGGATCAGCTGTTTCCTTTAAACAATCTTTCCAGTGCTTGCAAGGGCGGCGTTCTGCCCCGCAGGACTTGGCTTTCCAAAGTCCACAAAAAAGACTTGTCTCAGGACCACAGTCTAATTCCCAGCCATTTTCCCACAGTTGATAATACTAAAAACTATAGTTTTTTCTTTATTTCTATAAGCTTTAGTTGTTCTCAAATTTGCTTGGTTAATTCTGACACTTTTTTTTTCCTTCAACATGTTTTCAACTCAAAATGTTAAAAATATCATGCATAAAATGTTTACCTTAAAATTAATAAATCTAATTTCTATTGTCCTTTTTACTCTCATTTATACTTTGTTGATTATTCTGGCTCTTATTGATGTGACTTTATTTTTTAGTATATTTTTTAAAAAATCTGTGATCTTCGATTCCATGGAAATTATTATGAGTCTTGGATTGAGCTTTTCTTCCATTTTATTTTTGTTTGTTCATTTTTTGTTGTTGTTGTTTCTTTTAGGTAAATAGGGGGCACTACTAACCTAGTATTAACTTAAACTAAATCTTTTAAAAATTGTATAAATTGCGGTAAAATTCACATAACATAAAATTGACCATCTTAACCATTTTGAAGTATACAGTTCAGAAGTGTTAAGTCCATTTACATTGTTGTACAACCAATCCCCATGACTCTTCTTGTCTCACAGAACTGGAGCTCTATGTGCATTATACACCAACTCCCTATTCCCGCCTCCCTGTGCCCGTGGCAACCGCCATTCCACTATCTCTCTTTATGAATTTGACTGCTCTACACACCTTATACAGGAGAACGATACAGTACTTATCTTTCTATGACTTTTTAAAAATAAACTTTTGACTTGAAGGCTTTAGAACCCTGCAGATGTGGATTCTGGCTCCTAAACTCCATGAGTGCAGGCTTGTGGTTATAGATACCAAGAGGATGTATTTTTTGCAACCTGCCTCCCTTTCACCAGAAGACGAGACTAAGAAGGACATCGTCATCAAAGCCTCCCTCTGTGGGTCAGGGTTTTTTTTGTTGTTGTTGTTACAGAGACAGAGAGAAAGTCAGAGAGAGGGATAAATAGGGACAGACAGACAGGAATGGAGAGAGATGAGGAGCATCAATCATCAGGGGGCAATGGCAGCTCTGGGTTCCTCTTTACACCTCACTTGGTCTGCTCTCTTGTTTCTGTCCCCTGAACAAGTCCTTTACTTTGCCATCAGCTGAACCATGCATTTTAACCTGTGTTTTCTCCTCCTTTCACTGTATTCAGTATTTTACTTACACCATCCTGGGAAGGTTTGCTATGAATGCTCCATCTGCCAAACTGCCTGCATCTGGTTCACAATGATTCTTAAGGAAGATTCTTTCCAGCCCTACCTGTTTAGAGTTAGATATATAGGTAAGTTAGAAAATTATGCTTGGCACTAATAGAAAACAAGGTTCAGTTGAAAACTGTGAAACGTTTTCCTTCCTTGCTCATAAAAATCAAACAACATGTACATGTATATACACAAGTATACATATTTTCTTCTAAACAATAAAACTGCTGCAATATTCATGGGCTGCCATTTTGACACCTCCCTCTAGAATGGCTCAGGATGGAATGGAAAAACATGAACTGACATCAGACAAACTCTGAGCATCCTAGAAAATCCTGATGCCATTTCTAGGATGGCCATTTACCCTGTGTCACTATTAGGGATTTTTCAGGGTTCCATTCCCTAGAAAAGAAATATATAGAAGTATGATCATTTCAGTGGAGAGGAAACGGGGGGAAATGGTTTTAGAAAAGTAGCACATTTGGGAAAACAAACTGAATAAAGTAACAAAAAAAATAATCAGGGAGGCAGATAAAGGCAGCTTTTGCTTTTTGATGTGACTGTTCACAGCGAGACAGTTGCTAGGCTGAGATTTGACTGGGTCAGCCTTTCACAGCCTCTCTGAGGTCTGCTGGGCTGCACACACGAGCCTATCTTTACTGAAAGGGCAAGGACTTCAGCTTTTATAATGGGGACAAATCACAAAAGGGCATGTATTTCATTGCAACAAAATGCACAGATGACACACAAAAAGAAAAGCATCTTGAAAACAAGGCCTCCAGAAAAAACAAACCAACAACAACAAAAAACCACACAGAAAATCATTTTGTTTCTCCCACCATGTTTTCTCAGGCATAAAGGAGAAGGTTCTGAACCCACAAGCTGCTGTGACTGTGAGGGACCAAGGTGAGGCCCTGGGTCTGCCATGCAGCCCCTTTTAGAACACTGGGGTCCCCCCAGGGCTGGCGCTCGGCCTTGACTACCTGTGAAATTGTTCATTTGCCCCCTTAAAGGTAGGATTTCTATCATTTGAGAATATGAAATAAAATATTTCAGGATATCCACATCACATTGACACAATTAAATGTTGTTGAAAATATATACAATCTTCATTTGCATTCATGCTTAAGGCATTTTACCTTAAAATACATGTACACACACATGCACTCACACAAAGAGCAACAACAACAAACTGTTGTATCCAAAAGGAGCATTTGGGAACTTGAGAAGGAAGAGTTAATGAGTGGTCATCACTTTAGGACACCTCTGAACCACACTGTTATCATGTGACCAGTTGTGACCTGCTTAAGGTCATTTACCTGGAAATAACAGCCTGACAAGATAAATCTGCCTCTGTGGTGAGACCCTCCCCTAACCATCTGTTCTTTTTAAGAAATATGGGCCTGTGGAAGTAAGTGCCAGTGGACTACTGTGAATTTAACCCTAGGGAACCTCACAGGGGACTGACCTTGAAGTTACAGCCACCCAAAGTCAACATTTATTGGAAAATAACACCAGCATTTCTATTCCTGTGAGCTTTTAATCACAAAGTCTTTATGCCTTTTAATAATTTATTATAATTTCACTACCTGTTAAAACTCCACAGCACTGCCTCTGTTTCCGGTCTAGTATGGGCTATAGTCTTCATGTGACTCATCTCCAAGGAAGTTTTGTCCTTAATGTGCTACAGAGTAGCTGTAGATATTTTTATCACAGCACTATTCTTTCATTACCAAGGAAAGTTGGGTAAAACAACATGACTGGAGGGTATGTGGATACTAACTATTTACTAACTCTATTTTGAACCCCAGGGAAGGCACCAGACAGGTGGTATGCTTCAATCTGTTTTCTGATTGGTTATCTAGTTAACAAACCAGAAGGCTTTGATGGGAATCCAGGGCCTAGCATTTGAGGAAGGACACAGTAATATTTAAGTTCAGGAAAATACCACATCTTCTGTTTTTGAAAATTGCTCTGTACTGGAGGTTGAAGAATTTAACCCAAGGGTTATTGACAGAGGAGAAGGGAAGACACAGATGATGGGCCAACACACACTTTATTATCCTTACCCCTGATTATCCATACCAAATCCACCCAAGACTCTAAAGGATACAATTTTGATACATTTTTTTCATAATTTTAATTAGATGAATTGATTAAACTATTCCTTCTTTCCTTCCTTCCTCCCTCCCTCCTTTCCTTTCCTTTCCTTTCCTTTTCCTTTTCCTTTTCCTTTTCCTTCCTTCCTTCCTTCTTCTCTACAAATATTTATTGAGTGCCTAATTACCATAAACCAGACACTGGGAGATAGTAGGGAAAAAGAGAGAGAGAAAAAGAAGGGGAGGGGAAGGAGTGGAGAAGCAGATGGGTGCTTCTCCTGTGCCCTGACTGGGAATTGAACTTGGAACATCAACATGCCAGGTTGATGCTCTACCACTGAGCTAACCAGCCAGGGTCAAAGCAAGTAAAATTTCTTAATTTATTTTTATTTTTTAAAAATGTTTTCATTGATTTGGGGAGAGAGAGAAGCATCAACTTGTTCCTTGTAGTTGTGCACTCGTTAGTTGCTTCTCACATGTACCCTGACCAGGGATTAAACCCATGACCTTGGTGTGCTGGGATGATGTTCCAGACATTTGGGCCATTTGATCAGGGCTTTTAAACATGTCATCATGGGTACTTGTATTTGTACTTGGGTACAACCATGGCTAAATTTGACATAAAAATCTACACTGGTTTGTAGAGTACTCACTGACGTGGGAACACAAACCTTTATACATTTCAGGCTAAAACTGTGTGATGACATTGGCAGCACCTACGCTCTCATTAGTGCAATGTCTGTGTCTGCATGGGACAATGAGAAATAGGGGGTACTGGGGTCATGATGCCTAATTCTAGTTCTTATTTGCTGTGTGACCTTGAGCAGGTCACTTAATCCCTCCAGTCGTTTTCTCATCTGTCAAAGGCGGTTAAGAAAAATTAATTTTAACCCTTTGTGTGTATGCAAACGTCCCCCACCCCATTATTATTTATCTTGCACTTCATTTCAAGGCAGGACCTATTTAAAAAGAAAATCCAAACAAATGTGTGACAAACTTAAATGTAGCAAAGCTTTGCAATATATATAAAAGGGCCCAGTAAAATGCAACTAACTTATGTGTGTAATTGTTTTTTGTCGAATATCCCAAATTGCACTCTTTAACAGACACTTGGGCAGACCAGCCCAATGTTAGGGCCAGCATGTGCATTGTCATATATTCTCTTTAGTGCATTATACCCACCATACACTTCCCTAGTAATTTCTTTGTTCTAAAGCAATTTTTCATGACTCTGACACCATTCCCATGAAATGTGACATTTTAACAAATAGGATTGCCATGTCTATGAGATTTATCTTCAGTCTCCTCAATACCATCATTCCTTGAACTGTGTATCACCTTACTTGAAAAACGCAGCCTCCTTTGTGCTAGGTGGCAGATGGAAGGTTCAGATGGTAAAGAGCTCTTCCTAAGGGGTATAAACCGTAGAACGTATTTTAAAATCAAGTTTTAATTACATTTCACAATTCAGAGCCAACTTCTAGTTTTAGTCTAATTCAAGCAAGGGTTTCTCTCTTGCAACCATCTGTTCCTTTTGCATAAGCCTGCACTTAAGTCATGATATTGAAATGATGACATCATTCCTTCCTATGATGTCATTAAACAGCTTTGTATAGAATGGACCCAAGCAGTTCAAAGACTGAATAATGTGGGGGGCACATGCTTGTTCAAATATAGATAAAGGAAAATAAATGCATGGAAATCTGAATTAGTTTCCTAATGTTTTTCATTCCCAGTTGTTCTCTAATATTAAAAAGACTGTTTTATAAAAGTAATGTCTTGACACAAAAAGAACCCCATAAAAAAGATAAATGAATCTCTAAAATACCTACATTAATGGGGATGGACTAGTGTAGAAATGAAGTCACAAATTATACTTTCTAACCATGGACAGTGTTTAGGCCATCATTAAAAACATAGATCATTCTATTTAGTAGTTCCTATGTTGACATTAAAATAAGTTAATTAAAATTTATCAACTAAGAATTTTAAATATTTTATAATAAAGATGAAACTGCCATTAGCAGTATAAGAAGATATATGAGTAGTGTTTTAGAATTATTTTAACATTGTTTATTAGATTATAGTAATTTATATATTAATTTTTTTAGATATTGCATTATAAATACTTTTCTTTTTTTAAAAATTTAATTTATTCATTTTTAGAGAGAGAGAGTAGAGAGAAAGAGAGGGAAAGAAGAGGGGGAGGAGCAGGAAGCATCATCTCCCACATGTGCCTTGCCCAGGCAAGCCCAGGGTTTTGAACCAGCAACCTCAGCATTCCAGGTCGATACTTTATCCACTGCACCCCCACAGGTCAGGTGCACTACAAATACTTTAAAATTCATTTTAGTTCATTACATGAATAGTTCTAGGTGAGTTTAGTAATGCTTTTGAGTAGTTGTTGAAAAACTCATAAAAATAACAAAGATTTCCACATGACAGTATCGGTACAACTATCCAAGTTTTAAATTGAAGAATTCAAGGGGAAAATGTAGTAAATAGTTCTTTATAATAATAAGTCATTGAAATTCAACACTGTTTTTAAGAAAGCAGTTATCTATAAGCATTCACTTGCTGTTGCATTTGTATGCCAATTTTAAAAATTATTTGGTTAAGTTTATAAGTTTTAGCATTAAATGTATTCTGTGCTTCTGCCTGTATGAGGCCTTAGCTACTCTGGTCTCAAGTAGAGCCTCCTTCCTGCTGCTTGCCCTGCAGCCAGGGAATTCACAGATGGGTGTGGCAGATGAATCTCAGGGAGGTTATAGCACAGTACAGATATTGATCAATTTATGACCTATGCAACTTACGACCATTCGACTTTATGACCATAATCACTAGCCACAACTGCTCTGCGTCTGGAGAAGTTTTTGTATGCACCTGTATTTTGTAATTTTGTATGTTTTGCAAATATTAAATCAGTTGTACTGGTAATACGGTGTTTTACTTAAACCTGACGAATGTAAAAATAAGAAACAAAATGGTGTAGAGATGATACAAATGGCATAAAATGAACAAAGAAAATTATGATATATAACAATAATGAAAGAAAATTATGATAAAATACATGACTTAAAGATTTTTATAACATCATTTCACAGTACTGTACATATAACCTACTCAACTAATGACCAAATCATGTTACGACCAGTCTGTCGAAACCAATTGTGGTTGTAAGTTGAGCACTAGCTGTATAATGGAAAGCACACTAGATAGGAGCAGGAACCTGACTTCTTGATCACTTAAAAGATTCAAGCTTTAGTTTCTTCATTTATGCAATAATGTTACTATGTGGCAGAATTATTTCACCAGTTCATTATGAGTCAGAACTTGCTCCTCCCATATTTTTGGTACAATTTAAGGATGCCAATGTCTAATCAACTGCCCAAAACAGGCCCTTCATTCTTCATTCTCCTTCTTCAGTGCTTTCACAAAGGGTCGCTGCCTCTTCCTCTTGCTTGCCCTGTTCTATGTTCTATGTAATGACATTATTCATCTAGATGTCGGCTTAGAGTCCTCCCTCCCCTGCACATTCCTGTGATGAGATCAGTCTCCTCACTAAGATCTCAGAGTATAGGCCCTCCTATCCATCCTCTGTTGTTAACTTAATTCAGGCCCTTGTTTGTCACTCAACTATTTGAATGGTCTCCAAACAAATCACTCTCCTTGCTTTGCTTCATGATCCAGCCTCCACACTGCCATCCTTCTGATGTGTCCAAATGCAAATCTTACTACGTTCCTCCACTCTGACTTAACTCTTTAATCATTCCCTTCATCTTCAGCACAACATCCAAACACTTTAGTCATCTGGCCCCATCCATCTCTCTATCTCATCTCCTGTTATCTGTAGTACATATATGAAATCCGTGCTAATGCCACACTGACCATGACTTTGAGTGCCCAGTTCTGACTGTTCTTACAAACTTTTCACACAAGCTAGTCCCTCGGCTCTGAATACAACATTCTCCCTATATACTTGGCAATTTTTCTTCAAAGTGCAGCTCATCACAGGTTTTCTTCTCTACAAAGCTTCTGAACAAGCCAGGCAGTGTCTGCTATCTCCTTCTGTGTGCAACCCAGTTCCTAGGGAGTAGTACTTCCATTCTTATACTCATTATGGTCTGTAAAGCAATTACTTGCTTGCATGTCTCTTTTCCCCAATAGACACTGGACTTCTTGAAAGATGGGACTGTATGGCATCTGGCTTTGTTTTTCATGCTCATATCTCATAGTAAGTAGATAATCAACAAATTCTTATTGGATGGATGAATGGATGGATGCTTCTTCCCTCATGCATATTAGCTCTGATAATTATATCCTTATCTTCAGAAAAAATAAGCTCTTTTTCTTTTACCTCTCAATAGTTTTCTTCTGTATCATGTCCATCCTTCTCCCAAAACCTGAACTCCACCAACTTTTATCTGAATAGTCTTTAAGACTCAATTCAAATAAATCACTCCTTTAATTATTCTTATAATTAAATAATAAAAAATTCTTGGTATTTATTTGTACTATAAAAAGCTTTTGACACATTTAATTATAATCATTAGTTCAAATATCTGTCTCCTTTCTTAGACTTTAAGTTCATTGAGAAAAAGCTTGAATTTCTTAATATCTGTATTTCCAGGACAGAGGCTAGCACAAGGTAGGTGGTAGTACATGGCAGTAGATATTTGGTAAATTAATTCTTGAAGGTGTGTTTGAATGTATTAAATTAAATATTTGAGAATTCTTTGAAACTGTAAAGCCCAAGACAAATGTTAGGCATTATCATCTTTATCACACCTACAAATCACATCCTCATCTCTGCTCCTTAGTTCTTTCTACCAAGATATCCCACAGACCCTTGTCTAAATTATCACTTCACACAGACTTCCTTGCTCCCACTCAGAGTGCATTTTGACAAACTATATACCTCAGCACTTGAATAAGATCTGAATATATAGATGTAAGAAAAAGAAAATCAACTGTCCTGCATTTTTGTACCAACTTTAAAACACTCATAATTGATAACCTTATTTTGGAAACAAAGATAGCCAGATCACTTTTGATACCATTTTCTTAGCTAATAGCAATATGCTTTTGTTTTTGTTTTTTTAGCGAGAGGGGGGAAGATAGTGAGACAGACTCCTGAATGAGCCCCAACCAAGATCCACATGGCAACCCTCATCTGGGGCCAACACTCAGATCAACTGAGCTATTTTTAGTGCCTAGGCAGGCAGACTGGGACCAACCAAGCTATTCTCAGTACCCAGGGCCAGCACTTGAACCAATCAAGCCACTGGCTGCAGGAGAGGAAGAGAGAGACAAGGGAGAGAGGAAAGGGGAGATAATCAGATGGTCACTTCTCTTGAGTGCCCTGACCAGGAATTGAACCCAGAATGTCCATGCCAGCCAACATGGCTGTTATGCCCAGCCAACACTGTATCCACTGAGCAAACTGGCCACAATCTCTAATGGCAATATGTTTATTATAAATTTATGCCTGTTTTATATAGACAGAATTTATTAGTTGAAGAGCAAAAGTGAAAAACATGCAACAGAAGAAATAATATGTGAATGACAAGAACAAATTCTTTGTATAAAAATCTCATCCTCCTCATGGGAAACCTCAGGATATTATACAAATGACATTGTAATCACTTCATGCACCTTGAAGAAGGGACTTTGTCCAGTGTGAAATGCAGTACTCTGCTGCATCCCACAAGCACCTTACTGACTATTTAGGTCAAAAGGTAAAAAGTCCTTACCTTAAAGGATGGGGAATATTGGAATAAGAAAGAATACAATAATTCATGGGTAGAGAATATGTAATGAGCAGACTGGCTTTACTAGTATGAGAAGAGCTTTGAGATCACTGATGCCTGGGAAGGGCAGGTCCTCTGTTTTATCTTTATCTTAAAGACGTCAAGCAGAGTAGATCTTCCCATGACACCATTCTGACATGTGGGGTCAATCTTTCCTGCAAGTGAAAAAAAAATAGTCACCTGCATAAATGCAACTTTAGTAGCACCCTGACAGTCCCTGGAAGTCATCTGAGTGTCATTACAATGTGGTTAAGTCCTTTTGTTGGACTTGCAGATGTTCCAAGATGTCTTTGTGATAGGGTGTGTTTCTCAGGTGAGCGCTGGTGAGAAGGAAGGGAGCTGCTATGGCAGGCAGACACTGTCCTCACAGAGGGAGCAGCACAGTCTAAGAGCACATGGCTTTCAAAAACATATGCAATATGGTGTTTTTCACAACTCCTCAACTTTTCTGAGACTTAGCCTCCTCATCTATAAAATGAGGACAATCATACCTTCCTCATATACTGTTTTAAAGATTAAATGAAATAGGGCTGCTTTAAATACCTGATGATTATTAGGTGTTTATTATTCCTTTTTTGTTTGTTTGTTTGCTTGTTTTTATGAGAGATAAAGAGAGAGGGACAGAAAGGTACAGAGAAACAGGAAGGACGAGAGATGAGAAGCATCAATTCTTTGTTGCAACACCTTAGTTGTTCATTGATTGCTTTCTCATATGTGCCTTGACTGGGGGGCTCCATCAGAGCGAGTTACCCCTTGCTCAAGCCAGTGACATTGGGCTCAAGCCAGCAACCATGGAGTCATGTCTATGATCCCACATTCAAGACAGCAGCGCCATGCTCAAGCTGGTGAGCCTGCGCTCAAGCTGGATGAGCCCGCACTCAAGCAGGCGACCTCAGAGTTTTGAACCTGGGTTCTCCACATCCCAAGCTGATTCTCTATCCACTGTGCCACCACCTGGTCAGGCTATTTTTCCTTTTTTTAGAGAGAGAAAGAGACAGACAGACAGCAGTGTTTATTATCCTTGTTTCACCTCCTTATCCTATCTTACCCCTCATTAACAACTAATACCAAATTCTATTTCTTCAGGGCTTTCCAATGAAAAATATGCATGATCGCTCACAATTTTTCCCCCCATGGGATTTTGCAATTTAGTAAGGAGAATTTAAATGAATTCATTTCTTAATTCCTACACACTAATATTCAGTTATCCAAATGCTGTCATATCATTGTGACAGTAAAAAATAATTTACATATTTGTGTATATGTACTTATAGACCCTGAATTTTTAATGACAGCAAATTTGTCTACCTCCTTTTTTTTTATTTTTTTTCCTTTTATTCATTATAGAGAGGAGACACAGAGTGAGCGAGAGAGAGAGATAAAAAGAGAGAAAGGGGGGAGGAGCTGGAAGCATCAACTTCCATATGTGCCTTGACCAGACCAGTACAGGGTTTTGAACTGGCGACCTCAGTGTTCCCAGGTTGACGCTTTATCCACTGTACCACCACAGGTCAGGCTACCTCCTTTTTAACTCCATTTTTCTAATGTCCAAAACATCACCTTATTTGCTTGTCACCTGAGGAACTATTCTCCCCTAAACATGGCTATAAAAGTTTTAAGTGTTTCACAAGGGACCATTCCACTCAGAATACCACTCCTTTCTAATACCCTGTTCTATAAGATAAGAATTCCCAGTTAGTCTTGAAACTTACATGTGTAGATGAATCTTATTGAAAATGTTAGTCTTCCTCTAGAAAGGTGTCTCTACCTGTGGGGTTACTCTTCAGGTAACATTGATGATATAAGTAGCATTTACATATATTTGCCATCTGGAGATCTAGATACCTACATTCCCCATTCCTCTCTTAAATAAAGCTATTATAAGAGAGCTTCATGGGCCACTGGAAGGCCAAGGTTTTTTTATATGAGGGATATGGCAAACATCGGTGGGTTCTGAGCCCACCTGATCTGATTTAGGTGTGGAGATAGAGTTGGGTTGCTGTATTTGAATAGACAGTAGTAGAACAAAGGTAGAAATGAGGAGAACAATTGAGAATCTATCACAGAGATCCTGTAAGAGATGATGGTGACTTGGACCAGGAGGGTAATAGGAATGTGGTGACCTCTCTGGATTCTGGTCATATTTTGAAGGTTGAGCCAAAAGTCTACCACAATGAGCTAGATGTAGAGTATAAAAGAAACAAAGCAGTGAAGGATAATCACAAAGTTTTTGTCCTGAGCACCTGGATGGATGGAGTTGCCATCCACTGAGTGGGGGAAGGGTGATAGAACAGCTAGTTTATGGAGGTAGATGAGGGTTTTAGTTCAAGACATATTAAACTTAAACTGTCCATTAGACATCCAAATGGATAAGACAGCAGGCAATTAGACACACAAGAGTCTAACTTCAGGAGAAAGACTAACCCTTAATATGTGCCCCTTATTATTTGTAAGGGGCTTATTCCTAGTAAGAAAGTAAGCAATGATCATGATTAATATAGCTTCTTCTTCACCTTTGACCATGTCATTAAATTGTACTAAGTAACTTCAATGGTCAAATCCTGTCTATTATATATGTACTGTTACTCTCTGAACTAGCAACTAAATACCTCCATAAAGCAATCCTTCCTTACTTTTGGGGTTTATCACACCCTTTGATAGTAAATTCCCCATATTTCAAGAGCAGTTTGAGGGTACTTTGGGGAAGGATTAAATTTCGAATTAATTAAAACACATGGTGTGCACAGTCAATGCAACTTTGGAAAATGTCTTTTGAGTACAGAATGTTTAGCCAGAGGAGAAGTCATACAGTAAGTATAATAATTAAAAGGGTAGATTATAGTCTTGAAATTGATTTATACTTCAGTATATCACCTTGAATATCTAATATCTCAAGTCCCAGTCTCCTCATCTGTAAAATTGAGACTGATAAGATTGTGGAGAATACTGAATGAGATAAGAAATATAAAGCAGTTAGCACAATGCTATACACAGTAAGTTCTTACAATTCTTAGCTGTGGTGATGATGATAAGCAACTTAACTTTTTGTTTTCCATTGCATCTAAATCTAAATATTTCTGTATGGCTTTTTATTTACTATAGACTTTTCATTGAATATATTTCTCAATATATCACTTAAAATTTAGAAAACTTACTCTCAAGGCATTACGCCAACAGAAGGAAAAAGATGCTAGGAGTAGAAATCAGAGTCTGATCCAGCCTGTTACTGGCACTTCCATTCTCCTTCTTGACTCCAGCCTGCCTCTCCACAACGACCCTAGTACTTGCCCATATTGGTAATTAACAAACTAAATGAATTGACTCCAAAGGAAAAATACTAAACTTCCCCCTACCTCCTTAAGTTATTTTAGTTGTGTTTTGTTTTTAAGTGTGGTTCTTTGGGGAAAAACAGAATATGTTTTCTATGGAAAAACCCATATTGTTTTAGGCTAGTAATTTTGGAAGCAAAAGATGGTCTGCATGGAAAGAAGATGGAATAGGAGTAGTAGTATTAATAGAAGATAGCACAGAACTAATGCACATTTTATAGTATGAAGGAAGGCTATTTTAACCTCTCTGCATAAAACAACGCTGTGAACTCTACGTTATGCTAATTGGTGACTAGGATAAAGAGAAGCCAGCTCTGATGTGATTGCTCAGAGCGAAAGTCAATAGTGAACTCCCCGAAAGCATCTCAGCACAGCAGAAACCTCCTGCACTCGTGACACCGAGGCTTAATTGGTCCTCCTATGGTTTGGAAGAAAGGCTTTGGAAATACTTCTGACCTCTTAGAAGGAGATTTATAGACATATAATAGTGCTTTAATCCTTGCATCTGGGAGTTGCGAAAGTAATAGTGTATTAGAGTAGATCAAAGCCTAATAAGACTTTCATTGTCTGACATTTCAATTTTTCTTCTGGCTGGTCTTGGATCCTGATCAATCATCAGTTTTTTGTGTCCTTAATTACCTTTACACAATATCTAATGGGGTATATTTTCCCTCACTTTTTTTTGATATATTCATTGTCTTTTGGTAGAATTTTTCTTTATTTCTTTCTTATTTCTCTATATGCTTAAATTTCTCCCATGGTATTTTACTTGCTATAACCCAAATTCCTTGAGTCAGGTACTCTTACTTCAGACTCTGCTCCTCTGTTTACTGTACTTATTTTACATTTTCTCCTTTCCAATTTATTTTCATAGTCTTACAACATAAAGTAGTGATAGTCTTACTATGATTTCTACTGAATGAGAAGATAGCCACAAAACTCAGCATAGCATAATAAATCGTATTTTAAAAATAAGCACTCTGGAACATAAATATCTATGAGAGCATTGCCCCTTTTTAAGAAGTTGCTATGATATCCACATAAGCTTTGATATTAATTTTAGAGCCATGTCATGATCTTCACAAGAAACTGATCCTATTATTTTACCTTGGCTTCAGGTTTTACCCAGATTAGCATTACTCGCCTGATTTATGGCACTTGATGCCAAATTTCCTTTGATAGTGTCCACAGTTCACAGCAGTCTCACTAAGGATTTCCAAACATATATGGACCATATCCTGAAGACAATTCTGTAGGAGAACTATGCAATTATTTTTGAGTATTGGCAACATAATTATAATACCCATAGTTTCCAAATACCTTAAAAGAGAAACATCCCTTTTGGATGGGTAAGTTCTCTTATTTCTGGTAAAAAAGTGAACATACTATTTTAAAGTCACATCAAAAGAGCCAGTTCAAAAGTTCTCTTATTAAACTTTTTTTTAGTACATAATGTACTTAGAACTTTTAATCTGTACATGTGGAAAATAGGCTCTCAGTCATAACAATATGTCTGTCTTATTGTCTCTAGGACTATACTTGATAAGAAGGAACTGCTGGAGTTTGCTCAACTTGGCTGTTACTTGGAATATGATCTCTTTGGTACTGAAGTCCTTCATTACCAATTCAACCCGGAAATTGACATGCCCGATGATAATAAAAGAATTAGAAGGTAAATATGATTAAATCTCTCATAGCGATCCCTTTTACCAGCCCTCTTGATTTTCATATCTGGGTGGGTATTAGCAAAGATTTGGAAAACAGTAAGCACACAGAACCAGAGACTTGCAGAGAAAAATATATCAATGCTGTTTCAGGAAGAAAATCTATATATTATTGCAAGAAGAGGATGAGTCATCCCAAATAGGCAAAAGCTTAGCAGAGCCTTAGAAGTTCCATGCAGAGGGGCAGCTGACAAAAAACACAGGTAACACTCAAGCCCTGCCATGACAGTAGAAGAACAAAGCATGTCTTCCTTTTCAGAGAGAGAGAGAGAGAGAAAGGGGGTAGGAACTGGAAGCTCAACTCCCATATGTGCCTTGACCAGACCAGTGCAGGGTTTTGAACTGGCAACCTCAGTGTTCCCAGGTCGACGCTTTATCCACTGTGCCACCACAGGTCAGGCATAACTTCATACAATTTATAGTATTTTTGAAATGCTTCATTAAAAATACTCACTAAAGAATTATCTGCAACTTAATTCTATAAGTATAATGTCTAATGGCCAAACATCATATAAAATCTAACCCTTCAGAATTGTCTAATATGCAGGAAAGCAAACAACTGTGCAAGCCAGTCTATGCTATGATTTCTGTTTGGGAACATCTAAGTGTTGCTCTCCATTGGGGCCGTTGGAGGAGAGCGTGAAGTTCAGGCTAGAAATTTGATCTGAGATGGAAGTGTAGACATCATGGGTTTATATGTGAGAGTTGAAAGCGTGGGGAGAAATAAGATCACTCAGAGAAGAAAATGAGGACAGAGCCCTAGGGAACACACACATTTAAGGGGCAAAGGGACAGTCACTCAAGGATGGGTTGGGAAGTTTTCAAAGTGATGAGAATGCGAGGAAAATATGTTCTTATGGAAGTTGGTGGAGAACAGTGCTGAAGCAGAAGGGCGTGAACCCTTGCAATAGGTTGCAGATATAAAGTGAGATAAAGAATGAAAGTATCCATTGGCTTTCAGTCAGGAGGTTCTCATTTCACAGTAAGTACAGTCTTTGTACAAGAGGCTTGAGGAATGAGTAGAAGGTAAGGAAAAGTGTGAATGGGAGGTTATTCTTTCAAGAAGCGGGGTATTAAAAGGAGGTAGGGGGCTAGGGTGAAAGCTAGAAGACAAGACAGGATCAAGGGGAGGTTTCACTGGGATTGAGCAGTGTTTGCACAGCTGAGAGCAAGAGCGGAGACAGAGACAGAGACAGAGAATGCATCCAGGAAGGACGTAGTGCTTGTGCCACAGGGATGTTATAGAATTTGTGTGAAGGAAAGTATGCAAGGTTTTCAGCTAAAGGGGGCAGAATATGGAACTGGTCAATTAATGTTAACTTTAAAAAATCTGGAGAGATAAGATACACAGAGCAAGATTCCTAAGGAGACAAATAGATGGAATCTGGGAGAGAAATAAAAAGTTGTTTGAAAGGATTTATACTTTCTCCTTTGAAATGAGGGAAAGTGAGGCAAATAATGGGGTGAATACAGATAAACATCCTGGTGGAAGAAACAGGAAACTGAAAACCGATGGCCCATATGTTTTCTAGGTGACTATTTCATTCAGCCTCTGAGAAAGAAGCAGTGGATTCAGGGCAGGACCTGGTAGAAGAGGATGTAGGATGGGGATGGATGTCAAGTGGATGAGAGAGATATGACATGATGGGTGCAAGACCCAGTTGAGGCTGGAGATCATAACTGTATGACTGTATACTGGCACCAATGCACATATGATTTGGTGATTATTTTCCCAAAAATGTTTTGTAGTTTGGTAGTAAGACCAACCAAAGAAGCTTTGTGAGTAGAAGCAACAATAGAGAGGAAAGGGAAGATATAGATTAAGGGCAAGTAACTGGAGGCTTTAATGAAATGGGTGAATATATGTGGAAGAAGGTGAGTGAGAAACTAGAAAGAGTAACTGGTGTCCAGAGTAGGAAACTAAAGATTGAGATTTCAGAGAAGTAGTTCTCCATGATTACAAGGACCAGAACATGGTTACAAGTGTGGAAAACTTGTTGGAATGGAAGTAAGCAAAATTGGAGTAGAGATACGATGACCAGTAACTGGGAGGTGCAAGTAGCAATAGTTAACCATATGCACACTGGAGCTGAGAGGAAAAATCTTGAACCTGTGGCGACAGTTGAACAGCCTAGGATCCTTTCCCAGGACAGTTCACCTTTATATCTGTGTGCCTCTCTGCTGCCCCTGCATTTTCCTCCTCAATGACCTCATTCATAGTATAGTAAAATATGCTTCAAGTCTAGTGTCATTAGAGAGAGCTAGTTGATCAATGTTACACTAGTTAGGTAAATATGAAGAGACTAGTTCTACATAACGGTACTGCTTTGACTGTCCTGACCAATGGAGATAAATTTATTCTGTTTTTAAACAGATTTATTGTTTCATTTTTGTCTATTTTGTTTTATGTTTTTAATTTACTGGCCCAAGAGCATCATTCAATACTGGCAAACAGGTTTCCCTACGGCCCTGCTTGTGCCATGCTCAGAGGTGAATATTACCTGGAATTGAAAATGGGGTGATGTGGTAGGTTTTTACCATCTTTCATGATCTCAAAAACCATGACTTTCTGATGAATGTGCTCAACATATCTTTTACAGTTCATCTTTGAAATAGGAAGTCAGTCCTAGGACCTGCTTCCTTTGTGGCAGTGAGTTATTTCTTTTGCACCCCTCTGCCTTCCATGAGGCCCATAGACCTTCTGGAATAAGAGGCAGAGAGCTGCAGGGGGGCCCAGGATGGAGATGGGGAGAAAGGATGACCAACAGCTCTCCCAGTGTGCCATCGTAGCTCCTTTTGGCTATTAAATAGAGAACAAGAACTTTCTTTGGTCAGCTTTCATTGTGTCAAATGTAAACATTTTAAAAAATTATATGTCAGTGTGTGTGTGTTTATATATCTTTATAGATGCATGTCTGTATTTATATTTAATCTTCTTTAAATTACACCCACGTATTAGGTCACTGACTCAAGTACAGCCCACGGTAATTACTAAATGAACTTTAGGATTGTGTGTGCCCAGTACCCTTGTCCCCTACCTTTGGACACTTGATTTTCATCATTTATTTGCAGTCCTCTCTGAGCCTTAGTAGTTGTAAAGCTCTGAAATGCAAGAACAGAGAAGCACACTTCTGCCTACCTCTGGTTTTCAGCACCGGAAATTCTAACACCTGTTTTCAATTTTATGTTCCATTTCTCAAATCTTATTATATCTCTACCTTTCTACACATTGTAGTCTCTCTCTAATATTTGTTTTCAAAACACTAACTCATTTGTATTTCCCTAATTACTGTGAATTTTTGTCTTTTTATCTGTAGTGGTTCATTCCTTCTGGCGGGTCTCTAGAACTACCGTTCTTCCCCACTATGGCACAGCGTGAGAGGTGATCTCATTTTAGGAATGACCAGGCAGTTCTCTTGATGGGATATAATTATGTTCTAGAGCCATAACATTATCTTTCTCATGGGATAACTAGTCTCCAGATTCTTCACTTAATGAATTCTAAGGCTTCCTATTCTCAAATGAGTATCTTGTCCATTATATTCTTCCCTCAATACTTACAATTCAGCGACTTTGTGTTGCAGAGTCCAACACAAGTCCTCCTATAGGGATTTGTTTATCCATACAATATGCCTCTGTAGTAATAAGATACCACTTTTTTTTTCCCTCAAAGAAAAGAGACAAAAACATAGGGAAATGCTCAGAAAATATAAAGAGGAAAGAATACCCTAAAATTTCCTATAATATGATATTCTTTTTTCAGTTACAGATCAAAGGTTGTCACATCAAGTTTCAACATTGTATAATATGTATGTCAACTCTTCCTCTTTTTCACAACTGAGGTATAATTCTCTTAGATGATTCCCTTGAAGAGAGTTTGTCCCAAAAGTAACATCAGAACTTTGGGACAAGACATAAATTTTAAAGAGGCAAAGAACTCAGGAGTCACCATTTACATTCCATGTACTTATAGGACATGCATGGGGTACATGTGACATAAATGCCGAGTTCTAGACAAAATGATCAGGTTGAATCCCCTTCTTCTCCAGCATGTGTATCCCTTTGACCTGCAAACACAAGATCTAATCTTCAACTATAATTTATTTTTAAAATGTATATTCTCAGAGGGCAGGGCTTTGTGCTTGAGTGTTTAGTGTAGTGCCCTATATTTTGCTTATTGTAGTAGTTGTTAAATATGACTCATGCACTATAATGTGAAGAAATGTGACTGAAACAGACAGAATACCTAAATTCATTTGGGAATCTAGAGACTGACAAGGCTATCAAGCAAATGCCAGAGAAGAGCCACTCTCCAAGTTGCATTTTCTGCCATCAGAGACCCATGGAAGTCATGAGAGACACTGCCCAGAGTCCAGACACGTACAGATGGTGGCTGTCAGGAGGTGACTCACACTGCAGATTACAGCATTTAACAAAGCAGAGAGAATTAAATGTTTAGACAATAGCCAGGAATTCTTTCTGTAGTCAACTGACTATAACATTTAAAGGAATGGCTCATTACGTAGAGCATTCTGGTTGAAATGAAAGGAAGATAGAGTAAATTTTTATTGGTCAATTTAAGCCAGTACTCTAAGACAAAGTCAAAATTCCATAGACTTCAATGGGACAAATGCTGAAAACACAGTACTGTTGCTGACCTTTTAAAAATGCCTTTCACTTCCAAACCAACTGGTAATCTTCTGAGAATGTTTTACTTGTATGAAGATTCCTTTTGTTTCCCTATTTTAATCACGAATACTCATTAATGTAATTTGCAAGAAAAAAAGGAGAGAGACTGAGATCTGACAAACAGGCCCACGAAGAGAGGCCTTTTAGATGGAGAACCAGCTACACACACAGGACAAAGTTCTTTAGTGAAATACTAAAGTGGCTGTTCCTTCAATCTGGCACCTCCTATTAGACGCTGTCTCTAATGCAGTATTGCCAGGCATTGTCATAAATATCGCAGGCTAGAAATGTCTGGGTTATGGAATAAGGATCATGTTTCCACCACAATGCAGCAATATCTTTTATCATTACCACACAATATTTATTAAAGGTCTCCTGGTACACATGCCACAGGGGAAGGTGGGATCTCTATGACAAGTGCAAGAGGTTTCTAAGTGAAAAGTTTAAAGCACCCTGAAAACTATAAATGTGAGACAGATGCCATGTAATGAGTTAACATTTTTTCACAGGGTGCGTCTTCTAGTGGACGAGGGCTATGAAGATCGAATTCTGATGGCCCATGACATACACACAAAACATCGGCTGATGAAATATGGAGGTCACGGCTATTCTCATATACTCACCAACATTGTTCCTAAAATGTTGCTCAGAGGTATCACTGAGAGTGCACTAGACAAGATACTAATAAAGAACCCTCAGCAATGGCTAACTTTCAAATAGGAGAGTTATAAATCCACACCTTTAATGTAAAGCTCAGAGAGAACATTTAGTGATTTAAAACCCACTAGAAGATACTAATTAATCAGAGCTACTAGGACTAATGAGGGATCATTTATTTCTTATGAGTATTAGAAGCATTTTGCCTTCTCCAAAGCTGGCTTTTAACATCTGCACCTTCAGGGTGTTAGTAAACGTCATTGAGCCCCCTATTGTTTTGCCTTAACAAAATAAATTTAGAAGTAATTACATCCAAACAATGATTTACAGTCTAAATCCCCTAAGTGAAGATCTTTGTTTTGTTTTCTTAACCTATCAGTCCCCCTACTTGAGAATTTAAAGTGTTTTTAGTTAAATTACCCTCTTCTAGAAGAATGCAATGTTTCTTGTAAATTGATGATCCTACTAATTACCCTGCTGTTCATTACTTAATGCTTAATGAATAATATGACACTTTAAAATAGCTTCTTTGGCAGAGAAGTTACATTTTGATATTTTCTTCTAGTGGATACTGTAAAGACAATTACCAATTTAAAATGGTAACAATATTATGGAAGGTGAATTATATGCTGACCCCCAGCTATTTATACTTAAAATAAACTCTGTTTCCTGTGGCTTTCTGGAATCAATTTTTGCTGTAAATTTTGTTGTAGTTTGGAAAAAATTGTATAAGGGAGCATGAACACATAACATAATACTCAATTATAAAAATTCAATCATAAAAGTCAGAATATATTACATAATATAGTTTAATGAATCATTACATTTATAATAACAAAGGCCACAGTTTAATTAATTAACAATGTATAATGCAAAAAAAAAAAGAGAAATGTTTGCCATATATATATATATTCCCTTTATTTCCTTTGCCTTTTCTTTGTTTTTCCTTGGGCCTAAATAGAGAAAATAATGCTTATTTATCTGAAGGAAAGGTCGGATCTATTAGAAATGACAGTCTGATTCTACAGCCTACACTTTAAAAGGTACTCAGCCTTGATGTTTTATGTAAATAAAGCCTTATTAAAACCTCTTAGTTAAAACTCTTACTTGATGTGCACTGCTGTTTATAAATTCATCTTTCGTTTGAATCCTCAGTATTCTATCTAAAAAATGAATAAAATTTTTCTGAACCCTGTTGCCACTTCCTCTTTGATAAGTATATATTGTTAAATAAAAATAAAATTCATTGCAACTCCTTTATGAGTAATCTTATATATTAAAAAGGCCAGATAGAATTAGTCATTATCCTTGGTGAATGGGCTATGTTTTTCATCATATAATCATGACAGTTACTCAGACTAAGGCATTTAAACCAAGCAAACAGCCCCTTCAGATGGGAATGCCATGCATAACTTTTGGAAAGGTAAGGTTTGCTAAATAAAAGATATTTCTGTATATCAAAGATGATCAAGCTTTCTGTGTGTTAGAACAGAAAGTACCCAAGAGGAATGAGCTAGAACAACTAATTCCTTTAAATTAAAAAAATTAAAATGCAAATATCCTTCACCAATAAGACAAGCAGATTTTTAAATTTCTGGTTTTTGAAATCTACATGTCAGAGAGTCTTCAAGGGCAGCTGAGAGGGGACAGATTTCTCATTGTAATAGTGAATGTTGTCTGATAGAATCTATCAACATGCATTTTTAATCTTTTTCTTAGCTTTAAAGAGATGGCTTTTGGCAGTGTATTTTAAACAGAGAGAAAGGATTTATTTGTACTCCTCTCAAAAATCTACTGTACTGTTGGCTTCAATCCACCTTAGGAAAAAAGAAGAATTGATAATTCAAGTGCCTATAGTTCATAAACATCACCAAGGAGAGCCCCTTTGTTGCAGCCATCCTAATGTGAACAGTCTACCACAAAATGCAGTGAAAAGTATTGACTGGCAGAGAGTAATAGAGGAACCATAGGTTTAATTTACAGACATGTGATGCATAGGGCTCTTTAACCTAATACAATTTAATTTTCTGGATAACTCTTAAAAGAGAAATCATTTAAAATTATTTTGCTATTCCATATATCTTTGTCATCCAAAATATATTTCAATCCAAAATAAGTCAAATAATTTATGTGTTTTTGTGTGTGTGTGCATACACATATATTTTTTTTTCAATTAAATTTTTGAGGCTATACCGGCACTGTGCCTATGGTCTGAAACCATATATATATATATAATATTTCATCTAATATATATATATGTGTGTGTGTGTGTATACACACACACACACACACACACATATAGCAGGTATTTCTATAAAATATATACATTTTGTTGTCATACTGGATATATGTGAAATTATTCATTTTGAAATAACCTCAGGCCATGACTTATGGTAAATAACTATTTGAAGGCCTTACTTAGTGTCCCCACAGTGATGCATGCAGTAGCCCAAATTAAACCTCTGTGCATTGAGTTATGGATAATCTTTTGTTCCAAAGAAGGCAAAAGCCTCAGTCTGATTTAACACCAAAGAGTAAATGTCTCTGACTTTCCAGGTTAAATCTTAACACATTCTATTGATAAAATGGACACAAAGGGGATGTTCTAAATACCATACATATTACACGTTTTCACACTTACAGGGTAATCCTATGATACAATGTCAATCTCTTTTTTAAAAGACTATTACCAGAAAAGGAGGGAAGAGAAAATTCATAAGAAAAAGAAAATGGGAAAACAACCATAGGCTTGGGAATTCCCTCAAATCCAGAAAATTCCAGGTTAAGGCTTGAAGTTGAATCATTCCCAGGTCTAGCTCTAAAGTTCACAAGAGTACAAGGCAAACAATTTCTTTGGGGACAAGCAGCATTATTTCAATTAGACCTTCTCCTGCAGCATAAAATCATTCCTCCCCACACTATGAATGGACTCCAAGTATCATAATAAGCAGGTACACTCACGAGAACCAAAGCTGACATGGATAAGAGCAGCAGGATCACGGTACACCAAAGTATCATATATATTGAAGAAATAATTCAGTGTCTTAGATTTTTCTATAAAAATTTGTGATCTATATAGGACTTCATTCACATGGACACTAACAATAAGGAGTATTTGCTTTGGCGGTAGTGGATCACACATCTGCTTATCTTGCTTTTAATATTTTTTTTTACATAATGTTTCTGAGAATACAGATGTGAGTCAGGTAGCATTTGAATTCCCCACATATACACAACTGAGGTGCCTCACAACTGGCATTCCCCTGGGATCCTTGATTCATTGATGTTAGCCATATGAATCCATTGTCCAATCTCAGAATAATAAGCTTAGTTTCTGTATTATCAGTCAGCATAAATGATAAATCCAGAAAATGTGCTGTATTTGTTGTTGTTTCCTCCATGGGCTTTCCCACCATCTAATTTGATGTATACTTCATCTCCTGGCTCCAAATGAAGAACTACACTGTTGCTGGCATAGTCGTAATTCTGATCAGCGTCTTGGGCAATTGCACTAGCGCGCACCTATGTGAAACAGACAAGAATTAGAATTTGTCAAAGAGAATCTTCAACTTTTCTTTTAGGCTGTCCACACAGTGTCATATGCCAACGTGAGGCCATAGCACAGAACTGACACAGAAATGTCCACCTGGGCCTTGGAGCTTTATGAGGATATCTTTGTAATTGTTTCAGTTGCGTTATGAGAAAGCAGAAAACAGCGCTTTCGTGGGGTCCTTTCAGCAGTCTTTCCTTACTATATGTTGTAAACAGTGCATGCCAGTGTATTCTCTTCCTAAATCACTACTTTTTCTAATTCTCAGAATCTCTCTACCCAATTAATTCTTGAAATGGAGATAATAGTATTTCTTGCATTTTAATTTATCCAAATAGCAATAGTCTAACCAGCTGTTGATGAGTACATAATTTCAATTCCAGCTTCAGCTGATCCTCACAATTTGTAGAACAGTGAGATCCATAGTAGGTAATCACTCAGAGAAATACCACTACTCTAACTCTACCGCATAGGAAGAGAGAAAGCCATTTGATATGGGGCTTTTAAAAGCTAATTCAAGTCAAGCCTTTTTTACCAGGAGTTCAACTCATTTAAACATCTTTGGCTCTATCAACCAACTTTTCAGGGGTTTTTTTTTCTATTTGTGCCTTTTCATCACTTAATTGTTATGTGTGCAATTAAATAAATTATTTGATTTCAGCATATCTAAAATTATAGAAAATATTCATGATATGAAGTCTCTCAAATTTCTAGAAATTTTTGAATGACTTCATTTCGGTGATTCTAAATGTGTGGTTTGCGCTGAAGAATGAGCTTACTTATAAATCCACTCCTGTTGAGCCTGTGATCTCATTAGTGAGTTGATAGACATTTGAAAACAGTCAAATTGCCCATCATATCAAGAAACATGAACATTTTGTCACAGACAACTCAAATTAGGCTTCATGTCCATTTAGCTAGATTTTGATTCTGCTTTGGCAAAAAATTTTCAGTAGGCAGGCTTGTATTTGGTTTATTTCAGTAAAACATCTACTTTGTGGCTTGTTTCTATTCCAGTATAATGATATTTCTCTGAATAACACAGCAAGTGATTTAGTGGTTTTGTAAACCTGCACTATGTAATAATGCATGACTTGGGGTACAATATGCCAGAATTTATCACTTGGCAAAATGAGGGAAATGAAACATAAGTCAAGAATTTCCATGTATTTCTTTCAAAATGTAAATGATAGGTTTTCAAATGAAATTTTCTTGTGGTATATTCTCACATTAATGCTGTAATGTTAAAAAAAAAAAGGGGTGGGGGAGCAGGCTCTTTTACACTGCTGAACTTGTAAAGCAACCTGGGGAATATATTTAAATTTCCTTTTTGATTTTATATAAGAAATGGTTTACAGGATTTAAAATTCCTTAACACTGAGCTAATTGACAGTAATATAATAATAACAGTGTACCATGCAATTATGCTCAGAAGCACTGACTGAAATGTATATACCAATTTAGTGAGGTGCTCTATTTTGACCATTAAGTAACAATACAACTATAACTTAATGTCATAATATTTCCTAGGAATTAATCATAAGTTGTTAGGACTTGAATGCTTTGATTTATTAATTTCATCTAATCATTAACTCCCAGGAAAAATAAAAATCCACAAGGAGAATAATGCTATTATGACCTGATCTTTTTTATGTGTGAATTTTTTAATGGATGAGAAAAATTAAAATATAAAATACTAACTAGCCATATTAGTAACATATTAATTAATTAAAAATCCATAATATACTTCTCAGCTGTTATTAATAACCAGACACATCGTATTTACTGCTTTAAGCATTTACTCTATGTTCTATGGGTATTGTGCTTTAACTCTGTTTTCTATATGAAGGCATTTGGAAACCAGGGCCCATTAAAATTACTTGATTCAGAGACAATAATATTAGAAATATGTATAATTCAGTTTTTATTCTATAGGGTATAACCACAAACCCATGTAAATATTACCATTTTTCTTCAGTAGAGGTAACCACAAAAACCTATAAAGACAGTCATGTGATCCCACAGACTGGAAGTTACCCTCATGGTTTTTAGCTTCCATTGTGAAAAAAGAAAAAGCCAGTGTGATTGCTTTTTAATGAAAGTGACTTTCTAAGACTTTAATGTCTACTATACTGTTAGACTTTCCAGATTAAATAACTGCCATACTCCAGTGTACTTTGCATGATTTTAGTATTCCTTCTCACCTGATCCCACTTTAAAGGTATAATGGCACCTGAAATTTCAAGCTCTAGTCTCTAACTCAGTGACTTCAGACAATTCTTAATTTAAGCCATCAAACTATTGAGGAAGGTAATGCATCTACCCTGGAGGATTCTTTCAGGTACCTAAATGTACAGTTATCTTAGCATTTTCTCTGGAAACATGATACATCCTTTCCTTAGCTCAACATACCCATTTCTATCTAAATGTACTCTAAAATCCTTTTATATTATAAATTAAATATTTAGATTCTGCTTGATCTTTAGTGCATGTTTCATGGCTCCTAAAACGATAATTAATTTGACATTTTACTAATCTTGGTCAAAAATGAATACCAACCCACAAACTACTAACTGTTCCCAATATATCACTGGTGCCATAACTAATAAATTCTTAGAGTAAAAATGGCCTCTAATAATTTTATTGTGCTAATCTTGAGCCTCAATTTTTATTATGTGTCTTATTACAGTGGTATTATAATGATTCCCTTTAAACAGAAATATTTTTTATTCATGTTTTCTGCTGAAATTGTGGAAGCATATTAAAACATTTCCTGTTTCTATATAAAGCTATTTGAGTTCAATTTTTACCTTTAATATGCACTGTCATGGGGCTCTCAACAAATGGTAAGATTAAATTTAGGTTGATGGTTTCATGGGGAATATAAGATTCGTGGTGCTTTTAGTGGCATGTTTGTGAGGATGTAATAGGTTTTGTAGCTTTAGTATTATCATATTAGAGAGGGTTTATCATTAGAGACAATATTTATGGTAACATTTGCTAATTTAATTAATTGCTACTGATGTTCTCATAATTTCATTTTCATTGTACTTTTGTGGAATCATAAACAAAAGGTTAAGTGGCACATCAGGTTAATTTACTGGCCTTCAATGTTTCCATCTGTGATCCTGCATTAACACAAAGTGTAAATAAACTGTTTCTCATATGGTAATGGTCTAGAAGCATTCCTTTATTTTAGAATGAACTATATTTTTAGTGCAATTTTTGTGTATCTCTAAACCACTTAATCCAAATGGCTCTTTGAGTTTCTGTTTTATGAAAACAAATTAGGTTAGCTCAGAGGGGGAAACTGCCATTCTAAGAAGTGATCAGAAAAGTGTATAATTGAAAATCAAGGTTAAACTATTTATTCAATATTAATAAAGATGTTATAGGATTTTTCATCTACAGATCTGTACAGACCAGTCTTTGCAAAATAGTTTTATTCTGAAAATAAAACAGTAATATTGCAATAACCATTTTCCAGAATAGCCCATGGGGGACTCAAAAATAAATTGTTCACTACTTTATATATTTTTCTGAATTACTTGTTGCACACCTTTGCAGAAAAGGAGCTTAATAATGCCAGTGGAAAGCATTATACACTTAAGGTCACCTGTTTCACCTTGTTCTTTTTTCAAGACCCATCAAACCAGCAAAGAATGTACATGATAGGGCAATAATACAAAGAAGCATTCTATACACCAAAGAATAAAATACTTTGTCTGTGGAATGATTTTCTTGGAATCAGTGTAACATACCTGGGCTCACCAGTTTGGATATCAATATTTAAAGTAATTTAAATATATTGTTCCCTGGTTTTTCATGCAATTGCAATTTTCAGATATGTAAAGATGTGAGCACTTTTATACACTGGCTGATTAAACTTGAATCTTATTTCTTTGTACTGAATACCTCTGAAAACAATATCTTTAGCATGATAGTATTTCCCAGATGCATCCCTTGAGTCAGAAGATAGCCAATTTGCAAATAAATGGGTGCCTCATATCTGCCTGCTGAGGGGCTGCTCAGGACTCCTTTTGTAAGGGTGACACAATAGCTCTATGTGCAGTGAGTCATAACCCTTTAGGCCATTTACCTATAACTATCCCACGGTTCTGCAAATAATTTTTATTTACTTTAATATTATTTTCATGCAAAATAATGATAATTTACAACCCTATCAGTGCCTCCCGGTGACCATTATTTCTCTTTTTGTTCAACAGAGTTCAGAGTCCTGAGAGCCCCTTAAGCTGTTCACTTCTAAATTCCTTTAGAAGTGAGGGTTGGTAGGCCGACCCTCACTTCTAAAGTGAGAAGAACAGAATTTTTTTGTCCTGTTTCTTACACATTTAGGATACTTATCTTTCCTTTCTGAAACAATTCTGACACTAAATTACATTTTTGTAAGAAATCCAGCTTCAATGGTGTTTATTAATAGAAACACCTGGATTATTAAAAGGTCTGATTTCAACGGACGGGTGACCAAGCTCCAAAGACCTTGCTAAATCAAAATTCACCATGTCAGGTTCACGGGCCATTCACTGTGCCAACCAAACAAAGTTACAGCCCAAGAACTCGGTCTAGACTGCTGGCTACAAGGCCTCACCCCCAGTGAGCTCAGATTCAGAATGTGCAGAGGGTCTGTTTACACTTTCAGGCAGTTACAAATATTATTTTTCTCTTCTGACTATAAAATAAGATACACTTTGGTTTTGCAATGACCGCGAATTTCTGAAGGAAATGGGAAAGTTGCCCCAGTATAAAACCGCAGCCATGTAGTCCTTGTGGCAGCGCCAACAAGCTCAGGAGAGCAAGTCCTGCTTGCCAGGGCTAATCTGAGGCTATTTCACAGTCAAGGCCAAGGCCGCTGTCCATGTGAGTTAGAAAGCTGGATTTGGAACAACCTTCAGGCAGGTGTTTTGGGACCTACTCTCAGGAAGTGCCTGTGCGTCCTGGGACCTACTCCCAGGAAGTGGAGTCTGGGTTCTGTGTTGGTGAGCCAGTTTTATGGTGTAAACCCACGAGTCTCAACTTTTCCTTCTGTTATCAGCATTCATTACCTTTCCCCCTTCTTCTCCTTGGCTGACAACTAAACCGGAGTTTGCGTCTTAAATTTGACTATACGCGAGTTTCCCCGTCTGGGACGGAACTGCGAGTCTCAGGGGCCCGTTTGAGTTCGCTCGGTCGGGACCCTTCTTTCTCCCTGGCCCTCGTCTTTCTTCCCTGGGTTTGGGTTTGTTGCCTTGGCATGCCCATTCTGGACTCCCCTAACCCTACTATTCCCACCAAAGCCTGAGAGCAACGACCCTGTGGTACTGAGGATCCCAGAGTCCGGGGTCGCTTACTGTTGCTCCGGGACTCCCCAGCTCACAAGCTGTGCTTCCCGCCCCTCGAGGGTCGCGCTCATATGCGTAAGCACCGAGTGCAAGTCCTAGGCTCGGAACCGCCCTCTCAGGGCCACTGGGAGCCCTCTTTGGCGTACGACGCCCCCCACCCCGCCCTCGAATCCCCAGAATGGAAGAGCTCACTCCCTCATATTGCTCCCCGGAGCCCGGAGGAACGGCGCCGTTCCTCCGTGGACTCCCACCCCGTTCCCGGGGTCTCCTCCCTCTCGCCTGCACCTTCCAGCGCTCCTTCCCCGCCCTCCCCGCTGTCTGTCTGCACTCACCTGGTTGTTTTTGCAGAGATCAGCCCACATGCTGGTGCCATCCCCACCGCGCATCAGGACGTGGTAGGTGAAGAAATAGATTCCCGGAATAGAGCAGGTGAACTTGCCAGTGGTGGGATCGTAGTGGTTACCGAGGTTGGTGACTACGTCGTCGAACTTGAGCACCTCGTAGCCTTCGTGCTGCCGCTTGAGGCCAGCGTAGAAGGCAATCTTGGGCACCGTGCTGTAGGTGGCCGCGCTGATAGCCCCGGCCGCGTTCAGGCCGGGTGCCCCGGGTGGACCCGGCAGGCCTTGGCGGCCCGGTTCACCCTTCTCTCCCGGCGGGCCCACAGGGCCCGGTGGCCCAGGCTCACCCGGGGGCCCACGCGGGCCCGCCTTCCCGGGCCTGCCGGCCTCGCCTTTGGGGCCCTGGATGAAGGTGGGCAGGGACTGCATGAGGCCGCGGTCAGGCGTGGCGGCAGTGCTGGGTGCTTTGGTGCTCCCGTAGGGGTCGCAGACCATGCGGCAGGTGCCCAGCATCTCGTAGTGCGCCGACGTGCCGGCCGAGCTCACCAGCACCGGGATGAGGATGACCAGCAGCAGCACCATCACCACCCCCAGCGCCCCGGCGGCTATCAGGCGCCTCCTGCTGCCCACCAGCCGGCTCAGCGCGGGGCGATCCTCTTGTCTGCTTTTGGACAAAATTTTGAAGGTTGGGCGGGGACCTCTTCAGAGCCGAAAACAACTCCCTGCGAACCCCAACTCCCCTGGGCGGGCGGGCGCCGGCCGCTCCTAGGCTGCTCCTGCTCCCCCCCGCTGAGGCTGCGGCTGGGGAGGGAGCTCGGACGTCTATTGACTTGAACTGAAGTCCTGAGCTGGAGGGTGGGGTGGGGGAGGGGTGCGCCGTGCGCCCTCTCGCCGCCTTCGAGCCCCTTCGCACCTGTGGCTGCGGACTCTCCCGCCGGCCACCCGCCACTGGGAGGGCAGAGCCGGCTGCTGTCTCTTGCTCTAGCCGGGACCGCTCACACTTTTATGCCACTGCCTGCGATCGACTTTCCCGTTTTTTGCAGACTGCGCCAGTTCGCACCAACTTTCCCTCTGAAGTTGCCTTTTTTTCTGCCTCCTTCTCTTTTTTAGCTCGCTCTGTTCGCTCTTCCCCTGCCTTTTTTCCCCCTTCTTCCTTTGCAACCACCACAACTCTAATAGACGCGCATCCCCAAAGACCCGCGCAGGGCGCGCGAGCTGGGCCGGCGGCTCCCCTCCCGGGGTGCGCGGAAGGGCGGGCGCGTCGCTCAGCGAGGCTCGGGGCTGGAGCGGAGGAGCTAAAGATGAGCTAAAGAGCAGCGGTGGTGAGTGCCTCCCGGCCGGGAGCCGAACGACGGAGAGACTGAACGTAGACTTCTGCCTGGGCACCACCTGCCAGCAGAAGAGGAGGCTGGAAACGCGCGCCGGAGCAATTTATAGGCACCCAAGGCACAGAGGAAGGGGAGCCGCTTTGGCATCTCACTGCAGCATCTGCTCTTCTCATCCCACTCAGGGAGAGTTTGGCATTACTCTGACAATGTGGGATTTTTTTTTTCGGCCTCTCCCCTCCTCCCCTCTCTGCACATGGATGAACAGTGAGATCCTGAATACTCTGTTGTTGAACCCAGACGATAGCAGCGCTCTCCCTGGACATACGTGGGCGGAGGGAGACAGATGTGCAATAGCTTTCTGAACTCAAGGGTCACACCTAAGCCCCTTGTGTCACCACTGCCAGCAGGCCCGGTTGGAGGGTGGAAAAGAAGGTTGAAAGGAGTGTGGCTTGGCTGACAATAATTCTTTACAGGCTCACCCACAATCAGTGCTTCAGGTGTTTTTCAAAATGCTACTTTTAATATAAGGAGGGCCCTTTAGAATTTTCCACATGGTAGATGTGTCTTTTTATAACCTTATGGTTTTCCTTGCCAACCTCTAAAATGAAGTAATACGTCACCCAGACAACAGTAAGGTGTGTTGAAAAGCCAAAGGACAATTCTGAATGATTTTAAATGAACATGCCCACCACATAAAGGGGGGGAGCAGCTGTTTGGGTTTTTTTTTTTTTTTTTTTTACAAATGTTGCAGATGGTGAATATCTACATATATACTTTACTTGCAGGCTTACAGTTCTGGCAACCTGTCAGGAGATACAACCATTGAACCTGAAGCTGCATTTACTTAAGGGTGCTACATGCATGAGAAATTATCACTGTCAAAATGCCTTTAAAAAGTCTTAAGATAAAGCAAGCAGCATTTACTCAAGTACTGGGCAAGATCTTTTTCTAAGATATGAAAAGAGGCCTTTAAGCTCCGTAGCACATTCCCTGCCTGTACATTGGGGGATGGGGAAAATAGAAAAAATATGATAAAGATGAGCCCTATTTGCCTTGGGAGAACAGGAGAAGGAATAGTCTGGATTTATAATATAAATGGAACGTTCCCAGAGTAGACATTAGGCAACTTATCCCACTAACACATACAATAAGACACACAAGAACAACTTGAAATAAACAAGCAGAACTGATTCGTAAATCATACTTTTGCATTCAAAAACAATGGATGTCAATCAAACGTGGGTGACATTTGCTTGTCAATACAGGGATGATGGCTGGGAAGACTAAGACTTATTACATCAGGGCAAGAATGTAAAATGAGAAGCAGGAACAAATAAGACTCGACAGCAAGCAAACAAAGCAGTAACACGTGGTGACAATCTTGTCTGTGGGCTCCACAGCACGGGCACACCTTCTCTGTTCCTTCTGCCTACCCTGATCTCACCCTTATTGGTTTCATCCTTTCTTTCCTTCTTTCAGAATTAAATAAGGTCAAATGAACAAGCAGAAGGAAACAAAGACCCATTGATTATTTTAAGGGAAATGTCAACAGCTCCTTCAGGTTTTTTTCTGGGAGAATCAACACTGAGTGTCGGGCAGTGGGGCTAAGCCTGACCCAGGTCTTCGTGGCATGTCTCAGCCTCGCTGCTAGGAACTCCTGCTACTAGGAAACACTCTTTCCACTTCTTAAAACTTTCCCTTCTATTATTTACAAATGTGTGTATATATCTTGGACATAATTATACATGTATTTCAGAATATTCCTATTCACATGAGTTATTTTCATATGTTTAAGAAGCAAACACATAAGTTAAATTCTGTCCTGGACACAATGCCTATTTTCCTAACACATCTTCTGGGTTGCTTCTCAAAAGTCACCTTTCTTTGGGAGGTAAAGAGGGTAGTTAGCAATGGAGAGTAGTAAGCTAATGAAATAAACTCTTTTCTAATAACACCAAATTATAAACTTAATAAGATTCCTTTTCTGCTAAAGCAGGTCCAGTGGGGGATAAAAGTGGGAGTTTTCTGAAGGTAGAATTGTATAAATTTTCACTAAAAACCTCAAGATACATGAAGTTTCTTCTTTGAAGAATGCTCATCTTATAGAGAAACCTGTCAGGGATAACATCAAATAGTAGAGTTGGAATGGACCCGAGAAAGCCAGTCTGCACCTGCTCACTTTGCAAATGGTGAGACTGAGACACAGAGCTCAGAGCAGAATCAGGGCCACCCAACACCAGTACAGCACACCTCGTTTTATTGTGCATCACAGATACTGCATTTTGTACAACTGAAGGTTTGTGGCAACCACCAGAGAAAATATTATGATGTGCTAAAGGCTCAGATAGATAATGGTTAGCATACTTTAGCAACAAAGTGTTTTGAATTAAGGTATATACATTGTGTTGTTTTTTGTTTAGACACAATGATCAATAGACTACAATATAGTGTAAACATAACTTATATGCACAAGGAAACCAAGACATTTGTGTGGCTCGCTTGATTATGATATTCACTTCATTGTGATGGTCTGGAGCCAAATGCCGGTATTTCCAAGGTATGCCTGTGCACTTTCCTCTACACCATGATATCGACACATCCTATCCCAGCCCAAGACCTATGGCACTGGACCCAGGAATTGAGGCTTTCTTCTTTCCGTTTTCTCTAATGCCAAAGCAAAGCTTGATTTTGCAAGTGAGGGCTCTAACATCTCAAAGCTCTGCTGAGATTAGGAAAGGTGCTCAGTAGTCATCAATTCCAGTGAATATATCATCTCTCAGGCCACAAGGCTGACCCCAGCTTTTCAACTGAATACACAACCCCGAGTAGTGCACAGATACTGGTTGTTTTTGTGTGTGTGAAGTTTCAATGATTGGTCTCCTTCCTTTTCTCTAGAAATATCCTACCATGTACTTTGGGAGGAAATTTTTTTGCCCCCCCCCTCCATCCCAAGATTTTCAGGGATGACTGGGTAGTAAGTAGATTTATGGTAATAAATTTATGGCTGGGTACTGCCACTTTCCAGTGCTTGAATTTCTCAGAAGGTTCTCTGGAAAGTTACTCACACTTCAGCCCTGATTCTGACAGTTTGAATAAACCATCCGATATGGTATATTACTCATCATCTTTATATGTATATAATAATAGAAAGTGTCGGTTGAAAAAACTATTTGATTTTCTTCAGTCCTCATCAGAGAACCAAGTTCTTGCTCATATTTTATATTAATTCTGGAAGTAGGCCTTGGAATCTAATTTTCTTTACATTTCCCAATCATTTCCCAACAAAACACCAGGCCCCTTGCTCACCATTCCTTCTGGACCCAGGCCTTTGAGACTCTTAAATGATAAAGTCCAACACAAAAACCAAGGATCTGCATTTGGTGACAACCCTCTGTTTTTTACCTTTCCTACATCATTTTTGTCTTTTGGAGAACAGAGCAGATTCTAGCCACATGACTCCCACACAGACGTGCACGGGCATCCATTAATCAGCTCTACACCGTCCCTTCCTAGGCAAACAAATATTTAGTCATGAGAATTATTTCCAAATCCAGCAGCACTTAAACAGAAATAGCATTTCACAGGGGGGAAAAAAGATGAACAAACTCAAGACCTATTTAGAGAAAAAGACAAAAATATATAAAAATGGGACTGGATTAGTTAATTCTCTTTAATTTCTGGGTCTCCAAATTGTATTTCAGAACAAACACTCCCTTTGACTAAAGAATGGTTAAGTTCCAGCCAGAAAGGGGTTTGCTTGGAGTTATGGAATCATAACAGGAACCTCTGGAATCAGAGGAGTCTTAATCTGAATCCTACTTTCCTTGTTTAGTTGTTACAAAAGTTAATTAATCTTCCTGAGATTTACCATATTTTCCCGTGTATAAGATGCTCCCATGTATAAGACGCACCTTAATTTTGGGGCCTGAAATTTGAAAAAAAAAATGTATTATATAAAAGTATTGAACTCGCCTGAACAGGCAGTGGCGCAGTGGATAGAGCGTCAGGCTGGGATGCGAAAGACCCAGGTTCGAGACCCCAAGCTCACCAGCTTGAGTGTGGGCCATCTGGCTTGAGCTAAAAGCTTGCCAGCTTGGACCCAAGGTCGCTGGCTCCAGCAAAGGGTTGCTCAGTCTACTGAAGGCCGGAGGTCAAAGCACATGTGAGAAAGCAATCAATGAACAACTAAGGTGTTGCACTGGCAACGAGAAACTAATGATTGATGCTTCTCACCTCTCTCCGTTCCTGTCTGTCTGTCCCTGTCTGCCTGTCTCTCTCTCTCTCTCTGACTCTCTCTTCGTCCCTGTAAAAAAATGAAAATAAATAATAATAAAGGTATTGAACTCAAGCTTTATGCATCATAAAATTCATACAACTCCTCATTACTGGTCAGAACTCCTATCCATTAGCTTGTCCTCATCTGTGTCTGATGACAAATCACTCTCTTCAACAATGAGCACAAAAACAAGCATGAAAAAGCAGGAAATGCAAGTAAAAATAAGACGCACCCAGTTTTTAGACCCCAAATTTTTCGAAAATGTGTGTGTCTTATACATGGGGAAATATGGTAACTCCCTTTTGTATAAAATGAGAATAACAGTGATACCTAAATCATAGGGTTGTTATGGCAATTAAGTGAGTTAATGCATTTCATTACAATGACGTGCATATGAGAGCTCAAGAAATGTCAACATTCATCTTAGCATATTGTAGGACTACTGAGTAATGCATATGTTTACGATTTGGATGGTAGAACACAAGGCTTATTAAAGGAAGCTAAAGGTAACAGGTCAGACTTAAGACAAAGGGCATCAAATGGACAAGTATTAGAGACTTAGACAAAACAAGTAAGAATACAGAAGTTCTCCAGGAGTGGGTGCCTATGTGTACTCTTCCATAACATAAAGCCAGATAAAACTCACAAGGATCCCATTACTAGCCTTTCAAGTAAGAAAACAGTTTCACCTCAGGGTTGTTTCAATTCTCTGCAGTTTAACAGACACAGTGTTTTATTCACAACCTAATAGGAAGCATCAGCTCTTGTTTTTGTTCTCTGGAAAGTTCCCCAAGTCTACAAGTTGCTAGCGTATTTAAAAATCACTGAAGGACTGTTTCTGTGGATGATGACTTTCAACAGCAAACATATCAGAGAGGACTCTTTGTAAAGTCAGCTACAGGACAGTCACTCTGAAGGAAACCTACATGACAACCACATTCACTGGGAGATTTTCAACAGAACACTCTCCATAAAATATAGTGAGTTGTCTGTTGTCAAAGAATTATCAAATAGCCAGATGGAGATGGTAACGAGTACATTACATAAGACTTGGTAATGCTATATGGCTTCAAATTGGTCTTAAATTCTTCCTATATGAATCAACAGATGGATAAAATCTCTAGAATGGATATGAAAATACTTGCTTGCCACAGGTTGAATGTTTGGCCCTTTGACCCTATTTAATGTAGAACCAAGGGGAAAGTTACAAAGAATGAGATCAAAGAGATCTGCAGGTCCTCCAAGCTACAGTAGTTCCCCTGATCCAAGGTTTCCCTTTCTGCAGTTTCACTTACCTGAAGTCAACCACAGTTTGAAATTATTAAATGGGGCCCTGGCTGGTTGCCTCACTGGATAGAGCACCAGCCCAGCATTTGGACATTCCAGGTTTGATTCCCTATCAGGGCACACAAGAGACACTACCATTTGCTTCCCTCCACTCCTTCTTCTCTTCGTCTTTCCGTTTCACAGCCAGTATCTAGATTGGTTTGAGTGACAGCCTGGGCACTGAGAAGGTGCCATGGGAGGGCATCAGCTTCAGGTGCTAAAAACAGCTTGGTTCATTGTAGGGCTGGCCCCAGAAGGGGCGGTGCCAGGTGGATCCCTGTGGGAGCGCATGCAGGAGTCTATCTCCCCTCCTTGCAAGAAAAAGAGAGAGAGAGAGAAATATTAAGTGGAAAATATGAGAAATAAACAACCTGTTAAGTTTTAAATTGCACACCCTCTGGATAGCATCATTAAATCTCACACCGACCAGCTCTGTCCCACCCAGGACATGAATCATCTATTTGTTCAGAATCACTATGCCGTACACACTCCCCGCCCATTGGTCACTTAGTAGCCATCTCAGTTACCAGTTTGACGGTTGTGGTCTCACAATGCTGGTGTTCAAGTCACCCTTGTAGAAGCCTAATGCTGCCCATCACGATGCCTGCATCGCTCACCTCACTCTATCTCCTCACCTAGGTACTACGTCATCTCACATCATCACAAGAAAAAGAGTGAGTACAGTATAGTAAGGTATTTTCAGAGAGGACACATTTATATAACTTTTATTATAATTATTGTTTTTTCATTAGTTTTTGTGGCTAATCACTTCCTGTGCCTAATATATAAACTTTATCGTATCGTAGGTATGTATGTATAGGAGAAAACATAGGGTTTGGTGCTATCTGTGGTTTCAGGCATCAACTGGGGGTCTGGGAATGTATCCCCTGCAGGTAACCTGTGGGGGACGACAACCGTATAGTACAAGGTAGAGGGGTGAATGCAAGAAGCTAAGAGCAGCTGCCATCAGACCACAGGGAACCTCCAAGCGGAAACTATATCATGGGAACACAGCTGAGGAGTTGTGCAGCAGACTAAGGATCAACCGGGCCGGCTGTGATAAGGACTGTGGTATCTTACTGTTTTTCCTGTTTTATTTTGTCTTAAACATCTAAATCATCATGCATCTGAGAGGAGATGTTACAGAAAGCCACCAACAGAGCCAGACCCTGCCAAGAGCAGTTGATATTTCAGACTCGGGCTCTAAGAATAATGAGGCTGGAGGAGGCGTGAATGAACACCAAGTCAAAGTGCACTTTGCCCCACTCCTGTGTTAGTGTTACCCCAGAGCAACTCATCTTCAAATATGACACAGTATGTCCTGTGAGTCAATTCTGTGTCCCTGGGGTTTTTGCATATGAACAGACATATCAGTTTTTCCCTAATGCAAGTCGTCTCTCAGGAGTAGTCTTAAATTATGTGAAGTTAGATAGAATTTGAAACCCTGACCTTAAAAATAAACTGTGGAGGTAGTTTTGATTTGTAATAAAGTGGTGGTGGCAGGGATCAATTTACCAGGTGTAGGTTGTTGTATGTTCAATACAAATAACTGTATATGTTCATGTTTCCTATTGAAAGTACTAATAAAACTTCATAATTTAATTACTTTATTTTTGGTTCTGGAAAATGAAAAGGTCAGTAAAGTTGGTTCCACATACATCAGGGTTTTTTTCTTTTTCCGGTATAGCTCAAGATACAAGTCGTTGCCCTTTCATTTGTCAATATCCACCAAGTTTCTGTGTTTTCCCTTAGATCCTTCTAAGACTCATCAGCGGACAGAAAGATTCCAAGTGGGAGCCACTCCACAGGCGGGAATCACTCTGCGGGTTTCATCTTTTATTGCCTACTGCTACCTTGTTTGGATCATTCCAACAAGCTAGTAACTTCACAGGGGCAGGAATAAAAGCCAAAGGCCATGTTTGTGAATTTTTGGTAAATTTTCACAATAGAGAATTTAAAACTATTGGCTAAGTTAGAGGGTGAACTTTTGTAATGCCGGTGGTCGAGGCCAGGCAGGTTCGTGTTGGATTCGGGCAGACAGTAGAGGAACTGTGGAGCCAGAAAGCATTGGCCCATTCCAGTTTAATAGAGTCTTCCAATGGCAGGTAAGTAAACCAGCAGGGGAAAACTGCTTCTCATGGCAGCAAGTGAACAAACAGAAAACAACCCCTCGCAATGGCTGGTGAGCAAGCAATTCACAATTTGCCCTGAGGCCAACCACCTATAGCCTTACATAGACTATACACACGTGGCACTGCCACATGCTCATGCACTAATCAGGCAAAGTGCAAGTGAGCAAACCTAACACAGCTATTTTCCCAACATCTTGCTATTATCCAAAAGCTCCTATCATGTATTTGTTTGTGTGTATATTTCCAAATATATATCTATTCCCAAAGATCATTCTAGATCTTTCTTTCTTTCTTTCTTTCTTTCTTTCTTTCTTTCTTTCTTTCTTTCTTTCTTTCCTTCCTTCCTTCCTTCCTTCCTTCCCTTTCTTTCTTTCTTCCTTCCTCCTTCCCTTCCCTTCCCTTCCCTTCCCTTCCCTTCCCTTCCCTTCCCTTTCCTTTCTCTTTCTTTCTTTCTTTCTTTCTTCTCTCTCTCTCTCTTTTCTTTCTCTCTCTCTCTCTCTCTTTCTGTCTGTCTCTGAGATTTCTTTTATATTTCCTCATAAGGATGTGTTTGTTTCTGTGGGTGGGCAAAAGGTCTAATAACCAGATAATAAGAGGCAGATATGGACTACCCATGATGGTTTCTCATTGTCAAAGCCCCAGAGCATGATTTGAACATCCCAGAGCATATGAACATTTGTTTTAGAACTACACAGACCACTGATTGGCCCTCTTTGCCTTTTTTTTTTTTTTTTTACCTAGGACTGAGGGTAGCATCCATATGGTAATTTTTTTAAAGGCCTTGAACAGAAAAAAATTTTAAAAAAATAAGGCCAATTAAAAGAAATTTTAGAAGTAGTTCTCTCAGAAAAATCATGCCTTAGGTGTAAACTGCATAATTAACTTTTCTTTCAAAAATTCAGAACAAGCGGAGAAGGCCCTAATCTAGTGTTTTATCTACTGTTTCACTGAACTAGTTAGAATGAATTCGCTGGATAAGTCACTTCTATTATCTTCTCATTAATGTGTTCAATTAATTCAATTTCTTTTCATTTAAAGCACACAAGAAGAGAACTGGATTTGCTGTCCATTTCCTCTTCTTCCACCTCCTCCCACCTCCAAGTGATCACATTCACTGCATCTAAATCATCTTCCAGCCCCTGCTCTGACTGTGTCACCCTCTGCCCAGAAACAGTAACTTCCTCATTGTCCACATAACCAGAAAGTATGATTACTTAAACACGGAATGCCAGGCTCTGCATAAATGGCTACAAGTCCTCGTTAATGTCCCAGACTTAATTTTTATAAAAGATCCCCTATTTACTTCATTGTCCTGTAACCAATTAATCATCCTGAAACTGAACTATCTATCCCATTTTGTCCTTGCTTTCTGTAGTGCTGGTGGCTGAGGCTAGGTAGATTCACAGTGAATTCAGGCAAACAGTAGAGAAATTGTGGAGCTGAAAAGCATTGGACCATTTCATTTAATAAAGTTCAACAATGGCAAACAAGCACACAGGCAGGGGATACTGCCTCTCAGGCAAAGAAACAGCAAGAGTGGCCCCTCACAGTGGCAGGCAGGCATTCCACCATCCATAATCTCCCTGAGCACAAGCACCCAGACCCTTATATAGGCCATACACACGTGACACTGCTACGCACTCACACACCAATCAGGCAAAGTGCTTGTAACCGGTAAACCAGCGAGCAAGCCTAACACAGCTGCACCACATTTCACCCCTTTAGGGTTGCTCACCTCACAATAGGTACATTACGTACATACCAAAAATGACAATTACAAAGGTGCCCTTCACAGTGTCTTCCTGAGTACTCCACCCAGAGAGTTATCTGGAGGCCCACCTCCAACTCCCCACCCCATGGTGCCAACAAGGCCACCCATCATAGGTGGGGGCCTGTATAGTACAGGGCCATGTCCCTGAAGCACGAAGAAAATGTCCTTGATGCATCTCTGCAACTGGATGAGAGCAGCTTTGCGATGCAGGAGGGCCTTCACAGGGGCGCAGGACCCCCCCATCAGGGTCTCTCATAGTACTGTCCACGAGCAACGTGTCCATCCATCAAGGGAGCTGGTGCTCCCCTCTGGTCGCAGTCCAAAAGTACATTATACCACTTAATGATCAGTCCATGATAGACAGCCCAGCTGTCTTTGTAAATCACCAAGATCTGCACGTTAGAAGTGGATTGCAAATTTTACATGGGTTCTCCAGACCCTTTCCTGTCTTTGTTGGATGAGTCCCTCAGCCTTCCCTGTAGTCAAACTGGGACAATGGATCTTGGGGATCTTGAAATGTGAATGCCAGCCATTTTTCTGGCAGATACCGAGTCTACTCACTTCCCTGCTTTTTCAGTGGCTGGAACCTCTGTTCTGACTCAAGCCGCTGCCAAAGCTCCAAAAAGACTTTATTAGGTTTGCCATCTAATTTCTCCCTATCTGCCCTGGTGGCAATCAGATCTACCCACATCTGTGTTTGGATAACTTTCACAGGCCCATTTCTTTTGCTAGTTGTTGGGGTAGGGGGCAGCACAAGAAGCCTTCACAGCCTTATGGTCCATCTCTGTTCTGGAGAGCATGATGCCATCCACCCCTATGTCCTGCAACTGCAGCAAGCAGGCTGCTAGGGGCTCAGTGGCTTTCTGCCTGAATTTTACCCCCAACTTCATCAGCTCTGCCAGGATGTAGGGCCAGACCACAGAGTGTCCCACTGTCTGGAGGAGGTTGTGCCTGCCCCTGAGGGACTCTTGGCTGCTGGGTTTTTACCCTTTGGGAGACCAATGGCCAAGCTTTGAATGTGCAGGTGGCAGCTTCAGCCCAAGCCTCCCCCTCAGAAGAGGAGAAGTTGGAAACACCAGCTAACTCAGTACCATTCTGCCGGCACAAATGCTGCTCTGTCTTCAGAGCCTGCTTCAGCTCCTGCAGCTGCTGGCTCTTGGCCTGAAGCTGGAACTTGAGCTTTCAAACCTGCAGCTGTTTCTCGAACAACTGCTGATGCCAATGTTTAGCTTCACATTAATGCTATCTCTTGGGCTCAGTCTCCAGCTCACTCTGGAGCTTTTGACCTCATGCAGCCTCATGTACAGAGCTCTTGGTTTCTTCTTGCAGGGCTGTAAAAAACACCCAGCCCACGGTCCCCAACAGGGGAGCCAGGAATAGTCACTCCTCTGTTCCACCCTTCAAGGGTGTCAGCAGCTCCATACCAATCTGGTCAGAATCCTGCCCATTACACCAGGTGTAATGCTGGTGGCCAAGGACAGGCAGGTTCACATTGGATTCAGGCATATGGTAGAGAAACTGTGAAGCTGGAAAGTGTTGGGCCTTTTCATTTAATAAAGTCTCACAGTGGCAGACAAGCACACAGGCAGGGGAAACTGCCTCTCAGGCAAAGAAACAGCAAGAATGGTCCCTCACAGTGGTGGGCAGGCAATATGCCATCTGTAATCTCCCTGAGTGCAAGCACCCATAGCCTTATATAGGCCATACACACATGGTGCATCTATGCATCTACGCACCAACCAGGCAAAGTGCTTGCAGCTGGTAACCCCGCAAGCAAGCCTTACACAGCTGCCTCACACCTTCCCTCTGCCCTTTCAAACTACTTCCTTTCTCTCCTCTTTCCTAGTCTCCATACTCAACCCTCATTCAAGGCCCAGGTCCAAAGCTCCATTCTTCATCCTTCCAGCCTATAGGCTCTGCTACCTGTGCCCACTCCCCCTCCCAGGGCCTCTTCTCTGTGTCCCACTTCTCCTACAGTCCTCACTTTCCTCTGCTTTGTCAGAGGCCCATGTCCCCTCTCCTACTCCTGAAAGGAATAACTGGTCTTTTCAGCTTTGGCTTTCCAGCCCACCTTCACTCCCACTCACAGGCATGGACACATGTTTGCTTGATTTGAATTGTTAAATTGGGAATAAACAGGATCATTTCCAATAGAACTGTTTATAAGATTTAAGATATCCAAGTCTGGATGAGAAGTTAGATATTTCCAATGACTGAAAATTCTGTAAACTATTAAAAATGTTAGATTAAGACTGTATTTGGATCAATTTTTCACAAAATAAGTAAAGATAAGAAAAAAGCAATAACCTGTATAGGAGATGGAGTTCAAAATGTGTTAGGGACTTCGATGGCACACCTGGTATGTGTTTGCTATGAAGGAAACGATGCTTGGTGACTCAATGTGTGGGACCAGTTCCAATAGTTAAAAAATACCATTAGATTTGTTTAACCCAGTGGTTCTTAACCTTTTTTGAGGTACCGAACCCACCAGTTTCATATGCGCATTCACCAAACCCTTCTTTAGTGATAAATAAATTATGATTTATTTTCCAAATTCAAGACATAGGTATATGATTTTTACTGGTGCACAAAATGAGCCATGCATGAACATCACCTTGCTCAAAGAACAAAACCAACAAAGTGCATGAACTTACAACAAATTATGGTATTACTTTATTCTGGCCTCTGCGGCAGAGGCTTCTCCGAACCCCTGAGACCGACTCATTGAACCCCTAGGGTTCGATAGAACCCAGGTTAAGAACCACTGGTTTAACCATTGCATTTTCAAATGCCCTATGCCATTTGCATGGTGGGGTGCAGAAAGTTGCCTGTGATTACTGAAAAAGAACATGAGTTTTTCAGCAATTTGTGCTGGAGAGCACAGCCATATGAACCACCTACTCCATATGCATGCCCCAGTGGGTCTCCTATGGGATTCTTCCCCATGTCTTTAAGATTTGCGGAAAAGTATTCTGCCTATACCTTACTTGCTCTCAAGAAATAGAAACAATACATTTTTTCTAAAATACAGAACAATCATGTCAATTATTTTAACTTCCCCTGTTTCCAAAGAAGTAGTTGTTTCTGAAAAGAAAGAAAAAAGGACATACAAAATAGTTCCTTTAAAATAATAATAAAAGAACTGGAGATATGTGACTGAAAGAAAGGCTGAGGACAAAGGAGAAAGAATTGTAGCAGAAATATTACATCAAGGATGGGAACTGTCACATAGGAAATGAAATGCTTTTGTGTTCCTCAACAGCCACAGCGAAAAGAGAAACACTGTGAATTACCTTTATCACATGACTTAATAAGAGAGATATCAGCATCTAGGGTTCTGACACAGAAGTCCAAAAACCATGGAATTTCCTAAGTGAGAGAGTGATAGAGATTAGAAAGGAAAGAAAGAAAGAAGGAAAGAGGGAGAGAGAGGAAGAGGGAGGAAGGGAGGAAGGAAGGAAAGAAAGAAAGAAAGAAAGAAAGAAAGAAAGAAAGAAAGAAAGAAAGAAAGAAAGAAAGAAAGAAAGAAAGAAAGAAAGAAAGGAAAGAAAGAGAAAGACTGTCTTTTAGAAGAAACAATTTCTCCTACCAAGGAATTCCAAGAAGAGCTTATTATGTGAGGAGTATTAAACGATATCATAGCTAACAGTCAAAGGCAGCTTTACAGAAAATGAAAGTATCACCAGTGAGGATAAGTAGCCCAAACTTAATTCAGTTTACCAATCCTAGTATGTTTTGAAATTCAAAGAAAGCAGACATGTTGAGTAAGAAGCAAATACCACTCCCAGAAAGTACACAATTAGCAAAAACAAAACGAATGAGATAAAAAGCAGAGAGTAGAGTTTAAACCACAGGAGGTGACAACTCACTTTCAAATAAAAACCAGAAACACAGTCAAGTGTATCACTGGAGGGACAATCAGTGAAAACAAATGCAAATAAATTCCATGTATCTATTGCTTTTTAGAGTGTAATATTCAGTCAAATGTAACTAACTGCAGACAAAAGAAATAAAACCAGTTGGCTGATTTGTTTCCAAGTTATGCCTCCAAATTTTGACCACTGAGTTACTACAGATATAAAAGTATTACTGCTTGTATTATAAAAATCACAACATTGAACAAATAGGAAGGTTAACTAAGTTCACACCTAAGTCTTCAATTTTGGAAACAGAAAGGTATTGCATATACTATTTAATAACAATATTCATAAACACCAGAAACTACTTTTATAAAATATTAACAATTATTTATACCCCTCTGAATTGCAAGAACTGATCTACTTACTGTAAATATAAAAATAACTTTTCTTCTTTCACATTTTATTGGTTACTTATGATTAAGAGTATTTATTTCAACTCCAGTAACTTCTTAATTTAGCCTATAGTGGGTCATTGGATATTTACTCACAATCTCTAAAATAGAGACAGATATATGCATAGTGAAAGCATCCAATACTCCTGAGGCAGCCAATGAATTTTCTGAAGATTTTTAAGCATGCAGTATAGGACAAGTTTTAATGATTTTTCAGCTTTTCTTAGATCCGTACACCAATATAGCAGATTATTGTGCGATGCAAATGAACTTAAAATATGTTCAGTGGATGATAATGTCATCCCTATGATGGGTACATTCATACCCAGGATCAGAACTCATTTAAAAGGTAACAGTCTCCCACCAGCAAAGAAATAAAAGGTAAACTGCTCTTACAAAGAGATCAACAGGACATGATACAAAAAAGGAAAAATAAATACTCCTTCAGGACACAAAGTGGAATGGAGCCAGGGAGAAAAAATGCAAGAATAAATATAGGTGGTTTAAACTAGCAAAGGAGAGTCTGAATGAGACAAAAATGACTTGGAGCTTTTCTTTCTTTGAGGACTCTTCCATTCCAGCTTTCTTAGAATAACTCAAGTTCTGATTATGGCAGCACATTGAAGCTTGGCATTTAAATTTCATCAAGGTCCCAGAAAGATTTTGAAGTGATGTGAGCATATTGAAACAACTGGAATTCCTTTGAGTCGACAATGACAGTATTTACCAGTGCCGTTGGAAATCGGAAATAGGTAGGAATGATGCGAAGTAAGATTCACCATACAGGTGCTGGCCATTTCTTTTGACCAACTCAGAATCTATTGATAACCTTAGTCAGCCCTCTGGTGGCATGATGAACCAGGGTCCTCCATAGTCATCAGAACTTGATGGATGTTTTTGTGAATGGATAGCTGGGAGTGGGGCAATTCCAAATTAAAATCTGAACTGTTTTGCTGGCCAGGAGATTCATTTTTGCTGTCATGCACTCAGTACACTCCCCCTTGTATTGTTTCCTGGTTATTAATTTCGGGAGCATTAGTGATTTAATTTTTTAAATGACAGATGCAATTATTTTAATGATCTACTTGCATACCATTTTTTAATTTAAAGTGGGAGAGAGTTACATGTGAACTGAGTTCACTGCAATGAAGTGGCCTTTTTATGATAGACAGCATATTTTAAAGGTATTTAAAGTCTTGTGTGGAATTTAGCTACAATCAAAGCTCAGTGTTATGGGATGGTTGGATTTTCTGTATACTGACTTAGATAAAATGCACAAAATTGAAGTTGGAAAACACTTTGGAGGGGAACTTTTCACAAAAAATAGAAAATTATAGGACTTTTCTCACTGACATAAAATTATGGGCTTCATCAAGATGTCATTATAGATGATATTGGCAATAAGAACTAAAGTAAATGAGATTGTTGCTTTGGAAGGAAAAACCTTAGGTTTGAGGGCTGTTTATTTGTTTGTTTTGTGTAATTTTTCATAGTAACCAAGCAGCAAAAGAATCAACGTATTTATTAACATCGTGAGATTAAGGCAGTGATGGGCAATCTTTTGAGCTTGGTGTGTCAAAATTCACCAAAAAACCAAGCATAACTTGTGTGGTGTGTCACTTCGAGAAAAATGGCCTAACTGAAGTCCCAGAACTACATGCTCTGTTCTGGAGTTCTGTTGTTTTGGCCTACAGACCTCCAGCACAGAGTGTCTACTCTAAAGCAAATGTTTTATCCTGGGCTACTGCACCTGGCCGTGCAGGAGCCGAGGATGAAACGTCCTTCTCGGCATGTGGCCCCATACTTCTCTGGTATGCGGCCGCGTGTCATCAAAAATGGCTACGCGTGTCAGTGCTGACATGCATGTCATAAATTCACCATCACGGGATTAAGGAGTAAATAAGCCAATGAAACCAGCCTCTTGTCAGTTCTCAAATGACTCAGGTTAGTATAGAACAAGTTTCTATTAAGCGACTAGATATATTTTCTACAAAACATACCTTATTCTTTTTTTATTTATGTCTCCACAGTATCCATACCAGCACTTGGTCAACAAGTCCTCAATTAATGTTCATCAAAGTAGGTAAAGAGAAGCATCATATTTGCTGCTTTTGCATTACTAAAAGTAAAGATCAAAGCATATGCAATGGAAGGTTCTGGATTAACCACTGAAGAAATAGGATTATCAATCCAGAGCAGCAGACCCTTGTTATCTGGGATTATTGGGAAGACTGGAGAGACATCCTGTGGCAATTTTGTCCTTGTAAACCCTTCTGCCATCTATTTACCAGCCACATTTGAGACCTTTGTCTCAAAATGGGCCATTCAGATGCTTTTTTTGATCTTGGATACATGAAATAGAAAGATGTGGAAATTCACAGCTCCACTGAGGGAAGGCCCAGAAAAACCTCCTGCCAAAGTCCTTGTAGCTGCCTTTGGTTTTTCAACTGTATTTCTAGTCCTTTTGGGGTATTTTAAATCTCCCCAGAAGGCCCACCTTTACCTTACCATATACCCCCATGTTTTTTTAACCTATTCTACCTAGAGTGAGTTTATGTTGCTGACCATTGAGAGAACCTTAACAAATACAGCCAGGTTGGAACTTTAAGGACTGAGGCTATGTATGGACAAGGCAGTATGATGAAGATGACCAGAATTATTCTTCTCTATTAAAGGACAGAACAATAGAATGAACTTAAATTGAAGTGATTAGGCTATACACTATCTGTGAGCAAAATCTGAGAAAAAAAATGATTAAGGAAGTTTTCTGGAACTCTCTGGCATGCTCAGAAGTAACCATCAGAATAGAAGGGTGTAGTAGTTTCCTAGGCTGCCATAATTAAGTACCACAGACTGGTGACTTAAACAACAGAAATTCTGGAAGCTGGAAATCCAAGATCAAGGTGTTAGCAGTGTTGGTTCTTCTGAGGCCTCTCTCATAGGCTTATGCATGGCTTTCCTGTCCCTGTGTCATCACAGGGTCTTCCCTCTGTATGTGTCGATGTCTTAATCTCCTCGTATAAGGACACCAGTCACTTTAGATTAGGGCCATTCATATGGCTCCATTTTATCTTAATTACCTTTGTAATGGCCCTATTTCCAAATACAGTCACATTCTGAGGGACTGGGGGTTAGGACTTCAACATATGAATTGGGAGAGGGGGACATTGTTCAGCCCAAACCTAATGGTCTTGATGTGGACATGACCGAGACAGAAGAACAATGACAATTCATACATTTAGCATAGCTAGGACCTGCCACTTCCTGAGATTGGAGACCTGTTAAGCATTTGCAACTCAAGTTTGGATCCATTTTAAATGAAGCAACAGACGAACTACAGATGTGGCCATAGTTCTACTCTGTGTAACCATTTCCAAGGAGTTTAATAAGTCTGATTTACTTCATGTAACTAAGAGATTTGAATGCCAATTTTGACAGTTCATTCTTCCTTTAAACTAAAGTTATCTCTATTTTGAATTTTTCTTCCTGAAATTGCTATTTACAGCTGGTCATTATGACCACATGCCAAAACCCTTATAATAGCTTCCTTGGTGACCTCCTGGCCTCCATTCAGCCTGTCCCAGTTCTCATTGATTCTACATTCATGCTCACTCACTTTTCTTCACAGAGACCATGTTCACAATTTCTCCCATTTCCTGGAGTTGTCAAAGACTTCTCAGCCAGTTGTTGCAAGATATACCCCAAATTCTTACCCACTTTATCACCTCCCTACACCTTGCTTATGACCTTAATTTCTATTACTATCAAAAAAAGGTCCTCTGAGTCCACCCATATCTCCTTCTTCACCATCCATTTGTGTGTCTCACACGTGTTTCCAGGACCAAGTCCTTGCTAATGTTACCCCATCTGGAATATCTTCCCAGGCTCCAGTGCTTTAAGAACTAACTAGTCCTTAAGAGAAAACCTTCTTCCTCAGAAATGTCTTCCCTGCCCATTCCATCTAAGATAGTGTTCTATCCTTCACTGCAATACTGTAATCATGCTCTGTTTCTATTTATGGTGCTTTATGGTGCTGGTATGGATTACATTTCCTCTTCTTTGAAGATTGGGGCTTTTGAGACATAAGTTAACGTGAAGTTATGAGGGTGGTTCCTAATCCAGCATGGCTGGGAGGAAGTGAGGACGCAGACACACACAGAGAAGACTGCCATGTACAAGTCAAAGAGAGAGGCCTGGCATGCATTCTCCCCTCAGGGCCCCAGAAGCAAACCATCCTCCTGACACCTTGATCTCAGACTTCCGACCTCTAGAACTGTGAACAAATTCATGTCTGTCACTGAGGCCATCGAGCTCATAGTATCATAACAGCAGCTCTAGCAAGCTGATACCAGTGTATATATCACTACCTAACCTTTTCTTTTCTGTCTCTTTACCACAACTAGAAAATCAAGTTCATAATGAAACTTAATTTTGCTCACCTTGACATCTACGTATCTAGAGAAGTGCTTGGTATATATACCTGAGGTTCAATAAATGGAGATTGAAATACCTACCATTCTACATGCCTGGTCCCAGCTACTTCTGCCTAATTCTGTGATTCAGCAAAGGAAGCCCATTTGCATGCAGATAAAGCCACATCCCCCACCTAGCTTCTACTAGTAATAAAAGTAGAACTCCTGTGTCCGTTTGCTTTATATTATGTCTCTTGATTTAGAACTTGGATGAGGAGAAGAGCGCTGATTATTAGTGTTCTTGCTCCCTAACAGTCTGCAGTATCTTGCAAATGGCAGGTATTCAATTGATATTTTTTCAAAAAAGGTTCTATTCGCATATTTCCTGACAGTTTCCACACAGGTAGATCTTGATTCCCACCTTCTAGAAGGCAGAGATTGTCCTCACTGCCTGCCTTTCTGCCTTCTGTTCTAGTGGTTAAATTTTTAATGTCTAAATGACCAGTATATGCACACGGTGAAGCACTAGAGGAATATTAGTCCAGCTCCCAGTAAATCCCCTTCTCTGAGAATTTTCTTATGCCTCCGATTCCCTCCTCCTATAGAGAATGGAGGTGGAACAGGTGAGTTTTACTTGAGTCTCTGTCATCTTCCCCTTGACCACAGACACTGGACCAGAGATGGACACTCTGCCAGTAAGGTGACTTTTCTAAGGAACCTGGATTGAGACCAAGAGGTTCCTGATGTCCTCTTCTGGCTGCAAGACTTAATTTTTATATTCTCAGACAATGGAAGGAGGGTAATGGATGCCCACTCTATAGCACAGACACGGCCAGGCAGGTCACAGAGAAAGAGAAGGAGCATGCAGCAGGCAAAGAATAGCAGTGACGGGAGCCCTGACAGCACACCGGGGGCTTCCTGCAACCAGTTCTATTTCTGCCCATCATTCCACGGGACACCCTTACATCCCTGCCATCAACCCCCCTTTCTTTGCTTCAGTCAGTTTGAGTTTATTTTTGTTGTTTACAAAAACAAAATAAAATACATACACTAAGAAAAAAAAGAGAGATACAAAATTAAAACAAAACCATTAACTCCCTCATCCTGTGATAATTTTTGAGAAATAAGGGTCATTCCCTTCTGAAAATGAAGCATAAAAATCCCCACCCCCCTCTTCTACCTCTCAAACCACACACCAAAGACAGTCTCCTGTGAGGTAATTGAGGAACCATGGGCATGCCTCCGCTAATGTCAGGGTTGGACAGCATCTCTTTGCAATTCTTTCCAAACAGAAGAAAGTACACCTGTGCTCCCAAATCTACCAGGAACACTCAATGTTTTTAAATCTAACTTTTTCTAAATTGCTTCATAAATTCTTGCTGTTCTCAGGCTCACCTTTCTCAGCTATACCAGCCGAGATGAACTCAGGTGGTTACCCTAACAGTTCCAAAATGTTAAATCTGAAATGCTAAACAAAGATCTTTATGTGAAGAAGGGCATTCATTTTATCCCTTGTGTTTACAGCTACACCGTTCAAGAGAAAAAGGTTGGGGGAAAATCCTTATGTATAATATCAAATCCAAATTGGCCTGAAAGAAACAAATTGTTGGAATCATCTTCAAGGACTCCCACCCATCTTCATTTGTATCTTATTGATGACCAGTTAGGAGGTCGCGGCTATAGATAAGGGCAGACGGCAGCATGGACCAGGAGACCTCAGAGGAAATTGTAATAAGTGTTCAGTGACGGCACAGAGAACACAAGAACCGCAGGCAGAAAAGGGAGTCGATCAGAGGCACAACAACAAAACAGCAAGGAATGAGGAATCCTGAAAAGAAAATAATAAAAGCAGGTGATGGGACAGTGCCCTGTGGGTTTCCTTGGGTTAAATAAGCAGGGAGGACTTCTCTGAGGAGGTGATTTGTGAGCTGAGACCTGGAAACTCTGTAGAGGAAAAAAGAATCTAGGCTGAGGAAACAATTAGCAAAAAAGCCAAGGATCTGAACAGGACTGACATGCTGCAGAATCGGACGGAAGGCCAGTGGGGCTGGAACAGAGAGAAGCGAAGAGAGAAGAGGTCAGGGGACAGAAAAGCGACAGCTTCTCAAGGTCTCTGGTAATTCAAGGGATGTTTCTTTCCTGTTTATATAGGCTTTGTCCTTTAAAAATACCAAAGAACTATTTTTTTAGAGCAGTGTTTGGTATATAAAAAAACACAGTTTCCCCATTATCAATTTAACAATTCAACATTAAAACAAAAGTCTTTGTATTAGTGTGGTATATTTGTTACAAAAGATGAACCAATATTGATACATTATCACTAAAATCCAGAATTTATATTAGGATTCACTCTTTCATTAAAGGCATCTTAGGACAGTCAGGGGGATAAATGGACATGGTCTGACTGACAGTTATGGAAGACTCATGTTCACAAAGCTGTTGGTATTGAATTGTTTTTCCCACCCCCCAAAATTTATATGTCAAAATCTTAACCCCAGGTACCTCAAAATGTGACTGACTTTGGAGTTAGGATCTTTACAAAGATAATTAAGGTAAAATGAGGTCTTTTGGCATGGGCTGCAATCTGATTTAACTAGCATTCTTATAAGAAGACATTAAGACACAGACATGCACAGAGAGAGGACCAAGTAAGGACATGGGAGAAGACAGTCATCCACAAGCCAAGGACGGAGGCCTCAGAGGAACTAGCCCTGCCAACACCTTGATCTTAGAGTTCTAGCCTCCAGACAATAAATGTCTATTGTTTAAGCCTCCCAGTCTATGGCACTTTGTTATGGCAGCCCTAGCAAACTAATAAGGCTCTGAAGATCTGCTATGAGAAAGACCATCTCATTTCATTTAACCAAGTATTTTCCAAGATTTAAAATTATAGGGTTCCCTTTATTTTGCTACTACCGAGCCTCCACAAGCTAGCATTTTATAGGTCACACTTTGGGATGCCCTGAACTAAAACATCAGTTTCAGGAGGGAGGGGACTTTGTTCTTGTCACTGCTATATCCTCAGTCCCTGAATTTGTGCTTGGATTCAATATTTGCTGACTAAAGGAACTACACATGTGGCTTTATGCCATTGCATGTACATATATCTATCAATGTTCTTACTCTAGGTTCTCTTTACAAGTCTCAGTACCATTTGACCTTAGTTAAAGGTGATAATTCTCTCGCAGCTCTCCCTTCATAAACAAGTCACAGGGAATGGCAGTCAACACCATCCAAAACCTGTCCCATATTCATGCCTGAATCTTTCCCAGGTCTGAAAAATGCCACATGTTTCCTTTTCCTCTAACCTTTATAATCTTTCTATTTCTACTTTTGGAAATGTTATATATATACATACCTAAACAAAATGAACAGCCATAATAAAGTTAAATCAGCTTTTCTCATCACTCTAACCAGGAAAGTCTCCAGGGATCCTGGTTCTCTAGGTGTTGTGTGCCAGGTAACCACATTCTCTGTAGAACTGTTTAATCACCTGGAGAGCAAGCATATGGCAGAAACACTCCATTCCTAGAAGTCAAGTACACATGGCACCAAGTGAAGAAGAAAAGTGGTCATCTATGTTTTATATAGGCTTAAGAGTACATTTATGAGACAATTAAGAATAAAAAGAATAGATAGATAAGTATAACAATATTCAGGATGATATCAGAGTAATGGCAGCATGAGAGATATTCCTGATCTCTCACCTTGAAATCTCAACAAATTGAAGAGCTATAATGCCTCAAAGGATCCCCAGCTGGGCTTACAGGTACAGCTGAAAGATCCACACACTGAATAGACTAAAGGTGGGATGGGGTGAAAAGGGGTGTGGAAGATAAAACACATTCACAGTGGGCTCTGGAGAGCAGACAAACCCAGAGTGACTGGTTTTTCTTCTCTGCTGTATACTACAGGGAGGAGGGAAGCTTGGGCTCTCTGGATTTTGTCTGAGAGGTATGGAGAGGGGAACCCAGAGTGACTGGGTCTCCTTTTGCTGGGAGGAGTGGTGAAATAAAAGGGCAGAGGGGGAGATAAAATAAAGTGGCCAGGGCGTTGTATCACAGTCAATAGTCCCATAGTCTGCCTGCAGCCCACACTTGGCAGAGACAGAGAAAGCTAAAGTGCAGCCCCACCACCACCCAGATCCCACTTCCCTGACCTCAAGGTATGGAGAGAGGCAGAGACAAACCCCACATCTAGCTCTCCAGAGCCACTCTCTCCTCTGAAGAACAAAGGTGCTCTGTGTCTGTTCCCCTGGTCTGTTGAAACATGGGGCGGAACATCAGGAAGCCTGAGATCACCATTGCTAGATCCATAAAGTGGTAAAGCTAGAGTTGTAAAGCCCTCAAAACTTACCCTACCCACCAACGTAACTGTGGCCCTGCCTACATCATTGTAATAACAATATCTCAGTGGAGGACATCCCAGGAATTTCACAAAGCTAAAACTTTTAATACAGAGACACATACTGGAAGAAATCTCTCAAAACAAAAATTTATTTTCCCAATTTTTCTTTTTCCTTTTTTTCTTCTTATTCTTTATTACTATTTTTCTCTTTTGATTTTCATTTTCTTTAATTTTTATATTTTCTATTCCTATGTTTTGTGGGTGTTTTGTTTGTTTTTACTTTTTTTGGTTTTCAACCTTTGCTTTCTGTGGCTTTTCTTTTTAACTTGTCATAATTTTTTTAAATTTGTATATTTTTATTATATTTTTTTAGAAATTTTCATTTTTTAGTTGTTTTTTTTATTGTGAGGGTTTTCAACAATTCCATTCTCAAATGCCATCAAGGAAGAATAAATCAAATACCATGGCTACACAAGACAGAGATGTGGTTCAGATAGAAAATAAAAAATCTCCAGAAAACAATCTCAATCATAAGGAAACCTTGGAGTTAAATGATAGAGAATTCAAAATTGAAGTTCTGAAAATACTCAATGAGATGCGAGAAACCACCAATAAGCAACTTAATGAGCTCAGAAAACAAATTAATGAACAAAACAAATACCTCACCAAGGAGATTGAAACTTTAAAAACAGAGGTGAAGAGCTCAAAACATGAACTGAAAAATGAAGTTGCAACTTTAGCTAAAAGAACAAGCCAGATAGGAAAAAAATTCAGTGACATCGAAGACAAGCAACTAGAGATGCTAAAGAGAGAAGAGGAGAGAGACTCACAAATTTAAAAAACTGAGAGAGCTCTACAAGAATTGTCTGACTCCATCAGAAAGAGCAATATAAGAATAATAGGTATATCAGAAGAAGAGAGGAAGAAAATAATGGAGAACCTATTTAAACAAATAATGGATGAGAATTTCCCAAGCCTATGGAAAGAGTTAGAGCCTCAAGTCCAAGAAAAAAACAGAACACCAAGTTACCTCAACCCAAACAGACCTGCTCCAAGGCACATCATAATAAAATTGTCAACAATCAATGACAGAGAAAGAATCCTCAAGGCAGCTAGAGAAAAGAAGAACACAACCTATAAAGGTAATGTTGTCATCAGACTTCTCAGCACAAACTCTACAAGCCAGAAGAGAGTGACCCAAACATTCAAAGTACTAAAAGAGAGGAGTTACCAGCCAAGAATACTATATCCATCAAAGCTATCCTTCAAATATAAAGGAGAAATAAAACTTTTGCAGACATATAGAAGCTGAGAGAGCTCATCACCAGAAAACTACCCCACTGCAGGAAATACTCAAGGGGTTATCCAACCAGACACAAAGAAAAGAAAAACAAAACTAAAATTAAAAGCTCCAACAAGGTCACAATAAAAATAAGGACAATATATGACAACAATAAATAAAAGGGGCGGGGATAAAGATCTGCAGTAGCAAAGGAGGATGGAGTGCAAAAGCACTCATAAGACAAAGGACTTTTGTACAAATAAACAATTTTCTCTTAATAACCTAATGGTAACCATCAATGAAAAAACCAAAGCTGAAATACATAGCTAAAAAAATAGAATAGAGGAAAGAAACATAGAATACTATGAAACAAAAACAACTGACAGAGCCTGACCTGTGGTGGCGCAGTGGATAAAGCGTCGACCTTGGAACACTGAGGTCGCCAGTTCAAAACCCTGCACTGGTCCGGTCAAGGCACATATGGGAGTTGATGCTTCCAGCTCCTCCCTCCTTTCTCTCTTTCTCACTCTGTGTCTCCTCTCTAAAATGAATAAAATAAAAATAAAAAATAAATTAAAAACAACTGACAGAAACACAAAAGAGAAGAACCAAAAGGACACAGAGCTACCAGAAAACAAAATGCAAATGGCTGTACAAAATCCTCGTGTGAATAATTACTCTAAATTAGTGGTTCTTAACCTTTTTTGAGGTACCGAACCCACCAGTTTCATATGCACATTCACCGAACCCTTCTTTAATGATAAATAAAATATGATTTTTTTTCTAAATTCAAGACATAGGTATATGTTTTTTTACTGGTGCACAAAATAAGCCGTGCATGAACATCACCTTGCTCAAAGAACAAAACCAACAAAGTGCATCAACTCACAACAAATTACGGTATTACTTTATTCTGGCCTCTGCGGCAGAGGCTTCTCCGAACCCCTGAGACCGACTCATCAAACCCCTAGGGTTCGACAGAACCCAGCTTAAGAACCACTTCTCTAAATGTAAATGGATTAAACTCACCAATAAAAAGGCAAATAGTAGTAGAATGGATCAAGAAGCAAAACCCAACCATACGCTGCTTTCAAGAGACACATCTAAGCTGAAAGGACAAAAGCAGACTCAAAGTGAAAGGTTGCAAAATGATTCTCCAAGAAAATAATATCCAAAGAAAATCTATTGTAGCCAAACTCATATCTGACAACACTGACTTCAAGAAGAAAAGGTTACCATAAACAAAGATGGATATTTGATAATGAAAAAGAAGACATTGTATCATGAAGACATCACACTTTTTAATATATATATGCACTGTACCAGGGACATCAAAATATAAGACATCTACTAACTGATCTAAAAATAGAACCAAAACCACAATCATACTTGGAGATCTCAATACACTATTAATGGCTTTAGATAGATCAACCAAACAGAAAATCAAAAAAGAAATAGCCTTAAACAGCACACTGGACCAAATGGACATAATAGACATTTATAGGACATTTCATCCCAAAACGTCAGATTATACATTCTTCTCCAATGTGCATGGAACATTTTCAAGCATAGACCAAAAATGGTGGGCCACAAAACTAACATCAACAAATTCAGGAAGATTGAAATTATACCAAGCATATTTTCTGACCATAAGGCTTTGAAATTAGAATTTAACTGACAAAAGAAAATAAAGAAACAAACAAAAATATAAAAACTGAACAGCATACTTCTAAAAAGTGACTGGGTCAAAGAAGAAATAAAAGCAGAAACCAAAAGATGTATACGGACCAATGAAAATGACAACACAACATATCAAAATTTCTGGGATGTAGCAAAAGCAGTAATAAGACAGAAGTTTATATCATTACAGGCTTATATCAAGAAACGAGAAAGATCCCAAGAAAACAACCTAAGATCACATCTTAAGGAACTAGAAAAAGAATAACAAAGCAACTCAAAGTCAGCAGAAGAAAGAAAATAGTAAAAATTAGAGCAGAACTAAATGAAATAGAGAACAAAAAACCAGAGAAAAAAATAATAGAAAAAAAGCCAATTCTTTGAAAATATCAATAAAATTGACAAACCACTGACTAGACTCACTAAAAAATAAGAGGGATTCATATTAAAAAATTCAAAATGAAAGAGAAAAAATTACCACAGACATGATAGCTATACAAAGTATCATATTAGAACATTATGAAAGATTACACTGGGGAACAATTTTTTTTTTACATTTTCTATTGCATGAGGTTTTAGAACTGTTTCTATATAACTCTGAATTGCTGATTCCAAATCTGAAATTTGTTTTCTGGTGCATGCTCTAGTTTTTATGCTATTTTAATTTCTTTTTGTTACAGTTAATGGCATGCATTAGTTTTTAAAATAAAGTTAAAGGGCAACAACTCTTGGATTGAACATAACCACAAGGAAATTAATATTTTATAAACATCACTTTTACATAATTGCAGTTATTTTAAATGTAAAAAATTATTATCTGATAAAAACACCCTCTTATTTTGTTTTAAGATTGAATCATGGCTTCTTTAAGTAGGCGTAAATTTAAGAATACTCCTGACACCTTCTGTTGTATATGTGGCTGTTACACACGTCAACGTCAAAGGTACAATATTTCATCATTTGTGACACGTGCATATATTGCCTATTTTCAATTCCCCTTTGTGATCAAGACTGGACAAAAGGGAAACGCAAAGGAATGCCTTTTGGTATTCCCGTGGTTTGGCATGAACCCAAGGACCACAGTAGTGATTGTTATTTCTATCTGATCCATACAAAGGGCATCGGTAAAAAAAAGGCATATAATCACATATCCTAATATTCCTTCAGCAATACGACCTATCCCACACTCTGACACACTCTCAATTCCAGTTTTCAATGGTTTTATTTCTTTTAAGGATAAAAGAAAGTGAACATGGTGATTAAGTGTATTTTGATAAGATGCATGAGAAAATGGTTGTAGAATCTGAAAGGTCTTCTTCTGATGCCAAGCAGTCATTAAGCCCTCAGTGGTTTAGCCAACCCAAATTGAATGACTTAGTAAAAGATTTGGGCTTATCAAGAACAGTAGCTGAGTTATTAGCCTCCAGGCTTTAAGAAAAGAATGTACTTCACCGGTCAGCTTAAGTATCCCATTTCAGGAAGCGTGAACAAATTTTTGTGGATTTTTTTCTGAAGACAAACACTTTGTTTACTGTCATGATATCAGTAGTCTTCTCAACCAGCTAGGTGTTACCACATACAGTCCAACAGAATGGCAGCTATTTCTTGACAGCTCTAACGGAGTCTGAAATGTGTTCTCCTACACAATGGTAATGTTTATGCAGTGGTTCCAATTGGTTATTTAACTCATCTGCAAGAAGATTATAATGACATAAAAATTGTCCTCGACTTACTGAAGTATGAGGAGTATAACTGGATCATTTGTGTGGATCTTAAAATGGTAAATTTCCTGTTAGGACAACAGAGAGGTTTCACAAAGTATCCTTGCTTTCTGTGTTTGTGGGATAGCCGAGTTCGGGAGAAACACTGAACACAGAAGGAGTGGCCAAAATGTGAAGCTCTGGAAGTAGGGATGCAAAATATTGTGAATGAAGCTGTAGTTAATTGAGACAGGATAATTTTTTCCCTCACTTCACATCAAACTTGGCTTAATGAAGCAGTTTGTTCAGGCTTTGAATAGAGAAGTTGAATGCTTTCAACATATTATTTCTGCTTTTCCTGCCTTGTCTTTCAAAAAGATAAAAGCAGGTGTATTTGATGAACCTCAAATTCGAACCCTCATACGTGATAAAGAATTTGGCAGGACGATGAATAAGTAGGAGAAAGCAGCATGGCAGTCTTTTGTGGCAGTTACAAAGAACTTCCTTGGCAACAAAAAAGCAGAAAACTATGAACTTCTGTTTCAAAGGATGCTGTTGGCTTTCTGTGACATTGGATGTAACATGAGCATTAAGATTCAATTCCTGAACAGTCAAGACTTTCGGGAAACTTTGATAAGTTTCCCGAAAATCTTGAAGCTGTAGTGATGAGAAGACTACTTCCAGAGCATCAAATGAGATTGTCCTCAACAAGTTCACAAACGCACGAGGTACAAATGCAAATTTTTGCCTGAATAAAATTTAAAGAAGTTTTGCACAAATTTTATAATTAAAATAAGTGTTTAATATGTTCTATTTTGAAACTGTACACAAATTCTGATGCAATCATATCTTTTAGTGTATTAGTGTATTTACTGCATTATACAAATTATTATATTTTCACTATGGTGATGCCCAAGAAAACATTCTACTTTATTATGTTAAACTAAATGTTGAAAATTTTACAATAAGATGAAAACCTAAAATCTTGAATTGCAAAAAGAACCTGTAGCTTACAGAGAAAAACTAATGTCAGATTTGAGATCATCAAACTCGAATTAGGTAACAAGAAGTGTTTTTGTGGATGCACCAAAAATATTTTTCTCCAGTATTATATGCCACAAAATTCAATAACCTAGAGGAAATGAATAAACTCCTAGAACTATACAATCTTCCTAGACTGAATCACAAAAATGTGGAAAATCTAAATAGAACTACCTGTAAGCAAGGAGGAAATAGAAAAAAATATCAAAGACCTCCCCAAAACACAAAAGTCCAGGACCAGATGGCTGTACTAGTGAATTCTACCAAATATTCAAAGAATTTTGGTCTTAAAGTCTTCCAAAAATTGAAGAAGAAGCAATACTCCCTAACATATTTTATGAGGTCAATATAACCATCATACCAAAACCTGGCAAGGGCAACACTAAAAAATAAGACTACAGACCAATATCCCTAATGAATACAGATGCAAAAATCCTAAACAAAATACTAGCAAATTGAATACAACACATTAAAAAAATAACACATCATGATCAAATGGGATTCATTTCAGGAGCACAAGAATGGTGCAACATACAGAAATCAATCAACATAATACACCACATCAACAAACAAAGAACAATAATCATATGATCCTATCAGTAGATGCAAAAAAGTCATTCAGTAAGACACAACACTGCTTTATGTTTAAAACACTCAATAAAATCGAAATAGAAAGTACCTTTACATAAGAAAGGCCATATATGATAAATCATCAGCTAATATCATACTTAATGGTGAAATACTGAGGGCTTTTCCTCTAAAATCAGGAAAAAGACAAGGTTGCCCACTCTCTCCATTCTTATTTAACATAGTTCTGGAAGTTTTAACTAGAGCAATCAAGCAAAAGAAAGAAATAAAAGGCATCCCTGTTGCGAAAGAAGAAGTAAAGGTATCACTTTTTGCAGATGACATGATCTTGTATGTAGAAAACCCCAAAGACTCCACCGAACATCTATTAGAAACAATAAATCAAAACAGTAAAGTCACAGGATTCAAAATCAATATATAAAATTTATTGCTTTCCTATACACTAAAAATGAAAATTCAGAAAATGAACTAAAAAGACAATTCCTTTTAAAATCGCAACAACAACAAAAAGATAATAAAATATCTAGGAATAAACTTAACAAATAATGTGAAGAACCTATACACTGAAAACTATAAAATATTATTGAAAGAAATGAAAAAAGACATAATAAAATAGAAAAATACTTCATGTTCATGAAATGGAAGAATCAACATAGTTAAAATGGCCATATTTTCCAAAGCAATATCCAAATTAAATGCAAACCTCATTAAAATTCCAGTGTAATTTTTTAAAGAAATAGAACAAAAAATTACCAGGTTTGTATGAAACCATAAAAAAAAACAAACCTGAATAGCCAAAGCAATCCTGAGGAAAAAGAATGAAGCTGAAAGTATCACACTATAGGACTTCAAATTATACCATAAAGCCACAATAATGAAAACAGCATGGTATTGACAGAAAAACAGACATACAGACCAATGGCACAGAATCAAGAGCCCAGCAATAAAAACACATACATATGGACAAATAATCTTTGACAAAAAGCCAAAAACACACAATAGAGAAAAGAAAGCTTCTTCAACAAATGGTGCTGGGAAAATTGAAAAGCCACATGCAAAAGAATGAAACTTGACTAGAGTTTGTCCCCATGCACAAAAATTAATTCAAAATGGATAAAAAACCTAAATATAAGATCTGAAACAATAAATTACATAGAAGAAAATGTAAGTGCTAAACTCGTGTACCTTGGCTGTAGAGAATAATTTATAAATTTGACCCCAAAGTAAAGGGAAGTAAAAGCAAAAATAAATTAATGGGATGATATCAAACTAAAAACTTCTGCACAGCAAAAGAAACTGACAACAAAACAAATAGGCTGCCAACTAATGGGAGATGATATTTGCAAACAACAGTTTCTCTAAGGGGTTAATATCCAAAATATATAAAGAACTCACAAAGCTCAGCAACAAACAAGCAAGCAATCCAATTAAAAAATGGGGAGAGGACCTGAACAGATTCATCTCCTAAGAGAACAGACAAATGACCAACAGTTATATGAAAAGATGCTCATCTTCACTAGCTATTTGAGAAATTCAAATTAAAACAACAGTGAGATATAACCCCACACCTGTTAGATTGGCTATTATGAATAAGACAGGTAATAACAAGTGTTGGACAGGTTGTGGAGAAAAAGGAACCCTCATTCACTGCTGGTGGGAATACAAACTGGTACAACCAATATGGAAGAAAGTATGGTGGTTTGTCAAAAAACTAATAGAACTACCATATGACCCAGCAATCCCTGTACTGGGTATCTACCCTAAAAACTCTAAAACATTGGTAGTAAAGACACATGCATCTACCTGTTCATTGCAGCATTATTCACAGTGGCCAAGACATGGAAACAACGAAAGTGGCCTTCAATAGTGGACTGGATAAAGAAGATGTGGTACATATTTACAATTGAATACTGCTCAGCCATAAGAAATAATGACTTATTGCCATTTATATCAACATGGATGGACCTTGAGAACATTATGCTGAGTAAAATAACTAAATCAGAAAAAGTTAAAAACTGTATGACTTTACACATAGGTGGGATATGAAACTGAGATACATGGACATAGATAAAAGTGAAGTGATTACCAGGGAGAGGAAGTTGTGGGGGAAAGGGGTGTGGGGGAGGGGTGGAGGAATGGTCTAAAAAGAAACAAATATACAGTGACAGAAAATGATTTGACTGTGGGCAATGGGTATACAACATAATCAACAGTTCAAATGCTATAGAAACATTCACATGAAACCTATGTACTCTTATTGATCAATGTCACCCTATTAAAGTTAATTTTCTAAATAAAATTTAAAAAAAACACACACACAAGCTCAAGCAAATCCTTTCAGGAGGTAAGATGTCTTCAAGAACTGACTTGATTTTCTATTGTCTACATTCTCTCTTAAGCTTTCTTGACTTTTCTTGTGTGTGGGCACTGCTCTCCCCTAGGTCCTAATTAATTATTCCTTTATGTGTTCACAGATTCTGAAGGGTTCTTGTCTTCTTTGCTTAGTTCATTAATATAGTAACTTTGGGAAGAGTCCTTTGTATGAGATTATCTTTAGTCATTGGACAGACATGTCCTGGCTTCCCAGGGCTATCTCACAGGCTTAACAGGCTGTGCACAGTGACTCTGAGGCTGCCTGTGGCCATGTGCACACCACTGGTCCAGTTAGAGTCCACACTTTCAGAAAAAATAATTGGAGTGTTTGTGACATCCAGGCATACCTGGGACACCTTGCTTTTGCATCCCATTAATTTGAATCTCAGTAGCACCTAAGTTCTACTTCACAGCTCACAGTCTGAAATGGTATATAAGGTTTGGAAATAAGCTTAAGATGATAACGATGATCTCTGTATTGGTTATTTTCATATCAATTAACTTGATTTAATTTACTTTGCAAATTATATTTCATTTCTACATAAGCTAGTGTATGCAAAACCCAGTCTTGTATAAAAACTTTATATCTTAAGTTGAATGCAACAGCTTGATTGTAATTTTACACATATATCTTCATTGGTAAACAAAAGTCTCATAGCAAATATTAAATGTGACAGTAAATACATGGCTAAAACAGTGTCAGACAAATGATGTTTTAAGAAGATGACAAGGAAAAATGAGCTCTGCTTGCCCCTTGTCACATAAGTGGGAGCAGGATATTGGCTTGTTTTATTTGAAGAAAATGAGAAGTTTCCAGCAACAGTGAATACAACTCAGCCCCTCCACATCCTTCGGAGTGAAGGACACGCTGTCATTATACAGCAGACCAATGCCCTTTATTACACCTGTTCCCTGTCCCATGGCTTCAACTGAAAGAGGAAAGGAGGAAAGAGTCTGTCTCCTGAAAAACAAATTCTGAAGGTTCCAAAGATCATCTCAAAGAACCTAATTTATTTTCCAGCAACCACTCATAAACCCAAGGGCTATACGGATCTCAGCCAAAAAAGATAGTCATTGTACAATCCAAAGCTTTGGGATTAAAACTCTGTAGGAACATCTAGTCACTAGAAACACATATAGATAGTACTTTATTGATGTGTGTGTGTGTGTATATATATATATATAATCTTACATAAAATTTTCTTGATGATTGGAAAGCGCCACCTCTGAGAAATGGCAGCTTCTACCAAATGCATGAACGGGCAGCAAAGTTGATTTGTCTTTCACTGTCTTTCTAGCTCCTGTTGTTCCTGGGATAAGGTTGTCCTGTTTCTCTTTTCATCGTGCACTTAGCAGCTTGCAGAGGAATGAAGAGATCGGTGAGAAGCAAAGGAGGACCTTTCCAGCCATTTGGTTGGCACTGTGCTTTCAAAAATGAGTCACATCACTTCAAAGTCCCTGAGACCTCACATCATCTACTGAAAAAGAGAAGAAAAAGTCAGACACCAAGTGCTTTATTTTTTTCAAAAAGGATAACAATAACAAGTAGTTGTTTCACTTAACTGGATCTTTGATAGCTAAATTTTGAACTTATATGTCAATTTTCAGTTTTTAAAAACGTGCCTGGTGCCAAATAGGAGTCATGTTTCTGCCGCCTCCTTTCTTTCTTGTTCAGCCTAATCCCTCCAGCAAGCATTTTTCTATTTCCCTTGTCTTGGGTGACAACATATGCCAAGGAGGATGTTTTTCCCATATCTCTGATTGTCAAGAGCGAAGTTGGTAGAGCATATCTGCAAGCACCAGGGTTGTGTCGAGGAGAAGGGTCGTCAATAGCAAAAAGTCAGCTCCCTCTGCCGGCTGTGAGCTACCTCTGCAGAAACAAATGTGGGAATATCTGCTTAGAGGCTGATTCTTCTGCCCTCCTGCCCAGCCAGGAAAGCCTTTTTCACTATGGAGGTAAAGAGGGTCAATGAACCTGAGACCTCACACAGCCCAGCAGGCAAAATGCTGAACGGGATCCCTCTGAGAATACTCTGCAGTTTTACATGCAAAAGCTGGGATCCTGAACAGAGTTAAATGATGAGGTTTATCACTCTGAAAGGGACAGATGGCAGACATCCCCTGAAATAGCTTTTCTGGAAGAGTAACACATGGTAGATTGCATTAATTGTAATAATCGCATTTTATGCTTTGATAAAAACTGGCAAACACCTTCAAAGCTCTTCTAATCATGGCAAATTAGCACAGGTCCCCTTCGCAGTGACAGAGGTGAAGTGCTGTGGCTTTGGCCTCTGCTAAAAGGCTGCAGGATTAAAAGAGCCCGGGAAGAACTGGCTCAGGAAAGAGATGACCGGCTGAAGCCCTGAATAGACACAAGATAGAAAAGGATCTAGTCCCATTTGGGGCCAAGGTGAAGGTATTTCTTGTAGGTACATATTTGGTTAATTTAGCAGTCATGGTAATAAGAGTTTACAGATGCTCTTCCCTTAGCATATACTGATGAAGGTGATGTTGGTATCATAGCTCCGCCCTTTCAAACTCAAAGCAGCATGGGAGGGCAGTGGAGAGCAAGCTTTCTGATAACATTGCTCTTTTCTTCTCTTTTAAAAATTAACTATGTAACGGGAAGAGACTTTCTGTTATGTCACAAAAGCGAGATCTCCTTTTCTCCTTCTTTTATGAAGCCTTCCATGTCCTTGTTCTGTGGCCCCTCCTTCAGCCTTATGTTGGGTCAAACCTCTGCTTTGTATATGGAATGAGTCTACAACTTTGGGTGTTTTTACATTATTTTAATCTTTCAGGAATACTTATAACTCTCTCTCATCATTCTTTCAACAAATGCGATAAACATGGATGGAGAATGTACCAGGTTTCAGGCACTCTTGCAGTGTGGGGTGCGTTAATGGCATGTACTTTATAGCTAACATTTTGTTGTTGTTGTTCCAGACATTATTTGTGGCACTTTTGTAATATCTCGTTTAAGCCTCAAAGCAACCCTATGGGGTTATTATCACCCGTTTCCCCAATCAGACACCCGAGGCCCAGACAGATGAAGTCGTTTCAGAGTTCATACGTGGCAGAGGTAAACCTTGAGACCAGGTCTATCTCCAGAGCCCTGTTCTTCATGGTCTGTACCTCAAAGAACTAAGACTATGATGGTGTGGGTGGGAAAAATGGTAATTAAGCAAACAATTTCAGCTCAAGATGTCAAAGGCCCTATATACATATACACATTTTGGCGGGAGCAGTCAGCAAAGTTATTTTGTCAAGGGCCAGATAATTAATATTTAGGCTTTGTGGGTCATAGTGTCCCTGTGGCAACTACTCAACTCCACCGCAGTAGCAAGAAAAGAAGCTATAGTCAATGTGCTTAAAAAGGAGGTGGTTGTTCCAATAGAACTTTATTGATTCAAACAAGTAATGGGATTTATTTATTTATTTATTTATTTATTTATTTATTTATTTATTTTGACAGAGACAGAGAGTCAGAGAGATGGACAGACAGATAGGAAGGGAGAGAGATTTGAAGGATCAGTTCTTTGTTGCAGCTCCTTAGTTGTTCAGTGATTGCTTTCTCATATGTTCCTTAACCAGGGGGCTACAGCAGAGTAAGTGAGCTGTTGCTCAAGCCAGTAATCTTGGGCTTTAATCCAGCAACCTTTGGGCTCAAGCCAGTGACCATGAGGTTATGTCTATGATCCCATGCTCAAGCCAGTGACCCCTCGCTTAATTGGTGAGCCCAAGCTCAAGCCGGATGAGGCAGTGCTCAAGCCAGCGACCTCAGGGTTTCGAACCTGGGTCCTCCACATCTCAGTCTGATGCACTCACCACTGCACTGCACCACCACCTAGTCAGGCATTAACGGTCTATATTTAACCAACAGGACTGTAGCTAGCTAACTGCTGTGCTCTGTGTTGGACATTACAAGCAATGAGCACCAGCTCTGTGTACAGGTAAGATGCAGATGCTTGAGTTGTGCCTCACTATCAGGCAACAAAGAAAGACAATGACATCCTGAGCAGACAGAAAGACGTTTGAGAATTGGGACATCTGACACAAAATGGATTATCTGGAAAAACATAAAATTGCGAATGACAAGAAATGTATAAGACAATGGCAGAAAACAAGTTTGTAATGGACGATTTGTACCTATGTTAACAAATAGTTTACTGTGGAATGTCTGCTTTCAGAATGCAGTTTATTGTGTATATTTGGTGGGCTTTTTGTTTTCCTGTGTTAACAACTTGTTTGTCATCCCCTGATACAACTTGGATATTTTCCTCTAATCTGTAGCATAGGAAATGTCGTTCACATGCCATTTTATCAGCAAAACAGGAAAGAAGAAAAATCACGAAGGATCCACCATTTACACATGCATAAACATGGTCAAAGAAACACGGTATTCAAGAGATATTGGGCTGCAATATTATAAGAGATGCTCAGATGAAGAAGAGGACAAATTTTTGTCTTTTGTGAAACCCCGTGGGTGCAATTTTGCCATTAGCCAAGATGGATGGTTGGACGCTGTGACATGAGAAATCTTTGAAACACCGGCGGCATTACAAGAATGCTGCAGGGAGACAGTGTTGATTCCATTCTTTTTCCTGGGCTGTAAGTCAACTCAAGTTGCCCATGACAGCTTGCTGATGAAACATGATTTATAATGTTCACAGACACATGTCCAAACTATTAAGTTTATTAGAATGACTGCATAGGTCTGAAAGCAGTTGAATATTGGGTTGGATTCCAGTCTCTAAAATCAAATGATCTTCCCGGGAGTAAATGCGGGACAACTTCTCACGGCAGTGTGAGCCTCTCGCTTGGAGGGAAGATGGGGCTGAACGATAAATCGATTTCCCTTGAAACAAGGGTATGTCCCCTGTATGCAATCAGGGAAGTCCCTTGATGTTAAGATTCTCTATCTGGAAAAAAATAAAATTTCAACTGAAACATCAAGATAATTAAATATTATTCCTAAGTCAGGTGCCAGGCCAAGGTACAAGTTTTCTCAAAAGAGATAATCAAAAGGTATTATATGATTCTAATGACCCTATCCACATCTAATGAAAAAAACGGGTGTAAAAGTGAGCTACTAAAGTACATTGAGCCCTGCTTCCCCACACCCACCCAAGGGAGCAAGTGGAGAGACTGTACCCTGAACTTCCAACCTACAGGGGTCTATCAGGACCCCACAGTTAGAATGACATACCAGGCTCAGTTGACTGGTACTGGCTAGCCCAAGGAAGGATGGCCTGTGAGAGGCTGTCAGAGCAAAGGGATCCACTAGTGTTTCTTATAGCCCTGAAATGGGTCATGTGGGAGAGAGCTGAACAGTGATAGTGTTAACTCAGTCTGAGACAGCCACACAGCAGATGAGAAACTTCAATGGGAAGAGGTTGGAGGTAAACCTACGTTCACAGAAGTGGAGGAAACAACCATTAGAAACCACAGAGAAGAAAGACTGACTCTCTTACATCCAGGGAATTGTAGGTCAAACAGCCCTGAAGATATTGCCAAACAGTCCAAAGAAGCATCCACAAAAGAAAATGCTCAACATCTGTCAGGCTAGAAAGCATGACCCAAACTTTAAAAGTTCCAGCCAAGCCTGACCTGTGGTGGTGCAGTGGATAAAGTGTCGACCTGGGAACACTGAGGTCGCCAGTTCAAAACCCTGCACTGGTCTCTCTCTCTCTCTCTCTCTCACTCTGTGTCTTCTCTCTAAAATGAATAAAATAAAAATAAATAAATAAAAATAAAAAAATTACCCTTTAAAAGTTCCAGCCAAATAAGAGCTTTCCTGCCCACCTTCCACCCTCACTATGAAGCCCCACCCTCCTCTCTGCTCCATGGTGGAGGTGTCAGAACCTCCACTTAGCAGCAGGGGCGAAGAGGAGGAGAAGAAGAGCAAAGTAAGGAAACAGAGCAGAAAATAACCACACTACCTTCCCAAACAACAGCATCTGGACTCCAGATGGAAAGAGGAGAAGCATCAACTTTGATCATCTTTAAAGTACTGACTCTTCCATGCAACTGGACATTCTCCTCACTAAACTGACTCAGTGTGTTATAACCTAAGAATGATCAGAGAAGTCATGAGGTCTGCCTACATCAAACCTAAGCATCTAGGGAGCCTCACTAACCCTAACTTCAGCAAAAGGGAAATAAAGTTGTTCTGATTTTGCATTTGTACTCGTCCTGAATGTAGCTGCCCCCAAACCCATTTTTTGCCCTCCTCTCTGTCTTCAGTACCTTAGCCCTGTGGTAGCTGAATTTTGAAATGGCCTCCAAATCTCCCACTGCTGGTATATATACTCAAGGGGATAGTTACCCCTTGATTAGGTCACGTTGTCTCAGACTTGATTAGACAGGCTGCCTAAAGCCCCTCAGCAGTCTGAAGAGGAGGAATCTCCTGCTGGCTTAAAAGAAGAAAGCTGCCATGTTGTGTGAGAAGTTGCTGGCTAGGACATGAGTGCGACCTCTAAGAGCTTCTCTAGACTTCATAGCCAGCAAAGAAAAAACTCAGTCCTACAACCACAATAAGTTTAATTCTGTCTATATCCTAAAAGAGTGTGGAGGATGAGCAGAGCCTCATGAAAGACCACAATCCCAGTCCACACTTTGATTTTAAAGTGTGTGACCCTGAGTAAAAGACCCTCCTCACCCATGCCCGCATTCCAACCCAGGGAAAGTAGGAAAGAATAAATATATGTTGTTTAAAGCCTCTAAGTTTGTGACACTTAGTTACACAGGTATATAAAACTAATATAGGAGAGTTAATTCTGGAGGCTGCTTTTCCAGTTTCCTGTGTTAGCTGGGGTCACAAGAAGTACTGCGGAGAGATAGAGGTGTTTTCCATGCTCTCTGCTGCAGATGGCCTTGGGGATAGTCACTGTGTTTCCATGGTAGTTCCAGCTGGCATGAGGTAAGAACTAGCTTCCCACTGTCTCCCCCCAAGCACCCTTCTACTGGTTAGAGACATTGAACACTGCTACAAGTAAGACGGAGAAAGGAGGCAGGCAAATAAGGGAGGGGGAAACAGAGAAGAAGTTTAGCACATGTCTCCCTGCCTGCAGACTTCAGCAATTCCATCTCTTCTCACTGTCCTTGCTCCTTGATGTTGCCAATTTTAGGTTCACCTCACTGTCCTACGTTTAGCTTCTCATTTGTTCCAAACTTGGGTAATCCACTCCCATTAAAACCCCTCTTTTCTAAAAACTCAAATGATTTCTGATTCCTGGTTAGACCCTGACTGATAGAACATCACATGAGTCATGCATATCCATCTGTTTGTCTATCTATCTATTTGTATGTAGATATATGAAAGTTTTTAGTAAAATAATGAACCAAAGCAGATTCAGTGGATCACCACCACTTCCAGAATGCTTTCAGGTTGGTAATAAACTTCTAAAAGAAATACAGTTGTATTCATTTAGTAAAACATGTTGAAGGCTTTCATAGACATATCTTTGATCTAATTGGCAATCCCATGTCTAACCTTGCCATCTGACCTGTGACATCAACAATCTTTGGGTATCCTTAGTCTTCTAAACTAGAAGCTGAGCCAGTTCCAAGGAATCTGAGGATTATTCTACCTCTTCCTCATTCCCCATAATTCTCTCATGACTTAAGTATTGACTTATATCACTGGCCAAACCCACAAAGCCCAGAATTAGCAAGTAGCAGAAGCTAAGTTACCTAATCCAAGGTATCCTGGCTATTCAACAACATCTTTTATCCATAGTAGAATAAGACATTTAAGAAAACTACTAATTTGAACATGCTGGCAAATTATCTTATGAAGGTAGAGTAGACACACTTCCTCAAAGGGGTGAATTCTTAGACTGTTATAAAATTTCAACTTTCTTGCCCCTTTTATCGCATACTATATGTGGCTTAGATTTATAAAAAAGAAAATGTTATCAGGAAGGGAAACTCAGATGCAAAGTGTTAGTAACCCAACAAAAGTGACACTGCTGTACCACTTCTTTATTTAACATTTGTTATGCATTACAGGCCAGTCAGTGGCCTGGACTGTGGATGAGTGTCCCTACAGCTCTCAGTGTCTCACAGAGGTAAAGCTGTTTTGTGAATGCTGACCCAATCACTAGACCTACCAGATGTCTCACCCATCAGTAGCTTGATGATAGCATTAGGCAGACAGAAGGAAAGAATGATTCAGTGTGATCTAACTCATAGCAGAGGATCAGTACAGCCAACTCCTCATATGAAAGTTTTATTTTATACTGGCCAGCCTACCCAGTGTTGCCAGGCAGAATCAGACTGCTGTGTCAATCCACTTCTGCCCTTACCCACCCTGCATCATAAAAGAGTTGCCCACAGGAGAAGATGTTGTGTTTCAAATCAGCAAGCAATACAGAGCATCTGCCCTATGTGATTTTGAACTCACAGGAGTGTTATGAACAGAAAAAACAAAAAACAAAAACGACAACAATGAATTCAAACATAAGTTGATTGATTCTACGGTATGTTTTTTGTTGACTTTGATGACTTCTTGTGTTGTAGGAAAGCTTTGGCTGCAAATGATAAATGAGCTTAGTTCTGACATGAATGTGGTTGATATTTTCATTTACGTTAATGAGTAAGAGGAAAGTGAAACAACAGAGAAGACACATGTTGGAATTTCATTCATTTATCAATGACAAGATTGATTTCTCTGCTGAATCAGGTAATAATTTTGAGTATTAGAATACTGCCTCATTTTTTTGTGTGTGCTAGTCACAATATATTAGCTACAAATACAACAGAATTTCAAATTTCATATGCATGGTTAACATTTGCCCCATCACTTAATCTTTTTTTTTTTTTTTTTTTTTATAACCTTGTTTCAGGACAATGCTTTTTTTTTTTATTTCTTTTTATTTATTCATTTTAGAGAGGAGACGAGAGAGAGAGAGAGAGAGAGAGAGAGAGAGAGAGAGAGAGAGAGAGAAAGGGGGGAGGAGCTGGAAGCATCAACTCCCATATGTGCCTTGACCAGACCAGTGCAGGGTTTTGAACTGGCGACCTCAGTGTTCCCAGGTCGACGCTTTATCCACTGCGCCACCACAGGTCAAGCCATCACTTAATCTTTTTAAAGAGTAACTAACATTTATTGAGTAGTTATTATAAGCCAGAAAGTATTCCAAGGCCTTTATAGACATTAAAACATTGACTCTTCATAATGACCTTATGAACTTGATATTATTATTATTCTCACTTGAGAGATGAAGAAATTGAGTGATAAAGGGGTTTTCTTGTCTACCCACAGTCCAACTCACATAGTATTCTCTCCAAAGCTGCCCTTAAAACTTAAGTTCAGATAGTCAGTAAAAAACCTCAAATGTGTAGAACTTGTCAATTGCTCTGGTGTAAATCTTAATGTAATCCTCAAGTGTTCATTACTAAGCTGGAAGCTCACAGAGGGCTTACTGCTGCATCCCCAGGAGTTTGTACAGTTTACGGCACATGGTAGGTTCTCAAAAGATATTTATTTAAAGGATAAATAAGTCCTCTCTATCTTCCCTATTTGAAAATAAAGAAAAAACAGACATTCCTATCCTTTTGGGAATTCTTTTATTAAAATTCCTTGTTTTTGAGTTTTTGCTCCTTTTTTTTCCTGATTTGTGATTGAGGCCTAACAATACCAACAGAGGCCTAAGGGTGCCTTCCAATACCTTTCCCTTCTTTGGTCAAGAACAGAATTGGTGAAAGAAAAAAGTGAATCAGAAAATCCAAATTACATTTCTGCTATTTAGAGTTCAGTATAAATTCCTAGGAGAGCATGGATTTGGGTGAGGAGCAAGGGATCACTAATCCATTCTAAAGTTGCCTTTTTCCTCAGATTTGTGCCAGTTACAGTTTTTCATTCCTCTCCACCATCTCCATTTTGATCCCAAGTGAATTCTGCCTTCTTCAGGTCTTTCCTTAAATATTGTTTGCTGGTATGTCCTTCCTTGGCCGCCATATTTAAACAATCATTCTCTCAAATCACTATATTCTCTACCCTTTTAAAAAGTTTTCTCTCAAACTCTCTCCATATTATATATATTTTTATATATAAATAATTTACATAAAATTTATATATTTTCTCTAAAATACTATATGTTTATTTGTTCATTTTATGCCTCCTCTTCCTTCCCCCGATACCAGAATGTAAGTCCACGAGGGTAGGAACTTTTTTTGGTATCTTTTATTTACTGTTATACCTTTAGCTCCTTGAACAATAAATACTTATGAAATCAATGAACAAATATATCAAGCACCTATTTTGAGCCACGTATAATGCTAGGAATATGTTATCACAATCCTAATTCAGACATGATTTTTATCTTTAAAATTTATATGGTCTAGCAAAGCCATGAAACAAAAATTAAGCAACAAATTAATTATAATTTGTTCAGTTGGAAGGAAAATTACAGGGGTATTAACTTAATTTTAAAGTCATGGAAGACACTGATGTTTAGGCTGAGATTGAGAACAATGGCAACACAAAGCTGTCACCAAGCATGTGAGCATGTTGGAGTACAGTGACTCTTCCGGAACAAAGTTGCTTGCTGACAAGACCCAGCCTGTCATAAATTAATAAAAATAAAACTTTTAGGAATAAAGAAGATACAGTGAAGAACAAGCTGTAAGCATTGTATCTTTTTAGATAAAGACTAAAAATCAATATAGTGGCAATTATGGTTACGGACCACAGTGAAAATGTTATAAACCTTGACAATATAAATAACAGCAATATAACCACAAAAATAGAAAGAGATGGGAGACATTGGAGAAAGTGTAAGGGCTAATTTCCTTATCTTTTGTTGCAAGGAGTTAGCAGATTCTGTTAAACTCAAAGTATGTAGTTAAAAAATGTATAATGGGTTGTTTGTTTTCTTGAGTTTTGAGAAGTCTGCCAATATCCTGGACACAAATTCTTTATCAGTTATGTGCTTTGTAAATATCTAGTCATAGTTTGTGGCTCATCTTTTTATGCTTTCAACAATTTCTTTTGAAGAACAGAAGTTTCATATTTTCAGAAGTCTAATTTAACACTGTAACAGCCTCAAGTTATGAACAACCCAAATGCCCATCAACTGTCAGTGACAAACTGTTTTATATACATACAATAAAATATTATGTAGCAATAAATAAAAAACTTCTGATGAACACTAAAGAGGAATCACAAAATAATTATGCTGAGCGAAAAAAGCCAGGCAACAAAGCGTGCATACTATATGACTTCATTTTTATGTAACTCTAGAAAAATTCAAACTAATCTACACAATAGAAAGCACATCCCTGTGATAGGGCAGGGTTGGCAGGGAGGGGTGAAAGGAAGGGATTTGCTTAGGGCAGTAAGAAACTTGAGGATGAAGGTATGTTCACTATCCTGAGTGTGGTCATAATTTCAGGGGTGTATACACATGCAAAACTTAGCAAATTGCACATTTTAATTGTTTAACTTGTATATTTTTTTGTACAATGGTACATTTTATGTGTAATTTATTGCATGCCAAGTATTTATTGCATGCTAAGTATATCTTAGTAGAGCTTTATAAAGCAGAATGGTTCTGTTGATAACTTATGTTTTTATTAACTTTTAGAGAGATTTTTTAGAAAGTAATATTACTTGTGGTGAAGAAAACTTTGTTTTTCAATTTCCCCTTAGTTTCTTTTTATTATTTTATAAATTCAAATAAACATAAAATTTTAACTTAAAATCTATTTATAATGCAATCCATTTTTAAAAAATTTAAGCATTTATCCTTATTTGTCATTTTTGTAAAAATATAGACAAAGCAATATTTATTTCTATATATACCTGTGTGTAATATACATACATACATACACATATATGGTTTTATTTATATATATATATATGTTATATATACATATGGGTTATATAATATATATAAGATTACAAATATTAAACATTAATGATAGTTATTTCTTAGTGGTGGAATAATTTTTTAAAAACCATATTTTGAAGTTTTCTGTATTGGTTGGGTTTATATCAAGGATGCATTTTTCATAAATAATCATAGTTATTATGTTATTATGAAGAAAAGGAGGATGAGGAGAGGTATAAAAGGAGGGTCACGGCACAGGAGGAAGAGCATTTGATGCAATGAGAGGACTGTAGGGAACAGCGTGCAGTAGCAGGGGTTTAGTGTGAAAACAGATAAACGTACAACCAAACAAACCAATAAATACACACACACGTGCGCACACACACAGGAATATGAGGCTGTTCCCATAAATAAGGTGAGGACAGAAAGTGAGATCCTAATTATGTAGGACCTTGCAGGCTGCTTTAAGGATTGAGGATTTCATCCAAATTTGATACAGGAAAATATGATGAGCTGTGTATAATGAAAACATCACTCCTTTAAAAGTCTGCCTAGATGGCTGCTGTTTACAGAGGCTTTGTAATAGGGGCCCAAAAAATCATTTCTAGAAAATCTAATTTGAAAGAAAGAAAGAAAGGAAGATAGAAAGAGAGAGAGAGAGAGAGAGAGAGAGAGAGAGAGAGAGAGAGAGAAAAGAAAAAAGAGAGAGAAAAAAAGGAAGGAAGGAAGGAAGGAAGGAAGGAAGGAAGGAAGGAAGGATGGATGGAAGGGAGAAAGAGAAAGAAAGAGACATCTCAGGGCTTTCTTGTGAAGTGAGGTGAATTTTTCCGGTCCTACTTGACTCAGCGAAGCAGTCAGCACATCTGCCGGAGCCACACTATGGCACTGGAGGGGACTCTGGTCTTTGCTTTGGGTTCTACCACCAGCAGGGCATTATAAAGACAGATGCATGTTTTCTTGCACCAGGGATTGATTAGTTATGAAAAGTGAGATCCTCATTTAAGACAGGCAGAGAGGGGCAGGAAGGGAGGGAGAAGAAGTGAGGAAGAAAGAAAGGGAGACAGAGGGGATTGCAAAGCTGAGCATGGTTTAATGAGGTACACAATGGTGCTGAGGGAAGAAATGAGTGAGGAGAAAGTAGGGAGGGTAGAAAAAGAAAAGCAACAAAATAAAATGAAAAGAATATCAGTAGATGTGGGTTCATACCTTCAGGCCCTGGCTTTGCTATAATTATTTAGCCCCATGGGTTAGAGCACCAAGTGATGGAGCCTAAAGGGCTGGATTAGAACCATCACTAGGACTAATCAGTTTCACCGCATTCCCTGCTCACCTCAGCCACTTCTCATCACCTTGGGTCCTGTACTTCAGATGTTTAGTTTATCATCCTGTGATGATTTTCCTATAAAACGGAGCCATAGATATTTTTTCTACCTCATGAGACTGCTTAAAAAAATTTTGCAGCCTGGTCTGTGGTGGCGCAGTGGATAGAGCGCCGACCTGAAACACTGATGTTGCCAGGTCGAAACCCTGGGCTTGCTGGTCAGGGCACATACAACAAGCAACCAATAAACAACTACAGTGAAGCAACTACTTCTCATCCCCCCTACATCATGCCCTGTAAAATCAATCAATAAAATTATTTTTTAAATCTGCATAATTTGCTTGAAGGAAGCCAGAATGTCTATATTTAAAACGGAATTGTCAATTCAAGCTAATGTTTTTGCTTTTCCCAGTTTACCAATAAACAAAGATTGACTAAGGGTCTACTTTTGTGTTCAAAAAGCTCTATTCTAAATTCAAAGCTTTGGAGGAGATAAGTTGATATTAGAAAGAGTTGTTTTTATTAAAACTCACAACTTCTGGTATTCAAATGACAGAAAAATGAAAAGGCAAGAACCTGATTGGAGAAAATACAGCAGGTTCTAGAATAATGTCATTTTATTTTACATACTTTTGTTATAACATTGATGAGATGCTGCAGGAATTTAACTCTTGTTTATATCAATTATCTTATGGTAAAATTGGTTTTGTTATGTGCTGATTCACTTAAAGTCACAAAACCTATCAAGAATGTTAAGTAAGGACTGACTACACACACACACACTCTCTCTCACACACACACACAGAGTCATGCACCACTTAACAATGTAGATACATACAGTCTAAGAAATGCATCATTAGGCAATTTTTGTTGTGACTATCATAGAGTGACTTATAGAACCCTAGATGGTACAGCCTACTACCTACCTAGGCTATATGGTATAACTTACTGTTCATAGGCTTAAGGACTGTACAGCGTGTTACCATACAAAACCACACAAGATTAAATCAAGTGGGTGAGAAAATGATGCTATCAAGAGACGTGGTCAACGTGAGATCTTTGAGGCTGCTGCTGTTACAGTATACTATGTTAGAGCAAACTTAATTTTATAAGCAGAAAAGATACACTTTGACAGTAAAAAGTACAGTACAGTAACTATATAAACCACTAACAGTCTGTCGTTATCATACTCAAGTATTATGTCCTGTACATAGTATCATTACCAAGTATCTGGTACTGTACATAATAGTATGTGCTACACTTTCACACAGCTGGCAGCACGGGTTTGTTTAAACCAGCATCACCACACATGTGTGAGTAATGAGCTATCATGTTATACAGCTATGATGTCACAAGGCAATAAGAATTTCTCAGCTCCATTATAATCTTATGTGACCACTGTTGTCTATGCAGTCTGTCATTGACTTAAACATTGTTATGGAGTGCAAGACTGTATCTATCTGTCTGTCTATCTATCTATCTACCTGCCTACCTGACAAAGGTCTATATCTAGAAAATATAAATAACTTTCACAACTCCACAATAAGATGAACAACCGAATTGTTTAAAATAAGATAAGGATATGAATGGACACTTTACTAGGGGAGATCTATGCATATCTAATAAGCACATGAAATGATGCTCAGCAGCAGCTGTCATCACCCACACTTTGATATCATTACAAACCCATTAGTATGTCTGAAATTACAAAGATGAGACAATACCAAGTGTTGACAAATATATGGAATAACTGGTGGTAAGTGAGGATATAAAACTATCCAACCTTTTTCAAAAACACTTCAACAGTTTCTTATAAATATATACTTACCATGTGCCCTACCATGCTAATAATGAATGTTTACCCAAAAGAAATAAATACATATGTTCACAGATTTATTTATGAGTATATAAAACAGCTTCATTTATGATAGCTAAAAATCTAAATAGTCACATCATCAAGTGAATGGATAAACATATGCACTACCTTCATATAATGGAATACTAACAAGCCAAAAAAAAAAAAAGGAATAAACTATTGATACATGTAACAATCTAAATGAATTTCTAAAATACTATGCTGAGTGAAAGTAGTCAGACACAATATATCACACTCTGTAAGATTCAATTTATATATAAAACTCTAGAAAAGAGTAATCCAATCAATAGTGACAGAAAATAGTTTAGCAGATGCCTATGGCTGAGGAGGAGAGAAAGTGGACTAAGAAGAGAGAAAATAAAAAGGATAACGTTTGGGGTGATGAAAATGTCCTATACACCTTGATTGTGGTGGTTACATTTGTATATAAATTTGTCAAAAAGTATTGAATTGCATGCTTAAAATAGGTACATTCTATTGTATACAATATATACCTCAATATAATTGAGTTAACTTAAAAAAGGAAAGAATCCTTATATCAAAATCTTTCAGTATAAGAAGCATTGTATTCTTAGGGTACTTTATTCCAAATTATATCAGTTTGAGGACAGGGAGAATTTTCTAGGTAGGGGATCTTAAAGCTTGTTCTAATATTAACATACTTTCTATATTAATGTTACCATCAATCATATCTCAATCTGTAAAGTGACAAAGATGTTAAGTAAATCAAGTCACATAACAACTCCTTCACCTGACATCTTGACTATCCCTTATAATGTCATGTGCCTTCAAACAAATAAAATTTTGTCCTAAGAAGTACAATTTATAATATTTGTGCCACAGGTTTTACATTTACTGTGCATGCTGGCCAGTAGCGAGTTTTCTTACATTTAAGAGGCTTAAGTGACATTTGAAAAATATCTGAGATAAATAATACAGTAGATGAGTAGTTTCCTTAATCAGTTTAATCTCCGGGAAACTGATTATCACAGTTTAAAACTGATTGCTGAGAGTATTTTTAAGGTCTTGGACTACCGTGAAAAATCAACATATTACAAATGATCATATATATTATAAAGAGAGAATTAATAATAAAAAGCTACTTTTTCATAACTTTTCTACTCAAATTATTTCTAATTACTGTCACCCATTCCTTTGTGAAATTTCTTGCCATTACTTTTCCATGACAAATTTGAGCTCTGGGGTGTTCACAGGGAGCAAGAATTGTTGTGCTACTGCAGAGTGATGGTTGCAGCAAAACAACAGACTTTAGTCACTCCTAAAGGTGACATTTCCTTGGGAATGTTCCTTGTGTGGCTCCAATTATACCCCTGTCAACCAACATGTGGTAGAAAGGTCCCCTCTGGTCCCAAGACCCAACAGGCTGCAGTGCAAGATACAGGTTTTTCATTTTCCCCTCATTTTCATTTGCAGCAACTAGGGGAACGGAATGACAGGGTTGACTTGAGAGTCTTTTAGAATTAACCAGCACCAACACCCTGCCTGATGTGGAAGACAGGATTGCAGTCTGGTAAATCTGCTGGACCGTATTCAGTTCCAAGCTTCGTTCTGGTTTGAGCCACAACCATCACTTCCCTAAAATAAACCAGCCAGCATCTATTGTTCACGAGGCGCTGGAGAAAGACTTTTAATTTAATCCTCTGAATCTCACTATCTTTTTTTAATTTTGCATAAAATAAAACAGACTTGAAGTGGTTATATAATATCCCCAAGGCCACACAGCTAATAATTAGAAGAGGTAAGAGTCAAATGTAATCTGTCTGCCCCCAAAATCACCAAGGCATGTCACTTTTCTTATTGAAAAATTGACACCTAAATATTTGGAAATCAAGGAAGAGAGATTTTGCATAGAGAATATTCCATGACTCATACCAAAATTATAAACTAGGGTATGATCTTAACCTTGCAATATACTGCAAAAATATTAAAATAGGAATAGTAGTTATGTATGCTCATCCACTACTAACACTACTTATTTTCAATAAGGTTGATTCAAATAAATTCATTTCCTAACAGCTAATGAGCAAACATTTTGTAGGGAAGACTGGCAGCATCTAAACAAATTTAGATTTTGTATTTTTTTTTACTTAGTATTTCCACATCTAGGCTGTCTTACAGTAAAACTTACACAAGTATCAATCATCTATCTATCATCTAAATATATAGATATATACAAAAACATTTTTTTATACAAAGGTGCTTATAGGAGCAAAAAAATGAAAGAATCCAAGGAGTCATCACTGGGGAGCAATAGGTAGAATATAAAACTCATGGACATAGATAAAAGTGAAGTGGTTACCAGGGGGAGGGGTATGAGGGGGAGGGATGTGAGAAGGGAGTAAAGAGGGACAAATATATGGTAACGGAAAATGATTTGACTGTGCACAATGGGTATACAACATAATCAACAGTTCAAATGCTATAGAAATCTATATACTCTTTTTTTTAAAATTAATTTTAATGGGGTGACATTAACAAATCAGGGTACACATGTTCAAAGAAAACATATCCAGGTTATCTTATCATTCAATTATGTTGCATACCCATCACCCAAAGTCAAATTGTCCTCTGTCACCTTCTATCTGGTTTTCTTTGTGCCCCTCACCTCACCTCTCTCCCTCCCTCCACCCCATATCTACCACACTCTTATCCATGTCTCATAGTCCCACTTTTATGTCCCACCTATGTATGAAATCATGCTGTTCTCACTTTTTTTCTGTTTTACTTTTTGCACTCTGTATAATGTTATCAAGTTCCATCCATTTTGCTGTAAATGATCCTATGACATCATTACTTATGGCTGAGTAGTATTCCATAGTTTATATGTACCATTGCTTTTTAATCCACTCATCCTCTGACGGACACTTGAGCTGTTTCCAGACCTTCGCTATTGTGAAAAATGCTGCCACGAACATGGGGGCTCATTTCTTCTTTTCTAACAGCACTATGGTGTTCTTACAGTATATTTCTAAAAGTGGGATAGCTGGGTCAAAAGGCAGTTTGATTTTTAATTTTTTGAGGAATCTCCAAACTGTTTTCCACAGTGGCTGCACCAGGCTGCATTCCCACCAGTAGTGCAGGAGGGTTCCCTTTTCTCCACATCCTCTCCAGCACTTATTCTGTGTTGTTTTGCTGATGAGCGCCATTCTGACTGGTGTGAGGTGATATCTCATTGTGGTTTTAATTTGCATTTCTCTAATGATTAGTGATGTTGATCATTTTTTCATATGCCTATTGGCCATCTGTATGTCCTCTTTGGAGAAATTTCTATTCATTTTTTTGCCCATTTTTTGATTGGATTGTTTGTCTTCTGGTATTTAGTTTTATAAGATTTTTATAAATTTTGGTTATTAACCCCTTATCAGACATATTATCGAATATGTTCTCCCATTGTGTGGTTTGTCTTTTTATTCTGTTCTTATTGTCTTTAGCTGTGCAAAAACTTTTTAGTTTGATATAATCCCATTTGTTTATCCTGCCTCTTATTTCATTTGCCCGTGGAGATAAATTGCCAAATATATTACTGCTACAGATGTCAGAGAGCTTACTGCCTATGTTTTCTTCTAAGATGCTTATGGTTTCACGACTTACGTTTAAGTCTTTTATCCATTTTGAGTTTGTTTTTGTGAATGGTGTAAGTTGATGGTCTAGTTTCATTTTTTTGCAGGTAGATGTCCAGTTTTCCCAACACCATTTGTTAAAGAGGCTGTCTTTACTCCATTGTATGCTCTTTCCTCCCTTGTTAAATATCAGCTGTCCATAAAGGTGTGGGTTTATTTCTGGGTTCTCTGTTCTGTTCCATTGATCTATGTACCTGTTCTTATGCCAGTACCAGGCTGTCTTGAGTACAATGGCCTTGTAGTATACCTTGATATCCGGAAAAGTGATAACTTCCGGCTTTTTATTTTCTTTTTAAGATTGCTGAGGCTATTCGTGTTCTTTTTTGGTTCCATATAAATTTTTGGAATATGTGTTCTATATCTTTGAAGTATATCATTGGTATTTTAATTGGTATTGCATTGAATTTATAAATTTCTTTGGGTAACATAGACTTGTTTGTATCTTCCTTAATTTCTTTTAAAAATGTTTTATAATTTTCCGAATACAAGTCTTTAACCTCCTTGGTTAAATTTACTCCTAGTTACTTTATTTTTTTGGTTGCAATAGTGAAGGGGATTGTTTCCTTAATTTCTTTTGCTGACAGTTTATTGTTGGTATATAAAAATGCCTCTGATTTCTGAGTATTAATTTTGTATCCTGCCACTTTGCTGAATTCATTTATCAGGTCCAGTAGTTTTGTGACTGAGACTTTAGGGTTTTCTATATACAATACCATATCATCTGCAAATAATGACAGTTTTACTTCTTCTTTTCCAATTAGGATACCTTTTATTTCTTTTCTTGTCTGATTGCTGTAGCTAGGACTTCCAGAACTATGTTGAATAAGAGTGCTTAAAGGGGGCACCCTTGCCTGGTTCCTGATCTTAAGGGGATTGCTTTTAGTTTTTACCCATTTAGTATGATGTTTGCTGTGGGTTTGTAATAGATGGCCTTTATCATGTTAAGGAATGTTCCCTGTATTTCCATTTTACTGAGAGTTTTGAGCATGAATGGGTGCTGGATTTTATCAAATGCTTTTTCTGAATCTATTGAAATTATCATATGATTTTTGTCCTTCCTTTTGTTTATGTGATGAATCACATTGATTGATTAGCGAATATTGAACCAGCCTTGCCTCTCCAGAATAAATCTCACTTGATCATGGTATATGAATTTTTTCATATATTGCTGGATCCAGTTGGCTAATATTTTGTTGAGAATTTTAGCATCTAAATTTATCTGGGATATTGGCCTATAATTTTCTTTCTTTGTGTTGTCTTTGCCTGGTTTCAGGATCAGCATTATGCTCGCCTCATAAAAGGAGTTTGGAAGTCTATCTTCCTCTTCGATTTATGAAATAGCTTGAGAAGGATAAAGTTAGTTCTTCGTTGCATTTTTGGTAGAATTCACTTGCGAAGCCATCAGGTCCAGGACTTTACTTTTTAGGGAGTTTTTTGGTAACTGTTTTGATCTCATTTGTTGTAATTGGTTTGTCTAAGTGTTCTGATTCTTCCAGATTGATTTTGGAAAGATTATATGATTCAAGAAATTTTTCCATTTCACCTAGGTTGTCTAATTTTTTGGCAGAGTTCTTCATAGTATTTTCTTACAATACTTTGTATTTCTGTTGTATCAGTTGTTATTTTTCCACTCTCAATTCTAATTTTATTTATTTGAGTCCTCTCTCTTTTTTTCTTGGTGAGTCTAGTTAAAGGTTCATCAATCTTGTTTACCTTTTCAAAGAACCAGCTCCTGGTTTCATTGATCCTCTGTATTGTTTCCTTAGCCTTTATGTCATTTATTTCTGCTTTGATCTCTATTATTTCCTTCCTTCTACTAGTCCTGGGCTTTATTTGCTGTTGTTTTTTTAGTTGTTTTAGATGCAGAGTCAGGTTGATTATTTGAGCTTTTTCTAGCTTCTATGGTATGCCTGTAGTGCTATGAACTTCCCTCTCAATACTGGTTTTGCTGTGTCCCATAAATTTTGAGTTGATGTATGCTCATTATCATTGGTTTCTAGAAACATTTTTATTTCTTCTTTGATCTCATTGTTAATCCATTCATTATTTAATAACATGCTATTTATTTTCCAAGTGTTTGAGTATTTTTCAGTTTTTCTTTTGTGGTTAATTTTTAGTTTCATAGGATTGTGATCAGAGAAAATGCTTGATATGATTTCAATCTTCTTAAATTTGTTGAGACCATTTTTGTGTCCTAACATGTGGTCTATTTTAGAGAATGTACCATGAGCACTTGAAAAGAATGTATATTCTACTGCTTTAGGATGAAAGTTCTGAAGATATTTATTAAATCGAGTTGATCTAGTGTATCCTTTAAGTCTTCTGTTTATTAATTTTCCTTCTTGAGGATCTATCCAGTGATGTTAGTGGGGTATTGAAATCCCCTAGTATTATAGTATTGCTGTTAATCTCGCCCTTTATATCCATCAAAGTCTGCTTTATGTATGTCGGGGCTCCTATGTTTGGTTCGTAGATATTTATAATAGTTATATCTTCCTGTTGAATTGTTCCCTTCATCTTATGTAGTGTCCTTCTTTATTTCTTACTACAGCCTTTGTTTTAAAGTCCATTTTTTTCAGATATAAGTATTGCTACCCCAGCTTTTCTTTCCATTTCCAGTTGCATGAAATATTTTTTTTCTATCCTTTTACCTTCAGTTTATGAGCATCTTTTGTTTTAAGGTGTTTCTCTTGTAGACAGCATATGTATGGAGTCCTGTTTCTTTATCCATGCAGCTACCCTATATCTTTTCATTGGATCATTTAATCCATTTACATTTAATGTTATTATTGATATGTAGTTGTTTATTGCCATTTTATTCTTTAAAGCTATATTCTTCTTTTGATATATTCTTTTCCCCTTTGAACTGTTCACAACAGGCCCCTTACCATCTCCTGAAGAATTGGTTTGGTTTTAATGAATCCCTTGAGGCTTTTTTTTTTTTTTGTCTGAAAAGCTCTTTATTTCTCCTTCAATTTTAAATGTTTGCCTTGCTGGATAGAGTAGTCTTGGTTGTAGGTTATTATTCTGCATTACTTTGATTATATCTTGCCATTCCCTTCTGGCCTCAAGTGTTTCTGTTGAGAAGTCAGATGTCATCCTTATAGGGGCTCCTTTGTAGGTGATAGCCTTTCTTTCTCTAGCAGCTTTAAACTTTTTCTCTTTATCTCTCTGCCTTGGTTTTTTAACTATGATGTGTATTGGTGTAGATGTCTTTGGGTTTCTTTCTAACGGAGTTCTCTGTGCTTCTTGAACATGTGAAACATTTTCCAGCCTTAATTTAGGAAAGTTTTCTTGAACATGTGAAACATTTTCCAGCCTTAATTTAGGGAAGTTTTCAACTATGATTTGATTGAACAAAGTTTCTATCCCTTGTTCTTCCTCTTCATCTACGGGAATGCCTATGATGCAGATGTTATTTCTCTTCATGTTGTCACAGACCTCCCTTAGAGTTTCCTCACATTTTTTGAGTATCTTTTATTTTTTCTGCTCTGCCTCTGAGCCTTTGTTTATTTTGTCCTCTAACTCGCTGATTTGATCCTCAGCTTCATCCATCCAGCTTTTAATTCCTCTCATTGTGGTTTTCGGATCTGATACTGTATTTGTCATTTCTAGTTTTTGTTTTTTTTAATTATTAATTCTAATGGGGTGACACCAATAAATCAGGGTACATATGTACAATGAAAACATCTCCAGGTTATCTTATCATTCAATTGGGTTGCATACCCATCACCAAAATCAAATTGTCCTCTGTCACCTTCAATCTGGTTTTCCCTGTGTCCCTCCCCTCCTCCCTATCCCACTCTTCCCTCCCTCCCCCCATCCCATAACCACCACTCTCTTGTCCATGTCTCATATTCTCACTTTTATGTCCCACCTATGTATGAAATCATGCTGTTCTCAGTTTTTCTTTTTTTCTGATTTACTTATTTCACTCCGTATAATGTTATCAAGGTACATCCATTTTGTTATAAATGATCCGATGTCATCGTTTCTTATGGCTGAGTAGTATTCCATAGTATATAGGTACCATTGCTTTTTAATCCACTCGTCTTCTGATGGACACTTGAGCTGTTTCCAGACCTTCGCTATTGTGAACAATGCTGCCACGAACATGGGGGCTCATGTCTTCTTTTCTAACAGCACTATGGTGTTCTTACAGTATATTTCTAAAAGTGGGATAGCTGGGTCAAAAGGCAGTTTGATTTTTAATTTTTTGAGGAATCTCCAAACTGTTTTCCACAGTGGCTGCACCAGCCTGCATTCCCACCAGTAGTGCAGGAGGGTTCCCTTTTCTCCACATGCTCACCAGCACTTATTCGGTGTTGTTTTGCTGATGAGCGCCATTCTGACTGGTGTGAAGTGATATCTCATTGTGGGTTTAATTTGCATTTCTCTAATGATTAGTGATGTTGATCATTTTTTCATATGCCTATTGGCCATCTGTATGTCCTCTTTGGAGAAATTTCTATTCATTTCTTTTGCCCACTTTTTGATTGGATTGTTTGTCTTCTGGTATTGAGTTTTATAAGATTTCTATAAATTTTGGTTATTAACCCCTTATCAGACATATTATCGAATATGTTCTCCCATTGTGTGGTTTGTCTTTTTATTCTGTTCTTATTGTCTTTAGCTGTGCAAAAACTTTTTAGTTTGATATAATCCCATTTGTTTATCCTGCCTCTTATTTCATTTGCCCGTGGAGATAAATCGCCAAATATATTACTGCTACAGATGTCGGAGAGCTTACTGCCTATGTTTTCTTCTAAGATGCTTATGGTTTCACGACTTACGTTTAAGTCTTTTATCCATTTTGAGTTTGTTTCTGTGAATGGTGTAAGTTGATGGTCTAGTTTCATTTTTTTGCAGGTAGATGTCCAGTTTTCCCAACACCATTTGTTAAAGAGCCTGTCTTTACTCCATTGTATGCTCTTTCCTCCCTTGTTAAATATCAGTTGTCCATAAAGCTGTGGGTTTATTTCTGGGTCCTCTGTTCTGTTCCATTGATCTATGTGCCTGTTCTTATGCCAGTACCAGGCTGTGTTGAGTACAATGGCCTTATAGTAAACCTTGATATCCGGAAAAGTGATAACCTCCTGCTTTATTTTTTCTTTTTAAGATTGCTGAGGCTATTCGTGTTCTTTTTTGGTTCCATATAAATTTTTGGAATATGTGTTCTATATCTTTGAAGTATGTCATTGGTATCTTAATTGGTATTGCATTGAATTTATAAATTGCTTTGGGTAATATAGACATTTTAATGATGTTTATTCTTTCTAGCCATGAGCACGGTATATGCTTCCACTTGTTTGTATCTTCCTTGATTTCTTTTATCAATGTTTTATAATTTTCCGAGTACAAGTCCTTAACCTCCTTGGTTAAATTTACTCCTAGGTACTTTATTTTTTTGGCTGCAATAGTTAAGGGGATTGTTTCCTTAATTTCTTTTGCTGACAGTTCATTGTTGGTATATAGAAATGCCTCTGATTTCTGAGTATTAATTTTATATCCTGTCACCTTGCTGAATTCATTTATAAGGTCCTGTAGTTTTTTGACTGAGACTTTAGGGTTTTCAATATACAATATCATATCATCTGCAAATAGTGACAGTTTTACTTCTTCTTTTCCAATTTGGATGCCTTTTATTTCTTCTTCTTGTCTGATTGCTGTAGCTAGGACTTCCAAAACTATGTTGAATAAGAGTGGTGAAAGGGGGCATCCCTGCCTGGTTCCTGATCTTAAGGGGATTGCTTTTAATCTTTGTCCATTTAGTATGATGTTTCCTGTCGGTTTATCGTAGATGGCCTTTATCATGTTAAGGAATGATCTCTGTATTCCCACTTTACTGAGAGTTTTGATCATGAATGGGTGCTGGATTTTATCAAGTGCCTTTTCTGCATCTATTGAAATTATCATGTGATTTTTGTCCTTCCTTTTGTTTATGTGATGAATCACATTGATTGATTTGCGAATATTGAACCAGCCTTGCCTCTCCAGAATAAATCCCACTTGATCGTGGTGTATGATTTCTTAATATATTGCTGGATCCGGTTGGCTAATATTTTGTTTCGAATTTTAGCGTGAAATTCATCAGGGATATAGGCCTATAATTTTCTTTCTTTGTGTTGTCTTTGCCCGGTTTTGGGATCAGAATTATGCTCGCCTCATAAAAGGAGTTTGGAAGTCTTCCTTCTTCTTGAATTTTTTGAAATAGCTTGAGGAGGATAGGAGTTAGTTCTTCTTTGAATTTTTGATAGAATTCACTTGTGAAGCCATCAGGCCCAGGACTTTTCTTTTTTGGGAGTTTTTTGATAACTGTTTCCATCTCATTTGCTGTAATTGGTCTGTTTAGGTGTTCTGATTCTTCCAGATTGATTTTTGGAAGGTTATATGATTCAAGAAATTTGTCCATTTCACCAAGATTGTCTAATTTTTTGGCATATAGTTCTTCATAGTATTTTCTTGCAATGCTTTGTATTTCTGTTGTGTCAGTTGTTATTTCTCCACTGTCTTTTCTAATTTTATTTATTTGAGTCCTCTCTCTTTTTTTCTTGGTGAGTCTAGTTAAAGGTTCATCAATCTTGTTTACCTTTTCAAAGAACCAGCTTCTGGTTTCATTGATCCTTTCTATTGTTTCCTTAGCCTCTATGTCATTTATTTCTGCTCTGATCTTTATTATTTCCTTCCTTCTACTTGTCTTGGGTTTTATTTGTTGTTGTTTTTCTAGTTCTTTTAGATGCAGGGTCAGGTTGCTTATTTGAGCTTTTTCTAGCTTCTTATGATATGCCTGTAGTGCAATAAACTTCCCTCTCAGAACTGCTTTTGCTGTGTCCCATAAATTTTGAGTTGATGTATGCTCATTATCATTTGTTTCTAGAAATTTTTTTATTTCTTCTTTGATCTCATTGTTAATCCATTCATTATTTAATAACATGCTATTTAGTTTCCAAGTGTTTGAGTATTTTTCAGTTTTTCTTCTGTGGTTAATTTCTAGTTTTATGGCATTGTGATCAGAGAAAATGCTTGATATGATTTCAATCTTCTTAAATTTATTGAGACCAGTTTTGTGTTCTAACATGTGGTCTATCCTAGAAAATGTACCATGAGCGCTTGAGAAGAATGTATATTCTACTGCTTTAGGGTGAATAGTTCTGAAGATATCTATTAAATCAAGTTGATCTAGTGTATCCTTTAAGTCTGCTGTTTCTTTATTAATTTTCTTTCTTGAGGATCTATCCAGTGTTGTTAGACGGGTATTGAAATCCCCTACTATGATAGTATTGCTGTTAATCTCGCCCTTAATATTCATCAAAGTCTGCTTTATGTATGTCGGGGCTCCTATATTTGGTGCGTAGATATTTATAATAGTTATATCTTCCTGTTGAATTGTTCCCTTTATCATTATGTAGTGTCCTTCTTTATCTCTTACTACAGCCTTTGTTTTAACGTCCATTTTGTCTGATATAAGTATTGCTACCCCTACTTTTTTGTCATTTCCATTTGCATGAAATATTTTTTTCCATCCTTTTACCTTCAGTCTATGAGCATCTTTTGTGTTAAGGTGTGTCTCTTGTAGACAGCATATGAATGGGTCCTGTTTCTTTATCCATGCAGCTACCCTATGTCTTTTGATTGGATCATTTAATCCATTTACATTTAAGGTTATTATTGATATGTAGTTGTTTATTGCCATTTCATTCTTTAAAGCTGTATTCTTCTTTTGCTCTATTCATTCCTCCCTTTAAACTGTTCACAAGAGGTCCCTTAGTATCTCTTGTAAAGTTGGTTTTGTTTTTATGAATTCCTTCAGGCTTTCTTTTTCTGGGAAGCTCTTTATTTCTCCTTCAATTTTAAACGTTAGCCTTGCTGGATAAAGTAGTCTTGGTTGTAGGTTCTTGTTCTGCATTACTTTGATTATATCTTGCCATTCCCTTCTGGCCTCAAGTGTTTCTGTTGAGAAGTCCGATGTCATCCTAATGGGAGCTCCTTTGTCGGTGATAGCCTTTTTTCTCTAGCAGTTTTTAAATTTTTTTCTTTATCCATTAGCTTTGGTATTTTAACTATGATGTGTCTTGGTGTAGATCTTTTTGGGTTTCTCTTTAATGGAGTTCTGTGTGCTTCTTGAACGTGTGGAGTGTTTCCCAGCCTTAATTTAGGGAAGTTTTCTGCTATGATTTGATTGAACAAAGTTTCCATATCCTGTCCTCTCTCCTCTTCTTCAGGCACCCCTATGATGCGAATGTTGTTTCTCTTCATGTTGTCACAAAGCTCCCTTAGAGTTTCCTCACATTTTTTAAGTCTCTTTTCATTTTTCTTTTCTGCTTCTGTGCCTTTGTTTATTGTGTCCTCTAACTCGCTTATTCGATCTTCAGCGTGATTCATCCTGCTTTTAATTCCTTCCATTGTGGTCTTCAGTTCTGATACTGTATTTGTCATTTCTGTCTGATTCTTTTTTATTATTTCAATTTAGTTTTTTATACTTGTTATCTCTTTATTTAGGTGTTCATAATGACTATCCATTGTTGCTCTAATTTCTTTGAACATCCTAACTATCATTATTCTAAATTCTGCTTCTTGTAATTTGGTTATATCTGGTTCATTCAGGTTCTTCTCTGGGGATTTCTCTTGATTCATTTGGTTTGCATTCCTCTGCCTGCCCATTTTTTCTGTGTATAAGCAAGTTGTGGCCACTGGAGTCCAGTAGGTGTTGCCTTTGTGTTCTCTAGGTGTGGTCTGTCTGCAGGCCCCCCACCCCCTCTGCCGGTGCCTAGGGTGGTTGGGTATGAGCGTTACCAGCGCCGGCCCCCTGTGGCTTTTGCTGTGATTTCTGCCTCTCCTCCGTGGGAGGAGCTGTCACTGAAGCCACAAGTCTTAGCACCAAGGGTAGAGGTGAGCACCTTTGCTCAGCTGCGGACCCAGCCTATTTCCGGACTTCCGCCCAGAACCCTCAGTCAGAGCCAGCTCGTCATAGTTTCACGGGTTGGGCGGGGCTTTTGACGTGCTCTCAGTTGTGAGCATTTGCCTGTCTGGAGATCTAGCCCCGCCCTCGAGGCCATGGCCGTGCTGCGCAGAGTCGCAAACCCAGGTTTATTGGGCCTGGCGTGTTTGCTGGCTTCCGCTCAGCTGCGTACTTCTGCTCTTCCCGGACTCTACCCCGTCCCCGCGTTCGGAGCCCGCTCGTGCACGTATGAATGCAATCCGCCGTTTCTCCGGCCGGGGGGGGATAGTAGCGTGAGCTCAACTGCGAGCTTCCACTTGTCTCGGGGTCTAGCCCGTTCCCGCGCTCGGAGCCCGCTCGAGCACGTATACTGGCCAACCGTGGTTTCTCCGGCCCCGGGGGGGGGGGGCTGGTAGCGTGAGCTCAGCCGCGAGCCCCTGCCCGTCCCTGATCCTAGCCCGGTCCCCGCGGTCAGGGCCGGCCTGCGCAGGGTCGTAGAGCAGATTTCTGCCCATTCCTGGCCTCCCGCTTTGTCCCCGTAAGTGGGATTAAAGGCGGGCCCGCAGCTGCCGGTCCGCTTTCGCGCGTCCCCTCTGACCCTCTGGGCTAGACCGAGCTCCCATCGGCTTGGCCTCTGCCCACGCCGACAGAACCGCGTTTCAGCGTCCTGTCGCCCCAAACCCTTAAGCAGCCCTCAGCAGAGTAGGAAGGGACCTAATACTCCACACTGTAGGCCTGGGAGCTCCCTCACTTGTTTCACAGCTCAAAACTGTCCAAACGCCTCTTCTAGGCTCTGAGACTGCAGGCAGGGGCTTGGTTCCTGGGACCCAGGTCCCTCCCTCTCCGCCACACTTTCCTCCCGCCCCGCGGGTCTCTCCGGGCTGCCATTTGCTCCGGGGAGCTGGGCAGCCCTCTTCGCGTTTTCGCTATTCCTACCAGTCTCAATGTGGCTTCTTCTGTGTTCCTTGGTTGAAGAGTCCACTTAGTTTAGTTCATAGTTGGTTTATCCAGATGATGGTTCTTTAAATTGAGATATAATCCACTTTCCTTCTGGGAGTTGGAAGTTGGTACATCCGCCTACTCCGTCGCCATCTTGCTTCCTCTGTATTTGTCATTTCTGTTTGATTCTTTTTTATTATTTCCATTTCCTTTTTTTATACTTGTTATCTCTTTATTTAGGTGTTCGTAATGACCATCCATTCTTGCTCTAATCTCTTTGAACATCCTAACTATCATTATTTTAAACTCTGAATCTGGTAATTTGGTTATATCTGGTTCATTCAGGTCCTTCTCTGAGGATTTCTCTTGATTCATTTGAGTTGCATTTCTCTGTCTGCTGATTTTGTCTATGTATAAGGAGGGTGTGGCCACTGGAGTTCAATGGGTGTTGCCTCTGTGTTCCCTAGGTGTGGTCTGTCTGCAGGCCCGCCACCCCCTCTGTCGCTTCCTAGCATGGTTGGGTATGGCTCGTTGCCTGCCCCGGCCCACTGCTGCTGTTGCTGTGATTTCCGCCTCTTTCCAGGAGGGGCTGTGTTCTTGTGCCCAGCTCTAAAAGCCTCAGCCTGTCTGGGCCTTCACCTCGCCCTCACAGGTGGGTTTGCGCACTGTACTCAAGCCACAAGCCTCAGCACCAAGGGTAGGGGTGAACACCTTTGCTCAGCTGCGGATCCAGCCTGTTCCTGGGCTTTCGTCCAGCGCCCGTGGTCAGAGCGTGCTTGCCACAGTTTCTCAGTTCAGACGGGGCTGCTGGCATGTGCTCAGCTCTGAGCCTCCACCTGTCCCTTGCTTTAGCCCTGCCCCTGTTGTCAGGGCCGGCTCGTGCAGGTTCGCCTACCTGGGAGGCCAGGGTTGCTGTGTGCCCACGGGGGCCCTGCTTAGCAGCAGATCTGCTCGTTCCTGGCCTCCCGCCTTTCCCCCGCAGGTGGGGCTGCAGGCGGGCCGCAGTGGCTGGACCACTTTCGCACGTCCCCTACACCCCTTCTGGGCTAGACTAAGGTCACACCAGCTGTGCCTCCGCCCCCACCAACAGAACGGCATTTCAGTGTCCCGCCGCCACCATCCCACCAGCAAGCCCTCAGCAGTGTGGGTAGGGGCACTGCAGCTCAGACCCTAACACTCCATACTGTAGTCCTGGAAGCTCCCTCCATCTAAGCAGCTCTGCTCTAAGTGCCACGGGAGAGCTTGTTTGGCTGGTGTCCTGTCTCCCTTTGCTGGTATTGCTAGTTCCAGGGGAAATACTCGTTTTTTATTAGGGAAGTGACTCAGCTTAGGAGATAGGGTGGCTGTCCCTCAGAGTGTCTCTCCCTGTACCTTCCAATCCACACTCTCTTCACGCTGCTCTGGTCCTCTCCTGTGTCCCCATTCCCGGGAGCCCCGGGTGAGTGGTTGTGAGAGAGGTTTTCTGTGCTGTCCCTTTAAGAAGAATCCTGGGTCTGAGAAAACTGTTTCTTTCTCACAAACAGTATCCTAACTTGTTTCACAGCTCAATATTATCCAAACGCCTCTTCTAGGCTCTGGGGCTGTAGGCTGGGGCTTGGTTCCTGGGACCCAGGTTCCTCCCTCTCCGCTAAACTCTCCTCCTGCCACGCGAGTCTCTCCAGGCTACCGTTCACTCCGGGGAGCTGGGCAGCCCTCTATGCGTTTTCACTTTTCCTACCAGTCTCAGTGTGGCTTCTTCAGTGTTCCTTGGTTGAAGAGTACACTTAGTTTAGTTCAATGTTGGTTTATCCAGATGATGGTTCTTAAAATTGAGTTATAATCCACTTTGGTTCTGGGAGTTGGAAGTTGGTACGTCTGCCTACTCCATCGCCATCTTGTCGTCCCCCTTGGCTCGAGTCCTGGGAAATCTGTTGGGTCAGCAGTAGTCCAAGCTTTTCACCCCTCTGGGACAAGAAAAAAAAAAACAGTAAAACTGCTAAGAAGATATTTCTATATTCCTCTCTTGGCAACTCTAGAGAAGAAAGTCAGCCTGCACTGCCCAACCTGCCATCCTGAAATCTATATACTGTTATTGATCAATGTCATCCTGTTAAATTTAATTTTCTAAATAAAACATTTTAAAACAAGAAAGCTGGGTAGCAGTTATAAAAAAAAAAAGTTTTGCTACATTTATTAAATGACATTACTATTTAGGTTTAAAAAAAAGAGGTAGATTTACAGTATGTAGGAAGTTATCCAAAGTATATTTATTGGGAACATATATTATATAACATTATGTATACCACTTTTGTTAAAATAAACATTTTTGAGGTAAGGGGCCTGTTTATGAATATAAAAATCTGAGAGAATACATGCTATTTTTTAACAGTGGGTACCTCTGTGGGAAAATATTGATGCTATAAGAAGAAAGTGGGATTTTTGTTGTCCTAAGTACTCCGGGATGTTTGCAATGAGAATGTGTATGTGTTTGCTTAAATAAAAACAAAGCACCTGAATTTAATTCTTTATTACTTTTTATAATATATTTATATCTCAACTTAAAAACCTAAATGATCAAAACAATAACAATGGTCATTTTTAATTTTGTGGTATACGTATTTTTATACTTTAATTTTCATTAATGAATATGTATTAACTTTATGATCATAATGGATTATGTGAGACCTTAGAAAAACATCCTCTCTCTGGAATGTGGCTCTACCAGTCATCCCGAATGCGCTAGCCTGAAGCGAAAGGGTGTCCCTTAGCACATTTGACAAAACAACACACTTTCCACATTGGGCCTAACCATATGAAACAGTGTTTGGTTTTCTGAATATCTATAGGCACATTCTTATGTCTCTGATGGCTTGAGGATATTTGTTTGGGGAAATGATCAAACGATCAATCAACACAAATTTATTATGCCTTGTTTTGCTTGGTAGGCACTAGGCAAGTGCAGTTGGAGAATACAATAATAGGACATGGAACTCATCTTCAGGGAGAAGGCCAGCAGCTAATGGAGTGGGAAAATACACACACAAGGAACAGCAGACACAATCCAACACAACTGCTGAAGGTTTCGTATGTGGCGTACAGATTAACATGCATTCCAGACATCCAGAAGAGTCAGAAGAGACTCAGAGGGTAGACAGGGCTCATGGCAGTGTCGCCCGCTGGCCTCATTTGACACAGGAGACGCTTCAGCCTTAGGGAACTAACCGAACCTACTCAGCAGAGCTCAGATTGACCCTGTTTCTTGTACCCACTGGACTAGGCTAGGTTTTCTTAATCTTGCCAATCTTGAATTTGGGGCCAGATAATTCTTTGTTGTGAGAGGCTGTTCTGTGCATTGCAGAATGCTCAGCGCACCTTGGCTTCTGCCCCCTACATGCCAGTAATACCCCCTTGTCCAGTTGCAATAAGCAAAAATGTCATTGCCAAAAATCACCCCCAGCTGAGAACATTGTACTAGTCCAGGCTGATTTTTGATAGATTACAAAGAAAGAGAGAGTAATTAAGACAGGGAATGAGAAGGTAAAATAATGCAATCATTTTAGGGGGATAGACAGAAAATGTCTGAGGGAATCAATATATATTAATGAATAGTGGAAAGTATTATTACATAAGCAAAACAGGATAAGTCTCTAGAAAAACAGATGTACTTAGATATAAAAGAAAATATGAGGACACACTGAGTTTATTTGCTTATTTACATATTTATTTGTATTTTGAAGTTAAATTTAATGGGGTGCCAGTGATCAATAAGAGTATACAGGTTTCAGGTTTACTGAATTTACTGGAGTGACACTAGTTAACATAATTATACAGGTTTCCGGTGCTCAATTCTACAACACATCTCTGTCTGTGGTATTCTGTGCTCACCTCTCCTCCCACCCTGCAAGTAAGTCAATGATGATGGTTAGGCCATGATTATTTCTGTCCCATACCCTCCTCCACAACCTCCACCAAGAAATCACCACACTGTTGTCTGTGTTCATGAGATTTTTTTAAAAAAATTTTATTGGTTTGAGGAGGAGGCAGAAGTAAAGAGTGAGAGAAGCATCAATTTGCTCTTCCACTTAGTTGCTCCATTTAGTTGTGTACTCATTGATTGCTTATCCTACATGACCTGATTGGGAATCGAACCCATGACCTCGGTGCCCTCGGTGGTGTTTTATCCACGGAGCTGGCCAGAGTCATAAGATTTTTGTTGTTGTTATTCTTTCTTGCTCTATCCAGCCACCCCTCAGAGCTGTCAGCATGCTCAGGACACTGCAAAGTTTGAATAGGGAAATATCATGATGAAACAATGTTTAAGGTAGATTGAGCTGCATGCAATAATTTTATGGTGGACAGATTGGATCCAGGTAAAAAGTTGGGAAGAAATAACAGTATTTTTGGCAGCTATGGATGTGGAATGGGGTAGGGGCAATGGGAACAGAAAGGAGGGCAAGAGATTAGATATCTTTTACAGGAAACATAAGCAGGATTTGGCTTGATAGGGAAGGTAAAGGGGGAATGAATCAAAGTTGGGTGTTTTATTCTGGTTGACCATACGCATGGGGATAAAAGTAATAGGAATGAGAAAGTCAAGAAAGGCAGCCAATCTTTATTCCCAGGTGACCATGAACTTCTTTATAAACATGTTAAATCTGAGGTCTTAGAATTACATCCAAATAGAAGTGACAACTAGGCCCTGGGAGAGAAATCAGTTCATTTTTAACAGTTCCAGATGTGGAGATAGGACCTCAAAACAGTGAGAGCAGTTTTGTGGATAGCTTGTGGATTTGTGAATCTCTTCTATATAATTACAGCTTGTACAAACAAACTGAACCCACAAACTTAACAACAACAACAAAACACGTAGTGATGCATGGCCCATATCACAAGTACAAAAAGTTTCCAATCCTATTAATATCTCACTTAGTCACTCCCTCATAAAGAGCATACAGGATATAAACTGAGAATAGAAGGTTATGCCTCTGAGGGGTTCATTTTATGTTTTCAGATATCTTCATTACCTAGGAGGATTTATTTATTACCAAATTAAGCTTGAGCTTTACCAGGTGTTGCACAAAGATAATAACACAGATGTGGTCCCTGGCTTCCAGACTCAGTTAATTCCAAGGCCCAGTGTCATCATGAAGGACCCAGGAGTTTTCTGTCTTTCTATTCTGACATCCTCCGAATGTTGGCTTCACTATTTAGGTTTATCCCTGTTCATGTACTAAAATGGCTGCCACAGCTCCAGCCATCATATCTTCAGGTAACTGAGACTGAAACTTTGAGGACTAAGTATTGCATATAGCAAGTATAGATCCTGGCACATAGAAATTGCTCAATGGATGTTAGCTTTTATTATTTTTCATATAATGGAATAGTAGTTTGCTCCAGAGAAACTGTTATATTAACTGCTGCCATAACAAAGTGTCCCAGATGGGGTGGCTTACACACATGGAAATGTACTGTACCACAGCTCTGGAGGAGAAATGTTTAAAAGCATTGTGTTAGTAGAATTGATCCCTTGTGAAGAAAGAATTTGTTCTAATCTCCATCCTTGGTTTGTAGATGTCTATCCTGTCCCTGTGTCTCTTCACATTGTCCTCTTTCTTTGTGTGTCTTTCTCTTCAGTGGCATTCTATTTATAAAGACACTGGCCAAATGGGATGAGGGGCTCATCCTAGTTCAGTATGAACTCATTTTAATGAATTACATCTGTAATAGCTCTATGTCCAAATAACTGTACATTTGGAGTTCTGAAAGAGGTTAGGACCTCAACATATGAATTTGGGTGGGGAGAGGGACAAAATTAAACCCATCAAATGGCTCATCAGTTTGCTTTAGTTAAGGTGTCTTTATCTACCTATACTTCTAAAAGGATCTTTCCTTTTAAGAGAAAGAAAATAAATAAGAGGTTGGCCATGTGTTCACTGGACTAGCTCTCCCTTCTAGGTAGCAAACTCCTTTTCTCTGACAGCAGGTGGATTTATAATCCACTTGGAGGTTAAAGCCACTGTAGGAAATTTTATATATACTCGTTTCTTTTTATAAAGAATTATTTTGGGGCCCTGGCCAGTTGGATCAGTGGTAGAGCATTGGCTTAGCGTGTGAAAGTCCTGGGTTTGATTCCCAGCCAGGGCACACAGGAGAAGCTCCCATCTGCTTCTCCACCCTTCCCCCTCTCCTTTCTCTCTGTCTCTCTCTTCCCCTCCTGCAGCCAAGGCTCCACTGAAACAAAGTTGGCCCCTGTGCTGGGGATGGCTCCATAGCCCCCACGCCTCAGGCACTAGAATAGTTCTGGTTGCAATGGAGCAACGCCCCAGATGGGCAGAGCATCACCCCCTAGTGGGCTTGCCAGGTGAGCCCTGTCGGGCGCATGCCGAAGTCTGTCTGTCTCTCTGCCTCCCTGCTTCTCACTTCAAAAAATACAAAAAAAAAAAAAAAAAAAAAGAATTATTTTGTCTTCCTTTGGTTTTATTTCCTTCACTCTGTTCACCTCCAACGGCACCTCACTTACTTCCTTGTTCTTTTTAAAGCAAGAAAAGAAAATCCCAATATAAGTATTTGCATTTCTTCCCAACGTGGGGGAGAAAACCAATGGCCAAGGGTCTGTGAGAGTGTTGTTTGTTGCCATCCTTTCTACTGTTAGAGGCTGAGCCTGGAATCCTGCCATGGTTTATGTCGACCACAGAGTAAAACAAAGCATAATACTTGTTATCAGCTTACACGTTCTCCCAGGTGCAGAGAGAGTTTGTAAGTTATTAAACGCGGAGCGAGGGCTCTCAGCTGCTTGAGAGCAACATCAAGGCCATCTGCACCGTCTGTCCTTCTCTTACCTAGGGCCCTGAGTCTCATTTCTGGAAAGAGATGGAAGATGAGAGGGAACTAACAGTGCTCTCCCTCCTGCTTCTCAGCAGGACAGCAAGCTTCTTCATTACGCCAAGCTGAGCAGCAGCCTGGTCTCAGCCCTGTCCAGCTCCCTCTTCCTTCATCATTCTTTCCCACCAGATCTACTAGTAGTTGGGAACCAGGTTTTTAAATTATGTACATTTGAACATCCAACCACAGCCATTCCACCAGGGCACCTGGCGCATGCTCTGCGCCACTAGCTGGGTTGGGGAACTCGGCACTTGTCTTAACAACTAAAATGATCAGGTTTGTTCATTGCGGTTACTCGCAGAGGCTTTTTATTCACAGACGTTCAATTTTTAATTTCCAACCTAGCTGTCAGAAAACCAAATTAAATACTTTTCCTTTCTTTTCTAATGCTCACCATTAATATTTTTTAAGAGGAAATGAGAAAAGTTCTAGCACCTCCAATAGTGTGTTCCATGAGTTTCCTGGTGGGAGGTGATAAAGGCACTTTTTTAACTGACTAAAAATGGTTAGCCACAACACCATAAAAATATCTCAGAATGTTTTGAAATGAAAAAAAAACACAAAAAAACTCTGTGACATGAAAATAACAATTTAGAGGGGGATTCAGGGGTTGCTGGCAGCTGTGAACGGCTAGTTTAAGCCTGCCCTGCGCCTCCCTCATGATTTCCACACAGATTTCCATCTACTTCAAAACAGCGAGCCTCCTGAGGTACAGAGGGGAAAGTATGGGACCATTTGTTATTTTGGACACAGATGCTTCCAACTGAGGGAGGACATTAAAATGTTTCAAGAAACACACCCTTTGAAGTACAGCGATAGATTCACATTTATCACAGACTCTTCTGTAATGTGAACCCTCCACCGGGCAGAACCCTACTGTGACTCAGCATGCTTCAGATCCCAGCCCCTAGGCACCTTTTTAAACAGTGGGCTTCAACTACAGCCTTTGCTGATGCTTGTCCCACACACAGATCTAAACATAAAATTATGGTTGACAATGTCATTCTATAAATGTTTACCATTTTAAACTTTGCTGTGGAAAGGAGGGTGGAGGAAATACACTGCTTTGCTATATATTCCGGAAAGAGGATTAACACCACACTTGAAAGGAGCTTTGTGTCCCTTATCCAGAGGATTCCAGTTGATAAGGCTGGAAAGCAAAAATGTTTTAGCCTATTAACATGTTGAAAATAGAGGTGTGATGAAGAGAATTTAGTTATTATTTACTATTAATCCCAATAATACTGAATAAGAATGTGAATCTCATCATTCCGGTTGTTAGTGATTTGAATCACTTTGTTAATGTGCACATTCTTCAGGACCCTCTTCTTGTTAGGCTACTGTTTCTCCTTGATGCTTCTCTAGTAGTTCTAGGTTTTGATGTCCACAAACCAGTCTACTCAAGGTCTTTTACTCAAACACCCTTCTAGATGCTCATTTATTCTGTTCACTACTGATTTTTCATTTATTCAAGCTCCCTCTTACTTAGGGAAAGCTGCTTAGTGCTTGTAACCTTCTTCTGTAAGAGACAGAGGGGACAAAGGGCTGGAAGAGAGAGCAGGGAGGCAAAACTACAATAAGATGCTTCTGTGCATTTCAACCAGGTTTAATGTTTAAGCCATCCTGAAACAGTAAATAAAATAAACAGCAATGAATGGAGATATGCAAAGCTAATATTTAGCACTAATGTATGATGCTGGGATTATTGAAATTTATGAAACAACCTACACACATCTAGACACACATTAGGGGTCAGATAAAATGAGAGATAGTCCTCTTTCTTTGCCTTCTACCTCTTTGTTAGTTTGGGAGGGAAATCTAGTCCTGCCCTGAACAGATTAATCCAAAGAGATCTGAGGACAGTATATGTCTCCGTTAAGATAGGTTTGATGAATTTTTAGTCAGATTGAGTTTTCCACTTCAGGCAGGCTTCAAATCTGTATGAAACCACGAGTTCCATTTCACTAGACCTTCCCTGACTGTACTTGGATCATTCTTGAGGTTTTTCCGACAATTAATGCTTATTTTTGAAAGAGTGCTACTCTATTTTGCTCAGGGAACTAATGAAGAGGGTTTGTTTTTCCTTGTTGGGGTTGTGCTTCCCCGTACCTACAGTAAATCTATGGGATTATATATATATAAATATCCCATTACATTCCATTTCAGGCATGGAGGCCTTGCCATGTGGCATTCAAGTCAGCTGTTATTAGATCTGAACGGATCCAGGAGGTCTGGCTCTACGTGTGCTGGTGGGTCTGAGGGCTCTGTGCCATGGCAAAACAACGGTGCCCACGTTCTTGATGTTTGGCAGCTCCAAGCATACCTGGAGCATCAGACCTCCTGAGTCACTCAACTCCTCAGAGAAGTGAGGAAAAATAGATATGGTCATTCTCACTTCTCAGGTGAGAAAGGGGGGTGCACTTACACGTGGCGATTACGCACCTTCCAACGACAGACCATGTCAGCATAGCTTTTGTTGGGTTCGTTTCTGTTCTTACCCTTTAGTGTTTTATTAAATGATTCCTGAATTATGTCTGGACATCCTGATTCTTGAATACCTGGGGTAACTTGACTTCTCTGGGCATCAATGTTCTCATCTATCCAGTGCAGAGGCTCAATGGGATGGTTTCCAAAAACTTTGCTTGAATAAATCCACCAAGGTTCTGTGACATTCTGTTTCCATACTATGATCTTTTTATTTTTTTTGGGGGGGGGAGTGGATAAGATTGCAATATTTTAGCCTGACCAGGCGATAGTGCAGTGGATAGAGTGCTGGATTGGGACAGGGGGACCCAGGTTCAAAACTCCAAGGTCGCTAGCTTGAACACAGGCTCATCAGCTTGAGTGCAGGGTGGCTGAGTGTGGGATCATAGACATGACCCCAAGGTTGCTGGCTTGAACCCAAGGTTGCTGGCTTGAGCAAGGGGTCACTTGCTCTGCTGTAGCTCCTGGTCAAGGCACATATAAGAAAGCAGTCAATGAATAACTAAGGTGATGCAACAAAGAACGGATGCTTCTCATCTCTCTCCCTTCCTGTCTGTCTGTCCCTCTCTCTCTGTCTCTGTCACAAAAAAAAAGGAGAAAAAAAGGATTGCCATATTTTATTTCCCAAAGCTTTGATTCAACTGAATTGGCTGAGTAGGGAAGTGATAACTCCCTATTCTGGTCTCCATATATAAAGGCATAAGTTACTAACTATATGCAAGAAAGCATTTCTTGGGAAAAATATAAAAATTATAAATATGCTAAGAACTTTTATTTCTTTTTATTTTTATTTTATTCATTTTTAGAGAGGAGACACACACACAGAGAGAGAGAGAGAGAAAGAGAGAGAGAGAAAGAGGGGAGGAGCTGGAAGCATCAACTCCCATATGTGCCTTGACCAGACCAGTGCAGGGTTTTGAACTGGCGACCTCAGTGTTCCCAGGTCGACACTTTATCCACTGCGCCACCACAGGTCAGGCGCTAAGAACTTTTATAATGCATACATATGATCTCTACTTTATAAAGTTGGTGACCTCTGTTCTCTTGCAGTCAGAAATCATAAAGAAAAAAATGAGCTGCTACAAGAGTAAAATGCAAAATAAAAGTTATAACAGAAATATGATTAATTGATTTCATGCAATGATTTGGTGCCTTGTTTTATTCTGGTATCATTATAGAGCCCCGAGTTTATGACAGGTTGTTAAATGATGGGCAATTGGGAACTTGTGCTAATTGATCTTCATGATGAAATGAAGTTTATTACATTCTTTAAAAGTCAGTGGTCAAAACAACTAAATCAAATACCACCTTCTTAGTTTTTGTTTCCTAGAGAAACTTACTCAGAATAAACACACCATGATTACGGGATAAAATAAACATGATTTTGCTAAAGCTAGTAAAATAAATATTGGTTTTAACTTTGGTATCCCCAGCAAAGTGGCCTGACAAAGCTCAATACCCAGTGCTACTTTGCCAAGGCAAACTGATAGATCTGTTCTCCATTTCTCCAAAGTGCTCTTCTAAACGACTACATCATATCATATCAATTCTCTATTTTGAACCATTCAGTGGATTCCCTTTAGCTTTTACTGAAACCCAAGCTGCACCAGATGGCTTAGAAAGCCCGTGTCTGTTTACTGCTGTGGTTCTAGTTCTGGGACAGAACCTGGCGCAACTTACTTGTTGAATGGATTAAAATTCCGTCTGAGCTGGTCCTTGCTTACCTCTCCTACTTCTCTTTACTCACCTCCAGCCACTCTGGCCTTCTTCCAGGTTGAGAACTGTCCCAAGTGCCTGTTCCGCTCCAGGCTTCAGCCTGGACTCTCCTCCCTTCTTGTCTGGTGACTTCCACCTTCCTTCATACAAAACATCTCTCCTAGGTTTTCAGAGATGCTCACATCTTGTCCTGTCCATCAGATTATTCATTCTTCTAGTACCCAGTTCTTCTCTTTCAGAGGACTATAAAATTTGTAATTATGTAATTATTTGTGTGGCTGTTAATATATAGATGGTTTCTCCCATTAGACTAGACCAGCAATTTTCAACTGGTGTGCTGCAAGAATTTTTAAAACAAGCCACACGTGAGGATTTAGTCAGGGGCACTGACCTCTTTTCTCTTAGACCATCAAATAAAAAAATGACAACAGCTAATACAATAGACGTCCAGTGTGAATTAATCAAAATTATACCTATTTTTTTGTTAGATCAGCAAAAATATATAAATTTTTTTGGTGTGCTACAGAACTTTAGTAATTAGTTTGTGTGTGCATGAGATGAAAAAAGGTCAGAAATCGCTGGACTAGGCTATTAAATTCCATGGAGGCAGAGAATATGTCTGCTTTGTCTAAAACCGCATACTCTATAATTAGTAATCTATATGTAATGCATTCTCAATAAATATTTTTTTACATTTCCAGATTTTATTGACTTTAGGGAGAGAGAAGGATGGTAGAGTGAGAGAGAGAGAGAGAGAGAGATCAATTTGTTGTTGTTGTGTTATTTACATATTTATTGGTTGATTCTTGTATGTGCCCTGACTGGGGATCAAACCTGCAACCTTGGTGTATCGACATGATGCTCTAACAAACTGAGCTACTGTGCCAAGGCCTCAATATATATTTAAAAGATTATTTTAGAGAAACCATTGGCATACTAAAATTAAGTACTTATTTTTTTTTACTCTAAATATATGATACATGTATATACTTCCTAAAAAAGGGAAGACAGTGACAAATATCTCTCCAGTTTCTACCTCCGGAGGCAAGCTCTGCCACATTGTGGGTGCATCCTGCCAGAGACCATCTGAGAGAAGGAGCACGTGTCCACGGATAACCAATACGTGTTCTTCGATGAATGAGTAGATGAGTCATTTCTATTATCAGAAAACCATTGTGAAAGTTTTCCAGGGGGCAGCAGAATAAAAGCTTTTCATTCTGTGCATAAAACTGTGTAAAGTAAGCCATACCTAGGGAACAAGGGAAAAAATAATACAATTTGGCAGTGCAGAATAAAACACCTTTTCATATTTGTTCATTTTGTCTTTGTTCATAGCTCTGGATCAGCAAATATGCATGAATACAGAATGTCACTAACACCTATAACAAAATGAAATTTCTTTAATGAAGTAACCAAAAAGTATTGTTCTCCTCAAAAAACATAATTCCATTTTTAGCCATTTTTGCAGACAAAGGAGCTACCTGAAGGAGCAGGAATCATTCGGGTTCTCCCCTGGGGGTTGGATGCACAGCCCAGAATGGGGTGAGGCACCTCTCTAAAGCAGTCCTGGGACTCACAGTCCAGGCAGACACTCAGATGCTGACCGTACCTTGTTCTGGGTCAGCCTACAACAGAACCAACGTCCACAGACAGCCCTGCTCTGCACTGCTCAGATCAGAGGGCAGTCACAGCTGGCCTCAAAACTGACCTGCCCCAGGGAAGTGGCCCAAGTTTTTTCTGAGCTGTTTCCAGACGCCTGTGTTCCTTTCCTAGGCATGCTGTGACACAGGTCCATAAACCTGGTGGCTTAACACAATGGAAATGTATTCTCTCCCACTTCCGGAGGCAAGAAGTCCAAAGTTAAGGTGGGGGCAGGGCCGTGCTCCCTCTGAGGGTGCTGGGAAGGACCCTCTGGTGGTTTCCACCTTTGATGTTGCCGGCAATCCTTGCAGCTGCATCACTCTGACCTGAGCTTCCAATGTCACCTGGTCTTCCCCATGTATGCCTCCCACCCCGTGTCATCACTCGTTGAACTTAGGGCCCGCTTGATTCAGTATGACTCCCATTTTCATTAACTAATTACATCTGCAAAGATTCTATTTCTAAATAAGGTCACATTCTGAAGTTCCGGGGGAAATGAATTTTGAGGGGGGACACTATTCAAGCTGCTTAGTACCCATGGCAGGGAACTTGCAGCCAAAGCAAGCCGGAGGCAGCGCCATCTGAACACCTCCGCTGACTCGGCTCCCTCCGACTGACAGCAGCTGCTGCTCTGCCCTCGGGAGCCCAGGTCTTTGCGTGCTCCACACCCCTGCACTTAAACCACAGCCCTACCCTACCCTTTATTTTTAGAATTCAAGTGGTTTCTACTGCCTTTCACCGAAACACTTTCCATTGCCGATGCTAACTACACAGCAACAACAAAGCCCGAGCCACAGAGGATTTTAGAAGGTGAGACAACCTCGAGCTCAGACAGTGTCTCCAGGCAGGGCCTTCCTAATGAAAACCTTGGTCTCACGGCTGCACTGCGATTGAAGAGGTGGCACCTTATTACCATTCTGGTTGCACAGTGAGAAATACAGCAGCCCACACAGACAGCAAGACGGTCTGCCTGGCATGGCAGGGGTATTTTGGGGAGTGCTCTGGGGGAGTTCTGAATGGATCGAGCTGCTTTCCCGCTTTCAGCTGCTCACCAGTGGAAGCTGCTTTCCTCCTGGGGCAGGAATCAGCCAGCTGTGCTGCAAACACCTGGACACAGGATAAGCCAACTTCTGAGTGTGCTGGGCAGTACAAGCATGCCAAACACGGTGCCTCCAGAGACGAATGAAGTTGGTCTGTGAATGCAGAGACTGGGATGCTTGCTGGGGTGGGATGGCAGAGGTCTTGACCTCAGGGAGCAGTGTGACTGTCAGCAGTGGAACCAATAGCTTGTTCAGTTCTTGCATGACTAGCTGGCACATTTTGTAAGTAGCAGGTGATGCACAATTTTCCGAACTAGAGAGCTTTTCTGTAACACTATATTCATACTCAATCCTTTTTACATAGTTTACTCCTGAATCCTGAACCGGCAAAATTACTGTATTTTTCGCTCCATAAGACGCTTCTCCGCAAAAGTGGAGGGGAAAATGCCCGGGCATCTTATGGAGCAAAAAATTTCAGTATTTTATTAAATATTTTAACACACCATTTGGTTCAGAATTATTTTTTTTCTTATTTTCCTCCTTAAAACCCTAGGTGTGTCTTATGGTCAGGTGTGTCTTATAGAGTGAAAAATATGGTATTGCATGTACTGTTCGATTCTTCAGAAAGTCTCCTCCTGTCTCCAATGAGACATGACCTCTCCATGTATAAAACAAGTATCAGTGTTTATTTAAGATAGCATAAGACATCAGAATTATTCAGTGGAAACAGCATCCATTCATCCAGCAGTATCTGCCTAACATGCTCTATGTACTCTGCCAGGAATAAGGATAGCAGGGCAAGATCATTTGTACTACTAAAAACAAAGTCACAGGGGCTCTGATAATGAATGCCAGGACAAAGTTGCTTGAAAATAAACCCAAAGCCATTTGTCACCTCTTTCAGGAGAGAATGCTCTTTGGCTGGGCCATGTGAGAGAAGCCCGTTTGGAATGAAATCTTTCTTTGATGGGATAGTGTGTCAAGAGCTGCATTCCAGACAAAACAGGAAAAGGGCAAAGCTCTTCTCAGGAGTGAGGTGCACCTGCTTCAGTCAGTACATAACTGGGCCATCAGAGAGACACTGTCACCTCATCGAGCACCAGGAACAGAGGCCACAGGAACCAAAGGGCCAGCAAGTACAGAGAGGGGATAATGCTTCACTAACCTGGCTGTCATCATGCACTGCCTTAAATGTGCTAATAAATGAACATTTCAAGGGATCAAAAGCAGAAAATCCAATGTAAGAGATGGTAGGAAGGGAAATTGCTGCCTTTTGGAGAGACAGAGGGAGATCTGCTTGCCAGCAGGGTGACAATGTGGGACTGAGGAAAAGGATATCCGCTCCAGGGTGAAAACCTTCTGTTTCATCCCCATGCTGCCACCAGCTGGCTCTGATCCCTTAATCTCTGAGGTTAAATGTCCTTTAAAATGAGGAGACCACTGAGTAAGAATAAAGAAAAAAAAAAAGAAAAAAAATATACGTGGGAGTCTCTCAATAAATAAGTCCTACTGATAACATTTTTTTTTTAAAAAAGAGAAAATTAAGCAATGGTAAACGACCAAATTCTATTATGTATAAAACATGACGTAAGAGGTAATGCCACAAAATATTTATATGCAGTATTAATAGAAACTTGACTTATTTCTAAAGTGTATGGAGTATTCCTAAGGTTATAAATGGGAAGATTACACACTCATACATACACACACACACACGATTACATAATTAACATGTATTTATATGTATATATAACACATATATGTAATAAGATCTTACAACCATATTGTAGGTGGAGAGCAGTACACATGAGCGACTAATGCCTAATTTGAGGTCACAATGTATCTGCGTAGAACAGAAACCAATAATACTTTGGCTGCCATCTTTAAACATCATTTCTCAGAGTGTATTTTGGTGAAGACACACAGATTCTTTTGCAATTGACTCACACTGACCAGAGCACTTTGGATTTTGCTTTGGAGTCCTTCCTCTGGACTCTTAACAAGTAAATTGGGGTACGGGGACCTTCCAGTTCAAGCTGCTAAACAAATTCATAGTTATTTGAGGAAGGTTGTTAACTAATTACGTAACAATTAAGTTATTATAAGAGAAACTAAAATGTCAGGTAAGCCTGAAGGTTATGCATGGGGCCAGAGACAATATATAAACAGTGGGAATGGCTGGGTTCCAGTAAGACTTCACGAAAACAAGCATGGGCAGAATTTGGCCTTGGGCCACTTTGCTGATTTTCTTCTTCATAGAACTGACCCTCTAGGGATGATGGGACCACATTTGAGGGGGAGGAGACAGGCAATAAACAAAATAAACTGCAAGTAAAAACAGGGTGATCAGGGTAGGACTTTCTGAGAAAGTGTTCTTTTAATAAAGACTTGAAGTTGGTGAGGGAGTTACAGTTGGAAGAACATTCCAGTAAAGCTACTGAAGGCACAAAAGCCATGAAGTGGGAAGACACTAGAGGCCAGGATAGATAGTGTAGAGTGAGCAGGAGCAGGAGGAGAAACAGGGCCAGGAAGGCAGATCACACGTGATCAAGCAGACCATTCTGAGTGAAAGGAAACCCCAATGGAAGATTCTGAGAAGTGTGTTCTGATGTCTCTGTTCAAAGCATCACTACTGAACATAGATTTTAAGACAGCAAGAATGACTGCAGGCAGTCCAACTGGATGGAAGCGACTGCAGTACTCCAGGTAAGAAGATGATGGCGTAAAGTTCATAGTTCTGATGATCTTTTGAGGGAAGAACCCAGAATATTTTCTGAAAGGTATACATTGTATCTTATCATTATGAAGCTTTGCTAGAAAGCTAACTTCATAATTCAATGCAATAAATAAGTACTTATTATTATGTGAGTGTTAAATAAAAGTGAAAACATAGGAAGCTAGGTCAACTTTTGTTCAATGTTTACAACAACCAATAATTGACACACTGCTTTAGAAAATCCAATTTATTTGGATTCTTATAATTTTCATTCTATATCCCAGCTTATTATAATAGGATTTACCAATGCGAAATGGTTTCCAAGTAGTTTCTACTCCACAACGAATCTGAAATGACTCTAAGACAGTTGTTTGCTTCTATAGGAAATGTATTCCAATGTGAGTTCCACAGATAACAAGTGTGCTATAATGATTAGTGAAAAAGTGATTCTGTGGCCCAGATATCATTGCCCCTTCTAAGAGATTCAAATTAAGTATTAAAATGGAAAGATAGCTGCAATCTTGTACCAAAAGTACCCCTCAAAACAAACAAAAACTAATTAACTGCACACATTCCAAAAAAAGGAAAGTAAACTGTAACATCAACAACCTAAAATGTGAGAAGTAAAAGTGTAAAAAAGTTCAGGTTGCTAACAAAGTTAAGTTGTTAGTTTAAAACAGGGTATTATAACTTACAAATATTTTAAGTAAGCCTCATGGTAAGACCACAAAGGAAAAACCTATAGTCATTACAAAATAAAACTTGATAAAGGAGACAAAGCATACTGATACCAAAAGATACCAAAACACAATGACAGCAGGAAAAGAAGAAACAAATCTACAAAACAAGCACCAAACAATTAACAAAATGTCAAAACATCCTTACTTACAATTACTTTAAAAGTAAATTGAATAAATTCTCTAATCAAAACACACAGAATAAATTAAAAAGAGTATGATCCAACAATATGCTGTGCACAGGAGACTCACTTTAGCCTTAAATGACACACATGGACTAAAAGTGAAGGTATGGAAAAAGAACATTTTAGGTAAATGATTCCAATAAAAAACTAGAGATCTATATTTATATCAAACAAAATAGACTTTAAAAATGTTAAAAAAGAGACAAAGGAGGTCATTATATAATGATAAAGGGGTCAATCCATCAAGAAGATACAGCAATTGTAAATATTTACGCACCCAACACTGGAGCATCTAAATATATAAAAAAATTAATATAGCTCAAAGGAGAAATAAACAGCAATATAATAATAGTAGGTGACTTTAACATGCTACTCTTAGTAGGTCATATAGGCAGAGAATAAGAAAACAGTGGATTTGAACACTGTAGGTCAAATAGACTTAAAAGACATACAGAACATTCTATCTGACAATAGCAGAATACACATTAAGTGCACATAGAAGATTCTCTAGGCTAGCTCATATGTTAGGTCACAAAACAAGTCATAGCAGAAACTAAAAACCAACAATAGGGGGAATACTGAAAAACTTACAAATACATGGAAATTATACAACACTCTAATAGACCGAATAAGAAATTAAAGAGGAAATAAAAAAGTCCTTTCTAAAATGAATAAAATAAAAATAAATTTAAAGTTCATAAAAAAACTTTAGTTTTTTAAAAAAAAGGTATCTCAAGACAAATGAAAATGGAAACACAATATACCACATCTTATGCAAGAGTTGAAGAAGGTGGGTCACTGAAATAAATACCTACATTGAAAAACAAGGACAATCTCAAATAAACAACCTGACTCTATGTCTCAAGGAACTAGAAAAAGAACAAAATGGACCCAAAGTTCACAGAAGAAAAGAAATAGGGAAGATTAGAGAAAAGGATGAAGAAATAGAGAACATAGAAAAGCAGAAAAGGTTAAAAAAATTAAGGGATTGGTTTTTTTAAAAGATAAAATTGGTAAAGTTTTGGTTATACTAACCAAAAAAAAAGAAGAGCCCAAATCAACACAATTATAAATGAAAGAAGAAACATTGCAACTGAAACAACAGAAATACAAAGAATCATAAGAAGTTACCATGAACAACTATATACAAAAAAAGCTGGGCAACTTAGAAGAAATGGAAACATTTTTAGAGACAAACAACCTACCAAGAATGAGTGAGAAAGAAATGGGAAATGTGAACAAACCAATTACTAGTAAGGAGATTGAATCACTTAATAATAATAAAAAAATCTCCCAACAAAGAAAAGCTCAGGGCCAGAGGCTTCTCTGATAAATTTTAACCAAACAAATAGGTACGAACACCAATCCTTCACAAACTCTTCCAAAAAATCAAAGAGAAGGGAACATTACCAAATTCATTTATTGAGACCATCATTACCCTGGTACCAAAGCCTGAAGAAGATACTACAAGTAAACTACAGGGTAATATTCCTGACAAATGACAAATGCAACAATTCTCAGTAAAATACTAACAAATCAAATTTAGCAGCATACTGAAAGGATCTTCACTGTTATCAAGTATCACTTATCCCTGGATACAAAGATGGTTCAACATATAGAAATAAAAAAATGTGACACATAACATTGAGAACGAAAAAACAACATATGATCACCTCAGTAAATGCAAGAAATGCATTTGACAAAACTCACCATCCATTCATGACAAAACCACTTAACAACTTAGTTATAGAAGGAATATGAGTCAACATGGTGACAAGTCCACAGCCAACATAATTAGAAAAGTTGAAAGCTTTTTCTCTATGATCAGGAAGACAAGGGTGCTCACTCTCATCATTCTTATTCAAAATACTACTGGAAGTCCTAGCAAGATCAATAGGCAAGAGAAAGAAATAAGGTATCAGAATCAGAAAGAAAAAAGTAAAACTGTCTCTATTTGTAGTTGACACGATTTTATATATAAAAATTTTAAAGACTCCACCAAAACCTGTTAGAGCTAATCAATAAATTCAGTAAAATTGCAGGATACAAAATCAACATGTAGAAATCAGTACCCTTTCTTTATAGTAACAATGAATTATCTGAAAAATAAAGATAAAAATCTCATTTACAATAGCATCCAAAACAATACTAAGGCATAAATTTAACCAAAAAAAGTGGTAAAATCTCCACACCAAAAACTACAAGACACTTATGAAAGAAATTGAGATAGACACAAATAAATGAGAAGGTATCCCATGCATTAGCAGAATTAATATTGTTAAAACGTTCATGCTACCTGAAGCCATATATATAGATTCAATACACCCATATCAAGATTCCAATGGCATTTTTAACAGTAGAAAAAAACAACACTAAACTTTTTATTTAACCACAAAGGACCCTGAGTAACCAAAGCTATCTCAAGAAAGAACCAAGTGGGCAGCATTACACTTCCTGACTTCCAGCTATATAATAAAGATTTGATAATCAAAATGGTATAGTAGTGACATAAAAAGACCAACGGAACAGAAACAAGCACCCGGAATTAAACCCAAGCATATATGGATATTCAACTAATATCTGACAAGGAAGCCAAGAATACTTAATGAAGAAAAGACAGTGTCTTTTCTAAATGATGTTGGGGAAATTGGATATTCACATGTAAAATAAAACTAAACACCTATCTTATTTCACAAAAATTAACTTGAAATGAAAACTTAAATATAAGACCAGAAACCATGAAACTCCAAGAAGAAACAGGAAAAAGCTCCCTGACCTTTAGGTTTTGATATGATACCTAAAGCACAAGCAACAAAATAAAATAAACAAGCGGGACTACATCAAGCTGAAAAGCTTCTGCACAGCATCAGGAATGATAAAAAAATAAAAGAAAAGACAACCTATGGAATGGGAAAAAAGATTTGCAAACTATCTGATAAGGAGTTAAGCCAAAATATATAAAATCATTAGGACCTAACATCAATAAAACAAATAACCCATTTTTTTTAAAAAATGGCAAAACACCTGAATGTATGTTTTCCCAAAGATATGAGTGGCCAACAGACACATGAAAAAGTGCTCAACATCACTAATCATCAGGGAAATGTGCATCAAAACTACAATGAGATAATATCCTCATGCCTGTTAGAATGGTTATCACCCAAAACAAACAAACAAACAAATAAACCCAAGGGATACAAGGAATGCTGGTGAGGATGTGGAGAAAAGGGAACCCTTGTCAACTGTTGGTGGGAATGCAAAGCCCATATGGAAAACAATATGGAGGTTTCCCAAAAAGTGAAAGATAGAATTACCACATGACCCAGCAGTTCCATTTCTAGAAGTACATCTGAAGACAAAGAAAACACTATGTTGAAGGGTTGTTTGCCCTCCCATGTTCACAGCAGCATTATTTACAATAAACAAGATATGGGAACAACCTGTGTCCATTGGCAGATAAATGCATAAAGAAGCTGTGGCACATATACAATGAGGTATTATTCAGTCACAAAAAAAGAGGAAATCCTACCATTTGTGACAGCATCTATGTAACCTGAGGTCATTATGCTAAGTGAAAAAAGTCAGATGGAGAAGACAAACACAGAATGATCTCACTTATTTGTAGAATCTAAAAAAATCCCCTAAAACACAAACTCAAAGAAAAAGAGGTATGATGTGTTTACCAGAAGCAGGGAGTGGGAAGTGAGAGATGATAGTGATCAAAAGGTCTAACTACCAGTTATAAATAAGTACTAGGGATGTAATGTACAACATGACTACAGCTAACAGTGCTGTTCAGTATACTTAAAAGTTAAGAGTAGATTCTAAGAGTTCTCATCAAAAGATAAAAACATTTTTTTCTTTTTGTGTATCTACACGATGTAATGGACATTAACTAAACTTATTGTAGTAATCACATTACAATACACACACACACACATACACACACAAACTATAATGAACACCTTAAACTTATACTGTGTATGTCAATTATATCTCAATAAGACTGAGGGGGGGAAAGCTACCTTTTAAACTATGGATCTTTTATTAATCCAGGTATCAAGTAATCAAAAAAAATACACAAAAAGATGTGAGAACCCACTTTAGTGACAAAAGAAAAACTATCCTAAGATTTTATATGCCTTTAATTTAAATACATGATATTTTCTAGATTGCAGAATACACTAATTTCATTTTTAAAATATGCATTTAATATTTTATTACAAAAATATATATGCTCATTATAGAAAATTTAAAGAACAAAGTATAAAAATAAAATTTAAAAAGTCCTAAAGTATCAAAGATAACTTATCAGCCATAAAATCCCAGTCCATCCCCATTTAATTTTTCTGCACATACATATTACAAACACAATTTCTTTTTTACACAAAATAGACAGTTCTTATATAGTTCATTTTTAAAATCTTGTCTTACCTAACTGGATGATATAACTATTCCTCTTTGCCCTTAGATATTGTTCAATGTTTTCAGTGTCTTCATAAAACCTTACCATGTGACTACACCACAATGAATCCTTCCTCCACTGGTGAGCACTTGGCTTTTCTCCATGTCTCCATCAGTCTATACACTGCTATCAGGGCAATTTTCGAACATAGTTCTGTGTGTGCATCTCTGATTATTTCCTCAGGATAAATTCCTAGAAATAAAATTTCTAAAGTTTTGCTGCTTATTTTACAAGACAAGAATGCCTACTATCATTACTTCTACTCAAATAGTATTGGAAGTCCTAGCCACAGCAATCATACAAGACAAAGAAATAAAAGGATCCAAACTGGGAAAAAAGAAGTAAAATTTTCATTATTTACAGGTGACATGATAGAAAACCCTAAAGACTCCACCAAAAAACCATTAGGACTAATATGACTTCAGTAAAGTTGCAGATTACAGAATCAATATACAGAAATCTGTTGCTTTTCTATACACCAATAACAAACAGAAGAATAAATTTAAAAAACAATCTCATTTACAACTGCATCAAAAAGAATACGTAAATAAATTTAAACAAAAGGTGTTAGACCTGTACTCTGAAAACTGTAAGACATTGAAGAAACTGAACAAGACAAATAAACAAAAGGCTATACTTTGCTCACGGGTGGGAAGAATTAATACAGGTAAAATGTCTATACTCAAAGTAATACACAGATTCAATGCAATCTCTATTAAGATATCAATGGCATTCTTCTCAGAATTAAAATTAATCCTCACAATTATATGGAACCACAAAAGACCCCAGACAGACAAAGAAATCTTGAAAAAGAACAAAGTGACAAGTATCACATGCCCTGAAATCAAATTACACTTCAAAGCTAGAGTAATCAAAAAAGTATGGTACTGACATAAAAACATAGATAACTGAAAAAAATGGAGACCAGAAATAAATCCTCACTTATAAAGTCAATTAGTCTATGACAAAGGAGATAAAGACAGTTTCTTCAAAAAGTGCATTGGTAAAACTAAACAGATATGCAAGGAAATGAAATTGGACCACTTTCTTACATTATATACAAAAATAAATTCAAAATGGATTAGAGACTTAAATGTAAGATCTGAAACCATAAAACTACTAGAAGAAAACAGGCAGTAAACTCTTTGACATTGGTGTTAGTAATATCTTTTTGGATATGTATGCTTGGAAAAGAGGAATGAAAGAAAAAAAATAAACAAATGGGATTACATCAAACTGAAAAAAAAAATCCCCCAAAACTTTGCATAGCAAAGGAAACCATCAACAAAACAGAAAGACAACCTACTGAATAGAAGAAGATATTTGCAAATGATTCGTCTGATAAAAGGTTAGTCTTCAAAATATATAAGAAACTCATGCAGCTTAATACCCCACAAAATCTGATTAAATATGGGCAGAGGAGCTGGATATTTCTTTGAAGAGAACATACAGATATGACCAATAAACTTCTGGAAAGATGTTCAACATCACTAATTAGCAGATAAATGCAAATTAAAAGGACAGTAAACTACCACCTCACACCTGTCAGAATGGTTATCATCAATATAGCAAATAAAAAGTGCTGGCAAAGGAAGGAGCAAGATGGCGACGGAGTAGGCGGACGTACCAACTTCCAACTCCCAGAACCAAAGTGGATTACAACTCAATTTTAAGAACCATCACCTGGATAAACCAACTTTGAACAAAACTAAGTGGACTCTTCAACCAAGGAACACAGAAGAAGCCACATTGAGACTGGTAGGAATAGCGAAAACGCGAAGAGGGCTGCCCAGCTCCCCGGAGCAAACGGAAGCCCGGAGAGACCCGCGGGGCGGGAGGAGAGATTGGCGGAGAGGGAGGGACCTGGGTCCCAGGAACCAAGCCCCAGCCTCCAGTCCTAGAGCCTAAAAGAGGCGTTTGGACAGTATTGAGCTGTGAAACAAGTGAGGAAGCTCCCAGGCCTACAGTGTGGAGTATTAGGTCCCTTCCTACTCTGCTGAGGGCTGCTTAAGGTTTTGGGGCGGCAGGACGCTGAAAGGCGGTTCTGTTGGCGTGGGCAGAGGCCAAGCCTGTGGGAGATCGGTCTAACCCAGAGGGTCAGAGGGGACCGCGAAAGCGGTCCGGAAGCTGCGGGCCTGCCTTTGGTCCCACTTACGGGGACAAAGCAGGAGGCCAGGAACGGGCAGGCCCTGCGCAAGCCGGCCCTGACCGCGGGGACCGGGCTAGGACCAGGGATGGGCAGGGGCTGTGGCTGAGCTGATGCTACCAGTCCCCCACCCCCCACCCCCCGGGCCGGAGAAACCGCGGTTGGCCAGAATACGTGCGTGAGCGGGCTCCGAGCGCGGGAACGGGGTGGACCCCGAGACAGGCGGAGGCTCGCAGCTGAGCCCACGCTGCTATACCCATCCGGCCGGAGAAACCCCGGATAGCGTTCATACGTGCACGAGTGGGCTCCGAATGCGGGGGCGGGGTAGAGTCCGGGACGAGCGGAAGTACGCAGCTCGGCGGAAGCCAGCAAACACGCCCGCCCCAATAAACCTTGGTTTCCGACCCTGCGCAAAGGGCCCTGGCCTCGAGGGCGGGGCTAAAGCTCCTGACGGGCAAAAGCTTACAGCTGAGAGCACGTCAAAAGCCCCGCCTAACCCGAGGAACAGTAGCGAGCAGGCTCCGACTGCTGGTTCTGGGCGGAAGTCCGGAAATAGGCTGGGTCCGCAGCTGAGCAAAGGTGCTCGCCTCTACCCTTGGTGCTAATCTTGTGGCTTCAGTCACAGCCCCTCCCACGGAGGAGAGGCAGAAATCACAGCAAAAGCCACAGTGGGCCGGCGCTGGTAACGCTCATACCCAACCACCCTAGGCACCGGCAGAGGGGGTGGGGGGCTTGCAGATAGACCACACCTAGAGAACACAAAGGCAACACCTACTGGACTCCAGTGGCCACAACTTGCTTATACACAGAAAAAATGGGCAGGCAGAGGAATGCAAACCAAATGAATCAAGAGAAATCCCCAGAGAAGGACCTGAATGAACCAGATATAACCAAATTACCAGAAGCAGAATTTAGAATAATGATAGTTAGGATGTTCAAAGAAATTAGAGCAAAAATGGATAGTCATTATGAACACCTAAACAAAGAGATAACAAGTATAAAAAATGAAATTGAAATAATAAAAAAGAATCAGACAGAAATGACAAATACAGTATCAGAACTGAAGACCACAATGGAAGGAATTAAAAGCAGGATGGATGACGCTGAGGATCGAATAAGCGAGTTAGAGGACACAATAAACAAAGGCACAGAAGCAGAGAAGAAAAAGGAAAGGAGACTTAAAAAATGTGAGGAAACTCTAAGGGAGCTCTGTGACAACATGAAGAGAAACAACATTCGCATCATAGGGTGCCTGAAGAAGAGGAGAGAGGACAGGAAATGGAAACTTTGTTCAATCAAATTATAGCAGAAAACTTTCCTAAATTAAGGCTGGGAAACACTCCACACATTCAAGAAGCACACAGAACTCCATTAAGGAGAAACCCAAAAAAATCTACACCAAGACACATCATAGTTAAAATACCAAAGCTAATGGATAAAGAAAAAATTTTAAAAGCTGCTAGAGAAAAAAAGACTATCACCTACAAAGGAGCCCCCATTAGGATGACATCGGACTTCTCAACAGAAACACTTGAGGCCAGAAGGGAATGGCAAGAAATAAAGTAATGCAGAACAAGAACCTACAACCAAGACTACTTTATCCAGCAAGGCTAATGTTTAAAATTGAAGGAGAAATAAAGAGCTTCCCAGAAAAAGAAAGCCTGAAGGAATTCATAAAAACCAAACCAATTCTGCAAGAGATACTAAGGGGCCTCTTGTGAACAGTTTAAAGGGAGGAATGAATAGAGCAAAAGAAGAATACAGCTTTAAAGAATAAAATGGCAATAAACAACTACATATCAATAATAACCTTAAATGTAAATGGATTAAATGATCCAATCAAAAGACATAGGGTAGCTGCATGGATAAAGAAACAGGACCCATACATATGCTGTCTACAAGAGACACACCTTAAAACAAAATATGCTCATAGACTGAAGGTAAAAGGATAGAAAAAAATATTTCATGCAAATGGAAATGAAAAAAAAGCAGGGGTAGCAATACTTATATCAGACAAAATGGACTTTAAAACAAAGGCTGTAGTAAGAGATAAAAGAGGACACTACATAATGATAAAGGGAACAATTCAACAGGAAGATATAACTATTGTAAATATCTATGCACCAAATATAGAAGCCCCGACATACATAAAGCAGACTTTGATGGATATAAAGGGCGAGATTAACAGCAATACTATCATAGTAGGGGATTTCAATACCCCTCTAACAACACTGGACAGATCCTCAAGAAAGAAAATTAATAAAGAAACAGCAGACTTAAAGGATACACTAGATCAACTTGACTTAATAGATATCTTCAGAACTTTTCACCCTAAAGCAGTAGAATATACATTCTTCTCAAGCGCTCATGGTACGTTTTCTAGAATAGACCACATGTTAGAACACAAAACTGGTCTCAATAAATTTAAGAAGATTGAAATCATATCAAGCATTTTCTCTGATCACAATGCCATGAAACTAGAAATTAACCACAAAAGAAAAACTGAAAAATACTCAAACACTTGGAAACTAAATAGCTTGTTATTAAATAATGAATGGATTAACAATGAGATCAAAGAAGAAATAAAAAAGTTTCTAGAAACAAATGATAATGAGCATACATCAACTCAAAATTTATGGGACACAGCAAAAGCAGTTCTGAGAGGGAAGTTTATTGCACTACAGGCATATCATAAGAAGCTAGAAAAAGCTCAAATAAGCAACCTGACCCTGCATCTAAAAGAACTAGAAAAACAACAACAAATAAAACCCAAGACAAGTAGAAAAAAAGGAAATAATAAAGGTCAGAGCAGAAATAAATGACATAGAGGCTAAGGAAACAATACAGAGGATCAATGAAACCAGAAGCTGGTTCTTTGAAAAGGTAAACAAGATTGATGAACCTTTAACTAGACTCACCAAGAAAAAAAGAGAGAGGACTCAAATAAATAAAATTAGAAAGGACAGTGGAGAAATAACAACTGACACAACAGAAATACAAAGCATTGTAAGAAAATACTATGAAGAACTATATGCCAAAAAATTAGACAATCTTGGTGAAATGGACAAATTTCTTGAATCATATAACCTTCCAAAAATCAATCTGGAAGAATCAGAACACCTAAACAGACCAATTACAGCAAATGAGATGAAAACAGTTATCAAAAAACTCCCAAAAAAGAAAAGTCCTGGGCCTGATGGCTTCACAAGTGAATTCTATCAAAAATTCAAAGAAGAACTAACTCCTATTCTCCTCAAGCTATTTCAAAAAATTCAAGAGGAAGGAAGACTTCCAAACTCCTTTTATGAGGCGAGCATAATTCTGATCCCAAAACCGGTCAAAGACAACACAAAGAAAGAAAATTATAGGCCTATATCCCTGATGAATTTAGACGCTAAAATTCTCAACAAAATATTAGCCAACCGGATCCAGCAATATATGAAAAAAATCATACACCACGATCAAGTGGGATTTATTCTGGAGAGGCAAGGCTGGTTCAATATTCGCAAATCAATCAATGTGATTCACCACATAAACAAAAGGAAGGACAAAAATCACATGATAATTTCAATAGATGCAGAAAAGGCATTTGATAAAATCCAGCACCCATTCATGATCAAAACTCTCAGTAAAGTGGGAATACAGGGATCATTCCTTAACATGATAAAGGCCATCTATGATAAACCGACAGCAAACATCATACTAAATGGACAAAGATTAAAAGCAATCCCCTTAAGATCAGGAACCAGGCAGGGTTGCCCACTTTCACCACTCTTATTCAACATAGTTCTGGAAGTCCTAGCTACAGCAATCAGACAAGAAGAAGAAATAAAAGGCATACAAATTGGAAAAGAAGAAGTAAAACTGTCACTATTTGCAGATGATATGATATTGTATATTGAAAACCCTAAAGTCTCAGTCAAAAAACTACTGGACCTGATAAATGAATTCAGCAAGGTGGCAGGATATAAAATTAATACTCAGAAATCAGAGGCATTTCTATACACCAACAATGAAATATCAGCAAAAGAAATTAAGGAAACAATCCCCTTCACTATTGCAGCCAAAAAAATAAAGTACCTAGGAGTAAATTTAACCAAGGAGGATAAGGACTTGTACTCAGAAAATTATAGAACATTGATAAAAGAAATCAAGGAAGATACAAACAAGTGGAAGCACATACCGTGCTCATGGCTAGGAAGAATAAACATCATTAAAATGTCTATATTACCCAAAGCAATTTATAAATTCAATGCAATAGCAATTAAAATACCAATGACATACTTCAAAGATATAGAACACATATTCCAAAAATTTATATGGAACCAAAAAGGAACACGAATAGCCTCAGCAATCTTAAAAAGAAAAAATAAAGCAGGAGGTATCACTCTTCCTGATATCAAGGTTTACTACAAGGCCATTATACTCAAGACAGCCTGGTACTGGCATAAGAACAGGCACATAGATCAATGGAACAGAACAGAGAACCCAGAAATAAACCCACAGCTTTATGGACAACTGATATTTGACAAAGGAGGAAAGAACATACAATGGAGTAAAGACAGCCTCTTTAACAAATGGTGTTGGGAAAATTAGACATCTACCTGCAAAAAAATGAAACTAGACCATCAACTTACACCATTCACAAAAACAAACTCAAAATGGATAAAAGACTTAAATGTAAGCCGTGAAACCATAAACATCTTAGAAGAAAACATAGGCAGCAAGCTCTCCGACATCTGTAGCAGCGGTATATTTGCCGATTTATCTTCATGGGCAACTGAAATAAAAGGCAAGATAAACAAATGGGACTATATCAAACTAAAAAGTTTTTGCACAGCTAAAGACAATAGGAACAGAATAAAAAGACAAACCACACAATGGGAGAACATATTCGACAGCACATCTGATAAGGGGTTAATAACTAAAATTTATAAAGAACTTATAAACTCAACACCAGGAAGACAAACAACCCAATCAAAAAATGGGCAAAAGAAATGAATAGAAATTTCTCCAAAGAGGACATACAGATGGCCAATAGGCATATGAAAAAATGCTCAACATCACTAATCATTAGAGAAATGCAAATTAAAACCACAATGAGATATCACCTCACACCAGTCAGAATGGCACTTATCAGCTAAACAACACAGAATAAGTGCTGGCGAGGATGTGGAGAAAAGGGAACCCTTCTGCACTGCTGGTGGGAATGCAGACTGGTGCAGCCACTGTGGAAAACAGTTTGGAGATTCCTCAGAAAATTGAAAATCGAACTGCCTTTTGACCCAGCTATCCCACTTTTAGGAATATACCCTAAGAACACCATAGCACTGTTCGAAAAGAAGAAATGCGCCCCCATATTCGTGGCAGCATTGTTCACAATAGCGAAGATCTGGAACCAGCCCAAGTGTCCGTCAGAAGACGAGTGGATTAAAAAGCTTTGGTACATATATACTATGGAATACTACTCAGCCATAAGAAACGATGACATCGGATCATTTATAACAAAATGGATGTACCTTGATAACATTATACGGAGTGAAATAAGTAAATCAGAAAAAAAGAAAAACTGAGAACAGCACGATTACATACATAGGTGGGACATGAAAGTGAGGGTATGAGACATGGACAAGAGAGTGGTGGTTATGGGATGGGGGGAGGGAGGGAAGAATGGGATAGGGAGGAGGGGAGGGACGCAGGGAAAACCTGATTGAAGGTGACAGAGGACAATTTGACTTTTGATGATGGGTATGCAACACAATTGAATGATAAGATAACCTGGAGATGTTTTCATTGTACATATGTACCCTGATTTATTGATGTCACCCCATTAGAATTAATAATAATAAAATATATATATATATAAAAAAAGTGCTGGCAAGGACATGAATGTGAAGAAAAGGGGAACTTCGTGCACTGTTGATGGGACTGTAAACTGGTGCAGTCACTGTAGACAACAGTATGGAGGATCCTAAAAAAAGAATTAAAAATACAGCTGCCATATGATCTAGCAATTACCCTTTTAGATATTTATTTAATGAAAACAAAAACACTAATTTAAAAAGATATATGTGTCCCTATGTTCATTATAGCATTTCTTACAATAGCCAAGAGATGAAAACAACCTAGATCAGTAGATAAAAAGTGATATATGTACACACACACACTATATATATATATATATATATATATATATATATATATATATATATATATATATATATATATATAGTGTGTGTGTGTGTATATATATATATATCTGTATATATTATTCAGTGATAAAAAGAACAAAATGAATGAAATCTTGCCATTTGCAACAATAGGGATCGACCTAGAGGGTATGCTAAGTGAAAGAAAAATACTATATGATTTCACTTATGTCGAATCTAAACAAAACAAAAATCCCCACACTGTCTATAGCTGTTTTTTTTTTCTTTGCTTAATCCCTCCTTTTTCACCCAGCCCCTCACCCCCATCCCTGCTGACAGCTGTCATTCTGTTCTGGCTGGAGATGAGGTCTGGGTGGGCAGCGGTGGGGGAGGGTAGAGGGAATAGATGGTGACAGAGGGAGACTTGACTTGGGGTGGTGAGAACCAAATACAGATGATGTTTTATGAAATTGTACACCTGAAACCTGTAGGATTTTAATAACTAATGTCACTCCAATAAATTCAATAAAATTAAAAAAAAATAACAAAATAAATAACAAAACTAAACAGGCCCACAGATACAGTGAACAAGCTGATGGTTGACAAAGGGGTGAGGATGGGGGATGGGAATTTAAAAAACAGAATTAATACTAGAAAACTGAATCAGAGACAGGAAAAATATAGGAAACTCTTTTAACAAAGAGATGTAAGAAGTACAGAGCTTGATTGGCAGCTTCTTCGATTCACACATTTTCTAACCAACTCAAGATACTTTGTTGTTTTGATTTTGGCTTCTTACATGTTCCAGTGTTCCTGGCCTTGGGTTCACTGTGAAAGGAGAGGCGGCTGCTGTAGCTCCACCACGTCCGAGAGGATAACTTCACACACCTTTTGTTTGCAGGCATTCTGGGGTTGGCAGCCCTCTTAGCACAAAAATTCTGCTTGGATATATTTTCACTTATGTACATGTTACTGATGATAAGAACAAAGCTGCCTATCACAGCTGTTCAACAGTTGGTGTTGGATGACTCTCCACATACAGTTTCCACACAAGGTGTGTAGTAGAGTGAGCACATTTACACAACTTCTTTGGCATCACTAAATCCCCTTAGAAGAACGGTTTGATATGGGCTGATTTTCTGCAGTGACAAGAAACATACTTGAGTTTTTTTCTCCCTCCGTTTCACATCTCTTGACTTTCAGCCACAGGGAGCAGTTACCGTTTCTTCAGTGAAGAAATGCTGCTTTCCAAAATCCTTTGGCAGAATCTCCCAGAGATTTGTTTATTCTGCTTCTTCCTAAATTAGCATCAGTCTTCAAAGAAAAACACACACACACACACACACACATACATACACACAAAACAAAATCCTGACAAATCAATGTGAGACAAAACTAGCTCTAATTTTACTTTATTTTATTTCCTGTGGAAAGTTTGAGTTTCTTATCTATAACCAATAAAAGGGGAAAAGAAAATTGAGGGCAAAAAAAAATAAAGAAACGTGTATACACCCCAAGATCAGATTGTTTTTTATACAAGAAGAAACACGTGACACAAATTCAAGATTTTATTATATCATTTGTTAACAATATCTCAGTGGTGAAGAAAAAATTTTAATAAAGCAAAAGAATGAGCTATGTGAATAAAGAGAAGAGTGAGCAGTGTTAGCTATGACAGGAAAATGATTGCGTGATTTAATTATTCTTTGGCTAATAAGCAGCTCTATGAACATCTATTCAAGGAATTCAAACCTGTGCATACCATGGAATTTGCAGCTGAATTAGAGTTTTGTTTCCTGCCTTTGGTGGTTTTAAGGAAACAAATTGAAATGGTTTTTAAAATTTATAAAAATTTACCACCTACCAAAAGAAATTAAAAATAAGGTGGTAAACACTAGGGAAAAAAGTGAAAAACACACACACATTGTACAGATGACCCTTGAACAACACTGGGGTTGGGAGTGCCAACCCCCACAAAGTTGAAAATGCACATGTAACTTCTGACTCCTCAAAAACTTTATTACTAATAGCTTACTATTAACCAAAGACTTACTGGTAACATAAACAGTTTATTAACATATATTTTGTATGTTACATGTTTTATTTATATGCTGTACGCTTATAATAAAGTTAGAGAAAAGAAAATCCTAAGGAAAATATATTTATAGTATTTATTGAAGAAACTCCACGTATAAGTGGAGCCGCTCAGTTCAAACCCATGTTGTTCAAGGGTTAACTGCATTTATTTGTGGGACAGAGCAAGAGAGAACAGAAAAATAATGAGAAAAGGGAGCAGAAGTCTAGCCCATGCCCAACCCCTTATTTATTCTTGGTTGTCAGCGGTTTCCGGCTGATCTTTTTCGATTTATCATTATTTTTCTTCGGTGGTTCTGGATTTGCCTGCATGTGTCTGCCGTAGAGACTGAAAAGAGAGAAGGAGAAACCATGAGATCAACCTTCCTAGTACAAGATAAGCTTCTACTGGTAAAGCTGTAAACAATGGGTTCATCTCCAGGAATATTCAGTGACCCAAATGATCAGAAAACCAAGACTATTTCTGCTTTCTCTGGGTCATACACTATATTTAAGAACTAAAAATTCTTGCACGCGCACACACACACACACGCACACATTCCAGGAGGTCCATTTCTGAAAGTCTCTTGGAATTTCTCAGTCACTGGCCAGCTGTGACGACACAAAAGAGAGAAACAGGGCTGTGAGAACGAACAATGCCCAGCCCAGATGTTCCAGACAGACACTCAAGGCTGGGAGTGTTTAAGTCGACAATAACAAAAAGCGGGTAGAACTGAAGAGACAGAGTGTCCATGTAGTGAAAAGTGAGCATCCTGCCTGGCCTGAAAGCCCCGTGGCTAGATAATGTGACAGAGAGCAACGGCATCCAAGCCCGCGCTGGCTGCTCATGCCTGATTGATGGTGCTGGTGGCGACCGCACATCAATGTCATGTTAATAAGTACCGCTGATTAAATGTTGACAAAGTACCCTACAATTATGGTGGATGGTATTCATCACAGAGAAAACTAGCTCTGTGGCTGAGGATTGAACTGAATAGCAGATAGTAATTAATCAATAATTTATGAGTAATTCTGATTAAACTAAATTAAAAGCTACCTTAAAATAAATTCAGCTCAACCTCAACTCCCTTTATTGATATAACTGTCACTAGAGAGCCCGGTGGATGTCTTGGTTTCTGTAGAGCAAAGGCAATGCCTAACTTTGCCTATTGCAAGACATTTGTGCCAAATGAACCAGGGCTGCCACAAAGACTGACCTCCCTGTTCTCAGGCCCAGTCAGGGAAGCGAGTCCTCTCCTGATGCTCGTGTTTTTTGCCAAGGGTACAGTGTAGCCCTACTTGGCACTTACTGATCTCTGGATGGCACCGTGGTGATGGCCTGAGAGGTGGGCCTGGCACATAAAGTTGGTCAACTGATCAAGTGCTATGGGGAAGTTGGACACTAGGGTTTTGATAGGTGATTCTGTATTCTACCTTCTCCAGAGGCTGAGCATCTCCTTAAAAACAGTCTGAGCAGTTCCACTGACAGTGACCATGAAGATAGGGCTCTGCTCCCAAGGAGCTTAGAATGCAGTCCAGCGCCAGCAGCACACAGCCCAGAAGCTGGAGAGCATACGTCCAGCCAGGTGCTGGGTGTTCTCCAGGGCCCTGGTCGGCAAACTGCGCTCGCGAGCCACATGTGGCTCTTTGGCTTAAGTGCGGCTTTTCCACATATTACCACGTGCAGGCGCTACCTTGATAAGGAATGTACCTACCTATATAGTTTAAGTTTAAAAATTTGGCTCTCAAAAGAAATTTCAATCATCGTACTGTTGATATTCGGCTCTGTTGACTAATTAGTTTGCTGACCACTGCCTAGGAAAACAGAGGGCTATCTCTTGGGTGAAACAGGTTCCACATGTTGTGAACAGGTAACATTTGAGCGTGCAATTAGCTTTCAACTTCTTTACGGTAGCTTAGACTGTTTGCTAATGCAATGGAGAGAGAGGCCCAGGCCTATCCTGCCTGACAGTGCCTCCACCGGAAAACTTTAAGAGACAATGCTACTCAGAAAAATGGATATTTAAAGTCACGTCTGTCCCTCTCCCTCACACTTTAAAAGGGCCACTGGTTCCCCTGAAGTCTATGTGATGGACACCAGGGGTCCTGGACCCCAGATAATGAGCCATCGGTTTAGGCAAAGAGGAAAGCCCAGCCGGTCCAGTTTTATGGCCGTGGCTGCCTCAACCCTAGTGATGCCCGTCCCAATACCCGGAACCTACGATTGTAACCTTTCACGGCAAAAGGGATTCTGCAGAGGTGATTAAATGGAAGATCTTCAGATGGGAACATTCTCTTGCATCGTCTAGGGTGGGGGCAACCTGTGCCCCCTTTTCTCTTGTCCTTCCAGCATGTCTCCATATCTCCCAGATGCGTACTTGCCAGCATGGTGGTGTTGTCTCTAGGAGTTAGCTAGCTCTTGGAGGGCAATCTCTCCTAGCCAGCAAGATGGAAACCCTGAGCCAAAGCAGCCTTGTTGGTTTATATTCCTTGATCACACACTTTGAAACATACATTTTCTACCAGCCTGCCCTCCCACTCCTCCTAAGATTTCCCTTGCCCCATGCTCAGGGCTGAGGGTCTCAGTGTGATATGCCAGGAGGGAGCCCTCCGCTCTGCAGGCGCCTCTCACTAGCACAACACAAAGACATGGCTCTGCTCTGACCATTTGCATGGTCCCAGGATCTTCAGTTATGGCTTCATGTATCTCCTCTATTTTCTAAGTCCTTACCCCATAAGGGAAAAAATTATATACACATTATTACTTAGACAACATCAAACTTTAAGGGTTAAAAAACCCTGCATTTGGAAATGCAGCAGTACTTAGGTGCTAGAAAAATGGCATTGACAAAAATGAGCCAGAGCAAGAAGAGAAGTAAGATTTGATAAGGGCCAGCTACGTACCACATCCTGAACTAGGAAGTGTGGAAGGCTTCTCGGAAGGGGTGGGGGTTGACTGGCCCCCGAAGGTGGTCATCCAGCACAGTCATTTCAGAAGGAAGTGCTGAAGTCCTCTAGGCTCAGCAAGGCCCCCTTTTTAAGGAAGGAACTGGAATGTTCCAAAGTTTCCATTCCTGCCATTTTATATGCAAACCCCACTGTGAGCCTGAACTTCCCGGGGCTGCACAGCAAGTCCCTGCAAAGGGCCAGATGGATAGCACTCCTGATCTGGATGTTTAAATCCTAGTTTTTCCACTTCCTATGTTGACTCTGGGCAAAGACAAGCATCCCTCACCACCATGCTTTGGTTTCTCCATATGTAATTTTAAAATGACATGGTTTTCCTCATGGTGGTTAAATAAGCCAGCACCATGACAAGCCTCTTGCAATTGGCCAGCAAATGCCACTTGAAAAATAGGACTGATGGGTTATAGTCAGAGTGATTAAACACAGATACATAATTACTTCTTAAGGGATTTTTCCTCTGAGAGAAAAAAAAATAATATGGTATTTTCTATTGTGCCAAATCCCCAAGCATCTCTGGAAGAAAGGTTTTAATCCTCTTTAAAAAAGAAAGGAACTAAGGCAGAGCTCAGTGAAATGCCCCATTTCCTCAGCAGGTTGCAGCCAATCCTGGATGACACTGTCTTTCTCTGTGGGAGCCTTTTGCTCCTCCAGCTTTGTGGGCAGATGCAGGTCGCTGCCTCACTAAGCAGCCATTCCCACGTGGAGACATCACTGTGGCAGACTGATAAGGACAAGTGTCCCAGGGTCCACAGCCTTGGTCTGTGTTTTTCTACCAGCAGTAAGCCATGGGGGCTACATTTGGGAAGTGTGGTAGTAGGCTGAATAATGAATGTTCCCCAAAATGTCCACGTCCAAGTCTCTGAAACCTGTGACTATATTACATTGGCAAAAGAGACATTGCAGAGGTGATGAAGTTAAGGAGCTTGAGCTGAAATGATGAACCTAGATTATCCAAGTGGGCCCCAAGTAACCACAAGAGTCCTTATTAGATGGAGGCAGTAGGGTCAGAGTCAGAGAAAGACTGGAGCCTGTGACCCTGCTGGCTTTGAGGATGGAGGAACCGCTTACCACCCAAAGGATGTAGGTGGCTTCCAGAAACCAGAAAGACAAGGGGATGCATTCTTTCTAGAGCTTCTAGAGGAAGCAACCTTGACTTCAGACTCCTGACCTCCAGAATGGTAAGATACTTCTTTCATTTTCAGACACCAAGTTTGCGGTCATTTGTTACCACAATAGGCATCTTATACAGTCAGAGAAACTCTCTGGGCTGTATACAGGACAGCCAATCAGGAAGATTCTGCTTAATTTTATCATCGAAAATAGAAATTTTCTGGGGTAGCAGCTCTTTGAAAAAAGGAAGGAAAAGTTAAAAACCAAGTTTCAGAAAGGAAACAAAGTATGCCCACAGGAACCATGATACTTTTTCTACCAGCAGAATGGAACGGGCTGGCAAACTGTCCCCTCCCCACTGCAGTTAGACTGGACAGTCCTGCCCCCTCCAGTCTCTGAAGCTACTACTCATGGCTCATGTTCTGACTTTATCTGGGGTTAATTCATAGAGGGTAACGAAGAATGACTGAGTGATGACACAGAGAGGTCACTATCACTGAAAGTTTTACTCTGTGCAGTTTCTGAGAGGAGGGGCGTGCTGCACCATGCAGGGCCACGCCAGGAAGCACCGCGGTCGGTCAGGAGGCACAGGGAGCCAAGGAGTGAACATGGCCCACAGCCTTTACAGTGGATCTATGGAAAGAAATGGGTGAGGCAGAGTAGGCAAGTTTGAGAGTGTAGGGTTAGAGAGTTTGTCCGTGGCCTCTAGGCTACAGGGATGGTGTCTAGCTGTTCAGCTCTGAGGAGAGGGGAACACTGTCTTGGTGTATGCTATGAAGGCGGTGGTTGGGGGCACGGGTGCGGAGTGGCTGGGGGCATGGGTGTGGAGTGGTTGGCTGTACGGCACGCAGTGGCTGGTTTGGATAGGAAAGGCATACTTGTAGGCATGGTGGTGTTGTCCCCAGGAGTTAGCTAGCTCTTGGAAGGCAGTCTCTCCCAGCCAGCAAGAACCTCATATGTCAAAGCCTCACACAAATATAGAAGACAAAAAACATGATGAATGAATACAACTCACAGAGTGTGGGATGGATTTCTGTCCTGATAACCACATATCCTCCTCTCATGGAGTACTTTCCCCCTTCAGGCCTTGGTGACTACAGTTGCTAGACTTGTTCGTTCTACCTCCCCAACCTGAGAAAATCCCAACTATCCCTGAGATCCTGGCACAAGGCACTTTCCTAACTAGCACATCCCCTCAGTCCTCTGCTCAGGTGGCATCTGCCCCAGCCTGCCCAAAGGAGCCCCGGAGAAGTTCCAGCCCTCACTGACCTCTCATCCCTGCACCATTTGGCTCTGAATGATGTATGACTTTGGGCAAAAGACTAACATGCCACAGTCTGATGTCTCCATTTGCAAAATGAGAATAAAAATTTCCAGCTACCTCACAAGACCTTGGAGAAGGTTAACTCAGACAGTGAAAAGCTCTTGTCTCTTCAAGTCCCTCGTAATCTTTCTAGGATGGCTCCTGCTACCTGAACCTCTCATGAAGGTCTGTGACTCAGGCTCAGGTGGCCAGAACCCTACCCTTCTCAGACATGGCCTCCATGCAGAGCACAGGCAGGGCGCTGCTTGACACCAGGTCCTTCTCAGGTAGGTCTCTGGCGGACATGCAACCCGGCCATACCAGCATGAGTGCTGACAAAGGGAACCTGGCTGAAGTTCACCAATGGGGCAGCCACCACCAGTGGGCAAGTCGTTCAACCCAGAAAATTAAGGAAACCTATGGCACAGAGCCTTAGAAAATCTCTCCCCTGAAATCTGAGGTTTATAGATGATAATTGGGAGATGATTAAGGAGGGGAAAAACCCAACAAAGAACATTCTAAAGCAGTAGGTCTTAACCTGGGTTCTATCGAACCCTAGGGGTTCGATGAGTCGGTCTCAGGGATTTGGAGAAGCCTCTGCCGCGGAGGCCAGAATAAAGTAATACCGTAATTTGTTGTGAGTTCATGCACTTTGTTGGTTTTGTTCTTTGAACAAGGTGATGTTCATGCATGGCTCATTTTGTGCACCAGTAAAAGAAACATATACCTATGTCTTGAATTTGGAAAAAAAAATCCTATTTTATTTATCACTAAAGAAGGGTTTGGTGAATGCGCATATGAAACTGGTGAGTTCGGTACCTCAAAAAGGTTAAGAACTACTGATCTAAAGTGACAAGAAAGGATCGATTACACTCAGGAGTCTGATGAGCGGGATTCTGTTGCTAAAGGGACTATGGAAGGAAGGCAAGATGTGAGTGCGCTCTTGCTGTGGGATTTGCTGTGGGACATGAGTGAGCCAGGACTACTAGGCCTTCCACTCATCCCTGTGGGTGGCCTTTTCCTGAGCGGCCACCGGGAGACTCCCTGCTGAAGGGCAGCACTAGAGACACCATTTTGCAACAAATATTATATTAAGCAGGATGATACACATGCTTTCTATTACACTGGGGAACAAAATTTTTGTTGCACCCACAAAAACACTTGTTCTTACCTAATTCAAGTGTGTTGATCTCAAATCTGACATTAGTTTTTCCCTGTAAGCTACAGTTTTTTTGCAATTCAAGATTTTAGGTTTTCATCTTATTGTAATATTTTCAACATACACTTTAACATAATGAAGTAGAATATCTTCTTGGGCATCATCTTTGTGAAAATATAATAATTTATATAATGCAGTAAATACACTAATACACTAAAAGATATGATTGCATCAGAATTTGTCTACAATTTCAAAATAGAACATATTAAAACACTTATTTTAATCATAAAATTTGTGCAAAACTTATTTAAATTTTATTCAGGCAAAAATTTGCATTTGTAGCTCTTGCGTTTATGTACTTGTTGAGGACAATCTCGTTTGATGTTCCAGCAGTAGTCTACTCATCACTAACAGCTCCAAGATTTTCAGGAAACTTATCAAGGTGACCGTTCAGGAAGTGAATCTTAACGTTCATGTTATATCCAATGTCACATAAAGCAAACAGCATCCTTTGAACCAGAAAAGTTCATAGCTCTCTGCTTATTTGTTGCCAAGAAAGTTCTTTGAAACTGCCACAAAAGACTGCCATGCTGCTTTCTCCTCCTTATTCATCTTCCTGACAAATTGAAGAATTCAGATATGAGGGTTCAAATTTGAGGTCCATCGAATTCACCTGCCTTTATCTTCTTGAAAGATAAGGCAGGAAAAGCAGAAATACTATGTTGAAAGCATTCACTTTCTCTATTCAAAGGTTCATTCACAATATTTTGCATCCCTACTTCCAGAGCTTCATGTTTTGGCCATTCCTTCTGTGTTCAGTGTTTCTCCCAAGCTCGGCTGTCCCACAAACACAGAAAGCAAGGATACTTTGTGAAACCTCTCTGTTGTCCTAGCAGGAAATTGACCATTTTAAGATCCACACAAATGATCCAGTTATGCTCCTCATACTTCAGAAAGTTGAGGACAATTTTTATATCATTATAATCTTCTCACAGATGAGTTGAATAACCAATTGGAACCGCTGCATAAACATTACTGTTGTGTAGGAGAACACATTTCAGACTCTGTTTAGAGCTGTCAAGAATAGCCACCATTCTGTTGGACTGTAAGTTGTAACACCTAGCTGGCTGAGAAGACTACTAATATCATGACAGCAAATAAAGTGTTTGTCTTTGGAAAAAAAAGTCCACAAAAATTTGTTCATGCTTCCTGAAATGGGATACTTTAGCTGACCGGTGAAGTACTTTCTTTTCTTGAAGTCTGGAGGGTAATAACTCAGCTGCTTTCTTTGATAGGCCCAAATCTCTTACTAAGTCATTCAATTTGGGTTGGCTAAACTGCTGAGGGGTTAATGACTGTTTGGCATCAAAAGAAGACCCTTAAGATTCTACAACCATTTCCTCATGCATCTTATCAAAATACACTTGATCACCATGTTCACTTTCTTCATCCTTAGAAGAAATCAAACCATTGAAAACTGGAACCAGGAGTGTCTCAGAGTGTGGGATAGATAGGTCGTATTGCTGAAGGAATATTAGTATATGTGATCATATACTGTTTTTTCTTGCCGATGCCTTTGTATGGATCAGACAGAAATAACAGTCATTGCTGTGGTCCTTAGGTTCACGCCAAACCATGGGAATACCAGAAGGCATTCCTTTGCGTTTTCCTTTTGTCCAGTCACAAAGCATTTCCTCACAATGATGACACACAATATGAGAAGCCCAATTCTTGTCTTGATCGCCAAGGGGAACTTGAAAATAGGTAATATATGCACGTGCCACAAATGATGAAATATTGCGCCTTTGACGTTGAAGTGTGTAATAGCCACATATATAACAGAAGGTGTCAGGACTATTCTTACATTTACGCCTACTCGAAGAAGCCATGATTCAATCTTAGAACAAAATAAGAGGGTTTTATTCAGATAATAGTTTTTTACATTTAAAAACAACTACAATTATATAAAACTGATGTTTGTAAAACATTAATTGACTTGTGGTTATGTTCAATCCAAAAGTCGTTGCCCTTTAATTCCAATTTAAAAACCAATGCATGCCATTAACTGTAACAAAAGGACATTAAAATTGCATAAAAACTAGAGCATGCACCAAAAAACGGGTTTCAGATTTGGAATCAGCGATGCAGAAGTATATAGAAAATATTCTAAAACCTCAAGCAACAGAAAATGGGGAAAAAATTGTTCCCCAGTGCAATAGATACATTTTATTTATATGTGCATTTTCATTTTTAGGGGAAAAAACCTCAGGTGCCTTACAATGTGTTGGATGCAAGGGTGTCGTGGAGACCTTCAACCCCTCATGTCGGCAGCAATGAAGACCAGTGTGAACCACTCCATTCCTTCCTGAAAACTTCCTCATTTCTTGAATATTGGTTGGAATACACTATCCTAAAACAATCATCTAATTTTATAGCTTTGATGATCATCTCTGAGCAGCAGCCCTTCAAGTCACTGCCATCCTCAACCCCTGCTGTGCCTATTGCCACTTGGAAACTTTGCTCTTAAACCCAACCAAAGCATATGACAGTTCTTTCTTTACTTTAACGTCCACAGTCTGTCCACATCTCTGGACCTTCAGGATCAAAGCTGAAGTCACTGAAGTCATTTTGACTTCTCTTTTTTTAGGTGACCACATAAATCAAAATTGACTGACATTTGCTCTACAAAAGATGTTTTTAGCCTGCGACCAGGGAAGCATCTGAAACTCCAAGCAAAGCTGTATTTTTCAGTGGAAGGGGAATTCTGTTTTCATTAGCTTCTCAAAAGGCTCATAACTCAGTGGTTCTTAACCTGGGTTCTATCGAACCCTAGGGGTTCGATGAGTCGTTCTCAGGGGTTCGGAGAAGCCTCTGCCGCGGAGGCCAGAATAAAGTAATACCATAATTTGTTGTGAGTTCATGCACTTTGTTGGTTTTGTTCTTTGAGCAAGGTGATGTTCATGCATGGCTCATTTTGTGCACCAGTAAAAAAACATATACCTATGTCTTGAATTTGGGGAAAAAAATCCTATTTTATTTATCACTAAAGAAGGGTTCGGTGAACGCCCATATGAAACTGGTGGGTTCGGTACCTCAAAAATGGTTAAGAACCACTGGGTTAATTAGTTGCTTATAGTGTGCGTTCTTATTTTCATCATCCTATGATTTTATCCATTCTTTGTATCTCCTGCACAAATTCTGGCCCACCCTTGTCACATGGCCACTGAATTATTATAATGGGTCCTTTTTTATTTTTATTTTTGTATTTCTCTGAAGTGAGAAGCAGGGAGGCAGAGAGACTCCCACACACTCCCCCATCAGGATCCACCCGGCATGCCCACTAAGGGGAGATGCTCTGCCCATCTGGGGCATTGCTCCATTGCAACCCGAGCTATTCTAGCGCCTGAGGTAGAGGCCATGGAGCCATCCTCAGGGACTGGAACAACTTTGCTCCAATGGAGCTCTGGCTGTGGGAGGGAAAGAAAGAGATAAAGAGAAAGGAGAGGGGGAAGGGTGGAGAAGCAGATGGTCGCTTCTCCTGTGTGCGCTGGCCAGGAATCGAACCCGGGACTTCCACATGCTGGCTGACGCTCAACCGCTGAGCCAACCAGCCAGGGCCATACTGGGTCCTTTCTTGGTCTCCCTGATACTGGTCCATTTCCTCCTCTAGTGTGTCCTACATATAAGTGACAGAATTATCTTTCCTTGGTTTATTCATGGAAAACAGCTTCTACTGCCCACAGGATCAAGTACCCAGTCTGGTACATGGCATATAGCTGCCACAGAAAATGCCACATTGCACTTAGCTTATGCAACCTCATTTCTCTGTTCACTTCCACACCCGAGTATAGAAAGGCTGACCTGGAGGAAGGCTGTGTGGATTGTGTGTGAATTCTGCCATGTATTTGTTGAGTAACCTTAGAGTCACATCTCTTTCCAAGACATCTATTATCTTAGCTAGGAAATGGGTGTATCTGCACCTGTCTGCCTCTCAGGTGTATCTGACAGACTGGCTTTGGTTCACTGAAGTGTTGTGAAAAATACAAAAGTGCGAAATCAACCAGAGGCCTGAGACTAACCTTCTCTGCCTGCCAGTACTGCTTTTGGTCTATTTTTTGCTGATCTGTGTTACTACTGCTTGGGATGCCTGCCTGAGTTCTTTCTGTAATTCAGATCTCATCCATATTTTTAGGCTTTTCACAGTCCCCATCCGGCTCCCCAACCCAATTTCTGTCTTCACAGAATATTGTGGGATTTATCCAGGCTTCCCCATTAAGTCCTTGATGGTCTACACAGCAATTCCTGCTCCTGGTATGTTATTCTGAGGGACCAGTACTTTCATGGCTGCACATTAAACTATGGCTACCATTCATTCCACACTGATTGTCAGAACAGTCCAATGAAGTAGGGGCTTTTCTAGTCTTCATTTTTCAAAAAAGGAAACTGAGGCTTAGCAAGCTGGGGCTCTGATCAAACCCAGGCAATCTCCAAAAGATCAAACTCTTTAATTCACCAAGTTACTCTGCCTCCCATCTTGGTAGATTTCTCAGCTTTGTCTTTTTAATAAGCTGTCCGTTTCCTTACGGGCAGATTTCACTTCTTTTGTATTCTATATACTCAGGCACTGCTAGAAGCACATTGTGTGCTACATAAATATTGTGTTTCAGAATGCCAGGTATATGAGAGGTACAATATGCTGTTCTTCAGTCATTTGCCCATGTCATCTGTCTCCCTCCTGTTGTTTTGGGTGTTTCCATGGAAAGTCCTTATACAGACCAAGAAAAGAACAAATTTTAAAATCTAAGTACATGGCCAGGGACAATAATGAAGAGAAGCAATTTTGTTTATAATCTCAAATCTTATGGTCAGATGCTAAATTTAAAATTTACAAATAAATCTGAGTACAACGTGTGAAGCTGGGATTATTAATAAGCATTTTTTAATAACTTTATTTTTTCTATGTAGAAGCTATGAGGGGCCGGTGACAGAATCTTAGCACATAAATTGCTGAGTCTTAAAGGAAAATAAAATTAACATTAACAGCATATTCTCATGACAAGTCTCATTAATTCTAAAAACAATGATTTTTGGAGCTCAAACCTCCAAGAGATGGTTGCATGTAATTCAGTAATGGCACTATGAGGCTTCCTCATTCCCCTTATAACCCGCAGTGCCCTCCAACACACAATATAAAAACATATGAAACATACAGGTACCAATGGCACCCCTATAAATAGCCAAAAATTTCTCTAGCTGGCTTACATATTAAGCTATACCAAAATATAAAATATAAGATATTTTAAAATGCACCATCCATTCTAGACTCACTATCTGCCTCACTGGAGGGGAGAAACAAGGGTTCTGGCAGAGCCAAACTAACAATCTCATGCACAAAAGATGCTCATTAAACTTCATCATCCTGTCTACTCTAATGATACTTTTACTTAATAAAAATTCCCCACGCAGTTGCAAGGGTATTAGGCAAGGTCTTTGGTTATGTATCAGAGGTCCGAGCTGTCACCGGCAAGCATGCAGTTCAGAGGTATGGTCCCTGGGGACGAAGCAAATACAGCTTTCACAGAAGACATGCAAAGAAAATCAATAACTGCAACTTGCTTTTCTGCTTAAGCATTTAAGAAAATAGGTAATCCTTTTAAATTAAACTGCAAAGAGCTAAATGTTGCAATTTCCAGAGTAAACTACAAGACAACAGAAAACAAGTATAAGGGATTTTTTAAGATCCTAAACAAGCTTCTTCCTTAATAGTTTCATACCTGGATAATGAAGAATATTATTTCTAAAAATAATTATTTTGTGATCTAGTACTTTTATCTGTAGAGATTAAGAAAATGATAACCAACCTTACATGTATCTATGCATCTGTAATACATGCACGGATATACAAAATATACAAACCTATTCATAAATATGAGAAAGGGAAAGATTATTTATTTATTTAGTGAAAGAGTCAAAGAGAGACAGATAGGGACAGACAGACTAGAAGGGAGAGAGATGAGAAGCATCAATTCTTGTTGTGGCACCTTAGTTGTTCATTGATTGCTTTCTCATATGTGCCTTGACTGGGGACCTTCAGCAGAGTGAGTGACCCCTTGCTTAAGCCAGTGACCTTGGGCTTAAGCCAGTGACCTTGGGCTTCAAGCCAGCAACCTTTGGGCTCAAGCCAGTGACTATGGGTCATGTCAATGATCCCACGCACAAGCCAGCAACTCTGTGCTCAAGCTGCTGAGCCTGTGCTCAATCTGGATGAACCCATGCTCAAGCCAGTGACCTCGGGATTTCAAACCTGGGTCCTCTGCATCCCAGTCTGACGTTCTATCCACTGTGCCACCGCCTGGTCAGGCAGGAAAGATTGTTTTTATATTTGCATTTATCCCCTTCAAAAATGATTCCTAAAAAATACTAGTATAAAACTCACTAACTTGAATCTGGCTCTCAAAAGCTAAATAATAATCACCTAACAGATCCTTTCACATGGACAGCTAGATGTTAATATTATATATAATCACAAATGACTGCTTTTGTTCATCATATTACTCACTTTAAATTTTACGGTCTGCCACTCCAAGTGTCCCTGAGATAGGCACAGTTACCATCCCCACCTGGACATGGGCAAACGGGTCAGGCCCCTGTCCACTTCTGAGGTTTGCACTTACTATATTCACTCTGTCTGAAATGTTCTTCTCCAGTGGTCCCTGGGAAGGGCAGTTACCACCCCCATCTTACATGGGGAACAGGCTCAGCAATGATGTGAAGGTAGGCATTCTCCTGCCTCCCTCCTGGCTATCTTGTTCCAGCTTTGGTGTCGCAACATGACTCAGTCTCAGACTTGGCTTTTACTCTGGGCACAATAGCTGGCTTACACCTGAGTCTGTGCCTCCAGAGGGAACAGAACATTTTTCTCTGTTGTTTAGTATTCTCTGTGACTGCTATGCCATGGCCATGCAATTAACATTTGTTGACTGAATGGATGGCTGCAGGATGTACAGGAAGTATCCAACTATGTGAGTAGCTTCCCAAATGGATCATTAGTACCTCTGAAACAATCTACCTTAATCATTTGTTTCCTCAGCACCTGCCCCATGCTAGCCACCCAATAAATATTTACTGGTAGACTGAGAGAATATCTTAGCCAAAGAACATTTCCTGATGTCCTCAAGTCTAGGCTCAAACATTGATTATATATCACTTTCCCAGTTAGAGCTGTCTACTGAAAGAATATGCCCTGTGCTGGCCAAAGGGCTGTTCTAGTCTGGCTTCTATATCTGTTTCTTACATGCTTTCCTCAGTTTCTGTAAGGTTTCTGAGTCTGAACGCTCAGGCTGAGATGGACTGTAGTAAATAAATCATAGCACCATTCAGTGAGGCCGCCTGGGGGCCCAGCATTCTCCTCGCATGGAGAGTCTCTTTCCCGGCACTGTAACCAGGGGTTTCCATTAAATTCCTTTAAGGTACAATGGCCTTTTGCTGAATATTAGTAAGAACTAGCTGAAAATAGTGACTACTTGTAAAAGAGAATTAACTTAAAAATAAACATCATAAAACCAGTGGGTCTTTTCCTTTGGACAAATAAAAAATCAGAATTAATTTTTATTATGGATATAAAAGAGTCTTTCTGGTCATACATTGTTCCTTTGTGAATGGCTCAAGGTTGTTCGCAACCTCAAAAAGTATTAAGCTAGTGATCACAACAGCAAAACTCATGTAATACTGATTATATATTAGCATTTCTACTTGAAGCTTCTGTGGAATTTTCTACATATTAACTCATTTAAACCTCACACAATATCACATAAATGAAAGAAACTCTGTGGGGCACATATTTGTCCTATGGCTCCAGATAATGATGTCCTAAGCACAGTTAGTGTCACAACAATAGAAATACCAGTGTCCAAACAGGGAAGGCGTTGCTTTTTCTCTCTTTCATTTTCCAGATAAGAACAAACGGTAGAGAACAGAGGTATTACTATCCTTCTTTTCCTCTTCCCCTTTGTGGCTAACGATTTACACTCTGCTCATGGGACCATACTTTCCTCTTAGTTTCTCTCAGCCCAGGTGACTCGATGATTTGACCATGGCAGGTAATGCATGAGTGGGTCATTGGAAAACTAGCCATGTCTTTCATTTAAGTACAAACCTATAGGTTCCAGAGTGGAGGACAAATAACACTGCATGAGACTCAGAAGGCTTTGGGCTGAATCCACAATCTGTGTTTCCCAAGTCAGACAACGGGCCCTTAGACTTAAACACGTGGTCGCTGTCCAGCGTGCGTGCTGCCCTGTGCCCTCACACACTAATCTGTGCAGTGTCAGACTGTACCACTTTGACAGAGCATTCTAGGCAATAGCCTCAGCCTGGTCAGACTGGGCATCTGAAAGGAACTTGAACACTTTACATGTGAAACCTGCACAGCACTGTGTTGACATCAGCTCATTTAGCCTTAAGCAAAATCACATGAACTGAATCCTTACAGGATTCACATCCCTAAAGTTCTTTCTGTGTTCTGGTCAGATCAAAGCACGATGTGTGAGATTTCAGATAGCATGGTCACATTTGCCTCTCCTCTCTGTCCACAGATTTTCTGTGAGGTGATTCACATTCCACTTAGATCAAAAATATAAAAAAAGAATGCCCTCCATAATCACAACCAGAAGCCTCCATTTCCCATGGACGGATTTACCCACACGGTGCTCTAGCCAGTGGACTCTCCCTGGTGGACTCAGGAGGTAGCAGCGCCATTCCTGAGCCCTTGCCGTTTCCCTGGCAAAGCTTAACTTCCTCATGGAAGCTGGGCTCTCTCTAAGGTGCCTAACTCCATCCCTGGAACATGGCCTGGCAAGTGGATTCCTGCCTTCACTCCATTCCTAATCCCAGTCATTGAGCTGCTGGCCAGCGGTAAGGAGAGATGGCAGAATGGAGGAGCCGGGCTTCAAGGGCAATGGAACAAAGGAGTATTTGGGAACAAGCCAACAGTTGTCGAAAGAATCACGGAGAAGGTGTGTGAGAGCTCAACAATGGGTAAGTCTTTGGACCCCACCCTTCCTTTAATTCAAAATTCATGGTTTTGGATTTTGTGGAAAAAACATACTCCAAAAGAATTAAGGACTTAAAAAAATACTTTTATCTCTGATATATTCAGCAAGTATGAATTAAGATATGACATCCATTTTTTCCTATTTTTTTAAAACGAATTTTTAAGACTCTCAGAAATTTATGGTTTTTAGCTGCAAAAAGGATAAAAACTAAGGTGTTTGTGGTTTATGACTGATGTAGAAACGATATGCTACAGGATTCTGGGCATCAGCAGTAAATCTGGGCCGGGACCCTGGGAATGCATCAAGAGGTGATCTGACACTCTCTGGGAACTCAAGCCTCAGTTATTGGATGCCCCGCGCAGGCCTCGTCGACAAGGAACAAAGTGGTGGCTGTGTGTAGGGAGAGAAGAGCTAAAACTTGTCACAACAAACCTGTTCATCCAGGAATCTCAAATGTGGCATATGGGAATCTCACTCACAAAACACTCCTGGAAGGTGTTGCAGCACTCTAAAGACAGACGGGGAAGTGAGGTAGAAGTCAGAGCATGAGGCAGAGGGGCCAGCGGGCCGGGGTATTTGTGAGACACCACCCAGCTGCTCTGTTACGGCTGCCAGTACACCCAGTGAATGAGGCCCCGAGGTGACCAACACGAAAACACCTGGGTGAAAAATCAGAGGGAATACACGCATAACAGTTCTCTCACATATTAACAAACCATGTTCTATAATACTTGATTCAAGCTGACCAATGTTCTCACGGAAAAACATTCTCCCCAAATAGCTTTTAATAACCAAGATGATTTCTGCCCAACGTATTTTTCTGAGAATGGTAAAACAAGCCCCTCTCAAGTAAGTAGTGTCTGCTATATTGAATACTTAAAGTTAAATAATTTCCTCCTCCTAAGTATTTCATAAAGCTATTTTTAAAACCTTATTTTAAAACACACATTAGCACTTCCAATTTATAGAAACATATCCCATACTTTCACTTATTTATAGAATAGCTCTTCCAAAATATGAAATCCACAAATATAACTAAATTTCTACTAGCCACAGGTAAAAAGTAAAAAAAAGATGAAGTGAACATTAATATTTTGTTTAGCCAAGTTTACCCAACATATGATCACTGCAACATCTAATATAAACAATGATTAATGATCATTTTATCCTTAAAAAAATGATTTATACATATATATAAATATAGTGAGTTTCTTATACTAAGTGTCTTTGAAATCTGGTGAGTACATTACTCTTTCAGCACATCCCCATCAGACGAGGTGGAATTCACCAAGAGCCACAGGTCCTTAGCAGTTCCCTACTCACAACACAGATAAAGACCATTTGAGCCTGACCAGGTGGTGGTGCAGTGGATAGAGTGTTGAACTGGGACATGGAGGATCCAGGTTTGAAACCTTGAGGTCACTGGCTTGAGCGCGGGCTCCTCTGGTTTGAGCAAGGCTCACCAGCTTGAGCCCAAGGTCGCTGGCTTGAGCAAGGGGTCACTTGCTCTTTGCTCTGCAGTACTCCCCCCATCCCCAGTCAAGGCACATATGAGAAAGCAATCAATGAATAATTAAGGTGCCGCAACAAGGAATAGATGCTTCTCATCTCTCTCCTTTCCATTCGTCTGTCCCTCTCTGTCTCTGTCACAAAAGAAAAAAAAAAAAAGACCATTTGAATATGAAGGAATTGAGTCATCCTCTTGTACTTTTTGAAAACCGATGGACCCTTTCTTGGCCCAGGGTTACTTTTAGTGCTTTAGGAAAAGGATAAATATATATATACCATATGATTTTTTAAAAAATAAGTCATCTTGACTAAAGGTCCTTCCAATTTCACTGTTTATAACAGTTCTGAGTATGAACTGGAAAAATCTTCAGACCAATACAAATAACTCCTAACTCCTAAAGCCCATGACTGCTACTTGGTTGGAGGAAAGTATAGTCAGTCCTTCTATTTCCCCAAAGCAAGAAAACATAACACCTTCAAGAGCCAAAAGCGCTCAGCTTGGCCCTGGCCAGGTAGCTCAGTTGGTCAAAATGTCCTCCCGATACACCAAGGTTGCAGGTTTGATCCCTGTTAGGACACATACAAGAATTAACCAATGAATGCATAAATAAGTGGAACAACAAACTGATGTTTCTCTTTCTCTCTTCGCCCTCTCTCTAAAATCAATCAATAAATAAAAAATTCAAAAGTGTTCATCTTGAAGTTGGCTAGAGTGCACCACCTGTGTAGCTTTCACTAGGAGGGTCAAGTCAAGCAGAAGCAGTCACAGGCTGCGTGCAATAATGAGTTTTACCAATTCCCAGGCAAGCCTGCCTGTCACCCTGCTGCGCTCCTGAAGTGGCAAATACTAAATCCGGACTCTGGTACTCTGCCCTGCTCTCACTCCGTCCCCCTGTTCATCTCTGACTGCTGGGCCAGGGGGATAGGGAGCTGCAGGGAGGTCTATAGAATCTCACTATAGGTGGCCACAAGGCAGGGCATCATCATCAAGCTTTTATAAAGGACAGAACAAGGTGCTTAGATGAAATAGGAGACATATGAAACTTGCTGGCTATATTAAGGTATTTTTAAATCCTACATTTCTTCTCAAGTTTTATCTCCCTAATAAAACACAGAAATTGAAAACTACGGGAAGAGGAGACCCAAAGACCCACCTACTACTGAGCTCCCAGAGATGCCTTATTCTTTTGACAAATAGCTTGTCCCCAAATGCCATTGCTTCTCTGCCTGCAACACAGCTCTCCACCCATTAGCCTTGTTGGAGTCCCTTATTGTGCTTGTATCTCCTCCGTCACTAAGTACTGCCACCCTCACCGCTGGCTAGTATCAACAGGAGCCCTCATGGAGGACATTTTACTGAGCTGACTTACAAACTAAACTGCTCACAGGGAGCAAGGCTGGTGTGACTCGAACAGCGCTGTGCAGCCTGGGCTCAGCTAAGCCTGTTTTCCAATCTGCACAATCAGGTCCGCACAGCTTATAGCTGTGAGGACTGGATGAGAAAATCATGTAAAGAGCTTATTGTTGTAGCTACATATTAAATATAAACTTTCTTTTTCATTACAATCACTGTTATGAGAGGTTAGGTCATTTTGTTAGTTTTAGAGGATCTCATCTCAAATGAAAAAGTAAAGCTCCAAACCCTGATTTGTCTGATTTCAAAATCCAGCTGAGAGAGAGAGAAACATGAATCTCTCTCTATGCTCAGCACCTATGTGGAAGTTAAAATATCTGGCAGACTAGTTTTTAAGCTAATCTATAATAATGCACAGCTGGGAACTCTTGGAGAACTAACCTCTCTGAGCGTATTTTTTCATCTGGATAATGGGACTGTTAATAATAGTACATACTCCATAGGGTCATTAGGAGCATGAAATATAAATAACAGTTTCTTTCCATAGAGATATTTTTTAAATGTAGTATAGTAACATTTAAAAATGTCAGAGAACACAGGGGACCTTGGATATAAAACTATCGATAAGCTTAGTTGCTTTCCTTATCAGCTGATCACACCATAAAGTACATAAAAATGTCTGATCACTATGTTGTACACCTGAAACTAATATTATATTGCATGTCAACTGCAATTGAAAATGAAATAAAAAAAAAGTTCATATAACCTGCTGGTCAATGCCAAAGATAACCACGGACAGTCTTTGTGGAAGGAGGGCCGATTCCTGTGCTCTGCCCAGGGTTCTGAAGGGGCAGCTCACATGCTAATTGAAAAATGAATGAGGAATGGTATGAGTACATCTTCCGCCTCCTCCTGCTTCAGCACTCCCATTCACATGCTAAGCTGTTCTCCAACCTATTCAGATGGGAACTGCATTACATAAGAGTCAATAATCTTTATGGTAACTCTGCAGTGGAAGTGTCATTCGTTGTAATGAACACTGATCATAAGTTAAGCCCCTAGCTACTCTCTCTGTTATTTTTCATTACACTGTTCCTTGCTCTGTTATATTTCAGGAGTACTGAGGGAATTCAGCCAACTATGTTCACTAGTCAGCACTTCGTTACTCAGATTAGATTCTGCTAAGAAACAACGAAGCAATTTGCAAACACACTGAATCTTAAGGAAATGCATCGGACGCTGGTTTCGTGTTCTCCTCTACCAATGCCAGCAGGCACCCTGCCTTCCCCTGGCTATCTGTCTTCTTAATTTGCTATTTTTCTCTCTATTTATCTTCCCCTCAACTCACAGTATGGTTCTCCAGGCCCAAATCCGAAAGAGTATTAACAATGCGTTTCTGGTTATTTTTCCCTTCAGTAAAAGACTCTGTTCATTTCAACGCCCAGAATAATATTTCCAAAATTGTCATTACCTCTCACACAGCTCTTCCTTGCAAACGCCACTCTGCTTACATTACAGCCACACCCTCTCCAGCTGCCATGAAGGGTACTAACTCCAAAAGACATACCAATGACAAAAAGATGAATTCTTTCATTTTTTGAAAAACCCCAATGTGAAAAATTCATTTTGCATGTTGTATTATTAAGGCTGAGAGTGCAATTTCTATAGCCTCTGTGCTTCAAGTGCTTGGAATGAATGGCTTGTAAGTAGGTTGTGAGTCCTGTGAGAGATCACGTCACCGCCACACTGCAGGTCACCTGTGAGAGACCACGTCACCGCCACACTGCAGCACAAAGGCTCAGAGACTACATGGGCTGGATGTATGGCCACCAGTATTTGAAAGCTTTCACACTGTTACTGGGACTGAGGCTGCCATCCCCTCATCCCATCTGAGAGTGGACAGCATTACTTTTCATTAAGGCTCTGAGCTCTGGTCCTTTTTGCTATGTTGCCAGAGAACGATTTAAAATATTATAAATAAGGAAATGACACCTACAGACGTCAAAGATCTGGGCTTGCCGCCCTGGGTGTCATTTTCGTGAATCCTTGGCTGGGAACGCTCCCTTTTCAGAGAAATCTAGTTTGATGAACTGAAATGCATTTTGACAGGCAGGCTGCAGTAATGCTATGCTTTCTGTTGCTGTACTTCTCTCCTGATGCACATCAGAGAAAAGCTGAGAAGACACTGCGTGCGGAAGACTATTGGTGGACAGGAAGACCACATGTTTGTAATTATATATAAGACAACCTCATACCAGGTGATAGTTCTTGGGAATTTTGTAGTTGTGGGGAGGGTGCACATAGAATTAAGTCCGGGAAAAGAAAAAAGAACGAATTTAAACAAAGGCAAAGAAGGGCAACTCCTTTAAAGCTGAGATGAGCCATAGGCACCCTCCCATTATGAACATGAACAGAATTGGTAGACCCAAACGTCCTGCACTTAAGGGAAATAGACATGTTGAGTAGTTATTTCATCAAAATCTCAATCTGAAATTAGATGTAACACAGAAAAAGTCGATAGACAAAGGCGTCACAAACTTTTAGCAGATATTAAGTGAAGAAACAGCATTTAACAAGAACTATACACACCAAAAAGAAAGCTCCCTAAAATGGTACAATAGATTTATTGCATATTCAAAAGGAATCACAACAGACTATATCACTATACAGAACCAGAGGCAGGAACTGTTAACCTGTCTGAGCCTCATCTTACTCACGTAGAAAATGGGCATTCTCACCCCACCACCTAAAGAGAGTGGTTATAAGGCTTAAATGTCACATACTTAGCAAATCTTGTGCACAAGGTTCACGGCTGTTGCCCAAATACTCCACTCAAAGCACATCTATCTATTATGAAAAAAGTGAACAATGAATGGCAAGACACTATGGGAAGGTTTAAATAAAAATATCATATGTGGTATCACCCATGTAGTTTAAAAAATATGTTCTATGCATCCTGCAGGCAAAGAAGCATCTATTTGGCTTATGTAACAGAGCACACCGTGTTCACTTCAGTCTTATCAATTTGATTCCCATTTTGAGTCTTCACTAGTGACATGGGACACTATCAGTACCCCTCTGTACAGCAACATGAATAATGGCTGTCACTAAGAGTGAACCAACTTTGCCTTTTCTTCAGGTAGGTAAGGCTTAAACTCATCATACAGGTATTTTTTAAAAAACAGCAAACGACCAATGAAAACAGAGAAGGCAAACCCATTGCCCGCTTCCATCAGTACACACTACTTTGCCGAGGTGCCTCAAGGAACTACACTGTGTGCTTCTTTCCTTCAACAAGAGGTGGCTGCCCAGCCCTCTGTCCAAACATACAGCAGAATCAAATCAACTCTGAAAGAATACTGACCTCTGGTATATGGGCATTTGTACATGTACAGAAAAGGGACATTTCTTAGCTAAATTTATAGAGAACTTTAGCACTAATTTGAACTATATCTTCCTTCATTTTTAACTTAAGTTTCATTTTTATTTATTTTTTAAAAAGATTTTATTTATTGATTTTTACTGAAAGAGGAGAGAGAGGGACAGGGAGGGAGAACTATCAACTCATAGTTGCTTCACTTTAGTTTGTTGACTGATTGATTTTTGTATGTGCCTTGACCTAGCAAGCCCAGGGTTTCGCACTGGCAACCTCAGTGTTCTAGGTCTACATTGTATCCACTGTACCACCACAGGCCAGGCACCAATTTTATTATTTTTTTTCTTCTTTTCCAAGTGAGAGGAGGGGAGATAGGCAGACTCTCGCGTATGCCCCAAATGGGATCCACTCAGCAATCCCTATCTGGGGCTGATGCTCTGCTCCTCTGGGGCCATGCTGGCAACTCAACTACTTTTAGCTCCTGATACGGAGGCTCCATGGAACCATCCTCAGCACAAGGGGCCAATGCACTCAAAACAGTAGAGCCATGGCTATGGGAGAAGAGGGAAGAAGGGTCAAGAAGCAGATGATCACTTCTCCTGTGTTCCCTGACCAGAATCGAACATAGGACATCCACATGCCGGGCCAATGCTCTACCACCGAGCCAATCTGCCAGGGCCACCAAATTTTATTTTTAAAGAAATAGAAACATACTTCAATTCATTTATAAACCCAGATGTCTTCTATTTTAACATAACTTTACTAGTATCTTGGTCAATTTCTTTCATCCAAAGTATTTTTTAAGCAATAATGATAACTTATAATTTTTTATTTAGGTATATAATTTTAAACAAAAAGTATAGCTTTAGTATTTACCACATAATCATAAACAAAATTATTGACAAGATATCTATGAATTCCTAGCGTACTTCATAATTAATGTAAACATTTCTTTGTTGAAGACAGATTGCTTCCAATATTCCACTTTAAAGGAAAGCAACTTCAGCACTGTGGCTTTGGGCAAATCATTTAACCTATCGCTTCTGTTTTCCCATGAGGGAAAAAAGAAACACAAATAAATGATATTAACCAGCATCATTAGACTTTTGTGAAAGTTTAAAAAGATAATTTAAAGTACTTTCGCACAAAAATGCAAGACGCCATTGATGTAAATAGTGAATAACACATACTATTGAATTTTCTTAAAATGAAGCATATCTGCATATTAGTCAGAAACACATGAGGAAGTAGAGATGGTGAGCCAGTCTTCCATGTACCAAGGAGAATCCTTTGGGAGCTGACAAGTAGTGGGAGGAAGTGACTTGCCCCTACAGAGGAGGAACTTGGTATGCCCTAAGATCTCAGAAGAGGCCAGGCCAACTTCCATCTTCCTGTAACTTCCACCAGGGGAGTTACAGGTATGGTCACAAGAATGCTATAAAACATGGCCTCAAACACTGCAGTGATTTTTTTTTTTCTTTTTGAAATGACTGGGATGACAAGGTTCACCAAACCATACAGGTTTCAAGTGCAAAATTCAATGTAACACCACCTACATACAGCACAGTGCACCCTCTGCCCTGAGCTAAGTCTCTTTCCGTTCCCATTCCCCCTCCATTTGCCCTCTGCTCCCTACCTCCACACCACCCCCCCATTCCCTCTGGCTCTTAAGCCCCTGTTGTCTGAGTCTATGTGTTATGTATATAATGTTTTTGGCTAACCCATTCACCTTCTTTCATCCAGTCCCTTTGCCCTCCTGAACCCACCCAATCACGTCAGCAATGTATTTTATATATGCACACTCAAAGTAACAATTTAAGACAACACCAGTAACAATAGAAAAGGCAACATAATAATTTATGGATTACACAGTGGCTCCCAACCAGACACAATTCTGCCCTCCAACAGAGGCCACCTGGCAACATTTGTCCACCTCTGGGTGGGCTACTGCCATCTAGTGGTGACAGGCCAAGGATGCTGCTAAACATCCTCTGACAAATAGGACAGTCTCCAACAACGAAGAACTGTCTGGCCCAAAGGTCAGTAGTGTTGTGGTTGAAAAATCCTGGTGTAAACAAAACTCACAAGTGAAATTAATCTTGAATATTAAAGCTCGGGATACATGGGTCTGCTTCCCTCACCTCACCTCAGCCCCCCTTGATACTACATCTGCTTCAAGCTATGTTTCTTTTTTTTTTTTTTTTTTTTTTACAAGGACAAAGAGAGAGTCAGAGAGAGGGATAGGTAGAGACAGACAGACAGGAACAGAAAGATGTGAGAAGCATCAATCATTAGTTTTTTGTTGCCGTCACAACACCTTAGTTGTTCATTGATTGCTTTCTCACACGTGCCTTGACCCCAGGCCTTCAGCAGACCAAGCAACCCCTTGCTGGAGCCAGCGACCTTGGGTCCAAGCTGACAAGCTTTGGCTCAAGCCAGATGGGCCCGCACTCAAGCTGGCGAGCTCGGGGACTCAAACCTGGGTCTTCCGCATCCTAGTCCGATGCTCTATCCACTGAGCCACTGCCTGGTCAGGCTCAAGCTATGTTTCTTAAAGGTGTTCTATGAGATGAGTGACACAACATTTACATTTTAATTACTATGTATGTATTTTTCTCAATTGCAAGTGATGCCAACTTATTGTTTAGAATACTGCAACACAGTTTCTTTTAAAAATAAATTTAAGGCTATAAATTGCTATCAGGAAAGTATGAAATCCTATAACAATGCAGGGGTTATCTGCACATGGCAAAGCCACTCTCCACAAGCAGTGTTTCTGCACTTATTCCCTTCTTGAGCAATTTAACAGGTTCAGTCTGAGGCTGAGGATGACATGGAGTGAGTAAAATTCTCCAAGTCACAAAACAAAAAGAAAAGCAGAGATCCACTAGTTCCAAGGTTTTCTTTTCTCTGAAGGGAGCTGTGTAATAACATTCAAGAATTTTAGAACCACAGAATTAGGGCAGCATTCCAAGGATGGCAACCGATCAGGACTGTGTCTACAGCAGCAGTGGGTAGGTTTCCAGAAAGCCCTCAGTGGAAATTTTAGTTGGGGGGAAAATAGATTGTTCTGGATGTTTGGATTTACTGAAAAAGGCTGTTTGGTAAAGCAAGGCTAGAGACGGTTTACACACATACCAAGTACGCCTGACCTGTGGTGGCGCAGTGGATAGAGCGTCAACCCAGAATGCTGAGGTCGCCAGTTTGAAACCACGGGCTTGCCTGGTCAAGGCACATATGAGAAGCAACCTCTACTATAAGTTGATGCTTCCCAACCCCCCACCCCAGTTCTCTAAAATCAAGAAATAAAAAAATCTAAAATAAAAAAAGAATAAAATTAGCACTCGTAAAATAGATATGAAACGAAAGAGATCAGTGGCAGAATTTAAGGAGACGTGTATATTGAATAGCTCCCTAAGATTAGTCTAAATCTATAGAGCACCACTCTTATAAATAACCACGGCTCAGGCTCACAGTTCAGGATTCCTGACTTAGAGCTCTCCTTGGATTATCTGAAGGAAACACTACCCCAGAAAGTCATGAGAAGCACAGATAGTTGCAAATTTCTGGGTTCGGAACCCTTGCAGGAGACCTGCAGCATTCTGCCAGGTGTTTTAATAGAATGTCAATCCATATATATAACTCAGCAAACTGAATTTCTAAGTATGAAATTAGGATAGAATTGCAAATTGACCTGCAATTTGAGCTTGAAAAAAAAACCTGAAAATTAACACTCATCAGGCAAGTCAAAAGAAAGTACATTAAAACATAATCTTTATATAATCCATCTTCAATTGCTAGGGATTCAAGGAACTAAAATTCAATGGATATTAACACAAAATGTCAAGAGACTTAGACCATAGGAACGTGGACAGAGATATTAAGGCGCTTCATGTAAAGCCATTCATGCTAGAAATAATTGTATTAAAGAACTGAGAGCATCGAGTCTCTGCTTCAGTCACCTCCTCACCCTCTGGCTCAGGGGACTAAGCATATGCAGGTGGCCACATTTTAGGTGTTTTTCTTTTTTTTAAATTACATTTCAAGTATGTGCAGTCTTTTTTGAATCAATTACACATACATTAGCCTGTCTATAAAACAAAAACTTCTCACCTTCTCATCCTTACACAGTTTATTATTTTCTATGCTCTTGAGGTTACTTGCTGCTACTAGATCAGTGTACCAGAAATAGAATACACCGATGTATGTACCACTGGCAACTTTCCCAACTCGATGTTCAATGCCATCATGTTGGCTGTTTGAAATTGGCCATCGTAGGCAACTGGAAAACACTACAAACTATGGCTTGATATATGGTATTGTTGAATACCTAGACTTATGTGTTAGTAAAGCAGGTAAAATTTAAAAGGATGTTAGCATATGGCCACTGCATTGTGTCCAAAACAAAAACATTTAGGAAATATTGCCATATTGAAAACCGTGCGTGGAGGCATGAGCAGCGCCCACAGAACCACTCACGCAGCATCTGGGGACGGACTTAGCCCTGACGAGCTGGGGTGTGGGCACCACTGTGCTGCCCATCTCTTCCCTTTTTGGTCCAACTGGCCTGCTCCCTTCCCTTCCACCTCCACAGGCTGCCCATGGCTCAGTATTCATTGGAAATCTTGTCCCTCCTCTGCAGAGCCTACTCTAGTCATGCCCACTATTTCCCTGCTGCTCCTTCCATTGAACTCCAACTTTCCAGTCTGCTGGGTGGTCTTCAGCCTTTCTCCACCCTACCATACCTGGGGCTACGATACCCTCCTGTCACTTAAACTGGGTGGTGCCTGCGACCCTGGCGGAGGGAGGGCTCCCATGTAGTTTGAAAGAGCTCCCTCCCACTGTACTGTACCCTCCCCTTACTCAGCTGATATGATACCCAGCCTTCTTTCACTTCACTGTCCTGAAATACCTGTTTTGTTGGCATGTACTCCTCAATTAGGTGGAGATTCTAAAGGCAGAGCCCGGCTCTTATTAATCTCTGTCCACACAGCCTGGTCCCATAGACACAAAGTATACTTAACGCATAATTGTTTGTGGGCTGATTGATTAAAAGAAGCTCAGACTTACTCCCTTCAGAGGTTCTTAAGGAGAAATATACCATAGAACCAAAGGATGCAGCTGGTTTCCTAGTTAATATTAGCCACTTGGCAATTCTTAATTAAGAACTCTAAAATAAAGACCACCTTTCTACCATGTGAAGTAGGTATCACCTTCATTAGTATTTAAGAGCCATTACCAGTACTTCATTCTGACGCCCCTTTCTGTGCCCTGCCAGATGGAAACATTAGTTGCACTGTATTTATTAATACACAAAGACAAGTGCAGGAGCTTGGGGAAATTCAGGCAGAATTAGTCAGTTGTACTACTGGCTTTATATATACACTGAAGGAAGCCTTCTATCGCCCTGCTTCTCAGAGGACACGGATGAGGTTTGATGCAGAAAGCAAGCTCTCTCTCCTGGTGTATACCTGCGAAGAGCTTCTGTCTCCTGGGGGTCCAGTGTGTCCCAACCCCCCCAAGCCTGCTGTCTGCTTGCTATCATGATGCCCCAGGATGCAATACCGAATGCCTGCCTGTCCGGGCCTCATGTGCTCTTAGGATGGGTGTGATGTAGATTTTTAAACTGGAAAATATCTCAAAAGAGAAAAAGTAATGTCCATTTCAAGATGGTCACAGTCACTGGAGGCATCAGTGAGCCTGTGCGAGCAGGTGCCCAGAGCGTACTCAGTGGGAAGCAGGTGGCACTTTTTCTAGCTCTGCAGATGAGCCTGCCTGGTGAACTGGCCAGTGTTTCCTTCTTCAAGGCCTGGGAAAGGGGGATCACAGTGACTTTTCCTTTTAATTACATGAGGAACAGGTGATGTCAGGCAATCTGTTACTGGATTGCAGCGGCATGACAAAAATACGGGTTCCATACAGGATCTGTGAGGTCTGAGGAACAGGGCCCAACCTCACCTGGCTTCTGTGAAGACTGAGTGAGGTAACTAACAGCAGAGTCCCGAGAACAGAGCTGAGCACAGAGCCTCACACATAGTAACCGTTCAAGAAATGTTACTATTAATACCACTCACACCACCAGCAATCAACTTCTCCACTTCACGTTGCTTGACTAATCACTAACGTAAAATAAAGTTCACTTTCTGGTTTTCCACAAACTCCACTCAGAGGTCAGACGGGCAACACTTGAAGGACGTTTTTCTCTGCACTGGAGGGAGACTAGCAGCGGGCGACAGGACGCCCAGAAGGAAGAGGGATTTTTCCCAGTAGCTCTGACACACACAGAGTGCTTCATTAGCCTGTCTATTACAAACCACTTAAGAGACATATTTATCGACAGCAATCTGCCAATTGATTAAACGTCTCAATATGTGAAGCTGACTTTACATTAATTAGCACTTTGGAGAACAGGAGCCTAGAAGTTAGAATGCAGAGCTTTGGAAATCCTGGCAATGGTGCTATTTGCTTTATAACCTATAAAGTATCAACACATTACAAAATCAGTTAGTAATCTTCCTCTGACTCAGAACACATTAGGCACACACACATATTAGCACACTTACATTCTCACATTTCACAATAGATTTCATTTCCATTATAATCAACCCATTTATGTTTTGTACATAATTCTTAGTTTTATTTTCCCAATGTAAACCTTAAAAACTTCACTGAATACATAATTTACCTCCCTCTAAATAAGCTAAGCTTCAGTTTTCACTTATTGATTAGAATAAACTGATCGCAAGGAAGTTTTATGTTTTTTTACTTTATGTTATAAAATTTTGTGCATTTAAGAAACAGCTGCAGGAGACAGGCAGGAAAGGCGCTGTTGGCAGCATGCCATGCATTTCTTCTTAACAAATATGAGCAATTATTTCATACGACATGTATGATTTTCACTTTGGAGTTGTTTTTAGAGGAAATGTGGATTTTTAGGGGAAAAGAAAACAAAGGGGCTAGGAGTCCTGCAGTTAGCTTAAAATGAGAGCCTTGAGTAGTCTATTTTATAACTAAGTTTTCATTTTTTTTTTTATTAATTCTTACTTTTTACTACCTGGAATTTAATGTTTGAATTTCCAAACAATCTAAAATACGTCTTCCCAAAAGAATAAAGACTATTTCTTCCTCAGCTATGGAAAAAGGTCCATGGAAACAGAATTTTATTTTACAGCTTCTCTTGTGTTCAGGTCATTCTCACTTCTCAGGAGTTCCATTCTCCACACCTTCACTCTTGGCCACAATGTTACTAACAGTGCAATCATGAAGCTATAGTGTGTCCCTCTGCCCAGCCGCACAGGGTTCTTCTGGGGACTGGCCAGACATGAAGAGCTCCCCAAAGCTCCACGTGCACAGGGACCACTGGGGAACCTGTGCACGTGCGAATTCTAATTCAGTGGTTCTAAGGAGTTACCAGGCAATGACCATGCTGCTGGTTCAGGAGACTATACTTGAGGTCATAGCGTCAGAGGATCCCAACATCATTTTAATTAACAAAGGTTTGCCACTAGAGCCACCGGCAAAAGAATGATCTAGAAACACTGAATCCTCTGTGTGTTGTGACACAAAATATTCAATAATAAAAATATACAGAAGGGCTCTATGAGTACTTATGTGTCTGCAGTGATCACATTAAGTTATTTCAATTTTATTCCACCCACCATCATGCGTGCACCAGACTGCTCCTTGTGTTAGGTTACCAGGTCTTTGAGTCACATAGAAGATCTGGATTCCAATCCCATTGTAACAGTCACTGATGTGTGAACTTGGGGAAGTTACTTAATCTGAGTCTGGATTTCTTCATCTGTATAATGAGGACAGTATGAATATCACAATGGTACAAGGGTACTAACAGAACCTTCATCTTAAGATTGTTGTATTAAATGAGGTTGTATCTGTTTAGTTAACACATTGTAATTACTCAGTAGAACAATTGTAGTTACTGAAGCAGCCTCTGACCTCAGGTAGCTCAGCTGATATTTTAAAATTTTATCTTATCCTTAAAGGGGAAATATATTTTTTGTTGGTTTTCCCCCCCATTATGGTAACAAAATCATTGGGATAAACTTTAAAATCACTGGTAGTGATTTCACCCATTAAAAGTAAAAAGCATATTTTAAAAATTAGGACCTAAACTTACCTTCTTTAAACATCTTATTTTACAAATGAGAAATTGGGGCTTGTTTGGGACATATGAGTTGGCCAAGGTAACAGAGGTGGTCAGTGGCAGAAATATGCTGGAAGTCCCGCTGAGGCTCTTTTCAGACTGACTGTGTCACTACACCAAAGTCACACAGAAGTTTCAGACAAAGCTGATGGTGTCCAGAGACCCACCTGATTAAACCACTGATGTTATAGTATAGTTTTTTGATGTTCAAAAACCAGGGGGTGCAAAGCTGTAATTCTTGTGTCCATTCATAAAAGGATGAACCCAGTAGGTAACACAGCTCTTGGCCTGTATTAGCTTGGTTCTTATATTTCATCTCTGTGGAAGTTGCTGGGTGAGGTGTCTCAAAGCCATACAGATGCTGCCATTCTCAGCTGGGAACTGCACCCTGACAGTGGGGCCCATGTCTTCCTCACGATGATAAAATATAGTGACTGGCACTCTATTAACACCCAGCAAGTTACTGTGGACCAGTTACTGAGTGAACGGGTGTGTCACTAAATAAATGCAGAACTCCTAAACAAATCCAGATGTTCATGACAGAGGCTTGGCCCCGACCTTCCTCACCCCTTCCACTCTCCTCCTGTGCCCAGTGGGGCTCGGCCACAGCACAGCTTCCCTCAAGCAGAACCAGGGCACATGGGAGGCGCTGAGTCTCCTGAAACACAGAGGGCTTTCCCTCCGGCTCATGACAGGAAGCGCTGAAGTCACCGAATTGCTGCATGGTAAGAATAAAAGTGATCAAGAGGAAGTTGGGGAAAAAAAAGAGAGAAATGATATATAATAAGAAAAATTCTCTAAACTTCCCAGTTGTCTTATCTTGCACATGTACCTTGGCAGCAAGAAAAAGTATCAGATTTAACCAAAGTATAATTGGAAAAAAATTTTCTAAACTTTTAAAATAGCCCCATAACAGAGCTGTTTCCTCAGCTACAGCCTGCTTTACATGGAACACTGCAGTTTATCTTTGAATATTATTATTGTTTTTATTTTGGAAGACTTTTTAATTCAAAAATTGAATTTAATGGGGTGACACTGATCAATAAGAGTGCATAGGTTTTGCCTGACCAGGAGATGGTGCAGTGGATAGAATGTCGACCTGGGACACTGAGGTCCCAGGTTTGAAACCCTGAGGTTGCTGGCTTGAGCGTGGGCTCATTAGCTTGAACATGGGGTTATCAGCTTCAGCATGGGATCATAGACACGACTCCATGGTCACTGGCTTGAGCCCACAGGTCTCTGGCTTGAAACCCAAGGTCACTGGCTTGAAACCAAGGGGTCACTGGCTCAGCTTGAGCCCCCCAGTATGAGAAAGTAATCAACAAACAACTAAAGTGCTACAACTATGAGTTTATGCTTCTTATTTCTCTCCCTTCCTGTCTCTCTCCTTCTTGCTTTAAAAAATGAGTCCATAGGTTTCAGGTGAACATCTCTATAACATTTGAACTGTTGATCTTGTTGTGTGCCTATCACCCAAAGTCAAATAATTTTCTGTTGCTGTGTATTTGTCCCTCCTGACTCCACTACTTTCGCTCTCCTCCCCTGGGTAACCACTTCACTTTTATCTGTGTCTATGAGCCTTATATCCCACCCATGTGTGAAATCATATAGTTGTCATAAAAGGCAGTATGTCATCATTTTTTATGACTGAGTATAATTCCATTGTATATATGTACCACATCTTCTTTATCCAGTCCTCTATCGAGGAACACTTTGGTTGTTTCCATGTATTGGCCACTGTGAATAATGCTGTAATGAACATGGAGTGCATTATGTCTTTGTGTACTAGTGTTTTCGAGTTCTTTGGGTAGATACCCTGTAGAGGGGTTGCTGGGTAGAATTATTTGGGTAAAACATGGTAGAATTATTCTTAATTTTTGGAGGAACCACCATACTTTCTTCCACAATGGCCATACCAGTTTAATTCCCAACAGCAGTTAATAAGGGTTCCTTTCCTCCACAGCCTCTCCAACACTTGTTATTATTTGTCTTGTTGATAACAGCTAATCTAACAGGTGTGAGGTGGTATCTCACTGTAGTTTTGATTTCCATACCTCTAATAGCTAGTGAAGACGAGCATCTTTTCATGTATCTATTGGCCATTTGTATGTCTTCTTGGGAGAAGTGTCTGTTTAAGTCCTCTCCCCATTTTTTAATTGGGTTGTTTGTTTGTTGCTGAGCTCTGTGAGTTCCTTATATATTCTGGATATTAATCCCTTACTGGAGTTGTTGTTTCTGAATATCATCTTCAATTTGATTGGTTATCTTTTTGTTTTGTTGTTGGTTTCTTGGCTGTGCAGAAGCTTTTTAGTTTGGTATAGTCCCATTCACTTATTTTTGCCTTTACTTCCCTTGCCTTTGGAGTCAAATTCATAAAATGTTCTCTACGATCAAGGTCCATAACTTTAGTACCTATGTTTTCTTCTATGTAATTTATTGTTCCAGATCTTATACTTAGGTGCTTGATCCATTTTGAATTAAGTTTTGTTCATGGGGACAGATTGCAGTCAAGTTGCATTTCTTTTGCATGTGGCTTTCCAATTTTCCCAGCACTGTTTATTGAAGAGGCTTTCTCCATTTTGTGTTTTTAGCTTCTTTGTCAAAGACTACTTGTCCATATATAAGTGGTTTAATTTCTGGGCTCTTGATCCTATTCCATTGGTCTGTAGGTCTGTTTTTTTTTGCCAATACTATGTTGTTTTGATTCTTATGGCTCTGTAGTATAATCTGAAGTCAGGTAGTGTGACACCTGTGGTCTCACTCTTTTTTCTCAGGATTGCTTTGAATATTTGGGGTCTTTTATGATTCCATACAAATCTGGTGATTTTTGTTCTATTTCTTTAAAAAACGACACTAGGATTTTAATGAGGATTGCATTAGGTGTTTGGTAGAATTCACTAGTGTAGCCATCTGGCCCTGGCCTTTTATTTTGGGGAAGGTTTTCGATAGTTGTTTCTATTTCCTCCCTGCATATATATGGTTCTATTTAGGTTTTCCACTTCTTTGTGACTTGAACTAGGAAGATTATATACTTCTTGGAACTTATCTATTTCTTCTATATTGTTGAATTTGGTGGCATATAATCTTTCAGAGCACTCTCATATAATCTTTTGCATATCTATAATATCCTCTTTCATTTCTGATTTTGAGTCATTTCTCTCTTTTCCTTAGTGAGTATAGGCAGGGGTTTGTCAATTTTAGTGATCTTTTCAAAGAACCAGCGCTTTTTTGTTTAACTTTTGTTGTTGTTAATTTTTTCTGTAGTTCTTTTGTTCTCTATTTCACTTAGTTCTACTCTAATTTCCACTATTTTCTTTCTTCTGCTGTCCTTAGGTTACCTTTGTTCTTCTTTTTCTAGTTCTTTCTGGTGTAATGTTAGGTTGTTTACTTGGAATATCTCTTGTTTCTTGATATGTCTGTAATGATATAAACTTCTCTCTTATTATGGCTTTTGCTGAATTCCAGAAGTTTTGATATGTTGTGTGTCATTCTTGTCTGTTTATATATTTTGATCTCTACTTTTATTTCTTCTTTGACCCATACTTTTTTTTGGAAGTATGTTGTTTAATTTTCACATTTTTGTGGGTTTCTTTACTTTCTTTTTGCAACTGAATTCAAATTTCAAAGCCTTATGGTCAGAGTATATGCTTGATATTACTTTTAATCCTCTTGAATTTGTTGAGGTTAGTTTTATGGCCCAACTTATGGTCTATCCTTTAGAATGTTTCACATGCACTGGAAAAGAATATATAATCTGATGTTCTGGGATGAAATATTCTGTAAATGTCTATTATGTCCATTTGGCATAGGGTGTTGTTTAAGGCTATTTCTTTATTGATTTTCTGTTTGGATGGAGTTTTCAATGGTGTGTCAAGACTCCAAATATGACTGTGTTTTTGTCTATGTCTCATTTTTGTTCTGTTAGTAGATGTCTTTTATATTTTGGTGCTTCCTGATTCTGTACATGTTAAGAAGTATGATGTCTATATTAAAAAGTGTGATGTCTCCTTGATATAGTGTCCCATTTACCATTATAAAATGTTCATTCATCTTTGTTTCTTGTTACCTTTGATGTCTTGAAATCAGTATTGTCAGATATAAGTATGACTACACCTGTTTTTCTTTGGGTATTATTTGCTTGGAGAATCGTTTTCCAACCTTTCAGTTTGTATTCACTTTTGTTCCTGAAGCTTACATGCATCTCCTAAAGGCAGTCTATTGTTGGGCTTTGCTTTTGATTTAATCTGCTACTGTGCCTCTACTGGTGCATTCAGTAAATTTACATTTAGGATAATTACTGATACATGAGGATTTCCCATAGCCATTTTATGTTTTGTTTTCTGGTAGCTCTTGTCTCTCTCCTTTGGTTCTTTCTCTTTGTGTTTCTGTCAATTGTTTTCCTCTGGTAGTATTCCATGCTTCTTTTCTGCTATTACTTATTTTCTTAAGCTATGCTTTTCAGTTTTCTTTCTTTTTTTTATTGTGGTTGGTTATCTTTAGGTTATCAAGAAAAAAGTTTCATATATACAAGAGTCCTTTGTCTCATGAATGACAATATACTCCATTCTCCTTTACTACGTCAGACTTTATCCTCTCCCTTTTTATGTTTTCATTGTCTCAGATTATCTTTTTTTATACTGTAACCCTGTTGGAGCTTTTACCTGTGGTTTTGTGTTGTTTTGTTCTTTGTGTCTAATAGAATAACCCCCTTGAGTATTTCCTGCAGCAGGGGTTTTCTGGTGATATATTCCCTCAGCTTCTTCTTCTTCTTTTTATTACTAGAGACAGAAAGATTGAACTGCTCCTGTATATGCCCTAATTGGGGAATTGGACTAGCAACCTCCACACTCTCAAACTACGTTCTAACCAATTGAGCTATCTAGCCAGGGCTTAATTTTTATTTTTAATTTATAGACTGGGGGGGGGGAGCATTCATTTGGTATTCCAGTCAGTAGTGTATTCATAGGATGCTTCCCATTATGTCCTGACTCAAGATCAAACCCACAACCTTATTGTTTCAAGATGATACTCTTAACTGAATCAGGTAATTAGCCAGGGCCAAATTCCTTCAGTTTCTATATCTGCAAAAGTTTTTATTTCTTCTTCATATTTGAAGGAAAACTTTGATGGATATAGTATTTTTGGCTGGTAGCTTCTCTCTTTCAGTACCCTGAATGTTTGGATTCATACTCTTCTGGCTTGTAGAGTTTTGTCTGAGAAGTTTCATGATAATCTTATGGGTCTTTCTTTATATGTGATGTTCTTGTTTTCCCTAACTGCCTTGAGGTTTCTTTGTCACTGATTTTTGACAGTTTTATTACAATGTGCCTTGGAGATGGCCTGTTTGGGTTGAGGTAACAAAGCATTTTGCTTATTTCTTGGATTCAAGGACCAAACTCTTTCCACAGGCTTGGGAAGTTCTCATCAATTATTTGTTTGAAGTGGTTTTCCATTCCCTTCTCCCTTTCCTCTTCTTCTAAATACACATTATTCTTATATTGCTTTTTCTGATGGAGTCAGACAATTCTTATAGAGTTCTCTCAGTTTTTAAAGTTCTTGAGTCTCATTTCTTCCCTTTGTATAATCTCTAGTTGCCTGTCTTCAATGTCATTGATTCTCATCTTGTCTGGCCTATTTTATTAGCTTAACTTGCTAGCTCATTTTTCAATTCATGTATTGAGTTTTTCAAATCTGTTTTTAAAGTTTCAATCTCCTTGGTGAAGTACTCATTTTGTTTTCTTAGCTCATTAAGTTGACTATAAATGTTTTCTCCCATCTCATTGAGTATTTTCAGATCTTAAATTTTGAGTTCTCTGTTTTAACTCTAAGGTTTCCATGTGATTGAGATTGCTCTCTGGAGATTTTTCCTTTTCTTTCTGAACCATGTCTCTTTCTTGTGTAGCTATGGTATTTTTTTTTTGTCTTGAGGAAATTTCAGAGTGGTATTGTTAAGAAATCAAGCAAAAAACAACAATAAAAAATAAAAATAAAATATAAAGATAATACTGAAAATATATATAAAAAAATAAATAGAAATAGAAAAACCAATAATCAAAAAACAACAAAGAAAAATTAGGAAAAAAAGAAAAAACTAGAAGAAAAGAAAAATACCCCCAAACTCCCAAGGAAAAAGAGTTTTTCTATTTTTTTTTCTTCTGGTAGGTGGCACTCTACAAGTTTAGCTCTGTGAAATTTCCAGGCTGGCCTCCACTGTGAAGCTGCTGTCTGCACTATGGAGGCAGGGATGCAGTCACAATGATGAGTGGGGCATACTGTGAGGTTTACAGCTTTAGCTATAGCGCTATCAGGCCTCTGGATACTCCTCCCTGTGTCTCAACAGACTAAGGGACCAGAGAACAGAGCATCTCTGTTCTTCTGGGGAGAGATTGGCTCTGTAGAACTAGCTGTGCGGTATGTCTCTAGCACTCTCTGTATCCACAAGGGACAGGAGGCAGTACCTGGAAGGCTGGAGCACTGCACTTCATATTTTTTTCTGTTTCTGTCCAAGTGCAGGCTACCCACAGATTGTGGGAACCCTGGCCATGATCCCTTATTCTGCCGCTGCTTTGTTTCAGTATAATGCCAAATTCCCCTCAATCTTTCCACTCCTCTGGGCAGGAGAACCAGTCACTCTGGGTTTCTCCCTTCTCCAGAGCCCGGGCCGACAAAAACCCAGGCAGTCTGGGTTTCTCTCCTCTGCAGCCCACAAGGAGTGTGTCTTATCTTATGACCCTTCTTATCAGCCTGACCAGGTGTGTGTCTAATCCCCTGCTTATCAGCCCTTCCCACCTTTAGTCCATTTGGTGTTAAGACCTTTCAGGTATGCCTGTGAGCCCAGCTGGGGTTCCTTTGTTGAGCTACAGCTGTTCGTTCACTTTGCAACTTTAAGGGGAGAGATCAAGAATCTCTCTTAAGCCATCACTACTCTCAAAGATCTCACAGTTTATTTTTATACACGTCTTTGCCTTTGTTATTTTCCCTGAGAAATGATTCTGCATGGAAAGTGGCTCAGGAATAGGAACTCACTGTACTACTGTGTCCCTAAGTTAAGAACTAACAGGTAGTTTCATGTTTCTACCACATGGTCTTATCTGATAAGTAATGTCTGAGACATAATATTAATTAAATACATTTACTTTTTATATTTTTATTTTATTTCTACCACCTGATTTAATAAGAAATGATGAAATCACTGAACTCTGAGAAAATAAAGACTATTTAAAAAACAACAACATGAAATCCCCCTAAAGTATTTATAGTCTGGGTGCCTTTTGTTTACTTTAGTCTCTCAAGATTTCTCTAGATCTGGGGTGCCCACACTTTTTAGCTTGCGAGCTATTTATACGATGACCAAGTCAAAATGATCTACCTACAATAAAAATGTAAAACATAAATTTATTTCTTCTATATTATCATTATTTAAGTTACTATTATTACTATTTAATATTGTGTATTCTTCTTTCACCTTTCTCCTTCTCAGCTCTCTTTTCAGAGGAAAGTCAATGTCATAGTTTTGATGAACAGTCCAAAAAAGCTGCTCCACATTTCCCTTCTTTGGAATAACAATGGCACACAGACAGATGAGGCAAACGCACTTAGAATATGACATAGTGAAAAAAATCCCCTCCCATTCTGTATGAAAGTGGTAGGTTTTAGGCTTCTTACTCGGACCAGCTACAGCACTCATTTTCATATACCCGTTGTATTTAGTTTAAATAAATTGAAGGCTAACTACGCAGCAATGTAATTGAACAAGTTAGCATGGTTTAACACGCATGCGTAGGGTGTTAAAAGTTCAGACGTAGATTGGCTACCCTGTATGCCAATCAAAAGACAAATGACTTTTTAATGTCATGCGATCCACCCACACTTCCTTCGTGATCGACCAGTAGATCACGATCAACGTATTGAGCACCCCTGCTAGATTTTATGCTTGGAATATTGTCTGTATTCTATCATAAGCCTTGCAAAAGAAAACCAGCCCCTTCACATACCTATGTGAATTAATTAGCAAGTTTCCTGTTCTTATTTTCTCTACTTTCCTGCTTTCTCATTTGTACTTGGTCCTCTTTCTACCTTTTGGACAACATCCCAATGAATTCCTTCCCAAGATCAAGGGTCTGCTGGCCTTCTTGTTTGCCCCCCAAAGAGAGCCAGTGAAAGCATCCACCTTCTTGTGTCAGAGAGCTCCAGGAAGGACCCACCTACCTTTGTTTCTCCACCTCATTAACACAACTATTGATGGGAAGAATGAAATTAATATCCAACGCCAGTGTTAGCACAGGCTGACTCCCAAATCATCCCTTTGTGAGCTGAGCAGTTTTGTTCACACCATGGCCTCACAATACAGGTACGTTTCGTGATTATTTCTCCAGTGGTCATGATCCATTTAACTGAAAATAATTCTTCCCAGGTACAACTGGCTAGAAAGAGTTCACAAACCTGGGACACAGTATGCAGTCAAATCAGATAATCAAACTGAGAAATTCTGAGAACACCTCCCCAAATGTTGCCTCCAATTTAATCAATGTCAATTATCTTGCTTTGCATTGAAATATCCAAACTAAATACCTTCTTTGCCAGAAAGTAACAATTAACTACTTCTTCAATCCCTTTCCCTCACTAAAGATTAAGTAGCTTTAACCCAGATCACAGTTTAGTACAAAGTTTCCTGGCCTAATCTGCATCGCTTTCAGTCGTTTAAAACAAACAAACAAGAAAACCAGCAAAATTCCTTTCATGTTATAGCTTTTTCATTTTTATCAACAATAAACAACAGATTTGGGCTTAAGGGCCCCAAAGGTTCCAATCATAATTAGTATCCAACTGTCTGCCAGCAGCCCATTTCTGAAAATTAATTTGGCCATCACAGAGAAAACTGTCACATTCTGTGGGAGAGGGTCAGAAGACAAGCTTCTGCACAAGAGTTTCAGTGCCACCCTGGGTGGGGGATGGTTCAGAGCACATCTCTGGAGGAAAGAGCTGAGAGCAGCCAGGCGATTTAAGCCACGAATAAGCACAGGCGCTTCGGGGCATAGTCACTCTTCAGAGGGCACACCTGCCCAGTGGCACCCACCATCAGGACCTCATTGGGCTGTACATATTTCCGTAAGCCTCACAATAAAAGAAAATGGGGAAGGGGGAATATAAACACATATTTTTTTTTATCATGAATAAACAGCACCACCAAAGGGGTATTTCTAGAATGCCTTCAAACTCCAGTTGAAGTTTCAACACTTACTTAACAACAATTCACTAACTTTTGTTTTGCCATTTTCATTTAAAGTGAAAATAGTCATTCAATAATTATGCTTAAAGGCCAGAAAAAAAAAGGAACTCATCCGGTGGAGCAATTCATTCCTTTAACACTGTGGGTACACTATCACTGTATTATTTCATGGCATACTGTTCATGGCAGGCCAGGGCGATCTCCATCACCCTCCTTTTACGGCCCTAAAGCATGTGTTTCCTGTTTCTACTCTAATACCCACACCTAGCAGAGTCCACACAAAGGGGTGCTCCACAAATGTTGATGTTATTCATTTTCAAGTTAGGAATGGGCTGGGTCGCAGGAATGGGGGCACAGGGGAACTGAGCTGACACTCGTGGTGAACGTGACAGGGTGTGTGTCTGAAAGCTGTCTAGGGACGCGCTGGAGCTGATCTAATTAATTAGCTGCTGCCTTGGCTGACAAGCTCCTCTGCAGCCTCTCAGCATGGGTTCTACCCCAAAAGTGTGGTGGGGGAAATTATTCAATGCTTATATGGTATGCTATCATATATCAAAACTGGCACAAATAGTACTTTTGCCTTCTTAAGACAATGTGGAAAAAAAGACTCACAAGATGTTTTTCAAAAAGTTTTCCTTTTGTCCCCCCACCTAAACAAATACAACCAATGAAACATAACCCTTACCAATAATAAAGGATACACCAGATTCAGAATTCAATGGAAAACAAGTGCTTCCTGAAAGCTTAAAAAGAAACTATTGAAAAAGCAAAGCCTTTTACAACTCTCTGATCCTGACTGCCCTTCTCTTTTTTAACTGGACATAGCCTAGGACAGCTGAGTTCAGGTCACAGAGGACATCATGCATGCACAGGGTCATCTGGAGTAAGAGATGACTCAAGGCAGGAAGCAACAAAACAACCTATACCTACTGGGGTTTATTAGCAGTAAACTGGACATAACTTCAAACACTCAAAAGGCCTTAAATAAGTAAGTCCCTATTTAAAATTGGAATGTACGGTACGGACCACTCCATGAGAGCAGTTATGGGTTAAAGCAAGCAAATGCCACCAGCATCCCATTTCAGCCATGTTCCCAACAACTGATTCTCAGTGAGTCCTTTCTAAGGCAAACGTCTTGGGTCTATCTAACTCTTCTGTAAGAACTGCGAAGACAGATACAAATGCAGAAGCTCTTCTAATTATGAAATTGAAACTCTTGACTCTTCCTAGATTTTTTTTGTGCCAGAGCAAAAAATAAAAAAAGTCATCTATGCTGGCCGCCATTGGATGATATTAGTACCTTTAGACTGAAGTTTCTCAATCCCAGTTCAAAGACATTTTGAATCAGATAATTTTTTGTTGGGAGGTGAGGTGGGAAGCTATCCTGTGTACTGTGGGAGGTTTGGAGGTTAACAGCATCCTTGGCCTCAGTTCATTAAATGCCCGTAGCACCGCTCACAGCAGATGTGGCAACCGCAGTCTCCAGACTGCCAAGTGTCCCTGGTGAACAAACTGTTATGGTTGAGAATCTCTCCTTCAAGACAACAAACAAATGGACCTTTGAACAATACAAGCCCAAAGTAAGAAAGGAGTCATCTTTCTAGATCAATGTAAGGATTTATCAGGGCCTTTTAGGACACAATGATCCCTGAGTTGTTGCAAAAACAAACAAACAAACAAAAAAACCAAAAAAACTTATTTGTGTTTCTTCAGACTATTACAAACAATTATAAATAAAATGCTTATGGTGCCTATGATCCATCCCCTCCTGAGAAGAGAAACAAATTCAACCAGAGCTACTACCCTTGGAACTGTGGGTATGCTTTCCTCACACCATGGAGAAAGGTCACACAGCGCTGGCTTGGTGAGACTGTGTCCTGAGAGAATGTACTGAAAAGCACATGTACATGGCCTACAGTGAATGTGCTGAGGGAGTGAGTTCCAGGTCCAGTGGAGGTCAGATGACAATCAGGCTGGAGACACCTTTGGAAGGGACTCCACATGTGACAAAAGTCTGGCTTAAGAGACCTCTAATATTCAAATCCAGTATTCCATGGGCCTCTGCTTGCCTTTCAACGCTCGGATTCTTCAGAGACCCTTTTGAGAAGCTGTGACAAGCAGAGGGCATTCATCCTGCCGGGGGTGGCAGGATTTAATAACCCCTGGACCTAGGATGGTGACGGACACCCACCGGACATTTATCTTCCCAATCAATCACAGCTTAGTCAAGACTCCCCACCTGACTCAGAGTTATCTCCAACTGGTTTTCCCCTCCCCACTCCCAATTCTCATTAACCCGAAAGACAAATTACCGAAGTATGTGATCTCACACTGATGTTCAATCTGTCTTTTCTAGCATTCTCTATTTATCAGATGGCTTCAACCAAGTGAACCATGACTCCCAGCCCTTACCACGCAGTGCTGAAGCCCAGGAACAGGCCGCCAGGAAGTGACAAAGACTTGCAACAGCACATAGTGAAATCTGCTTCTAGACAAAATGTAGGGCAATATGGCAATGGGGCTGTCACTTCTGTTGCTGGAAGGTCACAGAAATTTTCTTTGCTCTTGGCTGAAAGGAGCACAGATGAAAGGAATACTTACCCAGTAGTTCTACAAAAGTAAGAGAAGCCAATGTTTTGTATCTCTAGTTTCAAAGCAAGCCACAGTGATCCGAACAGAGGATGTGCAAGCCATTTTTGCTTGAACCATCTAATTGCATCTTTAGTATATGTTCTAACGAAAACAGACTGGGCGCTATTCATAGGTAAAACAACTCTTTCTATTACATTTTCAGTTGAAGACTCTGATAGCTTATGTTCTCTTTCAAAGAATATGTGATTTTCACAGGCAACAGTGTGCATCCTATAAGCCTAATTGTTTTGCCTCTGCACCTTATGCTCTAAGATTGTCTTTCTGTGTCCAGTACATTAAATGCTGCTCAACTCCCACAGAATAAAAATGTGCAGAGATGTTATTTCCTATTCATTTATTACCATGTAGTTGAATTTCACCAAAATTCACTGTTTGAGATCTAAAAGAGACCTAGTAGACCACCCAGTTCATTTCTTCCATGTAGGTTTTGGGGAACTTGAGTCCACAGAAGTTCAGTGACTTCCTAAGATTAACTAATGACTAAGCTGAGACTGAATTTCTCCTACTTGCCATTCACTGTAACATTTTACAATGAAGAGGGTGAAGCATTTGCCTGGTTACTTTTGCAGAAACACTTGAGAAAACTGGCAGTTTTTTACAAAGTTAAATATATATCTATTCTACATTCCAGTGGTTCTGCTTTTAGGACATTACCCAAGGTAAATGAAAACATATGTCCTTAAAATGACTTGTACAAGAATGTTCACAGCAGCTGTATTCTTAATAGCCCAAATTGGAAACAACATTAATGTTCAACAGTAAGTAAATGGATCAACAACTTGTGGTATATTCCTACAATGGAATAGTGGTTACTTTTGTACATATCCTGGGCAAGTTCTCTAAATATAGTAAGAAGAAAGAAAATAATTCAATTCTCTTGGATTTCACCAGGAGCTCTCTGTGGCCCTGGCCAGCCTATCTCATTTCCTCAGGTTATTCTTTTTCTTTTTCCTAGCCAATTATTTTATACTCTTGTCTCTCTCAAATCTGTGATACTATAATACTTTCTCCTCCATCTTCCTCCTCAGCTGATAATCCTACTCCCTATTTTACTGAGAAAATGGAAACACTCCAAAGAGAAGTTCCATATAGTCCCAGCACCACATTCCCAACCCACCTGTGCCTGCACCATATACTCTACCTTCTCTTCCATTCCTCCGGATGAACCCCTTGGACTCCTAAACAAAACCAACCTCTCCACTTCTATTCTCCATACCAATGCCTTTTACCTACACAATGACATTGTCCCAGTAACTCTCCCCTTTATCCTACATTACCTACTTCTCTAACTCTGCTAGCCATTCACTGAACATAAAACACACTGTATTACTGCCCATCTTAAAAACACCATCTCTTAATCCAACATCCGCCTCCAGCTGTGGCCAATCTCCCTGCCATCATTTGGAGCAAATTCTCAAAAAATTTGTGTTGAACCCATTTCAAGCTAATTAAGCTTCCTATCCAACTCCATTTTGTCACAAAAACAAGCTCTTAGCCTTGAGAAGCCTCCACAATGTTAACTGCAATGTTCAATCTCAATCTTACTCTAGTTACCAATGACAATCCGAAAGTTGATCATTTCCACCTCTTGAGAACCTTATTTCCCATGGTTCCTGGAACACTCCCAGTTCATGTCACGACTCAGTTTCCTGTTATCCCCACCTCCTGCCCTTACTCTTAAACATTGGAGGACCTTGGGCTTGGCCTCTGGACTTCTCTTTTCTTTATACTCACTGCCCAGATGATCCCCTGCAGAGTAGTGAACACCAGTCATTTTATACACCACTGCCCTCATGTCTGCATCTTCAGCCAGGATCCACTCCTCCCTCCAGCCTCGGAGAACCACTTGCAAACTGAGTGTCTCCCCTTGGTGGTTTGAGGGCACCTCCCCTTAACCTTCCCAAACTGTCCCTCTTTCAGATCCGCTCTACTCACAGGATCCCCCTCCCCCCATCTGAGTAATGTCAACTCCATTCTCCAAGTTGCTCAGCTATAAGGAAAAGTCATTCTGACTCCTTTCTTTTCCATCCCACATCTACCATAATACGTCTGCGTCCATTCACTGAATGTTTACCCCTACTGGAATGCACACTTCAGGAGGGGGTAAGGGTTGGATTTTATTCCCTGTTGTACCCAGGGCCAGTAACATGTGCTTTAAATGGGAGTTAAGTAAGTAAATAGCAAAAAAGAATCCTATTGGGTAGAACAGGTCCCTTCTACTTCCTCCAACCAAAGCATTATAAATAAGTTACATTATCAACAAATTAGCTCCCTGAGACCACTGCTGAAAAGCTGCCCATTCTCTAAATCACAGAAGAGAATCAACAGTACTGACTCAAACCATGAAGAAATTTCATCTTGCCTCCATATGATATCAAAATAGCATTCATGGTACACAACGTTACTTATTAATTCAATGAACATTTGTAAGTAAGCTCCTGTGAGCATAAACTAAGGAGGAAAATCAGGCAGTTGGAGCCAGAAGGAGGCTGCTTGTAGGGCAGGCTGTCTACATATCCATGTGGCAGGAATCTGCTGTGAACCTCACTGCCCTGCCCCCCCCTTTAATGCTCAGACTGACTGTGGAGACACTGACTGTGGAGACACTGACTGCAGGAAGCTGAGGCAATATGCAGGTGACTGCAGGGCTGCGTCAGTACAAAGAAAGCCATCCTGGCATTTGGAGCTGACCGTGAACACAGCGAAGGCAGCAAAAACACAACCAGAAAAATCCATGTAAAACAAACACTCAAGTCAACCACAGACTAAGGATCATGTTCTGTAATCAGTAATATGAACCCTCAAACAAAAAAGTGACTCGCCCACTGTGGAGGTCAGAGGGTAGGAAGTAGAGAGAGCACAAAGAGCAGTCCCCAGATCACTGGGATCTGAACAAGTAAACAATGTGGCACATGTTTTTTAACACCATTTCCAAAAAGATCAAGGGAGAAAAATTACCATAATATTACATTTTTACGGCACTTTACAGGTTGAGAACCTTATGAACATACTCAAAATTTGTGTCACTGTAACTGTGTACTTTTAATACATTTTATTCATAAAATGTATACATTTTATAAATAAAAAATATATATTTTAGAGGGGAAAAATAGCAGGGTAAGGCACTCTTCCAAAAAGGGTTCTATGTCAATAAAGTTTGGAAATTACTGCACCCTGTATGCCCTAGCTGGACACCAAACAGGAACACTTACACATCAGAAGTTTCCCCATGGCTCTTCAAGCTCATTTGAACATAACAAACGTTTTTAGCTCAGAACCTATTCATATCTTTGCATCATATGCAGACTGCCCCAGCCTAAAGATTCTCCAATCTAATTTTGTGAACTCAAAGGACTTTCCAGAAATAAAGCCCCATTGGGCTTATGATTTTAAATAAAATCTTTCCGAAACGACAGGCGTAGACTAGTCCCATACCTGTTGTAAAGTTGTCAATCACTGAGTGTGTGTTTCCTGGCTTCCACACAAGGACAGCGGCCTGAGGTGTTCTCACAGGGGCTCTTAAAGAGGTCAGTTTTGGATAAGATGTGCTGGGCTGTCCCTGAGATGGCAATGGATGCCCAGAGGCGAGGATACAGGGAGGCTCTGCAAAACCTAACTAAAGCATGACACACATGCCATTAAAATACAGACAGCTCAATCTAGTCCAGAGAACAGCTTCTGACATGCCCCGAAGCCTGGCGGGACTGGGGGTGGGGCAGTGTTAGACAAGAAAAGGCCACAATATCTCATGAATTCAAAACCCTCATAAGTTTTCACAACTGAAAGAATGGATGTTTACCTCACCAGCTAATTCATGCTTATTAAATATGTGTGAAATGACTGTGCTTCGTCTTCCCTTTTGTTTCTTAAAAGACTTTGTGGAACTAGACTTGGCATTCATAGAAATTAGGTAAAATGACCTCATTATTAAAAGCACTGCAATCCTGCCAAACTCTGTTCCTGTTGGTGAGTGGTAATGTATGGGGTTAATTAATTCTTAGATATCACACAAACGCAACTTCTGAACTCATTATGTATAAATTAAGTTATAAAATACCACTGCTAATGAAACTGGCTACAATAAGAAGTGTGATTAAAGTCACACGTGATTGTGACCTATTAAACAATAATGCATTAATTCACAAAGCTGTATACAGCTTATCCAGTTACTATAATTAAAATATGTTTCACCCCTAATTGCCTACCAACCCTTAAATCTCCCTGAAACTATTTGCAAGTGATGGAAAAACAGCGACTCTTGCTATAATAAGTCTTCTAGTGCTGGTAGCCAAGAAAACCCTTCTAATAAAAAACTTCCCATCTCTGTTTTAATGCAATCCTATTGATTAGTCACAGATTTATAGCTGGCAATTATTTTGGTAAATTAATGTATGTTTAAAGGTAAAAAAAAAATCCATGCACAGAAATTGAGGGGTATAACAATGTTTCACATATTTCTGCCAACATATTAACTAATACTGCAAAAAAGATCCTTGATATGTCATTTGCTGACTGATGAGTGCACAGAGCAGACTCAAGCACGGAATTTTATTGCTGAAGACATTTTCATCTGCAGCCAAATCACTAGGGAAACACTTTGTCAAACAACTTCATTCTGCATGGAGACTCTGTGACAATATTGGCACCTTAAGAATTTGTTCAGGTTTTTCCTATTGCATCTACTTGTCTGTGCCCAGAAATATTTACAGCAACACTGCAATTCATGCAGACATTCAGTTTACCACCTAGAAATCGCCTAGCCCGCTCATGTTCTTATCTCACCAGCGATTTAAAAATAAGTGCTCAGAAGATGTATGCTTTTAATATGAATGTGACAATATATTTTAGAACGGTTTCATATCAAACCCCCATTTCATATTAATAGAAACTGATCAAGCATGGGCATCTCCAAAGCTACTGAGTGAAGTTTCTTTACAAGCACCCAATCTTTCTTCTTTCTTCCTAAGTTGAACCAGAAACTTAGGAAAATTAGGAGGAAAAGAAAGAGACAAGAGAGACAGAGAGAGAAAGAAAAAGAAGAAGAGGAAGAGGGTAAGGGAGGAGAGGGGAGGAAGGGAGGGAGAAAGAAGAAAAAAAAGAGAAAGAAGAGAATGGTGGTGGAGGGGAGAAGAACTGAGGAAGAAAGAGGGAGGGAAAAGAGGGGACAAAACTCATGGCTTGTTAGATGGTGGTTATTTTGATTTTAGATCCTGTATTTACTTTGCCTGAGGTGGGAACATAACCCCTCAAAACAATCTTTGACACTTCATCTTTCCTCGTATCTAATAATCACATAAGTGCTACCAAATTCTCAACCCTTAATAAAGTTGTCAACCTCTTCATCACCCCCTGGTCCAAGCTACCATATCTCTCATCTAGGATCCTGAGGTGGCCTGACAATGGGCATACAAATCCTCTGACCTCTCCACTCCATTCTGTCTGTGTAGTCTAAAGTGACCTTTTCAAAGAGCAGATCTCCCCACACTTTCACACTTGCCATTTCCCTTAGCTCTGAGATCAAAATCCTTAACATGGGCAACCAGCCATCGTGAGGTGATTCCTGCTCAGAATTTGGACTTTACTTGGGATGCCATTACTGTCAGTTCCTCAAATGAGTCTGCCTTCTGTTGCCACAGGGACTTTGCTTGTGCAGTGTTCTCTGCCAGGAACGCTCTTTCTGGTTTAATGCTGGTATCCCCTCAAGTTTCTCAACATTTCATCTGCTTAGCTCCTGCCACTCTTCAGAGCTCTGTTTGACTGTCAAGTCCCCTGATACAAGCTCTCACAGCACAGTGTACTTTTCTAGTTCCATAGTTATTACTGTTTAGAACACACACTGATTTATGAGATATTGATTAGGGTGTGTCTCCTCTACTGCACTGCATAGTTTGTATGTGCTGGGGATGTATCTTTCTTCACCTCTTGACTCCCTTAGTGGAAGGTCTCCTGTGAATGTAAAATAGGTGCTCAATGAACACAGGTGACTGAAAGAATGGAGCTGAACAGTGTGTTCCCACAGCACATCAACATTAGACAAGAAGATGACTCATATCACTCCTGCCATCACCACCAGTAAATTCACAGGCTCTGCAGAACCACATAGGGAATTGCCTGACAGGATGCCCTTCCACTCAATGTTTATGTTATCAAGTATTTTGTTTCATCAGAAAATTTTAAAAAGGTTACTTACACACATACACACGCATGCACGCACTCCAATATATAGTGGTAGTTATAAACAAATCTCTCTTAGAACAATCACAGAGCAAGAACTTGGGTCTTTCTGTTCATGGACCTGGCTCTCTATGTGGGGCCAGAAACCTGCACCACAAAATGAAGTGTCAAGGGTCCACGCCCTGACACAGGGGCACCCTGTAAGTTGGCCGCTTTCAGTTTAAAGTGTCCCAGGTGAGCCAGGGTGGCGCAGTGCATAGAGCATTTGAATGGGATGCAGAGGACCCAGGTTCAAGACCCCAAAGTCACTGGCTTGAGCAAGGGGTCACTCGCTCTGCTGTAGCCCCCCAGTCAAGGCTCATATGAAAAAGCAATCAATGAACAATTAAGATGCCGCAACGAAGAACTGACGATTCTCATCTCTCTCCCTTCCTGTCTGTCCCTATCTGTCCCTCTTTCTGTCTCTATCTGTCACAAAGAAAGGAGGTCGCAGGTGATTCCTTTTTGCTCTGAGAGTGTAAGATACAAGCTCACTTTTGTAAACCTGGCATTATATGTTTACAAAAAAATTCTGCTCTTGATTTTTCATTGGTATGGAAATAGAGATGTAATTGATCATGGGTACCAGTCTGATTTTAGTCTAGTTTTGAATTCCTCTGTCACCTAACATAGATCCTGGTGACACAAAAGAATAGTGATATTCACTTTCTCTTTAATAAAGTTACTAAAAAAGCAATTAAATGTGCAAAGGCAGGGAGATAGGAGAGGAGCTACAGAAGCAAGGAAGATGGTAATAGATGGTCTGAAAAACCAAACCCTGAATAACACAGATTTGCCATAGAAAAATAAATACAGTGCTGCTATGTAGAGACCCACACAGGGCATGCTAACGAAAGAAACTGCCCCAATGAAAGCCTTTGACTTTGGACTCTGGTCAGCAATAAAACCTACTATCAACTGTATAGAATTTGCTAATTTCTTCCATCAGTGATTTTTCAGACTGTCTGCTGTGCACTGTGAAGGGTCACTTTCTTTTGTCTAAAATTTTCTGGCTATAAATTATATTCAAGATGACATGTTTTCATATGGCAAGTAAACAAAGAAACATGATTCTTGGCTTTGGAGGAATATCAGTGTTATGTAAAATTAGACCATTATTTTTGAAACCCTATCGATAACATTCTTTTCTAGTCATATAGATATTCTATAAATGGCCCTGAAATAACTTATTTTGTAAAAGCACTAGACTTAAACTTATTTCCAAAAGACTAACCATGATATAGAAGAAAATCTTCATAAAAATTTTATTTTGAATTTATACATGATTCTTTGCTGCTAGTCTCAAGATTTCAAATATTTACGCTTTGCCTTTTAAAAGTTAGGTTTCCTGGGGTATTATTCATGTACAGTAAAATCTCATGCTTATCCCTTGAATAACAAGCCAGTACAAAAATTTACCAATGCTTTAAAATTAATAATCCTAAGAGGTAAAAGGTACAAAGCCATTTTTTATCAGTTCATGGGTTTATTGCTTAATTTACTAAGGAGACAAAATAAAAAGTAATCAAAATTTTCATAACGAAGTGATTTACAAAACAAGATAGCTATCAGATACTATGAGGAAGAACAGTTAAGACTGTACAGGATACAATAAGAGAAGTCAATCTAATAACACCTGGCCATGTGGACCATACAGATTTTTCTGGATAACGTCAAGCACATAACAATGATTTATAGAAAAAGGAAAACAGATGTCATCTGTTACTGAGAAGACATATGCTATACTATAAATGCCTTAAAAATGATGACTACCCTTTACTTCAGAGTGGATTTCTAGTAGACACTTAAAAATACAATTATTTTCAGTATGTGAATAGTGCTTGTACATTAAAGAATTCATTAGATCATTAGTTTAGCACTTTATGAAGCAACATTTCACTTATCATAATGAATGAACTTCATAAATATGTGAATTATTTATTATACAAGAAATGTTAGGAACAATATATAGTAAACTCTTGTTCCCTTACTCTTTCTCCTTTTGAGAATTAAAATAACAAACAACTCCTGTATCATAATTCATTCCCACTCACATAAAATAAAAACAATCAATATGTAAAATGAATTGTATAGTTATCAATCTGGTGCCGTCTTCAGTATAGATATGGCTTTGTGAAAGTTACCTATCACACAATGGAGATAAGTTTAAGTTCCTGTGCCTCAGTTACCACATCACACAACGAAGATAATAAGAACACCTGCCTAATAAGGTCCCTGTTAAACTCAATTAGAAAATATTATACAAGCATAGTTCTCTATACCCCACCCCTCAATAAATCTAAGTTGTGGTGGTTATTATCAACAACTTATCCACTAAATACCCAGATGGAGATGACTTACAAATTATACAGGAAGTTCATGTTTTCACAGTAACTTATAACCACCACAAAAATGTTTCTTGTGTCTAAGGGATCAAATTTAAACATTCTCCTTTCCTCTGAGCAAACTTCAGCACAACAGCAGCTGCAGATTAGATGGTAGGTGTGTTCCACGTGCCAGGTGCTATGCTCCATGCTTTTCATATGCTATTTTATGGATTTCTCACAACAGCCTGCGATGTGTACAATTATTGATTTCACACGTTACAAGGGAGAAGACTTAGACATAATAGAAGTTAAAGGACTAGCTCAGGGTCATGCAACTAAATAGTGGTGATGCCAGGATCTGACCAGATCCTGTGGGTCTCCGACACCTATGGAACGAGCTGTCAATACCAAGTGCAGAGTTTTGACTTTGTGCTAAAGTTCAGGTCTGCAGACAAGAAAAGGAATATTAATGAACCAGAGTAATTATTATGAATAAAAGTTGTCACATTGCTTTTAATAAAAGCAATTTTTAAGCAAATTATATATGTTAAATTACTATAAGAAAACACTAGTACAAATAATTGAATTCTAATTATTTCTTGGCATTTCTGCAATGGCCTATTTTTTTGTGAAAGCATGCCGAAAACCCTTTGAACCCTTTGTTCCTCATCTAATTTTATTTACAGAATAATAAAATCAAAGAAATTTTGTGTATTTAATAGCTCTGCTTACTCAGAACCCCCGTTTTTGGGGGAGGAAGCAGTGTTATTAGAAAGGTTCCAGAAGTTTCAAGATACAAGTCAGTTTTTCCTTAAGCTATCAAACATTGTGAACAATGGGTAAAATCCTTTTAAATGGCTTTCTAAAATATCACATAAGAGTTGCAAATTTAGTCAACATAAATAAGAATTTCAGCTAGTCAAGAATACTGTAAGTCACTTCTGTATATCTTTTCTTTTTTGAGAGAGAGAGAGAGAGAGAGAGGAGAGAGACAGAAGGGAGAGAGTAATGAGAGAGAAGGGGGAGGAAATGGGAAGCATCCTAGTATATCTGTTAAAGACCATTTTGGAGAATGTTTAAGAAGAGACGTATGTAGGCGAGATTTAGTACATTAAGTTGTTTTACCTGCATGCTTCACAATAGCTGATCTTTTTCTCTAAAACTATCATAGCAATCAGACAGAGAAAGAATAATAAAAACACAAGGAAAAAATTCATTATGCAAAAGACCGAGGGAACTCATTTCCCATTTCATCAACTGAAGGTTACAAATCACATATTTTCTAATTTATTTCTGATTGGTTTATTGATTGATTTTTAAAGAGAGTGAAACATCTATTTGTTACTCCACTTATTTATGCATCCATTGGTTGATTCTTGTATGTGCCCTGACCAGGAATTGAATCTACCTTGGAGTATCAGGACAACACTCTAACCAACTGAGCTACCTGGCCAGGGCCCACATTTTTTCTAAAAGATTTGTTTTCCAGGTGTCAACTGGGCACTAAAAAAAATTCTCATGTGTAGTCAAAAACAACAACAACAACAACAACAGTTTCCAGACCCAAGCAGCGCTTATTTAGCTGCTTTGAGGTCTCTTGCCTGGTCCTTACCTGATATAAGAAAGGGAAGGGAAAGGACAAAGACAAGGTTATAAGTGCTGTTCTAGGTGCTCTAAGACATATCGGTGGTGAAAAATCCAGACCCACACTGGCCACTGATGGCTCTTAACACAATCAAGAGCTATGTCTTTTCATTCTATGTCCCCTTCTTGGTTCAATGCGTGAGAGGTAATTGTTCACAGGTAAACCAATATCGTCTCTGTGACATTTTTCTTGATCAATCCCCTTCTTTTTCTCTAGCAGAATTAAACTTGTCCACCTTGTGTTCCCGTTGTTCTCTGACCGTACTTCCTTCCATCACAGCTTCCCAAAGACTTTCACACATTAGTTAACATGTGTTTTCCTTCCTTCCACCCTGCATGTCGGGGGTTAGAACAGACATAGCACATGTTCACAGATCCTTCTTAGAAGTGGTTTCATCAGATACTATGGTAATAAGCAGCAGTGTGTAAGACACTTGACAATATTAAAACATGAATACACACATGAAAGGATGCTTAATTATCATAGCCATTAGAGAAAAGTAAATTAAAACCACAATGAGATATCACTTCATATCTACTAGGATGGCGACAGCCAGAAAGACAAATAACGATGTGTACTGGCTGGGAGGTGGGAATATCGGAACCCTCATACACATTCTTTGGAGAATGTTCTAGAAGTTCCTCAACTGGTTAAAGGCAGAGTTGCTGTAAGACCCAGCAATAATTCTACTCCTAGGTATATACCTAAGAGAAATGAAAACATAGGTCCATTCAAAAAATTGTACAAAAAAGTCCACAGCAACATTATGCACAAAAGCAAAAAAAATTTTAAAAAGTTGAAACAATCTAAATACCTGTCAACCAATGAGTGGATAAAAGAAATGTGGTATGATCATACAATGGGACATTCTTTGGCCATGAAAAGAAATGAAACACTGACACATGGATGAACTCTGACAACATTATGCCGAAGTGAAAGAAGCCATTTGTAAAGGACCACATCATATAATTTAATTTATATAAAATATCCATAATAACTGTCTGGAAACAGAGAGTAGATTAGAGGTTACCAGGGGCTGGGGAAAGGGTTGAGGCAGATGCTAGGTGGGTGGATCTTCTTTGGGGGTTAATAAAAAGGTTCTATAATTGACTGTGATGATGGATCCCAATTGGATACATATAGGACAAGTAACTAAACAGTACACTCTGGATGGACTACGTGGTTTGAGGATTACATCTCAATAAAACCATTAAAAACCAACAACACCTAAGCTCTTTGGTTTTTGACTATTCTTTGATTGGCACAAGAGCAGAAACTGGGATGGTCACTCCACTAAGTGCTTACTTCAGAATGAAGTCTCCCTGAATCACTTTTTTCTTCAGTCTTAAAGACTGATCATTTTGGGGAAACTAAAGCAGTTCAAAGACAGTTAAAACTATCAAGGTCAGCTAATCTGATTACTCTGATGCTAATTTGCTGACTCTCTAGATATAGTGCTTATTGGTTTTCTCCCTCATACTGCCTGTGAAGATATGTCAAAGCTTGTTAGGAGTGTCTGAAGAAGCTGCAGTCTCCAATTAGTCAAGTTTATAACCTGCTTGAGGAAGCAGGAAGGAGACAATAGTGAGCGAGGGAGGTTTGGGATGGCTAAAATGGCAATTATTCATTTTTTATGGAATTAAATAGGAATTCATCCTGCACATAAAAGCAGTGGCTCACAGAAAATTAAGTGTACCTGGAATACATGCAGAAGATTTAGAACAAGAGTTTCTGTAATTGCTGTTGAAAAGTAAGTTACCATTTTATAATTAACGTAACTATTAAAAATAGGAAAGAGTGGGGCAACACATGTTAAATTTGCCCAAGTCACAAGCTTAAAAGCATTAGTTGAGGCAGATGACTTTTAGATTTCATTTATTTACATAAAAAAAAAGACTTCGATAGTATACTCACCTTTCTCTTCCTACTAGTTCTCCTTTAAAATGAGAATGTATTCGGAGACTTCTAAACAGTTAAGGGAAATCCATTTAAATATTTTTTTAAATATGCCATGAGAACCTTATAAACTTGTTCAAAGATTTAAAACAACTTCATCTTCCTGTTTAATTTGCTTTCTGATCCATCAATGCAAGCTTTACCTTCAAACGGTTTACATTTATTCATAAGCAAGTCAAACACCTAACAAAATGCAGGTTAGATGTGGACCTTGTGAATCACTGAGACACAATATTCAGCATCTGAGAATTCAGGATTAAATTACTCTCCTTCTGGGAGATATGTATCTTACTTCTTCAATATCCAAACAACTGAAATAACTTACTTATCCAAATCAATTAACAAAATTAAAAAGAAAAAGCACATTCAAAGGAGAGAAGAATCTTATCAGAATTAAAAAAAAAAAACGTATTGTACAAGAAAGAATCCAAGACGCAGCTTTGTAAATCCTAAGAGGTATTTAAAATCAAAGCTAATAAAGGAGACAAAAGAAACAAAAAATTTAACTTTCCTATATAGGAGAGGCACAAAAAGAAAGAAACTAAATCAAAGTCTTTGTTATCAGTTCTTGAAAATCAGGGTAGAGAAAGCGTCAAAGTCAGATTATAGTTTCCTGTCTTCTCTGTTAAGTTCTTTATAGGCAAGCGATTTTTAGAGGGGAAAGACGACACGACCAAGTTCTTCACTGAATTCAGTATAAAAATCCTCTGCAGAGAAGAATACAAGTATTTTGACAAATCAGTAACGTTTGACTCATGTTCCAATTTTATTAAAAATCATTCCTTAATCTTGGATGAAATGAAATTTTATGAGACAAAAGGATGTTCATTAGAAAGCTGAACAAACCCAAACACAATGATAAATAACTTTCCATTGTCAAAAACTTATAGTATTTAACTCTACTTTAAGACTTTTGTTCAAAAAACCCACCAAAAACATATCCTACCACTTAAAACTCTTTTCCAATTCCACTCCCTGCAAAAACCGAATTAGGGCTAGGCATTTCTCATCAGGAAGAAACACACTTGTAGAATGCCTCCTAAATTACATGTGTGCAATTATCTCATTAATTTTGACAATAATTAACTTGTTCTTTCCCTCAGGCTCAATCTGTAATAATGAAATAATGCTAATACAAAACTAAATTAAAACATACAGGCATGTCCTCTCTGTAAAAGCAGAGACCACCTCTTTATGTCTTTGAGTTTATTTTTTAATTTCCTACATTTACAGGCACATCACAAGGTTGACAGGAATAAGAAGGTTATAGTTTCATTAATCAGCTTCTTATACAACAGAGGTGTAAATGAAGATTATACAGTAACACAGGTAGGCACGATTTTAACACTTGTCTTCCTACTCAAAATACTGTTGACCTACTGTCAATGCCTATCAAACATGGTGCATAGTAGGTGCTGCATAAATTTTATTATTGATAAAGATAATAAATAGGTATTATTTGAGAAGAGACTATTTTATAGGTAGATAGGTAGAGAAAAGCAAAAAGCATAATTAACAAGGACTTTAACAAATTAAAAATCAGCAATAATAGGGAGTCATGAAAAAGTTTTTGTTTTTATCTAAAGAGAAAGCAGTAGACTTTTCACAATATATATTTCATTCATGTTTTTAATATTTATAACTGACACATGGAATTTATGAACAAAAATGTAGACTGTGGAAATTTAGATTTGATTTACTCAAATCATCTTTATTAGATAAATTAATTTTTATTGTTACATACTCAAGATAATTCTCTGCACATGAATTTTTACTACAAAATAGTTTAAAATTTTAAATGCTATCTGTGTCAACATTTTTACTACTGAGATATCATGTTTCTTTTTACGTATTTATAAAAGCTGTTTTTCAGGCTTGTGTCAAAAACAAGGCATATGTGATTGAATAAATGCTTGGAAACGCCTTATTTCCTTCTTTCTGGTTAAAAGATGTTCTGTTTCTTTTCCAGGTTAAAACGTGTTTGGCGTTTAATGATGACACTTATTCATATATTTTGCTAACTCTTCATCCAAAAGTTATTCGATTAAGAGCCAGTTCTAATTTACATTATTTGTAGGGAAAATGCCAAATGCTCACCCTTCAAGATTATGTATTTTTTTACTTTCCTTTAGCATAAGCAGATAAATTCTCAGTGTCACTGCTGCTGAGTTTCCCTGCTATTTTTATATTCTACTGACACAACATTCAAAGCTGACAAATGTTGTAGAACAGACATAGTTATTAAAAGCTTCAATTTACAACAAATAGTGACAAGTTTGCTTTTGCTGCTCATAAAGCAGAATCGAAAAGGTGTAAATCCACAGGAAAGGTGAGACAAACACACCTGACTTGAAGTTCCAATAACCAACGCTCATTTCAAATACTACTCTAATTAGGTCAACTTTAACTCAAAGAGTAAAAATAGAATCATAACGGGCAACTTTTAATAGTACTTTAAAAACTTTACTTATGGATATCGTTTTCATCTAAGGAAGGCGTTTTTAAGAATCATAAATAACTTATTTAAAATAAAAGATGAAAAGTTTGAAACTAGTCAAGAATCATATATTTACAAGAAGGAAAAAAATTAAACCAATAAACAAAATATTTATTTCCACTTCATAGGAATGGCTAGTTTGCTGTGAGTTAAATTTCCTAAAATTTACAGTAACCCCAACTTTTACTACATGTTACCAACATTTTTTGAGGGGAAAAGCATTTATGTATCCCTCCAAATATATAAATTTTGAGTGATGGCAGGGGTCAAATAATGTAAGGTAAATTTCAGAGACAACATTAAAATATTTCTTATATGGAATCGACTTCATGACCCTCCAGTGACCCTCTTTCGAGACTGACAGTCTGTGGTCCTAACCCTTAAACTATATTGCCAGCAGCAGTTAGAAATGGGAAGAGAGACAGGCAAAAAGACACAGAAATTCATACAGACTCTCTCCCATTCAAAAGGCATGTGTCATCAGCAAAAGAGGCTGAGAAAAGTCTATTGGGAAGCTATGGAGGGGGAACCGACCAGTGAAGAGGTAGGCGATTCACCTGCCCCACAGCAAGAAAATCAAGTCAGAATCTGGAGAAATGAACCACACTCAAGCACAGACAAACTTTTGAGGATGATGAAAGGGTTCTATAGGTTTTTACCCCCTTCTCTTCAGGGGATGCGTTCTAAGACCCCCATAAATGCCTGAAACCTTACATAGTACCAAATACCAAACCCTACTATGCTGTTTCCCTATAAACATGTACCTTGTCACTTAACGGCAATAGTTTACAGCTTTTCTTTGGCATATCTGAATTGTCAGCATCGCAACTCTTGTGCTTTGAGGCCATAAAAAAAGGGTACTTGAACACAAGCATGTGATACTGCAACAGTTGAAATGATAACTACTACTAAGTGACAAATGAGGGGCATCCACATCGTGAGGGTGCTGGACAAAGAGATGATTCGTAAGTATGGGCAGGATAGAGTGAAACAGAGCAAGTATAAGTTGTTTATTTCTAGAATTTTCCATTTAATCTTTTCAGACCATAGTTGACCACAGGGAACTGACACCGAGGAAAATGAAGCCACAGAAAGCAAAACTGAGGATAGCAGAGGACTACTTACTGTACCTTGACTGGTGTTGCTTATATGAATATACTTGCTAAAACTCAAGGAACTATACACGTAAGGTCTGTACATTAAATGTATGTAATTATATTTCAGATTTTGAGGGGTTGGGTGAAAAAGGTGAAGTAATTAAGCAAAGAAAAAAACAGTCACAGACAACAGTGTGGGGACTGAAGGAAAACAGGGTGGAGGGGAGGTGCGGAGGGTGGAGGGGGAGAGATGGTGATGGAGGGGGACGTGACTTGGGGTGGTGAGCACACAGTGCACTGTATGCAGGATGTGCTATAGAACCGCATACCTGAAACCTGTATGATTTTATTAACCAATGCCACCCCAATACATTCAATATTAATTTTTAGAAACTCACAAATGTGTTGATTTTAATACTTTGGAAGGAAAATTAAGAATCTGTTAACAATTCTTTATAAAGCTTTCTTAAAAGAATAGACAATTTTAAAACGGAGAGCACAGCACATCTAAGGGGGAAAACAGGAGCAGAGCAGAGATAAATCATTAAAGTTTGAGTCACCTTTGGGGAAAAAAATGCTTCCAAAGGCTTACCTATTTAGTGCTCATGTGAGCAAATGAGAAACAGAAAGGAATAGCACCTCATATCTGTACAGCTCTGACTATGCTATCTACTTTTTATAAACAAGTTTTTACATTCTAGGAGGCTATTTAGGTATCCCATTTTAGAGTTGATGAAACATGGAGTATATATAGTTCAGTGATGTGCATGAGGATACACAATTAGGAAAAGGCCAGGATGCAAAGAGAGCTCTTACTCATAATTATTCTCACAAAACAATACTCTGTGTGCATATTTTGTGTTTGATGTATAAAATAAAAACAACTATTAGCTTCACATAGTGGTGCTGGAGCTTCCCTGCCTCCCTTCTACATGAGACTGGTGAGTGTCAGTGTCCTGGAAACTGAGTGCAGAACTAAAACAATTAAGAATTTCTTTGTCTGAGATATTCATCCACTCATTGGTTTAAAAATCTGCCACACATTATACGTGGGTATTCAAATATCTATTGGCTAAATATTTACAGTCCAAAGGGCTCTCTGACTAAAAGTATTAAGCATAATTTTATTATTTCAGTACAATTTCTACTATTTGATTGAAGTTAACTGTAATTGATGTCAGAATAGCAGGAAGGAGATAATAGCACAAGACTGCATTTTCTATGAATTAATTACTAAGATGTGCTTACAAAAAGTGGGGGTTAATGGTATACCCAAAGGGATTTCACAGAAGTTCACTGAGGCCCAAATGTGACACAGAGCTAATGGGCACCATGGCTGCTCCCAGAAACCACATTCTTATTAGAAAGTTCGGATTCCTAAACACAGAGGGAGGATTCTGCATCAGTGTGTTCTTCTTCCCATACAGCCTCCAGAACCTCCACCTGGGAAGCCTAAGAGGGTCAGTGTGACCTTGAAGCACCAAGGCTTGGCATATTTGGCTCACTGTGCTAACTCCTAATTTAAAACACACATACCCTTAATACAGGAAATCTATTAGTGTGTATTTAATAATCATAATCACAACCCACGTGGACTTTGTTTTTCCTCAATAGAAAAATGCATTTTGACCAACTATACTTAAAGTTTTCAAAATAAATAAAAAGCTAGTACATACTTCAAAAAAAGTATGTATTTTGTATTATTCAATAAAATGTGGGATGACATCACAGTAATATAGCTACGTAAAACTCTTGATCCACCCCTTTGAAATTTCAACAAATTGAACAGCTGTAACTCAGAAAAGAAACCCCAGCTGGGCTTGTAGCTTACCTGAAAAAATATATGCATGGAATTGACTAAAGGTGGAAAGGGTAAAAACAGGAGTGGGTGGGTAAGTACTCAGGGTCAGGATTCCAGATAGGAGAGAGGCCCGGACTGTCTGGTTTTGTCTGCCTGGGCTCCACAAAGGAGGGAAATCCAGAGTATCTAGGTCTTCTTCTGACAAGAGGAATGGAGAGGCTGGGGGGGAGGGGCTCTTGAGGAGATAGTGAACCAAAGCAGCAGCAGAGCAAGAGGTCATAGCCAGTGTATCTGGGGCCTGCTGGCAGCCAGCACTCTGGACAGATATACTAAAATACAAAGTGAGCAAGATCAAAAGATATATATAGACAAATGAGAATGACAACACAACATATAAAAACTTCTGGGATGTAGTGAAAGCAGTAATAAAAGGGAGATTATATCATTACAGACTTATATACCAAGAAACAAGAGATCCCAAGTAAACAACCTAACATCACATCTGAAAAAACCAGGAGAGAAGAACAAAGGTAACCAAAGTCAGCAGAAGAAAGGAAATACTAAAAATCAGAGCAAAACTAACTGAAATACAAAACAACAACAAAATACTATAGAAATGATTTAGAAGAAAGAGCTGATTTTTTGAAATGATCAATAAAACTGACACACCTCGAGCTAGACTCACTAAGGAAAAAAGAAAAAGTATTCATATAAACAAAATCTGAAATGAAAGATGAGAAATTACCACAGACATCATAGATATACAAAGGATCATACTAAAATACTATGAAAGATTATATGCCACCAAATTCAACAATCTAGAAGGAATGAATAAGTTTCTAGGAACTATAGAATCTTTCTAGACTGAATCATGAAGAAGTAAAAAAACTAAATAGACTTATAAGCATGGAGGAAATAGAAACACCTATCAAAAACTTCCCAAAAATAAAAGTCCAGAACCAGATGGCTATACTAGTGAATTCTCCCAAACATTCCAGTACGATTTATTACCTATTCTTCTCAAAGTCTTCCAAAAAATCAAAGAAGCAATACTCCCTAACACAATTTATGAGGCCAACATAACCCTTTTCCCAAAACTAGGTAAGGACACCACAAAAAAAGAAAACTACAGAATAATATATCTAATGAATACATGTGCAAAAATCCTAAACAAAATATATCAAATCAAATTTAAAAGAATTTACAAAAATAATATATCATGATCAAGTGAGATTCATTCCTAGAGCAAAGGATGGCTCAGCATAGCAAATCAATCAATGTGATACACCATATCAACAAAACAAAGGACAAATTTCATATGATCCTATCAATAGATGCAGAAAAGACATCTGATAAGATACAACATCCATTTATGTTTAAAACACTCAATTAAATGGGTATAGAAGGAAACTACCTCAACATAATAAAGGCCATATATGACAAATTATCAGGCAATACCATACTAAAGGTGAAAAACGGAAAGCTTTTCCTCTAAAATCAGGAACGAGACAAGGCTGCCCACTCTCTCCACTTTTATTCAACATAGTTCTGGAAGTTTTAGCCAAAGCAATTAGGCAAGAGAAAGAAATAAAAGGAATTTAAATTGGGAAAGAAGTAAAGATATCACTCTTTGCAGATGACATGATTCTGTATATAGAAAACCCCAAAGACTTCACCAAAATCTATTAGAAACAATAAGCAAATATAGTCAAATCACAGGATACAAAATCAATGTGCAAAAGTCTCCTGCTTTCCTATATGACAATACTGAAACTTCAGAAATTAAACTGAAAAAACAATTCCCTTTACAATTGCACACAAAAAATAATATACCTAGGAATAAACTTAATATAGGATATGAAGTATCTATGTACTCAAAACTATAACACATTACTAAAAGAAATTGAAAAAGATACAATGAAATGGAAAATATTCCATGTTCATGGATAGGAAGAATCAATATAGTTAAAATGGCCATATTACCCAGAGCAATATACAAATTTATTGTAATCCCCATCAAAACCTCAATGTCATTTTTTAAAGAGATAGAACAAAAAATCACCAGATTTGTATGAAACCATTAAAGACCCCAAAGAGGCAAAGCAATTTTTCTATCCTAAGAAAAAGGAGCAAAACTGGAGGTATCACGTTAACTGAATTCAAATTATACTACAGAGACACAATAATCATAATAGCATGGTATTGACAGAAAAGCAGACACAGAATCAAGAGCCCAGAAATAAAACCACATATATATGAAGAAATAATCTTTGACAAAGGAGCCAAAAACACAAAATGGAGAAAAGAAAGCCTTTTCAATAAGTGGTGCTGGGAAAATTAAAAAGCCACATCCAAAAGAATAAAACTTGATTATACCTTGCTTCCATAAACAAAAATTAACGTAAAATGAATCAAATACCTAAATATAAGATTAGAAACAATAAGTTACATAAGAAGAAAACATAGGTAATAAAGCTATGAACCTTGTTCATAGAGAACATTTTATGAATTTGAACCCAAAGCAAAGGAAGTTAAGGCAAAAATAAATGAATGAGACTACATCAAAGTAAACAGCTTCTGCACAGCAAAAGAAACCAACAACCAAACAAAAAGAGTCAACCAAATGGGAGATGATATTCACAAACAACAGCTCTAATAAGAGGTTAATATTCAATACAGAAAGAACATGTACAACTCAACACCAAAGAATTCAATTAAAAATAGACAGAGGACCTGAACAGACACTTCTCCCAAGAAGTCATGCAAAAGGCCAACACATATAAGAAAGGATGCTCATCTTTGCTCGCTATTCAAGAAATGCAAATCAAAACTACAATAAGATTCCACCTCACACCTGTTAGGTTGGCTGTTATCAACAAAACAGGTAATAAGTGTTGGAGAGGCTGTGGAGGAAAAGGAAACCTCATTCACTGCTGGTGGGAATGTAAACTGATGCAACCATTATGGAAGAAAGTATGGTGGTTTCTCAAAATCTAAGAATAGAGCTACCATATGACCCAGCAATCCCTCTACTGGGCATCTACTCAAAAAACGTGAAAACATTGGTACAAATAGACACATGCAACCCCATATTCATCATAGCATAATTCACTGTGACCAAGACACAGAATCAACCAAAGTGTCCCTCAAAAGAGGACTAGATACAAAAGATGTGGTACATATATACAATGGAATACTACTCAGCCATAATTAATGACATACTGCTATTTATGACAACACGAATGAACCTTGAGAACATTATACTGAGTGAAACAAGTAAATCAGAAAAAGCTAAGAACCATTTGATTTCACACATAGGTGGATATAAAACTGAAACTCATGGACGCATCCTCGACCAACCAAGTGTATACAATAAATATACTTCTATAAACACAAAGAGAAAAGCGGTTTTAACAAAAGCCAGAAATGTTACTGAATATTTTTGGATGTCAAATAAAAAAATCCCTTATTTCTTGTAGTATTTACTCAACATAATTCATAATCACCAGAAACAAAGTGAGAGGCAGATGTATTAGTAGCTGTCAATAATGTTTTTCAGTGCCATGTAGACAGAAGAAGCGGATTAATGTCTCAAGAAAAAACACTCTTCCCTTTAAATCCTGGAAATATGCAAATACAGTATAGCTTCATATGCTCAGAAAACTGGCCCTCTATTCTGAAGAGATCTTTCTGTCAGTGTAACAAGCTAAAAGCAAAATGTGAATGACAGGTGCATACACTTAGCTGATGAAGAACACAGAATTCAACAGTAAACATGTTAATCTCTCATCAAAGTTATGTGACTTCCAGGCAGAAATATTGATTAAGTCCTAGTCTACCGCCACAGAGTTTGACAAATATTCACATCCGTGCTGAGAAATTTCCCCCCATGATGGTAACTTCTAGTACTTCTTATAGCTTATCTGGCTAATTTGGTAACTTGATTATCTAGTTTAATTCAAACATTGAGAACTTTTAATAAACAGGCTCTTAAATAATAAGTGTGTGTGTGTGTGTGTGTGTGTGTGTGTGTGTGTGTGTATACCTTAACTGATACCAAAAGTTATCTGAAAACTAAGAATTTGGAGAATTGGGCAACATTATAAATGTCATAATTCTAGGTTAGGTTTTTAGCTTTGTAGGGCATTTGGGATTATTTATTTTTGTGACAGAGACAGAGAGAGGGATAGAAAGGGACAAACAGACAGGAAGGGAGAGAGATGAGAAACATCAATTCTTCACTGCTGTTCCTTAGTTACTCATTGATTACTTTCACATATGTGCCTTGACCAGGGGGCTACAGCAGAGCGCGTGACCCCCTGCTCAAGCCAGCAACATTGGGCTTCAAACCAGTGACCTTTGGGCTCAGGGCAGCAGCCATGGGGTCACGTCTATGATCCCATGTTCAAGCCAGTGACTCCGCGCTCAAACTGGTGAGCCCACACACAAGCCAATTACCTCAGAGTTTTGAACCTGGGTTCTCTGCGTCCAATCTGATGCTCTATCCACTGCGCCACTGCCTGGTTAGGCCATTTGGGGTAATTTTTAAATATTACCTTAAAATCTTTATCATGTCCAACAAAAAGAACAATTCCAGGTTAGGTTTCATTCTTGTATATTAAAATTTTACGTTCACATAAACTAAGTGTTCAGAAAATTCTTATTTCTGCTCTCCACAACAGTCTTCAGGTGCCCCAGAGGTCATCTGACAGACAGTTCTTGCACCCATGGTGATCAGGTTCTGTGCCCTTCCCCATTACTCAGGATGAGGCCCAACTTGATTCTCTACTAGATTCTTCTGGAGGATAACTGGGCTCTGTGGCATGATTTCTCTTCATCTAAAAAACAAGGATATTTAGTGCCATCTCATTTCGTATAATCACTGTGTAGCTTGTGTTTTCATTCTGTATGCCAACTTGACAACTTTAATCACAAGAAATAAAAACACAATACATTTTAGACTATTCTTTTGAATTATGTAACCTCTGGGTTTAAGATAAAAAACAAACTGCTGTTGCTTGGTCTGTTGTGGATCTTTCTCTGCAGATATTTCCTTCTCCTTGAAAATACAAATCAAGTTTGTCTGAAGGTTCAAGTTTGACCAGAGAATAATCTGGCTTCAAAGTTCAAGTTAGTGCTTATTAAGAAAAACACAATAGCATTTTGTTGAATTGCTTTTCTCATTATGTATGACCCAATTGAAGATAAGGTATATTCTATCTATCTGGGTTTTGAATAAGATTGCAAGAACATGAGAATTCCAGCAGACCCACACCCTCGCCCACAAACAGTAGTGTTCCAAATTTTACCAATCTGTTAATTACAAAATGGCATTATTGTGGTTTTAATTTGTAATCTCTAATTAATAATGAAGTTGATTATCTTTCATGAATAAAAGCCATTAATGTTTTTTTCTTTGAAATGTTTGTTCATAACTTTTACCTATTTTTATTTTACTCATATAATTTATTTTAAATACTAATCTGTTGTCAGACATATGTATTGAAGGTAATTCCTCCCATTCATGGCTTGTCTTTTCAATCTGTTAATTCTTTGATAAATCAAAAATGTATTTGAATGTAGTTGAATTTATCAATTTTTCTCCTTTACTATGTGTTTTTTGTTTGGGGTAAGAAATTCTTCCCCCATTTTATTTTATTTTTACATTCTGTGTTGCATTTATTTTATAAAAAAACTCATTTCAAATCTACATTAAGTTGAGTACAAAGGCTTACCGAAAGAGCCGTTTGGTCTCATTTACAAAAACATGATTACTGTCCTTGGCCTTCAAATTTCAAGAATCTTCAAGTGGCTTTGTGTTGCATGTTTTAGTGCCAGAGCACCAGAGTGACTCCTGCGCCCATGTACGGTGCTCTTCAGCTACCAGAGTGTCACAGCTCTTCAGTAGGTCACTGTTTGGTAAAAAAAATTGCTGCCAGAGATTCTCCATGCCCTGGCTTTCGCTTAAGTCTTAAATTTTCAGTCTCATCTTCATTAATGGTTTGTCACAATGTGTGGGGTACAGTTTTGTGGACAAGGCCCACCGGGGGTGAGGACAACGGAGATGCAGAGGCCCGACTCCGGAGACCAGGTTCAGTGATGCAGATCGACTTTATTCAGGAAGTAAGTTAGCTTATATACACAGGTTCAGCCTATAGGGTGTTACAATGTGTTCTTCAAAGCCAATGCCTGAAAAGGTCAGGGAGCTGCCTGGTTGGCGCTGAGTCTGAGTCGCTCTGAAGAACACACTGTAACAGTTTGACAAACCTAGATCCATACTTACAGCTGGAGATTATTCATCAACATTTATAGCCAGTTCCTCCTCAAGCTCTCGAAGAGCTTGCGTCATAAAAATATTCTCTTATTTTTCTTTCTTTCTCTCTTTTTGTTCATTGAAAGTTCTATAATTTTTCTGTCTTTTTAAAACATTCTGTTGTTGTTTTAAATATTCAAATATTTAATCTACCCAGACACAATTCTTTTGTATACAGTGAGTGCCCAAGTTACAAACATCCAACTTACGTACAACTCATACTTTGAACAGAGCACTTTAAGGGCTACTGGTAATCAGCTGCAGTTGGACATTAGTGAAAATGATATCATAGAGTTACCTGACTCCCACAGCAAAGAACTAACCAATGAAGACCTTATGGAACTAGAGCAGCACATGATAGCATTTAGAGAAGAAAATAGGGACCTAGAAACTCCAGAACCAAAAATGTTTTCTACAAGATTTAGCTGATGCTTTTCATCTCAATAAAGCAGAAACGGCAAAGTGAGAGGAGCAAGATTCTGATACAGAGCGGTTGACCAAAGTTTACCCTACAGTTATCAAAGGCCTGAGATGCTACAGGGCCATTTACAGTAGTAAAAAGAAAAGCTCTGCACAAACCTCCCTTGATGCCTACTTCAAGAAACTGACTCCAGTAACAGAATCAAACCCTGACTCTAACACCAGTCCCGTCCTCTCCAACAAGTCCTTCGTCTTCTGCATCATCTAAGATTAATGTTGTATTTGAAAATGTTTAAGTATTTATATACACAGAAAGGTAAAAATAAATACTATGTTAAGACATACGTCTAAGTTGCATTTATTAGGTAAATGTACCTGTTCTAACTTACACACAGATTCAACTTAAGAACAAATCCACAGAACCTATCTCATTTGTAACCCAGAGGCACCTGTATGTCATAATTGAGTTGCATATTTTCTCCACAAGTATAATCTTGTAACTGCATTGTTTACTGAATCGTTTACTATCCTCCCATTGATCTGCATCACTCATCATGTCATAAATCAAGTTTGCATATAGGCATGGGATTATGTTTGAGCTTTCAATCATGTCCCATTGGGCTTTTTCCTATACCTACACTAACACACTAATAAGACACTGTCTTAATTACTGTAGGGTTATGGCAGACCATGGTCTCTATCACACAAGAGACACTCTTCTCTCCTGCTCTGGTTCTTCCTAGCAATGTCTGGTTATATTCTGATCCTTCATTTTTCCAAACAATTGTAGAACTAACTTGTCAATTTGAACTGTTTGTTCTCTGTGGCTGCTTTTATTTATTTATTTACTTACTTATTTTATTTATTTATTTATTTATTAAGTTAGTTAGTGAGACACAGAGAGAGATACACAGGGACAGACAGGAAGGCAGAGAGATGAAAAACTTGAAATCATAGTTGTGGCACCTTAGTTGTTCACTAATTGCTTTCTTATACGTGCCTTGAACGGGGTGCTAAAGCCAAGCCAATGACACCTTGCTCAAGCCAGCAACCGTGACAATTCATGTCTATGATCCCATGCTCAAGCTGGCCACCCCTGCTCAAGCCGATGAGCCTGTGCTCAAGCCAGTGACTTTGAGGTTTCAAATCTGGGTCCTCTGCATCCCAGGCCGATGCTCCATCTACTGCGCTACCGCCTAATCAGGCTCTGTGGTTGCTTTTAGTGTCTCCTCTTTTGTCTTTGGATACATACCCTATAGTCCCATCACGGTATGTCTAAATATCCATTTGTTCATGCTGCTTTGTATACAGTGTATTCTTTCTCTAGAAGATTCTAATCTTTCAACATTTCTAGAAAATTCTGTCTTTATACATTAAACAAATTGCCTCAGCACTACTGATACATGATTTCCCACAGGAGCCTCATTCTTCTGCATATTTTGTGAGCAGAAGCATCAACAGCTTTAGTTCTGGGATAAGTATTCAAGGACATCTGTCTGTATAGGGAACAGCCTTAGAAGACAGAGGCAGAGTCCCTGCAGAGCAAAGGGCAGATTTGTTTACTGTTCTAGGGAGTAAAGATGATGTCTCACTCCACGGCAAACAGCATATCTGTTTACAGCCCATTCTAAAAGATTATGTCTGCCTAAGCTCAGGTCTTTAGGTGTGACTGAGACTCAGTGCATACTCAGCAACCACTAGGGCCACTCTGCATTACTCCCAGGGGACTTGGGGATCGGGACAAACTGGCTTGAGCACACAGCTCATGCTGCTTATTGTGCTGAGTAATCACGTCCTTCGTGTCTGACCCAGGAGTGCCATGTCCTCCAACAGCATCCAGGAAACTGTAACAAGCTAATTTATCAAAATTAAAAAATAAATTATTTATTTTTATTTATAAAATGTAATAAGTGTGTAATGTAGTAATATTTCAGTCTCTTCACAGTTTTCAACATCCCCTATTTTCAATATTTTAACATTCTTTAATTCCAAATAGACATTTGTTAGATATTTTTCATTTACTCATCCCCACGTCCTACTCTGTCTTTACTATTTTCCACCTCCTTTGTCTCTTTGTATCTCATTTTGGGTGTTTCTTGACCTTTAAGTCCACTAAATCTCTCTTCAGCCCTGTCTAACCCTCTGTTTAACCTATCTACTGAATTTTTAATTGTAATGATTATATTTCTCATTTCTTATAATTTCGTTTGGTTCTTTCTCAACTCTTTCTGATCACTTACTTTATGGTCTCTTATTCCTTGCTTAATTTTTTTCTTTATATATTTTACCTGCATTTGTTTTATATTCAGTCCTGACCATTCCAGTGTCAAAGGCACAGGATATCTAAAACGGTTTATTGTTCCTATTGATGCTTGTAAATTTTGGGTTTTGTTATTCACTGTTTGGTAACTGTCTTTGTTGAGTGTTCAATGTTTTTTTACGGTTACCTCACATAAGCTGAATCTGAAGGAATCTGAGGGAACTGAATGCTAGTGTGTTCCTTCAGAGATGGTTCGTGCTTCTCCCTCTACAAAGTGACAGAGGGTTCCACTGATCTGGAACCATGGTATTTAAAGTTTTTAGAATAGGGTTTACATGACCCAGAAAGAATGATAAATTTATACCACACATTCATCCAAAAACAAGCTTATAGCAACAAATTCTTAGAAGAGATGATTACTATTTTCCCCCCCTTAGAGCAATAGCGAAAACAGACTTGCTCACCAGCTCTTTGTCTTGGTGAGCTAACATTTTTCATCGCTGACTTTCACTGAGGGTGCAGCCTCTTTGAACGTTCTAGCTTTGTGAGAGTATTTCATGTTTGGCCCTCTATCTTCCCTAGACCCAGGGCTAGTCTTGCAGTGATGCTCTGAGTTCCTTACACAAGTATTGACACTATGGCCATCCCGGACTCTTTACCACATCCCTCTGCTTTCAAATTATTGTATATAATTTTTACCCTTTGGGGATTCCCCTTCCTCTCTTACAAGTTGAACATTTTTAATAAGTATGTTTCTTGGATTTACTCCCCATCTACTCTTTCATGTTGAGAAAGCTTTTTAAATATCTCGTTTCCAGAAATTATCATTTCTATGTTGTTTTTTGTCCATACACATTCCCCACAGTGAGTATCTTCCTTTTTACAAGATCCTTTAGAGATGGTTAAAATTAGTTAACCAAGCAAGCAGACAGGAAATACTTTGAAATAATAATGCAAGAGCCATGCAGCTGGTATAATCTAACACATTTATCACACTGACATTCCTACTTTCACAAGTTTAGGACAAAACATTTGCACTGACCATTTTATCCAATGTGCCCATGGTATCTATAACACTTCTCTTGAGAAACATCAGAGAAGTTTTTGAATGAATTTCTGATGAAACAAACTAGAAATTCTCATGTTCCAGTATTTATGAGACATCAAAAACTCCAACTACATACTTGAAGGAAAAGTTACCTTATATTTTTGTTAAATATACAATGTAGCTTCTTACTGATCCTACAAAGATGTCTCTATGTTCACTTTTCTAAACAAATCATACTATCACTTTTTGACTGCCCTTCATGTGCATAATCTAACCCACCTTAAATCCTAACAGACAATTTGGCTGCCTTAATCATGGCAAATTTTAGCCACAACTTGAGAAGTATATTCTTGGTGACATAAAATACACTTTTTAACAAATCCCACAATATAGGAATCAATAAATGGAAATGCTGTTAAAATTCTGTGTATTTAGATCAAAGGAGTTTCCAAATTTCAATTACTTAAACCTTATCTGATAGTTCATAAACTAACTCATAAAGATTTATTTTAATTAAAGAAAAAAATTGGAAACAATTCTTTTTCTGCCATTTTATAACTATAAGACAAAATAATCAAAGAACTTAAGCAAAAGATAACTTTTCTTTGAAGTTCAAGATAAAATTAAATTTGACTATAATCCATGACTGTGGTAATGGCAATAATTTTGGGGACATCTCTCAGCAACCGTTCAAAAAAACCCTGTAAGTTTGAAAGGATGAAAGCATATTAGTTCAGTATAAAAACAAAATAATGATGTATAGAAAAGCCCCTTCAGCCCTGGCCGGGTAGCGCATCATTCGCACACCAGTGCCTTGTGGACCAATGAATGCATAAGTAAATGAGAAACAGGTCCATACTTTTCTCTGTCCCTTGCATGCCTTTCCCCTCTCTCTAAAATCAATTAAGTGAAAAAAAATTTTAAGCCCATTCATGATCTTTAGACTGTTGCTTTCACTTCATGTGACATGTACACCTTTGAATATCTGCCAGCCAGATCTGTGTCATGGCCAGCTTGTCAGACACGTTTACTACTGTTCTGAAAGACTTATTCAGAATGGTTCATTCAAAGTCATTGTGTTTTAAACATGGGGCACTAGGCATTAAGGTATACCAGGAAAAAGAGTAGTTTGTAACATTCTAATTTGTTCTGCTCCTTTTCATGCATCAGAGAGGAGACTCTTTACCTTAGAAACATGGAGAAATTGAAAATAAAGATGGATTCCTTTTAAGGTTATAATTTTCTTGTTTGAATGTATCTACTTTCTTAAATGGACAGAGCTGCATCGAGACTCTTTGAACATTTCCTCCTAATGCTCTTGATAATGGGTTAAAAATATTCTCCAATTAAGCCTCAACACTGCTCCATGGAACAAGCAGGGGACCATTAGCTCTGCCATTGTGCCGGGCAGGAGGCTGGCAGGCTGAAAGGCAGTGCTGACAACCAGAGAGGTTACTGACACCGCCACATGCGGAGCAGAACCACCACATGGATGGTCTGCATGCAAAGGTCACCCAATAATCTTTCTTAGTTTCACACTTGGTCTCCATGAAAATAGAGAAGGGGTACACTCAGCACATCCTATAAATTGTTTTGATGACAATCTTTTCACTTCAACCACATATAAAACCCCAGCCTAGCTTAAGGGAGGTTCCTAAGCCCATGCTGGTAACAAGATGAAATCATCTGTTTTCTTTCTCCCCTTTGGTAAAAGGCTGGCCCCAGAGACAGTAGGTTAGTACTTCTAGGAAAAAGAGCGCCCACGTGGCACTGGAGTCATTTTGAGGAAGTGATGTGGGTCATGGGTCACTTTCAAAGAAGACCAATTCAGTTACGATACACTCTGGAGCTCACAGAGAGATGGGGGTTAAATATGCATCCATGAAAACTGTTTCTGGTACAAACACTGACCTTTATTGAGTATTTCACAGAACCCACTAAAATATAGCTCAGAAGCATTTACTGCATCTCCTTGAACATATGAATCTATTTTTTAAGGAAGAAAGGCTTAATTTTAATTTCAGAAGTTTCCAACCTGTCAAGGGAAACTCTACACAACTCCAGAAATATTCCCTTTTCTGTACCTCCCCAGAGCTGCAGCTGTCATCTCATTGTGGCGTTCAGATAAAATCGCTTCCACTCACTGAATTAATCATTTTCTTCATGAAACAATCCTTCTAGAGGATTAATAATCACTACAACGCCAAACCAAAAAGAGTAAGTGTTATATACTGAGTGAGATGTCATATGCTTACTTCCTAAAACAGTGATCACATCTGGGAGGGGTTCAATGAGTGTTTCCTGTTGGTAAGGCATTACTTTAAAATAGAGAAGTAGACATTGAGCCCAGAGACATTAGTTAGAGTCTGTTGTGGCTGGGTAATCCTGGGAGTGTACTTAAATATTCTGCAAATGTACTTTCCACCCATACAAAGAGAGGCAATAATCGAGATTAACTAAGATTTCTCTGAATTCTAGTACATTATAATTAATATTCTATTTTAAAAGGCTGCACATATTCTTCTTTTCTAACATCACCTAAGATTTCACCAATTTAGAGACATGTTACTGAAGATAAACAGCTCTTTACCTTATATTCTTGCTAAAACCCCAGCCCACACTTTCTGCAGCACTTCTTTTTTTTTTTTTTTTTGTATTTTTCTGAAGTGAGAAGTGGGGAGGCAGAGAGACAGATTCCCACACGCACCTGACTGAGATCCACCCGGCATGCCCACTAGGGGGCGATGCTCTGCCCAACTAGGGTGTTGCTCCTTTGCAACTGGAGCCTTTCTAGTACCTGAGGCGGAGACCATGGAGCCATCTTCAGTGCCTGGGCCAAGTTTGCTCCATTGGAGTCATGGCTGCGGGAGAGGAAGAGAGAGATAGAAAGAAAGTAGAGGGGAAAGGGTGGAGAAGCAGATGAGCACTTCTCCTGTGTGCCCTGGCCAGGAGCTGAACCTGGGACTTCCACACACTGGGCCGACACTCTACCACTGAGCGAACCGGCCAGGGCCTGTAGCATTTCAAGATATATTATGTTTAACATATTCAGCACCTGATATTCATTTAGTGCTTATTATGTTCTTGACCCAGTTTTAGGTACTCCATATGCTTATATTTTAGAATCTTCCCTAACAGCCAACCAATGATAAAGTAAACATTATCATTTAATTTTACAGTGAGATCATCGATGCTCGAAAGTTAAATAAAATCAATAACACATGGGGGTTCAAGATGGCGATGGAGTAGGCGGACGTACCAACTTCGAACTCCCAGAACCAAAGTGGATTATAGCTCAATTTTAAAAACCACCATCTGGATAAACCAACTTTGAACTAAAATAAGTGGACTCTTCAACCAAGGAACACTGCAGAAGCCACATTGAGACTGGTAGGAATAGCGAAAACGCGAAGAGGGCTGCCCAGCTCCCCGGAGCAAACGGCAGCCCCGGAGAGTCCCGAGGGGCGGGAGGAGAGTTTGGCGGAGAGGGAGGGACCTGGGTCCCAGGAACCAAGCCCCAGCCTGCAGTCCCAGAGCCTAGAAGAGGCGTATGGACAGTGTTGAGCTGTGAAGCAAGAGAGGATACTGTTTGTGAAAAAGAGAGAGTTTTCCCGGACCCAAGAATCTTTTCAAAGGGTCAGCGCAGAAACCCTCTCTCACAACCACGCACCCGGGGCTCCGGGGAACGGGGACAGAGGAGAGGAACAGAGCAGCGGGAACAGAGATTGGACTGAAGGCACGAGAACACTCTGAGGGACAGCCACCCTGACCCCTGGGCAAAGTCATTTCCCTAATCGAAAACAAATATTTCCCCTGGAACTAGCAACACCAGCAAGGGGAGGCGGGACACTAGCCAGGCAGGCTCTCCCGCGGCAATTGGAGCGGAGCTGCTTGGAGGGAGGGAGCTCCCAAGCCTACAGTGTGGAGACTTAAGACACTGCTAACTCTCTAAACGCTGCTGAGGGGCGGTTGGCGGCAGGACGCTGAAAAGCGGTCCTGTCGGTGTGGGCGGAAGGGTGTGCGCTCAGTCTAGCCCAGCAAGGCCGGAGTAGACGCGCGAAAGCGGTCCGACAGCTGACAGCTGCGGGCCGCCTGTGACCCCACTTGTGGGGGAAAAACACGGGCAGAGATCGGCTCTAAGACTCTGCATAAGCCAACCCTGACCACGGGGACGGGGCTAAGACCAGGGACGGGAGAGGGGACCAGGGCTGAGCTCATGCTGCCGACCCCACCCAAAAGGAGAAACCGCGGTGGGTTGAAATCCTTTGTGTGTGCGAGCGGCTTCCAAGGCTGAGCTCACGCCACTGACCCCGCCCGGCGCGCAAGCGGCCTCCGCGGCTGGGACCCCGCGAGAGGCGGCGCCCGGAGCAAGCGGCTTCCACGACTGGGACCCCGTGAGAGGCGGCGCCCGGCGAGTGAGCGGCTTCCTCGGCTGGGCCCGCGTGACCGACACCGCCTGGCTTCCGAGGCTGGGCTCCCGCTACTGGCCCCACCTGGCGCGCGAACGGCCTCCGCAGCCCCGCCCGGCAAGTGAGCGCTTTTGCGGCTGAGCTCACCCTACTAGCCCCACCCGGCTAAAGAAACCCATTCTGGTGGCCACCCTACGTGTGCAAGCTGGCGCCAAACGTGGGGGCGTGGCAGAGTCCTGATCGAATGGAAGCTAGCAGCTGAGCCAGCAAACACGCCCAGCCCAATAAATCACAGTGTGCGACCCTATGCAGGAGGGCCCTGGCCTCGAGGGCGGGGCTAAATTCTGGACGGGCAAAGGCTCATAGCTGAGAGCACGTCAAAAGCCCCGCCCAACCCGCAAAACTGTGGCAAGCAGGCTCTGACTGCGGGAGCTGGGCGTAAATATTCTGGAAATGGGCTGGTCCGGCAGCTGAGCAAAGGTGCTCACCTCTGCCCTTGGTTCTAAGGCTTGTGGCTTGAGTGACAGCCCCTCCTGCGGAGGAGAGGTGGAAATCACAGCAACAGCCGAAGTAGGCTGTCATTGGCAACACCCACACCCAACCAACCTAGGCAGCGGCAGAGGGGGTGGGAGGCCTGCAGACAGACCACACCTAGAGAACACAAAGGGAACACCTACTGGACTCCAGTGGCCACAACCTGCCTATACACAGATAAAATGGGCAGGCAGATGAATGCAAACCAAATGAATCAAGAGAAATTCCCAGAGAAGGACCTGAATGAACCAGATATAACCAAACTACCAGAAGCAGAATTCAGAATAATGATAGTTAGGATGTTCAAAGAAATTAGAGCAACATTGGATAGTCACTATGAACACCTAAATAAAGAGATAACAAGTATAAAAAACAAAATTGAAATAATAAAAAAGAATCAGACAGAAATGACAAATACAATATCAGAACTGAAGACCACAATGGAAGGAATTAAAAGCAGGATGAATCACGCTGAGGATGGAATAAGCGAGTTAGAGGACACAATAAACAAAGGCACAGAAGTAGAGAAGAAAAAGGAAAAGAGACTCAAAAAATGTGAGGAAACTCTAAGGGAGCTCTGTGACAACATGAAGAGAAACAACATTCGCATCATAGGGGTGCCTGAAGAAGAGGAAAGAGGACAGGAAATGGAAACTGTGTTCAATCAAATCATAGCAGAAAACTTCCCTAAATTAAGGCTGGGAATAATTCCACACGTTCAAGAAGCACACAGAACTCCATTAAAGAGAAACCAAAAAAGATCTACACCAAGACACATCATAGTTAAAATACCAAAGCTAATGGATAAAGAAAAAATCTTAAAAGCTGCTAGAGAAAAAAAGGCTATCACCTAAAAAGGAGCCCCCATAAGGATGACATCAGACTTCTCAACAGAAACACTGGAGGCCAGAAGGGAATGGCAAGATATAATCAAAGTAATGCAGAACAAGAACCTACAACCAAGACTACTCTATCCAGCAAGGCTAACGTTTAAAATTGAAGGAGAAATAAAGAGCTTTCCAGACAAAGAAAGCCTAAAGGAATACATTAAAACCAAACCAATTCTGCAAGAGATACTATGGGGCCTGTTATGAACAGATCAAAGGGAGGAAAAAATATAGCAAAAGAAGAATACAGCTTTAAAGAATAAAATGGCAATAAACAACTACATATCAATAATAACCTTAAATGTAAATGGATTAAATGATCCAATCAAAAGACATAGGGTAGCTGCGTGGATAAAGAAACAGGACCCATACATATGCTGTCTACAAGAGACACACCTTAAAACAAAAGATGCACATAGGCTGAAGGTAAAAGGATGGAAAAAAATATTTCATGCAAATGGAAATGAAAAAAAAGCCGGGGTAGCACTACTTATATCTGACAAAATGCACTTTAGACCAAAGGCTATAGTAAGAGATAAAGAAGGACACTACATAATGATAAAGGGAACAATTCAACAGGAATATATAACTATTATAAATATCTATGTACCAAATATAGGTGCCCCGACATACATAAAGCAGACTTTGATGGACATTAAGGGCGAGATTAACAGCAATACTATCATAGTAGGGGATTTCAATACCCCTCTAACAACACTGGATAGATCCTCAAGAAAGAAAATCAATAAAGAAACAGCAGATTTAAAGGATACACTAGATCAACTTGATTTAATAGATATCTTCAGAACTTTTCATCCTAAAGCAGTAGAATATACATTCTTCTCAAGCGCTCATGGTACGTTTTCTAGGATAGACCACATGTTAGGACACAAAAATGATCTCAATAAATTCAAGAAGATTCAAATCATATCAAGCATTTTCTCTGATCACAATGCCATGAAACTAGAAATTAACCACAAAAGAAAAACTAAAAATACTCAAACACTTGGAAACTAAATAGCATGATATTAAATAATGAATGGATTAACAATGAGATCAAAGTAGAAATAAAAAAGTTTCTAGAAACAAATGATAATGAGCATACATCAACTCAAAATTTATGGGACACAGCAAAAGCAGTACTGAGAGGGAAGTTCATTGCACTACAGGCATATCATAGGAAGCTAGAAAAAGCTCAAATAAGCAACCTGACCCAAAAGCTAAAAGAACTAGAAAAACAACAACAAATAAAACCTAGGACAAGTGGAAGGAAGGAAATAATAAAGATCAGAGCGGAAATACATGACACAGAGCCTAAGGAAACAATACTGAGGATCAATGAAACCAGGAGCTGGTTCTTTGAAAAGATAAACAAGATTGATGAAGCTTTAACTAGACTCACCAAGAAAAAAAGAGAGAGGATTCAAATAAATAAAATTTAAAAGGACAGTGGAGAAATAACAACTGATACAACAGAAATACAAAGCATTGTAAGAAAATATTATGAAGAACTCTATGCCAAAAAATTAGACAATCTAGATGAAATGGACAAATTTCTTGAATCATATAAACTTCCAAAAATCAATCTGGAAGAATCAGAACACCTAAACAGACAAATTACAACAAATGAGATCGAAACAGTTATCAAAGAACTCCCAAAAAAGAAAAGTCCTGGGCCTGATGGCTTCAGAAGTGAATTCTATCAAAAATTCAAAGAAGAACTAACTCCTATCCTCCTCAAGCTATTTCAAAAAATTCAAGAAGAAGGAAGACTTCCAAACTCCTTTTATGAGGCGAGCATAATTCTGATCCCCAAACCGGGCAAAGACAACACAAAGAAAGAAAATTATAGGCCTATATCCCTGATGAATTTAGACGCTAAAATTTTCAACAAAATATTAGCCAACCGGATCCAGCAATATATGAAAAAAATCATACACCATGATCAAGTGGGATTTATTCTGGAGAGGCAAGGCTGGTTTAATATTCGCAAATCAATCAATGTGATTCACCACATAAACAAAAGGAAGGACAAAAATCACATGATAATTTCAATAGATGCAGAAAAGGCATTTGATAAAATCCAGCACCCATTCATGATCAAAACTCTCAGTAAAGTGGGAATACAAGGAACATTCCTTACCATGATAAAGGCCATCTACGACAAACCCACAGCAAACATCATACTCAATGGGCAAAAATTAAAAGCAATCCCCTTAAGATCAGGAACCAGGCAGCGTTGCCCACTTTCACCACTCTTATTCAACATAGTTCTGGAAGTCCTAGCTATAGCAATCAGGCAAGAAGAAGAAATAAAAGGCATCCAAATTGGAAAAGAAGTAAAACTGTCATTATTTGCAGATTATATGATATTGTATATTGAAAACCCTAAAGTCTCAGTCAAAAAACTACTGGACCTTATAAATGAATTCAGCAAGGTGGCAGGATATAAAATTAATACGCAGAAAACAGAGGCATTTCTATATACAAACAATGAACTGTCAGTAAAAGAAATTAAGGAAACAATCCCCTTCATTATTGCAGCCAAAAAAATAAAATACCTAGGAGTAAATTTAACCAAGGAGGTTAAGGACTTGTACTCAGAAAATTATAAAACATTGATAAAGGAAATCAAGGAAGATACAAACAAGTGGAAGCATATACCGTGCTCATGGCTAGGAAGAATAAACATCATTAAAATGTCTATATTACCCAAAGCAATTTATAAATTCAATGCAATACCAATTAAAATACCAATGACATACTTCAAAGATATAGAAAACATATTCCAAAAATTTATATGGAACCAAAAAAGAACACGAATAGCCTCAGCAATCCTAAAAAGAAAAAACAAAGCAGGAGGTATCACTCTTCCAGATATCAAGGTATACTATAAGGCCATTATACTCAAGACAGCCTGGTACTGGCATAAGAACAGGCACATAGATCAATGGAACAGAACAGAGGACCCAGAAATAAGCCCACAGCTCTATGGACAACTGATATTTGACAAAGGAGGAAAGAACATACAATGGAGTAAAGACAGCCTCTTTAACAAATGGTGTTGGGAAAATTGGACATCTACCTGCAAAAAAAATGAAACTAGACCATCAACTTACACCATTCACAAAAACAAACTCAAAATGGATAAAAGACTTAAATATAAGCTGTGAAACCATAAGCATCTTAGAAGAAAACATAGGCAGCAGGCTCTCCGACATCTGTAGCAGCAGTATATTTGCCGATTTATCTCCACGGGCAAATGAAATAAAAGACAAGATAAACAAATGGGATTATATCAAACTAAAAAGTTTTTGCACAGCTAAAGACAATAAGAACAGAATAAAAAGACAAACCACACAATGGGAGAACATATTTGACAGCACATCTGATAAGGGGTTAATAACTAAAATTTATAAAGAACTTATAAAACTCAACACCAGGAAGACAAACAACCCAATCAAAAAATGGGCAAAAGAAATGAATAGAAATTTCTCCAAAGAAGACATACAGATGGCCAATAGGCATATGAAAAAATGCTCAACATCACTAATCATTAGAGAAATGAAAATTAAAACCACAATGAGATATCACCTCACACCAGTCAGAATGGCACTCATCAGCAAAACAACACAGAATAAGTGCTGGCGAGGATGTGGAGAAAAGGGAACCCTTCTGCACTGCTGGTGGGAATGCAGACTGGTGCAGCCACTGTGGAAAACAGTTTGAAGATTCCTCAGAAAATTAAAAATCGAACTGCCTTTTGACCCAGCTATCCCACTTATAGGAATATACCCTAAGAACACCATAGCACTGTTCGAAAAGAAGAAATGCGCCCCCATGTTCGTGGCAGCATTTTTCACAATAGTGAAGATCTGGAACCAGCCCAAGTGTCCGTCAGAAGACGAGTGGATTAGAAAGCTATGGTACATATATACTATGGAATACTACTCAGCCATAAGAAACGATGACATCGGATCATTTATAACAAAATGGATGTACCTTGATAACATTATACGGAGTGAAATAAGTAAATCAGAAAAAAAGAAAAACTGAGAAGAGCATGATTTCATACATAGGTGGGACATAAAAGTGAGAATATGAGACATGGACAAGAGAGTGGTGGTTACGGGGTGGGGGGAGGGAGGAGAGGGTGGGATAGGGAGGAGGGGAGGGACACAGGGTAAACCAGATGGAAGGTGACAGAGGACAATTTGACTTTTGGTGACGGGTATGCAACACGGTTGAATGATAAGATAACCTGGAGATGTTTTCATTGTACATATGTACCCTGATTTATTGGTGTCACCCCATTAGAATTAATAAAAAAAATAATAATAATAATAAAAAATAAAATCAATAACAAGTGAACTTAAGGTACGAACTAAAGGCAGTCTGGCTCTAGAACTCATCATGCCAACCACAGACCACAGCAACATGTTAAATACTCAACAAATAATACCAAAACCAAACACAGTTCTTCATTAAATCCATATGAAGATGAAGACCAACTTCTACTACTTTTCTACTATTCCAGAGAATTCACATCTTATCCAAATTTTTAGGTAACAGGAATATTTTTGATCCCTAAATATTAATGGTTTATAATATAATTAATAAAGGTTTGGTCTAAAATTTACTCCCTAAAGAAAAAAAAAACTAATTTTTCTTTATAGATGATTTCTTATAAACCTATGTAAAATATCATATTAGGCAAAATAGAAATGATATCATATGTAGTTAGGAAATGCTGATACTGAAAATATTCCATTGATCACTCTAAAATTTAGACAAATTTCAATTACAGTGCCATGATAAAATGGACAAGATTATATATTGGATCAAGGAATAAGAACTCAACAGATTCATCTGGGCAGCCATGCAGTTATGAATAATTTTAATAAATATGCAAAGCTGGTATTCGGCCACATAAAATAGCTAGTCAGTTGTGAACCTGAAATATATTTTTAGACTACAATGTGTCTGCCCTTGGAATTAAATAATTAATCGTCACTTTCATGAATACTACTATTTTTTATTCTAAGATAGCTATATTTTGTCTTGTGTTTTAAGATTAATTTTGATCTCTTAACCATTTATCTGTGACGACTATATAGATTAATTGCATAGTTCAATTTTTATTCTGCAGCTAGGTTCTACATACTAGAATGCATTGCCAATCACTTCCAAATGCATCTCTATACCCTAACAATAACACTGCGGAATTAACTGCAATGTCATGATTTGAAATAATAAATCCTATCCACACTACACGAATTATATACAGGAAGACATGGAATATATGTAAAGACAAATGTATCTAAAAGACCAAAGAAAGGCACAAGAAGCAAGCACTTACCTGCTGCAATTTAATGAGGACATAATAACTAGTCTGCAATAATGTGTTAATTTGAATAAACTTGCTTTAGCCTTTCCTAATGGTCCATGTTCAGGGGGCTGGTTCAGAAAGTTCCCTATTTATCACCACTAGATCATAAAGACTCTGGATCTGACTTGGGCTCAAGGACAAAACCTATTTGCCAAAGATAAAACTTCTACTTTATTTGCCTATCTAGTTAAGAAATCAGCTCTGGAAAGCAATATATTTTCTTAGATTCACTTTTCTAACTATGTTCATGATAGGTATAAAGAGGAGTACAGAATAAAAGTTAAGAGCACTAATCATTTGAACAGAGATTCTGTCTTGTGATCTTCAGTTACTAATAAGTCTGTTTATTATAATTCTAGCCCTGCAGTGACTGAACACTTAGCAGGTGACCTGAACTAGTGAGCACTTTGTGTGCATTTCTCAGTTTGCATAAGAGTGCAATTGTATTGTAGTACTCTATGCAGTGGTACTATAGTACAATGCAACTAGAACAAATAACACCATAAAATATACTATTATTATTTTTATTGATTTCAGAGAGAGAGATAGGGAGAGAGAGAAAGCCAGAAACATCAATCTGCTCCTGTACGTGTTCTGACTGGGGATTGAACCTACAAAATGTGCATCTCTGGACGATGCTATAACCAACCAAGCTATCTTGGCAGGGCTAAAACTTTCTATTATTAACAACATTTTATACATGAAAATATGAGCCTGCTAGGCATTAGGCACTTGAGAGGTAAGCAAAAATATACTGCTCACAAAAATTATGGGATATTTCAAAATGAATATGAAGCAATTAAAAAAAGCATTTGATTTTTTTTTTATTAAACAAGAACATCAGAAAAGCAAATGAAGACGCAGCACGGAGCAAGCAATGTGTTACACCACCTGAGCCTTGTGCGTGTGCATGTGCGTGTCTGAGCCTGGCTCAGGCCTCCATACAAACTTTTCAGATTCTGGCACTCAGGATGACAGACATCTTCTCTGCCTGTGGGCACCCAAGGCAAGCTCAGAACTGAGGGTGACAGAGAATAAGAACCCACAAGAGAGAAGGGCAAGATGGCAATGGAGTAGGCGGACTTACCAACTTCCAACTCCCAGAACCAAAGTGGATTATAACTTGATTTTAAGAACCATCATCTGGATAAACCAACGTTGAACTGGACAGAGAGGACTCCTCAACTGGGGAACCCTAAAGAAGCAACATTGAGACTGGTAGGAAAAACGAAAACGAGGAAAGGGCTACCCAGCTCCCCGGAGCGAAAGGCAGCCCGGAGAGACTCGTGGCGCGGGAAGAGACAATAGTGGAAGGGTAGGGACCTGGGTCCCAGGAACAAAGCCCCAGCCTACAGCCCCAAACCTAGAAGAGGCATATGGACAATATTTAGCTGTGAAACAGGTTAGGATACTGTTTGTGAGAAAGAGACAATTGTTTCAGTCCCAGGAATCTTCTTAAAGAAACGGCGCAGAAAACCTCTCTCACAAACACTCACCCAGGACTCAGGGAGACAGGGAGAGAGGACAGGACTGGAGCAGCGGGAAGAGAGTGTGGTCTGGAAGGCACAGGGAGAAAAGCTTTGAGGGACAGCTACCCTAAACCCTAGGGAAAAGAAGAATACAGCTTTAAAGAATAAAATGGCAATAAACAACTACATATCAATAGTAATCTTAAATGTAAATGGATTAAATAATCCAATTCAAAGACATAAGGTAGCTGCGTGGATAAAGAAACAGGACCCATACATATGCTGTCTACAAGAGACACACCATAAAACAAAAGATGCACATAGCCTGAAGGTAAAAGGATGGAAAAAAATATTTCATGCAAATGGAAATGAAAAAAAAGCAGGGGTAGCAATACTTATATCTGACAAGATGGACTTTAAAACAAAGCCTGTAGTAAGAGATAAAGAAGGACACTACATAATGATAAAGGGAACAATTCAACAGGAAGATATAACTATTATAAATATCTACACACTGAACATAGGAGCCTCAACATACAGACCTTATAGCAGATTTTGATGGATATAGGGGCGAGATTAACAGCAATACTATAATAGTAGGGAATTTCAATACCCTACTAACATCAATGGATAGATCCTCAAGAAAGAAAATTAACAAACAGCAGACTTAAAGGATACATTAGATCAACTCGATTTAATAGATATATTCAGAACTTTTCACCCTAAAGCAGTAGAATATACATTCATTTCAAGCGCTCATGTAACATTCTCTAGGATAGACCACATGTTAGGACACAAAAGTGGTTTCAACAAATTTAAGAAGATTGAAATCATATCGGGCATTTTCTCTTATCACAATGGCATAAAACTAGAAATTAACCACAAAAGAAAAACTGATAAATACTCAAACACTTGGAAACAAAATAGCATGTTATTAAATAACAAATGGATTAACAATGAGATCAAAGAAGAAATAAAAAGGTTTCTAGAAATGAATGATAATGCGCATACATCAACTCAAAATTTATGAGACACAGCAAAAGCAGTACTGAGAGGGAAGTTAATAGCACTACAGGCATACCATGAGAAGCTAGAAAAATCTCAAATAGGCCACTTGACCCTGCATCAAAAAGAACTAGAAAAACCACAGAAAATAAAGCCCAAGACTAGGAGAAGAAAGGAAATAATAAAGATCAGAGCAGAAATAAGTGACATAGAGGCTACGGAAACAATATAGAGGATCAATGAAACCAGGAGTTGGTTCTTTGAAAACGTAAACAAGATCAAAGAACCTTTAACAAGACTCATAAAAAAAAATGAGGACTCAAATAAATAAAATTAGAAATGAGAGTAGAAAAATAACAACTGACACAACAGAAATACAACGTATTGTAAGAAAATAAAATGAAGAACTCTATGCCAAAAAATTAGACAACCTAGGTGAAATGGACAAATTTCTTGAATCATATAATCTTCCAAAAGTCAATCTGGAAGAAGCAGAACACCTAGACAGACCACAATTACAACAAACGAGATAGAAACAGTTATCAAAGAACTCCCAACAAAGAAAAGTCCTGGGCCTGATGGCTTCACAAGTGAATTCGAACAAAAATTCAAAGAAGAACTAACTCCTATCCTTCACAAGCTATTTCAAAAAATTCAAGAGGAAGGAAGACTTCCAAACTCCTTTTATGAGGCGAGCATAATTCTGATCCTGAAACCAGGCAAAGACAACACAAAGAAAGAAAATTATAGCCCAATATCCCTGATAAATTTAGATGCTAAAATTCTCAACAAATTATTAGTCAACCGATCCAGCAATATATATAAAAAAATCATACACCATGATCAAGTGGGATTTATTCTGGAGAGGCAAGGCTGGTTCAATATTTGCAAATCAATCAATGTGATTCATCACATAAACAAAAGGAAGGACAAAAATCACATGATAATTTCAATAGATGCAGAAAAAGCACTTGATAAAATCCAGCACCCATTCATGATCAAAACTCTCAGTAAAAGTGGGAATACAGGGAACATTCCTTAACATGATTAAGGCCATCTATGACAAACCCACAGCAAACATCATACTAAATGGGCAAAAACTAAAAGCAATCCCCTTAAGATCAGGAACCAGGCAGGGGTGCCTCCTTTCACCACTCTTATTCAACATAGTTCTGGAAGTCTTAGCCACAGCAATCAGACAAGAAGAAGAAATAAAAGCCATCCAAGTTGGAAATGAAGAAGTAAAACTGTCATTATTTGCAGATGATATAATATTGTATAGAGAAACCCCTTAAATTTCAGTCAAAACATTACTGGACCTGATAAATGAATTCAGCAAGGTGGCAGGATATAAAATTAATACTCAGAAATCAGAGGCATTTTTATATACCAACAATGAATTGTCAGTAAAAGAAATTAAGGAAACAATCCCCTTCACTATTGCAACCCAAAAAATAAAGTTCCTAGGAGTAAATTTAACTAAGGAGGTTAAGAACTTTTATTCGGAAAAATATAAAACATTGATTAATGAAATCAAGGAAAATGCAAACAAGTGGAAGCATATACCGTGCTCATGGTTAGAGAGAATAAACATCATTAAAATGTCTATATTACCCAAAGCAATTTATAAATTCAATGCAATACCAATTAAAATACCAATGACATACTTCAAAGATATAGAAAACATATTTTAAAAATTTATATGGAACCAAAAGAAAACAAGAATAGCCTCAGCAATCTTAAAAAGAAAAAATAAAACAGGAGGTATCACTCTTCCGGATATCAAGGTTTACTACAAGGCCACACTGTACTCAGGACAGCCTGGTACTGGCATAAGAACAGGCACACAGATCAATGGGACAGAACAGAGAACCCAGAAATAAACCCACATCTTTATGGAGAACTGATATTTGACAAAGGAGGAAAGAACATACAATGGAGTAAAGACAGCCTCTTTAACAAATGGTGTTGGGAAAATTGGACATCTACCTGCAAAAAAATGAAACTAGACCATCAACTTACACCATTCACAAAAACAAACTCAAAATGGATAAAAGACTTAAATGTAAGCCGTGAAACCATAAGCATCTTAGAAGAAAACATAGGCAGTAAGCTCTCCAACATCTGTTGCAGCAATATATTTGCCGATTTATCTCCATGGGCAAATGAAATAAAAGGCAGGATAAACAAATGGGACTATATCAAACTAAGAATTTTTGCACAGCTAAAGACAATAAAAACAGAATAAAAAGACAAACCACACAATGGGAGAACATATTCGACAGCATGTCTGATAAGGGGTTAATAACCAAAATTTATAAAGAACTTATAAACTCAACACCAGGAAGACAAACAATCCAATCAAAAAATGGGCAAAAGAAATGAATAGAAATTTCTCCAAAGAGGATATACATTTGGCCAATAGGCATATGAAAAAATACTCAATGTCACTAATCATTAGAGAAATGCAAATTAAACCCACAATGAGATATCTCCTCACACCAGTCAAAATGGTGCTCATCAGCAAAACAACACAGAATAAGTGCTGGAGAGGAAGTGGAGAAAAGGGAACCCTTCTGCACTGCTGGTGGGAATGCAGACTGGTGCAGACACTGTGGAAAACAGTATGGAGATTCCTCAAAAAATTAAAAATCAAACTGCCTTTTGACCCAGCTATCCCACTTATAGGAATATACCCTAAGAACACCATAGCACTGTTCAAAAAGAAGAAATGCGCCCCTATGTTCGTGGCAGCATTGTTCACAATAAGGAATATCTGGAAACAGCCCAAGTGTCCGCCAGAGGATGAGTGGATTAAAAAGCTCTGGTACATATATACTATGGAATACCTCTCAGCCATAAGAAATGATGACATAGGATCATTTGTAAAAACATTGATGGACCTTGATAACATTATACTGAGTGAAGTAAGTAAATCAGAAAAAACTAAGGACTATATGAGTCCATACATAGATGGGATATAAAAATGAAACTCAGAGACATTGACAAGAGTGTACTGGCTACCCAAGTGGGAGGGGTAGGTTAGGGAGCGGGCAAGGAGAGGGGAGGGCCCTAATGAAACCAGATAAAAGGTGACAGAGGACAATTTGACTTTGGGTGATGGGTATGCAATATAATAAAATGTCAAAATAACCTGCAAATATTTCCTCTGAACATATGTGCCCTGATTTATCAATGTCACCCCATTAAAATTAATTTGAAGAATCGGAAAAATAAAAAGAACTCACAAAATACAATACATTTATGCATGGTTAAAAAAAAAAGAAAAGCAAAGGACAAGTCAAAGAAAGTTGTTCATTTATGCAAATGAGATGCAAAACCAACTTTTATTTCATTGGTGAAAATGCACTGTACAAAAAGGCTGAAAGTACTGGAGTATCTGCACAGTTCCCTGATCCCCTAATTGTTGTGAGCAAAATGATGCATGATCTGAATCCTCCTGAAGGTTACAATCTAGTAGGAAAATAAATACATTAACAGGAGTAAGTGCTAAGAGAGGTACAAGGTATTCTGATAACAGATAAGTGGCAGAATAAATAGTATGCTGAGTTGAGCTCAGATTTTGCAGCAAGAATGCTTGGGTTTGAAACCTGGTTCTACCACATATAAACTGAAAGCCTAAGTATGTTATTTAACACCCTTGTGTCTCAGTTTCTCCTATAAAACGCGATATAATAGCTTCTCCTTCGGAGTTGCTAAGTTGATTAAATACGTGTTTAATAAACAATTGTGGCTGATTCCTGTTATTATTAGGCCTTGATGAGGGATGGAGGCAGTTGTCAAGGAGGGCAGACTCCTTAGAGAAAGTGACAAATGTCCTAAAATATGCAGGACAGTGAGAATTAACCAAGCGATGAGAGAGTACAGATGTTGCTTGCTTTTTAGTACAAGTACTACAGACAGTGGAAAAGCATCTGAAAAGGTTCTGAGAGCACAATCTGATGTTAACCAACTAGGTTATCTTAGATCACTTAACCATTTTGGGATTCATCTGAAAAAATAGGAGGAAACAGATTATTTCTACGGTTTTATGATGTTCTTTTTGTGGCAGAGACAGAGAGAGAGACAGGGTTAAACAGAAAGGAAAAGAGAGATGAGAAGCATCAATTCTTCATTATTATAGCACCTTTGTTGTTCATTGATTGGTTTCTCATATGTGCCTTGACCAGGGTGCTAAAGCAGAGCGAGTGACCCCTTGCTCAAGCCAGTGACCTTGGGCTCAAGCCAGTAACAATGAGTTCATGTCTATGATCCCACGCTCAAGCCAGTGACCCCACAATCAGGCCAGTGATTACATGCTCAAGCCAGATAAACCTGCACTCAAGCCAGTGACCACAGGATTTTGAACCTGGGTCCTCTGCATCCCAGTCCAGAGCTTTATCCACTGCGGCAGCACCTGGTAAGGCTATGATGTTCTTAATTCTATAAAATTTGAACACAATAAAACAAAATTGTTGAAACAGACTTTTCAATGGATGTGTTTTACTCCTTTCCCCAGTTCCAGATGCAACCAAAAAAGATCCTTAGAGGTAAAATTTAAGAACACTCCCATCTTATATCCTTTCTATTGCCCTTACTCCAATCTTCCTCATTATTAACTTTCCTACATCTGTAAATAAAAGAGTCACACTGCAGTGACCTCATTTTCTGCCTTTGAAAGTGGTTTACAATTCTCCAACTGTAATGTCAATTTTCTGTTTCAGGAGTATTGTCCAATGTCCATGACCTGATTCTAGGCTAGGTCCTGTCAAAGGGCCTATTGTATACAAAGATGAATGGATACATATTTAACTTAAGCAAACTGCTGATGCAACATTTTATATATTTACGGTGGTAAGATATAACCAACTCACTGAGAGGCATGCGCTTTTGCTTCCACATGGTGGTGTATTACTTTCTGTGGGAGTTCAAGACTCCCTACTTCAATCTCAATCCAAAGTTATTTGGAAATTTCTATTGTTTAAGGTAAACTTTGACATAACTTCAGAATTGTGAGGTGCTGGTCTGTCAGAGCTTACTTTCAATAACTAAATTTTAAACCAAGGTTATTCAGAGTGTGACACAAAATATTGCAGTATTTCAAATGTTACAGAAGGGCAGATTCAGAGCATTTAAGTAATGCCACCACCTAGACAGTGGGGCTGTGATTCAAACCCAGTCCTGCCTTGCTCTGAAATAGGGCTGTAAGTTCCCTTATGGTGTCCTGTTGTAATTCACATTCTCTTTCTCTCCCTCCCTGCCAAGTACTGCATAGCTTTTTAACCATTTCTCATGAACTTCCACTTTGGGATTTCCACAAGCTGTTAATCTTCCACTGTTTTGCTACTTTACCCACCTAGGGAAAGCCACTGTCTTCCTCCCAGTTCATTAAAGAGAACACCTCTACCTAAAGGTAACATTGTATACACACACATTTCTTCATCTTCTCTTCTTCATTCTCGCTTATCTACCAGCCATCAGAACAAAGCAAAAGTGCTGATGTGTATACTGGCTGGCATGTATCACCTCACAGACTGACTGCAAAAGGTCCCCTAAAAGCATAGCCCAATCCAAATAGGTTCTAGGTCAAAATGTTAAATTATAGAACTAAGATGTAGACAAAGTAGTTTCTCTTCAGGCCTGTGTAATACAAACCAATCTATTGTTTTCTAAAGCTGACCATGTGAATGTTTGCTTCCCATTACTTATGCTGGAGACCAAATGATTAGGTTATTTACGATATACAAGTATTTTAAATTAAAGAAGCAAGCATAGGGACTATTAGATTTGGCTTGGTACCTAAAAGGAGAAGAAATAGAGTCTGCCCAATGTTCCCCATGCTTGATGCATAATAGGAATCCAAATTATTCACTGATAAGATCCAAAATATAGACACTTAATCTCTGAGAAACAACTTCCCCAGCTCAGCTAGTGATGCACATGTATAGATATGAATGGATAAGCTGATATCATCTTATTCGAAGCAGAAAGCCCAGTAGAAGAATAATCTGTCGCTGCCTATCTTGGGCTGCAAGAAAGTAAGAGGATGACAGGCTGGTGACTAATCTAAGCCCTGGGAGAACTTAGCTAAAATGGGCTTCCTGAAGCCTAGGCTCATAGAAAAATCTCCTCTCCTAGATATCTCTCCATCTAGGGATATTTGGAAACCTCAAATTCAGTGCATATAAGACCAAACTTATCTTTCAGGCCATCCTGCTCTGCCTCCTTCCCCTTCTAGAGTGTCCTTGGTCAACACCAGTCAGCACCATGGGCAGCTCCGCAGGGACTTTCAGCTCCACACTGGACTGAATCAAAGAATCTTTTATAGCCTGGGAGGGTGAGAGGTGGCTGAGGTGGAATGCATGGGATCTGAGCTATTTTTATTTTCTTTTTGAAGGTAAAGTAATGTGATGACTTTATAGACACACAATTCCACGGCGGACATGCTATTTGCTTTCATCCTATTTAAAATATTTTTAAACTTTATTTGGGAAAATTTCACCCATACACAAGTCAAAAGAGCAATATAGCGCCTCATGTACCCTTCATCAGTTCCAAAAATTATCTATTCAGGGCAAGTCTCGTTTCATTAATTTTCACTTCTACCCACCTTCTCCAGCTCCACTAGATTGTTCTGGAGCTAAATCCCAGAAACTGTATTAGTTCATCCATAAACATTTTAGAATATAGCCACAAAATATTATCACACATAAAAAAACTAATAATTCCTTATGTATTCAAATATCCAGCATTTAAATTTCTTGATTATTTGGGGAAAAAATTTATACCTTACTTGAACGAGACTTTCTAAAAGCTACTGGAAGTGTTTTTAAAATGTTTGAGTATTTTAATTATAATTTTTACTGATAACCACCAACCTGTCCCATTTGTGGCCAATGGAACCTCTTTAGGGTTGGCACCCTGAGTTCTTCGGACACAGTCTTTGATAGCTTCCTTGCTTTCTGAACCGACAAGATACTCCCGACTCCCAATAGAGACCTGAAATTAGTCATTTTCCTAAAGATCTCAAATGTTCTCTTAGTGGGAAATGGCATTTACAAAAATGATCCAGGAAAGAGGGGTGCTCATTGCTACAGTGTTATTTTATTCTAGGCCTCTTTGGTACAGAACAAAAATAAATATTTTTAAAGGAAAAGAGCATATCATAATTTTTTACTGCTTTTCAAATTCAAATTTAAGATTTTAAGATTTAATTACCTTCTCTAATTTTTATTTCCTTTCTCTTTGGCTGAAAATCTAAGTCCCTGACATTAATCTAATTACTTATTTGATTTATATTACAATACAAATGCAATTATTTCAAAAATAATAAAAATGTTATTACTAATATATATCTAAAAACAGGGTTTTTTTTTTTGCCATTCTTTCATCACTAGAGTTTAATCCAATAGAATATACAACCAAGTCTCTGTATTTTCAAGTCACTTAAAACATTTTTTAAACTACAAAAATACAACTATTACCAAAAGTGCATTTATATATGTGTGTGCGAGTGTGTGTATATATTCAACTAACAAGAATTTTAAAATAAATACGCATATAATCTTCACCTGTAACACTAAAAAATTAGAGGTTGGAGCCCCTCTTCCTGAAATTGTCTCCCTTTCCTATAGAGTTCATCAGTAACCAGACTTCTAGATAATATAAGAGACCCAAAATAATTATGACACAAAAATATATGAGCTAAAGAGATCAGTGAATTTTAAGAGTACAGAAATGATCTAAAAGGAAACTCAGAAACAGATAAACAGAACATTAGTGAGCTGTGGGAACTATGAGAGGCTGAAACAGATATAAATAAAGTCCCCCAAAGAGAGGTGGGAAATAGGGTGTGGGTAGATTAGCAAAAATATCTGGAGGAATGTCTGAAAATTTTCACATTTAATAAAAAATTAAAACCCACAAAGCTCAACAAAATCCAAATGCACGTGCATGAGCATACACACACACACACACACACACACACACACACACACACGATGAGGAAAACTTCACATTAAATCAAATACTCAAAACCTGGGATAAAGACAGATTTCTTGTCAGAAACTATGCAAATGAGAAAACGGTGGGAAAAAAATCCTTGAAGTATGGAAAGATAAACTGTCTCTCCAAAATTCTATGTCCAGTGAAAATGTCTTTTAAAAAGAGAGGGTAGGATAGAGTTTTGCGCATATATATAAATTCAGAAAAAATTCATACATAGCAGAGCTACATGACAAGAAAAGTTATAGGAAGCCCTTCTACTATAAGAAAAATTATACTAGAGAGAAATATGGATCTATACAAAGAAATGATGATCACTAAAAGTAGTAGATACATAAAATATGAAAGATGCTTTGTTTATATTTATATTTCTGGTAGAAATATTTAATTTTGAAAGTAAAAATAATAAATATGTAATGTGAAGTCTATAAGTTTAGTAGAAGTAAATGTATGACAACAAAAGCCTGAAATCCTGGAGATGACAAATAAAAATACATCATTTTAAGGTTCCTATACTATATGTGAAAGCATACACTAAAATTAAAAGACCAAAAAGAAGACAAAATGATGTCCTAAATAATACATAATCTAAAAGATACAAAAGAAGCAAAGGAAAAGAACAGATGGAACAAAAAGAAATGAAACAGTGAGGGGATAGATTCAAACCTGCCCATATCACTAATCACATTAATCCTTTGAGTAATACGACCATTCATGTACGTCCTCGTGCCTCCTGACCATCCGGAGTACGATCATACATGTATGCCTTTAAACTTTGAGCTGGAGGAGTTTGTGAAAGAGAGAAAATCACCCAGAAGAGGCCGACCATAGTCAGTTAGGAGACAGCCTTCATCTTTCAGGGCGTCACTTTCCAAAGCCAGTCCCTGCAACAGCCTCAAAGGAAAAACCACAATGAAAACGCTTTGTATGTCAGCACACTACAAGACGGGAGTGAAAACAGAGGGACACAAGGGTGATGTGCATAAAATGTAACAAAATACTTTGCCTGCATCCATCTTTTGAGGAATACCAGTTTGAAAAAATTTTAAATGTAAGGAATAAAAATACCTATAAATTGTCCTAAGAATATCATCATATGAGAGTACATATGTACATATTTGAGATTCTGCTAATAACAATACTTCTTTATTTATAGATGGAGATACGCAAGAATTGTATGAGATAACAAAAATTTTTATTTCAAAAATGTATAAGGCAACATTAAAAAAAGGAAAATATATGTCCTTCTTGTTTCCATAAATTGGTTATCAAACAAACATGATTTTAAGTTAATAAAACTGTAACTGGAACTAATTTCATTTTTTTAAAAAAAGAACAACTCACTCTCAGGGGTCAGCGAGCATGAAAAAAACTCACTACTCAAAGGGTTAATAAAACTAAGAATGTGGAGGAACAATACCTCTTATATGATCCAACATTCCATTCCAAGATATATTTAGTGACAGTACATGTTCAAGGACTTCACACAAAAACTCATAGATGATTTATTTATAATAGCTCCAAACTGCAATCAACAAATCCAAATGTCCATCAATAGGCAACTGGATAAACGAACTGGGATATATCTACTCAATGGACTACTGATAATATGTAACAAGGACTCTCAAAATAATTATGCTTAATAAAAGGAGCCTAAGTTTTTAAGATTGTGTGTGTGTGTGTGTGTGGTATAAAACACTCTACAAAATGCAAATTAACATACACATAGGAAGTAGGTCAGTGGTTGCTTGGGGACAGGGGAGAAAAAAGGGGGGCAGAGCATGAAGAAAAATTATGGTTTATATTTGGGCACAAGAAAGCTTTTGGGGATGACAAATAGATTCACTATCTTGATTATGGTAACTGTAATGCCGGTGTCCGAGGCCAGGCAGGTTCATGTTGGATTCAGGCAGATGGTACAGGAACTGTAGAGCGAGAAAGCGATGGGCCATTTCTGTGTATTGGAGGCTCGCAGAGATGGGTGAGTGAATAAACAAAGGTAAACCGTTTTTTGCAGTGGTAGGCAAGGGATAAGGAACACCATCCCTTATGGTGGCGGCTGAGGAAATCAAGGAACCTCATCTCGCAGTGGCAGGAAAACAATCTGGGAGAATCGCCACTGAGGGAAAGCACCCACAGCTTTTCAAAAGGACACACAGGTGGCTTTCTGTCACGTGCTCACGTACTAATCTACAAAGTGCTTACAGTCAGGAAACCAGGGAGCAAGCCTAACACAGCTGTTTTCCCCACAGTAACTCTTTTACAAGTGTATACATATGTCAAAATGTATCAAATTGTTTACCTTAAATATGAAACTTATCATATATCAGCTCTTCAATGAAGATGTTAAATTAAAAAAAAAACTAATTGAACCAATGTCACAAAGCTAGCAAAAGGTAAGAATGGGGTTCAAACTCAGGCAGATCAATGAATATCCACTGGTCTATCTTACAGAGTCGATTCCCACGTGCCTGCTGCAGTTAGTTTACTGTCCAAGGCCCAGCCCTCCTGTGTTCCTTCTCCAGAGACCTTCCACATTTGTTTACACTTCCGTGGGGTATTCAGAAGTCCTTTGGCACCATGGAAATGCCTCTCCAGGGTCCCCAAGTTCCTTTGGCAGAAGTCTGCCCTCCAAGCGCTGGCAAGACTGTAAGGCTGAAGCTGAGTGATGCTGACTACTACTGTCTCTGGTTCTTTCTTGTACAGCAGGCAGCTACACTCATTTGCAAAAGAAGAATTCTGATATAACGTCAAAAAAGCAGCTACACTTCTCCCTCTCCTTTTGTTTTTGTGGTACATACACATAATTAAAACAAACTCACAATATTTCCACGTCTTAGGAAAATTATATAAAATGCTATCTTTATGTACTCAACAAAGTTAACAATGAAAATGTGACTAGAATTTTGTTTGAAATATAAAAACTTAATGCAACCTGTGAGAAAACTGAGTATCAAATTTGGAAGCAGGGTTACTGAAAGGATCCTTCCGTGTGTAGATAAATCAAATATTTCTTTAAGCACACCATAACTCCTCACCTTTGTTGGGAGTCTGCTGAGTTCAACAGGTCAGACAGCACTTCAAATGGCATAGGTGAAGGAGATAAGTAATGATATATTAAACCTCCTGCAGGTTAAGGCTTCTTAGTGCAGCTGATCGGGTTCCCCAGGACTGAGTGAGCACCGAGGGATACCCTACCTACCCCCTTTCACATCTAGCTCTGGTTGAGAGATCAGGCATTAAACAATTTTTCTGATCTGTCAACAAAACATATTTTGAGGGTTGGGAGAAAGAACTACCTCCTCTCCCCCCTCCTCTCTTTTTCTGTTTACTGCTAAGCAATTACTCTAGTTCAAAGCCTGCCAATTCCCTTTTACAGACTCTTTCACACTGCTGTGATGGAGGACAAAAGCTACACCTGCATCCTGAGATGCTCAGCAGCCAAGATCAAGGCTCCGCACACTGAGGTACGAATTAGAGGAGGGAGGGCTGGTAGATTCATAATCAAAACCCAAAACAGGCTATTGGGTTGGGTCCAAGTCAAACACGCTCCTACGGCTGTTACTTTTTTTCCATATTACCCTCTAAAATTCCACATTTAGAGTTTCTTTCAAAGCCTACCTAAAAGAAGCTACTAGATTTGACGGGAAATAGCTGGCTGGCTAAGGCTGAAAAGCCTTGAAAACATCTCAGAAATGTTCATGGTGATGGAAGCAGCACTAATAATATCACGAAGTCTTAGCAACTCAAGACACGAGAAGAAAAGGGAAACACTAAAACGTGTAATGAATACATGATGGGAGATGTTTTCTTTGTATTTTGTTTGTTTGTTTGTTTTTTTACAGGGACAGAGAGAGAGTCAGTGAGAGGGATAGATAGGGACAGACAGACAGGAATGAAGATGAGAAGCATCAACCATCAGTTTTTCATTGCGACACCTTAGTTGTTCATTGATTGCTTTCTCACATGTGCCTTGACCGCGGGCCTTCAGCAGACCGAGTAACCCCGTGCTGGAGCCAGCGACCTTGGGTCCAAGTTGGCGAGCTTTTGCTCAAGCCAGATGGGCCCGCGCTCAAGCCGGCGAGATCGGGGTCTCGAACCTGGGTCTTCTGCATCCCACTCTGACGCTCTATCCACTGCATCACTGCCTGGTCAGGTGGAAGATGTTTTTAAAAAAATTTCCTCAAGCGGAAATGTCTGATCTCTGGGCTACAATGTACGGTTGAAAGAACAACTCTCACTCATCAGGTATTTTGGGAGCCCACTAGTACCAGGCAATGTCTGAGGCCCTAGGGCCCTGGTTGGCAAACCGCGGCTTGCGAGACACATGTGGCTCTTTGGCCCATTGAGTGTGGCTCTTCCACAAAATACCACCATGTGCGGGCGCTACCTCAATAAGAAATGTACCTACCTATATAGTTTAAAAAATTTGGCTCTCAAAAGAAATTTCAATTGTTATACTTGTTAATATTTGGCCCTGTTGTCTAATGAGTTTGCCAATGTCTGCCTTAGGGGAACCACCATCCTGGAAGGGCAGAGGAGTATAGGTGAACAATAAAGTTAGGGGTGGGATGGGTGATGGACAGTGATATAGAAATGTTTTGTGAAACATTTCATGACACCTGAGCAAAAAACTTGAAAAAGACAAAAGAACCAACCAAAAAAAAATTTGTTAGAGTAAAACTATTGGTGTTAAAAGACAAACTCTAGTGTCCAAGAAAATAAAGAGAAAATACACAAAACTTCCAAAGGTTGCATTATGTTTTCCTGCTTCACTGTTATTGTTTCTGAATCTAATAGGATTCTATAGATACCAGCTGATCTACACCATTATATTACTGAGTATGTACAGCTTGGCAAAGAGGGAACTGGATTAATAAATTGCAGTAATAGAGCAATGGCCAAACTTAACAAAATAAAAAGAAACAGGAAGCATCAAGATGCATGCATGCTCCTTCAGATACAGGCAATTTTTCTGCTTTGTCCCTGAAGGGATGGGCATACCTCTTGTCATTCTACTCTACCCTTGATGCTCATTTGAGAGACATGCACTTCTAGACCTCAGACTTTGGATTCTAATGCTCTTGCTGTTTAAAAGAAGCAAGGCTCCTTGGAGAAGAGTCAGTTTTTGTTGTTGTTTTAGTGGGAAGATAAAGAGACAGATTCCCGCATGTACCCCAACTGGGATACACCTGACAACCCCTGTCTGGGCCGATGCTTGGAACAACAGAGCTATCCTCAGTGCCCGCAGCTGATGCTCAAACAAAGTGAGCCACTGGCTGAGGGAGGGGAAAAGGGGAAAAGGGAGAGCAGGAAGGGGAGAGAAGCAGGTGGTTGCTTCTTTTGTGTGCCCTGATCGGGGATCAAATCCAGGACGTCCAGATATCAGGCCGACACTCTATCCACTGAGCAAACTGGCCAGGGCCAAGAGTCAGTTCTTCGGTGGAGCAAATGAATTATAATCTCAGTCTCGAGTTAGTAAGAAAACAAAAACACAAAGGAGAGTCCATGGAGAAAGTCTAATGCTGGTCATTGCTAAGAGATGAGCTGAGAAAAACTAGGAGTCCACATGATGCCCAAAGAGAGAAATAATATAGATTAGAAAAAGGTCACACTCTTGAATATCATTAAATGCCTGAAATCCAACTACAAAACAATATAAACATGTAGCCCTCTGTGGATAAATACACAACTATTGAACCAGAGTGTGTATGTAGCAGGCAGGAAAATGGATCCATTTCAGTTGGACCACAATCACCCACTCAAGAGGCTATTAAATTGAAATTAAGGTAGATGCATCAAGATAGCCTTGCAGGGACTGAAAAGCTAGCAGCAGGAATATTGTTTTGGAACCCCCAAATGCCACCTGTGCCTTCAACTATAGGAAGAGGATGTGTCTGCAGGAGGCTGAGTTCAAGTGCAATGATCACATACTGGTACCTTTACGTTCCATACACCGACTTCTCATTAAGGACATCATCATTATCTCAGCATTTCCTTATTTTCCTCCTAAATACTGCCTAATAGCAACAAGGAAAATTAGAAGCAGGACAGATGGACTCTGATTTCTGGCTCCATCACTAGGCTAAACCACTGGTTATTTCACTTGCTAAGCAGCTCTCGTTTCCCAACTGAAAGCTGGGTGAACACTTACACTTACTTCATGGAGTCATGAGGCCTCTGGGAGACAAAGCCTGTAAGGAACCCAACAAGGGCCGGAGCCATAGCAGGAAGTCAGTGCCTGCCAATTCTCTCTCCTTTCCGTGACAGAGTAAACCTGCCACACACAAATGCACCTGGATGTTAGGACATGGACAGAAGGAAACTAAGGAAGGGAAGGCATGGGAGGAACCAACTTTATCACATCCGTTCTGAAAGTTTCTAACAAAAGCTGCTCCAGATTCTCAATCACAGATACAGCAATCACACGGTGGTCTTGCAAGAGCATTTTCCTTATTTACCATTATTTCTTTTCTTAGCCATGATTCAGTATAAAATTAATAGAGGTTATTTTTACTCCATCAGCTTGGTGCTCAGTATTTTTCTTATTGTCCTACCTTGTTAATTAGACTTATAAAAGTAAAGCAGAAGACATTTTCAAAAAACTTTAAAAATCTAGTTTCAAGATTATTTCAAAACAAAAAGAAATTTATATTCTTTAGGAATTATCTAGAATGTAGTACACCAAAATAAATTTGCTAGTTAGAAGACACATTCTATTAAAAGATCACCACTCATGCAGTATATATGAGAATGCACAAAAAACATTAAAAATGCTCATAATCTCATAGAAACAGTCCAAAACATACACATGTTAACTTACAGCCAAAACAAGTAACTAAATAAATGAGAGAAAAGAATTAAAACACAAAGAATCAATGTCTCATAAATGAAAACCTGAAGCCCAATCTCATCCTCCTAATAATTCTTGCAAGCTTCCTTATTTCAAACGGTCATGACCTTCCAAATACAGAAAAGCTTACCTCACAATCACTTGAAATCCTAGGTGACAAAACAGCCTTATATAAAGAAATTCAATGAAGAAGTATGTTTTGTTGTTTATTTTTCCTTATTCTCTTTTGTTAGGTCTTTGTGAATGACCACCTTTTCCTATTTCATGTTGGATTCTGAAGGAAAAACAATCACTAAAGATTTACCTAAGGATACAGGAAAGCCTGAGAGGTATTATAAACTATGTAAGATTTCATAATGCTTAAGCCAAGAATAGGAAAGATTTGTGCATTCAGTGAGAAACCTTCTCCTAAGCTCATTCAGACAATTCTTTTCCAAGACAGAGGACACATTTTAAGACATCATCACATGAAAGGTGTTTGGTGCGCCTGGTTAAAGGAAGACTGGTAAGAATGGATTCCACTAGGCAAACAAATGGGAAGGGGACAGAACAGAAGACAAAACCAATTATATTGCTACATTCTTTGTGGTTTCTTTCCTCTTAACTTCATGGGTCCTACTGGTTACTAGTTGGTTTTTCATTTTTTAAATAATCTCTTAGAGAACACATGTAGAAAACAGAACAATAAAGAGATCCAAAGGATAAAAGACAATGTACCCTCCCCTCCATGCTTCTAACCATCCAATTTCCTTCCCTAGACATAACCAACAGTACTAGCTTATGATGTCTCCCTCAGAGTATTCCGAACATTACAAACAATCACACATGCCACACACCTCATGAAACAGTGCCTTGATGGACAAGGAGAGGCACACAAAATGGCCACAGAGTGTGCAGATTCATAGAAAAAAAGTCTTGCTTTTAAATGTGATTCTCTTACTTGTGAAGTTAAGGAATTGTTTCATTTCTAATATAAGAGCAGTGTGATAAACAGAGATGTGCACAAGCCATGAAAGACTGTTGTGAAAACATAATCTTCACTTAACCCTCTGAGTAGTGAGCTTATTTCATACTCGCTGACTGCCAGGAGTGAGTTTTGTTTTGTTTTTTCCGAAAAATGAAATTAGTTCCAGTTACAGTTTTATTAACTTAAAATCATATTTGACAACCAATTTACGGAAACAAGAACATACATTTGCCTTTTTTTAATGTTGCCTTACACATTTTTAAAATAAAAATTTTTGTATGCTCATACTCTGGATGGTCAGGAGGCACGAGGAATTACACGAACTTTCGCACTACTCAAAGGGTTAATATATACTGAGACCACCTTTTAATGTTTCAAGTATTGTTTATTATGTAACAGCAAAAAAACAAAGAGTTACTATACTGTGATCCCTTCTTGATGTCAGAATGTTTTCCTTTCAGAAATCAGGGCAACCTGTCAGAGGCTCCACTGCATAAGACAGATCATTTATATAAGATAGGAGAGCATGCCCCACACAAAGCCCTGTCACAATAGAACCATGAGTCTTACTTTCAAAAAGATTCTAGTCCCTTAAGGAAAAGAAAACAGGCATATAAACACCCACCCATATATAAGTAGTATTCACAGAAATAAAAGCTGAGTTACAAACTGATGAATGGCACAGATGAGTCTAGCACAATGTCTGTCATATGGTAAATACTCAATAACCAACAAACATTATTATTATTAAAATTGCTAATAAGGAAAAGTAAAGGCTATGAAGAAAAATGATAAAAGGGAGCTAGAGTGGATGGGCAGTAAGGAAAGGTTCAGGAGGAAGGTCTCTGAGGATGCAACATTTAACTTGATACCTGAAGAATAACTGGACATTCAGTAGGTAAGTATATAAGGAAGGAGCAGACCAGACACAAAACGTAACACTTATGGAGAACTTAGGTACAAAATAGGTTGTATCTTTGATGGGAAGTAACCCGGCCTTGTCTGGCTGGGTCCATTCCCAGTGGGTTTGTATACAGGCACACAGAGCAGCCCAGCCCCCACCTGGCCCACTGCGATGATCCTTCTGTCCTAGAAGACAGTGAGGTTCCAGTCCTATCAGGACAGGACTAGCATGATGGAAAACCTCCCTCTAAGAAACTTATCTTACACAATGAAGATCTAGGTCTTTTATTATGCCTTCAGAAAAGCTGTCAAAACCGCACCAGGAAGACGGCAGACGTAAGCCTTTGCCTCCTATTTGTCAGAAGATACACATGGAATGCATCCACAAGAAAGGCAATCTGCATACTGCTATTTCCTGAAACCATACCAAAGAGTTCAAGTTTAGCAATCTTGTCCCAAAGGAAAGGACTGAATTTGATAATTCTTAACTATGGATGACAACTATAATAAAATGCTGAAGAAAATTTAGATACTGTTTTAAAATAAATGCTATGAGCTTAACATTAGAACACGGTGTTTCCTCCCATCTGTATATTTAGCATTCTCAGCCTTACAGTGAGACCCAACACAATATTATTCTGGAGAAGACTTTACACAAGGAGCTAACTATCACCCTGCTGACTCTGCATGAAATTATGAGTAAGTTCTCTGCTACTGGTTGTAAATATAACACACAACAGACAAAAAGCACAGTCCTAAACGATCCTTTACATGCCACTTTCTCTACCCTATTAAGATTCTCGTTGTTTCTTTGATTTATCTGGTAATAAATTTTTGATGACTGGTAAGTCTCATAAAATTGCTCTGGTGCTGACTACACTGATTAATAAGTCTGAAGAATCGAAAGTGTCAGGAATTCATGTGTACGAATAAGTTACTGCCAAATATATATTAGGTATTCCATAAAATATAGAATAAAAAGGTTGATCTGATCATTTTATCTTGTATCCATTTTCCTGTAACAATTTATATTCAGGGTCATCATCATCTTCCATTCCCTTGTAAATCCAGATGGGGACAAATTCAAGAATTAAACTAAATTTTAAAAATAATGAATTGATATATGCCATAAAGATATTTCCCCAGAAAAATAAAGAACTCAGAATTAGAAATCATTGCTGGGACGACTCTCAGAGATGATCTAGTTTATATACCTTGCTTTCAAAACGAAGAAGCCGACAGTGGGCATGCTGAGGTCACTTGCCGCTGACGGAACTGAGACTGGAAGCTATCATTAAGACGACTCGAAGAGACTTCACTGTCCCTCCTTTTCCCTCACAGCTTCAGAGCAGAGTCCATCCCTGCATATCTGCGCTGTGATGCAGCGTATGAAACTATGCATCCATCTCTTACATCCCTCTGTCCTTTGGGGAAGCAAACTCACTTTAATTACATGAGCAGAGAACTCTGTGCCCTGGTTTTAGTGGTCTTGATCTTGCCCATTAAGACTCCAAAGCTCTTCTGAGACAAAGCAGGAAAATGAAACAAAAATAGAAGGGCTCCAGGTGTGGCCACTGGAACTACAACGTGAGACAGAAAATCCCCTGACTCCACATCTTACAGGGCAAGACGCCAGCAGCTACCACTTAGGACAGCTAAGTCAGAGGGACAGTCCATGCCTACTAGTGGGGATCCCATCACAAGAAGTAGCCACAAAGGCCCTCCACACTGCTTCTTCCCTCCATAACATTCTTGTGAAGAAACAACACAGGGTCCATGGTCGGTGCTCCACATGATCCTCCCTTCTGGAATTCTCTAGCCAAATAGGACGATGTCGGGGATTTTGTTAGCTGCTTCCATTCCCAAGGGGTCTTCCAATTCTAACCAGTTTCAGTTTTAACATTGTCCATGCTTAATAGAAGACCTGAAATCACATTACTGACCCCTCTCCCAAGATCAAGAGCCTATCAGGAACAGTGTGTTCCCAAAACGGAACAGTGGTGAGCTGCACGTATTGGAGGAACATACAACTCCGAGAGCCAAGCATATAAGAGAGTCACTGGGGGCAGGGGTGGGTCAAGCCTGAAAACAGTTATACACATTCGCTAACAAACAGAATCTGCCTACTCAGGAGTTGTGGGACTATGGGAGAGAGTACGGAGAAGCGATGGGACAACCTGCTACAGAACCGAAGGCTACTCCTAGGCGTGTGAGTAACAGTAGTGCTGTAGGTTAGCATTTTATCCACCCCGTCCCCAACATTCATCCTCAAGTCCTAACCCCCAGTACCTCAGAATGTGACCATACTTGGAGAAAGGGTCTTTACAGGGGTAATTATCAAGTTAAAAAGAAATCATTAGGGTGGACCCTAATCCAGTATGACTGGAGTCCTTATAGAAATGGGAGATTTGAAAATAGAGATGGACACATGTAGAAGGAAGACTATGTGAAGACACAGGGAGAAGATGTCATCTGCAAGCCAAGAAGAGAGGCCTGGAACAGACACTTCCTTCATAGCCCTCAGAAATTCACAACGCTGTGGACCTCTGGACTCAGACCTCCAGCCCCCTAGAACCACGAGACAGTACAGTTCTGCTGAGTGGCTAACCCAAAGTTAGGTATCAGGAGGGGAAAAACAAGGTCCAGTGCTTATTCAGTACACTTGCCATGTCAAATAAGCAAAACTCAACAATAATGTATTTACTTACTAAGCAAACATTATCTAATTGGATAGAGAATAAAAAGTCCACACATTTTGAAAATAATGTATATGTTTCAAGTGAGACTTTAAATATTAACTATGTTTTATAGTGGAAAACAATGTTTTCTTCACCACAAACTTTTTATACCATGAGTCTTAAAACCACATATAAAATAATGAACAGCACAATAAAATAAAACGTGAAGTAATTACTTTAATGTTTGATGTATAAACTGGGGCATCAGTAAATGCTTCTGAACAGAACTCACTTTTCAGGTTTTTATCTCATAAAGCTGATTAAAATTTCTTTCAAAATAGTATGTACTCTAAACCAAAATATCTGAAAATAGATAAGAATCCTAACTGCCAATATAAAATCCAAAACAAAACAAAAACAGAAAACAAAATAACTACCCTCCAACAATGCCCCATCAGAATAAGAGAGCAGAGCTCAATAAAAAGTCAGTTTGTAATAAAACAAGATATTACTGTGTAGAGAAGAGCAGTCACAGACAGTTTTGTTTGATTATAAAAGCGCCAGTTGTTAATTTATCTCTCAAATAAAAACAGCAAATGCTGGCAATAACTCATCTTAGCTGGATAGAAAGCAACACGCATTGAATTTTTTAAGATTACTGGGAGTTAATAAAGGTTATCAATATGCAGGGCTGGCCAAATTTATCTCATTGAGTAGGTCAATATTCAATAGTTCGATATGATTATATCAAATGACTAGCATCAAAAAATGGAACTAAAATAGCTTCTCTGTAAGAGGAAGTAACCCGACACTTTTCCTTTTTGAAGTGTGAACTGAGTCTAACCTTTGTTTATCTACCTTGTGTTAAGTGGGAGAAATTATATTCTATTCACCCTAAATCAATACTGTAGTGTTTTACCCTGCACCTTAGCGGCTGTACGAAACATACTGAACGCAAGCTTGATAGTCAACACACAAGTGAGGAGGGGATCAAGGCAGAAGGAGAGTCCCAAGTAAAAGCCTTTTGTAGCACAAGGTTCAGAATAAACATCTCTTCTACCTCTGCTGTAGCAGCCTGTTTGTTTTCCTTCTGTCGTTTCTAATCTATTCAGAGCTCTTTAATGATACATGTACTGCTCAGTGAAGTAAAATGCAGAAAGACTGACAGGTCTTGCCCTTTGGTCCAGCCTGATCCTGCCAGGTCTCTGCAAAGCTCACAAGCCAGTAGTGTGTCAGAGGCGTGACCACAATGAAGAGCCAGAGGACGCACATGGATACGGATATGGATACATGAGGGAAACTTTTCCAAGTCTGGATTTGTATGTTTCACTGCACACCACAGTGGAAAACATTCTAGAATATATACAGGAGAAATATATATTTCTTAGATTCCTTCAGGAATAAAAGCTAGCCTTCTGAAGCTGGTCTTTAAAGACCTAACAAGGTTCACCTCTAATCTTCATAGGTTCGGTGTGAGGTTAGATGGGAAGGATGGATGCAGGTTCCCTACTGTAACTCTCCCAGAATCCGAGGGCACTGGAAATTTCAAATGGGATGCACCTCCCATTTTAAAAATGGAAGCATTTGCATGAGCTTTACAATTATAGAATTTTAAAGCTTCAAAGGCTTGAAAAAAATTACATATCAAGAAACTGTTATAATGCGTACAAAATACTAATTATCTGAAGTTATCTGAATAATAGTGCTTACCAATTTAAAAAGCAGAAAAGCAAAAATGCTTTTAAAAGTAAAATAACTTGAAAAAGGTAGAAAGTTGGTATGTACTCTTCTTCAAATAGTCTGTTTTCTTCCTGTTACCTTAACAAGGAAGGTATTAATTTACCTGAGCAATTAATAGCTCATGCCACACTGAGGCACAGTTGAGTGACCATGTCAAAGAGCAACAGTTGCTTTCCTGACTTACATTTATTCGATAGAGAAATAAACATTCTTCTACTCTATGCCCAGCAACAACATACTATCTGAGGAAAAAGGAATGATATGTAATTTTATCATCTGAAGTGAAATGAAATAAGATATATGACACAATACTACTCAAAAGATAACATTTTACGGTTTTACCTTTTCTCTTCGATATTTTTTAGCAATGTTAGTTATATGGAACATATGTGCATACAAATAGGTCCAGAGATGTCAAAAGTTTGAATCATATCTTGTATTATGGAGGAAATATGATAAAACATTTTATAACCTTAAAAAGGGAACCAAAATATACATGTGTAGTATCTATAAAGGAAATACAAACTATATAAACAACTAGAAACATAATACATAGTCAACTTTTAAAAATAAAATATCTCTATGTCAAAAGCTTTTTTTTTTAAAGCAAGGGACAGACAGACAGGAAGGGAGAGAAGTGAGAAGAGAAGCATCAACTCAGAATTGCGGCACCTTAGTTGTTCATTGATTGCTTTTTCATATGTGCCTTGACGGGGTTCCAGCCAAGCGAGTGACCCCTTGCTCAAGCCAGCGACCTTGGGCTTCAAGCCAGTGACCATGGAGTCATGTCGATCCCACGCTCAAGCTGGCAACCCAGTGCACAAGCTGGTGAGCCCGTGCTCAAGTCGGATGAGCCTGCACTTAAGCCAAATGAGCCTGTGCTCAGCCCAGCGGCCTTGGGGTTCTGGGTCCTCAGTGTCCCAGGCCAACACTCTAACCCAGGCATGGCCAACATACGGCCCGCAGGCCAATCCAGCCCGCAATTAAATTTATGTGGCCCGCAATTAAATTTTTAACATTCTCCACTACTTTAAAATCTCCGCTACTCAGAAGCGGAACCATCTTTGATTATTGTAAATGGAGATATTTAAGAAGACAGTGATATGAGGAAAAGAATTCTGCGTGTGACTAATCTAGGGTTAACTTCCAATAACTGGTCAAATGGATTCGCGATACTTATTTTTTAAAAAAAATTGCATTTACAACTTTTGTATTTGTCTGTACTCGATATGAACTGTTTGACATTTAGTGGTGATGTGAAACCCACATTCTTTCAGATAGAGTTTGCCAGTGCACACCCAAGGCCAAACAATTCGTTATTTTTGTGGTCAAGTGTGCTGAATCAAGTGGCATTGTAGCATAGACAGTAGCTGCAGTTGATAACTGAAAACATGTCCAGGCTGTTTGTAAAACAAAATAATTGTTTTATTTGCAATATAACCCCTTCAAGCTCATTCTATTAATTAAATATTGCCTCGATTGATTGCGATAGTTTGGATATTTATACGGTATGTAATTATATTTTCATTAAAATATATTTTTATTAAAATATTGTATATTAAAATGTTTTTCACTCACATCTATCTATTCATAAACAAATTACATAATAAAATTTTGTTTACTTAAATGAATCATTTTTGTATTTAACATTTTTAAATTTTAGTATTTCTTCCGCCCCGTGAAAAAAGTTTTCTTTCTAATCTGGCCCCGGGGCAAACACTGTTGGCCATGCCTGCTCTAGCCACTGCACCACCACCTGTTCAGGCTATGTCAAAAGCTTTAGGGGGAAAAAAAAGTGGCTTTTCATTTTCATGTCTACTATAAATCTGAATTAATTTGAGCTATTTTCAAATATAGTAAAGACAAAGAAAAGTCTACAATGTTCAGTATACAGATTGTCACTATGTAAAATTCACTCTCCGATAGAAAGGTCCTGGCAATTTAACCCTCTCCTCTATGCTTCTGTGATATTTCTAAAGCCATCTGCTAGTTCTGTGTAACCATTTATATTTCACCAGAAAATAATATGGTTTATAGAGATTTGTTAAACAAAATTCCTTTTGCAAAAGGCTGTCGAAAAATGAATGGGATCACCAATAAAGTTGAAATGCTCTAGCCTTTTGGTAGACCAGATAAATCTGTTATTTTAAGGATCTTTTAGACCACTGACTCAGAAGCCATTAGAGGATAAATTAGTTGTTTAATAAAGCTCATTTATGTCCATAATAACCTCTAATAGGTTTGCACACAATATGGAAAAAAAAAGAAAACATTACTTAGTTTTAGTTCTACAAGTAAAACAACTTGAAAAACAATAACCAGTAGATACAAGTAGCTTTTCTTACAAATCAAACAGGATGATTTATTTTGCTAGATTTCTAGTGAAGAGAAATTGCCAGCATTTTCTTCATCATTGCTCACTATGCGTCAAGCACTGCTTTGTTAAATGTTTCCATCAACTAACGTGAGTAATACAATAATATAGCCAATCTTCATTTAAGACTAAAAATCAAAATAAAACAAAACAAAAAACAAGTGAGTGCAGCACCTCTCTAGAAAGAAAAGAAAGTCATAAGACAGGAAGAATGACAGAGAGGCATCCACTGAGCTATGCCACCCTGGAAATAGGACTGCATGCTTCACAAATTGCAGCCTTCATGAGGATGCCTGTTTTCCAAATGCCTCTTTCAACCAACACGTTTTCAGCCTAGCATTTGTCAAACCTCGCCTTTTGTTAAGAGTTAACTTGTCAGCTTTTAAAATGGCTTGCAGTTTCTATCCACCTTTCTTGATGGAAATGTGAAAAGTACGAGTTACTCCCTTTCACAAAGAATCTTGTCAAGAATCCTGACTCCAATCTGACTTTTCCTCCTGGGGAAAAAAAAATCTACCTTCCGAAAGCTTAACAAGTGGTAACTATTGTATCATAATTCTGCTTCACAGAAATAAAAGAGGTCATACAAAGAGACGGGGACCATCAAATAATGAGTTAAGAGGTGACTGTATAATTCAACAATATCCGGAAAACAGTAATGTGCTTGTAGAGTTGATCCTCCAAGCAAATTATTTTACTTTAACCACTGGAATAACTCATAGTGAAAGGGCAATGAATGCTATGACACCAGCCAGGTTGTTCCCTTTGCTGATAGGATGATAAATGAACAAAGAGTAAACTCCATTTGAGAAATGTTGAGGAAGACATGATGAATGCCCTATGTGTACTCAAAAGAATCATCTACTAAGGGACACACTTTCTCTGTCTTAACTGTACAAGCTTAACTCTTCATCAAGTTAAATAATCTTACAGTACTTTAATTTTTATTAAACACTAACTCTACTGTTCTGTTTAAATGTCCATGAAAGCAGTGTGTCCCCCTAGAAAGGGGACAATGACTCTCCTGTGCTTACTTAAGCATTTTAACATTAATTTAACTATACAAAAAATAATATAATTCTCCAGGAGGAAATCAAATACAAAAAGGTATGTTAGTAAGCAAATTGCTTAGATTACTCCAATCTCCAAATATAGGATGCCAATAATAGAGATAGGAATATCTACATCAGACAGGTTACTGATTAAAGTGTTATGTTATATACATTTCCTGTCATATAACTTATCAATTTGATTTTGGCAATTGAAGCAACACAGCCTTTCATTCATTCAGAATTCTGACCACCATCAAATCAACTAAAATCACCTGTTGTGGGTAGAACGGTGACTAACTGCCTGATGACTGAGGTAATGCAAAATTAACACATTCACAACTTAATCTTTTAAAATGAAATTAAAATTAGAAGCACTTTGATATGTAATATATTTCAATTTTATGTAAATTATAAATTAATGTATAGTAAAATTAAAAAATGGTTAACCAGAATAATAAACAGTATCTACCCCAAGTCTGGATTAATAATAGTAGCTCATTTGTGTACTTCACTCCATGTTAAAATAGGCACAATGATTTTCTAAAACGAGTTCTCACAGACTAACCTCTAAATAGCCTCCCATTTAGTGACAAAAAAATTAAACCTATATCTCTAACCGATGATAGTAATAATTAACAATTTAAGAGGAACAAAATGAACAATAATCTGCTAATTTACAATTACATTTTCATAATTAACTAAGCAAATTTCCAAGGCTGAGCTATATTCATATCTATGTGTTGCATATGACTTGTGGCTTGGGAAACAACACGCACACATCCAATACTTCTCTCATTCTACTCTTAAGGTAAGACTTACAATATAATTGTCAACGCCACGGTATTATATTAAAATAAAATCTAAACCACAATTTAAGCTGCTTTTATATATGAAGATATACTACCATTTTGTCTATTTTGTTTTAATGCCATCATTCTTCAGAGCTGTGATTGTGTCAGACAGGACCTAGGTGCATCCCAGGACCAGGAGCAGTGCGTCTGGGGAAGAGGCTACAGGACCACAGCTGGCCATCAATAAATAGTGATCCTGCCCTGTCGTCTGTACTGCCCCAGTGCCCAGCACAAGTTTGGCAAGGGCCATGCTGAGTATGGGGCATTTTTCTGATAAAAAAAGAAAAAAAAAAAGAGAGGGGGAGTCCTACCTGAACGTGACCTTCAATAATCCTCTAATTTTTCTCTAATGGTTGGATGTTAAATTCTCAAATGTTGGTAACAGATAAAAAAAAAGAGACTAAATTTAATTGTGGATTTTTATAAGTCTTTTGCATTTGCTTAAAACTAGAGGTGACTAGATTTCAGCATTAGGGGGTCACTGAAGCATAAGATAAATGATCACCTCAATATGGAGGTGGGATGGGAAGAGGGGAAGATAATGACAGGATATCATGGAGCAGATGGGGCCAGCTCGGTGTTAGGGCGGGGGTAAGGGGTCCCATAGTGCCCTCTGGCCTGAGATGGAGGACAGAGGGACTCTGTTGCTATGACCTAAGCTAGCTAGTTCCTCTTCCCTACCTGCCATTCCTTTCTCTCTTAGAGATATTATCCTTTCACTAGAGTAAAAGCTTCTACAGAATAATGTGTTCCTAGTATTCCCTACTCATCTAATAAACAAACTGTTTAACAATTTTGTTCATAACAGCTGTTATTCTTGGCATTCAAAGGACAAAAGGTATATTCTAATCTTAACATGTCTGGCAAATTTCCTTAGTGCCATGAATATTCAACTAATATGATACCTTAAAATTTTTCTATAAACTCTGTATAAATTCCCTTTGATAGTGTCAATTAAAATAATCAATATGAAACAATTATTACATGTGGTTATTACTAAAACATGTAAAAATGCTATGAGCTGTCTGCCACCATGACGATAATGTCACACAATAGTTGTTAAAGTGGCATAATTACAAATGCAATAAAACCAGTGTACTACTTTGGAAAACTAGTCTACTTACTACTTATATGTCTCAGAACGGATATATTCAAAAACGTGGGACACGCCAAGCTGGAACTGGTCAGCGATCGGGGTAACCCAAGGATTGTTTTCCGCCTTGAATACCTGCTTCTGACCAGTCAGATCCAAGTTTCCTGAAAAGATGGAGAAGAAAAAGAGATGAAGGTCCTTTCATCCAACACAGATCAGGACTAAGAAGTCCTACTCAGTAACCACAGCACAATCATAAGCACATTTTGGTTCATTTGACCCAAATCTTCAGACATTTCTTACCCCAAGTCATAACTGGTGCACAAGCAGTTAGTACCCTAGTGCAAGAAATAAAAGTCAAAGAAAGAGGGAAAGAGGTCGTGGAGAGAAGGAAGTAGATAGAAAGCAAACTTGGAAGGTATTCTTACAAAGGTAATATGTGCTTTATTTTTCTTAGGTATTTGCTACAGAGGCTAAAATGATGCTGTCCAAAACTGCGAGAAGTGCTATTAGAACCTCTTAAAATTCTGCCTTGACAATGTGAATCTCTGCTTGTCTAATCTGGTCTAGACCCATTGGATCAACAACACCTTTTTTAATTAGCCAAAGAACAATATGAATGAAGAGATAAAAATATTTCCCAAGTAAAATTATCATTGAGTTACTCAGGTACCATAAGAACATATCAGAATCAGCACCAAATGAATCACATTAACATTATTTATGATAGAAATTCACATTTGTATAGTCTTCATTAGTTTACAAATTATCTATCCAAAGCATTTCCTATTTGATTCTCCAGCAATTCCCAAGGTCAGTTATAACATCACTTTGTAGGTAAATAAATAGAAATGTGGGGAAATTAAGTAACACGACTAGAAAATGGTCACAGTGGGGATAAGAACTGAGGGCTTCTGACTCCAAGTCTCATATTTTTTCTATGTCTGTCTATATACCTGTTCATCTAGATCAGTGGTTCTTAACCTTTTTTGAGGTACCGAACCCACCAGTTTCCTATGCGCATTCACCAAACCCTTCTTTAGTGATAAATAAAATATGATTTTTTTTCCCCAAATTCAAGACATAGGTATATGTTTTTTTACTGGTGCACAAAATGAGCCGTGCATGAACATCACCTTGCTCAAAGTGCATGAACTCACAACAAATTACGGTATTAGTTTATTCTGGCCTCCGCAGCACAGGCTTCTCCAAACCCAAGACCGACTCATCGAACCCCTAGGGTTCGATAGAACCCAGGTTAAGAACCACTGGTCTAGATCAACTGAGGATGACTTAATGAAGGTAGCATAAAAGAGCCAGGAAGTGCCACCCTGTTGATCAGTCGGCTTTTTTTATTTTTGGTATATTCAAACATGAAAAAGCAGTGTGTGAAAAAGCTTCCTGTAACTTGCTTATAAAAGGGACAAGGACAGAGAAGCTAAGCAGCAGAGATATATGTGATTTCACTTGACACCAGACTCACCGAAAGCCTCTCCCTAAAAGTCCTATGGAGGAATTCCTTTCCAGACTCCTGGTTCAAGGCTTTTTAAACACAACAACAGCAATTATTCTTCCCAGGCCACAACCAAAGTAACATATTTGTCCTATTCTGGGGCTCTATTGCCAATATCGTCATAACTAATAGCTGAGATAATGAAAACTCAATCTGGGATGCAAGTATAACACAAAGCACAAAATTTCCTAGCTGATCTGACCTTCAAAAAATGAAAAGTTAGTATTTTTTACTATGATTATATAATATTTCTTTTTAAAACAAAAGAAAATTAATATTTTGAATCCAACTTCTTTTTGTTAAACTTGAAACAATCTAAAAGAATGTAGAAAAGACGAATATAAAAGTGATTACCATTGCCTAAAATGCTTTAAAAAAACCCAGGTGTCACCAAGTATCAAAAAGGAGTAACACACATCATGATCTTTTCAAAGCTACTTAAATTCTGTTGGTGTTAAGATAAAAAATAGGCAGATATATTTCTCTCTAAGAGAATCAATAATATCAGTTTTCTCATCTTAATGGTTAAACATCATTAGTCAAATATTAAATCACTTGGGAAATTAAAGGGCTTGATTCAAAAAACTGCCTAGGGCAAATAAAAATCCAAGAGTTGCACTTAGTATTTTAGCTGGGTACTTACCTGGGCATGACCTTGCTGGCAAAGGGCTGCCTTTTACCTTTTTTGTGTCTATCTTTACTTGGAGAGGGGGTTTTTAGCTTCCCAAGAAGAAAACTAATCTGTTCAAATCTCTCTATAGTTCTTATTTCTCCTTAGGACCTCTTTCCTATATTCTACTATGTCCTCTCTTCCATATCGTTCATTCTTTTATTACTTCTTTTTATTTAAATTTTCACTTTTCCTAAAAATGAATACTACTAAAAATTTCTGGAAGAGTCTTCCATTCAAAATAAGTCTATTTCTAAAGTGTCCTGTTTTAGATGCACAGTGTATATGTTACCCATTCTTCTCCGCAAGTATGGTCCTCAAGTAGGGTGTCTGTACCAGGAGACAGGAACCGCACTGCAGCAATTCACCAATAAGTCAGGGGTGGAGGTGCTCGAGGTGAGCACATCTCTCTCAACACATTCACCTAATTCACAGCGCATGCTTACATGTTATCGTTCTGTCTCTAAATGTGCCCTGACATCACCACAGAATCAACTATGAGAAAGATTACTAAGACCTTTGAGAAAGTGTACACAAATTAAAGGGAATATGAAAAAGAAAAAAGAAGCCATGAAAAGCATAAATTGCACAAAGAAATGAACCAATTTCTAAGCAAAAAGAATCTCCCTGCTAACAGCTGCTTGTGCCCTAAATACCTTTCATCCTGTCCTCCAAAGTCAGCCATCCTAACGAGAAATACAGTCTAAATCTCTAATGGGTAGAATTTGATCTGTTGAACATGCATCCAGGACTCCCCATCATTCATTCACACATTACCATGAATTAACTCAAATGAATTGCTTTCTTCTCCACATCTGATTCAGATGCAGATCAAGGGAATATGATTTTTTTCACTCTGAGAAAGAAGAGAGGCAAGAAGAGAGAAGCCTATATTTGGAGCATTTCTCAGCATGTTGTGCATTCAGGATCATGTGGGAGCAATGTGGACCAGGGAAAGGCTCTAAGAAGGACCCCACAGACAAGCCTCAGCTACTCCAAATTAGTCCAGGGATGACTTCTATGGCACAGTGAGAGAGAAAGGAGAGACCTCTTGCCCAGGCTGTATCACAAGCTCCTTTCCAGTTAGGTCCAACAATCCAATCCACAAGGACAGATATGTTATGAGCAATGCAGGTTTTAATTATCTCTGAAATTAAGGTACAGGTACATATTTATAGGGAAAAGAATGTGCATTCTACTGCCATCTACCTACATACCCACTTTGAAATGTACATAGCCTCTTGTTAACTTATTAACAACCTTTTACTAAAGCCTGCAGCCTTTTGAGTAATAATCCTCTGAAAATGATGCACTAAATTCTATACTCCCTGATTGTAACACATGGAAAACAGACCTAGGGGAATAATGCCAAGAAAGGTCAGCCATGTTCTCTGGGCCCTTTTGTCTGAAGCGTCTAACCCCCAGAGATCTGTCAATCCCATGCAATGTCTCTATTAGAGTGCTGTCAATGGAGATAGAGGAGGTGTTGGGGATTGCTAACGACATCTGCTAACTGGAACAGGCAGAAAATGCAGGATGCAAGGTGGACACACTCCCTTCAGGGAAAAGGAGTCTTACACGGATGTCTGCAAAGTCAGGGTACACAGAGAGGCCCACGGGTTCTTTGTGAGCATTTTCACTGACATCACTTCAGACTCATCCGTACATTCCAGCTATTCATTTTAGTCTCAAACATGCTACACAATCACATCCACAGGGGTTTCATACAGCTACCAGAAATAGGGAGCCTAATAGAAAAGAATGATTCAGGTTCACTGGGGGAAGGAAAAAAACCCCTAAACAATAGCCTTGCCAGTGACGCTGTGTTTTCTTTTTAACAAAGAACCATGAAAACCGTTTTTAATGTCCACAGCAACCCTTAAAGCAGGCGACTATTACAGATGACAGAGATGGAGACCATGCGGGCCAGCCGAGCACTGCCTCTTCAGAGTTATCACCGTGCTTGGTGGAATAGGGTGTGCTTTTATTTTGTTTTTCAACTTAATGTTACTAGCGGAAAACACAACACCAGCTTCTGAGTAGCCATAACCCTCCCAACCAGCTATTTGTCTCTGGCTCTCCTACCTCACTCAGCACCGGCCTGGAATGCGGCCGTTTCAGAAGAGGGTTAATATAATTAGAGTAAAGCTAGGCCATTATACTGTGTGAAAAGATGACACCCATCTCATACTGGCCTAGCAACAAGTTACCCTTGCTTCAGCAAAGCTCATCTGTCAGCTGTCGGAGATGGCTTCCCTTTCAAGTAATAACATGCAGGAAGCATCTCACCCCGCTGTCAGTCAGGCGGCAATCGCCCTAACTGCTGAACGCTTCAGTGCGTCTAGTTAGGAGCCCTCACCCATCTCCTTTATTAGAAGCCTGAGCACTGCTCTGGTGCTGTTCTAACAAGGATCAGGCAGCAGGATTAAGCACTGTGACAAAGAGGATCTAATAAGCTAGAAAGTGGTGCGTCTACAGACATGCTGGCTGGCTCCCACACAGAGATTCCCCATGCTCACTCTTCAGTGGGATGGGCCAGGCCACAGGGGAAGCCAGCCTGCGCCGTGATTAGCAATGACCCTCTGACCGATGCTGCTATTAAAATCATATATTACTCAGAAGCTTATTCTGCAATTGCAAATTGGATTTTCCATTTTATTACCTGCAAAAGTACCACATATGCTTCATATATAGTAAACTTTGCTGTGTGATTGCAATTTTGTAAACACTGAATCATGGAAAACAATCATTCTTCTTGCAAGTTATAAATGTGCCTGAATGAATTAGGCAATTGCACCTCCATTAATAAGTATGCTCATTTTCACTTATGGAAATTGGTTGTTTTCATAATCACAGTTAAAATTCTTCCTTAGTATTCAAAATCCTGAAACATATGGCCAATAACATTATTGATCACATATTAAGCAACTGAGGGGGTCTGGGCAAATTTTTCACCTCATCGAAGCAGGATTTCCTCCTTTCCTGATTTCAAAATACCATAGAGCACTTTTTAAATTAATGCACTGTAAAAGCTAGGCTCTCTATCTCATATGTATCTAAGACGATGGTCTAAGAAGATAAAACTAGCAAAACCTGGTTGACTGGGTAGTCTATCATTAGATTACTAGATTTGCCCAAACCCTTGAAGTGGTCCAGATGAGACGTTATGACAGCTGAAAGATCACCTCTGCTCTGCAGTGAGGCCACACACAAAAGCTAACCACAACAACTCCAGCACAAAATAAAAGCTACGTTTGCATCCACTCCAGGTATAAAGAGATATTCTACACATAAATCTCTATAATTCTTCTTACTAGGTAACAGGCAGCTAATTCTAGAAGCGCATGATTATAGGTAACAGCTGAAGATGCAAGATTATAGGTAGCAGCTGAGGATGCAGTTCTTTAGCGACACATTTTATTGAGGGGAAAATGACCATAAGGCTACGAAATGATTCTTATAATAGTAAATGTTTGCAATAATCAAACATTGGAAACAACCAGAACGTTCAACAACAGGTGAGAAGCTGAATAATGTATGCTACCGCCTAACAATAAAATGTTAATCAGTAATTAAAATGAAATATATTTGTCTGTACAGGCTTAGAAAGAGGTCTTCACTTAAAAAAAAAAGAACAAGGATTATACTGTTTGTTATGATTTCATTTTTGAAAAAAATAAAGAAATCCCATATATGTGTATGGAGGAAAGACAAACAAGAGACAGATACATATCTAATTGGAAATGTTGGTTTCCTCAAAGAGGGGAAATTAAGATGGGATAGGGATTTGAACCAGCAGGATGAGGGGTAAACTATTAATTTTCTCTTTTGAAAATTCCATGTGACTACCAGTATGGGTTATTTTCATAATTAAAAAGGAATAAAGTATACTGAAAGAAAATCATCAAAAACAAATTCAAAATATACAGCATGCACCAATTCAATTCGTACAAAGGAGTGCATGCTATTTAAAACAGGATCATCCTACTGCAGTGAAAACTGTGCTTTCCAGATGAAGATCCATGAAGCCTTCCCTGGTCTGGAAATCTAGGTCTGAGGCTGCTTCTGTGTGTGCAATGATGATGCATCACAGTAGGCTGGATGTCTCATGACAGCTCTCAAATTTATTTCGTGCAGAACTTGAGGCCACACTGTCATTCTGGCAATTCTGTACTTCGCCTTTCTGGAATCACATTTTTAAAAGAGGCATTTTGTTCATTTAACAATTATAATATATTGCTACTTTAAGAAACATACTTAAATGTTACTCTTCTGATTAGGGAAAGTACAAGTTAAGTAGAAAAGACTGAAAACAAAAACAAAAAGCCCCAAACCATCCTGCCAAATAGCTCCAACAAAATGGCTTTTGATTTAATGTGTATGTTAGAGTGAATGGGTCCAGAAGCCCACTTACCAATGAGGAAAAACAGCATTTTACATAGTTTCTCTGTGATGCTCTTCTTAGTCATTTGTCTGTGTTCCAGGGTAAGGTGGACTAGAAGGGGCTTTCAATCAATTACAATAAATATGATTACCCAGCAACAGGTCAGTGGGCACCCCAACACATACCATACCTCCCGTTACTTTACCTTGCAAGTCCCGTTCTGTGGAGAGTAAATAATCTGTTTTGAACCTGGGATTCATGAAGAATTTCCTAACCATTTTTCTAAACGTGGGAGATCATCTTATTTTTGCTTGCAGAATTTCCTGTGTTCACATAATGCTATCAAGTGGAGACAAATCCCCAGGGGCTCTGGCCAAGGACCTGGTTCCTGATCCCAAGTACATTCATGGACTCTGTGACCAAGAGACTGGGTAAATGCCTATGCTTTCCTGAGCTTCAGTTTCCTCATCTGCCAAAGTAAAGATAATAGTACAAACTGACAGGATTGTGGACAGGAGCCAAAAAGCATATATGCTGGTTCTATAACCTGGAAATCACTGAATACACACACACACACACACATATGTGTATATATGTGTATACACCTACATATATGTGTCTATATATTCTTCTTTACGTTATTTATTATTATTTTAAGAGAATTCTGCAAAGGAGAGAAAAATATATATTTGAAAGTAAGTGCCTAAAATGGTTTGTTCAAGAAATTCACAACCTCCTGAAACTGAATGCACAATAATTTGCATGGTGACACTTTTCTGGGGAAAGTGCCCTGTTCATAAGCTTCTCAAAGGTGCATGGTCAAAAGCAAAATCAAGATAAAATTTATGTATACTAATTTCAATTCCTAAAATACAAAGATTTACGGACAGCAGTAGTCTAGAGCATCCCCTAAGGGTGGTCCCCAGCAAACATTTCCTCACTCTGACCCCCATTCTACTCAAGTCCCCAGTTCACAGGAACTGAATTCAGGACGACAGCCTCTGGCCACCTGGGATGTTGGAAACGTAAGCACCAAGGGAGCCCCATTATTCTGTAGACCCCAGGGAGAAGTCACTGATGAATGTAACACAAACTAAAATAAATATATGTTCAAAGAATAAGTCTTAGTGATCACAACTTTTTATAGGATCAATAAAGGTATCACAAAGCAGCCTTCACCATAGATGTTTAAGTTCAACATATTCAGGCATACCTCATTTTATTGCACTTCACAGACACTGCATTTTTTACAAACTGAAGGCAAGACATTCCATCATTAAAAAGATTATGACTTGCTTTATGTCAATATTCACCTTATTGTGGTGGTCTGCAACTGAACCCACAATATCTCTGAGGTACGCCTGTATATGATGGCCACCTTATAATGATAAAACACTTTTTTCTGCTAGTTTCGCATTTACTTAACATTCTATCTCAGATATCTTCAACAATGCCCATCCTAAGTAATGTTTAGTATTAATATGCAATACTTAACTGACTTGAAATACTACAGGCAAAATTCATGTTTTTCTCTCCCTAGAAGGCCCTCTAGTCCTTAGTTAGTCCCTAAAGCCTGAGGCACCTAAGCTCACCATCACATCATGTTGTGTAGTTATTCCTGTTCAGAGCACACCTTTATAAGAGCTGCAATAGCCTTTCAACAGAACTTGTAGTCTTTGTGAGATGAGGGGCAGGCAGTATTGGAAGAGTCAACTTTAGAAACTAACAACCTTAAGTTTTATAATTAAGAGACAAGATTCAAGATATCACCTACCATTTATACTTGTGAGTACAAAAGTGTAGGCCAATACAAAAACTAGAAATCAAGAAGTTATATTGCATTCACTCACAATTCAGAACAGGTTCCTATCAAACTGATGTGTATTCAAAAGAACTCAAAGTCCTGGAGTTGGCAAGGACTCCAGGAATGGACACTTCGTCTACACTGCTGGTTCAAGGACAAACTGTCTCCTCTTTTCTTAAAGGTAATTTGACAATTCATATCAAGAGCTATAAAAATATTGATACCATTTAAGTCAGTAATTATATCCGAGTAATAAATATATGCTAAGAAAATAATCATAGATGTTCATAACAATTTATAGATACAAATTTTCAACCCAGTGTTGCCATGTTCCTCTTAAAACATCTGGAAATTACTCAGATGTCTAAGGGATTGGTGAATAATTATGAGATACAGGGTGTTACATTATATAGCCATATGATTAAAAAAGGTTTTAAATAAAATATAATAATGGGTAATAATAATAATATTAAGTTGAACAGTAGGCTCAAAGAGTCATCTAATAAGATCATAATTTAAAAATATGAGTGTATACACATATGAATAGAGAAAAGACTAGAAGGAAATATAATCACAATTTTAACTGGTTATTTCCAGGTGGCAGGATTATGAAAGTTTCCCTTTAATGTAATTCTCAGATTTTCTAACCAGTGTTCTTGAGCGTGCATCAAAATATCCTGAATTCTTTGTTAAAACCTCCAGAGTTTTCAGTTTCGTAGTAATTGAGATACAAGAGTTTACATTTCTAACAAGTTCTGGTGATGTTTCTGTTCCAGGGACCACACTTAGCAAAGTAACTATATATTTTTAACAATAATCTTAGTAATCATTCTGTCATGACTATATCAAATTGTCCCATTGTACACTTTAAATACATACAATTATATTTGTTAATTACTCCTCAATAAAATTAAAAATATTTGAAAAATCATAAATTTTTAGAATTTTAAAATAATATAGCAAAGAACATTAAATCCATTTAGAGTACTGAAAGAGAAATCTGAATTTTTAGAAGTTATTAGCAGTTCTATTAAAGATATCAAAAATAAAACCACAAACCATGAATGCTTATGATCATCATCATCATTATCATTGCTATCATTTATTGAACATGTATTTTGTACAGATGTTGCTTCAGGAGCTTTGCATACATTATTCCAAAAATCCACATCATGCATGAGAAATATCATTAGCTCAATTAAAAATAAAACAAATACACCCTGGCAGGCTGACTCGGTGGTAGAGCATTGACTCAGTGTGTCAATGTCCCAGGTTCAATTCCTGGTCAGGGCACACAGGAATAAGTGACCATCTGCTTTTATACCCCTCCCCCATCCCCTTCTCTCTCTCTCTCTCTCTCTCTTTCTCTCTCTTACTTACTTTTCTCCTCCTGCAGCCATGGCTCTATTGGTTCAAGCAAAGTTGGCCCCGGGGTGGGGGGGGATGGTGATGAGGATAGCTCCATGCCCTCTCCTCAGGTGCTAAAATATAGTTTGGTTGCCAAACAACAGAGCAGTAGCTCCAGATGGGCAGAGCATCCCCCTGTAAGTGGGCTGGCTGGGTGAAAACCTGTCGGGGGGCATGCGGGAGTCTGTATCTCTGCCTACCTGCCTCTTACTTAATAAAAAAAGGAAATAAAAAAATAAAAATAAATAATAGGGCATCAAGACCAACACGCAAGGTCACATAAGTAGTACAAGGTAAAGCTGAGATTCAAAGGACAATTTATCTGGCTCATCCAAAGCCCTGCATCTTTCTAGTATAGGACACACAGTTCTTGTGCACACAAAAAGGTACTGAGATATTGTTGAAAGAGTAAAAACTGTGACATCGTTTAAGGAGTACTATCGAAGCACTCCCCACCTCCAGCCCCACTCAAGAGATCCCGGAATTCTATCATCAGAGCCATTTTCTTAGGGCTGAAAGCCTTGTTGCCTTCAGGAATTTTCTTTTAAAATACCCTGGCACAAAAGCAAGTTAGAATGATAACACTTTCATTAATGTGACAGAGTGAATATTTTTAACAGGCATTAATACAGACATGCACTTCTTTATTAGAGTCAAAACACCACTAAGTCAAGGAATATTTTTGTTTAAAATTAATTAAATTAAAAACAATATAAACACTTTTTATAGTTTTTTAAAAGAAGAGAATCTCCTGTAATTGTATAATGAACAAATCGTTATTTTTAAAAGAATAAAACTTCATTAGGGCCTGACCAGGTGGTGGCACAGTGGACAGAGCATCGGGCTGGGATGCAGAGGGTCCAAGTTCGAGACCCTGAGGTTGCCAGCTTGAGCGTGGGCTCATCTAGTTTGAGCAAGGCTCACCAGCTTGAGCCCAAGGTCGCTGGCTTGAGCAAGAGGTCACTCGGTCTGCAGTATTCCCCGATCAAAGCACATATGAGAAAGCAATCAATGAACAACTAAGGAGCTGCAACGAAGAATTGATGCTTCTCATTTCTCTCTCTTCCTGTCTGTCTGTCCCTATCTGTCCCTCTCTCTGTCTCTGTCACACACATAAAAAAAAAAACTTCATTAGGTCAAAATTGTTTAGGACAACTACAAGACTATGAGAACTGAAATTATCCAGGGGAAATTTTGAGCACAAGAAAAGGCAGAATAGGTTTGAGTCTGGGTAGGACATCAGGCAAGCTGGAAGGGACAGATTAAAAATGGTATGAACCAGGCTATGGAATATTGGGGGTAGTGGTGGTATATTTTAATCTACTTTTTTCTTTTTTTTTTACAGGGATAGAGAGTCAGAGAGAGGGATAGATAGGGACAGACAGACAGGAATGGAGAGAGGTGAGAAGCATAAATCATTAGTTTTCCGTTGCTGTTGCAACACCTTAGTTGTTCATTAATTGCTTTCTCACAAGTGCCTTTACCGCGGGCCTTCAGCATACCGAGCAACCCCTTGCTGGAGCCAGTGACCTTGGGTCCAAGTTGGTGAGCTTTTGCTGAAGCCAGATGGGCCAGCTCAAGCTGGCGACCGCGGGGTCTCGAGCCTGGGTCTTCCAGATCCCAGTCTGATGCTCTATCCACTGCACAACCGCCTGGTCAGGCTAATCTACATTTTTTAAAATGGAAAATTTCTATACTATTGCAGAGAAACAACCATAATTCATGTTTCAAACTCTCTGTAGCTGATTATAAGCACTTCTGAGAGGTCTCACCTGTCTGACAGTTTCAAATGCTGCTTTTTGGGGAGGCTAGAAGTGGAAAGCAATGGGATTATGCCCCCTACACTCCCATCTCCTCTCACTTCCCACTGGTTAGATGTGTTTAACCAAGCAGATTTGAGACTCCTCCCTTTTCACCTGAATCTACACTTTGAGATTCCACATGCACAAATTCAGGTATCTCTTGCTTTCAGAAGTTCACTTTATATCATTTCACTTTTAGGAAAGACCTACATTAGTACCTGTTTTTGATAAATTAATGAAACCCAAAGAGAATTTTTGCTTTTACAAAAAAAAAAAAAAAAGTGAAAATCGCATTCTGCATGTGATTTGTATGAGCTTTATAGAGGCAATATGTAAACCGAGCAGCAAGAGTGGCCCGGCCAAGCGCCTTCCCTGGGAACTCCAGCATCTCATCAGACACAAAGGCTTTGAGCAATGCCTGTGAGCATGTACCTCACTTCTATTGATTCCATGCAACCATTAGCATAATGGGTCCTAATGTATCAGAAAAGTCCAAGGCAGCTTATAAGGATGCTGAGCATAGCATAAATCTAGACAGAGTTAAGTGGATTTGGTAGGTTGCTCTTGGTGCCTGGGAACACTCAATAATTTTTCCATATAAATTAATGGTGACTGTTTCTTTACTTTAGGCCATTTAGGTTTATAAAAGTTTGCATAGGAATATTCTACTTTCAGCTAATGGGGAAAACTGGTATACTAACTGGCACATTTATTTCCTAAAGAAGGAATCGAACCATAATCCTGAGGCATATACAACTCGAGAGCACATTCAGCGAAATCTGGGGTGTGAGAGCTTAGTGGAGACTAAGATTTTTATCAAATTTTAATTTACAAATTATGTAAAAAAAAAGGAAATGACTTCTTAAATAACTTCATAGCAGATAAAATGCCAGACAAATACAGACTGATTCAATCAGTGTAAGTACATAAACTTAATGATCATCTTAATAACCTTCCCAAATGATAACAAATTACCTTGTTAATGCATATCCTCCTGAAAAAGCATGCCCATTTTTCAACCAATAGGAATAGTACTAAAGTTTAAATGTCATTGTAATGCATTACTAGGCACTTGCTCATATAAAAGTATGAAACAAAATTAACTTTACTTTTTATTTATATAGATGGTAAATACCCTTGAATCCAATTTTATTAAAGGTTAAGTAAGGGATCAAGTTACTACACGGAACCTAAACTTCAGTTCTATGTAAAAATGGCTTGTTTCAGCTTTGTGCCTCACTCTCGAGCTTACACTTTTATTACTTTGGTGCCATGTGTTATACTTTCTGAATAGGCTGTAGATGGAGGGCGGATATTATGTCACATAAAAAATGTACTAAGATAATTAAAAATTCTGAATGACACATATGGTGTCTCCATGAAAAACTGCAATAATTGTAACTTAATTTCCAGTGAATTCAAAATTTTCACATTAAAATAATGCTGAATGTTTTCAGGCTATGAATTAACAATCGTTTTTAATATGTTTTGATAAAACTTATTTTCACTTATTTTTTTTTTTAATTTTTCTGAAGTGAGAAGCAGGGAGGCAGAGAAACAGACTCCTGCATTCGCCCGACTGGGATCCACCTGGCAAACCCACTAGGGGCTGATGTTCTGCCCATTGTTCCATTCCAACTGGAGCCGTTTTAGCACCTGAGGTAGAGACCAGGGTGCCGTCCTCAGCGCCCAAGCCAACTTTGCTCCAGTGGAGCCTTGGCTGCGGGAGGGGAAGAGAAAGAGAGAAAAGAGAGGGGGAAGGGTGGAGAAGCAGATGGGTGCTTCTCCTATGTGCCCTGGCCGGGAATCAAACCCAAGACTTCCACATGCTGGGCTGATGCTCTACCACTGAGCCAACCGGCCAGGGCCTTTATTTATTTTCAAGATTAACTGTATGAGTTCAGAAGTAAGAGATAATTGAAAGAAAACTATCTGAAAGCAGTATTTCCATGTGTGCAAATGTTCGCATACACACCTGTGTACACACACCCTACTTCAGAAGTACAACAAAAACAAAAACTACGTATTATACCAGAAAGAATGTAGTAGGGGATAAAGCAGAAAAAAGTTGATGGTTCTACTTTCATAGAAACCCATGTACTTTTTTTCCGTATAAGTGATAAAAGGTAAATAACTACTCCAAACTAATAGAAACAAAAGTGTATTTTATTGTCTAGTGCTAATCCAGAGTTAACAGGCCAAAGACATAAACTAATGTTTTAAAACTTTAACAATAGGCTTGAGAAAAATCAAAACAAAATTACTCAAGGGAAAAAAAAATGACTCAAGGTAAAAAGGTTTACCCCACTTCCCAATTTAGACAACTTGACAGTCCTAACATATGACAAAGCATTACCTATAAATAACAGAGAATAAAATGAAGATTTACCACAATTTGGGATTTGGGTGAGGATGATCACATCATGGATTTATTTACAGTATTTCTGGAAAGCCAACTATCTTGGGTTAAAATACAAAATACTGTCACAGTTAATAAAAAGGAGAGTACTATGATACTCTACTGAAGGAAAAAACAATCCATAAATACAAAATTGTCTTTAATGTGTGAAGGTATTTTAGAAGCTCAATTTATTTACCAAAAAAAAAAAAAAAAAAAAAAAAAAAAAGGAACTCAAATTAGCCAAGCCCTGGCTTGACTCCAGGCTCTGGTACTGCTAAACAACTTTTCTCACTGCTGCTGGTTTACACAGTGTTGTCAGTCCCCAAATTCCAAGTTGCTACTGTCAATCCTCAAATTTCAGACTATCCTGATATTCCACAATATCATCATAAACATTGTTATTAAAAATAATGTATTTTTAATGGCAAGTGTTTTAAACACAAAATAACAACCTTTAGTAAATAAACTTACATGTCATTTTATATGTTAGTCACATTTGTCATTTTATTTCATCTTTATGATCTAGGGCCTTGGTCAGCAAACTGCAGCTCATGAGCCACATGCGGCTCTTTGGCCCCTTGAGAGCGGCTCTTCCACAAAATACCACGTGCGGGCACTACCTTGATAAGGAATGTACCTACCTATATAGTGTAAGTTTAAAAAATTTGGCTTTCAAAAGAAATTTCAATCCTTGTACTGTTGATATTTGGCTCTGTTGACTAATTAGTTTGCCAACCACTGATCTAGGGAACTGCAGAGATGTTCATAAGGGAAAATTTGGGGATAGCAATCTGACATCAAGCAGCATTTGTTACAATAGCCAACATCTGGAAACAGCTTAAATGTCCATCAGTGGACAAGTTGATAAAAAAGCTGTGGTATACTTATACAATGGAATACTATGCAGCCGCAAAAAGGAAAGCTTACTTTTTGTGACAGCATGGATTGACATGAAGAATATTATGCTAAGTGAAATAAACCAGACAGAGAAAAAACAAATACCATATGATCTCATTTAAATGTTCTAATGAACATAATGAACTGAGAAACAAAATAGATACAGAAGTAGGGTCACAGGAAAGTGGACAGCTGTCAGAGGGAAGGGGAAGATGGGATGGGAACAAAGAAGGTGAGGGGATTAGCCCAATCATATAACGTATTTGCCGATGTGTAAGATACACCCTTTTCAAAAATATTTGGGGTCTAAAAACTGGGTGCATCTATACAGCTGTTGTAGATCTTTTACTTGCATTTCCTGCTTTTTTGACAGTATGAGGAGTTTTAAGAATTTTATGATGAATAAAACTTGAGTTCAATAACTTTATATAATACATTTTTTTTCAAATTTTGGGCCCCCAAATTAAGGTATGTCTTATACATGGGAGCATCTTTTACATAGGGAAATACGGTATACATAACACAGAGATATAGATAACAGCATATCTATATCTTTCCCCAGAGGAAAAGGGGGGATGGAGGTAGGGGGAGTGGGCAAAGGGGATGAAATGGGAATGGAGAGAGACTGCACGGGGCATGGGGGGGCACAGTGCAGGGGGCTGAGGGTGTTATATTGTGTAGGACACTTGAAACCATGTTAACAGTAAATTAAAATTTAAAATTATAAGAAACAAATATAAACAAATGATGTCCTATGACTTCTCAAGAGCCAGGTCCCCTTAGTCAATGATGCAAATTTAAAATAATATATGAAGTTTAGGATTAAAAAAACAAACAAACCTAGGCTCTTCATTGTGGTCAGAATCATAGCTTCAATTTTTAAACAATTATACTTCAAGTGCCTCACCTGTGGTGGTGCAGTGGATAAAGCGTCGACCTGGGAACACTGAGGTCGCCAGTTCAAAACCCTGCACTGGTCTGGTCAAGGCACATATGGAAGTTGATGCTTCCAGCTCCTCCCCCCTTTCTCTCTTTCTTTCTCTCTCTCTCTCTCTCACTCTGTGTCTCCTCTCTAAAATGAATAAAATTTAAAAAAAAGAAATTAAAAAAAAAAACAATTAAACTTCAAAAACTGTACCATGCAACATTATGCACAGAAAGTCCAGACTCACCTTCCATTAGACAACATGTGGCTTACTTGTGATTACCCAAACTCACCATGGCCCTCCTTGCTTCTGAACCTATCCAGATGACCTCTCCCTTGTGCAAGGTAATTTCCGGATGAAAGGTAACTTCATTCTGTGTCACCCCTTCAGAGAAGACTTCCCTACAATCTGCCTACCACAGCAGTTGTTTGTAGTATTTAATACATTTTGCAATTATTTTGTTGGCTTTTATTCTGTGGTTTGTTTCTCTAACTTCATTGTGAGCTCCACACTGTGTGGTGCTGAGCACCGCTCCAAATGCCACGTCTCTGGTGTTCTCCGAGCGCCTCTTGCATCACTCCCTGTGAGTACCCACCCACTACACAACCAAACTGGAATTATAACCCAGTGGTTTCCACTTCAGCTCATTAAACAGGAGGGGCATTCTGTCTTATTCTTTTTTCCCCTGGTTTCTTTCACACGATTGGGATGTACTTCTAAACTGGGATGAAATTTGATCCCTGAAAGGTGTCTTTCCATGATCTAAAGGGAAAGGGTTTTAAAAACAGCTCTAGGCTAGTTTATCTCCACGTGCCCAGCGCCCACCACAGATTCCAATGTGCCCCTTTTGCTGCCTCAACTGAGTGATGACAAAAGAAATGCGAGTAAGCTAGGCATAAAAGGACACGGAAGAGAGACTGAGGGTACTGTCACGGGACGCAAAGGTATGTCGAACCAGAAGTCTGCTAGTGTTGGTTTACATGTGCAACTCAACTTCACTCAAACATAAAAAGGAAACAAACTTCTTTTTGGCTTAAGTGATAATGTAATCATATAAAAATGGTGAAAATTCCTTTTTTGAATTTATGTCCCAAAGACCAGCCTAGAACGTTTTATGTGTATAATTTCAGGCCTCAAAGGAACCACAGACTGAAAGGTGCCTTAAAGTTAAGGAAAATGAGGTTCAGAGAGAATTCATTATTTCCTTTCTATTCTTGCTAAACACTGTCTCACGTACTGGATTCCTCAGATTAGTAAGTCTATGAGATAGAAAGTAAGTAAGTTATTCCAAGGGCTGTAACTCTTTCATGTGTGTCCCTGTGCACGCACCCCTCTAGATATTGCACTGGTTTTTAGAAGTTGTTTTCTATGCGGCTGTGTTAGTCTGCTAGGACTGCCGTAGTAAAATGTCACAGACTAGGTGGCTTAAACAACAGAAATGTATTATTACCCCACAGTTCTGGAGGCTAGAAGTCTAAAATCAAGGCACCAGATCCAGTTTCTTCTGAGGACTCCCTCCTTGGTTTGTAGATGGCAGTGTTCTCACTGGGTCCCACATGCTTTCCTGTGGGAGCGCAGCCCTGGTGTCTCTCGATGTGTCAGATTTGCTCTTCTTATAAGGACACCAGTGAAATTGAATCAAGATCCACCCGAAGGGCCTCAGTTTAGCTCAATCGTCTCTTTAAATACAGTCACATTCTAAGGAGCTGGGAGTTCAGCTTTAACACATGAATTTGTGGAGGAACCCTATTCAGCCCAGAGCAGCCACTCCTTTTTATTGTCTTAACAGCTGAGTAACTGGAGTGGCAAGAAGTCTGACCTACATATCTGACTCTAATTAGTCAAGGTACTTATCCATTCATAAACATTTGTTTAGTACAGTTTGCGTCAGAAAGATAAAGAAGAAACTGTCCCTCAGGTGCTCATGGTCTAGTGGTTCAAACGGACACACAGGACAAATAATCAGAATGCGAGAGGCACTTGGTCCAGAATGGAGATGGCAGCAGAGGTTAGGAATGACTCCCAAGGGGAGGTGATACTTAACCAGTTCCTAACTGGAGTCTCCAGAAAGAGGAAAATCTCTTCAGAGAAAGAGAAAACACTACATGGACAACAGGGAAGAGTGGGAGGTGAGCCTAGACTGTTATACAGGGGCTAGACTGTCAGCCATGCCAAGGAGCCTGGGCTTTACCTGCACCAGCTGTGAAACAAGGAAAGGGTTAAAGCATGGAAGTCAGAGTCATTCCATACAGAAGGGCAGTCTGGGCTACACAGGCATACTGGTAACTGTGTGGCCTCAAGCTGCTTCCCAAACAATCTGTTCTTAATGATAGCTGAATGATTTACAACAAGTTCTTTATAAATCAGGCTAGATCCAAGACTAACTCTTTAATGTCAATGTGCTCGTACTCTTGAGTGAGAAATGGGTGGAAAACAGCTAGTGAGCCAATAATTGCAACCGTGGAAAGAATGCTCTGGTGTTCCTTATCCATTTCTGGTCATCGCCATTCAGATCCCAGATGCAACATTCACTAACTCTAAGACTTTTTACAAGTCATGTATCCTCCCCAAGTGTCAGATGCTTCATCTGCAAGAGGGTGACTGTGTTTACCTCACAGTGCTGCTGAGGGATTAACACACTTAATAAATGCAGGACTTTTAGAACAATGCCTGGCACACAGCAAGAACAACAAAATCATTTTATCACTACCACGATGACTGCTACACTACTCTTACAACAAACTAGATAAACAGGAGAAACTTCTGATCTACAAAACATATTATAAAAAAAAAATAAGAACAGACACCAGGGCTTTTATTTGGCAAATGTACAAACGGTTGTGTCACCAACTTAAACACAGAATTCCGGAAGAACAGCAGAAGAGCACAATTTCAGGAATGTTCCATGTGATGTACCTGTGGAAATAGCCAGAGAGTGAGGTAAACAGTACAGATTATCAGTCAAGAAAAGTAGCTGGGTTGGGAGACGGCAAGATGGCAATGGAGTAAGCAGACGTACCAACTTCCAACTCCCAGAACCAAAGTGGATTATAACTTAATTTAAAGAACCATCATCTGGATAAACCAACTTTGAACTAAACTAAGTGGACTCTTCAACCAAGGAACACTGAAGAAGCCACATTGAGACTGGTAGGAAAAGCGAAAACGTGGAGAGGGCTGCCCAGCTCCCAGAGCGAATGGCAGCCCGGAAAGACTCGCGTGACGGGAGGAGAGTTAGGCAGAGAGGGAGGGACCTGGGTCCCAGGAACAAAGTCCCAGCCTGCAGCCCCAGAGCCTAGAAGAGGCGTTTGGACAGTATTGAGCTGTGAAACAAGTGAGGATACTGTTTGAGAAAGAGACAGTTTTCTTAGACACGGGACTCTTCTTAAAGGGACATCACAGAAAACCTCTCTCACAACCACTCACCTGGGACTCTGGGGAAATGGGAAAGAGGAGAGGACCAGAGCAGCAGGAAGAGAGTGTGGACTGGAAGGCAAAGGGAAAAACACTCTAAGAAACAGCCGCCCTAATCCCTGGGCTGAGTCACCTCTCAAATCGAAAATGAATATTTCCCCTGGAACTAGAAAAACCAGCAAACAGAGACAGGACACCAGCCAAACAAGCTCTACCACAGCACTTAGAGCAGAGCTGCATAGACGGAGGGAGCTTCCAGGACTACAGTATGAAGTGTTAGGGTCTGAGCTCAGTGCCCCTACCACACTGCTGAGGGCTTGCTGGAGGGACGGTGGTGGAAAGACGCTGAAACGCGGTTCTGTCGGCTGGGACACAGACCCAGCTGGTGTGAGCTCGGTCTAGCCCAGCAGGTGTGGAGGGGATGCGTGAAAGTGGTCCGGCAGCTGCGGCCCGACTGCAGCCCTACCTGCAGGGGAAAAGCGGGAGGCCAGGAACGGGCAGAGATCTGCTCTGCGACCCTGCAAGAGCCGGCCCTGAACGTGGGGATGGGAATAAAGCCAGGAACAGGTGGAGGCTGACAGCTGAGCACACGCCAGCAGCCCCGCCCAGCCCGAGAAACGGTGGTTTGTAATCCTGCCCTAGCCGCCCCTGACTGCCGGGACGGGGTAAAGCCCGGGAAAGGCAGAGGCTCACAGCAGAGTGCACGCCAGCAGCCCCGACCGCCTCGAGAAACTGTGGCAAACAGGCTCTGACCGCGGGGGCTGAGCAGAAGCCCGGGGTCAGGCTGGGTCTGAAGCTGAGCAAAGGTGCTCACCCATACCCTTGGTGCTGAGGCTTGTGGCTTGAGTGCAGTGCGCAACCAAACCTGTGGGGGCGAGGCGAAAGCCCAGGCAGGCTGAGGCTTGTAGAGCCAGGAACCAGAACACAACCGTTCCGCGGAAAGAGAGGCAGAAATCACATCAACAGCCGCAGTGGGCCCACACTGAAAACAGCCATACCCAACCGCCCTACGCAGTGGGAGAGGTGGTGTAGGGCCTGCAGACAGACCACACCTAGGGAATACAAAGGCAACACCCATAGGGCTCCAGTGGCTACACCCTTCTTATACATAGACAACACAGGCAGGCAGAGAAATGCAACCCAAACAAATCAAGAGAAATCCCCAGAGAAAAACCTGAATAAAGCAGATATAACTAAATTAGCAGATGCAGAGTTTAAAATAATGATAGTTAGTATGTTCAAAGAGATTAGACCAACAATGGATAGTCATTATGAACACCTAAATAAAGAGATAACAAGTATAAAAAACGAAATTGAAATAATAAAAAAGAATCAGACAGAAATGACAAATACAGTATCAGAACTGAAGACCACAATGGAAGGAATTAAAAGCAGGATGGATGAAGCTGAGGATCAAATCAGCGAGTTAGAGGACACAATAAACAAAGGCACAGAAGCAGAGAAGAAAAAAGAAAAGAGACTCAAAAAATCTGAAGAAACTCTAAAAGAGCTCTGTGACAACATGAAGAGAAATAACATCCGCATCATAGGGGTTCCTGAAGAAGAGGAGAAAAAACAAGAGATAGAAACTTTGTTCAATCAAATTATAGGTGAAAACTTCCTTAAATTAAGGCTGGAAAACGTTTCACACGTTCAAGAAGCACAGAGAACTCCATTAAAGAGAAACCCAAAGAAATCTACACCAAGACACATCATAGTTAAAATATCAAAGCTAAGGAATAAAGAGAAAAATTTAAAAGCTGCTAGAGAAAAAAAGGCTATTACCTACAAAGGAGCCCCCATAAGGATGACATACAACTTCTCAACAGAAACACTTGAGGCCAGAAGGGAATGGCAAGATATATTCAAAGTAATACAGAACAAGAACCTAAAACCAAGACTGTTCTATCCAGCAAGGCTAACGTTTAAAATTGTAGGAGAAATAAAGAGCTTCCCAGACGAAGAAAACCTCAGGGAATTCATTAAAATTAAGCCAATTCTGCAAGAGATGCTAAGGGCCCTGTTGTGAATAGTTCAAAGGGGGAAAAGAATATAGCAAAAGAAGAATACAGCTTTAAAGAATAAAATGGCAATAAACAACTACCTATCAATAATAACCTTAAATGTAAATAGATTAAATAATCCAATCAAAAGACATAGGGTAGCTGCGTGGATAAAGAAACAGGACTCATACATATACTGTCCATAAGACACACATCTTAAAACAAAAGATGCACATAGACTGAAGGTAAAAGAATGGAAAAAAATATTTCACACAAATGGTAATGAAAAAAAAGAAGGGGTAGCAATACTTATATCTGACAAAATGAATTTTAAAACAAAGGTTGTAGTAAGAGATAAATAAGGACACTAAATAATGATAAAGGTAACAATTCCAAAGGAAGATATAACCATTATAAATATCTACACACCAAACATAGGAGCTCCGACATACATAAAGTAGACGTTTTCTTTTTATGGTTTTTATTCTTTTTCTTTTGTCAGGGACAGAGAGAGTCAGAGAGAGGGATAGATAGGGAGAGACAGGAATGGAGAGTGGTGAGAAGAATCAATCATTACTGTTTCATTGCCGTTGCAACACCTTAAATGTTCATAGATTGCTTTCTCACATGTGTCTTGACCGTGGGACTTCAGCAGACTGAGCAATCCCTTGCTGGAGCCAGCGACCTGGGGTCCAAGCTGGCAAGCTTTTGCTCAAGCCAGAGGGGCCCGCACTCAAGCTGGCGACCTCGTGGTCTCGAACCTGGGACTTCCGTTTCCCACTCCGATGCTCTATCCACTGTGCCACCACCTGGTCAGGCCATAAAGCTGACTTTGATGGATATAAAGAGCGAGATTAACAGCAATACTATAATAGTAGGAGATTTCAACACCCCACTAACATCACTGGATAGATCCTTAAGAAAGAAAATTAATAAAGAAACAGAAGACTTAAAGGATACACTAGATCAACTAGATTTAATAAATATCTTCAGAACTCTTCACCCTAAAGCAGGAGAATATACATTCCTCTCAAGCGCTCATGGTACATTCTCTAGGATAGACAACATGTTAGAACACAAAAATGGTCTCAACAAATTTAAGAAGATTGAAATCACATCAAGCATTTTTTCTGATCACAATGCCATAAAACTAGAAATTAACCACAAAAGAAAAACTGAAAAATACTCAAACACTTGGAAACTAAATAGCGTGTTATTAAATAATGAATGGATTAACAATGAGATCAAAGAAGAAATAAAAAAGTTTCTAAAAACGAATGATAATGAGCATACATCAACTGAAAATTTATGGGACACAGCAAAAGCAGTACTGAGAGGGAAGTTCATTGCATTACAGGCATACCATGGAAAGCTAGAAAAAGCTCAAATAGGCAACCTGACCCTGCATCAAAAAGAACTAGAAAAACAACAGCAAATAAAGCCCAGAACTAGTAGAAGAAAGGAAATAATAAAGATCAGAACAGAAATAAATGACATAGAGGCTAAGGAAACAATACAGAGGATCAATGAAACCAGGAGCTGGTTCTTTGAAAAGGTAATCAAGATCAATGAACCTTTAACTAGACACACCAAGAAAAAAAGAGAGAGGACTCAAATAAATAAAATTAGAAAGGACAGTGGAGAAATAACAACTGACACAACAGAAATACAAAGCATTGTAAGAAAATACTATGAAGAACTCTATGCCAAAAAATTAGACAATCTAGGTGAAATGGACAAATATCTTGAATCATATAATCTTCCAAAAATCAATCTGGAAGAATCAGAACACCTAAACTGACTAATTACAACAAATGAGATAGAAACGTTTATCAAAACCACCCAACAAAGAAAACTCCTCGGCCTGATGGCTTTAAAAGTGAATTCTACCAAAAACACAAAGAAGAACTAACTCCTATCCTTCTCAAGCTATTTCAAAAAATTCAACAGGAAAGAAGACTTCCAAACTCCTTTTAAGAGGCGAGCATAATTCTGATCCCAAAACCAGGCAAAGACAACACAAAGAGAAAATTATAGGTCAATATCCCTGATGAATTTAGATGCTAAAATTCTCAACAAAATATTAGCCAATCGGATCCAGCAATATATGAAAAAAATCATACACCATGATCAAGTGTGATTTATTCTGGAAAGGCAAGGCTGGTTCAATATTCACAAATCAATGAATGTGATTCATCACATAAACAAAAGGAAGGACAAAAATCACATGATAATTTCAACAGATGCAGAAAAAGTATTTGACAAAATCCAGCACCCATTCATGCTCAAAACTCTCAGTAAAGTGGGAATACAGGGAACATTCCTTAACATGATAAATGCCATCTACGACAAACCCACAGCAAACATCATACTAAATGGTCAAAAATTAAAAGCAATCCCCTTAAGATCAGGAACCAGGCAAGGGTGCCCCTTTTCACTACACTTATTCAACATGGTTCTGAAGGTCATAGCTACAGCAATCAGACAAGAAGACGAAATAAAAGGCATCCAAATTGGAAAAGAAGAAGTAAAACTGTCATTATTTGAAGATGATATGATATTGTATATAGAAAACCCTAAAGTCTCAGTCAAGAAACTACTGGGCCTGATAAATGAATTCAGCAAGGTGGCAGGATATAAAATTAGTACTCAGAAATAAGAGGCATTTTTATATACCAACAATGAACTGTCATCAAAAGAAATTAAGGAAACAATCCCCTTGACTATTGCAACCAAAAGAATAAAGTACCGAGGAGTAAATTTAACCAAGGAGGTTAAGGACTTGTACTTGGAAAATTATAAAACATTGATAAAAGAAATCAAGAAAGATACAAACAAGTGGAAGCATATACCATCCTCACGGTAAGGAAGAATAAACATCATTAAAATATCTATATTATCCAAAGCAATTTATAAATTCAATGCAATACCAATTAAAATACCAATGACATACTTCAATGATACAGAACACATATTCCAAAAATTTATATGGAACCAAAAAAGAACACGAATAACCTCAGCAATCTTAAAGAGAAAAAATAAAGCAGGAGGTATCACTCTTCCAGATATCAAGGTATACTACAAGGCCACTGTACTCAAGACAGCCTGATACTGGCACAAGAACAGGCACATAGATCAATGGAAAAGAACAGAGAACCCAGAAGTAAACCCACATCTTTATGGACAACTGATATTTGACAAAGGAGGAAAGAACATACAATGGAGTAAAGACAGCCTCTTTAACAAATGGTGTTGGGAAAATTGGACATCTACCTGCAAAAAATTGAAACTAGGCCATCAACTTACACCATTCACGGAAACAAACTCAAAATGGATAAAAGACTTAAATGTAAGCCGTGAAACCATAAGCATCTTAGAAGAAAACATAGGCAGTAAGCGCTCTGACATCTGTAGCAGCAATATATTTGCCTATTTATCTCCATGGGCAAATGAAATAAAAGGCAAGATAAACAAATGGGACTATATCAAACTAAAAAGTTTTTACACAGCTAAAGACAATAAGAACAGAATAAAAAGACAAACCACACAATGGGAGAACATATTCGACAACACATCTGATAAGGGTTAATAACCAAAATTTATAAAGAACTTATAAAACTCAACACCAGGAAGACAAACAATCCAATCAAAAAATGGGCAAAAGAAATGAATAGAAATTTCTCCAATGAGGACATACAGATGGCCAATTGGTATATGAAAAAGTGCTCAACATCACTAATAATTAGAGAAATGCAAATTAAAACCACAATGAGATATCACCTCACACCAGACAGAATTGCGCTCATCAGCAAAACAACACAGAATAAGTGCTGACAAGGATGTGGAGAAAAGGGAACCCTCCTGCACTGCTGGTGGGAATGCAGACTGGTGCAGCCACTGTGGAAAACAGTATGAGGATTCCTCAAAAAAATCAAAAATAAAACTGCCTTTTGACCCAGCTATCCCACTTTTAGGAATATACCCTAAGAACACCCTAGTACTGTTCGAAAAGAAGAAATGTGCCCCCATGTTTGTGGCAGCATTGTTCACAATAGCGAAGATCTGGAAACAGCCCAAGTTTCCGTCAGAGGACGAGTGGATTAAAAAGCTTTGGTACATATGTATTATGGAATACTACTCAGCCATAAGAAATGATGACATGGATCATTGACAACAAAATGGATGGACCTTGATAACATTATATGGAATGAAATACATAAAACAGAAAAAAACTGAGAACAGCATGATTTCATATATAAGTGGGTCATAAAAGCGAGACTATGAAACATGGATAAGAGTGTGGTGGTTTAAGGGGTGGGAGGGTGAAAAAAGGGAGGAGAGGGAGGGAAAGGGGGAGGGGAGAGGCACATAGAAAACCAGATAGAAGGTGACAGAGGACAATTTGACTTTGGGTGATGGGTATGCAACATAATTGAATGACAAGATAACCTGGAGAGATTTTCTTTGAACATATGTACCCTGATTTATTAATGTCACCCCATTGAAATTAATAAAAATTATAAGAAAAGTAGCTGGGTTGAGGATATGGAGTTAAAACTCATGAATAAAGCAATTCATAATTAAAATTAAGCATCTTCAAGAAATGAGCCCATATAACATTTACAGGTGGGCCAAACAGACAACATGCTAGTCAATAGAAACTGGAGAAACTCAAGCATTCCAAAGAGCCCACAATTTGTATGTAACTCAAACTACAACATATTTATATAAAAATGTACAATTTATTATATTAATTGACACAACATGAGCAGAGGAGTAAGGGGCATGGCAATCTGACTCCATTGTTTTTATTGGCATTTTCAATTTTGGCTATTATTTTGGTGGATCAGAAGGAAAAGAATGCAATCAGATATACAGGTTAAATTTCTCTTTAATTATGCAATAGCCAGTATTCTTTCATCATTTAGAAAAAATATTCCCTCAAGAATGTTGCTGTCACTTTAAATTTTTAAACTGCATATTCTTGATTGAAGTACTTCTCCTTTGTAAAAGTTACAGCTCCATCTTCAGGGGCTGCCATACTGGCACCAAATTGCACACAACAGAATAAAAAACACCTCCATACAACCCAAGGAAGCATAGGCACTGGAGCTCCGATAGCAGCTTTCAGATGCTTGCAGATGATGAATGCTAATATTAAGCTTCTACTCCAAGGCAGCATACAATAATTCTCCATTCCCTGATATTAAAAACCTATAAAGGAACATAAAGCTAGACTCAAACTATAATTTACCCCCTTTGGTTAAAGCCCGCCTCCGAGATCACCAGCCTCAAAGAAGAATGGGAAGCTTCCGATAGGGTGTCATGTGTCAGGGATAACACAGGACAGGGGAGAGATGGGCCTGTATAGAGATGGATACAAAGGCTGCAGGTACAATGCTTGAGTGTGTAAGAGGGGAGGAATGCAGATCAAGACAGCACCAAGAGGAACCAGAATGTTATTACAACATTCTTCCATATTGGTCAATCTGTAGTATCAATGTTAGATTCTAAAAATAATTATTCCTAAGGTAACCTATGAGACACACAGTTAAACAGAATGGAATAATAACAATTGTCTATATCCCCCTTCCTTAAAATCCACTAGGAGAAGGAAGAGAATAATTTCTTAAATGAAACAAGTAAAAAGTCACTTCATATCACAACTATGAATGAATAGTAGCTGAATTCAGACATATTTAGACCAAAAAGAGGGAGAACATTTGTAGTTGACATATATACAGCTCCTCAGAATTCAGACACAATGTAGATTTTTATAACAGTCCCAAAGAACCCATCATCATCAGGCAAATGCAACTCAAAAACACAATGAAGTGTCAACTCACACCTGTTAGAAAGGCTATATTTAAGCCTAACCAGGTGGTGGCATAGTGGAGAGAGCGTTGGCCTGGGACGCTGAGGACCCTGGTTTGAAACCCTAAGGTCTCTGGCTTGAGCATGAGATCGCAGACATGACCCACTGGTCACTGGTTTGAGCTTAAGGTCGCTGCCTCAAGCAAGCAGTCACTAAATCTGCTGTAGCCTTCCGCTCAAGGCACATTTGAGAAAGCAGTCAATGAACAACTAGGGTGTCGCAGCGAAAAACTAATGCTCTCATCTCCCTTCCTGTCTGTCCCCCTCGTTCTCTCTCTCTTAAAAAAATATTAAATTTAAAAAAGAAAGAAAAGAAAAAAAGAGGTTATATTCCAAAGACAAAGACAGTAAGTCCTGGGAATGTAATGTACAGTACAGCATGGAGACTATACTTAATAATACTGTATTGCATATTTGAAAGTTGCTAAGAATAAATCTTAAATTTCCACATCACAAGAAAAATTTTTTTAACTAAGTGTAGTGATGACTGTTAACTACACTTATTTCACAATCTATTCATATATCAAATCATTGTGCTGTGCATCTGAAACTAATGTTATATGTCAATTAAACTTCAATTATAAAAAAGAAGAAAAACCCCATCAAATGAATCTTTGATTAAAGCACTAACAGCTAAGGGCACAGGCTGGCTAAGAAAAGGAGCAGTGACTATCCCCAGAAAAACCCTGTTCTACTGCAAACAATACAAGAGGAGCTGCAGGGTGGGCCACCACCAACAGCAGATGTACTGTCTTGAGAAGGGAATGGACAGGAGGCTGTACCAATACCCTGAGAGATGCAATTCCACTGCTAGTCCCAAATGAGGAAGGGCTAAACAGTGAGAGGGATGATGCTTACACAAATACATAGCTCAAATGAGAAATGGGGCTGATGCCTAGATAAGTCACATCATGGAAGCAATGAAAATACCTAAGAGTCAAGTGGTAATGGGGGGAGAGGGAGGAGGAATGAGAGAAGAGGAGGGAGAGAGAGAGGAGGAGGAGAGAGAGGGACAAATATATGGTGACAGGGATGGAAAATGATTTGACTTTGGGTGAAGGGTACACAACATAATGAACAGTTCAAATACTAGGATGTTTACTTGAAACTTACGTACTCTGATTGATCAATATCATCCCATTTAATTTTCTAAATAATATTTTAAAAAATTAATTTCTAAGTAAAAAATATAGCTATATGAAACACTATAGATAAATCACAAAACATAATGTCAAGAGAAAGAAGCCAGAATAATAGTGAATGGTTCCATCTATGTAAAATTCAAAAACAGCAAAACTAAGTAACCATACTAGAAGTTAAGAGAAGGGTTACCTTGGGGCAGAAAGAAAGACCTAACAATTGATTGGAAGTAGTCTCAAGACTAGTAGTATTCTATTTCTTGACCTGTGTAGTTGTTGCTAGAGTTTTTGAAGGCTGATAACTCACTGAGCTATAAACTTATGCTGCATAACATTTTATGTATATGTGTTATGCTTTAATAAATAGAATGGGGTAAGAGAGGGTTAGGAGAAGTAGAAAATAAATTCAGTTATCCTATAGGCATCCTAGTAGGAAAAGCAAGTCTCCCAGCAAGTACAAAAGTTGGCTGACCTCTGAAGTCTTCCTAACAACACTCAATGTCAAAAGGCAACATCTACAAATTTCTAGGAAAAGAAAAGTTGGTTCAAGATTTTTATACTTAGACAAGTTGTCCATCAAATTAGGGCACATATTCTCAAGTATGCAAGAACTCAGAACATAAAACAACGTGTTTGAAAAACAACTACTTGACAATGAAATCTAGCCAATTAAACAAATCAAAAAGCTACCGAACTGCCTGACCAGGCGGTGGCGCAGTGGATAGAGCGTCGGGCTGGGATGCGGAAGACCCAGGTTCGAGACCCTGAGCTCGCCAGCTTGACCGCGGACACATCTGGCTTGAGCAAAAGCTCGCCAGCTTGGACCAAGGTCGCTGGGGTTGCTCAGTCTGCTGAAGGCCCGCGGTCAAGGCACATGTGAGAAAGCAATCAATGAACTAAGGTGTTGCTACGGCAACGAGAAACTAATGATTGATGCTTCTCACCTCTCTCCGTTCCTGTCTGTCTGTCCCTATCTATCCCTCTCTCTGACTCTCTCTCTGTCCCTGTAAAAAAAAAAAAAAAAAGCTACCAAACTATTTTAAAAAATGTAGTTTTTCAAATACATTGTCATTTCAAGTTGGTGAGATTTTGAAGTTTCTGAGCTTTATGAATGCATTACTTCTTTAAACTAATGAACATAAATTATTGTATAACAGCAATACAATATTATTTTCCAAACTGAATTAGCTGATACCAAAATGTGGTGGCCCCTCTCCTTTACCCAACATCCTCCATCCCTCCCTACTCCCCCACACAAAAAAACTTCACGAAATTTAATGCACCTAAAACACAGACCTTGTTCTCTACAATCTGTACCCACTAGATGATGTGAGCCCCAAGGTTCAAGAAACATCAGTACCCTAATGACAAAACTGATGCCCACAAGGAAAGAAACTATATATGAGTTGACTGTTTTACAAACAAGATGACATACTCTGATGACTAAACTTGTTTTACTTTTATCAAATCCAACACTCTAACCTTAAAAACACCTTCTCTAATAATTTACCTGGAATTAATAAGGACAGACTTTCAAGCAACTAATGAATGCATATCCCTTCCAACACAGTCTGCCATTTGCAGGTTTCCCCCCATGAAGGAGCAGGTGGCTACGCTCTCACCTGAGTGGCAGTAGCCGTCGACTCCAACTTGACTCAGTTGGGTGGGAAGAGTACAGATGTTCCAGCTGGCTGCATCTTTTTTAATAATTATGTGGAATAGATAAGTAGAATTGAGACAACTCATCCCAAAGCACTCAATTCAACTTTTATACTAAACAAAAACAAGTGTTAGCTTTTCTGACATAAATATGTGTTTCTGACAAATTCATAATCACAACGAAGGCCAATTAAAGTTCAAACAGAAGTTAGCAAGAATTTTAGAATTCAATTTTAAGCAGCAGAGGCTGTTCGATTGTGGATTACGGTGACAAGCATCTAAGTATTACTGATTGTGCAGGGTATAAATGGAGCTGAAATTTCAAACTTCAAATTTCTCAAAATACACAAAACATCTAACATGAGCCACTGCTTCAGCAAAAATTTTGGGATGCTCTTAAGGAGAACCTTTTGCATTTTTCACTCCAAATCTACACTGTGAACTAAGCCTTGACATTTCCAGTGGAGAGATGAGTAAACATTAAGAGTAGAGTAATAAAATAAGAAACAACTGAAAACAGAATTCAAGACACAACTAGCCGAACGATACCATGCTAATAATGACTTCTACTTTTAGATGGCAAGTTGTGCTATTTCAACAAGCAAATCTCACTGTAGACATCCTTCAGGAGCAGGAACCAAGGCAACCGTGCTGACGCCAGGCTGGGGAGCCGTGGGGGACTGCAGGAGGAACAGCACACTCGATATATTGATAATGATCCAAAACACCACAACACACTTCGAGAATTCTGAAGAGAAACTAAAAACTGGACTTAATTCAACATCCATCTGGCATCTCTGAAATAGAAAGACATAACTTAGGGCTCTCTGTTTTTAACATGTTTGATATTTTATAACTGCAAGTAAAGAAGATTCAAGTCCTTTGAATGAGAGATTATTTTAGAGGTTTTGTGCTTGACATTTCAGTGATATTTCTGGCCATCCATTTTTGGTTGATTACTCAGGTATGGAATATTAAGCTAGGAGTCCCCATAACTCACTCCTGTTAGATCTGCTAAAAGCATGACACTGCTGCTGTCAAAATACGTCATAAAAGCCTGCTATTTCAAAACAGTTTTATGTCAAAAACTATTAATCATAATATCAACATATAGAATGAAGGAAGCCAACAATATAAACTTCATTTCTCCCAATATGAATAATGAAAATCAGTCATACATACACCTACACTGTTCATCAAACCTAGACCCAAGTCCCAGTGGAATTAGAATCCGAAGTTAAGAAGCAACACAAAACCAGCCAGCTTATATGGTTCTGGAGTATAAGAAGCAGGTGCACCAAGAAGTGGGGAAAAGAAATTATTTTCACAAATGTGACTGCATCATATAGCTCATGGGTGCATTACTATGCCCCCGTCCCAATCTCTGGAACCTGTGAATGTCAGCTGATACGACAAAAAAAACTTTGTAAATGTGATTAAGGATCCTAAGATGGGAGACTACCCGGGTGGACCTGATCTCATCGCAGCAGAACTTCTCTGAGGAATGGGGGAGGAATCAGCATGGGAGGGCAACAGGATGACAGGATGATAGAAACAGAGGCTGGAGAACTGAGGCCAAGTTATAAAGACAATCACTAGGGCTAAAAAAATGCAAGGAAACAGATTCTTCCATGGAGTCTCCTGAAGGAGCCAACCCTACCAATACCTTGATTTTAATTCAGTGACTTCTGACCTCCAGAACATTTGGTTAGAGAACAAACTGGTGCTGTTTTAAGCTACTAAGCTGTAGTAAGCTGTTACAGCAGCAACGAGAAACTACTACGCTAAGCTTAACTTTATGTGCTCTGTCAGCTATTCACAAGGTCACCTTCTTCAATATAGGAAGCTCTTCAAGTGCTCCATGAGCTATTCATAAATATCTATGAAAGCTGCTGCCTCCTGTTACATAAAGTGAGACTAACATGATACATTTTTATCTCAACACAGAAAATTTGCAAATACATTTTTTCCCTCAGAGACATCTATAAAACATTATTAGCAACGTTACAAAAACAAAAATATACTTCTATGTCAGACACATAAAATGGGCATTCTTTGGTTACATTTTCATTAACCTCCATGTCATTCTTTCTATTGGGCATGATAGAAAGTTTCAGTTCAAGAGAAATAAAGATAATAGATAAGCCCAAGCTCCTGGCTACCCAGGCTGGGGAATGGAGTGGTAGGAGGATGAAGGCAAGAAAGCCAGAGAAAATTAACTGTATGTCAGTTACTTGCTCACTACTCTTTTCTCTACTCATCACAACCACAAGAAAGAAATGACGAGGAGACAGTCAATGCCTACATATCATAAAGGTGCTCAAAGGTTGGAAAGTCAAGACTTCAAGTTATTTGAGGTTTCTTTTTAATCTTTTGACAAAATTTATTTCAATGTTTATGCCAAAGATTGCTTGCAAAGACAGCTGCCATACTGCCTTCTCTCTGTAACCACAGACTTAGTCCCCTGCACATGGACTCTGGGCTCAGTCAAGTGACTTGTGTTAGCCAATGGGATCTTAGCAAATATGACCCAAGAAGAGATTTAAAAAATGCTTGTGTACCTAAACTTATACCATGAGAATGAACCCAAACTAGCCTTAAAGGTGATGGAAGCCACATGGAAGTGCACTGCTGAGCCTTGGTCGATAGTTTGATAGCCACCAGACATGTGAGTGATATGAATGAAACCATCCTAGATCATCCAATACCAACCAAACACCAGCTGACTCCAGACCCATAACAAAGTCAGTAAGTTTCAGCTGAGGCAATTTTGACCAACAGAATTGTGAGCAAATAAAATAATGTATCTTGTTTTAATGTACTAGGTGTTAACTTAATATACTTTATAACAAAAAAACACATCATTGAAATTTTGAGAAAAAAATAACAAGTAGAGCCTGACCTGTGGTGGCACAGTGCATAAAGTATCAACCTGGAATGCTGAGGACGCCAGTTCAAAACCCTGGCTTGCCTGATCAAGGTACAGATGGGAAGCAACTACGATGAGTTGATGCTTCCCATGCCCCCCTCCTTTCCCTCTTTCTCTCTCTCTCCTTGCTCTGAAGTCAATAAATAAAATCTTTAAAAATTAAAAAGAAATGTAGGGAAAAAAATGACCTGGAATCCCAACACACAAAAAACATAAACCAATAACTTTTTAATTAATTCATTTTATGTAGCTATGTAAAATTCTTATAATTAGAATCACACCATAAATTCAACCTTATAACATGCTAAGAATTTCCATGTTATTTTATATTCCATAATGTACCATAGTTTATTTAACCATTCTTTTTTTAAGAGTTTTATTTTTTTATTGATTTTAATTTATTATGTTTACATAGATTCTAGTGTTGCCCTAAATACATACCCCTCCCCCGTATTCCCCTCAACATCTTCCTTGTCTCCCTCCCAAAGCGCCCTCCCCGCTTCCCTTCAGGTTTATCCCATCCTATCATCCCCTTTCCCTCTGTCTTCTTTTCCTCTGGTCCCTTTGATCTCTCCTCTGTCTCAGTTCTGTTTCTCAGTTCACATTGTTCACTGGATTTCTCAAATGAGTGAGGTCATATGATATTTTTCTTTTTCTGCCTGGCTTATTTCACTTAACACAATAGTTTCCAGATCCCTCCCTGTTGTCACAAAAGGTAACAACTGAACACCAGGAAGATAAACAATCCAATCAAAAAATGGGCAAAAGAAATGAATAGAAATTTCTCCAAAGAGGACATACAGATGGCCAATAGGCATATGAAAAAATGCTCAATGTCACTAATCATTAGAGAAATACAAATTAAAAACACAATGAGATATCACCTCACACCAGTCAGAATGGCGCTTATCAACAAAACAACACAGAATAAGTGCTGGCGAGGATGTGGAGAAAAGGGAACCCTCCTGCACTGCTGGTGGGAATGCAGACTGGTGCAGCCACTGTGGAAAACAGTATGGAGATTTCTCAAAAAATTAAAAATCAAACTGCCTTTTGACCCAGCTATCCCACTTTTAGGAATATACCCCAAGAACACCACAGCACTGTTTGAAAAGGAGAAATGCATCCCCATGTTTATGGCAGCATTATTCACAATAGCGAATATCTGGAAACAGCGCAAGTGTCCATCAGTGGACGAGTGGATTAAAAAGCTATGGTACACATATAAAATGAAATACTATAAAGCCATGAAAAAGAAAGAAATCTTACCTATTTAACCATTTTTCTTATATCATTGGATTTTAAGGTGGCTTTATAATTTCACTATTATGCCTGACAAGGCGGTGGTGCAGTGGATAGAGCATTGGACTGGGATGCGGAAGACCCAGGTTCGAGACCCCGAGATCACCAGCTTGAGTGTGGGACCATCTGGCTTGAGCAAAAGCTCGCCAGCTTGGACCCAAGGTCGCTGGCTCCAGCAAGGGGTTGCTCGGTCCGCTGACTAGGCAAGCCCGTTGTCAAGGCACATGAGAGAAAGCAATCAATGAACAACTAAGGTGTCGCGATGGCAACGAAAAACTAATAATTGATGTTTCTCACCTCTCTTCCTTCCCATCTATCTGTCCCTATCTATCCCTCTCTCTGACTCTCTCTCTGTCCCTATTTAAAAGAAAAGAAATCAGTATTATAAATACTGCTGCAAAAAACACAGTGTACAAACTTTTGTCTAAATTCTTGATTCTTTTTTTTTTTTTAATTCTTGATTCTTGACAACAGATTCCCAGAAAAAAACATACTGCCACAAAAGGTAAAAAATTTCAACAGTGCCAGATATTAATGGTTCAAATACAGTCTAGGACAGTGGTTCTTAACCTTTTTTTGAGGTACCGAACCCACCAGTTTCATATGTGCATTCACCAAACCCTTCTTGAGTGATAAATAAAATAGGATATTTTTTTCCAAATTCAAGACATAGGTGTATGGTTTTTTACTGGTGCACAAAATGAGCCGTGCATGAACATCACCTTGCTCAAAGAACAAAACCAACAAAGTGCATGAACTCACAACAAATTACGGTATTACTTTATTCTGGCCTCTGCACCAGAGGCTTCTCTGAACCCCTGAGACCGACTCATCAAACCCCTAGGGTTTGATAGAATCCAGGTTAAGAACCACTGGTCTAGGACAACCTTACTAATTTACAATCCAACAGCACTGTATAAAAATGTCCATTTCAGCCTGACCAGGCGATGGCACAGTGGTTAGGGCATCAGACTGGGAGGCACAGGACCCAGGACCCAAGGTGGCTGGCTTAAGCAAGGGGTCACTCGGTCTGCTGTAGCCCTCCAGTCAAGGCACATATGAGAAAGCAATCAGTAAACAACTAAGGTGCCGCAACAAAGAATTGATGCTTCTCATCTCTCCCCCTTCCTGTCTGTCTGTCCCTCTCTCTGTCTCTGTCACAAAAAAATAAAAATGTCGATTTCACCAAACTCTCACACCACTTCGTATAATTTCCTTAAATCTTTGTTAATTGATACACTAAAAATTTGGCAACTTGTTTTAATTTGCACTTGTCTCATTACTAATAAGGTTGACCAACCTGACCTGTGGTGGCTCAGTGGATAAAACGTCAACCTAGAACACTGAGGTCACTGGTTCAAAACTCTGGGCTTGCCTGGTCAAAGTACATATGGGAGTTGATGTTTCCTGCTCCTCCCCCTTCTTTCTCTCTCTCTTTCTCTCCTGTCACGCTAAAATGAATAAATAATTTTAAAATTTTTAAAAAAATGGTTAACCAGTTTTTCATATGCTTGGCCATCAATTTTCCCTTGGAAAACAACTGTTCTTGCTAATATTTTCATACTGAAGTATGTAAAGTAGCTCTGCTTGCTAATATTTTCATACTGAAGTATGTAAAGTAGCTCTTTCTGTGATCATTCCTGCTGAAAAGTACAATCCTCCTCATCATTTTTTGTTTTAGCCTTCTTCATCAAAAGGGTTTCTGCAATTAGCTAGCTGACTTCTTAATTAAAAGGAGGGAAGTTTACTTCCCGACTTCACAAAGACCCATGTATCTTATGCATTATCCAATAAAAATTTGGTGTTGTCCCAGAGAACAGCTGTGATTGGCTCCAGCCACCCACAACCATGAACATGAGCAGTAGGAAATGAATGGATTGTAATAAATGAGAATGTTTTATATTTTTAACATTATTATTGTTTTTTACATTATCTTTTTATTAAAGATTTGTCTGTGAGCCAGATGCAGGCGTCAAAAGAGCCACATCTGGCTCGTGAGCCATAGGTTCCTGACCCCTGCCTTAGGCACTAAAATAGCTCGGTTGCCGAGCAACAGAGCAACAGCCCCAGATGAGTAGAACATTGCCCCATACTGGTCTTACCAGATGGATCCCAGTTGGGGCACATGAAGGAGTCTGTCTTTCTGCCTCCTTGCTTCTCACTTAAGAAAAGAAAAAGAAAAGAAGAAGGCATCTGCTTACAAACTAGGAAGAGGGTCCTCACCAGGAACCTAATCAACCGGCATTTTGATCTTGGATTTACAGCCTCCAGAATTGTGGGAAAGAAATGTCTGTTATGTAAGCCACCCAGTTTGTGGCATTTCTCTTAACACAGCCCAAACTGAAGTCTTTTCAGACTATCTGGAGCCATGATAATTTTTTCTCAGCCTGCAATCCTACTGTAATTATATTTGGTGTCCCAACTTAATAGTTCCCTGACTTTCTTTAGGTTTCATCTGGTTAATAGCTCTATTATAAGATAACTTTGTGTCTTTCAGAAGGCTTGGAAAGATGTTAGCTAATACTCATTTTATAAATATTTAACAGACTCCTAACCACTATCACAAACACAAGTAATAGTTAAAAGCTTGGAGTCTGACAGATAAAGACTACCTGTGTCACTTTTGCAAGTTCCTTCCTGTAAGCTTCACTTCCCTCATCTTTAAGATGGGTAAACAGTAACACCCCTTCACAGGTATACCTCATTTATGAATAAATATCTTATTTAGAGGAGATAGATACTCATAAGTAGTAGTTATTAGTTATCATTATTATTGACGTTTTCAAATGTACTCCTTTATAAAAGCTGATCAAGACAATGAAATGCAAAATTATAATAAATCTTATTAACACAGAAAATTCAATGTTATTCAAGTGGTGTGTGCTACAGTTCGTAAGTCATCCTGCGGTTCTGATCCAACAGTGCCAACTCTGCCAGCCTGAGGGATAAAGAGCTGTGATAAATTGAGGCACAGGAACTGTTATGAAGGATGCAAACACGGACCACAAGGTTTTTGTTAAAGAACGATGTGAACAGTTAAAGTTAAAACAAATGTATACTGAATAGGCAGTTATAGAATATCAATTAAAAGCATGAATGAAAAGAGCAAGGCTAATCTTTTGGTCACTGTACTAGCAACACAGTAGGGTGAGATGTTGTTGAGTAGAGCAACTCACTTTCCTCCATCGTTTTACAGCAACTGTTACATAGGGAAGTCTTTTGGATAGCAATTGCTTTCACTTGGGTCACCCAAATGACCAAACAATGAACCTTTAACACCAACCATTGATCTTACTAATTGCATCTGTCACTATATTTGCTTCTTTTGTTTCCAGTCAGCCCTCCTTTCCAATCCTATTCCAATTGTTAAATGGTCAGAACACACACAAGTGACAGATTTAGTGTTTCACTGGCAATTTATATAGCTGAATGCAACACTGTTGTTGTACTGAATCATGATTTATTTGTCTCACACTGTGGCATATAACCTTTTAAATGCAAGGGGGGAAAAGCCAACACCTCTTTAAAGTTTATATATGACCATCTACCACTATATACTATGAACTAGATTCAAAAGAGAACCAATCACATGGGTGATGGATTTTTCTTTAGGTAGCTATAACTTAATACACAATCCCTTCCTGTATCCAGGGCTCACTATTTATCTGCAAGAGTGAGGTAGTTACCAGAGGGAGGGGTTTGGGAAAAAGAAGGGGACAGGAGGGGAGTAAAGAGGGATAAATATACAGTAATGGAAAATGATTTGACTTTGGGTGATGGGTACAGAACATAATCATCAGTTCAAATGCTATGGAAATGTTCACCTAAAACCTATGTACTCTTAGTGATCAATGTCACCCCATTAAATTTAATTTTTTAAATAAAATAATTTTAAAAAATCAGAAAAGAATTTGAAAGGAAACCAAGTTTACTGATACAGTGCCAATGCACTTAAAATATTTGTGACTTAGTAACATATATGCTTCTTTATTAACACATCAAGTAACAAAGTAGAAAGAAAGTCCTCACCAGGAATCTATTAGCCTTAGCAATAGGTCCAATAACTTTAATAACCAGTGCTCTACGATATCTATAGTAATGTAATTGCTATTGTTTAAAAAGTTATAGATGTTTTGTTGTCCCTAATCATAGATGAAGAAAATGCTAGGTTTTAATCAGAGTTTAACTGAGTGGAAATAATTTCCCTTCATCCAAGTTTCACTGGCCTCCTAGATTCTACCCAAAGAACCCTTTTGAGAACTCTCACTCCAGATGTTAGCCTTCAAGGGAAGCTCCCCTCTCCTGAGCAGCTGCGACTTCACCTGAGTGACAGTAGGGGAAAAGAACCGGTGTCGTGGCTGCCTCCCCATGCCAAAGGACTTTCCCAAGGAAGCTTTCTCAAGTTTGACCTTCTTGGTGGACTTGAGCTGCCAAGTGTGGATCCTGGCAAAGTAAGAGAGCACCTTAGCAAGGATAAAGCCCAGTCTCCAACATTGCTGCCTGACTCCCACTAGACATATGAGCACTCCAAGTGACAATCCCCACTGAGACAGCTTGCATGTAATGAAGACATGTGTCCTTCTCAGGGCTGGAAGCTCTGAGGTGGGGTTGCTTTCAGGGTTCAGGGGTACAGCATTCAGTCAAGAATCTTGTTCCTTTTCAAGTCAGGGATCTTGTTCCTTTTACTCTCTCCCCTTTGCCATCATGGCTTTAACTTCATCCTAAGATTGTTCCCTCTTTATCATGAGTCATATGCTTCCTATTCACCACATAAGAAACAGAAAAGGTCTCTCCTTCAAATGTAATTTCAGCTCTGCAGTTCCATTTGGCTCATTTTAGATCGTCTGCCTACCTTACTTTCCCCAGAGCTGGGGCTCAAGTAGGTGTCACTTAAAGCCTATGCCTGTGTAGATGTGCTCTGCAGATGCCAGAATTAAATAAGTGTTCTTTTATAAAAGTAAATCAATTATTATTAATAATAATTACAATAATAATTTGAGAGGTACACATAAATGATGTCCATGATAGCTAATAACCTACAACAAAGGATTAAAACTAAGAATACTTGCAGTGGGAATTCTGTTTTAAAGAGTCCATGGATAGACTTGAGGGGATTTTAAAATTCACCAAATTTAAGAGAGCCAGTTGGCTCACTGGTAGAGAGTCGGCCCCGTATGTGATGTCCCAGGTTCGATTCCCAGTCAGGGCACACAAGAGAAGTGACCATCTGCTTTTCCACCCTTCCTCTTCCCCCATCTCTCTCACTCTCTCTCTCCTCTTCCCATAGCCATAGCTTAACTGGTTCGAGTGCACTGGCCCCGGGTGCTGAGGATGGCTCTGTGGAGCCTCTACCTCAGGTGCTAAAAATAGCTCAGTTGAGCATGGCCCCAATGGGCAGAGTATTGGCCCCAGACAGGGGCTGCCAGGTGGATTCTGGTCAGGGCGCATGCAGGAGTCTCTTTATCTCCCCTCCTCTCACTTGGAAAAAAAGGGAAAAAAATTCCTGAAATTATATATAAAACTTTATATGTGAAAATAAACATTTTGGGGGAGTAGCTCTAGAGGTTTCACTGGTTTCTCAAAGGGATCAGTAATTCTTGAAAAGATAATAACTAATGGCTCAAAGAAACTTGACCTATTGTTGCAAAATAAGAGGGATTAAAGGCACAAATTAGCATCTCAACAATGAAATATCGAGAAACATCAAGCTTTTCATCAAGGTTTATAAACAAAAAATGAGAGATGAGAGAAATGGTTGGTGTTATGGGCTGAACTGTGTCCTTTCACAAAATATTCACACTGAAGTTCTAACGTCAATGAGACTTTATTTGGAGATAGGTTCTTTATAACAGGGATTTAGTCAAAATGAGGTTATTAGGATAGACACTACTACTATTTCAATATGACTAGTGTACTTATAAGAAGGAAAATTTGGACACAGACACCCACAGAGGGAAGATAATGTGAAGATAAAGAGAGAAGATGGCCATCAACAAGCCAAGAAGAAGAGACCTTTCCCTCAGAGCCCTGAGAGCCAGTTCTACTGATCTGATACCTGGACTGGGGACTTGCAGACTCCACAACTATAAGAAAAGAAACTTCGGTTGTTAAAAACACCCAGTCTGAGGTACTTTGTTATAGCGGCCTAACAAACTAATATAGTTGGTGTTAGGCCAGTGATGGGCAATCTTTTGAGCTTGGTGTGTCAAAATTCGCCAAAAAACTGAGCATAATTCGGGTGGTGTGTCACTTCAAGAAAAACAGCCTAACCGGAAGTCCCAGAACTAGACGCTCTGTGCTGGAGTTCTCTTATTTTGGCCTAAAGACATCTGGCACAGAGTGTCTACACTACAGCAAATGTTTTATCCTCGGCTACTGCACCTGGCCGTGCAGGAGCCAAGGACGAAACATCCTTCTCGGCATGCGGCCCCATTCTTCTCTGGTATGTGGCCGCATGCGGCTGCGTGTCATCAAAAATGGCTAGGTGTGTCAGTGCTGACACGCATGTCATAGGTTTGCCATCAAGGTCTTAGGCTATAGCAACAGATTGAGAGATAATTCAAAAAGTAATAATAAAGACCAAGAAATTATTCTAAGGGTTAAAAAAATGAAAATACCAAGAATGAAAGTGGAAATGGTCTTAATGACCATTTGTAAGTAATACAGAGGATGACACACACGATAATACTTCCATGCCTGCAATAGTACCCACCATTGGGTTTAAATTTGAGGGATAAACTGAGTGAAAACAACTTCTTGAGGCTGCATAAATGGGCAAGAAAGAGGCAGAAAAATAATTGTATTATCTCTGCCCACACTGAAAGTTACCAAAAATTAATCCAGACTCCTGCTTCTAGCAATAATGAATTAACTTGGCAAAATAAATAATATAACTGCTTTTAGACACTGGGCAACAGGCAGCCCAGGATGATGATCCCTCAGAGAAGGGAAATAAATGAGCAGAACCCCACAATCACCCTCCTTTTCTCCTGGAAGACCTTCCATACAGCCTGGCAGGGAGTGGGTGATCAAATAGTGTGGTGGTGTTGCTAAGCTGTAAGAAGAGAGATCAGAGTTTGAGTCTGCTGATAGAGTGGGTATTTGTGGAGCAGGGGCATAGGAAAAAAGACATGAGAAAGCAAGACACTCAGTAAAGTGCACAGGAGTTCTCCTGAGTCTTTGGCTGAATAATAACTTCCATGTCCAGGGCAAGATTCCTCAAGGCTGTCAATTAGTCAAATCCAATCAAAATCCCAGCAGGCTGATTCTAAAATTTATATGCATATCCAAAGGGCACAGAATAATTTTGAAAAAGTTAGGAGACTTACACTATATGACTTCAAAACTGCTCATAAAGCTACAGTCACCAAGACAATGTGGTCCTGTTATAAAGGTTTAACAATGGAGCACAGTCTAGAACAGTGGTTCTTAACCTTTTTTGAGGTACCGAACCCACCAGTTTCATATGCGCATTCACTGAACCCTTCTTTAGTGATAAAAAAAATATGATTTTTTTTCCAAATTTAGTTTTGCCAGTGCGAGACTAGAGTTGCTCAACTTGGCATTGCATATCATGCAGCTAGGATGCTGACTCCCATCCCGTTCCGTGATACATGTGAATCCATGTTGTACATACTCGTTCGACCACTTTTTTGTTTGCTCGACATATTTAGTATGGATTAAAATATTAAGAAAGAAACTACATGACGTGCAACTACGACAGCCGTTGACTACTGCGCACACTAAATTCCCCGCAGCACTGGTTGGCCAAACAATGTAACGTGATCCTCTGCAGCAAGTGATGGCCAAGAGGGGCGTGTCATCACGACTTTACACAAGTGTGTCTTTACCTCTGTGGCAGAGGCTTCTCTGAACCCCTGAGACCGACTCATCGAACCCATAGGGTTCGATGGAACCCAGGTTAAGAACCACTGGTGTAGAAATATACCCACACATGGGTAAACTGGTTTTTATACCCACACTTATACAGTAAATTGGTTTCTGGCTAAGCACTAAAGGAATTCCACAGAAAAAAAGAAATTCTTTTCTATAAATAGCACTGAAGCAATTATCTATATGGAAACAAGTGATCTCATATCTTACACAAAATGTAATTTGATCTGATCTGAGACCTAAACCTCCATGAGGGCAGGAGTTTTTTCTCCCCTTCCCACCATACACACTGATATCTCCCAAGAGACTTACGCAGAGGGTGACACAGACTGTTTTCATACTTAGTACTGGACAAATATTTGTTGAATGAAAGAGCTATGCATAAAAACAAAAAGATGCCATAATAGAACATAACAGGAAGAGACTGCTGAAAATGGTAAGGAAAAGGCTGACTGGGGAAAATAATCATGTTTTAATCATGAGTTAGTTCCTGGTCAACTCTGTAAATATTCAGGAGATGAGGATGCTAAGCAGAGAGCAAAGATCACAAAGAAGTGAGGTCACTGAGAGTTGCCCGTGAGTGATTAAGCGAACAAGTGAGTGACTGAGCAAACATAAGTAGTGAGTGAGCGAGTGAGGAGGAAGAAGAGTAGCATAAAAACCATGGAGGCCTGGTCATAAGGGGCCTTACAGCTCAAGAGTACATTAAAAAATTCTAATCACAGAAGTGACATCATCCAATTTGATTTTATATAATTACCTTGCTCGATGTCTGAAGAATGGACCTGGGTCGGGAGGAGGCTCTTCAGCCACCTGGCTGAGAGAAAAGGGTGGCACACTCTTCTCTATTTAGGACAGATACTAAAGGGTCACACCGGAGCTGACCCTCCAGCAGATCTGGGTATTAGTTGCGATTTTCATTTTGCCATTTTCAACTGTTTAGTTGTTTCTTTCAAAGATTCTCTTTATGGTGGCAAAGATTAGGTATATTTCATTTACCCCTCTGCCTCAAACCCAACAGATTACAGGAATATACTGTACATGGGACCAAAGGTCAGAATCACATATGTTAAGTCAGACAGGGGACGTCTAATGAGAAAGGTCATTCTTTTTAAGAGCAAATATAAAAGGTAACAGTATTAAGGCCCATTAAAATCATTAAAATATGCTGAGAATGAGCATGGGTGTGTGGGTATTGCCTAAAACTTGACAGAAGTACAAATGGCGGCCTTGGCCAGTTGGCTCAATGGTAGAGCGTCGGCCCGGCATGTGGAAGTCCCAGGTTTGAATCCCAGAGGGCAGACAGGAGAAGCAACTATTTGCTTCTTCATCCCTCCTCCTCCCCCTTCTCTCTCTCTCTCTCTCTCTCTCTCTCTCTCTCTCTCTCTCTCTTTTTCTCTCTCTCTTCCCCTTGCACAAACATGACTCAATTGGTTCAAGCACATCAGCTCCAGGGCTGAGGATGGCTCTACAGAGCCTCCGCCTCAGGCACTAAAAATAACTCAGTTGCGAGTATGGCCCCAGACGGGCAGAACATCGGCCCCAGATGGGGGTTGCCAGATGGATGCATGTGGGAGTATGTCTATCTCCCTTCCTCTCAATTGGAAAAAGAAGAAGAAGAAGAAAAAGAAGGACTAATGGCACCATTAGATGCTTAGTACTCAGCTGAAAACGTGAATGATTCTGGAAAGATACATCTAAATAAACATGAGTAAGAACAACTCATCCACAATGAGTTATGATAAGGTATAACTATCATGAGTCTCTCACTAAGTTCTAATGTTCACAACATGAAATATATCATCCCCCATTCCATCCCTTCCCTGGACCCCCAAAAGAAACTCACACTCACACATGCAATACCATTTGAGTCCAGCTCAGTACAATATTGCTTATTTTTTATATAGGCATAATATAATATATAGGATATGCTTTGAGGGAGATGCTACATAAACATTAAGACATTCTATACGTATGCAGATGATAGAAACTGTATTTACAGATACATATCTGGAATAAAAATAATTAAATCTGGAATCTCATACTGCCAGCATTTCTCCCAGGGCAAGAATACATATAGTGTTCTATTAAATCAAAGGACGGTCCACTGCAAACGGTGGCATGCTTTACCAGCCGGTGTTAACACAGACTGATGCACACGTTCAATCACACTTAACCTGACACTGGGCTTCCTGAAATCTATCATACAGAATGGAAACGTTTTATGTGCTGCATCTTCCAACCCCCCTTTAAGGCAGTAACTCACTAGGTAGAAATATAATTCACTTAGAATTTTTAAAATCCACACTTAAAGCATTTTCCGGGGCTAAAAATTCACCAAAATGGAATATATAGAAAATGAAACTTGTTAAAAAAAAGATCATGTAGGAGACCTGATGGGAGTCATTTTTTGATTATTAACTAAGAACATGGAAATCAAAGAATATGATACATAATTTTTTGTGTAGTATGGAAAATGGAATATTAACACAGAAATAAAATGTAACAGCATGTCATATAATTCAAGTCAAAATTTAAAGTTGGGTAAAGACTTTCTATCCCTCACACTCTTTTGGTTTCTCAGGGAAAAAATCAAGGCCTATGTTTGAAATTACTGCAGCCTGTCATCAAAGATAAATGGTGACTTTCCACTGGCTCAGTATTGATACATCTGTGGATACCCTATTGCAGTGGTAGTCAACCTGGTCCCTACTGCCCACTAGTGGGCGTTCCAGCTTTCACGGTGGGCGGTAGCAGAGCAACCAAAGTATAAATAAACAAATAGATTTAACTATAGTAAGTTGTTTTATAAAGACTTATTCTGCCAAACTTAGCGAAAATCCGACATAAAGTACGTGGTAAGTAATTATTATTACATGCTTTAACGTACTGTAACTCTGCTTTATAAATTTTATAAAGTAAAGTTACTTCCCTATTTTATAAATCACCATTACTTTGGAACTAGTAGGCGATTGGAAAATTTTACTACTAACAGAGATACAAAAGTGGGCGGTAGGTATAAAAAGGTTGACTACCCCTTCCCTATTGGGAGGATAATTATTTTTGAAATCAAAAGATATGAACTAAAAATTTGATTCTGTCAATAACAAGCCATGTCAATACCGTAGTTTGGGGCAAGTCACAATCTCCCGTAAACACTTCAGCTTCACCATCTTTAAATAGTGGCCAAAGAATTCTCCTTCCCTACATTAAGAGAACTAAGATAAAGTCTATAATACTATTTTGTAAATTAAAATCTTTTGGGCCCTGGCTGGTTAGTTCATTGGTAGAGCATTAACCCCAGCATGTGGAAGTCCCAGGTTCAATTCCTGCTCAGGGAACACAGGAGAAGCAACCATCTGCTTCTCTACCCTCCTCCTCCCTCTTCTTGCTCTCTTCCTCTCCCAGCCAGTGGCTCGATTAGATTAGTTCAAGTGTTGGCCGTTGTGGCTGAGGATGGTTCCATAGAGCCTCAGGATCAGGTGCTACAAATAGTTCGGTTCAGCATGGCCCCAGATGGGCAGAGCATCACCCCATACTGGGGGTGGGGGGTGTTGGCTAGATACTGGAAGGGGGGCATGCGGGAGCTTCCTCTCACTTAAATTAAAACAAAAAAAAAATCTTTTGTGTACAAACCGAGGCATTCATAATTAAATCTAGCTTAAAAGTAATTTCAAAAATATTTGTTATCAATTGACGAAATCAATTCTGTACAAGTGGTAGAGTTTATAATACCATAAAGAAAGTTTTTACCACTTACTGCTCTCTTAACCTAATGTATCATGGCACTTGACAACCATTTCACAGACTTACAATTATGTCTTTAGAATATTATCTTCATTAATATCTAATCCAGAGTCTTTTTCCCCCCATAAAATGCTATTTCTTTATATAGACTACTTTGTATTTTACTTTGTCCTAGCATAAAGCAAAAGCAGCAAATGGCCCTACTCTTGGTTCACCTGGTACAGTTATCAGTTTGTGCTGCAAGTTGTACATTCCAGGTTCTAGTCTAACTTAGTTGTAGGTTCTGAACCTCTCAGAGCCTCATACTCCCCTCCCCATAGAAAGGGGGAGAGAGCCTCAACCTCCCACAGCTGTTGAGATTTAAGTGAAAACATACAAATAAAATGCCTAATGGGACAATTTACGTACTCAGTAAGTACTTTCTCCTTACATCCTTTAGGTTTCTTCAAATCAACACGTAAAAACTAAAATAATAAAAACAAAATCATAAAAAAATGTAAACATACAAATAGGTGCTCTGCCACTTCCTGGCTCCTACTGCAGAAACCTCCTGCCTCATCTCTCCTCCCTGGCTCTTTTCAGGCGACCTGCAGCCACTTCTCCCTGCTGATCACACGCCCTCTGCCACATGCCTCAATCACACCCAGGCAGGAAGGCAGCTTTCCCAGGAAGCTCCAGTAGGTGCGACTCAGCCACAGTCAGTCCCTGCTTCTAAAGGGCAGAGACAGAGACTAAAAGAGTAACAGTCAGAGCAGCTGTTACGGAGTGAGCATGCACCAATGCTCCCTGCCAGCCCGTTACTGGACTCCTCCCGGCCGGCAATTCGTGCATTGGAAGACCAGGTCAAGAAAGAACATCAGAGTTTGTTAACTCAAGTGTAGACAGGGGCCAGTGAAATTAATGCAATAAGCAGAGCAAAAGAAACAGCAATGTGAGGGAGGGGACTGGACCAACAGCACTTTCAATAAAGCCTCAAGAGGACATTCTTGACATTTGCTAGAAGAGAGTTTGAAACGAGACTGATAATTTTAAACCTGTGCACCACCATTTAAACTTCACCATCAGTACCCCAAACTGGATTTTATAAATCCTATTAATTGTCCAGTAAAAGGATATCATGCCATATTTTTAGAAATCAAAAATTTATTTTTAAGTAAAAATAAAATGTATATAACATAGTATAATCCTGTTCTGTAATTTCTTCATTTATATTTTACCAGTAATCATAAACAATCAACATGGCTCAGGTGAGCTTCCAGTGACCTAGAAATTGTAGTCCAGTTGGGAAAAGACCAGCCACTATCAGCTATAGCCAAGGATTAACATGTGAGTAAGTGACTTGCTCATCCATCTTGCAAATACATGGAGAAAGGATTGTCACCCAGGCTAGCAAATGACCCATTCTGTATTCAACTATGCTGCCCACATCTTGACTTCATTCACAAGTCTAAAATGGACACATCAATGAAACCAAGAGGAGAAGTAGAAAAGATGGCAGATTCAGTAGTGCTACTTCTCAGCCTAACTGGACAGACCATGAGCCAGCTCCATCTTCACAAGTAGATTCAAGCAGAGAAAACCCATTCAGATAACATTATCAAGATGCCCTGGTGCTGCATACCTGAGACTAATGCAAAAATAATACTAAATATAAACTGTAATTGAAAAGTAAAATGTTTTTAAAAATAAAAAAATAAATAAAGATGCCGTGGGTTAGGGCAAGTAAGTGTCCAAAATGGAGACTTCAGGCTAAAAAAAATTATTTTTAACTTCTTATGCCCTTGGTGTCTGATATTCTGGAGATGGTTAATAATAGCCATTGCATTATTTTCTTAAGACAAGAGATTTCAGATGGTAGCTAAACTAGTTTGCCTAACTCCAGAACAGTCAGACTTCAAATTCTGAATCTTTAATGATTTTAATTTATAACAAAATAAGAAAGATTTAGAAAATACATTCATATAGTGTGCTTTCTACGTGGAACAATTACTTATATGTAGACAAGTGACAATGGACTACAGTGTATGCACACATCACTAATATTAAAAAATGAAAACAATTAGTTCAGAATAGCAATTATCATGAGAAATCATTCTTGGAGAAAAAAACAATCGTCAATGAAATTAGCACTGTCAGAAAAGGTAATGTAAGACAGTGACAAATTAAACAACTGGAAAACAAAGCTAGCACCTGCAGAGATCTCAACATGAGATTAACAAGTGAGTCTAATTTGTTAGTGCAAGGTATTCAATACTTAGGGACAAGTTCAGAGGCACACAAAAGATGTCAAAAAGTAAAGAAGTAAATCACTAAATGAACTAATGAATAAATCAATGAAGCAAGCAACCAATGGTCCAATGAAAAAGTAGCCACAGAATTTTCTAGGCAGAAGAACCAGGTGACCTGCTCCCAGGCTCAATATAAAACTCACAAAAAAAACATAGACTTGGAAAATCATTTGTGAAAGTAAGAGCTTATTATTAAAATGATGATTATAGCACTGAAACGATGGCAGTGATACCCTTCTTACATGACCTCAGCCTGCCCCGTGCATTCACCATGTGAAGCTTCTCCCCATCTGACTCACTCTCTCCGGACCTGCCTCTTCCCTGTGCATCCCTTCTGGCACCTCCAGGGCTTCTCAGCTTTCACATAGGAAGCTAATTCACAGCTTCTCTTTTATCAATGTGATAAACCTGATAAACCGATCAATCACAGTGTATGTGAGGGAGACTTTGGCCTCTGGACCTTCTAGGTCATTCTTTCTCACCAGGTGCTCAAACACTAACTGCATTTCTTACTGTCAAAAAGCTTACTGTTTTTAGAAGAGCCCAGGAATTTCAGAAAATCAGCCTCTAAATCCAGTCTAATAGTATAAAAATCCTATGTGTGTGTGTATACACACACACACACACACACACATCTGTGTGCATACTCATTTATCTCATATATACTGAGCATTTTTACTTAATTCTGGCATGAGGCAAAGCTCTTTATATAGACTATTTTATTAATTCTACCAAAATACTACAAAAATTAGATATGATAACCCTCATTCTACATGAGGCATAGAGGTAAAATAATTTATCCAGAGTTACAGAGCACAAGTAGTAACATCTGAACCCACAAGCCTAGTGATGAGGAGTCAAATTTTGACAGTTTACTGTATATATTAAAATGTGTTCAAACATCTGAATAAGATAACTGCGATCAAATGACCGAGTGATAATAACACAAAATGATAAGACATTTAAAATCAGAATCTTGATGACTAAAACAAGAATACTGCATTTCCTTCTTGCCTGCCTACAAAGAGAAAGTGTTTTTCTTTAGCTTCTCAACAATCAGAAAGAAAAGGATTAAGAAGTAAGATAGGAAGGAGTATAGACGTAACTACTTTCTTAATTCTGTTCATTCTGCAGAACTGGAGGGCAATTATCAACTCATGACATCACTTACTCTCTGAATGTGATTAATAGTTGTTTTCACCCCTCAAAGCACACTAGAAAGAATACTCATGTGTCTCACATTACTGAAATGAAAGTTGCCATTGACTACTGGCACAAGCAGGACACTAAGCCCACTGGCCCAGGTGTACGCAGCATTCATTGCATACCTCTCTCCCACAGATGGTTTCCACTGGTGTCGAGGTTCTGACATTTAAAACACTTTGTTCATTGCATGCCTAGCCAACCTAGCCAATTGCCTTCTCCAAAGGTAAATATCTGCAAAAGAATAAGTCCCATAACTGTGCAGAAGCCAGTAATGATTCTAAACAAAACAAGTAACTGAACTCTGGAGAACTTAAGGAAGAGACTAGACAAAAACATACATTTCCCATCTTTAGCTCGACAACTGTGTCATGTGTGAGTAAGAAAATATGTAAGTGGAACAGAGGGCTGCTCAGAGCTACCAGCTATGAAATCACCTTTAGGCTATTTATTCTGGGGCTTAATCTATTCTGAGGCTAGGTCGAATGTCTGCCTTTCTTTCATCCCTTACCAATGCGGGCCTTTCCTCCATTCCATCCTCTTAATAAAAGTGGGTGAAACTTCAGTTAAAAGCATGTTGCTGCTTTTTATGGAGAAAGAGATTGGCTGTGAGCTGAAAATACTGGCCCAAAAGAGACATTGTATTCAAGCAGGCTCAGGAGATGTCAGCTGTGTCTAGTTCACTCCTTGCCTGGCACAGTTAACCATGCATTAGGAAACACAGTTTTCCTATGAAGCACAAGCATCCTACTGTGCTAGCACTAAAGCTATCATGGGGCCACCAGGGAAAGCTACAGTCCCTGACCTGGTCACAGATGCTTGCCTATGAGCCAGCCTGACCCATAAAGGTGCCCAATCCTTCTGGCTTCACAGCTGAGGAAGCAGAGTGCTTTAAAGATTAACCTTCCACCCTCTACAGTCACATCAAAAGAATTTTATCCAATCTGTGGCATTATATTTATGCTGATAATACCCTATCTCTATAGCCCAGACTGCTCCTCTGACCTCCAGACTCTAATTTCCAATCACCTTCTAGATTAAAAACCCAAAAGGCACCTCAAACTTAAGACACCCATCCTCTGCTCATGACTAGCTCTTCTACCTCCCATCTACTAACCCAGTGGTTCTCAAACTTTTTGAAGTTGGGGCGCATTTAAAAACCTAAAAATGCCTGACCAGGCGGTGGCGCAGTGGATAGAGCGTCGGACTGGGATGAGGAAGACCCAGGTTCAAGACCCCAAGCTCGCTGGCTCCAGCAAGGGGTTGCTCAGTCTGCTGAAGGCCCGCGGTCAAGGCACATGTGAGAAAGCAATCAATGAAAAACTAAGGTGTCGCAACGGCAATGAAAAACTAATGATTGATGCTTCTCACTTCTCTCCGTTCCTGTCTGTCTGTCCCTATCTGTCCCTCTCTCTGACTCTCTCTCTGTCCCTGTTAAAAAAAAAAAAAAAAAACCTAAAAATAATTGTAGGCACAGTATATAAAAATTTCTGAGATATACATTACAATAATGAATTCAAATATTAAAGAAAAAATATAAAGTCCAAGCGTGCTTTTATGATAATTAAACAAAATGAATACGACAAAATTAAAGTTATTCTGACATTAAAAAAACATTTTTATGTTACATTTTTGAGTTATGCTATTTAGAATTCGTACAAAAGAGGGGTTAAAAAATAAAGATACGACAAAAATGTTATATTTTTATATAGAGAGATACATTCTTAGTAAGATTTAGTAAATTCGGCAGGTCCCGGCATGAATGTGTTAAGTTTTTGCATTCTTGTGTTTATGAGAAACATAAGCCTGATGTGTCCTAGCAATTTCTTCAATGTTTGGGCATATATTTGAAAGGCAAACTCTCATTTCCTCATCAATACATTGAAGAATTCTTCTCTTTTTACTCTTAATTGTATTGAGTACAGAAAACCCCCACCATACATATCTTAACTTTACACCAAACAAAGGATAGAAGAAACTTGCCTCCAGTCTTTCCAGGGAACATGGGGGATAATGTAAACAATCCCACACCACAGCTTAACAGCCTTTTTGCAACCTAATCAGGCAGGTGAGGTGGGCGGTTGGGTAGACTGTCAGTTTACAGCCAATTCCCCACACCTCTGTCCCCCCAAAATCTAAACTCCAAAAACCCTATTGGTTTTTTGGTCCCCAAAAGGCACATATTTCTCTGGAATACCATAGAGTGCACCTGGAAATCTTCTAGGGTGCACCAGTGCATTCTGGCACACACTTGAGAACCACTGTCCTAACCTAACCTCCCATTATCTTCCCCAGCCCTTTATTTTGCCAGGTCCAATGCCTCACAGTCAGTCCTCATCTTACACCTCTCATCTAAACTGTCACAATTCCTGTTAGTTCTGCCTTTGAGACAGACCCAGAATGAGATCATAACCATCAGTGAATGTGGAAGGGCAGCATTTCTCTGGTAGCTTCAGGGAAAAATCCATTCTCTTGACTTTTTCAGCTCCTGGAGGCCACCAGCATTCCTTGGCACACGGTCCCTTCCATACATGATGCTAAACTCGAAATTCTGTCATCACATATACTACTTTCTCTGACCCTCCTGCTTCCCACTTCTAAGGACCTGTATGAGTATACTGAGCTTCCCTGGGTAATGCAGAATAATCTCCCCATTTCAAGATTCTAAATCACAGTTATACGGTCCTTTTACCATGCAAGGTGACATATTCCTGGGTTCTGGTGATTAAGATGGGGGCATCTTTGGGGGGCCGTTATTCATGTTCCTACACCATGTCACCCCAAGTGAAAGCCAAAGTCCTTACAATGCCTACAAGTTCCCATGCAATGTAGTCCCCACTTCCTCTGAGCTCATCGCTTCCAACTCTCACCTTCACTCACTCTGTTCCAGCTATGCTAGTCTTGCTGTTATTCCTCAACACACAAGCCCGTCTCAGTCCTTGGCCCTTGCTGTTCCCTCTGCCAGGGAAGCTCCCATCAGGGCTCAGCTTAAAAGTCACCACCTTATTAGTGAGGCTATCTCTGCTGACTCTATAATAGAGCAATGGCCCTGCCCCCAATTTGCACACCCCCTTCCATGCTCATTTTTCTTCACAGAGCACTTACAACCATCTAATAAGCTATTGATCCATCCATCCCCATCCGTCCATCCTCCCTCAACAGGATGCCATAAGGAGTGTGCTATCTCTTGTAACTCCAGGAAATAAAACATGAAGCTGGGGCTCAATAAAGTTCCTTGGAGACAAGACCTGGTCTAAAATAAGAACTTGATAAATGTTTGAATGAACGAACGAATGAATGAATGAATAAATAATAGATCCAGTTTATATTTAATTTCTATGGCTGAATTGGACTAATATCAAAGTTAAGTTATTGTGTAGGAATCAAAAATAATGGTTAAAGTAATTTACTCAGGGGTACACAACGAAAGAAAATTAATGCAATTACATATTAAAATTCTATTCAAATCTCTGACTTTATTGCAGTATCCCTGCAGGTTCTTACATCTGACAGGTCAGAACTCAACTGGATTCTCTTGCTTGGCACAAATACTCTCACCAACAAGTATCTAGTTAATAAACTCCAAACTTATTTTTAAAGGAAATTTCATAGAAATCTCAAAAGCTTATTCAGACATGTAAAAAATATACAGGGGAGAGATTATTATCCACACTTTAAAATGCACCCAGAGCAAAGCTACAGCCAGGGGGTGCTGGCGGAACAGATGTAATCAGCTTCAAGTACACTGGCCCCTCATACTGGTGCCTCGCTAGCCAGAGCAGCTGCACATGAGCTCCCAGAATGTCCAGTACGCAGACAAAAGACACTTCTCCTGTGGCTGGGTGTTTACTGGGGGGAAGAAGCATGGGGGCAACACAACTGGCTTGGAATGAACCGGGGAACAGCAATTTGTTTTCCAGAGGCAATCTCATCTACATTTTGTAAAGTGTTACCCTGCCCTGCTGTTCACACACTGGCCCAGTCAGCCACGCAGCTGGCCATACTGTGGCCTCCTGCCACCATTTGGGGAAATGGGCCAGTACTGCATCTTGCTCACACTTGGAAATTGCTTTCTATGAATCCTTCTGCAGACACAAATTGGAAGGAGTGCACCAGCATGGTTGGGAATGTGGACCCGAAGGACGGGGTTCATATCACACTTTTGTGACTCACTAACATGTTACTTACTCTCTCCAAGCCTCAGTTTCCTCATAGCTAAAGAGTCAGCTTACTATGCTTATGACAATTAGAGGCGAGAATACAAGGGAAGCACATATAGTTGTGCCCTGGCACTCACTGCCTTAACACATGCTAGCTTTTATTATATCACAATTACACTTGACTTAAAAATAAATCCCTGTTTAAAAATAAACAGTACATCTGTCTTCACCTTGAGTTTAGATCTATAACAGAAACTCCTGGGGGTTTATCATTATTTCTGGATAAGTGTTTACCTGCAATTAAGGAAGACTTCCACTAGGCAGATGTTCAGATTAAACTTTTCTAGCTGTGGCTCACAAAAATAAAGTTATTTAAAGACTTTCGCCTTAATTCTATTGCTGAATAAAAAACATATAAGTTGTTATATGAGAACTTAACAGAAATGTGAGAAAAATATAATAACATGCTGTCTGTAAATAGGATGAGCAATAAGTATGACTTTAATATATATATTAATTTACATAGGTATGTGTAGGTTCAAGTAGATTTTTTTTCTAACAAATTATTATCTGATAGAAATCACTGATTAATCTAATGCTCTGCATTGCCTCACTGCTTGAAAAATAAAATAAAACAAAATACACTTTATTTTCCTCTTTCTCCTAACCACACTAACCAATGATGCATGCCAGACTCACCAAGTGGACATTACCAATTAGGCAAGAAGTAGTCTCCTGCATAAACACTTGGATTCAGCAGGTTGGGAAGGAGCAGGTGTTAGTATGCTGCAAAAATTCACCTGGTTTCACTAATGTTAACACCTACGGTGAACAATCATCACACAGAACCTTTTGTGACAAGAAGTTTTCTGCTTTAAAAATGTTTGTAAAGACATTTGCTTGATCCTGTGGCCTGCTCCTAAAGTGAGAGTTGATGCTTGTAACTCAGAGAAAGGGAAGGTGCTGAGTTATTCCCCTGCCCTTAAATTCAGTACAACCTTTCTAGACCTTTTACACTAACAAAGGATTAAAGGAGAAAAGCAGGGGTAAAAGTTTCCGTTTGTTCCATGAAATCATGGGAGGGCTTTTCCTTTAGACCAATGCTAACCAGCAGAATTTCCTGTGCTGATGGGCACGTTCTTTCAGTGTTTTCCACATGTGACTACTGAGCTCTTGAAATGTGGCTCAAGGCTTCCATTGTGAACAGCATAGGTCTGAATGGAGGTCAGATCCCACCTGCTCATAACCCTCCCCAAACTTTGGTATGTTATCTGAGGGTCTCACTGCATTCATTCATTCAGGACATACTCCTTGAACACATACCCCATGTACACAGCTGTCACGGGGGAACAAATATAGAACTACCCTGGCTCGCAGTGAGCTTACATTCTAATTTATAATAACTAGCCTCTTTAAAATCACCAGACTCATCAAGGTATCTCCTCAAAGAACTTTGGGTTAAAAGCGTTTGCCCCTGGCCAGTTAGCTCAGTGGATAGAGTGTCAGTCCAGAGTATGGATATTTCCTGTTTGATTCCCCACCAGGGCACACAAGAGAAGTAACCACCTGCTTCTCTACCTCTTCACCTCCCACAGCCAGTCACTCGATTGGTTCAAGTGGTAGGCCCAGGTGCTGAGGAATACTCAGCAGGTCCAAGCATCAGTCTCAGGCACTAAAAATAGCTCTGTTAATTTCAGCATCAGCCTCAGACAGGGGTTGCTGGGTGGATCCCGGTTGGGGCACATGCAGAAGTGTTTCACTATCTCCCCTTCTCACTTAAAAAAAAAATTAGACTGACCAGGCGGTGGTGCAGTGGATAGAGCATCGGACTGGGATGCGAAAGATCCAGGTTCGAGTCCCCGAGCTCACCAGCTTGAGCGCAGGCCCATCTGGCTTGAGCAAAAGCTCATCAGCTTGGACCCAAGGTCGCTGGCTCCAGCAAGGGGTTGCTCGGTCTGCTGAAGGCCCATGGTCAAGGCACATGTGAGAAAGCAATCAATGAACAACTAAAGTGCCACAACAAAAAACTGATGAATGATGCTTCTCATCTCTCTCCATTCCTGTCTGTCTGTCCCTATCTATCCCTCTCTCTGTCCCAGTTAAAAAAAAAAAAAAAAAAAGGTGGCCTGACCCAGTGGTAGCACAGTGGATAGAACATCAGACTGGGACACAGAGGACCTAGGTTCGAAACCCCAAGGTTGCGGGCGTGGACTCATCTGGCTTGAGCACAGGCTCACCAGCTTGAGCACAGGGTCGCTGCCTTGAGCATAAAATCACAGACATGCCCCCATGGTCGCTGGCTTGAGCCCAAAGGTCACTGGCTTGAGCCCAAGGTGGCTGGCTTGAGCAAGGGGTCACTCGCTCTACTGTGGCCCCCCAGTCAAGGTACAAAAGAGAAAGCAATCAACAAACAACTATGATGCCGCAACAAAGAATTGATGCTTCTCATCTCTCTCCCTTCCTGTCTGTCTGTCCCACTCTCTCTCTGTCTCTGTCAAAGAAAAAAGTGCCTTTTAAAATGATGGTATTTTGGAGCAGAAAAGCAAATTGTTATATAGTCACAGTTTGAGAAGCAATGCAGTTCAATGTATAAGAGAAATCAGAGGATACCAGGAGTGTGCATGAGTAAAGTGAACCCATGAGCCTTGTCAGAGGGCAGCACAACCTCAGTAACAGAACAACAGGTCTGGACATGATTTCTAAGGGAAGTTATAAGCCCACCTTGGGCCTATAACTGATTGGCCAGGCAAAGCAGTAAGATTCAGCTGCCAATGGGATAGGACCAAGGAATTCCCAGGTAGAACACATTTAAATATTTGCACTGGAGGTGAAATCAGGAAAGAACCAAATTCATGACTGGACAAACTACTTTCAAGAAGCTATAACAAACACTAACTATTTGGTTTTCAAGAGACTAAAATGAAGAAAGCATGGGGAAAAAAAAAAAAGAGTGATGATTTGATTAAAAAAAAGGCACAGCCCCGGCTAGTAAAGGAAGAGCGATAGGGAGACAACCAGCACCAGTCTCAGGTGCATGTCACTCCAGCATGCAGGCAGCTGAGCTGGGTCATCTCCCAGCAGCAGTGTCCAAGACCCTGCACACTGCAGCTACTGACCACAGTGTCAGGGCAGGTCAGGTGGCCAAACTCTAGTCACTGACAAACGCTAGCAGAAATAACCAGAACTGGGTGTCTTGGTGGAGTGTACTTGCCAAGAAGAGGAGAGAAGATTGTTCAGAATTGTTGCATCTGGATCATCAGTATTAATTCAATCCAGAATGAAGCTCATTCGTCAGCGGCCTTACCTAGCTCTGGGGGCAGGACGGTCAGGCGGTTCCCTTGGATGTGGAGCTCCTTGAGCTGAGTAAGCTCCCCGATTTCCTTGGGCAGCGAGATCAGGTCATTATCCCTAAGACTGAGCTAAAGACAAGAAAACAAGGAGTTACCAAAACAATTTCATAGAAATCCCCATAAAGAGGCACTCAGCATAAACTCTTGTCCTCTTCCAAGCCCTCTCTTTAAGCCTCACTCCTTCAATTTACGTACAAGTGTCTGAAGAGAAACAAGAAACAGTACTGAGGCTAGTGGTTTATTCCAGCAAAACAAACCCTACTTCTGTTCAAATTGACTTGATTCTACTCCTACAGGGGCTGCAGAAGTGAATTGATTTTCTCAAAATTTAGATAAATTACTTACTATCTGCAACTTTGTGAGCTTCCCAATATCTGGCGGCAGGATTTCAAAATCGTTGTCACTGAGATAGAGTGCACGCAGGGTGGCTGCAAATTAAACAGCAATATATAAACAGGGTGGCACAGAACTCAACCATTTGAGGTCTGATCAATACAAGGGAGTCAGCTTTGATTAATAACCCCCGCGCGGTGAACGCCTGTGACACACCCAGGGCTCACAATAACAAGCAGGTCACACTTAGATTTACTGGCTTATGGTGGCGCTGGTGTGCTCAGGAAAATATCTATATCCAAGAGGACTGACACAATTAACAAATGTGGGCACCTGCAGTTTCAGGCACAAACTTTCAGTAAGCTTTCAGAAAAGAGAGTTATTTTTCTTCTATTACTTCCGATTCACTTTTCTTACTCCATTTGCATCCAAAGTGAAACAAAGAAAACCAGTGTCATTTATATAAATACTTGAGGCTAAAGGGCTCTTTCATATAAAGAGACCTAAAAAGTAAGCAACTAGAAGGCTTTCTGGTGGTGAAGACCATAATCACATAATTTTCATAATTAGACTAATTACAGTTGACCCCTGAACAATGAGATTAGAGGCAATGACCCCCCGCACAGTCAAAAATCCACCCATAACTTTTGACTCCCCCAAAACTTAACTACAAATAGCCTACTGTTGACCAGAAGCCTTTCTGAAAACAAATAGTCAATTAACACATACTTGCTATGTTATATGATATACTGTACTCTTACAATAAAGGAAGCTAGAAAAAAATGTGTTATTAGGAAAACCATAAGAGAAAATATATTTCCTGTATTTATTGAAAAAACCATGTATAAGTGGATTTATGCAGTTCAAATTCATGCTGTTCAAGAGTCAACCATATTATTACTTGTTTCTGTAGCCTTAATAACAAAAGTAAATGAAGACAAAGGGGCTAAAATAATGTGAAGTTTCAAAGTAGAGAAAACCCTAACTTAGGCAGAATATCAGTAATCAGTAATTTCTTCACAGAATTACACAATGATAACATGATCCAAACCATTAAGGCAAAAATCCTACAGTCTTATTATCCTCAACAAAAAGAAGTATAATCAGATGTACTTTATTTTTGTTTAATGGTATTCAATTACACTTTAATGTTTTCAAATTCGACAGAATTGCATGTTAATTTACATAACAAAAAACATTTTCTTCCACAGCCCAAGAAAATATTTTAGAGTTGCTTTTACATGTTTAAGTTTGAGAGAGGGTAAAGGTAAAAAAAAATGTAATTTTAAAGCCTAGCTCCAAAAACTCAGTATTCCTGGATGCCATATATGCCACTATTGGGAGAGACAGAACGCTCACTGAAGGAAAGCAGCTCTTTCCTAAATAATTCATAAATTCTTAAAAAAATCCGTTTTTTCTAATTTTTACAAGTATCTGCAACAAGACTTCATTTGCATATGAAAAGATACAGTGTGTTCTATTATTATGCTATCAAACTAGACCACATCAATCACAGCACTTTTGAGAGGCTGAGAACAAGAATTATATAGCTAGAGATTTTAAAAATTCTGTCAGTTGTTTATTGGTAGATATTTTTATATCTAATTGATTGGAGTATCTTTGGGCAAATATTCTACAAAAAATTAACTGCAACATGGAAGGGCACATATATTACATTTTATGCATGCTCTTTAAAAAAGAAACTCAACCTCCTTAGCTAAATGTGAGACAATCTCATTTAGACACATAATCTCCATCAGAAAGTTAATATGACATTACTAAATCCACTTCAGCACTTCAGCACACTGGTGTCAGATAACCATATATCAAATATACATACTAACTAGCTATGAAGAAATATTCAAAAGGAATCTGTAAAGTAAAATATATATATATATGATAATTTCTCTTACTGTTTGGGTCCTGGCCAATAAATTTCACTTTTAGAATGCAAAGTACCATTTTAAGAAACTTATAGAATTAAAAGTTTCTTACTCAGGTAGAAGAAGTTTCCAGGAAGGGAATTCTCACTCAAGTTGTTGTAAGTCAAATCAAGGACTTCAAGAGCTGGGAGAGAGCCAAATCCTCGAGGCAAAGTGTTCAGTCGATTCATGCTGTTGGTAGAAAGAAGCCCAAAATGTCACATACAAAACCTATGTTAGACAGAATACTAGGTTGCTTCAGTCACACAGGCCCCAGAGCACGTGTGAGAGGATGAAGCTTAAAAGAGGCCGTAATTCCATAATCACTTTAATGTTATTTTACCCATCCTAGAAATTTTAGTCCATGAACCTATACAGCCATGAAACAGCTGAAAATGTCTCAGTTGCCATCTTCTCCAATGCTGATGCTCATTGTTTTACACAGAACATTAAATCATCATAACAAAAATCTGTCCTTCTAGGGAAAAACTTCCTTATGACTATAGCAAAAGTAACTCCTCCAAAGAGACATAGTAAGCTTTGTAGTTTTCAGAGTTGACTTTATTTTACTTATTTCTCCCAAAGGGAGGGGGAAATATCACTTTTTTGTTCGGCAACTTCTAACATTCAAAATGATCTTCCATTAGAATGGTGGTTACAAGAGGCAGAGGCGATGGGGAGTGATTGTTTCAGGGTGTAGGGCAGGGGTCCCCAAACTACGGCCCCCTAAGGCCATTTATTTGGCCCACCACACTTCTGGAAGGGTCACCTCTTTCATTGGTGGTCAGTGAGAGGAGCACAGGATGCATCCGCACCCATAGTTCCCATAGAAATACTGGTCAGTTTGTTGATTTAAATTTACTTGTTCTTTATTTTAAATGTTGTATTTGTTCCCATTTTTTTTTTTTTTTTTTTTTTTACTTTAAAATAAGACATGAGCAGTGTGTGCATAGGGATTTGTTCATAGTTTCCTTTTATAGTCCGGCCCTCCAACGGTCTGAGGGACAGTGAACTGGCCCCCTGTGTAAAAAGTTTGGGGACCCCTGGTGTAGGACTTCCGTATTACACAATGAGAGACTCGAGACTGGCTTCACAACAATGTGAATACACTTAACACAACTAAATCATATACTTTAAATGGTTAAAATGGTCAATTTTATGTTATGTGGCTTCTTCTACAATTGAAAATAATACACATCTCCAAGAAAATGTAAGGAAAATTATTTTTCTATTATTTTCCTTTATCATTTTCCTCAAGACCCTAATATTCCTAACATGGTTCCCTTTAAGTATATTTAAAAGTTGATTTATAAATAATTTTTTAAAATATTTAATACAGGCTGACAGGTGTTGAAAGGTGGGAGGGGCTGTGACTACAAATAATTCTAGACATCAGGTCTCATAACAGCCACAGTCTCATCCACACCCACCAACTGGGCCTCACAAGAAAGGGTGCTCTTCACTTTGGGATGGCTAGAAAGTCCTTGGTTAACTTTACACTTAACAAAATAACCTCTATAATTTGCTGTAATGATAACTGTTATTTTCTATGAATTCACAACTGGTGAAGAATATTTACATCAAGTGTTTCACCTGAATCACCAAAACTATCATGTAATATAGGCAAGATGGCACTGATAATTGTCACTGTAACATTGAGACAAAGAAGCAGGTTGAGAGCGGTTAGGTACCAAAGACTGTTAACTGATGAGGGTGACTGGTGTCCGTGAACACCAGTGCCTCGTGGAAGGCCAAGTTCCTCCTAATCCTTAGACTCCAGTGCAAGGAGTGGAGTAAACTGAAGGAAGAGTCAGAGATAATGGAAAATGCACAGAAACATACCTTAGCTGCTTCTTTCTTTAAACATTGCTCTTACCCATTTTTAAATATCACCACTAAAGTTTTTCTCTCCAAACACAGTGGTACACTTTGAAACATAAAGAGCAGGGAATCCATGATCAGACTTCCTTAGAGCTGTGATTTTCAACCTTTTTCATTTCATGGCACAAAGAAACTAATTACTAAAGTTCTATGGCACACAAAAGAAATACATTATTATATCTTTTGTCAATCTGGCAAAAATAAAAAAATTAGGTATAATTTTAATTCAATTACACCGGACACTATTATTGTGTTGACTGTTGTCATTTTCTTTCTTTTTTTTTTTTTTTTTGACAATCTAAGGGGAAAGAGATCAGTGCCCCTGACTGACCAGTTAGTCAGGTGTTGCATGTTCTAGCAGCACACGGTTGAAAATTGCTGCCTTAGAGACAAGAGGCATCTCACTGACAAGAGTTCCCATCCTGGCTCCAGCACAGAGCAAGCCTGAATCTAATGAGCTGCAGGTGTTCTCTCTCTTTGAGCGATAAACCAGTACCCCTCAGTACCTCTCATAGGAACACAGCAGTAAGTGGCAGCAGTAGGCCCACTAGCCTTGTGGGCAGAAAGGAAGCCCTAACTGAAATGCTTCAGAAGGTTCAGAAGCAGTGCTGACAACAGGCCCAGCTACAAACAATGCGAGAAGCAGTGAGGGCCACCGGCTGTTTCTCTTGACACCAGCACTCATGTAACAACCAAGTCCCCCTCTCTGTAGAATGATGGGTGGTTTGGGCTGGCTTCCACAACCATCTACACGGGTGAGACGTATGTCATCCTCAGGGCCCCGTCCAAGAGCGCTGGCACCTCAGGTGTCCTGGGAGGTTATATAGTAGGGACAGTGGAAGAACAGATCTGGGTTTGAATTCCAGCACTAGCATCTGCTAGCTGAGTGACCTTGGGGAAGTTACTCAGCTCCTCTGAGACCCAATTTCTCTTGATCCAGAATGAGAGAGAAAACACATGAAGCACCTAATACAATTTGTGGCTCACAAATGGGTTCTAAGGAAATGAAAGCTAAAAATCACAATTAGTTTTCACGAGGTTTGAGAGGAATTTTTACTCAGCCCCGAAGAGACAAGCTCACCTTAAAAGATCATGGTGGAAGCCTCAACTATCAAGGGTGGTTTTTCTATTTGCACCAAACCAGCTTACCTCCACGTCACTCCAGGTTGTGGCTCTACCAGGCCAAGTGGCATACAGTCTTGGTTTGCATGTGGACATTTTCCCAATGCATACTGGGCATGGGAAATACTGCATATAATGGACAAACTTACAAACCCAGATAGTCAAAGGCTGCTCAGCATCTTTTTCCTTTCTATTCCTCAGAGACCACAGGGAGACCCATAGCAACGCTTTCCCTTTGAACATTTGGACCTCCGGAGGTACTGTTGGGCTCCTCTTGCATCAGTAAAACGTTCCTACTAAAGGCAAGAATTTTTCTCAACTCCAGTGACCTGCTCACACACTTAGCAGAAAATTAAAACAGACAAACCCATGAACACTCAGCACTGTGCTTAGTGAAAACGTTCAACTATACACTAGATTAGCGTCAGCGTTTTATTAGTGGAAAGTCATTTCAGGACAGTTGGCCATGGCTCTCTTGAAGTGAGATTGTCCCCGATATAATTACCAAGATGTAACCTATGTGGCTTTTCATTTTTTGGAAAATAACTCAATAAAACAAGCCACATTTGAAGAATTAAGAACAAAATTCAACATTTTTAAATTTATTCAGATGATCTAAAAATCCTTTCTGGTCTTGCGATCACCAGAGTAAACAGCAAATACTTTGAAAACTTGAAAAGCAACTTTCAGTTGAGTGCGCTATTGGATTTGGATTATGCCAGTGGTTCTTAACCTGGGTTCTATCGAACCCTAGGGGTTCGATGAGTCGGTCTTGGGTTTGGAGAAGCCTGTGCTGCGGAGGCCAGAATAAACTAATACCGTAATTTGTTGTGAGTTCATGCACTTTGTTGGTTTTGTTCTTTGAGCAAGGTGATGTTCATGCACGGCTCATTTTGTGCACCAGTAAAAAAACATATATCTATGTCTTGTCTTGAATTTGGAAAAAAAAATCTTATTTTATTTATCACTAAATAAGGGTTCGGTGAATGCGCATATGAAACTGGTGGGTTCGGTACCTCAAAAAAGGTTAAGAACCACTGGATTATGCATACACATGGCCTAATGGCTCCTCTGTAGGGCCCACAGGTTGTGTGTTTTTATTGTGGCTGCTTATTCTAAGGAATTTGCTCCATATATCTTGCCTTAAACAGAACTGTGCAGGTATAATTCTTTATGCCACTGAGAACAGAAGTATCCTTTCTTGCAACCCATCTTTATTCCTTTCCAGAGAACTAAGACTTTTGTTCAAACTCTGACAACCACATCTATGCTAAATAATTAAATACAGAAAACTTTACATAATCAATAAAGCACCAAGAGCCAAAAATATGCAGCAGCTCCAAGGATAACAAGGCAGTGACTACGACACATTCAATAAAAAAGCAAGTTTACAACTCTGTCCTAAATAATCTGGAACCTAGCCAAACAAATCCTTAGCTCATGATCTTCTGAAACCTGCCTCCCTCTGAGGTTCTATATCAGCTGCCCACAGCAGATACCTAGGCATCAACCCATCCCATCCGATACCGTCCTGTCAGTTTTCCCTCCTCTGTATGTTTCACATCCAACCCCCCCCCCACCTCCACTGTCACTGCCCAAGTTCACCACGAACGTTAATCTAGCCCTTCTCGCAGGGCTCCTGACCTCCGGCCATGCTGCCCTGCAGCCTCTCCTCCCACAATCCTTCGTATGAAAACACGACTTCATCTCACACTCGCTACTGCATTGTGTGCAAACTCCTCCACCCTCAGCAGCATAAAACTGGAGCTCCTTTATCTGACACACAAGGCCCTTCGTTAGCACACTGACTCCTGGCGGATGATTTATTTACATATTTACAGTCTGTTTTTCCAACTGGGACATATGTCCCATAAGGGCTGGACATAATTACCTGCAATACAGCCAGAAGCTCAAGAGATGCTCATTGGATGAAGAGCAGACATTGATTGATGCTTCTCTTCTCACCTCTTACCTCACCGTTCCCTACCTCACTCTTCACACTCAGCAACACCAGACAACATGCAATTCCAGAACATGCAGTGCTCTGGTGCTCTGAACTTTTAAACATGTCATTCTCACAGTCTGAGATGTCTTCCCTCTCCTTAGCAGTATGAGAAATTCCTTCTGGTGCATCAATTCTCAGCTCAAATACTAACTCTGTAGGAACTCTTCCCCTGAGAATCTCACCTGCGGACCACGAGCTCCTGGCCCCTCTCCCACGACACGTCTAGAACCTGCCACACAGCATGGACCCCTGTATACTGTCACTGTTCATTGACAGCCAGCTCTGCCCCATATTTAAGGCCAGCGACTGTGACTTTTTCACCATTGGCCCCAAACACTGGCAAGGTTCCTGACTTATACTCACAAAATAATTGAATAAATAAAGCAAAGATGCTTACTTAACAAAGGGAAAATTACCCATAAGAACAGATCTAGGGTTACATATCTAGTATATGTATGTAGTTTCAGCTTCTTTTTACAAGCAAATTAACTAGTATGACAATAACTTTTAATACAAAGATATAAATGGAAGATCCTTTCTTTTCTTAGGGGTATACAGTTTCCATATTTATAGGGGGAAAAACCGTCTGATTGAAGGTGATATTTCCCCTCCTTTAAATGCTACTTCCCCTCCGACATTAGGGAAAAGAATGCTCATAAATCTCAGAAAGATCATCTCTCAACTAAAATGAACATCAAAACAAGAGTGGCTATAACCAAACTCCCCATAGAAGCAACAAACTAAACTAAAACTCATTCCATGAATGAGATTTTTCCCCCATGAATGTCCCTTATTAATTTGATAAATACCTGGCCAGCTTCTATTACCACTCCACGTAAATCACTAACTTACTAGAGCATTTAATGGCTATAATTTCATGAATATATTACTTTGCACAGTGAATAAGGCGTGAGTGGGCAGTTTCCTCTCACAGCTATAGCAGTGAAGCATGAATTCAGAAGCCCATGATCTGAGGGCACCATTGATGTCTGGTGGGCAGGGGTTCCCTGACTAGCTCAGTGACAGACCTCAGGGGCAAGCCACTTCACCTCTCGGGAAGGGCTTTGCTTTCTCTCCTGGAAAAGAAAGAAGTAATGCCTGCCCACCCTTCCTTGTAATGGTTGAGGGTCAAATGCTGGCATGAGGACTTTAAAAACTATATATAGATACAAGGTATTATTATTATCCATTGCTACCTGCTTCTGCAACCTGAACTGAATCAAAATTCCTCTCTTCATCTTTGTATAAAAACAGACATAGGATCAGAACCTCCTGACTGTATAACAGGATTGCAAGAATCAATTAATCTGTTAAGAAATGTATCCTCCCTTCCACATAAGGAAGGTGCTTTGTAGACTATCTCTACTTAATCCAGAGAGAAAACCAACCACATTACTGGTCTGAATGAGTAAAACTATGCAAATAAGTCCCTTCTCTGTTAAAATCATGGAAATAAAATTTTATTGAAAACAAAATACAGCAAAAAAAAAAAAATCCCTTATTGCACCAACAATTAGCTTCTCAATTAGCTCTCAAATATGCACTAACACAGATCACTGCAAGGATGTATTAAAACAATAAAGGTTTTTAAAACATAAAAAGAAATTAAAATCAGCTTCTCCTGTGCCAGAATGTAAATGACCCTCACCCCACCCACAGCGGCACTCCCTCACTCTCATCCTCTCTTCCCTCATGCATACTCACCCCAGGTTCAGGTGCTTCAGTTTCTGAAGGCTGCTGATCTGTGTGGGCAGCTCCTCAATCTGGTTATTAAAAAAGTTAAGCACTTCCAAGTTCTTCAGTTCTGCTATGTTTGGTGGCACAGCTACGGAAACAAAAATGCCAACTGTGAACACAGAAGCCTCACTCCCTATGAGGAAAGCCCACAACACATTTTATTTTTCTTCACACGAAATAGAGATGGCCATCCAACATGACCATCTAATTCACGTATACAGTACTTATTTTTTTGTTGGTTTTTCTTAGATTGTAACTCACCACTGAGTAGAAAGGGAAATGTTTCTTCAAAGGGCAAAAAAGGAGTTTATGTGTGATAAACAGCCTTTAAGTGAGTGAGTATTAGGAAGCATATATACTTGTATAATTGTCATATAATGTCTAATAAATGCAACTGTTTCCTTCCTTTTGGTTTTCCTGCAGCAAATCCCAAACCCCTTCTTCAGTGACTGTTTCAACAATCTGATATCTGAATAGCTGTTCTCTTCACATTGCACTAAATCACAACAATTTAAGTTTGACCTTAAATGATGAAATAGTCAACTCACCCAGTCCCTGATTTTGGACTCCAACCTTTGCACCTTGATCAGTACACACACAAGTTACATCAGGTTAGCAACAGATCAGTGCACTGTTACTATACAGAAATATGAAAAGTCAACTCAGTACCATGACGCAGAATACTAGTGTGCAGAGCAAAGGTTAACATAAAACAGTAAAGGCCTAAGAGACTCTTCCTAGAGTATATACCTGCAAATACTAATTTAAAGCAAAGGCATAAGAAATGGAAACCACCAAAGTGTCCCTCAATAGAGGACTGGATCAAGAGAATGTGGTACATATAGACAATGGAATACTACTCACACACATGAAAAATGATGACATAGTGACATTTACAACAACACGGATAGACCTTGAGAACATTATACTGAGTGAAATAAGTAAATCAGAAAAAGATAAGAGCTATATGATTTCACCCCTAGGTAAGATATAAAACTGAGACTCACGGACATAGATAAAAGTGAAATGGTTATCAAAGGAAGGATGTATGGGGGAGGGGCTTGTGAGGGAGGGCACATGGGGGAGGGGATAGTGGGAAGGGTGCAAAGAGGGACAAATATAAGGTGATGGAAAATGATGTGACTTTGGGTGATGGGTATACAACAATCAGCAGTTCAAATACTATAGAAATACTTGCTTGAAACCTATGTATCGGTACTCTTATTGATCAATGTCACCATGTTAAATTTAATTTTCTAAATAAAATTTAAAAATAATAAAATAATAAAAGCACAGGCATTTTTACCTCAAAAGTACTAACTCTCAACTGGTCGCAGAAATACTTCCCATAGATTATACTCCATGTATTCATTTGCTGATTCAAGCCTTCTATAAACATTTTATTGGCAATGAGCTTGTTGGCCATAGTTCACACAAACATGGATACCAAGACTATGGCCTGGGCCTTGGGTACAACACAAGAAAGTGTTTTGTCTTGTGTATTGGTCAAATAAATTTGTAAAATATGATTTTTATGTTTGCTCACCTAAAGTTTGCATTGAGGGCTGGGCAGCACCAGGTATATGTGATCTGTGAAATTGCAAATTACCTTCCTGCCTGGGAAGGGCAGTTGTTTTGCTAATGTTTGCTGGAGGAAAGGTTTTCTCCCCAAAAAGGTTTGAAAAGAAAGAGAAGGAGAAGAAAGAAGCCATGTTGGCAGGGAAAGAGAAGGTGTGGTGATGGGGAACCAGAGGTGAGGGGATTTTGTGAGCTCTGCAGAGACTGTTAGGGGCTTTGATTCTAGGAGGAATCAGAGAAGAGTCTCCTGGTTGTGGGACCAGAGAATGTGTCAGTGGTTTTGTCTGTCTGTTTGCTTGTTGGCCGGTGCAAGACTTGAATAAAGGAATGTTCCACCATTTTTTGGCTCCACTGTTTTTTTACCATCTGCCCGAATCCAATGAGAAGCTGCATGTGTATGGCCACAGCAGTGGCGACTACGGGCCATACACTCATGTCAGTATACTTACTTCCCATCCTGCCAATTCTCTCCAGGGAATGCTCCAGTGAGCTGAGAGAACCCAGGAGCACCTCTACTAACAACTACGACAAAGGTGTGTGTAAAATTCCAACAGGCATCTAAAATATTCACAGAGAGCCATTCCAAGAGCTCTAGCATGTAGCTCCCAGGGAAGTAAGTAGAGTGTAGGCACACTGTTCAATCAGCTTTGGGTCATCATTTTCAACTTTATAAAATGTCTAAGAGACTTCTGACCTCATTTCTTTTTTTTTTTATTGAAATTTAGTGATGATACTGGCTAACAAAATTATACAGGTTTCAAGTGCATAATTCCACAACGCATCATCTGTACACTGTTTTGAGTTCACTACCCCAATCACCACTGTTGGCTGTGCCCATGGGAAGTCTCTACACTTCTCTCTCATTTGCTCAATCCCTCTGTCCCATCCACACATACCCTGTTCTCAACAGTTGTTAGCCTGCTCTTTATACAAGTCTGTCTCTCCTGTGCTTGCTCATTAGATTCTACATGTGAGTGAAATCACATGGTACTTGTCTTTATCTGCCTGGCTTATTTCACTTAGCATAATCCTCTCTAGGTCCATCCATGCTGTTGCAAAGGGTGAGTGAGATTTCTTTTTTTTTTTTTCTTTTTATTCATTTTAGAGAGGAGACACAGAGTGAGAGAGAGAGAGAGAGAGAGAGAAAGGGGGGAGGAGCTGGAAGCATCAACTCCCATATGTGCCTTGACCAGACCAGTGCAGGGTTTTGAACTGGCGACCTCAGTGTTCCCAGGTCGTCGCTTTATCCACTGCGCCACCACAGGTCAGGCGAGGGGTGAGTGAGATTTCATTCGTTTTATGGCTGAACATAATTCCATTGTGTAAATGAACCACAGCTTTTTTATTCATTTATCTACTGATGTACACTTGGGCTGCTTCCAAACCTTAGCTATTGTAAATAACACTGCAATGAACAAAGGGTGCACATACTCTTTCAAATTAGTGTTCCGGGTTTCTCCCAGAAGTGGAACTGCTGGATTGTACAGCAGTCCACTTGTATTTTTTGAGGTAACTCCACACAGCTTTCCACAGTGGCTGCACCAGTCTGCATTCCCACCAACAGTGCACGAGGGTTCCCCTTTCTTCACATCCTTGCCAGCACTTTGTGGATTTACTGATGACAGCATTTCTGACAGGTGTAGGATGATATCTCATTGTGGTTTTAATTTGCATTTCTCTGACGATTAGTGACTCAGCATCCTTTCATACGTTTATTGGCCATCTGTATGTCTTTTTTGGAGAAGTGATCATTAATGTTCTTTGTCATTTTTTAAATTGGATACCTGATTTTCTTTTAGAGAGAAGAAGGCTTGGTAAAAGGTAAGGGAAATGCTTTCATTGGAGGAAGGGATTGTGAAGAATACAAATCACTCTAGTCTAAAGCACTTGGTCTTCGAAGAGGTAGTGATCCAGATGGAAAATGAGCAAGACCTGGATTTGTTACTGAAAGGGCTGGTGGTAGGGATGGAGACCAAAGGGCAGATTTTTATGGGCTGATCAAGGTAGCTAGGAATTGCCCCCCAATAACCACACTCTTGGATACCAATACAAATGCACGTAAGCCCTGCCTACACAATAGGACTGCAAAAGCACGTTTTTAAATGTGTGGTCAATTAACACACTCTTGCGCAAATGAATGGTACTCACTTTGCGTAAATGATCATGAAGAAAATCAGGCTGTGCCTATTGAGCCACCAGGTGTCAGTTTACCTGTTCTGATCCTGGACCATGAAGTGTGTGAGCTCCACATATGACAACAACATTGCTCAGAGACCCCCACTTACTCTCCCTGTTCCCCTTCCAGCTACCACAGTGTCTCTCCCTGCATTTATCTAATTAGTTTGAAGAGCAATAAAGAAACTTAGTGCAACCAGGAGAAAATGATGACCTCAATTTAGCCACAAACCAAGAATAATGCAACCAGAATTACTGCGGCCTTCCCAAAGTTACTTTGCCAGTGCAATTAAACACTAGTCTGAAGGTATTGCCTTTTTGACAGAATGAGAGATTATTTCACTCTCTTTGCTAAATCAGTCCAATTTAAAACCACAAATTATGCGAAATGTGACTTAGGGCTTTGTTTTGTGGACACAAACAATAACAGTACATTCAATTTACTGAACCTCTTCCAGCCTTTTGGTGTGCGTGTGACTTTTGAGTTTAAGACTCCATTCAAGCCAAATGGCGGGGGGATTGCACAGTTAGTATTCTCCCTGAACTATAGAATTTTCCCAGGGCCACAGTAAACAGCAAAAGAAATTAGCATTCAGCCCTGTCCGGATGGGGCAACATTCACTCTTTCAGACAATATTTAGTGAACGCTTATTATGTACACAGCACCATACTTTTAGCACCTAGCGTTTCAACACTTTGGGGATAAAGTAAGAGAGGCATGCTATTTAAAGAAAGTAATCTACAAAAGGAGGGGTAGCAGGGTCAATAAACAGAAACAAACTCAGTTTAGAAAACAAACTAACTACAACAAAACTGCCCATAAAAAATAACCAGCTAACATAATAAGTTGTGCAATGACTAAACCATACCCATGCATGGCAGGAACAATTTATGAAATGTTATTATGGAAAGGTGGCAGCAGTAAGTCACGGTTAGGATATTCTGAAGGCATTTTCAAGATATCTATCTGACACACTAGCAAGAAGTATTTAAAAATATAACAGTATCAAGATATTTCGGGGCAAAAAAAGAGGACATAAATTCCTATTTAAAAAAAGATATTTTGTACCATGTGTTTAAAATATTCCTTTTCCATCAATCTGTCCAGAGTCTGACTGTGACCCCCCCAGTACACACAGCCTCCAGACAACAAGGAGCTGAGCCCGTCAAGAAGAGGGCAGTGAGCCTGACCAGGCGGTGGCGCAGTGGGTAGAGCGTCAGACTGGGATGCGTGGTACCCAGGTTTGAGACCCCAAGCTCGCCAGCTTGAGCGCAGGCTCATCTGGCAACTTGGACCCAAGGTCGCTGGCTTGAGCAAGGGGTTGCTTGGTCTGCTGAAGGCCCGCGGTCAAGGCACATGTGAGAAAGCAATCAATGAACAACTAACGTGTCTCAGTGAAAAACCAATGATTGATGCTTCTCATCTCTCTCCATTCCTGTAAGTCTAGTCTGTCCCTATCTATTTCTCTCTCTGTCCCTGTAAAAAAAAATAATAATAAAATAAAATAAAATTCTTAATAAAAAAGGAAGAGGGCAGTGTAAGGCAGGGACACAGGAGCCCTATCCTGGTCACCTTAGGCTGGCTTTGGCCTCACCTGATCAGCCCTTATACTTCCTGCTCTTACTCAACTCGGCCTCTCTGGACCTCTGCTTCCTCCAGTCTGAAATGAGAGGGCTGGATGATGACTCGTTCTAAATCCTCTACCACCTGGCTTTGACATTCTACGATTCTAAGAGCTGGATATGAAAATCAATTATATAAATTTAAATAATGCAACAAACAGAGTCCTCAATTATGAAGCTCAGTCGTGTAGAACTTTGCTAATGACAAAAAAAATTTTTAGTATCATTTTCTGTCTAGCAACAATGGCTGCTTTAATTCTGAGACTTCAGTTGCTAGATATAGGAGAAAAGTTCCTAAGTGCTCTCAGGTGTTCCCTGGTTCAGGTGTTCCATTGTGCTCTGGTCACAGGATAAAGTGACTGCTGGGGACATTCTCAGCCCAGAGCTTCTAACATGTTTTAAAAATGTGACAAAGATGTGATGTCAGCCCCAAAACTATACCCCGAGACTGGTCTTGGAGTACTTCTGAAATCTGAGAATCTGAATCTGAACGCTGTTCAAGCTAGAGTTTCGTGTATCTGAATACCTTGTGTAGGCCCAGACTCAGTAATGAGTCTCCAAAACATTTCTGGATGGTTCTACAAGAAACCCAAAGTGCCTAACAGGGATCAGAAGTGGTGGTTTGGGGAGGTGGGGGACAAGCGGACTCACCTAAACTACTACATTAAAGTCTTTTTAAAAAGCTTCTTCCTGTGACAGGAAGCCTCAGAAAGCACTCATGGGACAGTGGATAGACGAGAGCTCCAAGTGTAAGAAGCCGCAGACCCAGCTCTATTGCTGAGTAACTTCTGACCTCTAGGACACTGATCCGTCCTCGTCTGGGGCGCTTACAAGAGGCACAGCCGAGGCACAGGCACAGCATCGGTGTACACTCGAGGACCCGCTGCCTCACGGCCAGACAGCTGATGTCCTCCCCCAACCACAGAAACAAAATAAGCCATTGTTAGAGCAGCTGAAGAGCCTCTTTAGGGGCATTGTACTCTGAAAGAGAAAGTTAATAATTCCACAACTGGCAATTTATTTGTAAGCCTTTTAAGATGTTTAGCTACACAATAATAAATACCAAGGAATGCTCTGGGGCTGAACTGTTCAATACGCAGCCACTACTTAAAGTTAAATCTAGACTGGGAATGTAAACTGGCAAGAGTCACCATAAAAAATAGTATAGAAGTTCCTCAAGAAGTTAAAAACAGAACTACCATATGATCCAGCAAATTCACTTCTGAGGATTTAGCCAAGCAACCTAAGTGTCCATTGAGAGATGGACAAAAAAAATAAAAAAGATATATATTATAGAATATTATAGTTTAGCCAAAAAAGAGGAGGAGGAGGAGGAGGGAGGAAGAGGGAGGAGGAGGAAGGAGAAAGAGGAAGAATTGAGAGAGGGACGGGGAGGGGAGGGGAGAGGAAGGGGGAGGAGATGAGAAATAAGAAAGAAAATTCCACCATTTGTGACATGGATAAACTTTGAGGGCATTATGCCAAGTAAAATAAGCCAGACAGAAAGACAGATACCATATGATCTCATTTATATGTGCAATAAAAGAATAGAAAGAGAGCCTGACCAGGCAGTGGCACAGAGAATAGAGCATTGGGCTGGGATGAGGACCCAGGTTTGAAACCCCAAGGTCACCGGCTTGAGTTCAAGTTCATATGGCTTGAGTGCAGGCTCACCAGCTTGAGCATAGGGTCAACAGCTTGAGCATGGCATCACAGACATGACTCCATGGTCACTGGCTTGAGCCCAAGATCACTGGCTTGGCTAGAGCCCCCAGGTCAAGGAACATATGAGAAAGCAATTAATAAACTAAAATGATACAACTACAAGTTGATGCTTCTCATCTCTTTCCCTTCCTCTGTTTGTTCCTATCTGTCCCACTCTCACTCTATCTCTTTCTCCTTCTCTCTCTGGCACTGAAAAAAAAGAAGAAAAAAAACCAAACTCAAAAAAAAAAAGAAAAAGAGTCTAGATTTGTGGACATGACCAGAGGCAGGGCTTGGGTGGAAGGGGGAGAAGGGAATTGGATGAAGGTATTTTAAAAAAAAAGAAAAGAAAAAATAATAAATTTAAATCTATGGCTCTGGCCAGTTGGCTCAGTGGTAGAGCATCAGCCCAGCATGTAGAAGTCCTGGGTTCAATTTTTGGCCAGGGCACACAGGAGAAGCGCTCATCTGCTTCTCCACCCTTCCCCCTCTCCTTTCTCTCTATCTCTCCTCCTCCCACAGCCAAGGCTCCACTGGAGCAAAGTTGGCCCAGGCGCTGAGGACAGCTCCATGGCCTCCAACTCAGGCGCTAGATGGCTCTGGTTGCAATGAAGCAAAGCCCCAGATGGGCCGAGCATTGCCCCCTGGTGGTCATGCCCAGTGGATCCTGGTCAGGTGCATATGGGAGTCTGTCTCTCTGCCTCCCCAATTCGCACTTCAAAAAAATATAAATAAACAAATAAATAAATAGATACATAAATAAATTTAAATCTAAATTAGCTAAAATTAAATAAAACTAATAATTCAATTGCTTAGTCACATTTCAAAAGCTTGACAGCCGCACGTGGCTAATGGCAACGGTCCTGGGAAGCATGGCACAGTTCCTCCAAAGCACAGCCATCGCCATCCCTACAGAACTTCCTACTAGATGGCACTGCTCTAAGCAGTGCAAAGACCGTCAGGCATGTCACAATTACCAGACGGCTTCTTAGAACACTCACGAAGGTAGGGGGTACCACACAGTTTCTGAATTACTAGGTTTGGGGCCAGGCCCAAGAATCTGCGTTAGAAAGTCCTCAGAGGATGCTGATACTGCTGGTCTGGGGACAATATTTTGGTTCAGAAAACTGAACTCCTTGGGGATACCAAAATCATTACCCTAATACGCATTTCCCAAACCCCTTACAATAATGCTAAATAAGATTACAACAATCAATCTCATTCAAAATGAAGACTCCTCTGTCACTTCAATGAGCTACTGAGCCTGCAGATGGACGGAAAACAGACTAAAACAAAACATACTGTAGGTGACCAATGCACCCAACCCAGAGGCTGCCATTAACCCATTTCTGGTGGACTTCGCTTCCCCACCCACAGCTTTACAATGAAGCAATGTGGAAAAGTATGGACAACATTCAAGGAGAAAATAAAATTTTCTTCACATTGAATTCCCCAGTCTACTGAATTAAGTCACTCTACAGCAACTCCACCAGGCCCAAGTGTGGTCACATGGCCAGGTGCCACTTGCTGTACTTCTAGCCTTTGAAACACGCCGGCCTCACTATAGAAAGGTGGGTAGCAGCAACAGACCAGGGAGAGCAGCTGGGGTGCAGCCAATCTGGGGGTTTTATGAGCAAAAGCATCTTGTGGCCTGAGGCAAAGAAACAAAACTGTGAAGAGTGACAGGTTCTCTGGGAGCAGCAGGCACTAAGCAAAACATAAGGACAGAACTTCGCCTGCATGCAGCCCACAAAGGGGCTGCTGGGGCATGCATGGGTTTCAGAGCCATATGGTCAGCACTAGCAGCCAGTTCCTCTCCAGCTACAAAAGGATGGTAATAGGTTGGGTACCACCACCCACACTGCTGGGAACCGGAAGCTGCTCAGAACACATGCAAGTTTCCGTTATGAGCTCGGGTATGAAATCTGGAGGTGAACTCCATCTACCGCCTCCAGCAAACTTCTGAGTTGTTAGAAGTAAGTACGCTCTGCCTTAGTCCAACCACTTCTACAAAAGCACCAGACTGTCTTTAGCTCCAGTGATTCCTACAAAGGAGAGGTGCTACGCTGGGGCATGAAAACCAGAAAACGCTGCCCACGTGGCTCTTTAAAAAACTGAATTCATGGTTCAGCCACTGCCTCCTTCAGGGAAAACCAAGGATACTGCAAAGCAGCCTGCGCCAGAAGAGGAGCACTTAATGGAAACCAAAGGCTGAGAGGAGGACATGACCCGATGGTGGATTCGTTCCTTGTACTGTGGTGAGTGAAACACAGCAATCTTGTGCCTCTTTCCAGTGAAAACGAAGTGCCACAGACCCACAGGCCAAACAAGGCCCAAGATATCATAGATGGGATAAGGTTAAGCAAAATGTAAGGAACAGCACAGCTGCCCCAAATCTGACATATTACATTAAAAATAAGAGATTTTTATCTGTTGTAACAAATAAGTCCTGTCAGATGTATATGTTTGTTGCTTTAAAAATATTTTTTCAAATTTAAAATGCTTTAATATGTTTCCTTTAAAAAATGTCTTTAACAGCCTGACCTGTGGTGGCGCAGTGGATAAAGCGTTGACCTGGGAACACTGAGGTCACCAGTTCAAAACCCTGCACTGGTCTGGTCAAGGCACATATGGGAGTTGATGCTTCCAGCTCCTCCCCCCTTTCTCTCTTTCTTTCTCTCTCTCTCACTCTGTGTCTCCTTTCTAAAATGAATAAATAAAAAGAAATTAAAGGTGACAGAGGACAATTTGACTTTGGGTGATGGGTATGCAACATAATTGAATGATAAGATAACCTGGAGATGTTTTCGTTGTACATATGTACCCTGATTTATTGGTGTCACCCCATTAAAATTAATAAAAATAAATAAAAAAATGTCTTTAACAGAGAACAATAAAGTTACAGAGAGGGATGGTAGAGGAAATTAAGATGAGGTTGGGTGTTTAGATTCCTACATTACACTGCTAACAACAAAGTGAATAGAAAAATTTAAGAAAAAAGAGAACACAGGAAAATGAGTGAGACTATTCATTATACATACAATGGGGGAGAAAGACCATTTGAGAAAATGGTGTGAGCAACCATTGCTCTGCGCCAATATTTGATTAACAGGACAATGGATAACAACCATCCCCGACTGCCTGGAATGAGGCAAGCTAGGAAGAAGCCAAATTAACAAAATTATATAAAATATGACTTGAGACATTATTGTCCAGAGTGAAAGGACAGTCCTTTTAATTCCTAGCTACAGTAGGTAGAAGATATTAGTTTATTCACACCACAGAGGTGCTGTCTAGACTAATTATACAGATGCCAATTCTTTCATCCAATTAGGAATCATAGTCTTGAATGCCATTTTAATGATTACGTATAAAAGAAAAACCTCTTTATTCTCTCATACAAATAATTATACTTTTCAGAATCTTATATGCAAAAAAGAAAGCTTATTTGAACTAACAGTGATTAATGATTTTTGTTTTCTGGTCAAAAATTACAAGGTAAATAGTGAAGTAGTTATATCTTAGCATAAGAATTTGAAGTTCAAAAGTATACTAATGAAAAGTAACTGCAGATTTTTTGGGATTTGCTCCAAAGCAGGTATTAAAACAGAGAATTGCAGTAGTTATGGGTTATTTAAAAACATAAAGTTTATGAAACAGTAAAGCAAAATCTCATTTAAAATGATCTGCTTGGTCCTCAAGGTAAAATTAAAGTACCAAAACATCTAAACATCTACCCCATAAGGGCTAGCACCTCCCAATTATTTATTAGCTTTATAAATGACAACAGTAATGCTACTTTCAGTTACTCAGCAGTATTTACTGACCACCAACATCTACAAGTACATATTTAACTGTATCCTATCATGAGTCTCCTAAGATTCTGCACCTTACGTAACTTTAACTGCGTTAGGCAGTTAGACAGACGAGCAGAGCTAGGACTGTAGGCTAGGCTTAGAAGACCACCAGGGCCAAAAGCCTCAGGTGCCTTGCTATGGGCAAAATTGGGAAACAAGGACTTCACTCCCCCAGCATGACCCTTGCTCCTTTAGCTGGCTGTGTCGTTTAGAACCCTTGATTTCATATCACTGGTAATGGAATTCAGGCCCTCCCCTGACCTTTGCTCTCCTGGTATATCACAAGTCATGTGGTTCCTCCTCCCCCTTTAGAGGAGAACAAGCAAGAAAGCCAGAGAACTGAGCATAATCATTAACCCCTAGAGGTAACATCTAGGCCTCAGTTGTGTTTCAGCTCCAGGCCCATAAAAGCAGCAAAACAGACAAGGAAAAGCCACTGCTGATCTCCTCTGGACCATCTGCATTGACTAATGACCACCTGCCTTGGCACCGTCCAATCAGTGGAACACGACCCTGAAAGAACACAGCTAGAGAACTAATGAATATTTTATTAAAATCCTCCCTTGGGTCATCCCCTAAAGTCCCCACACTTAAAATCCCTTAGGACAGAGGTCCCAGTATGCCCCTACAGCAGTATACCGGCCTGTGCCTTTCGCTTCCTCCTTCTCCTCTTCTTCCCTACAGGAATGTTTTCCTTGCCTCTGTCTTTCTTCTACTCTTGAAGGCACCCTACAGAACTTGCAATCAGGGGGAAAGTGGGCAGCGGCAGCTCACCCTGGGCTAACCCCTGAACTTGTCTCCAGTGTCCCCTTTTCTCTAACTTTCTTCCTGCCTGGCCAATAAACCCTTCCTTTAGCTGCTGTATTTGGCCTCTAGATTGAATTATTTCTCACAAAAGGGTAAGAACTGAGGTCTCCTTGCTTTTCCTGTAACATAACCAAAAATATTCCTGACTTAATTCACACACAAAAAAGGCCCTACACTTTCAGCAACAATAAGAATAACCAATTATACAAAAATTAGGGGACAATGTTATAAGCAAGGAGTAGGAAGATCTTATAGCATAAAGTCAAACATGCAAAAATAAATGTCCCTGGGCTAAAAAAAAGTGTGCAGACAGAGTCAAACAAATCTAAAAAGCTGACAAGCATGGATTTTGACTACTGAGCAGCAAAAATTAGTTACTGTCTGAATCTCGATTTAACTTTCAAGAGAGAACCAAAAACTGGTCCACGCAACCTTCAGGAGGATTTCCAAACTCCAGCTTCTTCTGGAACACACACTAATGCTGCTGTCCAGGCTAAGGCACCACCCTGCAGGCAGGCAGTGCATCAATAGACAGCTCTCGCTGGGAGCAGGCTCGGAGCAGCAGCAGCACGAGGAGAGGCACCGGCATTCGATGGCCTGGAAGGAAGCGCGGCATCCCCTGATGGCCAAGAAATGGACAGAGGCTCCTCTAGAAAAAAGGCCTAAGAAGTTCTGAAACATTGGAAAGAGTGAGAAGAAAAAGGAGAAAAATGAAAAACTTCATCAATGGGGGGAGGGGGCAGCTCAGTGTCATAGAAAGAGTGCTCTAGGCTCATAAAAACACACTTATATTATTTTGCACCTATACACTCTCAATCCTTGATTATTAACATTAAGAGGGAGACAGTAAACAAGTCCAATTCTCACACACACCCACACCTTCTGCCAGTAATCCCTGCTTTCTTCTACAGCTAAGAATTATTTCAGCAAAAGGCCACACTGGGTTGCTTCACTTCCTTCTTGCCTTATGTTCTGATGCTGAGGAAGGAAGTAATTACAAGAGGGAGGGAAGGAGGAAGGAAGGATAGCAGTGGAGGAAGACACCCAGTGCTAGAAAAATCTATACAGTAGCTTTGTTAACTCTCTCCAATAATTATAACTTTGAACCTTAGGGATTCCCCCTGCTCTTCTACTTGAACAAGACCCAGGTCCAGTGCTTCACCCACAGAGCTCCTAGATTTGCCTCAGTGGGCCATTTAAACTGCACACAGCATCACTGGCAGGGGCGGCAGGGGAATGGCAGACAGAAGCTTGGAAGCCATAATCTCCACCGCCCCCCACCGCACACACACACCCCTTCCAGCTCTCCTTACTTAACCACTTTAAGCCTTTTGCTCACATCAGATACAGAGCAGGGTGTCTATAAACACTAGTTCTCTTCTCCCCATCCTTTCTCTGGAGACATGACATATGTAGAGTGTGGTCCCTCAGAGTCTATAAGCTTTGGGGTACCTTAACTTTACTCTCCACAGCGCTGGTGCTTGAGGCTTCATGGAGAAAGGTGAAAATGCACCTCAATTTTTTTTTTTCTTTTTTACAGGGACAGAGAGTCAGAGAGAGGGATAGATAGGGACAGACAGACAGGAACAGAGAAAGGTGAGAAGCATCAATCATCAGTTTTTAGTTGCCGTTGCGACACCTTAGTTGTTCATTGATTGCTTTCTCACATGTGCCTTGACCGCGGGCCTTCAGCAGACCAAGCCACCCCTTGCTGGAGCCAGTGACCTTGGGCCCAAGCTGGTGAGCTCTTTGCTCAAGCCAGATGGGCTCACGCTCAAGCTGGCGACCTCGGGGTCTCAAACCTGGGTCTTCCTCATCCCAGTTCGACGCTCTATCCACTGCGTCACTGCCTGGTCAGGCACACCTCAACTTTTTGAAGGAAGAGGAAGACATGGAGAGAGGGCAGGCACTTCCAATCAGAGAAGAATCTGGTAATGAGAACAGAAAATATGTAGGCAGGCAAGAAAAAAGGGCTAAAAACAGTAAAAAACTAGACAAAAGAGGGTTCATTAAAAATAGCTAAAAAAAAAAAGGTCCATGAGTTTCACTAGTGGTCAATCATATCAATATGGGTGTACAGTATTGCCCTATTAAGTGACAAAGAGAAAGAAAAACTGAAATGGGAAAGAGATTCTCAAGATATCACTGCAGATAGGCATTCTTTCTACTTAAGGTTATAAATTCTTATTTAAATTTAAGAAGTTTAATTTGATCAGATAAATTAAGTAAAACTTATGAACATTTTATTTAAAAATTATCAAGAGTAAACGTCACAGTGCATCTTTTTAAAAGTTTTGTACAAATTTCCAGGAAACAACTCCTTTAAGAAATAGCATCAGTGTATCCACACTGCAGACACAGGATGGGGCAAAAGTAGGTTTACAGTTGTTCATATAGAAAATAATACAATAATTAATAAATAACACAATAATAAATTATGTTTTGTGTACTCATAACTGCAAATCTACTTTTGTCTACCCTGTATACTAATGTTATCTTTCCCCTATTCTAGGGTTTCTACATCTGAGCTACGTGCACCCCACTAGAGAATTCATGGATAATTTTAATAGGATCCACAAACTTGTTGAAACTGTAACCATTATGTGCACATTCCTAGGGCTCATGGACACAGCTCTCACCCTATTCTTTAAAAAGGTCAATGAGTTGTGAAATGTTAAGAAGAGCTGCTCTAATAGAATGCTGTATACAGGCAAGTAAAGCACCTCTCAGAATATCCTCTCCCACCCTTTTCCACACTGCATACAGTACTTATGTACACGTACACACGTTATCTAGGACAGACTGTCAACAGATGACTTAGATATAAATTTTTGCTATTAAATCAATTGTTTGAGAGTTCTGTTGTAAATAATAAGTGAAAACCTTCTCCACATCAGCTCCTAGTTATGATTTGGAAAGTTATGACCTAGTTATGATTTGGAAAGAGACAGGTTCAAACAGCACCCACATTGTTTTCCCCAAAGCCTACCAGCATTCTGCAATTCTCATAACTGAAATCTTCCATTTAGAAATATACTGTGGAAGGAGTAATACATCCCACTTAGCTAGCTTTCTCTCAGCACAGAGCTGGGCTCCTGGAAAAGGGATTCTAGAAGAGGTCCATTGTGGCTGGAGGATCAAAGGACTAGTCTCTGAGCCGAGGACACAATACCACGGAGAACCAGTGTCACCAACTTCGCACCGTGGCCTTGGACTATGCTGGTTCTGGACTAGAGTGCCCACAGATTTTTTCATGGGAAGATCTTTCATGCTTATTTACTAAAACCAAAAATAATATCAAAATGCCAACTGCAGGTAATATTTTATGATAACCGAACTGCTGGTACCGTTCGATAGCTATTGTGTAATTCACAGCCACTAGACTCAAAAATGCTTGGGATATATATTTGTTCAAATCCAATCTTTCAAATGATAGCACAGTAACAAACTGATAAATGTACACTAATTAAAAAAAATAAGCTATTGATCAAAGCCTCTGTATTATAAATACATTTACACTTTGTTAAAATGCAAACAGCAGGCTGTTTTGACATTGTCACAAGATAAATTCATGACACAGAGATGATTTATTTTGCATATTCCCCCTCATAGTTTAATTTCATACAAGCCATGCACAAGAACTTTTGCATAAGGCATGACAAATAATCTATGAAAAAGGAAATAACTAGAGACTTCGGAACAGGAAGGTATTAGAAGTTGGTGAAGGTCATTCTTATGGAATTGGGAGAGTTAAGTTTTCTCATTCATCTCAACAATCTGTTATGTCTGTATGAAAGTGTTTCAATTTATTATGCTTTAAAAAAACTGCTTAATTTTCTTCATTATAATTAGATCTGCATATTAGGAGAATGAATTTTTTATGTAGATTATGATACTTAATTCATTTATAGTAACTCTTGTAGTAGACACCCCATCAATATATACATCTCCATAAAATTTAAAACATGTTAACTTCTATGTATTTAGCACATTATCTTTAATGAAAAAATTATTGAAATCACACACATACACAAAAAACACCTAGCATTTCTTGGTCACTATAATTTCAAATTTATACACCAGTTGAGTAAGAGGAAATAATCTGCTTTAAAAAAAAATAAAACAAGACATGTTTTGCCATAAAAGTAAAGTTTACTGCCAGCCTAGTCATTTCCGATATATTAAATGCCAAGAGATGATCACATTAAAGCCTGATACTGTGGGCAAAACTGCTAAAACCTCAAGGTTTTACATGACAGTTAAATGTTCAAAGTATAAAACTAAAAACTTACATTCAGAGATTCACATTTATAAAAGGTTCACATAGAGGCTGTTCAATGTTTGCATAGAAAAAAAATATCCTTTGTATTTCTTGCACAAAATAAGTGCTCAAGCTACAATATGCATGAGTCACAAAATGAAAAATATTGTTGTTATATTTAAGGTTCTAGCAATATCTATATATGGGTTTTGCTTTTAAGAATAAATTTTTTTTTAATATTAAGAAAAGCTTTACATTAAAAAATTAATTCCCAGAAGTTGTATTACTGATGCAGAATGTAATTAATTTCATAATGTACAATGTTCTTTTTTACACAATAGTACTTGGTAGAAAAATCAGTATAAATATGCACAAAATGCACATTTTCCTGAGTTTTACATGGTTATTTTTTAATTACAATCTGGTTAAATACACACATATTTTAAACTTTCTGCCACAAGGAAAATATATCTCACATATACTCAATACAAAATACTACGAAAAGCAATACAATCCTTCCTATTTAAAGATATCGGAAGAAAAGTTTCTAACTTGAGAAAGCAGCCATAATTAACACTAAAAATATATGTGAAAATAAATGTACAATTTTAGGAGCAAACAGAAAAATAACAGCTCCTTATAGAACGGTCTACTTTAATTATGGTAAAAGGCACTGTGTAAATGGAAAGACCAACAGGCCCTGCTGAAGGGAGCAGAAGAGCTTGCAAAATATTTATTTGATATAATTTTGATTTTTAATCTTCAGTTACATACAAGACCTGAGGGGGAGAAAATACCCATCTCAACAGTGACCCCTGGTGGACACATGCTAAAATGGCTGAATCCAAACAATATTTGTCTTTAAGATTGAAAAGGAGTGGGAAAACATTTACAAAACTAACACGTGCAAACACTGGAAGAAGCAGGGATCAGATTAAAGAGTTGAGACTAAAAAGTCTTAGCTAGCACTGGCATACCGGGAGGATAATAACAAAGACGGGGTGGAGGAGCAGGGCAGAGACAGAGAAAGACAGGCTTGGGAATAACTGCAATGTTTCCTTCTTTGGAAACACAAGGCCAGCCCTTGGGTATTGTATCACCTTGGCCTGCTGGATTTGGCATAACTCATCACCTACCAATCCATTAAGCCACCGGTTATCCAAGTACCTACTTCACGTTCACCATGCTTTGGACACTTTTGTGGGGGTAGGATACAAAATAGCATCAAACAGGGCCCCCCACCTCAAGAAGCATGTAAAATATAGTTAGTTCATTATATGAAGAAATTAGTAAATAATGTGGGAACTTAAATACATATATAAAACTAACTTCAAGTGAAAGAGTAACAGGCCCGGAAGCTGTGAGACCAGGAGTGTGTAAAAGGCGGCCCAGGAGGTCGCTGGGCGGAAGAAGCGTCTGCGGCTCGACGCGGCACCTCTGGCGTGCGTCACACGCACACATTCCTCAAGTCTGACAGGGGCCCAACAACTACAAAGATGATGTGATACCAATTTCCAGAATGTAAGGTAGTGTTTCGTTAGCGTTTTCACAGTCCAGCACATCTGAAATGAGCCTTGAGTTAAAACAGAAGTTTCTGGTGGCCACATCTACTCAAGTCCCTAAACTGGGTACACCTGAAGAAATCGTCCAGTTCCTACACCAGCCATTTCACCTCAGGCCAGCCTTCCTCACGCCATCGACTGCTGCCTTTCATCAGCTGCTCTATATATAAAGAACTACTGGGAAGCTCAGCAAGAACAGGAAATGCAAGAACAGGATAGGGTCCCACTTTCAATAAAGACTGGAGAGGGAGAAGAAACATAGCAACAGCAGGACAAGGAAGTACGACTGCTGTCAAGAGTCTATGAACAACAGGGGTTTGAGGAAGAAAGATTTCAAGTTGACCAGGACAGGTGGAAAGGCTGGAGGGGGAATGGAGGTAGGCCACTGCAGAAAAGGAAGGAGCAATGTGGCCTGGAACAGAGCTGGGCCAGGCATGGGGAGGAAAGGCTGGCTGTAGGATGTGGGGCAGAGCAGAAATGGTTTATTTTTATTTTTTTGTGACAGAGACAGAGAGAGAGAGGGACAGACAGGAAAAAAGAGAGATGAGAAGCATCAGTTCTTCGTTATGGCACCTTAGTTGTTCATTGATTGCTTTCTCATATGTGCCTTGACCAGGGGCTACAGCAGACTGAGTGATCCCTTGCTCAAGCCAGCAACCTTGGACTCAAGCTGGTGAGCCTTGCTCAAATCAGATGAGCTCAAACAAGCTGGCAACATCGGGGTTTCGAACCTGGGTCCTCCACGTCCCAGTCTGACGCTCTGTCCACTGCACCACTGCCTGGTCCAAAAATGGTTTAAAAAGGTAGGCAAACAACACCTTCTACTGGGTATGTGCAGTATTGCAGGGAAAGTGGTGTTTCCTTGGCCAGGGAAGGGACAGCCTGGCCAAGGAACCTCATCTTTACTCTGAAACCATTTGCACTGCGCCAGAAAGAACCCCTATTGGGCTCCCAGATTATGCATGCCTAGTCATGGCAGAAGGAAAAGGTTCATTACTAACTTGGCCCCCCACTCCTTAAACATGTTCTGGATACACACGTCTCTAGAAAAGTGGCTGCAGACAAGGCAATTTCCCACTGACTTCCCAGTTTCAAAAACTCATCACTACGGCCCCAATCCTTCAGGTCTACATTTCAGTAGTTTCACTGTAATATGAAAAACTTCTAAAAGTGATCAGCTTGACAATTTTGAAATATTTTTATGAACTATCATTTAGAATTCATGCTCACAAAATTTTAGGGGGTTTAAGAATCATCAGCCCACTCTCGCCTTCCTTGTGGCCTCACTTGTCTTGCTCTGAGTGGACCTATCAATGTTAAAACCAGCAGCAGGGAAAGAAAGTTACTCAGTGTCGCACTGATCAAGTGGCCCCACAGATACTAACATGGAGTCAATCAATGTCCCTATATCAAAACCCCAGTTTGAGTAAGCCTGTCCATAAGCCCACAGTAGAAATGTCAGAGAACAGTGTAATCGGCATACTAAGAGAAAAACACAAATACTTTTTCAATATAAAAGCAGTGCTAAAGGGGATTAGCTTTTGAGTCCCAGTGGTTTTAAAGTAGTGTTGTCAGCCAGTCCCTATTAAAAACCACAGAAAGTGAAAGACACTGATTGCAAAAAAAGTGGCAGGAGGGTGTACTCAGCCACTTACACATAATGCATATTTAAACTGCCATCAAACAGACATATTTACTATAAACACTTGAAAAACCATGCAAAGTCATTCATTTAAATGCCAGAAAAATAGTAAAAGATGCTAATTTGACCTTAGTGGAACAGACCAGGAGTCACTGACACTGCTCACAGTGGCACGAAACAGAACTTATCCAGACGATTAATTAGAATTTACGGGGTTAGAGAGTCTCAAATTGGAAAGAAAGAAAAATAAAATGGAGAAGGAAAAAACTAAGAAGTTTGGATCCATTCAGTCAGCCTTTTTACAGACACAATTCAATTACATATTTACACATCTCCAAGTTAATCTGTAATCGTATGACTGGAGAAAGAAGCTGATCCATTGATACCTGAGATTTCTATCTTTGTGGACATGTAAGAAGAAATAAACTACAACTATCTGAAAGATATTTTAAAGAACAGGTCAATTAATGATACAATAGGAATAAAGTAGGTTTTGCCTTCTAGATTAAATGTAAAGTTTCTCCCTCTAATGATGATACAGATCTAATATGTAAGTTTGGCAATTAAGAACCCTTTTTATAACTATGGGGTATAGAACTTCAGGAATTTCTGGTCACAAAATCTTGGGGAATTTAGAGATCATGATGCCCACCCTTCAAAACAAATAGCAAATCCCCTCCGACTGGGATAGGTTCTCAGTGGAGCAGGACCATTTGCAACAAAAACAATAAAAACAAGCAGCATGTTACCTGATACAAAAATGATCACATGGGACTTACAGCCCTCACTTTCAGCTTCTGTGGCCTCCACTACTCAAAAGTGACAATTGTGCCACTGTCTTTGCCTTATAAATATGAACTTTTGCTTAAAATGAACGAATCTGCCTATCTCCTGCACACGAGGGGCCCTGCCACTCTTGATTCTCAATAATCAACAGCTCAGTGACATTGCTTCAAGCTGTACATAACGCACATAAATCCGCGATACAAATCTCTCAAGATGACAGGCTGCTCAATTTCACTGGACTCAGAAAGCTCCCAAACAAATTTCTGCCACACAATTGGAAAATCATTCAAGTCTGCAGGAAATATGGCAAGCACAGAGAAGTGACAGTCAATTAGGAATGAGAAAAAGAATGCAGCCCAGTCATTAAAATCTTTAAAGCCATAAATATAATAATAAAATGGCCAAAATGGCCCAAATCATTCACAACGATATTCTTATAAACACAGGTATTAAATCTACTACATGTTAAATATCTCATGACACTAGCAATGCCCAAAAGAAACCAGAATCAAAAAATTTAAAAATATACACTCAAATGTATATAATGTATGCAACTTTGTGGGACTTTTCTTCTCTACTACACAGGGAAGGGAAGTATATCAACAGGTAAATTTTTCCCTTTGAAGAGAAAGTGTAGATGAAAGCCAAGAACTCTTATTGTAATTATATTTTTTATTTTTTTCATGAAATACTGATGACTGGCCCTACGGTTCAAGTTACTGCAGCATTTACCATCCCTGAACAGGACTATTTCCAAAGAAAGAATGTCATTTTCTTTCTTTAGTTTACACACATAGTAGGAAAGGATCCTCAAAACTGAGCAAAGTACAAAATACAGGAAGACAATATGCTCATGTTATCTTGGTATAACACACTAAATTTTAGGTTTCCCCAAATAAACGTTTCTCATTGTGTCTTTAGAGGAAACAAGAGACAGCAGTATCACCACATTGCCCACAAGTCAAAAACTGAGAAGCAAATGATAAAGTCAACTCACTTGTTAGCTTGTTGTGGCTAAGGACCAGCTGTGTGATGTGGGATAAGGAGACTGTAAAAGAAAAAAAAATCAGTTAGATAATGTATCCAAATTATAGCTATAAGGTAAAGTGCTAAATTTTTCACAGGTTGAAATGTTACCCATCCCAAAAATAGATTCAAGGATCCATATAACACTATCTGTTAAATATTAAACCAAATTAAGAAAAGTCATGCAATTAGCAGTGCAATCAGCACAGCAAGTTAGAGCTAACGAGATTAATGTTGCAGGATCAGACATTACAAGGGCCGTTTAGCTTTGCTGGGAGACCTGGTTTCTGCTAGCCCAGCCTCAGTGATCCATCTCGATAAACTGCGCCCTTCAGAGCCCCGGCCAAGAGTGTAGAGAGGCTCAAAGCCCTCACCTGAGCTGACAAAACCGTCACATCAAGACAAAAGATCATGTAACAGAAGACCATTAGCACCTTCCTTATTTCATCGATGACCATTGTTAACCCATAAAGTCTTCTGCATATTATCAGATGATCAGAATTTTAAAAAATTTCATCTTAAAAGAAGTTGGGCTGATGTTGCAATGCACCTACAGATTGCACCAGTTTTTCAACCATTATTATGGAGGTTTAATCTGCTGAACAAGGTTAGATTTGTTCAAAAGATGGTTTTTCCAAATATAAAGAAAAACATATACAAACCCGCCAAAATAAAATGGCCCAACAAGAAAGGGAGTTTCCTTATGTTTTCTTTTGGGTTCTAAAACTTAACTGAATGGTCAGTATGACACACACACACACACACACACACACACACTGTATCAACACAACAAAAAAAATACAGTCGTTTTTTTTTCCTTTAGGAAATAAGGCAAAAATTCTTCTCAAAAAGGATCACAGATGGCCCTGGCCAGTTTTCCCAGTGGATAGTGTTGGCTCAGCATATAGATGTCCCAGGTCCAATCCCCGGTCAGGGCACACATGAGAAGTAACCAACTCTCTTCTTCTCTCTCTCGTCCCCTCTTGCAGCCCATGGCTCAGGTGATTCAAGTGTCAGCCCCAGACGGAGGGTTGCTGGGTGGATCCCGGTCTGGGCACATGCAAAAGTCTATCTCCTCTCCTCTCACTTAAAAAAAGAAATCAGCGTTGAACCCCAGACTAGAAGAAACTGAGTCACTCTTGACCACAACTATTGTTTTGTGGGGGGTTTTGACCACCATAAAGCAATATAAAACTTGAAAATACAGTACAAAGACCTATTTTTCTGCCCTGAACCACTGAGTTTAAGCTGCTGGCCATATACCCCATAGACGTTGGGACATTCTTACAGAGACAATCTCCTACAATACCATGACACAGCCATTTTAATACCTTGGCAACTGTGAAGCTGCGAAACATTATTTTGTATTACACCATATATGTGGATTTGTCATTTGTTTCTTGCTTAGGTTTATGTAAAGCACCTTTTATAGGAATATGGAAGAAATGCTGTATTCTCATTACATCATATCAGGTGGCACACAATTTCCATTTGTCCTTATCACTGATGACCTTACATTGATCACTTATGTCTGCCAGGCTTCTTCTTCACTGTCACTTTATTCTTTTTCCCTTTGTAATTAGCATTGGGGAGAGGCTTTAAATCAATATAAATATCCTGTCCCACATGTATTTCATGGGCACTTTTGACCCTCCTGGGGCATTTGGCATGTCTAGAAACATTTTTGATTCTGCCAACTATGGCCACTAGAAAATACAAGCTTTCATGTGTGCCTTGTATTACACTTCTCTTGGACAGGACTAGCCTAAAGCAGTGCGTCTGGAACGCGGGGCAGCACCCCGCACAACACGCGCATCCAGTCTAAGTTATCACTAGAGCTGCAGTGGAGAACCGCGACTATTTATCTCTGTATGGCTTCACAGTTTCCTGCCTTAGTCAGTGGGTTATAATCCATCATAAGTATGTATGCTGATGGTCAAACTGTCCCAGTTGACCAGCAGGAGGCAGTCCAACCTGGCTGCTAAGCCCCTATGGCATGTTCCCTCATTCCGAGCACTTCCTTGTTTCCGAACCCCTGAGATATTAAGCCCATCTTGTACTTCTGCTGCCACAACCCTGAAATAAGCCACTTCTGCAATGAGCTCTGGTTCCTTTTCGTGGAAAATGTATATATAAGCCCAAACCTGGACACTAGATGTGCTCGTTGTCATCTAGAGGCTCATTATGCTCAGCCCTCTCAACAGACTAAGCTGAAAACACATGAACACACACGCACCTAATTCCAATAGAGCATAACACAGTTCATTTAAGTTTTCTTCCTTTCCATATTTGTAATTCCCTTCTCATAGTGAGAACTCTGGCTTCCGTTACTTTTAACCTACTTATTTCATCAGCACTTCTATATATAACTGCATCGAGTTATCTTACAACTCTATGCTTGTCTGCAGGAAAACCCAGAAGTCTGGTACCGATTCTTGGTCAAGATCAGGATGTGTAGGTCAGCCAGAGATATGCAATGTTCTGTATAAAGTTGCACGTTCCCCAGGGCCAGACTGTTTACCTGTTTAGGGGCATGTATCTGTTTAGGGGCTTACATCTGGCTACAAGGACATGACCAGTCGGGCATAAAAGATACTGCTGGACATTTTTGGCTGGGTCTTCCTGAAATCCTGATTCTTCCACATTGCTTGATAGTTCATATCTGGAGACAAAATACGTCCTAGGCAGCAAGAAACCACCCTTAGGGAATCACCAGTCAGCCTCTTGAGCCTGCGATGCTCACCTGTGTTTTTTTACTTCTGCTAATCCATATGTGAGTAGATTCTGCAGACACTTCTGAGTGCTTTCCACTATCCAGTGCAGCAATGCAGAGTAATCCATCTCCCCTCCACTCCTCGCCCACCCTCCTCCCCACCCTGCCCTTCTCCCCCGCCCTGTCCTCCTCTCCACCCTGCCCTCCTCCCTTGCCCCACCCCCCTCACCCTGCCAGGCCTACTGCCTCCCAAGCACACTGGCCACCCCAGAGAGATGTTCTCCTCACCCAACTCCGATTCCCACACACTGCTCTAGAGGCCAGCATGTCCCCCTCCCTGAACACCTCTCTTTTTCTGCCCCACTTACTGGCTTTGGAACTAAACAACTACAGAAGGAGAAGAGGAAGGCAAAGCGGAAGAACAAGAGTATCTTTGTGGTTTTTAAGGGTCACAGTGATGGCATCTCATGGAACATTTACGATTTTAGAGGCTGCAGAACATGTCATACATTTTCACTTACAAGAGTTAAGATTTTCTTGTCTACCAAATAAAGCATTTCTTTATATGTTTTATAGTCTGATTTTAAAAAAATATGTCAAAGAGCTTCCCTTCTACTAAACAAGATGAAATAGACTCATAGAACTACCAGTAGAGACTATGATCAGTTTCATGAGAGAAAAACCAGAAATAGCAAAGGTTCTACAACACAGGAGTTTCTCATTTATACAAAGGCAATCCAGCGGTTCCTGGTACCTTGTTGCTCAACCATCCCCAATGCATGGATCCTACCTCATGGGCCATGACAGCTGCCTAAGCTTAGCCATCATGTCTGTATTCCCTTCAGGAAAAGAGAAAGGCAGGGAGGGGCTTTCTGCTTTAGGAAACTTCCAACAAGTTGCACTGGCACTTCCAATTATGAGCAATTAATCAAAATTATGTAATACAAGGGAAGCAGGGTGTAAGGCCATGAGCCGCCATCGTGGCCATTCACATGTAGGTTCCCATTGGATTCGGGCTGACGGTGAAGAAATGGCAGAGTCGTAGGATGGTAGGCCATTCTGTTTATTGGTGTCTCACCAAGACAGACAAGCCACAAGAGAAGACAAGGGAAAAGCAGAAAACCAGCTTTTCCCATGGAGGGCAAGGGATCAGGGAGGCACCTGCACTGGTGATAGCAGGAACCGAGAGCGCAAGCTCCTGGTCTACCCCACTTTATAGCATAGACTCAAAACCATTAATCCAATTATACAAACAAGAAAGTCTCTAATACAAAGCCACCTGTTGGGCAGATAAAATATTTTATGCTCACTTTGTTAAAGATGGTGCTGCCCACATGGAAGTTCGTTGATATTAATGTGTATTCTGGAACAGGCTGTGGGTAGGCTGGGTCATTATAGCCTAAGGCTTAGTTTAAGAGTAAGGTCTTCCCCACACCCTTGACTGATTGGATGATGTAGGGTGGTGCACTCTCCTGAGGAATCCCATTATACAGAGACTTCCTTGTTTGTATAATTGGATTAAAGGTTTTGATTCTACGGTATAAAGTGGGAGAGACCAGTAGCTTGAGCTGTCTTGGTTCCTGGGTTCCTGAGATTAGTATTAGAGAGGAGAGCAGAGTAAGGCCACATGGAGGAGAGAAGCAGCCAAGATGGCAGAGTGCTGAGGAAGAGTTTGTGCAGGAGGAGATGGGAAACAGAGGTGAATAAGTCTGGTGAGCTAGAAAGCTTTGATGCTAGGAAACTCGATAAGTCAGTAGCTTTGTGAGCACTGAATGTGTGGGTTTTGGAGCCCAGTGTGTGTTTTTCTTGCCCGCCGGGTGCAAGCTAGAATTAAAGCTGATGGCTCACCAGTTCTTGGCTCCTGTGTTTCATTATCGACTGTTCGAATCTAATGTGAACCTGCACAGGTCAGGCAGCTGTGATCCTGACCCTGGCTATTGGCTTTACACCACCCATCTGAGGCATAATGGGATTCCTCAGGAGAGTGCACCACCCTACATCATCCAATCAGTCAAGGGTGTGGAGAAGAGTTTACTCTTAAAACTAAGCCTTAGGATATAATGACCCGGCCTGCCCACAGCCTGTTCCAGAACACACATTAATATCAACGAACTTCCATGTGGGGAGCGCCATCTTCAACAAAGTGAGCATAATATATTTTATCTGCCCAACACAGGGAAATGCAGGCTGTATTTCAGGTGACCATGTGACAGCTAAAATTAGGGGTTTTATTACCAAAAAGACAGAGCAAACTGAAACTTGCAGACAGCTAGCAACCTCACACACTAACAGACTCTGTAGTCCATTTAAGTGTCACAGAAATCAATTGAGATTACAAAAGAAAACTGATAACCCTACCTCCTTGTAAAGACAGCAGTTGAGGCCGCCATCACAGCGGCCTGACTCATGCAGGTTCGCATTAGATTCAAACAGTGGTAATGAAACACAGGAGCCACGAACTGGTGAGCCATCAGCTTTAATTCTAGCTTGCACCCGGCGGGCAAGCAAAAACACACACTGGGCTCCAAAACCCACACATTCAGTGCTCACAAAGCTACTGACTTATCCGAGTTTCCTAGAATCAAAGCTTTCTAGCTCACCAGACTTATTCACCTCTGTTCCCCATCTCCTGCAGCACAAACTCTTAACAAACTGGCTTCTCCCTCAGCACTCTGGCTGCTTCTCCTGGCCTCTATGTGGCCTTCATCTGCTCTCCTCTCTAATACCTCAGGAACTAAAGAACCAAGAGAGAGATCAAGCTACTGGTCTCTCCCACTTTATACTGTAGAATCAAACCCTTTAATCCAATTATACAAACAAGGAAATCTCTGTATAACGGCATTCCTCAGGAGAGTGCACCACCCTACATCATCCAATCAGTCAAGGGTGTAGAGAAGAGCTTACTCTTAAAACCAAGCCTTAGGCCATAACGACCCGGCCTGCTTATATTACAGCCTTTCCCCCACACCCATTCCAAGCATAAGGGCAAATAATATCACCTGGGTGATGGGCTTCCATGTGGGCAGCACCATCTTTAACAAAGTGAGCATAATATATTTTCTCTGCCCAACACTCCTCCTGCTTTCATTTTTCCTAAAATATCATGAAAACCAAAAAGAAGGAAATTCTGCTCTTCTCCCAGCTAACATTCACCATGAAAGATTTAATTAGGGAAAGCTGCTTTTCCAACCATTTCATTGTGTCATTTCAACAAGCATTTACCAAGAAAGTGGTACAATGTGTAAGTTTCTTTTTTAAGAGAGAACAGAAATCTAGTTTTTGCTACAGCGATCACATCACTAGAATGTATTTTTTTCTTACAGGGTGTTCGGCAGATAAAATATAATATGCTCACTTTGTTAAAGATGGCGCTGCCCACATGGAAGCCTGTCATCCAGGTGATATTATTTGCCCTTATGCTTGAGATGGGTGTGGGGGAAAAGCTGTAATGTAGGCAGGCCAGGTCATTATAGCCTAAGGCTTAGTTTAAGAGTAAGCTCTTCCCCACACCCTTGACTGATTGGATGATGTAGGGTAGTGCACTCTCTTGAGGAATCCCATTATGCCTCAGATGGGTAGCTTTGTATCAGAGACTTTCTTTATGTATAATTGGATTAAGGGTTTGGATTTTCTATGCTATAAACTGGGGCAGTCCGGGAGCTTGCTCTCTCTCTTGGTTCCTGAGATTAGTATTAGAGAGGAGAGCAGAGTAAGGCCACGTGAAGGCCAGGAGAAGTAGCCAAGATGGCAGAGTGCTGAGGAAGAAGCCAGTTTGTGAAGAGTTTGTGCTGGAGGAGATGGGAAACAGAGGTGAATAAGTCTGGTGAGCTGGAAAGCTTTGATGCTAGGAAACTCGGATAAGTCAGTAGCTTTGTGAGCACTGAATGTGTGGGTTTTGGAGCCCAGTGTGTGTTTTTGCTTGCCCGCCGGGTGCAAGCTAGAATTAAAGCTGATGGCTCACCAGTTCGTGGCTCCTGTGTTTCATTGCCAACTGTTCGAATCTAATGCGAACCTGCATGGGTCAGGCTGCTGTGATAGTGGCCTTGACTACTGGCTTTACATTTGGCATAGTCTGTGGCAGGATTTGATACAGATCGGCATGGAACCACCACCACCTTTGAGCGGTGGAATAGAGGACTGGCTGCTGTTATGGTTCCCTGTGGCTGTTTTTTGGGGGACTGTTGGCTGGCTGACTTTTACAGCCATGCGTGAGGAAACCGAGAGCTCTATGGAAGAGGCTGCCCAGGACCTGCAGACGGAGCAGCAAAAGGAGCTGGAGGAAATGTGGGAGAAACAGATGCTGACCCTGGAGCTGAAGGAAGCGCTGGAGGAGGAGGCTGACCAGGTTTGCTAGATTGACCTGGAAATGGAGCAGACGCTGGAGAAGGGATCACAGGTTTGTGAGTTGGAGATTGCCCTGGATGTTGTGGAGAGCCAGCAGCGGCATGAGGCCGGGCCTGAGGCCGGGCCCGGGGCTGAGCCCGGGGCTGGAGCTGCAAGGCTTGCTGAGCAGAAGGCAGCGGTGGCCCGGAGATCAAGCCCAGCAGCAGGAGCTGGTGTTTTCAGTTCCTCTTTGGAGGATGAGGGGAATCAAGCTGGAATTGCAATCTGCAGTCTCCAGAAGGTGAGAGCCCACCAGCAAGGAGCTTCTACTACAACGCTGGAAAATCTGCGATTTTGGGACATAAGGGTGGATGCCATCATGCTCCCCAGAGCAGAGGTGGAAATGCTGACTGCCATGGCCACGTGCTCCTTTTTGGGACAGTGTACGAGCTGCCAGGATGGCAGGAATGAGGGGGGAGGCTAACACCCCATGTGCATGGACTGATTTCCTGGACTATGACCGGAGTGAGCAGCTCCTTTGTTGAATGGACTTACAGATTTTGGACAATGTGAAATACCCTGATGGGGGGTGGGGTGGCTTTGCTGGAGGCCCTCCTGCCCCGGGAAGCTTTTCCCATGGCTAGAGAAAAGGCTGAGGACATTTTGCGCTTTTGGCAAAATGCTCAGAGACTGGTGAAATGTGTTGTAAAGCCAGTAGTCGCGGCCAAGGTCACCATCACAGCAGCCTGACCCATGCAGGTTCGCATTGGATTCGGACAGATGGCAATGAAACACCAGAGCCACGAACTGGTGAGCCATCAGCTTTAATTCTAGCTTGCACCCGGCGGGCAAGCAAAAACACACACTGGGCTCCAAAACCCACACATTCAGTGCTCACAAAGCTATTGACTTATCCGAGTTTCCTAGCATCAAAGCTTTCCAGCTCACCAGACTTATTCACCTCTGTTTCCCATCTCCTCCTGCACAAACTCTTCACAAACTGGCTTCTTCCTCAGCACTCTGCCATCTCGGCTGCTTCTCCTGGCCTTCACGTGGCCTTACTCTGCTCTCCTCTCTAATACTAATCTCAGGAACCCAGGAACCGAGAGAGAGACCAAGCTCCCGGACTGCCCCAGTTTATAGCATAGAAAATCCAAACCTTTAATCCAATTATACATTGGTCTCTAATACAAAGCCACCCATCTGAGGCATAATGGGATTCCTCAAGAGAGTGCACCACTCTACATCATCCAATCAGTCAAGGGTGTGGGGAAGAGCTTACTCTTAAACCAAGCCTTAGGCTATAACGACCTGGCCTGCCCACAGCCTGTTCCAGAACACACATTAATATCAACGAACTTCCATGTGGACAGCACCATCTTTAACAAAGTGAGCATAATATATTTTATCTGCCCAACATGTGTATACCTTTGTAATTGTTGAAACTGTATGATTTGTGCTATTGCTGTAATTTGTGTAATGTACTCATTTCCTTGTATAGGGATACTGGTGGTGTAAATTGTGGGTAGTAAAGTGAGCATAGGGGTGGATTGTTCGGCAGATAAAATATAATATGCTCACTTTGTTAAAGATGGCGCTGCCCACATGGAAGCCTGTCATCCAGGTGATATTATTTGCCCTTATGCTTGAGATGGGTGTGGGGGAAAAGCTGTAATGTAGGCAGGCCAGGTCATTATAGCCTAAGGCTTAGTTTAAGAGTAAGCTCTTCCCCACACCCTTGACTGATTGGATGATGTAGGGTAGTGCACTCTCTTGAGGAATCCCATTATGCCTCAGATGGGTGGCTTTGTATCAGAGACTTTCTTTATGTATAATTGGATTAAGGGTTTGGATTTTCTATGCTATAAACTGGGGCAGTCTGGGAGCTTGCTCTCTCTCTTGGTTCCTGAGTTCCTGAGATTAGTATTAGAGAGGAGAGCAGAGTAAGGCCACGTGAAGGCCAGGAGAAGTAGCCAAGATGGCAGAGTGCTGAGGAAGAAGCCAATTTGTTAAGAGTTTGTGCTGGAGGAGATGGGAAACAGAGGTGAATAAGTCTGGTGAGCTGGAAAGCTTTGATGCTAGGAAACTCGGATAAGTCAGTAGCTTTGTGAGCACTGAATGTGTGGGTTTTGGAGCCCAGTGTGTGTTTTTGCTTGCCCGCCGGGTGCAAGCTAGAATTAAAGCTGATGGCTCACCAGTTCGTGGCTCCTGTGTTTCATTGCCAACTGTTCGAATCTAATGCGAACCTGCACGGGTCAGGCTGCTGTGATAGTGGCCTTGACTACTGGCTTTACACAGGGCTACATGCTAAAGTAGGTAAAGAGGATAAAAAGTAGAGCAGAAGAGAAAAAGTTCATAGAAGATCTTAGAGGAAATATTTAGGACAGCTAAGAACTCCGGTCTGGGTCTATGGGCAGAGCAGTAAGGTTGGACAGTCAAAATACCAGACTCAATCACAAAGCGTGGTACAGGAAAGACCAAGTAGCCAAAGGTGTATTCATATAAGTAGCCACTCATTCCCACTTGACAATGGCGACTTCACTGTGAGTCTTTTATGGAAAATGCCCTGTTAAAAAAAGAAGGAAGCATCATTTTCTCAATCCATTGAAATTTTGCTTCCTTGACAACTGTCATCAGTTTGGCTCAAATAAACTCATAAAAGTACTTTTGAAAAAAAAAAAAGGTGGGGGCGGCAGTAAAGATCTACAAAGATAGTATTGATTATTTAAAAGGACAAAAGCAGCTCCGGTCAAACAGGTTTGGAAAATGGAAACGGGCTGCACCTACTGACCTGCCTTCCTACCCTGGTCCACACACTGGAGGAGACCTTCCACGGCATGAACACACTAACGGTCCTACTCGGTGTACGCTATCAAGAATGAGCACCGCCAGAACAGTGAGAACTGTTATGAAAATTACTAGAGCAAAACGAGACTATGCTTTACCCAGCCATGTTTCAAGTATATTTCAAAGCTCAACTAAATAAGAAATGTGGTTGAAAGCAGAATATATTTCAAAAATCAACTGATTAACCAAGAAGTATGGTGACCTACAGTTAAGTGTCACAGTGCCTTGCCATCATTCTGTGTCTGGCCTTTAGAAATGGGATTAGGGAGATGTAAAGCCAGTAGTCACGGCCACCATCACAGCAGCCCGACCCACGCAGGTTCGCATTTGATTCGAACAGTCGGTAATGAAACACGGGAGCCACAAACTGGTGAGCCATCAGCTTTAATTCTAGCTTGCACCCGGCGGGAAAGCAAAAACACACACTGGGCTCCAAAACCCATACATTCAGTGCTCACAAAGCTACTGACTTATCCGAGTTTCCTAGAATCAAAGGTTTCTAGCTCACCAGACTTATTCACCACTGTTTCCCATCTCCTCCTGCATAAACTCTTAACAAACTGGTTTCTTCCTCAGCACTCTGCCATCTCGGCTGCTTCTCCTGGCCTTCACGTGGCCTTAATCTGCTGTCCTCTCTAATACTTCAGGAACCAAGAGAGAGAGAGAGATCTAGCTACCGGTCCACCCACAGCCTGTTCCAGAACACACATTAATATCAACGAACTTCCATGTGGACAGCGCCATCTTTAACAAAGTGAGTATAATATATTTTATCTGCCCAACAGGAGAGCACTGTATCAGCCCAAAATGAACAGTGGGAAACAAAATCATTGGGAGGGATGCGTCTCTAAGGAAAGGAGTGGAGGGCTGAGGCTGCTGGCACTGTATACATGTCTTATGATCATTTGTGATAAGGTGCTGAAAAATTGCAAAAATTAACATTAGTATTTTAAAAGGAAGAGTCAGGCTCCCTTACCCCTCCTTTTTGAAAAGAAAAAAAAAAACCCAGAGGAAGTAATTAAAGGGGCAAAAGTTAGTAACTAATCATAGTTTAATATAGTTCTCTGGAAGGACTAAAGCCACTTGCTAGACAGCTAAGATAAAGGTTATCTGAGATCTTCCTCTTTCCCTTCAATAAGGTCCTTTAGGAGATGTTTACATACTCCGCACTGATTCCAGCTCTTCCTCCCCTCCTGGAGTCCTGAGAATGATGTATACCTCTAGACAAAGGGACCACGAGGCCACTTCCCTTGCCTGAAAAACCTGCATTCTGGAACATTTTATATGCTTTCTAATAATCATGACTTTTGACATCCTTTATATGTATAAAACTTGTAAACTAAAGCTAGCCTCAATACTTTTAGCAAAGGTAATTTCCTATTTCCTTATCTTAAGCTAAAACTTTAACTGTTTTGGCAAAGACCCTAGAAGATTTGGGAATGTCTTAAATATGTAAAACGACATTTATCGCTACTGTGTTAATATGTAAAATGACATTTATCACTATTACGTTACCTTGTAAGTTTTGATATGTAGGAATGTTTTTCCTTTTAATAGATCCAATAGTTAAATGTTGTAAGCTTGTTAGTAATTGACTATTGTGTCATGCTCCCCCTCCTTTTCCCCTAACCTGTATGTGATCAAGTCTATATAACTGGCCTCAGAGCTATATTTGAGGCTGCACGATTTGGGTTAGCTGTACCCCATGTAAGTCATATGTAGCTGGCTTATTAATAAATCTCCTAAAATTTCTTCTGTATCGTGCCTTGGTATCTCTACATAACCTGCAGAATTCAGGTAATATACTTTATAACATGTTGTCTAGCCAAAAAGAGCATCAGCAAGAAGATGCTCAAAGAAGACCTGGTTAGCTAAAAATTTCACAGGACAGACAATCAAGGACTCACTGATTGGGTAATTACTGAGCACAATGAGACTATTAAGTCTCCACCTTTCAGATCCTTGTGGGAGTAATGTCAGCCATACATCATGGCTGGCCCGGGACAGTCTTGGATTATGCCTGCTATTCCCTTCAAATCTATCATGGTTAGGATAACAAATTACATAGGCACTCAATCTGGGGAATATAAAACATTCACCAAAATCCTAAAATGTCACTGATAAAAGAGAAATAGAAATATATCTGCAAAGATAATGGCAGTTCAGAAGAAAATGTTACTTATTGTGAGAGAACACATCCAAAAATGCTACAGGGCAAAGGTACATCAGGCACTGAAACTGGACTTGGAAGACACCTGGAAACTGGAGGTTATGGAAGCAATCCCAGCATCCTTAGCGGAGGCATGCTAGGCAGATAAAATATATTGTGCTCACTTTGTTAAAGATGGCGCTGCCCACGTGCAACTCTTAAGGGTAAGCTTTTCCCCACACCCTTTACTGATTGGATGATGTGGGGTGGTGCACTCTCATGAGGAATCCTCCCATTATGCATCAGATAAGTGACTTTGTATCAAAGACTTCCTTGTTTGTAGATTGGATTAAAGGTTTGGATTTCTACAGTATAACGTGGGGCAGGCCGGGAGCTTGCTCTCTCTTGGTTCCTGAGGTTAGCATTAGAGAGGAGAGCAGATTGAGACCACGTGGAGGAGAGGAGAAGCAGCCAAGATGGCGGAGTGCTGAGGAAGAAGCCAGTTTGTGCAGAGAGAAAGAAGGTGTTGGGCAGATAAAATATATTATGCTCACTTTGTTAAAGATGGCGCTGCCCACATGGAAGTTCGTTGATATTAATGTGTGTTTGGGGACAGGCTATGGGCAGGCTGGGTCGTTATAGCCTAAGGCTTGGCTCCTGAGGTATTAGAGAGAAGAGTGGATTAAGGCCACGTGACGGCCAGGAGAAGCAGCCAAGATGGCAGAGTGCTGAGGGAGAAGCCAGTTTGTTAAGAGTTTGTGCTGGAGGAGATGGGGAACAGAGGTGAATAAGTCTGGTAAGCTAGAAACCTTTGATTCTAGGAAACTCAGATAAGTCAGTAGCTTTGTGAGCACTGAATGTGTGGGTTTTGGAGCCCAGTGTGTGTTTTTGCTTGCCCGCCAGGTGCAAGCTAGAATTAAAGCTGATGGCTCACCAGTTCTTGGCTCCATTGTTTCATTACTGACTGTCTAAATCTAATGTGAACCTGAGTGGGCCAGGCGGCTGTGATTGTGACCTTGGCTCTTGGCTTTACCTTTGACGTAGTCGGCAGGATTCGATACAGATCGGTATGGAGCCGGCACTCTTGAGGTGCATGGTAGAGGACTGGTTGCTGTTATGGTTCTCTATGGCTGTCCTTCTGGGGACTGTAGGATAGCTGACTTGAACAGCCATGCGCAAGGAAACCAAGAGCTCTATGGAAGAGGCTACCCAGGATCTGCAGGCCGAGCAGCGGAAGGGGCTGGAGGAAACGTGGGAGAAAGAGATGCCGACCCTGGAGCTGGAGGAAGCGCTGGAGGAGGAGGCTCACCAGGTTTGCGAGATTCGCCAGGAAATGGAGCAGACGCTGGTGAAGGAACCACAGGTTCGTGAGTTGGAGATTTCCCTGGACATTGTGGAGAGCCAGCAGCGGTGGGAGGCCGAGGCTGAGGCTGGGGCTGGAGCTGCAAGGCCTGCTGAGCAGAAGGCAGCGGTGGTCTGGGGCTCAAGCTCAGCAGCAGGAGCTTATGTTTTCAGTTCCTCTTTGGAGGATGAGGAGAATTGGTCTGGAGTTGAAATCCGCAGCCTCCAGAAGGTGAGAGCCCAGCAGCAAGGAGTAGCTACGCTGCTGGTAGGTCTGCGATTTTGGGACATAGGGGTGGATGCCATCATGCTCCCCAGAGCAGAGATGGAAATGCTGACTGCCATTACCACATGTTTCTCTTTAGGACAGTGTGAGACCTGCAGTGATGGCAGGAATGAGGGGGGAGGCTAAAGCCCTATGTGTTGTGGACTGATTTCCTGGACTATGACCGGATGGGTACAGGCTCCTCTGTTGAATGGACTTATGAATTTTGGACAACATGAAATACCCTGATGGGGGTGGGGTGGCTTTGCTGGAGACCCTCCTGCCCCGGGAAGCCTTTCAAATGGCAAGAAAGAAGGCTGAGGACATTTTGCGCTTTTGGCAAAGTGCTCAGAGACTGGTGAAATGTGTGTACCTTTGTAATTGTTGAAATTGTATGATTTGTCATGCTGCTGTAATTTGTGTAATGTGCCTAATTTCCTTGTACAGGAATGCCGGTGGTGTAGATTGTGGGTAGTAAAGTGAGCATAGGGGTGGATTGTTGGGCAGATAAAATATATTATGCTCACTTTGTTAAAGATGGCGCTGCCCACATGGAAGTTCGTTGATATTAATGTGTGTTTGGGGACAGGCTATGGGCAGGCTGGGTCGTTATAGCCTAAGGCTTGGCTCCTGAGGTATTAGAGAGAAGAGCGGATTAAGGCCACGTGACGGCCAGGAGAAGCAGCCAAGATGGCAGAGTGCTGAGGGAGAAGCTAATATGTTAAGAGTTTGTGCTAGAGGAGATGGGGAACAGAGGTGAATAAGTCTGGTGAGCTAGAAACCTTTGATTCTAGGAAACTCGGATAAGTCAGTAGCTTTGTGAGCACTGAATGTGTGGGTTTTGGAGCCCAGTGTGTTTTTGCTTGCCCGCCGGGTGCAAGCTAGAATTAAAGCTGATGGCTCACCAGTTCTTGGCTACACTGCTTCATTACCGACTGTCCGAATCTAATGCGAACCTGTGTGGGCCAGGCGGCTGTGATTGTGGCCTTGACTACTGGCTTTACAGAAGGAGATGGGAAACAGAGGTGAATAAGTCTGGTGAGCTAGAAACCTTTGATGCTAGGAAACTCGGATAAGTCAGTAGCTTTGTAAGCACTGAATGAGTGGGTTTTGGAGCCCGGTGTGTGTTTTTACTTGCCCAGCAGGTGCAAGCTAGGATTAAAGCTGATGGCCCACCAGTTCTTGGCTCCGTTGTTTCTTTTTACTGACTGTCCGAATCTAATGCAATCCTGCACTGGCCAGGCGGCTGTGATGGTGGCCTTGGCAATTGGCCTTACAAGGCAACACATGAAAATCAGGGATGGTCCAGGATTGGAGAGGCAACCAATATTTTAATGAAATAAATTCAGAAAAATCAAAGACTAAAAACACTTCTAGGAAAAGAATCATCTTTTCTAGATAACACATGGAAGTAGGCATTATTTAAAATAGGATTTTTCCCTCTTCTTCAGCATAAGGGAGCATAAGAGAAAAATAAGCACGATGAAATCCACAGCGCACTAAAATGAAATTATAGACTTGCTTTCAAAACAACCCAACAGATCACAAAGATGTGGCACAGTGGAAACTGTCTCTACAGTTTCATTTTGGCAAATTATTCCTTTGGTAGCACTTTAGAAAGGGTAGAAAGTTCTGGCTTTACAGCATGACATTTACATCCAGAGGAAAAACATGGTCAGGAAGGCACTAGGGGAATGAGACTAGAAAACACACAAAGGAGAGGAGGCTTGAAAGTTTCTGCAATCTTGTCACAGGTTGGAATTGGCCTTCTTTTGGTTGCAAATGAAAGGCTCTGTAACATTGGTCACAAATGCTGGTCTGTGGCTACCAGTTTACTTCACAGGCTGTTCTGAAATGAAGCTCTGAGCAAAAAAGGGGCCACATGCTGAAACTGACAAGCTCAAGAAAAGCCTGTGTGGTGACCTTGCAGCCTCAAAGACCTCAAGTGGCCACACAGGATGGTCTGAAATTAAAACTGTCTAACTAAAAGCAGTTCATGGTGGATAGTCATGTTCTAGGGCAGTGGTTCCTAACCTGGGTTCTATCGAACCCTAGGGGTTCGATGAGTCAGTCTCAGGGGTTCGGAGAAGCCTCTGCCGCGGAGGCCAGAATAAAGTAATACCATAATTTGTTGTGAGTTCATGCACTTTGTTGGTTTTGTTCTTTGAGCAAGGTGATGTTCATGCACGGCTCATTTTGTGCACCAGTAAAAAAACATATACCTATGTCTTGAATTTGGAAAAAAAATCAGATTTTATTTATCACTAAAGAAGGGTTAGGTGAATGCGCATATGAAACTGGTGGGTTTGGTACCTCAAAAAAGGTTAAGAACCACTGTTCTAGGGGAAGTATTTCTTTTTCTCTAACAAAGGTCAATGCTTACCTTAATCTAGCCTGTTGTCTTGATTCTACAACAATTTATCTGATATCATGTCTTTAAATGTAAGGGTCATCAGGTGTCCCACCAGAGCAGAAACCAACAAACCCCTCATTGTTATTGTTATCATGTGAATAGTTAACTGTTAACTGACTTGTTCCTGCCTAGGTAAAAGAAGTTTCAGCACATACATTTATACTTTGATCCAATCCCACTGATTTTCCCTGCTTTGCTTTCTCTCATCTCCCTAACCTACCACCAATCAATTTCATGTAAACACCCTCCCCCATACGTCTTCCCCTTTGATTCTAGTGTATAAAATAAGTTGTGAAACTGCCAATTTCCGGAGCACTTTCTCAATCTGTTGAGACTTGGCTTCCTGGCAATGGTCCACAGTTTGGCTCAAATAAACTCATAAAAAAATTCTTACAGGATTGGAAGATTTTTACATTGAAAAAGCAATCAGAAAAACACTGCTATCACCAGAAGGCAAATGGTTTACCACTTCTTATAGCTTTCGTGGTATCAAATACTGCCACACTAGAAAAACGACCAGATAGATCTCCTGGGATATCCAAAGAGGGTCACCTTGTTTGAAAACTCTAGGGGACACTATTCAAATACTGTGTTATCTCATGAATGACAATGCAAATAATATCCTATGTTAATTCATTTCCTCCCAAAGTAATAGAACAAAAAGAATTAACTTGAACTAAAAAGGACGGTCCATTTTGGCTCCCCAGTAGGCTACACATAGCAACAGCTCTAAATAACCCTGATTCAGAGACTCCACAGGGATGTGGGAGCCGGCCAGATGTCAGCAGCAGGAACTAATGATGACCAAGTTGGGTTTTGCATCTCAACAATGCATGATTAAAATGCCTGCCCATGTCACATGTCTGAAGTTATTTCACCCTTGGTAGTAGAATATAGATTCAGGTCTTCTTAAATATGCAGCTTCTAACAATATATTAAAGTGAAGACAGACAATAAAGTGCTTGGTACCAAGATATAATACAAATATTATATTCATCAACACGCTCAGAATCCTAAAAACATTTCTTTTGAATTTCCTTCATAATTTAAAACTTAAATAAAAATAAATAAATCACCATGGTATGAAAGCATTCCTTTACTTCACAACTAATTATTTTGTAAAGTTGGAAACTCTTTAGTAGCAAATTTTCAAAACTGATTATTTGACTGAATTCTATTAATGGATAAAGGGTCTATCAACCATAATTAATTGCTCTTTCACTCAACAGAAAGCAATTTATCATAGGCGACCATTTAAAATAAAGCAATCCTCATTCTATACATAAATAAGAGCAGATAATTGACAAGCGCAAAACTCCCATGATCTGGTCATTGAAGGGGGAAGGGAGGTTGTTGCATCAATTAGGACATTAAGTCAAAAGACAGTAGACTCGAGGTACTTACTATCTTATCAGCAATGTAGAACCTATGTCATTTCCAACCAACAGATCACTTTATAGTCTCTCTTTCAGGAAACAAAGACAAATTATATTTCTGAAGTTGCCTGGGAGAATTAAAGCGAAAAACATAGTAAACTACCCAAGTAGTACCCACACTTCGGATTGCTTACGAGGTTTATGTAGGGCAGTATTAACAACACTCAGTAAATTACTTGGTATGAGAGGGACAGAATGAGTGCTTACCCTGTTATACAGCAGGTCCCCCCAATCCATGGCTTCACTCTCCAGTTTCAGTTACCCATGGTCAACCATGGCCTGAACTATTAACTGGAAAACTCCAGAAATAAACAGTAAGTTTTAAATTGCACACCGTTCTTTCTGAGTTGCATGAAATTTTGGTAGTACTATTCTGTCCCTCCTGGAAGATGAACCACCCTTGTCCAGCGTTTCCACACCGTGGACGCTCCTGTCCTTTAGTCACTTAGTAGCCATCTCAGTTATCTGATAACTGTTGCAGCATCGCAGTGCTTGTGTTCAAGTCACCCTCTTTGACTTAATCAGGGTCATAAAGCACCAGAGTAATGATACTGCAGGTTGGACATGCCAAAAAGAAGCTATAAAGTGCTTCCTTTAAGTGAAAAAATGAGTACAGTACAATAAGGTATTTATTGAGACAGATCACAGTCACGTAACTTTTATTGCAGTTATTGTTATGATTGCTCTGTTATTACTAGTTATTGTTAACCTCTTACTGTGCCAAGTTATTAAACTTTATCACAGGTACATATATAATAAAAAAACATGGTATACATAAGGTCAGTACTATCTGTGGCTTCAGGCAAGTACTGGGGGGTCTTGGACCGTAGCCTTTGCAGACAAGGGGGGACAAGTGCATATGACAGGCAAAGGTTTAACATTCTAAATACATAATTTTCCCATTGGAAAAATGGAAAAATATGCTGGTCCTGAAATAAAGGATGATGTTAGTAGTAGCTGGTATAAAGTATGTACTCAAAAAGTGATGGGTATGATCAGTAATTAGGAAGTTCTGCATCCGTTCAGCTGACATACAGGCTGTTGTGATGGTCTCCGTGTGGGCGCTCTAGTGGGGCAGGAGGCTGGGGTGAAGAGTCTAACGGTCCTCGGAGTGAGGCATGCAAACAGGGTTTGTGGGTGCCATCGGGGTCACACCCATCTTCTGGATCCATGTATGTAAGGAGGAGAGGGACGGGCGAATGAAGCTGGGCAGGCCTGTGAGGAGAGACATCACCAGGAGATACAGGGAGGCCCTGCAGCTGGTCAGAAAAAAACATACCTGTTGTGAGCTGGGACAGCTGATGGGTGTCAGTCCAGGAGGCTAGTTATCTGAGACTGGAGAAGGAAGCACCTGGCAGTCAGGGTAAGGGATGACATGGAGAGAGAAGCTGAAGGCCAAGGGTAACAACCATGAGCTGCCCATGAGACAAAATTATGGGTGTGAGTGAGACCAGGTGGCACCGAGGTTCTCGAGGATTCAGTGACTATTGGGTTTCTAGCTCTCTGACTCTGAGAATCGCCTCTTACAAGGCAGTAGGTCTGTGATTCCACTCTTCCTGCTTCTGCAGTGGGTGTGCCTTCACAGGGAAACACAGGCTCTTGGGTTGAGGTAAGAGTATAGAGAGAGGCAGAGGTGGAGGCTGCTCACAGAGAGAAATCAGGAACCAGATACACATGTCTACCATCAGACCCCGGGAAGCAAAAAGTGCCTCTGCCCTGCCAGCTGCCTTATCATCTCCAGAGATGCACGGAAATTGAGGATGCACCATACTGTCTGAAAAGGAAAGCAAGAACACTGAATACTGCCCATGTCCACATTTGGTGCAAAAACTGAACTTAAGGACAAAGATTCCTTTTTATCTTCTGGATCCCTTAAAATGGGCCTGACCAGGCGGTGGCGCAGTGGATAGAGTGTCGGACTGGGATGCAGAGGATGCATGGGCTCATCTGGTTTGAGCAAAGCTCACCAGCTTGGACCCAAGGTCACTGGCTCCAGCAAGGGGTTACTTGGTCTGCTATAGCCCCACAGTCAAGGCACATATGAGAAAGCAATCAATGAACAACTAAGGTGTCGCAACGAGAAACTAATCACTGATACTTCTCATCTCTCTCCGTTCCTGTCTGTCTGTCCCTATCTGTCCTTCTCTCTCTCTGCCTCTGAAAAAACAAAACAAAAAAGACATACAATTGAGCCAGTTGTAGATTTGTCTGCTGTATTTGTTTGGACCAGTAAAAACTGGGTTGGAGTTTTTTGTTTAAAACAGCTTTTAAAGGTTTCTCTGCTCACTCGCTCTGAAACCGCTCTGAAACCGTAAGCAAGTTACTCAACCTCTCTGTGCCTCATTTTTCTCATTTAAAATTGCAAGAGAGATGGTTAATAATAGTACAATATCATGTAAGGTATTATGAGGAATAAAAAAGGTAACAAAAGTCTTATACTGTGCCAGGCATGTCCTAAGAATTTAGTAAACATAAGCTATTAATGTTACTTTATTTTCACATTTTTTATTTTAGTGAGTGGCTATACAGTGCCCAGCATGGCACACTGATGTAGCAGGCACCACATGAAAGTTCGTTCTTCTCCTTTATAATTCATTTCACAGAAACAAATAAACTCAAGACTTTCATCTTCAAAATGAGGAACCTATGCTCTAGAGAAACCCAGTGATTTTCATCAGGGTATCTCATGGGATTACAGTCTGGGTCTCAGGCTGCTTGAAACAGCATCTTCTTTGCTTTGCTTTGAGGCACTTTTATGTAACTGTCATATTTCATTTAAAATAGAAAGGAATATTTTCATTCAGGTTTATACTCGCTCTGGTATAGCAGGAATTGCCACCACCTTGAAAGAGCACTCTGTCCAGGTGTGAATATTATTTTCCCATTTTAGAAAGAAGCTGAAGCACTGGAACTGAAACCATTGGCCACAGTCTCAGTTCTGACTCTGGAACCTGTGGAACCTGAGAAAATCACTCTACCTCTTGGGGCCACAGTCCCCTTACCTGTAAATAAAGAGCTTAACTTTTTGAATTCTGGGGTTCTATAACTGATTTCTAAAAGTACACCTACTTTATGTTAAACAAATAAAACTGTTTATGCATGAAAAATTAGTCACTACAGACAACCTGAAGGAGGACAGGGAAAAAGAGGGGTGAGGTAGAAAGGTAAGTATAGAATAAAACTGACTCTGGATCTTGTAACTTTTACTAACCCTGAAAAAAGCTTTAAGCATTTCCCTTTAAATGAGAGTTTAAAATCAGCTTGTCTCCTTTGTGGCACTTACGTTTTATAATGTACAATGGTGTTTTATTGCCTCCCGTATTACAGTGGTCCCCTTTTCACGGGGGCTGTGTTCCAAGACCCCCAGTGGATGTCTGAAACTACGGACAGTATAGAAGAACCCTATGTATACTATTTTTTCCCTATACATACATAACTACAATAAAGTTTAATTTATAAATTAGGCAAAGAGATTAAATATAACACTGGGGAACAATTTTTTTTTCCATTTTCTGTTGCATGAGGTTTTAGAACTGTTTCTATATATTTCTGCATCACTGATTCCAAATCTGAAATCCGTGTTTTGGTGCATGCACTAGTTTTTATGCAACTTTAATTTCTTTTTGTTACAGTTAATGGCATGCATTGGTTTTTAAAGTAAAGTTAAACGGCAACGACTCTTGGATTGAACATAACCACAAGGCAATTAATGTTTTAAGAATATCACTTTTACAGAATTGTAGTTGTTTTTAAATGTAAAAAATTATCTGATAAAAAAACCCTCTTATTTTGTTTAAAGATTGAATCATGGCTTCTTTGAGTAGGCGTATGTGTAAGAATAGTTCTGACACCTTCTGTTATATATGTGGCTGTTACACACTTCACCGTCAAAGGCACAATATTTCATCATTTGTGACACGTGCATATATGGCCTATTTTCAAGTTCCCCTTGGCGATCAAGACAAGAATTGGGCTCCTCATATTGTGTGTCATAATTAAGAGGAAATGCTTCGTAACTGGACAAAAGAAAAACGCATGGTATGGCGTGAACCTAAGGACCACAGCAGTGACCATTATTTCTGTCTGATCCATACAAAGGACATCAGCAAGAAAAAACAGCATATGATCGCATATTCTAATATTCCTTCAGCAATACGACCTATCCCACACTCTGAGACACTCCCGGTTCCAGTTTTCAATGGTTTGAGTTTTCCTAAGGATGAAGAAAGTGAACATGGTGATCAAGTGTATTTTGATAAGATGCATGAGGAAATGGTTGTAGAATCTTAAGGGTCTTCTTCTGATGCCAAGCCGTCATTAACCCCTCAGCAGTTTAGCCAACCTGAATTGAGTGACTTAGTAAGAGATTTGGGCCTATCAAAGAAAGCAGCTGAGTTATTAGCCTCCAGGCTTCAAGAAAAAAATATACCTCACTAGTCAGCTAAAGTATCCCATTTCAGGAAGCATGAACAAATTGTTGTGGACTTTTTTTCCAAAGACAAACACTTTGTTTATTGTCATGGTATCAGTAGTCTTCTCAGCCAGCTAGGTGTTACCACTTACAGTCCAACAAAATGGTGGCTATTTCTTGATAGCTCTAAACAAAGTCTGAAATGTGTTCTCCTACACAACGGTAATGTATGTTTATGCAGTGGTTCCAACTGGTTATTCAACTCATCTGCAAGAAGATTATAATGACATAAAAATTGTCCTTAACTTTCTGAAGTATGAGGAGCATAACTGGATCATTTGTGTGGATCTTAAAATGGTAAATTTCCTGCTAGGACAACAGAGAGGTTTCACAAAGTATTCTTGCTTTCTGTGTTTGTGGGACAACCGAGCTCGAGCTCAGGAGAAACACTGGACACAGAAGGAGTGGCCAAAACGTGAAGCTCTAGACGTAGGAATGGAAAATATTGTGAATGAACCTGTAGTTAATCAAGACAGGATCATTCTTCCCCCACTTCACATCAAACTTGGCTTAATGAAGCAGTTTGTTCAGGTTTTGAATAGAGAAAGTGAATGCTTTCAATATATTATTTCTGCTTTTCCTGACTTGTCTTTCGAGAAGATAAAAGCAGGTGTATTCAATGGAACTCAAATTCAAACCCTCATACGCGACAAAGAATATGCCAGGAAGATGAATAAGGAGGAGAAAGCAGCATGGCAGTCTTTTGTGGCAGTTACAAGGAAGAAAGAACTTCCTTGGCAACAAGAAAGCAGAAAACTATAAACTTCTAGTTCAAAGGATGCTGTTGGCTTTCCGCAACATTGGATGTAACATGAGCATTAAGATTCACTTCCTGAAATGTCACCTTGATAATTTTCCAAAAATCTTGGAGCTGTTAGTGATGAGCAGGGAGAACGCTTTCATCAAGATCTGAAGACAATGGAAGAACATTATCAGGGGCGATGGAACAGAAATATTATAGCAGACTACTGCTGCAGCATCAAATGAGATTGTCCTCAATAAGTACACAAATGCAAGAGCTACAAAAGCAAATTTTTGCCTAAATAAAACTTAAAATAAGTTTTGCGCCAATTTTATGATTAAAATAAATGTTTTAATATGTTCTATTTTGAAATTGTAGACAAATTCTGATGCAATCATATGTTTAATGTATTAGTGTATTTATTGCATTATATAAACTATTATATTTTCACAAAGATAATGCCCAAGAAGACATTCTACTTCACTATGTTAAACTAAATGTTGAAAATTTTACAGTAAGATGAAAACCTAAAATCTTGAATTGCAAAAAAACTGTAGCTTACAGAGAAAAACTAATGTCAGATTTGAAATCAGCACACTCGAATTAGGGAAGAACAAGTGTTTTTGTGGATGCAACAAAAATTTTGTTCCCCGGTGTAATTAATAATAAAACATACTATAACATTACACTGCAATAAAAGCTACATGAATGTGTGTGTGTGTGTGTGTGTGTGTGTGTGTGTGTCCCTCAAAATAACTTATTGACTTTACTCACCTTTTCACTTAAAGGAACCCCTTTAGGGCTTCTCTCTGGCATATCCGAATTGCCAAAATCTTCACATGTACTCAGGGGCCATCATTACTAAGTAAACTAACAGTGATACTGCAACAGTAGCTATCATAACAATGGCTACTCAGTGACTAACAGGCAGGGATTGCCTACAGCATGGAGCCCAAAGACACAGAGATGATTTAGGTCCAGGCTGGGATTAAGTGAGATAGCAGATTTCATCACAAAACTCAGAACAGGGTACAAGTTGAAACAAAAATTGTTTATTTCTAGAATTTTTCATTTAATATTTTTGAACCAAGAATGACCACAAGTAATTGAAACCACGGCACACAAAATTAAAGATAGACGGAGACAACTGTAAGTTTCAAGCATTTCCCCAGTTTTGGTGACTCTTCCATTTTAAAATGTAAAACTGTACTCCACGACTCAACAATTCCAATCCTAGATCTACAACTAACAGCAATAAATATGTGTTCACTATAAAGACATCTGCACTTATGTTCATAGCAGCACTATTGGTAACAGCTCTGGCCTAGAAATGACCCACAGATCAATCAACAGCAGACAAATGAATAAACTGATGGAGCCACTCACTGGATCTACAACCAACCTCACAGCATAAATAAAGCTCGTGAACATGATGCTGAACAAGAGAATCACATACTCAAGAGTGCACACTGCATAATCCATTTTTAAAAAAATGATGCATAAAAATAGGCAAAACAAATCTATAGTTTCAGAATTGGGACTGTCACTGAAGAGACAGACTTGGCAGGGGGGCAAGGGCTCTCGAGTGCTGATCATGTTCCACTTCTTGGTCTGAAAATACATCAAGCTATACTGTTATAAATGCGCTTATGTCTATGAAGACCTCAATAAAGTTGTTGTTTTTAAGCAAGTATGTATTATTTTTAAAAGAGTAAGTATAAGTGTTTTGGAAAAAAAGAGGGGTTCCTGCGTCCTCAGCCAATCCTAACCAATACAGAATCATTACCCAGACAAACAGGTGCCATGTCTTCTAGGCCGGCTTGCCTTGGGCACTCAGCATGTACTTGCTGAATTAGCTGTTTTATCTTTATATGTGCATGTGCTTGTCAAAAATGTTAGTGACATAAGTAAGGCAAAACAGCATAAGCTGTAACTTAGTTACTAAGTTATTAAACTAATAACATAGTTTCTGATCCTGGGTTCTAATCCTGGCTACACTACTTACAAGCTCTGTGACTTGGAGAAAGTTACTTACATTTTAGAAATCTGTTTCCTCAGATAGAACCTAGAAGAGGAGGAGGAGGAGAACAATCATAATAAAAGTATGAGGTTTAAAAAAAATAATCCATAAGGAGGGCTTAGAACTACATCTGGCTCATGGCAAGCATGTGCATATTAATATATTATATATGGCATTTTAATTATATTATTTATTTTTTACCCTTCTAATAAAGAATGCACAACTTAAAGAATACAAACATATAGCAGATTAAATAGTTATTTTTCACACAGCCTGAGGACTTAAATATTTACAGGTCTATAAAACAATCTTACATATGAACATTTGCAAAACAACTTTTTGTATACTGAGGTTACAAACCATATTACCAATCCCTGGTCTGCAATATACCTTAAAAAAGCCAAGAGGCCAAGAGCCCTTCCAACTAACTATGTGGTGTGATGTGTGTCTTCATTTGGGCCAGTTTACCCTTAAAATCATGACCTACTCTTGAGTCCAGAGAAATAATGAACAGATGTGCAGAAAAACATATTAAATGAAAAGGATTTTTATGAAGTGCAGGTAAATTACAACTAAGAGTGCCATTTCATGTAATTCAGGTTTGGTCTGTTTTGATATATGAACCAATATTCCCCAAATACAGTCTTCTCCAGCACTTCACCGCGTTTCTGAGCTAAGGCTCTAAGTTTGAAGATATAAAAACGTAAGTATACTGTGCTAAGTAAGACATCTCGCATCTGATCACTAAATTCATTTAAGATTAATAGTTTTTAGAAAATCAGAGGGGAAAGGGGCGAGGTCACAGTTAATACTGACCAGACAGAGAATAAGCTGCTTCTAGTGTTTTCCTCCAGTTAAAGCTCTACAACAACTCAATAAACCTGTTCTCCAGGTTATGAACCAGCCAAATGATGCATTTTATTTGTCCAGTGTTTTCAAGAATTAGACAAGAGAATGCCTTGATGTAAGGCGTGCTGCCCCAGGCAGCCCTGGAAACCCCATTCCTTCACCTCTGAGCCAAGCTCCTGGGATACTTCAGGGGTGGGAAACAACACAGCAGTTATTACAGAACAAGGGAGTCAGATACACTTTAGTGTGAACTCTCATTCTGTCATTGTGTGATGCTGGGACTTACAGACTCTAGATCAGGGGTCCTAAAACTACGGCCTGCGGGCTGCATGTGGCCCCCTGAGGTCATTTATCCAGCCCCCCCGCCACACTTCCAGAAGGGGCACCTCTTTCATTGGTGGTGAGAGGAGCACAGGATGCATCCGCACCCATAGTTCCCATTGAAATGCTGGTCAGTTTGTTGATTTAAATTTACTTGTTCTTTATTTTAAATATTGTATTTGTTCCTGTTTTGTTTTTTTACTTTAAAATAAGTCATGTGCAGTGTGCATAGGGATTTGTTCATAGTTTCTTTTATAGTCCGGCCCTCCAACGGTCTGAGGGACAGTGAACTGGCCCCCTGTGTAAAAAGTTTGGGGACCCCTGCTCTAGATAGTCTACTTGCTTATCCTATAAATGTTGCACCAAAGCATGATGTTATAAGGTGTGAGAAGCACTTACTCCAGTGTAAGCAATCAAGCATGAACCAGTCAGAATCTCAAATGTAGATAAGATGGGCTGAATTGTGGCTCCTTAAGATTCCTATGCTGAAGCACTAACCCCCAGTATCTCAGAATGTCACTGTATTTGGGAACAGGACTTTTAAACAAGTGATCAAGTTAAAATGAGGCAGTAAGGTGAGCCATGATCCAAACGAACTGGTATTCTTATAAGTCAAGGAAGGAGGACACACAGAGAGACACCAGAGACACGCACACAGAGGGAAGACCATTTCAGGAAACAGCGAGAAGGTGACCAACTACAAGCCAAGGATAGAGGCCTCAGGAGAAACCCGCCCTGCTTACACCTGGATCTTGGACTTCTAGCCTTTCAAACTGTGAGAAGCAAATGTCTGTTGCTTAAGCCCCCCAGCCTGTGGTATTGGGTATGGCAGCCCCAGCAAACTAATATTATATTATCAGTTGTCTCTCTGGCTTTACCAACATCTCAAATCCAAAATACTTTCACAATGGTAAACCTTACACACTGATGTAACATGCCCCAAAGAGAGCTGGAAAATTTCATCCCCCTGGGAAATTCACTAACTGATTAGCCCCTCTCTATTCAGAAGCTCCTATGCTTCAAGCAGAGGCTTCAGGACTGCACTGCAGTTATGAAATACCCTAATATTAAAGATTACGGTGAGCTTCTTAGATAAAGTACTAAAAAAGAGAATATCTCTTTACCCGAAGAAACAGGCATAACCAGAGCGAGAGGAAACAAGTGCCCAGGCAGTAGTGAATGATGGGTGTGTGGGCTGAGGAAGCCTGAGACACCACAGAGGCTCAACACTAACCTCTGCTTGTCAGGTACTTGATCTACATGGACTGTTCCCTGACCACATTTTTAAGTTCTTTTGCCTTAATGAAAAAGTAAATCAACCTGCACAAACCTGCTATTCAATGAAGCAACAGAGCTTTACATGATGTAAAAAAATAAATTCTAGTTTTTGCTTTATAATGGTGATCTCATGTAACTAGACCGAATTTCTTTAAATCAGGATCATGTAAATTTATGAAAAGAAGATCCAGGATCAGGTTTTGAATTATTATCCGTATCAACTCCAGCACTGATGACCACAATTAAAAACTGGCTTTAATGGCAAAGCAATGGATGCTGTGGTTTCTTGTGATTAAAATCTAACTACTCCTGACCCACTAAATAGCTTACAGTTTTCTTAACATAGCAAATACTGCTTTATCACTGGGTAATTTAAAGATTCAACAGAAATAAACTTCCAAAGACTCAGTTTAGATCATGCCCATCACAGGAAAAAAAAAATCAATAAATAGCTATTGGATGACATACAGTATCTTAATTATTAGTTGAAAAGTTGCCAGCAGTTTTTATGCCATCCATCATTCTGAATAGACACAAGCACACAAGCACAATCGTGTGAAACACCCTGCTGTCCTCCGCCACCTCCCGCTGTCCACAGCTCTGAACAGTGGCTGCAGGGAGCCGCTGTTTTTCCTCCTGACCCTCAGTCTGACACGCCCACCCACCTTTTCACGGGAAATCTCCACCAGGTGAGGAAAGAGGCTGCAGGTGCCCAGACATGATGGAACAGTGAAACCAGCAGGTGAAGACCAGGGGAGGAATGTCCCGACCAAATGCCAGAAACTAAAGAACCATTGTTTTGCATATTTTATACAATCATGTAAGAGTTTAAAATATTAACAATAGTGAATATTAAGACTAATATGTACCATGAGATAGACCAAACGTTTGTGTTTTGCCCTAAAATCATATACTGAAACCTAACCCCCATTGTGTAATGGTATTAGGAGAGGGACCTTTAGGTGGTGATGAGGTCATAAGGTTGAGTTAGAGATGAGTTACTTTATGAGGAGACACGAAAGAGATCTCTTGTCCTTATGACCATATGAGGACACAATGAGGAGACAGCTATCTATGAAACAAGAAGTGGACCCACACGAAACACCAAATTTGCCCATTCCTTGACCTTAGACTTCCAGCTTCCAGAACCATAAGAAATAAATTTCTGTCACTTATAAGCCACCCAGACTATGGTACTGTCACAGCAGCCCGAACAAATGGACTGAAACATGCGAGACAGTATACAAGGCACATTACAGGTCATGACTCCCAGCATTCTGAGGTAACTACTCTTACTATTTCCATTTCACAGATGAGAAACCTGAGGCAGAGAGGTTAAGTGACTTGCCCAAGGTTAGACCGCTAGTAACAAAAAAAGCTGCTTACAAAATAAGATGCCATTGGCTAACTTTAACCAGTATGTCAAATAATTGAAAAACTGTAAAAGGTTGTATATTATTAGTTTAGTTCAGTGGTTCTTAACCTGGGTTCTATCGAACCCTAGGGGTTCGATGAGTCGGTCTCAGGGGTTCGGAGAAGCCTCTGCCACGGAGGCCAGAGTAAAGTAATACCGTAATTTGTTGAGTTGATGCACTTTGTTGGTTTTGTTCTTTGAGCAAGGTGATATTCATGCACGGCTCATTTTGTGCACCAGTAAAAAAATATATACCTATGTCTTGAATTTGGAAAAAAAATCATATTTTATTTATCACTAAAGAAGGGTTCGGTGAATGCACATATGAAACTGGTGGGTTCGGTACCTCAAAAAAGGTTAAGAACCACTGGTTTAGTTACATGAAAGGGGTCACAATTTTTCTTTATTTTCATTTCCTACCTGGATGAAACAGTATCAGTTTTTACAAGGTCCCAAAATCAAAGGTTGAACACTGAACAGTTCTATTGTGTTCCTGAAGGTTGAACTCTTCTCTCTCTGGAAGTTGAGGAGAAGTCTGTGGCAGGGAGATGGGCTATGTGTCCCCTCACCTGTGATATGCTTTCCCCCCTAGCTCCCCTGAACCCTTAACTAAAGCAACACCATTCTTCCTCAGCCACCTTGCCCAAGCACAATGCTAAGCACCGAGATAACAGAACCGGCCCCCAATGAACCACTTACAACAGGCATGATGGGATGGTGAGAGGCTCTCAGAGGAGGTGGCACAAGAATGGAGTCACGTGGATAGATGAGTCGTTCTTTCTTTTACAAGCAGTAAGACACAGGGAGGGAGGAATTAACTGGAGAGAGAAAAGGGCTTCCCAGGCCAAGATGTTGCAGGTTTCAGATCACAACGGTGGACATATACAGGCAGCAGGAGTAAAAATAGAAACGGTCTTCAGGAAGATTACAGCTAACAGGACATGGTCTTCCCAGCTCTTCTATCTTTACCCCAAAGACAACCCACAGGCACATCTCAGAGACACTGTGCCTTCGGTTCCAGACCATCACTGTAAAGCCTGTATCACAATAAAGGGAGTCATAGTTTTTTTGCTGCTAGAGGGTCTTTGCTTTCAATCTGCAAAAATATACAGCTGTGAAGCACAATAAAATAAGGTATGTCAAGTGCAAGACAATACTCATTCTGCCCATGCACATGAACTATTCCCCGTGTTTAATCTCAACACTCCTTCATAAAAACTTTATGATGACAGTTAAATGTATGTCTGTTACTAGTAATTCCCAACACAGGTGACTACTTCCAGGTTTAACACGGCTTTTGAAACTGCCATTCCAGATAACCTGTGAGTACTTCTGTGGATTATTTTAGGATCCTTTAGAAAGACCACTTCCTCTAAGGTAGGTTATTTTTCTTCTTTAAGATTGATCTGAGCCTGACCTGTGGTGGTGCAGTGGATAAAGTGTCGACCTGGGAACACTGAGGTCGCCAGTTCAAAACCCTGCACTGGTCTGGTCAAGGCACATATGGGAGTTGATGCTTCCAGCTCCTCCCCTCTTTCTCTCTCTCTCTCTCTCTGTCTCTTCTAAAAAAAGAAGAAGGAACTATGAATAAGAAAATATCACAAAAAAGGTTGATCTGAAAGATATTTTAGTCTAACCTGAAGAAAATTAGTAAAGGCATGACCACACAGAGGGCAATCAACTTGAAGAGATTAAACCATAAAAAGACTTAAATAAAAGAAATAAGAAAAGTCTTCCAAGCTACTGATGGGATTCTTGGCTCCCAGAAGCTGATTACAGGATCCTTCAAAAGTGACTTTATCACCCAGCTGAAGACAACTGCTACATGGGAGTTTCTGCAGTGAAATGCCTTTAATAAATAGGACAAATTGATGTCATCACTCTTGGAAGCCTTAAGAACAGGTGTGCAGATTACATGCCATATAGGGGAAAAAGAAAAAAGAAAAAAGAAAAAATGAGGGGTAATTTAAAAAATAGCAGTCTAAATCTCTAAGAACCCTAAACAAAATGCCAAACCCTAAAGGTCCTAAAAAACCACAGAAAAGCATCAACACAGGACACAAATGTCTCACCCAGTTCAATCAACCAGGCTATTCTTGGTTCAGGCCACTATAGTGAAAGTAACATCCGAGGCTTACAGGCTCCACCTGAAAGTTCCCATTAATAGTTAACATCTCATGTGCACATCCACACTAATAGGCATAGTTCTCAGCAGCTGACATTATCAGTGCATTTAGCACTAAACCAATCCTACCAAAAGGGTATTCATGTCTCCATTAGACAATGAGGAAACTGAGGATCAGAACATTTAAGTAGCTTCTCTAAAGTTTCAAAGTAGAAACTAGAAGACGGAGAATTTGAAACTACCCTATTCAACTCCAAGGCCCCACTTAAAAGAACTGTACTCTTCTGCCTTTCAGGACAGGATCTGATCATATACAGAACATGGCAGAAAACTTTAAAATCTGTCTGCTGGCTCTGGGAAGTTTTCTCCCTCAGGGAGCTTTCGGTGTCTGAGCTCCTGAAAACATTTTTTAAAAGGAATCCACTGTCTCAGAGGAAGCGCTGCGCTCATAAGACAGTCTCCCATGCAGAAAGACGGACATTTCATACGATGCTAAGTACAAAACCTCCATTCTTATCTTCTGAACTTATTCTCGCTTATCTTTTGAGAAACTGAAAAACATAAGGACAATGAAGAGAAAGTACAAGACAATTACCATTCTCTGTCCATACAAATGAACTATTTCCTGTTTTTAATATCAACACTAATCCATTAAGACCTTATAATGATAGTTAAACTGTTTTTAAGTAAAGGAACATGGGACTTCTTATACTACAATAAATATAACCACATCTAATATTTTAATATATAAAATATCAAAATACATGAAGCATTATGTGCACTACTGATAAGTTCCAGCTGATGAATGGGCTCCTGAATGCATTCTGGAAACCTCCAGGCTCTAGAGTCCAGAAGTCAGGGAGGGAGAGCAGAAAGCAGCTACTCCTTGGATCCACACATACTGCAGAAGCCAAATTCACTTCCACTGAACTCCCCAGGACATATAGTCTTTCTTAAGTTACTTCTCTAGGAAATTTTAAGAATGATTTTACTTTTCACCACTTCATATTACACAGGAAACATCTTTTTCAGGAAGCCAGTGGATATGTTTTCATCTTTAATAGAAGGCAATGCTTCAAAGAGATACTGCCACTGAACTGAATAGCTACACCACTCTCTCTTCTTATGAATATTACTGAAAAATATCCTCTTCAGAGCTGAGATATATAACATTATTTTGCTGAAAGCAACCTCCTTCTTCAAGCCCATGAATAAGAGGGTGCCCAGGAGCAGAAAGCCACGGGTCTGAGAATACAGCAGAGCGAGGCCTCCTTCCAGCCACTCACCATCTCCTCCCTCTATTGCAATGATCATCAGGACCACAGCAGAGCCAGGCAGGGGCAGCTCGGAACATATCCAGATCCACAGGTGCCAATTCAGAATCAGAGACATCTGTTCTGCTGCTGCCACCAAGAAGCCATCACCACTGAGATACCAATACGTACCAACAGGCTGAGATGCTAATTAGTACAAAAGCTAAGCTTAATGGCAGGTACCTTCCTAAGAGTCACCAAATGCAAATCACCTACAACTTTTCATCTTATTTTTGGAGACATTTCAATGGCACCAACCCCAATCTCTGTCCCAGGCACAAGCCATGGAGTCGCAGTAAATATGACTCTGCTCTCTCCATATCTAACTATCAATCCATCACCTTTGAGGGTCTCTTGAACCTCTTCCACTCTTCTCCAGTGTCACACCCTGGCCTGGCTTTCAAACACTCACAGGCCTCATCCATCCTTCTTTCCTTTATTCATCAAACATTTTTGAGCACCTACTATGTTCCAGGCAATATTACAAAGAAGGCAAACATGGACATTGCACAGCTTTAGCCCCTCCAGTCTCCCTGTGGGGAAGAGAGACATCTAGATTAAAAACACATTATAGTCCTGTATAACAAGAGTCATGAAGCAAGGGATGTCTAACTTCATAGAAGTGAGGGTAAACTATGTTAGCTGATACAGACAGAGGCTTTACCTAGGCTGTAAGGTCTGAACTGATTCTTGATTAATAGTAAAAATATTTTGGGTGAAGAAGAGTAGAGAGGGAGCAAACAAAACTTGTAAAAGGCATACAAACCTGAAGGCGTGTGCCCTGGTTCAGGAGGGCAATGAGGTACAATGGCTGGGATTCCAAATGCAAGGAAGGGATGGGAGCTAAGGTAGTCTGTGGTCAGACTCAGGAAGGCCTTGCATGTCACGCCAAGGGAACTGGAGCATTAAGTTGGTAATGAACGACCATGAAGTGTTTAAGGGAGAAAGTCTGAACTGAAGACACATTTAGCCTAAAGAGTGTTCTGTTTCACCTTTGTAAAGCATTTTTCAAATACTGAAATTAGTTTCCAACTTCTAAAAATTAGTACATTTCACTTAGTTTCTTAAAAAATAAAGTTTCTTGATACTTAGTTTCTTAAAAATAAAATCCAACAACACTGAGTCAATGTCCCCAGTTGGTAACAACTGTTTGGATCTGAATAGCAGATGGGATACTGTAATTAAGAGGTTCATGACCATCCTCAGCTGGCCCCACAGGCCTTTGAGCTTGTATACACCAGTTTAAAGGACAGAATAACACAGAGGCATGTGTTACAAAAAAAGACAGCACTGAAAGCAATACAGTGAATAAACTGCAGGGGCAGTAAAACTGGAGGCAAGAGGGAGAGTTAGGAAGGCATCTGCAACAGCACAGCTGGGAATAACAAAAGCCTGAACTAAAGAGAACATAGACCCAGAAAACAGTAATGAGTCCAGAAGCATTGAATGGACCCCAGGCACAAGGACACTTATCATGTAACATTTGTATGGAATTTGTTCACGGGCCAAAGACTATATATTAGGAGAAAAGAAAAACGATTCTAATGTTCTTTTCAATAAACAAATTAAGTGGCTATTAAGTAAACTATGTGAACAAGCCACCTGAATGCCATAAATTAGCATAGACAACTGCTGAAGTACAGCAAAAACCGTATGAGTGATTCTTGTCCTGGTTTACATGCTCGTTTCCCAGTCAAAACAGAGCAAATTCTGATTGCACCCTTTCTGAGCTAAGATCTTAACAAGTGGTGTTTGCAAGCAGAAGGCGGAATATAAACCATTACAACTTCCAACACCATGACCAGCAGTTACTTGGAAAACTTAGAAGTCCTTCCAGCTCCTCCAGGGGGAAGGCCCTGCCAGAGAACTCACACAGGCCGTTGACATCCAACATGTTGGAGATGCCGCGGTCACTCATGTCCACTTCCGGCTGGTTCTTCTCCCGACTCTCCTCCACCAACTTTTTCAGAGACTTGGACATGATCTATACCAAACGACAACAACAGAGCACGTGGGTGAAAGCAGGAGGGTGCAGGGACAGAATGGAGAGAGCACCGTCTGGCACTCTCGGTTTTTCCCCTGGACATGGAATGTGGGCATCAGCGGGCAGGGATAGGGTGCACGGAGGATGGCGCGCGGCAGGGGAGTAAGAAGGGTCCAGAAGCCCTCCGGTCGCGCGGAGACAAGAAAAGTCACGTGCAATGCCACAGACACTCACCGCGGAGGACTGCACCTAGCAGGTTGGGCGTGGAAACGACTGGCTGCGGCAGGACGGACTCCGCAGTGAGATGCACTCCGCCCAAACTAAACGGGAACTCGAACAGGGAACACGCCCTGCCCTGCGTTCGGCGCAGGCGCACTCGGCGCCACGCGCAGCACCCCTTCCCAAATTAGGAGAACGGTTTACTAGGCGTCGTTCGGGACCGAGACTCCGCCTACATGAAAATGTGTATCCCTCAGGCGGCCAATCATGTCTGCTTTTAGACTTCGAGACCTCGCCCCACCCAGAGATTAGTTCGTTTGCCTGGAAGCCGGTTTTGGGATACTGATTGGGCCGGAGTTTGCGCGAGCGGACTAGGGTTAGCGCAGGCTCAGTTCGCAGGTAGAAGCTCAGAGTGCTGTGGGCGGAAGTGGGGAAGCCTAGGAAGTGACTGCGAAGTTAGGAGTTTTAGATGGGTCTGGGTCCTGGGGAGGCGGAAGTAAGTTTTTCTGTGTCCTGTAAGAAGTTGCTGCCGAGTCTCATCCATTATTGTGCCTTCTGCTGTATTATGAACTCAAAGGCAAGAACTGCATGACCCTGGTGGGGTTGTTCAGTTGATTAGAGCATCCTCTCCATATGTAGACAGTGCTTTTGAATCCCGGTTAGGACACACACGAGAATCAACCAGTGACGTGACATGAATAGGTGGAACAATGTAAAGCCATTAGCCATGGCCACCATCACAGCTACCTGGCCCATGCAGGTTTGCATTTGATTTGGATAGTCGGTAATGAAACAACGGAGCCAAGAACTGGTGGGCCATTAGCTTTAATCCTAGTTTGCACCCCGCTGGCAAGTAAAAACACACAGTGGGCTCCAAAACCCACTCATTCAGTGCTCACAAAGCTACTGACTTATCCAAGTTTCCTAGAATCAAAGGTTTCTAGCTCACCAGACTTATTCACCTCTGTTCCTCTTCTCCTTCTCTCTGCACAAACTGGCTTCTTCCTCAGCACTCCCCAATCTTGGTTGCTTCTCCTGGCCTCCATGCGGCCTTTATCGGCTCTCCTTTTAGAACGTAATCCCTCTTTTCCCTGAACAATGTGATCTCCCTTCCTTTTAAAACCTTTTGGTGCGAAAACCCTCCCCCAACACACATTAAAATAATCACACCCATTCCCAAGCAGGAAGGGCAACTAATATCATCACCTGGGCAATGGGCCTCCACGTGGGCAGTGCCATCTTTAACAAAGTGAGCATAATATATTTTATTTGCCCAATGAACAACAATAATGATATCTCTCTCTCTCTCTCTCTCTCTCTCTTCTTTCTGTCTCTTTCTAAACACCAATAAAAAAAAAAGGGAAAAAAAGGACAAGAATTACATGGTGGTTTGTATGTCCTGGCCAAGGACCTTTGTCTCACATGAACAGAAAAATACCAAAATACATAAATGACTTCTCTTTTCTAATACTACACTTAAAATTGTTTCATGTTTTATTTTGCTTTCTATTGAATGACGATTTTCATAGACTGATTAGTTCTGTCCTTCCAGCTGAGTGTTTATTGGATTTCATTGGGTTCCTAGGTTTCGACCAACATCTCTGTATACATCTTCCTGGAGTACCTCTGTTGACTAAATTATGTTCCCTCAAGTATTCCTTTTTATGTGTGTTTATTTAGTTCTTTCCCATTCTTGCTGCCATAATTCTTTCTCTACCTGATGGGTCTTGGTTGTCCTTTAATTTTCAAGCATGAAGGTCTAAGCAGATTTTTCTAGATAGCTCGTATCATAGATTTTCTGTTGTTGATGTGTATTTGTCTCATTCCTAGGTCAGCATTAATTTTCCCTGGGCTATTTGTTAAATTTCTTTAGAGGTGACAACCTGCTGTTATTTCTGCTTGTAATAACAAGACTGCCTTTGCTGGTGGGGGGAAATAGTGAATTGTGAGCACCAGCTAATATTGTTGTGTTACTTCTGATCTCACTTTCTTATACTGCACCTACCAGCCACACATCCAGAAAACACCTGGAAAATTGATTCCCAATTCTGCTGCATTTCTCTCATGAAATTATTCTGGACTATAATTTCTTTCTTTCATTTGTAAGCAAGCTTCCATTCACATTCTATTCTCTAGAAATTGTTTTCACTCCCTTGTATTTCTCTCATTCTCTTCACTTTACCAGTGCAATTCTTTATGAAATGTGTCCCTAAGTTCCAGATTTTTATAATATGGAGACTGGGCCAACTTCCTGGGTATGCCACCTGTGCCATAACCCAAAGCTCCATTTCTAGATGGACCCACACTTGGTTTAATGCTCTGCTGTCATCTTGAAATGTTTAATAATTTTTAAAACATTTCCTTTTGCACTGAGCCTTGCATATTATATAGTCAGTCCTGCATGGAAATGTCAGTATTTACCAGTAAATCACTGATGTTGCAGAAGTAAATCACTTCTGCAACATCATTGCCAAGAGTTCTGCTTACATATAGTCTATGCTTCAGTATGTCTCCTTAGGAGAAATGTACTACCCCCACCCCTGGGCCAATCACAGATAGAGTATGGAAGATGCTTGGTCCACATAAGGCAGACTAGATTATGGCAACTGGTAAATTTACATAAATTGCTATGTAAGTCTTTAATTTTCAAAATGCCTTTTATACTCTAAACTGTATTATAATAAACTACTTAAGTGACATATGTAAAGTTGCCAAATTCAAACTTTAAAAGCAAATTTTTTAGCCTGACCAGGCAATGGCACAGTGAATAGTGTCAGACTGGGATGTGGAGGACCCAGGCTCGAAACCCTGAGGTCACCGGCTTGAACATGGGCTCATCTGGTTTGAGCAAAGCTCACTAGCTTGAGTCCAAGGTCACTGGCTTGAGCAAGGGGTCACTCGCTCTGCTGTAGCCTTCCAGTCAAGGCACATATGAGAAAGAAATCAATGAACAACTAACTGAGGTGCTGCAACAAAGAATTGATGCTTCTCATCTCTCTCCCTTTATGGCTCTCTGTCCCTATCTGTCCTTCTCTCTGTCTCTGTCACAAAAAAACAACAAATTTTTTATCAAATATCCCACAATTATTTTTCTTTCAATAATTTACCCTATTAAATGATAGCCATGGAATGACTTGTGCTGTCAGTAAGTTAAAAAATAATGTGTTTTCGCCTGACCTGTGGTGGCGCAGTGGATAAAGCGTCGACCTGGGAACACTGAGGTTGCCAGTTCAAAACCCTGCACTGGTTCGGTCAAGGCACATATGGGAGTTGATGCTTCCAGCTCCTCCCCCCTTTCTCTCTTTCTCTCTCTCTCTCACTCTGTGTCTTCTCTCTAAAATGAATAAAATAAAAATAAATTTAAAAAAATTAAAATAATAATAATAATAATAATGTGTTTTCATCCATTAACACTATTTTAAAACTGTATAATCTCTTAGTTTTATAAAACTAGAATGTTAATTACATTAAAAGTTTTCTAGGTCGTATAACAGTGTCACCTTTTTAAATAATTTCAATAGATCTATGAACACATTTTGTCTTTGACTGTCACATTTAATTAGTTCACACCTAATCCTTCAGGTCTGATGGGAGGCTCTCGGGAAGTTGCTGAGATAAGAATTATAGCTCTGTCACTCAAGTGTTATATAACTTTTTTATTCCTCATTTTTCTCATCTGTAAAATGTGGATGATGGTTCTTAGTATTCTATTTCAGTGAGTGGTATATGTGAATGATGCCAGGCATAGCGAAAATACCTAGATATTAGTTCTCATTTTTCTTAATAAAATTAAGTGTTAGTGTTCCTTTGGTAAATGGTTGGCAGATGTTTAGCAAAGTCCTTCCATTAAGTGGAGTTGAAATTTAATAGGAAATTATAACAAGTAGAAGCCAGATCTTAGGCATCTCTTAGCCCCAAACTATTATCAGCCCCATCAATCCCCTGGGCCATTCTTCACAACAGTACCTTAAGTGCCAGGAGATGCCACTGAGTCCATAAAGAATTGTGGTGGCCTCTTGCTGAACTACCCCAGCCAGTTCCCTGAAAGTCAGATAAGGGCTACTTTGATCAGAGATGGATAGACTTAACCTTGAAAACCAAAGGCATGAGCTCTGTTTTTCATGCTTAGGTAAAGTTGTTTCAGAAGAGAGAAAAATCAAAGTAGGGGAGAGATCAAATGGTAGGTGGAAGCCTGGCTTACCCCACCACAGATACACTCTCAACTCTGGGTTCTATGAGTGTGGAGAGGTGAGTATTACCAGGAGAGTTGTATCAGAATGGCCACCAGGTAATGCTGGAACAGGGTCCTAAAACCCCTCTATGATGGCATTAGTCCTTTGGTGACTGGATCATGAGGAGGCTGGTGGAGGAGGTGTTGTCAGGGTTTGGCTATTGTCACCTGCCCTGCACTTTCTCAAACTGGGTATCTAAAGTTCCATTCTCTCCTGGAGAGGGATGGGGTTAGAAGCTGACCATGAGAGTTTCTTAGTTCATTGTATGATCAGTTTCAGACAGTAGACGTTTCTTTTTCTTTAAATTTATGTTTGTTTTGATTCCTTTACACCCACTTGGAATGTTAGTTTCCATTTACTTCAAACTAAGACCTTCCCTTCCCACTGCCCTCAAACGAATGTATTTTGCTTTATAGCTTTGAGGATTCTAGCATAGCTTGAGGGCAGCATTTTGGTATATCTCAATATTTTAACCAGTCTGCCTATACCACTGTGAACTATTGGTTGTTAGTTCTGTCCAGGGGTCTGATTGCTAACAGTGGAGCTTCATGGTGGTGCAATTTAGGAGCAAGAAAGTTATCACTACATCTAGGAAGCTGGCTTAATGTAAAATTTCACCAGATAAGGAAATTGAAGATTATTCCTCAGGACTGGCTCATGAAATCAGGCATGATGGAGCTAGGAAGTAGGCTTTTTGAAATAGAAAGACAATTTATGAAGTTGTATGGCTGTTTGGTTCACCAGTTTATCCTCAGTATGTCTAGTACTTGTCACACAGTAAATGTTCAATAAACACTTATAAATGCATGCGTTAACTGTAAATCAGAACCAGAAGAAATGAGATGAGACTTACTAATGAGAGATGACATAAGCCTTTATATATAAAAATACTTTAAAGACTCCACTAAAAAAACTATTAGAACTAATAAATCAATTCAGTAAAGTAGTAAGATACAAAATCAACAGACGGAAATCAGTTATATTTCTATACACTAACAATAAACTATCTGAAAGAAAAATCAAGGAAGTAATTCTATTTATAATTGCATCAAAACAATAAAATACTTGGCAATAAATTTAACAAAGGAGGTAAAAGACTTGCTCACTGGAAACTATAAGATACTGATGTCAGAGATTCAATAAGACACAAATAAATAGAAAGATACCCTCTGTTCTTGAGTTGGAAGAATTAATATTGTGAAAAATGTCCATACAAACCAAAGCATTCTAGAGTCAGTGATGCAATCCTAATAAAAATTCCAGTAGCATTTTTTCATAGAAATAGCATAAACAATCACAAAATGTGTATGAAACCACAAAAGACCTAACATGGCCAAAAAAACACACTGAGAAACGATAAAGCTTGATTCTTTTGAAGATAGCAACAGAGTAGGTAGAATTTATACTCACCTCCTCCCAGGACCAAACTGAAATTACAACTAAATTATAGAATAATCAGCCTGAAGACTGGCTTAACAAAAGTCTTATAACCAAGGATTTACAAAAGACCCACATAGAGGCTGGTAGGAAGAGCAAAGATATGGAAAGGGCTAGCTATGCACCTATGTAGGGAGGTAGAAAATATGGAAGGATTTCTCAGCTGCAAAGGTCCCCCAGAGGAACATGGGATCTCAATCTCATCCCAGATTACCCAGCCTAGAGCATCACAGCCACAGGGAAAAGCCCACAAAACATTGGTTGTGAAAATAAGTGCAATTCTGTTCACCAGGATAAGACAGGCATCTGCTATAAACCCAGGTGTCCTCTTAAAGGGCCAGTGCACAAAATCTTATTTTTGGCCACTCAACCTGAGCTCAGGTGGAGAGAAGGCAGTTCAGAGCAGACTGGAATCATATAGAGAAGGACTACATTGCGTGTTCCCAAGGACAGGGTTGAAGGGACAGCCAACAAGGTCCCTGTGCTGAGTCCCTCACCCACACTGTCCACAGACGCCATCTTTCCTGGGTTGAGCACTCCCTTCCATAGAGCACCAGCCTGAGGAATGCACTACCCACATCTTCCTAACTCCCTGTGATTCCACCCTACTGAGCTCTCGCCCTGGGGAGGAGTCTGCTGGCTGTGACCTGTTTGGGCCTGCAGTGCAGACATCCTGGGAAAGTCCTTGAGGAGGTTTGGGTGGACTCAAGATGTTGAAAACGGGCATGGGGAGAGACTGAACTATGTGGTTCTTGGGCAAAGGCTAATTTTTCTTCCACACTCCTGGCCAGAGTCACCCTAACACAGAATATCACTAACCAAATCCAACTCTCAGTTGCTTATTTCTACACACCCACACCCTTCAGAGGAGAGTGCTGGCTACAGACAGGCTGGGTCCACTCTAAAGGTTTTCCTGGAAGACTTTCAAGGGGGCCCATGCAAACTCAGGGGATGGCCGAGTGGTCAGCAGATGAAAGAAAATCTTAGAGTGCTTTGGGCCTTTTACTGAACTGCCTCTAGGCTCAATGTTGGTGGAACTATAATTGGTCCAGAGCTTGGCCCTTCCTACATGCACCCAGACCCAATAGAGGAAGCCACAGGCTATGGAACTTTTTGTAACTCCAGATAAGTAACTTAGGTCTGGTCACAGGCAGGGCCTAACATTGACCAATGCTAGAGTCCCTCCCATTACTTTCCAGAATTAACATGACCAGTGGCAGGCTTCAGATCACAACAGAGCATGACCTAATTAGCTCTAGGAGCAGTACTCTCAATGCGAGATCTTGGCAAATAACAGATTTTGCTGGGTGAATTTTGCTTTGTAGTGGCAGCTCCTACTCAGCAGCTCATACAGTACAGTTGGGGTCAATCCTCATAGTCAGCCAGCCTAAGGGTTGACCCCACCCACAATGGGCCAACAGAAATCCAGACACAACTACAACAGGAAGGCTCATATAACCCAAACAAGGAACATTTCTGAAGCATCCAGCTCAGGTGATCAGAAAGACTGTGCTACTTAGCCCCACCAGAAACCTACTATATAAGACGACCATACTAAGGCTGAGAGACATAGCAGATCTAATACACAAAAACACATACAAAGAAGTCGCCAAAATGAGGAGACAAAGAAGTATGACTGTATGGTCAGTAACAGCAGTCACCACCACAGCCGCCTGGCCAATGCAGGTTCAGGTTTGATTCCAGCAGACGGGAAAGAATCAATAGAGCCAAAAACTGGTGATCCATTTTTCTTTAGTCTAGCTCACACCCGGTGGATGAGAATATACACACAGTGGGAAACACTTCCCTTTCCATTCAGGGCTCCCAAAGCCACTGACTCATCCCAGTTTTCCTAGAATCAAAGGCTAACACCTAGCCAATCTTATTCACTCTGTTTCCCATTTCCTTCTCCTCCACAAACTGGGTTCTCCTTCCCCTAATCCACCATTTTGGCTGCCTCCTCCATGTAGCTTCTCTGCCCTGCCTCCATGGGCTCTTCCTCTCTACAAGCTCATAATCACTCTCCCCCAGATCAACATGGTTTCTCCCCCAAATTGCCTCCTAGCTCCTCCTTTTAAAACCTTTTGGCATGAAAGCCCTCCCTCAACATACATTAGCACAACCATGCCCATGCCAAACAAGAAGGGCATTATTATCACCTAGGCAATGGCCATCCACATGGGCAGCACCATCTTTAACAGAGTGAGCATAATATATCTTATCTGCCCAACAATGACCCAAAGAAAGGAAGAGGAGAAATCTCCAGGAAAAAAAAACTAAGTAAAATGGAGGCAAGCATACTATCAGATCTAGAATTCAAAACAATGATTGTAAGGCTGCTCAATGACTTAGGGCAATAATGGATGAAATCAGTGAGAAGATAAACAAAGAGATAGTAAGCATAAGAAAAGACATAGAAACCAAAAAAAAAAGAGAATGAAATAGCCAGTCAGAAATGAAGAATATGCTATCTGAAATGAAGAAGACAGTAGAAGGAATGAACTACAGGTTAGGTGAAGCAGAGTATCAAATCAGTGATGTGGAAGACAAAGTAGCAGAAAACACCCAGTCAAAGCACCAAAAAGAAAAAGAATTTTAAAAAATCAGAACAGTTTATGCTTGACCAGTGGTGGCACAGTGAATAGAGCATCAACCTGGGACACTGAGGACCCAAGTTTGAACCCCTGAGGTTGCCAGCTTGATCATGGACTCATCCAGCTTGAGAGCAGACTCGCCAGCTTGAGTGCAGGGTCACCAGCTTCAGTGTGGGATCATAGATATGGTCCCATGGTTGCTTGCTTGAGCCCAAAGGTCACTGGCTTAACGTCGAAGGTCACTTGTTTGAGGAAGGGGTCACTGGTTCAGCTGGAGCCACCCATCAAGGCACATATGAAAAGCAATCAATGAGCAACTAAAGTGATGCAAATACGAGTTGATGCTTCTCATCTCTCTCCCTTCTTGTCTGTCTGTCTTTCTGTCTCTTTCTCTCTCTTTCACTAAATAAACAAATAAGCAAACAAACAAACAAATACCAGTATGGACAGCTTAAGGGACCTCTAAAACAACATCAAGCATAATAACATCCACATTATAAGGGTGCCAGAAACAGAAGAGAAAGGGCAACAAAGTGAAGATTATCTGAAGATGCGATGACCAAAATTTTCTCTAACCTGGTTCAGGAAATAGACATACAAGTCTAAGAAGTGCAGAGAGTTCCAAACAAAGTAAACTCAAAGAGTCCCACACCAAGACACATCATAATTAAAATGACAAAAATTAAAGACAAAGAATCTTAAAAGTAGTAAAAGAAAGCAATTAGTTATATACACAGGAGCTCCCATAAGATTCCTCAAAAGAAACATTTCAGATCAGAGTGATTGACATGAAATATTAAAGTGATGAGAAACAAGAACATTGTCCTAGCCAGGTGACTCAGTGGGTAAAGTGTCAGCCTGGTTTGACCCCCCGTCAGGGTACGTACAAGAAGCATTCAGTGAATACACAACTAAATGGAACAACCAAGTGAAACTAGTTGATGTTTGTGTCTCTCTCCCTTCACCCCCTCTTCCTCTCTCTCAAATCAATGGAGAAATTTAAAAATAAAAAAAGCGAGAACATAAATCAAGACTACTCTTTGTAGCAAGGGTATCATTAAAAATGGAGGAGATATAAAGAGCTTCCTGGATAAAAAAAAAAAAAGGTAGAGGAGTCCATTACCATCAAACCAGTATTACAAGAAATGGTAAAGAGAACTTCTTTAAGAAGAAGAAAGGAAAAGAAACAAAGAAAAATATAATTATAAATAATAAAATAGCAACAGCATGTACCTATCAATAATCATTTTAAATATAAGTGGACTAAATGTTCCAATCAAAAGACATGGGGGTAGCTGAAAAAACAAAGAGATTAACCCAAGAAAGAGGCTATAATCCTGATTAACATTTATGGATGCAACATAGGAGCACCTAAATATATAAAGCAAATTTTGACAGACATAAAGGAAGAGATTGAAAGTAATACAATAATAGTAGAAGATTTTTTAAAAAGAATAAACTCAAAATGAATTAAAGAATTAAATGTAGCCCTACCCGGTTGGCTTAGGAGTAGAGCATCAGCAAGGCATGTGGATGTCCCAGGTTCAATTCCTGGCCAGGGCACACAGGAGAAGCAACCATCTGCTTTTCCACACTTCCCCATTCCTTTCTCTTCCTCTCTCTCTCTCCCTCCAGCAGCCATGGCTCGATTGGTTTGAGCTGGCCTTGGGTGCTGAGGATGGCGCCTTGGCCTCCACCTCGGGCGCTAAAAAGAAAAGAAATGGCTCGGTTGCTAAGCAACAGAGCAACAGCCCCAGATGGGCAGAGCATTGGTCCCTGGAGAGTTTGTCAGATGGATCCTGGTCAGGGCACATGCAGGAGTCTGTCTTTCTGCCTCTCCTCCCTCACCCCCCAAAAAAGACCTACATGTAAGACCCAAAACCATTAAAAGAGAGATGAGAAGAAAATATAGGCAGTAAAATCTTGGACATTTCTTGTAGCAATATTTTTTCTGATGTATCTCCTTGGGCAAGGGAAACAAAAGAAAAAATTAATAGAACTACATCAAACTAAAAAAGTTTTTGTACAGCAAAGGAAACCATCAGCAAAATGAAAAGACTACACACTGAATGGGAGAACATATGTGCCAATGATCCAAAATTTGTACTGCTTAACACCAAAAAACTTCAAAAAATCTCATTCAAAAATGTTCAGGGAACCTGAATAAATATTTCTCTAAATGGCCAATAGACACATGAAAAGATGCTCAACATCATTAATCACTAGAGAAATGTGAATGAAAACCACAATGAGATATAACTTCACATGTGTCAGTGTCTATCAGTGATAAATCAACACAAAAGTGTTGGAGAGGATGTGAAAGAAAGGGAACTTTTGTGCACTGTTGTTGGGAAGTCAGATTGGTGCCGCCATTGTGGAAAAAACTCTGAAGGGTTCTCAGAAAATTGCAATGCTGTATGACCCAGTGATTCTACTTCTGAGTATAATCTGAAAGACTATATGCACCTGTTCATTGCACAATTATTTACAATTGGCAAGATTATAAGGAGCCCAACTGTCCATCAATAGACAAGTGGATAAAAAAGCAATGGTCCTTATACGTAATAAAATATTTATTCACAAAATAAAAGAAAGAAACCTTACCTTTGTGATAGCATGTATGGATGTAGAGAGTATTATGCTAAATGAAATAAATCAGAGGAAGGCAAATACCATATGATTTCACTTATATGTGGAATCTAAAGAATAGAAGAAACAAACAAAATTGAAACAGACTCATTGATCAGACTGATGGTTGCCAGAGGAGAGGTGGGTTAGTGGGCTGGGTGAAAAAGGTGAAGGGATTGAGAAGTACAAATTGATAGTTACAAAATAGTCATAGGGGTGTAAAGCACAGCATAGGAAATGTAGTCAATAATATTGCAATAACTATGTATGGTGCCAAGTGGGTACTGGAAATATCAGGAGGTGCACTTTGTAAAGTATATGATTGTCTATCCACTAAGCTAATACAAAATAACATTAAATGCAAATTGTGATTAAAAATAAAAGAAGACCAACAAAGCTAGAGCATCATACTTTAATTTCAAGCTATACTGCAATGCTATAGTAATCAAACAGTATGATACTGGCATTAAAAACAGGCACGTAGATCAGTGACACAGAATAGGTGGCCCAGACACAGACCCCACATACATGGTCTAGTAATTTTTGACAAGGGTGCCAAGAACATATAATGGGGAAAGGACAATTTCTGCAATAAATGGTGGTAGGAAAACTGGACAAGCACATGCAAAAGACACTGAACCCCTATCTTATTCCACTTACAAAAATTAGCTCACTATCGATGGATCAAAGATTTAAATGTAAGACCTGAAACCATGAAACTCCTGGAATAAAGCATAGGAAAAAGACCCTTGATATCAGTCTTGATAATGAATTCTTGGATAAGTCACCAAAAGCTCAGGCAACAAAAACTAAAATAAACAAGTGGTAGAACATTAAACCAAAGAGCTCAGCACTGCAAAAGAAACTACTAAAAAAGTGAAAATACAACTTACACAATGGAAGAAATATTCCTTTTTTTCAGTTTTCAATTTTGAAATTGCGTAATAATATTGACAATACAGTACATTCTTCAACTTGGTATATATACCTCCCAAATATTCTAATATGCCTCCTGGGAAAGCATGTCTCTCTGACTGAAAATGATTCTTGTTAGGTACTGTTACTCTAATGATGTCATCTAAGATTAAATCATCTTTTATTGTTTGACAATTGCATATATTAATTTTGCTTTCAGATAAAACTCCTTCGTCATTTCATAGGCTATTATTGTTAAACTTTCTTCATATTCTCCAGCTTTGTGATTCATTTTTAGATGAAAGAGCTAGATAGTATATCAACCCCTATCAAATTTCATCTCGATAGTTTTAGTGCACTGTTCCTCTGAGTTTGATGGTGCTCTTCATTGCAGTCAGTGTTTTTTTTTTTTTTCCAATAGCATGTCATCTATATAGTTGATATATCTATCCATAATTCAGAGTCAAAGGAAGCAGGAAATTTTAAGGTAAAAATATCTTATTTATGGGGCTCTCTACTCTGTGCAGAAATAATTTCCGTGGCATTTGAGTATAAGAGTACAAGAAAGTAAGGCAATCCCACAGCTTCTTTCATTACCTTGGTCTCATTGTTCTTAACAGGACCTAACTTTGCATATTTAACAAAATCTCTTGCTTTGTGAAAGGCAGCAGAAAAGTTTACAGAAGTGTTATTCAACTACTTTTAATTTTACACATTGTATTGTTAAACTAGCAATAGACAATGGTGGTACTTATAGAAACTGAAGCAGAGAGAAGTTCTTAACTAGCAGAACTTAATCCAAATGCAGCAGCTTGGCTCTGAGGTTCTGTCCCTGAAGGATTGATATGCTTCATCAAAATGTAAAAATTCGCCTGACTAGGCGGTGGCGCAGTGGATAGAGCGTCGGACTGGGATGCGGAGGACCCAAGTTCGAGACCCCGAGGTTGCTAGCTTGAGTGCGGGCTCATGAGGATTGAGAAAAGCTCACCAGCTTGAACCCAAGGTCGCTGGCTTGAGCAATGAGTTACTCAGTCTGCTGTAGCCCCCTGGTCAAGGCACATATGAGAGGGCAATCAATGAACAACTAAAGTGCCCCAATGAAAAACTGATGATTGATGCTTCTCATCTCTCTCCATTCCAGTCTGTCTGTCCCTATCTATTCCTCTCTCTGACTCTCAAAAAAAAAAAAGTAAAAATTCAACTTGAAAACATATATCTTATAAGTAAAAGACTAAATTTTAATAAGTTAAAAATTAATACAGTATTTTGTTTATTATATCTCCTTTGACATCCACAGTGAAAATCATACCTCTATTTTATCATTCTCTTTTGAAAATATATAGCACATATGCCATCATTTCCAACTCTTTAGGAATTTTAGAAATTTTCAGCACAAATATTAGAATTAAGGATGACGTATACAGCCATAACTAAAGAAGCTACAACCCACATTTTAAAAATGTACAAATATTGATTCCACACATAGTCTGGTGAAAACCATATATGTTACAATTATTTCAGTGGCACAGGCTTGAATCACGGATCAGGATGGCAGAACTTCGTCCAGGGTGATGTCCAATGGCCCCTGCAGAGGGGCCAAAGAGCATTGTGTGTTTAGCTGTCCCAAGCTAACTGGATTGCTGACGGGTGCACTGCATACTCTGCATGAAACTCTATGAAGACCCGATTTGAGGAGGCCACAAAGGGGGCTATGTTCGTGTCCTAAAATTGAAAAAAAATGAATTAACAAATTATATTTTTCATAAAAATTGAACAGTTTTTGAAAGATGTTAGCATAGTAAAAAAGTACTACATAAATTTGTAAAGAATTTACAGTAAACTGTCACATATGTCTAGAAGTAATCTTGCTCAGAATTAATGCACGTGCATTATAAAAGAGTATTGTTGTAGTTAGGGATTGAAGGGAACTGTGGTGCTTTGGATTCTGAGTTTCTATTACCAGGGCTGGGGAGTAATGTTTTAAAATTGAATGATAACTACACAACTTTCAATCTACTAAAATCTATTGAATTATACATTTTAAGTAGATGAATTATATAATACATGACTTATATTTCAGTAAAATTGTTATTAAAAATTGGGTTTCTAATTCAAGTTCCTAGGTGGCACTTTAATTGTTAATTGATTGCTTCTCATACATGCCTTCAAGGGGGCAGAGGCTTCAGCTGAGCCAGTGGCCCCTTGCTCAAGCCAGAGACCTTGGGCTCAAGTCAGCAACCTCTGGGCTCAAGCCAGCAACCATGGGGTAAAGTCCATGATCTCATGCTCAAGCCAGCAACCCCTTGCTCAGGCTGGTGAGCCTACACTCAAGCAGGCAACATCAGAGTTTTGAACCTAACACCTCAGTGTCCTGGGTTGGTGCTCTGCCCACTGTGCCACCACTGGTCAGGCTCTTTAGGGATTTATTTTCATATCTTTTCTGTGGAACAATGTGTGTTCAGGGTGGGGCTAGTAAATGGGTCTCAGCTTTCTCTCATTTTCTAATCATTCATTTAACAAATATTTATCAAGAGAATTGTATGCTGCAGGCATTATTCTTAGCACTGGGGATGTCAAAAATGAGCCAAACACATGAAAGGCCTTGCTCTCAAGAAGCAACATTCTAATGAGTGGAGGCAAATTATGTGCCAAATAAGTCAGTAATCTCTGCAGTAGGTTGAGCGTGTCCTGGAGTTTGCAGTAGAGGCCGGCTCCTTTGTGCTGCTGTGCCCTGCGTCAGTCCTCCCCAAGAGTCAGCAGCAGAGACATTTCAAAACGGTAGATTATTCAAATAAGTGCAGCACAGAGAATTTTTCCAAAAAAAATTTATCAAGAAAAAGTTATCAAGGCATATATAATAATGTATAGTTCCACATGCAGAAAATTTTTTCTTTCCATTTCAATCTGCTACCAAATTTCCAATTATTATTTTACATTGACAAACTAGTATAAAGAGTAAACCTAAGTTTTAAACTCTCCTTTGATTCTCTTCATTTTTCCTGTTATTCTTTAATGTTTAGATTTTGTAACTGAAAGTTCTGGAGGATTTTTCCGTAAACAATTACATCTATTTTATCATAGAAGAAAACGTCTTCAAATCATCATAGGATTAATAGTCCAAAGGGTGACTTTTCCCATCACTCTGGAAGTAAACAGATTTTATTGGACGTGAAATGCTCAAGGGGGCTGACACCACGAGGATCTCAGCCCATCTGTTCACAGATACAGAAATAAACTTCGTATAAAATTCAAATAACATAAAAAGAAATGCTAGAGGAATTGGTAATATCTTTACTTTTAAAAAGTCACACCTTTGCTTTTAAAAAAGAAAACAATTACACTTCACGTGATGTCCACATTAATCAAAGAAAATGTAAAACTGGTAACACATTGTAAGCACTTAGTTTTAAAAACTGACATATAGTTACAGACTTTGACTTAATATGACGTTGATTTAAATAACAGTCAAGTTCTCCTCTCAGTGCCTCAGTTTTCTTTATCTGCAAAGTGCAGGTTATTCTTGTTCTTAAAATTCTTAAAATGTTCTTGTGTTGTTAAAATTTCCATTTTACCTCCCTTTTGAAATGTTTACAAATTTCAACTAAGTGCATGAGATCTAGTCAGCCTCTAAATCTGAAATGTGACACATGGACTGGCTTCTCTTTTCTGTGAATAACAGTGATTCAGTATCTACTGGCCAGGTGACTAAAATTGCTTCCTAGGCAATTAGCTCTGTCTCTAAGAATAGAGCTACCATAGAGTTTTTTAAAGTGTTGTCTATAAACCAGAGAAGTTTCATTAAATAAATTAGGCTATACCCATGCAATAGAATGCCATCCAACAATTAAATATGATACAACAGTGTTTTTATTGGTATGGTAAAATGATAATGATATTTTGGTAAGTGAAAAAACCATACCACCAAACAGTGCAAAATATGTGTGCTTATGTAAATATATTCAAGAAGGGTGTTTCTGAAGATTCATGGCAGAATTCTCTGGGCTTTGGAAAACTTTATTTTCTAGTAATCCTGAAAATAACATTTATCAATTTTACAAATTGTGTTATATATATATATATATATATATATATATTTAAAAAACTATCTAGATTTCCAGATAATGTAATTCTTTGTCAAGTTTGATTAGAAAGCCTGAATGGCTAAAGAGTAGAATAGTGAGAATTAGATACCACCAGTCACATTTCCCTTACTTGAAACTCTGTAAGTTTCTACTTTTAGTGAAACAAGAAGGCAAAGAGGGCACATGCAAACAGTGTTGAGTAAATGTCAGGAATCTAACTGCACCTATAGGGAAGCTCTAGTTCATCAGAACTTGACAAACACAATCTACTGGTCACTAGAACAATCTTTAATATCTGTGTATTTCTTTTAAAAATTCACATAATTTTCAACAAGAAATAGATGAAATGGGAGCAGGCGTTCAAATTTTCCTAAGATTCTAATCATGCAGAAATAAACATGGGTCTTCAACCACAAGTGGTGCATTGAAATGGAGCTTTTAAAAAACAACGTGCCAAGGTTCTTCTCCCAGAAACTACGATTTGGTGGGTGTGAGTGCTGAAATTCTGCAATATAATAACTGTAACTGCATTGATGATTCCTATGCAAAAACTGTAAATAACTGCTTAGGTAATTCTCTTGCACAGTTGTTTGTAACCATATTATTACTCGTTTAATGTACTACCCACTAGATGGCACTCATGCTCCCCAAAATAGAAAAGTCAGAAAACTGCACCACTAGACATCTAATGAACTCAGTAAACTGCACAAAATAGAAATAGAGGCATGAATAGGGGGAACAGATGGACAGCTGTCAGTGAGGACAGGGATGAGGAGACTAGATGAAATACGGTAAAGGGATTGGCTAAAATACATACACACACACACACACACACACACACACACACACACATACACACACACACATATATATATATATATATATATCTCACAGACAACATGGGCAATAGCCAGAGAGAAAGAGGAGTAGGGAGAGGTGGAGGTGGGAAATGGGGATGAAAAGAGATGACTTGGGGCAGAGTGTGCACATGGAGTATACAGATAGTGTTATATTGAGTTATACACTTGAAACCTGTGCTCTTCTGTGAACCAATGTCATCCCAATAAATCAATTAATAAAAAAGAAAGAAAACTGCACCAAATTAATGAAAGTACATTATGCTTTGTACTTCACATGTGCCTGAATTTAAAAATGATACTAAATTGGTCTCATTATTTAAACTTAATAATAAATAATAATTTGAAAATCTTGCTTTACTCACTGAGCCACAGTATGGTCCAGAATATGGAGAATGAACATCTGGCCCATCATAGAGTTTAAGATAGTTGTGGACACAGTCTCCAGGGTCGTCAATGTTGACGAAGTAGAAGCTGATGGTGACAAGTCTTCCAGCAGGGACAAGGATGGCCCATTCACAGTGAGTGTTGTTTGGGTAAGTGCCCGGATACCCAGGGCTGGTGAAAGAGCCGCTGTCTCCGTAAAGGGTTCCACCACAGCCTGTAAAGAATAAATGCAGGAACTTAGATTTAACAAAGCAGAAACTATCTGGAGTCTTCTAGTGAACTTGTAAGGCAATAGATGGGGCTGTTGTTTCCTTCAGGTGCTAAGACCTTCCGCAAGTATAGTGGAGGTTGAAACCCTCTTCCTGTTTCTCCTTTGGGCCAAATCCCTCCCAGTCCCTCACTATCTGCCTCCTCCCACCCACTCCCTATACCTTTCTCCACCATATACCTACCTTTTCTTCTTCTATATTATAACTTAGGGACAACTTCCTCCAGGTCTGTCTTTTGAAAATGGTGGGTTGAAAACACAATGGAAAAACCATGAACTAGATCAAAGAACTGTAGGGGAGAGTAATTAAAGTTGTGTACTTTTGATGGTGTAGAGCTCTCCACAGTGGTGAGTTCCTAATAATGATGTGGGTGGAGTAAATTAAGAGTGAAACTCCAGGACTGAACAAAAAAGAATATGTTACTGGATTCTTGGGCAGAAATTATCATAAAAGTGCCTTTGCAGGCTTATGACTGACAGTTCCAAGATTGACATACTTAAAGCCAAAATCTTGTATGTATTAGTGTCAATTTGTTTCATTGTTAATTTGTACATGAAAACTATCATTATTTAGAGCAGATAACCCTGAGGAACCAGATATGGTACCGCACAGGAAGGAAGGACATAGCATGACAACCTAAACTGGGTTGGGTTCTGACCACCGGACTTGGGTCCCGCCTCGGCCAAAGTCCAGCTGTGCATTTGGGAAAGCCCACAGTTTGGTGTTGTATTCTCTCATCTGTACAATGAGGGCACTGAAGATCATCTTTAAGTACCTGCAGCTGCCAAGATTTCATTATGGATGATTGTCTTTATAGAACACTTTTCTTGTTCCTCATTCAGTATATTTTAAATGAGTCATTTTTACATTCTTATTTTGAAGGTTTTTAGGTATTTTGAGGACATTTTACAAAGTATTCTTTCTCTCTTGAGTTAAAGGTGTTGGCATGACTCATGGTAAATTTCCTTCAGATATTTGATAAACAACCAATCAAAAATGCAGAAAAGTCCTTATTGCCCTGAAAAAGCAATTAACTTCCAGGACTGCCAGGCAATGAAAGGAACTGTAAGGGGCATGCCTGCTTATACATGCGCAAAGTTAGTAATGTGCCTTTTTAAAAAAAAATTCTTTTTTTATTTATTTATTTTAGAGAGGAGACACAAAGTGAGAGAGAGAGAGAGAGAGAGAGAAAGGGGGGAGGAGCTAGAAGCATCAACTCCCATATGTGCCTTGACCAGACCAGTGCAGGGTTTTGAACTGGTGACCTCAGTGTTCCCAGGTCGACGCTTTATCCACTGCGCCACCACAGGTCAGGCCAGTAATGTGCCTTTTTAGCAAACATTTTTTTTTAATTCTCAGAGAACTACCTTGATCAAACCAAAAGTTGAAAATATGACACAATCAAATTTATAAAGGAATTTTAAAAATCTATATACTTTATCTGTGTTTTATATGTAAAGATAGTCTTTTATATATAGTAACATACAGATATGAGTAAAAGTAAAATGAAAAAGACTCTTTGTACTTCCATGGTTAAACATCTCTATTTTTATCAGAAAATAATCAAGTATATAGTAGCTAAAAAGATAAGGTCATTTTAATGGCTTTTTTTCTATTTAACACATAATGTTTTTCTTGCCTTCATTACTTTACTGTACAAAGTGTAAACGTCTTACCAGAGGGTGATGAGGTCCAGATAATTTCATATCCATGACTGGTAATTGCACCGTCACTCTTAAATCGCAGGTACAGTTCATTATTTTGAGAAAAGATAGGATTTGGCAACAGAGTTCCACAATACATGCCAAGTAATGGTGAACTGCTATCACTTCCATTTTTTACCTTTAAAAATGAGTCGTGAAATATTATCTTTAAGCATGTTATACTTTCTTCTTCAGTTTAAAAATTTTGATTTATTTTAGAGAAAAGAAAAGAGAGAGAGAAATAGAGAAATATTCACTTATTGCTTCACTTAATTTATGCATTCATTGGTTGGTCCTTGTATGTGCTCTGACAAGGAATATAACCTGTAACCTTGCCGTAGGGGGACAATGCTCCAATCACTGAGCTACCTGGCCAGTCTTTGATTTATCATGCTATACATTAACATATAATAAAGTTTTAAGATTTTTAAAATGTATTCATTTTAGAGAGGAGAGAGAGAGAGAGAAAGCGAAGAAGGGAGGAGCAGGAAGCATCAACTCCCATATGTTCCTTGACCAGGCAAACCCAGGGTTTTGAACTGGTGACCTCAGCATTCCGGGTCAACGTTTTTATCCACTGTGCCACCACAGGTCAGGCTACAAATAATAAAATTTAATAACATTCAAACAAAAGGAATTTTTGTATGAAAAAAGGAGACAAGTCAATACATTTACAAAAATTTTGACTATTAAAATATATTTTAAAAAATATCCTGCAACTGAATAAATACTATTTTTTAAATTTACTGCATGGAGCAGACACATACAAAATCAGAAAATGAGTCAGTGTATGTATAACCACGTACATATAACCACGTACATACTACAAACTCAGCCACATTCTGTCATCAAGCCTGACTCCTACTGCACATTCACAACCAGCCCAGCTCTGAGGAGGACTATAGGTGGCGCAGATGTAGAACCACTTCAACATGTTTGAACGAAGGTTTTATTTATTTATTACACTAGGGAACAAAATTTTTGTTGCATCCACAAAAACACTTGTTCTTACCTAATTCAAGTGTGCTGATCTCAAATCTGACATTAGTTTTTTTTCTGTAAACTACAGGGTTTTTTGCAATTCAAGATTTTAGGTTTTCAGGAAACAAGATGGCGACGGAGTAGGCGAACGTACCAACTTCCAACTCCAAGAACCAAAGTGGATTATAACTCAATTTTAAGAACCATCATCTGGATAAACCAACTTTGAACTAAACTAAGTGGACTCTTCAACCAAGGAACACAGAAGAAGCCACATTGAGACTGGTAGGAATAGCGAAATCGCGAAGAGGGCTGCTCAGCTCACCGGAGCAAACAGCAGCCTGGAGAGACCCGCGTGGCGGGAGGAAAGTTTGGCGGAGAGGGAGGGACCTGGGTCCCAGGAACCAAGCCCCAGCCTGCAGTCCCAGAGCCTAGAAGAGGCGTTTGGACAGTTTTGAGCTGTGAAACAAGGGAGAGAGCTCCCAGGCCTACAGTGTGGAGTATTAGGTCCCTTCTTACTCTGCCGAGGGTTGCTGAAGGGTTTGGGGCGGCAGGACACTGAAACACGGTTCTGTCGGCGTGGGCAGAGGCCAAGCCGGTGTGGGCTCGGTCTGGCCCGTCAGGGTCGGAGGGGACGTACGAGAGCGCTCCGGAGGCTGCGGGTCTGCCTGTAATGCCACCTACGGGGACAAAGCGGGAGGCCAGGAATGGGCAGAAATCTGCTCTGCGACCCAACGCAAGCCGGCCCTGACCGGGGGGACCGGGCTAGGACTAGGTACTGGTGGGGACTCGCGGGTTAGCTCACGCTACCAGATCCGCATGGCCAGAGAAACCTCGGTTTGCCATTATACGTGCAGGAGCGGGCTCCGAGCGCAGGGACGGGGTAGACCCTGAGACAAGTGGAAGTTCGCAGCTGGGCCCACAATACTATCCCCGCCCAGCCGGAGAAACCGCGGTTTGCCATTATACGTGCACAAGCGGGCTCCAAACGCGGGGGCGGGGTAGAGTCCGGGATGAGCGGAAGTTCGCAGCTGAGCGGAAGCCAGCAAACATGCCTGGCCCAATAAATCTGGGTTTGCGACCCTGTGCAGAAGGGCCCAGGCCTCGAGGGCAGGGCTAAAGCTCCGGATGGGCAAAGGCTCACAGCTGAGAGCACGTCAAAAGCCCCCCCAACCCACGAAACTATGGTGAGCAGGCTCTGACTGCGGGTTCTGGGTGGAAGTCTGGAAACAAGCTGGGTCCACAGCTGAGCAAAGGTGCTCAACTCTACCCTTGGTGCTGAGGCTTGTGGCTTGAGTGAGAGCCACTCCCGCGGAGGAGAGGCAGAAATCACAGCAAAAGCCACAGTGGGCCGGCACTGGCAACACCTATACCCAACCACCCTAGGCAGAGGCAGAGGGGGTGGGGGGCCTGCAGACAGACCACACCTAGAGAACACAAAGGCAACACCTACTGGACTCCAGAGGCCACAACTTGCTTATACACAGACAAAATGGGCAGGCAGAAGAATGCAAACCAAATGAATCAAGAGAAATCCCCAAAGAAGGACCTGAATGAACCAAATATAACCAAATTACCAGAAGCAGAATTTAGAATAATGATAGTTAAGATGTTCAAAGAAATTAGAGCAACAATGGATAGTCATTATGAACACCTAAATAAAGAGATAACATGTATAAAAAACGAAATTGAAATAATAAAAAAGAATAAGACAGAAATGACAAGTACAGTATCAGAACTGAAGACCACAATGGAAGGAATTAAAAGCAGGATGAATCACGCTGAGGATCGAATAAGCGAGTTAGAGGACACAATAAACAAAGGCACAGAAGCAGAGAAGAAAAAGGAAAAGAGACTAAAAAAATGTAAGAAAACTCTAAGGGAGCTCTGTGACAACATGAAGAGAAACTATTCGCATCATAGGGGTGCCTGAAGAAGAGGAAAGAGGACAGGAAATGGAAACTTTGTTCAATCAAATCACAGCAGAAAACTTTCCTAAATTAAGGCTGGGAAACACTCCACATGTTCAAGAAGCACACAGAACTCCATTAAAGAGAAACCCAAAAAGATCTACACCAAGACACATCATAGTTAAAATACCAAAGCTAATGGATAAAGAAAAAATTTTAAAAACTGCTAGGGAAAAAAAGGCTATCACCTACAAAGGAGCCTCCATAAGGATGACATCGGACTTCTCAACAGAAACATTTGAGGCCAGAAGGGAATGGCAAGATATAATCAAAGTAATGCAGAACAAGAACCTATAACCAAGACTACTTTATCCAGCAAGGCTAACGTTTAAAATTGAAGGAGAAATAAAGAGCTTCCCAGAAAAAGAAAGCCTCACGGAATTCATCAAAACCAAACCAATTCTGCAAGAGATACTAAGGGGCCTCTTGTGAACAGTTTAAAGGGAAGAAAGAATAGAGCAAAAGAAGAATACAGCTTTAAAGAATAAAATGGCAATAAACAACTACATATCAATAATAACCTTAAATGTAAATGGATTAAATAATCCAATCAAAAGACATAGGGTAGCTGCATGGATAAGGAAACAGGATCCATACATGTGCTGTCTACAAGAGACACACCTTAAAACAAAAGATGCACATAGACTGAAGGTAAAAGGATGGAAAAAAATATTTCATGCAAATGGAAATGAAAAAAAAGCAGGGGTAGCAATACTTATATCTGACAAAATGGACTTTAAAACAAAGGCTGTAGTAAGAAATAAAGAAGGACACTACATAATGAAAAAGGAAACAATTCAACATGAAGATATAACTATTATAAATATCTACGCACCAAATATAGGAGCCCCGACATACATAAATCAGACTTTGATGGATATAAAGGGCGAGATTAACAGCAATACTATCATAGTAGGGGATTTCAATACCCCTCTAACAACACTGGACAGATCCTCAAGAAAGAAAATTAATAAAGAAACAGCAGACTTAAAGGAGAAACTAGATCAACTAGTTTTAATAGATATCTTCAGAACTTTTCACCCTAAAGCAGTAGAATATACATTCTTCTCAAGCGCTCATGATACGTTTTCTAGGATAGACCACATGTTAGGACACAAAAATGGTCTCAATAAATTTAAGAAGATAGAAATCATATCAAGCATTTTCTCTGATCAAAATGCCATGAAACTAGAAATTAACCACAAAAGAAAAACTGAAAAGTACTCAAACACTTGGAAACTAAATAGCATGTTATTAAATAATGAATGGATTAACAATGAGATCAAAGAAGAAATAAAAAAGTTTTTAGAAACAAATGATAATGAGCGTATATCAACTCAAAATTTATGGGACACAGCAAAAGCAGTTCTGAGAGGGAAGTTTATTTCACTACAGGCATATCATAAGAAGCTAGAGAAAGCTCAAATAAGCAACCTTACCCTGCTTCTAAAAGAATAGAAAAACAACAACAAATAAAACGGAAGACAAGTAGAAGAAAGGAAATAATAAAGATCAGAGCAGAAATAAATGACATAGAGGTTAAGGAAACAATACAGAGGATCAATGAAACCAGAAGCTGGTTCTTTGAAAAGGTAAACAAGATTGATGAACCTATAACTAGACTCACCAGGAAAAAAAGAGAGAGGACTCAAATAAATAAAATTAGAATGGACAGTGGAGAAATAACAACTGACACAACAGAAATACAAAGCATTGTAAGAAAATACTATGAAGAACTATATGCCAAAAAATTAGACAATCTTGGTGAAATGGACAAATTTCTTGAATCATATAAACTTCCAAAAATCAATCTGGAAGAATCAGAACACCTAAACAGACCGATTACAACAAATGAGATTGAAACAGTTATCAAAAAACTCCCAAAAAAGAAAAGTCCTGGGCCTGATGGCTTCACAAGTGAATTCTATCAAAAATTCAAAGAAGAACTAACTCCTATTCTCCTCAAGCTATTTCAAAAAATTCAAGAGGAAGGAAGACTTTTAAACTCCTTTTATGAGGTGAGCATAATTCTGATCTCAAAACCGGGCAAAGTCAACACAAAGAAAGAAAATTATAGGCCTATATCCCTGATGAATTTAGACGCTAAAATTCTCAACAAAATATTAGCCAACCGGATCCAGCAATATATGAGAAAAGTCATACACCCTGATCAAGTGGGATTTATTCTGGAGAGGCAAGGCTGGTTCAATATTCGCAAATCAATCAATGTGATTCATCACATAAACAAAAGGAAGGACAAAAATCACATGATAATTTCAATAGATGCAGAAAAGGCATTTGATAAAATCCAGCACCGATTCATACTTAAAACTCTCAGTAAAGTGGGAATACAGGGATCATTCCTTACCATGATAAAGGCCATCTATGACAAACGCACAGCAAACATCATACTAAATGGACAAAAATTAAAAGCAATCCCCTTAAGATCAGGAAACAGGCAGGGGTGCCCCCTTTTACCACTCTTATTCAACATAGTTCTGGAAGTCCTAGCTACAGCAATCAGACAAGAAGAAGAAATAAAAGGCATCCAAATTGGAAAAGAAGAAGTAAAACTGTCACTATTTGCAGATGATATGATATTGTATATTGAAAACCCTAAAGTCTCAGTCAAAAAACTACTGGACCTTATAAATGAATTCAGCAAGGTGGCAGGATATAAAATTAATACTCAGAAATCAGAGGCATTTCTGTATACCAACAATGAACTGTCAGCAAAAGAAATTAAGGAAACTATCCCCTTCACTATTGCAGCCAAAAAAATAAAGTACCTAGGAGTCAATTTAACCAAGGAGGTTAAGGACTTGTACTCGGAAAATTATAAAACATTGATAAAACAAATCAAGGAAGATACAAACAAGTGGAAGCATATACTGTGCTCATGGCTAGGAAGAATAAACATCATTAAAATGTCTATATTACCCAAAGCAATTTATAAATTCAATGAAATACCAATTAAAATACCAATGACATACTTCAAAGATATAGAACACATATTCCAAAAATTTATATGGAACCAAAAAAGAACACAAATAGCCTCAACAATCCTAAAAAGAAAAAATAAAGCAGGAGGTATCACTCTTCCAGATATCAAGGTTTACTTTAAGGCCATTATACTCAATACAGCCTGGTACTGGCATAAGAACAGGCACATAGATCAATGGAACAGAACAGAGGACCCAGAAATAAACCCACAGCTTTATGGACAACTGATATTTGACAAAGGAGGAAAGAACATACAATGGAGTAAAGGCAGCCTCTTTAACAAATGGTGTTGGGAAAATTGGACATCTACCTGCAAAAAAATGAAACTAGACCATCAACTTACACCATTCACAAAAACAAACTCAAAATGGATAAAAGACTTAAATGTAAGCCATGAAACCATAAGCATCTTAGAAGAAAACATAGGCAGCAAGCTCTCCGACATCTGTAGCAGCAGTATATTTGCCGATTTATCTCCACGGGCAAATGAAATAAAAGACAAGATAAACAAATGGGACTATATCAAACTAAAATGTTTTTGCACAGCTAAAGACAATAAGAACAGAATAAAAAGACAAACCACACAATGGGAGAACATATTCGACAGCACATCTGATAAAGGGTTAATAACCAAAATTTATAAAGAACTTATAAAACTCAACACCAGGAAGACAAACAACCCAATCAAAAACGGGCAAAAGAAATGAATAGAAATTTCTCCAAAGAGGACATACAGATGGCCAATAGGCATATGAAAAAATGCTCAACATCACTAATCATTAGAGAAATGCAAATTAAAACCACAATGAGATATCACCTCACACCAGTCAGAATGGCACTCATCAGCAAAACAACACAGAATAAGTGCTGGCGAGGATGTGGAGAAAAGGGAACCCTTCTGCACTGCTGGTGGGAATGCAGACTGGTGCAGCCACTGTGGAAAACAGTTTGGAGATTCCTCAGAAAATTAAAAATCGAACTGCCTTTTGACCCAGTTATCTCACTTATAGGAATATACCCTAAGAACACCATAGCACTGTTCGAAAAGAAGAAATGCGTCCCCATGTTCGTGGCAGCATTGTGTCCGTCAGAAGTCCAGTGGATTAAAAAGCAATGGTACATATATACTATGGAATACTACTCAGCCATAAGAAATGATGACATCGGATCATTTATAACAAAATGGATGTACCTTGATAACATTATACGGAGTGAAATAAGTAAATCAGAAAAAAAGAAAAACTGAGAACAACATGATTTCATACATAGGTGGGACATACAGTGAGAATATGAGACATGGACAAGAGAGTGGTGGTTACGGGATGGAGGGAGGGAGGGAAGAGTGGGATAGGGAGGAGGGGAGGGACACAGGGAAAATCAGATAGAAGGTGACAGAGGACAATTTGACTTTTGGTGATGGGTATGCAACACAATTGAATGATAAGATAATCTGGAGATGTTTTCATTGTACATATGTACCCTGATTTATTGGTGTCACCCCATTAGAATTAATAATAATAAAATATATATATATATATAAAAAAGATTTTAGGTTTTCATCTTATTGTAAAATTTTCAACATTTAGTTTAACATTACGAAGTAGAATGTCTTCTTGGGCATTAACTTTGTGAAACATAATAATTTACATAAAGCAGTAAATACACTAATACACTAAAAGATATGATTGCATCAGAATTTGTCTACAATTTCAAAATAGAACATATTAAAACACTTATTTTAATCATAAAATTTGTGCAAAACTTATTTAAATTTTATTCAGGCAAAAATTTGCGTTATGTAGCTCTTGTGTTTGTGTACTTGTTGAGGACAATCTCATTTGATTCTGCAGCAGTAGTCTGCCATCATATTTCTGTCTCATCGCCCCTGATAATGTTCTTCCATAGTCTTCAGATCTTGATGAAAGCGTTCTCCCTGCTCATCACTAACAGCTCCAAGATTTTTGGGAAACTTATCAAGGTGACTGTTCAGGAAATGAATTTTAATGCTCATGTTACATCCAATGTTGCAGAAAGCCAACAGCATCCTTTGAACCAGAAGTTCATAGTTTTCTGCTTTTTTGTTGCCAAGGAAGTTCTTTCTTCCTTGTAACTGCCACAAAAGACTGCCATGCTGCTTTCTCCTCCTTATTCATCTTCCTGGCAAATTCTTTGTCACATATGAGGTTTTGAATTTGAGATCCATCTAATACACCTGCTTTTATCTTCTCAAAAAACAAGACAGAAAAAGCAGAAATAACATGTTGAAAGCATTCACTTTCTCTATTCAAAGCCTGAACAAACTGCTTCATTAAGCCAAGTTTGATGTGAAGTGGGGAAATAAATGATCCTGTCTCGATTAACTACAGGTTCATTCACAGTATTTTGCATCCCTACTTCCAGAGCTTCATGTTTCGACCACTCCTTCTGTGTCCACTGTTTCTTCCAAGCTAGGCTGTCCCACAAACACAGAAAGCAAGGATACTTTGTGAAACCTCTCTGTTGTCCTAGCAGGAAACTGACCATTTTAAGATCCACACAAATGATCCAGTTATGCTCCTCATACTTCAGAAAGTCAAGGAAAATTTTTATGTCATTATAATCTTCTCGCAGGTGAGTTGAATAACCAATTGGAACCACTGCATAAATATGAGCATTGTGTAGGAGAACACATTTCAGACTCCATTTAGAGCTGTCAAGAAATAGCTGCCATTCTGTTGGACTGTAAGTGGTAACACCTAGCTGGCTAAGAAGACTACTGATATCATGACAGTAAACAAAGTGTTTGTCTTCGGAAAAAAAGTCCACAAAAATTTGTTCACGCTTCCTGAAATGGAATACTTTAGCTGACTAGTGAAGTACATTCTTTTCTTCAAGCCTGGAAGCTAAGAACACAGCTGCTTTCTTTGATAGGCCCAAATCACTTAACTAAGTCATTCTATTCGGGTTGGCTAAACTGTTGAGGGCTTAATGACTGCTTGGCATCAGAAGACCCTTCAGATTCTACAACCATTTCCTCATGCATCTTATCAAAATACACTTGATCACCATGTTCACTTTCTTCGTCCTTAGAAGATATAAAACCATTAAAAACTGGAATTGGGAGTGTCTCAGAGTGTGGGATAGGTTGTATTGCTGAAGGAATTTTAGGATATGTGATCATATGCAATTTTTTCTTCCTGATGCCCTTTGTATGGAACAGACAGATATAATAGTCACTGCTGTGGTCCTTAGGTTCACGCCAAACCATGGGAATACGAAAAGGCATTTTTTGCATTTTCCTTTTGTCCAGTTATGAAGCATTTCCTCACAATTATGACACACAATATGAGGAGCCCAATTCTTCTCTTGATCGCCAAGGGGAACTTGAAAATAGGCAATACAGTTTGTCTATAAAGTCATGGTGCACTTTTGACCAGTCACAGGAAAGCAACAAAAGACAATATAAATGTGAAATCTGCACCAATAATCATGCTGCCAGATGATCCTCAGTTTCTGTAGGATCATCTGGCAGCATGTGCGCATGTGCAGATGATAACATAACACCACGTATATAGCGGAGCAGCCCACGGCTATGACAGTTGAGATGTGGACGATACAAAGGAAAGTTACCTAAGGGGATAGCTACCTAAGGAGCCCTAAAAATCTGTGCGTGCATGTGCTCAACAATTACACCTAAGCAAGACTACAGTTCATAAGGTGTTAAAGAAACGTCTTTGTTTTACGGGGTACAAATTGCAGCTGTTGCACGCTATCAAACCGGCAGGTAGACCCACACGATGCGCGTTTGCTACAGATATGCTTCATGAGATCGACGATGATGCAAGATTTTGCAGAAGATTGTGTTTAGCGATGAGGCGACCTTCCATATCTGTGGACGTGTTCATCGCTATAATGTCCGAATATGGACTGCTGAACATCCTCATGCCTACATTGAGTACGAATGTAACACCCCTAAAGTGAACGTGTGGTGTGGCCTGATGCATGATAAGGTGATAGGCCCATTTTTTTTTGCAGAGCAGTCTGTGATGGCAAACACCTATCTTGACATGTTGGAATTGTATGCAGTGCCACAATTTCCAGAAGGTGTCATCTTTCAACAGGATGACGCTTCTCCACACTACGCCACCATTGTTCGTGAGTTTCTGGATAAAACATTCCCCCGACAGTAGATAGGCAGGGGTTCTGTCAAACAATGGCCACCACGATCCCCAGATCTGACACCCTTAGACTTTTCCTTTTGGAATTATGTAAAGCAACATGTGTACATTGAACGTATCAACGACATTAATCACTTAAAACAGAGAATCGCAGACATTATTCACTCTGTTATACCAGACGTCCTTATCGTTTGGATGTGTGTAGGGCAACAAATGGAGCCCACATCGAACTGCACTGAATAAGTATGAAACTGGGAGAGTTTTCCTTTTATTTGGTGCAGATTTCACATTTCTGTCATCTTTTGTTGCTTTCCGGTGACCAGTCAAAAGTGCACCATGACTTTACAGACACACTGTATATGCACATATCACAAATGATGAAATATTGCACCTTTGATGTTGAAGTGTGTAACAGCCACATATATAACAGAACGTGTCAGGACTTTTCTTACATTTACACCTACTCGAAGAAGCCATGATTCAATCTTAAAACAAAATAAGAGGGTGTTCTTATTATATAATAATTTTTTACATTTAAAAACAACTACAATTATGTAAAAGTGATGTTTGTAAAACATTAATTGCCCTGTGGTTATGTTCAATCCAAGAGTTGTTGCCCTTTAACTCCAATTTAAAAACCAATGCATGCCATTAACTGTAACAAAAATAAATTAAAATTGCATAAAACTAGAGCAGTGGTTCTAACCTGGGTTCTGTCAAACCCTAGGGGTTCGATGAGTCGTTCTCAGGGGTTCGGAGAAGCCTCTGCCACAGAGGTCAGAATAAAGTAATACCGTAATTTGTTGTGAGTTTATGCACTTTGTTGGTTTTGTTCTTTGAGCAAGGTGATGTTCATGCATGGCTCATTTTGTGCACCAGTAAAAAAACATATACCTATGTCTTGAATTTGGAAAAAAAATCATATTTTATTTATCACTAAAGAAGGGTTCAGTGAATGCGCATATGAAACTGGTGGGTTTGGTACCTCAAAAAAGCTTAAGAACCACTGAACTAGAGCATGCACCAAAAAACGGATTTCAGATTTGGTATCAGCAGTGCAGAAATATATAGATAAAGTTCTAAAACCGTATGCAACAGAAAATGAAAAAAAATTGTTCTCCAGTGTTATTTTTAAATTTTTTTCATTGATTTCAGTGAGAAAGAGAGAGAAAGGAGAATGAGAGAAAAATAAAAGCTTCAACATGTTGTTCTACTTAGTTGTTCCATTTAGTTGTGTACTCATTGATTGCTACTTATAGGTTCCCTGACTTGGGGTTGAACCGGCAACCTCTGGCATACCCAGGTTGACACTTTATTCACTGAACCATCTGGCCAGGGCCAAATCATGGTTTTATTAATATCTGTACTCAAAACCTTGGAAGTTTCTCCAGTCCTTTTTATTTCATAATTTAACATTTGGCCACCTTCTGACTATCTTAAGTCATAGAATTTCTTCAGAGGCATGTGGCTAATCTTTCTGGGTTGTGTTGATTTTCAGAGGGTTCTTTTAGGCCTATGTAGTAGTCAATGGGAGAGAGCACGCCTTTCTAGTGTTTTCTGAAGTATTCTGCTAAGTGTTTAAACAAAGTGCCTTGCCATGGAGAAAGCAGCCAGTTACCTATCAAGAGAAAAAGACAGGTGCCATATCCAAGAATGCTGGAGGACCAGACCTGCCACCACTATACTCCTGGCTTTTGGATTTTTTCCTGTTGATTACCTTTTAAAAAGCTGATGCTCTGAGAGGAAGAGTGAGATTTTAATTCCCACTGAACATGTTAATAACTTGTGCTATTCATTTTCTCTCCACAGGAACCGTGAGAACAGTAGACATATCTAGCACATTAGAAGACCCTGGAAGGGGAGGTGAAAGTTCTGAAGACAAATACAAATTCCAAATGTGATTTTGGACTTGGTTTTCACATGGTATTAATACAGTTAGACTCCTCCGTCAGAAATTTCTGTTCCTATCATTGTCTATGTGGACAGAATGGGGAGGCTTGCTGGGAAGACTGCCAGGTGACCTATGCCACTGTCTTTGTACCGAGAACGAAAGGCAGCTGCACTTGACAGGCCAAATGGCAGCTTCTTGTCTTTGCTTATTGGACAGGAAGTTTCAGACCCATTTCTATGGGATAAGGAAGGACAGCTGGGAGTTCTCATCCTTCAATGCTCAAGAGCTGACCATTCCTTTCTAGTGGACAGAGGCAAAGCGCAAACATTAACTCCAGTCAATGATGTTCAACTCAGTCTTGAGGTGAGTGGGAAGGAGCTGCAGCAGGATTCCAGAATGACAGAGTAATTCTGTCCTTTCCCCATACTACAATCCTCCCCTCGTTTCTGTTTAGACTCCATGGTGAGTGAGGTACATAGTTCTGAGTTTAACACCCTGAGAGACACAAACAATACTGTATTTACCTCTTCATTTCCTCCAGTTTCCTGCCATGACAAGTATTCCCCAGGAAAAAGGTATGAGCTTCCTCCCAGGACTTGTCACAATGTAAGTTCAGAATATTCATTAATAAAGGACTCAGATGCATCCCACAGAGGAGAGCTTTCCAGGAAACTAAAACTCTGTGACAGGTGTATAGGAGCGAACAAACTTTTAGGAAACCTCACCAAAGACTCTCGCATACATGGAACAAAGAGAGCTTCAGTGAGGTTCAAATTCAAACTCAATTCACAAAGAATCCAGCATCCTCGTGTATACAGGTTTCTTTCCTAAAAACAAATAACTAACAGCCTGTGTCAGTTATGGGCTCATTCAGAACGTCTTTCCACTAAAAGCACATAACAGAGTCCTTCTCGTGTACGTGATGCTTGTGAGGTGGCACAGAAAGGACGCACAGGGCGCCCTCTGGTGGTCAGGGAATCACAAAGGTGCAGGAGCTTCAGCAGCATGGCTCTGCTTGCTCCAGGCCCCCTGTGTGTTTGGGGAGGAGGATGGCGAACTGCAAAGTTGCTTCTTTGTCCAATTAGAGCTCTCCAGTGGTGGTTGAGGAGAGAGGAGCAGCACATGCCACCTGTCTCTGCCAAATAATAATTCTCCTTGTAGAATATTGAAGATGCTGTACTCACTGTCAGGGAAATTAGGCTATTTAGTATCATTTGGTTTTATTCTTATCTCCACACAAAGAGCACTTCTTAAAGGCAGTTCCATGGTCCATCACCAAAATTAGCCATTTGCATCTGCATATCTTTCTGGGTCCTTGAAGTCTGAACTCACACATCACCTTCTTCTGGAACCCTTCTCTGTCCCTGAAAGGACTCTGTTAGTCCTTTCCACATTGTATGGGTGTTGACTATTTCCTCTCTGTCCATCTCACTAGACTTTGAGACTCCTGGGAGCCATGGATATATCTTGATTCCTATTAGATTTTTGGTGCCTGTCCTTAGAAGATGCTTGGTAAGTACTTATGGATTGAAATAATAATGAATACATTAATAAAATAAGTAAGGGAATGGGGGAGGAGGGGATGCACTAGGGGTGACACTAGAATCTATGTAAACACAATAAATTAAAATCAATAAAAATAAATAAAATAAGTAAGGGATATACTATACTTCTAGCAGTAGCAGGGAAAAAGGTGGAAAGTCTAAAGTAATCAATCATATTTTAAATAAATTATTTACATGAGATCCAAATGTATGTTACCTCCAAGAAATCATGTCTGCATTCGCTTGAGTCCTCGAGGCTGAATGAATGAAAGAAGAGGGAAATAGTGTGGTTCTGTGGGGCCCTGAGAGTAACAACACAATCCATGTTATCATCATAAGTGTCAGGCCAGCCAGGACTCTTCAGATTGCCGAACGCCTTGTTATAGTTTCTGTTGCAGTCTTAGAGGGGATAAAAAAATAACAATTAATGTATGTGCCCCCAACAGTTAGTGTTCTTTCAATCTGACAGGAATAATTAATTGGAAAGTGATGAAATTTAAACACATGAGAAAAAAGCTAACCTAGCCTCTGCATGTACCTTTGAGTTGACTGAGGTCCCTGGAAGTGACGTCAAAGTACATGGGGAATACAGTGAGGGCAGTGACTTGTTAGCAGGAAACACCCCCATGGCAAGTGTGCAATCTGAGCATTTGCCTTTGAAGGTGACTTTTCTAGAGCTGTGCTTTTTCTGATCACATTGAGATGAGATTGGCTAACATTTAGACTTTTCAGGAACAAAGTCTGTACCTTCAAGACAGAGTGTTGTAGGAAGATTTCCTTTTAAATAAATCCTTTGATAAATTATTTGTTCTGATAAAACTGGCAAATTGTAGTTTTCAACCATTTTGGTAAAAACACTGAGGGTATTTTTATTTGTTTGCTTTAATCAAAGGCAGTGTTAGTTTTAGTCAAGCTCAAAATGAACATTAAATAAAGTGCTCTCTGGAAATTAACTTCTCAGTTTTAGGAGTCATTCTTTTCAAAGCTTCTTGGTTTTGACAAAATAATTCCTTAGGATACATTGGCTTCTATATATGTTCAAGTGGATAATTAATAAAACAACTGGCATAATTTTAAATTATGTAACTACATAAACTTTGACAAATATGCAGGTATTCTAAGCATTTTAACCCTTTGAGTAGTGAGTTTTTTCATGCTTGCTGACCGCCAGGAGTGTTATTTTTCAAAAAATGAAATTAGTTACAGTTACAGTTTTATTAACTTAAAATCATGTTTGTTTGATAACCAACTTATGGAAACAAGAAGAACATACATTTGCCTTTTTATTTATGTTGCCTCACACATTTTTAAAATAAAACAATTGCGCCCTGGATGGTGAGGAGGCACGAGGACGTACATGAATGTTTGTACTGCTTGAAGGGTTTAATTAGTGTCATATTCACTCTATCTCTTCGGAAACCAGCTTCAATAATTTGCTAAACTGGGCTCGGTTTCTAGAGAAGAGTCTTTCTCATATGGGTGTGGCTTACGTTAACAAACTCTAATTTATTCACAAAAGTCCATTCTAGTGATAATTGTAATGCTGGTAGATTCTCTGTAAAAAAAAAATAAAATTCCAGGGCTCACCTGCAATTTGATAGGTAAAGCCCACTCTGGAGTTCTCGTTAAAAACTTCGGATTTGAAAATGACAACTGCAGTGTTCATAGAAGAATAAAACGTTGGTACAGCTGAAGTATTTCTGCCACAGAAGTGAATACTTGGATTTCCATTACTCTGAAATGAAGTAGAAGCCAAATCACATTAGATTTTGCTTCAAAAGAGAGTAAGCCATAGCAGAAATTAAGTGCATATAAAAATATGCTCAAATCTTCAGCCATGGAAACTAGTTATAGTGTTTGAAGCACTGGCAGTAGGACTGACATTGGCCTTGAAATCCACAATTGTCTCACATTCTTGAGGTACAGGAAGTGGCAGGTCAAGTTCATGCTGAAACCAGCGGACAGAGACTAGCCTCCTGAAAACAAGCCCCTTCTCCTCTCTTCAGAGCTAAGATCTGTGCCCTTTCTATGAACACATTGGTGTCCAAGTTCACTACAGTCCTTCTACTGGGGTTTTTTATAAACTGGAACTTGCTAAGATTGATCCAGCACTGCTCCTAGCCTTTGCTACCCCTTAGCAAATCTTTTGTACTGCTATAAACCCCATAGAGCTACCGGGACCTGTAATGAGGTCACTGTTTCCCCTTTGTAACACTTGGCAGCCCTCATCGCCTCGCAAGAGGATAGAATAAATGCAGTCTAACACGCATCAATCCTTGCATAAATACAACTGTGTCAAAGTTGGGACATCTGCTGCATCTCACACAGGCCTGCCTCTAATATCTGTAGTTCTTGGGCATCTATAGAAAAGTCCACTTCCACCGTGCTGCAAACTCCTATTACTGACCTGTGCTTCTATGCCACGCACTCTCCTGCTGTTCATCCTTTCCTGTTCTATTCTCTGAACTTTAACTGCATTGTCCACTCCTGTATACATCCTTAGCCTTTCCACTTTGTGGCCTTCAGTGGAACCTGGGTCTCCAGCAGCCTGCTGGTGGAAGCCATTCTTTCCCCGCACCCCACAGTTCATTGAGTGGGTATGGGATGAGGAAAGATAGGGATTCCAAGGTTGCTCAGTGCAGCATGTGTCCTTGCATCAAAGCTAGTTCTCCTTTGAGAATCTCTACATCTGGCAAAGATACTCTCTGGCCCTTCTCATCATTCTCACTTACTTTTTTCCCAGTTAATCTCCTTCCTTAATTAAAGACTTGTGGTGCTTTAGCTCAGAGTAATTTTATGAGCCGTTGGAGGTTTCAGTGCTCTTACAAAGAACACATTACACATCCTAATTTGCATTCCTTAATACCAGTGACTTCCATCTCTGCTCACGTGCTTCCCCCAGTGCCAGTGACCCAGTCAGATCTTTCTGCTGCCTGCAATGCCTCCACCACACAGTTCATTCATGATCTTCCAATTACCTGTATATCTTTTCTTCTTACTCTTGGACACCTTGACAGTTCTAGTTTCTCTCAGTTATCAATTTCTTTTCTTTTCTCCCTTCCTATTCAGGCTGAAACCCTCTGTTCATTCATTTACTCATTCATTGGAAGGACATTATTGATTCATGACAAATATTAGGTCTTATTTGAGGCCAGTCTAGCTTCCACAGTGATACAGGGTTGTCTGGTGCCTCTAAGTATCAGGTCCGCCCAAGATGGATTTGTGAAGCTGTGGAAAACTGAAAGAGCTTTAACCAAGAATTCTGTTGCACTTAGCTCTAAGTCCTTCCAGGGGGGGGGGTACCATTGAGGTATGTAAATAGTATTCTGAAAACCAATGGAATGATGACAATCCAGCATCGTGACCACTATGGGAGCATAGGGTGTACCTCAGTGTATCTGCTTTGTGATAATTCAGCAAATCTGATGTCTCCTCAGCAACCACTTCTCAAACCTCTCTCCTCACTCCTCATTGGAGTCAGTCAAACTCTATTTTTCTACCTCCACCAAGATACATGTGCTAGACAGGGGACCCCAGATATAGGAGGAGGAGGACTTGAAAACTGACAAAGTGGTAGACTAGATTTTCTACAGTTGCCAGCCAGCACGTGGGGTTTGAAAATGAGACTCCTAAAATGAACTTGGGTAGATTAACTGACCTCCTCAAACCACAGAGAGATGATCCAGTTACTCCCATGTGTTCCCCCAGGCAGCCAGCCTCGGTCCATGACTCCTCACTTTACATATGCTCCATGGATAATCTCATTACTCCTATTATTTTAACTACAGACTCATATGATGACGACAACCAAATCTTCAGGCCTTCTATCACTGCTACACTTTTATGTCCAACTGTCTTCTTAATGTCTTATCCCATGCACAATTCAGACTCATCATTTTTTTAAACCAAAAATTTTTTCCCCATTCTCTTTCTCTCTTACACTACCATAAATATATAGTTCCACTTGACTGGGGCCTAATTTCCTTTCAAGTGATTTCCTCTGTATTCTACAATGACCCCTTCCATTCTGCACAGATTCCACTAACTATACAAGTGTTTCTCCAAGCATGGCTCATGGAGCACCAGCAGCAGAACACTAGAGATACGCATAAAAATTCAAAGTAGGCCTTTGCCGGTTGGCTCAGTGGTAGAGCGTTGGCCTTGCGTGTTGAAGTCCGAGGTTCAATTCCTGGCCAGGGCACACAGGAGAAGTGCCCATCTGCTTCTTTACCCTTTCCTCTCTCCTTTCTTTCTATCTCTTTCTTCCCCACCTGCAGCCAGGGCTCCACTGGAGCAAGTTGGCCTGGCGGCTGAGGATGGCTCCACTGCCTCCATCTCAGGTGCTAGAATGGCTCTGGTTGCAATGGAGCAATACCCCAGATTGGCAGAGCATCGCCACCTGGTGGGTATGCCAGGTGGATCCTGGTGGGGCACATGTAGGAGTCTGTCTCTTTGCCTCCCTGCTTCTCACTTCAGATAAAAGTACAAAAAAAACAAAAATCAAAGTAATGGGTTTTATGTGGGGGAACCAGTCTCTGAGGGAGGGGATGCACTTGTATCAAGACACCTAGATGTTTTTTAGGTACATGAAAGTTTGAGAGTTCCTGACCTAAGGACCAAGTTCAAATTTCTTAGCACCTTAAAAAAAGGGTTTGTTATAGCTGAAAAATACAATAAGCTAGAAATAACTTTGACAATTTATTTTATTATGCCCTTATTTCTTCAAGTGTTTTGCAACTACTGGTCAAAAAAAGGTCACCAGATGTGATTGATTGTCATTCAAAGTATAATTATTACCTCTAGTGCATCCTTCAACTCTAAGTAATTCTGGTGGCAGTCCTGTGAGTGCAGCAGTAATGTCCACACAGTTATCTCGACCTGCTGATGCAGAGGAGAGTCAAAGACCCAAGTACAGGTGGTTAATGGGACGTCATCTTCATTTGATGAACTGGGTGATGAAATATTTTGTGGGGTCCAAGTTGCATTATATGTGCCTCCACAAGTGACTGAAATGGGAAAAAAGAACAACTTTTAAGGCATTTTACTCACATCTTATCACACATACAATATTTAAAATTCTGCCTTCTCTACCTTTCTAGTCCAAAGGACCTATATTTACATCACTCTATGAAGAATTTAGAATATATATTCTTGACTAAGAATTGTACCAAAAAACACAGAGTAATTAACATGGTATTTAATAATTGACTTTGAACTTAGATGATAATTAACATTGAGTTTAGATATAAGTGTGACATTATTTATAGTATATAAGTACACGTATTTCATAATATATAAAAATGTCTCAATTTACTCACTGTTGATGAAGGTATATGTAGCATTAAATCCTTCCCTTTCTATAGTTAAGTCACTGACAAATTGAACTGTCAGGAAGTTACCAGAAGAGACGAAGGGAGCAGGTACAATGGAACCACAAAATGTTCCAGCCAACTTGGCATTTTCACTGTCCCCATCATATAACTGAAAGGAAAATAGTCCATTAGTTCTTCATTATTCACAAAGAAGTTGCAAATTTCACACTAAAATGAATGTGAAGTCCCAATAAGTCATGATTAAGAATCTTACATTGATGTTCTTAGAGCTAGTTATAGTTTAGGAACAGATAGCTAGTAAATTGATTATAATCATAATATAATAAGTTTCAGTAAAAACATGCCTAAAAATTTTCTAGCGTTAGCTGGGTTGCTCAGTGGTAGCTCAGTGGGTAAGAGCATCATTCCAGTATGCCAAGGTTGCGGGCTAGATCCCCAGTCAGGGCACATATAAGAATGAACCAATGAATGCATGGATGGTTGGAGCAACAAATCAATGTCTCCCCTCCTCCTTTCCTCTCTCTCTAAAATCAATTAGTAAAATGTTTTCTATTGTGAAAGGAACATATGAGTTAAAAACTAATGTGTCATCACAGTTGGCAAACCCATCTTTATCCTCACATCATTCTCACTGCCATGTTGGTCCGACCCTTGCCTGGGTGCTCACCGCAGCCTCCCAGCTCCCACTCTTGTCCTCCTTTAGCTTGTCTTCAATATGTTAGCCATTGGATACAGTTAAAATGCAAGCTGAGTCAGGTCACCACTCTGCTAAGCACCCTCCTCACTGCTTGCCATCCACTTAATATAAAAACCAAGCCAATAATGTAGCTTCAAAGGCTTAATAAAATCTGCTCTCCACTCCCCCCTCAACCTTTTTTGTTTTGTTTTGTTTTGTTTTCCTTTTTATTGTGTTTATTGGGCATGACACTGATTAGCAAAATTATTCAAGTTTCAGGTGCACAATTCTGCAACACATCCTCTGTACACCGTATTGGGCGTTCACTCCCATCAAGTTAAGATTCCATCCATTACTATTTATCCTTCCATACCATACCCTCTTCCACTTACCCTTACCATCCCTCTCCATGGCAATCACCACACTGTTGTCCATGTCCAGGACCTTTTCTATTCTTTTTTTTTTTTTTTGCTAATCAAAAGAAACTCTCCACCCTCCCCAGCTGCCCCACTCCCACCCCTGCCCAGGCACCAACAGTTGCCAGCCTGCTTTCTATCTATGAGTCTGTCTCTATTTTGCTTATTAGTTCATTTTGTCCACTGGACTCCACCCCTGATATTTTCAGTCTGATATCTCACTGTCTCTCCTTTATTTCTCTCTGTTCCGTGAGCAGATCAGGCAGAGTGCTGCTTCATGGCTGTTGTGTTTGTTGTTCCTTTTGCCCGGAACACTCTTCTTCCTATAGAATAACCACATGGTTTGTTCCCTTTCACTCATTCAGGTCTTCACTCAAATGTCACTGATCCTGTAAGACCATCTCTGACCAGCCTATTTAAAATGCAAACTTTCCCATCACTCTCTTCTTTCCTGCGTTATGCTTTCTTTAGCGCATGTGTTACCTCTGTGTACTGCATGTATTACTTATGTTATTGTCTTCTGTTCCAAAGGAGGTACAGGCCCATGAAGGCACAGATTGATGTTTGCTCTGTGCATCGCATGTCCATTTTTAGAAGAGTGTCTGCCACAAGAGGGGCACTCAATAGATAGCTAATAAGTGAATAAGGGCTTTGATTCCTCTCTTCCAACACCCACCTCCCACAACCCTGTCCTCTCCCAGTCTTCTTTATATCAATAAACTCCCTAGCCTAAAACTTCAGTCATCTTCGATTCCTGTCCCTCTCCCTTTGCCTGACATCTATTCCACTCTCCTTTCAAAATCTACCCCAGAGGGCTCCCTCTCCACTGCCACCATCATGCTTTACCTTCATTCTCGAAACATCTTCCTGACAGATGTGCTTCCACAGAACAGCCAAAGTATTCTCCACTGAGCTGTCTAAGTGTTTGCAAACTTAAGTCAGATCAGGTTCTTACTCTGCCTAAAGTATTCCAGTTGATTCCCATTTTACTTAATGTAAAAACCCAAAGTTTTCATGGGAGTTTGCAGGTCCCTTCCTGGTCTGGCCTGGGCCTGCTTGCAGCCCCCTCCCTATTTCCTGTGTCAATCCTCCATCCCAGGAAGAGCCCCTGCCAGGCCCCTGGCCTCTGCACTCGCTGTTCTGTCAGAAGCATTCTCAGCTTCTGGACAGACCACACTCACATGATCTCAGCTCGAATGTCTTTTTTTTTTCTGAAGTGAGAAGCGGGAAGGCAGACAGGCAGACTCCTCCATGTGCCCGACTGGGATTTACCTGGCAAACCCACCAGAGGGCGACGCTCTGCCCATCTGGGGTGTTGCCCCATTGCAACCAGAGCCATTCTAGCACCTGAGGCAGAGGCCATGGAGCCATCCTCCATGCCCAGAACAACTTTGCCCCAATAGAGCCTTGGCAGCAGGAAGGGAAGAGAAAGATAGTGAGAAAGGAGAGGGGGAAGGGTAGAGAAGCAGATGGTCATGTCTCCTGCATGCCCTGGCTGGGAATCAAACCCAGGATTTCCACATGCCGGGCTGACACTCTACCATTGAGCCAACGGGCCAGGGTCAAAAGTCACTTCTTGAGAGAAGACAACCTTTTCTAATGTGACCCTCCCCAAATATCTTCCAGTTCTATTTTTTTCTTTTTTCTTTTTCTAATACTAATTTTATTATAGAATTTATAAGATTTTAGAGCTGGGTAATCTATTTTCTTATTCTAATAAAAATCATTATATTTGGTGCTTATTTCTTTTTTCTGGTCTCCGTTTCAACAAGTAAATGCTACTGGTGGAAAGACTGATTATTCACTGTGGTATCACCAGCACACAGAACAAGTCATAGCAATAATAGCCTTTAACAGACGCCTGTTGAAATAGTGAGTACTTGGATTTCTGTTAATTAGAAAAGTTTTTTCCGGCTGAGTCATCTTTTCATGATATTTCTAAAATCAGTATGTGCATAGATATAAATATTAAATTTATTAAACTATGGTGTGTTATGAACATGAGAACAGCCATGAACACTGACATTATTATAACATGCCAGGCATATATAAAATGTAAATGATTAATTTCATAATAAAGAGAAGAAAAAATTTACCACTAGATGGCATTGTCTCACCTGCTTAAACAGGATTTTAGTAAAATAGAGCCAGAGAGATTCAAGAGTTGAGTCATCTATCCTCTCATTTTATAAAAGAGCAGTTTGACCAAGTTTTACCTAATGTGCTTTTTCTAATAAGGAAGGTACACCTTTATTATAATCCTCTCTGCCTTTATGAACACATTCTTATCAGCAAGCATTTTTATCTCAGGTATCATGTGCCAGACCTCTGTGCTGGGTCCTATACATACAAGGACGTATAAGGCACTTTCTGTACATTCAAAATACTAATTTGACACTCACAGATTAGTTGGAGAAAGAGATTCATTCATTAAATATGCATGTATATATATCTGTATGTGTATAAATTATATACAAAATAAAGAAAACTCAGTGCTCTAATAAAGGAATTAAATGTAATAGGAGAACCCTGATGATGGAGTCAGAAAAGAACTCACACAGACATTTGAACTGTTTTTTGAAAGCCAGTAGAGACCTGTAGCCCTACAGAAGAGGAAGTACATCCCAACTGTAAAAGGACGGCCCATCTCAACAGCTCTCCACCTTCTGATGTGTCTGGAGATGAGGGTGAGGGGACAGAATCGGGACTGAGAGAGTACACCAGGACAAGACAGAATGCTCATGTATTTTTGCAAAAAAAGTCTGCATCTTCTCCTATAGAAGTTAGAAGATCTAATTTAGATTGTGAATAAATAGCTGGTAAAAGAGATGGAAGGGAATTGCAGAATGTCCAGCTTCAAGGTGGTGTTTGCACTAGTTCATTCACCAACACAAAAAGATTTCTGTTAATTGAGTTGAAATAGACAGGTTGTGGCTTCTGGAAAACTGACATGGGCTCTTCAACTCCTTGTAACCAAAGCCAAGATTTTCTACATCTGTTCTCTCATTTCTTTATGATGCTAAATCTCCACTATGGACTTGTACTGGGTAGCTCAGAGAGTGTAACAGGAGGTCTTCTACACAGTGCTGGAGTTGGGAGTCACACGGACTAGGATACACATGGTGCCCTTGACACCTGCACAGTCACTTACTGCTACTTATTACAGAGTGGACACATATGTTGGCTGTCATAAGTGCTTCAGACACATAACTTAAATTGTGTTCTCAGTCTTATGGATATAGATAAGCTCTGAGAGGAATTTTGTGTTTTATCAGCTGTTAAACTCTTTGATAGTGGAGCATATTAATATCTACTTAAGATCCCGAAGGAATTGCACAAATAATTTAGTGGAAGACAGAATCTGACTACAACTACTACAAGATCCTATACTTCACCCAGTCATTAATCTGAGCAATAGGAGAAAGTGGGGAAGGAAATATTTGAAATTTTATTTCTATGACCTTTAGTGCAAAAAGGCAATAAACTTTGATATTGGACTTCAAATCTTTCCAATTTAACTTCATTTCAGACACTAATTTTATTTTTTAAATTATTTATTTAGAAATAAATGTAATGGGGTGACATTGGTCCTTAAGAATACATAGGTTTCGAGGAGGGAAGATGGTGATGGAGTAGGTGGACGTACCAACTTCCAACTCCCAGAACCAAAGTGGATTATAACTCAATTTTAAGAACCATCATCTGGATAACCCAACTTTGAGCTAAACTAAGTGGACTCTTCAACCAAGGAACACTGCAGAAGCCACACTGAGACTGGTAGGAATAGCGAAAACGCGAAGAGGGCTGCCCAGCTCCCCGGAGCAAACGGCAGCCCGGAGAGACCCGCGTGGTGGGAGGAGAGTTTGGCGGAGAGGGAGGGACCTGGGTCCCAGGAACCAAGCCCCAGCCTGCAGTCCCAGAGCCTAGAAGAGGCGTTTGGACAGTATCGAGCTGTGAAGCAAGTGAGGATACTATTTGTGAAAAAGAGAGAGTTTTCTCAGACCCAAAAATCTTTTTAAAGGGACAGCTCAGAAAGCCTCTCTCACAACCACACACCCGGGGCTCCGGGGAACTGGGACAGAGGAGAGGAACAGAGCAACGGGAACAGAGTGGACTGAAGGCACGGAGACACTCTGAGGGACACCCACCCCGACCCATGGGCTAAGTCACTTCCCTAATCGAAAATGAATATTTCCCCTGGAACTAGCAATACCAGGAAAGGGAGACAGGACACTAGCCAAACAAGCTCTCCCGCGGCAATTAGAGCAGAGCTGCTTAGAGGGAGGGAGCTCCCAGGCCTACAGTGTGGAGACTTAGGGCACTTCTAGCCCCCTGAGGTTGCTGAAGCCTATGGTTGGGACAGGACGCTGAAACGCGGTCCTGTTGGTGTGGGTGGAAGCGCAACCGGTGGGAGCTCAGTCTAGCCTAGCAGGGGCGGAGGGGACGCGCAAAAGCTGTCCGGCAGCTGCGGGCCGCCTGTGACCCCACTTGTGGGGAAAAATACGGGCAGAGATCAGCTCTATGACCCTGCGCTAGCCGGCCCTGACCGCGAGCACGGGGCTAAGACCAGGGACGGGCGATGGGCCCACGGCTGAGCTCACGCTGCCAACCCCACCCAGACGGAGAAACCGCAGTGTGCCATCTGTGTGCCCGAGCGGGCTCCTAAGGCGGGGCGAGGGAGACACTGAGACCAGCAGAAGTTCACGGCTGAGCTCATGCTGCTCGCCCTGCCCGGCCGGAGAAACTGCGGATTACCACCCTACATGCCCGAGCTTGCTCCGAGCTTGGGGGCGGGGTAGGATCCGGAACAACTGGAAGCTAGCAGCTGAGCTCACGCCAGCAAACACGCCCAGCCAAATAATCCCCTGCGCATGAGGACCCTGGCATTGAGGGCGGGGCTAAATTCTAGACGGGCATAAGCTCACAGCTGAGAGCACGTCAAAAGCCCTGCCCAACCCACGAAATGGTGGCGAGCAGGCTCTGACTGAGGGGGCTGGGCGTAAGACTTCCGGAAAAAGGCTGGTTCCACAGCTGAACAAAGGGGCTCACCTCTGCCCTGGGTACTAAGGCTAATGACTTGAGTGACAGCCCCTGCAGCAAAGGAGAGGCAGAAATCACAGCAATAGCTGCAGTGAACCGGCGCTGGCAACGCCCATACCCAACCACCCTAGGCAGCAGCAGAGGGGGTGGCAAGCCTGCAGACAGACCACACCTAGAGAACACAAAGGCAACACATACTGGACTCCAGTGGCCACAACTTGCTTACACTCAGATAAAATGGGCAGGCAGAGGAATGCAAACCAAATGAATCAAGAGAAATCCCCAGAGAAGGACCTGAATGAACCAGATATAACCAAACTATCAGAAGCAGAATTTAGAATAATGATAGTTAGGATGTTCAAAGAAATTAGAGCAACAATGGATAGTCACTATGGGCACCTAAATAAAGAGATAACAAGTATAAAAAATAAAATTGAAATAATAAAAATGAACCAGACAGAAATGACAAATACAGTATCAGAAATGAAGACCACAATGGAAGGAATTAAAAGCAGGATGAATCACGCTGAGGATCGAATCAGCAAGTTAGAGGACAAAATAAACAAAGTTACAGAAGCAGAGAAAAAAAGGAAAAGAGATTCAAAAAATGTGAGGAAATTCTAAGGGAGCTCTGTGACAACATGAAGAGAAACAACATTCGCATCATAGGGGTGCCTGAAGAAGAGGAAAGAGGACAGGAAATGGAAACTGTGTTCAATCAAATCATAGCAGAAAACTTCCCTATATTAAGGCTGGGAAACATTCCACATGTTCAAGAGGCACACAGAACTCCATTAAAGAGAAACCCAAAAAGATCTACACCAAGACACATCATAGTTAAAATACCAAAGCTAATAGATAAAGAAAAAATCTTAAAAGCTGCTAGAGAAAAAATGACTCTCACCTACAAAGGAGCCCCCATAAGGATGACATCGGACTTCTCAACAGAAACACTTGAGGCCAGAAGGGAATGGCAAGATATAATCAAAGTAATGCAGAACAAGAAACTACAACCAAGACTACTCTATCCAGCAAGGCTAACGTTTAAAATTGAAGGAGAAATAAAGAGCTTTCCAGACAAAGAAAACCTCAAGGAATTCATTAAAACCAAACCAATCCTGCAAGAGATTCTAAGGGGCCTAGTGTGAACAGTTCAAAGGGAGGAAAGAATATAGCAGAAAAAACAGCTTTAAAGAATAAAATGGCAATAAACAACTACATATCAATAATAACCTTAAATGTAAATGGATTAAATGATCCAATCAAAAGACATAGGGTAGCAGCGTGGATAAAGAAACAGGACCCATACATATACTGTCTACAAGAGAAAAACCTTAAAACAAAAGATGCACATAAACTGAAGGTAAAAGGGTGGAAAAAAATATTTCATGCAAATGGAAATGAAAAAAAAGCCGGGGTAGCAGTACTTATATCTGACAAAATGGACTTTAAAACAAAGACTGTAGTAAGAGATAAAGAAGGACACTACATAATGATAAAGGGAACAATTCAACAGGAAGATATAACTATTATAAATATCTACGCACCAAATATAGGAGCCCCGACATTCATAAAGCAGACTTTGATGGATATAAAGCGCAAGATTAACAGTAATACTATCATAGTAGGGATTTCAATACCCCACTAACAACACTGGATAGATCCACAAGAAAGAAAATCAATAAAGAAACAACAGACTTAAAGGATACACTAGATCAACTTGATTTAATAGATATATTTAGAACTTTTCACCCTAAAGCAGTAGAATATACATTCTTCTCAAGCGCTCATGGTACGTTTTCTAGGATAGACCACATGTTAGGACACAAAAAAGGCCTCAACAAATTTAAGAAAATTGATATTATATCAAGCATTTTCTCTGATCACAATGCCATGAAACTAGAAATTAACCACAAAAGAAAAACTGAAAAATACTCAAACACTTGGAAACTAAATAGCATGATATTAAATAATGAATGGATTAACATTGAGATCAAAGAAGAAATAAAAAAGTTTCTAGAAACAAATGATAACGAGCATACGTCAACTCAAAATCTATGGGACACAGCAAAAGCAGTTCTGAGAGGGAAGTTTATTGCACTACAGGCATATCATAAGAAGCTAGAAAAAGATCATATAAGCAACTTAACCCTGCAGCTAAAAGAACTAGAAAAACAACAACAAATAAAACCCAAGACAAGTAGAAAAAAGGAAATAATAAAGATCAGAGCAGAAATAAATGACATAGAGGCTAAAGAAACAATACAGAGGATCAATGAAACCAGAAGCTGGTTCCTTGAAAAGGTAAACAAAATTGATGAACCCTTAACTAGACTCACCAAGAAAAAAAGAGAGAGGTCTCAAATAGATAAAATTAGAAAGGACAGTGGAGAAATTACAACTAATACAACAGAGATACAAAGCATTGTAAGAAAATACTATGAAGAACTCTATGCCAAAAAATTAGACAATTTAGATGACATGGACAAATTTCTTGAATCATATAAACTTCCAAAAATCAATCTGGAAGAATCAGAACACCTAAACAGACCAATTACAACAAATGAGATCGAAACAGTTATCAAAAAACTCCCAAAAAAGAAAAGTCCTGGGCCTGATGGCTTCACAAGTGAATTCTATCAAAAATTCAAAGAAGAACTAACTCCTATCCTCCTCAAGCTATTTCAAAAAATTCAACAGGAAGGAAGACTTCCAAACTCCTTTTATGAGGCGAGCATAATTCTGATCCCCAAACCGGGCAAAGACAACACAAAGAAAGAAAATTATAGGCCTATATCCCTGATGAATTTAGACTCTAAAATTCTCAACAAAATATTAGCCAACCGGATCCAGCAATATATGAAAAAAATCATACACCATGATCAAGTGGGATTTATTCTGGAGAGGCAAGGCTGGTTCAATATTCGCAAATCAATCAATGTGATTCATCACATAAACAAAAGGAAGGACAAAAATCACATGATAATTTCAATAGATGCAGAAAAGGCATTTGATAAAATCCAGCACCCATTCATGCTTAAAACTCTCAGTAAAGTGGGAATACAGGGATCATTCCTTAACATGATAAAGGCCATCTACGATAAACCGACAGCAAACATCATACTAAATGGACAAAGATTAAAAGCAATCCCCTTAAGATCAGGAACCAGGCAGGGTTGCCCACTTTCACCACTTTTATTCAACATAGTTCTGGAAGTCCTAGCTACAGCATTCAGACAAAAAGAAGAAATAAAAGGCATCCAAATTTGAAAAGAAGAAGTAAAACTGTCACTATTTGCAGATGATATGATATTTTACATAGAAAACCCTAAAGTCTCAGTTAAAAAACTACTGGACCTTATAAATGAATTCAGCAAGGTGGCAGGATATAAAATTAATACTCAGAAATCAGAGGCATTTCTGTATACAAACAATGAACTGTCAGCAAAAGAAATTAAGGAAACAATCCCCTTCACTATTGCAACCAAAATAATAAAATACCTAGGAGTAAATTTAACCAAGGAGGTTAAGGACTTGTACTCGGAAAATTATAAAACATTGATAAAAGAAATCAAGGGAGATACAAACAAGTGGAAGCATATACCGTGCTCTAGGCTAGGAAGAATAAACATCATTAAAATGTCTATATTACCCAAAGCAATTTATAAATTCAATGCAATACCAATTAAAATACCAATGACATACTTCAAAGATATAGAAAACATATTCCAAAAATTTATATGGAACCAAAAAAGAACACGAATAGCCTCAGCAATCTTAAAAAAAAAAAATAAAGCAGGAGGCATCACTCTTCTGGATATCAAGGTTTACTACAAGGCCATTATACTCAAGACAGCCTGGTACTGGCATAAGAACAGGCACAGTGATCAATGGAACAGAACAGAAAACCCAGAAATAAACCCACACCTTTATGGACAACTGATATTTGACAAAGGAGGAAAGGACATACAATGGAGTAAAGACAGCCTCTTTAACAAATGGTGCTGGGAAAATTGGACATCTACCTGCAAAAAAATGAAACTAGACCATCAACTTACACCATGCACAAAAACAAATTCAAAATGGATAAAAGACTTAAACATAAGCCGTGAAACTATAAGCATCTTAGAAGAAAACATAGGCAGCAAGCTCTCCGACATCTGTAGCAGCAATTTATTTGCCAATTTATCTCCACGGGCAAATGAAATAAAAGGCAAGATAAACAAATGGGACTATATCAAACTAAAAAGCTTTTGCACAGCTGAAGACAATAAGGACAGAATAAAAAGACAAACCACACAATGGGAGAACATATTCGACAGCACGTCTGTTAAGGGGTTAATAACCAAAATTTATAAAGAACTTGTAAAACTCAACACCAGGAAGACAAACAATCCAATCAAAAAATGGGCAAAAGAAATGAATAGAAATTTCTCCAAAGAAGACATACAGATGGCCAAAAGACATATGAAAAAATGCTCAACATCACTAATCATTAGAGAAATGCAAATTAAAACCACAATGAGATATCACCTCACACCAGTCAGAATGGCGCTCATCAGGAAAACAACACAGAACAAGTGCTGGCGAGGATGTGGAGAAAAGGGAACCCTTCTGCACTGCTGGTGGGAATGCAGACTGGTGCAGCCACTGTGGAAAACAGTTTGGAGATTCCTCAAAAAATTAAAAGTCGAACTGCCTTTTGACCCGGCTATCCCACTTTTAGGAATATACCCTAAGAACACCGTAATACTGTTCAAAAAGAAGAAATGCGCCCCCATGTTCGTGGCAGCATTGTTCACGATAGCGAAGATCTGGAAACAGCCCAAGTGTCCATCAGAAGGCGAGTGGATTAAAAAACTTTGGTATATATATATACTATGGAACAATATTCAGCCATAAGAAATGATGACATCGGATCATTTACAACAAAATGGATGTACCTTGATAACATTATACGGAGTGAAATAAGTGAATCAGAAAAAGAAAATCTGAGAACAGCATGATTTCATACATAGGTGGGACATTAAAGTGAGACTATGAGACATGGACAAGAGAGTGGTGGTTACGGGATGGGGGGAGGGAAGGGAGGATGGAATAGGGAGAAGTGGAGGGGTACAGGGAAAACCAGATAGAAGGTGACAGAGGACAATTTGACTTTGGGTAATGGGTATGCAGCACAATTGAATGATAAGATAATCTGGAGATGTTTTCATTGTACATATGTACCCTGATTTATTGATGTCACCCCATTAAAGTTAATAAAAAAAAAAGAATACATAGGTTTCAGGTAAATATTTCTATAGCATTTGAGCTGTTCATTGGGTTATGTGCCCATCACCCAAAATCATTTTTTATCAATGTATATTTAGCCCTTTTTACTCCCCCTCCTCACCCCTCCCTCTGGTAACCATGAATTTTCTTAGAAGTTTATTTTTTAATATTTTACTGGGAAGTTGATAACAAGAAGATTTTTATATTCTTATTTGGTGCATTTCTATAATGCATCTTAGTGTATCTTCACAAATTCTTTTATTTTATTGAGCGCCTCTGTTAAATTTTGTGGGACAACATGCCTGGGCATAATTTGGAATGGGAAAAAGGGCACAATGATTCTTAAGGTTTAGGGCTGAACCCTGATCTATTTTAGAACCTTCTGAGAAAAATGTTATACTAGTCCCTATGGTCTCAGGAAGAGACACAAGAAGCAATGATTAGAATCAGCTCTACAAATGCAGGAATTTTTTAGACTACTACAATTATTATTTTTATCTCAATGTGCTTTTCCAGTACTTGGAATAGTGTATGGGACATAATGAGTGCTCAAACATTTATTGAATGAATGAATAGTAGGTACTGCCTCATAAGGATAAGAACTTGATGCTTTGATAGATTGCTGATATCCCCCAGCCCAAGAGATGGACACCCCCTCTTCAGTGGCTGACCAGACTGAATGGTTAAGCCCAGTGGGTTAAGTTAAATGTTCTCAATGGGACGGTACCGTTCCCTAGAGAGTGTTTTGCAAAAGTGTAAGTGTGTTTTAGGTATGTCCTGCCAGACATTTGAGTATAAAGAACTGTTTGTAATTATTTGATCCCAGAACCTAAACTTATTCAATATATAAACACAAAAATATTTTTGCACAGCTTTAATACTTACCAAATTCTAAGAATGAAATTGCCAAAGGAAGAGTATTTGTAGTTTTCTTTAGAACTGTTTTACTTTAGGCTTCCTACTATTTTAGAAATTTATATTGCAGATGGTGATGCTGCTATTAGAATGTGTTACAAGTACAACCCATCCATATTAATTTAAAGTTATACTTTTACGTTTGCCATGCTTCCACATCATGAGTCTGACTACCTTATCACCTGACTTAGAGTACGTGTGTAAGAGAATCGATATACTGAAATCTGCACTATTTTACAGACTTTCCTTTTATTTCTCCTTTTCATTGTAGTTAGTACATCACATTGATTTTTTTGAAAACATACGTATGTGGGCAGGCTATAGTATAAATGACTTTCACTTTGAATGGTCAAGGAAGTATTACAAAATATTGGCGGGAAAAGTTAGGAAGAAGCCATCTTCCCACTAGTTCCATATTTCCTGGCAGAGACACATCAGCAAGGGCCTCAGTTCTGAGCCCTCTCTGCCATTTCACTTGCTGTTCATCACAGAGGAAAGATTTAAGCAGTTGACAAACTGGTATCAAGAATTTGGCATTCTCTGCATAGCTCACAGCCCCTCCATCCTTCCTTCTCTTTGGTAGCAGCCTCCCACAGGAAGAATGCTTTTGTGATGTTCCTCCAAGCCCAGCTTAGCGATCCCATATAGAAAGACTTTCCTGACCCCAAAATGACGTCAATAATTCTTCTGATCTACTTTTCTATGTTGTTTATATTTATTATTTTGTTATTCTGTATAATAATTTATCTACTTACATGTCATCCTCCTCACTCTACAGCACCTTGAGAGAAACTATATTTTTAACTTTCCATATCTAGTGCAAGGGACAATGCCAGCACATATTGATGCCACATGACTCTTTATGGAATGATGTGATGTTAATTTTAACAGCACCCACTCAGTGAAATACGTAATTCATTATGCATCTTAATAACTTTCCAAATCAATCCTTTAAAAAAATAGTGATACAATTACAATGAATAATGAAATTGGCAAGTTTTCACTTGTATATCTACCTACAGAATTGAAATAAGTTAGTTTTTCTAAAAAATGATTTGATATAATATCTAAAAAGCAATCTAAGAGGAATCAAATGTCCCATTTATCACAGAGAATCTCTTTAATAAATATGTCTCCAGGCTTCACATGCCAAGGACTATTCTTTGATCTACCCATTTAGTGTAGGTTGAAAAAGTTCCCAAGTGAGGAAAATGTTTTTCCAAGAAAGGAGAGTCGATTTGAACAAAATTTCTTTTTTAGTAAAATATTGTATTTTGAAGTTAGAAAATAACTTGTCAATATTGCTATTTTTGTCCTAACATTACTAGTTGTTTTAATGATGTCATCAAATCAGAGTCTCCTACATAGAAACAGATAATTTTTCTTTTTTTTTTTAAGGACAGAGAGAGAGTCAGAAAGGGGTAGATAGGGACAGACAGACAGGAACAGAGAGAGGTGAGAAGCATCAATCATTAGTTTCTTGTTGCCGTTGCGACACCATAGTTGTTCATTGATTGCTTTCTCACATGTGTCTTGACCACGGGCCTTCAGCAGACCGAACAACCCCTTGCTGGAGCCAGTGACCTTGGGTCCAAGCTGGTGAGCTTTAGCTCAAGCCAGATGGGCCCGCGCTCAAGCTGGCAACCTCGGGGTCTCGAACCTGGGTCTTCCGCATCCCAGTCCGATGCTCTATCCACTGCGCCACCATCTGGTCAGGCTAGAAACAAATCTTGAGAATAAATCCTATTTGTCTTCCTAGCAGGACGAAACACAAAACACCCTATATGAACTCAGATTTAAAATAATGTCTATGCAAATCAATTGTTTTTAATATTTAAAAAAAGGAGATTATGCAGCCTCATGCTCATCTGTAAGTTTATAAAGGGAAAAATAAATAAATAAATTTGTTAACAAATTATATGTCAGGCACAGTGCTGTATACTCTAGTATACAGGATCTTTATCCTCAAAACAGCCTTGTAAAGCTGTTTTGGTAAAATTATGTGATTTTTTTTGTTTTGTTTTTTTAATAGATGCAGTGATAAGAATTAGGAAGCCACAAAATTTGTTAGGTGGCAAGGCTGGGTTTGAGTTCATACTATTTGTCTCCAACACTTAGTACCTTTCTGTAAAATTAAGGTTACTCTTGAACACTTGACCAACAGTTTCATTGCTGCTCCCAGCCATTCTGCTGTCATTTTAGAAAGGAAGAATTCAACCTGCACTGACATTTCATGTTATCTCTAGTGTTTCATGAACTCCCTCTGATCCTGCTTCTTTGTTTAAATGGCTGTCATCCAATCTAGTGAGTTTTTCCTTCATCTTATCTTTTCCTGTCCTCTAATTTACAATTGAAAAGTACTGACCACTTATCTTTGGTAAAAGACTCTCCTCTTGACTTCAGTGATACTACACTATTCTTGGTTACTATTTTTTGTTTGGTTTTTCTTTTCTCCATAGCTTGTATTTTTGGTCCTTAGTTCTCTGGCTGCCTCACTGTGAACCTTTTCTAAAATTGAATGGGACCCTGACTTTCTAGCTCCAGACTATTCCTCTAAAAGAAAGCATCATTCACCCTGATTTCAGAAGTGCTCTTTTGCTATGTCCTCTCTGGTCTGTTTCTTGCTGGAGCTCCATTTCATTCTCTACCACAGGCAATGCCTGCCATTAGTCTGCTCTGCTAGGATCCAACCCAAACCAGTCCCTTACGAAAGCATAGTCTCTTCCCAACAGCACTGGCATTCTTCCACTCTCCCAGGCTTGGTGCTTGTCACAGTGAAAAGATGAGACAGTCTATCAGTGTTCAGGTGGGTATTCCACTCATGACTTTTCCAGCCCATCTTAAAGAGAACAATTTCTGTAAAATTCAACATGATTTTGAACTCAAAAGTTTCTCTTGCACCAGGTTTGTCATCTCTACTACCTCTGTACCCTCCTGATGCAACAGAACCTCTTCTTGGGACCCTGACTCCAGACTCTGCCTGTGACAATTCACCCTGAATCCTGATTCCACATTAGACTTCTTAATTCTGCTCTCAACATATCACCTAGTGGAAAACCTTCAATCTCTCTTTATTTTTAACTATATAAAATCTAAATTCATTGGTTTGATTTTGAAGACCCTTTGTATCTATTTTTCCCCTTACACATCTTGTTTCTTGCTACTCTTTAGGAGTATGCTGCTCTAATAAAGCCATTTTTATTTTAAGAACATACACATTTCAATTTCTATGCCTTCTTTAATGTTCACCTTGCCTAGAATGCCTGCTCTCCTGAGTTGAGTAAGTTTTCCTTTGTTCTAAGAAATGTTTCTTATTTAGACCAGACTCTCATGAACTTTTCTTCCTCTTAAACTTGCACATTGCTTCAGTCCTGTGTCCAATGCATGAGTTAGCACTTAAATATTGACTACCCTGATTTTATAGTATTGACTTGCTGTGCCATCCCTTCATTTGGTAATCAGATTTAATCTCATGATCAAAAATATTGCCATGCTCATTCGTTTTCTGAATGTAGTAATACTGGTTGACACTACTTAGAACTTTTCGTTTAGATTTATATAGCCTGAGAGATACAATAATTTAATATTGAAGAGTCTCATTAAACATTGAGAAATCTTTGAATTCATTTTTCATGAGAACTTAGAACTAAGATATTTTTCACATCTGAAATTAATATAATAAGTGAATATATTAACTTTTAAAATAGGTATGTTAAGGGGTGATTATTTATATGAAGAATTTGCCAAAGATCCTTTGAGTGTCTCTTTATACACAAGTTTATTCCACAGATTATCTCCTAATGAGGCATGGATAAACAACAACACTTAGAGCTAATGTTAGAAACAACATAGGGAGATAGTGGAGTAATGGTGGTGTGAGAGATGCTCTTGATCTCTCCCCTCAAAATTTCAACAAACTAAACAGCTATAATGCAGTGAAGAAACCCCAGCTGGGCTTGCAGGTGCACATGAAAAATCCACACACTGAATGGACTAAAGGTGGAACAGGGTTAAAGGGGTGCAGAAGATAAAATGCACTCATGGTTGGCTCTGAAGAGAAGCCTGGAGTGACTGGGTATTTTTTTCCTCTCTGCAAGGATCCTGGAAATGAAGATAGCCCAGAGTGACTGAGTTTTGTCTGCCAGGCACTGTTGAGAGGAGAGGCCTAGAGTGACTAGGCTTCCTTCTGCCAGGAGGAGCAAAGAGATTTAGGGGCAGAGGGGGGAGATCCTAAACTAAAATGGCATCAGAACAAGGGGTCACAGCCAGTGTTCTCACAATCTACCTGCAGCCCATACTTGGTACAGAGACAGAGAAAAACAAAGTGTGGCCCCCCAGCTTCCCAGATCCCATATCCCTCATCTCAAGGTTACAGAGAGTGGCAGAGACAGACTCCATAGTTAATTTTCCAGGGCCTCTCTGTCCCCTGAAGAACAGAGGTGCTGCGTGTCTGGTCCCTTGGTCTGTTGAGACGAGGGAAGGAACGCCAGAAGTGTAAATTTATTATTGCTAAAGCCATAAAGCCCTTAAAATGCACCCCACTCACCTAAATGACTGTGGCCCCAGCTACATCATTACAACAACAATATCGCAGCAGAAAAAAATTCAGTAATTTCAAAGAGCTAAAATTTATCATATAGCAATGCCTACTGGAAAAAAACAGCAACCTCTCAAACTAAAATTCATTTTTTCTTTTTTCCCTTTTTTCTCTTTTTCTCCTTTGACTATTATTTTCTTTAATTTTTATATTATTTATTATTATTTTGGGGGGTGTTTTGTTTGTGTTTGATTATATTTTTTGGTTTTCACTCTTAATTTTTATGGTTTTTCTTTTTTACTGGTCATTTTTAAAATGTTTTTGGTATTTTATCAATTTTTATTTTTCATTTTTAAAGTTGTTTTTTGATAAAGTTCTTAATACTACCATTCTCAAATGCCATCAAGGAATAAGAAATTGAATACCATAGCTACACAAGGCAGAGATGTAGTTCAGAAAGAAAATTAAATATCTCCAGAAAAAATCTTAATCATATGGAAACCTTGAAGTTAAACAATAGAGAACTCAAAATTGAAGTTCTGAAAATATTCAATGAAATGTGGGAAACACCATAAGCAACTTACTAAGCTCAGAAAATGAAATGACTACCTCACCAAGGAGATTGAAACTTTAAAAACAGAGATGAAGAACTCAATACATGAATGGAAAATTGAGGCAGCAAGTTTAGCTAATAGAATAGGCCAGAGAGAGGAAATAATCAGTGACATCAAAGACAGGCAACTACAGAGAAAGAAGAGGAGAGAGACTCATGAATTTAAAAAAAGAGAGAGAGAGCTCTACAAGAATTGTCTGACTATATCAGAAAGAGCAATATAGAAATAATGGGTATATCAGAAGAAGAAGAGGGGGAGAAGAGAATGGAGAGCCTATTCAAAGAAATAATTGATGAGAACTTACTAAGCCATTAGAAAGAGTTAGAGCTTCAAATCTTAAGAAGCAAACAGTGCTGAGTTACCTCAACCCAAACAAACCTTCTCCAAGGCACATAGAAATAAAACTGTCAAAAATCAATGACAAAAAAAGCATCCTTCAGGCAGCTAGGGAAAAGAAGAACATAACATATAAAGGAAGGCCCATTACATTATCACCAAACATTTCAGCAGAAACTCTACAAGCCAGAAGAGAGTAGACCCAAACACTCAAAAGTACTGAAAGAGAGGAATTCCCAGCCAAGAATATTATATCCATCAAAGTTATCCTTCAAATATTAAAAAGAAATGAAAACTTTTCAGACATACAGAAACTGAAGAAATTTATCACCAGAAAATGCCCACTGTAGGAAATACTCAAGGGGGTTATTTGACCAGATACAAAGAACAAAACAAATAAAAACTACAAGTAAAATCTCCAACAAGGTCACAATAAAAACAAGGATAATGTATTACAACAATAACACAAAAGGAGATATGATAAAGATTACCAGTAGTAAAGAAGGATGGAGTGCAGAAGCAACCATTAGACAAAGGACTCTTGTACATATGACAATTTTTTCTTAATAACCTAATGGTAACCATCCACGAAAAAGTCACTACTGAAACACATAGCTTACAAAAAGAAGAAACAGGGGGAAAGAGTATGAAATACCATCAAACAAAATCAACTGAAAAACACAAAAGAGAAGAACAAAAGGAGACAAAGAGCTACCAGAAAACAAAACATAAAATGGCTATAGGAAATCCTCAAGCATCTATAATTACTCTAAATGTAAATGGACTTAACTCACCAATAAAGAGGCACAAAGTTGCAGATTAAATCAAAAAGGAAAACTTACTATACACTGCATTTAAGAGGCACATCTAAGCTGCAAGGACAAAAGTAGACTCACAGTTAAAGGTTGGAAAACATTTCTCTAAGCAAATAATACCCAAAGAAAAGCAAGTGTAGCCATTCTTATATCTGACAATGCTGACTTCAAGACAACAAAGGTAATAAGAGACAAAGATGGATATTTCATAATGATAAAGTGGACATTATATCAAGAAGACATAATACTTCTTAATATATATGTGCCAAACCAGTGAGCACCAAAATATGACATCTAATAACTGATCTAAAAATAGAAGCAGACAAAAACACAGCCATACTTAGAGATTTCAACACACCATTGACGAATTTAGATAGATCATTCAAACAGAAAATCAATAAAGAAATAGTCTTAAATGTTACACTAGATCAAATGGACATAATAGACATTTATAGAACATTTCATCTCAGAACATCAGATTACACATTATTTCTACTGAAAAACTATTAAAAACAATGAACCAATACAGTGAAGTCACAGGATACAAAATCAATGTACAAAAGTCTATTGCTTTCCTATATGCCAATGATGAAACTTCAGAAAGTGAATTCAGAAAAACAATTTCTTTTACAATTGCAACAACAAAATAAAGTACCTAGGAATAAACTTAACAAAGGATGTGAAGGACCTATACACTGAAAACTATAAAACACTATTGAAAGAAATTGAAAAAGATACAATGAAATGGAAAAATATTCCATTTTCATGGATTGGAAGAATTAACATAGTGAAAATGGCCATATTACCCAAAGCAATATACAAATTTAATGTAATTCCCATCAAAATCTCAATGTCATTTTTCAAAGAAATAGAACAAAAAAATCACCAGGTTTGTATGGGTCCTAAGGACCCCTAATAGCCAAGGAAGTCCTGAGAGAAAAGAATGGGGCCAAAGTTATTACACTACCTTTCAAATTATACTACAGAGCCATGGTAATCAAAACAGCATGGTATTGGCAGAAAAACAGACATACGGACCAATGAAACAGAACTGAGAGCCCAGAAATAAAATCACATATATATGGACAAATAATCTTTGACAAAGGAGCCAAAAACACACAAGAGAGAAAAGAAAGCCTCTTCAATAAATGGTGCTGAGAAAATTGGAAAGCCACATGTAAAAAAATGAAAGTTAATTGCAGTTTGTCTCCCTGCATAAAAATTAATTCAAAATGGATCAAAGACCTAAATATAAAATCTGAAACAATAAATTACACAGAAAAACTATGGACTTTGGTCATAGAAACAATTTATAAATTAATTTGACCCCAAAGGCAAAGGAAGTAAAGGCAAAATGAATGAATGGAACTACATCAAACTGAAAAGCTTCTGCATGGCAAAAGAAACTGATAACAAAACAAATAAATAGTCAACCAAATGGGAGATGATATTTTCAAACAACAGCTCTGATAAGGGGTTAATATCCAAAATATATAAAGAACTCACAAAGCTCAGCAACAAACAAGCAAGCAATCCAATTAAAAGATGGGGAAAGGACCACAACAGACACTTCTCCCAAAAAGAAATACAAATGGCCAACAGATATATGAAAAGATGCTCATCTTCACTAGCTATTCGAGAAATGCAAATCAAAACTACAACGAGATACCACCTCACACCTGTTAGATTGGCTATTATCAACATGACAGGTAATAACAAGTGTTAGAGAGGCTGTGGAAAAAAGGAACCCTCATTCACTGTTCATGGTAATGTAAACTAGCACAACCATTGTGGAACACAGTATGGTGGTTCCTCAAAAAATTAAGAATAGAGAATTATCATGTGACCCAGCAATGTCTCTACTGAGTATCTACCAGAAAAAACTTGAAAACATTGGTACACATAGACACATGCAACCCCACATTCATCACAGCATAATTCACTGTGACAAAGACACAGAAACAACCAAAGTGTCCTTCAATAGAGTATTGGATAAAGAAGATGTGATACATACATACAATGGAATACTGCTCAGCCATAAGAAATGATGATATACTGCCATTTACAACAAATAACATGGATGGACCTTGAGAACATTATACTGAGTGAAATAAGTAAATTAGGAAAAACTAAGAACTATATGATTTCATACATATGTGGGATATAAAACTGAGACTTATAGACATCGATAAAAGTAAAATATGGTAGTTACCAGGGAAGGAGGATGTGGGGGAGGGTATAGGGGGAAGGGAGTGAAAAGGGACAAATATAAGGTGACAGAAAATGATTTGACTTTGGGTGATGGGTATACAACATAAACTACAGTTCAAATACTTTAGAAATGTTTAGGTGAAACCTATATACTCTATCAATCAATGTCACCCTGTTAAATTTAATTTTCTAAAAAACAAAAGAAAAAAAGAACAACACTAACTTTGAGTCATCTATATTAAAGATTAATTTGATTTGAAGATAGAGCATCTGTAATATTATACATTATATTATTGAAGGAGAGGTCATTTTAAAAATTAGTCGTACAATTTTCAAAATTCTTGTATGGAGTAAAGTGGAATACAGCATATGAACAGCTGGGTTAAAACACTCTGCTAAGATATATAAGAGCCTTACCTTTATGTAATCATAAATGCATCTTTGCAAAGTGGATGCTGACTCCAGAGCAAATGTATTGAAGGTGAGTTTAATTTGTTTGTTTACCGGTGCAGTTATGAACCACATGCAGTTTAAATACTTGTCATATCTTCCATTTGAATCAGAATCAGGAGACACAAAGGTGTCATCTGAGCCTGTGAGATAGCCACCACATCCTTGTTGAGGACCTGTGTTAAAACAAAGACATCACTAAGCAGACCAAAGGTAAAAGATTATCTCCAATTCTACATGGTGGTCTTTAAAACTCATGTGGTTTATTTATATTTATATTTTAAAAATATTTTATTTATTGATTTTAGAGAGAAGAAAGAAAGAGAGAGGTAGGTGATGGCAGAAGGAGTGGGAAGCATCAACTGATAGTTGCTTCTCATATGTGCCTTGACTGAGCAAGCTCAGGGTTTTGAACCGGCAAGCTCAACATTCCGGGTCAACACTCTATCCACGGAGCCACTCATGCTGTTATCATTTTCTCTGACACTTTTGTAAACACTATCAGGTTGTGCACTGAGCTTCAGTGGGCTTATGTAGGTGTTGTTGCTGCTTGCCTTAACTTCATTACCTATTTCCTCTGCACTCCTCTCACCCACCCCTCAGTCCCTTTCTTCTCATTCCCATGTAGTCGCTTAGGAAAGCAGGGAGCTAGCTTTGGTTCTATGTGCACTTTTAGACCTGATGATGGGATGCATTAAAGCTTTTTCTAGCATCGAAACATCCAATTTTATAGAAAAGAGTGTTTTGTATACTAAAACTAGAAAAATGTGAGACTGTTTCACTTTTACATGTTTTTATGGACACAATACAATTGAAAACAGAATTTGTGAAGAATTTACCCAACATGCCAAAGAAATAAGCTCCCAACAAAACTTTTATTTAAATAATCTGTCAAAAAGAGACCAAGAGGCACTGAATGCTACAACACACTTTATATTAAACCACACTCTATATTTTCTAAAAAAGATAGGAAAGCTAACAAAGAAGACCTTTATTGAAGAAACAAATCTACTTTGAAATTCAGAATAAAAAGAGATAAAAAATACCCTAGAGATGATTAAATGGTCTACCGTGAAATAAAATATGGAAAATCCTCAGAACATTGGATTTAGTTTCATCTACTCCATAGTCTGAGCCAAAACCTTAGAAATGATGCAAGGACATAAAGAGAAGAAAAACTGGACAATTTCAAAAGCAAAGAGTGAAAATGAATTAAGCTCAAAATAGCCGAAAGAGGACTAGGGATTAAATAGGTGCTCCAAGTAATGTCCATAAAGTTGCATTCTTCACATATAGATCATTATTACTACTTTCAAAGTTAAATTTCACTGATATTGGCTTTCACCTATTTCTCTCATTCTATTTATTTAGCTGTGAACAGTTGAAAGGTTGCTTTCAACTCGAGGGGGCGCTAAGACTTTGGACTTAGAGCTTGGCAGGAAATATGCTCAATGGCAGCCCTCTCCAGATGTAAAGGGTATGCATGTGCAGTGTTTTTCCAGATAGATGCATTATTTAGCAGGTCAGACTGCCTTGTCCATAGCTTCTAAGTCAGGTCAAACTATAGATTATTTGCACAGACATTTCCTGAACCCGAAATGCTTCCGAAGCTCGAGCGTCTGATATTTCCATATATGGTATCAAGGACAAAATTATTCTGAAACTTAAGCAATGAACAGTGCTACACCATATAACTCTATTAATTCTTCTCATATTGAACAAGCTTGCAAACTAAAAAAAATAATTGAGGTTTGCATAGGTTTTAGTTCGGTATCAGTTGATTGTTACTTAAAAAAACCACTTAAGCTTATTGGCATGCATAACATAATGACTAAGGGTATTCATGAATTGATAAATTTATTTATTCAATACATATTTAATATATTTAATTTTCAAGGAAATATATTAAGTATTGAGGTGGGAAGAAGATGAATAGCAGTCCCACAGCAATGATAAGACAGATAAATAATGAGAGTACAATTTAGAAACTGATGGGTGTTCAAAAAGAGGCAGGAAAGTCTTGTGAGTTTTACAAGAAGAGGGAAATATTTTTTATGCTATAAGGATCTAAACTGTTCAAGGAAGAGATGACATTGGATCTTGAAGGATATATAGGACAATATTATGTGGAAAGGGGGTTGGTACTGGCAATTCTGGGATGGCAGGACCTCAGGAAATTATGTAATATATGTAGGAAAACATAATTCTGTTTGTGAAAACAACAGAGAACATGATGACAGTACAATAGAGTACAAAAGAAAATAATGAGAAGATTGGAAAACAGGATGTTCTGTTCTATAGGGGGCCTCAAATGTCCAAGTATAGGATTTGACCTTTAGGCTTTATTCTGTGGGAAGTAGGGTCCACTTGAAAGCTTTTTGATCAGAGCCAGGAAAATGGTGCTGCTTGGTTTTATTCTATTAATACATCCGCTCAGGAAACTAAATGCTATTTTTAAAAATTCAAGCTATATTTTTTATCACTACTTGGTTGTTAATTATTACTAATAAGTTAATAAGGACAGAATGATAACTATATTTAGGCACAGTAAGTGCCATTAAACACACTTATATTACCATACTACGTTGACTACTACTATTACTATTAATATAATAAGACAGAAACACCCTTACTCCAGGGAAGCCCAGAGCAAGAATCCATAAACTCTTGGCATGTATAGGCATAGATTGAGTGGTAAATCAGAAGATTTTTAATTCTTCAGTTCCTCTCTTGGCAGTGTCCTAGAATGGATAGAGGATATTTTTCTGTTGAGTTGATGTCAGGCTTGGCCATATAACTTGCTTTAGATGTTGGGATATCAGTGGACATGAAGTGGAAAGAGGCTTTAAATGGGCATGTGCTTTTTGCTTGGCCTTTTGTACTTTTCTGAGTCATTCAGAGCTCGTGCCCTGGTTAACTGCTGGTGAAAGAGAAAGTGGATGTGGAACACATCTAAAGCTTGCCTGGAGTACAGGGCCAAGCACGATTAACCTGCAGCCTGGAACAGAGGCTGGCAAACCTGGCTGCAGAACTGTGAGTGATAAAGATAAGTGCTCTAAGGATAAACCACTAAAATTTAGATGGTTTGTTATACACCCTTATTGTGGCAAGAGCTGACTAATAAATAGCTTGTTTGATTTATCAAACTGTAACAAAGCACATGATTAATTCTTAAAATATAAACACAAAATAAAGAAAATGAAAGACTAACATTATCACAGATAATCTGTTCCAAAATAGTCAAATAATTAAGAAAATAAAACATTGTATGAGTAAATTATATAATTCATATTAATATATGAATATAAGTAAATATAATATTAGTGAATAGTCAGATGATTCAAGTAAATGTATGAGTAACATATGAGTAAAGTGACATATGAGTAAACACATTTTGGTGTTTGTGGGGTACAGGAAATTATTATAATTGCTCTGATTCCCCAACTCTTTTATTACAGTTTACATTCAATATTATTCTATATGTTTCCTCATGTTTATATTTAAACACAGTACAAATACTCTGTGATTTTGCTCCTCTGAGATAAATGTCAATATAAGCATGTGTCTGGGGGAAATATAAAGATGAATAGTAACAAAACAAGGGTTATTCACCAAAAAGTATTATTGTCACATCACACTTTCTATAATCAACAATAGCTGCATAGACGGGAAGGACTCTGACTATGAAACAGGTTTATACATAAGATAACAATATTTATTTACTGTATTTATATTTAAAAATATTTTTTTAAAGCTAGTATAAGACCTTAACCTTGACATGCGGTTTAGCATCATGAATCCGTGATCTTCTTGTTACTACACATTTTCTACCATCTAGCAAACTCTTACCCATCAGCACCTCCTTCATCACTCAGCTGCGCCAGTAGCACTGGGTGATGTCACTCTAACCCTCCTCCCCAGATTGGAAACATCCCGACAAAAGAATTATATTTTTGGAGAAAGAAAATGTTTGGCTACAAAAATATTGGAAATATAAACCCATAGTAAGCAGTGAGATCTGGGTTTTGATCTACTTAATTAAAAATCAGTAACTGAATCCTAAATTACTTTCCTCCATTTATTAAACTTCAGCATGAAGCTCAAGCCAGGACAAATCTGATAAAGTAAGAAAGAGCTCTATTATCAAAGCAAATCATCTTGAAGGTTTGTGGAGTTAGATGCATTTCTAAATAGTTATCTTGAGAATTGACATTTTTGTGGCTGACATTACATGTGGTTGATATTTTATTGAGGTCTTCTGGATATCTTTATCCATCGCCAGACTACTGCTACGTGGACAAACCATGGATGGCTGGTACACTTATGATCAAGTCCGGTTTGACTCCAGGCATTTCCCAGTTCCCCAGTGAACCAGCTGCAGCTTTAGGCTGTAGTTGAAGGAAGCTCAGTGATGCACAGGAAGCAGGACATAAAAGCATTTAAAGCTGTTACCTTAGGGAAATAGGGTGAACCAAGAGGGCTTATAATTTTCGAAGCTGCAGTATGAAACAGCCTTAAAGCAGTAGACTTATTTTAAATATTCAACTAGGTTCCAGAGGAACCTCTTTTGTCTTTTTCTCTAAAAGTAAGTTGAATTCATTATTCTCCTCCCTATCATGTATAAACTTTTAGGTATTATATTTATGCTATTATAACACAGGTTGTAGGGGTTTTCTTCCTACTTGCTGTTTTTACTTAATGTCACTCGATTTGACTTATTTGAGATATCCTAATTTGAAACTCCATCTAATTTTTCTCAGAATGCATATATACTCTGGTAATAATTGGGAAGCATGAAACTAAAATACTAAAAGAAAGGTAATTTACTAAAAATCGTAATTTCAGGAGCTAATCAGCATCTAAAGCCACTAGGAAAAGTGCAGTGCAATACATAAAGAACTTCAGATAATGATAATTTTTAATCTTTTAATTATTTTGCATTACTTACGTATTATTGAAAACACTATAGTTATGTATCATAAGTTGAAGGGCATTTCATTAGAATCATTCTTGCCAACTTTGAAATTTCATAAATGATGTACTAAGCAAATGATATTATCGTACCAATTGATACAGAAAAGAATTTGATTAGATCCAACACACATTCATGATAAAAAACACTCAGCAAACCAGGACTAAAAGGAATTTTCCCAACTTGATAAAGAGTATCTACAAAAATTTCACAGCTGACATGATACTGGTGAAAAACTAAATGCTTTTCTTTCAAGATTAGAAACAAAGCAAGAATATATTTTTCTCATCACTCTTATTTAACATAGTATTGGAAATTCTTGTCAATGTCATAGGCAAGGAAAACAATATTAACCCTGGAAATGAAAAAGTGAAATTGCTACTATTTGCAGATGTAAGAATCCTAAGGAATCTGGACAAAAATTCCTAGAACACTTATTGTGAGTTCAGCCAAAATTCTGGGTATAAGAATGATACAGGAAGATTAATCACACACACACACACACACACACACACACACACACACACTACCAATAAACATGTGGAAATCAAAATTAAAAACTCAATTGCTCCATAGAAAATGTTATACTTAGGTATACACAATGAAACACATAGAATCTGTGTGCTAAGAATTACAAAATGATAAAAGAAATCAAAGATCTAAATAAATGCAGAGGCATATATGTTCACAGATTGAAAGACCCAATATACTAAGGATGATAATTTTTCTCAACTTGATGCTTAGGTATAACACAACTCTTATCAAAACTCCAGCAAAAATTTTCTGTCAACATAAAAAATTTATATAAAGATTACATGGAAAGGCATAGGTCATTGAATAGCTAAAACAACTTTGACAATGAAGAATAAAGTAGGAGGGATCACTCCATCTGATTCCAGAGGCAAAAAAGTTAGCTTCAACCTAAACCTCAGACATTAAACAAATTACTTTAGCATAGACCATAGACATAAAATGAAAATAGGAAACAATGAAACTTTTATACAAAATCAGAGCAGACAATCTTTCATACCTCAAGATAGGCAGAGTTCTTAGCATTGACACCAAAAGCATAACATATAAAAGAAAAAATTAATAAATTGGGCTTTATCAAAATTGAAAACTTTTGTGCTAAGAAAGGCCCTGTTAAGATAAACTATGGATTGGGAGAAAATATTTGTAAACCATATAGGACTACTATTTCAGAATATATAAAGAATTCTCAAACCTAATAGTGAAAAACAAATAGTCCAGTTAGAAATAGGCACACACACACACACACACAAACAAAAAGACCAGAGAGAGGGAGAAAATATCTCATAGACATGGACAGCAGTGTGGTGACTGCTGCAGGAGGTCTGGTAGAGGAAGGTGGACTAGGGAATGAGGGGGATAAATGTGATGGACGGAGACTTGACTTGGGGCGGTGAACACACAATGTGGTGCACAGATGATGTGTTATAGAATTGTGCACTTGAAATCTGTATAATTTTGTTAAACAGTGTCACTCCAATAAATTCAATAAAAAGGGAAAAAATAAATAATTTTATTTTTATTTTGGTAACTTTCAGGTCATTTTGAAGTGATTTTATTAGTATATCCTAAATCCTAGTTTAAGAAACACACAGATACACATATACACGCATCCTGTCATCCACAAAGACATAGCACGCACGCACGCGCACACACACACATACACACAAATATACCAAAAGATGTGAAAATACATATGACAAAAATACACATGAAAATTGTTCACCATTAAGGAATTGCAAATTAAAACCACGTTATCACCTGACCAGGTGGTGGTGCAGTGGATAGTGTCGGACTGGGATGCAGAGGACCCAGGTTCAAAACCCCGTGGTCACTAGCTTGAGCATTGGCTCATCTGGTTTGAAAAAGGCTCACCAGCTTGAGTCCAAGGTCGCTGGCTTGAGCAAGGGGTCACTCGGTCTGCTGTAGCTCCCCCAGTTAAGGGACATATGAGAAAGCAATCAATGAACAATATGCCGCAACAAAGAATTGATGCTTCTCTTCTCTCTCTCTCTCTTCCTGTCTGTCTGTCCTTATCAGTCCCTCTTTCTGTCTCTCACTGTCTCTGTCACACACAAAAAGATCACATTATCTTTAATCTGGTAATCCTGGTTAAAACAGTGACTCACACACAAACACACACATGCACAGAGTGATAGTTCATTGTAGAATAATGGGATGATGCACTTTACAATGGGATGATGGGAATTGGGGGCTCTGAAGTACAGATAGCACAGAAAGTATTCTTCAGTGACTTTTTAACCAAAATGATAGAATCCAGATGGCAATGGAATAGTATCTTAAAGTGATGAATAAAATAAATGCCAAATTATAATTTTATATTAGAAAAATATGTCCCATAACATTTAAGAGAAAATAAAGTCTTTTTCAGAAAAAATAAAACCAAGAATAGTTTTTACCAGAATTTTTGCAATAAATCAAAAATCACCAAATGGAGTTCTTCTAAAAGAAAGAAATTGATCCCATATGGAAGCATAGAAATTCAGAAAGAAAAAACAGTGGCAAGTTATATAATTACTTATTGCATAAAACAATGAAAATGATTTATCACTTAAAATATATGTATAATTAATATAATTAACATTAATAGCACAAAGACGGGAAGTGGAAAATTAATTTAAAAGTTTTAAGCCTTGTTCTTAACATGAAATATAATAGTAAAAGGACTACTTTTAGTTAGATTCTAATGATTCAAGAGTAAATATTGTGACTTAGTGGATAGAGTGTCCTCCCAGTGTATGGATGTCCTGAGTTTGATTTCCAGTCAGAGCACACAGGAGAAGCTTCTCACTCCTTTTCTCTCCCCGTTCTCTTCCTCTTCCCCTCCCACTGCCAGTGGCTTTGTTGGTCAGAGTGCATCAGCCTCAGGAACTAAAAATAGCTTGGTTGATATGAACATTGGCCCTAGATGGGGATTGCCAGGTGAATCCCAGTCAGGGCGTATGCGGGAGTCTGTCTCACTACCTCCCCTCCTCTCACTTAAAAAATAAAAAGACAATATATAAGTAATAATTCTTTAAAAAGAGTAATAAAAACCGATCAATTTAAAAAGGCAAGAAAGCATAGCTAAAAAAATACCTAAGAACAGGTGGGTAAAAAAGGATCCAAATAATACAATGGTCTGTTTAAATCCAATAATGTTTGTAATTTTATCCAATATAAACATATTAAAATTTCCATTTCAAAGATAATTCAAAACAAAATCCAAATACATTCTTTGATACAGTGAAAGGTTGAAAGTAAAGAGGTTTAAACAATATACCATGCAAACATGAATGGAGAGAAAGCTAGGGATGCTACATCAAAGAAAGTGCACAGGCAGGAAGCATTATAATAAGGATACTGCAAAATGATACAAGTCAGTTCACTGAGCACATCTAATACTTTTAAATGTGAATGTGCCATGTAAAAAAAGGACCAAATTCTAGCCCCAACCTTACTCCTGAACTTCTAATTCTCATATCTGACTACCTACTGAACATTAGCTGAGTACCTTAAAGGCACTAAATTCTCTATAGCCAAACAAAAATTTTTATTTCTCTTACAAAACCTAGTCCTCTTCTAGTAATTTCATTTTTGGTAATGCCAGCACAAAATATTATCCAGAAACCTTAGGATCATCATTTTTGCTGTTTCCTCACTAGTTAGTCAAATGCTATTGTGTCCTGTTGATTCTACATCTTAAATATTTCTCCTTTCAACCCCTTCACTTCCACATTGCCACTGACCTCATCATCCCCTGCTTTAACTATTGCAATACTTCCTAATTTTTTCCTGCCTAACATTGCTGCCCCTTCCAAACATCATCCTCAAATATACAAAAATGTGCTTTCTAAACCAAATCAAACTAGGTCATGGTACTCTCCCGCTCAAAGCAATCACTGATTCCCCGTTGCGCATGAGACAGCCTTCCACATCTAGCCCACTTCTCTCTCCTGCTTTAACTTCTATTGTCACCTACGTTATACCACAAAGCATCACCAAACAATGTGCAGGTCAGTCTGTAGCCTCTGAACCACATGTATCTGTGATTTTGTACTTGCCTTGTTGTCCCCATAGAATATCTGTTGCCCAGTGGATGCATTCTTGCCCTTTCGAGTGTTATATTCCTAATAATTACACTATTATTTGGGGTTCTTTCTGTAACAATCCTGTGTCCTCTTCACTATGTACCAAAGTATCTCAGATCCTTTCTTCTCTGCATCCATTGTCCTTTGGACCTACTTTTGTCAAAAAACCTTCACCACAGTAAATTTACAGTTATTTTCTGATGCTTCTACTTAAGTAAATTTCTCGAGAATAGGTAAAAGTTTATTGCCTGCATAATAAGTAGCTGATGAATATTATTGAACAAGCAATGAAGAAATAAATAGAAAATATAAATAGTTCTTATTAAAAGGCTCTTTGTTTCCTAGTCTACTTTTATAAGGGGAATTTTTTAAGTGAAATATGTTTCTTGACATACAAAGTTGTTATATTCTAAACATTATGTGTGTGTGCATGTATATGAATGTGAATATATATATGTATGTATATATGTACATATAATATATATAAGTTTTTTAAACAAACAACTTTTTGGTTCAATGTATTAACCTGTTTTTAAAGCTAATTTAGTTGACTTCAGTGGCATATTTGATTGTGAAAAAACAATTAGCAGGACAACAATAAAAAATGTCACTAAAAGATTTAAAATGCTGTCTAAGGGGTAGGTTTTTAGTAGAAAAATGCTTCTTCAGCTAAAATTTTGCGATGATAAATGGTGTTAGGTTTGTTACTTAAAAAAATTTAATCTCTGAGTATGAGATTTTGGCAGGCAGAGCACATTTAATAATTTGTGAAATTCAGGACACATTAGTGTGCAGCAATACTATTTTAAAAAATAAAACTCTATTTACTCAACATTGCCAAATATAAAATCAAGTTATCAAAAATTTGAAAATGTTCTGTTTAGAGAAATCAGGATAAATAGCAATGTGCCACTTAGTAGTCATATAATAGGTCACAATAAAAAGGATGTGAAATTCATAAAATCAGACTAAGCATCCAATAGCTTTTTAATAATAATTAAAACAAGGAGGGACCTGACTGGGTAGTTGGTTAGACTTTAGAGCGTCATCTGAATATACGAAGGTTGTGGGTTTGATTCGCAGTCAGGGCACATACAAGAGTCAACCAATGAATGCATAAATAAGTAAAGCAGGACTTATTTTATTATTCTTGTTGCTATATTAGATTGTGCATGATACTATTGACATTTTAACTTTCACTACTCTGGTGAAAGTATTATTTAGTTGACACAGGGATTATTTTCTCAATTCTGCTCAAGACTTGCAAAGGAGCCTCAGTAAGTCACTTAATTTGTTTGTGACTTAATTTCCCAATTTGCAAATTAAACTATATGATAAGAATACTAATCAAGGTTACATCATAAAAATAAATTACCAAATTCCTTCATTTTATTAGTATCCTGTGGTAAGGAATTTTACTAAGTTGGAGGCCATAATTTGGGACTAAAGTTCTTTTATACAGAGATTCATTATTTTTATATTCAAATTCTACTATAATTTACATAATTGTATTAATTCTTTGCAAAGCCAGTAAGACATATGTGACATTTGTCTCTCAGTCAGAAAGATAATTGGCCTTTACTGTATATATAATATATATCATAAATCATATATTATTCATGCATTATATGTACATAATATATATGCATAAATATTACATATATAAATATAATACTATTTGTAAATATAAACATTTATAATATAAATACTAGCATATTTAAATATCCTCTATATTATAAAATATTTTATTTTATGTAAGTATATCATGTAAGGTTTATATTACAAATATAAGGTAACATATAAATTATATTGTATAATTAATTTATATAATGTAAACATAATACATAACTATAATATAAAATTATAGTACACTGTAAAATTATAAATATAATTACACTACATTATAGTTATAAATAGTATATTTTAGTCGAATAGATATTATATCTTTCCTTGTGGGAAGCAGGAAGGAGTGGCTGCTAGAGTAATGTGTAATAATTAGATATAACAGGTATTGCAAAATCCACAATTTGGAACTTGGTACAAATTAGAACACTGCTACTAGAAAGCAGGTAGTGTTAAATGAGAAGATAAAAATAGAGAAAAGTAGCTCTATCCAGCCAAAAGAGTAAGGAAAGAAATGACTTGCCTCTCAGAAAACTCCCCCTGAACCTCCCTTTATCTTTAGGTAAATTACTGATGGCCGCAGAGGTGATTTGGGCCGATTAGGAAACTGATGAATTTGGAAGACAGTATTACCGGGTTCAAAGCTTGGCTTTACCTCTAACGAACCCTTGTACAGCATATAAATTATTTAATCTCCTTACTTTTTATTTCCTCCTTGGTAAAATTGGATAGTCCCTGTCTTGTGGGTAGTTGTGAGGGTTAGATGAAGTAATCTAGGTAAAGCTCCTCGTGTGAGATGCTCGGTGACAAAGGGCCATTATCATTAAGTCCTGGGACTTTGTGTAAGTCTGTTCTTGGGAGTGAGTAGAACATAAAGTTACTACACAGTTAACAGATGTTTTCATAGATCAGGATGAAGAGAAAAACACAGCTTCATAGCCCTATAATAATGTTTTATTTCTAAACAATTGATTTACAGCTAAATAATTCTTTTAAATGCTAATTGCTAAACTATTCTTTTTAATAATTTGTTTGTATGCTACTGAGAATACTATGCCAAACCCAGGCCACTCTGAGTAAGAATAGGGAATCTATGGTTACAAAAAAATTTAACCCAACACGTCCATTTATCAGAAACAAAACTGGGTCATATATATGGGAGGCCTGGTATGGCTGAAGTTATAAAGAATAATTGTTTCCCAGCTCTTGTTTACCTGAATATTTTTTAAAGTGTTATGTTATAATTTACCATTAGCTCACTTTTATCACTTAGCTTGTTCTCCACAATACCATCTGGTTTCATTTTCCAACAACAGTCTCCCCTTCAAGATCTTGTCATTTGGGGAAAGGGTGGGCACAGGCTCCAACACTAGAATATATTTTCAGAAAAACCTTTTCTTTCTTTTTGCTGATCTGGAATTTTACTCCTGCTTACTTGCTTTTGTAAGGTTTTGGTGAACTAAGCATTTGTTAGTTTCTTTATTGTATTTTCACATTCTCAGCTCAGCAAAAACCCTTTTCAGTAAAACACACAAAGGATCAACTGCAGATAACCTTGTCTTTGGCATCAGCTCCCAAGAGAAGTCCAATCACCAGTGAAAGTTACAAGACTTAAAAAGGGCGGAAATAAGCTTAGTCTAGTTTTCTGCAAATGGGTTTACAATTTCAGCTCATCTCATTCTCCGACTTTACCAGAGGGAGCAAATGACACTAAGAGAAGAGACAAATGACACTGCTTTTGAGTAATACCCCCATTACTGCTAAACTCAAAGCTATTTGAGCAGTGACATAAAATTACTCAAGCTGTAATTCAACTATCTTATTGCACTTGTGCTTTTAAAAGCGATACAGTTTGGAAGTTTATATCAGGCTGCTAAGAAGCACGTACAGATATATACATTAATATTTAGGGTCATTGAATATTTTTAAGTGTATTCTTTCATTGTTTTGCTACAGAATTTTTGGAATGCCTCTTACGGTCTGAGTTAACACCAAAATTGCAAACCTTAAATATAACTAGAAGCTAAAGGGAATTTGACATGTTCTTATATTTTTCTCCATTTCTCATGACCATACTTTCCATCACTGGGACCAAAGTCTCCTCATCAGTCTTCTCTGTTTCCCTTTCTGTCTTGTCCTATTTCTTCTGACAAGTAAACTCTTGTTAACTCCCTCAACTTCATCCCTCCACAACACCTGTTTTCCTTTAGCATGTTTGAGAAACATTTCCCAGATGTTAAGGTAGAAAATAAAAATCCAGAGACCAGATATGTGTGACCCAAATATTGAGTCTGATCCTATATTCCTAAATCTCTAAGAATGAAAGTGATCCAATTTACCTTCCCGAGTAATAGCTGAACTATATGAATCATAAGTGCATTTTGAGAGTGAAGCAACTCTAGGTATAATGTGTAATATTTTGAATGTATTATATATAATATAATGTAATTATAATGTAGGCATAATTTATTCACTTGTTCTTTAATTTGTTCATACAGCCAATATTGTTGGAGTGATAATTATGGATTAGGTCTCTGCAAGCCTTAGAATTTAATTGGTATTTAGCTTTTGATTTCAAATTTCAGTTCTAAAATATACTTTAAAGTTTGCCAGTTAGATGTCATTGCAAAATGAGTATGAATCAGAAATCATTGTACCCTGAAGTGGTCCTATTGATCATAATGACCCATCACTCCCTCCCCAACTTTAGAGATAAGGTGGGGTGGGTCGTGGAGCCCTTCAGAAAGCCAGGGCTTCAATATTACTTTCTAATACAAACAGTCTTTCTCTTTGACATGTGCAGTACTTCACAGGAATTACCTACTTCATCCCCATCACATTCTGTAAAGATAAAAAGTGGTAATACTTCCAAATGATTTTTTATAGTAAATAAAATTGAGCTCTGAACTATTATAGGGCTTTTCTAAAGCATCTCACGAAGCAATAATATAATGCTCACAAAAATTAGGGGATATTTCAAAATGAATATGAAGGGATGAAATATCCCTAATTTCTGTGAGCAGTATATAATGAAGCCATTGAGTCTGGCCATCTTCTTTCTGGTCTACAGCTCTTCCCATTTGGGCATGTTCTCATCTGTGACTCATTTTTTGTCCTTATTAAACATGCACTTTGGTATTTTTGCATTTCTTTCATAGCAAAGGTTTGTGAGTCTGACTTAGTGCCACGTGACTCATTCTCTATAGGACAAACACTCTGGATGAAGAAAGATAGACTGTGACCCTCGTCCTCAGCATGTGGGCTATGGGCTCCAGGGGGCCAGGAATGTTAGTCACATGTCCAGAAATTACAGTCTTAGGTGACAAGAATCGCTGGTCACTGATGTCTCCTTGTCCCTAATATTGCCATCTTCTCCAGAGCAATGTCTTGTCCTTCTGAGACATGTTATCTTGAAGGGGTCATGCTTGGCAACTCACTGTCCCAAATGCCTGTGAGCTTCATAACTAAATTGGGCCAAGTTCAGTTTTGACCTGGACATTTTGTCAAAGTGTTATATAATACATTAGTTTAGAACCAAATGCAATAACTTTGTACTACAGAGTAAATAAATGTCTACAAGTTCAGTGTCTAATGTGATGAGCATGTTAGGAATGGACTGACTGAGCAGCCCTCTGCCTTGACACTAGTACAGTAAGAGGATGTGGGGCTGTGCTGGTTTAAAGACACAATCACAGTCTGAAGTGCTACATGGGTGACAGAGGTGAGCAAGGCCATGGACAAAGCATATCCTGGTGGCAAAGGAGGACAGAAACTCAACTACCAGAAGTTAATAAAATAAAGGGGACTTTAAGTGTTGATTCTGCAACTGTGGCACATGCCCACTTCAGTCAAATGCACAGAATTGATGGCTTTGAAACACTATGAGATCACAGACATTGTTGGCAATCAGATGATAGCTATGTACTCTCTGGGGGAAAATGTTCTCAGATTTGCAGATAATCTCAGGGTTTCATAGATCCCCAAGGCTCAGTATGATCACTTTACCGGTTATCAGTCATTTGGGATCAATTATTCATGTTGTGTGAAGTGCAGGGGGAATGGGGAAGGCAGATTTCCATTAGCTAGAAATCAGCTCCTGTGAAGTACCTGCTTTGCTTTCCTGCCCTGGTATCTGACTATGTGGGCCCTTAACAACTGCAGTTCCGTGAAAGAATGAGACCCACTTTTACCATTATCTAGTAATTAACAACAAACTAGGGGATATTTCCCCAAAATGTGTGCAGGCACATTAAAAATACAAATATAACACATGCACAAGGAGATGTTTACCTAATAATTACATAATTATGTGAGCTGCTCTTTACTGATTTCTTAAAAATTAAAGTGGATGTGTATAAAGTACAGCCAAGTGTGTAATCTAAATAGTAAAACTCTAGTGTTTTAATCAAGATAAACTGAGCTGAGATGTTGCATACTAAAATGAGCCCTTCTGCACATTAATTATTTACTGTGGAGATATTGTTTTTCAGGATGAACTGACAGCATTGGAAACAAAAATCCACTGCTCGGGCCACAGAGTGGCTTTCCTCTCTTTATAGGAAACACAAGGGAGTTTAAATGGATGAGATGGATGTGCATCCTATCAGTCACAGCAAAATCTTTTTATCCAGATCTGTAACCAAAAGATTATAAAAGATAGATAGAATTCGATCTCTTCTCATTTTTCCTTCTCTTTCTTCACCACAAACAAAATAAGATTAAAGTTATGCAGCATGATTAACTAATTCATATATATGGTCTTGAAAGCTTTGTGACACCACACAAATTCAAAATTATAACACTTAGGTTTTCAGTAAAAATATTATCACTGAAAACGACATAGAATTACCGAAGTATTTTCAAGTGGCGGATGGTGTGTAAAGAGAAAGAAGAGGTAAAAGTCATCACTATGAAACGTGCTAGCACAGTGTGGGTGAGGAATGAAACCCCATGTCTGCGCTCTACACTGGCACCTTTCCTCTAACTGTGACCACAGGAAAAAGTAATTGGCTGGAAGTGTCCAATGCTCATGGATGAACAGAGCCTCTGACAGTGTAAGAATTTTCTTCCCATGCCACTTCAGTGCAGTAAAAACCATAATGAGAAAGAAGTGTCTTCTTTGCAGTCCAGAAAAACATAGTGATTTAAAGAGGCTAGACAACACTGGCTAATTCCCAGTTGCCGATGACAACTATGTGGATACTTTAAGACTACTACAATGGTCATGTGAGAAAATATGAGGGAAAAGGAAAACAGCTCGGAAGCAGGTAATCAGAGCAAATGCAAACATATGCCAATTGACTCTAAAGTCTGTACTAAAGGCATATGAATTCTTTTGCACAAAAATAATTTCCAAGGGAAAATTAATTTTTCTTTCAAAAGAACCTCCTGTTTTGTACACCACTTCACTTAGTCAATGCCATTAAGGCAACACTCACTGTCTGCCCCTGAGACTTGCTTTAACATTATTGTAGATACAGCTAAGTACGGTAGGTAGTAAAGCGATTTTCTTATAGAATTTGTCATGATGTCTATGGCTTATTGTGAAGCCTTCAAAACATAATGTCTAATTGCTTCTCTCAAGGAATATACACATACAGAGACACAAATTATGCCAAATGCAAAGAAGTTTAAGGTAAGCACTGCCTTGAAACAGAGGGATGAAGGTTATCCACAGCATGAGGTAAACGAGAAAGAAAGAGTTTGAACAATAAGCTAAGATTCTGATTAAAGAAAATTTCCCAGGTTCCTCTGAGACTTCACAGAATATGTGATTTGCTTAGTGAGTTCTTCATGTTTAGAACACTAATCACATCTCTTTTCAAATGGAAGAATCTTAACGTTTTCCAGAGTCAAATATAAATTATTTTAGATTGTGCTACTGATGCTGTGAGTGTAGATGAACAGAGGATTGATCACTGTCTTATATAATTGAAAGGTCTTTGTTAATTTTATATAGATAATTATTTCTCACATGCAGTGGGAATTAACTAAAATGATATTTTTTATTTATTCTTATATCAGTGGTTCTTAACCTTTTCTGAGGTACCGAACCCACCAGTTTCATGTGCGCATTCACCGAACCCTTCTTTAGTGGTAAATAAAATATGATTTTTCCAAACTCAAGACATAGGTATATGTTTTTTTACTGGTGCACAAAATGAGCCGTGCATGAACATCACCTTGCTCAAAGAACAAAACCAACAAAGTGCATGAACTCACAACAAATTACGGTATTACTTTATTCTGGCCACCGCGGCAGAGGCTTCTTCGAATCCCTGAGACCGACTCATTGAACCCCTAGGGTTCAATAGAACCCAGGTTAAGAACCACTGCTTACATTTAGCTTTTTCCCTTTTACCGCAAGTTAGGACCCAGATCATTATTTCCAGCTCAAATTGTTTTTCATGCTTCAACTTCCTCCTATATTTCTTTAGATATCTCATAGGTGCTCTAAACTAAATATAGTATTTTTTCCCTAAATCTTGGTCTCCTGTGGCACTGCTACCCAACAAGTTACTCATAAGAAGTCATTGTGCATGTCCTCACAGAATAGACCAAGTTCCAAATGCTGTATTTCCCATGCATTCTACCTTCTGAATACCTTGGCAATTTCTACCCTTTCTTCTATTCCCATTTCTGCTGTGCTAGTTTGGATCTTTGACATTTTCCAACTGGAATTATATGATAATCTTTTTCCTTCACAGTTATAGGGTCCCCTAGACCTTTCTCCACGCTGGTACCACTATGATCTCTCCAAAAGTCATCTGGCCATTCTGTTTCTACTTCAGTTCTTCAAGTCTCTCAACCATTTTAAGGATAAAGTCAACACAGGTGATAGGGCTTCTCTCTTGATCTGACCCTAGCCTGCCTTTAGGTTTAATTTCCACCATTTGCATGGATTATAGCATAAGGTTCAGGTCTCATTTGGGATAATTGCATAGACAGACTTTTCTTTAGTATGCTAGAGAGGTACATTTGTTGAGTGATTTTTCAAAAATCAGAATATATTATTATATGTAATTTTAAAAACCAAAACTTTAGCCCTGGCTGGATAACTTGTTGATTAGAACATCATCCTGAAGTGGCAGAGGTTGGCAGTTCGATCCCTGATCAGGACACTTACAAGAAGAGATGATGTTCCTGTCTCTCCCTTACTCACTAGCTGAAATCAATAACATAAAAAAAGAATTAAAAAAGAACTTTATGTGATATATTCCTCTAAAAACGAAAAGCAACCTTAGTCAGGTGAAAAAAAAATAAAACAAAATGTAACAAGAATAAAACAAAAAGTAACAAGCATAAAAAATAGATTTACATGTCCAAAATGCTTACCTAATGTCTGCCGGAAAGATACCTTCCAACCTCTTGCTGTTTGAAAGGAATCTGTCTTGAATACCAGGATCATACTATTATTGCTGCTCTTAACAATTGGTGGAAGCTTGGAGCCACAGAATTTTCCAAGAAGAGGATCACTGATGTTATAACCATCATAAATTGCCAAGTAGTCATTGGAGCAGAGGGGGGAGGGAACCACATCAAACTCAATGAACCTGTGAAATGAACTTCGTTAATACTGATGCTCTCCATTTAGATGTCCATTAAATAGCACCTTTAGCTCTTGTTTAAAAAGCTTTTTTTAAAGACAAAAATATTATACTATTTTATTAATCAGTTCAAAAAGTATGATAAGCAGTAGGGATATAAAAATGAGTTAGATATGTATCTGGACTTCTAAGAGTTCACAGTCAAGTCTCTGAGATTATTCATATTTAGTCTATTTGAATTCATGTGTTCATATTCAGTCTATCTGAGATTAAGTTTTGATAAATTGAACTGATATATATTTATTATTTTATTTTATTATTATTATTTTTTACAGGGACAGAGAGAGAGTCAGAGAGAGGGATAGATAGGGACAGACAGACAGGAATGAAGAGAGATGAGAAGCATCAATCATCAGTTTTTTGTTGCAACACCTTAGTTGTTCATTGATTGCTTTCTCACATGTACCTTGACTGTGGGCCTTCAGCAGACCGAACAACCCCTTGCTCGAGCCAGCAACCTTGGGTCCAAGCTGGCGAGCTTTTGGTCAAGACATATGGGCCCACGCTCAAGCTGGCGACCTCATGGTCTCGAACCTGGGTCCTCTGTGTCTCAGTCCAACACTTTATCCACTGTGCCACCACCTGGTCAGGCTATTTATTATTTTAGCAACACTATATTATTTCAGTCTCATTAAAAGTATAGCATTTACTCTGTTCTCTTGTGCCATCAAGTGGTACTATCATTCTATTCTTTACTTATGGGAAGATACTAATGGATTAGAAGAAACACTGGCTTTAGAATCAGAGCTCCATTTTCATTCTTACTCTCAACAGTCAATGTTTCTCTTATTTTCTTTTCCAAGTGAGAGGAGGAGAGATAGACAGACTCCTGCATGTGCCCTAACCAGGATCCACCCAGCAACCCCATCTGGGACCAATGCTCTGCCTATGTAGGGCCATGCTGGCAACTGAGCTATTCTTTAGCACATGAGGTGGAGGCTCCACGGAGCCATCCTCAGCACGGAGGCTGATGTGCTCAAACCAATCGAGCCATGGCTGTGGGAGGACAAAAGAGAGAAAGAGAAAGAAAGGGGAGAGTCGGGGGTGGAGAAGCAGTTGGTCGCTTCTGTGTGCCTTGAATCAAACCTGGGACATCCACACGCCAGGCTGATGCTCTACCACTGAACCAACCGGCCAGAGTCAATGTTTCCCTCTTTTAAAATGGAGTTTATAGCCTGACCAGGCAGTGGCACAGTGGATAGAGCGTCGGACTGGGATGCGGAGGACCCAGGTTCGAGACCCCGAGGTCGCCAGCTTGAGCGCGGGCCCATCTGACTTGAGCAAAACCTCGCCAGCTTGGACCCAAGGTTGCTGGCTCGAGCAAGGGGTTACTCAGTCTGCTGAAGGCCCATGGTCAAGGCACATGTGAGAAAGCAATCAATGAACAACTAAGGTGTCGCAATGGCAACAAAATCTAATGATTGATGCTTCTCATATCTCTTCGTTCCTGTCTGTCCCTATCTATCTATCCCTCTCTCTGACTCTCTCTCTCTGTCCCTGTAAAAAGAAAATAAATAAATAAATAAAATGGAGTTTATATTAAAGTTAACTGAAACAATATGCAAAGACTAAACTATAGTGTCTGACATATCATAAATATTTTCTAAAAATGACAAAACAAGCAATCATTTTTATCATTTTGAAAATCAGAAATACGAAATAAGTTATTTCTCATACAATAGATTTTAAAATTTAAAACCATCAATGGTAGAAAGAGTGAACTAAATTCTCTTGACCCTTCTTTGATTGCCACAACCAGAAATTCACATGTGAGGTTATGGTGGTGGTCTTGGAACTCTGCCACATTCCCAGCTCTCTGCCTTCTGATGTTTGCTAGGATCTCCCTTCTGTGTACAATTTGGGGTTTGACATGGCCTGAAGACTCCCATTACCATTGGCCAGAGCAAGTCTTAGGAGTGGTAGCTACTAGTTTTTGAGATCATTTTATGAAATTACTACTCAGTTTGCCTCATTGCCTGCCCACTGCAGTGATGATCGTGGAAGCAAATGCTGAGATGAAGTTGCTGTCAGCCTGAGCCACTGACAACAGTGAGCCTCACTCCACACTGGACGTACTCATATGAGTGGGGAATAAAGTTGTTGGGCTCAGCTACTGTTTCTTTGATTTCGTTGCTACCACTTATAACCTATCCTGGCAGATACATCCCTACCTTTTCTTTTATGGCCTACCACAGTATTTTATTTTTTATTTAGAAATTAAATTTAATGGGGTGACATAGGAACACAAGTTTCAGGTATATATCTAATCTAGGCATATGCTTTGTGATTCAAGTAACTATTCCCAGAGCTCCCACACAAGCAAGGCCTTCCTATTTGGTTTTTCTTCAGGATGTTTTGGTGTGTTTACTGTGGCTTACTTTGAAAAAAATCTTGTTTAAATCACTTGCTATCCTGTCCTCATTTTTACATGCTTTCTTAGATTTTTTGGTTTTATTTTTTTCCAAGCAGCTGTAATAAGTAACAAAACACAGAATAATTTGAAAATATTTAACAATTAAAATACTTCCTTTTAAGAGCTTCAAGAAACAATGACATAATATCATTTACAACAACGTGGATGGATCTTGATAACATTATACTAAATGAAATAAGTAAATCGGAAAAAGCTAAAAACTGTATGATTCCACACATAGGTGGGATACAAAACTGAGACTCATGGGCATAGATGAGAGTGCAGTGGTTACGGGGGGGGCAGTAGGAAAGGGGATTGAGGAAAGGGTATAAAGAGGGACAAATACAAGGTGACAGAAGATGATTTGACTTTGGGTGGTGGGTATACAACATAATCAACAGTTCAAATGATGTGAAGATGTTTGCCCAAAATCTATGTTCTCTTGTTGACCAATGTCACCCTGTTAAATTTAATTTTCTAAATAATAATAAAAAGTAGCTTCAGGAAAAAATATCAGTTAATATTTTTTTTTCAAAATGGTTTGATTGGCCAAATTTTTTCAAATTACTGGTGAAAAATAAGATAATTTAATTACATGTAATATTGGATGTTCTTGTAAAAGAAGATAAGAAAAGAACAATAGCTAGATAATTTCCAGAAACATTACATTCATTTTTATTATCTGTGGACAACACATTTCTTTTCCACAACATAAATCTACAAGGAAAAATAAAAAATTGAGTGTTCAAGAGGAGTCAAAGCTATTCTGACTTTTTATTTCACATAATATTTTGGGGAGAGCACAGAGCTATCTGGAAAATCTCATTGACGGAAAACCTCATTGGCTGGCATATTGTGAGAGCCTTACTAGAAGGATTCATGTTTTACTAATGTCTACAACTTCTACAGCACCTAGAACAGCATCTGTTTCATGGAATGTAGGCTTTTAGAAATAGTATAATAAATAATTTTCCAAACATGCTGATGTGAACTTTGACATAGTGTGAGCCCCAGAGCTCAAGTAAGAAACAATAAGAAAAAAAATATGCACATACCAACTATAATCCTATGCAAGAAACAAATATTGTGCTGTAATGGCAAATGACAAGAACCATCCCTTATGTTATTATTCTGGCCAAATGGTTCCTTCAAAGGCCTCCTGCTACTGATCATTCGGCAATTTTTGTTTATTTTTCTGTTCCTGGTAGTTAAAGGATTTTTTGGCCCTGGGGCAGAGCTTCCTTTCCAGTAGTCCCAGGTGAGATCTGCAGTTTCCTTCAAGGTTGTGTTTATAGACCACTTACTGTTTGATAGAGGAACCAAATCCAACGCCATGAGACCTGTCTTACAGTCCATAGACCTGGAGGTTAGTTGTAGAGACTTTGTAATTTTTAGGGGGGAGGTAGGTAGGAGTGGTGCTAGCTCATCAAGCTTCTGTAAAAAAATCTGTGTTGCTCTGAACTATACCAAATCTCAGAGTTTTTCACCACATGTTGTATATCACTAAAACACAGGAACTAGAAATATATCATCTTTTATAAAAGCAATGTGGAACTTTATCACTCTGGGGAACTGGAGCTTGCATTCCCTTTATCAGACTTGGGAGTAAGTAGGATTAGTGGAGAATTTTACTGATGTAAAATACCTCATATAGCACCAGTTTAGAGGTGTTCTGATACACAGAAATAAATGTCTTAAGTAGCTAGAAAATTTACCCTTTCAGAGATAGAATAGGAAAGCATTAGAGACATGGCTTTGGGGAGAAATCTAATATAGATTCAGATAGTGAGTCTTCACTTAATAGTATATTATTTTGGACAAGTTATTTCACCCTTCTGGTGCCTCAGTTTTCTCATATAACTGTTTTAAGATTAAATAACAGAATAATGGAAAGTGTTAGAGTGTGTGCGTGTGTGTGTATGTATTATAAGTGGCCAACAAATGGAATCAGCTTTCTCTTACCCGCCCCAAACCTTGTGATTTCAAGATAGGCTTATAACTTTACTCCCATTATTAAATGAAGCTCTTTTGAAACTGTTGGAAAATTATAACAGTCATTTTAACAGGTGGAGTGCCTGTTTCCTCCTTAACCATGCACTATTTATTGGCTTGTATGGAGGGTAGAGTCCTATTTCCCAGGTTTACACAAGGACCTCACTCTCCTTTTCCTATATTCTCTTCTATAAGTTTGATGAGGATCAATGCTCTCCATTAATAAGAAATACCTTGCTGTAACTAGAGCTAAAATGATTTTCTTAAGAAGGTAAATTTGTCTTACATACCTGAGCAGAATCACTTTGTCATTGCTAACAGTGAGGTTGTACAAGCAGTACATATTGTTAGGGTAGTCCGAATACGAATAGGCAGGGCTAGAGATGAGTCCAGTGGAGAAGTTGAACACACCACCACAGGCTGCAACAGAAGGCAGGGGATATTCTGAGAACAGTTAGTACTAATACAATGGAAAAATTATTTTGAGATATTCTTTACTATTGTAACTTTTCCCCCAAGAAAGATAATAATTATTATTTTCTTAAAGCAAGTTAAAGCTCCCTTCATTGTGTTTATAATTAATTCAGACTTTTCCCACCAACGTGGAAGGAGGAGATAGTAAAGGACTAGAAGCAGGAGAGGATATTTTAAGGTTCATCTTGGAATGGAATAAGACTGAGCCAGATTAATGGCCAGAGTGAAAACAATGAGATAAAATATTTCATGTGTCTCTCTCCCTAATTTACAGATTCAGAGGGATTTCTGTGATCACTGCAAATTTAGAAAAGGTGTGCAGAATCCAAGGCACATTGTGAACATGTGAACCCAGAAAGGTCTGCTAGCTAGAAATCTTCAATAATATAGATTCAAGTTACCTCTGTCAAAAAAAGTGAGGTATTGGAAATCACTTTTGGAATGTTTGAGCTTAGTTTCTTCTGTGGGCTCCAATGCATGACTCTTGGGTCCTCTGTACTTTCATTTAGCTGTGAGACTGGTAAAAACTAAACTTGACCAAATTTGTATTACTGGCACTCAATAAGTGTGAGGAGATAAGGTCCACTCCCCATATTGACACCAGTGATCAACTGCCCTGATCCCTCAGTTACTCCCATTAGTCAATAAAACAACAGCCATAAAACTATATTAAAACTATTATAAAAAAGATAAAAATCACTATTATTTTCATTTGGACTTCATATAAGGAGGATCAGATTGTGCCACTTAATGATAGAAAATGACATACTCACATGGTAGTAAGAAAGGTTTATATTTATTTTATTTTGTGATCCTAAAATTAGAATGAGGTTAGTATATTTTGATGTTATCTCAGTGTTTATAAATTACCAATGGACATATTTCACTCATATTTCTTAGAAATGAGAAACAAATTATGCTGCCATTTAAGGCTATTTACTTATTGATATATTTCACCTCAGCTGAGCCTACTTTGCAGGTGAAGCTATTCTCTATTTGCCGATAAGTATTCATGTGCTCAGACCCCTGTGGACATCAATAATGAATTAAATGTCAGACCCTTGTAGCCATTACTCCATTTCATCTGTGTACAATTATTCAATATATAGCCTCTGAAAGCTTAGTGAAGCCTAAATACCATATTTTTCGCTCCATAAGATGCACCTGAACATAAGACACACCTAGGGTTTTAAGGAGGAAAATAAGAAAGAAAATATTCTGAATCAAAAGGTGTGTTAAAATATTTAATAAAATACCGTATTTTTCACTCCATAAGACGCATGATATTTTCTCCTACACTTTTGGTAGGAAAAAGTGCGTCTTATGGAGCAAAATATACAGTAACTCCTAAATTCGTACATTGTCAGGATTTGAAATCTTACCAGCAACACTGTTTAAATGAGATTCTCATAGTGACTATGTGGAACTTTGCACACGTTGTTTTAGGAAAATGAGGGATTAAAGATAATGATGTAACTCTGCAAAACAGCAGTTGTACAAAAAGAATAAAACAAATCAATCTTGTTTTTTATTTAACAAGACAACTGGGGGGGATGTTCATTGCTCAGTTCTATTCTGCTTGTGCCAACAGACCCATGAAGAAGCCACAGACCATAATACTTTAAAAATGGGGGGCAGGCCTGACTAGGCAGTGGTGCAGTGGATAGAGTGTCGGACTAGAACGTGGAGGACCCAGGTACGAGACCCCGAGGTCACCAGCTTGAGAGCGGGCCCATCTGGCTTGAGAAAAAAAAAAAAAAGCTCACCAGCTTGGACCAAGGTCACTGGCTTGAGCAAGGGTTGCTCTGTCTGCTGAAGGCCCACAGTCAAGCAATCAATGAACAACTAACTAAGGTGTCGCAACAAAAAACTGATGATTGATGCTTCTCATATCTCTCCATTCCTGTCTGTCTGTCCCTATCTATCCCTTTCTCTGACTCTCTCTCTGTCCCTGTAAAAAAAAAAAAATGGGGGCAAGGATTCAGGTAGCAGATCAAATGAGTGAATTATGAAGGCCTTTATCACAAGTAAGCATTGTCAGTCTTCTCTGTGGATGGGAACAGTGACTTATTTGTAAGATAATTATTTAACTTTCCACGTTTAGCAGTGGGTTTGGTCAAATAAAGACAAAATAAGAGAAGGGTTTTGCAAGATTTCTGTGTCCCTTTCACTGATGTTGGGATGAATAAAGTGGAAAAAACACTGTCAGCAAACTAACAAACCAAGTTAGTGCAGGAGAGGGAAAAGCTATTCCAAATAAGGTAATATGTTTCATGATTATCAAATAAATTTAGATTGAATGGCCTTTAAAGAATAAAAAGGCCCTGGTAGCCCCAGTCTGTGATTTGTCTTTTTCTTTTTTAATTGATTGTGTTTACATAGATCAGTGATTCTTAACCTGGGTTCTATCAAACCCTAGGGGTTCAATGAGTCGGTTTCAGGGGTTCAGAGAAGCCTCTGCTGCGGAGGCCAGAATAAAGTATTACCATAATTTGTTGTGAGTTCATGCACTTTGTTGGTTTTGTTCTTTGAGCAGGGTGATGTTCATGCACGGCTCATTTTGTGCACCAGTAAAAAAACATATACCTATGTCTTGAGTTTGGAAAAATCATATTTTATTTACCACTAAAGAAGGGTTCGGTGAATGCGCATATGAAACTGGTGGGTTCGGTACCTCAGAAAAGGTTAAGAACCACTGACATAGATTGTAGTGTCGCCCTGATTATATCCTGTGATTTGTCTTTTACCTTTGACTTTGACATAGAGAAGCTGCAAATTATAATAGAAATACATCAATTTTTTCTTTTCCTTTAAGGCTTGTGCTTTTTGTATACTTAAAGAAAAAAATTCTACCAGAAGATCATAAGGGTATTCTCTTAGGTTTTTTTCCCCTAAATTATACAATATTGCTTTTCACATTAGCATAGTGACTTTGAAAAATGAAATAGGCACCTGGATAGGTCAAGCCAAAAAGTCACATCAGTGTAATATACAAACAACTAAAGATAGCTAGAATGTTCATTTTAACTTAAATGATAAAAATAAATCTCAACCTTCCATTTGATTTTCAAAGAGTGGTTCTAGCCAAAGTTCATAAAAAAGAACCTCCCCATTTCTTAAAAAAGAAAAATGTGTAAGAATTATTTTTGGACCATGAACCTGACTGATTATTTTTACCCTTAAAGGCTTGGAATCTTCAAGCTGGTGATTTATGAATCACAGTGAAAACTCCTTATGAAAATTACTCAAGAAGAAAATAAAACTTCACACATCATTACAACTACTCACAGGTTATCTTATAGGAAAACTTGAATCCAAAGTCGGTGGTGTGTGAATTAGAGTAGAAGTGAAGCAGCACTGGACCAGCAATGGTTATAGGTGACAGGGTCTCGTCACCACACACGGTAGCAAAAGGGGTAGAAACCAGGCTGTAGCCCCTGATAATGTGCACACCATCACTGTCACAGCTTCCCGTTACGGCTGAGCGAGCTGTGGGAAGCATGCAACAACCAGCACTTTAGTCAGAAGCAACGTGAACAATCAATGCTGTAAACATTCAAACAAAAATGTAATGAAGATTCATTCAATTTACATAAAAGTGAAAATGAGAATCGAGAACTATTTTGGTAAGTCACTATTTAACTCGGTTTCCTGATGAGGCGAGGCTTCCCCTAGTTTCCAAACAAGCATAGCTATGAGGAAATGGGCAGAACCTCAAAACAGATATATCCACTTTGAAATAACCCAGAATTTTCTTCCTTGATCAATTGGTTCTTTAATTCAGTGATTATAAATGGGGACAATTTTGCCTTCTAGGGACAGTAATATCTGAAGACATGTTTTGCTGTCCCACTGGGTGGGGTCTGCCACCGGCATGGAGTGGTAGAGCCCAGGGAGGCTGCTACATATGCTGCAGTGCTCAGGGAAGCCCACACCCCTGCCCTCCAGCCACAACAAAGGCTGCCTGGCCCCAGTGGTTCACAGTGCTATTAAAAAACCCTGCTTTGCCTGAGTGGTGGTGGTGCAGTGGATAAAAAACCCACCCAAAACACAGGTCATCAGTTCCAAACCCCAAAGTTGCTGGTTCTGAGCGCAGGCTTGCCAGCACAGGGATCGCTGGCTTGAGTGGGGGGATCGTCCACACAATCCCAAAGCTCACCAGCTTGAGCGTAAAGGTCAATGGCATGAAAAGCCCAAGGTTTCTGGCTTGAGCGAGGGGACACTGGCATGACCTGATCAAGGCACGTAGAAGAAGCTCAAGTTACAACTAAAATGAAAGCAATTACAAGTTGATGCTTCTCACCCTCTCTCTCTTTTCCTCTCTCTCTCTCCAAAAAATAAATAAATAAATAAATAAATAAATAACAACCCTGCTTTAATTTCACTGGAGCTATATACAGGAAAAGAATTCCTACCATGAAGAGACCATTAGAAATTCCTTAGCATTTTTTGAACAATGGCTATAAACATTCACACAAAAAATATTAGCTTGACTTTCTGATTGTAAAATATATATCATAGTTTTGTTTTCTATTTATAAGTAAATATATATTCTAACCCATACTAAAGGGGAATAAAAAACCAGAATAAACAAAAATTATAAAGCCTTTTATTATACTTATGTAGTCATTTTTATGTGAATTATACTGCTAAAACATTAATTGAGATCATACTGAACATGTTCTTTTGTAACCTAATTTTTATTAACACAAAATAACATAACATGAGCATTTTTATGATTACATATTCTTTTAAAACATTAAATTTAATGCATATAGCAAAATCTGTCATATAGATGTTCAATTAATACCCTATGCTTGATAATTCTATATTTTTCCCTTTATGTAATTAAAAGTACTGTTGAAACAAACATTTTATACATAAATATTTGTGAAAATTTCTCATTATTTTATTAGAATAAATTCTTAGAAGTTGTGTTACTGGTACAAAGGTAAGCTTCCCATTTCGGCTTCTCAAATGGCCTTTGGAAAGGTGTCACCAACTCATAGTCTCATAGCACTTTAGATAGCTGACATTTTCCCCAAACTACATGTTCATCACTGCAGGGAAACCTTTTCCCCATTAGAAATAACTCCCCATTTATGCCTCTCTCTGCTCTCTCACCTCTATGCAACCAACTACTAACTTACTTTCAGTCTCTATGGATTTGTATATTTTGGACATTTCACATAAAAAGAATCATATAATATGTGGTCATTTGTGACTGACTGCTTTTACTTAACAAGAGTAAAATCTTGGCCTCATATTGATCATATAACTTGCTATGCAGGCCTCTAAGTACTGGTTTTTAAGTTGTGGGCCCACTGATACAGACTATCATAGTGATAATGTCTTACAAAATTATAAAAACACCAAAAAATAAGGTAAAATGTGTCATATGCTTGATTATTCTTTCTAATAATTAATTAAAAGAACTAGCTGAATTATATAAAGGTTGTAAGAAATAGCAGTGGTAAATCTCAATTGAGACATAATCAAAATTCATTAACTGTTTATAAAAATCCTGAATTCAAAAATAAGAAAGTTGGTCAGGGGAGAAGCAGAGGAGATTGAGAGGGGATTTTAATATTTTGTAGATAGCAACAGAGCAGCAAAAAACTCATCAAAATGATTAAAGATAATATGCCCATTATCAAGCCTGACTCAATAAATTGTGAGAGTTATGATATTTGGCAAGTTTTTTTTATGGATTAAAACATTCTTATTTCCTTTCCAGTAGTCATTTCTTTTGATGTCTTTCCAAATACTTCTCCACAAGAAATCAAACATTACATAATATCAGATATTATAAAGTTACCTAAAGTATATGAACATTTCAAGGATTATTATAAACTAGGTAATATCCAAGAGAGTGATATATAAAGATGCAATTGGGAATCAAGAAATTTACACATAAACATCTTTTTCTCAAGCCCAACATAACCCATCACAGTATTAGATCAAAGGTATCAACTTGATTCTTCAATGAGAAGACACTTGGTCACAAAGACTAAAGGCATCAGAAAATAATGATATTAAATACTTTTCCATAATCATGGGGGAACGAATTAAATATATAACCAAAACACACAAAATTCTCAAGTGGAATAGGTATAGTTAACTGCAACCAGGATGATTGCCTTTTAGGGAGAAAAAGGAAATTAGTCAAAGTCTGGAAATAGTTCTTCAAGGAGCAAGATAAATACCAAAGTTGAATTTATGACCAAGAGGTAGCATTTAATCAAATGTATAAGAACTTATCAGGAAGAGAAGCACCCTACAACTGAATAATACTTTATCCTTAGACTAGAGCCCATGTCATATGGCAAGGAGCTACATTTATTTATTTATTTATTTATTTATTTATTTACTTACTTACTTATTTTTAAGTGAGAGGAGGGGAGATAGTGAGATAGACTTCCACATGTGACCCAAACAGCATCTACCCAGCAATCCCTGGCTCAGATCAATTGAGCTACTGGCTGTGAGAGGAGAAGAGAGAGAGAGAAGAGGGAGAGGGAGGGGAAGGGAGGCAGATGGTCGCTTCTCATGTGTGCTCTGACTGGGGATCGAACCTGGAACATACATATGCTGGGCTGACACTCTATCTGTTGAGTCAACCAGCCAGGGCCCTATACGTTTATTCTTAATTTTATCTTCAGTAAACAATTTTATTTATATTTACTACTGACATCTCTGAGGTGTAAGATGATCCTCCATGATTTGTTTTTATGACTGTTTTCCATTCTTCTAAAAACCTTTAAAACACATTTATTGTTTAAATTGAGGAGAGCTCTATTCAACATCCTGAAATACAATTTTTAAAAAATCATATTGGGTTGTGTTATAGAGCATGCTCAACTTTTAATTCCATTATGATTCCAAGAACCTGGAAAGAACTGAAAGGAAACCAAAGATGAGTAATTCAGCAAATTGTATAAACTTGTGGAATTTAGATTCAGAAAGGCAGAGATGCCTAAGAGGAGTAGAGAGAGGAAAAAATTATCTTGGTTGAAATCTTTTAATATTGTAGATAAGATAAAATTTTCTTCAGTAAAGTTGCAAAGCATTCTAGGAGGCAGGTGAATTTGGGGGCAGCAGTGAATGAGGTCTATTGTTTGTCTAATTAACTTTGCTCCAAGTAGCTGGTAACCTCAGCGGAGGGCATGTTTCAGTGGGAGAGAAAGCATGTACTGTATAAAACTAAGCTCCACAGAGTGTGCAGGCCAAAGTTTTAAAATGCAGGCAAGTAAAGAATCTCACAGAACTAAAGTATTTCCTCCAGTGTTCAATCAATTTGAATAAAATATCAATAAGAACTATTTCAAAAAACCATTGCCCAATGTTTTCTAAGGTATAATAAATTGTGAAATGTGCCCACATTCTGATTTAAGAAACTATTGAGAAAGCAAAAAGAAGAAATGGTAAGTAGTTGAGTAATGCCACCTTAAAAAAAACCCAACTTAGATTAAATGTGGGGTGGAGTCAGGGAATGTGAACTAAGACAACTGACAAAACTCAAGTTTTGTGCTTTTTAGTGGAAAAGAGAGCAAAAGGAAAAATCTAAAATAAAATTTTCTTTCCTTTTTCCTTTCAGCTTTATATTAGGTGTAGTCTGTAAACCAGGACTTCTAAGTTAATAAAAGATCATTCAAGCAGATATTTTATAGGACTTCTATCTGGCTACTTGGAAATTCAGCCCTATTTCTCTTGGAACCTTTGAGATGACAGTGAGCAAAAGTATTTGTCCTTCTAGTTTGCTCCATTTTCTGCGCTAAGGTGCTACTCTTTTATCCAATTACTATCAAGAGATACTCTGGATCAGAGATAAACTGAATTTAGAATTTGCCTTGATACAGAAATTTTTTCACTGAGAATTTCTAAACCCCTCATTATCAACTAGGTGAATCAATGTTATTATCTAATTTTAATGATGGAAAAATCAAGGTGTTCATTCGCCTTGAGTTACTACATCTGCTCACAGCTTTATCTGTAAAGTAAAAAAATTAAAAAATAAAGATGAAAAGGCCTATTATCTTCCCAGCAACTTGGAGGCATCAACTTGGCCACATGAATAATAAAAACACAAAAATATACTTTTAGACTACTCAATATTTGGAAAAATAAAATAAGTATTTATTTAATGATCTCTGATTACAAAATAAGTACAAACATTGAAAGTTTCTCTCTCATCCTTTGCTGTTAGCTTTTGTCTGTGTCTGGTTTCATTTTTTGACCAAAAGAAACATTTTGAATTTATTAATTTCCAATTTTATTTTACAACTTTTAAAGACACTGTTTAGAATTCCAAGAGCCATGTTAGTCTTAAAATTACATTCAGAAAAACAAACAAACATGTTGTCTTATAAATAAATGGTCAAATGAAAATTTCTGGCTCTAGCCAATTGGCTTAGTGGTAGAGCATTGGCCCAGAGTGTGAAAGACCTGGGTTCAGTTCCAAGTCAGGGCACACAGGAGAAGCAACCATCTGCTTTTCCACCTGTCCCTCCTTCTCTCTCTCTCTCTCTCTTCCCCTCCTACTGCCATGGCTCAAATGAGCAAGTTGGCGCCGGGCACTGAGGATGGCACCGTAGCTCAGTGCTCTAGCAGCAGAGCAGCAGTCCCAGACGGGTGTTGCTGGGTGGATCCTGGTAGGGGTGCATGTGGGAGTCTGTCTCTCCGCCTCCCTGCCTTTCACTTGATCAAAAAATAAAAAAATTTCTCCCATGACTTTTAACTGATTTCACTGAGGTTTTATACTAAAGTAGTGATGATAGAGAAAAAATTCAAGAATGACTACTATCAGAAATGTAATAATAATGAGAAAGGTAAAGAAATTTAGGCCAACATATACTAATATCATAATATACTTTTAGACCAACTTTAGTGGAAAGTAGTTAAAAAAAAGAGACAGTAGTTCACTGAACCTTTGTAACCTCTCTGTACAGAAAGTACCAATATGCAGTTGAATAATCGGTATACTAGTCAAAAGAATAAACCTTTCCTAACTAGCTGACAGTGTGTAGTAAACACAATGTACAGACAAACATGTTTGTAGAATTTTATGGCCTGGGATAGCCCACAAAGAGAGCTGATCTCGAACCTTGTCTCCACCTAGGTCATCGATGGCTCTGCTGGTATGTTAGGCTCAGAAAGGCTTAGTCACTCGGACATAGTTCCTCAGAAGCAGTCCCTGTGGACTATAGCAACTTGAAAGGCCAATGCTCCTGGGGACAAAAAAGCTGCGGTTTTTCTTGAGAGTAATTCTCAGCTTTATCACAACATATTACACATGAATTATTAGGTCTCATTTAGAAGGGATAGAAGGTTTCTTTTACTGTAGCTAACAAATCTCTACTTTCTTGAGGTTATTCAATGACCATCAGCATTGATATGATTAGTGATAAAAATCTACTTATAAATTTGATTAACATTGCCCTTTCTAGGTATCATTATAATTTAATTAATCTGTAGCCAGAAATTACTCATGGCAGTTTGAAAATACTGAATCCTTGTAGCACTAGAAATGTCACAAAGCATTATTATAAGGATATTATTTTATTTTTAAAAAGCAATCTTTCACCAGGGTGATGATTAGCAAACCCATTAGTAGAAGTAGAAATCACTTAATCTGCAAAACCAAATACTCGGACAGCTTGTGTAAGGGTGCATCTGGAGATTTGACTGGCAAAAATAATGAAACAATGACCACTCAGATAAATTACAGTTCACAAAATATGTTTCTATAAGCTAAGCATTAACTGACTTTTATAACTACTATTTTATATTTTTAAAAATGAGAGTGATTATCAAAAAGATTAAGTAATTTGTGCAGTCAGGTGACCAGTTATGTGGTTGACCTGGCATTGGGACCCATCCTAAAATGCCCTCCCTGACCACACCCACGCCAGCTACTCAGAACGTTCTGTCCCTTCCTCCCACCTAGTTAGCGAGGCTCAGGGAGCTGCTTGCTGTTGAGGATAATACCCATCCCACTGGTATTGGCAGTGTTTTTAATGGCTATATAACAGTATATATATACATACACACACACACACACACACACACACACACACACACACACACACACACACACACACCAGTGTCTCCTTTTCACTCTAAATAATACTGTATTGGCATACAACATTCTTCTGTTTATGTAATTTAATGAGAACAAATGCCCATACAAATGCACAATCCAAACCACATGCTTTCCTATTACTAAAACAAGTTTTCCATGAATATAAAAATAGTAGAAAAGGTATAAAGAAGAAAATAAGTATCACAATCTTAAGTATTACAATCTATGGTGCAGTGTTAACAACTGTTCAAGTATGGCTTAAGAGCCTTACAGATTTTATTCACATCTGTTATTTCAGAGAGAAAACTGGATCATTTTACATAAACTGCTTTACTTTCCACTCATATTATCTATATCATCAACATCTTTTTATAGTACTGGGATTTGGTGCTAGCAAATGCTGAAAAGATGATATTTAACTCCATATTCCATTATTATAGCATCAGTATGACTGAGTGATTGAAAACACCCATCAACTTGAAGGGATCTTTCTTCCACAGCACCAAAGCATCTATTAAACAAGTGGTTTCGATTGGGACCACAGCTCAGCCCACACCAGAAGCTACGCTGTCCCCTTAGCCAACAGCCCATTCACTATAACTGTAATGAACCTGAGTTGTGGTTAGGGATTTCATAGTCCCTACAAGACTGATTAAGATTTAAAAAAAAGAAAGGAGATGAAAGGATGTCCCGTGATAATACTTAATAAAAGAAAAGTTCAAATATTTATTAATTTTACTTTGATAGTTTCTCTCGTTAGTTGGTTTATAATGTGGGTATATACACTGCTCACAAAAATCAGGGGTTCAGGGAATGTGCAAATAATCCAGCACTTTCAGCCTTTTGTAGAGTGCATTTTCACTAAAGAAATAAATGTTGGTTTTGCATCTCATTTGCATAATTGAACAACTTTCTTTGATTCGTCATTTGCTTTTCTGATGTTCTTGTTTAATAAAAAAACTCAAATGCTTCCTTTTTTATAGCTTTATATTCATTCTGAAATATCCCTTAATATTTGTGAGCAGTATATATACACATGTATGTGTATAAAGTATAAATGCAAATGAATACATTAAAAACTATTATTAAAATAAAATACATTTCAGACTTCTTTTCCTTGAGCTACTTGCACAATGCCTGTGTTCTCAAAGTTCTTGTTTTACTCTTTTCACGTCTCGACGGAATATATAGCAGGTATGTGTACTCTAGATGGAATTTGTCAAGTTTATATCAAATGTACTGTGTAACATTTTAAATATTTTCTTCAAATAGTACTTTCAGACTATCTTTGTCGCTACTCAAAAAGAATGAGGGCATTCTTTTATTAAGAATCAATTTAATTTACATAAAAATCAGCTTACCTTCCAGATGGAAAGATACAAAAGTCAAGACGACCACAGACATAGGATTCGCCCCTATGAAATAGGTGCAGTTCATGTTGTTGTCATATTGCTTTGGGTAGTTTGGGGAAATAATGTAACCTGAAGGTTTAGTGAAATTACTTCCACATCCTACGGAGGAAGAAAAAGGCATTATCAGAACATTTGTTCTCACACACAAATGAGAAAAAGACTCAAATTTCCTAAATTCTATAGCGACATATTCTCTGGGATACTCCAAATGGAAGAACCAATAACTAAGAGAATAGAGTTCTTGTTTAAAAAAAATACTAAATGAAAACATTACATTTTTTAGAAAATGCTGCAGGGTTTGTGGCTAAGTAGTAGAAAATTTCCCACAAATCTACTGCAAATCACTTAATTTTAAAATAGTGAAGATAGGATAACATAGCAAAAATTTTATAGGTTCATATGAAGAAATAAGACTGATGAAAAGTGATTTGTACCTGATTGGTACACCAAATGCTCTTAAAATATCTTATTATAACACTAGAAAGCTGTCTTATCTCATTTCTATTATAATCTGACCACTAAAAATACCTGCTTTAAAAAAATGGTTTAACATACTAATTCTAATTCTTATCAAATTCTCACATGAATCCCTGGTGTCAGAAATAGAACTAACTTTTTACCAACAAAATGACATTTGTCTCCATGTAACCACTAATTAGTTAATCCACATCACTAGCTGATCTATCACATACGAACATATCAGTATCCTTTTAAATTGATATTAAAACATGCATAGTTGCATATATACACAGATACAAGGAACCAAGTGAGGACCCAAGGCTGGGCCTGGGTTACATTTCATTGTTCCTCTACACCACTCTCATTCTTTTATTTGTGTCTGAAATATCCTCTCACTGCATTATTTCTTCTAATTCCTTTCATCAAACTTTTTCATAAACAGCAATTTACAGTTAGTAGCTACTTGGTTCAACTCAACCAGTAGGCACACACCACTGGTTCTCAGGCTTACAAATGGCTGTATTTCCCACTAACCTAATGTGTGAGTCACAATAGAAAAGAAAGGGAAATTTTGGAAGAAAGAGGCTCCCAAGGCTCACTGGCCATGAGAATCATCTGTGTGAGAGCTGACATGTGCCAGTCCCCAGCAGGGAGACTCTGAATCCAGGTGGGTCAGGTGAGGCCCAAGAATCAGCATGTTTCTGAAGCCCCAAGTGATGTCAGTGCAGGTTGCCAATGTGCCACATGCCAGGTACCTGGTTGTCTGCTAATTGTCGGGCTCCTGGACGCCTGCCCAATTCTGGCCCACTCGAATTTTAAGGTTATTTTTAGAAGTCTTAGTAGGACTGGGGCCTTATATATCATTTCTCAATGGATTTACCACTGAATTCAGTGCCATTCTCATTGATTTTTGAAGGATAGGCATACTCTTAGATTGACTAGCCACACTCTTTCCATGAGCCCCAGTTCCAACCAACCCTGGTGCAACCCCCCACACTTCCCCAAGCCTGCCTGGGGCAGCCATATCCTTTTAAGAACCAATTAGTTTAGTTTTCAGTGCTACTTACGGCTTACAAAGGAGGCAGAGAAGCCCTGAGCGGGGGTCTCCTGAGACTGGAACACGGCCATGAATGCATTTCTCGGTGTGATGATGGCACCAGGAACCGCGTTCCCACAGCACGTGGCTAACAGGGCTGTGTCAGCCTCCTCAGTTCCTGCCCACACCTGGCAGAGCCACAAACATAACTTAATGCTCAAGGTTTTCCCGTCAAAATTTCCATGTGCCTACACTGGAAAATAATGGCACTAAAGGGGTATACAGTTGTCCCTCACCATATTGTGCTTCACTTTTCACACTCTCACTGTATCGCAGATTTTTCAATTGTATATATCTAATTTTGTATTGTGGATTTTTCACTATATCATGGGATTTTGTGGTATATAGGTATTTTTATATATTTATTATTTTAATTATTTTTGCGGTAAGATAAGCATAGTAAGTGTTTATAAGAGTGTGGCAAAGGTTTATAAGAGTGTGGGGAGAGTTTATAAAGCCTTAAAATGTAAATAAATAATAAAATAAATACAAGGTTGCTACTTTGCGGATTTTCGCTTATTGTGAGGGGGTTTTGGAACCTAGCCCCCCACAACAGATAAGGAATCACTGAATAGGCATATACATAATAGTAGAACATATGCAAATTTACAATATTTTCTTTTGAGAGTAATATTTTTAAGCAGCATTTTAATAGCATATACCATTTTTGACTCAAGAAGATTGTGTCTGTTGTTGAGTAGCTAGGCAGTAATCTTTAAAAACACTAATCAGTACCTAGTTTCTTTTTATCTTCTCTTAGTTGGCCTGATCCAGGTAGCTGAGCTTGCTAGGTATGAGAGAGAGAGATAGAAAGAGAGAGAGAGAAAGAAATGCATGCTACTGTGGGGCTTACCATTTGTTATGGGTAGATGGAAAATTGTGGGTTATAATGCAGAAGCCTGTGTAAATTGCTATTTTTGTGTAACATGAAGAAAGTAGACATGTATTTCAAGCATATAAGTAACTAGCATACATTGGAATAAATCATAGCAGACTTCCTGCCAGGTTTGAATTTTAAGGTTCATGTTGAAGATGAGATTCAGTCACTATGAGCTAATATTCACTAAAGGCTAGGTTAATAACTCCCAAGTAGATCTAGTCTGTCATTTAATTAGCTTGGCCACTTTAATAGAAATAACTGATATGTTAATTTGAAAAATATTTGCTGAGGAGTAAATCACAGGCATCAAAGTTTCAAATCAAGCTGATCCTAACCAGCCTAGTGAATGACATTAATCATAAAAGTCACAAATTTAAATACAGCATTCCAACTTTGAAAGGTATTGTAATGGAGCTGTTGAGAGTATATAATAAGGAGCTACACCTGATATGGGCAGCAGTGAGCCTGCCTGAAGAAGCCCCTGGCAGGAAAAGGCACATCCAGTTCAAAGAACAGAGAGAAACTGAGGAATGTGTGAGGGAAGGCTACGAAGTTCAGCCTGTTAGCAATCTGACCCACTGTCCTGAACAAGGCACAAAACCTCTGGAAAGCTTAAGGCTCAATGATGCTTAATTTTTGGAAAACATTACAATCTAGAGAGGATAGAAGGAAAAGAGAGGATTCTGGGAGATCAGCCAGGAGAGTTTTGCAGTAGTTCAGGCAAAAGATCATGGTATTAAAATGTTGAGTCAATCAGGAAAAATATTGATATTAAATAATGAATACATATAATTGGGGGAAAATACTATTAAACAAAGTACATTGCTCTGAACTGGGAGCAATCTTGCCCTCCCCAGGGAATATTGAGCAATGTCTGGAGGCATCTGTGTTATACTTGGTGTGGGGGTGGCATGTTGTAAGTAGGGGCCAGGGATGCACAGGACAAAATAGCCACCACACATAACTGATAATTATCTAACCCAAGACAAGAAAGTAATCAGGTTTGGATATCTTCCTTGACTATTTGACTTTTTTTTTTTTTTTACAGGGACAGAGAGAGAGTCAGAGAGAGGGATAGATAGGGACAGACAGACAGGAACGGAGAGAGGTGAGAAGCATCAATCATTAGTTTTTCGTTGCCGTCGCAACACCTTAGTTGTTCATTGATTGCTTTCTCACATGTGCCTTGACCGCGGGCCTTCAGCAGACCAAGCAACCCCTTGCTGGAGCCAGCAACCTTGGGTCCAAGCTGGCGAGCTTTTGCTCAAGCCAGATGGGCCGGCGCTCAAGCTGGCGAGCTTGGGGTCTCGAACCTGGGTCTTCCGCATCCCAGTCTGATGCTCTATCCAATGCATCACCGCCTGGTCAGGCGACTATTTGACTTTTTTATATCAAATTATACAAAATTACTCATGTGAACATACCACTCTCAAGAATATTTCTCAACAAAGCAATAAAACATCAGGCCATTAAAAATATTTCTATTGGCAAATCACTCCATAGAAAAAGGTATGAGATAGCATGATTCATAACACCATTTTAATATTTTTCTGTTCTTTAGAGTGACATCATTTCAATTTATTTTTAAACACTAGCATTCATTAAAGTTATCTTATTAAAGTCAAATTATATTCCCATGTATTAGCTGTGGGAGGAGCCTGGCACTGGAGCTACTGAGAACAAGAGCACAGATATTCTGTCAAATATCTAAGATTAAAAAAATGTGTTAGGATACAACTCAACCCAAAAAACAAACAGTTCAATTTAAAAATGGGTAGAGGACCTAAACAGACACTTCTCGAGAGAGAACATATAGTTGGCCAGTAGACATATGAAAAGATGCTCAGTATCACTAATCATCAGAGAAATGCAAATTAAAACCACATATGATATCATCCCACACCTGTCAGAATGGCTATCATCAATAAATCAACAAACAGCAAGTGTTAGAGAGGATGCGGAAAAGTGGGAAAATTTATGCATTGTTGGTGGGAATGCAGATTGGTGTAGCCATTATGAAAAACAGTATGAATGGTCCTCATAAAATTAAATATGGAACTACCTTATGACCTACAGAGTACACTTCTGGGTGTATATCTCTAGAAAACCAAAACAGTACTTGGAAAAAATATGCAGTGTTATTTACAATAAGCAAGATATGGAAGCAGCCTAAGTGCCCATCAATAGACACATGAATAAAAGGTGGTGGTGCATAAGATACACAATGGAATATTACCCAACCTTAAAAAGAGAATAAAATCTTACCATCTGCAACAGCATGGATGGACCTAGAAGATATTATGCTAAGTAAAGTGAGTCAGAGAAAGACAAATACCGTATAATTTCACTTATATGTGGAAACTAATGAACAAACAAAATTGAAACAGCCTCATAGAGACAGAGAACAGACTGATGGTTTCCAGAGGGCAGGAGACTTGGGGGACTGGGTAAAGAAGGTGAAATGATGAAGAAGTAAAAATTGAAAGTTACAAAATAGTCATGGGGATGTAAAGTATAGCACAAGGAATATAGTCAATAATACTGGGTCCTGGAAGTATCAGGAAAACCATTTTGTAAAGTATATGATTGTCTAACCACTATGCTGTACACAACTAATGCAAAATAATATTGAATGTTAAGTGTAATTTAAAAAAAATTTTAAGTGTCAGGAAAAAAGTGCATACTATCAATTTTTTCTATACTCCCTTTTGGTTATTTTTATTTTCTCCCTTAACTATCCAGGGAAACAACATACAGAAGTTTTCTATCTACATTTTATAAAATTATGAACATAATTTACTAATATCTACATATACTATTTTTACAAACATTACTACCAGGCAAAGTGATAGGAGCTAATATTTAATAAAGAATCTCAAGTTCTATAGTATAGGACTTTAAGACTACTCAGTGCTGATACCTTTCTGAAGTCATTAATTATGGATTTGACAGCTCTAACGTTTGGCCCAAGACCACAACTGTTGTCATAATAATACTCTTAAAGAGTTACTAAGTATTTATTGTTGCCCTGTCAGTCAAGAATTTATGTCATTGGCGAGATGACCCAGGACTCATCAAACTATATATTGGGTCTAAAAATGTTATGGAATTGTCATCTAGTCAAAAACTTTTTGACCTACTTAGGTTTTTGATAACTCAGTCTAACAGCAAGTGATATTTTAGCATTCAAGTAACATTTTTTAAAATTTGATTCATTTTTAGAGATAGAAGAGAGAGAGAGAGAGAGAGAGAAGGGAAAGGAGCAGGAAGCATCAACTCCCATATGTGCCTTGATCAGGCAAGCCCGGGGTTTTGAACCCGCGACCTCCACATTCCAGGTTGATGCTTTATCCACTGCGCCACCACAGGTCAGGCTCAATCAAGTAATTTTTTTTTTTTTTTTTTTTTTTTTACAGGGACAGAGAGTCAGATAGGGACAGACAGGAACGGAGAGAAGTGAGAAGCATTAATCATTAGTTTTTCATTTCCGTTGCGACACCATAGTTGTTCATTGATTGCTTTCTCACATGTGCCTTGACCGCGGGCCTTCAGCAGACCGAGCCTCCCCTTGCTGGAGCCAGCGACCTTGGGCCCAAGCTGGTGAGCCTTTTGCTCAAGCCAGATGGGCCCACGCTCAAGCTGGTGAGCGCAGAGTCTTGAACCTGGGTCTTCTGCATCCCAGTCCGACACTCTATCCACTGCACCACCGCTTGGTCAGGCTCAATCAACTTTTGAAAAAATTACTGTTTCAGGAGATAAGTCCAGATTCATATGCGCTTGTAAGATATAAAGTAGAGAAGTCCCATACACATTTTTCAGTGTTTCCCAAATTAATATACTGCAAAACTATAGCATATATAACAATATTGACACCAATACAATCCAACAATTTTGCTTAGTTTCCCAGTCAGTTTTACTTGTATTTACACTTGTGTGCATATTCAGTTACATACAAATCCTACACCACCACATTTGACAGTTTCAACACCATGAGGATCCCTAGAGTTGCTATTTTATAAGTTTGAGACTCTTGATAGTTATTAACTTCCACACCCCTGCCTCTTTACCTCTGGTGTCTGTCCTCGATTCCTAAAATATTGCCATTTTCAGAACATTATATAAATGGAAAAATACATTATGATAAGTTCTTTTTTTTTTTTTTTTTTTTTGGTGTGAGAGACAGAGACAGGAAAGGAGAGAGAAAAGAAGCATCAACTGGTAGGTGCTGCTTTGGTTGTTTATTGATTGCTTTCTTATATGTGTCTTAATTGGGGGGTTTCAACTAAGCCAGTGACCCCTTGCTCAAGCCAGTGACCTTTGGCTTGAAGCCAGCGACCTTTGGGCCCAAGCCAGTAACCATAGGATCTATAATCCCAGTCTCAAATTAGTGACCCTGCTCTCAAGCTGGTGAACCCGTGCTCAAGCCAGATGAGCCCACTCTCACATCAGCAATCTCAGGGTTTTGAGCCTAGGTCCTCAGCATCCCAGGTGAATGCTCTATCCACTGGGCCACCATCTGGTCAGGCAGATTATGTGACATTTTGAGGCTGACTTTTTTACTTGGCAAAATTTCCTGGTGAATTGTCTAAATAGTTAGTCTGTCAACAGTTTGTTTTTATTGAGGAGATGTACTCCATGGTTTGTATATACTAGAGTTTGGTAACCATTCAGCTGCTGAAGGACATTTTCACTGATTCCAGTTTGGGCCTATTACAAATAAAGCTGCTATGAACATTGATACACGAAGTTTTATGTAGACCTAGTTTGCATTATTACTCTGGTATGAATGCCCAAAGCGAAATTGCTAGATCTTATGGTAAGTGTACGTTTAGTTGTGTAAGAAACTATGAAACTGTTTTCCAGAGCAGCTGGACCGTTCCACAGTCCCACCAGCAGTGGATCAGTGATGCAGCTTTCCATATCCTTGCCAGGCCTTGGTGTTTATCACTGTAATTAATCGTAGTCATTCTAGGAGGTGTGTAGCACTATCTGATTGTGCTTTTAGTTTACATTTTCCCTAGCAGCTAGTGATGTTGAACATCCCTCCATATGTTTATTTACCATCTGTTTATATTTTCTGACGAAATTTAGTATTTTTACTGCTGGGCTTGAGAGTTTTGTAGATATTCTAAATAGTAGTCTGTTATCAGATACATGGTTTGTAAATCTTTATTCCCAGTCTGTACTCTGCCTTTTCATCCTCTTCACAGAGACATTCACAAAACAAAACAAAAAAATTAATTTAAATGAGATAAAATCCTATTAATTTTTCTTTATGTGGGTCATTCTTATGTTTAATCTAGAAACCTTTCACCTATTTCTAAGTCGTGAATATCTTCTGCTATTTTCCCCCCTGAAAGTTTATAGTTATGTATTTTATATTTTACTCTGTAGTGTGTTTTGAGTTAATTTTTGCATGAGGTGTGAGGTTTAGCTTTGCTGGCTGTAGTGGGTTCTTCTTGTAGGTTCTGCCCACCAACATTTGCATCTCTTGTCAGAAATAGGCGTTGCAGGTCAGTAGGGCAAAAGAATACTTCCCCAGGCCAGGCCACTTAGTTTGGGTAGGGCTCTGACTTGACCCCACTACTAGTGGTGTTGGCTTGGCCTGATGTCAGAGAGATTCCCATTCATCAGAGAAAAAATAGGCAAAAGTTATTATTCAGTCTATTTTTTTTAAGTGAGAGGAGGCAAGACAGAGAGATAAACTCTTGCATATGGCCTGACCGGAATCCACCCGGCAACCCCCATCTGGGCTGATGCTCCAATCAACCAAGCCATCCTCAGTGCCCTGCGTCAACACGCAAACCAATTGAGCCACTGGCTGCAACAGAAGAAGAGAGAGAAAAAAGAGGGAGGGGGAGAAGTAGATGGTTGCTTCTCGTGTGTATTCTGACTGGGAATCAAACCCGGGTGTTTGCATACCCGGGTCAGGGCCAGATTCATTTTTATAATTAAAGAATTTTCAAGTCTTACATCTATATATTAGATCAGGGGTCCCAAACTTTTTACACAGGGGCCAGTTTACTGTCCCTCAGACCGTTGGAGGGCTGCCACATACAGTACTCCATACACTGACCACCAATGAAAGAGGTGCTCCTTTAGGAAGTGCAGCAGGGGCCAGATAAATGGCTTCAGGGGGCCGCAATTTGGCCCTCGGGCCATAGTTTGGGGATCTCTGCATTAGATGTTGCCTCAGTCCATGAGAGAGAGTTCATTTGTTTCATGAAAAAGTAATTAGAAAAAGTGTATATTAAATTGTTTTATTATACATGCATTTTATATAAGCATGGGATTTTTACTTAAATGGTAAGCATAGATCAATTAGATACAAAACATAATTTGAGATGATGTAATAATAATATTACAATAAAAGCCACTTTTATTCAGTAGGTGGTTTTATATTTCAAGTACTGAACACTGTTATTATATAACATTACCCTTAATCCTTAAAACAATCCTACTAAAGTAGGGACTATTCTCTTTACTTTATGGTTGAGTAATTTAAAATTCAAATGTTTAGTTAGCTCACAGAGGAACATGCGGGTGATAAATGCAAGAGATATGAATAAAGTTCAGGCTAATGTGAACTTAAGGCAGATGTTCTTTACTAAAAAGCATAGCCTATTAGAGATAAAACATATAAGATGCAAACGAGCACAGATGGAATGGATGTATAATACAGTGTTCATGGTCATAAAGTCAGTGGAATGTGAGGTCAGTGCCACATGAGCAGTATTTGTAAGACAGCCTTTCTGATCGTCCCACTGTCATTAGTTCACATGGGTTTCTCTCATGGCCTCTTCATTTAGGTGAAGGCTGCACTAATCAGTTCTCTAGCCTTCTGTAATTTTTATAGTATACTTTAAAAGTTGCCTGTAATGGTGCCTTACATTCATTTTGTCCCAGAGGAGAGAGAGAAAGAAAATAAGAAAGAAAAAGAAACAACCAAACAAAATCCGACCTTCTCTCTTCCTTCTACAGAAAGGAAGAAGCAGCGATGCTCACAAGAATTTAATTAGGCCAGAACACCATCTCCTTAAATTACTCTGCCCATGTATTAGCAAGTGAAAAGTCACAGGGCAACGGGTGTGTTGTGGTTCAAAGTTTAACTCCTAATTGTTGAGATTTCTCACTTTTTAATTCAAGAAATCCAAGCAGCAAATTTGTTCTTTTCTTACTTTAAGAGGCAATGAGTCATTTCTACTCTAAATGTTTATGTCCACCAAACCAGTTCTGCTCTTATTACATAAACAAACCCACTAACCTTCACAAAGCTGTTCTGACACTGTTCGTTGCTGCTGGGGATTAGGAAGTTGTTGTCAAAGCTGATCTCCAAGTGATTACTTTCATGAGTAATGACTGTCCAGGAACATCTGCTGTTCTCAGGAAAATTCTGAGGCCAGTGAGGGGATCTGATTGTACCATTATCTGAATGAAGTATTCCACCACAACCTTAAAAATTGTCATGAAAAAAGTCGTCATTAATTTGCATATAAAAGCAATAACACAATTTTGATAACCCAAGACTTGTAGAGAAGACACATTTCTAAATGTGAGATTTCGGTTCTTTCTTTATGTATGTATTTATAGGCCTTTGGGCTCTATAAATATAAATGTAAGGTGTGCTGAATCCATAGGAAGCTTTGGCTGTTACTGTTCTGTCACAGCTCTATGAACTCAACTAAGAACCCTAATCCTTGTCATAAAGAGGATGGACTTCTATTCTGTCTTCTAATTATACCAATATGTTATACTCTCCTTGAGGCTATGTAATATTTGTGGCCCAATAATCTCAAGTTTTGTATTTTATTACCATTAACACATCAGAATACAAGTCTATACTCATTTGTAATTTAACACACAGGTTTGAGAGCAAATAATTTTGAGAAGGGAAATATTCTTCTATTAAGGCCCTGATTCATTTATATTAAAACATAGATGAATGAAAATAAATCACATGAATTAACATAAAGAAAAATCTAGAATTACTTTATACTATTGAAAAATGTATTTAACCCTTCCCTTTTTCTTTTTAATTTTAATTTTATTTTAGTGAGAGGAGGGGAGGCTGAGAGAGATTCCCACATGTGCCCCAATCAGGATCCACCCAGCAAGCCCACTAGGGGGCAATGTTCTGCCCATTTGGAGCATTGCTCTGTTGCAACCAAAGCCATTTTATAGTGCCTGAGGCGGAGGCCATGAAGCCATCCTCAAAGTCCAGGGCCAACTCACTCTAATTGAGCCTTGGCTGCAGGAGGGGAGGTGAAGAGAGAGAGAGAAAGAAGTGAGAGGGTTAGAGGGAGGAGTGGAGAAGCAGATGGGTGCTTCTGTGTGCCTTGGCTGGGGATCGAACCCATAACATTCTCATGCCAAGCCAATGCTCTCCCACTGAGTCAACAGGCCAGGCCTGTATTTAACCCTTCTAAACCCTTGAAAAACCAGTGGTTCATTTTAAAAAACCCCTCTGACTTCAACAGCAACCAGTGGTTTAATGAGGGGAAATATGACTCATTTCATAAAAATCTTCATAATAACTGACTCTCTTGGAAAGAACAGCCCTTTCTGTGTGACCTTGCAAGGCTTTACAGAAGTCTTGACTAAAGTATCTGATGCAAGTTCTTACATTTTCTGGGAACTTCCATGAAGTTCATACTTTATATGCACAAAAGTTATATCCTTAGAAATCAAATGTATGATTACTTGCCATGTACTATAGGCAGAGCATTCTTTGCATTCTTTTTTTTTTTTTTTGAGAGCATTCATCTTAGAATCACAAATCTTATTTTGTTATATTGTTGTTTAGTGCTCTTTAATGATTTCCCACTACTCAACGGATAATATAGAAGCCAAGGTTCTTCATGACACAGACTGCTTATCTTCCTGCCATCAGTTTACCACTCATATTTCCTTCTCCAGGCTCTGATTATGTTAAATTACTTGTAATTCCAACACACCTTTTCTATTACTTGTGATTCTTTGGCTGTGCCTTGCCCTTTTGCCTATGGAGGTGGAAGAGTAAAGTGTTTAGATAAAAGTTTCTGTACTCCACTGTCTTCATTAAAATTCCAACTCTAGCCTGACCTGTGGTGGTGCAGTGGATAAAGCATCGACCTGGGAACACTGAGGTCGCCAGTTCAAAACCCTGCACTGGTTCGGTCAAGGCACATATGGGAGTTGATGCTTCCAGCTCCTCCCCTCTTTCTCTCTCTCTCTCCTTCTCTCTCTCACTCTGTGTCTCCTCTCTAAAATGAATAAAATAAAAAGAAATTTAAAAAAAATTTTTTTAAAAATTTCAACTCTACAAGTTATGAACTACATGACCTAGGCAAATTATTAACCCATGTATCCTAAGTTTCTGCGTATGCAAACTGGAAGGAATATGTATTGGTATTGTGTCTTCCTTACAGGGTTACTACATGAGATGGCACATTTAGAATTGAGTCTTACAGAGAGTAGGTACAAAATACACACTTGGGGAATTAGTTGTTAATTTAAAAAATATCCCAATGAAAAAGGATAGTAAGTTCAGAGAATGTTTCTTTTACCTAATGTATGTGTGCTCCATGTAGCATAAAATCCACCATTTTGCACTGAATGGTCTGAGTTAAAAATCACCACCAGCTGGTTAGAACCGGACTGGATTGGCCTGGGATTTGAACTTCCACAGTATTGTCCTATTATGGGTGATCCAGGTGAACCACCATTCATGACAGTCACAGAGTCCCAAGCACAGGTTGCATGGTTTTCAATGTCAAAGTTACTAAATGTAAGCTGCAGAAAAGAAAAAAAGCAATAATGAGGGACTGTTTATTATTTTATAAGTGAGTTGTGAGTTTATCTACCTAGAGTTAGATAAGATCCCTACAAATCCTTTTATTTTGTTTTAATTTATGCAATTTTGTATTTATATTTCTTCTTTGATTCTCTCCTGACCAACACCTTTTTTCCTTATTGAAGTTTCTCTTGGAAATTGTAAAAGGGATATTTCTCTCCAAATTGGAGTCATTAGAGGGAACTCTTCAGTTCTCTGGGCTGGGATGGCAAGTCATATCAAGAAATGAATACACCTCTCCTCTAAATGCAGAATGGTCTTCCAATCATCTCCAATGCTTGAAAAAGGGAGTTCATTCTTCATTAATTATAAATTTATAGAAGCCCATGTACATATGCTAATGAGAGAATTTTAGGGAGAAAATGATCTAACTGCAAGGTCAAAGCCTAGTATTTGCTTATTAAAAGAACTCTGTTCCCACACAGGGTATAATATTGTAGTTCTATAGTCTCAGAAATAATTTACTCAGTCATCCGAACTCACAGTGATTGTGTGGCCTTCTGGGGCTTCCAATAACCAAGAACAGTGGTTCAAGTTGTCATAAGAGGCTGGATAGTTGGGACTTGCGATCACTCCACTCTCACCTATTTGTATTCCACCGCAGTCTGAAATTAGAATTGTAATCTTCTAAATAAGAGAAAACACAACCCTGCAAAGGCAAGATGAGTAGTACTTAAAGCTATCATATCTTATGATTGAAAAATAAAGTAAATGAATAAATAGATGAAATTGGATAAAAGCAAAGTAAAACTGGGTGCAAGATTAGAAGTAAAAAAGAACCCCATGCACAGAATCACATGGTGAAAAAAGCCCTGAGTGTAGTACAAAGCAAAAAGAAAATAACCTGTATAATAAATCAAGAATAATTAGACGTGTGTATAACTGAGAGGAAGTGTACTAGGGACAAAGTAAATAACTTGCCTTCCTTAAAAAATACTGCGCCAGTGAAAATAAAGACAAGCTGGAAGAATATGATCAGTAGCATAATCAAAGATTTTGTCATTTGATAATAAGCACATATGCTTGTAGTCAGCTATCAAAGGATATATTAGCACAGCGAGTTGAAAAACAGATACATTTATAAAGCATAGTATGGTGTGATGGTTCACACAAATAATACTGCTTCCTGCCATCTGACTCCTTTTTTTCAATCTAATTAGAGAAAAATAAATTGGCAAGATGGTTGACTAAGTGGATAATCTCACTCTTTCTCCCAATCAACCATTTGATTATAACACAAAAGGTGTTAGATAAAACCATAACCAAAACATATTTTGATTGATATCCAAATTTAATGGAAATAAATCAGATCTCAAAAATCAACAAGCAACAAGTGCATTCAAATTCTGAGGTATAAATTCACACCAATAGTTTATCAGTCTGAGAGGATACAGAACCAAGATGTGGGCCCCAGGATTGGGGTCTAAGATTTTGATGACCAGGCAGAAAGAGAACATATGGCCTTTGACCCCTAGGCAACCCAGGACTGGAGTTGAAAGTTTTACATAAAGTTGGGAATCACAAAGGACAGCCATGTTAGCAGAAAGAACTAGAAAAGCTTTAATGGCCCAAAAAAGCAGCCGGGAGTATTGCTGCCTGTCATAGGTGGAACTTGCGGATGCAAACTGAATATCACAGATGCAAGTTCAACACAAAACATTAACAAATAATACCCAGTAGTATGTTCAAAATATACATCCTGACCAGGCAAGATTTATCCTGGAAATCAAATAATGATTTAACAAAAAGAAAACTCTTCCAATATAATTTATCATATTAATATATTAAAGGAGGAAACTAGGATCATTTCAATAGATGCAGAAAAATTATTTGATAAAATATCCATTCACAGTAAAAAACAAACAATAAAAACACATTTTGTACACTATGAATTTAAAGGATTATTCTGATAAATAGTATTTATTAAAAACCTAAGAACAACCAATATATTTAACATTGAAATGTCAGGCATTGACCTTAAGGTCAAAACAAGATGCTATCATCTTTTCCATTCAGAATTACAATGATGCCTTAGCTAGTGAATAATACTAGAAAAAGAAATAAAATATTGGGACTAAAAAAGAAAAGCATTATCATTTTCAGAAGATATAATTATTTACACAGAAAAACCAAAGATAATTGTAGAGAAAATGCTTAACCTAATGAAAGTATAGCAAGATCTCTGGGCTAAAGATCAATGTAAAAAAATTTTAATTTCTAGATACCAGCAACAACCAAAAAGAAAATGCAACTTGGAGTGTCATACTGACGTGAACAACAAAACCAATAGCAACCTAAAAGTGAATCTAAAAAAAGCATATGAGATCTTTGTGTATAAAAATGTTATATATTATTTTATTGCCCAGTTTCAGAGCTTCATCATAAGTCTTACCTGTAAAGAAATACTCTGCATGGAACCCGACATGTTCTACATGTTCATTGGTGACGAAGTGTATCCATACCTGAGGATAAGGTATAACCAATGGCACTGTAGATGCTGATGGTCCACAAAGGCGCCCTATCAGAGGCCCATCAGCATTACCTGAACAAAACAACACATCAAGTGCCATTATTTATATAACTTTTAAGAAATATAGTCAGTGAATTCAGTAGAAATCAGTAATAAAAAACTTTCATAGTTTCATTGACATGTTTAAACTCTTCTTTAATAGAGGACATTTGAAAAAATTTTCTCTCCATCTTTGTTAACTGCAAAAGAGTCCCTCCAATGTGGGGGAAAATGCTTTTTTGGTATGGGCCTCTTTCTCAAATGCTGGTTTCATTTTCTTCCAATTTATGTTTTCATAATTATTTTATGAAACTGATTTTATTTTTAAAATAACTTTTGATTGTGCCTTTTATTAGATGTAAGAAATATATTACCAGGCCGCCTGGCATGTGAAAGTCCCGGGTTTGATTCCTGGTCAGGGCACACAGGAGAAGTGACCATCTACTTCTTTCCCCCTCTTCCTTCTCTCTTGCTCCTCCCGGCCTCCTTCCCCTGCAGGCATGGCTCAAATGGGTCAAGCAAGTTGGCTCTGGGCACTGAGGATGCCTCAATGGTCTCACTTCAAGTGCTAAAATGGCTCAGTGGCCAAGCAACGAAGCAAGCCCCAGATGGGCAGAGCATCGTCCTATAGGGAGCTTGCTGAGTGGATCCTCGTCAGGGCACATGCAGGAGGCTGTCTCTGCCTCCTCACCTCTCACTTAAAAAAAAAAAAAGAAATATATTGCCAAAAGTGACTAAATATATTATCAAGATAAAAGTTGTAAGTATCTCATATTTTAATGATTTCTTCACTGTATTTAATCAACTAAAATAAATAGTATATTTAGTACTCAGACTAAGAACGATCATATTTGGAGCTGAATATTTTTTATGAAGATTACTTTTTTACACAGACTTGATTAACATTTATAGAACACCTGCAGAGCTCATACTTCTGCTCTCTGTTTTTATTTTTTCAATCAAACAAGATCACTGATCTTATAAATCTAGTATGTAACTGTCTCTAAATGAGGCAATAGAAAGAAGATTGCATTAAGCTGATATACAGATGCTTTATTTGTTACTATAAGCCAGTTGTTTTGAGCCAGGTGGTGGTGGTGAGGGTTAACCAGAATCAAATAAAGAACATTCTGCAACTATAACTTCCATTTGTCTTATAAACCTTCTCTAGAGGTAGCTATCTCAGAGAGCCCAGATTATACCCCTGCTGAGCCATCAGTCTATGACCATAGCCTTTATCTAATTATCCTAAAAAATTCTGTCCTCCGTGTTCTCTAACCCATCATTGATGCCTTAAATTGCTCCAAAACATTGCCTCCAAAAGATTACATTAGCTTTTGTTGCATTCAGCTTCCTTTTCTTGGTGAAACTTGGACATCATAGGCAGTCTACAATGTTACTTTCCTTCTCTACTGATTTTTTTTTTTAACTGCGAAATAGTGTCAATGTATTATTGACGGGGGCAATTCAATGGATAATCCATGCATGACTTTAGGAGAAAATTCATCTTTCATGAATGAAGATACTATTTAAACATTCTTATGAGAATTATGGTTTATCAAGTATAGCTCAATCTTTTTCTATCATGAAATCAGAGACAAACTTGACTGCTCTGAGGATGATTCCACAAACAGCTTCCATGTGCTTCTCCATCGGGTACAATTCAAAACTTCTTTTGACTTCTAAGGCCTAAGTAGAATTCCACAGCTGCTTCTGTGAATCCTGTAAGTTCAGTAAACTCCTGACACACTGAACATTTTATTGATATGTCCCCGTCTCTGAGGAAAGGAATCTTGAGTACTAGATTACAGTTGAAGAGATCACTTAAACTCATTAAGAGAGCAAACACAAACTAGAACAGTGGTTCTTAACCTTTTTTGAGGTACCGAACCCACCAGTTTCATATGCGCATTCACCGAACCCTTCTTTAGTGATAAATAAAATATGATTTTTTTTCCAAATTCAAGATATAGGTATATGTTTTTTACTGGTGCACAAAATGAGCCGTGCACGAACATCACCTTGCTCAAAGAACAAAACCAATAAAGTGCATGAACTCACAACAAATTATGGTATTACTTTATTCTGATCTCCGCAGCAGAGGCTTCTCCAAACCTCTGAGACTGACTCATCAAACCCCTAGAGTTCGATAGAACCCAGGTTAAGTACCACTGAACTAGAATCTCTCCTGGGTGAGTCTCACATCAACTGAGACATACAGTCTGACTGAAAACGCAGACCCATCTCTCTCACGGTTCATAGGGCATGTTTCCTAAGCTGGGCTCACACAAAATTGTCTGATCAACCTTCTTTTGGATCATATGCACATATATGCTGCTCACAAAAATTAGGGGATTAGGGAACGTGCAGATACTCCAGTGCTTTCAGCCTTTTGTAAAGTGCATTTTCACCAATGAAATAAAAATTGGTTTTGTATCTCATTTGCATAATCAAACAACATTCTTTGCCTTGTCATTTGCTTTTCTGATGTTCTTGATTAATAAAAAAAAATCAAATACTTTTTTTTAATCTCTTCATATTGATCTTGAAATATCCCCTAATTTTTTTTTCTTTCTTTACAAGTACAGAGAGCGAGACAGAGAGAGGGATAGATAGGTACAGACAGACAGGAATGAAGAGAGACGAGAAGCATCAACCATTAGTTTCGACACCATAGTTGTTCATTGATTGCTTTCTCGCATGTGCCTTGACCGCGGGCCTTCAGCAGGCCAAGCCACCCCTTGCTGGAGCCAGCGACCTTGGGTCCAAGCTGGCAAGCTTTTGCTCAGGCCAGATGGGCCCACGCTCAAGCTGGCAACCTCGGGGTCTCAAACCTGGGTCCTCCACGGCACAGTCTGACGCTCTATCCACTGCGCCACTACCTGGTCAGGCGAAATATCACCTAATTTTTGTGAGCAGTGTATTATAACCATCTGACTCCTTTTATTGTTGGTGGTCTCCAGGCGTAAGAAGAATACTGTGGATAAATGGTAGAACACGGTCCTTGATTGAACTCACCCACTCGGAACTCTAAGACATCAAATTGACAGTCTTGGTGATTTTCTAGGTAAAAATCCTCAAAATGAATGTAAATGGATGAATTTCCCTGTTTTGGATTGCTGAGAGTCCATTCACAGTTTAGGTTTCTTGAGTAATTACTGACTCCATTATAGCCAGGAGAAGTAAAGTTTCCTTCAGGTGAATTTGTAAGGGACCCGCCACACACTAAAAAAACAAGGCAACAGAGAAATTAGTAATAAAACTCATGCCATAACGAGATACAAAGAATAGAGGAACAATAACTAAAATAATATTTTAATGTTTTTTTTTTAATATTTTAATGTTTTCATTTGTTTTTCTAGGTGAAGTCAAGGTTGTAGGTAAAGGGCTGGCTCATACATGCAAACTATGGAATAAGGTTCTGTGGGTTTAGGACAAAATATGTGCAAAAATAAGCAGCTTCTTTCCCTCCCTCCCTCCCTCCCTTCCTTCCTTCCTTCCTTCCTTCCTTCCTTCCTTCCTTCCTTCCTTCCTTCCTTCCTTCCTCTTTCTCTCTTTCCTTTTCTTTTCTTTCTTTCTTTCTTTCTTTCTTTCTTTCTTTCTTTCTTTCTTTCTTTCTTTCTCTCTCTCTCTCTCTCTCTTTCTCTCTCTTTCTTTCTTTCTTTCTCTCTCTCTCTCTTTTTTTCTTTCTTTCTTTCTTTCTTTCTTTCTTTCTTTCTCTCTCTCTTTCTTTCTTTCTTTCTTTCTGATTTTTAGAGAGAGAAAGAAAAACATTGATTTGTTGTTCCATTCACTTTTGCATTGGTTGATCTTGTATGTGTAGTGACTAGGAATCAAACTCACAATCTTGGCATATGGGGGCAATGCTCTAACAGCCTGAACTACCTGGCCAGGACTCCAATAGCATTTTTTAAGTTTTATTTCACAATGGCAATTTTCTTTCCAAAACCAAAGGTATTTTTAATTTTTATAACTTTTATCCAGCATGGATTTTCTATCTGGTTATGTATGTCTGTCTTACATAGAGCATCTTAAGTGTAACTCTAAACACTAAGGTGAAAATAGAAGCCTCTGCCACTGTTGGGAGTAGCTGTGGGGACATCTGCAATGCATATGTACTTATTACATTCTATATTACCTGAATCTTCACTGGATGTGTAGGAAGCAGCAAAGCCTCCATATGGCCTGGATCCATCAGTGAAATAAATGACTCTCATTGTATTTCCTGAAGATTTGATCTCTTCACTTATATTCACACTGCTACAAAGCTTCTTGAGCTCGGGTGAGTTACTTCTAATGCCATTGAATACCTATTAAAGAAACAATTTAACCTTTAGATAGACAGTCCATCTTATCGACTGTTTCCTAGGAGGTTATATTCCCAGCCCAGACACACTTCTTTCTAAGGAAACCCTGTGCTAAAATAAATTACTTAACAACAGGCTCTTAGCCCAGTGCCACAAACCACTATATTACCTGGAGTTCATTTTGTGGCCTCAGGGTCATTTCATTAAATGAAAACAGCAGTAATGCCCTCTTGCCATGTGGTGACAAATGAAAAACTGCTCCACTCTCTGCAATAGAAAATCGTGCTCTAGGTGTAAAGTAGGTGTGCCAGCATGCTAATAGCTTAGTTCACAGCGTTCACTGATGGGCAGTTTTGTTCACAATGCATCAGGACCCTGGCTATTTAGAGGGATGATTTAAATTTTATTTAAAAAATTTACTGATTGATTTTAGCGAATGAAGAAGGGAAGAAAAGAGACAGAAACATCTGTCTGTTTCTATATGTGCCCTGACTCATGATTGAATCTACAACCTTTGTGTATCAGGATGATGCTCTAACCAACTGAGTTATCCAGTCAGGCCCAAAGGCATAAATTTTAATCTCTGGTGATGTGAAGTTATATAATCAAATATTTTCAAAAGTTCTTGAAAAGTATTTCAAATTAAATAAATAGTTCTTTCCTAATTACTAACAGATTCAAGTTTCTATTCTACTAATTTGAATTTTTAAAAAAAATTGAAGTATGGTTGACTCCAAAGTGTTAAATAATAACTCTAGTTATGCCCATAATTATAATAATTGGCAAAATATCATTTCACTTCTGTACAAACAAAGTGAATGTTTTAGTATGCCTGGTTTTCACAGTTCAAGAAACATCTAGAAGTAACTAAATAGTAATTGAATGAGTGGTTGTTTGATATTCTTTTTTTAAAAAATATTTTCATTGTTCACAATGAGAAATAGTGATTAAGGTATGACACTAAGATTTACGGAGAAAGAGAATGTACTCCGTCACTACAGATATAAGCTTTTTTATTTACTGTAATCATTAAATTTAGCTCTTCCTCTGTCCCTCCCTCCCTCCCTTCCCCCCTTCCTTCGTTTGTCCCTCCCCCCTTCCCTTTCTTCCTTCCTTTATTCCTGATAATTTCTCAAATAAATAAAGGGTGAGCAAAGGGCTACCACATCCCCTTGTTTGTGATAGAGTGAAGAACAAACATAACAAATTTTGAACTTATAAAAATATGTTGCAAATAAAAGGAATGTGAATGTCATATTAAAAAAATCAAAAATTAATTCTGAAAGTGTTTCTTATTGGAGTATTAACCTCCCAAGTTGAAAAGACCTGTAGACATGACAGTTGTAGTTCCTGCTAATTAAATAGTCAAGTCTCCCTTCTTATCACCTGCCATGCAGCTCCCAAGGTGACGGCCCCAGTCATGTACACAGAGCTTCCAATTGTCAGTTAGTACCTCATTCATAATTATAAATGAATGGCCAAGGGTTATCAGATGTTTAGAGAAGCAGCTAATGCCAAAGGCAGAGACAAATATATGTAAATAGGAAACAGGAACTTAAAGGAAATTAACCAAAAAAAACCACCCCAAAATACTTCAAAATTATGGTTAATATATTTATATATGTATGCAAATATACTGAATATATGTGATATTTTAAAATAATATATTCAAGAATAAGGGCAAAATAAGTACAAGTCTAGTATATACATTCTCAAAATTTTGTCACTCATCTCCACTTCCTTAAGAAGCTACAGAAGCATATACCTCACCAAAAAAGAACTTCACCAAGGAAGGGAAAGGCTCATATCATAAAGCCAGGTATCCAGCCCAGGAGAGGAATAAGGGAACTTGGAAATTTGCTGAAAGGGGAGCCCAATATGACAGCTGGCATCAAGCTTACAGCTGATAAACAAAGGCTCAAGGAAGGATATTGCTAAGGAAAATGAATGAAAATAATAGAAGCACTTATTTTATTTTTGTATTTTTCTGAAGTGAGAAACGGGGAGGCAGAGAGGCCGAGAGACAGAAAGACAGACTCCCGCATGTGCCTAACTGCAATCTAGCCAGCAAGCCTGCTAAGGGGTGATGCTGTGCCCATCTGGGGCATTGCTATGTTGCAACCGGAGCCATTCTAGTGCCTGAGGTGAGGTCACAGAGCCATTCACAGCACCTGGGCCAACTTTGCTCCAGTGGAGCCTTTACTGAGGGAGGGGAAGAGAGAGATAGAGAGAAAGGAGAAGGGAAAGGGTGGAAAAGCAGATGGGCACTTCTGTGTGCCCTGGCCGGGAATCAAACCCGGGACTCCCACATGCCGGGCCAATGTTCTACCACTGAGCCAACCAGCCAGGGCTAGAAGCACTTATTTATATAAAGTGGGGATGTATGCTTGGAGTGAAATGTGTGTGGAAGAATTAGTGATAGATGCATAAAATACAAGAAAATGTAAAAAGAACACTATTATTATTACATGAAAAAGCAAATGTTATCATAGAACACTACCTGGCTTAATTGTAAATGGAGTTTACATAATCATAGTAATGTAAACATTAAAAAACAATTTAGACAAAATCTGTGACATAAGTGTTTATGGAAGAAGTTGGGAAGTTTATAAAATGTGCATTTTTGGTGTGGGTGGGGGACTGTTTTGTAAAGAGAGCTGTACTATCAATGTCATAGTTAGAAGTAGACAGATAATGTCTAAGATCCAAAAGTAAAAAAGTAGCAGAATAGGAATATTATTTGAAAATAATGAAAGAAATTCCTCAAGAAGTAGCTAAAAAAAAATTGAAATTGGATGCCTTTGGCATTTATAATTCAGACATGGGGAAATGACAAGATGTAATTCAGAATTTGTGGTTACCCTTGTAAATTTTATTTTAATTATTTGAGTTCTAAAACTATAATTGTTCGTATTTTCTTTCCTCTAGGGCAGTGAATATTCTGCTGGTAAAATGTTTAATGATCATTATATTCAATATGATCTCATCTATAGAAACCATTTCAAAGGGGAAAAGAACAGCATATACATAAAAATTTTAACAATGAGTGTATAGCAATTCCAAGTATTTTTATGGTTTTTATTTCTCTGACCTCTCTTAAATTTGGTAAATATGCATCCATTGTACTTATAATCAGAAAAATAGATTAAAATTAGTATACAAATGAATTTATGTCACATGGTTACAACTGCATGATCTATTTCATTGCCAAGAAAGGAAAGTGCATCAAAGTATAGTATAGTGTGAGAACTTACTTATATTAGAATTTAGCAAAATTTTAAGCTGGAATATGATTATTTTAGATTAATAAAAAGTGATAGTAGCATACAAAAATGTTTTATATTTTTGAAACTCACTTCCCAAAAGGAGTTAATTAAATGGAAAACAAAAGTGGCTAGTTTTTTGCCTGACCAGACAGTGGCACAGTGAATAGAACATTGGACTGGGATACAGAGGACTCAGGTTCGAGACCCCGAGGTCGCCAGCTTGAGCGTGGGCTCACCTGGCTTGAACAACAAAAAAAAAAGCTCACCAGCTTGGACCCAAGGTCGCTGGCTCAAGCAAGGGGTTACTCAGTCTGCTGAAGGCCCGCGGTCAAGGCACATGTGAGAAAGCAATCAATGAACAACTAAGGTGTCACAACAAAAAACTGATGATTGATGCTTCTCATCTCTTTTTGTTTCTGTCTGTCTATCCCTGTCTATCCTCTCTCTGACTCTGTCCCAGTAAAAAAAAAAAAAGTGGCTAGTTTTTAAAAAGAATAATGATAGTAACTTTTATTTATTCATTCCACAGTTTTTGTCCTTCTTGTGTGCCAGGTCTGAGGATTCAGCTCTGAAGGAAGTCTCACATCCTAGTTGGGGAAGCAGACAATAAACAGGCAAACAAATAATATGTGGAATGTCATCTAGTCTAAAGTGCTGTGAAAACTGTCATGTGGGGAAAGGTAGAGTCCAAGATGAAGGTTATTTAGTGTGTGGTCCTTGGGAAAGACCTCATGGATCAAGTCATTTGAGCAGAGATCTCACTGAAGTCAGAGAGTAAACGAGGCAGCTACCTAGGCAAAGGAGTAGTGAGTTATGGGAAATATTAGCATATTCAGTGAACTGAAAAGAGGTCAGTGTGGCTGGATCCTGGTAAGCAAAAAAGGAAGAAAGTGTGAAATTAGATGCAGAGGTAGAAAAAAGAAGGGGCAGAAATTAAGGTAGGGCCAGCGGGCCATTGTACAGATTTGGGATTTTCCTCTGAGTAAGAGGAGAGGCCAGTAGTAGGTTTTCAATGAGATCAAAATGATCTGGTTTACATTTAAACCTATCACACTGGCTACTGTGTTGAGGGGACAAATGCAAAAATTACTAAAATAAATTTCAGTGAGTAGTGATGGTGGTAATAGTGGATATGGTAAAAAGTAGATTCCAGATCTTTAAAAAAGATACAACCAATGGGACTTGGCTTATAGATATAATATATGGCAGGGGTCAGGAACCTTTTTGGCAGAGAGAGCCATGAATGCCACATATTTTAAAATGTAATTTCATGAGGGCCATACAATATGCTTAACACTAAATACAAGTAAATGTGTACATTTTATGTAAGACCAACACTTAAAGTACAACAAGTCTCTGAATTCTAATAACATTGTTATGCTGTTGCTAACCAATGATGAATAAAGTACTTCTTACCATTAATGCGACTTCTGGTGCTGCATGGTTTTGCTGATGGCTTTGTAGTCTGGTTGATACGTGGTGAGGTTAAGCTTCATACAGGCATTGAGACTTCCATCCGTTAAACGTAATCGTAGGTTGGTTTTAGCATTCTTTAGATGTGAGAAAGACTGCTCACATGCATACGTAGAGCCAAACATTGTCAGTACAGCAATACTCCCACGCTGCAGTGTTTGGTATGTGACAGGAAGTACGTTCCAAGTTTTGACAATCAGCTGGTCAGTGGGTTGAAGTTTTTTCATTTCTCCCCACTTGTGTTTTCTCACCAACTCTGTTTGCTGTCGTGCAAGTCTTTCTAAATCTTTATTCAGTGACTTGAACTTATTCACCCACATGTCTGAGGCCTTCAGGTCAGCAGCTTGTAGCTCAAAATCTCTGACGGAGACACCGGGGATGTAATTCAGGTCAGCGCTGTCCACTGCACACTCGTGTGGATGGGTGATGAACTTAAAAAGACAAGTGCGCTCATGAAATTCTCCAAAGCGTGCTTTGCATGACTGCAGGAGATTAGATGTGAAGCCCACCAGCTATTGGAGAACAAGGTGTTGAGCAGGGTCACTTGCTGTGCATGCATCTTTAAACTCTCCCAGTTTTTAAAAGTGTGGGAAATGACCTGTTTCAATGTCTGCGATGAAGAGTTCAAGCTTATTTTCAAATGCAAGCACTGCTTCTTGAAGGGATAAGAGTGTATTCCCAATGCCTTGCATTTTCACATTGAGCTGGTTCAGATATTCAGTCATGTCCATGAGATAGTAGAACTTCAGAAGTCACTCAGTGTTAGCTAACTCAGATGCTTGATGTTTTTCATTTCAAGAAAAGTCTGGATTTTTCTCAGACAAGCTGCGAAACAGCTGAGCACCTCCCCTCTTGACAACCAACACACACTGCTGTGCAGAAGCAGACCAGGATAATTATTCCCAACTTCATTCAGCAGCGTTTTAAACTGGCAATCATTTAAAGCTCAGCCAACAATAAAGTCGACCGCCTGAATGACCAGCGACATCACCTCACTAAGCTGCTCACCACACATCTGAGCACAAAGCTCCTCCTGATGTAGGATGCAGTGAAAACTTAGGATGGGTCTCTTTTCATGTTCATGAAGAAGTGCTATGAATCCTCTGTTTTTTCCCACCATGCACGGAGCACCATCAGTACACACCAAAATAAGTTTATCCATCGGTAGACTTTTTTCTTTAGTGAACTCAGTGAAAGATTTGAATAAATCCTCCCCTCTTGTTGTCTCTTTCATAGGCAAAACAGCAAGACTTTCCTCATGTAGTGTGTGTGTCACTGACAGCATACCTTGCAATCATGCTGAACTGGGATAAATGGCTTACGTCTGTTGACTCATCCAAAGCGAGAGAAAAGAATGATGCTGCATTTATGTCCTTCACTTGTGTTGCCTCAATTTGATTTGATATCATGATGGTACGATCGTGAACAGGTCTTGCCGACAGAGGCATGTCTTTTATTTGTTTGATTATCTTGTCTTTGTCCTAAAAGTCATCAAAAGTTCATTGGCAACATCAAGCATGAATGTTTTGGCATACTCCCCATCTGTGAATGGCTTTCCATTTCTCACAATTGCTAAAGCACCAGCAAACCTAGTCAAATTTCAGTCATTTGTTGGGTCCAAACATGGAGTTGCTGCTTACAGTAGCTCTTGACATGCTTTTTTTCTGCTGTCCCCCGTGGGATATTTTGATGCAAATGTAATATGGTGTGTGTAGAAATACCGCTTTATATTTGACTGTTTCATCAATGCAATTTTATCATTGCATATTAGACACACTGCAGAACCTACTCTCTCCACAAAGGTGAATTCCCCTGTCCATTCCTGCTGAAAAGTATGATACTCCTCATCTTTTTTTCTTTTAGCCATCTTGTTCGTCAAAAGGGTTTTTGCAATTAGCTAGCTGACTACTTGATTAAAAGGAGGGAAGTTTACTTTCTGACCTCACAACAACCCATGTACGTTAGGCTTTATCCAATAAAAATTTGGTGTTGTCCCGGAAGACAGCTATGATTGGCTCCAGCTACCCACAACCATGAACATGAGCGGTAGAAAATGAATGGATTGTAATACATGAAAATGTTTTATATATTTGACGTTATTATTTTTTTTTATTAAAGATTTGTCTGCAAGCCAGATGCAGCCATCAAAGGAGCCACATCTGGCTTGCGAGTCATAGGTTCCTGACCCCTGACATATAGTGTGAAAGAAAGGATTCCCAAATAGACATCAAGCTTTGTGACCTGTACAGTCAGGAGTTTGAAATTATTATTTACTGAGATAACAAAGCCCAAGAAAAGGACAAGTGGGAAAATAAACTAATATTACTCTACAATCAACACAGTATATATGCATATAGATCTGTCATTTCACAATTAACAATCTCCTTCACACTCATGGATCTCACTTTTGTCTTATGTTAAGGGAAGGTAAAAATACTGAGGGAGTATTTTAAAGCATTGGCTCTTGGCAACATGGAGGGCAAGCAGCCCTAGTCTCTCAAAGGAATCACGCAGTGCCTCTGTCAGAGAACAGTATTATGCTGGACCATTTATAGGTTTAGAACTCTTGGTGATGGGTTTTTTGTGACTCTGGCCCCATTCAGCCAAGTGCTACCCACACGCTTAATTTCTCTGTTTACTGCATTTTGCCATGTATAATGAAATTTATGCTACCTGTGACCCTGATGTGTGCCATGACAACTAATAGCCTCTTAAAACAGCTTTTACAAACATTGTGGCAGTTTATTGTGATTTTGTCCTACCTACAATACTTAGAATTCATCTGGCCTACAGTTGCACAATGTGTTATTCCTGACCTAGTTTTCTGACTATGATTTATGAGTCAATAAAATCCTTATCCAATGGAATATAATACTCTTGATGGCATGGAACACTTACTGTCACATGCTCCCTGTTGCAGGATGGATGAGCTTCTAGCCTCAGATTATGAAACGTTAGAGTGACCTGCTTTCCTTCTTGCACAGTGATTCTCCACTCACAGATCCGACCATGAGGGTTTGGGTTTGGGTAGTTGGGAGAAGTAAATGTTCCAGTAGGACCCCGTAGATTCCCACCACATTCTGAAAGGGGGATAAAAACAAGGAAACTTTCAATGAAACCAAATTAACCCCTTCTATAAAGAATGTTCTCAAAACTGTTGCACTAGACAAAAGCATTGCTCTTAATTATGTGGACCCTGAAAAAGAAGGCACCTACAAAGAAGGGTTTTCAGAGGCTAACCAGGCTCAACTTTAAAAAACAAAGCCTGCCTGACCAGGTGGTGGCGCAGTGGATAAAGCATCAGACTGGGATGTGGAAGGACCCAGATTCGAGACCCCAAGTTCGCCAGCTTGAGTGCGGGCTCATCTAGCTGAAGGCCCGCAGTCAAGGCACATATGAGAAAGCAATCAATGAACAACTAAGGTGTCACAATGAAAAACTGATAATTGATGCTTCTCATCTCTCTCCATTCCCATTTGTCTGTCCCTATCTATCCTAAGGTGACCAGATTTTAAAATTGGTAAAGCAGTACACCATTGACCGGGGGTGGGGGCGGTTGATTAAAAATTTCGTCTATATGGAGCAAAAAAAAATTTCATAGAATGCAAAAATAGTATTGTAATATATTTTTTAAAATTTCAACGTAAGTACAATTTACAAATATAATACGTTAAAAATTATGTATAGTATTATTTTATTCTTTGGCATATTTCTCATTTGAGTGAATTTGTTTTCGTAGATTGCTGTTGTTGTTTAAAAGGTCATAAAAATTTTCACAAGAATTTGTTAAATTATATTTCACACATAAAATGGCTTTCAAAGTCTCAATACTTAATTGTGATTTTTCTGATGTCCACACTTTATTTACCATAGAAAAAACGCGTTCAGTCATAGCATTAGTTTCTGGTAAAAAAAAAAAGCACATATTCCACAATTTTTAGTGCATTATTGTATGGAACATGGTTTGTTTCAAAATGATGAAATATTTCTAACCATTTGTTCTCTATTGTAATTTTTGTTGATGCCCAAGATTTAACCTTTTCCTTATCAATATAATTTTTTACAATGATACCTCATTAAAAAGATCATTTTTGGAAATATTACTATATGGGAAATTTTGAGTGAGTCAGAGGGATTAGGTTACACAGTCCCGAAACTGATGCTGGAGCTGCACGAGCAGGTGGGAGCAGGCAGGGCAGCGCCACTGGTGCGCTTGGCAGCCACACTCCTCGTGTCCAGCCCCACCACCCGCTGGAGACCGACTGGCTTGCGCCTCACGGAGCCCGGAGCTGCACATGGGCGTCCAGGACCCGGGCCTATGGGTAGTTAGGGGACTTGACAGCCGCTGCCCCAGCAGGTAGGTCTCCCCAGAAGTTCTTTGTTTCGGGGTCCACACAGGGCATCCACCTCTTGCGGCAGTGCGGGCACTTTCAGGTTGAGGCGGGGTCTCCCCGCTGAGAACCGTATATTCCCTTCCCGTTCTCCTGTCGTTCCGAGCTTTTCGTGCATTCTTTCCAAATATCAGGACTTTTATAAAACGCCGCGGGACACAGGACAAATTGTTAAAAATCAGGACTGTCCTGCCAAAAGTGGGACGTCTGGTCACCTTAATTTATCCCTCTCTCTCACTCTCTCTCTGTCCCTGTAAAAAAAAGCAACAACAAAAAACAAAAACAAAACAACAAAGCCTAACAGCTATTTCTACACAGGGACTTCTCAAGCAAACTGTACTTCTGGTAAAAGCTTGTACTGCTTGCACTGAACTGCCTGCTCACACTGTTTCTGTCATCTGAGATAGCTCCTATGAAGAAGTTCCTGGAATCCTATTTCAACCCACAGACTGAGGCTTTCCCCATCCAACCAGAGCTGTGCAGCTATATATCTCCATCAGCTTCTTCACCTACCACTCTAAGCTACTCCATTCTAGCCAATCAGAACAGTGCCTTGTGGACCAGTCAAACAGTGAAAATCTGGAGTCATTGTGTAAGAATGGGCCAATCAGAGACCAGGAGCATGGATTTCTGTCTATACAAGTCAGAGTCCCTCTGGCTTTCAAACCACAGTTTCCCTTTCCTGCTAAGACTAAGTTTCCCTGGCTGGAGCTGAAATGTGGAAGATGTCTCACTAGAGTAGAGGAGAACAGACCAGTGCAAGGCAGAGCTGTGTAGACAGAATGGGGCCTAGCCCCAGGGCTGCATAGCCCCAGAGTCATCTCATAGCCATACTGTTTACACAGCTATGCTAGACCACATGGAGTTGTTTTACACTCAATAGTTTCCTGTTTCCCTCACCCCAAACTGGGGATTCCTGTTGGCATTGAATTGGTGCTAAGGATCATCAGTTCAAATGTATAATTTCTAACTATATATAGGCAAGGATGTATACACAACATTTGTACTCACTTCCTATATCTTATATTAATATTTAATCTTTGTTTCCATGAATGATAGTTTGCAGCATTTTTATCATCATGGCCTAAGAAATATGGGAGACCAATAAACATAGTACTAATAGAGTCAGGAAAATCACAGTGCTATCCACTTGTATTTTTTGTTTGTTTGGTTGGTTTTTCAGACAAGATCTTTATTTTACTTGAGTTTGTCAGGGAATTTGGAATGCAAATTCTGAGTGGGAATAATAAGCTGGCTTCCTTAAGAGGAGTAATGTAGTATAGCTGCCAATCCCTTACATCTCCCACAGTACCAACCCCTTTCCTCTGAAGCATTCATCAGTTGTGGTTTGTCACTTAAGTCTGCCTTAACATTAAGATGTAAGGTCCAAGAAGACAAGGGCCATTTTTTGGTCCAACTATTTATAACATCATGCCTAGCTAGTATTGATGTTCAATGATACATAAATTTAAATAAATATATGAACTTACCTTCCAGACTGGATTCAAACCGTAATCTGAAGCCCGAGGCAGTAAGAGATCCATCTGTGACAAATCTGACCAAAGCGACATTGCTAGAAGTATCTATGCTGTCAGGAATGATGTTTCCACAGTATCTTCCCAGTAAATTTCCTGTAAGAGTCAATTAGTAAGTATGTATATGACCAAGTAATTGATTTATTTAACTTCTACTGGAGGTGTTCTACACATATGAAGAAAATGATAAAGATAAGACCCTGTCCATGAAGAAATGATAATCTCTGTCAAGAGAAGCAGAACAAACATGAATAAAAATCATTATATTCGAATATATGAGGTGTAACAAAAATGGCGACCAGTTAGAGCAAGGGTATCTCAGCACAATGAGGAAGGCTAGCTCATTTGGTTAAAGAAATGGTTTGAAAAAATAGTGACATGTGTCCTTCTCTTATTATTCCCAGGTTATAACCTTTCTTCTCCTTACCAAACAGGGTATCCCTCAAATAATTGCATGTGGCACTAGACTGTCTCAGTAGGATGTAGATGCCTTCCCAATATTGTGTTCCCTCAGTGGGGTGTGGATCCAGGGTAAGCCACAAAATGATGCCTGAGGCTCAGGACACCCATTGTTTATGGGTACACTGAGGGAGAGAGAGCTGGAACTTCCCATATATGATTGTCTTCTTTGCCAGAAATAGACATAGTTTTGCCTTTCTTGCAAGTGAGGAAACTTCAGAGGCTGAATGAGTACCTGTGAACTAAATACCCCCAAAAGACAGCAGGTGTATTTTACTGACCAGAGGTATGGTTTTCCCAGATCTCAACAAAGTCTTTTTCACAGCCAGAGGAATTCTGGAGGTCAAAGTCTTCAAAATGGATGGTGAGATAGTGTCCTGAGGCACCTTGCAGATGCCACTCACAGAGTAAATCGTCTGTATATGGAAGCGTTGGATATCCGATGCTTTGAATGACACCACTTTGCCCTGTCACTTTTCCCCCACACTGAGCTGCAAAAGGAGAGCAATATTTTATTAGAGTTTTTTAAAATTTCACCAGCACACATTTGAAAACTTTTAGGTGCCAAGTGATCGTGAATTGAAGCTTTAAAATATGACGATATTTGGTCAGTGCTTCCCTTATTATTGGAAATCTACTATTAAAAAGAGAAATGATAGGAAAAGTTGAACCCAATAATGGGAAATGAAAGACTGGAAGACTGTTGAAGGGCATGTTCTGTAACATCTATTTAATTCTCTTGGTAAAGCATATAAAAGCTATTAGTTGCAATTATGTTTTATATTTGAAGAACCAACAGATAAATTGATAGGGCCTGCCTAGTAGCCGTTGGTGATTCTGAACACTGAGTCCAAATTCAATCTTGGAAAGGGTGCTGTGGTTCATTTGTGGTGCCTACTATTTTTAGTTTAATGGTCAAATACACACTTTACTATAGTAACTGGTTTCTCAGAGTCCTGAAAATTACTATTCAATTATTTTTCATTAGCTGTATGTGATAGATTGGATTACAAACAGTTTGTATTAGGCTATTAAACAACCTATGGTGTAAGTTAAATGTTATTTCAATGAGGCTTTCCAAGTGTTGGATGTATCAGAACATGTTTGGTTAATGTCCAGACCCACCTTCAATTCTATGTAATTGTGACTATACTATAGTGAATTTTCAGTATGCATATCAGTTGCTTAATTTTTTTTATATATATATTTTTATTAATACTAATGGGGTGACACCAATAAATCAGGGTACATATGTACAATGAAAACATCTCCAGGTCATCTTATTCAACCGTGTTGCATACCCGTCACCAAAAGTCAAATTGTCCTCTGTCACCTTTCCTCTGGTTTACCCTGTGTCCCTCCCCTCCTCCCAATCCCACCCTCTCCTCCCTCCCCCCACCACGTAACCACCACACTCTTATCCATGTCTCATATTCTCACTTTTATGTCCCACCTATGTATGAAATCATGTTGTTCTCAGTTTTTCTTTTTTTCTGATTTACTTATTTCACTCCGTATAATGTTATCAAGGTACATCCATTTTGTTATAAATGATCCGGTGTCATCGTTTCTTATGGCTGAGTAGTATTCCATAGTATATATGTACCATAGCTTTTTAATCCACTCGTCTTCTGACGGACACTTGGGCTGGTTCCAGATCTTCGCTATTGTGAACAATGCTGCCACGAACATGGGGGCGCATTTCTTCTTTTCGAACAGTGCTATGGTGTTCTTAGGGTATATTCCTAAAAGTGGGATAGCTGGGTCAAAAGGCAGTTCGATTTTTAATTTTCTGAGGAATCTCCAAACTGTTTTCCACAGTGGCTGCACCAGTCTGCATTCCCACCAGCAATGCAGAAGGGTTCCCTTTTCTCCACATCCTTGCCAGCATTTATTCTGTGTTGTTTTGCTGATGAGTGCCATTCTGACTGGTCTGAGGTGATACCTCATTGTGGTTTTAATTTGCATTTCTCTAATAATTAGTGATGTTGAACATTTTTTCATATGCCTATTGGCCATCTGTATGTCTTCTTTGGAGAAATTTCTATTCATTTCTTTTGCCCATTTTTTGATTGGGTTGTTTGTCTTCCTGGTGTTGAGTTTTATAAGTTCTTTATAAATTTTAGTTATTAACCCCTTATCAGATGTGCTGTCGAATATGTTCTCCCATTGTGTGGTTTGTCTTTTTATTCTGTTCTTATTGTCTTTAGCTGTGCAAAAACTTTTTAGTTTGATATAGTCCCATTTGTTTATCTTGTCTTTAATTTCATTTGCCCGTGGAGATAAATCGGCAAATATACTGCTGCTACAGATGTCGGAGAGCTTGCTGCCTATGTTTTCTTCTAAGATGCTTATGGTTTCACGGCTTACATTTAAGTCTTTTATCCATTTTGAGTTTGTTTTTGTGAATGGTGTAAGTTGATGGTCTAGTTTCATTTTTTTGCAGGTAGATGTCCAATTTTTCCAACACCATTTGTTAAAGAGGCTGTCTTTACTCCATTGTATGTTCTTTCCTCCTTTGTCAAATATCAGTTGTCCATAAAGCTGTGGGTTTATTTCTGGGTCCTCTGTTCTGTTCCATTGATCTATGTGCCTGTTCTTATGCCAGTACCAGGCTGTCTTGAGTATAATGGCCTTATAGTAAACTTTGATATCTGGAAGAGTGATACCTCCTGCTTTGTTTTTTTCTTTTTAGGATTGCTGAGGCTATTCGTATTCTTTTTTGTTTCCATATAAATTTTTGGAATATGTGTTCTATATCTTTGAAGTATGTCATTGGTATTTTAATTGGTATTGCATTGAATTTATAAATTGCTTTGGGTAATGTAGACATTTTAATGATGTTTATTCTTCCTAGTCATGAGCACGGTATATGCTTCCACTTGTTTGTATCTTCCTTGATTTCCTTTATCAATGTTTTATAATTTTCTGAGTACAAGTCCTTAACGTCCTTGGTTAAATTTACTCCTAGGTATTTTATTTTTTTGGCTGCAATAGTGAAGGGGATTGTTTCCTTAATTTCTTTTGCTGACAGTTCATTGTTTGTATATAGAAATGCCTCTGATTTCTGCGTATTAATTTTATATCCTGCCACTTTGCTGAATTCATTTATAAGGTCCAGTAGTTTTTTGACTGAGACTTTAGGGTTTTCAATATACAATATCATATCATATGCAAATAGTGATAGTTTTACTTCTTCTTTTCAAATTTGGATGCCTTTTATTTCTTCTTCTTGTCTGATTGCTATAGCTAGGACTTCCAGAACTATGTTGAATAAGAGTGGTGAAAGTGGGCAACCCTGCCTGTTTCCTGATCTTAAGGGGATTGCTTTTAATTTTTGTCCATTTAGTATGATGTTTGCTGTGGGTTTGTCGTAGATGGCCTTTATCATGTTAAGGAATGTTCCTTGTATTCCCACTTTACTGAGAGTTTTGAGCATGAATGGGTGCTGGATTTTATCAAATGCTTTTTCTGCATCTATTGAAATTATCATGTGATTTTTGTCCTTCCTTTTGTTTATGTGGTGAATCACATTGATTGATTTGCGAATATTAAAACAGCCTTGCCTCTCCAGAATAAATCCCACTTGATCATGGTGTATGAATTTTTCATATATTGCTGGATCCGGTTGGCTACTATTTTGTTGAAAATTTTAGCATCTAAATTCATCAGGGATATAGGCCTATAATTTTCTTTCTTTGTGTTGTCTTTGCCCGGTTTTGGGATCAGAATTATGCTCACCTCATAAAAGGAGTTTGGAAGTCTTCCTTCCTGTTGAATTTTTTGAAATAGCTTGAGGAGGATAGGAGTTAGTTCTTCTTTGAATTTTTGATAGAATTCACTTGTGAAGCCATCAGGCCCAGGACTTTTCTTTTTTGGGAGTTTTTTGATAACTGTTTCGATCTCATTTGTTGTAATTGGTCTGTTTAGGTGTTCTGATTCTTCCAGATTGATTTTTGGAAGTTTATATGATTCAAGAAATTTGTCCATTTCATCTAGATTGTCTAATTTTTTGGCATAGAGTTCTTCATAATATTTTCTTACAATGCTTTGTATTTCTGTTGTATCAGTTGTTATTTCTCCATTGTCCTTTTTAATTTTATTTATTTGAAACCTCTCTCTTTTTTTCTTGGTGAGTCTAGTTAAAGCTTCATCAATCTTGTTTACCTTTTCAAAGAACCAGCTTCTGGTTTCATTGATCCTCTGTATTGTTTCCTTAGCCTCTATGTCATTTATTTCTGCTCTGATCTTTATTATTTCCTTCCTTCTACTTGTCCTGGGTTTTATTTGTTGTTGTTTTTCTAGTTCTTTTAGCTGCAGGGTCAGGTTGCTTATTTGAGCTTTTTCTAGCTTCCTATGATATGCCTGTAGTGCAATGAACTTCCCTCTCAGTACTGCTTTTGCTGTGTCCCATAAATTTTGAGTTGATGTATGTTCATTATCATTTGTTTCTAGAAACTTTTTTATTTCATCTTTTTTTTTTTTTTTTTTTTTTTTTTTTTTTTTTTTTATATATATATATATTTTATTATTATTAATTCTAATGGGGTGACATCCATAAATCAGGGTACATATGTACAATGAAAACATCTCCAGGTTATCTTATCATTCAATTGTGTTGCATACCCATCACCAAAAGTCAAATTGTCCTCTGTCACCTTCAATCTGGTTTTCCCTGCGTCCCTCCCCTCCTCCCTATCCCATTCTTCCCTCCCTCCCCCCATCCCATAACCACCACTCTCTTGTCCATGTCTCATACCCTCACTTTCATGTCCCACCTATGTATGTAATCGTGCTGTTCTCAGTTTTTCTTTTTTTCTGATTTACTTATTTCACTCCGTATAATGTTATCAAGGTACATCCATTTTGTTATAAATGATCCGATGTCATCGTTTCTTATGGCTGAGTAGTATTCCATAGTATATATGTACCATAGCTTTTTAATCCACTCGTCTTCTGACGGACACTTGGGCTGGTTCCAGATCTTCGCTATTGTGAACAATGCTGCCACGAACATGGGGGCGCATTTCTTCTTTTCGAACAGTGCTATGGTGTTCTTAGGGTATATTCCTAAAAGTGGGATAGCTGGGTCAAAAGGCAGTTCGATTTTTAATTTTCTGAGGAATCTCCAAACTGTTTTCCACAGTGGCTGCACCAGTCTGCATTCCCACCAGCAGTGCAGAAGGGTTCCCTTTTCTCCACATCCTCGCCAGCACTTATTCTGTGTTGTTTTGCTGATAAGTGCCATTCTGACTGGTGTGAGGTGATATCTCATTGTGGTTTTAATTTGCATTTCTCTAATGATTAGTGATGTTGAGCATTTTTTCATATGCCTATTGGCCATCTGTATGTCCTCTTTGGAGAAATTTCTATTCATTTCTTTTGCCCATTTTTTGATTGGGTTGTTTGTCTTCCTGGTGTTGCTTTTTATAAGTTCTTTATAAATTTTAGTTATTAACCCCTTATCAGATGTGCTGTCAAATATGTTCTCCCATTGTGTGGTTTGTCTTTTTATTCTGTTCCTATTGTCTTTAGCTGTGCAAAAACTTTTTAGTTTGATATAGTCCCATTTGTTTATCTTGCCTTTTATTTCAGTTGCCCATGAAGATAAATCGGCAAATATACCGCTGCTACAGATGTCGGAGAGCTTGCTGCCTATGTTTTCTTCTAAGATGTTTATGGTTTCACGGCTTACATTTAAGTCTTTTATCCATTTTGAGTTTGTTTTTGTGAATGGTGTAAGTTGATGGTCTAGTTTCATTTTTTTGCAGGTAGATGTCCAATTTTCCCAACACCATTTGTTAAAGAGGCTGTCTTTACTCCATTGTATGTTCTTTCCTCCTTTGTCAAATATCAGTTGTCCATAAAGCTGTGGGTTTATTTCTGGGTTCTCTGTTCTGTTCCATTGATCTATGTGCCTGTTCTTATGCCAGTACCAGGCTGTCTTGAGTATAATGGCCTTGTAGTAAACCTTGATATCAGGAAGAGTGATACCTCCTGCTTTATTTTTTCTTTTTAAGATTGCTGAGGCTATTCGTGTTCTTTTTTGGTTCCATATAAATTTTTGGAATATGTGTTCTATATCTTTGAAGTATGTCATTGGTATTTTAATTGGTATTGCATTGAATTTATAAATTGCTTTGGGTAATATAGACATTTTAATGATGTTTATTCTTCCTAGCCATGAGCACGGTATGTGCTTCCACTTGTTTGTATCTTCCTTGATTTCTTTTATCAATGTTCTATAATTTTCTGAGTACAAGTCCTTAACCTCCTTGGTTAAATTTACTCCTAGGTACTTTATTTTTTTGGCTGCAATAGTGAAGGGGATTGTTTCCTTAATTTCTTTTGCTGATATTTCATTGTTGGTGTATAGAAATGCCTCTGATTTCTGAGTATTAATTTTATATCCTGCCACCTTGCTGAATTCATTTATCAGATCCAGTAGTTTTTTGACTGAGACTTTAGGGTTTTCAATATACAATATCATATCATCTGCAAATAATGACAGTTTTACTTCTTCTTTTCCAATTTGTATGCCTTTTATTTCTTCTTCTTGTCTGATTGCTGTAGCTAGGACTTCCAGAACTATGTTGAATAAGAGTGGTGAAAGTGGGCAACCCTGCCTGGTTCCTGATCTTAAGGGGATTGCTTTTAATCTTTGTCCATTTAGTATGATGTTTGCTGTCGGTTTATCATAGATGGCCTTTATCATGTTAAGGAATGATCCCTGTATTCCCACTTTACTGAGAGTTTTGAGCATGAATGGGTGCTGGATTTTATCAAATGCCTTTTCTGCATCTATTGAGATTATCATGTGATTTTTGTCCTTCCTTTTGTTTATGTGGTGAATCACATTGATTGATTTGCGAATATTGAACCAGCCTTGCCTCTCCAGAATAAATCCCACTTGATCGTGGTGTATGATTTTTTTCATATATTGCTGGATCCGGTTGGCTAATATTTTGTTGAGAATTTTAGCGTCTAAATTCATCAGGGATATAGGCCTATAATTTTCTTTCTTTGTGTTGTCTTTGCCCGGTTTTGGGATCAGAATTATGCTCGCCTCATAAAAGGATTTTGGAATTCTTCCTTCCTCTTGAATTTTTTGAAATAGCTTCAGGAGAATAGGAGTTAGTTCTTCTTTGAATTTTTGATAGAATTCACTTGTGAAGCCATCAGGCCCAGGACTTTTCTTTTTTGGGAGTTTTTTGATAACTGTTTCGATCTCATTTGCTGTAATTGGTCTGTTTAGGTGTTCTGATTCTTCCAGATTGATTTTTGGAAGGTTATATGATTCAAGAAATTTGTCCATTTCACCAAGATTGTCTAATTTTTTGGCATAGAGTTCTTCATAGTATTTTCTTACAATGCTTTGTATTTCTGTTGTGTCAGTTGTTATTTCTCCACTGTCCTTTCTAATTTTATTTATTTGAGTCCTCTCTCTTTTTTTCTTGGTGAGTCTAGTTAAAGGTTCATCAATCTTGTTTACCTTTTCAAAGAACCAGCTTCTTGTTTCATTGATCCTCTGTATTGTTTCCTTAGCCTCTATGTCATTTATTTCTGCTCTGACCTTTATTATTTCCTTTCTTCTACTTGTCTTGGGTTTTATTTGTTGTTGTTTTTCTAGTTCTTTTAGATGCAGGGTCAAGTTGCTTATTTGAGCTTTTTCTAGCTTCTTATGATATGCCTGTAGTGCAATAAACTTCCCTCTCAGAACTGCTTTTGCTGTGTCCCATAAATTTTGAGTTGATGTATGCTCATTATCATTTGTTTCTAGAAACTTTTTTATTTCTTCTTTGATCTCATTGTTAATCCATTCATTATTTAATAACAAGCTATTTAGTTTCCAAGTGTTTGAGTATTTTTCAGTTTTTCTTTTGTGGTTAATTTCTAGTTTCATGGCATTGTGATCAGAGAAAATGCTTGATATGATTTCAATCTTCTTAAATTTATTGAGACCATTTTTGTGTCCTAACATGTGGTCTATCCTAGAAAACGTACCATGAGCGCTTGAGAAGAATGTATATTCTACTGCTTTAGGGTGAAAAGTTCTGAAGATATCTATTAAATCAAGTTGATCTAGTGTCTCCTTTAAGTCTGCTGTTTCTTTATTAATTTTCTTTCTTGAGGATCTATCCAGTGTTGTTAGAGGGGTATTGAAATCCCCTACTATGATAGTATTGCTGTTAATCTCGCCCTTTATATCCATCAAAGTCTGCTTTATGTATGTCGGGGCTCCTATATTTGGTGCATAGATATTTACAATAGTTATATCTTCCTGTTGAATTGTTCCCTTTATCATTATGTAGTGTCCTCTTTTATCTCTTACTACAGCCTTTGTTTTAAAGTCCATTTTGTCTGATATAAGTATTGCTACCCCTGCTTTTTTTTCATTTCCATTTGCATGAAATATTTTTTTCCATCCTTTTACCTTCAGTCTATGAACATCTTTTATTTTAAGGTGTGTCTCTTGTAGACAGCATATGTATGGGTCCTGTTTCTTTATCCATGCAGCTACCCTATGTCTTTTGATTGGATCATTTAATCCATTTACATTTAAGGTTATTATTGATATGTAGTTGTTTATTGCCATTTTATTCTTTAAAGCTGTATTCTTCTTTTGCTCTATTCTTTCCTCCCTTTAAACTGTTCACAAGAGGCCCCTTAGTATCTCTTGCAGAATTGGTTTGGTTTTCATGAATTCCTTGAGGCTTTCTTTTTCTGGGAAGCTCTTTATTTCTCCTTCAATTTTAAACGTTAGCCTTGCTGGATAAAGTAGTCTTGGTTGTAGGTTCTTGTTCTGCATTACTTTGATTATTTCTTGCCATTCCCTTCTGGCCTCAAGTGTTTCTGTTGAGAAGTCCGATGTCATCCTTATGGGGGCTCCTTTGTAGGTGATAGTCTTTTTTTCTCTAGCAGCTTTTAAAATTTTTTCTTTATCCATTAGCTTTGGTATTTTAACTATGATGTGTCTTGGTGTAGATTTTTTTGGGTTTCTCCTTAATGGAGTTCTGTGTGCTTCTTGAATGTGTGGGGTGTTTCCCAGCCTTAATTTAGGAAAGTTTTCTGCTATAATTTGATTGAACAAAGTTTCCATTTCCTGTCCTCTCTCCTCTTCTTCAGGCACCCCTATGATGCGAATGTTGTTTCTCTTCATGTTGTCACAAAGCTCCCTTAGAGTTTCCTCACATTTTTTAAGTCTCTTTTCCTTTTTCTTCTCTGCTTCTGTGCCTTTGTTTATTGTGTCCTCTAACTCGCTTATTCGATCCTCAGCGTCATCCATCCTGCTTTTAATTCCTTCCATTGTGGTCTTCAGTTCTGATACTGTATTTGTCATTTCTGTCTGATTCTTTTTTATTATTTCAATTTCATTTTTTATACTTGTTATCTCTTTATTTAGGTGTTCATAATGACTATCCATTATTGCTCTAATTTCTTTGAACATCCTAACTATCATTATTCTAAATTCTGCTTCTGGTAATTTGGTTATATCTGGTTCATTCAGGTCCTTCTCTGGAGATTTCTCTTGATTCATTTGGTTTGCATTCCTCTGCCTGCCCATTTTTTCTGTGTATAAGCAAGTTGTGGCCACTGGAGTCCAGTAGGTGTTGCCTTTGTGTTCTCTAGGTGTGGTCTATCTGCAGGCCCCCCACCCCCTCTGCCGGCGCCTAGGGTGGTTGGGTATGAGCGTTGCCAGCGCCGGCCCACTGTGGCTTTTGCTGTGATTTCTGCCTCTCCTCCGTGGGAGGGGCTGTCACTGAAGCCACAAGATTAGCACCAAGGGTAGAGGCGAGCACCTTTCCTCAGCTGCGGACCCAGCCTATTTCCGGACTTCCGCCCAGAACCAGCAGTCGGAGCCTGCTCGCTACAGTTCCGCGGGTTAGGCGGGGCTTTTGACGTGCTCTCAGCTGTAAGCTTTTGCCCGTCAGGAGCTTTAGCCCCGCCCTCGAGGCCAGGGCCCTTTGCGCAGGGTCGGAAACCAAGATTTATTGGGGCGGGCGTGTTTGCTGGCTTCCGCCGAGCTGCGTACTTCCGCTCGTCCCGGACTCTACCCCGCCCCCGCGTTCGGAGCCCGCTCGCGCACGTATTAACGCTATCCGGGGTTTCTCCGGCCGGATGGGGATAATAGCGTGGGCTCAGCTGCGAGCCTCCGCCTGTCTCAGGGTCCACCCCGTTCCCGCGCTCGGAGCCGGCTCGCGCACGTATACTGGCCAACCGCGGTTTCTCCGGCGGGCGCCGGGGGGGGGGGGGGGGCGGACTGCTAGCGTCAGCTCAGCCACGAGCCCCTGCCCGTCCCTGGTCCTAGCCCGGTCCCCGCGGTCAGGGCCGGCTTGCGCAGGGCCTGCCTGTTCCTGGCCTCCCGCTTTGTCCCCGTAAGTGGGATTAAAGGCGGGCCCGCAGCTTCCGGACCGCTCTCGCGCTTACCCTCCGACCCTCTGGGCTAGACCGATCTCCCACCGGCCTGGCCTCTGCCCACGCCGACAGAACCGCCTTTCAGCGTCCTGCCGCCCCAAAACCTTAAGCAGCCCTCAGCAGAGTAGGAAGGGACCTAATACTCCACACTGTAGGCCTGGGAGCTCCCTCACTTGTTTCACAGCTCAAAACTGTCCAAACGTCTCCTCTTGGTTCTGGGACTGCAGGCTGGGGCTTGGTTCCTGGGACCCAGGTCCCTCCCTCTCCGCCAAAATCTCCTCCCGCCACACGGGTCTCTCCGGGCTGCCGTTTGCTCCGGGGAGCTGGGCAGCCCTCTTCGCGTTTTCGCTATTCCTACCAGTCTCAATGTGGCTTCTTCTGTGTTCCTTGGTTGAAGAGTCCACTTAGTTTTGTTCAAAGTTGGTTTATCCAGGTGATGGTTCTTAAAATTGAGTTGTAATCCACTTTGGTTCTGGGAGTTGGAAGTTGGTACGTCCGCCTACTCCGTCGCCATCTTGCTCCTATTTCATCTTTGATCTCATTGTTAATCCATTCATTATTTAATATCATGCTATTTAGTTTCCAAGTGTTTGAGTATTTTTCAGTTTTTCTTTTGTGGTTAATTTCTAGTTTCTTGGCATTGTGATCAGAGAAAATGCTTGATATGATTTCAATCTTCTTAATTTATTGAGATCATTTTTGTGTCCTAACATGTGGTCTATCCTAGAAAACGTACCGTGAGCGCTTGAGAAGAATGTATATTCTACTGCTTTAGGATGAAAAGTTCTGAAGATATCTATTAAATCAAGTTGATCTAGTGTCTCCTTTAAGTCTGCTGTTTCTTTATTGATTTTCTTTCTTGAGGATCTATCCAGTGTTGTTAGTGGGGTAAGGAAATCCCCTACTATGATAGTATTGCTGTTAATCTCGCCCTTAATGTCCATCAAAGTCTGCTTTATGTATGTCGGGGCACCTATATTTGGTGCGTAGATATGTAGAATAGTTATATCTTCCTGTTGAATTGTTCCCTTTATCATTATGTAGTGTCCTTCTTTATCTCTTACTATAGCCTTTGGTTTAAAGTCCATTTTGTCAGATATAAGTACTGCTACCCCGGCTTTTTTTTCATTTCCATTTGCATGAAATATTTTTTTCCATCCTTTTACCTTCAGTCTGTGTGCATCTTTTGTTTTAAGGTGTGTCTCTTGTAGACAGCATATGTATGGGTCCTGTTTCTTTATCCACGCAGCTACCCTATGTGTTTTGATTGGATCATTTAATCCATTTACATTTAAGGGTATTATTAATATGTAGTTGTTTATTGCTATTTTATTCTTTAAAGCTGCATTCTTCTTTTGCTATATTTTTTCCTCCCTTTGAACTGTTCACAAGAGGCCCCGTAGTATCTCTTGCAGAATTGGGTTGGTTTTAATGTATTCCTTGAGGCTTTCTTTGTCTGGAAAGCTCTTTATTTCTCCTTCAATTTTAAACGTTAGCCTTGCTGGATAGAGTAGTCTTGGTTGTAGTTTCTTGTTCTGCATTACTTTGATTATATCTTGCCATTCCCTTCTGGCCTCAAGTGTTTCTGCTGAGAAGTCTGATGTCATCCTTATGGGGGCTCCTTTGTAGGTGATAGCCTTTTTTTCTCTAGCAGCTTTTAAGATTTTTTCTTTATCCATTAGCTTTGGTATTTTAACTATGATGTGTCTTGGTGTAGATCTTTTTGGGTTTCTCTTTAATGAAGTTCTGTGTGCTTCTTGAATGTGTGGAATATTTCCAAGCCTTAATTTAGGGAAGTTTTCTGCTATGATTTGATTGAACACAGTTTCCATTTCCTGTCCTCTTTCCTCTTCTTCAGGAACCCCTATGATGCGAATGTTGTTTCTCTTCATGTTGTCACAGAGCTCCCTTAGAGTTTCCTTACATTTTTTGAGTCTCTTTTCCTTTTTCTTCTCTGCTTCTGTGCCTTTGTTTATTGTGTCTTCTAACTCGCTGATTCGATCCTCAGTGTGATTCATCCTGCTTTTAATTCCTTCCATTGTGGTCTTCAGTTCTGATATTGTATTTGTCATTTCTGTCTGATTCTTTTTTATTATTTCAATTTCGTTTTTTATACTTGTTATCTCTTTATTTAGGTGTTCATAGTGACTATCCATTGTTGCTCTAATTTCTTTGAACATCCTAACTATCATTATTCTAAATTCTGCCTCTGGTAGTTTGGTTATATCTGGTTCATTCAGGTCCTTCTCTGGGGATTTCTCTTGATTCATTTGGTTTGCATTCCTCTGCCTGCCCATTTTATCTGTGTATAGGCAAGTTGTGGGCACTGGAGTCCAGTAGGTGTTGCCTTTGTGTTCTCTAGATGTGGTCTGTCTGCAGGCCTGCCACCCCCTCTGCTACTGCCTAGGGTGGTTGGGTGTGGGCGTTGCCAATGACAGCCTTCTTCGGCTGTTGCTGTGATTTCCACCTCTCCTCCACAGGAGGGGCTGTCACTCAAGCCACAAGCCTTAGAACCAAGGGCAGAGGTGAGCACCTTTGCTCAGCTGCGGGACCAGCCCGTTTCCAGAAGATTTACGCCCAGCCCCCGCAGTCAGAGCCTGCTCGCCACAGTTTTGCGGGTTGGGCGGGGCTTTTGACGTGCTCTCAGCTGTGAGCCTTTGCCCATCCAGAATTTAGCCCCGCCCTCGAGGCCGGGGCCCTCCTGAGTAGGGTCGCACACTGTGGTTTATTGGGCTGGGCGTGTTTGCTGGCGTTAGCTCAGCTGCTAGCTTCCGATGATCAGGACTCTACCACACCCCCACGTTTGGTGCCAGCTCGCGCACGTAGGGTGGCCACCAGCCGGGGTTTCTCTAGCCAGGCGGGGCTAGTAGGGTGAGCTCAGCCGCAAAAGCCGCTCACGCGCCGGGCAGGGCCGCGGAAGCCGCTCGGGCGCCGCAGGTACACGGGCCCAGCCGCGGAAGCCGCTGGCACGCCGGGCGGGGCCAGTGGCGTGAGCTTAGCCACGGAAGCCACTCGCTCACACAAAGGATTTTAACCCACTGCGGTTTCTCCTTTTGGGCGGGGTTGGCAGCATGAGCTCAGCCTCGGGCCCCTCGCCCGTCCCTGGTCTTAGCCCCGTCCCCGTGGTCAGGGTTGGCTTACACAGAGTCTTAGAGCCGATCTCTGCCCGTATTTTTCCCCCACAAGTGGGGTCATAGGCGGCCCGCAGCTGTCGGACCGCTTTTGCGCGTCTCCTCCGGCCTTGCTGGGCTAGACTGAGCCCACACCCTTCCGCCCACACCGACAGGACCGCTTTTCAGCGTCCTGCCGCCAACCGCCCTTCAGCAGCGTTTAGAGAGATAGCAGTGTCTTAAGTCTCCACACTGTAGGCTTGGGAGCTCCCTCCCTCCATGCAGCTCCGCTCCAATTGCCGCGGGAGAGCCTGCCTGGCTAGTGTCCCGCCTCCCCTTGCTGGTGTTGCTAGTTCCAGGGGAAATATTTGTTTTCGATTAGGGAAATGACTTAGCCCAGGGGTCAGGATGGCTGCCCCTCAGAGTGTTCTCGTGCCTTCAGTCCACTCTCTGTTCCCGCTGCTCTGTTCCTCTCCTCTGTCCCCATTCCCCGGAGCCCCGGGTGCGTGGTTGTGAGAGAGGGTTTCTGCGCTGACCCTTTGAAAAGATTCTTGGGTCCGAGAAAACTCTCTCTTTTTCACAAACAGTATCCTCACTTGCTTCACATCTCAATACTGTCCATACGCCTCTTCTAGGCTCTGGGATTGCAGGCTGGGGCTTGGTTCCTGGGACCCAGGTCCCTCCCTCTCCGCCAAACTCTCCTCCCGCCCCGCGGGACTCTCCGGGCTGCCGTTTGCTCCGGGGAGCTGGGCAGCCCTCTTCGCGTTTTCGCTATTCCTACCAGTCTCAATGTGGCTTCTGCAGTGTTCCTTGGTTGAAGAGTCCACTTATTTTAGTTCAAAGTTGGTTTATCCAGATGGTGGTTCTTAAAATTGAGTTATAATCCACTTTGGTTCTGGGAGTTGGAAGTTGGTACGTCCGCCTACTCCATCGCCATCTTGAACCGACCAGTTGCTTAATTTTTAAGTAAAGGAATCAAGATACTGAAGAGATACTTGCTTTTTGTCTAGAGCATCATTTGGCATAGATGCTTAGGGTAAAAACACCTCAATTATCTATTAATAACAAGGAGTTCAAAATCGCTGTTCTAAATATTATTATTATTTACAAAAGGATTTAAAGTAATATGTATTTCACAATAATAGAAAGAAACAAAAATATGATTTAACTGAATGTGTTTTTCACAAACAAGTTTGGAGAAAATATATTCAAGTTTATTAAATAAAAGTGATTTAAAATGAAAATCAAAGTAAACATTAAAATTAATAATTGACTTGCAGTTTTAAATATTTATATGCCTTGCTTATGTCTATAATTTAAATAATTATTAAAATTAGGCAGATAGAAAAACTACTATTAAAAGTTTTTTTTAAGTTTTAATATTTTTATTTTATCACTACTTTCTTTTTGAATATAAAAATTGCTGTTACCTATGGAATACTTGGCCTTGAATCCCGTATGAGTGGAACTATTGCCGGACCGGAATCTCAAATACATAACCTCTTCTGAGGACAACTGACTGCTGGGCAAAGATGTCCCACAAAACTTGGAAATTATTGGTGCATTTGAATCAGATCCATCTCGCAATTCAAGATAATTGGACACACAGCTAAAGTGAAAGAAAATTGTGTTTATCATATAAAGACAATTGCTTTAACACATTTTGCTAAGAAAAGATTTCACCTACTTTTTTCCAAGGGCATTATTAAATGATCTTTTCTGGAACAGAAGACACTGTGACAGAGTCAATTTAAGTGACATGTCACTTCAGAATACTGTATAATAGTTTTGCTAGTTATAACAGACCCTTTAGTGAGTAGCTCGAAATGACAAGTTGTACATGTACCACACTGAAGAATATTCACTTGCCTACCATATCCTATATTCATTTTACAAATTTAAAAGTCATTCTCAAATTACCCCCTAGGTATTTTTTTAAAAATAAGTGTTTTGTTTCACAAGCTGATTCAACACATTTCACCTGACAAAGATGAACTCCCTCTTGACTGTTCTGTGACTTGAGCTGATGAAAACTCTTAGCTAGAATTTTCTATGTCTGTATATGAGGACAAGTATTTACCCAAAATTTCTTGAGAAAGTCATTCAGCCAATTAATTAATGCTCACTGAGTGGGAGAGTGGCATTGTTTAAGATGCCCAGAAATGGTAAACAAAAGCTCTTGTATCTAAGTTTTATACCACACAAATATTCCTGCAAATACATGCACACTTTTGAGAAATGAAAAAAATACCAACAGATTATTTTGTTTATGTATCTATTTCTTTTGTGTTCAAAATAGTAATACCTACTTTTCGGTGTGTTATCTCTCAGAATTCTTCTTAAATAGAGATTAGAAATTGTACTATACTTGCTTTAGTCCTGTGTCTAACACTGATGGCCCCTGGAGTCACATAACACAAATTTCCATTTGTTAAACAGATAGTTTATCATTTACGACACTCAGTATGAGGCCAGGCAAATAAATACTCATCTACCAAAGACACTATATTTTTCCTGTGAGAGGAGAAGCAGGTCACATAAATCTCAAAGAGCCACCCTCAGGGTCTCTTGAAGGATGTGCACAGGGTCATGAGGGACAATATCTGTGTCCGTAATCTGCTCAGCTGACAGGAGAGAGGCTAGCAGGTTACATTTTCAGGCTGGAGGCATTAAGCAGTTCCCTTCTCCATCCCTAGATTTCCTATGCAGTATACATTGCTAAGAAATAAAGAAGGAAATTGTTCTGAGACATGACAGCTAAAAAATATACTAACTCTGGCTAGGAGAAAAATTAAATGAAGGTGACCTACTTAGGTGTTACTTCAATATTGAATTGATCTTCAAACTGTAGCCTTATGAGCTTTCCAGGAGGAGCAGCTATGAGCCAAATGCAATCAGCATGCTGGGGATAATCATCTGGATGGTTGGGGGAGGTCACGTATCCAACAGAATCCGCCTCATGAATGTAGATATTGCCTCCACAGGCTGTCAGGAAACACAGTTAGATCAATCTGCAGTCTGGAGAAATGACGCAATCAACTGCCACGATAATTTTTAAAACTCTCTTTATCTGTATTTCCAATCTCAATTTTCTTTCCTCTAAAATTACATTTATTTACCTTTGGCAAATAAATTCTGAATTTGCTATCAAGGGAGCTACCACGTGTTTCACTTTTTAATTTGCCAAACTATATGGTCTTTTGGAAGTTTCACTTTTCCTTAAAGATGACAAAATGACCACTGTGCACAGTTCATGCACTAGGACATCACAGAAGCACCACTGTATACCAACCACTTAAAAAGCATGTCAGTGCACTAGTATTAGAACTGCCTGCTGACTGTTCAGTTCAGTAGAACGATGCAGAGCCATAGTCTTAATGTACTTAAAGGACAGCAGATCAGCCTGACCAGGCGGTGGCGCAGTGGATAGAGCGTCGGACTAGGATGCGGAGGACCCAGGTTCGAGATCCCGAGGTTGCCAGCTTGAGTGTGGGCTCATCTGGCTTGAGCAAAAAAGCTCACCAGCTTGGACCCAAGGTCGCTGGCTCCAGCACCGAGGAAGGCCCGCGGTCAAGGCACATATGAGAAAGCAATCAATGAACAACTAAGGTGTTGCAACAAAAGACTATGATTGATGCTACTCATCTTTCTCCATTCCTATCTGTCTGTCCCTATCTATCCTGCTCTCTAACTCTCTCTCTGTCCCTGTAAAAAAAAAAAAAAAAAAAAAAAAAAGGACAGCAGATCACACTTGTATGACTCTGTGGGTATTCACTCATTGTTTCTTTGGGATCTAGATGCATTTGAAGAGCAAGAGATGAATGGCATGAGAATTTATTATTCAGTTTTTTTGTAAGAAGATAAATGAGCTTTTTATACATTTCTAAAAGACCAAAGTATTATGTAAAAAATACTTTGATTTTATCAACAAACTGTTGGCAATCTCCAATAAACCAAGCCATAAACTGGCTAACTCAGGTATTACAATGCCAGTAAAATTAACCTGTCCAGTGGTTCTCAAACTTTTTGAAGTCGGGCCGCATTTAAAACCTTACAAATAATTGTAGGCACACTATGTACAAATTTATGAGAAATATGTTATAATAATTAAGTTAAATATTAAAGATAAAATATAAAGTCCAAGCGTGCTTTTATAGTAATTAAACAAAATAAATATGAAAAAATTAAATTTATTCTGACGTTAAAAAACATTTTTATGTTAAATTTTTTGAGTTATGCTTCTTAGAATTTGTAAAAAAAGAGGGGTTAAAAATTAAAAAATGACAAAAAGTTATCTTTTTATATATATAGATATCTTCTTAGTAATATTTAGTAAATTTGGCAGGTCCCGGTGTGAATGTGTTAAGTTTTTTCATTCTTGTGTTTATGAGAAACATGAGCCTGATGTGTCCTAGTGATTTCTTCAATGTTTGGGAATATATTTGGGAGGCCAACTCTTATTTCCTCATTGATACATTGAAGAATTCCTCCCTTTTTACTCTTAATTGTGTTGAGAGCAGAAAACCCCCACCATACATATCATCCTAACTTTACACCAAACAAAGGATAGAAGAAACTTGCCTCCAGTCTTTCCAGGGAACATGGGGGGTAGTGTAAACAATCTAGCACCACAGCTTAACAGCCTTTTGCAACCTAATCAGGCAAGTAAGGTGGGGGTTCGGTAGACTGTCAGCTTACAGCCAATTCCCCACACCTCTGTCCCCTCAAAATCTAAACTCCAAAAACCCTATTGGTTTTTTGGTCCCCAACAGGCACATATTTCTCTGGAATACCATGGGGCACACCTGGAAATCTTCTAGGGCACACCAGCACGCCCTGGCGCACACTTTGAGAACCACTGCCTTGTCTCACAGATACGGAATCTGCTATATTTCATTGCCATTTATCTCCACTGTCATTCAGCTGTTTATGGTCATTTTCTGAGTTTTGTCATTACCCAGAAGTACTCCATCACTGAAACTTTAAAATGCAAATTTTTTTGATTGTCTTTAACTTCCTCACTCCTGGTCTTTCCTTCAGAATTCTTGCAAAATTTCAAATTCATGGTTGTAGTCAATTCAAATCATTCATTGACATTTCTGCCACTACAAATGCACATTCTTCAATCTCAGCACTGTCAACCAATTCCCTCCTATCTTTTCATATGAATTACAACAGCTATTTAATACTTGACTATATGCACTCAACCCTTTATTTTCACCGTTTTCTTCCTACTCTCAGCACAGGACTTTGAAATCTCCTTTAGAAATAAAGTAGAAGTCAGATGAGACATCATTCAATTTGTGACCCCTTCCTTTTTATCATCCTTCATGAAGTAATTCGTTTGTATCTCCTCCTTTATCTTCCTGTGTACATTGTCTTCCTGGATCTTTGGGTTGGGCTCCCATTCCACTCTTGCCTCCAGGGGCCTTGCCTTTTTAATCTCTCCACTGTGCTTTTTATTCGAGTATTTTAATTTATTTTTATTTTATTCATTTTAGAGAGGAGACACAGAGTGAGAGGGAGAGAGAGAGAGAGAGAGAGAAAGAGGGGAGGAGCTGGAAGCATCAACTCCCATATGTGCCTTGACCAGACCAGTGCAGGGTTTTGAACTGGCGACCTCAGTGTTCCCAGGTTGACACTTTATCCATTGCGCCACCACAGGTCAGGCTCCACTGTGCTTTTATCTCTCTCTCCACCCCACCCCAACTCCTCCTTGCTCCACTGATCTTTTCATATATCACACATTCAAGTCATTTACAGCCAGTGTCTTTACTTCCTCGCCACCCTCTTTTTTATCTTCTTCATTCTCCCTTCACTTTTTAACTCTATGAAGGCAATCTTGTCCAGGTCTGCACTCACAGCTGTGTACCTAAAGGACTTAATCTTTATTCTATATCCAAAGCATTTAACATGGTTCCTAGACATTTCTTCTTTGCATTTTTGTCCCTTAGCTTCTTGGACATTAAACTCCCCTCTCCCCGTTTTAGCCCTTGCACCATTCCTCCTTTGGTCCCTGAGTGCCTCTTCCTGAGACTTTCCTGGCATTGCTGGAGGTCCTGAGGGGTCCCTCTGTTGGCCCTTCACCTTCTCAATCTAAATAATTTTAAATAATTTTCTGATTAATGCCATTTATCCTCATGACAAACTTCAACCACTCTGCTGATGATTCACATATTTCTAGATTCAGTCCAGTCCATGTTCTGACAATTAGACTCCTATTCAAACAGCTAATAAGACATCTCCAATGGATGTAATTAAGAGATTTTAAACTGATCACATCCCAAACTGACCTTATCATCTACTCGCCATCTGGAGGTTACATATGAGTTAACAATAGTATCATCTCCCCTTTTTACTGACTCCCTATCCATCTTCACTATCTCATTTTTCTCCTTAATACTTTTTATCACATGACATACTGTATATCTTATATATAATCTGAGTTTAACACTAAAATTAAGCTCCATGAGCACATGGATTTTACTTGTTTACTGCAATATCTCCAGGACCTAGTATAGTGTCTATCGCATAGCAAGTTCTTAATAAATGTTTGTAAAATAAATATGCTCACCCAGCCGAAATCCTACTGGCCATCCATGGTGCTTCCCATTCCTTCCATCTCTCCCACATTCAACTCAATTCCATGTTTATATCATCCTTTAATACGCCTTCTCTTCTACATTCTTGCTAACATTGCCTAATACTATTCTCCTGAATTACTCTTTCATCTGGTTTCCTGCCTTGACCTTTCTCCTTGTGATGTGTTTGCAGTGCTGCAGCCACACTGATATTTCTAGTCTGCACATGCCACTCATGCTTTGGATTAAATATTTTTAAGGGCTCCCTACTGCCTTTCAATTAAAATCATAACTCCTTATGGTGGCAGCTACGGCCCTTAGTATCATTATTCCTGCCTGCCTTATCACCATTGTATTTACCTCCTCTGATTCTATTCTTCAGCAGTAGTGAGTTCTTTCCAAGCTGTGGCTATGCCTTATTGCATAACCATTGAGACTTTATATGTTGTCATGTCTTTTCCTCACTGACTACTGTCACTCTATTCATCTCCTTCCTCTGCAGCCTTCTCTGATCCTTTAGGTGAGGCTAAGTGTTTCTCTTAGGCCTTTGCATAGCTCCTGATGCATTCCTCTATCTAGCACTTAAATGCCATGCTCGAAGTGTACTTTTGCTCTTCTGTCTCCTCCATTGCACTGTGAACTCCTTGACAAAATTTGGTAGTTTGCAAGGTGTAAAGCACTTGGTAAATACTTGATGATTAATTAACAACTCAATTAATTGGTGAAAATGAAGAAAATTGAGCACCAGAACATGGAAATCTCAACCAAACATACTAAAGGAGTGCCTCTGGGGGAAGATGGCATAGAACTAGAAAAATCTGGTGTCAGAAGTCATTTCCTTCCCTGGCTGGTTGGCTCAGTGGTAGAGCATCAGTCTGGCATGTGGATGTCCCAGGTTCAGTTCCCAGTCAGGGCACACAAGAGAAGTGATCATCTGCTTCTCCACCCCTCCCCTTTCTCTCCTTCACTTTCTCTCTGTGTCTGTCTGTCTCTTACTCTCCTGCAGCCACGGCTTAATTGGTTCAAGCAAAGTTGGCCTCCGGGGCTGAGGATGGCTCCAAGGACTCTGCCTCAGGCACTAAAAAAATGGCTCCATTCCTGAGCAATGGAGTAGCAGCCCCAGATGGGTAGAGCATCGACCCCTAGTGGGCTTGGCGGGTGGATCCCGGTTGGGTATATATGGGAGTCTATCTCTCTGCCTCCCCTCCTCTCACTAAAAAAATAAGAAAGAAAAGAAAAAATGTCGTTCCTAAAATACCATGTTAAAGGCTGAGAAATGATAGTGTCATGAAGTTAAGTGTGGTGGAAAGACAGATGGGGAAGTCTAAGGCTGACTGCATCCTTAGGGAAAATTATTAAATTGGAGTTAAGAGAAATGAGAGTGATCAAATTATTGGAGCTGCCTAGCAATTGGTTTTGAAATGAAAAGACAGATAAGACCAATAATAAGGTCAGAAAGATGAAGAAAAGGGAATAGTCACGCCAGTCTTGCAGGAATAGAGGGTCCACAAAGGGATAATGAAAGAGTCATAGTGTCTGCAGTAGTCCTTTAGTATATCTGAATTTTCACTAAATGTTGACTTTAAAACTACAATTCAAGATTGAGTTTAGCATGGGTGAAGATGGAGAATTAAAATTCTGTGCAGTGGGCTGAAGTCTTCTCACTGGACACAGACACTGTTACTCTACAAAGTCAGGACCAGGTGAAGTCTTGCCCAGTCATGACTCAATAGTCAAACTCCCCGTGGAGACAGGGAGGGACCACAAACCCCTGGCCTGAAATGTCATGGTGCTTGTGTCATGGAGCTATTTAAAAGCTCCTTTCAAGTACCAGAGCCAAGTGTGCTGAGAAATGACAGAGGGACATTCCATGTAGACAGAAGGATGATCTTCTAAATCCATTGGAGGAGACTTATTTTTTTTCTTGTCCCAAAGTGAAGATATTATGCTGACATTTTAAATTCTCATATTTTGAATAATGTACAATAAAACATATACATTCATAGATTAATATGTATTTTGAAATATATTCAGGAATCTGAGATTGAGATCATAGGCTTATCTGGAAATCCATATTATCTAACTTTGAAGCAAAGATGTACTACTTTCTACTGATATACTACAGCCTTGTTTGAAGTTATGCTTATTTACTTATTTATTTTATTAAACATTATGTAAAAATAAGTATCACAAAATATAAATATAATTATAATCAAGAATAAATAAGTAAAGGTAATTAAATCAAGATCAATGCTATAACATAAAGGGGTAATAAAATCAGAGGATTATGTGTTTATTTAAAAGGAAACATAAAAACAATTACAAAACAATGTAATTATCATTCTTATAATTTTTCTACAAGTGAATGTAACTTATAATTAGACATTTTATAATGGAGAAGTCTAAAGAATTTCAGGGGATCATTAAGATCAGCTTAATTTATACTCATGGATAAATTTACTTTTTTCATTCTCTTGTTATGTGGTCTTGGAAAAAATACAATATAAGCCTCATTTTACTTATCCATAGAATGGGAACAATAACACCTTTCTTAAAATGTAATCATGATGAGATTTAGCATAAAGTTACTCTTATTCCAGAAAAGAAAATTTTACATATTTTTTCTCAAGTATGTTTAAACAAGGAAGACCAAACAGCTGTAAGAAAAGTACAGACATTAGTCTCAGTAAAAAGACTTACCTAAACTCTTTGCTTCATATCTGATCTTAAATCCTTGCCCTCCATTGCTATTACCAGAAATGAACTGAACAAACATTTGATTATCTGAGGTGAAGAGAGTGGACGAAGGACGACTTCCACAGAAATGACCATTTCCTCCATGGGGTCCCAAGGGCGGAGAATTGATATCAGGTCCATTTTTTAGCTGGAAACACAAATTAAAACTGTATGCATTCCTTTATAGTAATAAATAAGAAATGCAAAACTTTTATTGGTTTATGTTCCAGAAGAGAAAAAAATCACCATTTTGTTTTCTTAATGAAGTCTGCAGAGAAAGTAATTAGAAAAAGCAGCAAATAAGACCTACCACCAAGTAATCCCCCTGGTTACAAAAAGAGTCGCTATTTGGAATCTGGAAGGGCTGTTCAAAATGGACAGCAATGGTCAGACCACTTGGAACCAGGACGTGCCACGAGCAGTTGAGGTGCGGAGGGTAGGTCCCTGGATAGTTGGGTGACATGATAATTCCTCTGCTTGCATGCAAATATCCACCACAACCTTCCCAAGAAGAAACAAAAAAATAATAAGTTTTGAATTGAAAAAATTTTTAAAATTATTTAAATAACATTTACAACTATATTTTTAGGCATTTCTGTGTTCCTTGAGGATTTTCAAATTTAGGCAACTGAAACTGAGGCCAAAGTGTGGAAAATGATTAACACAAGTATTTCTCGAGTGCACACTATTGGGTACTCGTTTTGGTGTTTTTGCCAGAGCTGGGAAAGGAAATTAGCAACAGAGACAAATTACTTTCACGAAGCTTCGGGAGGTGTAGGAAATGGTGGGAGTCAACAGTTCAGTTTTCCACATGGCAACTTTTTGTATCATGTGCTGTCACACATACATACATGTGGTACATGAGAAAGAATGAGAGGCTGGGAGTTAAGAAAAGAGAGTAGGCAGAGCAGACAGTGATTTGCCAGTTGTCAGGGACTGATCAGCTCATCAGAGAGCAGAAAGTTCATACAACTATAAGGTTAAATTGCAGATGTGGACATTTATCTTAGGTTTGTCTGATTCCAAAGCCCATTCTGTTCCATCGCTACGCAAGCCTGCCACCCTTGAGCGTCAGTGGAGCAGTTTATCTGCACTTGTTGTCTACTCTATGAAAGGCACGGCCAATAGTGGACAGAATGTCAATTTTTAAGGCCTAGATTGAGAATCTACCCTAAAATTATGTTTTTCAGTTAAAGAGTCTTTTGATTTTCTATATTTCATGAACTACTTCTTGAACTTTAATGTAGATTGTATTGAGAGTTATTATTAGGCTTCACATTTGTCAAGTTATGGAAATTGCAATCACACTACACACGATCACCTGTCGTATACTGTTCACATTCACTGATTCATCAAGTCCCTATTTCAAGACTTACAGACTCTCCATTACTCTTCAAAAGAATTATTTCAACTAAGGGATTTATGAAGATATTTTCTGTATTGCTCTCACTGGTTGTTTCTTAGACTGATGATAGCTGTAGCTTATTGCTCCATTGATACATAACGGCTTTGTGCTGTCTCTTAGTTCCTGCTGCAGCTAGGCTGAAAATTTGTTTTAAAGATCTTTCTCTTATGCCTACTGGGGATGGAGGAAAGATATCCCACCCAGACCTGAAGGCAGGAAATCCTTTGGTACTTCTTGGCCACTTTCTTGCATTGGGATCTGACACAAGGATAGCCACCCAGAGTCTGGGCTCTGATATATAATAAACCTGTGAACTGGCATGGAAATACAAGCAGAGTATATCAGGGAGAGAGCAAGAGATAGTTGAGATGAAATGAGATGAGGCAAAATATATTCAAAAAAATGCTTAGGACACATTACTTTTATGAAAGGATGCATTAAAACCCGCTCTGGTAATACTGAAGTCCGAGGTGAACCGGAGCCACATGTACTCTCCAGTGGACCAGATGGGTCCAGGGATCCTTCTGCCACAGAGGACTGCTAGCTGCGGGGCCCTGTCATTGTCTCCTAGGAACAAAGAAGGGAAACACCAGCATGAAAATATATCTTCAGAATCCCCTTCACCATCATTGCTACGCACCCAAAGCAGCTCACACGTTTTTCTAACGTCACCATCCATAGCAAGTACAAGGACACTCCAGGGACATCATCGTTGTGGCTCCAGTTTTAATGATGCCACCTGCCTTTTTCTGTACCCTTCCTGATGGAGACTTCTTTGACAGTTTCCACTGCCTTTCTAAAAACCAGTTGACAGGTCTTGCTAGCAAAAAACTCAAAATTAGAGCTCATGGGGTTGGGAGTGATTGTGGACCAAAGCTGATGGGTGTCTTAGACACTGATAAAAAATATTTTGATTGCTTAAGGTTATGTGTCTAAAAGAAAAAAGGTTGGTTCTTTGGCCTCAGATCCCATACTAATGTAATAAGGTCATTTGTTGAGGTGTGTGCCTTCTGCTCCAGAGGTGTTCTTGTTGTTCTTGTTTTTACACTTCAAATGAAGTTTATTCATTTGAAGTTTTACACTTCAAATGACTTATTCGTTTTGCTGTTAAAAGGACATATGTGGGGGATGAGAAGAAAATAAACTCAGCAACTGAGCTCCTCCAGAGACACAAAGAAAAGCTGGGTCACCTGATGGCCCTTTCTCCTTTGGCTTATCTTAGATAAGTTTCAGTCAAAGCAACTGTGCCAGTCAAAGCTGGAATGAAGCACAGGAAATTAGAATAGCCTTGGGTTCCTTGGGCAGGAAAACACATTGTGTCTTTGTTTTGTCCTGAAGGCAGAGAATTAATGAAATTCAAGCTTATGAATAACCAGAAATAGAATATGAGACATGAGGAAATTTGCCCTTTCACACAACCAGTAAAATGAATCCTTTTGACACTGACCACTATCTAAAATGCACTCATTATTAATTACTTTAGTAAACAAGGTATTTTCTGTAATTACAAATATAATAGCATTGCTAAAAATAGAGGATCCTTGAAAAGGCATCCTTTGGAGGGTTTCTGACTCCTAGAAACTTCTGTATTTTTCTACAGTTCAAACTTTTTTATATTATTGAATTGAGAGAGACAGGAACGGGGAAAGAGATAGAGACAGGAACATCAATCCGTTCCTGTATGTGCCCTGACCCGGGACTGAACTGGTAACCTCTGCACTTCTGGACGATGCTCCAGCCAACCAAGTAACGTAGCCAGGGCTACAGTTTAAAATTTTAATCTCTATTTTTGTATTTATCTTTACTACGTCATTTTGCTATACATTTCACCCAAAACTATTTTTTGTTGACTTATTCGCTAATCATGTGTATAGCTAAAATTTGAAATTATTATATATTAGTATTTATTTCATGTGCATATATTGTACCTCTCAGTGAGACTAGGGATTTCTTTTCTAAACTTCACCCAGACTGATGAAATACTGCTTACCTCTAATTACTTATTGATTAACTAACTGATTTGGTAGATAACCCTAAAACCACAAGATGGTTTTTCCCTCCCCCAGTATTCATAATAAATACTGCAGTATTTCTAGAGCTGTCCACAACCTCAACATAATGGATTTCAGCAAGAATGAACTCGATCTTTAAGACAGGGGCAAGTCAGGAAAAAGTAAAGGACTGGGACTAGGTCATTTGGTGATTCATTCTCTAGTCTAGTAACCTCCTTTTAGAGAAGTGGAATTATTAGTAGTTGACATTATTGAGCAATTAGTATATCTTTTTTCAGTGTTTTACATGCAGTGCCTGGTTTTATCTTCACAGCAGCACTATTAGGTAGGTATTCTACTATCCTCATTTTGTAGACAGGAAGCAGTCTTAGAAAGAATATACAAGGAAGGGTAAAAGCAGGTTTAAAGTTGTGAGTACACAAAACACACAGTTAATTCTTGTATTATTATTTATTTATTGTTGTATAGTTTACTTGTAGTACAACTGTAAACTTACTTTTGCCCACCTCTGAATGATCTGCCTAATAGCATAGAGCACAGAAGTCAACAAGGGTTTAAAACCTTTGCCAATTAACTCCAGATGGCCAATTTATGCTATTAATGAATTATTTAAAATCATAAAGAAAGTCAGCTCTAGGAATAAAAGAATTATTGATTTTTAATTAAATTTTTTTTCTCTTTTTCTTTTTCTTTTCTTCTTCTTCCTCTCTCCCTCCTTGCCTTTTTCCTTTCGTTTCTTAACATTTTTAAGGCTCAATGTAGTGTCATGGAATCTCAGTGTGTGGAAATCTTTGGTATGCAAAAAATGTGTCGGTGCATGGTCTGGAAAAGGCTGATTCAATTTTAAAACATTACAACTCTGCAAAATGAATAAGCAGGTGGGAAAGTGACTCAACTCTCCTAGAAAAGTCATAGCAATGTCCACAGCCACCATAGGGCCAAGAGGTTACAAGGATTGGCCAAGTATCATTGCTTGTGGCCAGTGCGCTCTAGATATTTGCTTCAAAGTATTCTATGACCTTGCTACTTAGAAGCAAAAATATGATTGGACAAAGAATAATTGAAATAGGACTTATAATTTAATTCTAAAAATATATTACCACTGCAAAAGAAACAAAAAATATCCAGCAATTAACACATAGTAGGCTCTCAAGAACTATTTTTTGAATGAGTAAATAAACAGATAAGAAAAGAATAAACATATTGGATCTATATGAATAGGTCACACAACCAGTTAAAAATATTGTCACTGTTTTGGCATACACTTCAATTTACTGAGCTCTCTCAAGTAGCCCTCTCAGCAAGAACACTTTTGTTCTACAAAGAGAATATAATGAAACCTCTTTTCAAAATATTTATATTAAAGTAAATTGAAATCTAAATTAAACTATTCCAAATTCTCTATCTACCAAACACCAGGGCTTTTGCTACAGAATTTTGCATTCATTACTTTCCCTGATCCTTACAACACCTTTTATGGTCAACATTAGTCTCTCTTTCACAGACAATGAAGCAGACTTGGAGCTATTTAGTAACTTGGGCAGTGTCTCACAGAAGAAGAAAAAGACAGACGCCTAGGTTTGAGCCTTCCAAGAAATATTATTGGTGGAACAAAATCAATAAAAGTGATTAAAAGGAAAGCAACCATAATTTACCCATTGACACAGTTACCTACTGAAGATACTTTTTAAGTTTCCACTGGGTTCTGCACATTCAGTGAGGACATACGATTTTTAATGCATGAGAAATTAAAAATTTTAATATTCAAAGGAATGCCTTGAGATGAGAAAAGATGATAGTTCTTCTGAGCAATGTGTTGATAGCTGATTGTTAAGACAAAAGGGGGCAGTGATGATTCTTTATCACATTCTGTCCGGATGATTGATTTGGGTCTTTACTGAGAATCCAGCCTCCACAGAAAAGCAATAAAGCACCTTTGCCATTAGATTGTTCTCATTGTAATTAGTGTGTCTAGGGTTGAGGGGATAAGGGAACCAATTGCTTGTGTACTAGCAAACTATAAACCAAAATCAAACACATATTCATTTGATTTTTAAAAAATGCTCTGGCCCTAGCAGGTTGGCTCAGCATTAGAGTGTCGGCTTGGCATGTGGAAGTCCTGGGTTTGATTCCCAGTCAGGGCACACAGGAGAAGCAACCACCTGTTTCTCCACCTATCACCCTCCCTATCTCTATCTCCCTCTCTTTCTTTCTCTCTCTCTTATCCTCCCACAGACATGGCTTGGATGGTTTGAGCAAGTTGGCCCTGGGCACTGAAGATAGCTCCTTGGCCTCACCTTGAGCGCTAAAATAGCTTGGTTGCCAAGCAACGGAGCAATACCCCAGATAGGCAGAGAATCGCCCTATGGGGGACTTATTAGGTGGATCCTGGTCAGGGCAAAGGCGGGATTCTGCCTGCCTGCCTCACTGCCTCTCAACTAATAAAAGAAATAAAAATAAAAAATAGAAACATAATAAAATAAATAAATAAAATTGTTCTGGAGCATTTTTCATTTGTTTTGTATTTTACTCACGAAAAGTTCTGTATTTCTCACATCTCCTAAAAAATAAGATCCAAACATTGAGCCTGCATTCTTAATAGCTACCTCTTTAATTCTGCTCTCCAGTTTAACACTTCACAAGTTATGCCACCTGTTTTCTAGGTAGGCATTTGGAGTGTGACATCTGTCGTATAGAGAAGCGGTTCCCAATAGAGACCATCCGCATCACCTGGAGGCAGAGACTAGGGTCAGGCAAGTGAAGCACCTCGAATCAGGGGCAAAATTTAAGGAGGTGCCAAAGACCTCAGAAACCATGATAAACAATATATTAGTGCAATATTTTTTAAATGGACTTAAATGTAAAATGAACAAAGTACTAAAATTTTGAAGAAAGGCAAGATCTGACTCTGTACTTTGCCTGACCCTGCCTTATTCTCCTCATCTTAATCTTGGCCCTGCCTAGGGCTTTTTAAATCACAGATCTGGGACACATCCTGAGAGTTTCTAGTTTAGTAGTTCTCGTGTGTGCCTTCAAATATTTTATTTTAAAATTTATTTTATTTTAAAATTTGCATTTCTAACAAATTCCCAGGAGATGTTGATGCTGCTGGTCTCCGGACCACACTGTGAGAAACACAGGTCAGAGTACATGGCCTCCTCATTCCTTTTTGGTCCCATGCAAATTGTGAAGCACTGTTTGTATATGTTGCATATTAGCATTATTCATATCCCCCAATCAATGCATAGCAATACCACACCAATGGAAAAGATAAAAAATATTAGCCCTTAATTCTGTCCATTCTACCTAGAGATTCAGTAGATAGAGAATTGAATACATTCTAATTTTAAATACTTTTCACACTTGGATCTTAAAGTCACAAAATAAAAAAAAAAAAATCAAGATTCATTTTCAAAGTCTATCAGCACGAAAGCAGCACTAAACGGAAAACTCAGACTATTATTTCCTACTTAAATCAAAGGTAGTGTTTCTTCTTTGGACTATAATGCTGTTCGTGACATAGTATGTGGATGATTTTGCCAGAGGCAATTTTATAGTTTCCTTATGTTCTTCAGAAACTGTAGCCAATTCTAGTATTTGATGCCTTCAATGACCAAACTATCTGGGAAACCCCATGCTAATGGAGGAAGGTAGTGAACAAGTATGATTATCATTGAATGAAACTAAATATTTGTCTAGGTGGAAACTTGGTAGATTTTTGTTTTATTTTATTATTATTTTTTTAATGTTTCTCACCATCTCGTATCACAAGTTTATCATAGCTGCACGTCCCATGGGATTCAATGTCCAGGGAGAGGATGTTGAGTTCCACGGTGGAATCTGGAGCTTGGATAAGCCATGTACAGTCAGCTCTGTTTTCATAGCCGTCAGGCCAGCCTGGGGAAAAGAGAAAGACTGGTGCCTCTCCAGTCCTCAGGAACCCACCACAAGCACCTGGAGAGTAAAAAAGCAACATCTTTGAAGTAGCTCTGATGAAGAGACTAGCACTCTCATTTCAAGTGTAAGTCCTCAGCTGTCAGAGGGGATGCGGAAAGCAGGTCTAGTAAAAAAAGGTAAAAAGATTAAGCAAAAAAAACCCACAAAACCAAAAAAACCCCCTATACTTAGAGACAACAGTGTATTGACTATAAGAGCAAAAGGGAGGTGGGGGAGGTAGAAGAGGGTAAAGGAGAAATAGATTTTGATGAAGGGATGCTTAACTTGTGGAGGTGAACACACAATGCAATATACAGATGATGTACTATAGAATTGTGCAACTGAAACCTGTATAATTTTATTAATTCAATAAAAAAAATAAAAAATAAAGAAACTCCATACCCATTAACCTTAATTCTCTGTTCTCCACTCCACCAGTCCATGGTAGTCACTAATCTACTTTCTATCTCTATGCATTTACCTATTCAGGATATTTCACATAAATATAATCATACAGTATGTGGCCTTTTGTGGCTGGCTCCATTTACTTAATATAATGTTTTAAGGTTCATCAATATTTTAGCCTGTATCAGTACTTCCTTCATTCTAAGACTGAATAGTATTATGCTGTATGAATATAACCACCTTTAGCTTTACCATTCATCACTTGTTTGACATTTGGGTGGCTTCCTCTTTTATATTATTATGAATAATGTTTCTATAAACATCCATTATAAGATGTTGTGTAGAAATACACTTTCAATGACCTTTGGGTATAACTAGGAGTGGAACTGTTGGATCATTTGGTGATAACACTGTATTTCAATTTTTGAGGAACTGCTAAACTGTTTTCCAAAGTGCTACACAATTTTAAAATCTCAACAGCAATGCACAAGGGTTTCTACTTGACATGTTTAATTCCCTTCAGATGACTCTACTCTACATTAGGTTTATTTTCCTTTTATTGTTTTTCTGCTACTTATACCACCTGATTTGACATTTAATCACTTAATTACTATATTGTTATTTAACTAATATAATGAATGCTTTATCTTTCCCAAATATCATTAAGCTATTAGAAAGTAGAGAGTGTATCTTGGCTTCTTTCTTAGTCAGTGTACACTCACCTCAGTGTATCTATAACAAATTTTCAATAAATATCTATTGAATTAAATTAAGTATACATGTACATAAGAAATGCTGATGATACAATGTTCATATATTAATATGTTTTAAATGTTAAGCTTTTTTTAATTTCAATACAACTTGCAGAACATGATGTCATCACGAGATAATCATTTACACTATTCAGACAACCAGGAAATTATAAAATTTTCTTACCTTATTTTCTCCTTTCCTTGTTCTTGATTAAGAAAAATGTGATTTATGATATTTTATTTATATACTCATAAATAATATAACTATAGAATACATGTATGAGAAGAACCTTCTTTTGAGTACTAAATTGTATTTGCTGATATAATGCTTTGCATGAGTAAGCAATTTCTTTTCTAACTTGAGATTTGTGGATACAAAAAAGCTTAACTCAAGTTTACTTACAAGAGCTATCCAGACTTAAATGAATAGCTCCAAATTACATTTGGCAATCTTGCTAATGGTTCTTTGCTCTAGGATAAATAAATTAATATTTTAAGTAAGGGATTTATATTCAATGTTATAAAGGAGGTGAAAATAACATCTCAGAACACAATACTAAGGGCCATTAATTAAAAATAGTATTACTTTCAGTGATTTTTGTTGATACGAACTCTCAAGAAGTTAGAAAAGTTAGAAGCAAATAAGACTAATCTTTTAAGGTCTGTTTACTTCTACAATAAGTTCACAGTTTGAATATCTTCAATAAAAACCTATAATAATGTTCTCCAATCAAATATTTCAAGAACTAAAAATATTCTCCAAGAAATATGCTGAATTTCTTCTGTCAATCCTTAAATTCATAAAAGCCATTCAAAGTTGCTTAAACAAAATCCAAGGAAAATGCAGTCTCCTAAAACACTGCTCACTGAGGGAACTAAGGATGTCTTAAAAACAGTAAAATAGAAGCTTAAAATTTAGGCCAATTTTACCTTGAAAGATGAAGGTTTACAACCAGCTATGGGGGAAGTAGAGCATTTCTGAAAGCAAATTTCAAATGAAATAAAGAGAGGAACAGTTACTTTTGCCTGTTATTGGATCCTTAACGTGTGTGTGTATGTGTGTGTGTGTGTGTGTGTGTGTGTGTGTGGTAACTGCACATCAAATTTTCAGAGCTCTCTAAGGTGATCCCTAGATATTGTAAGTAGAATATCTTATGGATATTAAACCCCTAATTAATATAAAAATATAATGGGAAACTAGCATTTTTAGAAACAAACATACATTTTTTACATATCTATGAAATTAAAATAACACCTGAACATATGGAGGAAGGTTTGAGGGCTGTATTTATTCTTCTTACTCAGTTGTGTCTTCGGCTCCTATTTATCTATAGGACTCTATGAAATACTGGCCTATACATATCAGCCCCTAAAAAGAATCACATTTATTACCAAACACACCTGGTGCGATGGTAGGTAAGGGTCCAACAGAGACATTCATTGCAAACCACTCCAGAAGGAATCCTTTCCCTGAGACTGAAGAGTCAGAAGAAAACTGAAATGTCAAAGAATTTCCTGTGGAGCTAAAGGATTCGATCTGGGAACCACAGTATGTTCCAGCCAGGCGGGAATGAATGCCAACACCATCATAAATCTGCATGTAAAAAACAGATAATAGAGGATTGAATTAAGGCAATTATCTCTATTTTTTTTATTAAATAAAACTAAAAGAATGCCATATGTTACTATAAATTTATCATAATGGAAAAAATAAAAAAATGAATAAATATCTTTTAAAATAAAAATGTCATTAAATACATATGATTTTAATAACTTAAAATGCTTTAAAATTATCTCTTAACTGCTGAATTATTGTATATTAATAAACATATTCTATGTGATAGAACTCACTGTATGACTTACAGAAATATTTGGTGGTGGAAAAGTGGAAACCAGGATAGTTGTACAAAAACAATACTTATTGAATGCTCTTTGGGCCTCAAAGGGAATTAGGAAGAAAAAGAAAAAACATGAAAGAGGAAAGGTTTAATGAGGAAAAGTGGACAGGTATCCTAAAGGAGTTTCTGTCTCCATAGAAGCAAAGCAGAATTAATGACAACAGAAGAATTGTAACTTGCAACAGCTCAATACACCTTCAAACCACTTAATACATTTTATTTCATTTGTCTATCTTTAATATATGCAATATTTGTCTGTCAAATATACTTAAATAAAGCTGGGGGAAAGTCTCATGTTGTTTCAAAAATTGATGCAATAATCAATGTCTGGATGGCAATGATCACAATTTCTGTATTTTTATTTATTTATTTTAACAGGGTTCTTAAAACTTAATACTCTAACATAAGAATAAATAGAATGCCTGACCAGGCTGTGGTGCAGTGGTGACGCTGAGGACCCAGGATCAAAACCCTGAGGTTGCCGGCTTGAGCACCAGCTCACCAGCTTGAGTGTGAGTCGCTGGGTTGAGCGTGGGATCATAGACATGACCCCATGGACTCTGGCTTGATCCCAAAGGTTTCAGGCTTCAAGCCCATGGTCACTGGCTTAAGTGCAGGGTCACTGGCTCAGCTGGAGCTCCCCAGTCAAGGCACATATGAAAAAGCAATCAATAAATAGCTAAGGTGCTACACAACTATAAGCTAATGTTTCTCATCTCTCTCCCTTTCTGTCTGTCTGTCTGCTTGTTTCTCTCTCTCAAAAAAATAAGGATAATGGAATATAAGATGGAATAAATAATTAAGATATTCATATATACTTAGATAAAGCTTGAGGCAAAATACAATAATAAAAAAATATAGATAAACCTAATACTAGAATTAACTTTGTACAGGTAATCCAGAGGGGGGTAGTTATTATCTAAATCAGACAGACTATCCTTGCAAATGCTTGAATAGACATTAACTTGGATTTATTTTTGCCAAACACAATTCACCAAAGTTATAAACATCAATTGCATTTGGAAACTCACCCTTAATTTGTCATAATAGCAGTTGTATGTTGATTCAATGTCCATCTCCAAGATTCTACCATGGACAACTTGAGATGCATTCAGATTTACTATCCATTGGTAATCAGAGTTGTGGGGGTAATTTCCAGGCCATAATGGAGAAGAAATTCTCCCATGAGTTCCCACAATATTATCATTTCCAAATACTAGGAGGAAAATGGAATAGTAAATCAGTCCTACTTAGAACAGCTCTTTAATCAAATGAAAAAAAAAACAAAAGGCAAGAGGTATTAAAAAGGATGACTTATAATTGGCTGTGACTTCTTTTCTGAATACTGAAAGAAATACTGCTATCCCTTTGGTTTCTGTGCTACCTATTAATTCCTGGAAAAGGGTGATTTTGAAAATAGAATTCCATCTCCTTAGAAGGTTGCATGTTGTGAAGACAAAGGATAACTTCCCATTTAAAAAGGGATACTCAAACCCCAGAGAATTTGGGACCATGGAAAAGGGGGAGGTTATCAGCCTCATTCTCTAGTTTTGGCTTGCTTATTTTACTTTGTCTTACAAAGGAATAAAATATGTTTTTTAAAATTATATAAGATAAGGCCCTGGCTGGTTGGCTCAGTGGTACAGTGTCAGCCCAGTGTGTGGAAGTCCCAGGTTTGATTCCTGACCAGGGCAAACAGAAGCGTTTGCTTCTCTACCCTTCCCCCTCTCCTTTCTCTCTATCTCTCTCTTCCCTTCCCACAACCCAGGCTCCATGGGAGCAAAGTTGGCCCAGGTGCTGAGGATGGCTCCATGGCCTCTGCCTCAGGTGCAAGAATGGATCCGGTTGCAGCAAAGCAATGTCCCAGAGGGTTGAGCATCGCCCCCTGGTGGGCATGCTGGGTGGATCCTGGTCAGGCACATGTGGGAGTCAGCCACCCCCCACTTCTCACTTTGGAAAAATACAAAAATAATTATATAAGATAAAAGAAACTGACATTTGGGAACCGTATGTGTGTGTGTGTGTGTGTGTGTGTATGGTTATACATATATATGGTTATATATATATATACATTTTAATAGCTAATTATAGAAAAGTTGAGTTAGAAAATAAAATTATTTAATATTTTATGCTATTAGAAGAATACTGTTTATAATATCTGAGTCAATTCCAAAGTAATACTAAATGTTTTTAAAGAATACAGAGTTTATGGCATGCAATGAAACACACTTAATATAAATATATCAACCCTGAACTATAATACCTTTAAAGACTAACACAGTATCGGAGATAAATTTTAATTTAACAATTAGGTAGAACTAAAGCTTAAGAAAAATATTGGAACTTTTGAGCATTCTGAATTTTAATAAGTCAGTCATATATAATTTAGTTTTCTAACATATTATATAATAAAGTAATTCTACAAAGACAATTAATATAGGACAATAGTATAGAGTTCAGAACTGTTCTTAGTGCATTCCTGAAAAATAGTGTTACCCTTTCTAGTTTGTTGAATTCATTCTGGAAGCCATTGGTAAAATAGAACTTACTTTTAACAAATGTGGCCTGGAAGCCTATACCATTGCCTGAATCATCTGAGACAAATCTAATCCATAGAGTATGTGCAACAATGGAAGAATAATTGAGAGGGAGGACGTTTCCACAGTATCTTCCCACCAAGTGACCAGTGGCATTTCCTTCTCGGACCTCCACAAAATCTCTGCTACAGTCCTGAGAACCCTCCAACTGGAAAGCGCTGGTTTGAAAAGAAAAAAAATAGAAGGATTCAATTGACAGAATTAGCAGATTATCTTGAACCACATGCTGGGTTAACCTGCTCACTTTTTAAAATGTTCTCTAATTTCAATCACAGCAGTTTTTGCTGCAAAAACTTTCTTTCATTCAAGTGTGTTGAAATGACTGGTCAAGAGATATAAAGATAGTTAATACACTGCCTTCAAGGAGTTTTCTCTATAGGGAGAAAAATTGGTCAAGAATACAAAAACAAAGTATATTGTAAGGCAGGATATTGTAAGAGTCATTAGAGATATACAGTGGTATAAGAACTTGGAGGCAGAGGTATTACATCTGATTATTGGGTTCAGTAATAGCTTAATGAGAAGATTTTTTTAGATTAAAATGTAAATATTAGCTGAATTTAGGTGGAGAAATGTTGGGCAGAGAATGCATGCCAGATATGGGAAAAAAGATGGGGTATATTTAGAAATCTGTGAGAGGTCTTGTTTGGTTAGATCTTTGAGTACATTTAAGAAAAAATTAAAAGGCATGGCTGGCACAGTGTGGCTGGCTAATTTTGACAGAGCTTAAATGTGAGTCAAAGGTATCTGCACTTAATTTCTAAAAAGATAGAGAAAATATGGCATTTGTACTAACAGCTTAGAGTTCAAGCATTTCCTATTCAACTTGTATTATATTCTGAAATTATGATGATGTGGAGAATGGAGGGTAGGAAATAATATCTATCTCATATAATGGTCATTAGTAACAAATAAAAAGGATCTGAAACAAAAAGGTACTAAATGAATGCTTTTAAACTTCGGTTTTAATGCTTTAAAAACTTGGATATGATCAAGATAGTGTGATATTGGTGCAAGGGTAGGCAAATGAATGACAAAGAGAAAGTCCAGAGAAAAATCCACAAATATAGAGCCAATACAACTCAATCCACAGTTGTTAAGACAATTTAATGGGGGAAAAAGCTGTTTTAAGAAGTGCTGCTGAACCTGACCAGGTGGTGGCACAGTGGATAGAGTGTCGGTCTGGGATGTGGAGGACCCAGGATCAAAACCCTGAGATCGCCAGCTTGAGCACAGGCTCATTTGGTTTGAGCAAGGCTCAACAGCTTGAATCCAAGGACACTTGGTCTGCTGTAGCTCCCCTCCCCACACCCCACCCCCTTCAAGGCACATATGAGAAATCAACCAATGAACAACTAAGGTGCCATAATGAAGAATTGATGCTTCTCATCTCTCTCCCTTCCTGTCTGTCTATCCCTGTCTCTCCCTCTCTCTCTGTCTCTGTCACACACAAAAAAAGTGCTGCTGAAATAATTAGATGATTGTCTCTCTTCATACACAGAAACTAATTTACTATTTCTCAAAGATATAAACATAAAACCATAAAGCTCCTAGAAGAAAACATAGACTATCTTTGTAACTTTGGGATAGGCTAATTTTCTTGGAATGCAAAAGGCACTAAATATAATATTTTAAAAATCAATAAATTAGACTTGATAAAAAAATAAAATATTTTCCTCTTTAAAGACATAAATTAAAAAATGAATAGGCAAGTCACAGAGTTTGGAGAAGAGGGAAGGAGTGATCATTGCCAAACATATATTTAACAAAAGACTCAGATATGGAATATAAAAGGAATTCCTACAAATAATAAAAATTAAAAAAAAAACAAATACACAAATTAAAAATGCACAAAAGATTTGAAAATGCAGTTGAAAAAAGTTGAAAAAGTTGATGAGTGGATGGCCAATGAGAATGTGAAAAGTACATTATGTCATCAGTCATCAGAGTAATGTAAATCAAATATCACAATAAGATATCATTTCACACCCATTAGAATGACTAAAATACAGAAGATTGACAAGATCAAATGTTGCTAAGCAGGCAGAGTGACTGGAAACCTTGTATATTTCTGGTAGGAGTGTATGCTAATACAGCCACTTTGAATATTTGGCAGGTTCTTATAAAAACACAATTAATGCCCCAGAAATTTCACTCCTAAATTATTACCCAAGAGAAATAAAAACACAGGACCATGCTAGTATTCTGAATGTAATAGAATTCTTGCAATTCAAAAGTGAAAGACAAATAATTCCATTTAAAGTGGCATAAGAAATGAATAAAATTAAAAAAACAAAAAAAAGAAATGGCACAGGGAATGAATAGACATTTCTCTAAGGAAGATACAAGAGTAGCCATTAAGAACATGGAAAGATACTCATCATCATTACTTATCAGGGAAATGGAAATAAAAAACACAGTGAGATAGCACTCCATATCCTTTAGGACAGCTATTATTTAAAAACTAAACAATAGCATAAATTGATGAAGATGTGGAGAAATTGGAACTCTTGTTCATTGCTGGTGAAAATATAAAATCATGCATTCACTGTGGAAGACAATTTGGAGGTTCCTCAAAAACTTAAATATAGAGTTATCATAAGATCTAGTAATTCTATTTCTAGGTATACACCCAAAGATATATAAAACTATATATACCTAAAGGATATATTAAAACTATATATAAAGTTATATAACTATATATAAAATATATAAACAAATAGAACTCTATAACTATATAGAATATAAACAAAAGTGTATATGTTGTTATATATTTATAACTTTTGATAAATAAAACAATATATAAATACACAAAAAACTGTATATAATACCACATTTTATATATATGCTAGAGTATTATTCAGCCTTAAAAAAGGAAATTCTGAAATATGCTACAACATAAATAGATGAGCCTTGAAAACATGCCAACTGAAATAAACTAGACACAAAAGGACATGTACTGTATGATTCTACTTATATAGAAATATGGAATTGGGAAATTCATAAAGACAGAAAGTAAAACAGCTGTTATCAGGAACTGGGAGCAGAGGAAATGGGGAGTTGTTATCTAATGAGTACTGAAAATGGATAGAAGTGATAGTTGCAGAAAATTATGCATACATGTAAATGCCACTAAATTATACACACAAAAAAAGGTAAAATGCTAATTTTAATGTTATGTATATTTTATCACATTAAAAAACATTGAAGAGCCTGACCAGGCAGTGGTGCAGTGGGTACAATGTCGGACTGGGATGCGGAGGACCCAGGTTCAAGACCCCGAGGTCGCCAGCTTGAATGCAGGCTCATCTGGTTTGAGCTAAGCTCACCAGCTTGTACTCACCCAAGGTTGCTGGCTTGAACAAGGGGTTACTCAGTCTGCTGTAGCACCCCCCCCCCAGTCAAGGCACATATGAGAAAGCAATCAATAAACAACTAAGGTGTCACAACGAAAAATTGATGATTGATGCTTCTCATCTCTCTCTGTTCCTGTCTGTCTGTCCCTGTCTATCCCTCTCTCTGACTCTCTCTCTGTCTCTGTCAAAAAATAAAAATAAAAAATATTGAAGAGTTCTGAGTGGTAGAATAAGGTAATCAGAGCTCTGGTTGAGAATATTTTGTTGCAGTAACATATACAGGTACTAGTAATGACTGTGAGCGGCAGAAAGATAATATTGTTATTTGCTATACTGGATCTAACAGAACAGTATATCACCCAAGCGGAGCTATCTATTATAGCTAATATGCAGGTTCGAACTTCAGAAGAGGCTCTGGAGCTGCACTTGGATATCACCTCTACATATGTGAATATAGTTAACAGCATGGGTAGATTGGGAGTTTAGAAATGAAAGGCTGAGAAGAATAAATAGAGATAAAGGATGAGAGCAGCAGCTTAAGGAACACTCATATTTTGAGTACAGTGAAAGAAAAATAATCAACACAACAGTAGTCCAAGAAGTAGGATATAAACAAATTCAATGTCTTATTACAGCAGCCAAGAGATAAGTAGATGGAGAGTGATGAAGAATGTCAAATGATGCAAAGATCTGGGAATATGAACAAGCTATAGGATTTGATTCTTCAAAATAAACTAGTAACATTTAAAAAGTATTTTATGAGAGTTAACTATAGAATTCTTTTTGAAATATATTAAGGAGTAAATTAGTGATTTCTACAAGATGCCAAATGACAATAACAGCAACAAATAAATTAAGATTTTTATAACATCTAACAATATAATTCACATATTTATTATGGTTATCCTTTTTATATGTTCATTAACATGTATAAAAATGTGTCAATAAAATTGAGAACACATCAAGTGTCAGAAAATACTAAAACTATTAAAAACCATGTTCTCTGACCACTAGAGAATAAAATTAGAACACATTAACAAAGAGAATAAAATATGTTACAATTTGGTAACATAAAACATCTTTCCATATAAACCATGTGTTGAGCAATAATAATAATAATAATAATAATAATAATATATTTAGAGTAGAATGAAAGAGAAAACATTAGGATTAAAACTTACAGGGTTTCCACTTACAACAGCATGAATGAACTTGAGAATATTATACTAAGTGAAATAAGTAAATCAGAAAAAGCTAAGAACTATACAATTTCATATATATAGGTGGGGTATAAAAATGAAACAAATGGATGTAGATAAAAGTGACATGGTTACCAGTGAAGGGAGGTGTGGAGAAGAGTAAAGAGGGACAAATATAAGATGATGGAAAATGGCTTGATTTGGGGGGATGGGCACACTACATAATCAACAGTTCAAATGCTATAGAAATATTTACCTGAAAGCTTTGTACTCTTATTAGTCAATGTGACCCCATTAAATTGACTTTTCTAAATAAAATAAAAATGTATAGGGTAAAGTCAAAGCAATATTTAGAGAAAATTTGCAGCCTTAAGTGTTTATAGTAGAAAAGAACACACACCAGGTGCCCAATCCCCAAAGTTATAAAAACAAAGCAGAAAAGAAAGAAAACCCCACAAAGGAAGTAGAAGAAATAACACAACATTTGAAATTAATAAAATAGAAATAAAGAAAATATCATAAAAGACCAAAATAAAAAGCTATATTTTGGTAAGACTAATATAGTATGAACTTCTAATAAGACTGATAAAGAATAAAAGAGAGTTTAAGTGAGAAATATTACTCATAACAAAAGGATATAATTACAGACACTAGAAATTCTTAAAATTATAAAAAAAACTATTAACAACCTTATGCCAATAAATTTGAACTCTTAGATTTTTGTTACAAAAATATAATATAACTAGTTGAAGAAAAAAGAAAAAAACCTAAGAAGACCATTTAATCAATAAAGTCAGTATTAGGGTAAGGGAGATGTTGAGGGGAATATGAGGGAGGGGGCATGCAGTCAGGGTCACCCTAGAATCTATGTAAACACAATTAATTAAATAAATTTAAAGAAAAATCAGTATTAAAATTGCCCAAAGACAAAACAAAATAAATATCTGAGTCCAGAGTATTTTCTAGCGAACTCTACCAAAGCTTTAATACATTAATACCCCAATCCCAATCTTATACAAATTGTAATAAAGAGTAGAAAAGAGGGGATACTCTCTAATTTATTAAATGAGGTTAGTATAACTTTGAGAACAAAATCAGTCAAGGAAAGTCAAAAAAAGAAAAAGTCTAGGTCCATTAGAAAATTAGAAACAGAAGGAAATTTTCTTAACTGGCTGATAAATGCCTACCAAAACCTATAAAGAGCAAATATACTTAGAGGTAATATTTTAAAACATTTCTTTTAAATCAGAAACAAAACAAGGAAGCCTGCTCTCATTATTTTGTTCCACATTCTACTGAAGGGTTTTCCTGCTCAATAAGATAGGAAAAGGAGGGGAAGGTTGTAGGAATTGGAAAAGAACAGCAACAAAAACAAAATTGGAAAATAAAAGCTATAAATGGACATTCAAGAGAACTCAATCATTCCTAAATATTTACTGAGCACCTCATGTGTTAGATTCTCTTTGGGGCACAGTACACAAGACAGACAAAACATTTTTAGCATTATAAAGAATAGAATGGATGCTGGATAATAAATTACAAAAATTAACAGGGTTTCCTTATATCAGCAAACAAAAATTTAGAAACTGTTACTTAGTCAACATTCATTAAACATATATTTGACTCTACTATATTGACAGACATTGTCATGGAGCGGGGGGCCTAGGGATGGAACAATGAAGAAAATAGATGATGTTTCTCCCTTAAGAGAAGGAAAGCTAGATAATAAATAAATAGTTATATAGTGAGGCAGTGACAAATTCTAGTGAAAAAATTGAGTAATTAAGGGAGATGGTTTTAGGTAAGGTAGACTAGTTACATTTGTAGTTCTTAAGTGTATGTCATTTTTTAATAGCAACAAAAATAAGATACCAGGAACAAATATAACAAAATATTAATAAGACTTTAATGAAAAACATGAAATTTTAGTGGAGATTAAGCCAAATAAATGAAGACATTAAGTTAAAGAATGAGTCAATATTCTCCCAAATTGATCTATAAATTCAATATAATAAATATGATTCTATTTATGCAAATGTAAAACAGAAAGATGTACTACATAGTGTACATGGATATAAGTATGTATATATAGTAGTAAAAGTATAAAAACACGCATGGAAGTGACACATAGAATTCAAAATAGAGGTTACCTATGTGATAATAAGTTTAAAAAATGTTGATAGGAGTCTTTGCAGTCCTGTGACATTTTATCTATTTCAAATAAATTTTTAAAGAAAAATGTAATGTAATGGTTAAAAAAAGTAAAGGAAGTGAGTGCAAATTATTCTATTCTTAGGAGTAACTTGAGGGAGTTTTTGTTGAGAAGAGGAAGCACAAAATAAAGAGAAGAAAGAATGACTTAGGAAGACCATAAAAATGTTGGGAAGAGGGAAAAAATGTCTCAAAAGAGAAAATGAACTTCTGTACTGCATCTTTCAGTTGATGCTGAACACTATGCGTAGCAAGATTTCACATGATGGTAATTATAGCGCTTTCCTGGGGCTCTATCTCAGTTAATGGATTAGGATGCTGTTAAAGTTGAGAAGGTAGAGACAGCCAGCCTGGAGGCTCTCTGGCCACAACAAGCACCACTATGGGATCTAGGTACCCAGCACACCTCTGAGCATTCACTGTCAACCAGAGAGCACTGGGGCAAACTGGTCAGCTCTGTTTTCCCAAAAGCTTCTCAGCCAGATACTAGCTAGTATCAGTAGGTCTCTAGCCAGAGGAGCAGGGAGGCAGTGGCTCTCACAGTCCAATCAAGGTGCATCACTGCAGTATAGATCTTCTGGATCTACGCTTTGGACATAGTTCTGGCAAGCCAGATATGACTGATAACTGAGGAGCAGAAGAAATCAGACATACCCACATTTGGCTAAGCAAGCTATACTTTAGTCTTTACCCTCATTGTCTTCCTTAAAAAATTTGTGGTTTTTTTTAATCATGGTAAATTTATGCCTGCAATCATTTTTGGCAAGGAATTATTCCGAATCCATCTCTAGGACAATTGCCAAGTTTGGTACTCAGTTTTGCTACATATGATAATATCAACATCTGTAAAATATGTTAAAATTGTTTTCTCTTCCTTCTCAGAGAAAAATGAGAAAAGGAGATCCTTTTCCTCAATGGGGATTTAGGTGAAATTGCTTCTACAACCTCTACTCTGAGTGCAGTGTGAGGTCCAGCAGCCTCAGCATCACCCGGGAGCCTGAGTGAAATGAAGAGGCAGGGCCCGCCAACAAACCGAATCGGACCATGAGGTTAGCAAGTCTCAGGTGATCAGTATGCACATTCAAGTTAGGTCAATAGGTCTGGAAGATTCCTAAGTGCAGGTCTTTTCTGCTTTAGTACCAGACTAGTATGATCCAGGGCTATACTGCAGAAAAGACATTTTTATTATTAGAAATGATGGTAAGATGATACAAGAATCAAATTAAACATCAGTTGGTACATTTTAGAAGCAAATCTCTCTTCTCTTCTTTCCAAACACTTAGGCTAGGCTCTGTTAGTAAAAATATGTTGTAGAACAAAAACAGTACAATCACTGTTTCTCATTATCTCATTTTGATTCTTGAACCCAGATCAATCACTTTCTAAAAAGCACCCTGCAAGCATAAGATATATTTTCCATTAATTACTTTATGAAAAAAACCTTCCTTTTTGATTTTTACTTCTCCCCCACCCTTTTTGTTGCAAATTCAACCATAATTTCTTCCATTTTCCTCCCTCCTCAATTTCACCACAGTGTCCACGATCCAAACCCCGTGTTTTAGAACTTGACCTTTTCCATATGCTTCTTGTATGGTTCTCTTGTATCTCACAGTAGTGTTTCCAAGCCCTCATCTGGATGTAGTTTAGACCAGAGCAGAAGTAACTTGCAAGCCTTTCTCATTATCCTCTACTTAAAAAGGAACATCTTATATTCTACAAAATTTATTTTAAAAATAAAACTCAAGCAAGTAACAAGAACCAATAAAAATTAACTTATGGACGAGAAAGGAAAAAGCTGAGTTGTCAAGATTTATCTATGCTAAAATGAGCATTTTTGTGTTGCTTAAACAGTAAAATGGATGAAGCTTGCTTTTTGTGTGCATCTCCCATCTTCTAGGAAAGCTCAGTGTTGCTCAATTTAATTTAACTGTGAACTACCACACAAGATACTTTAGAAGTGGCAAAGCGAGAGAATTTAACATTCACTGGACATCTGGTATGCATCAATCAGCCTTGTGCCATATATATTTTAAATTTGACATCTTTAATTTAAAACAGTGGCCCTATATGAATGTTTATCTGTTATAGATGAAATGAGTCTCTTTAGGTTTTAAATAAATAGCTTGCTGACATTAATTTGTCAATAAATTATCAAGAAATGAAATCATATTGGTTTTAAACATTTTCAGGGTCTGGCCCAGTTCTTGGCAAATACCAAATGTTCGATTGGTCAATATGTAAATGTGGTAGAAACCAAGAAGAAGAAGATAAAAAAAAGAAGCCCTTTTATTTGGCAATTATGAGGCCTAATAAGCCATGTGAAGGACTTTGGCCTTCATCTTAAGGATAATGATCATGTTTTATTCATTATTATATTTAAAGCATGTAGCATGGGAATAACATCTGCCCACTATGTGCATAGCTCCCACATAGTGGGAGCTTAATAAATATTGAATAAAGGAATACATATATATCAGGTAAAAATTACACATATTTCTTCCTATATAGAACTTTCTGACTTTAGTGAAGACACAAACAAACAAAAACCTCTTTCCCATGTGGCAATTTAAACTTCCTTGCCTTTCAGGCCCTCAGAAGGTGTCTTTGTTTTAGCATAATGCCACTTGTACCCTGAAGAGGCACTGTCTGGCCGACTGAAAGAGAGCAACTTGAGATGTTTGAACATGGTCCACAAATAAGACTGTTCTCTCATTTTTTAAATCAATTCTTGATGCACAGAATGTCATGTCTAGGAGAAGGAGCAATATTTTTTTTGAATAAACAGGTTAAGTGTCTTCAAAACAATCCTCTTCTCTCAATACAAACTTATTACATTCTCTTCAAAAATAGAATCAACAATCCTAACCAAAGTCCAACAATATGTAATATTGGATAATAAGTGTTAATTTAAAATGTGAATTTAAATATCAAAGTTTTGTCATTCAGTATTTGCTAAGCATTTATTTCTAGTGTGGCATCTCCACTGATTTATTGATTTTTTTTTTTTTATTTTAGAAAGGGAAGAAAAGAGACAAAGACAGAGACAGACAGTGAGAGAAAAGAGAGAGAGAAAGAAAGATCGATTTGTTGTTCCACTTATTTATGTTGTCATTGGTTGATTCTTGTATGTGCCCTGCCTAGGGATCGAACCTACAACCTTGGCATGTTGAGACAATGCTATAACTGACTGAGCTACTTGGCCAGAGCCTCTACTGATCATTAAAAAGTCTCATTACACTTAGCATGTGCTTTTCACTACCTGCTTCTAGAAAATACATTATTGTTGCTTAATTTAATTAAGACCACTCAGATAATGGTGGGATTCTATGGTTATTCCAGATCCATAGCTCACATTCATAAAGTCTTACAGTTCACTGAGGAACATGAGAATGGCTTTACAAATAAATCACCAAGTTCTGAAAAATTTACCAAATCATTCTTTGTAGAAGCAGAAGGAAAGGTGGGTTGGTGGAGGGAACATAAGATATATGGCTAAGAAGTCCTACTGAAATAGGATTTCTGCTGGAAGGAAGGATGTTGGTGGTTTTCTGGAAGAATTAAATTTTTCTAATTTTTAAAAAAGATAAAATTACTGTTCTCTGAAAATGAACACTCCACAAATTAATGCTCAGACATGTATTTCTGGTAATGCTAGGCAGAAACAATCTCAAGAGAATCTCTATACTATTTATAACCGAAACTATGACTAAAACAGAGGAAATGTGAAAACAGACTTCCTAACGTTCCCAGCATATTCTCTAACAGTTGCTTGGACACATATGCTATTAGTTGTCCATCCTATTAGTAACAGTGCTTCCTTCCTGCAGAGTCCTGAAACAATACACTGTAAAAAAGGATTTACATAAAAGACAGCTGGAGCCGGTTGCCAGGGGAACTGACAATGTTCCAGACACATTCCGCATTAGAGGGATAAACTTCCGGGTAGCCAGGGCTATTGAAGAAGCCTTCAGTCATGTGGAAGTCTCCACCACAAGCTAGAAGAAAAGAGAAAAAAAAAGTGAGTGTCAAAGCAAAGATCAAATACAAGACTCCACCGGATAAAGGAGAAATAGCACTAGAGGAGCTGTTAACAGCATCCCTCTCACATTAAAAAAATAAATAAATAAATCTATGTCATATAAAGTAAGGAAACAATACTAAAAACAGAAAACTAAAAGCCACAGAGGATGGTTGATCAGCAGAAATCTCTGTTTTTTTTCCTAAAATATCTTTCTTCCCTGTGTACTATACCTTGCTGTAATAAAAGACAGGTGTTAACCCTACAACCACTCAGTATTTCCTACCAGGATGGTTTCCCACCCTGGCCTAGAGCACAAGGCAATATTCCACCTTTTTCCTCACAGAATACTGAAACACACACACACAAACCTCCTAGGTGTTCTAAGGCTTTGAAATGCTAATAACATGGAAGAGGGCAGCTGAGAAACAACACTGACTAAGAGACCCAGCAGTAGGTGGCTCCTCTTTCCTCTCCTTGTGCCACCATCTATCAGGGCAGCAGTGACAAGACCAGATCTTGCCGGAGCCCAGCTGCAAATCCAGGAAGACAGCAGACAGAGCAGTTGTCTATTCATAAGAAATGCCATTTGATACTTTAAATTAGAGGCTGCCTTAACTTGTTATGGAGGAGAACACCAACACACCAACAAGCAAGCCGTCCAAGGTCATTTAAGCCAATTCTCCTCAATTCCAGAGTTCACTCTTAGCAGCATTAGTCACAGCTGCCAAAGTATGGAAACATCCTAAGTGTCTATTGGTGAATGAATGAATAAATAAAGGATTTGTTGCACAGAGTTCAGGACTGCTAGAATTTACAAGTACTGGTATATTAATCTAATTTGGAAGATTGTAAGGTTAGGAGAAGAGGTGATCTCAGGAAACTAACTTCCAACTCTAAAGTCTGTAAAAGAGTCCCAAATAACAAACCTAAGAATTCAACCACATTCCTCTGAACTTAGCAGCGCCATTTGTTGACGTGACTTACCTGACGATGATGCTGTATAGGTAGCATGGAAACCATCAGAATTCACATTAAAATCAGAGATGAACCTCAGTGTCAGAGCATTGCTGAAAGAAGTGAGGGGGTGGGGCATGGAGGTGCCACAATAGCGACCTAAATAATGAAAACAATGACATAGAGAATGAACAATAACATGGCATAGGTCGTTATTTCTCGGAAATGTGGATTTACTAGAATCACAAGAAACCAGAGGAAACAGAAAAAAATCACTATTAACAGACCCATTTAAATCAGAATTAGTGTTTGAGACAATGCCTGAGAATTAAAAAACTAACTATATATACATATAAGCATGGGAGCAATGATTTGTAAACATGATCAAGGACATTAGGGAAAGACAAGAACAATGTAGGTGGCCAGGCTCCAAATGTAGCTAATGATAAAATCTCTAGTACAGTAGGAACCTGCACAAATAAGTGCACTAATTCTTTAAAGAAAAATATTACAGCTGGAGAAAGTGTGGATGCTAGAATGAGCACACCTGGACTGAACTCCTAGCTCTGCCACTTACCAGCTACATGACCTGGGCAACTTATGTAAGTTCTGTGTGCCTCAGCTTTCCTACTTGAGAAAAGAATATTGATAAATAATGACATCTATAGCATAAGGTATGAGGATTAATGGAGTTATTATTTATCAAGTTCTCAGACTAGTACTCAGCACAAGGTGAGTTCTATATGTGTTTGTTAAATAATATATGCTCATTCTTGGTCAAATGTTTGTAGATAAAAAGTAATACAATCAGAAGTCTGCACAGAACAGAGAATATTCATTGATTGCCCACTATTATCTCAGGCACTGTTCTGGACACTGGAATAAAGTAATGAGCCAGACAAATTCCCTTCTCTGAAGAAGCTGGTCTGCTAGTGCAGCATGAGACACTCAAATATGAGTAACTTATTGAGGAAGTTTCAATAACCTGAGATCATTTTGCTTGAGGACCTTTCAGAAACTAAACAGTAGAAATGTTTAGTTTTATTCAGTTGTCTGACAAACCAAATTCCAGCTTATTTATTTATTTATTTATTATTTTTGTTTATTTCCACTCAGGACAAAACCAGAAAAAAAAACATGCTTAATTTGCATATAAGAACTGTGATCAAATATTAACAAGAATTACTCACAGAATGCTATTCAATCCTGGGGTAGACTGCATCTCACTGCTATCTAAACTGTTTGCAACTTTTAAATTTAAAAAGAATACATAAACTATTCATGTTCTTGCACATGAACAAGCTGAGTTTCTTGAACCTTATATTGAATCCTGGTTTCTTACCCCCTAATTATCTTTACTTGGTTTATACTGCTCTTTATGTTTATTGGAAACATTCTAACCTTGAATGACCGCACATATGCAAGAATATAAAAAAAACCCAGCCAAGGCCACAGATGGAAACACAATAGGTCTAGCTACATACAGTACCTCGGAGGGGCGCGTCATCATAATCGCCATCCAAAATTTCTATAAAGTCTCGTGTACACATCGTGCTGCTCTCAAGTCCAAAGTGGGTAAAGGAGAGGGTTATATGATTGACTGTAATAAAAAAGAAAGTTTGTTTAATTAAGTACTGGCAAACAAAGCATACAGGGAGAGAAATTCTACCTCTGAGGATTTCATACTGGGTTCTCCACAGGGAAGCTAAGAATTGGGCAGATCGGCACAGGGGTTGAGGGGATGGAGAGGAAAAGTCACAGCCGCTCTGCTGAGAGGTTACCTTTAAGGAGTAACAGAATCCATGGTTTTGAAACTTCCCATAGAATCTGATATGCTAGTAAAGAAGAGGACTCCTGGGTAGGTTTACTCCATGGACTACTGGAAATAGCTTGCTGGAATATATCGTCTTTACACATGCTTATATCAGCCATAGCTATGTTCTTCTCCTAAGCCCTTTTCTCAGTAGAATAGTTCCTTAAATACTGGCTCTTTGCATGTGCCTGTAAATAGGCCACTCTCTCCTTCCTGGTATACCGATCCCATCTAGCACTGTCAGTTTCCCTTTAAAGCCAGGTTCCTGGAGGTTCAGAGCCATTTAAAAAGAAAGCTTTGAATTACTTGCAGAACAGCAAGTGCCTGAGTATTTTTCCTTTTATTTATTCTGCCAGGGTCCCTTGTCTTCTGAATAGGCTCTTTCCTTGTTGCTGGCTTTGAAACAATGAGATCTCTCATCTAAATGCTTTACAACTCATTATACATTATCCTTAGGTGAGAACTGCTCTGCTCAAGGCAGGGGACCTCTACCTAAGGCTCTGCTTCTGGCAGGTTGGCAACTTGCTTTGGGGTTCCAAGCTCCTTCCTGGCTGCAGTTGGCTAAGGAGTACATCAGCAATCTCCAGATCATACACATGTCAGTAAAGATAGCCATTTGTTAACTCTTAACTTACCTAGGAACAGGGCTAGAGAATATTTAAGCCAAACTCACCATTTTTTAGACACAGGTCATTAGTTACAGAATAGAGTCCAGAACTTACTGCCTTTCTCATATTACGTCTGAAATCATAAACTTTTCCTGAAAAGGAAGGGCAAGGCTCATCTAACACAAGACTCATAATGTCCCCAGGATCATCACCCTTTTTGCAGTCACTTTGCTTGAGTCCTTAAGGTTCTCCTCATTTTGTCTGTAAAATGTGGACAGTAATCCATTCCACCAGATTATTACAAGGTCAGAAAGTAAGATTCTAGGATTTCAAACACAAAATAATGCACTCGTTAAGTGCTTTTTCCAGGCCTGTGTTGGGATTTTTTTTTTAATACATGCACTGCAGCAGAGATCAGTTTTTATAATTAAATTCTACTTTGATTAAAGATCAATACACGCCCAGCATTGCATTTCCAAACCATGAGTTATTAATTTTCCAGCCTATGGTTCTTATCTATTTATTCCTTTAGCAACTGTTTTTGTGTGTCTACTACGCTCAAGGCACATGTGTTAAACTATTTATGTACTGATTATTTTTGCTTACCCGCAAATCTCACATGCGAGTCATACAGCAAGGTTACAGAGTTTTTTTTTCTTTGCTAGACCTTGAAATTTAAAACACATTTTAAGTTAAGAATAAAAAGTAAAACAACTTCTCGATCAAATTAGGAAATGCTTGTTCTTGTGCACAGCAGGGACTTCCGGAAAAAAAAGAGAGGAAGGCCATCAATTGTTACCTCGGAGGAGATAAGAACATTAGTCGTAGGTTGACTTTCTCACAGACACCATCCAGGCTGGACTCCTTTCCTTCTTTATTTTTTGTTACTTACATGGAGGTAAAGCTTGAATTGTCCAGCTGCAGTTCTGATTGTCCGGATACTTGGCAGGAAACAATGGAGAGGATATCGTATCAAATGAGTTGGTGAGGATGTAGCCTCCACAGACTGAGGGACAAACAAGCACACACATATGTCATATACTTTTGATGTCCACTTACTATACACAACAATCATTTGATGAATAAAAGCATAATTGATTTTTTTCCTTATTTCCAAAATTCAGGCCAACGAAGTAATCTGTTAAGGAAGCTGCACATAAACCATGAGAAAATGGGAATGCATTGTACATTTGTAACAATATTCTTCAATGACAGGAAGCAGGAAGTGACATAGGACAACGGATTAAATGAATATGAATTGACTGAGTCACTCAAACAAATCTCTGGTGCTGATTCACTTACTCTTCCTGCTCATAAATGATAGGTGTAGAAATAATGTCTTAATGAACAGCTTTCTCTAAGAAAATCAATATGCAATTGAACAAGACTTCACAGGAATGGCTGTGGGTTGTCAGAGAAGTGCAAAACCCAGTGGGAGTGCAAGAGATGGGGAGTTTATTGCCAGTGAGCGTGTTTGAGGGTCTCACGAAGGAGATAGTGGCTAAATGAGGAAACAGGATGAGGAAGAGGAGTTCAGAGGGAGGAAAGTCTGAGCAAAAACACAGAGGACAAATAAGACTGCACCTACATCGTCTTGGCTGAAGCATGGGGAGGCACTTGGAGGCACTGGAGGTGACACTGGTTCCGGGCCCTTGGATAACGTCTGAAGGAAGTCAGGCTCCATTCCCTAGGCCAGTGATGAGCAATCTTTTGAGCTTGGTGTGTCAAAATTCACCAAAATAACCTAGCATAACTCCAGTGGTGGGTCACTTCGAGAAAAACGGCCTAACCAGAAGTCCCAGAGCTAGACCCTCTGTGCTGGAGTTCTGTTGTTTTGACCTACAGACCTCCTGCAAAGAGTGTCTACACTACAACAAATGTTTTATCCTCGGCTACTGCACCTGGCCGTGCAGGAGCCGAGGATGAACTGTCCTTCTCGGCATGTGGCCCCATACTTCTCAGGTGTGCGGCTGTGTGTCATCGAAAATGGCTACGCGTGTCAGTGCTGACTCATGTGTCATAGGTTTGCCATCACAGACCTATGCAGTGCAGGGCCAGAGCAGATATTGCCACTTTCAAGAGCATGATCAGAAAGAGGCTTTTGCGAGGTGAGATTGAGGAGGCTATTTTTTTGTTTTGTTTTTATGAGAGAGACAGAGAGAAAAAAAGATAGGGACAGACAGACAGGAAGGGAGAGAAATGAGAAGCATCAATTCTTTGTTGTGGTACCTTAGTTGTTCATTGATTACTTTCTTATATGTGCCTTGACCGGGGGGTTCCAGCAGAGTGAGTGACCCTTGCTCAAGTCAGTGACCTTGGGCTTCAAGACAGCGACATTTGGGCTCAAGCCAGCGACCATGGAGTCATGTGTATGATCCCACACTCAAGCCAGCAACCTTGAGCTCAAGCCAGATGAGCCCACGCCCAAGCTGGCGACTTTGAGGTTTTGAACCTGGGTCCTCTGTGTCCCAGGCTGGTGCTCTATCCATTTTGCTATCGCCTGGTCAGGCGAGGAGGCTGTTTTAATAGTCCAAGAGAAGACCTATCAGAGGCTGTTTATTTCTTTTGTTTTGTTCTGTTTTGTTTTGGTTTTTTACTCTGAAGCAAAGCATAAGCAATTAATTGAAAGAGAAAATCTGTGTTAAGAAACTGTCCTTTTTTTAAAGCATAGAGAATGATTAATTTATGCAGTCTGTCTTGCTCCAGAGTTTACAGTGTATCTTTTATAGACCTTGATCTAGAAACTGCCCCTAGCCAGAGTTTCTTATTACAGAATGCAAGCAAGGGCACTAAGACATACAAATGACAAAGCCAACTAAACTTATTTTAAATGACATGGATCATATGAATAAAATATTGAGTCCTATAGAAGCCAACCAACAATCCTTCCTGTTCTGGATTCCATCTCTTACAGTGGGATAAAGGATTAGTCTCAAAGAATTACTAAATAAAAGACAAGGGATAAAAAGGTGTAGTAACAAAAACAATGGAAAACAACATTAACAGATAGACAATGCCAGGATTTAGAAATGCGGGCAACCACTGCCTCAAGGGTTAGAATCTGACTACATCGAAAGAAAGTCTTGTAATTTATAGTGGTCTGTCTCCTTTTGTCATAAAGCCTTAAATATGTTATGAAATTTATCTATGAATAAATAAATTTGGGTAGACATATATCTCTAGTATCAAATATATATATATATATACTTTTAAGTATTATTCTGAAAACTTGTTTTGAGAGTTACAGAGATCTAAAGAAAGTTAGCAGCAAGTTAAATAGTTAGATAAGGGTAAACTGAAAGGATCAACAATTAGAATAATTCAAAATTGTAGTTCCTTGGTTTTATTTAAGTTATTGCATATTAAGTAGAAAGCTGAGACCAGTTTCCAAGGATCAGTCTCATTTTATCGCAGCACCAAGAAGGGCACTTAAGGATGATGGCCTGTACCTTGGAGAGACCCAGTTACCTACTTTGTCTGAAATGAGCTCGGAAGCCCCTGCTCTGTCTCGAAGGGCCAGACTGAAACCTCACAAAAAGGCTGTTTCCTGAGGAGGTGACAGGGTTGGTCAACTGCTGTCTTCCACACACACGGGTAAGGCGGCTAGTGGCGGAGCTTAGACCATCATATGCCTACAAAAAAGACAACAGGGAAGATGATTGTTCAAAACTTCATACTCACCTCTCTAAGGTCCTTGTTTCATGGACTATCTGCACATTGGTGAGAGCAGAAAACAACACATTTTCTGGATCGGGTACTTTATTCTGTTGTGTCATACAGTTCCATGGGAATGTGTGAGCCGCTGGCCATGTTTAGGGGCACGATGGGGATTTCAGTAGGAGCGTCTCTGCCAGGACCAGTATTAGATCTCCGAATGTCTTTATGAATCCCATCACTTTCACAGCCCTGCTTCCTCCTCTGACTCCAGTGCAGTCACATCATAGGCCATACCTACAACATGTACTGAAAATGTTTGATGCAAGAATGGATATAGGAGCAAATTGAAAAAAAATAATGATGAGTAACCATTCATTAGCATTTTTATGTTCTTCACAGGGTCATGGTCAAGAATGAAGAGAAATGGCAGAATTCATTCAAACAATACAATGACATGAGTTTGATTTAGAAAATTACCTCAAAAATTAAGAAAATATATTGGGCTCTGTGTCTGCTCAGTACTATGCTGTGACTAGGTGACCTCCCATACTTACCAATGAAATAGAGTTTATATTACATGCACCCAAAATTGCTGTATTGGTTAGTGAAATTGAAGCTTGCTCATTCTTTTGGAACTGTGTGTCTGGTATGAAATTTTTAATGACCCTACATGTAAACCAGGGTAAATGAGTTCTTTTCTTTGGGTGATAATAATTAATAGCAACTGCTCATTAAGTGCTTACTATGTGCCAGGAACTGAATTCAGCCCTTCACATACATTATCCCATTTTCTCCTCCCAAGAATTTCTCCATATTTAACAATAGAACTACAGATGCACAAAGAATCTAATGTGGCCAAGCCACACAGTTTTTGAGAGGGAGCATGTCATGAACCAGACAGCCAGATTCTAGAGAGATTTGAAAATCTTATATTGTCCCATGCAAGGTATCAATTAAGAAGAATGGATGCATCGCCTGACCTGTGGTGGCGCAGTGGATAAAGCGTCAAACTGGGAACACTGAGGTCGCCAGTTCAAAACCCTGCACTGGTCTGGTCAAGGCACATGTGGGAGTTGATGCTTCCAGCTCCTCCCCCCTTTCTCTCTTTCTCTCTCTCACTCTGTGTCTCCTCTCTAAAATGAATAAAATAAAAAGAAGTTTTTTAAAAAAAGAAGAATGGATGCATCAACTGACCAACTACCAGAGTGGGATTAAAATATGAAATTAAAATCGAGTTGTTTCGTGGGCTACACATAGAACTTCACTATCTTTTTAGCAATTTATTTCTTTTGGGGAAAAGAAAACTTGAAGCAAATATGGTAAAATATTAATATTTGTCAATTCTGGCCAGTAGAATATTTTGGTCATTAGATACTTTATTTGTGTGCTTTTCTATATACTTGAAAATTGCATAATAAAATTTTTATTAAAGAAAATTAGAGAGATGTCGACTAAGATTCACATATAAATATGCTCTTCATAACATTTTTTTAATAAGAAGAAAAAGACCAAATGTTTTCTAAGGGGAAAATAACAAGCTAATGGCTAACTGAATTCTGGTACATCCATATAATTGATTGTAGCCAAAGATAATACTTTATAAAGAAATGTATTAAATAATGCCAAGTAAAAAAAAAGGCAGGATACAAAATGATGCAGTATTACCTCAACTACCTATGCTTTTGTGTATATAAGTGCGCATGTTTATGTTTTATGTTTATGCTTGTGTAAGAAATAAACTAAACGTTTAATAGTTATCTCTGTATTGCAATATTATGTATGTCATTAATTTCTTATTTTTTCTTTTATGTATTTTAAAGATGTAATATGAAGAGCATGTACAATTTAAAAATAACATCAATATTTTAAATGTTTTAAGTGTTTAGTCAATTAGTCATGTAAATGATTGCATACAAAGACATAACAATATGCTATTCATATAACAGCATTGCAGTATCTCAGCCAGGATAGATATTAATGCCATTCCATCCAGCCTTCTGTTGTCTCATATGAATGTATCAAGTCAAATGAATATGCTTTTGTTTTAAGATCTCCAAGATATTTTTTAGTTGACCAATATTTACAACTGTAATAGACCTCTCTCCCTGCCCTAGGCTCATATATCCAATGGCATTCCAGACCTCACTTTCATAAATCTTGAAAGTGAACATCTCAAGCTAAAGTCATATCCCTTTCCCCCTAATTCCTTCACCATCATTTCTTGCCTCAAAGCATGTAGCCAACTGCTAAGCCAGTTCGGATTTCTGCTGTACTTACCCTCACCCCCACCCCTACCCGGTGGAGCTTGTGTTCTGTCAGCTCTCCCTCTGATGTATATATCCTGGACACCTTCCCACCCCCTGCCCCAAAAGGCCTCTTCTTGCTTTCTTGGTGTGGGACCTCATCACATCTTGCCTAAGGCACCCAGGACTCCTGAAATTCTCCCTGCCTGTATTTGTGCTCTCTTCAATTCAGTCTCTAAATAATTGACACTGCGCTGTGCGTTCTTTAAAAATGTAGAATGTAATACAAAAGGAAAGCTGAGCATCCCAATACTTTAAAAATTCTCTGTATATAAAGGCACGCAATCTCTGATGTTCTGCTTGAAAAGTAAAGAGCAAGCGACTGACTGACAAAGCTGCAGTGCACAGCACTTCAGCCACAGCCCCCTCCTCCCGTTCAAACCCTGACTGACTGAGAGGCTGGTGACTCCTTCCTGCAGCTCATTACTTACAGCCCGAAACACACGGCTGAGGGGCGAAAAGGAACATTGGCTTCCTCGGTAATGTGGAACATATTACCATAGGTTGTTGGAGAGGAGGTCGGGGAAATATTTCTATTGAATCTCTTATCTTCTCATTTTTCTAACTTTCATCTGGCTCGTGGAGAAAATAAACCAACTAAGTGTGTGGGTGGAAATTATTACAAACTGGAGTAAGAAGAAGAAACTACGTTTAATTCAAAAGCAAATCACAGTACGTTTTGCAATCCCCAAAGTGTGACAATGCTTCAGCCTAAGCTTTTCTTTTAAGTTTTATTTATTTATTTTAGTGGGGGGTGGGGTGGGAGAGAGAGAGAGAGAGAGAGAGAGAGAGAGAGGGAGAGAGAGAGAGAGAAAGGAACATTGAGCTGTTCCTGTATGTGCCTTGATCTGGAGTCGAACTGGCAATCTCTGCAATCTCGGAGGATGCTCCAACCAACAGAGCTATCTGACCAGGAGAGCGTTAGCTTTTCATGCAAATAAATTATAAATGTATATGACTATGCTTCTGTTTTCATTTTATGCACTATTATATTTTTTCTTCTTAACTCATTTGTGGATCTTCTGGAGGGTATCAAAATAACACCCTTATAAAGTGACACCTTATAAAGTGACAAAATTCACTGAGATGATATATTAAAGCATGTGTGAAAAAAATTATGTATTTTAAGATTTTAAAAAGTAAAATAAAACAAAATAAATCTATTAATAAATTAATGATGACAATTATCAGTGAACTGAGGATTATGAATTCAATTCTGTAGTTCTGTGTGCTCAAGATTCACAATTTTTGATAAGTGAAAGCCTTTAACATAGTTTTAGTAGTACTAACAAAAAAATCAGGAGGACCAGCTAACACTCATCTGTACCAGATACTGTGATAATTGCTTTAAATACATTTAAAAAAATCCAATCCTTCTTACAATCTTTATTTTTCAGTTGGTAAGATTGAGGCTCAGAAAACATATAATTAGGCAACTTGCTCACAGTCACACTGAGTAGTGAAGAGCCAGTATCCATCTGATCCCATTCATCCAACATTTGGATCAATTATCATTAAACCAATTGAGAAGACAAAATCAAGTATCACTCATTGAGAATGGAATATTGAAAGACCATGAGATCATGAAACTAAGTGAGATGTCCATGGCCTACTAGAAAGATGATTATGGGAACTCTGTAAGAAGAATGGAAGTCTCTTCCTACTTATGCAGGCCCACAGTAAAGCATCCATAGTGACATTTTAGAAATTCTTATTTGGGACTGGCTCCCTTGATTTCAGAGTAGCTGGCACCTGTCATGCATTCCATCCATCCCACTGAACATGCATGGGATTCCCGGCACAGCTAACTTAGCAGACTCTGTAACAAAGGGCACAGTGTTCAGGACCACTACATAAACTTAAATTTATATCCCTGATTCTTAAACTCAGTTCTATTCTTGAATCTACAGCCTAACTGTTTGGTTCAGCATGGCCTCTTTTTTCACCTTGGCCCCTGGTGCAGTTTGGCTTTCAACCTGATCTTTACTCTTTACTTTATTTTTAACTCCTTCTTGCACACATGTGTACTCTTTTAGATTGTCTTGAGGCTTACCAGGGTAAAAATAAAATGTGGTGAAGAATAAAATATTTGGGGTACAGAAGAGATCATTTCCAGGAGGGTAAGAGTCAGTTCTGAGGATGAGTCCAGGAAATCTTTTTTCATGTTACAAATGGCATTGTAGCTGCTGAGGGAATCCCCATTTGGAATAAGTACTGCTTAAGACAGGAAATATCAACTGACAGGGAGGGGAATCCCTCCGGAAATTATCCAAGCTGTTGAAGTCATAAACATGAGGACAGAAATGAAAATATTACTCATTCTGGCAGCTTTTCCTTGGGGTGGGAGAGTAGGAAGCATCGGTTTCCTCGGGCAGTGGTATTTTCCAGCTATGGTCCTTTGAAATTAAACGCCAAGTAAAATCTAGTCACGCATCTCATGGACATTGTCACTGTTATTCCTTTGTTCTACATTACCATAGTCAGTTTTCAAATTTTATAGGGGATGATAAAATCTAATAATTTGCAATTGTTCCAAGCAGTAACTCCAATGTTAATATAAAAAGAAAGCTAAAAAGCTCATTTTATTCACAAATACAAAACACTGAAGGAGACTCTGAGCTGACATGGAAACAAAACAAAACAAAGTCTGTGCCTGCAGAGGGAGAGCTGCGACTTCAACTCCACTGTTGTTTGCTTTGGGGATGTAAAGGATTGGCAAGGCTTTGGGTGACTAGTTTGGTGCTGGAATGCAAAATGGCTGAGAGGGTTATCAAAAGTAAATCACAAATTAAACATGTTAAACAGGTCATCAGAGATCACCCTCAAATATCAAATGGAAATTAAGTTTTCTGTGGTGAAGAGTGAAAGAGAGAGGGAGAAAAATGAGGGTGGGGAGATTGATTTCTGTCTTGGATTTATTTATAAAGCAATAAATATTTAAGAAAGAATTGTTTCCATCATGACTTCAGAGCACTGAGTTCTGCTATTCCTATTTGCTCTGTTTTGAAAATGATCAGTGTTTTAAAAAGGAAACACATCATGGGTAGTGTCTTAAAACAATAAAATAAAATGTGGAAACTGCTCACGGTGTTTGCCCTGTTCCACCCTGGACCTTATTGTCAAACACTGTTCCTAACAACAGACACTGCAGCTTTGGGGTGGGGTGAGGGCGTCTGGTTTTCTTCAGCTCAAACCAGACACTCTGTTTTCTTTCTTTCTTTTAAATCAGTACAAAAAGCTTCAGAAAAGAAAACGGCTACTCATCACATGCCCTTTCTTTGTTCTAGGCCTGGTGATCCCTAGCATATGTTTCCTCCAAATGAGAGGGACTGTGGTTTGCTTGCCTTTATCTGTTTCTCACTGGTGCTCACCAGGCAGACATTCCATTGTGCTGAGCAAAGAGGATGCTGAAATCAGAGGTCGGAGTCCTAGGGGTGAGGTGGGGGTGGGGGGCTGGTGCTGCTGAACTGACTTTGGTCCTTGCTCTCACACTGAGCTATAAGCAGCATTTCCCAGAGATCAATAAGAGCTTGCAGGGCTACATGAATTTCAGGCTCAGAAGAGAGACTAATTAAGCAATTAAACTGTCAGTCAGAGGTCACTTTAAAACTCAGCCTTCCTAAAATGAAACATAATGGAGCCATTTTCATGTTGACCATACAGAGTCACACCTAGCCAGTGGGTCCCACTGCAGCCTTAACAAGAATTACTCACAATGTGCATCATTCAGGAGCGGCTGAGGTTAATTAAACTGGCCACTCTAAAAGAATGGAGCAAACCTATTACCAAACTAGTGGAAACTTGAGTGCAAGTCTAGCTTGTTCATTAGCATCCCGTGATGTCACTACCATTTCAATAGAAGTCTGAAAATTCAGTTTCTCTTTTTCATTATAGCAGCACTTAATTCTAGAAAACGCACTTCTGCGATGTTATCTAAGTTCTCAAGTGGCTCAAAATAGTGAGATTGTCTATCAGTAATTGTGCCAGGGAGTGAACTCTGCACAACACATTCCCAAATGCATCCCCTGCAATTTTCCACTGATCATTGCAGGCGTAGAGACAGCAAAAATTCATTTATTCCTTTATTCAGCCATGCGTCTATTAGTAATTCCTGCATCAGACAGATTTGTGCCTTGGAAATACAAAGCCTGCCCTTGTGGGTTATATGAGAGGAGATGGAGATTGTGTATTACTGTTCCATTTTTAAATTTTCATCATTTCTTTTGTTTGCTGAATTTTGCCTCTAGTTCCACAAAAGCAAGAGTGATGGCTTGGGACTGCCTGGGGAGTTATCCTGCCTCCACTTGGGACCACGTGGACTAGGCCAACTATAGGAAGAGCTCTGTTCGTATAGTAAGTGGAATATAAAGTTACGTTTCTATCCACTGCTTGATGAACTTGTGCCCCAGAGGGTATCCTGCAGCTTAGTGTGTGTGAGTCTTGACTCTAACCTCTGGAATAAACCTGCCATTGACACTGCCTGACCCTCAGTGTCCGTTTCTTCAACTCCCACATTGTTCTCTTTCTACCTATAAATATAGCTCTCAACAGAATCCTCTTCCCTAGTTTCTCTCTTCCTGCCTGGGTTCCACAGGCACTCGATTTTATAAATGAAGACTTGAAGGTCTTCAGGCCATGAAGAGAGTGACTGGTAGTGCCATGCCCAGAAACTAGTGCCTGGCAGTTTTCAGCACTTAGCTGACATGGAAGAGTAAACAGAGCAATGGGAGCTGATCACCCTACTTGAGAGCAGAGACAGTGCCCCTTTCAAATGGGAAATCCTAGCCCTTTTCCTTATACTGGGTTTATCTGAAAAAGAATTCAAAATGGTTGCAAAGTAACCCTAATTTTATTTTCACTCCCTATTTTCCCAGTTAGTTCCCTGCACATAGGCTATAATTTTTATATTTTACTAAAATACTTATTCTTAATTTAGCCTTGCTTGCATTTTAGTGCTGATTCTGCTATTAATTTTTACCTGGTGTTGGTGCTAACCCATCTGGACATCAATTTTCTTATTTCTAAAATAAGGAGATGATAGTATATCATCTCCAATCTCTCTTCTTCCAGCATAAGATTCTATATATCTATATGTTTGTGATTATTAATCCTAATGACTATTCAAATTAATACTTTTACATTTGCCCTGGCTGGAAAACTTGGTTGGCTAGAGCATCGCCCCAAAGGTTGTCGGTTCAATCCCTGGTCAGGGCACATGCAGGGACAGATCAATGTTTCCCTCACTCCCCCCCCTCCTCTCTCTCTAAAATTAATAAAAATAAACATTAAAAAATATTTCCACTTCTGACAACCCAAATTGTTATGGGAGTTTAAAAAAACATGACGGCTGGTCTCATCCAAGCACAATTTACCTCGGTATGAAATAGTACACTGGAGGTCTATTAAAAATTCCATGAACACAAACATTATCTGGCAACATCATTGGCAGCTGAATATTTTTCTCTCTTCTAATGGCTCTGTCTAAGCAGCAGGACCATGAAATTAACTTGCATGTCTCTAGAATGAATGATTGGCTTTGTATGACTTGAAACTGCAGAGATATTGTGTAAGATATTGGACTTTAAGGTACGTTTCCCATCCAGTGTCCATCTAGCTATAAAGGATAGATGACTGGTGCTTAATACCTGCCTTCATGAATCCCTGGATGACTAAATATAACTTGGAGCCAAGCATCCAGCCTTGCCAGGACATTGCCCGCCTGGTTCCAAAGCTCTGCTGACCTTCCACCTCCATGACTGAGTGCACTTGGCAACCATACACAGTAGATCTCTACCCCGATTTACCTGAACAGTCCTTTTTAACATTTCTTTATTTTTTTTTAAAGGTGATTTATAAATTATAAAAACAAAAATTGATTTGGTTTATATATGATTTATGCAATTTTCAATGTTTTTAAGTAAAAAAATATCTTATTGTTAGGCATGTGTTCCAGTTTCTCATTCTGAAAGTATGAAACTCATAGAACCTATTGGTCTCTTCTTTAGGCCTCTGCCCTAATAACATGCCTGTATCAGTTATTCCATTTATCTCTCACATTTAGTTGCTTTTTCCACAAGCACTTTGATTTTTAGACATACATAATCTTCTTCATCATTAAAAAAATAAAAAGCTTTCTATTGATCTCATCTTCCCTTTCTATTATTCACTTCCATAATTTTGGGGAAAAGCTAAGAAGCTCCTGCAACTCCTAACCCATTGTGATCCAAAGTCTCCCACTACTATGCACACCACCCTGGCCCTTACAAGGTCATCAAAGTCCAAATCCATTGTCTTTATTTCGATCTATGCTACTACTCTCTTCCAGTTCTCTACGTGCCTCTCTGAGTATCTTCCTCAGTCTCCTTTACCTCTGTTCCTTCATCTGCCCCTAAAATAGCAGTGTTTGTCAAAGACTTTACTTGGTCCTTTTATCTTTACAAAATACTCTTATAGATGACCACACCTACTTCTGTGGTGTTACCAACCATCCAGATATACAGAAATTATCCTCATATGGCTATGTCTAACTCACACCCCATCCGGGGCATTGAATTCATGTGTTGAACTCTATAAGGGACATGGAGTAGACCTCTAACTTCAAGTTTCCCAACTCAGCAGTCTACCCCTTTACTCACTCAGTTAATGGCATCGCCACTTACCTGTTCTCACAAAACCGGTCTCAACTCCTCTATCTCTATTGCTCAGTCCACCCTCTGCTGTGTAATTAGCCACTAAGTTTTGGTGACCACATCACTCTGTTTTCCAATATGGCCTTTCTCTCCATTTCCAAGGCCACTGCGCAAGGTTTCCCCAGAGCAGCCCAAACAGCCTTTTACCCTGTTTTCCTTTCTCAGCCAACCATGTGGTAACAACTGCTTGTTACATTGTAAAATATGGTTTTTAACATATTATTTCTCTGTCTTACAGAAAACTTTCATCAACCCAACACTATTTATAGGATTATTTCAAATTCTTCATAGTGCATAAAATAGTTTGTCCAATCGGGATGTCTTCTAAAGACCCTTGGTCTTCGTGTGCTCTCCAACATAGAGCTACACTCCAGGTACAACACTCTCCTTTCTTATTTTCAAACATCTATTCACGTTCATACCCCTGTGCGCAATTTCCCTTATTCTTTCCCTAAAGCGTCCTCTCCTGGCCTCACTATCACATTTCTGCCAGTGAAAATCTGTCACTTAAATGTCATCTTCAGTCTGAAACCTTCTCTGGTTTCCAGGCCTAAATGAATCACTCTTGTCTCCTCCTGATTATTTTACAATTTATTGAATCCCAGGTACACTAAATACTAGACTCTGTCCTATGACAGAGACTCAAACATAGGTTCTTCTTTTACTGAAGACCTTAAGGCCCAGGATCAGAAGTGTGAAATATTGGTTCCTGAGGCCACTGCCCCTCCTGGTAGCTCACACCACTTTCCTCTGGTCAGTGCTAATTGCACATGGCTCTAAGGGCACTCATCATCAACATCATTATGATTATGGCTAGGATGAATTGAGAACTTTCTATGTGATAGGCAGGTCACTTACATAATCTCAAACACTCTGACAACAAATCTGGTCTGACACAGTGGAATGATGAACTTTCTCCCAGGTAACACAGCTAGAAAATGGCAAAATCCGGACTCAGTTTTAGGTCCACTCCACCATAGAGCTAGATTTCTTAACCATGGTACTATGGTGTCACACCTGCTGGTGTGCTTCACCTTGTATATCAATGTGTTACTCAAGTGCTTAGTGGCATTAGCTTCTGAAGGACCCAGCTGCAAGCTGGTGGGGATACTTCAACTACTTTATACAGAACTCTCTGATTCTAACAACTAGTTTGGACTATTACTTTTCGTATTTTAATACACACACGCACACACACACACACACACACACACACACACACACACACACACATCTGCCAGACTGGACTCCTCCCAGCTTCTGTCTTTGGGTTTATGTTCCTGTGTCCATGCTTCTGACCAGATCAGATCTGAGGTTTCACTTTCTCTAGTCTGTTCCCTCTTGCTACAGCTAAGTCAAGCCCAGCTGCATCCTGAGAGATGGCAGCAATTAATAGAAAGCCCGGTTGTGTATTTTCATCTCAGGTAGGTGGAAAATCTTACTCAGGGCCACAGGAAGGAAATAATGCATCCATTCTGGGTGTGCTTTTGACCAAGGTTTTGTTTGGTTCACACTCCATTGTATGCTGAATTCTATGGCTTATGGACTTTATCAGAGATAAGAAACCTTAACTGGCACCATACAAAAGGCAGCAGGGGAACAAGTGATAGAGAAATGCCCATGGCAGGCAAAAAAACTGAGGGCAGACAGTTGGTCTCTGGAACATTCAAACTTCTCTTGAAGGTCCCCCTTCTGCTTCAATATTTTATTTTACATTCATCTTTAAAGGCTATTGAGGGTACAGAATTCCTGATTGGCAGCTATTTTCTTTCTTCAAACTGAAAACAACCATCTCATTGTTTTGTTTTGTTTTTGCTTCCAATTATCACTACTAAAAAATCAGCATTCAGTCTGTCACTTCTTAAAAGGTAATCTGTTTGCCATGCTCCAACTCCCCTGACTGAATGTAACATTTTTTCTATTTATTTACTTATTTATTTATTTGTCTATTTATTTATTTCTTAGATAAGTATATTTTGTCTCTCTATTTATTCTGCTTGGCTGTTTGGGTTCCTTGGAATCCTCGATTTCATTGTAAATGGATGTCTTTCATCAGTTTTAGAAAAGTCTTAATCGTTAGGTCTTCAAATATGGCTTCTGTTCCCTGTTTTGCTCTTTTGCATCTGGGATTAAAATTAAATATATCTTTTTATATCTGTCCTCTATGTATCTTAACCTCTCCTCTTTATTTTTTATCTTTTCGCTTATCCATGTTTTTGCCAGATAGTTTCCTTTGACATATCTTTCAGTTCGCTTTTCTTTCTCTCTTCATCTTTATCCAATTTGTCTAATATGTCAAAAGAAAGAAAGAAAAGAAAAGATAAAAAGAAAAGAATGCTTCCACAGAAAATTTAATTCCAGCTATTGCAGTTATCCAGTTATAAATTTTCAGTTAGTTCTTTTTCTTTTTTGCAATGTGACTTTTTATAGTTTGTAGTCCTTGCTAAAAGTTTAGAGTTTGACTTTTACCTTCTTAAGCTTAGTAACCAATAGTTATTTACCAATTTTGGCCTGATAATTTTAGTATCTGTTATATCAGTGTATTTGTTTCCATTGTCTGTTATTAATCTTGCATCTTATTTATGTTATATTGTCATTGTCATCTCATGTACATGAATATCTTTGATAGTGTACTGGCTATTGTATATGAAAAATTATTGGTAGAAATGAAGTGTAGGATGATTTCTATCTCCCTTCAAAGACTTTAAATTACTTTTACTGCATGTCCAATGCCTAGATGCAGGGTTTTGTACTATTCTATGGAGGCCACACAGGTGACTTAAAGCTAAGTAAGATGCAGTCTCTGTGAAGGCTGTTTTACTTTCTATTACCTAGGATTCAGGATGGTGTGATGGAACCTCCACACTATTTAGGCCCTGGACTGAAACTTTGATCCTGTTTGACATGAGAGGCTCTCAGAAGTGTCACTAACACCTTCTGGATGAGCAAATGCAGCCCCAAGTACCAGTATACATCTCTCTCTGATATTAATTCAGAAATTTAACACTATTTGTGAGGTTTTTCAAATATCACAAAAAGTTTTTAAATTATCTTTATTGGTAGGGTTAGTGTAGTAACCATTACAGGAAGCAGATACCTAAACCTTAAGTTTGTATAATGGTTTGCTAATTCAGATTTTGAGGACTCTTTTAGAAGGTTAAAACATAGTCATAATTCAATTGAACTTTGAATTACATTAATGACTTAATATTGCAAAATAATACTTAATTCATACCATTAGATTGAATTACTTTGGAAAATGTAAAACAGTTTTTTATTTTCCTGAGTTAAATTTGAAAACTAGCCATGTAGGGTTTGTATAAGAATCTGTCAAGAAACTAAAAAAGAAATATCCATTAGCTAGAAGAATCTGTTTGGCATTTGAATAAAGTTTAAAAATACAAATAAAAGATGGAAAACAAAGGTTCTAGAAAGAAAGTGGACAGAGGGAAAGGGGAAGATAGGATGGGATGAGAGCAGAAAAGCAAAATCGGGGGAGGGCGTTGCAGGGGGGAGGGCAATGGGGATGTGGTGGGGAACAAGGGGGATGGGGGAGGTATTTGGGGGACACTAGAATCTATGTACACCCAATAAATTAAAATAAAATTTAAAAAAAGAATAAAGGAAAGGTAAAGGTGAGAATTAATAACTGAACAAAAAGATGGAAAAGCTTTTGTTAAAAAAATAAAACAAAAGAAGGAAATCTCAAAATACAACCTTATTTATGCATACATTACACATATAGAATTAGTTTTAAGTGAGACTATATTAAAGTTGTTGGTAGTAACAAAACCTTTTTGTCATCTAACCAATTAACAGCCATATCCCTTCTCTTCCACCCTCATTTCCCAATATAGTCTGTCTTGTTGGACAGGTTGCTCAAATAGCAGATCAACATATACCGATCTCAAGAAAAGTAAAGCCCTGTGAGAAATTCCAGAAGTTTAAAAATAATTGATTTAAAATAGTTATAATAGATCTATTCCTCCATTCTACTATATTTTCCTCATCTCTATTGCCGCCAATTCTGGATAATGATATGTAAGGAGGCTTTTATAAAATTTATTTTTTTCTTGATTAAAAAAATACAAAATAGAAACAATGAACGCTATTTCTTTTCTCTTTCCTCAGACTTGAATTCATACAAAATATTTGGAGCTACTTCAGCAATTTTTTGACCATGAAGTAACAAATATAAAACAAAAAGTCTACACAGTAAGTAAGAATGGTAGAAAAGAAACTGAGTTTCTAAAGAACCCTGAGTTTATCTCCTGATTTGTATATAGGTAAAAAATAAATGTCATCATATTGTAAGTTGCCAATTGGTAGCTTTCCTAGGATTTGATGTTGAAAATACCCATAACTAATATATTTGCTAAATATGTTCAAATGGCAACGTTGTGACCAAGGATTGACTCTAACAAATGCTTGACATTTGTGTCACTTACTATAATACAAGAGTCCTGAGGTTCCAGGTCATAGTCAGTGACATTCAAGAGAACACGGTGATTTCTTTCCACTTGAATGATCCAGGAACAGTCAGTGTTACTCCTATAAGGACTGGGATAATTTGGAGAATGAATCTCTCCACTGGGAGCCTGGAAAATACCACCACAACCTGCAGGTAGAAAACAGTCCAATAATGAGAGGAATCTATGATGTATAAAACTTTACCTCATAGCCTGATAGCTTAGACAATATGTTACTTTATTTGACTACCACTTTTATGTAGTCTATGCTAAACATTTTGGAGATATAAATATCTACCATTAATTCATTCATCCCAACAAAATAAAGGACAACTAAGAAAATATTTCAAATACTTTAAATACTGATGCCAAAAGTTATTTTAAAAAGACTGGAAAATAAGTGCAAATGAAATCTTGTTTTCATAAAGCAATGAAATGTCTTATCATGGTTCTCTAAAAATTTAACAAACTTCAAGAATAACACATCATCTCCTTCCAAGAATTTTTTTTAAGTTTTTTTTTAAGTTTTTATTTTATTCATTTTAGAGAGGAGACACAGAGTGAGAGAGAGAGAGTGAGAGAGAGAGAGGAGGAGCTGGAAGCATCAACTCCCATATGTGCCTTGACCAGACCAGTGCAGGGTTTTGAACTGGCGACCTCAGTGTTCCCAGGTCAACGCTTTATCCACTGCGCCACCACAGGTCAGGCTCCTTCCAAGAATTTTGATTAATTCAGTAATGTATGTTTTATAAATAATTTAATATCTGCCTTTTAAATTTAAATATTATAGACCTGGTACAGTTATTCAGGTTTTTTTATTCCTATGACATTATCTAGTACCTATCAATGTCTACCTCTGTGACCCATCATTTCTTGGATTGATGATGATATAAATGGAAAAATTTGGTATTATTTTCTAATAACTGTAAATCCTTTTGGGGTAATCTAATTAAGACACATTTATAATTCTCATTAAATTCTTACATTATTGACTTCAGGAAAGATGTGATATACTTTTTATAGTAATTTTTCATTGCAAAATTGGGGCCATAAGGTAGCTTTTGCCTTGGCATTTTCTAGAAGTCACTAACTTTTCTGAGCTTTGATTTCTTCTTTATGATGATGAGTATATGAAATGAGTTTCCCTCATAGGATGATTGTGAGGGTGAAATGAGATGATTCTTATAGAATAGTTAGGAAAGTTCCTGGCATATAGTAAGCATTCAATAAATGCGACTATTATGAGTAGTTCAGGTTAACATCTGCTAAGATAATTTGTGCATCAATTTTCTTTTTCTTTTTCTTTTAACAATCCACAACAGGTAATTTATTCAGACTGCCTAAGTTCTTGGGCAGAGTGTGACTATCTTACACCTGGCAATTCCTTGAAATTCACAAATTTAATGTTTACAGCTTTGGCATTTCCCAAGAATTCAAAGAATTTAGAAACTGTAGCACAAAGTAATTTACCCCTTTGATGATGCCTTAGTTTAAGGCTGGTGTACAGACACAACCCTTTAGAGAGGGAGTGAGTTTAACCTATAACCCACTCCTGCTCTCAACATAGATTCTTATATGGTCCTTGTTCTCACATACACTGTGACTCTTCAGAAGTTAAACTCTATCTCATGTTTTAGGAAAGCATATATGCCAAAGCAGTGATCTGGGAAGACACAAAGTTGTCAGGATGTAGCCTTCCTACCTCTCTCCAATAATTTTATGAAAGTTAACAAGGGCTTCACATCAGTAGTTTGAGATTTCTCTTTGATTCACTCACCTCCAGGCACTGCTTGCCATGAGACATTGAAGCCTCTTCCATTTATGGAGCTGTCAGTTTTAAATCGGATTGTTAGCTCATTTCCTGTGCTGGAGACACGCATAGGATTCTCAGATGATCTTCGGGCACATAACTGGGCTATTCTGGGAGAGTGGAAATCAGGGCCTCCATAAATCTAGAATAAGATGTAGAAAAAAGTACTCAAATTAAGAGATGTATTTAAGCAGTTATAGCCCTCTGCTGACTCACTTTTACCACCAGCTCTTGGACTTTATTATCATTAGAAATTGGAATTTCAGCCTCCCTGGGTGGGGATGAACTATAAACTTGAGCTAGATTTTCAAAGGCACTCCCTATGTCCTGGGGCCACACAAGTTCAGCCACCCACTAAATGCCTGCTTATTTTATCAGTCATAATTGTAGAGCTGAACTGAATAGATGATTTTAGAATCTTCCCTATCTTCCCTCTTCCTCTTTTTCATCTCTCTGTAGAATTTCCTGCTTTCTTTGGCAGAGGCATTGCAGATAATGCAGTATCAAGTCCGATTTTTTTTTCCTGGGGACATTAGAACAGGGTTAGTATGAAGCCCTTTTGTTTATGAAAATTAAGTGCATTAATAGCTATTGATCTCTCAGTTATACTTTTAGGGTTTTCCACTTATAACCTCAGTATTTTATAAGATTAGCCATTTATTTAATATTTTTCCTTCTTCAGAGGAGGTAAAAATATAACCTCTATCAGTGTGTTCTATGGTATTCTCAGGAAAGGAATTCTTCTCTGTTCCAACTCCCAGCATGCCCACTTGCAGGAACATGACGAAGAGCACCCAACTTTTGCTCAGGAATTCCCTATGCACTCTGCTTCAGTATTTGGATGGTTTCCCCTAAAGTCATATCAGTTGTCCTCAGACCTAAGCTCCTTTAATTTACAATTATCTATCTGTTGGGCAGATAAAATATATTATGCTCATTTTGTTAAAGATGGCGCTGCCCACATGCAAGTCTGTTTATATTAATGTGTGTTGGGGAACAGGCTGTGGGCAGACCGAGTCATTATAGCCTAAGGCTTAGTTTTAAGAGTAAGCTTTCCCCCACACCCTTGACTAATTGGATGATGTAGGGTGGTACACTCTCATGAGGAATCCTCCCATTATGACTCAGATAAGTGACTTTGTATCAGAGACTTCCTTGTTTGTAGATTGGATTAAAGGTTTGGATTTCTACACTATAAAGTGGGGCAGACCAGTAGCTTGCTTTCTCTTGGTTCCTGAGGTTAGCATTAGAGAGGAGAGCACATTAAGGCCACATGGAGGAGAGGAGAAGCAGCCAAGATGGCAGAGTGCTGAGGAAGAAGCCAGTTTGTGCAGAGAGAAGGAGATGGGGAACAGAGGTGAATAAGTCTGGTGAGCTAGAAACCTTTGATGCTAGAAAACTTGGATAAGTGTAAAGCCAGTAGTTGAGGCCACCATCACAGCAGCCTGACCCACGCAGGTTCACATTAGATTCGAACAGATGGCAATGAAACACAGGAGCCACAAACTGGTGAGCCATCAGCTTTAATTCTAGCTTGCACCCGGCGGGCAAGCAAAAACACACACTGGGGCTCCAAAACCCACACATTCAGTGCTCACAAAGCTACTGACTTATCCGAGTTTCCTAGAATCAAAGGTTTCTAGCTCACCAGATTTATTCACCTCTGTTTCCCATCTCCTCCTGCACAAACTCTTAACTGGCTTCTTCCTCAGCACTCTGCCATCCTGGCTGCTTCTCCTCCACATGGCTTTAATCTGCTCTGCTCTCTAATACTAACCTCAGGAACTCAGGAACCAAGAGAGAGATATCAGCTCCCGGACTGCCCCAGTTTATAGCATAGATAATCCAAACCCTTAATCCAATTATACATACAAGAAAGTCTCTGATACAAAGCCACCCATCTGAGGCATAATGGGATTCCTCCCTACATCACCACCCTACATTATCCAATCAGTCAAGGGTGTGGGGAAGAGCTTACTCTTAAAGCCAAGCCTTAGGTCATAACAACCTGGCCTGCTTACATTACAGCCTTTCCCCCACACCCATCCCAAGCACAAGGGCAAATAATATTACCTGGGTGACGGGCTTCCATGTGGGCAGCGCCATCTTTAACAAAGTGAGCATAATATATTTTATCTGCCCAACAATCCACCCTTATGCTCACTTTACTACCCACAATCTACACCACTGGCATCCCCGTACAAGGAAATTAGGCACATTACACAAATTACAACATGACAAATCATACAATTTCAAAAATTACAAAGGTACACACATTTCACCAGTCTCTGAGCACTTTGCCGAAAGCGCAAAATGTCCTCGGCCTTCTTCCTTGCCGTTTGAAAGGCTTCCCTGGGTAGGAAGGCCTCCAGCAAAGCCATCACCACCCCCATCAGGGTATTTCACATTGTCCAAAATTCGTAAGTTCATTCAACAAAGGAGCTTGTGCTCACTCGGGTCGTAGTCCAGGAAATCAGTCCACACACATAGGGCTTTAGCCTCCCCCCTCATTCCTGCCATCATGGCAAGTTTCACACTGTCCTAAAGAGAAGCACGTGGCAATGGCAGTCAGCATTTCCATCTTTGCTCTGGGGAGCATGATGGCATCCACCCCTATGTCCCAAAATCGCAGACCTACCGGCAGCGTAGCTACTCCTTGCTGCTGGGCTCTCACCTTCTGGAGGCTGCGGATCACAATTCCAGACCAATTCTCCTCATCCTCCAAAGAGGAACTGAAAACATCAGCTCCTGCTGCTGGGCTCGAGCCCCCTGCTGCTGCTGCTTTCTGCTCCATGGGCCTTACAGCACCTGCCTCAGCCTCAGCCCAAGCCTTGGCTTCAGCCCTGGCCTCCCGCCGCTGCTGGCTCTCCACAACATCCAGGGCAATCTGCAACTCATGAACCTGTGATTCCTTCTCCAGCGTCTGCTCCATTTCCAGGCGAATCTCGCAAACCTGGTCGGCCTCCTCCTCCAGCACTTTCTCCAGCTCCAGGGTTGGCATCTCTCTCTCCCATGTTTCCTCTAGCTCCTTCCGCTGCTCGGTTTGGAGGTCCTGGGCAGCCTCTTTCATAGAGCTCTCGGTTTCCTCACACATGGCTGTAAAAGTCAGCCAGCCTACAGTTCCCCAAAAAACAGCTATGGGAAACCATAACAGCAGCCAGTCCTCTACTCCACCACTCAAAGGTGGTGGTGGCTCCATGCTGATCTGTATCGAATCCTGCCACAGACTACGCCAAATGTAAAGCCAGTAGTTGAGGCCACCATCACAGCAGCCTGACCCACGCAGGTTCACATTAGATTCGAACAGATGGCAATGAAACACAGGAGCCACAAACTGGTGAGCCATCAGCTTTAATTCTAGCTTGCACCCGGCGGGCAAGCAAAAACACACACTGGGGCTCCAAAACCCACACATTCAGTGCTCACAAAGCTACTGACTTATCCGAGTTTCCTAGAATCAAAGGTTTCTAGCTCACCAGATTTATTCACCTCTGTTTCCCATCTCCTCCTGCACAAACTCTTAACTGGCTTCTTCCTCAGCACTCTGCCATCCTGGCTGCTTCTCCTCCACATGGCTTTAATCTGCTCTGCTCTCTAATACTAACCTCAGGAACTCAGGAACCAAGAGAGAGATATCAGCTCCCGGACTGCCCCAGTTTATAGCATAGATAATCCAAACCCTTAATCCAATTATACATACAAGAAAGTCTCTGATACAAAGCCACCCATCTGAGGCATAATGGGATTCCTCCCTACATCACCACCCTACATTATCCAATCAGTCAAGGGTGTGGGGAAGAGCTTACTTTTAAAGCCAAGCCTTAGGTCATAACAACCTGGCCTGCTTACATTACAGCCTTTCCCCCACACCCATCCCAAGCACAAGGGCAAATAATATTACCTGGGTGACGGGCTTCCATGTGGGCAGCGCCATCTTTAACAAAGTGAGCATAATATATTTTATCTGCCCAACAATAAGTCAGTAGCTTTGTAAGCAATGAATGAGTGGGTTTTGGAGCCCAGTGTGTGTTTTTACTTCCCGCCAGGTGCAAGCTAGAATTAAAGCTGATGGCTCACCAGTTCTTGGCTTCGTTGTTTCATTACCTACTGTCTGAATCTAATGCGAACCTGCATGTGAATGGCCATGATGGTGGCTCCTGGCCATACACTATCTGATTAGGCTCTAACACACCTGTAGTACATTCCTCCCTCAAGTGTCCCCTTGGTCTCACATCAAGCATATTGCAAGCAAGTCTAGCCTAGCCCAGGCCTTTAGTATACCTCATGGACAGATTTCTCCATTATCAGTAAGCCCCGCTTACAAGTATGTATTTCAGGGAGGAGGTAGAAGAATGTGGGGAAGATAAAAATCAAACAGAAGATATTGAAAAATAAAATTAAGATTCTGGTCAAGATGGAAACATAGATAAATGTAGTACTCATGTTCTCCCACAACCACACCAAAATTACAATGAAACAACAGAACAACCATCATTCAGGACCTCTTGATGTCTAGCTGAATGGAAGTTTTAAGACTAGGGATTTAAAGAAGAAGCCACATCAAAACTGGTAGGAGGTGTGGAGATTCTGAATGAGCTGGTCCCATACCCACGTATGGGAGATAAAAATAAGGAGGGACTTCTTAGCTGCAGAGGTCTCACCTGAGGAGCAAGGGATCCTAGCTCCATAGTAGGCTCCTCATCTCAGAGTTCTAGTGCTGGAAAGAGAATATTCCATAACTTCTGGCTGTAAAAACCAGTGGGGATTGTGTCTGAGTGAAACAGGGTGGCTGGAGTCCCAGGTGTTCCTCTAAAAGGGTCCATACACAGACTTACTCAGACTCACTTTCTCTGAGCTCCAGTGCTAGGGCAGCAGTTTGAAAGAAACCAGGGACATGCAGGCAGACTGAATGGTCTGCCACCAAGGCAAGAGCTAGAGGGGCAGCTTTCACCAGACAGAAGTGACCGCAAAGGCTATTCTTCCTTTTCCAAGCCCTTCACCACAAAGTTGGAAGGCAGGTGCCATATCTGAGCCTCCATCAACCTGGCTAAGGCTATTAGCTTCACTCTGATGATTACCTGAAACTTTACTTCACAAACTTGTAGGTCTACCCAAGCTATTTCCAGTGGTTTTCCCATACAAATGGCTTGTCTTGGCTCATGCTTCAGACTTTTCTAAAATCTCAAAAAAGTATCATCCAGCACAGTTGATATTCTATGGTAGTCCCAGTCAGTCCTCACAGTAGGTCAGCCTGGGGTAAATTTCTTCCACTGAGGTGCCAACAGCAATCATGGATCAAGTAAAACAGGAGGGTATACACAACCCTCACTGGGGGTATACCCAGAGTACCCAACTCGGGTGAATGGGGAGGCTGTGACACTGAATCCTACAGGACACTTACTACATTAGTAAGCCTGGGAGACAGAGAAGCTCTACCTCATACAGAGAAACAAAGACAGAGAATCAGCCAAAGTGAGGAGACAAAAAAGAGGTCCCAAGTGAAAGAACAAGAAAAGAAAAAGAATTAAAATGAAAACAAGCAAAAGCAAACTAACAGATACAGAGTTCTAAATAAAGGTTTTAAGGATGGTCAAGGAACTTAGTTAGAACTTCAACTGCATAAAAGAGGACCTGAAAATCATAATTAAAAAAACAAATTAAGGATACACTGACTAGTCTGACCAGGCAGTGGCGCAGTGGATGGAGCATCGGACTGGGATGAGGAAGACCCAAGTTCGAGACCCCGAGCTCACCAGCTTGAGTGCGGGCCCATCTGACTTGAGCAAAAGCTCGCCAGCTTGGACCCAGGTCCCTGGCTCCAGCAAGGGGTTGCTCGGTCTGCTGAAGGCCTGCGGTCAAGGCACATGTGAGAGGGCAATCAATGAATAACTAAGGTGTTGCAACGGCAATGAAAAACTAATGATTGATGCTTCTCACCTCCCTCTGTTCCTGTCTGTCTGTCCCTGTCTATCCCTTGTCCCTGTCTATCCCTCTCTCTCTCTGTCCCTGTTAAAAAAAAAAAAAAAAAAGGATACACTGACTAAAAGAATAATTTATAGGGAATCAACAGTAGGGTAGATGAAGCCAAGAATCAAATCAGCAATTTAGAAAATAAGGAAGCAAAAACAACCAATCAGAACAGCAAGAAGAAAATATATCCAAAAAGGTGAGGATAGTATCAGGAGCACCTGGGACAACTTCAAGTGTACCAACATTTGCATCATGGGGTAAGGAGAAGAGAGAAAGCAAGAAATTAGAAACTATTTGAAAAAATAATGACAGAAAACTTCCTTAGCCTGGTTAAGGAAATAGACATATAAGAACAGGAAGAATATAGAGTTCCAAACAAGATGAATCCAAAGAGGTCCACACCAAGATACATTATAATTAAAACGCAAAAGGTTAAAGACAAAGAGAGAATCTTAAAAAGCAGTAAGAGAAAACAGTTAGTACCTACAAGAGAACACCCATAAAACTGTCAGCTGATTTCTCCACAGAAACTTTTTAGGCCAGAAGAAATTGGTAGGAAATATTCAAAATGATGAAAAGCAAAGACCTACAACCGGATTACCATACCCAGAAAAGTTATTTTTTAGAATCAAAGGACAGATAAATTCCCAGGTCAAAAAAAGAAAAGTTAACAGAGTTCATCACCATCAAACTAGTATTACATGAAATATTAAAGGGTCTTTTTTAAGAAGAAGAAGAAAAAAAGGATCAGTAATATGAATAAAATGGCAATAAGTACATATCTACAGTGTGTCTGTAAAGTCATGGTGCACTTTTTACCTGTGACCGGTCAAAAGTGCACCATGACTTTACAGACACACTGTATATAGAAATGATTGCTGAAAATTAAAAAAAAAAAAAACTGACAAATATATAAAACTGGGTAAAACATCACTGAACAGAATGCTCTGGATTTTGAACAACAAAGAAGAAAATAAGGAAATCTCCTTTAATTTCAGAGAGACAGGTAAAATGACATCTTGTAAGAAAACTGACAGGTTCAGAATCAGAGACTATTTCTGAGCTTATTGTATTATTTTATTTTTTATATTTATCATATTTATGCATTAGTATGTTTCCCTAATGAAATAAATGGTAGCATTTTCAACTTAAAAAAATGACTAATTAATTAAATTTAAAAAAAGAGAAAGAAGATATTGACCCCCTACCTTCAGGTCTTGCCAAACTTAAATCTGTGGAAGAAGGACCATTTTGGGTGACAGTTTTTGGGCATATTGGTAGCTGGGTCCTTCCCTCTGCCCCACATGTATGCTCATAATTCTATACTCAGGATGGGGACCAGGAAAGCTGCTCTCAGTGAGGTCTGTGTGCAGCACCTGCCCTCTGTCATCTGCGCTGTCTCCCACCTCCAGGTCTCCCCCCCCCCTCCGTTCCTCAGGCCCCAAGCCCTTGCCCACCCTCAGGGAAGCTGTTGACTGATAGGGAAACACTCAAATGTTCTCTGGGGAGAGTGAGATCAACAAGCCTCCTTTGGGGGAGTGTGTGATTTGAATATATAATGATTTCTTTGTCTGATTAATTCCCCTAGCCATGCGGGAAAGGCCAAACTGAATGAAGCTGCTGTTCCATAGAGGGCTGAGCACAAGGACTGTAATTGCAAAGGAATGAAGCAGGCTGATGGCTTCATGCTTGTTTTCATTAGGAGGAGCTATGTTTGTGTGACCCCCTCATTCCCATCCAGAGCAGGATTTCAGGAAGAGCCCTATGTGGCCCTTTACACGTTCACATATGCAAATGCAAGAAACAAGACTGCTTCTTGTTTAGAGTGTCCTTTCTCATTTTGAAGCTTTCTCTATGCCCTCCCCTGGAGAGCAGTCCTCAGAGCCTGGAGCTGACAGCATGTGCTCCTAATCATCCAAGCCCAATAAGCAGCACAGATTTGGAAAGCACATCAGGCACAAGGGTTTATTGCTAACGAAGAAAACTTGCACGTCCGCAAAATATTCTTTGTTTTCTCGTTCATGGATTCCCTTGAGAACACAAACATAACGGGTATGTGCTGGCTAGGCCTAGAAGCCTCCCGAAGAATAAACACTACCACGTTTGCTTCCCTTCTTATGGGGCTGGGCTCACAAGACCATCATAGAGAGACCAGAGGGACCTCACTGGCACACCAAGCAATTGTCCAGGTTTATTGCACCAAGGAGTGGACTTCCTTTTCTGCTTTGTGCTGGCTCAGGCTCCTTTCTCAGAGACCAAAGAGAAATCAGCCAGAGTTATTTCTATGATCCAGACAATAGAATGGTAATTTTGGCTTCTACAAATAAAACCGACAGTTAGCACATGACTCTTCAAAAGGGAAAAGAAATTGGAAAGAATTTCAGGGCGTGGTTCATTCAGCTACAGCATCTGACTAAACTTTAGGAGAAAGAGGTCTGATGATTAGAGATTTAGATATGTGTTTTCAGCAAATTCTTAGGATATAGAACATTTCAAAGCCTATGGTTTTAATCTGTTTTGAACATTTCTTCTGCTCTGTTTGCTCCATTTATTGTTAAAATCAAATCAGCATTCCAGGGTTATGAGTAACCAAACGGCTGTTGATTAATGCAATTGGTCACTTTCTGGACATGGATTTGTGAGGAAGAAAAATATTGACTCCTGCTTACATTTGGTGAAACCCAAGTAAGCCCAATACCTGGGGCAATGAGGTCCTACTTGACTCTGCTCAGCAGAACAGAAAAGGATATGTACAGGCTAAGAACAGACAGGTGAAAAAAGCACTGTTTTTAAAGCATGTGCCCACCAAGGGTAACAATTTTTGAAATCTCTTGCTAACATGTTATCAGCATCTATCATAAGAGGGACAGAAAAATTATTCTATCATGTAGACAAAGAAGGGGCCACAAAACCTGATAAGCTCAGGGGAGGTCTGCATGGCAGCCTTACCAACTCAGAGATGGATAGTAACCGTACAAAACTTCCTGACTAAAAGCGAGTCATAGCAACTAGTCACATCCTAGTCCTGACAATGGTCAACCTTGACCTTAACTGAGCCTATCTATCATCTTTTTGCTTCTAAAATAACATACCTATGAAATGACAGAGTAATCCTCTTTTTCAACCCTCTTAGGGCAATCCATCACTTCAGAGAGGGAGACCAAAGAACCCCTCATTGTTTTCTTGTTCCCCAAATACCATCTCTATGTGCTATAAACATTAATTATTGACTATCCCATATCCACCAATGTAAAAGAAGTATGCATCTCTCTTGCTTTACTCTTTATCCAATCCCAGAGATTTCCCCACTTTGCTTTCTCCTGCCCCCTTCACCTACACCAATAAATTTCATGTAACCCTCCTTCTGTCTCCTCCTTTGATTCTAAGGTATAAAATAAGCTGCAAAATTGCCATTCTCCAGCACATTTGTTGAGATTTTGCTTACCAGCAATTGTGGTCATTTGGCTCAAATAAACTCATCAAAATTCTCTACAGGTTTAGACATTTCTTACATCAACAGTCATCACTAGCGCAAATATATTACAGCACTTTCCACCTGACATGAACATTTGCAAAGAGGTTAAACAAGGTTTGCGAATAAAAACGTAAAGAAGTTACTCATTTCAGCCTTAAGAAAAAATTCTCCCCAAATATTTAAGGGCCTCAGAATATTCCTCCAAACCCTGATTTTGATGGAATACTAGACTTCCTTGTTCTAATAAAGATAAGCCCCAAGCAGACAGGAGCCTCCTCCCACAGCCTGTTCCGTGCAGGCTCAGTACCCTGCGTAAGTGGGGCTGCCTGGAGACCCTGCTCCGTCATCCTGTCTGTCCCCAAGCTGCTTGCAGGGAACAGCCCTTCACTTTCACACGTAATGGGTGTGACAAAACCCAAAGCACAATGAACCATTTACATTTGCCAAGTGGGCAACAATCTCATGCTCTTTGGAACATGAAAATGAAGAATTAGGAACATTTCACATTGCTGTGGAGAAGTCTGCTGCCAGCCTTTTAAGTGTCAAGGGGTTTTATGCAACTGAGAAATATCCTTCCTAGCTGGAGAGACCATTTGAAGATTCCACATTTGAGTGTTAGTTCTACTTCATACTGTGAGTGTGAACTTCAGTTGCCACCTTGTTCTCTCCTCTTATAAAACAGTTCCTCTTCTGAGATGGAGTCATGACTTGGCAACAGTGCTTACATGAAGATGTGGGTATGTGTGTTAACCCGAGGACTTACCGGCTCTATCCCTGATTTCCTGTATGCAGCATTGCCCTCCATTAGAGATACCAGAGCTGTTAAATGCAGTTCTTAGTAACTACAACCACTCGGTGACAGCATGATTTGAGAACCCCTTGTTTTTCAAGGAAAGAATTTGTTTTGTAATCAAATAAAGTTTTTAAGTGTTAAAGTTTCCATAAAGTACATGCCACTCATTTCAATATCTCAGGCACTGCCCACCTGTATCATCTTATAGAGGTTTATGTGGGGTGTTGAGTGGTGAATGAATTCAGTGCATAGCTCTTCTACTCATAATCCTTGTGGTCATGAAAAAAAAACATCTATCTTTTCGAGTCTCTCTTCTGATAATGTTAAAATGGGGACAAAATTTCCCCCTTACTTCACAGGATAACTGAACATTCAAAAGGAAAAATAGATGTAAAATTCTTCCATATATTGCCATAAGTGTGTGTTATTCTGATGTGTCAGTCATAGAAACATTTGGATGTTTTCATTCATTGGACAAATATATAAAGAGTGTTTACTATTTGCCAAATACTTGGTGACCTGAGGGATAAAGCGGTAAAACAAAACAAAAATAAAAACGAACAAAAGAAACCCCTCCAGCCCTGATCTGCTATAGCAGTCCCTTTTCTTACTGAGATAGGAGTTCTGTGTGTGCTTAGAAGCTTTAAATGTTGCAGATAGGTCAAAGTCCAAGATATATACTATATGTATAATCTTCTGATGACTAGATCCCTGCAATAAAATGCCGATTACAGTAGAGTCTCAAAGGCTATCATAATTATCTGAGATAAACCCTTTGTATTGGTGTTGGAAAAGTTCTTAACTTCAAATGCCTCAAACCATCTAAGTGACTATTTTGCTAAAAACCCTCTGTAGCAGATGCATTTGCACCTTGTCCCATGCAGACTCCTCTCGGGTTGCCTCTGCAGCTGCCATGCTTCTCATCCCCAGCGCCCGCCTGCTGTCTCTTCCCTACACTCTGCTCCCCACTTTCCCTAAGGGGTTTCTTCAGACTGGAAGTGTGGGGTGTTAACAAAGTCCAGTGCACTCCTCCAGCATTGGGATGGGAATTCAGGGACCAGTGCTTCAGGCTAGTGTCCTTAAAGAAATTATCCTAAAGAGCAGTCATCAAAGGAGCTCAGAGGGTCCCAGCAGGATTAAGCCCACTTGCCTACAGGGGGTACCTTCATTGGCTCTCCCTACTGCACCCTCCCTCACACTGCCCCCTTCACTCCTGCTTCCTTGGCATCGCTAAGCTGCAGGCTACCAAGTCCTAAACTGAGATATTAATCCCACTTGTCTGAAGATGTCATTCACAAAGGGCTGATACTCTTCAAAATTTCTTAGAACACTGCTCTGAACTCTGGGAGAAAAAATAGAAATTTTTGCAGGCTCTAGAAGAAATGTAGAAAATTTTGCAGGTCCTGGCCAGTTGGCTCAGCAGTAGAGCATCAACCAGCATATAGAAGTCACAGGTTTGATTCCTACTCAGGGCACACAGAGGTGACCATCTACTTCTCCCCTTTTCTCCTCCCCCTTCTTCCTCTTTCTCTCCCTCTTCCACAGCTAGATTAATTCAAGTATGTCAACCCCAGGTGCTGAGGATGGCTCTGTGGAGCCTCTGCCTCAGTTACAAGAAATAGCTTCATTGCCAGCAGCCCCAGATGGACAAAGCATTGGCCCCAGACAGGCTTTGCGAGGTGGATCTCATTCAGGGCACATTCAGGAGTCTGCCTCTTTATCTCCCCTACACTCACTTAAAAGAAAAAGAAATTTTTGTAGTGACTTCCAGTCCTACACCAAATTTTGGAATGTGCTGAAAAGCAATCTGAAATTCCTACCTCCAGGGTGTCAAACTTGCAGCTTTCATGATATTCTACATCAAAGTCGTGGATGGTGAGCTGAATGCTATTCCCAGGGACACTGTGAATGTACCATATACACTCCTTGTTGGGGGGATACGTGTTAGGATACCCCGGGCTGCTGAAGGAGCCGGTAGCTCCAGACAACTCTGCACCACAACCTGTTAAAACAGTAAGGTTCAGTCAGTTGAAAGTGAGCACCAGTAACCAAAAGATAATTTGAAATGCACATACTTTAGGAGAAAACCATAAAGTTATAATTAAGCAATTATAAAACAATGAGGAGAAAATCATGGCTACAATTCATTAAATTTATTCTTTTTAAAGAACATTGATTTTATCACTTGTGCAATCATTTTCAGTCCTTATTCACACCAAATCAAACATTTGGTAATATTTTCAAAATGTCATTCTAATTTTTAGATTTTCCCATTATTTTCAGGTAAAAATTTCACATTGAAACAGTTATCAAAAACAAAAGTCCTGGACCAGATGGCTTTACAGGCAAATTCTACCAAACATTCAAAGAAGTAACTAACACCCATGCTTCTCAAGCTATTGCTAAAAATTATAGAGGAGGGAAGACTTCTAAGCTCCTTTTATGAGGCAAGCATTGTCCTCATTCCAAAACCAGGTAAAGACACTACAAAGAAAGAAAACTATAGGCCAATATCCCTAATGAACATAGATGCTAAAATTCTCAACAAAATATTAGCAAACTGAATCCAACAACACATTTAAAAAATTATAGATCATCTGTGACTAACTGACAGCGAACATCATGCTTAATGGGCAAAAATAAAGAGCAATCCCCTTAAGATCAGGAACAAGGCAGGGGTGCCCCCTTTCACCACTCTTATTTAACATAGTTTAGGAAGTTCTAGCCACAGCAATCAGACAAGAAGAAGAAATAAAAGACATCCAAATTGGAAAAGAAGTAAAACTATCATTATTTGCTGATGATATGATACTGTACATAGAAAACCTAAAGTCTCAGTCAAAAAAGTATTAGACCTAATAAATGAATTCAGCAAGGTGGCAAGGTATAAAATAAATATTCAGAAATCATAGGCATTTTTATACACTAATAATAAACTGTCTGAAAAAGAAATTAAGGAAACAATCCCCTCCACTATTGCAACAAAAAAAACAAAGTACCTAGGAGTAAATTTAACCAAGAAAATAAAAGACTTGTACTAGGAAAATTATAAGACATTGAAAAAAGAAATCAAGGAAAATACAAACAAGTGGAAGCATATACTATGTTCATGGATAGGAAGAATACACATCATTAAAATGTCTATATTACCCAAAGCAATCTATAAATGCAATGCAGTTCCTATTAAAATAGCAATGACATACTTCAAAGATATAGAACACATATTCAAAAAAATTATATGGAACCAAAAAAGAACATGAATAGCCTCAGCAATCTTGAAAATGAAGAATAAAATGGGAGGTATCACACTTCCTGATATCAAGTTATACCACAAGGTCATTGTAATAAAAACAGCTTGTTACTGGCATAAGAACGGGCATACAGATCAATGGAACAGAACAGAGAACACAGAAATAAACCCACGCCTTTATGGTCAAAGGAGGTAAGAGCATACAATGGAGTAAAGACAGTCTCTTTTATAAATGGTGTTGGGGCCTGACCAGGTGGTAGCACAGTGGATATAGAACCAGATTGGGATGCCAAGGACCCAGGTTGGAAACCCTGAGGTCACCGACTTGAGTGTGGGCTCATCCGTCTTGAGTGCAGGCTCACCATCTTGAGTGCAGGGTTGCTGGCTTGAGCCCAAAGATCACTGGCTTGAAGCCTAAGTTCGCTGACTTGAGCAAGGGGTCACTCACTCTGTTATAGTCCCATGGTCAAGCCACATATAAGAAACCAATTAATGAACAACTAAGGATACTAAGGAGCTGCAACAAAGAATTGATGTTTCTCATCTCTCTCCCTTCCTGTCTGTCTGTCCTTATCTGTCCCTCACTCTGTCTCTCTCTCTGTCTCTGTCACAAATAAAAAAATAAATAAGTAGTGTTGGGAAAATTGAACTGGTACATGCAAAAAAATGAAACTAGACCACCAACTTACACCATTCACAAAAGAAACTCAAAATGGATAAAAGACTTAAATGTAAGTGGCAAAACCATAAACATCTTGGAAGAAAACATAGGCAGTAAATTCTCTGATATCTCTCATAGCAATATTTTTGCCGATTTATCTTCATGGGCAAGTGAAATAAATAAAAAGATAAACAAATGGGACTATATCAAACTAAGAAACTTTTGTACAGCAAAAGACACCATTAACTGCCTGACCAGGCCATGGCGCAGTGGATAGAGTGTCGAACTGGGATGCGGAAGACACAGGTTCAAGACCCCAAGCTTGCCAGCTTGAGCGCGGGCCCATCTGGCTTGAGCAAAAAGCTCACCAGCTTGGACCCAAGGTCGCTAGCTCCAGCAAGGGGTTGCTCGGTCTGCTGAAGGCCCACAGTCAAGGCACATGAGAGAAAGCAATCAATGAACAACTAAGGTGTGCAATGGCAACGAAAAACTAATGATTGATGCTTCTCACCTCTCTCCGTTCCTGTCTGTCTGTCCTTATCTATCCCTCTCTCTGACTCTCTCTCTGTCCATGTAAAAAAAAAAAAAAAAAGACACCATTAACAAAATAAAAAGACAACCCACACAATGGGAGAACATATTCAACAATATGTCTGATAAGGGGTTAATAACCAAAATTTATAAAGAACTTCTAAAGCTCAATCAACATCAGGAAGGTAAATAATCCAATTTAAAAATGGGCAAAAGAATTGAATAGATACTTCACCAAAGAGGACATACAGATGGCCAATAGGTATATAAAAATGTTGAACATTATTAATCATCAGAGAAATGCAAATTAAAACCACAATGAGATACCACCTCACTCCTGTCAGAATGGCACTCATTAACAAATAAATACATAGTAAGTGCTGGTGAGGGTGTGAAGAAAAGGAAACCCTCTTGCACTGCTGGTGGGAATGCAGACTTGTGCAGCCACTGTGGGAAAGAGTATGGCATTTCCTCAAAAATTAAAAATGGAACTGCCTTTTGACCCAGCTATCCCACTTTTAGGAATATATTCTAAGAAGACCAATTCACTGATTCAAAGAAGAAATGTACCCCCATGTTTATGGTAGCATTGTTTACAATAGCCAAGACCTGGAAACAGCCCAAGTGTCTGTCAGTGGACGAGTGGGTTAAAAAGCAGTGGTAAATATACACGATGGATTACTATGTAGCTATGAAAAAGAAAGAAGTGTTACTTTTTGTGATGGCATGGATGGAGCTGGAGATTATTATGCTAAGTGAAATAAGCCAGGCAGAGAAAGACAAATATCATATGATCTTACTTATACGTGGAATCTAATGGACAAAGTGAACTGAGGAACGGAATAGAGGCTGAGGTGGGGTCACAGGGAGCAGAGGGACAGCTGTTAGATGGAAGGGGGATGAGGGGATGGGATTAGAGAAGGTTAAGAGATTAGTGAAATTATATATATATAACAGAGAGATACAGGTAACAGGACAGCAAATCCCAGAGAAAAGGGGGGAGGGAGTTAGGGAGTATAATTGGGGAAGCAGGTGTGGGGGGTGAGGGAGTTATATTCATTGGGACACTTGAATTCATGTTAACACATTGAATTAAAATCAATAAAAATTAAAAGAAAAAAGAAAGAAAGAAATACGATGGACTGCATGTGCAATGCAACAGTGAACACCATGTGTCCCAGTCTTCAGTTTCCTTGTATTTACTACATTATTTCTAAGTGCTTTTCAGATCTAAGCTTTACAATATTAATAATAAGAAGAAACCACTCTAAAAAGTTATGTTTATAAATATGTAACAAAAACTATAGAATGTACAACACTAAAAGTGAACCCTATGGATTTAACCCTATGGACTCTGGGTGATGAGGATGTGTCAATGTAGGTTCATCAACTGTAACAAATGTCCCAGCCTGGTGGGGAATACTGATAAGGGGGAGGCTTGTGTGTGTGGAGATCGGCATGTCTGGGAACCTTACCTTGCTCTCAATTTTGCAATGAACCTAAAAGTCTTTTAAAAACTTAATTTTATTAAAAAAAAATGGCATAGATTCTGACCCAGGCAACTTATATCTAAAAACCAAAGGAACAAACAAAAACTGATATAAAAAACATAAGCATGGAAAAAGATGGCAGCATATGTTTTATGAATGTTTATAGGTCAAACTGTAGAAAGTGAGGAAGGCAAGACATTACAACAAATAATCAAATGCTACAATGTGGTACACAGTAAAAGCAGTTCTCACCCACCGCTTACTGAGTGTTCAGATGCATTTTACAAGTACTTCCTATTTTAATTCTCATAATGACCACATAAAGCAAATACAAATCTGCATTCTCAAATGAGGGAAACAATGCACACAAAGGTCAAGTGGCTTGCCCAAGGTCTTGGAAGTGGTGGAGCCAGGACTCAGACACAGGCAATCTGGTCATGCCAGAGTACTTCAGTCCTACATTCTATAGACTCACATAGTTTGTAGGAATTCAGACAGAGATTTCAAAATGAAGAGGGAGAGAAAACTTTATCAAAGAAATAAAATTTGAGGAAGGCTCTAATTTTAGGGACAATATTAGTAAACAATTAAAGATAAAATTGGAAATAAGAGAGATTATATTGCTTTCTAATAGAAAGTTTTGGTGGTTAAAAAACATTGTTTGCTGTTAACATACTTGGGCCTCCATTTCTATATTTCAGAATATTCTTTATTGGTTGGTGAGTTCTTCCAAGAGTCTTCTCTTATTCTTCATCAGGACTTTTTCATGTTTAAAAATAATAGTGCCTTGCAGCTCTAGCTGTTTGGCTCAGTGGTAGAGCATTGGTCTGGTGTGTGGAAGTTCCAGGTTCAATTCCTGGCCAGGGCACACAGGAGAGGTGCCTATCTGCTTCTCCACCCTTCCCCCTCTCCTTTCTCTCTATTTTTCTCTTCTCGTCCCACAGCCAAGGCTCCATTGGAGCAAAGTTAGCTCAGGCACTGAGGATGGCTCCATGGCCTCTGCCTTGGGTGCTAGAATGGCTCCAGTTGTAACGGAGCAATGTTCCAGATGGGCAGAGCATAGCTCCCTAGTGGGCATCCCAGGTGGATTTCAGTTGGGCACATATGGGAGTCTGTCTCTTGCCTCCCTGCTTCTCACTTCTGAAAAATACAAAAAAAAAAAAAAATAGTGGTGCCTCCTCATTCAATTATGAATATACATGTATTTTCATATGAATGAAATAAAGTTACCATGACAAAAAATATAAGATACTAAAGCTGAAGTCATGTCTACTATCCATCCTATATAGTAAGTCAGAAAAAAGTTTTTATAGAATTCAAAAAACATGTTCTCTATACAGAATCTCCACTTAACTGAAAAGAACTGAGGGGAATTCTAAGAACCTTAATACAGTAAAGAAATCTGTTTCCAGCTCAAGATGTTACCATCTTTGTGATTGCTTCTTTTCTGTTTCCATTTGAAAACCTCTGTGTTTTCAGACTTTAAATTTGTTGCACAGAACAGTATCTTTTCTATGGCCTATATACTTCCTACTTTGATTTCTGGTTAAAGTCCTGCAAAAAAAGGCTGTTTAAAATTAGACCTGCTGACATTGTTTATAGACTGTGGTGAACGTTAAAAAACAAACAAAGAAATAAACAACAACAAAACAACCCAGAAATGTTATGAAAGTTTAGGAAATATTTTTCCTGCTACAACAACATATGGAAAGAATCTCTGAAGGCAAAATCAGCAGATTGTATATATCCTCATTACCACTGCACAATCCTAGGGGACACCAGTTACAGAATATTTCACCAAATGATACACTCTAAGGTTGTCCAATGCAGTGGCCCATATAAATCATCTTAACATGTAATACCTTTTAATAAATACATTATAGGTAAGCAAAGCCAATCTGTTATTCCAATATTTTTTAACATACATTTTCAACTCCTATAGTTCTTGATAGTAGTTGTATCAAGTTAATTAATTCAATGGAAAAATCTTTGGAGAAAAATAACTCTGGCCAAATAATATAAAGAAAAACAAGGAAATGAAAGCTTGGGTACCTCATCTCAGCATTCATATTTAGCTTCAGTTCACCAGACAAGGTTTTTAAATCGTAGTTGATTCATCTAAAAATCTGTACAACATTTTCCCATTGCCTTCTCAATTGTTTCAGGTTTCCTTGTAAATTCCTTTGCAAATAACAGGATGCCAATAGCCTTTAACTAGTCACCATGAACTGGGACGATAGGATCAGATTCTTGGCATTCTGTAATGCTTTGAAAAGTTACAGTATTTATTTTATTTACCCACTGACAGCTCTTAAGACCCATAGTGTACTTTTCCTAAGATTTTAAACAAACATAAATAAATAAGGCTTATAAAAACATAACAAAAATTTATTTTTAGGCTTGTCATGTTCTCTCTCATCATTGGTGCTTATGTGCATGTCTTCTAAAGAGAAATTCCAATACTATTAAAAATGATACCTAATTGGTGAAAAATATTGCATGGTTGTGAGAAAAATTATTGGTGGTTGGAGCTGAGAACTCTCTGAAGCTTTCTATTTCTCCTTCATGCTGTCACTACCTCTGAGGTTTAGCATATCAGAAGGTAGCAACTTCAGTTTAGAAGTTCACACTGAGTGCAAAAGAGTACAAATTAATTTAGGGATATTATATGATAAAAACTATAAAGTATTGGAAAACAGTTTATTCTGATAATTATGATAGAAATTTTCTTTGATTAGTTAAATCTTGAAGGAGGTAAAAATAAATTTCCAATTCCCAATCATTCATTCAATAAATGTTTATTGAACATATGCCATAGTGCAAGTTATGCTGTAGAAGACAGGTGTAGTTAATGTCTATTTTTTAAAAATCTAGTTATAGACATAAAAGTTCTATTACCACATGCCCTTCTATAAGTTATTAAACTCTTTTTTGCTTTCCTTTCATTTTCAAAGACTACTAATTGCAATAAGTTTTTAAAAAACCATGAATTATATTTTATTCTTCACATGTTACTTGGCAATAAGTTAAAAATAAAAATAAATAAACTATTTTGAGGTGTTAAAAGATATTTTTTAATTTGTTAGTTTCAGTAGTGCAAAGTTAACATGATTCTCTTTTGATAATAATTTCCAGTCCACAGATGAGAGATTCGGATCAGCATTCAGCCAGTTATGACTCATTCTCTTGGGTATCATCACTTTTTCCTAGGTTTTGGAATACTTTGACAAATGTGTACTTAGTATTAGGCAAAAGAAGATATGACAAAATATATATTTTAAGAACTGAAAAAATGAACAACGTTGTTTTTCCTATGCTTTTTTTAGTGACAAAGGAAAACATATTCACAACAAAAATAAGAAAATTTCTATTAACCAAAAATAGTAATATATAATGAATTATTTGATACTTAGTTTCTTTCATAAATTCAAGCTATCATTAGGCTAACAGTGAAATATTAGATCATGAATTTGGAATTGTATAATTATGGATAAAAATTTAAAAATTATAAGTAAGTTCATACCAAGAGTTGAACTTTTTAAATTATAAATGAAAGCAAATAACAATTATAATTCACTACAGATAGTAGAGGTTATTAATATATAATGTGAATCTTTAGAATTGTATTTATGCATTGCTTTCCACTTCATTAGCTTCAGAAAAGGGAGTCAGTTACAATATAGAAATGAGAGTTAGAACTTATATCAACACATACTATCCCATTGTCAACAAAAGAAATACTGTACTGCGATACCTTAAAAATCCTATTGTGTATAATTCTGAAGAGAAACATGTTCTAAACGTTGAAATGAATCAAAAGCTAAATGACTCAATTCTGTCTCAACAACAATTTCTTGTTTCTTTTATTTGATTTACTATTTCTCTACTTTCTGCGGTATAAACAAGATTTGTTTTATTTTTAATAAAGATTGTGGAGTTAAAAAAACTTATTTGGTAATATGCTTTACTTGTGTAACTGCTATCAGTGTTGCAAACATCTAATACTAAAAGCTTTCTACATAAATAGGTATCCTGGTTTTAATTTCCTTTTAAATTTATATTTATTTGGGGCCCTGACTGGGTGGCTCAGTAGCATGTCATGCAGAGATCATAGGTGCCATTCTCAATCAGGACATGTCGGAGAAGCAGTCAATGAGTACACAAGAAAATGGAGCAACTAAGTAGACCACCCACCTCTCCCTTTCTTTCCTCTTCCTCTCTCCTTTCCTCTCAAATCAATGGAAACATAAAAATAAAATAAAATAAGTTTAAAATGATTTGGGGCCAAGAAGGGGTAAAGTGTTTGGTTCACTGCACTATTCCCCTTTCTGTAGAGTTTAGGATTTGATAATCTTTTGTTAAAATGCAGATTTTCCTGAACGAGTCACAGAAGAAAATCTACTCCTAAATCTATCTGCCCATTTTGGAGATGGGAACAGCAAGGCTTTTAGGTGTCTACATTTCATTTACAGTAAAAATAATGGTACAAACATATCTGCAAATATTAAAAGAAATGCCACTGCTGAGGAAACACAGTTTAGCAGGCGGTGCAGTAATTCTTTAAAAATCATGTCATTGTCAGTCATGTCGGTGACTTTGAGTGGGTTGTTAGGGGGTCAAAAGGGTAAGAAAGAGAGACAGGCTGTAGGTGAAAGAGGTTATATCAGCCAATAGCTATCAGGAAATAAAATAGGAGGTGATATTAGGTTCCAAATATCTTCTCAATCATTATGCTGTCTAGTTGAATAATAAAATATAAAAGAAATTCCTCAATCCCTTCTCTTGTAACAGAATTAGTATTTAACCTAATAGGGTTGTTGTATAAATTAAATGAAATAATCAAAGTAAGGTCTTTAGCTGTGTCTTGCATATGGTCCTTCTATATATATTGTAATTTAGTAGGAGTTTATCCAGATATGGGATGATATTAGGGGAAATACTTGGAGAGCTAAAAGAGGAATTACTATCCCAGTCGAAGAGCCATCATGAATAGCTAAGATGTAAGAAATCAATTATTTATTAACCTCTAATAAAGGTAGTTCATCTTTGCAACGTAAATTAGTTTTTCAAAGGGCTTTTAATAAGTATATTATCTGGGTCACTCTGTGAGGTAGGCCCAGTTTAGATATGAACAAGGTTATAAGGCAGGTCCATTTTAGAGATGAGCATAGTGAGGCTCAAGAAGACTACTGAATTTGAAGCCCACATAGTGAAGGGAAGATCGTGGCCCACCTCTGCATCTTCTCTCACCTTCCTACCCGCCCCCCCTCATGGTGGAGAGACCACAGACCTGGGAGAGGTGGTCTCCCTATGACGCCTTACTGGGCATTTCAGCTTTAAGGCACTGGAATGGCAGTTCTGACCACTGCCCGCCCTCGTTAATGTTCTGTCCATCTACTGAGGAAAACATTACCATAGCAATCTGAAAAAAATAAGCATAGCAAAAATCTTTTTCATTTAATTTGAGGTAAATCTGACAAAATCTACTATATTAACATTGTTAGACATCAGCTGATCTGGAAAAAAAAATTTCTTGAAGAGAATCATATGCTTTTGGTGTAGTAGTTAATCTTTACAAAACTGTCAGTACTGGTGGTTGATAATCTGTTTGATTCTACTATTTCCTTCTAACTTCCAGTCGTGAGCTGAGAGGAAGCGCTTACCTTATCAGCAGGATGCAGATATATTGAACTCATACCAAGGAAGAGTTCAAAGTTGTTGCTATACCTGCTTACTTAGGAAGATAACTTAAATATTTTCACAAAAAGGCTTTGCAAGCAATGAGCTATAATTTTTTAAAATGAGCATAACCTATGTATGTTCTAATTTTAAGATTTGGGGTTGTGGTTGTTTTTAAAGAAAGAGTTTTAATAAAAGCAAACCAGCACTGAAATCACTAAATGGAATCAGACGCAGAGTGTCGAAGGTACATTTCGCATTTTCTTACAACTACCCAAATGCAGTCATCTCTTTACACTTAGCATTTTCCTGAAACCATGTTCCATAAACCCCCAGCAATGGGAGGCTGCCAGGCAGAACTGCCTGGCCACCGAGACTGGGAGAGGAGGAACAGACAATGGCCCCAAAGAAGACATCTGCACATCCGTATCCTCTTGTTTTTGAGTAAAACGCCTGAGAAATTAGTGGTCAGTGTTAAAAAGGAATTGAAAAGCTTAAGTATAGCAAAAGCATACATTTTAAACACTCTTAAGTTACAATGCTCACATGCTTCATTAAAATGACTGATTTATATTTTATAGTTTTGCTATAATTTAAAAATAAAAACTTTCTCTTCGTCAATACCCTGAGAGATGGCTCACTGGCTAGTCCATGCTCCTTCTGAACAGTACAAGGGGAGCATGGGGGTGGGAGGGCTCACAGGGGGAAGTTAGCCATAAGGGCTCTTCTGGTGGGGCAGGTATGATGTGAAGTGACAGCTAAGAGCTTAGAATTTGGGAAAGAGCCCACCGAAGGCAAAGCTGAACTATTTTCTAGAGTAAACAAGCCTCACTCCTGATATAACGAGATCTGCAAATAATGTAATTAAGGTAATTTTGAACAGAAACTTTTGGGTTGGGGCGGGGTTTGGGGATGAAGAAGAACGTAAGCTCCTTGAAATGACCAAGGGTGTCTGAGAGTGACCGTGTCATGTATAAGAACCATAAAAAGTCAGTATTCCTGGTTTGACTTTACCAGTTAATTCCCCAATCTTGTAAAACAATATGCTACGCTCCTGACAAAGGCAAATGACAGCTATCTAGTCTATGAAGCAAGAAGACTAAAAGCAGATCACTAGTCCTCTCTGAAGACAGAGCCAATGTGGGAGCCCGAGAATTCGTCTGACCAGGATTTGCAGATTAATTTTCTGAGAGATTTTGCAGATTAGCAATTATTCCGTGAAGACAGAGACACAAGCTGGAGCAATTATGTAATGAAATCAGAGAAGTAAAACAAGTAATATAAAGATCAAGGAATGTAAAATCATTCTAAGAAAAAAAGGAAGAAGGAAGAAGACAAAGCATGGTGACTCCAGGAGATGAAAAAGTTATCAAAAGCTCTGGAACCTGCTGTATTGGGTTATATAGTGTACCCCACAAATCATATCCACATGGAATCTGCAGATGTGACCTTATTTGGAAATAGGGTCTTTGCAGATGCTATCAAGTTAACATGAGGTCATACTGAATTAGAGCAGGACTGAAATTCAATACAGTTGGTGTCCTTAGAAGAGAAAAATTTGGAAACAGAGAGACAGAAGGAGGAAGTCCATATGGAAGTGGAGACAGAGATTGGAGTTACACAGCTATAAATCAAGGAAAGCCGAGTCCTGCCAGCAACCAACAGAAGTTAGAAGAGGAAAGGTACGACTCTGCCCGAGAGCCACAGAAGCAATGACCCTGCTGACACCTAGATTTTGGACTCCTAGCCTCCAGAACTTTGAAAGAATCAATTTTTGTTGTTTTAAGCCATCCAGCTTGTGGTATCTTGTTATTGCAGACCCAGGAAGCTAATATACCTCCATTCTTTTCCTGGTAAACACAAGGTGGACAACTGGAAGGCAGGCAAAAAATAATAGCAACTCTGAATGTAACATCTGAAGGAGTGCGGGTTTGTGAGCTCTCCTTAGTCCCTTCCATATTAATTACCTCCCAGTTATCACTCTGAGGTTTAGATCATGGTTGATCAGGATAAGGTTACAAGATAGTGTGTTTTGGTTCATTTGTGCTGTTGTGATAAAAATACCAATGACTGAGTAGCTTATAAATAACAGAAATTGACTGATTAATTGATTGATTGATTGATTGATTGATTTACTTATGGTCAGGTGAGGGCCCTCCACTGTGTCACAAGTCTCACGCAGTAAAATGGAGTCTTTTCCAAACAGGCAAAGACAGAGGAAATTTGTTCTCTTTATGCAATTTCCAAGTTCAACCTTCATAATTCTATTTAAAAGTATTCATCCTAATCCTGTGTTCTCTCAAGTTAATTATTTTGGTACATAGTGCTCTTGAAGTAAAATGTTCACATGCTTACTGTCACCCTCCCAGGGCTATGCATTACCTTTCCACCAAATTCCTTCTCCTACCTTTCCCTAACTCCCAACCTTTTATTCCACATGGAAGTCGAACCATATCAACAAATGAACAGATGTGGGCAGCACCATGACAATGGTTGCTCCAAGAAGCTCCATTCAAGCCTGAACCATGAGATTGTTTCTGTGACCGCAATACCAGGGTTGAGGGTCCCTCACAGGGCAAATGCTGCAGCCATCGGCCAGCCAACGTCTTTAGCTTACAGGAGGCATAAGTCTCTCTGGCTCGGCTTCTAAATTAACCAACCTCTCAAGTGCTTCATTCCATCCCTCTTTGTTTACCTCTTAGCCAATGCAATCTGTTTGGGGGGCAGCTATTTTTTGACTTTTCACTTATTATAACTCTCCTTATAAACTAGTTTGTGTAACTAAACAGTAGTAACAGTAAATAATCTCTGTGATCTATATCAGCTCAGAAGGGTAGGATTCCATCCACCATACGTATCAACTCCAAAAGAAGAGTACTATTAAATAACTAATAAAGCAGATGTTGTGTTGAAGAGCTGATAAATGTCTGCTCTTTTGAGCTCATCATTTGTTAAATAATGTGCTTCCCTGCAGTATTGCTACTTGAACCTGAAGAAAGAATGAATTGTATATTTCATTGGGGAGACCTTGAAATCAGAATATTTTTAACTTGGAAAAGACAGCATATGTTCATTTAAAAACACTTATTTTCCTCAATGGGAATTCCGTGACACACTTACCTACTATAAGCTCTACCCTTCACTGCATTATAGTATTGTTTCATATTTTTTGCAATGAAAAGTTGCAGGGAAAAATTTTTGCTTCTAGGTAGAGTGTAGCTTAGGCTTTGGAATTTGACAGCACACACTTGGTTTTCTGCCCTGATTTTATCACTTACTGGATTTATAAATTTTGGGAAGTTACTTAACATCTCTACAACTATTTCCTTAGTGTTCTTATCTAGACTATGAGGATGGGGATGTTTATTTCAGAGAATTATTGGGAGGAGACATGAGATAATATTTTTAAAACTCTAACAAAAGGGCCTAGAACATGGTATTATCTTTAAAATGATAACATTGTGTCATTTTTTTAAATGAAGGCATCAACATTTTAAAGAGATAACATTATTTTTAAATAATAACAGCAACAATTCAAAATTAATTGCTTGGTCCAGTAATAATAAATGTGATGACAATCAAATCAATGCACTAAGCAATTAAATCATATTTTTATTTACTCTGTATAGGGCAACATGGTTTATTTTTATTGTAAGTAATGTCTTAAAATAGAGTTTAAATTACATTTTAGGTTAAAAAAATCAATATTATTTAGTCTGTGAGTAGTATGCTAGTATAACTGTAAGGAGAAAAAAAAACAGGAACAAAGTAAATTAATGTCATTCTTTATATAAAGAATATAAAGTTTCATTAAACCATCTAGAATGTAATTACTATCTTATACCAGAGATTCATTCTTTATTTTGTGAGTCAATGACACTGAAGGCTGGCATAAGTTTTTCTGAGTACACAGTGGCATACACATCAAACAAGTCCTTGGATATGTAATGTTAGAGACAAATACGGTAATATTTAAGTAAATGCTCAAGAAAAGAAACCACTGGGGACAAAATGTAAGTAATGTTCTACACTGAACCTCCTGTTTGTTTTCTGTGGGTTTAGTCATTTTGGGCTGCTACAAAATTTGAAACTTTAAAAAAATAATATGTGGTTTCTTTTTCCACGTTGTACAAAAAAGTGTCGAATCCCCTAGAAAATATGTGCAGTATCTATCAGAGATGTGGTTGCTAAGGAACCAGAACACAAACAGAAGATTCCAAAAGCCCTTGTTTGGCCCAAATCTCAAGGATAATTACAAAAAATTGTGTAATATGTGATTTGGGAAGGTCATGAGGGTTATTATTTTTTTTCTTTTTATAACTGTTTCACAAAGTAGCAATGGAAATTGAACTCCCGTTTTTCAAACAGTGGTGGCATGGGAATTGAGATTCAAGACTCCTAAAAGATCCTCACTGGTTACACGACTCAGAGCCAACATTGAATGAAGGTCAATTGTGTGTATGTGTACCTTCTGCTGTTGTCAAGGAGGCAAATAATGTCAGAATTTAGCTTTTCCACTCATTCTGAAATGTCTGCATTTGTTTAATGTCGTCTCTGAAGACTAGGACCTGGCTGGAAAAGTTCTGAAGCCAAAGCAGAAAAGAGCTGCAAGTGTTTTTTTAACTGGTAAATTTTTATACCAGTTCTACAAATGTGAATTACTTTATAGACAGATTTTTTTAAAATTAACTGTATCCATTAAGAACTTCTTTGCAAAAACAAAGACATAAGTGAGATTTTTCCAAAAATAAAAATCAGACACAATACCATAATGCAGAAATCTTTACTTTGGTGCTACACTAAAACTGTATTCATTTGGAGTCTCCATGTTAAAATTTTTTCCTAAGGGTATCCCAAAGACAAAAGTTTGAAATATCAAATAGATTAAATTAGCTAGAGTAAGCAGGACAGGACAGAGCATGTGTGAATGTGAAAGAAGCATTTAGGGAACTAAGTTTTAACTTAAACAGAACTGTTTCTTAAAAGTGCTTATTGCATTTAATTTCTGCCTTAAATGAACCGGATTTTTTTTTAATCTTATGTCACACCATATAATAAAACAATCCCAGGAGCCTGTGTTAGTCTATACAAGGAACTGCTTAAAGACTCACTGAGCAAAAAGACATTCTTGATCATATATAGGGCTACTTTGGTACTTTGGAGGCAGACTGGAATAGGGGTTTTACCACTTCTCTCTCTGTGGCATTATATATCACCACTTAGCAGGAAGTAACACTATGAGAGTGACTCGTCACCAGATGAGAGAAAGGTCTCTGCCTGAGATCAGGACCAGGAGGTGTGACTCACATCCCGCCCTTGTGAGCATGCCCTGGAATCTCAGCAAACCACAATTCATAAATTCACTTTCTTTGCGAACATTAGACCTCCCAATTGTGAATGTCCTCACTGTGCAGAAGCAAGGCTCAGGACAGACAAGAAATAAAATCCAAGTTCTGCAATGGGTCTTATTGGTTGGTCTCTGACAACCTTTACTATCTCTGCCTCTTTCACTCCCTTTAGCTCAGTATTTCTCAACCATTTTTGTTCATTATTGCTCTTCTAAGGAGCCTTCTTAGATATTTTTCCCCAAACTCTCCCCCATGAAATTTTAATCTCACAGATATACTATATATTGGTTATGGATTATATATATCTGTACTTTATACACAAAGCATATTTTTTTCACCCTTCTGAGAACCAATTTTTACCCAGTTGAGGGTGATGTTGAGAATATGTACACTAGCTGAAATATTTGCCAGTTGCAAAACTTTGGTGTTATCTTAAGCCATATACTCCTACTTAGAAATGTCTTCCTCTCTGAGGTTGGATATTTTTCTGAGGGACCGATTCCTGTATTCAAGCTGCCTGGAGGGCCTCCTGAGTTTCCCTTGGCTCTCCCCAGTGTCCTCCATGCCCCCAGCACGTCATGGATTATGGATTTATTTCTGTTTCTCTCACTAAATGACTACCTGAGGTCAAGGATGCTACTCCTTCTTCTTTGCCATAAACTAAATTGTGTCCCCTTAAAATTTATATATTGAAACTTCATTTTCCAGTACCTCAAAATGTGACTGTACTTAGACATAGGATATTATAGAGGAGATTAAGTCAAAATAAGGCCCCTAGGGTGAGCCTTAATCTAATCTGATTGGTGCCCTTACATGAAGAGGAAGTCTGGGCACATAAAGAAACAGGAGGATGTGCACTCACAGAGCAAAGGACTTGGGGAGACTCAGTGAGAAGTCCGCCATCTGCAAGCCAATCCGAGTCCTCTGGGAAAACCAAACCTGCCATGCCTTAATCTTAGACTTCTAGCCTCCAGAGCAGTGAGAAATAAATTTCCACTTTTTATCTACCCAATGTGAAGTCTTTTGTAATGACATCCTGAGATCACAAATACACTCTCTATATTCTAAATACCAAGCCCAGAGCCTGTACAAATCAATATATGTTGGTTAGTTGGTTGGTTGAAGGAATGACTGAATGAAAACATGTTCTCAGTAAATACTTGTGTACGGAGGGATATGTGTAATCACTATAACATGGTTAGCAATGGCAAAAGGTCTGTCCTTTGGAGGGTAGGCCAGCAGATCTCCTGAGAGAGCTCAGGTCATTCACCCTCACACCCTCTGATTACCGAGCATTCGAATAAAAGGCAAATGGATAATTAAATTGCACAGGATAAAACATTTGTCTTCCCAGAACACGCTCCCCATCCCTGCACACATATTCTGAGTCCCAAAAGGACAAAAAATAAAGACTATTGAAAAGTCTAAGTGAGGGAAAGAGAACTAGGGGGAAGGTTTGAGAGAAACATTGCTGATCTCATGGAGGTTCTTTGCCAGGGCTCTAATATATATATATATATATCCCTTTGATACAATGCCACACGTCCCCAGGTAGTCAAGAAAGCACTGGCTCATGTTCAAACCAAGCAAGCCATGGAGAACCTTGATAAAGTTTTTAAATGTTCTCCCCAAGCCAATTTCTGAAAACCCACAAGGCTTGAGAAATGTCATTAATAGCTAAAAAGAAGATAAAATGAAACCAGCCTCCATTCAAGAAGCTGATGTCATCTATCTCCCCAAAGAAAAGACTACACTTTTCTTTTTGAATATCCAGGGTGACATCACCTCCTGATCACATGCCACTTAGCCTTTCCCCTGCTATTCCCAGCTGAGGGCTTCTCTTCCTTTGTAAATGTCACTCATTTACTCACAAAGCTCCTTGACCTTGTTAGTATGTGGGATTCCATTGCCAAGTGAAAGCAGGCCTCTGGGAGAGGGGAGCAGACCAGTGGTGTGCGCAGCTGGCCAGGAGGCCCCCCTGTTCACACAGTTTGCAGAAAGATCTATATTCCCTTCATCAATTCAGGCGGAGGCCCCGAGACGGAATCCAGCCTCTGGACAATGCTGTCAACACTGAACACAGTGAACAGTTTAGCCAGGCAGGGCAACTGTGGTCATTTCTTTCTTTCCAGGGTGGGACTTCTTTTGATGGCTCGCATAAAGGCAAGGCAGTGTGCTTTTTAATCTCGTATCTACAGAGCCACTTTAAAAATGGGACCACGAATAAAGCCTGATTGTCGGTCCATTTTCTCAAAGCAAAGGGTAGAATCGTGCAGACAACAAAGAAGCATATTTTGCAAACGAGTTTATTTATTAATTGGCAAAATGAAGTATGTGGGGACACTTCCTCAGTGGCAATGCTGAGATAATGAATTGTCAGGCTGGGTATCCTGGGCTCTCGCACTTGAACCTGATTCTGAGATTGAGATTTAGAAAGGTTGTACAGAGGCAATCATTTTGAATTAATACACATACTCACATTCATGTGCACACATAAACACGCATTCAGAAGTACTACTATTACAGTTTTTAAACTGAAATCTTGTTTTCTGATTATAAAAGTAACATGTACTTATTATAAAAGTCCAGTCACTTCAAAACTATATCATTACTTTCATTGTTCAGTTAAAAAAAAAAGAGTATTACTATTAAACTTGAAAACTGAGACTAATTTTTACATTTGCTTTGTATTTATTTATCTTCATTTTGTATTTTATTTTATATTTCGAGTCTCACAACATGCCATATCACTTCAGTCCTTTAGAAGCCTACTCAGAACTCAATTCTTTGAAATCTGATCCTTTTACATAAAAGAGAGGGTGGGCACCCTCTCCCTGCTCAGGTCCCTAACCATGTGTGACCCAAATGTTCTGGCCACTGCTTAGTTCAGCACTGCTCCCTTTGACTCTGGACTCCAGCTACTTTGGACTTCGGGGTCTCTTACACTCACCCTGCATTCTCTATCCATGGGAATTTTTTTTTACTCGGAATCCTTTTTCGTCTACTATTTGTCTGTTAACTCCTGCTTACTCTTAAATTTTAGTTCAAGGAACCCATTTTCATGCAGGACTTCTCTGACCAACTGTCAATGTCAAATAATGTCTTGTGTGCTTCCTGGCACTTATCATTTATATTTACTTTTTGTAAATATAAGTGATAATAGCTTTTTATTTGATGGCTACATTTTCCAATCACCGGTAAGCTCCAGTAGGAACCAGGCCTGCTGGCTGGAGTCACACACTGTTCCCAGCTCCTCATAGTATATGGCTCAAAACAGTTCCTTAACATCTGTGGAAGGAATACATGGATAACTGAGAAATCAGATTTATGTCTTCAGTTTACCTCCAATGTGTGAGGAATGGGGAATGTGTCCCACCAAAACCCCTTGCCTGATCCTTGTCTATATTCTGCTTGTTCCTCCTCTCAGGCCATCACCTCAAGATAAAGACCTAGTTCAGATGCAGAGTATAAGCTCTGTGTACTTGTGGCACTGCACAACTATGGTATATGAAAATTAGTTAATTTTGCACAGATTAACTATCACCTTCCAGAAGGTTTTTCCCAAGTATAATTTATATACAGTGGGTAACACGGAGTTAACTTTCTTTTCAGTTCTGGTACCAGCTGGCAAAATTTTGTTGAATAATTCTGAGTCCAAGCTTAGCAAGTTTTCAGCAATTGAGAAAAAGTTTTGAAATTGTAAACAGGAAAGACAATAGACAGAGGGTGTCTTTGACTCCCCCTGCAAAGACAGATTTCATGTGAAACTGATAGAAAAAAATAATTTCCCAACAAAAATGCAGCACTATCTACAGAGGAGTCTGCCATGTCTAGGATGTAGGCTGGAAAAACCCAGTGATACAGTATTAGGTATAGTTAATAATGACCGTTATATCATACTCTGCAGGGTGACCTTGAGCTAGTGTGGCTAGAACGGCCTAGAGGGGCAGGAAAGCAGCCCATCGAGGAGGAAGGTAAAACCAGCAAAGTCACTGACCCTAAAACTCTCCACCTTGGATTACTTAGGGAGTTTATTTTTTATTTTTTTAATTATCAATAATCAAGGTCCCACTGCAGACCAATTAAATCCTATCCCTGAAGCCTGGCACCCAGGCATAGTACTGTTTAAATACTACCAGGAAAATCCTGTGTGTATCCAGGGCTGAGGACCACTCCCTTAGGCCCTGAGCCTTGACCTCCTGGTCAGCATGTCTCACCTTCCATCTTCTGTCTCATGCAAAAGCTCTCTCATGGTTGGATCTCTTAAGCAGTAGGGATCTTTTTCTTACAGAGGTCCCCACTCTTATCCCATGGACATCGAAATATTGAAGATGCTATTCTGCTGTTGTTACAGTGAGCCCTGGGAGCACCTCAAAGCTTTCTTTAAATTCAGTGGTTGCTGTCTTTCCATCAATTTATTTCTCCAGCCTTAACATCTGCTCTTGACTTGCTCCTCAGAGTGTGTTCTACAGAGGAGCACATCAGCACCCCCCCACCCCCCCGGGAGCTTTTTAGAAATGCAGATTCATGGGCCTTACCTCAGCTCCCCTTTGTTTTAACAAGGGATTCATATGCACATGCAAGTCTGAGAAACACTGCTCTGGAAAATACCCCTAGTTCTTGAAAATCTGGGTCATTTCCCAAGATTTTCCTGCTTCTTCTAGGTCTTTTCACACTGTCTCATTGCCTTAAAATTCCACCATTTCTAAATCACAGAATACTAGAGATAAACTGTATTATAGAGATGAATCATTCCAGTCCCTTCATTTAGTAGATAAATAAATTGACATTCCATTAAATCTACCTACTTGATGGTCAAGAACTTCTACAAGCTTAATTATGATAGTTCATTTACTCTGGGAATTTATAATCTGTATTTCAAACTGTAAGTGGCTCTGTGGATAACCACTAAATAGTTTTAAACACTGAAAAATCCTATTGTTTCTTTTTAACAGAAATACAGTGAGTCTCCAGTTCATATTGTCAGAATGTCTAACACTCTTAAATATATAATAGAGCCATTCAGTTATATATAGCATTAAGATTCATATAATAAATCTACTATGATGTTAATAACCTTCAAGAGTCAACCATTAAACACATTCACGCCTTCACCTTGTGCTCACTCCTGATTCGGCAATAAAGACATGCCTGGATGTCTGTGTGTGGTTCCCAGTAGAACATTGCCCTCCTCTTCTAAACTGATTGAAAAAGACCCGGGTGCCCTAAAACCTTGGTTGAGAATTGCTATTATAATTTTTACAAGGACTATAATTTTCAAGTCTGGATCACTCTAGGAGAGCGGTTCTCAAACATTAATCACCAGTGAAACCAGTTAAGACACAGATTACAGGGCCTTCTTTTGGAGTTTGTGATTTTGTAGGTCTGGGATGGGGCTTGAGAATTTGAATTTCTACCAAGTTTCAGGTGATTCTGCTGCTGCTTTTGGGGAGGACATTTAGGGAGCCACGGATCTGGAGCCCTTTCTCTCTAGCCTGGGACACATGAGGTCAGTCTAGAAGTTTCAAAACTCCTGTTAAAAATTAATTTTCATCATCAGAGAAATGATTATTGTACCTGCTTTCTGATCCACCAGTTCTAGGTGGGCTCTTACGGGCACCTACCTATAGATGGAGCACACACGTCCAGATGGTGCCGCACCAGCTCAGTCTCTGCTCCTGCTTTCTGCACTGTGCAATACTTGCCCTTCCCTTTCTCTCTGATTCGACTCTCATTCTTCCCTGCCTGCCCCATCATTCCTTATCTCATGAATATCAGAGTAAGCCTTAAATCTCATTCTGTTTTGCTCTCCCTGAGAGGTCCCCATCCTACTTTGCAATTGGCTTCCCACTACAGCTTTACCCTTAAAAACTTCATTCTACTCACTCCCTTCTCTTGAGCAATTTATTGAAGCACCTTCTTAAGCAGTTATCCAAATCCTGTCCGCTTTGACATCACTTCCTCTCTTAGTCCTAACAGAATTTAACTCTCCAAGAGCCACCAATATCTGAGGCCTAGCACCAATTACTACCCAAGTTTAATTAGTGTTCATGGTATTTTTTCCAAATATAGAATCGGAACAGGACAATGCTTGTTCAAATAGCAATGACTGAGCTCGGCCAGCTTACCGTGAATGAACCACTGCATCTGGAATCCTTTCTCGTGATGACCAACTCCATCAGAGTGGAATAGCACTTGAAAAGTGGAGCTTGTGGTACTCCCTGGAGGCGGCAGATGGGCTCCACAGTAGCGACCCATCCTCTGTGAGCCGTCATAGAGCTGAAAAAAAGAGAAACTTCCCAATGTAAAACCCTCTACAAGTTTGTCAGATGGGAAAAGCTACGTCTACTCAGAGTGAAAGCTGTTCCTTGGTTCAGAAGTAAAGGCTAAATCTGCTCAGGGGGGTTGAGTACAGGGTGCTTAACATAAGAATTCAATTTTTTTTTTTACTCAATGAGAGGAGGGGAAACAGAGAGACAGATACGCTGGACCAGGATCCACACCACAAGCCCATTAGGGAGTGATGTTCTGCCCTGCAGTTGCTCCATTGCTCAGCAACCAGGCTCTTCTCAGTGCCTGAGGAGAGGCCATGGAGCCATCCTCAGTCTGAAGCTATTGGCGTGGGGCCAATTCGCTCTAATTGAGTCATGGCCACAGGAGGGGAAGACAGAGACAGACAAAGAGAGAGAGAAGCAAGAAGGGGAGGCATGGAGAAGTAGATGGGTGCTTCTCCTCTGTGCCCTGATGGGAAATTGAACCTTTGACATCCACATACTGGGCCAATATTCTACCACTGAGCCGACTGGCCAGAGCCCAGGGATGCTTTCTAAGCAAAATAATTTGGAAATTCAAATATTGTTTGGTTTTATGTCAGTCTATCAAATTCCCTCCAAAGTATAATCCCAATGCAGAATAAGAAAATAGTAGGCCGAATGAGATATGTTCACATATCAACACAAGAGATGGTCAATAAATAGCAGTATTATAATTGTAAGATATAAAAATTTAAATATTAGCTTTAAAAAATCAGACATTTCAGAAAGTTATGAAAAATGAAAATTAAAAGAAATTAATCCCACTGAAGATAATTACTGCTGATATTTTGTTAATACCAGAAATTTAGCTCACCAACATAGTTTTCATTTGTATATTGTGTATGTGTATATGTGTGTATGTGTGTGTGTGCGTGCAGGTATACATATGTGTGTATAAACTTGGACTACACATTTCATTGTGTTCCCTATTTTATACCAAACATGTCATTAAATCATCTATGTCAACTTTTTTTAGTGGTAGTATAAGATGTTACTAATACATTATTTAGATTATAATTCTGTTGTTCACCTACAACATTTCCAATATTTCTGCCAATTTAAATATTTGTCTAATATTTTTAATTTTCCCCAGGAAATATTCTTATAAGGGAAATAAATCAAAAAGTATAATTTTTTTTGACTCTTCATGTATATTATTCTTACCAGAGAGTTTGCACCAATTCACCCTCTCACTGGCACAAAAATTTTTGGTGCAGTGGAACTTTGGCAACTATGACTATTATTTTAAAAGCTGGTGCTGACAGTAAAAATGTGAGTATGTGTTTTATAATAGTCTTCATTTGTGTTACTTTACGGTTGAAGTTTTTTATGTTTATTGGCCATTTACATTTCTTCTCTTGGAATGTTTCTGCTAAGGTCTTTGCTCCTTTTCCAGCTGAGGCACTTATACATCCTGCTGTGCACTCTTTATCTGCCTCATTTAATAGTTTCACCAGATACACACCTTTTAACTAAAAAAAATACCTCTCAGCCATATCTCTTCAATCAGGAAAGATAATGCAAAAACACTGGCTCCCTCCTCACTCAGGCCATTACATATTTTTTTAATCCCCTAACATCCACTGTACATACTTTGGCTCAGTAATCCTTGGGATGCATGGCCTGTGACAACCACGGAAGGTATCTGGTCACAGACTGACTCATGGGCTCCTCGATTACTCTCTTAAGGAGGACACATATGCAGGTGTAAATGGGAGTGTATGTATTTGCATGTGTCTGTGAGGAAAATAATAATCTAGATTCAACAAATTCCAAATAGACCAAATTATTTTTATTTACTTAAATGTTATCACATAAAATACTGTATGAAACATACTGATTTGAGTATGAAAAACTTTATAATCAAATTCTACAAAGCATCTCCATGGTGCCTTCCCTGACCCTTAAAGCCAGTCATGAGTTTTTCACTGAAACACCTCAGCTCTTTCCTTGTGCTTCTGTGTGAGAATGGTCACATTCTGTTACATTCTAGTTACAGGCACATGTTGTTTTATCTCCTCTACTAACTGTGAGTTTCCTTAGGGCCCAGACGGCTTCTGCATTCCCCTCAGTACGCAGCACAGGGCAGGTTCCCACTACATTCACAGTGCATGAACACAATGATTTCCCCACAACTGCATGTATTTTAATGAGACTTAATCTGCATTAGTACTTGAACCTGGCAGAGTTAGATTACATGTTAGGGTCTTAGAGTCCTAAATTTCAGCATACTCCTTTTAGGCAGCAAAAGGTCTGGAATTTTGTGGCCATTCTGTGAAACCGGGACCAGGCAGGACCTGCTCAAGGTCATAATAAATCTCAGATTTATAAATTTTGGCTTGTCTCAGCTGAGTTCTCAAAATTGGCTGTTCAATTGACATGCGGGCTTGTGAAATCTGGGGAGAGGTCAGCAGACATTTAAGCAGAAACTTGGAAATCCATTAGAGCACTCACTCTTAAATACTAAACCTAAGTATATATTTTAAGCAAAAGAATAAAGATGAGATTTATCTTTTGGGCTTATTACTTCAGCTTCCATTTTATTTATTTTTTAATACTGCTGCTTCAAACATGTATGTTTATTATCAAGTTTCTAATATCCTAGATATTTGACAGAAGCCACAACGAGGAAGCAAAAATAAGAGAAAGAATACAGCAACATAAAAAGAACAGGTAACCATCACCGAGCCCTTGGCCTCAGACCTCAGGTTCCACTGTCTAATGCAGGAGGTGGAGGTGGGGGGAGGTCCATGGTGCAATCTGTTTACTGCAAAATTACTGCTTCACTGTAGGGCATTTATCTCAGCTTCACTTTTATTCAATTCAGTGTATGAATTTCAATTCAAAACTAATTAATACAAAAATAAACACACTGTTCCCAAGCAGAGTTGTAAAAAGCAAGAAAACACTACTGTTTTCCACTCTTAACTTTGAATTGCAGTTCTGTGACCAAACCTTTAGTTATTTCATATATTGCCAACAAACCATAAGGTAAGATTTCCCCATAACCATAATAGCTCTAAGCTTGCTGGATTTTCTGAAATACTAGCCAGTGACATTTGGAGGAACCATATTTTAGCTTCTATTCAAGGTCATAGGCAGTATAGTATTTTTGTCTCCCAACTCAGCAAGGTTAAGAAACCTGACCTTTTCACATGACTTTGAGGAGATTTTTTTTTCTTCCTTCCGGATGGGATTACTTCATTGAAGGAGAGCCCCTGAATCCCAGTTGTTCTTGAATAACAAACACATTGTGCAGGGATGGGGGCAGGGATAAAGGGAATGGGTTAGTTTCTTTTTGCCTTTGGAAGGGAGAGAATGACTACATCAAAATAAACATCATATTAGACACTGATAAAAATATTTATATAGTGTCAAATAAATTAATAAATAAAGTAGTATAAAACAATACACCCCTATACAAAAAAGACTCCCATACTCCCAACTAATTTTATGTCCTTCTAAAGTTTTCACTTAATTAAATTAGGCTTTTTGTTTGTATTCACACAGATGGCTAACGTCACCTCTGCAATTCATTCCTGTATAAATTTACCACACAAAACAGGAACGGTCATTTTTCAGAGTATACAAATACTGGTTACCATGGCAACCAGTTGGCGCCCTCTGATTCTGTTTTCACAGCAAAATGTTAACCACAGGACATTCCAGCTGTGACTCATTGCAACTGCTGGCAAACACTGGTCCTGCTAAGGGTATGCTTTCCCCTGCTTTTGGAAAGCCTAAAGATACTAGGTCCAAACAAATATTTGAGGTTGAAATTAAATTCATATAAAGGCAAGCAGTAGAAACCAAGATGAAAAAGAGTAAGATTCTCACTTTGAATATGCACACCTAATTTGTATAACTACACGTTTAGAGGTATTTTTTAAAATACCTGAAACGATGATTATATTTTCAAGTTAGCCATTAAATATATCTTCAAATGTGAGTTTGCCTTTATACAAAACCTCTTTTATAGAATGCTTTCAGTTATTCCCCTTGAGGAGACAATTCACTTAGGATTTCTGTGGTTTAGGTCCCTCCTCTGCCCTGGAATATTTCAACCACTCTTAGGACATTCAAAGAGGAAGGAAATCTCTTGCCTAGCCACATTTACCAATTTCTACCTACTTCCCTTGCATGGGTTTGTTAATATGACACATGCATATGGTCATCAGACCATTAGTGACTTCAGACTGCAGTTGTAATATGAAATGATTTGTGGATTCCTACTGTGTATTAAGATGGAAGATATAGGACCAAAAGCATATCACTGACAGAACACAAAGCTTACAATTTTTGTAAGATTAAGGGTTTTGTAAGTACTTTAGGAGTCCCTGGAATTCAAGTATGGAGGAACCCAGAGTCAGTTTGCATACACCTCAGCCTGCTCTCTCACTGGGAATCAAGTTTATGAACTCTAGGGATCAGAGCAGAAAAGTGCTTTTCAAGTGCTTCTTTCTTGCTAATTTTTTTTCAGTTTTGAAACTTTGTGACTGGGATGAATAACGTGACAGCTGTCTCATATGTATGAGCTTGGGATTTATAGGTAGACTTCTAAACTCATTTTAGAAACAGTACCAACTAAAACTCAGTCCTTTCTACTTTTAACTGGCATTGAACTGATATTTTTAAAACTATTGTTTTTTATTTACTTGAAAGTTTTCTTGAAGAAAATTCTTTTTTATAATAATTTTAAGACTTAATTAAATATAGTCCATGTAGATAAATTAAATCAAGAGTTTCTTTGGGATTATGTAATTAAAATATGGAGAAACTTTTGAGGAATTTTTTTGGTCCATTTTCTATAACAAATCTTTAAAAACTCCAGAAACTTTATCCTACAGAGTTTACTATGTAATTGATATAATTTGTCAGCCATGAGGGAGAACTCTAGGTATAGTAGAGAATCCTCTAACAATTGTAGAGAATAAAATTCTAGTCAATATAAGGAAGATCATTAAATATCTGAGAACTATACTTGGTGAGTTCATACAAGGTCTTTCTGATGTCAATGTCACTAATAAAAGATTAGAATTCAATTGGAAGCAAGAAAGAAATTTTATTGTAAGAACACAGTAGGGTATATTCAATGAGGTCAGTGGCAGGGTCTACATACACAGTCCAGTTCTGCTATAAAATTTGCTTAGAATATCATATTGTGAAAATTACTTAAGTCCTTGAATTAAAAGTTCTTCAGAAATTTGGTATCAGGATGGTGCCAAACCTTATCTCATAAGGTTGTTTTAAAGAGCTAGTGAGACAAATCATGTAACAGGTTAAGCATGAGGCCTGACATATAGAATATGTTCAAAATGCTAATTTAACTTGTGGTCAGAGGCAAAGGGACCCAATATCTTTTCCAAAGAAACTACTCCAGAAATAGTTTAAATAGAAAAAAAAATACGATGGCTGTAGAGAACTTGAGCTGAATTATGGATGTTTCACAGAAATTATCTCTGACTGACCAGAAATGGAAACAACACATCAATGAATAACTTGTGAGGAGATGGACGGCCGTTACATGCTGCATATTGCTAAGGCAACCTAGTGATGTGTGGAGACTAAGACTGTTCCTTGTTTAGGGGGTGCACAGCCCAACACAAATCATACTGTGGAGGAAAATGGAAACACAAGTGTTTGTATCAGGGTAGAGGGGATGGGGGGTCACAACAGGAGATGGTCATGAAGAAAACATTAGCAAATCTGTGGGCTGGCCCAGGTGAGGTGGAAAGGAGAGAGACAACTGGTAAGGGAAGTGGTTCCACATGTGTTTCTTCCTGTTTCAGATTCCTACAGCTTCAGCTGTTTAGATACTGGACCTCCAAAGGGGTAGAGATTGGTGAAATCTTGGAGTAACTCTTCAGATTTCTCCATCGTGAAAAAACTGTAACAGAATCCATGGGACCTGATTCATCAGAGGAGTTATTAAGAATGTTGTTGCCAAATATATATATATTGCTGAAGTTTACTCACAAATGCCCTGGATAAACTTGAAACTTTCAGAGTTTATTTTAAATTTGAAGGGTTTTGAATGGTTCCTGTAACAATAGTAGACATTACCAAGCAAACACCATAGACTAGGGTAAAGGCTCCCGTTGTGGGTGAGAAAAGCCAGGGTGTAAAAACGAAACCAACTGTGAAGTGTAAATTGGACAAACATAGAAGAGGAGAGCTAACATGCAGAGCATGGTGGAATCTAGTTGGCTCCATGATGGCCTCACGAAGACAAGTCTCCTCTGTCATATAAGGCAGTTAGACAGACATGAGCAAGCAAGGAGGACAGGCCAGGTACAAAGGTCACCAGGGTGGAAAGCCATGAGTGCCTAGCAATGGGAAAAACTGGGTAAACAAGAATCTGGCCCCTTAGGTGAATTGTTTTCCCCTAGCATATTGGTCGTCCTGTGATTTTGACCCATTGACTTTTCATATCACTGGTCATGTGGTTCTGACCCTCCACTAGCCTTTTCTCCCCTGACATGTCGTTGGTCATGCAGTAAACCCCTTAGAGGAAGAACAGGTGGCCAGAGAATAGCCTCATGTGACTTCCATACAAGCCTTTGTAGGACTAGTCCCTTAAACATTAAGGCATCAGGATATTGAGGTTCTGACCCATATCAAATGATCTTGGAAAGCAGAGACTTGAGTCTGCTGATCCAGAGACAGTTTTGGTCATATTAGAGATAACATCCAGGCCTCAGTTGTGTTTCAGCTCCAGGCCCAGAAAAGCAGCAAGGACAGGTGGGGCAACACCATGGCTGACATCAAGACCAGCTGCCATGAATAATGACCCCTCTGCCTTGCTGCCAACCAATCAATGGAGACCACAACCCTGAAAGGATACACCTGGAAAGTTGATAAATATTCTACTAAGATACTTCCTGGAGACCTCCCCTAAAACTCTCACCTATAAAACCCTCCTCACAAGAAACTAAGGGTGCTCTAACTCTCTAAAGCACGCCCACTCAATCTTCTTTACTTTGCTTGTTTTCTCCTAAGATTCAAGACTCCCTTTTGCCTCTGTAACTTGGTTTCTGAGTACACACCCAGCTGGTTCACTTTTTCTACTTCTGCAACATTCTAAATAAACTTTTGCTACAAGTTGAGTTCCTTGCCTCTGAATTCTTCTCTTAGCTGAACTCAAGAACCAAGGTTGCTGAACCAAGGTCCAATCGCTGGTAACAACGGGTGCCATTTTGCTGCCAACAACTAAATTCATGGCCCCTCACAGTGCACTCAGATACAGAGGCACTAATCTTCCCCCAGGCACAGGAAAAGCCATGCGGCAATATGCTTACAGGGTGGGGCAGGAAATGTGAAATAGCCATCTAAAATTAAACAATTACACATAATGCTGGGCATTGCATGACAACGTGAAACCCATCGAAAGACCACATTCGGAGTTACTTTGTGTCACTCAGAATTAGAGGTCTGTCTCAGACACTGAGCACATCCTCTCCTTTTGAGGCAGTGGCTGCCTGTTGTCTGCTCTTAATAGTGCATTTACGTTTTTTATATCTGCTTTCTCCATATTACTCATTTTAGAAGCCACAGATACTGATTTGGGTTTTTTTAAAAATCATTGTCTAATAACGAGTGTATGCAAAGATTTAACAACAAAGATGTTTATCTCAGCATTGCTTATAACAATAGACATTTGAAAAGATTCTAAATGCTCTACAACAAGAATTGGTGGCTGCATCATGATACTGGAAGATATGATGTTGTAAATGATGTGGTATTGTAAATGACAAGGAGAAACATTCACAAGCTGTTGTTACACGAAAAAAGTCATTATAAAACGTTATGTACAGGATGATCCCCTCTGAATATTAACATAAAGTAAATATATACAGAGAGACTAAAGGAAATAAATACAATAAAATATTATTAGTAGTAATGTAAATTAGGCTATTTTTATTTTATCTAGGCCTTTCTATATTTTCTAAATTTCCTACACTGACTGTGTGTATATTTTTGTATGAGCAATAAAGCTTATTTTTAAAGCATTATCTTTGGGGCCCAATTGATATAGCAATGTAGATACGCACTAGTAATGTTTTTCCGATCTCAAAATTACATACTCTTTTACATTCCCAATACCCAGTTGATCTAATGAAAATATACTCTCTATATCCATAGTCTTTTATATTGAGCTCAAGATTATACATGAAAATTAGTCCATTAAAGTATTATAATATAATCTTCCCCAGCATTAATTTAAAGCCATATTTTGTCCCTTATGCTTCCTTTTTTTTAATAGTAATTAAGTTTTCATTATTAATTAGACTAATTCTTTATCAAAAAGAATTTCTTCAGATGTTCAGCAGCAAAAGACTTCTAACAAATGTTAAGTTATGATAGTCACTGATGGAGTACTAACTGTCTAATTTCCTCCCTAGAGGTAAACAAAATGCTTGAAAAGCCAAGCACAACCTCCCGTGTGTATGTAAACATCTAATTCCATGAACCACAGCCTTACCTCTGCCACATGGATAGCTGTAGTAAAACACTAAACATTTTTTAAAAATTATTCTGCCTCCCAAAAGCAGAATAAGAAACAGGGAGGAGTCTGGTTCATAGAACAATGTGAAATCACAGAACCTCGAGCTGGAAGGGCTGAGAGCCTCGCTGTGCAGACTCTTTCCCAACTCAGGACGAGAGGGAAAGGAAAGCCTGGTCAACAGCAAATACAAGAACTGAACGGTAAAAATGACATTAAAACAAACAAAATAATTACAATTGAAAAACTTTCATTTTATTTATTTATTTATTTATTTTTCTGAAGTGAAAAGCAGAGAGGCAGAGAGACAGACTCCCTCATGTGCCCAACCAGGATCCACCGGAATACCCACTAGGGGGCGATGCTCTGCCCATCTGGGGTGTTGCTCTGTGGCAACAGGAGCCATTCTAGCACCTGAGGCGGAGGCCATGGAGCCATCCTCAGCGACTGGGCCAACTTTGCTCCAATGGAGCCTTGGCTGCAGGAGGGGAAGAGAGAGATAGAGAGAAAGGAGAGAGGAAAGGGCGGAGAAGCAGATGGATGCTTCTCCTGTGTGCCCTGGCTGGGAATTGAACCCAGGACATCTGGGTTCAGAATACCAGGCTGACGCTCTACCACTAAGCCAACCAGCTAGGGCCAAAACCTTTCCTATTTTAAAAAGTAGACAACCAGTATAATTCACTGAAACCCATTATTCCTAATTTTAAAATTTAAACTGTGTCTGCAGACCAGGTGGTGGCACAGTGAATAGAGCGTTGGACGGGATGCAGAGGACCCAGGTTCAAGACCCCGAGGTTGCCAGCTTGAGCACGGGCCCATCTGGCTTGAGCAAAAGCTCACCAGCTTGGACCCAAGTTTGTTGGCTCGAGCGAGGGGTTACTTGGTCTGCTGAAGGCCCGTGGTCAAGGCGCATGTGAGAAAGAATTCAATGAACAACTAGGGTGTAGCAGGAAAAAACTAATAATTGATGCTTCTCATCTCTCTCCATTCCTATCTGTCTGTCCCTATCTATCCCTCTCTCTTACTCTCTGTCCCTGTAAAAACAACAACAACAAAAAACTGTCTCTGTGTTTTCTTATTCATGCCATGTGCCTGTTCAATGGTAGAAGAGACCTTCCAACTCACTGGTCTCTGGTGGCCTGGCTGAGTGGAGCTGGGTGAGGAGCACCAGGGAAGGAATGTGGCTAGAGCGATTTCGGGTTCTGAGCATCTGACGTAATTTTTAGTGGCTTTGGGTAATGTGAAAATTATTGGGAGATCTGACTGTTACTCATCCTGATTCTGTTCTTCACGTTTGAGAGAATTCTGGGGGGAAACAGAGTTTCTTTTGAATCCAAGAGCAAAGGCTCTTTTTTGAAGGCTGGTGTTTTTGCCTCATTAACTGCAGCAAATTAATGCAATGGCGTGGAAATTCTACATTGTGGGGATGGTCAGGAAACATCAGCATTTCCTTTTGAGAAAAAGGATCTTAATCACACTGAAATATCTCTCCTTTTAACTTTTTATAATTGAATACCACTTTACTCAGGCAACTTTAAAGCCTTAAATTTCCTATAAAATGCTTCTTGTTCCATATAATGACTCTACAAAGTATCTGGCTTAATTAACCAGTAAATACATGTTGGCCAGATAAAATATATTATGCTCACTTTGTTAAAGATGGAGCTGCCCACATGGAAGTTCGTTGATATTAATGTGTGTTCTGGGACAGGCTGTGGGCAGGCCGGGCTTAGTTTTAAGAGTAAGCTTTTCCCCACACCCTTGACTGATTGGATGATGTAGGGTGGTGCACTCTCCTGAGGAATCCTGTTGTGCCTTGGGTGGGTGGCTTTGTATTGGAGACTTTCTTGTTTGTGTAATTGGATTGGAGGTTTTGAATTTCTACCGTATAAAGTGGGGCAGGCCAGGAGCTTGCGCTCTTGGTTCCTGAGATATTAGAGAGGAGAGAAGATTAAGGCCACGTGGAGGCCAGGAGAAGCAGCCAAGATGGCAGAATGCTGAGGGAGAAGCCAGTTTGTTAAGAGTTTGTGCTGGAGGAGATGGGGAACAGAGGTGAATAAGGCTGGTGAGCTAGAAACCTTTGATTCTAGGAAACTTGGATAAGTCAGTAGCTTAGTGAGCACTGAATGAGTGGGTTTTGGAGCCCAGTGTGTGTTTTTGCTTGCCCGCCGGGTGCAAGCTAGAATTAAAGCTGATGACTCACCAGTTCTTGGCTCCATTGTTTCATTACCGACTGTCCGAATCTAATGGGAACCTGCACGGGTCAGGCGGCTGTGATAATGGCCGTGACTACTGGCTTTACAATGCACTTCATACTAAAGTCCTTTTGAATCCAGATCATCCTTCGTGCAATGCTGATTTATATCGGGTATAGCGACATAAATTGAGTTGTTTGACATACTGTTGTCCCTTTTTATGCATACTTTTGTATAGCAGTTGTACTCAGAATTGAAATAACATAGCTCTGAATTCTAAGCAGAATGTCAAGCATCTTAGAAGCAGAGGCGGATTTAATGGCGGGCACACTGGGCGCATGCCCTGAGCCCAGACTGCTGAAGGGCCCCACAAAACCCCAACTTTACACTTTTTTTCTAATGTAAGGGGCCCAATATTTTCTTCTGCGCCTGGGGCCTCAACCGACCTTAATCTGCCTCTGTCTAGAAGCACACTTTCTCTGCCAGACTGTTCCAGGAAGCATGACTCATCTGCTCAGGAAGTGTTTAAGGAGATACCATGATGATGAAAGTCGGCTCAGACCCATTGCTGCTAAGATATCAAATCTCATCTGCTTCTCTGCATTTCTTTAACTGGCAAATGGGACTTTAACTACCACACTTCTTAAATTCAGATATAGAATCTCTGTCACTTTTGTAGGAAAACTGAGAGGCAAGGGGACAGAAGCTTTCAATGCATGGGCCAGTCTATGCTAATCACAGTTGGGAAGGCTGTTTTGAAAACAGCTCTCCATAAACTGCAAAATGTTTTAGAGAACAAATATTTGTTTAGAAAATTTTGTTTATGTTGAAATAATAAACAATATTTATTAGCACTTAATAATAATATTTACTAGCTGAGTATTATTATAAGCCCTTCATTTGTGTTGCCTAATTTCAAACTCCTAGCAGCTCTATAATGGAGGTAATATTGTTATCCTCATTTCAGAGTTCTGAAAACTGAGGTATGTAAAAGTTTAGTAATTCAGCATTTTAAAAGGCGGCAACTCATCAAGAACGTTTTCTTGTTTCCTTCATTGGCAATTCTTTTTTAAAATAATTAAGAATTGTTAAATTCAAGGATATGATAAAATTCTCATTCTTTGTGGTAGTAGAGAATAACAAGAACATTTTATAAGTCACACTGATAATACCAAAAACAACTGTTAAATCAATGGAATCAGCATATCCCTCATTATGTTTCTTAACAGAGCTTTTAGTACAATAAGGGGACTAAAATATTAGCTTTTTATTATGTATCCTTTGTGAAAAGTGACAAAACATATCAGTGAAGCAGGCTACAGACAGAAAGCAAAGGAAAACTTAAATGTCTTAAGAAATGAAACACTAATCATATCTCAACCTAAAAAATTGAATGCTATTTCTGAATTTCTCTATATAACTAACAGGGTGCTGTTTTTACATTAGGATTGGTACTAATAATGACAGTGAATGTTTATGTTAAGTGTTTACTATGTACCAAGCTTTATTTTATCTATCTATCTATCTATCTATCTATTTATCTATCATCTATTATCTATTTACCTAGGTATAAACTCATTGACAGTGATTATGCCATTTTATAGATGGGGAATGTGAGGCATCTATAAACTAAGTGACTTGCTCAAGTTGCCTGGCTATTAAGTGATGGTCTGAGTTTAAACCCAGGTTACCTGGTTCCAGAGTCTTCAGTCTTAAGCACCATGCTAGACTTAACAAGTACAGAAAATACTGAGCAAGAAAGTATATTCTGATAATGTAGCTTAGGCACCTATAAGACATTCTTATGAGTGAGCAATAGATGAGTTACTAAATCTTTGCTTATTATTAGCAGCCTGCAGTAGTCAGCAGATATAAGAGAGCTGATTTAAGCAGTTCTAATTCTAGGGAATCTCTTAGAAAGAAACAGAAGAATCCACAACAACAGAAAGAGTAGTGTCTGGAGTTGCTTCCACCTTTGGTTTATCTTTAAACCAAAAAAATTGGAAACTGAGATATTTGTTTCTGAAACCAGTACCAAATCGTGTGAGCAATTGTGATGTGTGCCACAAACACAAATGGTTTACATTTCACTTATTAGAGAGGATGCAAAGTCTTTAAAGGATGAAAGAAATCAAAGTCCTATCAATGTTGTGTACATGGAATAAGAGGACTTGGAAGAGAAAGAGAACCAACTCTGAAGTGTCAAAGCTACTAAACAGACCAGACCAAGGCTTTGCTCGGGACAGGAAGTCAGACCTCATGAGGGAGGAGCAGCCATTCCTAAGTGACAAGTCAGAAGGAATGGAGATGGCATTTTCAAGAGAGGGAGGCTATTATAAGGGTAAGGAACAATGTCATGAATGTCTGGGGGCAGAATCTAAATAGCCAAGAGGGAGTTGTGCTCTCTCCAGAAGAGCATAGGGGAATAATGATAAGCATTTCTTAAGTACTAAACATTTAGCAGGTGTTTAGTACTTAAGAAATGCTTATCTTATAACAACTTTATGAGTAGGTGTCATTTTTCCCTCTATTTTACATATAAAGAAACTGAGGCAGCAAGAGGTGAAATTCTGTGCCCAAGGTCGCTGCTAGTGTGGAAAATCCAATGTTACAGTAATATAATGTTATAGTAATTAAATATATAGAAATATAGAAAAATATGGAAGATATATAGAAATAAGTTAGGATAAAATATTAAAAAGCCATTAAGGCAAGTGAATAAGGCTATACCCTCTGGGTGGGAGTTAATCTAATATATAGAGATATGATAGGTAGACCATGCCCTCTGCACAGGGCCCAGCCAGTGTGTGTATGAAATTATATATAGATAAAAAGAGCTCTCTGCGAGAAACTCCTAAAAAGTGGTTTGATGTGATAATTTCATAGATTAACACCTGTGAGAAGGCATATGCCAGAAAGGGTGCTTAAGCTGAGGGGACCCCAGCTGCAGTTAGTTGTCCAGACTCCAACATTAAACGTGAACCATCTACACACCCCTCTGACCAAGGACAGAAGAGAGGAGTACGCCGACAAGGCCCTTTTAAGCTGTACCAAGGCACGCCTGCCATAGGACTTGTTAGGAATAAACTGCCTGTGTGATTCTTGCAACTAACTTGTGTGTCAGTCATGTCTTTCCTCCAGTGGCGATTGGTCTTGGTACCAATAAGTAAAATCCTCATAGCCGCCTCAAGAGTAGTCTTGAAAAGGCTGCCAGCCCTGCTATTAAGCAGGAGTGTCCCACTGCACGAGGAAGTCAAATTGGGGATTCCTGATTGACGTAGAGCTCGGGCTCTACTACGACATCCAAACTATGAATCCAGGTAGGGTCCAGACCCTTCACTCCGGTTAGAGGGTCCCAAGTATAACCTGGGCTCCATAACCTGACAGTGTAATCTTGAATGTTGTTATTTATCTCAGTCCCAGTTCTGCTGTTTGTTAAATGAGTGTAAAAACATTCAATCACTGGACTCTCGTGAAGATAAGTGATGATGTCTATCAAAATGTCTATAACAGTGCCTAACCCAGAGTAGACATGTCTTATTGTCCTTCTCAAAATAAACACCTGCAATATGAAGAACTTTCTAATATCTCATGAACATAAAGATTTCATTTATTTGTATGAGAATAAAAATAGGGGAAATATTTAGAAAACATCTCTAGAATAATGTTTTCCTAAGAATGTTCTGTGGAACACTAGTGTCCAATAGATGTTAATAAGTTAGAATTCTAGGCAAAGACTAATCTACCGGGAATGCTGCCTTCGCTGTCCACTCAAGGTTTCCCCTGAAGGGGCAGCTGCACACCTCCCCTGTTGTTATCTTTGTATGCAGTCCTATTAAGCTGCATCGTGACAGCTTCCCTTTCTTCACTGAAGTACCCAGTTCCATCCAATCATTCATTCAATTCTGCAGATTTTATCTCCTCAGGGCTCTTGAATCCTCTATTACAGTAGTTCTCAAACTTTTTGAGGTTGGGGCACATTTAAAATCCTACAAATAATGTAGGCGCACTATATACAAATTTCTGAGGAATATGTCATAATAATTAAGTCACATATTAAAAAAATATAAAGTTCAAGCGTGCTTTTATGGTAATTAAACAAAATAAATATGACAAAATTAAATTTATTCGGACATTAAAAAACACTTTTATGTTACATTTTTTGAGTTACGCTTTTTAGAATTCATAAAAAAGAGGGGTTAAAAATTTTTAAAAAATGACAAAGCCTGACCTGTGGTGGCGCAGTGGATAAAGTGTCGACCTGGGAACACTGAGGTTGCCAGTTCAAAACCCTGCACTGGTCTGGTCAAGGCACATATGAGAGTTGATGCTTCTAGCTCCTCCCCCCTTTCTCTCTCTCTCTCTCTCTCTCACTCTGTGTCTCCTCTCTAAAATGAATAAATAAAAATAAATAAAAAAAACAAAGAAAAAAATGACAAAAAAGTTTATCTTTTTATATATATAGATACATTCTTAGTAAGATTTAGTAAATTTGGCAGGTCCTAGCATGAATATGTTAGGTTTTTTCATTCTGTGTTTATGAGAAACATGAGCGTGATGTGTCCTAGGATTTCTTAAATGTTTGGGCATATATTTGCAAGGCAAACTCTCATTTCCTTGTCAATACATCAAAGAATTCCTCTCTTTTTACTCTTAATTGTGTTGAGTACAGAAAACCCCCACCATACATATCATCTTAACTTTACACCAAACAAAGGATAGAAGAAACTTGCCTCCAGTCTTTCCAGGGAACATGGGGAGTAGTGTAAGCAATCCAGCACCACAGCTTAAAAACCTTTTGCAACCTAATCAGGCAGGTGAGGTGGGCGGTTGGGCAGACTGTCAGCTTACAGCCAATTCCCCACACTTCTGTCTCCCAAAAATCTAAAATCCAAAAAACCCAGGTTTTTTGGTCCCCAACAGGCACATATTTCTCTGCAATACCATAGGGCGCACTGGAAATCTTCTAGGGCACACACTTTGAGAACTACTGCTCTATTACATTCTTCTTTACACAATGTGAGGAATTCTGTCATCTGTACCACCTGTATGTAGCAACCCCTCACTGGATCTCCATATTTACCTTTCCTTCCTTTCAGTTTATCCTGGAATCCAGAGTTTTTCAAAGTGTCTGTCTGAGCAATCTATTTCACTCTTGAAGGGTCTCTTGCTGCTCTTTGGGAGGTCACTGAAACTACATATGCCATATGCTCTCCACCTATAAGACCCTGTCCACCTGACACTCACACTCAGCCTCACCACACTAGTCTACTTTCAGTTCTGACAAAGATTCTCTTTTTGACCCAACTCTAGTTAGGCCCCTCTGAACCATCTTCTCTGCTAGACCTCACACCTGGATATAAAAACTATAGGCTCTCAGTGCAAACAATTTTATCCAATCTTTCCCCTACATTAAAAGACTTAAATTCTCATGTAGTTTCTAACAGCTTGAGGCCACATCCCTAGAATGACCTTAGACCCCTTAAAGTGCCTGCCTGAGAAAGTTTAAGGCTGCCACATCAGCAAATACCTGAGGATAAGCCCCTGACCATGCTTTCTCACAGAACTTACTAAAAAGGCTTTAACACTGTGAGTTTTCTTCTGTCCCTTTGAGATTTATGTGTATCTTCTACAATTCAAGACTATCTTAAGGATCTGAAAACCATTCTTTTGAAATATCATCATTGGGGCCCCTGTCTCCCAGGTTCTATGTGAAGAAGAATCCTAACTTCCATCACTGTCTAACTTCCAACAGACTTAGCTGGCCTACTCACCTCACACTGCCCAAGCCTTTGTAATATTTCACTTCCTGGGCTCTGCTAGAGAATAAGGCACTCTCCCAACTCCCTTATTCTCCCCTTAAAATACCCAGGCATATCTGGACCCTCTTCCCTATTGCAGTACTACATTACTGATAGAAATCTGTCCTTACCACTGTAAATTAGTGTCTGGCTTTATCTTTGACAGTTCCTCAAACACAACTTCCCTAAATAAAAGCTCCAGCTTCCGGCACATCTTCTGCCTCAGGACTACTTCCCTGACCCACTGTGAAGTTTGGTTCACCTGATTCATGTCTTCAGAATATTGCCTCGTAGCATAGCTTATAATTAAATTTGTGCTGTGTGATAAATTGATTAACATCTGCCTCCTCCATGAAGACAAGAGAAACTGATCTAAAACAGTTAATTTCCACAGTCTATGTGTCTAAAATATATTTGAATAACTGAATGAATAGATAAATAAATGAGCAATTCATATTTATGATGCTAACAGCTTGGGAAAGTACCACAACAAGGAAGGGACAAAAGAACTAGCCCTATTTGTGTTTAATTATTTCCCCAAATTATTTTAGAATTAGGTATCTTTATTTGTAAAACATCTATCAACATATGTTGCAGAAAGAGCTATGACTTTCCTTTTGTCTGGGTTTAACTGAAAGAGGAAATAAAAATGTCATCAAATACCTGAATCTTAGTCCTACATCTGTGTTTTCTAAGTCCACGGAATCACTATGTTGAAAGCAAGGAACACCTGCACTGGACTCGGATGTGATTGAGAAATAAACTTGTATTAAGTGTCTGAGAACTTACCAGTTCTCTGCAACAACATCTAGTATTACCTTAACTGACAGGCAATACCAGAGGGGCCTAAAGTTTTGCAGTCACAGTTAGAAAAATGTTGCTTAGGGTGTGGACTTAGAAAACATGGGTATAGTGCTGAAAGATTTGGGGATATTGATATATTTTCATCCACTCTTTCATTTAAAATGTATTATTTTGTATTTAAAAGGAGGACATGACTGTAATAAACAATGATATAAACATCTGGAGAACACAATGACATCATCAAGAGGATTTGGCAAGAGATGAAATGAATCATATAAAGACTAGTGGGAAATGGCATTTGACAGAAGTCACTGACATAATCAAGAGGACCTGAAACTGACATAGAGGCAAAGAAAAAGGCATAGAAAGGTATGAAAGGATGCAATGGACAACATTAGTGGCAAAGGTGCCAAACAAGGAATGGTGGGAGAATGTTAGAATAAGAATTCAAAATTTTAAAGTGCATCTGGCATTTTTATATGATGAGATAAACATAATAACAGTATCACCAGGCCTTGATGAGACAAAGCATATAATTCAGCTAATAGGAATGAGAAAATAAGTCCTGTTGAAAAGAGAAACTTTAGTAGCATTCAAAGGTATATGTTAAGAGAAAACACATTAAAATATTTATATGCCTCACCAGATGGTGACGCAGTGGATAGAGTGTCAGCCTGGGACTCAGAGGACCCAGGTTTGAAACCCAGAGGTCACCAACTTGAGCAAAGCTCATTGGCTTGAGCATGGGGTCGCTGGCTTGAGTGTGGGTCACTGGCTTGAGTGTGGGATCATAGACATGACCCAATGGTCACTGGCTTGAGCCCAAAGGTCACTCACTGGCTTGAGCAAGGGATCTCTGGCTTGGATATAGCCCCCCCATCCCCCAGGTCAAAGCACACATGAGAAAGCAATCAATGAACAACTAAGGTGCAACAATGAAGAATTGATACTTCTCATCTCTTTCCCTTCCTATCTCTGTCTGTCTGTCCCTCTCTCTCTCTCTCTGTCTCTCTCACTAATAATAATAATAATAATTTTAAAAAAGTTTTTTATAACTTGCTGGGAGAGAGCTTTGAAGTGAGGATAAAATGTGCTGTCACGGTAGAAGTGGGCTGCAGACAGTGAACTCAAGTGCTTGACTAGGGAAATCTCCAGAGATTCTGAATGAGTAGGGCTGGGGTGCAGTCTAGGAATACATTTTTCTACCAAGATCCCTGGAGATTTGGGAATGCAGGAGATTGAGCAGCTCACTGTAGGGGCTTTATGCTTTAGTATTGGCTTCTTCCTCAATAGAGACTACAATTATTTACAAAGGAAAAAGTGGAGCAAAAAGAGATAAACAGTTTCTGAGAGAAACATAACACCTGATCAATTCTTTATATGCTCTCCACTCTCAGAAAGTAAATAGTGAAGAAAAGTGCTACCCTGGACTATTCTGACTGGCAAAGCAGTGGTTATTCATGTGGGAGTGACCAAAACGAGCAAAATGGGGTTGATTTCCTAGAGCCCGTGATGACTGCACCCGTCAGTCAGAGAGGCCTTGGTTCTTAGAGATCCAGACTTCAAAAGGAGATATGAGCCCATGGGACAAACAAATGTACAATGAAAAAAAAGAAAAAGAGAGAAGCAATAGAAAAAAGAAAGTAATATTTTTAATGACAAGTTCTTTAAACAAATATTTTTTTCTGCAAAAACTTAAATTCTGTCCACAAAGTCAGAAATAATTTTTACAACAATAAAAGGGAAAACCTCTGAAAAAATAAGAAGAAACCCATGGGGCTACATAGGAGCTTTCTGACAATTTTATGAGCACATATACACATTAGCTAAACTGGGAAACAGCATAGTTAGAAAAATAAATCTATATTTTAAAGCTGTCATTAGGGCAAAAGGAAGAAAAAAATGGGGACTGAGCCAACACTTGCAGAAGATAGGAAAACATGATGAAGAATAAGTAGAAACTGTGTCATGTGATTTGGAAACTGAAAGGAGAGACATTAAAATCCAGTTTAGGAAATAAGACAATCCTTTAAATGAATTATTTTTTCAGCCCTAGCTGGTTGGCTTAGTGGTAGAGCATTGACCCAGTTTGTGGATGTCCCAGGTTTGATTTCTGGTCAGGACACAAAGGAGAAGCGTCCCCCTCTCCCTTCTCCTTCTCTCAATCTCTTTCTTCCCCTCCTGTACCCATGGCTTGGTTGGAACAAGTTGGCCCCAGGTGCTGAGGATGGCTCTATAGCCTTGCCCAAGCAGTGGAGCAACTGGCCCCAGATAGGCAGAGTATCTCCCCATAGGGGGCTTGCTGGATGGATCCCAGTCAGGGCACATGCAGGAGACTGTCTCTCTGTCTCCTTGTTTCTCACTTAAGAAAAGTTAAAAAAAAATAAAAATAAAAGAATGATTTTTTTTAGGTTTAAATGAATTACATTCAGCAATACTGAAAGGTAGTCATTACAAAGCTAATCTTATAATCTCACTGAATGTGTACAAGAAATATTTTAGCCCGACAGCAGAATCCATGCCCTTGCTAATAGAGTCCACCTCTGCTCACACACATTACCTGTGAGCAGATACAGGTCAGTGATCTGAGTGCACCCACCATTATCAGCTTGATCCAGGCCTTTGCTGACAGGCTCAAAAAGATGAGCCATTGTGCTGGCAATTTGTCAACAAGGAAAAGTCTCATAGGTTGTAAGTGCTTGAGGTAAATGGTCATGTAAAGATATAAAGTTATGGCTGGGGTGGCCATATTGAAGCTAAAATTGTCAGGTTGCAGAAACTCAGAGAACATTTTTAGGGAGAGCAATGGCAATAGTGTTTACAATGCAGGGAGAAGCAGCAAAATCTAAGCTGCCTTTGGTTTTGCCTTCTCTCAGCTTTTTAGTTTATTCTGTATTTCATAAGGTTTTTACTTTTCTGTCACAAACACTCCTCTTTTCTGTATGGTTTAGTTTGAGTGCACAACTGCAACCAAGAATATAAAGCAGAACAATGGGAAAAAGGACTGCCAGAGGTCTGAAGGAAAAATTATGCAACTTCTGAAATGTGGGAAAGGTTTATTTTGGAATCTCACAGTTGAGTAAGATTGACGGTAATTCTTTGAAAAATTCTAAATTGGATGCTGAAAATAATTTATCTGCAATTAGCAAAGAAAGAGGTGATTATAATAAATGACCACTGTTTATCCATGAAGAAGCTATGCTAAAATAACAGAAATTTCTCTTTGTAACAGTGTCATTAGAGTGGTAGATCCAAAAGCTTCATGGACACTCCTTCATGTCACCTCTAAGGGTGAAAGAATGTATAGATAGAGAATGTGTGGATAGAGCCCCAGAGCCTGGGAGAAAGCCTGGCTTTGCCACCTATACTCTTTGTGATTGTGGAAAATATTATACTCATTTGATAGGTTGCAATCATAATTACCTAAACAATAATAAGTGCTTGATAAAGATCAGCTATTATTAATTACCAAGTTTTTGTTTGAATGGTGCTATTGTAAATGTGCCCGATAATAATTATAACCAAAGAAACTTGTCATTTCAGAGTATTTGAAACAGGCACCATCTTGTTTGATATTTTTATAAATTATTTCTGAAGAAGTAGTGGGCCAATGGCCAAAGAGTCTATATACAAATGAATAATGCTCCAAGTCTACACAAAAGCGAATCGAGATTTAGAGGAATCATGAAGTGATGAAATTCTCAAGTATAACTTATTGATTAAACAGTCAAGTATAACTTATTACAAATAATATCCTGGGGATGGCTTTAAAGCCATTATCATCCACATAACAGTGACTTGGAGATTGTATGTAGGTCTTAATATAGTCCAACATTATGACTTGACTAACAATCAATGCATTTAACCTCAGCCTACAATACCAGAAGTATATGAACCAGATGATTTAGTCCCAGCACACTTGGTCCTGGATAGGTTAATTGAAGTGTTGCATCCAATCCTTGGCCACATTTTAAGAGGCACTGACATGCAAGAGCACACACAAAGGAGGGTGTCCCATGAGAATTTGCTCTTGCCTACCAGTTTAGGGAAATGAAGGATGAGGTTTGGAGAAAAGACGCCAAGACTTAATGATGATATGCTCAAGAAAACTTAAACATTGAGTTCATGGACTCAGACTTCTATGTTCACTTTCTTCTCTTTTAGCCTCTTCACATGACAGTCTAGTTCCTGCTCCCAACACCACTCAAACATTGCTCTGCCCAGAGTCACATTGATCTGCAAGGGACACTGCTCAACCCTGACCTTTCTTGACCCGTGGGAGAATCTCATCTTATTGATCACTGTCACCTCTTATTATACACTCTTCACTTAGTTTCCATAACATAGTAACTTCCTAGTTCTTTTCCTTCCTTTTCTCACTACACTCATGGTCAACATTGAGCTCACTGTTGACCTAATATGTACTCTGGCCTTCCTATATATATATCTCTGTTCTACCTTTCCCAAGTCCATAATTTTCAATCACCTATAAAAATCTCCTCTTCCACCTAGAGCAGTGGTTCTTAATCTTTTTTGAGGTACCAAACCCACCAGTTTCATATGCGCATTCACCGAACCCTTCTTCAGTGATAAATGAAATATGATTTTTTTTACCAAATTCAAGACATAGTATATGTTTTTTTACTGGTGCACAAAATGAGCCGTGCATGAACATCACCTTGCTCAAAGAACAAAACCAACAAAGTGCATGAACTCACAACAATTTATAGTATTACTTTATTCTGGCCTCCACAGCAGAGGCTTCTTCGAACCCCTGAGACTGACTCATTGAACCCCTAGGGTTCGATAGAACCCAGGTTAAGAACCACTGACCTAGAGACTCAGACTTAAAGTAAAAATAAAAAAGTGAAATCAAGTTGTAAAATACAGGAAGAATTCTTAGAGTACCATAACTCTGTGAACAATATGCTGTTATACCTTTAAGTAAATGACCCTTCCTCCCACTAAATATTTTATTTCCAAGTCTCAATTATTTTGTTTTTCCCAGAAAATGAAATAATGAAGCATAGATTAGATTCTCAGTGGGCTCTTTACCAATACACACCTCTCAGCAAAGTTAGGCACAATGTCTGACCAGCACCTAATCAAGTCCTTTCATAGTTTTAGTTTTATTAATGCAAAATAACTCAATTCTGGCTACCATAACAGTCACTCAATTGAGACTTGGCTAAGTCACTTGAAAAAAAAAAAACACTTTAACTACAAGTTATTAAAATAATGAAAACTAGATTTTATGTTCGTAGCTTTGCTCTCTTTAAATGGTTATTTGTGCTTTTACATTTTCCATCATAGACCAGCCATTGTAGAGAGTGCTCTGGTCTTGCCCCTTGGCATAAAGAAATGAAAAACATTTCCTCCCTTTGGCAGCAGTATCATTCTTTGGAAGACTTTGCTGAACTTCTGGTTCTCATATTGTATTTTTGCTTCTTTCACCATCAGTGTTGCACAAGATAGATGGCATTCCTGTAACATCATCTATGAAGGGCCTCTCATGAGCTGCTCTGCAGTTATTGGAACAAGTATTTTTTTATTTGACAGTTTTCAAACATCTCCAAAAGTTATCTAATAGGTTTTTTTACAGTTCCATCCTCAAGTAAGTCCAGAGAGATGGAGTCCAGTCCCTGGGAAGGTTTTATCTCATTTTCTCTCCATTCTTTCTGCCAAAGCCTCCTTCAAAGCCCAGTTCAAAAGCTTCCTCCTCTCTACAGCTCTCTCCATTGTGCTTTATCAGATCACTATGTGGTACCTGGCATACACTAACACACACAACGCTCTGTCAGGCCATGAGTTCTATTTTGGTTTGTATTGAAGGTGATAGAATTGCAATGAGTGTTTAGGACTTACACACAAGTCCAGTTTGGAATTCAGTTCTTCCTCATTAATTAATAGCTATCATTGAGCTGATGCTAAAATATATATGGCTGATAATGAATTTAACCTGAACTTACTGAACTCCTATAAGATTCTATCTCTATAATCAGTGCCTGGGTTACAAAGTTAGTAGAAGACAGCTCCCACTTGCACAAAGCTCAGAGTCCAGTAGGGCATGTGGGCACAATCACAACTGGTATAAATACCATATGATAAACTGCTGTGTTTGTGGTATGAGCAAAGGTTTTTGAAAGCAACTTTTCCACTTTTTCTAAAGACTTTGCCATGTGAAGAAAAGAAAAAAATATGGCTACTCCAGGTAAATGGTATGAGACAAGCATATCATTATTAAGCTTGTGGAGACCATCTAAAACACTAAATCAGGGGTGCCCACACTTTTTCAGCTTGCGAGCTACTTATAAGATGACCAAGTCAAAATGATCTACCTACAATAAAAATGCAAAACATAAATTTATTTCTTCTATATTATCATTATTTTAGTTACTATTATTATTATTTAATATTGTGTATTCTTCTTTCACCTTTCTCCTTCTCAGCTCTCTTTTCAGAGGAAAGTCAATGTCATAGTTTTTATGAACAGTCCAAAAAAGCCGCTCCACATTTCCCTTCTTTGGAATAGCAATGGCACACAGACAGATGAGGCAAACGCACTTAGAATATGACATAGTGAAAAAAAATCCCCTTCCATTCTGTATGAAAGTGGTAGGTTTTAGGCTTCTTACTCGGACCAGCTACGACACTCATTTTTATACCCTTTGTTGTAGTTAATTTAAATAAATTGAAGGCTAACTATGCAGCAATGTAACTGAACAAGTTTGCGCAGTTTAACACGCATGTGCAGGGTGTCAAAAGTTCAGACGTCAGATTGTCTACCCTGTATGCCAATCAAAAGACAAATGTCTTTTTAATGTCATGAGATCTACCCACACTTCCTTCTCAATCGACCAGTAGATCGCGATCAACATATTGAGCACCCCTGCACTAGATCAAGAAAAATAAATTTTAAAACTATTGTCAGGTTCATGCTTATAAGTTTGTTTTACATTTTATTACATTTTCTTTGAATATGAGTAAATTAAATTTTCTAATGGGTAAACACTATGGCTACTATTTCTAAAATAATTGAACTTTTATAAATATAAAGTTTTCTTTAACCCATATAGTTATTCCTCATAAAAACAAGGCCATTCATATATTCAAGATCTCAGAAAGCCTCTCAAAGTACAGGAAGTTTCTTAGATGTTAGAAGTCTTTACAAGCAAGACTTCTGAAAATTACTGACCACTTTGAAAAACAATACACTAAATCATTATATTGTGGATAGGTGGTGTGGCAGGAATGCCCCAATGCTATCAGAGTTTGTACTTGTCACTCCAGAAAAGATTTCAAGTGGAAGCACCACATGTGGATCCAAAACTATTATATAGTAACAATGTAGATAGATACAAAGGTGGTGTGTTAGATGGCTCAAAAGTGATTTAACTAATGATGAAAACTGGATGTCAAAATATATGTAAATTAAGGGAAATTGCTTTATGAAGTATGACAGTGGAAAGCAGTGTTTCTAAATTAATATAATAACTTATAAAATATGTAATTTTATCTTAAGTGCATAATTACATTAATAAGTAAAATAAATAGCTAGCTAACCTTCACAATCTATAGCTTTAAAAAATTGATTTAAAAAGTTAGCAAAAAAGATTTTGTAAATAAAGTATCATAAAACTAGATTATCTCATATTTTGTTTATAGAGAACAGATATTAAAACAACCAACAAAAATAGAAGTTATTCTTCCACCTTTGCATTATTTAAATAACGTGAGGTAGATCAGTCCTGAACTTATAATGAAACCTAAAAACATAGATAGTTTTTTGTGTATATATTTTAAGAGATTAAATATACTTAATTTTAAAGTGATTTAGAGAAAGAGACATGAAATATTTCTATTCAAACACCATGGCTACTTGGCATATTGTAAATGTGTAGGGCAGGGTTAAGGATTTGCTTTTTCAAAGCATGATGACTTCTAGTTTGGCTTGCCTAATTTGATCTGAAAAAAAAAACACAGTGATTTACTTACATCCAGAATACATACCTCTAAATAGTCTGTTGAGCAGTTTATGTGATATTCCACATCAAAACCTAAAAATGTGTAATTCACAGTGTTGCCAGTAGTTGCTTGGATGGTCCAGTTGCAACGCTGATTGTCAGAATAAGGATTTGGATAATGTATACTCTCTAAGATGCCATAGGTATGATTCACAATCATCACATTCTTACATGCTGGAAAAAATAACCAAGATTGTTAAGAACAACTATCAAATATGTCAAAATATCCCAAGAGATGTATGTGAGACTTGCTTTAAAAATACCTATATTTAAAAAGTATATGTGTGTGTGTGTGTATTACTTTTAGAGTGAAAGAGCCTCCATTTAAAACAAATGTAAAATAATGCTTAAGTAAATTCACCAACTTTAAAGTGTCATAAAAATTGCCTATGTCCGTCCGAGTGGGCGTCCAATTCCTATGAATTGGCTATTAATTAGAATTGAACCACTACTGCTTAGAGACTTGTTTTTTCAAAGAAATATATTGAATGTTCTATGCTCCTGTTTTTTCTACTTTAACATTTGGGAGGGACAGAAATCTTGACCTTTGAATTCAACAGTTTAATAACCTAAAGTTCTGCTTGAATGCTAAAAATAAATAACAACATGGCTTTGTTGATTTCAAAAGTCAGCATGAAATCACAATAAGGGCTCCGTTATTCCTCTAATGAGTCATTGGGAAGTACCAAAGAAATAAAGGGAATGTACAGGATTTGAAGAACAATGAAAATCTTTTTAAAAAGTTTTAAAAGTCTTCAATTCAATGCTGGTATTTTCTTCAGCTTAGTTTTCAACAAAACTATACCAGGTACCTCCAGACTAGATATGGCTCGTCCTGGGAGTTAGTGCCAAATTCAGCTCAATGACTTAAAGGCATATGTGGCCTTTTTTCAAGTTTGTTTGATATTGACTGTATGGCATGCAATAAGAGAGAATGGGAAAATAAATATCAGATTGAAAAAGTTGTCTCTGAAGAATGTGGCATATATAGGAGGCCCTTGGATTACGACTCAGTTCTGTCCCTATGACAGTGATATAACGCGAATTTTGATGTAAAATGAAACACACCCTAGCCTAAGTCTCTTACCTACTCTAGCATGGTTGTAAAATCATAATCTAGAACATAAAAACACAACTAAGCCACAGAAAAGGAAAAGGACATAAAGATAGAAGCCACGATAAAGGCCAAAAAATTACCAAACTAAGCAACACATATGGAACACTTGCACTTTTAACAGTCTAAAATGACATAGGTTAGCATACCGGGGACCGCCAACTCCCTCACTCACATATGGTATTACTGCGTATTCTTCTGCCATGCGCAACCAAACTATATAGTTTGCCTGCATAGTTCATAAGTACAATGCTAATGGCGTAAGCAGAAACACCCACGTCTCAATTTTTTAAGTTTATATGGAAGTGAGCATTGTAAACTCAAAATGTTGTATGTCAAGACTGTTGTAACCTGAGGACGCCCTGTATATGCATTTCTACCACAACACAGCTTCTTAATCGGTGGCTGGAACACCATTTATAAACTTTGGTTTGAACAAAGTATACACTGTGGCTCTTCAAAAATCTTCCTTTGCTAGAGCAGAGGAATACTCAAACTAGTTCTTTCTGAATATTTTCGGGTCACATTTTTGTGTACACAGGATTTCTACAGAATGGTTTTGTGGTTTTAGATATCTGCAAGAAGTGACACCTATCAGGTGGACAGGTATTATATGCCTCAGTGATAAAAAATACTCAGCAGAGGGAAATATACCCATTAAACCACATGGGCTCAGTGTTCAAAAATTATACTTTCTTATAAGAAAAAAATATATACTATCTGTAAACCTCTAATTACAAGTGGCAAATTATACAGAAGATCACATTGGTCACTTCTCATTTTTACCTTTAAGGACCTATGTGCCCTAAATTACTCCTTTATTATGGAAGAAAATAAAATATCATAGAAATAAAAAATAACTGAGAAGCAATTTAGCACAGCATTAATAAAATTAAAGAGATGATTATATGCTAAATCACATATGTTGCTGCTAGAATTTGGGAGGGCTTTTCATGCACTAGTGATAAATTACTGAAGAACAAAACTATATATCATTAAAACTCAGTATTCAAAACTATCTATAATTCAGCCTAACCCCCACATGTAAATAAATGCGGGTCTTCAAATTCACACACTAAGTTAAACATTATTACTCTCAAGTGCTCCAAAGAGATATTGTGAATACAGATTCTGATTCTGTGACTTTCAATTTCATTTTTAGATAATTGTGTCAAAATTATGGATAAACTTAGATTTAGTACTGTACTTTTAAAACCACAATTAAAGTGTTTATTAAATAACATAAGTTCAAGGAAACCTTGTTTCTTGAATATATGTTTTAAAGCTAAATTTAGAAAGTATTTAAATGTAGAACTAGAAAAAGCTTTTACAATTGCCTAATTTAATTTCCTTTTTTAAGAAGAAAGAAAGAATGGAATCCCAGAGAAAAAAAAGTGACCTTCCCAGCAGGGTAAACCCTGGACTTGCTGATCAATACTCCTTTAATTCCAAGAGATTGCCTCACAGGAAAGCAGATTTTAAAATGGTACCTCTATAAAGACCAAATTATTCCACAGTAAAAAATGTGCTTATTCCGTCTGTGTCTCACAAGGACCATAGTTTCCCTTAATAAAACTAAGGTACTTTTTGCAATATGAGACAAATAAAATTATGTGGGAGATACTATGTACAATAGAATAATATCTAATTAGAAGATTGCAATGTTTAATACAAATGAAAACCCATTAGCAGTTAACCTGTTACACTGATCTTGAGCTGAATTGCAACATTTCAGCATATTAAATACTCTTCTAAGTTTTTATAGTTTATCACATGCTTTTATTACATGATAAATTTAATGCATAAGCATTTCTCCCTCAAATAGAGTTAACATTTTCTCAATAAGAAAATAAGATTTATTTTAATGTCTCAAACCAATGGCTTATACTTAATTCAGTTTTTTTTTTTTTCCATTCAACAAAATATTGAACACCCAATACGGCATCAAGCAGCCAGTATACATACTTACTCTGTTGGTATTTGGCCAAGAAGCCACCTCCTTGCTGACCTTCATCTGTCCTCAGTTTTAAAAGCATGCTGTCTCCACTAGAACGAATGGGAGGCGGTTTCTCATTCCCACAAATCTGAGTTAGCAGATGAGAGCTGGTACTTGGGCCATCATATATCTTTAATAAAACATTTTAAATGTCAGATGATATAGCTATACACATTACATAAAGACCTCTGTAAATCTTAAGGACTGGGCAAGAAGCACATATGTAACATAAGAATAGTTCTGAATCAAAATAGCTTTAAAATTATATTTAAACATCTATAATTTGGGGCCATGAACTTGGGCCTTTTTAGCCATGGCTTGTATATAGTAGTAAGGGTGTGAACCCAGATTGAAATCTGAAGATTGAAAATAAAATACTAATACATATTTTTGAGACCATAGCTGTTATCAGTAGTCCTCCTTGCTTCTATAGTTTATAGTTTGTAATTTACGATACTTTAATACTTTTTTAATTTAGATTGTTTTTTTAATGGAAAAGGCTGAATTGCTGGTACTGTAAAATGTAGTTGAATGGCTTTATCTTCTCTAATCTACTAGTTGGTCTTCTGAATTGTTATTTTGTACTGCATATGTAGAGAATACATAGATAATAATTATGATAAATCTCATAACCCCTTTCAGTAGGTTTTTAATCATATCTTAATAATTCTCATTCAATTAGTTTTAATACTTATGTATATAAATAGCAAGTCATTCAGTAACATATGCCATACTTACAAGGCAAGTCATTTTCATCAAATTTTCTTTTTACTTTTTTAATGTTTATTTTATTGATTTGAGAGAGAGAGGAATGCATGTGCCCTGGCTGGGGATCAAATTGGTAACCTCTGTTCTTCCAGACGATACTCTAACCAACCAAGCAATCCAGCCAGGGCTTAATTTTTTATTTTGTTTAAAATGTTTATGTGAATGATAATTTTTTTGTTTATTTCCCTTTCTCAAATCTCAAAAATAAAGATTAATGCATTTATAGGTATTGGGCAAGGAGAAAGAGAGAACGATACAACTGAAACTTTACACATACAGCCAGATAATCTAAAGTGCAGTTTGGATGATGCTCCAAGTGAAACTCTTCAAATTCCAGTTCAAATGGACTGCCTTGACTGGATTTCAACAACCAGTAGCATTCGGAGCTGTGGTAATAGGGCATCGGGTAGTTGGGAGATGTGAATGTGCCAGTGGGAGTGGTGAGATTTCCCCCGCAACCTATAGGAGAAAGAGAGAGCATGGTACATAGCCTTTTTTTCTGGTAAAATTGGATCTTCTTATGTAGATCAAACTGGTGCTACTGTACTCTCCCTTTAAATCAAGTTGCACAGCAACTACATCACCAAAGAGTAGCTAGCTTAGAATCTTAATTCATGTCAATGTACTTTCTTTTTCTTAACCAAGATGACCAGCTTGGTGAAATATACCAGGGAACTAGAACATTTTCCCTTACGCTGTCTTTCAGAAACAAAAGGCTGCTGTTAATACATAAATATTTACCATGTTGAAATTTATGACAAAACACAGATAGAAAAATATGGATAAAAGAATGGCAATATAAGAACCAAGAAACCAACACAAACAGACTCACCATAAACAAAAGACAGCTCTTGGCTATTTACCTGTTAATGATCCATCCCAGTAAGCTGAGAATCCAGACCTTGAGTCAAACACATCACTCTTAAATTGTAACCATAATTTGTTACTGTGAGAGATGATTCTTGGAGGTGAATTTGAGCCACAATATTTTCCCAGGGGTGGTGAAGTTTCATAGCCTCCATCTCTGTAATACAATACAGATGTGAACATTCATTAGGTGATTGACAATATTAGTGTATAACTCTTGAACATTGTTTGAACTTTGAGATGGCAAAAAGATCAGTTTATATCAATCAATGTCTCTCAAAAAAATTTTTAAGTATTATTTTATTTTCAATTTATTACATAGTACTTGAGTAATTTAATGAAGAATAACCATCACTTCCTGTCGGCATAACATTTTATATAACCAACTGCAAACAGAGACAAAGTGTTTTGTCTTCTCCTTTTCAAATAAAGTATCTGGCAATTGTCACAGAACACCAGATAAAGAAACCATAATTATTAACAGTATAAACAAATGTTGCTTAATTTCACAGAGAAGACTTAAATGTTTTTCTTTCAAAAAATTTTTCTTCTAAGAATATTTTCAAATTTTAATATATCATCTGACTCATAGCAAAATTTTTAAAATAATTCTTTTCTCAAGAACTTTTGAGGTCTTAATTTTAGTTTATAATCTGTAGCTTTAAAAAAAAGAATTCACTCAACATTAAATTCCAATAATTAATTCCTGTAAATTAAGACAATTGTGTTATTTTACCATGATATGGTACAATTGTGACTTATTTTTTTGGTATCTTACTTTATATCACAGAATAAAATTTATTATAAAATAGCATAAGATTCTAGCATTTTGAAATGCCAAATAAAATATTTAGCATAGATGCATACCAAATTGATTAACCAAATTTAATTCAATTTTATTTTCACTATTCAAAGTCATCTTTATTTAGTTGTTTCACCTTTCTTTCTTTCCCAGTTCAAATGGACTGCCTTGACTGGATTTCAACAACCAGTAGCATTCGGAGCTGTGGTAATAGGGCATCGGGTAGTTGGGAGATGTGAATATACCTCCCCACACACTCCAAGAATAAAAGCTCCAAGAAAGTTGGGGCGCTTTCCCGGTTATTTTGCAGATCCTGGCAAAGAGGCAGTAGGCTCTGGAAACTTGAACCTAACATGCCAACCCACTCCTCCTATTGTCAGGCTCTTCCAGTTAACCTGCCTGCCCACAGACACAGGAGGAGAAAACTTTGAGCAAGCTCATGATTCTTCCCCAAGCTGAAGACCTTGTGAGTACCAGGTGTAGGGAATCACCCATCTAACCTTGAACCCTCTATGACTTGAATTGGGGAACCTTAGTTAAAAGCCCTGAGTAAATTCTCTTGAATGCAAACACCAAGAAGCCCTGTGAGTGAGTGACCTTTGTGCAGACACAAAGGAATGCATGTGAACAGGCTTTAGAAAGTTAGCCTAGAGGTTCTAGATTGCCCCTTTCTTTGTGCTTGTTAATCAGCAAAAGAAAAAAAATGTACTGACCCAAATTAGCCCTTTCTCCATGTCAGCAAAATGGCCATTAGTCATTCCTTCCCCCTATCACCTTCCCTACCTTGTAATCCTGTTACTTCTGTTCTGCTTCTGATCAATAAAAGCTAAGGGAGGAGGAAATTCAGGAGGTCTTCTTTGCCTCCCTTGGCAGGCCTCCCCCTCTTCCTCTTTACATCAATTTGTGTCTTGAGTAGATTTTTTTCCACACCACACTGATAGTTCCCAGCAGGCTGGAGTATTACAACTGGGCACCTCTTCAAGGGGCTCCTTATGTCTTCAAAAGCCTCCTGGGGGCAGAGTGAGCTGCCTGGGGAGGAAGCTGGGGCCACAGTCACTCTGCAGGGTGGCAGGTGCCCCTGCTTGAGCAAGGCACACCCTACCCAAGGGGGGCTCCTGAGTCAGATGGGGCTGCCTCTACCCACAGAACAAGATATAAGTCTTTACTGGCAGGGTGATGGGTCCTAGGTTGGAACTGGGGGTTTGGGGTGGCACCAGGGGTGCTGTCAGTGAAAATTGTTTTCCATGAACACAGTCAATAATAAAAGTTAGGTAAGCTGTGGGGATGACTTTTTGATGGTGGGTCAGCTTCCCACTTGAACTGATGTCTGGGTCTGTCTCAAGGCCCAGGATTTTGGGGCAAGCTCTTTGGGGTCTACTGATGAGGCCACTGCTGCTGCGATTTGTTGTACCTGGTCTAGCCTGGTTGACCTGATCAAGCATTGACAAGAGGAGCAGTTTTTGGCAGTCTCTTCCAAGATGTAGTTCCCCATCCAAGGACCAGATCATTCATATTTACCTAATCCAGATCTGCTGAGTGACATCTCTAGGAGCCACGGGAACTGACTTGAGGCAATATAGGGATTACTTTGGTCCACAGGGTTATGTCAACAAGATCATTGTTGGGTCTTTGAGAGGCAGGCCTTCTACCAAACAAAAACTATTTCTTCCAACTTCAGCTATTTCCTGACTTGGAATCTTCTCCTCCAGAACTCAGTTTCCCAAACATCAGTCATTATCTGGATACATCACCAGTTTTGTTTTGTTATGTTTTTTTCTACTAAGAATTTATAGAATACTATTTATGTAACATGGCCTTTGTCTGGAGAAATCTAAACAATAAGCATTTATTTCTTATAGTTATGGATATTGGAAAGTCTAAGATGGAGGCATCTGCCGATTTGGTTTTTGGTGAAGAACTGCTTCCTGGTTCAGAGATGGCTGTCTTTTTTTCTGGGACCTCAATTTAATGATTTGGAGAGATATCAATAGATATAAGCTAACTTACCTTTATTGAAAATATAAATTTCTAAAGTTCTTTTAAAGTAGCAAAGTATTAAAAAATGTTTTATACTGAAATTGAGAAGCCTCAACTTTTATTATTTAAACAGAAAAAAACTTTGTGAAAATCTTGAGATAAGGCTGCTATCTTGGCATTATTTTTTGGTATTATTAGACTAACTGGACATGAACAGCCTATAATTTAAACTAACTTTACATATAGAACATATTCAACAATAGCAAGTATCTGGTTTCAGAGTGGTAGTATATTTGTTTACTCTGCCCAAATAAAATCTGGAGTTTATTTTCAAATATTTGCAATAAAAGAATCACTTCAAAATAACCACAGAATCTTAGGCAATTTTCTGTTTTTCTTCTGGTAAGTCAGGCTCCAAATGACAAACTTTATGTCTTACAAGAAAGAAAACTACAAGAAGTTTTAAAAAGGAGTTTTATAATTCTTCCTTCACATTTCCAAGAAAGATCACAAATGAAAATAATGAAAAACATCATTATAAAATAAAGATACTTACTTGATTTCCACAAAGTCTGCTATACATTCTCCACCAATGGCTTCCTCCAAAGAGAAGTTCGTGAAGTGCAGTGCAATCTGTTGGCTGGTTGCCACCGTGATCCTATAAACACATTCCCAGTTGTTGGGGTAATTATTGGGGAAGTTTGGAGAAGTGAACGTACCAGATTCTTCCGTGTAGTCTTCCAAGCACACTGTGAAAAGAAATACACCACAAGAGAGAAAAGAAAAAATATTATGCTATATTTGTAAGACATTCAGTAGTATACACTTGATTAATTTGGGGTACTTGATTTTTAATAGGCCACCTGGAATGTTCAAAGAATAATTTAATTTCAATATTAAGTCTTTGAAATATCAAGGACAAAAACAATTTTTAATAATAAACCTAAGCTAAGTAGTAGAAATTTGTCATATATCCTATAAGTGAACAAATTTTTATGTTCTTAAAAATGTTATAATTTTTCTAATTCATGCAAATTCCCATGAACATTAAAGATGAGGCTCAACTACAGAGATCACAAAGGGACCTAGAAATAATTTAGTTCTGTACTCCTTCTCATAAGCTTACTTTCAATTGGTTTTCACCAAGGCATGCATATATGAGGAATGACAAAGCCGGTATCTCAGTCATGAAATGAAGAATAACACATGAGACTCGGGGTCAGAGTGACCATGAATCAGTGCACAGCCCAAACACTCACAGGTTATGCAAACTTGGACAGGTTTCTTCACCTCTCTGAGCCTCATCTCTAAAGTGCAGATGGTGCTATCTTAGAGTATTCATGTAAGGCTTAGAGACAATGCTAATAAAGACATCGGCACATGGTGTATACTCAGTAAATGGTAGTAATCATCATTAGGTTTCAAGATAGACCAGAAAAATGTAAAAAAAAAAAAAAAAACATAGCATAAATTATGCGGAATAAATTAGATCACATAAAACACTTAGTACTTGGCCTGACCAGGCAGTGGCACAGTGGATAGAGCGTCGGACTGGGATGCGGAAGACCCAGGTTTGAGACCCTGAGCTCACCAGCTTGAGCGCAGGCCCATATGGCTTGAGCAAAAGCTCGCCAGCTTGGACACAAGGTCACTGGCTCTAGCAAGGGGTTGCTCGGTCTGCTGAAGGCCCGCGGTTAAGGCACATGTGAGAAAGCAGTCAATGAACAACTACGGTGTCACACCGGCAATGAAAAACTAATGATTGATGCTTCTCATCTCTCTCCGTTCCTGTCTGTCTGTCCCTATCTATCCCTCTCTCTGACTGACTCTCTCTCTGTCCCTGTAAAAAAAAAATTAAATTAAGTTAAATTAAAAATACAACTTAGTACTTGGACAATTTTATGTCCTAAATAAATATTAACTGTTCTACTTTAAGAATTTTAACTTTACCTATTCAGTCCTTCAGACTTCACATTTACTAACCAACACTCAATCTCTTATGGTTTCCAAATCTGAGATATTTCCCAAAGAAAATGGTTTCAGAGCATTTTTAATGTACCTTAAATTCAACCCAGTAGTAACGTAAATCTAGGGTGCAAGAGTACACACAGATCTCCTACTGAAAGGTTTTGAAGGAGAATAAACTATTTTACTTAATCATGAGTATAAGAAGGAAGTGAGGAGGTTTAGGTATGCTATCATCTCCCATGTTACTGTTGTATAAGCACACACAGAAAAGAACAGAGAAACTGCTGGTATTGAGAGCACAGAGACATACAGGAAATATTACAGGTTCTACTACATACATATAGCTCTCAGAGTAACAGGCACTCACCAAATACTTGGTTTACTCTATTTTCAGCAGCAAGAAAGCAAGGCTTTACTGTATTAAAGGAATCAACAGTGATGTTTAACTTCAAAGATGAATGTCATATACTTTTCTTTTTGTATAGTCTGCCAAGATACTTTTTTAAAGGGGAAGAGGAGAGAAGGAAGGAAGGAAGGAAGGAAGGAAGGAAGGAAGGAAGGAAGGAAGGAAGGAAGAAAGGAAGGAAGGAAGGAAGGAGGGAAGGAAGGAGGGAGGGAAGGAGGGAAGGAAGGAAAGAAAAGAGGGAGGGAGGAAGAGAGGAAAGCAGGGAGGGAGGGAGGAAGAAAAAAGACAGGGAGAAGGCAGGGGAGGGATGGAGAGGGGCAGAGTGAGAAATGTGGGGATAGAGGTGGTAGATTAAGTATTTCAGACCCAGTAATAAGTATTACTAAGATAAAAATTCATGGATCACATGAATATTAAATGAAGGCTATGACCAAGCCTCTGTGAGATGGAAGAACTGAAACTCATTGACCATCCCAAAAGCTATTCAGATAGCTTTAGCCAGTAAATCAAATATCTAGAGATAATTATCTGTCCAAATCATTGAGACTTAAAGAGAGAACATTCCTTGCTTACTTACTCAACTTCCAGAAGGGAAAGACAATTGTATTGAATATTTCTAATGCTAAAGCAATTAGTCTGCAGGAGGATGGGATGTATAGGCAAGTTCCCATGTAAAGAAAAGTTAATTTTATGAAATATTTGGGAAGTAATAATGAGTAACTTTCTTGTACCTTGTCCAGATGCAAGGTATTGCTGTGAAATGGTAGTTGTTTGTTAATCCCTGCTGATTTGATTTACATATCAATCTTTTCTGTTGTTGACACAAAGGTAAACATGGCCCCTGGTGCATTCAAATAATCTTCACATTTTGCTATTTTTTCCTCAGGATACCCTTTAACAAATAAACTGTTACCTATCATTTAAGTTCAAATGCGAATATCACTTCCTCTGTGAAGCCTTTCCTACCCAAATAGAATTCATTTCCTTTTGCTCAATAAAACTTTATGCAAATAGCAATTGAGTCCCAAAAATATTTCATTGTGATTGTTTTATGTGAATATATTTCCTCTACTAGGCCTTCAAATATAAACAGAACCTTATTGACCATTATTAACTTTTACTTATTATACTACTGGCCCAGATCACATCTAGCAAATATTCATTAAAATTATATTACATACTATATTAAAAACTAAAGGTGGTGGGATAACTATCAACTTTCCTCCTACTGTGTGACCCCCTTCATTTCTCTCACCTTATTTTGCCTCTTCTTTCTATTCTTTCTCCTGTGTAGAATGGGATTCTTTAGTATTTTATAATGTTTATTAATTCTAAATTATAGACATGTCTGCTTTTAGCCATGACAACTGGCACTAGACTAGTCCCTCTCCACAGCAACTATAACAATAGTGTAATTCTATCTACCTGCCCTCTTTTTTATACAATTTCATTTATATTGCTTAATTCTATTTATATTATAAACTCTACTATTTTTGTTTTGAATCATTAGCTATTTTTTAAAGAAATAATGGAAATAAAAGACAATTTTTATATATATATATATCCAGTTATTTACCAATTCTGGTACTCATTGTTCCTTCTTGTAGATAACATATTTCTCTATGGTGTGATGGACATTGTTAGTATTTCATGAAGTGTAAGTATTCTACTAATAAATTTCCTCAGGTTCTGTTTGTCTAAAAAATGTCCTTTTCACACTTTCAATGTGAAAATATTTTTTGCTGGTATTTAAATCTGTTTTTTCTCTCTCAGCCCTTTCATAATGCATTTCATTTCCTTTTTACCTCCATTGTTTCTAGTTCAAATCTAGCTGTCATTTATCTCATGGTTTCCTTGTATACAATGTGCTCTTTTTCTCTTTATTTTCCATATATTGGTGAAATGGGAAGAGGACTGTGTTAAATATAGTATCAGATATGAAATAGAAAGTGTGAAGTAGTAGCATATTAACTCTAAGCAGACTTATTGATGAGTTAAGAATGTATATTGTTAACCTTTGAGCAAATCCACACAAAATAATAAGGTATCATTAAAAAGCCAATGAAAGACATAGAATGGAATTTCAAAATTAAGACAGGAAAGTAGTAACAGAAGATGAAGAAGGACATCTATGAAAACCCAAACTTAGCATCATCTTTCAATAGTGAAAGACTAAATACTTTCCTCTCAAGACTAAGAATAAGGCCAATATGTCCAATCCTATCCTTTCTATTCAACATTGTACAAAAAGAACTAGTCACTGCAATAAAGCACAAAGAGACAGACAAACAGAGAAATACTGGAAAGAATAAAACAAAACTGTCTTTATTCACAGATATGATCAACTGTAGAATGCACTAAGGAATCGACTAAATACTAGAATTAATAGCTGAGTTTAACAAGAAACAAGATAAGAATCTTTAAAAAAAACAGTGCTTCAACAATTAAATGCCATTTGTGAAACAAAGAAACTTGGATATATAACTCACATGATGTGGAAACACTAACTCAAAATGGGTTATAAACATAAATGTAAAAAAAAAAACTAAAAAGGACATTAGATTTTTGCTGTTCAAATGATACCATTAAGAAAAATGAAAAGACAGTTTTACACACTGGAAGGAAATACCTGCATTACATTTATCTGACAAAAGATATACTTATATCCAGAATATATAATATATGACAATAACAGGTCAAATGACACAAACAAAAGTGAACAAAACGATTTCAATGTACACCTCACAAAAACAAGATATACACATTGTCGGTAAGTATGTGAGAGGGGACTCAGCACTATTAGTCACCAGAGACATGCCAATTAAAACAGTGGGGCACTGCTACACAATTACCAGAGCCTAACAATGAAAAGACTGACAAGACCAAGGGTTGGCAAAGATGTGGAGAAAAGAGGATTCTCATTCATTACAGGTGGGAATGTAGAATGATAGAAACCCTATGGAAAAAAAATGTCCTGCAGGTTCTCATAAAATTAAACATAACATTAGCATGTGACCCAGAAATTTTACTCTTAGGTATTGATTTCCCCAAGATAAAAGATAACATAAGTAAAAAAAAAAACAACTTATATATCAATGTCCATAGTAGCTTGTTTCATAATAACTAAAAACTGGAGACAATCCAACTATCTGAATAATCATACTATGATATATCCATACAATCGAAGGTATTGATTAGTAAAAAGAAAAAAAAACTACTTATAAATAGAACCACATAAATTGTAGAAGAATTGGGTTAAATGGAAGAAGTCAAACATAAAAGGGACGCTTACTGTTGCATTCCCACTCATATCTGTTTTGGGAACAGGCAAAACTAATCACTAGTGTAACAATTAGGTCTGTAGTTGAGATGAAACACGGAGAGGGAACTCCCAGGGAGGCACTAAGATATTTCCTAGGATGATAAAAGTGTTACATATTTTGAATGGAGTAGTGATTACATGGATATACACATTTGTTAAAACTACAGCTGAATTTTACTTAATAAAATTACAAAATAAAAATCTGTTATGTTTAAAGTTTGAATGTTCTGTGCAAAAACAGGTTGAGCTCTCAAAAAATTCCAATAAATATTTAAAATATCCAATAAATAATGAATAAAACAATGCAAAATATTTTTAAAGTTACACCTGATATAAATATTGAATATATGCCACACCTGTGGTGAGGTGGCGCAGTGGCTAAAGCGTTGACCTGAAACACTGAGGTAGTTGGTTCGAAACACTGAGCTTGCCTGGTCAGGGCACATTTGGGAGTTGATGCTTTCTGATCCTCCCTCTTTTTTCTCCCTCCCTCCCTCCCTCTCTCTTTCTTTCATTCTCTCTCCTGTCTCTCTAAAAATTAATAAATAAAATTTAAAAATATATATATTAAATATAGATACTGAATATTAAAATTTTATTGTACTTTAGTGAGTTTCACATATCTAATTTTATAAGAGAAAAACAATGGTTCTCTGAATTTAATGGGTCTATTTCTTGAAAGGTTAGTAACTCCTCCTATCTACCACTGAGGTCTATATACAATGTTCATGTTTTCTTCCTTTGACAGAATAAATGGCTCTTTTTAGAATAATACTAATACAAAGATATATGAATGCTAGGTTTTGGTTTCCTCTTAAGCTTTGCAATAAGCACAAATAATTAAAATTAAATATATTCCATAATTATATGCTGGCATAATTCTTATGACAGCAATGCAAAGTGCAAATATAAAAATGCCTTTTGTTCATAACTCATATCACCAAAGAAAAACTCCATCCACTATATTCAGCTGAGCTAGCAATGGAAAACCACAGCTCTGGAGATCAATGACAACTATTGACAGGTCTTGCATATCTTTATTTCTCACCAACCTCAAAAAAAAAAAAAAAAAGAAAAAATTTTAAGAATGAAAAGAAAATGCACAAATTACCTCTATAGATGGTTACAAAAATTACAAAGCTATATCGTTTTAAAAATCACAATGTATCTTTGTCTCCACTATACATTTTCAAATAAGTTTTATTAACAGCATCCAACTCACTAGAAAAGGTGAAAATTGAAAACACAGATAATCCCTCCAAGCCACAAAGCAATGAGGATATCAGTCTCATATGATTTGGGTAAAGGAATAGGATAAAGGGACCCTGTAGGTTTGAGACTGTGTAGCTCCGGGAGACCCTAGATTATGGGTAACTGTTCGGCTACCTCCCTTCTTTGCCTTATGCAATAGCATAATTATGCAACTACCTTAGGGATTAATCTACATAAGTGGTGCTCTCTGAAATAATTTATGAGACATTATGTATCAGCATAAATCCATATGACCTCAGAGTTTCTAGATACATGTGAAATAATAGTTAAACCAGGAACTATCATCAGCTTCTATCGGCATACTATTGGGTTTAACATTCTTCAAATTGAAGCCTTAAGATAAAATTACAGGTTCAATTTCTCCATTAGAAAATAAGAAGCTTCCCTAACTAAAATCTGACATTTTGCTCTACAATTCACTGCTCAGTGGTCACAGAAAAGGCTCTTTATTTTTCCTCTTAGATGACCAAGTCAAATGAATATGAATATGAGGTACCTCACTAAAGCAGCTATTGTAAAATTGTACTTGGATGTTAGTCATTATCTTTTAAACCTGGCATAGTCATCGTGTTATACAGGCATTGTCTAATTCTCATATAGAATGTCTTGTTTTATCTTCCCAACTGTGAGAAACAGCCAGTCATCATAAGTTTTACTTTTTTTAGAGTGGCACGGATAAAGGATCTGAGACTCCAGGAGGTTAAGTTCTAAAATCACTTAGTTCCGACATGCCAAAGATAAAAAATGTGACCCCAAGTCCTCCCTTTCCAAACCCAGTGTTCTTTTATGATCCCTGGTTTTTCTGAGCAGGAAATGTCAATTCAGAAATGAAAGAGAGTAGCAGACTAGGAACATCACAATTAGATGTTTTCTTTAGCATTTCTATTCTAAAGACTAAAGAAATTAAATAATAAATAAGTCTGAACTGGGAAGTGCTGAGATACCCATATATACCAAGTATGAGAAAATACTGACCAATCAAAAAGCAAACAAAAGACTTACTTAAAAACCCTTTCCAGAGAGAAAAGTATCTAAATATGTTATAGCAGAAAAGACAGAACTCGAGGGGGATAGAAAGGACTAGAGAGACTTCTTACTGGCCCAAAGCATTCCAAGTTAGTATCAAAACTGGAACTAGAACCAAGACTTCTGACTTCTACTTCAACCTTCTTTAATCTTAGCATGCAAAGTACTTTCTGCCATGAAGCAGTTCCATTGCAGGCCACAATTACATCTCAGTTGTCATTGTGTAGCAATTGATGTGATGAGACTTGACTCTCAGTGTCTCTGAGCAACTGCAATTTCATTAGAATCATTTGAATTGCTTGGTCTATTAGAATTTGAATTTCTGGGTGGGACCCTGACACCTAAATTTGTGACAAGAAAATCCTACCCTAAGTTTCTTATAAACAATAGAGTATGGAAACAGTGTTCTGTTGGATTTAATTTTTAAAACAGAATCAAAACTTTGTCTATCCATTTCTTTAAAGAAACATTCTTTTGCCCTTCTGATGATCATTTCTTAACTTCAAACTCTTAGATGCCTCTTGGAGGCTCATTCCAAGATGACTGATGAGAAACAGCACTAAGCACAGGGTGGGGCAGGGTGGGTGGGAGGGAGCTGTTGAGAACTCTTAGCTGGGAATAAGAAATTAGAAATACCACTAGGGCCCACTTTCAATCCTTTATCGATGTGGTTCTGATACTCACTGGCCATTTCCCCAGACAATTATAAAGCACTTCTCTTGCATAAGAATAGGAAAGTCTATAACAGTTCTACCATCGCTGTGAATTGAATGTTATCAGTCATACATGTGCAGTTCATCCAGAGCACTTCTAAGAGCTGAACTAGACATGGTAAAGCAAATAGATTGGATATTGGGACTGGATTGTTTGGGTTTGGCTTCTGAACCAACCAGCTGTGTGTTCTGGGGAGGATAAATTCAATTCTGGACTTCAAGTTCCCTCATTTAAAAAATAAAGACTAGATTAGTGTCTCAAACTTTCTGACACTCTAGGAAAATACATTTATTATATCAATCACACACACACATAGATACTGAAAACAGGTTTCATGAAACAACACCTAACTTGGTATGATAAACTCTGATACTTTCTATTCTGTTCTACACTTTTAACAAATGTAGGTAGTAACCGCATAAGTTAATTTCATGGCCTACAAATGAGTCATGAATGTCTTAATGTTTAAAAAACATTAGATGTTATATAGGTTTTCATTGAATTTTAAAGTAGAAAATGCACCAGACACATTTCTTAATTCTTCCTTATACTTTTAAAAATTCTCTCTTGGTAGGATTATACTAATGTATATGCAGTAGATGCTGAAAAAATATAAAATTACAGATTAAATGAGTGAAATGAACTAGTCTATTACATTTGTAACAAGAAAATTTCACCCCAAGTTTCTTATGAACAGTCAAGTTTGGGAATACTACATTACTTACAAATTAAATGTGTAAAATTAAGTAATCTCTCAGAATTCAAATTTTCCATATTTTCAATTAGCAAACACTTAAACCTAGTTTTATAATCAGTTATAAAGACAATCTTAAGAGTTCCTACCCGCAAACATTTTACTTGTTAGCTTTCTGTTTCTACTTCCCCAGACACATCTGAACGGAGGCAGACACAGTGATGTGGGCAGGAGAGAGAGTGCTGACCAGAAGCCAGTCTCTCCTCCCAAGCACATACTTAGTGGCTGACATCATCGCCAATGGCCGGCACTACAGATGGAAAAGTAACTAGATTCAAGTCAGGAAATTTCATCTTTATCAGATAAAGACAAGAAAGACTTTAGCAGAGAAATTCACACCTGTTGTGCAGAGGAACTAGCAATCAAGAGCCAAAAACTGCCATCATCCCTCAGAAAATAACTTTTGATGGACCAGTGAAATAGAATGAGGGTCAAAGACTGAACTTCCACTAATGATTTTTCTGTGATGTTGTTTTATTCTGCAGCAAGTCAAAAAAAAAAAAAAAAGATGAAAAGAAAGTGTCCTAACACCTCCTGGTTTCCAGGTGGGAACTCACTTGGACTCGGGCTACCAGGAGGGCTCACCCACCACCTGGCTGTCACCAGCCCAACCCCCATGGCAACTGCCAAAGCCCAGTTCAGTTTTTCCCAAAGCCCAGTTCAGTTTTTCCAAAGCCCAGTTCAGTTTTTTGGGCAGAGCAAAAAAGCAGCTGCCCAGTGACCAGCCGGGCTCAGCCAGGGGGTGGAAAGCGAACACTCCCTGGTTCGTGATTTCAGCCCTACCTGGACTGAGCCTGGGAGGCTGACTGGGGCGCCCTTCCTGTTCACCACCTCTAACTTCTCTCTCTCTTTCATCACTCATCCTTTCTTGTGTTCCTTTCCTTTATGTTTCCTTTTCTGTGTCCAACTTGCTCCTTCCCTTTTTCTCAACTTACTTTTATTTTACCTGTATCTTAGCTTTCTAAAAGAATAAGTTATTTAATTAGAATTTAGCCTTCGCTTCCTTCCTGCCAGATTATGTCGATTGCTCTTGGTTCTCACTGCATTAGACTTTGCTTGACAAGCCAGGCTGGTGTTATCAGAGCTGTTTTAGTCGTTACAGAGACATGTCCTACTTTGCATATTGTTACAAAAATTTCTGTACATTTGCAAGAGGCCCTGCCTGCATGATATGTTATCTAAGATACAGCTACTTTAGTCATGCAGCAACTTAAATTTGTGTTCATATAGTTGATTAAAGCCAGAAGACATTTCAAAGATCATCAACTCCAATCCCTTAATTTTACAGATAAGAAAATGAGGTCCAGAGAATTCAAGTGACTTGTTCCAGATCTTAGTCTAATGGTCAGTATGGTTGGAGTCAAATATTTGAGGCAGAAAAACTATAGAAGTATGGGAAATTGTACGCACACTATAATTACTTGAAAAGTCAATTTTGGTCTTTGGGTGTTAAACATGGGGGAAAAAAAGTCCAGCAAATATGTTAATTGTGTAACATAACCTGCTTAAATCATGGAGGCGTGTGTGTGTGTGTGTGTGTGTGTGTGTGTGTGTGTGTGTGTGTGTGTGTGATTCAATTTCCAGTGTGTTTGAGCTGGATAATGAACTGTTTTCTAGACAGGTTCCTACAGGAGGAAAATGTGTATGATGAGTCTCACACAGTCAGCATTCTGAAAAGATCTAAAGCCATGTTACCGATACAGAGAACTTGAATTACTGTTGAGAATGGTAGTATTGCCTGAAATGAAAACTGGGGCTAGCCACTCTGAGGAGAAATGAATGAAAAGTTGAGTAGGGTCTGAGTGGGAGAATATTTATTTGTTTGTTTGTTTATTTATTTGTGGGAGTGAGGGCTTTAAAAGATAAGCACCTGGAAATCTGGATGCATGACTATGTCAGAGGAAGCACAGCCGGCATAGGAAGAGCTCCCAGTGCTTCTTGAAGGGAGCATCAGTTAATTGCACCATGCTTTTGGGGCAATCCAAGGGCTGGGAAGTGCTTGGGAAGCTCAGTCAGCATTTACTATAGATATACACTGGATAGTATCTTGGACTATTAAATCTCTTTCTAAATATGATGCAAAAGGAAAGCCGAGACTCACATCACAGGCCTATTCTAGCGTATGGATATCCTGGGTTTGACTTACAGCCAGGGAACACAAGAGAAGGCACCATCTGCTTCTTCCCCCTTCCCTCTTCCTGCCTCTCTCTTTTCCCCTCCTGAAGACAGTGGCTCTGGTTGGTTTGAATGTTTGCCCTGGGCACTGAAAATAAGTTGGTTGATTTGAGCATTACCCCAGATGGGGGTTGCCAGGTGGATCCTGATCAGGGTGCATGCATGCAGGAGTCTGTCTCTTTCTTTCCCTTCCTCTCACTTAAGAAAAACAAAAACATAACACTCTCATAAATCCCATAGGTTTGGGGGCATTTCCAATTATATATTCTCCTTGTAGAGAATATTTGTTTCCTACACTGCATTTACAAAATGCAAAATAATTATGAATATTAAATAGGGGGAAATACAATAAAAGGATTAAATCTGAGAAGTTTCCACTTCATTAGTCAAATTTGGAAATATATCTTTTGCCAAGAAATCTTCCATTTCCTGCCATAGAAGCCCATGTAGTAGCCTCTTATTCTTATCTTTTGTTCTTTTTCTAATTCCTTAAAATACATATTTGGTTTCTTTGGTAGAAGAGATAGAATTTAACTTTGGTAGAATTTGAAATTCCTGGAAAAATTTAAGAAATAGCCCCTGAATTCCTTTATCCAGATTCACCACGAATTTGCACGTTGCCCCATTGCCTTCCCTCTCTCCCCGTCCCTCGCTCCCTCTGTCCTTATTTGACTTGCTCACTCCCTTATTCTCTGAGCCACTTGAGAGCGGTCTGAGGGTACTGCATGTCTTTACCCCTGAGAACTGTGTAGTTCCTAAGTTCCTAACAAGAACATTCTCTTACAAAGCCACCTTCCCATTGTGAAAAACAGAAAATTGAACATTGATGCAATACACTTGTGTCATCATCCCCCTTCTTTCAGAAGGGAAGACACTAAAGGCCAGACACTTTGTTCTAAGTACAGCGTTCACTGTTTGCCACAGAGTTTTGGGGTTAAGTATTCTCATAGTACTATTTTGTAATAAAGTAAAGGGAACCAAGTAGGCAGATACCGTTTATTACCTGCTGATGCATTCGTTGTTTCATAGTTTATTAAAAAGCCTTCATATGCAAGGTCAGAGTCAGCCACAAACACAAGCTTTAATGAATTGGTTCTGCTGGTAAGAGAGGGTGGGACCGATTTTCCACAGTATCTATTTGAAACCAAGAAAGAAAATAGGCTTCAAATCTTTCAGTACATTTGAAATGACATACCAAAACCAGGACATGTAAGAAAATAAGTAGTATCCCCTATTATCCTAAAAAATATAAATACCTTTTAGGCACAAACATTTGCAAAATTGCAAAGACCTTTCTATTCATGATTACTTCCCTGAAACAGTTTTATATATGTACCTACCTTTATGACTTGTCATGTACAAGTTTAATAAAATAGAAATTACAAGCCATATAGCTAGGTTGCCATATAGCATATTATTGAACTTATTTACAGAAATATAATAAACCTTCACAACAAAAGGAAACCATATATCATAAATGCATGGAGCAAGATTTGAGTCAGCTCTATCATTTAGAGCCATTGTGACTTGGAGCAGATCACGCAACCTCTATGCCTCAGTTATCCCATCCATGAACTGAGGATGAGAATAGTACCTACTCCATAGAGCTGCTTTGAGAATTTTATGAGTTAATATACTATATGTAAAGGACTTAGAACAGTGCCTGGAATAGTAAGCCCTCTACAGGTGGAACCTTTAAATAGCTAGTCTATGTAGAGGTAAGACTTTGATCACTAAACCATGTTAAGTTCTTTACTCAATAAAAGCAACTTTATCCAGAAAATCTGTTTAAGGGATTCTAAAAGTAGAGTTGTGATTAATGACATGCCACAAGCATTTTTCTAAAGAAACACCAGTAAGGAAAAAAGACTAGAAAATAAAAATCCAAAATCAAAGTACACTTGGTAAAATTAACCAAATGCAATGACAGAGGAAAACAACAGAAACCAAAAATAATAGAAAATGTTGAATATGGGAAGTGAATTAATTAATTTCTGGATAGAAAAAAATGGTGTATAATACAAATCAGCATTTAAATCAATTTGATATCTTAATCAAAATAAAGGCAGAAAAATTAATTAATATTTTAAATGTCTCTGTATGCCATTATCTACCAAATTGGGCAAGATCATTACAGTAGTTTAATGGCATTCAACAACTACGTATTTTTCAATGACTAAGTCAAGTACCATAAAAAAAAATCATTTCAAAAATAAAAGATTAAGACAAATAAGAGCAAAAGGTAAAGAGGAAGACTAAAAAGGAAAATACATTTCTTTAAGAAAATAATGGGCCTGGCCAGTTCATTCAGTGTAGAGTGTCAGCCTGACATATGGAAGTCCTGTCCTGGGTTCGATTCCTGGTCAGAGCACACAGGAAAGGCAACCATCGGCTTCTACCCCCTTCTCCTCCCACAGCCATGGCTTGGTTGATTTGAGTACATTGGCCTCGGGCACTGAGTGGCTCCATGAAGCCTCCACGTCAGATGCTAAAAATAGCTTGGTTGCGAGCATGGCCCCAGATGGGCAGAGCATCAGCCCAGTTACCAGGCAGATCCTGGCTGGGGCGCATGTGGGAGTCTGTCACTCTATTTCCCCTCCTCTCATTTAAAAACTTTTTAAAAAGAAAATAATGGATAAGAGGAAAATGTTTAAAGATAGATGAAAAAATGAAATACAAGAAAAGTAATTTTAAAAAATATCAGGAGATTTTTATTTCTAAAAGATGTAATAACAGGCTGGATGTAACTTTCTACCTGAAACAATTAAAATATATAGAATAATGGCTTTCAAGACACTAAATATCAATCAGCAAAGGTAAACAAATGACTTTAGGAGCAAAACTGGACATAATCAAATTGTCTCCAAGTAACTTAGCTACATCCCAAAACAAAGTGTAAGAATACTTATAGGAATACAATAATGTCCAGTACACAAAAACACAAAATTGAAAACGTCTGGCAACCTACTAAATATTACCAAACATAAAAAGAAAGGGGAAAGTGTAACCCATAATAGGAAGAAAGACTGACTAACCAACACATGTAAGAAATGGCACAGATGACTAAATTAGCAGTCAGACTTTAAAATAGTTATAACTGAATCCCACAAATTTAGGAAGCTAGAGGAAAAAATTAATGTGCAAAGTAGAAACATGAAAGATAATGAAAGATGGCCCAAATTAAAGTTCTAGAGATGAAACCTACAATACCTAACATCAAAAATACACGTGGTAGGGTTAACAGCAGAACAGACATCATAGAAGAACAGATTAGGACACTTCAATACATAACAATAGAAACTTTCCAAAGTGAAACACTGAGAATGACTCAAAATTAAAAAAAAAAACAAGAGTATCAGTGAGTTGTGGGACAATATCAAATGGCCTAAAGTACAAGTAGTCCAAGTCTTCAAAAGAAAAAGAAGACAGACTTTCAAGTATTTCAAGAGTTAATGAACAAAAATGTTTCACATTTGATAAAATTATAAGCTCTTGGATCCAAAAAGCTTAATAAAAGCATCATGCTGACTAAGAAAAGCCAGTTTAAAAAAAATAGTTTATACAGTGTGATTCCAACTTCAGAATATACAAACTAAAACAGTGATAGAAAGCAGGCTAGTGGTCTCCTGGGAATAAGGAGAAAGAAGGGCTTGGGAATAATGGATGTGTGCATTATCTTGATTTAGTGATGCCTTTATGGGTACACACATATATCAAAACTTAATTATGAAAGACCAAGGTTACAGAGTAGTGATGTAGAAATGGTAGTCGAGAAGCATGTTAATCTCATCTAGTTTTCATAATACAACATGGTGGATTTTTAATTCTTCACTGAAGCAAAAAAAATTTTGTGTGAAAACAAAACAAAACGAAATTATCTCACCTCCCAAGAGATGTCCCAGAGCCTGTGTCATAAATGTCCAGATAGTCATTTGTGCAATTGTAATGAAACTCCAGATTAAATCTCATGAATATCAAATTTATCAGGTAGCCAGGTTGGACTAATATATGCCAGGTACAGTTGATACCATGGGGGTAGATATTTGGGTGACCGGGACTTTGAATAATTCCTGTTGGCTCTGTAAGAACTTTTCCACATGCTGTTGAAATAAAAATAATTGTTGAAACAAGTAAACAACAAGCTACCTGAAATTTAAAATAAAATAATCTGATGATCACCTGTTAATAGCTAAAAAAAAAATGTTTTCCTTATCTGCTACTTCAGATAACTTGGTTTTTATCTAATTAATAGACATCAATTGACTATTGATATGCACTGATTAAGAAATACATATTTTGCCTTTGAGTGTGCTTAAAATTTTACAGCATAGATGAGTAGGCATCTACAGTATAAAATTTTATAATAATTTATTTCCATTGTTTACTTATTCTGAATCAAGCCCAAGAGGCAAAGCAGAAGAAGCTATCACTTACCCAAATCTGCAGTACTGAACTTCGCCATGAAACCATGATTTTCAGTAGAAGAACTTTTCACAAATATGACATAAAGAAAATTGTACACGGATGTTATAAATGAAGGTATGTCTGTGCCACAATATTTTTTATTTTCAGTAGAACCCAAAATGGAACTGCTACCAATCTAAGATTAAAAAGATATATTCAAATTTATTATAAGATATTTATTTTTAAAAACTGCTTTAAGAATAATTATTTCTGAAATGTTTTTACAGAGGGTCCTTGGGTTATGGCACAGTTTCATTCCTATGACAGTAATGCAACCCGAATTTTGGTGTAAGTCAAAACACACCCTAGCCCAGGCTTAGCCAACATACGGCCCATGGGCCAGATCCAGCACGCGTAATGAGTTTATGCGGCCCGCAATTAAATTTTTAATATTCTCCAGTACTTTAAAATTGCAGTTACTCAGAAGCGGAAGCGCTTTGATTGTTGGAAATTGAGATATTTAAGAAGAGTGATACACAGAAAAGAATTCCACGTGTGACTAATCTAGGGTTAACTTTCAATAATTGATCGAATAGATTTGCAATACTTATTTTTTTAAAAAATTCCATTATAAAGATTTACAACTTTTGTACTCAATATGAACTGTTTGATATTTAGTGGTGATGTGACACCCACATTCATTTAGGCGGAGTTTGCCAGTGCACACTCAAGGTCAAACAATTCATTATTTTTGTGGTCAAGTGTGCTGAATCAAGTGGCATTGAAGCATAGACAGTAGCTGCAGTTGATAACTGAAAATGTGTCCAGGCTGTTTGTAAAATGAAATAATTGTTTTATTTGCAATATAACTCCTTCAAGCTCATTCTATTAATTAAATATTGTTTTAATTGATTGCGATACAGTTTGGATATTTATACGGTATGTAATCATATTTTTATTAAAATAATATTGTATATTAAAATATTTTCACTCACATTTATTCATAAACAAATTACATAATAAAATTTTGCTTACTTAAATGAATCATTTTTTAATTTTAATCTTTCGTCCGGCCTGTGAAAAAAGTTTTCTTTCTAATCTGTCCCTGGGGCAAAAACTGTTGGCCATGCCTGCCCTAGAATAACACAAACGGAACACTTGCGCTTTTAACAGTCCAAAATGGGATAGGTAAGCGTACTGGGGAACGCCAACCCCCTCACTCATATGCCACATTACTGCATATTTTTCCTCTGCATGCAACCAAACTAGTTCGCCCATGTGGTCCATAACTACGATGCTAACAGCTTACGCAGAAACATTCACGTCTCAATTTTTTAAAGTTTTTATGGGAGGGAGTGAGCATCCTAAACTCAAAACGTATGTTGAGACTGTCATAACTCGAGGATCCCCTGTATTAGTATAGTAAAAGTCCATTTCAGAATATTTTTCTCCCTTAAGCAACTTTATGCCCATTAGCAATCATTCTCCTCAAACCAGCTTTAGGCAGCCACTAATTCATTTTCTATCTCTACAGATTGTCTATTCTGCATTTCAAATAAATGGAGTCATACAGCATATAGCCTTTTGTGACTAGCTTATTTCACTTAGCATGTTTTCAAAGTTATACGTCTGTTGTTTTTTTTTTTTTTTGAGTAAGGGAAAAGGAGGTAGAGACAGACTCCCGCATGTGCCCGACTGGGATCCACCCTGCAAGCCCACTAGGGGGCAATGCTCTGCCCCATATGGGGCCCTTGCTCCGTTGTAAACAAAGCCATTGTTTTCTGCACCTGAGGAGGAGGCTATTGAGCCATCCTCAGTGCCTGGGGCCAACTTGCTCTAATCAAGCCTTGGCTGCAGGAGGGGAGGAAAAAAGAGAGAGAGAAGTGAGAGGGGGAAGAGTGGAGAAGCAGATGGGCACTTTTCCTATGTGCCCTGACTGGGAATTGAACCCCGGACATCCACACACTGGACCTACATTCTACCACTGAGCCAACCAGCAAGGGCACTTTATTCTTTTTTTAATGCTATATAATATGCCATTGTGTAGATAAAGCATATTTCATTAATTCATTCATTAGTTGATGGACAATTAGATCGTCATACTATTTTGCTATTATAAATGATTATTGTAGTCATTTTTATACAAATTTTTGTGTAGATACATATTTTATTTTCTTTGGATATATACCTAGAAGTGAAATTGCTGGATCAAATAACTTTATGTTTAACTTTTTGAGGAACTGCCAACTTTTTCCAAAGGGGCTGTACCATTTTAAATGCTCACCAGCAGTGTACAAGTATTGAGATGTTCCACTTTCTCCAAATCCTTGTCAGCACTTGTGATCATGTGACTTCTTGACTACAGCCATCCTAGTGGGTGTGAAGCACCACCTCATACGGTTTGCCTTGCATTTCCCTAATGATCAGTGATGTTGAGCATCTTTTCATATACTTATTAGCCATTTGTATATTTTCTTTGAAGAAATATTTATTATTTGTTGCACACTTTAAAAAATTAGATTATTTTTCATTTTAATGAAGTCTGACTTTTCTACTTTTCTCTCTTGTTGTTTGTATTTTTTGTATTATATCTAAGAAGGCGTTGTCTAACCCAAGGCCACAAATACTCCTATGTTTTCTTCTAGGAGTTCAGAGTTTTAGCTCACACATTTAGTTCTATGATTTATTTTGAGTTAATTTTTGTGAATAGTGTAGAAAGGGGTTCAGTTTTATAATTCTGTGGGTAGATATCCAGCACCATATGTGTAAAACCTATTTTTTTTTTTCTCGTTAGAATGCTTTGGCACTTTTTTAAAAAATTAATTGACCATGAAGGTATAAATTTATTTTGGGATTTTCAATTCTATTGTGTTGTTTGGTATTTTTATCCTTACTCGAGCAATATACGTCTTGATTACTGTAGCTTTGCTCTAAGTTTTGAAGTCAGCAAGCGTGTCTTCCGACTTTGTTCTTTTTTTTCAAGAATGCTTTGGTTATTCTGGTTCCCTTGCATTTTCCTATATATTTGGCAATCAGCTTGTGAACTTTTGTGAAAGAGCCAGCTGGGATTTTGATAAAAATTGAACTGAATCTTAAGAGAAATTTGGGAGGTATTGCCATCTTAACAACATTAAGTCTTCTATTCCATGAACATGAGATGTTTTTCCATTTATTGAAATGTTTTTCCATTTACTTAGGTCTTTAAATATTCTTCAATGATGGTTTATAGTTTTTAGAATAGAAGTATTACACATCTTTTAAAAGATGTATTCCTCAAGGCCCTGGCTGGTTGGCTCAACAGTAGAGTGTCGGCCCAGCATGTAGAAGTTCCGGGTTCTATTCCCAGCCAGGGCACACAGAAGAAGCGCCCATCTGCTTCTCTCCCCTCCCCCCTCTTTTTTCTCTCTGTCTCTCTCTTCCCCTTATGCAGCCAAGGCTCCATTGGAGAAAAGTTGGTCCGGGCACTGAGGATGGCTCCATGGCCTCCACATCATGTGCTAGAATACCTCCAATTGCAGTGAAGCAGTGCCCCAGAGGGGTCGTGCATTGCCCCCTGGGGGGCATGCTGGGTGCATCCTGGTGGGGTGCATGCAAGAATCTATCTGTCTGCCTCCACACCCCCTGACCCCACTTCTCACTTAGGAAAAATCCAAAAAAAAAATAGATGTATTCTTTAATATTTATTCTTTTTATGCTATTATAAATAGAATTGTTTCATTGATTTTATTTTCCAATTGTTCATTGCAAGTATAAATTATTGTCTTAGTTTGATCCCTGTATACTGCAACTTGCTGACTTTATTTACTAGTTCTAATAGTTTGTGTATGTGCATATACTCCTTATAATTTTTCTAGATACAAGATTATGTTATTTGTGAATAGAGGTAGTTTAAATCCTTCTTTTTTATTCTGGGTGCACTTTATATCCTTTTCTTGCTTAATGGCCCTATCTAGAATTTTCAGTATAATGTTGAATAGAAGTTGTGAGGATAAGATATCTTTGTCTTTTTACTGACTATAGGGGCAAAACATTTGGTGTTCCATCATTAAACATGATGTTAACTGTGGGGTTGTTTTGTTTTTATTTATTTGTTTGTTTGTCTGTTTTTACAGATGTCCTTTATCAGATTAAAGAAGTCGCTCACTATTCTTAATTTGTTGAGTGTTTTTATCATAATAAAGTATTGGACTTTGTCAAGTCCCTTTTTAGCATCTGTTGAGGTAACTGTGTATGAGGTGTGTGTGTTTTATTTCATTTTACATTTAATGATTTTTGGATAAATACCCATCTTGCATTTCTGAGATAAACCCCACTTGGTCATGGCATATAATTCTTTCATATCCTGCTGGATTCAGTTAGCTAGTATTTTGCTGAGGATTTTTACATCTATATTCACAAGAAATAGCAGTCTGTACAAACTAGTTTTGTTTCATGGAATTAATTTGAAGATAAAATAACATAATATTTAATACTATCCAACCAAATATAAATATTCAAAGATGTTTTACTCTTACTTCAATATAATCTGTATCACAGTGGGCAGAACTTCCAATTCCAAACCCAGTGAAGTTGAGAAGAACTACTTGGCTTTGGGGTTGGTGGACAGTCCACCTGCAGATCCTTTCTCCTGGATACACGTTAGGATAAAAGGGTGAGCGAATGACCCCTTCTCCAGTTAATACACCTCCGCAAGCTGTAAATATACAAATGAGAGTAGTGTTTGCCCAGAGAGAAATGATCCTTGCCCTCAATTCTATTGCAAATTCTAATTAAGTGCACGGATATAATGGGATGTGACATTACTATTAGATTTTTTTCTCTTGCTGCTTGAGGACATAAAATGACAAAATTATTTCAAGAAATTAAAATATTACAATCAGGGAAATTATACATTTAAAAATTAAGGTGTAAGTTTTCTTACCCACTTGATAAACAGCTCTGAAGGCAGCTCTTACAACAGAAGCATCCATTATAAACCTGACCCAGATACTGTTAGTAATGGATTTAATGTGAGAGAGGGTTTCATTGCCACAGACTTTTCCAAGTAACATATCATTATCTAAAACCTAAACAGAAAAATAAAATAGATCTATAATTCTAATCAACAAAATTACCTTGGCAAGGGTGGTATTCATTGGAGATGAGAAATTGCAGGTTAAAATGAGTTGTAATCTAATTTGGGTTACATATTTATATTTGAAAGTAGTGGGTCATTTTTTTTGGCACAATAGACTAACACTAAAATTAATGACAAAATCTTAAGCCAAAAATATTCAAAAGCAAAAATGTTTTCCTAATAATTTACACAATGTCAAAGAGAAAAAGAATGTATAACTTTGGACTATTTAGAAAACAACAAAATATGAGAAAACAGCATATCAAAATATGTTTTAGCCACATCTGTAATCAAGTCAGTCATAGATTAAACTGCTTTCATTTTTGAAAGAAAAACAGAGAATTACATGAGAATAGAGAAGGAGACTTTAAGGAGTCCACTTAAAAATTTAAAAAGTATTGAAATGAAAAATAATAAAGTAAAAATTAAATCAAAATCTAATAAATAAAATACAAAGCAAAAATATTTCCTGAATATATTCAAGAACTGTTTTTCAAGGAAGGTTCGGATATGAGAATATAAAAGATAGATATTTGGCAATAAAAATAAAAGAAAGTAAAGAAAATAAGCACAAATATACAAAATTTAAAATGACAAAGGTGATATAAATGCACAGATACTAATGAATTTGTTTAGTAAGATAATCTATGTATAATTCTACAATATGTTGCTGAATATTTAAAATGGTTATTTCTAGAAAAAATATAAATAACAAATTATCTCAAGGAGAAGGTAAATAACTAAAATTATCTCAAGGAGATGGAAAATAAAATTTGAATAGACAGCAAGCCATAGATAAAATTTCAAACACTATCACAGAAGATGCCTTACTTGTTAAATTATTTTAAACTTTTAAGGAACAGATAATTCCCATATATAATTTATTCTAAGACACCCTCGAACATGGGACAATTTCCCACTAATTTTCTCAGAACCATCTTACCAAATCCCACAATAAATACAAATGAAAACTATAGGTTGACCTCACCTATTAATATAGACACAAAAATCCTAAACCCAGTTTTAGAAAAATGAGTTCACTCCATTGTTAGGCTTACATACCAAATCAAATATAAGAATAAATATAATGCAACATTGTCTGCAATGACAAATTATAAATTAAGCTCATCAATAGTTTCAAAGATAAATCATATATCTACATAGATGTCAAGAAATGTGTTAGCATTCTTATTTATTAGAAACAAAAGTGTCAGAAAATTAGGAGCAAAAGAAAATATGTTGCATATAATAAAGACCAATTGTTTTCATCAATAATCAATATCTTATAGTGTAGCAGCCATGTGCACCATCCATGAAGTCATATAGGCCTGGGTTAATTTCCACCTCTGTCACAAAACTCCTCACTTAATAACTGAACAAGTTACCAAGACTAAGCCTAGATCAAAGAGTTGTTGAAGCAAACAGATAAAACAAAATGTGAATTCCATAGTAAAATTCCTACTAGTAGAAAATGTGAACTATTAGAACTCTAAAAATTATTCCATAAATATACGCGATACTCCATATAGGATTATTTTAGAAGATCTAGCCATCTAAATGTTAACTTATCCCTCAAAAAGAATTATCAAGGCATCAATAAATGCCAGTGCCTATTTCTGGGGATAACACTGTGAAGAGTGTTCCCAAGAAACTTAAGACAAGCAAGCCCATTTTATTAAAAGCATGAATGTCATCTTTGGAAAAGTGCAGGGTACTATAGTATTACTTCACAATGGTTCTTGGTTAGGCATTTTGGAAATCTGTGAAAGTATTTGCTGGTTTTGTTTTAGTTATTAACACAAGAGTAAAGGAGCACTATTGGCATTTAGTTCCTGGAGATCAAAGATACTAAATATCCTGAAATGTGAGAGACACTGGCACACACAAGAATTCTCCTAAGTCTTGTGTGACATTCATATAAGTGACAGTTCTGTTAGTAAGTATAAAATTTAGCTGTCTCATACAGACTAAACACAATGTATTTTTGCCCAACTGTATAAATAACTTTGGACTATTTAGAAAACAACTGAATTTTCATACTGAATTTTCCAGGATTATAAATAGAGTGTAAATTGAAAGAAGTTATTTTTTATTTTCCTCCTGGCCATCTGCCAAGAGTTTAGTAACCACTTCAGAAAATTTGCCACCAACCTAACTGGTCTGGCCAGGTCAGCCTGTGTTTGTACTATGGCGTTCATAGTGACTTGTGGCAAACATTTTACTATTTTCACTTTGTCTTCAGGTGCACCTTGCCTAGGCTTTTAACTTACTACAAAATAAGTGTATTTTTTACTTATTTCTCCTAAATTTTGTATTTATAACTTTAAATCTTTTATATCAATGGGTATATTGAGGTTATATCATCTATGGATTTCATTTCAGAATGGTGAAAGATTGATATAAAAAGGTCTTAATGTGTAGGGAACCTTGACTTAACCAAAAACTTTGAACTCAAACAAGGGATTATGGAATACTTCTCTGTGGAAATAACCTTTAGATTGAGATTTAGAGAATTATTCAGGCCTGGGAAACAGGCCCTCAGGGGAAGATTTTGAAAGGATGATACCCAAAGCTGGTGGGGATCTGGTAACACAGTTACTCTCATCTGTAACTGATGGAAGTACACATTTCTGGAAAATATTTGACAGTATGTATCAAGAGTCTTCAAAATGTTCCTCATTTTGGAACTCTAACACACTACCATAAGGAAATCATCCAAAATGCAGGCAAAGACACACAAGGATTCACATCAAAGTATGTTCCATAATAACGAGAATTGAAAACATTCCACATGTCCGATAATAGGAGGGTAATTAAATAGATTATGGTACAGCCATAGGATAGAGTCTTAAAAACAACATGCTTCTCCCCTGACTCACACCACCAGTTCCTTTCTATGAGCTGTAACACAAATTTTTTGCCTACTGTCATAAAATTATGCTAAATATCTCTCTAACCAAACAGCAAATTTCTGGAAGAAGCAAAATTTCTGTATCTCCTTTAGCACCTAAACACAGAACTTTATAAACAGATGTTTAACAAATACTTATTGATTTATTAATTTTAAGGCAGAGTATGATGGTTCAATTTTGTTAGAGATGCAGACATATGACAATTCTTCAAAAACAGAAAGCATGAAGCACAGAGTAAGATACCTTCCTACTTTCTAATTCTCCCGGGGTTCATTTGCTTCTGCTCAGATTGAGACCTCTCTTTTCTAATCTGCCCATTAGAAGATGAGAAATAGGAAGAAAAACAGCCAAACAGCATCAGAGCCAGCTAAAGTGGGCCATTCCCCTGGGCCTCGCTAATGAAAGTCAAGGGCATAAGCAAGGAGAAAGGCAGCTGCAGCCCAAATGTTGCAGAAGAACTTAGAGTGCTTGAGGGTCCTAAACCTAGAGGCACAATTGATTTTGGCTGTGTTTCTCTCTGTGTGTGAAAATGAAACCTCATTAATTCTGAAAGCCTGTATTCTCTCTGGACCCCAGACATAGCAATATCTTAAACCACAACCTCTTTGAAAAAGACATTCAAACACAATTGACTAAATGTTCTAAAGTGACCTCAAATACTTTAGTAGTACATTTTGCATCCAATATTCTAGGATTTATGAATTTGCAAACCCTTTTCCTCCCTCTACCCCCCCCCCCCAGAAAAAATCCCTTTCCTTTGTGCTTATGCACTGGAATAGACTGCTATTATTTCCCTATTTCCCTATGCTTACTGCCATGCGACTAGCAATGCTTCCCCATGGAGAATAAGGACTTCTCCTTACCACTGACTATGGGTTTGGCCATAGCGCTTGCTTTGCCCAACAGAATGTGAGCAGAAGTGATGTGCAATTTCTGAGTAGAAGCTTTGCAGATCATTGCATCATTCTAAATCTCTTACTTGCCCTTCTCACAAGACCAAGAACCTGAGCCTGAGTCCCAGTGAGTCATGGAACAGGGAACAGATCAACAGAGCTGCTGCTGACTCCAAATCAACATGTTAACATGACCAAAGAATAAGTGTACATTGCTGTAAGCCACAGAAGTTTTTTGTTTGTTACTGTTTTTGATTTGTTGCATTGTTTTTGACTACTTGTTATTGCAGCATCATCTGGAGAAAGATGAACATATTTGAACATGATTTTTCTTAAGAAGTCAGATGAAACCATGCCGTAGTCACTTGCAAGTGTCACACCAAATTCATTCTTTAGAGTGATCACGTAACAAAGATATGACAAGAAGCAAGTAAATTTTCTAGCATTCTGCAGACCAGATCCAGATTTCTCATCGACTGCCTTATTCATCCAGCAACATTGATTGTTTCAGGTTTAGGGACCCAATATATAACCTGTAACTCACAACTTTTAGTCTGTAGAAAGAGCTAAAATTAACTGGGCCCACAGCTTATCTGAAATTTTCAAAGTAAAATCTAGAGCCCAGTCAGTAGTAAGTGTTAATATCTGTAATGAATCAGGTCCCAAAGTCACATCTTAATGCATGTGTAGATTTGTTTTTATCTGCTGTGTACCCAGATTTGTTTTTACATAACAATTTCAAAAACCTACTTTAGTATTAAATTTTCATTCAAAGCATGCCAAATATGCTGATACTTAGACTTAACCCATCCAAGAGCTGAAGATAGAACTCTACCATACAGTAATGTTTACATGGGACTTCTTGTGAAGGGAGCTTCAGATTGAAATGCCCCTTAGATAAAATAAAGATGAACTGGAGACTATCCTTGGGTTAATGTGGGCTCACAGGCAAGGGAATGTAGCCCGACTCGAAATGAGAGAATAGAGGTTAGAGAGAAGAGATGAGAGAAGCTACACAAGGACTCAAAATTATTTCCTTAGGTTATTATCCTTCCTTGTTCATTACTGGGTTTCATGATTTCACAGTTAAAGTTGTAAAGCTTTTTATGCCTTGTGAAACGGTGCCCCTTCTAACATCTCTGTCAATAGCCTTACTTTTTACCATCTGTTTTAAAACTACTTTCTTTTTATAATCAAGAATACTTGCTAAGTTTTACATAAAGGTGTGTTTACATGTTTAATATGTTTGTTTTATACCTCTATCTCCTAACACAGTCCTGGTAGCTAAGTTGTTTGGCAAATATTTAGAGAATCAATAGATATATGAATGATCTTTTTAAATCCTCTGAGCCAACTGGCCAGGGCCCAATGATTCATATATATGTGAATTAATTCATTAAATCCTCACAACAACCATTATTCCTATTTTGATCACAGGAAATGAGGCTCAGAGAAGTTGTTACTTGCTCATGGTTTCATGTCTGGGAGTGGTGGGACTGGGAATTGGAATTTATTGGAACAGTTTCGGTTATACCGTTCTCTGATAAGAACAGTACTGCAATAGTGTAGCTGTGATCGTAGGAGGTGGCTCACCCTCCCTGTGGAGGAAGCTGTTGTGAATTTCCCAGTTTCATTACTGGCTCCCTGGTCACAGGACTATATAACATGAGACTAGGAACAGTGCTTTTCTCAGACAGAAAAAGAATGTAACTAATTTTCAGGGAAATCTGAGTACCTGTCTATTTTATGGTGGTTCTACTGGCTTTAAGGAGCTACATGAACTCTTAATTGTTCTGAAGAGTTATCAGACAAAAAAAAACAAAAACAAAAAAAACCCCAAAGACAAAAAACAAGAAAACAACATGAAAGATTAAACTTTTAAAAGATAATGACAGAGTATTTTGTTGCCACAAAGGGATTAGAGATAACTCATCTATGTTCTCCTTTTGGTTCAGTCGTTTGACAACTGTATAATCTGTAACCTTGGACAGCTCTTCACCTAGATGCTGCCTATCTTGCTTCCATAAGATGCCCTACCTTTTCTTCTGAGCTTTGTGAGGATAAATCAAGGAAATGAATGATTAAAGAACCTTAAAAAATACATTATACAAATGCAGGATTTTCCCAGGTCAAATTTCCACTTTTGCCTTGAACTTACCAGTTCAGAGACAGCTGATGAGACCCTTCCAGTATAGCTTATAATTTAGCATTATTATGAATTTCTAGTCTCAGGTTTCATTTTTGTCATTTGCTATTCCATCACCGATCTCCTGTTTCACCATCCATAAATCTGTTTTTGGCAAATTCTTTCACACTCTCTAGAACAGTTGTTTTCAGACTCTAGCCTGCATCAGAATTATCTGGAAGGTTTGTTAAAAGACAGATGACTGGCCTACCCCTAGAGGTTCTGATCTAGTCTGTCTGAAATAGGGTATAGAATTGCTTTTCTAACTTTTAGGTCATCCAGGTGATCTAGATGCTGTTGGCCCAATGGCCATTTGAAGACCACTGTAATGAACATAGAAACATTGAAAAGCATCATCAAAGGGACACTTAGAGTAAAAGTTACCTCAATGTAGCTCTGAGAACAGCCACTCTGGCCTTCCAGCTCCACATGGGTGAAGTTGACTTGTATTTGTTCTCCCAAGGGCTGCTGTATGATATAGATGCATTGTGTGTCATGAGTGAAAGGTCCAGACAAGTCGGAAGAGAGAAGGCCCTCTGCATCTGTGTAGTTCCCTCCGCAAAGCGGGTCCGCTAAAGAGAAGGCAAAAGAGGGAAATGGTTGTGTGGCTCCATTCCTCTGGTTTACCGGCATTAGATACAATTTTCAGAAACGTATACACATGCACAAGCAGTAATATACCCCCTTCATTCACCCTGTACAGATTTATATACCTTGTCTAATTATAAGATTTCCAGTTTGACATGTGCTTGTGGGAGAACCATATAGCCTAGTGCCTAAAGAAACAGATGTAGAGATGAGCAATCTAACGTCCCGTCTAACACCCTCTTCTACAAATTGTTTTTTAAATATATTTATACTCTTCTTCATTCCAAAAAGATCTGAGGCAGTTTATAAAATACATGTGACAACATAAAATATATAGCCAGAAAAATGAATTCGATTAAAGGAATAATGAATACAGGATAGCCAGAAGTGATCAGGGGAAAGAAAACAGGTGTGGACTAGCGAAATGACAGGTCAGCTGCAGATTCAACCTGAAGCCAAAGGAAATAGAGGAAGGGGACCAGTAAAAATTATTAATTTATTATTAATTTTCTGATACTGATCCTAAATTATGTTTTTCTTTGAATTCCCATCAAGGCACGATGATGTATGTTAAGAACAAAATCTTTTACAGCCCTAAAGTAAATATCATAGAGCATTTCTTTGTTTTATGTTGGCTTGTTGGTCTGTTTTAAGATGTCAGTGCAAATTAAAGGCTTGCTAACTATAAAACCTAACATATTTCAAGATAGACTGCATTTCTCTCATGAACAATATCTCTCACAGCAAAACACTGAATAAATAGCTAGGGAACTGAAGCGTAACTCATTTCACTGTAGGTGCCTCACATATAGTTACCATAATATGGATCCCACAATTTAAAAATAGAGAAATATTATAACATTAACAATAGAGCATGGGAAATATAAAGAAATAAAAACCTGGAACAATAAGGGAAATCTTTATAAATGCATGCTGTTAGAAAGTAAATCATTTGCAGTATCATACTATAAAATAAAACAGCTACACGCATAGCACTGTCCTGCACATTCAGAATAAACTCCCAATTATCAGGTTACTTACAAGGTGATGTTAAATAGGTGATATGGAAACCTTGGTCAGTAACCTGGTTGTCAGAATGAAAATGAAGTCTGGCAAAGGGACCTGTCGTCTGGAGTGGTGGCACAGACAGAGTGCTGCAGAATTTCCCAAGAACAGGATCCTGATTCAAAGGACCATCTCGAATCTAAAACAAAAACAACAACAAAAATGAATCAGTAAGCTCTAATGGTCAGGTTTTAACAAACCAAATGATTTTGTACATTTATTTCAGAAAACCCATCAGTTAAAAGTAATGGCTCTGGCAGGGTTTTTGTTTGTTTGTTTTGTTTTTTTGAGGATTTTTTTCTTCTTTTCCAAGGGAGAGGAAAGGAATAAACAAACTCCTCTATGTGTCCCAACTGTATCTATCCAGCCACCCCGTCTGGGCTAATGATCTGCTGAGCTGGAGCCATTCTCTCAATTAAGCTATTTGTAGTACCTGAGGTGGAGGCTCCACAGAGCCATCCTTGGTGCCCAGGCTGATGCACTTGAACCAATAGAGCCTTGGCTGAGGAAGTGAGGGGGGGGGGAGAAAAGGGGAGGGAAAGGGGTGAAGAAGCAGATGGTCACTTCTCCAGTGTGGCCTGACCAGGAATTGAAACTGGACATCCAAACAGATGAATGGTCTACCACTGAGCCAACCGATCAGGGCCTCTGGCCGGTTTTTCATTCATGTAACTATTAAACACTCGGTTGGGGCTCCCTAAAGGGCAATCTCCTTTCCCATACTTCATACCTTTATCTTCTGTTTAAATTTCAATTCAGATAAGGGGCATACACTTTGAATTTTTCTCATGATGTTTCTAAACTCAATGTTTTCTTTCCTAGGCTCTCTCCCCAGCTATTTGTTTTGAAATTATGAGTCCCTGGTAATCTAGAAGAAGAAAAATTAATTTATGCAAAATAAGTAGGAGAAGGAATGGCGTCAATGTCCATTGATTGACAGCTTGGTCCAGGTGTCTGAAAGGATCAGAGGTGGAAAGGAAGTGAAGTCAGATTAGACACAACAGAAGGAGGATTACTGAAATTTAAAGAGTGCAACTTTAATTATAATAAAGTACCACAACAATGATGATGTGAATTTAGAAATCAAAACCTTTCTTAATTGTGGATTTTTTTATCTATTAAGTAATCATGTTAATAATCTCTATAGTTGTGTTGAAATCACAAATTCTGTTACTGCATAGAACATCAAGACAGCAAAGGAATATATATTTTAATGTGGCCAGTTTTGTCCATTCAAGTTACTTTTATTATTGTTAGCAAAGTTATGAGGCAGCATTACTTTATTCCTGTATTTAACTCATTCCTTGAACTATAGCTTGTTGAGAAATGAGAGGCATTTAAATATTGTCAGAGTGATTGATATTTTCTGTTATATTATATGTGCATCCAAATATGTAAAAGTAAAAAAAATGCTTCTGATTTTAATTTGATGGAATTTATTGAAAATTAATTTCAAGAAATTTCACTTTAATATCAAAATTCAAAAGATTATCTTGATGAAAATTTACAGAGAAAGGTAGATCTTCCTGTCATTCCCAAAGGTTTCAAATTTATTGCAACTGCTAAATTACTAGTCATTTTAACTTGTGGAGACCATGGTTTGACATTCACACCCTCCTATCCCTTATGAATAATTTTGTAGCATTACATTCTCCTCTACAGGTCTTGGAAAAGCATATTGTCCTTTATCACCACTGCAGGGGATACTGAGATCTATGGTGATAGGACAGAAACAAGAAAAGAACTCAGTCTTCTCAATGATCTTTCAGTTTATAGTGGAGAGCACATGTTTTTATATACCTCTATTCATATGGTATCTGAATATAACAGCCTTTTCTTTTTTCATACTTTAATCTTTTACTAATAGTAAGCAAAAGGGACACAGGCTGACTCTGCTCCTCCCAATGACAGTTATTCAGTATAGTCCAGCAAAACTGATCCTTCGTGAATTCATTTCAATGCAATTCCTATTATTTTTTTTCATGGAACACTATGGTCAATTTGTGAAATACCTTAGCAGTTTAACCCAAACAACTAAAGATTTGAATCTGCATTGGAGAAGATACCCTTTACTTAGTGATTATCCCAGTAATTCTGCTATTCCTGTGGACTCTGAGCTTCCAGGAAATGACAGGAGCAAGCAAGGCAATCTCTTTTTCAGATTCAAATGAAACAGAAGTAACAATCTGGCATGATTAAGAATAAGGAATTAGTAAGACTTAGACATTGGCTTCTTATTGAAGAATATATCCAACTATTACTAATAAAAATTGTGATCATCCTTGGGCATCACCAAACCAGTTACCAGAGTTCTAATCATATAATGATAAATTCTATCTAAATATAGTTGTTTACCTCAAGATAATCTTTGCTGCAGTCATCATGATGCTCCAGACTCAAGGTCCCAAAAGTAAATGTTATCAGAAGGCCAGGACTGGTTAAAACTCTCCAGACACAATCTCTTCCTGAGGGATAGTTCCCAGGATATCCCGGAGACTTAATAGAACCATAAGGACCAGTCAGTATTCCTCCACATTCTAAAATAAAAAGAAAAAATAACTTTACATCTGTGTACAAGTTATAATTCATGCAGCATTATCATAACCCTTTCTGTGAGAAGCCCAGCCATATTTAAATAACTACATGTAGTCTTGATAGCCTCGTAAATTAAATGAGACTTTCAGTTTTTCAGTTTGATAAAGTTATAAATCTGGCAGCATCAATTGATAAATAAATGAATCACCCATGTGTTAAATTTTATACTTGTCAGCCATCATATGGTTGCAAGATTAAAACATAGGGCTGAATCATCTGAGCAATGAATAACAGGAGGACAGATACAGTTTTTTCACTTCTAAGTTCATTCTGCACATTCACTCTTTAAAAATCCTGAAAATTCTGTCAGTCCCTATGTCTTTCTACAAACCAGATCATTTTATGCATTAGAATAGTTAAGTGCTACAGAATTTTCACTTGAGGTTTCTTAACACTTTCTGATACAGTTACATTGATTTTATAAGTGAAGAAATTCAGATGTCTGTAGTGGTTGAGGCACTTGCCCATGGAGGGGTAACTGCGGGACAGGCTTTCTAACATCTACTTCCCTAACATCCCCACTACTCTCCACCCGTTGTTGATCAATGACTGGAAGATTCTTTTCTTTATTAATACCCACATTTATTTAACAGAAAACTTGTGGTGGCTCATGAGAAGTGCTACTTCCAAATCAAAAAATAAAACACTAAATAAAAATCTAGACTGCCATAAATATAAATTAGAAAAATAAATAAAATAAGATGACATTTTAGATAGGCAAGATATGAGATTTACATGGTTATGTAGGTTATTTGGACAAAAATTTTATTGCCAAGGTAAAAAGAAAATGAAACAAATTAGTAACATGATTCCCACTGTTTATAATGAGAAAACATCTCAGTTGTTCAGGGGAAGACACTTTTTCAAAACTTTGTACTTAAAAAATTATCATATGATAAAAAAATGAAAAGATCATAAGCAAAGTGAAATGTTAATGGCAAACTGAAAACAATGCAATATATAATACAAAGAATTAATTTCCCAATATATGAAGAGCTTCTGCAAAAAGAAGATATAAACAGAGTTCATTGAAAAAATTTAATGCCTTTTAAAATACATATGAAAATATGCTCAGCTTTATAATAAGGAAGATACAAACATATTAAGAACAAATGGAGAATAAAATCTTAGAAAAATAATGTTATTTATCATAACATAAAATATCAACTATCTAGAAAAAAATGACAAGAGATAAGAAATAAATAAACCCTGAAATCATAAAGCATTGCTAAGATAAATTAAAAGAGAACTAAATGAATATAGAAATAGTTCAAGTTTATGAATTGATAGGGTCAAAATTTTTAAGAAGTAACTTTTTTCCAAGTTGATTATACATTGCATGCAATGCCAAGAAAATCCCAGCAGGTTATTGTGGGAAATTAATTAATTGAGTCTAACATTTATATAGAAATGTAAAGAACCCAGGATGTTTTAAAAGGATGAAGCTAGAGGATTTACATAACTGGAGTTCAAGCTTCTGTAATCAAGCCAATGTGGCACAAGAATAAATAGACCAATATAAAGATGAGAAATTCCAGAAATAGTTCCACAGATTATTGATAAATGAATTAAGTTCTGGTATACTGTTCTGTTATTGTTGTTTTCATTTTTTATATGTTTAACAATCTCATAGTAAAATTAAAAAAGAAAAAATAAAGACGACCAAAAACAAAAAATACAGGCCCTGACTGGTTGGCTCAGTGGTAGAGCATTGGCCCAGCATGTGGAAGTCCCAGGTTCGATTCTCGGCCAGAGCACACAGGAGAAGCGCCCATCTGCTTCTCCACCCTTCCCCCTCTCCTTTCTCTCTCTCTCTCTTTCTTTCTCTCTCTCTTTCTCTATTTATCTCTCACTCCCCCTCCTGCAGCCAAGGCTCCACTGGAGAAAAGTTGGTCCGGGTGCTGAGGATGGCTCCATGGCCTCCACCTCAGGTGCTACAATGGCTCTGGTTGCAACAGAGCAATGCCCCAGATAAGCAGAGCATCGCGCCCTGGTAGGTATGCCAGGTGGATCCCGATTGGGCACATTCTGGAGTCTGTCTCTCTGCCTCCCCACTTTTCAACAGAAAAATACAACAACAACAACAAAAATATAACAAAAACAAATTATGAAATAGTCATTAAGATAAGGAATACTATGTGAGGAAGTGGTCAGTGTCCTCAACAACATGACTTCTGTAATTTACTAGTTGAGCTTATGAAAATGCTGTTCAGTAATTTCATAAGGGACCCTTAAGACCTGTGTTTTCCGAGACGGCAAGATGGCGATGGAGTAGGCAGACATACCAACTTCCAACTCTCAGACCAAGAGAATTATAACTTAATTTTAAGAACCTTCATCTGGATAAACCAACTTTGAACTAAACTAAATGGACTCTTCAACCAAGCAACACTGAAGAAACCACATTGAGACTGGTAGGAAAAGCAAAAATATGAGAAGGGCTACCAGCTCCCTGGAGCAAATGGCAGCCCAGAGAGACTCACGTGGCAGGATAAGAGAGTTTAGCAGAGAGGGAGGGACCTGAGTCCCAGGAACAAAACCCCAGTCTGCAGCCCCAGAGCCTAGAAGAGGTGTTTGGACAGTACTGAGCTGTGAAACAAGTGAGGATACTGTTTGTGAGAAAGAGACAGTTTTCTCAGGCCCAGGATTCTTCTTAAAGGGACAGCGCAGAAAACCTCTCTCACAACCACTCACCTGGGGATCCAGGGAATGGGGACAGAGGAGAGGACTAGAGCAGCGGGAAGAGAGTGTGGACTGGAAGGCACAGGGAGAAACACTCTGAGGGACAGCCATCCTAACCCCTGGGCTGAGTCACTTCCCTAATCGAAAACAAATATTTCCCCTGGAACTAGCAATACCAGCAAAGGGAGACAGGACACCAGCCAAACAAGCTCTCCCACGGCACTTATAGCAGAGCTGCTTAGATGGAGGGAGCTTGCAGGACTACAGTATGGAGCGTTAGGGTCTGAGCTGCAGTGCCCCTACCCACACTGCTGAGGGCTTGATGGAGGGACGGTGGCTGCAGGACACTGAAACGCGGTTCTGTCAGTGGGGGCGGAGGCCCAGCGATGTGAGCTTGGTCTAGCCCATCAGGGGCGGAGGGGACACGCGAAAGCGGTTCGGCAGCTGCTGGCCCGCCTGCAGCCACACCGCCGGGGGGAAGCAGGAGGCCAGGAATGGGCAGAGATCTGCTGCTGAGCAGGGCCCTGTATGCGCGCAGCATCACCTTGCCTCCAAAATTTGCGACCCTGCGCGAGCAGGCTCTGACCACGGGGGCGGGGCAGAAGCCTGGGAACAGGTGGGGTCCGCAGTTGAGCAAAGGTACTCACCCCTATCCTTGGTGTTAAGGCTGTGGCTTGAATGTGGTGCGCAGCCCCACCTGTGGGGGCCAGGCGAAGGCCCAGACAGGCTGAGGCTTGTAGAGCCAGGCATCAGAACACAGTCCCTCCTACAGAGGAGAGGCGGAAATCACAGCAACAGCCACAGTGGGCCGGCACCGGAAACACCCATACCCAACTGCCCTTGGCAGAGGCAGAGGGGGTGGCAGGCCTGCAGACAGACCACACGTAGGGAACACAGAGGCAACACTCATTAAACTCCAGTGGCCACACCCTTCTTATACACAGACAAAATGGGCTGGCAGAGAAATGCAACCCAAAGGAATCAAGAGAAATCCCCAGAGAAGAACCTGAATGAACCAGATATAACCAAATTACCAGATGCAGAGTTTAAAATAATGATAGTTAGGATGTTCAAAGAGCTTAGATCAACAATGGATAGTCATTATGAACACCTAAATAAAGAGATAACAAATATAAAAAAGAAAATTGAAATAATAAAAAGAATCAAACAGAAAAGACAAATACATTATCAGAACTGAAGACCACAGTGGAAGGAATTAAAAGCAGGATGAATGAAGCTGAGGATTGAATCAGCCAGTTAGAGGACAAAATAAATAAAGGCAAAGAAGCAGAGCAGAAAAAAGAAAAGAGACTCAAAAATGTGAGGAAACTCTAAGGGAGCTCTGTGACAACATGAAGAGAAATAACATCCGTATCATAGGCCATAGGGGTTCTTGAAGATGAAGAGAAAGAACAAGGGACAGAAACTTTGTTCAATCAAATCATAGCTGAAAACTTCCCTAAATTAAGGCTGGAAAACGTTTCACACATTCAACAAGCACAGAGAACTCCATTAAAGAGAAACCCAAAGAAATCTACACCAAGACACATCATAGTTAAAATACCAAAGCTAAGGGATAAAGAGAAAAATTTTAAAGCTGCTAGAGAAAAAAAAGCTATCACCTACAAAAGAACCCCCATAAGGATGACATCCGACTTCTCAACAGAAACACTTGAGGCCAGAAGGGAATGGCAAAATATATTCAAAGTAATGCAGAACAAGAATCTACAGCCAAGACTACTCTATCCAGCAAGGCTAACATTTAAAATTGAAGGAGAAATAAAGAGCTTCCCAGACAAAGCCTCAAGGGATTCACTAAAACCAAACCAATTCTGCAAGAGATGCTAAGGAGTTTGTTGTGAACAGTTCAAAGGGGGAAAAGAATACAGCAAAAGAATATAGTGTTAAAGAATAAAATGGCAATAAACAACTATATATCAATAATAACCGTAAATGTAAATGAATTAAATGATCCAATCAAAAGACATAGGGTAGCTGCGTGTATAAAGAAACAGGACCCATACATATGCTGTCTACAAGAGACACACCTTAAAACAAAAGATACACATAGACTGAAGGTAAAAGGGTGGAAAAAATATTTCATGCAAATGAAAATAAAAGAAAAGTCAGGGTAGCAATACTTATATCTGACAAAATGGACTTTAAATCAAAGGCTGTAGTAAGAGATAAAGAAGGACACTACATAATGATAAAGGGAACAATTCAACAGGAAGATATAACCATTATAAATACGCACCAAATATAGGAGCCCCGACATACATAAAGCAGACTTTGATGGACATTAAGGGCGAGATTAACAGCAATATTATAATAGTAAGGGATTTCAATACCCCACTAACATCACTGGATAGATCCTCAAGAAAGAAAATTAATAAACAGCAGACCTAAAAAATATACTAGATCAACTCAATTTAATAGATATCTTCAGAACTTTTCACCCTAAAGCAGTAGAATATACATTCTTTTCAAGCGCTCATTGTACATTCTCTAGGATAGACCACATGTTAGGACAGAAAAGTGGTCTCAACAAATTTAAGAAGATTGAAATCATATCAAACATTTTCTCTGATCACAATGGCATGAAACTAGAAATTAACCACACAAAAAAAACCCTGAAAAATACTCAAACACTTGGAAAACAAATACCATGTTATTAAATAATGAATGCATTAATAATGATATCAAAGAAGAAATTAAAGAGTTTCTAGAAACGAATGCTTATGAGCATATATCAACTCAAAATTTATTGGACACAGCAAAAGCAGTACTGAGAGGGAAGTTCATAGCACTACAGGCATACCATGAGAAGCTAGGAAAAGCTCAAATAAGCAACCTGACCATGCAGCTAAAAGAACTAGAAAAACAACAGCAAATAAAGCCCAGGACTAGTAGAGGGAAGGAAATAATAAAGATCAGAGTGGAAATAAATGACATAGAGGCTAAGAAAACAATACAGAGGATCAACGAAACCAGGAGCTGGTTCTTTGAAAAGGTAAACAAGATTGATGAACCTTTAACTAGACTCACGAAGAAAAAAAGAGAGAGGACTCAAATAAATAAAATTAGAAACGAGAGTGGAGAAATAACAACTGACACAACAGAAATACAAAGTATTGTAGGAAAATACTATGAAGAACTCTATGCCAAAAAACTAGACAACCTAGGTGAAATGGACAAATTTATTGAATCATATAATCTTCCAAAAATCAATCTGGAAGAATCAGAACACCTAAACAGACCAATTACAACAAACGAGATTGAAACAGTTATCAAAAAACTGCCAAAAAAGAAAAGTCCTGGGCCTGACGGCTTCACAAGTGAATTCTACCAAAAATCAAAGAACTAATTCCTATCCTCCTCAAGCTATTTCAAAAAATTCAAGAGAAAGGAAGACTTCCAAACGTCTTTTATGAGGCGAGCATAGTTCTGATCCCAAAACCAGGCAAAGACAACACAAAGAAAGAAAATTATAGGCCAATATCTCTGATGAATTTAGATGCTAAAATTCTCAACAAAATATTAGCCAACCGGATCCAGCAATATATAAAAAAAATCACACACCATGATCAAGTGGGATTTATTCTGGAGAGGCAAGGCTGGTTCAATATTCACAAATCAATCAATGTGATTCATCACATGAACAAAAGGAAGAACAAAAATCACATGATAATTTCAACAGATGCAGAAAAAGCATTTGATAAAATCCAGCACCCATTCATGATCAAAACTCTCAGTAAAGTGGGAATAGAGGAAACATTCTTTAACATAATAAAGGCCATCAACGACAAACCCACAGCAAACATCATACTAAATGGGCAAAAATTAAAAGCAATCCCTTTAAGATCAGGAACCAGGCAGGGGTGGCCCCTTTCACCACTCTTATTCAACATAGTTCTGGAAGTCCTAGCTATAGCAATCAGACAAGAAGAAGAAATAAAAGGCATCCAAATTGGAAAAGAAGAAGTAAAACTGTCATTATTTGCAGATGATATGATGTTGTATAGAGAAAACCCTAAAGTCTCAGTCAAAAAACTACTGGACCCGATAAATGAATTCAGCAAGTTGGCAGTATATAAAACTAATACTCAGAAATCAGAGGCATTTTTATATATCAACAATGAACTGTCAGCAAAAGAAATTAAAGAAACAATTCCCTTCACTATTGCAGCAAAAAAAATAAAGTACCTAGGAGTAAATTTAACCAAGGAGGTTAAGGACTTGTACTCAGAAAATTATAAAACATTGATAAAAGAAATCAAGGAAGATACAAACAAGTGGAAGTATATACTGTGCTCATGGATAGGAAGAATAAACATCATTAAAATGTCTATATTACTCAAAGCAATTTATAAATTCAATGCAATACCAACTAAAATACCAAGGACATACTTCAAAGATATAGAACACATATTCCAAAAATTTATATGGAACCAAAACAGAACACGAATAGCCTCAGCAATTTTAAAAAGAAAAAATAAAGTGGGTGGTATCACACTTTCTGATGTCAAGTTATACTACAAGTCCATTGTACTCAAGACAGCCTGGTACTGGCATAAGAACAGGCACATAGATCAATGGAACAGAACAGAGCACCCAGAAATAAACCCACTCCTTTATGGACAACTGATATTTGACAAAGGAGGAAAGAGCCTACAATGGAGTAAAGACAGCCTCTTTAACAAATGGTGTTGGGAAAATTGGACATCTACCTGCTTAAAAATGAAACGAAACCATCAACTTACACAATTCACAAAAACAAACTCAAAATGGATAAAAGACTTAAATGTAAGCCGTGAAACCATAAGCATTTTAGAAGAAAACATAGGCAGCAAGTTCTCTGACATCTGTAGCAGCAATATATTTGCTTATTTATCTCCACGAGCAAATGAAATAAAAGGCAAGATAAACAAATGGGACTATATCAAACTAAAGAGTGTTGCACAGCTAAAGACAATAAGAACAGAATAAAACAACAAACCACACAATGGGAGAACATATTCGACAACACGTCTGATAAGGGGTTAATAACCAAAATGTATAAAGAATTTATAAAACTCAACACTAGGAAGACAAACAATCCAATCAAAACATAGGCAAAAGAAATGAATAGAAATTTCTCCAAAGAGGACATACAGATGACCAATAGGCATACGAAAAAATGCTCAACATCACTAATCATTAGAGAAATGCAAATTAAACACACAATGAGATATCACCTCACACCAGTCAGAATGGCACTCATCAACAAAACAACACAGAATAAGTGCTGGCGAGGATGTGGAGAAAAGGGAACCCTCATGCACTGCTGGTGGGAATGCAGACTGGTGCAGCCACTGTGGAAAACAGTATGGAGATTCCTCAGAAAATTAAAAATCGAACTGCCTTTTGACCCAGCTATCCCACTTTTAGGAATATACCCTAAGAACACCGTAGCACTGTTCGAAAAGAGGAAATGCGCCCCCATGTTCGTGGCAGCATTGTTCACAATAGCGAAGATCTGGAAACAGCCCAAGTGTCCGTCAGAGGACAAGTGGATTAAAATGCCTTGGTACATATATACAGTGGAATACTACTCAGCTATAAGAAATGATGACATAGGATCATTTACTACAAAATGGATGGACCTTGATAACATTATACTGAGTGAAATAAGTAAAACAGAAAAAAACTGAGAACTGCATGATTTTATACATAGGTGGGACATAAAAGCGAGACTGTGAGACATGGACAAAAGTGTGGGGGTTAAGGAGTGGGGGGAAGGAGGAGAGGGAGGGAGAGGGGGAGGAGAGGGGCACAAATAAAACCAGATAGAAGGGGACAGAGGACAATTTGACTTTGGATGATGGGTATGCAACATAATTGAATGATATAATAACGTGGAGATGTTTTCTTTGAACATATGTACCCTGATTTTTTAATGTCACCCCATTAAAATTAATAAAAATTAAAGTGCAAAAGAAAGAAAAAATACCTGTGTTTTCCATAATTTCTTTTTTTTTTCTTTCTTTTTTTGTGTGGCAGAGACAGAGATTGTCTGAGAGAGGGACAGATAGGGACAGACAGACAGGAAGGGAAAGAGATGAGAAATATCAATTCTTCATTGTGGCTCCTTAGTTGTTTATTTATTGATTTCTAATATGTGCCTTGACTGGGGGCTACAGCAGACCAAGTGACCCCTTGCTCAAGCCAGCAACCTTGGGCTCAAGCTGGTGAGCCTTGCTCAAACCAGATGAGCCCGCGCTCAAGCTGACAACCTCAGGGTCTCAAACCTGGGTCCTCCACATCCTAGTCCAACACTCTATCCACTGCGCCATCGCCTGGTCAGGCAAGACTTGTGTTTTTTAATCTCTTCCATTTCATTCACATTTTATTATCTCTGAACACAAATCAAATACAAACTCATTGTAGATTTGATAAAAAAATGATTATAAAATTATTATGTAACACTGGATCCCTAAACATCTAATATATCCAAAAGTTTAATATTGATTAAAAAAATATAATAACCTCAAGATTTTGCTGTTTTTTCCCTGTGTTTACACTTACCTGGTTGCTGTGTTTCCCATCTTACTGTAAATCCCCTCTCCTTTCTTAAGTGTTCAGAATAGAAATGAAAATAGAGAGCACTGTCACTACTGAGGAGTGGAGGAGGGGGGCTGGAGCCACAGAACCTTCCAAGCTGAAATGCTGCGGAAGAGTCTCCATCATGAATCTGAAGAAACTCATGTGGACAACTGCCCACTGATTCTAACTGGAAAAATGTGAAAGTGATATGCAGCACCTGAAAATATAAAGATCACAAGATATTAGTTTTCATTTCCATGTTAATTCTGAAATAGGTCTCCCACTAACTGAGGAAGGAGGGGCAGCTTCCCTCTTCCCTGAGAAGGAAGAAAAGAAAAGAATGCAAGGGAAAGGAACATGGAGGGGTAACTGAGCCAGCCAATTATAGGTTAACTACAGTTCTCTGAAAGGTTACCTGGAGCTGGTTGTAAAACAAGGCAAGAAGAACAGGACTGGTCCTAGCTGAGACAGTGGTTCAGAAACCCTTTCCCCCATTGAAATTTACCCTCCCCTCCTGAAGTCACAAAAGTGACTTATACCTCTAGACAAAGGGATCACAAGCCCCTTACATGAACACGTGTATTCTGTAAAAGATATATAAAATATCTAACTTCAGAGAGCTTGTGGTTTATTGCCTCTTTTGGGGTCACGCTGCTCCACTGGCTATTAAAATCCTACTTCCTTTATCAAGTTGTCTGGGCATCTCTATCCCCCTTGATTCCTGCTATATAACTAGGAAGCATTTATGGTTAGTCACTTTTAAGAGTTATATCTAAAATTTGCAAATTATTCACAAATATATACGGAAATTCTCCGTGTTCAATGTCTTGTGTTAAAAAACAGCTTAGACTTAACTTCAACTAATATGTGAGGTAAGATTCCATCTATTTTTCTCTCAGATACATAACCAATTCTGCCAAAACCCTAATGTTAATTAAATAACTTTTACAGCTTTATTAAGGTATAATTAATACACAAAGAACTGCACATATTTAATGTGTAAATTTCATGAGTTTGGACATATGACATAACAACAATCAATGTAATAGACATGTCTAACACCTCCCAGAGTTTCCTTCTCTTCCTTTCTCTCTCTTTTCCTATCTCTTTCTCCCTCCCTCTCTCAACTTTATATAGTAAGAATATAATCTACCCTCCTAATAAGTTTTAAAGTACAAAATACCATATTGGTAAATGTAGGCACTATGTTGTATAGCAGATCTCTAGAATTTGTTCATCTAGCATAACTGTAACTTTATATAGTCTTTGAATTGTTATTCAGTGGATTAACAAAATAGATTTACCTAGATTTCATTGAGCTGTTAAGTCCACTAAACAAATGCTTGCAAATCAGTAAAATACAATGGACATTTGAAAAATCTACCTTGAATTAAATTTTACTAATATTACACTTCACAAGAATTTATACCTCAATCACCTGAATTGCCTGTTGTTCACACACAGATGTTCATCACTGACCCCAGAGATACTTATTCTTTATGGACCTCTGAAACTTCAAGATGCTGATGCTCAACCCATTTTGACAAGCCTGAGTATATACTGAGTAGGCAGGTGTAGGCATGCAGAAAATCTGCAAGTTTTCAGTGGTTGCGTATTGTAAGAGATGAGGAATAAGAGAATAGGCAAAGGTAATATGAAGAGATTTGAGCAGACAAGGATGAGAGAGCAAACACAAATTGTCTCCAAGTTGACATGTTAAGAATATATAGAAAAATATAGGACTATAGTTAATTACATATAAAAGGTTTTGTACTGATATCCTTTTTAAAATAGTCAAACAAACAAAAGAAGACTGTTTGATTTAATTTCCATTATGATCTAAAACCACAACAGCATTTAACTAGTGAAAAAAGTTATCAGGATATTTTTGAAATTTTATGCTAGGGAATTTTTAAGATCTGTTACCCAAGATTACATTATGTTTGCCCTTGAAGCAATTTTACTAAAAATAAATTAAAAGTTCATAGATTGAACTATCTTGATTTGTATAATTTCCACAATATTATATAAATTGTGTTGGAGATAAAAAGACATAGAATCACAATAATCAAGAAAACAACATACATTTTCTTACAAATTGATAATAAAAATTTCAATTTTTTCACAAACCTTTTTGAAAAAAATTGTTTTCACTGTCAGGAAATAAAATTTATGAAAACTAAATGGAAGGAAGGAAATTCACATAACATACTCACTGGGAAATTATTTTTGGAGTTTATTCTATTGTGGGCTACCCAGTCCCAAAGAGCCTTCCCTCCTCAAGAGGAAAATAATAAAAGTTTTCTGACCTTGTACAATGACCTCTGTAATATCACTGGAAATAGTTAATAGGATTTCAAGGGGAACCTTACCTTTTCATAAGTACAACTTTATTTCAATGAGCTTAAGAGCTGGTTAAAAAATAAATATTTGGAAAAGCTGAATAATAAATATTGGAGATAAAAGCACTAAAAACCTCAGGCTCAGATCGTAATTTGAAGATAGTGCATGCAGCAACTGAGGTTCAGAGTTGTTGTTGTTGAATGGCCTGGGTTTGAGTGACTGCATGCTGTTTAACAAACCACATGTTCCTGGACAAATTTCTCAGCTGCTCTAAGTTTCATCTCCTTATACATAAAATTAGCATACATAGATAATTCGTATCTTTCAGGGTTGTGAGAGTTAAAATACAATGATATAATTTATGGAACAATTAGTACAGAACATTGGCACAGGCAATGGCCCAGAGAAGGCGAACTGGTAAGAAAATTATCTTAATAACGGTTCCCATTTTTGCACAATTATCAACATTCTTGAGTGATCATCTACAAACAGTGCTCATGGGAGTTAGCCATCCCATGTGGAGAATTATTCATACTGGACCAAGCTTGAACTTTGGAAACAAACTTGACTGAAATCCTATTAGTCCAATTACTAGCTAAGGGGCGTTTTACAATAGTTTCTCTTAGTTTCCATTATCTCATCTATAAAACGAGGATACTATTCCTTATTTCAAAGAGTTACTATAAGGTTAGAGAAAGGTATTAAATTGCCTAGCCCAAAGCTTGACATTTAGTAAATCCTCAGTATATGATAGATGAATTATCACTATATGTATTTTATGTAATACATATGCATATTACATAGTCACATATATAAGTGACACCTACATTGGATGGGAGACACTATAGTTACCTTTCTCTCTTCAGTTCGGACAACCCAGAAGCAGTTAACATCATGAACATAACCAACATCAGGGCTCTTATAGCTGAAGCTTCCATTCACCCCCGAGAGGGACCCTCCACAAACTGCAAAGGAAAAGAAAATCAACTGTTTTTCAGAGGCTCCTAGAGGGAGAGGCAAGGCAACTCTAACCCTGTCAATGAACTGCTTAAAGAAGTCTGAGTAATTAACACTAGAGACAGAAGTCCTGCCATTCTTTTGTGTCCCCCCATCCCCTTTTTCCTTGATCATCCACCCAAATCCCACTTCTTGTCCAAACTTCATGTCTCTCCATCTTCACCATGAACTTCCCTGCCTCTTTGTGTTGTCTCTGCCTCCCATTCACTCTACCTCTGTGATTCTTGACCCCACACAGTTTAGTTCTTATCTTTAGTTCTTGTCTCTTCTCTGCCATTTTGTATTAGTCTTGTCTCCTCATCGTATGAAAAGATAATACATATATGAAGACAGTATTTTACGCTTTTGTGTTACTCCACAGGGCCTATCGCAGCCCTGAAAACATAGTAAAGTCTCAGTAATGTGCTGATTCAGAATCAGGGGCAATAAGTGAGGGGTGGAAAAGTTATAAGAGGCTCTATGGTGGAGGCTGAATGTGACATATACATGAAGGACAGATACTTGTGGATGGGAAGCAAAGAAAATATTTAGAGATGTTTGAGGGGAAACTACTTGGAATGAAAGAACAAGTAGGAATATTCATGGCGGCACATGGGGTCTGGTTGAAAGAAAAGATGTTTGGCTTGGAAGGGAGTCTTTTTAAAGAACTAATAAAATAAGCCTAGATGGATCAGATGAGGTGTAGTTATAGAGGGTAATTGAAAAACTGTCCCAGTCTTTACTTAACAGGCACTGGGGAATCTAGTGTATTCTAGAGCAGAAGAATAACATGCTTAAGTGGAATATTCTAAAGAAATGACTGCCCTAAAGAAAACTCACCCTTAGAAAATTACAATACCTTAGCACATTTTGTTTTCAGAATGAACATAATGAAAACAGCAGCCCTGACTGGGCATATCAGTTGATTAAGAGTTTTGTCCCTACATGCCAAGGTTGCAGGTCAATCCCCACCCATTGGTTGATTCTTGATGCACATACAAGAATCAACCAATGAACACATAAAGAAGTGGAACAACAAGTTAATCTCTCTCTCTCTCTCTCTCTCTCTTGCCCTTCATCTCTCTCTAGAACCAATAAATAATGTTAAAAAAAGAAAACAGCAATTGTTTCCTTTGAGGAAAAGGTACTTCTATCTCAAATTGAACATGTACATTTACCTCATGAATTCTATACAATTTATGAAAGGGAACACTTAGTTGTAATCATTTGAGCAACTAGACAAGAACGTAGGTTCAGTAGAAGGGTCTGTAGTAGGATGTATTATCATTAAATGATAATAAGTTTGTTTAAGCTGTGAGCATCTGTGGTATAAGAAATGCTGAGCATACCTTGCTGTGGAATCTGACAGAGAAATCCAGTCCAGAAACGTGTGCACTCACAACTGAAAGAATTAATGCCATCAACACATGTCCCCCCATTTAAGCAGGGGTTGCTCAGACACTCATTGATGTTTTCTGTGCAGTTGATACCAGCCCAACCTGATTCACACTTACAAAGATAACCAGAGACTGTTTCCTAAGGAAAGAAAAAAAAAAACAACGCCATGAAACAAACAGATAGACAACAAACTCCAATCAACCTAAGTAATAAAGAATAGTGATAGTATGTAATGTATGCAGCAGGTATTGAGTTACAAGCAGCTTCCAGTGGTCTAAGTTGTATTAATTTGTTTAAATGATTATCACTGAGTCTAAGTTAGATCTATTTAGATCGAACTGTAGGCTTTGTTTTACTACTTTGTAAATCACTGAAATAAAAAATAAACTCATTTGTTTTACCTGGAAACTAAATTTACCACTAACTTTTATCTGACAGTTATTGACAGTTCTTTATCTTAAGCTTAATCATTACCTTAAAACTAATATATCATAGAAAAATATTGCATAGATGTGAAACTAAAATTGATTCTCCAGTACTCTATCTCTTCAGGCAGAATAAAGGACTCACAATGCATTGTCCATTTAAACAGGGGTGACTCAGGCAAAGATCACTGAGTTGCACACATCCATTTGGGCCAAAACCATTTCCAGTATATCCCGGGAGACAAGTACAGAGAGGTAAGGAACCTGTTCAGAAATAAAAGTGAAAGTGTAAACACAGGGCTCCTAGATTCAGGCCCAGTAACAAAACTCAGCCTCTTTTCTAGACAAGAAATTGTCAAAGGCAAGTCTGCATATCCCTAGGGGCAGGCAAGACAAGGTATAAGGAGAATATACTAGAATCTTTATTTTTCTATTTTTACCTTAAAAATAAGAAAAGCATTACATGTCTGCAATACTTTATACATAAACTGACACTGATCTGTGTGTCATGATCCTGAGTTATACACAAATGTGAGGTACACTAAGGGATAGGGGGGTTCTCATAATGGGGGGCTCACAGCAGAAAAGAGTATTCTTATGATGACCGTATCTGTTGCATGCACCATACATATATTGACTAACTTAATCCTCTCAAGGAGGTATTATTATTATCCCGATTTACAGATAAAGACAAAGCTTAAATATGGTGGAACCAAGGGAAAAATCAAAATCCCAGTAAGTCTTTTTCCAGATTCATGTCCCTAACCACTTTAGTATTAAATAAATATTTAAATAATCATAAGTATGTATATATGTGTGTATGTGCATATATATGACATATATGTGTGTATGCATATATATGACATATATATATGTGTGTGTGCATATATATGATGTATTTAAACTAGTAAAAGATATAATACATTGTTAAATAAATGGAGTTAGGGACAGCCAGCCATTTGGATGAAAATATCAAGCTAGATCTTGATTTGATGCTATAGATAAAAATAAATCCTAAAGAGATCCAAGATCTTAATGTTTAAAGTCTTGGTCAAGGTGCATGTAAGAAACAACTACCAGTTGCTTCCCACTCCTCTTCTTTGCCTTTCTCTCTCTCTCTAAAATTCAATTTAAAAAATCTTAAAAAAAAAACATGCCAGGAAAAATATGTGTAGACATAAGACAGATAATGAAATAATGCCCTCAGTGCATAATGAAATTTTACAAATTAATATGGAAGTAGATGAACAGAGGACATGAACAAATGGAAGAAATGGCCAGTAAATATAGAAAATTATTATTAGTTATCAAAAACTTAATTTTGACTTAATCAGAATTAAAATAATAGGAAGGCAAATTTTGCCTATAAAATTGACTAAAATGAAAACTAACATTAGTATTCATTATTGTCAGGGGTGGAGTAAACATATATCTGTTGGTGAGTTTATAAATTGATACATTTCTGAAAGAAAGTTGACCAATATATTAAAAATTATAGGAGTTGGAGGTCATTTTACACAGCATTGCAGACACTGTTGGTTATCTGCCTACCTCTATTTTTCTATTCCTTGTTCTTTATTTTAATTGGAGATATGGACTCTTGAAATAAAGACTACATATTCCAGCCTCCCTTATAGCCAAAGTCAGCCAGCAGACATAGTCCTGGCCAATGACATAGAAATAAAGTATCTTTACAGGCAGTGGACATGTGTACCTTCCTCTTTTTCTCTTTCCTGCTTGCTGAAATACAATTATGAATTAGTTAGCTGACTTAATTACTTTGGAAAATAATTGCTATCTTAGAGAAGATCATAAAAGAGCATAATCTATTGCATTTTTAACAATGTTAATGTATAGATTTTTAACATGGATTAACTTTTGGCTTAAAGATCAAAATAAAAATTTTTAGGATAGAGAATTTTGGTTTAAAAATGTTGATTTGTTTCATAAGGTCATATTGAAATACACCAAATCAGAGGAAGAGAAGAGTCATTACCTAGACCTGGGGAGCAGGACGCATGTGGGTGGCAGCCTCCATTACTGACCGAGCAGATGTCTATGAGTGTGCACACTCTTCCATCGCCCTGGTACCCTGATCGCAGCAAAAGCAGGGGTATGACAAACAACGTTAACGATATTCAGGAAGAAGAATCCAAATCTGAGAATCAGATATCATGATCCAGACTAATCAAAGATCCTTTATCATCAAACAGAAAATGTAAACTTAAAGTGTCATAAACAAAATTTCATGATTAAGAAAAAGGACAAATACAATTAGGAACGTGCTTTCAGAAACAGTGTTCTCAATTGTTCCTAATTACAAAAAATAAACAATAAAAATAAAAGGATATATGAAACTGCTGGTAGATTTAGAAAATGCTGACACTAAAAATGTTGACATTTTTTAATTACAGTGACTTGATGATATTAGAGCTAAATTATTGTAGAAGTCCAAAGTACTGTTGTTTTGTGTTAATGAAACATATAGTTTCAGTTAATCCCTTAGAACTCCTTGAACTTCCTCAATTTAGATTAGAGAATAGCAGTAAAGACTTCTTTCCAAAACAGAGGGAGAACAAATACATATTACATGCTTACTATTGTACCTGTTATTTAGTAAACATAATATGTAAAACAGCTCACATATAAAATATATTAATAAGTTATTTGTGGGAACAATAGAGCTAGCTGTAGGTCTGTGATTCATCAAGAAAAATTTTCAAATTCTGCATTATCTCAGTAGGCTATTTCACAGCTTTTAAAGGCTTGTTATTTTGTTTTAATATTCAAAAATGTTCAATTCCTTTCTTATGCTACAACTATGCTAACGTGTTCTGTATCCATAAGTGAAGTAAAACTGTCCAGACCATTCAGTTTATCTTCTTAGACAGAAGTCATATTTAAAATGGAGGAAAAGGTCCTGTTATAAATGTATGATTTGCCTGTAATGGAACCAGGAAATTTAGTGTAGTACCTGGTGGACAGGCCTGACAGTGGTAAGATCCAGGTGTATTCACACACTCAACAGGCGGAGCCACAGAACAACCACCGTTATTTATCTCACATTCATTGATATCTTGGCAATTATATCCATTTCCTTGCCAGCCTAGAAAAATAAGGAAATTTAAAAAGTTATCTCTAGCCCTGGCCAGTTGGTTCAGTGAGTAGAGCACCAGCCTGGTGTACAGATGTCCTGGGTTTGATTCCCCTTCAGGGCACATAGGGATCGTGACCATCTGCTTCTCTTCCCTTCCCTCTCCCCCTTCTTTCCAACTTGCCCTCCCACAGCCAGTGGCTCAACTGGTTCAAGAGTGGGCCATGGGCACTGAGGATAGCTCGGTTGGTTTGAGCACTTCAGCCTCAAGTGCTAAAAATAGCTCAGTTGATTCAAGCACCAGCCCCAGACAGGGGTTTTCAGGTGGATCCCAGTTGGGGCGCATGCGGGAGTCTATCTCCCCTCCTCTTGCTTAAAAGAAAGAAAAAGTTAACTCTATAAATGAGTCGACAAAAGAGAAAACAGTCAAAAACATATGAAAACATGCTGAACTGCAAGGAACTATAGATTAAAATGAGATACAATTTAACAGATTGGAAAAAATTGTTTTAAATTTTTATAATCAAATTACAACAAAGAGGTTGGCAAATGGAGTAGTCCTATATGCTGGTAGTCAGAATTTAAACTAATAAAACCTATTTGGAAAGAGATCTAGCGGTATTTGTTGAATTTCTTAAAATACATATGTTTTGACTACCAACTCCACTTTTTAAAATTTATTCTATGGTGACAAAACTGCCAGTATATAAAGATATAGGCAAGCAGATGTCTACGGAAGCATTGTTTTAGTTGGGGGAACACTCTCAATAGTCAATAGGGGCATAGCTGATTATATGATGCTCATCTGTACCACTGAATACTACAAACTATTTTTAATAACCGGCACACATATAGAGAAAGAAATAAAACTTTAGGATAATATGCAGAGTGTGAACCCAATTTGGGAAAAAAAATTTTTGAACCAGCATGTGTGTCTATGTGTTTGTTTGAGTTAAGAAAAAGTTGGCAGAGGAGCAAGAACAAACTGCTAACAGTGGTCTCATTAGAAGGAGACTGAAGCTGAAAAGAGGGAATATCATTTTACATTAAACAGTTGTTTTACTCAGGTGTTACAAGTTTCATTACTCATAAGTCAAATGATCAAAACTATAAGAATTTTTCAAACCTTTTAAATCCTTTAAAAATCCTTCCAAAAATCTGCCTAAGAAATTATCGTATTTGTGGGTGAAGAAATGAATGCACAGAAAAAAAGCTGAAAGGAAATATTGCCAAATGTTAATGGTCTTCTCTGAGGGATAAGACTATGGGTATTTTTATTCTGGTTTTCCTCCATATTTTTGTAGTTTCTTTATATTTTATAAGCAGAATATATTGCTTTGATAGTTAGGAAAAAATAAGGTGATTAATTGGAAAACAAAAAGGTTTTGTTTCTCTTTTTTCTCTCCAATAATAAAAAAAGAATATAAGAACACACTGCCCATCTTATAATTTAAATAATTTATTTTTCTAATCTTTAGTTTAAATCATTGTCACTGTCAAATTACCTTCAAGAATGTGACCATTTGCAAGTTTTGCTAGCCCCTGAGAACTAAGAGGGGGAAAAAAATTTTACTTTTTTTTTCTCATTGTTTTTCTAGTTGTACAAGATCTAAACAGGACCTGGCCAGTTGACACAGTGGATCAAGTGTCAGCTGGCACATGGATGTCCAGAGTTTGATCCCAGTCAGGGCACACAGGACAAGCAACCATCTGCTTCTCTCGCTCTCTTCCTTCTCTCCTTCTTTCCCTCCTGCAGTCAGTGGTTTGATTGGTTCAAGCATCCGCCCCAGACACAGGATGCTGGTAGGTCCCAGTCAGTGTACATGCGGGAGTTTGTTTCACTATCTCCCCACATCTCAAAAAAAAAAATCTAAATGTATAACATGAAATCACTAAACCAAAAGTCACTAAATAAAGCAAAAGTTGGGTGGGGTTCTTTGGTGAATCAGAACAGTCTGCAGCAGCACAGTTCAGATCCAGAGTCAGGCAGACCTAAGTTTGAATGCGGGCTGCTTACAAGCTATGTATGTAATCACAGTTGTTTACCTGTTCTAAGTCTCAAGTTCCTATATCTTAAAAATAATACTAATTGCTACCATTTCTTGTTTTTGTTGTATTTGAAAACATTAAAAATTGCCTAGCACAGTCACTTAATGACATTTCCCTAAAAGAATGGCTGCAAGTGTTATATTCTCTTGTGCTCCCCATCTAAAAACTCCCAGGGAGTGCAGGGAGCCTCGTAAACTCTCTGAGGTCTGGTTAATTGTTACCAATGAGCCCAGCACAGTGCTTTAATGCATATTCAGAGTAAGTGAACTATGAATATGCATTAAATGGAACATAATGATCCCATATAATAGGGGATGAACCTTGGACTCAAACCCTGGCAGTCTCTAAGTTCAGAGTCCACGTTTTTGACGACTCCACATTTAACCTTCCCTGGAGATTTGGTCCCTGCATGTTTGTGATGGAGCTGGGCGTCCCCATTTACAGCAAGGCCACAGGATCTTCTAATGACTCAGGTGAGAACTGCTGGACTCTAGTGGAGACACTAGGAGGCAAATAACTGGCCCGAGTTTACAGACATCTGGCTAGTATAAAAGATGAAACTAGAGCATGGATCTTTCAATCTCAACTCTAGTCAGTTGATGGCAACATAGAATGTTCGATCGCACAAACTGTGGCTACCCCTGTCTCCTGTGTTCGACCTTAGCACAGTTTGTTTGGAACAAACTTCCCAATTCTATTGTTGAATTGTTATAGCAGGAATATGGTCTGCAGTGGGAGTTAGTGACATAGCACATGAAACTGGATTAGAAAGCTTCTGAGGCATGGTCTGTCCAACCTTTGGCGGTAGAAGGAAATTGGTCCCGCACCTTGCCAGGCTGGCAGGCAGAGCATGGCATGGTGCGTCTGTGTGGGCGTCGACATGGCCACATACCTGTGGGACAGGCCCCACAGTAGAAAGAGCCTGGAGTGTTGAAACACTGCACGAGTGTTGAACAGGGCGCAGGCCAGAGGCTGCACTCGTCTCTGTCCAGCGTGCAGGCGGAGCTGTTCTGTGGTGATGTCCACCCCGCTTCACAGATACAGCTGTACTTGGGCTGCCAGGGCGACAGAGTGTGAATAAAGACAATCAGGAAATGGGCACAGAAACCTTGGAAAATCTCACCAAGCCCCCACTGCTTATCCCCTAACGTTCATTTCCATTAGGCCAATGGAGTGGCTTCTCTTTTCCATCCCATATGATTAAGCATTTAGACAAGACCACACAAAAAAAGAAACATCTTTACTCCAGAGTCAAGGAACCTATAATTTGCCCCAAAGATGCCAGGGAAAGAGCAGCAACAATCAAAAACTATGAGTCAATATAATTAAAGTCAATCAACTCCGCCTGCTATGTTTTTAGAGGAAAAAACACCTATGTAGGCACCGACTTTGGAAAATCAATTCTGTTTGTTTCCTTTTTGCAAGTCTCCTTTTCCCTTCCCTACCCTTCCCATCCACCATCACTGGACGGGAACGATTTTCCATCACGTAAGTAGAAAGAAAATAAAAATAGAACTAAAAATAAAGACCTGAAGGTCACATGTAAGGCCAAGTGGCAGGGACTGAGCAAACTTGGGGATCAGGAGTCAGTTTTGTCAGGACCCAAGCCCTGTAGGGATGCTCAGGCCAGAAAAAATCCAGCCTCCCTAAAACTGCATGTTGCTGACAAGAGCATGCCTTTTGTGTTTCCACATCTTGTCACTGTTAAAACTCACAAGGCCAAGAGAAAGTCATACCTCACAGAGAGATTCATGAAGGAATAATAAAAATGTTAGTAATTTATATAATGAAATCTTAACTTCTGGGTCCAGTTTTCTGCTTATTTACTGACAACTCTCAGCCCTTCCTCAACTGTGCCCTATTTACGGGCAGGAAGTGACTTCTTCTCCGCAGCCTTCCAGAGCCATGCTTGTATACAGTCTCACAGGATGACAACTATAATCTTGACTCCCTGCAAAGAGTCACAGTCTGGAAAGGACCCACCTGTCCAACCTGTACACGAACTAGATCCTCACAGATGCCATGGACACAGAGTGCCTTGGAGCCTCCTTCACAGTCGTCATATTTGGATGCACACTGGGGGCCATATGTCTCAGGTGAGCAGTGACAACTGTTGGTTACACAAGAGCATGATGTCAGGGTTTGTGTCAGGGTGAGCGCCTGTTCCTTAGCATCAATAAAAAAATAATCATAATTCCAATTGCAGGTCAATGACATTCACATGGAATCATAAACAAATATACTGGCTGAAGTCTTGGAAGCAAGTCACTCTGCTTTGCTTCAAACAGCGTTGAGTAAATGTGTTATCTTATCAAATACAGTGTGAGAGTAGCATGGCTTACCATCTAGGAAAGATTGACTGAACCGATAAATTCCTGCATTCTCTCTAGCAGTGAACAATCCTGCAAGTAATGTGATCTCCACATCAATGATAATTATTATTACACTGCTCACAAAAATTAGGGGATCAGGGAACATGCAGATACTCCAGTATTTACAGCCTTTTGTAGAGTGCATTTTCACCAATGAAATAAAAGTTGGTTTTGCTTCTCATTTGCAAAATCAAACAACTTTCTTTGACTTGTTGTTTGCTTTCCTGATGTTTTTGTTTAATAAAAAAAAAATCAAATGCTTCTTTTTCTTATGCTTCATATTCATTTTGAAATATTCCCTAATTTTTGCGAGCAGTATATATTACAAAGGGCAGTACTTTTTCTATCCATGAGAGGTAGTTGACACAGTGACATTTCTTTCAGAGTCATATTTTAACTCACAATATGTAATTATTACATAATAGCTTAAGTTACCAGTAGGTGCTTTGTTACAAGAAGGTTTCAGCTCAACAATAACCAAATAAACAAAGTTGTTTTAAGTTTTCTTTAAGCTGTATGTAATTCTTAAAAATTGCTGAGATAGTTTTATAAAAATTGGTGAGATAGTTTTATACCCACACTGCTTAAGAAAGGCACTTGGAGGCCACGGAAGGGGTAGAGAAGTCACTAAGCTAAGCCTTATTTATACATATCTGAGCATAGTGGATGGAGTAGAGAGCCAGGCCCAGAGCTCACTGTTTGCCTAACCAGAATGTTAGACCTCATAGAGGAAACTGACCATGGGGCTGGGGCCAGAGATGAGAAACTGGGAGGAGTCGCATGGCCATGAACCAAAAACTTGTTTCTAAGTAGTCTGGAAAAGGGACCACACTATGAGGTAAAGAAGCTCTTTTAACAACATACATTGATTGAGGCACAAGGAGTTCAGCTGATGTCCATGGATGAAAACAAACTGTGACTGACAGTGTGGGAAAAGAAAGTTTGGCTGTTTCAGAAGTCACATTCTGGGCACAGAACATGGTGTACCCATGGAGGAGCCCAGAAACAATTGCTGGGGTGGTATCTTTGAGTGGGTTCTATGGAAGAAGATACCAATGGATGTGGCCAGAGGTGGAGAGTAGAGATAGGGTGAGCAGCATTCAGGCACTCACAGGAAGCACTGCCAGCTCTAGCAAATAAAGTTGCAGGACACCCAGTTAAATTTGAATTTCAGATACATGAATATGTTTTGGTACACATACATCTCATGCAATTTGCAATACCAATATATAATTGTGTAAAAGCTGTTCCAATAAGAAATTTCATTTCTGAGCATTCCAAGGTTGCCTTTCTCATTCAGATTAGGTAACAGTTAATAACAACAGGTAACTAAACTTAGAAATTTAATTCTTTACTCCCTACCAAAAGTTACTTATCTTCCTTTCCTCTCTTTTCCACACTCTTCCTCTCATATTCTCTTCCCTTTCCTCTGTGCTGTCCCACCTTACAAAGACTGTTCTTTCAGAGAATGTAGTTAGATTCTTAGAGATTATAGAACTTCAGACTCTTTCATATACATATTTGGGCATTTCATTCATGTGTCTCCCTTGCTAAAAGTTTATTACCACTTCCATCTGTCAAAATACTTTTCAAATCTTTAACCAACTATTGCTAGCTTTCTGAGTCTATCATGCATGAGAGATCTGAGTGTTCTGGACTTCATGGCACACGCCTGGCCAGGTTTAAACCCTGACCATACCTATTAGCTGTTCATCTCAAACAACGTAAAAACTCCCTCTGCCTCCGTTTCTTATAAAATAATAGTTCCAATATATAAACAGTATTTTAACCATGGAATCTAAAGGCATTTTCCTGCAAGAAGTGCTCGGGAAATTGTATTTATTTTATCACTAAGTGCTTTATTGGAAAATGACTTAAGATTTGAGAGGAGGTTCTGATTCACGGACTTGCAGTTAAATCCTCTTGCATTATGTCTCTCTTCCTTCTCCATTGGTATTGGCACTTGGAGTTGGGTTCATTTTAATCCCATACTCCTATCTAAATAGGTACAAAGTATATTTCTTTCATTTAAGCTTGGATAATGTGATAAAAAGAAAGAGGTGGGAAGCAAGAAGCCAGTTACAACATCAGCTTCCTTGCTGTGATTCTCAAAGACAAGCAGTATTAACCCTCTTTTACTGCCAAAGCTCACATTGGCCAAGGTCACAGAATTCATTTGCAGAGATGAATTAAAATTTATGTCTGTTACTACTGCACTGTTGTTTTTTTCTAGGTCACATTCTCACATTCAGAAAAGTGAAGTTAATTGAAGACTATCCCTTTTTATGTCTTTTTTTTTTTTTAACATAACAGTGTTTGTATGTAAAATACATTATCAAAGTATCTGGAATTGGCTTTTCAAGAAAAAGAGTAATGAAATCTATACTTTCCTGCAGAAGTCGCCTTAATGACCTTCTGTTGCTGATTTAGTTCCAGCAGGACAAAACTAGGATTTTCAGTCTTCAAAAACACTGTGAGTACACTTGGCAATGGGAAGAAGTCAAATATACTTTCATAGTCATAGTTTAACTTGCTTTAGAGTCCATGGTTCATTATTAATATAGCTGACTAACTCAGAGAGGTAATAAGTTTAATACCTAACTACCATCTGAGCTAAACCCAGACCATCTTCATGATTTAAGCTCTCCATGTTTTAAAATCTACCAGTGATAAGAATGGAGACAAATAAGATAAAACATGTGAATCACCCTTGTGTTCCTGGGTAAGAACAAACGAACAACTAACTTGATTTCTTTTCCTACAAAGCCTTCTCAATCTAAGCCTGAAGTATACAATATGCACCACCCATGCATGGCATATTTGGACCCCAGGGTGGTCTTAACCCAAAGAAAGCAGAATAAAAATCAATTCTTCAGAACAAAGAGGTGACAACAGCACTGAGGAAGTGGGAAAATATTATCTGTGAGCTGACTGAAGCAATGGAAGGCAAGACCTGGAGTCACCAGACCTCCTAGGTTGAAACAGACAATGGTCTCCTTTGCTCTACTTTCATTACTCTAAAAAATAATTTTAACCAGAAAATCTCTTAGGAAATGGGGATTTTAATTAATTAGTACGTGCATAGTACTTTATCTTTCAAAGTAGGAATTAGAATCCCTTTAAATAGAGACTCCTTTGTCTCCCCAAGTCAATGGGCACCCAAAGTTAGACTGAAGGAGGCCCATAACCCAGAGCAAACTCTGCCCACTGACAGAGACCCCACTGCTGCAGTGCCAGGTTATTCAACAGCCTCTCAAGTTTAACTTCAGCAACTGTCTGAAGTTTCCCGAAGGGGTTACAAGCCTCAGAGAAGCTACTGCTTAAGAAAGATATAATCTTACGTCATTAATAGAACTCAAGGAAGCATCGAAATGGTTGCTGTTTCATTACACAGACTCCACAAACAGGAAGGAGTTTAATCTTACCCTCATGCACATTTTTCCTATGTACTCTTATTCCTGCAAAAATCTCTTATCATGTGCTGAATTTGAGTGTTTATTTTGTAGAATATCAAGTGGAATTCATGAGGCTTCATAAACTATTCCCATATTAAGAGGAAGAAGAAACCAGATTGAATTGTTCTGCTCTCTAATATCCTCCAGCAAACCTATAAAGGGCAGAGATTAGACACCAGAACCATTCCCAGAGTCAGCACAATGAGTGTCAGGGTGTTCTTTTATCGGTGGATGCAAGAGAGAATTTAGCATTGCTTTTAAAAGTTGAGTCTGCTGTGTATTGTTTAGGCAGCTCTCAACAGTGAAAAAATCTCAACATTCCCCCCTTCCCAGTTTGCATCTGGACAAAGAATTCTCACCCCTGGCATGCAGCAAATAGTTGTGTTAAAATTTTCCTTTTCTATTTGCCAGGGCAAGGGGTAGGGGAATACAATGTGCTGGGGGTGGAGAGATTCCTTTGGTCTATGGATCTCTTCCTACGTGCACATCTTTGATACTCTGTTGGCTTGCAAGACCTCAGAGGACAGTGATGATAAAGACCAGAGTGCGATCTAATTTCCAGGACATTCCTCAAGATGAGGGACGCAGTTATGTATTAGCGCTAGGAGTGGGACATGTGTCACTAATGCTTACAAGCGGCAATCCTCCTTGATAAATGCCCATAAACATAAATCAAGATAATGCTTTCAAGAGAATAAAAGATTAGACACACATTCTGTATCTAGTTCAAGCTTGAAAGTTTATAAAAGCAGGGATTGGGGGAGGGGAGTCAATTAAGTGAGAAACAAAACCCTGACAGCAAAAAGCTCTTTAGCAACTCAATTAAGTTAGAGGTGTTTAATTTTGGTTTTGCACAATGATTAACTCATAGATATATCTATCAGAAGTTTCAATGAGTTAAGCTTAAACCAGAATGAGCAAATGTTTAAGATCAGATCAAAAAAAGCAAAAGAATCAATTAAATAAAAAGGAGAATGTTTGCAACTGCTTTTTGAAAAAATTGTGTTTATAGACGATCAGGAAAATAAATTACCGTACTTAAGTTTGCTGGAAAGAACAGAATGAATATCATTATCAGGGAATTGAAGGACAAGATAGAAGAAGACACTAGTAAGAGAGCAAATAATTGCTCTTTGCTCCAGGGATATTACATTCCCAGAGTACTGAAAGACTGTTCACTCCATGCCAAACCAATTTCTTTAACTTCTAATAGTCACAGAGTACAAGAAACCAACCAATATATGAGGAAAGATAATGTTGAGAGATTTTTTTTTTAGAAAGTGATTTTAAGCCCTGGCCGGTTGGCTCAGTAGTAGAGTGTTGGCCAGGGCATGTGGATGTCTCAGGTTTGATTCCTGGTCAGGGCACACAGAAGAAGTGATGTTCTGCTCCTTCACTCCTCTCCCTTCTCTCTCTCTCTCTCTCACTCTCTCTCTCTCTCTCTTTCTCACTCTCTTTCTCTCTCTCTTCCTCTCAAACAGTCATGGCTCGATTGGCTCAAGACAGCTGGCCTCAGGCGCTGAGGATGGCTCTGTGGCCTCTGCCTCAGGTGCTAAAAAAATGGCTCCGTCCTGAGTGGTGTGGATCAGCAGCCCGGATGGGCTGAGCATTGCCTCCTAAAGAGCTTGCCACGTGGATCCTGGTTGGGGTGCACACAGGACTCTGTCTCTCTGCCTCCCCTCCTCTCACTAAAATAAAAAATATTTTTTAAGTAATTTTAAGAAACCATACAGAAGTAAGTTTGACATTGATCCGTCATAAATGTTTGGACTTCGTTATTTGAAATGATAATGTGTCCACCAGTACTCCTAAAGTCTGATGGGGCCATGGAGGTGTTGTAATGTCTAACTCTTAGTAAAGGGGAGGAAAGATCTCCTGAGAGGGCAGCAGCTGAGCACACGGCTGAACAGAGGGAAGGAGTTGCATGATGATTATGGTGAAAGGTCTGGGAACTAATTGAAGAAAGGAAAGTTAATGGGGGAAAAAAACACCTCAGTTCAATCTCTGATCTTGTTATCGTCAACATTTTACTTAGCACTTGAATGACAATGTCCTTACTAACTCCACTGCATGAGCACAGCAGTGGCTCCCTACGCAGGTGGAGTAGACTATTGATGTAAGAATGCTCAAACCTGTGGAGAATTTTTATAACAATTTGAGTCAAACCAAGAAGTGCCTGAAAGCAACATCTCAACAGAGTGAGAAAAGGGCTCATAAGAATAACCGTTTATACTTTCCCTTCTTCACTTGAGCTTGAGGAGAGAATACAAGGAAGGTTACATGGAGGCGGGAGGAAGGAAGGCAAAAGCCAGATTGCAGGACACTTAGAGTTAAGTACCGTTGTGAGGGTGGTCAACCTTTAGGAGGAGGGGACGCTTCAAAGTTGTGTTAACCAAAATGCACAGAAACAATGGACAGGAATTGCTTGGGGCAAAGGTAAGCCTGTTACTAAAAAAGTTATAGGCCTGAATACCCACCATGACCTGCCCAGTTAGGAATTTATGATCAGATCACCCTGAGAGGTTACTTTCCCTAGAACCCCTTTTTACCCACACCCTCTCCTACTGAAAGCTCTGAGACGTCTGTCCCTTTGATTACTGAGTCTTCCTAACCCTCAGCCCCATCTTGCACCTGCCCTCCTTACTCTCCATCCCAGCCACAGCAGCCCTCCTCCAGTTCCCCAGGCTCTCTAGAGAAAGCATTTCTTTGTGGGGTGAGAGCTGAGGATGCACAGCTTTTCCTCCTCTGAGGAAATAGTCACGTGCACTTTAAATAAGCCCTACAGAGTTCCCCGTGAAGCCCCTAGTTTTGCTGCTAACATAGACGGTTAACCTCGGATGCTTTTAACTACAGGATGTTTTAGTCCTCCAAACACATTCCCTAATATATATTTTTAAATATGCAAAAGTGATAGTTTTTGCCAAACCTTTAAGAGACATTCCATATTTCTGCTCAGACGCCGTGGGGCTGTAGACCTCAGCCGTGAGAAGGACATTCCACAGGGAGCTGTTGTTCCTCAGACCCCAGGCCAAGCATGAGATATGCAGACAGAACTTAAACTGGAGCAGAGTCACTGCAGCCAGTACACAGACCCACGAGAATGAAACATAAGTCCTTGTTTTCAAAAAGGAAAAAATAGGAGAAGTTACCTGTAACTCCCTGCTGTATTTATACATGTGGCTCCATTCTGGCAGCTGAAGGGTGTTCCTGAGTAAATCTCACATTCATTAACATCAGCTGAGCACAGAGGACCCTGTGTTAGTGTAAAGAACAAAGTTGGGAGCCACAGGTTACAAAGGCACCTGGGGTCACTGTTCAACGGGATGTTTAAGGATTTACACACAGACAGTAAAGAATTCCTCACTCAAGCCAAATACAAGAATACTAATACTAATGTTAATTTCTGGTTATCCTTCCTCTGGAAATCAGATTTCACCTAACAGAGCCAAAGAGCTCATCATGAAAAAATACCAGTTAGACACGAAAGAATCCTCGACAAACGAAATCTCATTTCACTATGGTGTGATACCTGGGAACACTCACCAATTTTACTTTAATGCACACGTCAGGAGCATTTTCACCATTAATAGAAAAGAGGGAGAAAATTCACATGGCTGTGTCAGGTTTGTTCAGTACGCTGAATGCTACACAATTACATTAATGTTGGCCGAAATACCATGCTTGTCCCTGTAGTTATCCACTCAGCTGAGCCCCTCCTTAAGATGGCTTAGTATTTAGTGGGTTATACATTCAGGTTTGCCATTGTGAGAGTCATGACATACATAGTTCAGAAAACCACAGAATCCTAGAAACTTTGAATGGAAAATTAAATATGCCTGAGTGATTCCAAGGAAACCGCAGATGCTGACTCACCACCACTTTTTACCAAAGACCAAGTGACTCACCTTCCACTGTGAGGGGCAGATACAAAAGAAGGAGTCGTGAAGGTTGAGGCAGGTTCCACCATTCTGGCAGGGATTGCTGCTGCAAACCTTCTTGTTAACTGCCTGAAACAAAGACAGGACGGTCAGCAAGACAGCTGTACTCGCGGTAGGCAGCAATGAAAGGTGGGTTTTAGGGCACGTGGGCATGTAACACTGCAGCTTACTCCAGTCACTGAGGGTCCTCCTTCAGATTTTAAATCAGTTACTTAAATTATTCTTCAATTCAATTCTCTCATGGGACAAAAAACAATATTTCCTATAGGTCCTAGGCATCTTTCTCCACTATTTACTTGCATGTATCCATGGACAGGATGAAGCATGAGGTGAGAAGGTTCTCACTCTATTCTTTGGAAAAGCATTGTTCACCAGAGAAATAAATGTTGGTAGACAAGCTTAACAATTTCAGGTGTGGGGATAATAATGGACATTCCTATTGTGCTAAGAAAATAAACGGAAATTCTGGTTCTTTTGTTGTTATTGCTATCTTTGGTACTCCTACAGATAAGCATTTGAAATATGATCATCTTTTGTTGTCACCTGTCGTCCAAAGGTTAAGATGACTGGATTCTTTTCATCCAAGTTCCTCTGTTTGAAATGTGACCATCTTGGATATACTCTCCACTCTCATGCTCACATGACTACTTTCAGTCTAGGGTCACAAACAGATCACCTCTGTTTACACAGCCAGGGAATATGTCTGCTCCCGGTTCCAATTTCATAAGATTGGTAATGGTTTTAGAGGCAGAGAAAACTTCTTTAGAGAGGACAAGTGATTTAGCAAGAAAAGCTATTCTATTCATTTCATCTAATCACAGTCTAATTCTATGTTTTAAAAATTAAACTAGGAGCAAATTATTCACTACATTTTTAAAGATATTCAGCAACTCACAAAGAAAATCAAGTCTGTGCCTTTCATTCTACACAAGAAACAGGGAGCCGAAGGGTAGCCAACTAAATGTCTCTGCATCGTTCATGGTAAAGCCCATTCTCTCTCCACCTTTGTCATAAGTCCAGTGACCATGTACATGAGGGTCTCTTTCTGGACTATGCTTTTGTCCATTATTCTATCTATCTATCTTTGTGCCAATACCACAATCACCCGTGTTAATCAAAGGACACTATTAAGAGAGTTAACCACAATCACATTACTTCTGGTGTACAAAAGCAGCTTTGTCTGAAGAAAGGAAATACAAAAACCTATGGGAACCCAACAGGAAATGGGATCAGTAAGCAGTCAGGAGGAAGACAATAGGGAACAGTGGAGACTAGTGCCCAAAGAGCACCTGCCCTGTCCAAACGTAAGGGTATAAAGTGCGTAAAGGCACTTACATTCAAGCATCATTAAAAATCTTCCTGGAGAATGCAGAGAAGGACAATCTGAGCTAATTTTGATCATGGCCTCTGGTTCTCAACATTTGGTAGGAATAAGAAAGCACCCCAGAAGACTGAAAACTCTGATGTTGTATTTTGCTCTGCAGGTATGATTCCTTGCTCACTTTCATCCACTCAACTTCTCCCTTAAAAGATCAAGGCTAAGTGTGCAATTTATTATCAAAGTCGGGAAAAGAAATACATGAATTTGTTTGTCAAATTTAAAACACCAAAGTAGAAGACAACACTTGACACATAACTAAAATAGGTCAAGAACATTAGGACAGAGATTGTTCACTTGGAATCCTCTGACTTTTATTTAAAATTTTAAAGATAGGACATTTTGTGCATTTCCTTGGGTAGAAGGTTATGGTTTCCATGATAGTCTTGCGGGGGGGGGGGGGGGTGGCTAGTAAAGAGGAGCAAATATACGGTGACAGAAAAGGATTTGATTTGGGTTGATGGGCACACAACAAAATCAATAGTTCAAATGCTAGAGAAATGTTTGCCTGAAACCTATGCACTGTTATTGATCAATGTCACCTCATTAAATTTAATTTTCTAAATAATTTTTTTTAAATGTCACCTACCTAGAAAAAGGGGTAAACAGTCTAAAATTACAAGGACTAGTTTACAAGCACGTAGTAAAGTAATGGAAGGTATACTCAAAGAAATTGTCCAAATTTAATTATCAGCAAATGTACTTTTAAGGAAATTTGGAAAATTTTTTGATATACTCCAGACTTCTGAATTTAATGTTAGGGAGGACATGTGGCCTTTCATAACTTGATCCTTGGTGCCAGAATCAGCAAGCTGGGTGGTCGCTGATGACCAGACACAGCACATGTAAGCTTGCCATAACACCACTAAAGGGTGTCAGCTTAAGAGGAAGAACATGTGGACTGCTGAACTCAGAGTCACAAGGTCTCACATGCTCACATGCCCAGTGACTGTGGGCTGGTCACTTCATCTCTCTGAGACTCAGGTTCCTCATCTATATCCTATGAAACATAAACTTTGATAAGAATTAAGTTAGAGGAAAAAATCAAAGTCTTTGATATTAATCATCCATCTATCTTAAGAATACTAGATCCATGTATGATTCTAGTGTATTTTGTTAGATATATAGTAGTTATAGGACTCACCTGCTGTAAGCTTTGAAATTTCCTCTCAAGATCCACAAACTAGAAGTGGAGAGGAAAGAGCATCAGTTAGCTAGTTCAAAGGTGAAATGTTATCCCCTTGACATACTTTCTTAATACACTCTTTTGGGGACATGCTTTATCTATTTCTTTCTTCTTTTATTGCCATACCCTCCTTATTCCTCTCCCCTCCAAGCTTCCCTTCTTTCCTGTACTCTTGTACCATGTAGATTTTTCCAAAGCATTTTTAAAAAGAACTACAACCTACTGATAACTTGATAAATTGCTTATCTGCACACAGTGACTTTGGTAGTTTTTATAAATGACAGACACTCATCCACTTCTCCAATAAGAAGGTTGTTATCAGAATATGAGCAAGGTTATTTATGCAACACATTCTTGCCACAGTATTTCCAGCACTCTGCCCATCACCACATCCACATCCTCTATAGAGCTGTGTCATTTAACCAGAAAGTCCATAATTACAATGTTAAATTTTTACAGAGGACACAAAATGGTATATCTCCAACAAATTGGTGACTTATGAAGTTGAATGAAGGAAAACCCATTTTCTTGAATGGTATAGATGTCAGACTTACCTTGGAATTAAGCTGATGGATTTGACTAGAAATATTTTGAGGCAGACCAATTGCACCCCTTTTTAAATCTGTAATATCCTCTTTGTTTTTCTGTATCTTTTTTTAAAAATAGAAAGAAGAAAAAGGAAGAGGAGGGGAGGAGTGGGAAGAGAAAGAAGAAGAGAATGTTAGTAAAATTTTTATGTATGTGATACAGGAATAAAATTTTAAAATTTGAGCACTATTTTATTTTAAGCACTAAAAACTTGCCCATTGTTATAAAAACCAAAACAGTGCCATGTACAATAAACATCAGACTAAAATAGCTCTGGCATAATTTCATTTACCTTTTTCAGCAACAATCTATCAAGGCATTTTGCATTTGCTTCCTCCCCACCCCCATAATAAGAGCTTAGAGAGCTTCCTAAAAGGCCTGGCTTAGTATCAGTCTGTTCGGGTTTTAAATCTTGATTCAGCCATTTTTTGTGTGTGTTCTTGCACATGTGATGGGACTGCTGCAGGTCCTTTCACCTTCCCTATAAGAAGGGTAAAAATCAAGGCAAATTCATGAGGTAGCTGTGAGGGTTAGACGAGATCATGCACATAAAGTGCTGAGTGCAGTGGATAGCCCACAATGAGCTCTAATGCCAGCTTCTACACTTTGGCTGATATACCAGCATGATGTAGCACATAATGAACACAGAGAACACTTAATAAGGCAGGAAAATAATCAGTCAATTCTGCTCTGTGGTGAAAGTGAACTAGTCACTTCTACTCATTTCTCCGGCCTCTCTCCTTCCCTGCTTCCCCTGTGAAGGAGTGTCCAGACTACCCCCTGTGCCTTCTCTGGGCCAGAATATCTAAGCCTACGCATTGCTAGCATTGCACTCTCTACCCATTATTAACCCTAGGGCACTGTTCTTTAGATGGACCTGTGTCTCCTCCAGTTATATTCCCTGAGCTATAAAGTCAAGGTACAGATTATTATAGACCTGTTCAATTAAGTGGCCATATGTGGATGTACAAAATTATTTCAATATATTTCCCGTGTATTACCTGATGTATACATTCGCCAAGGTCTTCATCATTTAATTTAATTTTCCCCAGGGATCCAGTTTTAAATTCAATGTTTTGAGCAGACCCAGTAAGAAACACTAAATTTCCTCTCTCTGTAGCCATTCGTGGCCTATATAATTCAAACCAGAGAATGCATCAGTAATTAACACATATAATTTTTAAATTCAAATGATGAAGTTTCTCACTGAATAACTACATACTACATGCATCTTCCCTTGTGATCAACTCAACCAAATTCGCCCTGTTCATCTGTCATTTCTTTCTCTGCAAATTTTATGGAGATATCTCCTAGTATTTGCATGTTTGCCTTATTTGCAAAATGATAAATAAATGATTTGTGTATAAAAAGATAATTCTACATATCAGTCCAAATGTTTTTCTTTATTTTTTATAACACCATTATTTTTTTCAAGAAAAATTGTACCTTTGCCTATCTGGCTATTAATGAAAATGGATGAGGAATTACCCGAGTCTCTCAGCAGAAATAATCCCTGTGTCTACTTACTGTTGGAGGTCAGTATTCCTTTTTTGTCTCTGCAACTCAAGTCTTCCATCTTCACCATCTGATTCAGCAAATGTCAATAAAATAACCACACTCCAAAAAAAAGGTGAGGACATGTTCCTCACCAACCCTCCTAGGTTGTCAGGTAAGAGGGAGGCTATTCCAACAGAGTGTGGGAGTTTGGAGAGAGCAAACCAGGCAGATGTACTTTGACCTGTGAAATGTCCTGCAACTTTCCAGTTCTTTCTTCTTTGCCCTAGAAAGCTAAGATATTTTTTTCTTCCTGAGGGATGTAAATGATCTTAGATCTTCGGTACTCTTCAACCTTTAAATGATGTAGAACTTAATCATTATCTATTTGACCTTTGAAATGGTAACAAACTGCCTTGGAAACACCCACTAAAACAATCCTTGCTTAAGAAGTAGCTAAGTTTCAGCAAATGGTGCTGGGAAAACTTTTGCATGATATCCATATCCAAAAATTAATGTTGGACCCTTACATTGCACCATACATAAAGACAAACTCAAAATTGATTAAATACCTAAATATAGGAGCTAAAACTATAGCATTCTTAGAAGAAAATATAAGGGGTAAGGTGCATGACATTGGCTTTCGCAACGATTTCTTAGATGTAAATACCAGAAGCACAGGCAACAACCAAAAAATAGAGAAATTGAACTATTACACTGTGACAAACTTTTGTACATCAACAGAGTATAAAAGCAACTCACAGAATGGGAAATATTTGCAAGTCATATAAATAATAAAATGTTAATATTCAGAATATATAGAGAACTTCTATAACTAAACAATAATAACAACAAACACAAATTTCTTAACCCAATTAAGAAATTGGTGAAGGAAATAGACATTTATCCAATGAAGATATACAAATGTACAAAAAACATATTTAAAAAGCTCAACATCATTAATCATTACAGAAATACAAATCGATACCACAATGAGATACCATCACACCAATTAGCATGGCCACTGCCAAACAAACAAATAAAAACAAAAACTGAACCAGTTTTTAGTGAGGATATAAATTGGAGCCCTTGTGTTCTGTTGTTAAAAAATGTAAAATGGTGCAGCCACTATAAAACAGTATGGCAGTGCCTCAAAAAATTCAACATAGAATTACTATATAGTCTAGCAATTTTGGGGCATCTACCCAAAAGAATTGAAAACAGAGACTCAGAGACAGATTTTGTAGATCATGTTCACAGCAACATTATTCACCATAGCCAAAAGATAAAAGCAAACCAAGTGTCCATTGACAGATACCACTGGGAAACAAAATTTTTGTTGCATCCACAAAATCACTTGTTCTTACCTAACTCGAGTATGCCTATCTCAAATATGACATTAGTTTTTCTCTGTAAGCTATAGATTTTTTGCAATTCAAGATTTTAGGTTTTCATCTTATTGTAAAATTTGCAACATTTACTTTAACATAATGAAGTAGAATGTCTTCTTGGGCATCATCTTTGTGAAAATATAATGATTTATATAATGCAGTAAATACAGTTAATACACTAAAAGATATGATTGCATCAGAATTTGTCTACAATTTCAAAATAGAACATCTTAAAACACTTATTTAATCATAAAATTTGCACAAAACATTTAAATTCTATTCAGGCAAAAATTTGTGTTTGTAACTCTTGCATTTGTGTGCTTGTTGAGGACAATCTCATTTGATGCTCCAGCAGTAGTCTGTTCATCACTAACAGCTCCAAGATTTTCGCGAAACATATCAAGGTGACTGTTCAGAGAGTGAATCTTAACGCTCATGTTATATCCAATGTCGTGGAGAGCCAATAGCATCCTTTGAACCAGAAGTTCATAGTTTTCGGGTTTTTTGTTATCAAGGAAGTTCTTTGTAACTGCCACAAAAGACTGCCATGCTGCTTTCTCCTCCTTATTCATCTTTCTGGAAAATTCTTTGTCACGTATGGGGGTTCGAATTTGAGGTCCATCGAATACACCTGCTTTTATCTTCTCAAAAGAGAAGGCCAGAAAGGCAGAAATCCTATGTTGAAAGCATTCACTTTCTCTGTTCAAAGCCTGAACAAACTGCTTCATTAAGCCAAGTATGATGTGAAGTGGGGATAAATGATCCTGTCTCGATTAACTACAGGTTCATTCAAAATATTTTGCATCCCTACTTCCAGAGCTTCACGTTTCAGCCACTCCTGTGTCTAGTGTTTCTCTTCTGTGTCCAGTGTTTCTCCCGAGCTCCACTGTCCCACAAACACAGAAAGCAAGGATACTTCATGAAACCTCTCTGTTGTCCTAGCAGGAAAGTTACCATTTTAATATCCACATAAATGATCCAGTTATGCTCCTCATACCTCAGAAAGTCGAGGACAAATTTTTTTTTTTTTTACAGGGACAGAGAGAGAGAGAGAGTCAGAGAGAGGAATAGATAGGGACAGACAGATAGAAACGGAGAGAGATGAGAAGCATCAATCATCAGTTTTTTGTTGCGACACCTTAGTTGTTCATTGATTGCTTTTTTATATGTGCCTTGACTGTGGGCCTTCAGCAGACCAAGTAACCCCTTACTCGAGCCAGCTACGTTGGGTCCAAGCTGGTGAGCTTTTTGCTCAAGCCAGATGAGCCCATGCTCAAGCTGGCGACCTCGGAGGTCTCGAACCTGGGTCCTCCGCATCCCAATCCGATACTCTATCCACTGTGCCACCGCTTAGTCAGGCTCGAGGACAATTTTTATGTCATTATAATCTTCTTGCAGATGAGTTGAATGACCAATTGGAACCATTGCATAAAATTTACAGTTGTGTAGGAGAACACATTTCAGACTGCGTTTAGACCTGTCAAGAAATAGCTGCCATTCTGTTGGACTGTAAGTGGTAACATCTAGCTGGCTGAGAAGACTACTGATATCATGACAGTAAACAAAGTGTTTGTCTTTAGAAAAGAAGTCCACAACAATTTGTTTACGCTTCCTGAAATGGGATACTTTAGCTGACTGGTGAAGTACGTTCTTTTCTTGAAACCTGGAGGCTAATAACTCAGCTGCTTTCTTTGATAGGCCCAAATCTCTTACTAAGTCATTCAATTCAGGTTGGCTAAACTGCTGAGGGGTTAATGACTGCTTGGCATCAGAAGAAGACCCTTCAGCTTCTACAACCATTTCCTCATACATCTTATCAAAATACACTTGATCACCATGTTCACTTTCTTCGTCCTTAGAAGAAATAAAACCATAGAAAACTGGAACCGGGAGTGTCTCAGAGTGTGGGATAGATTGTATTGCTGAAGGAATATTAGGATATGCGATCATATGCCGTTTTTTTGTTTTGTTTTGTTTTGTTTTGTTATTTTTTCTGAAGTCCTTTGTATGGATCTGACAGAAATAACAGTCACTGCTGTGGTTCTTAGGTTCACGCCAAACCATGGGAATACCAAAAGGCATTCCTGTCCGTTTTCCTTTTGTCCAGTCATGAAGCATTTCCTTACAATTATGACACACAATATGAGGAGCCCAATTCTTGTCTTGATTGCCAAGGGGAACTTGAAAATAGGCAATATATGCACACGTCACAGATGATGAAATATTGTGCCTTTGAAATTGAAGTGTGTAACAGTCACATATATAATAGAAGGTGTCAGGACTATTCTTACATTTACGCCTACTTGAAGAAGCCATGATTCAATCTTAAAACAAAATAAGAGAGTGTTTTTATCAGATATTAGTTTTTTACATTTAAAAACAACTACAATTATGTAAAAGTGATGTTTGTAAAACGTTAATTGCCTTGTGGTTATGTTCAATCCAAGAGTCGTTGCCCTTTAACTCCAATTTAAACACCAAGCATGCCATTAACTGTAACAAAAAGAAATTAAAATTGCATAAAAACTAGAGCATGCACCAAAGAAAGGACATCAGATTTGGAATTAGCAATGCAGAAATATATAGAAAAAGTTCTAAAACATCATGCAACAGAAAATAAAAAAAAAATTTGTTCCCCAGTGTAATGAATGGATAAACAAAATGTGTGACATAGATACAATGGAATATTATTCAGCCTTAAAAAGGAAGAAAATTCTGAAACATTCTACAAAATGGATGATACTTTGCTAAATGAAATAAGCCAGATACAAAGGGACAAATACTCTGATTCCACTAATATGAACAACCTAAATTAGTCAAAATCATTGAGATAGAAAATAGAAGGGTGATTTCTATGACTGGGGAAGGAACAACAGGGAGTTACTGTGTAATGGGTTCAGAATTTCACTTTGGAAAGATAAAAACAAGTTCTAGAGATGGATAGTGATAATGGTTATACAATAATGTAAATGTATGTAATGCCACTAAATTTTAAAATTGATTAAAATGAAAATTTTCATGTTATTTATATTACAATTTTTAAAAAACTGAAAATAGAGTTAAGAATAGGGGATGGGAATTGGTCACTATAGAAACTCTCTTAAGAAATAAAAGGATGATTTTACATGAAGACTCATTAATTTTCAAAAAAATAGCCTGTGAAGACTTTTGAAATGCTATGTGAAATTTTAGATAGTACCTATATAAAATTAATCCTTTAAATAAGGTGGTACAATTTAATAGTATAGAAAAATGTACACTGTTTTGCACCTGTTCTCAACAACAAAATAGCTTCAACAACAAAAATAGCAAAACTAGTGGGCTAGTTGTTGTTTATATGAGTTGATACTGGGGTAAAGTGATGAATTTTTTGTCACTCGATTGTTTTAAGAAATGGGTGTGGTAACAATAAATGGAATTTCAAGTTGAATACATCTTTAAAGTTTTATTGATCAAAGGATTGTTTAAAAGATTAACAACTTGGGTTAGACATGGAAGGAAAGCTTGACATTGTGAATTATTTGTCAACTTTAGGATAAAAGAAAATGGGTTAGAATCTTCCAACACAGGGCAGTTCTAACTCTCTGATCTCAGAACATAACCATGTTCAGGACTGGTTTTTTTTTTAAATCACTACACCAAGCAAACTTTTAGTGAATATTGGGGGAGGGGACCAAGTGTGAAAGTATGCCCAAGAAAGCTTTTTTACACTTTTTATTTTTGCATTCATTAAAATAAAATTATTAATTCAGAATACTAATATTATCAATGACATTTATACATCTTATGCTTATAATGGGTTCTGCTATACTCTTGATTCCTACTTACCAGCCTTTCCTCTCTTCGCATCTTCAACAAGGTGCATGCACATGCGTTTTGCTTTGTTGCAGATATTACACATGGTCTATAGAATCAGAGTTTTATGTGTTTCTCTATTTGTATGTTCAGTGTATTGCTAATCAGTTATTCATGACCTATTGACTGCCCCCAAGCCTGTATCATACTCTTCCCTTTCTACGTCTCTTCCTCCTGGTTCCACAGCTCTTCTTATAGAAGTCTCAGCTCCCTTTTCTTCCTCCTCCCCTTCTTACTAAACCACCAGAATGCAATTATAAAATCAGACTTAACTTCTTTCTTCTTCCTTTACCTTTTCCAACATTTTGTATACCTTCAGTGCTGTTATAATCTCTCTGCTGGAAAAGAAACAGGCTCATGCAGTCAGAAAGGAAAGGAGCTGATGAACCTAGATGAATGAACTGCAGAACCCGTGATTTTACCCCTTCAACTAGACATAACTTCAGTGGGAAACATTGGTAATGTATTCCACTTTGTATTCCTGTCATTTTGTAGTATATCTAATACATAGAGGACACATACAGAATATTTATGGAATGCATTCTAGATTAGGGAGGAAATAAGAGCTTAGAAAGTCATTAGGGACAGGGTTTCTGATCTAGAGAATGTTTACCTTGGGGGAGGAGAGAAGGGAGATTATTTAACTTTTATTTCTTTTTTTTTCTTTGTCCTTTTTAAGTGAGAGAACAGGAGATAGTGAGACAGACTCCAACATGCACCCCGACTGCAATCCACCCAGCAACCCAGTCTAGAACTGATGCTCAAATCAACCAAGCCATCCTCAGTACCCAGGGTTGACACTAGAACCAAACTAGCCACTGTCTGCAAGAGGGAAAGAGAGTGAAGGGGGAGAGAAGCAGATGGCCGCTTCTCCTGTGTGCCCTGACTGAGAATCAAACTGGGGACGTCACATGCAGGGACAATGATCTATCCACTGAGCAAACCAGCCAGAGCCAATTTTCTACATCTTTATCTTCTTTTATTCTACTTTCTGAGAAATTCTTTGTATTTATCTTTTATAATTTATATTGAGTTGTTTTTTGTTTTTTACAGGGACAGAGAGAGAGAGTCAGAGAGAGGGATAGATAGGGACAGACAGTGAGGAATGGAGAGAGATGAGAAGCATCAATCATTAGTTTTTCGTTGCCGTGGCAACACCTTAGTTGTTCATTGATTACTTTCTCACGTGTGCCTTGACCGCGGGCCTTCAGCAGATGGAGCAACCCCTTGCTGGAGCCAGAGACCTTAGGTCCAAGCTGGCGAGCTTTTGCTCAAGCCAGGTGTGCCCATGCTCAAGTTGGTGAGCTTGGGGTCTCGAACCTGGGTCTTCCACATCCCAGTCCGACACTCTATCCACTGCGCCACTGCCTGGTCAGGCTAATTTATATTGAGTTTTAAAAACATTTTCATTTTTATTTTTCATGATTGTAACATCTTTTCCTATTACTCTAAAAGTATTATAGTTGCTTTTTAAAGTTTTCTGTAGTTTGTAGCATAGTGTCTGATTTTTCTAAGTTCTTTTTTCTCCTGTTTGCTTGTTTAGGTCTTTTTATTCCATATTGGAGGTTTTCCTCATATGCCTTTTGATCTTATGTGCTCATTTAAATTTAAGAATAAGACACTAAAGAATAGTTAATAAGCCTGACCTGTGGTGGCGCAGTGGATAAAGCATCGACCTGGAATGCTGAGGTCACTAGTTCAAAGCCCTGGGCTTGCCCAGTCAAGGCACATATGGGAGTTGATGCTTCCTGCTCCTCACCCTTCTCTCTCTCTCTCTCTGTCTCTCCTCTAAAATGAATAAATAAATAAAAATAAAGAATAGTTAATAAGCTCTGTGTGCATGGATGATGTTCATAACTAGCAGGCTTTATCTTTTGGGGCTTGAATGACAAGCAGACAATATCATTGGGGAACCCCAAATGTCAATTTTTGAAGGTGTTTTCTTCCCTGGGGACATTCATTTTGTTCAGAAATAAAAATCCTCCAGTTTTTTACCTGCATGAGAAAAGCTTGCTAAAAATTTTATTGCTAGATGTGTAGACTTTATTTAGCCTTTTGTTTTTCATCTTTTCTCTAAATTCTTAGATTACCTCAAATATTACATGAATATAATTTCTGTAACTATTATGATGTATACCAAAGTTTGTTTTTATTCCTACCAGATCCATCCAAATTCCATTGTTTCTGTCTTTAAAAAACAATATTGATTTATTGTAGAGAGAGGATAGAGAGAGAGAAAGCAGGGGAGGGACAGGAAACATCAACTCATAGTAGTTGCTACTTGTGTGCCTTGACCAGGCAAGCTCAGCATTCCAAGTCAACGCTTTATCTGCTGCATCACTACGGGTCAGGCTGGTTTCATAGTGCTAATAAACATTTTTTTTTTTTTTTTTAAGACATGACATCCACAACAATAAGGGAAATGCAAAAGAAGTAAAAGTCATGACCTTTTCTGGTTTGAAAAGACATTGATATAAATCTAGAAGGCTCTAATATAGCAGTATTATAAAGCTGGTTGTGACAACACTAGATAAACAATATACAATACATACAATATGCTGTTAGGAAAACAGCATGTATCAAACTGAAGATGAGACACTGAACCCAGTCTGGGCAGTCTATAGACAGTGTCTCTGTAAATCCAGGAGGTCGTGTTGGAGAAAGATGATTGGGTAAAATAGGGGGAATTTATTATGGGCCTTAAGTGGCAAGTTGACAAATTTTTATTAAATCTTTTTTATTCAATAGAGAGCTGTTCCTATATCTAGAATGAAGTAATTCTTATGTGATATTTCTGGTAGGCCAACTGGATTTCTCTGGGGGGCTGGGTTAGTGTGACAGTTGCAAGAATGAGGAGAGAGAGCTGAAATGGACAGATGTTTTGGAGGAAGAACTGCAAGATCCTCACACCCTCTAATCCAGCTCCCATCTGATGCACAGCTTTAGTCTGGCTTTGCTGCTTTCTTTAGTCCCTTATCATTCCCATGTGAGTTTGAAACATAATATTATAGAATTAACCTGTGTTTTTAGTCATTAATAAAAACATTTGTGAATATAATATTCTCTTTTAACCTTTATGATACTGAACTCATTCTCTATTTCAGGGATATATCATTATTTAAATTATAATTTACTTACGCCAGTTTTGTTAACTTCTATAAAATTTCTGGAATATATAATATCACTCCGGTTTTCTATTCATTTTCCATGAAGCATTACATAAAATAATTACAGAAATTCATGTAAGCTCAAAACTATTCATTTCCTCCTTTCTTGGGACATGCATTACCTCCTAGAAAATGACCATATACACTACTGTGATGAACTGATGTTTTTGAATGCAGTGTGGTCTGAGAACAATCAGGTACTTGTTCTCCAAACTCATTACTGCAATAATTGCAATTATCCTTGAGAATTATGAGAAAGAATTATGAGTTCATCATTACCATTTGAATGATTCAGTTTTGGCAGAGATTTTCCTGAGAAGGTAGATTGTTACACATTATTGAGAATTTGTAGGACTTTTTTGCCTTTTTGTTGCTTTTTTTTTCTGAATTACAATAATAAACAAAGAGAATATAATCAGAAAATTTATATCCAGAGAAAGAAATGTAATGGGGAATAGGTCTTTAGATAGCAACCACAGGTGTGCTAATGACACATTATGCATGCATACACACAATCTGCATGTGTACTCAAGTTCTAGAAAATGTAAAATATGTACTGCGAGAGACAAGGACTGGCTAAAGTTAGGGAACATAGCAGAGGAAACATAAATTGCTAGGATTAATGCTCCAATAGCCAGTGAGGAGACACACACAGCTCGTTTTACCTCCAACAACTCTAGTCACTAGAATTTCAGCACTTCCACTGGATTAATCAAGCTTGAGTTTACCATGGGTAAATGCTCCTGGCATCTCTTTCCAAGATAACCTAAAAAGAACAAAATATGTGTTCTACTTGGTGACTCCTAAAATTCCCTGAACAAAGCAATAAAGTGAAAGATTTAGACACCATTCGCGCTATAATAAAAGGACAATGCCAAATTGCACTAACATTTCAAAGTGAGTGACTGTAGAATCGCAGGAGGTAAACAATTGCAATTTACATTGAATCAGATCTTTTGAGAAGGGAGAAAAGAATTTTTTTTTTTTTTTAGGACTTGTAGAAGTTTTTTATTTTTTATTTTTCTTTTTATTTTTTATTTATTCATTTTAGAGAGGAGACACAGAGTGAGAGAAAGAGAGAGAGAGAGAGAGAGTGAGAGAGAGAGAGAGAGAGAGAGAGAGAAAGGGGGAGGAGCTAGAAGCATCAACTCCCATATGTGCCTTGACCAGACCAGTGCAGGGTTTTGAACTGGCAACCTCAGTGTTCCCAGGTCGACGCTTTATCCACTGCGCCACCACAGGTCAGGCAGGGAGAAAAGAATTTTTATAACAATGTTTTGTGTTTGATGAGAGGAAGAGAGCAAGTGAGGTGAGTGTGTCAGTACTGGGGGGAAGGAAGAAAGAAGAGTTAGGGATACTTGGCACAACACAGAACTCTGCCCTTTGTACTTCTAATTGGAAAGATACAAATGGATGTAGTGCAGAGGCATCTTTATCTGGTGATGGGAGACTTTGCTTCACTGATGTGATTTATGACGGGAAGAGTGTTTTAACAAGGCTGATGCTTTACAAAGGGCCATTACTCCCAGGGGACTTGTTAATTGAAGTGCCATACAGATCTGTAGGAAGATATAAGTGTTGTTATAAAGGGCAGGAAAAAGGATGCAATGACCTCACCTCTCAGCTTTTCAGTGCTATTATTCTAAGATCTACAAAAACCAAAGCCTTTGTCCCTTTGAAAGTTTTTATTTTTATAGTGTCTTGGGCTATATTTATTATGCAAGTACTGCTAACTCAGGCATTGTCAACAATTCCTAGACTATGTTAAGAGCAGAAATAAATAATCCCCTAGGAGTTACACACAATTCTAATATTAAATATTTTTCTTATAACATTTAATGTGCAGTTCTCACTTAGGTTGATTGATAGAATTATTCTAACGAGTCATGAAAGACCATAATGATTCTAATACTCAGAATTCACATATTCAAACCAGATTAAGTGGACAATTATATATTAGATACCCACAATTTGTCATCATTTGAGGGAGGTGCTTGTTGGCAAATAAAATATAATATGCTCACTAATTGGTGGCACCAGGGTGTCATTAGTCAATGCTGGGCCTGATGTCAGCCATGGTGTCCCTCTCTCTGATTTTGCTGCTTCACTGGTCCTCGAGCTGAAACACAGCTGAGGACTAGATGTTGTCTACAGGGATTAATGCTTAAGGAAGTGGTCCGGCAAGTGCTTGTAGTTTTTCCTGTTGCTAGGCACCCAATGCCCTCTGTTTTGGTGACACACTGCACCTGGCCTATGGTTCCTACCCTGCTCATGTCTAACTGCCTGCTGCAATTATACTTATCAGGAGGGACAAGGCAAAATGCATCTGTCCTCCTGTCCAGACAAGAAGTCAGAATACAATATTAAAAAATTTTTCAACCTACACAATTTTCCCTAATGTCAAAGTTCAAGCACTATCCTAGGATTATTTTTAAAATCACATCTTTCAAACTTGAGTAAATTTGGCAGTTCCTCTGTGTATGGAGGAAATGGCAGTAACACAAATTCAGTCATTCTCAGGAGAGTGATTTAAAGACATTGTTTAAACTCACAGTGTGATTTTATGACTTTATGCAGCTTCCATGTCAATCTATCTGGTAACTATATTCACTCATTTAACAAATACTTACTGAGTGTTGACTATGAGCCAGGTACTGTTGTAATCACTGGGAGAGCAGCACTGAAAAGTAGTTTTAATCCCTTCCCTCCTGGAAGTTCACCTTCTCTAAAATAAGAAATATTTTTTATTTAAAGCCAATTCGATTCATAGCAACTATCCAGCTATTGTCTATTCATCCATAGGATGAGTTCTCAGATAGCCCAGTCAGCTTAGGTATACTATACATGAAATATCACAATCCAATAGGTATTCTCAATTATATGTGGGTGTGTGTTACTGTATTTGTGTAAGGAACTAGCTAAGTGTGCAAAATAACTAATTTAGTGAAAATGATATCCATGCTAGATTAAATCCAGAAAGCTGAAATCTATTAAATGGTCACATGTTTAGCCAGTTATACAAATGTGACCGCAGAAATACAGGTATGTTTTGAGATTTGTAAATGAATTTTTCTGTTTTCCTAAAATTAATCATGGTTCAGGAAAGGCCTTGTTGGGAGAGCTAATTTATTAACAGAAGCTTATAAATGGAATGAGAGGAGAAAGAAGGTGTTGGGCAGATAAAATATATTATTCTCACTTTGTTAAAGATGGCGCTGCCCCCATGGAAGTTCATTGATATTAATGTGTGTTCTGGAACAGGCTGTGGGCAGGCCAGGTCGTTATAGCCTAAGGCTTAGTTTAAGAGTAAGCTCTTCCCCACACCCTTGACTGATTGGATGATGTAGGGTGGTGCACTCTTCTGAGGAATCCCATTATACAGAGACTTCCTTGTTAGTATAATTGGATTAAAGGTTTTGATTCTACTCTATAAAGTGGGAGAGACCAGTAGCTCTCGCTCTCTCTTGATTCCTGAGTTCCTGAGGTTAGTATTAGAAAAGAGGAGAGCAGATGAAGGCCACGTGAAGGCCAGGAGAAGCAGCCAAGATGGCAGAGTGCTGAGGGAGAAGCCAGTTTGTTAAGAGTTTGTGCTGGAGGAGATGGAGAACAGAGGTGAATAAGACTGGTGAGCTAGAAACCTTTGATTTTAGGAAACTCGGATAAGTCAGTAGCTTTGTGAGCACTGAATGTGTGGGTTTTGGAGCCCAGTGTGTGTTTTTTGCTTGCCCGCCGGGTGCAAGCTAGAATTAAAGCTGATGGCTCACCAGTTCTTGACTCCGGTGTTTCATTACCGACTGTTCGAATCTAATGTGAACCTGCATGGGTCAGGCGGCTGTGATGGTGGCCGCGACTACTGGCTTTACAGAAGGTGAAGATGATCTTGCCTGATGGGACTTAAACTCGGGAGACTGGGTGAAAAGCAGTACCATAAAGAGAAATGTTGGAGTTAGTCCTAAGTGGAACTGATTTTATAATGAAAGACAACTTAGAAAAGTGATATAAAGCCAGGAGCCTCCATTGTGGCCATTCACATGCAGGTTCCCATTCGATTCAAACAAACGATAATGAAAAAACAGAACCAAAAACTGGTGAGCCATCAGCTTTAATTCTAGCTTGCACCTGGTGGGCAAGCAAAAACACACACTGGGCTCCAAAACCCACTCATTCAGTGCTCACAAAACTACTGACTTATCCGAGTTTCCTAGAATCAAAGGTTTCTAGCTCACCAGACTTACTCATCTCTGTTCCCCATCTCCTCCTGCACAAACTGGCTTCTCCCTCAGCACTCTGCCATTTTGGCTGCTTCTCCTGGCCTCCATGTGGCCTTAATCTATCTGCTCTCCTCTCTAATACTAATCTCAGGACCTCAGGAACTGAGAGAGAGCAAGCTCCCGGTCTGCCCCACTTTATAGTGTAGATTTAAATCCAATCTACAAACAAGGAAGTCTCTGATACAAGTTCACTTATCTGAGGCATAATGGGAGAATTCTTCATGAGAGTGCACCACCCCACATCATCCAATCAGTCAAGGGTGTAGGGAAAAGCTTACTCTTAAAACTAAGCCTTAGGCTATAACGACCCAGCCTGCCCACAGCCTGTCCCCCAAGACACATTAATATCAATGATATCTGCCTAACAAGTGATTAGGAAAAATATCAGGTCTGGACTCATCTGGTGTCATGGGAAAAATGGTAGAAGTTGTACAAAGGAGTGAGATCTCTGAGAAAAATGGGTTGGACAATGAGATTGGAGTCCTGAGGACTGAATCTCAGAAATAGTTAAAAGAGTTCAGCTCCAAGCCTCTGCAATCTTCTTGTTCTCTCCTATTTAGATTGTGATCTCATCTGATTATAGAGCTGACTTGAATAAACAAACATGTTCCCTATTTACTCTTATATTTAAATCGGCCCTGATATGAATAGATATAAAAATGCAAACAAAATGAAATACTGAGCAAATGCTTGAAGTAAACAATGAAACTATAGTGTACAAGCAGAGAAATGAGAACTACCTAGGGCTATAAAGAAGAGTTCCATGGGAAGGAAAATTAACTTTCTTTCTTCTAGTGCTTGTGAAAATTTCTATCTAGATTCATATTTGTAAGAAAAATAAGATTTTGAAAGTTTTTAGGAATCAAATATGGTGTACTTGAGGGAGAGCTATAAGTGTTGGATGTAGTTGAAAAATAAGATCAAGAACCTATATTTACCTATAGTAAATATAAAACAATTCACTTGACCATTTGGGAAATAAGGAGACAAAAAAGTTCCCTGCACATGTTCATATTTATTAAGAAAATAAATTTAAAAAGAAATGAGTTCACAAATCAAGACAAAAATAATAACATAGTGTAAAGCCAGTAGCCGCGGCCACCATCACAGCCGCCTGGCCCATGCAGGTTCGCATTTGATTTGGACAGAAGGTAATGAAACAGTGGAGCCAAGAACTGGTGGGTATTGGTCAAATAAGTTTGTGAATAAGATATATATGTTTGCTCGCTTATAGTTTGTATTGGGTGTGGGAGACGGGCTGTAAGCAGGCTGGGTTGTTATAGCCTAAGGCTTAGTTTTAAGACTAAGCCTTTCCCACCCTTTTTGATGTAGGGTGGTGCACTCTCATGAGGAATCCCATTATGCCGCAGATGAGTGACTTTGTATCAGACTTTCTTGTTTGTAGATTGGATTAAAGGTTTGGATTTTACACTATAAAGTGGGGCAGTCCCGGAGCTTGCTCTCTCGGTACTTGCTATCACCATTGCAGGGGCCTCCCTGATCCCTTGCCCTCCATGGGAAAAGATGGTTTTCTGCTTTTCCCTGGTCTTCTCTTGTGGCTTGCCTGTCTTGGTGAGACACCAATAAACAGAATGGCCTACCATCCTCCAACTCTGCCATTTCTTCACTGTCTGCCCGAATTCAATGGGAACCTGCATGTGAATGACCACGATGGTGGCTCCTGGCCTTACAGTGGGCCATTACATTTAATTCTAGCTCACACCCAGCGGGCGAGAAAATACACACAGTGGGAAAACACTTCCTTTCCATTCAGGGTTTTCAACGCCACTGAGTCATCCAAGTATTCCTAGAATTAAAGGCCCCCCCAGCCTTATTCACCTCTGTTCCTGTTGGGCAGATAAAATATATTATGCTCACTTTGTTAAAGATGGTGCCGCCCACATGGAAGCCTGTCACCCAGGTGATATTATTTGCCCTTATGCTTGTGATGGCTGTGAGGGAAAAGTTGTAATGTAAGCAGGCCTGGTTGTTATAGCTTAAGGCTTAGTTTAGAGTAAGCTCTTCCCCACACCCTTGACTGATTGGATAATGTAGGGTGGTGCACTCTCTTGAGGAATTCCATTATGCCTCAGATGGGTGGCTTTGTATCAGAGACTTTCTTGTATGTATAATCGGATTAAAGGTTTGGATTTTCTAGGCTATAAACTGGGGCAGCCTGGGAGCTTGATCTCTCTCTCTCTCTCTCTCTCGGTTCCTGGGTTCCTGAGATTAGTATTAGAGAGGAGAGCAGAGTAAGGCCACGTGAAGACCAGGAGAAGTAGCCAAGATGGCAGAGTGCTGAAGCAGAAGCCAGTTTGTTAAGAGTTTGTGCAGGAGGAGATGGGAAACAGAGGTGAATAAGTCTGGTGAGCTAGAAACCTTTGATTCTAGGAAACTCGGATAAGTCAGTAGCTTTGTGAGCACTGAATGTGTGGGTTTTGGAGCCCAGTGTGTGTTTTTGCTTGCCCGCTAGGTGCAAGCTAGAATTAAAGCTGATGGCTCACCAGTTTGTGGCTCCTGTGTTTCATTACCGACTGTACGAATCTAATGCGAACCTGCACGGGTCAGGCGGCTGTGATTGTGGCCGCGAATACTGGCCATACAGTTCCCCATCTCCTTCTCTCTGCACAAAGTGGCTTCTCCTTCAGCACTCTGCCATCTTGGCTGCCTCTCCTCTGCAATGCTGATGGCCTTTAAGCCAATATACAAATAAGGAAGTCTCTGATACAAAGCCATTTAACTGAGGCATAAATGGGATTCCTCATAAGAGTGCACCACCCCACATCATGCAACAGTCAAGGGTGTGGGAAAAAGCTTACTTTTGAGAAGATCTTAGTATTAAAAGGGTGGGAAAGGCTTAGGCTATAAGGACCTTGTCAGTGTACAGCCTGTTCCCCACATGCAATGCAAACTGTAAGTGAGCAAACATATATATCATATTTACAAACTTATTTGACTAACAACCCCCCAACCCGTCTCCTCTGACAGCTGTCAGTCTGTTCTTTACTCTGTACTGTTATAGCTAGAATTAAACCACTTTCACTTGTCCTCAGTTTCATTTATCTATCTTCACAAGCCTCCAATTGAATAACTTCTGACCTGCACTAGATTGAAATTGAAGCAAAAGACAGACTGTAATTTTTGTTAAGAAATTCTACTCACTATCCTCATTATTGTTATTTTTTAAGTGCTGGGTAGTCTCTCAACTTTCACAATGTCAGTGTTGGGCAGATAAAATATAATATGCTCACTTTGTTAAAGATGGCGCTGCCCACATGGAAGTTCGTTGATATTAATGTGTGTTCTGGAACAGGCTGTGGGCAGGCCAGGTCGTTATAGCCTAAGGCTTAGTTTAAGAGTAAGCTCTTCCCCACACCCTTGACTGATTGGATGATGTAGGGTGGTGCACTCTCCTGAGGAATCCCATTATACAGAGACTTCCTTGTTTGTATAGTTGGATTAAAGGTTTTGAGTCTATGCTATAAAGTGGGAGAGACCAGTAGCTCTCGCTCTCTCTTGGTTCCTGAGTTCCTGAGGTTAGTATTAGAGAGGAGAGCAGATTAAGGCCACGTGGAGAGGAGAAGCAGCCAAGATGGCAGAATGCTGAGGGAGAAGCCAGTTTGTTAAGAGTTTGTGCAGGAGGAGATGGGAAACAGAGGTGAATAAGACTGGTGAGCTAGAAACCTTTGATTTTAGGAAACTCGGATAAGTCAGTAGCTTTGTGAGCACTGAATGTGTGCGTTTTGGAGCCCAGTGTGTGTTTTTGCTTGCCCGCCGGGTGCAAGCTAGAATTAAAGTGGATGGCTCACCAGTTCTTGGCTCCATTGTTTCATTACCGACTGTATGAATCTAATGCGAACCTGCATGGGCCAGGCGGCTGTGATCCTGGCTGCGACTACTGGCTTTACATTTGGTGTAGTCTGTGGCAGGATTTGATACAGATCAGCATGGAGCAACCACCACCTTTGAGCGGGGGAGTAGAGGACTGGTTGCTGTTATGGTTTCCTATAGCTGTTTTCTGGGGGACTGTTGGCTGGCTGACTTTTACAGCCATGCGTGAGGAAACCGAGAGCTCTATGGAAGAGGTTGCCCAGGACCTGCAGGCTGAGCAGCGGAAGGAGCTGGTAAAAACGTGGGAGAAACAGATGCTGACCCTGGAGCTGAAGGTAGCGCTGGAGGAGGAGGCTGACCAGGTTTGCGAGATTCACCTGGAAATGGAGCAGACGCTGGAGAAGGAATCACAGGTTCGTGAGTTGGAGATTGCCCTGGATGTTGTGGAGAGCCAGCAGCGGCATGAGGCCAGGCCTGAGGCCGGGGCCGGGCTTGAGGCCAGGGCTGGAGCTGCAAGACCTGCTGAGCAGAAGGTGATGGCAGCCCCGGACTCGAGCCCAGCAGCAAGGAGCTGATGTTTTCAGTTCCTCTTTGGAGGATGAGGAGAATTGGTCTGGAATTGTGATCCACAGCCTCCAGAAGGTGAGAGCCCAGCAGCAAGGAGTAGCTATGCTGCCAGTAAGTCTGCGATTTTGGGACATAGGGGTGGATGCCATCATGCTCCCCAGAGCAGAGATGGAAATGCTGACTGCCATTGCCACATGCTTTTCTTTAGGACAGTGTGAGACTTGCCATGATGGCAGGAATGAGGGGGGTGGCTAACACCCCATGTGCGTGGACTGATTTCCTGGACTATGACTCGAGTGAGCACTGGCTCATTTGTTGAATGGACTTATGGTTTTTGGACAATGTGAAATACCCTGATGGGGGTGAGGGGTGGCTTTGATGGAGGCTTTACCCCTGCCTCGGGAAGCCTTTCAAATGGCAAGAGAGAAGGCCGAGGACATTTTGCACTTTTGGCAAAGTGCTTAGAGACTGGTGAAATGTGTGTACCTTTGTAATTGTTGAAATTGTATGATTTGTCATGTTGTAATTTGTGTAATGTGCCTAATTTCCTTGTACAGGGATGCCAGTGGTGTAGATTGTGGGTAGTAAAGTGAGCATAAGGGTGGATTGTTGGGCAGACAAAATATAATATGCTCACTTTGTTAAAGATGACGCTGCCCACACGGAAGTTCGTTGATATTAATGTGTGTTCTGGAACAGGCTGTGGGCAGGCCAGGTAGTTATAGCCAAAGGCTTAGTTTAAGAGTAAGCTCTTCCCCACACCCTTGACTGATTGGATAATGTAGGGTGGTGCACTCTCCTGAGGAATCCCATTATACAGAGACTTCCTTGTTTGTATAGTTGGATTAAAGGTTTTGAGTCTATGCTATAAAGTGGGAGAGACCAGTAGCTCTCACTCTCTCTTGGTTCCTGAGGTTAGTATTAGAGAGGAGAGCAGATTAAGGCCCACGTGGAGAGGAGAAGCAGCCAAGATGGCAGAATGCTGAGGGAGAAGCCAGTTTGTTAAGAGTTTGTGCAGGAGGAGATGGGAAACAGAGGTGAATAAGTCTGGTGAGCTAGAAACCTTTGATTTTAGGAAACTCGGATAAGTCAGTAGCTTTGTGAGCACTGAATGTGTGGGTTTTGGAGCCCAGTGTGTTTTTGTTTGCCCGCCAGGTGCAAGCTAGAATTAAAGTGGATGGCTTACCAGTTCTTGGCTCCATTGTTTCATTACCGACTGTGTACAAATCTAATGCGAACCTGTATGGGCCGGGCTGCTGTGATAGTGGCCCCGGCTACTGGCTTTACAGTCGGCTACTACTTTGTTTTTTTAAAGGCTCTATTTTGTGAAGGGGAGCTAGTTGACTGACAGATATTTTCTCTTTAAGGCATGGGCAGTGCCCACTGTGCAGATCTGCTAGCCAGAATACAATGGTCAGGCTCCTCTGAAGGCAGACAACTCTCTCTCTGGGGCACTTCCATCCTCCCCTCTGTTGTTTGGCTCTACTTCATAAGGATTAAGGTATATAAATGTTTTAGTATATGTGCTGCCAAAGTGAGCACATGGTATATAAATACTGAATCACTATGCTGTATACTTGAAACTGATATAGTATTGAATGTCAATTACACATACACACACACACACACACACATTTTAAGTGCAGCACTTTGAGGACAAAGGAAGAAACTGTATAATGAAAGGGAGTTCTGACTGTTGTTAAATCAGAAAAGATAAGGACTGAAAACCTCAGATACACAGAGATCCTTGACATGACAGTAAATGCTCTTTGGTAGTTTGACGAAGGCCAAAGTTCTGTTGGAGCAGTGGAAGAGTTAGAGGAGAGATGCAGAAGTGGAGATAAGGCATAGATAAGCTAAGAGATTTGGCTGTGAGAGAGAAGAGATAAAATGAATACAGGATCTAGGGAGGGTTCTACCCGTTGTCATTGTTTTTAATATAGAAGGATTTGAACAAAATAAAAGCTAGAAATGATTGAGATGGTGAGTTTGAATATTTAAAGGGAAAAGAAACAATAATGTAAGTTTCCTGAGAAGGTATAAGTATACTGACCCAAAACAAATTAATAAAATCATATATGAGACCCCCTCATAAAAGATCATCAAGTTCTGGCTCTTCCCCCTGTGATGACTATCTCTTCAAAATTCTTTTCTAATATGATTCATTTTGTTTGTATTAATTCATTTGATTATCTCTTATCCCTTATTTTTGGGTCTGAAAAACCTGCTAAAAATATGAGACAGGTTAATAAATAACTTAAAAGTTATTTAGCAAGCCATTTAAAAGAAGACAAGTAATGCAAATAAGAGAATGAAAATCATGTTAGAAATAACATAGATTTAATTACATATCATTCTTTTTAAGAGGCTATATTTTTCAAATATTGAATAAATATATAATGAATCCAAATATCAGAAATTTTCTGGACAAATTTTATTCATATTACCAATAGCATATAGTGGGCATTCAATAAAATAACATTTCTAAGTTAATTATGCATATTATATATATAAATAAATTAAAGTGTGAGTTTTATGCTTGCTACTGTATATTTTCAATTATGAACTAAGGCCAAGATTCACTATCTGCCCATGAATAAATATACTTCAATAATTTATTTTATTTTTTTTACAGGGACTGAGAGAGATTCAGAGAGAGGGATAGGGACAGACAGACAGGAACGGAGAGAGATGAGAAGCATCAATCATTCATTTTTCGTTGCCGTTGTGACACCATAGTTGTTCACTGATCGCATTCTCACATGTGCCTTGACCGTGGGCCTTCGGCAGACCGAGCTACCCCTTGCTGGAGCCAGTGACCTTGGGTCCAACCTGGTGAGCTTTTGCTCAAGCCAGATGGGCCCCGCGCTCAAGCTGGCGAGCTCGGGGTCTCAAACCTAGGTCTTCCGCATCCCAGTCTGACGCTCTATCCACTGCGCCACCGCCTGGTCAGGCAATAATTTCAAATATGTTACAAAACTATATTCTCTTCTAGTTTGTGAATGAATGTCTCCATAGAGCTTTCATGTATTTATAGTTAGTGCACTGTAATCCAGCACTTATTTTGTGTAACATTGCTCAAGGGAGCACAGGACCCCATAATTATAGCATAATCTTAGCAAAACTCTGAACTTTTACATTGGTAAAAATCTTCCAGAAACAAAGGGAACCTTTCAGATTGTTGAATACTAAAATTTATGAAACTTGTAATAAGGTTATGTCTTATAAACACATACACAAAGTGTAGACAGTGATAGCTGATACATACAGGGCACAAGTAGGTTTATAGTTGCTCGTATGGAAAAAGACATGTAGGTTGTGATTCTTACAATAGCTTTATTATAATACAAGCATAAACTGTTTTGTGTACTCACACTGTAAACCTACTTTTGCCTGAAATTGCCCTACATCTATATTTTTTCTATGAGTTCTGAAAATAATGGTGCCATTTTAAGGATTTTTAAGTACAGAGTTCAGTGGAATTAATTGTATTTACATTGTTCTGCAACTATCACCATCACCCATCTCCAGACCTTTTTCACAAACCAAACAGAAACTCCACCACCATGAAACACCAGCACCCATTCCCAAGGTCCCTAATGGCCTGGTACCGACTAATCTACTTTCTATTTTATGAACTGGATTTATTTACATATTTCATTTAAACTGAATCATACAAAATTTGTCCTTTTGTGTCTGGATTATTTCACTGAGCAAAATGTCTTCAGGTTTTATCTATGTTGTAGCATGTGTCAGAATTTCCTATTCATGACTAATATTCCATTATAGGATATACCATAGGATATAAAACATATACCATGTTTTATCCATTCATCTGCCAATGGGTACTTTCGTTGTTTTCACTTTTGGGCTATTGTGAATAATGCTGCTATGAACATCGTTGTACAAATATCTCTTCAAGTCTTCACTTTCAATCATTTTGGGTAAACCAAAAAGGAAATTGCTGGACCATATTGTAATACTATTTTTTTTATAAAGAAATCATCATTTATTTTCTACAGTGGATGTGCTATTTTACATTCCCACCAGTAATGCACAGGATTCTAATTTCTCCATATCAAATTATTGGGTTTTTTTAAGAATAAAAATATGAATTAAAATTTTGTGATACAATTTCTGTTAACATCTCACTTTCTCTTCCATTTGTCACTTGGTTTAACTATAGAAATCAAAACCACAGGATTTCTAATGCAAGCCTTAGTCTAATTAGAAACCCTAATACCAAGAAATTTGAAAAGGACAGAGAAAGTTAAAAGTTATAAAAGTTTATTCACAGAATCATCACAAGGAATGGGGGCAGAAGGCGGAGTTTCCTCCCTAAAATCTTAGTGTCACTCTATATTCTTTAGAATATGATTGCAAATTCAACTTACAACAAGAAGCTGAGAAGAGGCCCTGCCAGTTGGCTCAGTGGTAGTGTCGGCCCAGCATGTTCCAGGTTCAATTCCTACTCAGGGAACAAAGGAGAAGCACCCATCTGCTTCTCTACCCCTCCCCCTACCTCTCTCTCTCTCTTCTCCTCCTGCAGCCATGGCTCAAATAGTTTGAGCAAAGTTGGCCCTGGGCACTGAGGATGGCTCCATGGACTTGGCCTCAGGCGCTATAATAGCTTGGTTGATGAGCAATGGAGCTACAGCCCAGCTGGGCAGAGCATCGCCTGGTAGGGGCTTGCTGGGTGGATCCCAGTTGGGACACATGTGGGAGTCTGTCTCTGCCTCCCCATGTCTCAATAAAAAATTAAAAAAAAAAAGCTGAGAAGACAGAGCAAGCTCTGATAATAGCATTCTAAAGGGAAATATGCACAAATGAAGAAGAAACAGATTCTGGCTTTCAGATGGAGTTGGAATTAAAAATAACATTTACCTACAGTCTGTGGCTTCCTGACAAAGCAGTAATCAAAAACTTGGAATCATTTTTTTCTGACATTTTCTTTAAACTGTTGTATAACATGAAAAATGATAATTAACAAATTATAATCATTTAAGTAAAATAAAAAAATGTTTAAGGAATTAAAATTAAATAAAACATTCAATATTTGAATCAGGCTAGAATTAGAATTATTATTTTAGAATTAGGAATAATCATCTAACAAAAGAGTAAAAAGACAAGATTAAAGCAACTTCTTTAAATGACAAAAGATATACAACTCAGGTTCATTATAATATGCCTATTATGACACTTTATAAAATATTGATGTCAACAGTAAAATTCTAACTTCCCTAAATCTGTTTATATTGTTTTATAAAGATATTTTATATATATGTAACAAATTCATGTGAAAATATAGTCACCTAACACATAACAATATTTTCACTTTACAAAACACAGTAATATAAATTTAAGGAAACAAATTGGGCAGTCCAGTACTGGGTGAATATGGTGTGGCCACCAGACTTTTGATTAACACCATAAAGTTTGTAAGATCTCAGAATTCAGCAACAATATCAATGAGGAGGCCAAAGAGACAACCCATTTTTTAAAGAAACTTTTTAGAATTTGAAATCAATTTATTGCCCAATGTTTCTGTGGGGATACCAATAAACCACCAGAACCAAAATTATATAGTTATAGACTTTGACCGGTCATCCACCTGCAGTCCTGTGGTCATCACCAGAGCCGTGAGAGCAGCTGGAATAGTCTGAGTAGCAGTTCTGGATCCAGAAGTTTCACTTGGGATGATGAGAGCCTGAAGGACCCCACATATAAGGACAAGAATGTCATTTCGTTTTCTGAAAAGGTGGAGGAGGAAGACTTTGAGCGAGTCCGGTGTGACAGTGCAGTGAGCTTCTACTTTTAACAGTTTGGGGGAGGGAGCACTTCCAGCAGCTTGGAACCAGCACTCATTGACTTAAGGCCACCAGTACGTGCAGCTGGGGATCGTAAAGGCCCTTCCAGATGTCACTGACTGAAGCAGCAGAGGACAGGTGAGAGAGAGTTGGCGATGTGCTGGGAAAATTAGCCAAACCAGCCCCTTTAGTCAAGCTTGTACTGCTGTACCACCTCAAACTGACTTTCTACATCTCAGTGCTGATCAGGTTGCCAATCGCAGAAACATCAAGTCCCTGTTTCTAAGACAGTGGTTCTTAACCTTTTTTGAGGTACCGAACCCACCAGTTTCATATGCACATTCACCGAACCCTTCTTTAGTGATAAATAAAATATGATTTTTTTCCCCAAATTCAAGACATAGGTATATGTTTTTTTACTGGTGCACAAAATGAGCCGTGCATGAACATCACCTTGCTCAAAGAACAAAACCAACAAAGTGCATGAACTCACAACAAATTATGATATTACTTTATTCTGGCCTCCGCAGCAGAGGCTTCTCTGAACTCCTGAGACCGACTCATCAAACTCCTAGGGTTCGACAGAACCCAGGTTAAGAACCACTGTTCTAAGAAGATAGTTTTAGGAATAAGTAGGTGAAGAAGCTGGATCTGGTTCAGCAGCCTCAAAGGAGACAGGAGTGTGAGCCAGCCCTCAACTGCACTGGTGAGGGATGCTGGAAGCCAGTTGTCTCACAGAGAACCATGAAACCTGGGCTCCTCCAGGACCTCTCAGAACACCCATGACATCAAAACTATGTTTACAATCATGCTGAAAGGTTACTTGTGATTTTCACTGTGCTGACATTCGACTGGTGCTATATAAACGAGGGTGTGTGTAGTTGCTGGCACCTTTGTGTAACACAAGTGGTGCCAACTGTACAGGCAATGACTGTCATCCTCACCACTCTGAGCTCAATTAAAAAAATCAGTTTCACATAAGAATCTCCTTGATGAAATGTGAAAATAAACATCTGTGTGACATCTAGACTCTTGCATACATTTCTTTTTCCTAGTCTATATGACAAAATAGGAAGTTCACATAAGAACCCTGGCTGTACACTGAACCATATAAAGGCTGTCCCAAAGAAATTGTGCTGACAGCTTGATTTACAAGCTGACCCAGCTGAAACCCACCCTCAAATGTCATTCTTATATAAAATAGAAACTAAAAGGCAAACTGAATACTGAAAGTTGGGCTTGGCCTGCCGTGCACATTGGATAGAACATTGACCTGGAACATTGAGGTCACTGGTTGAAAACCCTGGGCTTGCCCAGTCAAGGCACATACGACAAGCAACAAGCAACGAACAAGTAAAGTGAATCAACTATCCATACCACTCTCCCCTATTCTCTCCCTGTAAAATCAATAAATAAAATCTTTAAAAAAAAAAAAAAGAAAAAAAAAAGAAGGTTGGGTATTTGGTAGAGATTTTCTCAAAAACAAAAAAGTAATTTTGCTGCTTTAAGGAAAACACCTACATTTGTTGCTGGTGAGAAAATTCAAGTTTCCAAGCACCTTTTAGGTTTCTGGAAAAATTATTTCTGCCATATTAGACAGCTTTCTCAATACTTGAGATTTTCCTGATGGGATCACTGGTGACTTTTCTAAAAATGGTATCATAACATGTGCTAACATCTGATTCCTGGCCAGTTGGCTCAGTCAGTGTGGTCTGGAAACATCATGGTTGCAAGTTTGATCCCTGGTCAGGGCACATTTTGGGAGGGCACAACTAAGTGGAACAACAAACGAATGCTTCCCTCTCTCTACTCTCTAAGATCAATAAATAAAATATTGTTTTAATGTGCAAAAATAAAAAATTGGCATTTTTGTGATAAATTCAAATTTCTTATTTAAGAGAGATTAAGATAATTTAGTTGAATTTCATCAAAACTAATTTAAACTAGAATATCAGAATTACCGCCTGGATATAAAGGAATGCTGTGATCATCTTTCAGAGTCATTTTTAAATTATTCAACTAGAAATTTGATTAGCTTAGCTACTACTTGCACATTCAGACTATTTCCAAGTAGACGATAACGTTGTTTGACTGTTATATTCTCAGGAAACCCTAGAAAAGAAAAAGAAAAATTTATAATACAATCATTTGTAATAATAACTTCCAAAGATAAAAGGATATGTCCTTTAGTAAGAGCACAGTGGTCTTTTACATAAATACGGTCTCCAAGAAGTTCACTTAAAAGTAAGAATTTAGAGTCAAAATATTATGTAACAGTATATTGCCTACACAATGGGATACTGTCACATCACATGACATATCATATTATGTGCAGTGCATATATATACAACATATACACCACACACATATAACAGTCACAGAATTCTTAGAAACCTGTATATCAATGAACTTTAAGAAAATCAGTGGCTACTGTTATTTCACAGTTGTTGTATTTAGTAACAGGTTTATGAAGATACAATGAACATTCAATTAATTAATAGAATTCACCCTTTTTAAAGTGTACAATCCAGTGGTTTTGGTATAGTCACAAGTTTTGCAAATATCTCCAGAATTTAATTCCAAAACATTTTAATCACCTGAAAAATAAAGCCAGCCCATAGCTAGCTATCATCATACCCAAGGGTGAAAAGATGAAAAATGTCCTCTAAGATCAGGAACCAGACGAGCTTCAGGCCACTTTTATTCAACATAGGATTGGAAGTCCTCACCAGAACAATTAAGCAGGAAAAAGAAATAAAAAACACTCAAATTGGAAAAAAAGAATTAATGCTATCACTACCTGTAGATGATGTGATACTGTATATAAAAACCCTAACTACTCAACCAAAAAACGGTTAGAATAAATAAATTCAGTAAAGTTGCAGTTATAAAATCAACATACACAAATAGATTGTGTTTCTATACACTAATAATGAACTATCAAAGATGAAAATAAGAAAAAAATTCAATTTACAACTGCATCAAAAAGAATAAAGTACTTAGAAAGAAGTTCAACAAAGGAAGTGAAAGACCTGTGCATTAAAAATTATGAGACACTGATGAAAGAAATTGCAGAAATAAATGTAAAAATATTCTTTGCTCATGAATTGAAAGAATATTGTTTAAACATCCATACTACTCAAAGCAATCTACAGATTTAATGCAATACCTAATGAAATTCCCCTTGCTATTTTCAGAGAAATAGAACATACAATCCTAAAATTTATTTGAAACCACAAAAGACTGAAATAGCAAAACCAATTTTAAGAAAAAAGAACAAAGCTGGAAGCATCATGCTCCTTTATATCAAACTATATTAGGAACCTATAGTAATAAAAACCATATGGTATCAGTATAAAAACAGACTAGTTAACCAACAGAACAGAATAGAGCACCCAGAAATAAATCCATGCATATATAGTCAATTAATTTATGACAAAGGAGAAAATATAAAATGGGGAAAGGATGGTTTTTTCAATTACTGCTGTTGGAAAAACCAAACAGCCACAGGTAAAAGAATAAAATTAGACTATTTACATTGTACATAAAAATTAACTGAAAATGGATTAAAGACTTGAACATAAGACCTGAAGCTATAAAACTCCTAAAAGAAAACATGGGTGGTAAGCCCCTTGACATCAGTCTTGCGGATGATTTTTTTTATATATGGCTCCAAAAGCAAAGGCAATAAAAGCAAAAATAAACAAGACTACAACTAAAAAGCTTCTGAACAAAGAAAATCATCAACAAAACAAAAAGACAACCTACTGAATGGGAGAAAGTATTTATAAATCAGGTAACTGATTAAGGATTACTATCCAAAATATGTAAAGAACTTATATAACTCAAAAGCAAAAAAAAAAAAAAAAAAAAGATTCAATTAAAAACTTGGCAGATACTATGTGTCTGACATGTACAGATGGTGAGAAGAAATCTTAGCTATTGCTCTTCTCAAGCTCAGAAATATTCCTCATGAGGTAGAGAGCTTCGAGGTCATTAAGTGAGCATGGGTGTGAGGCCATCGTGTTGGGAGGTACAGAGGGATGTGAGAGAACCTGAATCCAGTATCTGAGCTGAGTCAAGGCTCCTGAGAGTATCCTCATAGGTAAAAAAGCTTACAGTGTGTGAAGAAGCATGGAGGCTAAGACAGTGGCGCAGTGGATCGGGCGTCAACCTGGAATGCTGAGGTCACCGATTCAAAGCCCTGGGCTTGCCCGGTCAAGGCACATATGGAAGTTGATGCTTCCTGCTCCTCCCCCTTCTCTTTCTCTCTCTCGCTCTCTTCTCTAAAATAAATAAATTTAAAAAAAAAAGAAACAAAAAAAACTTGGCAGAGAATCTGAATTGACATCTTTCCAAAGACATACAGATGGCTAACAGGCTCATGAAAACAAGCCCATCATCACTAAGCATCAGGGAAACACAAATCAACACAACAGTGAGATATTATATCACACCTATTAGAATGGCTACCATCAAAAAGAAACCAGAAAGTGTTGGCGAGGATGCTGAAAAAGGGAACTCTTGTTCACTGTCGATGGAATTGCAAAGTGGTTAAGCTACTGTGAAAAGAGTATGAAGGTTCATCAAAAACTTAAAATATATTATAGAACTACCAATATGATCTAGTAACTTTACTTCTGGGCGTTTATCCTATAAAAACAAAGACACTAATTAGAAAAGATACATGCACTACCCTATATGTTTATTGCAGCATTTTTATGATAACCAAGATATGGAAATAACCTGTGTCCATCAATAAATGAATGGAAAAGAAAATGTCATATACAATGGAATAATATTGAACCATAAAAAGAATGAAATTTTTCCATTTACAACAACACGGATGGAGAGTGAGGGATGAACTGAGTAAGACAGAGAAAGACAAATACCATGTGATCTTACTCTTATGTGGAAACTAAAAAACAAACCAAGCAAGAAACAAACAAACAAAGCTCATAACTACAGAGAACAGACTGGTATTGGTGGTGTGTGGGTGGAGGAGTGGGGGGGGGGCAAAATGGGTGAAGGTAGTCAAAAGGTACAAAATTCCAGGTATAAAATAAGTTATGAAGATGTAATGTAGAGCCTGACCAGGCAGTGGCGCAGTGGATAGAGCGTCAGACTGGGATGCAAAGGACCCAGGTTTATAACCCTGAGATCGCCAGCTTGAGTGCAGGCTCATCTGGTTTGAGCACAGCTCACCAGCTTAAACCCGATGTCGCTGGCTCGAGCAAGGGGTTACTCGGTCTGTTGTAGCTCCCGGTCAAAGCACATATGAGAGGGCAATCAATGAACAACCAAGGTGCTGCAATGAAGAACTGATGCTTCTCATCTCTCTCCCTTCCTGTCTGTCCGCCCCTCTCTCTGTCTCTCTCTATTAACAACAACAAAAAGATGTAATGACTACACATGATGACTACAGTTAATAATACTGTACTCCATATTTGAAAGTTGCTAAGAGGGTAGATCTTAAATGTCCTCATCACCAGAAAAAGAAGACTGCAACTATGTATGGTGACAGATATTAACTAGACTTATTGTGGTGACCATTCCATTATCTAATCATTATTGTACACCTGAAACTGACACAGTATTATATGGTGCCAATTACACCAGTGGTTTTCAACCTTTTATACTTGGGACCAGTGAAAATAGGAGAATTATTCCAGGTTCTACTAAGGCAGAAATCACCCTGAGCATAAAAGCATATTTGACTAAGATCACTGGGTCTAAAATCTTCATATAGCAGGGTGATAAATCTTTCCACAGATCAGTGCAAAATTTCTGGCAGATGGGCCACACACTCGGTGTTGAAAAACACTGAATTATACTTCACTTTCTTAAAAGGTAGTAGGGAAAGCGGGTGGGGAGAGGTGGTGGAGGGTAGAGAGGACAGATGGTGATGGAGGAAGACTTAACTTGGGGTGGTGAACACACAACACAATATACAGATGATGTGTCCCTGAAACGTGTATTGTCATCCCAATAAATTCAATAAATATTTTTAAAAATCCAGTACCCATTAGTAGTCACTCACCATTTCCCCTCCCTGTCCCTCAACCAGTAATCTACTTTCTGTCTCTGGATTTTCTAATTCTGAACATTTCTTATAAATGGAGTCATACAATATGCTGCTTTTGTTTCTGGCATCTTTCACTTGGCATAATGTTTTCAAGGTTTATTTATGTTAGAGAATGTACCGATACTTCATTCTTCTTTATGGCCAAATAATATCTATTCTGTTCATGCATTGATAGAAGTTTAGGTTGTTTCTATTTTTTGAGTTTTATGAATAATGCTGTTATGAACATTATGTATAAGTTTTTGCATGGACATTTGAATTTAATTCTCTTGAATATACACCTAGGGGTGAAACTGCTGGGTCAAACAAAAACTTTATGTCTAACATCTGAGAAATTTCCAGACTGATTTCCAAAGCACCTGTACCATTTGATATTCCCACAAGCAGTATTTTTTATTTTTTTCTGATTTCTCATCTTTCCAACACTGTTTTCTTTTTGTGAAATGGTATCTATTGTGGTTTTGATTTATACTTTCCTCATAATTAATGATGTTGAACATCTTTTCATGTGCTTTTTGGCCATTTGTCTATTTTCTTCAGAAAAATGTCTAGTTAAATCCTTTACACATTTTTTTTTTTGAGAGAAAGAGAGGGAGATAGATGAGAAGCATTAACTTGAGTTGCATCACTTTAGTTGTTCACTGATTGCTTCTCATACATGCCTTGACTAGGGGCTCTAGCCGAGCCAGTGACCTCTTGCTCAAGCCAGTGACCTTGGGTTCAAACCAGTAATCATGGGATCATGTCAATGATCTCACGCTCAAGCCGGTGACCCTGCACTCAAGCTGGTGACCTTGCACTCAAACCGAGAACCTGTGACCTCAGTGTCCCAGGTAGATGCTCTATCCAAAGGTCAGGTGCCTTTGCCCATTTTTAAATTTAATTATTTTTATTGTTGAGCTGTAAGAGTCCTTTATATATTCTGGATACAAGTCCCTCACTCTTATTTTTTTATACTCTGCTTCTACAAATTGACTTTCACATGGTGGACTGCTATTTGCTACATTCTTTAATGAAACAAAATGGCCCACAGATACTACATGCTAGAACAAAGCCTGTGAGTATCAATATAAAAGACTGTCCATGCCTCAGGGTATACAGCGTAATGTTAGTAACAAGGTTACAAATGTACATTTAGTATCATTTCGTATAGCAATCATATAAAAGAAAAGCAAGTTAGATAATAAAATGAAGGAATTAAAGATAGTTAAGAATAGCAAAATTTCATATATTTTTGAGGACCAAATGGTAGAGCTAAATAGGATAAAGTTGCTTTATTGACACATGGCATTATACTTACTACAATAAAATAAGTGATTGCCATAATAAACCTATATCTGCAATTGAGCATAATCATAAAATTGCTATTATAAAGATAATATGTCTTAGGCAAGTATATTAGTCATCTCATAAACTAGTAAGTTCAAAGTAGCCACAGGTATGAATATATCTACAAACAGACTTTTAAAATATTGTAAGGATGATCTTTTGCAATATTAAAATTATATCAGAAGGGAAGAAACATTTGAAAATAAGTGAAATGTGTCAAAATTATATATATATGTGTATTTTATTTGTAAATATGGATGTTAAAATCTAAACTAGCTTATGGAAAAATTACATATTTTATTAAAGGTGGCTTTTAAAAAATTTATGTACATTTCAAAAATAATCCTCATAAACAAAAAATACATAGAATTAATGAGGTCAAATGGCAGCTGTCATTTACTAAGTATAGGTTAGTGCTCTTCTCTTCTGAAGCCTGCTCTCTCACAAACACACACCACTAGTCACAAAGGGAGTCAGGACAAATGGATGGAAAAATCAATGCACATCCATCATTGCCAGCGGACAGGCCCAAACAATGCCCATTTGGACCTAGAGTCAATAATGTCAAAAGCATACATGAAGGACAATTCTGTCAGAGTGCTGCTCAGTACTGACATTGGGGCAAGTCTGACTATACAAAAAAATCACATATTTTAAAAGAAGAATAAGTGATGAAAACAGCTTTCTTAAATGTATTATACATATTTTCAGAGATCTATAAAAATTCCTATTCTACTTACTCATCTTAAAATTTTAGATAGATACCACTGGAGAACAAAATTTTTGTTGCATCCACAAAAACATTTGTTCTTACCTAATTCGAGTTTGCTGATCTCAAATATGACATTAGTTTTTCTCTGTAAGCTACAGTTTTTTTTTGCAATTCAAGATTTTAGGTTTTCATCTTATTGTAAAATTTACATTTACTTTAACATAATGAAGAAGAATGTCTTTTTGGGCATCATATTTGTGAAAATATAATAATTTATATAATGCAGTAAATACACTAAAAGATATGACTGCATCAGATTTGCCTACAATTTCAAAATAGAACATATTAAAACACTTATTTTAATCGTAAAATTTGCACAAAACTTATTTAAGTTCTATTAAGGCAAAAATTTGCGTTTGTAGCTCTTGCGTTTCTGTACTCGTTGAAGACAATCTCGTTTGATACTCCAGCAGTAGTCTGCTCATCACTAACAGCTCCAAGATTTTCGGGAAACATCAAGGTGACTATTCAGGAAGTGAATCTTAATGCTCATGTTACATCCAATGTCCTGGAAAGCCAATAGCATCCTTTGAACCAGAAGTTCATAGTTTTCTGCTTTTTTGTTGCCAAGGAAGTTCTTCGTAACTGCCACAAAAGACTGCCGTGCTGCTTTCTCCTCCTTATTCATCTTCCTGGAAAACTCGTCACGTATGAGGGTTCAAATTTGAGGTCCATTGAATACACCTGCTTTTATCTTCTCAAAAGACAAGGCAGGAAAAGCAGAAGTAATATGTTGAAAGCATTCACTTTCTCTATTCAAAGCCTGAACAAACTGCTTCATTAAGCCAAGTGTGATGTGAAGTGGGGGGAAAAATGATCCTGTCTCGATTAACTACAGGTTCATTCACAATATTCTGCATCCCTACTTCCACAGCTTCACGTTTCAGCTACTCCTTCTGTGTCCAGTATTTCTCCTGAGCTCAGCTGTCCCACAAACACAGAAAGCAAGGATACTTCGTGAAACTTCTCTGTTGTCCTAGCAGGAAATTTACTATTTTAAGATCCACACAAATGATTCAGTTATGCTCCTCATATTTCAGAAAGTTGAGGACAATTTTGACGTCATTATAATCTTCTCACAGATGAGTTGAATAACCAATAGGAACTGCTGCATAAACATTACCATTGTGTAGAACACATTTCAGACTCTGTTTAGAGCTGTCAAGAAATAGCTGCCATTCTGTTGGACTGTAAGTGGTAACACCTAGCTGGCTGAGAAGACTACTGATATCATGACAGTAAAAAAAAATGTTTGTCTTCGGAAAAAGAGTCCACAAAACTATGTTCACGCTTCCTGAAATGGGATACTTTAGCTGACTGGTGAAGTACATTCTTTTCTTGAAGCCTGAAGGCTAATAACTCAGCTACTTTCTTTACTAGGCCCAAATCTCTTACTAAGTCATTCAATTTGGGTTGGCTAAACTGCTGAGGGCTTAATGACTGCTTGGCATCAGAAGAAGACCCTTCAGCTTCTACAACCATTTCCTCATACATCTTATCAAAATACACTTGATCACCATGTTCACTTTCTTCGTCCTAAGAAGAAATAAAACCATTGAAAACTGGGACCAGGAGTGTCTCAGAGTGTGGGATAGGTCGTATTGCTGAAGGAATATTAGGATATGCGATCATATGTCATTTTTTTTCTTGCTGATGCCCTTTGTATGGATCAAACAGAAATAACAGTCACTGCTGTGGTTCTTAGGTTCACGCCAAACCATGGGAATACCAAAAGGCATTCCTGTGCGTTTTCCTTTTGTCCAGTCACAAAGCATTTTCTCAGTTATGATGCATTATATAAGGAGCCCAATTCTTGTCTTGATCGTCAAGAGGAACTTGAAAATAGGCAATATATGCACGTGTCACAAATGATGAAATATTGTAGCTTTGACACTGAAGTGTGTAACAGCCACATATATAACAGAAGGTGTCAGGACTATTCTTACATTTACGCCTACTCGAAGAAGCCATGATTCACTCTTAAAACAAAATAAGATAATATTTTTTAAATCTGTTTTTATCAGATAATAATATTTTACATTTAAAAACTACAATTATCTAAAAATGATGTTTGTAAAACATTAATTGCCTTGTGGTTATGTTCAATCCAAGAGTCATTGCCCTTTAACTCTAATTTAAAAACTAATGTTTGTCATTAACTGTAACAAAAAGAAATTAAAATTGCATTAAAAATTAGAGCATGCACTGAATAATGGATTTCAGATTTGGAGTCAGCAATGCAGAAATATATAGAAAAAGTTCTAAAACCTCATGCAACAGAAAATGAAAAAAAAATTGTTTCCCAGTGTAATGAGAAAAAATATTTATGAAGGCTATAAAAACAAAGACATATTTACAGTTTACAAAATAAAAGCTGAAACTTAAAATTTTATATTACGTGTCAGCGTGGTATGTAAACATTCTACATATACTAACTTATTTAACTGTCACAACAACCTTATGAATTTGGTGTTGCAAAATCCCCATTGTACAGAGGTGTTAACTAAGGCAGAGAGTGGTTAAGGTAGAGCTAGAATTCAAAATCAAGTCAATCTGACTCCAGGGTCCATGCTAAGTTTCAATATTATGAAAGTGATGACTACTATTTGAAAAAGCACTCAAATAAAACTTAGGAATTAGTTGTTATTAGATAGTGAATCTTTTTTCTCTCTTTAGTACTATGGAAATTACCTAATTGCTCATTCTAAAGAACAGAAACAAACAAACAAAAAAAACAATAAGGAAAGCACTCTGGGAATTAAATTCTTGAGTTAATTCTCAGCTCTTTGTTTGTTTTATGATGTTCTCACTCACTTTGTGACAAATACTAAGACAAGGAAAGTCTGTGTTTTTCTTAAATAACACTCCCCAGGGTATCTGTGACCGATTAAGATTACCAAGAAAAAAGGCAGAGTACAAAATAAACCTGGTTGCCATGACCACACTCAGAGACCAATTACTCGACAGTCAAATTATATTAACAGTCCATTATTTAGAATTTAAAACACGATCCATTGAGTCCATTATGTGCTTCAAGAACAAGCACCGTATTACCATTACAACAACATTGGATTTAGCAGTTTGGCTTTTCTGCTTTCAAACCCCAGTCAGTTATCAAAAACGCATCCCTCCTTGTGTAGCCCTGGAAGCATATTAAGGAGATGTGTCTCCCCCTTCTCACAAACCAGGTACTAGGAACACACCTAAGCCAGTTTAAGACAGAGCATCATCCATGCAGGGGAGAGCCCAGGAGTCAGGGAAGTGGGTCAGGAAATGCGCAGGGTTGCTCTGAGAAGCAAAGGCAATGTGCCCCATCCTCTGTAGCAACCACCCTGGAATTCCTGACTTGCAAATAAAGTTAGTACTTGCATGGGTAAATTTTTTCATAAAAAAGACAATTCTAGGCATTGCTTCCCACAATCTAGTGTTGGGTTGTTAAATAGGATCTCTGGAAGCAAAATAAGCTGGGGAAAGCTATTCTGTTAACATTCATCCATGGAGAGAGGTGAGCATGTGCTGCTTTGGCCCTCTGTCCCTGAAAATCGCACAGGACCATTACTGCAGCAGAGGGAGGGAAAATTATGTCTGAAGGGACTGAGGCAGGTTATAAATACATGTGAAAATAATGAAGGAAGAAAAATGTCAATAATTGCATAATCAGGAAAGTTTCTTACATCCATCTGAGCAAGGATTTCTTCATAAAATACACATATGAACCCCTAATGAATTTTGGGACCTTATAAGTGAAAGCTGAGGTCTGTGTTTATCCCACATACCAAACTCTGGAGGAAATCCGAGGAGATTTGCTATTTCTTTAGGTGTGAAATATCGAAGTTTAAGCATTAACAATTTTGTTATCTTTTCTTCTTGTGACAAATTGGTAAGAGATTTGTAGATATCCTCAATCTGTAAGAAAAAAATCCAAGATAACTGATCAAGTAGAATGTACAGCTAGTGCTCAACTTACGCCACGATTGGTTCTGACAGACTGGTTGTAACACGATTTGGTCGTAAATTGAGTAGGCTATAAGTACAGTACTGTGAAATGATGTTATAAAAATCTTTAAGTCATATTTTATTATAATTTTCTTTCATTATTGTTATATATCATAATTTTCTTTGTTCATTTTATGCTATTTGTATCATCTCTACACCATTTTGTTTCTTATCTTTACATTCATCAGGTTTAAGTAAAACATTGAATTACCAGTACAACTCGTTTAATATTTGCAAAACGTACAAAATTACAAAATACAGGTGCATACAAAAACTGCTCCAGATGCGGAGCAGACGTGGCTAGCGATTGTGGTCGTAAAGTCGAATGGTCGTAAGTTGCATAGGTTGTAAGTAGATCAATACCTGTAACTAGATTTAAGATCAGATCATCCATTGGGAGACAGTTTAAAACCGATGCAGTCTGCTGTATCACGCGGCCACACAGGGCAAATGTCTCTTCAATAAATTATATAATTGTATAATTGTCTCATTGGTGGCGATATAAAGTTTGAGAATGAACAAAAGCTTAATATTCAACAGATCAGAATACTTGCAGTTTATCTGTAAAATTTTGATCCCTCAAAAATTAGATCATAAAAATATAAACAATAAATGATAATATAACATAAAAGAAATATAAGGAAAGATACGAAAGAGAAATGATCTAGCAATACAGTAAATTTTACAATGCTTAACAAATATATCATTAAAATGTTTACTGTTGCCTCTCTCTCTGTCCTTGTAAAAAAAAAATGTTTACTGTTTATGATCAATTTTTTCAAACTTGTTTCTTAAAATGATAAAACATATTTAGTAAATATGATTACTCAAATACAGACATTCATTTGCCTCTGATAGGATTTTTACCATGGGTAAATTTTATTAACAGTAAGAATTCAAATCAGTATAAAAGGCTCTGGCCAGATGTCTCAATAGATAGAGCATCAGCCCAGCATATGGATGTCCTGGGTATGAATCCCAGTCAGAGCACACAGGAGAAGTGACCATCTGCTTCTCTCTCCCTTCCTGTTCCCCTTCTCTCCCTCTTCTCTTCCTCTTCCCCTCCCGCAGCCAGTGGCTCAATTGTCGGGCAGCAGCCCAGGCACTGAGGATGGCTGGGTTGGTCCCAGGGCATCAGCCTCAGGTACTAAAAAGAGCTTGGTTGATTCAGTCATCAGCCTCAGATGAGGGTTGCTGGGTGGATCCTGGTCAGTGCACATGTGAGAGTTTGTCTCACTGTCTCTCCATCTCTCTCTTAAATAAAAAATCAGTATAAAAAAGATAATGTGACTTCATTTCAAACTTATTCAAAGTATAAAACTTGCAATATAGCAAACTTATATTCAACCATGATACCATAAAGAATTTATAATTGAAGTCTTAATAAAATGTTGCTAAAACATAGATTTCTTTCCCTAAAAATCAATTTGATAGCATGTACTCCAAAGGAAGTCTCCAATATTAAGGTATTTGGTGCATAACTTTAGAGAAATGAACAATTGTACACTGCATGTCAATTTACTATATGTGGAATAAAAATACAAAAGAATTAAAAGGAAATAAAAACATAAAATATTCTTTGTATATAAACATATGCAAGAAGAAAATTTTCTATAGTAAATAATTCCTATGTCTATTCATTCCCAGTGGAACATGTAAAATCATTTTGACATTCTCAAATTTTAAGCATTAAACATAATTTTATTTAAAATAATTTAGTTGTAAAGCATGCATAGTACCTGCACATCTTCTGCAGTCTGTAAAACAGATCCTGTCCCTTCTATGTACCTTCCATAACTGAAAAATTAACACAAACATACAGCATCTGATGTATTTGTTAATGCAAAATGTATTAAATACATGTAGTTCCTGAATATTACTCAATCTACATAATTATATCCTTCTGAATATTCTGAATAGCATCACATAAATATTCTTGGTAACTGAAAAAATTACTGGGTGACGAATATAAGATCCTTTTATTTAAACTTCAGACACTAAACTTGGTGTCATTTTTTGAGTTGTGTAGATACCATTTTGAATTATGTATTATCAATTGTAATTTCTTTATATTGTCATTTTTTAAAAGTTCATCACTAGTAAGTATGCACTTGGTAGGTCTTTATACTCAAATAGTATTCAATATTTGCATCCCTTCTACTTTAAACCATGTAAGTGAATATAACTTGCTGCTTTTATTTTAAAAATGCCAGAATCATCATTTCTTCTCGTGAACACAAGACCCTATTCTTCAGTACCATGACAAACACAGGCTCACTAAATGTGTATTTGCCGGTGACTATAACAGTGCATTTTTATTCTTTCCCTATAACAGTGAGGCCACTGCAAGGTATGAGTGATATTTCTTCCCTTTAGATCATTGCCCAGCTGGCTATTCAACATATTATCATTACTATTTTTCTTAATCAACTTAAAATATAAAATAAAGAAAGTCACACCGGGGAAATACTGTTTTCAAATTGTTTTCTCATATATCATTATATATGTATATTTATATTATCTACACTAAAATAGACTTTTATAGTAAGACTTTATAATTCTTTATAATTACAAAACATCTTTATAATCTTTATATCATCTTTATAATTACATCTTTATATCATCTTTATAATTACAAAAACATCTCCAGGCTGTTTTTTTATTACAAAATTGATGTCTTATTTTATTGAAATCCAAACAAATCTATTGAACTTGAAAACAGACAACAGCTGAATGAAGTCATTTAAGGTAATGAAAAGCAAAAAACCCTGGAAGTACAGGGGAAAAGCTAGATAAAATCAGAATGAATCTGGTATGATTCATTCATACATCAGGAGCATCGGGTCTTATGCAAGATAGCCAGCTAGCTGGTAGGTAAAAAAGAAAAGGCTTCAAGTTGCAAATCATACAACTATTTATCAAATGAATTTAATGGCATGAACAAAACAAAGTCAAAGATCTTTTACAAAACTTTCTGGAAAGATCTAATTTTCCTCTTATTTCTAGATTTTAAAAAATTGATGAAAAATATATTAACATTCAAGAAATAACCCAAAGGTAACCAGTAAAAGAAACTAATATACCCATACCATAAGAATAAAAAAGTTCTCTATGTACTTAAATACAATGATACCTAATTTATATTGTGAAATAAAAAGGGTACATAATAATGGCTTTAATGTATCATCACTTAAAGGAGGGGTAAAAATATACATAGATATTTAAATATACTGTCACACATGTTACGTCTGGAAGATCAGACAGGACACTGAATCACTGGCTGTCTGTACCGAGGGAAACTGAATGGCCAAGAGACAGAGTGGATGGAGTCTTATAATCTTAGGACCATTTTCGTTTTGAACCATAGAATATATTACTTATTTAAAAAATTGGGTAAAACTTAAAATGTGCTCCAACATGTACCAGATGACTCAATTGTATATTTTGGTACTGAAATTTAATTTCTTCTTATATATTGATCCATGACAATATATAAGAACATAAATTTTTGAAGTCTGATGTGCCATAAAAAGAAAGATGCTAAATAATTAGCAATTCACCATCTCTAGAAACCGTGCTTCCACCACAGGTAATTAAGCTCTTTGAAAGTCACCAAACAAATGGCACCATCTTTTATGAGCATTTTTGTGGGCTGTGCATAGTGTTCTGCCAGAAGGAATTTTCACTCATGCATTCTATTGGAACATGCAAGCCGGGAATTAAAAGTCCCCCCAAAATCATTCTAGCAGAAACATTTTATAAAATGCTCCTTCTTTTGAGAAAACTAAAAGAAACACTAAGTAGAAAAACCTGGTTATTTGGATATACCATGAATAGTCTCCTTAAAACCTACCCTTTTGTAAAACACATGGATCTTCTGCAAGTGGGCTTAACAATGTCTAACAAAAGAGCATATCGCAGCAATGACTTTGGTGGTAAAAAGTAATGATTCATGTCAATATCATCTTCAAGAAAATCTTTTAGCATTTGCACAGAGAGATCACTGTCCTGTTGATGTTTCCGGTCAATTTCTTCTGCAGTTTCAAGCTTAAAAAGAATGGCTTCTTTTCCAGAACATTGTCTGCTGCTTTCAAAGCAAACATTTGGTTCAATTTTCTTTCGTTCTCTTTTATTTTCTGCATCTACTGAATGTTTTTGAGAATGTTCAAATTCAATTTGGGGAAATTCCATCAGTACCTGGCATTAAGCAAAAATACAGAAATTGTGCAAAGCTTTATTAAAAATAAAATTAATAACATACAGTCAAAAATATGCAAAAATCTCTGTTAACCTTTATGAATTTGTCATTAAAAAGATAAAAACTGTGGTTTACTTGTATTCATTCATGTTACTACAAGTTATTCTTCATACAGCCATAGTGTCGTCTGGCTGCAGATGATTTAGTTCATGTAGTTTCTGCTTTCTGTATTTATTAATAAACACATTCAACAAAGTAACCAGAGTATGCTGAATAAACAGAGCATTATATCTGTGAAAAAAGTCTAGGCAGCAACATTAACATTTCTAGAAAATGCACCTTGAATCAAAGTTTGCCTTTACCTCTTTATCAAAGAAGAGAAACTGGTATATACCTATGATCTCAAGAAAAACTAGTAATTAAAAAACAAAAACACTTTTCACCCTAAAAATTCTTTTGTATCCCTGAGTCCCATAGGAAAAACTTGTTCCTGCAAAACACATAACCATGCATATTTTCAGCTGATGGTTGCAAAACACTGTATAAAGTCTTATTTTGTAAAACAAAAGAAACACAAGTTCCAGAAAACTTTAATGCTGAAGTCTTTGTTAATGTACTTTATACATTCTTTTTGGAACTGCCCACTACAGAAAGGGAGATGTATCAATCTTATATTACAGGGGATTCAAATGACACTATTGACCCTGCTAGTGGACATGACTTTTAAATTCTTACCTGTGATGGTTATAGAAAGCTTCACTGAACTACAGAAACTCTATTATTAAGACCAATTGCTGCCGGAAGCATGTATGACTGCTTGCAGAATTAGATATCCTATCTATAGGACGAAGCATTTTATTCTATTTGTAGTAATAATTATTACATTTTAATCAAGTAAGGCTAAATAGCATTGACTTTAACAAAAATGCAACAAATGGGTTAAAATACTCTTAAGCAATTTTTTTAATAGTATAATTGAATTTTACCAAAATTAGTCAATGGTTTTTGTTGGAGGAAATATTATAAATGCAAAATAGTCAATGGTCAGAAGGTAAATTATCTAGGGAAAAGGAGGGTAACACCACTAATTGAAATTTTTTAAACTTTTTACTCAATTTTTTTCAAATGATGAAAGAAAAGTTTTTGTTTTGTTTAAAGCAATAAAAGAGGCATCAGGAGAAGAAACGGCCTAGGGATAGACCTAGGGTGTGGCCTATATTACAGGCTCAATAAGATACACAGAAACCTCCACAAAGTAGTTCTTGAAATAAATTAGCAGAGTGAAATATATCTACAATAGGTAAATAATAATAATAATGATAACAATAATACCTGACCAGGGGCTTGAAAAGGTAAAGGCTCTGACTGAAGCTTTGCAACAAGGAAATACCGCAACCTTGAATTTGGAATGCCAAGCTGGAAATTAAAGAGATCTGTTATCAACTGTTAGTACTTAGTAAAGAAACGCATACAGGTAAACATTTAATCTCTGCCATAAAAAAGTCTATTATAGTCCTGGCTGGTTGGCTCAGTAGATGTCCCAGGTTCAATTCCCGGACAGGGTGCACATGAGATTCAACCACCTGTTTCTCTTTCCCTCCCTCTCCCCCTTCTCTCCCTATTCCCCTCCTGCAGCCAGTGGCTTGACTGGTTTAAGTGTTGGCCCTGGGTGCTAAGGATAGCTCAGTAAATTTGAGCATTGGCCTCAGATGGGGGTTGCCCAGTGGAGCCCAGTCCTGATGCATGTGGGAGTGTGTCTCTCTACTTCCCCTCCTCTCACTTAAAAAAAATGCTTTCTTACTGAGTTGTGGAAGACTTCTTTGCACAAATTCCTAAACCTTTTACTGTTTTGTACCTTTATTTTGAAAGAAATATAGACAAATCATGTCTATAAGTCACTACCATTTTATATTTCCCATGTAAAAAGTTATATAGACATTTTTACATTCATTATTGATAATATAGTAACTATAAAATAAAATATAGCTATTCTTGGCTATTTATTGCCTCATTTTATTATAAAAGGATTCACTAAATTTTAAAGTTAAAAGGCAATAAATACAAATAAAATTGGCAATCAGATATATTGTCAATGCAACAGCTGGACATCTATTTTTCTTATTGGTGTTAATTTATTTTTAGGTTTAAAGTATAGCATTAGCTTATATAGTTCATTGAAGACAGTTCTATGTGCGAAGTAAGCGTTCATCCAATAAAGATTTGTTGAGTAAAGGACCAGACTGCAGCGAGGAAGACGGGTGGAGATTACAAACGCTATTATATACAGCATGCATTCTTCCCCCTGCAATTTGGGTTGATTATAAATAGTGGGACAATTCTGATCCTATAGAGAACTCATTATGAATGAGAGTAAGTTTTTCTTGTTTGTTTTTAATGTACTTGCTTTGCAGTCTTAGGATACATTTAATTAGGTTCAATAAAAACAACAAAAATGAAAACAAGAACATCTAATTTTTGAAATGGGTTTCCTTTTAATTCAGGGCAAAGAATTATAAAATAGATGAAAGATTCTAATAGGCTAACAAATACACAGAAAGAGAAAAAATAGTGATACTTGTGAAATCAAAAGGTTCACTAAATTCTTATCATAATCAATTTCTTACCCATGAAATAGTAGCAATGTTTGCATTTTATTTTATTGTTTTTTTCTTTTTCTTTTTTTTGGGGGGGAGGAATAGTTAGAATCAGTGTAGGATATGTGAACATTGTCTCCTAGACGATCTTATGGAAGGGGAAGAGCAAGTTTTCAGATACTAACTTTTGCCCCTTTAATCTTTTTCTCTGGGTGTTTTTCTTTTTTCTTTTCAGAAAGGAGGGGTAAGGGGGCCTGACTCTTCCTTTTAAAATATTAATGTTAATATTTTACAATTCTTCAGCATCTTATCACAAGGGGCGCACAGCTGTTTACAGTGCCAGGCCTCCCACATGCTCGTGGGGGCGTTCACTATCCGCCAACAGGACAGGGCACAGAGCCCCAAACGTGTGGCCTTATCTTCCCTGCACTTCCACCTCCTCCACCTCCGTTCCCCTTTGGCCCCTTCCCCGCAGGGGAACCCCCTTTACCCTTGCCCTCACACTCCCTGGCCCCAGGCCTCCTGTGGGCTCCCTCACAGCGCACCAGCCCTGCCAGCCCTTCCCAGCGCCCAGCGTCCTCAGAACCGAGTATTCTGGATCCCGGGAAGAGCACACAGGCAAGGGAGGGCTAAGAGGAAGGAGGGGGAAGGGGTAGGAAAAAGGAGGGGGGAGGGGAGAGGGGAGGAGGAAAGTAGAAAAAGGGGAGGAGGAAAAAGGGGGAGGTGAGGAGGAAAAAGGAGGAGGGGAGGAGGAAAAAGGAGGAGGGGAGGAGGAAAAAGGAGGAGGGGAGGAGGAAGGAGGGGCGAGGAGACGCTCCAGTGTTGCTCTTCCAAGGTCCTCAGTAACTGCCCAATGTGTGCATTTTAATGGTATGTTCTGCTACCCAAGAAAAAAGTAATCAGAAAATTACCATACGTTTATTTTGTTTTCTATTTTGGATTATTTTTAAGCATTACTAAACTATAGCACACTTAGTTTAAAAATACCATATATCACATATTTTTGAAATACACTATCTTTTTTTTCTATGTAGAAATATATATTCTCTATGAACCTCCAGTTATATACTTTTTTCATAAAATATGCATAAATGACTCTCTATGCCTGTACCATATCCTTTAGAAAGTAAAACCCATGTGTGAAGTAATTTTAAGATTTACCTATAACATTATCCAAATAGATCCATTCTTCTGATTCAAAGCCCCTTTGATAAAATTTATATAAGAGTTTATAACTGTGGTACCTACAGAGGTTGGTGATAATAGAAATTCTTGATACTGAAAGCCGCAATTTTCTATTGTTTTTATTAACAGGTCTCTGAAAAGAAATAAAGAAAAGCTTTCACCCTGTAGTTGGAAATGGGGTTCTTATATAGAATATTACATATAAAACTTAATTTTAAGTGAAACTGTATCTCCACTCAAGTTGCTGAGAAAAAGAGTAATCCTAGGTCTTTATTAAATCCAGTACAGAAGAAATTACATTTTTTCCAAAAAAGACAGAGATAGTTTCTATTATAAATAAATATAGCTATCAGATCATTTATCCAAAGTGGTAAGAGAATTGCTAATCAATTGATGATAAATTTGCTATAGGAATGGGAACTATCTGCAGCAAATCAGATGGGGGACACTGGTGGAGACAGCAGCTAAATCAAAAGCTTGGATGCTTTCTCTCCAGTGGGGCTACCATCTGAAAGTGCCCTGACACAGGACTTGCTTCTTTCATCCAACTGTGTGACAGAAAATGCCTGTCCACAGGACCAATGTTTCTTATTTTTTTAATAAAATATATTGGAGTCCCTGGCCGGTTGACTCAGTGGTAGAGCATCAGTCCGAGGGTGTGGATGTCTTCAAGTTCGATTCCCAGTCAGGGCACACAGGAGAGGCCCCCATCTGCTTTTCCACCCCTCCCCTTCTTGCATCTCTCTCTTTCTCTCTCTCTCCCCTCCCACCCTGCAGCCAAGGCTTGATTAGAGCGAGTTGGCCCCAGGCATTGAAGATGGCTCCAAGGCCTCTGCCTCAGGCACTACAAAATGGCTCCAGCTGCAAAGGAGCAAGGGTCTTAGATGAGAAGAGCATCACCCCCTAGTGGGTTTGCCTGTGGATGCTGGTAGGGGCACATGCGGGAGTCTATCTCTGCCTCCTTTCCTCTCACTAAATTAAGAAAAAATTTATTGGAGCAACATTGGTTAATAAAATTATATAGTCTTCAAGTGTACACTTCTATGATACATGATCCACAGACTGCATTGTGAGCCCACCACCCAAGGGCAAATCTCCTTCCATCACCATATATTTGACCCCCCACATCCCCCTTTCCCTCTGGTAACCACCATACTGTTATTTGTGCCTATGAGTTTTTGTTTGTTTATTCATTGCTTTCACTTTTTTATCCTACATATGAGTGAAATCATATGGTTCTTAACTTTTTCTGTCTGACTTATTTTGCTTAACGATATTCTCAAGATTCTTCAGTAGATAACTGGGTAAAGCTGTGGTGCATATATACAACAGAACATTACTCAGCCATAAGGAAAGATAAAACACTGTCATTTGTGACAACATGGTGGATCTGAAGGATCAATTCTTACTAAAAACAATTCTACTTCTAAAGAAATAGGCACCAATATAAGCAGCTAAAATTAAGAAATACCATTCTCATTAAAATGAGTGCTCATTCTGGAAAAATTCAAACATCAGAGTGGGAGAGAATCAGTTGAATTTAACCTTGTGATGCTTTACATTGTTAATTAGTCAAAGTCAATAATAATCTATAACATGTAAAATGTCAGGATGTACATGTTCATTTTTAAGATATTTATTTCACGATAGCTCCTACATACAATATACTTTTTGTCTAAGAAGAACACAGGACAAATATATTTTTTACCTTGTAGAAGATACTTCAAAACCTTTAACATTTTCTAAAAGAATATACTTCGGTAATTTTTGTAATCTAAAAAAGAAAAATACAGAAACAAATGGAATTCCAAAAATGTCATTGCTAAGAAGAAATAAAGAAACTTCTTACTTGTGGGAAATAAGAGGCAAGAAATTTTCTGAACTCTTTTTTATAATAAAAGAATTTTATAAGGGATGAAGACAACTCATATTTTATTCATTTTTCTCCATAATCATGGCACACCTGATAAAGTTAACAGTTGTAATGTTAATTTCCATTGAGTTTATTTCAAAACATGGGTTCACACAGAGCCTCTGAACTGCAACTCAAAGGGCTGCCGCTTATACAGAATGGTGACTCCGAGGGTTAGCACAAGATCCCAGGCCATGGGCAACAGCATTCACTCACATAAGCTTCATCTGCATTAATATTATGAGCAGAGGTGATGGAATTTAGCTTTTAGGCTGTCACTCACTGAAATGGCAACTGTGGAATCAGCAAACATTTGCAGTTATTCTGTTGGTCATGGCAGAAGATAAATGACTGGCACAATATCTGCAGGCAGCATGTGTAATCCACTAACCTCTATAAAATGACCAACATCACATTCTTCCAGATGCAAAGTTTTAATTTTAAGGTAAGCTTGTACAGGAATCTAAGGTTTTACCTTGGGAGGATATCTAGAATATATAAGAAGCTACTCGTCCTTGGATCAGTCACATCACCTTGAAGACCAATTCTAAGGGGATTGAGAGGGCACAAATAAGTTTATCAAGAATATTCTCAAGATAGCAAATCACTTTTAAAAACTGAGTCAATTAAATTAGTTGATCTTCACAAAAAATATCATCTTTGTTGCTAGAGAACAAAATGCATTTATTCATTTCATTTTTTAAAAGCCTTGCCTATCTAATAAACACATTTAAAATTTATTTTTACAAAACCATATGCTAAAAAACTTAAATAAGGCAAAGATAAACAAGAAGTCAACAAAGAATAAAATTACTTGGATTAGGAAAGATACACACATACACACACACACGCACAAAACTGCTGATGGCACCGTTTGCTGTGCCCCAGATGAGACAACAAAAGTTCAGTGAGTGAGCTGGTTGGGGAGGGTGGCAATGTGGAGCTGATGGCACTGATGACTTATCCCCATCTAAGCAGATCAAAGTAGTAGGTAAGACTAAAATAATCTTGTCCAATGTAAAAAGGAGAGACTTAGACTGAAGTCTTAATTCTATAAGCAGCAGTTGCAACTTGATTACACTACTTAGGTCAAAACAGGTCATGTAAACAGGCAGTGTTTGGACTAGTAGTATTTTCTTATAAATAAGATTCAGTATAATTAACTGTCTGACCACTATGCTGTATACCTGAAACTAATATAAAATAATATCGAATGTAAACTGTAATTGAAAAAAATTTTTCAAAACAATTCAGATTATCAAGCAGAAAGAAAGACTTGGACTTGGGCCCCAGAAGTAGAAACAGAGAACCTTGACACTGACTAGCTTCATAGTCTTAAGTAAATTACTTAATATCATGTGTCAATTTCTCAGAACTGACAACAGGGCCAAAACCAAGAGTGGGCTGAGGCTTAGACAGCAGATTAGAGTGGACTTGAATAGATTGTTAAGAAACCTAAATTCTTCTCAGTCTAGCCCTCTCTTCTGAGTATTCCAGATGAGAGTAGCACTACAGAATCAGTTTCTGTTGCCATCAGCATCAGACTATATAATGGAGCCGAGAAATCCCTATTGCCTAGTGACACCGTAGCCATAAGCGATGCATTATTAATGTTTGTGATACTGACATGAACAAACCTACTGCCCTGCCAGTCCTATGAAAACACAGTACAGAATGCTTGATAATGATAATAATTGACTATGTTGGTTAAATAATGGTTTCTGTATTTACTGAACTATATATCATTATTTCAGAGCAGTGTTATAACACTGAATTATAAATATGAATAGATAAGTGATTATTCATGAAAAATTTCAAAACTATGAAAATGCAGCTGATGGACTTCAAAGTGTCCATGCTCAAAACTATGGTATGATTTAATTTAATGAGTCTTTCAAAAGTATTCTTTTTCAACAAAGAAATATTTATTATACATACCTTGTGAATGGCTGACAGGGAGGGCTCATTAAAATCATATTGAAAGATAATCTGTCAAACTCTTCTAATGTAATACCCTAAGGAATAAACATTTGGAAGGAAAAATGTAAAAACATGGTATAGAATAAAAAAAGAGTAAAATGCTAATATAACTAAATATATCAGAAATTATACCAATTAATAATTCTATTTACAATATCTCAAAGTTATACAATACTTTTCAAAACAACTTCAGTTAAACTAACTTTCCAAAGTAATCTTGTGAAATAAACAATGTTATAAAAAATTAAGTGACTTCCCCCAAGTACCAGAGCCAGCCAAAGCAGAGCTATCACACTCCATTCTGAGATCCTAAGCATTTCTTGCCTCCATGGTACCTTATGTCTAACACTGCTGTGTCTTCCAGAGTCAAACATGGAGAACTTTATAACTAATGATTTTCAACCTAGGGTCTAAGAAAAATTTAAATACCTCTCTATCAATATATACTTTTTATTTAGGAATGTAATATACTGACCAGTCACCATCCCTTTCATGTATGTCTCTATTAACATGCCACCAAATGAGAAAAGGTCCTGTTTCTCAGTTATGCACAATTATTATATTGTTGTATAGTTGTGTGCAGTCAGACCTTTAAAAGAGTATAGATAAAATTAATCAGAATAATTCCCACTGGGCTAAGTAGTCGGGAAATGTGCCATTTTGCTCCTGTTTTATATATCAGAAAATACATACAGAGAAACACAAGTCGGTTTGCCAGTTCGCAGGAAGCACTCTTCATGTGCACTCTTAACCAGAAATTTAAAGCAACAAGTCCAGAATCACAGCGTTCCTGATTATGACACATGTCTAAGTACATAAACAAAGCAGGAAAAGCTTTATTCTGAGTTTTATAGAGACTGAGCTAACCTGAGGAACACATTAGTTGTCTCTATTGTTGTAAAGTTTAAATGTACATGGCTATCATTTTTAACTCATAGGCTTTTAAATAATTCAAGATTTATATGTAAAATGAAATCATAATTAAATATTGAAAAGTTCCCAAAGCATCTCTGATTTTTGGGCTCTAAGAAAACAATTTGAAAATCATACAGCAAACAGTCTGTCAGAAAACATGAGGCAAGGAAGTAAAACTAGACAGCACATCAGACTCCAGTAAAATAGCCTGTCAGTCCAGGGCCATGTGATAAACAACTTATTGATTTCATAACTGAAATGTAGACTGATTCATGTTCAATTCCTAAAACTGAAGTAAAAATAAAACACTCTTTTATATCAGCAGCTTCCTATGTCTAGAATCTAAAGGAAGTAAACAGTTAATGTCTCTAATGCAGCTAAGACATGAAAAATTACAATTTAAAAAAATTCTATAATTTTTTTTTAATTTATTGATTTTTAGAGAGAGGAAGGGCACTGATTTGCTGTTTCATTTATTTATGTATTCATTTGATTGTTTCTTGTATGTGCCCTGGCCGGGGGATTGGACCTGCAACCTTGGCGTATGGGTCAGATGCTCTAACCCAGGGGTCCCCAAACTTTTTACACAGGGGGCCAGTTCACTGTCCCTCAGACTGTTGGAGGGCCGGACTATAAAAAACACTATGAACAAATCCATATGCACACTGCACATATCTTATTTTAAAGTAAAAAAACAAAATGGGAACAAATACAATATTTAAAATAAAGAACAAGTAAATTTAAATCAAACTGACCAGTATTTCAATGGGAACTATGGGTGCAGATGCATCCTGTGCTCCTCTCACTGAAGTGCGGGGGGGGGCTGGATAAATGGCCTCAGGGGGCCATATACGGCTGGGCCATAGTTTGGGGACCCCTGCTCTAACCAAATGACCCACCTGGCCAGGGCCAGGATTCTTGAAAATAGTGACTTTTATAGAATAATCCAAATGATGGAACAGTTATGCAAAAAATAATCACACACACTATTCACAGCATTATTTAACCTAGCATTCTAGGTCAATAATGTGTTGGGGTTCAAGTTATAGAGATACACAAATTATCTTTAATACAGTTGACCCTTGAATAAATTGGGTTTGAACTGCACAGGTCCACTATCCACAGATTTTTTTAAAACAAATACCTGTACTGTTTTCAAACTGCAGTTAGGAGTCCACAGATGCGGAGGGCTGACCATACACAGCGATTTACAGCAGCAATTTTCAACCGTTTTCATCTCATGGCACACATAAATTACTAAAACTCTTTGGCACACCAAAAAATACATTTTTTGCTGAACAAATAAAAAATATGGGTATCATTTTGAATCATTCATAATGGAAGGCTATTGTTGTGTGGGCTGTTGTCATTTTTGTATTTGATAAGCTAAGGGAAAAGAGATCAGTGCCCCTGACCTGTCTGGTATTGTATGTTTTAAAAATTCTTGTAGTGCACCTGTTGAATATTGCTGATCTATGCCATTTTACATAGGGCACAGAACACTTGAACATCTGAAGATTTTGGTATACACAGCGGGGTCCTGGAACTAATCACAGATACCGAAGGACAACTTAAGTTTTTGGAGAGTCAAGAGTTGTATATGATGCATCAATTTGACAGAACTGGAGCAATTACTGTCTGCTGCTACAATTCTAGTGCAGATGCAAGAAAAAAAAGGCCCTTGTACTTCCTGTCTGTCTGATTGTGGCAGCCAAGATTCAATGGGTCACTACAGGAGAAAAAAAAAAGTTGCATGTGGATTTTTGATGCACGGGGGTCAGTGCCCCGACCCCATGTTGTTCAAGAGTGAAGTGTAGGCCTGACCAGGCAGTGGCGCAGTGGATAGAGCGTCGGACTGGGATGCGGAAGACCCAGGTTCGAGACCCCGAGCTCGCCAGCTTGAGCACAGGGTCCATCTGGCTTGAGCAAAAAGCTCGCCAGCTTGGACCCAAGGTCACTGGCTCCAGCAAGGGGTGGTTCGGTCGGCTGAAGGCCCACAGTCAAGGCACATGTGAGAAAGCAATCAATGAACAACTAAGGTGTTGCAATGGCAATGAAAAACTACTTATTGATGCTTCTCACCTCTCTCCGTTCCTGTCTGTCCCTATCTATCTCTCTCTCTCTGTCCTTGTAAACAAACAAACAAAAAAAAGAGTGAAGTGTAATTTGACATTTTAAAGCCAGTGGAAATCTATTCTTTTTCCATAGCCTGGTGTTGGGCAAACCACTGTGTTTGAGTGTGAAACAAGTGAGTTAGATTGCTCACTTGTACTTTGCACTGGGGGGCAGCACCATGTGTTTGTGGTCTGTAACAGGCTGAGGGTGCTTGCCCTCAGGGCGACATATTGCAAATTGTGATTGCCTTACTGCTTGGGAGGGGCAATTATTTGTTGTTTGCTGGAGAAGGGGTTTTTCCCCCAGCCTGTTTTTGGCCTGAGAGTCTAGAGCAGTGATTCTCAAACTTTTTGAAGTTGGGGTGCATTTAAAATCCTACAAATAATTGTAGGCATACTATATACAAATTTCTGAGAAATGTGTTATAATAATTAAGTCAAATATTAAAGAAAAATATTATAAAGTCCAAGCGTACTTTTATGGTAATTAAACAAAATAAATACGACAAAATTAAATTTATTCTGACATTAAAAAACATTTTTATGTTACATTTTTTGAGTTATGCGTTTTAGAATTAATAAAAAAGAGGGGTTAAAAATAAAACGACAAAATAGTTATCTTATTATATATATAGATACATTCTGAGTAAGATTTAGTCAATTCAGCAGGTCCCGGCATGAATGTGTTAAGTTTTTTCATTCTTGTGTTTATGAGAAACATGAGCCTGATGTGTCCTAGTGATTTGAAAGGCAAACTCTCATTTCCTCATCAATACATTGAAGAATTCCTCTTTTTACTCTTAATTGTGTTGAGTGCAGAAAACCCTCACCATACATATCATCTTAACTTTACACCAAACAAAGGATAGAAGAAACTTGCCTCAAGTCTTTCCAAGGAACATGGGGGGGTAGTGTAAACAATCCAGCACCACAGCTTAACAGCCTTTTGCAACCTAATCAGGCAAGTGAGGTGGGCGGTTGGGCAGACTGTCAGCTTACAGTCAATTCCCCACACCTCTGTCCCCCAAAAATCTAAACTTCAAAAACCCTGCTGTTTTTCTGGTCCCCAACAGGCACGAATTTCTCTGAAATACCATAAGGCACACCTGGAAATCTTCTAGGACACACCAGTGCGCCTTGGCGAACACTTTGAGAACCACTGGTCTAGAGAGAGAGGGAGTGCTGAGGGGCTTAGGAAGCCTGAGATTTGCTGAGGCTAGTGGGGGCCTGTTTGCTCCTTGCTTGTGGGGTCTATGAGTCTGGGAGAGTCCAAAGAGAAGGGGAAGCAGTCTTCCCTGCCTGTTTATTAGCCTGCCATTATGAGACTTTAATAAATGGGATGGCCCACCATTTTCTGGCTCCACTGTTCCTTTACTGTCAGATCTAGTAGGAACCTTCATGGCCATGGCAATGACTACTGGCCCTACACCTGGCCATACAAGTTAATAGGAATATCTTTGCTTTCACAGAATATTAGAGAAACTCAGTGTTGGGCAGATAAAATATATTATGTTCACTTTGTTTAAGATGGCGCTGCCTACGTGGAAGCCCCTCGCCCAGGTGATAATATTGGTTGCCCTTCTTGCTCTGGAGATGGGTGTAATTATGTTAATATGTGTTGGGGGAGGGTTTTTGCACCAAAAGGGTTTAAAAGGAAGAGAGATCACATTGTTTGAGAGAAGAGGGATTATGTTCTAGACAGAGAGCCCTAAGAAGAGCAAATTAAGGTAACGTGGAGGAGAGGAGATGCAGCCAAGATGGTGGAGTGCTGAGGGAGAAGCCAGTTTGTGCAGTTTGTGCAGGGAGAAGGAGATGAGGAACAGAGGTGAATAAGGCTGGTGAGGTACAAACCTTTGATTCTAGGAAACTCGGATAAGTCAGTAGCTTTGTGAGCACTGAATGAGTAGGTTTTGGAGCCCAGTGTGTGTTTTTACTTGCCCACCAGGTGCAAGCTAGGATTAAAGCTAATGGCCCACCAGTTCTTGGCTCTGTTATTTCATTACCAAATGTCTGAATCTAATATGAACCTGCATGGGCCAGGCGGCTGTGATGGCGGCTGTGGCTACTGGCTTTACACTCAGTGTGCTAACAATGTTTATCACATATCGATGAGCAGTTTTATTTGTCCCCCTACTTTCTCTATTCCTTCTTTTCTCAGAAAATTTCCTAGTTATTATTATAGTTAATTTTTATCTACACTTTAGGAAGAATTGTGTAGATTAGAAAACAACCTCTGACAATTTTAGTGAATGTAAAAAAGAACTAAAATTTGTACAATATTGTCATCCTATTCAATACTACTGTTTCCATTTTTCAAATCTCTTTTACTACCATGTAGGTCATGTAAATTTCTTGTAAAGTTTATTTCTTAGTGTTTATAACTTTTATTTTGTTTATAACTTTTATTTTATAAATAGGAATTTTCTTCTATTATATTTTCTAATGTGTTTTGTTTGCATATAGTAAGCTCCTGGCTATCAATCATATCTTTGTAGCCAGTTTCCTTACCAAATGTACCAATTGTTCTTCATACTGTTTTTAGTCAACTATTAAATATACTAACAGTCCTTAATACTATTTTTAGCACAATATGTTTTGTGTCTTCCAGGCATATGCAATTAATCTTAGTAACCCTTCTATTTCTCTTGTGTAAGTGCATTAGCTAATTTTCACAACAATATTTAGTGCACACCCTTGTCATAGTTATTATTTTCGTTCCAATTTTAGTATATGTGCTGCCGAAGCGAGCACTTAGTTATTATTTTAATGAGAATGTTTTTTTAAAGACATACCATTTAACATGTTGCTGGATTTGGATATATGTATGTGTATTTAAACATATGTGCATGTACACACATAAAACCAGTAGGTGTCATATATATCTTGTTATAATAGTCATTTGTTCTAATTTTACTAAGAGATTAAAAATAATCAGAAAGGCACTGCATTTTGTCAAATGTTTTCTAACATATAGCTTTGCTCTTTCCGGTTATTAACATGTTGAATATGGATAGAACTTCTAAGTACTAAAACTACTTTTATATTTCCAAAACAAAATCCATTTTGCTTATGCTATATTATTATTTTAATGTGCTTCTGATCTATTTGGTCATATTTTACTCAGAATTACTGAGCTTATATTTGTAAGACAATGGGTTGCCTATCTTGTGGCATACAGTAAGTACTCAATAAAGCTCACTGAGTAGGTATATCCTACCAGTTGCTTCCCTATGAACGCTGATGCTATTTTGTACATGAATACTCACAAGAATTAACTCTTTTAAGGACTGCACTAACCGTCACTATAAAGTAACTTTCTATGACTCAAATGCTTTTTGCCTTTAAGTCCATATTTCTAATATTAATTCTGAAATGCCTGCTTACCCTTTGTTGCCATTTGCTTAGTATTTGCCCTTTTTTTTTTTTTTAGGTATAATACGTTGTTCATTGAACAATGTTCATAAATTAATTCACTAATATTTCACAGTATCTACTATATGTCAGGCACTGTGCTAGGTCTGGGAATACAAAAATTAACATAGAGGCAAGGTTTCTACTCACATAAAGTTTATATAGTAGTGACTTAGTAATTTCCCCTTGTCTACTTAAATACATTACAGATTTTAGTTTTATTACTAGTTAGTTATCTTTATTACTCAAGAGTCTTCTCCTGGTTAAAAGCTTGCATGTGATGCTTCAGGCCTCATTATAGGCAATTACTAAGGCTCTGCCAACAGGGAAAAGCTTCACTGGGGAGGCAAAACTCATGCATGGCCAGTGCATCTCAGTCTCTGAGGGTAGCTGCAGTCAAGGTCTTAGGTCCTGGGATCAGTCATGCTCTTCACATATGTGCATTCATCCCTAGGTCTCTTTATCTGAGGACTTGGCTAGAGGTCCTTCAGACACCATCTGTTTCTGCCATGGGCTCTTTATATGAGGAGGGAGAAACCTTGTAGATACTTTCTTCCCCTTTGACTAATAGCACTTTCCACACCTAGCTTGCCCCACACAACTTTCCCTTACCAACGGCCTCTTAACAGTGAGCTGACCCCATATCTGTGCCTATCCTCTAACTCTCCACCAGTGTGCTATCACATGGGGAAATAAAACAGGGGGTGTCAGCATTGTCTCTGCTTTAGAGACTTGCTTTTATCACCATAGTACGTGACAGGGTTCTCTCCTTCATTTTGCCTTGTCCCTTTAACCAGCTACTCTAACCTCTGACCACTCAGTCATGTTTCTCAACTCTGCTGAGATCCTTACAATAACAATACTGTCCTAAAAATCTATAGCTTCATTTACCTTTCAAAGAATGAACGTACTTTTTGAGTCTCCTTTTCTTCTCCTACTCCAGTTACATTATTATTTCAACACTACAAAGGTTTATATATTCACCCCGTTTTCTAACCATAATTTCTTTCCTAACAAGGCAACTTCATTCCTGGGTTTTCTACTTTGATTCATCTCTTGTTTAGTTAGAATCATTGTCATTAATTTTTTTCAATAAAGGATTGTAACTGTGATTCATGAGTGGCTGTAGGTTTTTTATTTTAGGAATTTTTTCATCTATTTCTGTTAATATTTTCATTCTATTTGTTTTATCATTTTCTTCAGAGGCACTGATTAGTTTATTATGGAACACTTTGTCTTCAGTAGTTATTATTTATCTGCAACATTCTGATCTGTATTCTTTTCCATTTTATTTTGCTTCATCTTTCTCAAGCTCAATCTTTCATGACCCTATTTGCGACACTAGCCATTTTATTTTTTGTTACTCTGATATGACTTTTATTTCTATAATCATTTCATTTTTCTCTTTTGTTATTTTTCCCATACGACTGATACTTTTCGAGACCTACTACTGTCTTATTGCTTTTTGAGCCATTATAATTATTTTAGTTCTTATTTTGAAGATACAATGCTTTACTTTAATGCTTCAAGCCCCTAGAGGCGTGTTTCAAATTATTTTTTGCTTCTCAATATGATTTTTGTTGTATATTCTGCTTTTATGTTCCTTACCTCTTTTAAAAAAATACTATCTTAATATAACCTCAATCTTGTTCCTTTCTAATTATTAATTTTTATAACCTTTTTTTAAATTTCATTTTTAAATGAAGGCTACCTAATTGCAGGAGTTTGGTAAAAGACAAGGTGAAACTATGGCAGCTCTATTCAGGTACTTCGTGACCACATTATTCCTAGGAAGAACCCACAGTGTGCTCTAACTTAAGAGCCTCAGTCCCTAAGCCACGTTCTCACATTCAGAGCAAGCAGTAAGTCTGCAGAGGTTGCAATGACCCTTTCAGCCTAGTGATTTAAGTTTTTAAATCTCTCTTCTCCTAACTTTGAACAAACAATTGCTGAGTATATAGTGTCTTCTACCTTGCCACTCTTTGATTTTTAATTCTGCACAAAATACGTAGAGGTTTGCATGCAATTTTGCCATCCTCATTCAATTTTTCCCAATTTCATTGCATTGACACTATTTTTCATAGTTTTTTGTTTTGGCTTATGGCTAAGTCCTATTTTAATTAATAATGATTTCCATCTCCTCTTTTCTCTTCTTTTCTTATTTCTATTAAGAAAAGGAATAAAGTTTTAGAGAATATATTTTTTATGACACATTTAATAGTCATCCCAAAGAAAATGGTTTACAAGTCCAACTTATGCATTAAATAGTAAGTTCTTAAAGGCAAAGGCTGTATCTAAGTTATATCTGACATCCCTTGAAAAGCTGAATGAGGCCTGACCTGTGGTGGCGCAGTGGATAAGGCGTCGACCTGGGAACACTGAGGTCGTCGTCAGTTCAAAACCCTGCACTGGTCTGGTCAAGGCACATATGGGAGTTGATGCTTCCAGCTCCTCCCCCCTTTTCTCTCTCTCTCTCTCTCTCTCACTCTGTGTCTCCTCTCTAAAATGAATTAAAAAAAAGAAAAAAAAGAAAAGAAAAGCTGAATGACAGTTCTAGATGGTTGGGTTAATGACAGAACATCAGCCTGGCATGCGGATGTCCTGGGTTCCATCCCCAGTCAGGGCACACATGAGAAGCGACCATCTGCTTTTCTTCCTCTTCCTTTCCCCCTTCTTGCTCTCACAGCCAATGGCTTGAATAATTCAAGCGTTGGCCCCAGGCCCTGAGAATAGCTTGGTTGGTCCAAGCATTGACCTCAGGCGCTGAAGACAGCTCAGTTGATCTGAGCATCAGCCCCAGATGGGGGTTGCCTGTTAGATCTGGGGGAGGCAGGAGTCTATCTCCCCTCCTCTCACTTAAAAGAAAAATTAAAAATAACAAAGTACTTCAGTATTAAATACTTCTGCTGAGCTTATCATACCTGAATGCTGTAGTACCTTTAACTTTGACAGGCTTGCTAAAATAAGCAACAGCAAAAATCTTTTTGTCAAGTGGTGTCTTTCTTTCTGGAATTGTGAGTGAACACAATAATAGTACCTGTTGATACTGTGCATTGGATATCGTTAGAGACCACATCAGAGGCTTTCTCACTGTTAAGCTAATCATGCCTCATGAATGTTTGATCTACTGAGAAACCACTGTAATTTTCCCTGTGATATTTTCTGTTAGAGTATAAATTTTGGATGTCTTCCAATTTCTTTTCCTTCCAAAAATGCCAGTGACTGCCTCTCCTGTTTTCACTCCTGCTATACTAATACATATACATACAAGAGTATTATTTTAAAGTAAAGAATCAAGCAAAGTTTAATATAATTACAGAACCAAGCATTTAGAAGTCAAGCATCTTCTTATATTTCAATCTCTTTTCTTAGAAACCAAAACACTGGTCTCTCTCTCACAAGTTGAAAATTTTAAAAATAGTAAGGCAAAAAAAGAGCACGTTATCTTTTGATAGAATATAAAACATTAATTAATTCCCTTCTCCTAAACTTTTCCATTTATATATCCCTTATTCTTGAATTAAGATACTAGTATCTTTCAATGTTTTTCATTCATGTTTTTCTTGCTATATACTTATTAAAAAAATAATACTAGTTACTCACTTCAATTGTCTTGGCCAGTAACTGTGTGTGAGGAAAATTATACTTGTATACGTGGTTAGCAACATTGTTTACATCAATGGCAGCCACCACCTGTGCAGGTATACAGCTTTCTGTAACGAGAAATAGAGTATCTTAAAACATAAAGTCCTTATCACTGATTTATTCATTATAGAGAAAAGTCAAATTAACAAATTTCATAGTACATTTCCTCACTTTCTCAATTATCTAGTTCAGTGATTTTTTAACCAGTGTGCCACAAGAATTTTTAAAACAGGCAATGTCTGACTATTTAGTTAGGGTCACTGACCTCTTTTCTCTTAGACTGTCAAATAAAAAAATAACAACAGCCCACACAACAATAGCCATTTACTGTGAATGAATCAAAATTATACCTATTTTTTTTGTCAGATCAGCAAAAAATATACTTTTTGGTATGCCACAGAATTTTAGTGATTAGTTTATGTGTGTGCCATGAGACAGAAAAGACTAAAAATTGCTGATCTAGTTGGATCTCAGACTGTCAATTGCAGACCAGGCCAGACACGAAGTGGAGTATTTACTACTTCTGGTTCATCTCTCTAACTGCATTACAATGCTAAAACCAAGATTTAAATGTCTTAGTCATTATCTCTTTTATTTACTTTCCACCCTCCATTCAGATACACACTTATGAGTTAAATAGAAAGTTTTCCTAAGTTAAATCAAAAATAAGAAAGAGAAGTACTGTATATTCTTAAAAGCCTTGTGACTTGGAGCCTTAGGTGAGTAACTACTATTTGTTCCTCACCTTCTAACATTAATACAGAGCTGTTTCCCAATACCACTGAAAATGCTTTTAGGTAAGGTTTTCTTAAATAACAGCCTGGTTGAGATATCACTCACATAATACAAAATTCACCTGTTTACGGTTTAGGTAAGTTTTTAAATGAGATGAACAATTAATTGATGTCCAAATGTAAAAATTTCATAGACCAGGTATTAAAAATCTAGGCGGAACAGGAAAAAATATGAAAAGAGTAAGGAAAATAATTATAAGGGTGTACCTTCACTGTCCTGCTACTGAAGAAAATCATTTCTAGTCCTCGGCCTAAATGGATAGAGCATCATCTCAGTGCATAGAGGTCACGGGGTCCAACCCCCAGTCAGTGCACAGGTGAAAAGCAACCAATGAGTGCACAACTAAATGTAACAACGACGTGATACTTCTCTCTCTCTCTCTCTGTCTCCCCCTCTCCCCTTTCCACAGCCCTTTCTCTCTCTCTCTCTCAAATCAATGGAAAAATGAAAAAAAAAAAACCAAAAAGAAAAACAAAGAAAAGCACGTTCAAAATTCTTTCAGAGTCAGAAAACCTGAACTATGTAGCAAACTTTGAACCATGTAAGCGCGTAGCTGCTGTTAAATTTTGCAGTCACCAGCCTCTCTGTCCTTCCCCAGACACACACAAAACCAGTTATGTGTATACCGTCCCAAATAAAGAGAAAATGTAAAGAATTTTTAAAAATAAATGCATTTGAGACTTCTTAGAAAAACCATCAGAGAAAATATTACAAAAGTACATAGTAGCTCAAATTGCTATTTCTTTAATATCCATTTGCTATTAATAGTTAGCTTAGCTAGCCCAAATATTTTATTTTAATAAAAAAAAGAAAATAGGATGTGAGGATTTAGGATTCAAGAAGCAGGCATTTGGATATAAAATCAGATCTTAAAAGATGGGGCAAGGGGAAAGCTCACACACATTCAGAAATCACAACCATATACACTGAGGCCTAGAGATGATGCTAGAGGAAAAACAGGGGCTTGTATGTCTTTAAGCAAACATTTACTAAATGTCTATTAGGTTCAAAATATTTGGCTAGGTACTCCTATGTACCCTGCTGCCTTGTATGTAGGTCACTGGAAACACTGAGATCCAGTTACTAATATCATAGGTAGCTGCATCTAATTGAGTGTAAATTTAGTAACTAGTTACTTGCCATAATATAAAATAAATTTGACTTATAAGCTATATCTTCGTTAAAAGCATCAGAGAGATCTTGGAAAATAAATGAAGAAAGCTTTTAAAGAAAAAGAAATATTAGTATATAAAGATCACTTTGCACAATCACAAACCTGTTACTATTCAGGTCAAGGACTAACTACTACTAACCATTGTAAGAGCTCAAAATTAAATAAACTTCACCAAACTATTTGTTTCGCTAAATAAAATATGTTGTAATTTGCAAGATGCAGCCTGCTTGCATTTCCACTTTATATGTAGGAAAATGAGAGTGCTAGGAGTTGCTTAATATGACTTCTCTTTTTCTCAGGATGATTGAAAATGCCAAATTAATGTTTTTATACTTAGTGAAATAAGTACTGTATACTTCCCCATGTATAAAATGATCCCATGTATAAGACGCACCTTAATTTTGGGGCCCAAAATTTGGGAAAAAAATCTGTTATATAAAGTTATTGAACTCAAGTTTTATTCATCATATAATTCATACAACTCCTCATCACTGTCAAAACTCCCATCCATTAGCTTGTCTTTGTCTGTGTCTGATGACTAATCACTGTCTTCAACAATGAGCGCAAAAACAAATGCGAAAAAGTGGGAAATACATGTAAAAAAATCTACAACCACTGTATAAGACGCACCCAGTTTTTAGACCCCAAATTTTTTGAAAATAATGTGCAATTTATACATGGGGAAATATGGTAAATCAGAAGAAGCTAGATCTATATGATTTTACACATGGGTGGTATAAGGTTGGTGGTCAGTAATGGGGGATGGTACTTTTGACTAGAACCGCCCACATTCTTGTGCGCCACAACTAAACTTCCCAGAGGTCCTCGGGAAAAGATTGTCTGTCAGCCAGTGAGATTTCACCACGTAATATTAGCTCGCCTACCCTAGAGGACCTCTTTAAATACCTATCACTCAGTTTAATTTGCATGACTCCCCTAGCCTCTGACCCCCAGGGCTGGGAAACATCATCTGGCGGGATGCGGTACTTAATAAAGACGTTGCTATTCCACACTTTGGGGCTCTCTGGCCCCAGCTTCCTTCTTTCTCGGCAGGGAGAAATACCTTACATTTTGGTGTCAAAACCCGGGAGAACTTAGAAGCACACTGGGGCTGCTTCTCTTCCCGTCCCCTCCGAGAAAGAACCAGGATCTCCAACCATCCATCAACTTTAGCGCATGGTGCAGTAAGTCCCCTGACTCCAAACTTCCCTTCAGTTCTTTCTGCCAAGACTTCCTGTCTGAAACAGTAGCTATGTCAGGAAAGTCTTTTCCATCCGAGTGCGTCTGTGCCCGTTGGAGACGTCCCAAGCTCATCCACTTTCCCTATCCATCCGTGGCTAGAGCTTGAATTGCAGGATGCCAATTCTCAACCCTGACCACCAAGGACTGAGGGTGGCCATGGGAGCACAGGAATCCCAAAACACTCTGGGAGCTGCCTTATCCAAAATTTCTCCCTCCCTAAAGAAGAGAAACTGTTCTTCTCCACTGTGTCCAGGCCACAGAACCCACTGGATAATCGGACCAAGTAGCCTCCTGAGGGGACTTTGGGTTTTAACACCCTCACCAATTTAACTATTGCCAAAAAAGCTGGGAGCTGATTCGAGATCCCTTTACATTCAGGGCCTCTAACTATTCGCACGCCTGTCCTTAATCTCTGTGCCGCCTGTTTCACCACGCAGGCCGTTTTCTGGCCAGAGAAACCTAAACCCTCCACTCGTAATCTTTTCTTCTCCATGGACTCTCAACTTTATCTCTCTCCTGCCTGACCCCCGACAGCACCCCATTCCGGTCTCTTCTCTCCAGAGAACCCTTTCCCCCTCCCTTCGCTAAATCCTGTTTCTCATTCACTTTGCAAATACCAGTCTCTCTTTCTCTTCCCCTGCTGGTCAGGGGCCCCTCCCTTCTACACTGCGTTCTTAAACCCCTCCTCCGTCAGGCCATTCTCCGCCTATCATTGGCTCTTACACCAGTTTGCAGGATGCCCAACCCCAACCTGCTTGCAGGAAGTTCTGACCCTGTCCTGCTGCTGAATCCAGCATTTCCAGCCCTCCTCCTCCTTTTATTCTCAACACCCAAAGCCCTATCTGGGACCTGTGAACATGGCATTTAAAGTTTTCAATGGTCGCGGCTAGTACAGATGCCCAAGGCTGTTCGCTAGGCCTGCATACAGCAGAAGGTAACGCTCCAAACCCAGGCACAGGAAGTGCCCGGCTCAAGTCTGGACTGCAAAGAGGAATCCCACCAGCAGCTTGCTTTAAGTGTGGCAAGCCGGACCACTGTGCCTGACAGGACTCCTGCCTGCAGCTGCCCAGTGAGCCCTGCCCAGCTGCAAGCAGCCTGGTCACTGGCAGAGTGATTGCTCCTTTGGGCAGCAGGCTCATCCTCAATGTCTCTACATGGAGGACAAGCCTCCCAAATGGGAGGCCAATCCAGCCACATGGGTCGTCGCTCAAACTCCTAGGACATGGCCTGGGCTTGGAGAACCCAGGGTATGCTGCAACTAGTGGGTATAAGTCCATTTCATTTCTTGTGGACATGGAAGCTGCCTTCTCTGTTTTGCCACCACACTCTGGACCTCTAATTCCCTCACAGGTTTCGGTTATGGGAATGGATGGGTCCCCTTCATTTCCCCTTCGCACGCCACATCTGACATGCAGTTTGGATGGAATCCCCTTTTTTGCACTCCTTCTTAGTTATGCCATCATTCCCTGTACCCCTTCTGGATTAAGACATTCTACACAATCTCAGAGCCACTATCCAGCTGACAGCATCTTCCCACTTATTCCTGCCATTCCTCACTACCAAGGGCTCCCCCTTAATCAATGCTACCCTTTTCTAACCATGTCTCTTGCCTCAAGCTTGCTTCCATGCAGGATCGTTGGCAGTCAGAACCACTGGGCCCTACTGTGCTCCTGTCCCTCCCACCAGGAACCTGCCACCAGAGTGAGCTGAAGAGGGAGCAATGCTGTTCAGTAAGACTGGCCTGATGAAAGAAGCTTCAATCTCCTCAACCGTCTGTGAGAGAAACAAAGCAAGAATTTCTCCTCCTACAAACTGTTTAACTCCTGATAGCAGCCACCTTTTCTTACCTGGGCTGCCCCTATTCTAAATCTTCTTCTAATTATCAGCATATAACTCATATTTACTCCTCTCTTTTTTAAATTCTTACAGAACCGCATCCGCGAAGTTTCTCAACTCACGGCCAAACAGATGTCCCTCCTGACTCCCGTCAAAGCCACCACCAGTCGACCTCCCCTCCCCACAATGCCCTTAACCAGCAAGAAGTAGCCAGATGAATAAATGGTGCCCCTATTCTATTTAACTAAAAAGGCTGGAATGTAAGGTTGGTGGTCAGCAATGGGGGATGGTCACATGAGGAACTCAGACCCTGGACTTTTGACTAGAACTACCCACATTCTTGGACGCCACAACTAAACTTCCCAAAGATCCTTGGGAAAAGATTGAATGTCCGTCAGCCAATGAGATTTCACCACGAAATATTAGCTCGCCTACCCTAGAGGACCCCTTTAAATACCTCTCACTCGGTTTAATTCGCGCGACTCCCCTAGCCTCTGACCCCGGGGCTGGGAGACATTGTCAGGCAGGATGTACGGCACTTAATAAAGCCTTTGCTATTCCACACTTTGTGGCTCTCTGGCCCCCTCTTCCTTCTTTCTCGGTGGGGAAAAATAACTTACAGGTGGGATACAGAACTGAGAATAGGCCCTGGATGATTGGCTCAGCCACAGAGTGTTGGCCCAGTGTGTGGAAGTCACGGGTTTGATTACCGGTCAGGGCACAAAGGAGAAGTGCCCATCTGCTTCTCCACCCTTCCCCCTCTCCTTACTCTCTCTCTCTCTTCCACTCTGGCAGTCAAGGCTCCACTGCAGCAAAGTTGGCCCTGGGTGCTGAGGACGGCTCCATGGCCTCCACCTCAGGCGCTAGAATAGCTCCAGCCACAATGAAGCAGCAGCCCAGCTGGGCAGAGCACCACCCCCTGGTGGGCATGCCGGGTGGATCCCAGTCAGGCGCATACGGGAATCTGTCTGACTGTCTCCAACTTCTAACTTCGGAAATAAACAAAACAAAACTGAGAATCAAGGACATAAATAAAGTAAAGTGGTTACCAGGGGGAGGAAGGGAATGGGGAGGGAAGTAAAGAGGGACAAATAAAGCAGTTCCCACAAGGGGATGCTATAAAAAGTAAATGGAACAAAATATGTAAAACAGTCTATAGTAGATGCTCAATAATTATTAAAATTCCTAAACGTTGCCTGACTTCTAACTGGAATACTATAGATTAGACAAAATAGTAATTTTAAATTCTTTCTTTTTGATTTACCTATAATTGAAGTATCCACTTTGTTTTTGCTTTCAGAACTTAAATTTTATAAGAATGGATAAGACTGTACAACTGAAAATATTATGAGCTCCTTAAAAGACATTGGAGATAACGGGTTAAAACTGCCTCTCTACGTATTTGTTTTATTTAGAATGCATATATGAAATGAGGTAATTGAGTGGCCCCATAATGAAGTCCTGGCTACCCAAATTGGTACTCCTACTACTGCTGTAATTTAGGACATTTAAAGAAAGTGCTTCTATTTTGTAGATAGTTAATTACTCATTCAGAAAGCTTTTAGCATTCACATTGCTCTGCTTGCTGAGTTTGTATGTGAAATTCATTTCCTCATAGTGACAAATGATATTTAAATGTGTGTTCTTTTGAATGCCTATTAGAACGATTATTTTCAAGTTACAGAAACATCAACATAAAAGTTATGAATAGGAGCTCGGGAAGATGGCGACGGAGTAGGCGGACGTACCAACTTCCAACTCCCAGAACCAAAGTGGATTATAACTCAATTTTAAGAACCATCATCTGGATAAAACAACTTTGAACTAAACTAAGTGGACTCTTCAACCAAGGAACACTGCAGAAGCCACATTGAGACTGGTAGGAAAACGCGAAGAGGGCTGCCCAGCTCCCCGGAGCAAACGGCAGCCCGGAGAGACCGAGAGACCCGCGTGGCGGGAGGAGAGTTTGGCGGAGAGGAAGGGACCTGGGTCCCAGGAACCAAGCCCCAGGTTGCAGTCCCAGAGCCTAGAAGAGGCGTATGGACAGTATTGAGCTGTGAAGCAAGTGAGGATACTGTTTGTGAAAAAGAGAGAGTTTTCTCAGACCCAAGAATATTTTCAAAGGGACAGCGCAGAAACCCTCTCTCACAACCATGCACCCGGGGCTCCGGGGAATGGGGACAGAGGAGAAGAACAGAGCAGCGGGAACAGAGAGTGGACTGAAGGCACGAGGACACTCTGAGGGACAGCCATCCTGACCCCTGGGCTAAGTCATTTCCCTAATCGAAAACGAATATTTCCCCTGGAACTAGCAATACCAGCAAAGGGAGACAGGACACTAGCCAAACAAGCTCTCCCGCGGCACTTAGAGCAGAGCTGCTTAGAAGGAGGGAGCTCCCAAGCCTACAGTGTGGAGACTTAACACACTACCATCTCTCTGAGGGTTGCTGAAGGGATGGTAGCGGCAGGACACTGAAACGTGGTCCTGTCAGCGTGCGCAGAGGCACAACCGATGTGAGCTCGGTCTAGACGAGCAGGGGCGAAGGGGACGCGCGAAAGCGGTTCGGCAGCTGCGGGCCTGCCTGTGACCCCACTTGTGGGGAAAAATACGGGCAGAGATCGGCTCTGCGACCCTGCGCAAGCCGGCCCTGACCGTGGGGACGGGGCTAGGACCAGGGACGGGCGAGGGGCTCGCGACTGAGCTCACACTGCCAACCCCGCCCGGACAAAGAAACCGCGGTGGTTTGAAATCCTACGTGCGCGCCAGCTGGCTTTCGCGGCTGAGCTCACGCAACTAGCCCCGCCTGGCCAGAGAAATCCTGGCAGTTGGCCATCCTACGTGCGCGAGCTGGCGCCAAATGTGGGGCGGGGTAGAGTCCGGATCGATCGGAAGCTAGCAGCTGAGCTCAAGCCTGTTGTGAACAGTTCAAAGGGAGGAAAGAATACAGCAAAAGAAGAATAAGCTTTAAAGAATAAAATGGCAATAAACAACTACATATCAATAATAACCTTAAATGTAATTGGATTAAATGATCCAATCAAAAGACATAGGGTAGCTGCATGGATAAAGAAACAGGACCCATACATATGCTGTCTACAAGAGACACACCTTAAAACAAAAGATGCACATAGACTAAAGGTAAAAGGATGGAAAAAAATATTTCATGCAAATGGAAATGGAAAAAAAAAAAGCCGAGGTAGCAGTACTTATATCTGACAAAATGGACTTTAAAACAAAGGCTGTAGTGAGAGATAAAGAAGGACACTACATAATGATAAAGGGAACAATTCAACATGAAGATATAACTATTATAAATATCTACGCACCAAATATAGGAGCCCCGACATACATAAAGCAGACTTTGATGGATATAAAGGGCGAGATTAACAGTAATACTATCATAGTAGGGGATTTCAATACCCCACTAACAACACTGGATAGATCCTCAAGAAAGAAAATTAATAAAGAAACATCAGACTTAAAGGATACACTAGATCAACTTGATTTAATAGATATCTTCAGAACTTTTCATCCTAAAGCAGTAGAATATACATTCTTCTCAAGTGCTCATGGTACCTTTTCTAGGATAGACCACATGTTAGGACACAAAAATGGTCTCAATAAATTTATGAAGATTGAAATAATATCAAGCATTTTCTCTAATCACAATGTCATGAAACTAGAAATTAACCAAAAAAGAAAAACAGAAAAATACTCAAACACTTGGAAACTAAATAGCATGTTATTAAATAATGAATGGATTAACAATGAGATCAAAGAAGAAATAAAAAAGTTTCTAGAAACAAATGATAATGAGCATACATCAACTCAAAATTTATGAGACACAGCAAAAGCAGTACTGAGAGGGAAGTTCATTGCACCACAGGCATATCATAAGAAGCTAGAAAAAGCTCAAATAAGCAACTTGACCCTGCAGCTAAAAGAACTAGAAAAACAAAAACAAATAAAACCCAGGACAAGTAGAAGGAAGGAAATAATAAAGATCAGAGCAGAAATCAATGACATAGAGGCTAAGGAAACAATACTGAGGATCAATGAAACCAGAAGCTGGTTCTTTGAAAAGGTAAACAAGATTGATGAACCTTTAACTAGAATCACCAAGAAAAAAAGAGAGAGGTCTCAAATAAATAAAATTAAAAAGGACAGTGGAGAAATAACAACGGATACAACAGAAATACAAAGCATTGTATAAAAATACTATGAAGAACTCTATGCCAAAAAATTTGACAATCTAGATGAAATGGACAAATTTCTTGAATCATATAACCTTCCAAAAATCAATCTGGAAGAATCAGAACACCTAAACAGACCAATTACAACAAATGAGATCGAAACAGTTATCAAAAAATTCCCAAAAAAGAAAAGTCCTGTGCCTGATGGCTTCACAAGTAAATTCTATCAAAAATTCAAAGAAGAACTAACTCCTATCCTCCTCAAGCTATTTCAAAAATTTCAAGAGGAAGGAAGCCTTTCAAACTCCTTTTATGAGGCGAGCATAATTCTGATCCCAAAACCGGGCAAAGACAACACAAAGAAAGAAAATTATAGGCCTATATCCCTGATGAATTTAGACACTAAAATTCTCAACAAAATAGTAGCCAACTGGATCCAGCAATATATGAAAAAATATCATACACCATGATCAAGTGGGATTTATTCTGGAGAGGCAAGGCTGGTTCAATATTCGCAAATCAATCAATGTGATTCATCACATAAACAAAAGGAAGGACAAAAATCACATGATAATTTCAATAGATGCAGAAAAGGCATTTGATAAAATCCAGCACCCATTCATGCTCAAAACTCTCAGTAAAGTGGGAATACAAGGAACATTCCTTAACATGATAAAGGCCATCTACGACAAACCGACAGCAAACATCATACTAAATGGACAAAAATTAAAAGCAATCCCCTTAAGATCAGGAACCAGGCAGGGTTGCCCACTTTCACCACTCTTTATTCAACATAGTTCTGGACTCTTTATTCAACATAGTTCTGGAAGTCCTAGCTATAGTTATCAGACAAGAAGAAGAAATAAAAGGCATCCAAATTGGAAAAGAAGAAGTAAAACTGTCATTATTTGCAGATGATATGATATTGTATATAGAAAACCCTAAAGTCTCAGTCAAAAAACTACTGGACCTTATAAATGAATTCAGCAAGGTGGCAGGATATAAAATTAATACTCAGAAATCAGAGGCATTTCTGTATACAAACAATGAACTGTCAGAAAAAGAAATTAAGGAAACAATCCCCTTCACTATTGCAGCCAAAAAAATAAAATACCTAGGAGTAAATTTAACCAAGGAGGTTAAGGACTTATACTCAGAAAATTATAAAACATTGATAAAAGAAATCAAGGAAGATACAAGTGGAAGCATATACCGTGCTCATGGCTAGGAAGAATAAACATCATTAAAATGTCTATACTACCCAAAGCAATTTATAAATTCAATGCTATACCAATTAAAATACCAATGACATACTTCAAAGATATAGAAAACATAATCCAAAAATTTATATGGAACCAAAAAAGAACACGAATAGCCTCAGCAATCCTAAAAAGAAAAAAATAAAGCAGGAGGTATCACTCTTCCAGATATCAAGGTCTACTACAAGGCCATTATACTCAAGACAGTGTGGTACTGGCATAAGAACAGACACATTGATCAATGGAACAGAACAGAGAACCCAGAAATAAACCCGCAGCTTTATGGACAAGTGATATTTGACAAAGGAGGAAAGAACATACAATGGAGTAAAGACAGCCTCTTTAACAAATGGTGCTGGGAAAATTGGACATCTACCTGCAAAAAAATGAAACCAGACCATCAACTTACACCATGCACAAAAACAAATTCAAAATGGATAAAAGACTTAAACATAAGCCGTGAAACTATAAACATATTAGAAGAAACCATAGGCAGCAAGCTTTCCGACATCTGTAGCAGCAATATATTTGCCGATTTCTCTCCACCGGCAAATGAAATAAAAGGCAAGATAAACAAATGGGACTATATCAAACTAAAAAGTTTTTGCACAGCTAAAGACAATAAGAACAGAATAAAAAGACAAACCATACAATGGGAGGACATATTTGACAGCGCGTCATATAAGGGGTTAATAATCAAAATTTATAAAGAACTTATAAAACTCAACACCAGGAAGACAAACAATCCAATCAAAAAATGGGCAAAAGAAATGAATAGAAATTTCTCCAAAGAAGACATACAGATGGCCAAAAGACATATGAAAAAATGCTCAACATCACTAATTATTAGAGAAATGCAAATTAAAACTACAATGAGGTATCATCTCACACCAGTCAGAATGGCACTCATCAACAAAACAACACAGAGTAAGTGCTGGCGAGGATGTGGAGAAAAGGGAACCCTTCTGCACTGCTGGTGGGAATGCAGACTGGTGCAGCCACTGTGGAAAACAGTTTGAAGATTCCTCAAAAAATTAAAAATCGAAATGCCTTTTGACCTAGCTCTCCCACTTTAGGAATATACCCTAAACACCATAGCACTGTTCGAAAAGAAGAAATGCGCCCCCATGTTTGTGGCAGCATTGTTCACAATAGCGAAGATCTGGAACCAGCCCAAGTGTCCGTCAGAAGACGAGTGGATTAAAAAGCTTTGGTACATATATACTATGGAATACTACTCAGCCATAAGAAATGATGTCATCAGATCATTTACAACAAAATGGTTGTACCTTGATAACATTATACGGAGTGAAATAAGTAAATCAGAAAAAAAACCTGAGAACAGCATGATTTCATACATAGGTGGGACATAAAAGTGAGACTATGAGACATGGACAAAAGTGTGGTGGTTATGGAGTAGGGGGAAGGAGGGGAGGGTGGGAAAGGGAGAAATGTAGGGGCACAGGGAAAACCAGATAGAAGGTGACAGAGGACAATTTGACTTTGGGCGATGGGTATGCAACACAATTGAATGATAAGATAATCTGGAGATGTTTTCATTGTACATATGTACCCCGATTTTTTGGTGTCACCACATTAAAGTTAATAATAAAAAAAAAAAGTTGTGAATACTCATTTAATGATGAAGCCCAAATGTAAGCTTGGTTTGGGGAAGATCTTTAAGAAGGGGCTCAACTCAGGTCACCAGAAAACTGTTTCTTTCTCTATATATCTTAGCCTTGTTCCTTTGAGATTAAGTGCATCTTTATATACACTCTTTCTGTGTTGCATCAAGATGGCTGTAGTAGCCTCTGAACTTATATCCTCCCAAGGTTAAACTCAGTTAGAAAGATCAAGCATCTATCTTCCTAGTTGCCCAGGAAAATACCAAGCATTCCCTCTTGTGTCAGGTATGATGCAAACTCTCATTGCAGATAGACATGAACATCAATTGAGGATTCAGTGTTTTAGAGAGTAGTTGGCAAGATGCATCTTAAGCCTTAAAAATCACTTTGGACTTATTAATTTTAACCTTTTTTTAAAATTTTTCAAATATAGTATTAGTTTGACATTAAATATAATATTAGTTTCAGGTGTACACCCCATTGATTAGACATTATGTAACTTACTAAGTGATCATCCCAGTAAATCTTATTTCCATCTGATACCATACATATTTATTAGAATATTAACTATACTGCTCACAAAAATTAGGAGATATTTCAAAATGAATCTGAAGTGATAACAAAAAAGCACTTGATTTTTTTGTATTAAACAAGAACATCAGAATAGCAAACAAGTCAAAGAAAGTTGTTTGATTATGCAAATGAGATGCAAAACCAATTTTTATTTCATTGATGAAAATGCACTATACAAAAGGCTGAAAGTATTGGAGTATCTGCATGTTCCCTGTTCCCCTAATTTTTGTAAGCAGTATATATTCCCTATGCTGTGCTTTATTTACATCCTCATGACTATTCTGTAACAACCAATTTATACTTCTTAATCCCCCCAAATCCCCTCTCATCTGGCAAACATCAAAATGTTCTCTGTACTTATGAATCTGTTTCTGTTCTCCTTGTTTATATATTTTGTCTTTTATATTCAATTGTTGCCATTTTATTGTTTATATTTTTTTCTCCTCTCTTCCTCCTTCTTCAAGAAGACCCTTTAACATTTCTTTTTTTTTAAAATTTCTTTTTATTTTATTCATTTTAGAGAGGAGACAGAGAGAGGGGCGGGGGAGGAGCTGGAAGCGTCAACTCCCATATGTGCCTTGACCAGACCAGTGTACGGTTTTGAACTGGCGACCTCAGTGTTCCCAGGTCGATGCTTTATCCACTGCGCCACCACAGGTCAGGTGACCCTTTAACATTTCATGTAATCCTGGTTTGGGGTGGGGGCTCATCAACTCCTTCAGTTTTTTGTCTTGGAAGTTCTGTATATCCTAAGATTCTAAATGATAACTGCTGGGTAGAGTAATCTTAGCCGTAGATCCTTGTTTTTCATCACTTTGAGTATTTCTTCCCACTCCCTTCTGGCCTGCAAAGTTTCTGTTGAGAAATCAGCTGATAGTCTTATGAGAGCTCCCTTGTAGGTAATTAACTGCTTTCCTCTTGCTGCTTTTAATATTCTCTGTCTTTAAACATTTGCATTTCAATGACATGTCTTGTTGTGGGCTCTTTGGGTTCATCTTGTTTGGGACTCTGCAATTGCTGGATTAGTGTATTTCCTTCACCAGATTAGGGAAATACTCTACTAGTATGTTTATTTCCTTCACCAGATCAGGGAAATATTCTGTCATTTTTTCAAACAGGTTTTCAATTTCTTGCTCCTTGTCTCCTTCTGGCACCCCCACGATGCAAATGTTAGCATGCTTGAAGTTGTTCCAGAGGCTGCTTACACTATCTTCAGTTTTTTTGGATTCTTTTTTCTATTTGCTGTTTTAAGTGGGTGTTTTTTGCTTTCTTATATTCCAAATCACTGATTTGATTCTCAGCTTTATCTATGCTACTGTTGATTCCCTGTAAGTTACTCATTTCAGTTAGTGTATCCTTCATTTATGACTGGTAATTTTTTATGCTGTTTAAGTTCTCACTAAGTTTATTGTGCATCCTTATTACCAGTGTTTTGAACTCTTCATCTAATAGACTATCTGTCTCCATTTCGTTCAGTTCTAATTTTGGAGTTCTGTTCTGCCCTATCATTTGGGACCTGTTTCCTAATTTTTTTTTTTTTTTACAGAGACAGAGTGAGAGTGAGAGTCAGAAAGAGAAATAGATAGGGACACACAGACAGAGACCAGAAGCATCAGTCATCAGTTTTTTGTTGTGGCACCTTAGTTGTTCATTGATTGCTTTCTCATAGGTGCCTTGACCACAGGCCTTCAGCAGACCGAGTAACCCCTTGCTCAAGCTAGTGACCTTGGTGAGCTTTGCTCAAACCACATGAGCCCACGCTCAAGCTGGCGAGCTCGGGGTCTCGAACCTGGGTCCTCCGCATCCCAGTCCAACGCTCTATCCACTGCGCCACTGCCTGGTCAGGCTGTTTCCTCATTTGGGCAGCCTCCTGTGTTTGTTTCTATGTATTAAGTGGAGCTGCTGTGATTCTTGGGCTCTGTAGAGTGGTCTTCTGTAGGTATTCCATAGGGTACAGTGGGACAGCCTCCCCAATCACCCAAGCTGGGCACTCCAGGTGTGATCCCCATTCTGTGTAGGCTGTGTACCCCCTCCTGTTATAGTTGAGCCTTGATTGCTGTTGATACCTCAGTGGAAGGGATTTACCCCCATGTTAATCAGCTTTAAAGACTGGCTGGACCAGCAAACACCATGGAGGATCAGCTGTGCAGGGACCCATTCCACAGAGCAAGACTTACTTCAGGAGGGTTCTCATGCCCTCTGATCTATTCCTTGAGTATATTACCTGTGGAAGTGGTTGGGTGGTGCTTCAACATAGTCTGAAGATGTCCATTGGGTGTTCTGGCTCTGGGGCCTCCTGGGAGGTACAGGCCAAGGTCAGCTACTTCCTGTGTTCTGCCCAGGACCTGCCAACATGAGCTACAAAGCAATCTGCACATACTTGCTACTTGTGCAGGTCTTGGAGGTGCCCAGGCCAGCTGCCACTAGTGCTTGGTCTGACACCACTTAGTAAGGGGTACAGGGCATGCTGAGGCCAGCTGCTGCTTATTTGGGAGATTTTAGGAAAGTCTAAATCATGAGCAAAGACAGACCATTCATGTGGAAAAGCTACTGGAAAAAGCTGGGGTGGGTCTGCAAGTTGAGTGAGGAAGAAGCTCAGGGAATCACCAGGGTAGGACAAACAGTATGAACCAAGTTAATGGAAATCAGATATGGTGCCTACCTGCCAGCTCTTTGCATGGGGCAGGTGGGGGCTGTCTTGTTAAAGAAACAATGGCCTTTGCCAGCACTTTTATCTGGTAGAAAGCTGCTCCTTCCCCAACTCTCATCCTGATGCCAGACAATTCAGTTTCTCACTGTATGTCCCTGATGCTTTTTGGTGCTGCCCCAGCACCGGAGCTCAGAGGGAGTGAGTCCAAGTAACTCTGTTTGCAGGCCCTTTAAGAGGAACTGCCTGGAACTCCAGCTGTGTTCTCTCTGTCAATCAGTCATAATTCTTGCTGGTTTTTACGGTCAGAAGTTGTGGAGACTTCTCTTCCTGGCACTGGAAACCTCGGCCGGGGGAACCTCCACAGGCAAGATATTCCTCCCAATTTGTATCCACCAAATGTGGGTGAGGAACCAGCTCGTTCAGAGTCTCTACCCCTCCTCCCAATTTTAATGTGACTTCTTCTTATGTCCTTAGTTGTACGACTTCCGTTCAATTAGATTTCAGAGGATTTTGAATGATGACTGTTTTGTATTTTAGTTGTAATTTTGAGGTAATTGTGAGAAGATTAGAGTAATGCATTATTTGGACTTATCGATTTTATATTTGGGCACATATCCTAAAGCATGGTAGGCAGAATAATGACCACTCCTCAAAGATGTCCACATCCTAATTCTCAAAATCTGTGAAAATGTTACGTGAAAAAGAGGAGATTATCCTGGGTTACGCAGATAGGCACAATATAATCTCAAGAATAATAAAGGAGGGTTAAAGTCAAAGAAGTAGATGTAATGAGGAAGGAGAAGTCAGAAAGACTGGCAGATCTGCACTTAGGGCTTTGAATATGGAGGAAGGAGCCACAAGCTAAGAAATGAAGGTTACCTCTAGAAACTGGGAATGTCAAGGAAACAAGATTTCCCCACACCCTCCACAGGTAACACAGCCCTGGTATCTCCTCCAGAACTGTAAAAGAATACATTTGTGTTGCTTTAAGAAGCCATTAACTCTGTGGTAATTCATTGCAGCAGCACTAGGAAACTAATATATAGCAATCATGTGGAGAAAAATGACTATATAAAGGATATATACTATCTTATTTATCATAGTGAAAAGTTATAAGCAATCTAAAGGTCCAAAAATAGGTAATTGCTTTGAACAAGTATGAAACTTCCACAAAATGTAATATCACAGCGCCATTAAGAAACCAAGTTTAGAAATATATTTAATGGCAAGAAAAAAATTCAAGATATAAGTGAAAACAGAAAACTACAATTTAGTTTAATGTTCATGGATATGTGTAGAATAAAGATTAAAAATCTTTTATCAGTTTTTCTTTCCAACATGAGCATCATGTATGATTTTTATTTTTAAATTCCTTCTTCGTATGTGTAGCTTGAGTATTTTCCCATAGACCATAATCTCTGAAGGATAAGAGCATGGTTGTCCTGTTAATGCTGTGTCCCCATCACACAGCACAGTAACTGACACAGAAACCACTCAGTAACTATGTGCTGGATGAAGATATGCATGTTTTCAGTATTTCCCAATTCTTAAAACAACTGTATCATATAGTTAAAAACAAAAAGAATATAAGTGTAACATGTTATTTTTTAAAATATTCAACTTCACCATACATAAAAAAATTAAAATAATTTCACCTAGTAAATTATGTAGTTTTAAATAATGTATTAGCACACTTATGGTCACAGTTTATTGGATATACCCTTTTAAAATGTAAGTTGACAATATCAACTTTTAAAATTTTCATGCTCTATAACTTATTCACTCATTTAACAAATATTATTTGAGTACCCGCTATGCAACAAGCACTATTCTAGGTGCCAAAAATACGGCAGTGAACAAAATAAAAAAGAAACAAATCCCCACACAAAGCAAATGAAAATTCCATACAAAAATATGTTCACCATAATAGAGCTTATATTTTAGAAGGAGAGGCAGTCAATTAAAAACATAAACAAGTAAAATATGTAGTATGATATGCAGCAATAAGCGCTAAGAGGAAAATAAAACAGTAAGGGGAATGGAAAGAATGAGCAGAGGCTGCGATTTTTGACGGTAGTTAGGAAAGCCCTAAGAAGATGGCATTAAAGACAAGGGAATAGTCATGTGGCTATCCAGGGAACAGCATTCCAGACAGACAGAACAGCAAGTGCAATGGCCCTGAAATAAGCAGGGATGCATTTATGGGTAGCAAGGAGACCATCATCCCTAATCCACTTCCCACAAGCTAATAATGGTAACAAGACACTGTGCATCCTTCTCAACCTTTTTCTAAGCCCAAATTAATTTACCTACAGACACATACACACATACACTCACATGCACACACTGTATATATGTGCCCAAATATAAGACAACTAGAATAAAAGTCAACCCCTCTACGTATTTGGATTTTCCCCATGAGAATATCCAAAATTAGATGTATGGCCATCTTCCTCATGGACAATGAAAGTACATACTGAATAACTTCATATTATATGACTCTAAGTCAGTAGAGAGGCAGTAGGAAGGCTCAGTGGATCACAGGTGAGCCAAGGAAAGCTACTCTGAAGAGGTCACATATGAACCAATGCATGAAAAATGAAATGTACCTGCTTTGGAAAAGTCTGGGGTTAAAACACTCTGGGTTGAGACTATAGCAAAAGCAGGCAGGAACATGTAAGCAATAAAGTGACATGATTCAATTTACTGCGCAAAAAGATAATTCTGCTGTTGTGTGGAGAAAAGGATGGAGTGAGAAAGCAGAGTGAAAGCAGGGGAGCAGTAGGAAACTGTTTTAACATTTAAATAAGAGATGATATAGCTTAGATTCAGGATAGTGGCAATGGTACTAGAAATAAATGCGTACAAATACAGATTGCACTAGCTAACAGAAGAGAAAATATTTGACTGTTTAATTAACAAAAAAATTTGAATATTGTAAAATTTCCCCTTTTGAATTAGCAAAAGTTAAAAATGGATAATACAAATTTCAATGACTATGCAGTTGAGGGAGGCACTCATAAACCTCTGAAGAGCAATTTGCTATATTATCAAAAGCCTTTTAAAATTCTCATAATTTTTGACTTAGTAATTAGCACACAGTAGTCTTTAATTGTTGAATAAGTTAATACAATTTTTAGAAAACATGCTTAAAGAGCAAATTGGGATTTATGCACAAAAATGAAACTGTAGCACATGTATATTTTAAAAACAAAACAAAACAAAAAAAAACGGGACTTATCTAATATCCAACACTTAAAGAGCAGCTGAATTATATAGCTCATGATAAAGCACTAAGCAACATTTCAAATCATATTTCAAGATATAGGGAAATGCTGATATTATACAATCTTACAAAATTAACTGAGGAAGCAAATAGTACCAGAGTTTTGTTTTCATGCTGGTAAGTTTTTGTTTTTTTTTTTACAGGGACAGAGAGAGAGTCAGAGAGAGGGATAGATAGGGACAGACAGACAGGAACGGAGAGAGGTGAGAAGCATCAATCATTAGTTTTTCATTGCCAATGCAACACCTTAGTTGTTCATTGATTGCTTTCTCACGTGTGCCTTGACCATGGGCCTTCAGCAGACCTAGCCACCCCTTGCTGGAGCCAGCGACCTTGGGTCCAAGCTGACAAGCTTTTTGCTCAAGCCAGATGGGCCCGCGCTCAAGCTGGCTGGCAAGCTCGGGGTCTCGAACTTGGGTCTTTCGCATCCCAGTCTGACGCTCTATCCACTGTACCACCACCTGGTCAGGCCATGCTGGTAAGTTTTGATATGAGAACTGAACATAGAGAGCTAGCTAATAATTGGTAATAAATATTTAACAACTAATCTAGTCTAGAATCAAAACTCAACGTATATCCTCAGAAAACTAACATGCTCAACTCATCTCACATTGTCTGTATCAGTTTCTTGTTACCATTGGTACTAAAAAAGGAAACAAGGAAGTTTCAGATTTGTGGTTGTCTTAGTAACTTAAGTATAAACACGCCCATTTAAAGTCTATCTGTCCCACTTTATCTCCAGTGCCTAGCACAGTAACTAGCACAAAACAGGATCTCACTCAATGCATCTTTCTGAGTGAATATCATCAATAATCAACTTTTCAGTTCCAATTTAGCACTAAAGAAATTTAAAACGTCAAAATGGAAGGGGTGCATGAAAGTAATAGTGATAATAGTAATGTATAATACTTTGAGTGGCTATACTTTATCAGGCATTATTAAACACTAGCACCTTGTCTTCATGCCTCATAATAATCCTTTCTGAATTTCTGAAGGATGTCATAAGAATCCTTTTAGTAATTTCTGAAAGAATTACTATTCACACTTCAAAACCAGGAAATAGGTTTAAAAATGTTAAGGAACCCCAAGGTCACACTGCAACCAAGTGTGAACTCAACTCTTCTCAAGCCTAAAAGTGTCTAGACAGGATGTACCAAGACAGGGATGTTTTTTTCAGTGATAAGAAGCGACGGGATTGCCTGACCAAATGGTGGCACAGTGGATAGAGCGTCAGACTGGGATGCAGAAGACCCAGGTTCGAGACCCCGAGCTCACCAACTTGAGCGCGGGCCCATCTGGCTTGAGCAAAAGCTCGCCAGCTTGGACCCAAGGTCGCTGGTTCCAGCAAGGGGTTGCTTGGTCTGCTGAAGGCCCCAGACTCGCGGTCAAGGAACATGTGAGAAAGCAATCAATGAACAGCTAAGGTGTTATGTTGGCAACGAAAAACTAATGATTGATGCTTCTCACCTCTCTCTGTTCCTGTCTGTCCCTATCTATTCCTCTCTCTGACTCTCTCTCTCTCTCTCTCTGTCCCTATAAAAATAAATAAATAAAAATTAAAAAAAGCGACCGGATTGTTCCTCTATGCCTCCCCATAGTTACCCTTTACTAACTCCCACCTTGAATCCTACTTATCCCTCTGAAGAGCCAGGAGTCACCAGAAGAGACCTGCCCAGCGACCTCCCCTCCCGCACTGAGATCCCCCCCCCCCCCCGCAAGGTCCGTAACTGCCGCAGCTGTAATTGGGGGTGGGCACCAGGCAGAGTGCTCACCCCTCCCACTCTGCGGGTGCCATTTTAGTTTGACTTTATAGGCTAGCCTTGCAGATTAGCACTCACACACTGAGTCCTCTAAAGTGCCCCAACGGCCCTTGGGAGCAGTGGGGGAGGTGGGAAAGGGGGGAAGGCCCTGGGTGGTTTCCACAACAACCGAGTTCTCTCCCCACCGCTCCGCCCTCACATGTGCGCTCCAGCATTTCGCGGCTCCAGCCCTCCCTGAAGCTTCATCTAGGACCTGCGCCACTGCGAAGGGCGGGGGAGGAGAGAGGCGCTCTGTGCACGCTCACCTCTTAGAGCCTGGTGCATGCCCCCTATGCCGCTGTAGAGTTCCAAAACCTGCAGGGATTCCATCCCACCACCGCTGCCGCTCTTCAACTGGGCCTGCCGGTCCCCAGCTTTTCCTCCCTCCTCCCGCGCCGCTCCCTGAGAGCTCGGGTTCCGCAGCTTTTCAGTTCCGCCCCTTCCCGCCGCTCGGGCTCAGAGCTTCACTTGGCTGCCTGGGTCCTGGGAACTGGCCGGAGTCAGCAGCAGAACAAAGGGCATATAGCAGTGAGAACTCCCAGGTGAATAGCAGCTCTCCAGAGCTCAGTATTGGGGCAGATTCTGCCTTTGCCGCAACATAAATTAACACAGATTAGAAGTCAGAAAACTCGCTTTTCGGGCGTGCTGCTTTGCCAAAAGTCCTTCGAACACCTGAATCGCTCAACCTTTCTACATTAGCCGTGAGCACTTAACATGTGCTTGGGGTTGAGATAAATCAGATCAGCCTCTTCCCCAGAGAAGGTCTCAGAGTTACAAGTTTGGAAAAAGCACATGTGCAGCAGAGTCCTGGTTCTTGCTGAGTTTTTAGTGGGGTTAATTATATTTTAGCTTGGAATATATAGTATCCCAACATAAGATCTGTTGTCAATATAATGCAGAACTAAATATTTATGGACTTCCAAGTGCTAAGGCCTTGCTTCTCCAAAATGGTCCAGTAACCAAATTCTTAGATTACAAACCGAGAAAAAAAGAAAAATGGCCATATGCTGGAGAGAAAATGTTCTCACTGTAAAGTGTCCTTCCATTGTTCCCATTAAAGCCACAGGTTTTGTTAGTAAAAAAAATCGGGAGGACCACTTTTAATAAGTTAACTGATTTGTTAGAAACTTTGCCCGTGTGCTAATAAAACAGCTAAAAGTATGTTTACAATCTACTATTATCTGAATTACAGGGCTGATCTATTTTGACGTGTCCTATCATTATTTAAATTGTAAATGTGTATTGGCCCTTAAATGTTTTGCATTTATTGGTCATTTATTTCACATAAGAAGGGTCGTGAGGAAGAAAGATAGCAGAGAACCTAGTTTAGTCCTGACATTGCGAATAACTGGTTGTATGTGACTTTGCACTGAGCCTGGTTTTCTCATCTGTTAAATAAAGGGGAAGAAAGGGAAATGATTGCTGAGGGCCATGTAGTTCCAAGGTTCTGTGACTTAGTAGTTGAAAAAGAGGTCCTGATTTGGCCACATGTTAATTGTCTGCTCAAATTGAAATTATCTAGAAAGGAGACATTTAAAAAATCTGCTTTAATTAAATGTACTCTTAATCCAACTCACAAAAATCATATACACACTAACATATATATTGCATGAAGCAAACTTTTTCTAATCTGTATTACATAATATTAGCAGTATAGATATCTGTCAGGCCATAGTAAGGGAGCTATTTAGCCACTATGATTTATATGTAGTCAATCAATATATTAAATAAATCTAAAATCTGTTTAGCATTTTTGTGCTATAAGTCAAAATAAATAAGAGCAAGGATCTCACCCTATAGGGGAGAGACAGTACAGAACTATGTGGACGAGTTCATGAAAAATACCAACCTCCTGGGAATATAGAGGTAGAATCCCCTCCCCACTCAGGCTGACTATAAACTCTTGACTCTGATACGTAAGGGTCCTCACAATAAAACCTTTATTTAACTTTGCTTTCTCCTCCTTCTTGAACTTGGCTGCAAACCAGACTGCTCAACATCCCCCAGGCAGCATTTCCTGCTTATATTCTTCACCCTGCCTGGAAGTCTTCAAGATCCATACTTGAAGGGAAACCTTCCTTCCAGACTCTCAGGATAGAAATCCCAGCTTATTTCAATTGCTTAACTGATATACCCCTATCACAACTCTCTGAGCTATAGATTTCACCTGCTCCTATCACTAACTATCACTAACTCCTTTCAGTTCTCTCTAGCCCAGTTCTGACTTCCTATATGCCACATTCTTCTTTACATAATATTTCTTCTTTAAAGTCTATTGCATTTGATGATCATTTCAAGAATATGAACTTTCTCCAGAATCGTAATTTGCAACTATCTCCATGGAAGTATTTGTAAATGTTAGGCCCTGTTCGGTTTTGTGTGTATTCTCTTTCAATCCCTGGCACACGTTTTGTGAGTTGGGACTGGGAGGGACACCACAATCAGGAGTAGTTGAGGAGGAATGTAGGGTGATAGATAAATTTTAAAAAGAAAATATTGATTACTCCTTCCCAAAGAAAATTCCAAATGTTCTCACCAGATAAAAAACATTTTGTACTCCGATAAAAGATATCTAATCTTATAGTTTCCCATAAAATTTTCCTCAGTGATATATCCAATAGAGCTGGTATTCTCATCAGAGAAACTCAGCACACTTTTTGAAAATACAAATATCAAAACTTGGACTTCAGGATATTCAGTGCATTTTTTCCCCTCAAAACAGAGAAAAGACACTTGCAAAAAGAAATGCTACTTACCACTGAGCACATGGGAAGCATATCAAAAATAATTAACAGGCACAATATAAGAATTATATTAAAATGATAATAGCATACTCAATTATTTAAGGGGTCATTATATAGCTTGTAATCTAATGATATTCTATTCTTCCTCTCCTGCCTGTTATTTCTTTGATCATTAATATCTAACAAAATTAAACAAAGTCTTCCAAATGCTTAAAATACTTTTGTAATCATCTTGGAGGCTCTATGGCCCAGGCAGTTCTGTATTCCCCTGTGTGATGTGATGTAGAGTCCTAGACAGACTGGCCTACAGAAAGAGTAAACCCTGCTTATGCCAATTTGAATAATGAATAAATTACATCCTGGTTGTACACAGAAAAAGAATGATCTTTATTAATTGCATGGAAAATAAAAAAGTAGCCATATAGGAGTAAATTTGCAATAAATGTCTTCAAGAGAGGAGATTATATTCAGAAGAAACTTGAATTGGAAAGGCCCAGAAAGCTCATCTACCCCTTTAAGTGACACTTATTCTAGAATGCCTTTTACAGTGTTTCTGACCAGCCAGCATTAGGCATTGGTTTGAGAGATGATAATGAGAGGCACAGCATACTTCAGAGAGTGAGGTGGTGGTAAAGAGCTTGTATTATTAGAAAACCGTTTTTTATAGTCACCTAAAATCCAGTTCCTTTGAGATTTTCCCTCTGCACAGATTTAAAGAACTCTCCCTGTTCTGTAATGAATTATGTCATAGTTAAGACTGCTAGCTTCAGAACCAAAGAGTGTAAATAGGAATCAGAGAACTGCCGCTTCCTAATTTTGTGACTTTGGGAAAGTCACTTAACCTCTCTGAGCCTAGCAAACATCTGAACTGTGTAAAAATAGGACACGTGGATTAAATGAGAATGAAAAGTATTTGGCCCAGTGCCTAGCACATTATACAGTACATGCATGTTTTATAAATAGTATCTATATAATAATACTCTCTAAGTGATGTGTTTGCAATCCCTTCAGATGTATCATGTGGCATGACTCATCCCTGGAATCAATCACACTGTGGTTTGCTGATGCTCACTTTAGGAGCCATAACCAAACACTGGGCCCTAAACAAGGTCAGAAGGGCATGGTACAGAGTGACCCAGTGGCTACAGACATCGAAGGCCCAAGGTGAGCCCGTGGGAGGAGGAGCTAGAGCTTGGAGCAGAGTGAAGAAAAGGCTGAAAGTCTGGAAGCCACAGCTACATAGTATGAGAGACACAACTGAGCTAGCTCTTAACTCCCAGAAGGACCAGGAGAACTATGAAAGGTGGTTCTACAGATCTGGTGGCCTTAGGGAAAAATTGTTAAGGTGACCTTAAAAGCAGAATGAACGATTGGTATGGCCTGAGGAGGAGATGAGGGAGAACCTATTAATACCATCCAATTATTTTATTGATTTTTTAAATGTGACAAGCACTGAAGAAATTTTTAATCAAAACAACTTTAAAAGTATAAAAATGTCTATTTCTGACCATAAAGAAGCCAATAATAAACTCTTTAATACCTTCTACTCCCAAAGCATAGTACTATTAAAATTTTTTTAAAATAAAAATATCATTGATTTTCTGGAGCTATACTGTCCAGTAGGGTAGCGAATAGTCATATTTGGTGATTTGAGTTTAATTAACTTAATTAAATTCCAAAATTTAGCTCATCAGTTGCAGTAGGCACCTTTCAAGTGTTCAATGCACAGAAAAGAAAGTTCTGCTGCACAGACCTGCTAGCGTGACAGGCTAGTGAAGTTATGGCATTTCTGAGTAGCCCATCATTACATAAACCATGTTGAAAGGTACAGTAATTGTTCAATCATTGCATATTGGACCCTAACTTAAAATAAATGTATCTGTGGCTCAGTGAATAGAGCATCAGACCAGAGTATGGACTTCCCAGGTTCAATTCCTGGTGAGGGCACACAGGAAAAGTGACCATCTGCTTCTCTCCCCTTCCTTCTCTCCCTCTTCCTGTCCCACAGCCAGTGGCTTGATTGGTGCAAGTGTGGTGGTGCCAGCACTGAGGATAGCTCAGTTGGTCTAAGCATCAGCCCCAGGCACTAAAAATAGCACGCTACTTGAGCATCTTCCCCAGACGGGGTTGCCGAGTGGATTCTGGTCAGGGTGCATGCAGGAGTCTGGCTCGTTATCTCCCCTCTTCTCACCTAAGAAAAAATAAAATAAAGTAAAATAAAATAAAATAACATAAAATAGTGTCCCAAAAATATGGAGTGAAAGATTCAAATAAAAGCAGACCTCATAGCCAAACATTCATCTTCTTCCTCTGGTGTCCAGTCACTTTATTCATAGACTGTCACAAAGGAAAAGAAACAGGAAACAGCAGGTGTGTTCTCTCAATGATATGATAAACTTCCCAGAGAAAAGAAACAGATGGAAAATGATAAACTCATGATGAAGCAGGACTTTTCTGATGTGATGTATAGTCTAGTGACTTTTGCTTGAAATACTGTCTCACACTTACCTCTAAAAAAGAGAAAGGATAAATGTTTTCAAAATTGGAATGAAGGGGAATATAATTATATTCTTCTGCAAAACAGAAACAGCATGAAGTTTGTCCTATAGTTTGACATCTGAAAGTATTCAAAGATTCTGACATTGATTTTTCCCTTTGAGGTTATTTCTGAAAAATATGATTTAAACCCGGTGTGCAGCAAACTTTAAACATTACATTTTAGTTCATTAAAGATCTTTATAACTGCTTTCATATGCTCATGGAAAATCAAAGCTGAAATGAATCTATTTTCCTTAGCCCCAGCTAGAAGGACTAGTTTCCAGTGTTTTTTTCCAACTATTTTTAGATACAAAACCCTTTGTTCAAACAAAATGTCAGCTAGAATCAGGACAGAGACAGAGAGGTAGTGTGTGTGAGCACAGGTGCACACCCACATGCACACACAGAGCTGTGTGTTGTTGAAGCACAGAATGTAGGGGCACAGGGCAAAGCCAGATCATCTATCTCCATTGACTCCCATAGCTGCCTCTAAGTGATCCCGTGAGACATGGATCGTAAACCATTGATTTCATCCAACTTCAGTTTTAGAAATGAAGAAGTGGAAATCCAGAAGGGTTAAGTAAAGTGTACCAGCACACAACTAGGTGGAGAACAGGGAATTCCAACTCAGGTTTCTTCCAGAGGTTTATTCCAGAATACTATCACTGAATACATAACTGCTGTGCCCTTAGGTCCAGCCAATGGTTCAAACTAAAACAGCCCCAATCCTCAGAATGTATTGCTTCCTGAGAGCAAACAGATTGCCCTGAGAAATGAAGGCAACTGTGAGCTCAGTGGAGGAAACCCGAAGTGGCATGGCAATGCAATGCATGTTACACAGATCAGACAAAAAGGTTCACTCTGTTTTACAAAAAAAGGAACAATCTCAAAGACTAATTACTAACATTTATAATAGAGTCTCTGCCCAGTCACTTCTACAAAGAAAACTTGGAACAGTGCAAGACAAGAAACACAGTTCTTAAAACAGATGGATTAATGAATCCTGCTTCTGACAACGTCTTCATCTGCGAAACAGAAGTAGTATCTGTTAACAAGGCAGTTGTCTGTATTCAATTATTAACTGAATATACCGGCTACCTTCCACTTTCTTAACAACTTTGTCTTAATATAAGTTATAATGATTTTCTTCTAACAATTCCATAGAGAAAATTGTTTTCTTAGTATGTTTTCAAAAAGTGTGTACTACCAAGGGACTGATTTGCATATTATCTAACAAGATGGATTTCCTTATTGTTTTCTATTATAGCCTTCATTATTTCGGGTGGAAAAACAAGCCCCATGATGGGAATGGAGGAGATTAAAATGTAATGAGCTTGAAAGCTGTTATTACTTTGTTCCTTTACTCTAATAATTTATTGGAACATTCAGAATTGTTCGAGGTATCCAAATCCCATAAACCGGATCCAGCAAGACCAGAAAAAGGAAAATACACATGCGCAGGCACACACACACACACACACACACACACACACCACATACACACACAAACTCCATAAAAGCCCATATTCTTCTTCATAGTCGTTCTTTTTAATTGTTATAGTTGTCAGTACTGACAAATCAAAATCCAGAGAAAAATAATCTGTAAGAGATTTTCATTTCACCCTTGCTAGTTAGGTCCTAGTTTAGATACACAACAATACCAGTTAGCATCTTTTCCATTTGATCCAATAGTGATAAAACTAATTGACATGTAATAACAGTTCTATAGTACTACTGCCCTTACTGTATCTATTCACCACATAAGAAAAAATAAATAAATAAATTTTGTTATACATTTAAAGTTATTAAAGAAAGTGCCCTTATCAACTTTCAAAGTCACTCATATAAACATTATAATACACAGTACAACTTCATACTTGAAATGCACCAGAGGCCAATAACCGTTATATTAGAGAGTTAAACTTCTGCAAAACAAGACTATCAGTGTTTCATTTCCATTTAAGGTAATGACAGCAAAGTTAAAATATAGAACAAATCCCTTTAGGGATTTGTTCTATGTTTGGTCATTCAGAGAATACAGAATGACTAAATTGACTATGTTTCAGAAGATGGCAAAAGTATTTTTAATAACAGAATAATATCAATAATAAATCATAATTTAGGTCTCTAAGTTTCAAAGAACTTCATTAATATTTAAAATGCTTATTAATTCATTTTAAATCTATCATCATTTCTTTTTTATTATTGTTTTTTACAAAGAATAAAAAGGGAGGAAAAAAAACTACATTTGATTTGCTCAGTATCACATAAATCAATATTCTCCAGGTTAACAGATTTACAAATCATAGAATCACATTTTGAAAAAGAGAAATTGGAAGAAAGCATTCAGGTTTTTTTGTTTGATGTCTGGAAATTATCAAATAATAAGTAAAAGAAGAAAGTATATATTTTGAGGGGGAAATATCACACAAGGAGTTAAAAATCATTTTGGTTAGGAAAGAATGTCAGGAATCTTCATGTCATATCTTTTTTTTACTCCTTTCATTTTAGGACTAAATCCTCGAATAGGGTGAGAATAGAATGCAACAAAGACAATTCTTTATATATCCTGTAGAATTCACAATTTTTAATTCCAAAAGCTTCAGATGGTAGTTTCATTATATGACTTGTTCCCTATAAAAATGGGACATTACTATTTGAAAAACAGATTTAAAATTTTTTCCCATTGATTTAAGAGAGAAAAAAGGAGGAAGAGAAAGAAAAGCATCAACTCATCGTTCTACTCAGTTGTTTCATTTCATTTTCTACTCATTGATTGCTTCTCCTATGTGTCCTGACTGGGATGGAACTCTTGGCCTCGGCATGCTGGAATACACCTTTATCCACTCAACCATCCAGCCAGGACGGAAAAACAGATATTTTATTATTACCAAAAGTGAAAGAGATTTAATAAACACACATCAGAAGTGGACAGCATACTGAAAGTCCAACCCAGCTAACTGTAAGACTCTTTTGCCCATCCTTTCTCTATTTTACTAATCATTTGGAAAATAAATACATAAAAAAGAAAATTTAACAACCACAGAGAGAACTATGGCTAACATTTTGATGTTCCTCCCTCTGGTCTTTGCACTAATTAAAACTATACTTTACCAAAATCATAATCTTCTTGTGTATATATTTTCTACCCTGACTTTTTTCACCTGATATTTTATCATTAGCAGTTCTGAATTTTAATCAATATAGCAAAGAGGTATACAGTTCTTAGATGTTATCTAGATTTTCTCCTGAATTTTAGAAATAATACATGCTAATTTGGAGGGGTAAAACAAACCACAAAAGTATAAAAAAGATAAAAGCACATCCTTCTATAAAACTTTGATTCCATCCTTACCCCTAAAAAACAGCCACTTTTAACAGTTTACTGAATATTTTTCTTGCTTTGTTTCTGTAGTACATAAACTACAATAATTTGTTGTTCTATTCTCTCAGTAATGAACATTTAAGAAGTTTAAGATTTTTCACAACATGAATAGTATAACAAACATTTTTGCATATTAATGTTCAAGGTAATAAAAATGAAAGTATTTCAATATATACAAATTAAACCTTTTTCTTGTTTTTCATAATTAGTAACAAAAATACAGACTTTGCTGTATTTGTTAATTCAAAGTGCCAATGTTTTATTATTATCATTTATTTTTTATTATAGGCAATTTTATTAAGTACTAATATTTCAGAAGTCCCATGGGTGGATGGATGCATAAGAAATATTTAGTTGTTATCTCAGGGTTTTACTATCCTAAATCTGTCATGTTAATCAAGCACTTTTATTTTTTTTTGAGTGAAAGAGAGACAGGAACATCGAGCTGTTTCTGTATGTGTCCCGACTGAGGAATCAAACCAGCCACCTCTGCACTCCAGGATGACACTCTAACCGACGGGGCTATCCAACCAGGGTTTCTTTTTCTTCCTTTTTTTTTTTTTTTCTTTTTAGTGAGACAGATAGAGGAGGGGAAAGAGAGGGTAGGGGAAAGAGAAGCATTTATTTGTTGTTCCAGTCAGTCGTGCATTCTTTGGTTACTACTTCCTGTGTGTGCCCTGCCCAGGGAGTGAACCCTCAACCTTGTCATTTCAGGATGATGCTTGACTGAGTTAACTGGCCAGGGCCAAGCACATTTCAAAAGATAACCAAACGAATATTAAGAATCATTCGAGAAATGTACCTAATATATGAAATTATCAAATTCCCAGGAAATTATGAAATGTAATTGTCACGATAGTATCTGGAATCCATCCACAAGGACAAGCACACCAACGCAGGAGACTTACATGACATTCCAATTACAAGTCCGCATACAAATTATATTTAGGTCCCCACCTCCAAAACTCCCACAAGGCAATCACAGATGTTTTTGATAAAAGCTCAGAGTTGCATATATCTGCACACATATGTCTGTGTCTGAATTTTCACATTAAAACAAAGTTATGCCTACAATGCAAAAAATAGTAATTTAAGCACAATACAAAATATGTTTTGTTTAATCTGTTTCAAGACGAGTTTAGTTGAATACATGTGAGACTACAGGATCATCTTACAACTGATAAAAGTTAATTTTTTTAACTTCATGTGAACACAATTTTTAAATGCATTTTAATTCCTGAAGCAATGACCTAATCTCAAGTGATATATATATATATAAGTCAGTCTCCAAAAAAGAAAAAAAGCGGCCTTTGAAGAAAACATTACATATCAACATCTAAAACCTCCCTCAGCCTGACCAGGCAGTGGAGCAGTGGATAGAGCATGGGCCTGGGATGCGGAAGACCCAAGTTTGCATGGGCTCATTCGGCTTGAGCGTGGGATTGCTGGCTTGGGCCTGGGATCATAGACATGACCCCATGGTTGTTGGCTTGAGCCCAAAAGTCACTGGCTTGAAGCTCAAGGTCACTGGCTTGAGCAAGGGGCCACTCGCTCTGCTGTAGCTCCGGTCAAGGCACATATAAGAAAGCAGTCAATGAACAACTAAGGTGCCACAACAAAGAACTGATGCTTCTCATCTCTCTCCCTTCCTGCTTGTCTGTCCCTGTCTGTCCCTCTCTCTGTCTCGCTAATAGTATTAAATTAAAAAAAAATACCCCCCCCCTCACATTTAAACTTTTCCTTTGTGATGAGCATGGACACTCAGGAGAGGCTCAATCACTGAACTGGCATGTGTGACCATCTCCCCCGCAGTTCCCAGCTGGGAGGTAGGGGTGATGGTGACATTCTGTGACAATACAGCATTCCCAGAGTGATCCTCTCACCTTTTACTCTTAATAGAAATTGAAGTACAGATTTTGACTAAAATTACCAAACATTATACATCAATTCCAAAGTGAAATACAACAATATAATGCAACATTTCAGAAGAAAGATTCCAGAAAGAGTTCCATAACTCTTGCTACAGTTTACCCATGTGGAAGGCAAAATGAGTTGGAGATTATTGAAGATGAAGGTTTTTGGAGAAAGTTGCCAGCATGCTTCTCCCCAGAAGTTCTATGGGGTCCTCTGCTACTCACCTCAAGCACAGTTGCTAAGCGCTTGAGAGGATCACCCGGGAGTTTAAGATTTTGTCCATATTACTGGGGGTTTTTCTTTTGTTCTTCAATTCCAGTTGGCATTCAACACTATTTTATATCAGTTTCAGGTGTACGGCGTGGTGGTTAGACACCTATATAAATTATGAAGTGAGCCCTGTCCCCTATCATTCTTTTATCCACCTGGCACCACACAGTTACTGCAGCATATTCCCTGTGCTGTACTTTACATCTCCATGACTATTTTGTGGCTACAATTTGTACTTCTTAATCCCTTCATCTTTTACACCTATTCCTCACACCCCTTTTATCTGGCAACCCTCAGTTTGTTCTCTGTTTTGTTTTGTTTATTTTGTTCTTTAGATTTTGCATATAAGTGAAATCATATGGTACTTGTCTTTTCTCTATATGACTTATTTAACTTATCAAAATACCCTTTATAGTGTACTCTCTGAGTTTTAGAAGGTAAAGTATTTCCTTTGGACCAGATCTAAACTATGAAGAGAGAGCTAGCTGTCTTATATGCTATTCAAATATAACCTGCTGGAAAGAAGATACCAGAGCAAAGAGAAACAAGGAAAAACTCCTAGGTACTGTGGAAGCCGAAATAAAAATGCACTTCTGCATTTCAAGGAAGCTTTGGGAGAGGCATCCCAATAATAAGAAGTCTCCAAAGAAGCACCTGATAGAGAATGGGCCCATTTTAAATGCATGCTGAAACTAGAGGTGTAGACAAAAGCTAGATCATCAATAGTAAGAACATTATCTCCCCCACATCTTCAGTCTATGAACTCTAACCCTTAGTTAGCAAGATGGGGAAGGAGGATAGAGAAAGGGAGGGGGAAGGAAGGTAGGAAGGGAGGGGAAATCTAGTACTCCTATTTTCTGTGACTCCTTGCTTCCAGCCCTCAAGCTAGGGGAGGGAAGACATGTAACTTTAAAGCAAGATTAAATTTTTGATTATCACATGAACATGCAGATTTATAAACCATGTGGTTAATTTTCTCAATTAAAAGTACTAGGAGAATTGCTTGATTTTAGTTAGAGTGACCAGAATAGTCATGGGAACTCTTTGAATTTTCATTTGCAAAACGATCAGACCATTTTATCAGCTTCCCTCTTCTTTTTTTCTTCCCCCGTTCTTGAATTTCAGATACAGATTTTTAGCCTTCTGTTCATGATAGATTTTAGTAATTACAACAACCCACATTACTATTTACTTTGTCCTAGGCACTTTACTACGTACATTTTATATACAGTTCTCATTCATCTTCATGCAACTCTACAATATTATTGTCCTCATTTTACATATGATGAAACTGAGATTTATCCATGGTTGCACATTAGTAAATAGAGGATCTGGGAATTTACCCACGTAGCCTGATTCCAGAGTCTTTCATCTTTCCATGAAAGAATGAGAGAAGTGTAGACTCTTAGTTCAAAGGATAAGAAATATCAGGCTTGCTTTCTTTAATAAAAGATATGCAGATCTCCCCCATTTCATAAGAAAATGGAAACATTCCACCAAAGGAGAATTAGTAGAAGAGTAAACATAGCTATTTTTTGTAATCACATAATCTGCTGACATACACATTTATTCCAAACTCATCATTTTGGATGATGTCACTATGTCAATAATCACAGTCTCCTCGATCCAGACATCAAATAACAACAATAATATCTAACATTTGCAATGTTTGACCTTTAAAAACAGCATTTTCATGTTTCAATATGATTTTATTCTCACGACAATCCTCTGAGTGGGGTATTAATACTATGTTTTTGAAGAGAAAAATAAGATTAAAGGTTTTTAAAAACTGTATTTTACTGAATATCAAAAATTAATACATGAACGAGTCAGAACTAAAAAGGGCAGATGTCAAAAGGAAGTTGAAACATCAGCCCAGTTTTATATAAACTTCTAAAACCCTCTTCACTATCAATATTTATATCAATCATTCTTGATCCCTATGCTTTGCGTGTTTCCATGCTCAAAATGCCTCACAAACCCTCTAACACATACCAACTCCCTCACTTCATTCCGATGAGATAATCCATGGAGAGTAATAAATAATGCACATGGCTTCTAGATGTAGAGGCTGGGACTTCGAGAAGCAAACAAGTTGGCCCAATCAATGGAATACAAGAATCTTAAAGACTTTTAAAAACCTGAGTTAAATGTATGCTTTAATATGGAAAGACATGCCTTTTATCACTAGAGATATTATTCTAGAATTTGAGAACCATGCCAGTACATTTCACAGTTAACTAATCATCTGGATTGCCTTTCTCTGAAAAAGCAAAGGTTCATGCAAGCAATTAGTTCTGCTAAGTTCCAGGATTTTTAAAAAAGATTTTATTTGTTAATTTTAGATAGAGGTGAGAGAGAGAGAGAGAGAGAGAGAGAGAAATTCGTAGGAGAGAAGCGGGAAACATCAACTCATAGCTGCTTCCGGTATGTGCTCTGACTGGGCAAGCTCTGGGCCCTGAATGGGCAACCCCAGCATTCCGGGTTGACATTTTATTCATTGCACCACCACAGGCCAAGCAAGTTCCAGGCTTTTTCTTTTTTTCTTTTTGGAACTCCAAAAGGTAAAATATTTTTTCTATCTATTCTTTATTTCCTCATAAGCAAGGACATCAGTGTGCCCACTCTCCAACCTCTGTATTTTTCATACTCTCCATGTCCATAAGTACTAACAGTTCACTAGCCCAATGGTTCTCAGACTTTAGCATTGCTCAGAATCATCTGGAAGTCTTGTTAAAGCACAAATTGCTGGGCACCACCCCCTGAATCTCTGATTCTGTCAGTCTGAAGTGGGGAAGAAGAGTTGGCATTTCTAACAAATTTCCAGGTAATGCTGAAGCTGCTAGTCTGGGTACCATGCTTGGGGAACCACAGGGCTAGTACTTCTCCCACATGTGCCCTTCAAGGGTCCCCATAGAAAAGCATTCAGCCACTAAAGCTCGTGAATCGCACAAATGGTGCTCAGTGCGTTGGCCTCACATTGAAGGCTTCTATCTGGAGGAAAAAGAAATGGTTGCCATGACTCAATGTCTTTTCAAGCCTTGCCAGCCACAAAATTAAAACCAGAAACGGGCTACGCTGAAGGCAAAATGAAAACAGCTTACGTTAACACTGTCTAAATTTTGAGATTTGCAGCATAAATTTAGAGACTTAGAACAAATTTACAGCATATATTTAGAAAATTATAACATGATTTCTGGAGTTGGGACAAAGAAATAATAATAATTCAGATACACCACAAGCTGAGCCCACTAAGCTGGCACCACTGTGGCTGACAGGAAACCCAGAGCTCTGGTCCGAACCCCAGAAGCCAGTCAGACACTTGGCTCCCTGTTTTTTTGAACTGTCAACAATAGCTTCTTCCACAGAGTTCTCCAAACACGCCATCAACCTATAACTCTTTGGGTTAGCTAACTTCTTCCACAACTTCTCTACTATTGTTCAACACAGAAAAAAAAAAAAAATCAATTGTCAATAAGCAAATACTGTTGAGACCCGAAGCAGGTAGAGAGAAAATCTGAAGACAGAAGCTGGAGTTTCTTTCAAGTTCCTTTGTCTTTATAATTACTACCTCTAGACAACTCTCAGGGGAGACTTTAATTCCATTTTTCACCTCTTTGAAAAAATAAGGCACTTTATGTAATGGTATAAGTACTTCAGTATTCTGGTTCATCAAAATGTGACTAGTATTTTAAATAACACTTACTTTAAATAACAAAATGAAACTGACAAATATTATTATAAGATATAACATTTTTGCTTAGAAAATAAACTGTTAGTTCTATCTTTATTTAATAGAGCAATATTTTGCAGAAACTACTGACCTTTTACTCTGATCATCATGAGTCCATTAAATTTCAAAATATGGGCCAGCCAGTGAATAATATGGTACTAAGTAATAAGCCTATGCCATCCAAATGTACTTTTTCTCTTCCACTCCAAAGAAAAAGAAAACAGACGAATAATGGTAAGGTCACCGACACACCAATTTTTAAAGAAGTCATTCTGAGTGAATCTGAGTCACCCAAACTACTTCCTTAGTGATAACAGTTGCCTAAGTAACCAAGATGTCTGAGTATGTTCAGAAATGCATGGCCCTGTACTAGGTTTCAAATCCACTAGTCATTTCCGTTATTTAATTGCTAACTGTTCCTCCCTGCAGTTTGGGGCCTGTGTTTTATGTAGTAACCCAGCAACTAGTTGTTATGCTATATTTTATCAAGGACAACAAAACAGGAAACGTTACATTTGAATGGATTTCAGAGTAAAAGTTGAGGTTATTTCACTTTAAAGGGGACCAATTATGTTAAACTAGGTCTCCATATGGCAGAAGGATCATGGAAGACTCAGAGACAAAAATGATTTAACACAGAAGAGAGAAGTAGATCAGATGGTCCCTGAGCAAAAGGAAGGTGTTAGATTCATTTCTGGCTCCTTAGCACTCAGCAGAGAGGCTGGTGTCCAGTAGGACTCAAAATACATGGACTGAAGGGGGCCACTGGTTCTCTTCAGAATAATTCACTGTTAAGTAATTGCACCCCACTACCAAGTTAAATTTCATTGGGCTGTTTAACACCTTCACACATTCTTTTACCCTGACTTCTATAAAGGATGGTCATCTTGTTGCTCTTGCTCTTGTACACATGTGAAGTACTCTAAAGATGTTTTAGTTTTAAAATAGAGCTGGTGTTGATGAGAAATACTTAGAAAAAAATCTTATACGCAATGGCAATAAGACTAGAATGATGCAAGAAATTTAAAAATCTGGTAGTAAGCTCATTTGTTCTCAGTAATGCTGCTTTAGTTTGATCTTGAGAATCTTAGTGTCCTGTAACACACTGAACCCCTCATTTCACACAACTCTCTCATGATTCTTGGACTGTACAATACCAGCAACCCCTATGTTAATAAATCTCCCTGAAATTCACACTAATAAAGAGTAAGTATGGGTTAAAGTTATGTGTTCCAAAAATGTGACCAATTCATTTTTTTTCCACTAACAAATGTGGTTAAGGTTTTTTATTGATTAATTGTATGCAGGAGTCATATGCCATATGTATTAAATCATTCTTGTGGGTTGAGTCAGAATTAAGAAATGAGATTTCCACAGAAAACCCCTAAAACTCCATAAATGTCTTGATGATTCACAAGGGATCCTATTGCTGCAGCAGAACAAGAAAAGAAAACAAAGAATTCCAAAGAGACAGATGGACACCATAAGAATGCCAAAGATGTCTGGGGATGTCACCAATAGTAGTACAAAACACCATGGCATGTGAGGTACCATAGTACGGTTTAGTGAGGAGCTTAGAATCAGAAATCCTAGGTTCAAATCCTAGCTAGGTGTGTCACTTACTAGCTATGTGAGCTTAAATTAGTTACTTACTATTTCTGTGCTTCAGAGAAAGAATGTGACTGTTCCTTATTTTCTTCATATGTCTAATATGCCTGTAATGAAGACTTAAAAAGTTAAGACATAGAAAAATAAGGTATTACCTGGCATACAATAGGAATTCAGTATATGCAAGCTATCATTATTATTACCATTAGCTTGCTTATCTGGGCCAGACTCTGATCTTAGTAATGAAATAACAGTGTGCATAGTTACCATGGACTATAAAAACCAACCTAGACTTAGCAAAAGAAAAACCCTTATCTAGACATGAAAATATCTGTATTCTGGTCACACATATCCAACCTCCTACAGTTCTAGAAATGACAGATGAATAAATTAAATATTGTATCAGAACAATTTTTCATAATTTATACAATAAAGAAAATGTGTTGTATGTTTATTAAGGTCAATTTCCATTATAGTTTTTGCAGTTATTCCACATATTTATATGAGTCACATTACAGGGCATATGTCCAGTACTTAGCTAATTAGAAATAGAAAAGATTACAGAATATTTTAGAACCCACTGCAACAGGGTTATGAAGAGGGTTGTCAATCACTTTATTCCCTACAGTTTACTGAGAATGGTCTTTCTTAACTTGTTTCTTGTAAGTTTAATAAATGTTAATTATATTTTGCCTTGCATCGTTCTCCCATCTTATATAATTGTCACAATAGTATCTGGGATCCACCAGAACAAGCACACCAACACAGGAGACTAACATTCCAATTACAAGTCCATGTACCAATTATATGCAGGTCCCTACCTCCCAAACTATCACAAGACAATCAGGAACTTTTTTGTCATGAGCTCAGAATTGTATATATTTGTACACATATATTTGCATCTGAACTTTCATATTTAAAAAGTTATACCTGCAATGCAAAAAATAATAATAATTCAAACAGTGCATATTTTATTTAATTTGTCTTAAGACCAGTTTATGTGAATACATGTGGGAATCCTGGGTCATTTTACAACTGCTAAAAGTTAACACTTTTTTAACTTCATGTAAACATAATTTTAAAACACATTTTGGCTTCCAAACCCATAACATAAATTAGTCTCAAGTGATAGAAGTTGGTTGCTTTAAAAAACAAAGAAAAGAAAAGATAAAAGGCTACCTCTGAGGAAGAGATTAAAGATCCTACATCTAGAAAACTACTCACTCACACTTAAAGCTTTACTTTGTTGTTAGCATGGGCTTCCCATTTTCCACATGACATCATTGAGTGTTACTTTATGTGTTTATTGTTTTTCTTTTTATTTTAATTTATTGATTTGAGAGAGAGAGGAAGGGAGAAAGAGAGAGACAGAAGCATCAATCTGTTTCCGTATGTGACCTGACCCAGGATCAAGCCGGCAACCTCTGAACATCGGGGTGATGCTCTAACCAACTAAGCTATCCAGCCAAGGCATGCTTGTGTTTCTAATATACTGCTCACAAAAATTAGGCAATATTTCAAAATGAATATGAAGCGATAAAATATCCCCTAGTTTTTGTGAGCAGTATATTTGGTCTTTTGTTTCTTATAACCTCTAGAAATCTTAATGATCTCTGTTAGCATACATAGAGACCACAGTTTGATGGAGTATATTTTAAACTGTGACTTTATCAAACATATTCAAAAGTAAATTGAGTATTCAAGATTCCGAAGAGTATCACTTCACTGGCTGAGTGTGGTATGCCAGAACTAAAGCGTCTCCAAACTTTTGAAAAGATCAGTCAATTCAGTAATCAGTTTTGACACCAAGTAGGACAGACTTCTTTCATTTTTCCCAAATATGAAGGAAAGAGATTTTGGCTATATGAAAACAATATTTCCTTTCCAACTTCACAGGTTACCATAAATATGAATTAGAAATGATTTTTTTTAATTTGTTCAGTTCTTGAAAGGAAACTGTGCTATTAAACAGTTACTATCATTAGACCCATTACCTAAATACTGTATATCCTGAAAAAAACTTCACGACTTGGGAACTCGATGACCTCAACAAAATAGGCAGAGTAAGTTTCTAGGACACCAAAGCACTTGGCAAATTTTCTTGCAGTGACAGGACCTTCTTCTCCACCCCGAAAAATGGTCAAAACCACACTGTAGGCCAATGGTCAGGTACCTGCATGATTTTGCTTTTGTTTTGTGTGGCAGTTTCACTAAACTGTAATGGTATCGTTTAGGTTTCTTCAAATAAGGACTGATTTTTATACTGGGTTGGTTTTGTTCTGTGTTTCGGATCAGGTGAACCAAGACTGACCATGTCACTGCACATCTCTGTCTAACATTGAGGTGGATTTTTTTTTGCACTATGTTTTCCCTGCATTTATTACTTCCCATTTTCTGTCCCTTCTATGTATTTACTACCTTTTCTTTCCTTAGTCATAAACTGTGCTTTAGACTTTGATGAAATTATAAGTTACAACTAGCGCTATAGAAAACCCTAATCTGATTTTCCTCCAAAAAAATATTCAAAGAGATTTCTAGGAGTTTGTCTTTAAGCTAGATTTTCTCTGAATTTTAAAGAACTCTTTTAAGGGAAACCGAAGTCTCTGATTTTTCAACCAATGTGGAAACCAGACCAATACACTCACATCAGATAAGGAACCATGTCAGGCAATCAGTGTGAACTTATGTGAACAGACTAGATCTGCTGCTATAAAAGGTAACACGAGATCATTCAGCTTATACCCCACCTTTCCCACAAAGCTTGACCCATATGGACTACAGAAGGGAAGACACTTCCAGGTAAAGACATTTCAATGAGTTATCTTCAAATTAATTTTCCACCTAGATTTTTTTTTTCTGTATCTAACACATCCACTCTCGGTTAGTCTGTCCGGAAGGCTCAGAGTCCTGTGCCTTGCCTGTCCTCCCTCTGTCACAGCGTCTAACAGTCATCCTCCTTGATCATCACTGTATCTATCCCCCGATGTCAGACTCCTTTTCCATTCACCTGATCTACTGCCAATGGACCTCAGGTTGGTCTCCCCAGTTTATCCTCCACAGCATTCCAGAATGATCTTCTGATACTACAGCTACAAGCATGCCTTTCTTTTTGTCACAAAATGTAGTGAATTCCCGCTGCCCACCACATTAATTATAAACTCCTCTCTCTGGCATTTCATCCTCCATGTTAGGTTTCAATCCTTTCTCCTCGACAACTGCTCCATAATCCAGCCAGCCTGGGAGTTCTGAAATTCCCTTAGTGTTCCCAGAACACTGTCATCTATGCATTCTTTGCTTATACTGTCTCACCAGTTTTAAACACCCTTTCTCTATCATAGTAAGCTGTAAAAATCAAACCCATTCCTAAATATCACCTTTCCTAACTACATTTTCTGATCTCCCTCACATGAATATGATCGCTTCTCCACCGAAACCATACAGTATTTCATTCATATCTCCATCAGCTCACTCACCACCTTCTGCTGTGTATTACAGCTCTTTATCAGGTCCCTCATCCTTCCAAGGCTAGAAGCTCCCTAGAGGCATGAAAAATGTCTTACCTGAATGTACTAAGAAGCATTGCAGGCAGTTTAGAAAATGAATAATACCTACCTGTTAAATAGAATATGGGGAAAGACCTGAGCGTGGGGAAAATGTGGCACATTCATGGAACAGAGAGAAGCTGACGGCTCCACTGAAATTGCTCTCTGGTGGGGAGCAGAGATATAAAAATGGATGTGCATATTTAGCATGGCTTTCAAAGGCCACAGTTGAGCTATGCACTTCAACCTCCTCTGCAGCAAAATATCTGGTTCTTTCATCATCTTTATTATAAATTGTAAGTATTTTGTTATTTTACTTGAGTATTGTCTCTCGAAGTCACACATATGCACACACAGACTCAAGTGCGTGTATTATCCTACCTTGTTGACTTTCCCCAGTATCAAGCACAGTGCCTGGCACATGGTAAATATTCAATAAATGTTTTGAGTTCATAAGTAAAATTTGTAGGTCATAGTAACTTGTAAAGATTAAATGCAGTCACATGTAAAGTAACTAGCTTGAACATAATAAGCACTAGAAAATATTAGCCAACTCCCTCCTTCCCTTCCTCTTTTCCTCCCTCCTTTCCTTTCTGCATCAATTCATACATTAAATAAATGTATCAGGCTTCTCTTTAAGTACTGAGAGAAAAACCCCTGCCCACATGGAGCTCACATTCTAATGAGGGAATGACTGGTTCACTTTGGCTCTTCACAATCGTACAAATGCAGTTATTAAGAAAAAGGGGTGTGGCTTAAAGACACACATTTTTGGGGGTAAGGAGAACCTGGAGGGAGGGAAGCCAGTTATAGTATTGCAGGGATGAGTGACTGCAACACAACAGGACGGGATACAGGAAACAATGGGATAGGACACCCATTGGATCTGTGTGATCCAAGTAAGGAAGTGACAATGATGATGAAAGTTTCCATTTTTGTTAGTTTGCTTTGTTGCCCTGAATAAACAGGAAAGTTAGGAGGGGAAGTTGCTGTGGTTGGTGGGTTTTAGGGTATGGGATGAGATCTGCCCTATTTTGGATATGATACCTCTGAAAAAATGGAAAGGAATCTAGGTGAAAATGTTAACTCTCAAAGTTAAGGCTTTGACTGCAGGTGAAAGCCAAACTTCCTTCGTTTCTTTTTAATTTTCAAAAAATTTTATTTAGACCATTAATTTTAATGGGGTAACATTGATCAATTAGAGTAAATAGACTCAGAGAAAACATCTCCAAATCATTTTGACATTTTATTATGTTGTATGACCATCACCCAAAGTCAAATTGTCCTCTGTCACTTTTTATTTGGTTTTCCTTATGCCCCTCCCCTCCCCCCACCCCTTCCTTCTCCTCCTTTCCCCTCCCCCTGGTAACCACCACATTCTTGTCCATGTTCATGAATCTCAATTTTGTGTCCCATCTATGTAATACAGTTCTTAGTTTTTCCTGATTTACTTATTTCATTCAATATAATATTATCAAGCTCCATCCATGTTGTCGTAAATGATCCGATGTCATCATTTCTTATGGCTGAGTAGTATTCCATAGTATATATGTACCACATCTTCTTCATTCAATCCTCTATTGAAGGGCTTTTTGGTTGTTTCCACATCTTGGCCACTGTGAACAATATTGAGATGAACATGGGGTTGCATGTGTCTTCACGTACCAATGTTTTTGAGTTTTGGGGGTATATATCCAGTAGAGGGATTGCAGGGTCATATGGTAGCTCTCTTCTTAATTTTTTGAGGAGCCACCATACTTTCTTCCATAGCAGTTGTACTACTTTACATTCCCACCAACCTTCCTTCTTTTTTTAAAAAAAAATTATTTAGAAAATTAAATTTAACAGGGTGACATTGATCAACAAGAGTACATAGATTTTAGGTAAACATCTCCACATCATTTGAACAGTTGATTATGTTGTATACCCATCACCCAAAGTCAAATCATCCTCCGTCACCTTATATTTGTCCCTCTTTATACCCTTCCTCCAGCCCCCTCCCCTACACACCCCTTCCCCTGGTAACCACTGTACTCTTATGTATGTCCATAAATCTCAGTTTTGTATCCCACATAAGTGTGAAATCATCTAGTTTTTAGCTTTTTCTGATTTACTTATTTCACTCAGGATAATGTTATCAAAGTCCATCCATGTTGTCATGATACTCTGTCATCGTTTCTAATGGCTGAGTAGTATTCCATTATATATACATATTACATTTTCTTTATCCAATCTTCTATTGAGGGATACTTTGGTTGCTTCCATATATATCCCAGAAACTCGAAAACATTGGTATGTAAAACAAATGCATCCCCATGTTCATCACAGCATTATTCAAACTCTCTTCTTATCACTGTTACATGATCTGAATAATATAAAACATGATATTCTAAGTAGCTGCCAAACTCCTCTAGGGATCTGCTCCTTTGCAACAGAATTTGACAATTACCTTGTCTATTTGTCTATTTGTCTATTTGTTCCTGGAATAAAGTAGGGCCCTAAATTATATTCGCGAATTGAGTTGGTTGCTAGTAAGCAAAATTTCATCATCAAGGCAAAGAGAAAAGTGTGTTTGGAGTCAGAAAAGCCTTCGTTCAAAATCTTGCCTGCTTCCTCCCTGCCCTACTATCTATAAGACCGTGAGCTAATTGTTAGCCTGCATCTTAGACTCCTCATCTGTAAAATGAATGATCAAATCTATCTTGCAGTATGATTTGAGAGCAATTAAGTTAAATTAAATGCATGCAAAGTTCCTATCGTCCAGCAGGCACAATAAAAGCATTTATTTATCATAGTGTTATTTTTATTACCATGCCTTTTAGGTTTTGCCATGCCTTTCACCACCTCATTTAAGCCATCTTCTCATTTGTTACATTCCATCCAGGATGTCCTGCTAGAAGCTATCCTCTTGGCATAGCCACCTGCCAGCCAGCTCTCCAAAAGCTCCCACAGGCCACTAAGCTCCTCTCTGCATGGCTGGCTGGCCCGTCAGTTCAAATCACCCAATTCAACTGACATCACCCCAGCTTGCAAATTCCAAAATCACTGTTAGTACTTTAGACCTGGTAATGTTGACATCTGGCTTACAAATTGTACCACTGTGTCCTTATTTACACATAACTTGCAGCATACAATGTTCAAAGCAGCTCCACAGTCCAGCATTTAAAAATACCCTGGAGACAGGTTTTCACAGAAATAAAAAAGTAACTATGAAAACCGAGAAAGCTATGTCTACATGTTGTTTACTTCCAAAAGGGAAGAAAGAACCTGGGGTACATATATAGCAGGATGAGTTATGATGCTTAGGGATATTAGTTCAGACATAGTGATTTCCCTCAGTAATGACAGCAGCCATCAGCTGAGGAACTGTATAATCTACCCCAGAATGAAATTAATTTTTTCCCAAAGCCTCATACATTCTACACAAATGAGTAAAAGTACTTTACTCATTTTTCTGCACTCTACAGTCCACCATAAACTTTGGCAATTTCTAACAGCAAAGACACATCCATCACTGTGTATCTGTGTGCATGGGGGGGTACACATGCAATATGTGGCAAGTGTTATGCATTGAATGTTTGTGTCTCTCCTCCCCCTTCCAAATTCATATGTTGAAGGCCTAATCTCCACCGTGATGGTATTTGGAGGGGGGACCCTTAGGAGGTAATTAAGTTTAGAGGAGATGTGGAGAATAGAGCCCCATGATGGGATTAGTGCCCTCAGAGCTTGCTCTCACTCCCATGTGGGGACACAGCAAGAAGGCAGCTGTCTGCAAACCAGGAAACAGGTTCTCATTAAACACCAGATCTGCCTGCATCTTGATCTTGGACTTCCTGCCTCCAGACTGAGATACAGATGTCTGTGTACACCGCCCAGTCTGTGGCATTTTGTTAGAGCAGCCTGCGCTACAACAGCAACTGAACATATCTGTCTTGAGAACACAGATTGGGAAGGTTTAGAAAGGAGAAGGGACCCCCTCCCCCGCCCCAGATGATGAGGAGGGCCTGAGTCAACCCAGAGGAAGTCACCAGAGCCCTGCGGAATTTGCTGTGGTCACCAACAGGGCACACTGCCACACCACACCAGAGCCTTGCCTTCATTTTCCGTGGTGAGTCAGTCAGCAGGCGTCCCCTCATACCGTTGCCCTGGGATCAGCATTTTAGGTGGGAGTAAGGTCTTCCTCCATATTGAGATGACTTTTTCTCATCCTAAGGGTTCCAGGCAAACTCACAATGGTGACATTTGCTGAGCAATGGCTTGAATAAAGGGTTTTCAGAGAGCAAGATGGTAACATGGAGCATAGCTAACCTGCCAGGGCACAGAGCCCATGGAAGGTTCCTTGGGAGGGACCCACAGTCTGCAGTGATGGAGTAATAAAAAAAACAAAAACCCAAAACATCCCACAGCAGGAGAGCTGTGCAGCAATGGGTCCTGCAGCCAGACCCTGCCAGCCACACTGGCCAGAGCTAACTGATATGAGATAAACAAAATAGTGCCTAAAAGAGGGTTGTACAAAAAAAGCTAGCATAAACCCTCCATTTAATTCTGAACTATTTTTCTTAAATGCCAGGTAACCTTCAGTAGCCCCTTCCCCCAAAACAAACCCAAAGGAAATTACTTTTTTTACCTACCTATTCACTGTAGAATCAAAACGGTTCTATCTTTACAGAGTTTGGAGTTCATCTTTTCAGTATTCCCTAAGGGCTCTAAATATTAAAAAAAAGAAAGCCTGTAATTTTTAAATTACTACTTACATAACAAAAAGATCTCCTTGGCTTTGCTGTCTTCATTTCTCTTTAAAGATAACTATTCTATTCTGCAAGTTACTAACACTGCAATAGCCCTTGCGTAATTTACCTAGACAGGTTTTGGTCGTGGATTTGTGGAATCTGAACACTGCCTTGGTGTGGTGGGCCAAAAGTTTTCTACTCTGCAGTTTTACCTGCACGAATTCTGAAGAACAGGCCCAAATGACCTGTGACGTTTGCCAATCAAGTTACCAGACTCCTGCATTGTGTACTGAACTAAAATGAACACATAAATATATTTCCCCCAAATATTCTGATATTGGAGTTATATAATTACTTTTCATTAATCAAACTAGAGTTTTAAAGGAGCACCTAATTAATTCCATAGTTAGGGATTATAACTAACGACTTCCACTGTAGCACAAAAAACAGTGACCACTAAATTTGATTTTGAAACTACATATTCTGAGTTTCCTCTTTCACCCAGAACTTTAATATGGTGTTCAAAGTCGGGTGTGGTTTGGTGGGGTGTTGTGTGTGTGTGTGTGTGTGTGTGTGTGCGCGCGCGCGCGGGAGGGGGTGTGGGGGTGGAGGTAGAATGAGAGGAGACCGGAGGCGAGGGTGGGAGGGAATTTGGCAAAAAAAAAAAAAAACCGTCAGGGACGCCTACTGAGGGTCTGCAGAAGCTTCTTGCTACGGAGAATTCTGCTTGTTGGAATAAAATCAGGCTTTGGAGAATTCTTAAGGACTACGAGGCGCTGTAGTCTCGCTAACAGGCGAACGTACACAAGAAAGCGGAGGCCCAACTTAAAGTTCGGTAAAACTTGGAACAATCTGCGGGCGGGGCCCGGGAAGAACAGTCAATCCCGTCTAACGGTTCCCGAGAACCGCTAGGAGCCCTCATCCCTCAATCTCAGCGGGCAAAGGGCACTGTGACTCACTGCCAGTGACTCAGCGACCCCACCCCGATCCCCACGGGCTTTCCTCGGCCGCTGCCCAGCAGCTCAAGAGTTCCAAAGACAAACCATCCTCTTAGGTCCCTGAACATGAACCCCAAGACAAGAGAGTGAAATAAGTGCGGTCCCAAGCAGAAACCCTTTCCAAGCGCGCTTTGAGGCACGGGCCCGAGCCCTGCGTCCTGGGTGTGCGCCTTCCACCTCCCGCTCCAATCTCAGGCACTCTGTTTTTTTTCTCGGCGCCTTCGAACCTCCTTGATACCTTTATTCCCTCTCTTCCTGCGCCTCTGCCCGCGGGTCGCTCCCCGCAGGCCACCCACGGCCCTGTTGCGCAGCTCCCCCACCCCACCGCGAGCTTTCTCCCACGCCTCTTTGGCACGGTGCTCAAGACCCTTTGATCCAGTGCTGGGCGCATTGCCCACCACCGTACGACCCCGCCCTTTTCAGCACCCAGGGGTGAGCAGAGCTCGGGCTATCAAAAGGAAAACTCCCGAAAGTCCTAGTACAGCCAAGAAGTAACGGGAATGGTGCCCAATCTCGAGGAGCCGAGCAGTCGGAGGAGAAAAGCTCCAGGGCGCCCCTACCACAACCCCCCGCCCGCCCTTCTTGTTACTTGCCGAGTCCCCATTGGCTGGAATAGTAGTGGGAGGGAGAGTACAGGTTATAAAAACTGCGCCCTTCGGAGGGGTCCGGTCCTCTGCCACTCTTGCTCCGGGGTTCCCGCGCCAGAGACGTAGCAGCTCTCCCACCGACCACACCCACCGCACCCTTGCTCGCCTCTCTGCCTGGAGCCACTTCGCGCCGTCGCAGCCGCCCAGCCCACCGCCACCCTCCGCAGCCATGTCCACCAGGTCTGTGTCCTCGTCCTCCTACCGCAGGATGTTCGGCGGCCCCGGCACAGCCAGCCGGCCGAGCTCCAGCCGGAGCTACGTGACCACGTCCAGCCGCAGCTACAGTCTGGGCAGCGCGCTGCGGCCCAGCGTCAGTCGCAGCGTCTACTCCTCGTCCCCGGGTGGCGTGTACGCCACCCGCTCTTCGGCTGTGCGCCTGCGGAGCAGTGTTCCTGGCGTGCGGCTGCTGCAGGACTCCGTAGACTTCTCGCTGGCCGACGCCATCAACACCGAATTCAAAAACACCCGCACCAATGAGAAGGTGGAGCTGCAGGAGCTGAATGACCGCTTCGCCAACTACATCGACAAGGTGCGCTTCCTGGAGCAGCAGAACAAGATCTTGCTGGCCGAGCTCGAGCAGCTCAAGGGCCAGGGCAAGTCGCGCCTTGGGGACCTCTATGAGGAGGAGATGCGGGAGTTGCGCCGGCAGGTCGACCAGCTCACCAACGACAAGGCCCGCGTCGAGGTGGAGCGCGACAACCTGGCTGAGGACGTAATGAGGCTTCGGGAGAAGTAAGGCGGCATGCGCGCGGGGCCGCGGGAGGGACGGAGAGGGTACGCCCCCCCACCATGGAGGAGCTGCCACACCCTTGGGGATGGAGCGGGGCAGTGGTTGCGGGGGTTGGGGAAGGGAAGCGGGGGAGCCGGGCTGTGGCTGAGGTGGTGCAGCCCCGCCCGGAACTTAGAAGTTGCAGTTAGCGTTTCCCCCCTCCTCCCACTTGTTGCCCAAGAACACCGGTTTAAAGTTACAGATTTCTGGAAACTACGACTTTGTAGTAGAAAGAAGGACCTTGAAAACTTTGAGAATGGATCTCCAAAGTTTTAGAAGTTTTTTTGGCCGTTTCTGGCGGGCTGCCAGCCCTGGAGCGGAGGAGCGAGGAAAGGATGGCTGTGCAGCCAAAGAGACAAAGAGTTGCCAGGCTTCTCGGAGGCGGGGTTGGCGGCGTTCTCCTTGCACGTCCGAGCGGCGACCGTGACTACTTTTCCACGCTGCGGCCCAAGTACCTATAAAACCTGCTGACAGTTGTAAAAGCCGCAGTCACTCGCTGGCTGCCTGTAGAGGAGGCGCACCAACTTTTGTTTCGAGGAGCAGCGACGTGGTGGTTGGGTGTGGCTGCTCCGCCTCTTGCGGTTTCCCGGTTCCCCTTTGATTAACGTGCATGCAACTGTTTCAGGTTGCAGGAGGAGATGCTTCAGAGAGAGGAAGCCGAGAGCACCCTGCAGTCCTTCAGACAGGTTTGTAACTCCACTCCCACCCGCAGCCACCGGACCCCCCGACCCATTCAACTCACAGCTACGGGCAATTCTAAAAGTCCTCGGTTACCTCAAGTCTAAATAGTGACAAACTACAGGTCTGTGCGCAAGGCCCCCTAGTGGCAGAAAGGCCCCGCACTGGAGCTTCTCTGAGGAAAAACCCTTAGATGATTTAAACCACCCCTTAGGACATCGAGTTTAATTTTTTGCTTTGTTTCCAGATTTCTTCCAAATGATTTTTTTTTTCATTTCAGTTTTGCAGCACATTGGTATTCTGATATAGAACAATTACAATCTTGAGTTAGATTGCAGTTTGCTAAATTAGCAAACTTTTACAAGGCTGCAAAAAGAGCAATTCTGCCCTGTAGTTAGAAAATGTAAACCGTGTTGGAGCATAAGAAACTTAGTTTAACTGGCATTAAGCCAGCAAGTCTCTTTTCTTTTAGGCAAGTTCGATTATGGCACTAAAGTTAGATGGAAGTATCTCTATGCACAAACTATTTTGTGATCTTGTAAGGGTGAAAAGGAGCCATCTGTCCTCTGGCTGAAAGGTATTAATGGTTTCTCTGGGCTTCACTATGGAATGTAGATACAGACATTCTGGCCAGTGTGGTGGCTCTGAACAGAAATAATAGGAGGCTTTGTGTTCCTAGAGAAGCTTTGCAACAGGCTACATTCTTATTGAGTATGTAATGATGCAAGCACAGTTCTAATTGGACACAAGTATTTGCTAACATCCGTTATCTAATATCTGGCTCAGACTTGTGAATTACGGGATGTGAAAAGTTCTTAAAGATATAGTCACACCTTACATTTGGAAAGACCTTTCTTTATTGGATCCTTGAATTATTTAATATCCTTTCCATGAATAAAGAATAACACTAAGGCTGAAGAATGGAATTTTAATTAAAGGGTTTTCTTTTTGGTCCATAAGTGAGATGGACTTAAAGGAACTTTTAATTGAAAATTGGAACCCAAAAGCAGGAAGAGTTTCCAGCTAACCTTACTCTCCTGAACATTTAGTGGGATTGGCTATAAAAGCACTCTCACATGAAAAGTCTACAATAACATTTGAAGCAGAAATATATTTGTCAGATTAATTTAAAAACAGCAATGTGTGGTTCATTTTAGTAACTGAGCATTTATAATCATATCTGTAATGTCTTCCGCAAAATAGTGAGTTAATATAAAACAATGTTAGTGAAAAAGTCTGTTTAAGGATTAGGTAACATTCTTCATATTATCCTTAATAAAGTAGACTATCACACTGAACTTTTTTTTATGGAGGCTACTAAATTATCTTTTATCTCTCTTTTAGGACTTAACGAACAAAAATGAATTTTTTCCCAAGCCTTATTTATTTTTTTATCATGATGCATTCCTCATTCACTTTTCCAAGAAAGTGATAGAAGTGTGTCAATGTTTTAAGACTTTAAAGCTATAACCTGTACAGCAAATATAATTGCTTATAAGACAAGAAATATCAAAATCCTCATGATGTTCCCTTGAGGGGAAGTAAAATCTGAGTTTGCAAAATTACACATTCTGATTTGGAATGTAGCAGTTTACAAATGGTGGAAGTGCAGGAGAGCCAAAGCAGCAAGAATCTGCATACACAGTAGTTTCGTTATATTTAAGCGTTTTGACTGGTCATTCTAAAACAAGGTAAGCAACTGAATTGACAGAGACAGTGCTAAGTGAAAAGGATGGACACACTCTTGTAGGATGAGATGGGAGTTTCAAGGGGAAAACATCCATCAGAGAAAGCAAAGCAAATATAACTTAGAGTTATGTTTGTTTTCCTGATTTGTCTGACCTGAATCACTGCCAGTGCTCATCCTAAATTGGAGTATAAACCTAGCCTTGCAGCCTGAATGTTGGATGACAACATGTTTGCTTTGGATCATAAAGATAGGTTTCAGATGATCTGAATAGAGAAACAAAGAGCTTAGGTATACACTGGAACATTTTAAACAGGAGTTTCTGTTCTACATGGATTCATGTATTTATGAAGTTATGAGATCTGATCAACTGCTATCACCATGGTATTCTATGACATTACAAAAACAAAATCTTAAAATGCTATGGCATTGATTTTCTAGATTAAAAATAAGGCTTCGCAGCCCTGGCCAGTTGGCTCAGTGGTAGAACATCGGCCTGGCGTGTGGAAGTCCCAGGTTCAATTCCTGGCCCAGGCACACAGGAGAAGCGCCCATCTGCTTCTCCACCCTTCCCCCTCTCCTTCTTCTCTATCTCTCTCTTCCCCTCCCACAGCCAAGACTCCATTGGAGCAAAGTTGACCCGGGTGCTGAGGATGGCTCCATGGCCTCCACCTCAGCCACTAAAATGGCTCTGGTTGCAGCGGAGCAACGCCCCAGAGGGGCTGAGCATTACCCCCTGGTGGGCATGCGGGGGTGGATCCTTGTGGGGCACATGCAGCAGTCTGTCTGCCTGCCTCCCCTTCTCGCTTCAGAAAACTAAAAAAAAAAAACTTTGCTGGTATAATGTACGTTCAGTAATAATTCATTGAGTGCATTTTACCATGTTAGATTATTTTTTTAATTTTCTACTAGCAACCTTGAGTACGATACAGTAGGTCACATTTCAAATTTATTAACAAAGAGAAGAAAACATACTGTATTGAGCACTGGGTGATTGATTAACTTATTCAAAGGTCATAAATTTGTCAACACCCTTTTTATCATTTAAAACAATAAGCTCATATGGTTAATTTAAAATGAGATAAGCTACAAACTATAGCATCCTTCATGTTCCATCTTTTCTCTTTTCATAACAGGATGTTGACAATGCTTCTTTGGCACGTCTTGACCTTGAGCGTAAAGTGGAATCCTTGCAAGAAGAAATTGCCTTTTTGAAGAAACTGCATGATGAAGTAAGTGGGTTGCCTTCCGTGAGTGAATGTGGTGAAGCTGTACCCATACTCGACATGGCTCACCTGTCTGTTTTCTGTTTTTGTTTGTTTGTTTTTTTTTTTAGGAAATCCAGGAGCTACATGCCCAGATTCAGGAGCAACATGTCCAAATCGATGTGGATGTCTCCAAGCCTGACCTCACAGCTGCCCTGCGCGATGTACGTCAGCAGTATGAAAGTGTGGCTGCCAAGAACCTTCAGGAGGCTGAGGAATGGTACAAGTCCAAGGTATGAAACAAGTCAATGTGGCTAGACCAAAAAAAATTCATTTTGTTCTGCAAACTGGTCTGCGAGTCCTAAATACCTGTTAGTTCCAGTCAGAAAGCTGGCTTTAACTTCCAGTTTTATATGTTGCTGCAGTGTCCCCACCACTCACAGCAGACTCTCTCCCCATTACTCTTCCTTGACTGTACTTCAGAGTAAACCCTAACACCATGCCCTTGACCTCCACCCTTTTAAAGTGAATGTGATACAATGAATTTATACTTGAAACTATCAGTGTCAGCATTCCACTCCTTTTTCTCTGATTCTCAAAACAAAAATTTAGACACATTTTGGCAGACACTGAGATTTGAACTTAAAGTATAAAGTTTGGTTTCTTTCATGCTTTTGTTTGTTTGTGATCTTTACGCTTTCTCATTTGCTCAGGTAGAATCTTAGAATCAAGTCACTTGGGTGACCTATGTTTCTGATTTCTTTCTGCCAGTTTGCTGACCTCTCTGAGGCTGCTAACCGGAACAATGATGCCCTGCGCCAGGCAAAGCAGGAATCCAACGAGTACCGGAGACAGGTGCAGTCTCTCACCTGCGAAGTGGATGCCCTTAAAGGAACCGTGAGTGTCACACAGCAATAAAAGAGGGAAAATAACCTATCTGCATTCATTCAGTTGCCCAAGCTCATGGCAACATCTGAACAAAACAAGTGAAGAAAAATGTCTATCCAAATAAAAGTTGTCAAGACAGATTCAAAAAGCACTTGTGATCGGAAGAATTTAGCTTAAACTATTGCTCCTGTAAAGAAGGGACTTGTTTGTATTCTTCACCTAAAACTGGGGTGTTTACCATTTGCCACTAAGGGAGATTGTTGCAAGTGGTCTGTAAATGGTTTTGGGAATAACTGGGTTTTCCTGGGAAAATATAACATTGGAAGCCTTTCTCACCTGCAGAATGAGTCTCTGGAACGCCAAATGCGTGAAATGGAAGAGAACTTTGCTGTCGAAGCTGCTAACTACCAAGACACTATTGGCCGCCTGCAGGATGAGATCCAGAACATGAAGGAAGAGATGGCTCGCCACCTTCGTGAATACCAAGACCTGCTGAATGTTAAGATGGCTCTTGACATTGAGATTGCCACCTACAGGAAGCTGCTGGAAGGCGAGGAGAGCAGGTATGGAACGACTTCAGTACACAAATTTGGCTCTGTATCAAACCACTCACTTTACATACTGTATCTCATTTCATCTTTAGAGCATTTCTTAGAGGTAGCTGCTTACCACTTTTTATAAATAATGAATCTTAGGTTCAGAGAGATTGAGGAACCTGCCCTACTCAGTTAATAGCAGAGCTGGAATTTGAACCTATGATTCTGTGAAGGGCAATGCTCTTCCCCTATCAGCCCCGCAACCCCATGCCCCTGTGGAGAAAATGCTTGGAGCAAAATATTTAAATGTACTAATGTGATCAATCAGAAGTAAATGCTCCTTAAGCAAATCCCTCACTTATGGAAATGTAAGAGTAAATTTTCTTATTTGATAAAAACTAGAAATGTATAAATTTGTTCCTTGTCATTTAAGTTATTTTTTAAACATTTTACTGTTTTTCTGTTATCATTTATAGGATTTCTCTGCCTCTTCCCAACTTTTCATCCCTGAACCTGAGGGGTAAGCATTTGATTGACACTTACGAAATTTTTTCAAAACATTCTGTTTATAATGCACTCATTTTAAAAATTATACTTGAAAAATGTCATACAAGAGGAAATGCTATAAAACATCCATAGTTTTCAAACCCAACTATTGTCTGACCTTTGCAAACTCCCTTTGCCTTCCTCCTGCTGGAGCGCTCACTGCAGTGGTTTTTGTCATATTTACCTGCAGTGGTGTCATGCTGGATTTTAAAATAGATAATAGTTGGCCTAGGCCAATGGCTCAGTGGATAGAGCATTGGCCTGGTGTACAGATGTCCAGGTTCAATCCCTGGTCAGGGCACGCAAGAGAAGCTTTCATCTCTCCCTTCTCTGCCTCTTCCCCTCCTGCAGCCAGTGGCTCAGTTGGTTCCAGCGGCAGCCTGGGTACTACAGATAGCTCTTGAAGCACATCAGCCTCAGGCACTAAAAATAGCTCTGTACTCCAGCGTGGATACCGGGTGGGGTGCATGCAGGAGTCTGTTTCACTGTTTCCCCTCTCACCTAAAAACAAATAAAATAAAATAGATAATAGTCTTCAGAATATTTTGGGAGTAGTGCTTTATAAACAATTGTGAACAAAAGTTATAATTCTTTGGACAAAATGGTAATTTTCTTTTTAAAATTCCATTTGTATTCATCTTGGGCCTTTTTTCCTTATATAGAAACCAATCTGGATTCACTCCCTCTGATTGACACCCACTCAAAAAGGACACTTCTGATTAAGACAGTTGAAACTAGAGACGGACAGGTTGGTATCTTTCAATCAGAACTGGAGTAATCTCAGATAGACACTGATAGCCTTTTCAGTCATTAAGTCTAGCTCAGATACAGTCAGCTAATTTGGGAGGTTTCATTTCTCTCGTGCCTGCTAGAAAGAGAACAGGCCTCTCCTTCGAGCACTGCACAGAGCCAGCTAAGGAGGGCTGCTCCTAGATGCGAAGGGGAGAGAGCAGACCTTGTACAGTCCCAAGTTAGTGATTTCTCTGTGCTCTTTCATTGAAAAGGGGAGGACAGCTTCCTTAAGTTATTTTCTAAACTAACTTTATGAACTATTTCATTAGACTACCAATGTCTTGGTCCTGGACATATCACTCTCCCACAACACTCCTACGCCTTGTTACATAATACAAGTACATGACATATGATCAAGTAGTTTGTTTGTTACCTCTCTATGCCAGGAAAGAAATGGTAGAAATTTATTGTAATCCTCATTGCAGTCTTCCCTTGCACACAAAATATGTTTTAATTGCTTTTAAACTTTATTGCATATTCTGTCATTCTTCCTCATAAACACAGGTGTTTTGTTTTTACTTTTGAAGTGTTCTTTTTTCCATTGGATACTTACTTTGCTTATAAGTGAAGAGCATCTTTCATATTATCTGTCCCACCCTCCACCCCCAGTTGTAACCCTTGTCATGCAGAACCAACATAACCTTCCAACTTTCCCCATAAATTACATATAATTGGTAGGGTTTTCCTTTGTCGTGCTTAATGGGGTAATTTAATCTTTAGCATGTAGTATTATATTTGATTTGAGTTTCCTCTTTCTTAACAGGTCATCAATGAAACTTCTCAGCATCATGATGATCTGGAATAAAAGTTGCACGCACTTGGTACAGCAATATATTACCAGCAAGAATAAAAAAGAAATCCATATCTTAAAGAAAAGCTCTCAAGTGCCTTTCTGCAGTTTTTCAGGAGCGCAAGATAGATTTGGAATAGAAATAAGCTCTAGTTCTTAAGAACCAACACTCCTAAGATTTAGAAAAAAGTTTACAACGTAATTTAGTTTACGAAGAAAACTTGTGCTAGAATACTTTTTAAAAAGTATTTTTGAATATCATTAAAACTGCTTTTTTCCAACAAGTATTTGACCAATGCATCTCTGCTTCAATAAATCTTTGTAAAACTCTATTGGTGTCTTAATTATTTGATAATATCTATACAATTCTCTCAATTTGATGACACTGTCTGTTTCAGTTAATTATTTTTTGGTCCTGTTGGTTAATTTGATGCAATATGCTTGAGGTATAGTTCTTAATGTGCTCATTATAGGTAAGTTCACTTTTCAATTAAGTATCTTTTAATTTACAAATAAATGATAATAACAAAAATGGTAGGTCTTTTCACAAAATAAGTTCAGCTGGGTCCATATCCATATGTAATTTTTATTCTAACAAATAGATTACTTAAAATGAAAAACTTTGAAATGAATATCCATATAAATACATATATTTTTGGTATTTGTAGCATATGAGTAGCACAAACTCCCCTATGGGAGGTAAAACATAGGACGGTGGGCAGGATGGAGGACCTGCCTCTTTCATGAGCAAGGTGTAAAGAATGCGGACAAGTTCATCAAAGTTTCAACGTAAAGACACTGCCCTGCTTTTCTGTGTATCTGTGTAAGTGATATCTAAATCTGTATTTACCTATAGAGTTAGATATTGTTTTAAAGACCTTTGTGTTTGGAGAATGATGCTGATACAAAGGAAATTCCTCACCTTTTCGTCTGAGAGAATCCATGAGCATCCAGTGGTGGCATGGTGCTAACTGCATAGCTAATAAGCTTTCCCAACCTGAAGCAATGACAATGGATGGTATAGTCATGGAAAGCTTCTGGTAGACCAGGCATGGGGATCAGGCTCTAGGAGAACAGAGTTTAGATAATCAGAAGGAGGAGGGTCTTACTTGGAGGCAATAATGTTTGTGAAGGTAGATTGTGTTTTCCTGAAGGAAACCTCCTTTGGGAAAATTCCTGGACTTCTCTTAAGTCCCAATTCCCTGTATTACTATTACCCGCCCCCCCCCCTTCCAAGAGTGATACAGTCATCACTTGGAATTTTTAGGTGTTTGCATCTATTTCCACAGGAGTTAATGATGGAAGTAGCTAGGTGTTTCATTCAAAGCCCACCAAAGTGCAAGGCACTGTGCTGAGTAACATTAGTGTGCTTTTTCATTGTGTCTGTTACTGCAGACACTGAGTAAAGAAAGGACAGGCCAGGGAAGTGGCGCCCAGCTAGGGTGACTTTCCATCCTAGTTCCCTTAGTGCAGTGGTTCTTAACCTTTTTTGAAGTATCAAACCCACCAGTTTCATATGTGCATTCACCGAACCCTTCTTTAGTGATAAATAAAATGATTTTTTTTTCCAAATTCAAGACATAGGTATATGTTTTTTTACTGGTGCACAAAATGAGCCGTGCATGAACATCACCTTGCTCAAAGAACAAAACCAACAAAGTGCACGAACTCACAACAAATTACGGTATTACTTTATTCTGGCCTCCGTGGCAGAGGCTTCTCCGAAACCCTGAAACCGACTCATCGAACCCCTAGGGTTCGATAGAACCCAGGTTAAGAACCACTGGCTTAGTGCAATCTTGGTTTATGCTTGTTACTAGTGCCCCCTTTCAGACTCACAAGTGTACTAGTTTGAGCAGTAGATTTGCTCTGATCATCCTACCCTTATCAGGATATTCCTCCCGAGATTTCAGTGTACCTGCTGCCACACACCCCCCATCTTCCCTTCTGTGAGTAATTGATATGTAAATGGCATACACAGCATTGCTAGAGTGAACATTCAGGTCTTTGGGACCTTAAGACACTTACTATTTGATTTTTGGTTTTGTTTTCTGTCCTTTAGCTATTCTGACCGTATTTCCTTCAACCTCCTAACTCTACTTCCCCTGACTTTTCTATTTCTACCCTCTTTGGCTTATGAGGGTCATCCAGGGAAGACACCGGCCTCTTTGGTTGTCTTCAAGCATGTGACCTTATATTATTTAAAAAAGGAAACTCAACGCTATGTATTTTTTTCAGGACAAAAGGAACCAGGATGACTAAGTACTGCCCCTATATTTTGAGACTAGTGGGCTCTACACCCTTAAAAAGTATCTTACAGTTCTTTCTAAATCCATCTCTCCCTGAAACGGAACAGATGAGCTAGCCTTTCTTACCAGTGGCTGTCAGAAATCAGCTCTTAATGGAAGGCTTGTCAAGAGCCCTTCTCACAGGAATTCAAATCTATATGTCTTTTTTTTTAATTTTTATCTTTAATAATACTGTTAGCATTTTCCTTATCTTCCATTTTGAAAAACTAAAAAACAAAACTATGTTCTCACTACCTACGGTGAAGCAAAGATGAATGCTTGGTCCTTTTATTTATAACATTAATCCAAGATGAAAGAATATCAAATGCTGGATGGGGAGGAGAAAATGATGACATAAAGTGTAAGCCTGAAAAAAGTTACCAAGGGGACCCTGAAGTTCATGGAAATAATGTGAAAATGAAGTCCGGCTAAGTCTTCTCAAAGCACTGACAGGTGAAAGAGGTGGCTGGTGAATGTCACTAGCGTGTTTTAGTTCTAGCATGCCTAATGTAGGATCCACCTTCCTGTGATCAGCCTCTGACAAAGGTGCTAGGAAACTAAACTCCTTTCCTGAGTTGTGTGATTGAGAGTAAATCTGTGCAGTGATGGGGCAGGGGCGAAAGGACACCAGCTTTCACTCTTTGAAAACAAGGATAAAGCTGACACTATTTCTGCAAGAAGGACCTCTCTCCAACCTATCAGACTTCAGCTGAAGTGTCTGTATTAATCCTCTTGGGCTGCTGAATCAAAATACCTTAAACTGGGGAGCATAAATAACAAAATTTTTTTTTCTCACAGTTCTGGAGTCTAGAAGTCCAATATGAAGGTATTGGCAGGGTTGGTTTGTTCTGAGGTCTCTTTCCTTAGTTGAGCTCCTCATAGAAGAAAACCAGCTATAGTCATGCACCACTTAACAATGGTAGGGATTTATTCTGAGGAATGTGTCCTTTGACTATTTTGTCATTTTGTGCACATCTTACCGTACACTTAATGAACCTAGATGGTATAGCCTATTCACACACCAGCCAAATAATACAGCCTATTTCTCCTAGACCACAAACTAGTACATCCTGTTACTATATTGACTACTGTAGGCAATTGTAACATAATAGTATGGATTTTTGTATCTGAACATATCTAAACATAATAAAGATACAATAAAATATGACATAAATGATAAGAAACAGTATACCTATGTAGGACATTTACCATGAATGGAACTTGGGGGACTGACTGCAAGTCGCTCTGGGTGAGTCAGTGATTGAGTGGTGAGTGAATGTGAAGGTCTAGGACATTTGCATAAACTACTGTGGACTTCTTTTTTAAATTTTCCATTTATTTGAGGGAAAGAGAGAGAGCAGCAGCAACTTATTGTTTCACATAGTTATTCCACGTAGTTGTGTACTCAATGATTGTTTCTCCTACTTGCTCTGACCTGCGTTCAAACCCAGAACTTTGGTGAGCCGGGTCAATGTTTTATCCACTGAGCCACCTGGCCAGGGTCATACTACTGCTGGCCCTCCCCCTGTTTCTTTCTGACGCTGTCAGAAATAGAAAGGCGAAGCTGCTGGTGCTGCTCCACGAACAGGGGTGTGGGCGGGACTCATTGGAAATACCAGGAGGAGCTGGCTGGTGAAGGCTCAGACCACCACCATAGCGACCAGAGTGGATGTCAAGAGGGAGTGAAAGGCAGCCTGAGGAATAAGAAATCAGGACGGAGAGGTAAAAGAACATAGGGCGATTGTTATGGAAATGTGATTTTGGTGCATGTTTGAACAATTGTCAGATTAAGGAACTTTGTTGTATTGATTTAAAAAGAGTTACCATGGAGAAGGTATAAAACCAAGGACTACATTTTGGAAACTGTTTTTTTGTTGTTGTTCCATTCATCATATCTAGTATAAAAGGCTCCCTCTGATTTCAGTTGGTGAAAAAATAATAATAAAATTTATTTATGCTTTACATCATTCCAACCAGAAAATATTTTCAGACGAGATTGGGCACGTTCAGGGTGGTATGGCCGTAGACCCAACCAGAAAATATTTTCAAAAGACAAGGACTAGCTGACTCCACACAACCACAGAAAACTTCGATTTAAGTGGCAGTGGAACTTACTACTTGTTTGGGGGCTCCTGTGAACCTGTGTCCTTAACAGGATCTTTGGTCCTTGACAAAGAATTTACAGCAATTTAGTCTAAAGGCCACCACACTAGACCTGGCGGCGGGAGGATTATAGCACCCTCTGAATATGTAGCTTTGAGGAAACAGCCTCCTCTGTACTGAGGCAGGTCAGTGGCTGACAGGGTTGTAATCAGCACTCAGAATTGAGGTACCATGGCAGGAACCCACTGCCAGCCCCACAGATACTGTGCCTGTCATCCACGGCTGTCAGTCAATTATGCCCCTTAACACAGGAGATGTAAGTGATGGATTTTCCTTGCTGCTACACAAATCTAGCTAACAGTTTTAAAAACATAAGTATGTATTATAAATATATAAAAATAATAAATATTGGGTATAGCTCAAGGAGATTATTTTAGTATTATAATTAATATAATTTAACAATTTAATATATTAAAGGAGAAAAACATATGATGTGCTTAATAGATACAGAAAAATACTTTCCATAAAAATCAACATCTTATCATTATGAAAATATTTAGAAAAATAGGAATATAAAGGGATTTTCTTAATTTGATGCAAGGTTGATAAAAGAAATCAAATGTAACATACAAGCAATGGTGAAATAATATAATTCCTTTAAGATCAAGAAGAGCATGGATACCCACTATCTCCCTTATATCCAATTTTATATTATAGGGGAAAAAAGACTTAAAATGCATAGTAATAGAAAATAAGACAAAACTGTCATTGCAAATGATAGGATTGCTTATTTGGATAACCCAAAACTATCTACAGACAAATTATGTGCAAAGGAAACCAAAGGGTCAAGAAGAGATAAGACATTTTTAGATAGATAGGATAAAATAAGATAAACATCAAGATAGGAAGATATGTCCAGCTAGGGCTATTGTATAATATAATAGTATAGCATTGGTACAGAGAGACATCGAGAGTATATAATGTAGTACTTGTTATATCTGGACAGCATGAGGAAACAAACATTTTGCCACACAATTAAGTGGCCAAACTAAGGAGTCTTTAATTTAAAGCCGATGAGCACATGGGAACTATAGTTACCAAATCATGTGGCCCTGAATGAACTCAGGGGTTTGCTTTTAAAAGCAAAAAGAAGCGAGGGGAGGGGATGAGCACCTAGCCAAAGCAGTTTTACAGAAGCGAAACAGGCTTTTGTTTATTGTTGGAACAATCTAGGGAGAGGGTGCTCAGCGAAGCAATTTACAAAAAGCAAAAGAATGTGCTCGGTTATCTTGGCTTTTTACAGAGATTGTTAAGGCAGCATCCTGAGGGCTTTTCCAGACTCTAGATATCAGGCAACATTTATGGCCTTTACAGAACTAACCTTATAGCTTTACCCAACTCTTTTCATTTACTCATCTGCAAATCTTGCAAAACATACTATAGTCAAGGTTTTGGTATTACTGCACTTCAGTACCCCTAATAATCTCATGATCTAGGCAGTTTGGGTTGTTACAACAAAATATCATAGACTGGGTAGCTTAATCAACAAACATTTATTTCTTATAGTTCTGGAGGCTACAGGTTCAAGATCAAGGTGCTGCCAGATTAGCTCTTGAAAAAGCCTACTTTTTGGTTTGCAGATAGCCATCTTTTTTGGTCTGTTCTCACATGGGAGAGAGCAAGCTAGCTCTCTGGTCTCTTATAAATGCACTAATTTCATCATGAGTATCTACCTGCTCATAACCCTATCTAACCCTAATTACCTCTAAAGACACACAGTACCAAAGGCCTCTCCAAATACCAATCTATTGGGGGACAGGTCTTTGAACATACATATTCTGAGGGAACAGAAACATTCAGTCCATAAAACCAGGTATATGGAAATTTATTTTTCTTTATTTTTATTGATTTCAATTTATTGTGTTTACACAGATTCAACTATCCCACTGAATATATCTCCTCCTCATCCCCATGTTCCCCTCAACACGTCCCTGCAACGCCTTTCTCCCTTCCCTCCACCATTTGCTGTCCTGCTCTCTATAACACTGTGTTATGTATATATAATTTCACCAATCTCTTTTCCTTCTCAGTTCCCATCCTCGCATCCCCTTTTCCTCTGACCACTTTCCCTCTGGTCCCTTTGATCCCACCTCTGCCTCTATTCCGTTCCTCAGTTCATATTGTTCATTAGATTCCTCAAATGAGTGAGGTCATATGATATATTTCTTTCTCTGCCTGGCTTATTTCACTAACCATAATAGTTTCCAGGTCCATCCATGTTGTCGCAAAAGGTAAGATTTTCTTCTTTTTCATGGCCATGTAGTATTCCATTGTGTATATGTACCACAGCTTTTTAATCCACTCGTCCACTGACAGACACTTAGGCTGTTTCCAGATTTTCGCTATTGTAAACAATGCTGCCATAAACATGGGGGTGCATTTCTTCTTTTGGATTAGTGATTTGGTATTCTTAGAATATATCCCTAAAAGTGAAATAGCTGGGTCAAAAGGCAGTTCCATTTTTAATATTTAGAGGAATATTCATACTGTTTCCACAGTGGCTGCACCAGTCTGCATTCCCACCAGCAGTGCAGGAGGGTTCCCTTTTCTCCCCATCCTCGCCAGCACTTATTATATGTTGTTTTGTTAATGAGCACCATACAGAAAGGTGTGAGGTGGTATCTCATTGTGGTTTTAATTTGCATTTCTTTAATGATTAGTGATGTTGAACATTTTTTTCATATGCTTACTGGCCATCTGTATGTCCTCTTTGGAGAAGTGTCTATTTATTTATTTATTTATTTAAGATTGAAAGATATTCTTTTTTTTATTAATTTTAATGGGGTGACACCAATAAATCAGGGTACATATGTTCAAAGAAAACATCTCCAGATTATCTTATCATTCAATTATGTTGCATACCCATCACCCAAAGTCAAATTGTTCTCTTTCACCTTCTATCTAGTTTTCCCTGTGCCCCTCCCCTCCTCCCTAGCCCCACCCTGTAACCACCAAACTCTTGTCCATGTCTCATAGTCTCACTTTTATGTACCACTTATGTATGAAATCATGCTGTTCTCAGTTTTTTTCTGATTTACTTATTTCACTCCGTATAATGTTATCAAGGTCCATTCATTTTGTTGTAAATGATCCGATGTCATCATTTCTTATGGTTGAGTAGTATTCCATAGTATATATGTACCATAGCTTTTTAATCCACTCGTTCTCTGATGGACACTTGGGCTGTTTCCAGATCTTCACTATTGTGAACAATGAGGCCACGAACATGGGGGCGCATTTCTTCTTTTCAAACAGTGCTATGGTGTTCTTAGGGTATATTCCTATAAGTGGGATAGCTGGGTCAAAAGTCAGTTCAATTTTTAATTTTCTGAGGAATCTCCATACTGTTTTCCACAGTGGCTGCACCAGACTGCATTCCCACCAGCAGTGCAGGAGGGTTCCCTTTTCTCCACATCCTCGCCAGCACTTATTCTGTGTTGTTTTGCTGATGAGTGCCATTCTGACTGGTGTGAGGTGATATCTCATTGTGGTTTTAATTTGCATTTCTCTAATGATTAGTGATGTTGAGCATTTTTTCATATGCCTATTGGCCATCTGTATGTCCTCTTTGGAGAAATTTCTATTCATTTCTTTTGCCCATTTTTTGATTGGATTGTTTGTCTTTCTGTTGTTGAGTTTTAGAAGTTCTTTATCAATTTTGGTTATTAACCCCTTATCAGATGTGCTGTCGAATATGTTCTCCCATTGTGTGGTTTGTCTTTTTATTCTATTCTTATTGTCATTAGCTGTGCAAAAACTTTTTAGTTTGATATAGTCCCATTTGTTTATCTTGCCTTTTACTTCATTTGCCCGTGGAGATAACTCGGCAAATATATTGCTGCTACAGATGTCGGAGAGCTTGCTGTCTATGTTTTCTTCTAAGATGCTTATGGTTTCATGGCTTATGTTTAAGTCTTTTATCCATTTTGAGTTTGTTTTTGTGAATGGTGTAAGTTGATGGTCTAGTTTCATATTTTTGCAGGTAGATGTCCAATTTTCCCAACACCATTTGTTAAAGAGGCTGTCTTTACTCCATTGTATGTTCTTTCCTCATTTGTCAAATATCATTTGTCCATAAAGATGTGGGTTTATTTCTGGGTTCTCTGTTCTGTTCCATTGATCTATGTGCCTGTACTTATACCAGTACTAGGCTGTCTTGAGTATAATGGCCTTGTAGTATACCTTGATATCCGGAAGAGTGATACCTCCTGCTTTCTTTTTTCTTTTTAAGATTGCTGAGGCTTTTCGTGTTCTTTTATTGGTTCCATATAAATTTTTGGAATATGTGTTCTATATCTTTGAAGAATGTCATTGGTATTTTGATTGGTATTGCATTGAATTTATAAATTGCTTTGGGTAATATAGACATTTTAATGATGTTTATTCTTCCTAGCCATGAGCACGGTATATGCTTCCACTTGTTTGTATCTTCCTTGATTTCTTTCATCAATGATTTATAATTTTCTGAGTACAAGTCCTTAACCTCCTTGGTTAAATTTACTCCTAGGTACTTTATTTTTTTGGCTGCAATAGTGAAGGGGATTGTTTCCTTAATTTCTTTTGCTGACAGTTCATTGTTTGTATATATAAATGCCTCTGATTTCTGAGTATTAATTTTATATCCTGCCACCTTGCTGAATTCATTTATAAGGTCCAGTAGTTTTTTGACTGAGACTTTAGGGTTTTCAATATACAATATCATATCATCTTCAAATAATGACAGTTTTACTTCTTCTTTTCCAATTTGGATGCCTTTTGTTTCTTCTTCTTGTCTGATTGCTGTAGCTAGGACTTCCAGAACTATGTTGAATAAGAGTGGTGAAAGTGGGCAACCCTGCCTAGTTCCTGATCTTAAGGGGATTGCTTTTAATTTTTGTCCATTTAGTATGATGTTTGCTGTGGGTTTGTTGTAGATGGCCTTTATCATGTTAAGGTATGGTCCCTGTATTGCCACTTTACTGAGAGTTTTGAGCATGAATGGGTGCTGGATTTTTTCAAATGTCTTTTCTGCATCTATTGAAATTATCATGTGATTTTTGTCCTCTTTTTGTTTATGTGATGAATCACATTGATTGCTTTGCGAATAATGAACCAGCCTTGCCTCTCCAGAATAAATCCCACTTGATCATGGTGTATGATTTTTTTCATATATTGCTGGATCCGGTTGGATACTATTTTGTTGATAATTTTAGCATCTAAATTCATCAGGGATATAGACCTATAATTTTCTTTCTTTGTGTAGTCTTTGCCCGATTTGGGGATCAGAATTATGCTTGCCTCGTAAAAGGAGTCTGGAAGTATTCCTTCCTCTTGAATATTTTGAAATAGCTTGAGGAGGATAGGAGTTAGTTCTTTGAATTTTTGATAGAATTCACTGTGAAGCCATCAGACCCAAGACTTTTTTGGTGGTGGAGTTTTTGATAACTGTTTCTATCTTATTTGTTGTAATTGTTCTGTTTAGGTGTTCTGATTCTTTCAGTTTGATTTTTGGAAGATTATATGATTCAAAAAATTTTTCCATTTCACCTTCGTTGTCTAATTTTTTGGCATAGAGTTCTTCATAGTATTTTCTTACAATGCTTTGTATTTCTGTTGTGTCAGTTGTTATTTCTCCACTGTCATTTCCAATTTTACTTATTTGGGTCCTCTCTCTTTTTTTCTTGGTGATTCTAGTTAAAGGTTCATCAATCTTGTTTATCTTTTCAAAGAACCAGCTCCTGGTTTCATTGATTTTCTGTATTGTTTCCTTAGCCTCTATGTCATTTATTTCTTCTCTGATCTTTATTATTTCCTTCCTTCTACTGGTCCTGGGCTTTATTTGCTGTTGTTTTTCTAGTTCTTTTAGATGCAGGGTCAGTTTGCTTATTTGAGCTTTGTCTAGCTTCTTTTGGTATGCCTGTAGTGCAATGAAGTTTCCTCTCAGTACTGCTTTTGCTGTGTCCCATAAATTTTGAGTTGATGTATGCTCATTATCATTCATTTCTAGAAACATTTTTATTTCTTCTTTGATCTCATTGTTAATCCATTCATTATTTAATAACATGCTATTTAGTTTCCAAGTGTTTGAGTATTTTTCTGTTTTTCTTTTGTGGATAATTTCTAGTTTCAGGGCATTGTGATCAGAGAAAATGCTTGATATGATTTCAATCTTCTTAAATTTATTGAGACCATCTTTGTGTCCTAACATGTGGTCTATCCTAGAAAACATACCATGAGTGCTTGAGAAGAATATATATTCTACTGCTTTAGGGTGAAAAGTTCTGAAGGTATCTATTAAATCGAGTTAATCTAGTGTATCCTTTAAGTCTGCTGTTTCTTTATTATTTTTCTTTCTTGAGGATCTATCCAGTGATGTTAGTGAGGTATTGAAATATCCTACTATTATAGTATTGCTGTTAATCTCGCCCTTTATATCCATCAAAGTCTGCTTTATGTATGTCGGGGCTCCTATATTTGGTGCGTAGATATTTATAATAGTTATATCTTCTTTTTGAATTGTTCCCTTTATCATTATGTGTCCTTCTTTATCTCTTACTACAGCCTTTGTTTTAAAGTCTATTTTGTCAGATATAAGTATTGCCACCCCGGCTTTTCTTTCATTTTCATTTGCATGAAATATTTTTTTCCATCCTTTTACCTTCAGTCTATGTGCATCTTTTGTTTTAAGGTGTGTCTCTTGTAGACAGTATATGTATGGGTCCTGTTTCTTTATCCACGCATCTACCCTATGTCTTTTGATTTGATCATTTAATCCATTTACATTTAAGGTTATTATTGATATGTAGTTGTTTATTGCCATTTTATTCTTTAAAGCTGTATTCTTCTTTTGCTATATTCTTTCATCCCTTTGAACTGTTCACAACAGGCCCCTTAGTATCTCTTGCAGAATTGGTTTGGTTTTAATGAATTCCTTGAGGCTTTCTTTTTCTGGGAAGCTCTTTATTTCTCCTTCAATTTTAAACGTTAGCCTTGCTGGATAGAGTCGTCTTGGTTGTAGGTTCTTGTTCAGCATTACTTTGAATATTTCTTGCCATTCTCTTCTGGCCTCAAGTGTTTCTTTTGAGAAGTCAGATGTCATCCTTATGGGGATTCCTTTGTAGGTGATATCCTTTTTTTCTCTAGCAGCTTTTTAAAATTTTCTCTTTATTCCTTAGCTTTGGTATTTTAACTATGATGCGTCTTGGTGTAGATTTCTTTGGTTTTCTCTTTAATGGAGTTCTGTGTGCTTCTTGAATGTGTGGAATGTTTCCCAGCCTTAATTTAGGGAAGTTTTCTGCTATGATTTGATTGAACAAAGTGGAGGCCAAGAGAAGCAGCCAATATGGCAGATTGCTGAGGGAGAAGCCAGTTTGAGCAGTTTGTGCTGGAGAAGGAGATGGGAAACAGGTGAATAAGTCTGGTGAGCTAGAAATCTTTTGATTCTAGGAAACTCGGATAAGTCAGTAGCTTTGTGAGCACTGAATGAGTGGGTTTTGAAGCCCAGTGTGTGTTTTTGCTTGCCCGCCGGGTGCAAGCTAGAATTAAAGCTGATGGCACACCAGTTCTTGGCTCCGTTGTTTCATTACCAACTGTCCGAATCTAATGGGAACCTGCATGGGTCAGGCGACTGTGATCCTGACCCTGGCTACTGGCTTTACATGATTGATTCTTGTTTATGATTTCAATGTCTTTTTGATGCTTGCTATTTCTTTATTTAGGTGCTCATTATTTAGGTTCATCCATTGTAACTCTAGGATCCTTAGACATTCTAACAATCATTGTTTTAAACTCTCCTTCCGGTTATTTGGTTGCTTCCATCTCATTCAGTTCTATTTCTGGGGACTTCTCTTGTTGATTTTTTTGGATTGCATTTTTCTGTCTTTCTATTTTTCCTGTGTGCTGATTGCAAGCTTTCTGGGTTAGGGCAGCTGAGGTTGGTACAGGGAATGCAATTCTCCTCCAGGGCTTAATCCCTCAGCCTCTGCTGGTTGCTCGGATTTTAATTCTAACAAGGTGAGCCGCATAAACGTCTTAATTTCCCTGCTGTTTGTTTGCTGAGCCCAGCAGGGAACTTCTATAATTGGGGCTGGGGTGGGGTGTGGGGGTTGGTATTGGGTGTATCTTGCTCTTTGGCCCAAGTTGAAACTCTATCCAGGCCTTTTTACTTTCCCTGTATGGTGAGTCCACAGGAATCTGTTGGGTGTGTCTTCTGAGAAACAGACGGTGTGGTCTGCCCAGGTTCTCTCTGGTGGTGGGGCACATTCTCCATATCAGAAGGGGAAGGTATAGCTCAGGTCTTCCCAGAAACCTGAGTCACTGTCCCTCCCCTTTACTTCCTCTTTCTCTAATGGCCTTTTGTGCTGATTGGAGCTGTAGAGATTTCTGGAGATGGGTTAATTGGCCTTATGCTAGGCTCCTACTGGATGGAGGGAGTGCCCCTCCCCCTGCATATGGCCACCTCAGTATTGGAAAATGACTCAGCACAGGTATTCTTCTCCCCATCACCATTTGTGTCACTGTGCCTCAATCCCCCCACTCTCCTCACGCAAGACCAGTACTCTCAGCTCTCGTAGCCCCCTGGTGCCCCAAGTAAGTGGCTATGAGAGTTTCTGTGGCTGCATCTATTTCTATGCAAGCTGTTTCCCATAGACAGAAATCCTGCTCTTTTCCCCACTCAATGCAGTCAGGTTGTCTCTTCTAGTCTCTGGGTCTCAAGTCTGGGGCTCTAGTCCTGGGGCTGAGGACCCTTGCCTCTCAGGGTTTCTCTCCCTGCAGTGAGAGTTTCTTTGGACCCTTAGCTGCCCCTTACTCCTGGGAGCGGGGGAGCCCCCACTGTATCCCCGCACTTCCTACCAGTCTTGGTGTGGTTTCTTCTGTGTTTCTTGGTTTTCGGGTCCTGTTCTTTTAGTCCAAAGTTGGTTTTTCATGATGATTGTTGTTAAATTAATTTTTAATACAGTTTGGTTCTGGGAGGTGGCAGTTTGTATGTCTGCCTACTCCACAGCAATCTTGGAATCTCTGGAAATTTAGTTTATGATACAGTGAGCACTGTTTTGCTATTAACAGACAAATCCTGTTGAGAAGGACCCTTAAAGGTTTTTCAGAAGGCTTTCTATAATACGGACCCAATAGTCTCTTTCTGGCCACTTTCTCCTTAAACTTGAAGCAATGTGAACCTCCCTAAGGGAAAGAGTAGATGACTGAATGGTTTTAATATCCCTTTAAGAGTAGAAAAAGTTTCCTTTGACAATGTACAGAATTGTTGCCCACCTATGACCAACATGAATTTTATATATAGTTTAATGTTAACTCTAGGAAGATTTATTATGTTTAACTGTCTCAAAATCCTTTCTTTTCCCATGCATTACCTATTTTAATCCCCCACAACATATGCCATCTTCCAGTTCCAATTCAATTTAAACTATCTTTGTATACTCTAATATTTGTAAAGTAATGGACATAGTCAGCTAATCAAATGCTCTCTTCACCACCTCCACATAAAGCCCCCCTCCCCTCTGTGATTCACTGATCACAAATTGGTTCACTACAGGAAGAAAAAAGGAATAGGATGAAAGGTGTCCCCAGGTGGTAGATAATATAAACTGTATAAAGCAATGTAGTCATCTCCAGGTAGAATACATTTCCAAATGTTTCTCCCCATGGGATTTGACAGAAACAGGTAATTTTTGTTCCAACTGCTGTGTGCTTCAGCAAATCATGCTGGCTGTCCTGAGCAGTCACCTTGTGAGTTCCTGTTCGTGTTCTTCTGCTTCAAGCTGACAGCAAAGCTGAAGGAGAATGGCACCCATGCAGGTTCAAGAATCTGACAAACTCAGACCGAGGCCCAGCTGCCAGTTCCATGGGGTAATAGCATTTCCTGGCTTGATCATAAAGGTCCTTTGGACAATACCATGTTGATGAGATTTTATAGTTTTCACTAAAATCAACAACAAGTGATATTTTGTGATGGGAACAACTTTGTAAAATGTGTGCTCAGGAAAACAGCCAAGTAGACTATTCCACAGCAACTCTGCCTTCAAGTAATTTGGCTAATAGACCTTCTTTTTAATAGGTTTAATAAATGAAGCTTAAGTTCATAAATTTGAGTCCATCAGAATGAAGTAAATTTAAATTTCAAATACTGTTTGTGTGTGTGTGTGTATATGTGTGTGTGTGTGTGTGTGTGTGTGTGTGTGTATGTGTGTGTGCTAAAAATATGTTGTAAATATGTCCCTTCCAGGGATGGACTACTGTCTTCCAGGGATGGTCAAAGCTTGAGAAGATGAAATATCACATCCACTAGCTCCCCAGAAGAGAGGGATGCATGCATTTTAAAGGGAAATGACCCCAAAATTGTAACATGGCCAGCAGTGGGCAGGCTTTCTCAAATGTACTAATTAGAATCAGCATTGCCTTGGGAAGTGGGTATCCATGCCATTGACCCATGTCTGCCATGGAAGCCACTGCATTCATATGTCCATTGCTCCAGTTCCAGAGTGACCCACACAATGGCTGACTAATATTAATTGGATGAGTTATTGTGTTAAGACTTCATAGTTTGGTGCTCCTTCCCCCTGGCAAGATGTCTTGTGGGCATTAATAGGTGCTATAAAAATCATCATACTTTGTGCATTTTCCATAGGCTTCTCCATATGCCCCTAGTCCAGCCTCCGGTGTCTAGCAGTCCAGTCCTTTTCTTCCCAGGTGCTTGACCAGTCTACCACTCTATTGGTCTTAGCCCAAGAATCTCTACATAGCCTCACCGCAGGCTACTTCTCTTCTACACCAGGTACACCACTTGCATCTCTTCTGTTTGGAAAGATTTTGCTTCCTCCCTTCTGTCTTTTAAGCCCACCTATGAACATGGTTGCAGTAGACCCTCAGGCATTCTAGCATACAACAGAGCCAAGCCTCTCTGCAAACGAAGTGCAAGTTTTGGCTGATTGTATAGCACCTTGCCCACATGTGGATACAGGTGTGAGATGGGGAAGGGATGCTAATGCAACCACCGACAGTGACATGGCTGTCTGCACAACCTGCCCCAGCAGCTTACCTGTGCTTTCTGATCCTGCTCAGACTTGATTCTGGATGTACCATTTCCATCCAGAAAGAGAGAGGTAGAGAGAAAGGAGAGGGGAAGGGTGGAGAAGCAGATGGATGCTTCTCCTGTGTGCCCTGGCCAGGAATCGAACCCAGGACTTTTTATCACGCCAGGTGGATGCTCTACTGGTAAGCCAACCAGCCAGGGCCCTCCAATCCATTCTTTATGGATGCAAACTGTTTCTGATAAGAGCAGAAAAAGATCCTCAACCTACAATTGCCAAACCAATGGCTGCACACCATTTACCTGAGGACTTAGGAGTCTGCTTTCGCGATAATGCATTGTCCAGCATAGCATCTAAATCTGGAGCTGATACTTGGTTGAGTGTGCAAGTCAGTCCCTGTCACCTTCCTGCAGCTGGTTTCTGCAAGGCTCAGACTGGTAAACGAAAAAAAGATATGCTAGAGACTATCACCCTAGATTTCTTTCGTTTGTAATGGTGGTGGCATTGCTCTTTGCCATTCCCCTGGGTCATGATAGTGTTTGTGTTACTGTCCTGGGTGGGATGGCAGAGAAGGAAGGTACAGGATTTCTCCTAGCAACCATAGCTTTTAGTTTGTAGGCCATGAATGTGGGGATACTCCAACAGTAAGCTATATCCATTTTAATTATATTCTCAGGGTCCGGGAAAATGGCCAGTGGTGAATCTGTAGGCCCACTGTGAACTGGACCTTGTACAGAGTTCTGTATGTATCCTGGCCCCCATAACTCTCTATTCAATAGGAGGTCATGACACTGCTTTGGATCACTGAATAGCATTGTCAGTTCAGATCCTGTCAAATAATTCCTCGAAAGGTCTGGTTATCCTTTCTAGTCACTCAAGTAAATAATCATAGGTTCCTCTAAAGAAAGGACTTAAAATTACAGGAATTACTGCTGCACTATTTCAGGGTTCTTTCTTCTCAGGTCCCAGCCATCTCTTCAGTCAATGAGTTCTACCTCTGAAAGTTGACTTAAGTCCAGAGGCAGATTAAGGTCAGTTGAGGCCCTGGGCGCAGAAGAAAATATTGGGCCCCTTACATTAGGAAAAAGTGTAAAGTTGGGGTTTTGTGGGGCCCTTCTGAAGTCGGGGCCCAGGGCATGTGCCCGGTGTGCCCGCTATTAAATTCACATCTGCTTAAGTCTGAAAACTGAGCAAGGAATTCAAACATTTTATTGTAATTGCCATCAGCCTTCTGCTCCTTCATTCTTGCCTTCTCCAGCTTGTAAAAATTAAGGAACAAGCTGTTGGCTGACTATTTTGCTCCCAACAAATCCAGGGTCTATTAATCATCTTCACAACTTCCTGTGGGTCAAGCCCCTTTGGCTGTTCTTCCAACCTTGCCAGTTGTCATGGCCATTGTGGCTCCCTGGCTTCTGATGGTTAAAGAAGACCTCATTGCTTCATCTTTAGGTCACAAAACAAGCCTCATTCTGTGTCTGTATCACCTACCAACAGCCCTAGCCCACAGACCTCATCTTAACCACTTGTTTTCTCTGGCCGCTCCTGGTCCTGCATCTGTTCAGGGCTTCTAAGAAGTAAAAGCCAAGACAGATTAGATACACATAAAATTTGTTGGATGAAATCCCTGTGAAGGATAAAAAGGGTTGGAGAAGAAGAAGGGAGGAAGAACCTTCAGACTGCAGTGCAGTTCTGATATCTGCAAAAGGACAGAGGGAAGGGAGAATTGGTTTAATAGAGTCTGAGATTACAGTGCTGCTCTAAAATAAAAGTCTTGGTAGACCAATGGGAAATCTTGGGCAAAATGTTGTCCATTAGCCTGACCAGGAGGTGGCACAGTGGATAGAGCTTCAACTGGGACCCAAAGGACCCAGGTTAAAATCCCTAAGGTCACCATGTGGGCTCATCCAGCTTGAGCACGGTGTCACTGGCTTGAAGCCCATCTCTGGCTTGAGCCCAAGATCACTGGCTTGAGCAAGGGGTACTTGCTCTGCTGGCACTTCCAGGTCAAGGCACATATGAGAAAGCAATCAATGAACAACTAAGGTGCTGCAATGAAGAATTGATGTTTTTCATCATTCTCCCCTCCTGCCTGCCTGTCCCTACCTGTCCCTGTCTCTGTCCCTGTCTCTCTGGCAAAAAAAAAAAAAAAAATCCAGTAGAGGAAATTTGCATCCAGCAAATAGTCCTATTCTAGCACACACATCATGCTCAAACAGCAGCTGTGAATAGCCTAGTGGTAGCATTGATTGAGAATAAATGCAGAGGCAGTTTCCAGAGTTTGACTGCTTGAGATTGTCATCAGCTGTGTCCCATAGTCAGTTCTCTTGAAGGCAGTTCTGAATCTCCATGGTCACCTTTCCCAAGACCACACAATAATTCTTGCTAAAGAATAACATTTCCCTAATGGAGAATAATCTGTAAAGATTCTTCCACTGACCCTCCAATAGGAAAACAATATTACATCATTAGACAAAGCAGCGTCAGCCCCTTTACTAATTTTTAAACCTATGCCTGCTTCTGTGTTTGAGGGAAAAAGTCCATTAACTTACCCATTCATCTTTTGACAGTCTCTCCTTAGGCATGTGAAGTCTCTGCTAAAGTTCTGAAATGATGATTTTCTTTTAATATCATCTCAAAGAGACTATATTTTTGACTTGCTTCTTCACTTTCTATTTTTTATTCTACCTTATTTTTCTACAATACACTTATTATTGTCTTCAATGTTATTACATGTATGCGTGTTTGTTCACTTGATCATTTTTCTGTGTAAATTCCACAGTAGGAGGACCCTCCTTTGTCTCGTTCACAGCCATATCTTCAGTGGTCAGCACACACATGCCTGACAGGGTATATGCTCAATATATGATCACTGAATTTATACATCAGACCTTATTGGGCCAGCCTTCCCACACATATCTAAAACAAGTCCCTGAGCTAGGAAATGTGATAGATAAAAGATGTTCTCCTGGTTATGTTGTAATTCACAATAATCCTAGAAATCAAGTACATTGTCCCCATTTTGCAGATTAAAAACAGGGACTATTCACAGTGTCATCCAGCTAGCACATTAGGAAGCTGGGATTTGACTCCAAACCCAAAGTGGACACTCTCAACCATTAGAGAACGCCCCACCAACAAACCCCCCAGACCTAGCTTGTAAATTGATGAGTCCTGAGGAAAACGAGCTCCATTTCCAAACTCCTTGAACAGAATAAATGTCATCATCAATTGACATAATTGCTAAATTACAAAACAGGCATGGTGAATAACCCTAAAGCCCTTCTAAATTTTCTAGCTAACAGCTGATTACATCCACTCTTGTCTTTTTTGCAAAGCAAAGTAAAACTGTTTGCTAATCAGGCCTCTGAAGGGCTTAAATGATCCATACAGAATATTTGAAATCTACAAAGCCATCAAGTCATTACCTAGCACCAAACTGAAAGCCACAGTGTATTTTTCTGGTATTTTAACCTGTCTAGCAGCTAATGACTCGGAGAGCGTTTCTCTTATTTAATCCCTCTCGGGATTCTTTCCTCACCAAGAAGCTACTAATAACCTCCCTTGTCAGGGAGGTCAGTCTCTTCAGATAACTGCCAAGTGATTTTTATGTGGTTAATCTAAAGCAAAGGTTGAAAAACAGTAGCAGAATTATTCTGGAAAGCAAACAAAAAAGCACTGCGCTGGGAAATGTCATTGTTCTACATATACTGCTGTCAGGGGCATGAGAAAGGAACACAAATCAAACACCAGCCTCTGAAATCAAATGCATGTCAACTCAAATTCTAGTCTTCTGTTAACCTGATAAATTATTCAGCTTTCTTACACATTTAATAACTCTCTGAAACAGGTCCCAGCAAATAATTTGCATATAAAATATCATTTGAGAAAGAAATAAAACCTTTATAGGAGACTATGATGTTACCCAACCTAATTCTGACCAAAGTATTCAAGGCAAACTCTTTGTCCTGCTAATTCATGCCTCAGTCACTTTCTTCAAAGGACAATTCTTTCTGGATTGGCCTTTAGCATGGCAGAAAGTTGCCTAATTTCTGAACAGTGAGGTGGCCTTGATTTACCAGCCAGAGGGCTTGAAATCTGACTTTAGTATCCTCAAATTTTTCTTCCCAACCTCTGCAAAGAAAGATCTCCTTGGGACAAAACCCTTTCTTTGGATCTTTCCCACAGAAGTGTGTGTGTGTGTGTCTGTCTGAGAGAGAGAGGACCCAAAAAACCCCTCATAGACAGACTACAGTATGGTGATTACTAGGGAGAAGGGGGGGAGTTGGAGAGGGAAAGGGGGCATAAATTGTGATGGAAGGACATTTAGCTTGTGGTGAACGCACAATACAGTGTACAGATAGGAGCTCCGGTGGCACAATCGGTTAGTGTGCAGTACTTATACAATATACAGATGATGCATTATAGAATTGAACAGCTGAAACCAATACAATTTTATTCACCAATGTACCCAGTACATTCAATAAAAAATAGTCAAATTTTACATCTACATAAAAATTATTTTGAGGTCATTAATACCCTTAAAGATATTTATCATAGGATATTTCTCCAACAAAATGAAAATGTGGAAGAAACCACTGCGCATTCTTCAAACACAGTTAACTATTGCCAGCATGGCAGGGCAACCTAAGAGTCCATTGTGGTGTTAAAAGAAACACTGACATCTACTGGTGGGTGTAGAAGCCACAGGCCTCTTCCAAGGGACATATTTAGCTGTTTAAAATTAGCTTAAAATCCAATGGATACAACTCAGAACTTTTCTGTGTAAAAAACGAATTTATTATTAACATTAATACTATTTCTAATTTTTCTATTATTTATTATAGTCATATTATCTACAAGACAGATAATCACCAAGTCCCCACACCTGAAGCACTTAGCCAGCCAGACCCAGAATCAAAGAATAAAATGAACCAAGTTCTTTACTAACTTTCTATGATCTCAAAACATACCCCTTGTAAGGCCAGTAGCCACGGCCACCATCACAGCCGCCTGGCCCGTGCAGGCTCAGGTTTGATTTGGACAGACAGTAATGAAACAATGGAGCCAAGAACTTGTGGGCCATTAGCTTTAATCCTAGCTTGCACCTGACAGGCAAGAAATACACACAGTGGGAAAACACTTCCTTTCCGTTCAGGGCTCCCAAAGCCACTGATTTATCCAAGTTTCCTAGAATCAAAGGTTTCTACCTCACCAGCCTTATTCAACTCTGTTCCCCATTTCTTCTCTCTGCACAAACTCTGCACAGACTGGCTTCTCCTTCAGCACTCCGCCATCTTGGCTTCTTCTCCTCTCCTCCACATGGCCTTTCTCTGCTCTCCTCTCTAATGCTAATCTCAGGAACTGAGAGAGAGCAAGCTCCCAGTCTGCCCCATTTTATAGTGTAAAAATCAAAACCTTTAATCCAATATACAAACGAGGATGTCTCTGATACAAAGTCACTTAGGGTGAGAAAGGCTTAGTCTTAAAACTAAGCCTTAGGCTATAACGATCCTGCCTGCTTACAGCCTGTCTCCCAAGCCCAATACAAACTATAAATGAGCAAACATATATATCATATTTACAAACTTATTTGAACAACACCTCTCCACTCTCCAATACAGTGCTTCCAAAAGCAGCAAGAACAATGGGAAGTGATATTGCTTACTTAGAAGATAGACTGTTGTTCAAATCCAGGAACCTCCACTTGGCTGTGTAATTTCTACCCACTTAATTTCTCTGAATCTCAATCTTCCCAGTTGTAAAAGAAGATTAAGAATACTCACATTAAATATTCAATAATGATGTTGTTATATTTAAAGGACAGGAATTTTCATGGGACCCTTTGGTTCTTGACTGACCAAGCTGGAATTTAGGAGAGTGCTTCTCAAACTTTAACTGGCATACAAATCTCCAGGGGATCTTGTTAAAATGAAGGTTCTGATTCAGTCATTCAGGGGCAGGTACCCAAGCACCACATTTCTTTCTTTTTTTTTTTTTTTAATAATTTTTCTTAAATGAGAAGTAGGTTGGCAGAGAAACAGACTCCCACATGTACCCTGGGATGCATTCAGCAAACCCCTAACCAGGCCATGCTCGACCATCTGTGGCATCGCTCCGTTGCTGGGAAACCAAGCTATTTTAGTGACCAAGGCAAGGCCATGGAGTCATCCTCAGCTTCCCAGACCAACTTGCTCCAACTGAACCATGGCTAGAGGAGAGGAAGAGAGAGATAAGGGAGAGGGGGTGGGGTGGAGAAGCAGATGGTCGCCTCTCCTGTGTGCCCTGAATGAGAATCAAACCTGGGACTTCCACACGCTGGGTGACACTCTACCACTGAGTCAACCAGCCAGGGCCAAATGTCTACCAAGCTCCCAGATGCTGCTGTTGCTGCAGGTGGGAAAAGTACTGACCAGCAAAGATCTGTGGGTTCCGCCGCCCTCTGGTGGTCAGCAGTGTTGAAATGGCCCAGTGGTGGGATTCAAATAATTTAACAACTGATTCTCTACCCTAATGACCATTTTAAATGTAAACAAACCCCGATATACTGAAAGATAGCTTATTATTTCATGAATTTAGTACTTAAATATGAACCACAAAAGAGGTTCACAAAACTAGATTACGTTATAAGAAAGAGTTTTAAAATATTAATGGAAAATATTAAATAATACCAGACAAAAAAACAATAAAACTGTTAAAGTATTTCCAATGACAGCTGTCACCCCTTGGTTGTTTGGCACCTTTTCTCTTTATGTTATATGTTTGTTTACTGAAGTTACAAACGTGAGAGAATTAAAGTGTAGTATTTCATGAAAAGATATAATGAGTTTTATGAAATGAATAAATAAATATTACAAGCATAGTTTCATCAATTCTTTTTCAACCTATGGACGAATGAACATTACTATGGGTGCTTAGAATATGCTGTTGCACAGATGAATGTTAAAAAAGAGTAAGGAATGTAAACTTGTGATTTCCACATTGGGCAGCTGCACAGGCACCCACCTTAGAGAGGACCCTGATTATAAGTGCCATTTTAACAACCGGTTCACAGAACTCAACAAAAAATTAGATATCAGTTCTACTGAACCGGTGCAAACTGGCTGAATCCCACCACTGAAATGGCCTCTATCCATTGTCTTCCTCTCTGTGGACATTTTTAAAATGAGGGTAAATAGTTCTGAAAACTTCAGTCACTCCAATTCGTGGATGAAGAGTCTATATGAAGCTCTGGGAGAAGATGAATTTGGATGATGTAGAAAAATGAAAAACTTCATCTTTAGCCCTTTTTAATTTATAGGTTTCTCTTCTCATGAGAGACACAGGTGTTGATTTTGAATCAAAACTGCCCCCATAAGAGAGATTTAGTGAATCAAAGCCCAGGTCTTAATTTCAATTCTAGGTTTTCTACAGAATCTTGTCAATGGTGAGTATTTAAGATCCTGAAATTTGGAGTCACGAGCGAGTTGTGCCTGGCTTTGCCACCCACCATCTGTAAGGTCTTGGGCAAGTTTTTGTCATTATTTGTTTGTTTGTGTTTGTTTAACTTTCCTAGGCATTAGATTTCTCAAAGAATATTGTGAAAGTTAAACAAGATAATACAAATAAAACTCCAGCACATATATTGCTCAATAGATGATAGTATTATTATTGCTTTTGTGATGAAATAGCAGAGCTGCTGTTTTCCTTATTTCTTAAATACAAGGCTGCGACTTTGGGAATGCACATCTCAGAGTGGGCAGCGGGACATCACAGTATAAGGTTTTGGAGTAAGCAAGATGGTAGTTTTCAATCCACTTTCCACCACCAACTGGGATAACATTAGACAAAATTATCTAATATCTCTGGGCTTTGGGGGTTCATCTACACAACAGGGAGATTATAATCTACTTGGATAGTATGAGGATTAGAAATGTTCGTTGAGCTCCTGACCGATAATTAGCCCTCACAATCAGTCACTCTTAGTGTCAATGGGAAAATGCTATGCTCTGAATCAGGATACTTGGGTTCTAAAGCTCCTCTACCTCAATACTGACATTTTATATAAATCAATTAATAGCCTAAGACTAAACTACAAAATGGAAACAGGAAGTGCTGGTCACAGAGTAACTGGGTGAAACAAGATTTTAAAAATCATAATTATTGTAACCAGTTAAATTGAATTATAGAGCATTTTTACATGCATGTAGTGTTTTAAAGTATACAGAATGCTTTATGATTATTACAATTATTTTGTACAATAGTGTCATAAGGTAGGAAAGATGGGTATAGTTGTGTTTTTACAGATAAAGGGACAGAGGTTCAGAGAGAGTAAGAACCTGGTGTAAGACTATGAAGTTATCAAAAAGAAAACAAATTCAGGTGTCCTTACTGTGTCAGAATTTGTAGAGCAAAAAGTACTATTTTAGTATGTGAGTGAAAATGTTTGCACCACTGAAATTGCAACTTAACATTAGATGACTGTGATTTGATTAGCATGATTGGTTGTTAAAGGCACTGTTTGTAGGCTCAGAAGACATGGGTTCAAGTACTGCCATTACTACTTTCCAGGGGTGATATTGGGCAAGCCACAATCTCTAAGAATCTCAGTATAACTGTCAAAGGAAGTCTTTGAACTAGATAGTATCCAAGGTTCTTCTTTTCTTTCTAATTAGTCTTGCAGTGGTGGTCATTGCCAGTGGAAAAGAGATAAGGTGAAATGTAAGGATATATTATATTCTTAATGTCAGATTAGCTTATTTTGAATGTTGGTAGCCTACATCATTCATGGGGCTGTCCAATATCCAAACTACCCCTGTATCAGCACCCTATTCTTCAGTTTAGGAAAAGGCCTTATATCCGTGGAAATCTTTCCATGGGATCAGATCTTTTGTCTCTATACCACAAAGCAGTCAAGGAGCCAAGCCTCTCCTTGGACTTCAGATCCTCAGTGAGTGTTTAGGAAAGCAGAGGGATGGCTAGAGTTCATTGCCACAGCCTCATCATTGATGACTATGACTAGACTACAGTGTAACCTCCCTTAGAATTCCTGCTGTCTAGTGTTCCCATGATTATGTTTCTTGGTTGTTTTCCAAGTCTAATTCCTCCACTCTCCTATCATTCTAACAAATTCCCTTTATGTTTAAGAAAAGCCATAGCTGGATTCTGTTGCTTGCCACTAAGACGCTGACTAACTGCACATGAGTTTTGCATCTACTTTGCATTCTCCTCTTTGCTAAATCTACTGCCAACATTCTTGTGATAAGTGGAGCCAACACAACTCAAACCATAGTTTATAATTGTGCAATGTACATGAGGCACTAACGAAAGCAGAGTAAGGAATTAAAAAGTAGCTTTTGTTCTGTTAAAATTTTTATTTTGATTTGATTGTCATCTCATTCTTTGTGAATCAGATATTTGCGTCCCTGTATAAAAATGTACCACCACATTAATAAGTGAAAATCTACTTGAGAAGATATATTTATGTGCAAGACTGGTACCTTCCAATACTGTGAGCATAGCTGAAAAGTGCTATGTGCTTCATAAATTTAGAACTCCATTTTCTAAATGTCAAGTGTTTATTACCTGGAAAAAGAAAGGAAAAACAACTCCGCATTTTAAAAGTGTTCAGTGGCTTCTTTGATGAAACATTTTAAGGATCATTAGTTGTCTAAATAGAAATGATATTTTAGAAAGGGGAAGAACATGAAAGATTGCTCTCTGATATAAGATTATATCCTTTACCTCACAACAAAGCTGTAAGCTCAAGCAGACATTTTGCATGCTGGTTATTCCAAGTTCTCTTCCCTGGCTCACCTCTCCCAGCCTCCTTCTTCATGTAAATGACAAATGCACATGAAAGCACCTGGCACAGGGACAGTCTGTATGTCATGGACTTGATGTATCTTGTCCTATCGTCCCTGGAAATAGTTTTTTTTGTCAGAACAGAACCTTCATTTTTTGGGGGAAAAAAACCTGCTCAAGATTTTCAGCAAGGATAATAATATATATATATATATATATATATATATATATATATATATATATATATATATATATATATATATATATATAAATTTTCTATCTCTGGCAAACAAGCAAAATTTCTTTTATACTTTATTTTATTATATTTTATTTTATTAAGTGAGAGGCAGGAAGGCAGAGACAGACTCCTGCATGTGCTCCGACAAGGATCCATGGGGCAAGCCCCCTACCAGGTGGTGCTCCACACATCTGGGCTGCTGCTCCGTTGCTCAGCAACTGAGCTATTTTAGCACCTGAGGCAAGGCCATGGAGCCATCTTCAGCACCCTGGGGGCTAACTTTGCTGGAACCATTGCAGTCATGGCTGTGGGAGGGGAAGAGAGAAAGAGGTAGAAGCAGGGGGATGGTGGTGTGGGGGAAGAGGAGAAGAGGTGGAGAAGCAGATGTGTGCTTCTCCTGTGTGCCCTGACCCAGAATCAAACCTGGGACTTCCACAGACCAGGCTGAAGCTCTACCGGTGAGCCAACTGGCCAGGGGCCTGTTTTTCATCTAATTTCTTTTTCATTCTTTCCGCTCTAATTTAGGACTCCAGGGAATGTAAATCTCATTTGCTAGAGGTTGGCTTCAGGGCTTTTCAGGCCTCAGCAAAGTGCAGTTTGTTTTTTGCATAATGGTTACAATGTGGATTATTCAAGGAACTCTTTCTTTAATTACCTCCTTTATTTCTACTTCTGTGTTTCTCTGTGGAGTCTAGGTTATAACTGGGCTCAGAGCTGATATCTCCTAGAAATGATTGTCAGGACATTAATTCTGGGAGATGTGCCTTCACAAGTGAAACACATCAGGGAGAGTCATTCCTAACAGATGCAAGCCTTGTAGCAAGAACACTCATGGGCAAGTAAACACTTCTTTGGAAGAGGCAAGCAGTTTGAACTCATTTCTCTTGATCTCACTTTTGTAGACTGCAGAGTTGATTTCGGAGTGGTCCCTCTAAATCCCTGGAATGTTTCTTGGATTGGTGCCTGCCACAAGCAGCTTCAAAATCTCAGATAACGGTCACCCCATCAGCCACCATTTATTACATATATGTGGAGGACAACCGAGTAGGGGGGAACTCTCCTGTGGCATTACAGCTTTTCAAAACATGCCATTCAACATAGGCAAAATGTGCCAGTGCCACACAACCTAGGTTATAAACATCCCTTAGAAAAGGGTTTGGTAGCAGGAGACAGGGGCTCCCTTTTGTGGGACTATTAGGCACAAACAGGAACAGAATGAGGGTCAGCGGGAAGCAGCAGGCAGTGTTCCCAGAAGACACAGTTCAGCCTGCACTGCAGGAAATGTACCCCTGAAGAAGGAGAAGGGAATGAGATGACTGATCTTGGAGCCTCGGTCTCCCATGTTCACCGTGGCATCAGAGGCTCACCACTGAGTGCCTGGCTTGCTAAGGTGGTAGTTAAAAGTCAGTGAATTGTGCCCTCTTCCTTCTCCATCACACTAATCTCACATGGCATGTTGGTTCTTCTCAGGACAGCTTTTCTGTGGTTAAGTATTTAGGGCCTTATGGAGAATCTCAATGACGAAGACTAATACTAGTTTCTGGATGACACTGAAAGTGAAGTAGACCCCTCTTGTATGACACAGCAGTGGTCCTTTATGGGAAATGCTTCTGGAAACTTGAAGCTTCAATCCAACATTCATAATGATTAGCATAGATTATCATTGCTGGCTTTTCATGGTGGGCACCTTAAAAACTCAAATATATGGAATGAGACAGTTCTATGAGCCTCAGGGCCAGAGGTTTATCACTGGTCCTGGCTTTGTCATCCACCAGCTGCAGGATTGATGTGGGGTCACCGGACCTCACTGAACAGCAGCTTCCCTCTGCAAAATGGAGACAAGCATCCCATGGGGCTGTATGAGGCAATGATATACGCAAAACCACCATGAAAACAACAATGTTGCATACACCTAATAATGTCCCATTATCACTGACGACCAATGAATTGAAAAGAAAAGACTCTGATTTAGGAGCATAAATTGCTGCAGGAAATTAATGAGAAATAGAGATTTAAGTAATCAAGGTTGACAAGATTTGCCAGCACAGGCCAACTTTCATGTCCCTTTCAAGTTCATGTGATCGTGGTACATAAAGTATCTCAGAAATGAGCTTAAATTCACTGAGCTGAGGTGATGTGTGGGGAAGGCAATTATTTCCTATCAAATGACATGACAAAGCTTGGGAAGCCTCATTTCCCATAAGAACACACTGCTGCTCTATTAGCTGGATAATTAAAGGCATTTTATATCAAAGCACTCCTAATACAAGAGAATGAATCAAGCATGTTTTATTATGATGGTGCAAGGTTTATGGCATGAATAAAGAAGGATCAATATGATGAATTTTTCTTCCTTCAAGAATAAAAGAGTTTTATTTCAACCAGAGAAATAAAAACCATTATACCATGATATAATCCATAGTTAGCACATCAAGAACTCCATAAAAATATTCAATATTTTGAGGAAGCCTTACAGCATACTGCATAACAAACCACCTTGCCAGAAGATTAAATCCAAATTATAGCGTGATTCAGAAAGAAATTATCTCAGTCAAAAGAGTTGTTTTCTGCCTCTCCTCCAAACCCTCTAATTACTTCCTCAAACTTGAGCTCTATTCGATTTACAATGATATATTCATTTAAAGTTTATATGAAACAAATTTCAAAGTTTGAATGAGATACTTTTATAATTTCTTCAAACTCTTTGTTTTGCAGCTGTAAAAAGCCCAGTATTAAAATAGGACTTTTAATTCTCACTTTATTTTGATACTGCAAAAAGAGCTGAGTTGGAGATGACCAAACAAAAAAACTCAAAACATCAACATAACCTTCTTTTATTTAGAAATGTAAACATTTACAACTTGTTTTATCAAAGGAAATAAAAATATTTATTCTGTTTCTTAAAATTTAGCCTACTGTTTCCAATTTAATGTTAAAACAACATTACTACTATTTTTATTTATTTTAAAATCTGAGATCATACCCATTCATTGGTTTACCTCCATCTTTTTGTTGATTAGTGTTCCTTCTATCTATTTTGAACTGAAAATATAAAAATCTCAGGTTGGTGAGTATCTCAGAGTTGGAGGTAAACAGACATGACAAATAACTGTGAAAGAATTTAACTTCTGCCTGCTTAGCCATGTATTTATCAATTCTCCTATAGAACCCTAAAATATCTATTCCTATCACAGATCAAAACTATGAAGCCATTTACATTTTTGCACTTACTTCAAATATTTTTTTATATATATATTTTATTATTATTAATTCTAATGGGGTGACACCAATAAATCAGGGTACATATGTACAATGAAAACATCTCCAGGTTATCTTATCATTCAATTGTGTTGCATACCCATCACCAAAAGTCAAATTGTCCTCTGTCACCTTCTATCTGGTTTTCCCTGTGTCCCTCCCCTCCTCCCTATCCCACTCTTCCCTCCCTCCCCCCATCCCATAACTACCACTCTCTTGTCCATGTATCATATTCTCACTTTTATGTCCCACATATGTATGAAATCATGCTGTTCTCATACTTCAAATATTTTTTAAAAAACTTTAAAAATGTGAAAGTTTGTCTTATTTCTTTCTTACTAAATAGATGGGTTCACAATACTCCTAAAATACTAGCCTCATTATACATTCCACTTTTATATATTTATTTCAAGTTAAAGAGAAAAAAATGAGGCATAGTAAAAATTCTTTGGAAACCTGAGGGAATTACTTTTTAGGACATCCTCCCCACAACTTATATAAGTGCCCTCAGTTTTGTCACATACAGGTATTGATCTACTAACGACCTATGCAACTTACAACCATTCGACTTTATGACCACAATCGCTAGCCATGACTGCTCCGCGTCTGGAGCAGTTTTAGTATGCACCTGTATTTTGTATGTTTTGCAAATATTAAACCAGTTGTACTGGTAATGTAATGTTTTACTTAAACCTGACTAATGTAAAAATAAGAAACAAAATGGTGTAGAGATGATACAAATGGCATAAAATGAACAAAGAAAATTATGATATATAACAATAATGAAAGAAAATTATAATAAAATATGACTTAAATATTTTTATAACATCATTTCACAGTACTGTACATATAGCCTACTCAACTTATGACCAAATTGTGTTATGATCGGTCTGTCAGAACCAATAGTGGTCGTAAGTCGAGCACTAGCTGTTCTCTCTTTACAACCCAGACTCTTGCTGTATGATTTAAGAACTATGTTATATGTTGTGGTTGTTGCTTGTTTTCCCCTAAATAAGCAATAACTGTGAAACCTCCTGGGTTTTCCTGTGAAAATAACACTGGAAATGAAATCTTTGAATTGATAAAGCAAAAATGAATAAAAATAAGATGAAACATAATAAAACTAGGAAGTAAATGAAAGCTTTATTAGAAATCAAATATATACAGTTTCCTTTTTTTATTAGCATCTGAAATTTGATATGTGTGTTAATGTCTAGTAAGAAATTCTTTGTAGTTAAAGAAGACATTCAAAAAATAAAACAATATATTTGACTCAAAATGTTAAAGCTATCACAAGAAAATCACAAGAAAAAAATCATTGAGTATAATTAAAAAAACAACCAATTCTTACTGTGTTCCAGGCAACATTTTATGTGTGGGAAATGCACAGTGAACAAATACCCTGCCTTCTACAGTCACCTCAAATATCACTAACGTGAACTCAAAAACACATATTGAATTTTTACTTTTTCCTTTCTTAGACTCTAAGCTTAAAGGAAATTTTGAAACAATACATTCATGGAGATGAATAGCAAAAATATTCTAGTTCTCAGAAATGAAGTATCAATCCCCTATTTCCTCAGAAATGAAATCTTTTCTCTGTTTAACCCCTTGAACCAGCATTACTCACTGGGTAAATGATCATTTGTGAGACCCTTGTGAGTCATTGCAACTAATTTATTGAGTGCCATCTGAAAGATGAGGTCAGGCATAGAACAGGCGCATTTAAGGTAAGATAGGATAGAATGACTAGCATGTAAGGCAGGTGGAATTTACATATATGAAAAACAGACACACAAGGCTAAAGTTGATAAAGTAACTTTCTAAGTCATGTAAAGCAGAGACTGCTTTGTAAGTGAATGACATATTTTGACTTAAAATTTCTCTTTTCCCTGGTTTAGATAAAGGTAAATAAGCAAGCAATTCATAAAACAATCATGTCTCCAAAATTCCCATCCCTGTATACCTTTAGCACCTTCCCACTTCTGATGTGGGAAGACTTGATGACATGCTACTTTTCAGGTACCCATATAGTGTTTCTGTTTTTTCTTGCATTCCCTCTCTACTACCTAAATTGGGAAGCTTCCAAAATAGAGTCAAGTAGAGATTCTGACAGAAAACAATTCACTCTAAAATGTTTGCTTAACCTGACACTGCGTTTTTTTTAAACAACTCATCTGATACTTCTCCCCACCCTGCATCTCCCTAGCACCCTCCCTACCCCTAACTTCTGACAAAAAAGTTAGAACTTTTTCATGACTCGGGTGACTCCTGTGATCACTTTAGGCCTTTTCAACCAGTCTAAAGAAAAACCTGATGTTGAACTTTCAGTGGATTACAAAGGAAAGGGAAGTCAAACAGGTGATCTCGGGCCATCAGAGCTGAAGAAGCCTGGGAAGCTGGGGGAGTCTTACCCCAGCTTGCATTGCTAAGGAGAAAGGTGCTAGGTCTCTTCATCACCAACATCTTTAAAATATTTTTTTAAATCCCCAAACCCTTAACACAGATCTCTTTAGGTAAGCAGTTTTCAATTTTGTCTTTTCAACTGGTATTTTTGAAAGATGTGAGTCTAGTCTATCTCATGACACACTCTCAGGGCTACTCAGGAAACACACAATTCTGCTTAGTAAGTGTAGCTATCTCTTCTTTCCCAAAGAAGGTACTCAAGAGTTGTTCATGCAGATCACCTTGAATTCATTATATTTCATTTTTTTCAAAGTAAATCACTTACAAACTTGGGCAATTTCAACTTAGAATATACCTCACAGATGTTCCCAATATTTCTATTGAGGGCTACTACCAGCGACCTTTCTTTAAGCAAGGGGCCAGCAAACATCTATCGTAAAGGGCCAGATCACAAATATTTTTTTTCTTTTTTAAAAAAACTTCTTTTTATTTATTTATTTTATTCATTTTCTTTTTAGAGAGGAGACAGAGTGAGTGAGAGAGAGAGAGAGAGAGAAAGGGGGGAGGAGCTGGAAGCATCAACTCCCATATGTGCCTTGACCAGACCAGTGCAGGGTTTTGAACTGGCGACCTCAGTGTTCCCAGGTCGACGCTTTATCCACTGCGCCACCACAGGTCAGGCCTATTTTTTTTCTTTTGTGGGTCTTACAGTCTTTCTGGTGACTATTCAACTCTGTCACTGTAGCCCATAAATGATGCCTAAGTGAATAGTATGCTGTGTTCCAATAAAACTTTATTTACAACCACAAGCAGGTGGGACAAGGCCGATAGGCCATAGTTTGCTGATTCCCCTCTAACCAGTTCTCACCCCCTTCCAGGCTCAGGCAGGGCCCCTTCCAGATCATCTAGTCTTGGCCCATCTCTGGTGGCCTTCTGTCCTTTTATTCAACACACCTTCCTCTCCCTTCCAAGCAAAATCTTCCCATATGTATTTTATTCTTTTCTGAACATCTGATGTTATTTTATTTGCACTCCTTAAGTTGCTGTTTTCCTTTAGTCTAACATCCTGAAACATTCTTATGCCTTCTCCTATTCTGACGTACTTCTGGTAGATAAATGCATTTCCTTCGTTAAAAAGAATAACTACTGCATTTATAAATTTTTCCAGTCAGCAGTAAGAGAGCAAGACTTCTAATTAACAAGCAAATTCCAAATTCTAAATGTTATGTCAGACTACCTAATTTGAGCTGTTGTTTTTTAACTCTTCTACTAAAAGTCTCAGACTTGACTTTATCCTGATCCTGTCAGTTCTTTTCTTTAGCTTAATCATGGTTGTACTTTAGGTCTTGTTAATTATTCCCATTAATGTGTTTTTCATCTCAGGTAGTGGACCTCTTAGCCCACAGTCTTCCGGGAATGTCAAAATCTCTCTGCCCCGTAGTTCAACTAGTTTTACCTCATACAACAAAAGCAATTCCTGACTGTTGCTTTGTTTGTTTTTCAGATCTTTTTCTCTCTTTCTTTTTTGCTTGCAACCTCTACCTTTATAGCCTAATAGAACATTAAAATTCAAACAAATTACACTATAATCTTTCTCAGTTTTACTAGAGAAAGTCCAGAGATAAGGTAGCATGCTAGAGAATGACAGGCACAGGGTTAAAAAGGCAAGTAATGAGGATTTTAGCAAGTGACACCTTGAATGTTTTCATGCTGTCTTCCGCTCTTGACTCCAATTTCTAGCTATTCCTGCACAGCCTGGCATCTGCGGCCATGAGGGGACCAGGAGGATGTGAGCAAAACCTCTGAACCCACCAACAGGAGGAAGCTTAGGCAAGACTTCTTCCCTCTTGATGCCAGATGAACTGCATTAGTTTCCTACTGCTGCTGTAACAAATCATCACAAATTTAGTGGCTTAAAGCAACATGAATATTTATCTTATACTTCTGGAAGTCAGAAGTCCAAAATGGGTCTCTCTGGGCTAAAATCAAAGGGTCAGCAGGACCGAATTCCTTCAGGAGGCATCTGGGGAATCTGTTTCTTTGCTTTTTCTGGTTTCTAGAGGTTACTTACATTCCTTGCCTCAAGGCTCCTTCCTCTGTCTTCAGAAAAGCACAGTACAATCTTCAGTCTTTACCTGACTTTTACCCTCTTGCTTCCTTTACTCACTATGAGAACCCTTGGGATTACATCAGGCCCACCCAGATCAGATAATCCAGGATTATCTCCTCATCTCAAGGTCAGCTGATTAATTTCAGGCATAAATTTAATTACTGCTTGTGACATAATATAATGTATTCACAGGTTCTGGGGATTAAGAAGTCATTAAGGGACCATTTTTTAGCCTGCAATAACTGAATCTAGATTTTCACCAGAGTTCTGAGAGTTCCTATTGCTGCTGTAACAAATCATCACAAACTTAGTGGCTTAAAGCAGCACGAACATATTATCTTATACTTCTGGGAGACAGAAATCCAAAACAGGTGTCTCTGGGCTAAAATCAAAGGGTCAGCAGGGCCGAATTTCTTTAGGAGGCATATCTTGAAAAACAGAACAAGATGCAGTGTGGTAGATTTCTTATGTGGTAGATATCCTTATGCATATCTTGTCAAATTTCTGAATTCTAAAACTAAAACTTTTACAAGATATTAGACAAAAGAAATTATAAGAATTTACATACACATACACACAACAACCAGAAAGCATTAAGTTTATCTGCATAATGAACATGGAAGATGATGGACATCTGAAGACTGTTGGGGTAAAAACACTTCTACAACCCAGGAAACAGGTATCTAAGATATTATCCACCCCTTGGCGAAAATAAAGGTATTTATTTATATACATTCAAGTCTCTAAAATATATATTCCATGGCCTCATCCAAACACAATACTTAAAAAGAATGTTTAGACAAACAACAAAATATTCAAAACTAAGATAAGAATATAAAAGATGAAAAGAGAAAACAGTGGTAATAATGAACCATAAATTTTATAAATCATTAAATCTAAATAAAGAATGGTAGAATATGACAATTAGAAATTAGAGACCTAACTTTTTGAGTGACTTTAGTTGTAGAAATCTAATTTACAATGTTAACTGATGGGAAGCCTTGAGAATAAACTAATCTTGATGATACAAGTTTTCAGGTGTTGTGTTGATATTGCTTTTTTTTTTTTTGGCAAGACAAAAAAAATGGTGAAATATATTTACATCCTAGTGACTACTACATCACTCTAAACGTACAAAAAAGCAACAAATGAACAAGCAGCATTGGAAACTACTCGGAAGGGTCCGTGGTCTGGAATTTACTCAGAGATGCTGTTCTTAAACTTACTGAGAGTTATGAGAGAAAAATAAGACTTCTTGAGAAATATAAATGTTTGACAATCAGGCTTGTAAATACACTGCTCACAAAAATTAGGGGATATTTCAAAATGAATAATTTTTGTGGATATTTCAAAATGAATATGAAGTGATAAAATATCCCCTAATTTTTGTGAGCAGTATATAATGGTTTAACCACAAAGCTTGAAAACGTTGTTATAGGAAATTGATTTTGTTCGCTTCAGCTGTACATTAACTCATCAGACTTGTGATAAATAACCTACCACTCAGAAAGGGAACTTTCTGGCCTTGCGATAATGAAACCTACCACACTCTACCTCATTCTGTTCTTCAGAAAGCTTTTATCTTCTCTTCTCTTCCCAACAGCTACAGAAGTAATTTGAGCTGCCTATGACAGACCTGATCCATACACAGCACCAAGTTTCTTCTTTTCACACATGGGCAGTGAAATTCTAACAGTCTGGTGCTAAAAATTATAAATTCAGAAAAACCAAAAACGTAAGGGAATGTGAGAGGGTACAGTAAAATTAAAAGTATTCTAAATATATCTTCTCTTTGGTACCAGAGGGAAAGCAGTGGAGAAAAAGAATAACTGTAAAGAAATAGTATCTTGTTTTCATATCATAGTAAAAAAAAAAAAAGATGTTTGATTCTGAATGTACTTGTTCACAAAGAGAAAAAACAAACACATTTTCAAAAACTGGAATTTTAAAGACAATATTGTCTGATCATTATTTAATAAAATTACATACAAAATAAAAATATGCCTCTAATACTCAGAAAATAAGAAATTAACTTCTAAATATATCTTGGATAGAAGGGAATAATCAAAGTGAAATGATAAGCTGTAGAAAAAGTAATGAGAGGAAGACCACTACATTCTAAAGCCTCTGAGACACAGTGAAAACTATACTCAGTTATAGTTTTCTTATAACTTAGAATGCTGTGTCTAGGGTCCCAAGACCACCCTCAGGCTTGACGAATCACTAGAAAGATTCACAGCATTCAGAAAAGCTATTATACTCATATTATGGTTCATTGCAGGAAAATATATGGATTAAAATCAGCAAGAGAAAAAAAGTGCATGGGATGATGTCCAGGAGAAACCAGGTGTAAGCTTTCGCATACTGTATTTTCTCTCACTACAGCAACACAGATGCACTTAATTCTCCCAGCAAAGTGTTATCAACTAGGGAAGCTTAGCTGAGCTTTGGTGTCCAGGGGTTTTACTGGGGGTCAGAAAACAGGTAAACAGTGTCTGAGTGATGGGCCTCAGCTCTTCAGACTCCTGATTGCCAGAGCAAAAACAGAAATTTAGAAAATATCACATTGTTAGCATAAACTATCTTATTAAACTGGCACCATGTAGCCCAAAGCCTCAGACATATAAAGACATTCTGGTCAAGTAGACTATTCTAAGAGCTCAGAGCTTATCTTCCAGGAGCCAGACAAGGGCCAGTCCTGAAGACAGGTCTTTCTTGGGAATGTGCAAAGTTAGAGCAGCCACACCTGTTTTGTTAGCAATTTCCTGCACAAATACCTTCATGATCATAAAAATAATAAATTAAAGAATTGTAATAATAGCTTTAAAAATTAGAAACAAAAAATGATGGAAAAGGGAATTAAGATAACAAAAAGATATATATATATATATTAGGCTAAATGTATCCCAAAGCCAGTTCTTCCAAAAGACCAATAAAATAGACAAACTCTCATGAGTTTATTCAAAACAGAAAGAGAATACACATTATAACTGATACCAGAGAAATAAAAAGGATTCTAAGAGACAATTACAAACGATTATGTGCCTAAAAATTGGGTAACAGAAATAAATAAATTCCTAGAAATATACAACCTGCCAAGGAAGAAATATATCATGAAGAAATAGAAAACTTGAACAAATCAATTATTTTTTATTTAGAAATTAAATTTAAGTCTGACCAGACTGTGACACAGTGAATAGAAGCATCAGCCTGGGATGCTGAGGACCCAGGTTCAAAACCCCAAGGTTGCTAGCTTGAGCACAGGCTTATCTGGCTTGGGTGCAGGCTCACCAGCTTGAGCGTAGGGTTGCCTGCTTGAGCATGGGATCGTAGACATGACCCCATTGTCACACTGGCTTGAACCCAAAGGTTACTGGCTTGATCAAGGGGTCACTCACTGGCTTGGTTGGAGCCCCCAGGTCAAGGACGTATTTTGGATAATAACCTATTATTGGAGATGTTGTTAGTAAATATCATCTTCCATTTGGTTGTCTTCTTCTTCTTCTTCTTCTTCTACTTTTTATTATAGAGAGAGTCAGAGAGAGGCATAGATAGGGACAGACAGACAGGAATGAAGAGAGATGAGAAGCATCAATCATCAGTGTTTCATTGCGACACCTTAGTTGTTCATTGATTGCTTTCTCATATGTGCCTTGATTGCGGGCCTTCAGCAGACCGAGTAACCCCTTGCTGGAGCCAGCGACCTTGGGTCCAAGCTGGTGAGCTTTTTGCTCAAGCCAGATGAGCCCGCGCTTAAGCTAGTGACCTTGGGGTCTTGAACCTGGGTCTTCCACATCCCAGTCCAATGCTCTATCCACTGTGCCACCACCTGGTCAGGCTTCCTTTTTGTTTTGTTGTCAGTTTCTTTTGCTGTGCAGAAACCTTTTAGTTTAATGTAGTCTTGTTTATTTATTTTTGCCTTTACTTCCCTTGTTTTTTGGTGTCAAATTTATAAAATTTTCTCTACAGCCAAGGTCCATAAGTTAATACTTATGTTTTATTCTATGTAATTTATTGTTTCAGATATTATGTTTTGGTCTTTTATCCATTTGAGTTAATTTTTATGCATGGGAACAAGGTATAGTCATGTACCATTCTTTTGCATATAGCTTTTCAATTTTGCCAGCACTATTTGTTGAAGAGACTTTCTTTTCTCCATTGTATGTTTTTGGCTCCTTTGTTAAAGATTATTTGTCCATATATATGTGGTTCTATTTCTGGGCTCTCAATTCTGTTTTATTGGCCTGTAAGTCTGTTTTTCTTCCAATACCATGCCATTTTGATTATCATGCCTCTGTAGTATATTTTAAGTCAGAGAGTGTGATACCTCTGGTTTCATTCTTTTTTCTCAGGATTGCTTTGGCTATTTGGGTCAAATTTTTTCTCTATTTCTTTAAAAAAATGACATTGGGCTTTTAATGGGGATCGAATTAAATTTGTATATTGCTTTGGGTAATAGGGCTATTTTAACTATGGTGATTCTTTTAATCCATAAACATAAATATTTTTCCATTTCATTTTGTCTTTTTCAATTGCCTCAGTAATGCTTTATAGTTTTAGTATATAGGTCCTTTACAGCCTTTGTTAAGGAACAAACCAATCATTAATAAGGAGATTTAAACAGTATTCAAAAATCTCCTAACAAGGAAAAGCTCTGGACCAAATGGCTCCACTGGTGAATTCTATCAAACATTTAAAGAAGAATTAACATCAATCTTAAGCTTTTCCAAAAAAAAAAAAAAAAGTAAATTGAAGAAGAAACCCTTCTAAACTCATTTTATAAAGCCAGCATTATTCTAATACCAGAGCCAAAGTCACTACAACAAAAGAAAACTACAGGTCACCATCCTTGATAATGAACATAAATGCAAAAATCTTCCACTAAATCTCACAAACTTAAAAAGATCATAATCCATGATCAAGTGGGATTTATACCTGAGATGTAAGGATAATTTAATATATGTAAGGATAATTCAATCAATATGATATATTACATTAACAGACTGAAAGATAGAAATCAAATGATCATATAAGTAGATGCAAAGAAAAACAATTTGACAAGATTCAATATTCTTTCATGATAATAACTCTCAACATACTAGGTTTAGAAGAAATGTACCTCAACATAATCAAGGTCATATGTAAAAAGCCCACAGTTAACATCATACTCGGCAGTGAAAAACTATATGATCCAACAATCCCACTTGTGGCTATTTATACAAAATTTTTGAAATAAGTATCATGAAAAGATGTTAACATTCTCATGTTCATTCCAGCATATTCACAATAGTCACTATATCCCCAATGATGGATGAGTGAACAAAGAAAATGTGGTATATACACACAATGAAATATTATTCAATCTAAATAAGGAGGAAATCCTGTAAAATGCGACAACATGGATGAATTTAGACATTATGATAAGTAAAATAATCTAGTTATGAAAAGATAAATACTACATGGTCTTACTTATATAAGATATGTTAATAGTCAGACTCATAGAAGAAGAGAATAGATTGGTGGTTACCAGGGGCTGGGTGTGAGGGAAATGGATAATTGTTGTTCAGTGGAAATAAAGTTTTGGTTATATAAAATGAATATGTTTTAGGAATCTGCTCTCTAGTATAGTGCCAATAATCACCAATACTGAACAGAACTCTATTGTACACTGAATAGTGATAAGATAGTAGGTCTCAAGTTAAGTGTTTTTCCACAGAACAAGGGGTGAGGATAGAAGGAAACTTTTGAAGGTGATGAACATCTTTATTATCTTGATTGTGGTGGTTTTCCAGATACATGTTTATGTTCATACTCATCAGATGTGCACATTAAATATGTGCAGCTTTTGTATATCAATTACACCCCAGTAAAGCTATTAAAAATAAAATAAAGTGCTTCTAAATATAAAAGAGAACAGAAATATACAGAATTAGGACTGATAAAAAAACAAAAAATAGATAAGACATGAAAATCATTCAAAGAAAATCTTAAATATAATCCATAGCAATAAAGTTCAAAACTGAGAGGAAATATATATTTTTGAGCAAAAAAAAAAAAAACAACTTTCAGAATTGATTCCAGATCAAATTACTGTAGAAAGAATTAGAAAGATTAATAATTTACCATAAAAATGACAACAGTATTATTGTCACAGCTGAGTTCTAACAATAAGTCTAATTTTGATGTTATTTATGGAATTCTAGACCACCCAAATATTAAAAGCTTCCAAATTCATTTTACAAAGCCATCATAACTTCTACTTAAAAATGAATAAAAGTGCAATTAAAGGAAAAATAGAGACCAATTTCATATAAATAAAAATGCAGAACATTCTATCAGCAAACACAATCCAGCAACATATCAAAGTAATAATACATTATAATCAATAAAATGTATGTCATAAATTCATGGATGTTTTAATATAATTAAGTCTATCAACATAATTCATTACATTAAAAATTAAAGAGTAAAAGTACATATCATGACAATGGGTGTTGAAAAATTAGTTGATAAAACTAAACACTTTAGTCTAATAAAATTCTAAATAATAAGAATAGAAGAGAAATACATAAATAAGATAAATTCTGCTTACAAAAAGCAATATCAAACATCATCTACCAAAAAATCATCCTAAAAGGTGCAGCACTAAAGCTATTGTCACTAAAATCAGAAACAAGGCAAGGATGACTGTTATTCACATAACTTGCAACAATGCTTTTAACAAGCAAAAAATCCAATTAAAAAATGGGGAGAGGATCTGTACAATACTTCTCTCATGAAGACATACAAACAACAAATATACATATGAATTCACCAGCTATTAGAGAAATGCAAATCAAAACTATAATAAGATACCACATCACACCTGTTAGATTGGCTATTATCAACAAGACGGGTAGTAGCAAGTGTTGGAGAGGTTGTAGAGAAAAAGAAACCCTCATTAACTGCTGGTGAGAATGTAATCTGGTATGGCCATTATGAAACACAGTATGGTTGTACCTCAAAAAATTAAGAATGGAACTATACCATATGACCCAGTAATCCCTTTTCTGGGTATCTACCCAAAAAACTTGAAAACATGGTATGCAAAGACACATGCACCCCCATGTTCACTGCAGCATTATTCATAGTAACCAAGACATGGAAACAACCAAAGTGTCCTTTGATAGAGAACTGGATAAAGGAGATGTGATACATATATACAATGGAATACTACTCAGCCATAAGAAATGAAGGTATAGTGCAATTTATGACAACATGGATGGACCTTGAGAACACTATACTGAGTGAAATAAGTAAATCAGAAAAAGCTAAGAACTATATGATTTTACACATAGGTGGGATATAAAACTGAGACTCATGGACTTAAATAAAAGTTAAGTGGACACTAGGGGGAGGGAGGTAAAGGGAGGGGAGTAAAGATGAACACATGGTGACAGAAAGTGATTTGACTCTGGATGATGGGCACACAACACAATCAACAGTTCAAATGTTATAGAGTTCTTCACCTGAAACCTATGTACTCTTATTGATCAATGTCACCCCATTAAATTTAATTTTTTAAAAAAGGTCTAGTAGAATAACACCAGGAAAGGGGAAGTGGTAATGTATTTGAAAAAAAGAGAGAAAATTTTTTTCTATATATAAGATTCTATATCTAGAAAACCCAAAGGTCCTACTTAAAACAAAAACAAAAACTACTAGATTAATACTGGAATTGTTTACCAAAAAATATTTTAAAATCCCTATAGTAATAATTTTCTCTATATCATAATAACCAACTAGAAATTGAGATAGGAAAAATTGCTTTCTCAATTGTATCAAAAAATGGAAAATATGTAGAATACATTTATTTTATAAAAGGGCTTATTATAATGAAAACTATAAAGTTTTAATGAAGGACATAAAAGTAAACAGAACTAAAAGATACACCATGGGAAGACATAAAGAGGTAATATCTTAAACAATTTATAAGTGCAATTCTTATATGAATATAATTTTCTATATTTAATTTAAATAAATAATCCAAAATTTCCAAAAGAATAAGTGTTTGAGATTAGTTGACAAATTATAAAAATGCATAGTGAGAGGAAACTTGACTAGCATTTTAAAGTCATTGTAATCAAAATAGTATTTTATCTGTATTTGATTAGACAAATATATTTATGAAGCAGGACTGATTTTCTAGGTACATATCTTATGTAGAACATACAGGAGTTTAACATAAGATAACATTCAATTCACTGGAGGAAAAAGATGATTATATTTAATTAATAGTGCTGATATCACTGGCTCTCCATACAGTTTTCTGTGTCAGTCTGGGTCTTTTTGGTCTCAAATTCATTCATTCACTGTCCTTCCGTTGCTGTGCTCTGACTAGCAGAGGCGGAGCCCTGCAAGTTGCATTTTCCGGTCTCCGTTGACAAACTGTCTGAGTTCCAGTCAGTGAAAGGCTATGGAGTGTCTCTGGGTACCAGGCAGAAAGGAAAAGACAAGCTGTTCTGTACCTCAGGTGACATCCTTAGCAGCAGCCGAGTCTTCTCATCTTCATTATAGCTTCAGCTCCTGTACATCAGGCTTTCTGGGGAATCCAGCTTCAAACAAGACAACATAGCAATAGACAATTTTTAAAAGACAATAAAATTGCTATTCTTTTGGGCTAGATTTCCAAAGACATGGATGGGTTCAGAGACAGGAATTCAAGTGCTGTCTTTGGGAGTGGAAAAGTCAGACAGGGAAGTTAAGGAGCCAATAAAAGGTCCATCATTAAGCAAATCACCATTGTTAGGAACTGGAGCTGAATGTTGATGGTCACTCTGGGAAACAGTGTAGATATGTACTTCAGAGTTATCGTGTTATCCTACTCAACACGGTAGAGAGCTCCCACCGCTCCCAGATGGAGGACTGCCCCTGAACATTTTGGCTTGTCATGTGTATGGGCAGAATAGATCCTAGCAGCCAAATAAAACCCTCTTGAAAAAAAAATGCTAGAAAAAGTTAAGAATGAGGAGATATGGCAAGACATTAATATTATTTTCTAGAACTATATACACAAGTATATGTTCAATTTAAAATAATAGATATTTTTTAACCTTGTAATATTGGCAATTACAAAAAAGAATAACAGATTCTTACTGCTGGTGGTTCACAGGGGAAATATTTTCTCACACTTGGTGGTTAAACAATCCGCTAATACCCATTAAAATTCAGAATATATATAAATACGCAGTTTAAGCAATCCCAATCCTTGAATCTACCTCGTAGAAATAAGTGCAAGAGTCTATAGGAAATCTTTTAAGTCAACATTGTAGAGTTTTCTTCTTTTAAGTAAATGACTGGCTTATTTCACTTAGCATAATAATTTCCAAATCCATCCATGCTGTCAAGAAAAAATAAGATTTTCTTCTTTTTTAGAGTTGAGTAGTATTCCATTGTGTAAATATACCAATGTTTTTTTTATCCACTCATTTACTTATGGGCACTCAGGCTGTTTTCAGATCTTGGCTATTATAAATAGCACTGCAATGAACATACAGGGGCATATATTCTTTTGGTTTAGTGTTTTGGGTTTCTTCGGGTATATTCTCAGAAGGGGGATTGCTGGGTCAAAAGGTAGTTCCATTTCTAATTATTTAGGGAAACTACATGCTAGTTTTCATGGTTGCTGCACCAATCTCCATTCCCACCAAAAATACATCTTTGCCAACACTTGGTCTTTGTGGATTTATTGATGATAGCCATTCTGACAGGAGTGAGGTGATACCTCATTGTGCATCTCTGATGATTAGTGACATTGAGAATATTTCTATATATCTATTGGCCATCCCAGTGTCTTCTTTAGAGAAGTGCTTATTCAGATTCTTTGCCCATTTTTTAATTGGGTTTTTTGTTCTCTTGGTGTTGAGTACAACCACAATTCATAGGATTTGTATCTATGTTTTCTTCTATGTAATTTAATGGTTCAGACCTTATATTTACATCTTTAATCTATTTTGAATTAAGTTTTGTACATGGGGACATACTATAATCTAGTTTCATTCTTTTATTGTGGCTTTCCAATTTTCCAAGCACCATGTATTGAAGAGGTTTCTTTTCTTCATTGTGTGTTTTTGGGTCCTTTGTCAAAAATTATTTGCCCATATGTATGTGGTTTTATTTCTGGGCTCTGAATTCTGTTCTATTGGTCTGTGTGTCTGCTTTTCTGCAATGCCATGCTGTTTTGATTATCATAACTCTGTAGTATAATTTTAAGGCAGGTAGTGTGATACATCTGAATTTGTTCCTTTTTCTCAGAATTGCTTTGACCAGTCAGGGTCTTTTGGGGTTCCATATGAATCTGATGATTTTTTACAATACTGGTTTGTAATGAACTCCTTTAGCCTTTTTCTTTTTTTTGTCTGGGAAATTCTTTATTTCTCCTTCAACTTTAAATGGTATCTTTGCTGGATAGAGTAGTCTTTACTGTAAGTTCTTATTTTTCATCACTTTGAATATTTCTAGTTAAACCCTTCTGGCCTGAAGTGTTTTTGTTGAGAAGTCAGAGGACAGTCTTATAAGTCTTATAGGTGCTCCTTTATAGGTAATTAATTGATTTCTTTTGCAGCCTTTAGAATTTTTTCTTTGTCTCTTAAATTTAGCATTTTAATATTTAATGGGACTATCTGGGCTTCTTGAACTTGTGTGACTTTTTCCTTCACAAGATTAGGGAAGTTTTCAGTTATGATTTCTTCAAACAAGTTCTCTATTCCTCACTTTATTTTCCTCCAGGAACCCCTGAAGTTTCACCTGAAGTTGTTGCAGAGGTCTCTTAAGAGTTTCCAGAGTCTTCTTGAGCTTCTTTTCTTTTTGCTGCTCTGCTTCCGTGTTTTCCTTTATCTTGTTCTCTAAATTGTTGATTCGATCCTCTGCTTCATCCAGCCTGCTGTTGATTCCTTCTAGTGCAGTCTTCATTTCAGATACTATATTTGTGATTTCTGACTGACTGGTTCTTTTTTATGCTGTCAATGTCTTCTTTTTTTTTTTTTTTTTTGGCAGAGACAGAGAGAGTCATAGAGAGGGACAAATAGGAACAGACCAACAGGAAGAGAGAGAGATGAGAAACATCAATTCTTTGTTGCAGTTCCTTAGTTGTTCATTGATTGATTTCTCAGCAGACCGAGTGACCCCTTGCTTGAGCCAGCAACCTTGGGCTCAAGCTGGTGAGCCTTGCTCAAACCAGATGAGCCCGCACTTAAGCTGGCAACCTTGGGGTCTCAAACCTGGGTCCTCCACATCCCAGTCCGATGCTCTATCCACTGTGCCACCACCTGGTCAGGCGTCAATGTCTTTTTATATATATATATTTTATTATTATTAATTCTAATGGGGTGACACCAATAAATCAGGGTACATATGTACAATGAAAACATCTCCAGGTTATCTTATCATTCAATTGTGTTGCATACCCATCACCAAAAGTCAAATTGTCCTCTGTCACCTTCAATCTGGTTTTCCCTGTGTCCCTCCCCTCCTCCCTATTCCACTCTTCCCTCCCTCCCCCCATCCCATAACCACCACACTCTTGTCCATGTCTCATATTCTCACTTTTATGTCCCACCTATGTATGAAATCATGCTGTTCTCAGTTTTTCTTTTTTTCTGATTTACTTATTTCACTCCGTATAATGTTATCAAGGTACATCCATTTTGTTATAAATGATCCGATGACATCGTTTCTTATGGCTGAGTAGTTTTCCATAGTATATATGTACCATAGCTTTTTAATCCACTCGTCTTCTGACGGACACTTGGGTTGGTTCCAGATCTTCGCTATTATGAACAATGCTGCCACGAACATGGGGGCGCATTTCTTCTATTCAAACAGTGCTATGGTGCTCTTAGGGTATATTCCTATAAGTGGGATAGCTGGGTCAAAAGGCAGTTCGATTTTTAATTTTCTGAGGAATCTCCAAAATGTTTTCCACAATGGCTGCACCAATCTGCATTCCCACCAGCAGTGGAGAAGGGTTCCCTTTTCTCCACATCCTTGCCAGCACTTATTCTGTGTTGTTTTGCTGATAAGTGCCATTCTGACTGGTGTGAGGTGATATCTCATTGTGGTTTTAATTTGCATTTCTCTAATGATTAGTGATGCTGAGCATTTTTTCATATGCCTATTGGCCATCGGTATGTCCTCTTTGGAGAAATTTCTATTCATTTCTTTTGCCCATTTTTTGATTGGGTTGTTTGTCTTCCTGGTGTTGAGTTTTATAAGTTCTTTATAAATTTTGGTTATTAACCCCTTATCAGATGTGCTGTCGAATATGTTCTCCCATTGTGTGGTTTGTCTTTTTATTCTGTTCCTATTGTCTTTAGCTATGCAAAAACTTTTTAGTTTGATATAGTCCCATTTGTTTATCTTGCCTTCTATTTCATTTGCCCGTGGAGATAAATCGGCAAATATACTGCTGTTACAGATGTCGGAGAGCTTGCTGCCAATGTTTTCTTCTAAGATGCTTATGGTTTCACAGCTTACATTTAAGTCTTTTATCCATTTTGAGTTGGTTTTTGTGCATGGTGTAAGTTGATGGTCTAGTTTCATTTTTTTGCAGGTAGATGTCCAATTTTCCCAACACCACTTGGTAAAGAGGCTGTCTTTACTCCATTGTATGTTCTTTCCTCCTTTGTCAAATATCAGTTGTCCATACAGCTGTGGGTTTATTTCTGGGTCCTCTGTTCTGTTCCATTGATCTATGTGCCTGTTCTTATGCCAGTACCAGGCTGTCTTGAGTATAATGGCCTTATAGTAAACCTTGATATCTGGAAGAGTGATACCTCCTGCTTTATTATTTCTTTTTAAGATTGCTGAGGCTATTCGTGTTCTTTTTTGGTTCCATATAAATTTTTGGAATATGTGTTCTATATCTTTGAAGAATGTCATTGGTATTTTGATTGGTATTGCATTGAATTTATAAATTGCTTTGGGTAATATAGACATTTTAATGATGTTTATTCTTCCTAGCCATGAGCACGGTATGTGCTTCCACTTGTTTGTATCTTCCTTGATTTCTTTTATCAATGTTCTATAATTTTCCGAGTACAAGTCCTTAACCTCCTTGGTTAAATTTACTCCTAGGTACTTTATTATTTTGGCTGCAATAGTGAAGGGGATTGTTTCCTTAATTTCTTTTGCTGATATTTCATTGTTGGTGTATAGAAATGCCTCTGATTTCTGAGTATTAATTTTATATCCTGCCACCTTGCTGAATTCATTTATAAGGTTCAGTAATTTTTTGACTGAGACTTTAGAGTTTTCAATATACAATATCATATCATCTGCAAATAGTGACAGTTTTACTTCTTTTCCAATTTGGGTGCCTTTTATTTCTTCTTCTTGTCTGATTGCTGTAGCTAGGACTTCTAAAACTATGTTGAATAAGAGTGGTGAAAGTGGGCAACCCTGCCTGGTTCCTGATCTTAAGGGGATTGCTTTTAATCTTTGTCCATTTAGTATGATGTTTGCTGTCAGTTTATCGTAGATGGCCTTTATCATGTTAAGGAATGATCCCTGTACTGCCACTTTACTGAGAGTTTTGAGCAGGAATGGGTGCTGGATTTTATCAAATGCCTTTTCTGCATCTATTGAAATTATCATGTGATTTTTGTCCTTCCTTTTGTTTATATGATGAATCACATTGATTGATTTGCGAATATTGAACCAGCCTTGCCTCTCCAGAATAAATCCCAGTTGATCGTGGTGTATGATTTTTTTCATATATTGCTGGATCCAGTTGGCTAATATTTTGTTGAGAATTTTAGCATCTAAATTCATCAGGGATATAGGCCTATAATTTTCTTTCTTTGTGTTGTCTTTGCCCGGTTTTGGGATCAGAATTATGCTCGCCTCATAAAAGGAGTTTGGAAATCTTTCTTCCTCTTGAATTTTTTGAAATAGCTTGAGGAGGATAGGAGTTAGTTCTTCTTTGAATTTTTGATAGAATTCACTTGTGAAGCCATCAGGCCCAGGACTTTTCTTTTTTGGGAGTTTTTTGATAACTGTTTCAATCTCAGTTGTTGTAATTGGTCTGTTTAGGTGTTCTGATTCTTCCAGATTGATTTTTGGAAGGTTATATGATTCAAGAAATTTGTCTATTTCACCAAGATTGTCTAATTTTTTGGCATAGAGTTCTTCATAGTATTTTCTTACAATGCTTTGTATTTCTGTTGTGTCAGTTGTTATTTCTCCACTGTCTTTTCTAATTTTATTTATTTGTGTCCTCTCTCTTTTTTTCCTGGTGAGTCTAGTTAAAGGTTCATCAATCTTGTTTACCTTTTCAAAGAACCAGCTTCTGGTTTCATTGATCCTCTGTATTGTTTCCTTAGCCTCTATGTCATTTATTTCTGCTCTGACCTTTATTATTTCCTTCCTTCTACTTGACTTGGGTTTTATTTGTTGTTGTTTTTCTAGTTCTTTTAGATGCTGCCCAGAACCAGCAGTCGGAACATGCTCGCCACAGTTTCGTGGGTTGGGTGGGGCTTTTGACGTGCTCTCAGCTGTAAGCTTTTGCCCGTCCGGAGCTTTAGCCCCACCCTCGAGGCCAGGGTCCTTCTGCGCAGGGTCGGAAACCAAGGTTTATTGGGGCAGGCGTGTTTGCTCGCTTCCGCTCAGCTGCGTACTTCCGCTCGTCCCAGACTCTACCCCGCCCCCGTGTTCGGAGCCCGCTCGTGCACGTGGGACGGCAAATCGCGGTTTCTCCGGCTGGGCGGGGATATTAGCGTGGGCTCCGCTGCGAGCTTCCACTTGTCTCGGGGTCTACCCCGTTCCCGTGCTCGGAGCCCGCTCGCGCACGTATACTGGCCAACCGTGGTTTCTCCGGCCCGGAGGGTGGGGGGTTGGTAGCGTCAGCTCAGCCGCGAGCCCCTGCCCGTCCCTGGTCCTAGCCCGGTCCCTGCGGTCAGGGCCGGCTTGCGCTGGGCCTGCCCGTTCCTGGCCTCCCGCTTTGTCCCCGTAAGTGGGATTAAAGGCGGGCCCGCAGCTTCCGGACCGCTTTCGCGCGTCCCCTCCGACCCTCTGGGCTAGACCGATCTCCCACCGGCTTGGCCTCTGCCCATGCCGACAGAACCGCCTTTCAGCGTCCTGTGCCCCAAACCCTTAAGCAGCCCTTAGCAGAGTAGGAAGGGACCTAATACTCCACGCTGTAGGCCTGGGAGCTCCCTCACTTGTTTCACAGCTCAAAACTGTCCAAACGCCTCTTCTAGGCTCTAGGACTGTAGGCTGGGGCTTGGTTCCTGGGACCCAGGTCCCTTTCTCTCCGCCAAACTTTCCTCCCGCCCCGCGGGTCTCTCCGGGCTGCCGTTTGCTCCGGGGAGCTGGGCAGCCCTCTTCGCGTTTTCGCTATTCCTACCAGTCTCAATGTGGCTTTTTCTGTGTTCCTTGGTTGAAGAGTCCACTTAGTTTAGTTCATAGTTGGTTTATCCAGATGGTGGTTCTTAAAATTGAGTTATAATCCACTTTGGTTCTGGGAGTTGGAAGTTGGTACGTCCACCTACTCCGTCGCCATCTTGCTTCTCCTCACGTCAATGTCTTTTTAATGCTTACTATCTCTTTAAGTTATCATTGTGCTCATCTGCTCTTACTCTAAGATCTTTGAGCATCTCAATAACCATTATTTTAAACTCAGCATCTGGTAGTTTGGCTGTTTCTGTTTAATTTAATTATTTTTCTGGGGATTTCTGTTGTTGATTCACTTGGAGCATAGTTCTTTGTCTGCTCATTTTGTGTATTAGATAGCTCTGCCTTACTCTCAAAGTTGTTGTGATGTCTTTATGAGGAAGGTGGGCTCAGTGGTACTAATCTTCAGGCCACCTGAGCTTCTTGCTTTAGGAATGTTTCTTGAGGTGTATATTTACCCTCTTGTATGTGAGTCTTGAATGCTATTGGCTCTTTTGTGAGTGGAGTTAACCATTCAGGCTTGCTGGCTCTAAGAGTCAACCTTGATCATATGTATTAGACACTGTGCAGTATCTGTCCTGTGGGGTGTAGTTATTCTCAGCAGGGTCTGATACCTGCTGGGTTCCCCTTTTGGGTATGCAGCATGTGTGGCTAGCTCAGTCTGTGGCTAGTTCAGTGTAGTGCTAGTGCAGTATGCAACCCACTACTGGTTGTGTTGGTTCTGGGTCCTCTTGAGTAGGGCTCTGGTATTTGTTGATGTCAGATGTTTTTTGTAATCCACTGTGGGCTACCTGTCTGGAGCTACCACTCTGTTTCCTCTTTGTGTCTGTGTTTTCTGTGTCTCAGTGTGTGTGAGAGGAGCTGTCCTGTGTATAAGGATCGACTTCTTCCTGCTCAGAGCTAAGAACAGCTCCATAAAATGGCTCAAGTTCCTTAAGATTTGCCTCCAATTTTCAGCTGCTCTACCTACTTTTGCAGCTACCTGGTTCCCTGAAATCTGCCTCCTGCTGCCTTTTCTGACTGCTTGTTAGCCTCAGCCCCTGAAAAACAAACTCTGATAGAGAGACTGGGGCTAGCCAGGCATCAGGAAATGTGGTAGGAGTGGCCTACCACATTTTCAGGACAGACCATTCCAGAGTCTTGGTCTGTCCTGAAATTTTTCTCAGACCTCAGTAGGGTGTAGTTACTAGGAGTCTGGTGGGTGTGGCCTCTTTAACCCAGAGATTTGGCCTGCCAACAGCCCAGACAGTTTCTACTGAATCTCCCATGAGGGGGAAGCACCAGTCATATTCTCAAAAAGTGAGGGGGAAGATCTCCAACCTCAACCCCAGACAACTGGGTCACTGTCACTCCCTGAGTCTTTTCAGTGCTCTTCTCCCTGGTCAAGGCTGCTTACTTCTCAGCAGAATCCAATTTTCATAGAGTGGGGCAAGAGTGATTCCCAAAGTTGGAGCTGTTGCTTTCCCTCAAGCTGATGACTCACAGAGGCGTGCTCCACCAAGAATGATGGAAACTGCAGCACTGTAAAATGACTCAGCACAGAGGTCCCAGTGACTGTTCCCCCACCATGTCTCTCCCCAGGGCTACCAATCTCACAATCTTCTTACATGACTCTAGTCTATTCAGTTCTCCCTTCACTAGAACCCAGGAAAAGTGGCTATAAGTGAGATTTTCTGTGCTGGCCATTTAAGAGGGTGCCTATATCTCTGAAAATGTCTGTCTCTTTCTGGTGGACAGAAACCTCATCTCGTTTCACCACCATATGCTATGTGGCACCTCTTTTCAACTCTGGTGCTCTAGGTGGGGATCCTGGCCAGAGGCTTAGGACCCATGTTTCTCAGGGCTAACCACCGCACAGTTAAGATGTTTCTCCAGAATGTCAGCTGCCACTCATGAGAGTGGGGGCAACCTTTTTGCATCTTCATTCTTCCTACCAATCTCAATGTGGCTTCTTCTGTGAATCCTTGGTTATAACATTCCTTTTCATTTAGTTTTATGTTGGTTTTTCAGGATGATTATTCTTAAATTTAGTTATAACTTCAGTTTGGTCCTGGGAGGAGGCAAGTTGAACATTTGTCTACTCTATTGCCATCTTGGATACCTTTTCAATCTCTTTTAATATTGCTTTGTAGTTTTCAGTCCATAGTTCCTTCACATCCTTTGTTAGGTTTATATTTAGGTGGCCCTGGACAGTTGGCTCAGTGATAGACTGCCGGCCCAGTATGTAGAAGTTATGGGTTCAATCCTTGGTCAGGGCACACAGGAGAAGTGACCATCTGTTTCTCCACCTTTTCCCCTCCCCTTCTCTCTCTCTCTCTCTCTCTCTCTCTCTCTCTCTCTCTCTGCCTCTCTCTTCCACTCCTGCAGCCATAGCTCAAATGAGCAAGTTGACCCCGGGCACTGAGGATGGCTTCATGGCCTCACTTCAGGTGCTAGAATAGCTCAGTTGCTGAGCAATGGAGCAGCAGGCCCAGATAGGCAGAACATTGGCCACAGACAGGGGTTGCCAGGTGGATCCCGATCAGGGTGCATGCAGGAGTCTGTCTTTCCACCTCCCTGCCTCTCACTTGCTAAAAACAAAACAAACAAACAAACAAAACTTTATATTTTGATATTTTATTTTTTGGGTTGCAATTACAATAACTATTGGTATTTTTATTTCTATCTCTGGTTTCATTTTTATATAGTAAAACAGTATATTTTTATATACTGATTTTGAATCCTGCACTTTTACTGTATTGGTTTATTGTTTCTAAAAGTTTTCTTGGTGGAGTCCTTGGGTTTTTCTACATACGCAATCATCTCATCAACAAAAAGTGATATCTTTACTTCTTTTCAAATTTGGATGCCTTTTATTTCTTTCTCTTGCTTGATTGTTCTAAGACTTCCAGTACTATGTTTAATAAGAATGAAGAGAGCGTTTTTGTTTTGTTCCTGATTTCAGAGGAAAAGCTTTCAGTTTTTCACCATTGAGTATGATATCTGTTGATGGTTTGTCATATATGGCCTTTATTATGTTGAGGTTCTTATATACTCATTTTATTGAGTATTTTAATCATAAATGGATGTTATATATTATCAACTGCTTTTTCTGCATCTATTGATATAATCATGATTTTTATTCTTTGTTTTGTTAATGTGGTCTATTACACTGATCAATTTGCATATGTTGAACCATTCTTGTGCCTCCGGAATAAACGCCACTTGATTCTAATGTATGATTTTTTAAATGTATTGTTGTACTTGATTCACTAGTATTTTGTTTAGGATTTTTGCATCTGCATTCATTGGATATATTGGTCTATAGTTTTCTTCTTAATGTGTTATCCTTGCCAGGTTCTGATGTCAGGGTTATGTTAGCCTTATAAATACTTGTAAAGAGGAAGTATTGCCTCTTTCTTTTTTTTAGAAAATTTGAGAAAAATAAGTATCAAATCTTCTTTGAATATTTGGTATAGTTCATTAGTGAAGGCATTTGGTCCTGGACTTTAATTTTTGGGAGGTTTTTGATGGTTGTTTCAATTTCCTCACTCTTTGTCAGTCTATTTCAGTGGTTCTTAACCTGGGTTCTATCGAACCCTAGGGGTTCGATGAGTCGGTCTCAGGGGTTTGGAGAAGCCTCTGCCACGGAGGCCAGAATAAAGTAATACTGTAATTTGTTGTGAGTTCATGCACTTTGTTGGTTTTGTTCTTTGAGCAAGGTGATGTTCATGCATGGCTCATTTTGTGCACCAGTAAAAAAACATATACCTATGTCTTGAATTTGGAGGAAAAAAATTATATTTTATTTATCATTAAAGAAGGGTTTGGTGAATGCGCATATGAAACTGGTGGGTTCGGTACCTCAAAAAAGGTTAAGAACCACTGGTCTTTTTAGATTTCCCAATTCTTCATGATTCAGTCTAGGAAAGCTATATATTTCAAGGAACTTATCCATTTCTTCTAGGTTACTGAATATGATGGCATATAGTTTTTCATAGTATTCTATTATGATCTTTTGTATATCTGTGACATCTGTGGTAATATCTCTTTAATTTCTAATTTTGTTTATTTAAATCTTTTTTCTTTTCTACTTTGTTTAGTCAGGGGTTTGTAATTTTATTAACTATTTTTCAAAGAACAAGTTCTTTGTTGTATTAATTTTTTTGTATAATCCTTTGGTTCTCTATTTTATTTATTTCTGCTTCACTTTTTATTATTTCTTTTATTCTGTTGAATTAGAGATGCTTTTGTTTATATTTTTCTAGTTCTTCAATATGTAATGCTAGGTTGTTTACTTGGGATGTTTTTTTTCTTGAGATAGGCCCATAAAAATAATACTTTCCCTTATTTTATTTTATTTTTTACAGGGACAGAGAGAGAGTCAGAGAGAGGGATAGATAGGGACAGACAGACAGAAATGAAGAGAGGTAAGAAGCATCAATCATTAGTTTTTCGTTGCTGTTGCAACACCTTAGTTGTTCATTGACTGCTTTCTCACATATGCCTTGACTATAGGCCTTCAGCAGACTGAGCAACCCCTTGCTGGAGCCAGCGACCTTGGGTCCAAGCTGGGGAGCCTTTGCTCAAGCCAGATGGGCCCACACTCAAACTGGTGAGCTTGGAGTCTTGAACCTGGGTCTTCTGCATCCCAGTCCGACGCTCTATCTACTGCACCACCGCCTGGTCAGGCAATACTTCCCTTTTATTAATACTGTTGTTGCATCCCAGAATTTTTAATACATCATATTGTCATTCTCATTTGTCTCTATATATCTTTTAATTTCCACTTTTACTTCTTCTCTGGCCCAATCACTTTTTAGTAGCATGTCATTTAATCTTGACATATTTGTTGGTTTCTTTACTTCCTTTTTTGCAGTTGATTTCTAATTTCAAAGCATTGTGGTCAGAGAATATGCTTGGTATAATTTCAATCTTCTTAAATTTGTTGAAGCTAGTTTTGTTATCCATCATATAGTCTATCCTTGAGAATGTTGTTCCATGTGCACTGGAGAAGAACGTATAATCTTATGTTCTGGGATGAGTATCTCTGTTAACTTCAATTATGTCCATTTGGTCTAATGCAGTGATGGGAAATCTTTTGAGCTTGGTGTGTCAAAATTCACCAAAAACTGAGCATAACTTGAGTGGTGTGTCACTTTGAGAAAAAAACATAATTTCACGATATTTATAGTTTAAATAACAAAAATGTTTTGATCTACAGACCTCTGGCACAGAGTGTCTACACTACAGCAAATGTTTTATCCTCGGCTACTGCACCTGGCCGTGCAGGAGCTGAGGATAAAACGTCTTTCTTGGCATGCGGCCCCATACTTCTCTGGTATGCGGCCGCATGTGGCCACGTGTCATCATAAATGGCTATGCATGTCAGTGCTGACACACGTGTCATAGATTCGCCATCACAGGTCTAATGTGTCATTTAAGCCTAATACTTCTTTATTGATTTTCTGTTTAGATAATCTATTTAGAACTAATCAATGGAGTATTAGATCCTCAACTATCATTGTGTTTTTGTCAGTTTCTCTCTTTAGTTCAGTTAGTAGTTGCTTTATATATTTTGGTGCTCCCTGACTGCGTGTATATGTATTAAGAAATGTTATGTCTTCTTGATGTAGTGTTTTCTTATTATAAAATGTCCATCTTTGTCTCTGGTTACCTTTATTATCTTGAAATCTATTTTGTCAGATATAAGTATAGCTATACCTGCTTTTCTGTAGATGTGATTTGCTTGGAGAATCATTATTCACCCTTTCACTTTGAGTTTAACTTTGTCTTTACAGTTTATAGAAGTCTGAATATAGCATATGATTGAGGTTTTCTTTTTCTCAATCCAATCTGCTACTCTGTGACTATTGGTGAGTTCATTCCATTTATATTTAGGGTAATTATTGATGTACGATTATTTCCTATAGCCATTTTATTTGTTTTCTGGTAGCTCTGTGCCTTCTTTTTGTTTTTCCTTTTTGTTTCTGTTTCTTGTTTTTGTTTGGTGGTATTCCATAGTGCTTTCCTCTGTTCTCTCTTTTATTTAAGCTGTGTGTCTCAGTTTGAGAGTTTTTTTGTATAAGGTTACCATTAGGTTTATGAAAAAGAGTTATGTATATATAGTAGTCCTTTTATTTTTGAATGCATCTTGTTTCCATCCTCCTTTGCAAATTCAGACCCTTACACTCTACTCTTTTCTGTTTTTGTTATAAAAAATTATCCCTCTTTATGCTGTGAGATGTTGGTGACCTTACTCAATAGTTTTGTGACCTTTTTTTTTTTTTTTTTTTTTTTTAGTAGAATAACCCCCTTAAGTATTACCTGCAATAAACATCTGGTGAGAAGTTTCCTCAGCTTCTGTATGTTTGGAAAAGTCTTTCTTTCTCCTTCATATCTAAAGAAAATTTTGCTTGGTAATTCCTCTCTTTGAATAGTTTAATATTTGGTTCCACTTTCTTCTAACTTAGAGAATTTCTGCTGAGAAGTTCAATGATAACTTAATGGCTTTCCTTTATAAGTTACTTTCTTCTTTTTTGACTGACTTGAAAATTCATTATTTGTTATTAATTTTTGATAGTTTTAATACAATGAGCCTTGGTGAAGATCTCTTTGGATTAAGGTAGGTAGGTGTTCTGTTTACTACTTGGATTCAAGAATTGAGCCCTTTCCATAGCTTTGGGAAGTTATCATCAAACAAATTTATTTATTTAAGTAGTCTTGACATTCCCTTCTACTTCTCTTCTTCTGATATGCTTATTATTCTCATGTTGCTCTCTCTAATGGAATCAGAGAGTTCTCACAGAGATTTCATCTTTTTAAGTTTATTTTTATTGACTTTAGAGAGGGGGGAAAGAAGGAGGAGAGAGAGAGGGAGGGAGAGAGGGGCAGGAACATTAATCTGTTCCTATATGTGTCCTGACCAGGGATCAAATTGGCAACATCTGTGCTTCAGGATAATGCTCTAACTAGCTGGGCTATCCAGTAAGTGCAGGATTTTATTTTTTCTTTTATGTTCAAGTCTCTTTCTTCTTTCCTCTGCATCATTTCTAAATGTCTATCTTCAATATTACTAGTCCTTCCTCCATCTGGTCCTCTCTATTTTTTATACTTTCTAGTTCATTCTTGATCTCCTTTATTGAGTTCATCATCTCCAGAATTTTGGTTAAGTTCTTTTTTAAACTTTATTTAAATCTCTTTGGTAAAAGTACTCATTTTGTTCATTGATTTGTTTTCTGAGCACATTAAGTTGCCTATCTATATTTTCTTGCATTTCACTGAGTATTTTCAGAGCTGCCATCTTGAATTCTCTATCATTTATATCATATATTTCCATGCCTTTAAGTATGCTTTCTGGAGATATTTCATTTTCTGACTATCTACCTTGGCTATTCATGGTACTTAATGTCTCTCTTCTCTGTCTGGCATCTTTTTATGAGTGGCACTTCTCTAGTAGATTAAGATGAAGAGGTTTTTCTTTGATTTTCCAGTAGGTGGCAATGAATCACAAGTTTGTTTGTTTTTTTTTAGCTCTGTGAAATACCTTTCCACCCCACAGCCAGATGCTGTCATCAGTGTAGCCTGGATACATGAGGGTGGGGTGAACTGGCAGAACAGACCAGCTTCTCGCTTTGCTCTCCTGGTAATGGCAACTTTAGACCTCTGTAGGGTACTCCCTGTGTCTGGTCAGAGTGCACCTTTTGCTCAAGAAAGAAAGCAATTCTATAGTAGCAGTTCTCGAGTTTGCAGAAAATGTGCTCTGCAACCCAACACCAAGGGTAAAGGGAGATGAGCTCTGGGAGGTTACAGATCAGCAGGATTCCATGGTTTTGTTTCTCTGCCAGGTATGCCAACTGACCAACAACCATGGTAGTACCCCTGGGCTGTGTTCTTCCCAGGTCTCTGGGCTTAGCTGCAGTTTTTACTACTTACTCCTGCAGGAATGCTCACTGAATCTTTTTGCTCCTCTGGGCTGAAGTGAGTGCCAGCCACCCAAACCAGTTTCCTTCCCTCTTGGTGCTGAGCTTTACCATGAGCTGCCAGCTTTGGGGCTGCATCTGTGGCTTAAAATGCAGCATGCCAGTTGAAAATCACTGTCCTAGACACTAATGGCTTTTCTTCTTGAAGACATAAATCTCTGCCTGATAGCTGAGTGTTTCACAGGCTGAGATCATCAGTGGAACATTTTTTTTTCTTACTTGTCACTTGGCTGCCCCTAGTGATTTATATAATTTCATAAAGTTGTAGTTTTCTTATCTATGAAACAGGGAGAGGAAGAGAAAAGAGTTTAATGTAAACTATATTCTAGAATATATGATGGGAAAGAAACCTCATGGGATTTTACTAATAAATTTTGCTATAATTAGTGTTAAAAAATGGAATATCATTGTAACAGTCTTAATAAATAAAATTACCATAAACCATTTTGTACTTACTTTTAAATATGTCTAGAATTTATTTGATTTTTACTCATTTCTACCTCATAGAGAGGCCTAGCCCAAATGGTCCCTTATCTGTAAAGTCTTCCCTAATCCCTAACTAGCTTGTGAGGTTCTTGAGCATAAGATCCATATCTCATTTATTCTTGGAAAGGTCCAAAGTTGTGACTGATTTGGAGAGACCCAGAAACTCATAACACAAAACAAATCATTAGGAATTTATTTCTGCAGTAATAATCACTTCTCTAATACATGCTGTGAAGTCAAGATGTCCTTAGCTACTGCAATTATTCAATTGGTTTTGCCTTAGCACTTTCTGAATACTATATAGTAGTTGACTGTCCTGACAGTGATCTCTTACTTACCAGGGAGTTAGAGATTTCATCTGCTTCCTAAATACTGTTTTTTATTTGATAGTGGCAGGACGTTAAGCAAGTCCAATAATCAAAGGTAGTGTGTGCTGAACCTATACGATATTTCCCAACATACTCAGAGAGCATTCCATCTGATGCTATGCAGCTATAATATTAATTTCAGATTTTTATTAAAATTTGACCATGTACCTGGTAAAAGTTCAGGTTAGGTAATGGTTGGCACATTCTATAAAAAGCATTCAGTAAATATTTCTAGTTTGAATAAACTTAATTCAACTCTTCCTTCTACTTACTTGGTAGGTGCATAAGTCAAATAAACAAACACAGACTGCTGCCAGGCAGACTGGGGCAAGTCCAAATGACATGCCATCTCAGTAATCCTTTAAAAAATATTGGGTCAGCACTGTTGGGTTGAAGAGTTACTTTTTTCTTTTAAATAAAAATATAAAATATTTTTTATCTATTCATTAAAAACTGCTACCCTAAAAGTGTCATAGAATGAATTCAAAGGCAATAAGTCATAATTCTTTTTCATAGTCTGGTGTCAATATTAATTATCTGGTCAAATGGCTCTTTGTAGCACTTACTATTACTGTTTTGTCGGTAATAGAATCAGTTAAAAAACACAGGAGGTATCTTACACACATTCAAATATACATATAACACAGAAAGGAAGAACTATTTCCTTTTAACTACCATATTTCAGAATTACAAGATTACCAGGTCTAGCCTGAGAAAGTTGGAAAGGAGAACTAACTTTTTATTGAATGCTACTGTATTTAAAAAGAAACATTTATTCTTTCATTTTCACCAGTCACTTGCATCACATTATAAATTTATGAACTAATAAATATTTTTTTATTTCCCACTAAATTATTTATAACACAGAAGACTCACTTCATCCAAGAAATTCAAACTAGAATTTTTCAAATTGTCCACACAAAGGATCACATGAATTGAAATTTATGAGTGCTGGAGGCTTTACAAGCTGGAGCCAGAACAAGTGAATTGAAGAATTCCTCAATTGCACTTTTATTTGAGGGTGTAAAACTGTCCCCATATCAAGAATGTGAGAATTTTATTTCCTTATGAAACAAAAAGAGCTGAGCAAACCAAAGTAGTCTTAGAAACTTTTGAAAGTCAGACACTAAAGATTCTGATCACCACTGTACAATCATGAGAGCTTGGTTTAATTCTTAATGAGTTCCATTATGGTGAAGAAGTAGCAGCGCCAATTTTTAAACTATCCAGAGTTTGTAGCTTGTTCAGATCATTCTGTGTGCACACAAGACAATAGGGACTCATCTATTAGAGCAAATTCGTTTCCAATGACTGTCAGCATTCCATATTCTACTAGACACCTTTGTGTTCCATCCAATGTCAACTACTCATGCCTCTCTTAAACTGCAGAAAATAGAAGCTTACATAAAATTGCCATTTTAGCACCTACAATTCCACTAATCCCTCATTTTAGTAGAAGCACAAATCTGATTTAGCCACAGTGCAAGTTATTAGGAGATAGTGGTGATTATGATACTTCTGTGCCCTGATAGCTACTCTCAGCTAAAAAATAATAATCCTGTAAGAAAATATGACTGCTCCCTTCCTTCACCTCTTAAATATTTGTTTTGCACACAGTGAATGATGTCAAATAACACATTGAAGAAAATCTCTTGACACTAAGATTGAGCTGAAGACCTGTGTGGCCTGAAACATTATCATTTCACCTCTCCTTCTGGGGTCTAATGAGAATGAGCTTTGGTGCAGTCTCCAGAGGGCCCTGCAAAATAGTAAATCCATGTCAAGAAGCCACTGTATGTATGAATTCATGCTGATTTTGTGGGACAGCTTGTTTCCATTTAGACAGGTTCAAACACCACAGAGCAGAATCACTTCTTGTAAGACTAAACACAGAACTTTAAAAAATTTTTATTTATTGATATCACAGAGAGAGGAGGGGTGTGGAGCAAGAAGTATCAACTCATAGTTGCTTCACTTTAGTTGTTCATTGATAGCCTGTCATATGTGCCTTGACAAGCCCAGAGTTCCAAATCGGCCACCTCAGCATTTCAGGTAGATGCTTTATCCACTCCACCACCACTGTTTTTTGGTTTTTTTTTTAACAGAATCCTACACATGGTATTCCCTTTATTACTTCTGTTTTCCCAGAATCATGAAACCTAATGACAGCAAACATTTCACCCTCTGTTCACCTTCACTTCTCCTTGCAGAAAAGAAGTACCATAACTAGGAAGCTAGCTGGTTCAAAATACATTTCTTCATTTTGCTTATGAAGCAGAATCACAAGGCTCCAACAACAGCCAATAACCAGCTTTCAGGATTAAAAAGTGTCACTTCATGGGAAAATATATCTACTCAATGGGTCTCACATTTCTGCCTATTGATGAATTAAACATTTTTAATATTTAATTCTTGGGAAATACAAATGGATTTAGAGGGAAATAAATTAATAGAAATGTGTTTAACTCTTCCTTATTTTTATTTTTTTCAGCATGTACTAGAGTTGGAGAAATCCCAAGGAAGAAAACTGGTTCCTTATTAAAATCTCTAATAACAATTATTATGATCATAATGGGATATCTCTTCCTTTAGAATTTATACACACCTGAACTCAGATAATGAAAGCAGAAGACAGAAATAAAAAAAAAAACCCTGCTGATTAATACTGTACACAGTAAGCTGAGGAAAAATTCCACAATATAAACTTTGGATTCACACAGACCCATGTTAAAATCCTGCTGGTTCTCCCCTTATTAGCAGCTTTGGCTAAATTATTTATCTTGGCAATGTCTCAATTTCCTCATTTTTAGAACAGTGGTTATAGTACATATATCTTGTAGGGTGACTGCTTAACTCAGGATAGAAAGCATCCATTCTCTGAATGTGGTCCCTCTTTATATGATGACCCTCTCCATCTTGACTGGGGCATTGGTGGCCATGCTTTGGACTGTGTGACTATTGCCTAAAATGGACACATGACCCACACAAAGGTCATCAGGGTTCATTTCTGAAAGTCATTGACATGGAGTAGCTGTCACTGAGTCTCTGTTTGTGGCTAAAACCAAAGAATGGTGGCAGGTACCCTGTGCAAGGAGAGGCAGAGACAGAAAGCACAGAGAAAAGAAACTAGGAGTCAGGTATAGAAATAATAATCAGTGCAGTTCAGAAACAGGAAGCAATGACTTAAGTGGCTATTTTGCTTTCCAATGGTTTCCCATTTCTTGGCTTAACTCACACATGAGGCCAAAGGGCTCTTGGGTGAGGTAGTGAATTTCTCTTTTTTATTTTTTTTAGATAGTTTAGAGTAGATTTCATGCTGTAGAAATAAAAATAAACATTCCCACTAGAAAAATAATAGTACCCATATTAGAGGGCAATTGAGAAAGCTTAATGATACAAATAAAATGATAGCTCAGTTACATTCAATAAATGGTAACTTTTGTTATTATGTCATTTTTTTCTTCGAATACACTTGCAATAAAGACAAAAATTAGAGATTTAAAGTATGTTCAGTTAATAGAGAATAAAAGTAAATTGATAGAAAAAGTAGTTGTTATGATTCATGCTAACATACTTACTTTCCTAGTAACCCAGATATGAAGTTTCTGTAATTTGTCTTTCTCAGTGGCACTGCTAATGGGCCACACAGTGTGTGTGTGTGTGTGTGTGTGAGAGAGAGAGAGAGAGAGAGAGAGAGAGAGAGAGAGAGAGATTCTGTGTATGTATATTTGTAGATAAAGATATTACATTTTCATCACTTACTGAAATCAAATGACTATTAAAATAATGGCAATTGAGGGATACTTCAGTTGTTTCCATGTCTTGGCCACGGTGAACAATGCTGCAATGTACATGGGAGTGCATGTGTTTTTGTGTACCAATGTTTTTGAGTTTTGGGGTAGATACCTAGTAGAGGGATTGCTGGGTCATATAGTAGTTCTATTCTTAATTTTTGAGGAATCACCATACTTTCTTCCATAATGGTTGTACTAATTTATATTCCCACCAGCAGTGAATGAGGGTTCCTTTTTCTCCACAGCCTCTCCAGTACTTGCTATTACCTGTCTTGTTGATAATTGCCTACCTAAATATTCAAATGATGGAGTGATGTTTGCCTGAAATTGATTATTGATCAATGTCATCTGTTAAAGTTAATTTTCTAACTAAAAAATAAGGGCAATTGAATATCATCTAATGAATATTACATTAGATTTCATTGCATGCTTATTCCATTTATACAATCACTAAATAAGCTGGGAATTTATGAACATTAGTTTCAACTAAAACTAAGTAGTTCACATCAACATCTAATACTCTAAGCTCAGGAGGTCTAGACAGTGGCAATTCTAGAAAAATAATTGGTCTTATCTCTTATTGCAAGGGTCCAAAGGCAAGGGTTTTCACATCTTTTCAGTCACCAGATTTATGTTGTCCCTCTATTCTCATCCATCATCTGTGTTTCAAACCAGCCATCTCTTTCCTGTAATATTTGCTAAATATAAATGATAACAACTAACTACAATTCCTAATGTTCTGTTTTTTAAGTTCTTGCCTTAGACCTAGAGTTTCAGTAAGCACTTTGTCTTTCTTTCTTTCTTTCTTTCTTTCTTTCTTTCTTTCTTTCTTTCTTTCTTTCTTCTTTCTTTCTTTCTTTCTGTTTCTTTCTCTTTCTTTCTTCTTTCTTTCTTTCTGTTTCTCTTTCTTTCTTTCTTCTTTCTTTCTTTCTTTCTCTCTTTCTTTCTCTTTATAAGTGAGAAGAACGGAAACAGAGAGACAGACTCCCACATTCGCCCTGACCGTGATCCATCTAGCAGCCCTTGTCTGGAACTGATGCTCAAATTAACCAAACTATCCTTAGCTTCCAGGGCTGATGCTCAGACCAACTGAGCCACTGGCTGTGGGAGAGAAATGGGGAGAGGGAGAGGAAGAGAAGCAGATGGTCACTTCTTATATGTGCCCTGACTGGGGATTGAACCAGGGACGTCTGCATGCCGAGCTGATGCTCTAAGACACTCTATCCACTCAGAAAACTGGCCAGGGCTTAATCTGCTTTCTAAGTTGCTCTAATGACAGCTGGGCCAAATGTTTGGTGCAGCCTACCAAGCTTTTCCAGTCTTTTAGGCCACTGTACCTGCCTCACTTGGCCACAAAATAACCAAAAATAGAAAAGAGAGAAAGCAAAATATTTAGTCTTGATGATTATATCTAGAAAAAAAACTTGGGCTTCATCACTAATACAAAAATTGACTGGAAGTAAAAAGTCAGAGGCTTCTTAAGTTTTTGAAGAAATCATATTGCCAGATAAGTCATGAACCTAGAATAAAAGAAACGCTTTGACTGTTCACTCCTTAAAACATTCTTTAGTCTCTCAAATTTACAAAAGTAGGAATTGGACCATATAAACAATGTATATTCCCCAAAGAGGGATACATGCACACATACACATGCACATCACATACATACACAAACACACATGCAATATATAATCATGGAAGGAAACTGGACAAGAAAAAATCTCCTAACGATTATGTTAGGGGTCATTAACAGGGACTTCTCCAATACGGTGCATTGAGACTAAACATAAAATTTATATCTTTCAAAGAAAAAGACCTCACTCTGCCTCCCCAGTCCCCTTAGGATTCCATCATATAGTAGAACAGTGACTGATCTATATGTCTCATTCTTCTCATTTCTCTTATAGATAACATATTATAGTTATCCTGACCATGAGGGCAAGGGGTGCAGATAACTAGCTGTTTAATTCATAGATCTCCAAAGTTACAAGAGCCACATCTGGGCTTTGTGGAGAAGACTATTCAACACCTAGAGACTATGATCTTAAAAGTTTATTCAAGAACTGGATGGTATGTTGGGTTGTCTTTTTTGGGAAAAGAGTAAGTGTATATTCTACATGTGGAGAAAAAGTGTGCAAAAATAATATCTGATTTCAAGAGATTTCTAGCTGATGACCCAAACATGGTCTTATTCTTTCCTACACACACAGATGACATTTATTCCCCTTTTGTGTAATCGGTATGGTCATGTGACTCTGCCAGTGACATGTAAGTAAAAGTGTTGGGCACCATATTCAGATCTGGCCCATAAAAAGCACTCAGATCTGTTCTCCTCCATGTTCCCTTTCTGTTGGATGAATGTGGATGTGGTGATTTAGAAATCATGTGATGAAGATAGCACAACACAAAAAGCAAAGAGGATCTTAGAATTTCTGCTTGGTAGTGAGTTGCCTTACCCTACATCACATAACCAATGTTTTCAATTCATCTAACTTTTGATACAATTTCTGATCAAAGTGATTGTGCTGCATATCAGAAACTTCCCCAAATGCAAATAGCAAGAGAGTAAGTATATTCTACTTAACTAGTCTATTAAATTAAATACCTGAAGAAATTTATTAGGCAAATACTCTTTTAGAATTTATATCAGTGAAGGCACAAAAATATGTATAGCATACCCTTATAATTATGGAACATAAATACTAAAATATCAATAATAGGTATAGAGTTCTAAGGAAATGACCAATAATCAACTAAATGGATCTTTATAGCTCTTCAAAGATTTAAGCATAAAGCACAATTATTGAAATATCTTAACATTAGATTTATACTTTAAAAGCATGCACAAATACATTAAATTTGCCATTTTCAGATATTAATATATTAAACCCCATTTTAATATACCCTGGAAACCACTTACTTTATTTTGAAAAAGAACAACTCAAGTATAGATTTCTAAAACATATGGGAAACTGTTGTTATAGAGTCTATTACACTGCAAGAAAAATAATGTAGGAGAAATTCAGGTACCTACTAAAATTCTTCCATTTGAAAATAAAAACTAGAAGACAATCATTATATACCACAAGAGAAAAATGTGTAAGACATTTTATAGTACATTATCTTGATTAATTGCAATATAAATATAATTGCAGAGAAGTCACTTTAAATATATAATATAGACTTTATTTCATTAGAAGTACATTTGCATAGTATTAACTTTTAGGATCTCATTGACACATCTATGTTTCATGTTTAAAAAATAATACAAAAGGAAAGTATGTGAGATGATGTAAATCAGTAATGGGCAATCTTTTGAGTTTGGTGTGTCAAAATTCATCAAAAAACCAAGCATAGGGAAGGAGCAAGATGGCGACGGAGTAGGCGGACGTACCAACTTCCAACTCCCAGAACCAAAGTGGATTACAACGCAATTTTAAGAACCATCACCTGGATAAACCAACTTTGAACAAAACTAAGTGGACTCTTCAACCAAGGAACACAGAAGAAGCCACATTGAGACTGGTAGGAATAGCGAAAACGCGAAAAGGGCTGCCCAGCTCCCCGGAGCAAACGGCAGCCCGGAGAGACCCGTGTGGCGGGAGGAAAGTTTGGCAGAGAGGGAGGGACCTGGGTCCCAGGAACCAAGCCCCAGCCTGCAGTCCTAGGGCCTGGAAGAGGCGTTTGGACAGTATTGAGCTGTGAAACAAGTGAGGGAGCTCCCAGGCCTACAGTGTGGAGTATTAGGTCCCTTCCTACTCTGCTGAGGGCTGCTTAAGGTTTTGGGGCGGCAGGACGCTGAAACGCGGTTCTGTCGGCGTAGGCGGAGGCCAAGCCGGTGGGAGATCGGTCTAGCCCAGAGGGTAGGAGGGGAAGCGCGAGAGCGGTCCGGAAGCTGCGGGCCCGCCTTTAATCCCACTTACGGGGACAAAGCGGGAGGCCAGGAACAGGCAGGCCCTGCGCAAGCTGACCCTGACCGTGGGGACCGGGCTAGGACCAGGGACGGGCAGGGGCTCGCGGCTGAGCTGACACTACCAGTCCCCTCGCCCCCGGCAGGAGAAACCGCGGTTGGCCAGTATACGTGCGCGAGCGGGCTCCGAGCATGAGAACGGGGTGGACCCCGAGACGGGTGGAGGCTCGCAGCTGAGCCCACGCTATTATCCCCATCCAGCCGGAGAAAACGCGAATAGCATTCATACGTGCACGAGCGGGCTCCGAACACGGGGGCGGGGTAGAGTCCGGGACGAGCGGAAGTACGCAGCTCGGCGGAAGCCAGCAAACACGCCCGCCCCAATAAACCTTGGTTTCCGACCCTGCGCAAAGGGCCCTGGCCTCGAGGGCGGGGCTAAAGCTCCGGACGGGCAAAGGCTTACAGCTGAGAGCACGTCAAAAGCCCCGCCTAACCCGTGGAACTGTAGCGAGCAGGCTCCGACTGCTGGTTCTGGGCGGAAGTCCGGAAATAGGCTGGGTCCGCAGCTGAGGAAAGGTGCTCGCCTCTACCCTTGGTGCTGATCTTGTGGCTTCAGTGACAGCCCCTCCCACGGAGGAGAGGCAGAAATCACAGCAAAAGCCACAGTGGGCCCACGCTGGCAACGCTCATACCCAAACACCCTAGGCACCGGCAGAGGGGGTGGGGGACCTGCAGATAGACCACACCTAGAGAACACAAGGCAACACCTACTGGACTCCAGTGGCCACAACTTGCTTATACACAGAAAAAATGGGCAGGCAGAGGAATGCAAACCAAATGAATCAAGAGAAATCCCCAGAGAAGGACCTGAATGAACCAGATATAACCAAATTACCGGAAGCAGAATTTAGAATAATGATAGTTAGGATGTTCAAAGAAATTAGAGCAACAATGGATAGTCATTATGAACACCTAAATAAAGAGATAACAAGTATAAAAAATGAAATTGAAATAATAAAAAAGAATCAGACAGAAATGACAAATACAGTATCAGAACTGAAGACCACAATGGAAGGAGTTAAAAGCAGGATGGATGATGCTGAGGATCGAATAAGCGAGTTAGAGGACACAATAAACAAAGGCACAGAAGCAGAGAAGAAAAAGGAAAAGAGACTTAAAAAATGTGAGGAAACTCTAAGGGAGCTTTGTGACAACATGAAGAGAAACAACATTCGCATCATAGGGGTGCCTGAAGAAGAGGAGAGAGGACAGGAAATGGAAACTTTGTTCAATCAAATCATAGCAGAAAACTTTCCTAAATTAAGGCTGGGAAACACTCCACACATTCAAGAAGCACACAGAACTCCATTAAAGAGAAACCCAAAAAGATCTACACCAAGACACATCATAGTTAAAATACCAAAGCTAATGGATAAAGAAAAAATTTTAAAAGCTGCTAGAGAAAAAAAGGCTATCACCTACAAAGGAGCCCCCATAAGGATGACATCAGACTTCTCAACAGAAACACTTGAGGCCAGAAGGGAATGGCAAGAAACAATCAAAGTAATGCAGAACAAGAACCTACAACCAAGACTACTTTATCCAGCAAGGCTAACATTTAAAATTGAAGGAGAAATAAAGAGCTTCCCAGAAAAAGAAAGCCTCAAGGAATTCATAAAAACCAAACCAATTCTGCAAGAGATACTAAGGGGCCTCTTGTGAACAGTTTAAAGGGAGGAATGAATAGAGCAAAAGAAGAATACAGCTTTAAAGAATAAAATGGCAATAAACAACTACATATCAATAATAACCTTAAATGTAAATGGATTAAATGATCCAATCAAAAGACATAGGGTAGCTGCATGGATAAAGAAACAGGACCCATACATATGCTGTCTACAAGAGACACACCTTAAAACAAAAGATGCTCATAGACTGAAGGTAAAAGGATGGAAAAAAATATTTCATGCAAATGGAAATGAAAAAAAAGCAGGGGTAGCAATACTTATATCAGACAAAATGGACTTTAAAACAAAGGCTGTAGTAAGAGATAAAGGAGGACACCACATAATGATAAAGGGAACAATTCAACAGGAAGATATAACTATTGTAAATATCTATGCACCAAATATAGGAGCCCCGACATACATAAAGCAAACTTTGATGGATATAAAGGGCGAGATTAACAGCAATACTATCATAGTAGGGGATTTCAATACCCCTCTAACAACACTGGATAGATCCTCAAGAAAGAAAATTAATAAAGAAACAGCAGACTTAAAGGATACACTAGATCAACTTGATTTAATAGATATCTTCAGAACTTTTCACCCTAAAGCAGTAGAATATACATTCTTCTCAAGCGCTCATGGTACGTTTTCTAGGATAGACCACATGTTAGGACACAAAAATGGTCTCAATAAATTTAAGAAGATTGAAATCATATCAAGCATTTTCTCTGATCACAATGCCATGAAACTAGAAATTAACCACAAAAGAAAAACTGAAAAATACTCAAACACTTGGAAACTAAATAGCATGTTATTAAATAATGAATGGATTAACAATGAGATCAAAGAAGAAATAAAAAAGTTTCTAGAAACAAATGATAATGAGCATACATCAACTCAAAATTTATGGGACACAGCAAAAGCAGTTCTGAGAGGGAAGTTTATTGCACTACAGGCATATCATAAGAAGCTAGAAAAAGCTCAAATAAGCAACCTGACCCTGCATCTAAAAGAACTAGAAAAACAACAACAAATAAAACCCAAGACAAGTAGAAGGAAGGAAATAATAAAGGTCAGAGCAGAAATAAATGACATAGAGGCTAAGGAAACAATATAGAGGATCAATGAAACCAGAAGCTGGTTCTTTGAAAAGGTAAACAAGATTGATGAACCTTTAACTAGACTCACCAAGAAAAAAAGAGAGAGGACTCAAATAAATAAAATTAGAAAGGACAGTGGAGAAATAACAACTGACACAACAGAAATACAAAGCATTGTAAGAAAATACTATGAAGAACTATATGCCAAAAAATTAGACAATCTTGGTGAAATGGACAAATTTCTTGAATCATATAACCTTCCAAAAATCAATCTGGAAGAATCAGAACACCTAAACAGACCAATTACAACAAATGAGATAGAAACAGTTATCAAAAAACTCCCAAAAAAGAAAAGTCCTTGGCCTGATGGCTTCACAAGTGAATTCTATCAAAAATTCAAAGAAGAACTAATTCCTATTCTCCTCAAGCTATTTCAAAAAATTCAAGAGGAAGGAAGACTTCCAAACTCCTTTTATGAGGCGAGCATAATTCTGATCCCAAAACCGGGCAAAGACAACACAAAGAAAGAAAATTATAGGCCTATATCCCTGATGAATTTAGACGCTAAAATTCTCAACAAAATATTAGCCAACCGGATCCAGCAATATATGAAAAAAATCATACACCACGATCAAGTGGGATTTATTCTGGAGAGGCAAGGCTGGTTCAATATTCGCAAATCAATCAATGTGATTCACCATATAAACAAAAGGAAGGACAAAAATCACATGATAATTTCAATAGATGCAGAAAAGGCATTTGATAAAATCCAGCAACCATTCATGCTCAAAACTCTCAGTAAAGTGGGAATACAGGGATCATTTCTTAACATGATAAAGGCCATCTACGATAAACCGACAGCAAACATCATACTAAATGGACAAAGATTAAAAGCAATCCCCTTAAGATCAGGAACCAGGCAGGGTTGCCCACTTTCACCACTCTTATTCAACATAGTTCTGGAAGTCCTAGCTACAGCAATCAGACAAGAAGAAGAAATAAAAGGCATACAAATTGGAAAAGAAGAAGTAAAACTGTCATTATTTGCAGATGATATGATATTGTATATTGAAAACCCTAAAGTCTCAGTCAAAAGACTACTGGACCTTATAAATGAATTCAGCAAGGTGGCAGGATATAAAATTAATACTCAGAAATCAGAGGCATTTCTATACACCAACAATGAAATATCAGCAAAAGAAATTAAGGAAACAATCCCCTTCACTATTGCAGCCAAAAAAATAAAGTACCTAGGAGTAAATTTAACCAAGGAGGTTAAGGACTTGTACTCGGAAAATTATAGAACATTGATAAAAGAAATCAAGGAAGATACAAACAAGTGGAAGCATATACCGTGCTCATGGCTAGGAAGAATAAACATCATTAAAATGTCTATATTACCTAAAGCAATTTATAAATTCAATGCAATACCAATTAAAATACCAATGACATACTTCAAAGATATAGAACACATATTCCAAAAATTTATATGGAACCAAAAAAGAACACGAATAGCCTCAGCAATCTTAAAAAGAAAAAATAAAGCAGGAGGTATCACGCTTCCTGATATCAAGGTTTACTATAAGGCCATTATACTCAAGACAGCCTGGTACTGGCATAAGAACAGGCACATAGATCAATGGAACAGAACAGAGAACCCAGAAATAAACCCACAGCTTTATGGACAACTGATATTTGACAAAGGAGGAAAGAACATACAATGGAGTAAAGACAGCCTCTTTAACAAATGGTGTTGGGAAAATTGGACATCTACCTGCAAAAAAATGAAACTAGACCATCAACTTACACCATTCACAAAAACAAACTCAAAATGGATAAAAGACTTAAATGTAAGCCGTGAAACCATAAGCATCTTAGAAGAAAACATAGGCAGCAAGCTCTCCGACATCTGTAGCAGCGGTATATTTGCCGATTTATCTTCATGGGCAACTGAAATAAAAGACAAGATAAACAAATGGGACTATATCAAACTAAAAAGTTTTTGCACAGCTAAAGACAATAGGAACAGAATAAGAAGACAAACCACACAATGGGAGAACATATTCGACAGCACATCTGATAAGGGGTTAATAACTAAAATTTATAAAGAACTTATAAAACTCAACACCAGGAAGACAAACAACCCAATCAAAAAATGGGCAAAAGAAATGAATAGAAATTTCTCCAAAGAGGACATACAGATGGCCAATAGGCATATGAAAAAATGCTCAACATCACTAATCATTAGAGAAATGCAAATTAAAACCACAATGAGATATCACCTCACACCAGTCAGAATGGCACTTATCAGCAAAACAACACAGAATAAGTGCTGGCGAGGATGTGGAGAAAAGGGAACCCTTCTGCACTGCTGGTGGGAATGCAGACTGGTGCAGCCACTGTGGAAAACAGTTTGGAGATTCCTCAGAAAATTAAAAATTGAACTGCCTTTTGACCCAGCTATCCCACTTTTAGGAATATACCCTAAGAACACCATAGCACTGTTCGAAAAGAAGAAATGCGCCCCCATGTTCGTGGCAGCATTGTTCACAATAGCGAAGATCTGGAAACAGCCCAAGTGTCCGTCAGAAGACGAGTGGATTAAAAAGCTATGGTACATATATACTATGGAATACTACTCAGCCATAAGAAACGATGACATCGGATCATTTATAACAAAATGGATGTACCTTGATAACATTATACGGAGTGAAATAAGTAAATCAGAAAAAAAGAAAAACTGAGAACAGCACGATTACATACATAGGTGGGACATGAAAGTGAGGGTATGAGACATGGACAAGAGAGTGTTGGTTATGGGATGGGGGGAGGGAGGGAAAAGTGGGATAGGGAGGAGGGGAGGGACACAGAGAAAACCAGATTGAAGGTGACAGAGGACAATTTGACTTTTGGTGATGGGTATGCAACACAATTGAATGATAAGATAACCTGGAGATGTTTTCATTGTACATATGTACCCTGATTTATTGGTGTCACCTCATTAGAATTAATAATAATAAAATATATATTAAAATTAAAAAAAACAAACAAACAAACAAACAAAAAAAAACATAAAAGTAAAAAAAAAAAAAAAAAAAAAAAAAACAAGCATAACTCAGGCGGTGTGTTACTTTGAGAAAACGGCCTAACCAGAAGTCCCAGAACTAGACGCTCTGTGCAGGAGTTCTGTTGTTTGGCCTACAGACCTCTGCCACAGAGTGTCTACACTACAGCAAATGTTTTATCCTCGGCTCCTGCACCTAGCCATGCAGGAGCCGAGGATGAAATGTCCTTCTCGGCATGTGGCACCATACTTCTCTGGTATGTGGCCACGTGTCATCAAAAATGGCTACGTGTGTCAGTGCTGATACACGTGTCATAGGTTCGCCATCACAGATGTTGTTGTTGATGATGGTGATGATAGCAATGGCTATATGTATTAAATCTATATATTTACTACTGAGCTCACCAGTTTGCATAGATCATTTAATCTTCCCCAAAGCCTTATGAGTCGGTACTGCTAATGAGTGCCCAACTCCAGGGGGTGCCACTCAAATACTGATGTATGTAAATGGTGCCTCTTGGAGTTGTGCAATGCAAAAGTAAAACCTATATCAGAGGATCTCTTTGCCTGAGTAGTAGGCTTTAAATTAATTCATTTTGAAAAGACGAGTAACACTTGTAAAGCTAATAAGTATTAAAGTAATGAAACTAAGTTTGGCAAGAGCTGACTGCCACAGGTCAGGCAACTACTTCCAAAGTTTTTAAGGCCACTTGAAGAAATAATTAACTATCAAAAATTATTTGAAGTGCTACTTTGCTTCTATAATGTCCTCTTTATTGGTTTGCATGTTTGTTCTTATCCTGGACAATCTACTCTCCACTGGTTTGTTGATTTTTTGGAATAAAGTGAAGACTGTTAGTAATGAAGACAATAAGCCACTCAAAGGATGCAATCCTGAGACCACCTCTTGGACCTGGCAGATTGATATCCAGAAGGAGGGAGTCATGCTCATAAATTCAGTGGATCTGATACAGAGTGAAAACATTGAAACTTAAAGAATATGACAGATTGAAGCTGTGAGACCTTAGATATATGGAAAATAAAATTAAAATATCACTGCCTCCTCAGGAATTCACCTTCTATGAAGTGTCTGAAGCAAGATAGATGTTCTCTGTTCAGTGTCAGCAATGCCGCTTCATAATGCTCATTATTAAACAGTCCTATGTCTCAGAAAATGACAAGCCATACCTCCATGAGTCTAATATTATACATATACTTTGAATGTATATCTACTGAGAAACTTGAATTACAAGTCAAATTTGTCACTTGAGATGGAACTAAGTGGAGGCTGGTTGGGCTTTGTGTCTTGTCTGGCCACAGTGCCGATGTTGATTGATCACAATGTGCAAATAGGTGTGTGGCTCAATACAGAAAATTTAATGGAGTCAGAAAGTCTAAACTCATTGGTTCATGGAGAGAAAAGGAACACATCTTTAGAATACAAGCCAGAGGACCCTTCAAAGTTTCAAGGAAATACTCAAAGCATGCTTAGTGTTCTGCTTCTAGGGGAGTGAAAGATGAGGGAACCATAAAACCTTCCAGTCATTAGTCATCACCCTTAGAAAGCCCATGATAAGATGAATGTCTTTAACATTTTCTTAATGCTACAGAAGTCAGACTTCTGAAGACCCAAGGGTTTGGTTTCATTTATCGAATAGTATTGTGGAAGAGGAAACCTGCTGACTCCCACCTCTTACTCAGTTTAATAATTTGCATCCAGAGGCTATGTAGGGTATTAAAAAGCTGGCTCAGAATGAATTATAATAAGAATTTTGTGTACAGTTTTCAGACTGCAGGTATTGACAACTCAAAATAGCACTCTCTGGTTAACCACAAATATGCTCAACAGAGAAAATGAGAATATATTTTTCTCTGAAAGAAAAACAAGACCTAAGTACAATCGGTTCCTCATCTAGAGTGGGGAGACAATCTAGCATATTAAGAAGAAAATTTGTTTCCTGAAATCCATTATTAATTATGCTGTGCTTATGTAAGAGAATTACCTTATTCTTAGAAAATACATGCTGCTTTAGGGTAAAGGATCATGATAGCTTCACTTTACCTTCAAATAAACAGTTGATTCTATGTATAGGTGTATATGAAGTACTTATACTATTCTTGCTAATTTTCTATAAGTTTGAAATATTTAAAAATAAAAAGTTTAAAAATGTAGGTTCTCCAGTCTTCTACTAATCAGCTGTATGATAATCTAGTTCAAGGTTGTGTTTTGAAACCTTAATATTCTCATCTATAAAATGTGAAAAACATTGGTGACAACCTCAAAAAATTCAATGGAATAATTGATAACTCAAAAAAATCAGTAGTAGTTTAACACAAATCTTAGAGATTATTTTCTACTTATGCTTCATTACACATTTTGGTTTTGACCAATTAGAAGTAGCTTAATACCTACATGAGATCCACTATAATAACAAAAAATTCTGGTCTTTTCTTTATTAAATGACAATCAGTGCTCAAGGATATTCATTTTTTGTAAATGCAAACATTATATAGCAGGCTATTATTGAAATGCTCAGTTTAACTACAGAACAACTATACACATCCAAAGATATTTATTAAATAAAGCTGAATGAATTGGGAATTTATGAGATGTTAAAATTTATGTAGAAACTGAGGAAGTTTTAGAAGTTTCTTAAAAAACAAACAAACAGAAAAGACAGACCAAAAAACAAATAATGTTTCCTTAAGTTTTCCTAGATGTAGTAAAAATGTTAATTGTTTTTGGCATTTATATACAGTGAAGCCATTTACTGTTATCACTCTCATGGTGGTGGGAGAAATATTTTATCAAAGTAAGTACTAACACCTCCTCTTGGGTGAGCAGATCAGTATTATAATTAAACCAAATACTATTTTTCACACAATGAACTGTTTTCTGGATCCTCTTGGGAGCTATAAGCACTGTAGCAACTTCAGTCTAACTTTAATTCTACATAAAAATGTTGTCACAAACTGACAGTACTTAAATATGTTAAAACAATGAAAATGACAGGTTGTCCTGACATATTAATCTATGAAGACATTCTGTGAGCAGGTACATCTATCCACATTTCTTAACAAAGGAAAGACATTAAGTATATGCACAGCCTTCAAAGCAAGCTGGAGTTAGAGCAGTGTGGGGAGTCTTAGAACTGACCATACAGCCTTCGAATTATGCACTTTTTCTAGAGAGCTGCACATTCAGAAAACAAAAGCCATTCACTCTAGAGACAAAAAGCATTAAAAATTTAAGCAATTATCATAATCATTATATTCCAATGAGACCAGGTACCACTGTTCTCTTAAATTTCAGAGTGGTGGAAATATCTTAACTTTGGCTAAGAGTTTTTAGAACCCTAACTTTAAACTTTTGACTAAATTATATGGCACAGCCCCACTGAATCCTGTTTATGAAATCCTAATTTCAAATAATCTGAGTGGTCATGTAAATTACTATTCAAACTGGACACTTCTGAGAATGAAAAGGGATAAAGTAGATTGTCTGGGCAATCCAGGACATATTATTACTAGTAATCAACTTCTAATAAGCTACTGCTTTTTTTTTTTTTTAATTTTTCTGAAGTGAGAAGTGGGGAGGCAGAGAGGCAGACTCCCACATATGCCTGGCCAGGATCTACCCAGCAAGCCTACCAGGGGTAGATTCTCTGCCCATCTGGGGCATTGCTCCATTGCAACCAGAGCCATTCCGATGCCTGAGGCGGAGGCCATGGAGTCCTCCTCAGCACCCAGGCCAACCTTGGCTGCGGGAGGGGAGGAAAAAGTAGAGAGGGAGGGGTGAAGAAGCAGAGGGGCACTTCTCATGTGTGCCCTGGCTGGGAATGGAAGCGGGACTTCCACATGCCAGGCCAACTGAGTCAACTGGCCAGGGCCAATAAGCTATTACTTTAATGATGAAAATGAAAGGGCACATTCTCTTCAGAGAATGCTAGAGGATCAATCTTTTGTATATGACTAGAACCATGATAGCAACACTATCATGGTTCTAAGAAAAGCAGAAAAGCAACTGGGGTAAATACTAATGAGAAGGTTACCATTCTGGAAATCTATCAGCATTGGGCTCTTTACACAAAGTTGTTAAAGTATCACCATATATACCCAAAGATTAGTAAGCCCAGAAAGTGTAATGTAAGGAAAAAAGTCTTAATAGCTATTACTAAGACTTCTCACGAGCAAATATTTTATTTCATGTTTGGTGAAAATTAACCAAGGCACTGTCTCATATGTAAGACAAATAAGAGTACTAAATCCACATACATTTTGTTTAACTCAGAAGAGAGATCATGCTCAAACTGAAAATTCAAAAAGGATGAGAATTGCTTCTGAAGTGAATGTGTTTAATGTCTAGTAAGCAATTTCATGGAAAAATTGAAATGTCACATAGCGTATTTTCTCCATGAGCAAGATGGCATACTAAGAAGCTTTAGGGCTTGAAAAACCATGGAATTTGGAGAGGACTACTTGGGCTTAAACTCTAGCTCAGAGGTCCCTCCCCAAAATACGGCCCGCGGGCCAAATTGCGGCCACCTGAGGCCATTTATCCAGCCCCCCCCCCCCCCCCCCCCCGCCGCACTTCCGGAAAGGGCACCTCTTTCATTGGTGGTCAGTGTATGGAGTACTGTATGTGGCGGTCCTCCAATGGTCTGAGGGACAGTGAACTGGCCCACTGTGTAAAAACTTTGGGGACCCCTGCCTAGTTCAATCACTTAGTAGATGAGTGACACAAGTAAAATTACTTGTAACAAATATGGTTAATGCCTCTCTACCATCTATTTCTCCCTTCTTCTTTCCCAACAGAACCCTGAATCTGTTTAGGTACACACCTGTTCCCCATGATGCCCATGTATCCCAGAGACAGGACTAGTTTTACAGGTTATCGCTGCATTCCCTTTGCCAATGATTGGTTCAGGAATATACATGTGACCGATTTGAACTAATGAGATATATGAAAAGGTTTTCTGGGGCTTTGGGGAAAGTTCTTCCTCCTTCTGAAATATTGTCAAGAAGTTACCCTCTCCTCTTCTTTAGATATGTACAGATGTACATACACGAGGCCTGAATGTGTTGCTTTTGTTCAACAACCAGTCATATGATGAAGTCAATGTGAAAAGATAAGCCAGATTAAAACGCTTATAGAGATATGGAGCCAGAACCAAAGTTTTACTTACCCTGTCTCTGGACTTCCAGATCTGTGGGCAAAGAATTCTAAAGAGTTGATGCCAGTTTGATATTTTCAGCTCAAAGCACTTTGATCTTTCTGAGTCAGTTTTTCATCTTTGAAAATTGGATTGATAGCTACATTGCAATCTTGCAAGAATTTATGATAATACATGTAAAGTATTATGCACAGTGCTTGGTGCAACCAACACAAACTTTAAATAAATGCTATCAGCCTTGAGGTGCTAGTTGCCTAGCACACTGAATACCTATTATTAACTTTGGCAAATCTTTAACAGCCTTAATTTAAAAAACATTTTTATTTATTAATTTTAGAGAGAGAGATAGAAGAGGGGGGAGAGAGAAACATTGATTTGTTGTTTCACTTATTTATCCTTTAATTGGTTGATTCCTTATGTTCTCTGATTGGTATAGAACTTGCAACCTTGGCGTATCGGGATGATGCTCTACCCAACTGAGCTTCCTGGCCAGGATAACAACCTTAATTTTCAATTGCTCGCTCTTTAATATCAAATGAGGCTGGTGATATTAACCACCAAACACCATACTGTAATAGCTGAGGTAAGGATTTTAAATCTCTTTGAGATCCTCAAAGGACAAGAAATAGAGTAATAATACATTAGTATTTTATTGAATAACACACACACATATGCATACATACAAACATACACATACCTTAAAACAAAATAAAATCATGCTGAGAAAAGAAATTAATTTATCACATTAAATGCTTATTTAAAAAAAAACTCAAAAGAATGCAAAATATTGGCTACTTCTGAAATTAATTAAACTTTAAAATGAATATAGTAGAACATATAATATTTACAGTGTAAACCTTAGTCATAATTCCTTAATTAGAAAAACTAAAAATTGAAATTTATCAAGAATAATAAAGCAATTTAAAAAATGAAACCCAATGTGATGAAAGTTCTAAAATTTAGGTAGTGTTATTTTTTCACACAAAAGAACATCAACAACAATAAAACTAAAGACAGGATAAAATACTGATTAAGCACACAGGCTTTGGGCAGTCAATTGGCTCTGACACTAGTATACTATATAACCATGGGTAAATTTCTTAGCCTCTCTAAACCTCAATTTTCTTATAAATGGAGATAATAAAATATATTTCATATACTTAGGTTTAAATAAGATTATATAAGCCAAGTTAATATATAGGTACCAAATGTATAATAAGTACTCAATAGAAGATTTTTATTCTATTCTTATAATAAAGTCTATTATAAAAGCCTGGGTTAAAAACAATAAGTACAAATTTCAGATGAGCAAGGAGAAATCATGGAAGATATTTCCAGCAATACCAACAAAAGACAGGTGGGAAACACAACAGAATAAAATCATATGAGAATGTCTCCTTCCAGATAAGATAGGGTAATAAGAACTGTATTTAACCTCCTGTCTGAAACAACAAAAACATTCAGACAAAATATATTGCTCATAAAAATTAGGGAATATTTTATAGCTTTATACTCATTTTGAAATGTCCCCTAATTTTTGTGATCAATATATATGAAATAATGATTTTCAGACAGTGCACATTAGGCAACACAGGACAGTGATCACTGACAAAAGGGAAATAAATGAGGTGAGCCCAACAATTGTCCAAGCTTACTGCCTAGAGGGTCTCCAGGCCACAGCACTAGGGAGGAAATGAAGGCAGATCCTAGTGGTCTCCAGGAGTATAGGTTATAGATCTAGGAGTCTGTGTAGGCCAAGGTGGACACGAAGTGAAGAAGACTTCATAAGAATAATCTCCACAGAGGATTCTTCTCTAATTTTCAGCTGAGTGCTGACCAGCACCTGTGAGTGAGGAAGCTACTGGTATCTGGGAAAACAATTACCCAAAGAGCAGAAGGAAGAACTCCTGACACTGAAAAAGCAAGGAATAATTATGTCTCCACCAGACAAAAGGGAAAACCTTACAACATGGGGTAATCATAGTATATCCCCTCTGTGTGGGAAAAACATTACCCTAGAATAGATACTGCTCTGGTTCCAACTGACAAAGGCTAAAAGTAAACCTCTGAAAGAAACAAATCATTTGTAAATAACTTTATTTCTTCTTAGGGAAAATATTAAGATATTTATTGAAATACCAAAATAGTCAATACCCACCAATGTAAAATCCACAATATCTGGCATTCAATTAAAAATATATCAATTCTAATATAGTCACGCCCATCCCAAGCAAGAAGGGCAACCAATATCATCACCTGCTTCCATGTGGGCAGCGCCATCTTTAACAAAGTGAGCATAATATATTTTATTTGCCCAACAAGGTTGTATAATGAAAACAGCAGATAACAGAGACAACTTTGAGAAATGCAAAGGCTAAACATATATGTATTTCATTGCTATGTGTCTTTTGGACATGTCTATATAACAGACTTTTCAAAATAAAGTACTGTGACCATATTCTCAAAAAAATATATATCAATTCAAAGAGGCAGAAAAATACAATTCATATAGAAGAGAAGATTCTATCAGTAGAAAACAGAACCTGGAATTATACCAATGACAGAATTAGATTAAAAGGACCTTAAAAGGGTTATAAATATATTCTATATGTTCCATAGGCAGAGGAATGATCAAATGTTAAATATAGACATGCAAGATATAAAAAGACCACAAATCAAACTTCTTCAATGCTTGAAATGTAAAACATACTGGATAGAATTAACACCACATTAGACAATGTAATAAAATATTAATGAAGTTGAAGATATAGAAACTATATAAAATGAATGACAGACTGAGGGTGATAGTGGTAAGGATGAACAGAGCTGCAGAAAAAGTTCAAGTAACTTAATTAATATATGTAAGTGGGGTCCCTGGAAAAAAGGAGAGGAGAGAGTAATAACATTTGAAAATAATGGCCAAAATCTTTCCAAATTTGATAATAGCTATTAGCCCACAGATGCAAGAATCCAAAGAACTTCAAGTACAAAAGACATAAAGAAAAGTACATCAACACACATAATAATAAAAGTGTTCAAAACTAGTGATAGAAGAAAAATTTAAAAGGAATCAAAGGAAAAAAGAGATACAGTATGTATATGGGAACAAAGATAAAAATAACAGACTTGTTGGAAATAAGGCAATACAGAAGAGAATAGAGCAACACCTTTTAAGGTAACATATTGTCAATCTAGAATTTTATACACTGTAAGAAAACCACTTTCAATATATAGAAACAATTTGTTCAATGTAAAATGATAAAAAATTAGCTATCATGCTAATTCTACATACAAAGGTTGGAGGGCTATTATTAACATCAGAAAAAGTAGATTTCAGAGAAAAGAGTATTTTTAGAGATAAATAAGCTAATTTAAGAATGATACGGGTCATTTATCAAGAAAACATAACAGTCCTAAACATTCATGCATCTCCTAATAGAGCTTCAAAAGACATGAAGCAAAAATTGATAGAACTACATGAAGAAATAGATTAATCTACAATTACAGTCAAGGATTTAATATTCCCCCAATAAATGACAGACTAAGAGCACAAATATCAGGAAAGACATAGAACACTAAAATAACCATAGCAACTAGTCTAATCTAATTGATATTAAAACGTTCCACCCAACAGCAGCATACACATTCTTTTCCAGTGCACCCAGAGTATCTACCAAGAAAGACTATATTCTAGTCCATAAAAATAAAGTCTTAATGAGTTAAAATGGACTTAAATCATACAAAGCATGTTAACTAACTACACCAAAATTAATTTAAAATAATCTATAGTAACATACCTAAAGCAATACAGAAATATTTGGAATCTAAATACACACTTTCTAAAAAGCCCAAGGAACAAAGAAGATATCAAAAGTCAGAAAGTATTTGAACTGAATGAACATAGACATATAACATATCAAAATTTGTAGGAAGCAGCTAAAGTTTTTAGAAAAAAATCTAAGGCACTAAAAGCCATGCTAAAATTGAAAATAGGTCTCACATCAATTATCATAAACAACTATAAAAAAGAAAGTAAATGAAACACCAAGAAAGAAAAAGTAATGAAATAATAATAATGAGAACAGAAATTAAAGAAATCCAAAAGCTGGTTCTTTTAGATAATCAATAAAATTGATAAACCTCTAACCATATATATAAGGGATAAAAGAGAGAAAAACAAACATAAATAACTAATATGAGAAATGAGATAGGGGCATCACTGTGGACTCTACTATATTAAAAAGATAAGAGAATATTATGAACAACTTTATGACAATAAAATCCACAGCTTCGATGAAGAGGATAAATTCTCTGAAAGACACAGACTACCAAATCTCAAAAAGAAACAGATAACCTGAATGGCCCCATATCTATTAAAGAAATTGTTCAAAATTTAAAATCTTCCCTCAAGGGAAATTGTAGAGCCAGATAACTGCACTGCTGAATTTTATGAAACACGTAAGAAAGAAATAATAACAATTTTACACAAACTCTTCCAAAGTAGCCCATCTCCCCCCACAAATTCTTTGTAAAAGCATAAAATGGAGGATTCACACTGTCTATTTCAAGTCACATTATAAAATTACATTAATCAAGATTGTATAATATTGGCATAAAGGCATAAATAAATGGAACATATTAGAAAGCACACAAATAAGTAAATCCTAATACAAATCAAGTGATTTTCAACATAGCTGTCAAAGCAAGTACAATGGAAGAAGATTCTTCAACAAATTCAACTTGAACAATTAAGTGAAGATATGAATTTTGACCTTTCTCCCACACTATAAACAAAAACACACACACAAAGTAACTCAAAATGGCTCATAGGACTAAATATTAAAAGCCAAACTATAAACTTTCCAGAAGAAAGCATAGGAGAAAACCGTAGTGACTATGGTTTTGGCAAAGGCTTCTTGAAGTTGACACAAAAATATTTAAAATCAATAAACTAGACTTTAGTAAAATTGAAAACTTTTGCTATTCAAAAGATACTATTAAGAAAATGAAAAGGCACAGACTGAGAGAAAATAGTTGCAAAACATATATCCAACAAAATACTTCTATCTAGAATACATAAAGATCTCTCATAATTCAATTATGAGAAGACAATTCAATTAAAAGTGGTCAAATATTTGAATAGACACTTCACCAAAAAAGATATACAAAGTCAAATAAACATATGAATACAATCATAAGAGAAATTCAAATTCAAATTATGAGCCACACTGCATACACAGAATGTCTAAAATTTAAAAGACTGACCATATCATTGGCAGTCACAAAATAGTCATGGGGATGTAAAGTACAGAATAGAAAATATAGTCAGCAATATTGTAATAACTATGTATGGTGACAGGTGGTACTAGACTTATTGTGCGGATCGCTTAGTAGGTTACATAAATGTCTTACCACTATGCTGTATACCTGAAACTAATATATTGTAATACTGAATTTCAAATATAATTAAAAACATTTTTTTAACTTTTTAAATAAAAATATAAAAGACTGACCATACCAAATTTTATGAAAGATGCGAGGCAACCACAACTAAAATATACTGCTGATAGAAATATGAAATGTACAACCACTTTGAAAAACAGTTGGTAGTGTTCTAAAAATGTTAGACATACACTGACCGTACGCCCCAGCTACATCAATCCTCAATATTTGCCCCCTAAAATGAAAATATATATCTACACAAACATTTGTACATGAATGTTCATAAGAACTGTATTCCTAATAGCCAAAGACTGGAGACAACTGAAATGTACATCAATAGTTGAATGGAAAGGAAATTGTGGTGCATCCATATAGAATTATAGTCAGCAAATAAAAGAATAAACTACTGATATACAAAACAACATGAATGAATTATGCTGAGTGAAAACAGCACAAGAAAATATTTTAGGGTAATGGATAAGTACATTGTTCATTGTGAAGGAAGTCTAATGGGTGTACACATGGCTCTAGAGACAATGAGTTTCAATGCCAGCTCAGCTCTTATAATGTAACCTTACAGAAGTTACTTATCCATTTGAATCTCAGCTTCTATATTGATGTGGTGTTATGATTATTTTATGTATGGATAAGAATGTATGTATCAAAGTCTTGCTCTGTTAAACATGATGACATTTGAAGGAGTCCACATAGTACTGACATAACTGTTCATTTCCATCCATTTTGCACTCATTGCTTGAATTTTGTATGTGTCCTGACTGGGGATCAAACTAGCAACCTGGGCATATTATGATGACACTAACCAACTGAGCTACCTGGCTAGGGAAGCTCTACTGTTCTTCTACCAAAGATGTCAGTAATCTCCTCTTGGAAAACAGAACACTTATTCTGATGTTGTTTTAGAACTTTTACTCTTTTCAAACTAACCTACATTATTCCTTCTAACCTTGTCTTATTTTTTGCCTCAAATTGAGAGCTGAGTTGATCATTAGGCTCTTTGCTAAAGTCATACTCTGCAGCCACTGTCTCTGCAAGGCAATTTTCTTCTTATTAATGTTTTCCCTTGTGTCCCTAAAACCACTCCCACTGCCTTCTCCTAAATGGCCACTCTTCTAGTGTGTAATGTATGTCCTTGAATATGTATAGATATGTATGTGTATATGTATGTATGTATAGACTTTAATGTATTTAAGTGGCATTGTGCTATAGCTCTTATTTTCCCTTTTATGCTATATTTTAGTAATCTATCCTAGCTGCTTTACGTACACCCAGTAAGTTGCTTCTAATGGCTGCCATGTATCCTATACTGTGTATTCATCAAAGCTAACTCATTAACTCCCTTAGAGATGGACACTCCTGCACCCGACTTCCAGCTACCATAAACAATAATGAACTAAATACCTTAGTATTAGTGTCCTTATAGACAATTACAAGTTCTCTGGGGCATGTATCCAAAAGGTAGGATTGCTGGGCATAGGACAAATAATTAATTCCACTAACTCAGTATTTTCAGGCTACTTTCCAAATGGTTAAACTCGTTTAAACTTCCACCAGCTTTTGGAGTTAATGACCTTACTAATTCTTGCTAATATAATATAGTAACTTCATTTAACTTTTATTTCTCAGATAGTTGTCAGCTTGAGCATCAATCTCTATCTTATTAAGTGCTTAACATTTCCCTTTGTAAATCATATTCTTATTCTTTGTTCATTTTTTATTGAGATTCCTGTCTTTTACTTCACGATTTGCAGTTCCTAGAAATGTTTCTATATTAATGTCATTAATTTTATACATTGCTAAAAGCTATTCCAGTCTGTCACCAGCCTATTCACTTGTTTAAGGTACTGTTCATTGACAAGAAATTCTTCATTTTAATATAGCCATAGACAATTTCTTAACTGAATTTTTTAAAATTATTTTTGAGATATATTTAAGTACAGCCCCTCACTAACATTTACTTCTATTAGCTTTACAGCTCACCTTTGATTCCATTTTTTATATATCTGGAGTCCAAGTTTTTCTATTGTGCAATATAGAAATTTTTCTGCATATTGTAAGCTAATGTTCCCATGCCACCTGCTAAAAAGTTTGTCTTTTTTCATTATGTGAGTGACACAGCTTTATCATATATTCCTCACATTTTTTGATTAAAAGCGGAATGTTCTTGGAAGAGTGATGACTCAGATAAGATACAATGGACAAGAGAAATTTTCCTGCACATACATCTTCAGGAGGGTAACAGTGACTTTTCACTAAATGTAAATGGAAAACCTTGAACTCACCCAGCAGCTATAAATGACTTTTTAAAATTTTTTTTAATCAAGAATAAAGGAACAGTCTTATTAGGTCAAATGCTCCATTTATTTCATATGAACTTCTATAATTCCTTTAGTGTTTAGTAGTATAACAATGTATTTTCATGTCATATAACATAAATAAAATGTTTTGTTGTAAATATCCTTTTGCTGTAGTTACTTAGGATGTGAACAGACTGGTTATGCACAAAATTTTCCAATTTCCCAAAGCTTCCAGGGATTCATGGGATGATTTTGGATACTTAACATGATATAGTATTTAACTGGTAAACTTTTTGTAAGCAAGGAAAAAAATCTAGCCCCAAACAGATCTGATTTATGGCTTAATTCAGTATCTATACATAGAAAGTCCTCAAAAAATGTCCTTGGCTGATTACCTGGCTGAGAGCCCACATATTTAGTGCATTGAAATTTACACACAGCAGGAAATCTTTCATGAAAGTCACAATCTAACAGCCTTTGCCTTTTGTTAGGAGGGGGAAATACCAGACTTCAAGGACTAGTCTATTAGGTAAAACTTAAATTTATGTACTTATTTATGGAGTCCTTTCCAGGGACCGCACAACACTATGAACTACATGCCTCAGGGACTATTTCTGCCTTACCTTTGAATTTGGGTGGCAATCCTTTTAGAATCTTGTTATTCAGTTACATCGCCCAGAGATGCTGCACAAGTAGAAAATAGAATCAAGCAAGCCAGTATTTCACTTAGAAACTGGCGGCATGCTGTGCTAGGAGCTAGAGTCCGAACTAAAGATTTAGTACACTCTAGCTCCAGTACTCAGACTTTCTTTTTTCAATTCCCATGGATGTACCTGAAGTTAAGGAGCAGAAAATCAAACCCAACCCATTTAACAACATTTATAAACAATGCTCATTACACACAGAGATTACAGGAGAGAGTCACAGTCAGACCTAGTGGTGGTTCATCTATAGATCTGCAAGATAGAGTGCATAGTTTTTCTTTTTGTTTTGGTCTTGTTGAAAAAAAAACTTATAATAATTCACCATTACTGAACAAAAAGAACTGTGACTTATGATTTACAATTCTCAGAGCTGACATGTTGTTATGTTATAAAAATTCATGTTCTGTTTTATTTTAGAAAAATTTTAAAAATTCTCTTTAGGAGCAGAAGGACATTATTGGTACATGACAGTGGAACATGTGAAGGACATCTCCTGCCAGGGAGGAAATGTTAGGATGTGAATGAGGCTACCCACTCCCTTCATTTCTCTACAACTTGCTGACTACTGCTTCATGGCAGACAACTACTAGGCATTGAGATTTCACAGCAGCTGCAGACTCACTTGAGAAACAGAAAAAGAATGCCCATGTTCTTTTTGACCAAAAACTTTTGGCTAATGTGAATCTAAATGGGATTGTGGTATAATTTCAACATGCTTTTAGGATGGCAATACAAATGTTAATATAAATGTTAAACAAGAAACCAACTTCAGTTGTGTTCATGTGGATAGGTCTACAATTTTCCCCACAACTTATGAATTTGTTTTCTACTGAACTTTTACTGGAGCATGTGTATCATTAGGACATTGCTTCTTAGTCTCATACCACTTTGAATGCTTTTGAAATCCTGATCAGTGACATTAAAGATTTTGTTTTAATATTTTAGAGAAAATTTCCAAAGTTCAAATAGGAAGTTATATGAGAAAAACTTTACTAAGCTCTAAATGTCCTAATCCTATGTAATTTTTACTGAATAAACTAATAAAGTCTACATATTGTATATTTAATGATATATTTCCACATATTCTATTACTTTTACTCATCAATTATATATTTCCAATACCATCAAAAAGAAGTTTAAATTCCTACCATTTGAGAGAATCATTTTACTAACTGTAAAATATCGGAATGCTCTGATCTATTTTTAATAACCCAGTGCTAGTAACGTGGTAGAAACATTACCAATACTGCTAGTAGATTTTTAAAAGCTAATTAAATGCATAAGAAGCAGTAAAAACCAGTCACTTAATTCATCATCACAAAAAAAGAAAGATAGATGAATCAAGACTTCATGTAATTAAAAGCATGTTCCTTCTGGAAAATATTTACATATGAACTTTTAATTTATGGAGTCCATAGGTTTCATTTTCTACAGAAGAACAAATAAAAATGTGAACTGAGAATAGCATCACAAATGTCAACTACAATCAAATTCAAGATGTGTCTTACAAGAGAGCAGTTAGTAAAACAATCTGGCACTGTGACCGGTCAAAAGTGCACCATGACTTTACGGACACACTGTATATATCCATATATCTATATAGATATATATAGATAATATTTTTATTAATTTACTGTGTTTACATAAATTCTAGTGTCCCCCCAAATGAACCCCCCTCCCCTGTATTCCCCTCAACATCCTTCTTGCCCCCCTTACCCAATGCTCTCCCCCCTTCCCTTCAGGATTTGCTTTTTTGCTCTCTATAATGCTGTGTTATGTGTATATACTTTCACCAATCTCTTTTCCTTCTCTAATCCCATCCTCTCCTCCCCTTTCCCTCTGTCCACTTTGCCTCTGGTCCCTCTGATCTCGCCTCTGTCACTATTCCCTTCCTCAGTTCACATTGTTTATTAGATTCCTCAAATGAGTGAGGTCATATGATATTTTTCTTTCTCTGCCTGGCTTATTTCACTTAACATAATAGTTTCCAGGTCCATCCATGTTGTCACAAAAGGTAAGATATCCTTCTTTTTCATGGCCCCATAGTATTCCATTGTATATATGTACCACAGCTTTTTAATCCATTCATACACTGATGGACAATTGGGTTGTTTCTAGATCTTGGCTATTGTAAACAATGCTGCCATAAACATAGGGGTGCATTTCTTCTTTTGAATCAGTGATGTGGTGTTCTTGGGATATATTCCTAAGAGTGGGATGGCTGGATCAACAGGCAGTTCCATTTTTAATTTTTGGAGGAATCTCCATACTGTTTTCCACAGTGGATACACCAGTCTGCATTCCCACCAGCAATGCAGGAAGGTTCCCTTTTCGCCACATCCTTGCCAGCACTTAATCTGTGTTGTTTTGTTAATGAGAGCCATTCTGACTGGTGTGAGGCGATATCTCATTGTGGTTTTAATTTGCATTTCCCTAATGATTAGTGATGTTGAGCATTTTATCATCTATTGGTCATCTGTATATCCTCTTGGGAGAAGTGTCCATTCATTTCTTTTGCCCATTTTTTGATTGGATTGTTTACCTTCCTGGTGTTGAGTTTTACAAGTTCTTTATAAATTATGATTATTAACCCCTTATCAGACATATTGTCAAATATGTTCTCTCACTGTGTGGTTTCTCTTTTTATTTTGTTCATATTGTCTTTAGCTATACAAAATCTTTTTAGTTTGATATAGTCCCATTTGTTCATCCTGTCCTTTATTTCACTTGCCCGTGGAAATGTATCAGCAAATATATTGCTGTGAGAGATATCGGAGAGCTTACTGCCTGTGTTTTCTTCTAAGATGCTTATAGTTTCCCAACTTACATTTAAGTCTTTTATCTATTTTGAGTTTATTTTTGTGAATGGTGTAAGTTGGTGGTCTAATTTCATTTTTTTGCAGGCAGCTGACCAATTTTTCCAACACCATTTGTTAAAGAGACTCTCTTTACTCCATTGTATGCTCTTACCTCCTTTGTCAAATATCAATTGTCCAAAAAGGTGTGGGTTTATTTCTGGGTTCTCTGTTCTGTTCCATTGATCTACATGCCTGTTCTTATGCTAGTACCAAGCTGTTTTGAGTACAATGGCCTTGTAGTATAAATTGGTATCAGAAAGTGTGATACCACCCACTTTATTCTTCTTTTTCAAGATTGCTGAGGCTATTCCTGTTTTTTCTTGGTTTTATATAAATTTTTGGAATATTTTTTCTATATCTTTGAAGGATGTCATTGGTATTTTAATAGGAAATACATTGAATTTATAAATTGCTTTAGGTATATAGACATTTTAACAATGTTTATTCTTCCTATCCATGAACATGATATATGCTTCCACTAGTTTGTATCTTCCTTGATTTCTTTTCTCAATGTTTTATAATATTCCGAGTACAACTCTTTAACCTCATTGATTAAATTTACTTCTAGGTACTTTATTTTTGTTGTTGTTGAAATAGTGAAGGGGATTGTTTTCTTAATTTCTCTTTCAGACAGTTCATTGTTGGTATATAAAAATGCCTCGGACTTCTGAATATTAATTTTATGTCCTACCATCTTGCTGAATTCATTTATCAGGTCGGTAGTGTTTTGACTGAGACTTTCAGTTTTTCTATGTGCAGTATCATATCACTAGCAAATAATGATACGTTTACTTCTTCTTTTCCAATTTGGATGCCTTTTATTTCTTTTTCTTGTCTAATTTCAGTGACTAGGACTTCCAGAACTATGTTGAATAAGAGTGGTGAAAGGGGGCACGCCTACCTTGTTCCTGATCTTAAGGAAATTGCTTTTAATTCTTGCCTGTTGAGTATGATGTTGTCTGTGGGTCTGTCATAAATGGTCTTTATCATGTTGAGGTATGTTCCCTGTATTCCCACTTTGCTGAGGAGTTTTGATCATAAATGGGTGCTGGATTTTATCAAATGCTTTTTCTGCTCTTATTGATATTATCATGTAATATTTATCCTTCCTTTTGTTTATGTGATGAATCATATTGATTGATTTGAGAATATTGTACCTGCCTTGCCTCCTTAAAATAAATCCCACGTGATCATGGTGTATGATTTTTTTCATGTATTGCTGGATCTGGTTTGCTAATATTTTGTTGAGAATTTTAGCATCCAAATTCATTGGGGATATTGGCCTATAGTTTACTTTCTTTGTATTGTCTTTAACTGGTTTTGAAATCAGTATTATGCTCACCTCATAAAAGGAGCTTGGAAAATTTCCCTCCTTTGAAAATTTTTGAAATAGCTTGAGAAGGATAGGAGTTAATTCTTCTTTGAATATTTGGTAAAATTCACCTGTGAAGTCACCAGGACCAGAGCTTTTGTTTGTTGGCAGTTTTTTGATAACTATTTCAATATCATTTGTTATAATTGGTCTGTTTAGGTTTTCTGATTCTTCCAGATTGATTTTTGAAAGATTATGTTTCAAGAAATTTGTCCATTTCACCTAGGTTGTCTACTCTTTTGGCATACAGTTCTTCATAGTATTTTCATGCAATCCTTTGTATTTCTGCTGTGTCCGTTGTTACTTCTGTACTCTCATTTCTAATTCTATTTATTTGAGTCCTCTTACTTCTTTTCTTGGTGAGTCTGGTTAAAGGTGTATAATATTTTTTACCTTTTCAAAGAACCAGCTCTTGGTTTGATCCTCTGTACTGTATTGTATTTTTAGCCTCTATGTCATTTATTTCCACTCTGATATTTATTATTTCCTTCCTTCTACTGCCTCTGGGCTTTACTTGCTGCTTTCTTTTCTTGTTCTTTTAGATGTAGGGTTAAAATGTTTATTTGAGCTTTTTCTAGCTTCTTAAGGTATGCTTGTAATGCTATGAACTTCCCTCTCAGTACTTCTTTTGCTGTGTCCAATAAATTTTGAGTGGTTGTATGTCCATTAGTTTCAAGAAAATTTTTTATTTCTTCCTTGATCTCAGTGTTAACCGATTCATTATTTAATAACATGGTATTTAGTTTCCAAGTGTTTTGAGTGTTTTTCTGTTTTTCTATTGTAGTTGATTTCCAGTTTCATGCCATTGTGATCCAAGAAGATGCTTGATATGATTTCAATCTTCTTAAATTTATTGAGATTCATTTTGATCCTAACATGTGGTCTATCCTAGGGAATGTATCATGAGCCCTTGAAAAGAATGTATATTTTGCTTCATCAGGGTGAAAGGTTATGAAGACACCTATTAAATCCAGTTGATCTAGTGTGTCTTTTAAGTCTGATGCTTCCTTGTTAGTTTTCTTTCTTGAGGATCTATCCAGCACTGTTAATGGGGTAATAAAATCCCCTACTATTATAGTATTGCTGTTGATCTTGCCCTTTATGTCCATCAAAGTCTGCTTTATAAATTTAGATGCTCCTAAATTAGGTGCATTGATATTTATAACGGTTATCTCTTCCTATTGGATTACTCCTTTTATCATTATGTAATGACCTTTCTTATCTGTTATTAAAGCCTTTATTTTAAAGTCTATTTTGTCAGATATAAGTATTGCTACCCCAGCATATTTTTTCATTTCCATTTCCATGGAATATTTTTTTTCCATCCCTTTACTTTCAGTCTATGTGTATCTTTTGTTTTGAGTTGGGTCTCTTATACACAGCATATGTACTGGTCAAGTTTTCTTATCCTTGCAGCTACCATATGTCTTTTTTATTATTTTAATGGGGTGACATTAATAAATCAGGGTACATATGTTCAAAGAAAACATCTCCAGGTTATCTTATCATTCAGTTAGGTTGCATACCCATCACCCAAAGTCAAATTGTCCTCTGTCACCTTATATCTGGTTTTCTTTGTGACCCTTCCCTTACCCCTCTCCCACCCGCTCCTCCTTCCCCCCACCCCGTAACCACCAAACTCTTGTCCATGTCTCATAGTCTCACTTTTAGGTCCCACCTATGTATAAAATCATGCTCTTCTCAGTTCTTTTCTGTTTGACTTATTTCACTCCAAATAAATGTTATCAAGGTCCATCCATTTTGTTGTAAATGATCCGATGTCATCATTTCTTATGGCTGAGTAGTATTCCATAGTATATATGTACCAAAGCTATTTAATCCACTCGTCCTCTGACGGACACTTGGGCTGTTTCCAAATCTTCGCTATTGTGAACAATGCTGCCACGAACATGGGGGCGCATTTCTTCTTTTCGAACAGTGCTAGGGTGTTCTTAGGGTATATTCCTAAAGTGGGATAGCTAGGTCAAAAGGCAGTTTGATTTTTAATTTATTGAGGAATCTCCAAACTGTTTTGCACAGTGGCTGAACCAGTCTGCATTCCCACCAGCAGTGCACAAGGGTTCCCTTTTCTCCACATCCTCGCCAGAACTTATTCTGTGTTGTTTTGCTGATGAGTTGCATTCTGACTGGTATGAGGTGATATCTCATTGTGGTTTTAATTTGCATTTCTCTAATGATTAATGATGTTGAGCATTTTTTCATATGCCTACTGGTCATCTGTATGTCCTCTTTGGAGAAATTTCTATTCATTTCTTTTGCCCATTTTTTGATTGGATTGTTTGTCTTCCTGGTGTTGAGTTTTATAAGTTCTTTATAAATTTTGGTTATTAACCCCTTATCAGATGTGTTATCGAATATGTTCACCCATTGTGTGGTTTGTCTTTTTATTCTGTTCTTATTGTCTTTAGCTGTGCAAACACATTTTAGTTTGATATAGTCCCATTTGTTTATCTTGCCTTTTATTTCATTTGCCCATGGAGATAAATCGGCAAATATATTGCTGCTACAGATGTCAGAGAGCTTGCTGCCTATGCTTTCTTCTAAGATGTTTATGGTTTCACGGCTTACATTTAAGTCTTTTATCCATTTTGAGTTTGTTTTTGTGAATGGTGTAAGTTGATGGTCTAGTTTCATTTTTTTGCAGGTAGATGTCCAATTTTCCCAACACCATTTGTTAAAGAGGCTGTCTTTACTCCATTGTATGTTCTTTCCTCCTTTGTCAAATATCAATTGTCCATAAAGCTGTGGGTTTATTGCTGGGTCCTCTGTTCTGTTCCATTGATCTATGTGCCTGTTCTTATGCCAGTACCAGGCTGTCTTGAGTATAATGGCCTTATAGTAAACCTTGATATCTGGAAGAGTGATACCTCCTGCTTTATTATTTCTTTTTAAGATTGCTGAGGCTATTCGTGTTCTTTTTTCATTCCATATAAATTTTTGGAATATGTGTTCTATATCTTTGAAGTATGTCATTGGTATTTTAATTGGTATTGCATTAAATTTATAACTTGCTTTGGGTAATATAGACATTTTAATGATGTTTATTCTTCCTAGCCATGAGCACGGTGTATGCTTCCACTTGTTTGTATCTTCCTTGATTTCTTTTATCAATGTTTTATAATTTTCCAAGTACAAGTCCTTAACCTGCTTGGTTAAATTTACTCCCAGGTACTTTATTTTTTTGGTTGCAATAGTGAAGGGCATTGTTTTATTAATTTCTTTTGCTGACAGTTCATTGTTGGTATATAGAAATGCCTCTGATTTCTGAGTATTAATTTTATATCCTGCCACCTTGCTGAATTCATTTATAAGGTCCAGTAGTTTTTTGACTGAGACTTTAGAGTTTTCAATATACAATATCATATCATCTGCAAATAGTGACAGTTTTATTTCTTCTTTTCTAATTTGGATGCCTTTTATTTCTTCTTCTTGTCTGATTGCTGTAGCTAAGACTTCTAAAACTATGTTGAATAAGAGTGGTGAAAGGGGGCATCCCTGCCAGGTAGCTGATCTTAAGGGAATTGCTTTTAATTTTTGTCCATTTAGTATGATGTTTGCTGTCGGTTTATCGTAGATGGCCTTTATCATGTTATGGAATGATCCCTGTATTCCCACTTTACTGAGAGTTTTGAGCATGAATGGGTGCTGGATTTTATCAAATGCCTTTTCTGCATCTATTGAAATTATCATGTGATTTTTGTCCTTCCTTTTTTTTATATGATGAATCACATTGATTGATTTGTGAGTATTGAACCAGCCTTGCCTCTCCAGAATAAATCCCACTTGATCATGGTGTATGATTTTTTTCATATATTGCTGGATCCGGTTGGCTAATATTTTGTTGAGAATTTTAGCGTCTAAATTCATCAGGGATATAGGCCTATAATTTTCTTTCTTTGTGTTGTCTTTGCTTGGTTTTGGGATCAGAATTATGCTCGCCTCATAAAAGGAGTTTGGAAGTCTTCCTTCCTCTTGAATTTTTTGAATTAGCTTGAGGAGGATAGGAGTTAGTTCTTCTTTCAATTTTTTATTTCTATTTCACTTGTGAAGCCATCAGGCCAGGACTTTTCTTTTTTGGGAGTTTTTTGATAACTTTTGAGATATCATTTGTTGTAATTGGTCTGTTTAGGTGTTCTGATTCTTCCAGATTGATTTTTGGAAGGTTAAATGATTCAAGAAATTTGTCCATTTCACCAAGATTGTCTAATTTTTTGGCATATAGTTCTTCATAGTATTTTCTTACAATGCTTTGTATTTCTGTTGTGTCAGTTGTTATTTCTCCCCTGTCCTTTCTAATTTTATTTATTTGAGTTCTCTCTCTTTTTTCTTGGTGAGTCTAGTTAAAGGTTCATCAATCCTGTTTACCTTTTCAAAGAACGAGCTTCTGGTTTCATTGATCCTCTGTATTGTTTCCTTAGCCTCTATTTCATTTATTTCTGCTCTGATCTTTATTATTTCCTTCTTTCTACTTGTCTTGGGTTTTATTTGTTGTTGTTTTTCTAGTTCCTTTAGCTGCAGGGTCAGGTTGCTTATTTGAGCTTTCTCTAGCTTCTTATGATATGCCTGTAGTGCAATAAACTTCCCTCTCAGTACTGCTTTTGCTGTGTCCCATAAATTTTGAGTTGATGTATGCTCATTATCATTTGTTTCTAGAAACTTTATTTCTTCTTTGATTTCATTGTTAATCCATTCATTATTTAATAACATGCTGTTTAGTTTCCAAGTGTTTGAGTATTTTTCAGTTTTTCTTTTGTGGTTAATTTCTAGTTTCATGGCATTGTGATCAGAGAAAATGCTTGATATGATTTCAATCTTCTTAAATTTATTGAGACCATTTTTGTGTCCTAACATATGGTCTATCATAAAAAACGTACCATGAGCGCTTGAGAAGAATGTATATTCTACTCCTTTAGGGTGAAGAGTTCTGAAGATATCTATTAAATCAAGTTGATCTAGTGTCTCCTTTAAGTCTGCTGTTTCTTTATTAATTTTCTGTCTTGAGGATCTATCCAGTGTTGTTAGAGGGGTATTGAAATCCCCTACTATGATAGTATTGCTGTTAATCTCGCCCTTTATATCCATCAAAGTCTGCTTTATGTATGTCGGGGCTCCTATATTTGGTGCATAGATATTTATAATATTTATATCTTCCTGTTGAATTGTTCCCTTTATCATTATGTAGTGTCCTTTTTTATCTCTTCCTACAGCCTTTGTTTTAAAGTCCATTTTGTCAGATATAAGTATTGCTACCCCTGCTTTTTTTTCATTTCCATTTGCATGAAATATTTTTTTCCATCCTTTTACCTTCAGTCTATGTGCATCTTTTGTTTTAAGGTGTGTCTCTTGTAGACAGCATATGTATGGGTCCTGTTTTTTATCCATGCAGCTACCCTATGTCTTTTGATTGGATCATTTAAACCATTTACATTTAAGGTTATTATTGATATGTAGTTAATTATTGCCATTTTATTCTTTGTAGCTGTATTCTTCTTTTGCTATATTCCTTCTTCCCTTTAAACTGTTCACAAGAGGCCCCTTAGTATCTCTTGCAGAATTGGTTTGGTTTTTATGAATTCCTTCAGGCTTTCTTTTTCTGGGAAGCCCTTTATTTCTCCTTCAATTTTAAAAGTTAGCCTTGCTGGATAATGTAGTCTTGGTTGTAGGTTCTTGTTCTGCATTACTTTGATTATATCTTGCCATTCCCTTCTGGCCTCAAGTGTTCCTTTTGAGAAGTCCGATGTCATCCTTATGGGGGCTCCTTTGTAGGTGATAGCCTTTTTTTCTCTAGCAGCTTTTAAAATTTTTTCTTTATCCATTAGCTTTGGTATTTTAACTATGATGTGTCTTGGTGTAGATCTTTTTGGGTTTTTCTTTAATGGAGTTCTGTGTGCTTCTTGAACGTGTGGAGTGTTTCCCAGCCTTAATTTAGGGAAGTTTTCTTCTATGATTTGATTGAACAAAGATTCCGTTTCCTGTCCTCTCTCCTCTTCTTCAAGCACCCCAATGATGCAAATGTTGTTTCTCTTCATGTTGTCACAGAGCTCCCTTAGAGTTTCTTCACATTTTTGAATCTCTTTTCCTTTTTCTTCTCTGCTTCTGTAACTTTGTTTATTGTGTCCTCTAACTCGCTTATTCGATCCTCAGCATGATTCATCGTGCTTTTAATTCCTTCCATTGTGGTCTTCAGTTCTGATACTGTATTTGTCATTTCTGTCTGATTCTTTTTTATTATTTCAATTTCGATTTTTATACTTGTTATCTCTTTATTTAGGTGTTCATAGTGACTATCCATTGTTGCTCTAATTTCTTTGAACATCCTAACTATCATTATTCTAAATTCTGCTTCTGGTAGTGTGGTTATATCTGGTTCATTTAGGTCCTTCTCTGGGAATTTCTCTTGATTCTTTTGGTTTGCATTTTTCTGCTTGCCCATTTTGTCTGTGTATAAGCAAGTTGTGGCCACTCCAGTCCAGTAGGTGTTGCCTTTGTGTTCTCTAAGTGTGGTCTGTCTGCAGGCTTCCCACCCCCTCTGCCGCTGCGTAGGGTGGTTGGGTATGGGCGTTGCCAGCGCCGGCCCACTGTGGCTTTTGCTGTGATTTCTTCCTCTCCTCCGCAGGAGGGGCTGTTACTCAAGCTACAAGCCTCATGACCAAGGTTAGGGGTGAGCACCTTTGCTCAGCTGCGGACCCAGCTTGTTTCCGGACTTCTGCCTGAACCCGCAGTCAGAGCCTGCTCGCCACAGTTTCGCTGATTGGGCGGGGCTTTTGACGTGCTCTCAGCTGTGAGCCTTTGCCCGTCCGGAGCTTTAGCTCCACCCTCGAGGTAAGGGCCCTTCTGCACAGGGTCACAAACCCAGGTTTATTGGGCCGGGCGTGTTTGCTGGCTTCTGCTCAGCTGCGAACTTCCACTCTTCCCGACTCTACCCCGCCCCCACGTTCGGAGCCCTCTCGTGCACGTAGGATTGCAATTCGCGGTTTCTCCGGCTGGGCGGGGATAGTAGTGTGGGCTCAGCTGAGAGCTTCCACTCCGGCCCTGGGGGGGCAGGGCGCTGGCAGCGTGAGCTCATCTGCGAGCCCCTGCCCTTCCCTGGTCCTAGCCCGGTCCCTGCTGTCAGGGCTAGTTTGCGCAGGGTCGCAGAGCAGATTTCTGCCCGTTCCTGGCCTCTCGCTTTGTCCCTGTAAGTGGGATTAAAGGCGGGCCGCAGCTTCCGTACCGCTTTTGCGCGTCCCCTCCGACCCTGCTGGGCTAGACCGAGCTCACACCGGCTTGGCCTCTGCCCACGCTGACAGAACCACGTTTCAGCGTCCTGCCGCCCCAAACCCTTCAGCAACCCTCAGCAGAGTAGGAAGGAACCTAATACTCCACACTGTAGGCCTGGGAGCTCCCTTACTTGTTTCACAGCTCAAAACTGTCCAAACGCCTCTTCTAGGCTCTGGGACGGTAGGCTGGGGCTTGGTTCCTGGGACCCAGGTCCCTCCCTCTCCACCAAACTTTCCTCCCGCCCCGCAGGTCTCTCCGGGCTGCCGTTTGCTCTGGGGAGCTGGGCAGCCCTCTTCGCGTTTTTGCTATTCCTACCAGTCTCAATGTGGCTCCTTCTGTGTTCCTTGGTAGAAGAGTCCACTTAGTTTAGTTCATAGTTGGTTTATCCAGATGGTGGTTCTTTAAATTGAGTTATAATCCACTTTGGTTCTGGAAGTTGGAAGTTGGTACGTCCGCCTACTCCGTCGCCATCTTGCTTCTCCTCTAGTTCTTTTAGATGCAGGGTCATGTTGCTCCTTTGAGCTTTTTCTAGCTTGTCATAGTATGCCTGTAGTGCTATGAACTTCCCTCTCAGTACTGCTTTTGCTGTGTCCCATAAATTTTGAGTTGATGTATGCTCATTATCATTTGTTTCTAGAAACTTTTTTATTTCTTCTTTGATCTCATTGTTAATCCATTCATTATTTAATAACATGCTATTTAGTTTCCAAGTATTTGGATATTTTTCAGTTTTTCTTCTGTGGTTAATTTCTAGTTTCATGGCATTGTGATCAGAGAAAATGCTTGATATGATTTCAGTCTTCTTAAATTTGTTGAGACCACTTTTGTGTTCTAAGTTGTGGTCAATCCTAGAGAATGTACCATGAGCGCTTGAAAAGAATGTATATTCTACTGCTTTAGGGTGAAAAGTTCTGAAGATATCTATTAAATCGAGGTGATCTAGTGTCTCCTTTAAGTCTGTTGGTTCTTTATTAATATTCTTTCTTGAGGATCTATCCTGTGATGTTAGTGTGGTATTGAAATTTCCTACTATAATAGTATTGCAGTTTATCTCGCCCTTTATATCCATCAAAGTCTACTTTATGTATGTCGGGACTCCTATGTTTGGTGCGTAAATATTTATAATAGTTATATCTTCCTGTGGAATTGTTTCCTTTATCATTATGTAGTGTCCTTCTTTATCTCTTACTATAGCCTTTGTTTTAAAGTCCATTTTGTCAGATATAAGTATTGCTACCCTGGCTTTTCTTTCATTTCCATTTGCATGAAATATTTTTTTCCATCCTTTTACCTTCAGTTTACGTGCATCTTTTGTTTTAAGGTGTGTCTCTTGTAGACAGCAGATGTATGGGTCCTGTTTCTTTATCCATGCAGCTTCTCTATGTCTTTTGATTGGATCATTTAATCCATTTACATTTAAAGTTATTATTGATATGTAGTTGTTTATTGCCATTTTATTCTTTAAAGCTGTATTATTATTTTGCTATATTCTTTCCCCCTTTGAACTGTTCACAACAGGCCCCTTAGCATCTCTTGCAGAATTGGTATGGTTTAATGCATTCCTTGAGGCTATATTTGTCTGGGAAGCTCTTTATTTCTCCTTCAATTTTAAACGTTAGCCTTGCTGGATAGAGTAGTCTTGGTTGTAGGTTCTTGTTCTGCATTACTTTTAATGTATCTTGCCATTCCCTTCTGGCCTCAAGTGTTTCTGTTGAGAAGTCCGATGTCATCCTTATGGGGGCTGCTTTGTAGGTGATAGCCTTTTTTTCTCTAGCAGCTTTTAAAATTTTCTCTTTATTCCTTAGCTTTGGTATTTTAACTATGATGTGTCTTGGTGTAGATTTCTTTCGGTTTCTCTTTAATGGAGTTCTGTGTGCTTCTTAAACGTGTGAAATGTTTTCTAGCCTTAATTTAGGCAAGTTTTCAGCTATGATATGATTGAACAAAGTTTCTATCCCTTTTTCTTTCTCTTTCTCTTTGGAAACCCCTATTATGCGGATGTTATTTCTCTTCATGTTGTCACAGACCTTTTTAAGAGTTTCCTCACATTTTTTGAGTCTCTTTTTTTTTTTCTGCTCTGCTTCTGTGCCTTCATTTATTTTGTCCTCTAACTCACTGATTCGATCCTCAGCTTCTTCCATCCTGCTTTTAATTCCTTCCATTGTGGTCTTCAGTTCTGATACTGTATTTGTCATTTCTGTCTGATTCTTTATTATTTCAATTTTCTTTTTTATACTTGATATCTCTTTATTTAGGTGTTTGCAATGACTATCCATTGTTGCTCTAATGTTTTTGAACATCCTATCTATCATTATTTTTTTTAAGTTTCTTTTTATTTTATTTATTTTAGAGAGGAGACACAGAGTGAGAGACAGAGAAAGAGAGAAAGGGGGGAGGAGCTGGAAGCATTAACTGCCATATATGCCTTGACCAGACCAATGCAGGGTTTTGAACTGGTGACCTCAGTGTCTCAGGTCGACGCTTTATCCACTGCGCCACCACAGGTCAGGCCCTAACTATCATTATTTTAAACTCTGCATCTGGTAATTTGGTTATATCTTGTTCATTCAGGTCCTTCTCTGGGGATTTTCTTGATTCATTTTAGGTTGCATTTCTCTGCCTGACCATTTTGTCAGTGTATAAGAGAGTTGTGGCCATTGGAGTCCAATGGGTGTTGCCTCTGTGTTCCTTAGTTGTGGTCTATCTGCAGTCCTGCCACCTCCTCTGCCGCTGCGTAGGGCATTTGGATATGCGCATTGCCGGCGCCAGCCCACTGCGGCTGTTTCTGTGATTTCCGCCTCTTCTCCACGGGAGTGGCCGTGTTCTCGTGCCCGGCTCTACAAGCCTCAGCTTGTTTGGGCCTTCACCTCTCCCCCACAGGTGGGGTTACACACCACACTGAAGCCACAAGCCTAAGCACCAAGGGTAGGGGTAAGCACCTTTGCTCAGTTGCAGACCCAGCCTGTTCCCAGGCTTCCACCCAGCCCCTGCGATCAGAGCCTGCTCACTGTGGTTTCTCAGGTCGGACTGGGCTTCTGGCGTGCACTCAGCTGCGAGCCTCTGCCTGTCCCAGGCTTTAGCCCTGCCCCTGTGGTCAGGGCAGGCTCGCGCAGGGTCACAAACTTTGGAGGTCAGGTGATGCTGCGCGCCTATGGGGCCCTGCTCAGCAGCAGATCTCTGCCCATTCCTGGCCTCCAGCTTTTCCCCCGCAGGTGGGGCTGCAGGCAGGCCCGCAGCTGCTGGACCACTTTCACGTGTCCTCTCCACCCCTGCTGGGCTAGACTGAGTTCATGCCAGCTGGGCCTCTGCCCCTGCCGAGAGAACCGTGTTTCAGCGTCCCTCCGCCAACGTCCCTCCAGCAATCCCTCAGCAGTGTGGGTGGTGGCACTGCAGCTCAGACCCTAACACTCCATACTGTAGTCCTGAAAACTCCCTCTGTCTAAGCAGCTCTGCTCTAAGTGCCACGGGAGAGCTTCTTTGGCTGGTGTCCTGTCTCCCTTTGCTGGTATTGCTAGTTCCAGAGGAAATATTCATTTTCGATTAGGGAAATGACTCAGCCCAGGCATTAGGGTGGCTGTCCCTCAGGGTGTTTCTCCCTGTGCCTTCCAGTCCACACTCTCTTCCCGCTGCTCTGGTCCTCTCCTCTGTCCCCGTTCCCTGGAGTCCCAGGTGAGTGGTTGTGAGAGAGGTTTTCTGTGCTGTCTCTTTAAGAAGAATCCTGGGTCTGAGAAAACTGTCTGTTTCTCACAAACAGTATCCTCACTTGTTTCACAGCTCAATACTGTCCAAACACCTTTTCTAGGCTGCAGGCTGGGCTACAGGCTGAGACTGCAGGCTGGGGCTTTGTTCCTGGGACCCAAGTCCCTCCCTATCTGCTAAACTCTCTTCCCGCCACGCAAGTCTCTTTAGGCTGCCATTCGGTCCAGAGAGCTTATCAGCCCTTTCCACGTTTTTGCTTTTCCTACCAGTCTCAATGTGACTTCTTCAGTGTTCCTTGGTTGAAGAGTTCCACTTTGTTTAGTTCAAAGTTGGTTTATCCAGATGATGGTTCTTAAAATTAAGTTGTAATCCACTTTGGTTCTGGAAGTTGGAAGTTGGTACGTCCGCCTACTCCATCGCCATCTTACCATCTGCCCCTATGTCTTTTGATTGGAGCATTTAATCCACTTACATTTAAGGTGATTATTGATATGTAGTTGTTTATTGCCATTTTATTTTTTAAGTCTACATTCCTCTTTTACTAGATATTTCTACCTTTGTTCTGTTTAGAACAGGCCCCTTAACATTTCTTGCAGCATTGGTTTGGTTGTAATGAATTCCTTGAGATTTTTGTGTCTGGGAAGCTTTTTATTTTTCCTTAAATTTTAAACGATAGCCTTGCTGGATAAAAACGTGTTGGTTGTAGGTTCTTGTTCTGCATTACTTTGAATATTTCTTGCCATTCCCTTCTGGCCTCAAGTGTTTTTGTTGAGAAGTCTGATGTCATCCTTATGAGGGCTCCTCTGTAGATGATTGACTTCTTTGCTCTTGCAGCTTTTAGTATTCTTTATCTTTTAGCTTTGGTATTTTAATTATAATGTGTCTTGGTGTAGGTCTCTTTGTGTTCCATTTTAATGGGATTCTCTATGCTTCTTTAATTTGTGTGACGTCTTCCTGTATCAATTTAGGGAAGTTTTCAGCTATGATTTCTTTAGTCATTTCTCTTCCCCTTGTTCTTTCTCTTCTCCTTCAGGAATCCCTATTATGCTGATGTTGTTTCTCTTTATGTTGTCACAGAGCTCTCTTTGAGTTTTCTCAGATTTTTTGATCCTCTTTTTTTTGTTGTTGTTTTGCATCCATGCTTTTGCTTATCTTGTCCTCTAAGTCACTGATTCAATCTTCTGCTTCATCCAGCCTGCTTTTAATTCCTTCTAATGTATTCTTCATTTCTGATATTGTGTTTGTCATTTGTCTGATTCTTTTTTATGATTTCAATGTCCTTTTTGATGCCAGCTATCTCTTTGTTTAGGTGCTCATTTTGTATTATCCATTGTTGCTCTAAAATCCTTGAGCACCTTAAGAATTATTATTCTAAACTCTCATCTGGTATTTTGTTTATTTCCATTTCATTCCATTTTTTTCTGGTGATTTCTCTTGTTGATTCATTTGAATTGCACTTCTCTGCCTTCCCATTTTGTTTCTGTATAGACTAGATACCACTCTAACTATTGTTGTTAAGTACTGAGCTGATGCTTTCCATATCTGGCCACTGGATGTACCATCCCTGGACCTCCCTGGTCAGAACCTGGTGCAGACCAGTGGGGGTCACTGCTTTTGACTGGCCCTTAGAAACCGTTTTGGAGCTACAGGCAATCCAGAACTTGTGGCTGTCTCTGCTGGGCCCTGATGCAGTTGTAACTATCAGCTTCACTTCTAGGCTGGCTGTAATCTACTTTTGGCCAGTGTGTGTAGCCTCTCTGTTCCTGATGTGAGGTCTTTCTGCTGGCCGCCCTCTGCCTCCACCTCCTCAGGCACTCAGACACCAGTGCAGGCTCACGGGCCACAGCTTGGGCTACTCTGCCTCACTGGGCTCTGTCCCCCACAGTCACACAGGCTGCCTCTCCTGGCTTTACCCCCCACAGGCACATGGCACCACTCACCGGGATCCTCCTCCCACAGGCATGCAGGATACCTCACCCTGCTGGGGTCCATCCTGGCCGGTGCAGGAGATGCCTTGCCCCCCAAGATTCTGCCCTCACTGGCATGCTCAGACCTCTTTGTGCTCCACCCCCTGCCGCGGCATGGTTTGCCTCGCCGGGCTTCACCCCTTGGCCACCATGCTGGCCAAGTGTTGTGGCCACTGCCGCAGCTGAGCCCTCCCACCCTTGGCAGGGTACTCAGCAGGTTGGTGGGGCTGTGTAGCCTAGCCTCACAACTCAAATCATGTGTCCCTGATTTGTCTCCTGTTTCTAAGTGTCTCTCTGCAATAACTGGAGCAGGAGAGCCTCTGGTGGTTGGGGTAATCACTTCCCTTTGCTGGCTTGGTTCTCCCAGGAAGAATAGACCCAATGCAGGGGTCAGGGTGGCTGTCCTCCACAGTCTCTCTCTGTGCCCCTGAGACTACAATCTCGTCTCACAATTCCAGTCCTCTCAGCGCTCCCTGCTCCCGGAGCCCCAGGTAAGTGGCTGTGAACAAGGTTTTCTGTGCAGTCCCTTTTAGATGGAGCCTGGGTCTGAGAATTCTGTCTCCCTCTCTCAAACAGTAAGCTGGCTCTTCTTTCAGCTAACTACTGTCTGTACACATCCTCTAGTCTCTGGGGCTCCAGGCTGGTGCTCCCATTCTAGGGATGGGAGTCTACAACTCTCCTGGAAACCCACCCCGCCATGAGAGACCCTCTGGGTTGCCACTCACTCTTGGGAGTGGGGCAGCCCTTTCTGCATCGTTGCCTTCCCTATCAGCTCAGTGTGGTTCTTTCGATGATGCTTGGTTATAGATTCCTCTTAGTTTAGTCCAAAGTTGGTTTTTCAAGATGATTGTTCCTAAGTTAAGTTGTTATCCACTTGGTTCTGGGAGGTAGGAGTTGTAACGTCCACCTACTCTGTCGTCATTTTCCCTTCTCCTAATTTTTTTCTTAATCCATTTATCTTTTTGCCCAGCCCTGCAATCCCCAGGAATGATCTATATCAACAGGTATCAGCAAAGTGTAAGGGAGTGATGTGAAACTGTTAATATTCATTATCTATTCAAGCTTCATTTCAGATTAATGTATAATTGATTAGTCTTATTTCTCATGTGAATGCATACCTTTTCTTATGAAAATTAAGTGTTTGTGTTTTAATCCTTAAAGCTCTCCTATGAATTCTGTCAGGTTGGTTTTATTCCCAACTCATAGTTGTGGGTCCTAGACCCACCCCTACTCTCTGTCCTACCCTCATGTGGCAGTTTTTTTGGGCTGAGACCATGATCTACCTTTAAATGTGCTAGTTTTGATGAATCAGAATCAAAGGGACAGCTCCCCCCTCTCCTATTCCCTCTACTTAGAATTACCTTCATTTGATAAAACCTTACTCATCTTGGTTTATTTCAAAAATCACCTCTTCTCTGAACAAGATTCTATTAAAGTAGACTGAATTATTCCTGCCTCCATTCCTCATAGTACTTTATTCATAACTGTTATAGTAACATTTATCATACCACATCATAGTTGATGACACACACATCCATTTTCTCCTGTAGGGCTTAGTCATCTTTGTATCCCTCTCAAAGAGCTTGTTATAGGGTTGGCAAAATAATAAAAATTAAATTGAATAAGTGATCCCAGAGACAAATCAACAGATAAAAGAAACCGTATATTGTAACCATCTATATCCTGGAAGTAGAATCTGTCAGTGGGAGAGGAAAGGCTTAAGAGTGAGGCAGGAATTAATATAAAAGTTATAATAAAATGTAGATAAAGGAGAAAAAGTATTATAGGTTCTTTTTTTCCTACATTTTAGAATGTAGATAAAATCCAACTGTGCAAGTCATCACAGCAAATGATGCGAGTGAATAGAGTCTGAAACAGGCACATGTCCATACACAGAGAAGGATTTCATTTCTGGATAATCCAGAGTTTCTTGTTTAAGTCTATAGTTTTCTTATATGTACTCTTTAAGGTAGGAGAAAAGATGAGAAGGATATTATTATTCAGGGCTCCTTTTACTATAACCTACAACCACCAATTTTTGTGTTTGGAGAAATCATTACTCACCTACAGCATTATATAAAAACTATTGAAATTTTAAGTCACTTTGCTTAGGTTGTTTCACATTTGCTAAATTGTAATTTGAGGATTCCTTTCATGTGAAGTTGGAGAATTTGGCTATATTCTTTGGGCATCTCATGGAAACCACGTTTAGGTAATTTGTTGTCATAGTAGTGATGGCTGATAGGTGTGTCCTGTACAGTTTTAGAGAAGGGCCAAAATCCATAGAGTTTCACGTTCTCACACAATTCCACAGCTACACTTGCAATCATCAAGCCAGTGGACAGGCGATACTCCATCACACCTTTAGTTCTCCAGAAGAGGGCTAGATTCTTCAGGTATTTCGGATGGAAATATATAACCTTTTGTCTCACATTAGACTCTTTCAGTGTGTTGTATACTTTAAAAGAGGCACCAGTGTTGGCCCTGAAGGAAAACGCTGGCAGAAGAAGGAATGTGTCTCCATAGGTTGCAATGTCCTCCAGAAATTCTGCTTTCTTTTCCTTTAAGTTCCCATATCTGCCAATTAAAAAAAAAAATCATAAAAATAACTGTAATAACTGAAGTAGTGATTTTGATAACACAACGCTAAATTTACCATTGGCCAAAAAGGACGGAACCACGCATATCACTGTTATATAAAAAAGACAAAATATAGACTCAGAAAAAACTCATAGTAAGTATCTTATAAATATCAAGAGCTAGACCTTTATTGCTCTTTCTTGTTATTTCTAGAATTTCATATCTACTTTATTACCATTTCTGTATTGGACACACATTTCTTATATTCTTAGATCTTTAAACTCAATAATTTTTTTTAATGTTGCTTTTTGATACTTAAAACACCTTCCAAGTTTATAATGATGAAATGTTTTCTCAAATATAGCACACTCCTAAAATATCTATACATTTAAAAAATTCATTTAGCTGTACATTTGTGATTTTTGTGAACCTTTTGTACATATGTGATTATAAAAGTTTTCTTTAGAAAACCTAAAAAATATATACATGCATACACACACACACACACACACACACATTTTGTAAATTTCCTCCATATATTCTGATAGCTCTACATGTTTAATTTAAATAATAATCATACAATTGCGTGTATTTTGAAAGTAAGATTTTGGAAAGCAGATGCAATATTTTATATTCTCTTAACAGATATTAGAAATATTTGAGGGGTATCTTTTATTAAGAACTCTTATTAATCACTTTTGGTTAAAATAATACAGTGAAACTACTAAAGTAATTTTATTAACCAACCAAAATTTCATAGTAATTACACTGTGAAAAATGAAACACAGAAATTATTTTTTAGTAATATATATCAGAGTAAAAATCAAATTTTGCCTGGTTCTCCTAAGATTTTCTCCCTGAAGTTCCAAAATAGATTAACTTTTATCAAGAAAGTTCTACCAAGATAAAACAGTAACACTATAATTCTAAAAAAAAGTTGAAAAAGGGAACTTTACTATGGTAAAAAAGACAGATAGTTCTCATTTGATGAGCAACATTCAGCTTATAACATTAGATGTACAACCCATCATAACCTCTTATGAGCCACAGCCTTGATAGAAACTCAGAAATTATAAATATATTCTTACATATTTTCCCCAAAAGCTTCTTCAACTGTATAGCAAGTCTCAGCAATAAGATTGGTGCTCTAAGAAACATACTAAACAATGAACAAATGTTCTTGAACTGTTATGTAAGTTGGAGGTACTTACTTTAATCTTATGATACTGGGATTTACAGTCACGAGATTGGTTTTACTGCCAACATCTTTACTAATATTTCCTGTCGTTGGGGGGAGGTTACACCTGAAATTTGAAAACACTATTTTCAAAATACAACTTGAAAAACAAGTACATACACACAAATACATACATATACATGTGATCACTGTCATTTTCTTTGAGAAAATTATTGCTGTTAAGAGTTCCTCAAAATTAATCTTATATCCATTTAAAACTAGTAAGTACTGTTCAGTTGGCTCAACATTGCATGAAATATACAAATTGGTAAATGATTTAAACATAAGACCTTTATAAGCAACAGAACTAGAAATGACAATTATACTTTGCCTAGCTTTTGAAGAGTTCATTCTTATATTTACATTGACATATATATATTTATATATTCTCACAATGGTATGATCACCAATTTACAGATTTTAAAACATTGAGGAATTATGACAAAGCTTATAGAGTCTACTGAAAGCAAACATTATATATGAAAAAAAAACCAAACCCCAAATCTCCTGATTCCCATATGGACAGTTTTCCCACCAAATTATGGTATTAATAAATAAAACCCTAATGTTCTTATAATGATGTTTTTACATTGAATGTTTTCATCCTCTTTTGAGTACTAATTTGTTTTTAAGTTGGAAAACAAGTTAAAAACTGTAATATTGAGTAACTATATTTCTGTCACACACATACACACACACAAAAGGGAAAGTTGGTTATGACTTGCTAAATATTGTTTACAGAATTTCAAGTAGACCAATTGTTTAAAACAAGAGGCAGCATCTCTGTGTATTTCCTTAAGAAAATACTTAAAGTTCAAGTGTTGTTAAGTATAAATGAAGTGGAAATATTCTGTTTTATGCTTCATTAATCACACAAACATATAAGAGATGCACTTCCAACCTTGATTTAAAAAAGTATATCCAAAAATAATTAAATATAACACTTTGGGAAAAATACTAATCATAGATAATAGACCAGAAATGACCTCATTTGTGGGCTTCCTGTAACAAATTGATCTTCTAGAACAGTCCCATATTCTATTGAAGAATAAAAGATTATTCCCATGTACAGTAGTATCAAAGGAGACTTCTAGAAAAAAATATTGGGTATTTCTTTGTTCCTTACACTCTTAACTGATAGTTCCCAATCTTCTTAAGTGAAAAAGAAAATAGTAATATTAAGTACTTTCCAGATTGGTTTATAAAATATGAACATGTATAGCGAAAATAAGTACAGGCTTAAAAATTAAATAAATTTTAATGACACCAATCACGTCTAACTCCCATTTTTGCTTTTACTTTGAAAGGCAAACTTCAAAGGGAACTCTATATGCAGAAACATACCCTATATCAGCAAATGTAGAACCTAGGAATATATTAATTTAAAGTTATAAATTAAGTAGCTGCTGAGGTTTTTTTTAAAAATTAAATTTGTTTTATTTCCTATATCTGCATGAAGTAAAATGGATGTTTAGGCATGCTACTACAGATGTTTTGAAAATATAGAGTTTATAAAAAGTCTATTACAAGAAGAATTGTTCAATCTTTATAATGGCTTTTTAGTACTGAATACTTTAACAAAAGGGTAAATCATTCAGATGTTGGTCATTTTAACATTCATCACAAGGAACACATCCAATAATAGTTGTACTGGTGGGTCAATTGTTCTGTCATTACCTTCAGCATAAAAATTTTAAATGAGATTAAAGTGAGAGGGAACTACTGATACAAATTTTTTTTTTATTTGCTAAACTGGGCAGCATTGAATTGATCACGATCAAAGGATCTCCTCTGATGTATAAAATCAATGTTCCTGAAAAAGGAAGAAACAGATTTCAATTTACTTTTTAAAAAGGTGCATTTACATTGAAATGTATCCCCCCAGGGATGAATCACCTTTCCTCCACATTCTGAAAGTGGAGATGCCCTGAAACATGCTTATGAGTACAGGCACATATGAAAACCACTTCTGTTTCTATTTTTGCAAGTTAGCTGGTATTGAGATAGAAACATTTAAAAAGACCATAATTTTGAAGCTGCACATTTTCTTTTATTATTTCAAGCCAGGAAACTAAATAAACAATGATGTTGCCTGGCTATGCAGTGCCTAGTTCAGCAACTTCCCAAGTTTATCTGAGAACAAAACTTCCTTGAAATGATCTTTTTAAAATAATGGTTTTCAAGGTCAGGTGAACCTAGGAAATGCCGCTTTGTAGAGTCATTTCAGGGAGCCATAATATCCTTAATCCACTGAAGGCTCTGACAAGTCCCGCAGTGCAGACCCTTTTCACCATTATTTCACCCAGGGCTTCTGAGAAGTACATGATCGCATAACATTTTTATCCTTCTGGTACCCACATTCAGAGGAACTAATGATCCATTTGACACTGCAGGAAAGCCTACCAAAATAATATGTAGACTTAAACACACAGCTCAAAATCAAAATTTACAAAGTATCTTCACACCCAACCCTGTAAAATATCCAGCTGATCTTTACTTCAAAGATCATCAGCAGGACAGGTCTTACCTGAAAACGAAGTCCGATTTATCTATTTCGGCCCCGCAGAGGGACTTGTTCAGGATCCCTCCATTTCCGACCACTGCGCACTGACTATAAGGGTACGCCACAAAAGGCTGCGACTGGCAGGAGAGAGTGAAAAACTACCATGAAATCTCTTCAGTCTTAGAGCCATAAACATCACCAGTTCAATTCAAGTAGCTTAAGTTTTACTCATGCTAAGGAAAGAAAAAGAACAAGAAAAAGAGAAGTAGTGATACCATAGCATGTTGATCAACTTATGGCTTATAATAAAAAATCCCCTAAACCTGTTATTGCTGGTGAGAGAAATATACAGCATACCATATACAATGTAATGTAACACTACAAAATATAATATATTTGTGTATAAAGTGTAACATAATGCAGTTTATACCACATGATTAAATGTGAATACAAAATCTCACATTGAGTCTAACCAACAGAAACATTTTCAACAAAAAATAGAGAAAAAAAGCAATTGGAAAGTAGCATTAAAGCCTCTATTCTGGGAAATAAAATTAATAGCTAATTTAGCAAAATTTCCTGTGCTTCTTAAATAGTCAGACCTTCAGGCTCAGCGATGATAGGAGATTTATGCCTGCCATCTCTGCAAATGACCGGCCATGGTATTTCAGGGAGACCTATTCACTCTGTGGTGACACATTTCAAATTAATTTCCCAGGCCTGAATCTTTTAAATTGTTTCCAAGGACCCAAATCACCTGCCCTGAATGGTTCCCACTTGCATCAATCTTCCCCAGCCTGAAACATCACTTTTTAGTTGAACGCTACACTTTCCCTTCACTGGTCAGTTGCCCTGAAGGAATGATGCGACCTTGACCAGCAGCAAGGGTGCCAGCTCATATTTGACACTTACAGGGTCCTGATTCTCCTTTTTTCTTTCTTTCTAGAATTCAAATTAAGTCCTCATGGCAGAGAGTGTGTTCCTTACTTTGAACTGTTCCTCACCTTTCACTGCAGACCTAACACAGTGCAATGTATCCAGTGACTTTTAAAGAAGTGCTTCCTGGCTCAATGTTCCACTCTGACGCAAACCCCACCATTGTGCTGAAGCCTGCTTTGTGAGGAGCCTGTTGAGAACCAACTGGGAAATATTCAAGAATTTTGCAAGGGATTGTTAAACCATTGGTAAACTAAAATTGGCACAGTGGGAGTATTTACATCCCTAAAATCGGCAAATGCTACAAGTCAGGGCACCCAGCTCCCTAAAGCCTGTTTACCAGCACTACACCCCAGGGCTGATGTGGTTCTGGGCAGCCCAGCAGATCCCAGAATCACCCAGACTGCCCTCTGCTCTTGCTGGTGCATCTGGGAGATGCCTAACAAGCAAAGATAACTCTCTTTCAGCACTTTTAGGTTTGTTTTTAAAAATTAAGTCATACAGTGATTATGCAAGGCAACCAAGTACAAAACTTACTGAGGCATTTCATCCACACAACAACCTTGCAAGCATTTCCCAGATGGAAAACTGGAGGCATGAGTTCAGGTTAGAAAGTGGCAGGGTTGGGATTCAAACCCAAGCAAGCTGCACCAGAGACCATGCTTTTAACTCCTACACATTACACAGCTCCTCACATTCAATGCATACAACATTAGCTTAAGTATATGCCTTATTTCTCTTTATATCTGCAATGCCTAGCCGATTGCCTGGCTCTTAAATGAATAGCTCCCAAATACCTCAGGGAATTTCAAGTCACTAAACTTCTAGCTCAAGAAATCTTCAGGCAGTATTTACAAGCCAGTACCAGAATAAATTTTGAATTTTGTAGTCATGGTAGAATGCAAATAGGCTCTTGATGGCTCAATAGAGAAGATTACTGAGGGAAGCTTATCTCTAATGAAGTAGTCAAAATAATGTATGTTTTTCTCTGGCTTTTTGGTCAACTGGGGGAAAACATCCATATACTTTGGAATCTAAGTGTTTAAATAGGTTACAAACGTCAACCTTCCCTAAAACAAACATCCTAAGAAAATGCAAATTTACGCAACCCCAGTGTCTGCACATTGCTCGTTCTGGTAGCAAACCAACTTTGTTGTCTTCCTTTGCAAATTACAAAGTTTTTGAAGAAAGTGAGTTCACCACATTTAATTAAAAGCATTTATTAGATCTCTCTCTGTGTTGCCCAGCAGTTCTGAGCTGAGTGTGGCGGAGCGGGGTTGAGCAGGGTGGGCATGCAGGAAGCAAGGGGGCAAGAGGTTGGCTCCTCAGGGGTCACATCCATGGAACCCAGAACGTTTAAGCAACACAGAAACATTACCCAGCTTTGCAACTATTACTGACCGGATTGACTGCAGAATCACTGCCCTCTTACCCCCATTTAAAAAAATCAGTATAAATTTGGGAAATGAATGTTGTTAATTGCAAACAGAATTATCCAGCCTCTGTTAAGTTACTCATTTCAAGGTGCCAATTACAAGCAAAAACTACCTGATGCTTCTCTATTCTGGTCAGTCTAAAGCAAGAAAAACACTAGCAAAAACAGCCATAGGCAAAAGGAATGCTCACTCTGGAACTTGCCGTAGCCTTTCTTGATCTTTCTTGATGGGGAATATTAATATTCTGTAGTTATTATCTTTCCAATTATTGGTATTTTGATACATCATGATGGTATTTTAGAATGCTTTATGAGTTATATCTTTTTTTCCTCCTTCCAGCAAATGTGTAGTATTTTTCTATTGTTTTCTATTTATTTTCATTCACTCTCAGAAAATTATTCTTCCTTTGAATTTTAATATTTAAAAAAATTTGGAGCAACTTACATGACCAACAATAAATTAGTTGTAAAAAGTCAAAGCTTCAGAAAAAATTAATGGTAAGAATCTAATAGTCCACAGTTGGTAAACTGCATATATAAAGTGATCCCATTTTGACCACATTGACTTGGCCTAATTGTTTTTAATCAAATGAATTACAAATGATTCCTGAGAGTGTATGTTTCTAAGCAATGGGATGTTCTTCATGACAGAAATTTCCCCCAACTTTGGATTTATATTAAGGGACAGGTTTCTTCTTGTAATGATACTATATTACTCATTAGTTTTAATGATACTGTAAAACTCATTAATTTTAACAAATAAGTGATGAAAGCACATGTGTACTAGGGAGTGTTCTAGGAAGTTGGGATACATCAGTAAACACACAGGCTAAAATTCTTCTATGGGGGTTATGTCATTTGACCAAAAATTCTTACATATCTACCTTCCAAAGATTAACCACATAGACCTACAGTTTTTGTGAAGGAATTGACTCAGTCACCCAAACTGACAATTGTTAGAAGCTTATTCCAGATAAAAAATGGTCATCTTTCCAAGCCCCAGAAATTACTATGCAGAAAGCCCAAGTACCTCACCTCATTCAGGGATGAGTCATGAAAACTCAAGAAGTAGGAGAGCTTATCATTTCAGATATAAATATGATGCCCCACAGAGCCACCATGCATTCAAAATTGCCTTTTAAAATGAACTGCTATAAATAACTTAAACAGAGTATGATATTCTAATTAATTAATTCCATTATTATACATTATAACTCGAAGTGACAGAAAATTCACCTGGAATGATGACACAAACAAACCATAACACATCTTTACTCACCACTGGAAACATATTAAAAATGTTCCTTCTAATTAGTATTGCGTTTTTACTTTCCACCTCATAACTCATGTTAGTTCCAACTGGAGTGTTATTCTGAGAAACAATGAAGTTTTGGACAGCATCACAACAGGAAGCAAGTTTTGCTCTGCAAAGAAAAAAAAATGAGCCATGAAATAAGATTAATAAACCAAAAATAGAGACGACAATGGGAAATGCAAAAGAGGACTTTGCCATATTGAGTTTCAGATGAAAGAGCAATCATTCACAAACGTGACGTTTTTTACCTCATTTCATTCTAACAGGCCCTGGGTGATGAAACTGTGACTTGGGAGGATAAAATAGCATAGAATATTTAACAGACTTATATGTAAGTAGGGACCCTCTCACCAATAGAAAATGTTCATTAATACTATGATTTAAATACAAAAACTTCCTCTTAAAGATAATGTGGCCACATTAAAGAGAAAAATGACAGAATACATTATATTATTTTATAATAATTATAAAATACAAAAACTAAATTAAAAAGTGTTATAAACTGTCACCAAAGCAATATGCAATCATTTATCATGAGACAAATCCAATGAAAAGAATCATTACAGTGATTTTTTTGAGCTCTAGTGACATAATTCACAAATATAAATTGTATTTAAAGTAGACAACTTTATGTTTTGATATGCACATACATTGTAAAATAATCACCACAATCAAGCTAATATATCCATCACCTCACAGTTATTACTTTTTCTTTTTTTGAATACTGAAGATCTACAATCTTACTAAATTTCAAGTATACAATGCAGTATTGCTAATTACAGTCACACTGCAGTACACTAATACAGTGAATATTTAAAAAAAAAAAAATTTAAAGCTGCCATTCCTTATAGAAAAAAATGTAAATAAATACCAAGCTATATTTCAAAACTATTACTGCAGAGTGAAACATCATTAGAGTGAAGTCCTCAGGATGATCCTTGCCTGGCTCCTCTGAGTTTGCCCCCAGCCTCTGGCAGGTCAAGGTACAACCACACAGGCTTTTAATTATATTTACATAATTCTCCAGGGATGTAATCAACCTTGAAGTCAAGAGACTCTTCCACTTGTGCAACCGAACTAGTACTTCACTTAAATCCATTCCCTTGTTAGTTCTTCAGTCGCCTCAGGAAAACACTTCATGTAATTGAAAATGGTAAGCTAGTAAAATTTGGGCCTTTTCAAACTTGAAGTGTTTTACAGACTTTTCCTGTCTTGCTGATTTTCCTCAAAGGAGCAGTTTTTTTGTGATTTTACTTATCTTGTTCCTCTTTTAACCTTTATTTATTTCTCCATGTTATTTAAATATGAAAGCTGGGTCCCATCATAGCACAAGGAACAGTGACTACTCAGGAAGCAGAGCTAACTGTAGGAAGTGCTGACATTCTAGATCCATTCACTTTTTGATGGCATTCTGGTCCTGAAGGTTATACTTTTGTACATGTTCCTATTGAATTTTGTTCCTTTGAAAAAACACAGTGTTCTAATCTGTCAGTCATTTTAAATTATAGGCTTCCTGAATCCCAGTAATTCTCAGGTTATACAAAGTCAGTGCTATGATATTATTTGAATCCTAAAATCAAGCTTTTAAATAAGGTGACCAACTTTTTTACAATGAAAAGGACAAAAATAAATAGAAGAAAACTGTATCAAATAAAAGAAACATTTTATTCATTGCAACAATACACTATAATATAATAAATGCATAATAAAAACATTTGTAATATTTTATATTATAATTATGCTTACATGCCTGTTAATTTTTAATAATAATTATAAGAAAAAGTACTCATTTAGATAGTACTATCTATCTAGTTTGTTCAAAAATAGTGTTCAAAATACTATCTAAATGAGTACTTTTCCATTGAATAAATACTTTTTGTCAATGTATCATGTTGTAACAATATATTGAAAATGTCTGAACAAGAAATATACTTCATATTGAATTTTAGGGCAAGTGCTGCAGCTACAGGATCAACATTCAGTCTCGATTTCTCACTTGTCCAAAAATCATTAGCAATGGAAAAGACTCAACTGCTGCATTAGTTCCAGGGCAGCACAATTTAAATTGAACAAGAATAAATAAATTTTCACATCGAATATGTTCATTTTTGAAATGGCTAAATATTTCCACCCATCTTTTATCAATTTTGATGTGTTCATTTTCCCATTCTATTAACTTTGCAAAATTTTTTTAAAATTTTTTTTTATTAACTTTAATGGGGTGACACCAATAAATCAGGGTACATATGTACAATGAAAACATCTCCAGATTATCTTATCATTCAATTGTGCTGTATACCCATTACCCAAAGTCAAATTGTCCTCTGTCACCTTCTATCTGGTTTTCCCTGTACCCCTCCCCTTCTCCCTATTCCACCCTGCCTTCCCTCCCCCCATCCCGTAACCACCACACTCTTGTCCATGTCTCATAGTATCACTTTTATGTCCCACCTATGTATGAAATCATGCTGTTCTCAGATTTTTTTTTCTGATTCACTTATTTCACTCCGTATAATGTTATCAAGGTACATCCATTTTGTTGTAAATGATCCGATGTCATCACTTCTTATGGCTGAATAGTGTTCCATAGTATATATGTACCAAAGCTTTTTAATCCACTCGTCTTCTGACGGACACTTGGGCTGGTTCCAGATCTTCGCTATTGTGAACAATGCTGCCACGAACATGGGGGCGCATTTCTTCTTTTCGAACAGTGCTATGGTGTTCTTAGGGTATATTCCTAAAAGTGGGATAGCGGGGTCAAAAGGCAGTTCAACTTTTAATTTCTTGAGGAATCTCCATACTGTTTTCCACAGTGGCTGCACCAGTCTGCATTCCCACCAGCAGTGCACAAGGGTTCCCTTTCCTCCACATCCTCGCCAGCACTTATTCTGTGTTGTTTTGATGATGAGTGCCACTCTGACTGGTGTGAGGTGATATCTCATTGTGGTTTTAATTTGCATTTCTCTAATGATTAGTGATGTTGAGCATTTTTTCATATGTCTTTTGGCCATCTGTATGTCTTCTTTGGAGAAATTTTTATTCATTTCTTTTGCCCATTTTTTGATTGGATTGTTTGTCTTCCTGGTGTTGAGTTTTATAAGTTCTTTATAAATTTTGGTTATTAACCCCTTATCAGACGTGCTGTCGAATATGTTCTCCCATTGTGTGGTTTGTCTTTTTATTCTGTTCTTATTGTCTTTAGCTGTGCAAAAACTTTTTAGTTTGATATAGTCCCATTTGTTTATCTTGCCTTTTATTTCATTTGCCCGTGGAGAAAAATCGGCAAATATATTGCTGCTACAGATGTCAGAGAGCTTGCTGCCTATGTTTTCTTCTAAGATGCTTATAGTTTCACGGCTTATGTTTAAGTCTTTTATCCATTTTGAATTTTTTTTGTGCATGGTGTAAGTTGATGGTCTAGTTTCATTTTTTTGCAGGTAGATGTCCAATTTTCCCAGCACCATTTGTTAAAGAGGCTGTCTTTACTCCATTGTATGTTCTTTCCTCCTTTGTCAAATATCAGTTGTCCATAAAGGTGTGGGTTTATTTCTGGGTTCTCTGTTCTGTTCCATTGATCTATGTGCCTGTTCTTATGCCCGTACCAGGCTGTCTTGAGTATAACGGCCTTGTAGTAAACCGTGATATCCAGAAGAGTGATACCTCCTGCTTTATTTTTTCTTTTTAAGATTGCTGAGGCTATTCATGTTCTTTTTTGGTTCCATATAAATTTTTGGAATATGTGTTCTATATCTTTGAAGTATGTCATTGGTATTTTAATTGGTATTGCATTGAATTTATAAATTGCTTTGGGTAATATAGACATTTTAATGATGTTTATTCTTCCTAGCCATGAGCACGATATATGCTTCCACTTATTTGTATCTTCCTTGATTTCTTTTATCAATGTTTTATAATTTTCCGAGTACAAGTCCTTAACCTCCTTGGTTAAATTTACTCCTAGGTATTTTATTTTTTGGCTGCAATAGTGAAGGGGATTGTTTCCTTAATTTCCTTTTCTGACAGTTCATTGTTTGTATATAGAAATGCCTCTGATTTCTGAGTATTAATTTTGTATCCTGCCACCTTGCTGAATTCATTTATAAGGTCCAGTAGTTTTTTAACTGAGACTTTAGGGTTTTATATATATAATATCATATCATCTGCAAAGGGTGACAGTTTTACTTCTTCTTTTCCAATTTGGATGCCTTTTATTTCTTCTTCTTGTCTGATTGCTGTAGCTAGGACTTCCAGACTATGGTTGAATAAAAGTGGTGAAAGTGGACACCCCTGCCTGGTTCCTGATCTTAAGGGGATTGCTTTTAATTTTTGTCCATTTAGTATGATGTTTGCTGTGGGTTTGTCGTAGATGGCCTTTATCATGCTAAGGAATGTTCCTTGTATTCACACTTTACTGAGAGTTTTAAGCATGAATGGGTGCTGGATTTTATCAAATGCCTTTTCTGCATCTATTGAAATTATCATGTGATTTTTGTCCTTCCTTTTGTTTATGTGATGAATCACATTGATTGATTTGTGAGTACTGAACCAGCCTTGCCTCTCCAGAATAAATCCCAGTTGATCGTGGTGTATGATTTTTTTCATATATTGCTGGATCCAGTTGGCTACTATTTTGTTGAGAATTTTAGCGTCTAAATTCATCAGGGATATAGGCCTATAATTTTCTTTCTTTGTGTTGTCTTTGCCCGGTTTTGGGATCAGAATTATGCTCGCCTCATAAAAGGAGTTTGGAAGTCTTCCTTCCTCTTGAATTTTTTGAAATAGCTTGAGGAGGATAGGAGTTAGTTCTTCTTTGAATTTTTGATAGAATTCACTTGTGAAGCCATCAGGCCAAGGACTTTTCTTTTTTGGGAGTTTTTTGATAACTGTTTCGATCTCATTTGTTGTAATTGGTCTGTTTAGGTGCTCTGATTCTCCCAGATTGATTTTTGGAAGTTTATATGATTCAAGAAATTTGTCCATTTCATCTAGATTGTCTAATTTTTTTGCATGGAGTTCTTCATAATATTTTCTTACAATGCTTTGTATCTCTGTTGTATCAGTTGTAATTTCTCCACTGTCCTTTCTAATTTTATTTATTTGAGACCTCTCTCTTTTTTTCTTGGTGAGTCTAGTTAAAGGTTCATCAATCTTGTTTACCTTTTCAAAGTACCAGCTTCTGGTTTCATTGATCCTCTGTATTGTTTCCTTAGCCTCTATGTCATTGATTTCTGCTCTGATCTTTATTATTTCCTTCCTTCTACTTGTCCTGGGTTTTATTTGTTGTTGTTTTTCAAGTTCTTTTAGCTGCAGGGTTAGGTTGCTTATATGAGCTCTTTCTAGCTTCTTATGATATGCTTGTAGTGCAATGAACTTCCCTCTCAGTACTGCTTTTTCTGTGTCCCATAGATTTTGAGTTGACGTATGCTCACTATCATTTGTTTCTAGAAACTTTTTTATTTCTTCTTTGATCTCAATGTTAATCCATTCATTATTTAATATCATGCTATTTAGTTTCCAAGTGTTTGAGTATTTTTCGGTTTTTCTTTTGTGGTTAATTTCTAGTTTCATGGCATTGTGATCAGAGAAAATGCTTGATATGATTTCAATCTTCTTAAATTTATTGAGGTCATTTTTGTGTCCTAACATGTGGTCTATCCTAGAAAACATACCATGAGCGCTTGAGAAGAATGTATATTCTACTGCTTTAGGGTGAAAAGTTCTGAAGATATCTATTAAATCAAGTTGATATAGTGTATCCTTTAAGTCTGCTGTTTCTTTATTGATTTTCTTTCTTGTGGATCTATCCAGTGTTATTAGTGGGGTATTGAAATCCCCTACTATGATAGTATTACTGTTAATCTCACCCTTTATATCCATCAAAGTCTGCTTTATGAATATCGGGGCTCCTATATTTGGTGCATAGATATTTATAATAGTTATATCTTCCTGTTGAATTGTCCCCTTTATCATTATGTAGTGTCCTTCTTTATCTCTTACTACAGTCTTTGTTTTAAAGTCTATTTTGTCAGATATAAGTACTGCTACCCCGGCTTTTTTTTCATTTCCATTAGCATGAAATATTTTTTTCCACCCTTTTACCTTCAGTTTATGTGCATCTTTTGTTTTAAGGTGTGTCTCTTGTAGACAGCATATGTATGGGTCCTGTTTCTTTATCCACACAGCTACCCTATGTCTTTTGATTGGATTATTTAATCCATTTACATTTAAGGTTATTATTGATATGTAGTTGTTTATTGCCATTTTATTCTTTAAAGCTATATATATATATATATATGTATATATATATATATATATATATATATATATATATATATATATATATATATATTTTTTTTTTGCTATATTCTTTCCTCCCTTTGAACTGTTCACACTAGGCCCCTTAGAATCTCTTGCAGGATTGGTTTGGTTAACGAATTCCTTGAGGTTTTCTTTGTCTGGAAAGCTCTTTATTTCTCCTTCAATTTTAAACGTTAGCCTTGCTGGATAGAGTAGTCTTGGTTGTAGGTTCTTGTTCTGCGTTACTTTGATTATATCTTGCCATTCCCTTCTGGCCTCAAGTGTTTCTGTTGAGAAGTCCAATGTCATCCTAATGGGGGCTACTTTGTAGGTGATAGTCTTTTTTCTCTAGCAGCTTTTAGGATTTTTTCTTTATCTATTAGCTTTGGTATTTTAACTATGATGTGTCTTCTTGTAGATCTTTTTGGGTTTCTCTTTAATGGAGTTCTGTGTGCTTCTTGAACATGTGGAATGTTTCCCAGCCTTAATTTAGGGAAGTTTTCTGCTATGATTTGATTGAACAAAGTTTCCATTTCCTGTCCTCTTTCCTCTTCTTCAGGCACCCCTATGATGCGAATGTTGTTTCTCTTCATGTTGTCACAGAGCTCCCTTAGAGTTTCCTCACATTTTTTGAATCTCTTTTCCTTTTTGTCCTCTGCTTCTGTAACTTTGTTTATTGTGTCCTCTAACTCGCTGATTCAATCCTCAGCGTGATTCATCCTGCTTTTAATTCCTTCCATTGTGGTCTCAGTTCTGATACTGTATTTGTCATTTTGTAAAGCCAGTAGTCGAGGCCACTATCACAGCAGCCTGACTTATGCAGGTTCGCATTGGATTCGGACAGATGGCAATGAATCACCGGAGCCAAAAACTGGTGAGCCATCAGCTTTAATTCTAGCTTGCACCCAGCAGGCAAGCAAAAACACACACTGGGCTCCAAAACCCACACATTCAGTGCTCACAAAGCTACTGACTTATCCGAGTTTCCTAGAATCAAAGGTTTCTAGCTCACCAGACTTATTCACCTCTGTTTCCCATCTCCTCCTGCACAAACTCTTAAGAAACTGGCTTCTTCCTCAGCACTGCCATCTTGGCTACTTCTCCTGGCCTTCACGTGGCCTTACTCTGCTCTCCTCTCTAATACTAATCTCAGGAACCCAGGAACCGAGAAAGAGAGAGAGAGATCAAGCTACCGGCCTCTCCCACTTTATAGCATAGACTCAAAACCTTTAATCCAATTATACAAATAAGGAAGTCTCTGTATAATGGGATTCTTCAGGAGAGTGCACCACCCTACATTATCCAATCAGTCAAGGGTGTGGGTAAGAACTTACTCTTAAAACAAAGCCTTAAGCTATAACGACCCGGCCTGCTTACATTACAACTTTCCCCCTACAGCCATCACAAGCATAAGGGCAAATAATATCACCTGTGTGACGGGCTTCCATGTGGGCAGCACCATCTTTAACAAAGTGAGCATATTATATTTTATCTGCCGAACACATTTCTGTCTGGTTCTTTTTTATTATTTCAATTTCGTTTTTTATACTTGTTATCTCTTTATTTAGGTGCTCTAATTTCTTTGAACATCCTAACTATCATTATTCTAAATTCTGTTTCTGGTAGTTTGGTTATATCTGGTTCATTCAAGTCCTTCTCTGGGGATTCCTCTTGGTTTATTTGGTTTGCATTCCTCTGCCTGCCCCTTTTATCTGAGTATAAGCAAGTTGTGGCCACTGGAGTCCAGTATGTGTTGCCTTTGTGTTCTCTAGGTGTGGTCTGTCTGCAGGCTTGCCACCCCCTCTGCCGCTGCCTAGGACGGTTGGGTGTGGGCGTTGCCAGCGCCGGCTAACTGCAGCTATTGCTGTGATTTCTGCCTCTCCTTTGCGGGAGGGGCTGTCACTCAAGTCACTAGCCTTAGCACCCAGGGCAGAGGTGAGCACCTTTGCTCAGCTGTGGAACCAGCCCTTTTCCAGAAGCTTACGCCCAGCCCCCTCAGTCAGAGCTTGCTTGCCACCGTTTTGCGGGTTGGGCGGGGCTTTTGACGTGCTCTCAGCTGTGAGCTTTTGCCTGTCCAGAATTTAGCCCCGCCCTCGAGGCCAGGGCCCTCCTGCACAGGGGATTACTGGGCTGGGCGTGTTTGCTGGCGTGAGCTCAGCTGCTAGCTTCCAGTCGGACCCTACCCCGCCCCCACGATCGGAGCCAGCTCGGGCACGTAGGGTGGTAATCCGCAGTTTCTCCGGCCGGGCGGGGCAAGCAGCGTGAGCTCAGCCGCGAACTTCCGCTGGTCTCAGTGTCTCCCTTGCCCCCGCGTTAGGAGCCCGCTCGCGCACATAGATGGCACACCGCGGTTTCTCTGTCTGGGCGGGGTTGGCAGCCAGAGCTCAGCCGTGAGCCCCTCACCCGTCCCTGGTCTTAGCCCTGTCCCTGCGGCCAGGGCCGGCTTGGGCAGGGTCGCAGAGCTGATCTCTGCCCGTATTTTTCCCCACAAGTGGGGTCACAGGCGGGCCCGCAGCTAAAGGACCGCTTTTGCGCGTCCCCTCCACCCTTGCTGGGCTAGACTGAGCTCACACCGGTTGTGCCTCCGCCCACACCGACAGGACCGCGTTTCAGCGTCCTGCCGCAACCATAGTGTAAAGCCAGTAGTCAAGGCCACCATCACAGCCGCCTGACCCACGCAGGTTCACATTGGATCCGAACAGTCGGTAATGAAACACTGGAGCCAAAAACTGGTGAGCCATCAGCTTTAATTCTAGCTTGCACCCAGTGGGCAAGCAAAAATACACACTGGGCTCCAAAACCCACACATTCAGTGCTCACAAAGCTACTGACTTATCCGAGTTTCCTAGAATCAAAGGTTTCTAGCTCACCAGACTTATTCACCTCTGTTTCCCATCTCCTCCTGCACAAACTCTTAACAAACTGGCTTCTTCCGCAGCACTCTGCCATCTCTGCTGCTTCTGCTGGCCTTACTCTGCTCTCCTCTCTTCTAATACTAACCTCAGGAACTCTGGAACCAAGAGAGAGAGATCTAGCTACCGGTCCGCCCACTTTATAGCATAGATAATCCAAACCTTTAATCCAATTATACATTCAAGAAAGTCTCTGATACAAAGCCACCCATCTGAGGCATAATGGGATTCCTCAAGAGAGTGCACCACCCTACATCATCCAATCAGTCAAGGGTGTGGGGAAGAGCTCACTCTTAAACTAAGCCTTAGGCTATAATGACCCGGCCTGCTTACATTACAACTTTTCCCCCACAGCCATCCCAAGCATAAGGGCAAATAATATCACCTGGGTGATGGGCTTCCATGTGTGCAGGGCCATCTTTAACAAAGTGAGCATATTATATTTTATCTGCCAAACACATAGCCTTCAGCAACCCTCAGGAGGCTAGAAGTGCCCTAAGTCTCCACACTGTAGGCTTGGGAGCTCCTGCCTCTAAGCAGCTCTGCTCTAATTGCCACAGGAGAGCTTGTTTGGCTAGTGTCCTATCTCCCTTTGCTGGTATTGCTAGTTCCAGGGGAAATATTCGTTTTCAATTAGGGAAATGTCTTAGCCCATGGGTCGGGGTGGCTGTCCCTCAGAATGTCTCTGTACCTTCATTTCACTCTTTGTTCCTGCTGCTCTGTTCCTCTCCTCTGTCCCAGTTCCCCGAACCCTGGGTGCATGGTTGTGAGAGAGGCTTTCTGAGCTGTCCCTTTAAAAAGATTTTTGGGTCTGAGAAAACTCTCTCTTTTTCACAAATAGTATCCTCACTTGCTTCACAGCTCGATACTGTCCAAACGCCTCTTCTAGGCTCTGGGACTGCAGTCTGGGGCTTGGTTCCTGGGACCCAGGTCCCTCCCTCTCCACCAAACTCTCCTCCTGCCACACAGGTCTCTCTGGGCTGCCGTTTCCTCCGGGGAGCTGGGCAGCTCTCTTGGCGTTTTCGCTATTCCTACCAGTCTCAATGTGGCTTCTGAAGTGTTCCTTGGTTGAAGAGTCCACTTAGTTTAGTTCAAAGTTGGTTTATCCAGATGATGGTTCTTAAAATTGAGTTATAATCCACTTTGGTTCTGGGAATTGGAAGTTGGTACTTCTGCCTACTCCATCACCATCTTCCAGCCTCTAACTTTTCAGAATTTAAATATACATTCAGTCTTCTAATTTCTTCAAAGAGACGATTGTCATCTATTTTGATGTCTGGCATTTCTTTAGATAAAAACTCAAGACAAGATTCAATATCTGTCCCATATACTTGAGATGAAGTAAAAAAAACGCCATTGAAAACTGTTATTTCCCATGATGTTTCTTTCAGATCATTCTTCGATATATTGAAAACATGTCTGGTCAAAATTCTACACTTATTTAATAAACTTTTCTGTTATGCCCAGATTTGATTCCTCTAAGTCTGACAATTTTCTTTTTATAATTAAAGGAAGAGATTTTTCTTCAAAATGAGATTTATATTGAAGGATAAAATTCAAAATAAGACCAACTTCCGTAGCTGAAATGTGTTCACCTTCAATCTTTTGAATTGTTTTGTAAAAAATAGATGCTTGATTATGTACAAAATACATTAATATCTCAGATATTTTATTATTGAAAAGCAATTCCAGGATTTTTAGACGTTTGTCTAAACTTAAAAAATATGAACGGAGAGGGTCAAATAATTGTAAAATATGCTCTATAGCAGGTGTTAGAGCAAGCCATCTAACTTTTGAATATCCTACAAGGTTTTTGTATTCAACATTTGCTTCTTCACAAAATTGTTTTAAAGTAGCAACACAAACAGTAAAACGACTAAAATGCAAATAAACTGTAGTTATTATTACTTCTACGTCAATTGGCATGGTACATGATGCTGGGTTGATTGCATTTGACAAAATATGTGCATTACAACCTATTCCTAGTATTTTCTTTTGGAGTAACTCTTGTAAGTTTACATACACATTATTTACCCCTTTGCATTTTCGCCCACCCAAACTTGTATTTGTATTATCAGCCATTGCACAACTTTGGATTTAAAATTGTTTTCATTTATTACTCCGTGTAGATGGTTTGACAAAATTTCAGAAGTTTCACCCTCAATGGATTCTTAATTTAAAATTTTTACTTGAATGCTCTTGGTAACATTAAAATATCTTACTATTATTGGATACAATTTAATTTCATTATGATTTGATGCATCAGATAAAATCGTTACAAATGCTGCCATTTCCAAGTCCTCTGTAAGTATTTTGTCACAGTAATTTTTCAATAGTGATTTCAAAATAGCCTCGCATTTTGTCCTGGCACATGAAAATTTTGCATTGTGAAAATTTTTCAATAATTTAGTTATACAATCCATACTAAAAAAACTTTGAATATGAATTATGGTATAAAATGCAAGTGTTCCTTCCATTGTAGCCAACTGTTTTTCATCTTCAGAATAATTTGAAGTTTTAAAAAAACTTGTTACTTTACAACTGGAAGCTGATGGATCTAATGATTGCTTACATTAGTTGGTAATCAAGTGTTTCGTTATTGCTGCTCTGCCCTCAACTGCAATACAAAATTCTAAACTGCAAATATTGCAGAAAACAATGGTATCTTTCTTTGATATGAAAATGGAAATTCCTTTTTCAATTTATCGTTGAAATGGTATTTTCTCTTTTTGATTTTTCCATCCCTTAAATACAATTTAAAATTAAAAATAAAATATAGAGCTACACGAACAATGTAAGCACATTAGGAACTGAAAATGTTACATCATGGTAGGCGAATTTTCCGAAAGCTAAAATAACAAAACTATGTATCAAATAAAACCACTATTTTAGATTGATATTTGAGTGTATTTATCATTTTCTAATTAAAAAGCATCTGTTTTATGCAACTATTTAATCAAAATGCATTATTAATAGATATGGTTTGAGGTTAGATTTCCACTTTAAAACTCGAATTTCAGGAAAATACTTGTAAATAAAATTATATGTATTTGGAAACTATTAAACAGAAAATGAATTAATAAAACGTGAATTGTGCTTACTTGTCTAGGATTGAATACTCACTGAGAAAGAAATAATCGTGAGTCTACAATGTCGTATGTACTATGTCATGTTTCAGTAAGAAGTACACAAGCCATCTGCGCGCTCAGTATATTATTGCACACTCTCTCAAGGTCTCCCGTGTGGAGCACATGCGTTTCATAATCACGTTTCACTGCACTGGACTGATCCTTGACGAATCATCATGTCAAATACAAATACGTCATATCACATTTAATGGATCTACTCTGCATCGATTGAATACGGACATTTACAGGAGGACACTTTTGGAGGGAGGACGAAACTTACAAAAGGACTGTCCTCCCTAAAGGAGGACAATTAGTCACCTTATTTTAAACAATACTTCTTATCTATTAATTTATCTCATTAAAATAGCACATTCTTCTTAACTTAATCCTTTTACCTGCTTATTATTCCTCTTTGTATCAGAACTTAGAGATTAGAAAAAAAATGGTAAATGAAGTGACGGACAGTGAAAATATGATACTAAGTAGTTTTTAATTATAAATTTAATTTCATAAGCATTCACGTAACATTGCAAGCTCAGAAATCCTTATGCGTTTTATGATTTCATTTATATGTGGAATCTAAAGAACAAAACAAATGAACAAACAAAATTGAAACAGAATCATAGATACAGAGAACAGACTGATGGTTGCTAGAGGGGAGGTGGGTGAAAAGGTGAAGGGATTAAGAAATACAAATTGGTAGTCACCAAACAGTCATCAAGATGTAAAGTACAGTGTAGGGAATAGAGTCAGTAATATTATAATAACTGAGTATGGGGCCAGGTGAGTACTTGAAATATCAGGGGAACCACTTTGTAAAGTATAGGATTGTCTAACCACTATTCTGTACACTTGAAACTAATATAGAATCATATTAAATATAAACTATAATTTTAAAAAAAGAAATCCTTATGTGTTCATAATTTTAAATGTCTCCTTCAGGTGGCATTTCAAGAAAAAGTAATGAAATAAATTCTCATTTAGCTTTGACAAGTAATTTAATTTCTCTAAGGATAGTCAGTTCTTAAAAGACCATTACATCACCAAAAAGCACTAACCAGAGTTCCCTTTGTGGATTTTTTAAGAATAACTTTTGTTCCAAAATTATATTTTTAACATTGTACCATAAAATTTTCAAATCTACAGAAAAGTTGAAAGAATTGGACAATGAGCACTTGAACAACTGCCAGCTATAATGTACAATTAAGTTTTTACTCTCTGTCTCATTGTGTATTTATCTATCAATTCATTGTGGTAGTTATTAGAATTCAAAGGAAATTGCAAGTATCACCACACTTTACCCCTAAACACTTGTATGTATATATGTGTGTGTGTGTATTTATAATTTTTTAAACATATTTTGGGGTAGCCAGACCAGTGGCACAGTGGATAGAGCGTTGGACTAGGATGCAGAAGACCCAGGTTTGAGACCTCAAGCTCGCCAGCTTGAGCACGGGCCCATCTGGCTTGAACAAAAGCTTGTCAGCTTGGACCCAAGGTCACTGGCTCCAGCAAGGGGTGGCTCGGCTCGGTCTGCTGAAGGTCCGCAGTCAAGGCACATGTGAGAAAACAATCAATGAACAACTAAGATGTCGCATTGGCAACAAGAAACTAATGATTGATGCTTCTAACCTCTCTCCGTTCCTGTCTGTCTGTCCCTATCTATCCCTCTTTCTGACTCTCTCTCTGTCCCTGTAAAAATATATATATATATATATTTTGGAGTAAAATTTACATACAATAAAATCATAAGTACATTTGATGGATTTTGAGAGATATACCTACTCTTGTTACCTAATCCCTTATTTCAAAAATGCAGACTATTATTAACCCCAGATAATTCCCTGCTACCCCTTCTCTGTCTTTCTTCAGCCCTCCCCCATTTTGAGGCAACTGCATTTGTAATTACTTTTTTAAAAACCAAAGATTAGTTTTGTTCCTTTTTATTGCTGGAATTGTATTCCATCGCATGGATGTGCCAGAGTTTGGGTTAGCCATCTCCCTTGCACTTAAAAAAAATCACTATCAAAAAGAAAAGTTGAACACCTAATCATTCATAATAACCTCCCAGAAAAAAAAACAGCAGAATAATTATCCAAAATGCTATTTCTGAAGCCTGCCTTGTTTCTTGTTTCACTAACTAATGGGACTTAAGCCCTTATTTTCAGTGGCAGGATGATAAACATATGCTATCACTTCCCAGTTCAGCTATGTCGTAAAGAGCCTCTTAAGAACCAGTGTCAGTACAAAGCCAAGCAGCTCCTAACAAGCAAAACAAAATGGAATTTGATCTCTGTTATTGCATTTCCCATCATCCCTCAAAACAGTGAGTCCTGATCCGTGATGACAAGATATGTTCACAATAACAGGCATGGCAATTTTCCCCTTATTTGAAAAGTGCAGGAGACATTAAGACATGAAGGACACAATATTAACTAGATATGATGCTTAACTTTACATGGACTTGACTGGGCCAAGTTGATACCCAGACAATATTTCTGGGCATGTTTGTGAGGGTGTTTTGGGAAGAGATTAGCATTTGAATCAGTGGGCTGAGTAAAGTAGACTACCCTCCCCAACGCAGTGGGCATCATCCAATCTACTGAGGGCCTGAATAGAACAAAAGGCAGAAGAGGGCAAACTTGCTCTTTGCTTTAGGTGAAACACCCATCTTCTCCTATCCTTGGCCATTGGTGCTCCTTGTTCTCAGGTCTTCAGACTCAGACCAGGGCTTATTGCATGTGTCCTCTAGTTCTTGGGCCTTCAAACCCAGACTGGCACTTACACCTTCAACTTTCCTGAGTCTCCAGCTTGCAGATGGCAGATAATAGAGCTTAGCCCCCATATTACATGAGCCAACCCCTTATAATAAATCTCTTTCTGTATATCTGTACATACCCAAGTGGTTCTGTTTCCCCATAAACCTCAACTAAGAAATACCAGTACAGAGACGTATGGGTGCTGCTGTGACAAATACCTAAAGATGTGGATATAGCTTTGGAAGGGGGAAGTAAGTGGAGACTGAAGAATTTTATGTGCACGCTAGAAAAGGCCTAGATCATCAGGAAAAGAGCCTGAAAGATACATGGAGGGTGAAGGCCATTCTGATGAGTGTGCACACAACAATGATGACCATACTACCAAACAAGAAAGAAAAGAAGAGCCTTGGTATAAAGTGGCAATGAATCTGGCTGAATTGTGTTGCAGTCCTAGTGTTCTGTGGAAGGTAGAACTTGTGAGCTATGACACTGGATACTAAATTGAGGTTTCTAAGCAAACTACTGAAGTGGCTTGGTTCCTCCTGACAGCTTTACAGTAAAATGCAAGAGAGAGATGACTTGAAAACAGAATTATTAATAAAGAAAATGAAGCAGAATTTTTAAAGAGTTGGAAATTCTCAGCCTATCCATATGGCAAAAATGGGAAAGTATGCTCGGGGGAGAGTATTAAAGGTGTGGCCAAGTTGACATTTGGTAAGGATAGTCATTTGGGTGTGAATGATGGATTTAATCAGCAGGAAAAGTGCCAGCTTGGTCTGAGGAGAAATGAGATAGGAAGCAATGAAGGAATGCTACTTGACTTCTTGGATTTTATAAAGACGGGATCACAGAGCTATTTGGCTACAAACATACAAGGGGAGAATGACCAAAGGTGATTCAGAGATCAACAGGGCTGCCTCCTCAGTCACTAAAGGGAAGACTTGCTTTCTTTTGGCCAGATGGTCTCTGCCGATAGCCATGAGGGTAGGGCCACCAAAAACCATGGGGTTTGAGGTGCCCAGCAGAGCTGCAGGGGCAGGACCACCACCCTGGGCCCAGAGGGCAGAGCACAGAGCCAGAGGAGATTATCTTGAGCATTGAGATCTCATGGAGTTGGCTTTGCTATGCTTTGGACTTGCTTTGGACCTGTTGCCTTTGCTCCTTGTTCAGGCTTAGGGATGTCTGTGCTAGGCTGGTTCCACCAGGGCATTTTGGAAGCACCTACATTTTTCTGCTTTCACAGGCTGACAACTAGAAAGTACTTTGCCTCAGGATGAATGGCACCTGAAGTCTCACCCACACCTGACTTAGACAATATTTAGATGAGACTTTGGACTTTAGCCTTTGGAATTGATATTGTAACAAATTTAAGACTCTTGGGGCTGTTGAGATAGAAGAAATATATTTTTTGTTTGAGAAGGAAATGAATTTGGGGTAGGCAAGGGCAGAATGTCATGGACTAAAACATCTGTATCTTCCCCAAATTCGTATGTTGACACCCTACTTCCTATGTGATGGTCGCAGGAGATGGGGCCTTTGGGAGGTGATTAGAATTAGATGAGGTGATGAGGTGGAGTCTTCATGAATGGGATTAGTGTCTTTATAAGAGTCACAAGAGAGCTTGCTTCTTCTTTCTGCTCTCTGCCACTGAGGACAAATGAGAAGGCTGCCATCTGTAACCCGGATGAGGGCTCTCACCAAAACCCAACTATGCTGCCACCCTGACCCCATGCTTGCAGACTCTAGACCATGAGAAATAAATTTCCATTGTTTATTAGCCACCCAGTCTATGGTATTTTGTAATAGCAGCTAAAACTAAGACACTAGAAGACATCTGTGACCACACACCTAAATTGTCTATAACACGTAGTTTCACTTCCAGTCAATGCCCAACCAGATCAGTGCACACAAACCTTACACTTGCAAACCACTGTGTACTTTTCCAGAGCATTTTCACACCCGTTATCTCATCTGATTTCACAACAAGCAGGGAGGTGGAAAATATTATTCCCATTTTAAAGATGAGAAAACTGGTGTTGAGAGAGGTGAAGTGACATGACCAAGGCACACAGGTTGTAAATAACTCCAATCTATGTTTCTGACATTGGTGGTGGGGGGCCTAATGGCCTCGTTTGAGATTATATCTTGTGGATGCTTTCCATAATGGCACCCCAATGACAGAAACATTCCCAAAACGATACAGGAAGCACTTTGCTGACAACTTACCCATGCACAACTTAAAAGGCTGCAAAAAAGAAAAACAAAGTGCATATAATGCTTCAAACCCTATATATAACTGAGACACTTGAGGTTCTCACTGCACATAGAGAAGATACAGGATCCCCCATGGGATCCAGAATATCAAGTGTTCTGGCCAACGTGCCTCAGTATTAAATAAAAAAGAATCCCTGGGATTGATGGTGATCTCATCCTCCTAGCATCATGCCTTCAGCAACTTCCTCCACAAAATCCAGTTTCAAAAAGTAAATAGTGTACACTCCCCTTTATACTCAGGAAAGAACAGAAACCCTCTGCGCTGCAGTGAGTTCTAGAATTGAAAATAGTTCATATACTTTCAAAAGTGCTTAATTCTCAAGAAGTAGGCTGGTCTTGGGAGAATCTGTCTTAATATGTTTAGTCTTGATATATAAAGATGGAATCTAAAAATGTGCAAAATCATCTTTGCATCACAGTTGATCTAATAAATCTATTTGAGAAAGTGATTTTTGTTAAAATTGTGAAAATTCCTTTTTTCTTTTAATCTTTTTTTTTAATTTTTCTTTTTATTTTATTCATTTTAGAGAGGAGACACAGAGAGAGAGAGAAAGAGAGAGAGAGAGAGAAAGGGGGGAGGAGCTGGAAGCATCAACTCCCATATGTGCCTTGACCAGACCAGTGCAGGGTTTTGAACTGGTGACCTCAGTGTTCCCAGGTCGACACTTTATCCACTGCGCCACCACAGGTCAGGGTTCCTTTTTTCTTTTAACCATAGGTGCTATTTCCTTTGTTTCTATGTTTGTTTTGTTTTCATGATTCAAGTTTCAGGTCAAAATTCTTCCTAAGGACTCAAGAGGATGCTTCCTGGATTTCCATTAAATATTAATGACTGTGTAAGGCTTACAGTGTGCCACACACTGTAGGACACTCTGTGAATATAAACAACCTAACTGCCCTGCCCAGAACTCACAGGCCTGTCTCCTTCCTGTTTATTAAACTCTCTAAGACTCTCTAATGATCCAAAGAGAAGTCAGGGTGAGGCAGAGACTATCTAAGTATTAAAGATCTACCTTTTAGGGGCTTTCACTCTCTAAGACTATAATAAGGTTCTGAGGAAAAGAAGTTTTAAAATATAAGCACCTACAGAAATTCCAGGGACTTATGTCTCACCCTAACCATTTCTAAAACAGTCAAACTTCTTTTCCTTCACCAAAACCACAATGCTTAGGCCAAGCAATACACCAACTGCCTTTCTCTTGTTGATGCTACCTTTTCTGCCTTTCTTCTATCCCTTACCCTATATAATATAATTCATTGATTGACCAAAAAATAACAATATCAAATATTTAGGGCGTTGTCTCTAGGTAATAAACATTTAACACACATGATCTCATTTTAGCCCTACAAGAACCCTACAAAATAGGTATAGCTGATGCTCATTTTATAGTTGGGTACAATTCAGGCTTATAACAGGTAAGTAGGTCACATATTTCATCATTTGTTCATTCATATTTAGTTAGCACCTAGACAGATGTTAAGCACTGTGAGGTGTGCTATCTACACACTGGTGAATAAAATACACGGTCTCTGCCTTTATGGTGTTTATGATCTAGTAAGGAAGAAGGTAGAAAGGTTTTTAAGGATGAATGTTAAGGTTAACAGAATATGCCACCCACTCCAAATCTGCCACTTTGGTATATTGATTATTTTGAGCCCTAGGCACTAAGAAAATAGCACATGCAGAAAGAGATTGTCTCTTAATTCTCGCATCTGCCTAAAGACAGATCCTCCCAAAGGAACTCTGTTGTTCTAAATCTGCAGCTAAATGGGTTCATCAACCAGGGAAGATGGACTCACATGACAGGAAAGGAGACCAGAGTTGACACCACATCCAGACAGACTTTGTCACAAACCATCACACCTCCCACCTGCTCTTCCAAGGACTCTCATCTTCCCTAAAAGTCATTTACTCTCCCCTAAAAGCCTTACACTTCCCCTTCTCCTTTCTCTATTAGGATGGTATTTACATCTGAGTTCTAAGTTGCCTTGAGTTTCTCATCTTTCTTGGGGTGTCCCCCATGTACACATGAGACCTATGTGTCAATAAACTTCTGTTTTTCTCCTGTCAATCTGTCTTTTGTTACAGGGCTTTCAGTCAAGAATTCACGAGGGTAAAGCAACATTACTTTTCTTCCCCTACAAACTGTAAGTTGGTAAATGGTAAAGCCAAGATTCAAACCTAGGATTCAAACCCTTACTCTAAAACCCATTTTCAGTAATGTCCAACAAAGCACCATGTTGTGAAATGCTCCCCAAAGGAATTTGGGGGAAGATTAAATCAGTAAGATATTATTATTTGAACTACCATATCTTAGTGCCCAATAGATTTTTCCAGAATCTTTAAACTCATAACTGGAAGCACATTTAAAAATAAAAGACTGCTATGGGCTCAGAGCGCCTCTTACATCATATAGATGTGGATGACCCCAGGCAGCCTCCCTGCATGGCCATCATGCAACAGTGACTGCTAGACTCTGGGCGAGTGTGTGTGCCTGGGTGGGGGCCTGTGTGTGTAGCTTTGCGGTATGGGGGTGTAAGAAAAGAGAGAGACAAAGAATTATTTGGTTTGACCCACAGCAAACATCATACTAAATGGGCAAAAATTAAAAGCAATCCCCTTAAGATCAGGAACCAGGCAGGGGTGCCCCCTTTCACCACTCTTATTCAACATAGTTCTAGAAGGCTTAGCCATAGGAATCAGACAAGAAGAAGAAATAAAAGGCATCCAAATTGGAAAAGAAGTAAAACTGTAATTATCTGCAGATGATGTGATATTGTTTATAGAAAACCCTAAAGTCTCAGTCAAAAAACTACTGGACCTGATAAATGAATTCAGCAAGGTGGCAGGATATAAAATTAATACTCAGAAATCAGAGGCATTTATATATACCAACAATGAACTGTCAGAAAAAGAAGTTAAGGAAACAATCCCCTTCACTATTGCAACCAAAAAAATAAAGTACCTAGGAGTAAATTTAACCAAGGAGGTTAAGGACTTGTACTCGGAAAATTATAAAACATTGATAAAAGAAATCAGGGAAGATACAAACAAGTGGAAGCATATACCGTGCTCTAGGCTAGGAAGAATAAACATCATTAAAATGTCTATATTACCCAAAGCAATTTATAAATTCAATGCAATACCAATTAAAACACCAATGACAAACTTCAGAGATATAGAACACATATTCCAAAAATTTATATGGACACCAAAAAGAACATGAATAGCTTCAGCAATCTTATAAAGAAAAAATAAAGCAGGAGGTATCACTCTTCCGGATATCAAGGTATACTACAAGGCCACTGTACTCAAGACAGCCTGGTACTGGCATAAGAACAGGCACATAGATCAATGGAACAGAACAGAACCCAGAAATAAACACACACCTTTATGGACAACTGATATTTGACAAAGGAGGAAAGAACATACAATGAAGGAAAGACCGGTCAAAGTTCACCATGACTTTACGGACACACTGTATATATTAGGAAACCAGGGTCTGTCAGGAGGGAACATCTACATTGGTAGAGGAATTGAGATCTGTGGCAGATGCAGAACTGATAACACCCAGACCAGAGAAGAACAGAGTCAGGGACATTCAATAGCTATCTTCAAATACTGTGTAGACATAGGAGGAATCAAATTTTACTGTGTAACTTCAAGATACATCACTAGAACCGATGCACAGAACAATTCAGCTCACATTTACTGAGCCCCCATCAAATCATGGCTGTGGTTCAAGGTCATGAGGATAACAACTTACAATTTATTAAATACAACTATGAATAAAGTGTGGATGGGCCCTGCCCTCTGGGAGCTTACCAACATTATGAAATATAGACACAAAAATGTAACTGGTTATTTCAATATAATTTAAATAGAATACTTTAAGGTATGAAGAGGATATGATAAGAGCACAGGGGAAGGACAGTTCAGCTCACCTGGGGTTAAAGGGAAGATGTCATGAAGGTGTGAGCACATTGCCCAGCATGTAGGACGCATGGGGTAAATGTTTGTTCATTGAACAAATAAGCCTGTGCTTAAGAATGATGGTTCAGCCTGACTAGGCAGTGGCGCAGTGGGTAGAGCATCGAACTGGGATGCGGAAGACCCAGGTTCAAGACCCCAAGCTTGCCAGCTTGAGTGCGGGCCCATCTGGCTTGAGCAAAAGCTCGCCAGCTTGGACCCAAGGTCGCTGGCTCCAGCAAGGGGTGGCTCGGTCTGCTGAGGGCCCACGGTCAAGGCACATGTGGAAAAGCAATCAATGAACAACGTTGCGATGGCAACAAAAAAACTAATGATTGATGCTTCTCACCTCTCTCCATTCCTGTCTGTCTGTTCCTATCTGTCCCTCTCTCTGACTCTCTCTCTGTCCCTGTGGAAAAAAAAAAAAAAAAGAATGATGGCTCAGATAATGGAGGGTGGACAGTAGTAACCAAAGGAGACCAGAGAGAAGAAGGATGACTGGAGTGACCAAGCATCTATGGCAGAGTTCACCTAATGAAGATTAAAGGGGTCCATACTAAACAAGTGATTTTAAAGTGGGAAGGGCAGGGGTGGAATGCTGTTGGGAGAGACTTGAGATCTATCCAGAAGGAGGTGAAAGAACAAGAACAAGAGAGAAACGAAAGAGGCCAGGAGATCAGACAATGGCTCCGAGACCCAATGCTCATCTTGGTCTCCCCTAACCCTTAGCCTTCCCCAGTCGAATTCATTAATTTCACTGATATTCAACAAGAGCATTCTGTGTACTGTGCCAGACCTCGGGACTATGTCAAAGAATAAGACGTCCTGTCCCCGCTCTCACCTTGCACCTGGGCAGCATAATTTAGAGAAGTAGTAATGGAAGGAAGGCTTCAGAGTAAAGCATAAAGGTGGTAAGCAGTTTGTTAGCTGTTCAAAAAGGAAAGGTCGGCAACTCGGGGTGGTCTTTGTTATTGAAAGGGTCACTGAACTGCAGGGGAAGAAACTCAACACAGGATTGTTTAAGCATAGAACAAGAGGTTCTAAAATTTTGAAAAGAACATAAAATATTTAATGAATTCAGGAAATACTTCTTAAGTGTCAGTTGTCACATCAGGGGTGACTGCAGATGAGAAGTGGGAAGCTGAAAGAGAAAGAGCAAAACGACTGGAGGGAAACCCAGAAGAAAGAAACAGGTGGGCACAGTCTGAGACAAAGAGAGAGGAAAGAGATGGCACAGAAAGTGCAGCCCAGAAGAAGAAAGCCCTGAGAAAGGCAGAGGAGAGGATGTCAGAAGGTGGAAGGGAGACACACACCAACTTTCAGGATGTGGAGACCCATTGAAACAGTCAGAGAGATGTGAACACTCACACAATCGCACAGAAGCACAGGCTTACAGCGGCAGAACATTTGACAGAAAGGGGCTATAAAGACAGCCATGAAACACAGGTCCACATAGGAACATGAGAAGTGGAACATCAGTTTGAAGCTCAAGTATATTAATGCATAAGTGATAACAGCAAATATGTGCATGCATCTTACTATGTCCCAGACACTCTTCTAAGCACTTTGCAGAGTAGCTTACTTAATCTTTTTCACAGCCCTATGAGAAAAACACTATTCTTCTTCTTATTTTTTACTCTCATTTTGCAGGTGTAGAAGCTGAGAAACAGAAAGGCTAAGTCACTTGCCCAAGATCACATGGCTAGTAAAGGACATGACCGAGATTTGAACCAACATCTTCATGTCTGTATGCCCTTACCCACTGCCTGTCCTCTGTACATGTTGCCTTATTATATAAAAATAGGCCGCAGACACAGCCCCACAGCCACCGTCACTAAATGTGCAGATAAATTCCCTGGTTTTCATGGGAAAGTATCTACATCAGAGACTTTTTGCAAATTGTGATGAAATATTTTCAAACTGTGCTGAATTTTCACAACTATATGTATAAAAGAGTGAAACAGTGTCCAAATCCCTTCCCTTCCTCAGGGTTGGTGGCAGCTAGGACCAAAGACAGCTCCTAAAAAAAAAAAAGACGGGCTGGCGCTAAGGAGAACAAACATGAACAGCGAGCACCAAAAGGGTAGAGCCACAAATCTAGTGAGAGAACAGTGATCAGGGTAAAATGAAGATTTTACTTACTCATTCATTCATTCATTCATTCATTCATGTGTATATCTATTCAGTGAATCAAGCTCATACTATTGTTCTCAGTACTAGGGATATATAACAACAACAACAAAAGACAGAGTGAATGCTCATGGAGAGTTTGCCATCTAGTAGGGGACAGACAACAGCAAACAATGACAACATCACAGCATAAGTCCTACATCGCAAAGGGGGACCAGAGGGTGAGGAGCTGGGCCCACTGTATACCGCTGTTGCGTAAGTTAAAAACCTGCAAGGGTGCCTGACGGGTGGTGGCTCAGTAGATAAGGCATCAACACTGAGGTCCCAGGTTCGAAACCCAAACGCCATAACCTTGAATGTGAGTTCACTAGCCTAAGTGTGGGGTCACCAGCTTGAGCATGGGATAATAGATACAATCCCATGGTCACTGGTTTGAGCCCAAAGGTCACTGGCTTGAAGCTTAAGGTTGCTGGCTTGAGCAAGGGGTCACTTGCTCTGCTGTAGCTCCCCGGTTAGAGCACATATGAGAAAGCAGTCAGTGAACAACTAAGGTACTGCAACAAAGAATTGATGCTCCTCATCTCTCTGCCTTCCTGTTTCTCTCGGAAGGAAGGAAGGAAGGAAGGAAGGAAGGAAGGAAGGAAGGAAGGAAGGAAGGAAGGAAGGAAGAAAAAAAACTGCATGGGTGACACTGTAGCCCAATGGGAACCTCCTTTTATGATAATAGAGTGGACCTTTTGACTGATATGCCTGCCAGTATGTGGAGGGAAGCCCAGAAATTGGAGTCTGGGCTCCTTCCTCACTCCCTGAGAGCTGCATAAACTACAGAACTTTAGGTGCTGCTCTGAGTTGAACAATGCACTTGCTTGCATCCTTTATCTTGTATTATGTTTTGCTGGTTCAGTAATGATGCAAAGTGAAAGCAAGTTTAACTGAAGCCAATTTCATATTCACACAAACCCAAGGACCTGAGTCAGTCTTGCAGGCAAGAGCACATGGAAAGGTATCCAATCCAAACTTGGGATGTCAGAGCTCAGCTCCCCGGTAGAAGCAAAGCTTAAGCTGAAAACCAAAAGATGAGTAGAAGTTAGCCAAGCAATGCCGGAGAAACTGGTAGAGGGATGAAGACTGAAAAAAAGCAAACAGGGGCCAGACCAGATGGTGGTGCAGTGTATAGAGCACCAATCTGGGATGCTGATGACTTGGGTTTGAAACCCTGATGTCACCAGTTTGAGCATGGGATCATAGACATGACCCATGGTCGCTGGCTTGAGCCCAAAGGTCACTGGCTTGAATCCCAAGGTCACTGGCTTGAGCAAGGGGTCAGTGGCTTGGCTGAAGCCCCTCAGTCAAGGCACATATGAGAAAGCAATCAATGAATAACTAAAGTGCTGCAACTAAGAGTTGATGTTTCTCATCTCTTTCCCTTCCTGTCAGTCCTTCCCTCTATCTTTCAATGAAAAAAAAAAAAACAAACAAAAAAGCAAACGGAGTGTAAAAGCTGGGAGTGGGGAGAGAAAGAGAATGGTAAGAGAAATTCTGTCTGTATTAGGAGATAGAGTACTAGGTGGGGACACTGTAATACCACATCATGAGAAGTCTTACAAGCAAGACAAGGTAAACAATCTGACTTTCTTCTATGGGAAAGGACAAGTCATTGAGAGTCTCAGCTATGACAGTGACACAATGCCCATATTTTAAGGTGTGCGCCGGCTTCAGTGAATAACACAGATTCTGTGGTCTGATTGAAGGTGGTGTGATCAATGAGGAGGACAGGGCAGAAACCCAGTGGACACCTGCAATGCCTTCTCTCCCTAGACACATATGTTAACTCTTCATCAAACCAGAAACAAACTCACAGATTCAGAGAACAAACTGATGGTTGACAGATGGGAAAAGTGTTGGGAGGATGTGTAAAAAAGGGGAAGGGATTAAGAAATACAAATTACAAATTGGTACTTACAAAATAGTCATGAGGAGTAAAGTACATGAGAAATATAGTCAATAAAACTCTAATAACCATGTGTGGTGTCAGATGGTACTACATGTATTGGGATGATCACTTCTTGAGTTATATATATGTCTAATCACTGTGCTGTACAGAGGAAAATAACATAATACTATATATCAACTGTAATTTTTCAAAAACAAAAAGCAAATGTTATCCCTCACATAAGGAAATGAGATTTAAACTTCTCCCCTTGAATCTGGGTTGAACTTGACTACTCTGACTGTGAGAATGACACAGAAGAGGTATACTCAGGCTTCCAAAGCTAGGTCATGAAATCTTGTGGCTTCTTCCTGGGTCTTTTGAAACAGTCACTCTTGAAAAATAGCCTCAGAGGACCGAGCCACTATATATGGAAAGCTCAAGTCACAATCAGAGGCTGTTTTGCAGGTGCTCTCGATGGTAGCCATACCTGAACCCCTATAAAAAGTCAATGTCAACTGCTGGCTTTGTGAGTAAGCCACCTTGGATGTCCAGCCCAGGCAAGCTTTTAGGTGGCTGCAGCTCCAGTCACCTCTGGACTGCAACTGTGTGACAGTTTCCAATTAAGAGTTTCCCAGCTAAGTCTAGTCAGCCCATGAAACTGTGAAAGAACGTTAAACCATTGCTGTAAGCCATCAAGTTTGGAAGCAATTTATTATGCAACAATAGGTAACCAGAACACCAGGTAAACGTCTGTCTATCTATCTATCTATCTATCTATCTATCTATCTATCTATCTATCTATCATCTATCTTCTCACGTACCTACTGGTCTATCTAGTCTAAGACACCTATTTTAATGAATTGGCTCACAACTGTGGGGATGACAAGTGGAAAATCTTTAGGGCAAGCCAGCTGGCAACTCAGGCAGAAGTTGATGCTGCAGTCTTGAAGGAGAACTTCCCTCCTGGGAAACCTCAGTGTTTGCTCTTAATGATATCTATCAGCTGACTGAGTGAGGCTCACTCACATGATCAGGATTAATTTCTTTTACTTAAAGTCCACTGTTATCTCTATCTACAATAGTACCTTCACAGCAGCACCTAGCTTGGCAACTGATAAATAAATGAGTGCTCCAGCCTACTCAAGTAGACACATAAAATTAACCATCACAGTAACTTAGACTATAGTAGTGTGTATATGGGGGGGGGTAGAGAAAAGTAGATAGATTTGAAATATGTTTAGAATGTAAAAATTCTAAAGTTCGGTGACTGATTGGAAATGGGCACTGCGGAAGATGTCAAGGGAATACACAGGTTTCTGCTCAGGACACTGGGACAGGCTGGTGGCTTCCCTGACACAAGGAGGGAAATGAACTTTTCATAATGAAGTGCTGGCCTGTTATCACTTCAATTCATCCTAAGATTCATAAAAGGAAAGTGGGATCCCGCTGCAGCCGTAGAACTAGTCTGGAAGTCAGATGGTAAAAAGTGGGATTGTGAAGTCTCTGAAAATAGGAGAGCTGTCCAGCACCTGGCTGGCTTCAGGTGCCGTTCTGAAGGAGCTCAAAGCTCTGACAGGGTCCCTCCTCGGGTTCCAGTTGCATGATTGGGCCTCGCCTTTTAAAAATTAAGTTCAAATCAATTGTGCATTACATAAGTGTGGCAAACACAAGGGCTAAAAATACAAAATAAACTGTTAAGATGAATGCTAAGTTTTCTGAATATACTATTTTACTTTGCTAGTGAAAAAACAATTCAGTTCACTGCCATATTACTGCTCAGTGTGTGAAGAGAATATAAAAAAGTCATTTACATCAAATCTTCACTGACTGTTGATATTTCTATTTAGTTAGATATTTTGAAGGGGAAGAAAGGAGAGGAGTAAGAAACTATATTTTTTTCCAGAGGTTGTCTGGTAATGTGTTTAATACTCTGAATTAACACTCTGAACCCTAAGAAAACAGAGTTTGATCATTCTAATGCTAAATCATTCTTATGCGTATTGCACCAATGTGCCACTCTGAGAAGCATTTCCAAGGAAACTGTTGCCAGTGTATTTTGTGTTTACATCCCTTTCTCTTATAAAAGGTCTCATTATTTCATAATTTCATAATCCTTACCTAACCAAACCAAAGCTTAACTAATTATATCTTTCAGTAAAAAGCAATGCATATATATACAAAGGGCTCCCTCTGGCTAAGGAGGGGTCTCTCTCCTGCACAGAGGGAAAGACAGATAGAAAGCCTGTTCTGCTCAGCCTTATAATGAGCCTGGGTCACCTGCACACAGGGGCCTTAGAGTTCCTAGAAAGCCACTCGGGTCCACTGCCTCTCAGGCACTTCTCCAGGCCCGCTCTCACAGTTCACTGTGGCTTTCATCTTCTGCTTTCTGGCTTCAGCCCCAAACTCAGCTTCTGTTTCTGCCTGGGCTCTAAGAATTGTGCAATTATTTTCCTGCCTTTGGCCTCTGGCTTCCCTCCACATCCTGACTTTTTCACTCTGGCCTCAGGCTTCATCCAGCAGATAAGAACGCTCCATCTAGACTCACTGTATAGCCAGTATCTGCTGCTGCCATCAAAGCCGCCTGGCCAACGCAGTTTCAGGTTTGATTCAGATAGACAGTAAAGAGGCAGCAGAGACAAAAACTGGTGTTCCATTTCCTTTATTCTAGCTCATATCCGGTGGGCAAAAAAATACAAACAGCGGGAAATACTTCCCTTTCCATTCAGGGCTCCCAAAGCTACTGAGTCATCCGAGTTTTCCTAGAATCAAAGGTTTCTATTTCACCAGTCTTATTCACCTCTGTTCCCCATCTCCTCCACAAACTGGCTTCTCCTTCCCCTAATCCACCATTTTGGCTGCCTCCTCCATGGGGCTTCTCTGCCCTGCCTCCATGGGCTCTTCCTAGAATATAATCACTCTCCCCCAAAGCAATGTGATATCTTTTCTCCTTCCAATGGCCTCTTAGCTACTCCTTTTAAAACCTTTTGGTGCGAAAGCCCTCCCCCAACACACATTAGCACAACCATGCCCATCCCAAACAAGAAGGGTATTAATGTTATCACCTAGGCGACGGCCATCCATGTGGGCAGTGCCATCTTTAACAAAGTGAGCCTAATATATCTTATCTGCCCAACACTCACTCTGAGTGGCCACCTCTTAGTTAATCTCAACAGGAAGAAGTTGGGGGAGGATAGTAAATAATTGGAGAAAGAGCAGGATTAAAATTCTTTGGTCTGTCTATAATCAGGCTGATTAATTTTCAGGCAATTCCAAGGCATTCCTCCTTGGACCTCAGAACATGCTGCCAAACCTGATTTGACCAGCCATCTTGAAAAGGGGGTTATAAGGGGGAACAAGCTACAGATTGTTCAGATAAAGGTAAGACCTTTTCTATAGCAAATAGAATACAGGAAGATTGTAAAATAGGAGGTTGAAGCTTAATATTTTCTGTTCTCTGTGACCTGCTTTCCATCCAGAAAAGATCAAAGACAGCTCAGATAGAACAAACTCAATAGGAAGTGCTGTTCCTTATCAAATGCATGGGATAATCCACATGGCATGCACCACAGAAGCCTCACTGGAGCCAGGAGATGTTTACACTCCTCGCCGGGCAGAGGTTTGGAAAGGAACTGATTAGCTTCACTGCTACTCGGGAACTTGCTATATTTATTAAAAATGTCAAGAGTTTAAACTATTTTTAGTAAAATATTAATTGTAAGTTAGGAAAGTGAATTAAATTGAAGATAATAAAAGCAGCAATAGTTTATTGAGACTTGAACATATAATAGACATTGCACTGAACACCTAACATATTAATATTCATTAAAAACTCACGGAGGATGTATCATCTCCATTTTACTGATAAAGAGGCTGGCAGAAGTGGCTTAGCCTAATAGTAATAATGGTGACACTACAAATAACAACTGCCCAAAAGCTCCCTGTCAAAGACAAAATGTTGCCTTTAAGATGTTCTAGGCCCTCACTGATGGCTCAGTGGATAGAGTGTCAGCCCGGCCTATGGATGTCCTGGGTTCAATTCCCAATCAGGGCACACAGGAGAAGTGACTATCTGCTTCTCCAACCTTCCCTATTCCCCTTCTCTCTCTTTCCCTTCTGCAGGCAGTAGCTCCATTGGTTTGAGTGTGGCCCAGGGGGCACTGAGGACAGATGCTAAAAATAGCTTGGCCCTCGAGCATTGGCCCCAGATGGGGTTGTCAAGTAGATCCTGGTTGGTAAGCATGCAGGAGTCTGTCCCAATATCTCCCCTCATCTCACCTAAAAAAAAAAAAATGTTCCAGTGGGAATCAGTCCCTCATAGGGAGACCAAATTTAAAATAAAAATCAAAGACTATGAAAAACAGACAAGAAAGGTCAATAATAAGATGCACGGAATCAATCGAAACTGAGCCTATGCTCCTAGCCCAGAAACCTGACTATGCTTTCCAGCCTGTTGTTTCTATACTTGACCCATTTTTGGAACCACCTAGAAAGATTCTGGGTTCCTCCTAATGAAAAAATTTTCCCATCATTATTTTTCACTCCATAAAATACATGGGTCACAGATTATCCAGGTCTACACATTGATCACACATGCAAAATAGAAATTCTTCCTGTGATCAGTGTCATGAAGGAGAATCTCATTCTAGAACAATGGCAATTGCCAGGTTGTTCAGGGAAGGCCTTCCTAAAGAAGTGACCAATTTGGGAACTGAAAGATTAGTGCACATTAACTAGGGGAAATAGGAAAGCAGAAGGGACAGCATTGTCAATGCTTGTGGCTGAAGCAAACATTGTACATTTGATGAAGTACACAACCAACACAGGAGGAGCAAAAAGAGCCAGGAAGAGTGTGGTGTGCCCCAAGATCAGAGAATTAGGTAGTGGACAGGCAACACAGGGCCTTGAGGGAGTTTAGTTTTGATTTTGAATGCAGTAATAATTTAAATAAAGACTTCAAGTTTTGGGGATGGAGGTTGCAGTGGTGGAAGTGAGTTGTGACCAGAGGCCACAGTCCAATTTCCATTAGGATAAATGATCCACCTGGCTGTTGTGTCAAGAGTGGATGAAGGTGATACCAACATGGTGCAGATGACCAGGGTGCAGGTCATCACAGCTATCTGAGGATGAGGTAATGACGAAGCAAATGTCAGCAACCATGTTCAGTCATGGAGTGCCACCTACATGCCAGGAGAGAGAGAGTCCTATGTTCCAGAGGAGATTCTGGATATACAAACAGGACCTGAGGATAGATTGATATGGGTATGAGGAGGAAAGAGCTGAGAGGTCAGACAAGGGACTCGGAAACCAAGTTTGAGAGTCTTTCAATGGGCTATAAATTCAAAATACTGATAAGAGGGAGAAGTTGAACAAAAAGGGAATGGAAAATGTCTCTTGCATTTAGCAATGTGGGGTCACTGCTGACCACAGTTGAAATACTGCAAGATATAGGTGGAAGACAGAACACACAGAGACAGCTCTTTCCAGGTTTGCTAGGTAGCAGAAGAGAAAGAGTCATTTAAGAAGTGAAATGAAAAATAAAATCAGATGACATGCTAAAATACCGAGATTTTATAATTAATTGGCTCATAATGAATGTATGTTTCAAACTAAAGGACTAGTTTGTTATTAAGAATACAATCATCTAAGAATTGCACTGAGTTACATGAAAACATTGTTTCAGCCCCAAAAGATCAGAAGAATTAAGGGCTTCAGATAACACTACTTCGTTTTAGCAACATGCCTGTGTCTAAATTAAAATACAGCCATCCAAGAGATTGAACGTCAGGAGAAATTCCAGAAACCCAGAGGGGATCTGTTGTTAGTGTGTGTGTGACTACTGGGCTGACATCATAGTGAAATGTAGGATGGGACATTGATAGTTATCCCTGGCTCAGGTTAATTTACGACACTAATCACACAGAGAAGTTGCATCTTCAGCTTTCTGGCTCTCTCACCAAGTTAGGAAGGTGGGATGGATTATACATTCAGAATTTGGAAGTCAGACTTCAGTGGTTGCCCTTCATGAATCCAGTTAGAATGGAAGATATGACATTAAGAAGAGCCATTGATCATTCACATCTTAACATTAATTAGTACATGGCATGCCAGTGGAGGTCTGGCACAAAGAAACTGGCATTTTGAAGAAGAATGAAGGAGAAAACACTGGAGAACATGGAAACTTGACATCATGTGGTGTCCCTGGCCCCTGGTGGCACTGCATTGAGAAGAGAGAGGCAAAGAAGGTGAGACAGTTTACAGAAGATCTAAAAAGGAAGGTGGGAAACCTAGCATCTGTATCTTGAAATATATGTGAAATATAAAATACATGAATGAATGTTCACATACTTTGCAAATTTGCTGAGGGTTCATCCTAGCTATATTCCAACCTACTCAAAATTCTGCTTCATAACTTGGCAGCCATAGAAAAGTCCAGGAGTTATGTAACTCTCCATTCAATACAGAATCAGCACAAGTTTCAGGCTAAGAAACAGAATAAAGACCGAATTCAGTCAGCAACTCAGATGACTGAGTTTTTCCCTTGGCTAATGTGTGCAGTAATGTTTTTAAGTTCATAAGTGATCGGCTCATATATTTGAGTAGAACATAATAACTAAGTCAAAGGTAAAATAAAATATAAAAGAGCACAATTGCCAAAGCAAAGGACAAGAAGGCAATTGAGATGTAAACTCAGAAGTAAAGGAACAATGTTGAAATACCAAAGACAGATCTATGTGCTGAGACCTTCTATCAGTGTTTAAAGCTTGTAAGGTACCAACAAAGACACAGCTAGCTATGCAATAAGGAACAGAGGGCTTGAAAGGCAGGCAAGGCAGGCAAGGAGGAGGTTTATCTGACATGGGAGCATAAAACAATACAGTTAATAGTGAGTACAATTTTAGAGATATATTTTGAAATAAAATTTAGAAGATCAGTGAGCCTGACCAGGCGGTGGCACAGTGAACAGAGCATCAGACTGGGATGCAGAGGACCCAGGTTCAAAACCCTGAGATCACCGGCTTGAGAGCAGGCTCATCTGGTTTGAGCAAGGCTGGCCAGCTTGAGCCCAAGGTTGTTGGCTTGAGCAAGGGGTCACTTGCTGTAGCCCCCCTGGTCAAGGCACATATGAGAAAGCAATCAATGAACAACTAAGGAGCAGCAACAAAGAGTTGATGCTTCTCATCTCTCCCCCTTCCTGTATGTCTGTCCCTATCTGTCTCTCTCTGTCTCCGTCACAGAAAAAAAAAAAAAAAATCAGTGAATCCTGTTTGTGTTAAATGTATTTTTATGGCAAAGCTTACATTCTGAAGACTAAGTAAGAAACCAGTCCCCAAATGCACAAGAGCAGTTTCTATTATTAAATATGACAGGTATAATGACATGGTGTGGTTTCTGTTGCTCTTCTAAACACACAGGCATGCCATATGGCATGACAAATAGATGATATGACAGGATCTTAATGGTGAAAAATGGTCTGGGGCAGAGAAAACGAGGAAGAGAAGCTTTTTCAATATGACAATTGACCCAAACACTGACCATAAAGTGCACACATCTTCTTAGAGTTACAAAAAAAAGAATATGTATTTCTTTGAGCCATCATCACAGTCACCCTGTATGAATCATAAACAGCAAACATTTAGAGGATACGAGGAGGAGGAGAACTCTGCTCAGAGAAATAAAGATGGTCCTGTAAAAATCCAAAGGACTCCCTAAATACAATTTTTGCTTCTCTCCGAGAAATCTGTGCTATAAAATAAAATGCCTGAGACATAACAGTGCTCAGTGAGTGTTGACTGAATGGGGAAAGTCACAAAATGCTAACCGAAATCAAACCAAATAACTACTGCTTTTGAAGAACTATATCAGAGAACACTGAAAATATTGTTGGTTAAATGGAGTTTGATTGCTCGGTTCTATGATTTCTCAAAAAATATTAACTTATTCATCTATTTATTTGCAGAATTTATATCCTTTAATATAGCCAAATCATTAAACATCACTGTTTTAATTGTGTCAATGTCATATAATAAAAATAAACATATTTTATTTGTACTGTATTTTTTTCCAAGGAACTAAAAAATGAAAGTAACACCTTGGTTGTTATTTTAGCAGGGGTGTTCAATACATTGATCGCGATCTACTGGTCAATCGCAAAGGAAGTGTGGGTAGATCTCATGACATTAAAAATACATTTGTCTTTTGATTGGCATACAGGGTAGCCAGTCTGACGTCTGAACTTTTGACACCCTAAGCATGCTCATTAAACCACGCTAACTTGTTCAGTTACATTGCTGCGTAGTTAGCCTTCAATTTATTTAAACTAAATACAACAAAGAGTATAAAAATTAATGCCATAGCTGGTCCGAGTAAGAAGCCTAAAACCTACCACTTTCATACAGAATGGGAGGGAATTTTGTTCACTATGTTGTATTCTAAGTGCGTTTGCCTCATCTGTCTGTGTGTCATTACTATTCCAAAGAAGGGAAATATGGAGCGGCTTTTTCGGACTGTTCATAAAAACTATGACATTGACTTTCCTCCGAAAAGAGAGCTGAGAAGGAGAAAGGTGAAAGAAGAATATACAATATTAAATAGTAATAATAGTAACTTAAATAATGATAATATAGAAGAAATAAATTTATGTTTTGCATTTTTATTGTAGATAGATCATTTTGACTTGGTCATCTTATAAGTAGCTCACAAGCTGAAAAAGTGTGGGCACCCCTGTTTTAGAGATATCAATGATTCTACTAATATAGCATTGGAACCTTTTCCTATATATGCAACACACACACAAAGAAAAAAACCCAAAGGAATAACTTAAAAAAAAATTTTTTTAATTCATTTTAGAGGAGACACAGAGAGAGAGAGAGAGAGAGAGAGAGACAGAGAGAGAGAGAGAGAGAAAGAGAGAAAGGGGGGAGGAGCTGGAAGCATCAACTCCCATATGTGCCTTGACCAGACCATTGCAGGGTTTTGAACTGGCGACCTCAGTGTTCCCAGGTCGACGCTTTATCCACTGCGCCACCACAGGTCAGGCCCAAAGGAATAACTTTTAAGAAATTTTAATTTAATCAAACCTGAAGGGATAATTCAATATTTAATAAAACTGCTGCCCTGTGATAGTTATCTCTAACAAAGTCATCAGATACAGAATACCCATCTTACAAGTAATTTTAAAGGCATCTCACTCATGAGTCTTTTTTCTTTTTGTCTCAGTGAGAGGAGGAAAGGCAGAGAGACAGACTCCTGCATGTGCCCCTGACTTGTATCCACCAGGCAAGCCCACTAGGGGATAATGCTCTACCCATCTGGGGCCATTGCTCTATTGCAACTGGAGCCATTTTTTAGTACCTGAGGCAGAGGCCATGGAGCCATCCTCAGTGCCTGGGGCCAACTGGCTTGAGCCAATCAAGCCATGGCTGCAGGAGGGAAAGGGGAAGAGAGAAAGAGAGAGAGGGGGCAAGCGAAGCAGATGGTCGCTTCTCCTGTATGCCCTAACCAGGAATCAAATCCGGGATAATAAATCCACACACCAGGCCAACACTTTACCATTGAGCAAAATGGCCAGAACACATGAGTCTTAAAAAGCACATGTGCATTTACATGCCAGCATTATTTTCTGCTACTAAGTTTTCAATAGATATGTGACTGATAATAGTCCTTTTGGATTCAAACTCACATGTGTGAAACATGGGGAGATCTAAAGAAATCAAGTGGTATTAGAGGGTCCAAAAGAAAACAAAAACCAAATTAACAGTATGAATATTTCTGGGAAAAGGTGAAAGGAAAATGAAAATTAATCCCTGCTGTTTGTGTACCTAATTGTTTTCAGCAATTGATTGCACAAATGAACACATTTCCTTTAAGTTAGAAAACAATTCATGAAAGCTAATGCAGTAATTACCGTGTAAGCTACCTAGGGAATCAAAGACTTAATTATTGAAGCTCAAAGATCTTCTGCTTGGATAAAACCTGCTTACCAGAAGTTTCCAGACCTTTCAAGGAGTTTTCAAGGTGAAGTAGAGTAAGAAAGAAAAGTGAGGGATTGTAAAGTCAGTAGGCAAGGCCACCATCAGAGCCGCCTGGCCAATGCAGGTTCACATAAGATTCAGACAGTTGGTAATGAAACAATGGAGCCAAAAACTGGTGAGCCATCAGCTTTAATTCTAGCTTGCACCCGGCGGGCAAGCAAAAACACACACTAGGCTCCAAAACCCACACATTCAGTGCTCACAAAGCTACTGACTTATCCGAGTTTCCTAGAATCAAAGCTTTCTAGCTCACCAGACTTACTCACCTCTGTTCCCCATCTCCTCCAGCACAAACTGCACAAACTGGCTTCTCCCTCAGCACTCTGCCATCTTGGCTGCTTCTCCTGGCCTCCACATGGCCTTAATCTGCTCTCCTCTCTAATACCTCAGGAACCAAGAGAGAGCAAGCTACTGGTCTGTCCCACTTTATAATTTAGAAATCCAAACCCTTAATCCAATCTACAAACAAGAAAGTCTCTGATACAAAGTTACCCATATGAGGCATACTGTGAGGATTCCTCATGAGAGTACACCACCCTACATCATCCAATCAGTCAAGAGTGTGGGAAAAAGCTTACTCTTAGAACTAAGCCATAGGCTATAAGGACCCAGCCTGCTTACAGCCTGTCCCCCACACCCATCCCAAGCATAAGGGCAAATAATGTCACTTGGGTGATGGGTTTCCATGTGGGCAGTGCCATCTTTACCAAAGTGAGCATAATACATTTTATCTGCCCAACAATCCACCCCTATGCTTACTTTACTACCCACAATCTACACCACGGGCATCCCTGTACAAGGAAATTAGGTACATTACACAAATTATAACAACATGACAAATCAATTTCAACAATTACAAAGGTACATTTCACCAGTCTCTGAGCACTTTGCCAAAAGTGCAAAATGTCCTCGGTCTTCTTCCTTGCCCTTTGAAAGGCTTCCCCGGGCAAGGGAAGGGCCTCCAGCAAAGCTTCCCCCACCCCCATCAGGGTATTTCACATTGTCCAAAATCCATAAGTCCATTCAACAAAGGAGCCAGTGCTCACTCCGGTCGTAGTCCAGGAAATCAGTCCATGCACATGGGACCTCGGCCTCCCCCCTCATTCCTGCCATCTTGGCAGGTCTCACACTGTCCTAAAGAGAAGTGTGTGCCAATGGCAGTCAGCATTTCCATCTCTGCTCTGGGGAGCATGATGGCATCCACCCCATGTCCCAAAGTTGCAGACCTACCAGGAGCATAGCTACTCCTTGCTGCTAGGCTCTCACCTTCTCGAGGCTGCGGATCGCAATTCCAGACCAATTCTTCTCATCCTCCAAAGAGAAACTGAAAACACCAGCTCCTGCTGCTGGGCTTGAGCCCCAGGCCACCACTGCCTTCTCGTCAGCAGGCCTTGCAGCTCCAGCCCTGGCCTCAGCCTTGGCCTCCTGCCGCTGCTGGCTCTCCACAATGTCCAGGGAAATCTGCAACTCATGAACCTGTGATTTCTTCTCTGACAACTGCTCCATTTCCAAGCGAATCTCGCAAACCTGGTCGGCATCCTCCTCTGGCGCTTCCTATAGCTCCAGGGTCAACATCTCTTTCTCCCATGTTTGCTCCAGCTCCTTCCACTGCTCGACCTGCAGGTCCGGAGCAGCCTCTTCCATAGAGCTCTCAGTTTTCTCACACATGGCTGTAAAAGTCAGCCATCCTACAGTCCCCAGAAGGATAGCCATAGGGAACTATAATAGCAGCCAGTCCTCTACTCCACCGCTCGAAGGTGGTGGCGGCTCCATACTGATCTGTATCGAATCATGCCGCAGACTATGCCAGATGTAAAGCCAGTAGGCAAGGCCACCATTAGAGCCACCTGGCCAATGCAGGTTCGCATAAGATTTGGACAGTCGGTAATGAAACAACAGAGCCAAAAACTGGTGAGCCATCAGCTTTAATTTTAGCTTGCACCTGGCGGGCAAGCAAAAACACACACTGGGCTCCAACACCCACACATTCAGTGCTCACAAAGCTACTGACTTATCCGAGTTTCCTAGAATCAAAGCTTTCTAGCTCACCAGACTTACTCACCTCTGTTCCCCATCTCCTCCAGCACAAACTGCACAAACTGGCTTCTCCCTCAGCACTCTGCCATCTTGGCTGCTTCTCCTGGCCTCCACATGGCCTTAATCTGCTCTCCTCTCTAATACCTCAGGAACCAAGAGAGAGCAAGCTACTGGTCTGTCCCACTTTATAATGTAGAAATCCAAACCCTTAATCCAATCTACAAACAAGAAAGTCTCTGATACAAAGTCACCCATCTGAGGCATACTGGGATGATTCCTCATGAGAGTGCACCACCCTACGTCATCCAATCAGTCAAGGGTGTGGGGAAAAGCTTACTCTTACAACTAAGCCTTAGGCTATAAGGACCCAGCCTGCTTACAGCCTGTCCCCCATACCCATCCCAAGCATAAGGGCAAATAATATCACCTGGGTGATGAGTTTCCATGTGGGCAGCGTCATCTTTACCAAAGTGAGCATAATATATTTTATCTGCCCAACAGGGATGTTTTCCTATCATATTTAAATTTAAGAATCTCTATGTAATTCTCAAATAATCGGAGTTCAAGCAAATAATTATCCATCAGTTTCTAAAAATGAGAGGAAGATGATGTGAAGAGCAATAATTTCTTTAAATGAAGAGGGTCAAAAGGTAAAAAATAAAATAAAAAGTACTACAAACCAATTAGTATAAAATAGACACTCAATAAAACACAGGTTAACTACTTGAACAGACACATCACAAAAAAAAGAAATATGAATGACCATTAAGCACAGAGAAAAATGCTAAATATTATTACTTATCAAGAATATGTAAATTAAAAATATCATGCAATAGCAGTCAGGCTAAAATTCAAAGGTCTGACAACACCAAGTGTTGATGTGGATGTAGGACAACAGGAATTGTTATACATTATTTCTCGGAATGTAAAATGTTACACTTATTTTGAAAAATAATTTGGCAGTTTCTTATAAAATTAAACATACAACCACCCTGTTAAAATTGCTTAAACTGAAATCCAGGTAGATTTTCCACAAATTATTACATGTGTATCAGTTTGTGCTTAAAAAAAAAAAAAAAAAAAAAAAAAAAAAAAAAAAAAAACTGAAACAGAACCAAGTATGATTTTGAAAGAAGTCAGACATCTCAACATTTTTAGCTTTATACAACATGTAAATAAAATTAAATGACAAGAAAAAATCAGAGTGTAGGTAGGACATCTTCAACTCTTACTTAACCCTTTGAGTAGTTCGAACGTTCATGTACGTCCTCGTGCCTCCTGTCCATCCAGAGTATGACCATACAAAAATTTTTATTTTAAAAATGTGCAAGGCAACATTAATAAAAAGGCAAATGTATGTTCTTCTTGTTTCCATAAATGGGTTATCAAACAAACATGATTTTAAGTTAATAAAACTGGAACTAGAACTAGAACTAATTTCATTTTTTGAAAAATAACTCACTCCTGGGGTCAGCAAGCATGAAAACAACTCACTACTCAAAGGATTAAATATCTCTTTGAAGTGGTTCATCAAAGATCTCACAAAAATACTACTTTGTTACTGAAATTTAGAATGTCTAGACGTTAGGGAGGATAAATCTGAGAAAGGGCCAAACCTAAGCTTATGATAGCCATGCCATGCCTGCAGGGAGGCGAAACAAACAATAAAATCTCAGAGGAAACAGGGCCTCAGATTCAGAAGCATTCTTAGAACTACAGGTATTTTAATCCATTCAGGGGTCCTAGGCTCCTGGAGAATCTGATGAAAGGTAAGGGTCTTTCTCCAAGAAGCATAAACATCACATACAATTTCAAGGCCTCATAAAACCACTGATGTGGACCTCAGCTGTTGATAGGGGAGGGCTGTGAAAAGTTAGGGGCACAAATCCCAGCTACCAGTTCTCAGATGCACAACTAAGTGCTGAATGAGTAAAAGCTTAATAATCTATAAAAAGAATAAACTCTAAGTGGGGAGCAAACAGATTGCTGAGAAGGCAAGCTTTTAAAGGGCCATCTTTCTTACATAAAATACCTTTAACCAGCTCTCACTTTTCTCCTTCAGAAAAGTCCATTTTCTCTTAACATTTAAATTTACCCCACACAAAGAAAATGTCTTCTGCCTCCGGTTATCTCAACAGCAGCTCAAACATGGCCTGTCCAGAACAGATCCAGCTTCTCAAAGCAATTTCCTTCTAAAATCTTTCCACTTGTCAATAGCACAACTACTTCTTGCACTCCTTCAATTAGCAAACTAGAAATTACTAACCAACTAAGTCCTGCTGATTCTTCAGTCATCTATACTACAGCTATTTATTGGGTACCATATGTGTGATGGGCAGTGGTGACAGAAATAAAACAGACCATGACCCCAAGAAGTTCACTACCAAGTGTCCCTTCCTTGATATTTTTATAGCTACAACTGATGTTTTAGAGCTTCATCAATCTACAGTCACCTTCCTACAATGTGGCCTGGACCACTCCACCTCCATCAGTCTACTCATTTCCTTCTAAGACTTTAAATAAAATTTTGCTGACCAATACATTTTCTAAAATAATAAATCCGTCATGTGATTCCCATGCTAGAAATACCTTCACTGGGTTCTGTGTGTCTACCAAAAGCCTGTGGACTTTACTCTGATGATCAGAGCCCTGTGTATTATCAAGAACACCCCTACAAGTAGCCCCTTTATCCCAAGCACCCTCTACAATAAGTTCACTGCTTTAGTAAAGCTGATCCTGAAACTTATTCATGTTTATTCCTGGCCTCATCACTATTCCATATTGCTCCCTCCATTCCTTACTAAACCTCCTCAGAGTTACAGCACGAGTCCTGCCCCTTTCCGTGAAACCTTTCAAGAAATTATATTTCATGGTGATCATGCATTGATATATTGTGGTATTTGTATAAATCGCTCATTTTGATACTAAGTCATACATAGTTAGTTTTATTTTTGTAGCTTCAAACTGACAACAATTTCTTTGAGGTTAATAAGAAAAGCTTGCATTTTTCTTGTTTACTTTCACACATCCATTCATTTAATATATATTTACCTGGGTCCTATAACACCCTGCACTGTACCAGGCTAAAGAGTCTCCTCTGCTTGGATGTGGTAAACTCTAAACAAAAGTTTGTTTAAAAAATGTACCACTTCTGCTAGCAAATGGCATATTCATTTAAAAATAATAATTCAGGCCCTGGCTGGTTGGCTCAGCAGTAGAGTGTCAACCAGAGTGTGGATGCCCTGGGTTTAATTCCCGGTCAGGGCACAAAGAAGTGCCCATCTGCTTCTACACACCTCCCCCCTCACTCTCTCTCTCTCTCTCTTCTCCCCTCCTGCAGCAAAGGCTCAATTAGAGTGAGTTGGCCCTAGGCGCTAAGAATGGTTCTATGGCCTCCACCTCAGGCACAAAAAATAGTTCCAGATGCAATGGAGCAGCAGCCCAGATGGGCAGAGCACCACCCCCTAGTGGACTTGCCAGGTGGATCCCAATAGGAGTGCATGCAAGAGTCTCTCTCTGCTTCACCTCCTCTCACAGAAAAATAAAAAAATAACAAAGAAAGAAGAGTTCATAAAAACTCTTATTTTTATATCATGTGACAACAGTAGTCCCATAATTTTCAAATAGCCATTAGTTATTAGCTGTTGAGAACTTTTTTTTATTAATTTTAATGGGGTGACTGATAAATCAGGGTACATATGTTCAGAGAAAACATCTGAAGGTTATTTTGACATTTTATTATACTGCATACCCATCACCCAAAGTAAAATTGTCTTCCGTCACCTTCTATCTGATTTTATTTGTGCCCCTCTCCTCCCCCTCCCCCCTCCCTCTGTTCCACCCTACTGCCCAGATAGCCAGCAACTCTTGTCCATGACTCTGAGTCTCATTTTTATGTCCCATCTATGTATGGAATCATATAGTTTTTTCTAATTTACTTATTTCACTCCGCATAATGTTATCAAGGTCTATCCATGTTGTTATAAATGATCCGATATAATCATTTCTTATGGCTGAGTAGTATTCCATAGTATATATGTACCAAAACTTTTTAATCCACTCGTCTTCTGACGGACACTTGGGCTGGTTCCAGATCTTCGCTATTGTGAACAATGCTGCCACGAACATGGGGCGCATTTCTTCTTTTCGAACAGTGCTATGGTGTTCTTAGGGTATATTCCTAAAAGTGGGATATCTGGGTCAAAAGGTAGTTCGATTTTTAATTTTTTGAGGAACCTCCATACTGTTTTCCATAGTAGCTGCACCAGTCTGCATTCCCACAAGCACTGCAGGAGGGTTTCCTTTTCTCCACATCCTCGCCAGCACTTAATCTCTGTTTTTGTTGATGAGCGCCATTCTGACTGGTGTGAGGTGATATCTCATTGTGGTTTTAATTTGCATTTCTCTAATGATTAGTGATGTTGAGCATTTTTTCATATGCCTATTGGCCATCGGTATGTCCTCTTTGGAGAACTGTCTATTCAGTTCTTTAGCCCATTTTTTGATTGGATTGTTTGTCTTTCTGGTGTTGAGTTTTATAAGTTCTTTATAAATTTTGGTTATTAATCCCTTATCAGACATATTGTCGAATATGTTCTCCCATTGTGTGGTTTGTCTTTTTATTCTGTTCTTACTGTCTTTAGCTGTACAAAAGCTTATTAGTTTGATATAGTCTCATTTGTTTATCCTGTCTTTTATTTCACTTGCCGTGGAGATAAATCGGCAAATATACTGCTGCTACAGATGTCGGAGAGCTTACTGCCTGTTTTCTTTTAAGATGCTTATGGTTTCACGGCTTACACTTCAGTCTTTTATCCATTTTGAGTTTGTTTTTGTGAATGGTGTAAGTTGACGGTCTAGTTTCATTTTTTTGCAGGTAGATGTCCAATTTTATCAACACCATTTGTTAAAGAAGCTGTCTTTTCTCCATTGTATGCTCTTTCCTCCTTTGTCAAATATCAGTTGTCCATAAAGATGTGGGTTTATTTCTGGGTTCTCTGTTCTGTTCCATTGATCTATATGCCTGTTCTTATGCTAGTACCAGGCTGTTTTGAGTACAATGACCTTGTACTATAACTTGATATCAGGAAGAGTGACACCTCCCACTTTATTCTTTCTTTTCAAGATTGCTGAGGCTATTCACGTTTTCTTTTTTGGTTCCATATAAATTTTTGGAATATGTGTTCTATATCTTTGAAGTATGTCATTCGTATTTTAATTGGTATTGCATTGAATTTATAAATTGCTTTGGGTACTATAGACATTTTAATGATGTTTATTCTTCCCAGCCATGAGCACGGTATATGCTTCCACTTGTTTGTATCTTCCATGATTTCTTTTATCAATGTTTTATAATTTTCCAAGTACAGATCTTTAATCTCCTTGGTTAAATTTACTCCTAGGTACTTTATTTTTTGGTTGCAATAGTGAAGGGGATTGTTTCCTTAATTTCTCTTTCTGACAGTTCAGTGATGGTATATAAAAATGCCTCTGATTTCCGAGTATTAATTTTGTATCCTGCCACCTTGCTGAATTCATTTATCAGATCCAGTAGTTTTTTGACTGAGAATTTAGGGTTTGCTATATACAGTATCATATTATCTGCAAATAATGACAGTTTTACTTCTTCTTTTCCAATTTAAATGCCTTTCATTTCTTCTTCTTGTCTTATTGCTCTGGCTAGGACTTCCAGCACTATGTTGAATAAGAGTGGTGAAAGGGGGCACCCCTACCGTGTTCCTGATCTTAAGAGGATTGCTTTTACTTTTGCCCATTGAGTATGATGTTGGCTGTGGGTTTGTCATAGATGGTCTTTATCATGTTAAGGTATGTTCCCTGTATTACCACTTTGCTGAGAGTTTTGGTCATGAATTGGTGCTAGATTTTATCAAATGCTTCTTTCTGCATCTATTGAAATTATCATGCGGTTTTTGTCCTTCCTTTTGTTTATGTGATGAATCACATTGATTGATTTGTGAATATTGAACCAGTCGTGCCTCCCCAGAATAAATCCCACTTGATCACGATGTATGATTTTTTTCATATATTGCTGGATCCAGTTGGCTAATATTTTGTTGAGGATTTTAGAATCTAAATTCATCAGGGATATTGGCCTATAATTTTCTTTCTTTGTGTTGTCGTTGCCTGGTTTCGGAATCAGAATTATGCTCACCTCATATAAGGAGCTTGGAAGGCTCCTTCCCCTTGAATATTTTGAAATAGCTTGAGGAGGATAGGAGTTAGTTCTTCTTTGAATATTTGATAGAATTCATTTGTGAAGCCATCAGGCCCAGGATTTTTTTCGTTGTTGAAAGTTTTTTGATAACTGTTTCAATCTCATTTGTTGTAATTGGTCTGTTTAGGTTTTTTGATTCTTCCAAATTAATTTTTGGAAGATTCTATATTTCAAGGAATTTGTGCATTTCATCTAGTTTGTCTAGTTTTTTGGCATACAGTTCTTCATAGTATTTTCTTACAACATTTTGTATTTCTGTTTTGTAAGTTGTTATTTCTCCACTCTCATTTGTAATTTATTTATTTGAGTCCTCTCTCTTTTTTCTTAGTGAGTTTAGTTAAAGGTTCTTCGATCTTGTTTACCTTTTCAAAGAACCAGCTCTTGGTTTCATTGATCTTCTGTATTGCCTCTTTAGCCTCTATGATCTTTATTATTTCCTTCCTTCTACTACCCTTGGGCTTTACTTGCTGTTGTTTTTCTAGTTCTTTTAGATGCAGGGTCAAGTTGCTTATTTGAGCTTTTTCTAGCTTCTCATGGTATGCCTGTAGTGCTATAAACTTCCCTCTCATACTGCTTTTGCTGTGTCCCATAAATTTTGAGTTGATATATGCTCATTATCATTCATTTCTAGGAACTTTTTTTTTCTTCTTTGATCTCATTGTTAACCCATTTGTTATTAATAATGTGCTATTTAGTTTCCAAATGTTTGAGTATTTTTCAGTTTTTCTTTTGTGGTTAATTTCTAGTTTCATGCCATTTTGATCAGAGAAAATGCTTGATATGATTTCAATCTTCTGAAATTTGTTGAGACCACGTTTGTGTCCTAACATGTGGTCTATCCTAGAGAATATACCATGAGCGCTTGAAAAGAATGTATATTCTGCTGCTTTAGGGTGAAAAGTTCTGAAGATATCTATTAAATCAAGTTGATCTAGTGTATCCTTTAAGTATGCTGTCTCTTTGTTAATTTTCTTTCTTGAGGATCTATCCAGTGATGTTAGTGGGGTATTGAAATCCCCTACTATTATAGTATTGCTGTTGATCTCGCCCTTTATATCATCAAAGTCTGCTTTATGTATTTCGGTACTCCTATGTTTGGTGCGTAAATATTTATAATAGTTATATCTTCCTGTTGAATTGCTCTTTTTATCATTATCTTTATCTCTTACTACAGTCTTTATTTTAAAGTCCATTTTGTCAGATATAAGTACTGCTACCCCAGCTTTTTTTTTCATTTCCATTTGCATGAAATTTTTTTTTCCATTCTTTTACCTTCTGTCTATGTGCATCTTTTAAGGTGTGTCTCTTGTAGACAGAATATGTATGGGCTCTGTTTTCTTATCCACACAGCTACCCTATGTCTGTTGATTGAATCAATTAATCTATTTAGATTTAAGGTTATTATTGATTTTTAGTTGTTTATTGCTATTTTATTCTTTAAAGCTGTATTCTTCTTTTGCTATATTCTTTTCCCCCTTTGATCTGTTCACAACAGGCCCCTTAGCATCTCTTGCAGGATTGATTTGGTTTTAATGAATTCCTTGAATTTTTATTTTGTCTAAGAAGCTTTTTATTTCTGCTTCAATTTTAAATATTAGCCTTGCTGGGTAAAGTTGACTTGATTTTAGGTTCTTGTTCTTCATTACTTTAAATATTTCTTGCCATTCCCTTCTGCCCTCAAGTGTTTCTGTTGAGAAGTCGTATGTCATCCTTATGGGGCTCCTTTGTAGGTGATAGTCTTTTTTTCTCTAGCAGCTTATAATATTTTCTCTTTATCACTTAGCTTTGGTATTTTAATTATGATGTGTCTTGGTGTAGATTTCTTTGGGTTTCTCCCTTATGGAGTTCTCTGTGCTTCTTGAACTTGTGAGATGTTTTTCAGCCTTAACTTTGGGAAGTTTTCAACTATGATTTGATTGAACAAAGTTTCTATCCCTTGTTCTTTCTTCTCTTCTTCAGGAACCCCTATGATGCAAATGTTATTTCTCTTCATGTTGTCACAGAGCTTCCTTAGAGTTTCCTCAGACTTTTTGAATCTCTTTTCTTTTTTCTGCTCTGCTTCTTTGTCTTCGTTTATTTTGTCCTCTAACTTGCTGATTCAATCCTCAGCTTCATCCAACCTGCTTTCAATTCCTTCCATTGTGGTCTTCAATTCTGATATTGTATTTGTCATTTCTGACTGATTCTTTTTCATTATTTTAATTTCCTTTCTTATTCTTGTTATCTCTTTATTTAGGTGTTTGTAATGACCATCTATTGTTGTTCTAAGCTCTTTGAACATTCTAAAAATCATTATTTTAAACTGTGCATCCAGTAATTTGGTTATATCTGATTCATTCAGATCCTTTTCTGGGGATTTCTCTTGATTCATTTGGGTTACATTTCTCTGCCTGCCCATTTTGTCTGTGTGTAAGGTGGGTTTGGCTACTGGAGTTCAATGGGTATTGCCTCTGTGTTCCCTAGGTGTGGTTTGTCTGCAGTCTCGCCACCCCCTCAGCCCCTGCCTACGGTGTTTGGGTATGGTCATTGCTGGGGCCAGCCCGCTGCAGCTATTGCTATGGTTTCTGCCTCTCCTCCCCACGGGAGGGCCTGTGTTCTTGTGCCCGGCTCTATAAGCCTCAGCAGGTCTCAGTCTTTGCCCCGCCCCCACTGGTGGGATTGCGCACAGCACTCAGGCCGCAAGCCTCGGCACCAAGTTTAGGAGTGAGCACCCTTGCTCAGCTGCAGGTCCCGCCTGCTCCCCGGCTCTGCCCCTCCCCTGCGGTCAGAGCCTGCTGGTGCATCAGGCCAAGCCTCGGCTCCTCTGGCTGGGCTGGGCTGTGGGCACGTGCTCATCTGCGAGCCTCTGCCTATTTTCAGGGTTCTGCCTCGCCCCCACAGTCAGAGCCAGCTCACACAGGGCCATAAGCCTCGGCTCCTCACACCAGGCGGGGCTCCTAGCCCCGGCTCAGCTGTGAGCCTTTGCCCACTCCAAGGGTTCAGCCCCACCCAGTGGTCAGAGCTGGCTCGTGCAGGGCCACAAGCCTCCAAGGCCAGGTGAGGCTGTGTGCCCATATGTCCCTGCTCAGCAGCAGGTCTCTGCTCATTGCTGGGCTCCCACTTTTCCCCCACAGGTGGGGCTGCAGGCGGGCCCACAGCTGCCAGACTGCTTTCGAATGTCTCCGATGCCCCATGCTGGGCTATAGTGAGCTCATGCATGCCAGCTCGGCCTTCGTTTTGCGCCACCGGTCCTCCACCAAGCCCTCAGTAGTGTGGGTGGGGGTTCTGCAGCTCAGACTCTAATACTCCATACTGTAGTCCTGAAGCTCCCTCCTTCTAAGCGGCTGTGCTCTCAGTTCCAAGGGGGGAGCTTGTTTAGCTGGTGTCCTGCTTCCCTTTGCTGGTATTGCTGGTTCCAGGTGAAATATTTGTTTCAGATTTGGGGAGTGACTCAGCCCAGGGTTTAGGGTGGCCATCCCTCAAAGTGTTTCTCCCTGTGCCTTCCAGACCACACTCTTTCTGCTGCTCCGGTCCTCTCCTCTCTCCCTGTCCCCTGGAGCCCTGTGTGAGTGGTTGTGAGAGAGGTTTTCTGCACTGTCCCTTTAAGAAGAATCCTGGGTCTGAGAAAGCTGTCTCTTTCTCACAAACAGTATCCTAACTTGATTCACAGCTAAGTACTGTCCATAGGCCTCTTCTAGGCTCTGGGACTGCAGGCTGGGGCTTTGTTCCTAGGACCTAGGTCCCTCTCTCTCCGCTAAACTCTCTTCTCACTATGCGAGTCTCTCCGAGCTGCCATTCACTCTGGGGAGTTGGGCAGTTCTTTCCGTGTTTTTGCTTTTCCTACCAGTCTCAATGTGGCTTCTTCAGTGTTCCTTGGTTGAAGAGTCCTCTTAGTTTAGTTCAAGGTTGGTTTATCCAGATGATGGTTCTTAAAACTAAGTTATAATCCACTTTGGTTCTGGGAGTTGGAGGTTGGTACGTCCATCTACTCCATCGCCATCTTGCCGTCCTAGCTGTTGAGAATTTTAACAATCAGGTTGTAGATGGATTTAGAAAACATTCACTCCCTGGCCAGTTGGCTCAGTAGTAAAGCATTGGCCCTGCGTATAGGAGTCCCAGGTTCGATTACTGGTCAGGGAACACAGAAGAAGCAACTATCTCCTTCGCTACCTCTCCCCCTTCACTCTCTTTCTTTCTCTCTCTCTCTTCTCCTCCTGCAGCCATGGCCTGGTTGGAGCAATTTGGCCCTGGGTGCTGAGGATAGCTCTATGGCCTCCACCTCAGGCTCTAAAATAGCTCCATTTAGAGCAGTGGAGCAGCAGCCCTAGATGGGCAGAGCATCACTCCCTAGTGGGCTTGTCAGGTAGATTCTGGTCTGGTGCATGCAGGAGTCTGTCTCTCTGCCTCCCTACCTCTCACTTAACAAAAAGAAAATATTCACTTACTCATGCTGCTCAGAATTTAATGTAACTTTTGCAATTTCTACTAAAAGAATATTACCCCTTTTTTAAGGCTCACATTTTTTCAATTTGGTATAAAATGATGAAAATAAATATAATTTAAAATGACTTAGCTACTTCATATCTGTAATACTAGGAGACATTTCTATAATATCAGCTTTATAAATAAGGCAGGAACTATCCAGATTTGGCTAGCTGTATTAGCAAAACTTAGGAAAGTAGGCAGTTTATGATCATTTACTTGCTTAGACTCCTGTTGAGGGTTTATAAAATTTAGTTTACTAATATGCCCATATAAAGAACATTACAATAAAAAATATTTAAGTGAATAAATATCACTGTGACTGTTCTCTTGAATGACAACAGCAATAAGTTTTATCATCCCAGATTAACAGAGCCTGAGGGAAGACATGGGCCATCGGGTGACCATCATGGTACTGATGTACTTTTTCTACCAAGATAATATGAAACAGAAAATGGCCATTCTGTCTCTATACCATCTAGATTTATACAGCTTCTACCCATCATAATTTCTAACTAGTGACTCTCATGCAGTTTTGGATTTGAAGAGACTCCTGATTTTTATTTTAAAGAAAAAAAGAGGAAAGAAAATGCTTTTAAAGAGAATTCTTTTCTTGATTGAGCATAACACTCTGTGTAACCTTCTAGAGAAGAGGCAGCTCCAGATGATTGGCTCACCTCCTTTAGTTTCTTCTTCCAGATCGTCTGTTAGTTTTCTCTGTCCTGGTAGCAGCTCACCGATACCCTCAAGTAGGTGTTGAGTATGCTTTATTTTGTTCATATTATTCTCAGAGGCTTGATGTGAATCCGCTTGAGAGCCAGAATTCACCTCCATTTCCCTGACTTTGATTATTGGTGTCACCACTACTCTAGTCTTTCTAGCTAATTGTCTTGGATAGATTCTCAGTAGCTCCAGACCTCAATATCTTCCACTTCCTTTTTTGCCTATTCTGCACATGTAGGAAGGTCTCTCAGAACCAGACTCTTTGTCACTCTTTGACCCTGGGACTGTTTAGTTTACAGTTGCCTGTGCAACTTTCTAGCTGGTCTCCCTGTCACTAAGACCTTTCAAACCTAGTGTCCAGTAGTACTGTGTCTTCATCTGTTTGACCTGCTATAAGAGAACACTATGACTGGGCAGCTTATAAACAACAGAATTTATTTTTACAGTTCTGGAACCTGGGAAGTCCAAGATCAAGGAGATGGCAGATTTGATGTCTGGTGAGGACCCACTTCCTGGCTCAAAGACATCTGTCTTCTTGCTGTGTCTTCACATGATGGAAGGCTTGTGGGAGCAGTGAAGGCAGAGGCAGATTTAATGGCAGGCGCACTGGGTGCATGTCCTGGGCCCTGACTTCTGAAGGGCCCCGCAAAACCCCAACTTTACACTTTTTTCTAATGACACCAAGTTTGGTTTTATATGTGCAATTTTAACATTAATAGTACATAATATTTTTTACTTATTTAGGAATATGGTTAACATGTATTTTTATTTTCCTTGTCTCTTTATTTTAAGGGGCCCAATATTTTCTTCTGTGCCCGGGCCCTCAACTGACCTTAATCCACCTCTAGAGTCAAGGGTCTCTTTTATAAAATAATCAATCTCATTTATGGGGGCTCTACCCTAATAACTTAATCACCTCCCAAAAGACCCATCTCCAAATAACTATCACATTGAGAATTTGGTTTTTAATTTATGACTTTTGAGGAGACACACTCAGAATACATGGTGGGGCAAAAGTAGGTTTATAATGTGAGTTTATAAACACAAAACACTGTTTATTCTTATATTATCGTTTATCAATTATTGTAGTACTATTTATAGGAACAACTATAAACCTACTTTTGCCCCCCACCCACCCGTATAACAGCATAAAACACCTTGGAAATGTAATTGTTAAACAGGAACCCCTTTTCCCACACCTCATCCTGAAGTGACAGGAATGATACTTAATGGAATCCTACATGAAGTTACAAAATCCACATGTCTACTCAATGGAGGGAAGATATTTGCTTTCAGTTTTAACCCAATCAGGAAGTCACTCTTCTACTCAATGTGAGCTAACCAGGACCTCACTGAAAATAGCAGCAGAACTGAAGGCAGCTAGTCCAGTGACTACAGTGTACACCGATGGAAGGTGGGACAGGCAGAGCCACAGTGCCTTCCCACAGGAAAGAAAGCCGAGCAGCAGATACTACTTAGAGAATCGTAGGGGAAAGCAAAGTATCCTTAATAAGATTTTTACAAGACATGATACTTTAAATAAACTTTGAAAATATATATGAACCAGTAGAAATAAAAACATATACAGATTATAATACAATTTTCCGAAAAGCTTGGCATAAAACAAAACCTGTGTTGATGCACAGCAAAATAACCAGAGTGTGGGCAAAGCAAAGCAGAGCAATGCAGACGAACAAGCACAGAGACTACAACCGTACTTCCCAACATGAGCAGCTATTGGATGAGTATCCACGCACACTCTGTAGCATATTATTTTAACATAATTGATCTTTGTCTGGGTAAGCTCCAAGTTCTCCAAGCACAGGACAGCTCTGTGATGTCAATTGACAACCTGGCCCCATTAGGTTGATGACTCCTCCTCAGGCTATTATTTAGAACAGCTCTCGCTCTTAAATGTTGCTGGTATTAACAAGGTAATGAGAAAAACAGTAAGAGAATGTGCAGAAAAGAACAGTTTTTGTGCTAAAGTGATGAGATTATGGATGACTTTTTTCCCTCTATGTTTTCCAAACACTCCTAATGTTTATTACATTTTACTTACAAAATAAACACCAAATACACAAGGTAGAAAGAAGAAGCAATGCCCTCTAAAACATAATAAAAAGCATAACAAAAACTACCTTTTTAAACTTTAGAGTTTTATCATTTGTTCCAGTAGCAAAATGACAAATGTCTATATAAGTGACGAGGATGGAGTGCTGTGTGCTCATGAGAGGGTCTTAGATGAAATTCATCCTGAGTGTCACTTGGCTCCCTCTACTTTTCTTTTTAGCAACATGTTGCTTATTGTCCCTACAAAGCAAATGTACATTTTCTTTATCTCATATTAATTATGAAGAAAACTTTTACCTAAAACTCTCATATTCTTCTATTTGTCGTGTCCATGGACAGCTCTGTATATCTGTGATAATCTGCAGATAGTCATCCTCTGAATACCTAAGAGTCAAATGTTAATGAAGTTAGAAAATAAAGATCTCACGTACTGCTAAACAAACACATACATGTTCTAAAGGACACTTTAAAATATATTCATTTTAATCTTCTAAATCTTTTCTAAGATGAAGTAAAGGAGAAATAAGTAAATATCTACCCATTTCAAAACTTTCAGGAACATACAATTCACAAAGAATTATTATACTGATTTAGGAATGTGTAATTTGTACATATCGTAAGTCACATCTACTATTACAAACAAGCTATGCCAGCATACCAACTCACTTTCATATCTTATGGCCATTTAATCTTACCCTTAACTCATTGACAAATAAATATATATTTATAGATATTTACCATAATATAGAGTTTATCATTTTTTTCAGAGTCTAAATTGATAGTTTTGCCTTGTGATGCATAGATAAAATTTCCCCAAAATAATCACCTTAAATTTTAATTCATTAAAATCAGACTGTAATCAGTAAGAGAGATATATACTGGCATCCCTATAGGCACAGTCATACAGTTTGCCAGGATCCCAGTCCCCAATAGATTCCCTTCTACCTGAAGTTCCATCATTAAGTAGTAATCCCTTTCATAACAGAATAGCCTTTAGTCTTGAGTGGTTATTTAAAATGCAAATATCTTTTGGGGTGAAAAAAAATCTTGAATTTTGTCTCAATTAATATCTTAGGCATTAATTGTAAGCTATTTGAAAGCAAGGGTCTGTAACAAGGAGGTAGAGTATATGTTGGTGAGGGCTTAGGGAAGTAAGAGGACAGTAAAGAATTTTGTCAGGAAAATCTGTCTCCCATCCCCATACAGCAAAATGCAGATCCTCCAAAGTTATCTCAGAAAGGAGGTATTTGGCCCTGGCCAGGTGGCTCTGTTGGTTAGAGCATCATCCTGATATGCCAAGATTGTAGGTTTGATTCCTGGTCAGGAAACATACAAAAATTAACCAGTGAATGCATAAATAAGTGGAACAACAAATAGATGTTTCTCTCCCTAAAACTCAATAAATAAAAAATAATTGAAAACAAAAAGGAGATATTTGTTAGATGTGAAGAAGGTAGTCAACCAAGCAACTCCTTTGCCCCTGAAATTTACCTACCTTTTGGCTTTTTCTCTCTTTATATTGCTGCCAAGGTTAATCAAAAATATTTTCCCTTGCTTCCCACTAGCCTAGCTAAAAAAATCTTGAAAAAATCAGTTAAATACTAAAGAAGAAGCAAAGTGAAGAGCTACCATAAAAAATATTAAAAATAGTTTTACTTGCACCCAAGCTTCCAATCTTAACAGATTTAGTTCATGCTTGTGGGTCCTAAGACTAGTCCCAGTACACCAAACATCTTGAAAGTCATATACATGAGCCCTAAAGCTTTGTCTAAGTGTTATACTTCCCAGCTAGAGCAAAGATTTCAGGTCTCCACATGATGGTAGATACCCAGAAATCCTCTGTAAGACAGACTAAATGAAAAATCTATAGAGAATCATTCAGTTGTGAGACAACCTCAAGTTGCCTAATATATGTGAAATTATGGGCCCAGCAAGAAAGAACAAAAATTTTTTTTCTGAAAAAATAATAGTGGAAGACTTTCCAAATCTAATGAAAATTATAAACGCACAGATCCAAGAAGCTCAACAAACCCAAAGCACAAGAAACAGGTGGAAAATACACTAAAACACATAATAAAATTTTTTAAACCACTATAAAGAGAAAAATCTTAAAAGTAGTTAGAGAAAAGACATTATGAACATATAAACAAAGAAAAACTACAGCAGACTTTTTATAAGAAACAATGTAAGTCAGAAGGCAATAAAACAATATTATTAAAATATAGAACAGGGTTTGGGGAAACTATCAACAAAGAATTCTATACTCAGCTCACCTTACAAAAAATGAAGGTAAAATATAAACTCTTTTAGATATGTGAAGCCTGAAAGAATTCATACCAGGAAACCAGAAGAACAAGGTATGCTAAAGGAAGTTCTTCAGGAAGAAGAAAAATGAAACCAGATTGAAAACTGGATTGACAGAAAGTAATGAAGATCACTGGGAATAGTTAATATGTAAATATATACAAAAGACTTTTTCTTATTTTTCTAGGTCCCTTTAATAGATAATTGACTATTGAAAGTAAATATAACAATAATATATTGGGGAGTTTATAATATATAAAGAAATAAATGCATGGCAACTACAGAACAAAGGCCAGAAAGGGGCATTGAGGTAGGAGAATAGAAGTGGTATAAATGACTTGAAAGTGGACTATGATAAGAACAAAATGAATAGTGGTCACCTAAAGGCAACCAGTAAAAACAAACAAAACTATAAAAAGTGTTAACATGTCATAATAAAATTATTCAATCCCAAAGCAAGCAGAAAAAGAGGGGAAGAGAACAAAGAGAAAGCAAATAGAAAACAAAATGGTAGATTTAAACCCAGTAATCCCATTAAATGTAAATAATCTAAACACACAAATTAAAAGGCAGAGAATGTCAGATTGAATTTTTAATAAACAGGAACTAATCATATATCATATACAAGAAATCCATTTCATATAAATATTAAAAGTAAAATGACAGAAAAAAACATGACAGTAGAACTAATTAAAATGAAGCTAGAGTGGCCATATTCATATTAAAGTAAGTTTCTAAGCAAGGAATATTACCATGAAGAAAAAAAAGGGTAAAAGCATAAATTGATAAAATAGAAAATCATCAATAAAATTGAAAGTTGACTCATTGAAAAATAAATAAAATTGATAAACATCTTGCCACACTGGTCAGGTAAAAGAGAGAAAATACACAAATGATCGATATGTGACCAATGAGAGAGGTTGCAGCACTAACAATTCTACAGGCATTAAAAGTATACTGCTCAAAAAAATAGGGGGTATTTCAAAATGAATATGAAGTGATAAAAAAAGAAGCATTTTATTTCTTTTATTAAACAGGAACATCAGAAAAGCAAATGACAAGTCAAATAAAGTTGTTTAATTATGCAAATGAGATGCAAAACCAACTTTTATTTCATTGGTGAAAATGCATTATACAAAAGGCTGTAAGTACTGGAGTATCTGCATGTTCCCTGATCCCCTAATTTTGTGAGCAGTGTTTAATAACAACTTTATGCCAAAGAATACAACACAGATGCAATGGACATATTCCTGGAAGGGCAAAAACTCCCAGAGCTCACTTAAGAAGAAAGTGATAACCTGAATAGTCTGATAGCTATTAAACAAAATTGAATTTGTGATCAAAATCCATCCAACAAAGAAAATGCCATGCCCAGATAGCTTAAATGAAGAATTTCATCAAGCATTTGAGAAATATTAATACTAAGTTTACACAAACTCTCTTATAAAATTAAACAGGGCAATATTTCCCAGATTTTTTTTTATAAAAAGAGTGTTACCCTGATACCAAAAGATAAAAAGACATTAAAATAAAGAAAAAAATACAGACCAATATCTTTATTAACATAGATGCAAAAATCCTCAACAAAATGTCAGCAAGTTGAATCCAGCAATGTATAAAAAGGATAAGGCATTCTGACCAAGTAGGTTTTATCTCAGGAATAAAAGGATGATTTTTAAAAATCAACTGATGCAACTCACTATAATAGAATTTTTAAAATAATAATCTCAATAAATGAAAGGAAAAAAGTATGGATCCTAATTCAATATTCAGCCATGAGTAAAACTTTCAGCAAACTCAGTACGGGAGAAAATTTATACAACGCATAGTCCCATATAACAATGTAGCGATAGCCAGAGGGAAAGGGGAGTAGAGAGTAGGGAGTAGGTGTAGTTGGGTAAAGCAGGGGAAAATGCCAATGGGAAGAGACTTTGCTTGGGGCAATGGGCCCATAATGCAGTGTGCAGTTGATGTTTTATTGAGTTGTATTCTTGAAACCTGTATCGCTCAGTGAACCATCACCCTAATAAATTCAATAATAAAAAAAGGCTGATTTTAAAATTCAAATAAAAATGTAAATATCTAAAGTATCCAACAGAATTGGAAAATTAACAACAAATTTGGAAGAGTTGTACTATCCTATTTCAGGACTTATTACAGTGTTACAATAACACTGGGGAAAAATTTTTTTTCATTTTCTACTGCATGAGGTTTAGAACTGTTTCTATATATATCTGCATAGCTTATTTGAAATCTGAAACCTGTTTTTTGTTGCATGCTCTAGTTTTTATGCAATTTTAATTTCTTTTTGTTACAGTTAATGGCATGCATTGGTTTTTAAATTGGAGTTAAAGGGCAACGACTCTTGGACTGAACATAACCACAAGGCAAATAATGTTTTACAAACATCACTTTTAGATAATTGTAGTTGTTTTTAAATGTAAAATATTATTATCTGATAAAAACACCCTCTTATTTTGTTTTAAGATTGAATCATGGCTTCTACAAGTAGGCGTAAATGTAAGAATAGTCCTGACACCTTCTGTTATATATGTGGCTGTTACACACTACAACGTCAAAGGCGTAATATTTCATTATTTGGGACAACTACATATATTGCCTATTTTCAAGTTCCCCTTGGCGATCAAGACAAGAATTGGGCTCCTCATATTCTGTGTCATAATTGTGAGAAAATGCTTCATGACTGGACAAAAGGAAAACGCAAAGGAATGTGTTTTGGTATTCCCATGGTTTGGTGTGAACCTAACAACCACAGCAGTGACTGTTGTTTCTGTCTGATCCATACAAAGGGCATCAGCAAGAAAAAACGGCATATGATCGCATATCCTAATACTCTTTCAGCAATACGACCTATTCCACACTCGGAGACACTCCCGGTTCCAGTTTTCAATGGTTTTATTTCTTCTAAGGACAAAGAAAGTGAACATGGTGATCAAGTGTATTTTGAAACGATATATGAGAAAATGGTTGTAGAATCTGAAGGGTCTTCTTCTGAAGCCTAGCAGTCATTAAGCCCTCAGCAGTTCAGCCAACCCAAATTGAATGACTTAGTAAGAGATTTGGACCTATCAAAGAAAGCAGCTGAGTTATTAGCCTCCAGGCTTCAAGAAAAGAATGTACTTTATCGGTCAGCTAAAGTATCCCATTTCAGGAAGCGTGAACCAATTTTTGTGGACTTTTTTTTACCGACTACAAACACTTTGTTTACTGTCATGATATCAGTTATCTTCTCGGATAGCTAGGTGTTACCACTTACAGTCCAACAGAATGGCGGTTATTTCTTGACAGCTCTAAACAGAGTCTTAAATGTGTTCTCCTACACAACGGTAATGTTTATGCAGCGGTTCCAATTGGTTATTTCACTCATGGGTAAGAAGATTATAATGACATAAAATTGGCCTAGACTTTCTCAAGTATGAGGAGCATAACTGGATCATTTGTGTGGATCTTAAAATGGTAAATTTCCTGCTAGGACAACAGCAAGGTTTTATGAAGTATCCTTGCTTTCTGTGTTTGTAGGACAGCCGAGATCAGGAGAAACACTCGACACAGAAGGACTGGCCAAAACGTGAAGCTCTGGAAGCAGGGATGCAAAATATTGTGAATAAAACTGTAGTTAATCGAGACAGAATCATTTTCCCCCTACTTCACATCACACTTGGCTTAATGAAGCAGTTTGTTCAGGCTTTGAATAGAGAAAGTGAATGCTTTCAAAATATTACTTCTGCTTTTCCTGCCTTGTCTTTCAAGAAAATAAAAGTAGGTGTATTCGATGGACCTCAAATTTGAACCCTCATACGTGACAAAGAATTTTCCAGGAAGATGAATAAGGAGGAGAAAGAAGCATAGTAGTCTTTTGTGGCAGTTACAGAGAACTTCCTTAGCAAAAAAAAACCAAAAATATGAACTTCTGGCTCAAAGGATGCTGTTGGCTTTCCGCGACATTGGATGTAACGTGAGCATTAAGATTCACTTTCTGAACAGTCACCTTGATAAGTTTCGCCCAAATCTTGGAGCTGTTAGTGATGAGCAGACTACTGCTAGAATATCAAATGAGATTGTCCTCAACAAGTACACAAATGCAAGAGCTACAAACGCAAATTTTTGCCTGAAAAGAATTTAAATAAGTTTTGCACAAATTTTATGATTAAAATAAGTTTTTTAATATGTTCTATTTTGAAATTGTAGACAAATTCTGATACAATCATATCTTTTAGTGTATTTACTGCATTATATAAATTATTATATTATTTTCACAAAGATGATGCCCAAGAAGACATTCTACTTTATTATGTTAAACTAAATGTTAAAAATTTTACAATAGGATGAAAACCTAAAATCTTGAATTGCAAAAAGAACACTGTAGCTTGCAGAGAAAACCTTATGTCAGATTTGAGATCAGCACACTTGAATTAGTTAAGAACAAGTGTTTTTGTGGATGCAACAAATGTTTTGTTTTCCGGTGTAATCAAAGTAGTGTCTTATTTATGTCAAGACAGGTAAATAAATTAATAACAGATTAAAAAATCCAGAAATAAAGCTTTTCAACAAGGTAATTCAATGGAAAAAGAAAAATCTTTTCAACAAATGTTGCTAAAATGATTAGATACCTACTTTTAAAATCTACAAATATGAATCCAAACTGTGCCATTAAGTTAAATGTAAGAAATAAAATTTTAAAAGTTCTAGAAGAAAACATTTAAAAAAAATCTTAATGTCCTTGGGTTTTGTACATCTATGCACAAAATATACAAACTATAAAAGGTATCTATAAATTAAACTTCACCAAAATTCAAAGGTTACTTTTCAAAAATCACTGGCAAGAAAATAAAAATGCGAGACACACACTAGAAAAGTATTTACACAGCATTTACCTGATAAAGAATTTGTATCGAGCTATATAAAGAAATCTTAAAACTCAATGGTAAGACAAACAACCCAATTAAAAGCTAGGCAAAAGATCTGAATATACTCCATCAAAGATGCTAGACACTCTGACTTGTGATGGTGCACCCTGACTTGTGATGGTGCAGTGGATAGAGCATGGAACTGGAATACAGAGGTCCCTGGTTCGAAATCCTAAGCTCGCTTGGTCAGGGCACATATGACAAGCAATCAAAGTAATGAACAACTAAAGTGAAGCAACTATGAGTGGATACTTCTCACTCCCTGTGTCCCTCTCTCTCCTCTCTCTGTAAAATCAATCAATAATTTTTTTAAAGTGCTAGACAAATGGAAAATCAACACATAAAAAGATGGTCAACATCATTAGTTACTAGGAAAATATAAATTAAAATCACAATGAGATGCCTCTACATACACACTTTAATAACTCAAATTGAAAAGACAAACCATACTGAGTTTGGCAAGAAGTATAGTAACTGGACCTCTCACACACAACTGGTGGGAATGTAAAACATACTACTACTTTGAAAAGCCATTTGGTAATTTCCTCAAAAGGCACACATATACCCACCATGTAAGCCAGCTATTTCACTTCTATGTATTTATTGATGAGAAATATAACCTTATATCCACAAAAAGATATGTATACCAGTGTTCATAGAAGCTTTATGTAATAGCCCAAAACTGAAAACAATTTACGTGTCCCTTCAGAGGTGACTGGATAAACAAATTATGTATACATACTAGAAAATACTGTTACTTTTATTTGGTGATAAAAATGAATGGATTATTAATACCTGAAAACACATAGCTCAATCTCACAATAATCATGCTGGATGAAAAATCCAGACCTCAAAAAAAGTACCCAATATAGATTCCAGTCCAGGAAATGAAAACTAGTCCACAGTGACAGAAAGCATACCAGAGAGTTACCTGGAAATGAAGGCTGACATGCAGGGGTAGAGAGGAATAGATGAAAAAAGTATGAGAAACGTTTAGTGGATGGGGTCATATTCAAATTTGACTGGAGTGTTCGTGTATACATATGCCAACACTCTTCACATTGTACCTTTAAGTTATAGTCTGTTGTACATCATTTACAACTCAAAAAACTTCCAAATGTTCATTTTAGGCTAAACATTATATTTTCCATGGTGATATAACTAAGCTAATAAGCAATATACATCAGCCCTTATTAAGGATCAAATACCTAAAATTCAAAATTCTAGTTACTATAAAAATACAGTATATTTAAATGAATATGCTTTTTAAAATTATTTTACTAATTTTAATGGGATGACATTAATAAATCAGGGTACATATGTTCAAAGAAAATATCTCCAAGCTATCTTGTCATTCATTTATGTTGCATACCCATCACCCAAAGTCAAATTGTCCTCTGTTACCTTCTGTCTGGTTCTCTTTGTGCCCCCCCCATAATGACCACACTCATGTCCATGTCTCTTAGTCTCTTTTTTATGTCCCACCTATGTATGGAATCATGCAGTTCTTAGTTTTTTCTGATTTACTTATTTCACTCCATATAATGTTATCAAAATCCATCCATTTTGTTGTAAATGATCCGATGTCATCATTTCTTATGGCTGAGTAGTATTCCATGGTATATATGTACCACATCTTCTTTATCCAGTCATCTATTGATGAATATGTTTTTTTGAAAAAAATTATCTTACAATGACTGTTGTCATGCAATGTTATATTAGTTTCAGGTGTACAACATAGTGATTATACACTTATATCCCTTACAAAGTGATCACTCACTAAGTCTAGTACCCATCTGACACCTTATATAGTAATTACAATGCTATTGAGTATACTCCCTATGTTGTATTTTATATCCCCATGACTATTTTAATAACTGGCAATTTGTACTTCTTAGTCCCTTCACCTTTTTCATGAAGATGCTTTTTAAATAGTTCCCTGAACAGCTTATTAGCTGCTACATCCTATGTGTTCCTAACACAATCCCCAGCTGACTGTTCCTGTTAACACTGGAAGTTCACGTTTAAACATGAATAATGAGGTCATAAACTTCACTGGATAAGTTCAAAGCAACATTTACTTATTCCATGGGTTACGGCTTCTACCTAATAACTTCCCCCAGTGCTACCTTCACTCGCTCTTGTTCACAACTATAGCAAAGCCTCGCCCTCCCTCCTTCTGTGTATCGGCTGCGTATCAGGTTAGAACTAGTCACTTCAGCCAGTCCACCAACCCAACTCATTCTTCCTGCTTTCCCAGTTTCTTAGCATAAAATAAAAGGGGTGTGTATCCTGATAAACTTTTACCCTCTTTTTAATGAGTAACCCATATGTTGATGGCCCCATTTTTGTCTCTGTGCTCCCTCAATAGTGCTCAGTGTCTAATTTGCTGGAGATGTTATGTCGCTAGGTAATAGAGATCAAACCTCCACAACTTTTCAAAGCAAAAGATGCAATAATTCCCTACATCATTTTGGCCAACTCCTGGTCTTGAGAGTAATCTCTTCTCTCAGGTCTTCTTTGTTGGCACAATAGGGGTGTGGGGTTCCTCTCTTTCCTTCCTCTAGACTGTCTCATTATAGAAACATGTGAGAGCTGCCTATTAGATTTTCTAAAATGTTGTGAGCAGGCTGTCAAACCATTGGTAGTTTGAAATTGGGCAAGGTAGAAGTATTTGTGCTACAAAAATTGCCAATGTGACAAATCTGGGGTCCCTCCTCCCTAAGATAGTTGTTAAACATGAGCCCATGGTGCTGCTCCTACACTTCACTGCAGCTGGGCAACCTGCGGGCCTAGCTCAAAATTCTTCACTTTGCTCCTGGTTTGAGCCTTATGGAGGCCAGCCCAGATGGCCAGGTGAGACTTTGCTGCATCCTGACATATTCAGCAATGCAAACCCAGACTGGTCCTAAGCCTCAGTCAGACAAAACTACCATGTTATCTTCAAATAGCAACTGCTGTCTCAGAAATTCAAGGTGACTTTATTTCACCAAGTTTTTGAGTAAATGTTCTTAAGTACACTACACTTTTACTCTGGCTTTTCTGAAAAGCAGAGTTTATGTCCCTTTGAAATCACTCTTACCTTTATATCAGGCTTAGTGAACATTCAAATTAGCATCCATTGCCAACTACGATAAAGGTGTGTTGTAAAATACGGATAGTCTTTAAAATATTTTGTTTTAGTGACATACATCACCCAGTAACTTAGAGCTGGCTCCAATTTTACTTACTATTGAAAGATGTCAATTATAATGTATCTAATTTTACTAGTAAATTAGCTGCATAAAGGGGCTGATGACTTTACAGCTACTTATACTTAAAGCCAAGTCAATACCTTAGAGCAGACCTCACTTACAAAAGAAGAATCATTCCCGGCCATTTACAATCAGAAGACACTACTCAAGCTACTTATTTCCCGAGGCTACTGTGTTCAAAGAATCTTTTTTAATCCCAGTTTAGAAATAAAGCATTATCCTCTGATACACTAAGGAAAGATTAAAGAAGAATAAACAGCAAAAGAGGATTTTTTTCCTACATGCCTACTCTTTTCTATGAAAACATATATATCACCAACCACTTATTTTAGATAAGTGAGATTATGATTAGTAAGGTCAGAGCATGGCTGGAGTGGAAAACCATGTGTATGCTACAAGTGTGGGCCAATCTGAGGGATAAATGTGTCTCTATGAAACTTTCTTGTTAAATAAAATGCTCTATTCGTTTCTTTTGCCCATTTTTTGATTGGATTGTTTGTCTTCCTGGTGTTAAGTTTTATAAGTTCTTTATAAATTTTGGTTATTAACTCCTTATCAGACGTATTGTTGAATATGTTCTCCCATTGTGTGGTTTGTCTTTTTATTCTGTTCTTATTGTCTTTAGCTGTGCGAAAACTTTTTAGTTTGATATAGTCCCATTTGTTTATCTTGCCTTTTATTTCATTTGCCAGTGGAGATAAATTGGCAAATATATTGCTGTGAGAGATGTCAGAGAGCTTACTGCCTATGTTTTCTTCTAAGATGCTTATGGTTTCATGGCTTACATTTAAGTCTTTTATCCATTTTGAGTTTGTTTTTGTGAATGGTGTAAGTTGGTGGTCTTTCTCCAAAGAGGACATACTAATGGCCAATAGGCATATGAAAAAATGCTCAACATCACTAATCATTAGAGAAATGCAAATTAAAACCACAATGAGATATCACCTCACACCAGTCAGAATGGCGCTCATCAGCAAAACAACACAGAATAAGTGCTGGTGAGGATGTGGAGAAAAGGGAACCCTTCTGCACTGCTGGTGGGAATGCAGACTGGTGCAGCCACTGTGGAGAACAGTATAGAGATTCCTCAAAAAATTAAAAATCGAACTGCCTTTTGATCCAGCTATCCCACTTTTAGGAATATACCCTAAGAACACCATAGCACTGTTCGAAAAGAAGAAATGCGCCCCCATGTTCGTGGCAGCATTGTTCACAATAGCGAAGATCTGGAAACAGCCCAAGTGTCTGTCAGAGGACGAGTGGATTAAAAAGCTTTGGTACATATATACTATGGAATACTACTCAGCCATAAGAAATGATGACATCGGATCATTTACAACATGGATGGACCTTGATAACATTATACTGAGTGAAGTAAGTAAATCAGAAAAAACTAAGAACTATATGATTCCATACATAGATGGGACATAAAAATGAGACTCAGAGACATAGACAAGAGTGCACTGGCTACCCGGGGCAGGGGGAAGGTGAGGGAGGGGGTAGGGGGGGGCACAAATAAAACCAGATAGAAGGTGACGGAGGACAATTTGACTTTGGGTGATGGGTACGCAATATAATCAAATGTCAAAATAACCTGGAAATATTTTCTCTGAACATATGTACCCTGATTTATCAATGTCACCCCATTAAAATCAATAAAAAATAATAAAATAAAATAAAATGCTCTAAAATCTGAATCACCTCATACTTTCTGCAAACTTATATTTATAGCTGATTTTCAGTTACAAGGTATAGCCCCTCCCCCACAATCTTGAGGGACAGTTATTCCTATGAAATTAGCCCTATTTTAATGGATGACAAAACTCAAAGCTCTGAGAAGATAAATGGCTTCTCAATATTGTACTTTAAGTGGATGAGCTAAGAATTAAATTCATGTATTTTGATTCACAGTCCAGCTCTCTTTGCCAATACATCAAGCTGCATCTCATCTATTTTCATAATGAAACCAAAAATTAATCTCCTCACAAACAGTCTCTGGTTCCAAGACATTCAATAAATCATACTAAATAATATGGCAAGTTATTTCCAAAAGAATAATGTTTATTTAAATCATTATTAATAATGCTCAAAATAAGATACAAATTATCAATAACATACTAAATGATAGGAAGTCAATATATTAAACTTTTAAATATTTTTCTAGAAACTTCTCTTGGAGATGGAGACTCACATGCTGTAAATAGTTTTTCTCAATTAAGATATAAATAGGTTTTTAAAAACTATATTTATAGGAGGATGAGGAGAATCAAGCTGGAGTTGCAATCTGCAGTCTCCAGAAGGTGAGAGCCCACCAGCAAGGAGCTTCTACTACAACGCTGACTGGAGCAAGATGGCGACGGAGTAGGCGGACGTACCAACTTCCAACTCCCAGAACCAAAGTGGATTACAACTCAATTTTAAGAACCATCACCTGGATAAACCAACTTTCAACAAAACTAAGTGGACTCTTCAACCAAGGAACACAGAAGAAGCCACATTGAGACTGGTAGGAATAGCGAAAACGCGAAGAGGGCTGCCCAGCTCCCCGGAGCAAACGGCAGCCCGGAGAGACCCGTGTGGCGGGAGGAGAGTTTGGCGGAGAGGGAGGGACCTGGGTCCCAGGAACCAAGCCCCAGCCTGCAGTCTCAGAGCCTAGAAAGGCGTTTGGACAGTTTTGAGCTGTGAAACAAGTGAGGGAGCTCCCAGGCCTACAGTGTGGAGTATTAGGTCCCTTCCTACTCTGCTGAGGGCTGCTTAAGGTTTTGGGGCGGCAGGACGCTGAAAGGCGGTTCTGTCGGCGTGGGCAGAGGCCAAGCCGGTGGGAGATCGGTCTAGCCCAGAGGGTCAGAGTGGACCGCAAAAGCGGTCCAGAAGCTGCGGGCCCGCCTTTAATCCCACTTACGGGGACAAAGCGGGAGGCCAGGAACGGGCAGGCCCTGCGCAAGCCGGCCCTGACCGCGGGGACCGGGCTAGGACCAGGGACGGGCAGGGGCTGTGGCTGAGCTGACGTTACCAGACCCCCACTCCCCCACCCCAACCCCCCCGGGCCGGAGAAACCGCGGTTGGCCAGTATACGTGCGCGAGCGGGCTCCGAGCGCGGGAACGAGGTGGACCCCGAGACAAATGGAGGCTCGCAGCTGAGCCCACGCTGCTATCCGCGCCCGGCCGGAGAAACCCCGGATACCATTCATACGTGCACGAGCGGGCTCCGAACGCGGGGGCGGGTTAGAGTCCGGGAGGAGCGGAAGTACGCAGCTCGGCGGAAGCCAGCAAACACGCCCGCCCCAATAAACCTTGGTTTCCGACCCTGCGCAGTAGGGCCTTGGCCTCGAGGGCGGGGCTAAAGCTCCGGACGGGCAAAAGCTAACAGCTGAGAGCACGTCAAAAGCCCCGCCTAACCCGTGGAACTGTAGCGAGCAGGCTCTGACTGCTGGCTCTGGGCGGAAGTCTGGAAATAGGCTGGGTCCACAGCTGAGCAAAGGTGCTCACCTCTACCCTTGGTGCTAATCTTGTGGCTTCAGTCACAGCCCCTCCCACGGAGGAGAGGCAGAAATCATAGCAAAAGCCACAGTGGGCCGGCGCTGGCAACGCTCATACCCAACCACCCTAGGCACCGGCAGAGGAGGTGGGGGGCCTGCAGATAGACCACACCTAGAGAACACAAAGGCAACACCTACTGGACTCCAGTGGCCACAACTCGCTTATACACAGAAAAAATGGGCAGGCAGAGGAATGCAAACCAAATGAATCAAGAGAAATCCCCAGAGAAGGACCTGAATGAACCAGATATAACCAAATTACCAGAAGCAGAATTTAGAATAATGATAGTTAGGATGTTCAAAGAAATTAGAGCAACAATGGATAGTCATTATGAACACCTAAATAAAGAGATAACAAGTATAAAAAACAAAATTGAAATAATAAAAAAGAATCAGACAGAAATGACAAATACAGTATCAGAACTGAAGACCACAATGGAAGGAATTAAAAGCAGGATGGATGACGCTGAGGATCGAATAAGCGAGTTAGAGGACACAATAAACAAAGGCACAGAAGCAGAGAAGAAAAAGGAAAAGAGACTTAAAAAATGTGAGGAAACTCTAAGGGAGCTTTGTGACAACATGAAGAGAAACAACATTCGCATCATAGGGGTGCCTGAAGAAGAGGAGAGAGGACAGGAAATGGAAACTTTGTTCAATCAAATCATAGCAGAAAACTTTCCTAAATTAAGGCTGGGAAACACTCCACACATTCAAGAAGCACACAGAACTCCATTAAGGAGAAACCCCAAAAAATCTACACCAAGACACATCATAGTTAAAATACCAAAACTAATGGATAAAGAAAAAATTTTAAAAGCTGCTAGAGAAAAAAAGACTATCACCTACAAAGGAGCCTCCATAAGGATGACATCGGACTTCTCAACAGAAACACTTGAGGCCAGAAGGGAATGGCAAGAAATAATCAAAGTAATGCAGAACAAGAACCTACAACCAAGACTACTTTATCCAGCAAGGCTAACATTTAAAATTGAAGGAGAAATAAAGAGCTTCCCAGAAAAAGAAAGCCTGAAGGAATTCATAAAAACCAAACCAATTCTGCAAGAGATACTAAGGGGCCTCTTGTGAACAGTTTAAAGGGAGGAATGAATAGAGCAAAAGAAGAATACAGCTTTAAAGAATAAAATGGCAATAAACAACTACATATCAATAATAACCTTAAATGTAAATGGATTAAATGATCCAATCAAAAGACATAGGGTAGCTGCATGGATAAAGAAACAGGACCCATACATATGCTGTCTACAAGAGACACACCTTAAAACAAAAGATGCTCATAGACTGAAGGTAAAAGGATGGAAAAAAATATTTCATGCAAATGCAAATGAAAAAAAAGCAGGAGTAGCAATACTTATATCAGACAAAATGGACTTTAAAACAGAGGCTGTAGTAAGAGATAAAGGAGGACACTACATAATGATAAAGGGAACAATTCAACAGGAAGATATAACTATTGTAAATATCTATGCACCAAATATAGGAGCCCCGACATACATAAAGCAGACTTTGATGGATATAAAGGGCGAGATAAACAGCAATACTATCATAGTAGGGGATTTCAATACCCCTCTAACAACACTGGATAGATCCTCAAGAAAGAAAATTAATAAAGAAACAGCAGACTTAAAGGAGACACTAGATCAACTTGATTTAATAGATATCTTCAGAACTTTTCACCCTAAAGCAGTAGAATATACATTCTTCTCAAGCGCTCATGGTACGTTTTCTAGGATAGACCACATGTTAGGACACAAAAATGGTCTCAATAAATTTAAGAAGATTGAAATCATATCAAGCATTTTCTCTGATCACAATGCCATGAAACTAGAAATTAACCACAAAAGAAAAACTGAAAAATACTCAAACACTTGGAAACTAAATAGCATGTTATTAAATAATGAATGGATTAACAATGAGATCAAAGAAGAAATAAAAAAGTTTCTAGAAACAAATGATAATGAGCATACATCAACTCAAAATTTATGGGACACAGCAAAAGCAGTTCTGAGAGGGAAGTTTATTGCACTACAGGCATATCATAAGAAGCTAGAAAAAGCTCAAATAAGCAACCTGACCCTGCATCTAAAAGAACTAGAAAAACAACAACAAATAAAACCCAAGACAAGTAGAAGGCAGGAAATAATAAAGGTCAGAGCAGAAATAAATGACATAGAGGCTAAGGAAACAATACAGAGGATCAATGAAACAAGAAGCTGGTTCTTTGAAAAGGTAAACAAGATTGATGAACCTTTAACTAGACTCACCAAGAAAAAAAGAGAGAGGACTCAAATAAATAAAATTAGAAAGGACAGTGGAGAAATAACAACTGACACAACAGAAATACAAAGCATTGTAAGAAAATACTATGAAGAACTCTATGCCAAAAAATTAGACAATCTTGGTGAAATGGACAAATTTCTTGAATCACATAACCTTCCAAAAATCAATCTGGAAGAATTAGAACACCTAAACAGACCAATTACAGCAAATGAGATCGAAACAGTTATCAAAAAACTCCCAAAAAAGAAAAGTCCTGGGCCTGATGGCTTCACAAGTGAATTCTATCAAAAATTCAAAGAAGAACTAACTCCTATTCTCCTCAAGCTATTTCAAAAAATTCAAGAGGAAGGAAGACTTCCAAACTCCTTTTATGAGGCGAGCATAATTCTGATCCCAAAACCAAGCAAAGACAACACAAAGAAAGAAAATTATAGGCCTATATCCCTGATGAATTTAGACGCTAAAATTCTCAACAAAATATTAGCCAACCGGATCCAGCAATATATGAAAAAAATCATACACCACGATCAAGTGGGATTTATTCTGGAGAGGCAAGGCTGGTTCAATATTCGCAAATCAATCAATGTGATTCACCACATAAACAAAAGGAAGGACAAAAATCACATGATAATTTCAATAGATGCAGAAAAGGCATTTGATAAAATCCAGCACCCATTCATGCTCAAAACTCTCAGTAAAGTGGGAATACAGGGATCATTCTTTAACATGATAAAGGCCATCTACGATAAACCGACAGCAAACATCATACTAAATGGACAAAGATTAAAAGCAATCCCCTTAAGATCAGGAACCAGGCAGGGTTGCCCACTTTCACCACTCTTATTCAACATAGTTCTGGAAGTCCTAGCTACAGCAATCAGACAAGAAGAAGAAATAAAAGGCATACAAATTGGAAAAGAAGAAGTAAAACTGTCATTATTTGCAGATGATATGATATTGTATATTGAAAACCCTAAAGTCTCAGTCAAAAAACTACTGGACCTTATAAATGATTTCAGCAAGGTGGCAGGATATAAAATTAATACTCAGAAATCAGAGGCATTTCTATACACCAACAATGAAATATCAGCAAAAGAAATTAAGGAAACAATCCCCTTCACTATTGCAGCCAAAAAAAATAAAGTACCTAGGAGTAAATTTAACCAAGGAGGTTAAGGACTTGTACTCGGAAAATTATAGAACATTGATAAAAGAAATCAAGGAAGATACAAACAAGTGGAAGCACATACCGTGCTCATGGCTAGGAAGAATAAACATCATTAAAATGTCTATATTACCCAAAGCAATTTATAAATTCAATGCAATACCAATTAAAATACCAATGACATACTTCAAAGATATAGAACACATATTCCAAAAATTTATATGGAACCAAAAAAGAACACGAATAGCCTCAGCAATCTTAAAAAGAAAAAATAAAGCAGGAGGTATCACTCTTCCTGATATCAAGGTATACTACAAGGCCATTATACTCAAGACAGCCTGGTACTGGCATAAGAACAGGCACATAGATCAATGGAACAGAACAGAGAACCCAGAAATAAACCCACACCTTTATGGACAACTGATATTTGACAAAGGAGGAAAGAACATACAATGGAGTAAAGACAGCCTCTTTAACAAATGGTGTTGGGAAAATTGGACATCTACCTGCAAAAAAATGAAACTAGACCATCAACTTACACCATTCACAAAAACAAACTCAAAATGGATAAAAGACTTAAATGTAAGCCGTGAAACCATAAGCATCTTAGAAGAAAACATAGGCAGCAAGCTCTCCGACATCTGTAGCAGCGGTATATTTGCCGATTTATCTTCATGGGCAACTGAAATAAAAGGCAAGATAAACAAATGGGACTATATCAAACTAAAAAGTTTTTGCACAGCTAAAGACAATAGGAACAGAATAAAAAGACAAACCACACAATGGGAGAACATATTCGGCAGCACATCTGATAAGGGGTTAATAACTAAAATTTATAAAGAACTTATAAAAAGCCACACCAGGAAGACAAACAACCCAATCAAAAAATGGGCAAAAGAAATGAATAGAAATTTCTCCAAAGAGGACATACAGATGGCCAATAGGCATATGAAAAAATGCTCAACATCACTAATCATTAGAGAAATGCAAATTAAAACCACAATGAGATATCACCTCACACCAGTCAGAATGGCACTTATCAGCAAAACAACACAGAATAAGTGCTGGCGAGGATGTGGAGAAAAGGGAACCCTTCTGCACTGCTGGTGGGAATGCAGACTGGTGCAGCCACTGTGGAAAACAGTTTGGAGATTCCTCAGAAAATTAAAAATCGAACTGCCTTTTGACCCAGCTATCCCACTTTTAGGAATATACCCTAAGAACACCATAGCACTGTTCGAAAAGAAGAAATGCGTCCCCATGTTCGTGGCAGCATTGTTCACAATAGCGAAGATCTGGAACCAGCCCAAGTGTCCGTCAGAAGACGAGTGGATTAAAAAGCTATGGTACATATATACTATGGAATACTACTCAGCCATAAGAAACGATGACATCGGAGCATTTATAACAAAATGGATGTACCTTGATAACATTATACGGAGTGAAATAAGTAAATCAGAAAAAAAGAAAAACTGAAAACAGCACGATTACATACATAGGTGGGACATGAAAGTGAGGGTATGAGACATGGACGAGAGAGTGGTGGTTATGGGATGGGGGGAGGGAGGGAAGAGTGGGATAGGGAGGAGGGGAGGGACGCAGGGAAAACCAGATTGAAGGTGACAGAGGACAATTTGACTTTTGGTGATGGGTATGCAACACAATTGAATGATAAGATAACCTGGAGATGTTTTCATTGTACATATGTACCCTGATTTATTGATGTCACCCCATTAGAATTAATAATAATAAAATATATATTAAAAAAAAAAACAAAACAAACAAAAAAAAAACTATATTTATATATGTTTAATTAAGTTAATCATTAAATATTTATCAGTTACTTGTTAGATGCTTAGAAATTATCTTGAGGATAGACATTCATTTCAGCAGCTGTGACACTGATTTCGTTTCTTTTATCACCTCTTTATGGTAAAAGACAACCTTTCTTGGGGATACCCCAATAATATTAAATCAGTAGATTTCTAAGTGGTGTTTTGTGTAGATCAAACAGTCTTTTGCAGCTAGTTTCTACAAAACCCCTAAAGAGCTTAGGTCTACATGAAAAGAAATTCTCCAAATCAATACAGTGATATAAGATCTCCAATCAATATATTCAATCATTTCTACTGGGCAATACTTTCTAAAGGAATTGTTGATAAGTGTATAACAGCTAACAAAGAGAAGTTTGTAGCAGGTAGACTGAGTTGAACTATGAATAGTGCTGACACACTGACATTTCATCTACTAAAGGTAAAAGAATTCAATTTACACTGTTTTCAACTCTGCATGATGGTAACTTCTAATCAGAATGCAATGGTTACTGTCAATTGGCATAGAAGAGAGGAATCTCAAAATTATATTCATTCCATACTGTGTAGTGTCTCTTTAACAAGTTAAATATTCCAAAAATGCTTTAGGAATTAACTCCTAAAGATGCTAATGTCCTTCAGAGCCCCAGTGAAATCTCTAAATTGCCATATTTAAAATGTCAGATAATAATCTTTTTAAAGATTTTATATATTGATTTTAGAGGGAGAAAGAGAAAAAGAGGGGAGGAATAGTAAGCATTAACTCATAGTAGTTGCTTCTCCTATGTGTCTTGACCAGGCAAGCCCAAACCCATGACCTCAGCATTCCAGGTCCATGCTTTATCCACTGCACCACCACAGGTAAGACAGATACTTAAAAAAAAAAAAAAAGAAAGAAAGAACACTTTCTCTGACACGCACAATTAACTTTTGGATTTTTCTGTCTTTTTTTTTTTTTTTTTTTTTTTTACAGGGACAGAGAGAGGGATAGATAGGGACAGACAGACAGGAATGGAGAGAGGTGAGAAGCATCAATCAGTTTTTCGTTGCCAATGCGATACCTTAGTTGTTCATTGATTGCTTTCTCACATGTGCCTTGAACATGGGCCTTCAGCAGACCGAGCAACCCCTTGCTGGAGCCAGCAACCTTGGGTCCAAGCTGGCGAGCTTTTGCTCAAGCCACATGGGCACACGCTCAAGCTGGTGAGCTTGGGGTCTCGAACCTGAGTCTTTCGCATCCCAGTCCGACGTTCTATCCACTGCGCCACCGCCTGGTCAGGCAACTTTTGGGTTTTATATTAAGTACATGTTCAAAATACATGCTATGAAATACTGTAAGCAGAAACTAACTTTAGACCAAGAGGGAGTGGGGTGTCTGTTTACAAAGGGGTGAGATGTGGTAAAGGAAAGGCTACACAGGTTGGTGAAGCACTGGAGGGCTAGCAGCAGGGGGAGAGCATGAAAGCTGTTACCACCCTAAGTCTAGAGGCTACCCAGAAAAAGCTGTTGCTGTAGGTATAGAAGAAGGCTGCTGGAGTGGTGGCTTTTGGTAGAGGACACAGTCATCCATTGCTAAACCAAACCCACAGAGAGGTGGCCACAGGAACAAATACCCTAAGCTCTTTCTCTTCCTATTTCCTGTGCCCCTGCCAATAACTCCCATAGACTAACCAGAAGCCAAAGGTCACAAGAGTCTAACTAATGTACCCAAGGAAGTCAGTCTCCTACAGCAAGCTGCAAGAACAGAAAGGGTAGCAGGTAGATCTGGAAGGCTAAAAAGGAACATATACCACAAACAGAAATCTATTCATGATTTATGCTTATCAGAATGATTTGGGGTAACTGAATTTACTTCACTGGACTAGTTTTATATAATGCCAAAATCAAGCAGTACCTCAGAGCAAAAAATATGATTTATAACTACAGGTTGTTCTCAGGTTACATAGGGTCTGTTCCTACAACAGTAACATAACCCGAATTTGGGTGTAAGTCGAAACACACCTGAGCCTAACACAAATAGAACACTTGTACTTTTAACAGTCCAAAATGCTGTAGGTTAGCTTGCCAGGGGATGCGAACCCCCTCACTCATATGCTACTGCATATTCTTCCGCTGCATGCAGCCAAACTGGTTCGTCCACATAGTCCATAAGCACAATGCTAAAGGCGTAAGTCAAAACAGTCACGCCTCAATTTTTTTAAGTGTTTATGGGAGTGAGCATCATAAACTCAAAAGGTTGTATGTTGGGACTGTCGTAACCTGAGAACCCCCTGTATCTCCTTCACAAGTATCAACAACATGCAAATACATCACCAGGACAGAAAGAGTGAATAAACAAAGAATGAAGCTGCTATATAAGATTTTCATATTTCTTCTCCAACACAATCACTATAGGATTTCGGAACATGAAAAAATGATGCATTTTTCAAGTGTATAGAAAGAAATTCCAGACATAAGAAGATATCCAGAGCCTGACCAGGCGGTGGCATAGTGGATAGAGCAGCGGACTGGGATGCGGAAGACCCAGGTTCGAGACCCCAAGGTCCCCAGCTTAAGCATGGGCCCATCTGGCTTGAGCAAAAGCTCGCCAGCTTGGACCCAAGGTTGCTGACTTGAGCAAGGGGTTGCTCAGTCTGCTGAAGGACCGCGGTCAAGGCACATATGAGAAAGCAGTCAATGAACAACTAAGGTGTCGCAACGAAAAACTGATGATTGATGCTTCTCATCTCTCTCCGTTCCTGTCTGTCTGTTCCTATCTATCCCTCTCCCTGACTCTCTCTCTCTGTCCCTGTAAAAAAAAAAACAATCAAAGAGACAAAAAAATTAAGATATCCAGAGACAAAAATATTATCAGTTTAGTGATCTTATACTGGATCCTATATATTAGAAGAGATCTGAAAGAACCAATACATTTAGGGTTTCTCCATCTCTTGAAGAGTGATATTTTATAGTTAGTGAGTTATAATACTGAAGGATCTAGCAGAGAGAGTAGACCTGGTAAGATTTCTATGCCACATATGAGTGGCTATGAACACATATGAGTGGCTATAAAAGGCACTCACATATGAGTGCCTTTTAAATTATTCTGACTCACATAGCAGAGTTGTTGTCTCCTTCTTCTGTGTCCTTTGCGCCACCCTGTACTATATAGCTCGTCAGCTCTTATCCTTTGGGTTTTTTTTTTTTTTTGTATTTACTCAATAAATACTTACTGGTCATCTGCTAGGTGTGAGGGAGGGACTGTGCTAGTGAGCAGTAATACAACAATAATGAACAAAATAGATTTTTTAAAATTAATTAATTTATTTTTTTACAGGGACAGAGAGAGGGATAGATAGGGACAGACAGACAGGAATGGAGAGAGATGAGAAGCATCAATCATTAGTTTTTCGTTGCCGTTGCACACCTTAGTTGTTCATTGATTGCTTTCTCACATGTGCCTTGACCGTGGGCCTTCAGCAGACCGAGCCACCCCTTGCTGGAGCCAGCGACCTTGGGCCCAAGCTGACAATCTTTTGCTCAAGCCAGATGGACCCGCGCTCAAGCTGGCGAGCTCGGGGTCTCGAACCTGGGTCTTCCTCATCCCAATCCGATGCTCTATCCACTGTGCCACCACCTGGTCAGGCTAGATTTAAAAAAAAGAAAACCTCCCATGCTCTCATAAAATGTGTATTGTACTAGGGAATGATCAACAATAAACAAAATGTATGGGCTGAATTGCATTCTCCAAAATTCATACTTTGAAATACCAATACCTCGGCCTGACCTGTGGTGGCGCAGTGGATAAAGCGTCGACCTGGGAACACTGAGGTCACCAGTTCAAAACCCTGCACTGGTCTGGTCAAGGCACATATGGGAGTTGATGCTTCCAGCTCCTCCCCCCTTTCTCTCTTTCTCTCTCTCTCTCACTCTATGTCTCCTCTCTAAAATGAATAAAATAAAAAGAAATTTTAAAAAAAAAAGAAATACCAATACCTCAGATTGTGGCTGTATTTAGAGATAGGGCCTTTGAAGAGGGGAGTAAGTTAAAACAAGGCCATTAAGGTGGCCCTAATTCAATCTGATCGATATCCTTATAAGAAAAGGAAATTTGAATATACAGAGAGACACCAGGAATGAGACACAAGTAAGAGGATATGTGAGGACACAGTGAGAAGGTAGTCATCTACAAGGCAAGCCAGTAGACCTTGAGAAAACAAGCCTGCTGACACCCTGATCTTGGACTTCTGGCCTCCAGAACTGTGAAAAACTAAATTTCTGCTGTTTAAACCTTCTAGTCTGTGATAATTTGTTAGGGCAGCCCTACAATCTAATACACCAAATAGTACATAAATTAATAGCAAGTTTAAATGTAATGTAGTTAGTACTGTGAAGAAAAAGCAGGAAAAGGAAAAAGAGAAAGAAAGTATGTGAAATAGAGCTGAAATTTAGGAAGAGGGGTCAGGGAGTACCTTACTTGGAATTAATAGCAGGAAAAAGACTTGAACAAGGTGATCAAGTAAGTTGTGCTCCTATGGGGGTGTGGAGACAGAAATAGCATTCTAGGCAAAGGCAATGAATGACAAGTGCAAAGTCCTGAGGAAGAGGCAAGTATGGTATTTTCAAAGATAACCCAGATGGTTAGGGTGGCTGAAAAGCATCCTGTAGTCTCTCATGAATCCACTCATGAGGGTGGCAGCAGGTAGTCAGAAAAGTAAGGAGAAAACTGGCCTTGCTATTTAAATATGGACCTCAGATTAGCAGTGTTGGCATCATAAGTAAGACTGCTAGCAATACAGAATCCCAGAGCTTGTCCCAGACCTACAGAATCAGAATCTATATTAAAATAAAATCCCTAAGTGATCTGTAGGTACATTAAAGTTTTTAACAGCTTTGCTTAATCAGGCAGTGGTGCAGTGGATAGAGCATCAGACTGGGATGTGGAGAACCCAGGTTCGAAACCCCAAGGTCACTAGCTTGAGTGCAGGTTCAGCAGCTTGAGTGCAGGGTCGCTGGCTTGAAGCCCAAGGTCACTGGTTTGAGCAAGGGGTCACTTGCTCTGCTGTAGTCCACTCCTCCCACCCTGGTTAAGGCATATATGAGAAAGCAGTCAATGAACAACTAAGGTGCCGCAATGAAGAATTGATGCTTCTCATCTCTCTTCCCTTCCTATCTGTCCTTCTCTCTGTCTCTATTACAAAAAAAAAAAAAAAGATTTTAACAGCTTTATTGAGGTATAATTTATACATGCAATAGAATAAATCCATTTAAAGTGTACAAATCAATGATTTTTAGAGTGTTCTCAGCTGTGTACAACTACTACTACAGTCAATTTTGGAACATTTTTATCGCCTCAAAAAGAAAACCTGTACACTTTTATAATTATAAAATCTCTGTCTTTATTTCTATTAACATTATTTTGTTTTAAAAGCCCATTTCATCTGAAATTGGTATAACCACTTCAGCTTTCCTGTGGTTGCTATTCGCCTGACCTATCTTTTTCCATACTTTTATTTTTAACCTATTCGTGCATTTGAATACAAAGTGTGTCTTCCTGTAAACACTTTACACTTGGATGTTTTCTAGTCTAGTATGACAACCTCTGCCTTTAGGCTACATGATTTAATCTATTGCATTTTATGTTATTGTTATAGAGTTATCTACGTTTGCTACTTTACTTTTTGATTTTACATGTAGCGTGTATTTCTTGTCCTCCGTTACATCCTTCTTTTGCCTAAAGTGAATATTTTCTAATAGAGCATTTTAATGTCCTTAATAATTTCTAACTACATTTTTGGAGGTTTATTCTACAATTTACCATATACATATAAACTTATGAGAATTGTACTGAAATATAGATATTTTACTCATCCTTTTTTGTGGAATTTATGTTACTTAATATTACATCTATTAATGTTATAACCAAATACACATTGTTGTGATTATGTACTTTACCATCTATAGTCATTTCGTTAGCACAATATAGCTTTGCTCCCACCCACCTCCTTAATGTTGTTGCTAACAAATGCATTACATATATATTTCAGAAGTGCCTATAAGGACCTTGCAAGCTACTGTAATAATTTTGTCTTTTATTTTGAGTAAACTGGGAAAACACTGGAACACAGAAGTGACCTGATCTAACATATTTCAAAAGTTTGCCTCTGTAAACTTTGTTGAGAATAGTTTCCCAAAGAGCAGGGGTAGAAGCCAGAAGAGCAATTAAGAGATGTTTTCCACAATTTAGGAGTGGAATAAAGATACCTTAGACCAGGGTGGAAGTAGTAAAAGAAGTAAGAAACAATAAGCTTAGGAATATGGTTTGAAGGTAGCCAATGAGATTTAATGACAATATTGGGATGGATAAAAAAGAGAAGAGTCAAAGATAACTCCAACCATTTAGGTCTGAGCACAGGGAGAAGAGTCTCACCATAAACTGAAGTGGGGAAGACTACAGAAGCTCACAGTTTAAGAGGGGGTCCAGGAGATGCCGTGAGATGTGTTAGGTTTGAGATGCCTTATAGGTGTTGATTGGGTAGAGGTATATACAAATCTAGAAAGTGTTCAGGCAGGAAAAATAAATTTGGGAATCATCAGTATGTAGGTGGCATTTAAATCCATAAGACTAAGTAAGGTCCCTGAGAAATGAGAATGAAGAAAATGATGAGAAGACTAAATGAGCCCTGAGGATTGAGTTCTGGGACACCCTAATGTCAAAAGTGAGAAGTGATGAGGAGGCACCTGCAAAGAAGAATGAAAAATGAATGCACTGTAAATATTTCACTCTCTTTATACACTGTGAGCTGCCAAAAAGTGGAAATAATTTATCATTGTGTCTCTTATGCAAGAGATCTTAATCTCTCATTCTCAACCATGCATTCTTCAAAAAAGCTCCCAGTGAGTCTGATGCACACCTCCAGGATGAAAACAACTGTACCTGTGACTGTCATATTGCTGGACACATAGAAGTTGCTTTGTGTTTTTGAAATTGAAATTTAATATATGATTAGCACATAAAAACATGCAATGTTTTCAGATATTTCTTTTGAACTGTGACAATCATTAGCCAGAAGCTGTAATCTTACCAAAAGAAGCCCAGCAGCTCTCACTAGGGTGCAAAGTCAAGAGACATTGGTTGGGGCCAAAGGATCTACTTCACGGAGATTCATGCACATCGCTGACAAGCTGGTGCTAGCTGTGGGCAACAGGCCTTAGTTCCTTGCCATGCAGACCTCTCTATGTCCTTATGACATGGTACCTGGCTTCTCTCAGAGCAAGCAATCCAAGAGACGGTAAGGGAGACTATCAAATTCTTTTATGACCTAGTCTTAAAAGTCACACGTCATTATCTCTGCAATATCATATTGGTTACACAGGGCAGACCCCTTCGGTGAGGTAGTGGGAAAGCATGTGAATAATAGAAGAGAATCACTGGGCGCCATCTTGGAAATTTGGCGACCACAGGCAGCAAATATACTATATTTTAACATTACTTGTTATAATATTTGAAAATGTTGAATAAAAGTAAAATTTGCTTTCTTTCTCTATACCACTTCTAAAATTACAAATAATTCCAATTATTTCTTAATGACCTCAAATATGTTTGATCATTTTTATTGTCATTCTCTTGCTATTAAGGGTTTCTTTCAAATGACTAGTTCTTTGAGCAAGCATGAGAAAGCTCTCTGATGTGAGTCCATAATCAATATTGTAGAACTAGAAAATCACTGTTTCAATTTTCCTGAGGGCAAAATGAAGTTTTATTTCCACTGACAAACATTTATATAATACACTATCTCAATCTTGCAGCATATTCTTTTAAATAGTACTAAGCAATTCTTATCAAGTATTAAGAAACTCAGATTAGGATTATGCTGGTTATCTTCCAACAACAACCACACACACACACACACACACACTTGTATGTCCCACCCCTTCAATTTACTGATTTCCTGACACTGAACAAGTCATAATCTCATATTTTTATCTTTAAACTGAGAGAATTAAATTCTTTCATAAAATAGAAGTCATACATTCTCGTTTCAAGAACAGAAAAAATATATGAATTAGAACAAGTTAAGGGACTATTCCTTTAAGTTCTTAAATTGTATTTATTTCTTATGTATTCTTTGACATGTACAGAATGATGGTTAAACTACCTTTTAATAAATTTGTCATAATTTTTGGTTAACATAAATGCAAAATCAAAGTTTCAGAAACTTCTATCATGGCCTTGATATCAGCTTGCCTGCCTCAATTTAACTTTTTATATTAGCAAACAAAGCAACTGCTTTGGTCATGAACAGAAATTTCCCAAGACATTATGAATGTGCCACATCTGTATGAGTGGCTGTTTTGTGCTAATGTCTTCTTTCTGACCTCTATACCAAGGAAAGGAAGGAATGCTAGATTTTAAAGTTCATAAAAGTTGACCATAAAAGGTAAGTGAGAAGACAAAGTGTGAGTATTATTTTCAGAAGCAATAAAAGTAACACAGATTTAAAGCAGAGTGGAAACAAGTCATATATCATTCCAAGAAAATCTTATATATGACCAAAAATTGTTTTTCCTGACAGACAAGATAAAATGTAGGAATACACGCTTTCTTAGCAGGTTGTCAACTGATATAATCACACGGGTTTTTTGACGTATGATTGGGAATAATTTATACCTTTTCATTTCAAGATGTAATTCGGGTCATGTTGTACTCTCCTAGATAGTAAATAGTGAAGAGCATTTAGGGCCAGTCTTCAACTCACTTTGCCTTTTACCCTGCAAAAGGGCACCTTCTAACTAGCACTCTTAAGGTGCCCCATTAATATGTTACCTTTTAAAAAAGTCTATTGTTCTAGGTAATTTATTTATTTATATTATTTATTTATTTATTTCTTACATGAGAGAGAAGGGGAGATAGTGAGGCAGACTCCCGCATACACACCTACCGGGATCCACCCAGCAACCACTATCTGGGACCAATGCTTCAATCAACCAAGCTATCCTCAGCACCTGAGGGTGATGCTCAGATCAATCAAGCTATCATCAGTGCCCGGAGCCAACTCTTAAACTAATTGAGCTCAGGGCTGATGCTCAAAGCAATCAAGCCACTGGCTACATGAAGGGAAGAGGCAGAGAAAGGAGGGGGTGGAGCTGATGGTCACTTCTTCTGTGTTCCCTGACCGGTTATTAGAGTCTCACTCACAACAGTGGATGAGCAAGCAGGCAGGGCAAACCATTTTTCTCTTTCAGGGCTGATGAGCAAAACAAGCCAAGCGGGAAAAATAACTTCTCTTGCTAACAGCAGCAAAAAAATTGGCCCCTCTGAATGAGGGCAGGCAATCTGCAATCTACAGTCTGCCGCCCTGAGGGTAAGCACCTGCAGCCTTCCATAGACTGTACACACGTGGTGCTGCCTGTGCTCATGCGCCAATCAGGCAAAGTGCAAGCAAGCCTAACACCTGTTTGCCCAACAACTGGGGATACTGTTTTAACTACTCTAGTGTTTAAAAGATATAAGACTGCCATTGTTTAAAAAAAAAAGTTTTCTTCCACTTTTAAGAAACACTGTAGGGGCCTATTCTTAATGGAATAATGAGAATGGTGAAGCTATTTAATATATATGTAGCAGGAGGTTCTGGTTCACCACTACTGACTGATGCTTCCTTTCATAGCATATAGTTATTGCTGCAAGCAACTTCCCAGCCAGGCACTACATTCCCCAATGCCAACCACACACCAGCTCCACTCACATTCTGTTGACCAAAACCAGTCATATGACCCTAAACAGCTAGGTAGGCCAGATCCAAACAAGGGAAGGGATGCAAGCCTCCTCCAAGCTGTGTGTGCTTTCTCCGTAACATCTTCATCTTCAAAAGCAAGCTGGGGATCATCTGCTGAAGATGGCTGCACTGTAAGATGGAGGGAGCCAGACACCCATAGTCAATGCTCAGAGGAGAGCTCCCTGATCAAGAAGGACTATCTACACTGAATGTTGTATGAGAGAGAATAAAACTTTGTCATAACAGTGTGTTTTAGATTTTGCTAAAGCAGTTCATTTACCCTGGCCAAGCAGTAGACACCAAACAAGTACAAACAGAAATTTTCTCAGGATACAGGACCATCTGGGAAATAGAACAAAAGCACAGGTAGAAACAGACACAGAAACAGAAAAGCCCAGGAAGGGATGAATGAGTTCATTTCCTGGGTCAACCCCAGGAAGTATTTGCTCTTTGAAAAATCAGTTATTGGTCTGAAGCAGTGTGGACTAAGATGTACAGCAAGGTTATCCATACAATTACCATTTTTCTAAAATATAATCAGAAAAATTTGCAAATAATCATTGCCATGTTAAAAAATAAGCAAACTGGATACACAGCATTATTAATACAGTATAATATTTTATCTTGGAGATAACCAGGTGAATAATATTGGGCTGAAAAAATCCAGAGAAATACTCAGGGGAAAAGGATAAGGTAGGAAAACACTGAAAAACTGAAGATTCAAAGTCAAAGTCAGAGAAGTTTCAAAGTGGTTTCAAAAAAAAGCTGAAATTTATAGATTTTGGGATAATTTTTTAAGAGCTAGAAATTAGAGATGGCATAGAAAATGTTTTGAAGGCTTAAGAAGTGTATTTATTCATGCCTGGCTGGTGGTGGCGCAGTGGATAGAGAATTGAATTGAGATACTGAGGTCCCAGGTTCAAAACACAAGCTTGAGCAAAGGCTCAGCAGCTTGAGTGTGGGATCAGAGACATAACCCGATGGTCGCTGGCTTGAGCCCAAGATTGTTGGCTTAAGCAAGGGGTTACTGGCTTGACTGGAGCCTCTCAGTCAAGGCACATATGAGAAGCAATCAATGAACAACTAAAGTGACACAACAAGGAGTTGATATTTCTCATTTCTCTCCCCTTCCTCTCTCTCTCTTAGGAAAAGAAAAGTGTATTTATTCATTCATCAGTTTAATCCACAGTATTTTTCTTAATTTTTATAAATTTTAATGGGATGACATTAATAAATCAGGGTACATATGTTCAAAGAAAACATCTCCAGGTTATCTTATCATTCAATTATGTTGCATACCTATCACCCAAAGTCAAATTGTCCTCTGTCACCTTCTATCTGGTTTTCTTTGTGCCCCTCCCCTTTCTCCTCTCCCACCTTCTCCTCCCTTCCCTCACCCCATAACCACCAAACTCTTGTCCATGTCTCATAGTCTCGCTTTTATGACCCACCTATGTATGAAATCATGCTGTTCTCAGTTTCTTTCTGTATTACTTATTTCACTCCTTATAATGTTATCAAGGTCCATCCATTTTGTTGTAAATGATACAATGTCATCATTTCTTATGACTGAGTAGTATTCCATAGTATATATGTACCAAAGCTTTTTAATCCACTCGTCCTCTGACGGACACTTGGGCTGTTTCCAGATCTTCCCTATTGTGAACAATGCTGCCACAAACACGGGGGCGCATTTCTTCTTTTCGAACACTGCTATGGTGTTTAGGGTATTCCTAAAGTGGGATAGCTGGGTCAAAAGGCAGTTCGATTTTTAATTCTTTGAGGAATCTGCATAGTTTTCCATAGTGGCTGCACCAGTCTGCATTCCCACCAGTAGTGCAGGAGGGTTCCCTTTTCTCCACATCCTCGCCAGCACGTATTCTGTGTTGTTTTGCTGATGAGCGTCATTCTGACTGATGTGAGGTGATATCCCATTGTGACTTTAATTTGCATTTCTCTAATGATTAGTGATGTTGAGCATTTTTTCATATGCCTATTGGCCATCTGTATGTCCTCTTTAGAGAAATTTTTATTCATTTCTTTTGCCCATTTTTTGATTTGATTGTTTGTCTTCCTGCTGTTGAGTTTTATAAGTTCTTTATAAATTTTGGTTATTAACCCCTTATCAGATGTGTTATCGAATATGTTCTCCCATTGTGTGATTTGTCTTTTTATTCTGTCCTTATTGTCTTTAGCTGTGCAAAAACTTTTTAGTTTGATATAGTCCCATTTGTTTATCTTGCTTTTTATTTCATTTGCCCATGGAGATAAATCGGCAAATATATTGCTGCTACAGATGTCTGAGACCTTGCTGCCTATGATTTCTTCTAAGATGCTTATGGTTTCACGGCTTACATTTAAATCTTTTATTCATTTTGAGTTTGTTTTTGTGAATGGTGTAAGTTGATGGTCTACTTTCATTTTTTTACAAGTAGATGTCCAATTTTCCCAACACCATTTGTTAAAGAGGCTGTCTTTCCTCCATTGTATGTTCTTTCCTCCTTTGTCAAATATCAGTTGTCCATAAGTTGTGGGTTTATTTCTTCGTTCTCTGGTTTGTTCCATTGATCTATATGCCTATTGTTATTCCAGTACCAGGCTGTCTTGAGTATAATGGCCTTATAGTAAACCTTGATATCTGGAAGAGTGATACCTCCTGCTTTATTTTTTCTTTATAAGATTGCTGAGGCTATTCATGTTCTTTTTGGTTCCACATAAATTTTTGGAATATGTGTTCTATATCTTTGAAGTATGTCATTGGTATTTTAATTGGTATTGCATTGAATTTATAAATTGCTTTGGGTAATATAGACATTTTAATGATGTTTATTCTTGCTAACCATGAGCACGGATTATGCTTCCACTTGTTTGTATCTTCCTTAATTTCTTTTATCAATGTTTTCTAATTTTCCGAGTACAAGTCCTTAACCTCCTTGATTAAATTTACTCCTAAGTACTTTATTTTTTTGGTTGCAATACTGAAAGTGATTGTTTCCTTAATTTCTATTGCTGACAGTTCATTGTTGGTATATAAAAATGCCTCTGATTTCTGAGTATTAATTTTATATCCTACCAACTTGTTGAATTCATTAATCAGGTCCAGTAGTTTTTTTAACTGAACTTTAGGGTTTTCTATATACAATATCATATCATCTGCAAATAATGACAGTTTTACATCTTCTTTTCTAATTTGGATGCCTTTTATTTCTTCTCCTTGTCTGATTGCTGTAGCTAGGACTTCCAGAACTATGTTGAATAAGAGTGGTGAAAGGGGGCATCCCTGCCTGGTTCCTGATCTTAAGAGGATTGCTTTTAACTTTGGTCCATTCGGTATGATGTTTGCTGTGGGTTTGTCATAGATGGCCTTTATTATGTTAGGGAATGTTCCCTGTATTCCCACTTTACTGAGAGGATTTTTTTGTTTGTTTTTTATTAACTTTAATGTGGTGACACCAATAACTCAGGGTACATATGTACAATGAAAACATCTCCAGATTATCTTATCATTCAATTGTGTTGCATCCCCATCACCCAAAGTCAAATTGTCCTCTGTCACCTTCTATCTGGTTTTCCCTTTGCCCCTACCCTTCTCCCTTTCCCACCCTCCCCTCCTTCCCCCCACCCCGTAACCACCACAATCTTGTCCATGTCTCATAGTCTCACTTTTATGACCCACCTATGTATGAAATCATGCTGTTCTCAGTTTTTTTTTCTAATTTACTTATTTCACTCCGTATAATGTTATCAAGGTACAACCATTTTGTTGTAAATGATCCAATGTCATCATTTCTTATGGCCGAATAGTATTCCATAATATATACGTACCATAGCTTTTTAATCCACTCGTCTTATGATGGACATTTGGGCTGTTTCCAGATCTTCGCTATTGTGAACAATGCTGCCAAAAACATGGGGGTGCATTTCTTCTTTTCGAACAGTGTTATGGTGTTCTTAGGGTATATTCCTAAAAGTGGGGTAGCCGGGTCAAAAGGCAGTAGGACTTTTATTTTTTGAGGAATCTCCAAACAGTTTTCCACAGTGGCTGCACCAGTCTGCATTCCCACCAGTAGTGCAGAAGGGTTCCCTTTTCTCTGAATCCTCGCCAGCACTTACTCTGTGTTGTTTTGCTGATGAGTGCCATTCTGACTGGTGTGAAGTGATACCTCATTGTGGTTTTAATTTGCATTTCTTTAATAATTAGTGATGTTGAGCATTTTTTCATATGTCTTTTGGCCATCTGTATGTCTTCTTTGGAGAAATTTCTATTCATTTCTTTTGCCCATTTTTTGATTGGATTGTTTGTCTTCCTGGTGTTGAGTTTTATAAGTTCTTTATAAATTTTGGTTATTAACCCCTTATCAGACGTGCTGTCGAATATGCCTTTTCTGCATCTATTGAAATTATCATGTGATTTTTGTCCTTCCTTTTGTTTATGTGATGAATCACATTGATTGATTTGCGAATATTGAACCAGCCTTGCCTCTCCAGAATAAATCCCACTTGATCATGGTGTATGATTTTTTTCATATATTGCTGGATCCGGTGGGCTAATATTTTGTTGAGAATTTTAGCATCTAAATTCATCAGGAATATAGGCCTATAATTTTCTTTCTTTTTGTTGTTTTTGCCCGGTTTGGTATCAGAATTATGCTCGCCTCATAAAAGGAGTTTGGAAATCTTCCTTCCTCTTGAATTTTTTGAAATAGCTAGAGGAGGATAGGAGTTAGTTCTTCTTTGAATTTTTGATAGAATTCACTTGTGAAGCCATCAGGCCCAGGACTTTTCTTTTTTGGGGTTTTTTGATAACTGTTTCGATCTCATTTGTTGTAATTGGTCTGTTTATGTGTTCTGATTCTTCCAGATTAATTTTTGGAAGTTGATATGATTCAAGAAATTTGTCCGTTTCATCTAGATTGTCTAATTTTTTGGCATAGAGTTCTTCATAGTGTTTTCTTACATAGCTTTGTATTTTTGTTGTATCAGTTGTTATTTCTTCACTGTCCTTTTTAATTTTATTTATTTGAGACCTCTCTCTTTTTTTCTTGGTGAGTCTAGTAAAGGTTCATCATTCCTGTTTACCTTTTCAAATTAACTTCTGGTTTCATTGATCCTCTGTATTGTTTCCTTAGCCTCTATGTCATTTATTTCTGCTCTTGTCTTTATTATTTCATTCCTTCTACTTGTCCTGGGTTTTATTTGTTGTTGTTTCTCTAGTACTTTTAGCTGCAGGGTCAGGTTGCTTATTTGAGCTTTTTCTAGCTTCTTATGATATGCCTGTAGTGCAATGAACTTCCTTCTTAGTACTGCTTTTGCTGTGTCCCATAAATTTTGAGTTGATGTATGCTCATTATCATTTGTTTATAGAAATTTTTTTATTTCTTTTTTGATCTCATTGTTAATTCCATTCATTATTTAATATCATGCTATTTAGTTTCCAAGTATTTGAGTATTTTTCTGTTTTTCTTTTGTGGTTAATTTCTAGTTTCATGGCATTGTGATCAGAGAAAATGCTTGATATGATTTCTATCTTCTGAAATTTATTAAGACCATTTTTGTGTCCTAACATGTGGTCTATCCTAGAAAACGTACCATGAGCGCTTGAAAAGAATGTATATTCTACTGCTTTAGGGTGAAAAGTTCTGAAGATATCTATTAAATCAAGTTGATCTAGTGTATCCTTTAAGTCTGCTGTTTCTTTATTGATTTTCGTTCTTAAGGATCTATCCAGTGTTGTTAGTGGGGTATTGAAATCCCCTACTATGATAGTATTGCTGTTAATCTCACCCTTTATGTCCATCAAAGTCTGCTTTATGTATGTTGGGGTTCCTATATTTGGTGCATAGATATTAATAATAGTTACATCTTCCTGTTGAATTGTTCCCTTTATCATTATGTAGTGTCCTTCTTTCTCTCTTACTACAGCCTTTGTTTTAAAGTCCATTTTGTCAGCTATAAGTACTGCTACCCCGGCTTTTTTTTCACTTCAATTTGCATGAAATATTTTTTCCCATCACTTAACCTTCAGTCTATGTGCATCTTTTGTTTTAAGGTGTGTCTCTTGTAGACAGCATATGTATGGGTTCTGTTTCTTTATCCACGCAGCTACCCTATGTCTTTTGATTGGATCATTTAATCCATTTACATTTAAGATTATTATTGATTTGTAGTTTATTGCCATTTTATTCTTTAAAGCTGTATTCTTCTTTTGCTATATTCTTTCCTCCTTTGAACTGTTCACAACAGGCCCCTTAGTATCTCTTGCAGAATTGGTTTGGTTTTAATGAATTCCTTGAGGCTTTCTTTGTCTGGAAAGCTCTTTATTTCTCCTTCAATTTTAAACGTTAGCCTTGCTGGATAGAGTAGTCTTGGTTGTAGGTTCTTGTTCTGCATTACTTTGATTATATCTTGCCATTCCCTTCTGGCCTCAAGTGTTACTGTTGAGAAGTCCGATGTTATCCTTATGGGGGCTCCTTTGTAGGTGAGAGTCTTTTTTTCTCTAGCAGCTTTTAAGATTTTTTTCTTTATCCATTAGCTTTGGTATTTTAACTATGATGTGTCTTGGTGTAGTATTTTTTGGGTTTCTCTTTAATGGAGTTCTGTGTGCTTCTTGAACGTGTGGAGTGTTTCCCAGAAAACTTAGGAAAGTTTTCTGCTATGATTTGATTGAACACAGTTTCCATTTCCTGTCCTCTTTTCTCTTCTTCAGGCACCCCTATGATGCGAATGTTGTTTTTCTTCATGTTGTCACAGAACTCCCTTAGAGTTTCCTCACATTTTTTTAGTCTCTTTTCCTTTTTCTTCTCTGCTTCTGTGCCTTTGTTTATTGTGTCCTCTAACTCACTTATTCGATCCTCAGCGTGATTCATCCTGCTTTTAATTCCTTCCATTGTGGTCTTCAGTTCTGATACTGTATTTGTCATTTCTGTCTGATTCTTTTTTATTATTTCAATTTTGTTTTTTATACTTGTTATGTCTTTATTTAGGTGTTCATAGTGACTATCCATTGTTGCTCTAATTTCTTTGAACATCCTAACTATCATTATTCTAAATTCTGCTTCTGGTAGTTTGGTTATATCTGGTTCATTCAGGTCCTTCTCTGGGGGGCATTTCTCTTGATTCATTTGGTTTGCATTCCTCTGCCTGCCCATTTTATCTGTGTATAGGCAAGTTGTGGCCACTGGAGTCCAGTAGGTGTTCCCTTTGTGTTCTCTAGGTGTGGTCTGTCTGCAGGCCTGCCACCCCCTCTGCCGCTGCCTAGGGTGGTTGGGTATGGGCGTTACCAGCGACAGCCTAATGCGGCTGTTGCTGTGATTTCCGCCTCTCCTCCGCAGGAGGGGCTGTCACTCAGCCACAAGCCTTAGCACCAAGGGCAGAGGTGAGCACCTTTGCTTAGCTGCGGACCCAGCCCGTTTCCGGAAGGCTTTCGCCCAGCGCCTGCAGTCAGAGCCTGCTCGCCACAGTTTGCGTTTTGGGCGGGGCTTTTGACGTGCTCTTAGCTGTGATCCTTTGCCCGTCCAGAATTTAGCCCCACCCTCGAGGCCAGGGCCCTCCTGCGCAGGGTTGCAAACTGCGGTTTACTGGGCCGGGCGTGTTTGCTGGCGTGAGCTCAGCTGCTAGCTTCCGATCGATTCGGACTCTACCATGCCCCCATGTTCGGTGCCAGCTCGCGCACGGAGGATGGCAAACCGCCAGGAATTCTCTGGCCAGGCTGGGCTAGTAGCATGAGCTCAGCCGCGAAAGCCAGCTCGCGCGCACGTAGGATTGTAGACCACCGGGGTTTCTCTGGGCGGGTGGGGCTAGTAGCGTGAGCTCAGCCGTGAAAGCCAGCTCGTGAGCACATAGACCGCTCCACTTGAGGTCTACCCCTTCTCTGCATTAGGAGCCCGCTTGCGCACAAAGAATGGCAAACCGTGGTTTCTCTGTCCAGGCAGGGCTAGTAGCGTGAGGTCAGCCACGAACTTCTGCTTCTCTCGGGATGTACCCCGTCCCCGTGTTAGGAGCCCGCTTGCGCCCAAAGAATGGCAAACTGCGGTTTCTCCGTCCGGGTGGGGTTGGCAGCGTGAGCTCAGCCGCGAGCCCCTCGCCCGTCCCTGGTCCTAGCCCCTTCCCCGCGGTCAGGGCCGGCTTGCGCAGGGTCGCAAAACCTATCTCTGCCCGTATTTTTCCCCACAAGTGGGGACACAGGCGGGCCTGCAGCTGCCGGACCACTTTCGCGCGTCCCCTCCGCCCCTGCTGGGCTAGACTGAGCTCACATCGGTTGTGCTTCCGCCCACACCGACAGGACTGCGTTTCAGCGTCCTGCCCCCAACATCCCTTCAGCAACCCTCAGAGAGATGGCAGTGTCTTAAGTCTCCACACTGTAGGCTTGGGAGCTCCCTCCCTCTAAGCAGCTCTGATCTAATTGCCGCGAGAGAGCTTGTTTGGCTAGTGTCCTGTCTCCCTTTGCTGGTATTGCTAGTTCCAGGGGAAATATTCGTTTTCGATTAGGGAAATGACTCAGCCAAGGGGTTAGGGTGGCTGTCCCTCAGAGTGTTTTACCCTGTGCCTTCCAGTCCACACTCTCTTCCTGCTGCTCTGGTCCTCTCCTCTGTCCCCGTTCCCCGGAGCCCCGGGTGCGTGGTTGTGAGAGAGGGTTTCTGCGCTGTCCCTTTGAAAAGATTCTTGGGTCTGAGAAAACTATCTCTTTTTCACAAACAGTATCCTCACTTGCTTCACAGCTCAATACTGTCCATACGCCTCTTCTAGGCTCTGGGACTGCAAGCTCGGGCTTGGTTCCTGGGACCAAAGTCCCTCCCTCTCCGCCAAACTCTCCTCCCGCCACGCGGGTCTTCCGGGCTGCCGTTTGCTCCGGGGAGCTGGGCAGCCCTCTTCGTGCTTTCGCTTTTCCTACCAGTCTCAATGTGGCTTCTGCAGTGTTCCTTGGTTGAAGAGTCCACTTAGTTTAGTTCAAAGTTGGTTTATCCAGATGATGGTTCTTAAAATTGAGTTATAATCCACTTTGGTTCTGGGAGTTGGAAATTGGTACGTCCGCCTACTCCATCACCATCTTCCGTCTCCTACTGAGAGTTTTGAGCATGAATGAGTACTGGATTTTATCAAATGATTTTTCTGTATCTATTGAAATTATCATGTAATTTTTGTCCCTCCTTTTGTTTATGTGATGAATCACATTGATTGATTTGTGAATATTGAACCAGCCTTGCCTCTCCAGAATAAATCCCACTTGATCATGGTGTATGATTTTTTTCATATATTGCTGGATCCAGTTGACTAATATTTTGTTGAGAATTTTAGCATCTAAATTCGTCAGGGATATTGGCCTATAATTTTCTTTCTTTGTGTTGTCTTTGCCCAGTTTTGGGATCAGAATTATGCTCACCTCATAAAAGGAGTTTGGTAGTCTTTTTTCCTCTTGAATTTTTTGAAATAGCTTGAGGAGGATAGGAGTTAGTTCTTCTTTGAATTTTTGGTGGAATTCACTTGTAAAGCAATCAGGCCCAGGACTTTTCTTTTTTGGGAGTTGTTTGATAACTGTTTCGATCTCATTTGTTGTAATTGGTCTGTTTAGGTGTTCTGATTCTTCCAAATTGATTTTTTGAAGATTATATGATTCAAGAAATTTGTCCATTTCACCTAGGTTGCCTAATTTTTTGGCATAGTGTTCTTCATAGTATTTTCTTACAATACTTTGCATTTCTGTTGTGTCAGTTGTTATTTCTCCACTCTTATTTCTAATTTTATTTATGTAAGTCCTCTCTCATTTTTTCTTGGTGAGTCTAGTTAAAGGTTCATCAATCTTGTTTACCTTTTCAAAGAACCAGCTCTTGGTTTCATTGATCCTCTATATTGTTCCTTAGCTTCTGTGTCATTTTTTCTGCTTCAATCTTTATTATTTCCTTCCTTCTACTAGTCCAGGGCTTTATTTGCTGTTGTCTTTCTAGTTTTTTAGATGCAGGGTCAGGTTGCTTATTTGAGCTTTTTCTAGCTTCTTTTGGTATGCCTATAGTACTATGAACTTCCCTCTCAGTACTGCTTTTGCTGTGTCCCATAAATTTTGAGTTGATGTATGCTCATTATCATTCATTTCTAGAAACGTTTTTATTTCTTCTTTGATCTCATTGTTAATCTATTCATTATTTAATAACATGCTATTTAGTTTCCAACTGTTTGAGTATTTTTCAGTTTTTCTTTTGTGGTTAATTTCTAGTTTCATGGCACTGCGATCAGAGAAAATGCTTGATATGATTTCAATCTTCTTATATTTGTTGAGACCATTTTTGTGTCCTAACATATGGTCTATACTAGAGAATGTACCATGACCGCTTGAAAAGAATGTATATTCTACTGCTTTAGGGTGAAAATTTCTGAAGATATCTATTAAATCGAGTTGATCTAGTGTATCCTTTAAGTCATCTGTTTCTTTATTAATTTTCTTTCTTGAATATCGATCCAGTGATGTTAGTGGGGTATTGAAATCACCTACTATGATAGTATTGCTGTTGATCTTGCCATTTATATCCATCACTGTCTGCTTTATGTATGTCGGAGCTCCTATGTTTGGTGCGTAGATATTTATAATAGTTATATCTTTCCATTGAATTGTTCCCTTTGTCATTATGTAGTGTCCTTCTTTATCTCTTACTACAACCTTTGTTTTAAAGTCCATTTTGTCAGATATAAGTATTGCTACTCTGACTTTTTTTCATTTCCATTATACGTGAAATATTTTTTTCCATCCTTTTACCTTTAGTCTATATGCATCTTTTGTTTTAATGTGTGTCTCTTGTAGACAGTATATGTATGGGTCCTGTTTCTTTATCCACGCAGCTACCCTATATCTTTTGATTGGATCATTTAACCCATTTACATTTGAGGTTATTATTGATATGTAGTTGTTTATTGCCATTTTATTCTTTAAAGCTGTATTCTTCTTTTGCTATATTCTTTCTTCCTTTTGAACTGTTCAAAACAGGCCCCTTAGTATCTCTTGCAGAATTGGTTTGGTTTTAATGAATTCCTTGAGGCTTTCTTTGTCTGGAAAGCTCTTTATTTCTCCTTCAATTTTAAATGTTAGCCTTGCTGGATAAAGTAGTCTTGGTTGTAGGTTCTTGTTCTGCATTACTTTGAATATATCTTGCCATTCTTTTATGGCCACATGTGTTTCTGTTGAGAAGTCAGATGTCATCCTTATGGGGCTCCTTGTAGGTGATAGCCTTTTTTGCTCTAGCAGCTTTTAAAATTTTCTCTTTATCCCTTAGCTTTGGTATTTTAACTATGATGTGTCTTGGTATAGATTTCTTTGGGTTTCCCTTTAATGGAGTTATCTGTGCTTCTTGAACATGTGAAACGTTTTCCAGTCTAAATTTAGGGAAGTTTTCAGCTATGATTTGATTGAACAAAGTTTCTATTTCTTATTCTTTCTCCTCTTCTTCTGGAACCCCTATGATGCGGATGTTATTTTTCTTTATGTTGTCACAGAGCTCCCTTAGAGTTATATGAGAATTTTTGAGTCTCTTTTCGTTTTTCTGCTCTGCTTCTGTGCCTTTGTTTGTTTTGTCCTCTAGCTTGCTGATTCAATCCTCAGCTTCATCCATCCTGCTTTTAATTCCTTCCATTTTGGTTTTGAGTTCTGATACTGTATTTGTCATTTCTGTCTGAATCTCTTTTATTATTTCAATTTCCTTTTTTATACTAGTTATCTCTTTATTTAGGTGTTCGTAATGTCTATCCATTGTTGCTCTTATCTCTTTGAACATCCTATCATTATTTTAAACTCTGCATCTGGTAATTTGGTTATATCTGGTTCATTCAAGTCCTTCTCTGAGGATTTCTCTTGATTCATTTTGGGTTGCATTTCTCTGCCTGCCCATTTTGTCTGTGTATAAGAAGGGTGTGGCCACTGGAGTCCAATGGGTGTTGCTTTTGTGTTCCCTAGGTGTGGTCTGTCTGCAAGTCTGCCACCCCCTCTGCCACTGCTTAGGGCATTTGGTATGGGCATTGCCAGCGCCTGCCCACTGCGACTGTTTCTGTGATTTCTGCGTCTCCTCTGCGGGAGGGGCTGTGTTCTGTTGCCCCGCTCCTCAAGCCTCAGTCTGTCTGGGCCTTTGCCTTGCCCCCACAGGTGGGGTTGTGCACTGCACTCAAGCCACAAGTCTCAGCACCATGGGTAAGGGTGAGCACCTTTGCTCATCTGCGGACCCAGCCAGTTCTCGGGCTTCAGCCCAGCCCCCGGTCAGCCTGCTTGCCGCAGTTTCTCGGGTAAGACGGGGCTGCTGGCATGCGCTCAGCTCCTAGCCTCTGCCTGTTCTGGGCTTTAGCCCCGCCCCCGCTGTCAGGGCTCGCCCCCACGGTCAGGGCCCGCTTGCACAGGGTCGCAAACCTGGGAGGCCAGGTGATGCTGCATGCCTACTGGGGCCCTGCTTAGCAGCAGATCTCTGCCTGTTCCTGGCCTCCAGCTTTTCCTCCGTAGGTGGGGCTCTAGGCGGGCCTGCAGCATCCGGACCATTTTCATGCGTCCCCTCCACCCCTGCTGTGCTAGACCGAGCTCACACCGGCTGGGCCTCCACCCCTGCGACAGAACTGTGTTTCAGTGTCCCACCTCCCCGTCCCTCCAGCAAGCCCTTAGCAGTGTGGGTAGGGGCACTGCAACTCAGACCCTAACACTTCATAGTGTAGTCCTGGAAGCTCCCTCTGTCTAAGCAGCTCTGCTCTAAGTGCCGCGGGAGAGCTTGTTTGGCTGGTGTCCTGTCTCCCTTTTCTGGTATTGCTAGTTCCAGGGGAAATATTCGCTTTCGATTAGGGAAATGACTCAGCCAAGGGGTTAGGGTGGCTGTCCCTCAGAGTGTTTTACCCTGTGCCTTCCAGTCCACACTCTCTTCCTGCTGCTCTGGTCCTCTCCTCTGTCCCCATTCCTGGGAGCCCCAGGTGAGTAGTTGTGAGAGAGGTTTTCTGTGCTGTTCCTTTAAGAAGAATCCTGGGTCTGAGAAAACTGTCTCTTTCTCACAAACAGTATCATCACTTGTTTCACAGCTCAATACTGTCCAAACTCCTCTTCTAGGCTCTGGGGCTGCAGGCTGGGGCTTTGTTCCTGGGACCCAGGTTCCTCCCTCTCCGCTAAACTCTCCTTCTGCCACGCGAGTCTCTCTGAGCTGCCATTCGCTCCGGGGAGCTGGGCAGCGCTCTCTGTGTTTTCACTTTTCCTACCAGTCTCAATGTGGCTTCTTCAGTGTTCCTTGGTTGAAGAGTCCACTTAGTTTAGTTCAAAGTTGGTTTATCCAGATGATGGTTCTTAAAATTAAGTTATAATCCACTTTGGTTCTGGGTGTTGGAAGTCGGTATGTCTGCCTACTCCATCGCCATCTTGCCATCTCTCCACAGTATTTATTGAGCAATTGTTATGTGCTGAGTGTGTGACAGGTGCCAGGGATAGAGGAACTGTGAACAAGGTCTTTGGAATTCATAGTCCTCTTAAACAGAGAATAAAAAATTTTGGTACACAGTATCTTATCCAACCAGTCCTCAGAGCAGCAACTGTTTTTCTTTGATTTAAAAATATAGTCAAGGCCAGTGGAGAAAAAGAGCACTATTTCTCTCCCATTACAACTCCTTCTTCCTAAATTCTATTTTAGCAACCTGAAAGGACATATTGACTTAAGAAAGAGGAAATCTAAGACTTTAACAGACCATGACAAAAACAGAGCTAAATAATTATTTCTAAAAAAATGAAATTACTTTTTATCAGTACAGTGAATAGCTTTCCTGATTGTCTCCCTGTAAATCTGTAATAGCACTGGTCTCAGAACACACAATTCCTGACAATAGACAATACGACTAAAAAAATTAGTCTCCTGTGTGCTAAATAACACTTTCACCACAATAGGCAATTCGTGCCTGCTCTCTCTGGACCTTTGCCGAACACAATACCAGTGCAGGCTAATTACATGAGCTAGCTGAAAATTATTGTGGAAAGCCATCACCTTAAAGACTAGCCAAGGAAAGGTCTTAGCACCAAATACAAAACAACAGATAGAAAAGCGAGACAGCAAACAAAGAGCATATGTACAGGCATTCTCATTAGTATACTTTAGTTAGCCATTTTTGTGGGCACACGTAAAGAGTTGTAAAACTCTCTGCCTTAAAAAAGAACACATTTTAGGATAAGTAAATTTCCCCTGTGCTGACTCAAGTGCTTTGCTCCAGTGCACAGCTGTGGATCAGCTGACTTTTGTCACTTCAGGGTACAAAAATAGTTCATGTCAGGAAGAGAGTTGAAGGGTCAAAGGCAACTTTGACACACTGATTCACATGTTGGGCAAAGAGTACAACTGGCTTGTCACAGGGAATGGTAGAGTTTGTACTAGTTTTTCCAAGTTTTACTCTTCACAGGACATGATGGCATTTATCTATAAGAGATGCAGAATTTGAGGCCTTGCGGAAAAGTTTAAGAAAGGGCCCAACAAACAAACAAATGGCTCCAACATGATAAAAAACAGATGTGTTCTTGATCAAAAACATCTGTAACGCAGGAGCTACTTTTAGGTAAACCTCAAATCCAATGACTGTATTGTTCAAGAAGAGAAGTATTAGCAAGTGTTTATTCTAGCCAATCTAAGACAAGCGAGGGTCCAGGCAGGAATAATGGGCTGAACTGTGTCATTTAAAGCTTAAGAAAAGGGCTTGCCCTAAAAGCCTGGGCCAATTGTAGAGAAATCGAAGTACAATATCAGGGGACCATTTATAGCTTATACCTAAACCAGATATTTGAGTAGAGGTGGGAGACAAGGAGAGAGGAGAGGAGGGGAGGGAGGACTAACAACAGCCATGGCCTTCATTCAGAATGCAACACCACCATTCAGTCAAGGATGTAACTGACCTGGAGTACCACAAGAAGAAACCTTCTTTCCTTCTTCCCTTTTTCTGATCAATTTCTAGTGCTCTCTCTAGGTCAAATCCAAAGAAAGCCAGATGAAAAAGGAGCCTATAGATAAAGTCCTTGTAAAGACTAAACCATAATGAGATAGAAAAGTGGAGCAGGAAAAGTTTAAGGACCCAATGTGTTTGTATGTGTGTGTGGTTTGGCAAATGGAAGGTCCTCAGAACAGTTGATTTCTCCAGGAAACTTAGGGCCCATCAGTTGGAATTTAAGGAAAAGAAAACAAAAAATTAATAGGCTATCCTTTTGTAATAAACTGAGCTAATATACAGGTGTGGCTTGTCAAGCCAGATGAATTCAAATCAGAGATCTCACCAGTACAGGCTTTCCTAATCCAAGGATCCAGTCAGTCAAGAGCTTCAGACAAAGCAGAGAGGTGCCTGGGCTAGGAGGGTGGCCTCCCTGGTCCTGTCTTCCTGCGCCAGACACATACCTCAGCCCAGAATCCCAAAGTGAGGTCCGTGCACTTCCTTGCACAGCAGGAACACTTAAATTATGAAGCATTTCCCTTTACACCCAGAGACTTGGATGCTTTGGTGCCACTCTCCAGGGAGACCTGCCTCATAAATCCTGGGTTCGATTTACTCTATATTTTAGTCAGGGAACAGCCTGCTAGGGGCTTCCAGCAGGAAAGGTTTCTTGCCCTAGAAAATATCATTAGTCTGGAACCCAGCATTGCAGTTAAAAAGAGATTAGACCAGGTTGCTTACCTTGGTTCTTCCCCCACCACGCACATACACACAAGCTCCCACTCGCCCAGCGAGGGAGTGAGTGGATTTCAGGCAGCGTTTTACACTCCTTCCTCCCACAAACACTATGTTTAAAATTAAAAGAGGAAGAAATATGTGAGAGAGTGTGTGTGAGAGACAGAGAAAGAGAGGAAAAAGAGAGAAGGAGAGTGTCAGGAAGGGTGAGGAGACGAGAGAGAAATTTTTAGGAAGTTAAAGAGAAAATATATACAGATATGGATGAGGGACTGTCACTGGGTGTCCCTGAATGAGGCTAGCATGAGGAAACCTTCCATACCTCTTACCTTGAATAGTCTTCCAACTCTCAGGCAAGCTCATGGCCAAATGCAACTCAGATTAACTCTTTCAAGGGGGATTTTGGGTGTAACCACACGCCTCCACCCCACAGGCACCCCCATGGCCAGCACTGTCAGCCTCTGCTCTTTACAGACGTGAGCAAGGCAGTGCCTCTGGCCTCTGAGTCTTAGGCCACCAATAGCTCATCTAGGTCTGAAGCTTTGTAGCTTTTAGATCTTCTTTTCCCCAATTTGGAGACTATAGAATCGTGTACTCTCTAAAATACAGGATTATAAGCAGGTATGGGAAAATTGGGAGTGAGCCACAGCTGGGATTTGGGGTAAATCTGTTAACCTTCTGGGATTGTAAGCAATTCAATACAAGTGTGCATTTCTCTAAAATCAGGACCAGAATGTCCATAGGATTCTCAAAAAAGATTGAGGGCCTATAAAAGATGAGCCAGCAAAATTACATGGAAGCTTTAGTGAACGTGGCCCCTGGGATGAAACAGTGTAACCCAGGGTCAGACTCTGGCAGCTGAGACTCTCAGATGGGCAGAGTCCCAGCTGCCAGGGTCTGACCCTGGGTTGCACTGTTCCATCCTCCCTCCAGCCTCCTGACCCTGGGAAGCATCTTCAAGCTCAAGGTCAGATCTGTGCAGGAACATAGTCTTCTTTTCGAGATAACTTCAAAGATGCTATGAAACATTTTGAATATAAAACAGTTATTTTTAAGATAAATTACATATGAAGAGTAGAACTTACCTTTTCGTTTTGTTAGATAATGTATCAAAGCCATTTTGCAGATTTGCGCATCTCTCTGTCAGCCGGAGTGACTTCTCACTCAGGTAGGTGCTGTTTCACCAAAGAGATTATAAAGAAAATTGATATTAAAATGAGAGCTTATAAGATGTTATTAACAGAAATCAGTGTTCACTACTAAAGTGTGCCCAAATAAAGTCTGGTTTTTATTCCATTATTAGATTTTTCCATGGAAAAGGAAATTGATATTTTTATTTCACTTCTGATGGGTCTAAATTTAAAACAAACAAAAATAACTAATACTATAAGTATTAGTTATCTTTTCTAAAAAGAAAAAAACTCCCTGTAGAAGACTTTCTATATTCATGTTTTTATATTTTGAGGTTATTATGTACGATGAACAAATTATCGAAAAGTTTTTATCATTTTGTGTGTAAGTAGATTTTATTTTTCTAAGCTGTTGTCTCTGGCAGGAAGCACGCAGACATGGGAGGTTCACAGCTCTCACATTTCTGCCCTGCATCTGATGCTCCAGCCCAGCCAGAGGAACACAAAGTGGGAGTCAGAAAAGAACAACCATCCAGAGTGCCCAGAAAGAGAAGAGATTGGGATACAGATGTGGACAATGGCACCGCACTGTCCATCAGCCTGAAGAGAAGCTCACAGATTTAAGGCCTATTCTGGAGATAAGACTGACAGGACTTCAAAATAAATTGGATATGGGAGGTGAGGGAGCAAGAGATGTACAGGAAAAGATATAAATACGAAAGCTTCATAATTAGTTCAATATTTCACAGAAATGCCTTCTAAAAACACTGTGCACAGAGCACACCTGGGCTCATAAAATCCCTCTTCATCGGATATGATTTTTCTGCCCTCTCCTACTTCCTCCTTCTCCCTCCTCCTGTCTACATCCCTCACCTTCTGTGCTTCCTGAGGTATTATCATACTTTCCAGGATTTGTTTATTTCTAATTGGCTGTGTATTTTATTCAGGCAGTGCCGTTAATGAAGTGAATTACCAAGCCAGCAGTGTTTTGAATTATGATGGCTTTGCAATATTGAATTGTAAAACTGTGAGGAGCATGCACCCATAGCATTTAATGTCATATAACTTTCCTTAAATTGGAAAGTATCTTTGTTAATAAAGTTGAAACAGTCTTGCCCAACTAAATCACAGAAGACCCATGGAAGGCAAACACAAGTGTCTGGGGCGAAGCTGCCTTCAGAGAATAACGTCATAGGAAAAAACACGGTCTAAAGTGTCAGCAGGACCAGCCTTTGAATCTGGGCTCCGCTCTCTGACTGTGGTCTCGGAGTCTAAGGTTTCCTTTTTAAAATCTTTACTCAATCGAATAGTTATAGGAATGCTGTAGATTGAATGTTTGTGTCCCCTTAATTTATTTGCTGAAATTTTCCCAGGTGATGGTATTAAGAGGGGGAGACTTTGGGGAGGTAACAAGATCATGAAGGGAGAGTCCTCACAAATGGGACTTAAAAAATTGGCCTGACAGAGTCCTTGGCTCCCTCCTGCCTGTGAGATTACAGAGAACAGATGGCCATCTATGAAGAATCAGAACCTCACCAGCCCCCAGATCTGCATGCACTGTGATCTTGAATTTCTCAGCTTCCAGAACTGTGAGAACTAAATATCTGTTGTTTATAAAGCTCTCATCTGTGGCGTTCTGTTACACCAGCCCAAATGGACTGAGACTAGGGGTTATACAGGATGTGTTTAAAATTACCTGACACACAGAAGTCACTAAACAAATGCTATGTTTGTATTCTCCTACATACATCATTGTGTTCTCTCCTCAAACCAAGTGTCGTTACTACAGAGGTCACTTCCCGGTGAAAGGAACAGAAAGGGAAGCCCCTTTAATTCCCTTCCTTTCTATTTCTCTCCTGTCCCCTTTGCAATTAAACAGTCTTCGCAGTTTTCTTCCTTTTTCTCTATTGTTATTAAAACTTTCCTGGGAAAATGTAAGAGCAGTCACATGCGGAATCCATAAACTCCAAATGTTTGCCTACTCTAGGCGCTGACCAGTACCGTTTCTTTCACAGCCTCTTAGACCAATCTCCCAGTTCATGTTGTTTCCAACAATGTCTGTTATTCAGTGATGGCAATACAGATCAAAAGTATAACTGCCTTGTATTAAAATGCTTGAGGACCTTCCCTGGCCGGGTAGCTCAACTGGTTAGAGCACTGTCCTGATACGCCAAGGTTGTAGGTTCGATCCTCGGTCAAGGCACATACAAGAATCAACCAATCAATGAGTGCATGAATAAGTGGAACAACAAATCTATATTTCTCTCTCTCTCTCTTCCTCTCTCTCTAAAATAAATAAAAAGATATGAAAATAAATTTTAAAAACTACAAAGATGTGAGGAGTCCCTGAAGAAGAGGAAGGCATTAGATCTTCCAGAAAGAGGGCTAGATTACCTAACAAAACTTGTCACTCCTCTCTGTTGTGTAAATAAGTGAGAACTAGATGTCCTTGAATCTGCGTTCCTGAGGAGAACCACAGAAAGCTGCTTGCCTTTGAAAGAAGAAATCCTCTGAGTTTGACTTAAGAGAGGACATGACCTGTGGACACATCCAATTTGGGAAGCTGGCACCCACTGTGGATAAAGACATTAGACTGAATCCTCCTCAACTTCTAATTTAAGAACATCTCTCAGCTAAGTCAAAGAGGACAGAGAAATTGATTGAGATGAAAGAAGGAATTCCAAAGACCTGGAGTGAGAAGCAGCCTAGTGAAAGGAAAGATTGTACAAGATGAGTATGGGCAGACTTGTAACCCCAGGAAGGCATACCTGGGTCAGGTTGGAAAGGCACACCTAAAAGGGCTGATGACAGGGCGAACATGAAATGATAGAGGAAGCTACAGAGATGCAGCATGCCACAGCCTGCTGCTGAGAAGCTCACGTTCAGGTAGAAGTCCAGGATATACATGGACAGGGACCCCCTAAAACTAACTGAAGTTGGCAGCCTGCACATTTGGGTCTGGGAGAGAAAATGCCGAGGAGGCAGGAGGGCTGCCAGGTTAGCTGTAGGAACCAAAATCCCTGGGGCCAGACTTGTGGGTCCAAAATAGCAATTCTGTTTCCATCAGTTCTGATGCTTTAATTTTAATTTTCTGATGAAAACCCCCTGCAACAACTTCTTAACTATTACAGAAATAGCTAAAGAAGAGAAAAAGGATCAGTCCATATATGATCTGCCAAACTGTACAGTTGTGAGTGCTTCCAAAATAAGTCACGGAAGGGACAGCGGCCACCATCTCAGAGATCTATTAGAACTTCAGTGCTTGAAGTCTCCCACACCAGACTGCCGAGATGGCTTTCACAGTCCCACCGATACCTCTTTAATTGCTCCATTATAATATCACAGTCTCTGCCCACTTGTCACTATGTAGGATTGCTTGTCCGCTCAGCTGTAGCATTTGTAGCATCTTACCAGAATTCTCAGTTCCCCACTCCCTCGACATTTTATCACACTTACCTGGCAAATCTGTGATAAGAGAGCAATAGAACCCCTGGAATTATACATTTCTATATCTAAGCCCCCAGGACTGCTAAGGGAAAGAAATCCCACTATACATGGATTGGTGCCTTGATAAATTCGTGGTTGCCTATCCAATTTGCTTGGCCTTCTGTCCACCATGACAGTTCTATTACGTGGCACCAGCGACCTCTGCCTTCCATTTCCCTCAATAGCTATTTTCCACATTCACTGTTTTGCTGTCTTCATCATTCTGTGCCTTCCTAGCTTAGTCATGCTTCCTGTTTCAGAAAAATAAAACAAGCCTGACCTGTGGTGGTGCAGTGGATAAAGTGTCGACCTGGGAACACTGAGGTCGCCAGTTCAAAACCTGCACTGGTCTGGTCAAGGCACATATGGGAGTTGATGCTTCCAGCTCCTCCCCCCTTTCTCTCTTTCTCTCTCTCTCTTACTCTGTGTCTCCTCTCTAAAATGAATAAAATAAAAATAAAATAAATTTAGAAAAATAAAACAAAACCATGCTGCCTGGTATTAACTGACATTTAGCTATAAGCCATCTTCATTTGCTATCTCAGAGAAAAAAAGTATCTCTCCTCTAACAAAAGGACAAGCCACATGCCCTCCCAACCCTCCCTGTTTCCTCTAAAGTCCAGGCCCATTTCTTCATTTTTCTTTTTATTTAGTGTTCAGCCTTTCCCCTTCACTGTCGCCTCTTTCTCGTGCTCAATTCTCTACCATTTCAAAGTCAACAACCACCCAAACAACTCATTCTGCTCACCTAATGAATGCTTTCCTCCTCCTTCCAACTACGACCTTTCTTTACCTTTTCTTTATCTACATATCCAACCATTCTTGAAAAGCAGCTCCAAATTCAGGGCATATTTCAGTCAACTCCCTTCACCACACCCACCTCCCGGAAGTATCTGAACCACTGACCACTCTGCACCTGTTCCCATCACAGTCTTCTCTCCTTGTTTTTGTACCTCTGACTGCTGATCAGGGCCATTTTGTGGGTTCTTTCTCGGACAATCCATAAGTGTTGGTGTCTCCCAGGGTTGTTTTTTCTTTTTCTGTCTGTTACTTTGAAGCAACTGGTTGGTATTCAGTTGCAATATTTCCCAGGACTCTCTCCAGGCCTCTTGTCTTGGCAGTCTGCCTCTTTTCTCTAAACATCTCAACCAACCTCTTTTCCCTTCAGCTCCATCCTCACTGCCCCTGAGATGAGTGACCTCACATGCATTTGAGCATATCATGTTCCTGCTCCAGGACCTTCCATAACTCCCATCAGCCTCAGGATATGCTCTGCACCCCTTAGCAGGGTATACAGAGCCCCTGACCATGACTCATCTTTTATTGACAGTTTGCTAAACCTTAAATGGTACAAATTCTTCCTTTTCCATTCCTTGTAAGTCATGTTATAAATGCTGACTGTTTTCATTATTTAATTATTGAATTTGTTTGGTACTGGCAGCCAAGCCTTCAGGCACATTTCATCATTCAGTATGTTGGAGGGAAAAAAGTCTTCAATAAGATTTTGGAAGAAACACACACAAAAACAACTATTTTTGCTATCATTATAATCTGCATAGCTGATCTGCTTTTTAGAAATTCTCTCTTTCTAGGTCCCTTTTGAGTTGAAAGTGATCAGTTTACAAAACCACCTGGCAAGATTTCACAGACTAGCAAGAAACTAAGAGACTCCAGAAAAATCATAAAAATTAAGACTCTGATAGTGCAAAAAATATCTCAAAACAAAATCAAGTGATTCGATCCCTACAAAACAATGTCATCAATACTTAGAGGACATGTACAATAATCTCTACAACAGAGTTACATTGCCTTCTGAACATGACTTGTAATTAGAGCAATCATACAACCAGTCCCCTGGACAAGTAAAACATCCCTCAAAATAATCTGCCTGTAGGTGACAAAGAAGTTTCAAGAACATCCCAAATTCTATTTACATTGGCCATGGAAAGGGCAAAACTAGATTTTGAAACTCAATGAAAAGCTTAAAATCTAATCAATGTTACTGTCTCTAGAGAAAGAATTTCTAAGCAGATGGGCAATGCAGACAAAAATGGAAAGCCCAAAGAATAAGAATTCTTCCATATACTTCTCATGCTCCTTCCCCATGCGGACCACCAGCAGAAATACCCCTGTAGAGGGGTGTAAAGTCCTGGCCCACCTCCAGCACAGAGGTGATAGTGGCCGTCTGTGCTCTGACTTCACACATATCAAGCAGACAGCTAACTATAACGTGCCCCCTCCTGTGTAGCTTCCAAGAGAGGGAAAAGCATGCATCCAAACCACTGCATAATTTGAATACCCTCTTCAATTGGATAATATTTTTATTTATAAATCACTTGCCTATGAGCTTGGTTAACACAAATCTGCCTTTGACATATCAATTGTATACAGGAACTAACCAAGTCTTGGTGCTTACAGAGATGGGCAGACCCTGGACTATCTCTCTGTTCAGTCATTCACCAGGTATTGGTGGAGCCCATACCAATGTGTGAATGGTGGCTGCTGGAAGGAGGAAAGTGAACAAGATGGTGCCCCTGCTTCCTTGGAACAAAGAGTCTGATGAGGAGGACATACAGGTGAACACACGCTTACCATGCTGTTTGCAGAGTGAATGCTGGCTATTTTCTGTAATCATATTAATGTCAAGAAACCATGAATCTGTGATTTGGTAGACGGCATTTAATTCAAAACAGAAGCTGATTTTAAAATGAATACATAGAACGTCACCTTTTATACATGAACACTACAGTTAACTGAACTTGCAAAAAGTTCTGCAAATGATCTGTTAACTTGGCTTTCTCTTAATTTTTACCTGCTTTTGGTTGCCCTTGACAAAGAGTAATTAGCTAGTTCTCTACTACCATATTACCTACTTCAAGGTATTTCAGTCCCCCCACAATTGTTGAAAATTGTTTTCAAAAATATAAAATCATAAATTTCCTACAGATATAAAATAAACACACGTTAAAGGTTCTGTTTTATTCATAATGAGGGAACCAGAAGAAGAAAAGCAAAGACACATTTATAGATCAGAAATACTGAGATGAATGTGCAAACTGAGGTGAAACTGGTGGGGTGGGCAGGAAAGTCAATTGGACCTTGACCAGATAGAATGTCAATTGCATACTTGTAGACAAAAATTGTGTTTTAAAGTTCCAGGAGGGCTGTTTTTTGTTTGTTTGTTTGTCTTTTACAGGGACAGAGAGAGAGTCAGACAGACAGGAACGGAGAGAGGTGAGAAGCATCAATCATTAGTTTCTCATTGCTTTAGCGACACCATAGTTGTTCATTAATTGCTTTCTCACATGTGCCTTGACCGCAGGCCTTCAGCAGACCGAGCAACCCCTTGCTAGAGCCTTGGGTCTAAGCTGGCGAGCTTTCGCTCAAGCCAGATGGGCCCGTGCTCAACTGGCGAGCTCAGTCTCGAACCTGGGTCTTCCGCATCCCAGTCCAACGCTCTATCCACTACGCCACCTGGTCAGGGGACAAAAATTGTTTTTTATTGCTCTGTGTTAACTATGACATACAGTGTTGTAAAATTTCTCCCAAATGATTAGAAACCAATAACTCAAAGGTGTGTGATCTGAACAATGCAAACTTACTCATCGAAGCACAAAATTCCCCTTAACCACTAACAGTACACTACCTGTCATGATGATGTTAAAGTAAGAATCCAATGCAATGAACCAAATAGACTCTCACTTCTTCTGAATTTCAATCCCCTCCACTCCACTGCTTGTCCCAAGAGGAATAGTGGGTATAGCTTCACCGTCTTTTGGAGCAGACAGGAAGCATTAACTTACTAGAGAAGGTTAAAGTGAGGGTTATCAAAAGGACAATTCTGATATAGAAATTTAAGATTTAAATTCAGGTGGGCAAGAGTAGAATCCTAAATAGGAAATGGAGCCTTTAGCAAAGTAGAGATAAAATCTACAAAGGGGCTGATGGGAAGAAAACACGTGACAATTGTTAGGACACTTGTGTTTCATGTCACTGGTTCTTAAGAGGGTCTAACCCTTGGGAGCTAGAGAAAAATTTAGTAGTATAGAGGTAGGGCAGACTTCATCTACAGTGCAGTTTCCACATTTTTTAACCCACCTTACCTTAAACCATGATGGCAAACCTATGACATGCATGTCAGAACTGACACGTGTAGTCATTTTCGATGACTCGTGGCCGCATGAGTCCACATACAAGAGCAGTAGGGGGCCACATGCTGAGAAGGACATTTCATCCTCGGCTCCTACATGACCAGGTGCAGTAGCCGAGGATAAAACATTTGCTGTAGTATAGACACTCTGTGCCGGAGGTCTGCAGGCCAAAACAATAGAACTCCGGCACAGAGCGTCTAGTTCTGGGACTTCTGGTTAGGCCGTTTTTCTCGAAGTGACACACCACCCGAGTTACACCTAGTTTTTTGGCGAATTTTGACACACCAAGCTCAAAAGATTGCCCATCACTGCCTTAAACAATACTTCCTTACTTGACACAGCCAAGATTGTTTTGAACTCTTTGGGTTGCTTTGAATTAAAAAATCTTGGATAAACTGAGTACAAGTTTAATACTTGATGCAAAAAATTTTGATATACCACCTGTTAAGAATCAAGATTACAATCACAACATCTATTGCAGTGGTTCTTAACCTTTTTTGAGGTACCGAATCCACCAGTTTCATATGCGCATTCACTGAACCCTTCTTTAGTGATAAATAAAATAAGATTTTTTTTTCCAAATTCAAGACATAGGTATATGTTTTTTTACTGGTGCACAAGATGAGCCGTGCATGAACATCACCTTGCTCAAAGAACAAAACCAACAAAGTGCATGAACTCACAACAAATTACGGTATTACTTTATTCTGGCCTCCGTGGCAGAGGCTTCTCTGAACCCCTGAGACTGACTCATTGAACCCCTAGGGTTTGATAGAACCCAGTTTAAGAACCACTGATCTATTGGATGGTCACTAGGTGTCTGGTACTGTCTGAAACACCTTATGTTGCTGTCATCTTATTTACACCTAATAATGGGTAGACAAGGCAGACACTGTGTCTATTTACTAGATGAGGAAAATAAGACACTATAAGGTTAAAGAACATACTCTGCTGGTTAGAACTGGAATGCAGTTTTGAACTCAGACACCATAGTTCTCTGTTCTTCACCATTATGCTATTCTACCTCCCCTTATGGGAAAAATGTTGTGCTTTAATAGAGAGCTATTCATTATCTACAGCAGTGGTTCCCAACTTGTTTACACTTGGGGACTGGTGAAAATAGAAGAATTATTTTGGGGACCACTAAGGCAGAAATTGCCCTGACCATAAGCGAATTTTTTTTTTTTTTTTTTTTATTTTATTATTATTAATTCTAATGGGGTGACATCAATAAATCAGGGTACATATGTACAATGAAAACATCTCCAGGTTATCTTATCATTCAATTGTGTTGCATACCCATCACCAAAAGTCAAATTGTCCTCTGTCACCTTCAATCTGGTTTTCCCTGCGTCCCTCCCCTCCTCCCTATCCCATTCTTCCCTCCCTCCCCCCATCCCATAACCACCACTCTCTTGTCCATGTCTCATACCCTCACTTTCATGTCCCACCTATGTATGTAATCGTGCTGTTCTCAGTTTTTCTTTTTTTCTGATTTACTTATTTCACTCCGTATAATGTTATCAAGGTACATCCATTTCGTTATAAATGATCCGATGTCATCGTTTCTTATGGCTGAGTAGTGTTCCATAGTATATATGTACCATAGCTTTTTAATCCACTCGTCTTCTGACGGACACTTGGGCTGGTTCCAGATCTTCGCTATTGTGAACAATGCTGCCACGAACATGGGGGCGCATTTCTTCTTTTCGAACAGTGCTATGGTGTTCTTAGGGTATATTCCTAAAAGTGGGATAGCTGGGTCAAAAGGCAGTTCGATTTTTAATTTTCTGAGGAATCTCCAAACTGTTTTCCACAGTGGCTGCACCAGTCTGCATTCCCACCAGCAGTGCAGAAGGGTTCCCTTTTCTCCACATCCTCGCCAGCACTTATTCTGTGTTGTTTTGCTGATAAGTGCCATTCTGACTGGTGTGAGGTGATATCTCATTGTGGTTTTAATTTGCATTTCTCTAATGATTAGTGATGTTGAGCATTTTTTCATATGCCTATTGGCCATCTGTATGTCCTCTTTGGAGAAATTTCTTTTCATTTCTTTTGCCCATTTTTTGATTGGGTTGTTTGTCTTCCTGGTGTTGCTTTTTATAAGTTCTTTATAAATTTTAGTTATTAACCCCTTATCAGATGTGCTGTCGAATATGTTCTCCCATTGTGTGGTTTGTCTTTTTATTCTGTTTCTATTGTCTTTAGCTGTGCAAAAACTTTTTAGTTTGATATAGTCCCATTTGTTTATCTTGCCTTTTATTTCAGTTGCCCATGAAGATAAATCGGCAAATATACCGCTGCTACAGATGTCGGAGAGCTTGCTGCCTATGTTTTCTTCTAAGATGTTTATGGTTTCACGGCTTACATTTAAGTCTTTTATCCATTTTGAGTTTGTTTTTGTGATTGGTGTAAGTTGATGGTCTAGTTTCATTTTTTTGCAGGTAGATGTCCAATTTTCCCAACACCATTTGTTAAAGAGGCTGTCTTTACTCCATTGTATGTTCTTTCCTCCTTTGTCAAATATCAGTTGTCCATAAAGCTGTGGGTTTATTTCTGGGTCCTCTGTTCTGTTCCATTGATCTATGTGCCTGTTCTTATGCCAGTACCAGGCTGTCTTGAGTATAATGGCCTTGTAGTAAACCTTGATATCAGGAAGAGTGATACCTCCTGCTTTATTTTTTCTTTTTAAGATTGCTGAGGCTATTCGTGTTCTTTTTTGGTTCCATATAAATTTTTGGAATATGTGTTCTATATCTTTGAAGTATGTCATTGGTATTTTAATTGGTATTGCATTGAATTTATAAATTGCTTTTGGTAATATAGACATTTTTATGATGTTTATTCTTCCTAGCCATGAGCACGGTATGTGCTTCCACTTGTTTGTATCTTCCTTTATTTCTTTTATCAATGTTCTATAATTTTCTGAGTACAAGTCCTTAACCTCCTTGGTTAAATTTACTCCTAGGTACTTTATTTTTTTGGCTGCAATAGTGAAGGGGATTGTTTCCTTAATTTCTTTTGCTGATATTTCATTGTTGGTGTATAGAAATGCCTCTGATTTCTGAGTATTAATTTTATATCCTGCCACCTTGCTGAATTCATTTATAAGGTCCAGTAGTTTTTTGACTGAGACTTTAGGGTTTTCAATATACAATATCATATCATCTGCAAATAATGACAGTTTTACTTCTTCTTTTCCAATTTGTATGCCTTTTATTTCTTCTTCTTGTCTGATTGCTGTAGCTAGGACTTCCAGAACTATGTTGAATAAGAGTGGTGAAAGTGGGCAACCCTGCCTGGTTCCTGATCTTAAGGGGATTGCTTTTAATCTTTGTCCATTTAGTATGATGTTTGCTGTCGGTTTATTGTAGATGGCCTTTATCATGTTAAAGAATGATCCCTGTATTCCCACTTTACTGAGAGTTTTGAGCATGAATGGGTGCTGGATTTTATCAAATGCCTTTTCTGCATCTATTGAAATTATCATGTGATTTTTGTCCTTCCTTTTGTTTATGTGGTGAATCACATTGATTGATTTGCGAATATTGAACCAGCCTTGCCTCTCCAGAATAAATCCCACTTGATCGTGGTGTATGATTTTTTTCATATATTGCTGGATCCGGTTGGCTAATATTTTGTTGAGAATTTTAGCGTCTAAATTCATCAGGGATATAGGCCTATAATTTTCTTTCTTTGTGTTGTCTTTGCCCGGTTTTGGGATCAGAATTATGCTCGCCTCATAAAAGGAGTTTGGAAGTCTTCCTTCCTCTTGAATTTTTTGAAATAGCTTGAGGAGAATAGGAGTTAGTTCTTCTTTGAATTTTTGATAGAATTCACTTGTGAAGCCATCAGGCCCAGGACTTTTCTTTTTTGGGAGTTTTTTGATAACTGTTTCGATCTCATTTGCTGTAATTGGTCTGTTTAGGTGTTCTGATTCTTCCAGATTGATTTTTGGAAGGTTATATGATTCAAGAAATTTGTCCATTTCACCAAGATTGTCTAATTTTTTGGCATATAGTTCTTCATAGTATTTTCTTACAATGCTTTGTATTTCTGTTGTGTCAGTTGTTATTTCTCCACTGTCCTTTCTAATTTTATTTATTTGAGTCCTCTCTCTTTTTTTCTTGGTGAGTCTAGTTAAAGGTTCATCAATCTTATTTACCTTTTCAAAGAACCAGCTTCTTGTTTCATTGATCCTCTGTATTGTTTCCTTAGCCTCTATGTCATTTATTTCTGCTCTGACCTTTATTATTTCCTTTCTTCTACTTGTCTTGGGTTTTATTTGTTGTTGTTTTTCTAGTTCTTTTAGATGCAGGGTCAGGTTGCTTATTTGAGCTTTTTCTAGCTTCTTATGATATGCCTGTAGTGCAATAAACTTCCCTCTCAGAACTGCTTTTGCTGTGTCCGATAAATTTTGAGTTGATGTATGCTCATTATCATTTGTTTCTAGAAACATTTTTATTTCTTCTTTGATCTCATTGTTAATCCATTCATTATTTAATAACAAGCTATTTAGTTTCCAAGTGTTTGAGTATTTTTCAGTTTTTCTTTTGTGGTTAATTTCTAGTTTCATGGCATTGTGATCAGAGAAAATGCTTGATATGATTTCAATCTTCTTAAATTTATTGAGACCATTTTTGTGTCCTAACATGTGGTCTATCCTAGAAAACGTACCATGAGCGCTTGAGAAGAATGTATATTCTACTGCTTTAGGGTGAAAAGTTCTGAAGATATCTATTAAATCAAGTTGATCTAGTGTCTCCTTTAAGTCTGCTGTTTCTTTATTAATTTTCTTTCTTGTGGATCTATCCAGTGTTGTTAGAGGGGTATTGAAATCCCCTACTATGATAGTATTGCTGTTAATCTCGCCCTTTATATCCATCAAAGTCTGCTTTATGTATGTCGGGGCTCCTATATTTGGTGCATAGATATTTACAATAGTTATATCTTCCTGTTGAATTGTTCCCTTTATCATTATGTAGTGTCCTCTTTTATCTCTTACTACAGCCTTTGTTTTAAAGTCCATTTTGTCTGATATAAGTATTGCTACCCCTGCTTTTTTTTCATTTCCATTTGCATGAAATATTTTTTTCCATCCTTTTACCTTCAGTCTATGAGCATCTTTTGTTTTAAGGTGTGTCTCTTGTAGACAGCATATGTATGGGTCCTGTTTCTTTATCCATGCAGCTACCCTATGTCTTTTGATTGGATCATTTAATCCATTTACATTTAAGGTTATTATTGATATGTAGTTGTTTATTGCCATTTTATTCTTTAAAGCTGTATTCTTCTTGTGCTCTATTCATTCCTCCCTTTAAACTGTTCACAAGAGGCCCCTTAGTATCTCTTGCATAAATGGTTTGGTTTTTATGAATTCCTTCAGGCTTTCTTTTTCTGGGAAGCTCTTTATTTCTCCTTCAATTTTAAACGTTAGCCTTGCTGGATAAAGTAGTCTTGGTTGTAGGTTCTTGTTCTGCATTACTTTGATTATTTCTTGCCATTCCCTTCTGGCCTCAAGTGTTTCTGTTGAGAAGTCCGATGTCATCCTTATGGGGGCTCCTTTGTAGGTGATAGTCTTTTTTTCTCTAGCAGCTTTTAAAATTTTTTCTTTATCCATTAGCTTTGGTATTTTAACTATGATGTGTCTTGGTGTAGATTTTTTTGGGTTTCTCCTTAATGGAGTTCTGTGTGCTTCTTGAATGTGTGGAGTGTTTCCCAGCCTTAATTTAGGAAAGTTTTCTGCTATAATTTGATTGAACAAAGTTTCCATTTCCTGTCCTCTCTCCTCTTCTTCAGGCACCCCTATGATGCGAATGTTGTTTCTCTTCATGTTGTCACAAAGCTCCCTTAGAGTTTCCTCACATTTTTTAAGTCTCTTTTCCTTTTTCTTCTCTGCTTCTGTGCCTTTGTTTATTGTGTCCTCTAACTCGCTTATTCGATCCTCAGCGTCATCCATCCTGCTTTTAATTCCTTCCATTGTGGTCTTCAGTTCTGATACTGTATTTGTCATTTCTGTCTGATTCTTTTTTATTATTTCAATTTCATTTTTTATACTTGTTATCTCTTTATTTAGGTGTTCATAATGACTATCCATTGTTGCTCTAATTTCTTTGAACATCCTAACTATCATTATTCTAAATTCTGCTTCTGGTAATTTGGTTATATCTGGTTCATTCAGGTCCTTCTCTGGGGATTTCTCTTGATTCATTTGGTTTGCATTCCTCTGCCTGCCCATTTTTTCTGTGTATAAGCAAGTTGTGGCGACTGGAGTCCAGTAGGTGTTGCCTTTGTGTTCTCTGGGTGTGGTCTATCTGCAGGCCCCCCACCCCCTCTGCCGGTGCCTAGGGTGGTTGGGTATGAGCGTTGCCAGCGCCGGCCCACTGTGCCTTTTGCTGTGATTTCTGCCTCTCCTCCGTGGGAGGGGCTGTGACTGAAGCCACAAGATTAGCACCAAGGGTAGAGACGAGCACCTTTCCTCAGCTGCGGACCCAGCCTATTTCCGGACTTCCGCCCAGAACCAGCAGTCGGAGCCTGCTCGCTACAGTTCCGCGGGTTAGGCGGGGCTTTTGACGTGCTCTCAGCTGTAAGCTTTTGCCCGTCAGGAGCTTTAGCCCCGCCCTCGAGGCCAGGGCCCTTTGCGCAGGGTCGGAAACCAAGGTTTATTGGGGCGGGCGTGTTTGCTGGCTTCCGCCGAGCTGCGTACTTCCGCTCGTCCCGGACTCTACCCCGCCCCCGCGTTCGGAGCCCGCTCGTGCACGTATGTATGCAATCCGGGGTCTCTCCGGCCGGGTGGGGACAGCAGCGTGGGCTCAGCTGCAAGCCTCCACTTGTCTCGGGGTCCACCCCCTTCCCGCGCTCGGAGCCCGCTTGCGCACGTACACTGGCCAACCGCGGTTTCTCCGGCCGGGGGTGGGGGTGGGGTGGGGGTGGGGACTGGTAGCGTCAGCTCAGCCACAGCCCCTGCCCGTCCCTGGTCCTAGCTCGGTCCCCGCGGTCAGGGCCGGCTTGCGCAGGGCCTGCCCGTTCCTGGCCTCCCGCTTTGTCCCCGTAAGTGGGACCAAAGGCGGGCCCGCAGCTTCCGGACCGCTTTCGCGGTCCCCTCTGACCCTCTGGGCTAGACCGATCTCCCACCGGCTTGGCCTCTGCCCATGCCGACAGAACCGCCTTTCAGCGTCCTGCCGCCCCAAACCCTTCAGCAACTGTCAGCAGAGTAGGAAGGGACCTAATACTCCACACTGTAGGCCTGGGAGCTCCCTCACTTGTTTCACAGCTCAATACTGTCCAAACGCCTCTTTTAGGCTCTAGGACTGGAGGCTGGGGCTTGGTTCCTGGGACCCAGGTCCCTCCCTCTCCGCCAAACTCTCCTCCCGCCACGCGGGTCTCTCCGGGCTGCCGTTTGCTCCGGGGAGCTGGGCAGCCCTCTTCGCGTTTTCGCTATTCCTACCAGTCTCAATGTGGCTTCTTCTGTGTTCCTTGGTTGAAGAGTCCACTTAGTTTTGTTGAAAGTTGGTTTATCCAGGTGATGGTTCTTAAAATTGAGTTGTAATCCACTTTGGTTCTGGGAGTTGGAAGTTGGTACGTCCGCCTACTCCGTCGCCATCTTGCCTTTCTGACCTAAGGTTTTAAGCATTCATTTAAAGGCTTCCCAGAATGAAGCTGAGGCAGGTGCCCGGGCAGGTGTCGCAGGCACTCGAGCAGTGAACTTTGTGCACCGCGCACTGTCCTCTTCCACTAGCTTCCCCATAAGCGAATTTGACTAAGATCATTGGGTCTATAATCTTCATACAACATTAGGGTGGTTAACCAGACTGATCCATGGACCAGCAGTTGAAAAACCCTGGTCCACAGCAGCACTCCCCTGACCCCTCCAGGTCAACTAATTAAGTGTATTTGCTGACAAAGAGTCTCTCCTTGACCAAACTCTAGTTAGGCTCCTCTGAGTTCTGTTCAACTAGGCCCAATCCTTGGGCATTGCGTTAAGGGCCCAATGTTAGCATGAAGCTTGCTAAGTCAGTTTAGCTATAACTCCTCATCCTCCACATTCGATTAGTCTCAATATCTGACCAAATTCCTCATCCCTCACCATCCCATTGAAGATAATGTCCCATTGCAATCGCCCTGGCCTGCCTTCAGCAAGAATCCTGTCAGGCCAGATGAGCTATAATCACTTCTTACTCTTGATGCTTTCTTTTAGTAATTTTCCATTGATAACAAATAAGTAGGAGGGCCAAAATGGAGTCACCTGTGCTAAGCACACATCAGCAAACCAAGATTTAATACTGCACCTAATTGCAACTTCAGCCTCTAACGTTTCACCAGTCAGCCCTAGAGAGGTACTCAGCCTTATAAAGTCCTTACATCCTTCATAGGAAAGGGACCTAAGCATAAAACAATTTACTTCTTGAACTCTTTATTTAAAAACCTCCTTGTCCCACTCTCTTTCTGCCTTTAAACCTTTCCTTTTCCGTAGCTATTTGAAGCTCCTCTCTATCTGCTAGACAGGAGGCTGCCTTGTTCAGAATCACTGAATAATTCAAAGCCAATAAGATCTTTAAAATTTACGCAGTTGAATCTTCTTTAATACCATCCACTGAGCCCTGCCCTGCTCCTTTGCTATACATTTCCACATTCCCTTATTGTGTTTAAAGAAGAGCTCAATCTCTGTCCCCCACTGTACCAATGCAATGGTCCCTATACCTATCATGACAGAACTGAGTAATGTCTGCCTTAAAATTTTAACAAATGTTATGAATATTTTTTAACAGAGCTATTTTACAATTCTATAAATTGTAGCTAGCTGACAGCAATGCATAATAATTTGTGTCTATAGGCATGCAAATAAATCATGTCCAGTGGAGAGACAACTCTCACCCACAGTGGGAAAATTCTAATTGCCTCCTTTTTGCACATTCATCCCAATATCTCCAATCTAAACATGCATCTGTTCCTTTGATCCGATTGTAACACCTTAACAGTTCCAAGAAAGTTAAATATTTAACCCCTCTATGCTTTTAGCTTATTCACAAAATGGAGATAGTACTATCTCTGTGATAGATTTGGTGTAGTTTATAAAAGATAATGCATGAAATACACAGTGAATGGAATAGAGAGCCCATTTGTGCAGTGTTCAGCAGGAGTCCTCACAGTAGCTGTCACTGTCATGGCAGACCACCCGAAGCAGTGCTCTCAAGCTGCAATGTGCCCATAAGTCACCTGGGAACTGTACTGACATGCAGACTCTGGTTCAGTAGAGCGGGGTGGGCCTGAGAGCTGGCATTGCTAACAAGCTCTCAGGTGATGCCAATCCTGCTGGACTGAGGATCACACTTTGAAGAACATCTTATAAGCCTTCTGGATCAAGTTCTTCTGCCCTGATAATTTTTTCATAACAGTCCAGACTTTCAAGGAATGTGGGATTGTCTTATGACCAGAAGTATTAGTGGTAAAAATAAGAAAACTATCTGAAAAACTCTAAGTGTAAAAAGAGCTAAGTTACCGTGTTGCTAGTAGGTGTCTGTTGTTCTTGTTTTATTTTTTTCTAATTTTTAGATAAAAAGCTCTACAAAGGAAATAATATAAGAGATTTATGGTACTGAGAACATTGAGCATAATGCTTTTCTGAGTCAGATGCAGAGCTCATGCTCCCCAGAGTTCTGCTTCAGAGGACACATGAGTGGTCCCCATCATTGCTAATACCTCCACTTGGCCGGCCAAACACAGCCCTCCATGGGCATTGTTCAGCAAACAGGGTAATGATTGAAGGATGCCAGCCTTTTCTAAGAATAGGCAAATGGATGTGAGTTGGAAATGTCTTTAAAATGTCAGTTTAATCCATGTTTCATTGTACATATTAGCTATGCAATGCCAATTAAAAAGTTCTTCATCCCAACCAAAAAAGTGAATAAATTTCTCTGTCAACTAAATATGTCTTTAATAAAACTTGGAGAAATGAATTCTGAGATAAGAGCTTTAATGAGAAAATAACTTTTATCTGTATACCATGTTGACTCTATGGTAGTGTTTGAGGTAGCCATATAGTCACTGGATAACACTAAAGAATTTTAAAATATTTAAATATTTTGAATCAGCAATAGTTATAAAATAAGTTTAGTCATCAGAGTGAAAACTTTCTTATAATCTGTTAAGTCAGTAGTTTATTTTTCCATATTTATTTTTCATAGTCATTTTCAAGAAGGCATTAGGTTTAAAACTAGGGATCTTGTATAGAGAATTTTATGGGCTCTTCTCTTTAAGAAATGAACAAACAAAATTTAATAGAATAGAACAATGGTTTCTGACCATCAGAGTAAGGAAAAATTGAAGCAATAAGATCTGATGTCAACACTGGGTGCCAAAATGGAAAAGTGATTAATCAATATGGAGGCTCCAGGGAAATTATATACTATAAAAACATAAACACTGCAAAAGCTTGTCACAGAACACATGTGAGCAGTGAGCAAAATCCTAATTTACCAATTTAACATTCATAATTGGTGGATCTTTGTATGCGTTCTAAAGGCTGTTTAGGTTTACCTGTGAAATTCAGGTGAGTGGTATCACAATGAAAATCAATGCAAAAAATCTTGCAGAAATCATGTCTAAACATTGGGTGGCACCCTAGCTGAGAAACAAAATTAACAAGGAAATATGTAATAATGGAATAAGAATAAAAAGTGGACCATCTCATCTTACTGTGACAATTTGATAAATGGCAAAAGAGACAAAAGACCCTGTCACAGATAATGATGATTTTCCAAATTCTGAAACAATAAAACACAAACTACTTTATTCAGTTAACAGGAAGCACACCAGAGTCTCCCTATCAATCAAGATTTCTCTTTCAATGACCCATGTTTTGTAAGATGGTGAAAAAACTATGAATTAGAATTGGTTCAAAAAGTAACTTCTAGAATTTGCCCTGACTCACTGTCACATTGTTTCCATGTCTGTCTTGGACATGATTGCATCTTTCTTATCTATTAGTAGCGCACTAATAAAAAATTTTAAATAGATGAATGAATAAATGACAACTAAGCCTGAGGTACTTCAAGATTATACCTCATCAGAAAAATTAGGAACGGCTATGAGAGTGCCTTAATAGACTGATCCATCACAAAATGGAATTACAGATAAAATTCAATAAGGGAACAGCACAACATAATAATCTCATAAAAAAAAAAGAAGAAACATAGTTACATGCATGTGATGTTGGGTTCCAAACAGTGTAATCAGTCAATGAAGTCTCATTTCACACAACTCAGGAGCAATAAACCTACTCAACAAAATAGAGTTCTTGATTAAAGAGTATTAATCTCATATCTGTGTATCCACAATTTTCCAGCTAATAAAATATCCTGCTATTATTTACATAAAATTTGAAATGACCTGAATCTAGTTAAATCAGAACTACTTTGCCTGGTTATAAATTTTTTGAAGGGGTTGAGTGTTGGTGTTCTCTTTTGCTTTGCTATCTTCCGTTCATACTTGACAAAACCACTGCTCTGTCTCCATTTGCAACAGAAACTCTTTCCCAGGACATCTCGGGTTCTATAGCACCTTTCCCCTTGGAGGATATACTTCTTACTCTTTAACCAATTGCTAGCCCATTTCCTATTCATCTGAAGAGCTAGTCTCTGAGGAGGATCACACATGGTATTCAGTTCTAATAAAATTTTAATGTATCACAATTCACAATGAACATATTTTATTTTTAAAATGCTCTTAAGGAATGTTTGTTCTGCCCTCACACCCAACCCTGCTGCCTTTAAGAAGAACCAGACCTCCGCCCCCTCTGGTCTAGTGCAAGAATTGCAATCACTTTGAGCCTCTGGCCCCTGCGTCTACCCAGTCCAAGCTTATGCCTACCCAATTCTCAACTTCCTCTTCCATTTCCACTGAATGAATTTGCCTTTCCGGGTTTTCAGCTGGTTTTCTTGGCCATGGTCAGCAATCACTGTGAGCACTCTCACATATTTACCATTTGGTTCCTGTTGCCCTGGACAACACCGGCTCCCCCTCCCCCCCCACCATGACCACCTCTTGCCTCCCAGAGCCTCATCCATCACATCAGCCCATCATCAGCCAAGCCAGCCCCAGCACCTCTTCACTGGGCTCAGAAAAATCAGTAGTCCAATCAAAAGCCCTAAAGTAGAGAGTCCAACTCTGAAGGAGGCCCCAAATTTTGGAAAAAGATGGGATGGGCTCCTCAAACCATCCCATGGTAGCTATCATTCCTGCACTAAGTTTCAGGCAATAGGCAGGGGCAAAGGTGAGTAAGCACAGGGACAGCCTGAGTAAGGACAATTTTCTTTGAGTCCTTAATTTCAGCCTAGGCCCTAGGGGGTCCAGCTACTGCTATATAAAAATGGCTACATCAGGGTGTCTGCCTTCAGTCTGAACCTGCACTTTCCTGACATCCAGGCCTTTTGGGCACTTTATAATAGCTTTACAGAAATGGGTCTGTCATCAATGTTAAGTGCATATTAATATAAAAAAGCAAGGAGAAGCTGAGATAAAGGCACACAGTGCAAACATTTTATTATCTAACACACCTCTTTTTTTCAATTCTGTCAAAAACCAAATGCATTTTTAATTCAAGAAATATAATATTCAGAATGATTATTCTTGTTAACAGCTGTGGCTTTTTCCTTAGGAAATGAATGCTTCCATCTAATTCAACCACTTATTATCTTTTTTTCCCTCAACTCTTCTATTTCCTTCCAAGTAATAATATATATTTTCTCAACTCTTTAAATCTCTTTATTAGATACAATTGCATGTAATTTGGAATTTACAAGTCTTATCTCATTCTCTTTCTGCCTGAGCAATTTAAGCTATAAAAAGTACAGACTGAATATATTTCTTCAAAGTTCCTGTAATTTTTTGATTAAGATTCCTGAAATAAGAATTATGGCTCTTTGTCATCTTTTCCATCTAGTCATTGTTGGCATGGGGTGGGGGGAGAACATACTCACAGTGTTCCACTCTGAAACTTCTCATTTGAGGATTTTCTGACACAGAAGTACTGACCATTTTGCCAAGGGAGTTGGCACAGAGCTAAAAATGAACAGAATCAACCATTTTTTTATTTAATTATTCAGCCATTCATTAACCCAGAGTCTGAGTGACAGTGTAGTAGAAGGAATGCTTTAAGGAAATCAAGATATATCTACTACATTACTTTAGTTTACCAGGCTAATTCACCCTACAGTTTACCAAGTATTTTCATTTGATTCTTAAAATAATCCTGTGAAGTGAGTATTCTAATCACAACTTTCATATGATAAGTATAATTTATTACTGTAAATGTAACACATTCCAGTTGCCCAGCTCAGTTATTCTGGTAAACTCTCTACAATAATTCTTTAATCTCATTGAGAGTCCCTTCCAATACACATCCTGTATCCTCACTTCTCTCCTTCCTGATTTACGCCTTCAAAACCATTTTTAATTCTCCTGCTTCTCTCTTCGCTGCCTCTGCCTGGCAAATTCATAATCCCAAATGTATCCAACTCCCACCATCTGGGCTGACCCTGAACAGCCAAACATTAATGGAGAAAAAGCAACGCCAGAGAAGAACTCTGCTGAATGATTCCACTTTAAATTCCACTCCACAGCCTGACCAGCTGGTGGCGCAGTGGATAGAGCGTCTGACTGGGATGTGGAGGACCCAGGTTCGAGACCCCGAGGTCACCAGCTTGAGCGCGGGCTCACTCAGTCTGCTGAAGGCCCGCGGTCAAGGCACATGTGAGAAAGCTATCAATGAACAACTAAGGTGTCACAATGAAAAAACTGATGATTGATGCTTCTCATCTCTCTTCATTCCTGTCTATCTGTCCCTATTTATCCCTCTCTCTCTGTCCCTGTAAAAAAAAAAAAATCCTCTCCATAAACTTCAAATGGACATTTAATGATGCCTGGAAATCCCATGTTTTATTAAGGAAAACTGTGTGTTTCTAATAAGTTCATTCTCTTCTTTCAAAGTCATTGCTTCATTTCTTTCCTTTCCTGACCCAGCCTTCCACTCTCCCCATCTCTACACTCACTTTCAGCTGATCACTCTACCCCTACTTCATTGAGAAAACACAGGCCCACAGAGGGCAACACTTTAATATGCCTTCTTCTATACCTAACCCTATCAGTTTGGAGACCTCTAGACAGCTCAAGCTGCCATAACAAAATACCACAGACCAGATGGCTTAAACAATGAACACTTATTTTTTGAAGGCTAACCATCCAAGATCCAAGTGCCATCAGGATTGCTTTCTGATAAGGTCTCTCTGGTCCTGGGTTTCTCACTGGGTCCTTACATGGCCATTTTTTCTGCACGTGCACATGTGGAGAGAGAGCTCTCTGCTGTCCCTTCCTCTTTTCATAAGGACCTTTTACACAAGGACAAAGCTTACTGAATTATTCCCCCACCCAAGACTTCATTTAACCTTAATTACCTTTATAAAGACCCTGTTTCTAAATATAGTCACATTGGGGTTAGTACTTAAGCATATGAATTTTGGTGAAGACACAAATCAGTCCATAACAGTGCCCACCTTCTCCATCCTACCAATTGTTACAATAGAAATGTCCTTGCTCCCATCAAAAGACAGCAGCCCCCAGTCTGCTCCAGATCCCATTCCTTATAACTCTTCAGGACATCACTGATCTACTCCACCCTTCCTTTTGCATGACCAGCCTCTCTCTCTCCTCAGATCATCTTCACAAGCATTCAAACATGCTTCTCCCTTCACTCCACATCCTTGTCCATCTCCCAACTCATTTTTCTACCTCCCTTTAAAATAACAATTCTGTAAAGAATTTTCCAAAATCACTGCCTTCCCTTCCTCAACAATTTATTCACTCATCAGACCACTGACATCTAACTAAAACTGTTTGCCTTAAACTCCTCCCCATCCTCTGTATTCCAAAGTCAATGGACACTTCTCTCTTCCCATGTGACTCAATTTTTCAGTAACATTTGACCCAACTAACCACTCTTCCCTGGAAACTCTCCTCTGATTGTATCCATGACATCACACTCTCCTGGTTTCCTTTGGCTGGCTTCTCCTCCTCTTTCAAACCTGGAATGCCCTACAACTTGCTCCTGGATCATATCTCCTCCAGCTATTTCTTTCTTTTTCTTTTTCTATAATTTATCTTTAATCTAGATCAGGGGTCCCCAAACGTTTTACACAGGGGGCCAGTTCACTGTCCCTCACTCAGACTGTTGGAGGGCCGGACTATAAAAAAAAACTATAAACAAATCCCTATGCACACTGCACATATCTTATTTTAAAGTAAAAAAACAAAATGGGAACAAATACAATATTTAAAATAAAGAACAAGTAAATTTAAATCAACAAACTGACCAGAATTTCAATGGAAACTATGGGTACAGATGCATCCTGTGCTCCTCTCACTGACCACCAATGAAAGAGGTGCCCCTTCCGGAAGCCCGGTGGCTGGGGGAGGGGCGGGGGGGGCGATAAATGGCCTCAGGGGGGCGCATGTGGCCCGCGGGCCAGGCTGTAGTTTGGGGACCCCTGATCTAGATGAATGGCATGGTTCACCAAAGCATACAGATTTACAGATTTCAAAGTGTACAACTCAGCATAACACCATCTACACACCACATTAAGCACCCCCACCCCAAGCAAAGCTCTTGCTAACTGATCTCATTCCAATTCCTGACTTTGAATATTGTCTTCCTGGTGGTGAAACCCAAATTTACATGTGTAGCTCTGACCTCTCCCTAGAGCTCCAGGTTCATTTATACAGTGCGAATGCCTACCTGACAGTTCCACTTGGATGTCTGTCAAAGGAAACACATCTAAAATATAACCTTTGACTTCCTTCTCCTTTCTCCAGTCTTCCCATCTCAGTAAATGACAATAAACAGTTCAAGCCAAAAATGTATCATCCTTGATTTCTCTTCTTCTCTTATCTCCTACATCCAGCCTTTTGGGAATTCTACCTCAAATGCATTTACTTCTCTTGATCTTTACTTCTATGCCACTGATCCAAGGGGCATCACCCCTCACCTGGACTGGAGCCATGGCATCCTAACTAGTTTTTCTGCTTCCACCCTTGCCACACTGCCGTCCACTCTCTATACAGATTCCACAAGAATCTTTTAAAAACTTAGCTCATATTTTGTCATTCCTTGCTCAAAACTTTTCAGTGATTTCGAAACTCAAAATCATCACCAAGGCTTGCGTTCCACAACATTATCTGACTTTCCAGATCTCTCTCAGTATTCTTCTTGCTCTCTGCTGTGCTTTTCCTTTCATTGAATTTTTCTGGGTGACATTGGTTAATAAAATCATATAGGTTTCTGGTGTACAATTCTATAACACATCATCTGTATATTGTATTGTGTGTTCACCACCCCAAGTCAAGTCTCCTTCTGTCACCACTTATGCCCTTTACCCTCTTCTACCTCCTCCACCCCCCTTTCCTTCCTGTAATCCCCACACTGTTGTATGTGTCTATGAGGTTTGTAAAGGGTATTTTGCTTAATTCCTTCACTTTTTACACCAATCCTCATACCCTTCCCCTTTGATAGTTGTCAGTCTGTTCTCTATCTAGGAGTCTGTTTCTATTTTGTGTATTATTTTGTTCACTGGATTTCACACAGTAGTGAAATCATACAGTGTTTGTATTTCTCTCACTGGCTTATTTCACTTAACATAATGCTCTCCAGGTCTATCCATGCTGTTGCAAAGGGTAAGATTTTCTACTTTTCTACAGTCAAGTAGTATTCCATTGTATAAATGTACCAACAGCTTTTTGTATACACTCATTCACTGAAGAGCACTTGGGCTGCGTCCAAATCTTGGCTATTGTAAATAACACTGCAATGAACATAGGGGTACACCTATTATTTTAATTAGTGTTTCTGATATATTCCCAGAAGTGGAATTGCTGAGTCATAAGGCCGATCCATTTTTAATTTTTTGAGGAAACGCCATACTATTATCCCCAGTGGCTGCATCAGTCTGCATTCCTACCAACAGTGCATGAGGGATCTCTTTTCTCCACATCCTTGCCAGTACTTGTTTGTTAATTTATTGACGATAGCCATTCTGACAGGTGTGACATATCTTCTTATGGTTTTAATTTGCATTTTCTGATGATTAGTGACATGGAGCATATTTTATATGTCTATTGGCCATCTGTATGTCCTCTTTGGAGACGTGTCTATTCATGTCTTTTGCCCACTTTTTAATTGAATTGTTTGTTTTTTTGGAATTGAGTTGTCAAAGTTCTTCATAAATTTTGGATATGCTCATTGGTGAATATGATGTATCATTGGTGAATATGCTCTCCCATTCAGTCTTTTCATTTTGTTAATAGTTTCCTTGCTGCGCAAAACTTTTTAGTTTAATATAGCCCTACTTACTTATTTTTTTATTTTGTTTCCCTTGCCTGAAAAGATATATCAGAAAAATATTTCTATGAGATATGTCCAATATTTTACTGCCTATGTTTTCTTCTGGAATTTTTATGGTTTTGAGCCTAACATTTAGGGTTTCGATCCATTTTGAGTTTATTCTTGTGTATGATGTAAGAAAATGGTCGAGGGTCATTTTTTTTGCATGTATTTGTCTAATTTTCCCCGAACCATTTATTAAATAGACTATCTTTACCCCATTATATGTTTTTGCCTCCTTTATCAAATATTAATTGACTGTATAGGTGTGAGTTTATTTCTGGGCTCTCTGTTCAGTCCCATTGATCTATATTTCTGTTCTAATGCCATCTCTGCTTCATCCTTTCTACTTCTCAAACATGCCAACCCCAAGGTCTCTATAATCACTATTCCCTCTGCCTTAAACATTCTTTCACATTCTTCAGGTATTAACTCAAGTGTCAAAGTGATACGTTTCCTATTCTCTGTCTAACCAAAGCTGACCCACACGCAGTACCCACTCTGACTTTTTATTTCTTTCATACTAGCTATCACTACATCTCTGCCAGAGAGAGCAGAGCTTTTGTCTCACATGCTCCCTGCTGGATCTCCAGCACCAGACACATACCTGGCACACAATAAACACTCCCTGAAAGAACGAAATTGATCACACACTCCCTCCCTACTGTAGGTTGAGAAAAGAAGCCCATAATTGCCTTACCCAATTCCCCACTTGTCCCTATCCCATCTCTCTCTTACAGAGAGCTGTCTCAGCAAGACCCGTCCTGGGCTTCTCGTACATCAGTCCGAGAATTGACAGAGTATTCATAGAAGATAAAACTCAAAAAGCTTAAAAAGGAAAATACTTGGAGAAATTGGTTGTCAGTCAAAAATAATGAAGACCTAGAGGTTTGGGTGAATAGATGGGGGGAAGGAAGCACTGGGAAGGGAAGGAAAATATCTGGTCTCTGTGGAAGTGAGAGAACTCTTTTAGCATTTGTCAAATTTGAGTGTCTGGTGGGGGGGGTTGAAAACTGAGAAGAGAAAATGGGATATGGACAGCATGGCTGAAGATTCTGATTTGGATTATTTTTATATTTTTAAGAGAAAGAAAAATAAGGATGTAATTTTTTTCCTGCCTATTAGGTTGTACTTCCTTAAATATCAGTCTCAGGTTGAACTACATGGGCCCATGATTCTGGAAGAGTTACATATATATGAAGAAATTGAAGTTCTGAGAGATTATGTGATACAACCACAGTCATTCACTTAACAGTGGCAAAGTAAGGAGGCAGACAGACCCCAAGCGTCTGCCTATAGGACCTTGGCTTATATTTCTGCAGAACCAGCTTCCCTCCTGAACAAGATATGAGGTTAATACCATGAGTCTTGTTTCTAACAAACAACATGGCCTCCTGTTACCATTCTCCCTTCTAGTTGCTCACAGCAATTTTAGTCAAGCTCAACAATTTATGGTCTCCAGAATATAGCTTTATCCTCCCTCCAAATATCAAATAACATGTTTCATTTTTTGTTTGCTACAACCTCTCCTCTTCTCTGTCTTTGCCTTGAGCTGACCAGCACTGAGTATCCAAGCTCCCAGCAGATAGTCTGTATCTGGAGAACTGAATTTACTTCAAGTGACAAGGTGCTCTCTGACTAGCTCTTTGCCTGCTATGGGTCTCCATTATCTCCCTATAGAGCAAGATGTTTCCTATGAAGATCATTGTTATTGAAACAGAGTTGGAAACCAAAGAGATATGGAGCAGTACTGATTTCTCCATCAGAGAGTAATATCTGAGTTGCCCCATGCGATGAGCATATTCCTTTCTTGTTTTCTGCTTGAAACATGGCTATTGAAAAACATCAGAGATTCATTATATTGTGTAAGCCTTTTTCATACCTTCTTACCTCTGCACGTACTCTTTTGCATACAGCTTTGTCACACATTCTTACTTTACCTTTCTGCATACCTTTTCTGAATCTGAGGTCATCCACTCATGTTACTTTAGAAAAGCCTTCCCAAACATTTTCATTTGCATTTATATCATCAGAATTTTTATTTTTAAAGTGTTTTTGCCCCTGGCAAGGCTTAAGTAGACGCAGATGTTTTCAAGCAGATAAGAATGAGGTTTTAGAATGATAACTCTCATATAGTTAAATTTTTTTAAATTATTATTTCAAAGACTGAGGACTCTGAAATGCTTTGTATAAGAGCTAGTGCACTTTTCTACTACGGTGAAAGTCATGAAGACACTTGTATCACTAGTTGTCATCCCTAAAACTCCTGCAGAGAGCCATTCTGGGAACAGAAACTGATAAATACCTCTTGAAGTTAAATTAGGTCTTTAAATATTCAAAAGTTTATTTCCAAGGAACCCAACTTCCAACAATCCCTAATACAATAGAAATTGTACAGTATGTTGTTTAATTCATCTGTGCTTTTTGTATGTAAAAAAGATCATGTATATAAACTATAAAATTAACTAGACCTGAATAGGCAAGATCCAAAAATTTTAAAGATGCATACACAGTAGAACAAGTCTTAAATTGAATTTTATTTTCTTTTGGGAACATTTTCTGTAGGTAGATATCCCCCAAAGTATAAAGAAAGCAAATGGAGAAACATAATGGTTCTTTAAAGTGTCCTTTCTGTCTTCCTTTTCAAAATCTATTATAGGCCTTAGCTGGTGGCTCAGTGAATAGAATGTCATCCCAGTGTACCAAGGTCACAGGTTTGATTCCTGGTCTGGGCTCATGTGAGAAGCAACCAATCAGTGTATGACTAAGTGGAACAACAAGTTGATGCTTCTCTCTATTTCTCTCTTCTTCTCTTTTTGTCTCTCTCTAATCGATGGAAAAATTATTTTAATCTATTATAGATTTTATTACAGATTTATTAATTATAATATTATATAATTTATGATCTCATGGATATATGTCATTTGAATATTAAACTATTTATATAAAGTAAGAACATGTAGGGAAGCAAATTTTGTCACCCCAAAATGTGTCTCTTTGGCATTGAGAATTATTTTAGGCTGGTTATTCTTAAGAGACAGAAAACTCAGACTCTGGAATTTTTTAAGTTTACTCCCCCCTCCCTTAACTGCCTAAAAAATTTTATTTCGGGAGCCTGTACCAAGAAGAGAACTATGACCAAAGATGACTCCTTTTTACATCAGAAAGATTTCTCTGTGTGGTGTGACATGTTTCGCACAGTGTATCCAAGCACTGGTTCTTCCCATCTCTCTATGAATTGTCTTCCTCCCTTTGAAATCCCAGACCTTTATCACTTCTCCTTAGCTCAGGACAGCACATAAACCTCAATAACCTGACAGTTTAGGGACCATTCATGTCTTTGTACAGCTCCCTCATGTACAAAATTAACTTTGCTTTTCTCCTATTCATCTGTCTTATGTCAACCTAATTATTAGTCCCAAGAACCTAGAGGGGTGTAAGGAAAATGTTTCCTCTCCAACAAGCAACTAACAATAATGTTAAATTCTTCATTTCACTTTTAATCAAGAGAACACAATCTTTAAACCACCAGGAACAGTCTCAAATCATGCCACAAGAGGAGAAACTTAGTATTTGAAAACAAATTTTAAAACAAAACAGAAATCTGGGAGAAGATCTCACATTTGAAAGAATCAATTATTCTGAAACGTCTATGAAATATGATTTTTTAATCTTTAAAATATTGTATTTATGCTCTAAGCTTTTCCTAAAACAACTCCCCAAAAGTAGAATTGTTTTATGGGACAGAATTCAACCAGTCAGAGGCAATTACTTGAATCAGAAAGACAAAATTTATATATCTCTGTCTTCCCACAGTACTGATCTTCTCTTTACCAAATGGTAGCCAACAGTTAGCTACTTTCATCATTAACATGGATAATGCACTACTCCATGGCAAACAGAACCTTAAATAATTCTGCTGCTCCCTTACTGCCATCCCAGGACCCAACAAGGAAAATGCATTGACATTGTTACGGCTCGCAACACATTGATTAATCAGGTAATACACATTCTAAACACTCAGTGAAATGGACTGTAAAAAAACTATGTGGCTGCTTCTCAAAGGAAACGATTTATCTTCTCCTACTATAATGACAGTGCTGTATCTGTGCCTTTACAGTCACTAGTACTTAGAATTAAATGAAATGCCTAGATTTGATGATTCAACGCCATTTAAAGTCCACTAAATTTTGCTAAATTTTCAAAAAAAAAAAGAAAAAGAAAAACAAGCAATATTAAGCATGCTTAGAGACAGAAAGGGGAATAATAGAAAATATAGAAGTTGTTTAACAATACAAATTAGACAGGATGATGGACAGTGGTAATTTCACTCTGAATAGAGCCGACTGGAAAATGATAAAATCCCTTTCAACACAACAGGAAATAAATGTACATGGGAGCAATTCTTAATAGAATCCTGTTGCTATTCCTTTGGTGATACCAGAGAGGAGAGACTCAGAGTGTTTGGTAACAAAATTATGTGCATGATATACTATGTAGCCAAATAAGCAAGTAATTAGATAGAAATATTGAAACTACACCAGAAGCAGCAGCCATCCCACAACTTCCAAGCACATAAAACAAAGAAGCAACAGCTGGTGAAACCGACTGTATTTATAACAGCTCATTTCTGTTTTCCAAATCTTAATAATCTTCTCTGCGGAAACTTCTCAAATCCTCCAGGGTGGACCGCCTGGTCGCATGTTTTCATAGCACCCTATTTTCTTTTCCTTCATATAGCTTCATATTGCTGGGACTCTGATTAATGTTTCCCTCCCCCACCTTAACTGTCAGCATCACAAGGACTGAGACCCTATGACTGTCAGATTGCCTACATGCCGGTGCAGTGTGTGATGCATTATAGGAGCTCTAAATAGACTTTTTAAATGAATGAATAATCTCAGCACATCAAAGTTTTCCTATTTTCTAGTCTCTTTTTGGTTGTTATTTGCTCTGTTCTCTAAATACTTTTACTTTCTCTTCTGCTGAAAATATAATTGCAGATAGCATCCCTAGAACAATATGAAATTTACAGGAAAGGGACACTTTCCTTTCACCCTTTGTACTATGCACTCCAAAACAGATCACTTTTTCAAATGCATTCAGGCCCCTGTGATAGGTCCTGAAATACATAAGTAATAACCTTAAAAGGAATCTCACATCTTTGCCTGAAATTATCTTCAGAACAACACAATATATATTCTAACAGATCCTTTAGAAATAAAGTGATGACAAAATTACAGATATTAATTGAGCATCTACTCTGTGCCAGTTATTACAAGTTTATCCAAAATCAACAAAAGAGATATAACAAACTTTCACTTTTGACTCTTTTGTCCAGCTACAGTCATTCTCATAGCTCCCATCTTCTTGCTTTGAAGCAATATTCCCCCTCACCCCTGCCCCATGCTTTACACTGATATCTTACCCTAGACAACTTTTATAGCATAATTTCCAAGGTCTGCTTTTGCTTGACTGTCATTATAACAGACATTGTATTTCAATCCTTCCTATACCCTCCAATGGTGTGTATGTGTGTGTGTGTCTGTCATCTATTCATGCATTCATTCACTTTAAGATTTTGCCCTTATTTTCAATTATAGAGGAAGAAAAATTAAATTTTCATTGTACAGACATTTTGACAGGTCTAAGAGGCGAGTTCCTTTTATTCTACTTATTCATAGTTATTTCAACATCTCCATTTTTTTTACTTGCAACTTTTATCTATCAAGCATTACTTCTTTTGTTTTTCTTTTAGAAAGATATAATATAGAACATCACCAGTGTTATGACGAATAAGTGGTGATCCAAAGAACTACCCTGTCTTGCCACCAGTTATTTGAGACTTACAAGTGGAGTAATAACTCAGTAATATTTTATAAAATTAAAGGACTTTCAGAAATTTTGAAAATTACTGAAATCAGTATGAAAATGCTCCTATAGCAGGATATGCCTGATGTCTGCTTATGGTTGTCTTCGATTGGGTTCTCCCAGAAGCAGTCCATGAGATAAGGAATGACGTGTGTAGACTGTTTGAGAGATGAGCCCAGATAAGATGAGAAGGAACTGAGACACAGCAGAATAAGGCCTAAATAAGGCCCGGTACTGTGTGCACTTTGCATGTAGGGAAAATGCCGGGGACCTCATGTGGCCTAACCTCAAGCTCCTCTCCCAAGTCTTCCCCCACAGATAGGGTCCCCTAGCCAAAGAGTCCTTGTCTCAGGACCAGACACATTTTTTGTTCATTTCTGAGTAGGGGTTCTCAGTTCCCTGCCAGCCTGAAGAATTATTCGAACAAATTAATCACATGCTCTCTCAAAATCTAGTGAGCACTCCACCCTCTTGGCACTACAAAGCCTGCCACTCACAGCCCCTGCTTGTCCACAGGTCCCCGAGTGCAAAGCTCTCTGTAATAAGCAATGTCCTACCTCAGGCTGTGAGTATGTGTGACAAAGTGCTGTCCATCTCATTGCTCGTGGCAGGTGTTGTGTGTCTGGTGGTCTCTATAACCCTGGGGCAGGAATTTCTCCCTCACCAACAGGGTGAAGAAGAGAAAATTAAAACAGCAGAAAAGCAAATCCTGGAGGGAAGGGTGGAGGGCACTGTGGGGAAGGGGACAAGGAGGATGTTAAAAGGAACACAGGGGAGGGAGGATGAATTCGGGGGGACACTAGAATCTGTGTAAACACAATAAATTAAAAAAAAACAGATACAGAGAATAAACTGATGACTTTCAGCTGGGGGGGTTGGGAAGAATAGGTGAAAAAGTTGAAGAGATTAAAAATACAAATTGGCAGTTGAAAAACAGTTACAGGGGTGTAAAGTACAGCATAGAAAATATAATCAATACTGTTGTCATAACTATATATGGTGCCAGGTGGGTACTGGAAATATTGGAGGCGGGGGTCACTTTGTAAATTATATACATGTCTAACCACCAAGCTGTATACCTGAAGTTAAGATAAAATAACACTGAATGTCAACAGCAATTAAAAAATTAAAGAAAAAAACAAATATAGTAGTAAATTTAGCTAATAAAATCTGCTTTATAAAGCAAGTTACTACCGTGGCTACTAGGTAACAAGAGCTAAGACCCTCTGGAGAGTTTTGGGAGTCAGTGGAGAACTAACTCCCCAAGTAGTAAAAGAGCTGAGGAGGTTTCTTATTTTATGATTTTTAATATTTTAAATTAATTAACTTATTTTTAATTAATTGGATGTATTAGGATGACATTGGTTAAGTATGCAGATGATGTTTCATAGAACTGAGGGCTTTAAAGCCAGCTCTTGTCAGTCACATGTTGATGGTTCCCACAACGTCATTCCATCCCCCATACCTGCGCAGCTGTAAGTGGGTCAAGGGCTCCTCCAGCCGGAGCAGGCCCTCAGGTGCCCAGCGGCAGAGACCCACAGGGGGAGGCTGGCGGAGGCTAGCAGCTGTAAGGCCTGAGGGGACAGCTGCATTCCCTGCTACCTTGTAAAAGATGATGGCTCATTACACCAAAATCCTGTCAACTCCCAATTTTTCCCACAAATTCACTAATCCTCACACAAAAGTCTTCATCTTTTAGTACAGATAAAGTCCGATGAACAAAAAGAGGATTTTTAAAGTCCAAAAAGAGAAATGTTGAATGTCTGTGCTTTGATCAAGTCAAGTAATCTTTCATCCCTTCAGCCTCCAGCATTCAGGAATGAGGAGCTCTGAGCTGGTGGATCTCAATGTTGGCCTGTAGCAAAGTTACATGGTGGGCTTGGTCTCGACTTCAAAGTCTCTCACCTAGTAGTCTGGGGTGAGGCCTGAGAATCTTCATTTCTTACAAGATCCCTGGCGATGCTGATGCTGCTGGGCCAGGAATGACACCTGGCTCTAGGCCAAGGCTCTGCCACCAAGGTCTTCAGATGTGAAGCTACTGAGACCTACATTGAGTGATAAGGTACTGATATAGTCAGATGTTGCCAGAACAGACCTCTTCAACAGTCGGGTGACCCATCAAAGCATGAAGTTAAATCATAGAAGAAATATCAGCAGCATTCTCTTGTAAAATTTAATTAGAGGTAGTGATGAGATTTCCATCATGTAGATCAAGGTCAAAGAGACAGTCCAGGTAATAGTAATTAAGGATGGCAGATGAACCTTCATTCACCTCTTGTACATGGACCTCTTCTCCATGGACAGAGTGACAAGGGGTTTCCAAAGGAGACAATACTGAGAACTGGAGTCAGGTCATGCTCTCCAGGCAACTTGCCTTTATTCCTTTATCTCAGTGGTTCTTAACCTTTTTTGAGCTACCAAACCCACCAGTTTCATATGTGCATTCACCGAACCCTTCTTTAGTGATAAATAAAATATCATTTTTTTTCCAAATTCAAGACATAGGTATATGTTTCTTTACTGGTGCACAAAATGAGCCGTGCATGAACATCACCTTGCTCAAAGAACAAAACCAACAAAGTGCATGAACTCACAACAAATTACGGTATTACTTTATTCTGGCCTCCATGGCAGAGGCTTCTCTGAACCCCTGAGACCAACTCATCGAACCCCTAGGGTTCGGTAGAACCCAGGTTAAGAACCACTGCTTTATCTGTTTAGTCCAACAAGATCCTGTATTGCCTTTAAAAAGAGCCTGGCTTCTTGGTTTCATGGAAATCCTCTTTCTGCCTCTGAATTCTGGTGCTCACAAAGCTATTACCAGGTCAACTATCACTTGAAAAAGAAAGCAGAAAACCCGGAAATCTCACCTCGAAATGAATGATGAAAGCCCATCACAGTGGTCTCCCTGTGGGAGGAGAGAGCCTAGTGATGCAAGATAGAAGGAAAGAAGTCTTTCGTCCCTAAAATTTCTACTGAAACTCAGAATTCAGTCCTCAGAGGAGTGTGGTTCAGAAGCTCCATCTTCCATACCATTTACCAAAACAGCCAGTCTCATCATTCACACAGTTTTCCTTTTTCAAACACTTATGCATGTCCTTCATGTGGCAAACAGTGTGCATTCTATTGTTCAAGAGAGTATTCAGAATACACAGTCTGATCGGTGTAAGAAGCTCTTGCCAGGGCCTATGTATTTAAATAGATCCATCCAACCCATTTGAAACTTGATCATTTCAGATTCATTCCTCCCCAGGGAAGGATAGGATTCCGAAGAGATTCCTGATAAGTATAATGCAGCTGACAAGAACCTCAAGACCAAGCTGCAATCCTACAGAAACACCTTGGTGGAGAGGGGAGCAAGATGGCGACGGAATAGGCGGACGTACCAACTTCCAACTCCCAGAACCAAAGTGGATTACAACTCAATTTTAAGAACCATCACCTGGATAAACCAACTTTGAACAAAACTAAGTGGACTCTTCAACCAAGGAACACAGAAGAAGCCACATTGAGACTGGTAGGAATAGCGAAAACGCGAAGAGGGCTGCCCAGCTCCCCGGAGCAAACGGCAGCCCGGAGAGACCCGCGGGGCGGGAGGAGAGTTTGGCGGAGAGGGAGGGACCTGGGTCCCAGGAACCAAGCCCCAGCCTCCAGTCCTAGAGCCTAAAAGAGGCGTTTGGACAGTATTGAGCTGTGAAACAAGTGAGGGAGCTCCCAGGCCTACAGTGTGGAGTATTAGGTCCCTTCCTACTCTGCTGAGGGCTGCTTAAGGTTTTGGGGCGGCAGGACGCTGAAAGGCAGTTCTGTCGGCGTGGGCAGAGGCCAAGCCGGTGGGAGATCGGTCTAGCCCAGAGGGTCAGAGGGGACCGCCAAAGCGGTCCGGAAGCTGCGGGCCCGCCTTTAATCCCACTTACGGGGACAAAGCGGGAGGCCAGGAACGGGCAGGCCCTGCGCAAGCCAGCCCTGACCGCGGGACCGGGCTAGGACCAGGGACGGGCAGGGGCTCGTGGCTGAGCTGACGCTACCAGTCCCCCCGCCCCCCCCCCCCGGGTCGGAGAAACCGCGGTTGGCCAGTATACGTGCGCGAGCGGGCTCCGAGCGCGGGAACGGGGTGGACCCCGAGACAAGTGGAGGCTCACAGCTGAGCCCACGCTAATATCCCCATCCTGCCGGAGAAACCCCGGATAGCATTCATACGTGCACGAGCAGGCTCCGAACGCGGGGGTGGGGTAGAGTCCGGGTCGAGCGGAAGTGCGCAGCTGAGCGGAAGCGAGCAAACACACCCGCCCCAATAAACCTTGGTTTCCGACCCTGCGCAGAAGGGCCCTGGCCTCGAGGGCAGGGCTAAAGCTCCTGACGGGCAAAAGCTTACAGCTGAGAGCACGTCAAAAGCCCCGCCTAACCCGCGGAACTTTAGCAAGCAGGCACCTACTGCTGGTTCTGGGCGAAAGTCCGGAAATAGGCTGGGTCCGCAGCTGAGGAAAGGTGCTCACCTCTACCCTTGGTGCTAATCTTGTGGCTTCAGTCACAGCCCCTCCCACGGAGGAGAGGCAGAAATCATAGCAAAAGCCACAGTGGGTCGGCGCTGGCAACGCTCATACCCAACCACCCTAGGCACCGGCAGAGGGGGTGGGGGGCCTGCAGATAGACCACACCTAGAGAACACAAAGGCAACACCTACTGGACTCCAGTGGCCACAACTTGCTTATACACAGAAACACCTTGGTGGAAATGGACATATGACATTGTCTGCCAAGAGAATGGCTCAGCACAGAGTCATGCAGATATGATATGAAAAAGGAAATGTTGATGGCGGGACCATAGGGCACAAAATATGAGGAGAAGCAGTCAGAGGTGAGGCGCTTCAATGCAGAACCTGGAAAACAAGTAGGTAAACAATAACATGTCGAGGTGGTGGGTGCCCCAAGAACATGGGGTAATTGCGGGGAGGAAGGCAAGCTCTGGGTGATCTATTTCACTCTTTTGCCTGCAAATCAAAGGTGAGGCTGTATGTGTGGGGGGCCTCTTCCTGCTGCCTGCTTCCATGGAAACAAACCAGACACCTTGTAAGAGGTCAATCTGAACCAAAGGCAGGCCAAGAAGAAATGGGATCAGCAGGAAGGTGTTCTCTGTGCTAGTGAAACATCCTTCTCTTTGTACAAAGAAAAGAACAAACTTGTTTTGCTCATTGTCAAAATGTTTCAAGGCATTGTTTTGACTTCATTTCAAGCTCTATTAACTTCAGCATTACCCCTACAAGTTTTCCTCACTTAGTACTGTTGAGTGACTATATCTCTCTGAAAGTCCATTTCTTTAAATACTATAACACAAACATGCTAACACGTATTGCACAGGTTGACGTAATAAAGTAAGCAAGGCCTGTCTCATGGAGACTAAGTGTTAGCCTCCCATTTCTCAACTGAGGACTCTATACCTGTCCTCAGTTGCTATGATTGTTCTCTCTCTGTAGAGCTGGTGTGCATTACAAATCCTAATCTACTTTCATTCATTCATTTGATGAACATTTGTTTTATTTATGATGTGACATTCAGTAAATGCTGGATATGAAAATGACGGGCATCTATTGCTTGCACATAGATTTCAGTCTCCCCAGGGGCTAGGATCAACTTGAGTGCAGTAATGAGCGATGCCAGAGAAACACCGGGGGCGGGGGTTAGGAGAGGCTTGGAAGGGTTTCCCAAGGGAAAGGGCTGTTGAGTTCGATAGATCTCCAGGGAAGAGCTGAGTAATCAGCCAGGAGGACAGGGAAACAGAAAGAACAGCAAGTGTGGGGGCACAGTGAACAGAGAGTAAGACAGTTCTGACACTAGAAAAGGAGCTGGGAAGGCGACAGTGCAGGGCAGGGAGGCAGGAGTGAACTAGAGAAGTAGGAAGCCCCAACGCTGGCATCAGGGGAATCAAGGGAGAGAAAAGGGGTGGTCAGATCTTGTTCTCCATGTTGCTGATGCTCTCTACAAAAAGAGTGTCAGAGAGCAGCTGGAATGGAAGCCAGTCTGCCAGAATTTGAGAAGTGAACTGAGGTGAGCATAATATATTATGTGGCTGAACGGCACTGCCATCCCCACTGCTTCCATTTGTGGGGGGGGGGGAGTCATGGTTACCCTAGTATCTTGTATTTTAATTATCACAGAGGTGCGCTGCTATTGGCTTACAGCTGATATTTAAAGACATGTCTCTTTATAGACATGTTTCATATTTTAGAGTACACCTATTGCCTTGCAGTTATGATCCTTTACACATTTATATAGCCAGCTTTCCTTTTGGAGATATATCACTACCACCACTAACCCCATAACTTAGATACCCTGCACACTCCTGAATACTTGTTCCACGTCAATCCGAACCTTACATTTTACATCTTGGGGCTTCATCTAGTGTCTTGTACTTTGTTCTGTAGCACCCCACTTCTCCCTAGTGTTTATATTCTTTATAACACGGTTATGCAAAATACTTGCTCCACGTGATCAGGGGTTCCCCTTTGGCTGACAATGAACCAATAGCTCCAAAGCTATTTCCAAAGCCCTTTCCTTGGCCTTCGACTAGCAGCACAAAGGCAAGAAAGCTAGAACATTTATCTTTCTAGACATCCTTGTAGCACCACTGAGTATGTGACATTTATGGCCCAATAGATTTGGGCAGAAATCTTTGGAAAGGGATTTCCTTTCCAACTATAAAGACAAAGCCTCATTAGGAAAAAGCCCTTTGTTCAGCCTCTTCCTTCCAACTGCAAAGCAGACCATCCAGGGGGCAGCGACCATTAACAGATGTAAGGACAAGGACCACATGCTAAGGTCGGTGGAGATGAGGGATGGAGGCACCGGAGACTCTGAATACACTGGGGAGCTGCTGCACAAGTCTGGATAGCTACCTAAGGACTCCTTGCTAAGTAAGAAGAATAAACCGAGCTTGGTAAATGCTGTTACTTACTGCTAACAATGACCTGGAAGCATCCAAAGCAGACACTTAGTTGGTGCTCATTGCTCTGTAAGGCCCTTGAGTCCTTAGAGCTCTCCTGCCTCCACGATACCCTTAAAAGATCCATCACTTGGCAGCTCCAAGTAGATACAATTGACATGACCCCTTGTGGCATTGCTGTCTCTAGTGCACCCATGGCTATTCCTGAGAAGACCAGTAACACTGGGGAACAAAACTTGGTTGCATACACAAAAACACTTGTTCTTACCTAATTGTGTGTGCTCATCTCAAATTTGACATTAGTTCTTCTCTGTAAGCTACAGTTTCTTTGAAATTCAAGAGTTTAGGTTTTTATCTTACTGTAAAATTTTCAACATTTAGTTTAACATAATAAAGTAGAATGTCTTCTTGGGCATCATCTTTGTGAAAATATAATAATTTATATAATGCAGTAAATACACTAATACACTAAAAGATATGATTGCATCAGAATTTGTCCACAATTTCGAAATAGAACATATTAAAACACTAATTTTAATCATAAAATTTGCGCAAAACTTATTTAAATTCTATTCAGGCAAAAATTTGCGTTAGTAGCTCTTGCATTTGTGTACTTGTTGAGGACAATCTCGTTTGATGCTCCAGCAGTAGTCTTCTCATCACTAACAGCCCCAAGATTCTCAGGAAACTTATCAAGGTGACTGTTCAGGAAGTAAATCTTAATGTTCATGTTACATCCAATGTCATGGAAAGCCAACAGCATCCATTGAACCAGAAGTTCATAGTTTTCAGCTTTTTTGTTGCCAAGGAAGTTCTTTGTAACTGCCACAAAAGACTGCCATGCTGCATTCTCCTCCTTATTTATCTTCCTGGCAAATTCTTCATCATGTATGAAGGGGAGGGGTTGATCCTTCCACATAACACAAGACTAAAGTGGTTGCAGGTCAACCTTCTTAAGATATCTCTCTAGCTCCAATCAGCACAGAAAGAAACAGCTGAAAACAAGAAGTGGGGAGGAGAAGCTATAACTCAAGTCTCCATGGAGATCTGAGATACACCTCCCCCTACTGAAGCAGAGAAAGCACTCCGCCCCCAGAGAGAGTAACTGGCAGATCAGGTCTTCAGAGTCTCAGGTTACACCCACCGCATTCCTGAATACAGTTTCAAATGAGCCCCCTGCTGAGATCAGTAAACAAGGCTACCACAGAGTTAAGAAAACTGAGAAGAAAACAAACAAATTAAGACTTCAAAGGGACTCTATTAGAAAAGCCAAATTCCACAGTGGATTACAAACAACAGCTGAAGCCAACCCAAGAAAACCTAGAAATAACACAACTGAAAATTGGAGGCAGACAACACCAAGCCTAGACTCAACCAGCTCTACAAACAACAGACCCAAACACATAGACATAATCGGAAGACAGAAAAGTGCAATCCAAATGAAACCACAAGAGAATCCTCCAGGAAATGAACTGAGTGATATGAAAATAACCAAACTTCCAGATGCAGAGTTTAGAATAATGATTGTTAGGGTGCTTAGGGACCTTAGAACAACAATGGATGATCATTATGAACACCTAAATAAAGAGATAGCAAGTGTAAAAAAGGTAATTGAAATATTAAAAAAGAATCAGTCAGAGATGACAAATACAATATCAGAAATAAAGACCAAAATGGAAGGAATTAAAAGCAGGATGGATGAAGCTGAGGATCGAATCAGCGAGTAAGAAGACAAGATGAACAAAGGCATGGAAGCAGAGCAGAAAAAAGAAAAACGACTCAAAAAGTCTGAGGAAACTCTAAGAGAGCTCTGTGACAATATGAAGAGAAATAACATCTGCATAATAGGAGTTCCTGAAGAAGAATAAAAAGAACAAGGGATAGAAACTTTTTTCAATCAAATCATAGCTGAAAACTTCCCTAAATTGATGTAAGGAAGGGTCTCACAAGTTCAAGAAGCACAGAGAACTCCATTAAAGAGAAACCCAAAGAAAGCTACACCAAGACATATCATAGTTAAAATACCAAAGCTAAGTAATAAAGAGAAAATATTAAATCTGCTAGAGAAAAAAAGGTTATCACTTACAAAGGAACCCTTGTAAGGATGACATCCAACTTCTCAACAGAAACACTTGAGGCTAGAAGGGAATAGCAAGACACATTCAAAGTAATGCAGAACAAGAGCCTACAACCAAGACTACTTTATCCAGCAAGGCTAACATTTAAAATTGAAGGAGAAATAAAAAGCTTCCCAGACAAAAAAAAACCTCAAGGAATTCATTACAACAAAATCAATGCTGGAGGAAATGTTAAGGGGCCTGTTGTAAACAGATCAAAGTGGGAAAAGAATATAGCAAAAGAGAAATACATCTTTAAAATATAAAATGGCAATGAACAACTACATATCAATAATAACCTTAAATGTAAATGGATTAAATGATCCAATCAAAAGACATAGGGTAGCTGCAAGGATTAAAAAACAGGACCCTAACATATGCTGTCTACAAGAAACACACCTTAAAACAAAAGATGCACATAGACTGAAGGTAAAAGGATAGAAAATAATATTTCATGCAAATGGAAATGAAAATAAGCCAAGATAGCAATACTTATATCCAACTAAGAGATAAAGAAGGTCACTACATAATGATAAAAGGAGCAATCCAACATGAAGATATAACCATCATAAATATCTACGCACCTAATATATGAGCTCTTAAATATATTAAGCAGACTTTGATGGATATAAAGGGCAAGATCAACAGCAATACTGTAACAGCAGGAAATTTCAATACCCCAGTTACATCACTAGATAGATCCTCAAAAAGAAAATTAACAAAGAAACAGCAGACTTAAAGGACACACTAGATCAACTCAATTTAATAGATATCTTCAGAACCTTTCATCCTAAAGCCTCAGAATATAATTTCTTTTCAAGAGCTCATGGTACATTCTCTAGGATGGATCATATGTTAGGACACAAAAGCAATCTCAGCAAATTTAAGAAGATTGAAATCATATGAAGCATTTTCTCTGATCACAATGGCATGAAACTAGAAATCAACCACAGCAGAAAAACTGAAAAATACACGAACACATGGAAACTAAATAGCATGTTATTAAATAACAAATGGGCTAACAATGAAATCAAAGAAGAAATAAAATAATTTCTAGAAATGAATAATAATGAACCTGCAACAACTCAAAATTTATGGGACACAGCTAAAGCAGTCCTGAGAGGAAAGTTTGTAGCACTACAGGCATTCCTTAAGAAGATTAAAAATGCTCAAATAAACAACCTAACCCTTCATCTAAAAGAACTTGGTAAAGAACAGCAAGTTAGGTCCAGAAGTAGTAGAAGAAAGGAACTAATAAAGATCAGAGCAGAAATAAATGACATAGAGGCTAAAGAAACAATACAGAGGATCAATGAAACCACGAGCTGGTTCTTTGCAAGGGTAAACAAGATCGATGAACCTTTAACGAGACTCACCAAAAAAAAGAAGAGAGGACTCAAATAAACAAAATTAGAAATGAGAGTGGAGAAATAACAATCAATACAACAGAAATACAAAATAATGTAAAAACCATACTATGAAGAACTGTATGCCAAAAAATTAAACAACCTAGGTGAAATGGACAAATTCCTTGAAACATATAATCTTCCAAAAATCAATCTGGAAGAATCAGAAAACCTAAACAGACCGATTACACCAAAAGAGATTGAAACAGTTATCAAAAAGCTCCCAAAAAACAAAACCCAAGGGCCAGATAGATTCACTGGTGAATTCTACCAAATATTCAAAGAAGAACTAACTCCTATCCTTCTCAAGCTATTTCAAAAAATTCAAGAGGAAGGAAGACTTCCAAACTTCTTTTATGAGACGAGCATAATTCAGCTTCCAAAACCCGGCAAAGACAACACAAAGAGAGAAAATTATAGGCCAATATACCTGATGAATTTAGATTCCAAAATTCTCAACAAAATATTAGCAAACCGGATCCAGCAATACATGAAAAAAAATCATACATCATGATCAAGTGGGATTTATTCTGGGGAGGCAAGGATGGTACAACATTCATAAATCAATTAATGTGATTCACCACATAAACAAAAGGAAGGAGAAAAACCACATGATAATCTCAATAGATGCAGAAAAAGCATTTGATAAAATCCAGCACCCATTTATGATCAAAACTCTTAGCAAAGTGGGAATACAGGGAACATACCTCAATATGATAAAGGCCATCTATGATAAACCCATAGCCAACATCATAATCAATGGAAAAAAATTAAAAGCAATTCCCCTAAAATCAGGAACAAGGCAGGGGTGTCCCCTTTCACCACTCTTATTCAACATAGTACTGGAAGTCCTAGCTACAGCAATCAGACAAGAAGAAGAAATAAAAGGCATCCAAATTGGAAAAGAAGAAGTAAAACTATCATTATTTGCAGATGATATGATACTATATAGAAAACCCTAAAGTCGCCTGACCTGTGGTGGCGCAGTGGATAAAGCGTCGACCTGGGAACACTGAGGTCGCCAGTTCAAAACCCTGCACTGGTCTGGTCAAGGCACATATGGGAGTTGATGCTTCTAGCTTCTCCCCCCTTTCTCTCTCTCTCTCTCTCTGTGTCTCCTCTCTAAAATGAATAAAATAAAAAGAAATTTAAAAAGAAAATTAAAAAAAAAAAGAAAACCCTAAAGTCTCAGTCAAAAAACTATTAGACCTAATAAACAAATTCAGCAAGGTGGCAGGATATAAAATTAACACACAGAAATCACAGGCATTTCTATACACAAACAATGAAATGTCAGAAAGAGAAATTAAGGAAACAATGCCCTTCACTATTGCAATAAAAAAAATAATGTACCTAGGAGTAAATTTAATCAAGGAGGTTAAGGACTTGTACTCGGAAAACTATAAAACATTGATAAAAGAAATCAAGGAAGACACAAACAAGTGGAAGCATATACCGTGTTCATTGTTAGGAAGAATAAACATTATTAAAATGTCGATATTACCCAAAGCAATTTATAAATTTAATGCAATACCAATTAAAATACCAATGACATACTTCAAAGATAGAGAACAAATATTTCAAAAATTGATATGGAACCAAAAAGTAACACAAATAGCCTTGGCAATCTTGAAAAAGAAGAATAAAGTGGGAGGTATTACACTTCCTGATATCAAGTTATACTACAAGGCCATTCTACTCAAAACAGCTTGGTACTGGCATAAGAACAGGCATACAGATCAATGGAACAGAACAGAGAACCCAGAAATAAACCGACACCTTTATGAACAACTGATATTTGACAAAGGAGGAAAGAACATACAATGGAGTAAAGACAGTCTCTTTAAAAATGGTGTTGAGAAAACTGGACAGCTATCTTCAAATAAATGAAACTAGACCACCAACTTACACCATGCACAAAAACAAACTCAAAATGGATAAAGGACTTAAATGTAAGCCATGAAACCATAAGCATTCTAGAAGAAAACATAGGCAGTAAACTCTCTGACATCTATCGAAGCAATGTATTTGCTGATTTATCTCCACAGCCAAATGAAATAAAAGACAGGATAAACAAATGGGACTCTATCAAACTAAAAAGTTTTTGCAGAGCTAAAGAAAATATAAACAGAATAAAAAGAGAAACCACACAATGGGAGAACATATTCGACAATACATCTGATAAAGGGTTAATAAACAAAATTTATAATAAACTTGTAAAACTCAACACCAGGAAGACAAACAATCCAATCAAAAAATGGGCACAAGAAATGAATAGACACTTCTCCAAAGAGGACCTACAGATGGCCAATAGGCTTATGAAAAAGTGCTCAACATCACTAATCATTAGAGAAATGCAAATTAAAATCACAATGAGATACCACCTCACACCAGTCAGAATGGTGCTCATTAACAAAACAACACATTATAGGTGCTGATGAGGATATGGAGAACGGGGAACCCTCCTGCACTGATGTTGGGAATGCAGACTGCTGCAGCCACTGTGGAAAACAGTATGGATATTCCTCAAAAAATTAGAAATGGAACTGTCCTTTGACCCAGCTATGCCACTTATAGGAATATATCCCAAGGACACATCACAGACTGAAAAAAAGAAATGCACCCCCATTTTTATGGTAGCATCATTCAAAATAGTGAAGAGCTGGAAACAGCCCAAGTGTCCATCAGTGGACAAGTGGATTAAAAAGCTTTGGTACATATATACAATGTAATACTATGGCACCATGAAAAAGAAGGAATATTACCTTTTGCAACAATATGGAGGGACCTGGAAACTATATGTTGAGTGAAATAAGCCAGGCAGAAAAAGAAAAATATTACATGACCTCACTCTTTTGAGGAATCCAAGTAACATTGAGAACTGAGGAAAGGAATTGAGACAGAGCAGAAATCAAAGGGACCAGAGGAAAAGAGGACAGAGGGAAAGGGGATGATAGGATGGGGTAAACCTGAAGGGAAGAGGGGAGGGTGCTATAGGGAGAGGGGTAAGGGAAATGTTGAGGGAAATATGGGGGAGGGGGGATGCAGTAGGAGTCACCCTAGAATCTATGTAAACTCAATTAATTAAATTTAAAAAAAGGTAAGAGTTCCTTCTTTTTCACCACTGTGTAGTATTCCATTATGTATATGTTACCACAGCATTTTTATCCACTCATCCACTAATGGACACTTGGACTGTTTCAGGTCTTGGCTATTGTAAACAATATTGCAATAAACATGGGTGTGCATATCTTGTTTCAAATTAGTGTTTTGGGATTCTTAGGATATATTTCTAAAAGTGCGATAACTGGGTCAAAAGGCAGTTTCATTTTAATTTGGGGGGGAAATGCTATACTGTTATCCACAGCAGCTGCATAAGTCTGCATTCCCACCATCAGTGCAGGAGGGATTCCTTTTCTCCACACCCTCGCCAGCATTTGTTGCTTGTTGATTTGGTAATGAGAACCATTCTGACAAATGTAAAGTGGTATCTCCTTGTGATTTTAATTTGCATTTCTGATGAATAGTGCCACTGAGCACTTTATTATATGTCTATTGGCCATATGTATGTCCTCTTTTGAGAAGCGTTTATTCGGGTCCTTTGACCATTTTTTAAATTGGATTGTTTACCTTCCTGGTGTTGAGTTTTAGAAATTCTTTATAAATTTTGGTTATTAACCCCCTTATCAGATATATCAGCAAACATGTTCTCCCCCTGAGGGGTTTGTCTTTTTGTTAATGGTGTCTCTGCTGTGCAAAACCTTTTCAGTTCAATATAGTTCCATTTGTTTATTTTGTCCTTTATTTCACTTGCCAGTGGGGATATATCAGCAAAACTATTGCTACAAAAGATTTTGGAAGTCTACTGCTTACATTTCTTCCAAGATTTTTATGTATTGAGACTTACATTTAAATTTTTTATACATTTTGAGTTTGTTTTAGTGAATGGCGTAAATTGGTAGTCTAGTTTTATTATTTTTGTGTGTACCTGTCCAATTCTCCCAATGGCATTTATTAAAGAAACTATCTTTACTCCATTTGTATACTCTTGCCCCCTTTGTCAAATATTAATTGACCACAAAGGTGTGGGTTTATTTCTGGGTTCTCTGTTCTGTTCCATTGATCTGTATGCCCATTCTTATGCCAGTACTAGGCTGTTTTGATTACAATAGCCTTGTAGTATAACTTGATATCAAAATATGTTACCTCCCACTTAACTCTTCCTTTTCAAGATTGTTGAGGCTATTCGTGTTTCTCTTTCGTTTCATATAAATTTTTGGAATATTTATCTGTGAAGTATGCATTGGTATTTTAATAGAAATTACATTGAATCTATAGATTGCTTTGGGTAGTAGAGACATTTTAATGATGTTAATTCTTCCTACCCATGAAAACAGTATATGCTTCCACTTGTATCTTCCTCGATTTCTTTTTACAATGTCTTATAATTTTCCGAGTACAATCTTTTACTTCCTTGGTTAAATTTACTCCTACTTTATTTTTGTTGTTGTCGCAATAGTGAAGGGGATTATTTCCGTAATTTCTTTTTCAGACAGATTATTGTTGGTATATAAAAATGCCACAGATTTCTGAATATTAATTTTATATCCTGCTACCTTGCTGAATTAATTTATCAGGTCTAGTAGTTTTTTGGAGGAGACTTTAAGGTTTTCTATGTACAGTATCATGTCTTCATCAAATAATGTTTTACCGCTTTTCCAATTTGAATGCCTTTTATTTCTTCTTGTTGTCTGATTGCTGTAGCTAGAATTTCCAGAACTATGTTGTATAAGATTGGTGAAAGGGGACACCCCGGCCTTGTTTCTGATCTAAAGGGGACTGCTTTTCATTTTTGCCCTTTGAGCATGGTGTTGGCTTTTATTATGTTGAGGTATATTGCCTGTATTCCCACATTGCTGAGAATATTGATCATAAACAGGTGTTGGGTTTTATCAAATGCTTTTTTTGCATCTATTAATTTAATCATGTGATTTTTATCCTTCATTTTGTTTAAGTGATAAATCACATTTATTGATTCGCAATATTGTAGCAGCATAGTCTCCTTGAAATAAATCCCACTTGATCATAATGTATGAAATTTACAATGTATTGCTGGACCCGGTTTGCCAATATTTTGTTGACTATTTTAGCATCTATATTCATCAGGGATATTGGCCTATAGTTTTCTTTCTTTGTAGTGTCTTTTCCTGGTTTTGGAATTAGGATAATGCTTTTCTCATTAAATGAGCTTGGAAGTCTTCCCTCCTCTTGAATTTCTGGAATAACTTGGGAAGGATAAGTGTTAGTTCTTTGAATGTTTGGTTAAACTCACCTGTGAAGCCATCCAGCTCAGGATTGTTTTTTCTGGGAGTTTTTTATAACTGTTTCACTTTCATTTGTTGTAATTAGTCTCTTCAGGTTTTCTGATTGTTCCAGGTTCAGTTTTGAAAGATTGTCTGTTCCTAGGAATTTATCCATTATGCTCAAGTTCTCCAATTCTTTGGCATATAGGTCTCCATAGTGTTTTTATAAATCCCTTGTGCTTCTGTGATTAGTTATTAATCTCCTCTTTCATTTCTAACTTTATTTGTGTCCTCTTTTTTTATTAATTTTAATGAGGTGACATTAATAAATCAGGGTACATATGTTCAAAGAAAACATCTCCAGGTTATCTTGTCATTCAATTATATTGCATACCCATCACCCAAAGTCAAATAGTCCTCTGTCACCTTCTATCTGGTTTTCTTTGTGGCCCTCCCCTCCCTTTCTCCCTCCCCCCATCATGGAACCACCACACTCCTGTCCATGTAATAGTCTTGTTTTTATATCCCACCTATGTATAAAATCATGCTGTTCTCAGTTTTTTCTGTTTTACTTATTTCACTCAGTATAATGTTATCAAGGTCCATCCATTTTGTTGTAAATGATCCAATGTCATCATTTCTTATGGCTGAGTAGTATTCCATAGTATATATGTACCAAAGCTTTTTAATTCACTCGTCCTCTGATGGACACTTGGGCTGTTTCTAGATCTTCACTATTGTGAACAATGCTGCCACAAACATGGGGGCGCATTTCTTCTTTTCGAACAGTGCTATGGTGTTCTTAGGGTATATTCCTATAAGTGGGATAGCTGGGTCAAAAGGCAGTTCGATTTTTAATTTTTTGAGGAATCTCCATACTGTTTTCCACAGTGGCTGCACAAATCAGCATTCCCACCAGCAGTGCAGGAGGGTTCCCCTTTCTCCACATCCTCACCAGCACCTATAATGTGTTGTTTTGTTAATGAGCGCCATTCTGACTGGTATAAGGTGGTATCTCATTGTGGTTTTAATATGCATTTCTCTAATAATTAGTGATGTTGATACCTTTTTCATATGCCTATTGGCCATCTGTATGTCCTCTTTAGAGAAATTTCTATTCATTTCTTTTGCCCATTTTTTGATTTGATTGTTTGTCTTCCTGGTGTTGAGTTTATAAGTTCTTTATAAATTTTGGTTATTAATGCCTTATCAGATGTGTTGTCGAATATGTTCTCCCATTGTGTGGTTTGTCTTTTTATTCTGTTCTTATTGTCTTTCGCCATGCAAAAACTTTTTAGTTTGATATAGTCCCATTTGATTATCCTGTCTTTTATTTCATTTGCCCGTGGAAATAAATCGGCAAATATATTGATATGACAAATGTCGGAGAGTTTACTGCCTATGTTTTCTTCTAAGATGCCTATGGTTTCACGGGTTACATTTAAGTTTTATATCCATTGAGTTTGTTTTTCTGAATGGTGTAAGTTGATGGTCTAGTTTCATTTCTTTGCAGGTAGATGTCCAATTTTCCCAGCATCATTTGTTAGAGAGGCTGTCTTTACTCCATTGTATGCTCTTTCCTTCTTTGTCAAATATCAGTTGTCCATAAAGGTGTGTGTTTATTTTGGGGTTCTCTGTTCTGTTCCATTGACACATGTGCCTGTTCTTATCCCAGTACCAGGCTGTCTTGAGTACAATGGCCTTGTAGTATAACTTGATATCTAAAAGAGTGATACCTCCTGCTTTATTTTTTCTTTTTAAGATTACTGAGGCTATTCATGTTCTTTTTTGGTTCCATATAAATTTTTTGGAATATGTGATCTATATATTTGAAGTATGTCATTGGTATTTTAATTGGTATTGCATTGAATTTATAAATTGCTTTAGGTAGTATAGACATTTTAATGATGTTTATTCTTCCTAGCCATGAGCACGGTATATGCTTCCACTTGTTTGTATCTTCCTTGATTTCTTTCATCAATGTTTTATAATTTTGCGAGTAGAAGTTTTTAACCTCCTTGGTTAAATTTACTCCTAGGTACTTTATTTTTTGGGTTGCAATAGTGAAGGGGATTGTTACCTTAATTTCTTTTGCTGACAGTTCATTGTTGGTATATAATAATGCCTCTGGTTTCTGTTTTTATTTTATATCCTGCCACCTTGCTGAATTCATTTATCAGGTCCAGTATTTTTTGACTGAGACTTTAGAGTTTTTTCCATACATCATCTGCAAATAATCACAGGTTTACTTCTTCTTTTCCAATTTGGATGCCTTTCATTTCTTCTTCTTGTCTTATTGCTGTGGCTAGGACTTCCAGAACTATGTTGAATAAGGGTGGTTAAAGGGGGCACCCCTGCCTGGTTTCTAATCTTAAGGGGATTGCTTTTAATTTTTGCCCATTTAGTATGATGTTTGTTGTGGGTCTGTCATAGATGTTCTTTATCATGGTAAGGTATGTTCCTTGTATTCCCAATTTACTGAGAGTTTTGAGCATGAATGGGTGCTGGATTTTATCAAATGCTTTTTCTGCATCTATTGAAATTATCATGTGATATTTATCCTTCTTTTTCTTTATGTGATGAATCACATTGATTGATTTGCAAATATTGAACCAGCCTTACCTCTCCAGAATAAATTCCATTTGTTCATGGTGTATGATTTTTTTCATATATTCGGGATCCAGTTAGGTAATTTTTTGAGAATTTTATCATCTAAATTCATCAGGGATATTAGCCTATAATTTTCTTTCTTTGTGTTGTCTTTGCCTGGTTTTGGGATCAGAATTATGCTCACCCCATAAAAGAAGTTTGGAAGTCTCCCTTTCTCTTGAATTTTTTGAAATAGCTTGTGAAGGATAGGAGTTAGTTCTTCTTTGAATTTTTGGTAGAATTCACTTGTGAAGCCATCAAGCCAAGAACTTTTCTTTGTTGGGAGTAGTTTGATAACTGGTTCGATCTCATATGTTGTAATTAGTCTGTTTAGCTGTTCTGATTCTTCCAGATTGATTTTGGAAGATTATATGATTCAAGAAATTTGTCCATTTCACCTAGGTTGCCTAACTTTTTGACATAGAGTTCTTCATAGTATTTTCTTACAATACTTTGTATTTCTGTTGTGTCAGTTGTTATTTCTCCACTCTCATTTCTAATTTTATTTATTTGAGTCCTCTTTTTTTCTTGGTGAGTCTAGTTAAAGGTTCATCGATCTTTTTTACCTTTCAAAGAACCAGCCTCTGGTTTCATTGATCTTTTGTATTGTTTCCTTAGCCTCTGTGTCATATATTTCCGCTCTGATCTTTATTATTTTCCTCCTTCTACTGGTCCTGGCTTTATTTGCTGTTGTTATTCTACTTCTTTTAGATGCAAGGTCAGGTTGCTTATTTGAGCTTTGTCTAGCTTCTTTTGGTATGCCTGTAGTGCTATGAACTTCCTTCTCAGTACTGCTTTTGCTGTGTCCCATAAATTTTGAGTAGATGTATGCTCATTATCATTCGTTTCTAGAAACTTTTTATTTCTTCTTTAATCTCATTGTTAATCCATTCATTATTTAATAACATGCTATTTAGTTTCCAAGTGTTTGAGTATTTTTCAGTTTTTCTTTTGTGGTTAATTTCTAGTTTCATGCCATTGTGATCAAAGAAAATGCTTGATATGATTTCAATCTTCTTAAATTTATTGAGACCATTATTGTGTCCTAACATGTGGTCTATCCTAGAGAATGTACCATGAGCACTTGAAAAGAATGTATATTCTACTGCTTTAGGGTGAAAAGTTCTGAAGATATCTATTAAATCAAGTTGATCTAGTGTATCCTTTAAGTCTTCTGTTTCTTTATTAATTTTCTTTCTTGAGGATCTATCCAGTGATGTTAGTGGAATATTGAAATCTCCTACTATTATAGTATTGCTGTTAATCTCACCCTGTATATCCATCAAAGTCTGCTTTATGTATGTTGGGGCTCCTATGTTTGGCACGTAGATATTTATAATGTTTAGATCTTCCTGTTGAATTGTTCTCTTCATCATTATGTAGTGTCCTTCTTTATCTCTTACGACAGCCTTTGTTTTAAAGTCCATTTTGTCAGATATAAGTACTGCTACCCCGGCCTTTTTTTCATTTCCATTTGCATGAAATATTTTTTCCATCCTTTTACCTTCAGTCTATGTGCATCTTTTGTTTTAAGGTGTGTCTCTTGTAGACAGCATATGTATGGGTCCTGTTTCTTAATCCACGCAGCTACCTTATGTCTTTTGATTGGATCATTTAATCCATTTACATTTAAGGTTATTATTGATATGTAGTTGTTTATTGCCATTTTATTCTTTAAAGCTGTATTCTTCTTTTGCTATATTCTTTTCCCCTTTGGAACTGTTCACAACAGGTCCCTTAGCATCTCTTGCAGAATTGGCTTGGTTTTAATGAATTTCTTTAGGCTTTTTTTGTCTTGGAAGCTCTTTATTTCTCTTTCAATTTTAGACATTAGCCTTGCTGAATAGAGTAGTCTTGGTTGTGGATTCTTGTTCTGCATTATTTGAATATATCTTGCCATTACCTTCTGGCCTCAAGTGTTTCTGTTGAGAAGTCGGATGTCATCCTTATGGCGGCTCCTTTGTAGGTGATAGCCTTTTTTTTCTAGCAGCTTTTAAATTTTCTCTTTATTTTTTAGCTTTGGTATTTTAACTATGATGTGTCTTGGTGTAGATTTCTCTGTGTTTCTCTTTAATGGAGTTCTCTGTGCTTCTTGAATGTGTGAGACGTTTTTCAGCCTTAACTTAGGGAAGTTTTCAACTATGATTTGATTGAACAGTTTCTATCCCTTGTTCTTTCTTCTCTTCGTCAGGAACCCCTATGATGCAAATGTTATTTCTCTTCATGTTGTCACAGAGCTTCCTTAGAGTTTTCTCAGACTTTTTTAGTCTCTTTTCTTTTTTCTGCTCTGCTTCTGTTTCTTCGTTTATTTTGTCCTCTAACTTGCTGATTCAATCCTCAGCTTCATCCATCCTGCTTTTAATTTCTTCTACTGTAGTCTTAAGTTCTGATACTGTATTTGTCATTTCTGTCTGATTCTGTTTTATTACTTCAATTTCCTTTTTTATACTTGCCATCTCTTTATTTAGGTGTTCGTAATGACTAACCACTGTTGTTCTAAGCTCTTTGAACATCCTAACTATCATTATTTTAAACTCTGCATCAGGTAGTTTGGTTATATCTGATTCATTCAGAATCTTCTCTGGGGATTTCTGTTGATTCATTTGGGTCGCATTCCTCTGCCTACCCATTTTGTCTGTGTGTAAGAAGGGTTTGGCTACTGGAGTCCAATGGGTGTTGCCTCTGTGTTTCCTCGTTGTGGTCTGTCTGCAGGTCCGCCACCCCCTCTGCCACTGCCTAGGGCGGTTGGGTATTGCCTGTGCCGGCCAGCTGCTGTGGCTGCTGCTGCTGACTCCGCCTTTCTGCCTCACCTCCGCAGGAGGGGCTATGTTCTCATGCCAGGCTCTATAAGCTTCAGGTGGTCGCGACCATCACCCCTCTCCCACGGGTGGGCCCACGTACCACACTCGGGCCACAAGCCTGGGCACCAAGGGCAAGGGTGAGCACTTTTGCTCAGCTGTAGGTTCCTGTCAGCCTGTTCCTCCGGCCAGAGGGGTTTCTGGTGCACGCTCAGCTGCAAGTCAGGCTTCTAACCCCCCCGCCAACCTTGGCTCCTCGGCCGGTCTGCTGGTGTGCGCTCAACTGCGAGCCCGGACTTCCACTCCACCTCTGTGGACAAAGCCAGTTTGTGCAGGGTTTCACACCAGTTCATGCAGGGCTTCAAACCTCAGAGACCAGGTAAGGCTGCACACCAGCTCGCCCCTGCCCAGCAGCAGATCTCTGCCCATTCCAAACTCCCGCTTTTTCCCCACAGGTGGGGTCACAGGTGGGCCTGCAGCTGCTGGACCACTTTCGTGCATCCCCTTCACCCCTTCTGGGCTAGACTGAGCTCACACCAGCCGGCTTGGCCTCTGCTCCCACCGACAAAACTGCGCTTCCACGTTCTGCTGCCACCTGCCCTCCAGCAAGTCTTCAGCAGTGTGGGTGAGGATGCTGCAGCTCAGACCCTAACACTCCATGCTGTAGTCCTGAAAGCTCCCTCCTTCTAAGTGACTGTGCTCTGATTGCTGCAGGGGAGCCTATTTGGCTGGTGTCCTACTTCCCCTTGCTGGTTCCAGGGGAAATATTGTTTCAGATTTGTGGAGTGACTCAGCCCAGGTTTTAGGGTGGCTGTCCCTCAAAGCTTTTCTCCCTGTGCCTTCCATATCGCATTCTCTTCCCACTGCTCCAGTCCTCTCCTCTCTCCCTCTCTCCTGGAGTCCAGGGTGAGTGGTTGTGAGAGAGGTTTTCTGCGCCTTTCCTTTAAGAAGAATCCTGGGTCTGAGACAACTGTCTCTTTCTCACAAACAGGATCCTAACCTGTTTCACAGCTAAAACTGTCCATACTCCTCTTTTAGGCTCTGAGGCTGTAGGCTGGGGTTTTGTTCCTGGGACCTGAGTCCCTACTTTTCCGCTGGCCTCTCCTCCCGCCACACAAGTCTCTCTGGGCTGTCTTTCGCTCCGTGGAGCTGGGCAGCCCTTTCCACATTTTCGCTTTTCCTACCAGTCTCATTGTTGCTTCTTCAGTGTTCCCCAGTTGAAGAGTCCTCTCAGTCCAGTTCAACATTGGTTTATCCAGATGCTGGTTCTTAAAATCAAGTTATAATCCACTTTGGTTCTGGGAGTTGGAAGTTGGTACGTCAGCTTACTCCATCGACATCTTGCCCCTCCCTGTAGCAATTTTCAAACACTCCAAAATCCGCAGATCAGCACATAGATGACCAGGTTAGGCTCTCCTCCCAGGTTGGGCGGGAAAGGCAGGGATGCTTTTCCTTTCTATTCACCCAGTGATGGGCACTTGTGCTGCTTCTACCTCTTGGCTCTTGTGAGTAATACTGCGATGAACACGGACGTGCAAATACCTCTCCAAGATTCTGCTTTGAATTCCTTGTGTCCTCTTTTTTACTTGATGAGTCTGGTTAAAGGTTAATCAAGCTTGTTTACCTTTTCAAAGAATCAGCTCTTGGTTTCAATAATCTCTTGTATTGGTTCTTTAGCCTCTATATCATTTATTTCTGTTCTGATCTTTATTTTTTTCCTCCTACTTCTTCAGGGTTTTATTTGTTGTTCTTTTTCTAGTTATTTTAGATGCAGGGTTAGATTGTTATCTGAGATTTTTCTTGCTCTTTATTTCTCCTTAAATTTTAAATGATGGCTTTGATGTATAGAGTAGTCTTGATCGTAGGTCCTTGTTTTGCATCACTTTAAATATTACTTGCCAATCCCTTCTGGCCTCAAGTGTTTCTGTTGAGAAATCAGATGTCAGCCTTATGGGAGCTCTCTTGTATGTAATAAATTATTTTTCTCTTGCAGCTTTTAGTATTCTTTCTTTGTTTCTTATATCTGGAATTTTAATTATAATGTGTCTGGTGTTGGCCATTAAAGATACAGGCCTTTTTGCCTTCATATTCAATGGGACTCTGTGTTTCTTCAACTTGTGTGATTTTTTCCTTCATCAATTTACAGAAGTTTTTGGCTATCATTTCTTCAAACAAGTTTTCTATCCCTTGTTTGTTCTCTTCTTTTTTAGGAATCTCTATGATGCGGATGTTGTTTCCCTTCATGTTGTCACAGAGCTCTCTTAGAGTTTCCTCAATCTTTTTCAGCCTCTTTTCTTTTTCCTGCTCTGCTTTTGTGCTTTTATTAATGTCCTCTAAATCACTGAATTGATCTTCTGTTTCATCCAACCTGCTTTGATTCCTTCTAGTGCAGTCTTCATTTCAGATATTGTATTTGCCATTTCTGACTGGTTCTTTTTTATTTCAAAGTTCTTTTTAATGTTTACTATCTCTTTGTTTAAGTTCTCATTGTGATCATCCATTGTTGCCCTAAGATCCTTGAGCATCCTAATAACCATTATTTTAAACTCTGTGTCTGGTAGTTTGGTTGCTTCCATTTCTTTGCCTTCCCATTTTGTCTTTGTATCAGATAGTTCTGTCTCACTCCTGAATTTATTGTATTGTCTTTATGAGGAAGGTAGGCTCAGTGGTACTGACCTCCAGACCACTTGAGCTTTTTGCTCTAGGAATGTTTCTTAAATGTTATAATTACCCTCCTGTTGTGTGTGAATTTTGGATGTTCTTTGCCATTTTATGGGTGGGGTTAATCCTTCAGGCAAGTTAGCTCTGATGATCAACCATGATCACACATATTAAGACACTATGCAGGGCTTTGTGGGGAGATGGAAAAGGGGGATGTTGCGGGGAACACAGGGGAGTGGGGATGCATTTGGGATGATACTAGAATCTATGTAAACACAATAAATTAAAATTAAAAAGGACTGCAGTTTCTGTCCTCTGGGGTATAGTTATTCTCAGTAGGGTCTGGTGCCTGCTGGAGTCCTCCTTTGGGCTTGTATGGCTAGCTGAGTAGCATGGTGCAGTCTACAACCCACTACTGGTTGTGTTGGTTCTGGGTCCTCTTTGGCAGGATTCAGGTACTGATTGATGTCAGATGTTTGTAACCCACCATGGGCTAGCTGTCTGGAACTATCACTCTGTTCATTGTTTGTACCTGTGTTTTCTGTGCCTCAGTGTGTGTGGGAAGGGACAACCTATGTAAAAGGATCAGCTTCCTCCTGCTTAGAGCTGAGAGAAGATCCATAAAAGGGCCCAACTTCTGTAAGATTGCCTCCACTTTTCATCTGTTCTACCTCCTCTTGAAGCTGTGAGGTCTTCCTGCAGAGTCTTCTGTAGAAAGACTGTAGAGTGGCCAAAGACAGGTCTCACCTCACTAGCCTGTTTACAGGTTGCAAGCTTGGTAGGTTAAGACAGCTGAAGTCAGGATGACAACATTAATGGGACCCCCTACATGGGAGGTCTCTTTTTCAGGAGCTCTGTATGGGGAAAGTGGCCCCTTCTTCAGGGCTTAATCCCTCAGCCACTGCTGGATACTCTAATTCTATTTCTCCCCAGCAAGTGGAGCAGCAGGGTCAATTGGGGTGGCATTGACAGTCACCTCCGCAGAAGTTCTTCCAGCTGGAAAGCCCTGGTCTGAGGAAGAAGGACCAATTTCCATAGAGTGCATATCCATTTAGTTTAAAGTTTTGAAAAGATACAGTACAATTTCTGATTAAACATAGTAGAATAAATGCATATATTTATCTCTGCTTCCTTCTATGTTCCTATTAAAATGGTTTTTTAAAAAAAGAAATAACAAAGATATAAATCCATAAGAACAAAGAGTTAGAGAGGAATAACAGAAATGAGAAATTCAAACAATTTTTTGGAAGATGAAGAGTAGATGGATAAATTGCAACTGACTTCACAAAGAAAACCTATGTGCTCACAGAGGGCAGTGCTGGTAAGAAACATGCCACCAGAAACATAGACTTCAGGAAGGCAAAGGAGTACATTAAGCATGAGGAGCCCCAGAACTTGAGGGGAGCTGGGGACCAGAGGGTTAACATAGATGGACCCCAGCTCCTCTTCAGCCTCCCCTGCCAAGACACAGGATATATCATCTCTGGAGAAATTGAACCAAAGAAACCACAGACTTGAAGATACCAGTGACAAAGGAAGGTGGAATGAGGTGTCCTAGTGAAAACAGGGATGATATATATCACTTAATCAATATATATATAATACACACACACACACACACACACACACACAAACACACGCATACACAAATAATATGACACCTCCTAAGCCCTCTTCCCACTGGATTCTCAGAATGCTGACAGCCGGGACTATACTCCCAGGTTGGGGGTTGGAGTATTACCTAAAGAGAAAAAAAGAAAGGTCACATACAGAAGATCAAAAGATAATGAAGTCAGAACTTTTACCTCTTTTGTTCTGGATAACCATAACCTAGAAGAGGGTCTTGCACATAGCAGGGGATGAAAATAGTTCTATGGATGTTTGTTAAGTAAATAAATGAATGAATACGTGAAGCAATGTGCAAATCAGCAATCAGAATGGCAACAGATTTTCCAACAATTTTGGGAGCAGGAAAACAGTTGAGTAATATCTTTAAAATTCTAAGTGAAAATGGTTTCCAACCTACATTAACTTTCATGAGTGAGGAGGTAGAATTAAAATGCTCTCAAACATACAAAGTCTCAAAGAGTTTCTTTCTTGAACCCTTCCTGAGGTAGCTCCTCAAGAATGCATCCATTCTTGGAGGACTATTCAAAAACAAGTTTGAGATTCAGAAAACAGGAACCTCAGTTTCAGAGAGAGACTAGGAGAAGTCCCAGAATGATCCTGAAATGAAATTCTAGGATGACACTAAGACAGCAGGCTGAGAGAAGAGTCAGTCCTGACTGGAACAGAACAATGGACAGGCTCCAAGAGACGTATTTTCTAGAAAAATAAATTGAACTGATAGATTATGTGATTGTTGGACTATATTGAGTGGAATTTTATAGCTCCTTTGGGAAATAGGAAGTAAGATTTATGAAAATGACCCACAAAACTAAGCAAAAAGAAAAAAAATTAAGCAGGAAAAGAAAAAAAAAAGCAAGGAGCCCACATAAAAACTTTCTCATGGATGTTAATAGCAGCTTTTATTCATAATTGCCAAAACTGAAAGCAACCAAGACATCCTTCAATAGGTGAATAGATTAATATACTGTGGTATAGTCAACAGTAGAATATTACTCAGTAATAAAAAAAATGAGCTATTAAGCCATGAAAAGGAATGAGGAGCCTTAAATGCATGTTATTAAATGAAAGAAGCAAACTGAAAAGGTTACATATCACATGATTCCAATTACATGACATTCTGGAAATGGCAAAACTATGGAGACAAAGAATTAGTTGTTGCCAGGGGTTAAGGAGGAGGGTGGTATAAAGAGCCAGAATAAGGAGGATTTTTAGGGCAGTGAAAATACTCTGTTTGATACCATAATGATAAATACATGTCATTACACATTTGTCCAAACCCACAGAATATACAACACCAAGAGTGAACTCTAATGTACACTAAAGACTTTGGGTTATTATCTGGTGCTAGATGTTAACAGTGGGGGAGCTATGCATTGGGATGGGGTAGAAGACATATGAGAAATCTCTGTACTTTTCTCTCAATCTAAAACTGCTGTAAAAAAAAAATTACAGACTTAGAAAAAAACACAAGAAGAAAAAGAAAAGATTCCATCACAGTCCAGTATAAAACTTGGTTGTGAACAATAAATACATACAAACTCAAAATAAACTGAATACAGAATTAATTTAATAATTAAAACTATATTAAGAAAGTGAAAGAAATGAGGTGTGTTTGTCTGTCTTTCAGTGATGGGGTTGAGGATTAAGAGGACTAAATCTATTTCTGCCATAAATAGACTTCAATATATAATTAAATTTAAATATTCAATTACAAGACTCAAAAAAAAGACTCAATTAAATGAACTTTATAAATTAATTAAATTTTAAAAATCAAGAAACACATAGAAATACATGATTAAGAAATATGATGGTAAATAATCAGAAATATAGCTAATGTTACTCTGGCAAAATAGCTCGGTTGGTTGGAGCATCATCCCAATGCGGGGAGGTTGCCATTTCGATTCCCAGTCAGGGCACATACAGGAACAGATCAATATTCCTGTCTCTCTCTCTCTCTTCCCCCTTTCTCTCTCTCACTAAAATCAATAAATAAATTAAAAGAAAAATAGCTAACAAGGTTGGAAGTTATTGCCACAAAAGCAGGGAAAAGGGGCAGAGAATTTCTATTTTTTATAAGTCTTTTAGTACTGAGAAATGACACATGGTACTTACTAGGTGACAGGTACTAACAATAGTCTAAACCACATAAAAATGTTTTAGAAAAAATTATTTAATACAAGCATATCTAATTTGATTGTGCTTTACTTTATTGTGCTTCAAAGATAAATGTGTTTTTTACAAATTGAAGGTTTGTGGCAGCCATGAGTTGATCAAGTTTACAGGAGCCATTTTTCCTACCATATTTGTTCACTTCATGCCTCTGTGTCACATTTTTGGTAATTCTCACAATATTTTAAACTGTCATGGTGATCTGTGATCTTTGATGTTACTTTATAACTGTTGGCGGGGTGCTACAAACTGCACCCATACAAGACAGTGAACTTCATCTAAAAATGTCCCTCTCCTTGGGCCTCTCTATTCCCTGAGACACAACAATACTGAAATCAGATTAGTTGATAACTCTACAATGGTCTCTACATGTTCAAGAGAAAGGAAGAGTTGTACGTCTCTTATTTTTAAATCAAAATCTAGACATAATTAAGCTTAGTGAAGAAGGCATGTCAAAAGCTGAGAAACACCAAAAGCTCTGTATCTTGTGCCAAAAAGCCAGACTGTGAATGAAAAAAAAAATTCTTGAAGGAAATTAAAAGTGCTACTCCAGTGAATACATGAATGATAAGAAAGCGAAATAGCCTATTGCTGATACACAGGAAGTTTTAGTGGTCTGGATAGAAAATCAAACCAGCCACAACATTCCATTAAGCCAAAGCCTAATTCAGTGCAAAGCTCTAATTCTCTTCAATTCTATAAAGGCTGAGAGATATGAGGAAGCTGCAGAAGAAGAGTCTGAAGCTCACAGAGATTGGTTTGTGAGGTTTAAGGAAAGAAGCCATTTCCATAAAGGTGCAACGTGAAGCAGCAAGTGCTGATGTAGAAGCTTCACCAAGCTATCCAGAAAATCTAGCTAAGATAAATAATGAAGGTTGTTACACTAAGCAACAAATTTTCTATGTAGACTAAACAGCCTTATATTGGTAGAAGATGCCTCCTGGGACTTCCAGAGTTAGAAAGGTGTCAATATCTGGCTTCAAATCTTCGAAGGACAGGCTGACTCTCTTTTTAGGGGCTAATGCAGTTGGCAGTTTTAAACTGAAGCCAATGCTCATTTACCATTCCAAAAATACCAGGACCCTTAGGAATTATACTAAATATACTCTGCTTGTGCTTTATAAATAGAACAAAAAAGTCTGGATGACAGCCCATCTGTTTATAACATGGTTTACTGAATATTTTAAGTCTACTATGCTCATAAAAAAAGATTTCTTTCAAAAGAGTACCACTCACTGACAATGCACCTGGTCACACAAGAGTTCTGATGGAGATTAAGGCTTTTTTCATGCCTGCTACACTGCATCCATTCTGTAGCCCATATATCAAGGAATAATTTCAAATTTCAAGTCTTATTTAAGGAAAACATTTCATAAGACGATAACTGCTATAGACAGTAATTCTGCTGATGGAACTTAGTAAATTGAAAATCTCCTGGGAAGGATTTACTATTCTAGGTGCCATTAATAATATTCATGATTTATGGGACAGGACAACTTATAAACATTATCAAGAGTTTGGAATAACTTGATTCCAACCCTCATGGATAACTTTGAGGGGTTTGAGATTCCAGTGGAGAAAATAACTGCAGATATTGTGGAAATAGCAAACCAATTAGAATTAGAAGTGGAACCTGGAGATGTGACCACATTACTGCAATCATATGATAAAACTTTAACCAATGAGGGGTTGCATCTTAGACATGAGCAAAGAAAGTGCTTTCTTTAGATGGAATCTACTCCCAATGAAGATGCTGTAAAGACTGTTGAAATGACAACAAAGTACAGTGTGTCAGTAAAGTCATGGTGCACTTTTGACGGGTCAAAAGTCAAAAGTGCACCATGACTTTACGGACACACTATAATTTAGAATATTACATCAACTTAGTTGATCAAGCAATAGCAGGTTTTGAAAGGACTGACTTCAATTTTGATAGAAGTTCTGTGAATAGAATACTATCAAACAGCATTGCATGCTACAGAGAAATCATTTGTGAAAGGAAAAGTCAATCAACGCAGCAAACTTCATTCTTGCCTCATTTTTAGAAACAGCCACTTCAACTTTCATCAACCACTACCCTGATCAGTCAGTAGCCATCAACATCAAGGCAAGACCCTTCATCAATAAAAAGATTACAACACGCCTGCCCCATTGGCTCAGTGGTAGAGCATCGGCTTGGCATGTGGAAGTCCTGAGTTTGATTCCCGGCCAGGGCACACAAGAGAGGCGCCCATCTACTTCTCCACCCTTATCCCTCTTCTTTTTCTCTGTCTCTCTCTTCCCCTCCTGCAGCCAAGGCTCCACTGAAGCAAAGTTGGCCCAGGCACTGAGGAGGGCTCCATGGCCTCCACCTCAGGTGCTAGAATGGCTCCGGTTTAACGTAGCAATGCCCCAGATGGGCAGAGCATCGCCCTCTAGTGTTCATGCCGGGTGGCTCCCGGTCAGGTGCATTCAGGAGTCTGTCTCTCTGCCTCCATGCTTCTCACTTCAGAAAAATACCAAAAAAAAGATTACAACACATTAAAGGCTTAGATGATGGTTAGCATTTTTTAGCAATAAAGTATTTTAAAATTAATATAGGTAAATTTTAGACATGATGCTTAGCACACTTAAAAAAATAAAGCATAGTATAAACAGAATTTTATATGCACTGAAAAACCAAAAAGTTCATGTGACTCATTCTAAGATAATATTCATCTTATTACAGTGGTCTAAAGCTGAACCCACAATATCTCCAAGGTATGCCTAAAGTACTTTTTGGCTTTTTAACTATTTAATACACTACTTAGCAAACAGTAAAAATTGACTCAAAAAATATGGTGCAGCAGTTCTCAAACAATGTAATTTAATTATACACATAATTTAGGTGTTTCTAAATTAAAATATAAAGTTCAATTCTTATTAGAACACACATCATTAGTAATCTGAAACAGCATGGACAGGTAATAATGAGGCAGAATTCAGTTTAAAGTTCTACTGAGATGCAAATTAAAGCTCATTGATTAAATATTTTCTCTACTCTGGGCTCTGAGTGCATTGTGTTATCTCATTTAATCCACCTTGAGAGATAGACATAGGACCTAGGTTTGAAGGTAGGTAAATGTTCCAACATCACACAGTTAGAATGGTGTTATAACTGAATGTTTGTATCCCCATTCTTAAAAAAAATTACACCCCTTATGTAAAGGTCTTTGGAGATGAGGTCTTTGAGTGATAATTAGGGTTAGATGAGGTCACAAGGGTGGGCCACTGACCCAGAGGAATTAGTGCCCTTATAAGAAGAGATAAAAGCGAGCTAGCACTCTCTCTCTCCCATTCTCTCTTCCCATTATTTCTCTCTCCCTCCCTCTTTTTCTCTTCTCTTCCCCCTCTCTTTGCCATATAAAAAACACAGTGAGAAAGCTGCCATCTGCAAGCCAAGAAGAATGCCCTCACTGGAACCCAAACATGCTGGGACTCCGATCTTGGACTTCCAGCCTCCAAAACTACGAGAAAGAAACAGTAGCTGTGGGAACTACCCAGCTTGTAATATCTTGTTATGGCGGTCTCAGCTTATAAATACAGATGGGAAGAAAAAAGGTGAGAATTTAGGCTCACCTACCTCCACTTTGCCTCTTAAACAGTTTTGTTTCTCTATGCTCAAAATAATCCATCATACACACATACAGCATCCAGAGCTCCAGCCACTGGACCAATACCACTCCAGAAATATTCCATATAAATCCACCGATACTCAACCTCCCCCAGACATCAGCTGTAAGAAGCCAAAGAAATTGCATTTACCTTAAGAAAATCTGAATTTCCAAAACCAACTCTGCTAACACTTTCATGTCAGATTTCTAGTCTCCAGTATGAAAGTGAATAAAAATTAATGGAAAATAAATTTCTTTTGTAGAGCCACTCAGTATGTGGTACTTTGTTACAGCAGCCACAGCAGACTAACACAGTCTATAACTGCACATACCCAAGACCTTGACCAGGCTCCTCCCACCCCCAATTCCATTCAATCACCAAACCAAAGATTCAAAACTCCTCATGTTTCTCCTTCAAGTCCCATCTGTTCTTGGCACATGGGTTTTAACTCAGGTCTGACCATGATGGTCTACTGTTTGGTTTCTCAGTTCCTTCCCTTTTCAATCCATCATCTGCATGGGGGGGAGGGGGTAGCGACAGATCCCACCCACACAGAAAAAATGCTGGGCCCGTGGTGCAGGCAAAGTATCCATAGTATAGGCACCTGCTCAACCAGGTAACCACCTCTGGTGACCCCAGGAGAAGGGCAGAGGGCCAGAGCTGCAGCTTATCCACTACTTGAATGCCTAATTCTCAGCCTGCCTCACAGTATCCCAGAGTCTGCTCTTCACATTACAAAGCATATCACATCACCCCTCCAAAGAAAGCCCTTTAGTGGGCTCTCCTAGCCTGAGAGATAGCACCAGAATTATTCAGCTAGGAGCACCTTTTGTTTTCTAGCATCTGTCTGCTTTTGCAGTCACATGTCCAGAATTTCAGCTTCACAGACACATCTTGTTCATGCATCCCTAACCCTTTGCCTGTGTCACTGATGTCTACTTCCTTTTTTGTCTGCTTCTGGAATTTCTACTTATGCTTTGAGACCCAGCACTGAAACTGTCACCTGTCCAGCCTCTCTTGGCTTCCCTGTCCTGGGCTGCCACACTGCCCTGGACATGTTTCCATGACAGCACTTATCCTGGATGGTCATCATGGGTGCTTATCCTTCTCCAGGCTGGGGATTTCTTAAAAGCAGTGACTGACACTTATTCAGGGATTGCACGATCAAGGATCTCTGGCTGACCAGACCAGGGCCTCAGAAAATCTCTGGAGATTAGAAAATTGGTATGCTTTGCCACAAACACTGGGCTGAACTTAGCAACTGCCTCCCTAAGGAGAGAAGGCTGTTTTTACTCAAATCAAATTAGGTAGCACCTTCATACCCACCCTCCTAGCACCCAGCTCTAAGATAAGAGCATGTGTTTCCTGCAGCATAAACATCTGCTGAATGGATGAGTGAAGCCATTAATAACCTTTAACTGTGCCGGAATCAGTACTGCTGGGAAGGATATTTGCAAAAGAAAAATATTACCTTTTGAGTGAGTATGGATAGAGTCATTTGGATACAAATTCATTCTTTTCTTAGGAAACTTGGACTTAATGAAATTTATGATGAGTGTGGTGGGCACAGGGATTCCTTGAACCTTCCTCATGTACCACGCGATCTCACAAACATGGCCCACGTGGGAATAACAGCTGACCCTGTGCCTATGGGTGCAGGTGGACATGCACGGTAATTAAATCAGAATGAGGGGGAGGTAAGCTGTCTGCTTTGGTTACTTCTAACTTGGGGGAAGTAAATAATGGGATCTCAGTGCACTGTTTCTGGCACTGTATGTGTTTCCCTAGTTCCCTGAGAGGGCTGCCATCTGGAGATGGGTCCCTACAGATGGCTTCAGCCCTTGAGGCTGGGCACAGACTCTGTGCCCACCCACCCAGACCAGGGTGGCTCTGATCTCTCAGCCAGCCAGAAGATGAAGCCTCAGTGCTGAGGAGAGCTCCTGGGCGGTTCTTTTCAAGACCAAGCTGGGGCCTGGATCAGCACCCTGGACAACAGGGCTGTGGGACCCTACTCAGCCCCTGAAATCCCCTTCTCCACGCTCATCTCTTCCCCATCCTGTGGCGGCTGCACTTCGGGCTTCAGTATGTGTGACTCTGTAGTCTGAAGGAATTCAAAAGTCTACTCTAGATGGGCCCCGTGCTTCCCAGGGTAGTGTATGGCTCCCAGGATCTCACCCCTACATGTGCCCAAGGCCCTCCATGCCTGCAAGTCTCAGGAATTTGTAACCACTCTGTGCCATTCTCTCCTATGCCTTCCTAAATGTCTGGAAAAGTAACCAGAATTCAGCATGAGACAAAATGACTTACCCCTTTTTCTCCATCTGGAGCATGGCCTGGGAGGTCAGTCAGCTGCCCCTTTCAGTCCTGTGCCCTGGGACAAGTGACTAAACTCTCTGGGTCTCAGTTTCTCCTTCTGTAAAATGGGAATATTAATAGTCCTACAGAACAGTGCTGCCGTGAGAATTAAACAGGGTCGTCCCTATCAAGCTGCTAAACCCGGCACATGGGAACAGCCAATAATTGCCAAACCTTTTTGATTTTGTCTAGCTTAACACAAGGCCCCACGCATTGTAGGTATTCACATCTGGGAGACTGTTCTCTATCTTAAGTAAACAACATGAAAAAACCTGAATTGAACTGCTTGGAAAAAATGTAGGAAATCTGAGTGCTAATAAGGAACTTTGCCCATTTTGTCTATTTCTCACCTCAGATTACTGTTGATGACTATGCAAATTACCTAAGACTTTTTAAACTAGGTGCTCTTCAAAACTACTTAAATCATCTGCATATCCCAACAACACATTACCTACATGCACCAGCTTCCTATATTTGAAACCCACTCACATACATACACACTACATAAAACTTACCCGCAGCAAAATCACAGATGCCAACCTGTATTTTATAAAATTTCCTGAATATTAAAGTCTAGGTACACAATCTAATGATCTTTATTAACTTTATAGATTAACATAGCCATTAGCATGATCCAATTTTAGATTTCCATCACCCCAGAAAGGTCTGTTGTTTTCTACCGCACCCTCACCCACAATCCTCAGGCAACCACTGATGTGGTTTTCATGCTTTTCACACAATATTTTGTGTCTGGCTTTTTCACTTAGCACAATGTTTTTGAGGTTCATTTGTGTTGTAGCATGTATTCATATTCTATTCTATTGCCGGATAGCATTTTATGTATAAATAACGCAGCATTTTGTTTATAGATTCAACAATTGATAGACATCTGGACTATTTCCATTGTTTGATGATTATGAATAATATTGCTATAAACGTTCACAAACAATGTTTATATTTACGTGGACATGTTTTGGGTTGCCGCAACCAGCTTGGCAATGGGTGTGCACAAGAGGAAGACACTACAGAACTTAAGAAAAAACACACACGTGTGACACACATAGAGAAAAGATGGGTACAGGGGACGCCCAGCCTCTAGGACTCATCATTTTTATTCATTTCTTTGCTCATCAAGCAAACTAGCAGAGCCGGGATCAAATTAGCCTAGAATGGATACAGGTGCAGAGGATGATTAAATAATAACTTTCCAGTATGTAGGAAAAAGGCCATAGGGATCAGATGTTTCCTTTAAACAATTTTATCAGTGCTTATTTCAGGGAAGCATTCTATATTGGGTAGAATATAGGCCATTTTCCTATATTGGGTAGATACCTAGGAAGAAAACTTCCTGGATCATATGATAAGATTATGTTTAACTCACCAGGAAACTATTAAACCATTTCCAGAGTAGTTGCACTTGCACTTTCACTGATGACTGATTCAATGCCAGCAACCTCTAAGTCTCACCTCCCACCTGTGTCTGTTGCCTCTTGCACAATCCTAATGAAACTTGCTCCAGCAGCAGCACCAACCCAGTGTGTCATCAGGGGACTGTGAATGAAGCAGCACTATCACTATGTGGCCCACTGAGGCTGGTCCTAAAGGGGAAATGGTTAATTAGAACACTAAAAGTACCAAGAATCTTTGCAGCTGTTCCTGCCCTTGATTCTGCTAGAACCAACTATTCCTAGAACTAAATAAAACTCAAGTACTAGCCAGCCCTAAATGTTTTACCCCTTTACCTCCTAAGGATCCCAAGGATATGAAGCACTCTTGAGCCAATGTAATGGTCACCAACAAAGATTATGGGTCCTCCTTAATGCTACCACATTCAATAAATGACCAATAGCGATAACAAGCCCCGACAATTTGAAATTGAGACTCCTTAGATCAGAATTCTTACAAACACAGATTTATAATATTTGATTTATAATAAAATTGTGTCTTAATAAACTCATCATAAATTAAAAATATTAAGTCAAAATACATTTAATACACTTTACCTACTGAACACCATAGCGTAGACCAGTGGTTCTCAAAGTGTGTGCCCTAGAATATTTCCAGTGTGCCCTATGGTATTTCAGAGAAATATGTGCCTGTTGGGGACCAAAAAACCAACAGGGATTTTGGAGTTTAGATTTTGGGGGGACAGAGATGTGGGGAATTGGCTGTAAACTGATAGTCTGTCCCACCCCACCTCACTTGCCTGATTAGGTTGCAAAAAGTTGCTAAACTGTGGTGCTGGATTGTTTACACTACCCCCCATGATCCCCAAAAAGACTGGAGGCAAGTTTCTTCTATCCTTTGCTTGGTGTAAAGCTAAGATGATATGTATGGTAGCGGTTTTCTGCACTCAACACAATTAATAGTAAAAAGAGAGGAATTCTTCAATGTATTGATGAGGAAATGAGAGTTTGCCTTTCAAATATATCCCCAAACACTGAAGAAATTACTAGGACACATCTGGCTCATGTTTCTCAAAAACACAAGAATGAAAAAACTCATTCACTCTGGGACCTGCCGAATTTACTAAATCTTACTAAAAATGTATCTATATAGATAAAAAGATAACTTTTGTCATTTTTTAATTTTTTAACCCCATCTTTAAAAATTTTTAAAAGCATAACTCAAAAATTGTAACATAAAAATGTCTTTTATTTTCAGAATAAATTTAATTATGTCGTATTTATTTCGTTTAATTACCATAAAAGCATGCTTGGGACAGCAAGATGGCGATGGAGTAGGCGGATGTACCAACTTCCAACTCCCAGAACCAAAGTGGATTATAACTTAATTTTAAGAACCATCATCTGGATAAACCAACTTTGAACTAACTAAGTGGACTCTTGAACCAAGGAGCACAGAAGAAGCCACATTGAGACTGGTAGGAAAAGCAAAAACACGAAGAGGGCTGCCCAGCTCCGCAGAGCAAACGGCAGCCCAGAGAGACTCGCGAGGCGGGAGGAGAGTTTGGCAGAGAGGGAGGAACCTGGGTCACAAGAACAAAGCCCCAGACTGCAGCCCCAAAGCCTAGAAGAGGCGTTTGGACAGTATTGAGCTGTGAAACAAGTGAGGATACTGTTTGTGAGAAAGAGACAGTTTTCTCAGACCCAGGATTCTTCTTAAAGGGACAGCGCAGAAAACCTCTCTCACAATCATTCACCTGGGGTTCCAGGGAATGGGGACAAAGGAGAGGACCAGAGCAGTGGGAAGAGAGTATGGACTGGAAGGCACAGGGAGAAACACTCTGAAGAACAGCCACCCTAACCCCTGGGCTGAGTCACTTCCCTAATAGAAAACGAATATTTCCCCTGGAACTAGCAATACCAGCAAAAGGGGACAAACAGGACACCAGCCAAAGAAGCTCTCCCGCGGCACTTAGAGCAGAACTGCTTAGAAGGAGGGAGCTTCCAGGACTACAGTATGGAGTGTTAGGGTCTGAGCTGCAGTGCCAGTACCCACAATGCTGAGAGCTGCTGGAGGGACGGTGGCACCGGGACGCTGAAACGCAGTTCTGTCAGCAGGGGTGGAGGCCCAACTGGTGTGAGCTCAGTCTACCCCAGCAGAGGTGGCGGGAACGTGCGAAAGCGGTCGGGCAGCTGAAGACCCACCTGCAGCCCCACCGATGGGGGAAAAGCAGGAGACCAGGAACAGGCAGAGACTGCTCTGCGACCCTGTGCGAGCCAGCCCTGACCGCAGGGGTGGGGCTAAAGCCAGGGACAGGCGGAGACTCGCACCTGAGTGCACACCAGCAGCTCCGCCAGCCGAGAAACAGTGGTTTGGGATCCTGCATGAGCCAGCCCTGACCGCGGGGACAGAGCTAAAGCCCAGGACAGGCAAAGGCTCACAGCTGAGTGCATGCAAAAAGCCCCACCCGACCCAAGAAACTGCGGCAAACAGGCACTGACTGCCAGGGGCTGGGCAGAAACCTGGGAAGAGACTGGGTCCACAGCTGAGCAAAGGTGCTCACCCCTACCCTTGGTGCTGAGGCTTGTGGCTTGAGTGCAGTGCGCAACCCCACCTGTGGGTGCGAGGTGAAGGCCCAGACAGGCTGAGGCTTGTAGAGCCGGGCACCAGAACATAACCCCTCGGGGAAGAGAGGCAGAAATCACAGCTACAGCCAGAGTGGGCCAGGGCTGGCAACGCCCATACCCAACCACCCTAGGCAACGGAAGTTGGGGTGACGGGCCTGCAGACAGACCACACCTAGGGAACACAAAGGCAACACCCATTGGACTCCAGTGGCGACACCCTTCTTATACACAGACAAAGTGGGCAGGCAAAGAAATGCACCCAAATGAATCAAGAGGAATCCCCAGAGAAGGAACTGAATGAACCAGATATAACCAAATTACCAGATGCAGAGTTTAAAATAATGATAGTTAGAATGTTCAGAGATTAGAGCAACAATGGATAGTCATTACAAACACCTAAATAAAGAGATAACAAGCATAAAAAAGGAAATTGGCCTCACCTGTGGTGGCACAGTGAATAAAGCATTGACCTGGGAACACTGAGGTCGCCAGTTCAAAACACTGCACTGGTCTGGTCAAAGCACATATGGAAGTTGAGCTGCCAGCTCCTCTCCCCTTTCTCTCTCTCTCTCTCTCTCTCTCTCTCACTCTCTCATTCTGTGTCTCCTCTCTAAAATGAATAAAATAAAAAAATAAAAAATAAAAATAAAAAAAAGGAAATTGAAATTGAAATAATAAAAAAGAATCAAACAGAAATGATAAATACAGTATCAGAACTGAAGACCAAAATGGAAGGAAATAAAAGCAGGATGGATGACATTGAGGATTGAATCAGCCAGTTAGAGGGCACAATAAACAAAGGCACAAAGGCAGAGCAGAAAAAAAAAAGAGACTCAAAAAATCTGAGGAAATTCAAAAGGAGCTTTGTGACAACATGAAAAGAAATAACATCTGCATCACAGGAGTTCCTGAAGAAGAGGAGAAAGAACAAGGGATAGAAACTTTGTTCAATCAAATCATAGCACAAAAATTCCCTAAATTAAGGCTGGAAAACGTTTCACACGTTCAAGAAACAGAGAACTCCATTAAAGAGACACCCAAAAAAATCTACACCAAGACACATTATAATTAAAATATCAAAGCTAAGGGATAAGAGAAAATTTTAAAAGTTGCTAGAGAGAAAAAGGCTATCACGTAAAAATGAGCCCCCATAAAGATGACATCGAACTTCTCAACAGAAACACTTGAGGCCAGAAGGGAATGGCAAGTATAGTCAAAGTAATGTAGAACAAGAACCTACAACCAAGACTACTCTATTCAGCAAGGCTAACGTCTAAAATTGAAGGAGAAATAAAGAGCTTCCCAGACAAAGAAAACCCCAGGGAATTCATTAAAACCAAGCCAATTCTGCAAGAGATGCTAAGGGGCCGGTTGTGAATAGTTCAAAGGGGGAAAAGAATATAGCAAAAGAAGAATACAGCTTTAAAGAATAAAATGAAAATCAACAACTACATATCAATAATAACCTTAAATGTAAATGGATTAAATGATCCAATCAAAAGACATAGGGTAGCTGCGTGGATAAAGAAACAGGAACCATACATATGCTGTCTACAAGAGACACACCTTAAAACAAAAGATGCACATAGACTGAAGGTAAAAGGATGGAACAAATATTTCACACAAATGGAAATGAAAAAAAAAGCTGGGTTAGCAATACTTATATCTGACAAAATGGACTTTAAAACAAAGGCTGTAGTAAGAGATAAAGGACACTACTTAATGATAAAGAGAACAATTCAACAGGAAGATATAACTATTATAAATATCTATGCACCAAATATAGGAGCACTGACATACATAAAGCAGACTTTGATAGATATTAAGGGTGAGATTAACAGCAATACTATAATAGTAGGGGATTTCAATACTCCACTAACATCACTGGATATTAGAAAGAAGGAAAATTAATAAAGAAACAGCAGACTTAAAGGATACATTTGATCAACCCAATTTAATAGATATTTTCAGAACTTTACACCCTACAGCAGTAGAATATACATTTTTTTCAAGAGCTCAAGGTACATTCTCTAGGATAGACCACATGTTAGGACACAATAATGGTCTCAACAAATTTAAAAAGATTGAAATCATATCAAGCATTTTCTTTGATCACAATGGCATGAAACTAGAAATTAACCACAAAAGAAAAACTGAAAAATACTCAAACACTTGGAAACTAAATAGCATGATATTAAATAATGAATGGATTAACAATGAGATCAAAGAAGAAATAAAAAGTTTCTAGAAACAAATGATAATGAGCATACATCAACTCAAAATTTATGGGACACAGCAAAAGCACTACTGAGAGGGAAGTTCATTGCAATACAGGCATACCAAAACAACCTAGACAAATCTCAAATAAGAAACCTGACCCTGCTACTAAAAGAAGTAGAAAAACAACAGCAAATAAAGCCCAGGACCAGTGGAAGGAAGGAAATAATAAAGATCAGAGCAGAAATAAATGACATAGAGTCTAAGGAAACAATACAGAGGATCAATGAAACCAGAAGCTGGTTCTTTGAAAAGGTAAACAAGATTGATGAACCTTTAATGAGACTCACCAAGAAAAAAAGAGAGATGACTCAAATAAATAAAATTAGAAATGACAATGGAGAAATAAATACTGACACAACAGAAATACAAATCATTGTAAGAAAATACTATGAAGAACTCTATGCCAAAAAATTAGACAACGTAGATGAAATGGACAAATTTCTTGAATCATATAATCTTCCAAAAATCAATCTGGAAGAATCAGAACACCTAAACAGACCAATTATAACAAATGAGACAGAAACAGTTATCAAAAAACTCCCAAAAAAGAAAAGTCCTGGGCCCGATCACTTCACAAGTGAATTCTACCAAAAATTCAAAGAAGAACTAACTCCTATCCTCCTCAAGCTATTTCAAAAAATTCAAGAGGAAGAAAGACTTCCAAACTTCTCTTATGAGACAAGCATAATTCTGATCCCGAAACCGGCAAAGACAACACAAAGAAAGAAAATTATAGGCCTATATCCCTGATGAATTTAGATGCTAAAATTCTCAACAAAATATTAGCCAACTGGATCCAGCAATATATGAAAAAAATCATACACCATGATCAAGTGGGATTTATTCTGGAGAGGCAAGGCTGGTTCAATATTCGCAAATCAATCAATGTGATTTATCACATAAACAAAAGGAGGGACAAAACTCTCATGATACATGGTAATTTCAATAGATGCAGAAAAAGCATTTGATAAAATCCAGCACCCATTCATGCTCAAAACTCTCAGTAAAGTGGGAATACAAAGAACATTCCTTAACATGATAAAGGCCATCTATGACAAACCAACAGCAAACATCATACTAAGTGGGCAAAAATTAAAAGCAATCCCCTTAAGATCAGGAACCAGGCAGGGGTGCCCCTTTAACCACTCTTATTCAACATAGTTCTGGAAGTCCTAGCTACAGCAATCAGACAACAAGAAGAAATAAAAGGCATCCAAATTGGAAAAGAAGAAGTAAAACTGTCACTATTTGCAGATGATATGATATTCTATATAGAAAACCCTAAAGTCTCAGTCAAAAAACTACTGGACCTGATAAATGAATTCAGCAAGGTGGCAGAATATAAAATTAACACTCAGAAATTAGAGGCGTTTTTATATACCAACAATGAACTGTCAGCAAAAGAAATTAAGGAAACAATCCCCTTCACTATTGCAGCAAAAAAAATAAATGTACCTAGGAGTAAATTTAACCAAGGAGGTTAAGGACTTATACTCAGAAAATTATAAAACATTGATAAAAGAAATCATGGAAGATACAAACAAGAGGAAGCATATACCGTGCTCATGATTAGGAAGAATAAACATTATTAAAATGTCTATATTACCCAAAGCAATTTATAAATTCAATGAAATACCAATTAAAATACCAATGACATACTTCAAAGATATAGAGCACATATTTCAAAAATTTATATGGAACCAAAAAAGAACACGAATAGCCTCAGCAATCTTATAAAGAAAAAATAAAGCAGGAGGTATCACTCTTCCGGATATCAAGGTATACTACAAGGCCATTGTACTCAAGACAGCCTGGTACTGGTATAAGAACAGGCATATAGATCAATGAAACAGAACAGAGAACCTAGAAATAAACCCACACCTTTATGGAAAACTGATATTTGACAAAGGAGGAAAGAACATACAATGGAGTAAAGACAGCCTCTTTAACAAATGGTGCTGGGAAAATTGGACATCTACCTACAAAGAAATGAAACTAGACCATCAACTTACACCATTCACAAAAACAAACTCAAAATGGATAAAAGACTTAAATGTAAGCCGTGAAACCATAAGCATCTTAGAATAAAACATAGGCAGCAAGCTATCCACCATCTGTAGCAGCAATATATTTGCCGATTTATCTCCACGGGCTAATGAAATAAAAGGCAAGATAAACGAATGGGACTATATCAAACTAAAAAGTTTTTGCACAGCTAAAGACAATAAGAACAAAATAAAAAGACAAATCACACAGTGGGAGAACATATTCGACAACACGTCTGATAAGGGGTTAATAACCAAAATTTATAAAGAACTTATAAAACTCAACACCAGGAAGACAAACAATCCAATCAAAAAATGGGCAAAAGAAATGAACAGAAATTTCTTCAAAGAGGACATACAGATGGGCAATAGGCATATGAAAAAATGTTCAACATCACTAATCATTAGAGAAATGCAAATTAAAACCACAATGAGATATCACCTCACATTAGTCAGAATGGCGCTCATCAGCAAAACAACACAGAATAAGTGCTGGCGAGGATGTGGAGAAAAGGGAACCCTCCTGCCCTGCTGGTGGGAATGCAGACTGGTGCAGCCACTGTGAAAAACAGTACGGAGATTCCTCAAAAAATTAAAAATCAAACTGCCTTTTGACCCAGCTATCCCACTTTTAGGAATATACCCTAAGAACACCATAGCACTGTTCGAAAAGAAGAAATGCGCCCCCATTTTCATGGCAGCATTGTTCACAATAGCGAAGATCTGGAAACAGCCCAAGTGTCCGTCAGAGGACAAGTGGATTAAAAAGCGCTGGTACATATATACTATGGAATACTACTCAGCCATAAGAAATGATGACATCGGATCATTTACAACAAAATGGATTGATCTTGATAACATTATACGAAGTGAAATAAGTAAAAGAGAAAAAAACTGAGGACAGCATGATTTCATACATAGGTGGTTCATAAAAGCGAGACTATGAGACATGGACAAGTGTGTGGTGGTTACTGGGTGGGGTCAGTGAGGAGAGGGAGGGAGAGCGGGAATGGGAGGGGCACAAAGAAAACCAGATTGAAGATGACAGAGGACAATTTGACTTTGGGTGATGGGTAAGCAACATAAATGAATGACAAGATAACCTGGAGATGTTTTCTTTGAACATATGTACCCTGATTTATTAATGTCACCCCGTAAAAAGTAATAAAAATTAAAAAAAGGAAAAGCACACTTGGACTTTTTTTTCTTTAATATATGACTTAATTATTATAACATATTTCTCAGAAATTTGTATATAGTGCACGTACAATTATTTGTAGGATTTTAAATGTGCCCCGACTTCAAAAAGTTTGAGAATCACTGGCTTAGACTATAGCCCATTTTTGTTGAATGTGTATTGCTTTCACACCACCGTAAAGTACAAAAATCATTAAATCAAACTATCATAAAGTTGGGGACTGTTTGTATCATTATAGGAATGATAAAATCCCTCAGGTAAGTTCTTCAGGTTATTGATCTAGCCAATATTTTTTATTCTGCCTCATTTCTCCCACATCACAGCCACAATCTGCATTCACCTATTAGGTACCTCAATATACGTTCACTAAATTACCTGTGGGATATATCTATGTCCCTATCATTTATGTAGATGTAGACAGGACCTTCATGGTCTTGTTCTATTCTTAAGCACCCATCTATGGACTTATACAGATAATACAGGGATAGGCAAAAGCAGGTTTATATGTTCATATGGAAAATAATACAATGATTAATAAATAATAACACAAGAATAATGTGTTTCAAATACCCACAACTGACTGTAAACCTACTTTTGCTCACCCCTGTATGCTTCTGAGGGGAAGAAAAACATGAAGCTATTTCACAAGATAATCATATTGTAGTCCAGAGTCTGACTAACTGCAGCAGGGTCACTGCACACTCAAAAGATCCAACACCTTGGTTAGATGTGGAGGCTTCACTGGCTCCCCAGAAGGTTGCTCCATATCATCTGCAGTCAATATCCCTACTCCTGGCACTCTCAGACAAGCCCAACATCTACTTGCCTATTTGGCTGCTGGAAGCAACATATTCCCCCACCTATACATTGTGGTAAAATCTATTTAGGAAATCACAAGAAAATTGATCAAATCTGAATAGAGGTCACCCTAACAACAAGCCCTTGAGCCCACACAAAAGGCCATCTAGGTAAGAATGCCACTAGTCCCATCTGGTGATTCCTTTACTGTGGAAGCCCTAGTCACTAGTTCTTATGCTTTCTGGAGTCTCCTTGCCCAAACCCCTGTATCCAAGAAAGAACACCCCTTGCCTGACCCTGCTGGCTATTTGCAGGGTTCCCTAAGTCCAGGAGAAAGGGGGACAATTTATCTTCCAGACAACAGCACCACTATCACACGTAATAGAACCTACCAAAGAACTTATTCTTTCTATTCTATTACCAAGACATCCTTGATAAAGGATGAGACCTAGGCGCTGGTCATTTCAACACTCAAAAACGGTATGTTCATTGTCCATATTTGACAGACTCCTGGGTGGTACTTAATGGCCCTTCTCTTTGGTCTGATCTATGGATCAAACACAAAATAGATTTTACATTCAGTATTGTTCACTATGGGATCTTCCACCTTGGGAATATACTGCTGCTCAGACCTCATGTAATAATTAAGGTCTGCCATGTCTCAACTCCTACTACAGGTCCCATAGAGAAAGCTCATTTTAATAATTCCATCCCAACCATCTTGCTCACATTTATTAAGTAAGGTCATATAGCATCCCTGCTCTCCCTAGCTCTAAGGGCCTGGTCACTGTGGCTTTTGGACCCTTAAACATGGGGCAGAACACCATCATATCCCAATGCCACTGGCTGTAGCCGAAACTGTAGCATCCCAATATGGTTTCTGTGACCTGTTTGGCCCCAGTGTCATGGCCAATCATGATCAAATGTCTTTTCACTCACTAGCAAATTGATTTTATTGGACTGCTGTCCCAATCTGCAGGCACAAATCATTATGCCCTTATAATGACTAATACCTATATGGGTCCGCTTTGGGTTTACCCTCTCCAGTATGCCACTACTGACACTCCTATTGTAAGTCTCAGCAAAACTCAACTAGTTCCCTTTGAGCCCCAGATATCATCTACTCAAATCTGGGTACTCAATCAATCTAGACATGGGTCTTACAATAAAGTATCATTTGGAATTTCATTTTTTCTATTGTCCACAGGCAGCAGTCCTAATAAGATGCCTAATAAACAGATATAATGGCCTACTCAAAGACACCTTCTTAAAATTGCAAAATTGACAGTGGTCACCCAAATGGATATTTTTTTTGCTCTCTGCTTTACTTACCTTGAACTCTTCATTTTCAGGTCTTCTGAGATTCTAGCAAATATAACTAGGGTCACTTTTTTCATTCAAGTCATAAAATGGACTACCACTCACCTACAGATCTATAAAACCCAAACAAAATTTCCCTCCCCACTTAATAACAAACCCTCATTCTGCTATCCCTTCTCAAACCTGGAGCCCAGATTGAGATGGAGGATACAGTGGGACCCACAGAAAAAGAGAGCACTGCCTGACCAGGAGATGGTGTAGGGGGTAGAACATTGGCCTGGGACACTGAGGACCCATGTTTGAAACCTCAAGGTTGCTGGCTTTATTGCAGGCTCACCAGCTTGAGCATGGGATCATAGACATGACCCCATGGTTACAGGCTTAAAGCTCAAGGTCATTGACGTGAGCAAGGAGTCACTGGCTCAACTGGAGTCCCCTGGTCAAGGCACATATGAGAAAGCAATCAATGAATACCTAAGGTGTCACAACTATGAGTTGATGCTTTTCATCTCTCTTCCTTCCTGTCTGTCTGCCTGAGAGAAGGAAGGAAGGAAGGAAGGAAGGAAGGAAGGAAGGAAGGAAGGAAGGAAGGAGAAGAATGAATGAAAGAGAGAGAGAGAAAGAAAGAGGAAGGGAGGAAGGGGAGAAAGGGAGAAAGGGAGAAAGAGGAAGGAAGGAAGGAAGGAAGGAAGGAAGGAAGGAAGGAAGGAAGGGAAAATGAGGGCCCTAAGCCCCCAAACAGGCTATTCTATATGCCAAAAGAAATCTGTCTGCCAAAGCCTGCTCTACTTCCCCAATATGATGGTTTTAAAGGTTGCCTAACTGGAGATCTCTGTAGGAAGCAGCAGTTTTGTGCCTTCTTTTAAACTGTAACATTGGGTCTCATCAGTCTTTGGTATAACAGATATGTTTGGTATTTTCAGTTGTATAACACAGACTCAACACTCCCTATAACTCTATGGCTCTTTCAACAAGAAATGGAAGATCTTGAATTAGTTCCTAACAGCAACATTCTTAAATAGGATGCCAGCTCCACTCCATTATGGTGGTTTGAATGGGGGACTGCTACAAAATTCAGGATGTAATGCCCATGGCTCTCATAATAATAAGAAATTATTCAAGAACTCTTAAAGCCAAAGGAATACTTATTTTTAGTCACTCTTATAATAACTTTTCAAATGTAAAAGTTTGCCTCAAGGTCTTAGGACTACTCACGTACTTATAAAGAATCTACAAAACTCCTGTGCACTCACTACTCTATCTCTGTTCCAGGTCCTTCCATGGCCTCAAGACTTCCCTGATTAAGATATAAACCTTTCTTTACCTAACCACTACTCTCATGAACTTCAGTAGGAGAACATAACCTTGGGAGAGAGCTGCCCCATGACATGGTAGTTGCTAGAAGAACCATCATAGAAAGTGTGAAGTGATTATCTCATTGTGGTTTTCCCCTAATGACTAATGATGTTAAACACTTTTTTTCAAATACTTATTAACCATCTGTACATCTTCTTTAATGAAATGTCTTTTTAAACCTTCTCCTCTTTTTTATTTTGGATGGGAGAAGGAAAATAGTGAGGCAGACTCCTGTATTCGCTCCAATCAGGATCAACCCAGCATCCTCATCTAGAGATAATGCTCCAGTACTGAACTATTTTTAGCGTCTGAGGCTGTCACGCTCCAATGGAGCTATACTCAGTGCCAGGGAGAGAGAGGGAAGGGAAAGAGGAGCAGATGGTTGCTTCTCCTGTTTGCCCTGACTGGGAATCAAACATGGGATGCTATTTGCTGGGCCAACGCTCTATTCACTGACCCACTGGCCAGGGCCCTTCCTCCCATTTTTAAATTGGGTTCTTTTTTTCTTGTTATTGAGTTATAAGAGTTCTTCATATATTCTGTATACAACTCTTTTATTGCTATGTGATTTTCAAATAATTTCTCCCAGTCTATGGTTTATCTTTCTAAATTCTTAGTAGTACATGTAGAAAAGCACAAAAGTTTTTAATTTTGATAAAATATAATTTATCATTTCTTTCCTGTACTGATATAATTTTAGTGTGTTTCTTTACCTAATCCAAAGCCATGAAAATTTTTTTCTTATGGAGTGTTTACAAAATACTACAATTTAAAAATGATATATTAGAGAGTACTAATGTTTTTACAATAACTAACAAGGTAATACCTACAAAATTACCTTTAGAAATAATTATGCCCATGGATATGAGTGTTCCCAATGACTGATTATTTACAACATGTACAAAATATTCTCAGTACTTCATGAAACATAATTAAGTTTTTAAATGCGAAAGTATAGGCAACATAGATTTAACTTTGTGTGTGCACGTAAAGATACTACAACAATAACCATCTTCTTAATGCCAAGAGAAACTACAAAATAAGACATCAGGACACAAGAATATTTTCCTCAAGTTTTCTCATGGCATCAGTGGCTCTCTAAAGAGCTTCTTTCTCTGCTACCAAAGGTGAGGTTGTAGAATCTTTGCACCATAAAACCACAGAGCAGCTAAGACTAGTGCCTCTAAAAAGAATCACTGTACCTGGATGGTGAAGAGATGGATTTATTTCCTTCTCTATTTATCCTTCCCACTGTGCCCAAGCTTCTTTTTCCACTATTTCCTCTTGGGATCTAACCTCTCAAAATGTTTGTGCCTCTCTATAATGCCTCCCCCAAAAAATCATTCCTCCCACCAGGCAGGCAGGTTTTTTTGTTGTTGTTTCAAATTCATCCTAATGCTTGTTGGCTCGAGGAAAATGTCTCCTAAGGACACAGTGAATTAATACTAAAAGCCAGACATTAAGGCAACTTGATTTATGTTTCAATGAACCCACCTTAACCCTAGCATGGGTACCTGTACAGTCTTGTTTGCTAAATGCTGCCTTTCAAGTTCTAAAAAGACACACCAGCCTCCTCGTGAAGAGAGACACTGTCCAGGAGGTAGTGGAGCTATATGAAGAGCAGAACAGAAAATAAAATTCCACCTCCAACAGCCTCCAGAGTGAGTGGGTCCAATAAGACACCACTTCCTCATGAACTCCCATCTCCTCACCCACTTATCCCACAACACAAAGAGTAGAACATTTCTTCCTGTCCTTCAATCTCCTCCTGGCTTTCCTGTCTGTGTGGCAATGCGCCCACAGAAGCCCAGAAGTGCCTACAGCCCACATTCTGAAGCTGGCCAGCTGGGACAACTGCGTCCTGCAGTTCCCATCACAGCAGAGCAGCTGAAGATGTAACATAGGTGCCAGAGACCAAAGGGATGGAAAAGGACAGTTTGGGAAGCACCTGTGAAACCCACTGCCAAATGGAGAGCACAAGGAGACAGGCAACTGACTCCAGAGCAGAAATAGAGGAGAAATCCGAAAAGAGGAGGGCTGCTATTAAGACACAGGATTATGAAGTAGAAAAAGAGGCAGAATGCAAGATTTAAATCCTCATTTCAAATTATTTCAGAAACCAAACTTAAGCCAACTTTAAAGCGTGCTGAATTTTTAAAATCAGAATATGTTTAATATCATTACTTCTAAAAGCAAAGGAGTGAAGATACAAAAGTGAATTATGGTCCTGGCCAGTTGGCTCAGTGGTAGAGAGCATCAGCCTGGCATATGAATGTCCCAGGTTCAATTCCCAGTCAGGGCACACAGGAGAAGCAGCCATCTGCTCCCCAACTCCCCCTCCCCACCTCTCCCTCTCCCCTATCTCTTTCCCTCCTGCAGCCATGGCTCAGTTGGAGCAAGTTGGTCCTGAGTACTGAGTATGGCTCTGTGGCCTCACCTCAGGTGCTAAATTAGCTTGGTTGCTGAGCAGATGGGTAGAGCATCACCTGGTAGGGGGCTTGCCGGGTGGATCCTGGTTGGGGTGCATGTGGGAGTCAGTCACTATGCCTCCCTACTTCTCACTTAAGAAAATTTTTTTAAAAAACATGTGAATTGTATCATTCTTGAAAGTAAAATTCAGCCCTGGATAGTTAGCTCAGTCAGTTAAGAGTGCCATCCCAAAACAACAATGTTACAGGTTCAATCTCCAGTCAGGGCACACATGGGAAGCAGCAAATGAATGCATGACTCAGTGGAACAACAGATAGATGAATGCTTCTCTTTCTCCCTTCCCCTCTCTGTCTTTCTAAAATAAAAATAAAAAACTAATCCCTGGCCAGATAGCTCATTTGGAGCATCTCCCAGAGTGCCAAGGTTGTGGGTTTGATCCCCACCCAGTCAGGGTACATACAAGAGCATCTCGATGTTCCTGTCTCCCTCTGCCTGCCTCTCCAAAAACAAAAGAAAGAGAGGGGAGGGAAGGAAGGAAGGGAGGAAGGAAAGGAAAGGAAGAAAGGAAAGGAAAGGAAAGGAAAGGAAAGGAAAGGAAAGGAAAGGAAAGGAAAGGAAAGGAAAGGAAAGGGAGTAGAAAAATAAAAGTAATCCTCACCAATTTGGAGAGGGGAAGAGAAGAAAGGGCTAAGAGGGTAAAAATCAACTGCTGCAATAACTGAGGTATATGGCCCTTTTTCAAGCTCAGTTCACTCATCTTGAATACTCTGAAGTTCATAGTTATGATGCCAGTGTGAACATAGACAACATAGGCAGCAGAAAAATATCACATAAAACATTATTACAATTGCAGTATAAGACAGTAGAGAGTAACAGCATTTGATTTTCTCTGTTCCAGACTACATCCTTATGAAAGTGTGCAAGTTTACACAAAACAGCCTCACGCAGGTGCTTCAGAATTTGTCAGATTTGGGAAGAAGTACTGTTAACAAGAGGGCATGTGGAATCACATGGGGCAATTACCAGCAGCTGATGTCAAATTTTTTTCTGAAACAGAGAAGGTCAAGGGAAAAAAAATAAACAGGCTTTGATCTTGCTCCCACTGTATACCTTTCTTCACCCTCAGAAAGGTAAAATGCCTGCCCCAACCAGAAAATCATGTGGCCTGCCCACAGAGGAAGGAGTTGATTCCTGAGGTTGTCTGCGTGTCTCTGACTCATTCCTCTCTCTGTCTACAACCTCCTAAGGTTAACCCTCTATTACATTATAAAGCAGCACTAAAGAAATGGAAAGTAAATGTCATTGCCCCCTGGGACATGAAGGGGGTGGCAGATATGGGGAGAGCCAGGAGACCCTAGCCCTTTCTGGATTTCAAGTGACATTAGTCATGCACCATTACTGGCAACAGGAGAAATCCAGGTTGATTAGGATCACCCATGAATATATGCGTTTTCTGACAGCCAAGAGGTCAAGACATGGGATCAGGAGATAGCTTTGAAGTCCAGTATTTAAAATCTTAAATGACAGAGACACAGAGAGCAGTATGGTGATTACAGAGGGAAAAGGGTATGGAGGATGTAGAGGAAGGTAAGGGGGCGGTAAATGGTGATGGAAGGAGACTTGACTTGGGGTGGTGAACACATAACACAATATACAGATGACATATTACAAAATTGTACACCTGAAACTTACATAATTTTATTAACCAATGCCACCCCAACAAATTCAATAAAAAATAAATTATGAAATGAGTAAATTTATATTACTACCTGTATTTACCATAATTTTTTAAAACTCAAATTAGATCATTTACAACAAAATGGATGTACCTTGATAACATTATACAGAGTGAAATAAGTAAATCAGGAAAAAAAAGCTGAGAACTGCATGATTTCATACATAGGTGGGACATAAAAGTGAGACTATGAGACATGGACAAGAGAGTGGTGGTTACGGGGTGGGGGCAGGGAGGGGAGGGTGGGATAGGGAGAAGGGGAGGGACACAGGGAAAACCAGATAGAAGGTGACAGAGGACAATTTGACTTTGGGTGATGGGGATGCAACACAATTGAATGATAAGATAATCTGGAGATGTTTTCATTGTACATATGTACCCTGATTTATTGGTGTCACCACATTAAAGTTAATAAAAAACCCCTCAAATTAGTAGTTTTATGTTATGTGTATTTTATCACAATGTTTTCAATTTAAATTTTTAAAAAACCGACATTTGTTTAAGGGCTACATAGCTCAGCCTCTCATGTGGTTTATTCTCCAGGAAGGGAAACTGCTTCCTAGTTGCGACCACAGGAGCTGTAACATGTCCTGCCTGAGAGTATAAGGCCAGAAGGAGGCCTCCTCATTTGGGGGAGTCTAAATTTTAAAAAAGCCACTAAAAAATCATGAAACTTAAGAAAAGACTCTATAACTTAACAGGAAAGTATTATTCGTACAATATGCCATTTAAAAAATATATGTACTATAAGAAACAAAAGAAATCTTTAGAAAGCATTTGCTTCACATTCTCAAGAAAATCTAAAGTAAGAAATAGAAGATGAGGTTTACAAGAATACTTAGATGCTTTCTAAGATGTAAACTGGTGTATTAAGATGCAGGCTGAAAAAAAGGGGAAAAACTGTAAAAAAATAAAAATGTAAGAGATTTACTGTCTTAGGGCAAAACAGAGAGCTGACACTACAGAAAAATCATTCAGTAATATAAAGAGCAGATTTGAGAAATCATTTTAGAGGGCAGAGGAAAAGGACAAATTGAAAATCATCATTTCTTGGCCTGACCAGTGGTGGCACAATGGTCATTTGACCTGGGATGCTGAGATCCCAGGTTCAAAATCCCAAAGTGAAACCTCAAGATCACCATCTTGAGCATGGAATCATCAACATGATCCCATGGATGGTGACTTGAGCCGAAAGGCCTCTGGCTTGAAGTCCATGGTTGTTGGCTTGAGCAAAGTGTCACTGGCTTGGCTGGAGCCAAGTTAAGGCACATATAAGAAGCAATGAATGAACAAGAAAAGTGCCTCAACTATGAGTTGATGCTTCTCATCTCTCTCCCTTTCTCTCTCAAAAATTATAATTTCTTTACACAATTAAGTAGTGTAGATTAAATTTTGCACACCTGCTATGTAATCAAAATCATACATAATAGAAGATATAAAATAGGTCAAATATAAAAGAGATGTAGAAGGCTTTAAGAAACACAACAGAATAATATAAATTTTTAAATCTTTTTTTTTTTTTCTTAAGTGAGAGGAGGGAATATAGAGAGACAGATTCCTGCATGCACCCAGATCAGGATCCACCAGGCAACCCCCATCTGAGGCCAATACCCAAATCAACCGAGCTATCCTCAGCACCTGGGGTCAACGCTCAATCAAGCCAGTGACTGGAAGAAGGAAAGACAGAGAGAGAAGAGGGAGAGGTAGGATAAAAGAAGTAGATGGTCACTTCTCGTGTGTGCCCTGACATGGGATCGAACCTGGGTCGACCCCGGGCCGACACTCTATCCACTGAGCAACCAACCAGGGCCAAATTTTAAAATCATAATAAAATGGATCACATTCAGGAAAAAAGTATGAATTACCTATATTAGCTCAAGAAGTATGCCAAGTAGAAAAGTAGTATGCCTTTTGGAGCTGAAAAATTCATCAAAGAATTACTTCAAAAAAGGCCTAAGACCAGATAATTTAATTAGTACATTCTTCCTAACTTTCCCCAAGGGGCAACCCCAGAAAGTGTAAAAAACAGTACCAGGACTTGGAAAAAGACAGAATGCTCCTAGTTCATTGGAAAGCTAAGCTACCTATAATACACAATCCTGCATAAAATAAAAATATAAGTCAATATTTTTCTCACAAGCTATGTTACTCCAGGATTTCTTAGTCCCTCTATTACCTGAAATTCCAATAAGAGGGTTGTGGGAGGCAGTGTTGTTCTAGCATTTTAAGATTTCTTCCAGGCTACCCTAGACCCTTCTTATGACTAAGCTGGAGCGACACTTAGATGCAACGGAAGATTAAGATGACCCAAGAGCCAAGAATATACAGAAATATACATTGATGAAAAGGAATTCACAAGAGATAGAAAAAAAAAAGTAAAATATGGTGCAATATACAAAATTGCAGTAATAATACCAATGCTGAGGCACCAAGCACATTCTGCTGGTGAAAATGTAATTTAATTCAATCCTTCTAGGAAACAATGGGCCATATGTATTTAGAACCTAAAATACACTTATTCTTTGACCTAATAATCCAATTTCTATCAACCCATCCTGGAGAATTAATTTAATATGAATATTTACATATAAGAATGTACTAAACAGAATTATTAATAACAAACAAAACAAAAACAAATTAGTAAACAATCTATATGTCTAAGACTGGAAACAGTTCAATGATTCATGGCACATTCATAGAACAGATTATGCAACAATCAAAAGCAATGCTTTGGGAGAAAACTTATAATATGCATATGTCTAATTGTTTAGGATAAAAGGCAGAACACAAAGTATAAAGTATAATCTTAAGTATATTTTTAAAGTATATGTATATAGGAATAACTACTGGAAGAATATAAACCAAAACCTTAATATGATCTCTGGGTCGTGGGGCTCTGAGTGAATATTATTCTTAAACATTTTTCATATTATCTAACTTTTGCACCAAACATTTATGACTTTTATAATCATAAAATATGATAGCCAAATAATTGTTGCACATGGATAAAATACATAAGCGAAAGAGAACAATTTTAAGTCTTCATTTACTAAGGACAAAACCCTTCTCAACATCGTGCACAAACTTCCACCCTCCCAAATGTGACACTTAGACCGGTGCACTTCAAAGCATCAAGGCAGAAGACAAACCAAATCCCTCAATAAAGCCAGGCTGAGCTGCTTCTCCCAACGGTTTTCAACACACCATAATCCAGAAAGGAATTCACCTATTTTTTTGAAGTGCAGCTGTTTCGGATATCCCTTGGTTCCTAGAACCTGAGGAATAGGCTTTACAGGTTTGATACCAGAGTCCTGCTGGTACAGCCGCGTCCCATGCCCGCCCCGCACCATGGGTACCTGTTTATGGCGCTCGGCAGCGGGGTCTCCGGGCTCCTGAGCGTCCTCAGCGTTGCTGGGGTTCCGTGGGTGGCCTCCCTGCTCTCCTCCACCAAGAACCTGTACAACCAGGAAGAAAACTAAGTTGTTACAGCTCGTGGGGAGCAAGTGGCTGGCAGTCTGGGCACGGCGCTCACTGCCTGGCCGGGATGTCCCTGCGCGCCTAGACTCCCTGGGAGGCTCCCGAAGCCTGATGTCTGAAGAGCCTCGGGGCGGGAAGGGAGGGGAAGCACTCAATGGGATCTCGAAGAACCCAAGACACTGATGCGGAACCCGACGGCATATCCCGTTCCGCAGCTCCCTCACTCAGTACGACTGACGCTGGAGTCCTCACCACACAGACCGGTCCTTCTCCACCCCAGCCGGTGCCCACGCGGTCCAAGAGTTGCCCCTCTAGGAACACCGCCCACCCCTCCACTCACCCAGCCTTGTTTCCTGGACTCCCCCATCCCACCCCACTCGCAGGCCGCCACTGCCCCTCGGCTTGTCCTCGCAGCCGCCAAGTCTGCGCGCCCGTCCAGCTGCCCGGCAGGTAGGGCGGCGGGAACGCACAGCAGAGCGCACCGCGGGGTGCAGGGACCCGGCGGGCAGCAGAGCGAGGTGGGGGTTACCTGGGGCGAGCGGGCGCGTCGGTGGAGCTCCAGAGCAGGCGCAGCAGCAGCAGCAGGCTGGCCAGGAGGGCGAGCAGCGCGCCCCCCGGCCGCATTCTGAGCCACAGACGCGGCCGCCGCCGCTGCTGCCCTGGCCACGCATAGCCCGGGCGGCCCCGACTCGCAGCTCCTGCCGCGGCTGCCGCCACCGTGGCCGCCACCACGCACACCTCCAGTGTTCTCGGGCCGCGGGAGAGAGAGAGACAGCAGCAGTGCGCAGCGCGGTCCGCACTCCTGGGCGCCCGCGGCCCAGCCTGCACCGTCTTTGGGGGCTAAGGGAGACGCAGCGTCCCGGGCTCTCCCACTTTCCTCGCCCGGCCGCGGACCGGCAAGCTCGGCGCTCGGTGGCGGTGACGGTTCGCAGAGCTCGCTTCCTCTCCTCCCGGAGGCGCTCCGAGCTGCTGCGGGCTCTGGTCGCCGCCGCCGCCGCTGCTGCCGCCGCCGCGCGGGGTCACCTGAAGGTTGGGGAGCAGGAGCTCGACTCGGTGCTGATTGGGCTCTAACTTTTCTGCCCCCTCACCTATTGCTGAGTTCCGGCGTGCTTCCCTCTGAAGCCCACGCAGCCCACCAGTGCGCACCGCAGCTCTGTCTGCTCCCTGCGGTTGACAGTCAAGTCTTAGAGGGGTGGAAGAAGAAGAAAAAAGGGGCCCACTTTAAAAACTTTGAAAACTGAAGTCGCTCTGCTGGATCCTCCCACGCGTGAAGGCAGCCAAGAATTTGGCAGTTGTTGGATAGAATCCAGTGCCGAATAGAAGTAACCTCCCTTGGCTTAAACACAGAACCAAAGGCACAGAGAGTGATATCTGGGGCCAGGCAACCTTTAAGCATCGGCAGACTCCTACCCACAGGCGGAATTTGGCCTCTGCTTGTTTTTGTAGTTTCATTGAAATAATTCCATGTCCATTCCTTTGTATTATCAATAGCTATATGTTCCTCTATTATCTATGACTGTTCTTATGGTGCAAGGACAGAGTTCAGCAGTGGTGACAAAGATTATGTGGCCCACAGAGCTAAAAAAAATTTTAATTACTTGTCACTTTTAAGAAAAAGTAGGCAGACCCCTCCCTGATCTAAATCATATTGGCCTAGAGTCTATTGGTTAGCATCTCATCTATTTGTTATCTAATTCACTACAGGAGAGTGATCCGATGACAAAGATATAGCCTGGCTCTCTAATTTTTCTTTGGGAGTGGGCTTCTCCTCTTGCAGCCTTGTCTACATGTGTAGCCCACAGACTTCCCAAGCTCCCACTGTGTCACCTCCCCAGGTTTCGCCCTTGACTCTGGACCTTTGAGGAACAACAGTAAACCATAAACCCCATGTTTGCATGGAGGCTCATTAGACTACTCAATCTACTTTGGTATCAAGTTGAAATCTTCATAAATAACCTTTGGATTTTACCATTTTGTGAGTACCGTAATAAAGGTACTTTGAAAGGTTATAATGAGTTAACTTTCCCAAGCAACAAAAATATTTGTATTTCAACTGGAGTCTCCTAGGGGTATAACGTCTCAACCTGGAAAGCCAGTGTGAGACCTTTTGGGGAGCAAGTGGGACAGATGTCTCAATAAAGCTATTTTGTCACTGAAAAAATAACACCAAGTGAAAAAAAAAACCAGTTGCCTAGTTTCTTTACATAGTAGTTGGTCAATAAAGGTTTGGTCAATGAATAAAACACCTCAAAACTAAAAAAAAATAATAATAATGCTTCAGAACAAGTGCTGTTCTTAAAGAGAAAAGAGGGGGAAAAAAACTAAAAATAAATATAACTAGAAATATTTTCTTCCATGGGTTAAAATATGTGCTATTCAATAAAGAACAAGTTGCCACTTTTATGTAAGACTGACATTTTTAGGGATCCAGCAGCTGATCTGAGTATGGTATAATAAAGTAATACTATATTCACTATTAAAATAATAAAATAATCCAATTCTATATGTTTCGAAGTTTAAGCATTCTGTTAGATAAGTAGGATGCAGCACAATTATCTTGAAATCGAAAAGTCTGGATTTGAAAGATAGTCTGAATGGAAAAGTCTGGATTTGAAAGATAGTCTGAATGAAAAAGTTTGGATTGGAAGATAGTTTCAATTTTATTCCTCTTAGAGCAGAAAAGAATTGTGCAGATAACTTACACTAAAGACGGTTTGCAGGGGAAAAAAAGGGCATTATTGTATTGGCCAGGAAGCTACAATTTTACCTAATTTGCCAAAGTTTAATATTTCAGCACAGCTGGGCTCAAGGCAACAGCAGAAGAGCCAGCCTTGCACTGGGCTCCCTAAAAACCCTTGCTGAAAATGAAGTAACATTTTATCAAGCCAATGGCTATCAGCAGGGAACTCACAAAAACCCATTTTAATTGGAAAACTGAGTGTAAATTTGCAATGGGAATTCTGAGCTGAGTGCTAAAATTTGACAGTAGGGAACTTTATCACAAGCTTTGTAATTGAAGTCTTGGGTTGGTATATATGAATTATCTTCCTTATCCTTTAGAGATAAAAGAACTTGACAAAAATACAATTCCTAGGATGTGAGGGCGATCTGGCTGCGACATCTGTCATCCCATTGATCGCCAGGGTTGATTCGGCTGATCTGGCTGGCTAGGCGGGTGTCCCCTTCCTCCCCTCCCCACTCCATGTGCGTCCATCCCGAAGTTGTGCGCTCAATGGAAGAGGTGGAAGAGGACAACCTTCCCCGATAGAGGAGAGGACTCTTATTCAGTCAAGGGTATAGGAGTAGCTGCGCTCCCCAGCTAGAACCTCCAAACAAGTCTCAAAAATACAATTCCTAAATGTTATCAGCCATTAAACCAATACTGGAAAACTGTACATTTGGTAACTTAACATTTTCAGGTTTTACCAGCACCACAAAGACCTATGCCATGTAGTAATTTAAGATATTTCTGAAGCTTAGAACAGAACCAGAAACTCAAGCTGATGTGCAGAAGCCACAGTTGGTGTGTGAACCTACCTTGCTCACCTACTCTGCATAGCACTTGCCTCTCATTTTTCCTGTTACTCTTTATTCATCATCAAGAATGTCCTCATTTTCATAAAAATACCTTTTTTAAAAAGTGATTGGAAAATCTGAGTACATATAAAATGTGCAAGTAATTAAAAATCTTCCTGGAAGTTGGGTTTCTCATTTTGGGGTAAGGTATTAAACATTTTTATATGCATGGATTTGGGAACCCATGAAAAAGAATCGAGTGTCCACCTTATCCACTAATATAGACCAGCAGGAACTCTCACTGTTGAAGAAGGAAGGAGTGCTGTGGGAAACACGGAAAACTGTCACACCAATGAATCTTTTCCTTTATGTGTGTGACATTTTTATCTACCTGTCTAGAAAGAATGGTTTTTGATGTCTTCAACCTGCTTGATTGGTTTTAGTAACAATAGAGATTTGTGAGGACTACAGGACAATAGCATATTTATAAATATTAATTCTTTCTAGGGGAAGGAAATTTATAATAATAGTATAACCAAGTCTGCATATTTTTAATAAATCATAGGATATAAATAAAAGTAGAAATGTCATCAATAAATCAATAAAATTCAATGGGGGGCTTATGTTTTCAAATATGTTTTATTCAAATTAGATTCTGACCATTGCTAATTGAATATAAAAAATGGAAGCAAAACACACACACACAAATGGAAGCATTTTTATGTATAAAGTAATTTTAACTTTAAAGATAAAATACCTAGGGTGATATATAAATTCCATATAGGCTTTATGTGTATAAAAAATGTAATTTGTGGTAATACTAGAATTACAGAACAAAAAATAAGAACTACTATTCACATAATAAAATAGATTTTTTTTATTAACTTTAATGTGGTGACACCAATAAATCAGGGTACATATGTACAATGAAAACATCTCCAGATTATCTTATCATTCAATTGTGTTGCATACCCATCACCCAAAGTCAAATTGTCCTCTGTCACCTTCTATCTGGTTTTCCCTGTGCCCCTACCCTTCTACCTTTCCCACCCTCCCCTCCCTCCCCACTCTCTTGCCCATGTCTCATAGTCTCACTTTTATTTCCCACCTATGTATGAAATCATGCTGTTCTCAGTTTTGTTTTTCTGATTTACTTATTTCACTCCATATAATGTTATCAAGGTACAACCATTTTGTTGTAAATGATCCGATGTCATCATTTCTTATAGCCGAGTGGTATTCCATAGTATATATGTACCAAAGCTTTTTAATCCACTCGTCTTTTTAAACTTGGGCTGTTTCCAGATCTTCGCTATTGTGAACAATGCTGCCACGAACATGGGGGCGCATCTCTTCTTTTCGAACAGTGTTATGGAGTTCTTAGGGTATATTCCTAAAAGTGGGGTAGCCGGGTCAAAAGGCAGTTCGACTTTTAATTTTTTGAGGAATCTCCAAAATGTTTTCCACAGTGGCTGCACCAGTCTGCATTCCCACCAGCAGTGCAGAAGGGTTCCCTTTTCTCCACATCCTCGCCAGCACTTATTCTGTGTTGTTTTGCTGATGAGTGCCATTCTGACTGGTGTGAGGTGATACCTCTTTGTGGTTTTAATTTGCATTTCTCTAATAATTAGTGATGTTGAGCATTTTTTCATATGTCTTTAGGCCATCTGTATGTCTTCTTTGCAGAGATTTCTATTCATTTCTTTTGTCCATTTTTTGATTGGATTATTTGTCTTCCTGGTATTGAGTTTTATAAGTTCTTTATAAATTTTGGTTATTAACCCCTTATCAGACGTGTTGTGAAATATGTTCTCCCATTGTGTGGTTTGTCTTTTTATTCTGTTCTTACTGTCTTTAGCTGTGCAAAAGCTTTTTAGTTTGATATAGTCCCATTTTTTTATCTTGCCTTTTATTTCATTTGCCGGTGGAGATAAATCGGCAAATATATTGCTGCTACAGGTGTCTGAAAGCTTTCTGTCTATGTTTTCTACTAAGATGCTTATAGTTTCACGGCTTATGCTTAAGTCTTTTATCCATTTTAAATTTCTTTTTGTGAATGCTGTAAGTTGATGGTCTAGTTTCATTTTTTTTGCAGGTAGATGTCCAATTTTCCCAGCACCATTTGTTAAAGAGGCTGTCTTTACTCCATTGTATGTTCTTTCCTCCTTTGTCAAATATCAGTTGCCCATAAAGCTGTGGGTTTATTTCTGGGTTCTCTGTTCTGTTCCATTGATTAGTGTGTCTATTCTTATGCCAGTACCAAGCTGTCTTGAGTATAATGGCCTTGTAGTAGACCTTGATATCCGGAAGAGTGATACTTCCAGCTTTATTTTTTCTTTTTAGGATTGCTGAGGCTATTCGTGTTCTTTTTTGGTTCCATATAAATTTTTGAAATATGTTTTCAATATCTTTGAAGTATGTCATTGGTATTTTAATTGGTATTGCATTGAATTTATAAATTGCTTTGGGTAGTATAGACATTTTAATGATGTTTATTCTTCCTAGCCATGAGCACGGTATATGCTTCCACTTGTTTGAATCTTCCTTGATTTCTTTTATCAATGTTTTATAATTTTCCAAGTACAAGTCCTTAACCACCTTGGTTAAATTTACTCCTAGGTATTTTATTTTTTTGGCTGCAATAGTGAAGGGGATTGTTTCCTTAATTTCTTTTGCTGACAGTTCATTGTTTGTATACAGAAATGCCTCTGAATTCTGAGTATTAATTTTATATCCTGCCACCTTGCTGAATTCATTTATAAGGTCCAGTAGTTTTTTGACTGAGACTTTAGGGTTTTCTATATACAATATCATATCATCTGCAAATAGTGACAGTTTTACTTCTTCTTTTCCAATTTGGGTGCCTTTTATTTCTTCTTCTTGTCTGATTGCTAAAGCTAGGACTTCCAGAACTATGTTGAATAAGAGTGGTGAAAGTGGGCACCCCTGCCTGGTTCCTGATCTTAAGGGGATTGCTTTTAATTTTTGTCCATTTAGTATGATGTTTGCTGTGGGTTCATCGTAGATGGTCTTTATCATGTTAAGGAATGTTCCTTGTATTCCCACTTTACTGACAGTTTTGAGCATGAATGGGTGCTGGATTTTATCAAATGCCTTTTCTGCATCTATTGAAATTATCATGTGATTTTTGTCCTTCCTTTTGTTTATGTGATGAATCACATTAATTGATTTGCGAATATTGAACCAGCCTTGCCTCTCCAGAATAAGTCCCACTTGATCATGGTGTATGATTTTTTTCATATATTGCTGAATCCGGTTGGCTACTATTTTGTTGAGAATTTTAGCGTCTAAATTCATCAGGGATATAGGCCTATAATTTTCTTTCTTTGTGTTGTCTTTGCCCGGTTTTGGGATCAGAATTATGTCGCCTCATAAAAGGAGTTTGGAAGTCTTCCTTCCTCCTGAATTTTTTGAAATAGCTTGAGGAGGACAGGAGTTAGTTCTTCTTTGAATTTTGATAGAATTCACTTGTGAAGCCATAAGGCCCAGAACATTTCTTTTTTAAACTTATTTTATTTTTATTTTATTCATTTTACAGAGGAGACACAGAGTGAGAGAGAGAGTGAGAGAGAGAGAGAGAGAGAAAGAGAGAGGGAAAGGGGGGAGGAGCTGGAAGCATCAACTCCCATATGTGCCTTGACCAGACCAGTGCAGGGTTTTGAACTGGCGACCTCAGTGTTCCCAGGTCGACGCTTTATCCACTGCGCCACCACAGGTCAGGCCTAGGACGTTTCTTTTTTGGGAGTTTTTTGATAACTGTTTCGATCTCATTTGTTGTAATAGGTCTATTTAGGTGTTCTGATTCTTCCAGATTGATTTTTGGAACGTTATATGATTTAAGAAATTTGTCCATTTAATCTAGATTGTCTAATTTTTTGGCATAGAGTACTTCATAGTATTTTCTTACAATGCTTTGTATTTCTGTTGTGTCAGTTGTTATTTCTCCACTGTCCTTTTAAATTTTATTTATTTGAGACCTCTCCCTTTTTTTCTTGGTGAGTCTAGTTAAAGGTTCATCAATCCTGTTTACCTTTTCAAAGAACCAGCTTCTGGTTTCATTGATCCTCGGTATTGTTTCCTTCACCTCTATGTCATTTATTTCTGCTCTGATCTTTATTATTTCCTTCCTTCTACTTGTCCTGGGTTTTATTTGTTGTTGTTTTTCTAGTTCTTTTAGATGCAGGGTCAGGTTGCTTATTTGAGCTTTTTCTAGCTTCTTATGATATGCCTGTAGTTCAATGAACTTCCCTCTCAGTACTGCTTTTGCTATGTCCCATAAATTTTGAGTTGATGTATGCTCATTATCATTTGTTTCTAGACACTTTTTTATTTCTTCTTGATCTCATTGTTAATCCATTCATTATTTAATATCATGCTATTTAGTTTCCAAGTGTTTGAGTATTTTTCAGTTTTTCTTTTGTGGTTAATTTCTAGTTTCATGGCATTGTGATCAGAGAAAATGCTTGATCTGATTTCAATCTTCTTAAATTTATTGAGACCATTTTTGTGTCCTAACATGTGGTCTATCCTAGAAAACGTACAATGAGCACTTGAGAAGAATGTATATTCTACTGCTTAAGCGTAAAAAGTTCTGAAGATATCTATTAAATCAAGTTGATCTAGTGTCTCCTTTAAGTCTGCTGTTTCTTTATTGATTTTCTTTCTTGAGGATCTATCCAGTGTTGTTATTGGGGTATTGAAATCCCCTACTATGATAGTATTGCTGTTAATCTCACCCTTTATGTCCATCAAAGTCTGCTTTATGTATGTCAGGGCTCCTATATTTGGTGCGTAGATATTTATAATAGTTATATCTTCCTTTTTAATTGTTCCCTTTATCATTATGTAGTGTCCTTCTTTTTCTCTTACTACAGCCTTTCTTTTAAAGTCTATTTTGTCAGTTATAAGTACTGCTACCCCTGCTTTTTTTTCATTTCCATTTGCATGAAATATTTTTTTCCATCCTTTTACCTTTAGTCTATGTGCATCTTTTGTTTTAAGGTGTGTCTCTTGTAGACAGCATATGTATGGGTCCTGTTTCTTTATCCACGCAGCTACCCTATGTCTTTTGATTGGATCATTTAATCCATTTACATTTAAGGTTATTATTGATATGTAGTTGTTTATTGCCATCTTATTCTTTAAAGCTATATTCTTCTTTTGCTATATTCTTTCCTCCTTTGAACTGTTCCCAACAGGCCCCTTAGTATCTCTTGCAGAATTGGTTTGGTTTTAATGAATTCCTTGAGGCTTTCTTTTTCTGGAAAGCTCTTTATTTCTCCTTCAATTTTAAAAGTTAGCCTTGCTGGATAGAGTAGTCTTGGTTGTAGGTTCTTGTTCTGCATTACTTTGATTATATCTTGCCATTCCCTTCTGGCCTCAAGTGTTTCTGTTGGGAAGTCCAATGTCATCCTTATGGGGGCTTCTTTGTAGGTGATAGCCTTTTTTTCCCTAGCAGCTTTTAAAATTTTTTCTTTATCCATTAGCTTTGTTATTTAACTATGATGTGTCTTGGTGTAGATTTCTTTGGGTTTCTCTTTAATGGAGTTCTGTGTGCTTCTTGAACGTGTGGAATGTTTCTTAGCCTTAATTTAGGGAAGTTTTCTGCTATGATTTGATTGAACAAAGTTTCCATTTCCTGTCTTCTCTCCTCTTCTCCAGGCACCCCTATGATGCGAATGTTGTTTCTCTTCATGTTGTCACAGAACTCCCTTAGAGTTTCCTCACACTTTTTGAGTCTCTTTTCCTTTTTCTTCTCTGCTTCTGTGCCTTTGTTTATTGTGTCCTCTAACTCGCTGATTCGATCCTCAGCGTGATTCATCCTGCTTTTAATTCCTTCCATTGTGGTCTTCAGTTCTGATACTGTATTTGTCATTTCTGTCTGATTCTTTTTTATTATTTCAATTTCGTTTTTTATTCTTGTTATCTCTTTATTTAGGTGTTCATGATGACTATCTATTGTTGCTCTAATTTCTTTGAACATCCTAACTATCATTATTCTAAATTCTGCTTCTGGTAGTTTGGTTCTATCTGGTTCATTCAGGTCCTTCTCTGGGGGGGATATCTCTTGATTCATTTGGTTTGCATTCCTCTGCCTGCCCATTTTATCTGTGTATAGGCAAGTTGTGGGCTCTGGAGTCCAGTAGGTGTTGCCTTTGTGTTCTCTAGGTGTGGTATGACTGCAGGCCTGCCACTTCCTCTGCCGCTGCCTAGGGTGGTTGGGTATGGGCGTTGCCAGCGACAGCCTACTGCGGCTGTTGCTGTGATTTCCGCCTCTCCTCCTTGGGAGAGGCTGTCACTCAAGCCATAAGCCTTAGCACCAAGGGCAGAGGTGAGCATCTTTGCTCAGCTGCGGATCCAGCCCGTTTCCTCAAGGCTTACACCCAGCTCCCCCAGTCAGAGCCTGCTCGCCACAGTTTTGCGGGTTGGGCGGGGCTTTTGACGTGCTCTTAGCTGTGAGCCTTTGCCCATCCAGAATTTAGCCCCGCCCTCAATGCCAGGGCCTTCCTGCGCAGGGTTGCAAACTGCGGTTTATTGAGCCGGGCATGTTTGCTGGTGTGAGCTCAGCTGCTAGCTTCCGATCAATCCGGACTCTACCACGCCCCCACGTTAGGCACCAGCTCACGCACATAGGATTGCAAACCACCTGGGTGTCTCTGGGTGGGCGGACCTAGTAGCGTGAGCTCAGCTGCGAAAGCCAGCTTGTGCACACGTAGGATTGCAAACCACCGGCCGGACTGGGCTAGTAGCGTGAGCTCAGCCGCGAAAGCCAGCTCGCACACACGTAGGTTGGCAAAGCGCGGGGGTTTCTTTGTCCAGGTGGGGCTAGTAGCATGAACTCAGCCGCGAACTTCTGCTCGTCTCGGGATATACCCCATTCCCGTGTTAGGAGCCGCTTGCGCACAAAGTTGGCAAACCACGGTTTCTCTGTCCAGGCGGGGTTGGCAGCGTGAGCTCAGCCATGAGCCCCTTGCCCGTCCCTTGTCGTAGCCCCATTCCCGCAGTCAGGGCCGGCTTGCGCAGGGTCGCAGAGCCGATGTCTACCTGTATTTATTTCCACAAGTGGGGTCACAGGCGGGCCAGCAGCTGCCGGACCACTTTCGCGCGTCCCCTCCGCCCCTGCTGGGCTAGACCGAGCTCACATCGGTTGTGCTTCCGCCCACACCAACAGGACTGCGTTTCAGCGTCCTGCCCCCAACATCCCTTCAGCAACCATCAGAGAGATGGCAGTGTCTTAAGTCTCCACACTGTAGGCTTGGGAGCTCCCTCCCTCTAAGCAGCTCTGATCTAATTGCCGTGAGAGAGCTTGTTTGGCTAGTGTCCTGTCTCCCTTTGCTGGTATTGCTAGTTCCAGGGGAAATATTCATTTTCGATTAGGGAAATGACTTAGCCACGCCCAGGGGTCAGGGTGGCTGTCCCTCAGAGTGTCCTCGTGCCTTCAGTCCACTCTCTGTTCCCACTGCTCTGTTCCTCTTTTCTGTCCCTGTTCCCCAGAGCCCCGGGTGCGTGGTTGTGAGAGAGGGTTTCTGCGCTGTCCCTTTGAAAAGATTCTTGGGTCTGAGAAAACTATCTCTTTTTCACAAACAGTATCCTCACTTGCTTCACAGCTCAATACTGTCCATACGCCTCTTCTAGGCTCTGGGACTGCAAGCTGGGGCTTGGTTTCTGGGACCCAGGTCCCTCCCTCTCCGCCAAACTCTACTCCCACCACGCGGGTCTCTCCGGGCTACCGTTAGCTCTGGGGAGCTGGGCAGCCCTCTTTGCGTTTTCGCTATTCCTACCAGTCTCAATGTGGCTTCTGCAGTGTTCCTTGGTTGAAGAGTCCACTTAGTTTAGTTCAAAGTTGGTTTATCCAGATGTTGGTTCTTAAAATTGAGTTATAATTCACTTTGGTTCTGGGAGTTGGAAGTTGGTACGTCCGCCTACTCCATCGCCATCTTCTGTCCTCCAAAATAGATTTTTAATGTATAAAACATTCAATCTTGTAAAACGGGGGTTGGGAACCTGTTTGGCCCAGAGAGCCATGAACGCCAAATATTTTAAAATGTAATTCCGTGAGAGCCGTACAATATGTTTAATACTAAATACAAGTAAATGTGTGCATTTTATGTAAGACCAACACTTTTAAAGTACAATAAGTCTCTGAATTCTTTTTAATAACGTTGTTATACTGCTGCTAACCAATGATGAATAAAGTACTTCTTACCATTAATGGGAGTTCTGGTGCTGCATGATTTTGCTGATGGCTTTGTAGTCTGGTTGATACATGGTGAGGTTAAGCTTCATGCAGGCGTTGAGACTTCCATCCGTTAAACGTGATGTGAGAAAAACTGCTCATGTGCATATGTAGAGCCAAACATTGTCAATATAGCAATACTCACACGCTACAATGTGTGGATTGTGACGGGAAGCTTGTTTCAAGTTTTGAGAGTCAGCTGGTCTGCGGGTTGAAGTTTTTTCATTTCTCCCCACTGTGTTTGCTTGCCAACTCTGCTTGCTGTCATGCAAGTCTTTCCAAATATTTATTCAGTGACTTGAACTTATTCACCCACATGTCTGAGGCCTTCAGGTCAGCAGCTTGTAGCTCAAAATCTCTGACGAAGACACGACACCGGGGATGTAACTCGAGTTGGCGCTGTCCACTGCACACTCGTGTGGATGGTGATGAACTTAAAAAGACAAGTGCGCTCACAAAATTCTCCAAAGTGCACTTTGAATGACTGTAGGAGATTAGATGTGAAGCCCTCTAGCTTCTGGAGATCAAGATGTTGAGCAGGGTCACTTGCTGTGTATGCATCTTTAAACTCTCCCAGTTTTTCAAAGTGTAGTATATGACCTGTTTCAATGTCGGCGATGAGTTTTAGCTTGTTTTCAACAGCAAACACTGTTTGTTGAAGGAATAAGACTGTATTTCCAACACCTTGAATTTTCATATTGAGATGCTCAGATGGTCAGTCCACAAGATAGTAGAACTTCAGGAGCCACTCAGTGTTAGCCAACTCAGGGTGCTCGATGTTTTTCATTTCAAGAAAAGTCCAGATTTTGCTCAGACAAGCCATGAAACGGCTGAGCACCTTCTCTCTTGACAACCAAACCACAATGCTGTGCAGAAGCAGCCCAGGATAATTATTCCCAACTTCATCCAGCAGTGTTTTAAACTGGCGATCATTTAAAGTTCAGGCAACAATAAAGTTGACCACCCAAATGACCAGCGACATCACTTCACCAAGCTGCTCGCCACACATCTCAGTACAAAGCGCCTCCTGATGTAGGATGCAGTGAAAAGTTAGGATGGGTCTCTTTTCATATTCACAAAGAAGCACTATGAATCCTCTGTTTTTCCCCACCATGCACGAAGCACCATCAGTACACACTGAAATAAGTTTATCCATCGGTAGATTTTTTTTCTTTAGCGAACTCAGTGAAAGACTTGAATAAATCTTCCCCTCTTGTTGTCTCTTTCATAGGCAAAACAGCAAGACTTTCCTCACATAGTGTGTGTGTCACTGACAGCATACCTTGCAATCACGCTGAACTGTGATAAATGGCTTATGTCTGTTGACTCATCCAAAATGAGAGAAAAGAATGGTCCTGCATTTATGTGCTTCGCTTGTGTTGCCTCAATTTGATTTGCCATCATGATGGTATGATCGTGAACAGTTCTTGACAAAAGAGGCATGTCCTTTATTCATTTGATTATCTTGACTTTATCCAAAAAGTCATCAAAAAGTTCATTGGCAACATCAAGCATGAATGTTTTGGCATACTCCCCATCTGTGAATGGCTTTTCATTTCTCACTATTGCTAAAGCACCAGCAAAGGTAGCCAAATTTCAGTCATCTTGTTGGGTCCAAACACAAAGTTGCTGCTGACTAGCTTGCACTCTGCACAGTAGCTCTTGACATTCTTTCTTCCTGCTCTCCCCCACTGGATATTTTGATGCAAATGTAGTATGGTGTGTGTCGAAGTGCCACTTTATATTTGACCGTTTCATTGATGCAATTTTATCATTGCATACTAGACACATGGCAGAACCTGCTCTCTCCACAAAGGCAAATTCCTCTGTTCATTCCTGCTGAAAAGTACGATACTCTCATTTTTTTTCTTTTAGCCATCTTCTTTGTCAAAAGGGTTTCTGCAATTAGCTAGCTGACTACTTGATTAAAAAAGAGGAAACTTTACTTCCTGACCTCACAATGACCTATGTACATTATGCATTATCCAATAAAAATGTGGTGGTGTCCCAGAGGACAGCTGTGATTGCCTCCAGTCACCCGCAACCATGAACATGAGCGGTAGGAAATGAATGGATTGTAATACATGAGAATGTTTTATATTTTTAACGTTATTATTTTTTTATTAAAGATTTGTCTGCGAGCCAGATGCAGCCATCAAAAGAGCCACATCTGGCTCGCGAGCCATAGGTTCCCGACCCCTGTTCTAAATCTCTTCTCCCAGAAGTCTGTCTAAAAGATTATAATGAACCAAAAACAGATATGGGGACTGTTTATCCTGAATCTATAGAATGGCCACAATCATGACCACAATCCCATTCCACAAATTGCAAGATTTCCTGCTAAAGGTGAATCAATGGGAGAATGCCAACTTCAAGGCATACCTTCCCTAATTGTGGCTTTATATTTATGGGGGAGAAATTGAAAAAAATTTTTGAAGGCCCTACTAATACTCAACATGAAAGAGCTAAGGTTGGAAGTAGGTCACAACAAAGACAAGTAGCAATCAGTGTGTATGGCCAGGACTACAGACATAAAAGAGAGATGGTGACCGTTATTTTTTGTTTTCAGTGAATTCAGCTTTCTAGCCAGAGAAATGGTGACCTAGAGATAATACTAATCTTGACGACAGATATTAAAAAATAATTTTGTAGCTACTGAATAAAGTCAATCTAACAAAAAAAACTGAGCACCCAGTCTACATATTTAATAAACAATGGCCCAGCCCTGGCCAAGTGGCTCAGTGAATAGAACATCCTCCCAGTGCACCAAGGTTATGGGTTCCATCCTGGGTCAGGGCACCTAGGAGAAGCAACCAAGGAGTACAGAACTAAATGAAACAACTAAGTGGAACAACAAATTGATGCTTCCCTCTGTCTCTCTCTCTCAAACTAATGGGAAAAAATAAAAAATAAAGTGCACTTGAACCATTGGTTTTTATATTAAATTGGCCTTCTTGCACTGTCTCCTGCCTAATTCCAGATTTTGCAACACCAGGAAGAACTCCAATTGTTTCAACACATTCAAGATTGGGAAATGTATGTGGAGAGGTAATATACCCAAACATGCCACATTTCTCTCCTCAGCTTCTCTTCCCCACCCTTTCATTTCATAGATCCCAAACTGTAAGCAGATAAATAACTAAATAAAAAATAGCAAATAGCAAGCCCTTAATGCAAAGCTAAGTTTCAACAAATAGACAAAGAAAAAGGAAGGATTGCCAAAGATTTTTTCGTTCACGATATTCTTGGCAAGTAGCAGAAACAAACAAGCATGACTAGCATGACTTCTTTCAAAGATGAGTAAGTGGAAAAAACATATGCAAAAAATTCTGCAAAATAAGATCAAAGAAAAGAACTGTAACCAATAAAAGGCAGTTGAAGAATAAATGGTGGAACAAGACTTAATCAGGAAAGAGCAGAAAATTTAAGCAAGAATCACTTCCTACATAGGATAGAAGAAAGCAAAGAAGAAATAAGAACTATAAGAAGAGGTAGCAAAGCAATAGGAGCAACTGAGCTGAAAACAGTAAAAAATAAAACAAAAGCAAACAAAACTTTGCAGAACTTGGAACTACCTAAGAAGCCTGGAGATGAGAATTTAGATGGCAAAATTTTATTTTTAGTTTCAGTTTATTTTTAATTTACTGTGTTAACATGGTTTCAAGTGCCCCACTCAATATAGCACACTCTACAACCTGCAATGTGCCCCCCTTGTGCCCCATGCAAAGTCTCTTTCTATGCCCATTCTCCCCCTTCTCCCCCCTCCCCCTATCTCCACCTCCCCTTTCCCTCTGGCTATTGCTACCCTTTCATCTGTATATATGTTTTAGGTATATGAGATTTTAGCCAATGCCTCGACCTCCTTTGATCCTGTCCTCTCTTCATGCTTCCCTCTGACAGCTGTCCATCTGTTTGTTTCCTGTGACCCTGACTCTGTTTCTGTTTTGTTCCTCAGTTTATCATGTTCATTAGACTCCAGATATAAGTGAGATTATATGGTATTTGTCTTTCTTTGCCTGGTTTATTTCACTTCGCATAATAATCTCCAGGTCCATCTATATCAGTGGTTCTTAACCTTTTTGAGGTACTGAACCCACCAGTTTCATATGCGCATTCACCGAACCCTTCTTTAGTGATAAATAAAATATCATTTTTTTCCAAATTCAAGACATGGGTATATGTTTTTTTACTGGTGCACAAAATGAGCCATGCATGAACATCACCTTGCTCAAAGAACAAAACCAACAAAGCGTATGAACTCACAACAAATTACAGTATTACTTTATTCTGGCCTCCGCGGCAGAGGCTTCTCTGAACCCCTGAGACTGACTCATCAAACCCCTAGGGTTCGGTAGAACCCAGGTTAAGAACCACTGATCTATACTGTCACAAAAGGTAAAATTTCCCTTTTTTTTAAGGTGAGAGGAGGGTAGACAGTGAAGCAGACTCCTGCATGACTCCAACTGGGATCCACCAGGCAATCCCTGTCTGAGGCCAATACTTGAATACTGAGACATTTTTAGTGCCTGAGGCCAATGCTTGGACCAACCCAACCACTGGCTGCAGGAGAGGAAGAGGGAGAGAAGGGGGAAAGGGAAAGGTAGAGAAGCATGTGGTCCCTTCTCATGTGTGACCTGACCAGGAATCAAATCCGGGATGTCCATATGCCGAGCCAACACTCCATCCACTGAGCCACCAGCAAGGGCCAGCTTTCCTTCTTTTTTATGGCTGTCTCCTAGTCCATTACATAAATGTACCACAGCTTTTTTGTCCACTTGTCCACTGATAGACACTTGAGCTGTTTCAGATCTTGGCTATTGCAAACTACATTGCAGTGATCAGAGGGTGTCTATCTTCTTTTGAATTTGTGTTTTAGGATTTTTAGGATATATTTCTAGAAGTGGGATAGCTGGGTCAAAAGGCAGTTCCATTTTTAATATTTTTAGAAAATGCTATACTGTTTTCCACAGTGGCTGCTTGAATCTCCATTCCCACCAGCAGTGCAGGAGGGTTCCCTTTTCTCCACACTCTCAACAGCACTTGTTTATTGATTTGTTAATGAAAGCCATTCTGGCAGGTGTGAGGTAATAAGTCATTGTGGTTTTAATTTGCATTTCTCTAATGATTAGTGACATAAAGCATTTTTTCATATGCCTATTGGCCACCTGTATGACCTCTTTGGAGAAGTGTCTATTCAGGTCTTTACGCATTTTTTAATTGGATTGTTTACCTTCCTGGTGTTGAGTTTTAGAAGTTCTTTATAAATTTTGGTTATTAACCCCATATCCATTTTGAGATTATTGTTATGAATGGCATAATTTGATGGTCTAGTTTCATTTTTTTGCATGTACCTGTCCAATTTTCCCAACATCATTTATTAAAGAGATTGTCTTTACTCTATTGTTTATACTTGCCTCCTTTGTCAAATAGTAATTGACCATAAAGGTGTGGGTTTATTTCTGGGTTCTCTGTTCTGTTCCATTGATCTGTATATGCCTTTTCTTATGCCAGTACCAAGCTGTTTTGATTATAGTGGCCCCGTAGTATAGCTTGATATCAGGACAAGATTGCTGAGGCTTGAATAAGTTCTTTCTTGTTTCCATATAAATTTTTGGAATATTTTTTCTACATCTGTGAAGTATGCCATTGGTATTTTAATATGAATTGCATTGAATCTATAGGTTGCTTTGGGTAGTGTGGATATTTTAATGATGTTTATTCTTCCTGTCCATGAACACAGAACATGCTTCCTCTTGTTTTTATTTCCCTTGATTTTTTTTCAATGTCTTATAATTTTCCAAGTCCAAGTTTTTTTACCTCCTTGGTTAAATTTATTCCTAGGTACTTACTTTTTCTTTTGCAACAGTAAATGGGATTGTTTCCTTAATTTTTCTGACAGTTCATTATTGGTGTATAAAATGCCACTGATTTCTGAATATTAATTTTATATTCTGACACCTAGTCAAATTCATTTATCAGGTCTAGAATATTTTTGGTAGAGACTTTAGGGTTTTCTATGTACAGTATCATGTCATCAGCAAATAATAGCAGTTTTACTATTTCCTTTCCAATTTGGATGCCTTTTATTTCTTTTTCTTGTCTGATTGCTATGGCTAGGACTTCCAGAGCTATGTTAAATAAGAGTGGTGAAAGTGGGCACCGCTGCCTTGCTCTTAATCCTAAGGGGATTGCTTTTAATTTTTGCCCATTGAGTATGATGTTGGCTGTGGGTTTGTCACACATGGCCTTTACTATGTTGAGGTATGTTTCCTGTATTCCCACTTTGCTGAGAGTTTTATCATAAATGGAGTTTATCATAAATGTTTTCTCTGCATCTATTGATATGATCATGTGGTTTTCATCCTTCATTTGATTTACTAATGTTGTACAAGCATGGCCTCCATGAAATAAATCCCTCTTGATCCTGATGTATGATCTTTTTAATGTATTGCTGGATCCAGTTTGCTAATATTTTGTTGAGAATTTTTGCATCTATGTTCATCACAGATATTAGCCTATAGTTTTCTTTCTCTGTGGTGTCTTCACCTGGTTTTGAAATTAGGATAATGCATGTTTCATAAAATGAGCTTGGAAGTTTTCCATTCCTCTTGAATTTTTTTAAATAACTTGAGAAAAATAGGTGTTAGTTCTTTGATTGTTTGGTAAAATTCACCTGTGAAGCCATTCAGTTCAGGACTTTTGTTTGCTGGGAGTTTTTTTATAACTGTTTCACTTTCATTTGTTGTAATCTGTTCAGGTTTTCTGATTCTTCCAGATTCAGTTTTGGGAGATTGTCTGTTTCTAGGACTTCATCCATTTCACCCAGGTGCTCCAATTTTTTGGCATATAGATCTTCATAGTATTTTCTTACAATCCTTTATACTTCTGTGATGTCAGTTATTAATTCTCCTCTCTCATTTCTGATTTTTTTTTTAAATTTGGGTCCTCTCTCTTATTTTCTTAATGAGTCCTGTTAAAGATTTATCAACGTTATTTACATTTTCAAAGAACCAGCTCTTGATATTTTGTATTGATATTTTGTATTGATATTTTCATTGATATTTTGTATTGTTTCTTTAGTCACTGTGTCATTTATTTCTGCTCTGATCTTTATTATTTCTGTCCTTCTACTTCATCTAGGCTTTGGGTTTTGTTCTTTTACTAGTGTTTCAGATTCAGGGTTAGACTGTTATTGTAGGTTTTTCTTGTTTCTTTTTTTTTATTTTATTATTATTAATTCTAATGAGGTGACACCAATAAATCAGAAAACAGCTTGAGGAGGATAGGAGTTAGTTCTTCTTTGAATTTTTGATAGAATTCACTTGTGAAGCCATCAGGCCCAGGACTTTTCTTTTTGGGGAGTCTTTTGATAACTGTTTCGATCTCATTTGTTGTAATTGGTTTGTTTAGGTGTTCTGATTCTTCCAGATTGATTTTTGGAAGGTTATATGATTCAAGAAATTTGTCCATTTCACCAAGATTGTCTAATTTTTTTGACATATAGTTCTTCATAGTATTTTCTTACAATGCTTTGTATTTCTGTTGTGTCAGTTGTTATTTCTCCACTGTCCTTTCTAATTTTATTTATCTGAGTCCTCTCTCTTTTTTTCTTAGTGAGTCTAGTTAAAGGTTCATCAATCTTGTTTACCTTTTCAAAGAACCAGCTTCTGGTTTCATCGATCCTCTGTATTGTTTCCTTCGCCTCTATGTCATTTATTTCTGCTCTGATCTTTATTATTTCCTTCCTTCTACTTGTCCTGGGTTTTATTTCTTGTTGTTTTTCTAGTTCTTTTAGATGCAGGGTCAGGTTGCTTATTTGAGCTTTTTCTAGCTTCTTATGATATGCCTGTAGTGCAATAAACTTCCCTCTCAGAACTGCTTTTGCTGTGTCCCATAAATTTTGAGTTGATGTATGCTCATTATCATTTGTTTCTAGACACTTTTTTATTTCTTCTTTGATCTCATTGTTAATCCATTCATTATTTAATATCATGCTATTTAGTTTCCAAGTGTTTGAGTATTTTTCAGTTTTTCTTTTGTGGTTAATTTCTAGTTTCATGGCATTGTAATCAGAGAAAACGCTTGATATGATTTCAATCTTCTTAAATTTACTGAGACCATTTTTGTATCCTAACATGTGGTCTATCCTAGAAAACGTACCATGAGCGCTTGAGAAGAATGTATATTCTACTGCTTTAGGGCGAAAAGTTCTGAAGATATCTATTAAATCAAGTTGATCTAGTGTCTCCTTTAAGTCTGCTGTTTCTTTATTAATTTTCTTTATTGAGGATCTATCCAGTGTTGTTAGAGGGGTATTGAAATCCCCTACTATGATAGTATTGCTGTTAATCTCACCCTTTATATCCATCAAAGTCTGCTTTATGTATGTTGGGGCTACTATATTTGGTGCATAGATATTTATAATAGTTATATCTTCCTGTTCAATTGTTCCCTTTATCATTATGTAGTGTCCTTCTTTATCTCTTACTACAGCCTTTGTTTGAAGTCCATTTTGTCAGATATAAGTATTGCTACCTCTGTTTTTTTTTCATTTTCATTTGCATGAAATATTTTTTTCCATCCTTTTACCTTCAGTCTATGTGCATCTTTTGTTTTAAGGTGTGTCTCTTGTAGACAGCATATGTATGGGTCCTGTTTCTTTATCCATGCAGGTACCCTATGTCTTTTGATTGGATCATTTAATCCATTTACATTTAAGGTTATTATTGATATGTAGTTGTTTATTGCCATCTTATTTTTAAAGCTGTAATCTTCTTTTGCTCTATTCTTTCCTCCCTTTAAACTGTTCACAAGAGGCCCCTTAGTATCTCTTGCAGAATTGGTTTGGTTTTTATGAATTCCTTCAGGCTTTCTTTTTCTGGGAAACTCTTTATTTCTTCTTCAATTTTAAACATTAGCCTTGCTGGATAAAGTAGTCTTGGTTGTAGGTTCTTGTTCTGCATTACTTTGATTATATCTTGCCATTCCCTTCTGGCCTCAAGTGTTTCTGTTGAGAAGTCCAATGTCATCCTTATGGGGGCTTCTTTGTAGGTGATAGCCTTTTTTTCTCTAGCAGCTTTAAAATTTTTTTCTTTATCCATTAGCTTTGGTATTTTAACTATGATGTGTCTTGGTGTAGATTTCTTTGGGTTTCTCTTTAATGGAGTTCTGTGTGCTTCTTTTTTTTTTTTTTTTTTATATATTTTATTATTATTAATTCTAATGAGGTGACATCAATAAATCAGGGTACATATGTACAATGAAAACATCTCCAGGTTATCTTATCATTCAATTGTGTTGCATACCCATCACCAAAAGTCAAATTGTCCTCTGTCACCTTCAATCTGGTTTTCCCTGCGTCCCTCCCCTCCTCCCTATCCCATTCTTCCCTCCCTCCCCCCATCCCATAACCACCACTCTCTTGTCCATGTCTCATACCCTCACTTTCATGTCCCACCTATGTATGTAATCGTGCTGTTCTCAGTTTTTCTTTTTTTCTGATTTACTTATTTCACTCCGTATAATGTTATCAAGGTACATCCATTTTGTTATAAATGATCCGATGTCATCGTTTCTTATGGCTGAGTAGTATTCCATAGTATATATGTACCATAGCTTTTTAATCCACTCGTCTTCTGACGGACACTTGGGCTGTTTCCAGATCTTCGCTATTGTGAACAATGCTGCCACGAACATGGGGGCGCATTTCTTCTTTTCGAACAGTGCTATGGTGTTCTTAGGGTATATTCCTAAAAGTGGGATAGCTGGGTCAAAAGGCAGTTCGATTTTTAATTTTCTGAGGAATCTCCAAACTGTTTTCCACAGTAGCTGCACCAGTCTGCATTCCCACCAGCAGTGCAGAAGGGTTCCCTTTTCTCCACATCCTCGCCAGCACTTATTCTGTGTTGTTTTGCTGATAAATGCCATTCTGACTGGTGTGAGGTGATATCTCATTGTGGTTTTAATTTGCATTTCTCTAATGATTAGTGATGTTGAGCATTTTTTCATATGCCTATTGGCCATCTGTATGTCCTCTTTGGAGAAATTTCTATTCATTTCTTTTGCCCATTTTTTGATTGGGTTGTTTGTCTTCCTGGTGTTGAGTTTTATAAGTTCTTTATAAATTTTAGTTATTAACCCCTTATCAGATGTGCTGTCGAATATGTTCTCCCATTGTGTGGTTTGTCTTTTTATTCTGTTCCTATTGTCTTTAGCTGTGCAAAAACTTTTTAGTTTGATATAGTCCCATTTGTTTATCTTGCCTTTTATTTCAGTTGCCCATGAAGATAAATCGGCAAATATACCGCTGCTACAGATGTCGGAGAGCTTGCTGCCTATGTTTTCTTCTAAGATGTTTATGGTTTCACGGCTTACATTTAAGTCTTTTATCCATTTTGAGTTTGTTTTTGTGAATGGTGTAAGTTGATGGTCTAGTTTCATTTTTTTGCAGGTAGATGTCCAATTTTCCCAACACCATTTGTTAAAGAGGCTGTCTTTACTCCATTGTATGTTCTTTCCTCCTTTGTCAAATATCAGTTGTCCATAAAGCTGTGGGTTTATTTCTGGGTTCTCTGTTCTGTTCCATTGATCTATGAGCCTGTTCTTATGCCAGTACCAGGCTGTCTTGAGTATAATGGCCTTGTAGTAAACCTTGATATCAGGAAGAGTGAAACCTCCTGCTTTATTTTTTCTTTTTAAGATTGCTGAGGCTATTCGTGTTCTTTTTTGGTTCCATATAAATTTTTGGAATATGTGTTCTATATCTTTGAAGTATGTCATTGGTATTTTAATTGGTATTGCATTGAATTTATAAATTGCTTTGGGTAATATAGACATTTTAATGATGTTTATTCTTCCTAGCCATGAGCACGGTATGTGCTTCCACTTGTTTGTATCTTCCTTGATTTCTTTTATCAATGTTCTATAATTTTCTGAGTACAAGTCCTTAACCTCCTTGGTTAAATTTACTCCTAGGTACTTTATTTTTTTGGCTGCAATAGTGAAGGGGATTGTTTCCTTAATTTCTTTTGCTGATATTTCATTGTTGGTGTATAGAAATGCCTCTGATTTCTGAGTATTAATTTTATATCCTGCCACCTTGCTGAATTCATTTATCAGGTCCAGTAGTTTTTTGACTGAGACTTTAGGGTTTTCAATATACAATATCATATCATCTGCAAATAATGACAGTTTTACTTCTTCTTTTCCAATTTGTATGCCTTTTATTTCTTCTTCTTGTCTGATTGCTGTAGCTAGGACTTCCAGAACTATGTTGAATAAGAGTGGTGAAAGTGGGCAACCCTGCCTGGTTCCTGATCTTAAGGGGATTGCTTTTAATCTTTGTCCATTTAGTATGATGTTTGCTGTCGGTTTATCATAGATGGCCTTTATCATGTTAAGGAATGATCCCTGTATTCCCACTTTACTGAGAGTTTTGAGCATGAATGGGTGCTGGATTTTATCAAATGCCTTTTCTGCATCTATTGAAATTATCATGTGATTTTTGTCCTTCCTTTTGTTTATGTGGTGAATCACATTGATTGATTTGCGAATATTGAACCAGCCTTGCCTCTCCAGAATAAATCCCACTTGATCGTGGTGTATGATTTTTTTCATATATTGCTGGATCCGGTTGGCTAATATTTTGTTGAGAATTTTAGCGTCTAAATTCATCAGGGATATAGGCCTATAATTTTCTTTCTTTGTGTTGTCTTTGCCCGGTTTTGGAATCAGAATTATGCTCGCCTCATAAAAGGAGTTTGGAATTCTTCCTTCCTCTTGAATTTTTTGAAATAGCTTGAGGAGAATAGGAGTTAGTTCTTCTTTGAATTTTTGATAGAATTAACTTGTGAAGCCATCAGGCCCAGGACTTTTCTTTTTTGGGAGTTTTTTGATAACTGTTTCGATCTCATTTGCTGTAATTGGTCTGTTTAGGTGTTCTGATTCTTCCAGATTGATTTTTGGAAGGTTATATGATTCAAGAAATTTGTCCATTTCACCAAGATTGTCTAATTTTTTGGCATATAGTTCTTCATAGTATTTTCTTACAATGCTTTGTATTTCTGTTGTGTCAGTTGTTATTTCTCCACTGTCCTTTCTAATTTTATTTATTTGAGTCCTCTCTCTTTTTTTCTTGGTGAGTCTAGTTAAAGGTTCATCAATCTTGTTTACCTTTTCAAAGAACCAGCTTCTTGTTTCATTGATCCTCTGTATTGTTTCCTTAGCCTCTATGTCATTTATTTCTGCTCTGACCTTTATTATTTCCTTTCTTCTACTTGTCTTGGGTTTTATTTGTTGTTGTTTTTCTAGTTCTTTTAGATGCAGGGTCAAGTTGCTTATTTGAGCTTTTTCTAGCTTCTTATGATATGCCTGTAGTGCAATAAACTTCCCTCTCAGAACTGCTTTTGCTGTGTCCCATAAATTTTGAGTTGATGTATGCTGATTATCATTTGTTTCTAGAAACTTTTTTATTTCTTCTTTGATCTCATTGTTAATCCATTCATTATTTAATAACAAGCTATTTAGTTTCCAAGTGTTTGAGTATTTTTCAGTTTTTCTTTTGTGGTTAATTTCTAGTTTCATGGCATTGTAATCAGAGAAAATGCTTGATATGATTTCAATCTTCTTAAATTTATTGAGACCATTTTTGTGTCCTAACATGTGGTCTATCCTAGAAAACATACCATGAGCGCTTGAGAAGAATGTATATTCTACTGCTTTAGGGTGAAAAGTTCTGAAGATATCTATTAAATCAAGTTGATCTAGTGTCTCCTTTAAGTCTGCTGTTTCTTTATTAATTTTCTTTCTTGAGGATCTATCCAGTGTTGTTAGAGGGGTATTGAAATCCCCTACTATGATAGTATTGCTGTTAATCTCGCCCTTTATATCCATCAAAGTCTGCTTTATGTATGTCGGGGCTCCTATATTTGGTGCATAGATATTTACAATAGTTATATCTTCCTGTTGAATTGTTCCCTTTATCATTATGTAGTGTCCTCTTTTATCTCTTACTACAGCCTTTGTTTTAAAGTCCATTTTGTCTGATATAAGTATTGCTACCCCTGCTTTTTTTTCATTTCCATTTGCATGAAATATTTTTTTCCATCCTTTTACCTTCAGTCTATGAACATCTTTTATTTTAAGGTGTGTCTCTTGTAGACAGCATATGTATGGGTCCTGTTTCTTTATCCATGCAGGTACCCTATGTCTTTTGATTGGATCATTTAATCCATTTACATTTAAGGTTATTATTGATATGTAGTTGTTTATTGCCATTTTATTCTTTGAAGCTGTATTCTTCTTTTGCTCTATTCTTTCCTCTCTTTAAACTGTTCACAACATGCCCCTTAGTATCTCTTGCAGAATTGGTTTGGTTTTTATGAATTCCTTGAGGCTTTCTTTTTCTGGGAAGCTCTTTATTTCTCCTTCAATTTTAAACGTTAGCCTTGCTGGATAAAGTAGTCTTGGTTGTAGGTTCTTGTTCTGCATTACTTTGATTATTTCTTGCCATTCCCTTCTGGCCTCAAGTGTTTCTGTTGAGAAGTCCGATGTCATCCTTATGGGGGCTCCTTTGTAGGTGATAGTCTTTTTTTCTCTAGCAGCTTTTAAAATTTTTTCTTTATCCATTAGCTTTGGTATTTTAACTATGATGTGTCTTGGTGTAGATTTTTTTGGGTTTCTCCTTAATGGAGTTCTGTGTGCTTCTTGAATGTGTGGAGTGTTTCCCAGCCTTAATTTAGGGAAGTTTTCTGCTATGATTTGATTGAACAAAGTTTCCATTTCCTGTCCTCTCTCCTCTTCTTCAGGCACCCCTATGGTGCGAATGTTGTTTCTCTTCATGTTGTCCAGAGCTCCCTTAGAGTTTCTTCACATTTTTTGAGTCTCTTTTCCTTTTTCTTCTCTGCTTCTGTGCCTTTGTTTATTTTGTCCTCTAACTCGCTGATTCGATCCTCAGCGTGATTCATCCTGCTTTTAATTCCTTCCACTGTGGTCTTCAGTTCTGATACTGTATTTGTCATTTCTGTCTGATTCTTTTTTATTATTTCAATTTTGTTTTTTATTCTTGTTATCTCTTTATTTAGGTGTTCATAATGACTATCCATTGTTGCTCTAATTCCTTTGAACATCCTAACTATTATTATTCTAAATTCTGCTTCTGGTAATTTGGTTATATCTGGTTCATTCAGGTCCTTCTCTGGGGATTTCTCTTGATTCATTTGGTTTGCATTCCTCTGCCTGCCCATTATGTGTATAAGCAAGTTGTGGGCACTGGAGCCCGGTAGGTGTTGCCTTTGTGTTCTCTAGGTGTGGTCTGTCTGCAGGCCTGCCACCCCCTCTGCCGCTGCCTAGGTTGGTTGGGTATGGGCATTGCCAGTGCCGGCCCACTGTGGCTTTTGCTGTAATTTCTGACTCTCTTCCGCGGGTGGGGCTGTCACTCAAGCCACAAGCCTCAGCACCAAGAGTAGAGGTGAGCACCTTTGCTCAGCTGTGGACCCAGCCTGTTTCTGGACTTCTGCCCAGAACCCGCAGTCAGAGCCTGCTCGACAGTTTCACGGGTTTGGCGGGGTTTTTGACGTGCTCTCAGCTGTGAGCCTTTGCCCATCCGAAGCTTTAACCCTGCTCTCAAGGCCCGGGCCCTTCTGCGCAGGTCGCAAACCCAGGTTTATTGAGCTGGGTATGTGTGCTGGCTTCCGCTCAGTTGCATACTTCCGCTTGTCCCGGATCTACCTCGTTCCCGCACTTGGAGCCCGCTCGCGCACGTATAATGGCAAACCGTGGTGTCTCCGGCCAGGCGGGGCTGGTAGCGTGAGGTCAGCCGAGAGCCCCCGCCCGTCCCTGGTCCTAGCCCCGTCCCCACTGTCAGGGCCGGCTTGCGCAGGGTCGCAGAGCAGATTTCTGCCCGTTCTTGGCCTCCCGCTTTGTCTCCGTAGGTGGCATAACAGGCGGGCCTGCAGCTTCCGGAGCGCTTTCGCGCGTCCCCTCCGACCGTGCTTGGCTAATCCTAGCTCACACCGGCTTGGCCTCTGCCCACGCCGACAGAATCGCGTTTCAGCGTCCTGCTGCCCAAACCCTTCAGCAACCCTCAGCAGAGTAGAAAGGGACCTAATGCTCCACACTCTAGGCCTGGGAGCTCCCTCACTTGTTTCACAGCTCAAAACTGTTCAAACGCCTCTTCTAGGCTCTGGGACTGCAGGCTGGGGCTTGGTTCCTGGGACCCAGGTCTCTCCCTCTCCGCCAAACTTTCCTCCCGCCACGCGGGTCTCTCCGGGCTGCCATTTGCTCCGGGGAGCTGGGCAGCCCTCTTTGCATTTTCGCTATTCCTACCAGTCTCAATGTGGCTTCTTCTGTGTTCCTTGGTTGAAGAGTCCACTTAGTTTAGTTCAAAGTTGGTTTATCCAGATGATGGTTCTTAAAATTGAGTTATAATCCACTTTGGTTCTGGGAGTTGGAAATTGGTATGTCCGCCTACTCTGTCACTATCTTGCTTCCCCTCTTTTTTCTTGATGTATGCGTGTAATGATATGAACTTCCATCTCAGGACTGCCTTCTCTGTGTCCCATAGATTTTTGTTTATTAGTTTCAAGGAAATTTTTTATTTCTCTTTTGATCTTATTGTAAGCCATTTGTTATTTAGTAACATGCTACATAGCCTCCAAGTCTGAATATTTTTCAGTTTTTCTACTGTAGTTGATTTCTTGTTTTATGTCATTGTGGTCAGAGAAGATGCTTGATATAATTTCAATTTTCTTAAATTTACTGAGACTTGTTTTGCATCCTAACATGTGGTCTTTCCTTATAAAATGTACCATGAGCACTTGAAAAGAACGAATATTCTGCTGCTTTGAAGTGAAATGTTCTGAAGATATCCATTAAATTCAGTTGATCTAGTGTTCACTTAAGGTTGCTGTTTCTTTGTTAATTTTCTGTCTGGAGGATCTATCCATTGATATCATGGGGTGTTAAAATCCCCTACTATTACTGTATTGCTATGAATCTCTCCATTTATGTCCATCAAAATCTGCTTTTTATATATTTAGGTGCTCCTATATTGGTTGCATAAATATTTACAATGATTATAGCCTCTTGTTAGACTGTTCCCTTTATTATTATGTAGTGGCTATTTTTTTGTTCCTTACTATAGCCTTTGTTTTAAAGACTGTTTGTTAAATATGAGTATTGCTATCCTAGCTTTTTCTTCTTATTCATTTGCATGAAATACTTTTTCTATCCTTTAATGTTCAGTCTATGTGTATCTTTTGTTCTGTGGTAGATCTCTTGTAGACAGCATGTACAGGTATTGATTGACTTATGACCTATGCAACTTACAACCATTCGACTTTACAACCACAATTGCTAGCCACGACTGCTCTGCTTCTGGCAATGCAAGTGTTGCCCAGCTGGGCGTACAACAGTGTGGACCAGCTTCCGGCAGCACTACCATCTCCATGTGCACCATTTCAACTGTACAGCACTTTGTGTTTTGTGTCTTGGATATTTTTTATCAAACCCCTCCCAAGATGTCTACCAAGAGGAAATTGTCTTTGCCTACTTAACTTACGACCAAATCGTGTCAGGATTGGTCTGTCGGAACCAATCGTGGTCATAAGTCAAGCACTAGCTGTATATAGGTCATGTTTTCTTATCTATTCAGCTACCCTATGTCTTTTGATTGGGGCATTTAATTCTTTTACATTTAAGATTATTATTGATATGTATTTATTTATTGCCATTTTATTCTTTAAACCTATACTCCTCTTTCTCTTGATTTCTTTTTTCCTTCCTTCTTCTTACAGCAAGCCCCTTAATATTTCTTGTAGTACTGGTTTGGTGGTAATGAACTCATTAATCCTTTTTTTTTTTTTTTTTTTTTTCGGTCTGGGAAGCTCTTTATTCCTCCTTCAACTTTAAATAATGCCTTTGCTGCATATGGTAGTCTTGGTTGTAGGTTCTTGTTCTGCATTATTTTGATATTTCATGCCAATCCCTTCTGGCCTGAAGTGTTTCTGTTGAGAAGTCAGATGTCAGCCTTACAGGAGCTTCTCTGTAGCTAATTAATTGTTTTTCTCCTACTGCTTTAAAGATTCTTTATTTGTCTCATCTTTGGCATTTTAATTATGATGTGTTTGGTGTGGGCCTTTTTGTGTTCATCTTTAATGGTACTCTGTTCTTCTTGAACTTTTGTGACTTTTCTTACACCAGGTTTGGGAAGTTTACAGCTATGATGTCTTCAGAAAGGTTCTCTATCCTTTGTTCATTCTCTTCTCCTTCAGGAACCCCTACGATGAGGATGTTGTTTCACTTCATGTTGTCATAGAGGTCTCTTAGAATTTCCTCGGCTTTCTTAAACTTCTTTTTTTTCTTTTTTTGGTGCTCTGCTTCTGTGTTTACACTAATGTTGTCTTCTAAATCACTGATTCGATATTCTGCTTCATCCGACCTGCTGTTAATTTCTTCTAGTGCAGTCTTCATTTCAGATATTATATTTATCATTTCTGACTGGTCCATTTTATGGTTTTAATGTCCTTTTTAATGCTTACTATCTCATTGTTTAAGTTCTCAATGAGATCATCCATTCTTACTCTAAGATCCTTGAACATCCTAATAACTATTATAGTAAACTCTGTCTGGTAGTTTGATTACTTCTATTTCATTCTTTTTCTGGATATTTCTCTTGTTGATTCATTAGGGGCATAGTTCTTTGCCCATTTTGTCAGTGTATTAGATAGCTCTGTCTCACTTTTGAATTTGTTGTGGTGTCTTTATGAGGAAGGTGAGCTCTGTGGTATTAATCTCCAGGTCACCTGAGCTTTTTGCTCTAGGAATGTTTCTTGAATGTTATATTTACCCTTCTATTGTATGTGAATCTTTGATGTTGTTGAGCCTTTCATGGGTGGGGTTAACCCTTCAGTCTGGCTGGCTCTCAAGGTCAACCTTGATCACATGTATTAGATACTATAGGTGTCTGTCTCCTGAAATAGTTATTCTCAGCAGGGTCAATGCCTGCTGGAGTCCTCCTTTGGGTATACCAACTGTGTGGCCAGTTGAGTAAGGCATTGCTAAGATCTTCAACCCACTACTGGTTGTGTTGGTTCTGGGTCTTCTTTGGCAGGGTTCAGGTACAGGTTGATGTCAGATGTTGTTTGTAACCCACCATGAGCTATCTGTCTGTAACTACTACTTTGTTCACTGTTTGCATCTGTGTTTTCTGTGTCAGGGACCAACCTGTGTATAAGGATCAGGTTTCTTCTACTTAGAGCTGAAAGTAGCTATGTAAAAGGGCCCAAGTTCCTTAAGATTTGCCTCCAATTTTCAGCTGCTCTATCTTCTCTTGTAGCTGCCTGATCTTCCTATATATTCTTCTGCAGAAAGACTGTAGAGTGGGCTCATGCTGCCCTCACCCCCATCAATCCCTCCACAGGTTGCAAGCTTGGTGATTTATGGTAACTGAGGTTGGGAAGACAATGTTAGTGAGACCCCTTATTTGAGAGTTCTCTTGGCCATAAGTTCAGTACAGGGAGATGGACCCATACTCCAGAGCCTAATTCCTCAGTCACTGATGGATACTTCAGTTCTATTTCTCCCCAGAGAGGTGAGCATCAGGCTCAGATTGCTTAGGGCTGACTGTTCTCTGTAGTTCTTTTATCTGAAGAGCCCCTGGTCTCAGGGAGAAAGACTTAAGAGAGTCTTCCACTGGGGCTGACTGTGACCCTTCCTACAGATGGTGGCTAAGCCCTTCATTCAGTCCCAACAATAGGCTCCAAGGAACTCACACTTTGAATGTCTGAACTCTAAGTCTCTTTCTTACTCCTGTGGAACTTCACCCAGTGGGGCTGGATATCCAGGTATTGGGCCGGCTGACTGTGAGACTATACCTCATCTAATAAATGCAAGCTGTTGTGTATTTATTAACCACAGAAAGTGTAAGTCACTTCAGTTGGGTTTGGTGCATGCTGAGCTCTTTCTTTGGATATGCTGCTAGTAATGTCCACTGGGTCTATCTCTGATATTGTCAGTCACTGGCCACTGGATGTTTGATTCTGGTCCTCTTAGGAGGGAAGCTGGTACAGACCAATGTAAGACACTTAATGTGACTGACCCTCAGCAACTTTTTATTTATTTTTATTTATTTATTTTTTTACAGGGAGAGAGAGAGAGACAGAGAGAGGGATAGATAGGGACAGACAGACAGGAATGGAGAGATGAGAAGCATCAATCATTAGTTTTTCATTGTCATTGCGACACAGTTGTTCATTGACTGCTTTCTCACATGTGCCTTGACCGCGGGCCTTCAGCAGACCGAGCAACCCCTTGCTGGAGCCAGCGACCTTGGGTCCAAGCTAGCGAGCTTTTTGCTCAAGCCAGATGGGCCCGTGCTTAAGCTGGTGAGCTCGGGGTCTCGAACCTGGGTCTTCCGCATCCCAGTCCAACACTCTATCCACTGCGCCACCACCTGGTCAGGCGACCCTCAGCAACTTTTTGAGAGCTATAAACAATCCAAAGTTTGGGGCTGCCTCTGCTGGTCTTAGCTGCACATGAAAGGACTAAGCTGCATGCCTAAACTAGCTTTTACCAGCACTGGGCCTAGGGGCAAATCAACACAAGACCTAATTTTCCCTGAGATTCACCTCCTGCTACCGCTGTTTGCTGGCTACTAGGAGCTAATCAGGCATTTGTAAAGGGGGTGACTGTGGTTCCTATACTGGGGCCGCAGCTGTTGGCCTGTTCTGAGTTTTTCACAGACCTCAGTAGGGTGTGGCCACTAGGAGTCTGGTTCATGTGGCCTCTGAAACACAGAGACTTGGTCTTCCCACAGTCCAGACAGTTTCTATGGAATCACCCATGGGGCAGAAGCACCAGTCATAGTCTCAGGAAAGTGGGCGGGGGGGGGGAGAGTGCCAGTCTCAACCCCAGAACACTGAGTCACTGTAACTCCCTGAGTCTTTTCAATCCACTGCTTCCTGGCAAAGGCTTCTTACTTCTCAGCAGGGCCCAACCTCCATAGGGTGGGGCAAAATAGACTCCTAAGATCAGGGCCATTGCTTTCCCCCAAGCTGATGCTGCACAGAGTGGTGTGCTCTACCCAATAATGATGATGACTGTGATATTAGAGAATGATTCAGCACAGGGGTTCCAGTGGCTGTCCCCCATGGTGTATTTCCCTTGGCCACCAATTTTATATTCTCCTCATGTGACTCTAGTTCTCTCAGCCCTCCCTCTGCCAGAGCTCAAGGAAAGTGACCATGAACGAGATTTTCTGAACTGGCCCTTTAAGAGGCTGCCTGTGTCTCTGAGATCTCCCATCTCTTTCTTGCAGACAGAAACCTCACTTCTTTTCACCACCAAATGTTATATGAACACCTCTTCTAGATTCTGGTGCTCTAGGCTAGGGTATCTGGCATGGGGCTTAAGACCCACACCTCTCAGGGAAATCCTCCTTATTGTCCCTCCAGATGCTCAGCTGCCACTGGCCCCTGTGAGTAGGGGTTATTCTTTTCAAGTCTCCACTCTTTTTACCAGTGTTGATGTGGTTTCATCTGTGAATCTTTGGTTATAGACTCCTCTTTATTTAGTTGATTTGTTTTTTGTTTTCCAGGATGATTGTTCTTAAATTTAGTTGTAACTCCAGTTTGATCTTAGGAGGAGGCAAATGGAACATTCATCCATCTATTACATCACCATCTTGGATCATTACCTATATGACAAAAATTTTAATCAGTGTCATAGAGATTAGGCTGATGGAAATTGCAGAGAACACAAAGGAAAGGGAGAAGAAAATACATTGATTAGGAAAATAATTATATGTACCAAAGACAGATATTAGAAATATATCATGTAAGCATTAGTTGCTCTTTTTTAAAAAAAGCACAAAAATGAAATGTTAAAAACATTGAAGGATATAGTAGAAGAAAACTTTTGTGAAATAAAGAAATATGTAAATCTGTGAGTTTTTGTGTTCTCATTGTTTGAACTCATTAGATAAACTCATGGTATTCTAGAAAAATTTAATAGAAAACAGATAACTTCATAATTTCTTCTTGCAGAGATCATTCAAAAGCAAAGAATTGTGGCCCTGGCCAGTTGGCTCAGTAGTAGAGCATTGGCTCAGCATATGGATGACCCAGGTTTGACTCCCAGTCAGGGCACACAGAAGCACCCATCTGCTTCTCCACCCATCTTCCTCTCATTCCTCTCTCTCTCTCTCTCTTCTCTCCCTTCCTGTAGCCATGGCTCAATTAGAACAAGTTGGCCCCAGGTGCTGAGGAAGGCTCCATGGCCTCTGTTTCAGGAGCTAAAAATGGCTCTGCTGAAACAGAGCAAGGATCCCAGATAGGCAGAGCATCGTCTCCTAGTGGTTTTGCCGGGTGGATCCCAGTCAGGGTGCATGTGGGAGTCTGTCTCTGCCTCCCCTCCTTTACCTAAATTTAAAAAAAAGCAAGCAAGCAAGCAAAGAATTCAAAAAAGCATCCAGACAGAACAAACAGGTAAAAATTAACATTGCTTCTGTATTTACCTCAGCAATATTAGACTAAAAACCAAACAAAACTACATGTTTACATATTTAAGAGTTTTTAGCAAAAAATGTGGCTCCAAAATTCTTTACCAAACTAACTTATAGTTTTTATAAATCAAAGAAAATATTTTACATATAAATTTTTCAAATATTTAATAACCCAAATTATATAATACTTATGTATATGTCCTAAGAAAAAATAAAAAAACTTGAGCCATAACCCAACCATTAAACATGAATCAAAATAGAGAATTCACAATGAAAAAGTCTGGACCATAAAGAAATCATATAAGAAATAAATAATTTTAAAATCAAAATTCAGTCTAATAGATTTCCACAATGTGTTACATTTCCTTTTAAAATTGTTACATGAAAATTGATGCAATAAACCTGGGAGGGAAAATTTCAGTTCCTGGTAAATAGTGAAAAATACAAAATAAGAAGAATGAAGGATGTAGTAAAAGTGTATTATTTTCCTGTTTTAGAATGAATGTATATGTAATTAAAGCCAAAATGATTGTTAGTCAAAAACTAAAAATTGTTTTACAGAAAAAGAAAAAAATGTATCAATATCTTTCAAAGGACAAGAGGGAAGAAAGAAAAGTCAGACTTTTTAGTTTAAAACGCGAAAAAATATGTATTCAAGAAATATGTGGATCTGTTACAAACACTTAAAATATTTTTAAAAATATAATGATTAAAAAAAGAAATGCATGAATGAGCTCTCAATTAAAAAAGGAAAAGCCCAAGGTACCTTATTATTTTCCCAGAAAAAAAACTGGAAAAAGAGCAGTAAGTGTGTGCTCTGAGGCAGCAGTCACCTGGAATACGCTATCATCCTGGTTACCTAGAAGTTTGCTTTCAACATCAACACAGGGAATGAAAGAGGAGGACTAGGCTCACAGTGAGACAGACCTAGAATTAAAATTCCTGCATAAAGCTTTTTGTTGTTGTTAAAACAAAATATGTGAACTAAAAATACAAAGATCCACACACTTGCACATGATGATTATTTGTCTCTGCCTGAGATCTGTGTAAAATAATTTTACTCTAAAATATTTGCTTTCTTTGGGATTGATGGCCAATGTTACCCTGCCTAAATAATTCTATAATTAACATAAAGCTTAGTCCCTGGATAATGATGCCCTGAGGTGCATAGAAAAAAAATAAAAAAGTGATGACTATTCTGGTTCCATAGAAATCTCAGTAAAAATGAGCATAAAATAAAAATTTGTGAAAGTCACCATGAATATGTCTTGGCACATACAATTAATGGAAGTAATTAAGTAATAATTAGAAAGAAAAAATAAATTTAAAATCATTAATAACGTGAAAGTTTCAATTAACACACTGGGAAAAGAACTATGATATAAGGAACATATTTATTCTGAACACCCAATAGAACTATGAGAAAAAAAATAACTAGCCATTCATTTAAAAATAATCAATGGATGGGGTAAGTGACAAACTACACATTGGTAAAAGAAAATCAATGATTTAAAAAACCAATCTGAGAAAATTCTACATTGAAAGATAAAGAAATAAAAAGTGTAAGAAAAAGGCTAAAAGACCTATAGAAAAGTAGTTTAAAACAATAGCATTTTATTACACCTAAAGATTATGTGGGTCAGGAATTCAGACAGTACTCAGCTGGGTAATACTGATGTTGCACTTGATGTCAAATCTGCAGGACTCAATGTGGTTGTACTCACATGTGTTTGTCCTTTGATGGGGACAATGGAAAGATGAGTTCAGCTGAGACTGTTAACTGAAGCACCAAACACAAATTTTTCAGCATAGTGATCTCAAGGTAGCCAGACTTCTAGCTCAGAGGTTCACAGTTCCTATTAAAAATGGCATAAGAGCCCCAACAGAAAGTACAAGTTTCTCATAATCTAGTTTCTGAAGAGCCAGAACACTATTTCTGCTGCATTCTATTAGTCAAAAAAATTCCTAAGTCTATCATATATTCAAGTGGAGACGGCTTACACCAGGAGTTGGGAACCTATGGCTTGCGAGCCAGATGTGACTCTTTTGATGGCTGCATCTGGCTTGCAGACAAATCTTTAATAAAAAAAATAATAACGTTAAAAATATAAAACATTCTCATGTATTACAATCCATTCATTTCCTACCGCTCATGTTCATGGTTGCGGGTGACTGGAGCCAATCACAGCTGTCCTCTGGGACACCACCAAATTTTTATTAGATAATGCATAACATACATAGGTCATTGTGAGGTCAGGAAGTAAAGTTCCCTCTTTTTAATCAAGTAGTCAGCTAGCTAATTGCGGAAACCCTTTTGACGAAGAAGATAGCTAAAAGAAAAAAAGATGAGGAGTATCGTACTTTTCAGCAGGAATGGACAGAGGAATTTGCCTTTGTGGAGAGAGCAGGTTCTGCCATGTGTCTAGTATGCAATGATAAAATTGCATCGATGAAACGGTCAAATATAAAGTGGCACTTCGACACACACCATACTACATTTGCATCAAAATATCCAGTGGGGGACAGCAGGAAGAAAGCATGTCAAGAGCTACTGTGCAGAGTGCAAGCTAGTCAGCAGCAACTTTGTGTTTGGACCCAACAAGATGACTGAAATTTGGCTACCTTTGCTGGTGCTTTAGCAATAGTGAGAAATGAAAAGCCATTCACAGACGGGGCGTATGCCAAAACATTCATGCTTGATGTTGCCAATGAACTTTTTGACTTTTTGGATAAAGTCAAGATAATCAAACAAATAAAAGACATGCCTCTTTTGTCAAGAACTGTTCACGATCATACCATCATGATGGCAAATCAAATTGAGGCAACACAAGTGAAGTGCATAAATGCAGCACCATTCTTTTCTCTTTCTTTGGATGAGTCAACAGACATAAACCATTTATCACAGTTCAGCGTGATTGCAAGGTATGCTGTCAGTGACATACACACTATGTGAGGAAAGTCTTGCTGTTTTGCCTATGAGACAACAAGAGGGGAGGATTTATTCAAGTCTTTCACTGAGTTCGCTAAAGAAAAAAAATCTACCAGTGGATAAACTTATTTCAGTGTGTACTGATGGTGCTTCGTGCATGGTGGGGAAAAACAGAGGATTCATAGTGCTTCTTTGTGAATATGAAAAGAGACCCATCCTAACTTTTCACTGCATCTCACATCAGGAGGCGCTTTGTACTGAGATGTGTGGTGAGCATCTTGGTGAAGTGATGTCACTGGTCATTTGGGTGGTCAACTTTATTGTTGCCTGAGCTTTAAATGATCACCAGTTTAAAACTTTGCTGGATGAGGTTGGGAATAATTATCCTGGTCTGCTTCTATACAGCAATGCTCGTTGGTTGTCAAGAGAGAAGGTGCTCAGCTGTTTCACGGCTTGTCTGAGCAAAATCTGGACTTTTCTTGAAATGAAAAACATCAAGCATTCTGAGTTAGCTAACACTGAGTGGCTCCTGAAGTTCTACTATCTTGTGGACATGACTGAACATCTGAAGCAGCTCAATGTGAAAATGCAAGGTGTTGGAAATACAGTCTTATCCCTTCAACAAGCAATGTTTGCATTTGAAAACAAGCTAAAACTCTTCATTGCCAACATTGATACAGGTCATATACTACACTTTGAAAAACTGAGAGAGTTTAAAGATGCATACACAGCAAGTGACCCTGCTCGACATCTTGATCTCCAGAAGCTAGAGGGTTTCACATCTAATCTCCTACAGTCATTCAAAGTGCACTTTGGAGAATTTTGTGAGCGCACTTGTCTTTTTAAGTTCATCACCCATCCACATGAGTGTGCAGTGGACAGCACCGACTCGAGTTACATCCCCAGTGTCGGTGTCTCCGTCAGAGATTTTGAGCTACAAGCTGCTGACCTGAAGGCCTCAGACATGTGGGTGAATAAGTTCAAGTCACTGAATGAATATTTGGAAAGACTTGCATGACAGCAAGCAGAGTTGGCAAGCAAATGCAGTGGGGAGAAATGAAAAAACTTCAACCCGCAGACCAGCTGACTCTCAAAACTTGAAACAGGCTTCCCGTCACATACCACACACTGCAGCATGTGCATATTGCTATACTGACAATGTTTGGCTCTACATATGCACATGAGCAGTTTTTCTCACATCACGTTTAACGGATGGAAGTCTCAATGCCTGCATGAAGCTTAACCTCACCATGTATCAACCAGACTACAAAGCTATCAGCAAAACCATGCAGAAGTCGCATTAATGGTAAGAAGTACTTTATTCATCATTGGTTAGCAACAGCATAACAATGTTATTAAAAAGAATTTAAAAAATTCAGAGATTTATTGTACTTTAAAAGTGTTGGTCTTACATAAAATGCACACATTTACTTGTATTTAGTGTTAAACATATTGTACGGCTCTCACGGAATTACATTTTAAAATATGTGGCATTCATGGCTCTCTCAGCCAAAAAGGTTCCCGACCCCTGGTTTATACTCTATACAACTCCATCATCAATTGTAATGTGTGTTGTGTGGTTTTTTTCACACCCCCAAGCAATGAACTTAATTCCAACACTATCTACCTGGAGATAGCATCAGCTCCCACAGGTTAAGGGATCAGTCCTGCAAGACTGTACCACATACACATGCCCTTCAGACACCAATCACAAGTCTAGGCTGTCACCTGTGCTTGTGGCCAACTGGCTATATATATTAGAGGCTCAAATAATCCCCTCATGGGTTCCATTAATTTTCTAAAATAGGCTGGACAACACAGAGAAACATTTTATTTACTAGATTTCCAATTTATTATAAAAGAATAAAATTTAGGAACAGCCACATGGAAGACATGCATGGGGAAAAGTATGTGAGAGGAAACACAAAGCTTTCCATGCTCTCTGAATGTGCCACTTTACACATGTTTACTAACCTGGAAGCTCCCTGAACTCTATCTTTTTGGATTTTTATGAAGGCTTCATTACATAGGCATGATTGATTAAGTCATTTCCATTGGTGATTGATTCAATCTCTAGCCCTCACCCTTCTCCAAAATGGGAGTGGCTAAAAGTTTCAGCCTTCCAATAACATGATTGGCTCCCCTTGCAACCAGCCCCCATGTTTAGGTGAAGTCCAAAAGTCACTTAAACTTAGGTGTGGTTGAAAGAGATTTTGTAAGTAACTTACAAAATGACAAGATAATTTTTTTGCTTTTATCACTTAGGAAAGTTGAAGGGTTTTAGAAGTTCTGTGCCATGCATGGGGGTCGAAACCAAGTATGGTGGTTTCTCAAAAAGCTAAGAATAAAACTACCATATGACCCAGCAATCCTTTTTCTGGATATCTACTCAAAATACTTGAAAACATTGGTACATAAGGACACATGCACCCCCATGTTCATTGCAGCATTATTCACAGTGGAAAAGACATAAAAACAACCAAAGTGTCCTTCAATAGAGGATTGGATATAAAAGATGTGGTGCATATATACAATGGAATACTACTCAGCCATAAGAAATGAAGACAGCCTGACCTGTGGTGGCACAGTGGATAAAGCGTTGAACTGGGAACACTGAGGTTGCCAATTCAAAACCCTGCACTGGTCCAGTCAAGGCATATATGGGAGTTGATGCTTCCATTTCCTCCACCTTTCTCTCTTTCTCTCTCTCTCTCACTCTGTGTCCTCTCTAAAATGAATAAAATAATAATAAAAAAAAGAAATGAAGACATAGTGCCATTTACAACAACATAGATAGATCCTGAAAACATTGTACTAAAAAAAAAAAGTAAATCAGAAAAAGCTAAAAACTATATGAGTTCACACACAGGTGGGATATAAAACTGAGACTCACGGATAAAACTTAAGTGGTTACCAGGGGGAGGAGTTTCTGAAGAAGGGGGCGAAGGGAGTCAAGAGGGACAAATATATGGTGACAGAAAATTATTTGATTTGGGGTGATGGGTATACAACATAATCAACAGTTAAAATGCTATAGAAATGTTCATCTGAAACCCATGTACTCACTGATCAATGTCACCCCTTTAAATTTAATTTTCTAAATAAAAAGTTTAAAAATTATACTACAGAACGATGATAATCAAAACAACAAGGTATTGGCAGAAAAAGAGACATACAGACCAAGGGAATAGAATTGAGAGCCCAGAAATAAAACCACATATATATATGGGTAAATTATCTTCAACAAAGAAGCCAAAAAACACACACAGTGGAAAAAGAAAGCCTCTTCAGTAAATTGTGCTGAAAAAATTGAAAAGCCACATGCAAAAGAATGAAACTTGTGCCCCTACACAAAAATTAATTCAAAATGGATCAAAGACCTAAAAATATAAGATCTGAAGCAATAAATTACATAGAAGAAAACATAGATACTAAACTTATGGACCTTGGCCATAGAAAATATTTTATGAATTTGACCCCAAAGGCAAGGTAAGTAAAGGCAAAAATAAATGAAGGAGACTATACCAAACTAAAAAAGCTTCTGTACAGCAAGAGAAACCAACAACAAAACAAATAGGCAGCCAACCAAATGGGAGTTGATATTCACAAACAACAGCTCCAAGATGGGGTTAATATGCAAAAAATATGGTGAATTTACTAAACTCAACAACAAAAAAGCAAACAATTCAATTAAAAAATGGGGAGAGGATCTGAACAGATATTTCTCTCATGAAGACATACAAACAACAAGTGTGTGTGTGTGTGTGTGTGTGTGTGTGTGTGTGTGTGTGTGAATTCATCAGCTGTTAGAGAAATGAAAATCAATATTACAATAAGATACCACCTCACACCTGTTAGATTAGCTATTATCAGCAAGACAGGTAATAAATGTTGAAGAGGTTGTAGAGAAAAAAGAACCCTCATTTACTGCTGGTGGGAATGCAACCTGGTACAGCCACTATGGAAAACAGTATAGCAGTTTCTCAAATAGTTAAGAATAGAACTACTGTATGACTCAGCAATCCCTGTACTGGGTGTCTACCAAAAGAACTCAAAAACATTGGTATGCAAAAACACATGCACTCCCATGTTCATTGCAGTATTATTCACAGTGGCCAAAACATGGAAACAACCAAAGTGTTCTTCAACAGAGAACTGGATATAGAAGTTGTTGCACATATATGCAATGGAATACTATTCAGCCATAAGAAATTATGACATAATGACATATATGACAACATAAATGGACCTTGAGAACATTATACTAAATGAAATAAGTAAATCAGAAAAGGGTAAGAACTATATGATTTCACACTTAGATAGGATATAAAACTGAGACTCACAGACACAGATAAAAGTTAAATGGCTACTAGGGTGAGGGGGTTCTAAAGGAAGGGAGTAGGGGGAAGAGAGTAAAGAGAGATATATATAAGGTGACAGAATATGATTTGACTTGGGGTGATGGGCACACAATCCAATCAACAATTCAAATGCTATCAAAGTGTTCACTTGAAACCTGTGTACTCTTATTGATCAATGTCTTCCCATTAAGTTTAATTTTCTAAATAAAAAAGATTTAAACTAGAGAAGGGAAAATTATAAAATATGTCTGATTTTACAATAGTAACAATTAACCTGAATGATATTTCTCACTACTTATTTATACAACCATTTTAATCCCTAAATGCATGTAGGTTTTAGACTTAATCCAAAGTTTCTAGCTTCACTGACACAAGGATTCAATTTTTGTTAACACTGGCAATTCAGTATCCTTCACAGTCTCTTTCTCTCAGACATGTCTCTAGAACATGATCTTACAATTCAAAATTGAAGAAAAATATTTAGAAATATCTTGAAATCAGACATAACTCTTAGATCATTTTCTTTTTGCATTTTTTCTAGAATTCTTCTCCTATACTGTATGAAGGGAATACCGGATGCACTTGTGAACATGAGGTCAAAATGATTTTGTGGAATGAGAGTAACATTCCACTATATATTTGTCTTCTTTGAATTAAATACTAGATACTTGTTTTAACTATTCCCATTAATTACATAAAAATATCTCACAAGCCTGACCAGGCGGTGGTGCAGTGGGTAGAGCGTCGGACTGGGATGCGGAAGACCCAGGTTCGAGACCCTGAGGTTGACAGCTTGAGCGCAGGCCCATCTGACTTGAGCAAAAAACTCACCAGCTTGGACCCAAGGTCGCTGGCTCCAGCAAGGGGTTGCTCGGTCTGCTGAAGGCCCGCGGTCAAGGCACATGTGAGAAAGCAATCAATGAACAACTATGGTGTCACAACGGCAACGAAAAACTGATTGTTGATGCTTCTCACCTCTCTTTGTTCCTGTCTGTCTGTCCCTATCTATCCCTCTCTCTGACTCTTTCTCTGTTCCTGTAAATATATATATATATATATATATATATATATATATATATATATATCACAAAGTATTCAAAGTATTGCAAAACAAAATCCATCTTATCATAGGCTTCCAATAAATACTAGTAAAAGGGGCTTCCTTCCCCTCTGCGAGCAAACAGAAATCACCCATCTGGAGCATCATATGAAAGCTAGAGACTTTCTAGTGTAAACCCCATGTGAGGGAGCCCATGGATATCAGAATGTGTGCATGTGCATGCAAATCTTGCATAACTATAGTAAACAGGAATCAGACAGCTTGACTTATATGCTGTCGAGTTGAAAATGCTGTCCCACTAAATCATCTTCAAAAAAAAGTTATAAAGTATGAAAGTGCTTAGGTTTCTATTTCAATTTACACAGTTTTACTTTTAAGGGATGAAAAATAAATATTAAACAAGTGACCTTGACCCCTTCCATTTCAGAACATTGATATATAAGGTGGCTGTACTCCAACCTGAGCTAATCATTCTGCAAATGGGAAGACATTCCTAGTACATTTAGAATAACCTCTCATTTCTACATGTTAGGAAACAGCGGCTTTTGACAGGCTCTCTGACTCAATAGCCATCACCTATTTAAGGTCTGTCATTTATTTATGCACACTCAGCTCCCCCAAGCTGTTTCACCAACCCGATCTCTAAATCAATAGCATGTCTGTTCACCTGGCCTTTTTTCCAAGAAGAAACTGTGCATGGTGTGAAAATCAAGGGTCTTTTGGAAAGAAAAAAAATCTATTAAAGTAGAATAACTAGTAAAACATGGAAGCCACTGCAAACCACTCTGGGTTAGATTATTTATTAGAAGCAAACACATGAAATACACTGTAGATCTAAATATATAACTTATACTTTGCAAATGTATTCCAAAAGTAACAGAGGTCCATGAAACTATCAAGTTTTATGTTGTTCTTCTAAATACATGTTTTATTTACCATAAAATACATAAAATATTTACTTTTTTTCCTAAAAAGACACTTTAAATTACTCAAATTCCAGTATATTTCATCATTTCTTTCCACAGGTAAAACAATTGTTTTTTCTTTAGATAAGTAGCAATGTTTTCAAAAACCAATCCTGAGATTTCAGAAAAATACAATTCAGTAAAATCAAACACTCATATAAAAGACTGAATTGTTCCCAAAGCTAACTGTGAAAAAAATTGGATATCCATATAGAAAATCTAAGGTAGTCATTTGGGGATTAACAAATAGCCTAGTATGATTAGGAAATAACATAGGAATTAAATAGCCATTCTTCTGTACCCGACTAGAGTGAGAGGTGAAAAATAAAGAATTTTGGAGGCACTTCTTTATTGTCAAAAAATAGTATGGGAATTTTTATTTAAATGAAAACCATTTTGATAATTAAGAAAGTCCTTGATAAATAAAATACTTCAGACCTCTTATCTTTTAGTCATTGTCTTTTTCCACTTTATTAAATAAGAATATATAAATGGTATGCCCCCAGAACTATTTTTAAGAAAATACTCTCATTTAGCATTTCACCACTGAGTCACCATTCCTTAAGAATATTTTCTTATACTCTTTCATTAATTGAAGTAGTTAGCATGGCTCTATACCAAACTGCACCACTCCAACTCACATATGTAATAAACTAAGATTCTTACTCTCTTAGAGTCTGCATGATGTGTCAATGATAATTTCACTTTTAAGTTAGATGACCATATGTTAAACCAACTAAATAAATTTTCCCCTGGAAAATGTTTCTTTAATTATGTTTTGCATATTTGAATGTGTCCCAATTTCTACTTGTGTTCAAAAGCACCCAACTGCCGAGACCAGCTCTGCAATGGGTGTGCACGAGAGGAAGGCGCTGCAGGACTTAAGAAAAAGCACACACAACACAACATAGAGAAAAGATGGGTGCAGGGGACTCCCAGCCTCTAGGACTGAGAGCCCAGAGCTCTGCAGCCTCATCGTATTTATCCATCTCTTTGCTCATCAAGTAAATTAGCAGAGCCCAGGTTCAGGTGCAGAGAAAGGTAATGTACTAATACCTTTCAGGTGTGTAGGGAAACGGCCATAGGGATCAGCTGTTTCCTTTAAACAATCTTATCAGTGCTGGCAGGGGCAGAGTTCTGCCCTGCACCTTTCCAAAGCCTGCACCAAAGACTTGTCTCAGGACAACAGTCTAAATCCTGGCCATTTTCCTCCACCCGACTCTAATGGATTGATTATCTAAGTTAGAGAAATGATGCCTATATATTTCATATACTTGAGAATTGATTGGCCTTGCTTGGTTGACCTAGCTGACATTTTGTAACCTATTTTATCACCTCATGAATTCTATTAAGAACTTTCCAATGATATTTAACATGTTATGGATATGGAATTAAAATATAAATCTAATCAAATTTATATTATAACTAAAATTATAGCGCCAAGATGTCCCAGCCTTCTCTTTGTGATTTCTTGTTGAAGCTGGTATTACTAGCACTGACACTCTCACCACCAACTCTCTTCATTGTTTTTCTTCCACAGGCACTTCTGTCTCGTTTTCACAGTTTTCCTTTGACTACCACTATGTTGGCTTCAGTTAAGTTTCCAACATATATAAAATAGAAGTTTGAAGGGCCATTTGAGCCAATATCATGTTTTGATCATCGATTCAGATTATAAGAGCCAATATCATGTCTTATGTTTTGGATTATTAGAGTAAAACCAGCAAAGAATTTTCTTTCCTGCCTTATCCAAATAACAGTCTAATTTCCCTTTCTGTGACAGCTATGAAGGCCCAACCAGTGGAAAGTGAATTTTTTCCTAATCCCAAAGCAAGTTATTAGCAGCTGTGGACCCACGAATTTCTCCTGTCTCTCTGGGTTCCCATCAAATTTTACCCCATGTGCCAATGAGTTGAAAGGAGATATTTTTTTCCTTCTTCCTAAGAACAGCTGCATGCTGCTGTAGTAACTGGTCACATTCCGCTCTGCAACGACTGGTTTTGTCCTAATTATTTTAAATCTGTTCCAGAAAAAAATAGTTTAAATAAGTATAATTACATTAGTACTATGACTGGGGCTTACATTTTCAGAAAAATAAAATACCTTAAAAACAAAACAATTTTACTTGAAGTTTTTTTTAAGTAGGTATAAATTATAGAATTGGTCTGTGATAAGGGGTAGAGATATAGAAACAGGCCAGTGTCTCCAAAAGCAAAACTTCAGGTATTTATTCAAATGCAAGGACACTTTTGAGAACTAAAATATCATAGAAGGGATTGTGAAACCTAAAATTATAGACAGGTTGCCATTCTTAGAACACATATTTTTGTAGAGTCGGTTGTCAAGATTAAACAGAGCTGAGAAGGTGGATGTCATTTCCAGGTAAACAGGCTTCTTCACTGTTAAATACCACTACACCATAGACACCTCACAGAAGCAAAATTCCCCATATTTTTTTCTCATCAGCTAATTTTTAATAAAGCACTTTTTCACAATTTATAGTACATACCTTGGAATAACCTGACTCACTCTGAGCCTCACACATAAGCAACCGATGCTCTCCCATACATTTGCTTCCTTTAGGAATGATCAGTTAACCTTATTTACCTGGTTTTTATATTTTTAGATATTTTAGAAATTCAGAATTTCCTGGTTTTATTTCCTATCTCATAGTTCTTTCTCTTAGGGAAACACAAAAAGCTATAGTTTTTCATGTGTAAGTCCAAGCTCCTTGAGTACAGAGTGCTGCCTTCCTTGTTCATACTTTCTCCTCAGCACTCAGAACCACGCTTTTACTTTAGTAGGCAACAGAAAAGATTTGTCAAATAATTGAATGAAGGACACAGGATGACATATAAAAAACACAGTTTAAGAGTTCACTTACAAAATCTACCTTATTGACCATCGTCAGTTGGCTCAGTGGTAGAGTGTCGTCCGGCATGCAGATGTCCTGGGTTCAATCCCCAGTCAGGGCACACAGGAGAAGTGACCATCTGCTTCTCCATCCCTCCACTTCTCCCCCCGCCACCTTTCTCTCCTACACCCCACTTCCCACAGCCATGGCCGATTGGCATGAGTTGACCCCAGGAACTGGCTCCCTGGCCTTCGCCTAAAGTGCTAAAAGATAGTTCAGTTGCTAAGCAATGGAGCAAGGGAGCAGCGGAGCATCACCCCCTAGTGGGCATGCCAGGTAGATCCCGGTCAGGGTGGATACAAGAGTCTGTCTCTCTGCCTCCTCTGCTCTCATTTAATTAAAAAAAAAAAAAGACACAATTATGATGTCTTTCAAGTATGGATAAAGTCCATACTAGCTTGAGCTTCTAAAAAATGTAAGTGATTTCTTGAATTTGAAAAAGGAATATCTGTGGAATTCACGAGAGCGGCAAACACACAGAGCAATATATTTCCTCCCAAGACCACTGGCAAGCCAGAGCACAACGTCCTTTTACTGGGGAAAAGAGACAGGCTCTATTTTAGAAGTGGCAGCACCAATACTGGTAGCATCCTCTCAGAAACAAGAAAACCAGGATGTATCAAACAAAAACTTGTTGACAAAGACTCACAGCTGTAAGAAATGGACCTGCCTTTGAATCTATACCCAACCATACCTTATACAGTAAAAAGAGTTCCATAATCACATGTGACAGTGGCCTTTATAAGAGTTCTGGTTATGCTACTTATCCTAAAACCCAGGTGAGTCACGCTATGATCAATGAAAGCTTCTGTTAGTCCCATGAGCATGTTATGTACCTCAGGTTTGGGGGGCTGAGGAAAGGTTGAAATCCATTGAAAAAAATGTGGCATTTTTTCTCTGCAGTTCAATCCTCAGTTTTTGTTGCCTTTCATCCATGCATGCAGGCATGTTCCCAGAGGATCTTGTTTTTGAGTAGACTCTACTGTGATCCTCTGGGAACATGCCTGCCATGCATGGATGAGCTCTGTTGTTCCTTAACTGGATGACTGTTGGGAAAACAGCTGTCTTAGGCTTGCTCTCTTGCACTTTGCATGATTAGTGTCGGAGCACGTGGCAGAGGCACGTGTGTATAGCCTACTTAAGGCTATGGGTACTTACCCTCAAGGCAGATCACTTGCCTGGCACTGTGAGGGGTTGTTTTGCTGTTTGTTCGCCTGCTTCTGTGAGAAGCGGTTTTCACCTACCCTGCCTGTATGCTCCTTTGCAGTTGTGAGAACCTCATAAATGGAAATGGCCCAATGCTTTCCGGTGCCATAGTTCTGCTAATGTCTCCCCAAATCCAATATGAACCTGCCTGGCCTTGGTCACCAGCATTACAATGACTCTTAAAATTGATCTCCAGCTTTGTTATTCCTCTCTAGTGAATAGAAAACTCATATTTCTGGAAGCCTGCAAGATATCTCCACTTAACTTTTCACCAGTTTCATCTGTTCCTTCTTCCAAACCATGTCTTCTTCATGGTCTCCGTATTTACTGAAAGGATGCTATCAAACCATTGTCAAGCCACTCAAGCTAGATTTCCCAGATTTATCTCTAATTTCTCCTCGTCAGTTCTCACCTGTTCAGTCCATACACTATCACCTCTGGCCTTGAGATATATATAATTCTAATATTGGCTGGCTATGGAGCTTACCACATCCCCAATGACAAGCAAGATGTGAAACTGGCTTGACCAGGCAGTGGTGCAGTGGATAGAGCATCAGACTGGGATGCGGAGGACCCAGGTTCGAGACCCCGAGGTTGCCAGCTTGAGCGTGGGCCCATCTGGTTTGAGCAAAAGCTCGCCAGCTTGGACCCAAGGTCTCTGGCTTGAGCAAGATGTTACTTGGTCTGCTGAAGGCCCATGGTCAAGGCACATATGAGAAAGCAATCTGTGAACAACTAAGGTGTCGCAACAAAAAACTGATGATTGATGCTTCTCATCTCTCTTTGTTCCTGTCTGTCCGTCACTATCTATCCTTCTCTCTGACTCTCTCTGTCCCTGTAAAAAAAAAAAAAAGGTGTGAGACTGTCTCTGTTACAGCTTTCTTTCTGGCCACTATGGTGGGTGTGAAGTTTAAGAGATTCCAGAAAGTAATGCCAGCCACGCTGGTCGCAGGCTTAAGCTCCTGATGATTCTGAGCCTTGTGTTACTGCTACTCTGAGAATCAGAGGACCTGAAAACAAAATTGGTATCATTCTACATGAATGAGCAGAGCACACTCTTGGAACTCAAAAGATGAATTTCAATATGGGATGGTAAGGGTCTTATTTAATATGAAAAACAAAAGAAACACTGTCACCTCTAATATGAATACCAGTCTGAGGTGTTTTTTAAATAAAACTTTGTTTTCTAATTGTCAGGTACTGTTTCATAATGTATCATAATATATTAAGTATCTTAAGATGCACACATATATCTATCCTACAAAATATTTTTCCTTACACTTGTCATACATAGGTCATGTCTGCCATTCCAAAATCTAATCTTCAATGTTTCTCAATTGCCTCTCAACTGAGATGAAACTTTATGATTAACACTGAAACTACTCTCCCTGTTCTTATCAGGACTCAGGACCAGGGTTCAATAGACTGGCTTTTCCATTTAGTAGCTGTGCCACCTTAGACAGCAACTCTCCATGCCCCGCTTTCTTCACCTGGAAAAGTTTTCTCTTAGGGTTGTGTAATGATTAAATGTACATTAATACATTAAGCCTTTAGAACAGTGCCAAGCATTTAGTATGTATTTTATTGGTGTTTCTTGTTATGACTAATCTTATAACCTTGCAAGTGGGACCACTCACTATTTCCCAAAGATGCCTTTTCTTTTATCATTCCTGATCTTTTCAAATTGTATCCTCTGCCTTACATGACCTTTTCTTTACCAAAACTCTACCCATTTTTCAAAAGCTAACTCAAATAACAACTCTTCCCTTGAAACTTAAGATTCCTTTTTCTGAATTTGAAATAATCTATCTGTCCTAACTAGCTTTATTTATAATAAATGAAATAATATATATTTTAGTATTTTTAAACTTTTATAAAAATGTTTTACTAGACTCATTATGTTCCTAAACTGACCTTCCTATTATAGTCATACTACATAATATTTTTATTATGTTATTATATTTAATTTCTTTTTAAGTGGTTTTGAATTTGAAATCATTTTTAATAACAAAACCCAAAACAAGAACTCAGCTTGAGGAAGAAATAAATTGGGGCTTTCTAAAAACATGATATTTTAGGCTTTAAGAAGATTTTTTTAAGAGAAAAGATTTTAAATATTTTTGAAGTATAAATACAAAATATTTCTAAATTATCTGAAAAAACAGATAAAGCATTATGCCAGTAATGTGCCATTTATTATTAGTTCACAGATTATTTTAAAATTGGGTTGGCTCTTCTTTTTCCTTCCACTTCACTTTTTTTCTGCTGTATTTGATGCATTGCAGGGTTTTAAAGGCTGTCCTCTCACGGAGACAAATTACTCCCGAGGAAATTAGTCCAGGTGCAGCCATTTAATTGTGGGGTCAGAAACTCCCCCGTGAAGTGAAACTTCGCGGCCGCAGGCACCACACCAGGTACTCTTACTCTAAGCTTCTTCTCACATTATGGAGCTTTACTTTCATGTGAAAAGTAAAGCTCCCCCATGTGGCTTGTATTTGAACTTGGATTTCGTTTTCAATCTAAAGATTACGTGTTTACCTACGAAAAAGCAGACAAAGTAAGAAGACAGTAACTCTCTCTTTGGGATCCCATATCAATGGCAGATCTCCCTTCTGGTGGCCCCATTACCCATGGCCCTGTCTCAAACCACTGGCCACCAACCAGCTTCTACCCATGCTCGCTGAAATGTTCTGTGCCTGTTCATTCAGAGCCAGGACCCTTTGATGGAACAATCCATTCTAACGTTTTCATGAGGGAAACAGAAGACATGCTCCAGCAATGGTCTCTGCTGGGCCCCTCTTTTTTTTTTCATCTATTGATTCCCTTTGTTCCCCATTCCCACTCTCATCCCTCTAACCTCCCCGCTGCCAACCTTTCTAATATATTTGATGGATATTCTCTTATCTGTATTTATGCTTATAAAATCTTTCTTTTGGTTTTGTGTGCATCTCGTAAAACCTGACATAAATGCTATTCAGCTATGGAGATCAATCTTTCTTATTGTAGTTACTCAGTACTGTGTCTTTAAGACATGCGGGTTGCTGTATGTACATTCAGTGAACTGCTTCTGGCTGTATTTCATGCAGAACAATACGTCCATCTTCTACTGCAGTGATAAACAATAAGTTGCCTCCAACTCCCACAAATAGTGCTATGATGAATAACGATGCACATGTCACATTATGGGCCTGTGTGTGAATCCTTTTGAGAAACACCAAGGAAGAGAATTCCTGGACCTTAAGACATGCACGTACTTAATTTGATCATTTCATACCAGAGTACTCTCTAGGATGGCATTACCAATCTATATTCCTACCAGTCATGCAGAGGGTGCCTATAACTCCATATTGCTCTCGTTCTACCAGGTTAATGTGTGTGAAGTGATATTTCATTGCAATTTTAGCTTACATTTCTGGTAAGTAATTTATTTGAGTAACTCTGTGGTGTTTGTTAACTATCAATTGGCTATTTCTATTGTTAACCCATTTTTTTATGTTGGGGCTCCTACTTCTTCTGGTTAATTTGCAGACATTCCCCATTCTTCATATATTAGGTTTTAGTTCTTTGTCAGGGTTAGGTACTGTCAAATAATTTTGTTGTATTTGTCACTTTCTAACCTTGTCTGTATTATCTCTTACTGAATGAAAATCCTTAGTTTTGCTTAATGGTACTGTATAGACTTGTGAAAGTGTCAGAAGTCCTTTCAACCTCCAAATAGAAGACATTCTTCTACATTATCTTCTATTAAATTTTAATGCATACTTTCACATTCAAGTCTTTAATCCATCTAGAGTTCACATTTGCATTTGGTATTGAATAGGTAGCATTTCTTTATATGGAGAGTCAGTTTTCTAACTGTAGTATCATCTTTATCATATATAAATTCACTGAATTGTTTATTCAGTGAATTTACTGTAGTATCATCTTTATCATATAAAATTCACTGAATTGTTTATTATATTTCAGTGCTCTATTTTCTTGTTCTTATACCAATATTACATTTTTAAAATTGTGGTGGCTTTGTAGTATAGCTTAATATCTGGTAGCACAAGAACCCCCTATTTTCTCTTTTTCTGAAATCAGTCCAAAAGACTGATTCCGAAAGACTAATTAACTACCTTTTTCTTTCACGTAAACTTTATAGTAAATTCAACTAGAAATTGGGTTGAGATTTCCCTTGAATATATAGATTAACTTGAGTTGACATTTTTATAAATATTAACAACCACCCAGAAACATTAAAATTTATTTATTCAGATTCACTTCTGCATCTTTTATTCCATTTCAAATTATTCTCAAAAATGTTCTTTGTTGTTGGTTGCTAAATACCTTTCAATTTTATTAGACTTATAAATCATATCTTATTTTTTATTGTATTCTCTAGATAAGCAGAACAATTCTTATTTTAATCATTATTTTTATAAATTAACATATCCAGCAACCTTCCCAAATCCTTTCATTGTTCTAAAAGCTTATTTCTTTTTAGGTATAGTATATCATTTACAATATTGAAAGTTTCATTTCTTTCATAACCAAGCATTATGCACACCATTTTTTTTCTTTTTTTATAGCATTCTCTAGAATTATGTTAACCAGTAATAGTGCTAATGAATGGTCTTGCCATTTTCCTATCTTAAAGAAAATATTTTTTTTTTGAATTTTAAAATCAATATTTATTATTATTATTATTATTTTATATATATATATATTTTATTATTATTAATTCTAATGGGGTGACATCAATAAATCAGGGTACATATGTACAATGAAAACATCTCCAAGGTTATCTTATCATTCAATTGTGTTGCATACCCATCACCAAAAGTCAAATTGTCCTCTGTCACCTTCAATCTGGTTTTCCCTGCATCCCTCCCCTCCTCCCTATCCCATTCTTCCCCCCCTCCCCCCATCCCATAACCACCACTCTCTTGTCCATGTCTCATACCCTCACTTTCATGTCCCACCTATGTATGTAATCGTGCTGTTCTCAGTTTTTCTTTTTTTCTGATTTACTTATTTCACTCCGTATAATGTTATCAAGGTACATCCATTTTGTTATAAATGATCCGATGTCATCGTTTCTTATGGCTGAGTAGTATTCCATAGTATATATGTACCATAGCTTTTTAATCCACTCGTCTTCTGACGGACACTTGGGCTGGTTCCAGATCTTCGCTATTGTGAAAAATGCTGCCACGAACATGGGGGCGCATTTCTTCTTTTCGAACAGTGCTATGGTGTTCTTAGGGTATATTCCTAAAAGTGGGATAGCTGGGTCAAAAGGCAGTTCGATTTTTAATTTTTTGAGGAATCTCCAAACTGTTTTCCACAGTGGCTGCACCAGTCTGCATTCCCACCAGCAGTGCAGAAGGGTTCCCTTTTCTCCACATCCTCGCCAGCACTTATTCTGTGTTGTTTTGCTGATAAGTGCCATTCTGACTGGTGTGAGGTGATATCTCATTGTGGTTTTAATTTGCATTTCTCTAATGATTAGTGATGTTGAGCATTTTTTCATATGCCTATTGGCCATCTGTATGTCCTCTTTGGAGAAATTTCTATTCATTTCTTTTGCCCATTTTTTGATTGGGTTGTTTGTCTTCCTGGTGTTGCTTTTTATAAGTTCTTTATAAATTTTAGTTATTAACCCCTTATCAGATGTGCTGTCGAATATGTTCTCCCATTGTGTGGTTTGTCTTTTTATTCTGTTCCTATTGTCTTTAGCTGTGCAAAAACTTTTTAGTTTGATATAGTCCCATTTGTTTATCTTGCCTTTTATTTCAGTTGCCCATGAAGATAAATCGGCAAATATACCGCTGCTACAGATGTCGGAGAGCTTGCTGCCTATGTTTTCTTCTAAGATGTTTATGGTTTCACGGCTTACATTTAAGTCTTTTATCCATTTTGAGTTTGTTTTTGTGAATGGTGTAAGTTGATGGTCTAGTTTCATTTTTTTGCAGGTAGATGTCCAATTTTCCCAACACCATTTGTTAAAGAGGCTGTCTTTACTCCATTGTATGTTCTTTCCTCCTTTGTCAAATATCAGTTGTCCATAATTAAAGAAAATATTTTTAATTTGGGATATATAATAATAACAAAAATATTTTCCCCCTCTTTTTCATTTTGTTATAGAACCTCTAACTTTTGGGCTGGACTCACATCCATCCAAAATTAAGGCTATCTTTCCCAACCTCATTTGCAACTAGATATGTCTTTGTGACTAAATTCTGGTCAATGGAATATAAATAAAAGTGATGGGTTTACCTATTGGTTATAACTTAAAAAGGGGGTCATGGCTTCCCCTTTCTTATTCTGATGGCTAAAATGTAAAATAATGGTGAGGGCTAGAATAGCCACCATAGATTATACATATAAAACCAGCACCCTAGGGATGTCATACTAACATAATAGAAGGAACTTGGGTCCCCAAAACCATTAGATTGCCCTATCAGCCCTGAACTGCTATTATACCACCAATATACTTGCAAGAAATAATTTAAATGTTACATATGCATTCATGTTTAAATGTCACTATAGCTAGATATAAAAGTCTTGGATTAAAGCTTATTTCTTTTTTGCCCTGCTCAGGTAGCTCAGTTCATTGGAGTGGCATTCCAGTATACCATGTTGTGAGTTCCATCCCCAGTCAGGCACATACAAGAATCGACCAATAAATGCATAAAAGTGGAACAATAAATCATTGTTTCTCTCTCCTTTTCTCTCTGTTTCTCCCTCTCTTCCCCTTCCTCTTACTCTCTCTAAAATCAATAAATTTAAAAAAAAACTTATAAGTCAGTGGTCTACAAAGTAGTTCAATGGATTTATAAACTATGAAATTTTTTAAAAAAATAAAATAAGACCCTGGCTGGTTTGCTCAATGGATAGAGCATCAGCCTGGTGTGTGGACATCCAGGGTTCTATTCCCAGGCAGGGCACACAGCTAGTGGCTCTATTGGTTAGATCATTGGTCCTGGAAGCTGAGCATAGCTCAGTTGGTCTTGCATCAGCCTCAGGCAGTAAAAATAGTTTGGTTGAATAGAGCATCGTCCCCAGACAGGGGTTGCCAGGTAGATCCTGGTTGGGGCACATGCGAGAGTCTGTCTTACTATCTCCCCTCCTTTCACTTAAATAAATAAATAAATAAATAAATAAATAAATAAATAAATAAATAAATATAAAACAAACAATTATCATATTTGAATGAAAAAACAAAAGTGCTCAAATAGCCAAAACAATCCTGAGAAGAAGAAAAAAACAAAGCCAGAGATATCACACTCCCTGACTTCAAGTTATACTACAAAGTTGTCATTGATCTCATTTGTTTTTACTGTAAGTTATAAGTGCTTTTAATGTAAGCATGACAATATTATATTAATTTTTGTCAAATACTCCCCAAATATCACCAACACAACCTGTTGATAAGACAAAGTTTACTGCTTAACCCACAGCAAAGAGGAATACCACCTCAACAGAGTTGTACAAATCTTGAGGGACAAGTCAAATTTTACTGGAAATTTAAAGTGTTTTTTTTATTTTTTATTTTTATTGTTTAAGATGGGGTTTTCAAAGCTGAGGCTTGATTAGGGTTGGGTAAGGGTGATGATTTAACAGGTAGGATTGGTGGAAAGGGTGAAGCGAGAAATTTGCAATAAGACATTCAAAAAGTTTCAGGGAAGTATAAACCAACTGTGAAGCCTTGATTGGTCTTTTGGGAATTTCCTGTAATGATTAATCAAGTCTTCCTAGGCAAGAGTGTCTTGGAATAGTAGAGTTATGCTAATAAAGTTACAAAGACAGTGGGATGGTAAAGTCATGTTAATGTAGATACTCTGATTATAAATGGAAATTGAATACATAAAATATGAGTTTAAAAATCTTCAGATGATTTCCACAAATCATGATACGGATAAATCGAAAATTTTTTGAAAGGTCAAGTTTGAAAATTACATGATTAGAGATGATTATCAGTTTCAAATTTGTTTTCTCTATTTTCTGTTCTGATATTTCAGAGGTGTTTTGACATCCATTCTTTCCTCCATCTTGCCCACAGCCTAAAATAGTACAGAATTTTTCATACCTATCTTAAATCTGTACATTTCAATCATATGAAAATATATTGTTCTAGTACATGAAATATAGATATTTTTATTTGCTATGTTTCAAAAAGGAGGAATTTGTGGGCAAACTATTTTTTCTTTCTACCTTGCAATTCAGTGCTTGATCACTAGGTTTTTACTTCTCTCTTTCCCCCCATTTAAAGCTGGCCCCTAATTTTAAACACCACTTTATATAGCTGTGGTCCTTTTATAGTGGTAGCAGTAGTTAGAATTGAGGTGAGGAGGAAGAATAGAAATAGCTTGCTTGGCAAGTTCCCCAAAGTCCTTTTAAAATGCTCTGGCCAATTTGGAGAAGTAGATCATAATTCACGTGCAGTGGACTGGGTCATTCGTCCTCCTCGGTGCTCTTTGGCTACAGCACAGCTATCAGGCCAAGAAAGCTATAAATCTCACTACATATTAACATTCACATTTAATTAATGCTAATGGACAAAGCTGTCTCTAGGGGTGGATGATGCTATAGGGAATTAAGTCTGAGAAGCAGATAATAAAGGTAGTGTGTGGATGTATTATTTTTGGATCAATACTGTTTGATTGCCAACAGTAGTATTCTGTTAATATTTCCCATTTCTTCAGAATGGCCCTTTTATGGTCTGGATTTGGGATTTTCTAACATTTATAATAAAAGGTTAGACATCTCTACTGTTTCTTTACAAAAGATAAGAGCACAAACTCAGACCCATCGAATTTTCCATGAAGAGATTATAGAACTCCTACTCTTATCTCTGACATTCATCAGTTTAATCACACTCCCAGATGGTTCCTTTTGGGCAATGTCCTGAGAGCATGCCCAGAGGTTGTGATTCCTAAATGGTCCTTGGGCTCAATCAAAGTCATGTTGACTCAGCAGCACTGAGCTATGCAGGCATAAATAGTCCTTTGACTATTTCACCCTGCACTTTTACATGTTAAAGCAGTCTAAACGATGGCATCCCTAACAATCCCTTACACAAGTCCATACTTAGATAACAAACAATCCATGCAGATTTCAGGAAAAAAACAAACAAAGCACACCCAGGACAGTCTTATTTCATTAGTGTAAATGATATGCAAAGTGCTTTTGAGATATATTAAAGGGTAATGGGAAAGACAACTTTATTTAATTAACTTCTCTTCTTACCTGAGTACAGTTCATCATCAGAACCAGTCAAAGCAATGCCTGATGAAGTAACTCTTCAGGGAGTTCCAAAATGTTATTTTAGGTCATGTCTTTCCTCAAGGATGGTTTGAATACCTTGTAGTCTCTGAAGGGTGTGAATAAGGTGATCCAATCAGGTCCCATTTGGCTTAATTTAGCTTCCTCTCCAGGCCCTAGTGAGGGTATCTTTCCTTTCTTTCAGGTCTAAAAGTTTCACTTTAATAAACCAATATTTCCACAAGGCCATTAAAAAAATTCTGTATCTGATTTTGGCTTCCCATTAGGATGAACATTAGGATAGATTGCTAGCTTTCTTTCTTGAAGTCAATCTTAGAGAAACTAGAAGTGAAAGGAAAGCATGGACTTGAGAAACCAACAAAAATGGCATGAAACTTCTGGGAGAGTGGATGGTGTTGTGAACTCTTTGTGTACGGGTAGGGATCAGGATGGAGGGTGGATTGGAGGAAAAAGGGGAAGCTTGAGGAAGACTGCAGGTACAGTGAGAGAACAGGCTAGAGAAAAGCTTTTGTGTTCTGTTCTTGCTTCTTCCTTACATGGCCTTGGGTCAACAGCTGACAGATCCTTCAATACAGAAATCAGGTTTTAGGTCCAGGTCTCTGGTGCCAAGGCCTTTGGGGTAATATTAGGGCAGAGCAAGAGCTTTACAGGAATGAGGAGTTTACAGAAATAGACAAGGATTGCCAGCAGTGGCTTTACTTTTGTTCCTCTAAATCCCCGAGGGCTGATCGACTGCCCTGAGGGAGACTACCTAATCAAAATGCCTATTCTTTTAAGGAGTTTAAAGAGGAATCCCTGACGAGAACAGGTGCCTTCTAAACTGTCAAGTATAATGTATATATTAAGAAGTAAATTAAAAGCAAAATCCCTCACCCCCAATGCTATAGTAAAAGTTAAGAATGTCAAAGACAAAGAGAGAATTATAAAAGTTTCTAAAAATTACCTACAAAAGAAAACAAAAAAATTATACTTTTTAACAGCAACATTAGATCCAAGAAAACAATGGCTTAATATTTTTAAAATATTTTTTAAAAATAATACTTTATTTTTAATGTTTTTCATGGAAATGTTATTGATTGATTGATTTTTAGAGAGAGAGAGAGACAGAGAGAAACATCAATCTGTTGCTCCATCCACTATGCATTCATTGGTTGATTCTTGTATGTGCCCTGACCAGAGATCAAACCCGCAAACTTGGTGTACCCATTTCAGGACTATACTCAAACTAACTGAGCTACCCAACCAGAGCTATGCTGTAATTAACCAATGAATGCATAAATAAATGTAACAACACATCTCTCTCCCTCTCTCTCTCAAATAAATTCATAAATAATATTTTTAAAATCTAGAGACATTTATAGATGGAATAATCAGGATTTGATGGCTCATTGAAAGGAGTAGGCCCTGGCTGATTGGCTCAGTGGTAAAGTGTTGGCCTGGCATGTGGAAGTCCTGGGTTCGATTACTTGTCAGGGCACCCAGGAGAAGTGACTATCTGCTTATCAACCCCTCCCCCTTCTCTCTCTCTCTCTCTCTCTCTCTCTTCTCCTCTCACAGCCATGGCTTAGTTTGAGCGAGTTGGCCCTAGGTACTAAGGATGGCTTCATGGCCTTGCCTCAGGCCCTAAAATAGCTTGGTTGCTGAGCAACAGAGCAGCAGCCCCAGATGGGCAGAGCATCACCAGGTAGGGGGCTTACCCAGTGGATCCCTGTTGGGGTGCATGCAGGAGTCTGTCTCTGCCTCCCTGCCTCTCACTTAATTAAAAAAAAATAAAGAAGAAGTAGTGCTATAGAAGAAGGAACTAAATATGAGACCATGTTTTCTGACTCAGACACCTAAGTGGTTGATGAAGTCATTTTTCTAAAGATTGGGCATATTTAATTAAGGTGGCATGAGCTGTGTACCCTATAGAAGTTGTTAACTGAAATGATTTTGTATGCTGCTTATTGTACTTATTTACTCCCTAAAAAGAACCAGATCCTTCTTAGAGAAAGTTCAAAACCACAGAAATCAGTTACCATATTCCCCATGTATAAGACGTACCTTTTCCCAAGAAATTTGGGGTCTAAAAACTGGGTAGTCTTATACAGTGGTTGTAGAAGTGTAGCATTTCAAACGCCATAGATGGAACTGAGAACGAGACAATATATGAAGACAGTGATTTGTCATCAAACACAGATGCAGACAAGCTTGTGGATGGGAGTTTTGACAGTGATGAGAAGTTGTATGAATTTTATGATGAATAAAACTGGAGTTTAATAACTTTATGTAATCCATTATTTTTTTTAAATTTCAGGCCCCAAAATTAAGATATGTCTTATAAATGGGGAAATACAGTACATAAGTTGATTGTTAAACCGTGTGATGAGAAATTATAAGTTGTCTATAATCATTTTGAATCAAAAATAGGTGATGTTAAATTCTGGCAGTCATATATTATATAGTAACAGAATACAGAGTAGGCAGATCTTGAAAATGAGGAAGTTCCTTTTATTTCATCTAGTTCATGTTTCTGGGCTTTTATTCACATTCTGTAAGCTTGAATTTCTGAGAAGCTTATCATAGGAAATAAAAGGTCAGAATTCTCAGTGTTTATTTTGAAGGGAATTGGAATAATTTACTCTATAATGTTACAAATATAGACAAAACAGCATTCTCTCACAAGATCCTTGATATTTTCCAAATCCTGTTCATTGTTTTTCATTGTATTTTCAAATAGTGTCATGTTTGTTATCTGATATACTAGGGTGGGGAAAGAGTGGGGAAGACAAAGTCATTACAAAGAAAAAAATAAAATCTCACCTTAGATTTTACATATCTAAAAATATCGACAGCAGAACATTTGTTCCCAAATTACCCATAGGCAGAATCATAGCAGCAGTGATAACAACACAGGCTTTGAATCTCCCCATACCATGCTCTATAAACATAGACAGGACAATTGAGACAGCAAAACAAGAATCTGTGCACAACATCTACGACAAAGGAGATGAGACATTCCCACAAGCAAGAGAGGTTGGAGCACTGGCAGCAGCAAGATGTATGGTGACAACTACAAGAGGAAGCAAAAGGTGAGGAACTTCCAAAGAACAGCCCAGAAACTGAACTGCCAACAGGTAACCGTAACCAAAGGGAAGTGTCCTCTTTCAGCATGGAGAGTTCTTCAGGCCAATCCAGGAAGAACAGCCAAAATTTGGAACGCTCCAGTAGCCTTGCAAACTCTCAGACTGGTCAGACACAACACATTTAAAAAGATAAAGAAGTCTTCCAATTCTATAAGCTCATTCACATAAGAATATGACAGGTATTAATTTTTCTGCATTCAAATACTGAACACTGCTTTGACAGAGCAGAGGCTGCAGGAGAAATCCCAGACCAAAGAGAAACTCCTGGGCACTGATGCAAAAAGAACAAATCACACACACAAAAGCAAAGAAAGAGAAGAGCCAGACCAACTTGGAGAGGAGCAAAGGCAACATGGCAGACAGCAAAGATCCGGAGAGCCGAACACACCACAGTAACAATAGAAAATGGAGCACTGGAGTATTTATTGAAGCTATCGCAAAAATATATATATATAAATTAGACAAATTTGTACACTAATTAAATAGCTGATAATATTAAGAAATTATTGTTAATGTCTTAAGGTTTAATAATGATGTACTGATTGTATTTTAAACAGGGTCTTATGTTTTAGGAATGCATACTAACATATTTTTGGACCAAAGAATATCATAAGATTTACTTCAATAAAAAATAAACTTGCTCTTGACCAGGCGGTGGCACAGTGAATGGAGCATCGGACTGGGACGCGGAGGACGGTTTTGGACCCTGAGGTCGTCAAGCTTGAGCGTGGGCTCATTGGGTTTGAGCAGGGCTCACCAGCTTGAGTCCAAGGTCACTGACTCGAGCAAGTGGTCTGCTGTAGCATAACAAAAAATGTAACATAAAAATGTTTTTTAATGTCAAAATAAATTTAATTTTGTTGTATTTATTTTGTTTAATTACCATAAAAGCACACTTGGACTTTATATTCTTTTCTTTAATATTTGACTTAATTATTATAACATATTTCTCAGAAATTTGTATATAGTGTAGCCACAGTTATTTGTAGGATTTTAAATGCACCCCGACTTCAAAAAGTTTGAGAACCACTAGGTTAGGGGATCTCTATGGTGTCTCATTTATTAATCTATTTTTGAGGATTCCACTCCCATAATGTAATCACTTCCAAAGCCCCCCTTTCCTATATCATTATATTGGACATTTGTGTTTCAATAGATAAATTTTGGAGACTCAAATATTTAGGCTGTAATACCCCTGCTGCCCTGATCTCTAAATTTTGAATGAGTCAAACTACAGTGAGCAAGGCTTCCCATTTACATTAGGCCTAAGTTAGAGGTGGTAAAAAAGAAAAGTGTAGAAATGTGAATACTACATAAAACTGAATATGGTAATATTTGGTTGGAGATACTATTAAATAAATATGGCCAAAAAATTGAAGGCAGACAATACCAACTCTAGACTCAGCTAGCTACACAAACAACACATTCAAAGAAGAAGTCTATACACAGACAAAATGGGAAGACAGAGAAATACAATCCAAATAAAACAACAAGAGAAATTCCTATAACAAGAACTAAATGAGATAGAAATAACCAAATTACTAGATTCAGAGTTTAAAATAATGATTGTTAGGATGCTCAAAGATCTTAGAGCAACAATGGATGGACATAATGAGCATCTTAATAAAGAGATAACAGGCATCAAAGAGGACATTGAAATCATAAAAAAGAACCAGTCAGAAATGACAAACACAATATCAGATATTAAGACTACACTAGAAGAAATTAAAAGCAGGCTGGAGGAAGCAAAGGATCAATCAGCGATTTAGGAGACAAGACAAACGAAAACATGAAAGAGGAGTAGCAAAAAGAATAGAGGCTCAAAAAGTCTTCGGACACTCTAAGAGAGCTCTTGACAACATAAAGAGAAATAACATCTGCATCATAGAGGATCCTGAAGGAGAAGAGAAAGAATGAGGGATAGAGAACCTGATTGAAGAAATCATAGCTGAAAACTTCCCTAAATTGATGCAGGAAAATGTCACACAAGTTCAAGAAGCACAGAGAATCCCATTAAAGAGGAACTCAAAGAGACCAACATCAAGACATATCATAATTAAAATACTAACTCTAAGAGATAAAGAAAGAATACTAAAACCTGCAAGAGAAAAGCAGTCAATCACCTACAAAGGAGCTCCCAAAAGGATGACATCTGACTTCTCAACAGAAACACTTGAGGCCAGAAGGGAATGGCAAGAAATATTCAAAGTAATGCCGACCAAGAGCCTACAACCAAGACTTCGATATCCAGCAAGGCTATTGTTTAAAATTGAAGGAGAAATAAAAAGCTTCATAGACAAAAAAAAAAAAAAAGAACCTCAAGGAATTTATTACAAACAAACCAATGCTTCAAGAAATGATAAGGGGCCTGTTGTAAACAAAAGGAAAAATAATCTAATAAAAGAGGAATGTAGATTTAAAGAATAAAATGGCAATATACAACTACATATCAACAATAACCTTAAATGTAAATGGATTAAATGCTGCAATCAACAGACATAGGGTAGCTGCACAGATAAGAAAACAGGACCCGTACATGTGCTGTCTATAAGAGACCTATCTCAAAACAAAAGATACACATAGACTGAAAGTAAAAGGTTGGAAAAAAAATACTTCATGCAAATGGAAATGAAAAAAGAGCTGGTGTAGCAATACTTATATCTGACAATATAGACTTTAAAACAAAGGCTATAATAAGTGGTAAAGAAGGTCACTACAGCCTGACCAGGCAGTGGCGCAATGAAATTGAACTTTGCATGACCAAGTTAGGTGGAAGAATTTTATATTCTTCAAACTGGATTAACACAAAGTATTCCATTTGCTACAAAAATTAATATGATGTAGCCTTGAGCCTTTCCTCTAATATCTGCCTATTGCTTCTAACTTCTCATTCTCATGTCATTAATTGGTTTCAAATCTTGTTTTTAAACTATCTTTATGTTGCTGTTGGTTGTTTTTTTCTTAACCCAAATCATACATCATTCTATTTTTTTCAGTTCATGACTAATTTAGGGAATTGTGAAAACTTTAACAGATTATAATTCAAGTATTCAGCATCAAAATTCATTATTTTGAACAGAAAATAAACTTCACACCCAGGCGAATAGTAGAAAGAAGGGTAAATTGAACATTCTGCAATCCACCATGCCTCTGGAAAGTGGTCCACTCAGTTCATCTCTGTAGCTCAGTTTCCTTCTTTCAATCTTTTATTGAGTGAATACTGTAACTGGCTTTGTGCTAAAGCAAGGAATACAGAGGTAAGTGAAACATATTACATCTCCACTGTGGTGTTCTAATTAGGACAGAAAAGATGGATAAAAGTTATCATAGTGAAGAATGGGGTACAGGAGTGTTTGAGAACAGATAATAAATTCAGTGTGCTGAGTAGAAGAACCAGTATCAAATGGAGAAGCATTATTTAGAACAAAGGGAGAAAATAAGAAAATAGAAAGGTGCATCTATGAAATGATGGAATAGAACAAAATATCCTATTAGATCCTTCCAGTTTTGAGTGCTTATATAATTGGGTAGTGAATCAGAGAATCTCGGCTTCACCATTATCATATGCAAATCATTTGCATCTCTAAACTTCAGTGTCCTAATCTATAGAATAGTGAGTATACCTACATCAGGATGGTCTGAGACTTAAATAATATATTTAAGGCCTGTGTCCAATATACTTGAAGCATTCTGTATATAAATGGTAATGATTATTAGCTTACACTTTGCCCTTATTGAAGAAGTTCCTGCATCTTTTATCTGATTTTATTCCAATAAAAGTCCCATGAGAGATTTATGACAGTACATTATTTCTGTTTTACAAATGAGATAACTTGAATTCAAGAGGTAGCATAGGAAATAAATGACAGAACCTAGTGGTCTGGCTTTATGTTCAGCCTTCTTTTTTCCATCAGACAGTAATACTCCTCTATTTTAGCTTCCTTTTGAAAAAATGAGGGATCTTAACAAAGACTGGGCACTTGTACAGATTTGTTTACTTTAGCATTTAAAATTTTAAGTTTTACCTTGGGTTTCTTCTATAATTTCAACAGGTCCATTTTATACAGAAGCTGTTCCTCTCATGCTAAGCCTTCTTTTTGGAGTGTGAAGGTTATAAATGTCCTGTCAGTCAATGGCCTGTTAGAATGAAGACCAGCAAATGTTTTTTAATGATTTTTATGTGCACCATATTCTCATCTATTTCATTCTTCCATTACTTTTTATAAGCTAAAGCTTTCTTTTCAATATATTTTTCAAGAAATTAGTAAAACTTCCATTAGAAATTGCTTTGGCCCTGGCTGGTTGGTACAGTGGTACAGCATCAGCCTGGAGTGGGTATGTCCTGGGTTTAATTTTTCAGGGCACATAGGAGAAGCACCCATCTGCTTCTCTACCCCTCTCCCTCTCGCTTCTCTCTCACACACACACTCTCTCTCTTCCCCTCCTGCAGTCATGGCTTAATTGGAGCAAGTTGGCACCAGGTGCTGAGGATGACTTCATGGCCTCCACCTAAGGCACTAAGAAGAGCTCAGTTGCTGAGCAACAGAGCAGCACCCCATATGGGCAAACATCTCTCCCCTAGTGGGCTTGCCAGGCGGATCTTGGTGGGGGTACATGCAGGAGTCTGTTTCTGCCTCCCATCCTCTCACTGAATAAAAGAAAGAAATAAAATAGAAAAAAAAGGGAAAAAGGGAAAGAAAAGAAAAGAGAAAAAAAATTTTTTAAGTTGCTTCAATAGGATGACATACTTCAAATAAAATGTCACATTCTCCTGGGCTGTATGTAATCGCATCTTCTCTCGAAAATTCCTAACCTAGTTTTTACTTGAATTGAGATCGCCAGAAAAGCTATCATTACTTCATGTTTTGGGTATGAAGGAAAGAAGGAAGATGGGCACTAAGGGACATATTGCAACAGTGTTCCCAACTTTTAAACTTTTCCAGCTGACCTCTCTACTATTTAATAATGGTTACATGGAAGTTCCTCTTAGTAGCTGCTGTGCAGTTTGTTATGCAGGTACAGTGACTTTAACTTGGTTCTCTTCCAGGCAAAATTTGTCATTGGTCCAGAAAGAAGAACAAACATTTTCTTCCCCACAGCAACTCAAAAGGGATATTCGATGTGTTGGTTTCAATAACTCTCTTAAGAAAATATTTCTTCTGCTATTCACCTACAATTTGCTTGGGTGTTAAATCTGTAGAATAGCTGAAGATGTTTCCTAAATGTTAGATATCTATTTTGAATGTATTGACACATGTAACAAGATAATTTTGCAGATATTGTCACTCCTATTTCTATACATTAAGCTTCTTACTACTTCTACAAGTCTTTTCCTGATTCTCCCCACCCCAGTCAGATGGGATCTTGATTGGAACTCAGGCAATTCTCCCACCCCCTCCACAACCCATGACCATATTTACCTCCCTACAGGTATGGTTGTCTGTGTTCTTTCCAGAGTCCTAACTAGACTATCCACTTTCTGAGCTAAGCCATTATTATCTCGCCTCCCAGTAGTAAGTACCCAGGCTTCCTGCACATGATGGGTAGAAATCTAGGAAATGCACATGGGATTGAATTCTCCTCCCTCAAACCAAAAGATGATGCATAGGAGGAAAATGCATTCCCTTGAAGCCTTTCAAAAAAAAAAGATATTCACAATGATATAGTGTACTTCAAATTATCTCAGATTACTATGCTTTTAATATAAGCCACAAATTTAGGCTTCAAATTGTTCTTGCTACAAAAAGAAAAAGTGAATAAAATCTTGGGTTGTATGCTGATAATTTGGGTTGTTTAATGGTGGAAGACTATGTCTATCAAGGGATTCAGAGTGCTGCATGTGACATAATCATCAAAATGTGTCAAAGGTCTTATTTAAAGCATGTTTCCCTGAAAATTATCCTTGGACATTTGCCTTGAAATGCTATATTACAAAACTAAGATCTTCCTTGAAAAATGATGAAGACAAAAGCAGGAAGGATTGAATCCTGATGAATGCTATCTCATTGGTAATGATTCACAGAACAGGCACAATAACACATTTGGTTTTGAAATCTTATCTTTCTACGGACCTTGGAATTATTTTTATCGTGAAGTAAAATGCATAGTTAGAATACCATCATCAGTAGTGTTAAATGCTACAAGCCAATGGATAAATCAGCATGGCCTTTGATTTTCAGGTGTTATAAATTAAATATGTAAAATTAAATATGCTCATAATGAAAGACTCAGATGAAATACTAAATGTTTAAAAACTGGTGATTCACATATTATATAAATAGTCTGTCTGCGAGGTACAGAATGAGAATGAGACCACTCCCATCTCTCTTCTCCTCTCAATATATCCTGAAAAGAACCAGCCATGAGAGACAGATTTATTCTCTCTTCTCCCAGACTTTGTACTTTATCTGTCTCATTGTCCTTAGACTGTTTAAAACACCATGTTGTCTCCAACAGTCTCCACAGAGAATTTCTCATCAAAATCTACACTGATGTGCTCCTTCTTATTACTAAAACCAAAATCAAATGATTAGTTTCATTTGACGTGTGTGTGATAATAGCGTTCAAATTCATAGTTGCACTATTTCTCCTTAGAAAATGATATGAGTAATAAGGATAATATCTCATGGATGATACAAATTTTATAGCAGTTTCTGTTTTCCTTTTAATCTTTGGCTCCTAAATGCTCATAGTCAAACTTGTACCCCAATTTAGTAAACTCCAGGGACCTTACACTTTGATTGCTTAATAATATTTCTCAACTTGTCTTATCTTGCTATTGTACCTGTCTGTTCTCTACTTTCATTTTATACTGCTTTTAAACCATATAAAAATCTTTATAGAGTAAATAATAGTATAGACATACAAATAATTATTTCAGTTATAGAATGTACTTCAGAAAGTCTGTCATTTTTTTATCAGTGATAATGAATACACAAGAAGAAGTTCTCTTCAGAAATTTATATCTGCCTGGTCTATGGTGGTGCAGTAGATAAAGCATCAACCTGGAATGCTGAGGTCACCAGTTCAAAACCCTGGGCTTGCCTGGTCAAGGCACATATGAGAAACAAGAAGCAACTACAATGAGTTGATGCTTCCTGCTCCTCCAACTTTCTCTCTTCTCTGTAAAAATCAATAAATATAATATAATAGAAAGAAAGAAGGAGAAAGGGGGGAGGAAGAAAGGAAGGAAGGAAGAAAGGAAGGAAGGAAGGAAGGAAGGAAGGAAGGAAGGAAGGAAGGAAGGAAGGAAGGAAAAAGAGAGATAGGGAGAGAGAGAGAGAAGGAAAAAGAAATATCTGAGGTAAAATAACATCATGCCTAATAATTATCCTCTAGTTATTTATCTCTAATCTCACCACACTCTGATCCATCTGTTGTCCTAAACTTAATTGTCTCCCTTAAACTCAGATCAGATTGTATTACTTTCCTGCTCAGACACCATATATGGCACTAGCCAAAAACCTTCTGTCTAGCCTTATTCCCCTGACTACCTCCAATGTATCCTGTACTCAAGCAAATCTGTACAATGTACATATTTCTGTAAAAGCCCTGTCTTCCCTCCCCACCTTTAAGACTCTTCTCTTTCCCCTCTTTCCAAAGCATGAAAGAATTAACTCTTGTTGCCCTTCTTTCTGATATAACATACTTCCCGGTCACTCCTAGATTGATTGATTGTGTGTGTGTGTGTGTGTGTGTGTGTGACAAAGAGAGAATCAGAGAGAGGAACAGATAGGGACAGCAGACAGGCAGAAATGGAGAGAAATAAGAAGCATCAATTATTCATTGTGGCTCCTTAGTCTCCTTAGTTGTTCATTGATTGCTTTCTCATATGTGCTTTGATGGGGGGGAGCTACAGTAGAGCAAGTGACCCCTTGCTCAAGCCAATGACCTTGGGTTCAAGCCAGCGACCCACACTCAAGATGGTGAGCCAACACACAAGTTGGATAAGCCCACACTCAAGCCTGTGACCTCGGGGTTTCAAACCTGGGTCCTCCACTTCCCAGTCTGATGTTCTGTCCACTGCTCCACTACCTGGTCAGGCCTGGATTAATTTTCAAAATAACAATGTGGCAGATGAAATAATACTGTACAAAGAACCTTAAAGATTCTTCTAAAAAACTACTAAAAATGATAAATTCAGTAAAGTAACAGGATAGAAAATAAATATCCAGAAATCAGTTGCATTTTTATACACCAATAATGAACTATTAAGAAAGGGAAACTATGAAAACAAACCCATTTACAACTGCATCAACAAAAATAAAATATTTAAGAATAAAATTAACCAAGGATGTAAAAAACCTGTACTTGAAAAATTATAAGACACTGAAGAAAGAAATTGAAGAAGATACAATTACTATGTATACTGTGGTTATGAATAGAAAGAATTAAAATCATTAAAATGTCCATACTACCCAAAGCAATCTATCAATTCTAATCAAGATACCAATGGAATATTTCACAAAACTATAACAAATATTCCAAAAATGTATATGGAACCACAAAAGACCCTGAATATCCACAGCAATCTGGAGAAAGAAGAACAAAGCTGGAAGAATCACACTACCAGATATCAAACTATACTACAAGGCCATAGTAACCAGAACAGCATGTTACTGGCATAAAAACAGACATATAGATCAATGGGACAGAATAGAGAGCCTGGAAATAAACCCAGACCTTATAGTAAATTAATATTTTACAAAACAGGCAAGAATATACATGGAGTAAACACAGTCTATTCAATAAATTATACTGAGAAAATTGGACAAATACATGCAAAAAAAAAAAGAAGCTAGACTACCTTCTTACACCATACACAAAAATAAACTCTAAATGGATTAAAGACTTAAATGTTAGACTCATAACCATAAAAAGTCTAGAATAAAACATAGTCAGTAAAGTCTCAGAAATATCTTATAGAAATTTTTTTCTGATATATCTCCTTGGGCAAGGAAAACAGAAGAAAAAATAAACAAATGGGACTACATAAACCAAAAAGCTTTTGCACAACAAGGAAACATCAACAAAATGAAAAGACAACCCACTGAATGGGAGAACATACATAGCAATAATATATCTGATAAAGGATTAATATTCAAAGTTTATAAAGAAATTATACAACTCATCACCAAAAAACAAACTATCCAATTAAATGGGCAAATGATTGCAATAGACACTTCCCCAAAAAGGACATACAGGTGGCCAATGGACATATAAAAATATGCTCAGTGTCACTAATCATCAGAGAAATGCAAATTAAAACACAATGAGATACCACCTTACACTTGTAAGAATGACTATCATCAATAAATCAACAAAAAATAAAACAAGTGTTGACAAGGATGTGGAGAAAAGGGAACCCTCGTGCACTGTTAGTGGGAATGTAGACTGGTGTAGCCACTGTGGAAAACAGAATGGAGTTTCCTCAAAAAATTAAAAATGAAACTGCCTTATGACCCAGCAGTTCCACTTTTGGAAATACATCTAAAGAAACCCAAAACACTAATTCAGAAAAATATATGTTTCCCTATGTTTATTGAAGCATTATTTTCAATAGCCAAGATTTGGAAGCAGCCCAAGTGCCCAGCAGTAGATGAGTTGATAAAGAAAAAAAAAAGCTGTGGTATTGCCCTGGCCAGTTGGCTCAGTAAATAGAGCATCAGCCTGGCATGTGGATGTCCCAGGTTCTATCCCTGATCAGGGCACACAAGAGAAGCAACCATCTGCTTCTCTCTCCCTCTTCTGTCTCTCTTCCCCTCCCACAACCAGTGGATCAATTGGTTTGAGCATCTGCCTAGGTCACTGAGGATAGCTGAGTTCGTCCAAGCATGTTAGCCACAGGTGCTAAAAACAGTTCAGTTGATTTGAAGATCAGCTCCAGACAGGGTTTGCTAGGTAGATCCTGGTCGGGGCACTTGTGGGAGTCTGTCTCACTCTCTTACCTTCTTTCACTTAAAATATAAAAATATAAAACAAAATTAAAACAGGAAGTGTACATATATACAATGAAATACTACTCAGCCAAAAAAATAAATAGAAAGAAGGAAATTTTGTCTTTTGGGTAGCATGAATGGACCTGAAGAGTATTATGCTAAGTGAAACAAGCCAGTCAGAGAAAGACAAATATCATATAATTTCACTTATATGTGGAATCTAATGAACAAAATAAACAAACAAAATAGAAACAGACTGAGATACAGAAAACTGACAGCTATTACAGGGGAGGGGATTGGGGAGATAGGTGAAAAAGGTGAAGAGATTAGGGATTAAGAAAAAAACTCATAGACATAACCAACAGTATTGTGATTACAAGAGGTATGGGAGTACAGAAAGATAGAAGAGGGTAAAGGGTAAATAAATGGTGATGGAAAGAGACTTGACATCAGATGGTGAACACACACACAATATACAGGTGATGATGTTATAGAACTGTACATCTGAAAACTATATAATTTTATTAACCAATGTAACCCCAAAAAATTCAATAAAAATTTAAAAATAGAAAAGCAAGTTTTTATAAGGCAGTTAATTTTTTCTTTAGGCAAAAGTGATTTTCAATTGAGATGAAATGCTGGAAGGAAGGAAGGAAGGAAGGAAGGAAGGAAGGAAGGAAGGAAGGAAGGAAGGAAGGAAAGAAGGAAAGAAAGAAGAAAAGGAGGGAGGGAGGGAGGGAGGTAGAAAAGGAGAGAAAAAGAGAGAGATAGAAAGTAAAACAACTTGTTGCAACTACAGGAATGGAACTAGAGGGTATCATGCTGAGTGAGATATGTCAGAAAAAGACAAATACTATCTGATTTCTCTCATATGTGAAATCTCTAAAACAAAATCAGCAAACAAAACAGAAATAAATTTATAGATACAGAAAAAATTGATGATTGCCAGATAGAAGGTAGATTGAGGAAAATATATAAAAAAGGTAAATTGGCAGTTAAAAAATAGTCACAGGTATATGAAGTACAGCATAGGGAACATACTCAGTAATATTGTAATAACATATGGTGCCAGCCAAGTAATAGACTTATCAGGGAGATCATTTCACAAGTTATATAAATGTCTACTCACTATGCTGTACACCTAAAACTAATATAATACTGAATATCAACTTTAATTAAAAAATAAAAATTAGCCTGACCAGGCAGTGGTGCAGTGGATAGAGGATCAGACTGGGATGTGGAAGGACCAAGGTTCAAGACCCCAAGGTTGCCAGCTTGAGCGCAGGCTCATATGGCTAGAGCAAAAAAAAGCACACCAACTTGGACTCAAGGTCGCTGGCTCAAGCAAGGGGTTACTCAGTCTGCTGAAGGTCCGCGGTCAGGGCACATGTGAGAAAGCAATCAATGAACAACTAAGGTGTTGCAACGAAAAACTGATGATTGATGCTTCTCATCTCTCTCTGTTCCTGGCTGTTCTTATCTATCCCTCAGACTCTCTCTCTCTCTCTCTCTCTCTCTCTCTCTGTAAAATAAATAAATAATAAATAAATAAAAATTAAAACTGAAAATAGAATTCAGCATTTTATCAGCACTGTATTATATAACCACAGAAAACTATTTTCTTATTTTTAATTAATAGTGATATTTTTTTTAAATTAATTTTAATGGGGTAACATTAATAAATCAGGGTACATATGTTCAAAGAAAACATCTCCAGGTTATCTTATCATTCAATTATGTTGCATACCCATCACTCAAAGTAAAATTGTCCTCTGTCACCTTCTATCTGGTTTTCTTTATGCTCCTCCCCTCCCCCCTCTCCCAACCTCTCCACCATCCCCCCCCCCAACCACCATACTCTTGTTCATGTCTCATAGTCTCAATTTTATGTCCCACCTATGTATGAAATCATGCTGTTCTCAGTTTTTTTCTGTTTTATTTATTTCACTCCGTATAATGTTATCAAGGTCCATCCATTTTGTTGTAAATGTTCCGATGTCATCAATTCTTATGGCTGAGTAGTATTTCATAGTATATATGTAACAAAGCTTTTTAATCCACTCGTCTTCTGACGGACACTTGGGCTGTTTCCAGATCTTTGCTATAGTGAACAATGCTGCCATGAACATGGGGGTGCATTTCTTCTTTTCGAACAGTGCTATGGTGTTCTTAGGGTATATTCCTAAAAGTGGGATAGCTGGGTCAAAAGGCAGTTCGATTTTTAATGTTTTGAGGAATCTCCAAACTGTTTTCCACAGTGGCGCACCAGTCTGCATTCCCACCAGCAGTGCAGAAGGGTTCCCTTTTCTCCACATCCTCGCTGCCTATGTTTTCTTCTAAGATGCTTATGGTTTCACGGCTGACATTTAAGTCTTTTATCCATTTTGAGTTTGTTTTTGTGAATGGTGTAAGTTGATGGTCTAGTTTCATTTTTTTGCAGGTAGATGTCCAATGTTCCCAATACCATTTGTTAAAGAGGCTGTCTTTACTCCATTGTGTGTTCTTTCCTCCTTTGTCAAATATCAGTTGTCCATAAATGTGGGTTTATTTCTGGGTTCTCTGTTCTGTTCCATTGATCTATGTGCCTGTTCTTATGCCAGTACCAGGCTCTCTTGAGTACAATGGCCTTGTAGTAATCCTTGATATCTGGAAGATTGATACCTCCTGCTTTATTTTTTCTTTTTAAGATTGCTGAGGCTATTTGTGTTCATTTTTGGTTCCATATAATTTTTGGAATATGTGTTCTATATCTTTAAAGTATTTCATTGGTATTTTAATTGGTATTGCATTGAATTTATAAATTGCTTTGGGTAATATAGACATTTTAATGATGTATATTCTTCCTAACCATGAGCACAGTATATGGTTCCACTTGTTAGTATCTTCCTTGATTTCTTTTATCAATGTTTTATAATTTTCTGAGTACAAGTCCTTTACCTCCTTGGTTAAATTTACTCCTAGGTACTTCATTTTTTTGGTTGCAATAGTGAAGAGGGTTGTTTCCTTAATTTCTTTTGCTGACGGTTCATTGTTGGTATATAAAAATGCCTCTGATTTCTGAGTATTAATTTTATATTCTGCCACCTTGCTGAATTCATTTATAAGGTCCAGTAGTTTTTTTGACTGACACTTTAGGGTCTTCTATATAAAATATCATATCATCTGCAAATAATGACAGTTTTACTTCTTCTTTTCCAATTTGGATGCCTTTTATTTCTTCTTCTTGTCTGATTGCTGTAGCTAGGACTTCCAGAACTATGTTGAATAAGAGTGGTGAAAGTGGGCAACCCTGCCTGGTTCCTGATCTTAAGGGGATTGCTTTTAAATTTGCCCATTTAGTATAATGTTTGCTGTGGGTTTGTCATAGATGGCCTTTATCATGTTAAGGAATGTTCCCTGTATTCCACTTTACTGAGAGTTTTGAGCATGAATGGGTGCTGGATTTTATCAAATGCTTTTTCTGCATCTATTGAAATTATCATGTGGTTTTTGTCCTTCCTTTTGCTTATGTGATGAATCACATTGATTTATTTGTGAATATTGAACCAGCCTTGCCTCTTCAGAATAAATCCCACTTGTTCATGGTGTATGATTTTTTTATATATTGCTGGATCTGGTTGGCTAATATTTTGTTGAGAATTTTAGCATCTAAATTCATCAGAAATATTGGCCTATAATATTCTTTCTTTGTGTTGTCTTTGCTCGGTTTCATGATCAGAATTATGCTCGCCTCATAAAAGGAGTTTGGAGGTCTTCCTTTCTCTTGAATTTTTTAAAATAGCTTGAGAGGACAGGAGTTAGTTCTTCTTTGAATTTTTGGTAGATTTCACTTGTGAAGCCATCAGGCCCAGGACTTTTCTTTTTTGGGAGTTTTTTGATAACTGTTTCGATCTCATTTGTTGTAATTGGTCTGTTTAGGTGTTCTGATTCTTCCAGATTGATTTTTGGAAGATTATATGATTCAAGAAATTCATCCATTTTACCTAGGTTGTCTAATATTTTGGCATATAGTTCTTTATAGTATTTTCTTACAATGCTTTGTATTTCTGTTGTGTCAGTTGTTATTTCTCCACTGTTCTTTCTAATTTTATTTATTTGAGTCCTCTCTCTTTTTTTCTTGGTGAGTCTAGTTAAAGGTTCATCAATCTTGTTTACCTTTTCAAAAAACCAGATCCTGGTTTCATTGATCCTCTGTTTTGTTTCCTTAGCCTCTATGTCATTTATTTCTGCTCTGACCTTTATTATTTCCTGCCTTCTACTAGTCCTGGGCTTTATTTGCTTTTGTTTTTCTAGTTCTTTTAGATGAAGGGTCATGTTGCTTATATGAGCTTTTTGTAGCTTCCTATGGTATGATTATAGTGCAATGAACTTCCCTCTCAGTACTGCTTTTGCTGTGTTCCATAAATTTTGAGTTGATGTATGCTCATTTTCATTCATTTCTAGAAACTTTTTTATTTCTTCTTTTATCTCATTGTTAATACATTCATTATTTAATATCATGCTATTTAGTTTCCATGTGTTTGAGTATTTTTCACTTCTTCTTTTGTGGTTAATATCTAGTTTCATGGCCTTGTGATCAGAGAAAATGCCTGATATGATTTCAATCTTCTTAAATTTATTGAGACCATTTTTGTGTCCTAACATGTGGTCTATCCTAGAAGATGTACCATGAGTGCTTGAGAAGAATGTATATTCTACTGCTTTAGTGTGAATACTTCTGAAGATGTCTGTTAAATAGAGATGATCTAGTGTATCCTTTAAGTCTTCTGTTTCTTTATTAATTTTCGTTCTTGAGGATTTATCCAGTGATGTTAGTGGGGCATTGAAATCCCCTACTATGATAGTATTGCTGTTAATCTTGCCCTTTATATCTATCAAAGTCTGCTTTATGTATGTTGGGGCTCCTATATTTGGTGCATAGATATTTATAATAGTTATATCTTCCTGTTCAATTGTTCCCTTTATCATTATGTAGTGTCCTTCTTTATCTCTTACTACAGCCTTTGTTTTAAAGTCCATTTTGTCAGATATAAGTATTGCTACCCTGGCTTTTTTTTCATTTCCATTTGTATGAAATATTTTTTTCCATCCTTTTACCTTCAGTCTACGTGCATCTTTTGTTTTAAAGTGTGTCTCTTATAGACAGCATATGTATGGGTCCTGTTTCATTGTCCCTGCAGCTACCCTATGTCTTTTGATTGGATCATTTAATCCATTTACATTTAAGGTTATTATTGATATGTAGTTGTTTATTGCCATTTTGTTTTTTAAAGCTGTATTCTTCTTTTGATATATTCTTTTCCCCCTTTGAACTGTTCATAACAGGCCCTTTAGCATCCCTTGCAGAATTGGTTTGGTTTTAATGAATTCCTTCAGGCTTTTTTTGTCTGGGAAGCTCTTTATTCCTCCTTCAATTTTACACATTAGCCTTGCTGGATAGAGTAGTCTTGTTTGTAGGTTCTTGTTCTGCATTACTTTGAATATATCTTGCCATTCCCTTCTGGCCTCCAGTGTTTCAGTTGGGAAGTCCGATGTCATCCTTACGGGGGCTCCATTTTAGGTGATAGCCTTTTTTTCTCTAGCAGCTTTTAAAATTTTCTCTTTATTCCTTAGCTTTGGTATTTTAATTATGATATGTCTTGGTGTGGATTTTTTCGGGTTTCTCTTTAATGGAGTTCTGTGTGCTTCTTGAACGTGTGGTATGTTTCCCAGCCTTAATTTAGAGAAGTTCTCTGCTATGATTTTATTGAACAAAGTTTCTCTTTCTTGTTCTCTCTCCTCTTCTTCAGGAACCCCTGTGATGCAGATGTTATTTCTCTTCCTGTTGTCACAAAGCTCCCTTAGAGTTCCTCACATTTTTTGAGTCTCTTTTCTTTTTCTGCTCTGCTTCTGTGCCTTTGTTTATTGTGTCCTCTAACTTTCTGATTTGATCCTCAGCATCATCCATCCTGCTTTTAATTCCTTCCATTGTGGTCTTCAGTTCTGATACTGTATTTGTCATTTCTGTCTGATTCTTTTTTATTATTTCAATTTTTTATATACTTGTTATGTCTTTATTTAGGTGTTCATAATGACTATCTATTGTTGCTCTAATCTCTTTGAACATCCTAACTATCATTATTTTAAGTTCTGCATCTGGAAATTTGGTTATATCTGGTTCATTCAGGTCCTTTTCTGGGGATTTCTCTTGATTCATTTGGGTTGCATTTCTCTGCCTTCCCATTTTATTGTGTATAAGAAAAGTGTGGCCACTGGAGTCCAATGGGTGTTGCCTTTGTGTTCTCTTGGTGTGTTTTGTCTGTAGGCCCGCCACCCAATCTGCCACTGTCTAGGGTGGTTGGGTATCGGCGTGTCCACCGCCGGCCCACTGTGACTGTTGCTGGGATTTCTGCCTCTCCTCCACGGGAGGGGCTGTGGACTGGTGCCCAGCTAAAAAGCCTCAGCCTGCCTGGGCCTTTGCCTCGCCCTCTCAGGTTGGATTATGCACTGCACTCAAGCCTCAGCACCAAGGGTAGAGATGAGCACCTTTGCTCAGCTGTGGACCCAGCCTATTCCCGGGCTTCCTCCCAGCCCCCAAGGTCAGAGCCTGCTTGCCACAGTTTCTCAGGTTGGACGGGGCTGTTGATGTGCATTCAGCTATAATCATCCTCCTGTCCAGAGCTTTAGCCCCACCCCCAAGGCCAGAGCCTGCCTGTGCAGGATTGCAAACCCGGGTTTCTCAGGCTTGGCTGGACTGCTGGCATGCGCTCAGCTGCGAGCCTCCACTCGTCCCAGGCTCCAGCCCCGCCCCAGCGGTCAGAGCCAACTCACGCATGCAGAATGGCAAACCGTGGTTTCTCTGCCCGCGGGGCTGCTGGTGTGCACTCAGCCACGATCGTCCCCCTGTCCCTGGTTTTAGCCCCGCCCCCATGGCCAGGGCTTGCTTGCGCAGGGTCGCAGAGCAGATCTCTGCTCGTTCCTAGTCTCCCGCTTTTCTTCTGCAGGTGGGGCTACAGGCGGGCCCGCAGCTGCCAGACCACTTTTGCGCGTCCCCTCCACCCCTGCTGGGCTAGACCAAACTCACACCGGCTGGGCCTCCACCCCTGCCTACAGAACTGTGTTTCAGCATCTAGCCACCATCGTCTCTCCAGCCAGCCCTCAGAACTGTGGCTAGGGGCACTGCAGCTCAGACCCTAACACTCCATACTGTAGTCCTGGAAGCTCCCTCCATCTAAGCAGCTCCGCTCTAAGTGCGATGGGAGAGCTTGTTTGGCTGGTGTCCTGTCTCCCTTTGCTGGTATTGCTAGTTCCAGGGGAAATATTCGTTTTTGATTAGGGAAGTGACTCAGCCCAGGGGTTAGGGTGGCTGTCCCTCAGAGTGTTTTTCCCTGTGCCTTCCAGTCCACACTCTCTTCCCACTGCTCTGGTCCTCTCCTCTGTCCCTGTTCCCAGGAGCCCCGGGTGAGTGGCTGTGAGAGAGGTTTTCTGTGCTATTCCTTTAAGAAGAATCTTGGGTCTGAGAAAACTGTCTCTTTCTCACAAACAGTATCCTCACTTGCTTCACAGCTCAATACTGTCCAAATGCCTCTTCTAGGCTCTGGGGCTGCAAGCTGGGGCTCTGTTCCTGGGACCCAGGTCCCTCCCTCTCTGCCTAACTCTCCTCCCACCACGCAGGTTTCTCCGGGCTGCCGTTTGCTCCAGTAGCTGGGCAGCCCTCTTCGCGTTTTCGCTATTCCTACCAGTCTCAATGTGGCTTCTGCAGTGTTCCTTGGTTCAAGAGTCCACTTAGTTTAGTTCAAAGTTGGTTTATCCAGATGATGGTTCTTAAAATTAAGTTATAATCCACTTTGGTTCTGGGAGTTAGAAGTTAGTATGTCCGCCTACTCCATCGCCATCTTGCCGTCCTACTCAGCCCAGCCCCCTTTGGATTGAAATTTTTTGCCTACTCAGCCCAGCCCCCTTTGGATCGAAATTTTTTGTTTACATTTCTTCCCAAGTTCAGGTCAAGAACTGTATCTCTTAGCTCAAAATTATCTTCTGTCTATGATTAATGTTTACTTTCTAGTGTATCTGGAAGCAATATACCTTAATAAAGGAGAGTTTGCCTTTGTAGTCAACTAAATTTAGGTTCAGCCACCACTTACTTAATCTTATGTGTGAAATCAGATAATAATATTCATTTATGTTTTAAAACATGTCCACAAATTCTTTGATATTCTCCGATGAAGAGCCAGAGTCTGTGTACTCTTTTCTTGAAACTAGGTGCATTTGTGACTTGATTGTAACCAATAGAATACAGGAGAAATGATACTGGGTGGCTTATAAGACTAGTCAATAAAAGTTATATGGCTTCTGCCTTATTCAATGAGACACTTATTTTTGGAAACTTGGTTTATCATTTAAGAAGTCCAACTACTTTAAGGCCACCACGATATGAGAAAGCCCAAGTCATATGAAGAAGCCAAACATTAAATGTTTCAGTAGGGAGCGCCAGCTGAGGTCCCAGCCAACAGTCAGCATTGATTGCTAGACGTGTGAGTGAAGACACATCCAGATGATTCCAGCCCTCAACTGTCAAGTCATTGTCTGTTCATTGAGTTTTCCCACTGAGGACCCAGGCATCATGGAGCAGAGACAAGCATTCCTGAACTGTAGAATACATGAGCTGCTCATTTAGGGAGCAATTAACTATGCAGAAATAATAACTAGAACAGAAATTTGGTACCTAGAAGTAGTGCTGTTTTATCAAAAACCTAAAGCATGTAACATTGGCTTTGAGACCACTGTCTGACAGCAGTCACATAGATCTTAAGGAGACAGTTAATGGAAGCTTGACAAGTCCAGAGGATGCTGCTGGTGAGGACTTGAAAAAAAAACAAGAAAAAATGTTTTAAGAAACTAAAGGAAAGCGAAAACTTATGACCTAGTGGTGCAAAGTTTGCTCAAACTATGATACATGGAAATGTGAAAAGGTGGAAATATACCTACGGGGTTTGATGATCTAGCTCAGCAGATTACCCCACAAATATTTAAAAAGCCACCTGGCTTCTTACAGTTGCCTATGATAAAATGCAAGGGAAAAGAGATAAGCTAAAGAGCAAACTGTTTAGTTTCCAAGTAAAATTTCAAGTTAAGACATAGGACCTAGAAGTTGCTGGGCTCAAAACTATTTTACATTTCTGACATTTTCAAACAGCAAAAGAATTCTGAATTAAGAAATATATCTAACGCAAATATTAAATATAAAGGGGAAGTTATAAGGTCATTTGTTAAGGCCTTAGGAAGATCTAATGCTGTGTCTCATAGAACTTTACAGACATACAAACGAACCCCTAAAGATATTAAAAGCACATTACATAAACCCTCCCTCTTAAAGGGCTTCTAGTAATCTTAAGGGCCTTGTTATTTAGCAACCTTTCAGGGACCCTAAGATAACAAAGAGCTTGTTTTAAAGATATATGTGGTTGCGGCTTTTGTCTAATAAAGTAAACCCCAATAAGATTCAGAGAAAACCCACAATGTTTTAAGGACAATATTGATGCAAACATGTCAAAGCTTATACTAGTACAAAATGAAGGGAGGCCTTTGTACTAAACCCTCAAACTATGATGGGCAAGAAGCAGTTATAAGGAGTTTACTAAATTACAAACATGGGACAAGTATTATGAAAAAGGAAGAATGACTCAAAAGATGGAACCAAACACTCAGAGGAAAAAGTAAAAAAAAAAAAGAAACAAACACCTAAGAAGTAAAACTGAGCTCTAATCAAGGTCTAGAAACCCATGCCTGACTGGATTTCTGAATTGTTATGGACCAGTGACTGCTGTGTTTCCCATTCTTTACACTTTTGAACCGAAGTGCATTGGCAGTTATCATCGGCCTGGTCCACTTTTGAATGGTGGTAAGTTAGGTAGGGAGGTGGTTAATTAATTTGGAGGGTTTTTTTTAATACTCAGGGCTTCAGATAAAGAGAAACCATACTAAATGACCATATCTGAGAAATAATACCCAAAAAATTTTATCCACACATAGATTTGATTTGATTATGAGATATTAGACCTCAAGGCTAAGAATGATGATGTTATACATGCCACTTTTAGAGGATCTTGGGAGGAACCTTGTGTGTTTTGTATAAGAATAGACTGTGGCTATTTTAAAACATGTCTGCTAATTATTTTATCCCCTTTCTTCAAAAGATGAGGGGTCTGTGTACCCTCTCTCTCTGAATATAGGAGAGACTTGCACTTCAATAATAAAAAAAAGAATGCATTGGAAATATGCTGAATGACATCCAAGGCTATTCATAAAATTCAATGCAGTTTCTTCTTGTTTGCTAGGATATTCATTTTTCAGAGTGTCTGAGACTACCATGCTATGAGGAAGCTCAGGCTACAAAGAGGGACAAAGTATAGGTGTCCCAGTCAACAACCCCAGCCAACAGCTATTAATCAGCTGCCAGGGGATTGAGTAAGGACATTTCCAAATGATTCCAACCCCAGCTCTCAAGTTGTCATTGCTTAGGCCTAAAACTTTGTGAATTATAGACAAGCCATTTTCAACATGCTCTGGCTTTAGCCATATTCTGTCTTGACTCAAGTTCTATCAGTATAATAAAATGTCACTTTAAGTGGCCAAGTTTTTGGATTATTTGTTGTATAGCAACAGTCCTGGATCAGAACCTCAAAGGATTATTATGAGGATTAAATTAAATCAAATTTATTACATGCAAATAAAAGAAACAGGCCTGGTGTTTGCCCAAATAAACACTCAGCAAATGGGACTTATCAAGGGCCAACTCTTCTACTTATTTGGCTTTGCTCAAAATATTTAGTATGGTGCTAGGGTACATAAGAGATGCCTAATTTATACTTGTTGACTTGAAGTAATTACAGACTTGAGAACAGAAAAGATAAGAATGCAGAGAAATCACAACCTCAATTTCCTTACCTGAGAGAACTTTCTGAATGCAATGAAAAGAAACTGATTTTTTCCTCTTGCAGTCTGTCAAATCTAAAATTTATCTTAGTGAGAAATCAGTTAATGAAATTTAATTTCTGAATTCTCAGCTAAGTCTACGGTAGCAAAATTGTAAGTACTTGAATTCAGTGAACAATGGCTAATTTGGGAAATGAGGGATTTTTGCTAGCCAAAGGGGGATATGGATTTTGCAGTGGTCCACTGTTCTAACCTTCCCTGCGATTCTGAAGGCAGGTTCACCCCCTCACCAATTCTTCCGTACCTTCAAACGCTCTCCACAACCTGGCCTTGTCGATGGCATCCTCTATCCACTACTGTAACTTACGACATACATCTCATGGTGTAGAGACATAATCTAGAGCATTTAATAATTTTTCCAGAGACAAAATCCCACCTCCTAGAATTTTGGAATAGATGGATCACAGATAAGAAATATTTTAAATCATAAAATCACATTGAATTAAAACAGCTCCTCATTTCTCACTTACTTTGTTACTGTTGGTGTGAGAGACAAAGAAACTAGTAAATTTGCTTGGTTCTTTATCTGTGAAGTTTTAAGTTTCCCATGGATGAGACCAAACAACCACTGCAGGGCTTCAGAATTAATTTGTGAAGGTTTTCCCCTCCTTTGGAACTCTCTAACACTTTTTCCAAGGGCCCCAACAAGTAGCTTGCCTGATACATAGCCGATATGTCCTCTGAATACTGTATTCTGCCTGTACCCGGGATTTTCCCAGCATCTGCCCCATCAGTCGGATAAAACTAGTTTTGCTCTAGTTGAGCAAGTCATGTGGAATAAAATGACAGTATTACTGGAATGAGAACCTTCTCAGTTTTTTAAATGGTTCTGTTTTATTTATGACAAATTAAATATGCAAATTTCTTTGTTCTTTGAACTGCTCCTTAGAGAAGCAGAAAGAGGGTTCAAAATATCTGTAAAGTAAGGTGAAAGGACATAGCTTTCAGTCATCTGAGCAATGAGTTCCCTGCTGAGAAAGGGCAAACAGTAAATCATTTCATTTTATTCAATACTAAAGATACAGAATACATGTCTTTTTAATTAATCTCTACAACCCTGCCCAAAAAGTCTTTTGGCTCTAGGACAAATCTTCAATAGAACCAAACAACAACAAAAAACAAACATAAAGGAAGGCTTAGAAAGAGGAAGAAATACTTTTCACTCAAAGACTGATCTCATGTTTATTTCTAATTCAAGGACTGTTCTCTGAGGAAAGGGGCAGCGGGGGAGGGTAGACTGTTAAGGTCTCTAGTCCTTTTCCATTGGGAAAAACTGGTAGATAATGAGACAGAAATGCTTGACAGGTGTCCCCAAGGACAAGGTTCTTCAAGTGCCAGCTTCTAAAGTACAACTGTAAGTTTCTTATATTTCTCACCCATTAAAATTCTAGGAAAAAGAAGCTAATTTTGCAAGTGGCCAACTCTAACTTCCTGGTAGATGTGCTTCTTATAAAATGATAAGAAAAGGATTATATAACAAGACTATTTGAATAGCCACTGTGGTTTATCCATGTACTCATAGAGATCTGGTAGACAGATTAGGATGAGGCACAAGGGTACGAGAAGCAGACAGTGCTTTTCAAATACCAACTACAGTACTTGAGTCAGTCATTATTTAGGATGATGAGTATCATGGCTACTCTCTTATAAGAAATTGTATTAGTCAGGGTTCTCTGGAGAAGCAGAATCAATAGGCATGTGTATGTGTGTGTGTGTCTATGTATGTGTATAGATAGATGATGATAGATGATTGATAGATATATGATAGATAGATAAATAGATAGATAGATAGATAGATAGATAGATAGATAGATAGATAGATAGATAATTGATTTTAAGTAATGACTCACCTGATTGCAGGGGCTGGCAAATCCATGTTCTGCAGACAGGCCAACATACTAGAGGTCCAGGGAAGAGCTGATTTTACAACTTGTTCAAAAGACAGTCTGGAGGCAGAATTCCTTTTCCCTAGGGGATCTTAGTTAGTTAGTTAGTTAGTTAGTTAGTTAGTTAGTTAGTTAGTTAGTTAGTTAGTTAGTTTAGAGAAAGAGAGAGCAAGAGGGACAGACAGACAGGCAGAGAGAAATGAGCATCGATTCTTTGTTTTGGCACCTTAGTTATTCATTGATTGCTTTCACATATGTGCCTTGACCAGGGGGTTCCAGCAGAGTGAGTGACCCCTTGCTCAAACCAGTGACCTCGGACTCAAGCCAGTGACCGTGGGGTCATGTCTATGATCCCACGCTCAAACCGGTGACCTTGGGGTTTCAAACCTGGGTCCTCAGCATCCCAGGCTGGCACTCTATCCACTGTACCACTGCCTGGTCAGGCTTAGTCCTTTTTTCTTAAATCCTTCAACTGATTGGATAAGACTCAGCTACATTATGGAAGATAATATGTTTTACTCAAAGTCTTCTTATTCAATGTTAATCACATCTAATAAAAGACCTCCACAGCAATAACTAGACTGATATTTGACCAAATACCTGGGTACCATGGCCTAACTAAGTTGATAGACAAAATGAACTGTCACAGAGGCATAATCACAATGATTCTTTAAACTTTTGAATACAATCACAGACATATGCTACATTTTGCTCCTCTGGGTCAAAATCCACCTCCACCTAGGACTAGTCTCAGAGGGTAACAGAGCAATGTATTGTGCCAGTCATCAATTCTGATAAGACAGAATTAATCGCCATCAAGGGTGTACTGAAATCTCTGAAGGCCATGTTTCAACAGCGAGCTCATGGCCACGTAAGGCTTTGAGCCTTGAACTCAAGACTGCTGAAATTCTGCTTTCCCCTATTTCTGCTAGCATTTCCCCAGAACAGGAATCATGCATATAGCCATGAACCCTGGAGCTATGACAGTGCTGTGGCCATTGTAACACAGCATATCTATGCTAGTATAATTTAATGTGAAGAAACTAATCCCAGGGTGGAATCCTCCCCACTTATTCATAGATGTATCTCTCCTGATAAACTGCATCTTTGGGGGATAATCTGACCACTCTTACACTAGACGTCCACCTGGGAAAGAAATCTTTCAATAGCCTGGGAATTTCCCAATTATAATCTTAATGTCACCCTTTTTTATTGGGCTGTGGGGACCTTGGCCAAGGCCCAATTTCCAGATCCAAACAATAGGACTTAAATAAGTATAATGATAATCCAGAATATAATATTTAATTTTTTACAAAAGAAGAGTCTGGCAGATCTCCTTCAAGAGAACCTGCTGCAGGCAGCTTCTAGCTGTTGCCCCTTGGGATCCCTCAAGATGCTCACACTGAGGCTAAGCTTCCCATGTGTAGTTCTCATAGCAGAAGTGCCAGAGCTGACCCATTCCTACCCCATGTGCAACTCCTCCCACAGGCAGCCTTTGCTTGGGGATCCTGGCGAAGTACTTCTCAGAACTATGTTGCAACCTGAGGCTTTTTTTACCTAATCCTCCTCCCTCCCTTCCTTTTCTCCTTTCATAGGTGTCAGCTCTGCCTCTCAGTCTGAAGCTCCCACCTCTCCCTGCTCCCTCCTTCATAGGAGGATCAACCAATAAACAAACAAAACAAGCAAATAGAAAACAAACCCATCAATACAAACAACAGAGTGGTGGTTACCAGAGGGGAGGAGAGTAGAAAAAGCTTAAAGGGTCTTATAGATGATGATGGAAGATTAGGCATCAGTAGTGAACACACAATGGAGTATACAGATGTCATATTATAAAGTTGCACACCTGAAAATTACATAATGTTATTCACCAGTTACCCTCATAAATTTAATTACAAATAATTTTAAAAATAAATAAAAATAAAATTTTAAAAATACCTAACATATTATAATGCTGATGGTTGAGGCCAGGCAGGTTTGCGTTGAATTTGGGCAGATGAACCAGAAAACGTTGCACCATTGCTCATTATTGGAGGCACACAGGAACCAGAAAGTGAATAAACAGAAGAAAACCTGCGTTTAGCAGTGGAAGACAAGAGATCAGGAACACTGCTCCTTATGGTGAGGTTGAAGAAATAAGGGAACCACACCTCGCAGTGGTGGGAGAGCAATCTGGGAGAATCACTGAAGACAGAAAGCACCCATATCTTCTTATCGAGATGCACACGTGGCTTTCTGCCACATGCTCATGCACTAATCGTGCAAAATCGTGCAAAGTGCTTGCAGCTGGGAAACTAGCCAGCAAACCTAACACAACTGTTTTCCCCACACATATCTAAGCTCATGTTGGGACCTGCTTCTCAGAGGACTTTAACTAATCTAGCCTATTTTGTCCCGTTGTTTTTATGATCTCCAGAGGATAATAATTACTGTTGCAACATACTTTATTAAATATAACTAGGAGGAATCATATATCCTGGTTTGCCCAAACCAGTCCCAGTATACTTGTTGTAAAAAATAATTATTAATGGCTCTTTGTGTGTTCTCAAAGACTACCACTTTAGATAACAAATTATATTGTTATCCCAGCTGTAGCTTATATTTAGAGATTAATCTAATAAAGTCATCCTCAAAGTGCATTTTTCAGAACACACATTTAGAAGATTCTCTAGAAGAAAGGATTCACTGGACAAATAAACTTGAAAAATATTCTTGTAAATTCACAATTCATATAAATGTGTTAAAATCTTAAAGAGTTCTGCAGCAAAAAAGGCTTGTTTAACTTTGTTTTATTCAGTGTTTCCCAAGCTTATTTGACCATACCACGTTGTTACCTAGAATACATAATACCGCGGAGTGAACCTAGCCAATAATAAATTTTCTTCACTTTCAGCTACCCTTGAAAACAGCTCAAAGTGTTAGGAAGTTCTGAGTGCAGCAGCTGGTTCACTTAGAAGTATTGGCTTTATCCAGGAAACAACTGAGCCCCGGTAGGTCTGTTCTGGCTCTTGACTCACCTCTGAGTGCAATTTACATTAGCAACTGTGATCCACAAAGGCATTTGGCCTTTGGTTAAGTGAAGTCATTTGGATTTAAATGTTGCTTTTAATGGCTTCTAATTTTACTAATAAAATTTTTCAATCATAAAATTCCTAACAAATTGGGAATTTTGTTAGCAAATCACTTGATCCAGCCACTTAGGTGATTTCAAAGAGCCCTTTCTGTCTGGCCAGGTCTCCTGCTCCCAGGCCTGCCAAAAACATGCTATAAACTCAGTTTTTCAATTTGGAATACAAGTGCTGGCTTCTTCCACATTCAGTTCACTCCATTTCTTCCTTCACCTTCTTGTGTTATGTGGATGCATGTTGACAGCTACAGATTTTGGCAAAATGCTTTGAGCCTGGTACTTAGGAGAAAGAGAGAGAGAGAGAGAGAGAGGGAGGGAAAGAAAGAAAAGAGGGAGGGAAGGGGGAGGGAGGAAGGAAGGGAAGAAGGGAAAGAGGAAGGGAGGGAAGGGGAAGGAGAAAAGAGAAAGAGAGGAAGAAATGATTTGCCGGCACAAATGAAAACAATAAAAGATGGCTTTGAGTTTCTACTAAAAGACTAAGCTGACATTTGGTCAAAATAACCTTTATGTTCTGTTAATGCCTCAAAATACTTTACATACTATAATGAAAATCTATTCTTCCAAGAGTTCATAAAACAAGCACAATGAAAAAATAAATAAAGCACAAATCTGATGTGCTTTTGTTAAAGGAACCCTGATGCAATTCAAGTTAGCCTTAGGTTATCTTTTGCAACCTCCCAACCAACTGAATTAGACACTAACTAATTATGAATTAGACTAAAAGCTATATTAAGTACTCTTAATATGCAAAAAGAATAAGTACCTAAGTAATAATTCTTTTAAAATCCTTAGGTAAATATATAGTTCGGTTGTTGCTCTATAAATACTAAAACCTGTTTTCAAAATATGATACTGCCCTGGCTGGTTGGCTCAGTGGTAGAGCATCAGCCCGGCATGTGGAAGTTCTGGGTTCGATTCCCAGCCAGGACACACAGGATAAGTGCCCATCTGCTTCTCCACACTTTTTCCTTTCTCTCTATCGTGCTCTTTGTCCTCCCGCAGCCAAGGCTCCACTGAAGCAAAGTTGGCCTGGGTGCTGAGGATGGCTCCATGGCCTTCGCCTCAGGCACTAGAATAACAGAGCAATTCCCCAGATGGGCAGAGCATCACCCCTTAGTGGGCGTGCCAGGTGGATCCCAGTTGGGAGCATGCGAGAATCTGTCTCTCTGCCTCCCTGCTTCTCACTTCATAAAAATTTTTTAAAAAAAAAGATACTAAATTCAGTGATTTGAAAACAAAACAAAACATAGTAGTCAATTATATTGCAATTCAATTTTTTATTTTAAAAAATACTTTTTTTATTTTGGATCCTGAATTATCTAATGGAATAAAAGAGAAGTCTCATTCATGCTAAATATTGATAAATTAAAATAAAAATTTTAAAGACTAAAGAGCTTCTTCAGTTCTTACTTTTGTTGTTGTTATTGTTGAGTTCTAATTTTTTGTTGTTATATTCTTAATTTGTTGTCTTTATTTTTTTTTTTATTTTTTTAGAGAGCGTCATGGAGATACATAGAAACAGAAACACTGAGCTGCTCCTGTATGTGCTCTGACCAGGAATCAAACTATCAGCCTCTGCACTTTGGGACAACACTCCAACCAACTTAGTTATCCAGCCAGGGCTTAATTTATTCTATTTATTGATTGATTTTTAAAGAGACAGAGAGAGAGGGTAGAGGGAAGGGAAATAATCATTTGTTTTTCCACTCAGTTGTGGTTTCATTGGTTCTTCCCATGTGTGCTCTGACCAGGGACCAAACCCCCAGTCATGTTGTTTTGGGACAATGCTCTAAACTGACTAAAGTAACAAGCCAGGGCCTTCTCTTTAAAATTTTGAAGAAATTATTGAAAATATATTATAATTTTTCATATATTTCTGATTATATTTAAAAGCAAATGCCTTAAACTAGATAGTGATGATAATACTAATGCAGAATTTAAAAAATTTAAAAAGTTGTGGTTTTGTTTATTTTTAATCAGGAAGTAGGAAATTTGACTACTGGTTTTGACTACCATCTGGAAACTACTGATTCAGCTTTCTGAACTTCCCTTAAAATGCTCTATGCAGAACCCCAGACTCCACCAAAAAACTATTAGAAACAATAAACCAGTACAGTAAAGTTGCAGAATGCAAAATCAATAGACAGAATTCTATTGCTTTCCTATATGCCAATGATAAAACTTCGGAAAATGAACTCAAAGAAACAATTGCTTTTACAACTGCAACAAAAAAATAAAATACTTAGGAATAAATTTAACAAAGGATGTAAAGGAACTATATACTGAAAACTACAAAACATTATTGAAAGAAATTGGAAAAGACACAATAAAATATTAGTTAAACATAGTTAAAATGGACATATTACCCAAAGAAATATACTAATTTAATGCAATTTCCATAAAAATCCCAATGCCATTTTTAAAAGAACTACAACAAAAAATTACCAAGTGTGTATGTAACCATAAAAAAATCCTGAATAGCCAAAGCAATCCTGAGACAAAAGAATGAAGCAAGAGGTATCACACTATCTGACTTCAGATTATACTATAGAGCCACAATAATCAAAACAGCATGGTATTGGCAGGAAAACATACATATAGCCCAATGGAACAGAATGAAGAACCCAGAAATAAAACCACATATATACGGGCAAATCATCTTTGACAAAGGAGTCAAAAACACACAGCGGAAGAAAGGAAAGCCTCTTTAGTAAATGATGCTGGGAAAACTGGAAAGTCACATGCAAAGCAATGAAACTTGACTACAGTTTGTCCCCCTGCACAAAAATTCAAAGTGGACAAAAGACCTAAATATAAGATCTGAAACAATAAATTACATAGAAGACATAGGTATTAAACTCATGGACCTTGGCCGCAGAGAACAACTTATGGATTTGACCCCAAAGGCAAGGAAATTAAAGACAAAAATAAATAAATGGTACTATATCAAACTAAAAAGCTTCCACACAGCAAAAAACACTGACAACAAAACAAATAGACAGCCAAACTAATGGGAAGTGATATTTGCAAAGAACAGCTCAGATAAGGCATTAATATCCAAAATATATAAAGAATTCACAAAACTCAGCAAATAATCCAATTAAAAAATGGGGAGAGGGAGCAAGATGGCGAAGGAGTAGGCGGACATACCAACTTCCAACTCCCAGAACCAAAGTGGATTATAACTCAATTTTAAGAACGATCATCTGGATAAACCAACTTTGAACTAAACTAAGTGGACTCTTCAACCAAGGAACACAGAGGAAGCCACATTGAGACTGGTAGGAATAGCGAAAATGCAAAGAGGGCTGCCCAGCTCCCCGGAGCAAACGGCAGCCCGGAGAGTCCCGTGTGGCGGGAGGAGAGTTTGGCGGAGAGGGAGGGACCTGGGTCCCAGGAACCAAGCCCCAGCCTACAGTCCCAGAGCCTAGAAGAGGCATTTGAACAGTTTTGAGCTGTGAAACAAGTGAGGGAGCTCCGAGGCCTACATTGTGGAATATTAGGGCCCTTCCTACTCTGCCGAGGGTTGCTGAAGGGTATGGTGGCGGCAGGACGCTGAAACACAATTCTGTCGGCGTGGCCGGAGGCCAAGCTGGTGTGAGCTCGGTCTAGCCCAGCAGGGGCGGAGGGGACGCGCGAAAGCGGTGTGGAAGCTGCGGGCCTTATGGTCCCACCTGCGGAAATAAAGTGGGAGGCCAGGAACAGGCAGAGATCTGCTCTGTGACCCTACGCAAGCTGACCCTGACCGCAGGGACATGACTAGGACCAGGGACGGGCGGGGGCTCGCGGCTGAGCTCACGCTACCAGCCCTGCCCGGCCAGAGAAATCGTGGTTTGCCATCCTACGTGAACGAGCGGGCTCCAAACGCGGAGAAAGGGTAGAGTCCTAGACAAGAGGAAGCCAGCAAACACGCCCGGCCCAATAAACCTTGGTTTGCGACCCTGCGCAGAAGGGACCTGGCCTTGAGGGCAGGGCTAAAGTGCCAGACGGGCAAAGACTCACAGCTGAGAGCATGTCAAAAGCCCCGCCCAACCCGTAAAACTGGCGAGCAGGCTCTGACTGTGGGTTCTGGGCGGAAGTCCGGAAACAGACTGGGTCCACAGCTGAGCAAAGGTGCTCATCTCTACCCTTGGTGCTGAGGCTTGTGGCTTGAGTGACAACCCCTCCCGTGGAGGAGAGGCAGAAATCACAGCAAAAGCCAAAGTGGGCCGGCGCTGGCAACACCCATACTCAATCGCCCTAGGCAGCGGCAGAGGGGGTGGCAGGCCTGCAGACGGACCACACCTAGAGAACACAAAGGAAACACCTACTGGACTCCAGTGTCCACAACTTGCTTATACACAGACAAAATGGGCAGGCAGAGGAATGCAAACCAAATGAATCAAGAGAAATCCCCAGAATGAACCTGAATGAACCAGATAGAACCAAATTACCAGAAGCAGAATTTAGAATAATAATAGTGAGGATGTTCAAAGAAATTAGAGCAACAATGGATAGTCATTATGAACACCTAAATAAAGAGATAACAAGTATAAAAAACAAAATTAAAATAATAAAAAAGAATAAGACAGAAATGACAAATACAGTATCAGAACTTAAGACCATAATGTAAGGAATTAAAAGCAGGATGAATCACGCTGAGGATCAAATAAGCGAGTTAGAGGACACAATAAACAAAGGCACAGAAGCAGAGAAGAAAAAAAAGAGAGACTCAAAAAATGTGAGGAAACTCTAAGGAAGCTCTCTGACAACCTAAAGAGAAACAACATTCGCATCATAGGGGTGCCTGAAGAAGAGGAGAGAGGACAGGAGATGGAAACTTTGTTCAATCAAATCATAGCAGAAAACTTCCCTAAATTAAGGCTGGGAAACAATCCACATGTTCAAGAAGCACAAGAACTTCATTAAAGAGAAACCCAAAAAAATCTACACCAAGACACATCATAGTTAAAATACCAAAGCTAGTAAATAAAGAAAAAATTTTTAAAGCTGCTAGGGAAAAAAAGGCTATCACCTACAAAGGAGCCCCCATAAGGATGACATCAGACTTCTCAACAGAAAAACTTGAGGCCAGAAGGGAATGGCAAGATATAATCAATGTAATGCAGAACAAGAACCTACAACCAAGACTACTCTATCCAGCAAGGCTGACGTTTAAAATTGAAGGAGAAATAAAGAGGTTTCCAGAAAAAGAAAGCCTGAGGAATTCATTAATACCAAACCAATTCTGCAAGAGATACTGAGGGGACTGTTGTGAACAGTTTAAAGAGAGGAAAGAATACAACAAAAGAAGAATACAGCTTTAAAGAATAAAATGGCAGTAAACAACTACATATCAATAATAACCTTAAATGTAAATGGTTTAAATAATCCAATCAAAAGACATAGGGTAGCAGCGTGGATAAAGAAACAGGACTCATACATATGCTGTCTACAAGAGACACACCTTAAAACAAAAGATGCACATAGGCTGAAGGTAAAAGGATGGAAATAAATATTTCATGAAAATGGAAATGAAAAAAGGGCAAGGGTAGCAGTACTTATATCTGACAAAATGGACTTTAAAACAAAGGCTGTAGTAAGAGATGAAGAAGGACACTACATAATGATAAAGGGAACAATTCAACAGGAAGATATAGCTATTATAAATATCTATGCACCAATTATAGGAGCCCCACAAACATAAAGCAGACTTTGATGAACAAAAAGAGCCAGATTAACAGCAATACTATCATAGTAGGAGATTTCAATACCCCACTAACAACACTGGATAGATCCTCTAGAAAGAAAATCAATTAAGAAACAGGAGACTTAAAGGATACACTAGATCAACTTGATTTAATAGATATCTTCAGAACTTTTCACCCTAAAGCAGTAGAATATACATTCTTCTCAAGTGCTCATGGTATGTTTTCTAGGATAGACCACATGTTAGGACACAAAAATGGTCTCAATAAATTTAAGAAGATTGAAATCATATCAAGCATTTTCTCTGATCACAATGCCATGAAACTAGAAATTAACCACAAAAGAAAAACAGAAAAATACTCAAACACTTGAAAACTAAATAGCATATTATTAAATAATGAATGGATTAACAATGAGATCAAAGAAGAAATAAAAGAGTTTCTAGAAACAAATGATAATGAGCATACATCAACTAAAAATTTATGGGACACAGCAAAAGCAGTTCTGAGAGGGAAGTTCATTGCACTACAGGCATATCATTAAAAAACTAGAAAAAGCTCAAATAAGCAACCTGACCCTGCATCTAAAAGAACTAGAAAAACAACAACAAATAAAACCCAGGAAAAGTAGAAGGAAATAATAAATATCAGAGCAGAAATAAATGACATAGAGGCGAAGGAAACAATACAGAGGATAAATGAAACCAGAAGCTGGTTCTTTGAAAAGGTAAACAGGATTGATGAACCTTTAACTAGACTCACCAGGAAAAAAAGAGAGAGGTCTCAAATAAATAAAATTAGAAAGGACAGTGGAGAAATAACAACTGATACAACAGAAATACAAAGCCATGTAAGAAAATACTATGAAGAACTCTATGCCAAAAAATTAGACAATCTCGGTGAAATGGACAAATTTCTTGAATCATATAATCTTCCAAAAATCAATCAGGAAGAATCAGAACACCTAAACAGACCAGTTACAACATATGAGATCGAAATAGTTATCAAAAACTCCCAAAAAAGAAAAGTCCTGGGCCTGATGGCTTCACAAGTGAATTCTATCAGAAATATAAAGAAGAACTAACTCCTATCCTCCTCAAGCTATTTCAAAAAATTTAAGAGGAAGGAAGACTTTTAAACTCCTTTTATGAGGCGAGCATAATTCTAATCCCAAAACCGGGCAAAGATAACACAAAGAAAGAAAATTATAGGCCTATATCCCTGATGAATTCAGACGCTAAAATTCTCAACAAAATATTAGCCAACCGGATCCAGCAATATATAAAAAAATCATACACCATGATCAAGTGGGATTTATTCTGGAGAGGCAAGGCTGGTTCAATATTCGCAAATCAATCAATGTGATTCATCACATAAACAAAAAGAAGGACAAAAATCACATGATAATTTTAATAGATGCAGAAAAGGCATTTGATAAAATCCAGCACCCATTCATGCTCAAAACTCTCAGTAAAGTGGGAATACAGGGAACATTCCTTAACATGATAAAGTCCATCTACGACAAACCCACAGCAAACATCATACTAAATGGGGAAAAATTAAAAGCAATCCCCTTAAGATCAGGAACCAGGCAGTGGTGCCCACTTTCACCACTTTTATTCAACATAGACCTGGAAGTCCTAGCTACAGCAATAAGACAAAAAGAAGAAATAAAAGGCATCCAAATTGGAAAAGAAGTAAAACTGTCACTACTTGCAGATGATATGATATTGTATATAGAAAACCCTAAAGTCTCAGTCAAAAAACTACTGGACCTTATGAATGAATTCAGCAAGGTGGCAGGATATAAAATTAATACTCAGAAATCAGAGGCATTTCTATATACCAACAATGAACTGTCAGCAAAAGAAATTAATAAAACAATGCCCTTCACTATTCCATCCAAAAAAATAAAGTACCGAGGATTAAATTTAACCAAGGAGGTTAAGATATTGTAGTCGGAAAATAATAAAACATTGATAAAAGAAATCAAGGAAGATACAAACAAGTGAAAGATATACCGTGCTCATGGCTAGGTAGAATAAACATCATTAAAATGTCTATATTACCCAAAGCAATTTATAAATTCCATACAATACCAATTAAAATACCAATGACATACTTCAAAGATATAGAAAACATATTCCAAAAATTTATATGGAACCAAAAAGAACACGAATAGCCTCAGAAATCTTAAAAAGAAAAAGTAAAGCAGGAGGTATCACTCTTCCAGATATCAAGATTTACTATAAGGCCATTATACTCAAGACAGCCTGGTACTGGCATAAGAACAGGCAAATAGATCAATGGAACAGAACTGAGGACCCAGAAATAAACCCACAGCTTTATGGACAACTGATATTTGACAAAGGAGGAAAGAACATACAATGGAGTAAAGACAGCCTCTTTAACAAATGGTGTTGGGAAAATTGGACATCTACCTGCAAAAAAATGAAACTAGACCATCAACTTACACCATTCACAAAAACAAACTCAAAATGGATAAAAGACTTAAACGTAAGCCGTGAAACCATAAGCATCTTAGAAGAAAACATAGGCAGCAAGCTCTCCAACATCTGTAGCAGCAATATATTTGCGAATTTATCTCCACGGGCAAATGAAATATAAGGCAACATAAACAAATGGGACTATATCAAACTAAAAAGTTTTTGCACAGCTAAAGACAATAGGAACAGAATAAAAAGACAAACCACACAATGGGAGAACATATTCGACAGCACATCTGATAAGGGGTTAATAACTAAAATTTATAAAGAACTTCTAAAACGCAACAACAGGAAGACAAACAATCCAATCAAAAAATGGGCAAAAGAAATGAATAGAAATTTCTCCAAAGAGGACATACAGATGGCCAATAGGCATATGAAAAAATGCTCAACATCACTAATCATTAGAGAAATGCAAATTAAAACGACAATGAGATATCACCTCACACCAGTCAGAATGGCACTCTCCAGCAAAACAACACAGAACAAGTGCTGGCGAGGATGTGTAGAAAAGGGAACCCTTCTGCACTGCTGGTGGGAATGCAGACTGGTGCAGCCACTGTGGAAAACAGTTTGGAGATTCCTCAAAAAATTAAAAATTGAACTGCCTTTTGAACACCTAAGAACACCATAGCACTGTTCGAAAAGAAGAAATGCGCCCCCATGTTCGTGGCAGCATTGTTCACAATAGCGAAGATCTGGAACCAGCCCAAGTGTCCGTCAGAAGACGAGTGGATTAAAAAGCGTTGGTACATATATACTATGGAATACTACTCAGCCATAAGAAATGATGACATCAGATCATTTATAACAAAATGGATGGTCCTTGATAACATTATACGGAGTGAAATAAGTAAATCAGAAAAGAAGAAAAACTGAGAACAGCATGATTTCATACATAGGTGGGACATAAAATTGAGACTATGAGACATGGACAAGAGAGTGGTGGTTATGGGGTGGGAGGAGGGAGGGAAGAATGGGATAGGGAGGAGGGGAGGGACACAGGGAAAACCAGATAGAAAGTGACAGAGGACAATTTGACTTTGGGTGACGGGTATGCAACACAATTGAATGATAAGATAACCTGGAGATGTTTTCATTGTACATATGTACCCTGATTTATTGGTGTCACCCCATTAAAATTAATAATAATAAAATAAATGGGAGAGGACCTGAGCACACACTTCTTTCAAGAAGACATACAAATGACCAACAATATATGAAAACATGCTCATCTTCACGAGCTATTGGAGAAATGCAAATTAAAAATACAATGAGATATCACTTCACACCTCTTAGATTTGCTATTATCAACAAGACAGGTAATAACAAGTATTGAAGACTCTGTGGAGAAAAAGGAACCCTCATTCACTGCTGATGGGAGTGCAAATTAGTACAACCATTATGGAAGAAAGTATGGTGGTTCCTAAAATAACTAAGAATAGAACTACCATATGACCCAGCAAATTCCAAAACTTTGGTAGGTGAGGACACATGCATCATCGTGTTCTTCACATTATTCAGTGACCAAGACATGGAAACAACCAAAGTGTCCCTCGATAGAGGATTGGATAAAGAAGCTGTGGTACATATATACAATGGAATACTACTCAGTCATAAGGAATGATGACATAGTGCTATTTACAACAACATGGATGGACCCTGGGAACATTATAATGAGTGAAATTGGTAAATCAGAAAAAGTTAAGAACTATATGATTCCACACATAGGTGGGATATAAAATTGAGACATAGATAAAAGTGAAGTGGTTACCAGGGATAGGTGGATGTGGGGGAGGAGGACCTAGAGTGAGAGGGTGGGGAAAAAGTGTGTAAAGAGGAACAAATATAAAGTGACAGGAAATGATTTGACTTTGGGTGATGGGTATACAACATAATCAACAGTTCAAATGCTATGGAAATGTTTACCTTTGAAACCTATGTACTCTTATGGATCAATGTCACTATTAAATTTAATTTTATAAATAAAAATTTTTAAAAATGCTCTATGCAACAATAGAAAAAACAAAACCAATATGCCCATAAAACTTAGTATTGGGGATCATTTCTACTGAATATAAGTCCAATGAAATTATTAAAAAAATGAACTGAGCTACTGAATAAAATACAGAAAGACTATTTCTGCTTCTGGATCATTTTCTAGATCTGAGATACAGGACCTGAACCATCTAGGAGAGTGGGCAGCTGCTACTATCCTGTTTGAATATACAGTTGATACACTCAGAACACTTTTGGTCTTTCCTCACTTTCATTGCTCCCCCTTTCCAGTGTCATCTGTTCCTCTCTTCCAAAATCCACTTGTAGACTGAGTGGAGTTCTGGAAGTGATACTTTTCATTGTAGAATAAGAGTTTGCCCAGACTGAGTCAAAACCAAAGCAGCTATACACCAATAGCCCAGATCTCTTCCTTCACTCCAAACAGTCTGATTGATATTACAGCATTTGGAGGTACCACTGACATCCTGAGCCCAGAGTGAACTCAAAATCTTCACCCTCCAGGTGACTAATCCTCCAGTGTACCCTCTCCCAATAAAAGGTAACACCATTCACACAGTTAGTTATCCTAGAAAATTGGTTGTGAGGTTTTTATTCCTCCCGTTCATCCATATCCAAGTCTGCCAGTTCTGTCTCTTTAATATTTCTTGAAAGTATCCACTGCTGTCCATCACCACCACCACCCTAAATTCATCCCTTTTCCCTTGTGCAGTAACCTCCGAACCACCTCCTCACTGCCACACCCACCCCAACCTATTCTAATTTTCATAGTGTCCAGAGTGAGCTTCTCAGTGACACATCTAATCCCAGCACCACTCTGCCGAAAACCCTTTAGGAACTTTCCATTTGTTTTAGGAAAACTTCCCAAATTATCAACAAAGGCTGCTTGGTCTGTATGGCCCCCTGGACTTGGCTTTAGCCACAAAGACCACTTTCAGCCCAAATGTTTTGAGCTCTTCCTTGCTTCAGAAGCTTTTTTTTCTTTATTATTATTATTATTAATTTTAATTTATTGTGTTTACATAGATTCTAGTGTCCCCCCAAATGCATCACCCCATCCCCCGTGTTTCCCACAACATCCCCCTTTCACCCCTCCTCACAACGCCCTCCCCCTTTGCCTCCAGGAATAGCTTTTCTGCTCTCTATAACGTTGTATTATGTGTGTATAATTTCACCTATCTTTCTCTTTTCTGATCCCTTCCTATCATCCCCATTCCCTCTGTTCACTTTCCCTCTGGTCCCCTTGATCCTGCCTCTGTCTCTATTCTGTTCCTCAGTTCATATTGTTCATTGGATTCCTCAAATGAGTGAGGTCATATGCTATTTTTCTTTCTCTGCCTTGCTTATTTCACTTAACATAATAGTTTCCAGGTCCATCCATGTTGTCACAAAAGGTAAGATTTCCTTCTTTTTCTTGGTCCCATAGTATTTCATTGTGTATATGTACCACTGCTTTTTATTTTTTTTTTTTATTTTTTATTTTATTCATTTTAGAGAGGAGACACAGATGAGAGAGAGAGAGAGAGAGAGAGAGAGAAAGGGACGAGGAGCTGGAAGCATCAACTCCCATGTGCCTTGACTGAACCAGTGCAGGGTTTTGAACTGGCGACCTCAGTGTTCCCAGGTCGACGCTTTATCCACTGCGCCACCACAGGTCAGGCGTACCACTGCTTTTTAATCCACTCATCCACTGACGGATGCTTGGGCTGTTTCCAGATCTTGGCTATTGTGAACAATGCTGCTATAAACATGGGGGTGCATTTCTTCTTTTGAATCATTGATGTGGTCTTGGAATATATTCCTAATAGTGGGATGGCTGGGTCAAAAGGCAGTTCGATTTTTAATTTTTTGAGGAATTCTCCATACTATTTTCCACAGTGGCTGCACCAGTCTGCATTCCCACCAGCAATGCAGGTTCCCTTTTCTGCACATCCTCACCAGCTTATTATGTGTGTTGTTTTGTTAATGAGCGCCATTCTGAATGGTGTAAGATGATATCTCATTCTGATTTGAATTTGCATTTCTCAATGATTAGTGATGTTGAACATTTTTTCATCTGCCTATTGGCCATCTGTATATCCTCTTTTGAGAAGTGTTTATTCATTTCTTTTGCCCATTTTTGATTGGATTGTTTATCTTCCTGGTGTTAAGTTTTACAAGTTCTTTATAAATTTTGGTTATTAACCCCTTATCAGATGTGTTATCGAATATGTTCTCCCATTGTGTGATTTGTCTTTTTATTTTGTTCATATTGTCTTTAGCTGTGCAAAAGCCTTTTAGTTTGATATAGTCCTATTTGTTCATCTTGTCCTTTATTTCCCTTGCTTGTGGAGACAAAGCAGCAAATATATTGCTGCGACTGATGTTGGAGAGCTTATTGACTATGTTTTCTTCTAGGATGCTATGGTTTCACAACTTACATTTAGGTCTTTTATCCATTTTGAGTTTACTTTTGTGAGTGGTGTAAGTTGGTGGTCTAGTTTCATTTTTTTGCAGGTAGCTGTCCAATTTTTCCCAACACCATTTGTTAAAGAGACTGGCATTACTCCATTGTATGCTATTACCTCCTCTGTCAAATATCAATTGTCCATATAGGTGTCAATTTATATCTGGGTTCTCTGTTCTGTTCCATTGATATCTATGCATGTTATTATCCTAGTACCAAGCAGTTTTGAGTACAGTGGCCTTGTAGTATAACTTGATGTCAGGAAACCACATACTTTATTCTTCTTTGTCAAGATTGCTGAGGCTATTCATTTTCTTTTTTGGTTTCACATAAATTTTTGGAATATTTGTTCTATATCTTTGTAGTATGTCATTGGTATTTTAATAGGAATTGCATTGAATTTATAAATTGCTTAGGATAATATAGGCATTTTAATTATGTTTATTCTTCCTAACCATGAACACGGTATATGCTTCCACTTGTTTGCATATTCCTTGATTTCTTTTATCGATGTTTTATAATTTTCCAAGTACAAGCCTTTAACCTCCTAGGTTAAATTTATTTCTGGGTACTTTATTTTTGTTGTTGTTGCAATAGTAAAGGGGATTGTTTCCCTCATTTTTCTTTCAGACAGATCATTGTTGTTGTACAAAAATACCACTGATTTCTGAGAGTTAATTTTATGTCCTGCCATCTTGCTGAATTCATTTATCAGGTCCAGTAGATTTTTGACTGAGACTTTAGGGTTTTCTATGTACAGTATCATATCATCAGAAAATGATAGTTTTAGTTCTTCTTTTCCAATTTGGATGCCTTTATTTCTTCTTCTTGTCTGATTGCTGTAGCTAGGACTTCCAGAACTATGTTGAATAAGAGTGGTGAAAGGAGGCATCCCTGCCTCGTTCCTGATTATAAGGGGATTGCTTTTAACTTTTGTTCATTGAGTATGATGTTGTCTGTGGGTCTGTCATAGATGGCCTTTATCATATTGAGGTATGTTCCCTGTATTCCCACTTTGCCAAGGAGATTTGATCATAAATTGGTGCTGAACTTTATCAAATGCTTTTTCTGCATCTATTGATATTATCATGTGGTTTTTCCTCTTTCCATTTGTTTATGTGATGAATCACATTGATTGATTTGTGAATATTGTTCCAGCCTTGCCTCCCCAGAATAAATCCCACTTGATCATGATGCATGATTTTTTTCATGTATTGCTTGATCTGGTTTGCTAATATTTTGTTGAGAATTTTAGCATCTAAATTCATCAAATATACTGGCCTATAATTTTCTTTTTTTGTATTGTCTTTGCCCAGTTTTGGAATCAAAATTATGCTCACCTCATAAAAGAAGCTTGGAAGTCTTTCCTCTTCTTGAAATTTTTGAAATAGCTTGAGAAGGATAAGAGTTAGTTCTTCTTTGAATGTTCCATAGAATTCACCATTTAGCCCAATGCTTTTGTTTGTTGGGAGTTTTTTGATAACTGTTTTGATCTCATTTGTTGTAATTGGTCTGTTTAGGTTTTCTGATTCATCCAGATTGATTTTTGAGAGATTACATTTTTCAAGGAATTTGTCCATTTCCCCTAGGTTGTCTAATATTTTGGTATACAGTTCTTTATAGTATTTCCTACAATAGTTTGTATTTTTGCTGCATCAGTTGTTACTTCTTCACTCTCATTTCTAATTTTATTTATTTCAGTCCTCTCTCTTTTTTCCGGTGAGTCTGCTTAAAGGTTCGTCAATCCTGTTTACCTTTATAAAGAATCAGCTTTTGGTTTTATTGATCCTCTGTACTGTATTTTTTTTAGCCTCTATGTCATTTATTTCTGCTCTGATCTTTATTATTTCTTTTCTTCTACCTCCTCTGGGTTTTACTTTCTGTTCTTTTTCTAGTTCTTTTAGTTGCGGGGTTAAATTATTTATTTGAGCTTTTTCTAGCTTCTTAAGGTATGCCTGATATGCTATGAAATTCCCTCTCAGGACTGCTCTTGCTGTGTCCCATAAATTTTGAGTTGTTGTATGCTCATTTTAATTTGTTTCAAGAAAATTTTTTATTTCTTCCTTGATCTCATTGTTGACCCATTCATTATTTAATAACATGCTGTTTAGTTTTCAAGTGTTTGAGTGTTTTTCAGTTTTTCTATTGTAGTTTATTTCTAGTTTCATGCCATTGTGGTCAGAGAAGATGCTCAATATGATTTCAATCTTTCTAAATTTGTTGAGGCTCGTTTTATGCCCTAACATGTGGTCTATCCTAGAGAATGTACCATGAGCACTTGAAAAGAATGCATATTCTGCTGCTTTAGGGTGAACGGTTCTACAGGTATCTATTAAATCCAGTTGATCTAATGTGTCACTTAATTCTGCTGTTTCTTTATTAATTTTCTTTCTTGAGAATCTATCCAATGATGTTAGTGGAGTATTGAAATCCCTTACTATTATAGTAGTGCTGTTGATCTCGCCCTTTATGTCCATCAAAGTCTGCTTTATATATTTAGGTGCTCCTATTTTAGGGGCATGGATATTTATAATGGTTATATCTTCATGTTGGATCACTCCCTTTATGATCATGTAGTGACCTTCTTTATCCCTTACTATAGTCTTTGTTTTAAAGTCTATTTTGTCAGATATATGTATTGCTACCCCAGCTTCTTTTTCATTTTCATTTGCATGAAATATTTTTTTTCATCCTTTTACTTTCAGTCTATATGTATCTTTTGTTTTGAGGTGGGTCTCCTGTAGACAGCATATGTACGGGTCCTGTTTTCTTATCCACACAGCTACCCTATGTCTTTTGATTAGAGCATTTAATTCATTTACATTCAAGGTTATTATTGATATGTAGTTGTTTATTGCCATTTTATTTTTTAAATCTACATTTCTCTTTTACTAAATTTTCCCGCCCTTTGTTCTGTTTATAACAGGCCAGGATCTGCTGAATTTACTAAATCTTACAAAGAATGTATCTATACATATAAAAAGATAACATTTTTGTCATTTTCTATTTTCAACCCTTTTTATACGAATTCTAAAAAGCATTACTCAAAAACTGTAACATAAAATGTTTTTTAATGTCAGAATAAATTTAATATTGTCATACTTATTTCATTTAATTACCATAAAGGAATGCTTGGACTTTATATATTTTCCTTAATATTTTACTTAATATTATAACGTATTTCTCAGACATTTGTATATAGTGTGCCTACAATTATTTGTAGGATTTTAAATGCACCTGACTTCAAAGAGTTTGAGAACCACTGGGTTAAGGCATTTTGAAATGGGGAGATTATCCTGCAATATCATAGGTTACTTGGGTGGATCTGATATAATTGCAATGGTCCTTACAAGGGAAAGGAGGTGGGAGAATTTGAGATGGAACCATGACCATAGAAGCAGAGAACACATGACGACTAAAACGAAGGACTGAGGAATGTGGGTGGCCTATAAAAGCTAGAAGAGACAAGGAAACATTCTTTCCTAAAGCCTCCATTTTGGACATCTGACTTTCAGAACTGAAGGTAAGAAATACATTTTGTTTGAAGCCATTCAGTTTGTGATAACTTGTTACAGTAGTGATAGGGAACTAATACAATCATTTAAATTTTTATATGTTTTTTGTCATAATGGACTGTAGTTTCAGAAAATAATTTCCTTGTGTCAAAACAACAAACGTTCTAAAACAGCAATTGAGTCAATGTTGCCAGATCTTCATGTGGAGTTTGGTCCATAGCTTCAGAGTGTGACCAAATTCCAAGAGGCTGGCTGTTGGTGGGACCTGGTGGCATGCCCACTGTCACTATCATTCTATTCTACTCTCCAAGGTAAGCTTGACACTGAATGGTACTATGAATAACTTACCCCTACTACCACATGAAAATCCTTCTTTGCTGTCTCAGGTAATATGCAGATAGACAGTCATTGTCCCCAAACACAGAGACCATATTTTCTCAACCACAATTGGGGGAACAGCATATTTGAAATCTGGACTTCCGGGAAATCTGAAATCTAAGTCTCAATAAGTGATCATTTTTAATCTCCTTAGTTGATGGATAATAATGTAAACATTGCAGACAGCAGAGCTTCTTGTTTTTGCCTTTTTGATTAATAACCATGAAACAATGCCAAACACTTTCTTGTTGAAAGACTGGATGTTTCCATTTTGTCTTTGAAGTTAGCCTTATCCCTGACAGATGGAAGCACAAACAGCAGTTGCACTGGATGGCCACTCAGAGACAATAACAGAAGCAAGGAGCAGTGATTAAGATCCCAACTTTGGAAGGCTTGAAGCTTCCTAGAATTAAGCTTTCACAGGGAAAAAATTCATGGAACAGATGTTCCATGAAGTTCTTTAACATGATGGGCAAGATAGGCTGTTAGGCTACATGAGCTATAAACTGTGATAATGGGGTACACATTGTCCAATTCCACTTAGTTAATCTGACACATATGTGGTGGTATAGACTATTGCCAATATGCTTCATGGTGATTAGGGAAAATATCAGTTAGTTCGTATGAATGACTAATTAGTATTATTTATACAAAGAGTCCATTTTTTTTTTTAACAGGAACAGAGAGAGTCAGAGAGGGGAATAGATAGGGACAGACAGATAGGAATGAAGAGAGATGAGAAGCATCAATCATCAGTTTTTCGTTGCCGTTGTGACATCTTAGTTGTTCATTGATTGCTTTCTCACATGTGCCTTCACTGCGGGCCTTCAGCAGACCGAACCACTCCTTGCTCGAGCCAGTGACCTTGGGTCCAAGCTGGCGAGCTTTTGCTCAAGCCAGATGGGCCCATCCTCAAGATGGCGAGCTCGGGGTCTTGAACCTGGGTCTTCCACATCCCAGTCCAATGCTCTATCCACTGCACCACTGCCTGGTCAGGCACAAAGAGTCCATTTTAAACACTTGTTTTCCTTTTTTCATTTTGAATTCTCCAGTATTTGAATCACTGTGTACTCCAATTCCATGCTCCATTTTTTGTCCAAATAATCATATGTACTACTCTGCGGAGCAAAGGTCTTGAGTTCCCCCAACAGTTATCTTGCACTGTCACACAAGTTGCTGACACTTTAATTTTGTGGTCTTCTCCTCAGCATTCTTCCAACTCCCTGTACAAAATATTCTGGGCAGTGAAACTTTGTGCTGAGGAGCTTTGATTTACTCTCCACATGCCCTGGTGGTTGGGAATGTCAGGAGAAACTGAGGCTACAGGACAAGGGAGGGCCCTATAAAAATGTTCTTCGAAGTTCAGTAGCATGCCAAGAGCAGGACAGTGGGAACAACTACCCCCAGGAACAGGCAGTAAGAGGATGCACTCTCTGTAGAAAAGTGGAAAACAAAAATAAATGAACTAAAAAAGGTTTGACTATTTATTTTCACCATGGAAGAGCAATTCTAAACAATGTCATTGATTTGTTGGTAAAATATTACTCTCCCCTCCAAAGATCTTTCATTGGTCTTGGTTCTAAACAATTGCTGTGGTTTACTGTTGAATTTTAATGCGATATAGCTATGCTTCTAGAAGGATATTTTAACTTTAGATTTTAAAATATCCATTGGGTTCTACAAAAAGTTAATTTGGAGACTTCCCAGCTGCCCTGATCGCATAGCTCAGTTGGTTAAAGCATCATCCCGAAGTGCAGAGGTTGCCGGTTTGATTGCTGGTCAGGGCACATACGGGAACAGCTTGATGTTCCTGTCTCTCTCTGTCTCCTTCCTCTCTCACTGAAATCATAAGTGAAATTTAAAAAGAGGGAGGGGGATGCCCAGTTATATAACTTCCCCAGGTGCACAGGGAACCAGCTACATGTGTTTATTTTGAGAGTAATTCTGTCATCCTTCAGAACTCCTGGGTCTCATTTTAGATGTAATCTATGTATCCAAACCCTGGGATACTACATATTCTTGCATTTAAACAGTAAATTAAAAATAAAGAATGATTGGACATTGATTATAAAGACAAAGGCACAGAAATTGAATTACTTCAATCTTCTATTTTATTTGATCTGTAAGAAGATTTAATTTTGTTTAAAATTTCTTGACTGCAGAAACATATGAAAGCTGCTAGATGTACCTAGGACTCAAATTCCTGGGTCATGGAGCAACTTGATGTTTAATTTTATTAGAAATTGTGAAACTGACTTTTCAAGGAGATTGTGCCATTTTAAATTTTTGTCAACAGTATAATTTCACCCTCTTTCCAAATCTGCTGGAATCACATTGATCTAAAGATTTAATTTAGAGAGAACTGACATCTTAGTGATACTGAGTCTCATTTAATTTATTTTGGCAAAGATTTATATTTGTCAGTTTTGAGGTCTTCACACATCTTTTATTAAATTTATTCAAAAGTACTTATGCAACTTGATGCTATTATAAATGGTAACTTTTAAAAATTTGTTGCTGGTATATAGAGGTACAATTGATTTTTTCGTGTTGATCTTGCATCCCACAATCACATTAAATTCAATTAGTCCTAGCAATTTATTGATTCCTTTGCATTTCTATGTACAAAACCATGTTGTCTGCAAATAACAGTTTTAATTCTCTTTTCCCTGTTGATAAACCTTTTTCTTTCTTTTTGTGTCTTACTGCACTGGCTGGAACCACTAGTATAATACTAAATAGAAGTGGTAAGAGTGGACATTGTATTTGTGTTCCCAGTTTAGGAAGAGAACATTTGATAGTCTATCATTGAGAGTTATAGTAACTATAAATTTTGTGCAGAATTCTATCAAATTAAGAAAATTTACTTCTATTACTGGTTGGCTGGTGGTTTTTATGTATGACAATATTGAAATCTATCAAGAGCTTTTTATACGTCTCCTGGGCTAACACATTAATCACATAGTTTGCTCCTTTATTCTGTGAATGTGGAGAACTGCACATTTGTTTGCTTTTTGAACGTTAAAACAATTTTGTGTTTCTGGAATAAACCTCACTTTCTAGTGAAGTATTATCTTTTTCATATATTGCCAAATGATCTGCTTGTATTTCATTCAAGACTTGAGTGTTAATGTTTATGAGGAATTTAGTGCGTAGTTTTCTTTTCTGGTAATGTCCTTGTTGGGTTTTAGTATCTATAAGTGTTATATATGACCACATAAGATGAGCTGAGAATTGTTCTATATTCCTTTATACACTGAAAGAATTTGCAGTTATTGTAATTTTTTTTCTAAAAGTTTAGTAAATTTTATCAGTGATTTTTGGGCCTGGAATTTTCTTTGTGGGAAGGTTTTTCTTTAAAAAAGAAATTTTTTTTGAAATGTATTGATTCTAGAGAGAGAGAGGAAGGGAAAGAGTGCAAGAGAGGGACAGAGAGAGACAGAAACATTGATCTGTTCTTATATATTCTTTGACTGGGGATTGAACCTGCAATCTTTGCTTATTAGGACAGGGCTCTAACCATCTGAGCTATCTGATCAGGGCTGTGAGAAGGTTTTTAATTAGGCATTCCAATTTCTTTCACAGATATTGCTCAAGAGTGTCTATTTCTTTTTATGCCATGTTTACACAGTTGTATTTTTTAAGGAAATTAGCCATTTTTAGAGAATTTCTCAAATTTATTGAGGAAAGTTTTATAATGTCCTCTTAGCCTGACCAGTGGTGACATGGTGGATAGAGCATTGACCTGGGACACTGAAGTCACAGGTTCAAAACCCCAAGGATGCCAGTTGGAGTGCAGGATCGTCAACTGGAGCACAGGCTGACCAGCTTGAGTGTGGGGTTGCTGGTTTGAACATTGGATCATAAACATGACCCTGTGTCCAAAGGTCGCTGGATTGAATGTTTGGGCATATATTTGAAAGGCAAACTCTCATTTCATTATCAATACATTGAAGAATTCCTCTCTTTTTACTCTTAATTGTGCTAAGGGTAGAAAATCCTATGTCACATAAATAGGATGTTGAAAATTGTAGAAAAATGTTCAAAGCTTTTTTAGATATTGCCACATATTCTTCTGTTATAGAAAAACAAAAGGCTTTAAGACACAATTCTTTGTTTTAATCATTAATCCACGATCAGTGGATATAGCTGCCAGTTCTTCTTTTCCTGTTAATGTTAAACCAAAATCATTTGAAGCTTCCATGAATGGGTTTCTAATTCAATTGTATTGTTCAGTGTTAAGTGATAGAAAATGCTAGAAATTAAATTCTGCCTGTCAGCCTTCAAGTACTGTTTTATTTACACTTAACTTTTGCTCACTTTGAGAATCAGATTCTTCAATATCTCGCTCTTTTTTAGAAATCTATCCATTTTATTTGGGTGTATTTGTATAAAAATAATATGATTTGTTAATAATAAATATAATGATGTGTTAACAAAAAGAATGGTATTTCCATAATAAAATGGTATAATAGGGTAACCATATTTATTTTTATATCTGGGCACATGCTACAAACCAGCGCAGCTAGTAATTTTAGGTCCCGAGTGGGAATGGTGTGGAATTAAGAAAATACATGGAATTAAGAAAATACAGGGTTGGAAGGGCCCTGTAATTGCTGCTGGCAAGAACAAAGCATGCTCAAAAACTGCATCTTGCTTTATTTATAGGGCAAAGTGGGCCACTAGGAAATCAATGAGACCTTTGATCATGTTTCCAAGGCAACCCAAAAATTTTACTAAGTGCAGGAAACCCCCACCATACATGTCATCTTAACTTTACAACAAACAAAGGTAGAAGAAACTTGCCTCTAGTCTTTCTGGGGAACATGGGGGGTAGTATAAACAATCCAGCACCACAGCTTAACAGCCTTTTGCAACCTAATCAGGCAGGTGAGGTGGGCATTTGGGCAGACTGTCAGCTTATAGCCAATTCCCCACACCTCTGTTCCCCCAAAAATCTAAACTCCAAAAACCCTGTTGGCTTTTTGGTCCCCAACAGGCACATATTTCTCTGGAATACCATGGGGCGCACCTGGAAATCTTCTAGGGCACACCAGTGCACCCTGGCACACACTTTGAGAACCACTGCCTTAACCTAACCATATCTATAAAGTCCCTTTTGCTACATTAAGTAACACATTTACAGGTTCTAGGATTGGGATATGGACACCTTGCAAAAAAAAAGAAGTGATTATTCTGCCTACTGCAATGATCAGGATATTGAGGCCAAAATGAGGCAAAGCATTCTGACACAATGTTAATTGAAGCAAAATACACAACTGAAATTCTGTGACATATAAAAATGTACACATGGAAAGGTAAATCAGAGTTAAATGTAAAAAAAAACTATAAAAATAGCAGGATTATGGATGATTTTCTTACCCCATCACTTTACATCTAGCCAATAATTTCCTTAAAATTTGTCTTTGTTTTCTGGTTGATTTTACTTTTTTTTTCTTTTTTAATTCACTCTTTTCAATTTTATTTTATATTTTATTTATTCAGTTTTAGAGAGAAAGGAGAGAGAGAGAAGGGGGAGGAGCAGGAAGCATCAACTCCTATATGTGCCTTGACCAGGCAAGCCCAGGGCTTTGAACCAGCAACTTTAGCATTCCAGCTCAATGCTTTATCCACTGTGCCACCACAGGTCAGACCTCAATAATTTTCTTTACTCGTATGTTATGGGGAGGTGGGGAAGAGGAAGACTTGAAATTTATCAGAACACACAAAGAAAGACAGTAATAAAAATTGAAAAACAGGTGAGATGATGTCAGAGTAATGGCAACATAAGAGATACCCTTGATCTCTCTTCTTAAAATTTCAACAAATTGAACAGCTATAACTCAGCAAACAGATCCCAGCTGGGCTTGCAGGCTTGTTTAAAAGATCCATGCACCCAATCAACTAAAAGTGGAAATCGTAAAAACCAGGGATGAAAGGTAAAAAGTATTGGTTGGATGTCAGTCACCTCCAGAGAAGAGAGAGGCCTGGATTGTCCAGGCTTTTGCCTGCTGGGGCTCTGGAAACAGGAGAAACCAGGAGTGACTGGGTCTTAGGCCCAGAGGAGCAGAGAGATTGGGAAGAACTTGGTGTGATACTGAACCAAAGCAGCAGAACATGGGATCACCAGTGTTCGCATGGTATGCCAGCAGCCAGCACTCAGAGACACAAAATACAAAGTGCAACTCCCCAGCCTCCCAGATACCTTCTCCTTCTCCTCCTGGGATAAGAAGAGTAGCAGAGTCATACCCCGCAGCTGAAGAACAGAGCTGTTCAGTGTCTGATCCCCTGCTCTGTTGAGACACAGGGAGGAGCATCCAGAAGCCTGAGATCACCATTGTTAAAACAGTAAAGCCCTCACAAGTCCTACCCGTCATCACTACTGTAGCCCTGCTTCCACCTTTGCAACAGCAGCTTCTCAGCAGAGTTCAGTCTGGGATTTTACAGAGCTAAAACTTGTAATTCAGTGCCACCTACTGGAAAAACAGAAATACCTCTTAGAAATTTTTTTCTTTTAACTTTTTGTTTGTCTTTAGTTTTTTGTTGTTGTTTTGTTTGTTTTTTACTATTTTGGGGTTTTACTATTTTATTCTTGTGGTTTTTCTCACTTATTTTTTATTTTTTAATTTAAATTTATTTTTAAATCTCTATTATTATTATTTTTTGTTGTGTTTTTCTTGATTTCTTAACAAGCCCTCAAGGCAGAAAAAAAGAAATACCATGAATACCCAAGAAAGAGATGTAGTTCAGAAAAGAATAAGTGAAAAATCTCTGGAAAGTAATCTTAATAACATGGAAATCTTAGGGTTAAATGATAGAAAATTAAAATGTGAACTTTTGAAAATACTCAATTAGATGCAATAAAAAACTGATAGGCAACTTAATGAGCTCAGAATACAAAATAAATACCTCACCCAGGATATTAAAACTTTAAAATCAGAAATAAAAAAGTCAATACATGAATGGAAAAAGAAGCTAGCAAGTTTAGCAAATAGAACAAGCCAGATAAAGGAGAAAATCAGTGACATTGAAGACAGGCAATTAGAGATGATACACGGGGAAGAAGAGAGAAAAAAATAAAAACAAAATGAGAGAGCTCTGGGAGAATTGTCTGACTTCATCAGAAACAGCAATATAAGAATAATGCCTATTTCATCCTGGCCATGTGGTGGTGCAATGGATAGAACATCAACCTTGGACACTGAGGACCTAGATTAGAAACCCTAAGGTCACTGGCTTGAGCACAGGCTAACCAGTTTGAGTGTGGGGTTGCCAGCTTACACGTGGGATCATAGACATAAACTCATGGTCACTGGCTTGAACAAGGGGTCACTGGCTCAGCTGGCACAATACCCCCAGTCAAGGCACATATGAGAAGGCAATCAATGAAAAACCAAAGTGCTGCAACTATGTGTTTGATGCTTCTCATCTCTCTCCCTTTCTTTCCGTCTGTTTCTCTTGCGAAAGAAAGAAAGAAAGAAAGAAAGAAAGAAAGAAAGAAAGAAAGAAAGAAAGAAAGAAAGAAAGAAAGAAAGAAAAAAAAGAGTAATGGATATTTCAGAAGAAGAGAGGGAGAAGGGAATGGAGAGCCTATTCAAAAAAATAATTGAGCCTGACCTGTGGTGGCGCAGTGGATAAAGCGTCGACCTGGGAACACTAAGGTCACCAGTTCAAAACCCTGCACTGGTCTGGTCAAGGCACATATGGGAGTTGATGCTTCTAGCTCCTCCCCCCCTTTCTCTCTCTCTCTCTCTCTCTCTCTCTCTCTCTCTCTCTTACTCTGTGTCTCCTCTCTAAAATGAATAAATAAAAATAAAAAAATAAAAAATAATAATAATAATTGATGAGAACTTCCCAAGCCTATTGAAAGAGTTAGATCCTCCCATCCAAGAAGCAAACAGAATGCCTCGTTACTTCAACCCATACAGGCCTTCTCCAAGAAACATTGTAATAAACTTGTCAAAAATCCATGACAAAGAAGGAATCCTCAAGGCAGCTAGGAAAAAGAACTTAACACATAAAAGAAAACCCAGGTTATCATAAGACTTCTCAGCAACAACTCTACAAGCCAGATGAAAGAGGAGCAAAACATTCAAAGTACTGAAAGAGAGGAATTACCAGTCAATAATATTATATCCATCAAAGTTGTTCTCCAAATATGGAAGAGAAATAAAAACTTTTCCAAACATACAGAAGCTGAGGAAACCTATCAGCAGAAAACCCACACTGCAGGAAATACTCTGGGGGGTTATTCTACTAAATACAAAGAACAAAACTATAAGTAAAACCTCCAACAAGGTTAAAATATAACCAAGGATAATCTGTAACAATAACATAAAAGAGGAAAGAATAAAGATCTGAAGTAGCAAAGGGGGTTGGAGTGCAAAAGCACAAATAAGACAAAGGACTCTTGTATATATGAAACTTTTTTCTCAATAACCTAATGGTAACCAGCCATGAAAAAAACAAAACCAAAATACATAGATTTTAAAAAATAGAAAATAAAGACTCATGGAATACCACCCAACAAAAACAACTGACAAAATACAAATTAAAAGAACTGAAGGAGAAACAAAGCTACCAGAAAACAAAATATAAATGGCTATAGAAAATGTTTGAGCATCAATAATTACCCTAAATCTAAATAAAATAACCCACCAATAAAGAGGCACAGAGTAGCAGATTGTATCAAAAATTAAAGCCCAACCATAGGCTCTCTTCAAGAGAAGGCATCTAAGCTGCAAGAACAAAAGTAGACTCAAAGTTACAAGTTGGAAAACAATTTTCCAAGCAAATAATACCCAAAGTAAAGCAGGTGTATCTATACTAATATCTCACAATACTGACTTCAAGACAACAAAGGTAACAACTTTGACAAAGATAGACCTTTTTTTGTGACAGAGACAGAGTTAGAGAAAGGGGCAGATAGGGACAGACAGACAAGAAGGAAGAGAGATGAGAACCATCAATTCTTCATTGAGGCACCTTAGTTATTCATTGATTGCTTTCCCATATATGCCTTGATGGGGGGCAGGGCCCACAGCAGAGCCAGTGACCCCTTGCTCAAGCCAGCAACCTTGGGCTCAAGCCAGTGACCATGGGGTCATGTCTATGATCCCATGCTCAAGCCAGCAACCCCATGCTTAAGCTGGTGAGCCCACTCTCAAGCTGGTGACCTCAGGGTTTTGAACCTGGGCCTCTGCATCCCAGTCTGATGCTCCATCTACCGCGCCACCACCTGGTCAGGCAAGATGGACCTTTTATAATGATAAAGGGGACACTATCAAGAAGACATAACACTTCTTAATATATATACGCCAAATCAGGGAGCACCAAAATATATAAGGCACCTACTAAATGATCTAAAAACAGAAACAGACAAAAATACAATCATACTTGAAGATTTCTACACACCATTGATGGTTTTAAGTAAATCATTCCAACAGAAAATTAATAAAGAAATGTTGGTCTTAAATGACACACTATACCAAATAAACATAATGTACACTTACAGGATATTTTACCCCAAAACATCAGATTATACATTCTTTTCCAGTGTGCATAGAACAGCCTCAAGGATAGGCCATATGTTGGGCCACAAAACTAACATCAACAAAGTCAGGAAGATTAAAATTATACCAAGCATATTTTCTGAACATAAGGCTTGGATATTAGAATTCAACAGCAAAAAAGGAGTAAAGAAACCTACTAAAATGTGGAAATTTAACAACATAATTTTAAGAAATGACTGGGTCAAAGGAAAAATAAAAGCAGAGATCAAAGTATATATACAAACAAACGAGAATGACAACCAACATATCAAAACTTATGGGATGCAGCAAAAGCCATAATAAGAGGGAAGTTTATATCATTACAGGCTTAGATTAAGAAACAAGAGAGATCCCAAATAAGCAACCTAACATCACCTAACAAAGGAACCCAAATTCAGCTGAAGAGAGAAAATGGTAAAAATTAGAGCAGAAATAAATAAAATAGAACAAAAAATCCATAGAAAGAAATAAATACAACAAAGAGCTGGCTCTTTCAAAATATTAATAAAATTGACAAACCCCTGACTAAACTCACTAAGAAAGAAAGAGCAAGGGTACATATAAACAAAATTCAAAATGAAACAGGAGAAATTACCACAGACATCATAGATGTACAAAGGATCATACTAGAATACTATGAAAGATTATCTTCTTCCAAATTTAACAATCTAGAAGAAATGGATAGATTCCCAGAAGTATGTACACAATCTTCCTAGATTGAGTCACAAAAATGTAGAAAACCTAAATAGACTGATAAACAGAAAGGAAAAACTAGAAACAACTATCAAAAATATACCCAAAAATAAAAGCCCAGGACCAGATGGCTATACAGGTGAATTCTATCAAACATTCAAAAAAAAATTGGTACGTGTCTTTCTCAAAGAGTTCCAAAAAACTGAAGGAGAAGCAATACTTGCTAACACATGTTATGAGGCCAACATAATCCTCATACCAAAACCTGGCAAAAACAACACAAAGAAAACTAGAGACCGATATCTCTAATGAATACAGATGCAAAAATCCTAAACAAAATACTAGCAAATCAAATACAATACCTTAGAAAAAGAATACATCACAATGAAGTGGGATTCATTCCAGGAGCACAAGGATGGTTCAACATGCAAATTGATCAATGTAATGCACCATATCAAGAAAACAAAGGACAAAAATCATATGATCCTATCAGTAGATGCAGAAAAAGCATTTGATAAGATACAATACCCATTTATGTTTAAAACACTCAATAAAATGGTATAGAAGGAAATTACCTCAACATAATAAATTTCATATGTGACCAAGAATCACCCGATATCATACTAAATGGTGAAAAAATGAAAGCTTTTCCTCTAAAATCAGGAACAAAACAAGAACTGTTATTTAATATGGTTCTGGAAATCTTAGCCAGAGCAATAAGGCAAGAGAAAGAAATAAAAGGCATCCATTTCAGGAAAGAAGAAGTAAAAGTATCACTTTTTACAGATGACATGATTCTGTATATAAAAAACTTCAAAGACTCCCCCGAAATACTATTAGACACAGTAAAACAACACAGTTAAGCTGCAGTATACAAAATCAATATACAAAAGTCTACAGCTTTTATATATGCTAACAATGAAACTTGAAAATGAACTCAAAAAGAACAATTCCTTTTATAATTACAAAAAAAAATAAATAACTAGGAATAAAGTTAACAAAAGATGTAAAGAACCTATATACTGAAAACAACAAAGCATTATTGAATGAAATTGAAAAAAATACAATGAATTGAAAAAATATTCCATGTTCATGGATTGGAAGGATCAACATAGTTAAAATGGCCATATTACCCAAAGCAATATACAAGTTTAATGCAATCCTCATTAAAATCTCAATGTCAGTTTTTAAAGAAATAGAACAAAATATCACCAGGTTTGTATGGAACCATAAAAAAAAAAAAACAAAAGAAACAAACAAAGAACAAGTAGCCAAAGCAATCCTGAGAAAAAAAGAATGAAGCCAGAGGTTTCACATCACCTGACTTCAAATTATACTATTGAGCTACAATAATCAAAACAGTATGATATTTGCAGAAAAACAGACATACAGAAAAATAGAACAGAATCGAGAGCCAGAAATAAACCCACAATATATGAACAAATAATCTTTGATAAAGGAGCCAAAAACATACAATGAAAAAAAGAACACCTCTTCAATAAATGGTGCTGGGAAAATTGGAAAGCCACATGTAAAAGAATAAAACTTGACTACAGTTTGTACCCCTGCACAAATATTAATTCAAAATGAATCAAAGACCTAAATATAAGATCTGAAATACAATATAAATTACATAAAAGAATACATAGGTACTAAATTTATGGATGTTGGCTGTACAGAATATTTTATGAATTTGACCCCAAAGGCAAGAAAAGTAAAGTAAAAATAAATGATTGAGACTATATCAAACTAAAAAGCTTCTGCACAGCAAAAAACAACTGACAACAAAACAAAAAGGCAGCCAACCAAATGGGAGATGATATTTGAAAACAACAGCTCTGATAAAGGGTTAATATCCAAAATATATAAAGAACTCACAAAGCTCAGCAACAAACAAGCAAACAATCCAATTAATAAATGAGGAGTGGACCTGAACGGACACTTCTCTCATAAAGATGTATAAACAACAGATATATATGTGAAAAGGTGCTCATCTTCACTAGCTATTAGAGAAATGCAAATCAAATGAGATACTACCTCACACCTATTAGACTGGCTGTTATCAACAAGACAGTATTTATAAGTGTTAGAGAAGTTGTAGAGAAAACGGAACCCTTATTTACTGCAGGTGGGAATGTAAACTGGTACAGTCATTATAGAAGAAAGTATGGTGGAGCAAGCCTTAAAAAATTAAGTTTAGAATTAATATATGACCCAGCAATCCCTCAACTGGGTATCTACCCAAAATACACAAAAACTGTGGTACATAAATACACATTCATCATCAGGTTCATTGCAGCATTATTCACATTGGCCAAGACATGGAAACAATCGAAGTGTCCTTTGACAGAGGATTTCATAAAGAAGATGTGGTACATATATATAAAGGAATACTACTCAACCATAAGAAATGATGACATATTTCCATTTATGACAACAGAAATGAACTTTGAGAATATTATACTAAGTGAAATAAGTAAATCAGAAAAAGCTAAGAAGTATATAATTTCACAACAAAAATGGTATATAAAAGAGACTCGTGGACATATATAAAAGTGAAGTGGTTACCAGGGAGAGGGCACTGAAAGGGAAGGGGGTGGGAGAGGGGAGTAAAGAGGGACAAATATATAGTGATGAAAAATGATTTGACCTTGGGTGATGGGCACACAAGCAATCAACAGTTCAACTACTGTAGAGATGTTCACCTGAAACCTATGTACTTTTTTTTTTTTTTACAGTCAGAGAGAGAGAGAGAGATAGACAGGGACAGAGAGAGAGTCAGAGAGAGGGATAGATAAGGACAGACAGACAGGGACAAAGAGAGATGAGAAGCATCAATCATCAGTTTTTTGTTGCCTTAGTTGTTCATTGATTGCTTTTTCATATGTGCCTTGACCATGGGCCTTCAGCAGACCCAGTAATCCCTTGCTCAAGCCAGCAACCTTGGGTCCAAGCTGGTGAGTCTTGCTCAAACCAGATGAGTCCGTGCTCAAGCTGACGACCTCGGGGTCTTGAACCTGGGTCCTCCGCATCCCATTCTGACTCTCTATCCACTGCACCACCACCTGGTCAGGCACCTATGTACTCTTATTGATCAATGTCAGGCCATTAAATTTAACTTCAAAATAAAAGAATTGAAAAATAGTATACAATTTTATTTATTTCAACAAATAACTATAAGTCTTATTTTCCTTTCTACTTTGTAATGAAATTGGAAATAAATAAATGAATGAAAGCAAAACCAAAATAAGCTTGGTCAGATGCAAGAGTAATTATCTTCACTTTCGTAATTTCAATTTCACTTTCTTGATTCAGTCAAGTAAAAAACAGTAGTATAATTGTGCATAATATTAAAACAGAAAGAAAGAGTATTAAGTGAGTCTAGAAACTTAACTCTACTCCAATTCTTTAGATACTGTTATTAGTCTAAATTTAATTTTTGTCACTTTTTCTAACAGTTTTTTGAGATATATTTCACAAACCATAAAATTCAAACTTCTACTAAAGTATACAATTTATGGGTTTCATATTCACAAAGTTGTGCAAGCATCACCACTATCTAATTTCAGAACATTTTCATCATCCCAATAAGAATCTCCATACCCATTAACAGATTTCCCCATTGCCTCTCCCAAACCCCTGGCAACAACTAGTCTACTTTCTGTTTCTATGAATTGCATTCCGAACATTTTACATAAGTGGAATCATACAATATATGGCATTTGTGAGTGGCATTGCTTAACATAATGTTTTTAAGGTTCATCTGTGTTGCAACATGAATCAGTATTTCATTCTATTTTTCATCCCAATAATATCCCATTGTATAAATATATATCATTTTATTTATCCATTTGTCAGCTGGTGGACATTTGGGTCTGTCCATTTTTTGGCTGTTATGAATAATGGTGTTATGAACATTCGTGTACCAGTATTAGTGCAGACACAGTTTTCACTGCATTTCGACTTAGCAGTGAAATTGCTGGTTTACATGGTAACTTTATGTTTAACATTTTGAGGAACTACCAATCTGTCTTCCAAAGTGGCTTTATTCTTTTACAACCCAGTGGCAATGCATGCAGGGTTCAATTTCTAGATATCCTCGTGAGCACTTGTCATTGCCCATTTTAAAAATTATAGCAACCCTAGTGAGTATGAACTGCTCTCTCATTATGGTTTTGATTCTCATTTTCCTAATCGTAACGATGTTGAAACACCTCTGAGTGTAGCTCTTTGCCATTTGTGTATCACCCTCAAAGAGATATCTATTCAAATCCCTTTTTAAATGGAGTTATTGATCTTTTCATTGTGAGTTGTAAACATACTTTGTATATTCTGGACACAAGTCCTTTATCAGATGTATGGTTTGAATTTTTTTTTCCATTCTGTCAGTATGTTATTAATTTTCCAAAACCAGATATTCCCTAGGTACACTTATTCAAGATTATAACACTAGCAAGAAATTTAAACTGGATATTGTGCCTTTCACATTTGTATTTTTGTCCTATTTCTTTCTCTCCTATTTAATGTGAAATGTTACCATTATAAAAGTACTTAACACATGGTTATCAGAGACAAATATTACCTTGACACTGAATATATAGTGAAATTTTTCTCTATAAAAACACTTGCTCCTTTACCCAGCACTGCTGTTCTCACTTCTTTGTTCCCGTAACCAACAGAGAAAGAGAGAGAGCTTTTTCTCATCTCATAGCCCTGGTTCATCCCCATGGGTGCTTCTGTCAAAATTCAGAAAACTCAGGATGAACTTCCTGCTCTGTTAGGGCTGCTTTTTTCTTTCCTGCTATCAATACTTGATACTGTGCTTTTTAAAATGAAAATCTTTTAGGGAGCAAATGTGATACTCTGTCTAGGCTGTCTTCAAATTTTAATAACCTAGAAGTTTATATTAAAAAGGAACATCAACCAAATAATTGTCCTGGAAAAGAATGATTTCATGTACTACTACTCTCCCTCTCTCTCTTTTTTCTTTATTGGCTTTGCCCATTATTCTTTGCTCTATCTTTAGAAAGCTATTGATGTGCTATTAAATCATGTCACTTATTTCTTTCATTGACTTTTCTTACGACAAGAAATCTGTAATCTGACCTGATATCTTCATTTTGTTTCTAATGCTTTTCACTCTTTGGACCTTTCTTAAGGTCTACACATTAGCATTTAAGGTCCTCTCTCAATACTCTAAGGAGGCATTTTGATAAAATGGTTTCCACAGGAAAATACATTCTCACTATGAAATGGGAGTTATACGCAGCCTTTTGTGATCAAGCAGCATGAAGGACTAACATTTGATAAGGCAGGCCAATTGAGAGTCTTCTCTGTTGTCAAGTTATTGTGAATAGCTAAAGTTAAATTTCTCAGTTGTTATTAGAGATTCTAAGGGGTTTTCTTATGGGGAAATAAAGAGAAGTACTGTGAAAGCCTAATAGTTATTCCATTGTCATTTCTTTATACTTAACTCTCATCCGTTTAAAATTATCAAGAAGTTCCACTGTGGGGTGTTAATTTGGTTAACTAAATTATCAATGAGATAATTATATGGATTATTGCACAACACATAATGGAATATCACACAGTTAGTAAATATTTATAAAAACTAATAATAACACCTGGGTGTAAAAGATGAAAGAATTAAGAAGTACAAAGTGGCAGTTACAAAATAGCCATGGGGATATAAAGTACAGCATAGAAAATACAGTCAAGGCCCTGGCCAGTTGGCTCAGTGGTAGAGTGTTGACCCAGCATGTAGACATCCCAGGTTCAATCCAGTCAGGGCACACAGGAGAAGCAACTATCTGCTTCTTCATCCCTCCCCTTTTCCTACCCTTCCCATAGTGATGGCTTAATTGGTTCAAGTTTATCAGCTCTGGGCACTGAGGATGGCTCCATGGAGCCTCACCCAAGTGCTAAAAATAACTTGGTTGCGAGAATGGCCCCAGATTGGCAGAGCAGGATCCCCAGACAGGGGTTGCTGGATGGATCCTTGTTGGGGCGCATGCGGGAGTCTGCCTCTCTATCTCCCCTCCTCTCACTTGGAAAAAAAGACGAAAGAAAAGTGAATATAGTCAGGCCCTGACCAGATAGCTCAGTTGGTTAGAGCATGATCCCCCATATGTGAAGGTTTCAGGTTCAATCCCTGGTTAGGGCACATACAGAAACAAATCAATGTTTCTGTCTTTTTATCCCTTCCTCTCTCCCTAAAATCAATTAATAAATTTAAAAATATATGTATATAGTCAATAGTATTGCAATAACTATGTATGGTATTGGGGGTACTAGATTTATCTGGGGGACCACTTGGTGCTATATAAATGTCTAATAACTATGCTATACAGCTGAAACTAATATAATATTGAATGTCAATCGTAATTGAAAAAGAAAAAAATAGAATAATAATTGTTGCAGAGACAATGACTTCTTGAAGACCACATGGCATACACCAAGGTACCTAGGGGAGACTGCCTCACAATCCCCTTTTTAGGTTTTATGAGACAACCCTGACCCCCAGTTATTATGTTGTAAGGTACAAAAAAGCTACAGAATTAATATTAATATTTTAGGAAGCTTAAAGAACATTTTATTAATTTGGGCTAGGCGTACAGAGAGATTTTGTAAATATGATTTCTATACTTGTGTGATTAGCATCAAACCAGGATGGCCAATAGCATTTTATTGTAAATGAAGAAGGGAAGGAGATTTGGATTCTCTGACCTTCCCCCACCCCCCACCCCACCGCAGCTGTGAGGAAACAGGTGAATAGCTAGCCAGGTTCAGGAAGAGAAAGATTAAAATAAATGTTTTCTTATATTGATGGGCCCTTTACAGGCATTTGTCCCTATGGAAATGACCCCTCCCCTCCTGAAAGCATGTAAGTATCTCTAAAAAAATGGTTATAAGCTTATGCCATGATGTCAGACTTCTCCCCACCCATGTATAATTAAGGGTATATAACCAGCCCCTAGAATATTATTCAAGCACATGATTTGGGACTGCTGCTCCATGTAAGCTATATGCAGTCGGCATATTTAATAAATTTCCTCCTTTAATAAAACTCTTCAAAATTCATCTGGACTTGGTGTCTCTACAAAAACCCACGGAATTAAGGATTGGGTACTTTACAATATTTGGCACCCAATGTGGGGCCTACAGTGTTTTGCGTCACCATGTAGAGGCACTTCGAATTGGCTGGTCTCTCTGGGAGGCTGCCCGATCCCACTTGAATTTCTAGGAGAGGTGCCTCCCAACATGATTTCAGGGCTCCAGGTCTTCCTGTGCAGTCCTGGACAATTCTCCGGCAGGATCCCAAATTCAACAATTGGTATAATTTGGTAGAGAAATCGAGAAGATAGGTAAAGCAACTCTTTTTGCTCTACTGAATTTTCTGGCTTTCCTCTGAATTTTTGCTTTTGCTTTTCTGTTCAGGACTGGTACTGGTCAAATTTGTTTGGGACTAGAATGTAAGTAGGGTGGATTTGGGAGCTTTGCTGAGTTGTGACTTTGGAGATGTGGAACTCCAGTGATGTATGTAGGGCCTTCAGAGCTGCTTTGCTGAGCTGAAACTCCAGAAATTTGTAGGTGAGGTAGATCTTTTGTTTTGCTGAGTTGTAACTCTGGAATTTTGTAGGTAAAGCAAATCCATTGCTTTTACTGAGTTGTAACTCCAGAGGTGTGTAGGTAAAACAGATCGTCTGTGTCACTGAGTTGAAACTTAGTCTCGCTGTGGACTCTCCAAAGACCGAGATGTTGGTAGGAGGTCTGTTGGTCTTAATTAGCATACTCTGGGAGGCATTTAGTTGTACTCTGGAAACATAATTAAAGGGGACTGAGTGGAGACCCCAAACTTACAGAGGCAGCTAGTTGTGTTATGCTCTCAAAGAAAAACCTGAGTAGGGACACCTTTGTATTTGTCGAGATCTCATTCTTTGTTTTCCTTACTTTTGCCTAAAATTCCTGAGTTTAAGTTTAAAGTCTTTGCAGGAATACAGCCTGCATGCACATAAAGACCAATAGGGTGACCCCTTTCCTCATCTATGGAGTTTTGTCTGTTTGTCAGAAAAATATTCAATATAATTTTAATTAAAATATAGCACGCTCATTTAAATTTCTTAAATTGTAATTCGTATGTATGTTAAATGTCTAAATGTATCTGTTTTAAGGCCTGGCTTAAGTTTTGTGTCAAAATTGGAAGCTTCTGACTAAAAAGCAATCTTAAGTGGTTCTCTTTGTTCTCAAATTCTAACTTCAAGGGGCCCTGTTAGATTTCTCCCCTGAAGAAATTATTCTTTTCTGTTAGCTTCTTCCCCTTGTCTTGTGTAATAATTAATACCTCTATAGTCAAACACCTTTTATTCTGGGTGCTAGTTAATTATCTGTCTTATCTTTCTTGCTTTATTACTGCACTAATTCTTAGATTCTCCTGAAACAAGTTTCAGTTTTGTAATAGGTAGCATCGGCTGGAACTTTTAATCTCCGGCTAGAAATAGCACTCTGGAACATCATAACTAGGAATCCAGGCTGTCCCAATCAGTTTCCATACACTGATTGGTGGCTAAATTTAACAATGGCTCCACCACAATGGCTAAAAACTTGCTCAATACAGAGTGGGTGCCACGTCTTCTTAGTCAAGCAAGAATTGAGTTGAAAAAAAAAAAAGAATAACTAAAGCAATAGTAGCAGCACTCCAAGAAACAAACTCTTTTAAGGATAAGGGGCTCTGTTGGGCAGATAAAATATATTATGCTCACTTTGTTAAAGATGGCGCTGCCCACATGGAAGTTCGTTGATATTAATGTGTGTTCTGGGACAGGCTGTGGGCAGGTCGGGTCGTTATAGCCTAAGGCTTAGTTTTAAGAGTAAGCTTTTCTCCACAGCCTTGACTGATTGGATGATGTAGGGTGGTGCACTCCTGAGGAATCCCATTATGCCTCAGATGGGTGACTTTTTATCACAGACTTTCTTCTTTGTAGATTGGATTAAGGGTTTGGATTCCTACACTATAAAGTGGGACAGACCAGTAGCTTGCTCTCTTGGTTCCTGGGATTAGTATAGAGAGTAGAGTAGAGCAGAGTAAGGCCACATGGAGGCCAGGAAAAGCAGCCAAGATGGTAGAATGCTGAGGAACAAGACAGTTTGTGCAGAGTTTATGCAGAGAGAAAGAGATGGGAAACAGAGTTGAATAAGTCTGGTGAGCTAGAAACCTTTGATGCTAGGAAACTCGGATAAGTCAGTAGCTTTGTGAGCACTGAATGTGTGGGTTTTGGAGCCCAGTGTGTGTTTTTGCTTGCCCGCTGGGTGCAAGCTAGAATTAAAGCTGATAGCTCACCAGTTCTTGGCTCCTGTGTTTCATTACCAACTGTTCGAATCTAATGCGAATCTGCACTGGCCAGGTGGCTGTGATGGCGACCTCGACTACTGGCTTTACAGACCCCCAGAGAAGAAAGGAGAGTTCTCTGAGGCACATGAGGACATGGCTGCCCTTGAGAAAGATTATGAGAAAGTGTGAATTCTGTTAAAGGAGAGGGTGATGAAAAAAGAGAGAAAAGAAGAAATTCAAGAAAGAATAAGACTTGGCTAGGAAAGAATCAATGTGCTTATTGTAAGGAAAAGGGACATTGGAAAAATACATGCCCCATATTACAAGCAGCCATGGGGAAGAGAGAAAAGCGGAGCCCACAAATTGAAAGTGTTTCTTCAGCCTCCAAAGCTGAAGGACTAGCAAGTAAGCAGTTTGAGTGAGAACAAGGCAGGGCCAGGACGTGCTGTGTGCAGAATGGTGGGGAGGGGAAAGAGCGATAGAGAAAGGGTGAGGTGACTAAAAGAAATATAAAATAGAAACTAGTTTCAAATATCTGCCTACTGACCAAAAGAAGTTTTGCCCATTTAGAAAATACAAGATAGGAATAGTATTAAAATTAAAACTTTGCTTTAGAAAAATCTTAAAGGAAAGAAAAGAATTTAGAAATTAACAAACCATAGGTGTGTACCTTGCTAGTTAATTGGTAGTTTCTTAAATTAAATGGCAGCTCCAGAAGGAGTAATAGAATAATGAATAATAAAATTATAGGGAATAGAATTGTTAGAAATAAGCCCTCCATGGGTTGGGGATAGTGGCTTGTTGCCCTCCATTAATGTAAAAAAAAAAAACTTAATTAAAGAAAAAAGTACCAACACTCTCCCGTGGGGCTAAGGGGATGTTGGAGTTTCTCCAAGTCTCTCAGTTACATAGAAGTCATGAAGTTCTCAGGGAGACCTGCTGCGTTAGCCATAATAGTAAAAATTGTAAAAAGAAAATTCAGGGAATTACAAGAAAAACTGGGAACCTCATAGGCTAAAGCAGCCCACTGTGAGGAAGATTAATTTGTAAAAATTGTATTTTAATTTGCTACTTTTATTGTAAGAAATAAAGCTAAACAGTTGCTGGGGGATAGGGAATGAAAGTTGGCTTGGTTATTTGAAATATTGGGTCCAAACGCCCACCTGTCCAACCCACCTCTCCCATGGCAACCGTGTTCCTAATCTGGCGGTGAAGGAGAAGGGAACGGGAGACCTGGGAAGGATGAGCACTGCTTTGGGACTAAGCCCGGAGCCTTGCCGCTGCTGCCATCCTGCGCTTGGCTATGCTAGGGTTCAGTCAGCCCTCGGGTCCTGCAAAAGCGACAGGCACGCCGGATGTCTCTTCCTCTTCCTCCTTTTCCTAAGAACCTGGTCAGCAAACTGCCGCTTATAAACAACTAGTGGGCCACATAAGGCCTTTAGAGTATAGCTCTTAAGTATAGCTCTCCAATGGAGTTCCATGTCTAGGTGCTGCCTCAGTAGGGAATGTGCCTATCTATATAGTTCAAATTTAAAATTTGGCTCTCAAAAGAAATCTCAGTTATTGTACTATTAATAATTGGCTTTATTAACTAATTGGTTTTCCAACCACTGGGTTAAGAATAGTGACTTATTGTCCCCCTCTGGTGTGTGAAAAAAAAATTTCCCAGCAGAGGGAAGATGGCGATGGAGTGGGTGGAAGTACCAACTTCCAACTCCCAGAACCAAAGTGGATTATAACTCAATTTTAAGAACCATCATCTGGATAAACCAACTTTGAACTAAACTAAGTGGACTCTTCAACCAAGGAACACTGCAGAAGCCACACTGAGACTGGTAGGAATAGCAAAAACGCGAAGAGGCTGCCCAGCTCCCCGGAGCAAACGGCAGCCCAGAGAGACCCGCATGGCGGGAGGAGAGTTTGGCGGAGAGGGAGGGACCTGGGTCCCAGGAACCAAGCCCCAGCTTGCAGTCCCAGAGCCTAGAAGAGGCATTTGGACAGTATTGAGCTGTGAAGCAAGTGAGGATACTCTGTGTGAAAAAGAGATAGTTTTCTCAGACCCAAAAATCTTTTTAAAGAGACAGCGCAGAAAACCTCTCTCACAATCACTCACCCGGGGCTCCGGGGAACTATGACAGAGGAGAGGAACAGAGCAGCAGGAACAAAGAGTGGACTGAAGGCACAGAGACACTCTGAGGGACAGCCACCCCGACCCCTGGGCTAAGTCACTTCCCTAATCGAAAACGAATATTTCCCCAAGAACTAGCAATACCAGCAAAGAAAGACAGGACACTAGCCAAACAAGCTCTCCCGCGGCAATTAGAGCAGAGCCGCTTCGAGGGAGGGAGCTCCCAGGCCTACAGTATGGAGACTTAGGGCACTTCTATCACCTGAGGCTTGCTGAAGGGTGTGGTTTCGGCAGGACGCTGAAACGCGGTCCTGTCGGGGTGGGCGAAGGCACAACCAGTGTGAGCTCGGTCTAGCCCAGCAGGGGCAAAGGGGATGTGCGAAAGCGGTCCATTAGCTTGGGCCCGCCTGCAATGCCACCTGCAGTGGAAAAAAATGGGCAGAGATCTGATCTGCGACCCTGCGCAAGCCGGCCCTGACCAAGTGGAACAGGGCTAAGACCAGGGACGGGCGAGGGGCTCACGGCTGAGTTCACACTGCCAACCCCGCCTGGACAAAGAAACTGTGGTGTGCCATTCTGTGTGCGCGAGCAGGAGGGTCCTAACGCGGGGGCAAAGGAGACACCGAGACCAGCGGAAGTTCGCGGCTGAGCTCACGCTGCTAGCGCTGCCCGGCCAGAGAAACCGCGGATTACCATCCTACGTGCTGAGCTGGCTCCGAACGTGGGGGCGGGGTAGGATCCAGGACGATCGGAAGCTAGCAGCTGAGCTCACACCAGCAAACACGTCTGGCGCAATAAACCGTGGTTTTTGACCCTACGCAGGAGGGCCCAGACCTCGAGGGCGGGGCTAAAGCGCCAGACGGGCAAAGGATCACAGCTGAGCACGTCAAAAGCCCCGCCCAACCCGCGAAACTGTGGCAAGCAGGCTCTGACTGTGGGGGCTGGGCATAAGCATTCTGGAAACAGGCTAGGTCCGCAGCTGAGCAAAAGTGCTCACCTCTGCCCTGAGTGCTGAGGCTAGCGGCTTGAGTGACAGGCCCTCCTAAAGAGGAGAGGCGGAAATCAGAGCAACAGCTGCAGTGAGCAGATGCTGGCAACGCCCATACCCAACTGCCCTAGGCAGCGGCACAGGGGGTGGCAGGCCTGCAGACAGAACACACCTAGAGAACACAAAGGCAACACATATTGGACTCCAGTGTCCACAACTTGCTTATACACAGATAAAATGGGCAGGCCGAGGAATGCAAAACAAATGAATCAAGAGAAATCCCCAGAGAAGGACCTGAATGAACCAGACATAACCAAACTACCAGAAGCAGAATTTAGAATAATTATAGTTAGGATGTTCAAAGAAATTAGAGCAACAGTAGATAGTCACTATGAGCACCTAAATAAAGAGATAACAAGTATAAAAAACAAAATTGAAATAATAAAAAAGAATCAGCAGAAATGACAAATACAGTATCAGAACTGAAGACCACAATGGAAGGAATTAAAAGCAGAATGAATCACTCTGAGAATCAAATCAGCGAGCTAGAGGACACAATAAACAAAGTTACAAAAGCAGAGAAAAAAAAGGAAAAGAGACTCAAAAAATGTGAGGAAACACTAAGGGAGCTCTGTGACAACATGAAGAGAAACAATATTTGCATCATAGGTGTGCCTGAAGAAGAGGAAAGAGGACAGGAAATGGAAACTGTGTTCAATCAAATCATAGCAGAAAACTTCCCTAAATTAAGGCTGGGAAACTTTCCACATGTTCAAGAAGCACACAGAACTCCATTAAAGAGAAACCCAAAAAGATCTACACCAAGACACATCATAGTGAAAATACCAAAGCTAATGGATAAAGAAAAAATCTTAAAAGCTGCTAGAGAAAAAAAGACTATCACCTACAAAGTAGCCCCCATTAGGATGACATCTGACTTCTCAAAAGAAACACTTGAGGCCAGAAGGGAATGGCAAGATATAATCAAAGTAATGCAGAACAAGAACCTACAACCAAGACTACTCTATCCAGCAAGGCTAACGTTTACAATTGAAGGAGAAATAAAGAGCTTTCCAGACAAAGAAAACCTCAAGGAATTCATTAAAACCAAAACAATTCTGCAAGAGATTCTAAGGGGCCTGTTGTGAACAGTTCAAAAGGAGGAAAGAATATAGAAAAAAAAATACAGCTTTAAAGAACAAAATGGATATAAACAACTACATATCAATAATAACCTTAAATGTAAATGGATTAAATGATCCAATCAAAAGACATAGGGTAGCTGCATGGATAGAGAAACAGGACCCATACATATGCTGTCTACAAGAGACACATCTTAAAACAAAAGATGTACATAGACTGAAGGTAAAAAAATGGAAAAAAATATTTCATGCATAATGGAAATGAAAAAAAAAGCCGGGGTAGCAGTACTTATATCTGACAAAATGGACTTTAAAACAAAGGCTATAGTGAGAGATAAAGAAGGACACTACATAATGATAAAGGGAACAATTCAACAGGAACATATAACTATTATAAATATCTACACACCAAATATAGGAGCCCCGACATTCATAAAGCAGACTTTGATGGATATAAAGGGCGAGATTAACAGCAATACTATCATAGTAGGGGATTTCAATACCCCACTAACAACACTGGATAGATCCACAAGAAAGAAAATTAATAAAGAAACAGCAGACTTAAAGGATACACTAGATCAACTTGATTTAATAGATATCTTCAGAACTTTTCACCCTAAAGCAGTAGAATATACATTCCTCTGAAGTGCTCATGGTACGTTATCTAGGATAGACCACATGTTAGGACACAAAAATGGTCTCAATAAATTTAAGAAGATTAAAATCATGTCAAGCATTTTCTCTGATCACAAGGCCATAAAACTAGAAATTAACCACAAAAGAAAAACTGAAAAATACTCAAACACTTGGAAACTAAATACATGATATTAAATAATGAATGGATTAACATTGAGATAAAGAAGAAATAAAAAAGTTTCTAGAAACAAATGATAATGAGCATACATCAACTCAAAATTTATGGGACACAGCAAAAGCAGTACTGAGAGGGAAGAACATTGCACTACAGGCACATTATAGGAAGCTAGAAAAAGCTCAAATAAGTAACCTGACCCTGCATCTAAAAGAACTAGAAAAACAACAACAAATAAAACGCAGGACAAGTAGAAGGAAGGAAATAATAAAGATCAGAGCAGAAATAAATGACATAGAGGCTAAGGAAACAATACAGAGGATCAATGAAACCAGAAGCTGGTTCTTTGAAAAGGTAAACAAGATTGATGAAGCTTTAACTAGACTCACCAACAAAAAAAGAGAGAGGTCTCAAATAAATAAAATTAGAAAGGACAGTGGAGAAATACCAACTGATACAACAGAGATACAAAGCATTGTAAAAAAATTCTATGAAGAACTCTATGCCAAAAAAAATAGACAATCAAGGTAAAATGGACAAATTTCTTGAATCATATAAACTTCCAAAAATTAATCAGGAAAAATCAGAACACCTAAACAGACCAATTACAACAAATGAGATGGAAACAGTTATCAAAAAACTCCCAAAAAAGAAAAGGCCTGGGCCTGATGGCTTCACAAGTGAATTCTATCAAAAATTCAAAGAAGAACTAACTCCTATCCTTCTCAAGCTATTTCAAAAAATTTAAGAGGAAGGAAGACTTCCAAACTCCTTTTATGAGGCGAGCATAATTCTGATCCCAAAACCGGGCAAAGACAACACAAAGAAAGAAAATTATAGGCCTATATCCCTGATGAATTTAGACGCTAAAATTCTGAACAAAATATCAGCCAACCGGATCCAGCAATATATGAAAAAAATCATACTTCATGATCAAGTGGGATTTATTCTGGAGAGGCAAGGCTGGTTCAATATTCGCAAATCAATCAATGTGATTCATTACATAAACAAAAGGAAGGACAAAAATCACATGAAAATTTAAATAGATGCAGAAAAGGCATTTGATAAAATCCAGCATGCATTCATGCTCAAAACTCTCAGTAAAGTGGGTATACACGGAACATTCCTTAACATGATAAAAGCCATCTATGACAAACCCACAGCAATCCTCATACTAAATGGACAAAAATTAAAAGCAATCCCCTTAAGATCCGGAACCAGGCAAGGGTGCCCACTTTCACCACTTTTATTCAACATAGTTCTGGAAGTCCTAGCTACAGCAATCAGACAAGAAGAAGAAATAAAAGGCATCCAAATTGGAAAAGAAGAAGTAAAACTGTCACCATTTGCAGATGATATGATATTGTATATAGAAAACCCTAAAGTCTCAGTCAAAAAACTACTGGACCTTATAAATGAATTCAGCAAGGTGGCAGGATATAAAATTAATACTCAGAAATCAGAGGCATTTCTATATACTAACAATGAACTGTCAGAAATTAAGGAAACAATCCCCATCACTATTGCAGCCAAAAAATAAAATACCTAGGAGTAAATTTAACCAAGGAGGTTAAGGACTTGTACTCAGAAAATTATAAAACATTGATAAAAGAAATCAAGGAAGATACAAACAAGTGGAAGCATATACCGTGCTCATGGCTAGGAAGAATAAACATCATTAAAATGTCTATATTACCCAAAGCAATTTATAAATTCAATGCAATACCAATTGAAATAGCAATGACATACTTCAAAGATATAGAACACATATTCCAAAAATTTATATGGAACCGAAAAAAAAGAACACAAATAGCCTCAGCAATCTTAAAAAGAAAAAATAAAGCAGGAGGTATCACTCTTCCGGATATCAAGGTCTACTACAAGGCCATTATACTCAAGACAGCCTGGTACTGGCATAAAAACAGGCACATTGATCAATGGAACAGAACAGAGAACCCCAGAAATAAACCCACACTTTTATGAACAACTGATATTTGACAAAGGAGGAAAGAACATACAATGGAGTAAAGACAGCCTCTTTAACAAATGGTGCTGGGAAAATTGGACATCTACCTGCAAAGAAATGAATCTAGACCATCAACTTACACCATTCACAAAAACAAACTCAAAATGGATACAAGACTTAAACGTAAGCCATGAAACTATAAGCATCTTAGAAGAAAACATAGGCAACAAGCTTTCCGACATCTGTAGTAGCAATATATTTGCCGATTTATCTCCACGGGCAAATGAAATATAAGGCAACATAAACAAATGGGACTATATCAAATTAAAATGTTTTTGCACAGCTAAAGACAATAAGAGCAGAATAAAAAGACAAACCACACAATGGGAGAACATATTCGACAGCACGTCTGATAAGGGGTTAATAACCAAAGTTTATAAAGAACTTATAAAACTCAACACCAGGAAGACAAACAATCCAATCAAAATATGGGCAAATGAAATGAATAGAAATTTCTCCAAAGAAGACATACAGATGGCCAAAAGACATATGAAAAAATGCTCAACATCACTAATCATTAGAGAAATGCAAATCAAAACCACAATGAGATATCACCTCAAACCAGTCAGAGTGGCACTCATCAGCAAAACAACACAGAATAAGTGCTGGCGAGGATGTGGAGAAAAGGGAACCCTTCTGCACTGCTGGTGGGAATGCAGACTGGTGCAGGCACTGTGGAAAACAATTTGGAGATTCCTCAAAAAATTAAAAGTCAAACTGCCTTTTGACCTGGCTATCCCACTTTTAGGAATATACCCTAAGAACTCCATAACACTGTTCGAAAAGAAGATATGCGCCCCCATGTTTGTGGTAGCATTGTTCACAATAGCGAAGATCTGGAAACAGCTCAAGTGTCTATCAGAAGACGAGTGGATTAAAAAGCTTTGGTACATATATACTATGGAATAATATTCAGCCATAAGAAATGATGACATCGGATCATTTACAACAAAATGGATGTACCTTGATAACATTATACGGAGTGAAGTAAGTGAATCAGAAAAAAAAAACAACTGAGAACAGCATGATTTCATACATAGGTGGGACATAAAAGTAAGACTATGAGACATGGACAAGAGTGTGGTGGTTACGGGATGGGGGGAGGGAGGGGAGGGTGGGATAGGGAGAAGGGGAGGGGTACAGGGAAAACCAGATAGAAGGTGACAGAGGACAATTTGACTTTGGGTGATGGGTATGCAACACAATTGAATGATAAGATAATCTGGAGATGTTTTCATTGTACATATGTACCCCGATTTATTGGTGTCACCCCATTAAAGTTAATAAAAATATATATATATTTTTCATGTTAAAAAGTATGTGTTATTTCAAAGGCCTTTTGTTAAATTATTTTATTTACTGTTTTATAGCCCTATGATATTAAATTCTTAGTTTAAGTATTAGGAATTATTAATAATGTCTTTTTATGTAATGTTTAGTTTATCATTTTGAAACAGTATTGTTCAATGCTAAATAATATAAGAAAAGGAGTCAAATACTAGAACTTCAAATCTATTTTTATCATGCTTTTGTTAAAACTTCTTTTAAATACTAATGTACTAAACTATTCAGCAGCAAAGAGACTCTGGAATTCTAAAGGAGACACCAAACTAAACTGTTCCTCTTTTGTTTAATCTAGCTAATAACACTGTCTTTTGTCTTTTTCCAAGAGTTTATATCAGGGATCCCCAAACTTTTTACACAGGGGGTCAGTTCACTGTCCCTCGGACCATTGGAGGGCCACCACATACAGTATTCCATACACTGACCACCAACGAAAGAGGTGCCCCTTCCAGAAGTGCGGCGGGGGCCAGATAAATGGTCTCAGGTGGCCGCAATTTGGCCCACAGGCCGTAGTTTGGGAAACTCTGGCTTATATAGACAGAAAAGGGCCCTCAAACCCCTCAGTAAGGTCTTCTGAGCATGGCTTTTAAGGTCTACAATGACCAAGAAAGGAGACAGAAAAGGCAAGTGGAGCCCAAAAAAAATCAGAAAAATGCCAGTTCTTGGCCCTGCTTCAAGAGTGGAAAGGAAGGTCATTAAGCTAAAGCCTACCAGGCTTCTCGGCCCCAACCAGGGGACATGCCTTTGCTGTGGGAAAAAGAGACACTAGAGGGTAAGCTGCACCCTCGCTCCTCTAAGGGAGGGTTCAGTCTCTTCCAGCCCTGCTCCAGCCACTTGTGGCCTGACCTTGCCCAGCCTGCTGGGACTTGCCACTGAAGGCTAAAAAGGTACCCAGGGCCGTTGACCCCATCTCACATCACCGTGATGAGCCTAGGAAATTTCTTCCAAGTAGCAGGTAAACTGATCTTATTTCTTATGAATACAAGGGCCATTTACTATGCCTTGCCTAAATATTTGAGTTTTATTTATCCCTCAAAGATCTCTACTGTGGGTATTGACAGTCTGGTTTTTGTTGCTTTGTTTAATGTACAATGTCTCCTTTATTCCTCTTGTCTCAATGCCCCCATGCCTATTTTAGGATGAAACCTGCTCCTAATTCCAGTTAAAAGCAGTAGTCATTAGGATTTAGACTCTAGCTACAGAGTGTGGAATGTAACCACAATTTCAGTGCCCTATGGACTTTTTCTGAATATGTGTAACTTCTGATCGTTGGGACATTTCTTAGACTGAAGTAAAATTGAATTACATTTGTAAATAATATAAAGCAATGAGAATGTCAATATAGACTTAATAAAATTACATTAACATGTTAAGAACATTTGAGACTATAAGAATTTTATTTTGAATTCTGTTATATTGGTTAAAACTTTATTTTTGTTTAATAATCTAATAGGCTTTAGTCACTTTATTGTATTAGGACACTTGTTATAATATTTGTTAACATTAACTGTTTTAATTTTATTGTTTATTATATATATATTTCCAGTCTGCCTCAAAATTAGAACATAGTAATTCAAATGAATAGATGCCACCCCAAACCAGTGGGGTCTTGGGACCCTTATTGCCAAAGGTTTATTCAAAACCAATTAGAAAATGATTTTACCAACAAAAAAAGAATTTTCCTAGGTAAACATTTAAAAATAGACTTTAATAAAATAATTGACAATTATTAGAAAATTGCTATATAGAATTCTTTCCAGGTTTAGCTTGCCCATTCTAATATTAGATCTGCATTTGTGTCCACAGTCTCAAAGCTAGTAGGAAAAGAACCCAATATTAATTAGAAACTAATTTGAAGTTACATTGTGCCCACAGGCCCCAAAGGTTCAGGGCAAGTAAAATGCATAAATCAAATAATAAATAAAATATAACCACTCCTTCCCTTAGTACTTGCAGGATTTACAAGTTACTCAGCAAACTTCAAAGGACTGTCCAAGAGGCACTTCCAGGATTGTCAGGTGATCCAGTGCATCACCCAGGGACTGGCTGGCTTTCACGTGGACAGGTCCACACACTGTGATCCTGACAACTCCCACTGCTGCCAAGATAGAAGGCTTGCCTTACTCCAACCACAAACCAGGAGCTTGTTGGTCTATGTACGGCTAAAAAATAAAAAAACTCACTGAGGACTTCCTTTTAATCAGACTTTGGGAAAAAGGGAAACTAGGGTAAAATGAAAACCAACTTAATTGTCGCTAAAAGTTAAAGGTTTTAAAATTAGGAGTTCTGACTAAAAGTAAATTGTTATAAAAACCAGTTAATTTTATATAAGTTAAAAATTTTATGCAGTTTATAGGCAATCAATCAGTAATATTTGTTTCTTTAATGAACTGTATTACTATTAATGATGTCTGTTAAATATCTATTACATGTTATAAGTTAATAATTTCTTTTAAAAAATACAGCCTTATACTCTTCAATAAATTAAGTCAAGGATTTGACTTAGAAAATAAAACCAGTGGGGATTGTTGTAAGGCACCAAAAGCTACAGAATTAATATTAATATTTTAGGAAGCTTAAAGAACATTTTATTAATTTGGGCTAGGCATACAGAGAGATTTTGTAAATGTGATTTCTATGCTTGTGTGATTAGCATCAAACCAGGATGGCCGATAGCATTGTATTGTAAATAAAGAGGGGAAGGAGATTTGGATTCTCTGACCCCCCCCCCCACACACACACACACACACACCGCAACTGTGAGGAAACAGGTGAATAGCTAGCCAGGTGCAGGAAGAGAAAGATGAAAAATAAAAACGTTTTCTTATATTGATGGGCCATTTATATGCACTTGTCCCCAAGGAAATGACCCCTCCCCTCCTGAAAGCATGTAATTATCTCTAAACAAAGGTTATAAGCTTATGCCATGATGTCAGGCTTCTGCCCACCCATGTATAATTAAGGGTATATTACCAGTCCCTAGAATATTATTCAAACACACGATTTGGGACTGCTGCTCCGTGTAAGCTATATGCGGTCAGCATATTTAATAAATTTCCTCTTTTAATAAGACTCTTCAGAATTCATCTGGACTTGGTGTCTCTATGCAAACCCACGGAATTGATGATTGGGTACTTTACAACATTACAGGTATTTATTGATAAACACAAATAAAAGCAGAGACAAGAATGAAAAAGTCAGGAAGCAGAAACTAGGATGAAAAAGTCAGCAAGGGGAACTTCTTTAGAGCAGACAAAAGGGTAAAGGAAGTAGCTCAAATATTCCCACCTACTGATTAATCAGAATTGCTAATTCTATCCCTATTGTGCTGTGTTCAGCAAGGTACTGCACTCAGTACTTTCTGTCAGTAATGCCACTGTGGCTTTTGCCTTAGGGCGCTGAACTCTGTCCATGTTCTATGTTCCTATTCATGGCCTCTCTATCTCCCCCTTTTTTGTTTATGCTGTCTAATAATGGTACAAATCTTCAATAGGTTCAGGAAGACATTCTTCTACTGGTGGGGGTAGTTGCAGTGGAAGGTGAAGGGCAAGCATAGAAAGAAACAAGTTTTCAGGGGTCACAGTGTGCCTGTATTTTGCAGAACTTCTTCAGCATGCTGGTTAGATCCTTCAAAGCACCCAGGTGAGGTCAGGCTCTCCCTGAGTGCTTGGGAGTGAGTTAGGTGTCCTCCTCTTTTTGGGTTCATTCTGGTAGGTGGACTCACTATCAGCTTCTGGATCTCTGGAACAGTGTTGCTTCCTAGGGGCCCATGCCTACTCATCATAAGGCTTCACGTTCCTCACTAGTATCCAAAGAGGATCTATTGATGACAAAATTGCAACATACCCTCACCCCCAGGTTAGCAATTCAACCAGACTCTGCCACTCAGGGCCAGCTAATACATTCAGGTACAACACTAGAGGTTCAGGCCATTGCTGGGCTGGTATAAAATGCCTCTCAGCTTATCAAATGTCCAAAAAATTAAGAGTAAAAGGAGTCTTATTCAATTGGTCTTGTGAGGTGAACCTCTCTTCCTGACTCCCCCTTTTTTGTTTGTGCTGTTGGTGCTTAAGAAGGCTCTTAGCTCTTTCTATAATACCTGTAAGTTTGGGTCAATTCCTCAAACTCCTGAGACCTCCAAGAATGTCCCAAGATTCCTTTTACTTTTCTTTTAGGAAAATTCTTTTTCTAAAGTTCTTTCTTCCTCTCCTTTTGTCACCTTTATTTACTTTCTTAGGGCCTTCTCGTTTTGTTTCCTCCTCTGCACAAACCATCTACAACCTGCACAAACCTGCAACTTATACAAACCTTCTTCTCCATTCAGAAATAACCAGCTTTCAGAACAACTTACTTTATTTTGTTTCCTTTTGAAATTACCTTCATACCTTATACCCTCTATCATTAAAACCATACAAGGTTGAAAGGCCAGTGGCCAAAGCCACTATCACAGCCGCCTGGACAATGCAGGTTTGCATTAGATTTGAACAGACGGTAATGAAAAAAATGGAGCCAAAAACTGGTGAGCCATCAGCTTTAATTCTAGTTTGCACCCGGCGGGCAAGCAAAAACACACACTGGGCTCCAAAACCCACTCTTTCAGTGCTCACAAAGCTACTGACTTATCTGAGTTTTCTATAATCAAAGACTTCTAGCTCACCAGACTTATTCACCTCTGTTTCCCATCTCCTTCTCTCTGCATAAACTCTGCACAAACTGGCTTCTTCCTCAGCACTCTGCCATCTTGGCTGCTTCTCCTGGCCTCCACGTGGCCTTTAATCTGCTCTCCTCTGTAATACTAATCCCAGGAACCGAGAGAGATCAAGCTCCCAGCCTGCCTCACTTTATAGTGTAGAACCAAAACCTTTAATCCAATTATACAAACAAGAAAGTCTCTGATACAAAGTCACCCATCTGAGGCATAATGGGATTCCTCATGAGAGTGCACCACCCCACATTATGCAATCAGTCAAGGGTATGGGGAAAAACTTACTCTTAAAATTAAGCCTTAGGCTATAACGACCCGGCCTGCTTACAGTCTGTCCCCCATACCCAATAATATAATTACACCCATCCCAAGCATAAGGACAACCAATATCACCTGGGCAATGGGCTTCCCCGTGGGCAGCGCCATCTTTAACAAAGTTAGCATAATATATTTTATCTGCCCAACAAAGGTCTTTCCAATTAATCAGAAACCATAGACCTTAACTTTCAGTGAGGACTAAGTTAGTAATTAGCAATATTGTATTGATACTTTTATGAACATATTTTATGACCTTTAGAAACAGGTTATTTCATTGGCAAACAAATATACCCTGCTCACAAAAATTAGGGGATATTTTATAGCTTCACATTTATTTTGAAATACCTCCTAATTTTTATGAGCAGTATATTTTTAAAGTATATAACAGAGATAATAGGAACCTTTTTGTCCAAAACATTCAAGAAAATCAGAAAAATTCAGGATCCAGTCTAGTTTCTGATATTCATAACTGTGTGTTAATGGATTTTACTGATGTTCGGCAGATAAAATATATTATGCTCACCTTTTTAAAGATGGTGCTGCCCACATGGAAGCCCATCACCCAGGTGATATTATTTGCCCTTATACTTGGAATAGGTGTGGGGGAAAGGCTGTAATGTAAGCAGGCCTGGTTGCTGTAGCCTAAGGCTTGGTTTTAAGAGTAAGCTTTTCCCCACACCCTTGACTGATTGGATGATGTAGGGTGGTGCACTCTCCGGAGGAATCCCATTATACCTCAGATGGGTGACTTTGTATCAGAGACTTTCTTGTTTGTAGATTAGATTAAGGGTTTGGATTTCTACATTATAAAGTGGGACAGACCAGTAGCTTGCTATCTCTGCGTTCCTGTGGTATTAGAGAGAGAGCAGATTAAGGCCACATGGAGGCCAGGAGAAGCAGCCAAGATGGCAGAGTGCTGAGGAAGAAGCCAGTTTGTGCAGAGTTTGTGCTGGAGGAGATGGGGAACTGAGGTGAATAAGTCTGGTGAGCTAGAAACCTTTGATTCTAGGAAACTCAGATAAGTCAGTAGCTTTGTGAGCACTGAATGAGTGGGTTTTGGAGCCCAGTGTGTGTTTTTGCTTGCCCACTGGGTGCAAGCTAGAATTAAAGCTGATGGCTCACCAGTTCTTGGCTCCATTGTTTCATTACCAATTGTTTGAATCCAATGCGAACCTGCACGGGTCAGGCTTCTGTGATCCTGTCCTCGACTACTGGCTTTACATTTGGCATAGTCTGTGGCAGGATTCGATACAGATCAGCATGGAGCCACCACCACCTTTGAGCGGTGGAGTGGAGGACTGGCTGCTGTTATGGTTCCCTATGGCTGTTTTTTGGGGGACTGTTGGCTGGCTGACTTTTACAGACATGCGTGAGGAAACCAAGAGCTCTATGGAAGAGGCTGCCCGGGACCTGAAAACCGAGCAGTGGAAGGAGCTGGAGGAAACGTGGGAGAAACAGATGCTGACCCTGGAGCTGGAGAAAGTGCTGGAGGAGGAGGCTGACCAGGTTTGCGAGATTTGCCTGGAAATGGAGCAGATGCTGAAGGTGGAATCACAAGTTCATGAGTTGCAGATTGCCCTGGACATTGTGGAGAGCCAGCAGTGGCAGGAGGCTGAGGCTGAGGCTGAGGCTGGGGCTGGAGCTACAATGCCTGCTGAGCAGAAGGCAGTGGCAGCCCGGGGCTCAAGCCTACCAGCAGGAGCTGTGTTTTCAGTTCCTCTTTGGAGGATGAGGAGAATTGGTCTGGAGTTGAAATCTGCAGCCTCCAGAAGGTGAGAGCCCAGCAGCAAGGAGTAGCTACGTTCCTGGTAGGTCTGCTATTTTGGGACATAGGGGTGGATGCCATCATGCTCCCCAGAGCAGAGATGGAAATGCTGAGGGCCATTGCCACATGCTTCTCTTTAGGACAGTGTGAGACCTGCCAGGATGGCAGGAATGAGGGGGGAGGCTAACACCCCATGTGCGTGGACTGATTTCCTGGACTATGACCGGATGGGCACAGGCTCCTTTGTTGAATGGACGTATGGATTTTGGACAATGTAAAATACCCTGATGGGGGTGAGGTGGCTTTGCTGGAGGCCCTCCTGCCCCAGGAAGCCTTTCCAACAGCAAGAAAGAAGGCTGAGGACATTTTGAGCTTTTGGCAAAGTGCTCAGAGACTGGTGAAATGTGTGTACCTTTGTAATTGTTGAAATTGTATGATTTGTCATGCTGCTGTAATTTGTGTAATGTGCCCAATTTCCTTGTACAGGAATGCCAGTGGTGTAGATTGTGGGTAGTAAAGTGAGCATAGGGGTAGATTGTTGGGCAGATAAAATAAAATATGCTCACTTTTTTAAAGATGGTGCTGCCTACATGGAAGCCCATCACCCAGGTGATATTATTTGCTCTTATGCTTGGAATAGGTGTGGGGGAAAGGCTATAATGTAAGCAGGCCAGGTTGTTGTAGCCTAAGGCTTGGTTTTAAGAGTAAACTTTTCCCCACACCCTTGACTGATTGGATGATGTAGGGTGGTGCACCCCTGAGGAATCCCATTATGCCTCAGATGGATGACTTTGTATCAGAGACTTTCTTGTTTGTAGATTAGATTAAGGGTTTGGATTTCTACATTATAAAGTGGGACAGACCAGTAGCTTGCTATCTCTGGGTTCCTGAGGTATTAGAGAGGAGAGCAGATTAAGGCCACATGGAGGCCAGGAGAAGCAGCCAAGATGGCAGAGTGCTGAGGAAGAAGCCAGTTTGTGCAGAGTTTGTGCTGGAGGAGATGGGGAACTGAGGTGAATAAGTCTGGTGAGCTAGAAACCTTTGATTCTAGGAAACTCGGATAAGTCAGTAGCTTTGTGAGCACTGAATGAGTGGGTTTTGGAGCCCAGTGTGTGTTTTTGCTTGCCCACTGGGTGCAAGCTAGAATTAAAGCTGATGGCTCACCAGTTCTTGGCTCCATTGTTTCATTACCGACTGTTTGAATCCAATGTGAACCTGCACGGGTCAGGCGGCTGTGATTGTGGCCGCGACTACTGGCTTTACAACTGAAATATGATTTTTCTCTCTAAAATTACCCTTAGTTTTTTTTAAAGAGCCAAAATAAGATTATCTTGGCTACAGTATTAAGTCTAGTTTTAACTTGGCCTAGAAATTTGCATAAACACAACAAGAATAGCAATTGATTATTTTGGCTTTTTATAATCTGCTTTGCTGGAACTTTATAAAAAATCTTTAGGGCACCGACAAAAGCCAAGCTACACAGTTGCCATCTGGCTCTGCCTACAATATTTCTGAAAATGTCCTTCCTTCCCACAGTTATAACAAGTTTGTAGCTGCAATGCGGCAACAAGTACCTGGGCTCAATGTAATTCAGTACCTGCATTTCAACAAGTGACAATCATCTGGGATATGTTAGGGTTTTTTCCTCATAAAAGGACAATTTGCTTTGGCATTTTCATATGCCAGTTGGAGGGCAAGGACATCAGCCACTTGAGTATTGTGTTATTTGTCTGGAGATGGTATTTTGTAGATGATTAACAAAATCTCTATAAGGTTCATTCGCCCTTTGTCTGATGGTGGCAAAGGAACCTGTGGGGACTCTGCTGTCAGGAATTTTATCCCATGCCTTATAAGTAGCTTGGTAAGTCATAGAAATGCAGCTCTGTTCATTTATCATTGAGCTTGGGGAATTTTATAGGTGCCAGTTCCAAGTAACATGTCAATTCCAATTGAAATACCAGCTCCTAAATTTTGCATGCCCAATGCTGAGTGGCATCCTGATATTCTTGCATCCAGACACTGTATTGAGCAGTAGTAACCACTCTTTTCAGGTCCTATGGGGCATTTCATATCCTGTGCCAATTGCCTCCATCATTCTGTTGGTCAAATAAGTTTTAAAATATGACATATATGTTTGCTCGCTTTGGGTGTGGGAGACAGGCTGTAAGCTGGCAAAGTCATTATAGCCTAAGGCTTAGTTTTAAAACTAAGCTTTTCCCCACACCCTTGACTGTTGTATAATAGGGGGTGGTGCACTCTCATGAGGAATCTCATTATGCCTCAGGTAAGTGACTTTGTATCAGAGACTTCCTTGTTTGTATATTGGATTAAAGGTTTTGATTTCTACACTATAAAGGAGAGCAGAGAAAGGCCACATGGGAGAGAGGAGAAGCAGCCAAGATGGCAGAGTGCTGAGGAAGAAGCCAATTTGTGCAGTTTATGTAGAGAAAAGGAGATGGGAAACAGGTGAATAAGGCTGGTGAGCTAAAACCTTTGATTCTAGGAAACTCGGATAAGTCAGTAGCATTGTGAGCACTGAATGAGTGGGTTTTGGAGCCCAGTGTGTGTTTTTGCTTGCCTGCCAGGTGCAGGCTAAAATTAAAGCTGATGGCTCACCAGTTCTTGGCTCCGTTGTTTCATTACCAACTGTCTGAATCAAATGCGGACCTGCATGGGCCAGGCGGCTGTGATGACGGCCTTGGCCACTGGCTTTACACTAAGTTTTACAGTTCTCTGGCACCTTATCACATTCTTTTATCATCTGTGTCCCCCTTGCCAGGATATGTTGAATGTCCTCTCTTTTTTCCAGGCTGTGGGAGGTCGTTTCATTCTTGTTCCTCATACCACTTGTTGCAGATACAATGACTACCTGGATCCCACTTGGAGTGCACCAAGGGGCCTAGGGAGACCCCCTCACAATCTCCTATTCAGGTTTTATGAGACAGCCCTGACCCCCAGTTCCTACAGGTATTTACTGATAAACACAAATAGAAGCAGAGACAAGAATGAGGAAGTCAGGAAGCAGAAACGAGAATAAAGAAGTTAGAAAGGGGAACTTCTTTACAGCAGACAAAAGGATAAGGGAAGTATCTCACATGTCCCCACCTACTGATTAATCATAATTGCTAATTCTATCCTTATTGTGCTGTGTTCAGCAAGGTACTGCATTCAGTACTTTCTGTCAGTGATGCCACTGTGGCTTTTGCTTCAGAGCCCTGAACTCTGTTCATGTTCTATGTTCTTATTCAGGGCCTCTACAAATAATAACATGAAATTAGATTTATATTAAGTGACAAAGCAGGATAAACAATTGTAGATTTGGTGTAATTACAACTATATACATAAAAATGCTTTTAAAGATTAAGAGGAAATATACCTATATGGCCAGTAGTCATGGCCACAATCACAGCCGCCTGGCCAATGCAGGTTCGCATTAGATTTGAACAGTCGGTAATGAAACACCAGAGCCAAGAACTGGTGAGCCATCAGCTTTAATTCTAGTTTGCACCCGGCGGGCAAGCAAAAACACACACTGGGTTCCAAAACCCACACATTCAGTGCTCACAAAGCTACTGACTTATCCGAGTTTCCTAGCATCAAAGCTTTCTAGCTCACCAGACTTATTCACCTCTGTTCCCCATCTCCTTCTCCAGCGTAAACTCTGCACAAACTGCGTTCTTCCTCAGCACTCTGCCATCTTGGCTACCTCCTCTCCTCCACATGGCCTTAATCTGCTCTCCTCTCCGATAATAACATCAGGAACTCAGGAACCGAGAGAAAGCAAGCTACTGGTCTGTTCTACTTTATAGTGTAAAATCAAAACCTCCAATCCAATTACACAAACAAGGAAGTCTCCAATACAAAGCCACCCATCCGAGGCACAATGGGATTCCTCAGGAGAGTGCGCCACCCTACATTGTCCAATCAGTCAAGGGCGTGGGGAAAAGCTTACTCTTAAAACAAAGCCTTAAGCTATAATGACCTGACCTGCTTACATTACAGCCTTTTCTCCGCACCCATCCCAAGCATAAGGGCAAATAATATCACCTGGGTGACAGGCTTTCATGTGGGCAGCACCATCTTTAACAAAGTGTGCATAATATATTTTATCTGCCCAACAATACCAAAGTACTAATATAATTCTGCCTCGAACATCAGAGCTCCTGGTGCTCAGGCCTTCAGATTCTAACTGAACTACATCATCAGCTCCCTGATTCTCCAGTTTGCTGATGACAGAGCCGATTGTTATATTAAATCTCCTCATAAATATACATACAGTAGTACCTTGAGATACGAACAGACCAACTTTTTTAAAATATGAGCTGCGACTCGGTCTGTATTTTTGTTCGAGATCCGAGGGAAATTCCGAGATATGAGTCGTGATTTGGGAAGCTGCCGCTAGTTGGAATGTTGGTACACTGGGTCCAGTATCGGCAATTTGATATACGAGTTGACTGACTTACAATCTCAGTTACAGAACGAATTAAGTTTCATATCTCAAAGTACCACTGTATACACATACAGGATATGTATACGTATCCAATTGGTTCTGTCCCTCTGGAAAACCCTGAATAATATATACTTAAAAATATAAAACCATTCTTAGTTTGCAGGATGTAAAGCAAGTAGCCACGGCCACTGTTGGGCAGATAAAATATATTATGCTCACTTTGTTAAAGATGGTGCTGCCCACGTGGAAGCCTACTGCCCAGGTGATAACATTAGTTGCCCTGCCCTTCCTGCTTGGGAATGGGCATGATTATGTTAATATGTGTTGCAGGAGGGCTTTTGCGCCAAAAGGTTTTAAAAGAGAAGAGTGATTGCATTCTAGGAGGAGGGCAGAGAGCAGGAAGGAGAGCAGATTAAGACCACATGGAGGAGAGGAGAAGCAGCCAAGATGGTGGAGTGCTGAAAGAGAAGCCAGTTTGTGTAGAGAGAAGGAGATAGGAAACAGGTGAAAAAGGTTGGTGAGCTAGAAACCTTTGATTCTAGGAAACTTGGATAAGTCAGTAGCTTTGTGAGCACTGAATGAGTGAGTTTTGGAGCCCAGTGTGTGTTTTTACTTGCTCACCGGGTGCAAGCTAGGATTAAAGCTGATGGCTCACCAGGTCTTGGCTCCATTGTTTCATTACCAACTGTCCGAATCAAATGCCAACCTGCACAGGCCAGGCGGCCCTGTTGGTGGCTGCGAATACTGGCTTTACAGATGGGTGTGATTTTATTAATGTGTGTTGGGGGTGGGCTGTGGGCAGGCAGGATTCTTGTAGTTTGGGGTTTGGTTTTAGGATTAAGACTTTCCTACCCTTTTGATGTGGAGTGGTGCACTTTCATGAGGAATCCCATTATGCCTTAGATAAGTGACTTTGTATCAGAGACTTCATTGTTTGTATATTGGATTAAAGGTTTTGATTTTTATACTATAAAGTGGGGCAGTCCGGGAGCTTGCTCTCTCTCAGTTCCTGCTATCACCATTGCAGGGGCCTCCCTGATCCCTTGCCCTTCATGAGAAAAGCAGGTTTTCTGCTTTTCCCTTGTCTTCTCTTGTGGCTTGCCTGTCTTGGTGAGACACCAATAAACAGAATGGCCCACCATCCTCTGACTCTGCCATTTCTTTATCATCTACACGAATCCAATGGAAACCTGCATGTGAATGGCCACAATGGTGGCTCCTGGCCATACAGCCACCATTTCAGTCATCTGGCCCAGTAAGGTTTGTATTTAATTCAGACAGACAGTAATGAAACAATGGAACCAAGAACTGGTAGGCCATTACTTTTAATCCTAGCTCGCACCTGGCGGGCGAGAAATACACACAGTAGGAAAACACTTCCTTTCCATTCAGGGCTCCCAAAGCCACTGACTTATCTAAGTATTCCTAGAATTAAAGGTTTCTACCTCACCAGCCTTATTTACCTCTGTTCCTCATCTCCTTCTCTCTGCACAAACTCTACACAAACTGGCTTCTTCTTCAGCACTATACCATCTTGGCTGCTTCTCCTCTGCAAAGCTAATTTCAGGAACCCATGAGAAAGAGACCCTTGTCTCCCTTATTTTATAGTGTAGAAATTAAAGCCTTTAAGCCAGTATACAAATAAGAAAATCTCTGATATCTGAGGCAAAAATGGGATTCCTCATAGGAGTGCACCACCCCACATCATACAACAGTCAAGGGTGTGGGGAAAAGCTTAGTATCAAAAGGGTAGAAAAGGCTTTGTTAAAACTAAGGCTTTCTGGGAAACAAGATGGCGATGGAGTAGGCAGACGTACCAACTCCCAACTCTGAGAACCAAAGTGGATTATAACTCAATTTAAAGAACCATCATCTGGATAAACCAACTATGAACTAAACTAAGTGGACTCTTCAACCAAGGAACACAGAAGAAGCCACATTGAGACTGGTAGAAATAGTGAAAACACGAAGAGGGCTGCCCAGCTCCCTGGAGCAAACGGCAGCCCGAAGAGACCCACGTGGCGGAAGGAGAGTATTGCGGAGAGGGAGGAACCTGGGTCCCAGGAACCAAGCCCCAGTCTGCAGTCCCAGAGTCTAGAAGAGGCGTTTGGACAGTTTTGAGCTGTGAAACAAGTGAGGGAGCTCCCAGGCCTACAGTGTGGAGTACTAGGTCCCTTCCTACTCTGCTGAGGGCTGCTAAAGGGTTTGGGGCGGCAAGACTCTGAAACGTGGTTCTGTCGGCATGGGCAGAGGCCAAGCTGGTGTGAGCTCGGTCTAGCCCAGCAGGGTCGGAGGGGACGCGCGAAAGCGGTCTGGAAGCTATGGGCCCGCCTTTAATCCCACTTACGGGGACAAAGCAGGAGGAAAGAAACAGGCAGAAATCTGCTCTGCGACCCTGCGCAAGCCGGCCCTGACCGCGGGGACTGGGCTACGACCAGGAACGTGCAGGGGCTCGCGGCTGAGCTCACGCTACCAGCCCCCCCACCCAGGGGCCGGAGAAATCGCGGTTTGTCATTATACGTGCCCGAGCAGGCTCTGAGCGGAACGGGGTAGACCCCCGAGACAAGTGGAAGCTCGCAGCTGAGCCCACGCTACTATCCATGCCCGGCCGGAGAAACTGCGGATTGCATTCCTACATGCACAAGCAGGCTCCGAACGCGGGGGCGGGGTAGAATACCGGACGAGCGGAAGTATGCAGCTGAGCGGTAGCTAGCAAACACGCCCGGCCCAATAAACCTGGGTTTGCGACCCTGCGCAGAAGGGCCCCGGCCTCGAGGGCGGGGCTAAAGCTCCGGACAGGCAAAGGCTCACACCTGAGAGCACGTTAAAAGCCCTGCCCAAACCGCGAAGCTGTGGCGAGCAGGCTCTGACTGAGGGTTCTGGGCGGAATTCCGGAAATAGGATGGGTCCGCAGCTGAGCAAAGGTGCTCACCTCTACCCTTGGTGCTAAGGCTTGTGCCTTCAGTGACAGCCCCTCCCACGGAGGAGAGGCGGAAATCAAAGCAAAAGCCACAGTGGGCCGGCGCTGGCAACCCTCATACCCAACCACCCTAGGAACCGGCAGAGGGGGTGGCAGGCCTGCAGAGACACCACACCTAGAGAACACAAAGGCAACACCTACTGGACTCCAGTGGCCACAACTTGCTTATACACAGACAAAATGGGCAGGCAGAGGAATGCAAACCAAATGAATCAAGAGAAATCCCTAGAGAAGGACCTGAATGAACCAGATATAACCAAATTACAAGAAGCAGAATTTAGAATAATGATAGTCAGGAGGTTCAAAGAAATTAGAGCAACAATGGATAGTCACTATGAACACCTAAATAAAGAGATAACAAGTATAAAAATCAAAATTGAAATAATAAAAAAGAATCAGAGAGAAATGAAAAATACAGTATCAGAACTGAAGACAATAATGCAAGGAATTAAAAGCAGGATGAATCACGCTGAGGATCAAATCAGCGAGTTAGAGGACACAATAAACAAAGGTACAGAAGCAGAGAAGAAAAAGAAAAAGAGACTCAAAAAACGTGAGGAAACTCTAAGGGAGCTCTGTGACAACATGAAGAGAAACAACATTCGCATCATAGGGGTGCCTGAAGAAGAGGAAAGAGGACAGGAAATGGAAACTTTGTTCAATCAAGTCATAGCAGAAAACTTTCCTAAATTAAGGCTGGGAAACACTCCACACGTTCAAGAAGCACACAGAACTCCATTAAAGAGAAACCCAAAAAGATCTACACCAAGACACATCATAGTTAAAATACCAAAGCTAACAGATAAAGAAAAAATCTTAAAAGCTGCTAAGGAAAAAAAGGCTATCACCTACAAAGGAGCCCCCATAAGGATGACATCGGACTTCTCAACAGAAACACTTGAGGCCAGAGGGAATGGCAAGATATAATCAAAGTAATGCAGAACAAGAACCTACAACCAAGACTACTTTATCCAGCAAGGCTAACGTTTAAAATTGAAGGAGAAATAAAGAGCTTCCCATAAAAAGAAAGCCTGAAGAAATTCATAAAATCCAAACCAATTCTGCAAGAGATACTAAGGGGCCTGTTGTGAACAGTTTAAAGGGAGGAAAGAATAGAGCAAAAGAAGAATACAGCTTTAAAGAATAAAATAGCAATAAACAACTACATATCAATAATAACCTCAAATGTAAATGGATTAAATGATCCAATCAAAAGACATAGGGTAGCTGCATGGATAGAGAAACAGGACCCATACATATGCTGTCTACAAGAGAAACACCTTAAAACAAAAGATGCACATAGACTGAAGATAAAAGGATGGAAAAAAATATTTCATGCCAATGGAAATGAAAAAAAAGCAGAGGTAGCAATACTTATATCTGACAAAATGGACTTTAAAACAATGGCTTTAGTAAGAGATAACGTAGGACACTACATAATGATAAAGGGAACATTTCAACAGGAAGATATAACTATTATAAATATCTATGCACCAAACATAGGAGCCCCGACATACATAAAGCAGACTTTGATGGATATAAAGGGTGAGATTACAGCAATACTATCATAGTAAGGGATTTTAATACCCCTCTAACAACACTGGATAGATCCTCAAGAAAGAAACTTAATAAAGAAACAGCAGACTTAAAGGAGACACTAGATCAACTTGATTTAATAGATATCTTCAGAACTTTTCACCCTAAAGCAGTAGAATATACATTCTTCTCATGTGCTCATGGTACGTTTTCTAGGATAAACCACATGTTAGCACACAAAAATGGTCTCAATAAATTGAAGAAGATTGATATCATATCAAGCATTTTCTCTGATCACAAGGCCATGAAACTAGAAATTAACCACAGAAGAAAAACTGAAAAATACTCAAACACTTGAAAACTAAATAGCATATTATTAAATAATTAGTGGATTAACAATGAGATCAAAGAAGAAATAAAAGAGTTTCTAGAAACAAATAATAATGAGCATACATCAACTCAAAATTTATGGGACACAGCAAAAGCAGTTCTGAGAGGGAAGTTTATTGCACTACAGGCATATCATAAGAAACTAGAAAAAGCTCAAATAAGCAACCTGACCCTGCATTTAAAAGAACTAGAAAAACAACAACAAATAAAACCCAGGAAAAGTAGAAGGAAGGAAATAATAAAGATTAGAGCAGAAATAAATGACATAGAGGTGAAGAAAACAATACAGAGGATCAATGAAACCAGAAGCTGGTTCTTTGAAAAGTAAAACAAGATTGATGAAGCTTTAACTAGACTCACCAAGAAAAAAAGAGAGAGGACTCAAATAAATAAAATTAGAAAGGACAGTGGAGAAATAACAACTGACACAACAGAAATACAAAGCATTGTAAGAAAATACTAGGAAGAACTATATGCCAAAAAATTAAACAATCTTGGTGAAATGGACAAATTTCTTGAATCATATAACCTTCCAAAAATCAATCTGGAAGAATCAGAACACCTAAACAGACCAATTACAACAAATGAGATCGAAACAGTTATCAAAAAACTCCCAAAAAAGAAAAGGCCTGGGCCTGATGGCTTCACAAGTGAATTCTATCAAAAATTCAAATAAGAAGTAACTTCTATCCTCCTCAAGCTATTTCAAAAAATTCAAGAGGAAGGAAGACTTCCAAACTCCTTTTATGAGGCGAGCATAATTCTGATCCCAAAACCGGGTAAAGACAACACAATGAAAGAAAATTATAGGCCTATATATCTGATGAATTTAGATGCTAAGATTCTCAACAAAATACTATCCAACCGGATCCAGCAATATATGAAAAAAATCATACACCATGATCAAGTGGGATTTATTCTGGAGAGGCAAGGCTGGTTCAATATTTGCAAATCAATCAATGTGATTCATCACATAAACAAAAGGAAAGACAAAAATCACATGATAATTTCAATAGATGCAGAAAAGGCATTTGATAAAATCCAGCACCCATTCATGCTCAAAACTCTCAGTAAAGTGGAAATACAGGGATCATACCTTAACATAATAAAGGCCATCTACGATAAACCGACAACAAACATCATACTAAATGGACAAAAATTAAAAGCAATGCCCTTAAGATCAGGAACCAGACAGGGATGCCCTCTTGATCCACTCCTATTCAACATAGTTCTGGAAGTCTTAGCTACAGCAATAAGACAAGAAGAAGAAATAAAAGGCATCCAAACTGGAAAAGAAGAAGTAAAACTGACACTATTTGCAGATGATATGATATTGTATATAGAAAACCCTAAAGTCTCAGTCAAAAAACTACTGGACCTTATAAATCAATTCAGCAAGGTGGCAGGATATAAAATTAATACGCAGAAATCAGAGGCATTTCTGTATACAAACAATGAACTGTTAGCAAAAGAACTTAAGGAAACAATCCCCTTCACTATTGTAGCCAAAAGAAATAAAATACCTAGGAGTAAATTTAACCAAGGAGGTTAAGGACTTGTACTCAGAAAATTATAAAACATTGATAAAGGAAATCAAGGAAGATACAAACAAGTGGAAGCATATACCGTGCTCATGGCTAGGAAGAATAAACATCATTAAAATGTCTATACTACCCAAAGCAATTTATAAATTCATTGCAATACCAATTAAAATACCAATGACATACTTCAAAGATATAGAAAACATGTTCCAAAAATTTATATGGAACCAAAAAAGAACATGAATAGCCTCAGCAATCCTAAAAAGAAAAAAGAAAGCAGGAGGTATCACTCTTCCGGATATCAAGGTCTACTACAAGGCCATTAAACTCAAGACAGCTTGGTACTGGCATAAGAACAGACACATTGATCAATGGAACAGAACAAAGAACCCAAAAATAAACCCACACTTTTATGAACAACTGATATTTGACCAAGGAGGAAAGAACATACAATGGAGTAAAGACAGCCTCTTTAACAAATGGTGCTGGGAAAATTGGACATCTACATGCAAAAAAATGAAACCAGACCATCAACTTACACCATTCACAAAAACAAATTCAAAATGGATAAAAGACTTAAACATAAGCCGTGAAACTATAAGCATCTTAGAAGAAAACATAGGCACCATGCTTTCCGACATCTGTAGCAGCAATATATTTGCCGATTTATCTCCATCGGCAAATGAAATAAAAGGCAAGATAAACAATGGGACTATATCAAACTAAAGAGTTTTTGCACAGCTAAAGACAATAAGAACAGAATAAAAAGACAAACCACACAATGGGAGTACATATTCGACAGCACGTCAGATAAGGGGTTAATAACCAAAATTTATAAAGAACTTATAAAACTCAACACCAGGAAGACAAACAATCCAATCAAAAAATGGGCAAAAGAAATGAATAGAAATTTCTCTAAAGAGGACATACAGATGGCCAATAGTCATATGAAAAAATGGTCAACATCACTAATCATTAGAGAAATGCAAATTAAAACCACAATGGGATATCACCTCACACCAGTCAGAATGACGCTCATCAGCAAAACAACACAGAATATGTGCTGGCGAGGATGTGGAGAAAAGGGAACCCTCCTGCACTACTGGTGGGAATGCAGACTGGTGCAGCCACTGTGGAAAACTATGCAGATTCCTCAAAGAATTAAAAATCGAACTGCCTTTTGACCCGGCTACTCCACTTTTAGGAATATACCCTAAGAACACCATAACACTGTTTGAAAAGAAGAAATGCGCCCCCATGTTTGTGGCAGCATTGTTCACAATAGCGAAGATCTGGAAACAGCCCAAGTGTCCGTCAGAGGACGAGTGGATTAAAAAGCTTTGGTACATATATACTATGGAATACTACTTGGCCATAAGAAATGATGACATCGGATCATTTACAACAAAATGGTGGTACTTTGATAACATTATACGGAGTGAAATAAGTAAATCAGAAAAAAAAAAACTAAGAACAGCATGAATTCATACATAGGTGGGACATAAAAGTGAGACTAGGAGACATGGACAAGAGAGTGGTGGTTATGGGGTGGGGAGAGAGAAGGGAGTGTGGGATAGGGTGAAGGGTAGGGGCACAAGGAAAACCAGATAGAAGGTGACAGAGGACAATTTGACTTGGGGTGATGGGTATGCAACAGAATTGAATGATAAAATAATCTGGAGATGTTTTCAGTGTACATATGTACCCCGATTTATTGGTGTCACCACATTAAAGTTAATAAATAAATAAAAACAGACAACAGGCTGGATTTATATCATAGACCATAGTTTGCCAACTCCTTTTCTAGAGTTTCATTACCATGGAAGGATTAGGGGTTGGAGAAGGGATTAGAAATATATTGAGAAACAACTAGATCTCTCTGTGAGAGTACATATTCATATTAAAATGTTTTTAAAATTTAAGACTACAAATTATTTGAAATAATAGGGAAAATGCTGATGGTATTAGTTTAAAAGACAAATACAAAGTTTATATTTTTAAAACCTCAAACAAATTAAACATGAAAAGAAACCTATAAAAAATTAACTAAAACATTAAATTGACTCTCTGGTTGAGTTGTTTCATATAATTTATATTCCTATTTGAATTGTAACAATTTCATTATAATAATCACATATTACCATTTAAATGCACATTTATTTATTTATTTATTTATTTATTTATGACAGAGACAGAGAAGGGACAGATAGGGACAGACAGAAAGGAAGGGAGAGAAATGAGAAGCATCAATTCTTTGTTGCGGCACCTTAGTCATTCATTGATTGCTTTCCCATATGTGCCTTTACTGGGGGGGTACAGCAGAACGAGTGACCACTTGCTCAAGCCAGCAACCTTGGGCTCCAGCTGGTGAGCCTTGCTCAAACCAGATGAGCCTGTGGTCAAGCTAGCAACCTCAGGGTTTTGAATCTGGGTCCTCTGTGTCTCAGTCCAACGCTCTATTCACTACGCCACTGTCTGGTCAGGCTAAATGCATATTTTTTTTTCAAGTTTATTTTATTTTATTTTATTTTAGAGAGGAGACACAGAGAGAGAGAGAAAGAGAGAGAGAGAAAGGGGGGAGGAGCTGGAAACATCAACTCCCATATGTGCCTTGACCAGGCCAGTGCAGGGTTTTGAACTGGCGACCTCAGTGTTCCCAGGTCGACGCTTTTATCCACTGCGCCACCACAGGTCAGGCGCTAAATGCATATTTTTAAGAGTAAAAAAGTCATCAATAATTTAGACTATCCCTTCATTCAAATACAAGAATGAACACATTTTTTAAGTGAGAGGAGGGGAGATTGTGAGACAGACTTCCAAATGTGCCTCAGCCGGGATCCAGCTGGCGACCCCTGTCTGGGGCCAATGTTCAAGTACCAAGTTATTTTTAGCACATGAGACTGACACTTGAACCAACCTAGCTATCCTCAGTGGCGGGGCCACACTGAAATCAATCAAGCCACTGGCTGTGGGAGGGAAAAAAGAAGGGGGAGAAGATGGAGGGGGAGAGAAGCAGATGGTCACTTCTTCTGTATGCCATAACCAGGAATCTAACCCACGATATCCATAAGCCAAGCCAATGCTCTATCCACTGAGCCACTGGCCAGGGCTAAAAACATATATATAATCTAATGTGACTTATGACATAGTGATATATAGTAAACATAAATATATCAGTAAAAATTTCATAGCTGAAAAGCACCTTGCATTCAACTTCAACTCCTATATAAAATTTTTGTTTAAGTTTACAATTTCATACTAGAAAAAGATGACTTGATTTTTAGTTATTATGTGGAGAAATTAGATGTCATTTTATTTCTTTTTTAGGTTTTAAGGCAAAGAGTTCACCAATGAAGACAATAACTTTGTAATCAATGGTTTTCACCAACAAGCACACTCTAAGCTTTGTAGGGGAAATAAAAGTGTTCACACAGATTGGGGAACACTACTGACACTTGGTGGGCAGGGATTAAGAGTGCTAGAACTATTCCAATTCAGGGAGAGTTCTGCCTACCCAAGAGCAGTCCTATGTCTCACATTATTTTCATAGAGATAAAAATCCACCACTAATTATACAAGCATAGAACTTAACTCAGATTTGTATAAAAAAACAAATTATTTTTGCACACTTTTATACATTTGACCTTGAACTGTGTTGTCTTCTTATATGTGGATATATTTTCAATAAATATGTACAGTACTATAAACATTTTATCTTACAAATTTTTTTCTCTAAGTTTATTGCAAGAATATAGTACATAATACATATAGCATACAAAATATGTGTTAATCAACTTTATTATATCAGTAGGGCTTCTGGTCAACAGTAGAATATTAGTTGTTAAGTTTGGGGGCAGTCAAAAGTTATATGCACATTTTTGGCTATGTGGAGGGGTTGGCACCGCTAGCTGATATATTGTTCAAAGGTCAACATGTACACTAAGTTTTCTAGAACAACAATTATGGTATTTTAAGAAAATTTAAATTTTGTTTTGGAACTTTGTAAAGAGTTGCTCACCATTTTAGAAAATCATATCACTGATAGCAACATTGTGCATATTAGTTGAGTCATGAATGCGACACAGCTGAATTTGGCTATATTTGTAACTATCATATCCATTTGCATAGAGAGGGGAAGTATATGATATCATTCTCTCTTATATAGTCATGCCCAAACATTTACATGTAAAATACATATTATTTAAGTTACCTTTTTTATTTATTTTGATCTTCTGATCCAATGTAGTAAAACTATGCATAAACCAAAAGTAGTTTTAAGCAGAAAAAGTTCAATTATGGGTCACTAACTGAAACCCTCAAAAAATTACAATATAACTTGGGAACAAGAGTCCAAAGCTAACTGATTTTTATTTCTATAGAATTTTATTTCTACCAGTTTTCTCTGGGCTCAATTATGTTCCTGATATCAAGTGAAGAATTAGCTGAGCCAGAAGATCTGAGATCCAAGGAGGGTTGGAAGGATTTTCTACCATGTAGCTTCTCATCCTCCTCCACATTAAATTGATTTCATTCCATGTCTCAGAGTACTGTTCAAAAGAACAAAGGCAGAAACTGCAGGGCCTCTTCAATGTAGGATCCAGAAGTCATACCACATCATTTCTTGCCACTTTTGTTGTTGTTAAAGCTAACAGTCTGTCCAGTGTTTCTCAAATTTTTGAAGTCAGGGAACAATTTAAAATTCTTCATATAATTGTAGGCACACTATATACAAATTCTTGAGAAATATTTTATAATAATTAAGTCAAATATTAAAGAAAAAATATAAAACCCAAGCATGCTTTTATGGTAATTAAACAAAATAAATATGACAAAATTAAATTTATTCTGACATTAAAAACATTTTTATGTTACTTTTTATAGTTGTGCTTTTTAGAATTCCTAAAAAAGAGGGATTAAAAAATGTAAAAAATGACAAAAAGTTATCTTTTTATATATATAGATACATTTTTAGTAAGATTTAGTAAATTCAGCAGATCCCAGCGTGAACGTGTTAAGTTTTTTCATTCTTGTGTTTATGAGAAACATGAGCCTAATGTGTTCTAGCGATTTCTTCAATGTTTGGGCATATATTTGAAAGGCAAACTCTCATTTCCTCATCAATACACTGAAGAATTCCTCTCTTTTTACTCTTAATTGTGTTGAGTGCAGAAAACCCCACCATACATATCTTAACTTTACACCAAACAAAGGGTAGAAGAAACTTGCCTCCAGTCTTTCCGGGGAACATGGGGGGTAGTGTAAACAATTCAGCACCACAGCTTAACAGCCTTTTGCAACCTAATCAGGCAAATGACATGGGGGGTTGGGCAGACTGTCAGCTTATAGCCAATTCCCCACACCTTTTCCCCCAAAATTTAAACTCCAAAAACCCTGTTGGTTTTCTGGTCCCCAACAGGCACATATTTCTCTGGAATAACATAGGGCACACTTGGAAATCTTCTATGGTGCACCAGTGCACCCTGGCGCACACTTGGAGAACCACCAGTCTAGTCATATGCAAAGCAAGGAAGAAAAGACTCCACTTCCAAAAAGGAATAATGACAATGTCACATTGCATAAGAACACTCACTAGGATGGGTGAAAGGTGCAACTGGGAAAAAATCTACTCAAAGAAATTTTTCAGCTTCTAACTCTTCCTTGATTTTTGGCTTTCAAGCAAAGCCATAGGAGCCTGACCAGGCAGTGATGCACTGGACAGAGCCTCAGACTGCGACGCAAAGGACCCAGGTTCAAAACCCCGGCATCACCAACTTGAGCACAGGGTCATCTGGTTTGAGCACAGCTCACCAGCTTGAGCCCAAGGTCATTGGATTGAGCAAGGGGTCACTTGGTCTCCTGTAGCCCCCCAGTCAAGGCACATATAAGAAAGCAATCAATGAACAGCTAAGGTGCCACAATAAAGAATTGACACTTCTCATCTCTCTCCCTTCTTGTCTGTCTGTCCCTATCTGTCCCTCTCTCTGTCTCTGTCACACACACACACACACACACACACACACACACACACACCCCTAAAAATAAAGCAAACCTTTTTTTTTTTCAAATAACATCTTTTCAACCGCTTGGAGAGAATTGTAATATGACTCATAGATCTTCTCTGCCTTTGTTCTTTCTGCCATTTTTCAACTTGAATTATTGACTATACTCTAGAAATAAAAGAAAGAAAATAGTTACACTTTTCATTGAGGTATAAATACCTTTAGTAAAGTTAAGAATGTTAAGTGTACATCTCAATGAAGGCTTATATCCATTTACATTTACTTCATTGTGTTTCAGGTCAAGATATAAAATATTTCCATAATACTGAAGTTCTTTTATGCTCTTCCCAGTCAGTTCTCTACTTCCAGCAATGGCAACCACTATTTATCACTGAGTAGTTTTGTCTGTTCTTTTTTTTTTTTCTTTTTTTACAGAGACAGAGAGTCAGAAAAAGGGATAGATAGGGACAGACAGACAGCAACAGAGATGAGAAGCATCAATCATCAGTTATTTGTTGTGACACCTTAGTTGTTCATTGATTGCTTTCTCACATGTGCCTTGACCGTGGGCCTTCAGCAGACCAAGTAACCCCTTGCTCCAGCCAGCGACCTTGGGTCCAAGCTGGTGAGCTTTGCTCAAACCAGATGAGCCCGTGCTCAAGCTGGCGAGCTCAGGGTCTTAAACCTGGGTCCTTCGGCATCCCAGTCCAATGCTCTATCCACTGAGCGACCGCCTGGTCTGGCTTTGTCTGTTCTTAAACTTCATATAAATGGAATCAGGCTGCATTTACTCTTTTGTGTCTGACTTATTTAACTCAACACAATGTCTATAGGTGTCATCTATGTTGCTGTGGGTAGCAGTAGTTTATTCTTCGATATTCCTGGGTATAAATTTTATGTGGGATGACTATATTTGTTTATTCATCTATTTCTTGTGAATGGACATTGGTCTGTTTCCAGTTTTAGCTGCTGAAAATATTCATGTGTATATCTTTTGGTGGACATATATATGCATTTGTCTTGAGTATCTAGTTCTATAAAAAGGTTACCAACTTAAACTCCCATCAGCAATGTATCAGAGTTCCGGTTGCTTTACATTCTCATCTACTCTTGGTACTGTCCCTCTACATTTTAGCCATTCTGTAGGTAGCAAATGCTTATTCTGTATTTATTCAGATGGTTGTATGATTTTTCTCCTTTATTATGCTAATGTCATGAATTACACTGATTAATTTTCAAATATCAAGTCAATCTCTTATTTCTGGGATAAATTTTATTTTGTCATAGTGTATTATGCAAATTCATCCTGTTAAATTTGTTTAAGATTTTTTTGTATGTGTTCATTAGAACTATTAGCCTATAAATTTCTTTTGTCAAAATGTCCTTGTGGCCCTGGCTGTTTGGTTCAGTGGATAGAGTGTCAGCCTGATGGGCAGACATCCCGGATTCAATCCTCAGTCAGGCACACATGAGAAGCAATCATCTGCTTCTCTTCTCCTACCTCTCCCCCTTCTCTCGCTCTTCCCCTCTTGCAACCAGTGTCTAAGTTGGTCTGAGCATCAGCCCCAGATGGAGTTGTTAGGTGGATCCCAGGCAGGGTGCATGCAGTAGTTTGTCTCACTATCTCCCTTCCTCTCACTTAAAAAAAAAAAAATGTCTTTTTTAGGTTTAAGTGATAAAAGTTGTGTTAACAAAAATCCCCAAGATAGCAGTAAAGGAGTCTGCTGACTTTGGTTGTCAACAATTTGACTACTGTGTGCATAAATATATTTTCTTGTTCTTCTTTTGGTTTGGTTTTATTCTCTTGGAATTTGTTGATCTGTGGATTAATATTAATCTCTAATTTTAAAACAATCTGACCATTATCTCTCTTCAAATTTTGCTTTGGATCCATTTTCTCTTTCTTCTTTCTCAACTACAAGTTTCTCTATTTTTTGTTTCCCATATATATATGTTTCCCACTTACATATATATATATATATATATATATATATATATATATATATATATATATATACACACAATTAATTTTAACAGGATGACATTGATCAATTAGAGTACATAGATTCAGAAAAAATATCTCCAGATCATTTTGACATTTGATTATGTTGTATATCCATCACCCCAAATCAAATTGTCCTCCGTCACCTTTTATTTGGTTTTCTTTATGCCCCTGCCCTCCCCTTACCCCCTCTTTCTCCTCCCTTTCCCTCCCCTGGTAACCACTGCACTCTTATTTATGTCCATGAGTCTCGATTTTGTGTCCCATCTATGTATGGAATCATATAATTCTTAGTTTTTTCTGATTTACTTATTTCACACAATAATATTGTCAAGGTCCATCTGTGTTGTTGTAAATAATCCTATGTCATCATTTCTTATGGCTGAGTAATATTCCATAGTATATATGTATCACATCTTTATCCAATCATCTATTGAAGGGCTTTTTGGTTGTTTCCACATCTTGGCCACTGTAAATAATGATGCGATGAATATGGGGCTACATGTGTCTTTACATACCAACGCTTTTGAGTTTTGGGGGTATATACGTAGTAGAGGGATTGCTGGGTCATATGGTATTTCTATTCTTAATTTTGTGAGAAACCACCCTATTTTCTTCTATAATTGTTGTACTAATTTACATTCCCACCAACAATGAATGAGGGTTCCTTTTTCTCCACAGCCTCTCCAACACTTGTTGTTACCTGTTTTGATGATAATAGCTAATCTGACAGGTGTGAGGTGATATCTCATTGTAGTTTTGATTTGCATTTCTCTAATAGCTAGTGAAGATGAGATTTTTTCATACATCTATTGGCCATTTGTATTTATTTCAGGGAGAAGTGTCTAATCATGTCCTCTTCCCATTTTTTTACTGGATTGTTTGCTTGTTTGTTGTTGAGTTTTGTGAGTCTTTGTATATTTCAAATATTAGGCCCTTATCTGAGCCTATTATCTTTTGAAAATACCATCTCCTATTTAGTTGGCTCTCTCTTTGTATTATTGTCAGTTTCTTTTGCTGTGCAGAAGCTTCTTAGTCTTATGTAGTCCTATTCATTTATCTTTGCCGTCACTTCTCTTGCCTTTGGAGTCAAATTCATAAAATGTTCTTTATGGCCAAGGTCTATGAGTTTCATAGCTATGTTTTCTTATATGTAACTTATGTTTCAGATCTTATATTTAGGTCTTTGATCCATTTTGAATTAATTTTGGTAAAAAGAGACAAACTGTAGTTGAGTTTCATTCTTTTGCATTTGGCTCTCCAGTTTTCTCAACACCATTTATTGAAGAGGCTTTCTTTTCTCCACTGTGTGTTTTTGGCTCCTTTATCAAAGATGATTGGGAAGGACGGAAAATGGTGAGGAAGTAGGCAGACATTACAAACGTTACAACTCCCACCTCCCAGAACCAAAGTGGATTACAACTTAATTTAGGAACAATCATCTTGAAAAACCAACTTTAGACTAAACTAAGAGAAATCTATAACCAAGCATCACCAAGGGAACCATACTGAGCTGGTAGGAAATTGCGGAGATGTGGAAATGACTGCCCTACTCCCAGGAGCAAGCAGTGACCCAGAGTGTTTCTCACAGTGGGATGGGATTTCCAGAAGAGTTGTGGACCCTCAGCCCTAGGACTGGAGCCCCAGCCTGGAGCCCCAGAGACTAGAGGAGGCATATGGATAGGCATATCTGAAAGAAGAGTCAGCTTACTGTTTGTGAAAGGGAAACAGAATTCTCAGACCCAGGCTCCATTGTAAAGGGACCATGAAGAAAACCTCATTAACACACACCTGGGGTTCCAGGAGGGAAGGCACTGAGAGGACTGGAGTTGCAAGAGGAGAGTGTACTTTTGGGGGCACAGGGAGAGATTGTGGAGGGCAGCCACCCTGACCCCTGTACAGAGTCACTCCACAAATTTAAAGTGCTCATTCTACCTGGGAGAACCAAGCCAGCAAAGGAAAGCGATTATGCCACCTACCAGAGGCTCTCCTGCTCCAGTCAGTGCAGCGAGATGCTTAGAAGCAGGGGGTGCATCAAGCACACAGGATTTGAGTCCTGAGGTCTGGACTAAGTGGACCCCCCAACCTGCTGAGTACTCTCTGAAGGGTGGGAGAGCCCAGCTGCAGCAGTCAAGGGTGGAGCCCAGCGAAGCAGCCCATGCGGTGGTGACGGAGGGTGCAGACAAGAGAGGCCTCTCATGCACCCATGAGGGCAGAACCCCACAGGGTTAGGCGTCCGCTGCACTGGCGCAAGGCAGACCCCAGTGAGGTGAGGAATCCCATGTTCCAGCGGGAGGTGGAGGCCAGCAAGAGGAGCTCCGAGCCAGCAACGGACAGAGCCAAGTGGCTCACAGGGAGATGGTGAGAGGCAGAGCCCAGAGAAGCTTATCATGTGCCTGCATGGGACAGATCCCTGAGAAGCAGCCTGCGAGCATGCAGGGGAGGAGCCTAGAGAGGCAAGGATTCTGCTGCACCCAAGGAGCAGCCCAAACTGCAGCCCATGAACTCCACTGATGCCCAGTACATGAGGAGGCGGAGGCAGAGGGGGGTGGGCAAAAAGACCTAATAACAGAAATAGAGAGGCCACAAAGACTAGCAAAGAGTACATGAAACCCAGCCTAGCAGTGCAGCTGATAATGATAATGGCATCAGGGCCCAGTGAAGGCAGCCATAAATTCTGGATTGCCTATAGCTCCAATAAAGTTGCTACAGGCCAGTCAAAAGCAGGACCCCACTGGTATGCACCAGGTTCCAGCCAGGGAGGTCAAGGGCTGCTACATCCAATGGACAGATACAGAGAGCATCAGCTCAGGACCTAACAACCATACTTAAAGTGGTATCTACTCCAACGAGAAAAAAATGGGAAGACAGAAGTGCAATTCAAACGAATCAATAAAAGAAATCTACAGAAAAATAAAAGTGAATGAAATGGAAATAAACAATATACCAGATGCAGAGTTTAGAACAATGATTGTTAAAATGCTCAAGGATTTAGAGCAGAGGTCCCCAAACTACAGCCCGCGGGCCAAATTGCAGCCACCTGAGGCCATTTATCTGACCCCCACCACACTTCCGGAAGGGGCACCTCTTTCATTGGTGGTCAATGTATGGAGTACTGTATGTGGCAGCCCTCCAATGGTCTGAGGGACAATGAACTGGCCCCCTGTGTAAAAATTTTGGGGACCCCTGATTTAGAGCAACAATAGATGGACAAAATGATCACCTAAACATAGAGATAGATGGCATCAAAAAGGACATTGAAACCATAAAAAAGAAGCAGACATAAATGACAAACACAATATCAGAAATGAAGACTACACTAGAAGAAATTAAAAGCAGTCTGGACGAAGAAGAGAATGGAATCAGCGATTTAGAGGACAAGATCAGCAAAAGCACAATAGAACAGCAAAAAGAAAAGAGAATCAAAAAGTCTGAGGAAACTCTAAGAGAGCTCTGTGACAACATGAAGAGAAACAATATTCAAAAATAGGGGTTCCTGAAGGAGAAGAGAAAGAAAAAGGGATAAAGAACCTGACTGGAGAAATTATAGCTGAAAACTTCCCTAAATTGATGCAGTAAAAAGTCATACAAGTTCAAGAATCACAAAGAATTCCATTAAAATAGAACCCAAAAAGACCTACACCAAAACACATTATAATTAAAATACCAAAACTAAAAGATAAAAAAAAAACTAAAAATTGCAAGAGAAAAGGAGTCAATTATCTACAAAGGAGGCCCCATAAGAATGACATTCAACTTCTCCACAGAAACACTTGAGGCTGGAAGGAAATGGCAAGAAATATTCAAAGCAATGCAAAAAAAGAACCTTCAACCAAGACTTCTTTATCCAGGAAGGCTATCATGTAAAATAGAAGAAAAAATAAAAAGCTTCACAGACAAAAAAACAAAAACAAAAAAGAACTCAAAAAATTTATTACAACCAAACCAATGCTGCAAGAAATGTTAAGAGGCCTGTTGTAAACAGAGCAAAGGGGAAAAAGAATATAGTAAAAGAGGAATAAAGCTTTAAAAATAAATAGCAATAAACAACAACATATCAATAATAACCTTAAATTTAAATGGATTAAATGATCCACTGAAAAGACATTGGGTAACTGCATGGATAAGAAAACAGGGCCCATACATATGCTCTTTACAAGAGACACAACTCAAAACAAAAGATACACATAGCCTGAAAGTAAAAGGTTGGAAAATAATATTGCATACAAATAGAAATGGAAAAAAGCTGGGGTAGCAATACTTATATTAGACAAATAGACTTTAAAACAAAGGTTATAGTAAAGAATAAAGAAAGTGACTACATAATGATAAAGGGAGCAATTCAACAGAAAGATTTAACTATTATAAATATCTATGCACATAATATAGGAGCACCTAAATATATAAAGCAGACTTTGATGGATATAAAGTGCAAGATCAACAGCAATACTATAATAGTATGGGATTTCAATACCCCACTAACATCACTAGATAGATCCTCAAGAAAGAAAATTAGCAAAGAAACAGCAGACTTAAAGAACATACTAGCTCAACTGGATTTAATATATATCTTCAGAACCTTTTACCCTAAAGCAACAGAATATAGATTCTTTTTAAGTGCTCATGGTACATTCTCTAGAATAGACCACATGTTAGGACATAAAACAAGCCTCAACAAATTTAAGAAGATTGAAATCATACCAAGTTTCTCTGATCACTATGGCATGAATATAAAAATCAAACACAACAGAAAAACTGAAAAGTACTCAAACACTTGGAAACTAAATAGCATCTTATTAAATAACAAATAGGTTAACAATGAGGTCAAATAAAAAATAAAAATTCTCCTAGAAATGAATGATAATAAGCATACAAGAACTCAAACTTTATGGGACACAGCAAAAGCAGTCCTGAGAGGAAAGTTCATAGCATTACTTAAGAAGTTCAAAGGCATAACTTAAGAAGCTAGAAAAAGCTAAAATAAACCACTTAACTGTGCATCTAAAAGAACTAGAAAAAGAACAGCAAGTAAAATCCACAGGAGGTAGAAGAAAGAAAATAATAAAGATCAGAGCAAAAATAACTGACATAAAGACTAAAAAAAAAACAATACAAAGGATCAATGAAACCAAGAGCTGGTTCTTTGAAAAGGTAAACAAGATTGATGAACCTTTAGCTAGACTCGACAAGAAAAAAAGAGAGAGGACTCAAATAAATAAAATTTAAAATGAGAGTGGAGAAAGTAACAACTGACACAGCAGAAATGCAAAAGATTGTAAGAAAATACTATGAAGAACTGTGTACCAAAAAATTAGACAACCTAGGTGAAATGGACAAATTCCTTGAAACATAAATCTATTAAAAATCAATCTGAAAGAATCAGAAAACCAAAACAAACTGATTACAACAAATCAGATTAAAACAGTTATCAAAAGACTCCCAACAAACAAAAACCCTGGGCTAGATGGCTTCAAAGGTGAATTCAACTAAATATTCAAAGAAGAACTATCTCCTATTCTTCACAAGCTATTTCAAAAATTCAAAATGAGGAAAATCCTCCAAACTCCTTTTATGAGGCGAGGATAATTCGAATTCCAAAACCAGGCAAAGACAATACAAATTTAAAAAAACTATAGGCCAATATCCCTGATGAATTTACAACAAAATTCTCAACAAATATTAGCAAACCGGATCCAGCAATACATGAAAAAATTATACATCATAATAAAGTGGGATTTATTCTGGGGAGACAAGGCTGGTACAATACTCGCAAATCACTCAATGTGATTTATCACATAAACAAAAGGAAGGATAAAAATTACATGATAATATCAGTAGATGCAGAAAAAGCATTTGGTAAAACCCAGCACCCATTTATGATTAAAACTCTCAGCAAACTGGGAATACAGGGATCATACCTCAACATGATAAAGGCCATCTTAGAAAAACCCAAGGCCAACATCATACCCAATAGGCAAAAATTAAAAGCCATCCCCTTAAGATCAGGAACAACGCAGGGGTACTCTCTTTCACCACTCTTATTCAACAAAGTTCTGGAAGTCCTAGCCACAGCAATCAGACAAGAAGAGAAATAAAAGGCATCGAAACTGGAAAAGAAGTAAAACTATCATTATTTGATGATGATATAATACTGTACATAGAAAACCCTAAAGCCGCAGTCAAAAAACTACTGGACCTGATCATTGAATTCAGCAAGGTAACAAGATATAAAATTAATATCCAGAAATCAGAGGCATTTTTATATACCAAAAATGAACTGTCTGAAATAGAAAATAAGAAAACAATCTTATTCACTATTGCAACAAAAATAAATAAAGTACCTAGGAGTAAATTTAACCAAGGAGGTTAAAGACTTGTTCTCAGAAAATTATAAAACATTGATAAGAGAAATCAAGAAAGATACAAACAAGTGGAAGCATATACCGTTTTCATGGAAAGAAAGAAAAAACATCATTAAAATGTGTATATTACCCAAAGCAATTTATAAATTCAATGCAAACCAATTAAAATACCAATGACAGAGGAGTGGGAAGATGGCGATGGAGTAGGCAGATGTACCAACTTGCAACTCCCAGAAACAAAGTGGATTATAACTTAATTTTAAGAACCATCATCTGGATAAACCAACTTTGAACTAAACTAAGTGGACTCTTCAACCAAGGAACACTGCAGAAGCCACATTGAGACTGGTAGGAAAAGCGAAAATGCAAAGAGGGCTGCCCAGCTCCCCGGAGAAAATGGCAGCCCGGAGAGACCCGCATGGTGGGAGGAGAGTTTGGCGGAGAGGGAGGAACCTGGGTCCCAGGAACAAGCCCCAGCCTGCAGCCCCAGAGCCTAGAAGAGGCGTTTGGACAGTATTGAGCTGTGAAACAAGTGAGGATACTGTTTGTGAGAGAGACAGCTTTCTCAGACCCAAGATTCTTTTTAAAGGGACAGCGCAGAAAACCTCTCTCACAACCACACACCCGGGGCTCCGGGGAACAGGGACAAAGGAAAAGACAAGAGCAATGGGAAAAGAGTGTGGACTGAAGGCAGAGGGACAAACACTCTGAGGAACAGCCACCCTAACCCCTGGGCTAAGTCACTTCCCTAATCAAAAACAAATTTTTAAAATATTTCCCCTGGAACTATCAATACCAGCAAAGGGAGACAGTACACTAGCCAAACAAGCTCTCCCGCAGCACTTAGAGCAGAGCTGCTTAGAGGGAGGGAGCTCTCAGGCCTACAGTGTGGAGACTTAGGGCAATTCCTACTCTGCTGAGAGTTGCTGAAGGGTATGGTGGTGGCAGGACGCTGAAACGCGGTTCTGTCGGCATGGGCGGAGACCCAGCCAATGTGAGCTCGGTCTGGCGCAACAGGGGCAGAGGGGACAAGCGAAAGCGGTCTGGCAGCTGCTGGCCCACCTGTAATCCCACCTGCGGGGAAAAAGCGGGAGACAAGAAACGGGCAGAGATTTGCATTGCGACCCTGCGCAAGCCGGCACTGACTGCGGGGACGGGGCTAGGACCAGGAACTGGCGGGGGCTCGCGGCTGAGCTCACGCTACCAGCCCCGCCCGGCCTGAGAAATCGCGGTTTGCCATCCTGCGTGCGCGAGCGGGCTCTGAACGCGGGGGCAGGGTAGACTCCGGGACGAACAGAAGCTCGCAGCTGAGATCACGCCAGCAAACACACCTAGCCCAATAAACCGCACTTTGCGAACCTGCGCAGGAGAGCTCTGGACTCGAGGGCGGGGCTAAAGCGTCAGAAGGGCAAAGGCTCACAGCTGAGAGCACGGCAAAAGACCCACCCAACCTGCGAAACTGTGGCGAGCAGGCTCTGACTGTGGGTGCTGGGCGAAAACCCAGATACAGGCTGGATCCACAGCTGAGCAAAGGTGCTCACCTATGCCCTTGGTGTTAAGACTTGTGGCTTGAGTGACAGCCCCTCCCGCAGAGGAGAGACAAAAATCAAAGCAACAGCCACAGTAGGCTGGCGCTGGAAACGCCCATACCCAACCAGGTAGGCAGCGGCACAAGAGGAGGACGGGCCTGCAGACAGACCACACCTAAAAAACACAAAGGCAACACCTACTGGACTCCAGTGGCCACAACTTGCCTATACACAGATAAAATGGGCAGACAGAGGAATGCAAACCAAATGAATCAAGAGAAATCCCCAGAGAAGGACCTGAATGAACCAGATAGAACCAAACTACCAGAAGCAGAATTTAGAATAATGATAGTTAGGATGTTCAAAGAAATTAGAGCAACAATGAATAGTCATTATAAATAAAGAGATAACAAGTATAAAATACGAAATTGAAATAATAATAAAGAATCAGACAGAAATGACACAGTATCAGAAATGAAGACCACAATGAAAGAAATTAAAACCAGGATGAATCACGCTGAAGATTGAATCAACGAGTTAGAATACACAATAAAAAAAGGCACAGAAGCAGAAAAGAAAAAGGAAAAGACACTCAAAAAATGTGAGGAAACTCTAAAAAAGTTCTGTGACAACATGAAGAGACACAATATTCGCATCATAGGGGTGCCTGAAGAAAAAAAAAGAGGCAGGAAATGAAAACTTTCTTCAATCAAATCATAGCACAAAACTTCCCTAAATTAAGGCTGGGAAACATTCCACATGCTCAAGAAGCACACAGAACTCCATTAAAGAGAAACCAAAAAAAATCTACACCAAGTCACATAATAGTTAAAATACCAAAGCTAACGAATAAAGAGAAATTTTTAAAAGCTGCTAGAGAAAAAGAGGCTATCACCTACAAAGGAGCCCCCATAAGGATGACATCTGAATTCTCAACAGAAACACTTGAGGCCAGAAGGGAATGGCAAGATATAATCAAAGTAATGCAGAACAAGAACCTACAACCAAGACTACTCTATCCAGCAAGGCTAATGTTTAAAATTAAAGGAGAAATAAAGAGCTTCCCAGACAAAAAAAGCCTCAAGGAATTCATTAAAACCAAACCAATTCTGCAAGAGATACTAAGGGGCCTGATGTGAACAGTTCAAAGGGAGGAAAGAATATAGCAAAAGAAGAATAGAGCATTAAAGAATAAAATGGCAATAAACAACTACATATCAATAATAACCTTAAATGTAAATGGATTAAATGATCCAATCAAAAGACATAGGGTAGCTGTGTGGATAAAGAAAGAGGACCCATACATATGCTGTCTACAAAAGACACACCTTAAAACAAAAGATGCACATAGACTAAAGGTAAAAGGACAGAAAAAAATATTTCATGCAAATGGAAAAGAAAAAAAGCCAGGTAAGCTGTACTTATATCTGACAAAATGGACTTTAAAACAAAGGCTTTAGTAAGAGATAAAGAAAGACACTACATAATGATAAAGAAAAAAATTCAACAGGAAGATATAACTATTATAAATATCTACGCACCAAATATAGGAGCCCCGACATACATAGCGCAGACTTTGATGGATATGAAGGGCGAGATTAACAGCAATACTATCATAGTAGGGGATTTCAATACCCCACTAACAACACTGAATAGATCCACAAGAAAGAAAATTAATAAAGAAACAGCAGACTTAAAGGAGACACTAGATCAACTTGATTTAATAGATATCTTCAGAACTGTTTACCCTAAAGCAGTAGAATATACATTCTTCTCAAGCGCTCATGGTACGTTTTCTAGGATAGACCACATGTTAGGACACAAAAATGGTCTCAATAAATTGAAGAAGATTGAAATCATAACAAGCATTTTCTCTGATCACAATGGCATGAAACTAGAAATTAACCACAGAAGAAAAACTGAAAAATACTCAAACACATGGAAACTAAATAGCATATTATTAAATAATGAATGGATTAACAATGAGATCAAAGAAGAAATAAAAGGGTTTCTAGAAACAAATGATAATGAGTATACATCAACTCAAAATTTATGGGACACAGCAAAAGCAGTACTGAGAGGGAAGTTCATTGCACTACAGGCATATCATAAGAAGCTAGAAAAAGCTCAAATAAGCAACCTGACCCTGCATCTAAAAGAACTAGAAAAACAACAGCAAATAAAGCCCAGGACAAGTAGCAGGAAGAAAATAATAAAGATCAGAGCAGAAATAAATGACATGGAGGCTAAGGAAACAATACAGAGGATCAATGAAACCAGAAGCTGGTTCTTTGAAAAGGTAAACAAGATTGATGAACCTTTTACTAGACTCACCAAGAAAAAAAGACAGAGGACTGAAATAAATAAAATTAGACAGGACAGTAGAGAAATATCAACTGACACAACAGAAATACAAAGCATTGTAAGAAAATACTATGAAGAACTATATGCCAAAAAATTAGACAATCTAGGTGAAATGGACAAATTTTTTGAATCATATAAACTTCCAAAAATTAACCTGGAAGAATCAGAACACCTAAACAGACCAATTACAACAAATGAGATCGAAACAGTTAACCAAAAACTCCCAAAAAAGCAAAGTCCTTGGCCTGATGGCTTCACAAGTGAATTCTATCAAAAATTCAAAGAAGAACTAACTCCTATCCTCCTCAAGCTATTTCAAAAAATTCAAGAGGAAGAAAGACTTCCAAACTCTTTTTATGAGGCGAGTATAATTCTGATCCCAAAACCGGGCAAAGACAACACAAAGAAAGAAAATTATAGGCCTATATCCCTGATGAATGTAGAAGCTAAAATTCTAAACAGAATATTAGCCAACCGGATCCAGCAATATATGAAAAAAATCATACACCATGATCAAGTGGGATTTATTCTGGAGAGGCAAGGCTGGTTCAATATTCGCAAATCAATCAATGTGATTCATCACATAAACAAAAGGAAGGACAAAAATCACATGATAATTTCAATAGATGCAGAAAAGGCATTTGTAAAATTCAGCACCCATTCATGCTCAAAACTCTCAGTAAAGTGGAATACAGGGAACATTCCTTAACATGATAAAGGTCATCTACGACAAACCCACAGCTAACATCATACTAAATGGGGAATATGGGGGAGGGAGAATGCAGTTAGGGTTACCCTAGAATCTATATAAGCACAATTAATTAAATAAAAAAAAAACAACCACAAAGACTCCACAAAAAGACTATTAGAAACAATAAACCAATACAGTAAGGTCGCATGATGCAAAATTAATGTACAGAAGTCTATTGCCTTCTTATATGCCAACAATAAAATTTCAGAAAATGAACTAAAAAAAATACCTTTTATGGTTGCAACAACAACAACAAAAATACCTAGGAATAAACATAACAAAGAAAATGTAAAGGACCTATATAATGAAAACTACAAAGCATTGTTCAGGGAAATCGAAAAAGATATAATGAAATGGAAAAATATTTCTTGTTCTTGGATAGGAAGAGTAAATATAGTTAAAATGACAATATTACCCAAAGCAATATGCAATTTCAGTGCAATTCCCATCAAAATTTCAATGTCATTTTTTTTTTAAAGTAGAAGAAAAAACCATCAGGTTTATATGGAACTATAAAAAATCCTGAAAAGCCAAAGTAATCCTAAGGAAAAAGAACAAAGCTGGGGACATTAAAATAACTGACTTCAAATTATATTATAGAGCCACAATAATCAAAACAGCATGGTGTTGACAGAAAAATTGACACTCAGTCCAATGGAACAGAATAGAAAGCCCAGAAATAAAACCACATAATATATGGTCAAATCATCTTTTTTTAAAAAAATTGATTTTAATTTATTGTGTTTTCATAGATTTTGGTGTCCTCCTGAATGCATCCCCCCTCCACCATGTTCCCCTCAACATCCTCCTTGCACTCCTCCCCTCAATGCCCACCCCTTTCCCTCCAGGATTAGCTTTTCTACTCTCTATAATGCTGTTATGTGTATATACTTTCACCAATCTTTTTCCCTTCTCTAATCCCATCCTCTCCTCCCCTTTCCCTCTGTCTGCTTTCCCTCTGGTCCTTTTGATCCCGCTTCTATCTCTATTCCATTCCTCAGTTCATATTGTTCATTGGATTCCTCAAATGAGTGAGGTCATATGCTATTTTTCTTTCTCTGCCTGGCTTATTTCACTTACCATAATAGTTTCAGGTCCATCCATGTTGTCGCAAAAGGTAAGATTTCCTTCTTTTTCATGGCTTCATACTATTACATTGTGCATATGTATGTACCACTGCTTTTTAATCCACTTGTCCACTGACAGACATTTAGGCTGTTTCCAGATCTTGGCTATTGTAAACAATGCTGCCATAAGCATGCGGGTCATTTCTTCTTTTGAATCTGTGATGTGGTGTTCTTGGGATATATTCTTAAAACTAGGATGGCTGGGTCATAAAACAGTTTCATTTTTAATTTTTAAAAGGATCTCTATACTGTTTTTCACAGTGGCTGCACCAGTCTGCATTCCCATTAGCAATGCAGGAGGGTTACCCTTTCTCCACATCCTCGCCAGCACTTATTATGTGTTGTTTTGTTAATGAGTACCATTCTGACTGGTATGAGGTGATATGTCATTCTGGTTTTAATTTGCATTTCCCGGATGATTAGTAATGTTGAGCATTTTATCAACTGCCTATTGGCCATCTGTATGTCCTCTTTGAAAAAGTGTCTATTCATTTCTTGTGCCCATTTTTTGATTGGATTGTTTGTCTTCCTGGTGTTGAGTTTTACAAGTTATTTATAAACCTTGGTTATTAACCGCTTATCAGACGTATTGTTGAATATGTTCTCCCATTGTGTAGTTCAGGGGTGCCCACACTTTTTCAGCTTGCAAGCTACTTATAAGATGACCAAGTCAAAATGATCTACTTACAATAAAAATGCAAAACATAAATTTATTTCTTCTATATTATCATTATTTAAGTTACTATTATTACTATTTAATATTGTATATTCTTGTTTCACCTTTCTCCTTCTCAGCTCTCTTTTCAGAGGAAAGTCAATGTCATAGTTTTTATGAACAGTCCGAAAAAGCCGCTCCACATTTCCCTTCTTTGGAATAGGAATGGCACACAGATGAGGTAAACGCACTTAGAATATGACATAGTGATCGGAGGGAAGATGGCGATGGAGTAGGCGGACGTACCAACTTCCAACTCCCAGAACCAAAGTGGATTATAACTCAATTTTAAGAACCATCATCTGGATAAACCAACTTTGAGCTAAACAAAGTGGACTCTTCAACCAAGGAACACTGCAGAAGCCACATTGAGACTGGTAGGAATAGCGAAAACGCGAAGAGGGCTGCCCAGCTCCCCAGAGCAAACGGCAGCCCGGAAGACCCGCGTGGCGGGAGGAGAGTTTGGCAGAGAGGGAGGGACCTGGGTCCCAGGAACCAAGCCCCAGACTGCAGTCCCAGAGCCTAGAAGAGGCGTTTGGACAGTATCGAGCTGTGAAGCAAGTGAGGATACTCTTTGTGAAAAAGAGATAGTTTTCTCAGACCCAAAAATCTTTTTAAAGGGGCAGCTCAGAAAGCCTCTCTCACAACCACGCACCCAGGGCTCCGGGGAACTGGGACAGAGGATAGGAACAGAGCAGCGGGAACAAAGAGTGGACTGAAGGCACGGGACACTCTGAGGGACAGCCACCCAGACCCATGGGCTAAGTCACTTCCCTAATCGAAAACGAATATTTCCTCTGGAACTAGCAATACCAGCAAAGGGAGACAGGACACTAGCCAAACAAGCTCTCCCGCGGCAATTAGAGCAGAGCTGCTTAGAGGGAGGGAGCTCCCAGGCCTACAGTGTGGAGATTTAGGGCACTTCTAGCCCTCTGAGGTTGCTGAAGCCTATAGTTGGGACAGGATGCTGAAACACGATCCTGTCGTGTGGGCGGAATGGTGTGAGCTCAGGCTAACCTAGCAGGGGTGGAGAGGATGCGCAAAAGCTGTCCGGCAGCTGCGGGCCGCCTGTGACCCCACTTGTGGGGAAAAATACAGGCAGAGATCAGCTCTGCGACCCTGCGCTAGCCGGCCGTGACCGCGGGCACAGGGCTAAGACCAGGGATGGGCGAGGGGCCCGCGGCTGAGCCCACGCTGCCAACCCCGCCAGACGGAGAAAGCACGGTGTGCCATCTGTGTGCGCAAGCGGGCTCCTAAGGCGGGGGCGAGGGAGACACTGAGACCAGCGGAAGTTCATGGCTGAGCTCACGCTGCTCGCCCCACCTGGCCGGAGAAACTGCGGATTACCACCCTACGTGCCTGAGCTTGCTCCAGGCTTCGGGGCAGGGTAGGATCCAGAATGACCGGAAGCTAGCAGCTGAGCTCACGCCAGCAAACACGCCCAGCCAAATAATCCCCTGCACAGGAGGACCCTGGCCTTCAGGGCGGGGCTAAATTCTGGACGGGCAAAAACTCACAGCTGAGAGCACGTCAAAAGCCCCGCCCAACCCACGAAACGGTGGCGAGCAGGCTCTGACTGAGGGGGCTGGGCGTAAGCCTTCCAGTAAAAGGCTCGTTCCACAGCTAAGCAAAGGTGCTCACCTCTGCCCTGGGTGCTAAGGCTAGTGACTTGAGTGACAGCCCCTCCCGCAAAGGAGAGGCAGAAATCACAGCAATAGCTGCAGTGAGCCGGCGCTGGCAATGCCCACACCCAACCGCCCTAGGCAGCGGCAGAGGGGGTGGCAAGCCTGCAGACAGACCACAGCTAGAGAACACAAAGGCAACACATACTGGACTCCAGTGGCCACAACTTCCTTACACTCAGATAAAATGGGCAGGCAGAGATGTGCAAACCAAATGAACCAAGAGAAATCCCCAGAGAAGGACCTGAATGAACCAGATAGAACCAAACTACCAGAAGCAGATTTTAGAATAATGATAGTTAGGATGTTCAAAGAAATTAGAGCAACAATGGAGAGTCACTATGAGCACCTAAATAAAGACATAACAAGAATAAAAAATGAAATTGAAATAATAAAAAAGAACCAGACAGAAATGAAAAATACAGTATCAGAACTGAAGACCACAATGGAAGGAATTAAAAGCAGGATGAATCACGCTGAAGATCGAATCACCGAGTTACAGGACAAAATAAACAAAGTTACAGAAGCAGAGAAGAAAAAAGAAAAGAGACTCAAAAAATGTGAGGAAACTCTAAGGGAGCTCTGTGACAACATGAAGAGAAACAATATTCGCATCATAGGGGTGCCTGAAGAAGAGGAAAGAGGACAGGAAATGGAAACTGTGTTCAATCAAATCATAGCAGAAAACTTCCCTAAATTAAGGCTGGGAAACATTCCACATGTTCAAAAGGCACACAGAACTCCATTAAAGAGAAACCCAAAAAGATCTACACCAAGACACATCATAGTGAAAATACCAAAGCTAATAGATAAAGAAAAAATCTTAAAAGCTGCTAGAGAAAAAAGACTCACCTACAAAGGAGCCCCCATTAGGATGACATCGGACTTCTCAACAGAAACACTTGAGGCCAGAAGGGAATGGCAAGATATAATCAAAGTAATGCAGAACAAGAACCTACAACCAAGACTACTCTATCCAGCAAGGCTAACGTTTAAAATTGAAGGAGAAATAAAGAGCTTTCCAGACAAAGAAAACCTCAAGGAATTCATTAAAACCAAACCAATCCTGCAAGAGATTCTAAGGGGCCTAGTGTGAACAGTTCAAAGGGAGGAAAGAATATAGCAAAAAAAAAAAAATACAGCTTTAAAGAATAAAATGGCAATAAACAACTACATATCAATAATAACCTTAAATGTAAAGGATTAAATGATCCAATCAAAAGACATAGGGTAGCAGCGTGGATAAAGAAACAGGACCCATACATATGCTGTCTACAACAGACACACCTTAAAACAAAAGATGCACATAAACTGAAGGTAAAAGGGTGGAAAAAAATATTTCATGCAAATAGAAATGAAAAAAAAGCCGGGGTAGCAGTACTTATATCTGACAAAATAGACTTTAAAACAAAGACTGTAGTAAGAGATAAAGAAGGACACTACATAATGATAAAGGGAAGAATTCAACAGGAAGATATAACTATTATAGATATCTACGCACCAAATATAGGAGCCCCGACATTCATAAAGCAGACTTTGATGGATATAAAGGGCGAGATTAACAGCAATACTATCATAGTAGGGGATTTCAATACCCCACTAACAACACTGGATAAATCCACAAGAAAAAAAATCAATAAAGAAACAACAGACTTAAAGGATACACTAGATCAACTTGATTTAATAGATATCTTCAGAACTTTTCACCCTAAAGCAGTAGAATATACATTCTTCTCAAGAGCTCATGGTACGTTTTCTAGGATAGACCACATGTTAGGACACAAAATAGGCCTCAACAAATTTAAGAAGATTGAAATTATATCAAGCATTTTTTCTGATCACAAGGCCATGAAACTAGAAATAAACCACAAAAGAAAAACTGAAAAATACTCAAACGCTTGGAAATTAAATAGTGATATTAAATAATGAATGGATTAACAATGAGATCAAAGAAGAAATAAAAAAGTTTCTAGAAACAAAAGATAATGAGCATACGTCAACTCAAAATCTATGGGACACAGCAAAAGCAGTTCTGAGAGGGAAGTTTATTGCACTACAGGCATATCATAAGAAACTAGAAAAAGATCATATAAGCAACTTAACCCTGCAGCTAAAAGAACTTGAAAAACAACAACAAATAAAACCCAAGACAAGTAGAAGGAAGGCAATAATAAAGATCAGAGGAGAAATAAATGACATAGGGGCTAAGGAAACAATACAGAGGATCAATCAAACCAGAAGCTGGTTCTTTGAAAAGGTAAACAAGATTGATGAACCCTTAACTAGACTCACCAAGAAAAAAAGAGAGAGGTCTCAAATAGATAAAATTAAAAAGGACAGTGGAGAAATTACAACTAATACAACAGAGATACAAAGCATTGTAAGAAAATACTATGAAGAACTCTATGCCAAAAAATTAGACAATCTAGATGAAATGGACAAATTTCTTGAATCATATAACCTTCCAAAAATCAATCTGGAAGAATCAGAGCACCTAAACAGACCAATTACAACAGATGAGATTGAAACAGTTATCAAAAAACTCCCAAAAAAGAAAAGTCCTGGGCCTGATGGCTTCACAAGTGAATTCTTTCAAAAATTCAAAGAAGAACTAACTCCTATCCTCCTCAAGCTATTTCAAAAAATTCAAGAGGAAGGAAGACTTTCAAACTCCTTTTATGAGGCGAGCATAATTCTGATCCCAAAACCGAGCAAAGACAACACAAAGAAAGAAAATTATAGGCCTATATCCCTGATGAATTTAGACGCTAAAATTCTCAACAAAATATTAGCCAACCGGATTCAGCAATATATGAAAAAAATCATACACCATGATCAAGTGGGATTTATTCTGGAGAGGCAAGGCTGGTTCAATATTCGCAAATCAATCAATGTGATTCATCACATAAACAAAAGGAAGGACAAAAATCACATGATAATTTCAATAGATGCAGAAAAGGCATTTGATAAAATCCAGCACCCATTCATGCTCAAAACTCTCAGTAAAGTGGGAATACAGGGATCATTCCTTAACATGATAAAGGCCATCTACGACAAACCCACAGCAAACATCATACTAAATGGACAAAAATTAAAAGCAATCCCCTTAATATCAGGAACCAGGCAGGGTTGCCCACTTTCACCACTCTTATTCAACATAGTTCTGGAAGTCCTAGCTACAGCAATCAGACAAAAAGAAGAAATAAAAGGCATCCAAATTGGAAAAGAAGAAGTAAAACTGTCACTATTTGCAGATGATATGATATTGTACATAGAAAACTCTAAAGTCTCAGTTAAAAAACTACTGGACCTTATAAATGAATTCAGCAAGGTGGCAGGATATAAAATCAATACTCAGAAATCAGAGGCATTTCTATATACAAACAATGAACTGTCAGCAAAAGAAATTAAGGAATCAATCCCCTTCACTATTGCAGCCAAAAACATAAAATACCTAGGAGTAAATTTAAACAAGGAGGTTAAGGACTTGTACTCGGAAAATAATAAAACATTGATAAAAGAAATCAAGGAAGATACAAACAAGTGGAAGCATATACAGTGCTCATGGCTAGGAAGAATAAACATCATTAAAATGTCTATATTACTCAAAGCAATTTATAAATTCAATGCTATACCAATTAAAATACCAATGACATACTTCAAAGATATAGAAAACATATTTCAAAAATTTATATGGAACCAAAAAAAGAACACGAATAGCCTCAGCAATCTTAAAAAGAAAAAATAAAGCAGGAGGCATCACTCATCCGGATATCAAGGTTTACTACAGGCCATTATACTCAAGACTGCCTGGTACTGGCATAAGAACAGGCACAGTGATCAATGGAACAGAACAGAAAACCCAGAAATAAACCCACAGCTTTATGGACAACTGATATTTGACAAAGGAGGAAAGTACATACAATGGAGTAAAGACAGCCTCTTTAACAAATGGTGCTGGGAAAATTGGACATCTACCTGCAAAAAAATGAAACTAGACCATCAACTTACACCATGCACGAAAAAAAATTCAAAATGGATAAAAGACTTAAACATAAGCCATGAAACTATAAGCATCTTAAAAGAAAACATAGGCAGCAAGCTCTCCGACATCTGTAGCAGCGGTATATTTGCCGATTTATCTTCATGGGCAACTGAAATAAAAGGCAAGATAAACAAATGGGACTATATCAAACTAAAAAGTTTTTGCACAGCTAAAGACAATAGGAACAGAATAAAAAGACAAACCACACAATGGGAGAACATATTTGACAGCACATCTGATAAGGGGTTAATAACTAAAATTTATAAAGAACTTATAAAAAGCAACACCAGGAAGACAAACAACCCAATCAAAAAATGGGCAAAAGAAATGAATAGAAATTTCTCCAAAGAGGACATACAGATGGCCAATAGGCATATGAAAAAATGCTCAACATCACTAATCATTAGAGAAATGCAAATTAAAACCACAATGAGATATCACCTCACACCAGTCAGAATGGCACTTATCAGCAAAACAACACAGAATAAGTACTGGCGAGGATGTGGAGAAAAGGGAACCCTTCTGCACTGCTGGTGGGAATGCAGACTGGTGCAGCCACTGTGGAAAACAGTTTGGAGATTCCTCAAAAAATTAAAAATCGAACTGCCTTTTGACCCAGCTATCCCACTTTTAGGAATATACCCTAAGAACACCATAGCACTGTTCGAAAAGAAGAAATGCGCCCCCATGTTCGTGGCAGCATTGTTCACAATAGCGAAGATCTGGAACCAGCCCAAGTGTCCGTCAGAAGACGAGTGGATTAAAAAGCTATGGTACATATATACTATGGAATACTACTCAGCCATAAGAAACGATGACATCGGATCATTTATAACAAAATGGATGTACCTTGATAACATTATACGGAGTGAAATAAGTAAATCAGAAAAAAAGAAAAACTGAGAACAGCACGATTACATACATAGGTGGGATATGAAAGTGAGGGTATGAGACATGGACAAGAGAGTGGTGGTTATGGGATGGGGGGAGGGAGGGAAGAATGGGATAGGGAGGAGGGGAGGGACGCAGGGAAAACCAGATTGAAGGTGACAGAGGACAATTTGACTTTTGGTGATGGGTATGCAACACAATTGAATGATAAGATAACCTGGAGATGTTTTCATTGTACATATGTACCCTGATTTATTGATGTCACCCCATTAGAATTAATAATAATAAAATATATTAAAAAAAAAAAAAAGAAAACATAGGCAGCAAGCTCTCCGACATCTGTAGCAGCAATTTATTTGCCGATTTATCTCCACGGGCAAATGAAATATAAGGCAACATAAACAAATGGGACTACATCAAACTAAAAAGCTTTTGCACAGCTAAAGACAATAAGAACAGAATAAAAAGACAAGCCACACAATGGGAGAACATATTCGACAGCACGTCTGATAAGGGGTTAATAACCAAAATTTATAAAGAACTTATAAAACTCAACAGCAGGAAGACAAACAATCCAATCATAAAATGGGCAAAAGAAATGAATAGAAATTTCTCCAAAGAAGACATACAGATGGCCAAAAGACATATGAAAAAATGCTCAACATCACTAATCATTAGAGAAATGCAAATTAAAACCACAATGAGATATCACCTCACACCAGTCAGAATGGCGCTCATCAGCAAAACAACACAGAACAAGTGCTGGCGAGGATGTGGAGAAAAGGGAACCCTTCTGCACTGCTGGTGGGAATGCAGACTGGTGCAGACACTGTGGAAAACAGTTTGGAGATTCCTCAAAAAATTAAAAGTCGAACTGCCTTTTGACCCGGCTATCCCACTTTTAGGAATATACCCTAAGAACTCCATAACACTGTTCGAAAAGAAGAAATGCGCCCCCATGTTCGTGGCAGCATTGTTCACAATAGCGAAGATCTGGAAACAGCCCAAGTGTCCGTCAGAAGACGAGTGGATTAAAAAGCTTTGGTATATATATACTATGGAACACTATTCAGCCACAAGAAATGATGACATCGGATCATTTACAACAAAATGGATGTACCTTGATAACATTATACGGAGTGAAATAAGTGAATCAGAAAAAAAAATATCTGAGAACAGCATGATTTCATACATAGGTGGGACATTAAAGTGAGACTATGAGACATGGACAAGAGTGTGGTGGTCACGGGATGGGGGGAGGGAAGGGAGGGTGGAATAGGGAGAAGGGGAGGGGTACAGGGAAAACCAGATAGAAGGTGACAGAGGACAATTTGACTTTGGGTAATGGGTATGCAGCACAATTGAATGATAAGATAATCTGGAGATGTTTTCATTGTACATATGTACCCTGATTTTTTGGTGTCACTCCATTAAAGTTAATAAAAAATAATAATAATAAAAAAGAATATGACATAGTGAAAAAAATCCCCTCCCATTCTGTATGAAAGTGGTAGGTTTTAGGCTTCTTACTCGGACCAGCTATGGCACTCATTTTTATATTCTTTGTTGTATTTAGTTTAAATAAATTGAAGGCTAACTACGCAGCAATGTAATTGAACAAGTTAGCACGGTTTAACACGCATGCGTAGGGTGTCAAAAGTTCAGACGTCAGATTGGCTACCCAATCAAAAGACAAATGTCTTTTTAATGTCATGCGATCTACCCACACTTCCTTCGCGATCGACCAGTAGATTGCGATCGACGTATTGAGCACCCCTGGTGTAGTTTGTCTTTTTATTCTGTTCTTCTTGTCTTTAGCTGTGCAAAAGCTTTTTAGTTCCATACAATCCCATTTGTTCATGCTGTCCTTTATTTTGCTTGCCTATGAAGATAAATCAGTAAATATATTCCTGCAAGAGATGTCGGTGAGCTTACTGCCTATGTTCTTTTCTATGATGCTTATGGTTTCCTGACTTACATTTAAGTCTTTTATCCATTTTGAGTTTATTTTTGTGAACGGTGTAAGTTGGAGTTCTAGTTTCATGTTTTTGCAGGTAGCTGTCCAATTTTCCCAACACCATTTGTTAAAGGAACTGTCTTTACTCCGTTGTATGCTCTTATCTCCTTTGTCAAATATCAGTTGTCAATAAAGGTGTGGGTTTATTTCCAAGTTTCTATTCTATTCCATTGATCTATGTGCCTGTTCTTATGCCAGTACCAGGCTGTTTTGAGTACAATGGCCTTGTAGTATAACTTGATATCAGGAAGTGTGATCCCTCCCACTTTATTCTTATTTTTTAATATTGCTGAGGCTATTTGTGTTCTTTTTTGGTTCCATATACATTTTTGGAATATGTGTTCTATATCTTTGAAGTATGTCATTGGTATTTTAATTGGTTTGCATTGAATTTATAAATTGCTTTGGGTAATATAAACATTTTAATGATGTTTATTCTTCCTAACCATAAACACGGTATATGTTTCCACTTGTTTGTGTTTTCCTTGATTTCTTTTATCAGTGTTTTATAATTTTCTGAGAACAAGTCTTTAACCTCCTTGGTTAAATTTACTCCTAGGTACTTTATCTTTTTTGTTGCAATAGTGAAGGGGACTGTTTTCTTAATTTCTCTTTCTCACATTTAATTGTTCATGTATAGAAATGCCTCTGATTTCTGTGTGTTAATATCATATCCTGCCACCTTGCTGAATTCATTTATTAGGTCCAGTAGTTTTTTTGACTGAGCCTTTAGGGTTTTTTATATACATTATTATATCATCTGCAAATAATGATAGTTTTACTTCTTCTTTTCCAATTTGGATGCCTTTTATTTCTTCTTCTTGTCTGATTGCTGTAGCTAGAACTTCCAATACTATGTTGAGTAAGAGTGGTGAAAGGGGACACCCCTGCCTTGTTCCTGATGTTAGGGAAATTGTTTTTAATTTTTGTCCATTGATTATAATGTTGACTGTGGGTTTATCATAGATGGCCTTTATCATGTTGAGGTATGTTCCCTGTATTCCCACTTTGCTAAGAGTTTTGATCATAAATGGGTGCTGGATTTTATCAAATGCTTTTTCTGCATCTATTGAGATTATCATGTAGTGTTTCTCCTTTCTTTTGTTTTATGTGGTGAATCACATTAATTGATACATGAATGTTGTACCATCCTTGCCTCCCCAGAATAAATCTTACTTGATTATGATGTATGATTTTTTTCATGTATTGCTGGATCCATTTTGCTAATATTTTGTTGAGGATTTTAGCATCTAAATTCATCAGGGATATTGGGCTGTAATTTTCTCTCTTTGTGTTGTCTTTGCCTGGTTTTGGAATCAGAATTATGCTCACTTCATAAAAGAAACTTGGTAGTGTTCTTTCCACTTGAATTTTTTGAAATAGCTTGAGAAGGTAAGGAGTTAGTTCTTCTTTGAATATTTGGTAGAATTCACCAGTGTATCCATCTGGCCCAGGGGTTTTGTTTTTTTGGGAGCTTTTTATTAACTGTTTCAATCTCTTTTGTTCTAATTGGTCTGTTTAGGTTTTCTGATTCTACCAGATTGATTTTTGGAAGATTATATGTTTCCCGGAATTTGTCCATTTCACTTAGGTTGTTTAATTTTTTGGCATACAGTTCTTCATAGTATTTTCTTACAATATTTTTTATTTGTGTTGTGTCAGTTGTTATTTCTCCACTCTCATTTCTAATTTTATTTATTTGAGTCCTCTGTCTTTTTTTCTTGGTGAGTCTCATTAAAGGTTCATCAATCTTGTTTACCCTTTCAAAGAACCAGTTCTTGGTTTCATTGTTCCTCTGTATTGTTTCTTTAGCCTCATTGTCATTCATTTCTGCTCTGATCTTTATTTGTGCCTTCCTTTTACTACCTCTGGGCCTTGCTTGCTGTTCTTTTTCAAGTTCTTTAGATGAAGGGTTTGGTTGTTTATTTGAGCATTTTAAAGCTTCTTAAGGAATTCCTGTAATGCTATAAACTTCCTTCTCAGGACTCCTTTAGCTGTGTCCCATAAATTTTGAGTTGTTGTATGTTCATTATCATTCTTTTCTAAGAATTTTTTTATTTTTTCTTTGATTTCATTGTTAAGCCATTTGTTATTTAATAACATGCTATTCAGTTTCCATGTGTTTGAGTATTTTTCAGTTTCTCTGTTGTGGTTGATTTCTAGTTTCATGCCATTGTGATCAGAGAAAATGCTTGATATGATTTCAATCTTTTTAAATTTGTTGAGACTGCTTTTCTGTCCTAACATGTGATCTATCCTAGAGAATGTACAATGAGGGCTTGAAAAGAATGTATATTCTGCTGCTTTAGGTTGAAAGGTTCTGAAGATATCTATTAAATCCAGTTGATCTAGTGTGTTCTTTAAGTCTGCTGTTTCTTTGTTAATTTTCTTTCTTGAGGATCTGTCTAGTGATGTAAGTGGTATATTGAAATCTACTACTATTATAGCATTGCTGTTGATCTTGCACTTTATATCCAATGAAGTCTACTTTATATATTTAGGAGTTCATATATTAGGTGTGTAGATATTTATGATGGTTATATCTTCATGTTGGATCGCTCCCTTTATCATTATGTAGGTACCTTCTTTATCTCTTACTATAGCCTTCATTTTAAAGTGCATTTTGTCTGATATATGTATTGCTACACCAGCTTTTTTTTTTTTCATTTCCATTTCCATGAAATATTTTTTTCCATCCTTTTACCTTCAGTCTATGTGCATCTTTTGTTTTAAGGTGTGTTTCTTGTAGACAGCTTATATACAGGTCCTGTTTTTTTATCCATGCAGCTACTCTATGTCTTTTGATTGGATCATTTAATCCATTTACATTTAAGGTTATTATTGATATGTTGTTATTTATTGCCATTTTATATTTTAAAGGTGTATTCCTCTTTTGCTATATTCTTTTCCCACTTTGATCTGTTTACAACAGACCCCATAAAATTTCCTGCAGCATTGGTTTCATTGTAATGAATTTCTTGAGTTTTCTTTTGTCTGGGAAGCTTTTTATTTCTCCTTCAAATTTAAATGATAGCCTTGCTGGATAAAGTAGTCTTGGTTGTAGGCTCTTGTTCTGCATTACTTTGAATATTTCTTGCCATTCCCTTCTAACCTCAAGTGTTTCTGTTGAGAAGTCGATGTCATCCTTATGGGGGCTCCTTTGTAGGTGATAGCCTTTTTTTCTCTAGCAGCTTTTAATATTTTCTCTTTATCACTTAGCTGTGGTATTTTAATTATGATGTGACTTGGTGTAGGTTTCTTTGGGTTTCTCTTTAATGGAGTTCTCTGTGCTTCTTGAACTTGTGAGACCCTTCCTTACATCAATTTAGGGAAGTTTTCAGCTATGATTTGATTGAATAAAGTTTCTATCCCTTGTTCTTTCTCTTCTTCTTCAGGAACCCATATTATGCGGATGTTATTTCTCTTCATGTTGTCACAGAGCTCTCTTAGTGTTTCCTCAGACTTTTTGAGTCTCTTTTCTTTTTCTGCTCTGATTCCATGCCTTTGTTCATCTTGTCTTCCAACTCACTGATACGATCCTCAGCTTCATCTATCCTACTTTTAATTCTTTCCATTATGGTCTTCATTTCTGATATTGTATTTGTCATCTCTGACTGATTCTTTTTTAATATTTCAATGTCCTTTTTTATACTTGCTATCTCTTTATTTAGGTTTTCATAATGACCATCCATTGTTGTTCTAAGGTCCTTAAGCATCCTAACAATCATTATTCTAAACTCTGCATCTGGAAGTTTGGTTATTTCCATATCGCTCAGTTCATTTCCTGGAGGATTCTCTTGTGGTTTCATTAGGATTGCACTTTTCTATCTTCTAATTATGTCTGTGTGTTTGGGTGGGTTGTTTGTAGAGCTGGTTGAGTCTAGGCTTGGTGTTGTCTGCCTCCAATTTTCTGTTGTGTTATTTCTAGGTCTTTTTGGGTTGGCTTCAGCTGTTGTTTGTAATCCACTGTAGAATTTAGCTTTTCTAATAGAGCCCTTTTGAAGTCTTGGTTTGTTTGTTTTCTTCTCAGTTTTCTTAACTTGATGGTAGTCTTGTTTCCTGATCTCAGCAGGGGGCTTATTTGAAACTGTATCCAGGAATGTGGTGGGTATAACCTGAGACTCTGAAGACCTGATCTCTCTGGGTGTGGGGTGCTTTCTCTGCTTCAGTAGGGAGAGGTGTATCTCAGATCTCCAAGGAGACCAGAGTTACTTCCCCTCGTCTCCACTTCTTGTTTTCAGCTGTGTCTTGTTGTACTGATTGGAGCTGGAGAGATATCTTCAGATGGTTGACCCAGAACCACCTTAGTCTTGTGTTATGTGGAAGGATCATCCCCTCCCCCAGCTATGGCTGCCTCCAGCACCTCCCTCAGTTATGGCACTGGATTATTCTGCTGTTCAGGTCCTCCCATGCATTCCTGTTTGTCACTGGCTGTCTCTCTCTCCCCTTTTTCTTTTGGAAAACAAGCCAGCTCTTTCAACACACCTCGTTCCCAGGTCCCTAGGCAAGTGGCTGTGAGTGACATTTTCTACTGTTTTCCTTGGATTGAGAGCCTTTCTGAGCTCTCAGCCTAACGCCACCCCCCCCCTTTGTTCTCGGCGCTCCCCACCAAGCTTGGTGTGGCTTCTTCTTTGCTCTTTGGTTTTTGAGAGCAGTTCTTGTAGTCCAGAGTTGGTTTTTGATGCTGGTTGTTCCTAAATTAATTTGTAATTTAGTTTGGTGGTGTGAGCTGGGAGTCTGTGCGTCTGCCTACTCCACTGCCATCTTGTGTCCCCCTGGGGTTTTTGATGAACAGGATCATATCATCTGCAAAAATTGAAACCTTTGCTTCTTCTATTCCAATATAAATGCCTTTCTCTTGTCTGATTACTCTGGCTAGAACTTCCAGCACAATGTTGAATAAGAGTGGAGAGAGTGGGCAACCTTGTCTTGTTCCTGATTTTAGAGAAAAAGTTTTTGGTTTTTTGCCATTTACTATGATGTTAGCTGATAGTTTATCATAAATGGCCTTTATTATGTTGAGATATTTTCCTTCTATACCAATTTTGTTGAGTGTTTTAAACAAAATGATGTTGTATTTTATTGAATGCCTTTTCTGTTTCTATTGATAGGATGATATGGGTTTTGTTCTTTGTCTTGTTGGTATTACATTAATGGTTTTATGTATGTTGAACCATCCTTGTGATTCCGGGATAAATTATACTTAATCATGATGAATTGTTTTTTTAATGTGTTGCTGTATTCAATTTGCTAGTATTTTGTTTAGGATTTTAGCATCTGTATTTATTAAAGATACTGGTCTGTAGTTTTTTGTGTGTGTGTCATCCTTATCAGGTTTTGGTATGGGGGTTATGTTGGCCTCATAAAATGTGTTTGGAAGTATTGCTTCTTCAATTTTTGGAAGACTTTGAGTAGAATAGGAAATAAATCTTTGAATGTTTAATAGAATTCACTATTATAGCCGTCTGGCCCTGGACTTTTATTTTTTAGGGAGGTTTTTGATAGTTGTTTCTGTTTCCTCTCCACTTATGGGTTTGTTTAGGCTATCTACTTCTTCATGACTCAGTGTAGAAAGATTGTATTATTCTAGGAATTTATCCATTTCTTCTAGATTGTTAAATTTGGTGGCATATAATTTTTCATAGTATTCTATGATAATTCTTTGTATATCTATGGTATCTGTGGTGATTTCTCCTCTTTCATTTTGGATTTTGTTTATGAGTCCTTTCTCTTTTTTCCTTAGTGAGTCTTGCCAAGGGTTTGTCAATTTTGTGGATTTTTTCAAAGAACCAGCTTCTTGTTTTATTGATTTTTTTCTATAGTTTTTATGTTCTCTATTTCATTTATTTCTACTCTGATTTTTATTATTTTCTTTCTTCTGCTGGTTTTGGGTTGCCTTTGTTCTTCTTTTCCTAATTCCTTAAGATGTGATGTTAAATTGTTTACTTGGGTTCTCTCTTGTTTGTTCATATAAGCCTATAGTGATATGAACTTCCCTCTTATTTCTGTTTTTGCTGCATCCCAGAGATTCTGATATGTTGTGTTTTCATTTTTGTTTGTCTGTATATATCTTTGATCTCTGCTTTTATTTCTTCTTTGAACCACTCATTTTTTAGAAGTATATTGTTTAATTTTCACATTTTTGTGGGTTTTACTTCTTTTTTTGTAGTTGAAATCTAGATTCAAAGCTTTGTGATCAGAGAATATGCTTGGTAAAATTTAAATTTTTCTGAATTTGTTGATGTTAGTTTTGTGGCCCAACATATGGTTAATTCTTGAGAATGTTTCATGTGCATTGGAGAAAAATGTATACTTTGGCATTTGGGGATGAAATGTCCTGTAGATGTCTATCATATCCAATTGTTCTAATGTCTCATTTAAGGCCAATATTTCTTTATTGATTTTCTGTTTGGATGAACAATCTAGTGCCGTCAGCGGTATATTGAGGTCTCCAAGTATGTTTGTATTTTTGTTGGTTTTTATTTTTAGGTCAGTTAGTAGATGACTTATATACTTTGGTGCTCCTTGGTTTGGTGCATATATATTAAGAAGTATTATGTCTTTTTGATTCAATGTCCCCTTTATCATTATGAAATGACCATCTTTGTCTTTGATTACCTTTGCTGTCTTGTACTCAACATTGTTAGATATGAGTATGGCTACACCTGCTTTTCTTTGAATATTAGTTGCTTTGAAAATCACTTTGAATTTGTTTTTATCCTTGTAGCTTAGATGTGTTTCTTGATGGCAGCATACAGTTGAATTTTCTCTTTTTATCCACTTTGCTACTCTGTGTCTTTTTATTGGTGAGTTCAATTCATTTACATTTAATGTAATTATTGACACTTGAGGGTTTCCTGTTGCCATTTTATATATTGCTTTCTGATAGCTCTGTGTCTTGTTTGGTTCTTCTCTTTTGTTCTTCTGTCATTTGTTTTTGTTTGGTTGTATTCCATATTTCTTTCCTCTGTTTCTTCTTTTTTAAAACCACGTGTTTCTGTAGTGGTTTTTCAGGGTGTTTACCAATAGGTAATAAAAAGGATATATATTATATTTATTGTAGTATATTATCTCATGAGTGCTTCTGCACTTCATCCTCCATTGCTACTGTTAATCTTTGTCCTCTCTCCTTTTTCGTTTTTGTTGTCACAAATTAACCTTGTTTTTATTGTGATCTTGTTAGAGCTTTTACTTGTGACTTTGTTTTGTTCTTTGTATCTGGTTGGATAACCCCCTTTAGTATTTCCTGAAGTGGGGGGTTTTCTGGTGATAAATTCCCTCATCTTTTCTATATCTGTGAATGTTTTTATTTCCTCTTCATATTTGAAGGATAGCTATGATGGATATAGTATTCTTGACTGGAAGTTCCTCTCTTTCAGTATTTTAAATATTGGGATCCACTCTCTTCTGGCTTGTAGAGTTTCTGCCGAGAAATCTGATGATAGTCTAATGGGGCTTCCTTTATATGTTATATTCTTCTTTTACCTGGCTGCGTTGAGAATTTTTTCTTTGTCATTGCTTTGTGATAATTTCATTATGATGTGCCTTGGAGTAGATCTGTTTGAGTTAAGGTAACTCAGTGTTTATTTGCTTCTTGAATTTGAGGCTCTAATTCTTTTCACAGGCTTGGGAAGTTATCAATTATTTGTTTGAGTATGTTCTCCATTCCATTTTCTTTCTCTTATCCTTCTGTTACATCCATTATTCTTATGTTGTTTTTTCTGATGGAGTCAGACAATTTCGGTAGGGCTTTCTCATTTTCTTAAATCTATGAGTCTCTCTCCTCTTCTCTCAGTAGTATCTCTAGTTGCCTGTCTTCTATGTCATTAATTCTCTCTTCTATCTGGCCTGTTCTATTAGCTAAGCTTGTTACTTCATGTTTCAGTTCATGTATTGAGTTTTTCATCTCTATTTGGTTCCTTTCTATAGTTTCAATTTCCTTGGTGAAGCATTCTTTTTATTCATTAAATTGTTTTTTGAGCTCTCTAACTTGCCTTTTCATGCTTTCTTGTATTTCCCTGTGTATTTTTAGGACTTCAATTTTTAGTTCTCTGTCATTTAAGTTCAAGATTTCCAAGAAATTGAAATTTTTTCTAGAGATTTTTCATCATCTATCTGAGCTATATCTTTGTCTTTTGTATCCATATTTGATTTTTTTTTCCTTAATGACCTTTGGGCATGGTATTATTAATAAAACTAATGAGATAATTTTAAAAAATAAAATAAAAATTGAAAAGATACAGTGAAAAAATGAATATTCTATAGTGTTAAGTGGAACAAAAGCTACAGAGAAGAAGGAGCAGGAACTGAAAAAAGATGACAAGAGATAAAAAATGAAGTCAAAAACATACAATGCCACAAATGAAAAATATGAATCCAAAATGTATTAATTTGTTGATAAATAACAATCAAATGAGAGAGAATAAAGGGTTTTTGAAATGAAACCCTCATAAAAAAAATAAGAATTAAAAATGTAACAACTATAGATAATGAAATTCCAAAGGAAAAGGAAAGAATGAAAAGGAAAGGAGATAAAATGACCAAAATGAAAAAAGAAAAAAAAATGTATTTTTTTTCTGGTTTTGAGAGATAGCTTCTTCCTTTTTTTTTTTTTTTGGCAGGTGGTGCTGTACTACAGGTTTTGCCCCTGTGGGGCTTTTGGGCAGAGGTTTGCTGTTGTGTTGCTATAGCAACGATGTAGGCTGGGCCTCATTCCCATTGGTAGGCAGGGCTTGTTAGGGCTTGGAGGCTCTAATAGGAGACTCAGTTTTCCTAGGTGCCTCTCCGCACATCTCCCACCTGAGCTAGCAGCCTGGGGACTTAGTTGTGAGGTTCACCCCAGCCACTGCTTGCAGAACAAGAGGCTCTAAGAGCTGCCACATACCTTCCTCCAGTAACACTTAAAGCACAGTTCTGAGTAAGACTGTGCCAACCAGAGCCACCAGCAAAATCAGGCAGGGCTAGTGCCTTTCTAAGGGCTGGTGGACAGTTCTAGCACATCTCAGCATGCCACAGGCTGGGAGTCAATTGCTAATCAAGTTTCTAAGGGTCCCAGGAATGTCTAGTATGCCTCAGCACTCTGTGGGTCTAATCTCCACAGGTTTCTCCCTTGTGCACTGTTTGATAGCAGGCAGCAAGCCACATGTGCACCCAGCCCCCACGACTTCAGCAGTGTACACAGAGGTCTGTATCCACCCACTTAGGCGACAGCTCCTTTGATCTCAGTCAGTGCCGGGGATACTAGAATGAGCTTTGATACCTATATCCGCTCGCAGAGGCACCCCACCTAGACAGTCCCAGGCCCGGGGATCCAAACCTTTGCACACATCCTGTGCTGCTGCTGGTGGAGCTGGAAATGCACAGACACTGGCAACAGCCCACACAGATGTTTATCGCTGATAATCTCAGGCTACGCCCTCTAGCCTGCATTTACCTGCGCCCATGCCAGTGGTGTCAGCTGGAGCCACTTGCACACTGTCCATGATCACAGAGCTGGGAATGCACAAAGCTGCTGGTGTTGAAACCAGCTCCCACGGGCACTCCACACTGTAACCTTTGTTGGAACCTGCTGCCCATGCATGCCCCTTGTCTGCAATCTTAGGCAGAGCTAGCATGTTCTTTCTTCTGTTTGATCATCCACCCTAACCTGGCTTCCTCCCTCTGCCTCTGACCCTCCGCTCTGCTTGGTTTCAGATGAAAGCACTCCTTCCTCAGACTGGTGAGGAAAGCAAAATACCCTGTTCTCCATTTTATTTCCCTCAAAGTGGATTATATATTCAGCCACCTTTTTGCCCAATCATACCTTTGTCTGGTGTGTGTATATTTCAGGTGCTCCTGAGATTTTATCTCTGTGTTTAGTTGTTGAATTTGTTGAAATTTCAAGGGGAGATATCGGGAGCACCCCTCACAGTGCCATTTCTCTGACATCACTTACCTATATTTTTTAATGTTCCATTCTTTTATTCTTTTTCACTCTCTTTGTTTCAGTTCACACATTTTCTATTCATCTACCTTCAATGAACTAATTGTGCCTTCTGCTGTGCCAAGTCTTCTCTTACACCCATGCAGAGTTCTAAATTTCACATTTTAAAAAAATTTTGGAATGTAGACTTAATTAATTAATTATGTGAGCAGAGGGGAGAATGAGAGCCAAACTCCCACATGTGTCTCAACTGGGATCCACCTAGCATGCCCACTAAGCGATGAGGCTCTGCCCATCAGGGGCATTGCTCCCTTGCTTGCAACTGAGCCATGTTAGCACCGGAGGCCAAGGCCATGGAGCCATCCTCAGTGCCTGCAGTCAACTCGTTCAAACCACTTGAGCCATGGCTGTGGGAGGGGAAAAGAAAGAGAGAAAGAGAAGGGGAATGGGTAGAGAAGCAAATGGCCTCTTCTTCTGTGTGCCTTGACAGGAATTGAACCTATGACTTCCACATGCCAGACCAACACTCTACCACTGAGCCAACAGGCTAGGGCTTAAGTTCTTTATGTTTTATTCCATTTTGCCAACTTTGTCATTATTTTCTTAAATTTGTTCATCTGTTTTCTTAAAGTCCCTGAGAGCTAATTCCAATACATGCACAATCCATGGGTCTCTTCTCATTGTTTGCTTTTACTCTTGATTATCGGTCAGATTTTTCTACCTCTTGGAATGACTTTTTTTATTTTTAATGCTAGGGTACACATTGTGTATAAAAGAACAACAAAGACTAAAATTAATGTTATTATCCGTTCGGGGATTTCCCTATTTGCACTTTCCTCTGTTAAGTAGATAATGTAAATGAAAAGAAGAAAAAAAAGTGAGCTTATTTAGGGATTAATTGAACCTTAGTTTTAGTTAGTTCACTCTGGTTTTCAATGCGCTTAACTTCTTTCTGCATGCCCCTCTTTCCACCAGGACTCTGTATTCTAAGCTTGTGAGAATGAAGAAATTTCACTCTGTCTTTCTGGTCCAGCTTCTTGACCTCCCATGCAAATGTCCTCTAGATAAAAATGACTATGTGTTTTGCATGCTTCTGTAGTCCATTCAGTCTTGCAAACCCATGCAGCAGTCAAAATTTTCTTCCCACCAGTAGCATTTCTCTGCCTAGGCCAAGCCAAATCTTCTGTGTATGGGCAGACTCAGCAAATATTTTTTAGGAAGATAGTCCAGCAATTTCTGCTGACTAAGAAGAGCTCTTCCTCCCTGAAATTTTATTTCCTCTTGTCTAGTGTGGTACCCTGATCACCAACTACAGCAGCATCTGAGAACTTGTTAAAAATAAAAACTCCCAGCCCTGGCCCAGTTGGCTCAGTGGTACAGCATTGGCCTGGTGTGTGAATGTCCCAGGTTTGATTCCTGATCATGGCACACAGAAGAAGTGACCATCTGCTTCTCTATCCCTCTCCCTCTTCTTTCTCTCTCTCTCTCTCTCTCTTTTTCTCCCACAGCCATGGCTCCAATAGTTCAAGAGCATTGGCCCCAGACAATGAGGATGCTTCCATGGAGCCTCTGTTTCAGGAGCTAAAAATAGCTTGGTTGAGATCATAGCCTCAGATGGGTAGAGCATCAACCCCAGACTGGGGTGCTGGGTGGATCCCCATCAGGGCACATGCAGGAGTCTGTCTCTCTGCCTCCCTTCCTCTCAGTTGGAAAAAGAAGAATACAAATAATAAGAAGGAAGGGAGGAAGGAGGGTGGGAGGGAGGGAAGAGGAGGGGAGGGGAGGGAGGGAGGGAGAAAGGAGAGAGAGAGAAAGAAAGAAAGAAGAAAGAGAGAGAGAGAGAGAGAGAGAGAAAGAAAGAAAGAAAGAAAGAAAGAAAGAAAGAAAGAAAGAAAGAAAGAAAGAAAGGATTCCCTAGCCCCAACTCATGCCAACTGAATCAGAATCTCTGCAGAGTGGAAGCCAGTAATCTGTTTCAAGATGATTCTGATACATGTTAAAGTTTAATAACCACTCATCTAGTATTTTTGTTCGATCAGCTTTCCAAAAGTCTTTTAAAATATTATTTTTGTAATTTATCTATTCTTCTTCCTAACTGTTATGGCAGGAAACATGAACTGCTTCTACTTACTACAACCTACCCAGAAACAAAATTTCCTACACTTGTTCTTGTTACTTTGTAAGCAAGGTAAAAGACTGGATATTGCTTTGTTATAGCCAATATCATTTCCTTTCTCTTTGAGGACATTGAAGTTTGTTATTAGGAAATTGTTTCATCACCCACAGAGTTTGGATGATGTAATCTTCTGTAAATTCAGGATCCTGACTGGCAGAGCAAATCAGATTATTCCATCCATTCATCCATGGTAATTGGCTTAAGTGTGGACACATAGCCCAACAAATTCAGTGATGCCTGAGTAGTTTCTAAAGGAGAGACACTCTCCACTTGCACTGTTGTTGTTTTTATTTAACGAAGTGAGGATATAAGTTGAAGCCTGACTTCTTCTGACTAAAAATGAGAAGCCTGAAACTATCAATGGACAATCTATAAAGCCTGAGAATGCAACCTACTCCAAGGTACATCTGAGAGATGGAATCCAAATGAAATTATTTGAACCCTGAAGCAAGCCACTCCTGAACCCTACACTATCTATGGACTTTTCATATGCAAGCAGTATGACCAACCATACTAGTTTGTCTGGGGTTGAGAGGTTTCCAAAGAAGTGGGATTTTCTGTGCTAAAATATGCAACGTCTTGGGCAAACTCAGGTGACTTATTCCCCCTAGAATAGATGCAAGAGATATTTAGAATTAATATATCTTTGTATGTTGTCATTGGGAATAAGATGCAAATTGTCATTACAAAAGAAAAACAGAATCTTTTCTTCTGATGTAGTTTTTCTCACTCAATGTTTGTTTCATTTTGTTTCATCTAAGCCTTAGACCAGATAATGCATTTTAAACTTAAGTCCACAGCATGTCCATTTTCTGTTGCTAAAATTGCCACAGGGCTTTTCAACAGACTGAGCCATATATTAAATCTAAATCCATTTATCAAAATTATGAATGAGTAGGAATGCACTTAAAATACATCACTAACAAACAGCTTTCTGGAAAAGTACCAGGCAAGTTTGTTTCCCTAGTGAGTTACAACTCACTAGGGAAACAACAAAATACTAATTTGGCCGTACTAAGCACGGCCAAAAACAAAATACTAATAACTTTAATTTGCATAACATCTCATAAAAAGTGCTTTCAAAATGCCTTAAGAAATGTTTGTGAATTATATACATAGTAGAGTTCTCCTGCCTGTTAAATTAAAGGTCAGGATATAATGCATAGCATAGGGAAAATAGTCAATATTATCATAATAAATTTGCATGGTGACAGATGTTTACCAGACTTACTGTGGTGATCACATCATAAGAAATAAAAACGTCAAATCACTATGTTGTACACCTGAGATTATAATAATATTGTGTGTCTACTACACCCTAAGAACAGAAAAAAGTTAGTGAATATAATTACAATTTTTATTTTGTTGATTCATATGACTTAACCTTTATTTGCATTTATATCCTTAATAATGTCAACAACTTATTGCATTTGATCATGATGAGGAATAAACTAAGACTGTGTACTGTGAAACACAAGATGAATATAAATTACTATCTGATGAATAATGAATATCTTTCAACAAGGTTACTTTCCCTGTCCTAACATCTGAGGTTTCTCAAACTGCCTTGCAGGAGGCTTTTGGCTCCACATACACACAAAAAAAGAAAAAGCAAATGCTCAAAAATGTGAAGTTGCAACACCCATTACTTTAAGAGCATGATCCTAATATAGTGGCACAAAATAAACCTTTTCCTCTCCCGTGGCACAGCTGTCCTCTTAGCTTTTGACCGCAGCTGTTAATGTAGTCTGTGACTACTTCAATTCCAGCTGAGTAAAAGAAACTGGAGTTCATTAAAATCCATTTCTCAATTCAAACAACTGCCCACTGTACAAGTGGCCCCTGCAATTAAGGAAATGTAAAGTGATCCTTCACACAGAGGAACGAAGTCAAGTCAGAAGCCAAGCCAACAAATCATTTTCTTCTTATAGCTTCCCAGAAAGGCTTTGGCAGGGACATGACCAGACCATGCACTAGAATAAGTGGATGAGGGCTTGCTTGTATCATGCCACTATATCTTCACTGCACAAAAAGAATGTTTTCCCCTTGACTGCACTAGATTTTAGATCCTGTCCAGATTTTATATACTTTCAATAATTCTATTGCAGACAAGTTTTTTATTATCAAGAGATCTAGAGTCTTTAGAATGATCACAACATTGGGTAGATCACATCCACACTGCATTCCTTCTGAATTTCCTTCATTATAAATTCAAATAAGCCTCAGGCAGATATAATTCTACTTTTCAATGCATTCTTATAACTGAACTATAAGTTTCTTTGCACTTGAATTCTTTTTGTCTTTCATCATAAGAAAATATAAATTTTGCACACAATAATGGCAGTATTTATTCAAAATGTCATTTATGCCATGTTTACATGAAAAACAAAATTATTTTACTAAACACCACACTGCTGTCCTTCTAATAGCATTTTGCATGTCCTTAATTTTAATGCCTCTCTAGGTTGCTTGTTTGATTAGTTTTAGGGAAAATAGGAGAACCTGAATATAATTTATTACCATGAGTGATGTGTTTTGAAACCTTGTTTAAATCAGATATTAATAATCAAATACAAAGTTATACACTATCAAGTCTGATGATTCCAAAGCTGTTTGGAATCCATGAAATAATTACAGTACAATACAGAATAATTACTGCATAATTACCAAATAGTTTATATCAGCTTACTGATTCTATCCCAACCACCCCCCCACAATTTCTCACCATCTCTCTCTGTCCTTTCTCACCCCTCCTTCTTCCTGACACAGGCACACAGACACTCCCATAGACACCCACCTAATGCATTTATCTGTTATCTGAGACATTTAAATTAAACTAAGAAAAAAATTGTGTGCAGAAAATTAAGTGGTTGACTTCTTTCATCATATGCACATTGTCTCTCATCTTTATAATATCTTTCAACCCTCCATTGTGCGCAATTAATACAAAGATAAGCATGTAGACCAATGAAATAAGGCACAAATCCCCAAATAGATCCTATATGGATATCTATGTTTTCAAATAATTGAGAGAAACATCACAAAGGACATTTTAAACAGCTTGTGCATGCCAAAGCCCTTGTGTCCAGTGGGAAGAGTGTGCAGGAAATCTACAATAATAAGAGGGAATAGAGAGGAAAAGAAATTGCAGCAAAAGCAATAAACAAAGGATACACATTTCTACCAGATAAACAGCTTTTTAAAATTTATAAATAAAACATCAAGAATTACATAGATTCAAACAATTAAAATGTTCCTTTTAGTAATCAATGTTAAGACAACTCTGAAGTACCATTTTGTACCTACTAAATTAGTTTTAGAAAACATTTTATAATTGCTGGTGAGGATGGAATAAAAGGGTAAAGTTAATAGCACTGAAAGTTTGTATAAACTTCTGGAAAAGCAACACGATTAAAAAAGGCACCTAGAATTATTAAAACACTTATACTGTTGAACCCAGTAATACAATTGGTCTATATCTATTTTAAGGAAATAATTCAGTAGAAGAAAGAAAGAACTGTCTGATGAAACATGTTACCTACAGAATTATTTATGCAATCATGCAACTGTATAATTATAACAATTAAATAGATAAAAAATTATCTGCAGAAGTTGCTCACTGCATCCTTATTTATTGAAGTAGGGAGAGGTTATGAAGATGTAAAACACAGTTTAGGGAATATAGTAAAAATTACTATAATAACTATTTGTGGTGCCAGGTGGATACTAGACTTATCAGGGGCATCACTTTGTATGGTACCCTATGTGGTACTCTGGAAGCTAATATAATGTTGAATGTCAACAGTCAATTAAAATTTTAACAAGAAACTTTTTTAAGGTGAAAGAAGGAAGCCTAGAATGAAATGAATATCCAAAGGAAGAGAAATTATGTAAATATATCAGTTTCATGAAATATGATGTGACTGTTTTATTTAATTTATTTATTTTGTTTTTCCAAGTGAGAGGAGGGGAAATAGAGACAGACTCCCACCCATATGTGAACCCGGCAATCCCTGTCAGGGTCCAGTGCTCTGCCCATCTGGGGCCATGCTTGCAACCGAGCTATTTTTAGCACCTAAGGTGTAGACTCCACCGAGCCATCCTTAGTGCTCCAGGGATGCATTCAAACTAATCAAGCCATGGCTGCTCGAAGGGAAGAGAGAGAGAGAGAGAGAGAGAGAGAGAGAAGAGAGAGAAGGTGGGGGGAGGGGTGGAGAAGCAGATGGTCACTTCTCTTGTATACCCTGTCCGAGAATCAACAGGACATCCCCAAGCTGGGTCGATGCTCTACCACTAAGCCAACCAACCAGGGCCTGATGTGGCTATTTTAAATAATAATTACAATTGCTGTACATAAATTTGAGAATAAGTTTAAAATTACGTATTTATAAATTATAGAGTGGAATTATGGGCTGTTTTCCCTTCAAATATTTTTGATTTTTAAAACATTTGAAAAGAATAAAAATAGGAGCCCTCTTATAAATAGGTAACCAGTTCATAGGCAACTGATAATAAAAGCTAATTTGTATGTCTGTTTTCTTTGGGCACCAGCACCCTTCACAATTTGCTTTGGATCTATTACTATGCTTTCACAAGTGGAACATCTGTGAATGCCACTGCCACATCTGGCCCCTAAAAACTTTCCACATGCCAATCTGGGAGTCTCTTCTGCCCAGCTACCTTGACACATACAGGCGTGCTGACCTGGAAAGTCACGTGTGAAATGTGGTCATAGGCTAAAAGGAGTCCAGGTCCCCAAATCACTGGAGTGAGCTGCACACCAACCCATTTTGACCTTCAGGTGAGCTGCTGAGACTTCTGGATATACTGACATTGGGTAGAGTAGCTAGCTTTACTCTCATGCTCCCTGACTTGCAGTTTGATGATTTCCAATCAGCTTTAGCAAGGAATTAAAGGAAACAAGCTGGAGCTCAATCAGGCAAAAATTCCATTAGAACACTGTGGCTCCCACACAGACAACCCTGCTTCTCTTTCAATAAAAACTATCAGTTCTCTTATATGTCACCCCCACTTCTTCCTGTTTAAGCTTATTTTTTCATCTAAGCAAAAACCCATAATTTTGTTATCAAATTATCATCTCAATAAGTATTTGAAAACAGCCTACCCACTGTCTTATGAAGGAAGAAGCATCTATCTACAGCCAATTACATCGGGTGGGTGTTGGGAGGATTTAAGTGCAGTCAAAAATCAAGGCAAGAAAAAGGAAGTCTAAGAGTTTATGGCCACAAGATGCCTGCATATGCCAATATGTAGTCACTGTGTCTCTTATGGTTCAAAGAATCTGAAGTCAATGTGATTATCAAAGCATTGGTTAAGAAAATTTCTCAAGTTCAAAATCTTTGGGGAGAAGGCGAAGAGGAGTTGTTGAACATCTTGCCACAGCCTCTGGTCTGAATTGTCAGTTGAATTATCATCAACAAGGAGGGTACTACTTAGAGACACCTGCCGGGACTGGCCATCTCATGCCCATGTAGGTATCACTAATGATCTTGGCATTCTTTCCAGCCCGTTCTGAATCCTGGGCACAGCGTCCCAGCAGCTGCTGACAATCAGTTAGTAGATGACATCAGAGATTCTTGTCCTGCTACAAAGGCTGACAATTTTCTCTAAGGATCTTGTGGTTGTAGTTCAGGGCCTCTTGCCCTTAAACAGTGGGAGGGCCTTATGAAGCCACCCAAAGAATGTAAATGCCTTGAAAATGGCATATAGAATCAGAAATATGAACTCTTAAACAGAAAAAAAGTACTTTTTAAAAAATCTTAAAAGTCACAGATTGTACCATTAATTTTACTGATACAAATAAAACAGAAGTGTATAAATTTCAGTCTATAATTATCAAACCAAGTAATCTAATTGAAATTGGTGTTTATTCTTAAACTTAACATATTATTTGAGAGCTTTTTTCTTATATATATAGCAAAACTACTACAAAATGACTCCTGGAATTAAAAGTAAACTTCAATATGGCAGCACATATGTATCATCTGATCCTATCTTCCTGACAGGTCTCCATTCTCTCACAATCTGCCCCTAGCGGAATGACCACCATACATTTGTTTTCTATCTTCTATTTTCTCATCTGAGCCCTGCATGTATCTCATCTTTCCTCACTTTTCAGAACATACCTTGTGTACCAGCTATGCAGAACTTCCTACAGTTTTCTACTGCAAACTCCTCCCAAACTGCCTGCCTCTGCCCACCACACTCTGCCCTGCCTTTTCCACTCACGTAGAATCCACATTGCCCTTCAAGTCTCAACTCTAGGCTAGCCTTCTTTGCAGACATTCCTAGGTTAGCTGTCCCTCTTCTGTGTCCCCAAATCATAAATACAAAGCACTTGGCACATAACACATTTTTTAAGCATAAAAGAGAAGGGATAGAGATGAAAAGCATCAACTTGTAGTTGCAGCACTTTAGTTTATTGATTGCTTCTCATACATGCCTTGACCAGGTGGCTCCAGCCGAGCCAGTGACCCCTTGCTCAAGCTAGCGGGATCATATCTGTGATTCCACACTAAAGCCAGCAGCCCCATGCTCAAGCTGGTGAGCCTTTGCTCAAGTCGACAACCTCAGAGTTTCGAACCTGTGTCCTCAGCATCCCAGGTTGATGCTCTATCCACTGCGCCACCACCAGTCAGGCAGCACACACATTTTTAACTGTGGTCTGACTTGTCTTTTTTATTTTTTTCTTTAACAGACTGTAAGTCCCTTGAAGGCAGAAACAATCTTTCATCTTTGCATGCCCAGAAAACAGTGTTGGCAAATAGGCAGCTGTTTAATAAATAAATGCTTTATGTGATTTATGAAGTGAATTTTGCAGCTTATAGCTATTTTGCCAAGACAACTTGTTAACCTAACTCCAAATCTCAAAGCTTTTTAGTTTGCTACAATGCAATTTAGTAGCATGATTACTAAGGTATTATAGAGATTCTATTTGTTGAGACCAGGTTATTTATTTATTTATTTTTTTGCTTTGTTACAGTTTATAAGTTATTTACTAGAAATTGCTAACAAGTAGCTTGTCTCTACATATCAGTTGCTGTATTATAGGAACCCAGTAAAAATGAGTAACAATGGGAGCAGCTAGTAGACACTTGTGAAATTTAGCTTTCTAAATTTCACAAAATGGATGGATAGAAACCATCCATTTATTCATTCACTCATTCAATAAACATTTTAATGCATACTCTCTGAAGAGCTGTTCTAAGTGTTGAAAGTGCAGGAATAAAATAAAATAAAATAAAAAATTAAAAGACCAATAAAACTGCCTCCATTGATTTACATTCTTCATAGGGGGAGGCCAACACTGTAGTATGTATTTTGTCAAGCGTTGTTAAAATATGAAGTTGGGCCTGACCTGTGGTGGTGCAGTGGATAAAGCGTCGACCTGGGAACACTGAGGTCGCCAGTTCAAAACCCTGCACTGGTCTGGTCAAGGCACATATGGGAGTTGATGCTTCTAGCTCCTCCCCCCTTTCTCTCTTTCTCTCTCTCTCTCACTCTGTGTCTCCTCTCTAAAATGAATAAAATAAAAATAAAATAAATTAAAAACAACAACAACAACAACAAAAAAAAAATATGAAGTTGGGACCCTGGCTGGTTAGCTCAGTGGATGGAGAGAGCATCAGCCCGGCATATGGACATCCCGAGTTTGATCCCTGGTCAGGGCACACAAGAAAAGTGATCATCTACTTCTCCCCACCTTCTTTCCCTCCTCCCCTGTCACAGCCAGTGGCTCAATTGGTTCAAGCATTGCCCCAGGTGCTGAGGATAGCTCAATTGGTCTGAGCGTTAGCCTCAGGCACTAGTAATAGTTTGGTTGATTCAAGCATCAGCCCAAGATGGTGGTTGCTGGGTAGATTCCAGTTGGGGCACATGTGAGAGTCTGTCTCACTTGGTTGATTTGAGCATCAGCCCAAGATGGTGGTTGCCAGGTAGATTCCGGTTGGGGCACATGTGAGAGTCTGTCTATCTCCCATCCTCACACTTAAAAAAAAATAAATTTGAGAGTGAGTGTGGTGGGTACAGAGTTCAATGAAGGGTAGTGGGTTGCTATTTCACAGACTAGGCAGGGAAGGTCTCTCTGATGAAGTGACATTTTGAACAAAAAACTAAAGGGAAGGGATATAGTAAGTACAAAGGACCTGAGGTAAGTGTGGTTGCATTTTTCAGGAACAGCAAAATGTTAAGTGTGGCAAGAGCAAAAAATAAAAAAGAAGGTAGAAGATGATTGAGGTGGTGAGGAAACCAGGAGCTTATGCAGGACTTGTAGGTAATAGGCCGAGTTTGGCTTTTATTCTAAATGGGGAGTTGCTGAAAGGTTTTGAGAAGAGGAATGACATGATTTTTCTTGTGTTTTAAAGATAATTCTGACTGATGTTAAGAGCAAAGACAGGGAGCCAGGAATGAATTGGGGAAGCAGTTAGGGACAACAGCAAAGATAAAGGCAGAACAAAATTGTGGCCAAACCCAGAATGGGATCAGCAGTGAGGTCATGAAATGTCTGTATTCTGGGTGTATTTTGAAGGTCAAGCCAACAAATTGTGAGGTGTGAGAAGAACAATACATCAATGACAACTGCAGAGTGAGGGGAGTAGAACAGATTCACTGTTTACCAAGGTGTGAGATTTCATTAATGTATGTCTTTGGGAAATACAGATACAGTTTCTTCTTGTTAGGTAAGGTCATATTTATGTAGTATGCTTAATTTTCTGAGGGTTAGTTGAGGGTGTGCCTTTTCCTCTTCCATTTTTTTCCAGTAACCAAACCATGATGTTTGTCCCTCAACCTCTCAAAATGTCTCAGGCATCTTGACCCTTTCCTCAGGTAAGGCTCTCAGGACTTTCTGGTTTGAATAATGCAGGAACCTCCTAATGGTCTCCAGCCTTCAGTTCGATGTCTTCATTCTCTCCCGTGATAACGGAAGTACAAAGTACAGGTGTAATTGTCCCCTGTACTTTGTTCAAAAATCCAAAAGTTTTTGCATGCTGAGTAAGAACCATGCCTCTCCACTGGGCAAGAGTCCACACAATGTGCTTTTCTGGCCTTGCTTCCTATGACATGGCCCACCATATGTTCCTGCTTTCTGTTGCATATTCTCCTGGCCTCAGTTCTATTGATTTGCACTACTCCCTCTTCTAAAACTTGCCCCAGCCCCAACCTCACTTCTACCTGTGCCTGTATGAATGTTTCCAATCTTTTAGTATCCATAATTCAAATGAAGCCTCATCCACCAAGAACTAATCTTTCCTCCCCTACATCTGCACACCCTCTGAGCCTCTGCTGAGTGCTGTGTATTGGTTACTTATGCATCTTTCTGCATCTCCTTTTGGATAGTGACTTATTTTGTGAGAATGCAGAATTTGTTTTATTATATCTCCACAGTTCTCAGCAAAGTACTGCTCAAATAGACTGTCAATAAATATCCATAGTAGGTTTAAATAGCAAATTGCTACCACAATGAGAACAGTCTTAATTTTGAGAAAAGATTTGCAGAATTTCTGGTAGATCTTCACATATCACCAGCACACACACAGACACAATTTTTAAAGTGCATTTTCTTTTATAGGATATTATCATAGTCTATTCAGAAAAACAACTACTTCATCAGAATAATGTATTTTATTTTTTTAACAATGTATTTTAACAGTCAGATTCCAACACTCTCTATAAATATAAGCCTCCCTGGAGTAATATTTAGAAAACATTTTAAATTAGATGTTTGTTCCTTTGAGGCCATGTATATTTTCATTTTTGTATGCAAATAAAAGTATTGAATTTTCTTTTTTACTGAAAAAAATATATATCCTTTGAAACATACTAGGCAAACTGCTGAGTGCTACAGAAAGCCAGATGTCTAAAGGCAATGAAACAGATAAATCAGAATCTCATAACTTAAGAATATTTTAAGGGAAAACTGATGAATGTTATGGTCTGAGACCTTGAGGCTAGCTGTATATTCTGCTTAATATCACAAGTGTCTCCAGAACCCACTTCATTGCTGCATATTAACATTATTGGTATAAATGTTTTTCCCTACTAAACTGCTGCCCTCAGAGCCACACTTCATTCACCCCTCTGTATTAAAATTATTGGTATTAATATTTTGTCCTTACTAGGTTATAAATTCCTTGAAAGATATATTTCCTTAAGTTATTGGTACTTACGTGCTTTCCCCACCAGGCATGTTCCTGGAGGGCAAGAATCCACTAGAGCTTCACACACAAAGCATTCACTCAACAACTATGAAACTCATCTTGCCCCTTGGCTAACCACTCCATATAACTTCCTTTCCTTGCTAAAGGACACTGCAGCTCATCCCTGATTTAGAAGCCTGTATTAGCTGTAATATAGGTTCAGAAGCTATAAGCAAGATCCAAAATGACAAAAGTTTAAACAGTCCAGGTGTAAGCTTCCCAAGAGCTACCTTTGCAGGTGGCTCTGGACCCCTGTGTGGACATGCAGGATGTTCATTGCATGGCACCACTCCATGGGGTCCCTTTCACACTGAGCTCTGTGGGACCGGTGCCTGCTGTGCTGGTGAGAGGTACAACGGCACAGGTGTCTACAGCAGCCTGCAGGCAGCTCCACAGTGGTAGAGATCTGTGCACCTATCTCCTCCTGCCCCACCGTTCCTAGAGAGTCCTAAGATCCACCAGGTTCCAAGATGGAACACTGCCACTACATGCACATTTCATAAGAGCATGCTTACTGGAAGCCGCATGTGTCACTTCCACTCACATTCCATTTTCTAGAACTTAGTCACAAAGCCACGCCTACATGTACAAGGCTGGAAAAGATCTTTATTCTCAGTGCCAACTTGTAACTAAAGGGCTCCATTACTATAAAAATGGAGAATAGATTTGGAAGACAATTAGAGGTCTCTATTACAAAGCAGAATGCCATCTTTTATTTGGTCGCTTACATTTCTATTTCTGTAAGTTTTATTATAACTATCACTACTCTTTTCTTCATGATAAGCAGGAATACCTTATTTGCTGTCTGAATTTCTTTAATATCATCTATAAATAATGACAGTTTTTTGTCTTTCTTTCTCATTCGTATACACCCCCTCCTACCCTACCTTATTTCACTAGCTACGACCTACCTCTAGACCAAGGTTAAACTGAAAATGTAATAGTGAACACACTTGTCTATGACAAGGAAAACATGCACTAGACTACCCTGTAGTATGTCTGCTGTAGGCTCTTTGTAGATACTGGTTACTGAATTAAGGAAATCCCTTTTATTCTCCATGTGAAGGACAGGAAATCTATAAGCTAGAGTTCTTGAGAACTAAGTGTTTTGGGACCTCCAGCATGAGTTTTTACCCACTCTAAGTCCCCAGGTGATGAACTGAAATCACATGGAGAAAACCAAACAAAACAAAAAACTGTCTAGCTGATCCAAGTCAACTCAGAAGTCAGTGAGAGAGAGTTAAATGACTGCTATTTCAAAGCCACTAAGTTTTGCAGTGATTTCTTAACTTGGAAATCTATTATAAACACACTTCTCATTCACATTACAATTCACTGCATGCAGTCTTGCATCTGCCACCAATACGCCAAAGAATCATCCGCATCCCAGTCCGATGTTCTATCCACTGCGCCACCACCTGGTCAGGTGACACGCCAAAGAATCTGTTCCAGTAAAACTCATAACGTAACAAATCATTGGAAAACCAAACAGGCACCTTCCCATTCTTGCCTCACTGAAATTCCTGCCACATTTAGTTACTGACCACTCCTCCCTCTTTGTAAAACACACACACACACATACTTTCACATAGTTTAAGAACTAGAAAGTTTTAAGACCTGTAGTGGCGCATTGGATAAAGCATTGACCTGGAACACTTGAGGTTGCCGGTTCAAAACCCTGGGCTTGCCTGGTCAAGGCGCATATAGGAGTTGATGCTTCCTGCTGCTTTCCCCTTCCCTCTCTCTCTCTATCTCTCTGTCTCTCTTCTCTAAAATGAACAACAATAACAAAAAGAACTAGAAAGTTTAAAATTGTCATCATCAAAAAGTTTCCCTTCCATTTTTCCCCATCTTTGCCCCCCCAATGGATAAAAACTATCCTTCTTTTCTTAGATACCTTTCTAGAGTTTCTATATATACAAAAAATATATACATTTCTCCTCTTCCCACTTTTTATTTTCCTGAAGTGAGAAGCGGGGAGGCAGAGAGACAGACTCCCATCTGTATGTAGCCCACCGGGATCCACCCAGCACGCCCACCAGGGGGTGATGCTCTGCCCATCTGGGCCATTGCTCTATTGCAACCTGAGCCATTCTAGTGCCTGAGGCAGAGGTCATGGAGCCATCCTCAGCACCCAGGCCAACTTTGCTCCAATGGAGCCTTGGCTGTGGGAGGGGAAGAGAGAGACAGAGAGAAAGTAGAGAGGGGGAAGGGTGGAGAAGCAGATGGGTGCTTCTCCTGTGTGTGCTGACCGGGAATCAAACCCAGGATTTTCACACGCCAGGCCGACGCTCTACTGCTGAGCTAGCCGGTCAGGACCTCTCCTCTTCCTACTTTTTAAACAAAATATACATCTTATACACCCTGTTCTATCTCCCTTGGATTTTTCCTTATTAATATGTCTTGGAGATTTTTATATTAGGGAACTCAACCTTAAAATCATATTTCTGAAAATCAAAAACAAAGCCTTGCACCATATTGCTGGTTCTGGATAAAAATGCTCTTTATCCCACTAAAGGTTTTCTATACAGCCCACTGAAGGGGAAGAAAGTTTAGAATATACAGGACTCCCTTTCCTCTGTAGATTCAGAAATGGTCAAATATCCCATTCTCTTTGAGGTCTGCCCTTATAAGAAAAATAATCAGCAAGTAGCTGGTAAGTGGATTTTTTGCCCTGTAGTGTAAGGGCATGACAATTAGTTCTGACCGTCACGTAGTGACAATGTCAGGACATTAAGCTTTTAATTGCCAGGCACCTATTCCAAAGATACCCATCTCAAATACACACACACGAACAGCTACACAACCTGGCCATGCTGCCCGTGAAGCTTCCCTTTCATAATGCCCTGGGTGACCTCAATGACTGACCGCTTGCCCACTTGCTTTCTCCTTCCCGTGCCTTAATTCCTACTCTTGTTTTAAATTCACCAATAAAAAGTGAACCATCAAAATCCTAGGGTTCTAGGCACGACCCCTGGCTCACGTTCTTTCTTTTTACCCATGACCTCCCTGTCAAAGCTCCCTGACGGCTGTTGCTGAGGTACATCCTGCAACCATAGTAAGAACCACCTCAAGGGCTGGCCCAGCCCCCCACACTGGCTCTGAGAAGGGTACACACCAGCCCAGGTGAGTGTCCAGGCATCACTGCCCATACGCTGTCACACAAAACATACCTTCACCAAATATCTTAGTTTCAAGTGAAAGCTGATTAATGCTTTTATCTGAAGAGAGTTGGAAACAAACAAACAAAAAAATAGAGGAAAGAATGGAAAATGAAACATACAAATCCCCTACATACGTGACAAGTCCAAGAATCTTTTCCTTCGTTGCATATAAGTAATTATATATTCAAGTAACCCTGAAATGAAAAGTTGCCCTGATACACACAACAGGCAGCATTCCACGCTGGTGAGAGAAAGGAAGCACTCATGAATAGTGTTAGAATAATATAGAATTCATGCAGGTAAGAATAGATTCCTACTCTACATCATAACAGTAAAAAATCTCTAATTAAAAGTTAGTTACACAACCCATAAAAACATAGAAATAAAAAAAAATGTACCTAAGATTTTGAGGTCACTAACTCTTTTTAAGCGAACTATAAAATTGAGGAAAAATTGGCAGATTTTATACATAAAAATTTAACTCTCCTATAAGACAAAAGCCATCATAAGCAAAGCTAACCATAGCACTTGATGGAAACATTTATGACAAAGCATGCACATACATGAATACAATTTATATGCAGCTACAAATCAATAAAAAGACTAACAATTCCACAGAATGGGAAAACAATATGAAAAGGCCATTTGCAAAGAAAATTTACAAATTACTAATAAGCATAAAAATATGTTTAATTTTAAATACACACTGGAAAATATTTAAAAGATTTACACTATTTAGTGTAACAATATAAAAAAACAGGTGCTGGCCCTGGCCAGCTAGCTCAGCAGTAGAGCGTTGGCCTGGTGTGTGGAAGCCCAGGGTTCGAATCCCAGCCAGAGCATACAGGAGAAGCACCTATCTGCTTCTCCACCCTTCCCCCTCTACTTTCTCTCTGTCTGTCTTCCCCTCCCGCAACAAAGGCTCCATTGGAGCAAAGTTGGCCTGTGTGCTGAGGATGGCTCCATGGCCTCTGCCTCAGGCACTAGAATAGAATGGCTCCGGTTGCAAAGGAGCAACACCCCAGCTGGGCAGAGCATCGTCCACTGGTGGGCATGCTGGGTGGATCCCAGTCGGGTGCATGCGGGAGTCTGTCTCTCTGCCTCCCCGCTTCTCACTTCAGAAAAATTTTTTAAAAATTAAATAAAAAGAAAGAAAATAGGTGCTGCCTGACCAGGTGGCACAGCACATAGAGTATTGGATTAGGATTCAGAGGACCCAGGTTCAAAACCCCGAGGTTGTGAACTTGAGCCCGGGCTCATCTGGTTTGAGCAAGGCCCACCAGCTTGAGCCCAAGGTCACTGGCTTAAGCAAGGTGTCACTCACTCTGCTGTAACCCCCTGGTCAAGGCACATATGAGAAAGCAATCAAAGAACAATTAAGGTGCCACAATGAGGAATTGATGCTTCTCATCTCTCTCCCTTCCAGTCTGTCTGTCCCTATCTGTCCCTCTCTCTGTCTCTGTTACAAAAAAATAAAAATAAAACAGGTGCTCCTACACCTTGGTGTTGGGACTGAATTGATGTTGCTTTTGGAGAACAATTTAGCAGCATCTACAAGAATTTTAAATGGGTGCTACCCTCACCTGACAGTTTTACACATGCAAGTCCCTCTTACGTGTGTACATCCATACAAAGGTAAAATGTACTCGGCCCTGTTACTAACCTCTCTGGAACTAATCCTTCTCTGGCAAAATGTTTATTTTAATCTTGTATATTTTATTTGGTTGTTAATTTTATCTTTTTTTTTTCTTTATTCATTTTAGAGAGGAGACACAGAGTGAGTGAGAGAGAGAGAGAGAGAGAGAGAAAGGGGGGAGGAGCTAGAAGCATCAACTCCCATATGTGCCTTGACCAGGCCAGTGCAGGGTTTTGAACTGGTGACCTCAGTGTTCCCAGGTCGACGCTTTATCCACTGCGCCACCACAGGTCAGGCTTGGTTGTTAATTTTAAATAAGTTAACATATGGCCTAGAACAGAGTAACTTTCAATAAATGTTATCAATTGTTATTACTATAACCACTACCACTTTATTATGACACCACTGGAATTATAGATTGTTAACAAAAATATCCATCAACAGAGAAATACAAGACATTACACATATATGTACATGCATAAATCTCTAAGACACTGCAAGCAAAATCACATAAAGTTATGAATAGATTATTTCCAGTTACTTAACTCTGTGTGTTTGTGCATAAAGGGAAAGAGAAAGAATGAATGTGTGTTTTATAAAGGTCCGAAGATACCAAGCTGTTATTAATGCCTGAAGTATTTAGAATAAAGGGAACAAGTGAAGAAAAACTTACATTTTTAACCCTGCATCATTCCCTATGGTCTGAATTTTGACCTTTCTAAACAGCCACAAGATGTAATGCCCCCCAAAACTAGTGAAAGTTACCTCATATAAACCTGTAGCAGCTTCAGTCAATGCTAGTGAACTTGCTTATCTGGTTTTTCAGATTAAAAATGATAAAAGATAACATGACTGATATTTTGTACATCATTTAGGATAAGAGATTTACATCGCACATTTTTAATGGGGACATAAGATGAGCTTAAGTTTTTGGAGAACCATCTACTGCTAACAATCACAGCTTAATGAGCCATTTTCAAACAAAATTATCTCATCACATCCTGATTAAGGAATTCTTCATTTGAGAACCCTGTACAACATTTCTATTCTTCTGTTAATAACACACGTAGAAATTACTATTATGCTGACACAACAGAATTCTCTAAAAGGATCTCCTGTTTTAAGGATGGTGGTCATATCCTCCTATCCCTGACATTCCTGTCTGGGGATCTAAGCCCCCTCTTCTCACACCACAAGCACTGCCAGGGGCCTATGCTGGCTGGAGAGCTTCTCACCACAGATGCTGCCTAGTTCGAAACACTATCAAAAGACACAATCATCAGGATACCCATATAACCTAAAGGAGACCAATTTATAGGTAGATCCTTTCCACTGTTCCACTACTGAAAGGAAATATAGCCTTCTGCTTCTAATCCAAGACAAGAAAAACAGCTCAATATGAGCAATCTTTCAAACATCAAAGTAGAAAAAAATATAGGAAAAGAAAATTATACTAACATAATTCTCTGTAAGTGACCTTAAATTCTACCCAAGAAATAAGTGGGTTTTAGTATGACTTTAGTAATTTCACTTGGCATAATATAGTTCTTATAAAACCATTAAAAGAAAAAAAAGTCATTAATAGCTAACATTTACTGGGCGTTTATATTTGCCAAGCTCTGTGCTACACAGTTATAGATGTTATCTCATTGCAACTCAACTTCTTACCATATCTTACAGATGAGGGCTCTGAAGCAAAAGAAAGATAAGTACTTTTCCTCAAATCTAGCTGTTCTCTCTCCCAGGCCCCAGTTCTTAACCATTTAATATGTCACCATTCCACCACTAAGTGTGACTGTTGAGACAGAATCTTATGTGTCATCAGAGTATTATAATAGTCATAATATCCCAAGATGTTATTTATAATTTTTTATTTTGTTAATATTTGCCAATAAGTAAACCCACATACTCATTACTGCTAAAGAAATATTTATAGTTTTAATCTATATTTCATTCATTACCAACTAGAATTGGTACTAAACAGCTCAGCCTTAATTCCACAAAACTCGAGTGTTTTTTGTACTTTAAAATACTTTCTCAATAACTATCTGAATGCATTTATATAAAGCAGTTAACCCATAAGTATAAGAAATAATTAGGAATTTCCAGGGCCAAAAGTGCTTCATAACTGTGAATATGTACAACCTCTAAGATAATCAACATTTTTACAATATAATCTTTAAAAGCCTTTTTTCTAGTCATACCAATACCTAACTTTTGCCACCCATCACACTGTAATTCATACGGCTTACCACAATCTCAACCCCACTGCAAAAGAATTGTAAACTCTCATATATACTGATTTTGGAGTGGAAACAAAACGTTAACACCAGGTTTTAGAGCAAACATACAAGTTACAAATTAAGTAGTAAATTAATCTTCTATTTCTTCGGTTCTTAAAATTAATTTTTATTAAGTGAGAGGTGAGGAGGCAGAGACAGATTCCTGCATGTGCCCCAACTGGGATCCACCGGGCATGCCCCCTAACAGGCAATGCTCTACCTGTTTGGGGCTGCTGCTTTGTTGCTTGGCAACCAAGCTATTTTAGTGCCTAAGAGGAGGCCAGGGAGCCATCCTCAATGTCCCGGGCAACTTTGCTTGAACCAGAACCATTCGAGCCATGGCTGTGGGTGAGGGAGAGAGAGAGAAGGGGTGGAGAAGCAAATGGTCACTTCTCCTGTGTGCCCTTACCAGGAATCAAACCTGGGACTTCCTCACACTGGGTTGATGCTCTACCGCTGAGCAAACTGTCCAACTGTCCAAGGAAAAATTAATTTCTGTTGTGTTTTAATAAAGTTCAGTTAAAGTTTATCTCAATAAAAGAGCTTCTGAACATATTAATTTCACCACAAGTGTATTTTAGTCAATTTACGACTCAATTAAAAATCATTCAGGCAGATTACAATTATTTTTTGTCATGCAGATTTCTCAAAAACTGGATCATATATGTTTTCCACAATCTTGTATTTATTCATAAAATGTTTTATTTTCAAATAAAGAAAAGATTAGAAGTTCTGTTCAATTAACAATACTACTGAAGAAAAATCTTTTAACAGTTTCTAACTGTAATGCTATCAATTTACTTCATGTCATTAAATTCAGCACAACAAAAATCTGACTATGAATGCGGACTAGACTACGGTTATCTGTCTTATGCTCTACATAACTTAAGTGAGTGGGCAGACCAATAATATGGCTATAAAATAACATGATTTAAAATATGCAAAATGTCTTACTATTTTATATAATGTAAATATCAAGCTTTTCATTTTTATTAACTTAAAATGATGGTGTTCATTTTGATTAGAATGATAATGCCAGTTTTTTTCAGTTCTATAAGTACATTGGATATGGCATTAGGAAGAGGTTAGCTCCCTTCACCCTGACATTTCTCTATTGCACTGTTCTCAAAGGGTGTTTAACAACTAAGCTGCTCGAATCAGAACTGCCCAGCAGCTCGCCAAAAATGAAGAGTTTTCAGTGCCACGGCCACTGATACAAACTCCCTAACGTAAGGACTCTGGAGTCCACTCATAAAAGCTGTGGTCTGAAAACCACTGTTGTACTGTCATTACCCTTACTGTAAAACCACAACGTTTTAAGTGGATTTAAGAATAATTTTTAGCCTGACCAGGCGGTGGCGCAGTGGATAGAGCATTGGACTAGGATGTGGAAAGACCCAGGGTCGAGACCCCGAGGTTGCCAGCTTGAGTGTGGGCTCATCTGGTTTGAGCAAGGCTCACCAGCTTGAGCACAAGGTTGCTGGCTCGAGCAAGGGGTCACTTGGTCTACTGTAGCCCCCAGGTCAAGGCACATATGAAAACACAATCAATGAACTAAAGAGCCGCAACAAAGAATTGATGTTTCTTATTTCTCTCCCTTCCTGTCTGTCCCTCTCTCTGACCCTCTCCGTCCCTGCCACACAAAATAAATATTTTTTTAGTTTTCAAATTGTACAAACTGCATTTAAAAATATAGAGGTAATGTACCATCATCAATCAAGAAATAAAGTGTATTTTTATAACAACCTCAATCTTTCATTACATATCATTTCAATAAAGCATTGAGGAACACCATGATAAGAGTACATAACAGCATAGAACAAAATGCTGTAGTTAAGAATTTTTAAAAAAAACCAAAGTGTATTAATTACTCATGGAGTTTTACGTTCTAGCAGCATAAAGCCAATCAATATAAAGGTGAGTTAATAACATGCCTAGAAATTGTATTTGTAAAAAAATTACTACTCTGTAAGCACTCAAAAAGACATTAATCTTCATGTATCAGAGCACAGATATATTCAGGTTAGAAAAAAAACACCCAGTGCCTCATGTCAAAGCCTAACTCCAGTGAACTAGACAAAAGTTCTTCTATTAGCAAAATACCTACAACCAAAATATTTTTTAAAAACACAAATCCTAAAATATCAAAGTATCAGCAGTAAGTGGAACAAATCAATATTCCTTCCCTGGAGTAAATAAACTAAATCTAATGACCTGGAAACATCAAACAAACCCCATTTGAGGGACTTTGTATAAAATACCTGTCCTGTAATGCTGAAAATGTAGTTATGGAACATGAAGACAAACCAAGGACCCACTGTGAACTCAAAGAGATAACTAAATGCAATGCCTGAACCTGGCTGGATTAGATCTGGACCAGAACAATATACATGTTCAGAATAAAGATGAGATCTGAATAAAATCCGTGGTTTAGATAAAGCTATTCTAGCAAGATTAACTTCCCGGTTTTGATCATTGTGCTACGGCTATGTCATAGAATTTCCTTGTTAGAAAATACACAGTAAAGTAATTAGGGGTTAATGGTGTGAACTTCTTGGAAATGATTCATAAGATATTATAAATATATATGAAGAGCAAGTTACAGCACTACTTGCTGTAGCTTTCTAAAATCAATTTTAAAAAGATATATTGTATTATCACATATCAAGCTATAAAGTTATGAAAAATTTTAAACCAGAATTTGAAAAATGTCACCAAATCCAATTGAAAGTTGCTAGTATTAAAATTTCTTCATACACGTTTTTCAAAATCTAAACTCTACAGGATTAAATTCCGGTTCTACGTGATTTAAACCCTGACTCATCTTCTGAAAATTATGGTGATTTCAGGGGCAATCCAAAAGGAGATACAATCACAGGAAACAAGTGCAAGGGACTTTCAAATACTTCCTATTTTTATTTTTTATTTATTAATTTTAGAGAGAGATAAACATCGATTTGTTCCACTTATTTATGCTTTCATTGTTTGATTCTTTTAAGTGCCCTGAACAGGGATTGAACCCACAACCCTGGTAGATCTGTACAATGCTTTCTGAGCTACATGGCCAAAGGACTATTTTCTCTTTTTTAAATCAAAGTACCTTTTGAGCACTTTATTTTCTATACAAAGAACGGGTTACAGTTAGCTGAAATGAAAGATATTGAAGACAAACTAAACCTAAAATTATGCGTACTGTGAGTATATTAATATGTCACTAAATAGTTTGATGCATTTTCATCACACTGTGAATTTCTTGCGTAGTTTTCACAGATACTGCAGTGTGGGGCATAAATGTTTAGTTGAAGACATTGCTCCAATCTCAGTGAGTTTGTACTTTCAGTTCTTTCTTTTTTTATTGAATTTACTGAGGTGACATTGGTTAATAAAATTATGTTTCAGGTGTACTATTCTATAACACATCATCTGTATACTGTATTGTGTGTTCACCACCCCAAGTCAAGTCTCCTTCCATCACCATTTATCCCCCTTTTACTCTCTTCTACCTCCATCTACCACCCTTTCCCTCTGGTAATCACCATACTGTCTGTGTCTGAGGTATTTTCTTTGTTTCTTGCTTAATCCCTTCACCTTTTTTCACCTAGCTCTGAAAACACTTTCCCCTCCCCTCTGACTGCTGTCGGTCTGTTCTCTATCTGTGAGTTTGTTTCTATTTTGTTAGTTTATTTTATTAGATACCACAGGAGTGAAATCCTATGTTACTTGTCTTTCTCTGATTGGCTTATTTCACTAGCATAATGCTCTCCAGGTCCATTCATGCTATGGCAAAAGGTAACATTTCCTTCTTTTTAACAGCTGAGTACTATTTCATTGTGTAAATATACCACAGCTTTCTTATCCACTCATCTACTGATAGGCACTTGGGCTGCTTCTAAATCATGGGTAATATAATAACACCGCAATGAACATAGAGGTTCATATATTTTTTCAAATTAATGTTTTGGGTTTCTTTGGATATATTTCCAGAAGTAGAATTTCTGGGTCATAAGGCAGTATCATTTTTAATTTTTTGACGTAGCTCCATACTGCTTTCCGCAGTGATTGTACCAATCTGCATTCCCACAGTGCATGGGAATACTTTCATTTGTAATTAAAGTTAATCACAATTCCTGCTTCAAGACATTCCATGCCTGACCAGGCGGTAGCACAGTGGATAGAGCGTTGGACTGGGATGCAGAAGACCCAGGTTCGAGACCCCGAGGTCGCCAGCTTGAGCGCAGGCCCATCTGGCTTGAGCAAAAGCTTGCCAGCTTGGACCCAAGGTCGCTGGCTCCAGCAAGGGGTTGCTCAATCTGCTAAAGGTCCGTGGTCAAGGCACATGTGAGAAAGCAATCAATGAACAACTAAGGTGTTATGACGGCAACAAAAAACTAATGATTGATGCTTCTCACCTCTCTCCGTTCCTGTCTGTCTGTCCCTATCTATCCCTCTCTCTGACTCTCTCTCTCTCTGTCCCTGTAAAAAAAAAACACAAGATGAAAATGGATCAAGCCATGTAAGCAGAGAAGTTACAAAGAAGTTACATCAGGATTTGAGAATTAGTAACCTAATACAGATTGCTCATTAAAACATTCAGCTGCAGGGGAAATATTAAAATGTAATGTAATAAAAGAAATAGCACCTTCTGAAAATCAAGTTATCTAAAATAAAATTTTGGAGAACTATTCTGAACTACAAGTCACATGAAATCATTTGAAAAGGAGGTGGTGAGATTTACTTTCTGGGGCGGCAAGATGGCGATGTAGTAGGCAGACATTCCAACTTCCACCTCCCAGAACCAAAGTAAATTACAACGTAATTTTAACAACAATCATTTGGAAAAACCAACTTTGGGTTAAACCAAGAGGAATCTATAACCAGAGATCACCGAAGAAGCCACACTGACACTGGTAGGAAAAGCAGAAACGTGGAGAGGGCTGCCCAGCTCCCATGAGTGAGCAGCGGGTCCAGAGGGACTCGCGTGCTGGTGGATTATAACGGAGAGGGGAGGGTCCTGGGCCCAGGACCGAAGCCCCAGCCTGCCACCTGGGACCCTAGAAGGGACGTACGAACAGTATTTAGCTGCAAAACAAGTCAGGATACTGTTTGTGAGAAAGAGACAGATTTCTCAAACCCAGGATTCTTCTTAAAGGAACTGTGCAGAAAACCTCTCTCACAACCACTCACCTGGGGCTCCAGGGAATGGGGGGCTGAGAGGACTGGAGTAGCAGGAAGAGAGTGTAATCTAGGAGACACAGGGAGAAACACTTTGAGGGACAGCCACCCTAACACCTGGGCTGAGTCACTCCCCAAATCTAAAGTGAATATTTTTCCTAGAACCAGCAATACCAGCAAAGGGAAGCAGGTCACCAGCCAAACCAAAGCTCTCCTGCTGCAGTCAGAGCAAATAATCACTTAGAAGCAAGGATCCCAGTAGGGATATAGTATTGAGTGCTGAGGTATTAGCTACACATCACCCCTACACTGCTGAGTGCTCACCAGAGGGCAGGTGGCAGTGAGACATGGGAGCAGAAGCTGGGAGCCTGCCACAGCTGCAGCCCAAGCTAGTGAACACAGTCCCGCCCATGGGGCTGAGCAGAGACCAGGGAACTGGCCCAGTCTTGGGACCTGGAAACCCAAAAACAGTCCCACCTACAGGGGTGGGGCAGATGCTGGGGGGGCGGCCAGGACTTGCAGACCTGGCACGCATGTGCAGTCACATCCACGGAGGTGAGGTGGTAGCTGCCACAGCAGTGGACCAGAGCCTGCAATCATGCCTGAACTCCCGAGGCGGCAGCAGCAGTGGTGGCGGGTCTGAGGACAGACTGCACCTCGGGAACACAGAGGCCACACCCATTAAACTCCTGTGGCCATACCCTTCTGAGGGCTGAAAAGAAAGAAAAATATAAAATGAAATAAAATAAAAAGGAAGGTTGGATAGAACGACCCCTGAGGCTAAGGGGCAAGCCACATCCAATACCTTACCTAACCCAATTTATAGTACTGAGCCTAACAAGTAGCCACCAATAAGAGATGGCAGAAAGTGGATCTCAGGGAAATCTGAACATTTAAACAAACATCCTCCTGGTGAAAAATAGATCAAAGCTAGCCTAAGTTGATACTACCAAAGGCACATGGGCTCAGCAGAGCCAGCCACAAACAGATAGATAAAGGCCAGTTATAGGGAGCAACACCCACTGGTCTGCGCCAGTTTCTGGCCAAGAAGGTCGGGGGAAAGCACATCCAGAGACCAGATACGAAGAGTTGTTAGTTCAGGACCTAACAACCCTTGTTAGAGTGGCATCTTAAGGAAGGCTCCTCACACCAGTCCCACTTAAGATATAGAAAATGAAAAAGCGGCTCTACTAGTTAGAGACCACAACTCAAACAAGCCTGCAAACCACAAACAGAAACAATGGGAAGACAGAGGAACCTACTCCATATGAATCAACAAGAAAAATCTCCAGAAAAAGATCTGGATGAAGTGAAAATAATGAAATTACCAGATGCAGAGTTTAAAATAATGATTATTAAGATGCTTAAGGATCTCAAAGCTACAATGGATGGATTTAATGAGCATCTAAATAAAGAAACCATCAAAATAATTGTAAGCATCAAAAATGACACTGAAATAATATAAAAGAACCAGACAGAAATGACAAACAGTATCAGACATGAAGACTACAGTTGAATGAATGAAAAGCAGGATGGATGAAGCAGAGGATCGAATCAGCGACTTAGAGGACAAGATAAGCAAAAGAACAGATGCAGGACAGCAAAAAAAAAAAAAAAAAAAAGAGGATCAAAAAGACTGAGGAAATTCTAAGAGAGCTTTGTGACAACATGTAGAGAAACAATATCTGCATAATAGGGGTTCCTAAAGGAGAAAAGAAAGAACAAGGGCTAGAGAACCTGATTGAAGAAATTATACCTAAAAATTTCCATAAATTGATGCAGGAATCATACAGGTTCAAGCAGCAGAAAGAATTCCATTAAAAAAAAACCCAAAGAGACCTACACCAAGACACATCATAATCAAAATACCAAAGCTAAGAGATAAAGAATACTAAAAGCTGCAAAAGAAAAACAGTCAATAATCTACAAAGGAGCCCCCACAAGGATGACATCCAACCTTTTCAACAGAAACACTTGAGGCCAGAAGGAAATGGGAAGAAATATTCAAAGTAATGCAGAAAAAGAACCTACAACCAAGACTTCATTATCCAGCAAGGCTATCATTTAAAATTGAAGGAAAAATAAAAAGCTTCCCCCCCAAAAAACTCAAGGAATTCATCACAACCAAACCAATGCTGCAAGAAATGTTAAGGGCCTGCTGTAGACAGAATAATGGGCGGCAGGGGGGGGGGGGGGAATCTAGTAAAAGAGGAATGTAGATTTAAAGAAAAAAAGGCAATAAACAACTACATATCAATAATAACCTTAAATGTAAATGGATTAAATGCTCCGATTAAAAGACATAGGGTGGTTGAATAAATAAGAAAACAGGACCCATACATATGCTATCTATGGGAGACCCACCTCAAAACAAAAGATACACATAGACTAAAAGTAAAGAGATGGAAAAAAATATTTCATGCAAATAAAAATGAAAAAGAAAGCTGGGGTAGCAATACTTATCTCTGAGAAAATAGACTTTAAAACAAAGACTATAGTAAGGGATAAAGAAGATCACTACATAATGATAAAGGGAGCAATCCAACAGGAAGAGATAACCATTACAAATATCTATGCACCTAATATAGGAGCACCTAAATATATAAAGCAGTCTTTGATGGGGATAAAAGATGAATTCAACAGCAATACAATAATACTAGGGGATTTCAAAACCCCTCTAACATCACTGGATAGATCCTCAGAAAAGAAAATTAACAAAAACCCAGCAACCGTAAAGGACACACTAGATCAACTAGATTTAACAGATATCTTCAGAACCTTTGACCCTAAAGTAGCAGAATATATATTCTTTCAAGTGCTCGTGGTACATTCTCTATGATAAACCACATGTTAGGGCATAAAATGAGCCTCAACAAATTTAAGAAGATTGTAATCATAGCAAACATCTTCTCTCCCCACAATGGCATGAAATTAAAAATCAACTACAATGCAAAAACTGAAAAACACTCAAACACTTGGAAACTAAACAGTATGTTATTAAATAATGAATGGGGCAACAATGAGATCAAGGAAGAAATAAAAAATTTCCTTGAAACAATTGAAAATGAGCATACAACAACTCAAAATTTATGGAACACAGCAAAAGCAGTCCTGAGAGGGAAGTTCATAGCATTACAGGCATACCTTAAGAAGCTAGAAAAAGCTCAAATAAACAACTTAACCCTGCAACTAAAAGAACTAGAAAAAGAACAGCAAGTAAAGCCCAGAGGAAGTAAAAAATAATAATAATAATAAAGATCAGAGTGGAAATAAAGGACATAGAGGCTAATAAAAAAGTATAGAGGATCAATAAAACCAAAAGCTGGTTCTTTGAAAAGGTAAACAGGATAGATAAAAATTTAACCAGACTCACCTAGAAAAAAAGAGGACTCAAATAAATAAAATTAGAAATGAGTAGAAACGTAACAACTGACAGTAGAAATACAAAGAATTGTAAGAAAATACTATGACGAACTGTATGCAAAAAAATTAGACAACCTAGGTGAAATGGACAAATTCCTTGAAAAATATAATATCTCAAATATCAATCTGGAAGAATCATAAAACCTAAATAGACCGATTACAACAAATAAGATCAAAACAGTTATCAAAACACTCCCAACAAAAAAAAGCCCTGGGCCAAATGGTTTCACAGGTGAATTCTATAAAACATTCAAAGAAGAACTAACTCCTATCATTCTGAAGCTATTTCAAAAAATTCAAAGGAAGGGAAGACTTCCAAGCTCCTTTTATAAGGGGAGCATATATCTGATTCCAAAACCAGGCAAAGACAACACAAAGAAAAAACACTATAGGCCAATATCCTTGATGAATTTAGATCAGTGATTCTTAACCTGGGTTCTATCAAACCCTAGGGATTCAATGAGTCGGTCTCAGGGGTTTGGAGAAGCATCTGCCACGGAGGCCAGAATAAAGTAATACTGTAATTTGTTGTGAGTTCATGCACTTTGTTGGTTTTGTTCTTTGAGCAAGGTGATGTTCATGCACGGCTCATTTTGTGCACCAGTAAAAAAACATATACTTATGTCTAGAATTTGGAAAAATATCATATTTTATTTATCACTAAAGAAGGGTTTGGTGAATGCGCATATGAAACTGGTGGGTTCGGTACCTCAAAAAAGGTTAAGAACCACCGATTTAGATGCTAAAATCCTCAACAAAATATTAGCAAACCATATCTAGCAATACATGAAAAGAATCATACACCATGATCAAATGGGATTTATTCTGGGGAGGCAAAGCTGGTACAATATTTGCAAATCAATCAATGTGATTCATCACATAAACAAAAGGAAGGGAAAAAACCACATGATAATATCAACAGATGCAGTAAAAGCATTTGATAAAATCCAGCACCCATTTATGATAAAAACTCTCAGCAGAGGCCTGACCTGTGGTGGTGCAGTGGATAAAGCATCAACCTGGGAACACTGAGGTCGCCAGTTCAAAACCCTGCACTGGTCTGGTCAAGGCACACATGGGAGTTGATGCTTCCAGCTCCTCCCCCCTTTCTCTCTCTCTCTCTCTCTCTTTCTCTCTCTCTCTCTCTCTCTCTCTGTGTCTCCTCTCTAAAATGAATAAAATTAAAAAAAATTTTATAAAAAAAAAAACTCTCAGCAGAGTGGGAATACAGGGAACATACCTCAACATAATAAAGGCCATCTATGACAGACCCACAGCCAACATCATACTCAATGGAAAAAAGTTAAAAGCAATCCCGTTAAGATTAGGAACAAGGCAGGGGTGCCCCCCTTTCACCACTCTTATTCAACATAGTTCTGAAAATCCTAGCCACAGCAATCAGACAAAAGGAAAATAAAGAAGGCATCCCAAATTGGAAAAGAAAAAGTAAAACTATCATTGTTTGCTGATGATATGATACTGTACATAGAAAATGCTAAAGTCACAGTCAAAAAACTACTAAACCTAATAAATGAATTCAACAAATGGCAGAATATAAAATTAATACTCAGAAATCAAAGGCATTTTTATACACCAACAATGATCTGTCTGAAAGAGAAATTAAGAAAACAATCCCCTTCACTATTGCAATATAAAAAAAATAATAATAAAGTACCTAGGAGTAAATTTATCCAAGGAGTTTAAAGACTTATACTTGAAAAATTATAAAACATTGATAAAAGAAATCAAGAAAGATACAAACAAGTGGAAGCATATACCGTGTTCATGGTTAGGAAGAATAAACATCGTTAAAATGTCTATATTACCCAAAGCAATTTATAAATTCAATGCAATTTCTATTAAAACACCAATGACATACTTCAAATATACAGAACAAATATTCCAAAAATTCAAATGGAACCAAAAAAGGAACACAAATAGTCTCAGTAAGCATGAAGAAGAAGAAGAAAGTGGATAGTATCCCACCTCCTGATATCAAGTTATACTACAAGGCCATTGTACTCAAAACAACCTGATAGTGGCATAAGAACAGGCATAGAGATCAATGGAACAAAACAGAGAACCCAGAAATAAACCTGCACATTTATAGACAATTGATATTTGACAAAGGAGGTAAGAGCATACAATGGAGTTAAAACAGTCTCTTTAACAAATGGTGTTGGGAAAATTGAACAGCTACCTGCAGAAAAATGAAACTAGATCACCAACTTACACCATTCACAACAATAAACTCAAAATGGATAAAAGACTTAAATATAAGTTGTGAAACCATAAGCATCTTAGAAGAAAACATAGGCAATAAGCTCACCAACATCTCTCGCAGCAATATATTTGCTGATTTATCTCCACAGGCAAATGAAATAAAAGACAAGATAAACAAATGGGACTATATCAAACTAAGATGCTTTTGCACAGCTAAAGACAATATGAACAGAATAAAAAGAGAAACCACACAATGGGAGAACATATTCGACAACACATTTCATAAAGGGTTAATAACCAATATTTATAAAGAACCTGTAAAACTCAACACCAGAAAGATAAACAATCTAATCAAAGAATGGGGAAAAGAAATGAATAGATACTCTTCCAAAGAGGATATATAGATGGCCAATAGGCATATGAAATAATGTTCAACATCACTAATCATTAGAGAAACGCAAATTAAAACTACAATGAGATATCACCTCACACCAGTCAGAATGGCGCTCATCAGCAAAACAACACAGAGTAAGTGCTGGCGAGGATGTGGAGAAAAGGGAACCCTGCATTGCTGGTGGGAATGCAGACTGGTGCAGCCACTGTGGAAAACAGTATAGAGATTCCTCAAAAAAATTATAAATGGAACTGCCTTTTAACCCAGCCATCCCACTTTTAGGAATATATCCCAAAACACTACATCAATGATTCAAAAGTAAAAACGTATCCCCATGTTTATGGCAGCATTGTTTACAATAGCTAAAATATTAAGGTGAACAGATTTTAAAATTGGTAAAGCGGGTTTCGATTAAGAATTTGGTCTATATGGAGCAAAAACGAATTTCATAGAATGCAAAAATAGAATTGTAATATATTTTCTTAAATTTCAACATAAGTACAATTTACAAATATACATTAAAAATTATGTATAGTATTATTTTATTCTTTTGCATATTTCTCATTTGAGTGAATTTATTTTAGTAGATTGTTGTCTTTGTTTAAAAGGTCATGAAAATTTTCACAAGAATTTGTTAAATTATATTTCACACATAAAATGGCTTTCAAAGTCTCAACACTTGTGATTTTTCTGATGTCCACACTTCATTTACCGTAGAAAAAACATGTTCAGTCGCAGTATTAGTTCCTGGTAAAGACAGCGAGTATTCCACAATTTTTAGTGCATTATTGTATGGAACATGGTTTGTTTCAAAATAATAAAATATTTCTAACCATTCATTTGTTCTTTATTGTGATTTTTGTTGCTGCCCAAGATTTAACCTTTTCCCTATCAATATGTTTTTTTACTAATGATACCTCATTAAAAAGACCATTTTTGGAAATATTACTATATGGAAAATTTTGAGTGAGTCAGAGGGATCAGGTTACATGGTCCCCAAACCGATGCCCGAACTGCACGAGCATGAGGGAGCAGGCAGGGCAGCGCCACTGGCACGCTCAGGGGCCATGCTCCTTGCATCTGTGCGCCTCGCGGAGCCCGGAACCGCACGCCAGGGTCCAGGACGCCAGCCTACGGGTAGTTAGGGGACTTGACAAAGCCGCCCCAGCGGTATGTCCCGCCCGAAGTTCTTTGTTTCGGGGCCCGCACAGGGCAGCCAGCTCATGCAGCAGTGCAGGCGCTTCCAGATGGAGGCGGGGTCTCCCTGCCAAACACTGTATATTCCCTCCCCATTTTCCCGCCGTTCCCTAGCTTTTCATGCATTCTTTCCAAAAATCGGGACTTTTTTAAAACACCATGGGGCGTGGGACAAATTGTTAAAAATCGGGACTGTCCCACCAAAAGTGGGACGTCTGGTCACCTTATAAAATATGGAAACAGCCCAAGTGTCCATCATTGGACAAGTGGATTAAAAAGCTGTGGTACATATACACAATAGAATACTATGGGCCCATGAAATAGAAGGAAATCTTACCTTTAGTGACAACATGAATGGATCTGGAAACTATTATGTGAAGTGAAATAAGCCAGGCAGAGAAAGAAAAATATATGACCTCACTCATTTGAGGAATCTAATGAACAATATGAACTCAGGAACTGAATAGAGGCAGAGGAGGGATCAACGGGTCCAGAGGGAAAGCGGACAGTGGAAAAGGGGATGAGAGGATGGGATCAGAGAAGGGAAAGAGATTGGTGAAATTATATACACATAACACAGAGTTATAGAGAGCAGAAAAGCTAATCCTGGAGGGAAAGTGGGAGGGTGTAGGGGAAGGGGGTCAAAGGGGATGTTGTGGGGAACACAGGGAAGGGGGGATGCATTTGGGGGGACACTAGAATCTATGTAAACACAATAAATTAAAATAAAAAAAGAAATGGAGGTGGTGACAAAATTTTACATGTTGATGTAAATGCAAAGAATATAGAACATTTAAAGCCAAACTTATGCCTATTTACTACAGCAGACAAAAGTTTCTTTCCTTTTAAAGTCATATATTTAGTATTCTCTCTCAACTGGGCTAGTAAAGCAGCATACTTTAACATAGGAGGAAATTATTTAAATGACCTACTTAAGAATTAAAACTATAAAAGTATATCTTTCAGTGTATCTTTTTATTGCACACATAGATAGGAGCTTTATTGTAAGACTTTTGCTATTCTGTAGAGTTCAGATAAAATAGGTCTGTTTTAGACCATAGCCCCAAACTTCTACTTACCTCAGTACCACAAAAAGACTTACATAATATGACTTTAATTAGGTGAGTTCATGGTATAGAACAGCCTTTCTCAGTCAGGGACCCGAGTATAACATTACGATTAGGTCTCTAACGCCATTATTTTTTAATAAGTGAGGCCAAGTATATATGTTGTTTCTTTTTTCTTTGACAGAGACAGAGAGAGTCAGAGAGAGGGAGAGATTGGGGCAGACAGCAGGAAGAGAGAGATATGAAAAGCATCAATTCTTCCTTGTGGCACCTTGGTTGTTGACTGACTGCTTTCTCATATGTGCCTTGATGGGGGCGCTACAGCAGAACGAGTGACCCCTTGCTCAGGTCTGCAACCTTGGGCTCAAGCCAGCTACCTTTGGACTCAAGCCAGCAACCATGGGGTCATCTATGATCCCATGCTCAAGCCAGCGACCTCGGGGTCTTGAACCCTGGTCCTTGCATCCCAGTCAAACACTCTATCCACTGTGCCACCACCTGGTCAGGCTGTATGTTGTTTCTAATCCCTTAAAATACCTTAAGAGTTGAAAAGGTGGGAGTGACGTCAGAGAAATGGTGACGTGAGGAGCACTCCGGATACTTCTCCCAAAAAATTCAATAAGTTCTACAACCAGAGACAGAAAAATCGATCCCTGGAGCATCTGTGGGTCCTACACACTGAACAAAAAGGTATGAAGTGTTGAAAAACTGGCTAAATTTATAAGCAACCCTGAAATAAATAAGACGGAGAACGGAACACTCCTCCTCCCTCACTAACTTGAGCAAGGGCTGCTTTCACTTGGAACTGAGAGAGCGAGCTTTGGGCATGAAAGGAGACGGGCTGCGGCACAGACGTGCAAGCTGAGGAAAGAGTGGGCCCACTGCAGCTCAGCCCATGCGAGTGAACGCCGGTCTGGCAGAGGCGGGCAAGCGGCAGCCTCCATTACCCCGATAGCCTGAACAGCAGTGGGTGAAAAGTTCCTCTTAGGAACCCTGGAGTGGGCGCCCATGTTCCCGGACAGAGGAGCAGGGTCAGAGACCTTTGAGTGGGCTGCAACACAGACGTGCAAGCCAGAAAAGAGTGTGACCACCACGGCTCAGCCCGCGTGAGCTAATGCCAGCGCCGGTCCTGGATCAGGCAGGCAAGCGGCAGCCTGAATTACCCCGATATCCTAGTCGGTGAGCAGGGGCAGGGTGCAAGAGATTCCCCTTAGGGCCCCAGGCGTGGGCACCTGAATTCCCAGAGAGGCAGGGTCAGAGATTCCTGCGTGGGCTGCAAGCAGAGGAACGGTGTGATCCCTGCTCCACCAACAACAGCGTGGAGAGAGCACAAAACGAACTTCCCTATGCCAGGTCTTCTCCAGGCGAACGTGGCGCCCTCGCCAGCCATTCAGGCTAGCACTGGGGGAGGGGCGTGCAGGCAGCTTGCAAACAGTCTCTGTAGCAAATTTGTGAATCCAATCACTCAAGTTAGCTTAACTCATAGTAGGCTCACCGCCCAACTAGTTTACGCGGCTCTGGTTGACAAGGTGTCTCTCAGCTCAGCGATCTAAGATAAGACGTGCTATTTTTTAGTGGTTCTTGCTTTGTACGGAGGGGCAGGAGCAACTTCCAGTCAGCTGATAAAGGGCAAAAATCTGCCTATGCTGGTGGCTCTGATTAGCAGGGCTTTCATACTCAGGGCTCTGCACTAAAGAGGGACTTGGCAGCTTTTAAGGCCTCCTGTTCTGCAGGTAGCAACTAGGGCATCTTCTTAGCCAAGACAGGATACAAAGTGCAAAAAGCCTGGGGAAAGTGGTCCCACAGAGTGCTGAGACATACTGGATATGCCTGGAGGCTCATAGACATCTTGAGAGTAATTGGCTCCCAGACCTGCCTGATTACGCTGACTGCTGACTGAGCTTTACCCAGAGCTCTGCGCTGAGTGGGGATAGAGTGGGGATTTGACAGCTCTTTGAGCCTCTTACTCTCCAGGCAGTGGCAGCGGCAACCTCATAACTGGATCACCAGGCTGCTAATTCAGGAAGGAGAGAGGGTCCAAGCAAACGGACTCTCCCATTGTTGGAGCTTGCAAATGCTAACAAGACCTGACTACCAATGAGACTGAGGCCTAGTATATGACATCACCATAGCGACACATCAACTGCAAATCTCTATCTAAGCTGCCACAGGGGCAGAGCCTGGGGTACAGTGCCACCGACCAGGAAGAGGGAGAGGAAGGAAAAAGGAGAAAGGATTTTTCTTTTCAATATCAAGAAAAATCCACAAACTTTATAACTTTTTCCACTTTATTTCTTTCATTTTCTTATCTTTATATATTTCTCTTCGACCTTGGTCCTTTTATCCTTTGCTCGTCTTACTCTTTTCTCTTCATCTTGAACTACATTACCCATAAGTGTTACATTTCTCATTATTTTTCCTTTCTTTTTTCTTTCTTCTTTCTCTCTATGAGGGTTACACTCCAAAACCCTTAACTCTTTTTTTTTCTCCTTTTTCATTTCTCTCCCTCTCTCTTATTTTCTTCTTTTCTCTTTTACTTTTCCTCTCATTCGATCCTCACTCACAAACAAGCTATTTTATTTTGGATTCAAATTTTTTGTGACATTTTGTGTGCTTTTTACTTTGCTTTTTAATTCATTAGCATTCCCCCCAACCCTGGCTCTCCATTCTATGTAGTTTTTGATCCACTTAAAACAAGTGGGGTTTTGGCGCAGTGGATAAAGCGTCGACCTGGGAACACTGAGGTCGCCAGTTCAAAACCCTGCACTGGTCTGGTCAAGGCACATATGGGAGTTGATGCTTCTAGCTCCTCCCCCCTTTCTCTCTCTCTCTTTCTCTCCTCTCTAAAATGAATAAAAAAAAAACAAGTGGGTTTTTTTTGCTGTTTTTTTTTGTTTTTTTTCTTTTTCTTGTTTCCTTCTTATCCCTTTCACTATATCTCTCCTTCAATCATCATTTAGAAGCAAATGATATTATTCTTGATCCAAATTTTTTACTTTTTTTGCCACTTTATCACTTCTCCCCAACTCAGGCCCCCGTTATAGGTAGTTTTGTTTCACTTAGCACAATATAATTCTCAGTTTTGCACGGCATTTTCTCAAAGAGGGAAAGAGAGGAAAAAAGGGAAAAAATAATTTTTGTTTAATTTTTAATGTTTTATTGATTGTCTTTTTTGTCTTTTATGTTTTACTTTTTTTATTAATTCACATTAGTGTTAACAAAATCACCCTCAGATGCCATTAAGAAAAAGGAAATCGAATATCATGGATACAAAAGGTAGAGAGGTAGCACAGATAGATGAGGAAAAATCTATAGAAAAAAATTTAATAGATTGGAAACCTTGGAGTTAAATGACAGAGAATTTAAAGTAGAAATACTAAAAATACTCAGAGATATAAATATACTAGAAAACACAGAAAGGCAATTTAGGGAGCTCAGAAAACAACTCAACGAACACAAAGAATATATTACCAAGAAAATTAAAACTATAAAAACAAATCAAACAGACATGAAAAACTCAATTCAAGAACTGAAAAACGAGGTAACAAGCTTAGCTAACAGAACAGGCTAGACAGAAGAGAGGATTAGTAACATAGAAGACAGGCAACTTGAGGCACAACAGAGAGAAGAGAGAGACTCAAGAATTTAAAAAAATGAGACAGCCCTACAGGAATTGTCTGACTCCACCAAAAAGAGTAAACTAAGAATAATAGGTATATCAGAAAGAGAAGAGAGAGAAAATGGAATGGAGAACATAGTCAAATAAATAATAGACAAGAACTTCCCAAGCCTGTGGAAAGAACTAAAGCCTCAAATTCAAGAAGCAAATAGAACACTGAGTTATCTTAACCCCAACAAATCTACTCCAAGGCACATCATAATGAAAGTGGCACAAACCAACGACGAAGAAAAAATTCTCAAGGCAGCCAGGGAAAAGAAGAATACAACATATAAAGGAAGGCCTATTATACTATCATCGGATTTCTCAGCAGAAACTCTACAAGCTAGAAGAGTGGACCCCAATATTTAAAGTTCTGAAAGAGAGGAACTTCCAACCAAGTATACTATACCCATCAAAGCTATCCTTCAAATACAAAGGAGAAATAAAAACATTCATAGATACAGAAAAGATGAGGGAATTTATCATCAGAAAACCCTCACTTCAGGATATACTAAAGGGAGTTTTCCAACTAGATACAAAGAATAAAACAAAACAAGTAAAAGCTCCACCAGGAACACACACACACAAAAATACAAATTTAAGCTGTGACAACAAAAACAATTAAGGGGAGAGGACGAAAATTAACAGTAGAAAAGGACGATGCAGTGGAGAAGCACTCATAAGATAGTGCACTACAATGAACATGGTAGGTACCCTTTTCATTACTTAATGGTAACCACCCCTTAAAATACCACCACAGAAGCACATGACTTGAAAAAGGAAGTAAAAGAGGAAAGAAGTATGGATTACAACCAAACAAAAACAAATGACAGAAAAACAAAAGAGAAGTATCAAACAAGATACAAAACTAACAAAAAGCAATATATAAAATGGCAATAGGAACCCTTGAAGTGTCAATAATTACACTAAATGGAATGAACTCAACATAAAAAGACACAGAGTAGTAGACTGGATTAAAAAAGGAAATCCAATTATATGCTGCCTACAAGAAACACATCTAAGCTACAAGGATAAAAACAAATTCAAAGTGAAAGGTTGGAAAACGATTTTCAAAGCAACTAATATTCAAAGAAAAGCAGGTGTAGCCATACTCATATCTAACAATGCTGACTATAAGACAGCAAAGGTAATCAGAGACGAAAATGGTCATTTCATAATGATAAAGGGGATATTGAATCAAGAAGACATAACACTTCTTAATATATATGCACCAAACCAAGGATCAACAAAATATATAAGACAGCTACTGACTGACCTAAAAACTGACAAAAATACAATAACACTTGAAGACCTCAATACACCGCTGACAACTCTAGATCATTCATCCAAACAGAAAATCAATAAAGAAATATTGGCCTTAAATGAAACACTAGAGCAATTGGATATGATAGACATCTACAGGACATTTCATCCCAAAGTGACAGGGTACACATTTTTCTCTAGTGTACATGGAACATTCTCAAGAATTGATCATATGTTGGGCCACAAAAACAACATCAGCAAATTCAGAAAAATCGAAATTGTACCAAGCATATTTTCTGATCATAAAGCCTTGAAACTAGAATTCAACTGCAAAAAGGAGGTAAACAAACCCACAAAAGTGTGGAAACTAAACAACATACTTTTAAAAAATGAGTGGGTCAAAGAAGAAATAAGCACAGAGATCAAAAGATACAGACAAATGAAAATGACAATACGACATATCAGAATCTCTGGGTCACAGCAAAAGCAGTAATAAAAGGGAAGTTTATATCACTTCAGGCCTATATGAACAAACAAGAGAGAGCCCAAGTAAACCACTTAATTTCACACCTTAAGGAACTAGAAAAAGAACAAAGACAACCCAAAACCAGCCAAAGAAAGAAAATAATAAAAATCAGAGCAGAAATAAATGAAATAGAGAACAGAAAAACTATAGAAAAAAATTAATAAAACATGAAGCTGGTTCTTTGAAAAGATCGAAAAAATTGACAAACCCTTGGCAAGACTCACCAAGGAGCCTGACATGTGGTGGCGCAGTGGATAAAGCGTCAACCTGGGAACACTGAGGTTGCCAGTTCAAAACCCTGCACTGGTCTGGTCAAGGCACATATGGGAGTTGAGCTTCCAGCTCCTCCCCCCTTTCTCTCTCTCTCACTCTCTCTCTCACTCTGTGTCTCCTCTCTAAAATGAATAAAATAAAAATTAAAAAAATATTAAGACTCACCAAGGAAAAAAGAGAAAGGACTCATATAAACAAAATCCAGAATGAAAGAGGAGAAATCACCACAGATATCAGATATACAAAGAATTATTGTAGAATACTATGAAAAACTATATGCCACCAAATTGAACAATCTAGAAGAAATGGATAAATTCCTAGAACAATACAACCTTCCTAGACTGAGTTGTGAAGAAGCAGAAAGCTTCAACAGACCAATAAGCAGAGAGGAAATAGAAAAAACTATTAAAAACCTCCCCCAAAATAAAAGTCCAGGCCCAGACAGCTATACTAGTGAATTCTATCAAACATTCAAAGAGTTGGTTCCTATTCTACTCAAAATCTTCCAAAAAATTGAAGAAGAAACAATACTTCCAAACACATTTTATGAGGCCAACATAACCCTCATACCAAAACCTGGCAAGGATGGCACAAAGAAAGAAAACTACAGACCAATACCTTTAATGAAGACAGATGCTAAAATACTAAACAAAATACTAGCAAATCGAATACAGCAACATATTAAAAAAATAATACACCATGATCAAGTGGGATTCATCCCAGAATCTCAAGGATGGTTCAACATACATAAAACGGTTAACGTAATACACCATATCAACAAAACAAAGAAAAAACACATAATCTTATCAATCGATGCAGAAAAGGCATTCAATAAAATACAACATAATTTTATGTTTAAACACTCAACAAAATGGGTGTAGAAGGAAAATATCTCAACATAATAAAGGTCATTTATGATAAACCATCAGCTAACATCATATTAAATGGCATAAAACTGAGGACTTTCCCCCTTAAATGAGTAACAAGACAGGGATGTCCACTCTCTCCACTCTTATTTAATGTGGTGCTAGAAGTTCTAGCCAGTGCAATCAGAAAAGACAAAGAAATAAAAGGCATCCATATTGGAAAAGAAGAAGTAAAGGTTTCACTTTTTGCAAATGATATGATCCTATACATCAAAAATCCCAAAGTCTCCACAGAAAGATTACTAGAAACAATAAACCAATATAGTAAGGTTGCAGGATACAAAATTAATATACAAAAGTCCATAGCATTTCTATACGCCAACAACAAAACATTAGTAAATGAACTCAAAAAAATAATCCCCTTCACGGTTGCAACAAAAAAACCCAAAATACCTAGGAATAAACATAACAAAGAATGTAAAGGACCTAGTATAATGAAAACTACAAAGCATTGTTAAGTGAAATCGAAAATGATACATCATGAAAAGGAAAAATATTCCTTGTTCTTGGATAGGAAGAATAAATATAATCAAAATGACCATATTACCCAAAGAAATATCCAAGTCTAATGCAATTCCCATCAAAATTCCAATGACATTTTTTAAAGAAATGGAACAAAAAATCATCAAATTTATATGGAACTATAAAAAACCCTGAATAGCCAAAGCAATCCAAAGGAAAAAGAATGAAGCTGGGGGCATTACAATACCTGACTTCAAGTTATATTATAGAGCCACAACAATCAAAACAGCATGGTATTGGCAGAAAAATAGACACTCAGACCAGTGGAACAGAACAGAAAGTCCAGAAATAAAACCACATATATATGGTCAAATAATTTTTGATAAAGGAGCCAACAACACACAATGGAGAAAAGAAAGCCTCTTCAACAATGGTGCTAGAAAAACTGGAAAGCCACATGCAAAAGAATGAAACTCGATTACAGTTTGTCTCCTTGTACTAAAATTAATTCAAAATGGATCAAAGACCTAAATATAAGACCTGAAACAATAAATTACATAGAAGAAAACATAGGTACTAAACTCATGAACCTTGGTTATAAAGAGCACTTTATGAATTTGACTCCAAAGGCAAGGGAAGTGAAGGCAAAGATAAATGAATGGGGCTACATCAGACTAAGAAGTTTTTGCACAGCAAGAGAAACTGACAACAAAATAAACAGACAACCAACTAAATGGGAGATGATATTTTCAAACAACTCAGATAAGGGCCTAATATCCAAAATATACAAAGAACTCATAAAACTCAACAACAAACAAACAATCCAATAAAAAAATGGGAAGAGGACATGAACAGACACTTCTCCCAGGAAGAAATACAAATGGCCAACAGATATATGAAAAGATGCTCACCTTCACTAGCTATTAGAGAAATGCAAATCAAAACTACAATGAGATACCACCTCACGCCTGTTAGATTAGCTATTATCAACAAGACAGGTAATAACAAGTGTTGGAGAGGCTGTGGAGAAAAAGGAACCCTCATCCACTGTTGGTGGGAATGTAACGTAGTACAACCATTATGGAAGAAAATATGGTGGTTCCTCAAAAAACTAAAAATAGAACTACCATATGACCCAGCAATCCCTCTACTGGGTATATACCCCCAAAACTCAAAAACATTGGTACGTAACGACACATGCAGTCCCATGCTCATTGCAGCATTGTTCACAGTGGCCAAGACATGGAAACAACCCAAAAGCCCTTCAATAGATGACTGGATAAAGAAGATATATACCATGGAATACTATTCAGCCATAAGAAATGATGACATTGGATCATTTACAACAAAATGGATGGATCTTGTTAACATTATACAGAGTGAAATAAGTAAATCAGGAAAAACGAAGAACTGCATGACTCCATACATAGGTAGGACATAAAAAAAGAGACTAAGAGACATGGACATGAGTGTGGTGGTTACCGGGGATGGGGAGTGGGGGGGTTGGGGAGGGGGAGAGAGGGGCACAAAGTAAACCAGATAGAAGGTGACAGAGGACAATTTGACTTTGGGTGATGGGTATGCAACATAACTGAATGACAAGATAACCTGGAGATGTTTTCTTTGAACATATGTACCCTGATTTATTAATGTCACCCCATTAAAATTAATAAAATAAAATTTTAAAAAAAGAGTTGAACAGGTTGTTCTTGAATGGTTAATTGAAATAAAAATAAATTTGCTTTGTAGTATGCATAAGTAATTTCCATGGCCTAGACATATTTTCAAAGAATATTTTCCAATTGTGACATCCATATCTAAAGTCTCACAACAGTAAATTATAGCCATGCTTCCAAAAATTGTTATTAGTCAAAATGCTCCTTTATAACTTGAAAAAATAGATCTTGGGTTCAAGAAACGCCAATACATTATTGATAAGTTATTATAACTCTGTATTTACTCATCACATAAATTATCACTAGCAGGCGTATAATGTTAAATCACAAAACTAATTTCTAAATATTAATTTTAAAAAGTTTTGAGTATATGCTGCAAAAAATTTAGTAAAAGAAAAATAGAAAAAAAACTAACAAAAGGTTCTTTTTGCAGGTAATACACCAATGATTTTCTTAATGATCATAACCTACCCAGGAATTGATAAATACTTGCATGGTTCTTATAGAAAATGGACCTGGCTCAATGCAAAGACAATACTAGCAAATGCCATGTGTGTCAAGTTATATTTGACGAAATAAAACAATCTGTAATATTTCATGAAGTTGTTTATTCTTGTTATTAAAACTTGGACTCAAGTAATCCTGGTTATTCTGGACAAAGCACCTTGTTTGTGGAGGTCATTTAATCTTCTTTCTCGACAATCACCTCTCCGTGAAGCACCTTTCTTCTTTGACGTAACATGTGAAAATAGAGTTGTGGAAACACTTCATGGAAAAAGAAAACAAAGAAAGATAAGCTATCATTGGAAATTACTTACACTTGAAAGCTCTTACCGGTGGCAAAGTTTGAGAGCGAGCCCATCATATTGCACTGCTACAACCCGGCACTCATAGAGCTCAGGGAAAGGGCACACATGGGGGGGCACATACCATCTGCCTAAATATTTTAGTGCCGTAAGCTGTGGGTTTGCTAAGAGGCCCACAGCTTATGGCATTAAAATATCTTGATAAATATACCTTCGTAATGTCCTGGAAGGCCATGTTTGAATTTAGAATCCTGTAACAATTTGGAATACTGTGCCAGATCACCCCAGCAAAGTTGCCCTCCTCGTTGCCTTCTCTCCCCTCTATTATTGGTGGTCCTGACCCACAAGGGGTCTTGTGACTCTATGTGTGGATATGCAAGCCCACACAACCCATACGCCTCACAAATGGCTGCCCTAGCTACCCTTTTGATTTCAGGGCTGTGTACACTGCTAACCTGGCTAACCCTCAGGAGAACAGCCTGGGGGAGAGGCCTATGCAGTCCCTGATGTACGCTCAGTGCCACTGAGGGTAGCAAATTCCATGTCACTGGTTCCCAGAGTGTGTACCAGGTGGCAGGGGACCTGTGTGGAGAACCAGAACAGGGCCTAGAGCAGAAGCCCCTCTTGGCTGGATATAAGGGTAGTCTGTTATAGACAAACACAGAAATCTGCATGTATTAGACCAGTTAGACAAATAATCATCTACCCTACCAAATTTTGGAGAATTACTCTAAGTCAACTTGAATCAATACTTTAAATTACAGTATAAATATTAGCGGATGAACAAATTCACATCAACTATAAATACAAATGTGAAAATGATAAATAGAATAACCAAATCAATGAATTTAATGACAGAACAAGCTTTAAATATCTTGCTTATGCAACTTTAGATAACTATTTTTAAAACAGTTCAAATGGAGAAAAATACACAATAGCGTATACTTTTAACTTAAATTTTAGGTACTGCTCATCTTGATAAACATAACTATTATATTACACTTATGGGCCTAAATATATTCAGGTAATATATACTTGAAACAAACTGATGATTGTAAATGCTTCTCTAACACTCTGAGTAGTTTAATAAAAGTATAGGTTTGAATTCAAATCCTGGCCTTATTTACTAGCTGAGGAACCTCTCTAATCCATTAAGTCCTGATGATAAATAAGAACTAAAAGTACATCTTTTGAGTATTAAAATAAATTTTGAGAAAGTACCTTTGATACTTTTAATTAGAAAAGAATGTAGTAAGCAAAGCAAAATTAGTTATTACTACTAATATTAATAATCAAGGGGGAAACAGCCTCCTGGCTGATATCTCCCAGTAAGTGGGCCTGCAGGTAAATGTCAGCATGATGAACTCAGAGGCTGCTACTGGCATAGGATGAGTCCAAATCTCCTAGGACGTGGAAAAACATAGTCAAAAATAACTAGTTTTGCTTGTTTCAAACCATGATTTGTTGGATTGTGGGTTTTTGTGCAGATGTCTCAGTGGTCATGAGGAAGAGAATCCCATGCCTAAACTTGCAACTATGATATTAGATGCTGAAACAAGGACCAGCTCTGCTGGAGGGTGCTGCCATTCATTGGGTGTTGGGAAAAGCAGGCGGTATAAACAAGTATTGTAGGTTTATCACTCCTTAGCCCTCCTGAACTGACTGGTGGAAATCTAATGATAGGCTGAAATGGACCAAGGGGAGGGGAATAAAAACACTACCTGACCAAGTTAATCTTGATTTTGAAAAGCTAAGAAATTAGAGGCTTTCAGGTGCTGATCAAATTTTATGCTCATCTCCTTTAGGTTAAATATTTTATATTGTGCCAATGTAGATTTAGATTCCATAAACTTTTTTTTTTCTTTTTAAGTGAGAGGAGGGGAGATAGAGAGACAGACTTCTGCATGCACCCCAACTGGAATCCATCAGGCAACCCCCATCTGAGGCCAATGTTCAAATCAACCGAGCTATCCTCAGCGCCTGAAGTTGAGGCTCAGACTGAGATATCGTCAGCACCTGGGGTCACACTTGAACCAACTGAAGCACTGGCTGTGAGAGTGAAGAGAGGAGGGGGAGAGGAAAGAGAAGAGAAGCAGATGGTTGCTTCTCATGTGTGCCCTGAGCAGGGATTGAACCTGGGACATCCACATGCTCTATCCACTGAGCAAACTGGCCATTTCTTATTTTCTTACCCACTGACATCAGTCTCTAATTTTATTGAAAAGGGCAACTAACAACCTTGCTTTACAATGTCCCACTAGTGACTATCAAAATTTGACCTAAGCATAAACTATGGTTAGTATTTAAATGGAGTAAAGCTTCAATAATTCATTGCAACTATTAAAGGGTGATGAGAAATTAGTAAAAAGGCTCAATTATTCAAAATATTTTAGGAAAAGTAGCTCCATTATTTTCTAGGGCATAGAGCAGCACTCATAAGACTAAAAATGTACTCCTAGATGATTTTTCCAAGTACATGCTTAAGAGGTAGAAATGACCTGATATTTTTTGAATAAAATGTTTCTATTCAGATACATAATTCAATATGCTTACAAACAGTTCACTGATGTGTGCTTTTAAAAAAATACCCTGCTAAGCTTATTTTTAAGTAATTTTGAGAAGGTAATCATCTGTGTATTAACTTATTTACCTTTCTTCTCATAACTAGGAAAAAGTCTTTTGTGACTCACAAGCTCTTCAATTATTTCAAATTAATAAATATATATGGGATTGAAAAAAGGTCTGATATATTTGCAAGCCATTCTTTCTCTTTACTTATTAAGCTAGTGATTATAATACCTTTCCAAGAACTTTCATAGCATATGATAAATCAAAGTACTAATGAATACATACTTACATGGTATATATGAGGCCATGGTGATAAGAAGAAAATAATAGTAGTCAAAAGAGACATTGTATTTATTAGGAAGTCTTATTGAAAACATTCCGGTTTTCTTCACATATGGTAAGGCAGCATATATTGTGAGAAGTTCACCAGCAACTCCAACGGGATATAAGATGATAAAAAAATTATATCTGGAGAAAGAAAAACCTCAGAGAATTATTTTTCTAGAAAAAGTATTATATTTCGCATCATGGCTCTTTTGCTACTACTATATTTAAACTTAAAAATTCTCCTTCCTATACCTATTGATAATAATCTCACACAAAAAGGTTAATTTTCTTCTACTTTAATCACTGGCTTATTAATTTAATTATCCCCGTCCGCAGTTTACATTTCAAATGGCAAGATTATAATAAAAAGAGAAGTCAACTTACATTAAAGTACTAAAATAACTGAATACATTTTTAAAATGTATATGCAGTCTTTTTAGTATTTTAAAGTATACAAGTATTGTACTGTAAAACATATGTAGCACTGTAAGGTACTGTGACAGTAACTCCTATGACACCTGGAATCACAAGTGCCTATTTTTGGCCCCCTGCAGATAGACATTTATTGTTCAAATGCTGTGCTTTGAAAGACCAGTTGTGATCCTAATTTTAAACCTAACCTTGAAATTACCAATGTAGTTCTTTGGGGGAGTTTTGGAAACTATCTGTGGCTATTAATTAAAAGAGAATATTTCAGAAAACTGATAATACTACCTAAATCATCCCTAACTACTAATAAATACATTATATAAAACTACGTTCACAAACAAAACGAGTTGTTTCCTGCATTCCCATATTAAAAACTAGTTTCATGTGCATAAAAGAGAGAGCCTGACCAGGCAGTGGTGCGGTGGATAGAACGTCAGACTGGGAAGCAGAGGACCAGGTTGGAAACCCCGAGATCACCCGACTTGAACGTTGGCTCATCCAGCTTGTCCAGCCTGTGTGCAGACTCACCAGCTTGAGTGAGGTGTGTCGCTAGCTTGAAGCCCAAGGTTGCTGACTTGAGCAAGGGATCACTCTCTCTGCTGTAGCCCTCCCCGTCAAGGCACATATTAGAAAGCAATCAATGAGCAACTAAGGTGCCGCAACAAAGACTTGATGCTTCTCATCTCTCGCTCTTCCTGTCTGTCTGTCCCTATCTGTCCCTCTCTCTGTCCAAAAATAAAAAAAAGAGAGAGAGAAAGCTGAGAGAGTTCTGTTCAAAATCCAAAATCATCATAGTTCATTTGGATTGTGGCAAATCCTCTGACATGAAGCAGGCCAGGCGTCATCTATGGTACAGTCTGGGGAAGTGTCCAGGTTTCTAGTGTGCAGCAGCCAGAGCCTCCAGGGTCCAAGGCAAAGACATTTCTCCATTAAAAAACAACAACAGGCCTGACCTGTGGTGGCACAGTGGATAAAGTGTCGACCTGGGAACACTGAGGTCGCCAGTTCAAAACCCTGCACTGGTCTGGTCAAGGCACATATGGGAGTTGATGCTTCCAGCTCCTCCTCCCTTTCTCTCTCTCTCTCTCTCTTTCTCTCACTCTCTCTCTGTGTCTCCTCTCTAAAATGAATAAAAAACAAACAAACAAAAAAAACCATTTTTCTCCAAGTCAGTCACTATATGGCAGAAAATTAAGGTCAAAACTTCAGTGGAAAGAAAAACGACTCCCTATCTTACTTAATCATTTTGTTGGCATTAAGAGATATACATTAGTAAAGAAAAGTCAAATCTGTCAGCATGACAGAAGCTTGGAGACAACTTAAAAACCACCTTATTCCGATATGCCAAAGATATACAAGGATTAGAGACGGGGGATGGGGACAGAATTATTATCAAAAGAAAATGGTCCTTTTCCTGTCCCTCCTTATCTACTCGTTTCTCTCAGTGTATATCACCTGCTTTCTTTCATCTGTGTAGTTATCTGTGTAACATTTAAATCAATCTTTTGCAATATCAATTTCCTATCTCAATTTAAAATCATATAACTGAACATACTATATTCTTTTTTCAAGTAAAATATTCAGACTTATTTAAATATTTTTAACTTTACATGACTCTCAGATTTTTGGGGGTAGTAGCATTGTTCTTTGATTTAAAAAACTACTCCTAGAATAAACTAATCTAAAGCCTTAAAGAACAATTATTTTTAATAAGATGAGAATAAATTATATAATTTGATATCATTTGCATTTTTAAAAGATTACATGTCACCAACTCTGAGTTCTGTTGGCAGCAGGATTTAACTAACATTCGGAAGAAGATATAATTTTCCTTAAAGATTTCTAACTGGTACCTAAGTTTTTTTTAAAGGGAATGTATTTTTGAAACTAAAATGAAAATATAACCATACATATAATTACCTATTTGGTGAACTTTTCTAGGAACACTTCCAACACAAATAGAATCAGATTATATTCAACTGTCACAGTAGGCCAACTAGTTATAAATAAAAAGTCATTTCCAAAGTGAAGCTTCACTTGAGAACAATAGCTTCAACATTTGAACAGCAAATATGACTTCGGGTTATTTAAGGGGGTTGGCAAATAGAATTATTCACGATTATAATAAACTGACATGATGTATTAAGCTAACATGTGCATTTCAAAGTTGTAAGGTACCTTGTTTAACATTAAGACGACTGACAAAAGAATTTCTAAACAGCAAATTTCAACATGCAATGGTAGAGTTCTGAACTGTTCTAGAAATTCAAGATGTGCAAATGCATTCCAAAAGGCAGAGAGGCAAACCATTAAAGACTATTATGTTCCACAAACAAATGTTATAAATACAGTAAATTTAAAAAAGGACTATATCAGGAATTAGTATTTTTAAAGGTGCTAGGGGTCCAGAAGACTGAGGTCATACAAAATGACACTGGCAAGCATTCTAGGATTAGAGTTCAGTACCTTCCAAACCACCGACCTTGTGAAAGGCCCAACTGCTAAAAATGAGGTTTGCAGGTACAACAGGAATAAAACCAACCAACATATATAAATGGTAATGCAACCTTCTTAAGACAAATTATGTTTAGGCTCAAATTTTAACTTCAAAGCATTTTATGACAAACAGAATGATAAGCCACAAATGTCGAAGTCTGAAAAATTATGTAACACAATTAACAGTGATGGTCCTTATACAGGGAGATTATTTAAAAGGGTTTTTCTCTTCTTTTTAGTTTATTGGCTTATTTATATATCATCATTTATTATATTTTAATATGTATATTATGTTATAAAAAGAGTAATCAATAAAGAAAAAGTGGTAGGCTTTTAATATATAGAGATCAAAAACAAGTCTGACACTAGTTATGAATTACCTTCAAACAAGTTAGGAATGTATTAATATAAATGATAGTTTTAAAAATAACAGAAATATGAATATAGCATGACTGTATTTATAATAACTCAAAGCAGTATTTATAACATTAAGAACCTAAGAATAATCTATATTCTAAAGCTAGAACTCTGAGTCGGTTATACTACGAGCTAAATCTAAATATGCTTAGTGATTTAAAAAAAAAAAAAAAGAGCTACAAGATATAAACAAAAAGAAAGTGCTTGACCAGTGGTGGCACAGTGCATAAGGCACTGACCCTGAGGCCACCAGTTCTGAACAAGGGCCGGTCAGCACCGGGTCACTGGCATGAGCAGGGGATTGCACATATGATTCCAAGTGCTCGCCAGCTTGAGCCCAAAGGTCACTGGCTTGGCTGCAGTCGAGGCACTTATCAGAAACAATCAATGTACAACTAAAGTGAAGGTAACTATGGCCTGATCTGTGGTGGCGCAGTGGATAAAGCGTTAACCTGGGAATGCTAAGGTCACCAGTTCAAAACCCAGGGCTTGCCTGTTCAAGGCACATATGGGAGCTGATGCTTCTTGCTCCTCCAACCTTCTCTCTGTCTCTCTCTACTCTCTTTCTAAAAATGAATAAATAAAAACCTAAAAAATAATTATTTTAAGTAAAAGTAACTATGAATTGATGCTTCTCACTCTCTTTCAAAAAAAAAAGCAAGTATAACGCCATCCTATTTGTTTTTAAAAATTCACATTTTTGTTTTGAAAAAGCTTAGATAGGTAAACTCTAAATGTTTTTCATCCAAGGGGACAGGAGTGGATCACATAAAAGTATAAACAAGGACTTTCTGTGTTTCTTCTACAACCCCCTATACTCGTGATGGCGAACCTATGACACACACGTCAGCACTGACACACGTAGGCATTTTCGATGACACACGGCTGCATAACAGAGAAGTATGGGCCCGAATGCCAAGAAGGACGTTTCATCCTCAGCTCCTGCACGGCCAGGTACAGTAGCCGAGGAGAAAACATTTGCTGTAGTGTAGACACTCTGTGCCGGAGGTCTGTAGGCCAAAACATTTTTGTTATTTAAACTATAAATATCGCAAAATTATGGATTTTTTCTGGAAATGACACACAACCTGAATTATTCTCAGTTTTTTGGCGAATTTTGACACACCAAGCTCAAAAGATTGCCCATCAATGTCCTATACTGCTTGAGCTCTTTACAATGAAAACGTATTATTTCTGCAGTTTAACAGAAAAATGTAAATGAAAATGAAATTACTGTGGAACCCTTATATCCTACTACATGGGATAGATGCATACGGTATCTACATCTATTATCCTGTGCCTCCTTGAACTTCTAACCACCTGGCATGTCACATAGCTGTTAGTGTAGTGGTTTTATTTTTTGTCTCCTCCATCTTAGAGACAGAGATTCTGGTGTGTTCATGCCAGCATCTCAGGTATGCAGTTGGTGCACAGCACATTAAGTTCTTGTTACTGTTGTTATTGCAACTATAAGTACAACAAAGGAAATGAAATAAATCCATGCTGGTTTGTGACTTGTTCTCCAAAGAACAGTCTAGTTTTTATAATAATTTTATAAAATATCAGCTGCTTAAAGAATTCAAACTTTAAAAAGAACAAAACTGGCCCTGGCCTGTTGGCTCAGTGGATAGAGCATCATCGGCCTGCCGTGTGGATACCTGATCAGGGCACACATGAAAAATGACCACCTGCTTCTTTTCCCCTCCCTCCCACCCTTCTCTCCCTCAGCCCCAGATGGGGTTTGCCAGGTGAATCCTGGTCAGGGCACATGTGGGAGTCTATCTCCCCTCCTCTCACTTAAAAAAGTAAAATCTTTTGCTTTAAAAACTGTTGTTTTTAGGACAAATATTTAGAACCTTTGAAATATAGAATTTTATCCCCATTCCAAATAATAGAATTTCAAATAAATGAGACTTTTAAAAATGTCTGTCTCGCCTGACCTGTGGTGGCGCAGTGGATAGAGCGTCGACCTGGGAACACTGAGGTCGCCAGTTCAAAACCCTGCACTGGTCTGGTCAAGGCACATATGGGAGTTGATGCTTCCAGCTCCTCCCCTCTTTCTCTCTTTCTCTCTCTCTCTCTGTGTGTGTCTCCTCTCTAAAATGAATAAAATAAAAAGAAATTAAAAAAAAAAAATGTCTGTCTCTGCTACTTAAAACATACTGAAAGAACTTGACATTGCGTGTATAAGATACTAAAAATTGTGGCTACCAGATTGAAAAATAAATCAATCCGATAAAATGCCTTATTTTTGGCACAGAGTTTAATTTCTAGAATGTGTATTTTGCTTTCAAAGAAAAATTAATGACCAACTTATAGGTTAAGGATGCTAATATGACTTGTCTTATATTGATTTCACTAAAAATATATATTACTGTGATTTCTCTCTAATCATTAAATTAAGCCTTTCGAATGCTTATAACTTAAAACTCTGCTAACTCTACAGAACAGCAGCACCCTGGCACCACAAGATTAAAACACGAATTTTAATTCTCTGGTGTTAGCTCAGCAACCAAATACACATGCACAGGACTGCAAGAAACTAAACTACAAGGCATCGCCACCTGGCCCATTTAATGAAGTATGGCAAGTGGTTGAGAAGACTGAATGTGTAGAAGGAATAGCGAGTAATCTCTGTCACCGTCCACGCGACCAGAAAAAGCACCACACTCTCCTCATTCTGGATCTGCAGAATGACAGAAAAATCCAGTGTTGTTTGGGCTTGAACTTTTCTCTCCATAAGAATATTTTATCTTAATTCTTTTATTATAATGGAATGGTATGGTTAGACAGATATAATGTAGTCACCACTTCATAATTCATTATAAACACATAATTTAAATATGTCCTTAGCACAGAAATGGTCACATTTCTACGGGATTCTCTCTCACCCTTCAGCTATCCACAGACAGCATCATCCCCTCTGCCAAAAAAAAGAAAAGAAAACCCAGCATGGGAACAATCTAACCCTCTGATGATCTACTGGTCATCAGATCAGACCCACTCTACTGTAGCACTAATTCAAACCTGCCCACTTGTCTCTGGCCTTGCTACCACCAATTTAATCCAGGGCCGTAGCACTTCTCATCCAGACCACATGACAGCCTCCTAAAAAGTCTCTCCGGTCTTTATTCTCTTCAAGGAAGAAAATTTCCTCTTAGAAGCAAAACAAAGAAGCAAACAAACAAAAACAAAATTGGAGGCAGCTAGCCCTGTGACTTCAAAGCCTCACTGGTTCCCCTAGTCCCTGGTCGGCAAACTGTGCCTCGCGAGCCACATGCGGTTCTTTGGCCCCTTGAGTGCGGCTCTTCCACAAAATACCACGTGTGGGCACTACCTCGATAAGGAATGTACCTACCTATATAGTTTAAGTTTAAAAAATCTGGCTCTCAAAAGAAATTTCAATTGTTGTACTATTGATATTTGGCTCTGTTGACTAATGAGTTTGCCGACCACTGCCCTAGCTTAACAAGAGGAAAGGCTACAATGCTACCACCTGAGCATGAAGTTCAAGGTTCTGTATAATTTGAGCTCAGAAATCTCTCCAACTTCATCTGCAATCACTTGACCTACCTCCACCTTGTCCGCCCCACCCCTGCACCCCCAACACCTCTCTCTGGTAAGGTGACCAGATTTTAAAATTGGTAAAGCGGGACACCATTGACGGGGGGGCGGGGGGTTGATTAAGAAATTGGTTTATATGGAGCAGAAAAAAATTTTCATAGAATGCAAAAATAGTATTGTAATATATTTTTTTAAATCAGGACTTTTTAAAAACACTGCGGGATGCAGGACAAATTATTAAAAATTGGGACTGTCCCACCAAAAGCGGGATGTCTGGTCACCTTTCTCTGGTAACAGTGAACTTTGCATTATTTTCAGAATATGCTCTGCACATTTGTACCTTAACACATGCTATTCCCTCTAACTAAAATGCTACTCCCATAGAAAACCTTTTATCCTTTCATCTTTTTAAGACTAAGTTAAAGTATCAGATACTCTGGAAGACATTTCCCAAACCTCTCCTCTCACCCTGAGCAGTAATTTGCTCACCCTCCTTGTTCTCAATATTTTGTTTATATCTGTATTACAACATGGGCCAATTTTGTACAAAAATGTGTCTGCCTGACTGTTATTTATGTATCAGTGTTCAACTTATACATTCTTTCCTCAAGGAGCCGTCCTTCACACCCTACGTCAGGCTAAATCCCCAAGTATACTGCAGTACATGCTAGTCTCTAGTTTCAAGGCACCAATACTAATATAATGAAACAATTATTTGTGCAACATTTGTTTAGTATCCCTCCCAATTATAGTCAAAAACCATATTGATGTTACCTATAGCCACATCTCCAGCATGGTGTCATACACAGGGCAGGTGTGCGGTAAGTATTTGTTGAATGATTCAACATCTGTATATGACTGCCCCTTGTACCCCACAGCTAGGACACAGGACAGCAGGGAATGTCTTATTCATTTCTGTAAATCCATGAATTATCACATTGCCAGGTATACAGAATACATTCAATAAATGTTGGTTAAATTAATGAAAGCGTGGTGGAAAGGAAAAGTACAGTTAGATAAAATTAAGTGGCAATTTTATGGCAGAGATCCTCTGGAGCATAAAGAAAAAGCAGATGGATCTTCCTTCTTTTGGGAACTAGCCAGCTTTTAGCTTGTTTTTATTTTAGACTCTTTTCTCCAGTTGATGTTGGCCACCCTGTCTTTTCTTTCTTCTTCCTTAATCTTCAGACTCTCTGTGGTCCTGGCTCAGCTGTGACAGTCATCTGCTGTCCAGACAGTCTCTTTTATTCTGTTAATATTGGACTCCTACTTTAAAACTCATAGTAATCTGAATTAAAAGTCTGGCTCTCCATGTGGCATTCGGTCATTGCTAGATAGCAATGACCAGTATGGTAGTCACTGGTCAGAGACCATGTAGACTAACTTGAGTGAAAATATTAGTCAAGAGGGCTAAAGTGTAGAGTAATAAAAGGGCAGAAGGTCAGCGATCTGTCTCCACAGACAGGAGGCCAGTGAGTCTTGCAGGCAATGGAAGGGAAGACAGGTCTCATCCCAAGTGGAGGAGATAAGAAAGGCATCTGAAGAATGGAAAGGAGACCAGAGATCTGTCCTCAAGTAGACAGGAGACTCCAGAAGCTGTCAAGAAGATGAGAAGGGCCCATCTAGGAAACGTTTCTGCCACGGGTTTAAAAATCCCAATGTCAGTCCTGGCCAGTGGCTCTGCGGATAGAGTGTCAGCCCAGCATATAGACATCCCAGGTTCGATTCCCAGGCAGGGCACACAGGAGAAGTGGTAATCTGCTTCTTTCTCCCCTCTGCTCCCCTCTTCTCTCCCTCTCCCCTTCTCTTCCTTTCCCAGTCCCACAGCCAGTGGCTTGATTGGTTCGAGCATTGACCCGAGTGCTGAGGATAGCTCAAATGGTCCGAGTGCAATAGCCTCAGGCGCTAAAAATAGCTTGATACCTGAGCATCAGCCCTAGACAGGATTGCCAGGTGGATCCTGATTGGGGAGCATGCGGGGAACTGCCTCACTATTTCCTCTCCTCTCACCCCACCCCAACCCCCCAAAAAAGAAATAGAAGCCCAATGTCTTGACATAGTAAACATGTGTGTTTGCCTAAAAAGGTTTAAGCCATTAAATATATTCAGGTCTCTCTCCAGTCATGTCTCAATAAAAAATGTGCTTATTTATCCCTAGGCTCCTTAACTCCTTTAACTTTTAGTCTTTCCCATTTGTTCTGATCTCCAGAACTACATTTACCTTTAAGTCTCTTGCTACAACATTCAAGGCTACATGAGAAAAATAAACTGTTTACAATGACAACTACAATTATAAAAACAAAACAGTACACATAACCTTAGTAGAAAATAAAAATTTCTGCAAGCCATTAGACAGAAGAGGAATATTAATTTTAAAAGTTGGAAAAACAGCAGAGGAGAGTATATTATGAATACAAAATGCCAATATTTGGTTTTGCCTGTGTTTCAGAGTTATTCTACTAATTCACTGAGTCAACAGACAATCACACTTAAATCCAAACCCAATAATTTTTTGTCCAATAGTTCTTCCCGAAATATACCAGTATGTATTAATATTTTAGATTCCTATTAATAAAAAGCTGTCCTGCAGGCTCCAGTTGAGAACATGTTTGCGTCACTTACTGGTTTGATACTGTGAGTAATGAGCCACACCATAAAGATTCTGGAACTCACTTGGACCCCAGCCACGAGCACAGAAGTAGGCACAATTCCTTAAAGAGAAAAACAAGTCAAACAGTGTCTTCAGAAAATTTATATCAAAAATAAAAATTAAATAAAAAACTCACCAATTAAGCAGTGAACTATCTGTAAGCGAATAAAAAAACAAAATCACAAGTTAGTAGCATTCTACATAAAATTAACCCGTTAATATTCTGTGCTTTAAATGAATCTATAGGTTGTATGTAATCAACAAAATTGCTTTGCTTAACAAATATATTTCAGGTAAATACTAAATGGCAGAAAAATAGCATCATTAAACACTTACCTCAAGCAAGGCAAATGTCTGGAAAAATTTCAGTGTCTTCTGAATACTTTTATATAAACCTTTGTGTGTTCCTTTTTCCATATAAAAACGCACCATGGCAATAGCTAGAACCAACCACCTAAAGAAAATAAAAGTATTTCATAAAGTTCTATCAAAATGAATACCTCTGATCTTCCTAAAAAGGATGTTGCAATTTATATAGTAATAACAAGTATGTCTTATTATGCTCAGTTAATTATTCTATTTTTAAAAATCCCAGGAAGAAATAACAAACATTACTTTTACATTGACTCTTCAAAGGAGGGACTGGAACATAATTGGACCAACTACATAAAAATGTCAAACAACATTCACTATAACTGACAGACTGATAAAAACCGGGTTTATTACCAAAAATGAAGTTATTATAAAGCATTTAATAATTATATAGAATTATATAGTGGTTTCTTAAGGTAAAAAGTTGTGTATGTGTAAATATTTACTTTATATAAATGCATAGTATATAGCTATATGTAATTATAAATAAAATCTTTAATAAGAGTCAATCTTTTTATAATTTTCTTTAAATAAAAAGAATTGCTGTGACACATAAGGATACATATATATATAAAATGGAAATGTTGAAGATCAGACATAAATCTGCTTTCATAGAGTTTATTTTTAAAAAATATGTCCTCACTTTTCAAATTCTATTTGTACATCAAATAGAGAGTCTATACTGTGAACTAGTGGTAATTAAAATATAAGCTACCCTTCAGGAAACCAGCTTAATTACCCTACTACTCAACCTCCAAGACCTAGTGATGAGAGACAAATATTTTTCGATTTCTCTCACAATTACAAAAATACAGTTAAGTTTTAAAAAGTCCCATCATCTGTAACTGTTTTAAATCTGAACTGATGTACCCACAGACATGAGTAACCACCCCAGGCTTTTATATCAGTGATCTCCAGAGTGTCTAGTTAAATGGACTTATAAATTACAAAATTACTTTTAAAAATAAAACAAAAAACTCATCAGATTTGTACTGAACCACAGAAGACTCCAAATTGCCAAAGCAATCTGGAGAAAAAATAACAAAGGCAGAGGTATCAACAACAGTAATCAAAACAGCATGGTATTGGCAGAAATACAGACACACAGAACAATGGAACAGAACTGAGAGCCCAGAAATAAAACCACATATATGTGGGCAAATAATTTTCTATAAAGGAGCCGAAAACACACAATAGAAAAAAAAACCCTTCAATAAATGCTGCTGGGAAAATTGGAAAAACATATGCAAAAGAATAAAACTAGACTACAATTTGCCCATCTGTATACAAATTAACTCAAAATGAATTAAAGACTTAAATATTATATCTGAAGCAAAAAACTACATAAGAAAAACATACGTACTAAATTCACAGACCTTGGTCTTAGAAAAGATTTTATAAACTTGACCCCAAAGGGAAATAAAGGTAAAAATAAATGAATGGCCTGGAATGCTGAGGTTGTGGGTTCGAAACCTTGGGCTTGCCCAATCAAGGCACATATGGGAATTGATGCTTCCTGTTCCTCTTTCTTCTCTCTCTCTCTGACTTTCTCTCCTGTCTCTCTAAAAATGAATAAATAAAATCTAAAAAAAAAAATTCAAAAGAAAGGCAACCAACCAAATGGAAGTAGATATTTGCAAACAGCTCCAATAAGAAGTTAATATCCAAAATAAATAAAAAACTCATATAACTCAACACCAAACAAATAGATAATCCAATTAAAATGGGCAGAGGACTTGAACAGACACTCCTCCCAAGAAGACATACAAATGGCCAACAGATATATGAAAAGATGCTCAACTCACTAGCTATTAGAGAAATGCAAATCAAAGCTACAATGAGATACACCTCACACCTGTTAGAATGGCTATTATCAATAGGACAACTATAAGAAGTGTTGGAGAGGCTGTGGAGAAAAAGGAACCCTCTTTCACTGCTGGTGGGAATGTAAACTGGTACAACCGCTATGAAAAACAGTATGCAGTGTCTTCAAAAAATTAAGAATTGAGTTACCATATGACCCAGCAACCGCTCTTCTGGGTATCTACCTGAAAAACTTGGAAACATTTATTTGCAGAGATATACACACCTCTATGTCCACTGCAGCATTACTAGCATCATTCACAGTGGCCATGACATGGACACAACTCAAGTGTCCTTCAGTGCATGATTGAATAAAGAAGGTGTGGTACATATATAAATGGAATACTACTGAGCCATAAGAAAAGATGAAATACTGTCATTTGCAACATGAATGGACATTGAGAATATCATGCTAAGCGAAATAAATCAGACTGAAAAAGTCAAGAACTATATTTCACTCATATATATGAGATATCAAACTGAAAGCAACAAGTGAGCAAATAAGGAAAATAAACAAAACCTCATTGGCACAGATAACAGTATAGCAGTTACCAGAGGGAAGGGGGTAGGGTAGTAGTAAGTAAAGGGTAAAGGGGGTCAAATATATGGTGACAGAAGAAAATTTGACTTTGGGTGGTGTGCACACAATGCAATATACAGATGATGTATCACAGAATTATACACTGTAAACATATATCATCTTATTAACTAATGTCACCCCAATACAGTTCATTAAAAAAGAGAAAATATACGGATTCAACTTTTTAAGGAACAGTCATAAAATGGACAAGTGGCTTCAGACTCCTATAAAGAAAATACTGACTGAATCAGATGAAAATGCAAGCTCAATAGAACGTAAGTGGCAGAATGACACTTCTACTCTTGGAGCTTCTACTCCACCTCAGTACATAAGGGAGAAGCCATGACTTTCTTATGAAATGTGACAGGTCAGATGAATGTCTGAAACTATCACAAAGACCTCTGAAATGTAGACATATTACCGGTAATAACAATAACAATATAGATTCAGCGTGCTATCAATGTTCTACACACTGTTCTAAACACATATTTAACACCTGAAAAAAATAAACACATATTTAATCTCTTAATATTCCATCCTAACAGTAACCCTATGGGGAAGTGACTACTATAATCCCATTTGACTCCTTAAGAAATAGGCAGAAAGGGTCACATAAGCACTCAGCTGCAACCTAAACCCACCACTAGCTCAGAGGCTATGCTCCACTATGTTCTACTGGTCTGGTTCTAAGTATATACTGTGCCTTGAGATATTTTATAATCACAGTAATTCATGTATTTAAATTATAAGCAAATTTAAAAAGTTATAGGAAAAATTATACTCAAATATTGTAACTGACAGTAGTGTGCTCTCAAAAAAGTTTGAAGGTCATTCTTCTATATGAGACAATCACCATGCAGAGACATCACGTCACTTACCTAAGTCTTAGAGTAAGTTAGTGGTTGAGTTTGAAATACAATCCTTGAGGTCTCCAAAACCCAGTGCTGTTCCCTTCCCACTACAACACGGTTTTACGGAATTCAACTGCTGGTGTCACCCCCACATGAGAGCCAACACTGAATTCTGTGCTAGGCTAACCCTAGACCATTAATCTGGATAGTGTTTTAGGTACCCTCCAGGTTTAAAATGTTATTTCATTACCCTCAATTCCAAGTCCCTAAACTACTTCTAAAGAGAACAAAAAGTTCAGGCCCTGGCCAGTCAGCCCGGCATGTGGAAGTCTCGAGTTTGATTCCTGGTCAGAACACATAGGAGAAGCGTCCATTTGCTTTTCCACCCTTTCCCCTCTCCTTTCTCTCTATCTCTCTCTTCCTGTCCCTCAGCCAAGGCTCCATTGGAGCAACGTTGGCCCGGGCACTGAGGATGGCTCCACGGCCTCCACCTCAGGCGCTAGAAAGGCTACAGCAGCAACGGAGCAACACCCCAGATGGGAAGAGCATTTCCCCCTGGTGGGCATGCCAGGTGGATCCCAGCTGGGTGCATGCGGGAGTCTGTGACTGCCTCCCCACTTCTAACTTCGGAAAAATACAAAAGAAAAAGAGAGAAAACAAAAAGGTTCAATAAGATGTTTGAATTCACAATTTCCATATACATCTTTTTTTTAGGCAAATCCAAAGTCTACTTTTACAAAAGATCAAAGATGTAAGTTATTAATCTACCAAAGAATTCATGGGCAACTTTTCTGTATTTTTAAATAGCATGATATAAAAATCCATCCATTATATCATTATAACAAATTTTACTGTTACTCCATAGGTGGCAGTATTGTACAGAGTATTGTATTATGATAATACTAATCACTAACCTGTTTAAAATAAAGGAAATTAACACAGTGGGATCAGAAAGGGCCACTGAACCATCTATGCTAATCTCTCATCTAGCCAGGAACTAATCTGAAGTAATAAGCACTCACTTCCTAAATCCTACCAGTACAAATTCTCTCCTAAGGGCCCTACATTTACCTAACTGGACTTCTACAGCCATCAGTTCAGTAATTGTACCAAAACCAAAAGCAATTCCAAAAACAATTAAAACTTATGCATTTAGAAATCTTTTTCTGAAAATGTTCTGTATTAAATGTGTGTGTGTGTGTGTGTGTGTGTGTGTCAGAGCTATTGATTACCCAAATAGATACACTAGGTTTTTGAAAAAACACTCTCTAAAGAAAATATAAACATGTGTTCCATTTGTAGAAAGTTCCTTGCTTACTTGTGTAATTTATTTTATTGTCTTTAGGTTCAACATTTATTGCTAAGCCAGGTAAATGCGTCAGATGCTAGGAAAATTAGAAGGTAAACAGGACAGTTCTTACCTCAAAGAACTGAATCAGTAAATGAAGACAATAGAACAGTGTGGTAACAGCAGATATATGCCATAGTTTGCTAAACACAGGGCTTTCTTCTGGAGCCTATATGGCCATAACAACCCTGAGAAATCCTCCTGAGAGAGAGGGGCTTTCCTCTAGCCGTCTTCTCTTGTTTCTTTTTCTCCCGAGATTTCTTGGAGACCACCTGCTTCTTTAAGAACCTGTTTATCTATATCTCCTTTATTTTTTAAATTTAAACACTGCATTTTAAATGTTTACTACAATTTCAAACATATAGAGAATGCTATAATGTGCCCATTCCACCCTTCAACCATTATCTTATGAATAATCTTGTTTCATTTAAACCTCTTTTCACTTCTCTCCCCACCATTTCCTCCCCTCATTATTTTGAGTCAAATCATACATCTTATAGTAATTCATAAATGCTTAATTACACATCTCTAAAAGCATTTTTAAGTAAACATAATTAGAATACCACTATCCCATTTTTAAAAATTGACAATAAGTTAAATCACAAAACAATGAAAACACAAATTTCCTCAATTGTTTCTTTATTTTCATTATGATTGAAATAAAAATCATACCTTGTAATTAGTTGCTATGTCTTTATATCTTTTTTAATCTATAGGTTCCCCTCCCTCCCTCCATTTGCTTTTCTCTTAGTTTTTCTGTCGAGACACTAAGTGGTTTGTCCTGCAGTTACCCTCAGGCTGGGTTGCGCTAATCAAATACACACATGTCATTTATTTGCTCTTCTGTCCCCTATAATTTCTGTAAGTTGATAGTTACAGGGGCCTGATCACACAGTTCACATTCCAGGCTACTGCACAGGCTGTGCTGTGTACTTTTCTAGGGAGTACATAATTTCTGGCTGTCCCTCTTGTCTGTGATGTTAATCGTCATTGATAATTATTGTCCAAACCCATTATTTTAGTAGTTATTAAAAAATAACCACATTCTAATTTTATCTTTATTTTAAAAAAACTTTTATTGATTGATTTTAGAGAGGAAGAGGGAGGTAATAAGGGAGGAAGGGAGGGTGGCAGGGAGAGAGAGGTGAGGTCAAGAGGGGAAGGAGGAGGGGGAGAAAGAAGTGGAAGGGGAAGTGGGGGGAGGAAGGAGAGAAAAACATCAACTTGTTGTTCCACCTACTGATGAATTTACTGGTTGATTATTGTATATGCCTTGACTGGGGACTGAACCTGCAACTTGGTGTATCAGGACGGTGCTCTAACCAACTGAGCTACCCAGCTAGATCATTTCTTCTTTATACTATACCTCTTTTAAAGTAACCATTTGGAGGCTTGTACCAGCAATGGTCTTTGACATTCACACCATCCGTACTTTTATATATTGCTCAATGACACGTCTAAAATTTCCTTACCTGAAACTTTTATTTAGCAACTAATGCATGTTTTAACTTATTGCACATAACACATTTAAGTTAACAGAGTTAAGCTGAAAGGTTCATAAAAGAAAAAAAAGCAAATAAACTGGACTTTATAAAGTGCTTCTGCTCTTTGAGAGACACTAAGAGGAGAATGAAAATCCAAGCCAAAACTTTGGACAAAATATTTACAAGTCACATAATCTGATAAAGGGCTTGTATCCAGACTATATAAGGACTATCAAAGTTAACAGAAAGTGAAACAAGCCCATAAAATATGGGCAAAAGATCCAAACAGACACCATACCAAAAAGATAAACAACTGATAAGTAACCACATGAAAAAATCCTCAGTGTCATTAGTCCCTAGGGCAATGGTTCTCAAAGTGTGTGCCCTAGAAGATTTCCAGGTGCGCCCTATGGTATTCCAGAGAAATGTGTGCCTGTTGGGGACCAAAAAACCAACAGGGTTTTTGGAGTTTAGATTTTGGGGGGACAGAGGTATGGGGAATTGGCTGTAAACTGACAGTCTGCCCAACCCCCCACTTCACTTGCCTGATTAGGTTGCAAAAGGCTGTTAAGCTGTGGTGCTGGATTGTTTACACAACGCCCCATGTTCCCTGGAAAGACTCCAGGCAAATTTCTTCTATCCTTTGTTTGGTGTAAAGTTGATATGTATGGTTGGGGTTTTTTACACTCAACACAATTAAGAGTAAAAAGAGAGGAATTCTTCAGTGTATTGATGAGGAAATGAGTTTGCCTTTCAAATATATGCCCAAACATTGAAGAAATCGCTAGGACACATCAGGCTCATGTTTCTCATAAACACAAGAATGAAAAAACTTAACACATTTGTTGGGCAGATAAAATATAATATGCTCACTTTGTTAAAGATAGCGCTGCCTACATGGATGCCCATCACCCAGGTGATATTATTTGCCCTTATGCTTGGGATGGGTGTGAGGGAAAAGCTGTAATGATAGCAGGCCGGGTCGTTATAGCCTAAGGCTTAGTTTTAAGAGTAAACTCTTCCCCACACCCTTGACTAATTGGATGATGTGGGGTGGTGCACTCTCCTGAGGAATCCCATTGTGCCTCAGATGGGTGACTTTGTATCAGAGACTTCCTTGTCTGTAGATTGGATTAAGGGTTTGGATTTCTACATTATAAAGTGGGGCAGGCCAGGAGCTTGCTCTCTTGGTTCCTGAGGTATTAGAGAGGAGAGCAGATTAAGGCCACGTGGAGGCCAGGAGAAGCAGTCAAGATGGCTGAGTGCTGAAAGAGAAGCGAGTTTGCGCAGAGTTTGTGCAGGAGAAGATGGGGAACAGAGATGAATAAGTCTGGTGAGCTAGAAACCTTTGATTCTAGGAAACTCGGATAAGTCAGTAGCTTTGTGAGCGCTGAATGAGTGGGTTTTGGAGCCCAGTGTGTGTTTTTGCTTGCCCGTCGGGTGCAAGCCAGAATTAAAGCTGATGGCTCACCAGTTCTTGGCTCCATTGTTTCATTACCGACTGTTCGAATCTAATGTGAACCTGCATGGGTCAGGCGGCTGTGATGGTGGCCTCAATTACTGGCTTTACAACATTCACGCTGGGACCTGCTGAATTTACTAAATCTTACTAAGAATGTATCTATATATATAAAAAGATAACCTTTTTGTCGTTTTTTTATTTTTAACCCCCTTTTTTATGAATTCTAAAAAGCATAACTCAAAAAATGTAACATAAAAATGTTTTTTAATATCAGAATAAATTTAATCTTATTGTATTTATTTTGTTTAATTACCATAAAAGCATGCTTGGATTTTACCTATCTTTTCTTTAATATTTGACTTAATTATTATAACATATTTCTCAGAAATTTGTATAGTGCACCTACAATTATTTGTAGGATTTTAAATGCGCCCTGACTTCAAAAAGTTTGAGCACCACTGCCCTAGGGCAATGGAAATTAAAATCACAATGAGATAACACACCATACCTATTAGGACATCTAAAACTGACTGACTATACCAAGTGCTGGTGAGAACATGCAGCACTGGAACTCTCATTCACTGACTCTGGAAATGGTACAACCACTTATGTCTATATAAATCTGTACATGACTGTTCATAGCAAAACATAAGAAAGGACCCAAATGTCCATCACTAGATGAAAGGATGAACATGTGGCAAATCCATGCATAAAATGTGTCTATTATTTAACATTTTGGAAAACATATACCGTATGCCTAAATCTTGGGTTTGATGATCTAATAATTCACAATATGAATACTATGAAAATGTCTTAAGGCCTGACCTGTGGTGGCGCAGTGGATAAAGCGTCGACCTGGGAACACTGAGGTCGCCAGTTCAAAACCCTGCACTGGTCTGGTCAAGGCATATATGGGAGTTGAGCTTCCAGCTCCTCCCCCCCTTTCTCTCTCTTTCTCTCTTTCTCTCTCTCTCACTCTGTGTCTCCTCTCTTAAATGAATAAAATAAAAATTAAAAAAAAAAAAAAAAAGAAAATGTCTTAAATAGTTGCTATTTCTGCAAGAAGTGTATTTTTAAACTAACCACTAGGAATAGGAACTATCATTTTTAAATACCAACTGTGTTTCAGGCACCATGCTAAATACTTCATTTCATATCTATGATGTTTAATCCCTGTAATAATCCAGCAAAACTGTGTTATTCCAATTGTACAGATGAGAAAACTCAGGGGCACAAAGTTTAAGTAACTTATCTGAGTAAACAGGGGTGAAACCTAACCTTTAATCAACACCTTCCTGTACCATTTACAGTTTACAGATTAAATCCAAACACGTTAACAGGCACTTGAAGTCCTTGCAGTGGCCCAAATTGCCCCTGCATCTCCATTTCCCTCCCTACACTTCGGCCCATTTGCTGTTGTTTCATCAGCATGTCCAGCAATGTCACACCTCTGTGCCCTAACTCATGCTGCTCCCCTATCTATGCCTACTAAATCCTATTCATCCCTCAAAGCTCAGTTGAAATGCTGTCTCCCCCACAAAGCTTTGTTTCTCTTACCTAAAACCTCTACAGATACTTATTTCATTTCTTTTGTTGCCCCAGAAGGTTACACTTCTTCAAGGACAGGACCTAAAATATTTATTAATCTAATGTTGCTTAGTTAACCTAGAAAAATGCACTTAGCCTCAAAAGTATTTGTTGAAAAGAACAAAAAAAGGAAAGAAAGCTCACTTTCCTACCCATATTTATTTATATTTTTAATTTATTGATTTTAGAAAGAGAAAAGAGGGAAGAAGGGAGGAAAGGAGAAACATCAATCTGTTGTTCCGCTTATTTATGCATTCATTGGTTGATTCTTGCATGTGCTCTGACCCAGGACTGAACCCGCAATCTTGGCTTATTCAAATGATGCCCTAACCAACTGAGCTTCCCAGCCAGGGCCCTTACATCCTTCAAATGTGTAATTCTACTCTAAGAATTCACCCTAAGCAACTAATTCAATAGAAATAATAAAAATAAAATGCTATTAGGGCATGATTTAATCAGTTATCATATATCTACTCTACACTTCTATGACCATGAAAGACTCTATAAAAATTACATATAAATATTTGACAGAATAATAAGTGAAAACAATATACTATAGAGCAGATACTATAACTACAATACTCTATAATGTGTATTCATTCACAATAAATATTTATTGACTGCTTCATGGAGCTTACACTCTAATAGAGGTTGACTGACAATCATCAATAAGACAAGTTAGTAAAATACACTGTATAATTATATGGCAATAGGTGAGATGGAGAAAAGCAGGAAAGGGCAACAACAAGTCTTTCAGTGGGGTTGCTATTTAAATGAAGACAGCCAGGTAAGGCCTCCCTGAGAATAGAGGTTTCAATAAAAACCTGAAGGTTAGATATTCATACAAAAAAAAAATTTAAACGGTCATGCTAACTTATAGAATTATGCAAGTTTTTTCACATTTCTGTAAATATTTTATTTCTTAAATATTATTTTATTTTCAAAACTATTACAAAAAAGTAATAAACATTCTAAAGTTCTGCTAAGAGAAAAGCAAAACCCTATTAAATGTAGACCTTGGTGTTCCACTTTCAACACTTCTCTAGCCTTATTTGCCACTGTTCCCCAACTTCCCAATTAAATCAAAAGAATATACCCAAACTTTATCACATTTCATGCCTATTTCCAAAATTTCTCCCTTGAAAATATCTACCCTCTACATATGCAAATCCTATTCCTTTTTCAAATCTCAATACCTTTAGAAAACCTCCAAAGAATAAGTTACATAGATCATTCCATTTCAGTTACCCTTGCCTTTAAGAGAGATGAAATGACAAGAGACCTTCTCACAACAGGCACGGAGACAGAGAAGTTTCAGATAAGCAGTAATTTGCTGGGGCAGGTTGGAAGGAGAGGAATGAAGTGTGAGAAACCAAAGGCGACAGCGTTAATTCTGTTCTAGGTCGGGTAAGTGACCTGGAAAACTTCGAAGAGGGTGGGATGGTTAAAAGTCACGGGAGGTGTATATTGGATATTATACGAAGATTGAACAGCCTGAGCAAAAATGAAGAGAGCTATGAAAATTAAAATGCATGGTGCGATAGTCACTGTGTAACAACGTGTAAGTCAAACTCAAAGCCAGAGACAAAACTACAAAGTATCAGTAATGGAGCATGAGGCCATAAAGATGCTGGACACGACTAACACGCTCCAATAAGACAGGGTGTTTTTGTGTTTTGGGTGTTTCTTTTTTAACAATCCCAAGTAAGAAGCTCTAGGACGCATGTTTACTTTAAAAATAAATATAAAAACTGTAGTGACAGTAACAGTTTTAAAACAAAACTCTGCCCAGAGATCTGCAACAAGAGGGAATGCACACTAGGGGTCGGCAGCCGGGAAAGCGGGTTTGGGCCACCGGCGGGACGGCTCCGGGTTCCCGGTTGGCTGAATCCAGGCGTTTCTCCAAGAACAGGAGCAGCGGCGGTGTCCAGGGCGGTCGGGCCGAAGAGCCTCCCCCGCGGATCGGCCCCGCATTCCTGGCTGGGTCTATACTTAACCTCCGGCCCGCGCCCGCTGCCGCCGCGGCACGCCGTGCACCGTATTAGGCAATGCCCAAGAGCAGGGCCCGGTTCCCCGCCCCGCTCCATTCAACCGGCCGGCTGGGCCGACGGCGCCCGCGCCCCTCCCCCATGGCCTCTGCCCGCGTCCCGGCGCAGCGACTATGCCGCAGCCCGACCCCGCGCGCACCTCCGCGCCTTCGAGTCCGCGCCCCTAGCCGCCCAGCCGGCGCCCGGAGCGCGGAGTATCAGCGAGCAGCAGCGCGGGGAGGCCTGAGGGAGTGCAGGGACTCCGGGGCGTACGTACCCCGCGGTCATGGCGATGTTGTAGAAGGTGAGCCAGGCGGTGGCCGCCCAGCCTAGGCGCCTTCTCTTGCTGGGGGCCTCCCTCTCCTCGCCGGTGTCGGAGGCGCCGCCGTTGGTGCCGTCCTCCTCGCTGGACGCCATGGTTGCGGTGCAGCCGGGGGAGGTGGCAGAGAGGGGAAGGGGAGTGGGCAGGGGCCCTGCCCAGCGCGCCGCTGAAGCGCCGCTGCCCGCTGCCGCCGCCTCCGTCAGGCGCCCCATCTGCCGCGCGCAGGGGGCTCGGCGACGCCTGCCCGGCCGCCGGAGGGGAGGAGCGCGCGCCCCGCCCCCGGCCCGCGTGAGGGCGCGCGAGGCGGAGACCCGGCGGGCCGCCCGGAGCGCGGGGCCTCTGGGGCCCCCGAGTTCGTGAGTACGATTCGGGGGCTTTTACGGAACACCTATCTGCCTGCTGGCTGAGGGATTCTCCTCTCAGAAAGGCGCTGCAGGCGCCGAGCGCTTGCTAGGGCATTCAGTCGGGACAGACTCACCTGGGCTTCGAGTGGCCCTGCCCCACCCAACCTTTCATAAAGTGGTTTCTGGATGCCGAGACAGGTACAGGGATATTCCCGCTAAAGCTTCATTCTTAAGAGCTTTGGGGGAAGAAATGCCCACTTCATCCGGTTTCATTTTTACTGGCCTGAGGGGCGTGGGATAGTGGGAACACAATAGGACTGACCAATTTGTGTTTTCTATGGAGCCAGGTGTTGTAAGGGCATTGATTTCTATGCAACGCAGAAAGGTTCCTGTTAGAGGGAAGCTCGGAGGAAAGAGCACAGGGCAAAAAGAAACCAAAGGAGAAAAGTTTGAATACAAATAGGCAATCCACAGATCTAAAGCTCACAAGAACCGTTTCCCACAGGGAAGCTACTATCCCACTGTTCTCCACGCTATATTTTCCTTTATTCATTTGTTTAATTTGCTTATTTATTGCTTATTTATTTATTTAAATCTTTCTCCAAATATACTTTCTCCTAATATTTCTTGCCTATTTCCCCTTCAAAAAGGCAGGCTCTGGAGTTGCAGTACTGAAATTCAAACCCCAAATTTCTGGCTCCACCAGTCCTACTAACTGTGTGAACTTGGGCAGCTAAACCTCTCTATGCCTGTTTCTTAAATAGAAAGAATTTAAAAACCTACCTCGTGCGACTGTTGTGAGATTTAAGTGAAGTCATCTGTGTAAACCACTTACAGGCCTGAAACACTTTGAGTCCCCTCAAATCGGCATGTTAGCACTCTTTGACGATTCCGGAATTCCGTTGATCCAGGGAAAGAAATTCTGCTCAGGCCAACAGAAGCAATCTGTTTATTAGGAGCTCCTCCTGGAACTTGAACTTGGTCCCAGTCCCGGGCCAACCACCCAACAACTGTAGAGACCTGGGTCTGGGAGCTTTTCAGCTATGGCGTCATGCTTAATGTGGACTAAAGGGTTGGAAAGGACAACCAAAGGGGAAAAAAACAGAACCTGGACCATGCCGCACTCCAGGCTCTTGGCCCATGGCCCAGGTGGTACTACCAGCTTGCTCCAGATAATTTAGGTGATTTTGAGGAAGACATTCCAGTAGGAGAAGGGGGACGAGGGGGATAGGGAGTTTGAGGTGCACCTGGGGAAGAAATAATAGCTCAAAATTGTTGAAATTTGATAAACTCTATCAACTACTATTTTTAAAGGCATTTAAGTTGGAAAGGAAGAAGTGAAACTATTTGCAAATGACCATATTGTATAATTATGAAATCCTAAGAAATCTGCTAAAAAGTTACTAGAACTGGTTACAGGATACAAGGTCACGTAACAATCATTTTCCACATACTAGAAAAGAACAACTAGAAATTAAAATTGAAATAAAACCACATAATGCTCATCAGCATAGCATGCTAAATAATGAAATGTGAAGGGATGAATTTAAAAAACTTGTACACTGAACCCTACACATCACTGCCAAGAGAAAAATCAAAGACCTAAATAGCTGTTCCATGTTCATGAATTAGAAGACTCGGGATTGTTAAAATTGTCAGTTATGCCCATATACCGGAAGAAAAAGATTTTATTTAACAAGGTAACTCAAATGTCTATGGAGATGCATAGGAAGAACAAAGTTGGAGCACATACATACCTGTTTTCAAGCCTTAGTATAAAACCATAGTTCATAGGACAGTGTGGTAAGTAGGCATAAGGATAGACATATGGATCAATGAAATGGAATATAGTCCAGACCCATATGTCCACTGATTTGCAACAGATGTCAAGGTAAGTCTTTTCAACATATGATGCTGAAACAACTGGATATCCACACAGAAAATTGAAAAAAAATAAAAGGAACCTTGATCCTTACCTTATAGCATAGACAAGTATTAATTTGCTAAGGATAATATACCTTATTATAGAAGTTAAAAGTATAAAATTCTAGAAGTAAATGGAATCTTTGTGACCTTGAGGAAGGCAAAGATTTCTTAGATACAATGACAAAAAAGGGCATTAATCTGAAAAAGAAAAGACAGATTGAATTCCATCAAAATGTAAAACTTCTGCTATCCCAAAGACACCACTTAAAAAGTGAAAATATTCATAATGTATCTGACAAGGAACAAGTCCTGTGAAAAAGAACACAATACTGTACACACAACATGAGTTAATCTCATAAACTTTAGATGAGCAAAGGAACACAGACACAAAAGATTACATAGTTTATGATTACATTTATATTTAAACTGTGGAAAAGAAAAATCTATAATGACAAACAGAAAAGTTGTCTGCGGTTGAGGATGTGCGTATGGATAGAACAGACTGAAAATAGACACAAGAATCCTTTTAGAGTAATGTAAATGTTCTATTCACTGATTCTGGTGTTACCCAGATATATACATTTCTCAAAACTCATCACATTCAATGCATAAAATGGGTGTATTTCTTTGTGTATAAATTATTACTTAGAATTTATTTTGAAGTATCATGAATAGTAAATAGTTTTTAAAGTGTAAAACTTACAATATTATTGATATGTTTACCATAAAACCCAAATACTGTGGCAGAATGGGCTTGTATGTTGTAGTTAATAGTTTCTCTTCCAATTATTCCTTTAAACCATATGACATGAACTCTAACTCATTTTCACAATAGCTGTGCGTTTTACAAAGTTGAATGTGTCATTTTGAAAAAACTTTAAATATCTTAATAATAACATACAAACAGGCTTGTAAAACCTTCTCTTTAAAAAGTAAAATGAATAAAATAAAAATCTAAAAAGAAGCCTGACCTGTGGTGGTATAGCGGATAAAGCATTGACCTGGAACACTGAGGTCGCTGGTTCAAAACCATTCGCTTGCATGGTCAAGGCACATAATGGGAATTAATGCTTCCTGCTCCTCCTCCCCTTGTCTGTCTGCCTCTCTCTTGCTCTCTCCTCTCTAAAATGAATAAATAAAAAACTAAAAAGAAATAAATTACTACGTACAAATAGGTGATACCAAATGAATGAAAACTGGGACTTGTCCTCATAAAGCTAACAGAACTTTATACTGAATAAGAAAGTCATACAAATAAATGTATTTCAAAATATGTGACATGTCACTTCTCCTATGCCAGGTACTTCCACTGATTTAATCCACACAACAATCTTTATAGGTAGGTATTAGTATTCACATTTTACAGATGGGGTAATTGAAGTCTGGAGAGATGAAGAAATTTTCCCAAGTTCAAAAACTAAGAAGTAGTGATTTTTGAAGTTCTGCCTGACTCCAAAGTCCATATTCTATTATCAAATGCAAAATAAATTGTAAAAGTGAGTGGCAAAGTGCTGTGGGAGTTCAAGAGCTGCCAGAAGATGCAAATTGTTTGGGGGCTCAGAAGGGCTTGCTTTATTTATGCAAGACATCACTTGAATACTTGAAGAAGAGTATGATTCCAACAGACAAATTGCCAGAAATTATTGCAGACTGAGGACTTGCCATGAGCATAGGAGCAGGAAAAAACAAACAAGCTTGAGGATCGCTCCTTTATGCAGTTTGACTACATCTTAAAAATATTTCGAGAAAGAATAGAAGTATGTTGAGATACCTATTTTATTTATTTTAGGAAAGAAAAGCTTTTAATTCACAAAATTTGAGCTATGAAATCAGTGTTCATTCATATGTACATCAGTTAGGAATGTAATCTGCTGGCTTATGCAAATAAGAGAATTTTTGTTTATTTTTGTTTTTGTTTTTCACACAAAGTCCAGAAATCATTAAGTAGGACTCTCATGCCATCAGGGACTCATGTTTCTTCCATCTTCCATCTATTTTTTTTTTTTTATTTTATTCATTTTAGAGAAGAGACACAGAGTGAGAGAGAGAGAGAGAAAGGGGGAGGAGCTGGAAGCATCAACTCCCATATGTGCCTTGACTGGACCAGTGCAGGGTTTTGAACTGGCAACCTCAGTGTTCCCAGGTCGACGCTTTATCCACTGCGCCACCACAGGTCAGGCTATCTTCCATCTATTTTTAAAGGCAGTGGTGAACATCTAAAGACTTGTCACAAGAAAAATCATTTCAAAGAAACCTCAAAGGTTTGGCAACAGTGTATTGAGCAGATTGGCAAGAGGGTGGGGAGGATGTAAGATACGAGATCAATAAGAGTAAGGATGAGACAGCACTCGAAAACCAGGTGTGCAAGCTTTATTAGAAGAGAAAGACCTGCTGAGCACTTCTCTGAAAGAAGGGCACCAAGCAGACTTTGGGGGCAAATTTTATAGGGTAGGGAAGACCCTTGAGCAAGTGGGCATTGAGTCAGCAGTTCTGGTATGTGGGAGAGCCTGGGGTCAGAAGTTCTGGTATGTGGGAGAGCCTGGGGTCAGAAGTTCTGGTATGTGGGAGAGCCTGGGGTCAGAAGTTCTGGTATGTGCCCATCTGCAGTTTTATAGTTTCGGCTTCCCAGGATGCTCCTGGGATTTTTCTGCTTCAGGGGCAATAGTCCAGTAAGTAAGGGTGAGGTCAGACAGATAAGTGGAACAGCAAAAGGTCAGTTAGAAGTTCTGGTCAACTCATGTATCTTATCATTTCTCAACTCTATGGTATAAAAAGAAAAAAGAGGTGAGAGGAAGAAAAGGGTACGAGGTCCAGGAAGGAGGTTTGTCTCGGGCTAGCTATCTTCTGGAGCTACTTCCTGCTGTTGTCCCTATTGGGCCTCCTTCGTGGACCTCTCCCTGGGGCAGTTGAAGTAGGGGTTGTAGGAGCATTTGATTGTAGGTAACTCTGGAGATTTCTCTTTCTGCTGCAAGTCCTGAAATGAGACTTACTGGCAGGGTTAAAGAATTTTATAGGGTTCCACATATTTTCTGTTTTGCAAGGGCAGGTTTCAGGGTTGGTGTGTAGGTTTAGGTAGATTTTTCCAGTTTTCTGATTGACGAAGGTCTGCATGCGATTCTGTAAAAAACTAGTGAACAAACGTAAGAGGCAGGGTCTAAAAGTTAGGAAAATAAATAGAGTGAATAGACCAATGAAAGGCACTAGTCAAGACACCTAGTTTGTGCGAAACCACTGATTCCATGACTCGGTTTGTTTTTACAAATTCGCTGGGCTTTAGAGATTGAGAGAGAGAGAGAGAGAGTGGGAAAAAGGCAGGGCAGTGGCCAGTCCCCCTGCCCCTAGACCTATTTTTATAGAAATTCTTAAAGCAACAAGAAGAGGGATCACCTATATAGCTCGTTTGGTCCTTAGATTGATGGGTAGTATACTAGGAACTGGAAGAGACTCATGGGGTGGGATTAGGTTGATATTTGGGATGAGATAGATTGGGGTACAGGTTTCTGTCCAATTAGTGGGGAGACACATGTAGGTGTTGGTCCCACACAATTAGAAAGCCCTTGATTGGGTGATACAGGATGAGAGGTGAATAGAGAATAGAAGAACAGGGGTCAGTTTTGTTTCTCTGTTTCTGAGCTCCAGGTGATCAGGGTGGAGGAAAGAGCAGCCCCAATAAGTGGGGAGAGTAGAGGATTGTTAGCTAGGGTGACTAATTAAACATTCTTCAAAAACCACTTTTCTGACTGTTCAAATTCTTTTTTCTCTGTACAAACCTCCTACAACCTGCATAAACCTTCTATAACTTACATAAACCCTCAGCTTTCATGAACTTTCTTATCCAGAAATAACTGGCTTTCAAACAACTTGCTTTTTCCTTTTTCTTTTAAAAGTATATCCATACTGCCTGACCTGTGGTGGCGCAGTGGATAAAGCATTGACCTGGGAACACTGAGGTCGCCAGTTCAAAACCCTGCACTGATCTGGTCAAGGCACATATGGGAGTTGATGCTTCCAGCTCCTCCCCCCCTTTTCTCTTCTTCTTTTCTCTCTCTCTCACTCTGTGTCTCCTCTCTAAAATGAATAAGTAAAAAGAAATTAAAAAAATAAAAGAAATAAAAGTATATCCATACCTTATACCTTCTATTATCAAAACCATACAATTTCTTTCTAGTCAGAACTCTTGATTTTAAAATCTTTAACCTTTAATGACAATTAACTTGACTTTTTTTTTTTACCCCAGTTTTCCTTTTCCCAAAGTCTGATTAAAAGAGTCTTTAGTTTCTTTATATATTCGCCATACGTAGACCAACCAGCTTCCGGTTTGTGGTTGGAGTAAAGCACACCGTTTTTCTACTTTAGCAGCAGTGGGAGTTGTCAGGATTATGGTGTGTGGACCTATCCACATGAAAGTCAGTCCTTGGGTGATGTAATGCTGGAAGCGCCTCTTGGACAGTCTTTAAACAGTTTGCTGAGTAACCTGTAAATTCTGCAAGTACTTAGGGGAAGAGTGGTTACATTTCTACATGTTGCAGCTAGAATTTAAGTCCTAGTGACTACTGCTTCTAGCTGGAATTAGCAGCAGGTCCCAGCCTACAATAGACATGGGTCATTGAGACAAGAGGAATAAAGGAGACATTATACCTTAAATAAAGCAACAAAATCAGATTATCAATACCCACAGTAGAGATCTTCAAGGGATAAATAAAACTCAAATATTTAGGCAAGGCATAGTAGATGGCCCTTGTGTTTATAAGAAATGAGATCAGTTTATCTGATACTTGGTAGAAATACCTTAGGCTCGTGAATAATGTCCTTGGGTCTTCAGTAGCATTTCCCAGCATGCTGGGTAAGGTCAGGTCACAGGTAGCTGGAGCAGGGCTATAAGAGACTGAATCCTTCCTCCATAGAGCAAGGGGGCAGCTTACCTTCTCGTGTCCCTCTTTCCACAGCAAAGATGTGTCCCTTGGTGGGACCGAGAAACCTCACAGGCTTCAGTTCAATGACCTTTCTTTCCACTCTTGAAGCAGGGCCCCAATGGAATCCTATGGAGCCCTCAGGGCACTGGAGCCTTTAAGAGTGTATGCCAGCCTGACCTGTGGTGGCGCAGTGGATAAAGCGTCGACCTGGGAACACTGAGGTCGCCAGTTCAAAACCCTGCACTGGTCTGGTCAAGGCACATATGGGAGTTGATGCTTCCAGCTCCTCCCCCCTTTCTCTCTCTCTCTCCTTCTCTCTCTTACTCTGTGTCTCCTCTCTAAAATGAATTAAGAAAAAAAAAAAAAAGAGCGTATGCCAGAAGCTGGTATTTTCCTGATTTTTGGGGGCCTTATTTGCCTTTTCTGTTACTGCCTTGGCTATTATAGACCTTAAAAGCCATGCTCAGAAGATCTCACTGAGGGATCTTATTTGTTTATAGAACTTATTTGTTTATATAACTCTTGGAAAAAGACAAAAGCAATGTTATTAGCTGGATCAATTCAAGAAAAAGAGGTTTGGGTATCTCCTTTAGAATTCCAGAGTCACTTCGCTTCTAAATGATTTAGTACATTAGCATTTAAAATAATTTTTAACAAAAGTGTGCTAGAATAGATTTGCAAGAACTTTAAGATATGACTTAGTATTAATACAACATTGTTTCAAAATAATAAACTAAACATCACATAAAAGACATTAACAATTCCTAATATTTAAACTAAAATTCTAATATTACAGAGCAAATAGAAAAATTAACAAAAGGCCTTCAAAATAACATATATACATTTTAACATGGAAAATACTCTGTACAACAAGGGATTTTTGGTATAAACTACCTAGCTGGCAATGAGATACTAACTTTTGACTCACAGTAATTTACAAGGGCAGGGTGGATGCCTGCAGGAGAAGCAGGCTCCAGGAACTGAGAGCTTGCCAATTTTACCCTTTTTTTTTCCTGCAATTTGTCTTGTAGTCAAGAATCTTAGCAAGACAATGGAACTTCCCCCAAGCAGGCTTGAATTAATTCTTTTGCTCCCGTGAACATTTTCAATTTGTGGACTCTGCTTTTCTTTCATTTAAATCACTTGCTTGCCAGCCCTTTTTGTATTGAGTAAGTTTTCCCAAACTGCTTTTACTATCTGAAGTTTAAAAGTTCTATCTGATGTTACCTATTACAAAACTGAGACTTGTTTTAGGAGAATTTAAGAATTAGTGCACCAATAAAACAAAAATATAAGACAGATAGTTAACTAGCACCCAGAATAAGAGGGTGTTTGACTATAGAAATATTAATTATTAGACAAGGGTAAGAAGCCTATTAGACCAAGGAAAGAAAGGATTTGCTCTGCGGTGGTAGGTGGTTGGAGACTGCAGAGGGTCTGAGTTTGATTTAGGGTGAGATCTCAGGTGGTGGGGGTTAAGGCGGTGCCCAGATAGATTATGGACTGAGAGTGAAGTTGAGCCTTAGCAGAGAAGACATGATATCCCTTCATGGGGAGGAAGATAAGAAGGGTGGTGGTATGTCTCCTTGAGGCAGGCAGGGAGGGGCTGCAGAGGAGTAGGAGATTTATATATTGTAAGAGAGTACTAGTTTTGAGATTGCATGCTGCTGAATCCTGAGTTAGTGCCTGCTCAAACAGGTGTGGGCTGTTTCTTAACCCCCAGGATAAGACAGTCCATGTAAGTTGCTGGGCTGCATTAGTGTCCGGGTCAGATCAAGTAAAAGCTAATGGAAAGTGAGAGTCAGGGTATAGAGGAATGGTAAAGAAGGCATTCTTGAAGTCTAGGACAGTGAAGTGAGTGGTGTTTGAGGGAATGTGTGACAGTAAATTGTAGAGATTAGGGACTACTGGATGGAGGAGAATTACTGCCTCATTGATTAGGCAGAAGTTCTGGTACGAGCTGATAAGACCCTGAAGGTTTTCAAATAGGAAGGGTGAGAATATCGCAGGGAGAATCCATGGGGATGAGTAAGCCTTGGTTTAACAGGTGGGTAATTATTTGTTTAAGGCCTTAGAAACAGACACAGTTACACATTAAACAAAGATTTTACATAGCGTGCTGTTGGGCAGATAAAATATAATATGCTCACTTTGTTAAAGATGGCACTGCCCACATGGAAGCCTGTCACCCAGGTGATATTATTTGCCCTTATGCTTGGGATGGGTGTGGGGGAAAGGCTGTAATGTAAGCAGGCCAAAGCCCGGTCACTATAGCCTAAGGCTTAGTTTTAAAAGTAAGCTTTTCCCCACACCCTTGACTGATTGGATGATGTAGGGTGGTGCACTCCTGAGGAATCCCATTATGCTTCAGATGGGTGACTTTGTATCAGAGACTTGCTTTTCTGTAGATTGGATTAAGGATTTGGATTTCTATAGTATAAAGTGGGGCAGGCCGGGAGCTTACTCGCTCTTGGTTCCTGAGGTATTAGAGAGGAGAGCAGATTAAGGCCACGTGGAGGCCAGGAGAGGCAGTCAAGATGGTAGAGTGCTGAGAGAGAAGTGAGTTTGTGCAGAGTTTGTGCAGGAAGAGATGGGGAACAGAGGTGAATAAGTCTTGTGAGCTAGAAACCTTTGATTCTAGGAAACTTGGATGAGTCAGTAGCTTTGTGAGCACTGAATGAGTGGGTTTTGGAGCCCAGTGTGTGTTTTTGCTTGCCCGCCGGGTGCAAGCTAGAATTAAATCTGATGGCTCACCAGTTTTTGGCTCCATTGTTTCATTACTCTCTGTTCGAATCTAATGCAAACCCGCACTGGCCAGGGCGGCTGTGATCCTGACCCTGGCTCCTGGCTTTACACTCACTTTATTAAAGATGGCGCTGCCCACATGGAAGTTCGTTAATATTAATGTGTGTTCAGGGACAGGCTGTGGGCAGGCTGGGTCGTTATAGCCTAAGGCTTAATTTTAAAAGTAAGCTTTTCCCCACACCCTTGACTGATTGGATGATGTTGGGCAGATAAAATATATTATGCTCACTTTGTTAAAGATGGCGCTGCCCACATGGAAGTTCGTTGATATTAATGTGTGTTCTGGGACAGGCTGTGGGCAGGCTGGGTCGTCATAGCCTAAGGCTTAGTTTAAGAGTAAGCACTTCCCCACACCCTTGACTGATTGGATAATGTAGGGTGGTGCACTCTCCTTAGGAATCCCATTATACAGAGGCTTCCTTGTTTGTATAATTGGATTAAAGGTTTGGATTTTCTAGGCTATAAACTGGGGCAGTCTGGGAGCTTGATCTCTCTCTCTCTTGGTTCCTGAGTTCCTGAGGTTAGTATTAGAGAGGAGAGCAGAGTAAGGCCACGTGGAGGCCAGGAGAAGCAGCTGAGATGGCAGAGTGCTGAGGAAGAAGCCAGTTTGTTAAGAGTTTGTGCAGGAGGAGATGGGAAACAGAGGTGAATAAGTCTGGTGAGCTGGAAAGCTTTGATGCTAGGAAACTCGGATAAGTCAGTAGCTTTGTGAGCACTGAATGTGTGGGTTTTGGAGCCCAGTGTGTGTTTTTGCTTGTCCGCCAGGTGCAAGCTGGAATTAAAGTTGATGGCTCACCAGTTTTTGGCTCCTGTGTTTCATTGCCATATGTACAAATCCAATGTGAACCTGCGTGGGTCAGGCTGCTGTGATAGTGGCCCCGACTACTGGCTTTACAGATGATGTAGGGTGGTGCACTCTCATAAGGAATCCCATTGTGCCTCAGATGAGTGACTTTGTATCAGAGACTTTCTTGTTTGTAGAGGGGATTAAAGGTCTTGAATCTATGCTATAAAGTGGGGCAGACCAGGAGCTTGCACTCTTGGTTCCTGAGGTTAGTATTAGAAGAGAGGAAAGCAGATTAAGGCCACGTGGAGGCCAGGAGAAGCAACCAAGATGGCAGAATGCTGAGGGAGAAGCCAGTTTGTTAAGAGTTTGTGCTGGAGGAGATGGGGAACAGAGATGAATAAGTCTGGTGAGCGAGAAACCTTTGATTCTAGGAAACTCAGATAAGTCAGTAGCTTAGTGAGCACTGAATGAGTGGGTTTTGGAGCCCTGTGTGTGTTTTTGCTTACCCGCTGGGTGCAAGCTAGAATTAAAGCTGATGGCTCACCAGTTCTTGGCTCCATTATTTCATTATCGACTGTTCAAATCAAATGTGAACCTGCATGGGCCAGGTGGCTGTGATCCTGACCCTGGCTACTGGCTTTACAGGCACCAAGCAGACTTTGGGGGCAAATTTTATAGGGTAGGTGTTCAGCAGATAAAATATAATATGCTCACTTTGTTAAAGATGGCGCTGCCCACATGGAAGCCCGTCATCCAGGTGATATTATTTGCCCTTATGCTTGAGATGGCTGTGGGGGAAAAGCTGTAATGTAGGCAGGCCTGGTCATTATAGCCTAAGGCTTAGTTTAAGACTAAGCTCTTCCCCACACCCTTGACTGATTGGATGATGTAGGGTGGTGCACTCTCCTGAGGAATCCTATTATGCCTCAGATGGGTGGCTTTGTATCAGAGACTTTCTTTATGTATAATTGGATTAAAGGTTTGGATTTTCTATGCTATAAACTGGGGCAGTCCGGGAGCTTGCTCTCTATCTCTTGGTTCCTGAGTTCCTGAGATTAGTATTAGAGAGGAGAGCAGGGTAAGGCCACGTGAAGGCCAGGAGAAGCAGCCGAGATGGCTGAGTGCTGATGAAGAAGCCAGTTTGTTAAGAGTTTGTGCAGGAGGAGATGGGGAACAGAGGTGAATAAGTCTAGTGAGCTAGAAACCTTTGATTCTAGGAAACTCGGATAAGTCAGTAGCTTAGTGAGCACTGAATGAGTGGGTTTTGGAGCCCAGTGTGTGTTTTTGCTTACCCGCTGGGTGCAAGCTAGAATTAAAGCTGATGGCTCACCAGTTCTTGGCTCCATTATTTCATTATCGACTGTTCAAATCAAATGTGAACCTGCATGGGCCAGGTGGCTGTGATCCTGACCCTGGCTACTGGCTTTACAGGCACCAAGCAGACTTTGGGGGCAAATTTTATAGGGTAGGTGTTCAGCAGATAAAATATAATATGCTCACTTTGTTAAAGATGGCGCTGCCCACATGGAAGCCCGTCATCCAGGTGATATTATTTGCCCTTATGCTTGAGATGGCTGTGGGGGAAAAGCTGTAATGTAGGCAGGCCTGGTCATTATAGCCTAAGGCTTAGTTTAAGACTAAGCTCTTCCCCACACCCTTGACTGATTGGATGATGTAGGGTGGTGCACTCTCCTGAGGAATCCTATTATGCCTCAGATGGGTGGCTTTGTATCAGAGACTTTCTTTATGTATAATTGGATTAAAGGTTTGGATTTTCTATGCTATAAACTGGGGCAGTCCGGGAGCTTGCTCTCTATCTCTTGGTTCCTGAGTTCCTGAGATTAGTATTAGAGAGGAGAGCAGGGTAAGGCCACGTGAAGGCCAGGAGAAGTAGCCGAGATGGCTGAGTGCTGATGAAGAAGCCAGTTTGTTAAGAGTTTGTGCAGGAGGAGATGGGGAACAGAGGTGAATAAGTCTAGTGAGCTAGAAACCTTTGATTCTAGGAAACTCGGATAAGTCAGTAGCTTTGTGAGCACTGAATGTGTGGGTTTTGGAGCCCAGTGTGTGTTTTTGCTTGCCCACCAGGTGCAAGCTAGAATTAAAGTGGATGGCTCACCAGTTTGTGGCTCCTGTGTTTCATTGCCATCTGTCCGAATCCAATGCGAACCTGCACGGGTCAGGCTGCAGTGATGGCAGCCTCGACTACTGGCTTTACAGTAGGGAAAACCTTTGAGCACGTGGGCGTTGAGTCAGAAGTTCTGGTATGTGGGAGAGCCTGGAGTCAGAAGTTCTGGTATGTCCCCATCTGCATTTTTATGGTTTCGGCTTCCTAGGATGCTTCTTCTGGAATTTTTCTGCTTCAGGGGCGATAGTCCAGTAAGTAAGGGTGAGGTCAGACAGATAAGCAGAACAGCAAAAGGTCAGTTAGAAGTTCTGGTAAATGCATGTATCTATCAATAAGTAGTCTAGAAGAGAAGTAATAAAGGCCAGAACTAGGTTGGTGGTCAGTTTCAGCATGAAGAAGGGAATGAGTAAGGAGATATCTTGAGACACAACACAGTAAAAAGAAAATTTATTTGTTGAAGCAAAGGTGCCATGAGTTAGGGAGAGATTGATGTGAAATAATCTATTTTATCAAGCAAGATCCCTCTTGTTGGGCAGATAAAATATATTATGCTCACTTTGTTAAAGATGGCGCTGCCCATATGGAAGTTCGTTGATATTAATGTGTGTTCTGGAACAGGCTGTGGACAGGCTGAGTCATTATAGCCTAAGGCTTAGTTTAAGAGTAAGCTCTTCCCCACACCCTTGACTGATTGGATGATGTAGGGTGGTGAAGTAGGGAGGAATCCCATTATGCCTCAGATGGGTGACTTTGTATCAGAGACTTCCTTGTTTGTATAATTGGATTAAAGGTTTTGAGTCTGCTATAAAGTGGGAGAGAACAGTAGCTTGATCTCTCTCTCGGTTCCTGGGTTCCTGAGATTAGTATTAGAGAGGAGAGCAGATTAAGGCCATGTGGAGAAGAAGCAGCCGAGATGGCAGAGTGCTGAGGAAGAAGCCAGTTTGTTAAGAGTTTGTGCAGGAGGAGATGGGAAACAGAGGTGAATAAGTCTGGTGAGCTAGAAACCTTTGATTCTAGGAAACTCGGATAAGTCAGTAGCTTTGTGAGCACTGAATGTGTGGGTTTTGGAGCCCAGTGTGTGTTTTTGCTTGCCCGCCGGGTGCAAGCTAGAATTAAAGCTGATGGCTCACCAGTTCTTGGCTCCGGTGTTTCATTGCCATCTGTCCGAATCCAATGTGAACCTGCACAGGTCCGGTGGCTGTGATCCCGGCCTTGACTACTGGCTTTACACCTCTGATTTTGCGAAAGTAGAGAATCAGAAAGATAGATTGGAGGAAATAAGTTTCAAAGAGAAAAGACACTTTTTTCCAGATACAAATAAAGGAACTGGAAGTAGGGCTATTTTTCAGGTAGAGAAAAGAAAATTGAGGTAGGTAGCCTAACTGAAAGCAAGGAGAGTTTGACTTCTCAAAACATCTTCTATTTTATCCATCTGTAGGGAATCACCCATCTTGTCTTGAGCCCTCTATAACTTGGATTGGGGAACTTTAGTTAAAAGCCCTGAGTGAATGTATCTTGGATGCAAACAACAAGAAGCTGTGTGAGTGAGTGACCTTCTTGCAGACAGACACAAAGGAACGCATAAAAATGGGCTTTAGAAAATTAGCCTAGAGATTCTAGATTGCCCCTTTCTTTGTGCTTATTAATTAGCAAAAGAATGTACTGACTCAAATTAGCCTTTTCTCTCTGTCAGCAAAACAGCCATTAGTCATTTTTTGCCCTTATCACCTGGTCTCCCTCCCTTGTAATCCTGTTACTTCTGCTTCTGATCAATAAAAGATAAGGGAGAAGGAAATTCAGGAGGTCTTCTTTGCTTCCCTTTGCAGGCCTTCCCCTCTTGCTCTTGACATAAGTTTGTGTCTTGAGTAGGTTTCTTCCACATGACACTAGTAGTTCCCAGTGGGCTTGAGTACTACATCCATCTATGGACTAACCTGTGGAGTAGTACGAATGTTCATGCATGTCCTCATGCCTCCTGGCCATCCAGAGTAGGATTGTAACAAAAATTTTTATTTTGAAAATGTGTAAGGCAACATTAAAAATAGGCAAATGTATGTTCTTGTTTCCATAAACTGGTTATCAAACAAACATGATTGTAAGGTAATGAAACTGGAACTGGAACTAATTTCATTTTTTGGAAAAAAAAAAAAAAAAACAACTCACTCCCAGGGGTCAGTGAGCATGAAAATAAAAAACTCACTATTCAAAGGGTTAATCCTTACATTTAAATGGTATTCTTTTTTTTTTAATTTTTATTTTATTCATTTTAGAGAGGAGACACAGAGTGAGAGAGAGAGAGAGAGAAAGAGAGAAAGGGGGGAGGAGCTGGAAGCATCAACTCCCATATGTGCCTTGACCAGACCAGTGCAGGGTTTTGGACTGGCGACCTCAGTGTTCCCAGGTCGACGCTTTATCCACTGCGCCACCACAGGTCAGGCTCCTTACATTTAAGATAAAAACTAATTACTTAGCTTGCTTTATGGCCAGTGGCCGCAGCCTTTGTGGCCATGTAGGTTTTCACTGGATTCAGGCAGATGGTAAAGAAACAGTGGAGCCAAAGAAGGGTGGGCCATTCCGCTTACTAAATAAAACCTGCGGACAAGCAAACAGGTAGGGAAGACCGCTTCCCTCTCACTCAGAGCTCCCAAAGCCCTGACGCATTCTCTGGTTCCACAACCCGGAAAATCTTCTCTGGTTCCTCCTGGAATCAAAGGCCCCCACCAGCCTCAGCAGAACTCCCAAAGCCCCTCAGCTCCAGTTCAATATCTACACTGCTTTTCCTCCCTGCAAAACCCGGGGGGTGGGGGTTCGCCAGCAAACATTAGCAAAACAATGGCCCCTCCCAAGCAGGAAGGTAATCCACAATTTGCAATCTGCTGTGCTGAGGGCAAGCGCAGCAGTCTTTCACAGACTACATACACATGGCAGTTCCCAGGCCAATGCAAAATATACACAAGCAAACCTAAAAAACATTCCCAACATTCTATCCCTTTTGCTCTCTTTACAATCTATACCACAGGTATTCCTGTGCAGGGAATGAAGTATACTACATAAACTATAGTAAGAGGACAAGTTATATAATTACAAAGGTGCCCTTCTCTGAGCACTTTGCCCAAAGTGCAAACTGGAGGCCCATCTCTAGCCCCCCACTCCACAGTAGGTGTGAGGGCCTCAGGACTGTGTCCAAAAAAACCTTGCAAGTGTCCTTGGTACATTCTGGTGCAGGAGGGCCTCCATCAGAGCTGCCAATCCCCCATCAGGGTCTCTAATACTGTCCTAAAGCAGCATGTCTGTAAAGCCAGTAGTCAAGGCTACTATCACAGCAGCCCGACCCGTGCAGGTTCACATTAGATTCGAACAGTCGGTAATGAAACTCAGGAGCCACGAACTGGTGAGCCATCAGCTTTAATTCTAGCTTGCACCTGGCGGGCAAGCAAAAACACACACTGGGCTCTAAAACCCACACATTCAGTGCTCACAAAGCTACTGACTTATCCGAGTTTCCTAGAATCAAAGGTTTCTAGCTCACCAGACTTATTCACCTCTGTTTCCCATCTCCTCCTGCACAAACTCTTAACAAACTGGCTTCTTCCTCAGTACGCTGCCATCTTGGCTACTTCTCCTCCACATGGCCTTAATCTGCTCTCCTCTCTAATACTAACCTCAGGAACTCAGAAACCAAGAGAGCAAGCTCCTGGACTGCCCCAGTTTATAGCATAGAAAATCTAAACCTTTAATCCAATTATACATAAGGAAAGTCTCTGATACAAAGCCACCCATCTGAGGCATAATGGGATTCCTCAGGAGAGTGCACCACCCTACATCATCCAATCAGTCAAGGGTGTGGAGGAGAGCTTACTCTTAAAACTAAGCCTTAGGCTATAACCACCTGGCCTGCCCACAGCCTGTCCCAGAACACACATTAATATCAACGAACTTCCATGTGGGCAGCGCCATCTTTAACAAAGTGAGCATATTATATTTTATCTGCCTAACACTGCCCCATGGAGGAGCATGTGATAATGGTGGCCAAAATTTGCACCTTTGCTTCAGAGAACATGATGCCATCCACCCTTATGTCCCACAATCACAGCAAACCTACCAGGGGGTTAGTAGGTACTTTTTCCAGTTAGGTTTTTACCTTCTGGAGTTTGTGGATGGCAGCTTCAGCCTGAGCCTCCTCACTGTCAGAAGAGGAGCTTGAAATGCATGCTCTTGCTGACTCAGAGCTACTCCACCAGCATGGCTCCATCTTAGGCTCCTGCGACTTCCAGCTCTCAGCCTGAAGCTGAACCCACAGTTGTTCCTCCAACAACTGCCGTGGCCAACATTCAACTTCCAGGGCAAACTGCAACTCATGAACCCAGCTAGTTTCCTTTTTCAGCGCTTGGTCTAGTTCCAGAATCTGCAGCAGTTTCTCCCATGGCTATTCCAGCTCCTGCCATTGCTGCTGCTTGGTTTGCAGAACTTGGGCAGCCTCTTGCACATGAGGAAGGAGAGGCAGATCCCCTCTTCCCTGAAAAAGAAGAAACAAAAAGAATATAAGAGAAAAGAGCCAGCAGGGGTAAACAAGTCAGCCAGTGATGTTAACTACATCCCATAGTTCTCTAAATGGGTGCTTAGGGTCACTTATAATACAAAGCAAGAATAGCAGGATCTGTATGTAACTATGACCAGTGATCTGGAAATCCCTTCCCCCTTACTGACCCCACCGAACCTTTCCTTCCCCTCTTCTTGAGTCCTGGGACACCTTAAACAAAGAAATCACATGCCCATTGCTTAGATACTGTAAAGGTATATAACCTGTAAGAAAATCAACTTCAGGAAGCACATCTTTGGAGCTACTAGCTCTGCATACTCCGCCGGCTTTTAATAAATTCTCTTTTCCTCTAATAAAGTTATCTGAGTGTCTATCCTCCATCAGGCTGCTTCCTGCTACACACAAAGCTCTCGATTTCCTCTAGCAGGGCTGTAAAACAGCCAGCTCATGGTCCCCAAAAGAACAGCTGTAGGGAAACATAACAATAACCAGTCCTCTAACCCACGCCTCAAGAGTGGCTGTGGCTCCATATGGAGCTGATCCATATCCTGCCAACTACGACAGATGTATGGCCAGTGACCACAGCCTTCATAGCCAGGTAGGTTCTCACTGGATTCAGGCAGATGGTAAAGAAACAATGGAGTCAAAGAATATGGGCCATTTTGTTTATTAAAGTCTCATACCTGTGGATGAGCAAACAGGCAAGGAAGACCACTTCCCTGTCATTCAGAGCTCCCAAAGCCCTGACACATTCTCTGGTTCCACAACCTGAATAATCTTCTCTGGTTCCTCCTGGAATCAAAGGCCCCCACCAGCCTCAGCAGAACTCCAAAAGCTCCTCAGCTCCAGTTCCAGATCTGCACTCCTCTTCCCTGCAAAATCCATGAAGGGATTGGGGTGGGGGACTTCTCTAGCAAACTTTAGCTACAATGGCCCCTCCCAAGCACGAAGATAAGCTGCAATTTGCAATCTGCTGCTCTGAGGGCAAGCACAGCAGCCTTTCACCGACTACATACACATGGCACCTCCCAGGCCAATGCAAAATATACACAAGCACATTATACAATCTTATTTGCCCAACACTTGCCTTCAGGGATCTCTAATATAACCTGAGCCCAAGAAAGCCAAGAGAACATTGTTTCTCAGTAAGTACCTCTCACCAAAATACTATGATTCAACTAAGCAGGTCTATTCATTGTCCATAAACTAATCTAATTCTCCATTCTTACCATCTGTAAAGCCAGTAGTCGTGGCCACTATCACAGCCGCCTGGCCAATGCAGGTTCGCATTGGATTCGAACAGTCGGTAATGAAACAATGGAGCCAAGAACTGGTGAGCCATCAGCTTCTAGCTTGCACCCGGTGGGCAAGCAAAAACATACACTGGGCTCCAAAACCCACTCATTCAGTGCTCACAAAGCTACTGACTTATCCGAATTTCCTAGAATCAAAGGCTTCTAGATCACCAGACTTATTCACCTCTGTTTCCCATCTCCTCTAGCACAAACTCTGCTCAAACTGTCTTCTCCCTCAGCATTCTGTCATCTTGGCTGCTTCTCCTGGCCTTCACGTGGCCTTAATCTGCTCTCCTCTCTGATACTACGGGAACCAAGAGAGCAAACTACTGATCTGTCCCACTTTATACTGTAGAAATCCAAACCCTTAATCCAATCTACAGACAAGGAAGTCTCTCATACAAAGTCACTGTTCGGCAGATAAAATATAATATGCTCACTTTGTTAAAGATGGCGCTGCCCACGTGGAAGCCCGTCACCCAGGTGATATTATTTGCCGTTATGCTTGAGACGGCTGTGGGGGAAAAGCAGTAATGTAGGCAGGCCAGGTCATTATGGCCTAAGGCTTGGTTTTAAGAGTAAGCTCTTCTCCACACCCTTGACTGATTGAATGATGTAGGGTGGTGCACTCTCCTGAAGAATCCCATTATACAGAGACTTCCTTGTTTGTATAATTGGATTAAAGGTTTTGAGTATATGCTATAAAATGGGAGAGAGCAGTAGCTTGATCTCTCTCTCTTGGTTCCTGAGTTCCTGAGGTTAGTATTAGAGAGCAGAGCAGATTAAGGCCATGTGGAGGAGAAGCAGCCGAGATGGCAGAGTGCTGAGGAAGAAGCCAGTTTGTTAAGAGTTTGTGCAGGAGGAGATGGGGAACAGAGGTGAATAAATCTGGTGAGCTAGAAAGCTTTGATGCTAGGAAACTCGGATAAGTCAGTAGCTTTGTGAGCACTGAATGTGTGGGTTTTGGAGCCCAGTGTGTGTTTTTGCTTGCCCGCCGGGTGCAAGCTGGAATTAAAGCTGATGGCTCACCAGTTCTTGGCTCCGTTGTTTCATTGCCATCTGTCCGAATCCAATGTGAACCTGCGTGGGTCGGGCGGCTGTGATGGTGGCCTTGACTACTGGCTTTACATTTGGCGTAGTCTGTGGCAGGATTTGATACAGATCGGCATGGAGCCGCCACCACCTTTGAGCAGTAGAGTAGAGGACTGGCTGCTGTTATGGTTCCCTGTGGCTGTTTTTTGGGGGACTGTTGGCTGGCTGACTTTTACAGCCATGCGTGAGGAAACAGAGAGCTCTATGGAAGAGGCTGCCCAGGACCTGCAGGACGAGCAGCGGAAGGAGCTGGAGGAAACGTGGGAGAAACAGATGCTGACCCTGGAGCTGAAGGAAGCGCTGGAGGAGGAGGCTGACCAGGTTTGTGAGATTCATCTGGAAATGGAGCAGACGCTGGAGAAGGAATCACAGGTTCGTGAGTTGGAGATTGCCTTGGATGTTGTGGAGAGCCAGCAGCGGCATGAGGCCGAGGCCAGTGTTGAGGCCGGGGTTGGAGCTGAAAGGCCTACTGAGCAGAAGGTAGCGGTGGCCCAGAGATCAAGTCCAGCAGCAGGAGCTGGTGTTTTCAGTTCCTCTTTGGAGGATGAGGAGAATCAAGCTGGAGTTGCAATCTGCAGTCTCCAGAAGGTGAGAGCCCAGGAGCAAGGAGTAGGTCTGCGATTTTGGGACATAGGGGTGGATGCCACCATGCTCCCCAGAGCAGAGATGGAAATTCTGACTGCCATGGCCACGTGCTCCTTTTTGGGACAGTGTACGAGCTGCCAGGATGGCAGAGATGAGGGGGGAGGCTAACACCCCATGTGTGTGGACTGATTTCCTGGACTACGACCTGACTGAGCACAAGCTCCTTTGTTGAATGGACTTACGGATTTTGGAAAATGTGAAATACCCTGATGGGGGTGAGGGGTGGCTTTGATGGAGGCCATCCCCCTGCCCTGGGAAGCCTTTCAAATGGCAAGAGAGAAGGCCGAGGACATTTTGCGCTTTTGGCAAAGTGCTCAGAGACTGGTGAAATGTATCTTTGTAATTGTTGAAATTGTATGATTTGTGCTATTGCTGTAATTTGTGTAATGTACTTAATTTTCTTGTATAAGAATGCCAGTGGTGTAAATTGTGGGTAGTAAAGTGAGCATAGGGGTGGATTGTTCGGCAGATAAAATATAATATGCTCACTTTGTTAAAGATGGCGCTGCCCACGTGGAAGCCCGTCACCCAGGTGATATTATTTGCCGTTATGCTTGAGACGGCTGTGGGGGAAAAGCAGTAATGTAGGCAGGCCAGGTCATTATGGCCTAAGGCTTGGTTTTAAGAGTAAGCTCTTCTCCACACCCTTGACTGATTGAATGATGTAGGGTGGTGCACTCTCCTGAAGAATCCCATTATACAGAGACTTCCTTGTTTGTATAATTGGATTAAAGGTTTTGAGTATATGCTATAAAATGGGAGAGAGCAGTAGCTTGATCTCTCTCTCTTGGTTCCTGAGTTCCTGAGGTTAGTATTAGAGAGCAGAGCAGATTAAGGCCATGTGGAGGAGAAGCAGCCGAGATGGCAGAGTGCTGAGGAAGAAGCCAGTTTGTTAAGAGTTTGTGCAGGAGGAGATGGGGAACAGAGGTGAATAAATCTGGTGAGCTAGAAAGCTTTGATGCTAGGAAACTCGGATAAGTCAGTAGCTTTGTGAGCACTGAATGTGTGGGTTTTGGAGCCCAGTGTGTGTTTTTGCTTGCCCGCCGGGTGCAAGCTGGAATTAAAGCTGATGGCTCACCAGTTCTTGGCTCCGTTGTTTCATTGCCATCTGTCCGAATCTAATGCGAACCTGCGTGGGTCAGGCTGCTGTGATGGCGGCCTCGACTACTGGCTTTACAGTCACCCATCTGAGGCACAATGGGATTCCTCAGGAGAGTGCACCACCCCACATCATCCAATCAGTCAAGGGTGTGGGGAAAAGCTTACTCTTAAAACCAAGCCTTAGGCTATAATGACCTGGCCTGCCCACATTATAGCCTTTCCCCTACACCCATCCCAAGAATAAGGGCAAATAATATCACCTGGGTGATGGGCTTCCATGTGGGCAGTGCCATCTTTAATAAAGTGAGCATATTATATTTTATCTGCCCAACACCATCCTACGTGTAAAGCCAGTAGCCGCAGCTACCATCACAGCTGTCTGGCCTGTGCAAGTTCGCATTTGATTCAAATAGACGGTAATGAAACAATGGAGCCAAGGTCTGGTGGGCCATTACATTTAATCCTAGCTCACACCGATGGGCAAAGAATACACACAGTGGGAAAACAATTTCCTTTCCATTTAGGGCCCCCAAAGCCAATGACTCATACGAGTTTTCTATAATTTAAGGTTTCTACCTCACCAGCCTTATTCACCTCTGTTCCCCATCTCCTTCTCTCAACACTAACTCTGCACAAACTGGCTTCTCCTTCAGCACTCTGTCATCTCCTCTCCTACGCAATGCTAGTTTCAGGAACAGAGAGAGAGAGAGAGAGAGAGAGAGAGAGAGCACTAGCCCCTGGTCTGCCTGTTTTTGTAGTGTAGAAATCCAAACCTTTAAGCCAATATACAAATAAGGAAGTCTCTGATACAAAGTCATTTATCTGAGGCATAAATGGGATTCGTCATAAGAGTGCACCACCCCACATCATGTGACAGTCAAGGGTGTGGGGAAAAGCTTTGTTTTGAAAAGATCTTAGTATTAAAAAGGTGCAAACTTATTTGACCCACACTATGCAAACTGTTTTTTTGCCTTTACTCATTTATATAAGTCTCATTCACTCTCAAGGCTCCATTCAATACCCATTTGTGGGTCAAATAAGTTTGCAAATATGATGTATATGTTTGCTCGCTTATAGTTTGCATTGGGTGTGGGAGACAGGCTGTCAGCAGGCTGGGTCCTTATAGCCTAAGGCTTAGTTTTAAGAGTAAGCTTTTCCCCACACCCTTGACTGATTGGATGATGTAGGGTGGTGTACTCTTCTGAGGAATCCCATTGTGCCTCAGATAAGTGACTTTGTATCAGAGACTTCCTTATTTGTATACAGTGGTACCTTAAGATAGGAACAGACCAACATACTTTTTTAAGATATAAGCTGCGACTGTTTGTATTTTTGTTCAAGATCAGAGCGAAATTCTGAGATACAAGTAGTGATTCGGGAAGCTGCTGCTAGTTGGTGCATTGGCACATGGGTTCAGTATCGGCAGCTTGATATACGAGTTGACTGACTGTTGGGCAGATAAAATATATTATGCTTAATTTGTTAAAGATGGCGCTGCCCACATGGAAGCCCATAACCCAGGTGATATTATTTGCCCTTATTCTTGGGATGGGTGTGGGGGAAAGACTGTAATGCAAGCAGGCCAGGTCATTATAGCCTAAGGCTTAGTTTCAGGAGTAAGGTTTTCCCCACACCCTTGACTGATTGGATGATATAGGGTGGTGCACTCTCATGAGGAATCCCATTGTGCCTCAGATGAGTGACTTTGTGTTCGGCGGATAAAATATAATATGCTCACTTTGTTAAAGATGGTGCTGCCCACATGGAAGCCTGTCATCCAGGTGATATTATTTGCCCTTATGCTTGTGATGGCTGTGGGGGAAAAGTTGTAATGTAAGCAGGCCGGGTCATTATAGCTTAAGGCTTTGTTTTAAGAGTAAGCTTTTCCCCACACCCTTGACTGATTGGATGATGTGGGGTGGTGCACTCTCCTGAGGAATCCCATTATGCCTCAGATGGGTGGCTTTGTATCAGAGACTTTCTTGTCTGTAGATTGGATTAAGGGTTTGGATTTTCTATGCTATAAACTGGGGCAGTCCGGGAGCTTGCTCTCTCTTGGTTCCTGAGGTTAGTATTAGAGAGGAGAGCAGATTAAGGCCATGTGGAGGAGAAGTAGCCAAGATGGCAGAGTGCTGAGAAAGAAGCCAGTTTGTTAAGAGTGTGTGCTGGAGGAGATGGGGAACAGAGGTGAATAAGTCTGGTGAGCTGGAAAGCTTTGTGAGCACTGAATGTGTGTGGGTTTTGGAGCCCAGTGTGTGTTTTTGCTTGCCCGCCGGGTGCAAGCTAGAATTAAAGCTGATGGCTCACCAGTTTTTGGCTCCGGTGTTTCATTGCCATCTGTCCGAATCCAATGCAAACCTGCACGGGTCAGTCAGCTGTGATCCTGACCCCGGCTACTGGCTTTACACTTTGTATCAGAGACTTTCTTGTTTGTAGAAGGGATTAAAGGTCTTGAATCTATGCTATAAAATGGGGCAGACCAGGAGCTTGCTCTTTTGGTTCCTGAGGTTAGTATTAGAAAGGAGAGCAGATTAAGGTCACGTGGAGGAGAGGAGGCAGCCAAGATGGCAGAGTGTTGACGAGTTTGTGCTGGAGAGGAGATGGGAAACAGAGGTGAATAAGTCTGGTGAGCTAGAAACATTTTGATTCTAGGAAACTCGGATAAGTCAGTAGCTTTGTGAGCTCTGAATGAGTGGGTTTTGGAGCCCAGTGTGTGTTTTTGCTTGCCCGCTGGGTGCAAGCTAGAATTAAAGCTGATGGTTCACCAGTTCTTGGCTCCGTTGTTTCATTACCGACTGTCTGAATCCAATGCGAACCTGCATTGGCCAGATGGCTGTGATTGTGGCCTCGACTACTGGCTTTACACTTACTTATGAGCTCAGTTACAGAACAAATTAAATTCGTATCTCAAGGTACCACTGTATTGGCTTAAAAGGTTTGGATTTCTACACTATAAAATGGGGCAGACCGGGATTTGCTCTCTTTCCTTTCCTGAAATTAGCATTGCAGGAGAGAGGCAGCCAATATGGCAGAGTGCTGAAGGAGAAGCCAGTTTGTGCAGAGTCTATGCAGAGAGGAGATGGGGAACAGAGGTGAATAAGACTGGTGAGGTAGAAACCTTTGATTCTAGGAATACCTTTGATTCTAGGATAAGTCAGTGGCTTTGGGAGCCCTGAATGGAAAGGAAAGTGTTTTCCCACTGTGTATATTTCTCAACCGTTGGGTGTGAGCTAGGATTAAAGCTAATGACCCACCAGTTCTTGGCTCCATTGTTTCATTACCATCTTTCTGAATCAAATGCAAACCTGCATGGGCAAAGCAGCTGTGATGCGGGCCATGGCTACTGGCTTTACACCTTTCAACTGACTTCCTGTCCACTCCAGTTCATACTCGACGCTTATTTTTCCCAAGCTAATACAGTTTGTATCGGTAAAATGTCAGTCATTTTAGAAGTTATCTTATAGTGTTTTCCACTTTTACTAAACTTACACTTGTGTATGTTTTGTCTGTGGGGGTGTTCGGCAGATAAAATATAATATGCTCACTTTGTTAAAGATGGTGCTGCCCACATGGAAGCCCGTCACCCAGGTGATATTATTTGCCCTTATGCTTGAGACGGCTGTGGGGGAAAAGCAGTAATGTAGGCAGGCCAGGTCATAGCCTAAGGCTTAGTTTAAGAGTAAACTCTTCTCCACACCCTTGACTGATTGGATGATGTAGGGTGGTGATGTAGGGAGGTTCTTTGTTTGTATAATTGGATTAAAGGTTTTTTTTTTTTTTTTTAAAGATTTTATTTATTCATTTCAGAAAGAGGAAGGAGAGAGAGAGAGAGAGAGAGAGAGAGAGAGAGAGAGACTAGGTGGGAGGAGCAGGAAGCATCAACTCCCATATGTGCCTTGACCGGGCAAGCCCAGGGTTTCGAACCGGTGACCTCAGCTTTCCAGGTCGATGCTTTATCCACTGCGCCACCACAGGTCAGGCGGATTAAAGGTTTTGAGTCTATGCTATAAAATGGGAGAGAGCAGTAGCTTGATCTCTCTCTCTCTCTCTCGGTTCCTGAGATTAGTATCAGAGAGGAGAGCAGATTAAGGCCATGTGGAGGAGAGAAGCAGCCAAGATGGCAGAGTGATGATGAAGAAGCCAGTTTGTTACGAGTTTGAGCTGGAGGAGATGGGAAACAGAGGTGAATAAGTCTGGTGAGCTAGAAACCTTTGATTCTAGGAAACTCGGATAAGTCAGCAGCTTTGTGAGCACTGAATGTGTGGGTTTTGGAGCCCAGTGTGTGTTTTTGCTTGCCTGCCGGGTGCAAGCTGGAATTAAAGCTGATGGCTCACCAGTTTTTGGCTCCGGTGTTTCATTACGATCTGTCCGAATCTAATGTGAACCTGCGTGGGTTGGACTGCTGTGATAGTGGCCTTGGCCACAGGCTTTACATTTGGCGTAGTCTGTGGCAGGATTTGATACAGATCGGCATGGAACCACCACCACCTTTGAGCGGTGGTGCAGAGGAGTGGTTGCTGTTATGGTTTCCCATGGCTGTGTTTTGGGGGACTGTTGGCTGGCTGACTTTTACAGCCATGCGTGAGGAAACCAAGAGCTCTATGGAGGAGGCTGCCCGGGACCTGCAAACCGAGCAGCTGAAGAAGCTGGAGGAAACATGGGAGAAAGAGATGCTGACCCTGGAGCTGGAGGAAGCGCTGGAGGAGGAGGCTGACCAGGTTTGCGAGATTCACCTGGAAATGGGGCAGACGCTGGAGAAGGAATTACAGGTTTGTGAGTTGGAGATTGCTCTGGATGTTGTGGAGAGCCAGCAGCGGCATGAGGTCGAGGCCGGAGCTGAGGCCAGGACCGGGGCTGAGGCCGGGGTTGGACCTGAAAGGCCTGCTGAGCAGAAGGCAGCGGTGGCCCGGAGATCAAGCCCAGCAGCAGGAGCTGGTGTTTTCAGTTCTTCTTTGGAGGATGAGAATCAAGCTGGAGTTGCAATCTGCCGTCTCCAGAAGGTGAGAGCCCACCAGCAAGGAGCTTCTACTACAATGCTGGTAGGTCTGCGATTTTGGGACATAGGGGTGGATGCCATCATGCTCTCCAGAGCAGAGATGGAAATTCTGACTGCCATGGCCACGTGCTCCTTTTTGGGACAGTGTATGAGCTGCCAGGATGGCAGAGATGAGGGGGGAGGCTAACACCCCATGTGTGTGGACTGATTTCCTGGACTACGACCCGAGTGAGCACTGGATCCTTTGTTGAATGGACTTTAGGGATTTTGGACAATGTGAAATACCCTGATGGGGGTGGGGGGTGGCTTTGCTGGAGGCCCTCCCCCTGCCCCGGGAAGCCTTTCAAATGGCAAGAAAGAAGGCTGAGGACATTTTGAACTTTTGGCAAAGTGCTCAGAGACTGGTGAAATGTGTATACCTTTGTAATTGTTGAAACTGTATGATTTGTGCTATTGCTGTAATTTGTGTAATGTACTCATTTCCTTGTACAGGGATACCGGTGGTGTAAATTGTGGGTAGTAAAGTGAGCATAGGGGTGGATTGTTCGGCAGATAAAATATAATATGCTCACTTTGTTAAAGATGGCGCTGCCCACATGGAAGCCCGTCACCCAGGTGATATTATTTGCCCTTATGCTTGAGACGGCTGTGGGGGAAAAGCAGTAATGTAGGCAGGCCAGGTCATAGCCTAAGGCTTAGTTTAAGAGTAAGCTCTTCTCCACACCCTTGACTGATTGGATGATGTAGGGTGGTGATGTAGGGAGGTTTTTTGTTTGTATAATTGGATTAAAGGTTTTGAGTCTATGCTATAAAATGGGAGAGAGCAGTAGCTTGATCTCTCTCTCTCTCTCGGTTCCTGGGTTCCTGAGATTAGTATCAGAGAGAAGAGCAGATTAAGGCCACGTGGAGGAGAGAAGCAGCCAAGATGGCAGAGTGATGATGAAGAAGCCAGTTTGTTACGAGTTTGAGCTGGAGGAGATGGGAAACAGGTGAATAAGTCTGGTGAGCTAGAAACCTTTGATTCTAGGAAACTCGGATAAGTCAGTAGCTTTGTGAGCACTGAATGTGTGGGTTTTGGAGCCCAGTGTGTGTTTTTGCTTGCCTGCCGGGTGCAAGCTGGAATTAAAGCTGATGGCTCACCAGTTTTTGGCTCCGGTGTTTTGTTACGATCTGTCCGAATCTAATGTGAACCTGCGTGGGTCGGGCTGCTGTGATAGTGGCCTCGACTATTGGCTTTACAGGGGGAGAATTGCATATCAGAGAGTGTAAACTCTATTTTTAAAAATACTTCTCAAAGGTCAATGTTTTGAAATTTTAATAGCTTTATTGAAGTATAGTTGATATATAGTAATATGGATGTATTGTGCATTTATTATTTTCTAGGTTTTAGCATATGTATCATCCCTGGAACCTTCTCCATAATCAAAATAGTGAACATATCCATCATCTCAGGAAGTTTTCCTGTGCTACTTTTTAATTCCTCCTCCTACCTTATTCCACCCTCAAAATGTCCCCAGGCAACCTCTGATCAGCTTTTTATCACTACAGATTAGTTTGCATTTTCAATAATTTCATATAAATGAAGTCATACATTATCTACTCATTTCTGTCTGGCTTATTTCATTTCGATAATTATTTTGAGCAGGTCCAGCTTCATGAGCATGGGAACTTTGCATTGCCACAGGATTCTGTGCTTAAAAGGGCCTGGAAGACTGGCACTCAATTTAATGCTCTATTGTCACTGTTTTTTTTTTGTTTGTTTTTGTTATTGTTTATTTGTGGTACAGACAGAGTCAGAGAGAGGGACAGATAGGGACAGACAGACAGAAAGGGAGAGAGGTGAGAAACATCAATTCTTTGTTGTGGCTCCTTAGTTGTTCATTGATTAATTTCTCATATATGCCTTGACGGGAGGCTACAGCAGACCGAGTGACCCCTTGCTCAAGCCAGTGACCTTGTGCTCAAGCTGGTGATCTTTGCTCAAACCAGATGAGCCGCGCTCAAGCTGGAGACCTCAGGGTCTGGAACCTGGGTCCTCCACATTCTAGTCCAACGCTCTATCCACTGTACCACCGCCTGAACATGTCAGTGTGTTGGAAAAAAATTTTTTTTAGCTTTGAGTTATAGTGTTTATTAGTTATAAAACAGGCTCAGATACTATAACAAAGACTCCAAAATAACAATGGCTTAAACAAGATAGAAATTAACTTCTTACAAAAGAACCTAGTTGGCAAACCAGAGTGGTCATGGTGGCTCCACAATCATCAGGAACCCTGGCTCCTGGTGTGCTGCTCTGCAACCCTCAACATATTGCTTGCATCTTGCAGTCCAAAAGGGTGGTTCCAGCTTCTATTCATCACTTCTGCATTTCAGCCAGCAGGGAGCAGTAAAGGAGTCATGGAAAACACACCTCTATCCCTTAAAAGCATAACCTAGAACTTGCTCATATCACTTTCATTAACATTGCACTGTCCAGAATTTAGTTACATGGCCATCACTAGCATCCAGGGTGCTGGAAAATGTAATTTTTATTCTGGAAAGACATAGGTTAAAATGTAAAGGCTCAATTACTATAGGAAGGATGGATACTGGGAGACAACCAGTCATCTTCAGTGGGGTGACAATCCTGTTTGCATTTTGAAAAGGTCTCTCTTGAAAAGCGGTCGAGTATGGACTGGATAGAAAGAGATGAGAGCCAAGGAAATAACCCAAAAGACAGCTACTGAGGCCTGAACAAGGCAGAGATACTTGGGGTGAGGGAAGTGGACAAAGGCTTAGGAGATATTTGGAAATTGAATGGACAGGACATGATGACCATTGACTGCACTTCTAATTTTTAGTATTGTGCTTTGCACAGTGGCTGGCATATAGAAAATACTTATGAGTGAATGAATGCATGATATGAAAGAGGAGTGAATGGAATTCTTAATAATTTGTGAGCAAAGGAACCCATATATTCATTGTGTACTGTGTCCCACAAATTATGTAGTTGGTCCTGAATTAGAGGTTCATTCGTGCTATAGTGTGTATCAATAATTCACTCTTTTATTGCTGAGCAGTGTGAATATGGCACAATTTATTTATCCACTTACCACATAATTTGTTTTTCCATTCGTATTTAGACATTTGGGTTTTGGGTTTTTTCAGTTACAAATAAAGCATCTATGAACACTTGTTTATGAACATTTGTTGACAAGTCTTTGTATAAAGTTATGCTTTCATTTTTCTCAGGTAAATGCATGCAGATAGAATGACTGAATCACATGGTAAGTATATGTCTGATTTGTTTTGGGGTTTCTTTGTGTTTTTTTGTTTTGTTTTGTTTTTTACAGAGACAGAGAGTCAGAGAGAGGGACAGATAGGAACAGACAGGAAGGGAGAGAGATGAGAAGCATCAATTCTTCACTGCAGCACCTTAGTTGTTCATTGATTGCTTTCTTATATGTGCCTTGACTGGGGGGCTCCAGCAGAGTGAGTGACCCCTTGCTCAAGCCAGCAACCATGGGGTCATGTATATGATCCCACGCTAAAGCCAGCAACCCTGTGCTCAAGCTGGTGAGCCCATGCTCAAAGCTGGACGAGCCCACGCTCAAGCCGGCAACCTCAGGGTTTCGAACTTGTCCCAGTTCGAAAACTGATCATGAAAATGAAGCAAAGCACATGTAATATTATAAATATCAATTGTATTAGACTAAATGCAATATAAAGATTATTATTTTAAATTCTCCTTTGGGGAACATTTTTGACACAGGCACATATATAGGAACTTGCTTCTTCCATGTCCCAGTCCAACGCTCTATCCACTGCGCAACCACCTGGTCAGGCTGTTATTAAGTTTTGAGAGTGTGTTATATATTCTGGATACACATCCTTTATCAGATATGATAGGCAAGTAAGTATTTTCTCTCAGTTTGTGGGTTGCTTTTCGTTCTTTTAATGTTGTCTTTCAAAAAATAGCAAGTCTTAATTTTAGTGAAGCTTTAATTACCTTATTTTCTTTAGTAGATTATATTTTTTATGTCACATCAAAGAATCTTTGCCTAACCCAAGGTTACAAAACATTTTGTCCAGTTTTTTTTTTGGTGGAAGATTAATAGTTTGAAGTTCTACGTTTAGGTCTATGATCCATTTTAAGTTAATTTTTGTGTATGTTATGAGATGGAGGCTGACGGTCATAATTTTGCTTACAGTTATCCAAGTGTTCCAGCATCATCTGTTGAAAATCCACCCTTTCCCCACTGAATTGTTTCTGTACCCATGTCAAAAATCAGTGTCCATAGGCTCTGGCTTGATAGCTCAGTTGGTTAGAGCTCCATCCTAATGCACAAAGGTTGTAGGTTCAGTCCACAGTCAGGGTACATATATGAACAGATTGATGTTTTTCTCTCCCTTCCTCTCTCTAAAATCAATTAATAAATAAAGAACAAAAGAGATGTTCTTTAAAAATCAATGTCCATGTATGTATAAATGTCTCTGAAATATCTATTCTGTTTCATTCATCTATTTGTCTATCTTTACACCAGTACCATATTATCTGAATTATCATAACCTTATGATGAATCTTGAATTCAGATAGGATTAGTGGTTTGTTTTAGTGATGTGGTATTAGTGATGTCAGTGATTTGTAATGCATGTTCTTAGCATATAAGGATAAAACTTGATTATGCTTGGAGTAGTTATTTCAATAAGAGCAATTCAATTATATCATTACTGCAAAATAATGCCATTAAAAGAAAACTTTTTTATTTTAACCATTTTTTTGTATTTGTCAGTATGACAATTGGAATGAATATGAGAGAAGAAAGCTGGTAGATTCAGGAGGAGAGTATTTGTGAAATGCAGCAGAATTAAGTAATGGAAAAACAGTTAAAAGCAAATACAAAGAAAGAGATGTTAAGTGAAATGTGAAGAGAGAAATCTCTAAGCACAGATTAATCTAGAAAAACGATAAATAGAGCACTGTGGTTTGGAAGGAGTATTAAAATTAATTTAATTTCCTATTGATGTGAAAACAGAGGCACACTGATGTTCTCATCTAGAATTTATCTAAAATCTTCTCTAAAACAGAATCAGTCTGTACAAATTTGGTTCTAGGCTAACAGTTGAAATTTAAATCGTTGTGAATAAAATCATTCTAATCTATAGACATATTATTATTAATAAGAACTTAGTTCCTGAAGAATCATTTTATACCTTGCAAAACTGATCATGAAAATGAAGCAAAGCACATGTAATATTATAAATATCAATTGTGTTAGACTAAATGCAATATAAAGATTATTATTTTAAATTCTCCTTTGGGGAACATTTTTGACACAGGCACATATATAGCACAAAAAACTTGAGAATGAAGACACTTTTTTTTCTTGTAAATATTCTTACAGTAAGCACAATTTTCATTATGCCCAGAAACTGAGCTACCTTCAAAATTGGAATTATCTGTTTCAAAAATCTGTAACTTATTTTAATATCCATGAAAGCCTCTGAAAAGTCTTTGAATAATAAATGCTGGGGAGGAGCACATTCTTTGATGAGGTCATCATTTTCAAAGATCCTTCAGGATACACCAGCTGCCAACTGAGTCAACAAAATCACCATAAACTCTAACCAGCTGGTGAGTGTTGCTAAGCCAGTTACCCAGTCTTTGGCAGTTGTTAGGCTGAAGAAAATATATGATCATTATAATAGAAGGGAGCAAAAGTGGAAGTCATAAATTGAGCTGTACTAAACCAAGGGAATTTTTGTTTATTATAAAACTATCATTTGTTGAGAGAAGGTTTTTATAGACCCTGACATTATATAGATTGGTTCAACCCGCTCAAGAAAAGAAGTTAAACTGTGTTGGTCAGAAAACAAAACAAAACAGAATTGCCTATTAGGAGAGGCTGGGGAGGTGAAGCAATCTGGTTGTGGTGGAAGGGGCTGAGGCTGTTTTTTTTTTTTTTTTTTTTTTTTCCCAAACATTACCTACACTCATTTTTTTTTCCTTTTTATTGAATTTATTGGGGTGACACAGGATAACAAAATTATACAGGTTTCAGGTACACAATTCTACAATACATCATCTGTACACTGCACTGTGTGTTCACCACCCCAAGTCAAGCCTCTGTCCATCCCGCCAGGGTGGTGAAAGGAGGTATAGGAGGGTACAATCTGGCAGTCCCTTCCCCCTGGCAGTCACTACACTGCTCTGTGTCCATGAGTTTTTCCTCTTTTTCTTTTCTTTTTGCTCAATCCCTCCATGGTGCCACACTTAGCACCACCCCCTCACGGGGGTAGGTGATAGAATAGGGGACCATGAACCATATAGACCATTTGTCAGCCAGAATGGAGCACTGTTCTAATGAAGGGGCACATATGAGTAATAACCTATTCATAAAACCCAGGGTGAAGAGAGAAGGATGTGAACCCACAAGCATTATGTTGTCAACTGCTCCATGAAAAAAAGAAATAGACCAAAACTCCTGCTGAGCAGAAAAATAACAAACCAATCTGCTAGATATCACCTGGGTGTTAAAGACAAAGACAAAAACCTTTTCTTTAACCCTGTTAGCAACAGAAACTCAAAGCCTAGCAGAACTTCAACAACACTATACAACCCTTTTACCTCAGGGTAACACTATTACTTCTTTTTAATTTATTGTGTTGACATGGTTTCAAGTGTCCCACTCAATATAACACCCTCTACACACCACACTGTGCCACCCCATGCCCCATGCAAAGTCTCTACCCCCATTTACCCCCTGTGCCCCCCTCCTCCTACCTCCACTCCCCCTTTCCCTCTGGCTATTGCTATCCTTTTGTCTGTATCTATGTGATATACAGTGTGTCCTTAAAGTCATGGTGCACTTTTGACCGTGTGACCGGTCAAAAGTTCACCATGACTGTATATATGTGATTTTGGCTAATCCCTTCACCTTTTTAAATCTTATTCCCTCTTGCCCCTTCCCTCTGACAGCTGTCCATCTGTTCCCTGTAACCCTGCCTCTGTTTCTGTTTTGTTCCTCAGCTTATTGTATTCATTACATTCCACATACAAGTGAGATCATATAGTATGTATCTTTCTCTGCCCGGCTTATTTCACCTAACATAATAATCTTCAGGTCCATCCATGCTGTAGCAAAAGGTAAAATTTCCTTCTTTTTATGTACCACTGATGGACACAGGTTGTTTCCAGATCTTGGTTATTGCAAACAATGCTGCTATGAACATGGAGGTGAATATCTTCTTTTGAATTAGTGTTTTGGAATTCTTAGGATATATTCTTAGAAGTGGGAGAGCTGGGTCATAAAACAGTTCTATATTTAGTTTTTTGAGGAAACGTTATACTGTTTTTCACAGTGGCTGCACAAATCTGCATTCCCACCAGAAATACAAAAGAGTTCCCTTTTCCGCACACCCTCACCAGCACTTGTTTGTTGATTTGTTAATAAAAGCCATTCTGACAAGTGTGAGGTAATAGCTCATTGTGGTTTTAATTTGAATTTCTCTGATGATTAGTGATGTTGAGCATTTTTTCATATGCCTATTTGCTATCGGTATGTCCTCTTTGAAAAAGTGTCTATTCGGGTCCTTTGCCCATTTTTAAATTGGATTGTTTGTCTTTCTTGTGTTCAGTTTTAGAAGTTTTCTGCACATTTTTGGTTATTAACCCCTTATCAGAAATATCTGTGAATATGCTTTTCCATAGAATGGGTTGTCTTTTTATTTTGTTAACTTTCTGTGCAAAAGCTTTTTTTGTGTGTATGCAAAAGCTTTTTAGTGTGATATAGTCCCATTTGTTTATTTTGTACTTTATTTCACTTGCCCGAGGATATATATCAGCAAAAATATTGCTACAGGAGATGTCTGAGAGTCTACTGCCTATGTTTTCTTCTAGTTTTTATGGCTTCACAACTTACATTTAAGTCTTTTATCCATTTTGAGTTTTGGTGGTTTTTTTTGAATGGTGTAAGTAGGTAGTTTAGTTCCATGTTGTTGTTTTTTTTGCATGTATCAGTCCAATTCTCCCAACACCATTTATTACAGGGCTTTTTTTTACTCCATTGTATATCCTTGCCTCCTTTGTGAAATGAATTGATTCTAAAGGAGTGGGTTTATTGCTGGGCTTTCTGTTCTGTTCCATTGATCTATATGTCTGGTTTTATGCCAGAATCATGCTGTTTTGATTACCTTGGCTTTGTAGCACAGTTTAATGTCAAGTGGCATGACTCCTCCAAATTTGTTCTTCTTTCTCAACATCACTGTTGTTATTCAGATCTTTTGTGGTTCCTTATAAATGTTTGAAATATTTGTTCTACATCTGTGAAGCATGCCATTTGTATTTTAGTAAGAATTGCATTGAATCTATAAATTGCTTTGGGTAGTATGGACATTAAATGATGCAAATTCATCCTATCCATGAATATGGTATATACTTCCATTTGCTTGTATTCTTCTTAATTTCTTTTTTCAGTGTCTAATAATTTTTTGAGCACAAGTCTTTTACCTCTTTGGTTAAATTATTCCTAGGTACTTTATTTTTTGTTGTTGCAATAGTAAATGAGATTTGTTTCCTTAATTTCTCTTCCTGGAAGTTCATTATTGGTGTATAAAAATGCCACTAATTTCTAAATGTTAATTTTATATCCTGCCACTTTGCTAAATTCATTGATCAGGTCTAGTAGTCTTTTGGTGGAGACTTTAGGGTTTTCTATGTACAGTATTATGTCATCATCAATAATGACAGTTTTACTTCTTCCTTTCCAATTTGGATGCCTTTTATTTCTTCTTGTTGTCTGATTGCCGTGATTAGCATTTCCAGTACTATGTTGAATAAGAGTGGTGAAACGGGACACTTGTTCCTGATCTGGGGATTGCTTTTAGTTTTTTCCCATTAAGTATGGTATTGGCTGTCGGTTTGTCATACATGAACTTTACTATGTTAGGTATGTTTCTTCTATTCACACTTTACTGAGAGTTTTTATCATAAATGGGTGATTTTATCAAATGCCTTTCCTGCATCTATTGATATGATTGTGAGATTTTTTCCTTCATTTTGTTTATGTGATGAATCTCGTTTATTATTTTTTTTAAGTGAGAGAAGGGGAGATAGTGAGACAGACTCCTGCATGTGCCCCAACCAGGATCCACCAGGCAATCCCTGTCTAGCACTGATGTTCAAATCGACCAAGCTATCCTCAGTGCCAGGGGCCAATGCTCAACCCAATTGAGTCACTGGCTGTGAGAAGGGAAGAGAGAGATAGAGAAGGGAAATAGGAAGGGAAAGAGAAGCAAATGTTCAGTTCTCATGTGTGCCCTGACCAGGAATCCAACCCAGGACATCTGTATGCCAGGCTGTTGCTCTAGCCACTAAACCAGCTGGCCAGGGTCAAATCCCATTACTTGATTTGCAAATATTTTACCAGCTTTACCTCTCTGCAATAAATCCCACTTGATCATGAGATATGATCTTTATAATATATTGCTGGATACAGTTTGCTAATATTTTGTTGAGAATCCTAGCATCTATGTTCAGCAGGAATATTGGCCTGTCATATATTTCCTTTGTAGTGTCTTTACATGGTTTTGGAATTAGCATAATACATGCATCATATAATAAGCTTGGAATTCTTCCTTCCTCTTGAATTTTTTGGAATTGTTTGAGAAGGATAGATGTTAGTTCTTTTTTGAATGGTAATATTTGCCTGTGAAACCATCTATTCCAGGATTTTTGTTTGCTGGGAGTTTCTTAATAACAGTTTCAATTTCATTTGTTGTAATTGACCTGCTTAGGTTTTCTTTTTTCTTTCTTTCTTTCTTTCTTTCTTTCTTTCTTTCTTTCTTTCTTTCTTTCTTTCTCTCTCTCTCTCTCTCTCTCTCTTCCTTTCAAGATTTTACTTATTCATTTTAGAGAGGTGAGAGAGCAAGCAAGAAAGAGAAAGAAAAGGGGGGAGGAGCAGGAAACATCAACTCCCACTTGTGCCTTGACCAGGCAAGTCCAGGGTTTCAAACCAGTGACCTCAGCATTCCAGGTTGAGGCTTTATCCACTGCGCCACCACAGGTCAGGCTGCTTAGGTTTTCTGATTCTTCCAGATTCAGTTTTGGAATATTGTATGTTTCTAGGAATTTATTCATTTAGCCCAGGTTGTCCAATTTTGGGGGCATATAATTCTTCACTATTTTCTTACAATCCTTTGTATTTCTGTGATATCAGTTGTGACCTCTCTTCTTTTATTTCTCACTTTATTTATTTGGGTCCTTTCTCTTTTTTCTTGATGAGTCTGGTTAAAGGTTCATCAGTCTTGTTTACCTTTTCAAGGAACTAGTTCTTGGTTTTATTGATCTTTTGTGTTGGTTTTTTAGCCTCTAAGTCATTTATTTACACTCTGATACTTATTGTATTATTCATTCTACTTTCTCTGAGATTTATTTATTATTATTTTCATAGTTCTTTTAGGTGCAGGGTTAGTTTGTTTATTTGAGCCTTTTTTTTTTTTTTTTGCGTCTTAAGGTATTCCTGTAATACTATATACTTTCCTCTCAGAACTGCTATTGCTATATCCTGTAGATGTTTGTTTGTTGTATGTTCATTTTCATTTGGTTCAAGGAAATATTTTTATTTCTTCCATGGTCTTATTGTTAACCCATTTGCTATTTAATAAGATGTTATTTGGCCTCTGAGTGCTTGAATATTTTTTAGTTCTTCTGGTGACACTCTATCTCTGATGCCCAGAGTTACCACTCTCTGCAGGTCTAAAATAAATATTATTTGTATTATCAGTGTCCTGAACTAAATTCATTTATTTCAGATGATAAGAACTCAAGTGGGTCTGGTCCAATTTATCACCCTGATAGCTGTCAGTCTGCTCTCCATGAGTCTTTCTCTATTTTGCTTGTTGATTCATTTTGTTCACTAGAGTGCCTATATGAGTACAATCATATGGTACTTGTCTTTCTCTAACAGGCTTATTTCACTTAGCATAATGCTCTCCAGGTCCATCCATGCTATTGTGAAGGGTAAGATTTCATTCCTTTTTATGGCCACATAGTACTTCATTGTGTAAATGTATCACTGCTTTTTTATCCACTCATTCACTAATAGACACTTAGGCTAATTCCAAATATTGGCTATTGTAAATAATGCTGAACATAAGGGAACATAAAATGTTTCAGTTTCTTTGGATATATTTCCAGAAGTGGAATCACTGGGTCATCAGGCAGTAACATTAAAAAACTACTGGAACTGATAAATGAATTTAGTAAATTAGCAGGATATAAAATAAATATCCAGAGATCAGTTGTATTTTTATACACCAATAATAAATTATCAGAAAGGGAAACTATGAAAATAATTTCATTCACGGTTGCTTCTAAAAGAATAAAATTCCTAGGAATAAATTTAACCAAAGATATAAATAACCCTATGCTCGGGAAATTATAAAACATTGAAGAAAGAAATTGAAGATACAAAGGAGTAGAAGCATATCTTGTGTTCATGAATAGGAATAATTAACATCATTAAAAGGTCCATACTACCCAAAGCAATGTGTAGATTCAATGCAATTCTTATCAAGAGACCAATATTGATATCAAGACATATTTCACAGCCTTGGCCGGACAGCTCGGTTGGTTAGAGAATCATCCCAATATGTGAAAGTTGCTGGTTCAATACCCAGTTAGGGCACACACAGAAACAGGTCAATGTTTCTGTCTCTTTCTCTCTCCTTTCATTTCTCTCTAAAAATCAACAAATAGTTTTTTAGAAAAGATACATACTTCACATAACTAGATCAAATATTCCAAAAATTTCTATGGAACCACAGAAGACTGTGAATAGAAACATGATCTTGAGAAATAAGAACAAAGTTGGAGGAATCACTACCTGATATTAAACTATACTACAGGCCACAGTAATCAAAAGAGCATGGTACTGGCATAAAAAACAGACATATAGATAATTGAAACAGTTCAGAGACCAGAAATAAAACCATGCTTTTAAAGACAATATTTGACAATAACAAAAACATACAATGGAGTAAAGATAGTCTATTCAATAAAGGGTGTTGTGTCCTCGCCTGATAGATCAGTTGGTTAGAGCATTGTCCCAATACACAAAGGTTGCAGGTTTGATCCTGGTCAGGGCACATTGGGAACAGATCGATTTTTCTGTCTATCTCTTTCCCTTCTTCTCTTTCTAAAGTCAATAAAAATAAAATAAATAAATAAATGATGTTGGGAAAATCAGACAGATACATGCAACAAGATGAAACTAAACCACTTTCTTACATCATGCACAAGAATAAACTAAAAGTGAATTGAAGATTAAATATTAATCTTAAAACCATTAATATCCTAGAAGAAAATATAGGCAGTAAAATCTTGGACCTTTCTTGTAGAAAAGTTTTTTTCTGATATATCCCCTTGGGCAAGGGAAATGAAAGAAAAAATAAACAAATGGAACCGCATCAAACTACAAAACTTGCACAGCAGAGGAAACTATCAACAAAAGAAAGAGACAACCCACTGAATGAGAGAACATATTCACCAATGATACATCTGAGAAGGGCTTAATATCCAAAATTTATAAAGAACTTATTAAAACTCAACACCAAAATTACAAACAATCCAATTTAAAAATGGGCAAAGGACCTGAATAGAAACATCTCCAAAGAGGACATACAGAGGGCCTATAGACATGTGAAATATATTCAGTGTCACTAATCATCAGAGAAATGCAAATTAAAACCACAATGAGATATCACCTCACGTCATAATGGCTATCATCAATAAATCAACAAACAACAAGTATTGGCAAGGATGTGGAGAAAAGGAAATCCTTGTGCTTCTTGGTGGGAACGCAATGGTGCAGCCACTGTGAAAGGCACTATGGAGTTACTTCAAAAAATTAAAAATGGAACCATCTTCACACATACTTTTAAGTGATCACCTAAAATATTTCATCAAACCTATAAACTATTGCAAAAGGTAGAATTTATGGCTATTTCAACAGCTTTATTAAGGTATAATTGACATGCCATAATTTGCACATATTTAAATTGTACAATATGATAAGTACTGGGATATATGTATATTTATTGACACATCCATGAAACTATTGTCACTGTTAAAGTAATGAATTAGCCCATTAACTGTCTCTATCCCTCGCAGTGTCCTCATACCCCTTTGTAATCCCATGAAAATCCATCAAGGCTATAAATTAAGTTTGTTGAAGTTGTTTTTCTTTTTGTATTTTTCTGAAGTGAGAAGCAGGGAGGCAGAGAGACAGACTTCTGCATGTGCCCAACCGGGATCCACCTAGCAAGCCCACCAGAAGGCGATGCTCTGCTCATCTTGGGCTTTGCTCCATTGCAACCAGAGCCATTTTAGCACCTGAGGCAGAGGCCATGGAGCCATCCTCAGTGCCCAGGCCAACTTTGCTCCTTTGGAGCCTTGGCTGCAGGAGGGGAAGAGAGAGAAAAAGAGAAAGGAGAGGGGGAATGGTAGAGAAGCAGATGGGCACTTCTCCTGTGTGCCCTGGCTGGAAATTGAACCCGGGACTTCCACATACCAGGCTGATGCTCTACTGCTGAGCCAGCAGGTCAGGGTCTTGTTGAAGTTTTTTTTTTTTTTTTTTTTTAAATTACAGCCTGACCAGGCGGTGGCGCAGTGGGTAGAGCATCGGACTGGGATGCGAAAGGACCCAGGTTCGAGACCCCGAGGTCGCCAGCTTGAGTGCAGGCTCATCTGGTTTGAGCAAAAGCTCACGAGCTTGGACCCAAGGTTGCTGGCTCCAGCAAGGGGTTACTCAGTCTGCTGAAGGCCTGCGGTCAAGGCACATATGATAAAGTAATCAATGAACAACTAAGATGTCACAACGGCAACAAAAAACTGATGATTGATGCTTCTCATCTCTCTCCGTTCCTGTCTGTCTGTCTCTATCTGTCCCTCTCTCTGACTCTCTGTCTCTGTAAAAAAATAAAAAATAAAACTAAAAAGGAAATTACATTTGTTTATAGAAATAGAGTTATTGAAGTTAACTATTTCTTTCATGAGCTGTAGTAGTGTGTGACTTTCAAGGGATTTTCTATTTCCATTAAGTTATCCAAATTGTAGGTATAAAGTAGTTGTAATATTTCCTTGTTATCCTTTTAATATCTGTAGCATCTATAGTGATGTAACCTCTCATTATTTTTTATGCCTTGTCATACCACCAATTCAAGCAAAACAATATAACATGCTGCCACTTTTTACTTTACCCACTTTTTATGAACTTCTCTCATTCTTCAGTCTGACTACAGTTTTATCAATTTTCTTTCTTCTTCTTTCCTTTTTTTTTTTTTTTAGAGACCGGAAGAGACGGAAACACTGAGCTCCTGTATGTACCCTGACTGGGAAATTGAACTGGCAATTTCCATGCTCTGGGATGACACTCCAGAGCTATCCAGTCAGGGCTTTCAATTTTTTTTTACCTCCTCATAAAAACTAGCTTTTAACCTGACTAAATGACGCTGCAGTGGATTTAGCATCAGACTGGGACGCAGAGGATCCAGGTTCGCAACCACAGGTTGCAGGCTTGAGCACGGGCTCATCCGGCTTGAGTGCAGGTTCTCTGGCTTGAGTGTGGGATCATAGACATGACCCCATGGTCACTGGCTTGAGCCCAAAGGTCGCTGGCTTGAAGACCAAGGTTGCTGGTGTGAGCCCAAGGTCGCTGACTTGGGCAAGGGGTCACTTGCTCTGCTGTAGCCCCCCCACTCAAAGCACATATGAGAAAGCAATCAGTGAACACTAAGGAGCTGCCACAAAGAGCCGCAACGAAGAATTGATGCTTCTCATTTCTCCCTTCCTGTCTATTACTCTTTCTCTCTCTCTCTCTGTCACACACACCAAAAAACAAACAGAAAAACACTAGCTTTTAGTTTTATTTTTTCTGTTATTGTTTTTCATGCTTTCCTTCCTGATTATTATTTCCTGTGCTCTGCTTACTATGGGTTTTTTTATTTTTTTAAATTTTTTTTATATTACTATGGGTTTTATTTGCTTTTTTTCTGAATTCTTAAAATAAAAGCTGAGATAATTGATTTGAAACCTTTCTTTCTTCTAGTATATATATTATATTTAAAATATTGATTTAACTACTTGTGGCACATTTTGACATGCTGTGTTTTCACTTTTATTTCATTCAAAATACTTTCTAATTTCCATTTTTATTTCTCCTTTGACCAATGGGTTATTTAGAAGTGTGTTATTTAGTTATGAAATATTTGGGGACTTTTAAATATCCTTCTGCACTTATTAATTGTTTTAGTCAGAGAACATACTTCATATGACTTGAATTCTTTTAAATGTATTGAGATTTGTTTAACGGCCTATTCTCTATCTTGATAAATATGTCATGTGCACTTGAAAAGAGTATGAATTCAACTTTTTTGGACAGTATTCTATCAGTTTCAATTAAGTCAAGTGGATTAAGTGTATTGTTCAAGTCTTCTACAGCCTTACTGATTTTCTGTCTACTTGTTATATTACTCTTGAGACAGGGGAGTTGAAATTTCCAATTATAAACATGGAGTCATCAATTTTTCTTTAAGCTCCTTCAGTTTTGTTTCATGTTCTTTGAAGTTCTGTTAGTATATGCAAAACTATATAGATTTGTCATCTTCACTTGATTATTTGACCCCATTTTCATTATAAAATGACATTCTGTATATATGGTAATATTCTTTGATTTGAAGCCTACTATGATATTCATAGAGCTATTCCATATTTCTTTTGATTAGTGTTTACATACCATAATATCATTTTATATTTAAAGTAGGTTTTTTTAATAGATAACCTGGTAATTTTTGTTTGGATGTCAGATATTGTACATTCTATCTTCTCAGGTGATAGATATTTTTGTGTTCCAATATGTCTCCAGAAACTTGCCCTGGAAACTCTAACGGCCATGACCTCTCTGGACTCTCAGCTCTATTTCCTCCCTAGAAGACTGATGCTCTATATCATGGCCTGGGAAATCTATCCAGGCAGTAAGCTAGGTTACTCATGAGGCTCTCTGCAGTTGTGTTCCATCTCTAAATGATTACTGTCCTTTGTTGCCTGATGTCTAGTATTATGGGAACTATTTTTCCTATATTTTGTCCAGTTTTTCAGTTAGGAGAACAAATGTATTCTGTTACTCCATCTGGTCTAAGGCAAAGCCTGAAATATACATTCCTCTTATTTATTTTCTTGACTTAAACACAATTGTAATATTTAATAGTAGTGTGAAAATGGGCACTCTTGTGTTGCTGCTTATCATAAAAACACCATTTTCTTTTGCTATTGAAATGTTAGTGCATAGTTTTTTGAAGATGCCCTTTGACAGGTTTAAAAAGGTTTCTTCTTCTTTTTTTAAATTTTTATTTATTGATTTTAGTGAGAGAAATACAGGGACATGTTTCTGTATGTGCCCTGATGGGGCATCAAACCTGCAACCTCTGCACTTTGGGACAATGCTCTAACCAGCTGAGCTATCCGGCCAGGGAAGAATGGTTTCTTTGACTCTTAGAAGAGTTTTTATCACAAAGACCTTAGAATTTTGTCAAATATTTTCCAGTACCTGCAAGATTGTCATATGGCTTTTCTCTTACATCCTGTTAATAAGGTGAACTGTGTTGATTAATTTCCAAAAGCTAAAGTAATTTCGTATTCCTAGGATGTACTCCACTTGATCATGATGTATTATTATTTTTATATATTGTTAAGAATTTCTATTTTAAAGATTATATTTAGGTTAATGAAGGATATTGTTTGAAATTTTCTTTTTTTTTTTTAAAGGATTTACAAGTTTTTTTTTTAGACTTTTATTTTATTCATTTTAGAGAGGAGATACAGAATGAGAGAGAGAGAGAAAAAAAAAAAGAGAGAGAGAGAGAGAAAGGGGGGAGGAGCTGGAAGCTCAACTCCCATATGTGCCTTGACCAGACCAGTGCAGGATTTTGAACTGGCGACTTCAGTGTTCCCAGGTTGACGCTTTATCCACTGCGCCACCACAGGTCAGGCTGTTTGAATTTTTTTTACAATATTTTTGTTTGATTTTGGTATCAGAGTAATGTGGTCTCATAAAATGGATAAAAAATTGTGGCCCTGGCCAGTTGGCCCAGTGGTAGAGCATTGGCCCAACACGTGGATATTCCGGGTTTGATTCCTGGTCAGGGCACACAGGAGAAACACCCATCTGCCTCTCCACTCATCCTTCTCTCGCCTCTCTTTCTCTCTCCCTCTCCTGCAACCATAGCTCCGATTGGAGCAAGTTGGCCCCTGGTGCTGAGGATGGTTCCATGGCCTCCTCTTCAGGCACTAAGAAGAACTCGATTGTTAAGCAACAGAGCAATGCCCCTGATGGGCAGAACACTGCCTCTCTTGGACTTGCTGAGTGGATCCCAGTTGAGGTGCATGCAGGAATCTGTCTCTGCCTCCCCTCCTCTCACCGAGTAAAAAAGAAAAAAAAAAGAAAAAAAATTGTTCCCTCCTGATGTTTTTTCTAAAAGATTTTGCATAGCTTTGATAATATTCCTTACTTACAAGTTTGATAGAATTAACTATTGAATTCATGGGCCTGGATATTTCTGTGGAGTTTTTTTTTTTTTAAATTCATTTTAGAGAGGAGACACAGAGTGAGAGAGAGAGAGAGAGAAAGAGAAAGGGGGGAGGAGCTGGAAGCATCAACTCCCATATGTGCCTTGACCAGGCCAGTGCAGGGTTTTGAACTGGCGACCTCAGTGTTCCCAGGTCCAGGCTTTATCCACTGCGCCACCACAGGTCAGGCTTGTGGAGTGTTTTAAACTAATAATTTGTTATTGCTATGTATCCTTTCAGGTTTATTGTATCTTCTTGACTGAGTTGTGGTCATTTGTATCTTTCAAATATTTTTTTTTTGTATTTTACCTATGTTGTCATGTTTATTGGCATGTCTTTAAAATAAAAATTCCTTTATGAATGCTTTTTTTTAAAAAAGATGCTCAACATCAGGGGTCCCCAAACTATGGGCCCGCAGGCCGCATACGGCTCCCTGAGGCCATTTATCCACTGCTGCACTTCCGGAAGGGGAACGTCTTTCATTGGTGGTCAATGAGAGGAGCACAGGATGCATCTGCCAGAAGCAGGCCCATAGTTCCCATTGAAATACTGGTCCGGTTGTTGATTTAAATTTACTTGTTCTTTATTTTAAATATTGTATTTGTTCCCATTTTGATTTTTTACTTTAAAATAAGATATGTGCAGTGTGCATAGGGATTTGTTCCTAATTTTTTTTATAGTCTGGCCCTCCAACGGTCTGAGGGACAGTGAACTAGCCCCCTGTGTAAAAAGTTTGGGGACCCCTGCTCAACATCTTTATTTTTTATTTTACTTATTTATTCATTTTAGAGAGGTGAGAGAGAGAAAAAGAGAAAGAGAAGTAGGGGAGGAGCAGTAAGTATCTACTCCCATATGTGCCTTGAACATGCAAACCCAAGGTTTCAAGCCAGTGACCTCAGTGTTCCAGGTTGACGCTTTATCTACTGTGCCACCACAGGTCAGGTTATGAATGCTTTAATATATCCAGTTTCCCTGAAATTAAGACCTAGTGCAATATTTTTCAAGCTTAGAAATATAAGGCCTCCCCTGAAAATAAGACCTGGTGCGTCTTTAGGAGCAAAAATTAATATAAGACGCTGTCTTGTTTTCAGGGAAACAGGGTAGATTGTTGTACATGGAAATAGAGTCACAAGAAACTCTTGATGAAATTCAGTTTGGCTGGTTATGCTGATGTTTGTGATGACATGACTACAGTATATTAATAAACGTTGATTATTTGTTCAACAATAAATGTGAATTCTTGTTCATGGAAAAATAAGACATCCCCTGAAAATAAGACCTAGGGCGTCTTTAGGAGCAAAAATTAATATAAGACACTGTCTTATTTTCGGGGAAACATGGTAATACCTATGTTTTTTTTTTTTTTTTTTTTACAGGAACAGAGAGAGAGTCAGAGAGAGGGATAGATAGGGACAGACAGACAGGAATGGAGAGAGGTGAGAAGCATCAATCATTAGTTTTTTGTTGCTGTTGTGACACCATAGTTGTTCATTGATTGCTTTCTCACATGTGCCTTGACCACTGGCCTTCAGCAGACCGAGCCACCCCTTGATGGAGCCAGCGACCTTGGGTCCAAGCTGGCGAGCTTTTGCTCAAGCCAGATGGGCCCACGCTCAAGCTGGCAAGCTCGGGGTCTCGAACCTGGGTCTTCCGCACCCAGTCCGACGCTCTATCCACTGTGCCACCGCCTGGTCAGGCAATACCTATGTTTTAATTACAGAATCTATAGTCACATTGTTTCTTTCATTCATGATGTTAATAATTTGTGTGTTCCCTCTTTATCTTTTAACATAAAATTTTTTTTCAATCTTATTGATCTCTGTAAGGATTAAATCTTTATTAATGTATTGATCTTAGCAAGAGAGAAAGAGAGTGAGATGGGAACATTGAGCTTTGGGATGATGCTCTAACCAACCAAGCTATATAGCCAGCACTAAATTTTGGTTTAATTGATTTTTGCCATTGTTTTTATTTTGATTTGATATTACCTATATTATTTCCTTTTTCTATTTATTTAAGTTATTTTTTATCTTCTTAAAGAGAAAGCATAGTTCACTGATGTTAGATTTTTCTTTTGTAACTAATGTCTAATGATTGAATTATTCCTCTATGCCAGCAATTTTCAAACCTTTTCATATCATGGCACACGTAAACAAACTAATAAAATTCTGTGGCACAACAAAAAAATATCTTTTTTTTCTGATATGACAAAGAAATAGATATATTTTTTAATAACTTACAAAAAAGAAATAACAACAGCAATTATCTACCCTTTTTGCTTCAAAGCGACTTAAAAAAAAATCACGTGCGTATACTTGTACATAAGAATTTCTGGTACCAAGAATTGACAAATTGGATGCAACCTTATTATGTGACATGATATGAGACAAGCACTACAAAACCAGGTGCAACTCTCTCTACCCAGGTCAGGGGCATCACCTGCATTTTTAAAGATACTTTTGCCGATAGAGATATCTAGGCTGACAATTTGTAAGTTCAGGACTTTAAAAGTTACTGTTCCACTGTTATATTTTTGATTTTGCATAGTTTGATTAGAAGTCTACTGTAATTTTTACTTTTATTTATTTATAATGTCTTTTCATTTTTTTTCTCTTTTTAAGTGAGGGGAGGGGGGGATAAGCAGACTTCTACATGGACCCCAACCTGGATCCACTTGGCAACCCCCATCTGAGGGGGCCCATGCTGGAATCAAGTGAGCCACTAGCTGCGAGGGGAAGAGAGAGAGAAGGGGGGAGGGGATTAAAAGAAGCAGATGGTTGCTTCTCATGTGTGCCCTGACTGGGGATTTAACCTGGGGCAACTATACTATAAAAGAAATAAATTTCTGTTGTTTAAGCCACACAGTTTATGATCTTTTCCAACCTGATTAATATTCCTACCTTTCTCCAAACCTCTGCTGGAATGATTTTCTAGGACACATATCTGATCATGTCATTGCTATGAAATTCTTCAATTTTAGTCATTCAATACATATTTATTAACTCCTTCTGTGTGCCAGATAACCATTCTAAATGCTGGAAACATCAGAGGTAAGAGCTCTATGTGTAATAATCTTTTTTGGAGTATATCCTATGGGAAGTACAATCATTAAGTAAATAATTTAATTAACTATATGATTACAAGTGTGCATATTAGTCTCCTGCCTTTAGGATTAAATCTTAATTCTTTAGTCTTACATTCTTACTGAACTGGTCTCTGAGTACCTCATCTCCTTACAGCCTTTCTTTTTTTCTTTTTTTTTTTGACAGAGAGAGAGAGAAAGTCAGAGAGGGATAGATAGGGACAGACTGAAAGGAAGGGTAAGATGAGAAGCATCAATTCTTTGTTGTGTCTTTTTAGTGGTTCATTGATTGCTTTCTCTTATGTGCCTTGACAGGGGGCTCCAGTCAAGCGAGTGACCCCTTGCTCAAGCCAGCAATCTTGGGCTCAAGCTGGTGAACCTTGCTCAAACCAGATGAGCCTGTGCTCAAGCCAACGACCTTGGGGTTTTGAACCTGGGTCCTCCGCATCCCAGTCTGATGCTCTATCCACTGTGCCACCGCTTAGCCAGACCAGTCTTTTTTCATACCCTCTATTTTATTTTTCTGATGCCCCATACTTTCCATGGCTTCAAATGAGTAACTCTTTCTGCCTTTCCTGCTGATTCTATACCTTCTGTAAACCTCTACTCATATTTCACTTTTCAGAAGTCTTTCCTGACCCAGTGCCTGACTGATAATAGGTGCATAATAAATATTTGTTAATGCTTGATTACTGGTCATCTCTGTCATAGCCCTTAATGGTATTATATTTGTTTCAGATGGCTTTCACTACATAAAAATGACCCTGCACTTGGTATCTTAGGGCAACAATAATTTCTTTTGCTTACAAATCAGAAATGTGGTCAGAGCTCCACAAGCACAGCTCACCTTTCTTCTGCAGGGTCAGGAGGGGTGGCTGGCTCAAAGGCTGGATGACTACACCTGAGCTGCAATCTTTAGAAAACTTACATACCTAACATGCCTGGAAATTGATGATGGCAGTTGGCTGAGTCATTGAGGTCATGAGCCAGAACCACATGGAAACCCCTGTCTATCTGGTTCCTCCCAGCATGTTGGACTATGCATTTCAAGAGACAGGAAAAGGAAACTATCACTGGTAACCCCTGTGCTTCAGGACGATGCTCCAACCAACCGAGCTATCCAGCCAGGGCTAGTATTTTAAAAGTAACGATAGATTTAGTAAACACATATTACAGAAATATTTGAATGTGAAATTGATAAACTATGGTAATACTAAAAGTGAAACTCCTGCAACTTCACTGTTTTAAAGGATAATAATGTAAAGCTAACCTCAAACTACAAACCCATTTCACTTGTTATATTTGGCTTATATGTTAAACATAACAATAATGTCAAAAAGTTTACATTTAAACATATTTATTTTTCATAGCATATTACTCATTAAGCCCCCAAATAGCTAAAGCATACTCTAGGCCAAAATATATAGATAATGCTATCAAGAATAATAGTTGTTATTCCTTCACTATTCCCAGTGCTCATAAATTGATAATCAAGGCTTGAACAGTTTGAGCAATAGCTTATTGCTGGCAACAGAATAATTTATCCTCATCACTGAACCACAAAGCATATCCAAATGCATTTCAATAAACATTTGGCTGTGATACAGGGTTATTATAATAATGTTCCCGACTCTGCTCAGGAACATGAGGTGGACAAATTGTCACCTGATTCTGTCAGCCCAGTAATCAAGAACCAGTTTTGAGAGTAAATGCTCTGGTTCATATACCAGTAGTGATGTTTTGGAAGAACTTTATGCTATTATAATGAAACACAAGCAAGGTTTATGATACTGGCTCCTCAAAATGTTGAGAACCAGTGGTATAAACATACTACATTTTTTTTTACATTATTGTGTTTTTACTTTTTTTCTGCTTTTGAGAGAAAACTAGCACATCATGAAAATATTTGGAAAACATAACATGCATAAAGAACTAAAAACACTCGTAAATCTTATCACTCAGAATCATGTCATAATACTCTCATGTATTTATTTTCAGACTTCAAAAATCTGGATTATTTTGTAATTCTGCATGATTTTGTAAACTGCTTTTAAAAACTGATGCATTTACATGTCTTTCTATGTCAGTACAGATGTACATTATCACCTTTAATAACTTTGGGGTCTTTACATCATGTCTACTGTAATTTACTTGACCAATACTAATCATAACTATTGCTTATATTTATATGTCATTTACTATGTGCTAGCATCTAAGGGTTTCACTTGTATTAATCCATTTATCTTCACAACCCTATTATTTTTTCCTGTTACTTACAGAAGAGGGAACTAGGGCACCAAGAGGGTAAGTAATTTGTCCAATCTCTTAATGTTGGACATTCTAGTTGTTAACAATGCTTTGATAATATAAGCAATGTTGTTATGAATATCTTTGTTCATTTTCTTAAAGAATGTGTTTAGACCAAATAGAATTGCTTGGTCAAAGATGTTCACATTTCTAAAAGCTTTGGTTACATATTCCAAATATTTCCTTTATGGAAAATATATTAATTTACACTAAATTCAACAATGTGAGTGCATGATTCCCCACATTCCTGATTCTATTCTTTTAATGACAAAAATGTACCTAAATGTTACTTTAATTTGCATTTTTTCTTTTAGAAATGGATCTTCATTTTGAACGGATTTTTGTAAGCACTCTGTATACCACTAATCATACTAATACTGTTGTTGACACTTTGTAAATATGTACATGCTACTTTTGGAAATGCTCTACTACTGTTTGGATATAATTTGCATAATTTCAATTCACGTGCAAGATGCTCTAATCCAACGGGCACGCAGAACCTAGTAGATCCTCCTTAAAATTTCTACATGACATCCTTATTGTTAAATAAATTTATAAATAAAATTACTAACATTTTAAGTGACTAGAAATCACTAATTTCTATCTCCATTTTTCTTTTTCTTTTTTTCTTGGTCGGTTTAGGGACACATTCTTGGTTGTGAAACTTATTTTCCGATCAACAGACCGCTTAGTGATTGCAGTTAGTACCGAGGAGCGCCCTACTAGGAGCTGGGCTTCAGGGGAGCGCGGGAAGGCGCCCGCCTCACCCCAGCCCTCTCCGAGGCAGCCTCGTGCCCTGCCACTCCCCCTGTTTAGGGATTCGAGCCAGCCAGTTCAGCTCACATGACTTCAAACATTTCCCGTCACCTCAGACAGCAAATTACTCATAGCCTTTTCACCTCGATGACTCCAGACAGGAGAATTCCCATCCCCCTCCACAGAAACTACAGTTATGACAACCGACGGAGGGGAACAACGGGTCTTGCCGCACACAAACGCGACCCTTCCTCCCAGTCTCTGATTCACTCCTGGGAATGCTCGCCGGCCTCGGCGCGCCTGGAGGACCCTGTCTTCGGGAGACTGCCGGCCAAGGCCAACGCAGAAAACGCAGGTGTTACTGCTACTCTTTAGTATGACTAATCAAAAGAGGAGTCGGGCGGAGGTGGTGCTTTGGTTGCGCCTGTTCTGGTGGGGCACGTTCTGGTCAGGCAGAGCTGAGGTCACCCGGATTCCCGACAGGCTCCACGCGGGGACTTTCTCGGTTGCTGTTGCTGCCGCCACCGTCGCTTTCCCCGCTGCTGCTACCGTAGTAGCTGACGTTGGGTGAGACAAGGACCTGTCGCGGATCCGGTAGTGTCCTCGTCTGTTGCTGTTTTTGCCTGAGGTGTCTTCCTTTCTCCGTCGCACCCTGACTCCCGTGGTGTCGACGGGGAGTCCCTGCGGACACCTCGGCACGCAGTGGAGATGCCTCTCTTTGCCACCAATCCCTTCGATCAGGATGTCGGTAAGTGCTTGTGCTGCTCCCATTTCACCCGCCCCCGGACTGCAAACCCGCTCTGCCCGCGCACTCTGCGTGCCTTCTGGAGCCCCGGGCCAGGGCCAGGCTGACCCCCTTAACCCAGGCTCCAACCTTGAGAGTTCGGAGGAGGCTGCGGGCTTGGGGTAACCTCTTTGGAAGAAATGGGACTCAGAGTCCGCCAAATGGGCCTTGAACGGACTAGGGGTTTGGAAAGAAGAGCTTGAAGGGTTGCTGTTGAGTGAGAGCTTGTTGGTATTGGGGGGACGGTGCTCTGGAAAAACGGCTGAGAACTGAGGAGCATCGTCTAGGGTCGGATTATAAATCCTATCATGAAGTGTTTCCCTTCAGATGTTAATTTAAGTGTCTGGAACTGGAAGAATGTTTTAGGTTAGGTTCCTTAAAGGACTTAAAAATCTATTTTTAACTAGCGGGAGGAGAGAGCCTCTGTTTAAAGCAGACTCCTAAAAAACGTTGGAAGAGGTGAAAATGGAATAGTTGGCAACGGCTCAGAGGGAATTGAGGACTGAGCCACTGGACTGTCCGGTTTAGATAGAGTAGGTCTCTACTTTATACTTTAGAAAGTGTCGACGAGGATCTTGAATCTGAAAATGCCAGTTTGTTCTTAACTTGAAATGCTATTTCTTTTCTTTCTTTTTATTTTGGGGGGGGGGGTTCTGAAGTATTGGTAGTAAGCACTGATCATACAATTCAACAGATTAGTCTTTAAAAAAAAATCTTTTTCTGCCTTAAGGGTAACAACAACTGGAGTTTAAGTTTCCTGGAGGAGAATTTGGGGTGTTTGAATGTAGTTAGAAACTACCGTAGCACACAGGTGTGGAGTGAAAGCAAGCCAAATACCATGTCCCTTAAGGCAGAATTAGTAACTATTTTAGTAAAGAAGGATAAAGACAGCTTTAAATGGAGGTGCTTGTATATTTTAATTGTGAATAATGGGTGTCAGATTTTGGGTTTTTTTTTAACCCTATGTCACAGCATATCACTTAAGCTTGGAGATTGGGGCCAAGACTAGAAAAGGGTTCAGTCTTATGTCTGCCACTTCCTAGCTGGAAGTTACTTAAGTTCTTTGAGTCCCAATATCCTCATCTTTAAAGAGTGAAAACATATTCTGTTTGTGATTAAATGGAATAATATGTGTAGAGAGAGGACAACAGTGCCTTTATATAGTAGACACCTACTTACTACATGATAGCTTTTTTTGTTTGAGTTTAAATGAATTTCCGGAATACTAACAGTGGGGTTCTACTTTAGAGATCACCAATAATACTTGTAAATAATTAGTTGGAGGCCTTGGCCAGTTTGCTCAGTGGATAGAGTGCTGGCCCCATCATGGTTTGATTCCTGGTCAGAGCACACAGAAGAAGCTACCATCTGCTTCTCTCCCTCTCCCACAGCCAGTGGCTTGATTGGTTCAAATGGTGAAGATAGTTTGGTTGGAGTGAGACAGCCTCAGGCACTAAAAATAGCTCTGTTGATTTGAGCATCAGCCCCAGCCTGGAGTTGTCGGATGAATCCCAGTCTGGTACATGCGGAAGTCTGTCTCGTTATCTCCCCATCACTTAAAAAAAATAATTAGTTGGAAATTTAATTTAATTTACTATGCACTTACACACTACTTGCAGGACACTGTTCAGTAACATAATAAATAGAGTACCAATAAGACATGATTGCAGCTATTAAGCAGTTTCACAATTTATGACATTAGTTTCTAGGGCAAATGCTTAAAATAAAGCAATTTAATACCTGCTTCTTTTATTTCCAGTATCTTTATCTAGCTTTTGTATGATGTAGCTTCTAACTATCCAGTCATCTTTATATCCTACTAACATTTTCAATGCACATATCCATTGGATTCAGATAAATTTCTTAATGTCAGATCTTGTCTCACTCAGTACCTACAATACCCAGTTCACAGAAGTCTTTCTTGCCTTTATATGTTTGCCTGTATTATTTTTTCTACCTTACTACATATCCTCATGATTAAAGGCCAACTCAGAATCCAACTCATTATACCTGAATCATTTTCTGATTACTTTAGCTTAGGGTTTTTCAGTAGCAACACTATTAATGGTTTGGACCAGATAAATGTCTTTTTGCACTGTCCTGTGCAGTGTAAGGTGTTCATCAATGAGTATGTCAGTGATATTAAAGTACTCCCACTAAATCATGTGATATAATTATTTACTATTTAACATCAGTATATAGTCTCCAAAATTATCTTCTACTTTACTTATAAACTGATATGGTGAATCAGAAATTCATGAACAGATTTATGTAATACAACATTTCATATAAAGAAGCAAAATACTGTCAATAACTTTTCCTTTGAATAAATGTCTGAACATGTTATTAGAATGTGAGCTCCATGAGGACAGGGATTTTTGTTTGGTTCAGAGTGTAGTGTGTCTTACACTAATAAAAAACATTCAGTAAGCATTTATTGAATAAATGAATCTCATTTTGGTATTTCTTGCCAAGTTCAACTCTTGAATTATAAAGATAACTTATTCCATCAGGCTTTTATTTCAAAGTCCCTAGTGTCTTCCATCTTGTCAAATCCAGCGTCAATCCCTAGTCCATTTCTTTGTTGATCTCTTAGCATTCCTCTTTGATATACTTTATTGACTTGGTTTCTTAGGACTACACATTTTTTCTGCTTAGCCTTTTTCAAAATTTTTTTGGCTTCTCCGTTTTGTGACTTTCACATGTCAAATTGAGCCTGGAGCTCAGATCTAGAACTTTGAGATTCTTTTCCCCTTAGAGCCTTATGAAGTGATTTAGCTTAGTTTTAAGAATTCTTTTCTCTTAGCCCTGACCAGCTCAGTTGATTAGAACGTTGTGCCAATACACCAAGGTTGTGGATTCAATCCCTGGTCAGGGTACATACAAGGACCAGTGAAGGCGTAAGTCAGTGGAACAACAGATTGATGTTTCTCTCCTGCCCCTGTCTCCTCCCCTCCTTTCCCCATCTCCCTTCTTTCCACTCTCTCTCTAAAATTAACTTAAAAAATGAATTTTTAATTACATTTATTGGATTGACATTGGTTAATAAGATTATATGGATTTTAATTGTAGATTTCTGTGATACATGATTTGTATATTGCATTGTATACCCATCACTCAAAGTTATCTTTCATTACCATATATTTGTATCCCTTTCCCTTTATCCTTTACTATCCTCCAACCCCTTTTCCTTCTGGTAGCCACCATACTGTTGTGTGTGTGTGTGTTTACTTTATTGATTTTAGAGAGAAAGGAAGGGAGAGAGAAAAACAGGAACATCAATCAATTCCCATATGTGCCTTGACCAGGGATCTAATCAGAAACCTTTGGACGACGCTCTAATCATTTGAGCTATCCAGCCAGAGCAGTTCTTCGCTTTCTCTGACTTATTTTGCTTAGCATCATTTTCTCAAGGTCCACTCATGTTGCCGCAAATGGCACTACAGGAAGTTCCCAGGTTATGAAAGAGAGTCTGGAGGTTTGTTCTTAAGTTTAATTTATATGTAAGTTGGAACGGGTACATTTACCTGTTAAAATGAACTACAACAGATGTTTGTCTTAACACAATAGTATTTATTTTTCGCTTTCTGTGCATATAAATACTTAAACATTTTCAAATTAAAAAGATAGATTTGAGAGAGAGATAGGAAGGTAGAGAGAGAGATGAGAGGCATCAACTCATAGTGGCTTCACTTTAGTTGTTGATTGATTGCTTCTCATATGTGCCTTGACCCTGGGGCTCAAGCTGAACCAGTGACACATTGCTCAAGTCAGCGACCTTGGGGTTTCAAACCAGGGACCTTATTATCCAAGGTCAACGTTCAATTCACAGTGCCACCACTGGTGAGGCAATACTTAAACATTTTCAAATACAACTTTAAACAATCATGGATGATGCAGAAGATGATGGACTTGTTGGAGAGGACGGGACTGGTGTTAGACAGTCAGGGTTTGATTCTGCTGCTGGAGTTAGTTTCTTGGAAGTAGGCATCAAGGGAGGTTCTTAAGTTTAATTTATATGTAAGTTGTAACGGGTACATTTACCTGTTAAAATGAACTAGAACAGATGTTTGTCTTAACACAATAGCTTCTTAACACAGAGCTTTTCTTTTCCTCATCATAAATGGCTTTGTAGCATCTCAGGCTTTCTGTGACTGTACAGTAAACATTGGTGAACCTCTCTGTATCTGGCAGGATCTTGTTCCTCTAATTCCTGCTTCAGTGAGACAGAAAGCATCAATTCTTTTGCAGAAAACGTTTTGGTTCTGGAGTTTCTAGGTCCCTGTTTTCTTCCCTAAACGCTGTCATTTGCTGCTCTAAGTTCCATAAGGTCTTCATTGGTGAGTTCTTTGCTATGGGAGTCAAGTCAAGTAACTATAATATCATTTTCACTGATGTCCAACTGTAGTTTTCCCCAACAGCCCTTGTGTCACTCCTTTTGTAAGTAAGAATTGTACATAAGTCAGATGTTTGTAACTCGGACTTACTGTATATCATCTTTCCTACGGCTGAATCATATTCCACAGCATATATGTACCATATCATCTTTATCCAGTCTTCTATTTGATTGTTGCCTTTTTGTTTTGTTGGTGGTTTCTTTTGCTGTGCAGAAACTTTTAGCTTGAGATAGTCCATTTTTTTATTTTTGCCTTTACTTCCCTTGCCTTTGGGGCCAAATTTGTAAAATCTCTAAGAATATAAAGCGTTTAGTACCTGTGTTTTATGTAAGTTTTTGTTTTAGAACTTATATTTAGGTCTTTGATTAATTTTGAGTTAATTCTTATACATGGGACAAATTGTAGTCTGTTTCATTTTTTTTGCATGTGGCTTTCCAGTTTTCCCAGCACTATTTATTGAAGGAGCTTTCTTTTCTCCATTGTGTTTTTGACTCCTTTGTCAAAGATTCTGTGCTTGTATACATGTGGTTTTAATTTTGAGCTCTTAGTTCTGTTCCATTGGTCTGTGTGTATGTTTTTCTGTCAGTATCATGCTGTTTTGATTATTGTTGCTCTGGTTTAATTTGAAGTTAGGTAGTGTGATTCCTTTGGCTTTGGCTGTTTGGGATCTTTTGTGGTTCCATACACATCTGATGATTTTTTGTTTTGTTTCTCTAAAAAAATAACATTGGGGTTTTGATGGGGATTGTATTAAATCTGTATATTGCTTTAGGTAATATAGATATTTTAAGTAGGTTGATTCTTCCAATCTATGAATACAGAATATCTTTCCATTTCATTGTATTTTTCAATCTCTTTTAATATTGCTTTGTAGTTTTCTGTATGTACTTATTCCTAGGTATTTTATTCTTTTGATTGCAGTTGCTAAAGAAATTGTTTCTTTCCTTTCTACTTCTGAAGTTTTACTGTTAGTATATAGGACAGCAGTGTATATTTGTACATTGATTTTGTATCCTGCAACTTAACTGCATTTCTTTATTGTTTATAATAGGTTTTTTTAATACTTTATTTATTGATTTTACAGAGACAGGAGAGAAAGGGGAGTACGGAATGGGAAGTAACAACTCATAGTTGCTTCATGTTAGTTGTTCACTGCTTGCTTGCTGTTTGTGCCTTGACCAGGGAAGCCCAGGATTTCGAACTGGCGACCTTGGCATTCCAAGCCGAAGGTTTATCCACTGCACCACCACAGGCCAGGCTATAATAGGTTTTTTGAAGGAGTCTGTAGAGTTTTTATATATAGAATCATGTCACCTGTAAAAATTGACATTTCTTCCTTCCTAGTTTGGATGCCTTTTATTTCTTTCTCTTGCCTTATTGTTCTGGCTACAATTTCTGGAACTGTGTGGAATAAGAGTGGTGAGAGTGGATATCCTTGTCTTGTTCCTGATTTTAGAGGGAAAACTTTCTATTTTTCATCATTGAGTGTGATGTTGGCTGAGGTTTGTCACATATGGCCTTTATTATGTTGAAGTACTTCCATTCTGTATCCATTTCATTGAGTGTTTTAATCATAAGTGGATATTGTATCTTATCAAATGCTTCTTGCATCTGAAAAACTACTTCTGCATCTGTGGAGATCATATGCCTTTAATCCTTTGTTTTGTTGATGTGGTGTATCACATCTATCGAGTTGCATATGTTGAATCATCCTTGTGCCCCTGGAATAAACCCAACTTGATCATGATTATTTTTTTAAATGTATTTTTGTATTAGGTTATCTAGTTATTTTGTTTAGGATTTTTGCATCTGTAGCCATCAGAGGTATGGTCTGTAGTATGTGTGTGTGTCTGTGTTATCCTTGCCAGGTTTTGGTATCATGGTTATGTTGGTTTCATAAAATTCATAAAATGTGTTAGGAATTATTGCCTCCTCAATTTTTTGGAAGAGTATGAGAAGAATAAGAATAAAATCTTCACTAGTGAGGCCATCTTGTCCTGGATTTTTATATTTTGGGAGTTTTTATTGTTGTTTTTCTTCAAGGTGAGAGGAAATGAGATAGTGAGGCAGACTCCCACGTGCACCCAGACCAGAATCCACCTGGCAATCCAGTACTGAGCTATTTTTAGCACCTGAGGCTGAAGCACTCCAATGGAGCTATCCTTCCGGGTTTCATGGGAGAACCAGTCGAGTGTGGGAGAAAAAAGGGAGAGAAGCAGATTGTTGCTTCTTCTGTGTTTCGTGACCGGGAAGTGAACCTGGGATGTCCATACACCAGCCTGATGCTCTATCCACTGAGCCACAGACTAGGGCCTTTTGGGAGGTTTTTGATAGCTGTTTCTATTTCTTCACTGTGTATCGGTCTATTTAGACTTTCCAATTCTTCATGAGTCAATGTAGGAAGGGTATATATTTCTAGGAACTTACCCATTTCTTCTGGGTTATTGAATTTGATTATTGAGTTCAGATTCTGGAGCTACACTGCCTGAATTCATTTCCCAGGTTTGCTGCTATCAGCAATGTGATTTTTTGTCTAGTTGCTTAGATATCTGTGCCTCAGTTGTCTTATTTTTAATATGGTATATAGAAATAGTAATAGTTCTTAGTTTCTTTCCCCAGACTTGCTCATTTTTTATCATTACCCATTTACTGTGTTTTCCCATATATAAGATGCACCTCTTTCTGGAAAAAAAAATTGGGGTCTAAAAACTAGGGGCGTCTTATACAGTGGTTGTATATATTTTTTTACTTGTATTTCCCTTTTTTTGCACTTGTTTTTGTGCTCATTGCTGAACACAGTGATTCGTCATCAGACACAGATGAAGACAAGCTAATGGATGGGAGTTTTGACAGTGATGAGGAGTTGTATGAATTTTATGATGAATATAACTTCAATAACTTTATGTACTACATTTTTTTCAAATTTCGGGCCCCAAAATTAAGGTGCGTCTTATATATGGGAGCATGCATCTTATACATGGGAAATATGGTAAGTAGATGGCACCATTGATATATCCTGTCACTCATGTCTATTGTCTAGGAGTCATCACTGATTTCTCTTTTTCCTTCACACTCCATATCCATTCTATCAGGAAGATCTTTTTTGCTCTACTTTATAAATTTCTTTTTATTTTATTCATTTTAGAGAGGAGACGGAGAGTGAGAGTGAGAGAGAGAGAGAGAAAGAGAGAAAGGGGAGGAGCTGGAAGCATCAACTCCCATATGTGCCTTGACCAGACCAGTGCAGGGTTTTGAACTGGCGACCTCAGTGTTCCCAGGTCGTTGCTTTATCCACTGCGCCACCACAGGTCAGGCTTTTTTGCTCTACTTTAAAAATATATCCAGAACCTCATTACTTCTTCTTACCTCACTACTATTATATCACTCCAGTTGTCATTACCTCTTTCTTAGACAATGGCAAAAGTCTTATACAAAAGTATTAGGCTTCCTTGTCACCTGTAATCAGTTCTCAACTACAAAGGTCAAGGGTCTTTGAAAGATGTCATATAATGTTACCTGCTTAGCACCCTCCAGGATCTTCCCATCCCACTTACAGGGTAATGCAAATTCATTATTGTGGTGCACTGTCAGCCCCTTTCCTGTGTCTCTGGTGTGATTACCATCTCCAATCTCTCATTCTAAGCCTCTTGGGTCTAACACTCCATGCTCTCTCCCCTGTATCTCTGTTGTGCTGTTTTCTTTGCCAGGTAGGGTCTTCACCACATCATTCAAGACTGTTAAAATTAATTTCTAAGAGAGGCTTTTCCTAATTAAATTCTGTGAAAAAAAAATTATCTTTACCCACTCACTGTTACCTTGTTTTCTTTCAGTTTTCAATTACCTGAGATTGGTTAGTTGATTGATTGACTGGGGATTGATTGATTGTGTGGAATGTAAACTCCATAAGAATAACAACTTTTCATTTCTGTTCCTAGTACCTTAGGGACAGTGCCTGGTACATATATTTCTAGATCTCCAGTCTTGTATTTCTATTCAGTGTTCTGTTAGTACCTACAAAAAACTCAAATCTGTCAAAAACTAAACTTATCATCCCAGTTTGGTTCTTTCTTCATTATTTGGTAATTTTATAATGTTCTAGTTATTTTGACTGGAAACCCAAGAGGCATTTTAAATCATCCCCCTGCCTCTGCTTAGTCATCAAGTTTTGTTTTTATAATAGTACATTTGCATTCCTGGTCAGATTACTTTGGACCAGTTTGTATCCTACAGAATTGGACATATTTTTCCTTCGGTTTGCTTTGTCCACACGGCATCATCACACACCACAGCCAGATTAATTTTAGTAAATGTTAATGTCCCATTATTCTCCTGCAGTGTGGTGTAGTGGGAAGATCTTTAGGCTTTAGGTTTAAATTGCACCTGCAGCATTTGCTAGTAGGAAGTGGGTAAAGTATGTACTTGGGCAAGTATAGAACCCTCTGCATTCCCTTTCCACCTTTGTAAGTAGGAATAAAAATATTTACCTCATGAAGCTGCTATGAGGAATACTTAGAAAAACACTGACATTCTATTTTCTGGAGTTGAATATGCTTCAAATACCTTAAATTCAGCATGTTCAGAATCATATTCAAAGTTTAATTTCTAGTATGCTTTTCTTCTGTCCTGATGACTGGTTCCTTAGTTTTCTTAGTCAGATACGTATGTCAAGCATCTGGGGGTCGTTCTTGACTTCTATAGTTGTAGTTCTCTACAACCTAAACATATACTGTCTTCTGTATGCCAGGCACACTGAATGTTCCTTCAAGGATTTTGCTGTTGCTGTGGTCTACTTTCTTTTCCTGATAGATTGGCCCTTTTTTTAACTCATCAGCCCCACTGTCCACCACTTTTCCTCAAGGCATATTATATTCCTTGTTGGTTGTATGCCACTGCTTTTTCAGGCGTGGATCCTCCAGCCTGACATACTCTTCTCTTCATTAGTTCTCATTAGTGTTGTTTTAAGGAGTCATTGAATGTAAAGCAGTTAACACATTACCTTGAATATAATAATTAATGGATACATTTTAGTTCCTCTTATAATGAAGTTAGAAATAGTGATGCCTTTGAATACTACTAGGATTGTGAGGAGTGGAATCAGTTGCTATCAAAAGAAACTCGGGAGAAAGATGGAAATCAGGATGTGTATGTATTAAATGTCTGCTATCCACTGGGTTGAGAAATTGTATTCATTGTTTCTTCTCTGCCCATTTTACCTATCGTGTAAGCTATTCTTATTAATGCTTTTAATTTTTAATTTGTTTGCTTTTCTCTGAGATGCGTCTATGCTGTTCCTTTGACACCTGTTTCTTTCTGATTAGTAGAGCTTCAGATTGCTTGTCTTTGTAGATACACTTTACAGTTGTCTGGAAGGACAGGGAATTAGAAGAAACATTTTTGAAAAATGGATTTTCATAATCTCAAAAAAGAGAGTAATTTCTTTAAGACTGCTTTCTCCATTGCCCATTTTGATGAGCATCTTCAAGCTGATTGAAGGACAGTTTTCCTATAGCCTGAACATGGTAGGTAATCATCCTGTCAATGTTTCTCAGCTCCCTAAACCTTTGATAGTCATAAATTTTGAGGAAAACCTAAATAAGCTGGTCAGAAAAATGTTTGCCAGTCCATTGATTCTATTTAAATTTATATGAGGCTGTGTGTGTTATTTTCTGGGCATTCCTAGGCAAATTTATCAGTCTCCTCTAATTGTGTAAGTATAATCTGAGGATAAAATGAGATCATTAAGAAGTTTTCAATCCTTTAGAAGCAAGTCTTTTATTTTTGTCATTTTCCCTTCCATAAAAACCCTTATTTTTAACTCAGAAAGTAAATAGTTTTGACTTAATTTGCTATTCACAAAACCATGTTGAACTGCTTCTGATTTAAAAAAAAACAACTTGTTTTATAACTGAGATGAATTTCCCTACTGTGCTTGCTGGTCTTGTGTAGCATCAATAAATGATGTTAACAGTTTTAGAGTTCTGAATAGGTTGCATTTCTGATCTGTATATATGTATATGTTTGAGGAAGATACTGATACTGTTTATGTATAGGAAGATAATGAAGGTAGTTCATGAGTATTCATCATAATATCTAATGGCTATATCAGGCATTCCTGGATATGACTTAATTTAGGAACTTTAAGAATATACTTAGTTATGATAATGGGCAACTTATATTTGATCAAACATAAGTGTGTCATTTCCAGTTAACTATTAACTTTTAAACATTAAGTTTTAATAAGCATAGCCATTATGCTTTTTTTTTAAATTTCAGAGACAGAGAGAGTCAGAGGCAGGGTTAGATAGGGACAGACAGACAGGAACGGAGAGAAATGAGAAGAATCAATCATCAGTTTTTTGTTGCCGTTGCGACATCTCAGTTGTTCATTGATTGCTATCTCATATGTGTCTTGACTGCGGGCCTTTAGCAGACCGAGCAACACCTTGCTAGAACCTTAGGTTCAAGCTGGTGAGCTTTTGCTCAAACCAGATAAACCTGTGCTCAAGCTGGCAATCTTGGGGTCTCGAACCTGGGTCCTTCCGCATCCCAGTCTGATGCTCTGTCCACTGCGCCACCGCCTGGTCAGGCCATTGTGCTTTTAAATAAGATGATAGGTTTTAATATATATATATATATATTTTTTAATAAGGTACTTTTATTTTTTTTTATTTTATTCATTTTAGAGAGGAGACACAGAGTGAGAGAGAGAGAGAGAAAGAGAGAAAGGGGGGAGGAGCTGGAAGCATCAACTCCCATATGTGCCTTGACCGGACCAGTACAGGGTTTTGAACTGGCGACCTCAGTGTTCCCAGGTCGACGCTTTATCCACTGCGCCACCACAGGTCAGGCAGGTTTTAATATTTTTAAGTGTATTTATTTATTGTATTTTTCTGAAGTGAGAAGCAGGGCGGCAGAGACAGACTCCTGGATGAGCCTGAACGGGATTCACCTGCAAGCCCACTAAGGGGCGATGCACTACCATTCTGGGGCGTTGCTTCACTGCAACTGGAGCCATTCTAGCACTTGAGGCGGAAGCCATAGAGCCATCCTTCGTGCCTGGGCCAACTTTGCTTCAGTGGAGTCTTGGCTGCAGGAGGTATAGAGAGAAATAGAGAGAAAGGAGAGGGGGAAGGGTGGAGAAGCAGATGGGTGCTTCTCCTGTGTGCACTGACTGGGAATCAAACCTGGGACATCCACACGTTGGGCCGACGCTCTACCACTTAGCCAACCAGCCAGGACCATTAAGTGTGTTCTTCTTTTTTTTATTATTTTTTTATTTTTTATTTTCTTCTACTTTTTTTTTTTATTCTTTTTTTAATTTAATCCAGAGAGAGGAAGAGGGGTAAGGGGAAGACAGAAGCATCAATCTGTTTCTGTATGTGCCCCGGCCAAGGACTGAACCAGCCACCTCTGCATTGCAGAACAATGCTCCAGCCAAGTGAGCCATCTAGCCAGGGCTGTGTGTACGTTTTTATTATTTTATTTTATTTTTATTCATTTTTAGAGAGAAGACAGAGAGAGAGAGAGAGAGAAAGGGGGGAGGAGCTGGAAGCATCAACTCCCATATGTGCCTTGACCAGACCAGTGCAGGGTTTTGAACTGGCGACCTCAGTGTTCCCAGGTCGAGGCTTTATCCACTGCGCCACCACAGGTCAGGCAAGTGTGTTCTTTTAAGAAAAGTTGTACACTTTGCTTTTAAAAATGTCTGTTTGGGTACCAGTCAGTAGGGTTATAAATTAATTATTTAAAGGCACTAACACATCAGAGTGAAACCGGAAATAATCGGTGTTTGGGCTGCCTGTCACCACTTCAGCCAGATAAATAGACAGGGATTGAGTCTTTTATGGGCTCTTAATTCAGACAGCCAGTGATCTGAGGAGATGAGGTTATGTTCCCATAGCCATCTCCACTTCCTATCCTGAGCCAGCCTTTTATTTATAATGGTAAGAAAAGGATAGGTAAGTGTTTTGGAATTTCAAGGGAGAGTAAATCTGATCATGTTAAAGTTAAATGGATGAATATCAGTGGGTATTCTGTCCTTGGAGCACAAAGGCTTTGCTTGCAGACTCCTGGGGCACAAAAGTGGCTTTCTTGCAGATCTCCTTAAGTCATTTAGGCACATTCAGGTATTCCAGTTCCTGGAACACATTTTTACTTGCATTACCATTAAGCCTATTGATTATAACTAAAGCCATTATTACTTAAGCTAAAACTTTAACTCTTGAGTTCCCTCTATTAAAAGTAAACTTGCTTTCTTTTTCTAAGAAGTAAATATTAGAATGGAGAATATTGTTCAGGATCACTTAGTCTTGGGCTTCAGAGGGGTTGAGGGTAAATGGGTTAGGGATATGAGACTCAATTATTGATAGAACACTTAGACTTGGAGTTGCTTTACATATAATAATATTATTATTTGTGTGTGTGACAGAGAGAGAGAGAGAGAGAGAGAGAGAGAGAGAGATAGGGACAGACAGACAGGAAGGAAGAGAGATGAGAAACATCAATTCTTCATTGTGGCACCTTAGTTGTTCACTGATTGTTTTCTCATATGTGCCTTGACTTGGGAGGTGGGGACTATAGCAGATGGAGTGACCCCTTGCTCAAGCCAGTGACCTTGGGTTCAAGCTGGTGAGCTGTGCTCAAACCAGATGAGCTCGCACTCAAGCCCTGAAGCCGGCGACCTCAGGGTTTCGAACCTGGGTTCTCTGCGTCCCAGTCCAGTGCTCTATTCACTGCGCCACCACCTGGTCAGGTTACATATATTATTATTATTATTTTTTTTTTTTTAAACTTCTTTTTTTTTTTTTATTTTATTTTATTCATTTTTAGAGAGGAGACACAGAGTGAGAGAGAGAGAGAGAGAGAGAGAGAGAGAGAGAGAGAGAAAGGAGGAAGGAGCTGGAAGCATCAACTCCCATATGTGCCTTGACCAGACCAGTGCAAGGTTTTGAACTGGCGACCTCAGTGTTCCCAGGTCGACGCTTTATCCACTGCGCCACCACAGGTCAGGCATATATTATTTTTTAAGGTAAGATTTTCCATTAATGAGAATGCAGAGTGGTGAAGAATTTGAATGGTCTTGATTCCCATTTCTTGTGGGAAGCCTCTAAATTCTTGGAATTTTCTGAGTGATAGGAGCGTCTTATGCATGGTGGGTTCCTGATACTATACCTTAGCGTGAGGGTTGGCCGCTCTAGAAGAAATCGCCTTGTGATTACATAGTGAGGTCTTTGAGTCACATGATACCAGCTTTGCCAGAAGCAGGGAGGGGACTGGAGATAGAAGTTCAGGAGAAGGTCAATCATGATTTAATAAGGAAGCTCCAATAAAAACTCTGGAAACCAAAGCTCAGTTAAGATTCTTTCTTAGTGATAGTGGCAAAATGGCACTAGAATGTTGCCAGTGATTGGACTTCAGTTCAGCAGCCTCAGTACTTGAGTTCTAAGAAAGAAATTGGAGCCAAAACTCAGATACAAGCAGAAGTTTATTTAGAAGGTCACAGAGGTAGAAGTGAGTTGTGGAGGAAGTGAGCACTGGGCTGCATGGGCTCAAGAAATAAGTTACAGAGGCAGAAGGCGGCCCCTTGGAACTTAGGAGAAAGAAATCAAACTGACAGGGCTAAAAGAAGAAGGGGAGGTATGGGGGGGGCAGGGAGAAACAGAGTCTTCATTTTGAAGGGTATTTTTATTTAATTTTAAATTTATTGATTTTAAAGCAAGAGGAACGGGAGACAGACAGAAATAGCAATTTGTTTATGTGCTCTGACTGGGGATCGAACTGGCAGCCTTTGCATGTCAGGGCAATGCTGTAACCAACCAAGCATTCTGGCTAGGGCTCGAGGGTTTTTGATTTTTAAAGGCAGGGATTTCAGGGGAGGTCTTGGGAGAGGATTATTCATCAACTTGCCAGGTGTGTGCTTTTAGGATTGTGGTCTCCACTGATTGGTCAGTGCTGGGGGAGGGGTGATTTGTCACAGCAACTGTTCCTGATGTCAACCACAGTGTAGCTCTTGTCTGGTATTGCTGCTTTTCTGGACCTGGACCTGAAACAACTGAGGCCTAAATGCCATTTCTAGCTTGATCAAAACTGTCTTTGGTCAGCAGACCTGAGTCTTTCTTTTTAAGAATATTTGATGTGGGCCAGAACTTCATTGTCTTGAGGGTTTAATGCTAAAGGGAGTGTCCTGCAGGGGTTTTGTATGGGTGCCATATGAGGCTATTCTCTGCCCCCCTTGTTCTCCTCTAAGGGGTTCTATCACATTACTAACAACATGCTATGTGAATAAGATGTGAATAAGAGGCAGGGGAGGGTCTGAACCACATGACCAGTGATAGGAAAGGTCAGGGGGTCTAAATTGCATGCCCAGTGATAATGCTATGCGAGGAAAGTCATTCTGGGAGCGAGGTTCTTGTTTTCCCAATTTTGCCTTTCCTATGGTCCTGGGGCTTTCTGTTCTGGTTACATTCCATACTTGGCCTATTGTTCCTACTCTGTTGAAATTCTGCACCAGTAAACTTGGATATACCAGCAGTATATACCAGGAGGGTGATGCATCCTGAGGGCACAGGAGATTTCTTTGCATCTGGGAACTTCCCAGGGCTAGCCCTATGCATTTCTTCATTACCTGGTTCTAATTTGTGTCTTTTCTTTCTTTCTTCTTTTTTTTTTTTTTTTTTTAACAAGGACAGAGAGAGTCAGAGAGAGGGATAGACAGACAGGAATGGAGAGAGATGAGAAGCATCAATTATCAGTTTTTCATTGTGACATCTTAGTTGTTCATTGATTGCTTTCTCATATGTGCCTTGACCGCAGGCCTTCAGCAGACTGAGCAACCCCCTGCTGGAGCCAGCGACCTTGGGTCCAAGCTGGCGAGCTTTTGCTCAAGCCAAATGGGCCCGCGCTCAAGCTGGCGACCTTGGGGTCTCGAACCTGGATTCTCCGCATCCCAGCCCGACGCTCTATCCACTGCGCCACTGCCTGTTCAGGCTGTGTCTTTTCTAATAAGACTGTAATCTTAAGAGCTTTCCTGAGTTCTGTGAGTTGTTATAGTGATTTATTGAGCTTGAGGGGATAGTGGGAACCTGTGAATTTGTAGCCAGTTGGTCAGAAGTGCATGCGGCTTGTTACCGTTGTCTGAAGTGAGGGGAGACTGGTCTAGTTTTGAGCTCTGAATGTGAAGTCTGCATTGACACTAGGTAGTATCAGAATTACATTGTAGAAGTTTTCTGCATGGAAAAGTAAAAACTGAAAACCAGTGAAGTGTAGTTATTAAAAGTGTATATGTTTCTGTGACTTTTATGAATTCATATTGAAGTTAACTAGTATTTATTGAACACAGAGATGGAAAGCGTGGATATTGAAAGAATTACCCTAAGCAGAAATCATTATTATTTTCAAGGGGTTTACAATATATTATGGAAGTTGGGACAGCAACAGATAAATTTGACTCAGTTATCCTGTTTGCTCCCACTGAACAAAATTAAACACCATTTCGACATTTGGTTTCCAAGTAACCTATTTAGTTTTCAGAGTAAACTTAGTTCCTCATATTTTCTTCCTTTCCCTTTTAAAAATGGATTTTATATATTGGCTTTAGATTATCTTTTTTTAAAGCCCAGCTCTGATAAGATTATTTCCTTGCATAAAATTCTTTCTTAGCTGTTTGATGTTTTTGGAATTAATACAAACACTTTAACTGGTATTTTTGGTCTTAGAGTTGTCTGTATTTCACACAAAGTGGTCTCTCTTTCAGCCTTATACTTCTCTTCAGTTTTATAACTTCACCCCTCACTGAATTCACTTGAATAGAAGCAGATTTTATTAGTAATCCTGCTTTCTTCTGTCTTAGTATATCAAGATGAAGCCTTTTGGGATATTCCTTTTACTCTTTTCCCAGGTCTTTACTTTATTCTCAGTTTGTTTCAGGTTTTGCATTTTTCTGTGACTCCATTTCTATTTTATATTTAGGTCTCTTTTGGTTTCATTTTTCTTTCCTTTCCTTTCCTCCCTCACTCCCTCTCTCTCATTTCTTCTTTTTCTTTTCCTTTCTTTTCTTTCTCCCCTCCCTTCTTCTCTGCTTCCCTCTTTTCCTCCATTCTTCCCTCCCTCCCTCCCTCCCTCCTTTCCATCCTTCTACTTTTCTTTTTTTGCTGGTCAAGTTCTAAAATTACTTTTTTAAATTAAATTTATTGTGGTAACATAGGTTAATATATGATCTTGTAAGTTTCAAGTGTACAACATTATAATACATCATCTGAATACTGCATTGTGTGCTCATCACCCAAAATTTTGTTCTCCTTTGTCACCATATATTTAACCTCCTTTTCTTTCTTTTGTGTCAGTGAGTTTTTTGCTTGTTTTGTTCATTCGTTATGTTCTGTTTTATAGCCCACATATAAATGAAATCATATGGTTGTTAACTTCTTCTGACTTATTTTTCTTTGAATGATACTCTCTAGATTCATCCATGTTGTTGCAAATGGCAGTATTTCATCTTTTCTTATGACTGGGTGGTAGTTGATTGTATATATGGACCACATCGACCACATTTTCTTTATCCAACCATCCATTGAAGGACACTTGGGTTTCATGTCTTGGCCACTCTGAATAATGCTTAAGTGAACAAAGGGTCCATATATCTTTACTAATAAGTGTTTTCAAAATTTTTAGGTAGATACCTAGAAGAGGGATTGTTGGGTCACATGGTAGCTGTATTGTTAATTTTTTTAGGAACCTCCACGCTCTTTTCCATAGTGCCTGTCCCATTTTACATTCCCACCTTCATTTTCTTTTTTAGGGTGTAAGTTGCTTCAGACAGGCTTGGCATGGACTAGAAACTACTTCCGTTTTATTATTATATTCCAAATTTTATATATTTTTGCAAATAAGTCACCTTATTAATATTAATTATTCTTACACAAGGAGTTCATCTCTATAAATTACTGGCTTTTGTTCTGTATTAGGAGGTGGTAGGGTGAGTAGGCATAGATACCCTTTCTGCTACTACCCATTGGTTTTCACCCTCTGTTATCTTATTACATACTTATTGTAATTCTCCAGTGGCAGGGACTCATAGGTAGGTATGCTGTATCCGTTGGGAATGTGATATGGGTCAGGTATTGTATGCTTGCAAAAATTTGGTCAGCCTGACCTGGCGGTGGTGCAGTAAATGGAGCATCGGACTGAGATGTGGAGGACCCAGGTTTGAAATCCCAAGGTTGCAGGCTTGAGCGTGGGCTCACCAGCTTGAGTACAGGGTCTCTGGATTGAGCATGGGATCATAAACATGACCTCATAGTTGCTGGCTTGAGCCCAAAGGTCACTGGCTTGAAGCCCAAGGTCACTGGCTTGAGCCTAACATTGCTGGCAAGGGGTCACTTGCTCTGCTGGAACCCTTGGTCAAGGCACGTATGAGAAAGTAATCAAGGAACAACTAAGGTGCCGCAATGAAGAATTCATGCTTCTCATCTCTCTCCCTTCCTGCTGTCTGTTCCTATCTGTCCCTCTCTCTCTGTCACAAAAAAGAAAAATGGTCAAAGTTGGCTGATTTCTATTTTCTGCTTTTAAGTTGGCTGTGAGCTACCACCAGCTTTCAATAGTAGGTCCAAATGGAGAAATGAATGTTCTCTGTTGAACTGTTGAGTAGATAGCAGGACATTGATGGGAGCAGGAGTTTCACCATTATATCACCAAGAACAGCTATTACAGATTAGAATCTCGGTGTGAGTCAGGTCTTTTGCAACTAACACCATTTCAAGTAAAAATAGTGGAATGTTAGTGTCTTGGTGATGCTATCTATCAGCCTGTCTGCTCTTTGAGTTACAGTGCTATAGTCAAGACAATTTATCTTCTGCTTACAGAGCTTTTCTTTCAGAAGATAGTGATTTCTTCAAGTTTTATTTCCTTCCTACATAGGCTTTTGTTTCTAAATTCTTTTCTTTTTACTTTTTTGTATTTGTTTCTTTGTCTTTTCTTTACCTTTCATGTTAGATTTTCTGATAGCTGACATCCTTGGTTGTCTGCTCATGGTTAACACTAGAGACATAAGTAGCATGTTGAAACCTCTGGTTAGGCTTTTTTTTTTTTTTTACTTTGAACTTTATTATAGAGTGCTCTGGTGTACCATTTACTGTGGAACCTCTCTCTATTCCTTCATATGTCTATCTTTAGGTCTTTCCTCCTCTTGGAGTGACCAGAGAAGAGTCTTGTGATCCTTCACTCTGAGGTAAACTTATGAATGAAGATAAGGGGTGGAATATGATGATTTCTGAGAGGGCAGGTATTTGGAGGGGGAGACTCCAAAGCCCCCCCATCCCCATTCCAGATTTTACCAGGACTCAGCATATAGTCGTACCCACAGCTATGATTTATTATAGTGCAAGGACTCAGTGCAATTAACGAAGTGAAAAAGCACATCGGGTAAAGTCCAGGGAAATCCTGCACAGGCTTCTCAACTCTCCCAGTGGACTCACACAAGACACGCTAAATTCCCCCAGTAGTGAGTTGTTATGATATATGTGAAATGTTTCATCTAGAGGCATTCACTGTAGACTGAGTGTCTGGGGGTTTTGTTGGGACCTGATTATGTAGGTACACTCTGCCTGGCACACACCCAAACTCCAGATTCTCAGAAGGAAAGCAGATGTTCAGCATAAAGTATATTGTTTGTACCACCATTTAAAGTGTAGTGAGCCCACTATTCTCAGTTCTCAGAATGGTGGGAACCCTCCTGTAACTTGAATTTACCATATACCAGCCAATGCTTGTAAGCAGACTTTTTAAAGGATACTAGTCAGGCCTGTATGTTAACTTTTTTCTGCTCAGCAGGTGTCAACATTCATGTAGTTGCATAATCCCTTTATTAATTTATTTTAAGGGTGTAAGAGAAAGAAAGGGAGATGAGAAGCATCAGTTTGTAGTTGCATCACTTTAGTTGTTCATTGATTGCTTCTTATACGTACCTTGACTGGGGGGCTCCAGCTGAGCCATGACCTTTTTTTTAAAATTTTTATTTTACTCATTTTAGAGAGGAGACACAGAGTGCGAGAGAGAGAGAGAGAGAGAGAGAGAGAGAGAGAGAGAGAGAAAGGGGGGGAGGAGCTGGAAGCATCAACTCCCATATGTGCCTTGACCAGACCAGTGCAGGGTTTTGAACTGGCCACCTCAGTGTTCCCAGATGGATGCTTTATCCACTGCGCCACCACAGGTCAGGCCAAGCCATGACCTTTTGCTCAAGCCAGTGACCATTGGATCATGTCTATCATACCAAGATCAAGCCGGTGACCTTGGGCTCAAGCCAGTTAACTTGGACTTTAATAAGCCAAAGACCATTGGGCTTAAGCCAGTGACCATGGGATCATATCGATGATCCTATTCTCAAGCTGGTGAACCTGCTCTCAAGTTGGTGAGCCTGTGCTCAAGCCGGTGACCTCAAGATTTGAAACCTGGGACCTCAGCATCCCAGGTTAATGCTCTATCTACTGCACCACCTCCAATCAGACAGCATTCTTCATTTTATACTTCTTTTGATCTCTAGTATTTCTCTTTGATTCTTTTTTAGAATTTCCATTTCTACTTACATGGCCCATTTGTTCTTGCATGTTGTCTCATTTTTTCATTAGAACTCTTAGCATGTTAATCATAGTTTTACTAATTCCTGGTCTGATAATTCCTGCATCCCTGCTGTGTTTGAATTTGGTTCTGATGTTTGCTCTGTCTCTTAAAACTTTTTTTCTTTTATTTCTCATATAAGTGTGCCTGGCTGAAAGTTAGACATGATGTATTAGATAAAAGGAACACCAGCCTTTAGTAGTTTGATGGTAAGGTGTCAGTGGAGAAACATTCTATATTCCTGTGATTAGGTTTCAGTCTTGTAGTAAACCTCTGCCGCTGGAGTATGAATTTCTCACAGGATTATCAGTACCCCCTGCACCCCATAGGTGGACCAGGGTGGCCAGAGTGGGTTGAGGTTGGGTATTTCCCCTATCTAGGTGGGTTAATCTCTGGTAAAACCCTAGTTGGTTAGGGGGTAGTGAATAGTTTTTCTTGAGAGTAGTGGCCCTTATTATGAAGAGAATGATCTGGTGTCTTTCAAAATGGTTACTGTTCTCTCATACCTGCTGGAAAAACAAGGAAACTTCTATAAAACTTGGCAAAAGTGTAGGGCTTTCCAGTGATTGGACCTCTCTGGAGTTTTGACTCACAGACTTTATACCCACTTACTTTCCAACAGTTTGTTAGAGTTTAAATTTTCATGTGCTGGTACTGATTTCTGGTGATGTTTCTGCTTATGTGTTGGTTTCTAAGTTGTGATTTTGTTTATCCGCCTGTGTTTCTAATTTTTGAGGGCAGCTATTTGCCCTGTGAGCTTCTTTCTGAGGAAGCTGAGAAAAGTTGACTTCCACTTTTTAGTGTACCTTGTTAGAATTGAATGGTGGCTTTTTTAAAAAAAATTTATTTAGACAGTTAATTTTAATGGGGTTACATTGGTCAACTAGCGTACATAGATTTAGAGAAAACGAGTGGTGATTTCTAAGTCCTTTATATGCGGGACTGGAAACTGGAAGTAATTCCTTATTTTTTAATTTAATTAATTTATTTATTTTTATTTCATTTTAGAGAGGAGACACAGAGTGAGAGAGAGAGATAGAGAAAGAGAGAAAGGGGGGAGGAGCTGGAAGCATCAACTCCCATATGTGCCTTGACCAGACAAGTGCAGGGTTTTGAACTGGCAACCTCAGTGTTCCCAGGTCAACGCTTTATCCACTGCGCCACCACAGGTCAGGCTAATTCCTTATTTTTGATGGCTATGTTCTCAACTATGTCTGGTGTCTGCTTGTCTAGAAAAACTTTGCTTTATCTCCAGAGAACAAACATTCACTCATTTTCGTAGATGGAGGAGAGATGGTTTTTAGAGCTCTTGAATAAGGAAGGCAAAATAGGGACCTACCTCCCTTTCAAACAGTATTAACCCATTCCACCTGACTTTAAGTCTTTATTCTTCACTCTCGCTTGCAGACTTCCTTTTGCTACCAATAATTGAATTTTCTGAAAATTCAGTGTTGTAAAACAGGCTGGCTTAAGCTTTTCTCTTACTGCCAGTGTATGATTTACCTTTCTTTAAGCTTCTTAGTGGATTACCATATATCTAAATTCTTATGTCGCTTTTGAGGTTTGTAGCTATTATTGCTTTTTATGTTTTCCCTCTCTTAATGTCTTTAATTTGTCGAGTTTTATATTTAAGGGAAATAATTAGTTAAAACTTATTTTTCTTTTGTTCATTTCTCCCTTATCAGAACCCAGAATATGTGCCTAGTCATGTTCCTTTGCTGACAAGTAGAGGGAAGAATAATTTGATAATGAAAATATTTCTTATTTTTGTCTTTTTATGTACAGAGAGATAGACCTGTATATATACTGCTCACAAATATTAGGGGATATTTTATAGCTTCATATTCACTTTGAAATATCCCCTAATTTTTGTGAGCAGTGTAATTTTTTAAATAAAGAAAAATTAATGGCTTATTTTTTATACTAAGTAACAAGAGACTGAAATGTGAATGGGGAAAATAACTGATAGGTAATAAAGGTACCCTCCTTCCTTTTTAAGATAGATGGACTTAAATGTCATATTAACAATTATTAGTATTAACCAATAATTGCTGGCAATTATTATATTTGTTTTTCTTTTATGATTTGAATCTGATTATTTATCTCCTAAAAGATTTTTTAAAAATAATGTTTTTGCAATTTCTTTTTATAATGTACAGAGAAAGCAACCAGTGAGATGAATACTGCTGAGGATTGGGGTCTCATTTTGGATATTTGTGATAAAGTTGGTCAGTCTCGCACTGGGTAAGTATTGCAGAGTTTCAAAGGATTTTTATTCATATTTCCTTTTTATTAATATGAATAAAATAAAGGTAAGAAGGCAGAGCATATTTCACTTATACTTCATTTTAAAGAGAATGTTTTTCCTAGAAAGTTTTGGAGACTCATTCTATTTAGGTTACTTCTTACGACCAGTTAGGATTAAATGACTGGTAAAAATGTTGCTGTTTTAATCACACTTTTCCTCCAGAAATCCAGCTTTTATCACTGATTTTAAAGTCATTAGGAATTTCTCAGTTAAAAAGTTTGGTGGTCATTTCTAAGTTCTTTTCTTTGTTGCACCTGAACCATTCTACCCTGCTAATCAGTGACTACTGAAAGAGGCACTTTAAGGAAATAGAATCTTAAACTTTTTGGCATATGGGCTTTGGGAAGTACAGTTCAGTGAGTGGATTGATTTATAGGTTAATGATTTTCATAATTCCTGGGCTAATAACTATTAGAAGCCTTATTTCTGACTTTATGCCCCACACATGTTGTCTTATTCATGGATTTTCATGTGAAAATGTTAGGGAGCACTGCTGTGTTACACTTGATTCTTCTAGTGGCAATCTTAACCTCTGATGTACCTTCTTTGGCTGTTCTTCCTTCCCTTCTTAATACAGGTAGTTTCTTAGACTTTTATTGTTTCATTTTTCCCCCAAATACTATTTTTTTAATACTTTTTCTTTAGAAAACTGACAACTTCCAGGTATCTTTGTGTTGGTGATATTTGTATGTTCAGTTCTAATATTTCTTACCCAAGAACTAACTAGTCCTGTGGATACAGTGTTATTTCTGGGTTATTATCTGGTATAAAGCCTTAATATCACCATCTATAAATCTTAACTTTACCTTCTTTGTTTCCGGTGTCTGTTAATGAAAAGATTATTTCATTTTCATGTAAAACCTCAGTCATTGCCACATTTATTTTGTTACCCAGTTCTGTCAGTTTGCCTCCATAATGTCCCTCAGAATGTTGATGCTATAAAGTCTCCTTAGTTAAGTTCTTGAACATGGGTAAACCAGGTTGAAGCAGTTTGTCCTCAGGTCCCTTATAGCCCTTCACTTTAGACCTTTTTGCCCCCTAATGTGCTCCCTCTGTCAGGTTTCCAAAAATGTGGCCTCCAAATGTGGCCTTATCCATCCCCTTTGTTGTCTTTATATTTTAGCATACTAAGTCTTGTTCTTTCTGATCTTTTTAGTTCCTTAATATAGTCAAAATTTGAGTAGCTACTTCGTGCTACACATATCTATTCCTTTTTCTATATTTTGATTGACCTCTCCACCCACCAATCTACTTGAGACATTCTTTACCACGCTTAGATTTGTGAATTCACCTTCTGGCCTTTTCACCTCCACCTCTTATATCCAGTTGCCATATAAAAACTGTGACCATATTACTCTCCTTCTGTACTGAATCATCCAGCCTTTGGCCTGTGAATCGTTTATTTTCCATTTACTTCTCTCACATGCACCACTCTTTTGAACTCAAGCATTTGAGTTGACATTGCTTTTCTACCTTAGTTTAGTGCTGTTTGTCATTCTGTTCTTCTATTTCTGGAGTATTTTATTTTATCATTTTCTGTATCTGTGTCTCATATCCTTCCAGACCCAAGATAGATACTATTTCTTCCATAAAGCCTTTCCTTATCCCCTTTACTGAACATCATATTATGGTTCTTTGAATCATTAAATCACTATACCAAAGCTGTTTTTATTTTTGTTTTTTATAATAGTAATTTATATCTATTAGTAGCCTTAGATTTGTAGAATGAAAGGTTCATGAATTTTTGTACAGAGGAAAGAAGCAAGTAGTTTAGTGGCTGACAGTGTGGTCTCTGGAGTGAGACTGCCTGGGTTCAAATCCTAGCTGTTAACTCCCTAACTGCTTATGCTAAGTAACTTACCTTTTTAGTTTGCTGAATAATGGAAATATTATCTTCTTCATAGGAAGCTTGTTTTTGAGTATGAGATTAGTGTGTATATATTTGTGTATAGGATTAGTGTGTGTATATATAGCCGTAGATATATTTATATGGTTATATATAGTGTTTATAATAGTACATGGCACATGGTTAAATGGGTGTACCTCTGCCTCTTTTTGATTAAAGTCATCTTTTGTAACAGTTCGTATGTACCTCGCTCAATCCCTATGTATTTTGTAGATAAAATTTTTATCTAGCATTCCAGTTACGAAGTTCCTCCTCTTTTTTTTACTCCCTTGGTCTTCTTTTTATCTTTACTTTGGTGTTCTTCATTTTGTAGATAATTTTTATGATAATTTGTTTGGTTGCTTGACATGAAAAGACAAAATGCCTTTCATTACTAGAAATAATCCATAATTTTCTAGTTAAAAAATAAATTTGTAATGCATCTGAAATTCTATATGATATATAATGAAAAAGGTATCAACTTGTTTTTCTTTATGTTAACATTATTATACTAGAACATGTTTTTCTCTTCCCTAATTTTCTTACAATGAGAACTTTTAAGATCTACACTCTTAGCAACTTTCAAGTACCATTAAGTATTCTAAGTATACTCACCATGCCATTTATTACATCCTCAGAATTTATTTATCTTACAAGTTTGTACCTTTTGACCATAAACACCCATTTTGTCCTTCCCCCAAGGTATCCTTTGTTTCAGTGAGTTGTTTTATATTCCATGTATCAGTGAGCTCTTATAGTGTTTGTCTTTATTGATTCATTTCACTTAGCATTAATGTCCTCATGGTTCATCCATATTGTCCGCATATATTTAAGGTATACTAATTTATAGCTTAAAAAAAACTATTTGTATTTTCTTTTTAAATCCGGTATCAAAAGGTTTAGATACATGCTTATTTTTTTTTTTTTTAAAGTTATTTAAGATATATCTGGTTAATACAGGACCCAGTCAATCTATTTCCAAGACACTCAACTATTGTATTTTAATTTCTTTTTATTTATTCATTTTAGAGAGGAGACACAGAGTGAGACAGAGAGAGAGAGAGAAAGAGAGAAAGGGGGAGGAGCTGGAAGCATCAACTCCCATATGTGCCTTGACCAGACCAGTGCAGGGTTTTGAACTGGCGACCTCAGTGTTCCCAGGTCGACGCTTTTATCCACTGCGCCACCACAGGTCAGGCAGATACATGCTTATTTTTAATTTTTAAAAATTTAGACAACATATTCTCTCAGTATATTCCTTAATATTTTAGTTATCTTTTGGGGATTTTAATTGACATGCTAAATCTATAAGTTTACTTAGGAAGTATTTTCAACTTTGCTATTTTAAATAATAAGGGATGGTTCTAGTTGTTCTTTTAATAATTATATTTCCCTTTTCTCATTCTTTTTTTTTTTTCCTTCTACTTCCTTTTATTCCTCTTAGCAAGAGTTACGGCTCACTAGTTCCTTTAAATCTTCAGTCAGTTAATTCCTCAGCATTTATCTATTTGTACAAAAGCAATATTTCCTTATAGCCTTTGTTAATAAATCCCCAATAAATTCAATAAAAATAAAATAAATTGTAAGTAGTTACATTATGTAGCAAAACATGAGAAAGCTAAGAATAATAAGCCAGATAATAAAGGAAACCAGTGTTGTAAAATGGATTAGGGAGAAAATGAGTTAAGTGAAAAAAGGTTTAAACTAAAAGCTTACCTGAAATATTGAAGTGTACATGAAGTCAGTGCAGTATTTACACAGGTGGTTTCCAGTCCAACGTAGGTCAGCCCAGTCTTTAACAATAAGATGATATAGTGGTGAGGTACTCTCACATTTTATTTTCCCTTAGAGAGTGGAGATATACTTCAGAATACTTTTCAAGACTAATTTGTAACTTGCCAGGTAATAATATAATTATTAGACTCTTGAACTCTGTGTAAGATGGCCTGGGGAAACAAGCAAATAAGCCTGGGAGAAGTCCCCATAGATACAACATACCCCTGTGCTAACAAACAACTAAAACAAAACCATAATTGTTTAGAAAGGATTAAATGATTGCATTACCATTCTAATATTATGAAGTTTTTTTTAAAAAAATGTCAAACCCTCCATATTTTTTCCTTTTTAAAAAATTTTTATTAATTTAATTTATTGTGTTAACATGGATTCAAGTGTCCCACTCAGTAGACTCCCTCACACCCTACCCCAGTGATGGGCAGTCTTTTGAGCTTGGTGTTTCAAAATTCGCCAAGAAACTCGAGTGGTGTGTCACTTTGTTTAAAACGGCCTAACCAGAAGTCCCAGAACTAGACACTCTGTGCCGGAGTTCTATTGTTTTGGCCTACAGACCTCTGGCACAGAGTGTCTACACTACAGCAAATGTTTTATTCTCGGCTACTGCACCTGACCGTGCAGGAGCCGAGGATGAAATGTTCTTCTTGGCATGTGGCCCCATACTTCTCTGGTTTGCGGCCGCATGTCACAGAAAATGACTATGCGTGTCAGTGCTGATATGTGTGTCATAGGTTTGCCATCATGGCCCTACCCTCTTTGCCCCCTACCCCTAATTCCCTCCCCTTTTCCCTCTGGGATTTGCTATCCTGTTATCTGTGTCTATGTGTTACGTATAAATAATTTCACTAATCCCTTTACCTTCTCTAATCCCATCCCCTCGTCCCCCTTCTCTCTGACTGGTGTTCCTCTGCTCCCTGTGACCCCACCTCTGCCTATATTCCATTCCTCAGTTCTCTTTGTTCATTAGATTCCACATATAAGTGAGATTATATGATATTTGTCTTTCTCTGCCTGGTTTATATCACTTAAAATTAGCATAATAATCTCCAGGTCCATACATGCCATCTCAAAAGGTAAGATTTCATTTTTTCATGGCCACATAATATTCCATTGTGTATATGAACTACTGCTTTTTAATCCACTCATCCACTGATAGACAATTGGGCTTTTTCCAGATCTTGGCTATTGTAAACAATGCTGCAGTAAACATGGGAGTGCATATTTTCTTTTAAATCAGTGATTTGGTATTCTTAGGATATATTCCTAAAAGTGGGATAGCTGGGTCATATGGCAGTTCCATTTTTAGTTTTTTGAGGAAACTACATACTGTTTTCCACAGTGGCTGTACCAGTCTACATTCCCACCAGCAGTGCAGGAGGGTTTCCTTTTCTCCGCATTCTCGCCAGCACTTAACCTGTGTTGTTTTGTTGATGAGCACCATTCTGACAGGTGTGAGGTGGTATCTCATTGTGGTTTTAATTTGCATTTCTCTGATGATTAGTGACTTAGTACTGGTTTGGTTGTAATGAATTCCTTGAGTTTATTTTTTTTGTCTGGGAAACCTTTTATTTCTCTTTTAATTTTAACTAATAACCTTGCTGAATATAGAAGTCTTGGTTATAGGTTCTTGTTTTGCATCACTTCGAATATTTCTTGCCAGTCCCTTTTGGCTTCACGTTTTCTGTTGAGAAATTGGATGTCATCCTATGGGGGCTCCTCTGTAGGTAATTAACTGCTTTCTTCTTGCAGCTTTTAGTATTCTTTCTTTGTCTTTTAACTTTGCACTTTAATTATGTGTCTTGGAGTAGGCCTCCTTGAGTTCCTCTTTAATGGGACTCTGTGCTTCTTGAACTTTTGTCACTTTTTCCTTCATCAATTTAGGGAAGTTTTCAGCTATGATTTCTTTTTTTTTTGTCAGAGACAGAGAGAGGGATAGATAGGACAGACACATGGGAACAGAGAGAGATGAGAAGCATTACTTTTTGTTATGACATTTAGTCGTTCATTTGTTGCTTTCTCATATGTGCCTTGAACATGGGCCTTCAGCAGACCGAGTAACCCCTTGCTCGAGCCAGAGACCTTGGGTCCAAGCTGGTGAGCTTTTGCTCGAACCAGATGAGCCCATGCTCAAGCTGGTGACCAACGGGTCTCGAACCCGGGTCTTCCGCATCCCAGTCCGACGCTCTATCCACTGCATCACCACCCGGTTAGGCCAAACAGGTTCTTTATTCCTTGTTTGTTCTCTTCTTTTTCAGGAACCCCTATGATGCGGATCTTGTTTCTCTTCATGTTGTCACAGAGCTCTCTTAGAGTTTTCTCTGACTTTTTGAGCCTCTTGTTTTTGCTGCTCTGCTTCCATTTTTTTCGTTTATCTTGTCCTCTAAATCACTGATTCAATCCTCTGCTTCATCCAACCTCTTGTTGATTCCTTTTAGTGCTGTCTTTATTTCTGATATTGTATTTGTCATTTATGTTTGGTTCTTTTTTATGATTTCAATGCCCTTTCGATGCTTGCTATCTCTTTATTTAGGTGCTCATTATAACCATCCATTGTTGCTCTAAGATCCTTGAGCATCCTAAAAATCATTGTTTTAAAATCTGCATGTGGTAGTTTGGTTACTTCCATCTCGCTCAGTTCTTTTTCTGGGGATTTCTCTTGCTGATTTATTTGGGTTGCATTTCTCTGTCTGCCCATTTTGTTTGTGTATTAGGTAACGCTGTCTGACTGAACTTTTCGTGGTGTCGTTATGAGGCAGATGGGCCCGTTGGTACTGACCTCCAGGCCACCTGTTTTCCTTGTACTAGCAAATCCTTCTTGAGGGTACTATTTTCCCTCCTGTTGTATTTGAGTATTGAATGCAGTTGGTCCTTTTCGTGGGTACAGTTATGCCTTCAGGTGGGCTGACTCTAAGGGTCAACCTTGAGCATGTGTATTACACACTGTGCAATGTCTGTCCTGTTGGGCGTATTTATTCTCCACAGTATCTGGTGCCTGCTAGACACTCCACCTTTGGGCATACTCTTTGTATAGCTAGCTGAGTCTAGGGTTGGTGCTGTCAGCCACCCACTACCAGTTGTGTTGGCTCTAAATCTTCTTGGATTGCCGTCAGCTGTTGTTTGTAACCTTCTGTGGGCTACCTGTCTGCAGCTACTTCACTTTTCTCTGTTTATGTCTGCATTTTCTGTGCCTGGGTTGTGCGGGAGGTGCCAACCTTTGTATAAGGATCAGCTTCCTCCTGCTTAGAGATGACAGCAACTCCGTAAAAACCCCAAGCTTCGTAACATTGGTCTCTACCAATGCTCCACCTCCTCTTGCAGCTGCCTGGTCTTCCCACAGAGTCTTCTGTAGAAAGACTAGTGTGGGTTCAGACTGAACTCACCCAGCCAACCCCTCTACAGGTTGTGTGCTTGGTGGATTAGGGCAGCTGAGCTTGGGAATACATTAGTGGAGCCCCCTACTTCAGTGGTCTCTTGGTCAGGAGCTCAGTACAGAAAATGTGGCCCCTACTCCAGGGCTTGATCCCTCCTCCACTGATAGATACTCAGATTTTCTTTCTTTCCAACAAGGTGAGCAGCAGGTTCAGATTGAGTGTGGCCAACAGCACCCTCTGCAGAAGTTCTTACAGCTAGTGAGACCCTGGTCTCAGGGGAGGAAGACTGAGAGAGTCCTCTCCTGGGGCTGACTGTGCCTCCCCCCGCACCCCCTCCCCCAGAAAGTGGCTAAGTCCCTCAGCCATATCCAGCAACCCATGCTCCAAGCCTCTCTTCTTTCCCCCTGTGGAATCTAGCCCAGCAGGGCAGGATATCCTGTGCCCAGGCCAACTGACTGTGAAGCTCCACCCTATCCAGTGTACATAAGCCGCTGTGCTGGTGCTGATCACAGAGAACAGAACTCGCCTCAGCTGGGCCAGGTGTGAGGAGCCTTTCCTTAGGATCCCACTCTAGCAAGGGTCATTAGGTTCTGAACTGATGTTTTCCACAGCTGGCCCCTGGATGTACCAGCCCTGGCCCTCCCTGGCATGAACCCGGCACAGACCAGTGGGAGACACTGCCCATGACTGGCCCTTAGCAACCTTCTTGGAGCTATAAGCAATCCAGAGTTTGTGGCTGCCTCTGCTGGGCCCAGGTGCACATAGAAATACTAGCTGCACTCCTAGGCTGGCTTTTACCCACACTAGGCCTGGGGTAAGGTCTACTTAAAAGGCCAAGTTTCCCTGAGTTCTGCCTCCTGCAGCCTCTGCCTGCTGGCTGCTTGTTGTGCTCAGCTGCTGAAAAACCCTCTGGTAGAGTCTAGAGCCTGTGGCAATTCAGGGATTAGGAAGGGTAGTGGGTATGACACCCCTCAACCCCAGGTGTCAGTCTGTCCAGACTTTTTTCACAGACCTCAGTACGATGTGACCTCTGAGACTCCAAGGTTTGTTCTGCCTGCAGTTTGGACAGTTTCACAGAGTCTGTGAGGTGGAAGCACCAGTCTTGGACTAGGGAGCGTGGGCAGGGATAGGGTGGGGTGGGGGCGTGTGGGAGCAGAGCAGGGAGGGCAGAGGAGGAACTCTTGCTTAAACACCAGAAAACTGAGTCATCAAAGGGCCCTCTGCTTCCTGGCTTCTCATAATGACCCATCTTCATGACTGGGATAGGAGTGATTCCCGATGTCAGAGCAGTTACTTTACCCCAGGCTGATGCCACTCAGAGGGGACTGCTCCACCCTAGAAAGACTACTACTGTATTGGAGAATCACTCAGCTCAGGAGTTCCAGTGGCCATCCACCACAGTGTCTCTCCCTGGGCCTCCAACTTGACTCTCTCATGCAACTCTCGTCCTATTAGCCCTCCCTCCATTGGAGGTCTGGGTAAGTGGCTGTGAACAAGATTTTCTGTGCAAGCCCTCTAAGATGGAGTTTTTGTCTCTGAGAGCTCAGTCTCTTTCTCGTAGACAGAAACCCCGGTTCCTTTCACCTCCACATGCTGTCTGGGCACCTCTTCTAGGCTCTGGGGCTCTAGGCTGGGACTCCGGGCCTGGGGATGAAGACCCACACCTCTCAGAGTGACCCTCCCTGTAGTGAGTCCTTCTGGATGGATCCTCATCCTCCGCTCGCTCCTGGGAGCAGGCAGCCCTTTCTGCATCTCCACCCTTCCTACCAGTCTTGGTGTGTGTGGCTTCTTCTGTGATCCTTGGTTATCGACTCTTACTTAGTCCAAAGTTGGTTTTTCAAGATGATTGTTCTTAAGTTATAATCCAATTTGGTCCTGGGAGGTGGCAGTTGGAATGTCCGCCTACTCTGTCACCATCTTGGAATCCTCCATATTTATTTTTATGTGTGATTTCTCTTTGAGAATGTTTTACATATGCATTCTCACATTATGACTTTTAACAAACACTTGGTACATTTGCCTTCCTGGATCTTTTTCTCCATAAAAAAAATGATAAAAATATTTTATGATTTCATTGTTGTAAAGACAAGTATATTATACATCAAACGGTTTCTTTTACCTAAATTCTTTATTTTCTTTTTAAAAAATTAAAATATTTTGTGGGCCCCTAAAATTATTGTGAGCCTTAGGTGTTGCTTATTCGCTTAAGGCTAGTGTTACAGAATTGAGTTCTATATTATCAGGTCAACTTAGTAATAGAAATGTTAAGGTTCAATTTAGGTGAGCAATGAAGTGTGGAGTTCCTAATGTATTATTTATTTATTTTATTGTTGTAAAATATACATAACAAAACTTACCACCTTAACCATATTTAAGAGTACAGTTTGTTACATTTGGTATATTTGTATTGTTTTGCAATCATCACCACCATCCATCTTCAGAACATTTTATCATCCCCAACTGAATCTTTCTACTTATTAAAACATCTTTCTATTCTTTCCTCCCCCAGCACCTGAAAACTACCTATAGTTTGTTTTTAATCTTTTAAATAATTTTGTAGTTAATGTATATGGAAAACTTATGAATATCTATTTGGTTTATGTTATCTAGGAACCTAGATATACATTTTTAACTCTGGGTTGCTGATAGTAGCATAAGAGTACTGAACGATATTGTAGTTTGTCGGAGAGGTATTCTAGATACCTTGTATGCTTTAGGGCAGTGGTTCTTAACCTGGGTTCTATCAAACCCTAGGGGTTTGATGAGTCAGTCTCAGGGGTTCGGAGAAGCCTCTGCCGCGGAGGCCAGAATAAAATAATACTGTAATTTTTGTGAGTTCATGCACTTTGTTGCTTTTGTTCTTTGAGCAAGGTGATGTTCATGCACAGCTCATTTTGTGCAGCAGTAAAAAACATATACCTATGTCTTGAATTTGGAAAAATCATATTTTATCACTAAAGAAGGGTTCGGTGAATGCGCATATGAAACTGGTGGGTTCGGTACCTCAAAAATGGTTAAGAACCACTGTTTTAGGGAAAACTGAGATGTGTGATTTGTGGGAGAGAGGAAAGGGGGCATGAGTTTTCCTGAGACAAATTAGATGGGTAAGTTAATATCCAAGGCACTATGGATTGGAATGCACTTCACAAGGTTATTTTTATACTAGGCATTAATCTAGAGATTTTTTTTAAAAAGTATTACCATTTGGTGTTAACCTGTAATTTTATAAAACATATAGATCTATTTAAGAGGGCTGATTTAGGGGTGGTAAAAGGAATTTAGTAAAAACATTTTTCTTTCAGACAGATGTTTTTTAATCACAATGATTTGAAATCAGCAATATATTGTAGAATTATTTAATGAATAAATAATATTAAATCTTTCTTCCCTAATGACATAATTTTAAAATTCCTTTGGCCATCTCCTCCTTCTTTTCCTTCTTTTTGTTACAGTCATCTGTTTTGGAGTTCTGGCAGTTTGGAAAATATTGTCAAGTTTTAAGGGGAAATAAAGAGCCATTATTGTGAAATTTTCTTTAGTCAGAACTATGACCCAGAAACCTGACTCCCAGTGGTGTTTTGAAAATCCCTTCTTAAATCTTCCTCTTTTAAAAAATCTTACTGTTCTTTTCTTTATTTCACACATACATATGTGTGTGTATTTGTTGATTTGAAATTAAATTACGCTATTTTTAAATAATAAAAATATGTTTTGTTTTAAAAGTAGAGTCATATTCACATGGCTCAAAAATTGAAATAGTTTAAAAAGATGAATGTTGACAAATCTAAGTCCTATCCCTATTTCCTTCCCCCATCCTCCATAGGTAACCACTTTTGTTTCTTTTATATTTTTCTATTTTTTTCATACAGATATGAATATATTTTCCCAATCATAAACAATAGGTGTATTGTATATACACTATTATACATTTATAATTCCTTAATACATTGTGTCAGCCTTAGAAATGTATTTCTTTTAATATCAATATTACATTGGTTGTAAAAATTGACACATTTAGAATTTTCTAGTTTAGCATCAGTTTTGATTAGTGGCGTGTAGAATATTTAATATACTTTAATACTTATTAATTACAATTATTTAATAATTTCCAATTATATCAGTTTTAGGAAACCTAGTAGATGTAATTGCTTTATATAGGTAATCAGGTTTGATTTTTGTTTTTTTTAAACCTGAAATGTTTGAATATGCTGGACTTAAAACTTGAGAAACATTCTGAAATTATTTTTCTGACTTCCTAAGATATTCACATGATTTTTAGTGTGCAATTCCAGTGTATGAGTAAGTACTGAAAAATGCCTAGCCAGTGAGGTCATATGATGGACTGAAAAGTCTCTGCTTATTTAGAATCAAGAGAACTTTCAGAATGATAGTAGCAGTTTTCTTAACAAGTCTTCACATAATAAAAATAGCTTTTGTCTATTTTGATTGATTTGTTTGTATTATATGTAAAAACTGTCAGTGTAGGTATTGCTTATCTGCAACAAAGTTAAAGTTTTATAGTTAACAGCTAGATTAATTCGTACTATTTTATATCATAACTGTTTTTGCTTAAAGAGAGTTGACTGAAGGTGGAAAACAACTTTTCTTTACTCGGCTGAATGATTTATTTAGCTTATAAATTTTTTATTTATTCAAACAGAATTAGAAAGATAAAATTGTAGTCATTAGTAAAATTTTGTGAAAAATATAAATATAAGCTTTTTGGCAAGAGTTTGTTAAAATGTTTTTCATTGGGTCTCTATTGTCCTGTTCTGGACCTGGACTGTGACTTTTTCTTACATTCAACTGGAGGTTGATGGAATACTGTATTCCTGATTTATTTTTAATTTATTAATTTAGAGAGAGAAGAAAGAGAGAAAGATTTGTGTTCCATTTATTTATGCATTCATTGGTTGTTGTATGTGCCCTCACCAAGGATCAAACCTGCATCTTGGCATATTGGAATGACACTCTAATCAACTGAGCTTCCCAGCTAGGGCCGTATTTCTGATTTTCTTTTTAAGGGAAAAGTAATCTCTGACCTATATATATCTTCAAGGTGAAAGGGCAGCATCAGGGAGAGAAATAGTTCTCTTGCAATATTTTATTATAATCATGTCCTCAATTTGTGGGCCTTAATTTTCAAAGACTTAAGTGTTCTTTCAAGAATAATAGCTAGCACTTATTGGCTGCTTATTATTTGCCAGGTCTTGTTTTAGTCCCTTATTAACATTTTATTCAATCAGAGCAGCTCTGACTACTCTAGGTTTTTTTAATTTACAAATGATAATCTAATCCATATTTGGGATTCTTTAATATAATTTAAATTAGGGGAATAAATTTTAAAGGATTTTTTGTGAAGCCTGATCTTGATATCCATGTCTTTTTTACTTTCTTAACATCACAGAACTGTAGTAGTTGGTTTCATTCTGTTTGCATCATATTTTTTTCTTTAATTTGACAAACAATGAATAGTTGCTGGGCATCCTGCTTTTCATATACAGTGGTGAATAAAGCAAGCACGGCCTTTGCTGTCAGTTGTTGTAACAGTCTACTAGTGGATGGTAGAAATGACGATGTAAACAGATCATGGGCTAAGTAGATAACAAGCCAGGTGCTTTGGTGGAGAATAGAACATGAAACCTACTTAGATTTTTCAGGGGAGGACTGGTGTGAGGCAATAACATTTTTGCAGTGATTTTCAAGTTGAGAAGAAGGAAACAGCTGACTAATGAGCATAGAGTTGCGTATAAGAGAGGGAGTGAGTTAGAAACATATAGGGTTGTAGGTGGAATGATGGAAATTGTGATAATAAAGGGATTTCAGTTATTGATCATGACATAGTCTAGGTTGTGATCATGACAACTTAATAATAAAGTGAGATAAAAGTAAAAAAGCTGTGATATTGGATGCATCACTTACATCATTATTAAGATCTCTGAGCATTAAGGCAGTAATAATTGGAAAGAGTGACAGTAAGCTAGGAGTTAAAATCATTGAGATGAGGTTTTCTAAAGGAACTGAAACAAGAAGATGGTCTGACATCATCAGAACTGGACTGTTTGGGGAAAGACCAGGGGAGAATGATTTGGAAGTAGCAAAGGGATCAAAGAGGACCCTTATATACCTCATTTAATGTAGGTACAAGAGCCATGCGAGGACAAAAAACTACTACTTGAGATGACTGTAGGAGTAGTATCCTCCTTAGAGAGCCAGGTTTCTGTAGAACAAAAGGACCAAGGATAGAGGCTTTTGTTGATAGTGGGCTGTGAATTCTAGAGGATGTAGTCAAGAGGTTTTTAAAGTTAGTAATGGATATGCAGAGTTGTTTAATGTTGGAAAGGAGATAGTCTGGAGCTTCTTGTAGGGACTGATATAAACAAGAATAACAGGCTGTGTTCTCAAGTACTCAGTTACTCAGAAAGATAGTAGAGACTCTCTTAGCTTCTGCAGACAGTACCTGGAGGCCTGGAACGGAGAGTGGTTGGAGCTCTTTTTTGAACCCTTACCATAAAAGTGGAGAGGTTTGCCTGACCAGGCGGTGGCGGATTGGATAGAGTGTCATACTGGGACCTGGAGGACCAAGGTTTAAAACTCCAAGGTCCCTGGCTTGAATGCGGGCTCATCAGGCTTGAGCAGGGGCTCACCGGCTTGAGCGCGGGGTTGCCGGCTTTAGTGTGGGATCATAGACATGAACCTATGGTTGAGCCCCAAGATTGCTGGCTTTAGCAAGGGGTCACTTGCTCTGCTGCAGCCCCTTGGTCAAGGAGAGAGGTGAGAAGCATCAATCATTAGTTTTTCATTGCCGTTGCCACACCATAGTTGTTCATTGATTGCTTTCTCACATGTGCCTTGACCGTGGGCCTTCAGCAGACTGAGCCACCCCTTGTTGGAGCCAGCGACCTTGGGTCCAAGCTGGCGAGCTTTTTGCTCAAGCCAGATGAGCCTGCGCTCAAGCTGGCAAGCTCAGGGTCTCGAACCTGGGTCTTCTGCATCCCAGTCCGACGCTCTGTCCACTGCACCACCGCCTGATCAGGCTAAATAAACTGTTTTTTAAGTACAGTTTTAGATTTAAAGAAAAATTGGGCAGATAGTACAAAAAAATTCCATATACCTATTCAACTTGGATTAGTGTGGTACCTATGTTACAAGTAATGAAGCAGGTCCTGATACATTGTTATTAACTAAAGTTCATTGTTTACATTAAAGCTCACTCTGTTCTACAGTTGAATGGGTTTTGACAAATTCATGACACCTGTCTGTCATTACAGTATCACTGACTAGTTTCACTATGCTAAAAAAGTTCAGTCTTCCACTTAGTTATCTGTTTCTCCTTCCCTGTGAACCTCTGACAACTCTTGTTTTTTTTTTTTTTTCAAAATGTTATATAATTAGAATCATAGAGTATGTAGCTTTTTTAGACTGATTTTTGCTAAGTAAGCAAAATGCACTTAAGCTTCATTTATGTCTTTTTATGGCTCGATGGCTCATTTCTTTTTATTTCTGAATAATATTTCATTATGTAGATGTACTAGAGTGTATCTGTTCACCTGTTGAAGAACATCTTAATTTCTTCTAGTTTTTGGTGGTTGTGAATAAAGCGTCTATAAAATACATTCATGTACTGTGTGTGTGTGTGTATGTATGTATACATAGGTTTTCAACCCGACTGGGTAAATATCTAGGAGCATTATTGCTGGATTGTATGGTAACACTGTGTTTAGCTCTATAAGAAACCATCAAGCCTGACCAGGCGGTGGCGCAGTGGATAGAGCGTCAGACTGTGACACAAAGTACCCAGGTTCGAAACCCCAAGGTAGCCAGCTTGAGTATGGGCTCATCTGGCTTGAGTGCGGGCTCACCAGCTTGAGCATGGGGTTGCTGGCTTGAACATAGGATCATAGACATGACCCCATGGTCATTGGCTTGAGCCAAGGGGTCACTGGCTTGAGCAAAGGGTCACTTGCTCTGTTGGAACCCCCTGGTTAAGGCACATATGAGGAAGCAATCAATGAACAAGAAATCAACAAACAAATAAGATGCCACAGTGAAGAATTGATGCTTCTCATCTCTCTCCCTTCCTGTCTGTCTCTGTCTGTCCCTCTCTCTGTCTCTGTCAAAAAAAGAAAAAGAAACTATCGGACTGTCTTTTTAAGTCCCTGTACCTGTGGTTTCTATTTTACATTTAAGTCTTTGATGTATTTGGAATTTATGCTGTTATGTAGTGTGAGGTATCACTTTAACTTGATTCTTTGCTGTTTGGCTACCCAAAAGTTACAACATCATGCTGTGAATAGTCCTCTGGTTCCTTTCTAATTTGAAATACTGCATTTATATGTTACATTTCTGTATGTATTTGTATCGATTTTTTGAACTTACTCTTTTGTCCTATTGTTATGTGTCTATTTATGTGCTGCTACCACATGGTTTTAATTATTAAAACCTTATAATATTCTTTTAATATTTAGCAGGTCTTGTTTTTCTTCAATAATTTTTTCCCTCAGAGTTTTTCTAGATAACTCTTGCCTCTCTCTACTATCCCCAGATAAACTTTGGGATTGGTTTGACTAGTTTAAAAACAAACCTGTTTCTTTTTAAATTGGCTTAGTTTTAAATTATAAATTGCCTTTGTGATATTAAATCTTCCTTTCCAGGAGCATAGCGTATCTTCAGCTTATATATTTTAGTAGTATTTAAAGTTTTCCTCTAAAACTTGTACAATTTTGGTAGTTTCTTATAAGGTATGTTGTCCTTTTTGTTACTGTTTAAGTGGAGTCTTGAACTGGTTGTTTGATGGGAATTTTTTTTGCTGATGCATTAGACTGTATTATAACATCTGTGTATGCAGAAGAGAATGACCCATTGTAAGGGGCACATTGAGATAATGATTCAAGAGAAAGTGGTAACCAACCACAGTCCTCCGCTCTACCAGCTGAGCTATTGAAGGAACTAGAGAAAGTGGGGATAGTAGCAGGAGCCATGTTCTTGACTAGGGAATAGAATCTGATTAGATTTTATTTTTCCATCTTTATATGCCCTAGACAATGATTTTACTTTAGCATTTTAGTATAATTTTAAAAACACCATATATTTTACAGAATGGGACCTATAGAATTGTAGCACTGTAGAGATCGTTTCATGGATGAAGCTAATAAAGTCTTGAGATTTTAATGTGGCTTGTAGTAGTAGTAAGAGACAAAATTTGAGGTCAGGTTTTGTACTCCTAGTTCTGTTTTTTCTCACTTCTCTGTGCTGTGTCCTTCAGTGCCTATAATGAACGAACAGTTATTTGAAAGTTAAAATAATGAATAAAAACATGCCAATTTTATATTGAAGTTTTTAGTGATTCTTATTTCTCTCATGCTTTATATTGCATGGTACTTTAATTGACTGAAATATACCTCAGTGTTATGTAGTCTGGGAAATTCAAAATATTATCATACTGAATTTAAGTATGTGGTGACTGTTACCTACCCTTCCATAATCTTCAATGCTTCTTAGTATGTAGACATTTAGTTACCTTCTTTTCTGAAGTCCTTGGGATCATGAACTTTTTAATTTTTTTTCTATTGCATATATTGGGGTGACATTAGTTAATAAAATTATATGGGTTTCAGATGTGCAATTCTATACTACATCATCTGTATATTGTATTGTGTGTTCACCACCCCATATCAAGTGTTCTTCCATCACCATTTATTTCCCCCTTACCCTATTTAGCCTCCCTCTATACTATCCTCCTTTTCCCTCTGGTAATCACCATACTGTTGTCTGTGAGGTGTTTGTTTTACTTAGTTCCTTTACCTTTTCCATCCATCCCCCAACAGCCCTCCCCTCTGACAGCTGTCAGTCTGTTCTCTGTATCTATGAGTCTGTTTCTGTTTTGTTAGTTTATTTTGTTCATTAGATTCCACATACAAGTGAAATCATATGGTACTTGTCTTTCTCTGACTGGTGTATTTCACTTAGTGTAATACTCTCCAGGTCTATCCATGCTGTCACAGAAGGTAAAATTTTCCTTCTTTTTCGGCCATGTAGTATTCCATTGTGTAAATGTACCACAGCTTTTTTATGCATGCATCTAACTGGTGGGCACTTGGACTGCTTCCAGCCTTGGCTATTTTAAATAACGCTGTGATGGACATACGGGTGAATGTGTTCTTTAGAATTAAGTGTTATGATTTTCCTCAGATATATTCCCAGAAGTGGAATCGCTGGTTGTTTAAATAGCCAGATAACATTATTTGTCTATTATATTCATGTTCCATCAAGCATCACATAAGAAATGCCTACTATACAATCTCAAAATTGAGAATTTGATAGTCATATTCAGTGTTTCACCCTTCTTCTTCTTGGGTTGTATAGACTGTGTTTTATGTGATGTGTATTATAAATCAGATAAGCATTTTGAGTATTTGAATATGCCATTGAATATATAGTTATTATTCATTCCAGTTCTGATTTATTTCACATTTTCTATTGGAGTTTCCTTATAGAACATATTTATATTTACTTCATTCAGCAGATGCTTTTATCTATCTATCTATCTATTTTTTACAGAGACAGAGAGAGGGACAGATAGGGACCGACAGACAGGAAGGGAGATGAGAAGCATCTATTCTTTGTTGCAGCATCTTAGTTGTTCATTGATTGCTTGTCCATTGATTGCTTTCTCATATATGCCTTGACCAGGGGGCTACATCAGAGCAAGTGACCCCTTGCTCAAACCAGCAACCTCAGGCTTAAGCCAGCCATCTTGGGCTTTAAGCCGGCTACTTTGGGGCTTTAAATCTGGGTTCTCCGCATCCTAGTCCAATGCTCTGTTCACTGCGCCACCGTCTGGTCAGCCTATTCAGCAAATGTTTGAGTTCCCATATTATATAGTATGTGCCCGCTAGGTACACGTATACCCTCTCTTTCTCCACTATATAGATATATATCCTTAAATGGTAAGTGTTGTAATAAAGCACTTTTTATAGCATGTCAGATGAAAATGTAAACTTTAAATCATTCTGAAATAACTTTGAAAGCTGAAGTTGTAAAAGTAACTTGAAGCAGACATGTTTGTGCTTTCTAGAACTAACATTGTTGAGTGTCTTTAAGTCCCTGGCACCATTCTAGTATTGTAATAACATGCTGATAAGGAAGCATTAGAATTCCCTATTACAGATGAGGTCTGTCAAGCAACACATCTTTCTACTGTATCACAATGCTGCTTTTGTCTAGCAGGGGTTCTCAGCCCTGGTGGTAGTGCTGTATTACAGACGGTTTTGGTTTTCACACTGACAGGGTTACTACAGACATTGATTAGGCAGGAACTAGGCGTGTGATACGAGACTCTTACTCTGCCCCAAATGCCCGGGTGTGCTTGCTCCTATTTAGAAACATTGCTAGTATCTTTGTACTTTTTCAGTTCTATTTCATAGGTGATTAGAACTATGCAAGCACTTTCATTAACTGAGCTTAATAACATTATTATTACTGTTAATTTATACTTTACCTTTTCTTTTCTTCTAGTAATTAATTTAGTGGAGTGACATTGATCCATAGGAACACACAGGTTTCAGGCATACATATTCATAGCATTTGAATACTGTTTTTCTTTTATTTTTGTAATACTTTAAGGAAAATGTCCTCTTATTCTTTTAGTCCTCATGAAGAAGATGATGAAGAGGTGGTATCTTTATTTTGAAAAGTTAATGGGTCTAAAATCATTGATTAATTTGGAAATAGATGCAAAGATTAGAATTTAGATTTACCATCTTTTCAATGGTAATAATTTCCTTAAGAGTATTTAAAATAACCTTTTTATCACAGCTTAACCTATTCTTTTTATGATACAAAATTACTTTTCAAATGGGATGTAGAGGTTAGACATATTTGAAATAAGAGACTTTGAAAGTTTTATAAAGCGTAAAATGTCACAAAATCTTGACCTCTTCATCCAATAAAAATCATTAAATATTTTTGACTTTCCCTTTACATATTAATGGAAAGACATTTTAGGTAATCTCACTAAGTGGTGACTATAGACAAATGGTGAACTATTTATCTGTCATAACTGCTCAACAACATAGATGTAAGTGGATAGATATTTATAATGTGATAATTTTGGAAATTTACTTGGAGCTATTCAGAGAGATTTGAGCTTTCATTATTCTTTGAAAATAGAATTGAAGGATTGCAAAATTAGTTTCAATTTTCCTTGATCCTCTGACAGTAGTAGATTTGAGCTGCATCACATGCAAGTTTAACTTACTGAATTTAACTGTATTTTGCAGCCCCTCAGATGTTACTTTTCCTAAAAACTTGTCCCTGCTGTTTAGGGAATTTATATGTGCTATCTCACAGTTACAGTTCCCATTTCTCTTAAAGACTATGAATTTCCAAATGCCTCAATTTGTAAGCAGCACTTCATCAGGAAAAAAAATGGACTAATTCCTATAAATAGATAAAACAATGAATAATCATATAGTACAGAAATTATTCCTAGTAGTTTTAAAAACAACGAACTATTTTTAGTAGGAGCTTTATATTTTATTAGAGTATTAATGCTCATTCTTCTGCACTAATTCAAACATACCCTTTATTTCCCCATGTATAAGATGCACTTTTTTTGAAAAAATTTGGGGTCTAAAGACTGATTGTAGATTTTTTTACTTGCATTTCCTGCTTTTTCAGACACCGATGAGGACAAGATAATGGATGGGAGTTTTGACAGTAATGAGGAGTTGTATGAATTTTATGATGAATAAAACTTGAGTTCAATAACTTTATGTGCCTGACCAGGTGGTAGTGCAGTGGATAGAGCATCGGACTTGAATGTTGAGGACCCTGGTTCAAATCCCCGAGGTTGCCCACTTGAGTGCAGGCTTATCCAGTTTGAACAAGGCTCACCAGCTTGAGCCTAAGGTTGCTGACTTGAGCAAAGGGTCACTTGGTCTGCTGTATCCCCCCTCAGTCAAGGCACATGTCTGAGAAAACAATCAATGAACAACTAAGATGCCACAATGAAGAATTCATGCCTCTCATTTCTCTTTCTTCCTGTCTGTCTCTGTCTGTTCCTCTTTCTCTCTCTGTCACAAAAAGAGAAAACTTTATGTAATACATTTTATTTTTTCAAATTTCGGGCCCCCAAATTATGGTGCGTCTTATACATGGGGGAAATACGGTACTTGGTTTGTGTTTGCTACCTTCCGTCTTTTCCTCATATCTTATGCTCCTTCCAGTGCTACTTGTGCCTTTTCCCCTTATCATGGTCTTGTTATAATTCTGGGAAGTAAATTTTATGAAAGTATGTACCTTTTTAGCATAGAAAGTAAACTCAGTGGAAGACATGTAGAAATTAGTAACAAATAGCTTTATAAGGGAGATTAATTGTAAGTACTAATCGTAGAACAGTGAAAAATAGTGTTTTCTCTATTTAGCTGAACAGCTTTTTATTGAACATTGACCATACTGGACTATTCTAGACAACATTTAGAATGAAAGAATATTACCCTCAGGCACTGGAGAGAAACAGTAGTTGCTAAATAATTCTTATATTTGTTCTTTGAAATTTCAGTTGAGAACTTACTTTGAGGCCTGGTTAGGGAATAGGGAGCCAAGGATGAGCACTGTAGCCTTGGACTCTGTTTAGGAACCATCAAGATGCGGAAATAAGCAATTAAGAAAACTTTATTTTTAAAAGAAAGATTAATAAACTTAACAGAGGACGTGAAGGGCCTACATACTTAAAACTACAAAATGTTATTGAAAGAAATGAAAAAGACACAATGAAATGGAAAAATATTCCATGTTCCTGGCTTGAAGAATCACCATAGTTAAAATGCGCATATTACTCAAAGTAACATGTAAATTTAATGCAATTCCCATCAATATCCCAATGTCATTTTTTAAAGAACTAGAACAAAAAATTATCAGGTTTATATGGATCCATGAAAAATCCCGAATAGCCAAAGCAATCCTGAGGAAAAAAATGAAGCCAGGGGTATCACACTACCTGACTTCAAATTATACTGTAGAGCCATGATAATCAAAATAGCATGGCATTGGCAGAATACCAGACATATAGACCAATGGAACAAAATCAAGAGCCCAGAAATAAAACCACATATATATGGACAAATCATCGTCCACAAAGGAGCCAAAAACATACAAGGAGAAAAGAAAGCCTCTTCAATAAATGGTGCTGAGAAAATTGGAAAGCCACATGCAAAACAATGAAACTTGAATACAGTTTGTTCCTTGGTACAAAAATTGATTCAAAATATAAGATCTGAAGCAATAAATTTCATAGAAGAAAACATAGGTACTAAAGTTATGAACTTTGGCATAGAAAAAAATTTATGAATTTGACCCCAAAGGCAATGGAAGTAAAGGTAAAAATAAATGAATGGGACAATATTAAACTAAAAAGCTTTTGCACAGCAAAAGAAAAATGACAACAAAACAAATAGGCAGCCAACTAAATGGGAGATGATGTTTGCAAACAACAGCTCTGGTAGGGGGTTAATATCCAAAATATATAAAGAACTCTCAAGGCTCAGCAGCAAACAAGCAAACAATTCAATTAAAAATTGGGGAGAGGCCATGAATAGATACTTCTCCCAAGAGGACATACAAATGGCCAACAGATATATGAAAAGATACTTATCTTCACTAGCTATTCAAGAAATACAAATCAAAACTACAATGAGCCTGACCAGGCGTGGGGCAGTGGGTAGAGTGTTGGACTGGGATGCAGAGGATCCAGGTTCAAAATCCTGAGGTTGCTGAATTATGTGCGGGCTCTTCAGTTTGAGTGTGGGGTCGCCAGCTTGAGTGTGGGATCTTAGGCATAACCCCACAATCGCTGGCTTGAGTCCAAAGGTACTGGCTTGAGCCAAGGGATTACTCGCTCTGCTCTAGCTCCCCCCTATACCCCTGTCAAGGCACATAAGAAAAAGCAATCAATGAACAACTAAGGTGCCACAACAAAGAATTGATGCTTCTCATTTCTCTCCCTTCTTGTCTGTCTGTCTGTATCTGTCACAAAAAAAAGAAAAACCCAAAAGACTACAATGCGATACCACCTCACATCTATTAGATTGGCTATTATCAACAAAACATGTAATGACAAGTGTTGGAGAGGCTGTGGAGAATGTAAACTGCTGGTGGGAATGTAAACTGGTACAGCCATCATAGAAGAAAGTATGGTGGTTCCTCAGAAAATTAGAATTAGAATTACCCTATGACCCAGCAGTCTCTCTACTGGGTATCTACCTCTAAAACTTGAAAACACTGATATGTAAGGACCCATGCAGCCCCATGTTTATCGCAGTATTGTTCACAGTGGCCAAGACATGGAAACAACCAAAGTGTCCCTCAATAGAGGACTGGATAAAGAAGATGTGGTACATATATACAATGGAATACTACTCAACCAGAAGAAATGATGAGTGGATGGACCTTGAGAACATTATACTGAGTGAAATAAGTAAATCAGAAAAAAACTAAAAACTGTATGATTTCACACATAGCTGGGATATAAGACTGAAACTCATGGACATAGATAAAAGTGAAATGGTTACCAGGGGAAAGAGTTTGTGGGGGAGGGGGTTGAAGGGGGAGTAAGGAAAGAGTGTAAAGGGGGACAAATATAGGTGACAGAAAATGATTTGACTGTGGGTGATGGGTACACAACATAATGGTTCAAGTCCTATAGACGTAAGTTTACCTGAAACACGTACACTTACTGATCAATGTCACCCTGTTAAAGTTAATTTTCTAAATAAAATTTTAAAAATAAAAAGAAAGATGAACATAATACAAGTACTGTTTAAAGCTGACATCTGTCAGCAAACTTTGTTAGATGCTATTCTAGTTATTCATTGCTGCATAACAAACCATGCTAAGACTTAGTGGACTAAAAGAGCAATTTATTTTCTTCATCATTCTGTGAATTAATTAACAGCCAAGCATATCTTGCTTGGAGTCTCCCATTAAGTTGCAGTTGGATAGTGGCTGAGGCTGAGTCATCTGAAGGCCTGACTGGGATGGATACTCAAAATGGCTGACTCTCAGCTAGGACCTCAGTGGGGTATCAATTGAATGTGGCTTGCATTTCTCAGAGAAGTGACTGGGTTCCCAGAGGGAGCATCCTAAGAGCAAATGTTCTATGTATACTCCACATGGCTTCTTATGAACTATACATCTCAAAATCTCACTTCTGTTATATTCCATTGGTCAAGCAGGTCACTGAATTCAGCCCAGAACAAAGGTGAGGGTTAGATATTACTTCTTGATTCCTGAAGTCTGTTTTTTGTCTCATCCGCAATTTGAGAAAAAGATATTAGAAGCCACAATTACGTGAAACTTCTGCCCTTTCTTCCCTCACCCTCCCATGAATCTGACCCAGGTTTATACATAAAAAGATGATTTTGTAGATGAATATAGTTTTGGCTAGGGTGCCCATCCATCCAGTTTGCCTTGGATAATTCCAGTTTATGTCTGTTGTTCCCATATTGTATCTACCCCCTTTCACTCCTGAAAGGGTAGTTGCATAGAGGATAAATTATACAGATACTGTTTGTAGTCAACTCTCTCTTGTCATTGAGAGGATGAAAGCCATAGTATACCTACTTTAAATTCTCTTATAACTCTTAAACCTTTTTAAAAACAGTATTCGAATAATTTTTTCATTAATTTGTAGGACTTATTAATCAAAATACAACTTTAGTCACACCTCTCTATTTTAGCATCTTGTGGAAATATTGAAAAACTGAACTAAAAAGGTGCACTGAGAATGAGGCAATTAATACTGATTTTTTTATGGGTCACTTGTATTGAACACTGCCTGTTTTATACACAATTTTGAAATGATTTTTTTAGCTTATATTTTAAAAGATACTGCTGCATTGACATACATAGAGTCATCAGCATTTATAAGCATTCTGATCGGCTTTGCAGCTCTGTCTTTTTTATGGCGCATTAGCCAACTTTGTTTTGGTGACAGGTATCTTTGCCTTTGTTTTAAAGATTGGCTGTGTTAAAATGTCCAACAATATGAATGATATACAGGTAAAAGGCCCATTTCAGAGCCCCTTCTCTCTGCCCCTTTCCAAAAATTTTCACAAGTTTAGACTTCTTACTTTTAAAAAAGTGGTTTACAACCAATACACCAGAAATTTTTTTTTTTAATTTTATTCATTTTAGAGAGGAGACACAGAGTGAGAGAGAGAGAGAGAGAGAGAGAGAAAGAAAGGGGGGAGGAGCTGGAAGCATCAACTCCCATATGTGCCTTGACCAGACCAGTGCAGGGTTTTGAACTGGCGACCTCAGTGTTCCCAGGTCGACGCTTTATCCACTGCGCCACCACAGGTCAGGCACACCAGAAATTTTATTTAAAAATTTAATGGCAAAGCAAGTATGAAGGATTACTCTCTAAAATGTTCATTCATTGAGTTGAATCATTATTGAATCATTCATTTGAATGGCTTTAATTTTAGTATTCAGATAATCTTTTACATATGGCTTTTACCAGTGCTTTGAAATGATAGTTTTCTGTTTTTTTTAAATTTATTTTTTATTTTTTATTAACTTTAATGGGGTGACACCAATAAATAAGGGCACATATGTACAATGAAAACATCTCCAGATTATCTTATCATTCAATTGTATTGCATACCCATCACCCAAAGTCAACTTGTCTTCTGTCACCTTCTATCTGGTTTTCCCTGTGACCCTACCCTTCTCCCTTTCCCACCCTCCCCTCCCTCCCCCCACCCCGTAACCACCACACTCTTGTTCATGTCTCATAGTCTCACTTTTTTTCCCACCTATGTATGAAATCATGCTGTTCTCAGTTTTTTTTTTCTGATTTACTTATTTCACTCCGTATAATGTTATCAAGGTACAACCATTTTGTTGTAAATGATCCGATGTCATCATTTCTTATGGCCGAGTAGTATTCCATAGTATATATATACGAAAGCTTTTTAATCCACTCGTCTTCTGATGGACACTTGGGCTGTTTCCAGATCTTCGCTATTGTGAACAATGCTGCCACAAACATGGGGGCGCATTTCTTTTTTTCGAACAGTGTTATGGTGTTCTTAGAGTATATTCCTAAAAGTGGGCTAGCCGGGTCAAAAGGCAGTTCGACTTTTAATTTTTTGAGGAATCTCCAAACTGTTTTCCACAATGGCTGTACAAGTCTGCATTCCCACCAGCAGTGCAGAAGGGTTCCCTTTTCTCCACATCCTCGCCAGCACTTATTCTGTGTTGTTTTGCTGATGAGTGCCATTCTGACTGGTGTGAGGTGATACCTCATTGTGGTTTTAATTTGCATTTCTCTAATGATTAGTGATGTTGAGCATTTTTTCATATGTCTTTTGGCCATCTGTATGTCTTCTTTGGAGAAATTTCTATTCATTTCTTTTGCCCAAATTTTGATTGGATTGTTTGTCTTCCTGGTGTTGAGTTCTATAAGTTCTTTATAAATTTTGGTTATTAACCCCTTATCCAACGTGCTGTCGAATATGTTCTCCCATTGTGTGGTTTGTCTTTTTATTCTGTTTTTATTGTCTTTAGCTGTACAAAAACTTTTTAGTTTGATATAGTCCCATTTGTTTATCTTGACTTTTATTTCATTTGCCAGTGGAGATAAATCCGCAAATATATTGCAGCTACAAATGTCGGAAAGCTTGCTGCCTATGTTTTCTTCTAAGATGCTTATAGTTTCATGGCTTACATTTAAGTCTTTTATCCATTTTGAATTTGTTTTTGTGAATGGTGTAAGTTGATGGTCTAGTTTCATTTTTTTGCAGGTAGATGTCCAATTTTCCCAACACCATTTGTTAAAGAGGCTGTCTTTACTCCATTGTATGTTCTTTCCTCCTTTGTCAAATATCAGTTGTCCATAAAGCTGTGGGTTTATTTCTGGGTTCTCTGTTCTGTTCCATTGATTAGTGTGTCTGTTCTTATGCCAGTACCAGGCTGTCTTGAGTATAATGGCCTTATAGTAAAACTTGATATCCGGAAGAGTGATACCTCCTGCTCTATTTTTTCTTTTTAAGATTGCTGAGGCTATTCATGTTCTTTTTTGGTTCCATATAAATTTTTGGAATATGTGTTCTATATCTTTGAAGTATGTCATTGGTATTTTAATTGGTATTGCATTGAATTTATAAATTGCTTTGGGTAATATAGACATTTTAATGATGTTTATTCTTCCTAGCCATGAGCACGGTTTATGCTTTCACTTGTTTGTATCTTCCTTGATTTCTTTTATCAATGTTTTATAATTTTCCGAGTACAAGTTCTTAACCTCCTTGGTTAAATTTACTCCTAGGTATTTTATTTTTTTGGCTGCAATAGTGATGGGGATTGTTTCCTTAATTTCTTTTGCCGACAGTTCATTGTTTGTATATAGAAATGCCTCTGATTTCTGAGTATTAATTTTATATCCTGCCACCTTGCTGAATTCATTTATAAGGTCCAGTAGTTTCTTGACTGAGACTTTAGGGTTTTCTATATACAATATCATATCATCTGCAAATACTGACAGTTTTACTTCTTCTTTTCCAATTTGTATGCCTTTTATTTCTTCTTCTTGTCTGATTGCTATAGCTAGGACTTCCAGAACTAATTTGAATAAGAGTGGTGAAAGTGGGCAACCCTGCCTGGTTCCTGATCTTACGGGGATTGCTTTTAATTTTTGACCATTTAGTATGATGTTTGCTGTGGGTTTGTCGTATATGGCCTTTATCATGTTAAGGAATCTTCCTTGTATTCCCATTTTACTGAGAGTTTTGAGCATGAATGGGTGCTGGATTTTATCAAATGCCTTTTGTGCATCTATTGAAATTATCATGTGATTTTTGTCCTTCCTTTAGTGTATGTGATGAATCACATTGATTGATTTGCGAATATTGAACCAGTCTTGCCTCTCCATAATAAATCCCACTTGATTATGGTGTATGATTTTTTTCATGCATTGCTGGATCCGGTTGGCTAATATTTTGTTGAAAATTTTAGCGTCTAAATTCATCAGGAATATAGGCCAATAATTTTTTTTCTTTGTGTTGTCTTTGCCCGATTTTGGGATCAGAATTATGCTCGCCTCATAAAAGAAGTTTGGAAGTCTTCCTTTCTCTTGAATTTTTTGAAATAGCTTGAGGAGGATAGGAGTTAGTTCTTCTCTGAATTTTTGATAGAATTCACTTGTGAAGTCATCAGGCCCAGGACTTTTATCTTGCCATTCCCTTCTGGCCTCAAGTGTTTCTGTTGCGAAATCCGATGTCATCCTTATGGGGGCTCTTTGTAGGTGATAGCCTTTTTTTCTCTAGCAGCTTTTAAGATTTTTTCTTTATCCATTAGCTTTGGTATTTTACCTATGATGTGTCTTGGTGTAGATTTTTTTGGGTTTCTCTTTAATGGAGTTCGGTGTGCTTCTTGAACGTGTGGAATGTTTCCCAGCCTTAATTTACGTAAGTTTTCTGCTATGATTTGATTGAACAAAGTTTCCATTTCCTGTCCTCTTTCCTCTTCTTTAGGCACCCCTATGATGCGAATGTTTTTTCTCTTCATGTTGTCACAGGGCTCCCTTAGAGTTTCTTCACATTTTTTGAGTCTCTTTTCCTTTTTCTTCTTTGCTTCTATAACTTTGTTTATTGTGTCCTCTAACTCGCTGATTCGATCCCCAGCGTGATTCATCCTGCTTTTAATTCCTTCCACTGTGGTCTTCAGTTCTGATACTGTATTTGTCATTTCTGTCTGATTCTTTTTTATTATTTCAATTTCGTTTTTTATACTTGTTATCTCTTTATTTAGGTGTTCATAGTGACTATCCATTGTTGCTCTAATTTCTTTGAACATCCTAACTATCATTATTCTAAATTCTGCTTCTGGTATTTTGGTTATATCTGGTTCATTCAGGTCCTTCTCTGGGGATTTCTCTTGATTCATTTTGTTTGCATTCCTCTGCCTGCCCATTTTATCTGTGTATAGGCAAGTTGTGGGCACTGGAGTCCAGTAGGTGTTGCCTTTGTGTTCTCTAGGTGTGGTCTGTCTGCAGGCCTCCCACCCCCTCTGCCGCTGCCTAGGGTGGTTCGGTATGGGCGTTGCCAGCGACAGCCTACTGCGTCTGTTGGTGTGATTTCCGCCTGTCCTCCGCGGGAGGGGCTGTCACTCAACCCACAAGCCTTAGTACCAAGGGGAGAGGTGAGCACCTTTGCTCAGCTGCGGACCCAGCCTGTTTCCGGAAGGCTTTCGCCCAGCCCCCGCAGTCATAGCCTGCTCGCCACAGTTTTGCGGGTTCGGCGGGGCTTTTGCCATGCTCTCAGCTGTTAGCCTTTTCCCGTCCAGAATTTAGCCCCACCCTCGAGCCCAGGGCCCTCCTGTGCAGGGTCGCAAATCTGGGTTTATTGGGCTGGGCATGTTTGCTGGCGTTTGCTCAGCTGCTAGCTTCCAATCGATCCGGACTCTACCACGCCCCCATGTTTGGAGCAGGTAGGATGGTAAACCACCGGGCCGGGCGGGCTAGTAGCGTGAGCTCAGCTGCGAAAGCCACTCCTGCGCACGTAGGATGGCAAACCACCTGGGTTTCTCTGGCCGGTCGGGGCTAGTAGCATGAGCTCAGCCGGGAAAGCTAGCTCGCGTGCATGTAGGATGGCAAACCACTGTGGTTTCTCTGGCGGGGCGGGGCTAGTAGCGTGAGCTCAGCCGCAAACTTCCGCTCGTCTCGGGGTCTACCACTTCTCCGCGTTAGGGGCCTGCCTGCACACAAAGAATGGCAAACCGTGGTTTCTCCGTCGGAGCGGGGTTGGCATCGTGAGTGTATCCGCGAGCCCCTCACCCGTCCCTGGTTCTATCCCCGTCCCCGCGGTCAGGGCCTGCTTGCGCAGGGTCGCAGGGCTGATCTCTGCCCGTATTTTTCCCCACAAGTGGGGTCACAGGCTGGCCCGCAGCTGCCGGACCGCTTTCGCGCGTCCCCTCCGCCCCTGCTGGGCTAGACCGAGCTCACATCGGTTGTCCCTCCGCCCACACCGACAGGATCGCGTTTCAGCGTCCTGCCGCCACCTTCCCTTCAGCAACCCTCAGAGTGATGGCAGTGTCTTTTGTCTCCACACTGTAGGCCTGGGAGCTCCCTCCCTCTAAGCAGCTCTGCTCTAATTGCCGCGTGAGAGCTTGTTTGGCTAGTGTCCTGTCTCCCTTTGCTGGTCTTGCTAGTTCCAGGGGAAATATTCGTTTTCGATTAGGGAGATGACTTAGCCCAGGGGTCAGGGTGGCTGTCCCTTAGAGTGTCCTGGTGCCTTCAGTCCACTCTCTGTTCCCGCTGCTCTGTTCCTATTCTCTGTCCCTGTTCCCCGGAGCCCCGGTTGCGTGGTTGTGATAGAGGGTTTCTGCGCTGTCCCTTTGAAAAGATTCTTGGGTCTGAGAATGTCTTTTTCACAAAGAGTATCCTCACTTGCTTCACAGCTCGATACTGTCCAAACGCCTCTTCTAGGCTCTGGGACTGCAGTCTGGGGCTTTGTTCCTGGGACCCAGGTCCCTCCCTCTCCGCCAAACTCTCCTCCCGCCACGCGGGTCTCTCCAAGCTGCCGTTTGCTCCGGGGAGCTCGGCAGCCCTCTTTGCGTTTTCGCTATTCCTACCAGTCTCAATGTGGCTTCTGCAGTGTTCCTTGGTTGAAGAGTCCACTTAGTTTAGTTCAAAGTTGGTTTATCCAGATGATGGTTCGTAAAATTGAGTTATAATCCACTTTGGTTCTGGGATTTGGAAGTTGGTACGTCCGCCTACTCCATTGCCATCTTCTATCTCCTCTATAGTTTTCTGTTTTTATGTCAACATGGTTATCATATCTGTAAAAATTAGCATGGGACCACAGATATAGCTCCTAAAATAAGTCCAACTGTGGAAAAAGCAAACTCTAAATAATAGTGTTAGAGTATATAAAGTTCTTCAGTGTAATAATGCTGCTTTCAGGTATTTTTCCTTTTTTCTTTTGTAACAGACAGAGAGAGGGACAGACAGATTGGAAGGGAGAGAGATGAGAAGCATCAATTCTTTGTTGCGGCTCCTTAGTCTCCTTAGTTGTACATTGATTGATTGTTTTCTCAAGTGTGCCTTGACTATGGGCTACAGCAGAGTGAGTGACCCCTTGCCAGCGACCTTGGGTTCAAAGCCAGTGACCTTGGGCTTCAAACCAGTGACCATGGGGTCATATCTATAATCCCACGCTCAAGACAGTGACCCCACGCTCAAGCTGGTGAACTCAGGGTTTCAAACCTGGGTTCTTCGTGTCCAGTGTGCCACCTCCTGGTCAGGCTCGGATACTTTTAATAATGTATTATAAAAAATCAACACCTAAAAAACTTTAGAATCGTTGAGTGTTTGACACATAACGGGGTGGTCATTAAACATTACTTTTGTTTATTTTTTCCTCTTACCCCAGACTTTTTTTTTAAATTTATTGATTGCATTTAGAGAGACAGAAAGAGAAAGGGGGTGGGGGAGAAAGAGAGAGAAAAGCATTCATTTGTTCCACTTAGTTTGCATTCATTGGTTGCCTCCTATATGTGGCCTGACCAGGGATCGAAACTGCAACTGTTGCATTTCAGGACAACACTCCAGCCTACTGATCTAACTGGACAGGGCCAGTACATTATGCTCTTTAAGTGGAAACTTCCTATAAGGAAGTGAAATGTCCTAAGATACAGAAATTCAATTTTTTATGCTAATTTTTCTCTAATATTACAAAGGATTTTTCCTGTTTTTATCACAGTGTTTTGCTAATTGTTTTTTCCATTCTTAGTGAAATTTCCTAGGATAATTATTCTTACTGGCCAAATTTTCCAGGGCACAATAGAATTCCAATCCCGTGATAATGTTTTTTCTTTTGTGTGTATATTTATATTTACATATTTATTTCACAAATGATAAAATTAATTCATTGTTTTTTAGTATATTCAGATGTATGTGTAACTGTCACCACTAATTTAAGAGCATCTATCACCCCAAAAAGAAACCCTGTGCTCCCTAGCACTTCCTCCCATTCCGACCTCTCCTTAGCCCCAGAAGACTACTAATTTACTTTCTATCAGTATGGTCTTACCTATTCTAGATGGTCTGTATAAATGGAATCATACATTATATGGTTTTTGTGACCAGCTTCTTTCACTTAGTGTAATGTTTTTATGGTTTACCCATGTTGTAGTATATGTCAGTACATCATTCTTTTTTTATTTTATTTATTGTAGTAAAAAATAACATGAAATTTACTATTTTAACAATTTTTAAGTGTAAATTCAGTGGCATTCAGTACATTTATCCTGTTGTGCAAGCAACACTACTGTCTATTTACAAAACTTCATCAACCAAACAGAAATTGTCTACATTAATAAGAACTCTTCATTCTCCCGTCCCCCTAGCCACTAGTGACTTCTACTTCTCTGTGTCTTTACCTGTTTTAGGCATTTCATGTAAGTGGAGTCATATGACATTTGCCCCTTTGTGTTTGGCTCTTCAGCATATAGCTCTCACTTTTTGCCCAGCCTTGTGAAGTTTTTAATCTATGCATGCCTGACTTTTCCCACAGCAGACCTAAGTGGACCCTTGCCTTTGCCACATATATAACTCTTTCTAAATACAGTTCCTTCTACTTGCTCCCGCAAATTTTAGCTCTCCAGCCTTCTGGATACTGATTTCTGTCCCAGCTCAGTGAGATTGCCATTGTCTTCTTGAGGTCACCTTCTATGTACTGAGACCCAGAAACTGCCTTAGGCAGAAAGCTAGTATTGATATCTGGAAAGTGCCTCTAGGGTAGGGGTCCCCAATCTTTTTACACAGGGGGCCAGTTCACTGTCCCTCAGACCGTTGGAGGGCCGCCACATGCAGTACTCCATACACTGACCACCAGTGAAAGAGGTGCCCCTTTCAGAAGTGCAGTGGGGGCCGGATAAATGGCCTCAGGTGGCTGCAATTTGGCCCGCAGGCAGTAGTTTGGGGACCTCTGCTCTAAGGAGATGTTGAGGTGAAGGTCTGGTTTATCTAGTTTATATTCCTTCTTAGAGCTTATCATTATGCACTGCCTGTGGTCTTGCTTGCATATTCAAGTTACCATGATACATATTTTGCATATTTTTCTAGTTTTGTAATTATTTCTGGCAAGAATATAAGTCTGGTTCCATCATGACTGGAAGTGGAAGTTGATCTACCATTTTATTTTTAAAACTTTTTTCATTCAGAATTAGCCTAAAGTGCCTAATTTATGATTTTTATGGAAGAGAGTCTGTTAATCTTGTTTGAAAAGAACTTGTAAGTATCTAGTTTTTCAACTGTTATTAATAAAAAGTAAACTTTTTTGCCATATTCTCCATTTTATATAGTCTACTACCTATTATAGTTAAGGGAGGAAAAAAGTTGGATGTACTACTAATTGATTGTTACATTTTTCATTTTTTAGACCTAAAGATTGTCTTCGGTCTATTATGAGGAGGGTGAACCATAAAGATCCTCATGTTGCTATGCAAGCTCTGACTGTGAGTGTTTTGATTTTAGGTTCTACCAAAAAATTACCTGCTGAAATTGAGCCCTTTTAACTTCGCAATTTATGCTTTTAGCTTCTAGGAGCATGTGTATCAAACTGTGGCAAAATTTTTCATTTAGAAGTATGTTCAAGAGATTTTGCTAGTGAAGTAAGCAACGTATTAAACAAGGTAAGGAACATTATACCCGGAAGTGAATTAAGACAGTCTTTTTCCTTTACTGTGTTCTATTGTTCAACTCCTCATACTTTTAATCACAAAGGATTAGTCTGTGCTTTTGTTTTTTAATTCTTTCTAGGCTTTATCTTTCCATTATATGAGTAAATGTTACTATGTTTTGCTGAAGAGACTACAAATTTATATAGCTCCAAGTGTTGGTTTTTTCGAGCCATATTACCCTATGTTTAACCTCTTCATCATTCCTTTCATCTGATAAGTAAATACATGTGTTTCTGTATTTGATTAAATAATACCAGTCGATTTTTAGGGACAGCATTTTTAACCATTTTTGTAGCCATAGAATAATTTTCCCAATTAGAAGTTAGAAGTGTTCAGAAACACTGCCAAAATACTACACTGTTGAATTTCGTCTTGATATGACCTGACCATCACAGGATTTTAACATTAGATTCTCTACCTAACAATGTAGACCAAAGAATTCAAATCTGGCTATTTAAGGACTTTAAAAAATTTAAGTTACTAAATAATATGTGAGTTTTCCCAGTAAAAATTGGTGCATTCTAAAGGTAATTATTTCTTGCTCTTTTTCATGGGTCAGGGGTATAAAATATATAAAGAAAAAAATTTTAAGTGTTAAAAGGGAAAATGCCTTTTTGGAAAAAATGAATATTTTCAAGTTTTTGTAGATAACAGTACAGAAATGAAATAAGAATTTAAAATTCTGTACTTCTTTTCAAAAATGATTGTGATAATTTTTTCCTGATTTTTGCTTTATTAAGTTTATTAAGGTATTTTCTATTAGTTAATAACCATTCTTTTAATGTCCTTAATATCTATCAAAATGTACCACTATTTATGATGGGATTAGAATGTCTTCTGTAATTTAATTGAAGATATGGCACTCAAACTTGTACTTAGTAGCATGAACAAGTATTTTGAAAAGCAAACAGCTACATATGGAGGAGAAAGGACTTCTCTTTATTCTTCAGATGTTTTAGAATAAACATACTGGTTTTATACTTTAGGTGAGGTGTTATTTTAAAGAAATAAAGTTTCTAGGGATAATGACATGCACCGAACTTCAGGTCAGACCTTAAATAATTAAGCAACTTGGGGAAAACATAGTAATACACAGTAAAAGTTAGGGATTAGGAATAAAGGAACTGCAACATTTACTGTTTTCAACTTAATTTTTGTAATATTGGTCTACAAAAAACAAACTACTTTTATCTTCCTGATGTAAAAACTTTGCTTAGTTGTATAATAGTCTGAAAAGTTCTCTTTCTGACCTTAAACTTAAAAATAAGTTTTACATAATTAATGTTTGAATTTGATGTGAGGTATTTATGATGATATCTTCTTGTTTTTTCTTAGTGTGAAAATAAATTAGTTTATTTTTAATAACCATCTAAAGTTCCTTATGTACATTTTATAGCTGGGGTAATTTGTGATTTAAAAAGTGATCTGCAACACTGTGGTTTTCACATTTAAGATACCTATATCAGCCTGACCAGGCGGTGGCGCAGTGGATAGAGCGTCGGACTGGGATGCGGAAAACCCAGGTTTGAGACCCCAAGCTCGCCAGCTTGAGCGTGGGCTCATCTGGCTTGAGCAAAAGCTCGTCAGCTTGGACCCGAGGTCGTTGGCTCGAGCAAGAGGTTATTCGGTCTGCTGAAAGCCCACCATCAAGGCACATATGAGAAAGCAATCAATGAATAACTAAGGTGTCACAACGGCAACGAAAAACTAATGATTGATGCTTCTCATCTCTCTCTCTTCCTGTCTGTCCCTATCTATCACTCTCTCTGATTCTCTCTGTCTCTGTAAAAAAAAAAAAAAGGATACCTATCACTGGCCAGGAAATCAATACTTTTATATTAATTTACAAATATTTTGGTATGGAAAACTTTAATGAAAACATTAAGCACACGAATATTAAATAACAAAACGATTTAAAATGACTTAAAATTCAAACAGATTAGGCTTATATTTCTCTATTAGCTTATAATCATAAGTTGATTATTTCCAGATCAAATCTTATTAATTTTTTTCTCTATTTTCAGGGTCATCCCAAAGTGTGTGAAAAGTTAAAGGCCCTTATGGTTGAATGGACAGATGAATTTAAGAATGATCCACAGCTTAGTCTAATATCAGCAATGATTAAGAACCTTAAGGAACAAGGAGTTACGTTTCCAGCTGTTGGCTCTCAGGTATTTTGTGAAGTGTGTGTGCACTACAGTTTGTTTTTATAAAGTAGTCATGTTTATTAGAATTCCTTTCTGTTTTCCTCCAAACCCAGGTAGCTATTACTATTTAGAAGGAATTTTTGTTAATAATCTTGCATTTAGAGGTGCCAGAAAAATTTAGTGGAATATTAATGTGTTCCAAATTCTATTACCCCACTGTTTCGTCTTCTTTAGAAATGATGTACTTTCACATTTTGCAATTAAAATATTTTTAAATTTAGTTTTAATAATATAGATAGAATTACTTCATTATATCAGGCAATATGAACTTGTTAAATTTCTTACTGTTATAATTTTATCTAGAAAGAATGACAGCTCAAAAATCAGGATATCCCTAGCCTGACCTGTGGTGGTGCAGTGGATAAAGCATCGACCTGGGAACACTGAGGTCGCCAGTTCAAAACCCTGCACTGGCCTGGTCAAGGCACATATGGGAGTTGATGCTTCCAGCTCCTCCCCTCTTTCTCTCTCTCTCTCTCTCTCTCATTCTGTGTCTCCTCTCTAAAAATGAATAAATAAAAAAAAAATCAGGATATCCTTAAAATCTAAGGATGAGTTTAGAGGTTCTTTTGGTTATGAAATCTATAAATACCTGTATTAAAAGTGAGAAGGAGTTATAAGGGGTCAATGGGAAGAGAACTCTCTGAAGCATTTTTTCCCTTAATAGAAAATGACTAGTTCATTCATCTTTTTCCTCTCTCCTATTAAATATAATTGACTGAAAGGCTTAACTTCCCTTTGCAAAAAAAAAAAAAAATGTAATGAGACCAATCTTTAATTTATTTCATATAAAATAATGAAAAGATATCTTTTTTATTCTTTTTTTATTCTGGGTAATGATCCTAATAAGGGACTTTTAAAATGTGTGGTAATTTACTATGCTGTCTTTCCCTACTGTACAGATGGGGGTAAAATATGAGTGGTTTAAAAACATGAGCAGAAAAGTCTCAAGTTATGCAGGGCTCAAGCTCTAGGTGTGACCACTTCAGGGACTCAAGAATTGATTCATCCAGACTTGTCTAGACTTTTTTCCCAAGGCAATTCTAGTTTATCTCTATGCTCTTGAACTGTGAAAAACCAGAAATATACTTGGAAAGAAGGATATTTTTCTACTTACTCGAAATTTGACTTATGAATAGTTTTATAATTATAGCTTTTAGAAGTATTTATTCGTAATTGAGAGCTTTTACTATCAGAATAATTTCTAAAATCTGTATAATTAAGGAGTAATTCTTTGCAGAATAATCCAAGAGTCTTCTAACAAGTTTCTTGACAATAGCAGTGTTAGTTATCACAGTAGATGCACTACAGAGAGCCAAGTAGTATAGATGCTTAGTGTAATTGGCAACTTCTCTACTCCAAGAACCTATTCTAGAGCTTGTTACTCAAAATCTGGTTTGTTGACCATCATTCATCACCACCTAGAAATTTGTTAGAAATGCAGCATCTCAGGTGCCACACCAGATCCATGGATTTATTATCTTCATTTTAACAAAATTCTCCTATGATTCTGTTTTCACATCGAAGTTTGAGAAACGCTGCTCTAGAGTATACCTTTCAGTGCAGTGAAAACTGCATATCCATCCACAAAGGGGCTTGTTACTATACAAGAAAGATGAATTAATGATCTGTTTGATATATAATATAGTATTGCTTGGTTAACCTAGAATCTCAGATAGTTGTGGCAACAGCAATAGGGACTCTCTAATTTAATCCCCTCATTTTACAGATGAGGAAACTGAGACCCAGAATGGTTAAGTGACTTGCCCAGGGGCCACAGCTTGTAGTTGACAGAGCTGGAAGTAGAACACAGGCCACCTGATTCTCAGTCCAGTGTTCTTTCCACTACACGATCCTGTCTTCCATTTGATATAGAGGTTAGTGTATATGTGTCTGTCCGGACTAGGCTTCAAAGGACAAGAAGTGGAGTGAACACTGGCAAGAGCATTTATTGATTGATTGGCATAGTTGTTAGGTTATTTTCCTGTTCAGATGACTCAGGACATAAATCAGCTACAGTATAGTTACGAGTTATTTTTCTTTTCATCTAGATGTTATAAAATACGAAAACTAATTTTATTATAATTACTATCTTTTAGCCACAACAAATATATAAAATACATATAAAGTAAAATATGAAGAGGTATTGTGGTGATTTTTTATAGTAGTTTCTGAAAAGTGTTATCATTGAAAACCCTGTTTGTAAAGAACTTTGTGTTTAATGAAAAAATGTGTCATCTAGCATGAATTATAGAAGTCTCTCTAGATTTTGAGGTCACTTGGTTACATCCTTACAGTTAGGCTAGATCTTTGCTAGCATACCTAATGAAAGCCTCTGAGAATATAAAAATTTAAAAAGTAAATGATTGATTTTTGAGAGAGAGAAAGAGAAACATTGATTTGTTTTTCCACTCCTTTACGCATTCATTGGTTGATTCTTGTATGCGCCCTGACTGGGGATGTAACCTGTAACCTCGGCACATTGGGACGACGCTCTAACCAGTTGAGCTACCTGGCCAGGGTGAAAATATAAGCATTTTAAAATTTGTTTTTCCAACCAAGTACAGAAGAAAATAATATACAAATATTAAGAAAAGTCAGACTTTAGTCACCTAATTTATTGTTATGCTGCTGCGGTCCCCCCTCCCCGCCCAAAGATTTAAGAGAGAGAGAGAGAAGCATCAACTTGTTTAATTTAATTGTTTCATTTAGCTGTGTACTCACTGATTGCTTGCTGTACGTGTCCTGACTGGAGGTCAAACCCGTGACCTCTGACAAGCTTTGCCAACGCTTTATCCACTAAGCCACTGGGCCAGGGCTACTGCTGGGTCTTTTTTTTCTTTTTAGCGTTAAGTTTTGACATAGAGATAAAAGTAATGCTACACTGCTACTGTATTTGGCTACCTAATAAGACAACTGTCATTGCTACACTTAGAACCAGATGATAGTAACTTTGAAAAGTGTGGAGTTCGGGAATGCAGGGCTGAATACAGATTATTCTGCATTTCCTTCTGGACCAATATATAGATTTTTTCATTGACCACAAAAGATCAATGTCTGTTTTGTGAAATTCACCAAACTGTGAAGAGATTTTATATATTATGAAAAAGATTGCCTCTGACCAAACATACCTTTAATTTTTAGAGTTGTATAATGATTAGAACATTACAAGAGATGAATCAGAATTGAAAGTTCTTTAAGTTATTTTCAGTGAACTATAAAAAGCTTTTTTCTAATCAGCTTTCCTAAAAATAAATGCCCTGTACATTTTGTTTGATGTTATAAATATACTAAGTGAAGAATGTAAAACTATTTTACATTAAAAATATTATTTAAAAATATTTTGCTTTTTCCTCAATAATTTAAAAATTATAATTCCATTTTTATTGATTGTCATGGAAATCACAGTATATATTTGTAACTTTTTACAGTCTCTTTTGAGTTAATATATTATTTCATATAAAATGTAGAAACCTTGCAATAGGTTTGGGTTTACCTACTCCCCACTTCAGCATCCTTTATGCTATAGTCATCTTATGTGTGACATACATTCTCCTACATACATTATATATCCCAGGAGTCAGTGTTATACTTTTTGTTTTAGACCCTGAATGGCCCCCATTTTACCTGATTTTGGAAGTTGCACGTGTTAAATTAAGCCTCATAGCACCCTGTAGTGTATAGGAGCTGTTGTTATTCTCATTTTGTAGATGAGGAACTTGAGGCACGAAGAGGTCAGTGTACCCAAGACCATAGTTTAGAAGGTGATGGAGCTGGAATTTGATCCCGTGTTTGCCTCACTCCACAACCTGCATTCTTTTTTTAAAAAAATTGTATTGATTTTAACTTATTGTGTTTACATAGAGTCAAGTGTCCCACCGAATATATCTCCCCCCACCCCCTTGTTCCCCTCCACACCCCTTTTGCCCCCGCCCCACAACGCCTTCCTGCCTACCTTCCGGGATTTGCTGTCCTGCTCTCTATAATGCTGTGTTATGTATATATAATTTCACAACCTGCATTCTTAAGTAGCCATATCTTGGTACCTTGTTTGAAAATGTCATCAGAGGAACACAGGAGGGAATGCTTAATTAAGGAAATTAGGATGTTTCACTGAGCAAGTGATGTTTTAGCTGTTTACTGACTAATGAGTTGAAGCTCAATGGAAAAATGTGGATGGAGTAAAAAGAGCCAGAGTGGGAGACATTTTAAATAGAAGCAAATGTTGTCAGAGGTGTAAAAGTACCAGTATGGCGTCTGATTTGTCTTGATTGCCATGGAAAACCTAAGAGACCATTGAGGCTTAGAAGCTTATAATTCCGTAAGATAAGTGTGAATCAATTTATATATTTATTTACTTGTATACTCCCTTATTTACAAAATATGTTTAGATAGACAGTAATACATTCCCAGAATTATCTAACTTTATTTTGGTTTAGCAAATAGTATAATTTTATCAGCATTTATATTGGTATATATAAATCTGGGTTCCTAAAAAGAACATCCTGATTTTTGATTTGGCAGTAAGCAGTAAAATGCTCCTCTTAAATACATATTTTAAAAATTTAAAACTGTCTTTTTAAAATTGTCGCCCGTCTCCCTCTCTCAATTCCTTTTCTGGTTTAACATTTTTTAAATAATTTTTTATTTAATTTTTTTTTTAAGTGAGCAGAGGGGAGTAGAGACAGACTCCCGCATGCGCCCAGACCAGGATCCACCCAGCGACTTCCATTTGGGGCCGATGCTTACAACTGATCTATTTTTAGCACCTGAGGAGGAGGCTCCATGAGCCATCCTCAGCACCCGGGGCCAGTGCACTCAAATAAATCGAGCCATGGCTGCAGGAGAAGAAGAGAGAAAGGGAGAGAGGAGGGGTAAGGGTGGAGAAGCAGATGGGTGCTTCTCCTGTGCGCCCTGACCAAGAATCAAGCCTAGGACTTCCACACACTGGGTCAGTGCTTTACCACTGAGCCAGCTGGCTGGGGTAAAATATAATCTCTAGTCTTTCTTCTTTAGTTTGCATACTTTCTTCTTTAGTTTTTCTCTTTTGAGTTTAACCTAAATCTTTTTTTTTTTTAATTCTTTTTATTTATTCATTTTAGAGAGGAGACACAGAGTGAGAGAGAGAGAGAGAAAGAGAGAAAGGGGGGAGGAGCTGGAAGCATCAACTCCCATATGTGCCTTGACCAGACCAGTGCAGGGTTTTGAACTGGCGACCTCAGTGTTCCCAGGTCGACGCTTTATCCACTGCGCCACCACAGGTCAGGCGAGTTTAACCTAAATCTTTACACAAATCTGCGACAGTGTTAATAGGCTGTTGGCACTAAGTATCCAATTGTTCTCTTTTCTCCAATTCTAACAATGCTTCTTCTCAGGCTGCTCCAGTTGTATTTCTTTATTCTTCAGAAGTTTTAGATTGACAAGAAGGATCTTACCTTTGTAGATCAGGTGAGGTAGGAATGTTTGAGATCAACTCTCAAATATTGTGTTCCTTTTATTTTCTTAGGCTGTTGAACAAGCAAAAGCAAGCCCAGCTCTGGTAGCCAAGGATCCTGGTACTGTGGCTAACAAAAAGGAAGAGGAAGATTTGGCCAAAGGTATATTTTTAAGTCCTTGATGGTATAGTAAGTTCCTGATGGTAGCAAAAAGATGGGTCTCTTACTTAATATTTTTTTCCCCTGAGAGATTTTAAAATATAAGAGAAAGGACTTTACAGCTAAAGCTGAAATCTACTTTGTTCCCCTCCTCAGTATCACTTCTCCCTCTCCTCTCCTGAGACAACTGCTACCATGTATGTCCTTTTAGTCAACATTTTTATCATACAGTTTACCTATAAATACCCATAAACAGTACCAAATACTTTGTGTCCAACACAATTTTTTTCTGTAAATACTATACTGTAGGTACTGTATCTACAACTTTTTTTTATGCAACATTAGAGATCTGTTCATGATCAGATATATAAACAGGTTTTATTTGTTTTAACTGCTGTGTAATATTCCAGTATACTAATAAATACATACTGTAATTTATCTTCCTACTGATGGACATTTGGATTTTCTGGTTATGATATTTACTGTAACAAGTATGCCACATTGAATATCCTTGTACATGTTCTCATGTGTGTGTTTGCATTTGTATGTGTGTGGCTATTTTGTATGACTAAAAGTGAAGTATTTATTGTTGGTTCATGGAGTAATCACATTTTCAACTTTGCTAAATAGTTTTGTTTTTTCCCCGTCATCAACAATATATGAAAGCTATTACTATTTTTAACCTCCTGACAACATTTGGCATTTTCAGAGTTTAAGTGTTATGAATCTGATAGGTTTGAAATGATTTCCTATTATTTTAATTTTATTTCTTTTAGTACTAGTGAGGCTGAGGTGGGTTTTTTTGTTGTTTTTTTTTTGTATTTTTATTAGCTGTACTGGTTATCTCTTTCTATTGATTCTATTTTTCTTTTTTTGGTACTTTTTCGAAGTTAGAAGCATGGAGGCAGTCAGACAGACTCAAGCATACGCCTGAACGTGATCCACCTGGCATGCCCACCAGGGAGCGATGCTCTGCCCATCCGGGGCATTGCTCCGTTGTGGCTGAAGCCATTTTAGTGCCTGAGGTGGAGGCCATGGAGCCGTCCTCAGCACCCGGGCCAACTTTGCTCCATTGGAGCCTTGGCTGCAGGAGGGGGGGAGAGAGAGAAAGAGAGAGATGAGAGGAGAAAGGGTGGAGAAGCAGATGGACGCTTCTCTTGTGTGCCCTGGCCAGGAATCAAACCCGGGACTTCCACATGCTGGGCCAATGCTCTACTGCTGAGCCAACCAGCCAAGGTTGATTCTATTTTTAAAAAACATAATTGGCTCTGGCCAGTAGCTCAGGGTATAAAGTGTCAGCCCAGCATATGGACATCCGGGGTTCCATTCCCAGTCAGGGTGCACAAAAGATGTTTCCATCTGCTTCTCTCCTCCTCCGTCTTCCCCTTCTCTCCCTCTTCCCCTCCCACAGCCAGTAGTTTAGTTGATTCAAGTGTTTCCCTGGGTGCTGAGGATAGCTTAGTTGGTCCAAGTGTGTCAACCTCAAGTATTAAAAATAGCTTGGTTGATTTGAGCATTGGCCCAAGATGGTTGCCAAATAGATCCTGGTTGGGACATAGTACTGGAGTCTGTCTCACTATCTTCCCTCCTCTCTCTTAAAATAATATAGTCGTAATAATATAATAATCATGTAGAAAGTCTTTATTTTGGATGCTAATCTTTTTCCTGTTATATCTGTAGTAGATATCTACTCTTGATATTTGGCTTAAACTTTAAATTGATAATGGTGTATCTAATTGAACAAGTTTTAAATTTTGATGTAGTAAAAATTTTTGCTTTTTTATGTCTTAAGATATTTTTTTGTATCCCAAGATCCTAAAAGATACTTTCCTATCTTTTCTTATAATAGTTTTAAAGTTTTATTTTCTCATTAGGTCTTTTATTAATCTAGAACAGAGGTGGAGGGAAGAAGGGGTTAAAGGTTTATTTGGAAGCAAGGTAATCAATTCCTATGATTACACAGCAAAGCCTACATGGCACATGGTGATGGCCTGCATTGGGGGAGAAGTGGTGGAGATAGAGGAGACACATTTGAAATCTATTTGGGGAAATTTTTAGGTGAGACTATACTGTAGTTATTTCTAATTTTCAACTCTTAGACTGATTGTACAAGAATTATATTTGGAGCAATAAAATACAGGTTCTCAGCTATACTACATTTGAGGCTCTTGTTTAGTAAGCCCCCAATGAGGCTTGAGATTCTTCTCAAGTGATTTTGATTATCATTTTGTGAACTTAAGCTATAGAAATACATTGAAAAGATAAAAGACAATATATCTATAGTTAAAGTTTTAAAAGTGGATGTGAATATTTGTATCTTTTTATTACCCAGAATTATTTCAATTGTATTCATTCAGTAAAAATAGCCATCATGCTGTTCAATTTTTTAAATTTTTTTGAACTTTCAGTTGTGAATGAATGAATAAAATTGATGAAATGATATTTGTTCAGATTATTATGTCAGGATATATCCTAATTTCCAGCTACACTTTTGAGAGAAGAATACTTTGTACGTTCAGATGTCTTTTTGTACTTCTTTGGAATATTGGATATATTAACACTTTGGGTCTTTTTAAACCCGTTATTTTCTAGCCATTGAGTTGTCCCTGAAGGAACAAAGGCAGCAGTCCACCACCCTTTCCACTTTGTATCCAAGCACATCCAATCTCTTAACTAACCACCAACATGAAGGCCGAAAAGTTCGGGCTATATATGACTTTGAAGCTGCTGAAGATAATGAACTTACTTTTAAAGCTGGAGAAATTATTACAGTTCTTGATGACAGGTGATTTAACATTAATATAACAATATATGACATATTTGTGTTTCAAATTATTTCTGTTGGATGCTTTCAACAAATGCATTTGAAAAAATATTGATCCAGGTATTTTTTAATTTGTATTACAGTTGGTTGCTTTGCTTATGTCATACTGGCTAGATTCTTATTTTGTAATTTAATTTTTTTCTTATTTAAGTAGTTTTAAATTTTTTTTGTAGACCTAGTTTAATGTATTCATTTTTGGTTCCATCAAATAATATAAATTGTTAAATTAATAAAATAGTTAAGATTTTAGACAATATACGAAATATGTATGTATGAAATTTGTGAGAACTATAGAATATAGTGAATTTATGTATTGCTTAGTGTATTTGTTTGGAAAAAATTCATTTTACATGGAATTACCATATTTTTTGCTCCATTTAAGATGCACTTGACCATAAGACACACCTAGGGTTTTAAGGAGGAAAATAAGAAAAAAAATATTCTGAACCAAATGGTGTGTTAAAATATTTAATAATATAAGGTATATACATTTATTTACATTTTGGGGAGGTAATTTAAAGCATCTGTCTTTTTTACTACAGCTCCATACATGAAAATAGTTACTGATAATGAAGTACCAAACTTTTCTAGTGGTTTTGAAAAATAAATTCAAATAGATTTATATAGTCATTTCTATATCATAGTATAATACGATTTCTTGAGTGAAAGAAAGCGAAGTTACTTTTGAGCTGTTTTGCTGTATATTACACAAAACCTTGATTACTCATTCAATCTAAAGTATTGAGAGCTTGCTAGCTTTTCTTATACTAGACACTGGAATACAGTTGTGATCATGGATATGAACTTTGAAGTGTGTTCCTTATGAGTGTTCGGTGCTATAAACAGTGTCACCTGTTGTCCGTTTTCTTGTGAGGAAGGATTTGCTGATATGTACTAGATATAGATAGCACACTGATTTAAGAATGGACATCTTGACTGAGATCCTACCATGTACTCTATTACAAAGGATTCTCATATTGGAGCCCATGAGCCTCCTGAAGTTGACAGTTAAGTGCAGGTACCTCCTTTTTTTTTTTTTGGAGAGAGTTCAGAGCCTTATATTAGGTCCTCAGAGCATTCACCAGCCTTCCAAAAGATAAAGAACTGTGTGTTTAATAACTTATTTTCTCTGAGGCCTCATCTTTTATTTGTAATAATGGTACATTCATTCAAATCTGGAAATAATGTAAGCTAAACACTACAGAAGAGGAAGATTCATAGAAATAGAAATCTTTTTTGTAGTTAAATATTCTTTTTTGTTCCTCACAGTGATCCCAACTGGTGGAAAGGTGAGACCCATCAAGGCATGGGGTTATTCCCCTCTAATTTTGTAACTGCAGATCTCACTGCTGAACCAGAAATGAGTAAGTATTTTGTAGTCTCTCAATGGACAGTAATCGGTAATCCTTTTAAATGGAATTACCGTATTTTTTTGTCAGAGTGGGGCTTACAAATGTTAGTACCTTCAGGAGTTTATTTAAATACAGGGTCATGGTCAGTAGAATATTTAACAGAAATTATCTAAGAATTGCAATCATTTTCTACCAAGATGATCTTTAGAGAGACTATGGACTTCTTTAAAATACATATATATATATATACATATCTACACATATGTGTATATATGTGCTATTGTGAAAATGCACATTAAAAAATGTTAACAGAATTTATGTGTGTGCGTTTTCATTATTATCAGATGATATAAGTGTGACAAATGCAGTGTAACCTCATGGAGCAGTCTTCCTATTTAAAGACTGAGACCATTTCTCTAGTGTTTTAGCCTCAAACTTGGAAGCTGTGGCTTCTGGCAACATTAATAGCTTTCTTAAACCCTCAGGTCAGATCTTCAGAACCAGCCATGACTAATCATATAAATAGTATTTTGTTTGGTTTCCAAATCTTTGCTAACTAGGAGAAATAAACTAGAAAGTGGGGCCAAGCAGGAAGCGATATTACTAACAGGCATGATAGTTGCAGAAAATGTTGACTAGTGGTAGCCTATCAAAATAGTGCTATCCCATTGACTGTATTTTTCCATAATACTCTATTTTAATTAATCTTCATAATGATGAGTGTGAGTCATCAAGATTGAGTGAAAGCCTCCTTCTGTTTAAGGAAACATGTTTAATCTAGAACGATTTCTATTAGTGATTTAAATTTTTAGATAAAGAGTTTTTAGGTTTAAGTTGGTAAACTATAGTTATCTGGCAGGATATCTCAGTTTGTCTCATCTGTCTATAGAATGACAACTAGAAAGAATCAAAGTTATAAACTGCAAGAGGCTTAGGTCATTTTAGTTTACAAGAATTTTAAGAATGGATCTTTGTCGTAGTCATCTTTTTATTTCCAACAGCACCAAGTACTGAATCTTACCAGAATGCAGATTATATATATAGTATAAATATTTATACAATAAATGATACAGAAGTGTATACATAGAGAGATGTTAACAATAAAGAGATAATTTTCTTTAAAAATGTAAGAATGCTTCTCTTTCAAGAGAAGGCTTTCACAACAAAGCATAATTACAAATCTTTCATAAATGATGCCCTCTCGTAGTTATTGCCAAGAGAGAGGGACAGAGACAGACAGGAAGGGAGAGAGATGAGAAATATCAACTCTTCATTGCGGCACCTTAGTTGTTCATTGACTGCTTTCTCATATGTGTCTTGACTGGGGGGTTACAGCTGACCCAGTGACCCCTTGCTCGAATCAGCGACCTCGGGCTTAACCTGGTAAACCTTGCTCTAACGAGAGGGGCCTGTGCTCAAGCTGGCGACCTCGAGGTTTCGAACCAGGGTCTTCCGCGTACCAGTCAGACGCTCTATCCATTGCGCCACCACCTGGTCAGGCTTATTATTTTTATAGAGACAGATTACTGATACCCGTTCCTTTATTGGAGTTCTTTTTTATTAGACCTCAAAAATATGTCATAGAACCTTTTTTAAAGGGCGGTGTATATTGCGTTGACTTTTAACCTGGGCTGATGGTGGTAGGTTTTGTTTGTTTTTTTGGGGGGGTTGGATTTTCTTGTCCTGAATCAACTGTTGGAAAGCATAGGATAGTCCTGGACTTTTCTGTTCAGGATGAGATCCAAGTGCTCATGTACATCATGTAGCTATCTCATTTTTCCCCCATTATATTTTAAATTCCCGTTGCACTTTAGATGAGTATTCCAACTCATGTGTTTCGCTCTGGACCCACATGAAAAAGAAACAGGAGAAGCAGAATTTAAGTAGTTCTTGAATTTGGGAATGGAGTGCTAGCATGATCCTCATAGCATCATTGCTTATGAGGAAACAGAAACCACTTCATTTAATGTATCAAGTAGAAATACCTGGCCTCCTAGCTTGTTTTTGTTTTGGAGATGCAATTAGATATAGTGAAAGCACTATCTTCTACAAATACAATAAAATATTTTAGATATGTGCACACACAATATACAGATACGCATGTGTACATAGTAATGGTATTAGTTTCTATAAGATAGAGCACTGTAAATTTGTTCATGGTCAGCTGTTAGGATGTGAAGCCTACCATGTGTCTCTTACACATAGCAGACAATACTGCTCTCTCAGCTTTCTACTTGTTAATAGCTCAAAATATGAAAAGCAAAAATATGTATAGCAAATGTCTCCTTTTCCTTATGGGAAAATTAAATCAGCTAAAACTGTTTTATTTTTATATTGGAATCTTGCTTTATGAATGGGATGAAATTCCATTTTTTATGGGATCGCACAACATAGAATATAGAAGTGATATAACTTCTTGTTCTCAGAGTAAAATCGCAGACCAGATTCCAGTAATGTGAGCTTGTTGAACCAGATAGATTGGCATTCAAATCCTGGAATTACCATTTATTAACTTTCACTTGTGTAAGAATTTATAATCTTAGCCACTGTTAACTGCATTCATGAAATGGGCATGTCTCAGTATTGTATTGTAGATTCACTGGAGGAAATGTAATATGCATTCCATTAAGCACATTTAATAATTTAATAGATATTATTTCCCTTCCTTAATTTTACCCCTTGCCCACCCTTCTTTCATCTTGATTCTTAATATTTTTATAAATACTGTTGTACCACGTTGATACAAGGATGAAAAATTCAGAGAGAAAATTCATTTCTGTTAAGCTGTTAGTATTCTTTTGGAGAAGATTAATAGCTATGTTAATCATATTTTAATATGTACTAGTTAATGTTTTTTTAACTAGATTTTTAAAGTTTGCTTTGTTGAATAAGAGAAATACGTATTTCTGGCCAGTGGTTTTATGGATTCCTTAACAATCATTTTTCATTGCAAAGAATAATGTAACTAAAAGATACAAGCTCATATAATGGAAAATTCAGATCCCTGCTAAGGCCGCTTGTAAAAGTCTTGACTGACCTGGATGTCATTCCCTTAATAAGAAGTCTGAGTGACACACTAGAAAACATATAGCTAACTTTCAAAGTCATTGCATTGAAATAGCATGGCCTAGCAAATGAGATATTTTGAAAAAATGGATAACTTTAAAAGATGTATTTTAAATTGCAGAGTTCATTTGTGCCATTGTGAAATTTTGCTTTCTGTTCACCAGTTTGCTAAACTCTCTTGTGTAATAGGTGATTAATCTTTGTTTCAGAACTATACCTCTTATTTTAGTAAAGTGTCTTTTATGGAAAACGTAAAATCTTTATAAGAGAAAATTAAGAAATCTTGACATGAAGTAATAGTCTTGTCATTATTACCTACGTCTGCAACATAATTTGTTAAATTGAATTTCTCAGCTTAAGGGGAACATAAAAAAGAACTCAAATTCTCTCTTGAAACTTAGTGTTCTCAAATAAAATTTAAGTTTTTTATAAAGAAAAGGTAAATGTTGTATGTTTTACAGTAAAAACAGAGAAGAAAACGGTACAATTCAGTGATGAGGTTCAGATAGAAACAATAGAGCCAGAACCGGAACAAGCCTTTATTGACGAAGTAAGTGATTTCCTCCATAGAGTGGTTCATACTTAGTATTGAAGTTGAAATGGTTTTGTCTTTTTAAAAAAATTGATCAATTATTGTGTGTATTTCTTTATTATAAAAATAAAAACAGTATAATCCCATTCTTACCATGTCAGCACATATAGTTGTACCTCATTATTTTAAATTTCTGCTTAATATTTTATAGAGTGGATATGTCATGATTTAACTATTCTGTTGTTGGACACTAAGGCTGTTTTCAGGATTTTTTTGTAGTGTTGTTTTGCTATTACAGACACTTCTGAGATTTGAGATTTTGGGGGGATTTCAAAGAATCTGTAACTTTTATTTTTAAATGTCTGTATTTAATGCTCTGGAAATTACATTCTTGGTAACATTTTAAACTTATGATGAAAAGTGAAATGTCATCTTTACAATTGTGAATGGACTGATAGGTTGTAACCTTCTCTTACCGGAGCCAGAGGCAGAGAGTTTGAAGAGCTCTTTTAGAGAAATAGTTTGTTAGAGACTATGCTAGGAGCCAAAGTATCCAACTTGATAAGAGAAAGTTAATTTGAGGATTGCAATACATAAGAAAATGCATGTAGGGCCTGTATAGGGGTCTATTAAGAAACCTTATTTCTCTAATAGGTAATTTCAAATTGGGAGTAGTATTCTGACATAAAAAATATCCATGTGTTAGTTGTTCTCACTCTCATTTTAACAAACCTCCCACTCCCAATTTTTTGTTTGTTTGTTTGTTTTGTTTTTTTGCTATAGGCAAACTTTTCTGATGTGTACCTTCTGTTTTGGGTTCTTTAAAGTGAAAATTGTGAATATTTTACATTGAAAAATAGTATCCATTTCAAAATATAAAATTCTTTTGACTTCAGAAGTTTCTTATATGTTGTGACACTTTCACTCTCTAGTAATTAAACTATCTCTCAAACTGTTCTTTTATATATAATATAGAGTTTTTGTTTTGGTTTAAATAACTGCTTTGAATTGGTAGTCTTTACATTATTTACTTTATGTACCTATGTTTAATAGCATAATCACGTAAAAACCATGCATGGAGAAAAGTTTGTAATTATTACAGTGGTATTTTTTGTATGTGAGATCTATAATGTGATTTGTTAAAACCCTACATATAAATACATATGTACTTATGTTATGTATAGAGGTATTTCTGTAATGATGCTTTCATTAGTTCCCTTGGTTATTATAAATGATTTGGTAATATATAGATTTAAGTCATTGCCTTGAGACGCTTTCCAGCCTTTCCAACATAGGAGAATAGAAAAATCATAAACTGAAACATTGGTGGAAAGCAAGTGTAGACTAAGCCCTTATAGCCCTATTTAGAAAGAGAACAGCTGTAGTATAGCTGAGGAATGCCTTACTAAAACAGGTGGTGCATGCACCCTGGGGAAGAATAAGTGAGTTGTTAGTAGTCATAAATAATGCCACCTTGAGAGAGAGGTTACACTTGTCAGCATGCCAAGTCTACAGCTGCTTTAAAACAAAGTGAAATTCACAACCATGACATAAGAGATTGAAGAACTCACAAGTTGTCAGTTTAAATGTGGCTCTCCTCGTTTAAGATAATCTCTGTTGGGAGGTTCAAAAATAAATAGATAGAGCTTTCAAGGCTCTGGATTCACATGGTACTTAAAGACAGTTCACAGATACTAAATACATAACAAAATCTGAGTCTCCATATCTGTGAATTACAGAAGTTCTCTAGTCATTATCTAATTAGCAGAGTGAGAATATATAGTTGCATAACAGTTTATTTCTTTCCACCTTAACTATTTAATTCCTGTAGGACAAAATGGACCAGTTGCTACAGATGTTGCAAAGTACAGATCCCAGTGATGATCAGCCAGATCTTCCGGAGTTACTTCATCTTGAAGGTAAACCTTGTTTTTCATTTGCCTTGGAAATAAAGGATAATTAGAGGTTTTAGTTACTGTTCTGTTTCAGAGAGGTTTATATTTAAATAAAAATTAGAATGATATTAAAAATGTTAACATTTCTCACTCTTCTGTGACTCAGTCTCACATTTATATGCCGTTTAAACCTTTGGTAGAATTCACATTTTTATACTTTTCTTCCAAATTAAATATTCAAAATACTCAAATATTTTTTTCAACAGTTGAGTGTTATAAAATAAATAATTGGTATTTTATTATTTTTGAGATCAAGAAAATCAATCTTAGGTTCTCTGAACTGAGGTTTACTAATAATTTTTATTATTTCCAATTGTATCTTGTAATTCTTTAGTTATATGAATATCAAATCAGAGATTTGCTTTCTTTGATGTGTTTTCTTATATTTCTTCAAATCTTGTCATCTTAGCAATGTGTCACCAGATGGGACCTCTCATTGATGAAAAGCTGGAAGACATTGACAGGTGAGAGAGCATGTGCTGTCTCTCTATTGTGCTGCCATTTTATTATATTTTATTTATGGGTAGAGCTGCCATTTTATTAACATTTTTGTTTATTTTCTTCTGTTTTAATTGTTTAAGTTATATTCTATTTTATTTATTTATTTATTTTTTAAGTGAAAGGAGGGGAGATAGGCAGACTCCTGCATGCAACCCCACCAGGATCTACCTGGCAACCCCCGTCTGGGGCTGGTGCTCTGATCAGATGAGCTATTTTTAGTACCTGAGGCTGACTTGCTCGGACCAACCAAGCTATCCTCAGTGCCTGGGGTGATGCTCAAACTAATCAAGCCCCTGGCTGCAGAGGGTGGGGAAGAGAGGAAGAGAAAGGGGAGAGGAAGAGAGAGAGAAGCAGAGGGTCGTTGCTTTTGTGTGCCCTGACTGGGAATCAAACCCAGGACATACATACACCAGGCCGATGCTCTATGCAGAGATAACTGTCCGGGGTTTGGTTTATTTTTGTTTTTATATACTTATTTTCTACTAGATGTGGGAATTAGAATTAGACTCAATTCTCTTTTTTTTAAAGTGAGGATTTATTTGACCTTCAATATATTAGTCTTGAAAAATAAGGGTTAACTGTTATAATCATATTTGCTATAAGTGGTATTACCAGAACCCAAATGACCCATCTATTATATCTAGGGAAATCTAGACATTTAGGGAAACCTAAATATTGCAGAGTAAAGTCGAGTACAGTATGCTCTCCCGCACAGTACCTAAATCTTAGTTTTGATTGCCCTGGAGCTAAAATATAGGAACTTTTCTGTCAAAGGTTAAATTTTTAATAGGATCTACTTGTTCCACTTTTTGCTATTTTGGTAGTGTCTTATTATTTAGAGCGTTGTATTATTTAAATAGCAGTTATGTTTTCAATTATTGTATAATATTTCAGAAAACATTCAGAACTGTCAGAACTTAATGTTAAAGTGATGGAAGCACTTTCACTGTATACCAAGTTAATGAATGAAGACCCAATGTATTCCATGTATGCAAAATTACAGAATCAGCAGTATTATATGCAGTCATCTGCGGTTTCTACTTCTCAGGTAAGCTTTTAAGAAACTCAAGTATATCTTTTTAAATTCTCAACTATATATATTTGACATTATTTGGAATAGCTGTGTTTTTGTAAAATTTGAAACTTTCTAAAAGTAATATTTAGAATAAAAATAGATTTTAAAAGAATATTTTATTTGACAATTACAATGTATAGTATACAATTCACCAATAGTTCTTTTTAAAAAATATTATATTTCTGCAGGTGTATGCACACAATCACCCATCAAGCTTTGAAAAGCTATAGATGCTTTGATTCCACCCCTGACCTGTTGAATCTTAATCTTCAGGAGGGAGGCCCAAACATCTGTATATTTCTTAAAGCTTTATATCTAATTACCTGGTTCAGTAGTGCAGTTTCTGTCTCAATAAGATGTCTGATTATGACTGAATTCTTCTGAGCTGCTTCACTGGACCCGTCCCTTACATAGCACATGTAATGCTGTCCAAAGCCCGTGCCCTTTCCGTCTCGGGCAGCTACTGGAAGAGCTCCTCTCACACAGACTCAGTCAGCTCAGGGGCAAGGAGTAGTCAGCCAGGCACTCCATTTATCCACGAGAGCAGCATAAACATTGTAGAGGCTAGTTTTGTTTTTTTTCAAGCATTGTCCATTTTCTCTGAAATGAAGGGCTAAAACCCTCGAGATGAGCAGCTAGGCCTGACTAATGTGTGTCTAGATGACACCTGCTCACAGATTTTGATCTCAATTTGAGCCAAAAAACAAGCCCTTCATGTTCAGTTTGCAAAACACAAAAAATAATGCTTTTATGAGCACTGAGATAGCTGTCATGAGGATCTTTTGGATTCTGATGCTTGGTGATGCTCTCAGGTTCTTAGGAGAAGAAGAGCTGTGGTGATTGTGTCTTGTCTCCTGATTGTGAGAGAACCTTCCTGCATGGAGTGGGTTCTCTTCTCAAACATGTGAGATAGAGGCATCAAATAAGCAGTACAGAAAACTAGAACACGGGGTGTGATTTAGACTTTGGGAATTTAAGATTTCAGTCTCTTTAGTTTCAGATGTAAGAGTAACCAAACAAGGGCCCAACGACCAAATGCGTCTTCCCATCTGTTTAAATAAACTTTTTTTGGAACACAACCTTTCTCTTTTGTTTATGAAACGTTTCTGGCTGCCTTCTGTATGGGTCAACTTTAGTATTTGTGACAGAGACCGTATGGCCCACAAAGCCTAAAGTATTTACTATCTGGGCCTTTACAAAAAGGTTTGCTGACTGACCTTTGCTTTAGAAAGGTAGTTTGCTCTGTGTTCAGTAAAGTGTAATTTAGGAAATCTAAATTATCTAGAAACAAAATGCAGTCAATTGATGTAAAAACAAGGAATTCAGAGATATTTCTTAAACATCTTTTGAGATTCCTTTAAGGGAAGTACTTAAAATATCAACATGTAGAAAGATTATATTAGTATAAAATTTCAAGGTAAGTTCCTTTACTGCTTCTGGGTAGAGATAAACATGAGTTGAGCCAATGTTTAAGAATAAAAATCATCAGAAGTCAGCTTCACTAAAAACATTTTTTTAAATGTTAACAGAAGTAACTATAAAAAACACTTTCAGGGATGTAATTATTATTATTTTGTAACTGAATTCCTCTACAGAGATTTTGGCATATCTGTTAGAATATTAGAAAATCTAATGTGTGTTATCATGAACTGTTCTAGGTGTACCCAGGACCTCCTCAGAGTGGTGCTTACCTGGTTGCAGGGACTGCCCAGATGAGCCATCTCCAGAGCTACAGTCTTCCCCCAGAGCAGCTGTCTTCTCTCAGCCAAGGAGCGGTTCCACCGTCTGCAAGCCCTGCCCTTCCTAGTCAGCAGACACAGGCTTCCTACCCTAAGTAATTTGATTGACTGTCATTTGGGGTTAATACTGTTAAAATTCTTAAGTGCCCTTGATCATCTGGGACCGTAAGAACTGGATAAGAACTCCAGAATACATGTCATCACTGGTAGCAGATAGCCCTGTTTGTGGGGATAGTGGATCCTGCGTGCTAGCCAGCAAGCCAGACCCCTGACTGACTCATTGAACTGCTGCTTCTGGTTCTGTCATAATTTGTTTTTGTTTTGCTAAGGACTTTAATGAAACTTAGATTTGATAACTATTGTTTTTTTCGAGTATAAAGTATCTAAATGTTTTTGTTATTGTTTCAGAATATATGGTTCTGGGCTATCTCTTACAGAATGTATTTCCTTTACTTTGCTGTGTGTTGGAATTTAGTATGTATATACCACAGCAAGCTGAATAATTTGAAGACAGATGATGCAAGAAACTAGTTGCCCCTGTGGTTCATGGGGCAAGTATCTGAATATAAAATGACAGGCCTTTACTTATAATGCCCTCTATCATGTAGTTAAATGATTAAATATTATGTAATTTAAAATACATAAATGCCTGTCTGCTTCATTGTGAATCTAAGCTGAAGTCTTGCCCTCAAAACAAAAGAAGGCTTAGAATTCATCAGTGTATAATTCTAGAAGTAATGATATTCTGACTCACAATAGAAGTTTCTTGAGGGCACAGGCACAATTTCTAGAATTCTTTTCTTCAGTTTTGAAGTTGCCAGGAATGCTCCAATACTTCCCTTACTGTTGTAGTACTCATCCTTAAAAGAGTCACACTCAGAATGCTTAGGAATTTGTAAACTTTACTTTGTGGTCACATCTAGTATCGTGAAATGACATTTAAAAAGAGGGCAACGAGGAAGCTTATTTAATGGCATCAAAAAACAGGGTTCTTTCTACTGAAAGTAGCTCAGAGAAAGAAAGGTGTAGCTTTTCCTGTCCTAAGACTTTAAGTTGAAATTTGGTGAAAATGAATACCCTTACTTGGAGAAAAAGCAAACAGGTAGAGAGCAGCTATTGTTAAAAGAGTAGCGTGCTGCCTTAAAAACCAGATGCAAAGCAAGAATAGGTAGGTAGTGTTGAAAAATCAGCCAATGTTCATGAGGTATGTAGGAACCTCTTAGATATTTCAGTGTCTTCCAGAAGTGCTGCCTCTTTCCCAGCTAGTCAGTTACTGTGTCACATGCTCTCTAGCTACGTTGTTCTTGGAGATTACTTGAGACCCTTTCTTAGTTCAGGGCCTTGTAAATGAGAGAATCATTTGGTAGATGTTTAAACATGCCATGCTCTAGAGCTGTAGCACCTTGTTACTGTCCTCTGGGGGTTGTGCTGTCTGCTTCTGCACTGCAGATGTGAAGTACCTGGTGCAGGGCCTGCACTATATTCCAGAGCCTGACTGCTGATACACTGTAGCTATTAATATCTCCTCTCAAGAGACTCTTGTGCACAACAGGCGCTCCGCTCTGTGTAGAGCATTTCCTTGACATTTTTCGCCATCTTTGGCTAATTCCTACTTATTTGTTCTTAGCTTCTTAGCTTCATCTTTACTAGAACACCTTCCCACCACTTCAACAACACTGTTCTGCTCTCTTGCTGCTGTCAGAGGACCCCAGCACACTGTGGACTGTCTTGTCATCACCTTTACATTTAGACTTGTCAGTATCCCCACTGAGTTATCATGTCTGAGAGCTGGAGCCGAATTTCTTTTACCTTTGTGTTTATACTGTGTAGCACAGAGTTTTACACCTAGTGGGAACTCAGTAAATATTTGATAAATTAATGTTTAAGGTGGGAATTTAAAGGGCCGTGGTTAGGCCAGTGAAACGTATTTTTAAATTCTTTAAAGTCTTCAGAAAGGCTTTCAGGCGGTTTTAAAAAGGATTTATAAATGTATTACTTAATATATAAGAACAGTTATACAGTGTGGGATAAAAATGTTTATAGTAAAATGTGAGATTTTATTCTTGTATTATTATTTATTAATTAATATATTATTTTTCATATGAACAACTGTATTTGACTAAAGCTTTCTAATTGCAAATCAAGGCCAGTGAGAAATTTTTATTTTCCATTTTTGGTGAACAGATTTTTTTTTAGTGGCCTTTGTTCATATGCAGGAGGCAGTTTCTTATTCTTTCTCATATAATTTTGATTCTAAGGTTAATCACTTTTCCAGACTGTGTCACTTTAGGATGATCTCACTGATAAATGGGGAAAGTAGTATGGATGCAATTTCCTATACCTGTCTGTGGTGATGGTACTGGTGATAGAACTCAGGTGGCCAAAACTACATATTTATTTGTCTATTATTTAAAGTTTCTCTATTAAACAGATATTTCTGGAACATTTAGTCTGTGCCAGACCCTACAGTTAGAAACTGACACAAATGTGAGTTTCTCCTTCTACCAAGGTTTACTGAGACATAACTGACATATAACATTATGTAAGTTTAGGATGTACAGCTTGTTGATTTGACATATTTATATGTTGGAGCATGGTTATTACCATAGCTGTAACTAACACCTCCATCATTGTCACACAGTTACTATTTCTTTTTTGTGGTGTGAACATTTAAGATTTACTCTCTTAGCAACATTCAAGTGTATGATAACACTATTATTAGGTAAAATCACCACACTGTACATTAGATTACTAAACTTGTTCATCTTATAAATGGAAGTTTGTACTTTTTGTGTAATCTCTCCCAATGTCTCCTATTCCCTGTCTTATTTTAACTTTTTTAGATTCCACATATAAGTGTGGTCAGTGCAGTATTTACCTTTCTCTGTTTTAGCATAATGTCTTCAAGTCTCATTTAAGTGGTTACAGATGGCAGATTATTTTTTTCATCCCAGTGTGTGTGTGTGCGCGTGCGTGTGCATATACACATACATCATATCATCGTTACCCACTCATCTGTTGAGGATGCTTAGCTTGCTCTCATACTTTGGCTGTCTTGAGTAATGTTGCAGTGAACATGGGAATGTGGATCTACAACATCCTGATTTCAGTTCTTACAGATGTATTCTAAGAAATGGGACTGCTGGATCATGTGGTAGTTTTAATATTTGAGAAACCTCTATACTGTTTTCCAAGTGGCTGCACCAGTTGACATTCCCACCAGCAGGACGGAAGGGTTCCCCTTTCTCCACATCCTTGCCAGCACTTTTTATCTCTTGTCTTTGATACCATTCTAACAGGTGTGAGATAATAATCTTATTTTAATTTTGATTTGTGTTTCCTTGATGATATGACATTGAGCACCTTTTCTTGTCCTGTTGGCCATTTATGTGTCTTTGGAAAAATGTGTATTTAGTTCTTCTGCTTATTTTTTTAATCTGGTCATTAATTTCTTTACTATTGAATTATATGAGTTCTTGATATATTTTGGATGTTAACCCTTTATTAGATATATAACTTGCAAATATCTGATTGTTTCTTTTGCTGTTCAGAAGTTTCTTAGTTTAAACTTTTTGCAGTTCCACTGTCGATTTTTGCTTTTGTTGCCTGTTCTTTTGCTGTCCCATACAGGAAATCATTGCTGAGAATGTTGTCAAGGAGCCTTTCGCTTATGTTTTCCTCTAGAGGTTGTATTTCAACTCTTACATTTAAACCTTTAATCCATTTCAAGTCCTTTTGTGTGTGTGTGAATGGAGTAAGACGGGTCGAGTTTCATTCTTCTGCATGTGGTTATCCAGTTCTCCCAACATCATTTATGGAAGAAACTATCCATTCTTCATTGAGCATCCTTGGCTCCCTGGTCATATTAGTTGACCATTAACTTAAAGTTTCTTAACTTCAGTGTGCTTACTGGCCAGGAGAGGCAACCATACAAATAAATTGTAATTATAATGTAAATTACAAATAAAGGTACTTGCAGGATGCTTTAGGAGCCTCAACATTAAGGGAAGGTTTCCAAGAAAATATGCTCAAGCTCTGTTATTCTTAGCCGAGAGTAAAACGGTAGAAATGATTTTCTATTATGAGCTAATGTACGGCATTCCAAAATGGGGAGTTGTGAAAACACATGTTACCAAAGGATTAAAGTCTGTGGTGGGAGCTGTGAAAGATATACTTTATTTTACAGAGCAACATATACTGAATGATAATGTGTGACACCATTAAGCATTACTTAAGTGGCTACATTAGTTGATGGAATGTTGCAGTGAAAGACCAGCACTTATAATGGGATGGATTGTTTAATCTGTGCAGGGTGCAAGAGCATTGAGTTTACCAGTAGTTGATTTAGAAACAATCTAGCAATCGAAGAAAAGTTTATAAATAGGCAATATTTTTAAAATTGCCCATTTTATAGTTTGTTTTAGATTTTTAATGGAAACATGGGAGGAAATCTCCATGGTAAAGCTGTTACTATTTCTCTTTATATAGCTAAACTGGCGTCATGGTAGAAACTCAGGTATCAGGCTGGGAAAGGGAAGATGGGGAACTTTCTGGTGGCATGGGATAGTACACAGTGGAGCACACTTGGCCAGGGAGCACTGACAGTAGATGGGTTGTAGCAGGAGGGAAGGCACAGCGTGGGAATGGGTATACAAACCAAGCCCTGAAATGTGGTGGTGGGGTATATTTTCAGGGAAATAAAAGAGAAATGGGGTTACAGGCTTTCATCTTCCCTAGTCTACTAGAACTGTTCTTGTCAAGGACTGGTGATTTCCATATTGCCAGACTCAGTGTGGTCATTTGGTTTTTGAAATACTTACTTCACTTCGCTGGAACCATCTCTCTTTGTTTTGCTTTTACTTTATTGCCACTCATCAGTTTTCTTTGCCTAGTGCTTCTCTGTCTTCCAGACTTCTGGGTGTAGGGCTCAAAATATCGACTGCTTTTTCTCTGTAGTTATTCCCAAGGGGATTTTATTCAGACCTATGACTCTGAATACCAGGTGTGTGCTCATGACTCCCAAGTATATATTTCTAGTCCTAACTCTCCACTGTCTCCAAACTTGATGATCTGACTGCCTCTTTATTATCTTTTCTGATGAATCTCCTAGATACCTCACTTGGTATGTCCAAAACTGTACTTTGATTCTTTTTCCTCAACTTTACTGTAGTCCTTATCTGTCATCTTTGGCCCACATTGAGCTTGTTACAATGTAAGTCAGATCACATCATTCTTATGTCCAGAATCAACCAGTGTCTTTCCATCTCACTTACATATAATCCAGACTCCTTAATATGGTCTGTGAGGCACTGTGCGTTCTATGGCTCCTGACTCCATTTAATTCTGCCGCTTTGTCCTTTCCTCCTTGCTCGTTCTGCTGCAGTCATCATGGCCTCCTTTTTGGTCCTTGAACATGCCTGGCATTTTCTCTTCTCAAAGGCTTCTGTGCTTGCCATTCTCTTTGCTTGATCAGCTTGTTTTTCTATATAATTGGCATGATACCCTCTCTTACTTTTTTCGAGTCTCTGCTTAAAATTTTCCTTCTCTGAAATGCATTCTCCTGCCATGGCTGCGTAAGCCAGAATCTCTTGTCTCAGGAATTCTTGGTCCCACTCTGCTTTATTTTTCTTCATACCAGTTATTACCACTTGACATACTACAAATTTATCTTTTATGAATGTAAGCTTCATGATGGTGGGGACTTTTTCTTTTTTACTATATCCAAGTGCCTAAAATAACATCATATTTGGCACATCATGGGTATTTAATAAGTATTTATTGAATGGATGTTTAATATAAATAAGAATAGTTTTCTTATCTCTAAGTGTTATGTAAGTCAATATTGATTTGAGTATTTTTTCCTTCCACAGCTCAATGGTCAGTTCTGTTCAAGGAAATACATATCCCAGCCAGGCTGCAGTGTACAGTCCTCCTCCTGCTGCTGCTACTGCTGATGTCACTATATACCAGAATGCAGGAACTAGTATGTCCCATGTGCCAAACTATACTTTAACATCCTCAACACTGCCTCAACCAGGGGGCAGTCAACAACCACCTCAGCCCCAACAACCATATTCTCAGAAAGCTCTGCTATAGGATTTGGGAGTCTTCTCTGACCGGCTAAATGTCGTTGACAATGTTATAAGATACTTTGATATCTTAAACTTTGTTTATCCTCAGCTTACAGGAATCTGTCTTGGTCAACCGGTTCAAATATTCAAGAAAAGTAGAAGTCTTCAATTCGCACTGACTAAATTTTTAGAGGTTCTCCCCTCCCCCCCGCCTTCCTCAGAGGAGTGAAACTACTTAAAACATTTAATTCCTTTCATAGTATGGAAGACTTCATACAAGATTATTTGTCTCATAAAATTACCTGGTCTGCAAAAAGTCAAACTTAAAAAAATTGTTGTGGCAAATGTTGTGTACATAAACATATATGCTGTGTAACTTCATTAGTGGCCATTTTGAATCACAGTGGTGATCATGTGAATATATTTAACACTGTTAAATTAATTTACATTGCTATTTTATTTTAATCATGAACAACTACCACGTTTTATAATGTTTTGTGTAAATTAAAGATAATTACACTGTCCTTTTAAACTGCAAGAGAACAAAGCTGTAACATATTTACATGAAGGCATTCTGTTGTCAGCGTTTCAGTTTTATATTAAACTGAACTTCCCTTTGATTGTAAGCTAAACATGTACATTACGCTTTCTGTAGCCTCTGCATACTACGAGCTGTCATCACACCAGCATACAGTAACTAAATTTTTGATGCAGTTATAGCCAATGATGTTCCCTTTTAAACTTTCACATTTTGGCATGATATTTCAGAATATTGTGGGACCATGAGACAAAATTAAGTAGGATCACTGTATCTTATTTTTAAAAAAATAATGTTGATTTACTTTTTCCTAGTTGAAGATAGGTAATTAGGTTTGTAAACTGTATACTGTGTTTATTGGTGGCAATGACGCCAAAGATAGAGGCAGCGGATAGAAATTTTTAAACTGGAAAGAAACTGAGTAACACTACACTTTCAAAGTCACTTGTAATTATTTGGGATATAAAAACAAAATGATTCGTTTGTCTTATCCCACTACTAGTCTTTTAAATATGTCTTTAACACATTGTATCCTTTACTTCTTCATTAAAATGGATATAAGTGGATGTTTCAAAGTAATCAATATTCCTGGCTTTACTTAACAGATTGTATGTTTATTCTTATATTTCAAAACAGATTATGGGGCTGCTCTCAACTTTTTAAAGTTTTAGTGGAATTAAGTTGGCTTCCTGTTCAGGAGTATTTTTCAATGGATACTTTTCTTTTAATCCACATGAAATATGTTTTCCAGTGATATTTTAATCTCCTTCAATATTTAAAATTTCCCTGGTTGTGTTGTACTGTTATTTAATATTTAACACTACTATTTTAACAGTGAAAAAATTGAGTTGAACATCATATTAAATGAATTGATTTAACAGATTTTACACCATAAATGAAATTTTAATTTGTATTTTCTAAGACCATTATAATCAGGTAACTGTCTTCTTTCCCTTTGACAAATGATTCCATCTTTGGCAAGGAATCTTAATGGTGACCAAATTACAGTTGCAAATTCAAAGTACCATCTCCAACGTAAGTGTTTTATCCCGGTGTTGTGTTTTCCTGACTTCAGAGTATGTTGCCCTCCAATAGAAAATTTAAAATTTGAATTCAAACTTTACAATAAAAAAATTTAATATGTTGTTTTTTGATAAACATTGCCAAATAGATCATAGTCTTTATTTCAATTTTAATATTCTAGTTTAACTGATATACTTTTCCCTGTCATATTATATTTTTCTTCTTGTCTTTTAATGAATTTCTGTTTACCAGTGGCAAATATATCATTTTCCCATTTTATTTTAATATCCAAAATGCTGTCAGATCAAGTACCTATTTTTTTATTTGTTTTTTACCCTGTAAGAGTCAGAGACTGGTAAAATGAAAAAAAAGTTACCCTTATTAGAATGCTTGTACATTTCTTTACTTATTATATTAGTATACTTATAAAGGTTTTAGTGATGAATACTTAAAACTGATATTATATCAGTTTGTACTTTTCATATGTTAGCTATAGAAATACTAGATGGGAAAATTATAATGAAAAGGAACCACTGGGTTTTCAGTCTTTTAGATGACTTGGTGAGGACAGAAATAGGAAAGGACCAGTTAGGAGCAGAACAAAAACAGTGATTTTGTTCTGAGACCAGCGTACATGTTGTACTTTCAGAAAAAATCTTTCTTTAACATAAAACAGTCCTTTTTTTAAGGAATGGAATTATTTGTAAAATGAACTATAATGTGAATTTCTGTGAAGCAAGTTTTCTGTTTATTTTCTTTATAAAGTTAGTGCTCATCCATAAACAAGTGACATCTAAGTGGGAAAATTCAGTTCACTTACTATCTAGCATAATAACCAACATACCCCATGCCAGTTGAATGTAATAATATAGCAATGCTCTGAACCTACTGGAAGCAATGTATTACGTACTGCCTGTGTTTTTACAGTCCTTTCTAACTCTGCTCCCCTTTGATCATTACCTGTCTTTCCGTAAGGGACCGTTTTATGTGCCTAGAGATTCTCTTCTTTATTAAAGCTTCAGACACTTTGTTTCTTACCTCTTATTTTTTGTACTTAAAGTGCTTAATAGACCACTAATATTCTTTTCTGATATACTTTTTATATATGACATATATTATTCAGCTTGAAGATATCTTGAGTCCAAAGCTTCAAGTTCATATAAGACAGATTAGTGCCCTGTATGAGAAACTATGCAACTATTAAAACTATATAAATTATATTCTAAAATGAGGTCCATTGATATAATTTGGTCAATTTTTTATCTGTTTAGTATATGAAGATCAGCTTTCTCTTTTTCATATATTTCCTTGGTTTACTTACCAATTGTACTGATACTTATAGTTTTTTATTTAGTACATAATTATTGTTTAAATTTTTCATTCTTGTATAATTTTCTAATTTAAAAAAATATTAACTGCTTGTACCCCTTAGAATAAAATATATAGGAGAAACTTACCTAAATACATGATTAAAGGCCTTTGTTTAGTTATCTTTTATTTTAGAATCATGGTTTCATTAAGTGTTCTTGTCAAGTATCTAGATTATTTTATATACTATATGTAATGAATGACATATGCCTCCCTGGATTTTAAGCAAAGCTGTTTTGAGTTTTATGCATTCTTTCTTAGTATGATTTTCCTTTAAAACTATAAAACTTAGTAATTTTTTTCTGAAGTTTTTCAGGCTTCAATGATACTTTTTTCTCATGTTTTAGAGCATTTCAAATCTCAGTATTTAAAATTTTAGAATTCCTTGCTTAACAAAACTTAATGTTTTATTGGTGATAACTTATGGTCGTACTGAACTTAGATGATTTCCTGACTCTAGCTTATGCTACTCTTTCCTACTACCATCATTGTTTGCTGCTTCTCACAGACTCATAAAATTTCTGTTAAGGATTACATATTAATAAGAGTTGGCAAGTCCCAGGACAAAAGATAAAGGTACTGGTTTTAATGGTCTTTTGGTGGTTGAGAGTTTTAAAAATAGTTTGGTCTAGGCCCTGGCCAGTTGGCTCAGCAGAGAGCGTTGGCCAGGTGTGTATGGAAGTCCTGGGTTCAATTCCTGGCTAGGGCACACAGGAGAAGCGCCCATCTTCTTTTCCACCCTTACCCCTCTCCTTTCTTTCTGTCTCTCTCTTCCCCTTCTGCAGCCAAGGCTCCATTGGAGCAACGTTGGCCTAGGCGCTGATGACGGCTCTCTGGCCTCTGCCTCAGGTGCTAGAATGGCTCCAGCCACAATAAAGCAACGCCCCGATGGGCAGAGCATAGCCCCCTGGTGAGCTTGCCGGGTGGATCCCAGTTGGGTGCATACGGGAGTCTGTCTGACTGCTGACTGCCTCCCCACTTCTAACTGGAAAAATACACACACAAAAAAAAGTTTGGTGTATTTTTAAAAACGTAGTATCTTAAGTTTTTTTGTCTGATACCCTCATCAGTAAACAAATATTTTTTAGTATATAGCCTCAAATTATGTATGAATACATTTACAAACTATACAAGTTCTTTATAAATACATATTATACATTATAAAACATACCAAAAAAAAATAGAAGTCTTAACAAGGCAGATGACAAAATTATTAATAGAAATTCAAGCCCTGGCCATATAGCTCTGTTGGTTAGAACTTTGCTCCAAAGCACAGAGGTTACCATTTCTATACCTGGCAGGGCACATATAGGAACAGACTAATGTTTCTTTCTCTCTCCCTTCCTCTTGCCCTAAAATCAATAAACTAAAATATATATATATATATAAAGAAGGAAAGAGAAAGAAAGGAAGAGAAGGTAGGGAAGGATGAAAAAGAAAGAACAATTTACTCAAATCTTCCTTATCCCTGGTTCTTTTAGTCTATACCCTAAAAATGTGTATATACCCAATTTGGGAACCAGTGTTTTAGATGTTAAAGTTAAACAGAAAAAGGGAGTAGGATATTACTAAGGTGGCCCCTTGAAATACCTGACATTGTAAGTGGTGGTTTTACCAGAAATACTTTATAATAATAATTTTCAGACCTACGGAAAGATTGAAAGAATGATGTATTGAACACCCAAATACTCTTCATCTAGATTTACTGATCATTAATATTTTCACATTTGCTTTGTTTCTTTCTGTATGTTTATATATACATATGTACATGGTGATGTGTGTAGATGTGTCTGTATGCACACATATTTTATTGTGTGAGTAGACAAGTTATAGAGATTGTATCTTATAAGGATAAGTACATTCTCTTATGGCTAAGTACATACATCTAAGGAAATTAGCAGTAATTCTTTAATGTCTGTGAGCAATATCCCCAAACCTGTACTGTATAGATTTTTTTAAAAATCTAGGAATATATATACCACATTTTTTTTAATATATATATATTTTATTATTATTCTAATGGGGTGACACCAATAAATCAGGGTACATATGTACAATGAAAACATCTCCAGGTTATCTTATCATTCAATTATGTTGCATACCCGTCACCAAAAGTCAAATTGTCCTCTGTCACCTTCTATCTGGTTTTCCCTGTGTCCCTCCCCTCCTCCCTATCCCATTCTTCCCTCCCTCACCCCATCCCATAACCACCACTCTCTTGTCCATGTCTCATATTCTCACTTTTATGTCCCACCTATGTATGAAATCATGCTGTTCTCAGTTTTTCTTTTTTTCTGATTTACTTATTTCACTCCGTATAACGTTATCAAGGTACATCCATTTTGTTATAAATGATCCGATGTCATCGTTTCTTATGGCTGAGTAGTATTCCATAGTATATATGTACCATAGCTTTTTAATCCACTCGTCTTCTGACGGACACTTGGGCTGGTTCCAGATCTTCGCTATTGTGAACAATGCTTCCATGAACATTTTTATGTCCCTTTATTCTCTGTTAATCTAGATTAATCTTGTCTTTTTTCCCTCTTTGTTACATTGACTTTTTAAAACAGTAGTTACTTCATAGAATCTCCCATATTCTGGATTTACTCTTCTTTCTTTATGGCAGGGGTCCCCAAACTATGGCCCGCAGGCCACATGCGGCCCCCTGAGTCCATTTATCCGGCCCCCGCCGCACTTCCGGAAGGGGCACCTTTTTCATTGGTGGTCAGTGAGAGGAGCACAGGATGCATCTGCACCCATAGTTCCCATTGAAATACTGGTCAGTTTGTTGATTTAAATTTACTTGTTCTTTATTTTAAATATTGTATTTGTTCCCGTTCTGTTTTTTTTACTTTAAAATAATATATGTGCAGTGTGCATGGGGATTTGTTCATAGTTTTTTTTATAGTCCAGCCCTCCAACAGTCCGAGGGACAGTGTACTGGCGCCCTGTGTGAAAAGTTTGGGAACCCCTGCTTTACGGTGTTATTTAACACGATGTTCTGTTCTTTTTGTAATCTCTTTATTATAACTTAATCCTAGAAGAATTATATCAGAACCATATTATATGAGATTAAAAGCAATAAATCTTAATTTTTCAGGCTCATAACAGAAAACTACGTTACTCTGTATGACAGACTGCTCGGGCCATTGACTATTGTAGATCAGTACAGTTTTGTGTTCATTTCAAATTGCATTCAGAGTCACTGAAGAAAAATTGTGCTTTAAAATAAAAATTAAATAACCCCCTTTTCCCCCCATTAAAACCCAAATCAGCTTTTTTCAAGCTTTATTCATTGAGCTGATTCACTCTGGCTGGCTTTTAGGTGTTTTCAGAAATGTAGTCAACAATTACAGAATGTTATTTTTTGGATGCATACATTTTGGCATGTTTGAAAAGACTTTTCATTATCTTAATAGCAGTATCTTCTAGTAAGATGTTGAAATCACTGAAGAGGAAGGAAAGTTCTTTCTTTTTTAAAAGTTCTAATTGTTACTCCTTTTCCTCAAATTGATTACAAAATTGTAATCAGGCTGAGTAAAATTTATAATCCTAGTCAAGTTAGAAACAGACAAGTTATAGTAATGTTCACTATTGGGCTATTAAATACCGAGTGTAGGTCCTTATATTTCAGTTGGTTAATGGTTGTTTATTTTTAAAGTGGAATAAATGTAACCCTTTTTTCTTTTGTGGCAGGATATATGAAGTTTCTTAAGTGCAGGATAATTACATATTTTGTTACTTTATATAAAGAAATATATAAACAGTTCAGAACTTATTCAATTCATTGTGTGCAATATTATCTGTTAGCTAGTTTAAGTGCCAGGTGTTCACATGATATAGTTATTTTCCTCAGAACCAAAAACACAGGGGAAGAAAGCCTATGTACTGTTTTGGAATTTGTTTTTCTTCCCTCAGAGAAAAGACTTAAACATTAAATACCTTTGGTGTTCTGTAATTTAAAAATATAATAACACATTTTAAAGGAGTTGCTAAAAATAACCAAATAAATTGTTATCAAGACTACAGGTCAATTCACTTTATATTTACCAGAGACTTCTTTATAACAAGTCTATTTATATAAATGGTGATGGCACATATTAAAAGGGTTTCATTCATTTGCAGTATAAAGTGTATCAGTTTGTGACTACATAGGTTTGTTGTAAAGAAAACAAGGACTAAAATCTCAATTACATTGTAGAGGTTTACTGGGATTCTATTTTATGAAGTGGAAATTTTAGTTAATTGCTTATTCAGAGAACTGAATTTTAACCCAGACATGTTTGTTTGGTTTTTTTACAGGGACAGAGAGAGGGATAGATAGGGACAAACAGGAGAAGAGAGAGATGAAAAGCATCAATCATTAGTTTTTCATTGCCGTTGCAACACCTTAATTGTTCATTGATTGCTTTCTCACATGTGCCTTGACTGCGGGCCTTCAGCAAACTGAGCAACCCCTTGCTGGAGCCAGGGACCTTGGGTCTAAGCTGGCGAGCTTTTGCTCAAGCCAGATGGGCCCGCGCTCAAGCTGACGAGCTCGGGATCTTGAACCTGGGTTTTCTGCATCCCAGTTCGACACTCTATCCACTGCGCCCCCGCCTGGTCAGGCAACCCAGACATGTTTTGTCAAAAAAATATCTTGCTAGATACATGATTGTGAGCAGTTGATCAATCTTACTGGGTTTTCTACTTATTTATAAACTGATGTGGTTAGTGTAACTACATGGTCCTTTGAAGCTTACAGAAGTTCTGTGTTTCAGATTCTCTGCCTCTGTACCTTAAATGTCCCCGCCATTCAGCCTGAGTAACTCCCTGATTCCAGTGAAGTGACCTTCTCATAGCTTAGAGGAGGAAAGGGGTTGAGGACCTCGTACTGAAACTTGAGAAATGATTTTGAGCTTACTTCCTGAAAGTAATCTGGGGATGCTTTGTTTTCAGTAGTAAACTCTTGAGCCTTTGCTCAGTTTGAATGACCCTACCAGGAACATCTGCACTCAAGGTAGGAGTACATTGATAGTACGTTCACTTTCTTGTTACTGATTTGGGAGAAAAAATAAATACAGCTCTGAAGCATATAATGTTTTGGTATATTGCTTCAAACTAAAGGAAATAGGTGACATCAGCCTATATGAAATTTTATTGTTCTTGTTGTTTTATTCTTGATGTTCTTGTAGGCAAATACTGTTGGTCTTACCAACCTGAGTGGAGGCAATGTACTACGGCCGTGTTAAGCTGCTTGCTTACTGAGTAAGTAGATTGCCTGAGGTGTTAGGAAACTGGAAACTTGCAGTTTCCATCTTTGGTACTGGCTAAGAGAGTCTTCTAATATTCCAAGAAGGTGCAAAATCAGCATTTGCACTTTTTCTCCACCACAAATATTTGGCCTAGAAAAAAATGCCATTATAGGTTGTTTAGTTTCAAGTTACAAATAAAAGTAAAAACTAGCTAGCCAAAGAAAGGTTAGTGTTTTTCTAATCAGCTTTTTTTACTTATGTCAGTTAACATGTATTCATTATTTTACATAGTTATATAAAACAGTTGCCAGAATAAAGTATATTTTTTTTATTTTTCTTGTTTGCACTTTTGAAAATTAGATACCTTGCTGGCACTAAAAAATTTTTTTGCTAAATTAATTTGTGATGTAATGGAATCTAATAAAGAAGGCTTATTTTTGTGTATTGAATAAAAAAGGTAAGCTTTATTTTGTAGAGGGGAAAGGCAAATATTTTTCCAACTATTTATCACTGGTGTGTTCTCCCTTTATAATCAGGAATAGTCATTACCTTTTACTTTATTTATTTATTTATTCATTTATTTATTTATTTTACAGGGACAGAGAGAGAGTCAGAGAGAGGAATAGATAGGGACAGACAGGAATGGAGAGAGATGAGAAGCATCAATCATCAGTTTTTTGTTGCGACACCTTAGTTGTTCATTGATTGTTTTCTCATATATGCCTTAACCACAGGCCTTCAGCAGACCGAGTAACCCCTTGCTCAAGCCAGTGACCTTGAGTTCAAGCTGGTGAGCTTTTTGCTCAAGCCAGATGAGCCCGTGCTCAAGCTGGTGACCTTGGGGTCTTGAACCTGGGTCCTCCGCATCCCAGTCCGATGCTTTATCCACTGCGCCACCACCTGGTCAGGCAGTCATTACCTTTTAGAATATTTTTTGCTATCTCATACTTATTTAAAGAATACAAGCAGTCCCAGGTTACAAACAAGATAGGCTGTAGGTTTTTTCTTAAGCTGAATTTGTTAAGTTGGAACAGATACATTTACCTATTAAATGCATCAGATGCTTGTCTTAACATAGTATTCAGTTTTACCTTTACTTGAACATTTTCAAATACAGCCTTAAACAATCTTAGATGATGCAGAAGCTAATGGACTTGTTGGAGAGGACGGGACTGGTGTTAGATAGTCAGGGTTTAATTCTTCTGCTGCAATTAGTTTCTTGAAGTAGGCATCAAGGGAGGTTTGTACAGAGCTTTTCCTTTTCTCATCATAAATGGCCCTGTAGCATCTCAGGCCTTCCTTAGCTGTATGGTAAACTTTGGTGAACCTCTCTGTATCAGGCAGGATCTTGCTGTTCTAACTTTGCCATTCCTGCTTCAATGAGATGAAAAGTGTCAGCTAACTCTTTTGCAGAAAACTTTTTTGGTTCTGGAGTTGGTAGATGCCTGTTTACTTTCCTAAATGCTGTCACTTGCTACTCTAGTTCCATAAGGTCTTCATTGGTTAGTTCTTTGCCATGGGAATCAGGTAACCTTTATGATATCTTTTACACTGATATCAAACTGCAGTTGATTACCCATAGTCTTTATGGAGCTCCATTCATAAGTGCGAGTTGTACATAAGTCAGATATTTGTAATTAGGGGATTTAATATAATCCTAAGAGTGAATACTGGTTCGGTTTTACAGTTAAAAAACAAAACAAAACTAAGTACTTTGTATATGTCATAGTAAAGACAAATTTTGAGGTTCTGCAGTTAATGTTTTTTCTTTTAAAGATTGCTTAGATACCTGACCAGATGGTGGTGCAGTAGATAGTCTACCTGGGACGCTGAGGGCCCAGGTTCAAAACCCTGAGGTCGTGAGCTTGAGCACAGGCTCATCCACCTTGAGCTCAGGCTCACCAACTTGAGCCTGGGGTCACAGACATGGCTCCTTGGTCGCTGTCTTGAGCCCGGATGTCACTGGCTTGAAACCCATGGTCACTGGCTTGAGCAAGGGGTCACTGACTCAGGTGGACCCCACTGCCCCGGTCAAGGCAAGTGTGAGAAGTACCCAATGAATAAAGTGTGGGGGGAGGTATGCTAGTGGATTCTCTTCAGGTTAAGTTAAATATGTATTTGAAATATGAAGACTTCTGGCCCTGGCGGGGTAGCTCAGTTGATTAGAGTGGGGCCCAGTTTGCCAAGGTTGCATGTTCAAACTTTGGTCAGGGCACAAGAATCAGCCAATGAATGCGTAAGTGGGACAACCTATTATTGATGGTCTTCTCTGTCTCTCTCTCTTTTTGTCTCTTAAATAAATTTTTTTAAAAAGGGTCAAGTATCACTAAATTAAATGCCTGATCTAAGTTACTGTGCTAAATATCTTTTGAAAGTGATAGTTGTTTTTTAATTTAGTAATTCAGAGCTTATTAATCAAATGCTGCTTATAACTCATTTTTTCTAGATATATTTTATTCCAAGAGCTATTTGAGAAATGTAAAATTCTATACAGAATGCTTAAAATTAATGTAAGAGAATCCTGCACACTGGCGCTGTGTTCTGGCCACACATTGGATTTGAAATATAATTTTGATGAACTGGAGCTCATAATAGAATACAGTAAATTCTGCTTTAACGCACATCTGTGTTGTAAGTATCACTGTGTTGTGCATAATTGTCAAATAAAAGCCTGGAGGCTTATGGGGAAAACAGGGTTAGAGGCACAAAAATAAAGATAGGAACCTAATAAAAAGCAGTTTTACACAAGTTAAATGGTTACTAAATACTTGAATATTAAAAATAAATATGGCATTTTACTTTGAAAAAGACGTGAAGTGAGCCTCTGGAAGTGGGTGTTGGAAAGGTATTTTGTGAGTTGTGAAGGTGGATGGAAGGACTGCTGAAACTGGAGGTCAGTGTGAGGCCTGGAAGTGGGTGAGTGGTTCAGCCTTGACAGTGAACTGAGTGAGGGTACAGGTGAAGGTATGAGGAGGTGTATGTGTGCATGCGTGTGTGTGTCCTGCACAGCTCAGTTCTGCTGGGTGTTGTAGTTTTCTACCTTTCACCTAATGTTTCGCCTGGATGAAATTCATAAATTCACTGAAATCTGCATTTTGCTGTTACTGTTTAAGAGTATATCAATCTCCTGCAATGTGTTTGTGTTTTCCAAAACCTGTTACATCAAACTTACTCTAAAAGTTATTCAGAGATGGGGAAAGAGTGACTACTCACCTTTTTTTTTTTTTTCTTTTTGTATTTTTCTGAAGTTAGAAGCAAGGAGGTAGACAGACAGACTTCTGCATGCGCCTGACCTGGATCCACTTGGCATGCCCACCAGGGGGTGATGCTCTGCCCATCTGGGGTTAACTCCGCTGCGGCTGGAGCCATTGTAGCGCCTGAGGTGGAGGCCATGGAGCCATCCTCAGCACCTGGGCCAACTTTGCTCCATTGGAGGCTTAGCTGTGGGAGGGGAAGAGAGAGATAGAGAGAAAGGAGAGGGGGAAGGGTGGAGAAGCAGATGGGTGCTTCTCTTGTGTGCCCTGGCCGGGAATCGAACCTGAGACTTCCACACACTGGGCCAACACTCTACCACTGAGCCAACCTGCCAGGGCCTCACCTTTTTTTTTTTTAAGTTTTCCCCACAGCCCACATTTATTTCTAATTTTAGAAAAATATCTTTTTATTTTCAAGCAGTTGACAAGAATTAAGGACATCTAGGACATAAAACTTTCTTATCAGATCTGAAAGTATCCCAATTAAACATATGAGCACATTCAAAAAATTATGTATTTTGTTTAAATGTCACGAACCAGCGCGGTTAGTAATTCCAGGTCCTGAGTGGGAATGGCGCAGAATTAAGAAAATACCCTTAAAGAATGAAAGGATGGGTTCGGGAGGGCTCTGCAGTTGCTGCTGGCAAGAACAGAGCGCGCTCAAAAAGCACATCTTATTTTATTTATAGGTAAAGTGGGCCATTAGCAAATCAGTGAGATCTCTGATCACATTTCCAAGGCAACCCAAGAATTTTACTGAGTGCAGAAAACCCCCACCATACACATCATCTTAAGTTCAAACAAAGAAGAAACTTGCCTCCAGTCTTTCTGGGGGACATGCAGGGTAGGATGAGTATAAACGAATCCAGCATCACAGCTTAAACATGGAGATGTGAGAAAGGGCTTAGCCTTTTTCAACTTAATCTAAGGCAAGTGAGGTGGGGAGTTCGGCAGACTGTCAGCTTACATACAGCCAGTTCCCCACATCTCTGTCCCCTCAAAATCTAAACTGCAGAAACCATGTTGGCTTTTCAGTCCCCAACATTTAAATATAGTCTATTAGAAATTATATGCCTCACAATTCTTCCCTCTCCTCTCCCAAAAGGAGAAAATAAGAAAATTAAGTATAATCATCATTTTCTGAGTTAAATGAGCATAGCCATTATGCCATTTTTATTTTTTGTTTGTTAACTATTGCTTTATTTATTTATTTTTTACAGGGACAGAGAGAGAGTCAGAGAGAGGGATAGGGACAAACAGACAGGAACGGAGAGAGATGAGAAGCATCAATCATTAGTTTTTCGTTGCCATTGCGACACCTTAGTTGTTCATTGATCTAAATTACTGTGCTAAATATCTTTTGAAAGTGATAGTTGGTTTTTAACTTAGTAATTCAGAGCTTATTAATCAAATGCTGCTTATAACTCATTTTTTCTAGATATTTTTTATTCCAAGAGCTATTTGAGAAATGTAAAATTCTATACAGAATGCTTAAAATTAATGTAAGAGAATCCTGCACACTGGCGCTGTGTTCTGGCCACACATTGGATTTGAAATATAATTTCAAATGTGCCTTAACCGCGGGCCTTCAGCAGACCGAGCAACCCCTTCTTGGAGCCAGCGACCTTGGGTCCAAGCTGGCGAGCTTTTGCTCAAGCCAGATGGGCCTGTGCTCAAGCTGGTGACCTCGGGGTCTCAAACCTGGGTCTTCTGCATCCCAGTCCAACGCTCTATCCACTGCGCCACCGCCCAGTCAGGCTATTAGTTTATTCTTTAATTTGGTTTACTTTTGAATATGTACCAGACTTTCCAAGTTTACTCATTGCTTTCAAATATTTTACATATCATAGAACTAAATAATGAAGGTATTCCTTTAAATATTTAAATACCTTTACAAGTCAGAAAATTTGAACGCACATTATGTACAAATTTTATATCAACGGGTAAACTTACTTAAGAAATGAGTAATAGAGAAACAACAATGGGGCCACTTGTATCAAAATTTGATACACGTTATGAGGTCTTCTACATGTCATGTCTAATTTATATGTTCTCTGAGCTTATTTGTGACCTAGTACTGGGAAGTATTTGAAGGACAAGGCTGAACCACGGGTGCCAGGCTAGTATTTAAACCCAAATGTAGCATTGAATTAGTGGTGTGTTGCTTTATAGGAAGATGCACTCTAGAGTCTAAACTTAGATTACCCAAAGCATATCACCTAATTCTGATTGATGGGTTCTGAGACTTCCATTTCCAGTGGGATTTATCTCATTTCAACCTTTAGAATACCCAATCTAGGCCAGTTTGCCTTCAGTTGTTTTTGAGAGCTGCACAGGTGAATCTACCTATCTCTCTCGTCCCTCCTCCGTTTTCACAATTTGGAGCTTCAGATTACATTTCCTCCTTTCCTGATCCATTGAAGGGCTAAAGCCTCACAGTGCATCTCTTTCTTCAAAGCACCTTTTTTTGTGTGGTTCTCCGACTACAGCTGGAAGCAGCAAGGCTGAACCCAAACAGAAAGGCTAATTTGACGTCTATTAAGATGGTAATCCTTAAATTTGTTTACCTCAATTTTACAGAGAAGCTACAACTTGTGTACTAACCTAGGGAATCCAAAGTCCTTATCCATCCTTAGAAGGTAGTTTCGCAACCATCTGTTGTGGGAACATGGCCTTTGGTGTGTGTGGGCAGGGTGGGGGGGGATGAAAGGGGATTGGCCTTTCTCCTCACCCCTAAGCACTTTACCAAGCCATCTCCCTATAGTGCCCTTTCTGTGGATTTTCATTTCCTTATGAGTCCAGCAATTTTAAGGCATGTTAAATCAGCTCAGTTCCAGGAAGCACCAAGGTAAGCTTGTTTCCATATTTCCATGTTCTGTATTGCTTTTCATTCATACTTGGGGGAAATGGCAAGTGTATAATAGAATGAAAGTTAATCAGAAAAATATACCCTTTTCTTGACATGTAAGAGTTAGGGGAAGAGAGTCTAATGAAAAAGAAGCAATCTCTGCTTCTCTCCCAGACTCTGGTTAGCCTAGAGACAAAAGGCAAGCATGGGGTGGGATCTCACAGGAAAGGCTTGGAAAGAGGTTTTTAGAGCCTAAGAGAAGCCATTCCTTTCTGGGTGGTTGTCCCTGTATGTGGTCAGTGATGTTGCTCCCCCAAGCTTTGGAAGTAAACTAAGATTACCCCTTGCGATTAACCTGAAAGATTAATGAACCACAGTAGAGAAACCAGCTCCATATTAAAGTACATGTTAAACACTTACTTACACTATAGTTTAGCCAGATACAGTCAATTTGTTTTATTTTGCAGAGCTAAAAAAATATATTTTTAATGTTATATATGACTGGAAGATTGCCTGTGAAAAATACAGGTTTTGACTTGGAAAAAAGATGATCAAATAATGTGAGGTCTGGATTATTCTCACAGCTGGCCATGCCCTCTCTGGTTTGCCTCCGTTTCTTGCAACTTTTCATCCACTGTCAAAGAGCACAAGGACCAAGCACTAGTTGAAATGAATCAGAAACTATTACAGTAGAGTGAAAGTGGCCTGAGCATAGAACTGGGCTCAATTTTAAATACAGAAAACACAACTACAGATTTATAGCTGAGGAGCAGAGTAGAGGGTCTGTAGATAGGAAATTACTTAGAGGAAACAGCAAGGGTAGTGGGATTATTGCTGTGTCTAGGCCAAGGTGATGTGATATCAAGGAGGGTAGGGTGGGTTCTTGCTAAAACTGGGCTATTCAGGCTAGGCAAGGATGGGCACAGGTGGAGGCCTAGTTGAGACGGGGTGTAGAGGGGCCTGACCAAAGTTTGGTCAAGGAGAGCATCTTGTCCCTCTTCCCTCATTTTTACCTGACCCCTGGAGATGTTTGAGGCTTTGATTCTGGCTTTAAAAAGAGTGGATCTAAGACTGCACTGTCCAGCTGGACTGTTGAGCAAAATTTACAATCTGAAGCAGTGTAAAGATAGCTTTCCTGTTAACATAACCATCATTTTGATAAGACTCTATATTTCACTGTAACCACTGCATCACATAAAATAGTATTGTAATGTGGTTAGGTAGTTTAAAAAATTGTTTGAATGTAGCCACCAGGAAACTTACATCACATATGTGGTGGTTCCAATTCTATTCCCATTGGACAGTGATGATCTGAGGCTTTCAAGGCCTGATCATATAATTCTAAAGAATATGCCTGGTATGATGTGGCAGATAGACTCTGGAGTGCATACCTGCATGATTCCTTCCTGTTGATGTTCATGAAAATTTGCCAAAAACTAAGATGGTGTAGAAATGAAGGCTAGAAATTGTCTGGAGATGATTTTCCATAGTTCTTGCATGTTTCAGCACATCTATCAAATAGAGGCACTGACTGTTTTTTCTAGACTATTTTTTCAAGATATTTATATTACAGACAGCCTTGAGAGATAGAGATGTGTTTCCCTTTGGAGCAAAGCACAGGCGGGCTCACCATTGCAAAAGATTAGGGCTCCTTAAACTCAGGGTTTCTCTTTGCAGCTCCTTGCCTGTGCAGGTGTCACCTGACCATATCTTATATTTCTGTGCTCAGGCAACTTGCATGATAAAAACGCTGATATTTTAGCTACTGCTAGTGCTATAAATAATACAGTTCTTAGTCTTGGACCTATGTGTTTTGTGTCTCTATCAGCATTCATGGAATAGTGTAGAGCTAACTTTTTACCTTGCAGGTAAGGTAAATCTCAGAGTCTTCATAGGACTTAGTCATTTTAGATAAAAGTAAAGTCAAGACGTTATTTCTAGTGGAACAGGGATTAGTCCATTCATGACTGAACCTTTTCCAGAATGGATTGGGTGTCCATATGTTTTTCTAGTCAATAGAAAAGAAAAAGATTTTTATTTGTTTTGTTTTATAAGATCATTCCATTTCTCTCTGAAGTATCCGGTATCAATGAGTGGATCTTCCTAGGAGTGAGGTTATCTGGGGCAGTGATACATCCTATACTGCCTTATTACATTAACTTCTCCTGGGCTTTGGTTATATCATCTATAAAATGAGAGACTTAGGTCTCTAAAGGTCATTTCTAGCTACTGTGCTTCCAGGCAATGTAAAAACATTGCTTTAATTTTACTTATTAATAGGTACTTAACATTGTTCTTACTGTGGGACAGATAACTACTATAAATGCTTTTCATATAGCTCACTCAAACTGGGGTGATACTATTGAGGAAAATGAGGCAGAGAGTTTAGACATTTGCTCAAGGTCATCTAGTGAGAAAGTGGTATAGCTGGGTTCAAACCGAGGTAAAATTTATTCTCATCCACTGTGCTGTACCGCTCTCTGCTTGTCATTGAAAAACTTACTCACTCTACTGTGAGAACTCTGAAAGCTACAAGAGAGAAGGAGGTAAGGCAAGTCCCTGCTCTCTGGATCTTCACACTAAGAGAGAATTTAGTACTGTGTGTGTGTCTGTCTTCCGCAGGAGTACTCCATGGTAATCATTTGTATGTGAGAATGACTCATTAGAATGTAAAATCAGCCTGACCAGGCAGTGGTGCAGTTGATACAATGTTGGAGTAGGATGCAGAAGACCCAGGTTTAAAACCCCAAAGTTGCCGGCTTGCACATGAGCTCATCCAGCCTGAGCATAGGGTTGCTAGCTTGAGTTTGGGATCATAGACATGACCCCATGGTCGCTGGCTTGAAGCCCAAGGTTGCTGGCTTAAGCTGAAGAACACTGGCTTGAGTGCCTGACCTGTGGTGGCGCAGTGGATAAAGTGTCGACCTGGAACGCTGAGGTCACTGTTTCGAAACCCTGCACTTGTCTAGTCAAGGTACATATGGGAGTTGATGCTTCTTGCTCCTCCCCCATTTCTCTCTCTCTCCCTCACTCTCACTCTCTCTTCTCTCTAAAATGAATAAATAAAAAAATAAAAAAACACACTGTCTTGAGCAAGGGGTCACTTGCTCTGTTGTAGCTCCCTGATAAAGGCACATATGAGAAAGCAATCAATCAACAACTAAGATGCCACAATGAAGAATTGATGCTTCTCATCTCTTTCCTGTCTGTCCCTATCTGTCCCTCTCTCTGACTCTCTGTCAAAAAGAAAAAGAAAAAGAAAATCATACATCATCAGGTTAAGTAGTTCATTCCAGATTTTTAACTGATTTAAGATTGTTTAAATAAACCTTAACATTCTAATCTAGGGACTATGGAGACGTAACTGGGCAAAGGACCTACTTGATGCCTTAATAAAATTATGTATAGAAATTAAAATAGTTATGCTGAATCATTTTTCTTAGAAGTTTTACACACCCAAATCTCCTTTTCTCTATGTTAATATGAACTTGAAGATACTAATGAGATCTTTTTTCATCTTTGCATCTATATTGAACATAGAACAATATATTTTTTAGTATATTCACTTAAGTGATGAGTGAATGATCAGTTCAATTTTATTGTGTGCAGGATGATTCTCCAGAGAGCTCTATGGATCTGTCAGAGCCCTGGCAGGAAGTGGAGAGTTACTCAGGAGGTTCAGCTGAACAGGCTTTTGTAAAAGAACTGATTGCTGAAGACAACGGAGACAAACAAGGGATGTGGAAGCACTTGCTACTCTCGCGACTCCTAGGTCAAAAGGGGCAACTGTCTGGAATTACACAGCAACTGCATGGAATGCAGTGGGAGCTGCAATTCCTAGAGAAGGGTCAGGGTGACAGCTGTGACTGGCATAGCAGACAGGACAGAGGGACAAGGGGATAAACATTCCAGTGTCTCTGCTGCCTTCTGACTTGGCAGTCCTCTCATTGTATAAACCCAACTAGACAAATGGAAAATAGCCAGCATGCTTGAACTTTATGTGCATGTGTCTTAGTCCATTCAGTCTCCTAAAAAGACTACCACAGACTGCCTGGCTTATAAACAACAAAGTTATTTCTCACAGTTCTGGAAGCTAGGAAGTCCAAGATCAAGGTGCAGATCCAATGTTGGGTGAGAACTTACTTCCTGGTTCATACAAGGCCCTCTTTTCACTATAACCTTAAATGACAGAACGAAGGGTCAGGCAGTTCTCTGGAGTCTCTTTTATAAGGACACTAATCCCATTCATGAGGGCAGAGCCAACTCACCTCCCAAAAGCTCCACCACCTAATACCATTACATTGGTGATTAGGATTTTGACATGAATTTGGGGGGGGGGGGACACAAACATTTATTCTGTAGTAGGATCAAAGCATGCATTGTCATTTAATACAATTTGATTCACCACCAGTGAAAATACTAAAATATTCCTCTATCCATTATGCATATTTTAGGAGAAGACAACATGTTCTAGGTGTTTTCCAGTTGTTTAAGATTAATGTTACTAAGAATTTATATGAAATACCAAATTTAAATTATCAGGTGGTGCTGTGGAGATTAAATCCTGAAAAATCTAAAATAAACATTTAACTGAAGGTTCTGTAGGATTCACAAGAGAAATATTCAGAAAAAGAATTAAATGAAATGGAAGCAACCAAACTACCAGACACAGTTTAATATAATGGTTATTAGGATGCTCAAGGATCTTAAGAGTAAGAATGGATGATCTCAGTGAGAACTCATAGAGATAGTAAGCATTAAAAAGACATTGAAACCGTAAAAGAGAACCAGTCAGAAATGTCAAATATAGTATTTGAAATGAAGACTGCACTTGAAGGAATTAACAGCAAGTTAACTGAAGATTGAATCAGTGACTTGGAGAATAATAGTGTAAGCACAGAAGCAGAACAACAAAAAGAGAGGCTCAAGAAGGCTGAGGAAACTAAGAGATCTCTTCAACAACATCAAGAGAAACAACTGCATCTAAAGGGTTCTTGTCGGAGAAGAGAATGAACAAGGAATAGAGAACTTGTTTGAAGCTATCATAGCTGAAAACTTGACTAAATTGAAAGAAAAAGTCACAAATTTACGGAGTGCAGAGTCCCATTAAAAATGAACCCAAGGAGGCCCACATCAAGACACATCGTAATTAAAATGCCTAAGATTAAGAGACAAAGAATACTAAAAGCTGCAAAAGAAAAATCGATTACCTACGAAGGAGCCCCCATAAGTCTGACATCTGACTTCTCAACACAAACACTTCAGGCCAGAGGGTTTCAAAGAAATATTCCAAGCAATGCAAAACAAGAACATACAACCAAGGCTACTGTATCCAGCAAAGCTATCATTTAAAATTAAAGGGGAAATAAAGAACTTAGATTAAAAAAAAGAAAAAAGGCTAAAGGAGTTCATTACCACCAAACCAGGATTATGTGAAATGTTAAAGGGCCTGCTATAAGAAGAGGAAAGGAGAAAACAAAAAGAGGATTGTAAGCTTAAAGAATGAAATGGCTGTAAATAAGTATGTATTAATAACCTTAAGTGCAAATGGATTAACTGCTCCAAATAAAAGATGGTGATATTTCTGATGAACATAGATGCTCAAATCATCAACAGAATATTAGCAATCTAGATCCAGCAATACATTAAAAAGATCATGCAGCATGATTAAGTGGGATTTATCACAGGGAGACAAGGCTGGTACAGTATTTGCAAACCAAGAAATGGGATTAATCACCTAAACACAATGAAGGCTAAAAATCACATGGTCATATCAATAGATGCAGAAAAAGCACTTGATAAAATCCTGCACCTATTTATGATAAAAACTCACAAAGTGGGAATACAGAGAACATACCTCAACATCATAAAAGCCAAATGTGACACCGACGATCAACATCATACTCAATGGGCAAAATTTAAAGGCAATCAGGAACAAGGCAGTGGTGCCCCTTTCACCACTCCTTTCTTTTTTTAAAAAATTGATGTTAATTTGTTGTGCTTACATAGATTCAAATGTCCCACTGAATATATCCCCCTGCCCCCATGTTCCCTTTGATACCCCCTTTGTTCCCTCCCCCTATCCCTTCACGATTTGCTGTTCTGTTCTCTATAACGCTGTTATGTATATATAATTTCACTAATCTCTTTTCCTTCTCTGAACCTATCCTCTCCTCCCCTTTCCCTTGATTGCTTTCCCTCTGGTCCCTTTGATCCTGCTTCTACCTCTATACTGTTCCTCAGTTCACATTGTTCATTAAATTCCTTATATGAGTGAGGTCAGATGATAATTTTTCTTTCTCTGCCTGGCTTATTTCACTTCGCATAATAGTCTCCAGGTCCATCCATGTTGTCGCAAAGGTAAGATTTCCTTTTTCACAGCCAGGTAGTATTCCATTGTGTATATGTATCACTGCTTTTTTTTTTATTATTCATTTTAGAGAGGAGACACACACACACACACAGAGAGAGAGAGAGAGAGGGGAGGAGCTGGAAGCTCAACTCCCATATGTGCCTTGACCAGACCGGTGCAGGGTTTTGAACTGGCGACCTCAGTGTTCCCAGGTCGACGCTTTATCCACTGCGCCACCACAGGTCAGGCCTGTATCACTGCTTTTTAATCCACTCATCCACTGATGGATACTTGGGCTGTATCCAGATCTTGGCTGTTATAAACAATGCTGCCATAAACATGGGGGTGCATTTCTTCTTTTACATCATTAATTTGGTATTCTTAGGATATATTCCTAAAAGTGGGATAGCTGGGTCAAAAGGCAGTTCCATTTTTAATTTTTTGAGGAATCTCCATACTGTTTTCCACAGTGGCTGCACCAGTCTGCATTCCCACCAGCAGTGCAGGAGGGGTTCCCTTTTCTCCACATCCTTGCCAGCACTTGTTCTGTGTTGTTTTGTTAATGAGCGCCATTCTGACTGGTGTGAGGTGATATCTCATTGTGGTTTTAATTTGCATTTCTCTAATGATTAGTGATGTTGAGCATTTTTTCATCTGCCTCTTGGCCATCTGTATGTCCTCTTTGGAGAAATGTCTATACAGTTATTCTTCCCATTTTTTGATTGGGTTGTTTACTTTCCTGCTGTTGAGTTTTAGAAGTTATTTATAAATTTTGGTTATTAACCACTTATTAGACTTATTGTCAAATATGTTCTCCCATTGTGTGGTTTGTCTTTTTATTTTGTTCAGATTGTCTTTAGCTGTCCAAAAGCATTTTAGCTTGCAATAGTCCCATTTGTTCATCCTGTCCTTTATTTCACTTGCCCGGGGAGATAAATCGGCAAATATATTGCTGTGACAGATGTCGGAGAGCTTACGGCCTATGTTTTCTTCTAAGATGGTTATGGTTTCACAACTTACATTTAAATCTTTTATCTATTTTGAGTTTATTTTTGTGAATGGTGTAAGTTGGTGGTCTAGTTTCATTTTCTGGTAAGTACCTGTCCAATTTTCCCAACACCATTTTTTAAAGAGACTGTCTTTATTCCATTGTATGCTTTTACCTCCTTTGTCAAATATCAATTGTCCATATAGGTGTGGGATTATTTCTGAGTTCTGTTCTGTTTGATTGATCTGTATGCTTCTTCTTATGCCTATACCAACCTAATTTGAGCACAGTGGTCTTGTAGTATACCTAGATACAAGGAAGTGTGATACCACCCACTTTATTTTTTAAGATTGCTGAGGCTATTCTTGTTCTTTTTTGGTTCCATATAAGTTTTTGGAATATATGTTCTATATCTTTGAAGTATACCATTGGTATTTTAATTCCGTTGAATTTATAGATTGCTTTGGGTAATGTAGACATTTTAATGATTTTTCTATACATGAAAATGGTATATGCTTCCACTTGTTTGAATCTTCCTTGATTTCTTTTATCAATGTTTTATAATTTTCTGAGTACAAGTCTTTAACCTTCTTGGTTAAATTTACTCATATATACTTTACTTTTTTGTTGCAATAGTGAAGGGGATAGTTTTCTTAATTTCTCTTTCAGACAGTTCATTGTTGGTATATAAAAATGCCACTCACTTCTGAACATTAATTTTATATCCTGCCACCTTGCCTAATTCATTTATCAGGTCCAGTAGTTTTTTGACTGAGTCTGTAGGGTTTCTATGTACAATGTCATGTTGTCAGCAGATAATGACAGTATTACTTCTTCTTTTCCAATTTGGATGCCTTTTATTTCTACTACTTGTCTGATTTCTGTGGCTAGGACTTCTAGAACTATGTTGAAAAAGAGTGGTGAAAGGGGGCACCCCTGCCTTGTTCATTATCCTAAGGGATTGCTTTAAATTTTTGCCCATTGAGTATGATGTTGGCCATGGGTTTGTTCTAGATGACCTTTATCATGATGAGGTATGTTCCCTGTGTTCTCACTTTGCTGAGGGTTTTGATCATAAATGGGTGCTGGATTTTTTTTTATTATAACAATTATTGAATTCTTTTCTTAAATTAACTTTAATGGGGTGACACCAATAAATCAGGGTACATATGTACAATGAAAACATCTCCAGATTATCTTATCATTCAATTGTGTTGCATATCCATCACCCAAAGTCAACTTGTCCTCTGTCACCTTCTATCTGGTTTTCCTTGTGCCCCTACCCTTCTCCCTATCCCACCCTCCTTTCCCTCCCCCCACCCCATAACCACCACTCTCTTGTCCATGTCTCTTAGTCTCACTTTTATGTCCCACCTATGTATGAATTCATGCTGTTCTCAGTTTTTTTTTCTGATTTACTTATTTCACTTCGTATAATGTTATCAAGGTACCACCATTTTGTTGTAAATGATCCGATGTCATCATTTCTTACGGCCGAGTAGTATTCCATAGTATATATATACAAAGCTTTTTAATCCACTCGTCTTCTGATGGACACTTGGGCTGTTTCCAGATCTTCGCTATTGTGAACAATGCTGCCACAAACATGGGGGCACATTTCTTCTTTTCAAACAGTGTTATGGTGTTCTTAGGGTATATTCCTAAAAGTGGGGTAGCCGGGTCAAAAGGCAGTTCGATTTTTAATTTTTTGAGGAATCTCCATACTGTTTTCCACAGTGGCTGCACCAGTCTGCATTCCCACCAGCAGTGCAGGAGGGTTCCCTTTTCTCCATATCCTCGCCAGCACTTGTTCTGTGTTGTTTTGCTGATGAGCGCCATTCTGACTGGTGTGAGGTGATATCTCATTGTGGTTTCAATTTGCATTTATCTAATAATTAGTGATGTTGAGCATTTTTTCATATGTCTTTTGGCCATCTGTATGTCTTCTTTGGAGAAATTTCTATTCATTTCTTTTGCCCATTTTTTTTTCTTTTGCCCATTTTTTTATTGGATTGTTTGTCTTCCTGGTGTTGAGTTTTATAAGTTCTTTATAAATTTTGGTTATTAACCCCTTATCCGACATACTGTCAAATATGTTCTCCCATTGTGTGGTTTGTCTTTTTATTCTGTTCTTATTGTCTTTAGCTGTACAAAAACTTTTTAGTTTGATATAGTCCCATTTGTTTATCTTGCCTTTTATTTCATTTGCCCGTGGAGATAAATCAGCAAATATATTGCTGCTACAGATGTCGGAAAGCTTGCTGCCTATGTTTTCTTCTAAGATGCTTATAGTTTCATGGCTTATGTTTAAGTCTTTTATCCATTTTGAATTTCTTTTTGTGAATGGTGTAAGTTGATGGTCTAGTTTCATTTTTTTGCAGGTAGATGTCCAATTTTCCCAACACCATTTGTTAAAGAGGCTGTCTTTACTCCATTGTATGTTCTTTCTTCCTTTGTCAAATATCAGTTGTCCATAAAATGGCGGGTTCATTTCTGGGTTCTCTGTTCTGTTCCATTGATCAATGTGTCTGTTCTTATGCCAGTACCAAGCTGTCTTGAGTATAATGGCCTTGTAGTAGACCTTGATATCCGGAAGAGTGATACCTCCTGCTTTATTTTTTCTTTTTAAGATTGCTGAGGCTATTCGTGTTCTTTTTTGGTTCCATATAAATTTTTGGAATATGTTTTCTATATCTTTGAAGTATGTCATTGGTATTTTAATTGGTATTGCATTGAATTTCTAAATTGCTTTGGGTAATATAGACATTTTAATGATGTTTATTCTTCCTAGCCATGAGCACGGTATATGCTCCCACTTGTTTGTATCTTCCTTGATTTCCTTTATCAATGTTTTATAATTTTCTGAGTACAAGTCCTTAACCTCCTTGGTTAAATTTACTCCTAGGTATCTTATTTTTTTGGCTGCAATAGTGAAGGGGATTGTTTCTTTAAGTTCTTTTGCTGACAGTTCATTGTTTGTACACAGAAATGCCTCTGATTTCTGAGTATTAATTTTATATCCTGCCACCTTGCTGAATTCATTTATAAGGTCCAGTAGTTTTCTGACTGAGACTTTAGGGTTTTCAATATACAATATCATATCATCTGCAAATAGTGACAGTTTTACTTCTTCTTTTCCAATTTGGATGCCTTTTATTTCTTCTTGTTGTCTGATTGCTATAGCTAGGACTTCCAGAACTATGTTGAATAAGAGTGGTGAAAGTGGGCAACCCTGCCTGGTTCCTGATCTTAAGGAGATTGCTTTTAATTTTTGTCCATTTAGTATGATGTTTGCTGTGGGTTTGTCGTAGATGGCCTTTATCATGTTAAGGAATGTTCCTTGTATTCCCACTTTACTGAGAATTTTGAGCATGAATGGGTGCTGGATTTTATCAAATGCCTTTTCTGCATCTATTGAAATTATCATGTGATTTTTGTTCTTCCTTTTGTTTATGTGATGAATCACATTGATTGATTTGCAAATATTAAACCAGCCTTGCCTCTCCAGAATAAATCCCACTTGATCATGGTGTATGATTTTTTTCATATATTGCTGGATTCGGTTGGCTACTATTTTGTTGAGAATTTTAGCGTCTAAATTCATCAGGTATATAGGCCTATAAATTTCTTTCTTTGTGCTGTCTATGCCTGGTTTTGGGATCAGAATTATGCTCGCCTCATAAAAGGACTTTGGAAGTCTTCCTTCCTCTTGAATTTTTTGAAATAGCTTGAGTAGGAGAGGAGTTAGTTCTTCTTTGAATTTTTGATAGAATTCACTTGTGAAGCCATCAGGCCCAGTACTTTTCTTTTTTGGGAGTTTTTTGATAACTGTTTTGATCTCATTTGTTGTAATTGGTCTGTTTAGATGTTTGGATTCTTTCAGATTGATTTTTGGAAGTTTATATGATTCAAGAAATTTGTTCATTTCATCTAGATTGTCTAATTTTTTGGCATAGAGTTCTTCATAGTATTTTCTTAAAATGCTTTGTATTTCTGTTGTATCAGTTGTTATTTCTCCACTGTCCTTTTTACTTTTATTTATTTGAAACCTCTCTCTTTTTTTCTTGGTGAGTCTAGTTAAAGGTTCATCAATCTTCTTTACCTTTTCAAAGAACCAGCTTCTGGTTTCATTGATCCTCTGTATTGTTTCCTTAGCCTCTATGTCATTTATTTCTGCTCTGATCTTTATTATTTTCTTCCTTCTACTTGTCTTGGGTTTTATTTGTTGTTGTTTTTCTAGTTCTTTTAGCTGCGGGTCAGGTTGCTTATTTGAGCTTTTTCTAGCTTCCTATGATATGCCTGTAGTGCAATGAACTTCCTCTCAGTACTGCTTTTGCTGTGTCCCATAAATTTTGTGTTGATGTATGCTCATTATCATTTGTTTCTATAAACTTTTTTATTTCTTCTTTGATCTCATTGTTAATCCATTCATTATTTAATATCATGCTATTTAGTTTCCAAGTGTTTGAGTATTTTTCAGTTTTTCTTTTGTGGTTAATTTCTGGTTTCATGCCATTGTGATCAGAGAAAAAGCAAGATATGACTTCAATATTCTTAAATTTATTGAGACCATTTTTGTGTCCTAACATGTGGTCTATCCTAGAAAACGTACCATGAGCGCTTGAGAAAAATGTATATTCTACTGCTTTAGGGTGAAAAGTTCTGAAGATATCTATTAAATCAAGTTGATCTAGTGTCTCCTTTAAGTCTGCTGTTTCTTTGTTAATTTTCTTTCTTGAGGATCTATCCAGTGTTGTTAGTGGGGTATTGGAATCCCCTACTATGATAGTATTGCTGTTAATCTCGCTGTTTATGTCCATCAAAGTTTGCTTTATGTATGTCGGGGCTCCTATATTTGGTGCGTAGATATTTATAATAGTTATATCTTCCTGTTGAATTGTTCCTTTTATCATTATGTAGTGTCCTTCTTTATCTCTCACTATAGCCTTTGTTTTAAAGTCCATTTTGTCAGCTATAAGTACTGTTACCCCGGCTTTTTTTTCATTTCCACTTGCCTTTGCTGGTATTGCTAGTTCCAGGGGAAATATTCATTTTCGATTAGGGAAATGACTTAGCTTAGGTGTCAGGATGGCTGTCCCTCAGAGTGTCCTCGTGCCTTCCGTCCACTCTCTGTTCCCGCTGCTCTGTTCTTCTCCTCTGTCCCCGTTTCCCGGAGCCCCGGCTGCGTGGTTGTGAGAGAGGGTTTCTGCGCTGTCCCTTTGAAAAGATTCTTGGGTCTGAGAAAACTGTCTCTTTTTCACAAACAGTATCCTCACTTGCTTCACAGCTCAATACTGTCCAAACGCCTCTTCTAGGCTCTTGGACTGCAGTCTGGGGCTTGGTTCCTGGGACCCAGGTCCCTCCCTCTCCGCCAAACTCTCCTCCCACCACGCGGGTCTCTCCGGGCTGCCGTTTGCTCCGGGGAGCTGGGCAGCCCTGTTCGCGTTTTCGCTATTTCTACCAGTCTCAATGTGGCTTCTGCAGTGTTCCTTGGTTGAAGAGTCCACTTAGTTTAGTTCAAAGTTGGTTTATCCAGATGATGGTTCTTAAAATTGAGTTATAATCCACTTTGGTTCTGGGAGTTGGAAGTTGGTACGTCCGCCTACTACAGCCTTTGTTTTAAAGTCCATTTTGTCAGATATAAGTACTGCTACCCCTGCTTTTTTTTCATTTCCATTTGCATGAAATATTTTTTTCCATCCTTTTACCTTCAGTCTATGTGCATCTTTTGTTTTAAGGTGTGTCCTTTGTAGACAGCTTATCTATGGGTCCTGTTTCTTTATCCACGCAGCTACCCTATGTCTTTTGATTGGATCATTTAATCCATTTACATTTAAGGTTATTATTGATATGTGGTTGTTTATTGCCATTTTGTTCTTTAAAGCTGTATTATTATTATTATTATTTTGCTATATTCTTTCCTCCCTTTCAACTGTTCACAACAGGCCCCTTAGTATCTCTAGCAGAATTGGTTTGGTTTTAATGAATTCCTTAAGGTTTTCTTTGTCTGGAAAACTCTTTATTTCTCCTTCAATTTTAAACGTTAGCCTTGCTGGATAGAGTAGTCTTGGTTGTAGGTTCTTGTTCTGCATTACTTTGATTATATCTTGCCATTCCCTTCTGGCCTCAAGTGTTTCTGCTGAGAAGTCCGATGTCATCCTTATGGGGGCTCCTTTGTAGGTGATAGCCTTTTTTTTTCTAGCAGCTTTTAAGATTTTTTCTTTATCTGTTTGCTTTGGTGTTTTAACTATGATGTGTCTTAGTGTAGATTATTTTGGGTTTCTCTTTAATGGAGTTCTGTGTGCTTCTTGAATGTGTGGAATGTTTCACAGCCTTAATTTAGGGAAGTTTTCTGCTATGATTTGATTGAACGCAGTTTCCATTTCCTGTCCTCTTTCCTCTTCTTCAGGCACCCCTATGATGCGAATGTTGTTTGTCTTCATGTTGTCACAGAGCACCCTTAGATTCCTCACATTTTTTGAGTCTCTTTTCCTTTTTCTTCTCTGCTTCTATAACTTTGTTTATTGTGTCCTCTAACTTACTGATTCGATCCCCAGCGTGATTCATCCTGCTTTTAATTCCTTCCACTGTGGTCTTCAGTTCTGATACTGTATTTGTCATTTCTTTCTGATTCTTCTTATTTCTATTGCGTTTTTAATACTTGTTATCTCTTTATTTAGGTGCTCTTAGTGACTATCCATTGTTGCTCTAATTTTTGAACATCCTATCATTATTCTAAATTCTGCTTCTGGTAGTTTCGTTATATCTGGTTCATTCAGGTCCTTCTCTGGGGATTTCTCTTGATTCATTTGGTTTGCATTTCTCTGCCTGCCCATTTTATCTGTGTATAAGCAAGTTGTGGCCCCTGTAGTCTGGTAGGTGTTGCTTTTGTGTTCTCTAGGTGTGGTCTTTCTGCAGGCCTGCCACCCCCTCTGCCGCTGCCTAGGGCAGTTGGGTATGGGCATTGCCAGCGCCAGCTCACTGCAGCTGTTGCTGTGATTTCCGCCTCTCCTACGCCGTTAGGGGCTGTCACTGAATCCACTAGCCTCAGCACCAAGGCAGAGGTGAGCACCTTTGCTCAGCTGCGGACCCAGCCTGTTTCCGGAAGGCTTTCGCCCAGCCCCCGCAGTCAGGGCCTCCTTGCCATAGTTTCACGGGTTGGGCGGGGCTTTTGATGTGCTCTCAGCTGTGAGCCTTTGCCCATCTAGAATTTAGCCCCGCCCTCGAGGCCAGGGCCCTCCTGCACAGGGTCGCAAACCGCGGTTTATTGCGCCCGGCATGTTTGCTGGCGTTAGCTCAGCTGCTAGTTTTCGATTGTTCCCGACTCTATTCCGCCCCTACGTTCGGAGCCAGCTCGCGCCCGTAGGATTGCAAACCACGGTTTCTCCGGCCGGGTTGTGCTAGTAGTGTGAGCTCAGCCGCGAACTTCCGCTGGTCTCGGGGTCTCCCTTGCCCCCGCGTTAGAAGCCCGCTTGCGCACACAGGATGGCACACCGCGGTTTTTCTGACCTGGCAGGGTTGGCAGCGTGAGCTCAGTCGCGAGCCCCTCGTCCGTCCCTGGTCTTAGCCTCATCCACGCGGTCAGGCCCGGCTTCCGCAGTGTCGCAGAGCAGATCTCTGCCCGTTTTTTTCCCAGCAGGTGGGATTACAGGCAGGCCCGCAGCTGCCGGACCGCTTTCGCGCGTCCCCTCGCCCCTGCTGGGCTAGACCGAGCTCACACCGGTTATGCCTCCGCCCACGCCGACAGGACTGCGTTTCAGCATCCTGCCGCCACCATACCATTCAGCAACTCTCAGCAGAGTAGGAAGTGCCCTAAGTCTCCACACTGTAGGCCTGGGAGCTCCCTCCCTCTAAGCAGCTCTGCTCTAATTGACACGGGAGAGCTTGTTTGGCTACTGTCCTGTCTCTCTTTGCTGGTATTGCTAGTTCCAGGGGAAATATTCATTTTCGATTAGGGAAATGACTTAGCCCAGGGGTCAGGGTGGCTGTCCCTCAGAGTGTCCCCGTGCCTTCAGTCCACTCTCTGTTTCCGCTGCTCTGTTCCTCTTCTTTGTCCCAGTTCCCCAGAGTCCCGGGTGCGTGGTTGTGAGAGAGGTTTTCTGTGCTGTCCCTTTAAAAAAATTCTTGGGTCTGAGAAAACTATCTCTTTTTCACAAAGAGTATCCTCACTTGCTTCACAGCTCAATACTGTTCAAACGCCTCTTCTTGGCTCTTGGACTGCAGTCTGGGGCTTGGTTCCTGGGACCCAGGTCCCTCCCTCTCCACCAAACTCTCCTCCCGCCATGCGGGTCTCTCCGGGCTGCTGTTTGCTCCGGGGAGCTGGGCAGCCCTCTTGCATTTTCGCTATTCCTACCAGTCTCAATGTGGCTTCTGCAGTGTTCCTTGGTTTAAGACTCCACTTAGTTTAGTTCAAAGTTGGTTTATCCAGATGATGGTTCTTAAAATTGAGTTATAATCCACTTTGGTTCTGGGAGTTGGAAGTTGGTACGTCCGCCTACTCCATCGCCATCTTCCGTCGTACTGGGTACTGGATTTTATCAAATGCTTTTTCTGCCTCTATTGATATTATCATGTGATTTTTTTCCTTTTGTTTATGTGATGAATCACATTGATTGTTTTGCAAATATTGAACCAGCCTTGCCTCCCCAGAATAAATCCCACTTGATTATGATGTATGATTTTTTTTCATGTGCTGCTGGATCGGGGTTGCTAATAATTTGTTGAGAATTTTAGCACCTAACTTCATCAGGGATATTGGCCTATTGTTTTCCTTCTTTGTAGTGTCTTTGTCTGGTTTTGGAATGAGAATTATGCTCATCTCATAAATGGAGCTTGGAAGTCTTCCCTCCTATTGAATTTTTGAAATAGCTTGAGAAGGGTAGGAGTTAGTTCTCTGGATATTGGGTATAATTCACCAGTGAAGCCTATTGGGCCAGGACTTTTGTTTGTTGGGAGTTTTTTGATAACTGTTTCAATCTTATTTAAAGTAATTGGTCTATTTAGGTTTTCTGATTCTTCTAGATTGATTTTTGAAAGATTATGTTTTGAGAAATTTGTTCATTTCACCTAGATTGTATAATTCTTTGGCATACAGATTTTCATGGTATTTTCTTACAATGTTTTGTATTTCTACTGTTTCAGTTGTTAGTTCTCCACTCTCATTTCTAATTTTATTTATTTGAGTCCTCTTTTTTTGTTGGTGAGTCTGGTTAAAGGTTTATCAATCTTGTTTACCTTTTCAAAGAACCAGTTCTTGATATCATTGATCTTCTGTATTGTTTTTTAGCCTGTATGCCATTTTATTTCCTCTCTGATCTTTACTCTTTCTTTCGTTCCTCTTCCTCTGGGCTTTGTTTTTTTTTCTTTCTTTCTATTTCTTTTAGGTGTAAGTTTAGGTTGTTTATATGGGGTTTTTCTTGCTTCTAAGGTATGCCTTTAATGCTATGAACTTTCCTCTCAAGACTGCTTTTGCTGTGTCCCATAAATTTGAGTTGTATGTTCATTTTCATTTGCTTCAAGGAAATTTTTGATTTCTTCTTTGATCTCAATGTTAACCCATTCATTATTTAATAACATGCTGTCTAGTCTCCAAGTGTTTGAATGTTTTTCAGTTTTTCTATTGTAGTTGATTTCTAGTTTCATGCCATTGTGATCAGAGAAGATGCTCGATATGATTTCAGTCTTCTTAAATGTATTGAGACTCGTTTTGTGTCCTAGCATGTGGTCTATCCTAGAGAAGGTACCATGAGCACTTGAAAAGAATGTATATTCTGCTGCTTTAGGGTGACAGTTTCTGAAGATGTTTATTAAATCCAGTTGATCTAGTGTGTCCTTTAAGGCTGCTCTTTGTTAATTTTTTTTCTTGAAGATTTATATATATATATATTATTAATTTTAATGGGGTGACACCAATAAGTCAGGGTATACATATGTACAACAAAAACCTCCCCAGGTTATCTTATCATTCAATTATGTTGCATACCCATCACCCAAAGTCAAATTGTCCTCTGTCACCTTCTATCTGGTTTTCCCTGTGCCCCTCCCCTCCTCCTTATCCCACCCTTTCCTCTCTCTGCACCCCTCTTTCTTAAAGATTTATTCATTGATGTTTGTGGGGTATTAAAATCTTTTATTATAGTATTGCTGTTGATCTCACTCTTTATGTCCATCAAAATCTGCTTTATAAATTTAGATGCTCCTGTATTAGGTGCATAGATATTTATAATGGTTTTATCTTCCTGTTGGATTGCTCCCTTTATCATTATGTAGTGACCTTCTTTGTTCCTTAGTATAGCCTTTGTTTTAAAGTCTGTTTTGTCAGATATAAGTATTGCTACCCCAGCTTTTTTTTTCCATTTTCATTTGCATGAAATATCTTTCCCATCCCTTCACTTTCAGTCTGTGTGTCTCTTTTGTTTTAAGGTGGGTCTCTTTTAGACAGCATATGTACAGGTGCTGTTTTCTTATTCATGTTTTTTGAGTAGAGCATTTAATCCATTTACATTTAAGGTTATTGTTGATATGTAGTTGTTTATTGTCATTTTATTCTTTAAATCTGCATTCTTCTTTTTCTAGCTTTTCCCCCCCTTTGTTATGTTTATAACAGGCCCCTTAACGTTTCTTGCAACATTGGTTTGATTGTAGTGAATTCCTTGTGTTTTTTGTTTGTTTGGGAAGCTTTTTATTTCATCTTCAATTTTAAATGATAGCCTTGCTGGATAAAGACGCCTTAGTTGTAGGATCTTGTTTTGCATTATGTTGAATATTTTTTGCCATTCCTTTCTGGTCTCTACTGTTTCTGTTGAGAAGTCGGATGTAATCCTTATGGGGGCTCCTCTATAGGTGATTTACTGCTTTTTTCTTGCAGCTTTTAGTATTCTTTCTTTATCCCTTAATTCTGGCATTTTATTTATGATGTGTCTTGGTATGGGCCCCTTTGGGTTCCTCTTTAATGGGACTCTCTGTGCTTCTTGAACTTGTGTGACTTTTTCCTTCATCTATTTAGGGAAGTTTTCAGCTATGATTTCTTGAAACAGGTTATCTATTCCTTGTTTTTTCTCTTCTCCTTCAAAAACCCTAATGATGCGGATGTTGTTTTTTCTTCATGTTGTCACAGAGCTCTCTTAGAGTTTCCTTCAACTTTTTCAGACTCTTTTTGCCACTCTGCTTTTGTTTATCTTGTCCTCTAAATCACTGTTTTAATCCTTTGCTTTATTTAACCTATTTTTAATTTCTTCTAGTGTAGTCTTCATTTCTGGTATTGTATTTGTCATTTCTGACTTGTTCTTTTTTATGATTTCAATGTCCTTTTTGATGCTTGTTATCTCTTTATTTAGGTGCTCATTTTTTCCACCCATTGTTGCTCTAAGATCTTTGAGCATCCTAAGAATCATTATTTTAAACTCTACATCCGGTAATTTGGTTATTTCCATCTCATTCAGTTCTTTTTCTCGAGATTTCTCTTGTTGACTCATTTGGATTGCATTTCTTTGTCTTCCCATTTTGTATGTGTATAGACTCCTTTGGGTGTGTTGTTTGCTTAGCTAGCTGAGTCTGGGGTTGATATTGTCTACCTCCAATTTCAAGATGTGTTGTTTCTAGATTTTGTTTGTTTGGCATCAGCTGTTGTTTGTAATCTCTGTGGGCTAATTGTCTGCTGTCGCTGTTCTTTTTGCTATTTGTGTCGTCATTTTCTTTGTCTTAGCTGGGTCAGGTGTGAGGCGCTCTTCCTTAAGATGTCACTCTAGCAATGGTTCTCAGGTCCTGAACTCATGTTCTCCATATCTGGCCACTGGATGTGCCTGCCCAGGACCTCTCTGGCCAGAATTGGGTGCAGATCAGTGGGGGTCACTGTATATGACTGGCCCTTATTAACCTTTTTTGGAGCTACAGGCGATCCAGATCTTGTGACTGTCTCTGCCAGGCCCAGGTGTTGTTGTAAATATCAGCTACACTCCTAGGCTAGTTTTTATCTACTCTTGGCCTGGGTGAAGTTCGTTTAAAAAGTTCAAGTTCCCCTGAAATCTGCTTACTGCCACCTCTTATTATTGGCTACTTGTTGGGCTCAGTACTGTAATTCAGAGATTCGGTATGGTATTGAATGTGGCTTGCCCCTTAACCTCAGTTGTCATTCTATCCAGATGTTTTTTATTTTATTTTAGCTCTCAGAAGGGTGTGGCCACAGGAGCTCCGTGGGTGTGGCCACTGTGTTCCCTGTGTGTAGTCTGTCCCCTAGCCCGCCACCATCACTGCCGCCACCTTCGTTGTTTGGTGTCGGGTGCTGCTGGCATTGTCCTGCTGCTATGGTTGCCATGGACTTTGCAGCCGCTCTCGGGCTGCCCCCACATTCACCATGGCTTCTGTCATTGCAGGTGGGCTTGCAATAGTGCACTTTGCTGTCATGGCACCAGGCCTCTGCTGCCACAGGCTGGCTTGCTCCCACGCACTACAGCTTCCCTGGCTCCTGTAGGTGCACGTGCCACCACCAGCCTGCCCATCCTCTGGCGAGTACTCAACATCATGTGGGGGGCAGTGTGGCTCAGACCTCAGCATTCCCTACCTGTGTCCCTGATGCGTTCCCTGCTTCTAAGTGCTTCCTTGCTCTGACTGGAACAAGAGAGCCTCCAGTGGGCAGGATAATTTCTTCCCTTTGCTGGTGTTGCTTCTCCCAGGAAGAATGGTCACTATAGACTTGGGGAGTGAGTCAGCCTTGGGGGTTAGGGTGGCTATCCCTCAAAATGTTTCTTTCTGTGCCTCTGAGATTACACTCTCCTCTGGCAACTCCAGTCCCCTCAGTTCTCCCTGCTCCTGGAGCCCCGGATAAGTGGCTCTTAACCAGGTTTTTCTGCACAGTCCCTTTAAGACAGATCCTGATTCTGAGAGTTGTTTCTTTCTAGCAAACAGTATCCTGGCTCTTTTCTTGGCTAAATACTATCTGTATGCTCTTTTAGGCTCTGAGGTTCCCTTCCTGGGGCTGAGGGCCCATAACTCTCCGGGCAACCCACCCCCCGCCACGAGAGTCCCTCCAGGCCACCACTCGCTCCTGGGAGCTGGGCAGCTCTTTCTGTGTCTCCACCTTTCCTACCAGTCTCAGTGTGGTTTCTTTGGTGGTCGTTGTCTATAGAATCCTCTTAGTTTAGTCCAAAGTTGGTTTTACAAGATGATTGTTCTTAAAAAATTAAGTTGTAATCCACTTTGGTTCTGGGAGGTGGGAGCTGGAACATATACCTACTACATCGCCATCTTGCCTCCCCCTCCCTTTCATCACCCTTATTCAACATAGTACTGGAAGTCCTAGCCACAGCAAACAGAAAAGAAGAAATAAAAGGTATCCAAATTGGAAAGAAAAAGTAAAACTATCTTTGTTTGCTGTCAACATTATACTGTACACAGAGAACCCTAAAGTTCCCATTTATGATAAAAACTCAGCAAAGTTAGAATACAGGGAACATTCCTCAACATAGTAAAGGCTATTTATGACAAACCAACAACTAACAATATACTCAATGGGCAAAAACTAAAGGCAATCCTCTTTAGATCAGGAACAAGACAGTGGTGTCCCCTTTTACCATTTTTATTCAACATAGTACAGTGGTACCTTGAGATACAAATTCATTCTGTAACCAAGCTCATAAGTCAGTCAACTCGTATATCAAACTGCCGATACTGAACCCGTGTGCCAAAGTGCCAACTAGCGGTAGCTTCCCAAATCATGACTCATATCTCAGAATTTCGCTCAGATCTTGAACAAAAATACGGACCGAGTCGCAGCTTGTATCTTAAAAATTTTGTATGTTGGTCTGTTTGTATCTAAAGGTACCACTGTACTAGAAGTCCTAGATGCAGGAATCAAAACAAGAAGAAATAAAAGGCATCCAAATTGGAAAGGAAGAAATAAAGCTCATTTGCTGACGACATGCTACTATATATAAAAAATTCTAAAGTCTCCAACAAAAGACTACTAGACCTGATCAATGAATTTTTCAGAGTGGTAGGATATAAAATTAATATTCAGAAATCAGTGGCATTTTATACACCAATAATGAACTGTTTGAAAGAGAAATTATAGGGAAAACATAGTTTACTAGTGCAACAACAACAAAAATAAAGTACCTAGGAATAAATTTAATGAAGGAGGTAACAGACTCGTACTCACAAAATTATAAGACATTGAAAAAAGAAATTGAGGGAGATAGAAAGAAGTGGAAGCATATACCATGTTTATGGATAGAAAAAAGTAACATTAAAATATCCATACTACCCAAAGCAATCTATAGATACAATACAATTCCTATTATAATACCAATGGGATACTTCACAGATCCAGAAAATATATTCCAAAAATTTATATGGATCCAAGAAAAGGACATGAATAATCTAAGCAATCTTCAAATTGCACAAAGTGGAAAATATTACACTTCCTAATATCAAGCTATACTATAAGATCATTGTAATCAAAGCATCCTGATACTGTCATAAGAACAGTCATACAGATGAGTTTAATAAATCAGAAAATCCAGAAATCCACCCTTTTATAGTTAATTAATATTTGACAGAGGAGGCTAGAGTATATAATGTAAAGACAGTTTTTTATTTTGTTTTTTTTTACAGGGACAGAGAAAGAGTCAGAGAGAGGGATAGATAGGGACAGACAGACAGGAACAGAGAGAGTTGAGAAGCATCAATCATTAGTTTTTTTGTTGCCGTCGCAACACCTCAGTTGTTCATTGATTGCTTTCTCACATGTGCCTTGACTGTGGGCCTTCAGCAGACCGAGCAACCCCTTGCTGGAGCCAGCGACCTTGGGTCCAAACTGACGAGCTTTTGCTCAAGCCAAATGGGCCTGTGCTCAAGCTGGCGAGCTTGGGGTCTCAAACCTGGGTCTTCTGCATCCCAGTTCAACGCTCTATCCACTGCGCCACCGCCTGGTAAGGCAAGACAGTTTCTTTTTAAGTGAATGGTGTTGGAAAAATAGGACTGGTACATGACAATATATGAAACTAGACTGCCAACTTACACCATTCACAAAAAATAAACTCAAAATGGATAAAAGACTTAAATGTAAGTTTGAAACCATAGAAATCCTAGAAGAAAACATAGGTAGTAGACTCAGATATCTCATGAAGGAATATTTTTGCCAATATATCTCCTCAGGCAAGTGAATTAAAGGACAAAATAAAAAAATGGGACTATAGCGAACTACCACCTTGCTTTAATTACTTTTTTTATTTTTTCGACAGAGAGAGGGATAGATAGGGACAGACAGAAACGGAGAGAAGTGAGAAGCATCAATCATTAGTTTTTTGTTGTCATTGTGACACCTTAGTTGCTCATTGATTGCTTTCTCACATGTGCCTTGACCGCGGGCCTTCAGCAGACCGAGCCACCCCTTGCTGGATCCAGCGACCTTGGGTCCAAGCTGACGAGCTTTTGCTCAAGCCAGATGGGCCCACGCTCAAGCTGGCAAGCTCGGGGTCTCGAACCTGGGTCTTCCGCATCCCAGTCTGACGCTCTAGCCCCTGTGCCACCGCCTGGTCAGGCTACTTTTACAGGTTTAATTTTTTTCTAAAAAAAGCTCATTTTGTCAGTGTTTAATGTTTTTCTATTCTTTATTTCTTCTCTAATCTTCATTATGTCATTATTTGCTGATGACATGATACTGTATATAGAAAACCCTAAAGTCGCAGTCAAAAAACTACTGGATCTGATAAATGAATTCAGCAAGGTGGCAGGATATAAAACTAATACTCAGAAATCAGTGGCATTTTATGCACCAATAATGAACTATCAGAAAGAGAAATTAAGAGGAAAATCCCATTTGCTATTGCAACAACAACAAAAGTAAAGTACCTAAAGGTAAATTTAATGAAGGAAGCTTATTATTCTTTTTCTAGTTACTTGAGGTAGAAATTTAGGTTGTATCTTTGGGATTTTTTTTAATCTAGTTGTTTATCACTATAAACTCTGCTCTTATACTCTCTTTTTTCTCTGTGTCTCATAAACTTTGGTATGTCTTTTTTGTTTTCATTTGTCTTCATATATTTTTAAATTTCCCTTTTGATTCTTTTATTTGAATTTTACCTTTGTGTAGACTAGTTATTTGAGCACAGAGAATGTGCCTTTTTTGTTGTTGTTGTTGTTGTTCATAAAACTTGACTAAAATGTCTAGGTTGACCATATGCCTCTCCCCTTTTCTCCCAAAATGACTTGGGCATATAGACCCTGAGGTCACTGGCTTGAGCTCAGGCTTGACAGCTTGAGCATAGGGTCATGGCTTTGCCAGCTTGAGTGGGGAATCATCGACATGATCCCAAGGTCACTGGCTTGAGCAAGGGGTCACAGGCTCTGCTTGAGCCCCCTGGTAAAAACACGTAAGAGAAGCAATCAATAGACAACGTGAAGCAACTGCGATTTGAAGTTAACCAAATATGAACAGTACAACGACTGAAATTTCTTTTGAGAGCCAAATTTTTTAAACTTAAACTATATAAGTGCGTACATTCCTTATCGAGGTAGCACCCACACATGGCATTTTGTGGAAGAGCCACACTTAAGGGGCCAAAGAGCCGCATGTGGCTCGTGAGCTGTAGTTTGCTGACCAAGGAACTAGACTGTAAGCCTGTAAAGGCAGAATATCTTGGTCATATTTTTACCCCAGTATTAGCATAGTAGCTAGGACCAAATAGACATAGTATAAGAAGACATATTATTTTTATACCTTTAGAGTCTAAGTTTTAAAAAGAATAATTCAGGTTAAGAGATTACAAACCCACAATATTTTTTAAAATATCTACTTAAAAACTGATTAAAACAAAACTGGCACCACCCAGTGGAGTTAGGGAGTACTGCATTTAGGTTCATCTGAATTCATTCTGTCACTCATTCAGTCAACAAATACTATGGAGATCTTAACTATGTGCCAAGCACTAGTCTAGGTATGAGTATATAACAGAAATCAATGTTGGTAAAATCCCTTCCCTAAAGAAACTTATGTTCTAGTTGGAGGAGCATAGACAATATAATAAATGCTTCAAATGAACTTATTATTAAGTAATAAGAGAAAAAATAAAGCAGGAAGGAAGATAGAAAACTGAAGGGAGGGTGTTGAAATTTTGGATAAGCAGTCTCACTGAGAAAGTGTCAGTAAAGGAAGCCCTAAAGAAAGTGAGGTAGTGGGCTTTTTGGTTATCTGGGGAGCAGAAAAGCAAGATCAGAGGTTGAGGTCAAGAATGTGTGCTTGAATGTGTGCTTAAAGAATATTTAGGAGGACAGTGGGAGTGAGAGTAATAGGACAAAGTTGGAGAGAGAAGTGGTGGGGGAGAGATTGTGTAGGGTCTTGAAAATTCTGATAAAGCCTTGATCTTTAAATGAGATGGAAGCCACTGAGGGTATTTTGACAGAGAAGAGATAATTGACTTATTAAATGTTTGTAAAACAAAATGGGACAAATATACATAGTGTAAAAAAACATAATACTTTTATACCTTTAGAGTCTAAGTTTTAAAAGGATAATTTAAATTAGGAAATTCCAAACGCATACTATCTTTTAAAGCAGTGGTTCTTAACCTTTTTTGAGGTACCGAACCCACCAGTTTCATATGCACATTCACCGAACCCTTCTTTAGTGATAAATAAAATATGATTTGTTTTTCCAAATTCAAGACATAGGTATATGTTTTTCTACTGGTGCACAAAATGAGCCGTGTATGAACATCACCTTGCTCAAAGAACAAAACCAACAAAGTGCATGAACTCACAACAAATTATGTTATTACTTTATTCTGGCCTCCGTGGCAGAGGCTTCTCCGAACCCCTGAGACCGACTCATCGAACCCCTAGGGTTCGATAGAACCCAGGTTAAGAACCACTGTTTTAAAGTATCCACTTAAAAACTGTGATTAAAACAAAACTGGCACCACCCAGTGGAGTTAGGCAGCACTGCATTTAGGTAAACAATTTGGAAACTTATCTCTATTAACTAAAATAACTGGACACCTGACTGGTGGTTTCACAGTGGATTGAGCATTGGCCAGGGACTCTGACGGGCCTCGTTGGTTCAAGATCCTGAGGTCACTGGCTTGAGCACAAGCTTGACAGCTTGAGCATGGGGTCATGGCTGTGCAGCTTGAGTGGGGAATCATCAACATGATCCCAAGGTCATTGGCTTGAGCAAGGGGTCACTGGCTCGGCTTGAGCCCCCTGGTAAAACCATGTAAAAGAAGCAATCAATAGACAATTAACATGAAGTAACTGAGTTGATATTTCCCATCTCTCCTTTCTCCCCTCTCCCTTACCGTCTCTCTCAAAAAACAAAAAAATAGTAACTGGATGGCTGTCATTTCTGTGTGCTTTGTGAGGATATGGGCATGACTACTAATTTCAAGTTATTTTAAGAGAAAAATTGAAGAGCTGAAAACATCAAATTCTTAATGAAGAATTTGTGAAATTTCGGTTCTATTATTTTTGTGAACTTTGGAATGAATGTACACTAATTAATTAGGACTGTATCTACATTTAAATTTAAAATTAAGAATTTATTTCTTGGTTAAATTTGTGACTTTGGAATATTGAAAGACTAACTCAGATTACTGTAATCTCTTGGAAAATAAAATCCGAGAATTGTTGTAAAAAATGAAGTTACTTTCTCTTTCCCTTAATAGTCTATTTATTTTTCATATGATTTTTATTTGAGCTATGTTGATGACAATGCCAAGAAGCAAGATTATAAAATGCTGCTTTTAAAATTCTATTTCTAATTCTTAGCTCTCATTCATTCATATACCATTATACACAATTCGTGTGAGGGCTATGTGGTAGGATGGGAAATCTTAATGCTTCCTTCCTTTTTGCCTCCTTATTTCCCTCCTCCCCTCCTTCCTTCCCTCTCTCCTATCCTTTCTTACTTCCTCCTTTTGTCCTTTCATTCCTTTCATTTTGAGATCTGAGCAATTATAATAGAAAAGCATATCATAAGGGACCAATGTTATTTTTAAAAAGTAGGGACATATTCTACATTTTATTAATTTCAAAAATAAAATCACTAGATTAAATATTGAATATCAAAACAGTTTCAAAAGTGAAAACTTTGCTCTTATAGACTTATTTATTTAATAGCCAGAGAGATTAAATTATATATATTTTTTGTAATATAACTTAGCCTGGACTATGATAACATTAGTTAAAATACAACATTGGTAGAAAGGGCCTATATCAAATGGTGAAGTAATCTCCCTGAATTCACATCAAATGGTTTATTTGGTGACACCTGCTTATGAGAGTCAACAGTGTATTGCGGAAATTGTAAGTAATTAGTAAATTAGGCCCAGGGACATACTTTCACTTCTTCCCCAGCTCTCTGTGAATCCAGCTTGGTCCACAGAGCAGTGTCACTACCACCAGGCCCTGCCACTTTGCACATCATCCCCATATGATCACAGGAAACAAACCACAGATATGTCAGAACATTCCTGGCAGTTTGTACATTTTGTTTCACAAACTCTACACCAAAAACAATCTTGAGATTGCAAGTGATCTTACCAATCATTTAGGAGTTTCAATTTTTGACTTCCTGCCCGCAGGAAGGAAATGACAGTTGGAAGTGTGGAGAACAGGTGTTGCCCTGGACAGCATGATATCTTCTGCGTACTAAAATAAAAACACTGCATCAACACTGCTGAATGGAAGTGAGCTCTAACCGCAAGGCTTGGTCTTTCCGCCACAGACCCAGCTCCAGAAAACCAAATCTGTCGCCTACCAGGAAGTTATTAAACACAGCTTTAAAGAGCACACTAAGGGGCACAATGCTTTGAACCAGTCTTGGATGAATGCAAGGAGAGAGTTTGGGTGGTATGAAAATGTCCTGTTTCCTATCCTTCCAATTACTGGCGGTGTCACTGCATGCCACACTTGTCAGGAGACTTGGAAAGAATCAAAACTGGCATAAACTGAAGGGTAGGTGATTTCAAGCCATCTCTCCTTTCCCTTTGACTTCTCCAAATCTGGGGTCTGGCATTATTTCCTCCCAGTAGCTTAATGTTACCATAATGGCATCTTTCTTTTTTTCTTTGCCAACCTAGCTAATTCCTCTAACCCTGGTGAAGAAGCCTTCTCTGCCTTCCAATCTGTTATTGAAAATGTAAACAAATAACATTTTAGAAAGATTGAAGACTGAAATCATTGAAGGCTGTGCCTTGGACCAAATAGTAGACAGTGCTCTCCAGCCTCCTTTGTTTGGTCCATTATTGACTATGCCTTTTTGAAGGCACATGGATTTGGAAAAGGCTGGTGAAAATATTGTGACTCTGGGTCTTGTAGTCTTTGTGAGTGCCTGCAAAGGGGCAGCGTCTTTTCCTAACGTGCGTGCTGAGATTAATAAATGGCAATCCCCAGGGGCTTTTTTCTTTCCTTTCTTTTCTAGAGTCTCTAAGAAGCCATGGTATGGAAGAAGCAGGCATGGGGTCTGTACTTGGGACCATGCAAGGAAACTGAACCTCATGGGTGAATAGACAGACTGTTGGGACAGGCAGCATATGATTGCTCCTTCTGAGGGGTCAGTGTGAGGAACCACATTCCTTTGGAATGAAAGATGAGTTTGCCACTATCACAGCATAGCACATCGCCCCTGCTGCCCTCCACGTCTCTTAACCCTTCATCTGTGTAGTTCTTCCTTCCACTATGCTGAGACAGGGTGATACAAAGATGAAAGCAGATGTTCTCTGCCTTCAAAGAGTTCTGGCTTTTGTACGGGACTCAGTGCACAAACAACACAGGGAGGGAAGGGTTGCAGTAGAAGTCTGAATGAATACAGAGTATTCCGCAGGTGTTTTGACACAAGAAGGGCATGTTGACTTCTGCTGGCAGGAGGAGAACAAGGGAAGAATGCACACAGGGCTTACACCGAGGGTTGAAGGACAAAGGCTGTATTTTCTCACACTCTCCGGTGGGGTCAAGAGCAGTTAATCAAAACCAACCCCAGATGCCCAGCCAAATACAGGATTTCTTGTCTTTTTTTAGGTTTTATTTATTCATTTTTGTAGAGTGGGGACAGAGGAGAAAGAGAGAGAAAGTAGGAGAGAAGCGCAAGAAGCATAAACTTTGATATGTCCTTTGACTGGGCAAGCCCAGGGTTTTGAATCAGTACCTCAGCGTTCCAGGTCCACCCTTTATCCACTGCGCCAGCACAGGTCAGACAGACTTCTCATCTTTGGCTTGCTTCTAGGCTATTACACACTGCTCCTTAGTACTGCCATTCAGGAGATAATGTGGAAGTGGATTTGGTTTATTTTGCCTCTCCTGAAAGGGAAAACAAGTGAATGGATGAAAGATAAAAAAATAGAGCACAAAATTTTATTAGGCTGGAATTGCTTGGTTTAATTGATTTTTATTAGTCTAAAGTTATTTCCTGTTTTTTTTCCTTGTGAGATATTGCAACTATACAAATATTGAATAAAAGTGAAAAACCCCTCTGCCCCACCTCACCCATTCTAGAGGGCCTGCATGCACTGTTAATGATTTGATGAGTGTCCTGGATTTTTAACATACATTTAAGTATACAGCTATCTTTTAAAACAAAAGTGTTATCCATACTGTTCCACATTGCACCAGCCACTTGTTTCTCTCTCCCAACGCTCTCCCCAGTTCACTACATCATGAACATTCTTAGAACTGTTTTTCAAAGGAAATGTCAAGATATGATATAGAGAAGATGCTGTAGCAATATATAGATATTGTTTGAGTCAGTAGAAAAATACAGGCCAAAATTCTCCTCCTCCAAGAGGCCTTCTCTAATCAACTCTACTTTGAATTTTTTTGTTAGTCCCTTCCTCTGAATCATCCAGTACTTTAAAAATGGTTTCTGTATGACACTTGGCTCCAGCTACTAAGCATATTACCTTTGTCTTTTACTCAAGCCCTTTTGGTTGCAAAGAGCAAAGGCCCGTTTTGTAAGAATGCACGTGGACTAGAAAGTTCAGCTGAGGGGCTGTCTTTCCTGCTATGTATGCAGCTCTCTGGTGATTTGCTCCAGTTGTCTTTCTGTTTGGACTGTCTGCTTTACTCTACCAACTCTTCTGCTCCCTCACCATTTGGTTTCCATTGGTTCATTAGTTCATTCATTCATCTTTTCATTCATTTACTCATTTGTTTATTTATTCACTCAGCAGGTAGTTACTGAGTGTCAATGACATGCTAAGAGTGGTTGTAACTCTAATCCTGACTCTATTAGAACCATGGCCTCCTTTAATTTCACTTGTTAAATTCTCTCCATGTCTTTTAGTTCAGATTCCTAAGGGTGAGAAAGTGGCTGGCCATGGTGATCCCAGGCCATACTTAGATGTCTGGACAGTCTGCAGCCCAGAGCCTGTTCACCCGGATGTGGCTGGAGAAAGAGGATGGAGGAGGAAATATGGGCAGGATAGCCCTTCACAGACCCAACCTGCCCAACTCCCTCCAGGTCTTACCTATGTGTTTGTGTCATCTCCCCAGCCAGAGTAGAAGTCAGTATGGACGGCATGTCTACCATGACCTGCACACAATAAGTGTTCAATGAACAATATTAACACAATCTTCCCTTTACATGGAGTGGGCTCCCTGGACAGAGGGCAAGAATCACATCCCCCTCCCGCTCAGAGACAGCACAGCTTGTTTCCCAGCACACCATGTGCTGCAGGGCAGCCAGTCTCATCACAGGCACCGCTAGCACTCTGGCTGTGGTCTTTGAAGGTGAAGTGGAGAGACATTAGGAACCAGAGGAAAATGATAGGTAAAAAATATAAACTCAGTGTCAGTTTTAAATTCCTATACATAGGAATAAAATGTAAGCATTGAAAATGTAATTATAGACCTGGGCGAGGTTTCTTTTCCCTGGAGCCAGGATATTTTTATTCAACAACTGTCTTCAAATGATCAATCAGGTCACAGTTCCTATTACTACTCAAACTTTTATAAGAAATTGTAATACAACACAGCATTGATGACTCAAGACAGAGAGTTAGGGAGTTAACATATAATTTATATCTAGTATCTTTTAAACTGAAATTTTTTTAGGGATGATATAGAGAATTAAGATCAATTGCAAGATAGTAGAAACATTTGGCCACAGAATCGCGGCTCAGATGGTTTTCTGTCCCATTCTTTCATATTCTTGTCACTGTTCCTCCAAGTCCCTTCTTTCATTTGAGAGGACTTCTGGTAAACTTTGGTGAATTCAAACTTCAAAGTCAAATAAAATAGCTAGATAGCTTGAGAAGCCGGTTGACTAACTGTCCTCTGGCAGGAGGGCAGGAGATGTTAATTCTCGCAGCCATCACCAGAATTCTGGGTCCATCTGGAGAGCCAGACAGTGCAGGGCCCTGTCTGCAAGGGCCTTGGGAGAGAGTAGCCTAGAGAAATATCGGCTTGCTCCAGTCTGACAGCAGGGACAAGGAAGCCTTCTAAAGAGCAAGCTTGCAGACAAGATTGGAGTCATTGTCTGCGGATGCAGGGTTCTCCTCATCACTCCCGCTTCGTTTGATTTAGACCAGGCTCTCATCTCTTGCCTGGCTCTGCTGCTGCTCCCAGCTGGCTTCCTGCCTCCAGATTAATGTCCTTCCTCCACACCTGCACTCACTCTCCTTTCCAGATGATTAAGCGACTCCTCTGTGCAGAAAAAGTTACACACACACACACATACATACACAAACCCCAAATCCTTCATGGGATATTTGCATTCTTTTTTTTTTATTACAGAATATTATTGATTCATAAAGAAAGATAGCAAGAGAGAAACAAAGGGACTACAAAACAGCCAGGAAAAAAAATGTATTAAATGGCATTAGTAAGTCTTTACCAATCAATAATTGCTTTATTTTTAATTTATTTTAATTTACTTAATTTTCCTTTTTATGGAATTTATTGGGGTGACACCGATTAAGAAAGTTATACAGGTTTCAGGTGCACAGTTTCACAACATATCTGTATTGTGTGTTCACAAGTCAAGTCTCTGTTCATCACCATTTATGCCCCTTCTCCCCCCTCCCACCTCCCTCCCCCAGGTGCCAGGGACATTTACATTCTGACACCAGCTGATTTTTGTGATGTCACCTTCCGGTTTCCTGCATGCCACACTGGACTCTGTAACCCGTTCCAGCCTCCTTGTTTCTTTTTACTGCCTGAAACATCACTGACACCCCAACACCTGCCACCATTCCTCCTCGTCCTTATTGTTTTCTCTCCTTTCCACAGCCCAAAGAGGAAGTGCTCTTCTGTGTTACCATAGCATTTAGGTTATAACTGACCACAGTTATTTTTTGTCGCTCACAGATTTGTTTCCTTCTGTGGACTGGGAACATTTTCAGGGCAGGAACCTTCCGTCACTCACTCATCTTCACACCCCAAAACCTAGCACAGTGCTCATCACAGGTGCTAAGGAAGGAAATTCATGAAAGCAATTCCTGTGTTTTAAGTATTTGATATGCTTTCGGGCTAGAAGTAGATAGCTCTTAATTTAGTGTTAATCCAGATAACAAGTTTCTAATATTGCCATGGCAATTTCCTGACCAGCAAATTAAAACTAACCTTAGTCTGTGTTACACAGCAATTAGTACCTAAGAACACATGAACAATTCAAGTACCAGGAAGAAGTCTGGTTAGAAATTTGGAAAAATAAATCCAAACTCTCTTTTCAAGGACATTGAAGAAAAATGAGGGGTCGTTTTCCAAGATGTAGACTCAGGTTTTGGTTATTTCATTTTGCCTTAATTTGCTTGGACATAAAAATAGGGAACTGAATTCCCCTTTAACTGTAAAATAATATTTTCCCAATGATTCTACTTAACACATTTAGCATTACATAAAACTATTTTTGGTTCTCAAATTAGTGATAAAAGCTATATTAAAAGACCTCTTTCTTTTTTCTTTAAGTGAGAGGAGGGGAGATAGTGAGACAGACTTCTGCATGTGCCCCAACTGGGATCCACCCAGCAACCCCCATCTGGGGCCAATGCTTCAATCAACCGAGCTATCCTCAGAACCCGAGGCCGACGCTTGGACCAACAGAGCTATCCTCAATGTCCAGGGCCAACGCTTGAACTAGTTGAGCTGCTGGCTGTGAGAAGGGAAGAGAGAGAGGAAGGGGAGAGGAAGTGGAAGAGAAGCAGATGGTCACTTCTCAGTGCCCTGACCAGGAATCAAACTTGGCATGTCTGCATGCCTGGCCGACATTCTATCCACTGAGCCCACTGGCCAGGGTCAAAAGATGTCTTTTTAACAATGCTTCAAAGCACGTTCTGAAGTCCATTCGACTTCTAATAACGGATGTGCAAACACATTAGGTGATCACTTCCACAACCGCTGTTTCTTTAAGAGATTTCGGTTGTTAAGTTGGAAGATCATTGAACCATGTGAGGGTCAATAAAAGAATAAAAAGTCACTGGTTAGTGATTCGAGTACAAGGAACTTGATCCTAGCTCAGTATCTGTGTGTCCATATGCTGCTCACAGACCGAGGGGGAGCGTCCTCAGCAGCTTGCATTTCCTCAGGATGGCTTCTGGAAGGCTAATTAAACTTGTGGTGTTTGAACTTCTGGAGTTTGCTGCGTTCTCCATCCCCACGCTGGTGACCGCGGAGCAGTTTGCCACTGCCTATCAATGGACAAGGAATAGAGCAGAAAAAACTCATTATTGGCTGATCGTTTCCTGTTCAATTGCCTATGTGGCTTCAGTGAGTCTATTGATTTGGGTTCCTATAAAAGTTCTCTTGTACAAGAAGCGTTGTCTTTCAAAAAATATTAAAGGATGGTAAGTAAGAGAATTCTTTAGCAGGGAATGCCTCAGATGCTTTCAAAGATATTTTCTCATGTATATGTGTACAGATGTTCACATAGCAGAAATGTGCATATTTTTGGAGAAATAACAATCACTGTTTTTATAAGTGTATTCATATTATGGTATCTTCCATATTTTTGTAGGGTCAGTTTTACTGACAATAATAAATTACATGTGTTCATAAGATAGAAGTTAGCATGAGTTCATGATATCCTGAGTAGTAAGTGTGGGACCTAATTTCTTTGTACACAAAACTGCATAAAATTTTCACAGTTAATTTACAGAAATCATAAGCACAGATTATAATACAGAATTTTACTTTTGTATAAAACTAAAAGTAACGTCTATTTTTAAATTTCTCTGTTGCATGTTTTTCAATCTAAGTCACCTTTTGGCCATTAACCAGCTGAGATTTTTAAGTAACTGGGTCCTTTAATTAGATTTAAGAAAATAATACTTTACTATGTTGATAAATTCTGTTGTCCTGGTTGGGGCGGGGGTAATACTTCAATAATAATACAAAACATTTTAAATAAATTAAGACAATATTGATTTAACTGACATTTTAGCTAATGACTCTATCGACCCATGTCTAGAAACACTGTTGAGAGGACGCCGAAAGAGAGAGCTCAGTGTGGCATTAACAACGTGCTCTTTAGATGCCAGTCCTGATGTGACCTGGGGACTCGTACCTGCCAGGGACCTTCAGTTCCTGGGCAGAGCTCCTGGGGGCTTTCAGGAAGTAAAACTCTCGGTTGGCACTGCTTTTGTCAGTAGGGTTTTGGGGTTTTCCAAACTTGACCCAAAGCCTGTAGATCATCTAAGGGGTGGGTTTGGAACTGAGCTGGGCCTTCCACCTCCCTCCTGCCCTTAGGTGTGCTTTGACTGTCTGAGACTCCAGGTGTGGTCAGGGAACTTTCAGGGAATGGTGGAAAGACCAAATGAGCACAGAAGTGAAGCCATGGGCAGCCTAACAAAGGACTCTTTTATCTTTGTTTTTTTAAATGGTAAAGTTTCCCATATCACATATCATCATCATCGTCATCATCAAGCAATAATTGCTTCTTTACTGATCACTAATGTGCTAAGAAATGTATGTATGAATTTCATTTTATCTTATGCCACCACCTACAAGCAGGCATTTTCATTAGTTTATCAGTATTCCTTGCAAGTGAAAACTGGTGATTAGAGAGTTATGCAACTTTCCTGATCAGTGAACTAGTGAGTGGAAGGGCCAGACTTTGAACCTAGGTCCCTTTGATTCCATAATTGATACTCCTAACCACTACCCTAAACTGCCTTTTTGAAGATCCCAGTCTCTTGGGGCAATTGAGAGGAAGAAAGACAGTAGGTTTCATTTCTAGTCCCCAATCACATATATCCTTTGTCCATGTGGTTCAGGCAGTCCCTTTGTGTTAAGATGTCTTGAGCTGTCACAACAATTATATCTTTCAGTAGTTTCTTTTGGGAAATACTCTTGGTCTTTCCTTTCTGTTTGTGGGTGTGTCTGGCCACAAGTGTTCTAAATAGTTTTAGATAGGTAACAGGTTATCTGTAATTTCAGTGACATTTCCTCAAGGCCTCGTGCGCGAACTCTGTCATATTATTATCTCTTCCTGGCATAGGAGAGAAGAAATAGCTACTGAACACTATTCTAGGAGTTTCTCGTATTCTGTGCTATTAAATTTGAACTTTATAACAACCTCATAAGGTATGTGCTAGTATTTTTGTTTTATAGTTAAGAAATCGAAACCCAAAGAAATGATTAACTTTGTCAGGTGATAAAATTAGTAACTTTTGTAAGTGGTGGAACTGGGATTTGTGAGTCTAGATTGTTCTGATTCTGTGCTGTTTCCTCTTCCTCATGCAACTTCTTCTTTAATTCTTTCTGACTTTGAATGCCAAGTGGGTTTCAAGAAAACTTCAACCCTTTTGGTTGTCATTAGGATACATTTCCGCCAAAGATGTATATTTAGATATTCCATATGATTCCAAAGGTGTGAATTTGGGTATTTTATTATAGGTGGTCATATAAAGTATGTCATATATCTTAATTGCTGGCTAAAGAAGATACAAAAATGATTGCTACTATAGAAAGTAGGTATTAAAAGAATGAATTATTTATTGAAGAATAAATAGTTGTTTATGTGAAATTTCATAGACCCTATCCCTAACAATTCACAGATGTATTGTTGATGGGCCTATTTGAGAAACTCCCTATAGGTGCACACTGGCATCATGGATCTATGAGGCTGATTTTAGAAGAGAGTGAGTCATCCAGCCAATAAAGGGTGTGCCTGGGCAATACAGCTGAGAGGTGCAGACCTGAGTTTAAATCCCAGCTTTGATGTTTACTCTGACATCCTGTGTGAGTTATTTAAATTCTTTAAATTTTAGTTTTCTCATGAGTAAAGCAGAGACAACCTAGTTTCTTCACTGAAGTGTTGTTTTAAGAAACTGAGTAAGATTATGCACATGAAGTTCTGAGCATAATCTCTGGCACCTCAGTAAATGTTAATGTTATTACCTCAGGCTGAATTTAGTGTTTCCATTTAAAACATGATCTTGTTTAATCCTTAAAATGACTCGGCAAAGTGGCAAAGTGATGCTAAAGTTGGTTAAATGGAAGAAAATTATATGCTATTTAAGCAATACTCTTCAAGTTTGAAGACTCTCATAGGTTTTATTTTAAATTCTTTGAGAGTAATTGGGGCTAATATAGTGATATCATGAATATCTTCTAAAGTATTTTGCATATGCACTGTGCTTTTATGGTTTTTTTCTTTTACACTTGACCTGCATACCAGTGTTGTGAAGTTGACCGAGTGGATGAAATTCCCACTTTATAAGGGAGGAAACAATGTCAGAGACTGGAAGATGCACACACTGAGTCTACAGTGGGGGCTGAACTTTACTCGGGTGCTCCTTCCTTTACTCTGGTTGAACCCTTCCTTGTTCTTTTAGAGTGCTTGTTCCCTTGTAGGTGTACCTGTCATCATTGATCATAGACTAGGGAGATGGTTTGAGGAATGAAGAAAAGCTATCAGACCAACTTGCATATCCCAAGTAGATAAGAAATCCTTTCCTGCAATAGCAGGCATGTGTGGAACTATTGAGCAAGGCTAGCCAGAAACTGCAGCAGAACTCGGAGGAGAAGGTACCTTGGGACGGATAATCCTGGAGGATTCATAGAGATGCCCACCCTGCCTTGGGACTCAGGCCTAGATTTCAGGAATTGTGTCAAGTCTTTCCGAGTTTAATTACTTTTGACATGATGTGTCAGGGATCCTGGGCAGTGCCAAGTTTGAAAGACTTCAACATTTGGACTACATTTTACCTTGCTGAAGTCCTTAACACATTCAATGAGATTTTGCTGTTGATTTGTTTAAGGTGGTGATAGTAACATTAGTTGTAGTTGTGATAAATTTAGAGTAAATATTTATTGAACAGTTTCTATGTACCAAGAAAAGTTGTAAACACACTGGCTGTGTTCTTTTAATTAATGCTGTAACCTGTCTACAGAAGAACACTTACAGTGCCCATTTTACAAGACATAAAATTGGGGCACAGAGACTAAAAGACCACACAGCCAGAGAGTCTCAGAGCCCCACTGACCCCAGGTGTCGGACTGCAAGCCCCCGACTGTCGATCAGCAGCACACGCGGTGGGGGGGGGGGGAGCACCAATCCATCTGCACACAACCAGGCAGACTGGCTAACCTCAGAGAAATGGCTGGCTCTTTGCAGTGCCTCTGAGACCATCCTTATAAATTACCGTGAACTGAATAAACACGGGTACTTGATAGTTACCCCTCCTCACTCACTGCCACTTCTCTCAGTGGGCCTGTCAGCTTAGTAGTGATAGTTGTGTGATATGTGACTAAAGGCTTCTCTTCCTCGCTCCCACCCCCCCCCCCGCCCCCATACCCAGTAAATCAGCAAGAGCATGTTTACTTTGGCATCTCTTTCTAGCATATGCAATAAGACACCAGATTCCATTAATTATTTTCTTGCATCCCACTTGCGTCAGCTCCTGCTTCTCCATGACTGTTTTCCCCGCCTCAGTTAGGCCCACATTTCCAGAGCCCCCTACACTGTCATCGTTCGCCTAATGTCCATATGTTCCAATCCACTCTCAAATCGTAGTCCAGGCTGTTTTGTTCAAGGAAGCACGAGGAGCGTTATATTAACTAACGCTGTGGTTGGGCACCCTTCATCAATGGTGTCCTTGTCTTTTGCTTCTCTCTGCTCCCTCTTTCCCTTGCACTCCTTATTGACACACTAGTTCTCCTTGGAAAATGTTTTCTGCATGTCATTTCCACCCCTTAAAAATCGACGCTTCCCTTACTTGTGCAATTCAGTGTTGACATTATATCCCAGAATCCTAAAGATGGACAGCACCTCAGAGTTCTGCTATGCTATTTCTCACAGTTCAGAGAGACAGTCTACCTCTGATTTTAAAGGGCATTTACTATATTTTGTCTCTAGTGATAAGCATAGTCTTATTTTCTTATGTGCACATAAAATCTGCCACCATGTGATTTTCTTCCCCATCTTCTGTGTAGACTTTAAGTCCTCTGCCCTCTATTTGCCACTGAATTTGGCCATGCCCAGCAGCGTTACCCATTTTCCCTGGTTATTCCTTTTCATTCTTTTTAAAGCCCTTTAATTGGCTCTCATGATATACACTGCCACTTGGATGGTGACGAATCTAAAAACTGTGTCTTCTTGGGAGACCTCTCTGAACTTGCTGTATGTATATATGTATATTAAAGCTTTTCAAATATCTGAAGACAGCCCACCATCTCTATCTCCACCACATCTCATCACAGTCTGCAAAGTCTTCTCCAGGGTCTGAGGGTCATCAATTATTTGCATCCTACCATTATGATTTCTGGACCTTTTCTCTTTTGGGTATCTCCTTGGGATGCTGGCTGGCTTGTTCATCTCTGGATGTGATCTCATTGATACCCTGATGTCCTAATGATGCAGCTATTGACTTTAGCTTTTGATATGATGTATTGATTTCAATGGCAATGGTGTCACTTGTTTTATAACAGGGTAGGATTGACTAAAACTCCTTGGGAAGCATGCTCTTAATGCAATGTTTCCTCATCTCATGCCTCAGCAACTTCCATAGGCCTATGAATGCCTTAAAGCCAGAATGTGTCTGACACATCTTTCCATCCTTAGAACAGATTGCAGGACATGCATATAACAGCAGTTTAGATGAATAGGTCAGTGGATGAATACTTTTTTAAACCTGAACTATATTTTAACCTAAATTCAATAATATACTCTTATTCTTATTAAATATTATTATGTGGATTTTTTGTCATATTTTTAACCAATTACAATTTTCTGACTCCTGATTGCGTCATTCAGAATGATAGCTGTCCCACTTTATTTTGTGTTCTCTGCAAATAAAATGAGCATATCTTCCTCATCTCCCAGAGTTGCTCATAGATGTATCAGGCAGCACAGTTTCATTGGAAGTCTTCCAGGTGAACAGTGATCCACGCCCATCCAGTTTGTTAGACTAGTTGTGAATTTACCTATCTGAACTTCTAGTTCCCATTTATTTGTCACTAGTTCCTGTTTTAATAAAAATTTACTGAATAGCCACTGACTGCCTAGAATTCAAGACTATCCATTTTCTGACTTCTGTTTACTTTTCCAAACTACCTCCCTACAAAGTTTCAATCCAGGGCTAATGTTGGGAGTTACCTAAATACACATTAGATATTGTCTCCTTCCTCAGGGAGCTTGGAGTCTACTGTGGAGACTACACAGTTACACATGAAAATATTGAAAACTAATGTAAAACAATATACACTAAGTCACTAAATAGTGTACATTGTGCTCAGAGAAGAGAGGCATCAAAACGTCATACTGCCTGACCAGGCAGTGGTGCAGTGGATAGAGCGTCAGACTGGGGCACAGAGAACCCAGGTTTGAAACCCCTAGGTCGCTGGCTTGAGCACCAGCTCATCTGGATTGAGTGCGGGCTCACCAGCTTGAGTGCGGGGTCACTGGCTTGAGCAAGGGGTCACTTGCTATGCTGTAGCCCCCCTGTCAAGGCATATAAGAGAAAGCAATAAATGAACAACTAAGGCACTGCAACGAAGACTTGATGCTTCTCATCTCCCTGCCTGTCTGTCAGTCTCTCTGTCTCTGTCTCTGTCACAAAAACAAAAACAGAAACAAAAAACAACTTTGTGCTGATGGTGAGAGGCAGGTGAAAGATGGAAGACCCTAACGTGCCGCCAATGAACGAGTAAGCGAAGAACCAAACAGCCGAATAAGCGAGACCAGGCTTTATTGGGAGCTTCGGGCGAGTTCACTGACCCTCGGGTATGAGTCTGTGAAGGCGTGCCCGGGGACAGTTTTTGGGTTTTTTATATCTGCAGAGGGGGAGGATGGTAACGGTCGACCGGTTTGGTGAGGCGTGCAGTTCCTGGAATGGCCTTGGGGACAGACAGTTCCGAGAATTTGGGTGTGTGCGGTTTGAGCAAGATTAACAATTATCTGAAAGCTCAGGGCCAGGGAGGGTTTCACAACCCAACCCAGAGGCAACTACCAGACAGCAGGTGCCCTTTTTGATTCACTTTTCTACCCCATCCCACCCTATCAGCCCACCACACAATGCCCTGCACTCGTTCAATAGATGTGTGTGGATTCAGGTGTATTAAGCGAACACTGTGCTTTGGAATAGTCAGAGAATTTTTCACAAGGAAAGTCTGATTTGAACCAAGCTTGGAACAGGAAGACATTCTAGAGGGGTTGAGAGTTTGAGTAGTGAGCTGATTTAGGAATAAGTGTGTCTTCTTTAAGGGATGGGAGAAAACCAACGTGCTGAGAAAGGAGGAATTAGAGAGAAGTTGCTCGGACACATCGCAGACTGGGTAAGAATGTGAATTATGGAGTTAGACAAATTTGAATTAGAACTCATCTTTTATTTAGCTGTGGGATCTTGGGCAAACTTTAAAAAATTTTGTCATTATTTTCTTCGTTTGTAAAATAGAGAGGATGACCCCACTCACAGAGAGTTGCTGTGGGGTTTCAGTAATGTCTGTAAAATGCTTTTTACAGAACTCGGTGTGGCAGAGGGGTTCCCTGGGGTTAGTGTAGAATGGGAGTGCTATTGTTATATGTTGGAGAGTTAAGGCCACACTGTGGAAAGCTTGGAAAGATGCCGCGAACCAGTACAACTCGGAATTGTGCAGGTATTGAGTGGGAATGGCGTGGGATTAGGAAATAAACACAGAGAGAAAAAGAATAGGATCAGGAGGCCTCCTGTAAACTGGTGACCTCCAAGAGCAGCCTGTATTCCCAAAAAGCTTTATTTTTATAGAGCAGAGAGCAAAGCCACTTGCAAAACAAAGAGGTCTCTGATACAAAGTCACATTTCTGAAATATACCAGTAATTCTCCCAAGAGTGCAAAAAACCCCCACCAAACATAACATTTCAACCAGTAACTTCACAAAACAAAGGATGAGAAGAAGAGCATGCAAATTGCCTCTAGCAACTTAAGCAAGCAAGTGAGGTGGGGAATGGGCAGCCAGGAGCCCTGTCAGCTTACTGCCAGTCCCCCACACCTCTGTCCCCCACAAATCTAAACTGCAAGGACTCTGTCAGCTTTCAGCCTGTTTCCCACAGAAGGACAGGAAGAAAACTTTGACTTAATGATTTAGGTAAAAGAGAACTTTTGTGAGTCTCTAAGCAGCGTGGTTTCCCAAGTTATTGTCTGACCTTTCTACTCACCAGGCTTCCTCTGTGAGACATCTCAGGGCCAGAATTCTTGTTACACAAACAGGAATCTCATCATGTCTGAACTCAGGTCTGTTTTCACAGGATTGCTACAGATGCACACAAAACTCAACTGGTAGTGCCCTAAACCAGCCTGTGGTTTCAGACTTGCATTAGTTTCAGAAGAAGTGTCTATGATATTTCTGACATAAATTTTATTATTCATTGGATTTGTTTCCTATGACTGCTGTTAGGGCATACTACAAATTTGGTGGCTTAAAACAACAGAAATGTTTTACCTCCCAGTTCTGGACTCTAGAACTCCGAGATCAAGATGATGGCAGAGTCATTTCCTTCTGAGGGCTGAGGGAGAATCTGCTGAGGCTCTCCCTGGCCTCTGCTGTTTTGCTAGCACTCGTTGGCATTCCTAGGCTTGTAGATGCATCACCCTGACTGATCTCTGCCTTCATCTTTACATGGTGTTTTCCAGTGTTTTTTCACATAATGTTTTTGTTGTGCATATGTTTCTCCAAATTTTCCGGTTTTATAAGTACACCAGTCATGTTGGATCAGGTCCTACCCTAATGACCTCATTTAAGCTTACTACCTCTTTAAAGGCCCCGTTTCCAAATAAGGTTATATATGAGGTACTTGGGGATGGGATTTCCAATATATCCTTTTTTGGGGGGACATAATTCATAACATTCATTAATAAATTATAAACATGCCAACAGTATGTCAGAATTTCTAAGTATAACATATTATTTCTGATTAAATTTAAACAAGAGACTTGGATCGGTGTTTATTAACAATTGTATCTGTTCAATTAGTATTTATTGAATCCCTACTATGTCCCAGATGTTCTTTAACATCATGAAGTTCTTAAATCTGGAAGAGAAACATTTTCATTTTCACTAACCTCTCACTGAAAGCTAGCATTTCTTCTCATTTGAATGTTGGTAACAACCCGCAGTAGTAGTGTTAGCATGACCTATAACTTACATAGATCTATTCATATCCCATGGATCTTTTCATGTCATGATACCAGTTATTTTTAGATTTTTAAGTGAATTCATTGGGGTTACATTTGTTAATAAAATTATTTAGTTTTGAGGTGTACAGTTCTATAATAGATCATCTGTATGTTGTACTATGTGTTCACATAGTACAAAGTCAAGTCTTCTATCACCATTTATCCCCCTTATACTCTCTTCTACTTCTTCCAGCCTCTTTCCCTCTGGTAATTGCTATACTGTTGTCTGTGTCTATAAGTTATTATTATTCTTATTTTGCTTAATCCCTTTACTTTTTCCACCCATTCCCTCAATGCCCCTCTCCTCTGACAGCTGTCAGTTTGTTCTATCTATAAGTCTGTTTTTATTTTGTTTATGAGATTATTTTTTTCATTAGATTCCACATACGAGTAAAAATATATAGTACTTTTCCTTCTCTAGCTGGTGAATTTCACTTAGCATTATAATCTCCAGGTCTATCCATGCTGTCAAAACAGGTAAGATTTTCTTCTTTTCTACAGCCACATAGTATTCTATCATATTGTTGTATTGGAACAGTGAGAAACAAATGTCTTGCCACACACACAATCAATTAGCCAAATTAAGAAATTAAGGAGTCTTTAATGCCTGGGTGTGGACCACATGGAGACCTAAGTCATTCAAATCAGTGTGGTGGGGAACACAGTTTGGGGCTGGCTTTTAAAGGGAAAATTACAAACTGACTGAGGAATGGGGAGGAGAGGAAGCATAGCAGTAAAACAAAGCAACGAAACAAGCTTTCTTACAATGTTTATCTATATGGTTAATTCAGGGAGAAACATTCTGAGAACACCTGCGACTTTGCAAAGCTTACCCAAGGCCACAGTCTGGGAAACCAGCCTCAAGGCCAGGAATAGGGAGTCTGTTCAGAAAAAGTAAGTTCTGCTAAAAGTCTCTTTGTTTTAGAGAAAGTAAATTTTGCCAAAAATTATTCATGTTAAGAGCCTTTTTTCCCCCACACTTCACTATAAATGTAGCACAGCATTTGTATCCACTCATCTCCTGATAGACACTTGGACTGGTTCCAAATATTGGCTATTGTAAAGGTGTGCAATTAACATAGAGATGCATAAATTAGTGTTTCTTCAGCTATATTATAAGAAGTGGTGGGTCATAAGGAAAGTTCTATTTTTAATTTTTTGAGGAAACTTCATGTTGTTTCTACAGTGGTCATACAAATCTGGATTCCTTCCAACAGTTCCAAAAGGTTCCCTTTTCTCCACATCCTAGCCATCTGACAGGTGTCAGGTGATTACTCCTTGTGGTTTTAATTTGTTTCTCTGATAATTAGTGACATTGCACATTTTTTAATATGTCTTTTGTCCATGTGTATATTCTTTTTGGAGAAATGCCTATTAAGGTCCTTTGCCTATTTTTTAAATTGGATTTTTTTTTTGGTGTTGAGTTTTATAAGTTCTTTATAAATTTTGTAAATTAACCGCTTATCTGATGTATCATTAAATATGTTCTCCCACTTGCAGCTGTCTTTTCAGTTTGTTTATGGTTTCTTTTGATGCACAAAAGTTTTTTAGTTTGATACAGTTCCATTTGTTTATTTTTTATCTTTTTCCCTTGCCCAAGGAGACATGTCAGAAAAAAATATTGCTACAAGAAATGTTTGAGATTTTCCTGCCTATGTTTTATTCTAGAATTTTTATGGGTTTAAATCTTAACATTTAAATCTTTAAGCCATTTTGAGTTTATTCTTGTGAATGGTTTAAGAAGGTGATCTAGTTTCATTCTTTTTGCACAAATATGTTCAGTTTTCCAACACCATTTATTGAATAGGCTATCTTTACCCCATTATATGTTTTTACCTCCTTTGTCAACTATTAATTGACCATATAGCTATGGATTTATTTCTGGGCTCTTTATTCTGTTTAGTTGATCTATATGTCTGTTTTTATGCCAGTACTGTGCTCTTTTGATTACTATGACCTTGTGGTATAGTTTGATATCAGGTAGTGTGATTCCTCCTACTCTGTTCTTCATTCTCAAGATTGCTGTAGCTAAAATAAGCCAGTCAGAGAAAGACAAGTACCTTATAATTTCACTCATATGTAGAATCTAATGAACACAGTGAACTAACAAGCAAAATAGAGACAGATTCATGAATAGAGAGCAAGCCAACAGCTTTGGGGGGGAAGGATTGAGAAAAAAAAAAGAAAACAAACCAGAAAGACTCATGGATGTGAACAATAGTGTGGTGATACTTGGGGTGGGGGAAGGAGACTGGAAGAGGGTATAGGGTGAATAAATGATGATGGATGAAGACTTGACTTGGAGGGGGGTAAACACAATATGATATACAGAAATGTGTTGTACAATTGGGCACCTGAAATTTGTATAATTATGTTAACCAGTGTTACTCTTATATATTCAATTTTTAAAAATTTAAAAGAAGATTACTTTGGCTATTTGGGATCTTTTGTAGTTCCAAATTAACTTTTAGAATATTTTCTCTAGTTCTGTAAAATGTACCCTTAGTATCTTGATAAGAATTGTGTTGAATCCATAGATTGCTTTGAGTCGTAGGGATGCTATAATGATGTTAATTCTTTCTATCCATGAGCATAGTATATGCTGCATGTATTTGTTTCTTCTTCAGCTTCTTTCAGTGAACTTCTTCAACTTCTTGTTCTTCAGTGTCTTATAATTTTCTAAATACAGGCTTTTACCTCCTTGGTTAAATTTATTCCTAGGCATTTTATTTTATTTTATGTAGATTTTTTTTTTTGTAAATTGTAGGTATGATGTTTTCTTAGTTTCTCTTTCTGATAGTTTATTGTTGCTGTATAAAAATGTAATTGATTTCTGGTTATTTATTTTGTGTCCTGATACTTTACTGATTATAACTATTGAATGATCAGTTCAATGATCAGTTCTAGTAGTTTTTTGGTAGAATCTTTAACGTTTTTTATATACAAGGTCATGTCATCTGCAAATAATGATAGTCTTACTACTTTCTTCCCAGTGTGTATGCCTTTAATTTCTTTTTCTTGTCTGATTGCTGTGGCTAGGACTTACAATACTATGTTGACTAAGAGTGGTAAAAGGGGACAATCCTGTCTTGTTCCTGATCTTAAGGAAATGCTTATAGTTTTTGCCCATTGAGTATGATGTTGGCTGTTGGTTTGTCATATATGGCCTTTATTTTGTTGAGTTATTTTTCTCTCTTCCCACTTTGCTGGGAGTTTTTATCATAGATGTGTACTGAATTTTATCAAATGCTTTTTATGCATCTATTGATATGATCATGTGATTTTTAACCTTCATTTTTTCATTTTTTTAATGTGGTGTATCACATTTATTAATGTGGATATTGTACCAACCTTGCATTCCCAGAATAAATCCCATTTGATCATGGTGTACGATCTTTTTAATGTACTGCTAGATCCAGTTTGATAATATTTTGTTGAGAATTTTAACATCCATTATCATCAGGAATATTGACCTATATCTATATTTTTTTTCTTTTTAGAGTATCTGGTTTTGGAATTAGGATAATGCTGGCCTTGTAAAATAAGCTTGGGAGTCATCCCTCCACTTGAATTTTTAGGAATAGTCTGAGAAGAATAAGTGTTAGTTCTTTGAATGTTTAAAATAATTCATGAGTGAAGCGATCTGGTATGGGACTTTTATTCGTTGGAAGGTTTTTAATTACTGCTTCAATTTCAATAGTTATAATCAGTCTATTAGAGTCTCTGATTTTTCCTGATTCAGTTTTGGAAGATTGTATGCTTCTAGGAATTTATTCATTTTGTCCAGATTGCCGCATTTGTTGGTGTTCATCATATTTTTTTACAATTCTTTGTATTTTTTTTTTCATGTCAGTTGTTACGTCTCTTTCATTTATGATTTTATTTATTTGGGTCTTTCTTTTTTGTTCTTGATGAGTCTGATTAAAGGTTTGTCAATCTAGTTTATCTTTTTAAAAAGTCATCTCATGGGTTCATCAATCTTTTGTATTTTTTAGATTCTATTTTGTCTACTTCTGCTCTTATCTTTATTACTTCCTCCCTTCTACTTACTTTGGGCTTTGATTGTTGTTCTTTTTCAAGTTTATCTAAGTGTAAAGTTAGCTTGTTTATTTGAGATTTTTCTTGTTTTTGTGATAGGTCTGGTAGTACTATGCCTTTCCCTTATAAGACTGCTTCTGCTGTATCCTATAGGTTTTGGGTTATGTGTTCTTATTTTCATTTATTTCATGGTATCTTTTAATTTCTTCCTTGATCTCATTGTTAACTCATTCATTGTTTAGTAACATGATATTTAGCCTTCATGTCTTTGTGTGCTTTTCAGTTTTTTCTCTTGTGATTTGTTTCTAGTTTCATACCATTATGGTCAGAGAAGATGCTTGATGTGATTTCAGTTTTCTTAAATTTATTGAAATTTCCTTTGGGTTGTAACATGTGGTCTATCTACCCTAGAAACTATTTCATGTGTACTTGAAAAGAATGTATATTCTACTGCTTTGGGGTGAAATGCTCAGGATATATCAATTAAATCCATCTGATTTACTGTATCATTTAAGGCCACTGTTTCTTTGTTGATTTTCTGTCTGGAAGATCTATCCATTGCTGTCAATAGTATGTTAAAATTCCCTACTATGACTGTGTTACTATCAGTCTCTCCTTTTATGTTCTTCAAGATTTTCTTTATATATATAAGTGCTCCTATGTTGAGTGCATAAATGTTTAGAAGGCTATATTCTCTTGTTAGATTGCTCCTTTTATCATTATGTAATGTCCTTCTTTGTCTTTTACTATAGCCTTGTTTTAAAGTTTATTTTCTCTGATATAAGTATCACTACCTCAGCTGTTTTTTATTTCCATTTGCATGAAATATATTTTTTTCATCCCTTTACTTTTAATCTGTGTGTATCTATCATTCAGAAGTAGGTCTCTTGTAGACAGCATATATATGGGTCTTGTTTTCTTATCCATTCAACTACTTCATGTCTCCTGATTGGAACATTTAAGCTATTTATATTTACTTTTAAAAATATTTTCAATTTAATTTATTGGAGTGATATTGGTAAATAAAATTATATAGGTTTCAGGTATACAATTCTATAATACGTCATCTGTATATTATATTGTGTGTTTACACTCCCAGGTCAAGTCTCCTTTCATTACCCTTTACACTCCCTTATCCTCTTTTACCTTCCCCAACCCCTTTTTCTCTTGTAATCGCAATGCGGTTGTCTGTATCTATGAGATTTTGTTTGTTTGTTTTGTGTGTGCGTGTGTCTTTTTGCTTTTTGCTTAAGCCATTTATAGTTAAAGTGATTATTGATAGGTACATATTTATTGCCATTTTATTCTTTGCAACTATGTTACTATTTTCCTTTTTTTAAAAAAATTTTTAAGAAGACCCTTTAACATTTCTTGTAATGCTGGTAATGAACTCCTTTAGCTTTTTCTTGTATGGGCTGAGCTTTATTTTTCCTAATTTCTAAGTGATAACTTTGCTGGATAAAGTAGTTTTGGTTGTATCTCCTTGCTTTTCATTACTTTGAATATTTCATGCTAATCTTCTCTGACCTGAAATATTTCTGGTGAGAAATCAGCTGACAGTCTTATGGAAACTCTCTTGTAAGTAACTAATACTTTCTTTCTCTTGTTGCTTTTAAGATTCTCTCTTTGTCTTTAACCTTTGCCATTTTAATTATTATGTGTCTTGGTGTAGGCCTCTTTGGGTTCATTTTGTTTGGGACTCTCTTTGCTTCTTATACTTGTGTGTCTTTTTTACTTCACCAAGTTATAGAAGTTTTCAGCCTTATTTCTTCAAATAGGTTCTTAATCTCTTTCTCTTTCTCTTGTCCTTCTTTTACCCCTGTGATACAGATATTGTTATACTTCATGTTGTTCCAAAGGTCTCTTAAAGTATCCTCATTAAAAAATATTTTTCTTTTATTGTTGCTCTGATTGGATTTTTTTTCTGCCTTGTCTTCTAAATCACTGATTTGATCCTCTGCTTTCTCCAACCTACTGTTTATTCCTTCTAGTGTATTCTTCATTTCAGATATTATATTTTTTATTTCTGACTGGTTCTTTTTATGGTTTCTATGTCCTTTTTTTATGCTGTTGAAGTTCTCACTAAGTTCTTTGAAGTTCTACTAAGTTCCTTGAGCATCCTTATAAACATTTCTTAGTTCTTTTTCTGGAGATTCTTCTTGTTCTTTCATTAGGGACATATTTCTGTATCTCCATTTTGACTGCTTCTTTGTGTTTGTTTCTGTATATTAGGCAGATCTGTTATATCTCTCAGTCTCAGTAGGGTGGCCTCCTATTGTAATTGCGCCTTGATTGCTATTGGTCTGTTTGTACATGGGTCAACCCTCAGGCTTGCTGACTGTGAGGATTGACCCCAGCTACACAGCTGCTGTGCAGGTGCTGATTACATAAAGCACAATTTGCCTCATCGGGGTCCGGTACCTACTGAGATCTCCCTTTAGATATGCCACTTATAAAGCTCACTGGATTTTGCTCTGATGTTGTCTGAAGCTGGCCACTGGGTGTACCTGTTTTGGAGTCCCTTAAGTAGGACTCTGCTGCAGGTCAGTATCAGACACTGCCTGTGGCTGGCCCTGGGAAACTTGTTTGGAGGTAATAGTGATCCACAGTTGGTGGTTGCCTGTGCTAGACCTTGGTGTTCACAGAAAAGATCAAGCTGTGCATCCAGGTCAGCTTCCACCAGCACAGAGCCTAAGGACTGGTCAATAGCACTACCTGCTGCTGGCCTATGACACTCAGTCACTGAAAGAGCCTCTGGCAGTACTGAGTTGTATGAGGTAGATTCTTAGTGAGTCACCAGGTAAGGATGAGTGTTACTCACCAGATTGATGATTGATAAAGGTTCAAGCTTAGTGCCATTGCTGAGTCTGAGGTTTCTCAGTAAAAGTCCCAGAGTATACTAACTCTAGCTTCCCCTTTACCAGGTGCCTGCGGACCTTTGTGATGGTGCAGGGTCTTAGAAAGAAGTCAGGGTGAGGCCAGCATAGTTAATCATGCCCAAACAGACCAAGATCTGAGCCTTGTGAATGGAAAACTCGGTTCCAGTTGGATGTGTGAGGGAAAAATGGCCTGGTACTAATGCCACACAGCTCAGTCTATCCCAGATTCTGCAGGGAGACCAAGCTCAGCAGAGCAGGGCTTCCAAGAGTCAGGAGGGTGGGGCTAGTTGATCTCCCATGATGGGGAGGTGCCAGTCAGGTTCAGGGAAAGTAGGGGAACGGCCTTCTTGCCCAAAGCCACACAACTCAGTCATTGACATCCCCTATGTCTGCCTAGACCTCTACACCCTAGCCCAGGCAGCTGACACCCTCAGCAGGGTGCAAGTTCTACAGGGTCAGGCAACAGGGAGTCCAAAGGGTGGGGCTATGGCTTTCCCTCAGGCTGATATTGTATGAAGGGGAGTGTTTGTCAGGGAAAGATGGCATCTGTGGTGGGGAAGAGGGACTCAGCACAGGGATCCTGTCAGCTGTCCCTTCAGCTCTCTCCCCAGAGCCACAATCCCCAGTCTCTCCTCACATGACTCTAGTCCACTTAGTCCTCCCTCTGCTAAAGCCAGGGTGAGTGACTGCAAATGAGATTTGGTGCATTGGCCTTTCAAGGGGGCCCAGTGTCTCTATCAGACTTCTATCTCTTACTGACAGACAGAATCCCCACTGATTTTTCACAGACAGATGTTATATGAGCTCCTCTTCCTGGCACTGGTGTTCTGGGCTGGAAAGCCCAGTGTGGGGTTGAGACTCCATACTCCTTAGGGGGAACCTTTGTAGCTGAGACATACCTTCAGAATCTCAGTCACTACCTGTGGGAGGAAGGCCAGCCATTTTTGAGTATCTGCTTTTCCTACCAGTCATGATGTGGCTTCTTCTGTAAATCCTTGGTTATAAGACTTCTGTTAAACAAGTCTTCAGTTGGTTATTAAGGTTTATTGTTCTATATTTTAGTAGTAATTCCAGTTTTATTCTGGGAGGTGGTGTGTGTAGGTCCTACTCACTTTGCCACCATCTTGGATCCCCTACAACTGTTGCAGATATTTCAGGATATGTTTTATGATTTTTACCACTTTGAAATTATGACTGATTATAGATTCTACTGGTGATTACAGTTTTTACTTTAAAGAAAATAAGACATTGTGTTCATAGATATGTATGTTTATTAATATATCAAACAATTTTAAGGTTTTGAATTACTTTTTCAACAGAATTTTTTTGTTTTGTAAGTATGTATTTTATTTTATGCATTTAAAAATTCTATTCTGAGAAGACTGCATAGTACTTACCAGAGTTCCAGAAGTGTTATTCCACAAAAAGGTTGAAAGATATTGTTTTAGATGGTGAAGAATAGTAGTGAACAATTATATAAGGTTTATGTTCCCTGGGTTATGAGCAAAAAGGAACATGACAAACAATAAGCAAGTAAAGAAATAATGAGCAGAATTTCAGGTAGTCATGTGTATTTATATGTATAGTTTTCTTTCCTTCTTTCCTTCCTTCCTTTCTTCCTTTTTTCCTTCCTTCCTTCCTTCCTTCCTTCCTTCCTTCCTTCCTTCCTTCCTTCCCTCCTTCCTTCCTTCTTTTCTTCTTTCTTTCTTTCTTTCACTTTTTTATTTTTAAGACAACAAGAAGCCAGACATGGAAGATCCAAGAGTGGAGAACTGTTAGCAATAGGAACAGACAGCATATGACTTGGAGGTGGGGGTCACATTGGTGTGATTATATAATAACCAGAAGGCCAGTATGGTCAGACCTAAATAAGTGTTAGAGATATAGGTCATTCTAAGTGAGGATCAGAGTAGGAGAAAAGAGAGAAACCATATCATGTGGAGTATATAAGCTAGGTCAATAGGTTTCAGTTTTATTCTAATCAATTATTGTGCTACTGTCAGCACCATCCATCCACAAAAGTCTTTTCATCTTGTCACATCAAAACTCTGTACTCAATAAGCAATAACTCCCTACTCCTCCCATACACTAGTGTTGGAGATCTTTGAGTAAACCAGTGATAACGTGTTTTACATCAGAAAATGTCTGTTGACTCTGGAGAAAATATTGCTAAGTATAAATAGAAGCACAAACAGAAAATTGGTTAGAAAATACTGCAGATGAGCGATGATGGGATACGAACTATGGTGTTTGCAGAGGAAGGATTCAAAATGTATTTTAGCAGTAAGTCACAGAGGATTTGAGGATGACCAGAACAGGTATAGAGAAGGATGTGGGTTCCTCTTCAAGCATGTTAATTCTGAGTTGCCTATTAGACATCAGGTGGAGTTCCTAAATAGTTGGGTGTACAAGTCCAGGGCGCAGGTATTTATACATGATAATATTTTTAAGAGCCATTAGCAAGTGGGTGGTGTTTAAAGCAGTGGGGTTGGCTGTGAAAATCAAGGGAGATAATACATATAAAGAAGCTGTATAGGAATAGTTCCTGGGGTCTAGTTGAGAAGAGGACTCTGTGAGTGCTCATGTTAGTCTCAGAGAGCTGAGTGCTGCAGGAACCTGGATCGTGACTCACAAATGAGGCAAAGCTACGTATTTAAAATCTGGTCATACTTTGGTTTTAGCAGGTTGTGCTAGGTTTGGTTTGAGAGGGGCTATTGCACCCCATAACTTATGTCTAAACCTAGAATATCTGAGATGGGGATGCAATTAGAGGGATGTCTGTCAGGACCTAGGAGAAATTCTTAGTCATCTGAAAGACTTCAACACTTTTTATACTTATATACACACTATCTGGTAAGTGTAATTAATATAAATCTGTTTAAGAAAAAAGAAGGTAAATATTTCAATTTAGAAAGCCTTTGAGTGTATTTTATTTCCCCCCAAATTAATGATGCTAAATGTATATTTAAGTTCTCATGTTTACAAGATAAAGTATTGAATACATTTTATATCTCATAACTTGTTTATTAATCTTGAAAGGATTAAGAAGTTATCCAAAAACAAGTTTGAAAAATTATATGACTTTTATGTATGTATGGTTTCTTTTGGTTCAAGTAAATAATATCCAAATATTTTCTTTTTATTTTTTTCATAGTTGCTTCACTTTATTTTTATTTTTTTAATGGGGTGACATTGATAAATCGGGGTACATATGTTCAGAGAAAGCATCTCCAAGTTATTTTGACATTTGATTATGTTGCATACCCATCACCCAAAGTCAAATTATTTTCCGTCACCTTCTATCTGGTTTTCTTTGAAATATTTTAAATTTAAGTCACTCTTAAGTGACTTAAATATCATCTCTCAATATACTTTTTTGAAAAGGAAAATTTTCAACATTGGGCATAATATAACTAAAAAGTCACACTGTTCTTTTTTCCTGTTAGTCACCAGAGCCTGAGCTCTGGGCCTGGATCCTAGTTCAATGAAAATGTTGCATGTCATGCGTCTTGCCCTGAGATGCTTTTTCGGTTGCCTATGATTTGTTAAGTATTTGGAAATCTCTCATCCCTTTGTTCTAGAAAAGCATTCTGGGTTGTGTGTGTGTTCCCTTTTGCCATGGTCAAGCATTTGGGAAATAGAAATAGGGAAGCAGCAGCTTCTTAGAAAAACTATAGATGAATGGAACAGGAACTGCAAAATTAGCAGAAAGTAACAGGAACTGTTGATCTTGTACATTATTGCTTTTGCTTATTTTTTTCTCCTTTGCTAGGAGACCTGTTATGATGATGTGTGTAGTGCTCACCACACTCCCCAGCTTCAGCTTTTCTATAGCAGTGACGGAGGTATGGAATTTTTATTTCTTTTGCTGCAAGATTTTGAGATTAAAACTTTTTCTGTTATTGAAATTTGATAGAGTAGAATGCCCAACAAATTTTTTAAAGTGTATTTTACCCAGGTTTTTTTTCCAAGTTATTTTATCCAGTTTCTTCCAAGGTCATTGTTACCACTGAGAATGTGGAGGAAAGTTTAGCAGGCATCATAAAAAAAAAGATACTTCTGGCCCTGACCTGTGGTGGCGCAGTGGATAAAGCGTCGACCTGGGAACACTGAGGTCGCCAGTTCAAAACCCTGCACTGGTCTGGTCAAGGCACATATGGGAGTTGATGCTTCTAGCTCCTCCCCCTTCTCTCTCTCTCTCTCTCTCTCTCTCTCTCTCTTTCTCTCTCTCTCTCTCTGTGTCTCCTCTCTAAAATGAATAAATAAAAATAAAAATTAAAAAAAAGATACTTCTGTGTTTCTGAGAGACAAGAATGTTATTTCAAAATAATTTTTAAATGCAAAAAAATTTGAAAGTAGATCCACAGTTGTTTCTTCTACCTGATGCTTTTCATGCTTATACTCAATTTTAAAGGAACAGAACAATATTCCAGTGAACAACCACTCACACTCTAAGATCTTTGATAATATATTCATTGACAAATAATATGCACATGATACTTTTGAAAATAACATCATGTTTTGACTAAATGCAGCTTCAAAATGCTCTAATGGTTGGATGTCTGCAGGACAGAAATATTATAAGCTGAACTTTCAGGCTGTAAGAATTTATTATCCAAGAAGTGCAGAGAAGAATGCCCTACTAATCTTATTAATTTCTAAGGTGCTATGAAAGATAGAATGTTCACTTCCATAAAGTGTGTGACTTAAATTACTTTGTTCTATTTTATTTATATATTGAGCAGGTATCAAGTGCATATTACATGCCAGGTAACAATTTAGGTACTGGAGATAAACCACTCAGGAAATTTGACAGTCTGTGACCTTCAGTTATTTACTGATAGCACAGAAAAAAACAGACAATTACATTAAGTGTTGTGAGAGAGGTGAGTACTGGGGTAATTTATCACTGAAATGTAACACACAAACAGAAAAGTGCACAAAACATAAATATACAATATTAATAGGATACCATAAAGTAAACCCCTGTGTAAACCCTACTCAGGTCAAAAAATAAAGCTTTGCCACCTGCCTAAAGGCCACCTCATGTTCCTAGCAATGACTACCTCCTCCCCAATGGTAGCTCTACCTTAACTTCTAATACCACACATTAGTTCATCTGTTTTTAACCTTTTATAATGGGAATTCAAATTATCTATTTATCTATTATCTATGTATCTATCAGTTTGTGTCTGGCTTCTTTTATTCAAGAGTATGGAATGCTCATGTTTTTGAGTATAACCATAGTCCATTCATTTTCATTCTCGTGGAGTCATTTTATGAACATATCACAATTCAATTTAATCATTTTCTACTTCGCCTATTATAAATAATGCTGCTGTGAATATCTTTGCATTTTCTTTTTGGTGCAGATGTGCAAATATTTCAGTTGGTTTATTATGCAGTAGAATTGATGGGTCATAAGATGTTTAAATGTTCAGTTGTAACAGATAGTACCAGTTTTTAAAAAAGGATTATAGCAATTTAGATGTCCAGTAGCAGATAATGAACATTTCTGTTGTTCCACACCCTTACCAGCACTTGCATTGCAAGTCTTTTTATTTTAGTCATTCTGATGGGTATATGCTTGAATCTCATTGTAGTTTCAAGTTGCATTTTCCTAATAATGAATGAGATTGAGCATTTTTCTCTTGCTCATTTTTTTTCCATTGTGTTGTTTATCTTTTAAAAATTGATTCAGGAAAATTATTTATATATTCAGATTTCAAGCCCTTTGTTGATTATATGCATTGCAAGTATCTTCCCATTTTCTAACAATACATTTAATGGTATCTTTTGTTGAAGAGAAGTTCTTAATTTAAAAATAGTCCAATTTATCTGTGTTTCCTTCATGGATAGTGCTTTTGGTAACTTGTTTGAGAAAATTTTGTCATATTACATATATGAATCTTGAGGTCCTGAAGATCTCCTGTATTATATTTTAGGTTCTCTATTGTTTTACCATGCTCTTTTTTTTTTTTTTTTTTGACTGAGAAAATAACTTTATTTTGAGTGAACAGGCATCTAGTTTCAAAACTTCTGGAATTGCTTCTTGGTGCCAGCAGCTTTGGTGACCTTGAGCACGTTGAAGCGTACTGTCTTGCTCAGGGGTCGGCACCTCCCCACAGTGACAATGTCACCGATCTGGACATCTCTGAAGCAGGGGGACAGGTGTACTGACATGTTCTTGTGGCGCTTCTCAAAGCGGTTATACTTTCGGATGTAGTGAAGGTAGTCTCGGCGGATAACAATGGTCCTCTGTATCTTCATTTTGGTTACCATGCCAGACAAGATGCGCCCCCTAATGGAGACATTACCAGTAAAGGGGCATTTCTTGTCAATGTAGGTGCCCTCAATGGCCTCTTTGGGAGTCTTGAAACCCAGACCGATGTTCTTGTAGTATCGCGGTAGCTTCTCTTTGCCAGTTTTTCCAAGCAGCACCCTCTTCTTATTTTGAAAGATGGTGGGCTGCTTTTGGTCCGCACGCTCTGTCTGAATGTCCACCATCTTCGCGGCAGCCTGGAAAAAGCTTACCATGCTCTTTTATATTCACAATCGACCTGGAGCTAATTGTTGTGCATATTGTACTGTAGGAAGGCAAATTCTATTTATTTTTTCTAAATAACATCCAATGGATTGTGCACCATTTATTAAAAAGTCTCCTTTTCCACATCTTGGTGTAGTGCTACTTATGTTATAAATCAAGTGTATAGGTACATGCTCTATTTCTGAGTTCTTTTTTGTTTCATTACATACTTTTCTATTCCTGTGGCAACACCACACTGACTTAATTCTTGTGTCATTATAATAGCTCTTTATATCCAGAAGAGTAAATCTTCATATCTTTTCATTTTCTTCTAGTGTCTTGCCCTTTGTGTTTCCATATAAATTTTAGAATCAGCTTGTCATTTTCCACAAAAACTTGAAATTTTGGTTGAAATTGCACTGAATAGTATTATCATTTTTTGAAATCCCATTTTCTCTTTATTAGTAGTATGTAGAAATAATCCATTTTGTGGGGATTTTCTTCATATGCAATCATGTAGTCTGCGTATAATGATACTTTGTTTTTATTACTTGCCAATGTTTATACTTTTTATTTCTTTATCTTTCCTTATTACACTGACTAGAACCTCTAGTGCAATGTTGAATAGAAGTGGCCATGGTGGCACCTTTGTTTTGTTCCTGACCTCAGAAGGAAAACTCTCCACATATTATGATTAATATAGTACTTGCCATAGCATTTTTATTTTATTTTTTTGTAGATACCTTACTCAAATGAAGAAAGTACCCCAAAGCCTACCTGGGTTTACCTGGTCTCTTCTTGAAGTACTTTAAACCCCAATACTTGTCTCTATAGCTCTTTGATCTTGGATTCTCAGACTCCGCTTAGCAATAAGTTTGGAAGGAATTGCCCATTCTACCACTTCCGGGAATCTGCTGTTATATTTTCATATACACTGCTCACAAAAATTAGGGGATATTTTATCACTTCATATTCATTTTGAAATATCCCCTAATTTTTGTGAGCAGTATATATTATCTTGAACTGGAAACTCTTCAACTGATATCAAGCTTTTAGTCTTTTAACAAATGTATAGCATTGCTTTCAGATGATTAAAAGAACTTTTAAATAAAAAAGCGCAAAAATTTAATGCTTTTAAATGATTTTCTGAAAACAGGTTCAAAAGAGTATTAATGGTTCTGCTGATACCTTACCTGACACCTTGCCTGACCTGCCCGTCTCTCTGGTTCTGACTTCCTTGATTGCAGTTGACATTATTGAAAAACTGAGGATATATCCTCTTAGAGGGAGACAAAAGAGTAAGTATTTTTAAAATGTAAATGTTTTAAAAGTTTGATATACTTTTCACTTTCCTGCTACCCTGTTATCTATTGACAAGTTTAATGATAAATTCTTAGAGCTAACATTACAGATAGAAGATAACAAATGAAGATACCTAAATATAATTATTTTTAAACCAACTTTGATAGCTAGACAATTATTCTTATTTTCAATTTGCATTTTGATAGTACTGATAAATTAATAGTTACCAAATATTTAATACTAAAAATTTAATGTTTAACAAAACATTATCTAAATAAATTATTATAGATTTGTATTTTTAGGAACTCTCTTAAAACCGTAAGTTGAGATGAAGATATAAAGAGTTTTTAGTTTAGATACCTTTGATACAAGAATTAATATAACTACTGCAGTTATGTTCTAGAGAATTGTTTTTAACATGTAGTCAAAACACTAAAGATCACACTAGGAAAACCAAGATAGTCCACATTCCTCCCAAGGGATCAGTCAAAACTAAATAAGGGTTTGGCCTTTTTTTAAAAAAAAAATTTATATTAACTGAATATTTTGTTTGGTCAGTACTAAATTTTCTCATTTCATTTAATTTTATATGATAGTGTCTGTGTTTAATTCACAGTATTTGTATATATGGTTTATGGCTAAGCTTTGCATTTGAAATGAGTAGGTTTTGTCTAATCACTTCCTGCTAGGCTGGATGGGTAAACTGAGTGAGTCACAAGAGAATGCTTTGGAATTATAAGCATGACTACTACAGCCCGGAAAGAAAAGACCAGAGAATCATTTTATGGGTTATGAGCTATCATCCTTCCAGTAAGCCACTCTTGTTCCTCAAATGAAAGACTAAAATTGAGTTGGAGGCCACCAGGAAATCTGAGAATCTGAGCTTTATATCTTGTACTTTGTCCTTGGGTGGGAGGTGACAAACTATTATATTTAACACAACATACCTGACAAGTTAGATAAGATGGAAGCCACAGGCTATCTGTTGAGGAAACATACTACCAAGTTACATCTGAAATATCCTTGAAAATCAAGTGTATTTTTTTGGAACTGAGGAGATTTGAGAATCATTAAATCCTTGGCTACTTCTCTAGGCTCCTTAAAATGGCATAAATGTATTTTGAAATTGCAGTTTTTAATGACTCTATTTTCCATGTGAATGCAAACATTTCTGTTCAACATTTTCGTCAAAATTCTCTTTAAAAATATACACACTTCTATTTTTGGGAAGAACTTATTGGCATTTTATATTTTAAGTGATAAGTTGGATTTTTTTTCTTTTCTTTTTTTTTAAAGGGACAAAGAGAGAGTCGGAGAGAGGGATAGATAGGAACAGACAGACAGGAACAGAGAGAGTTGAGAAGCATCAATCATTAGTTTTTCCTTGCCGTTGCGACACCTTAGTTTTTCATTGATTGCTTTCTCACATGTGCCTTGACTGCGGGCCTTCAGCAGACTGAGCAACCCCTTGCTGGAGCCAGCGACCTTGGGTCCAAGCTGGCGAGCTTTTTTGCTCAAGCCAGATGGGCCCGCGTTCAAGCTGGCGAGCTTGGGGTCTCGAACCTGGGTCTTCTGTATTCCAGTCCAACGCTCTATCCACTGCACCACCGCCTGGTCAGGCTAAGTTGGATTTTTTAAGAGGAATTTTCCTTGTATCAGAAGTCATGATGACACTGAAAATTGAAATAAAATAACCCCAAAGAAGAACTCAGTCTTAGGGAGAGGACTCTGAGACATTGTATAACTGCTTCTTTTGATCCAAATTTAAGAAGGTTAGTATCTGTTTTAATAGTTCCACCATTTAATAAAATTTACACTTTAAAATACTAGCATTCATTCAAAATACCTTGTAAATATTAATTATATGTACATCTAATTTTTATGCAAGCTTTGAACTCAAATAGTCTCCAACACTTATTTTAACATGATACTGTAAAGCCAGTGCCTGAGGCCACCATCACAGCCGCCTGGCCAGTGCAGGTTTGCATTAGATTCGGACAGACGGTAATGAAACAACGGAGCCAAGAACTGGTGGGCCATCAGCTTTAATCCTAGCTTGCACCCAGCGGGCAAGTAAAAACACACACTGGGCTCCAAAATCCATTCATTCAGTGCTCACAAAGCTACTGACTTATCCGAGTTTCCTAGAATCAAAGGTTTCTAGCTCACCAGCCTTATTCACCTCTGTTTCCCATCTCCTTCTCCAGCACAAACTCTGCTCAAACTGGCTTCTCCCTCGGCACTCCACCATCTTGGCTACTTCTGGCCTCCTCCACATGGCCTTTCTCTGCTCTGCTTTCTAATGCTAATCTCAGGAACCAAGAGAGCAAGCTCCCGGTCTGCCACACTTTATAGTGTAGAAATCCAAACCTTTAATCTAATCCTACAAACAAGGAAGTCTCTGATACAAAGTCACTTATTTGAGGCATAATGGAGGATTCCTCATGAGAGTGCACCACCCCACATCATCCAATCAGTCAAGGGTGTGGGGAAGAGCTTACTCTTAAAACTTAGCTTTAGGCTATACCGAACCAGCCTGCCCACAGCCTGTCCCCCAACATACATTAATATCAACGGACTAGCACATGGGCAGTGCCATCTTTAACAAAGCATAATATATTTTATCTGCCCAACAGATACTAATAAAATAAATTATGTGACTTCTGAATCCATGGGAAATTCTCACTTATCCTCTGGAACTTAAATTAATACATAAATTCATTAACATATAAGTTGTAACACGTCAATCTGAAAATAAGCAAGTATGCTATAAATATGGTTTCACTGCATGTGGTACTTCAGAATCAAAGATATAAGGAAGGGTGGGTGGGTGACAAACAGGTTTAGAATAACTTGGCTCCCTTTAGGCTCGTAGCAATTCTGACCTTATACTAGATGAAACTAAGATAATCTGCTTGGACACTTGTTGGGCAGATAAAATATATGCTCACTTTGTTAAAGATTGCGCTGTCCACATGGAAGCCTGTCACCCAGGTGATATTATTTGCCCTTATGCTTGGGATGGGTGTGGGGGAAAGGCTGTAATGTAAGCAGGCCAGGTCGTTATGGCCTAAGGCTTGGTTTTAAGAGTAAGTTCTTCTCCACACCCTTGACTGATTGGATGAAGTAGGGGTGCACTCTCCTGAGGAATCCCATTATACAGAGACTTCCTTGTTTGTACAATTGGATTAAAGGTTTTGATTCTACGGTATAAAGTGGGAGAGACCAATAGCTTGATCTCTCTCTCAGTTCCTGAAGTATTAGAAAGAAGAGCAGAGTAAGGCCACGTGGAGGAGAGGAGGCAGCCAAGATGGCGGAGTGCTGAGGAAGAAGCCAGTTTGTGCAGAGTTTGTGTAGAGAGGAGATGGGAAACAGAGGTGAATAAGTCTGGTGAGCTAGAAACCTTTTGATTCTAGGAAACTCGGATAAGTCAGTAGCTTTGTGAGCACTGAATGTGTGGGTTTTGGAGCCCAGTGTGCATTTTTGCTTGCCCGCCGGGTGCAAGCTAGAATTAAAGCTAATGGCTCACCAGTTCGTGGCTTCTGTGTTTCATTACTGACTGTTCGAATCTAATGTGAACCTGCATGGGTCAGGCGGCTGTGATCCTGACTGCGACTACTGGCTTTACAACACTCCTGCACTATCCTGTCTTAATTCTGAGCTACCAAAGTTTGATCATCATGTAGCTTTTCCTTTTCTAACTATTAAAATAAAAGTTATTCTTTATAAGAAGCATGCTTTTGCTAAAAGCAGTCTTCACTGCACTGAGGAATACTTTCTGCTTACTTCCTATAACCAGTGGAAATACTGCAGTATCAAGTGACAATTATGCCATAGCATCTAAGGGCACATTGTTTGGAGCCTGAGCCTCACTTGGGAAGTTCTCTTTTACATCTATCTCCGAGACATGGCAGTGTCACAGACACATGTAGCCCTCGAATAATGTTTCATTCAATGTCATAAAGTTGGTTTTGTTATATGTTACATTGCTTAAAATTACAGAACAATGACATTAAATAGGACTTACTATAATGTCAAGCTCCAGTCTTGTGAAAAAAATGAGTATAATACAGAGATTGAATTGGTATCTGTACCAATGAACAAACCCCAGCATTTCCATCTGAATTTTGCTTAGCTCACTCCCAACTATTATTGCCTGGACCTCCATCTCTCTTCTTCTCCTATTGTGTCCTCTCCTGTTTTTAAACCAGACCCAAAGTGAGTGAGTCTTCTGTCATCTCATTTGTTGTCCAGACTGCTGATGATCCTGTTGCTCCTGCTTTTCTCTCAGTTGTCACTCTTATGCAGAAGCAATTTGGCATGCTGCTTTTCCACCATTCCTGCTCCACTCTTACTATAAACTCTCTTTAGTGCTGCCACTTCCCTTTGGATGTTGCTTGATGTTCTACTGGAGCTTTACATGAATTACATTTCCTCTGCAAGTTGGAATACTGCCTTTCTTCCACTGACTTCTGCTTTTGTAGAGAGGCCCAAACAGAGTAAAGTATAATCTAAGGCCATACCACCCTGAATGCCTAATCTCATCAGAGTGATGGAATAGCTATTTTCATTAGGAAACATAAACCTTTTATCCTTAGAGTGCTTATGTATCAACAGATTGGCTGAGCTTTAATGATTTCAAGTACTATAATGGCCATTTGACTACCTCAGAAACTACCATTTCCTCTTCTATCACTAGATCTAGTTGCTTCTTTTTTCCCACAGGGTCTCATATAGATTCTCCTTACATCAGACTTGCTTATATTGTCTGAACCTCAAATCAGGGTCACCTGTAGATTTCCTTCCCAGCCTCCCCTAGATTCCTAACCCCCTGTACACACCAGTAAATGTAATCAGACACATAAGTCCATGGCTAGGGTGGGCATTTTCAGTCCTACCTAAAGGACTCATTTGAATAGCATGAGCCCTGCTCAGGCACCATGTTGTAAGTGGGATAACAGAGTATAATAATTATTGGAGCCACAGATAAAGGAAAGCTTTATCTTATCTAAGGTGTTAGGTGTCCATGTTTTGGTAGTAAAAATAACTTCAGTTGAATTTCACACCTTAAATGGACAAAACTTGCTAGAATGGAAATTACTTTCTTACCACCAACTGCCATTTGTTTTCAAATGGTCAGTGGGAATCTACAAAACTCCTGCAAGAGTGACCCTGAAAAGTTCTGGGTGCCCCGATTCCTGCTGGACCCAGATCAACACAATTTTTGCTTGTTTAGAAGTTAGTATTTTATGTTAGATTTCATTTGAAAAAGTGATTCTTCTGCTAATAATTGAAAACTGTTCCTCTAGGAGTTCATTTAGAGCAGGGGTCCCCAAACTACGGCCCGTGGGCCGCATGAGGCCTCCTGAGGTCATTTATCCGGCCCGCCGCACTTCCAGAAGGGGCACCTCTTTCATTGGTGGCCAGTGAGAGGAGCACAGGATGCATCTGCACCCATAGTTCCCATTGAAATACTGGTCAGTTTGTTAATTTAAATGTACTTGTTCTTTATTTTAAATATTGTATTTGTTCCCGTTTTGTTTTTTTACTTTAAAATAAGATATGTGCAGTGTGCATAGGAATTTGTTCATAGTTTTCTTTTATAGTCCGGTCCTGCAACAGTCTGAGGGACAGTGAACTGGCCCCCTGTGTAAAAAGTTTGGGGACCCCTGATTTAGTCTTAGGCTGTATCTATTTCTAAGGCAGTACTGTAACTCGGGTGGCCAGTTCTCTACCTCTCCAGCTGGTGATTTGCTGGGAATCATGACACTACCACCTAGAGATAAAGTGTGCCCCCATCCAAAGTCTTTTGACTGTTGCTTCTCTAGGATACTGTTGGGCAGATAAAATATATTATGCTCACTTTGTTAAAGATGGCGCTGCCCACATGGAAGTTCATTGATATTAATGTGTGTTTTGGGACAGGCTATGGGCAGGCCGGGTCGTTATAGCCTAAGGCTTAGTTTTAAGAGTAAGCTTTTCACCACACCCTTGACTGATTGGATGATGTAGGGTGGTGCACTCTCCTGAGGAATCCCATTGTGCCTCGGATGGGTGGCTTTGTATTGGAGACTTCCTTGTTTGTGTAATTGGATTAGAGGTTTTGATTTTACACTATAAAGTGGGACAGATCGGGAGCTTACTGTCTCTCGGTTCCTGCTATCACCATTGCAGGGGCCTCCCTGATCCCTTGCCCTCCATGGGAAAAGCTGGTTTTCTGCTTTTCCCTTGTCTTCTCTTGTGGCTTGCCTGTCTTAGTGAGACACCAATAAACAGAATGGCCTACCATCCTCTGACTCTGCCATTTCTTCATCATCAGCCCGAAACCAATGGGAACCTGCATGTGAATGGCCATGATGGCGGCTCCTGGCCTTACAGATACAAAGCAACACAACACAACACAACACACAATGCAATACTGCTTTTCAGGTAGAGCAGGCTGTTCGGCAGATAAAATATAATATGCTCACTTTGTTAAAGATGGCGCTGCCCACATGGAAGCCCGTCATCCAGGTGATATTATTTGCCCTTATGCTTGAGATGGCTGTGGGGGAAAAGCTGTAATGTAGGCAGGCCGGGTCATTATAGCCTAAGGCTTAGTTTAAGAGTGAGCTCTTCTCCACACCCTTGACTGATTGGATGATGTAGGGTGGTGCACCCTCTTGAGGAATCCCATTAAGCCTCAGATGGGTGGCTTTGTATCAGAGACTTTCTTGTGTGTATAATTGGATTAAAGGTTTGGATTATCTATGCTATAAAGCGGGAGAGACCAGTAGCTTGATCTCTCTCTCTTGGTTCCTGAGCTCCTGAGGTTAGTATTAGAGAGGAGAGCAGATTAAGGCCACGTGGAGGAGAGAAGCAGCCAAGATGGCAGAGTGATGATGAAGAAGCCAGTTTGTTAAGAGTTTGAGCTGGAGGAGATGGGAAACAGAGGTGAATAAGTCTGGTGAGCTAGAAACCTTTGATTCTAGGAAACTCAGATAAGTCAGTAGCTTTGTGAGCACTGAATGTGTGGGTTTTGGAGCCCAGTGTGTATTTTTTGCTTGCCCGCCGGGTGCAAGCTAGAATTGAAGCTGATGGCTCACCAGTTCTTGGCTCCAGTGTTTCATTGCCATCTGTCCGAATCCAATGCGAACCTGCACGGGTCAGGCTGCTGTGATAGTAGCCTCGACTACTGGCTTTACACAGGTCCATCCTGGTGGAGTATACACATGTAGGTTTGTGGCCCAACACTACAAAAACAAGTAATTTTTTTAACATCCCATTTGAATTGCTTTATTTCTAATATTTTCTGTTTATCCAAAAATAATACATATTCATTTTAAAATGTCAAATAGAAAGAAGCAAAAATAGAAAGAAATGGAACTCAACTGTATTCCTCTACACTAGAGATTTACAACTGATAGCACCTTGATGGGCATTCTCACTTAAGAAAACCTATCTTTTTAATTTTTAATTTTGAAATTAAATTAAATGGGATGACACTGACCAACAAAAATATATAGGGTTCCAGTGAACATCTCTATAGTCCTTAAGCTGCTTGACTGTGCTGTGTGCACACAACCTGTTGGGCAGATAAAATATATTATGCTCACTTTGTTAAAGATGGTGCTGCTCACATGGAAGCCCGTCACCCAGGTGATATTATTTGCCCTTATGCTTGGGATGGGTGTGGGGAAGAGGCTGTAATGTAAGCAGGCCAGGTCGTTATGGCCTAAGGCTTGGTTTTAAGAGTAAGTTCTTCTCCACACCCTTGACTGATTGGATGATGTAGGGTGGTGATGTAGGGAGGAATCCTATTATGCCTCAGATGGGTGGCTTTGTATCAGAGACTTCATTGTTTGTATAATTGGATTAAAGGTTTGGAGTCTATGCTATAAAATGGGAGAGAGCAGTAGCTTGATCTCTCTCTCTCTCTCTCTCTCTCTCTCTCTCTCTCTTGGTTCCTGAGTTCCTGAGGTTAGTATGAGAAAGGAGAGCAGATTAAGGCCATGTGGAGGAGAAGTAGCCAAGATGGCAGAGTGCTGAGGAAGAAGCCAGTTTGTTAAGAGTTTGTGCAGGAGGAGATGGGAAACAGAAGTGAATAAGTCTGGTGAGCTAGAAACCTTTGGTTCTAGGAAACTCGGATAAATCAGTAGCTTTGTGAGCACTGAATGTGTGTGTTTTGGAGCCCAGTGTGTGTTTTTGCTTGCCCGCCGGGTGCAAGCTAGAATTAAAGCTAATGGCTCACCAGTTCGTGGCTCCTGTGTTTCGTTACCGACTGTTCAAATCTAATGCGAACCTGCGTGGGTCAGGCTGCTGTAGTAGTGGCCGTGACTACTGGCTTTATACCACCCAAAGTAAAATCATTTTCCGTCACCATATATTTGTCCCCTTTTCTCCCCACCCCCCGCTCTCCCCCAGGTAAACATTTCACCTTTATCTATGTCCATGAGTCTCAGTTTTATATCCCACCTATGTGTTAAATCATATAGTTCTTAAACTTTTTCTGATTTACTTATTTCACTCAGTATAATGTTCTCAAAGTCTACTAATGCTGTTGTAAATGGCATTATGTCATCATTTCTTATGACTGAGTAGTATTCCATTGTATATATGTACCACATCTTCTTTATCCAGTCCTCTATTGAAGGACATTTCAGTTGTTTCCATGTCTTAGTCACTGTGAATAATGCTGCAATGAACATGGGGGTGTCTTAATATTTGCATACCAATGTTATTGAGTTTTTTGGCGTAGATACCCAGTAGAGGGATTGCTGGATTATATGGTAATTCTATTCTTAATTTTTTGAGGAGCCACCATACTTTCTTCTATAATGGCTGTACCAGTTTACATTCCCACCAGCAGTGAATGAGGGTTCCTTTTTCTCCACAGCCTCTCCAACATGTACTTACCTGTCTTGTTGATAATAGCCAATCTAACAAGTATGAAGTGGTATTTCATTGTAGTTTTGATTTGCATTTCTCTAATAGCTAACAAAGATGAGCATCTTTTTATATATCTGTTGGCAATTTTTATGTCTTTTTGGGAGAAGTGTCTGTTCAGGTTCTCTCCCCATTCTTTTTTCATGACAGAGACAGAGAGACACAGAGAGAGGGACAGATAGGGACAAAAAGACAGGAAGAGAGAGAGATAAGAAGCATCAACTTGTAGTTGTGGCACCTTAGATGTTCATTGATTGCTTTCTCATATGTGCCTTGACCAGGGGGCTACAGCAGAGTGAGTGACACTTTGGGCTCAAGCCAGTGACCATGGGGTCATGTCCATGATCCCATGCTCAAGCCACCAAACCTGCATTCAAGCTGAATGAGCCCGCACTCAAGCCCGCAACTTTGGGGTTTCGAACCTGGGTCCTCTGCATTCCAGTCTGATGTGCTATCCACTGCACCACCTCCTGGTCAGGCCTTCTCCCATTTTTTTAATTGAATTGTTTGCTTCTTTGTTGTTGAGCTTTGTGAGTTCTTTGTATATTTTATGGATCCATAAATAAAACCAAATAGCCAAAGCAATCCTGAGAAAAAAGAATGTAACTGAAGGTATTAAACTATCAGACTTTAAATTATACTACAGAGTCACAATAGTCAAAACACCATGGTATTGACAGAAAAACAGGTATACAAACCAATTGAACAGAATTGAGAGCCCAGAAATAAAACCACATAGGTAGGGACAAATAATCTTTGACAAAGGAGCCAAAAATACACAATGGAGAAAAGAAAGCCACTTCAATAAATGGTGCGGGAAAATTGGAAAACCATATGCAAAAGAATGAAACTTGACTAGTTTGTCCCCTTGCACAACAATTCATTCAAAATGGGTCTAAATATGAGGTCTGAAACAATAAATCACATAGAAGAAAACAGGTACTAAATTCATGGACCTTGGACAAAGAGAACATTTTATGAATTTGACCCCAATGCAATGGAAGTAAAGGCAGCAATAAATGAATGGGACTATGTTAAACTAAAAAACTTCTGCACAGCAAAATTAACCAACAACAAAACAGACAGCCAAAAAAATGGGAGTTGATATTTGCAAACAACAACTCTGATAAGGGGTTAATATCCAGAAAACCTATTTTGTAACTTTCTTTTTTTTTCCTTAACAAGATATTGTGGGTCTTGTTATTACATATTTTTCTGTGTCATTTTTAGTGGTTGAATAATATTCCGTATATTAATGAGCCATGATTTATTAACTAATAATATAGTTGGTATATGGATAGTGCAGTTGGTCTGTGTTTAGGGGGACCCTGTACTGTGTATGGGAGTCAGAAGCCACTTTGCAAGGTGACTAGCCAAGAAGAGGCTGGAAACAGAGTTATGTTAACAACAGTTATGCCGCCGGATGACAGCTGAATGATATCAGGATGATGACTGCGGACTGTCCTCAGAAGACCTTGAGCATCTACACATGCCTGGACTCCTTGGCAACAGTGCTTTCCAGAAGAAAGGGACTGTTATGGACTGGCTACACATGCAGAAAAATACACAGGTGGTTGTGGGGGAGTGTACAACTGGGTGGCAAGATAGTTTGACTACGTTTGGGATATCTGCACAGTCAGAGACGACTTGCTAGTGGTGAGATCAACAGGCTATTTGAGTAGAAAGCATCAGAGCTTTTCAGAGGAGTTGGTTTCCACTATCACATCAGTAAGAGGTGCCAGATATGATGTTGGCAGTATAAGGTTTTCAAATAAATCAGCATGCAGCGGCCCTCGTCCAGTTCCTTCCGTGTAGTCTCTTTAATACCCAGAGACTTAGGCCAAATACTGCAGGACCTCAAAAGCGTAATGATTATTTCCTTAGATTAAAGCCTAGACAAACAATTTCTGCTTTAAAGTATATGCAAGATTTTAAAGTTTTTCAGTGTGTAAAGTCAATCAATGGCTCCCTCTAAAAATGCCCTAATTTACCCTCTAAATAGCAGTGTCAGAAAGCACCTGTTTCTCTTCAACCTTGTAACTTTAGATAATGCATTTCTTTTCTTCTTTGTCAACTTCATAGGCAAAAATTGTGTCTTATTGTTTTAATAATTTGCTTGAAGTAGTACTTGTGTTGCACATTTTCTCATAGTTTTATGGCTAGCTGTGCTTTTTAAGAAATCATATATTTATGCCCTTGATCTGTTTTTCTGTTGACGTGTCCATTCTTTTTTTTAAAGTACCAATTCATGAGTTCCGTAAATAGTAAGAATGTTAAGCTTAGTATGTCATTACTGCATCATATATTTCAGAGTGTTTGTGTTTTAATTTCACTATGATGTTTTTGACATAGAAAATGTTTAATTTTGACAACATTCAATCTATTAATATTTTCTTTATATTAATAGACTCTGTCGTCAGTGTTATGTTTAAAAGGCTTTTTATTTGCACTTCAGGGTGATATAAATATCAATTATTTCTCAAAAATATGATTTTTATTGAATTTATTAGGGTGATATTGATTAATAAAATTATACAGGTTTCAGGTCTACAATTCATCTGTATATTATATTGTGTGCTCACCAGCCCAAGTCAAATCTCTTTCTGTTACCATTTGTCACTCCCGTTGCCCTCTGCATCTCCCCCCACCCCTCTTTCCCTCTGGTAATCACCATACTGTTTTCTCTTTCTATGAGTTTTGTTTTGTTTTGCTTAATCTCTTCACCTTTTTCACCCAGCCCTGAACACATTCTCTCCTCTGACAGCTGTCAGTCTGTTCTCTATCTGTGAGTCTGTTTCTATTTTATTTGTTAGTTTATTTTGTTCATTAGATTTCACATATGAGTGAAATCATATAGTATTTGTTTTTCTCTAACTAGTACATTTCACTTAGTGTAATACTCTACAGGTTCCTCCATGTTGTCGCAAAAGGTTAGATTTCCTTCTTTTTTATAGCTGAGTACTGTGTATATGTGTCAAAGCTTTTTATCCATTCATTTACTGATGGGCACTTGGGCTGCTTCCAAATCTGGTTATTGTAAATAATGCTGCAGTAAATATAGGGGTGCATATATTCATTTGAATTATATATATTATATAGATTTTCTTATATATATATTTCCAGAAGTAGAATCACAGGATCATATGGCAGTTCCATTTTTAATTTTTTAAGGCAACTCCATACTGCTTTCCACAGTGGTCGCACCAATCTGCACTTCCTCAATAACGCACGATGGTTTTCTTCTCTCCAAATCCTTGCAGTACTTGTTTGTTGATTTATGATAATAGCTATTCGGACAGGTTTGAGGTGATAGATAACACATTGTGTTTTAAATATTCCTTTCTCTGACTAGTGATGTTGAGCATCTTTTCACATGTCTGTGGGCTATCTGTATGTCCTTTTTGGAGAAGTATCTATGCAGGTCCTTTGCCCATATTTTAAATTGAATTTGGTGTGTGTGTGTGTGTGTGTGTGTGTGTGTATGTTGAGTTGTATATTTCTTTATAAATTTTAGAAATTAACCCCTTATTTGATGTAACATTGGTGAAGATGTTCTCCCACTCAGTGGGTTGTCTTTTCAGGTTTTTTGAAATAGAGTCTCCTTTGCTGTGCAAAAAACTACTGTATTTCCCCATGTATAAGACACTCCCATGTGTAAGACGCACCTTGATTTTGGGGCCCGAAATTTGAAAAAAAAATGTATTACACAAGGTTATTGAACTCAAGTTTTATTCATCATAAAATTCATACAACTCATCACTGTCAAAACTGCCATCTGTTAGCTTGTCCTCATCTGTGTCTGATGACGAATCACTGTCTTCATATATTTCCCCGTCTTCAGTTCCATTTATGGCAGTGGTTCTTAACCTTTTTTGAGGTACCGAACCCACCAGTTTCATATGCACATTCACCGAACCCTTCTGTAGTGAGAAATAAAATATGATTTTTTTTCCAAATTCAAGACATAGGTATATGTTTTTTTACTGGTGCACAAAATGAGCCGTGCATGAGCATCACCTTGCTCAAAGAACAAAACCAACAAAGTGCATGAACTCACAACAAATTACGGTATTACTTTATTCTGGCCTCCGCAGCAGAGACTTCTCCGAACCCCTAAGACCGACTCATTGAACCCCAAGGGTTCGATAGAACCCAGGTTAAGAACCACTGATCTATGTAGAAATGCCACACTTCTACAACCACTGTATAAGATGTACCCGGTTTTTAGACCCCAAAGTTTTTGAGAAAAGGTGCATCTTATATATGGGGAAATATGGTATTTAGTTTAGCATTGTCCCATTTGTTTATTTTTTCTTTTGTTTCCTTTGCCCAAGGAGTTATATCAGAAAAAATATTTCTACAAGAAATGTCTGAGATTTTGTGCCTATCTTTTCTTCTAGGATTTTTTATGGTTTTGAGTCTAACATTTAAGTCTTAATCCATTTTGAATTTATTCATGTGTATGGTATAAGAAGGTGATCTACTTTTATGGGTTTTTTTTGCATGTACTTTCCAAATCACTCAACACCATTTATTGAATAGACTATCTTTACCTCATTGTATGTTTTTGTCTCCTTTAGCAAATATCAATTGACCATATAGGTGTGGGTTTATTTCTTAGCCACTATTCTATTCCATTGAGCTATAAATCTGTTTTTATGCCAGTACCATGTTGTTTTATTACTATGGACTTATAGTATAGTTTGATATTAGGTAGTGTAATTCCTCCAACTTTGTTCTTCTTTCTCATTATTGCTTTGGCTATTTGGGGTCTTTTGTGGCTCTGTATAGTTTTGTCATATTTGTACTAGTTTTGTGAAATATGTCATTGGTATCTTGATAGGACTTCTATTGAATCCATAAATTGTTTTAGGTAGTATGGACACTTTAATGATGCTAATCTGTCTATCTGTGAACACTGTACATGCTTTTGCTTACTTGTACTTTCAATTTCTTTCTTTAATGTCTTATAATTTTTTGAGTACAAGTCTTTTACATCCTCAGTTAAATTTATTCCTAGGTATTTAATTTTTTGATACTATTGTAAATGGGTTTGTTTTCTTGATTTCTCTTTCTGAGTTTATTACTGGTATGTAAAAATGCAACATATTTTTATATATTTATTTCATATCCTGCTACTTCACTGAATTCATTCATCAGTTTTGGTAGTCTTTTTGGTTTTTTTGGGGTTTTTTTTGGTGGAATCCTTAGGGTTCTCTATATACAATATCATGTCATCTGCAAATAATGACAGTAATAAGGCATCCTTTGCAGTTTGGATGCCTTTCATTTTTTTCTTCCTTTCTGATTGCTGTACCTAGGACTTCCAGGACTATGTTGAAGAAGAGTGATGAAAGCAAACATCCTTGTCTTGTTCATGCTGCTAAGGGAAACGTTTGCAGTTTTTGTCCATTGAGTATGATATTGGCTGTGGGTGTGTCATATATTGACTTTATTACATTGAAGTATGTTTCCTCTGTTCTCATTTTGCTGAGAGTTTTGATCATAAATGGTTGCTAGACTTTATCAAATGCTTTTTCTGCATCTATTCATATGTCATGTGATTTTTATCCTTCATTTTGTTTATGTGATAAATCACATTGAGTGATTTGCAGATATTGTGCCAACCTTGCTCCCCAGAATGAATACCATTGGATCATCGTGTATATCCTTGTAATGTACTGCTGAATTTGGTTGGCTAATATTTTGTTGAGAATTTTAGCATCTGTGTTTATCAGAAATGTTGGCCTATAATTTTTTTTTTCTCTGTAGTGTCTTTATTTGGTTTTGGAACTAAGACAATGCTGACCACATAAAATTAGATTGAAAGTCTTCCCTCCTCTTGAGTTTTTTGGAATAGTTTGAGAAATATAGATATTATAAAAATATTTATATTTAAATGTTTAATGAAGGTGGATTTTCTGTAGGGTAGAAACTTGTTAATTTACAGGAAACTAATAAATTATACATAGTAATTAATGTATTTATTTACTTGATCTGGCAAAGCTATTAGACCTTGGCCTCTATTGTGTTTCTCTTTATTTCTCCTGATAATTTTCAACACATAAAAAGTACTTAATATAGTGCTTTCAAAATATTGAGTGAAATCATAGTCACCCCAGATGAATTGAATTGATTTCTGTTGATGGGACTTGGGCATATATAGATTTTAAAAAAAGCAAACCTCATTGAGTTCTGATTTATATATCTCATAAATAGCAGTGGTTCTCACTTTGGGCTGCACTTTAAAATCACCTAAAGTGTTTTAAATCTTTTTTGACTTCTAGACTGCACCCTGGATAATTAAATCATAACTTTGAGAAATGTGTGGTATCTAGACACTAGTGATTTTTAAAGCACTTTAGGTAATTCACACTTGTGCAATATGACTAGAGTATATGAGTATAAATAAAGCAGGGACAATGTACACCTGCTAATGCCTGAACGTCTTTGTGAAATAGAAAGACAAGTTGCCTGCTGAAAACAGTGGTGATGAATGAGAGAGGAGGGTCTGTAACAGGACAGGCTTTGTGGGGAATGGAAACAGAGCTTCAGGGACAGTGAGACAACAAAAGACTGATGCTAAGGGGATAACAAAGGGTAGGAACCTGGATTATGTCTTGGGTCCAATCAAAATTATGTAATTTTTGTTTGGTAATACTCAGAAATCTGAACATTGACTGACTATAGGACTACTCTAGATCGGGAGTTTTTAGAACAGGAGTAGAAGAAAGAAAAGGATCTTTTTCTGAGTTATTTTGTCTTATCATTGATTTACCAAAACATTTTTTTAAGTGAGAGTAAGGGAGATATTGATACAGACTTCTGCATGCGCCCCAAAGGGGATCCACCTGGCAACACCAGTCTGGGACCATGCTCACAGCTGAGCTACTTTTGGTATCTGAGGCAGAGGCTCCACGGAGCCAATCTCAGTGCCCAGGGCCAACGATGCTCAGACCAGTTGAGTCATGGCTATGGGAGAGGTAGAGACAGAGAGAAGGGGGAAGAGGGAGAAGCAGATGGCTGCTTCTCCTGTGTGCATGACCAGGGATCAAAGCTGGGACTTCCCCACACACTGGGTAGATGCTCTACCGCTGAGCCAACCAGCCAGGACCCAACCCATAATTTCTTAAATGGATAGCAATGATGACTCTTATTGAACATCTAAGCTATTTCTAATAACCCACGGATCACCTGTGAAATATATGCAGGAGTCTCTTATCCACAGGTATCTACCAGAACCACCAGAGGGGTCTTTTCAAAACACATTTGCAGAGCATTACCTACTGATCAACACAGCACATCAAGGGACAATTGTTGGACTTCAGCGCAGATGATTGTATCTTCAGTTTAAATGTTTAGATGTACAATTTCTGGCTCAAAGAGCATGCAAGGTTTTAAAGCCTGGCATTTGTAATGTTTTTAAAGTTCCGTAAGAAATTCTGATGTTCACCCTGAGGGAGGGCTCCTGATTATAGTAAGTAGTGGGGACTGACCCGAACAGCATGTTAAGACCTGAGAGACTACATCCAGGTTCCTGAAGGAAACTGTGGTCTGGAGTGTCCAGAGTTCCTTGAACTGGAGTTCATCACACCTGAAAATAGAATGTTGAGATATTCTACAGAAGGCAGAAAGAAAGAAAGAAAAGAGGATGTTGATTTTCTCTGAAGAAAATAGCATCTTGAGTTCCCCTTTGCTTCTTTTTAAGAAAAAGCTTATCATACAATATGAGCCCAGTGTGTTAGCTATGCTTCCATAATGTGTTTTGCAATGTGTTTAGAGAATATGTAAGAGGAACACTGTGTTCGAGGCCATGCAGTGGGGGTGGGGGGTAGTATTTCCTTTCATACCCTCCCTTTGCTATTTAGAAGGGGGAAGTTTCAGGAATCTATGTCAATTCTCAATTTTTCTCCCCCTATTCAAGAAGTAAGTAGCCATTTAGCAGACTGGAGTGAGAGAAGGGTAGAATTTCTGATTCACACATTCCAGTGAAGTAGAGCTGTCAGGATGAGGTCAGTGTGGTTTGGGCCAGAAACTAAACTGCAGTGATCTCAAAAGACATAGGATGTCCAAAGCGATCAGATTGTGAGCTAAGGCTCCCTCTGATTAGGCCACCTTAACATGATTTTAACAACTTGATGTTTGTCAGTTTTTTCCTATATGGAAAAATTATGAACAATTTCAATATATAGAATCAGATTCTTGAGAGTTGCAAGAAATTTCAAAATAATATTTCAGGGAGACTGACAGAAACAAGGAAACATGAATGCAGCATGCATACTTTGTAATAACAAACCTTGTTTGTTATATCATTATTAACCAACAAAAGTTTGTGGCCCCAGTTTGAAAGTAAAGGCATAGGTCGTTGATTTTCAAACTCTAGATTTTCTTGTCTAGGATTGAAGAGAGTGAAATAGGCTGTTGAACTGATGGCCTGCACAATGTACACACATTCTTGGTCTTTTATTGTTTACAGGCTGTGTATTAATGGTGGGGTCATAGGTATAGGAACCCTATTTTGCTCAGACTCTGCTGCTACGTGCTATATTTTAGGACCTCAAGTCCTCCTATTTCTGGGTGTCATGAGGTTTTCAAAGATTGCTTCCTATGACACCAATGCCGTCTTCCCATAATCACACGTTGGTGCTTTTGTCCCCTGACTAGTGACTTCTGACACTGCTAGCACCTGGGAAGCCTGTGAAATGTGTTGAACCATGGCTGCTGCGGTGTCATTTCCCGCTGATGTCAGCATGAGTCCTGCTGGGCTGTGCAAGTGCCATGCCATGTGGGCATGCTCTGCTGGGCCCAGAGCCATTATCTGTCTTCTCTTACCAGTGACCGACGCAGGTCCCCAGGCTGCCCTGCCAGGAATTCCTGATATTCTCCAGGGCTTGTTGGCCAAGTCAGTCCTATAGACTTGCTTAAATGGTTCTTTTTAGGACCTGGGCCAGAGGACCATCTGAATGGTAGTTCCTGTGCTGGACTGGAAAGGCCTTCTTCATGTTGACATGGAGAATGAGGGTAGGGGCATGGGATGTTGTTATTTGGCGTGGTTTTTATGCTTTATTATTATTATTTTTTAAGATTTATTGAAATATAGTTGATTATATAAGTTTAAGATGAACAATGTGATGATACAGCACACTTATATATTGTGAAACAATTACCACTCTAGGATCAGTTAACATTGTGAGTGAGCACCTCACTTAATTATCATTTCTTCTTTTGCAGTGAGAACAATTCAAATCTATTCTCTTAGCGACTTTCAAGTATATAATATAGTTTTCTTAACTATTGTCATCCTATTGAACCTTAGATCCCCAAAACTTACTCAGCTTACAACTGAAAGTTTGTAACTTTTAATCCCCATTTCTCCCACACTTCAGTTCCTGGTAACCACCCTTCTACTTCTCTAGATGGAAGATTTTTTATTTTATAACATGGTGGTGAGACATTTATGCAACTGGTTTTAATGCTTTAGCTGACTTGCCTCAGTTCAGTTTATTTTTTCCCCAGGATTTCCATTGCTCCCTCATGCCAATAGATTCCAGGACAGAAGTTTCTTCAGCTTTCATTCAGCAAGTCTTTTTGGAGAATCTGTTACAAGTCAGGCACTCTGTTAGGTGCTGGAGGCACCACAAGTGAAAACAGCTCACAGCCTCGTGGGCAAATAGCATATCCTTAAATTACAGTAACAAATATTGATAAAGCTGAGGAAAGTGCTGTAAGGCTGCATATCAGCTCATTTCCATCTGTGTCAGTCTTTGTTTCCCAGCTTGGGTTCATATGGGGTCCCTAATTTCAGTCTGGACCCAAGCACTTAACTGGCAGTGACATTGCAAACCATTTCAAAGTCTAGAATTATTTGTATTTAGAAGTAAGATAATTATATGCTTTTCTGTTTAAATTTTAGTGAGAGGAGGGGAGATAAAGAGACTCCCACATGCACCCCATCAGGGATCTACCCAGCAACCCCCGTCTGAAACCATGCTTGCAACTGAGCTATTTTTAGCACCTGAGGCAGAGGCTCCAGTGAGCCATCGTCAGTGTCCAGGGACAACATGCTTGAATCAATCGAGCCATGGCTGCGGGAGAAGAAGAAAGGTAGAGAGAAGGGGGAGGGATAGGGGAAAAGAAAGCTGATGCTCACTTCTCTGTGACCTGACTAGGAATAGAACATGAGACTTCTCCATGTAGGGTCTATGTTCTATCCACCAAGCAAACCAGCCAGGGCCAACGATGTCCTCTGTCACCTTCTATCTGGTTTTCCCTGTGCCCCTCTCCTCCCTCCCCCAACCCCGTAACCACCACTCTCTTGTCCATGTCTCATAGTCTCACTTTTATGTCCAACTTATGTATGAAACATTTTAACTTACTATTTATGTTTCATTTAAATACACTCAATATTATATTATATACAATATAGTAACACATGTTATAGTGTATATTAGTTATTAGTATCTTGATTAACATAGTATAATTATAATTATGTTATAAAATTAGAATGTAGTAATATGAATATATAAAAATGAATTTTCTATCTATATATTATAAATCAAGTCACATTCTCTAGTCTAAACATGTATTAACTAAGAAGGGCCAGAAGATTAGAAAATTTTCTCAATCTTTAAAAATAGGCTACTTTAAAATCTATAATATTATCAGTTTTTAGCAATTCTCTTCCAGTGTTAGATGTGTGTATGAATTCACACTGCCTACAATCCTGAACTGATATATTTATCTATTGTCAGATTTATGTGATGCCCGATAAGGAACTGAAACCAAATCTCAGGGCTTGGGAATTTATTGGATAACCATATAATAATGCCTTTCTTCAAGTTGCCACAACTATGTCTCAGGGGAATGTATGCTCATGGGCTCTTCCAGAACGGATGACGTATTGAATATTTTCCTTGAATTCATTAGCATTATTATTTATTATTTCTTTTATTATTATTATTATTAATTTTAATGGGGTGACAGTAATAAATCAAAGTACATATGTACAATGAAAACATCTCCAGATTATCTTATCATTCAAATGTGTTGCATACCCGTCACCCAAAGTCAAATTGTCCTCTGTCACCTTCTATCTGGTTTTCCCTGTGCCCCTCTCCTCCCTCCCCCAACCCCGTAACCACCACTCTCTTGTCCATGTGTCATAGTCTCACTTTTATGTCCAATTTATGTATGAAATCATGCTGTTCTCAGTTTTTTTTCTGATTTACTTATTTCACTTCGTATAATGTTATCAAGTTCCATCCATTTTGTTGTAAATGATCCAATGTCATCATTTCTTATGGCTGAGTAGTATTCCATAGTATAAATATACCAAAGCTTTTTAATCCACTTGTCTTCTGACAGACACTTGGGCTGTTTCCAGATCTTTGCTATTGTGAACAATGCTGCCACGAACATGGGGGCACATTTCTTCTTTTCGAAAAGTGCTATGGTGTTCTTAGGGTATATTCCTATAAGTGGGATAGCCGGGTCAAAAGGCAGTTCGACTGTTAATTTTTTGAGGAATCTCCAAACTGTTTTCCACAGTGTCTGCACCAGTCTGCATTCCCACCAGCAGTGCAGAAGGTTCCCTTTTCTCCACATCCTCGCCAGCACTTATTCTGTGTTGTTTTGCTGATGAGTGCCATTCTGACTGGTGTGAGGTGATATCTCATTGTGGTTTTAATTTGCATTTCTCTAATGATTAGTGATGTTGAGCATTTTTTCATATGCCTATTGGCCATCTGTATGTCTTCTTTGGAGAAATTTCTATTCATTTCTTTTACCCATTTTTTTTATTGGATTGTTTGTCTTCCTGGTGTTGAGTTTTATAAGTTCTTTATAAATTTTGGTTATTAACCCCTTATCAGACGTGCTGTCGAATATGTTCTCCCATTGTGTGGTTTGTCTTTTTATTCTGTTCTTATTGTCTTTAGCAGTGCAAAAACTTTTTAGTTTGATATAGTTGCATTTGTTTATCTTGCCTTTTATTTCATTTGCTGGTGGAGATAAATCGGCAAATATATTGCTGCTACATATGTCGGAGAGCTTGATGCCTATGTTTTCTTCTAAGATGCTTATGGTTTCACGGCTTACGTTTAAGTCTTTTATCCATTTTGAGTTTGTTTTTGTGAATGGTGTAAGTTGATGGTCTAGTTTCATTTTTTTGCAAGTAGATGTCCAATTTTCCCAACACCAATTGTTAAAGAGGCTGTCTTTACTCCATTGTATGTTCTTTTCTCCTTTGTCAAATATCAGTTGTCCATAAAGGTGTGGGTTTATTTCTGGGTTCTCTGTTCTGTTCCCTTGATCTATGTGCCTGTTCTTATGCCAGTACCAAGCTGTCTTGAGTATAATGGCCTTGTAGTAAACTTTGATATCCGGAAGAGTGATACCTCCTGCTTTATTTTTTCTTTTTAAGATTGCTGAGGTTATTCGTGTTCTTTTATGGTTCCATATAAATTTTTGAAATATGTGTTCTATATCTTTGAAGTATGTCATTGGTATTTTAATTGGTATTGCATTGAATTTATAAATTGCTTTGGGTAATATAGACATTTTAATGATGTTTATTCTTCCTAGCCATGAGCACGGTATATGCTTCCACTTGTTTGTATCTTCCTTGATTTGTTTTATCAATGTTTTATAATTTTCAGAGTACAAGTCCTTAACCTCCTTGGTTAAATTTACTCCTAGGTATTTTATTTTTTTGGCTGCAATAGTGAAGGGAATTGTTTCCTTAATTTCTTTTGCTGACAGTTCATTGTTTGTATATAGAAATGCTTCTGATTTCTAACAATATTTTTATTTTTTATTTTTTTATTTTATTTTATTCATTTTAGAGAGGAGACACAGAGTGAGAGAGAGAGAGAGAGAGAGAGAGAGAAAGAGAGAAAGGGGGGAGGAGCTGGAAGCTCAACTCCCATATGTGCCTTGACCAGACCAGTGCAGGGTTTTGAACTGGCGACCTCAGTGTTCCCAGGTCGACGCTTTATCCACTGCGCCACCACAGGTCAGGCAAAATGCTTCTGATTTCTGAGTATTAATTTTATATCCTGCCACGTTGCTGAATTCATTTATAAGGTCCAATAGTTTTTTGACTGAGACTTTAGGGTTTTCTATATACAATATCATATCATCAGCAAATAAAGACAGTTTTACTTCTTCTTTTCCAATTTGGATGCCTTTTATTTCTTCTTCTTGTCTGATTGCTATAGCTAGGACTTCCAGAACTATGTTGAATAAAAGTGGTAAAAGGAGGCACCCCTGCCTGGTTCCTGATCTTAAGGGGATTGCATTTAATTTTTGACCATTTAGTATGATGTTTGCTGTGGGTTTGTTGTAGATGGCCTTTATCATGTTAAGGAATGATCCCTGTATTCCCACTTTACTGAGAGTTTTAATCATGAATGGGTGCTGGATTTTATCAAATGCTTTCTCTGCATCTATTGAAATTATCATGTGATTTTTGTCCTTCCTTTTGTTTATGTGATGAATCACATTGATTGATTTGCGAATATTGAACCAGCCTTGCCTCTCCAGAATAAATCCCACTTGATCATGGTGTATGATTTTTTTCATATATTGCTGGATCCGGTTGGCTAATATTTTGTTGAGAATTTTAGTGTCTAAATTCATCAGGGATATAGGCCTATAATTTTCTTTTTTGTGTTATCTTTGCCCAGTTTTGGGATCAGAATTATGCTCGCCTCATAAAAGGAGTTTGGAAGTCTTCCTTTCTCTTGAATTTTTTGAAATAGCTTGAGGAGGATAGGAGTTAGTTCTTCTTTGAATTTTTGATAGAATTCACTTGTGAAGCCATCAGGCCCAGGACTATTTTTGGGGGGAGTTTTTTGATAACTGTTTCGATCTCTTTTGTTGTAATTGGTCTGTTTAGGTGTTCTGATTCTTCCAGATTGATTTTTGGAAGATTATATGGTTCAAGAAATTTGTCCATTTCACCTAGATTGTCTAATTTTTTGGCATAGATTTTCTCATAGTATTTTCTTACAATGCTTTGTATTTCTGTTGTGTCAGTTATTATTTCTCCACTGTCCTTTCTAATTTTATTTATTTGAGTCTTGACTCTTTTTTTCTTGGTGAGTCTAGTTAACTGTTCATCGTTCTTGTTTACCTTTTCAAAGAACCAGCTTCTGGTTTGATTGATCCTCTGCATTGTTTCCTTAGCCTTTATGTCATTTATTTCTGCTCTGATCTTTATTATTTCCTTCCTTCTACTTGTCATGGGTTTTATTTGCTGTTGTTTTTCTAGTTCTTTTAGATGAAGGGTCAGGTTGCTTATTTGAGCTTTTTCTAGCTTCTTATGATATTCCTGTAGTGCAATGAACTTCCCTCTCAGTACTGCTCTTGCTGTGTCCCATAAATTTTGAGTTGATGTATGCTCATTATCATTTTTTCTAGAAATTTTTTTATTTCTTCTTTGATCTCATTGTTAATCCACTCATTATTTAATAACATGCTATTTAGTTTCCAAGTGTTTGAGTATTTTTCATTTTTTCTTTTGTGGTTAATTTCTAGTTTCATGGCATTGTGATCAGAGAAAATGCTTGATATGATTTCAATCTTCTTAAATTTACTGAGACCATTTTTGTGTCTTAACATGTGGTCTATCCTAGAAAACATACCATGAGCACTTGAGAAGAATGTATATTCTACTGCTTTAGGGTGAAAAGTTCTGAAGGTATCTATTAAATCAAGTTGATCTAGTGTATCCTTTACGTGTGCTGTTTCTTTATTGATTTTCTTTCTTGAGGATCTATCCAGTTATGTTAGTGGGGTATTGAAATCCCCTACTATGATAGTATTGCTGTTAATCTGGCCCTTTATGTCCATCAAAGTCTGCTTTATGTATGTCAGGGCTCCTATATTTGGTGCGTAGATATTTATAATAGTTATATGTTCCTGTTGAATTGTTCCCTTTATCATCATGTAGTGCCCTTCTTTATCTCTTACTACAGCCTTTTTTTTAAAGTCCATTTTCTCAGATATAAGTATTGCTACCCCAGCTTTTTTTTCATTTTCATTTGCCTGATATATTTTTTTCCATCCTTTTACCTTCAGTCTATGTGCATCTTTTGTTTTAAGGTGTGTCTCTTGTAGACAGCATATGTATGGGTCCTGTTTCTTTATCCACGCAGCTACCCTATGTCTTTTGATTGGATCATTTAATCTATTTACATTTAAGGTTATTATTGATATGTAGTTGTTTATTGCCATTTTATTCTTTAAAGCTTTAATCTTCTTTTGCTATATTCTTTTCCCCCTTTGAACTGTTCACAACAGACCCCTTAGTATCTCTTGCAGAATTGGTTTGGTTTTTATGAATTTCTTGAGGCTTTCTTTGTCTGGGAAGCTCTTTATTTCTCCTTCAATTTTAAATGTAAGCCTTGCTGGATAGAGTAGTCTTGGTTGTAGGTTCTTGTTCTGCATTACTTTGATTATATCTTGCCATTCCCTTCTGGCCTCAAGTGTTTTTATTGAGAAGTCCAATGTCATTCTTATGGGGGCTCTTTTGTAGGTGATAGCCTTTTTTTCTCTAGCAGCTTTTAAAATTTTCTCTTTATCCATTAGCTTTGGTATTTTAATTATGATGTGTCTTGGTATAGATTTTTTTGGGTTTCTCATTAGTGGAGTTCTATGTGCTTCTTGAATGTGTGGAATGTTTCCCAGCCTTAATTTAGGGTAGTTTTCTGCTATGATTTGTGTGAACAAAGTTTCCATTTTCTGTCCTCTCTCCTCTTCTTCAGGCACCCCTATAATGCGAATGTTGTTTCTCTTCATGTTGTCACAGAGCTCCCTTAGATTTTCCTCACATTTTTTTTGAAACATTTCTTTTTTTTTTTTATGTTTTATTTTTATTTATTTATTTATTTTTTATAGTAGGAGACACAGAGTGAGAGAGAGAGAGAGAGAGAAAGAGAGAGAAAGGGGGGAGGAGCTGGAAGCTCAACTCCCATATGTGCCTTGACCAGATCCTCACATTTTTTAAGTCTCTTTTCCTTTTTCTTCTCTCCTTCTGTGCCTTTGTTTATTGTGTCTTCTAATTTGCTGATTGGATCCTCAGCGTGATTTATCCTGCTTTTAATTCCTTTCATTGTGGTCTTCAGTTCTGATACTGTATTTGTCATTTCTGTCTGATTCTTTTTTATTATTTCAATTTCGTTTTTTATACTTGTTATCTCTTTATTTAGGTGCTCATAATGACTATCCATTGTTGCTCTAATTTCTTTGAGCATCCTATCTATCATTATTTTAAATTCTGCTTCTGGTAATTTGGTTATATCTGGTTCATTAAGGTCCTTCTCTGGGGATTTCTCTTGATTCATTTGGTTTGCATTTCTCTGCCTGCCCATTTTGTCTGTGTATAAGCAAGTTGTGGCCACTAGAGTCTGGTAGGTATTGCCTTTGTGTTCTCTAGGTGTGTTCTATCTGCAGGCCCGCCACCTTCTGTGCCGCTGCCTTGGTCTGTTGGGTATGGGTTTTGCCAGCACCAGCCCACTGCAGCTGTTGCTGTGATTTCTGCCTTTCCTCCATGGGAGAGGCGGTCACTCAAGCCACACGCCTCAGCACCCAGGGTAGAGGTGAGCACCTTTGCTCAGCTGCAGACCCAGCCTGTTTCTGGGCTTACGCCCAGCACCCGCAGTCCGAACCTGCTCGCCACAGTTTCGTGGTTAGGGTGAGGCTTTTGACGTGCTCTCAGCTGTGAGCCTTTGCCTTTCCAGAGCTTTAGCCCCATTCTCGAGGCCAGTGCCCTCCTGTGCAGGGTCGCAAACCGCGGTTTATTGGGTTGGGCATGTTTGCTGGCTTTCGCTCAGCTGCAAGCTTCTGCTTGTCTGGACTCTATACCGCCCCCACATTCATAGCCAGCTCACGCACGCAGGATGGCAAACCGTGGTTTATTGGGCCGTGTGTGTTTGATGTTGTGTGCTCAGCTGCCAGCTTCCGCTTGTCCTGGGCTCTACCCAGCCTCCGCGTTCAGAGCCAGCTTGCGCACGTAGGATGGCAAACCGCGGTTTTTCCGGCTGCGCTGGGCTGGTAGCGTGAGCTCAGCCGTGAGCCCCCGCCCGTCCCTGGTCCTAGCCCCGTCCCTGCGGTCAGGGCCGGCTTGCTCAGGGTCACAGAGCAGATCTCTGCCTGTTCCTAGCCTCCTGGTTTTTCCCCGAGGTGGGGTTATAGGCGGGCCCGCAGCTGCTGGACCAGTTTTTGCGCGTCCCCTCCGCCCCTGCTGGGCTAGACCGAGCTCACACAGGCTGGGCCTCCGCCCACGCTGACAGAACCACATTTCAGCGTCCTGCCGCCACCATCCCTTCAGCAACCCTCAGCAGAGTAGGAAGTGCCCTAACTCTTCATACTGTAGGCCTGGGAGCTCCTTCCTTCTAAGCAGCTCTGTTCTAATTGCCGCAGGAGAGCTTGTTTGGCTAGTGTCCTGTCTCCCTTTGCTGGTATTGCTAGTTCCAGGGGAAATATTCGTTTTCGATTAGGGAATTGACTTAGCCCTGGGGTTAGGGTGGCTGTCCCTCAGAGTGTTTGTCTCTGTGCCTTCAGTCCACACTCTCTTCCCACTGCTCTGGTCTTCTCCTCTGTCCCCGTTTCCTGGAAGCCCCGGGTGAGTGGTTGTGAGAGAGGTTTTCTGCGCTGTCCCTTTAAAAAGATTCTTGGGTCTGGAAAACTGTCTCTTTCTCACAAACAGTATCCTCACTTGTTTCACAGCTCAATACTGTCCAAATGCCTCTTCTAGGCTCTGGGACTGTAGGCTGGGGCTTGGTTCCTGGGACCCAGCTTCCTCCCTCTCTGCCAAACTCCCTTCTGCCACGCGGGTCTCTCTGGGCTGCCATTTGCTCCAGGGAGCTGGGCAGCCCTCTTCGCATTTTCGCTATTCCTACTAGTCTCAATGTGGCTTCTGCAGTGTTCCTTGGTTGAAGAGTCCACTTAGTTTAGTTCAAAGTTGGTTTATCCAGATGATGGTTCTTAAAATTGAGTTATAATCCACTTTGGTTCTGGGAGTTGGAAGTTGGTACATCCGCCTACTCCATCGCCATCCTCAGTCAGAATCCTATTTATTACTTCTTGATGAAACTGGCATACAGCTTTGAGCAGAAGCAGCAGTGTGCTCGTCAATGTTTAAACTACTGTCACTCTAGACAGGAAGAAGCCCTCATTTGTAGAATTTGCCAGTTTTTGTGGTATGAGCACCAGCTATCAAGGTGATGTCAGTTAACACTGATCACTGAATTGGGAAGAGATACACAGTAGGTTCTTGTTAGCGCTGCAAGCTGTCTCTTTCTGCACAGAGTATATCTGTGGGATAGCATTTTTCTTTGTGATGTAAATAAATAGGCAAATAGGAGAATTAAAGTCATGACCTTGTTAAGGCTCTGTAGTGTGACACTGTTTCGCAAACTTTTTGCCTTTCTGAATATGTGAGACACTGGGTAACAGTTCAAGTATGAGCAAAGTTTAACAAACTGTAAGCATTCTTACTATACTGCTCACAAATATTAGGGGATAATTCAAAGTGCATATGAAGCAACAAAATATCTCCTAATTTTTGTGAGCAGTATATTTGCTGCATTATGATATTTTCTACTTTATTTTAACTCACTTAAATTTTTTTTGTGTGTGTGTGTGTGGCAGAGACAGAGAGAGTCAGAGAGAGGGACAGATAAGAAGGGAGAGAGATGAGAAACATCAGTTCTTCGTTGCAGTTTCTTAGTTGTACATTGATTTCTCATATGTGCCTTGACCGGGGGGCTACAGCAGACCAAGTGACCCCTTGCTCGAGCCAGCGACCTTGGGCTCAAGCTGGTGAGCTTTGCTCAAACCAGTTGAGCCAGCGTTCAAGCTGGGGACCTCGGGGTCTCAAACCTGCGTCCTTCACATCCCAGTCCTATGCTCTGTCCACTGTGCCACCACCTGGTCAGGCTAAAATGGTAAATTGTTTAGTGATGGATACTTGTTATTTATTTAACAAATATATGGTTGTTTCTATGTGTCTATTTTAAATGCTTTACAAGTGTTGACTAGTTCCTTCATCATGACCACCCTAAGAGGTAGTTATTGGGTTCTATGTTTATTACTTGGCAGTGATGTTATTTGTCTTATAGACCTCAGATAACACTTCTCAAAGGAAGCAAACTGCACAGTACAGTGATTTTAATCAATGGAAAGGGCAAATTATAAATATTGTTATTTTCCATTGCTTTTATGTACCTTTCCTTGTGACTCTTCTCTCTTTCCCTCTTTTTATTGAAATAACTTTCATTCCTTTCTTTTTCTTTTTGCAAGAAGAATACATGCTCATTCTAGAAAATTCTCCACTACTGATTTGTTATGTTTTACTTATGTTTTCTCTGTAAGGCATCTAAAGCTTCTGTAAAACAGATGAGAGCTAGAAATACACCATTATAAAGAAATAATAAAGCAAAAATAGTGATGAGTTAACTAATTAAACATTTATCTGTTAAGTCAAAATGATATTTTCCTAATTATTTAGCTTGCACAGTGAAGGCAAAAAAGTCATTTGACAACTAGCTTCCGATGTACGATGTACGGAGTTACACAGAATGGCTACTATTTTTAGTTTTTATAGGGCAATGTGAACCTCTGGGGAAGTAAGTATATTTCTTTTTTATGCTTATATCTTTTATGGGTTTTGCATAAATCAAGATTGTTCTACCCAAATAGAACACTAACAGCTAACATAATAACAAAAAGAATTGCAGCTGTAAGTGGAAATTAAACAATAATAATTCAGAGGGAAACTAATCATGGAGCTAAGGGGAACAGTATTAAACATAAAAATTTACATTGCCCAGGAATACATTTGCTGGTACATTCTGATGAACAAATTATTTCTCGATTTGTTCAACTTTACCTTGCCCTCTGAGAGGCCAGCAAAGCTTTTAAGCTAATAGTTCAGTGCTTCTCACTTGGAAAGAGGACAGGAGAATCCCTGTATTGTATCCACAGTTCGAAAGTGGTCTGTTGGGCTGTGGAAATAGAGGAAGCTCTGGGCTTGAATCTCATCTAATATAAATGGATTGGGGCCTTAACATTTTATTAAAAACTAACTCTAGCTAAGAATTCATTGTACGTCTAACAGCTCATATCTGCAGCTATTAAGATTCTTACTGACTGTTTAAAAGTGTTAATGTGTTACTTCTTAGATTGCCACTTCCGGGAGTTGAAACAATGCTGAATTGGCAATTATCTTCAAAAGCCCAAATTCTACATTGTCTTCTTTGTTTTGAAAAAAGAATTTGCATTTTTATCCAGTTTAATCTTCTAAGAGAGGTGAAGGAGAGTTCTCTGGGAGGTGAAACTTTTTTGTATTGATTTCTTTTGTAAAATGAGAGCTTGATGCTAATGGGTATTTGCTTTTAAAAAGAGATGATTTTATGAACATTAAAATTATATTTAGCATATAATTATCTCTCTTACTTGAGTATTACTTATTAAAATAATATTCATTCATGCCACAGTGACATCAAAGGTTGGTAAAGAAGTTTCTAAGGGTCAGGATCCTGCCAATTATTTATGAATGATTCATACCAGAAGTAAGAAATATTTCATCAAGAATTTAGATTATCTTTTTAGTTTAAAAATATACACAACTCACACTTAAAATTTGAAAATAGTTAATTATATAAAAAGGAAACAGACTTATTTGTTCTTTAAAAAATATCTACTTATAGTAATTAAACTTAAGCAAATTTTTATGGATTTTGTTTCTTTAACCTTTATAGATATTCAATCTAATACTCCCTTTAAATTTTGTTTTATCAAGTAATATGGAAGCTTATCATATTCACTAAGTAAACATTGTCAAGACCTGATAAATTTTTAGCAACAAAAATGGTGCTTAAGTGGCTATGTTTGAAAAAGAGTATGTTATATACCTTTTTTTTTGTTTTACAGGGATAGAGAGAGAGTTAGAGAGAGGGATAGATAGGGACAGACAAACAGGAATGGAGAGAGGAGAGAAGCATCAATCATTAGTTTTTCGTTGCCGTTGTGACACCATAGTTGTTCATTGATTGCTTTCTCACACATGCCTTGACAGCGGGCCCTCAGAAGACTGAGCAACCCCTTGCTGGAGCCAGCGACCTTGGGTCCAAGCTGGCGAGCTTTTGCTCAAGCCAGATGGGCCCGCGCTCAAGCTGGCGAGCTCGGAGTCTTGAGCCTAGGTATTCCGCATCCCAGTTTGACGCTCTATCCACTGCGCCACCACCTGGTCAGGCTGTTATATACCTTTTTTATGTATAAAAACCATACCATCATTGACCTGACCTGTGGTGGCGCAGTGGATAAAGCGTCGACCTGGGAACACTGAGGTCGCCAGTTCAAAACCCTGCACTGGTCTGGTCAAGGCACATATGGGAGTTGATGCTTCTAGCTCCTCCCCCCCACCTCTCTCTCTTTCTCTCACTCTGTGTCTCCTCTCTAAAATAAATTAAAAAAAAGAAATTAAAAAAAAATTTGCTCCCTCCCTTTAAAAACAAAAACAAAAACAACATACCATCAACAACGTTAGTAAGTCTTTATTTTTTTAAATTAAGTGACAGGCAGGGAGGCAGAGAGACAGATTCTCACATGTACCCCAACTGGGATCTACCCAGCAAGCCCCCTACAGGGGGATGCTCTGTCCATCTGGGGTCACTACTTCATTCCTCGGCAACCGAGCTATTTCAGTGCCTGAGGCAAGGACATGGAGCCATCCTCAGCACCCACTGCCAACTTGCTTGAACCATTCAAGCCATGGCTGTGGGAGGAGAAGAGAGAGAGAGATGCGGGGAGGGGTGGAGAAGCAGATGGTTGCTTTTCTTGTGTGCTCTGACCAGGAATTGAACCCGGGAGACTTCCACAGGCCGTGTTGATGTTCTACTGCTGGCCAGGGACCTGTTAATAAGCCTTGAGATTCGAGGATCTCTTCATAATCCCCCAACCTCAATACCCACGTGTACACAGAGAGTCACACACACATACACATGCACGTAATGTTGATGAGGAAATGCCCTACTCATTCAGATGACTGGTGTGTTGACTCAGCAAAGCCTGTGACCACAAATAAGATGCTTCAGTTTAACCAAAGTTCAAAACTTTCAGGAAAGAACAGGTTTAAAATTTTTTTAATTTTATTTTTTAATTACAGTTCACATTCAATATTATTTTGTTAGTTTCAAAACAGTCACAGGAATATAAAATACAGCATAGAGAATATAGGTTTAAAATCTTTGATTCAGTGTCTCCTGTCACTAAGATGTTTTCATAGCTAGATTCCCTCTTAGCATTAAACTCCAAGCCTGAAGATCTGATTGTAGTGATTTCCGTGGGCCTCATAAAATGACAAGATTAGACCATTGTACTTTGATTTGACCATTGAATTAGATGCATTTGATTTTATGATAGATGTATGTTTTAGAATTAGCACATGAAATGATAGGTAATAGCAGCTGTAAGGGTAAGAGATCATCAATTGGGGTCAGACAAGTCTGGGTGGCAGTTTCAGCTCTGCTCAATGATTACTGTGCATTTAAATATAGATGTCATTTTACCTCTTGGGCTCCCATTTCCATTCTTATAGAATGGAATAGTAATCTCTGTCTCTCAGTTTCTCTGAGGATTTAATGAGATAATGTGTGACAGTGCTTATCTAAGTAAACAACAACGGCTATTACTACGAAATGGTAAAAGTGAGTTAGGTGTTGTATCCGGAAGTAGAGGAGGACATGAAGAGCATTCTCTACCTCTATTCTTTTTCCCATATGCTACCCATTGCTGTCTTGAAGTTCCAAGTATAAAACAGACCTCAAATAAGTGACCACTTATTTTATTTTTTAATTTTAAATTCAAATAAAATTTTAAAATGGAAAGTTTTTCATGTTCAATAAAATTAAAAAAAAATTTAAATTAATAAATTCATTGCAGGTAATGAAGACAGGCACATCCACACAACCACTTTGCAAGAAATAAAAACTGTGTCAGATCAAGGGGGACAAAATGCAGGGAACCCTGCACCTCCCCAGCCAGCCAGGAGGACCCAGACATCACTGCCCCCGGTGGCCACGACGCAGAGCCCTGCTCCTGAGCAGGAAGGACCGCAGGGACCCTGCTTCCAATCTGGAATCCTGAGAACTATGTCCCAACAGGACGTGCGTGCGGAAATTTTCCTGTGGAGCTTTCTGTTGTGGTCAGACACCATAGAAATGGTGCGTGTGGCCGGCCACCAGGATGTGTACAAATCAGCCTGGCTATACCCAGTCTATATATTCAGTTTTATTTCACTCCTTCGAATTATTTTCACTCCCCAGAACCCTCTTCTGAATTCTCTGGGCATCCTGCTCCAGGATTTACCCTTTATTTTTGTCAGACTTAGTTTAATCATTGTCCTGGGACCGATCACACCCATATTGGGCCTTTGTAAAAATATATTGGTGACTTTCTCTTATGTTTACTTCAATTACTTAACCAAATTCAGGGTTTTCTCTATTTTTGAATTGTCTTCATTTTAAAAAGAAAATGTAATAGTCAAACCTCTTTATTATGCATGTGTACACATTTGTCTTATGTGATTACATATAATGCATACCTTGATATAAATAATTAGATACATAATTATGTAATTTGCTTTCACTATGTTGGGACACTCTTAAATATTCATGGTAGGGGCTCTTCATTTTATGTGATTTTTACATGGTAGAAAAATTTGAGAGAGATTTATGTGTGCCAGAGTGATGTTTTACAGAAACAGTGTCTTCAATGATCTGTGGGAACAGACAGCTTAAGACTGAACAAATGAATTTATGAACTTGCCTACTACCCCTACTCTCAACCAATGCCCAAAACTTACTGTTTTGTGCTTTATGTTTCTCTCATGAGACAAACCTCTATTTTCAGCTGTTAAAAAGTTTAGTTTCTGGCTTTATGATTCTGGGCAAGTCCTTTGACCACTGCAGGCCCTGGTTTCCAAATCTAAAAGATGAACATAATAACAGTACTTTAATAGGCTTACTAGTACGTTAATAACGTTGAAAGGATTCAACGAGGGAGGGGATGTTTTCATCACATTGGCTGGCTAACAATAACTCAATAAATGCTAAGGACTTTAACTGTACCAAGTCGGAGAGAGAAGTAGTCAAATGCAATGTGTCGATTTTCCTGTTGTATTCTTTTCTGTGCCCCTCTTTACTCTCAGAAATAATTTAGACCATGCATTTGTGAAAAATATTATGTAAAAATCTTAAGTTTACCTCAGACTGTACTTTTTTATCAAGTAGCATTATGTTCGGAAGTGAGAACTATACTACTGATTGTACGGATTGAAGTTGGTATAAGCATTGATTAATGAGGCATTTGAGTGTCTCCTGGGAGTCCTCATAGGGCCCTGTTATAGAATATTAGTAAGACCATCACTGTAGTTTTACTTTTCTGAGTTATCCATTGATTATTAAATTTGGCTTTGTCTCTTTGTCTCATCTATCAATCCAACAGAAACTTACAATACTTATATCTAGAAGAATTTTAATATAAATAATTTATTTTACATTATAACATAATTTTTATTAAGAACCTAAAACCAATTAATTTTATAATATTCCTAAATATGACAATATATTGCATAAATTTTTATTTATCTTTATATTGGAATATATAATGTGAATACATACTGGAAAGTATTTAGAATGCATTTTGTATCTCATATTTGAATATGATTGTGCCTGATATTTGGGGAAGTTGCTACACTTTATACAAATAATGAAGGCATGTACTGAATATTACATGTAGGAGGAAAATTGTTGAATATCTAATTTTATTTAATATTTTATTATAAGAGTATATATATGTTTATAATATTCTAGTCTGTGGTACATAATAGAAATTGTAGCAGAGTTTGCTAATGAAACATATTTCTACAGTAAGTGATTAAAAATCATGTTATTAAAATTATATTGATAAAAAACTAAAATAAAATTATATTGAAATTCTCATAGTTTCTAATGGTTGTTGATTTTAAGCCTCATATTGCTTTTGTGTCCCGTTTAAAAAGCTTGCTTTTCCGCTATATAAAAGTATACGTGCAAAAATGTGGCAGGACAGGTAGTAGGTTATATGGTACTTTATTTCAAGCAATATTTGGAGCTCAGCTGGTAACTATGTCTTCATTTAGTGTCAGGCTCACATAAAGTTAGTTGTAAGAAAGATACATTTTAAAAAGTTCATTCATGGCCCTGGCTGATTGGCTCAGTGGTAGAGCATAGATGTGGATGTCCGGGTTCGATTCCTGGTCAGGGCACACAGGAGAAGCGACCATCTGCATCTACACCCTTCCCCCTTCTCTCTCACTCTCTTGCCCTCCCTCAGCCAAGGCTCAGTTGGTTTGAGTGCATTGACTCCCACCTCAGGTGCTAAAAAAATAGCTCAGTTGTGAGCATGGCCCCCAATGGGCAGAGCATTAGTCCCAGACAGGGGTTGCCAGGTGGATCCTGGTTGGGGTGCATGTGGGAGTCTATCTCTCCTCCTCTCACTTGGAAAAAAAAACACAGCACAATGAGATATCACCTCATACCTGTCAGAATGGCTCTCATCAATAAATCAGCAAACAAGTGTTGGCGAGGATGAAGAGAAAAAGAAACCCTTGTGTACTGTTGGTGGGAATGCAGATTGGTATAGGCACTGTGGAAAGCAGTTTGGTGTTACCTCAAAAAACTAAAAATTGAACTGCCTTATGACTCAGCAATTCCACCTCTGGGACTATATTTAAAGAAACCCAAAACTCTAATTTGAAAAAATATATGCACCCCTATGTTCATTGGAGGATTATTTACAATAACCAAGATTTGGAAGCAATTTGAGTATCCATCAGTAAAGTGGATAAAAAAACTGTTGTATATACGAACAAAGGAATACTACACGGTCATAAAAAGAAGGAAATCTTATTATTTCTGACAGCATGGATGGACCTCGAGAGCATTATGCTAAGTGAAATGAGCCAGTCAGAGAAAGACAAGTATCATATGATTTCACTCATATGTGAAATCTAAGGAATAAAATAAACCAACAAAATAGAAACAGACTATAAATACAGGGAGGAGACTGACAGCTGTCAGAGGGGAAGAAGATTGGGAAGCTGGGTGGAAAAGGTGAAGGGATTAAGCAAAAAAGAAAAGAAAAGCCTCATAGACACAGACAAAAGTGTGGTGATTACCAGAGGAAAAGGGGGTGTGGAGAGGTAGAAGAGAGTAAAAGGGAAATAAACAGTGATGGAAGGAGACTTGCCTTGGAGTGGTGAACACAATACAAGATACAGATGATGTATTATAAAATTGTACACCTAAAACCTATATAATTTTGTTAATCAATGTCACCCTAATAAATTCACTTTAAAAGTTAAAAAAAGAGAAAGACATTACATAATAAAGAAGTTAATTCTTTAAAATGACATAATTCTAAACGTGTGTGCCTAGCGAAAAAGCATCAAAGTATATGAGGCAAAACTGATAACTTCAAAGAGAAATGCATGAATCCACTCTTCCCAGAAATTGACAATTTCAGTTGGCAGCAAGTCAGTAAGGATATAATTAAGCTGAACAACACCATCAATGATTTGGATATAATTGGTATCTAGTAGACTCGTTCATCTAATAACAGCAGAATATAAATTGTTTCCAAGCTTATACGGAACATTCACTAATATCAACCACATTTTGGGCCATAAAACACACTTTAACAACTTTAAATAAGTAGAAATCATACAATGCCTCCTTTTATAATAGAATTAAACTAGGAATTCATAACCAAAAGAACAGAAATATACCAAAATACATGAAGATTAAACAATACACTTCTAAATAACAGAAGTGTTGAAGAAGAAATTTCAAAATAATTAGAATTTATTGGAGTAACTGAAAATTAAAAACATCAAAATTTGGGGGAAACAGTAAAAGATGTGTTTAGAGAAATATAGTATCAATTGCATATATTAGAAAAGAAAGAAGATCTAAAATCAATATTCTAAGTTTTCATCTTATGGAATTAGAAAAAGAAGAGGAAATTAAACACCAAGTAAGAGAAGAAAAGAAATAAAAGGTATTAGAGCAAAAATCCAATAAAATTGAAAACAGAAAATCAATGAAACAAAAAGTGTTTATTTGAAAAGACCAATATAGTTGATAAGGCTCAAGCCAGGCTAAGAAAAAGAGAAGACACAATTTAGTAATATTAGAAATGAGGTCACTAAAGATCCCCTTTAAAGTAAAACAATAATAAATAACATGAACCACTCTATACCTATAAATTTGATAACCTAGATGAAATAAACCAAATCCTTGAAAGACACAATGTGTCAAAACTCACACAAGAAGAAATAGATGATCTGAATAGGTCTATACCTATTAAAGAAATTGAATCAACAATTAATAATCTTTCAAAATGGAAGGCACTAAGCCCAGATGGTATTAATTGTGAATTCTACCAAACATTTAAAGAATAAATTATATCAAATCTTTGCAATTTCTCTTTAAGAGGACAAAAGAGGGGGAAATATATCTTAATTCATTCCATGAGACAAACATTACCCTAATACTAAATCAGGCAAGTATATTACAAGTAAAGAAAACTATAGACCCTTATCTTTCATGAACATTATGCAAAAATATTAGCAAAATATTATCAAATGAAATCTAAAAAAGTATAAAAGGATTATATACCATAATTGAGATTGATCTCATATATGCAAATCTTGTTCAGCATCTGAAAATCAATTAATTAATGTACTCTAACACATCAACAGGTGAAAAGAGAAAAATTAGATGATTATATCAATTGATGCAGAAAAAAACATTTGAAAAAATCCAACACCCATTCATGATTAAAAACTATATATATATATACATCTCTCAGGAAACTAGAGAGGAACTTTCTTAAATGGATAAAAACTATTGACAAAAACCCTACAGCTGACATCATACTAAAACGGTGATAAATTTAAAGTTTTTTCACTAAGATCAAGTACATGGCAAGGATGTCCCCTCTCACTACACTACTTTAAAAACATCATATTGGAAGTTCTTCATAATTCAATAAGGCAAGTAAGAGAAATAATATATACAGTGTGTCCGTAAAGTCATGATGCACTTTTGACCGGTCGACCAGTCAAAAGTGCATCATGACTTTACGGACACACTGTAGATTAGAAAAAGGCATTATCTTGTCTTTGTTCACAGATGACATGATTGTCATGTAGAATTAACAAAATACCTCCTAAAACTAATAAAGGATTACAGCAAGGTTTCAGGATACAAGATTAATATACAAAAGTGGATTTGTCTTCCTATATACCAAAAATAAACAAGTGAAATTTGAAATAAAAAACCCATTAATAGTTACATTATTAGCCCCAAAATGAAATACTTAGGTATAAATGAAAAAATATGTGTACAAGATCTATATTAAGAAAACCACAAAACTCAGATGAAAGACATTAAAGGATAATTCAATAAATGGAGAGACATTCCATGTTCATAGATAAGGAAACTAAATATGGTCAGGATGTCAGGATTTCACAATTTAATCTTCAGATTTAATGAAATCCTAATCAAAATTTGAGTATTTGTGTGTGTGTCTGAATTTTGACAAACTGATTCTACAGTGTGTATGGAGAGACAAAAGATCTGAAATAGTTAACACAACATTGAAGGAGAAGCACAAGTTGGAAAATTGAACTATTTGACTTCAAGACTTATTATAAAGCCACAGGAATGGTATTATAAAGCTAAAGACAGTATGGTATTGGCAGAAGAATAGGCAAACAGGTCAATGAAACATAACAGAGAAACCAGAAATAGACCCATATAAATATAGCAAATGATCTTAGCTAAAGAAACAAAATTAACAAAATGTAGAAAAGATAGTCTTTTAACAAATAATACTAGAACTACTGAATATTTGTATGCAAAATACATGAATCTATAGACAGGCCATAAACCCTTCACAAAATTAAGTCAAGATGGATCTTAGATATAAATGGAAAACTCCTTAGAATAAAACATAGAAGAAAATCTAGATGACCTTGGTTATGGTGATGTCTTTTTAGATATAATACAAAGGACATGATTTATAAAAGAAATAACTGATAAACTAGACATAATTCAAATTAAAAACCTGTTTTGTGAAAGACAATAACAAAAGAATTAGAAGAAACTACAGACTGGGAGAAAATATTTGCAAAAGACGTATTTGATACTGTTATGCAAACTCAAAAATCATAAAAAACTCAATAAAAAGACAAGCAACCCAATTTAAAAATGGACAAAAGATCTAAACAGAAAACTCATCAAATAGAATACAAAAAGTTGCTCTATACATACATGATCAGGAAAATGTAAATTAAAACGAGACACCATTACATACCAATTAGAATGGCCAAAACCAAAACACTAACCACCAAATGCCAATGAGGATGAGGAAGAAAAGGAACTCTCATTCATTGCTGATGGGAATGCAAAAACGGTACAGCTAATTTGGAAGACAGCTTGACAGTTTCTTGCAAAACTAACATACTCTTAACCATACCTTCTAGCAATGAGACTCCATAGTATTTACCCAAAGGAGGTGGCAACTTAAGCGCACACAAAAACCTGAACATGGATGTTTTCAGCAGATTTATTGATAATTGACAAAACTTGGAAGCAAACCAGATGTCCTTTAGTAGGTGAATGGATAAATAAACTGGTCATTTCAACAATGGAATATTATTCAGGGCTAAAAAGAAATGGGCAATCAAGCTATGAAAAGACATGGAGGAAACTTAACTGCACATTACTAAATGAAAGAAGCTAATCTGAAAAAGTTGCATGTGGTATGATTCAAACAATATGATTCTGTAAAAGGCAAAACTATACAGATAAAAGTATCAGTGGTTGGGGTGTGGCAGGGAGGGAAGAAGAGGCAGAGGAAAGAGGATGCTGATAATGGGGGGGGGCTCTGCATATTTGGGGCAAGGAGTATAGGAAAACTTTCTGTGCCTTCGCAATTTTATTGTAAATGTAAAACTGCTCTAAATATAAAGACTTTTTAAAAAGTAATATTGCCCTAACTATATCATAACGTAATTTTTATATGGTTTTTGAGGATAATATTTACTGTAGCAATATTTGCTGTGAAACTTTACATTTATACATACACAAATCTTAATTTTCAGTATGTGCTTATTAAAAACCTCATACTCTTGCATTGAATAGGAATATTAATGGATTTTTAGGAAATGCCTTTTTTCTGTACAATGTATTTTTTTTAATATTGGCTATATTTTTATTGATTCTTATTGATTTTAGCAAGAGAGGAAGGGAGAGAGAAAGAGAGAGAGAGACAAGAACATTAATCTGTTCCTGTATGTGCTCTGACTGGGGATCAAACCAGCAACCTCTGCGCTTCCAGACGATGTTCTAACCAACTGAGCTGTCTGGCCAGGGTGTAGTTCTTATTTTAAAAAAGAATATATTTTCAAGAATATTTAAGTGAGTAAATGCTAAATTTACTCTCTAAATTGCTTAAAATTATAGGTAACATTACATATTTAGTGTAGGTCTGAAGAAGAAGCCTGACTTTTGTTGTGTCTTGATTTCTATGAAATTTAGGTAATTTTCAGGTATATATATTATCCTAACCTTAAAGTTTTTTCAAATAGTAAATGGGTTAAATAACATTCTAATTAAATTATTTTGTAAAGATAAGTATATTATAAAGATATGTGCCATACCAAAATAAAGACAACACTGATTATAGTACCACAAAACTCACAGGCCCTTCAAATTGTCTTTATACAAATACAGGAGATTGCAATAGACCTAAATATATTATTTGAAGAGAATTATATTTAAAGAAAAGTTCAGATAAATAATCCAACACAAAGGTTTGCATTTCCATAGAACTGCAAATGCCTTATAGGTGTTTGGATATATTTTGGTAAGAATTGGAAAATGCAAGAAATTAGAACAAAAAAGGTGTTCCATCTCTTAAACTTTTAAATTTTTACTCAGCTGCCTCCTTATATCTTCTTTCTTCTGAGTCAAAATGATCTTGACACCATTTGTGCAAATTTGCCCACTAAAAAAATAGGCTTGCTTGAACAAGACAAACCTCTACATCCATCACCAGTTTACCAGTTTTAAAAGATTGAATTTGTTGTGGTAATTTTTTTGAAACTATTTCAGGGCAAAAGGTTCACTAAATTCATCTTATATGGAATTGAGTGGCTGTGAGGTATACAACATTTGCGAAAGAGAATGTCTAAGAGGAAATGAAAGTTTAGTAAGTGCCTTGTAAATTTAAAACGTGAGGGTTTTCTTTATTTTATAGAAATACTTTTTTAGCTGGAAGAAAATACTAGTTAAAAACAACCTTCCTCATCAATAAACAAGCAAAATCCAGAACTGATACTTAGCATAAGTATATAAAGAGGATGGTAGGAGTTGGATTTTATTTTTATTGTGGTAAAATATACATTGCATAATATTTACCATTTTTATATGAACAATTCAGTGGCTTTAAGTATTTCAAAATGTATGCACTGCCACCACTATTCTTTTTCAGAACTTACTATCCCAAACGAAAATTTTGTACCCATTAAATAATAACATTATTCTTCCTTCCCCCACCAGATCCTGGTAACTTCTATTCTTTCTGTCTCTATGAATTTGCCTATTCTACATATATCATATAAATGGAATCATAGAATATTTGTTCTTTTATGTTTGAATTCTTTCACTTAGCATAATATTTTCAAGGTTGTACATGTTATAGCAGGTATCAGAATACCTTTTATAGCTAAATAATATCCCAGTATACATATCCATCCACCCATCCATCCATACAATGTGTCCGTAAAGTCATGGTGCACTTTTGACCATGTGACCAGTATGGACACACTGTATATACAAATTGCTTATTCATTCATTGGCTGATAGACACTTGGGTTGCTTCTGTCTTCTGGCTACTATAAATAAATGCCACTATGAACATTGGTGTACAAATGTCTGCTTGAGACTCCTGTTTTCAATTCTACTGGGTATATACCTAGAAGGGGGGAATCACTGGGTCAGATAGCAGTTCTATTTAACTTTCTGTGGAATTCCCGAACTGTTTTCTGCTGTGGCTCTACCATTTTACATTCCCATCAGCAATGCACAAGGGCTGTTTTGTTGCTGTTGAGTTGACCTTCTTTATATATTATGGATATTAATTCTTCATCAGATATATGATTTACAAATATTTTCTCCCTTTCTGTGGATTGTCTTTTTCACTCTTTTGATAGTGGCTTTTGATGCACAGACTCTTAATTTGAATGAAGCTCAATTTACCTATTTTTTTGTTTCTTGTGCTTTTGGTGTCATATAAAGAAAAATTACCAAATGCAATCTCATAAAGATATTTCCTGATGGTATTTTTCTAAAAGTTTTATCATTTTTAGGTCTTCCAGAATACACAACTCTGATATTTGGAGGACAAAGCCTTTATTGTCCCCCCTATTTCCAGCAAGCTGTACCAGAAACTCAGTCCGCCACCCTCACTGCTACCTGCCACAGTTGGGGAATGGAAGATGGCAGCTGGTGCCACAGGGAAAGGTTGAAAATCACCAACTTGTACCGGCCTCTTCATCAAGCTCTCCACTTGATGATCCAAGTTTCCTACCAGAACCCAGAGTCCAAAATAGTTACTTCAGGCAATTCCCATCAGGGCAATAGTTGTTTAGGTGGAATAAAATGGCTGCCATTCTTCTAACCTGATAAATCTTTGTTTCAGTGAAGTCAAGTTTGCAAGTAAAATTGTTTCTGTTTTTGTTAGATAGTTGGCTTTCTTTTGTTTTGAAGTCATGGATTTTACCCCTGATTCTACTTGGCCCTGTGACACATTTGTGCAATACAAAAACAGAAACAAAAACAAAAACACCCTGAATATGAGTTTAGAGAATTCAGATACATTTTTAGTTGCTTATAGAACTTATTTATCTTTAAAAGCTCTGAATGACTCATTCGAAATACTTTTATACATGAGAAATCAGTGAGGCAATGTTTTAGAAAGAACCGTTGTTGTTTGATGTTTTGTAACCAAACTTTTTTGTCAGCTAAGCATACGCTTAACAAAAAAGAAACAATTTATCTTGTGTCCTACATTCTCACTGTCTTTTTCCTTCTGTCAGAATAATCTTAAATTTAGAATGTTAAAAACAAAAACAAAAACAAACCAGCGAGAGGATGATAACACATTTCTTATTAGGAAGAAAAGTTTATAGTTTTATCACAAAGATAGTGAATCTTGGAACTTTCTGCTTGAAGATAAACTATTCAATAAAATTTCAAAAAATACATTTCTAGCAGCTTCTTTTTGAATTGCTAACATTCTCCATTGTTCCAAATGTGGGATACCTATTTAATTACTAATATCTTATTCCAAATGTTTTTAATTAATGTTTTACATCTGAAAAATAACAAATTAGATGTTTAGGAGTGAATACTGTGCCTAATGATACATTTGTTACCTTTAAAAAAATTTTTTTAGAGAAAGTATTTCATCTGTCTTTTTTTATCTAATGAGGACCACAATGAGTGAGGCTGGGCAGCAAAACTTTATTGTACATCTTTTTTTGATGTTTTCTCTGGCTTCCTCCAGAACTTTCAAAAGAAAGACTTCTAGAACTTTCTCTCTCTTGGCCTTACAGTAATTCCCTTAGGTTTAGCCTTTGCTACACTGGTCTCCTAGTGAAAGTAACAAAACTCCATGTGAACAGTCTCTTCTGAAGCTTTCTAAGAAAAAAAGATACTGTAAGCACTGAATATAGAGACTGATGGTGATTGATTTCAGCAGTTAAGAAGATGTTTCTACCATAAATTGTCCTTTTTAGTGACTGCCATTTCTGTCCTTGTGGAGTGGGAGCTGTCTGCTGAGGGACCCTAGATTCAGCTGCTTCCTGGAGGTGCCTCAGCATTTCTGCCCAGGTAATGGCCTCCAGCTTGCTCCCTACACATCCCCATTTGAGAAGGATGTGAGGTCCAAAACTGTTTCACTTCTGCCCTCCCAGCAGGCCAACCCTGCTCCTCCTCTCTCAGCATCGCCCTCTCCCCTCCCCCTTCCTTACCCTTCTCCCACATGTGTCCCCTTCTCTCCTCTCTCTGTGTCTGCTCTTTTCAGAAGTTAGCTTACCAAGCAAAGTTGTAACTTTGAATTCCTGTTTTTCCAACCACCCTCATGTGACAGGATATCTCCTTATTGGATTCCCTAATTTCAGAAGCCCTTTAAAAGCGAGAGCTTCCTCCACCCTTCTTTTCAGCAGGGCTGCTCTGAGAACTGGGTAGGGGAAGGGGGAAGCCAGCACCCTCCTGGTTTTGGATCTTTTCTACCCCTTCCTCTCCATCCCTGGAAGCAAAGGATAAACTCTGGGCCATGCGGCTGTTCCTGCTCCTGGTTTTCCTGTCTCTCATTCCAGTTGCCTTGCAGCTGTTGGGTAAGTCAGCCTTGGGGTAGAAGCTTTCTGATTTGGGGCCTGGGGTCTCTGGCACACCTTCTTTTTTGGGGGTCAGTATAAATAGATTCCTTTCAATATCTGTGGTGAGGAGGAAAGAAAACTCCTCTGTGCCAACAGCTCTTGGGAGGACACTTACGGCCTCTACCTGAACAACAGGCCTGAAGGCTGCGCAGGCCAGGGGCACTGCTTCTCCAGTCAGAGGGGCCCTGTGCCCCACGGAACCGTGTCTTCCTCCTGACTCCTGTCATCTCCCACTGTTCCTTACCTGCTTTATTCTCGGAGGGCGTTCTCCTGTGGTTTGTGCATTCTCATTTTCATTTCACAGTATTTCTAGCTAACCCCCAACATATATCTTCGGAGTGTTTCTGGCTGACAGGGGCAGCTCTGGTGTCTCTCCTCACTGTCGGTATAGAGACAGGATCAGGGATCACACCCCAAAAACATTCCTTGTGATTTCCACAAATTGTCTTTTTTTACCCCCCCTGTGAACTATTTTAATCATTCTTAGTCTTTATTGCTAGAAAGTTTATCCTTACCTATAGTCTAAGTTGTTCAAACTGATTCCTTTTTTTCGTTTTCTCTCTCTCTCTTTCTCTTTTGTTTCTTTTCTTTTTTTGAGACTGGAGAATGAATACTCATGAAGAATAGATTCAGAGCTTTTCAAGTCCTCAAAGACATCATTGCATCTCTTTGCTGTTTATCTAGACTAGTGATTTTTAACCTTTTTCATCTCACGGCACACATAAACTACTAAAATACTGTGGCACCCTGAAAATATATTTTTTGCAGATCTGACAAAAAATTAGGTATAATTTTGATGAATCACACCAAATGGCTATTGTTGTGTTGGTTGTTGTCATTTTCTTTCCTTTGACAATTAAGGGAAAAGAGGTCAGTGCCCCTTACTAAATAGTCAGGTGTTGCATGTTTTAAAAATATTTGCAGCACACCGGTTTAAAACGCTTAACCCGCTTAAACTTCAGAATAAAGAGTGCCTGGGAGAATTTTTATTCCAAGTTCTCTCTCTCTTTCTTTTCTGATTATAAAGAATCTTTATTAAAGAATGCACAGTCTTGTGATTCAAAATCAAATATTTTAAAAGAATTATATTCTTAAAAGTTGATATGAAAGTGTTTTATTTAAAATTGTTACAATAAAAAGTAAACAGACATTTAGAAGATATTTGTCTCATTTTAGAAAACACAGGCTTTAAGGATTAAAGATAATTTTCCAGACTCATTGCCTGGATGTGCCATTTTTTCTGTAATTTATGGTAACTTTCTGTTGTTATTTTATCAGTTCATGCTATTTAATTATTTAAAAAAACAATGTTATAAAGCTCCCAGCTCTCTTTTGAGTTAAGGGACTTCAACTTTGAATATTTGGTCCCCCATCCCTCCTCATTTCTCCCAGATCCCCAAACACTGCCACCATGCCAATGGCACTCCACGCTCGGCTGAAATGGTGGGGGCAGGGCTGTGGGGCCCAGGGTGAGAATGAAGCTCCCATATAATCGGGAAGTTTTTCAGGGAGAAAGTGTTGGATCATGGAAAATCGTAATGAGTATGAAGTTGTATCGATTACAGAAATGCAAGAGAAGGCAGTATGGGTTATATCCCGCTAGGAAGCTACTTCATTTCTTTGTGCTTCGGTTTCTCTATCTATAAAATGGGAGCTTAGTATTGCCTGCCCCACCCATGGTTGCAATGATTCAATGAGTAAATAAATGTTTAGAAGGTAGTATGGCCCATGGTATTGACTTCATCATGTTAGCTATTTGAAGCAGTGAATTGTTTTCCAAAGTAGTAATTAATTGTCCAATGAAAGCAGTATACGAAATGTTTAAGGAGACTTTTCTCAGGAAACAATGCTAAGGAAAGATCCTGGAGCCTGAAGAGCAATTTCACCTTAGTCTTGGTTACAAAGCTACTTATCAAGTCAACCAGAAGCGGTGCTGTGGGAACCGGGTGGGAAGGCAGCAGCCTGGGCTTAGACATCGCCACCGTGTTGGTCTTGAAAGTCTATTCTGTGCGGGAGGATTTTCTTCATGACCCCATAGGTTAAGACTAAAAGCAGAGAAAATCTTGTATGGGTGTGTTGTCTCAGATAGAATAGTTTGCTTAGGAGAAAATTCCTTGTCACTAAACATCTTCAAATAGAAGCTGGGTGACTAGTTCAATGGTTGTCAGCTCAGTACAACAGAAACATAATAGGCCACATTATGTTGCCACATTAGAAAAAAGAAGAGGTGACACTGATTTTTATGAATGTATTTTATCTAACCCAATATATCCAAAATATTTCTAGTGAATATTAAAAATTAAAATTTCAAAATCCAGAGTGTACTCTATATTTAGAGAGCATATCAATTGAGATTGGTCTTCAATTAAGTGTGTTGTAGACCCAGGGCTATGGGTACCAGGTTGGGTGGCACAAATACAGCCCCTAATTTTCTTTAAACTAAAAGTGTTTCTCAGTTTGCTTAAGAATTTAATTTTCTTTAAACTAAAAGTGTTTCTCACTTTGCTTAAGAATTTTTCCCTCCTTCAGAGAGCAGAATACCTTAGCCTGGTGAATGTCTTCCTCTTGATAGGTACAAATATGGGAGAAGCAGGGAGTGCTACAGATTTGTTTAGAGAATAAAAAACAAACAGACAAACAAACAAACAGCCTGAGCAGGCAGTGGCACAGTGGATAGAGCATCAGACTGGGATGCAGAGGACACAGGTTCAAAACCCCAAGGTCACCAGCTTGAGTGCAGGCTCACCAGTTTGAGCACTGGGTCGCTGGCTTGAGCGTGGGATCATAGTCATGACCCCATTTGTCGCTGGCTTCAGCAAGGGGTCACTTGCTCTGCTGTAGCCTCCCCACCCCCAGTCAAGACACATATGAGAAAGCAATCAGTGAACAACTGAGATGCTAGAACACAGAATTGATGTTTCTCATCTCTCTCCCTTCCTGACTGTCTGTCCCTGTCTGTTACTCTCTCTGTCTCTGTCACATAATGAAACAAAACAAAATAAAATGTGGGTAAGGGGACCCTTTCCAGTATCTTTTATTTTTTGAGCCCATAATTCTTATTTTATGGGTGTTGTTTTTTGTCCTTTTTTAAAATTATTTTTGGTTTAAGTTAGTGATGGGAAATTTTTGAGCTTGGTGTGTCAAAATTCGCCAAAAAACCGAGCATAACTCGGGTGGTGTGTCACTTCAAAAAAAACGGCCTAACCGGAAGTCCCAGAACTAGACGCTCTGTGCCAGAGTTCTGTTGTTTTGGCCTACAGACCTCCAGGACAGAGTGTCTACACTACAGCAAATGTTTTATCCTCCGCTACTGCACCTGGCCATGCAGGAGCCAAGGATGAAACGTCCTTCTCGGCATGCGGCCCCATACTTCTCTGGTTTGCTGCCACGTGTCATCAAAAATGGCTACGCGTGTCAGCACGTGTCATAGGTTCGCCATAAGGGGCTTAAGTGGCACATGATTGGACGTGTCTGAATAGCAGCAGAGCACCTGTTTAGTAAGCTGTGCCTCCTCAGAGCTGCTGCCCTGGCTCTACATGTGCTGAGAAAGTCCACGGCAAGATCGTAGTTTCTTTCTTTTCCACCCAGAACCCTTCCTCCCCGCTCCTGAGAGCCTCCTACATCATCAGCACCACCAGTGTCCATGTAACAGCTGGGAGGCCAAGTTTAACACAGGAGCCACTCTCCCTTCCCAGCCTTCTTCTTGCCCTGCTATCCTTTTAGCAGGAAGAACTGCACTCAGACCCCAGATGGGACAGTCCAAGTCGAGATACAGTGAAAGTGGTTTATACAGAGACCAGGCCACAGCAGAGAAGTTTAGCTAGAAATGGGGTGGTTCGGCTCACTGTCAAGGTTGTGGTGATAAACTGAACAGTTGGATCTCAGAAGAAAAAAAAGCACTGATTTGTGGCATTTACTGATTTCCATAGTGTAACACTCCCAACATGGTTGATTTCATACTACCAGTGTGGTGACCTTGGGGGCAGAGTTGGGAAGAGATACCACAAGCCAGTGAGAGTGGTAAAAAAAATTTTTTTTTAACCTTTAGTATCGGCCCATGTTGCACTCAGCCTCCTTGGTTTATGGGTAAGAAAACTGAGGTCCTGACTGGTTAAGTGATCTTTCCAGGGTCTCACAACTAGTTAGTGGAACAACCTTTTTAGTGCTCAGAATTCCTAACTTCCAACAGGGAGTTCTATTAAAAAGAAGCAATGCATATTTACTGAATGAATAATTGATTGGTTTAATATTAATCTAGGATTTCTTCAAAGAACAGTCCCCCACTACCATTCCCTTACTAGTTTTCACAAACTTTTTCTTATAATATTCCTATTTTTCTTTATTTCTAGTCTTCTATATTTTTGCAGTTGTCATTCAAAACCAAGTTCTTGTTTCTCCTTTTGGATTGCTCTTAGATTTGTCTATTTTTCTTGTTATTGTTGCAAAGTACATCTGATTTTTTAAAAATTTATTTAAGACTTTATTAATTTTAGAGAAGAGAGAGAGAGAGAGAAAGAGAGAGAGAGAGAAAGGGGGAGGAGCAGGAAGCATCAACTCCCATATATGCCTTGACTGACCAAGCAAGCCCAGGGTTTCGAACTGGTGATCTCAACATTCCTGGTTGATGCTTTATCCACTGTGCCACCACAGGTCAGGCTAAATCTGATTTTTCTATAGTCAGAGATGGGAGATCTGTGTATGGAGAAATATTGCAGATATAGGTAAGAATACAATTTCATGACATTTCAGTGTCTTCTAAGGGTGTTGGATGTAATTTCTAAGTAGGAAGAGTCATCACAGGTTAAATGTGAATTTTAATCAAAAGTGCTCAATCTTAGTTAAAGACAAGGGAGCTGGAGATCGTAGGTATCCTTCAATGCTTGCAACCTATAACCTTGCCTCTGAGACTGAACCTTGACTGACTAAGGGAGAACTAGATCACAGAGGCCAGAAGAAGAGTTGAATCAAAGAACGTAGCTTCTGAGGTAGTGCATAGCAGAGAGGAAGTAAAACTGATGTCAAAATGAGAACGATAATGATTTCTTACCTCTTGGCTACCATCAAGCACTGGTAGATGAAAAAATCTTATGGTTAGGTTGGCCTTTGGGGGAGAATAGTAAAAATTAGGTGGAACAAAAGTGAGAGTAGGAGGAGATAAGAGGACAAGGGTCCTTTAAAAAAGGATTAAAACTGACATTAAAAGAAGAAAGAATTTGAAGACAGTCTTCCAATTACAAACCAAATAAAAGTCACAGAGCACTTTCAGAACCTTAATTGCATTAATTAATAACTTTCAAATCCTTAATTGGATCCTTACAACAGCCCCTTGAGGGATGGGTAGGTGTTACTAGCCACCTTTCACTATGTGAGAAAACTTAGAGGTTTTCTTACAACTAGCCAGTAAAGGCCAGAGCTAATTCTTGACTAGGGTCTTCTGGCTCTGAGGCTATGAATTAGATATAATTTACCAGCTGGAGTGTGTTGACCAAGAAAGACAAATGTGCTTCAAAACTACAGTATGTGGAAGAAGGACTTAGTCATTGTATTTGTATCGATTGTTTGGAGTCCAGGGGTAGTCAACCTTTTTATACCTACTGCCCACTTTTGTATCTCCATTAGTAGTAAGATTTCTAACTGCCCACTGGTTCCACAGTAATGGTGATTTATAAAGTAGGGAAGTAACTTTACTTTATAAAATTTATAAAGCAGAGTTACAGCAAGTTAAAGTATATAGTAACAGTCACTTACCAAGTACTTTATGTCGGATTTTCGCTAAGTTTGGCAGAATAAATCTTTATAAAACAACTTACTATAGTTAAATCTATCTTTTTATTTATACTTTGGTTGCTCTGCTACCCCGCATCAGCGCACCATGAAAGCTGGAAGGCCACTTGTGGGTGGTAGGGACCAGGTTGACTACCACTGGACTTTTCACATGAGAGGGTAAGAGAGGGCATTAACATTTGAATGTTTATTATATGCAAATACCATGTTGGGTACTTTACATAAATCATCTCCTTTAAAAGGTCACAGCAATTTGTCCGAAAACATCATAATCCCCAGTTTACAGATGAAGAAATTGTGGCCAGAATGATTGGTTTAACTAAGGTAACACAGCTAGTAACTGGTGAAGCTCGAATTTGATTGCAAGGTTGCTGACCCCAAAGAACATACTTCTCCCCCTCACATCATCTGTGTCCTGAGGATGGAAGCTCTGGGTCTCCATTGTCTTTGTCCTGCTGTCTTTCTGTTTGGGCTGCTGCAGCAGCTCTCTGTTTTCTCTGGTCTCATCCTGTTCTGAACTGTTTCACACTGTCTTCAATACTGATTTCCCCAAATTAATTATATTAATGAGCTAACATGTATCAAGCTATTTCCTTCTGTTAGAACTGTCCTAAGAGGTTTATTTAGATGATACCACTTAATTCTCACAACTATCAGCAGGTCCTGTTATTTCACCTTTATTTTTTCACGTGAGGAAAAGGAAGAACAAAGTTTAGAAACTTGAGCAAGTTCACACAGCCAGTGAACAGTGAAACTCTGATTACGTCATGATCAGGTTGACATAATAAATGAAGATTAATTCATTAGCATGGCTATGAGTAGAAGAAAAAAGAGTGGTGTAGTGTCACTTTATTACCTACATACAAGTTTTGTATGTCTGTCTTAAAATTGGGGGAGAAGCTGGCATTTTGAGGTTAAAGATGTAAGAAATAAAAGAAAGGACAGTGGGTAAAGAGGCAGGAGGGGATGGAGTCCAGGGCACAGGTAAGAAAACATTAGCAGGCTAAGGGAGATCTGCTGAAATGTGTGTGAATAAACCCAGGAAGGGTATAGATATTCATATCTTTAGGGAGGAAGGCAAGAAACTGGCAGTTTCTTACTGCGGCTTCTATTTTTTCCTTGAGGTCACACCCATATTAATTCATATTTGTATCTACCCAAATTGCCAATTGCAGTGACTTAAAATAATAAGTCCTCTGAATATTTGATGAATGAATGAAGGACTGAAGTGAAAAATAAAATAATTTTGTTTTACTTTTAATTTTTTTTCATCATTGCAAGACCTAACACTGTGGTCATAGTCTTCCCCTGACCCCAACACTTGGCATGGTGGATTTTGTTTTCGTTTTTGTTGTTGTTTTCTGCATATATATGGTAAATATTTGTTTTCACTTAATTTTAGTTCTTTAGGGACACATATGTAGCTTTTACATTTATTGACAGGCTCATAGATTTCTTGGCTTGGGTTACTTGAGATGCTGACGTCTGACAGTGATTTGAATGAAGTAGTTTATTTGGAAGGTCATCCCAGGAAACAGTGGAAGAGGAGGGGTCTTGGTACCTGGCACATACTTATTGAAAACTAGATGTGAGATTAGTTAAGATAGAGTTAAGTTGGAAGGAAGATCTCTTTAATTCTGTAAATAAATTTCTTATGTGTATTAAACAAGAGGAAACACACATTCGAGCCCATACATAAGATTGCAGATAAATGACTCTACCCAACTGTCATTTGCTGAGCTTCTTTGCAGTGTTTCTTTGATAGCATAATTAGTCTAAACAAAAAAGGTAGACTATTTATACATATTGCTATGAAACATTAGTGTGGTTCATAGTGGCAAAAATACCAAAGGCTGATTTTTGGTCAAGGCCTTGAATCACTTTAAAAGGAAGAAGTATGTCATTTTAAATCAGAGACATTACACAGAAACAATGATAAAAGCAAAACTACGTGTTGACTAGTTGGGGAGAAGAATGATGTATGAATGTAAGACCATAAAATGATAATTTTACATTTCCTTGTATTGTCTGGCAAAGGCAATATCAAACCTGCACTGCTTCCTAGTGTCAAAGATAAATAAAGGAAACAAGAAGAGATAAGTTTATATTGCAAAAGAAGCTTTTCATTTCCAAGTACTCCTTTCATAAGCGTAAACAGTTATAAACTGCTCTTTGGTACACATAAACTTCCAGGGGAAAAGTAATATTCAGGAGACCCATTATCATTAATAAATTATTAAAGAAAATAATATATCTGGGTGGCTAGGGAAGATGCTTTAGATTTAATAAATATTCTTCAATATATTTGACTGTTATTTGCTGAGAGATTATTATGCTACAAAAAAAAAAAGAGACTACAGCATTGAACCAGAAAGACAGTCTTTCTACTCATGGAATTTATACTCCAGGAAGAAGACATAGACAAAACATAAGTAAATAAAAATTTTAAAGAAGAATATATTTTAAGATGATTATGAATATTGTTTAGGAAATAAAATTAAAATGAGAATAGTCAGCTTGCGAAGGAGTAACATTAGCTGGGTTCTTAATGAGCCTCACAAGAAGAGGAAACTTGGAATATAAAGCTTCTAAAGTGAAAATGAGCTTGCCTGACCAGGCGGTGGTGCAGAGGATAGAGCGTCGAACTGGGATGCGAAAGGACCCAGGTTTGAGACCCTGAGGTCTCCAGCTTGAGCATAGGCTCATATGGTTTGAGCAAAAGCTCACCAGCTTGGACCCAAGGTCACTGGCTTGAGCAAGGGGTTACTTGGTCTGCTGAAGGCCCATGGTCAGGACGCATATGAGAAAGCAATCAATGAACAACTAAGGAGTTGCAATGAAAAACTGATGATTGATGCTTCTCATCTCTCTCTGTTCCTATCTATCCCTCTCTCTGACTCTCTCTCTGTCTCTGTAAAAAAAAAAGGAAAAGAAAAGAAAAGAAAATGAGCTCGAGATGTGAAGATGCTGTGGCTGGAGCTGGTGGGGAAGAGCAAGACAGGGAGGAGACTAGGACAAAGGGGTTGCCTGGTCATTTTTTCCTGTGTACAGTAATACACTCTTTTTCTAAAAATTTAAAGAAAGGTTTTAGAAAGAGAAAGAGAGAGAGAGAGAGAGAGAGAGAGAGAGAGAAACATCAGTTTGTTGTGCCACTCATTTCATGCCGTCCTTGGTTGATTCGTGTATGTGCCCTGACCAGGGATTGAATCTGAAACCTCTGGATGTTCCAATGACACTTAAACCAAGTGAGCTATCTGGCCAGGGGCAGTAGTATACTTCTGAAGGGTTTAAATCATTGGGGCAATGCTGGCTGGGCAGCTCAGTTGGTTAGAGTGTCATCCTGATATACCAAGGTTATGGGTTTGATCCCGGGTCAGGTTACATACAGAGTCAACCAATGAATGCATATAAATGGGTGGAGTAGCAAGTTAATGTTTCTCACTCTCTCTCTAAAATCAATAAAAATAAATAAATAAAATAAATTATTGGGTCAATGTAGTTAAAAATTAAATCTCCTCCCAACCTAGAAAACTCCTCCACAAAGGTAGAAGAAAAAGAAAACAAATTTATTCTTAGACATTCACATCATAATCTTCTGAAGAGATTATATAAACTGAAAGTTAAGTATAGCTAAGTGAGAGACACTCATTTGTTTTGTCAGTTGTTTTATTGTTTGTAATCAATTGACAAGTTAGATCAGTCTTGTCCAGAAAACTGGGAGATCATCTTCTTTGATGATTCCATTTCAAAGAAAGGAAAAACAGAACAAGACTATGGTGAGTTGGTCTAGGGTGGTGGCAGTAGAGATGGTGAATAAAGGATGGATTAGGGTATATGGTTCTCCATAGAAATAGAACTTGTGTGTGTGTGTGTGTGTGTGTGTGTGTGTGTGTGTGTCTATATGTCTTCCTTCCTTCCTTCCTTCCTTCCTTCCTTCCTTCCTTCCTTCCTTCCTTCCTTCTTCCTTCCTTCCTTTCTTTTTTTCATTCAAGAAATAATTATTTTAAGAAATTGGCTTATGCAATCATGGAGGCTGCCAAGTCCAAAATCTACAGGGGTAAATTGGCATGCTGGAAAGAAACCCAAGAAAGAGTTGATATTTCAGTTCAAGTCCAAAAGCAATCCTGAGGTGGAATTTCCTCTTCTTCGGGGACCTCAGTTCGTTTTCCCTGAAGGCCTTAATTGATTGGATGAGACCCACTCACAGTATGGAAGATAATCTACTTTACTCAGTCTATTGATTTTAATGTTAATCTTATCTTTAAAAAATTCACAGCAACATCTAAACTGGAGTTTGACCGAATATGTGTGTACTGTGACCTAGCCACATTGACATGAAAAATTAACACAGTATATTTTGGAGTAGAGCCAGTAGAGTCTGCTTTTGTCTCAAAAAGTAAAGGAAAACTGAGAATCTAGAATGATCCTAAGGTTTTGGCTTATAGGTGAATGATGGTACCATTAATGAAAAAGAGAAAACTGAATGTTTGTGCATCAAATAGCATGATATGTAGAACAAAATGAAGATGAAATTACAGATGAAAATTAAGTATGTGAAATAGAAGTCAAATAAGTATAAAAACCTCTGAAAGAGGAACACTATTTGTTCATAAAGACTTTCAAGCACCTCTCCTTAAATGATTTGTTACTAGCTAGTTGGTTGCCTGAATTTGGGCAGTTAGTAAGTGTTGGGTACTTGACAATACAATCAAATGATTGATGCATGAGGTAGAAGATATATTTATTATTGATGATGAGATATTACTGAGCAAAATTCTCTGAAAAGTGGAAGGTAAATCCAGGTAGTGTTTTTGTATGTGGACAGCAAACACAGATTTAATGTAATGGTAGTATAGTTGAATTTTAGATGTATATTACAAAGTTTTCAGAATTTACTACCTTTTTAGATTAGAGAAACCTAGATTTCATTTGTGTGTGGTAAATTATCATAGTAATTAAAAAAGACTTTTTATTTTCTGATTTCCATGTTTTATTGTGATCAAAACAGTGTATTACTAAAATTTTAATTTTATTGCCAGGTACTCATTTTCTTATGCTAAGACAGCAATCATTGACTGATGTGCTGCAAGAATTTTTTTTTTCTTAAGTGAGAAGCAGGAGGCAGACAAACAGACTCCCACATGTGCCCCAACTGGGATCCACCTAAGCAAACCCCTTTTGGGGCGATGCTCTGCCCATCTGGGGCCACAACTGCATTTTTCGAGCAACTGAGCTATTTTTAGTACCTGAGGCAAGTCTATGAAACCATCTTCAATGCACGGGACCAACTTGCTTGAACCATTTGAGTCATGGCTGCAGAAGGAGAAGAGGCGGGTGGGCAGGGCTGGAGAAGCAGATGGTCTCTTCTCCTGTGTGCCCTGACTGGGAATCAAATCTGGGACTTCCACATGCCAGGCCAACACTCTACTGCTGAGCCAACTGGCCCAGTGCCTGCAAGAATTTTAAAAACATGCAATATCTGACAATTTAGTCAAGGGTACTGATCTCTTTCCTTAGATCAGTGGTTCTTAACCTGGGTTCTATCGAACCCTAGGGGTTCGATGAGTCAGTCTCAGGGGTTTGGAGAAGCCTCTGCCACGGAGGCCAGAATAAAGTAATAACATAATTTGTTGTGAGTTCATGCGCTTTGTTGGTTTTGTTCTTTGAGCAAGGTGATGTTCATACACGGCTCATTTTGTGCACCAGTAAAAAAACATATACCTATGTCTTGAATTTGGAAAAAAAAATCATATTTTATTTATCACTAAAGAAGGGTTCGGTGAATGTGCATATGAAACTGGTGGGTTCGGTACCTCAAAAAAGGTTAAGAACCACTGCCTTAGATTGTCAAGTAAAAAAGTGACAACAACCAACACAATAGCTGTTTGATGTGAATATGTTGTCCTGAACCATAGATATATAGGGCATATAATAGAGTTGAATCTTATTGATCACATTGCATAATAAGGTTGCATCTGATTGGTTAGTTCTTGGTACCAGCAATCAATCCTTATATACAAGTATAGGCACCTGATTTTTCAAAAAGTCACTTTGGAGCAAAAGAGATAGGTAATCACTGTTATATTTTGCTTGCTTGTTTGTCTGTTTTTGTAAATTAATCAAAATTATACCTTTTTTTTTTTTTTTTTTTTTTTAGTTTGTATGTTCCATGAGATGAAAAGGATGAAAATCACTTTGCTAGAACAAGGGCAGCAACAAAATTAGATCAAGCCTGGGCAACAGTTCAGCTAGATGGGAGGAGATTCAGTCTGGCATTGCATGTTGGGTTGACAGATGTCAATTCCAAGGAAGCCAACAGAAGCATATGTTCTGAATTCAGTCTTTATTGAATACCAATTACAAGAAATCATACCAGCAGAAATGAGGAACCTATCCCAGGAAGTAGCACCAAATTAGGAACTTCAGACAAGATAGAGGCAAAAGGTCCCTAACAAGTGTGGGGCAAGAGCAGATATAGAAGTGTGGTGGGAGAAAATAATCTTTTGAGGCAAAGATTTATTATAAGGTCTGAGTTGACGGTCCAAGAACTGACCTCAGCGTTTAAGTGGTGCTAATCTCAGAAGGGTGCTGAAGACAGTACATAGACTATGGCTGAGAAAGTGCTCTGTAAACAGGGAAGGACTGTGCTTTGTAAACAGTGAAGGGCTGCTGCTAGTACTGTTATTACCTTGTTATATTTCACTGGGTTGATTTCATTTAAAATAACGAGTTCATTTAGTCAGACCCTCAAGAGTCTGCAATACTACTAGTTCATTTTGAAAGAACCATTTGAGTAGAAAGGATTTAGTAAAATTTCACTAGAAGTATTTAATTTACATTTATGTCACAAAATTAAAACAATGTCTTTCATTTATCTAGTTTTTTTTTTAAAAAAGAAAGAACTTTTACATGAATTCAGTTTTGATTTAAGAAAAAAATATGCTTACCGGATCCTTTTTCCCCCTTTTTGTCAGGAGGAAGTTGAATTTTGCCAGCCAGCAGCTAAGTATTATAAGTATAAACCATCTACACATATTTATTTAAATCACCAGCCCCAAATCAAAAGCATAAAAACTCATTATTTAGAAAGTTAGTCTTAGAAATATTACCTTAAATAATATTAAAAAATTATTTAACCTGTACTTCAAACTTCACAAATGATTATACTTTTAAATTAATTGTTGTATCTTTTTGTTGTACAAAGGTGAGATTGAGTATATGCCCATGAATCACAGTTAAAAGTATATACAGATACTAACTTATCTCTAGGTGGTAGATCTCTAAGTTACCCTGGAAGGGAAACAAAACAATTTCTCTTGTAGGCCAGACCTCAGCTATCCAGCAAGCACTTAGTTCAAAACTTTGCTGGACATAAAATGAAAGTACAATTTCCTAAAATAACTTTTTTTAAATTATGAAAACTTCCCTACTGTTAATAATTAGAAAATTACATGTAAGTTTCATCTATCTCAAGGAAGGTAGGGGTGAGTCAGACTTTAAAATTTTATTTCAGGATATACATGTATTTAATTGTATTGGTTATTGTATGCATATTCAGATTCTCTTTTCTCTGATAGATATTATTTCTTTTCTTATTATCTACTGTTTATGTTTACTCCATTACAATTGGTGTACATTGAGGGCAGTCCTTTTCCTAATGCACCTTATAATAAATGGTTGCTGGTAGCCACGTGCCCCCTGCAACCCAGTTTCTCTGGCCTCAGGAATTCCCCAGAGGGAGCCCAGCTGGTTCAGGCAGAACCATCTTCACCCCTCTTCCTGTGATCTTAAGTCTTGAGGAAAATGGAAAGTTGGGGTCTTTTGCTTTAAATATTGTCTTTCTTGCATGTATCCACTTAAACATTTTTTTTCTTTTTTTAAAACAGACAATAGGCAGTTTTTAATATATAATGACGATCACAAGCGCTGTGTGGAAGCAATAAGCCCCAGTGCAGTCCAAACAGCAGTTTGCAACCCGGAGAATGAAGCCCAGAAATTCCAGTGGGTGTCTGAATTCCAGATTATGAATGTTGCATTTAAATTATGCCTGGGCGTGCCATCACCGTCGGATTGGGTTCCTGTCACTCTTTATACTTGCGATTTGAAAAGCGACTTGCAGAAATGGGAGTGCAGAAATGACACACTTTTGGGGATCCACGGACATGATTTATTTTTTAACTATGGCAATAGACAAGAAAAGAATCTCATGCTTTACAAGGGATCAGGTTTATGGAGCAGATGGAAGATCTATGGGACTACAGATGATTTATGTGCTAGAGCTTATGAAGGTAAGAAGCACAAAATTTTTTCACCTTTCTGTCAAATATTTTTCATCTTATTAATTGGAAACTGATTCAAGAAAATAAGCATATTCTTGTTTAGTTTCTAATAGAAATACTAATTGATCACCTTTGTGTTTTGAACTATTTTATGTTCTATGACAGGGGTTCCCAAACTTTTTACACAGGGGGCCAGTTCACTGTCCCTCAGACCGTTGGAGGGCCGGACAATAAAAAAACTATGAACAAATCCCTATGCACACTGCACATATGCACACGTGTCATATGACGTGCTTCCGGAGCCGTGACACGTGCGTCCCACGTTACTGGAGGTAGTACTGTACGTGAGAGATGCTGCGCTTTGCGGTGCCACCACATACAGTACTCCAGGAGCACAGGATGCATCCAATGACAACCAATGAAAGAGGTGCCCCTTTCGGAGGTGTGGCGGGGCGGATAAATGGCCTCAGGGGGCCGTGTGTGGCTCACAGGCCGTAGTTTGGGGACCCCTGTTCTATGAGAACATGACACAATAAATTTGGTAAAAAGTCCTCAGTGACACTTCAGCTAATTGTAATTAATGGAAAGACTGGTTTTTGTTTTTTAAACTTTAGCTGAGATATTTGTTAAAACTATGGGTTACAATTTTTAGAAATTAATTTTCTCTGTAGTCTTTGACTGAAAGCTTCCCATAGGACACTGTACAGTTATAGTGATAAATGAATGTAGCCATGTTTCTTTTCCTTTGGTTTGAGTTATCCCTGGAGAAATGACCCATAGAACAATGTTCTTTACCAAGTCAGATTGCCTAAAATGGAATCTTGGCATTCCGTGACAGTTTGGTTTTCAAAATATTTCTGATTAGTCACTTTATGTGTATTTATAGACTATAATAATTGAAGATTTGGAAAGCTAACAAATTAATTTTTAAGTTAATACACAGCATATTTAGTCAGCTATTTTATAAAGTGGTAGCCCCAGTGGAGCAAGAAGTAATTTCATGTGTAGTTGGTTCCTTAAGCTCTTGAAAGTTAAATAAAAATCAGAGTATTTAGTTTCTCTTCTCTTGGCCAAATTTCATTCTCTGGTAGCCACACAGAAAAAAGAAACAAGCCTAAACAAACAAAGAAAACAAACTTGAAGCCCTTTAGGGCTTCCTGAGTCTGACGGTGTTAAACCACATTCCAGTTATTGTGAACTTGGTTCTTGTGAACCAAGGCACCTGGTTATTGTGAAGTGTTATTTACAGTGACCTCAAGATAAGACAAGGCCCTTGATTTTTTGGGAAAAGATTACCTGTTTCCAGAATTACTATGTTACTAAGGCTGTAAAGTTGAATCTAGCTATTGTCACTGAGCAGAACAGAGGAGTTCAGATCTTTGTAAGGTAATAATTTATCGGCTTTTCATTTTTCTTCTAAATAAAGAGAAAGAAGAGTAGAAAATGAAGAAGAGTGAGAAGAAGGGTTCAGAGAAATTTATTGAACACAATATGAGCTTAGAAATTACATGAGAGACAACCTAACCTTTCAGAAGAAAATTACAGGGCATGATAAGTGTGAATTTTACTTGACTGAGTCAAATTCCACAGACGGTACAATAGTCCTGACTGAAAGATTCAGTGCAACTTAGAAGGGCACTAAGACATGGGACTTCTTATTTTATTTTAAAATTCACCATTGAGGTTCTGTAGCCCCCTTCGCTTTCTGTTCTCTTTGCTTTGAGAAAAATATGCATAGAGTTTAAGATAATGGTTCTTAACTTTCAATATACTTAAAAATCATCTGGAAAGCTTGTTAAAAATTCAGATTCTGAGGTCCTCCTCTCATCAAGATTAAATTAACATATGGGGAAGAGCCTAGGAATCTGTTGAATTATTCTTACAAATACCTAGATGGTTGGATGTAGATGGTCCACTGACTACACTTTGCATACTCTCCAACTCTCTCCCACTACTTATATTCTTGCTAGAACCCCTTCAGAGTGATCTTAGAATTCATTCATTGGAATATATATAAAAACTAAAGACAATGCAGAGTGAGTATATGTTGGGTCTCTAAAGAAAACTGCTGAGACCAGGGGTTATTTTAGAATAAGAAAGTTAGAACTGTAGACTTTGAAGGATCTAAGTTGTCTAGAACTTTTAGAACACAGAGGGAAGAGTGAATTGGCTGCAGTTATGTAATTTTTCAGTGAAGTGCCCCTACTGCAGTGCAGTTCTCTTGGACTCATGAGTGCTTTGTTAAATAAATCGAGTTACTCCTGAATAGACCATTTTTGACTGGCATGTATAAATCCAGCACTGACAATCCATTGGCTAATCTAGTGAACAGTATAACCTGCTTTGAGGCTTTCTTCATATGAAAAAACATGTACCCCAGAGCTTAAGAGTGGCATTATTATTATTATTATTATTGGTGACAGAGACAGAGAGAGTCAGTGAGAGGGACAGATAGGGACAGATAGGAAGGGAGAGAGAGAAGCATCAATTCTTTGTTGTGGCACCTTAGTTGTTCATTGATTGCTTTCTCATATATGCTTTGATGGGGGTGGGGGTTTCAGCAGACTGAGTGACCCTTTGCTCGTGCCAGCAACCTTCGGCTCAGGCTGGTGAGCCTTGCTCAAACCAGATGAGCCCGCACTCAAGCTGGCGACTTTGGGTCTGGAACCTGAGTGTTCCGCGTCCCAGTCCAATGCTCTATCTACTGCGCCACCACCTGGTCAGGCGGCATCATTATTTTTGAAGCAAGCATGTTCCTCGTACAATATGTGACTTGGAAAACTAGTCCTGTAACTTAGTAGGAAAAAAGCTAGAATCTAACTAATTGACAAAAAAGGTAATTTTGAGGTATTTGAAAATAAACCTAGTGTTTAGGAAGTGCTAGAGAAGTATTAAGAGTAAATGAAAAAGAAAGAAGGTAAAAAATTTACATTCATTTTACTCTTAATATATGTTAAGTGCTGTGCTATGTGCTTTACATACTTTATATTATGTAAATGACTTTCAGACTTGTCTTTCAAGAACTTTCTGAAATCATAGACTCTGCAAAATTTAATTAAGAAAGGAGTGTGCTTCCATGGTACAAATTTTGAATATCAACTGGTAGAAAGAGGCTAAATTCTTCAATGTAGAGGGTCATTATCTCCGAAAAAGTCTCCCTACGAACATAGAAACTTTAAATATACTGGAGAATTTAGTGATGTGAGTGGTTTGGGTGTCAAGGGAGATTTGAGCTTCTCTAAACTTTTTGGCTAAGCCAAACCATAATAAACAATGATTTTATATATTTTAAAATTTCCTTTCTAGATAAACCCAGAGCTTTTTGTTTTGATATGTTTGAATTCTATTTTTAAAAAAGACAATATTAATTATACATGGTATGTAATGATTTGAGTGATTTTCTTCCACAATATGTGTAAAGCCAGTAGTCAGGGTCAGGATCACAGCCGCCTGACCCATGCAGGTTCACATTTAATTTGAACAGATGGTAATGAAACAATGGAGCCAAGAACTGATGATCTATCAGCTTTAATTCTAGCTTGCACCCGACGGGCAAGCAAAAACTCACACTGGGCTCCAAAACCCACACATTCAGTGCTCACAAAGCTACTGACTTATTCGAGTTTCCTAGAATCAAAGGTTTCTAGCTCACCAGACTTATTCACCTCTGTTTCCCATCTCCTTCTCCAGCACAAACTGCACAAACTGGCTTCTTCCTCAGCACTCCGCCATCTTGGCTGCCTCCTCTCCTCCACGTGGCCTTAATCTGCTCTCCTTTCTAATACTTCAGGAACCAAGAGAGCAAGCTACTGGTCTGACCCACTTTATAGTGTAGAAATCCCAACCTTTAATCCAATCTACAAACAAGAATGTGTCTGATACAAAGTCACCCATCTGAGGCACAATGGGATTCCTCAGGAGAGTGCACCACTCCACATCATCCAATTAGTCAAGGGTGTGGGGAAAAGCTTACTCTTAAAACTAAGCCTTAGGCTATAACGACCCAGCCTGCTTACATTACAGCCTTTCTCTCACACCTATCCCAAGCATAAGGGCAAATAATATCAGCTGGGTGACGGGCTTCCATGTGGGCAGCGCCATCTTTAACAAAGTGAGCATATTATATTTTATCTGCCCAACAATATGGATTAAAATTTTGTGCAAATTTCTACCCTTCCCCACAGCTACTGTTGAGGGACTCAAGTGAAGGCTGGTTTAGCAGGAAATAATTGTAAGGGGTTTAAGTATTTATTGAGTGTTTCAGTTACACTATAAGATAATTTTCAATCTAAATATTTCATAATTCTGTGCTTCCAACCATGAGGAAGGATGGCCTATTCTCTACTTTGGAGGATATGCTGAGGTCAGAGCTAGTGCTGACTGAGCTGAGCACTTTTATATTACAAGAGGAGAGAGGAAAATCTGTTTGTTCCAAAAGAAAGCAGAAATGAAGTACTGGAGTCTTTGCTGAGAACAAACTATTGTACATGCCCAGCAAAGTCTGGGGTGGAGAGAGAAGAGAAATAGGAAGAAATTCCCTGCATGGGGACATTAAGAGTGATCAGAAGAGTAAGACCAATCTTTTGGCATGGTTCTTATTAAAGAGTCAATATTCAGAAGCATCACTTACATTCTAAGTCAATATGTTTCTTTCAGCCATGTACACACTAGAGGGCAATGCAAATGGACAACCCTGTGCCTTTCCATTCAAGTATGAAAACAAGTGGTATGCGGATTGCACAAGTGATGGATCATCACATGGATGGCTCTGGTGTGGAACCACTACAGATTATAACACAGATAAGCTATTTGGATATTGTCCATTGAAATGTAAGTAACTTTATCATCATGAAAATCTTGGCACATTTAGTATGGCAACGTAGTGATAACACATTGCATTTAGTTACAGCATTTTCCCCCCAAAGTTATTACATTTATTATGGTGTCATGCCCTACCACAAACCATTATAGCTGTCACTGTCCCACTCCTCACTATAAAAATGATAGTAATGATACTCTCCTTAAACTTAACTAAAGTGTGTGTAGTTTAACAAATCAATGAATCAAATGGAGGTTGGTTATTTCTATGCTTGAAGCGTTCTTAAAATAAAAATTTAAGTAGTATTGCAGAAATGCAAAATAAGTGGTATTGCATTATATTGATGGGAAGGGGCTAGAACAGTGGTTCTTAACCTTTTTTGAGGTACCAAACCCACCACTTTCATATGTGCATTCACCGAACCCTTCTTTAGTGATAAATAAAATATGATTTTTTTTCCAAATTCAAGACATAGGTATATGTTTTTCTACTGGTGCACAAAATGAAATGTGCATGAACATCACCTTGCTCAAAGAACAAAACCAACAAAGTGCATAAACTCACAACAAATTACGGTATTACTTTATTCTGGCCTCTGTGGCAGAGGCTTCTCCGAACCCCTGAGACCGACTCATTGAACCCCTAGGGTTCGATAGAACCCAGGTTAAGAATCACTGAGTTAGACACATGGAATCCACATCCCTAAGATATTCAATAATAATAGATTTAGAAAATACTATTTCTATTCAGTAAAGGAGAAATACACCCCTCAATCACTAAAAAACGAGTATTGTGTTATCGTAAGGAAAAAATAGTTCAATTCTGCCTGCACACAAAAATATTTCTAATACAGAGATTAGGTAGCTATAAACCTTTCATGGAAGCAAAACCTTTAATATTGCTAGTAAGAAAGGTGAATATATTTACCTCCCTCAAGAATGAGAGAGCATTGTCACTATGAATAGGATGCCTGTGAGTTTTGTTTGGACTTCAGCCAGAAGAGAGGGACTAAACACAGAAGGAAATCAAAATATATGGAGCTGACAAATTGAATTTATTTCTAGTGAGATGTTCAGGGACTACAAATCAAAAGTAATAAATAAGCATGATTCTTGAAATTCTGACTATCAGTTAACAAACTAAAATATTTTTATAAATCGGCTGTCTCATAATAATTGTTGGTCAAATAAGTTTTTAAATATGACATGTATGTTTGCTTTCTTTGGGCGTGGGAGACAGGCTGTAAGTTGGCAAAGTTATTATAGCCTTAGGCTTAGTTTTAAAACAGTGGTTCTTAACCTGGGTTCTGTCGAACCCTAGGGGTTCGATGAGTCGGTCTCAGGGGTTCAGAGAAACCTCTGACGCGGAGGCCAGAATAAAGTAATACCGTAATTTGTTGTGAGTTCATGCACTTTGTTGATTTTGTTCTTTGAGCAAGGTGATGTTCATGCACGGCTCATTTTGTGCACCAGTAAAAAAACATATACCTATGTCTTGAATTTGGAAAACAAAATCATATTTTATTTATCACTAAAGAAGGGTTCGGTGAATGCGCATATGAAACTAGTGGGTTTGGTACCTCAGAAAAGGTTAAGAACCACTGGTCTAACTATAGCATCCTGCACGAAAGTGGTATTGACAAAGGAGTTGTTGGGTGCAAGTATGATTTAATTAATCTTTAAATGGAGGACAAGTAGCCAGTCATTAATCACAAAGAAAACTCACCGTCTAGAGTAGATGTGTTTTGAAGGCGCATCCTGAGTATGTTCTAGAATAACTTTGAAGTCTTGTTACCTGCACTTTATGTCTTCCAAACCAAATTATGTATTTTTCCTATTAAATGTAAAACTAAAAATAACCTTAGAAATCGAAAAAATGTTTGATTTCAATATGCATCAATAATCTAAAGCACATTTTGTACATCCCGTGCCTTTTTAAAAGAGTTTTGCAATTTTGCTCTCTCTTTTTTAAACATCTATTTTCTTTTTCTTTTTTATTTTGAGAGAGAAAACGTGAGAGCGATACAGGAAGGGAGAGGGTGGGTCTTCTACGTGCCTTGACCAGGGTTGAGCCAGTGTCCCCTTGCTCAAGCCAGCAACTTTGGTGTTTTCATGCCAATGACTTTTGGGCTCAAGCTGGAAAGCTTTCAGATCATGTGGATGATTCCCCTGCTCAAGCCAGAGAACCCACGCTGATGAGTGCACACTCAGAGCCAGCAACCTCAGGGTTTCGAACCTGCAACCTTAGCATTCCATCCAGGTCGATGCTTTATCCACTGCGTCACCACTGGTCAGGCTGCAATTTCTCAATGTATTTTATTTTCCTTGCTTTATGTTCCTTACAAAAGAACATTTTATTTTATATTAGTCTTAAATGAACAGATTCCTTATAGGAAGATGATGTACCAGCTATTGATGTAGTAACAGTTGATAAATGTCCTTTGCATTTGCATTGTTTATGGTAATGTTGGCTTTCAATTTAGACATTTATTTTCAAATATTATGAGAATAGGAAAAGAAAAAGACCCCTTTCTCTAGATTCTTTGTAGCTGGCAAATATAGCTTTCGAGATCAGTTGTGCTGTTCACTGTGAGAATTTGCACAATTTGGGGAGATCTATAGCAGCAAACCTATACATTCAATGACAAATAAGTTTTAATTCCTTGATTTAATGTGCAACATACATTTTCTGTAAATGACAAGAAGAGTCTTTATATCCCTTTCCTCTATTCCTAGATAGAAAAATAATCCCCTTTTTATATATAGTGTATATATATCTTACTTAAAAAATCATATTATAAGCAAAACCTCTAATTTTCTAAAATATCTTAATCAAAACATTTCCATCTTCAAATAAACCTGAAACAATTTCATTTGAATGATCTCATATGGAGAAGAATGCATTGAGACATTTAAACTAATAGGGCCTCAGATCATGCTAATTTAAGTTTAATATCAGTAATTCAAAATTTTTTTTAACATAAGTATATGCATTGATTTTACACTTGAAGCATCTTAAAAATTTCCATGCTGTGCCTGACCAGGCGGTGGCACAGTGGATAGATAGTTGGACTGGGACGCGGATGACCCAGGCTTGAGACCCCGAGGTCGCCAGCATGAGTGCGGGCTCATCTGGTTTGAGCAAGGCTCACGCCAGCGCCAGCTTGAGCCCAAGGTTGCTGGCTCCAGCAAGGGGTCACTTGGTCTGCCGGAGCCCTCCAGTCAAGGCACATATGAGAAAGCAATCAATGAACAACTAAGGTGCCTCAATGAAGAATTGACACTTCTCATCTCTCTCCCTTTCTGTCCGTCCCTATCTGACTCTCTCTGTCACACCCAGAAAAAGTTAAAACAAAAATTTCCATGCTGTTGCCTGAATGACATTTTGATACAGTTTTCTTCCTCTTTGGTGTGCCATGGGAACTGCAAGTTTCACATCTCAGTATGTGGTATGTGTAGGATAAAGGTCACTTCCTTGTCAGGTGAAAACAATCAGAGCAGCATAAGATTTATATACGCTTACGGAAAGATGCCCAGTTTCTTAGCATATTGAATACTTCTCAAAATTTGAGAAGTAAAATGATCCTTTCTCTCTTCCTTACAAATATATGAAAAGGTTATTACTTCACATGATTTATAAGTAGAATTTTACATTATTCAAAAGACAGAAGAGCCTGACCAGGCGGTGGAACAGTGGATAGAGCGTCAGACTGGGATGCGGAAGACCCAGGTTCAAGAGCCCGAGCTCGCCAGCTTGAGTGCGGGTCCATCTGGCTTGAGCAAAAGCTCAACAGCTTGGACCCAAGGTCGCTGGCTCCAGCAAGGGGTTGCTCAGTCTGCTGAAGGCCCGCGGTCAAGGCACATGTGAGAAAGCAATCAATGAACAACTGTGGTGTTGCAACAGCAATGAAAAACTAATGATTGATGCTTCTCACCTCTCTCCATTCCTGTCTGTCTGTCCCTATCTATCCCTCTCTCTGACTCTCTCTCTGTCCCTGTAAAAAGAAAAAGACAGAAGAGAAATTTTCAAAACATAAAGCACATAGGAATGTTTCATTTGTTGACTAATTTCCCAAAAATAAGTAAAAGGCAATAAATACAATTTATCTACCTATATTATTGGTACTTAAAAGAGTATAGCCAAGTTTATAAAATATATTGGGAATCACAAAATGACATAAGAAAAATAAGCAAAAATATTTATTTTTTACTCTGAAGGAAGAAAAACTAACAATCAGCATCTACTTTTGCTGGGAGCTACACACACACACACACACACACACACACACACACACAATTTCTTTTTTAGGTGAGAGGTGGGGAGATAGTGAGGCATACTCCCACATGTGCTCCGATTGATCGGGATCCACTTCTGGAACTGAAGCTCCAATACCAAGCTATATTTAGCACCTGAGTCTGTTGCACTCAGACCAATCAAGCTATCCTCAACGCCCTGGGCCATGCTCAAACCAATCAAGCCACTGGCTGTGGGAGGGGAGGAGGGGTAAAGGGAAGAGGGGAGGAGGAAAAGCTGATATGATATTTCTTCTCCTGTGTGTACTGAATGGGAATTGAACCATATGCCGGGCTGCTATTCACTGAGCCACTGACCAGGGCCTCTATAGTAAATATATTCTAGAGATAAGAAAGTCAGGCTCCCAAAGTTAACAGTTTAACTCAGATCAAATTACTGCTGAGTGACAGGGCAGTGTGCAAGTCCAGGTCAGTCGATTTGTGGAATCCATTACCTTCCCTCCAATGACTGTGTCTGTGGTCTAAAATGACCAAACTAGAATGTGCAGGCAAAATATTCACTTGACATATATTTATTTTCTCTTCTCCCTTTACTTTTATCTAGAAGAAGAAAGTTGGGCTGGTGTCTCTATTGCTAGTTTTTGTAATTGCTTCACTTTCCCCCTCAATAGATCCCAACCGTCCTCATGGAAAAACAGGGAGTTGATGCCCTTACCCTTTCTCTCTTTAGGCTCATGAATGGGATTGGATGTGTGCTTGATCTTTTGAAAATTCCCCCTCTTCATTTCAGGAATGAAGAAAATCTCATAGGCACTTTAAAAATAAGTAAAAGGAAAAAAAGGAAAGGAAAAGATCTCCAAAGTTTGATGCAATAATACTTTGAGGATTGTTTAAAGAACATTGTTCACTGAAAGTCTTCTCTAGGCATAACAGCCAATTCCATTTGATTTCTTTTACAGTTCAGGGGAGCGAAAGCTTATGGACTAATGATCCACTGACTGGCATTTCCTACCAGATCAACTCCAAATCTGCTCTAACTTGGCATCAGGCGAGGAAGAGCTGCCAGCAGCAGGGCGCTGAACTCTTGAGCATCACAGAAATACATGAGCAAACATACCTGACAGGTAATGACTTGAAGACCGAAAGTTGAAAGTAATATTGTGATTATTTTCTTTCTGTATAGCTTAGTTTCAAAGCAGACAGCACAATTGACTACAAGCATCATGATAGAATCAGCCCCTCAGCAGATGGTATGACAAATTTACCTCTTGAAAAGATACCAAGATGGCACATAGGTCTGGTCTCATGGGCCAACTTTGTTCTCTCTGTTGTCACAGTCTCTAGAACAGTGGTTCTTAACCTGGGTTCTATCGAACCCTAGAGGTTCGATGAGTCGGTCTCAGGGGTTCAGAGAAACCTCTGCCGCGGAGGCCAGAATAAAGTAATACCGTAATTTATTGTGAGTTCATGTACTTTGTTGGTTTTGTTCTTTGAGCAAGGTGATGTTCATGCACGGCTCATTTTGTTCACCAGTAAAAAACATATACCTATGTCTTGAATTTGGAAAAAGAAATCATATTTTATTTATCACTAAAGAAGGGTTCTGTGAATGTGCATATGAAAGTGGTGGGTTCGGTACCTCAAAAAAGGTTAAGATCCACTGCTCTAGAACCTCTTCTGATAAGAACTCTGAGTATGAATCTGGGCTCAGAGTAAAAGATGCCACAACTAATTAGTGATGTAATTCTTGAACATAAAAAGGAGTATCTTGCTGGTCAAACCTGAAGCCAAACATCTTCCATTAGCATCATGGAGTTCACAATGCTAACATGAAATGCTGCCACAAGTCAAGAGCTACTCTGAAACAGTCCATTTTATCTCCTGTGTCAAAACCTCCAGACTTTATAAGAATTTTCAGATCCTATTGACACTCTTTCCATAATGTGGTGTTTATTTTTAAAGCTTCTGTTCTTACAGGATTGTGAAGGTTAAAAGAGCCAACGTTTGCTTGAAATGGAAGTATTTCTTTTAGCTTCTACAATCCACACTTGGGGAACAGAGATATTAGAACCAGAAATAAATGTGGGAGAAAAAGTATCCCCAATTACTTGTTTCAGAATACCTTTCCTCCCTTCAGTTCACCCTGACACTGATACTAGATTAACATATCTCTGATCCTGTGACTACCAGGTTTCAAAAACCCTTAGTGGCTTCTCCTTTTTTGTCAAATAATTCACAAACACCTGTGCCTGACATTCAATGGTTGTCACCTGTCTACTGAGTACTACTCCCTTTCATGCATTTCTCAGCTTGATGAAAGAAAAGTTTTGGATTTTCCATCCAGTGTCATACTTTCTCACCCCCACATCTTTTCCCACGCCATTTCTTATACCTAGAATTTCACATCTTACATGGTTGAAATGCAATTCTTCTACATTTCTATCTGTGTTTCTATCATTTGTTTAGTACTTCCATAACAATTAGTTATAAATATGTTCTACTTTTCCTACAAGGGTATAAATACATTCATTTGTTATTTTTATTCATTAATTAATTCATTCAACAAGATGGGTGGTATCTGTGTGCAAGGCATTACACTAAGTTATACTAGGTCCTAGTGACATCATGGTGACCAAAGCCAGATGTGTCTTGTCCACATGGAGCTTAAAGTCCAATGGGAAAAACACATACAAATAAAAGCAAACCAACAAATAAATACAAGTTATAGAAAGTGTTATGGAGAAATCCGTTAGGTCACCAAAGAAGGGACACACAAGGCCTGATGAGTTTTATAAGAAATTTATTCATACATCTGTGAACAGAGGGGCTGAAACCCTTGTGGTATCAGCCCAAGAGTCTGGGCATCCAAGCTTTTATAGGGTTAGTGAGCCAGGCTTAGTCAGGAGATTAGTTTTGGCAGGAAATTTTGGGGATATGCTCAGTGGGCAGGTTGAGTGAAGGGATGTCAACTGAGGAAGTTGTCCCAGTGGGAGGTTGGGTGAGGGGAAGCAGGTTATCAGTCAGGTCTGCTCAAGTGGGGAGTCACAGGAACTACCCTGGTGCCAAATTACTTAAAGTTTAACATGGCTTAATAGAGGTTTTCAGTGAAGGGTCCTGGACCCAAACCTAGCAGTTTCCATGAATGTTGCTGACCAACAAATGATGATGCAGCACAATCAAAATAATTATTTAGCAAACTAGCATCATATTTGGATAAATGCTCAATTTAGGGCAAGAGGACAGTAGGAGCGGTGTTCTTAAATGTGAAGTTGCTTATTAATCACTAGAGAACTTTGTTAAAGTGATGATGTTTGGGTGCAAACTCTAGACATTCTAGATCATTAGGTATGCCATGGAGCCAAGGAATATGCATATTATCAACCTTCCAGGTGGTTATGTTATGGGGCAAGTGGTTGGAGGACCACACTTGGCAGAACACTTCACTATTTCAAGGTAAGAAACGTCCAACCTGACCAGGCGGTGATGCAGTGGATACAGTGTCAAACTGGGACATGGAGGACCCAGGTTTGAAACCCCGAGATTGCCAGCTTGAGTGCAAGCTTACCAGCTTGAGTGTGGAATCATAGACACGACCCCATGGTCACCAGCTTGAGCCCAAGGTTGCTGGTGTGAGCAAGGGGTCACTTGCTCTGCTGTAGGCCACTGGTCAAGGCACATATGAGAAAGCAATCAATGAACAACTAAGGTGCTGCAACAAAGTATTGATGCTTCTCATCTCTTTCTCTTCCTGTCTGTCCCTATCTGTCCCTCTCTGTCTCTCTGTCTCTGTTACAAAAAAAGGTAGGAAATGTCTAAACATGTAAGAATTTTTTTGAGTTTATTTGAGCCAAACTGTAGACAATTGCCAGAAGCAAAATCTCAATGAATTGAGAAAATGCTCCTGAAAATGGCAGTTTTACCACTTATTTTATACATCAGACTTGAAGTGGAAGATGTAAGAGGTTACATGAAGTTGATTGGTGATAGATTAGGGAGGTGGGAGAAAGCAAAACTGGGAAATCTCTGGGATTGGATAAAAAGTAAAAATATGTATACTGAAATTTCTTTTACATAGGTAGGAATAAGATAGTTAATAGTTAATTAACATGGATAATAACAACGTGGGGAAGGGGGTGGGATGGTTTACTGTTCCTGCCCTGTGGGATGCCTGCCCTAAGGGGGCAGGAAAAGATTACTCTTACATTTCAAAGGCATCTTATTAGCTATGTTAATATAGATGCAAAAGACAACAGATAGACTCCATTAAGGTAAGCATTGACCTTTGTTTAGAGATAAATACCTCTCTAAGGCATGACTACCCACCATGAACTGCTTTTAGTTAGAATTAATTTCAGACCATGGTGTGTGGTTACTTTAGGTCTCTATATCCTCAAGGCTACCATGCAGGCCTCCCGGAGCTGGTCAGGTTCAGCATGTGACCCCCTTTTCACCCATAGTTAGTACCTGCTATATCAGCAATACCTGCAAATTCCATTTGACAACACACCAGACAGCAGAATGCATGAGGAAAGAGCAGGGACTGGAGCCGGACTGTCTGGGTACAAGCATTGAGAAGCTGAGCGGCTCTGGTCCACCCAAGACTTTTATGCCTCGGTGACTTCTTTAGTTACAGGGGAGAGGGAATGTCGGTCAATATAAGGGATAGAGCACGTCCCCATCTTGACCTTATTTTCCAGGATTCCACTTTCTCCAACTCTTTTCAGATGATACTCTACATCAGTGGGAACACATTTCTCCCATAAGTCATTAGTTTTTAATTGAACTAAAAGATATTTATTGCATTCTAATTTTGGTGGATAAAATGTGACATACATTTATTTAGTAAAACCTTGTGAAATGTGTACATTAACAAAGCATAACTGCTTAAGAATTATTTTTCTATTACTAGTCCATTTTTGAGGACTAAACTGTGAACTGCACGGCAATGCGATATTTTTTAAAATAGTTGGGCACCAAGCTTAACATATATTAATTTTCTCCTTTCAGTATAGGCAGCAGCTTGCCATTTTCTTTTCCATATTGTCGAAGAAAATTGATGGTAGAAAAGCAACCTGAACTTGCTTGTGTACATTCAAAAACTCAGAGAGGAGATTGTGTCTCAGTCTGCTCCGTAATTCTATAGTGGGTTGTTTTTTGGGGTCTTTCTAATATTGGGACAAAGTATCAGAGCGATTAATATTTACAACCATGTATAAAGTAAGAAGAAGGGAAAGAAAGCACAGAAAGAGACAGAACTAAATTCATGTAGATGATTAAGGAAGAGAATAGATGATTTAAGATATTCCTGGTGTTATTTGTGCACACTTGCATGAGTGAGAGAAAAATCTATCAGAGTTGAAATGGTTTCAATAGGTTTTTTTTTTTTTTAAGGAATTTGTTTTTGAGTTGTGTTATCTTGACTCTTAGGAGTTTTACTTGTTTTCTGGCTTTTTGGAAGCCAGAGGACAGAACACAGGTTACTTTTTAACTCTTTCCCCCAGTTACGCAGAGGAAGGTTGTGATATGGGCAGGACAACAGTCTGCCCAGCTCTGGACTCGTTTCCGGTTCTGGCTTACTATCAGGCTCCAGTGACAGGAAATGCTTCCCTAATCAACAGGGGCTATTGTTGTATCCCTCAGGACAGCAAATAAGCTCTAAGAGATCCTGAGACTGAGTTCACCTCAGATTCTTATTTAAATCTTATCCAAGCCTCCAGAATTTTAGTCAGCATATTTTTAATATTTCCGGCTTTTCTGTAAGTCAACAGTATAATGCATTAGGGAAAAAAGTCTGATGAGGAATTTTGTCTGTGTATGTGTTTTCTTTTTTTAAATTGAATTTATTGGGGGTGACAGTGGTTAATAAAATTGTACACGTTTCAAAAGCACCATTTTATAATCTATCGTCTGTATATTGCATTGTGTGTTTTCTATCCCAACTCAAGTCTCCCTCCATCACCATTTATCCCCTATCTACCTCCCCATCTGCTCACCCACTTCCTCCTGCAATCCCCACACTTTGCCTGGATCCATTAGCTTTTTTTTCTTTGCTTAATCCCACCACCTTTTACACCCTGCCCCCAACCCCCTCTGACAGCTGCTCTCTGTTCTTATGAGGAATTAAAAATATAAAACAGAATTTTGTTTTCCTGGAGGGTAAATATTCAGGATATTTTGGGATTTAGTGGGAAATATTGGGGAAGTGTCTAGAAAATAATGGTGTGAATGGGGACTATGATCTACTCCACTTTGGGAAACATGCCACTAAAATGAACTGAAAAGCACCCACAAATAGTTATACTTTTAAGATAAGATTTCTTTTCTGTGAAGAATTTTGGAGTAAATATAATTTTTTTAAAAATGTGCATGCCTGTTTTATGACTCTGAGGTCAAATTACCTGTCGTTTATTAAACAGCTGCTGTATGCCGGATACTTTGCTTTATTTCTGAAGCTCACACATACCTCCTAAATGAATATTATTGTCTTCACTTTATTGTTGAGATAACAGATGAGGAATAAGAGATTAAAAACTTGCCTAATGTCTCCTGTTCAGCAAATAGCTGAATTTGAATTCAGTACTGCCTTTCAGAGTCCCGAGTGCTAACCATTACACAATGAAACCTTCAGTCCTGTCTTTCCATCACAGTCTGCCTGGGTCTCTCTAACAGAAAGGAAGCAAGGCTCTGCTGGTCTCCTAAGCACTCAGTAGAACTAGTAGTGGGATTCAAATAATTTAAAAACCAGTTCTTTGCCGTAATGACCCTTTTAAGTATAAAGAAACCGATATACCGAAAGGTAGTTTACTATTTCATGCATTTAATACTTAAATAAGAACAATAAAAGAGGTACACTAAACTAGACTATAAGAGTTTTAAAATATTAATGAAAAGAATAATACCTGACAAAAAACAATAAAACTATTATTTAGGTATTTCCATAATGATTCTTGATTGGCATCCTCACTTGCATTTTTTTTTTACCTATGAATGGAATGAGCATTATACTATGGGTGCTTAGAATATGCTGTTGCACAGATGAACGTTAAAGAAGAGTAAGGAATATAAATTTGTGATTTCTACATTGAGCGGCTATATAGGCACCCACCTTAGAGAGAACCCTGATTACAAGTGTCATTTTAACAACTGGTTTGCCGAGCTCAATAAAAAACTAGGTATCGGTTCTGCCGAACTGGTGTAAACCGGCTGACTCCCATTACTGAATAGAACCCTTAATTAAGATGTCAACATATTCTAAACTGGCCATCTGATTTCACAATATCTGCAAGACTAACTGCTTCTGCCCAAGCAGTTCATTCTTATATTATCCACCTTCATTTCATCATGCTCACTTCTTTTACTAACCTCAGAAATGTTGGCACACTATATTTAATTCTCAATTCCTGAATCAGATTTATAACTACATTTGTGCATGATTAGGATTTACAGAACTGAAATAAGATATAGGAAGTGAAATTTGGCTTGGTCCTCTGATCGTTTTTGCCGGTTTCCTTTGTAGCTGGCTGGAAAACAAATTGAACCTCAATATAGAAATAAAATTACCAGCGTAATATTGCACATGAATTCATCCTCTATTATAACTAAGTTCAAAAGTAGGTATATAACCATTTCAGATGATACATGCAGAAAAACAAAAAATTAAAATATCTAGCATGTCGGGTTGATGCTTTCTATAGTAATATCATAGAAAAATGTTACAATAAAAAAAACTTGGTCTCTTCTAAACTTACAAAAGCATATCAGAAAAAAAATAGTGGCTGCTGCTTATCTGCTTAAAGTGACATATTTGACACAAAGTTTGAATTTTGTTTTTAAATCACACTTTTATGCCAATCTGACTTCCACATAGAATAATAAATAATAATAATTAATAGTAATAATAATAATAATAATGGCAGTAGCTTACATTTTTGGGCACATACTATCTGTCAGCCTTTATTTTAATAATTAACTTAGTTCTTCAGAACAAGGCTAGAAGTGCCTAAAAGCAAATGAGGAATGCCAAAGAATAGATATTTCCCATAAAGAGCACTTCATTTTTTATTTCCCGAAGTTAGAAGCAGGGAGGCAGTCAGACAGACTCCCACATGCGCCTGACTGGGATTCACCGGGCATGCCCACCAGGGGGCAATGCTCTGCCCATCTGGGGCATTGCTCCGTTATGGCCAGAGCCATTTTAGCACATGAGGCAGAGGCCATGGACCCATCCTCAGGGCCTGGGCCAACTTTGTTTCAGTGGAGCCTTGGCTGCAGGAGGGGAAGAGAGAGATAGAGAGAAAAGAGAGGGGGAACGGTGGAGAAGCAGATGGGCACTTCTCCTGTGTGCCCTGACTGGGAATTAAACCTGAGACTTCCACATGCTGGGCTGACGCTCTTACCACTGAACCAACTGGCCAGGCCAGAGCACTTGATTTTGAATATAATTTCACTGTCCTTTCGAAGGTGAGTTTTGTTTCTATTTTTGTGTTTGTTACATAGGATTAACCAGTTCCTTGACCTCAGGACTCTGGATTGGACTGAACAGTCTGAGTGTGAACAGTGGATGGCAGTGGAGTAGTGGCGGTCCGTTTCGCTACTTGAACTGGTTACCAGGTAGGGTAAAGCTTGTCTGTGGTTGAATTCATCTAAACTGAATCTTTCTTGATACCCTGCAGACTTTTATCATCTCACGGGCAGATCTCAAAAATAAAAGAGTTGGGAGAGCATCAGATACAGTTCATTTCTCACCTTGATTTGAAATCTGCCAACTAGATTTGAATACCCTAAAACTGTAAGGTTAGACCAGCTTCCTGAGATGAGGACTTGTCAGGTAGGATTATCACACAAACCAATGCAAGTCTCTGTTACAATATTGATTGTTAGAATATTCTTGATTTGCTGAGTATAAAACAGTTGTGGGACGACTGAATCTTCCGTAGTTTGTTAATTTTCTGGAGGCCAGGAAATGCTCTGAACTATTTTCTCTGTTGTCAAAACATACAGGTAACAGAACAAAAAAGGTGACTAAATAAGAAGTATGTTCAACACATACAGCAATTATTCAGAGAAAACAGAAAGACCAACGGTGACAAAATTTCTTTTATCTTATTCACCATTACCAACCGGTGTGAGTAGCTGCTTGAGACACTCAGCTGAGTGTCTCATGCTTCGGACCTCCACCTCTCCCCCACTTCCATACCAATCTTGGTTTATTAAGAAAGAGTTTAAAGAACAATTAGTGATGTCGCCATGCATGTAGGAAGGAAATAGCTTCTAGGCTGCACCCTCATTTACCCGTTCTGCAATGGAAAACGCTGATGTGGCATTTTTTTCATATGGTTAGAATTATTTTTTAAAACCATTGACTGGTTTTCTCACTTGGTTTAGATAATTAAGCTCTCCATTTTTTGTATTACTGTTGTATGCTATTAAAAAAAAGACTTCAGGACTGACCAGGTGGTGGCGTGGTGGGTAGAGCATCGACTGGGATGCGGAAGACCCAGGTTCGAGACCCCGAGCTCGCCAGCTTGAGCAAGGGCCCATCTGGCTTGAGCAAAAGCTCGTCAGCTTGGACCCAAGGTCGCTGGCTCCAGCAAGGGGTGGCTCGGTCTGCTGAAGGCCCACGGTCAAGGCACATATGAGAAAGCAATGAATGAACAATTAAGGTGTCGCAACGAAAAACTGATGATTGATGCTTCTCACCTCTCTCTGTTCCTGTCTGTCTGTCCCTGTCTATCCCTCCATCTGACTCTCTCTCTGTCTCTGAAAAAAAAAAAAAAAAAAAAAAAGACGTTAGTAAAATCATATTCAGAATAGATGCTGAAATATGAGAGGGAATTTTTAGAAGATATGGGTTAAATTGATTAGATTTAACTATGAAATATCACCTTCAGTGCATGATGGTCACAAGGCTGCCACAAGAGTCATATACGATTAGCTCGATTTTTCTTTGGAGCATGGAAAGTAAACATTGCTGCAAAGGAATATAAGATGTCCTTTTTCACGGGTGAGGATGTGAGTTGTCTGCCTACCCACTCCGTCAGATTAGACTGGAGAATACCAGGTGGGATCGCTCGGCTCACTAGACACGAAGAATCACCCCTGAGGGGACCGGTTTATTCTTCTTTATTGCTTAATTATTTTATTGTGTAATGTTAGGCAGGTCACTTTATTTATTACTGTTTTTGGGGTGATGATTGTAATATTTAATCACCTGCATTTTAAGAGTTTGATGAGAAAATTTGGAGGGTCATTTGAGTGAAGGTGAAAAATGAAATTGGGATATTAATAAGAAAGAAAAAGAAGTGACCTGTTTTTATTAAATTAAGTTCCTGAGAAGTAAGTACAAATTAAGTCACTTTATGAAGTAGTGTGAGGGTTTCTTCAAATTAAAATTAGAAATTTTGTGAGATATTAGCAACTGTTATTGTATAAATTGCACAATCAAGCACTCGATTGAATACTATTACCAAGCAATACATTTATTTAAATACATTCACATTTGAAGTGAGGCTAATTTATAGAAATTATATATAAGTGAAAATTTAAATACATAATCATGGTAACTATTTAAAGACAACTAATATTTTAGTGTTGGTAGTCATGTTGTATTAACAGATAAATATATAACATAATTTATTAGTCAATATATTAATAATCAATAGCTATAAAATTCATTATTGTTTTTTGAAATTTTTTATCTGTTACTGACACTGGTACCTTATCTTTTATATTGTGAGTTCAGTTACATTGTGAGTATGGCTGCAATATGAACACGTTTTAAAAGCATTGTTATCCTTATTGCTACCAGTTTTATTCTTTGTGTGCTATTCAAGCAACTTTCAAAAGATTTTGACAAAGGCTTTTTATCAGGCTTTCATCTCACAGGAAGGGAATGTGAGGTCCAGGTCCAGGTTATATACATGTCAGAAGTCACAAAGCAGTCATTAACCAAATGTGGCTCATTCGCCTGTCTGCAGGTGTGAAATGGAACTAGCATGCATCTATTGTGTTTGCAAAGTTGACTTTATTTGGATCTTTAATCAGTTTCCCTTAAAAACTGGGATGAAGATTTAGCTGTTAAAAATACCCTTTATAGGTTGAGTTGCAAATCCTGAGTCATAGTTCTGGGAGTACTTTATCAGCATTCATCCAGCATGTTGCTGCTTCTAGTCTCCCTTTCCCTTGTCTTTGTCCTCTCCGTTGTCTTTCTTTTCTGTCTCCTCAAATTGGAGAAAGTTGCCCCATGTCCAGAAACTCTTTCATTTGGTCCTCATAATTAGCTTGACTTCACTGTCTTGGTAGGTATCGACAATGCTTAACAGAGCTGGTTTGGACCACCATGTGTTCGTTGGTTAGGTACCTCTCTGTTATACAATAACATAACCCAGCGTGAAGACTGTTCAAGTGTACGGCCTAGCTTTCTTATTTGATGTTAGAGGAAAAAAAGTTATTTCAAGGAAGTAAACTGGTATAATCAAAATTTTAGGCACTGGAATGATCCAACAACAAGGAAACAGACGTGCAGCGTGGCTTTTGCTCTACAGTCAGTAAATATTTATTTGTGTGTGTGTTGCAAAAGGAAGCCATTAACTCCCAAGGAGAAAATGTGTGGCCAAGGGGCTCTCTACTTGTAATACCTATAATAGTCCCACTTAATTTTTTTCCCCCAAAGGAAGTCCATCAGCAGAACCTGGAAAAAGCTGTGTGTCCCTAAATCCTGGGAAGAATGCTAAATGGGAAAATCTAAATTGTGCTCAGAGACTAGGCTACATTTGTAAGAAGGGCAACACAACTTTGAATTCTTTTGTTATTCCCTCAGGTAAGCAAATCTATTTGCTCGGAGGTGTATAAAATATCATAATTTAATGATAAAGTTAACAGCCTTAACTGTATAAAATGATAGGTTTGGTGGGTATTTTATGGAGTAAACCTAATGATATTCCTACAAAATTTGTTTTTGTTGGTACTACCACTGGTCACTACCATTTCCTGAGTGTGTTGTGGTCTTTGGGTATGTGACAAGCCTTTGAATGAACATAAATTAGAATTTTATCTTCGCAGAAACCCTATGAGGTAGGCATTATTATTCACACATTCTAGATGAGGAATGAGATAGTCAAAGGCTATATAAATCTTGCACATATGACAAAATCGGAATCCAAGCTCAGAAATAAATATCTGAAAGAGATTTTTTAAATGTCCTTACTGTTTAGGATCTGTCTGGGATCTAATGCTATTCAACTTAACATAGTACACAGAAGTCTTCACAGAAATGGAATAAAAGATCCCAAAAGTAATAATTGAATTTTATATATGGGCTAGACCTGAGGAACAACATTAAATTATACTCTCTGTTATAATTTTACAGAAGAATTAAACTACTAAGGCAAGACTGCATTCTTTCTACAAATTGGTAAAGAACAAGCAAACTGCATTTTTTTCACCATGAGTTATTTTTGAAGGAACACTTCATACTTTAAAGAAATTTATGTATGTACATATATATGTATGTATATTTTGTGTTTCAGAAATCTGACAGTCTATCATTCTTAATCTTTTTCTTCTTGAGTTTTAAAAGTAATTCTTTATTTAAAATAGGATTGATATGGCTAGAAAGTCAAAAAGTATAAATGATAAATAGTAATATTTTCTTTCGGCCTCTTACTTCTAACTCCCAGGTCCTCTTTCTGAATAAAGTATTTCTGGATGTATATCCTTACCTAGTTATTCTATGAACATATAAACAAATATGTTTATCATTATTTTTATCTGTTTCATATAAATGGAAGTATACCATTCATATGTTCTTGACTTTTTCACTTAATAAGAATTCTGGACATCATTCTATACAGTACATAAATAACTTCTGTGTTAATTTTTATGACTGTACAGTAGCCATCACAGAGAGACCACTTTTTATTTTTTGACAAGCCTCCTATTAATGATGCTTTAGTTTGCTTCCTATTTTTATTATTACAAACAATCTTGCATATATATATATATATATACACACACACACACACACACACACACACACACACACACACACACACACACCTGTCATTTCATATGTGTGATAAATCCTAGAAATGAAGTTGTAGATCAAAGAGTAGTTGTGTTTGCAACTTTAGTAAGTGGAGACATGGCTACAGTCTCTGATGGACATAGATGAGGGTCCCAGTTATTGGGTCTGATCATACTTTACAGCATCACCATCCTGACTGTGGCCTGCCTCAGGGAGACTGTATTTTATCTTCTTTACTGTTCCCTTGAAAGAAATACTATCATTCTTCCTTCTTGGAAGAGCTTTTCCTAGTCTCCTTCGGAAGACTTGGAGCTGTCATTTTGGGGAAGAGGAGAATGGTTGTTTTATAGTTTCCCTGGTGCAGGAGACTAAACTTGACCTTGTTACTTAGTCCTCCAGTTTTAAGTTTCTCATCTATGAAGTGGGAGTACTTATACCCAGTGTTCCTGTAAACATTTTGTTCCTATTTCAGGCACTCAGTAAATTATTCTTATTTCTCTACTATTTCTCACCTTATATCACATACTCACCCTCTACTTCCCATTGGCTTTTGAATTTTTCTGTATTCTTGCTGGGTTAACCATTCTATCTTATTTATCAAATAAACCAGATCTTGGAAAATCATATCAGAGATTAAATTATACAACATATATGACTGGTGACCCCTTGAGCAAGAATTCCACCTCAGACCCAGTTGGGCCTTGCAACATTACCCTATTTGTTCATAATTCCTGGGTCCCTAGAACTTTACTGTCCAGTTCAATAAATAGCCTCTTAATTACCTGTGGCCCCTGAGCACTGAAATGTGATTAGTTCCAACTGAGGCTTGCTGAAAGTGTCAAATACATACTGGACTTCCAACACTTTGCAAAAAAAAAAGTAAAAGCTCATTATTTATTTATTTATTTATTTATTTATTTATTACGTGTTAAAATGAATATTTTGGCTAAATTGGGTTAAGTAAAATATATTACTAAAATTAAATATACTTGTTCCTTTTTACTTTTATTGAACAGCACTGGGGGCTTTATAATTAAGTATGTAGTTCACATTATGAATCTACTGGATGGTTCTGCCCTAGAAGAATGAGCCATCTTCTGTGGCAGCCCTACACAGCTCTGCTTCACTGGCTGTTTTCATGTATTGAAATATTCTAAAAGTTTATCTATTCAGGTTTTGAAGTCCTGAGCATTTGCTGACATTATTTTCAACTTCCTAGACAGCAAAATTAAAATATCCCACCAGAGGGCTCCAGAGGTATACTAATTTTTTTTTTTTTTTTTTTTGGTAACTACTGCAAGTGTGCAAATGTAAATTGCATTGTGGGATTTTACAATAATATGACGTTTGGTCGCTATGACTACCAATTTACTTGAGTGATGACTGTGCACAGAATCCTAGGCATAAACAAAGATGTTGCAGATAGTCCCAATCTTTAAGAGAAAATGGGACTGATCCATTGAACGCATAATAGAGGTGCCCTAGAAAGAACATTTTCTAAGGCTGCACACTTAAGAACACTTAATATCAACTTAAATATATAAATTGAAATTCACTTGGTAACATTTCTCTTTAAGCAAGGTATACTGTTAAATTGCTGTTTTAAATAATATCTGTAAAATGGTAATTGTAAGCTGCTGTATGCCAAGTGTAACTTCAGTTCCTTTTCCCACCAACATTCACTACACTTACCATGTACCAGGCCCTGTGGGCCTGTGGGGATGAATACAGTGGGTCTCTGCTTACCTAGGTCATTACTTGCCCCAGCTCCGTACCATTACAATATATTTTTGTAATATATAACCAAGATTATGAAACTTGACCATAACTATTAGTAGCACTAATTAAGATGTTGGCTACTATTTCTGCTTTGGTTAAATAATAAATGTGCAGTGTTTGTAATTTACAGTCACATTATCTCAAATGTTTTCTAGTTCAGGATACAGTGAGAATGGGTAGTTTAATATTAGTGTTAGTATTAATACTATTAGAAATGTTTAATATATGCGGATACTTTGGTTCATGTGATGTGACTTTCCCAAGATCGCACACAACTTGTGAAATCCAAGTTTTGCTTGTAAGACCTCTGAATCTAATCCTTGTGATTTCCACACTATCACAAGTCATCTTTTGGGAGCAAGTCAATGGTCGTGCTGGTGCAGAGGTTTAGGTAGCTGTCTAATACAGCTAAGGTTTCAGATGCTTTTTGGTCACCCGTTCAGTTTCCTCTTTTAATACTTCTTTCTCATGGCTGCCTAATAGTCTTGCTCCTACCTCCTCTGAGGAATGACTGGCTCCTTGATATCCATAGAATAAAGATAAATTGAAATCTTTAGTGTATTCTATGTCAAACCTTTTGTGCCTCCAGCATTTATAGAACATGCTTAGTACAGGTTTGATGATGATAAATCAGATAAAATCAGACTGTCTATTATATCTTCATGTGGCCTTGTTGTAAGTACAATTATTTTTTAGAAAGTGATTTTCCATTTAGCTTTATTTTAAAATGAAAGATGCATTTGCATGCTTTTTATTCTATAAGTAAACACAATTAGCCTTTTGTGAATGCCAGGAAGCAAAAAATAACCTTACCTTTATTTGCCCATAACTATGAACTGTTTTCTATATAGAATGGTAGAAAATGTTACAAATAAAATTTAAAAAAGCCTTCTAAATGGTTTCCAAACTTTTTTTTCCCTAGAAAGTGATGTGCCTACCAACTGTCCAGCTCAGTGGGGGGCATATGCAGGTAACTGTTACAAGATTTACAGAGAGGAGAAGAAAATCCAGAGCCAGGCCTCAAGTGCTTGTAGGAGGGATGATGGTGAACTAGCAAGTATCCACACCATTGAGGAATTTGATTTTATCATCTCCCAGCTTGGTTATGGTAAGAACTTACATCAATAATACACTCGACTGGAGTGTTCTCCACTTGCTGCTCATCTCTGAAAAATTTCATCATAAGTGTTAATTTTTTTTTTTTTGAAAGTGAAAAGATGAGAAAGAGACTGATTCCCATATGCACCCTGACTGGGATCCATGTGGCAACCCCAGTCTGGAGCCATGGCTCCTATCAACCAGGCTATTTTTAGTGACTGGGGCTGATGCTCAGACCAACTAAGCTATCCTCAGCCTCTGGGGCTGATGCTTGAACCAATCAAACCACTGGCTGAAAGAGGAAGAGAGAGGGAGAGGGAGAGGAAGAGAAGCAGATGGTTACTTCTCATGTGTGCTCTAACCAGGGATCAAACCCAGGATGTCTGAATGCTGGGCCAATGCTCTATCCACTGAGCAAACCGGCCAGGGCCATAAATGTTAAATTTAATAAATTTGAATTAATAATTCAGTTTAATAAATTTAATAATAAATACAAATCCTGCCTAAAATATAAAATTGTATAGTATTTTAAAGAATTTTTATCACCAAAAGCTAATTTCATTTATATATGTAACCCATTTAGGCCCTGGCTGGTTGGCTCAGTGGTAGAGCATCAGCCCGGCGCGTGTGGACATCTGGGTTCAATTTCCGGCCAGGGCACACAGGAGAAGCGCCCATATCTGCTTCTCCACCCTTCCCCTCTCCTTTCTCTCTATTTCTCTCTTCCCCTCCCACAGCCAAGGCTCCAGTGGAGCAAAGTTGGCCCAGGTGCTGAGGATGGCTCCATGGCTTCTGCCTCAGGTGCTAGGATGGCTCTGATTGCAAGGTAGCAATGCCCCAGATGGGCAGATCATCACCCCCTAGTGAGCTTGCCGGGTGGATCCTAGTTGGACGCATGGACTCTGTCTCTCTCCCTCCTTGCTTCTCTCTTCACAAAAAATACAAAATAAAATAAATATGTAACCCATTTATGGATATTTTTAAATATTACTTTCCCATATGTACTAATCTGAATTCAGAGCAGTCTACCTTAAATTTGTCAACAGTTTTACATTTCTTTTGTAATTATTTGTGTGTAGGAGAAGGTTTCTTTTTGATGGTCTCTATTTTATCTCACAAGAATGCTCTCTAAATAAAGCATTTAATACTTTGGATTTCATTCTTTATCGACCAAGCTAATGCTGCTAGAATATTGAGCAGTGAAAGAAATAGCATATTTTGTTGAAGTATTAGATGCTGACCTCCATCTGTTAAAGAAATTTATGTATCAATTTTAGCTACATCATTTAAGAAATGCATAGAAAATATCATATAGTTGAAATATTGTAAAGTTTTCAAAAATTAAAAAAATTATATATATATATAATGAGTTGGGAATGCTTATCCTGAAGAGGAGGGTGTGGAAGAACCTAATGATAATGAGCGCTCCTCAGTGCTTGCTGATTAAATGATTATCATTTGCTGCCTCCACTGAAGAGACTTTTGAATTGCTGCAGCTGCTCATTTCTAGACCACAAAACAAGAGGAAATGGATGGTGGCCATGGTGGAGACTGCTTCCTGACACTGCCTGATGACTGGCAGGAGTAGGATGAGGGAAGAGGGAAAAGTAATTGGCAAATAGAAAAATAGAGCACTTTCAAAGAAGGATTTAAAAGATCCCAACACTACTACTCCTGGTACTTGTGCCAGATGGAACCCTTTCTGCTTTGCTTACATCACAGAGCTTACTAGGCTGTGATAATAGCCTGCTGCAGCCTATAACTAATTTTCAGATTATTCTGTATTTACTTATTCTATATAGACCTGCATGATAATTGTGTAATCAAAAGAGATGTATCTGAACAATATCATGGCATGTAAGTTATGATACTTATAATAGGTAATAAAGTTTGCAAATGAATCAGAAGATGCTGTAGGGGTAACATGCAAATTTTGCTCTATTTTATGTAATATGATATAATAATAGTAGAACTTTATATGTTTATAGCTATAGTTATTTTGGGAAGTTGCATGACAAAGTTTGAGCTTATTCAGCTTCAGAATTCATAAATTTTCACTAAGGAAACCTTCTCTTTTTTATTATTGATAAGGATTTCTTTAACTTTTTGAGTAGTGAGTTCTTTTCAGGCTCGCTGACCCTTGGGAGTGAGTTTTTTTTTCAAAAAATGAAATGAGTTCCAGTTCTAGTTTTATTAAATTAAAATCATGTTTGTTTGATAACCAATTTATGGAAACAAGAACATACATTTGTCTTTTTTTTAATGTTGCCTTACAAATTTTTAATATAAAAATTTTTGTTATAATCCTACTCTGGATGGTCAGGAGGCACGAGGATGTACATGAACGTTTGTACTACTCAAAGGGTTAAAACAATGAAAATGATATTGATAAAAGTAAAGAATAGTTATAAAATTAAAAGAATAGTTCCTAAATCAAAAGCCCAGGAAAACTTTTTTTAGCTAATCGAAATATCTTTTATGTTAATCATGAAAAGACAGTGGAAAAATTGGGACCTACACACGTAAATTATGACTAAACTCAGATGGCTTTCATAACTGATTTATAGAATTCAACCTAACAACTTTACACTCTTATATTATATATTTTTGTGGGATCAAGGCTGTGCTTCAAAATGACCAAAGCTAGAGGGGGAGAACATTTTAGTGAGAAAATGTTTATAGAAAATGCTTAATACTTTATTGTAATTGTGGGACTTTGGAGTTAGGTTTTCATTAGTCTTGAAACTAATCCTTGAGGGGTCATTTTGAAGCCTATACTGGCTGCTCAAAAAGATTATGATCTACCAAATTAAGTGAAAGGAAAAGGGATCATTCTGGCAATGTCAGTCACACTTTCTGCACTGGAAACATCTGTGGGGTTGGCGCTGGGCCAGGCAGGGACTTCTCCAAAAGCAAAGTTGAGTGACAATTTTTGGAGGAGGAGACTATACTGTTTAGGGAAATTCCTATGTGATATGGCATTTTTCTCATTTTCCATTACAAAATCATCTTTAAAATCCTTTGGCAGGTAATTTTATTTTACAGTTTAAAGAACATAAATCAAGCATCATGATGAAATTCATAGTAATGCAATTAAATAAATATTGCATTGTGTATTCATTCATTTTTTTAAAATTTGAAATTGTATATGTTTTTAAGCCATGAAGTCCCAGGCCTTCAATATTGTCCCACTTTAGTTATGATATTTAGAATTTTTAGAACTATAATTACTGATAAAATCTTAATAAAAATGACAGAGTTTTAAAACGAAATGATCACATTTTGTATCTAGACCTGGTGGTTTCTGTTTTAACCTTTATTTGCTATTTGGATTCTTCTAATATTTTCTGGTGAAAAGAATTTCAGATTCATTTATATTTATAAACAAATAAATAAGTGCCCAATGTTGGGACTCAGCCCAGGTCTTCATTTATACATTTTTTTACTGTATCAATCACTTTTCACTTGATAACGACAGACAGTAAAATAAGAGAGTTTTTTTAAAAATAATTAATTTTAATTGGATGACATTGATAAATCAGGGCACATATATTCCGAGAAAATATTTCCAGGTTATTTAGACATTTGATTATATTGCATACCCATCACCCAAAGTCAAATTGTCCTCCGTCAACTTCTATCTGGTTTTATTTGTGCCCGTCACTTTACCCTACCCCCTCCCTCTCCTCCCCCTCCCCCCCCTCCCCCCAGGTAGCCAGTACACTCCTGTCCATGTCTCTGAGTCTCACTTTTATGTCCCATCTATGTATGGACTCATATAGTCCTTCGTGTTTTCTGATTTACTTACTTCACTCAGTATAATGTTATCAAAGTCCATCCATTTTGTTATAAATGATCCGATGTCATCATTTCTTATGGCTGAGTAGTATTCTATAGTATATATGTACCAAAGCTTTTTAATCCACTCGTCCTCTGATGGACACTTGGGCTGTTTTCAGATCTTTGCTATTGTGAACAATGCTGCCACGAACATGGGGGCGCATTTCTTCTTTTCGAACAGTGCTATGGTGTTCTTAGGTTATATTCCTATAAGTGGGATAGTTGGGTCCAAAGGCAGTTCAATTTTTAATTTTTTGAGGAATCTCCATACTGTTTTCCACAGTGGCTGCACCAGTCTGCATTCCCACCAGCAGTGCAGGAGGGTTCCCTTTTTCCACATCTTTGCCAGCACTTATTCTGTGTTGTTTTGCTGATGAGTGCCATTCTGACTGGTGTGAGGTGATATCTCATTGTGGTTTTTATCTGCATTTCTCTAATGATTAGTGATGTTGAGTATTTTTTCATATACTTATTGGCCATCTATATGTCCTCTTTGGAGAAATATCTATTCATTTCTTTTGCCCATTTTTTGATTGGATTGTTTGTCTTCCTGGTGTTGAGTTTTATAAATTCTTTATAAAATTTGGTTATTAACCCCTTATCAGACATATTGTCGAATATGTTCTCCCATTGTGTGGTTTGTCTTTTTATTGTGTTCTTATTGTCTTTAGCTGTGCAAAAACTTTTTAGTTTGATATAGTCCCATTTGTTTAACCTGCCTTTTATTTCATTTGCCCGTAGAGATAAGTCAGCAAATATATTGCTGCGACAGATGTCCGAGAGCTTACTGCCTATGTTATTTTCTAAGATGCTTATGGTTTCAGGGATTACATTTAAGTCTTTTATCCATTTTGAAATTGTTTTTGTGAATGGACAAATTGATGGTCTAGTTTCATTTTGTTTCAGGTAGATGTCCAATTTTCCAAGCACCATTTGTTAAAGAGGCTGTCTTTACTCCATTGTATGCTCTTTCATCCTTTGTCAAATATCAGTTGTCCATAAAGTTGTGAGTTTATTTCTGGGTCCTCTGTTCTGTTCCATTGATCTATGTGCCTGTTCTTATGCCAGTACCAGGCTGTCTTGAGTACAATGGCCTTGTAGTATACCTTGATATCTGGAAGAGTGATACCTCCTGCTTTATTTTTTCTTTTTAAGATTGCTGAGGCTATTCGTGTTCTTTTTTGTTTCCATAAAAAATTTTGGAATATGTGTTCTATATCTTTGAAGTATGTCATTGGTATTTTAATTGGTATTGCATTGAATTTCTAAATTGCTTTTGGTAGTATAGACATTTTAATGATGTTTATTCTTCCTAACCATGAGCATGGTATATGCTTCCACTTGTTTGTATCTTCCTTGATTTCTTTTATCAATGTTTTATAATTTTCAGAGTACAAGTCCTTAACCTCCTTGGTTGAATTTACTACTAGATACTTTACTTTTTTGGTTGCAATAGTGAAGTGGATTGTTTCCTTAATTTCTTTTACTGACAATTCATTGTTGGTGTATGGAAATGCCTCTGATTTCTGAGTATTTACTTTGTATCATGCCACCTTGCTGAATTCATTTTCCGGTCCAGTAGTTTTTTGACTGAGATTTTAGGGTTTTCTATATACAATATCATATCATCTGCAAATAAGAAGTTTTATTACTTCTTTTCCAATTTGGGTGCCTTTTATTTCTTCTTGTTGTCTGATTGCTGTGGCTAAGACTTCCAGAACTATGTTGAATAAGAGTGGTGAAAGGGGGCACCCCTGACTGGTTTCTGATCTTAAGGAGATTGCTTTTAATTTTTGCCCATTTAGTATGACGTTGGCTGTGGGTTTGTCATAGATGGCCTTTATCATGTTAAGGTGTGTTCTCTGTATTCCTACTTTACTGAGAGTTTTGATCATGAATGGGTGCTGGATTTTATCAAATGCTTTTTCTGCATCTATTGAAATTATCATGTGATTTTTGTCCTTCCTTTTGTGTATGTGATGAATCACATTGATTGATTTGTGAATATTGAACCAGCCTTGCCTCTTCAGAATAAATCCCACTTATTCATGGTGTATGATTTTTTTCATATATTGCTGGATCTGGTTGGCTAATATTTTGTTGAGAATTTTAGCGTCTAAATTCATCAGGAATATTGGCCTATAATTTTCTTTCTTTGTGTTGTCTTTGCCTGGTTTTGGGATCAGAATTATGTTCGCTTCATAAAAGGAGTTTGGAAGTCTTCCTTCCTCTTGAATTTTTTGAATTAGCTTGAGAAGGATAGGAGTTAGTTCTTCTTTGAATTTTTGGTAGAATTCACGTGTGAAGCCATCAGGCCCAGGACTTTTCTTTGTTGGAAGTTTTTTGATAACTGTTTCAAACTCATCTGTTGTAATTGGTCTGTTTAGGTGTTCTGATTCTTCCAGATTGATTTTTGGAAGATTATATGATTCAAGAAATTTGTCCATTTCACCAAGGTTGCCTAATTTTTTGGCATAGAGTTGTTCATAGTATTTTCTTACAATACTTTGTATTTCTGTTGTGTCAGGTGTTATTTCTCCACTGTCCTTTTTAATTTTAATTATTTGAGTCCTCTCTCTTTTTTTCTTGGTGAGTCTAGTTAAAGGTTCATTGATCTTATTTACCTTTTCAAGGAACCACTCCTGGTTTCATTGATCCTCTGTATTGTATTGTTAGCCTCTATGTCATTTATTTCTGCTCTGATCTTTATTATTTCCTTCCTTCTACTAGTCCTTGGCTTTATTTACTGTTGTTTTTCTAGTTTTTTTAGTTGCATGGTCAAGTTGATTATTTGAGCTTTTTCTAGCTTGTCATAGTATGCCAGCAATGATATGAACTTCCCTGTCAATACTGCTTTTGCTGTGTTCCATAAATTTTGAGTTGATGTATGCTCATTATCATTTGTTTCTAGAAATTTTTTTAATTTTTTCTTTGATCTCATTGTTAATCCATTCTTTATTTAATAACATGCTATTTAGTTTCCAAGTGTTTGAGTATTTTTCAGTTTTTCTTTTGTGGTTAATTTCTAGTTTCATGGCATTGTGATCAGAGAAAATGCTTGATATGATTTCAATCTACTTAAATTTTTTGAAACCACTTTTGTGTCCTAACATGTGATCTATTCTAGAGAATGTACCATGAGCTCTTGAAAAGAATGTATATCCTACTGCTTTAGGGTGAAAAGTTCTGAAGATATGTATTAAATCAAGTTGATCTAGTGTATTCTTTAAGTTTGCTGTTTCTTTGTTAATTTTCTTTCCTGAGGATCTATCCAGTGTTGTTAGTGGGGTATTGAAATCTCCTACTATGATAGTATTGCTGTTAATCTCACCCTTTATATCCATCAAAGTCTGCTTTATGTATGTCGAGGCTCCTATGTTTGGTGCGTAGATATTTATAATAGTTATATCTTGCTGTTGAATTGTTGCCTTTATCATTATGTAGTGTCCTTCTTTATCTCTTACTACAGCCTTTTTTTAAAGTCCATCTTGTTAGATATAAGTATTGCTATCCCGTTTTTTTTTTACTTTTTTACTTTTTATTTTTATTTATTTTAATGTGGTGACACCAATAAATCAGGGTACATATGTTCAAGGAAAACATCTCCACGTTATCTTATCAATCAATTATGTTGCATACCCATTACTCAAAGTCCAATTGTCCTCTGTCGCCTTCTATCTGGATTTCCCTGTGTCCCTCCCTTCCTCCCTACCCCAACCCTGTAACCACCACACTCTTGTCCATGTCTCATAGTCTCACTTTTATGTACCACCTATGTATGAAATCATGCTGTCCTCAGTTTTTTTCTGTTTGACTTATTTCACTCCATATATTTTTATCAAGGTCCATCCATTTTGTTGTAAATGATCCGGTGTCATCATTTCTTATGGCTCAGTAGTATTCCATAGTATATATGTACCAAAGCTTTTTAATCCACTTTTTCTCTGACGGACACTTGGGTTGTTTCCAGATCTTCGCTATTGTGAACAATGCTACCACGAACATGAGGGCGCATTTCTTCTTTTCGAACAGTGCTATGGTGTTCTTAGGGTACATTCCTATAAGTGGGATAGCTGGGTCAAAAGGCAGTTTAATTTTTAATTTTTTGAGGAATCTCCATACTGTTTTCCACAGTGGCTGCACCAGTCTGCATTCCCACCAGCAGTGCAGGAGAGTTCCCTTTTTCCGTATCCTCACCAATACTTGTTCTGTGTTGTTTTGCTGATGAGCACCATTCTGACTAGTGTGAGGTAATATCTCATGGTGGTTTTAATTTGCATTTCTCTAATGATTGGTGATGTTGAGCATTTTTTTAATCTGCCTATTAGCCCTCTATATGTCCTCTTTGGAGAAATTTCTATTCATTTTTTTTGCCCATTTTTTGATTGGATTATTTGTCTTTCTGGTGTTGAGTTTTATAAGTTCTTTATAAATTTTGGTTATTAACCCCTTATCAGACGTGCTGTCGAATATGTTCTCCCATTGTGTGGTTTGTCTTTTTATTCTGTTCTTATTGTCTTTAGCTGTGCAAAAACTTTTTAGTTTTATATAGTCCCATTTGTTTATCTTGCCATTTATTTCATTTGCCCTTGGAGATAAATCAGCAAATATATTGCTGCTACAGATTTCAGAGAGCTTACTGCCTATGTTTTCTTTTAAGATACTTATAGTTTCACGGCTTACATTTAAGTCTTTGATCCATTTTGAGTTAGCTTTTGTGAATGGTGTAAGTTGATGGCCTAGTTTCATTTTTTTGCAGGTAGATGTCCAATTTTCCCAACACCATTTGTTAAAGAGGCTGTCTTTACTCCATTGTATGTTCTTTCCTCCTTTGTCAAATATCAGTTGTCCATAAAGGTGTGGGTTTATTTCTGGGTTCTCTGTTTTGTTCCATTGATCTATGTGCCTGTTCTTATGCCAGTACCAGACTGTCTTGAGTACAATAGCCTTGTAGTAAACCTTGGTGTCTGGAAGAGTGATACCTCCTGGTTTGTTTTTTCTTTTTAAGATTGCTGAGGCTATTTGTGTTCTGTTTTGGTTCCATATAAATTTTTGGAATATGTGTTCTATATCTTTGAAGTATGTCATTGGTATTTTAATTGGTATTGCATTGAATTTATAAATTGCTTTGGGTATTATAGACATTTTAATGATGTTTTTATTCTTCCTAACCATGAGCGCGGCATATGCTTCCACTTGTTTGTATCTTCCTTGATTTCTTTTATCAATGTTTTATAATTTTCCGAGTACAAGTCCTTAACCTCCTTGGTTAAATTTACTTCTAGGTACTTTATTATTTTGGCTGCAATAGTGAAGGGGATTGTTTCCTTAATTTCTTTTGCTGACAGTTCATTGTTTGTATATAGAAATGCCTCTGATTTCTGAGTATTAATTTTATATCCTGCCACCTTGCTGAATTCATTTATAAGGTCCAGTAATTTTTTGACTGAGACTTTAGGGTTTTCTATATACAATATCATATCATCTGCAAATGACTGTTTTACTTCTTTTTTTTCCAATTTGGATGCCTTTTATTTCTTTTTCCTGTTTGATTGCTGTAGCTAGGAATTCCATAACTATGTTGAATAAGAGTGGTGAAAGCGGGCACCTCTGCTTGGTTCCAGATCTTAAGGAGATTGCTTTTAATTTTTGCCCATTTAGTATGATGTTGGCTATGGGTTTGTCGTAGATGACCTTTATGATCTTAAGGAATGTTCCCTGTATTCCCACTTTACTGAGAGTTTTGATCATGAATCGGTGCTGGATTTTATCAAATGTCTTATTGCATCTATTGAAATTATCATGTGATTTTTGTCCTTCCTTTTGTTTATGTGATGAATCACATTGATTGATTTGCAAATATTGAAACAGCCTTGCCTCTTCAGAATAAATCCCACTTGATCATGGTGTATGATTTTTTTTCATATATTGCTAGATCCGGTTGGCTACTATTTAGTTGAAAATTTTAGCGTCTAAATTCATCAGGGATATTGGCCTATAATTTTCTTTCTTTGTGTTGTCTATGCCTGGTTTTGGAATCAGAATTATGTTCTCCTCATAAAAGGAGTTTGGAAGTCTTCCTTCCTCTTGAATTTTTTGAAATAGCTTGAGGAGGATAGGAGTTAGTTCTTCTTTGAATTTTTGGTAGAATTCACTTATGAAGCCATCAGGCTCCGGACTTTTCTTTGATGGGAGTTTTAAAATAACTGTTTCGATCTCATTTGTTGTAATTGGTCTGTTTAGGTGTTCTGATTCTTCCAGATTGATTTTTGGAAGATTATATGATTCAAGAAATTTGTCCATTTCACCTAGGTTTCCAAATTTTTTGGCATAGAGTTGTTCATAGTATTTTCTTACAATGCTTTGTATTTCTGTTGTGTCAGTTGTTATTTCTCTACTGTCCTTTCTAATTTTATTTATTTGAGTCCTCTCTCTTTTTTCTTTGGTTAGTTTAGTTAAACGTTCATCAATTTTGTTTTCCTTTTCAAAGAACCAGCTCCTGGTTTTGGTGATCCTTTGTATTGTTTCCTTAGCCTCTATGTCATTTATTTCTGCTCTGATCTTTATTATTTCCTTTCTTCTACTGGTCTTGGGTTTTATTTGCTGTTGTTTTTTTAGTTCTTTAAGATACAGGGTCAGGTTGCTTATTTGAGCTTTTTCTAGGTTCTTTTATTATGTCTATAGTGCAATGAACTTCCCTGTCAGTACTGCTTTTGCTGTGTTCCATAAATTTTGAGTTGATGTATGCTCATTATCATTTGTTTCTAGAAATTTTTTTATTTCTTCTTTGATCTCATTGTTAATCCATTCATTATTTAATATCATGCTATTTAGTTTTTAAGTGTTTGAGTATTTTTCAGTTTTTCTTTTGTGGTTAATTTCTAGTTTCATGGCATTGTGATCAGAGAAAATGCTTAATATGATTTCAATCTTCTTAAATTTGTTAAGACCATTTTTGTGTCCTAACATGTGGTCTATCCTAGAAAATGTAACATAAGCGCTTGAGAAGAATGTATATTCTACTGCCTTAGGGTGAAAAGTTCTGAAGATATGTATTAAATCAAGTTGATCTAGTGTATCCTTTAAGTCTGCTGTTTCTTTGTTAATTTTCTTTCTTGAGGATCTATCCAGTGTTGTTAGTGGGGTATTGAAATCCCCTACTGTTATAGTATTGCTGTTAATCTCACCCTTTATATCCATCAAAGTCTGCTTTATGTATATCGGGGCTCCTATATTTGGTGCATAGACATTTATAATAGTTATATCTTGCTGTTGAATTGTTCCCTTTATCATTATGTAGTGTCCTTCTTTATCTCTTACTATAGCCTTTGTTTTAGAGTCCATTTTGTCAGATATAAGTATGGCTACCCAGGCTTTTCTTTCATTTCCATTTGCATGCAATATTTTTTTCTATCCTTTTACCATTGTCTACGTGCATCTTTTAAGGTTTGTCTCTTTTAGACAGCATATGTATGGGTTCTGTTTCTTTATTGACGCAGCTACTCTATGTCTTTTGATTGGATCATTTAATCCATTTACGTTTAAGGTTATTATTGATATGTAGTTGTTTATTGCCAATTTATTCTTTAAAGCTGTATTCTTCTTTTGCTATATTATTTTCTCCATTTGAACTGTTCACAACAGGTTCCTTAGTATCTCTTGCAGAATTGGTTTGGTTTCAATAAATTCCTTGATGTTTATTTTTGTCTGGGAAGCTCTTTATATCTCCTTCAATTTTGAACATTATTCTTGCTGGATAAAGTAGTCTTGGTTGTAGGTTCTTGTTCTTCATTACTTTGAATATATCTTTCCATTCCCTTCTGGCCTCAAGTGTTTTTGTTGAGAAGTCAGATGTCATTCTTATGGGCGTTCCTTTGTAGGTGATAGCCTTTTTTTCTCTAGTAGCTTTTAAAATTTTCTCTTTATCCCTTAGCTTTGGTATTTTAACTATGTGTCTTGGTGTAGATTTTTTTGGGTTTCTCTTTAATGGACTTCTCTGTGTTTCTTGAATGTGTAAAACATTTTCCAGTCTTAATTTATGGATACATTCAGCTATGATTTGATTGAACAAAGTTTCTATCCCTTGTTCTTTCTCTTCTTCTTCAGGAACCCCTATGATGTGGATGTTATTTCTCTTCATGTTGTCGCAGAGTTCCCCTAGAGTGTCCTCAGATTTTTTGAGTCTCTTTTCTTTTTTCTGCTTCTGTGCCTTTGTTTTTTTTGTCCTCTATCTCGCTGATTCCATCCTCAGCTTCATCCATCCTGTTTTTAATTCTTTCCATTGTGGTCTTCAGTTCTGATACTTTATTTGTCATATCTCTCTGATTCTTTTTTATTATTTCAATTTTCGTTTTTTATATTTGTTATCTCTTTATTTAGGTGTTCATAATGACTATCCGTTGTTGCTCTAAGCTCTTTGAAAATCCTAATTATCATTATTTTAAACTCTGCATCAGGTAGTTTGGTTATATCTGATTCCTTCAGGTCCTTCTCTGGTGGTTTCTCTTGATTCATTTGGTTTCCATTCCTCTGCCTTCCCATTTTGTCTGTGTGTAAGAAGGGTCAGGCTACTCGAGTCCCATGGGTGTTGCCTCTGTGTTCCCTAGGTGTGGTGTGTCTGCAGGCCTGCCACCCCCTCTGCTGCTGCCTGGGACTGTTGGGTATGGGTGTTGTCGGCACTGGCTTCTGCTGTTGCTGCTGTGGTTTCCGCCTCACCTCCATGGGAGGGGCTGTGTTCTCATGCCAGGCTCTTGAAGCCTCAGCCGGTCTCGGCCTTCACCCGTCTCCCACGGGTGGGATTGCGCACCACACTCGGACCACAAGCCTGGGCTCAAGGGCAAGTGTGAGCACTTTTGCTCAGCTGCCGGTCCCTGTCAGCCAGTTTCTCTGGCCAGGCGGGGCTGCTGATGCATGCTCAGCTGTGAGCCAGGCTTCAGGCCCGCCCCTGCCAACCCGGCTCCTCGGCTGGGAGAGGCTGCTGCTACACACTCAGCCATGTGTTGGGTTGCTGCCCCACCCCTGCCTACTTTGGCTCCTCGGCCGGGCTGCTGGTGCTCACTCAACTGTGAGCCCGGGCTTCTGCCCCACTTTCATGGGCAAAGCATGTTAGTGCAGGGCTTAAAGCCTCCGAGGCCAGGTGCGGCTGCATGCTCGCTTGCCCCCGCCCAGCGCCTGATCTCTGCCCATTACGGGCTCCTGCTTTTCCCCCACAAGTGGGTTTGCAGGCGGGCAGCAGCCACCAGACCACTTTCATGTGCCCATTCGCCCCTGCTGGGCTAGACTGAGCTCACGCCAGCCGGCTTGGCCTCTGCCCCTGCTGACGGAACTGCATTCTGCGTCCCACCACCACCTGCCCTCCAGCAAGCCCTCAGCAGTATGGGTGGGGGTTTTGAAGCTCAGACCCTAACACTCCATACTGTAGTCCTGAAAGCTCCTTTCTTCTAAGAGACTGTGCTTTAATTGCTTCAGGGGAGCCTGTTTGGCTGGTGTTCTGCTTCTCCTTGCTAGTTCCAGGGGTAATATTGTTTAGATTTGTGGAGTGACTCAATCCAGGGTTTAGGGTGGCTGTCCCTCAAAACTTTTCTCCCTGTGCCTTCTAGACCGCACTCTGTTCCTGTTGCTCCAGTCTTCTCCTCTCTCCCTGTCTCCCTGAGTCCTGGGTGAGTGGTTTTGAGAGAGGTTTTCTGCACTGACCCTTTAAGAAGAATCCTGGGTCTGAGACAACTGTCTCTTTCTCACACACAGTATCCTAACCTGTTTCCCAGTTAAATACTGTCCATATGCCTCTTCTAGGCTCTGGGACTACAGGCTGGGCTTTGTTCCTGGGACCCAGGTCCCTACCCTTCCGCTAGCCTCTCTTCCCGCCACACGAGTCTCTCCAGGCTGCCTTTGGCTCCGGGGAGCTGGGCAGCCCTTTCTGCATTTTTGCTTTTCCTACCAGTCTCAATGTTGCTTCTTCAGTGTTCCCTGGTTGAAGAGTCCTCTCAGTCTAGTTCAGCATTGGTTTATCCAGATGATGGTTCTCAAAATCAAGTTATAATCCACTTTGGTTCTGGGAGTTGGAAGTTGGTACATTCGCCTACTCCATCGCCATCTTGCCACCCCCCAGAGGTTTTTAATACTTACTTTGAAACACACATAAGATTTAATAATAGTCAAATAGATTTATACAGAAATGTCATGTTTCCATCATAATGAGTGTAGTTGTTATGGAAAGTTATTTATAACAAAAAAAAGTAGTTTCACAAGATTCAGGGTAATGATAGACCCCCCTCAATTTCATTTTTACAACTCTCAGGAGATGTACTTTGCACAGCACAACAAAAGGTTACAATCACATTCATGATGTAAAGAGTATATTACACAGTTAAACTAAAACTGACAACATAAAGTGTAGCTCACCGTTGTCTACAGTATCAACAGAGTAGAACTATTGTGGATAGCAAAAGGCCTTCCTTTCCCGATAAGCCCCCTGATCACCTTCTGATCTTTGAAATGAAAACTGTAAATTACTTCTGTGTTTTTCTTCTTGTTTAGAGCCAAATGATGAGTTATGGATTGGCTTAAGTGATAGCAGGATTCAAATGTACTTTGAATGGATTGATCACACCCCAGTAACATTTACCAGGTGGCTTCTTGGAGAACCGAGCCATGAATACAACAGGCAGGATAATTGCGTTGTGATGAAAGGCAAGGTGAGGCAACTTTAGTGACTCATACTGGTAAAAGTCACAAGGAATTTTTCTCATTTACTACCTATTGTTGTTTAGATTGTGTCTAGTCTAGGTTAATTGACATAGGTCAAGGCTAAACCAAAATTCAGATTAAATTTTTTGAATCTCTCTCAATTGTTTAGCAGTCTAATTTTCAAGAGGCCCAGAAAATAAACCAACAGAAACTTTTGGGTCAAGGTTGAAATGAACTGGTAACTAATGCTCAGATATTATTACTGTGCTGGGTTCTAAATGGAGCCATATAGAGGGGTGGAGAAAAGTAGCTTTACAGTTATTTGCATGAAAAAAGACATGGAAGTTATGATTATTATAATAGTTTTATCAGCTTCAAAGAATGTCACAATGGCACAGTGCACTTAGGTACAGTCTCATAAGTGCCCAAATAAATAATAAATAAATAAGTAATAATATAAGAATAAACTCACAACTTTAAGCTTACTTTTGCCCACCTCGGTATACAGACTAAATTCACAACTTTGGTTATTTCAACTGGTTGCTCTGACTCCTTAGATCAAGTCTGGGTCATATAGCCTGGAGTCTGTGTTCAGAGAGCTACATGTGTGTATTTGTGTGTATTTTGGTTACATGTAGGTGCCAAGTATAAAAATATCCCTCTTAACAGTGGGTCAAACTGCTAATAAGATATTAAAACATTTGAGGCTCCAATCTTTGTGGCCAGAGTCAAATTTGCTGTCAGTTTGCAAAACCTTTCCTTTCTGTGTATGCCACTTTGTCTTAGTTACTTCAAATCCTTTCTTTTCCTTTTTTGATGCACAATTACAAGAAAATAACATCAAAGTCAAACAACTGATAATCAGTAAATTTTTCCTTTTTGCTTTCTGCAGGATGGTTACTGGGCAGACCGGACCTGCGAGCATCCTCTTGGCTACATCTGTAAGAAAAAATCACAAGCTGAAACACCAGGAAGAGAAGAAGAAAACACAGGCTGTGGGAAAGTGAGTACAGACCTATACAATGACTTCACATCAGCTGATAGATAGTATATAATACACTTGGCTTTACTTTTGCCCAAGAAAGTACTTTATTACTGTCATAGATAGCCAAATGTTTCAGCTGTTTAAAATTTAATAGTTTATTGTTAGTGTTTTGTTCTTTCTAAAGTCTTGTTCAGGTGTTATTGAAAGATAACATGGGGTATGTGTGGTTAGTAGCTCCTTTCAGAACGTCATAGGAATTGAAGAAAAGAGAACAGGGATAAAATGACACATCAAATGGGGCCTAGAGAGGGTAACAAGATTAAGGCAGGTCTTTGGACAAAACGTCATTGAGGTATTGATATGACCCTATGAGTTGTCAAGGACATTTCTAGTAGATAACCTTAAGGTGCAGATAGCAAACAATCCTTAGTCACTTTTCCATGTATAATATTTCTGATAAACATTTCCATTTATAATTTTCTTTTTTTTTATTAACTTTAATGGGGTGACACCAATAAATCAGGGTACATATGTACAATGAAAATATCTCCAGATTATCTTATCATTCAATTGTGCTGCATACCCATTACCCAAAGTCAAATTGTCCTCTGTCACCTTCTATCTGGTTTTCCCTGTACCCCTCCCCTTCTCCTTATTCCACCCTCCCCTCCCTCCCCCCATCCCGTAATCACCACACTCTTGTCCATGTCTCATAGTCTCACTTTTATGTCCCACCTATGTATGAATTCATGCTGTTCTCAGATTTTTTTTCCTGATTCACTTCATTTATAATTTTCTGATTACCATATATTCTTTGCCCAATCATATGTATATGTAAGAGATTGTATGTTGTATGGCCAGAAGTTGTGACCATCATGGCCATTCATGTGCAGGTTCTGATTGAATTCATGCAGACAGAAAAGAAACAGTAGAGCCAAAAAACGATGGGCCATTCCTTTATTCAAGTTTCTCAACGGCCGGCGAGCAAATACACAGGGTTCCCAAAGCCACTGACACATTATCCGGTTCCACACCAGGAGACTCTTCTCAGGTTCCTCCCAGAATCAAAGGCCTCACCAGTCTCAGTGGAGATCGAAAAGCCCCTCACCTCTGGTTCCCCATCTGCACTCCTCTCTCTTTCCAAACTGCAAAAATGGCTTCCTTCTGCCTCTCCTTCTCCTTTTCTTTTCAATACTTTCTGGCTCAAGAATCTCTCCAGCAAACATTAGCAAGACAGTGGCCTTTCCCAAACAGGAAGGTAATTTGCAGTTTCACAGATCACACACCTGGCACTGCACAGTGCCATTTTTTTCACACTAAAAGTGAGCAAACTCAAAAAGTACAAATTTTACAAGCTCATTTGTCTCACATATGTTATTGTAACTTTTTATAAAAAAATAAACAATCTTTAAATTTTATTATTCCATGTAATCAAAGTTATATGTAAAGTCTATTAATTGTTATATCTATAATCTGATAAAATCCAATTTAATCATTAGGATAGTAATAGAAATATATTTTAATAAGGCAACTGTTTGCCAAATACAGTTATTATGCTCTCATTGATTTTAAAGGATAAATGTTATATTCCTAATTAGATAGAATAGAACACTGAAGCTCAGAGATATTAAATAATTTTGGCCAGTTTAAAAACACGTTCTTTAGACAATGACTTCCTCAAAGAGCTGAGAAGACTAGAAAACAATCCCCTCACCAGCCAAGACAGTTGTGTGTGTGTGGGGGGGTGCTGGACATTGGGTGGTGCAGGGGTATTTTTGAAAATTCAGACTTTCAGACTCATAGGGCTGTTGTGATACTGATTTGGGATTCAGCTTTCAATTCATTGCTTACATGTGCAGGAAACACTGAGCTAAGAAAGCAACATAAAGTGGTCTTGAGTTGCTTATATTCCAGGATGTCAGATAGATACAAATATGAATTTTCTTTTTCCAGGCTGACTAGGAATCTCACAGATGAGTTTAAAATTCAAAAATATAAAATATACCACCAGGAACAATAAATGATAGAATTTAATGGATATGATATTAAAATGAATGTGTTGTAAAAAGCTTACAGAAATAAAAGGTGTAACAGAAAGCATGAAACAGCCACCGAATTTTGTTATGTAGTATTTTATTACAATTTGATTCCAAATATTTTTGATTTCCATTAAGATTTCTTTGACCTAAGAATGATTTAGAAGTGTCTGTGTGTGTGCATATGCATGTGTATATTTATAGTGATGGGGGTTTTGTTTGTTTTTTAGTTTCTAAATAATTGGGAGGTACTGTTGATATTAATTTTCCTGCATTGTAAAAATAAGGATTTTTTTTTAATGATGAAAGGAAGGGAAATAATGAGACAGACTCCCACATGTTCCCTGACTGGGATCTACGTGGCAACCCCATCTAGGGTCGATGCCTGAATACCAAGCTATTTTTAGTGCCTGAGGCTGATGAGCTCCAGTGGAACTTTCCTCAGTGTCAGGGATGTCCATATGCTGGGCCAGAGCTCTATCCACTGAGCCAATGGCCAGGGCCTAGTATTTTTGTTATTTGTTAAGATTTCTTTTATTGTCTAATTCATAGTCAGTTTTTGTAAATATTTCATATGTGCTTGAACAGGATGTTCTTTGATAACTGAGTTCAGGGGTATATATATATATTGACTAGATTAAATTTAGCAATTATCTTATCTAGATATTCTATATTTTTAATATTTTTTCTGCTTGACAAAATATTCTCCTTGTAGTTCTGTCAATTTTTCCTTTATGTACTTTGGTCCATGTTATATCTTCCTGATGAATCAGTCTTTAATTATATAGTTACTTTATTCATAATAATGCTTATCCAATTATAAAATTAATTTTAAATAATATTAATATTATTTGAGAAGATTTTTTTTTGCATGATGTTTCCTAGAATCTCTTTTTCCAACTAACTTTATTGTTTTTTTTTTTTTTTGACAGAGACAGAGTCAGAGAGAGGGACAGATAGGGAAAGACAGACAGGAAGGGAGAGAGATGAGAAGCATCAATTCTTTGTTGTAGCTCCTCAGTTGTTCAGTGATTGCTTTCGCATATGTGCCTTGACCAGAGGGGCTATATCAGAGTGAGTGATCCCTTGCTCAAGCCAATACCCTTGGGCTTCAAGCCAGCGATCTTTGGGCTCAAGCCAGGGACCATGGGTTCATGTCTATGATCCCTCACTCAAGCCAACGACCCCTCACTCAAGCTGAACGAGCCTGTGCTCAAGCCAATGACCTCGGGGTTTTGAACCTGGATCCTCCACATCCCAGTCCAATGCTCTATCCACTGCGTCATCACCTGGTACAGCCCAACTGTTTTTAATCATTCTATTTTAAGAACAATTCTTGTAAATATATATCTGCATTTTTATTTTTAATCTAATTTGAGGAATTCTGGCTTTCAACTGGCAAACATGAGTTTAATTTGTTTTACTTATGTATTATATATCTAAATTAGCTTCTACCATCTTATTTTGTACTTTATTTTGTTGACCATTCCATCCTCTTTCTCTTTTCCTCACTCCATTGGTTCTATTAAATCTCTTTATCCCATTTTTCTCTTCTATACATTTAGGATTCATACATTCCACTTCTTTTTTTTAAATGGTTAAACTTATGTTTTTAGTGTGCATTCCAGACTTGAAGTTAAAGTTATTCAGTAATCTCTCTCAGCTTGCTGAACAAAATGAAAATTATTATTATAAATTTAAAAAAAAATTAATTTGAAAACATGTGAAACTCACAAGAAATTGAAAATAAATGAGCATATAAAATTTCTCTTTATCATCTACTTTGCTTCCTCCAATGATAACATTTCATCTAACTGGTGTACTTAATCACAAGCAGATAATTGACATGCACACAACACTATTAACTAAAACACATATCTTATTCATATTCCATGATTTAACTTCTCACACTCAATTAATTATCTTAGCTATTTGTACAGGCAATTAGAACTGGATTTACTAAGACATTTATTGATTTCTATGCTCAGTGTAAACTTTTAGCCCATTCATTCTTCCAGATTTAGAATTCCTCTTGCCAAAGGAAATATTTCAGGAGTTCTTTCACTGTAGTCTGGGAGAGGAAAACTCACTGTCTCTGTCTGAAAATGTGAATTTATCCTCGCCCTGCATAATAATTTAAATAGGTTATTTTAGAATTCAAAGTTGACAGCTGTTTTCTGACAGTACTTTATATATTATTTTTCTCCTGACCTTTATTTTTTCCATTGGAATTCCTGTTATTAGAATAGTCCTTCCTTTTCAAAAAGTGGCTCCTCTATATTTTCTCTCTAATAGATGTTAAGATCTTATTATTTTTGTCATTCTGCAGGCTTATGACAATGTATCTACCATATGTCCCCATGTATAAGACCCACCCTGCCTGACCAGGTGGTGGCGCAGTGGATGGAGCATCGGACTGGGACATGGAGGACCTGGGTTCAAAACCCCAAGGTCGTCAGCTTGTGTACCGGCTCATCTGGTTTAAGCAAGGCTCACCAGCTTGAACCCAAGGTTGCTGACTTGAACAAGGGGTCACTTGTTCTGCTGTAGCGCCCCCCCCCAGTCAAGGCACATATGAGAAAGCAATCGTTGAACAACTAAAGTGCTGCAACGAAGAATTAATGCATCTCTCTTCCTTCTAGTCTCTCTCTCTCTCTGTACCTCTATCTGTCCTTCTCTGTCTCTGTCCCCCCACCAAAAAAAGAGCCACCCTTTTTAAAAAAATTTGGGGTCTGGAAACTGGGTGCATCTTATACAGTGGTTATAGATTTTTTTTAAACTTGCATTTCCTACTTTTGCACGCAGACGAGGAGTTATATGAATTTTATGATGAATAAAACTGAATTTGATAACATTATGTAATACTTTTTTTTTTTCAAATTTTGGGCCCCCAAATTAAGGTGCATCTTATACATGGCTCTGTTTGCTACTCAGTATGCCTCTTCATTTGAGGGACTTGTACCTATTTTTCAATCTTAAAAACTGTCTTTATTTATGTCATTAATTTTATTCGGTACTTCTGAAGCTTATCTAGAATGTTCTTATTCTATTTTCAATCAATATGCCTTCTAACCTCTTTTAATATTTTAATTTCTCTGCTACAATTCTCCAATTTGCTAATCTTTCTGAAACCCTATTTTCCACATTTAATTTGCCATTAAGTTTTTTTTTTTTTTAACGAGAGCTTTGTCTCTTTTTTTATTTTTTTATTATTATTATTATTATTATTATTATTATTCATTTTAGAGAGGAGACACAGAGTGAGAGAGAGAGAGAGAGAAAGAGAGAAAGGGGGGAGGAGCTAGAAGCATCAACTCCCATATGTGCCTTGACCAGACCAGTGCAGGGTTTTGAACTGGCGACCTCAGTGTTCCCAGGTCGACTCTTTATCCACTGTGCCACCACAGGTCAGGCGCCATTAAGTTTTTTTTTGAAAAATATTTCATTTTCATGTAGTTTATGTAGAGAATGGCCACAGTGAACTATAATTCTCTAGCTGTATTATTGTACAGTATAAGGCAGAAGTTTGAATATGTCTTGTATAAAATGCATTATGAGTTTGTTAATTTCTTTCTTTTTCTTATTAATCAGTTTGAAAATCATCTGAAAAGAAAAGCTATTTTTATTTTATTTTAATTTCTAAAATTTGATTTGTCTTTAATTTTGGAGTTTTACTTTTTTTGTGACGGGGAGGGGTGACAGGGACAGACAGATAGGAAGGGAGAGAGATGAGAAGCACCAATTCTTTGTTGTGGTTCCTTAGTCTCCTTAGTTGTTCATTGATTGCTTTCTCATATGTGCCTTGACTGGGGGCTGGGGGTGGAGATTACAGCAGAGTGAATGACCCCTTGCTCAAGCCAGCACCCTTGGGCTTCAAACTGGTAAGCCTGTGCTCAAGCTGGATGAGCCTGCACTCAAGCCGTGACCTTGGGGTTTTGAACCTGGGTCCTCTGAGTCCCAGTCCAATGATCTATCCACTGTGCCACCACCTGGTCAGGTGGAGTTTCACTTTTTAACTTTAGATTTTTGTTTTCTTCAAATTTTATATTTTGTGTTTTCAAAATTTTTTGTTTTTCCTTTATAGCATTTTGATTTTTTTATTATTGATTTTATTTCATCTTTTGTCATATAAAACATTTCAACCATACTTATTTTTATATTTTTCTGGATGTTTTATGTTAATTATTAACTCTCCCTTAAAATGACAGATTTTCTCACATGATTTATATTTTTTTTATTAGCCCCTACCCATCTCCACCTCAACCCTCAGTGTCATAATCTCACATGACCAGTGGTGCAGAGATATTTCTGTTGTGTAGTATTTTTTTTTAATTTTATTTTTTTTAATGAAAACATCTCCAGGTTATCTTAACATTCAATTGTGTTGCATACCCGTCACCAAAAGTCAAATTGTCCTCTGTCACCTTCTATCTGGTTTTCCCTGTGTCCCTCCCCTCCTCCCTATCCCACCCTTCCCTCCCTCCCCCCACCCTGTAACCACCACTCTCTTGTCCATGTCTCATAGTCTCACTTTTATGTCCCACTTATGTATGAAATCATGCTGTTCTCAGTTTTTCTTTTTTTCTGATTTACTTATTTCACTCCGTATAATGTTATCAAGGACCATCCATTTTGTTATAAATGATCCGATGTCATCATTTCTTATGGCTGAGTAGTATTCCATAGTATATATGTACCATAGCTTTTTAATCCACTCGTCTTCTGATGGACACTTGGGCTGGTTGTAGTTTTGCATTTATTTCTCTGAGTGCCTAGAGAATCCTCTTTTTTGTAAACCAAGTTTTACTTTTGTTTTGGCTGTGAATTCTCATCCAGTGTGAAAATTGTAAAGTTTGGACCAGCACCCATCTGTGGCACAGAGTTGGTATTCATTTCCAAACAGAAGATTTTTTTCCCTGTGCCCAGCAGCCCAGGCCGATGACAAGAATCTGTTATTTCCTGGTTCTGTGGGCAGTTTTTTCACTCTCCTTCCACAAAGGACTACTTAATGGGTATCATCTTTATGCAAAAATTCCAGTTCCATCTTCTGCCTTGGATGGATTGATGGCCAAAGTCCTTGTCTGTGTGGCATTAAAAGCCCAGACTCTAGACCTTAGTGCCTTAATCTAAATTTGATGCACTCTAGACAATTCTCAGTCTCAGCTGATGCATTTTCCATTTCAGCTTTTAGCTTTCTACTGTGTTTTGGTACCCGGAAATTTCCCTTTCCACTTCTCAAACTCTAGTGTGGATTTTTTGTTTATCTGTTATGATTTTATTTAACTTTTCTTTGTGTTTGAAGTATGGAAGGGGAACCACGCTAAATCATATTGCCAGAAGTGTGTTGACTATTCTCCTATGACCAGATGATAGGCTTTGCATCCACTACCTACTGTTGGCCTCAATAGGTAACAAGACTTGCTCATTTGAAAATTATTTCCTGTGGCTACCTATTCTAAAACCAGAATCTTAGCCATTTTTGTCAGTTTCCTTAGTAAACATTTCACAAATCATTTTGTTGGAGGATGCCTCAGAAGTAGAGAGAATGACTGCCCCCCCCCATTTTATGTCATAATTTGTCACATAAAGGATAACACACTACTGTTTCCTTTATTTATAAATGATTTTCATAGCATTTAAAAATTTTCAGGTTTGTGTTCTTTTAGTTCTCTTATTTATCAATTTATGTTTCATGATAAAGGGATTATTAAAAATTATTATATAATAAATATGTGTGAATATCTGCTTGATAACATTAATAGGGCTGGAAAAGATATGGCTTCTACTGCTATATGATTGGAAACAAACTTTCAACATTTGCAGAAGCAAACCAAACCTGTGTGAATGAGAAGGCTTACCTAACAACTGTTGAAGACAGGTATGCAATAATTTTAATTTTATTTTTAAATGTCAAATGATGAAAAGTTATCAGAAAAGCCCAAGTATCAATGTGCTCTAATTTCTGAGTAAATTACATAGGATCATGAGGCATGGTTTGCAAAAGCAAATTCAAAAACATATTCTTATTTAAATTCTTCATTGCTAACATTATAAAATATTTTGCTACTTTACTACTATAAAACAATATTCAGACTGTTTATTACTAATAATCTAGTAAGTATAATTTATGGATCTAACTTTTCCTGATATGTCAGTTTTTTGAAGCAGAACAAATAAGTAAACAATTTTTGCTCAAAAATCCCACTTTCTAAATTTACCACTTTTTCCACCAAAAAAGAGGGCAGAGAGGTTTACTAAACATTTTATTCATTTTTCTCTTTCTTCCACATTTTTTTCTTTTTTTGGTAAGTTTACTGGACTTATAGGTCAAAAAAGGCATATGAATTTTATGTAACTTTTGACCTCTAAAGTCCTATCAATTTTAAAGATTTCATTGTTTATTTATTTTTCCCTACTGTTTGCAAAGGACTGGAATAAGTCCAGGAGAAACTTAAAGAAAATTTAAAATGTTCATGTCATTTGCAGTAAAAAAAGTAAATTATTATTGAGTTTCAGTACAATAAGTTGTATTTATTGGACTTTTAAGGCAGACTCATTAAAATGTAAAAGATGCTATTGGTATTAACAAATCCTTTTATAAATATGAAAGATGTAATAGAATTTTTATAGTCTTTACAAAGAACTTGTATTGCTATCCACATCCTTCTTTCATGGACAATTAAATGTCTAATACAATGTAACCCAATGATATAATGGGAGCAGCTGAAAATGAGAACATAGATAGATACTTTTTATTTTGTGACAAGGAGATGAGCTACACACTTCATGTAAGGTGCAGGCATATTCTGCGCTGCACTGTAGTTGATCCTTTGGTCTGTTGGAGCAGAGATTACCTTATATTTTAGGTTTGTTTTTCTTTGTGCTTTCTATGGTGTTTATATTCAGGAGCTCACTAACTCTGTGGTTAAATTCGTTTTTTTAGACATTTAAGACAAATTGAGTTTGGAACCCTAAATTTTTTTGGCTTGTTTGGTTTAGGGCATGAAATTATTCAGTCTAGGGTCAAACAAATGTTCTGTTTCTGTAGCTTTCTCTGTTTCCTTCTCTGCTTTCTGGAGTTATCCCAACCTCCCTGTGTTCCTGGAAACTCTGGGCACCACTTCTCCTTTGCCCCAGAGAGAGTTTGCCTTTATTGCTGCCTCATTGTCTAGTGTTGTCAACTAAGACCAACCTTGGTTCCTTGACTAACCAAATTGTATTATTAGCATATTATTCCAGACACATAGATGAGATCCCAAAAGAAAGAAAATGTTGAAATTTGTGATTTTGCTCCCAGTTTTATCTAGAGATTGAAAAGTCTGCTCCTCTATAATTCTTGATAGTTTTCTCTTTCTGAGTATAGATATGAGAATGAAATTGAGGGGAAAATCCACCCAGATGTTTTTATTTGTATCATCCTTGATAATATTATGACTTTTCAGCTTACTTAACCAAAAATTGTGCAGAGCATTAGAAATATTTGAAAAGTGGGCTCATTTTTAAACAATGTATTTGTAAATGCTATGGTTTTATCGTTTGGCTTTTCAGCATTCTTTTACGTGTTGAGAAGGGCAGAAGAGTTGGTGAGAATAGAGAGGAGTGGTTTGAGTATATTTAAATAAAGGTATTCATTCTGCTCTGTGGTATTTTTCCCTCATAATATCACGTTTCCTTAGTGAACACTGGCATAATATAATGACACATAAATATAAGGAAATACGTTGGTGTTACCAACTAAATCATAGCTCATAGAAATGAGATAAATGTCCTGCTGATAATTATAAGAATTTATGTAGCCTGACCAGGCGGTGGCGCGGTGGATGGAGCGTCAGACTGGGATGCGGAAGACCCAGGTTCAAGACCCTGAGCTCCCCAGCTTGACCGCGGACCCATCTGGCTTGAGCAAAAGCTAGCCAGCTTGGACCCAAGGTCGCTGGCTCCAGCAAGGGGTTGCTCAGTCTGCTGAAGGCCCGCGGTCAAGGCACATGTGGGAGGGCAATCAATGAACAACGAAGGTGTTGTGACAGCAACAAAAACTAATGATTGATGCTTCTCACCTCTCTTCGTTCCTGTCTGTCTGTCCCTGTCTATCCCTCTATCTGACTCTTTCTCTGAAAATAATAAAAAAAAGAATTTATGTAAATATTTCTAAAATATAGTTTAATTATTTAACATTTTTTATTTATTATTATTGCTTTTTAGATATGAGCAAGCCTTTCTAACCAGTTTCATTGGATTGAAGCCTGATAAGTATTTTTGGACAGGGCTTTCAGATGTACAACACAAAGGGAACTTCCAGTGGACCGTTGGGGAGGAAGTTCAGTTCACTCATTGGAACTCAGAAATGCCAGGTGTGTATTCATTGTGCAGAAGCATCAGGCAAAGTCTGTTATTTCCTTATGTACCTGTCCCTATGCAAATTGTGTTTCAGTATTTTATATCGTTCTAGTTTTCATTTTTTTAAAAATTCTAATTAGTTTTCAATGGTCTAAGAAAACAAGAAATACTGCTAGATTACCAGGTAGTGCTTTATTGGAAACATGTTTATGAAATCCTAAATGGTTACCAGTGGTCCATGTGGTCAATTTATTTCTGAAAGCTTAAAACTCTACTAAAGGGATATGAACTACTTCAGTGCAACTACCAATAGAAATATTTGTGTGCTTGAGTGGGTGGAGCAAAAGGTCACACTTATGTGGAACTCATTTCTGCATCTTGCACGTGCTATCCTGCTTAGTCCTTTATATATATATATATATATATATATATATATATATATATATATATATATATATATATATATATGTTGGATTTTATTTCATCCTTATAAGACACCTTTAAGGTAAGTTTAAATATCTTTATTTCAAAGGTATAGAGACTGGGACTCCGACAATTTATGTGTCTAGAAAGCTTCTGACCATGAATTTAGACTAATGTATATAATTCCCAAATCTGTGCTGTTGGCACTAACACCACCTGCCTCCATATAAGTGCTGACTTGCTTCCTTAGTAAGTAGTTTCTGAAATAGCCTTTGAAATATTCTTTGCCTTCTTTATACACTGATATCATAGCAGATGACCTTACTCAGTATGTCAACCCCCAGGAAACTCAACATCCTTTATCACCAGTTTTTCATTGTGCCTGGACAAAGAGCTAAAGGAGGAAAAATAATTCAAGTGTATGAATTACTACTCAGCCTAACAAATCTCACTCTTGAGGAGTTCTTTTAATTTGCGTTCTCAACTCTCAACAAAGTAGAAAAATCAGTATTTGGATAGTGTGATTCTTGTTTAATTATTGAATGTTCTGGAAAATTGTAAAATTTCAGTTCATTTAAAAATAATGGGCCAATCTATTTAAACCAACATTATTTTAAAGTGCATGCTTTAAAAAATATATTGGTGGGAGTGATAATACTTATCCCAGGACAAACTTCTTTATTTTGCTGGTGGTGTTCATTCAGCTGCAGTATTTAAGAACTTAATCATGGAACGTCCTTAGGGAATATAAATGGATGGAACTGGAACCATAGGGAATCAGCGATCTGGAAAAAAATATTTTGGAAAAGATGTATCACCCCAGAGCTTTGAGAGTTACTCTAAACACTTAATATTCTTTAAAAGAATTATAATGAAAGTTGACCTCATTTCAGCAGAAAGAATCCTAATGTTTTCAAAGTTCTGTCTTAATTAATTACTGTTTGGAAATACAACTGTGCGACAAAATTATGAGCTGTTAAGCTTGAAATAGTCCTCATTTTATTTTGTATACTTTTTTATCCATAAAAAATCATTACAAATCTATATGGTAGGTAGTGATATTTGCATTTTAAGATGAGGCAACAAGTTCAGAGTGATTGACTAAACTAAAACCTCTAGCTCCAACATATTTTATTTTAAAGTCTGTAACAAACTTCTGGGAAACCTACACGAACCTTAGGAAAACAGGAATCGTAAAAAATCTTTTTTTTAAAAGAAATGTGTTCAACTACTATTTTTGCCATTATAGTAAATTCTATAAGGCTAAAATGATTGTATTGTTAAATGTCTATAAAGGTGGGCACCCCTGCCAGATGTTGGAAATATAAAATGGTATCAAAACATTGACCTTTGAGATCATTATTCAGTTAGGGACATAGGACACACAAATATAAGGTAAATAACTACAGGTATTGATCGACTTACGACCTATGCAACTTACGACCATTCGACTTTACAACCACAATCGCTAGCCACGACTGCTCTGTGTCTGGCCGTGCAAGCATTGCCCAGCTGGGCGTAAAACAGTGTGGACCAGCTTCTGGCAGCACTACCATCTCCACGTGCACCATTTCAACTGTACAGCGATTTGTGTTTTGTGTCTTGGATATTTTTCATCAAACCCCTCCCAAGATGTCTACCAAGAGGAAATTGTCTTTGTCTTTGACTTAAAGATTTTTATAGCATCATTTCATAGTAATGTACATATAGCCTACTCAACTTACGACCAAATCGTGTTATGACCGGTCTGTCGGAATCAATCGTGGTCATAAGTCGAGCACTAGCTGTATTCAGAAGAGCACAAGGAAATTGCCTAAAGGCACAGCATCTTTCCTCTTTATTTCCTCATCACATTAGGTTTGACACACAATCCGACACATAGGTTTGAACTGTCTTCTTGTGAGCGCAGCTGGCCTTCAGCAGCACCTGCTAAGTGAACTCTATGTGTTTTTAATGCAGGGAGAAAATCAGGGTGCGTTGCCATGAGAACTGGGTTTACAGGGGGCTTGTGGGATGTTTTGAAATGTGAAGAAAAGGCAAAATTTGTGTGCAAACACTGGGCAGAAGGAGTAACTCGCCCACCGGAGCCCACAACAACACCTGAACCCAAATGTCCAGAGGGTTGGAGCACCTCCGGTAAAACAAGCTTGTGTTTCAAGGTGAGTCACAATTGTAGAGCTAAGTAAGGATTTTGAATATGCTTCAGCCTAAAGAATGAGCAAAGAAATGGGAACAAAACCCAAAACCACCATGCTGAGGTTTCACCTGTAGAAATTCTGATTTTATTGATGTGGAAGGAGGACCTGGCATGATTTATTTTTAAAGAGCTCTTGTTGTATCAGTGCTAATGACCAGTTGCATTTAGACCAACAAAAATAACTGACAGCACAAACACAGGTCCCAGCAGCCTTTCTTCTCACTCTTTGCCTTCACACTCCTTTCTCTGCCTCCTTCCTCTCTCCCAGAATTTCTGGTCCTAGTATGAGTTCATATCCATTTCATTGTAATGAAAGGCGTTTGTTCTCCTTCATTCTTTCCCACTGCATCTCATTTCTGCCCTGTTCTTAGAGACCAAGCTTTTAGTTAACCAAATTGGTAAGTGAATCTATAATAACGTCATGTGGGTATCCTGTAGATAATGCTCCATTGTTCTGATTTAGCCCCTGGTTATTATGTCCTCCAGAAGATGGAGGCATTGCTGGATGTTCGGAGCCTTTTAAATAACATTTTCATTTTAATCTATTATTTTATACAATCTTGGGTTGGATTATCCATTTTCTCCTTATGAAATCAAGTTCATCCCCCCCAAATAAGCAAACAAAAGACGCTGTGAATTTATTCAGACCTTTCTTTTTCTCTCTTACAAGTTTTATCCTTTGTATAAGAGGTTAGGTTTAGCCAAATGCAGAAATGTATTTATCTACTGTTTATTAATATTATTCTCTAAAGTTTTGTTCTCAGGACCTCTGTTATTCAGTCCTGTGAATGGCACATGGTCATAAGACAAGCAGCAATGATGAAGAACTTGAATTGCTTAATCTTTTCTAACTTGAGGGGTATGGCTAGTTGGCTGGGAAACTCCCATTAGTAGCAATAGAGACTGATGAACTGTTCAATACAGATTAGCAGATCTAGGCTAAAAGCATATTTTTAGAGAAGGGAATGTATTGTGCTAAAACAGGAGAGGATTTTGTAAATGAATTAATTGAGGACAAACACAAAAAAGATGAGGTATTTCTTATTGCTGCTGGGAAACTTTTCCGTTACCGCACAAAGACCAGGTTTATTTCATACACAGCCATTCACCCAAGGGATGGTAAGCTATAGAGATTTGTTGCAGGATTTTGAGAGAAGCAGCAGAATTCTCCAGAGCTGGGAAATGAACCAAAATTCCAGGAGATGTTTTCCAGGTGTATGTTTAACAAATCCATAGCTGTGCTTCACTAAAAAGTCTGTGGTTTTAGAGGTGTGTGAGGTAATGTTTGTTTGGAAATATATTGACCATATTCATATAAATTAAAATATGGGAATTATTAATAAAGTTCAGCTGATAGTAAGTTAATTTAGTATAATATAACTTTACATCACAGTCTAGGAAGTTGAGGCAGTCACAGGAGTCTTGGGGTTACTTAAGTGGAAACTTGCTCAAGACACCTTTGCCCAGACAGCTCAAGTTAAGGTCAAGGTAAAGGTTATCTTGGGTTGCATGATGACAGCTGGGCAGCCACAGTCTGTTGGAAGCAAATTCCTTTTCTCACAAGCCCTGGATGATGGGGCCATGACTCATGAAAAATAATGAATGAGAACTATAAAAGTTGGTGGAGATGATGAACTCCTATACTGTGTGCATTCTGATAGGTGTTTGCCAGACTGTCATTGTAGATTCAATTTTACTGCAACCCTCTTGATAATATGACGTATTCCCTAAGTTATTCATCCTTTAAATTGAGTTTAGGTTATGACCCATCTTTTTAGATGTTCTGACAGATGAGTGTCAGTGCATGTGCTGCAATAGTTGTGAAAATATGCATCTTTAAGGAAAAAAGACAAGACAGTTTTGAAGGACATGACCAATGAAGTGTTGGAAAGATTGCCAGGTTTCATTGTTTAAGCCTAACAGCAACCTGTGGTACAATGTTAGGCGGTTATTTTTTTTAAATGTTCTTTTTCTATTTTCTTAAAAAAAATTATTTATTGACTTTAGTGAGAGAGGAAGGAAGAGACAAAGAGAAAGACAGGAACATCCATATGTTCCTGTATGTGCCCTGACCGGGAATCAAACCAGCAATTTCTGTGCTGCATGATGATGCTCTAATCAACTGAGCTTTCCTGCCAGGGTGTTAAAATCTTCTTTATTCATCTTTACTTTCTTTTGTACCCAAAGTATTTTTCATTTCAATGTTACTTTTCGTATGTAACCAAATTAATCCTGTCTTCTGCAGTGAGCTGTATGCTTAACCCCTATGCCTATAGTTTCTAAGATTTTAATATGATTTCTCTGGTGCTATCAAATAATTTTATTTATTTATTTATTTATTTTCAGAAAAATCATCCCCCCAATTTTTCTACCCAACTATTCACACATAAATTGATTTTTAACCAAGAGAATTACATTGTTTCTATCCATTGCAATGTCTCGGTTTTCTATAAAGGAAATTGCATCAAAAGTAAATAATTATATCTCTTGAATCAATAAGATATGCTGTATAAAATAACTTCTGTTACCATATCATCTTTAGCTGTTTACAAAAGGAATACATGAGAAAAAAACATGGTTTGAATCTCGAGATTTCTGTAAAGCGCTGGGTGGAGATCTAGCCAGTATCAATAATAAAGAGGAACAGCTAACAATATGGCGATTAATAACGTAAGTATCTTTTCTACATAATTCTCCTTTCTTTTGCTGGTTTGGTCTTAGTGATGTAGAGGGAATTTTTATGTTTCCAAAATTGTTGCCTCATGGTGCTGCTTTGTGTTCATATATCATATCCCAAATTCATGGGCCTTTTAAACCTAGTTTCACTTCTAGATGCCTTAATCTTATAAGTATAAACCCCGCAATGAATGCCTCTAGTTTTTATTTTGAAGGTAACTTTCAAATTTGATTAGTCCTCATAGGCAACCAAACCTGTTTCATGCATGAACTTTCTTTGTGTCTTGTGTGTTGCAGATCTAGTGCAAATTACCACGAATTGTTTTGGTTGGGGTTGACATATGGAAGTCCTTCAGAAGGGTTTACTTGGAGTGATGGTTCTCCTGTGAGTGATTCAATTTAATAGATAATTTTCGTACTTTATTGTGTAGTATTTATTTTAACGTTATCTTTTGGCTTAATTCACATTTTTTATAAGACTGGTTATTATGATAGTTAGAGACATTTTTCTATGAAAAATAAATGCTACTTTAGGGTCATTATTCTGACACTGCTCCAGTATAGTTCTATTCACTGAAAATATACCATGTTGACCAGATGAAAAAAAGAATTAAAAACTCATTCTACTAGCTTAGACAAAATAATATCTTCATTCTACCATGCAAAATTGGCATACAAGTAAACTTAAAAATTGAATGTTCTATAGCCTCTTATGGATCAGGATATCTAGAAACAACTTCTGATATTCCATTAATAACCACTGGGCTTTGTCAGACTTCTCCATTTTCTGGAATTCCTGAGAATGGAGAAGTGAGTGGCTTGGTACTTTTTGACATTTTGAGTGCTAGTCATCGCAGGAAGTAATCCTGTGTGATTTCAGTTCTACCTCCTCTTGCAACCCACCAGCAACTCTTCAAGGAACTTGAGTAAGATGGTACATTAGATGGCTCCATTGATATTTCAGTTTTGTATCTTTGGAAAGTGCATCATCATGCTTAGTCCAAAATTCTATGGACTATGATTCTACATTGAAAACCCCAGTGGGGACTTAAACATAGCGGCCCATTTATTTCCACTGTCAATTTTGGTAAATTTGGTAGCTTTATTAGCAACATGTCAAAAGTTTATTTTTTTCATAAGAAGAACGAATGCATATTTTGATGCAACCCATCTAATAAAGAGAAAGTTTCCAACTTTACACTGAAATGTTGTTCCTTAAGAATGGCTTATAAATGTAGAAACTTCCAGTACTGATAAGTGGAGCTCTTTGCCAAGTTTTTCCTATATACAAATCCCATTTTTTTGGGGTCCTACAGTAATTCTACTTAATGAGATTAAGGAAAATTTTATAATAATAGCACTCTACTTAATTTCAAGTTTTCATGTAATGGAAGCTCTTTCTCACTAGTGTTTATAAATCTTACTTTCAAAGTGAAGCTATGGTAAAAAAAAAAAAAGGAAATGGATTTAAAAATGTAAATCTAGTTTTCCTTTTCTGTTTGAGTAAATTATTGGCATTGGCTTGATATATATGGTTGCTATATAATGTTTCTAACATAGGTTTCTTATGAAAATTGGGCATTTGGAGAACCTAATAACTATGGAAACACTGAATACTGTGGAGAGTTGAAAGGTGACCCTAGTATGGTCTGGAATGATATTAACTGTGAACAACTTAAGAATTGGATTTGCCAGATACGTAAAGGTATGGTAACCCGTTATTTCTTTTATCTGAACTTGAAGAACTAACCTCCTGACATCACAATATCTTCCTCATTATCAGAACCAAACAAACAGAATAAAAACTAAATAAACTGCAGGAGCCATTATTTCACAGGATGAGAGTGAAGTCTCTGAACACAGATAAATATTCCAGAGGAACAGAAGATCAAAAGGTTACCCGGGGATCCTAGACTTGAGTCACGTCCCCCAAAACAGTTCCCATGAGCTATGATTTCTGGCTCAGTTTGCATAATGGTAGGAGTGGACGTTCTATTCCATGAGCCAAGCAATGACTATGCCATTTCATTTTTGGAATTGTCACCCTTTGACCTCCATCAGTCATCCAATAGGTGAAAAATTTCCTAAACTGAATATTTTTAAGTATTGATTTTTCCAGAAAATGTTCAACACAAAGAACAAACAGCATATGGAGGACTCACCACGTTACTAATGGTCAGAAAGCAGCAGTGTGTGCTATCACAATCTTGACTCAGGAAGGTCTACATATCCAAGTCGGATGTGGGGGTCAGGGGATCCGGTCTCTCATGTTTGAAAAAAAAAAAAAAAGACCATCCCTTGAACCAAAATACAGTATACATCAACTTGTCTTTGTAAACAGATAAATGGAACCACATTGCCCTCTGCTGTCAGGAAACCTTGGTCACTGTCTCAACTTGACTGCAAGAGACTCTATTGCTGTTCACTTATTTTCTGGACTCCTTCTGCTTAGATTAGTGCTTTCAAAGTTTTCAGAATGGAGGAGTAAATAGTGGCCAGCTTTTCTGTAAAGTTCTAGATAAAGACAATATTATGTCTTAAGTTTCCTATGTATCATTAGTGCCTCTATTCTTTTGGATGTTGAATATATTACACCTAAAGTTAAGTAACCCGAGTCATTTTATCATATTCCAGCAGAGTCCAGATATATCAGTAACTACTTGGAAAGAAACTTATTTTATTTAACTTTTAGTAAAAAGTACATTTAAAATAGATTCTTTGAAAAAAGTATATTTTATAAATAGTTCATATTTAATAATTTTAAATAATAAAATTTTAAGTAATTTCACAGCTACTTATAAGATGTGTGATTAAAACTGATATCTACTGAACACCTTCTAAATACCAATAACTCACATATTTTACCGCTCCTGTTTACTCGTACTACAAACTCCTGTTTACAGTTGAAAAAATTTAGGGTAAACATTTTAAACCCAGGTCTGAGATATGAACCTAAGCTTTCTGATTCTGAAACTCGTGTTCTTTTCTTTCCTTTATGACACTTTCATGCCTGAAAACTCTCTTGATTTCTGGTGGCTATTACTATACCTCCTTTGTTTATCTCTTAACCCCCTTCTGTTTTCCTTCATTCTTCTCCTCCACGGTATGATAGGAGAATTGGAGAGTGGAAGGGAGGGTGGGGGGAAGAGTTTTTAGCTATATTGACACATGAAAATAGTGAAACTAGGAGACTGTGTAACAGTAGAAGTGCAGCAAATTTTGTATTAATTTCTTTTTTGTCTTCCAGGACAAACACCAAACCCTGAGCCAACACCAGCTGCTGAAGACAGTAGGTGTTTGTTTTTTTTTTTATTATCGTGACATGGTTTGCCAAACCACATGGGTTTCAAGTGTACAACTCAATATAAAACCATATTTTCTGATCTCTGTATTGATAGCCTTTTCCCCCTCTTTCCTCTTACAGTGAAAAAGAATAGAATAAAATACTGCCCTAAGAAGATAGAGAGCAGAAGTTCTTAGTATCTTTGAGAATCTCATGAGCACAGACAGTTGTTTGTACACTTTCTCAAGGGTTAATGAATCCAATCCAACAGCAAATGTATTAGTTTCCTATGGCTGCAGTAACAAATTTCTGCACACTTGGTGGCTTAAAGTAACAGCCACTTATTCTCTTATAGTTCTGGAGGTCAGATACATGAACTCAGTTTCACTGAACTGAAATCAAGGTGTCAGCAAGACCCTGCTCCCTCAAGAGGCTCAAAGGGACAATCAATTTCCTTACCTTTACCAGCTTCTAGAAATGAATTCCCTGCATTAGTTGTTTCATAACCCCTTTCTCCATATTCAGAAGCAAAATGTGGCATCTTGCTTCATTTGTCATGTTGCTTCCTTCTTCCATAGTCAAATCTCTGCCTTCCTCTGACAGGCATTTTGGGCCCACCCACATAATCTAGGATAACCTCTCCATCTCAAGATCCTCAACTCAACCACACCTACCAAGTGGCTTTTTCTGAATAAAAAAATGTTCACAGATTCCAGAGATTAGGATCTAGATATCTTTGGTGGCTACTATTCAGCCTATTACAGCACAGGATCACAGAATTCTTTGACAGAGCCTTAGGAACCCTCCTGGTTTGTGAATTCTTTGATTCTCCCATTATATGCTGAAGCACCCTAGTCCATTTATTACAAATTCTTTGCTGTAATAAGATAAAGGCTGCTTTGTCACAGCCTCCACTCCTTAAACCTTGAACATCGTGGGTGCGTGGATGTAAATTCTTCCTGGTATGTGAGCCTACTGATGAAAGTAATGCTGGGAGTTCTTTTATCCAGTAGAGGTACGTGGAACTCAGTTGGGAAGAGATAGGAGTGAGTTTTTACAGAGTTGGTGGGAAGTGACAGTTTGGCCTTAAGTAATTCAGTCTGTATCTGGCATAAACATCCTGCTTATTCTGGGCTTTTAAAGTTGTAGATACTTCTGATATAGTTCCTCTGCCCTTTTCATTTTTTTATAGCATACATACCAGATTCTTGAAATTACCAAAGTAAAATTTGTCACCTTTTTTCCATAAATTTTTCAGATCCACCAGTCACTGATGATGGGTGGGTTATTTTCAAAGACTACCAGTATTATATTAGCAAAGAGAAGGAAACCATGGACAACGCACGAGCATTTTGCAAGAAGAATTATGGGGATCTTGTTACGATTGAAAAGGAAAGTGAAAGGAAGTTCCTATGGAAATATGTAAGAAAATGATTAATTTAATGGACCAGTGACATGTTTAAGCAAAGATAATGTCTACAATTGGTACCCTGTGATGCAATTTTAAATTATGTGCTGAATTTGCACCTTCTAAGGTCAGGGGTAAAGTTGTAAATGGCACAGGGGTGGTGGTGAGGGGAGGTGTTGGCCATCATAGAAGTGAATGACCTAATTGCTTGAATATTCAGTGTGGACTTACAGAACTAGACACAGTTTATAGTCTGGGCTCTGTGAGGATCCATACTTCATGGCTTTGAGTTCACTAATTTGATTTTAAAGATTGTAATTCCTAACTAGTTGTTCATAGCAATCCTTTGTGTATAGTGCAGGTTGATTGTTCATATAAAAATCTAATTTAGTTGGACCAAATTGTTGGTTAATAGATAGTACAGCTTGATAATTCATATAATCTTCTTTGGTTGTACCAAAATTGTCAGCTAACTGTAAAGGTGTAATTTGTTTCAAGAGTGCTTGAAACTTCATGGCATCCTTGTTTTTTTGTTTGTTTGTTTGTTTTTTGTTTTGTTTCTTGCTGGAAAAAAAAAGAAAGGGAGGAGAAAAAATGTTGAACAGTAATGAAGAAATAAAATTAATTTGATTGCAAAGGTAGTAGTAGTAGGGTATAGTCTGATTTACTTTCATCTTTGTAGTTATACCTTGGTTTAAAATTCTCAGGATATTTCCTAATATTGTACAAATGTATATGTGAATGAAGAAGTCTCCTTAGATGCCTAATCCCAAATGGCAAATTTATTTTGAAAATGGTCTTCAACCACCTAATTACTATAGGTATTCGTTATTATAAAGTGACTTTAGATATTTGCTTTATAAATTCAGATTGTTATATAATGTGCATATTTTTCTTTTTCTTTTTATGAAAAACATAACATTGAATTTACCACAAAATTTCTACACGAATCTTTCCTAGAAAAAGTCCCAAAGAGGCTGCCTCATTAATGTATAGGTTTTACTTAAGAATTTCCTTACATAAGTATAGATTGAACTATATGTAAACTTTCATGTTTTAGGTAAACAAGAATGATGCACAACCAGCATATTTTATTGGTTTATTGATCAGCTTGGATAGAAAGTTTGTGTAAGTAAATCAAAATAAAACAACTTAATTAAGATAGTGATTTGATAACACCTATGTTATTTTGAGGGTTTTATTTTGCTGAATGCATTTAAAAAAATACCTCAGGCTTCCCGCCTGACCATGCGTTGGTGCAGCAGATAGTGTGTGGGCCTGGGATACTGAGGACCCAGATTCAAAACTTGAGGTCACTGGATTGAGCACAGGCTCATCTGTCTTGAGTGTCGGTCACTGGCTTGAGCGTGGAATCATAGTCATGACCCCATGGTCGCTGACTTGAACCCAAGGTCCCTGGCTTGAGCAAGGGGTCACTGGCTCAGCCGTAGCCCCCAAGTCAAGGCACATATGAGAAAGTAGTCAATGAACAACTAAGGTGCCGCAACTATGAGTTGATGCTTCTCTTATCTCTCTCCCTTTCTGTCTCTCTCTCTTAAAAAAAAAAAAACACAACAAAAAAGTAACTCCAGGTTTCTCAATCTAAAATATTTTCTTTAGGCCTAGCTCAGTAGCTCAATTTGTTAGAGCAGTGGTTTTCAGCCTTTTTACTCTTGGAGACCAGAGGAAATAAGAGAATTAATTTGGAGACTGTTAAGGCAGAAATCACCCTGAGCATAAGCAAATTTGACTGAGATCATTGGATCTGTAATCTTCATACAACATCTTAGTGGTCAGCTCTTTCAGTGATTGGCACAAAACTTCTGGCCGACCAGTCCATGGACCAGGATTTGAAAAGCACAGGGTGAAAGCATTGTCTCCACCTGCCAGGGTTTGATTCCTGGTGAGGGAACATACAGCAATCAACCAATGAATGCATAAATAAGTGGAATGACAAATTGATGTTTCTCTCTCTCTCTCTCTCTCTCCCTTCTTCTCTCTTTAAAATAAAAAAATATTTAAAAAAATAAAATAAAAAGCATCATTAAAAAAACAAAGAAAAATAATTCTCTTACATATTTTCAGCATTCTACTTTTCAACTCAGATTCTGGTTTAATCTTGCAAAACTTCAAGTATCTTTGTTTTGAATGTCATCACCTGTTGTAAAGTAGTAAATCATCTCTACTAAGAAGATGTATTCATATATATGAATATTGAATTTGTTCTTAAAATTATGGTTCCCACTTGGACTCCTTGTGCACAGACCCAAAGGGCCTTTTATGTTGCCCCACTCACTGCTTTACCATCACAACTTTGAAAGACTTTTCACTGCACAAGATGCTTTCCCTTCAAAAGTATACTGTACTCTTTTCCATTGGATACAGGGGCCAGCAAAAGCTATAGGAGGGAGGAAATTAGTAAATTTGTTTCTCTCCTTGATTATTAATATACAAGTTCTTCTAAGTTTGAAGAGCATATATGTCTTCCTGGCTCATGCACAGATGTTTTAGCCACATATGTTTCCTGTAACTATTATTGACTGCCGATTTTTTGTGCAATGAGACCTAAACTCACCCTCGATATTTTTAAAGATCAGAAACATTTGATGCTCCTTTGGTCAAGCACCTGTTGTAATCATTTCTAAAATGAGAAATATCTTCAATGATCTCTTGGTCCTTTTCCAATTCAATGTTTCTGAATTTCTATAATTTATTAAAATAAATATTGGTCCTTATAACTTAAGAAAAACCAGAGTAAACATGAAATTCAGAGAATGGGCTCCACGAGAGACTTTATATTCTCAGCCTCTCTAAGGGTGGTTGTGTTTTGTAGAAATGAAGCCTAAGAAGTCCTATGGGAGGACTTTTGCTCTGGCCCACTTCCAGAGTAATTGTTATCTCCATTTCTTCTCCCACTTCCAGACTAAAGGCAGCTTCTTCCAGGGAGGGAAAGGGGAACAGACTGGCCAAAGCATTGGGTTGCTGCAAGAGAGCATGATGCACTAGCAGCACCGACCACCCTTGGGGTTTCCCTGCTAACCTCTCTAGGACCTCTCTCTAAAACCTTCACTCTAGAACTTCTCTCCTGAACCCCCTCTTCTGTTATCTTAGGATCCTCCATCTTTATTGACTTGCCTTTTCCCATCACTAGGCTGTAGTCAATTATTGTAATGATTGTATGGTTGCTAAATAACTGACTTTTCCTTCCTAGGTGGATGGATGGAAGCAAGGTGCAATATGTTGCTTGGGCCCCAGGTGAACCCAATTTTGCAAATGACGATGAAAACTGTGCAGTCATGTATTCAAATTCAGGTAAAAAATGTGCAAATCTCCTTCAATTAGGTGTAATGTGTGTCATTAGTGTAATGTGTGTCATTAGCTACCTCCCTAGTTAATAGTAGCAAGTTGTAGACTTAAATCAGGCAAGAAAAGAGATAATAAAGGAGAATTCTAATTTTGAGAGTGTAATCATCAAATATTAAGAAGGAAGAATGCTTAACATTTACTTTAATAAATGACACAGTGAATCTTCTCACTTCTCATTTTATAAAATATTTTTTGTGTTCTGATTTGAGAGAAATATCCAGAATGTGTGTCTCTCCCATCTCTCTCTCCTGTCTTTATCTGTAAAATGGGAATAATGACGGAGCCTTATCTCTAGAGAAAATGAAACAAGATAATACATCTAAAACACTAAGTAAAGACTTGATATATATAAACTCTATTATAAGATTACTATCATCTGCTATAACTGCAATTCCAAGTACTTATATGGCTTATAGGAAACTCTCTATAAAGTTGAACTGTTATTAGTTTATGTGAAAGAGTATTGTGTTGGTTATTTTTTGAATCACTTGTGTAAATTAAAGTTTGATTGTAGTCTAAACCATTTTTGAGAACCCTTATAATATATAAATGCATTTTTGAAAACAATTGTTTTAAAACATAAACATGTAAATCTAATTTAGCTATTTTTCTCTTTGCCAGGGTTTTGGAATGACATCAATTGTGGTTATCCAAATCCCTTCATCTGCCAGCGACACAACAGCAGCATCAACACCACAGTTACCCCGACCATGCCACCAACCCCAGGAGGCTGTAAGGAAGGCTGGAGTTTCTACAACAACAAGGTGAGAAGAAAATGAGCTGCAACCTTGACATTGATCGTGTGTGTGTGTGTGTGTGTGTGTGTGTGTGTGTGTGTGTGTGTGAGACAGAGATAGAGCGACAGAGAGAGGAACAGATAGGGACAGACAGACAGGAAGGGAGAGAGATGAGAAGTATGAATTCTTCACTGTGGCTCCTTAGTTGTTCATTGATAGCTTTCTCATATGTGCCTTGACCGGGGGGCTACAGCACAGCGAGTGACCCCTTGCTCAAGCCAACAACCTTGGTCTCAAGCCAGTGACCTTTGGGCTCAAGCCAGCGACCATGGAGTCATGTCTATGATCCTTGCTCTAGCCAGCAACCCCACACCCAAGCTGGTGAGCCCACACTCAAGCTGGTGACCTTGGGGTTTCAAACATGGGTTCTCTGCATCCCAGTTTGATGCTCTATACATTGCACCACTGCCTGATCAGGGAGACATTGATCTTTATGTGGAGAATGACAATGCAGATCTTTCAGCTTACAGTTAATTTTGGCTCACTTCATCACTTTAGAAAATTTTAGGCAAGAAGAGGTGGAGATTCCCATGTCAAATTCTCTATGGAAATGAAAAGTATATATGAAGATATTATTCAAATAGTTGTACCCTTTGTCCCAAGAGAAAGGATCTTTGTAAAGAAAGTTTGTAATAAAACAGACTTAATTTTTTATATCTATATTTGATTGTGAGGAAATTCATATGTAGCTCTAATCTTCTTAAATGATTTTGATGTCTTTCTGTAGTCTTTTTGCTATTATCATTAGTTAATCACTGTGGATATTTTTTCTTTCACCCCCAGTGTCTCAAAATCTTTGGATTTGTAGAAGAAGAAAGGAAAACGTGGTCCACTGCACGAGATGCTTGCAAAAATCTTCATGGAAATCTGGTATCCATAAGCAATGAAAAAGAGCAAGGTATGCAGGCATTGTACATGTAATTTTCCTTATAAAATGGTGGGATATTGTAATAGTGAGTTATTTTACTTTGTTGGTTTTCCAGAGAAAAAAAGTAGAAAGGGGAAAAATAAATCAAGCCCATATTGAGAACTATTTTACTCAGTTGTAGGCATCCACTGGGCATTTCACATAAAAAATTCCTTTTCATTATCGGAACAGCTCACCATCCCTCCTGACGTGAGTGGGAGCCATCCTCGTGAGTGGGAGCGTGGTGTTCGGAGAGGCCTTGAGTTGAGGACCTTGCAGAGTAAACAGTAGGGCTGGGAATAAGTTGGGTCTCCCAGTTTACATTCCATTCTGTTTCCAGAAAACCAGATTGCTCCCCATTGAAGCAAGAAAATAGAGTAGGGTTAGCAATGAAATAAGAACTTGCTGATTTCCCATTTACTTCTCTTCTAGTCATGTTACCAACATAACTTATAATGCAAGAAAACTGATTTTTAAATATAAACTTTGAACACATTGAGAAAAGCGTTTTGATAAAATGTAAGGAGAAGCCAGACAGAGGTCTGAAGAAGAGCATATGGAAGGAGAGAACTCACCATAGTCATATAGCAGATTATAAAATTCATTATGTTGTTCTCAGATAATAGGTGCTTGGCCACTTTTGCATAGATTTTTCCAGGCCACCTTATCTGAGATAGATAGTAGGTTAAATTTGTGATTTGTCACTTTAAGGAGGATGTTGCCTCGCTGTCGGTGATTCAGATTAAAGTCATTAAACGGATGTGAAGGGTTTGGCAACCACAGCCAGTGACAGCTGAGGAATGTTTGAAAGTCCCCTCAGGTTTCACAGCCTAGAAAAGATGTGGATTTTCAAGGGTCATCCTGTGTGGCTCCAGAAGGAAGATCTAGAACCAATGAATGGCAGTTATAGGGAAATGGATTTAGGCTTAAAATTAGGAGGTCATTCTAGCAATTGGAATTGATTGGATGGGCTGCATCCTGAGTTTTCTAAAGGGCTGTGAAAATGCTTAAACTGGAAGGTATTCAAAGAGGTGCTGTAGAGTTCCATCTATTGACTAGTTTGGAGTGTGTAAGTTGCTCAATAAATGTTTGTTGTACATATGAATTGATACAAAATTGGTGCAGGTGAGAGATGTGGTCCGGATAGTTTCCAAGTTCCTTTTTGGTCCCAAGATTCTTTAATGTCTAAAATCACTTACTGGAAAAAATGGCATATCTCAAAAAATATTTAAAAAAAAGAAAGACTCTAAACCACTATATGGCACTCTCCCAAATGTTTGTTTTACTCCCTCACTGCTGCTATTGTATGAGAAAACAACCAAGCTTTCACTCAGAGCCTTTGACAAGTTCAGCAATTTGCCAGGCACTGAGAGAGGAGGGTCAAACCATAACATACAATAAAAATATTTTAAAAATATAATATCCACATTTCTATAACCGGCCTACCACATTTTGGGCTTAGCTACCCCTCAGAGAGACACAATAGTTGATCCCCCTCTTAACTACAAAAGGCTGATTCCTGGCATAACAAAATTAGAACCTGGGTAATAGAGATGTGCAGAAGGAAACAATTTTCACATAAAATAACATTATTCCTGGCAAAACAGGCACACGTTGTTGAATTCTTATTGTGGTTTTTGGCAGAATAAAAACCCTCAGTGCTGAAATATTGGCAGGTGGAGCTTTTCCACACTTCATTTTGAGTTGGGGATAGGGTAGAAGTTATGATCTCCTTTAGAAAATAAAACTAAAATAAATATGTACGCATGCTCTTCTCTCTCTCTCTCTAAAAATATGAGAAGACAAAACAATTTTTTTTAACCTTTAGTTGATTGAGAGAAAAGTGAATCTCTGGGCTGGGTGGTTGCGGCGTCTACTACTCTGCGAAGGAAGGAAGCTTGTAGCAGTGGCATCTCTGTTCTCGAATAAACATACTTGTGTCTCTGCAGGCTTCTCTGTATTTTGCATTTTCTATTAGTAACCTAAGTGCTTTTAGTCATTTGGGTTTCTATTTGTACTCAGGAGCCATGTTTAAGCATAAATATTTAGAAATTGTTGTTCTGTAGAATTGGTGCTTATCTACCTGGGCTCCTACAGGTGCCACAGGTGCTGATGCTGGCACAGATGACAGCTGCTCTGGGAGCCTTGGGATTGGGCTGATGGCAGGGATGGCCACATGTACATCTCGATATTTTCTGAATATTTCCTACTATCCTCTCTGCCATGGAGCTGATAAGAAAGCAAGAGGCCATATTTGTTCTACATTCTCTGAATGTTTCTAGATAATCTCTCTTAATGATGTGAGCACTTAGCATCAGGGTGTCCCCTGGGTCCAAGCACACTCAGTGGACAGCTACTAACCCCTAGGAGTTGGCTGCTCGGGGGGAGTTTCAAATCAACAGCTCCTTTTGGTTTGGCAAATCAAGGTTGTGATCATTTTTCAGCCTAAAACATCTTGTTTTGATAACTAGTGTCCATTTTTAAAACTTTTCTGAATGAAGGGACCTCTCTGCGTCTGAGTTACTCTAATCAGATTATTTTATTTACAGCATCAGTATGCCTACTAACTCCTGGGATGACTATGCATGAATTAGAGAACTGTACCTCTTCTTTAGGGTTCCAGGCAGCCATAGCTGAGATCACAGCATGGCGTGGACTTCAGGCTCTCTTGTCCCAGTGTCCCAGTGCCTTGGGGCAGGACACAACCTGTAGAGCTGTCTGTAGTCGCCAGATAAAACCTAGACTTTTATTGTACAAAACTTTTCAAAGTCCAAAGCTAAAGCAGTAACACAATGCGAGGTTAAAATGTGTGTTTTCATGGTAAGTGCTTTTAAATATAATAATAAAGACACTAATTACATGCTTTATATTTTAAAATCAATGTATGTTGAATGTTTTTCATATTTGCAGTAATTTACCCAGAGTTAAAAATTATATTGTGATACTTTCTTTCAGCATTTCTTACCTATCGTATGAAGGACTCCACTTTTAGTGTCTGGATCGGGCTGAATGACCGCAATGCAGAGCACACATTTCTTTGGACAGATGGGGCAGGAGTTCACTATACTAACTGGGGCAAAGGTTACCCTGGCGGAAGAAGGAGCAGTCTTTCTTATGAAGATGTAAATATCACTTTTCAGTCACCTGTCTATGCCCTATCAGTTTGCTTAAAGTCATCATATTAACGATTAATCTTCTGTGAAAAATCAACCAGAGTACTTCTTGGTCTGATTCATTCTTGTAGATTTTAACTGTTTCAAACTGAGCCAGTCTTGAAGGAAGAAATACACATTCAGTTGAGAACTCTATGGCTTGGGGGTGTGTTGTGGCAGCAGTGAGGGACAGAGAAAGCTAACCCCACTGTGTGCTATGTGTAGTCAGGAGATACACTGGAACCCAGAGCTATCAACATTCTTGCCCCTAAACTCTTGAAGCTGTTGTAGCGTTCGGGGTATAGGTCTGGGAACTACTACTACTTCTAAAGATGTCATTCTCATCTTCATCATTACTGAGCTAACATTTGTAGAATGCTCATTGTGTGCCAAACACTAAGTGCTTTAGTACATTCACCTAAGAGATGAATGATTGTGTTTTTATTTTACTACTTTTAATCGCGGATCATTGAATAGTCAACTCATCAGTGTTAAACACTGTACTAAGCATTGTGAAAAACATAAGATTTTGTTCTTACCTTAAAGAAGCTCACACTTAGTCTAGGCCTCAAGTATTACATAAGAAAGAAGACAGTAAAGAAATGAAGTGCATAATTAGCATCAGCTATAAAACATGTGGTAGATTGGAGGAAAGAAACTTAATTTGGAACTGAGTGATCTAATCAGTCAACACATATCCATGGAGACCTTCACTGGGTGGAGGAAAGGACTATGAAAAAGATTTACTAGAGGTCTTTTTTTTAAGAACTTTAAAACATAATGGTCAGGGAAATGTGGCAAGAGGATGGGGAAGGCCCTGTTAGGTGGGCAAAGTGAATAAAATCTTGCAGAAAAAGGCACAAGGTAGGTTTGGCCAGAAATAAATGGCTTTGGATATAACAGGATTTTTATGCAAAGAGAAAATATGAGTGAGCTTTAAGAGGTAGAAAGCAGAATTTAGAGAAATTTAGATGCCCTATAAAAGGATTTGGACTTTGTCAGATAGGCAGTGAAAAAAGGTTTGAGCAGGAAAATGATCAGATCAAAATGACGTCTTTATGAGAATTAATCTAGTAGCTATAAGTAGAGTGCATCTATTTTGATGATGGTTAAGTGATTTTCTGTAGAGAAATTTTTTGACTCCTTTTTGCATCAATAAGGGCTGAAAAGTTACTAAAGAAGTTAAAGTAGAAGGGAGTGAGATAGGTTTTGCTTAGAAACATTTTAGAGATGAGGGGTGAATTTTATGTAAAGAAAAGAATTGTTATGGCACAAGTGTTTTGTTTTTAGAACATAAAGAAAAGCAGAAACAATTGAAAAAAATGCTATTAGTTGTTTCTTGATTTTATTCCTATACTTTTTTTCAGTGTGTGTAAAAATATAAAGTTTATATATCAGAAAATTAGAATAAAAACACTTATAGGTATTATAATTTCAGGACTTGAAAATGGAAAGATTAAACACAGTTTGATAAAGACAGTGAAAGACAACTGTTCATGTCATTTTGTGGTGGAAACATGCTTATTGTATACAGGTTTTTGGGACTAGAACAGAGACATTGGGTCAGGACCATGGATAATAAAAACAACTAGGAAGAGAGATGAGTGAAGAATCTTTAAAATGTAGGATTGGGAGTTCCTAATAGTTGAGGCTCATGGGATAATGAGGTTAGAGATAGGGGGGCTGAGAAGACAATGGTAGCTGGGTTATCTGTGGATCAGGAAATTAATGGAATTTCTGATAGCAAAATTGCTCAGACCCCACTTCAAAATTTACCCAACTCTATTTAGTTTTCAATTAAATAACAAGAGTTTATTGTAAGGGATCCACATGGAAATTTGGTGCAGTGCATGGAAAGTGGAATGAGTTGAACACACTGTTAATGAATGAGGACAATCTAAAACTTGGAGGTTAGGGATAGGAATGTTATTGGCTTATTGCTGAATTGATTTAAATGATTGTTGATAAATCTTTCCCCCACATCCTAAATATACAGGCAGACTGTGTTGTTGTTATTGGAGGGAAGTCAAAAGAGGCAGGAAAATGGATGGATGACATCTGTGACAATAAGCGAGGCTACATATGCACTATACCTCCCGGTAAGTTCTCCCACACCTCACCAGCCTGTAAGGAGCTAGAGCTTCTAAACGTGTATATTTTTTAAATGGTCTCCTCTATGAACCTTACAATTCTCTAAAAAATAAAATAAAATAAAGCATTATTTTTTGAAGTGCTTTCTTTATATATCAACAAGTTTGATTCTCACTTTTAATTCATGTATGCCTATGACAGACAACAAAATGGGTGACATTTTTTCTTAATTTATTCATGAGTGTGCCCTCTTATCCATTACCAGAAAGTTTTATGCAGATCAAACTTGAAGTTGAAACTATTTTTTAATTTTGTTAAAAGTGTAGGGTGTTTACCTATCTATAGTTTAAAAAAATGTAAGAGTAAGACTTTTTCAATTCAACTTGCATAATTTGAGAACCATTGGCACAAAACATCACATATACCTCATTATTTGTTCTGTGTTCTGTGTCTTAAAAAAATGTAGCTACGTGATTAGTGTTTCTTTCTTCAGCTTAGGAAGCTTGACGATCATTAAATGAAAATAAAACAGAAGCCCTGACTGGTTGGCTCAGTGGTAGAGCATTGGCCCGGTGTGTGGATGTCCCGGGTTCAATTCCCAGTCAGAGCACACAGGGAAGTGCCCATCTGCTTCTCCTCCCTTCTCCCTCTCCTTTCTCTCTATCTCTCTCTCCTCCTCCTGCAGCTAAGGCTCCATTGAAGCAAAGTTGGCCCGGGTGCTGAGGTTGGCTCCATGGCCTCCGCCTCAGGTGCTAGAATGGCTTCAGGTACAATGGAGCAACACCCCAGGTAGGCATAGCATCACCCCCTAGTAGGCATGCCAGGTGGATCCAGGTCAGGCACATGTAGGAGTCTGTCTCCGTGCCTCCCAGCTTCTCACTTCAGGAAATAAATAAATAAATAAATAAATAAATAAATAGAAAATAAAACAGAATATGTGGATATTTACTGAGAGTCAATGCTATGGTTGTACTCATTTGGGTTTCTGGTGCAACTAGAATAAAAATGTCTAGCTACACAACAAAACTATCAGAACTTAAGAAAATCAATTAGAGACGAGGGTTGGGCATGGGGTAGGTTGCTGTCATATGGAGTACAGCTTTTGGAGGATGAGTTTGAGTTAGCAAGTACTTCTTCCAGAGCGAAACAAGTTTTTTACTTTCTGGGGAATCAGGAACTAATGCCAGCTTATGACTAATGCCAGTGGTGACTGAAAATCACTTAATATACTTGCAGATGATTGAGAAGTATTACAGACATTCTAACCTATTAATCCTAAAGCTGGTGCAGGCCATGTCACTTCTCTCTCTAGAGTAGTGATTTTCATCCTTTCTGTTTTTCATCTCATGGCACACTAAACTACTAACATTCTACAGCACACCAAAAGGTATCTTTTTTGCCAGTATGATAAATAAAATAGGTATAATTTTGATGAATTCACAATGGACGGCTATTGTGTTAGCTATTGTTTTTTTTTAATTTGACAATCTAAGGGAAAAGACGTTAGTGACCCTGATTAAATAGTCAGATATTTCAGGTTTTTAAAATTCTTGCAGCACACCAGTTGACAATCGCTGCTCTATACTATGCCCCACAGGATAAGAATTTAGGTCCAGTAATGCCATCTGTGCCTCTATTCTCTAGACAAAGTGGGGAAGCTCCTTTTAAGAGTGAATGATGATTCATAAACTTATTTAAAACCTTTTTTTATTATTATAAATGTAAGTAATATAGTGTTTGCCACCAATGAAAATGTTTTGAAGATTTTTAATGACTTTAGGTCTAAAGAAAGGCATTAATGTGTTAAAATAAGAAAGGCAGCCTGACCATACAGTAGTGCAGTGGATAGAGTGTCGGACTAGGAGATAGAGAACCCAGGTTCAAAACCCTGAGGTCACCGGCTTGAGTGCCAGCTTATCTGGCTTGAGCACAAGCTCACCAGCTTGAGTGCAGAGCTCACCAGCTTGAGTCGCTTGCTTGAGTGTGGGATCATAGACGTGACCCCATGGTTCCTAGCTTGAGCCCAAAGGTTGCTGGCTTGAGCCCAAGGTCACTGGCTTGAGCCCAAGGTCACTGGCTTGAGCAAGTGGTCAAGGCACATATAAGAAAGCAATCAGTGAACAACTAAGGTGCCCTAATGAAGAGTTGATGCTTCTTATCTCTCTCCCGTCCTGTTTTTCTCTTCCTATCTGTCCCTCTCTCTGACTCTCTCTGTCTCTGTGAAAAAATTAAAAAAATATATATATTAAAATTAAAAAGGCAGACTATAAAATTTTATATACAGTTAATTATGCAAATCACACTATGAATTCCCTTTAAGAAAAAAAAAAAAGACAATGAAATGCTCAAAATTAGAATAGTGGTTATATGTAGAAAGGGGGATTAACAGTGATTTCTAATGCCTTCATTTGTCATATTTTTCAAAATCTCTTCCTATATATACAAATATATGAATAAAAAAGTATATAAAATACAGGCCATCTTGGGTTATGAACAAGGTAGGTTCTATAGGTTTGTTCTTCAGTTGAATTTGTATGTAAGTTGGAACAGGTACATTTGCCTATTAAATTCAACAGATGTTAGGCAGATGTTTGTCTTAACATAGTATTCATTTTTACATTTCTGTGCATATAATACTAAACATTTTCAAGTGCAATCTTAAACAATCTTGGATGATGCAGAAGATGAAGGACTTGTGGAGAGGATGGGACTGGTGTTAGACAGTAGGGTTTGATTCTGCTGCTGGAGTCAGTTTCTTGACATAGGCATCAAGGGAGGGTTGTGCAGAGCTTTCCTTTTTTCCATGATGAATGACCCTGTAGCATAGCATGTTAGGCCTTTGGGAACTGTACGGTAAATTTTGGTGAATCTCTCTGTATCAGGATCTTACTGCTCTAACTTTGCCATTCCTGCTTCAATTAGACAAAAACATCAGCTAACTCTTCTATAGAAAACTTTTTCAGTTCTGGAGTTTCTAGATCCCTTTTTTCTTCCCTAAATGCTACCAGCTACCATCTGCTGCTCTAGTTCCATAAGGTCTTCATTGGTTAGTTCTTTGTCGTGGGAGTCTAATAACTCTATGATATCATTTTCACTGCTGTCCAATTGCAGTTAATTACCAATAGCCCTTATGATGCTCCATTGATAAGTACAAGTTGTGTAGAAGTCGGACGTTTGTAACTTGAGGACTTACTGTAAATGTAAATGCAAAAATGATTTAAAATAATACAATCTTTGTTGAAAATTTAGGCAATACAAAAGCATATATAGAAGAGAAATTATTACCCACAATCTAACCTCTCATTATTTTAGTTCTTTTCTATTATTTTTTCTATGAATGTTTTCATAAACAAGCAAAGTAGACAGATGAGCTAAGTTGCCTATTGTTTTTTAGCTTTGCCCTCAAGCCTCATTTGCTACTTTTAGAGGACCAAAAACTTTCCAAAGATGTTTAAGACAAACCCAAACTGGAAAATGTAACATTTTAAGTACCCTGGCCTGGGCCTCTTGGTACTCTACCAACACCAGGTGGCAGCAACAGTAGAAGAAAGCCAGGGCTGCCTCCACTTGCTGAATTAGACTTGTTTGTTAAACAGTCTTCCCAGTAAAGTCAGAAGAGTGTCTGGTATTTGTGTAGTGAAAGATAAAGGCAGATGGTGGATTAGGCTGGTAGTATACAGTAGTCCAGTGGTTCTTAACTTGAGTTCTATCGAACCCTAGGGGTTCGATGAGTCGGTCTCAGGGGTTCGGAGAAGCCTCTGCCACGGAGGCCAGAATAAAGTAATAACATAATTTGTTGTGAGTTCATGCACGTTGTTGGTTTTGTTCTTTGAGCAAGGTGATGTTCATGCACGGCTCATTTTGTGCACCAGTAAAAAAACATATACCTATGTCTTGAATTTGGAAAACAAAATCATATTTTATTTATCACTAAAGAAGGGTTCGGTGAATGCGCATATGAAACTGGTGGGTTTGGTACCTCAAAAAAGGTTAAGAACCACTGCAGTAGTCTAAGCAGACAAGTGGCCAAGACAAAATTGGTAGGCAAGGATATCTAGAACTGTAGATCAGGGGTTGGTAATCTTTTTCTGTAAAGAGGCAAACTGTAAATATTATAGGCTTTGCAGGAAATACAATCTAAGTTGCAACTATTCAACTCGGGAGATTAAAGAAGGAATATCAGAAAGCCAAAATGACTCTGGCTTACAAGGGCTTCAACCCCTGAGTCATTTTGGAAAAGATATGGGCTGCCTAGTGAAGGGCATAAAAGATCGTAAGAGGACAGCTTGATCCTGAGGTCGAGGGTAAATGAGCCAGGGAATCAGGTATGGCTTTGTCCCAGAATTTAGACCAGATGGGGGAAGGGAGAGGAAGACTGTTCTTGACCTTGAAATTTGACTGAGATGGAAAAATAAAGATTAGGAAGAAATGATAGAATGATAGATGTTCTTTAATTTATGGGATTAAACTATGTCACTTCTTTTATCCGGACACTAGATCCCATTGAACTTGTGAACTTTTATTTCTTTTAAGTTTAAAGATTTGATCATATAATAACCTTAATATTCTAAATACAGTTTGGAAATTATTTCATTCAATCAGGCATATTGATTAAAAATAGAACTTTATTTTCAGGTACGAAATGGCTCAGAAAGATATTTTTAACACTTGAGGGTTTGGATTTGTGCTATTCTGATTATTTTTATGATGTATGAAATATAGCAGTTGTGTACTGATGGCACTAAAGTAATGTTTATTGATAATGCTAATGCAAATAATTTTTGTATTCCAGACCCTAAGGTGCCCCATTATCCAGCAACAGTCCCAACAGATGCCTTTATTAAACATGGTAAAAGTAGCTATTCTCTCATGAAGTTAAAGTTACCATGGTCTGATGCAGAGAATTATTGCACGCTTCACGATTCTTCAATAGCTAGCATTCTCGATCCCTATGATAATGCATTTGCAGTGATGCAGATGCAAACATCTAATGAACCTGTGTGGATTGGCCTGAACAGTAACTTGGTAAGATGTGGAAATATGTCTGACCGGACATGATTGATAAAAATGTGATTGAATATGATTCTATTTCTGTTCCTCCCATTGAACAATTGTTATTTGTAAGAAACTGTGCTGGGGTATATGAATGATACCAACATTAACAAGACCCAGTATTTCACATATCCAGTGCTTTCAAGGATCTAGTAAGCTAGTGATGTAGGTCAGAAATCAAATAAAGACTTATCTAACATATTAGCTCTCATGTTGCTTTTTTAAAATTTATTTTTACTTAGAGTTGACATAAAATATATTAGTTTCAGATGTACAACATAGTGATTCAGCATTTATATGTATCTTACAGAGTCATCACCACAATAAGTCTAGTAACCATCTGTTACCACACAAAGTTATTACAATATTGACTTCGTCCCCTATGCTGTACATTTAATCCCTGTGACTTATTTTATAACTGCAAGTTTGTACTTCTTAATTCTCTTCCCCTTTCCACCCATCCTTGCACCTTCTCACAACTGGTTTGATCAGTTTGATCTTTGTATCTATGAGTTTATTTCTGTTTTTGTTTGTTTATTTGTATTGTTCATTACATTACACATATAAGTAAGTGAAATATAATATTTGTGTTTCTCTTACTGACTTACTTCATAAGTTAGCATAATACCCTTTAGGTCTATCTTTGTCATTGCAAATAGTAAGTTTTCATTCTTTTTTTTATGGCTGAGTTATATTCTATTGTATGTATGTACCACATCTGCGCTATCCATTCATCTATTGATGGACAACTCTCATGTTACTTTTGAATATTAAAATTTAATTTGGCTTCTAAGCAGTTTTGTTTATTGACATTTCTTTCTAGTGTCATGATTACAACTATGCCGTGGGAATTAGGAAAGCAGGTCAGGGATATAGTTTCTGGGTGATGAGGATACTTTTTTGTGTGTGTGCCAAGCCATTCCAGAGTTGTTTTCAGTCCTGAAGTTGTGGTGCTTCTATCCATGAGTAAGAGATTTTATTGCAGCCAATTCCCTGTGTTCCATGTTGGCAGAGAATGGGGTGGAGTGAGAGTTGAGTTACAGAACTAAGAGTAGTGATGAGTTGACAAAATATTTCTAAAATGAGTCTTTTCTGATGCCAATGAGATCCATCTATCTTCCATTCATACATTCATTCACCTAGCGAGTCAACTAGCAAACTTCCTAGTAGAAGAACCACAGGTGTCAACAAATAATTAAGAGATAATATAAGAAGTATCAAAGAGAGGTTATACAAAGTGCTACAAGAAGAGAGAAAATGGATTAATTGTGCTACAGGAGAAGACCAGGAGAGCTTCTCAGAGGAAGTCAAACTTTAAAATGTAATGTGGGCCTGACCAGGCGGTGGCACATGGATAGAGCATCGGACTGGGATGCAGAAGACCCAGGTTCGAGACCCCAAGCTCCCCAGCTTGAGCATGGGCCCATCTGGCTTGAGCAAAAGCTCATCAGCTTGGACCCAAGGTCACGGCTCCAGCAAGGGGTTGCTCGGTCTGCTGAAGGCCCGCGGTCAAGGCACATGTGAGAGCACAATCAATGAACAACTAAGGTATTGCGACGGCAACAAAAAACTAATGATTGATGCTTCTCACCTCTCTCCATTCCTGTCTATCTGTTTCTATCTATCCCTCTCTCTGACTCTCTCTCTGTACAAAAAAACAAAAAACAAAAACCAATGTAATGTAGGATGGTGAAACTTAATGAAAGAATATGAAAAAGAGATAAAAGGATGGAAGGGGATAAAACTGGAAAGTAGGTTGGTGTCAGATTTTATAGGGCTTCTAATACCATTCAGGCAGAAATTGAAATTTATACTTCATGCAATGAGTACTTCCTAATTAGGGAAGTGAGTATCTAAATGTCAATAGTTCCATAATGATTTCTGTGATTTTATGTCTGTTGACTCTATTTTTAGTAATTAATTGGCAGGATAATTTATTCATTTTCTTCCCACAGACATGGTCACAATTCTTTCATGAGTTTGAAATATGTTTTTATTATTTTTTAGATATATTAAGTGACTTTCTACTATACATTTATAACTAAAACAATGCTATTATTTTCCTTACATCTATGGAGTTCATGATTATATAAGCATTATTTGATTGAACATGGAGAATACTACAAAATCCTAACTTGAGATAACACGGGCTTTTGATTTTATCATTAAATCTGTAGTAATTGGCTTGATATATTAAATAATGCAGTTAAAAATGGGCAATTGTTTGAATGTTTAAAAATTCAGTTTCTCAAGTTAATGTTATATATCATGTGTTCTTAGACCTCACCTATATATAAAATCTCTTTTATACTGTTCAAAAGTATTTTTATTAAGTTATACTTCTCACATTATATATTAATTTTTATGTGGCCATGAATTTGACTAAATTTAATAAGATATTAAGTGTGCAAATTGAATAAGACAATCAGCTTTTTAAAAAATGCCATCATGATTGGTTGTAGTTGAAAGATCCCAAAGGCGAGACCTATCCCCCTCTATTCTTCACCCATGGAACCTTATCTAAGTCATTTATCACTGGCCTATGTCAACAACCAAACTGTAAGATTAGAAGAAATGTGTTTCCAGGGTCCATGAGTTCAATGAAAATTACTTAAATTTTATTATTTCAATGGCGATATAATAAGTATTTTATCTGTTTGGAAAATAAAACTTTTGTTTTGCACTGAAAGTTTACAGATAAGAGTTTTATAGAATCTGACATAGGTTTGAAAGCCAGTCCTCAAATTGTCTTTTAAAGATGTATTTATTATAGTCTTCTTAAGAAAGGCTGCATTTACTAAATCTGATTTGGTGGAAATGATTCATGATGTTTTTTAAAATTCCTGAATATTGAAGGTCCTTTGTCAAATCATAGTCTTAAATATATTCTTAACTCTTCATTCGGTCCTTCTGGTATTTTCCAGATGAAGCAAGACTCCGTGGTAATGGCTGTTTCTGTTTTTGCAGACCAGTGGTGAATATGTTTGGACTGATAAATGGAGGGTGAGATACACTAATTGGGGCACTGATGAGCCCAAACTGAAGTCAGCATGTGTTTATCTGGATCTTGATGGATATTGGAAGACAGCACATTGCAATGAAAGTTTTTATTCTCTCTGCAAAAGATCAACAGGTAATTAAATATACGGAAACAACCCAGAGATTTGCAATTTTCTCAATAAGCTAATACCATACTACTGTTGATATTATTAAATGATAGATGTCTTGGGTAACTTAAGAATAAGATAACACATATTCCTTTACCTAACAAATGACTGACTTGATAATAAATAAATATACATAGATCAAAATAATGGAGATAGAAAATTTTCTTCATTGCAGGACTTATTTTTGTTCTTTGTAAGAATCTTTATTATGGAGGGTATTCTCTGAATCTATGTCAAATCCATAGAAAGTTATGATGAGTTTTGATGTTGATAGCAATAACAATGTCAAAATAATTTTATCAGAATGCATGTACATCATCAGCTAGTGATATTATGATGATAGTGTTTTAGAATGCAATATTAGAATTGGACAGTGATAAAGTCCTATACTTCTAACTATACTAATATTTAGTTATATCACCCATAGCTAAGAAGGGTTAAGACGGATTAGAATTTACCAATCCTTTCACCCATCCAAGTAATAATAAAACAAAGAGTGTCTTGAAGGAGGACTGTCTTTAACAAATTGTTTTTGGGTGGCTTCGTTTTTGGGAACTTAACATCGTATGGGTATCTATAGATCTACATTCTTAATTATAAGTGTGATTGATTGCCATAATAACTTATTACATCCTATTGAAATGTATTTAAAATGAAAAAAAAAATTAAAAGTAAACCCAATAATAAAAATGGCATATTTAAATGATTAGTATTAGAACTTTAAAATATTTATTTATATGTTATTCTAATATATTATTCTACGTACTTCAGAAACTCAGGATTTACTTTATTTTAATGTCTTTCTTTCACAGAAATCCCTTCCACTGAGCCTCCACAACTGCCTGGCAGATGCCCGGAATCAGAACTCTCAGCATGGATCCCTTTCCATGGTCACTGCTACTATATTGAGTCTTCCTATACAAGGAACTGGGGCCAGGCATCTCTGGAATGTCTTCGAATGGGTAAGTGCCACATTTACTATAAGAAAATTCCACAGTCATCTATTCTGGATTATCATAATACTAATAACATTGTCATTAAAAACAAGGAATATAAAAATACCTGTTTATTTTTCTTAACAATTTATGTTGTAACAGAATGGTCATGATTATGCCCCCACCCCCAGAGATTGTAGCCTCAAAAATCTTCAAGAATTTGGTAGAAAATAAACATTTGCTGAACAAATTATTATTTTCTTACTTTTGGTTATAATATACTAGATTGTTAGGATTCTCATTCTTAGTTTTTTAGAGTATTTTGTTCATGTCTTATCACCGAGAAGCTCAGGTTTCACAAGTGCCCAAGTGTCACGGTCCAGCCACAACAAGTCTATTACGGGGTCCTTGAAAGGGAAAAGGTATGGAATTAAATAAATAATAGACAGAGACTTAAAGATATATACATACAGATGGGTTCGGAAGGATGGCACGGCAAACAGTCGCTAATGTTCCTAAGCCAATGCGATGGTAGCCCCCAGAAGCGCATCCGTCTTTATTCAGGGAAAAAACGTGGTGCATTAGCAATTCAATTGTTTCCAAGACAACTCAAAGACACCCCTACCATACCATTTAGATTAAGGTGACCAGACGTCTTGCTTTTGGCGGGACAGTCCCGATTTTTAACAATTTGTCCCGCATCCCGTGGCATTTTAAAAAAGTCCTGATTTTTGGAAAGAATGCATGAAAAACTAGGGATCGGCGGGAGAACGGGAAGGGAATATATGGTTTTCAGCGGAGGAGACCCCACCTTGACCTGGAAGCGCCTGCACTGCTACAAGAGCTGGCTGCCCCTTGCAGAACTCTGAAACAAAGAACTTCCGGCGGGATGTACCTGCTGGGGCGCGGCTGTCAAGTCCCCTAACTACCCTTAGGCCCGCATCATGGATGCTGGCAAGCAGCTCCGGGCTAACGAGGCGCAAGCCACTGGGTCTCCAGCAGGCGGCGGGGCTGGACACAGGGAGTGCGGCTGCCGCAAGGACGAGTCCAGGTGGGGAGTGTGCATGACCACTCATGTGCGAGTGTGCCGGCGGTGCTGCCCTGACTGCTCCTGCCCGCTCGTACAGTTCTGGCATCGGTTTCGGGACCGTGTAACCTGATCCCTCTGACTCACTCAAAATTCTGACTCATTCAAAATTTCCCATATAGTAATATTTCTGAAAATGATCTTTATAATGAGGTATCATTATTAAAGAAACATATTGATAAGGAAAAGGTGAAATCTTGGGCATCAGCAAAAATCACAGTAGAGAACAAATGGTTAGAAATATTTTATCATTTTGAAACAAACCATGTTCCATACAATAATGCACTAAAAATTTGTGGAATATGCACTGTCTTTACCAGGAACTAATGCTGCGACTGAACGCATTTTTTCTACGGTAAATAAAGTGTGGACATCAGAAAAATCACAATTAAGTGCTGAGACTTTTTTTTTTTTTTTTTTTTTTTTTACAGGGACAGAGAGAGAGTCAGAGAGAGGGATAGATAGGTACAGACAGACAGGAACAGAGAGAGATGAGAACCATCAATCATTAGTTTTTCATTGCCATTGTGACACCTTAGTTGTTCATTGATTGCTTTCTCACATGTGCCTTGACCGAGGGCCTTCAGCAGACCGAGCAACCCCTTGCTGGAGCCAGTGACCTTGGGTCCAAGCTGGTGAACTTTTGTTCAAGCCAAATGGGCCCTGCGCTCTAGCTGGCAACCTTGGGGTCTTGTACCTGGGTCTTCCGCATCTCAGTCCGACACTCTATCCATTGCGCCACTGCCTGGTCAGGCCAAGTGCTGAGACTTTGAAAGCCATTTTATGTGTGAAATATAATTTAACAAATTCTTGTGAAAAATTTCATGACCTTTTAAACAACAACAGCAATCTACCAAAAAAAAATTTACTCAAATGTGAAATATGCCAAAGAATAAAATAATACTATACATAATTTTTTACAATTTAAAAATTTACAATTTGTAAATTGTACTTATGTTGAAATTTTAAAAAATGTATTACAATACTATTTTTGCATTCTATGAAAAATTTTTTTTGCTCCATATAGACTATATTTTTAATCAAGAACCGCCCCCCACCCCCACCCCAGTCAATGGTGTCCCGCTTTACCACTTTTAAAATCTGGTCACCTTAATTTAAATCTAACTTTACACCAATAAGAAACTAGCTTCCAGCCTCTCCCAGAGAACATGGGTGGGACAAGCGAGAATCAGGTATAATTCTTTGTTAACTGGGCAGGTGAGGTGGGGGGTTAGGCCCAGCACCTCTGTCCCCTGGATATCCAGATAATAAAAACACCCTGTTTATATTTCTGTCCCCAACACCCAAGAACCATTTTGCTTTACCAGTGATGGAAAACTGTTTATATCTGGTTATCTCATTTATGAAGAAAGACAAAAAAAAAAACTCAGATAGATATGACATAAATGGATAATTTTCCCCCGAAATAAAAATGTCAAATAAAGTTAATTTTTTAGGGTATGTTTAAAAATTCATTTAATTAAATTTCACTGATTTTTTTTCTTTTTCTTTTTTACTTAATTTTGATTATGCCCTACATCAAGGTTCTTCATCCAACAATGATGTACAAGAGTTCTAGTCTCAATTCCTTCAGGCCCATTTAAAAGTTAATCTTGAGTTTTGACTTTATTTTTATATTTTTTCAGCTTTAGTGAAGAAAAATTAACATAAAAATATAATACATTTAAAACGTACAACATGATAATTTGCAATACATAACATTGTGAGAGGACTGACCTCATCAAGTTAATTAGTATGTCATAACCTCACGTATTTTACCTTTTCTTTTTCTTTTTTAGTGAGAACACTTAAGTTCTACTCCTTTAGCAACTTTCAATAATAAAATACAGTGTTATCAACTGTAGACACAATGTCATGCATTAAATTCTCAGACCTTATTCATCTCATAATTGAAAGTTTGTACCCTTTTACCAGCCTCTTCCTATTTTTCCTACCCCTAAGCCTGCACCAACCACCATTCTACTTTCTGTTTCTGTGACTTTGACTTTTTTTTTTAAGTTCCGCATATAACTCTGCTATCGTGCAGTATTGTCTCTCTCTATCAGGCTTATTTTAGTTAGCATAATGCCTTTCACTGTTGCAGATGACAAGTTTTCTGTCCATTTAAAGGCTAAGTAATATTTCATTACATATATATTACACCCCCACTGAATATTCAATGATAACATATTGCTTAATCTCTATATATGTGTGAATTTTTTATTTCTTGTAATTGATTTATAGTTTTATAACATTGTAGTTAGAAAAGATGCTTGATATAATTTCAGTCTTAAATTTATTGAGACTTTTTTGTGGCCTAACATGTTTTCCAACCTGAGAATGTTCTATGTGTTGAGAAGAACATGTATTCTTCAGTTGTTGTATGAAATGTTTTGTATATATCTGGTAGGTGCATCTGGTTTAATGGGTAGTTTAAGTCCATTGTTTCTTTAGTGATTTTTTTGTCTGACCTATCCATTGTTGAAAGTGGGTATTGAAGTCTTCTACTATTATTGTTTTGATGTCTCTTTATCCCTTTATATTTGTTAATATTTGCTTTATATATTAAGGTGCTTCAAAGTTGGGTACATATATATTTACAGTTGTTATATATTTTGATTAAATTGACCCCTTTATCATTTTGTAATGACCTTCTTGTCTCTTGATTATAGTTTTTAGTAAAGTCTATTTTGTCTGATAAAAGTATCAAACCCGCTTTTTTTTGCTTTCCAATTAGATGGAATAATTTTTTCCATTCCTTCACTTTGAGCTTACAGGTATCCATAAAGCTGAAATAAATTACTTGTAGACAGCATGTAGTTGGATCTTTTATCTTTTAATTCATTCATTCACTCTATGTTATTTGATTGGAGAACTCAGTAAATTTTTATTTACAGTAGTGATTAATATGGACTTACTTACTATTGACATTTTGTTAATTATTTTCTGGATGTTTTGTAGTTTCTTCCTTTCTTCCTCTCTTATTCACTTCCTTTTGTGAGTTGATGATTTTCCGTAGTGGTATGCTCAGCTTCCTTTCTCTTTATCTTTTGTGTATCTACTCTAGGTTTTTGCTTTGTGGTTAACCATAAGGCTTGCATGAAATATCTTATAGTTATAACATTCTATATAAAGCTGATAATAATTTAACTATAAATGCATACAAAAGCTTTACATTTTATACCCCCATTTTGTTTTTTATGTCACGATTTACAATTTTTATATTGTATATCCATTAAAAAGTATTGTATTTATAGTTATTTTTAATAGTTTTGTCTTTTAACTTTTATACTACAGTTATAAGTGATTTATCCACCACCATTGCAATATCAGAATATTCTGAATTTACCGTATGTTTACCTTTATTGATGAGTTTCATATTTTTAAATGTTTTTGTTTTACTAATTAGTGTCCTTTTATTCCAGCTCAAAGAACTCCCTTTAACATTTCTTATAAGGCTGTTTTATTATAGGTTAACTCTTTTAGCTTTTCTTTGTCTGAAAAAAACTCTCACTTAATTCTGAAGGAAAACTTTGCTAGGTAGAGTATTCTTGGTTGGCAGTTTTTTCTTTCAGCAGTTAAAATATATTATCCCACTCCATTCTGGCCTGCAAAGTTTCAGTTGAAAAACCTATTTACAGTCTTTTTTTTAAAAAAAAAATTATTTATTCATTTTAGAGAAGAGAGAGAGAGAGAGAGAGAGGGAGAGATGGGGGGAGGAGCAGGAAACATCAACTCCCATATGTGCCTTGACTGGGCAAGCCCAGGGTTTTGAACCAGTGACCTCAGCATTCCAGGTTCACGCTTGATCCACTGCGCCACCACAGGTCAGGCCCCCTGACTTACAGTCTTATAGGGGTTCTCTTGTATGCAACAAATAGCATTTGTTACTATTTTTGAGACTGTGTTTCTTTTTTAAAAACTTTTTACAATTTAATTATAGTATGTTTAGACAGGGGTCCTTTAGGTTCATTATATTTAGTACTCTATGATCTTCCTGGATCTGATTTCCTTTCTTCCTCCAGGTTAGGGAAGTTTTCAGCCATTATTTATTTTTTCAAATAAACTTTCTGCCCTGTTCTCTTTTTCTCCTCCTCCTATGATTACTATAATGCATATATTGGTTCATTTGTTGTTTCACAAGTCACTCTTTCTCATTCTATTTTTCCTTTTGTTCCCCTTGATGTATTTGACTGGCCTTTCTTTGAATTCACTGTTCCTTTTCTTTCGATTTATCTAGTTAACAGTTGAGCCCTTCTATTGAATATTTTAGTGTTTGTATTCTTTAGCTCTGTAATTTACTCTGTATCAAGTAATCACTTATCTCTGTTTTATTAACATAATTTGGAGATTTATCTTGTTATTTTGTTTGGAATTTATTCTCTAGCAACAGTTTTATTTAAAAATTTATTTTATGTAATATCAGAGTAGCCACTCCAGCTGCCTTTAAGTTACTATTTGCATTGCATATCTTTTCAATGCTTTTACTTTCAACCTATTTGTGTCTTTGAATCTCAAGTGTGTCTTTTATAGACAGCATATAATTGAATCATTTTAAAATTTATTTTTATTTATTTATTTTTAATTTAAAATTTATTCTGCAATCTGTCTTTTGACTGAAATGCTAAACTATTTATATTTAATGTAGCTACTGATAAGTTAGGATTTATAGCTGCCATTTTGCCTTCTGTTTTCCATATGTCTTACATCTTTTAGTTACTCTATTATTTCAATTATGCCTTCTTTTATATTAAGTATATAATTTCTAGTGTACCATTTTAATTTTCTTCTTTTGTATTTTACCGTTTTGTTTAGTTATTTTCTTCGTGTTTACCTTGACGATGACAATTAACATCTTAATTATTTGCAACAATCTAGTTAAGATTAATATCAATTTAATTAAAGAGTATACAAAACTTTTTCTCTTATATAGCTCTATTTCCTCTGCAATTCTTTGTGATATTGTTGTCATACAAATATATTTTTATACATTGTATGCCCATCAGCACAGATTTATAATTATTGCTTTATGCAGGGTTTTTAGATCAGATAAGAATTAAAAAAGAATTATAAACAGAAAAGATAGTTTAAAACTCTGCTTTAGCCTTCACTTCATGGTTGTGCACTGCTTTGGGGTAAGCCAGAGGTGAGCGCTTAGGGACTTCCCAGATTTTTTGTGAGAATGAGCATAATTCTGGCCATGTGTACACCTCAATGCATGTCTGTAGCCTTCTGAATTCCCAGGAATAGGTCAGTGCCTTTTAAAGCTCCTTGTATACATCTCATTCTTCAGTTTTTCCTTTAAAATTTTTTGGTTAGCTTGTTGTTTCCCTCAACTGTTATCACTAACTCAGGCAGCTGAGATGTTACACAATTGCCACTGATAGTTTTTGACAAACACCCCCTAGGGAAAGGCTGTTTACACTGGATGATCTCTGAGTCAGGTCAAATAAAGGCAAGTTTTTCAAGTGATGTATTCCAGAGAACTGTCAAAGAGATCAAATAATCTAAATTCTTTGAGAATGGGATTTTGGAAGAACTCCAACACCATTTGGATTTTTCCAGTGTCTTCTAGGCTGCTGCTTTTCAATTTGACTTTGGACTGTTAGTTTTTAAGGCAACAACAGAGTTAAAGATAAGATGATGAGATTAGGGTGAGTTATAACACCATGAAGCTCACTATTCCTACCAAAATTTAATATTTATTTTGAATAAATGCTTTCTGGATGGTTATAAGCCATTGGCTAATTTTCAGGGTTCTAAAAACATTGATTTTGACAAATTTGTTAATGTTCTTATTGCTTTCATGAAGCAGAGGATTTTCAGGGGTCCTTACTATGTGATTCATTATGATTTTATCTGAATTCTACTTTGGACTTTTTAAATTAAAATGTGTTTTTCTTCATGTTTTAAAAAAAATTGCAATGGTTATGTAGAAACTTTGTTTTAGATGACTATATTTTTCTGTAAATAGTTTGAATAATTATCAATTATTGAAATAGGTTGCAATTATTTTGAAATGGCTATTGTCTATGAAATACATTTTTTAATATACTATGTAATAATTCAGTGCAAACAAACATCAAGGGGATAATCCAGGACCCAGTAACATGGGATGCGGGCATATGGCTAAGCAGAAGCCCTCAAGATTCAGAATGCCTAGATCATGTCATGACTTTGACTTCTACTATCATTAAAATCATGGCAAATTATTTACCTTCTGTATTTTATATTTTACTTAACTATAAAATGGGGTACCAATAGTACCCATTTAATAAGGTTGTTATTAGTGATGACAAATAAAAGTAATGAAAATTTTAGTGATGTCATGCTTATAAATCCCAAAGCAAAATGGTACAAAGTGCTTAAAATATATTAGTTATTATTAGTTGTTATTAAAAAGCTATAGTTATTTGCTATAAAATCTAATGCTGGCACTGAATCAAACTTAATCTAATGTGTATTGTCAATAGCGTGTCATTGAACCAGTTTTTCTCTTCTTACTTTGTACAGTCCTATGCATAACAGCTTGATTAATATTGCTGTGATGCTTTGCATTGTTCTGTTGTCTGAAAAAAAAAAAAGTATTCTTTATTACCACATTGCCCTAAATACCAGTCTTCTGATAACTGCAGTGAGTCTAACCCAAAACCCAAGTCTTTTTTCACCCATTCACCATATTAGTCCAGCCAAACTTTAATATCTATTTACACTCTTAATTCCTCCCAACAGGTCTATCTATCTGTCTATCCTCTGTCTACATCTTATCACCATTAAACAATATAAAGGACTTCATGTTTCAGTGAACCATTTCTGTTCCTGAAGAAGCTCTATGCTTCTTTCCTTCTCTCTTGTTCTTTATCCTGGAATTATTTTCTATTCTTTCTACTTGAAATCCTATGCTCCTTAGTATCTTAAATTCTATTTCCTACATGCTCCCTTTTAGTTGCTTCACCTAAAACAAATCCTTTTCCTGTTTGACATGTCCATAGTATATTGTACTTATTTTATTTTCTAAGATTTTTTTATACTTTCTGCTGATAACTGTGTACATTATTATAACCTGCTTAAGACATTCTATATCTTACTCAACTTTGCATATCCTGGAGCAACTCATTTAGTGCTTGTACAGAAATGATGCTTATATCAGAGTAGATACTGAAGGACAAATATCCACTCCTTAAAATTCCTCCTCTTAGGGAGTAAATGATGATGGAAAGAGATTTGACTTGGGGTGGTGAACACATAATACAATATACAGATGATATATTATAGAATTGTACACCTGAAGCCTATATAATTTTACTAACCAATGTCACTCCAATAAATTCACTAAGAAATAAAAATAATACAATATAATTCTTCCCCTTAAGTGGGCACATAAGAATGATTTATATTGCTCTTAATATAAATACTGTCATTAAAAAACATTTTCACCTAATAAAATGTACTTTTATCATATTTATTCTTTTATATTTTGCAGGTTCCTCTTTGGTTTCTATTGAAAGTGTTGCTGAGTCAAGTTTTCTGTCATATAGAGTTGAGCCACTTCAAGGCAAAACCAATTTTTGGATAGGATTGTTCAGAAATGTTGAAGGTAATTAAAAACATTTTTTTTCCTTTTTTTTTTTTTTGATGTGGGATGAATGAGAGAGAGAGAGAGAAAGAGAGAAGCATCAATTTGTTTCACTTAGTTGTTTCATTTAGTTTTGCACTCATTGATTGCCTTTTGTATGTGCCATGAGTGGGAGGTCGAACCAGCAATCTCTGGTGTGCCACCTGGCCAGGGCCTAAGGTAATTTTTGCAGGATGATGATTTAATCACAAATATTTGTTATATTTCAGTATGTTAAACAAAGTTTCAGTTCCAGAAAGTCTTGCTTTAAATAATGGTTATTTTGTGAATAGTTTGAAAATTCAAACTTACATTATCATTTGAAATAAGATACGAAATTTTAAATGACCTATATATTATATTATCCTGAAAGTTGGTAATTAAAATAATTGCTTCTGTAGCTAAGTTAAAGAAGCTTCAAAACTATTGTCTGTCTTTTTCCAGAACAAAATTTAGAAAAGGATAAGTGTACGTATTTGCATTAATTAGGAATAAATCTTCAACTAAAACCATATAACAAACATATTCTGAGTTTTCTTCCTTATAATAATTAGTCATTATAGTCTTGCCTGTTAAAAGTCTAGCTGTATACAAGTGTTGATTGTAGCATAAAATAATATGCTTGGAAGTTTTAAATAAAGTAGTTGAACTTCTTTTAAGATAGGTTATTTTAATTTGTGTTTTTATTGGCTATATTTGATAATCAGGAAAGTGGCTATGGATAAACCAAAATCCTGTGTCCTATGTCAACTGGAACTCAGGAGACCCCTCTGGTGAACGAAATGAATGTGTAGCTTTAATTGCATCTTCTGGACTTTGGAAAAATGTCCACTGTTCTTCCTACAAAGGATATATTTGTAAACGACCAAAAAGTAAGGATTTGCCCTGTGGTATATATGTTTACAGGCCACCATTGCTTTCTAATATTAAAGTGTCAGGTGTGGGATTGTACAGTGATTATAGATTCCTTGCAAGGTCTCTCTGCATAAGTGAAAAATTCAGTCTACTACAGTAATCAGTTGCTGTCTGCAGGTCTATGTGAGCACAAAACACTCCCTGGATGCTTATCTAATGTAATGGTTTTGATTTATCAATCTATTTATAAAGGGATTTCTGTTCATATGGATTTGTGAAATTGCAATCAGTTTGGAGAGCCAGCCTAGAAAACCTATGGCATGAGAAGAAAAGGGGTGAAACAGTCACCTTGGCAGACTAGAAGGGGCAGGGTTCTGAAAGGGAATCAGAATTTATTCAGTAAATCATGTAAGAATAAATCATGTAAGATGTAAGGAATAAATCTTTTAAGACCAATTAAGCCTCCTTCTTAGATTGAGTGGCAGACTATGGAAGAATATGGAGGATTGGGTGAATTAATAGTGTTATTTGCCCACAATTTGTTACTATCTGGACTTCAATGTTATTTTTATGCATTCCACTTCACATATCTCCTTTTCTACAAATAAAACTATTAATTAGATAACACATTTAAATAAATGAGTTAGATAAATTAACACTCCACCCCCTGTATATTTTATTATATTCAAATTTTGTAGTTCTTTAGTCTTTTAAAACTCTGTTTTAAGATACCACCTACCCTTGGTTCAATGTTGGGATCTTATTTCATTTTCATTTAAATGCCTTGTAATACCAAAGGCTTTCATTGGACAATTTCAAAACTGCTAGCCTAAAATACATTATTTATGGGTAGAGTGGTTAGATTTTTGAGGGTGAGTTTCAATGGTTCAAATTCAAATCAGAGAATTGTACAGAGGGCTGAGCAAATATAAATTTACAGTAGTTGTGAGTACACAAAACAGTTTATTTTTGTATTATTTTTATTAATTATTGTATTATTATTCATTTGTATTATCACTGTAAACCTACATTTGCCCACCCTTGTATTTTCAAATATTCTGATATATTCAAATTCAGCAGACAACTGTAGAATGTTATTATAGAGTAGATAGATAGATCTATTTGTATATCAGATCTATCTACCTAACATCTATATTAAATAGCATATCCTGTTACTATAATTCAAACATGGAGGATTCGATGTATCTGAGAATCAAGTAATATTATCTATATGCAATTATTATGAATTTTAATAAGTATTTAATATATTTATTATTTTACAAACAGTTGCTGATGCTGAACCTACCCACACATTAATGACAACAAGAGGTAAGACCATTATACAATTTCAAGTTCTTTATTAGTAATGTAACAATATAGTTTGTTTAGAAAACCATCATGATCCCTTTCTACACCCATTACATTCTCAGTAGAATTGCTTCAGCTACACTAGCCTTTGCCATTATGTTATCTGTCTCCCTTGATTTATGCTCTAGAAAAGCAGGTTTTAGAGTCAGGTTGCTGGTTTTATTATTTTATGTTTTTAAAGACATTGACTGCTTTGTTACAAATAGTTGCCTTATAAGAACACATAGAAGGAATTTCTGCCAAAAGTTTTTTTCTTTCGTCAGCAATAGCTTTAATTTTATGCATAACTTACCATCTTGTTTCACTCATTTGATTGGCTGCTAAAAACTCAGTGAGATTTATGGCTTCCTGGAACCCCCTTATTAACCTCATAGGTGCTATTTGTGAACTCATTACACTCATGAACCCTAGTTTCTACAACTGTTTTCTCGTTTCCCTAATATTTTCACTTGCTTTTTATTGTCATCATTATTACTATTACTATTCTACTGATCTTCATATAATGTATGTTAAGCAGCCTTAAATTATTTTGAAATAGGTATAACTATTTTAAAACCGATTCTCTATGTAGCTCCATGCTACATAGATAAATGAAATAGTAGTTTTGCAAGTGAAAAATAATCTAAAATAATACTCTATTCTGTTTTCATACCCTGCAATTCTGTTTGACGAATGTTACTGGAATAAATATTTATGCATTTTAGTTTTTCAAAGAAAGAAGTTGTATTGTTCTCCATAGCATTCTACCCTCCACCTCCCTCCACCTTTTCCCTAATGGTTTTGTTTATTTATAGCTCAGTCAAGGAAGATGACCCCTACTAAATCGTCCTCCGGTGTGGCAGGAGGGGTCGTCGTTGTGATCCTCCTAATTGCAATGGGTGCTGGCACTGCTGCATATTTGTTTTATAAGAAGAGACGTGTGCATTTACCTCAAGAGAATACTTTTGAAAACACTCTCTATTTTAACAGTAGGTCAAATGCAGGAATTAGTGATACAAAAGATCTCATGGGCAACATTGAACAAAATGAACAAGCAGTCATCTAGTATTACAATGTAACTTAGGTATATTTGAAGTTCATAAGATTATAACTAAAATGCTAACGTCTTTCATTCAATCTGATTATTTTGTTTAAAATTAGGACTGTGTTGCACTGGGCTGTCCTTTTCCTTTGCCTAATTGAAGAAATAATTTTTTATTTTTTAGCCTGGCAAGATATTTTCACAAAAGAGAGATAATATTGACTACCATTTTAAAAAATATATCTTAGGTGAATAGATAGCACAGTAATGCCAATATTAAGCATCATTGGTGTGTAACTATTGTCAGCTGCATGAAGATTATAAGCCCAGAAACAACTAAGTAAGCTTCTTTAAAAGTTTAAGGAGCTCCCAAAGAAATGTTACCTATTGAATAATAATTTGGCATTATTTAAATATTAAGTAGAAATAAATTCAGATGGTACAAAAATTAAGTCTTTTTTTTTTTTACCAACCTTGATTTTCGCTCCTGTTATTTAGAATTGTATTTGTATGTGTGTAGAATGAATGAGGCAACTGAGAATTTTGTTTTCCCGAAGCAGCGTTTTGAGGTTGAATATTGCAAAGATGTTCTTTGTCCTGTTATATGTATATCAGAAATGCAAAGATGTGAAATAAAAATGTAAATTTACATACCAGGATGTACTTAGATAATGTGACATAAACATCAAATACAAGGTATATTTTTAATAGATTTGTATTTTGGTGATTTTGGTAAGTGTAAATTTTTAAAAAATGAAATTTATTTATCCATTTTCTTTACATTTGTTTACTCTTAAAATAAATAATATTATTAGTAGAGGAATTCTTTAAGTTAAACTCTTCATCTCTTTGGAACATATAGGTTGCTAAAACACTAAGTATAAAACAAATTTTAGCATAATGACTAGCATAGTTTCCCCAGATCTTTCCTTATAACATTGACCCAATTCAGAATTCAACAACGGTACTGTTATTAGAAATTAGATCTCTAAATATCTTATTCTCACTTTAACAAATCCTTTTTGTTTAAGAATTTTGTCTTGTTAAAGTTTCATGTACATTGTGAAATATGTTGGCAGTTTCTCTTTTTTTAATTATTCATTTTAGAGAGAGGGTGAGGAAACAGAAGGGGGGAGGGGCAAGAAGCATCAACTCCTGTATGTGCCTTGACCAGGCAAACCAGAGGCTTCGAACCTGTGACCTCTACATTCCAGGTCAATACTTTATCCACTGCGCCACCACAAGTCAGGCCATGGGTGGTTTCACACCTCATATATGTACCATATTGCCTGCTTACCCTGCACCTTTCCCAAGGGGTGATTTATCTTTTTGTCTATCTATCTATAATCTGTATAATTTATCTATCCATCTATTTATTTTTAAAAACTTGGCTCATGCTATTGTGAAGACTTGGTAAGTACAAAATATACAAGATAGGCCAGCAGGGGGAAGACTCAGAGAGGTGCTGCAGTTTGAGCCCAAAGGCCATCTTTGTCAAAATTCTTCTGGCTTTATGTTCTATTAAAGGTCTTCAACTGATTAGATGAGGCTCACTGTAATGCCAGTGGTAGAGACCAGGCAGGTTCACATTGGTTTCGGGCAATGGTAGAGAAACTGTGGAGCCAGAAAGGGTCGGACCATTCCATTTAATAGAGTCTCACAAGGGCTGATGAGCACACAGGCAGGAAAACCATTTCTCAGGCAGACAAACAGCAAGAATGGCCCCTCACAGTGGCGGGTAGGCAATCCCCCATCTGCAATCATCCAAGCACAAGAACTCATAGCCTTATATAGGCCATACATACGTGGCACTGCCACACATTTGCGTACCAATCAGGCAAAGGAGTTGCAGTTGGTAAACCAGCAAGCAAGCCTAACACAGCTGCCCCACACTCACTCACACTCTGGTGGGTAAACTACTTTATTCAGTGTTTACTGATTTAAATGTTAATCTCATCCACCTTCACAACACCCAGAATATTGCTTGGCCAAATATCTGGGAACTGTGACTCAGTATCACACCCCTTTACCTTTAGATGGCAATGGTTTTATGATTATTTTTTATAAAGGGAATAGAAGGACAATACAATCATTATATCATCATTAATCAGACTTTTAAAAACATCTTTGATAGTTTAGAAAAGGTCCATTCAACTATACAACTCGTTATTGATAATGTGGTGCAAATTTTTAGGATTATGGTGAAACATGGAAAAACTTTTATTGAATTTCATTCACATACAATTACTAATACTTCAGGACACTTTTGAGGTTTTTTTGTTTTTGTTTTTGTATGTACAATGGGTTCTTAAGTACTATTGAATTGGATAATACTCACTAATTAGTTTGTTGACACTTTTTATTATGGAATATTACAATTTTCTTTTGGTGAGGTTGCTATTTTGTGTCAAATCAGCTAAAACTGTTTATCTTTTTCTAGTATGTTTATATGACTCACTTTTTTTTTTCTCTTGCAATGTAAACTAAGTTGCAGTGTAAACTAAGAGTTTCTTTACAACTTCAGTTGACACTGACATTGGAAAGTCTCCCTGAATTGGCTGGAGGTCCTGGCTGCACTGCGGGGGCTTTAAAATATTAGAGTTATTCATGGCAGCCCTGCACTATTAGGTTTTGGCAAAGATTATCGATCTCATTCAACTAGCTCTATGGGTTGAGTGCAAACCTTTCCTATCACAACTTTCTCCTTATGGGTTTGATTAGAGCCCCTGTTCACAGAGTTCTCTAGGAGATTCAAACAACTGTGCAAAGCAACCAGGCTCTCCTTTTTGTTGACTTAATCCTTTTTTCTTTAAGGGCAAAAAAGTTCAAGACTTTCTGGGCTTGCTCCTGAATTGGGGTTTTGTCACACATTCTCAAATCTTGATGAGGACTGAGAGCCACATGGAGAGCTTATTGAAAACACAGAGTCTTTGGGGCTCAAGGTTCTGATTCTGATTAAGCAGAGCTGGATCAGAGTCCTGGGATCCACATTTCAACAAGCAGCCTGGGAAAGTCTGATGCCGCCAGGCTCTGACTTAATGAGTGAGTGCTCTGTTTTATAATCAGTTTGCATTAAGATAGCATTTCCTCAAAGCTGTTAGAAATCTTACATTATTCATGGGATAAAAGCAGTATAGTCAAATAGCATGGGCATTAATGAAAGCTGCAGTTTTTCCGTTCTGTCTCTTAATTAACCAGGAACTATAGGGGCTCAAATATAGTTATGCTCTCCTTTCTTGATCTTCCTTATATTCTGCTATGCACTGAATGTTTGTGATCCCCCAAATTTCTATGTCAAGACCTATGCCCCCAGTGTGATGGTTTTAGCCAGAGGGGCCTTTGGGAGGTGATTGGGTCAGGGCAATGAAACCTTCATGAATAGGATTAGAGTCATTATAAAAAGCACCCCAGAAAGCTCCTTCACCCTTTCCATCATGTGAGGACACAGGGAGAAGACAGCTGTCTATAAGCCAGTGAATGGGCTCACCAGACACTGAATCTGCTGACTCCTTGAGTTGGGCTTCCCAGCCTCCAGAACTATGACAAAGAAAGTTCTATTGTTTATAATGTCTGTGGCATGTTGTTTAGCATCCTGAATGGACTAGACAATCTCCCAATGCTTTACTGTTCCTACATCCCCTTTATAATTACCATTAATAAGTATGTGTGAGTTGAAGATTTGTTTCTCTTATGTAATCTTAGAATATAAATTTTACTCCAGGAGGGGGAAGGTGTGAAATTATATGGTTCTGGGAATAACCTTAGATCTTTGTGAAAAAGAACCCATTTCTCCATGCTGTGGGTCATAACAAAAAATGGTTTGTCTCCATAGAGACTCCCATCTCATAAAAATGTCAGTTTCTCTGGGTTAGAGTTGGCTCATCTCATAAAAGGGAGCAAATGGAAACCTTCTAATGCTCATGACTATCCTAACTCTGTAATTCAGTTTTATTCTCTTGAGAAGTGAAAGAGCAGAAGAAACCTCATTAGCTTATTTGAGAAAGATTTTAATAAATACTTCAAAAATAATTCTGTCTAATTGTTCCTCAACTTTCTGGAAATCCAGAATCAAACTTCATTATAAAGGTAATAGGGAAACTGATTAAGTATCTACCATATGCCAGGCATAGTGGCACATATTCAAATGAATTCCAGATGGTCCTGAAGTGTGTTCTGCGGACTGCCATGTGCCACCCTAGGGGTTTATTCCAAAACTCAGAGCCGATGGCTCTTTAGCTGGTGGAGACAAAAAATGGGGGATTGAAGTTTCTGGTGGGAGAGAAGGGAGGGTTGGAGATCAATCGCCTTAGGAACCTACTTTTCTGAATATGACTGTCCATCTGGCAAGTGTTGAGTCTCTCCAGGAGAAACTGCATTGAGAGATGGGCTAACCTCCTACAGGCTCTACATGTTTTTTTATTATTGATTTGGGTCTCACAATAAAAAGGCCTGAGTATTCTCCGGATGTGCCTAGGATTCTCTTGGGCGTCTGTGCTGCCATGTGTTAGGAGGCCGTAACCTGAGATGGATACTGTAGGAGTTGTGTTGGTCAGAAGAGTGTTTCCATATTCTGTGTACCCTGCCAGCCCCTTACCTCTCCTGTGAGCCACCTCCCCATGGTGACTGCAGTCTGGCTGATGCATCTGTGTTGGTCTCGAGCATCTCTGATGTATGCATTACAAAGCAAGTGCTGGGGCTCTTTCTTGAACTATCCCCAGGGCTACTCCTCACTCAGTGCGGACGCCAAAACCAGCCCTGCAGAGCATGATGGAAGCAGACTCAGTTTAGGACCTTCACCTGAGTAGCTGACACAGACTCTAGTCACTGCCAAGCAACAGAATCTGCCCAATCTTCTGGGGTCTCAGCCAGAAGACTTCTGAAGCTACAGCTTTCCTCTAAACATCCCTCAAGATGTGTCTAGTCATTGTGCTTGTTTGATTTCTCTTTGTTCTTGTTCAAAAGCCAGATTTCTTCCTTGAAAATCAGCAAAATCTCAACTCTCTAAAGTTTCCGTGCAGGCAGAGAAGAGCAGGAGAACAAGTTTGGGGAAGCCAGGAAGTATCAGGTAACCCTTCCTGAGGTTGGTCTTCAGAGAATCCAAGCCGCTGTGTTCTTTTGGACTATCTTCCACCAAGTGTATTCCCCAGTGCCAAGCCTCAGGGTATCAAAGAGCCACTTGTAAAACATTCTCTTCCTCATGAGAAACAATGATGTAGCCAAGAGGGCATCTCTGCCAACATATATCACATAGGCTGAGATGAAAACTGGAAAAAATTCTAAAGACAATGAGAATGTGTTCTTGGTGGAAATAGCCACAGTAATTCCACCTCTGACAATTCCCATTGGCAACCAACCAAGGGAGAGTTGTTATCTGCTATCAACCCTAAAGAAGTCACAGAAAAAATAAAGTAAAAACATGTGGTATTTCAATGACTATATAGATACAACACCTGGGTAAGCTATCAACAACTATAACTGATGCATTTTTAAGCTCCAATTCTGTTCTCTTCAACTAATGGCATTTTATTTTCCACTGTAACTGTTATTAAAGTGTCAAGTTGTAAAATTCTGTGAAGAACCAAAACAGAAAATTGAAAACCAAGTTAGTTACAACTCAAAAGCTGCTGCTGGCACCTAGCCAAGGGTAAGTGGTTAGCTACACACACTCTGTTCTTCTGAACATACCTCTCATAACATCACAAAATTTGACATGTCTGCAAAAGATGTCATCCTGAAGATGCAAGCAGGCTATTTCATAGTTAGCACAGAAAACAGAACAACAATTATTTGGTTGAGCTTAGGGCCAAAACCACGATCACAGGGATGATCAACACCATCACCCCTAAGGATTCATGTCTAAGACATCAGTGATCACTACATGGGCATGAAGAGTTAACAGCAAATGTATCACCCATACTGATCGTGGAGGTGAAGGCTACACCCGATTTCCCATGGAGACCATCAAAACCTTACAACTTTCAACAAGGAGGTTGATATATTAATATTATGCAAATTATTGATGACAAAAAATAATCTAGGTTGAAGACACTCTCAGTACCTACCATGTTGGCTGAGCTTGTAAAGATGCTGAAGATGCCATCAGCCCTCAGCTCCAACATGTGGACGGGGACTCACACAGCACATGCTTTCCATCCCCTTATCATAGTACCTACTCTGTTGCATTCTGTTGGACTGTTTACCAGGCTTTCTTCCTCTGACATGTGTGATTGTGGGCAGTGATCATGGCCCAATCATCACTATGTCACTAACATATAGTAACAGAGGTAGATGCTTAATAAATACCTGAGTATGATGCCATGAAAATATATGTCATGCTTATCCCTCACCGAGCACTTCCTGTGTACTGTATAAAAACCATTAACTGTATTACTGTTGAATTTCTGTAACTCCTCACAACTCCAAATAGGCAAGTTTCTGTTGTTATCCTCACTTCATAGTTGAGAAAGCTGAGAGAAAGGTTAGAAAATGGATCACTGGAGGGTCGGGGAGTGTCTCAGAAGAGTGGTGAGAAAAGGCACGAAGGCCACATGGCACAGTGTGACCAAGATGAAGGCCACTGCTAAAGGTGGGGCGGCCTGATTCCTTGACTCCTAGTCTTTACAAACCCTTTGTTGAGATTATCTTTTCATTTTCCTTTTGGCTTTCCAAAGTTTAATTAAAAGGATTGAGTTATTTTTCTCACTGGATTTTGTCCAGTAGAAACGAATACCTTTTCTTCACAATCAGAACACACAGAGCACACCTTCAACCATTTTGTGTTGGGCTTGTTTGGGGTAGGCTGGGGTGTCCGCTTAGACCAAGTGCCTGGGAGACCAGAGCCTTGACACCATACACAGGTCTGTGTATTTCACAAAAGCTATGATTATAACCTGTCCATAGCAGGTTTTAAACATGTGCTGGCTGAATTAAGTTGTCATTTGCTGAAATAAAATGTTTTCTGGAATATATACTGTTAAAAAAACTGTTTCTTTAATAAGTAGTAAGGATAACTTTCATTAACTTTATAACATTAACTATTCTGGGATTATTTATTAAAAACAAAAATGAAACAAATAAACAAACCTCTACATTTCTTGCCTTATTCCGAACCAGAAGTTAAGATTTCAGTGGTCCACTGTGTCAGGGGCTTGGCACAAGAAGACAGAACTGTATGACATTAAAGCCTTCTCCGGTCTAGAGAGACAAGAGCCAACTTTCTTCCAAGATATTATGCCAGGAGCCCCAGAGAATGAGGGGAGGGAAGGAAGCATCTCTGAGAGAAGAGAGAGAAAGAAATATCACTCTCAGTGGTACTCTGGGGTGACAAGACTTGAGAGGAGTGCTTAAAATTGACACACCAGTCTTGGCAAAGATTCGGAGCTCCACATGCAGAGTAGAAAAGCAGAGGTGGTGAACAAAAGCAGACCATGGGGAGTATTAGGATGACCTTTAATATGTATGAAGATTATAAGACATATCATTGTTGTCTCAAGGTATACAAGTGTTTGCATTTGGTGCAAATCAACAGAAAACTGGACAAAAAGAAGACTGGGATATATTGATTTCACTCAATCAAAGCTCTAAGCACAGGCAGTCAGTACTCCTGCCGTGACTTGGACGATACTGTCAGGGCCCAGGCCCCTTCTTCTGTCTGCCTACGCCTTCAACTTGAGTGGGAGACACCTTGTTCTCTTGCTTCTTACCTCAATGGGGCCACATGTGGTGTCACTTCTACTTTCCAGGTAGGAGGCCTTCCTTGATGTCTCCTGCAAACTTCCCTTTACTTTATCTCAAAACTGTGCCTCATGAACCTCACTTTTAATGAGTGTGCAAAAGTAAGGGTTTTTAGTTGGGCACTTTGCTACCCCAAATTAATGGAATAAGGAGAAATGAATGTTGGGTAGAATCTAACAAAGTCTACCACAGAAAAAATCAAGGCAAGAAGAAAAATGAAGGTAGAAAAATAACAAAAAACAGTTGAAATCAATGACATGGAAAGCAAGCTATAATGAGGATTATTGAAACCAAGTTGGAAGGTGAATTTTTGAAATGACTCATAACAGACCCATCTCTAGGAAGACTGACAATATGAGTAAAAATAATGAGCTTCAAAATAATGCATATAAAGTGACCCAAATGATTAAAAAATAAATAAAACAAGAGATGCTATCATAGATATTAATATGTTTTCTCTGGTGGAGAGTCTACTTTTTTTTAATACTCAGATATTTTTTATAGATAAGTTAGTGACCATATATGGCTTTAATAAAAAGAAAAATATTGTCTGAAAGTTGCACATCAAATATTTTTCAAAAATCATTTTTACGATCAGCTTCCAAATCACACAACCTAAATGTCAAAATTCAAAACAATTGACATTTTCTCATTGTTGGACATCCAGGGATGTTGGCCAGGTCACGGAATCAGCAGCTCCTCCCTTGCCCGAAGGAGCGGCCTTTGTAGTGGAACACTGTGCCTCCCCTGAGAAATAGCTTAGAGAAGGAGTAGCATTTGTTTCAAATGTCCCGTGAGTAGCTTGTTAAGTAGCATGGAGGAGGATAGCCTGAATTCCTATTTGTTTTAAAGTTCTACATTTTTCAGAAATTTTCTCTCTCTGAAAATTTTTGGGCTGATGAAATCTTGGGAAAAAGCAAAAGACAAAATGTAGCAGATTATGTCCTTGTTGATGGGCTCTTGGCAGATTTCTCTGTATCCGCCTGGGCTGCATTGAAATAGGAGGCTTAAATTTACAAATGAAAACATGGGATCATAGCAAAGGACAGCTCCTTAGTAGTATAAGCACCAACTTTGATGTTCACTGGCTAGGATTTCCAGGGGCACCTCTCTGTGTGACTCTGGGTACTTCTGAAATATAGAGTGAGATGTTACTTAGGTTCAACTGATATTACATGAGAAAATATATGTAAAGTTGCTTAGCACCATCCCTAAGCATAAAAGACACACAAAAATGTTAACACATATTTTATAATCATTATTTAGAGAGGTTAGTATTTTGGAAAAGAGGGAAGAAACACATGGTAGAAGGTTGGCCCAGAGGTAGCTCAGAATTGTAGAACCTCATATTGCTGCCGTAGATGGTCCCACAAGCACAGGCAGGATACAGAGCCACCAGCTCAAAGCCTCTTTTCTTCAGGATATTTTCTGGAAAATCAATTAATAATTGTTGGGCAGATAAAATATATTATGCTCACTTTGTTAAAGATGGCGCTGTCCACATGGAAGCCTGTCACTCAGGAGATATTATTTGCCCTTATGCTTGGGATGGGTGTGGGGGAAAGGCTGTAAGCAGGCCAGGTCCTTATAGCCTAAGGCTTAGTTTTAAGAGTAAGCTTTTCCCCACACCGTTGACTGATTGGATGATGTAGGGTGGTGCACTCTCCTGAGGAATCCTCCCATTATGCCTCAGATAAGTGACTTTGTATCAGAGACTTCCTTGTTTGTAGATTGGATTAAAGGTTTGGATTTCTACACTATAAAGTGGGGCAGACCAGTAGCTTGCTCACTCTTGGTTCCCGAGGTTAGCATTAGAGAGGAGAGCAGATTAAGGCCACGTGGAGGAGAGGAGAAGCAGCCACGATGGCGGAGTGCTGAGGGAGAAACCAGTTTGTGCAGAGTTTGTGCAGAGAGGAGGAGATGGGGAACAGAGGTGAATAAGACTGGTGAGCTAGAAACTGTCCGGTAGTTGCCTCTGGGTTGGGTAGTGAAACCCTCCCTTGCCCTGAGCTGTCCGGCAGTTGTTAATCTTGCTCAAACCGCACACACCCAAATTCTCGAAACTGTCTGTCCCCAAGGCTGTTCCATGAACTGCACGCCCCACCAAACTGGTCGACCGTTACCATCCTCCCCCCTCTGCAGATATAAAAAACCCAAAAACCCTCCCCGGGCGCGCCTTCACAGACTCACATCCGAGGGTCAGTGAACTCGCCCGGAGTCCTCCCAATAAAGCCTGACTTTTGCTCATTTGGCTGTTTCGGCTCTTCATTCGGTCATCGGCGGCACCCGGCAATCTTTCAGAAACCTTTGATTCTAGGAAACTCGGATAAATCAGTAGCTTTGTGAGCACTGAATGAATGGGTTTTGGAGCCCAGTGTGTGATTTTGCTTGCCTGCTGGGTGCAAGCTAGAATTAAAGCTGATGGCTCACCAGTTTTTGGCTCCATTATTTCATTACCGTCTGTTCGAATCTAATGCGAACCTGCATTGGCCAGATAGCTGTGATGGTGGCCTTCGCTCCTGGCCTTACAATAATATAACTTAATACATTGTGTAAAGCCAGTGGTCAGGGCCACCATCACAGCTGCCTGGCCAATGCAGGTTCGCATTTGATTCAGACTGTTGATAATGAAACAACAGAGCCAAGAACTGGTGAGCCATCAGCTTTAATTCTAGCTTGCACCTGGTGGGCAAGCAAAAACACACACTGAGCTCCAAAACCCACTCATTCAGTGCTCACAAAGGTACTGACTCATCCGAGTTCCCTAGCATCAAAGGTTTCTAGCTCACCAGACTTATTCACCTCTGTTCCCCATCTCCTCCTTGCAGAAACTCTGCACAAACTGGCTTCTTCCTCAGCACTCTGCCATCTTGGCTGCTTCTCCTGGCCTCCATGTGGCCTTAATCTGCTCTCCTCTCTAATGCTAACCTCAGGAACCAAGAGAGAGCAAGCTCCTGGTCTGCCCCACTTTATAGTGTAGAAATTCAAACCCTTAATCCAATCTGCAAACAAGGAAGTCTCTGATACAAAGCCACTTAACTGAGGCCTTCTGGGAGGATTGCTCATGAGAGTGCACCACCCCACATCATCCAATCAGTCAAGGGTGTGGGGAAAAGCTTACTCTTAAAACTTGCATGTGGGCAGTGCCATCTTTAACAAAGTGAGCATAATATATATTATCTGCCCAACACATTGTCATTAAAATCAATACATAAATCTGTGATGATTATAGAAGTGAATGACAATCTCCAGATTTTTGTAGTGCTTAATCTGCAAAACTGTAGAGGGAAGGTGGCCCTGAACTATGTAAAGATTGTTCTACCCTTGTTTCAATTGCTTCTTAAGTTGCCAACATCTTGTATTTCATGTTTTCCGGTGGGCCCCTTTAAATTCTTCCAAGATCAAGGCAGGTTACAAATGTAAATACATCACTATATTCACATGAGGAAGATGGTTATAACTCAGGCCACACCAAAAGGCAAAGAGTCAAAACTGAATAAAGGACAGTTTAGTCAGTGTCCCCCTCCCTTCTTCTGTACTACTTCAGCCCACTGGGAGCTACCAGTGTTGCATGGAAAAAACCTACTCAAGACATAAACCAATGTCAAGAGAAAAAAGGGAAGGCCTGCCAAGGGAGTCAAAGAGAGACCTCCTGAATCTCCTTCTCCCTTAGCTTTTATTATCAGAAGCAGAACAGAGGTAACAGGATTACAGGGGAGGCAGATCAGGTGATAAAGGGAAAGAGTGACTAAAAGACTTTTTGCTGATGTGGAAAAAGGGCTAATTTGGGTCAGTACATTCTTTTTCTTTTGCTAGTTAACAAGCACAAAGAAAGGGGCAATCTAGAACCTCCAGGCTAATTCTCTAAAGCCCCATTCACATGCATTCCTTTCCTTTGTGTCTGCACAAAGGTCACTCACTCACACAGCTTCCTGGTGTTTGCATCCAAGAGACATTCACTGTGGGGCAGCTGTGTTAGGCTTGCTTGCTGGTATACCACTGCAAGCCCTTTGCCTGATTGGTATGTGAGTGTGTGGCAGAGGCACGTGTGTATGACCTATATAAGGCTGTGGGTGCTTGCGCTCAGGAGGATTGTGGATGGCGGGTTGCCTGTCCACCACAGTGAGGGGCCATTCTTGTTGTTTGTATGCCTGAAAAGAGGTTTTCCTCTGCCTGTGTGCTTGTCCACCATTGTGAGACTTTATTAAATGGGATGGCCCCAACACTTTCCAGCTCCGCAGTTTCTCTACTGTCTGCCTGCATCCAATGTGGACCTGCCTGGTCTTGGCCACCGGCATCACATTCACTACGGGCTTTTTAAAAAAATTTTTATTAATTTTAATTTATTGTGATTACATGGATTCAAGTGTCCCACTGAATATAAATAACTCCCTCATCCTACCCCTGTGTCCCTTTTTATACTTGCTTTACCCCTTCCCCCCTAACCCCCTCCCTCCTTCTCTCTAGGATTTGCTGTCCTGTTATCTATATCTCTGTGTTATGTATATATAGTTTCACTAATCCCTTTACCTTCTCTGATCCCATCTCCTCATCCCCCTTCCCTCTGACTGCTACCCCTGTGGTTCCTGTGTGACCCCGTCTCTGCCTCAATTTTGTTCCTCAGTTCACTTTGTTCATTAGATTCCATATATAAGTGAGATTGTTGGGCAATGTAAAGCCAGTAGTCGCGGCCACTATCACAGCAGCCTGACCCATGCAGGTTCACATTAGATTCAAACAGTCGATAATGAAATACTGGAGCCAAGAACTGGTGAACCATCAGCTTTAATTCTAGCTTGCACCCAGCGCGCAAGCAAAAACACACACTGGGCTCCAAAACCCACACATTCAGTGCTCACAAAGGTACTGACTTATCCGAGTTTCCTAGAATCAAAAGTTTCTAGCTCACCAGACTTATTCACCTCTGTTCCCCATCTCCTCCTGCACAAACTCTGCTCAAACTGCCTTCTTCCTCAGCATTCTGCCATCTTGGCTGCTTCTCCTGGCCTCCATGTGGCCTTCATCTGCTCTCCTCTCTATACTAATCCCAGGAACCGAGAGAGAGATCAAGCTACTGGTTTCTCCCACTTTATACCATAGAATCAAAACCTTTAATCCAATTATACAAACAAGGAAGTCTCTGTATAATGGGATTCCTCAGGAGAGTGCACCACCCTACATCATCCAATCAGTCAAGGGTGTGGAGAAGAGCTTACTCTTAAAACTAAGCCTTAGGCTACAACGACCCGGCCTGCCCACAGCCTGTCCCAGAACACACATTAATATCAATGAACTTCCATGTGGGCAGCACCATCTTTAACAAAGTGAGCATAATATATTTTATCTGCCTGCCCACATGGAAGCCCATCACTCAGGTGATATTATTTGCCTTTATGCTTGGGATGGGCGTAATTATATTATTGGGTGTGGGGAACAGGTTGTAAGCAGGCTGGGTCTTTATAGCCTAAAGTTTAGTTTTAAGAGTAAACTTTTCCCCACAACCTTGACAGACTGGATGATGTAGAGTGGTGCATTCTCATGAGGAATCCTCCCAGTATGTCTCAGATAAATGACTTTGTATCAGAGACTTCCTTGTTTGTAGATTGGATTAAAAGTTTTGAATCTATGCTATAAAGTGGGGCAGACCTGGAGCTTGCTCTCTTGGTTCCTGAGATTAGTATTAGAAAAGAGAGCAGATTAAAGCCATGTGGAGGCCAGGAGAAGCAGCCAAGATGGTGAAGTGCTGAGGGAGAAGCCAGTTTGTATAGAGTTTGTGAAGAGACAAGGAGATGGGAAACAGAGGTGAATAAGTCTGGTGAGCTAAAAGCCTTTGATTCTAGGAGACTCGGATAAGTCAGTACCTTTGTGAGCACTGAATGTGTGGGTTTTGGAGCCCAGTGTGTGTTTTTGCTTGCCCGCCGGGTGCAAGCTAGAATTAAAGCTGATGGCTCACTAGTTCTTGGCTCCGGTGTTTCATTACCAACTGTTTGAATCAAATGCGAACCTGCATTGGCCAGGTGGCTGTGATGGTGGCTTTGACTACTGGCTTTACAGAGATCATATGATATTTTTCTTTCTCTGCCTGGCTTACTTCACTTGCATAATAATCTCCAGGTCCATTCATGCTGTTGCCAAAGGTAAGATTTTCTTCTTCTTCACGGCCGCGTAGTATTTCATTGTGTATATGTACCACTGCTTTTTAATCAACTTGTCCACTGATGGACACTTAGGCTATTTTCAGATCTTGGCTATTTTAAACAACACTGCAATAAACATGGAGGTACAGATCTTCTTTTGAATCAGTGATTTGGCATTTGTAGGATATATTCCTAAAAGTGGGATTGCTGGGTCTAAAGGCAGTTCAATTTTTAATATTTTGAGGAAACCCCATACAGCTTTCTACAGTGGTTGTACAAATCTGCATTCCCACCAGCAGTGCAGGAGGGTTCCCTTTTCTCCACACCCTCGCCAGGACTTATTTATTGTTTTCTTAATGAGCGCCATTCTGACTGGTGTGAGGTGATATCTCATTGTGGTTTTAATTTGCATTTCTCTGATGATTAATGATGTTGAACATTTTTTATATGCCTATTGGCCATCTGTATGTCCTCTGTGGAGAAGTGTCTTTTCAGTTCTTTTGCCCATTTTTAAATTGAATTGTTTACCTTCCTGGTGTTGAGTTTTAGAAGTTCTTTATAAATTTTGGTTATTAACTCCTTATCAGATGTATTGTCGAATATGTTCTCCCATTGTGTAGTTTGTCCTTTTATTCTGTTCTTATTGTCTTTAGCTGTGCAAAAACTTTTTAGTTTCATAGAGTTCCATTTGTTCATCCTTTCCTTTATTTCACTTTCCCTTGGAGATAAATCAGTGAAAATATTGCTACAAGAGATATTGGAGAGTTTACTACCTATGTTTTCTTCCAAGATGTTTATGGTTTCACGACTTACATTTAAGTCTTTTATCCATTTTGAGTTTATTTTTGTGAATGGTGTAAGTTGGTGTTCTAGTTTCATTTTTTGCATGTACCTGTCCAATTTTCCCAACACCATTTGTTAAAGAGACTGTCTTTACTCCACTGTATGCTCTTACCTCCTTTGTCAAATATCAATTGTCCATAACGGTGTGGGTTTATTTCTGGGTTCTCTGTTCTGATCCATTGATCTATATGCCTGTTCTTATGCCAGTACAAAGATGTTGTGAGTACAATGACCTTGTAGTATAACTTTATATCAGGAAGTGCAATACCTCTCCATTTATTCTTCATTTTCAAGATTGCTGAGGCTATTCGTGTTCTTTTTTGTTTCCATATAAATTTCTGGAATATGTGTTCTATATCTTTGAGGTATGCCATTGGTATTTTAATAGAACTTGCATTGAATTTATAAATTGTTTTGGGTAATATAGACATTTTAATTTTGTTTATTCTTCCTATCCATGAACACAGTATATGCTTCCACTTGATTGTATCTTCCTTGATTCTTTTATCAATGTTTTATAATTTTCCGAGTTAAAGTCTTTTACCTCCTTGGTTAAATTAACTCCTAGGTACTTCATTTTATTTTTATTTTTTGCAGTAGTGAGGGGGATTGTTTTCTTAATTTCTCTTTCAGACAGTTTAATGTTGGTGTATAAAAATGCCACTGATTTCTGAATATTAATTTTTATATCTTGCTGAATTCATTTATCAGGTCTAGTAGTTTTTTGACTGAGACTTTAGGGTTTTCTATGTACAGTATCATGTCATCAGCAAATAGTGATAAGTTTCACTTCTTCTTTTCCAATTTGGATGCCTTTTATTTCTTCTTCTTGTCTGATTTCTGTGGCTAGGACTTCCAGAACTATGTTGAATAAGAGTGGTGAAAGGGGGCACCCCTGACTTGTTCTTGATCTTAAGGAGATTACTTTTAATATTTGCCGATTGAGTACGATATTGTCTGTGAGTCTTTTATAGATGACCTTTATTATGTTTAGTTATGTTACCTATATTCCCACTTTGTTGAGAGTTTTGATTATAAATGGGTGCTGGATTTTATCAAATGCTTTTTCTGCATCTGTTGATATTATTATGTGATTTTTCTCCTTCCTGATGAATCACATTGATTGATTTGCAAATATTGTACCAGCCTTGTTTCCCCAAAATAAATATCACTTGATCATGATGTATGATTTTTTTCATGTATTGCTGGATCCAGTTTGCTAATATTTTGTTGAGAAATTTAGCATCTATGTTCATCAGGGATATTGGCCTATGGGTTTGTTTCTTTGGAGTGTCTTTACCTGGTTTTGGAATGAGGATAATGCTTGCCTCATAAAAGGAGCTTGGAAGTTTTCACTCTTCTTGAATTTTTTGAAATAGCTTGAGAAGAATAGGTATTAGTTCTTTTTGAATATTTGGTAAAATTTGCCTGTGAAGCCATCTGCTCCAGGATTTTTGTTTGCTGGGAGTTTTTTGATAACTGTTCCAATCTCATTTGTTTAAATCAGTCTGTTTAAGTTTTCTGATTCTTCCAGATTGAGTTTTGGAAGATTATATGTTTCTTGGAATTTATCCATTTCACCTTGGTTGTCCAATTTTTTGGCATACAGATCTTCATAGTATTTTCTTACAATCCTTTGTATTTCTGTGGTGTCAGTTGTTATGTCTCCACTTTCAATTCTAATTTTATTTTTTTAAGTCTTCTCTCTTTTTTCCTTAATGAATCTGGTTAAAGGTTCATAAATCTTGTTTACGTTTTAAAGAACCAGTTGATGGTTTCATTGATCTTCTGTATTTTGTATTTCAGCCTCTATGTCATTTATTTACACTCTGATTTTTATTATTTCCTTCGTTCTACTTCTTCTGGGCTTTATTTGTTGTTCTTTTTATAGTTCTTATAGATGCAGGGTTAAATTGTTCATTTGAGCTTTTTCTTGCTTCTTGAGGAATATCTGTAATGCTATGAACTTCCCTTTCAAGACTGCTTTTGCTGTGTTCCATAAATTTTGAGTTGTTGTATATTTATTTTTATTTGTTTCAAGGAAGTTTTTGATTTCTTCCTTGATCTCATTGTTAACCCATTTGTTATTTAATAACATGCTATTTAGCCTCTAAGCGTTTGAATGTTTTTCAGTTTTTCTATTATAGTTGATTTCTAGTTTCATGGCATTGTGATCTGAGAAGATGCTTGATATGATTTCAATCTTCTTAAATTTATTGAGACTTGTTTTTGTGTCCTAACATGTGGTCTATCCTAGAGAATGTAACATGAGCACTTGAAAAGAATGTATATTCTTCTACTTTGGGGTGAAAGGTTCTGAAGATATCTATTAAATCCAGTTGATCTAGTGTGTCATTTAAGGCCATTGTTTCTTTGTTAATTTTCTTTCTTGAGTATCTATCCATTGATGTTTGTGGGGGAATTAAAATCCCTACTATTATAGTATTGCCAATGATCTTGCCCTTTATATCTATCAAAATCTGCTTTATATATTTAAGTGTTCCCATATTAAGTGCATAGATATTTATAATGGTTATATTCCTTGTTGGATTGATCCCTTTATCATTATGTGGTAACCTTTCCTTTTTTTTAATTTTTTTTATTTTTTCGAGTTTAGAAGTGGGTAGGCAGTCAGACAGACTCCCACATGTGCCCAGTCAGAATCCACCTGGCATGCCCACGAGGGGGCGATGTTCTGCCCACCTGGGACGTTGCTCCGTTGGGGATGGAGCCATTCTAGGGCCTCAAGTGTAGGTCATAGAGCTGTCCTCAGCACCTGGATCAACTCTGCTCCAATGGAGCCTTGGCTGCAGGAGTGAAAGAGAGAGATAGAGAGCAAGGAGAGAGGGAAGGAAGGAGAAGCAGATGGGTCCTTCTTCTGTCTGCTCTGACCGGGAATTAAACCCGGGACTTCCACAGTCCGGGCTGATGCTCTACTGCTGAGCCAACTGTCCAGGGCCTATCTGGTGACCTTCTTTATCCTTTATTATAGCCTTTGTTTTAAAGGTTATTATTCAGATATAAGTGTAGCTACCACAGATTTTTTTTTTCATTTCCATTTGCATGAACTATTTTTTTTCATCCCTTCACTTTCAGTCTATGTGTGTCTCTTATTCTGAGGTGGGCCTCTTGTAGACAGCTATATAAAGGTCCTGTTTTCTTATCCATGCAGCTACCTTATGTTTTTTGATTTAAGCATTTAATCCATGTACATTTAAGGTTATTACTGATATGTAATTGTTTATTGCCATTTTATTCTTTAAATTGACAATCCTCTTTATCTCAATTGTTTTTTCTTTTGCTCTTTTACAGCAGACTTCTTTTTTATTTTATTTTTTTACAGGGACAGAGAGAGAGAGGAAGAGATAGGGACAGACAGACAGGAATGGAAAGAGGTGAGAAGCATCAATCATTAGTTTCCCATTGTAGTTATGACACCTTAGTTGTTCATTGATTGCTTTCTCACAGGTACCTTGACCGTGGGCCTTCAGTAGACTGAGCAACCCCTTGCTGGAGCCAGCGACCTTGGGTCCAAGCTGGCAAGCCCTTGCTCAAGCCTGATGGGCCCATGCTCAAGCTGGCAACCTTGGGGTCTCGAACCCGGGTCTTCCACATCCCAGTCTGACACTCCATCCACTGTGCCACCACCTGGTCAGGCACAGCAGGCTTCTAAACATTTCTTTCAGTACTGATTTGGTTGCAATAAATTCCTTGAATTTTTTTTTTTTTTTTTTGGTCTGGGAAGATTTTTATTTCTCCTTCAATTTTAAATGATAGCCTTGCTAGATAAAGAAGTCTTGGTTGTAGGTTCTTGCGTTGCATCACCTTGAATATATCCTGCCAATTCCTTCTGGCTATCAAGTGTTTCTTTTGAGAAGTCAGATATCATCTTATGGGGGCTCCTCTGTAGGTAATTAACTGATTTTCTCTTGTAGCTTTTAGTATTCTTTCCTTGTCTTTTAAATTTGGCACTTTAATTATGAGATGTCTTGGTGTAGACCTCCTTGGGTTCCTCTTTAATTGGATTCTCTATGCTTCTTGAACTTGTATGACATTTCCCTTCATCAATTTAGGAAAGTTTTCAGCTATGAGTTTTTGAAACAAGTTTTCTATCCCTTGTTCGTTCTCTTTTCCTTCAGGAACCCCTATAATGTAGATGTTGTTTCTCTTTATGTTGTCACAGAGCTCTTTTAGATTTTCCCCAGACTTTTTGAGCCTGTTTTCTTTTTGCTGCTCTGCTTCTATTCTTTCATTTATCTTGTCCTCTAAATTGTTGACTTTATCCTCTGCTTCATCCAGACTGCTGTTGAATCCTTCTAGAGCAGTCTTCATTTCTGATATTGTATTTTTCATTTATGTCTGTTTCCTTTTTATAATATTAATGTCCTTTTCAATGCTTTCTATCTCTTTATTTAGGTGCTCATTATGTCCATCCAGTGTTGCTCTAAGATCCTTGAGCACCCTAAAAATCATTGTTTTAAATTCTGCATCTGGTAGTTTGGTTACTTCCATCTCATTCAGTTCTTTTTCTAGGGATTTGTCTTGTTAATTCATTTGGGTCACATTTTTCTGTCTGCCCATTTTGTCTGTATTTTAGGTAGTGCTGTCTGACTTTGAAATTTTTATGTGGTCTTTATGAAGAAGATGGGCTCAGTGGTACTTGTTTTTAGTGTTCTAGGCCACTTGTTTTCTTTGTTCTAGGAATGCTTCTTGAGGGTACTATTTTTTCTTTTGTTTTTAGTGAGTATTAGATGCAGTTGGTCCTTTCATGTGTATGGTTATTCCTTCAGGCTGGCTAGCTCTAAGGGTCAACCTTGGTCATATGTAATACACACTGTGCAATGTCGCTCATGATGTACTTACTAATTCTCCACAGTGTCTGGTGCCTGCTAGATTTCACCTTTGGGTGTGTTGCTTGTGTAGGTAGTTGAGTCTAGGGTTGGTGCTTTCTGACATGCACTACTAGTAGTGTTGGCTCTAGTTTTTCTTGGGTTGTAGTCAGCTGTTGTTTGTATCCCCTTGTGGGCTACCAGACTGCAGCTACTGTAGTTTTCACCATTTGTGTCTGAGTTTTCTGTGCCTGGGTACTGTGGGAGGGACCAACCTTTGTTAAGGATCAGCTTCCTCCTGCTTAGAGATGACAACAGCTCTGTAAAATCCCCAAGCTCTGTAAGATTTGTCTCCATTTTTCAGCTGCTCCTCTTCCTCTTGAAGCTGCCTGGTCTTTCCACATAATATTCTGTAGAGTAAGACTGTAGTGTGGGCTCAGATTGGCCTCACCCAACCAAACCCTCTACAAGTTGCATGCTTGGTGGGTTAGGGCCGCTGAAGTTGTGAATACAATGTTTCTGGGACCCCATATTTCAGAGGTCTCTTGGTCAGGAGCTCAGTACAGAGAATGTGGCCCCTACTCTAGAGCTTGATCCCTTAGCCACCGCTGGATACTCAAATTTTATTTCTCCCTAACAAGGTGAGCAGCAGGTTTAGACTGAATGTGGCCAATAGTCACATTCAGTTCTTTCTGTTGGTGAGACCTTAGTCTCAGGGAGAAAGACTGAGGAAGTCTTCTCCTAGGGCTGACTGTGCTCCTCCCAAAGGAGGCTAAGCCCTTTGACCAGGTCCAGCAAGAGATTCATAGGGACTCACATGTTAAATGCCCATGTTCCAAACCTCTCTCCATCCCCCTTGTGGAATCTAGCCCAGCAGTACAGAATATCCAGCACCCAGGCTGTCTGACTGTGAAGTTCCACCCTATCCAGTGTACATGAGCCGCTGTGCTGGTGCTGATCACAGAGAATAGAACTCATCTCAGCTGGGCCAGTTGTGAGGAACCCTTCCTTAGGATACCACTCTAGTAAGGGTATTAGGACCTGAACTGATGCTTTTTGCAGCTGGTTCCTGGAGCCCTGGGCCTCCCTGAAAGGAACCTGGTGCAGACCAGTGGGAGACACTGCCCGTGACTGGCCCTCATCTACCTTCTTGGAGCTACAAGAAATTTAGAGTTTGTGACTGCTTCTTCTGGGCGCAGGTATACATGGAAATAACAAGTTGTACTCCTAGGCTGGCTTTTACCCACACTGTGCCTGGGGGGAGGTGTATTCAAATGGCAAAGTTTCCCTGAGTTTTGTCTCCTTTAACCTCTTTCTGCTGGCTCCTTGTTGAACTCAGCCACTAAAAACACCTGTGCTAGAGGAACCACAATACTTTCTTTAATAATGGTTGTACTAATTTACATTGCCACCACATCCACTGCATCGGATCATTTACAACAACATGGATGGACCTTGACAACATTATACTGAGTGAAATAAGTAAATAAAAAAAAAACTAAGAACTATATGATTTCATACATAGGTGGGACATAAAAATGAAACTCAGGGACATGGACAAGAGTGTGCTGGTTACGGGGGGGGGGTAGGGAAGGGGCACAAAGAAAACCAGATAGAAAGTGATGGAAGACAATTTGACTCTGGGTGATGGGTATGCAACATAATCAAATGTCAAAATAACCTGGAGATGTTTTTTCTGAACCTATGTACCCTGATTGATCAATGTCACCTCATTAAAATTAATAATAAAAAACAAAAACCTCTGCTAGAATCTAGATCCTTCGGCAATTCAAAGGTCAAGAAGGGTGGTGGGTGTGGATCCACTCCTCAACCCCAGGTGTCAGTCTGTCCAGACTTTATATATATATTATTATTGATTCTAATGGGGTGACACCAATAAATCAGGGTACATATGTACAATGAAAACATCTCCAGGTTATCTTATCATTCAATTGTGTTGCATACCCATCACCAAAAGTCAAATTGTCCTCTGTCACCTTCAATCTGGTTTTCCCTGTGTCCCTCCCCTCCTCCCTATCCCATTCTTCCATCCCTCCCCCCATCCCAAAACCACCACTCTCTTGTCCATGTCTCATATTCTCACTTTCATGTCCCACCTATGTATGAAATCATGCTGTTCTCAGTTTTTCTTTTTTTCTGATTTACTTATTTCACTCCGTATAATGTTATCAAGGTACATCCATTTTGTTATAAATGATGCAATGTCATCGTTTCTTATGGCTGAGTAGTATTCCATAGTATATATATACCAAAGCTTTTTAATCCACTCGTCTTCTGACGGACACTTGGGCTTTTTCCAGCTCTTCGCTATTGTGAACAATGCTGCCACAAACATGGGGGCGCATTTCTTCTTTTCGAACAGTGTTATGGTGTTCTTAGGGTATATTCCTAAAAGTGGGATAGCTGGGTCAAAAGGCAGTTCGACTTTTAATTTTTTGAGGAATCTCCACACTGTTTTCCACAGTGACTGCACCAGTCTGCATTCCCACCAGCAGTGCAGAAGGGTTCCCTTTTCTCCACATCCTCGCCAGCACTTGTTCTGTGTTGTTTTGCTGATGAGCGCCATTCTGACTGGTGTGAGGTGATATCTCATTGTGGTTTTAATTTGCATTTCTCTAATAATTAGTGATGTTGAGCATTTTTTCATATGTCTTTTGGCCATCTGTATGTCTTCTTTGGTAAAATTTCTATTCATTTCTTTTGCCCATTTTTTGATTGGATTGTTTGTCTTCCTGGTGTTGAGTTTTATAAGTTCTTTATAAATTTTGGTTATTAACCCCTTATCAGACGTGCTGTCAAATATGTTCTCCCATTGTGTAGTTTGTCTTTTTATTCTGTTCTTATTGTCTTTAGCTGTGCAAAAGCTTTTTAGTTTGATGTAGTCCCATTTGTTTATCTTGCCTTTTATTTCATTTGCTCGTGGAGATAAGTCGGCAAATAAATTGCTGCTACAGATGTCGGAGAGCTTGCTGCCTATGTTTTCTTCTACGATGCTTATAGTTTCACGGCTTATGTTTAAGTCCTTTATCCATTTTGAATTTGTTTTTGTGCATGGAGTAAGTTGATGGTCTTGTTTCATTTTTTTGCAGGTAGATGTCCAATTTTCCCAGCACCATTTGTTATAGAGGCTGTCTTTACTCCATTGTATGTTCTTTCCTCCTTTGTCAAATATCAGTTGTCCATAAAGCTGTGGGTTTATTTCTGGGTTCTCTGTTCTGTTCCATTGATCACTGTGCCTGTTCTTATGCCAGTACCAGGCAGTCTTGAGTATAATGGCCTTGTAGTAAACCTTGATATCCGGAAGAGTGATGCCTCCTGCTTTATTTTTTCTTTTTAAGATTGCTGAGGCTATTCGTGTTCTTTTTTGGTTCCATATAAATTTTTGGAGTATGTTTTCTATATCTTTGAAGTATGTCATTGGTATTTTAATTGGTATTGCATTGAATTTATAAATTGCTTTGGGTAATATAGACATTTTAATGATGTTTATTCTTCCTAGCCATGAGCACGGTATATGCTTCCACTTGTTTGTATCTTCCTTGATTTCTTTTATCAATGTTTTATAATTTTCCTAGTACAAGTCCTTAACCTCCTTGGTTAAATTTACTCCTAGGTATTTTATTTTTTTGGCTGCAATAGTGAAGGGGATTGATTCCTTAATTTCTTTTGCTGATATTTCATTGTTGGTGTATAGATATGCCTCTGATTTCTGAGTATTAATTTTATATCCTGCCACCTTGCTGAATTCATTTATAAGGTCCAGTAATTTTTTGACTGAGACTTTAGGATTTTCAATATACAATATCATATCATCTGCAAATAGTGACAGTTTTACTTCTTCTTTTCCAATTTGGATGCCTTTTATTTCTTCTTCTTGTCTGATTGCTGTAGCTAGGACTTCCAGAACTATGTTGAATAAGAGTGGTGAAAGTGAGCAACCCTGCCTGGTTCCTGATCTTAAGGGGATTGCTTTTAATCTTTGTCCATTTAGTATGATGTTTGCTGTCGGTTTATCGTAGATGGCCTTTATCATGTTAAGGAATGATCCCTGTATTCCCACTTTACTGAGAGTTTTGAGCATGAATGGGTGCTGGATTTTATCAAATGCCTTTTCTGCATCTATTGAAATTATCATGTGATTTTTGTCCTTCCTTTTGTTTATGTGATGAATCACATTGATTGATTTGCGAATATTGAACCAGCCTTGCCTCTCCAGAATAAATCCCACTTGATCGTGGTGTATGATTTTTTTCATATATTGCTGGATCCGGTTGGCTAATATTTTGTTGAGAATTTTAGCGTCTAAATTCATCAGGGATATAGTCCTATAATTTTCTTTCTTTGTGTTGTCTTTGCCCGGTTTTGGGATCAGAATTATGCTCGCCTCATAAAAGAAGTTTGGAAGTCTTCCTTCCTCTTGAATTTTTTGAAATAGCTTGAGAAGGATAGGAGTTAGTTCTTCTTTGAATTTTTGATAGAATTCACTTGTGAAGCCATCAGGCCCAGGACTTTTCTTTTTTGGGAGTTTTTTGATAACTGTTTTGATCTCATTTGTTGTAATTGGTCTGTTTAGGTGTTCTGATTCTTCCAGATTGATTTTTGGAAGTTTATATGATTCAAGAAATTTGTCCATTTCACCAAGATTGTCTAATTTTTTGGCATATAGTTCTTCATAGTATTTTCTTACAATCCTTTGTATTTCTGTTGTGTCCATTGTTATTTCTCCACTGTCCTTTCCAATTTTATTTATTTGAGTCCTCTCTCTTTTTTTCTTGGTGAGTCCAGTTAAAGGTTCATCAATCTTGTTTACCTTTTCAAAGAACCAGCTTCTGGTTTCATTGATCCTCTGTATTGTTTCCTTAGCCTCTATGTCATTTATTTCTGCTCTGACCTTTATTATTTCCTTTCTTCTACTTGATTTGGGTTTTATTTGTTGTTTTTTTTCTAGTTCTTTTAAATGCAGGGTCAGGTTGCTTATTTGAGCTTTTTCTACCTTCTTATGATATGCCTGTAGTGCAATAAACTTCCCTCTCAGAACTGCTTTTGCTGTGTCCCATAAATTTTGAGTTGATGTATGCTCATTATCATTTGTTTCTAGACACTTTTTTTATTTCTTCTTTGATCTCATTGTTAATCCATTCATTATTTAATAACATGCTATTTAGTTTCCAAGTGTTTGAGTATTTTTCAGTTTTTCTTTTGTAGTTAATTTCTAGTTTCATGGCATTGTGATCAGAGAAAATCCTTGATATGATTTCAATCTTCTTAAATTTATTGAGACCATTTTTGTGTCCTACCATGTGGTCTATCCTAGAAAACGTACCATGAGCACTTGAGAAGAATGTATATTCTACTGCTTTAGGGTGAAAAGTTCTGAAGATATCTTTAAATCAAGTTGATCTAGTGTATCCTTTAAGTCTGCTGTTTCTTTATTAATTTTCTTTCTTGAGGATCTATCCAGTGTTGTTAGTGAGGTATTGAAATCCCCTACTATGATAGTATTGCTGTTAATCTCGCCCTTTATATCCATCAAAGTCTGCTTTATGTATGTCGGGGCTCCTATATTTGGTGCATAAATATTTACAATAGTTATATCTTCCTGTTGAATTGTTCCCTTTATCATTATGTAGTGTCCTTCTTTATCTCTTACTACAGCCTTTGTTTTAAAGTCCATTTTGTCTGATATAAGTATTGCTACCCCTGCTTTTTTTTCATTTCCATTTGCATGAAATATTTTTTTCCATCCTTTTACCTTCAGTGTATGAGCATCTTTTGTTTTAAGGTGTGTCTCTTATAGACAGCATATATATGGGTCCTGTTTCTTTATCCATGCAGCTACCCTATGTCTTTTGATTGGATCATTTAATCCATTTACATTTAAGGTTATTATTGATATGTAGTTGTTTATTGCCATTTTATTCTTTAAAGCTGTATTCTTCTTTTGCTCTATTCATTCCTCTCTTTAAACTGTTCACAAGAGGCCCCTTAGTATCTCTTGCAGAGTTGGTTTGTTTTTTATGAATTCCTTGAGGCTTTCTTTTTCTGGGAAGCTCTTTATTTCTCCTTCAATTTTAAACATTACCCTTGCTGGATAAAGTAGTCTTGGTTGTAGGTTCTTGTTCTGCATTACTTTGATTATATCTTGCCATTCCCTTCTGGCCTCAAGTGTTTCTGTTGAGAAGTCCGATGTCAACCTTATGGGGGCTCCTTTGTAGGTGATAGCCTTTTTGTCTCTAGCAGCTTTTAAAATTTTTTCTTTATCCATTAGCTTTGGTATTTTAACTATGATGTGTCTTGGTGTAGATCTTTTTGGGTTTCTCTTTAATGGAGTTCTGTGTGCTTCTTGAATGTGTGGAGTGTTTCCCAGCCTTAATTTAGGAAAGTTTTCTGCTATGATTTGATTGAACAAAGTTTCCATTTCCTGTCCTCTCTCCTCTTCTTCAGGTACCCCTATGATGCAAATGTTGTTTCTCTTCATGTTGTCACAAAGCTCCCTTAGAGTTTCCTCACATTTTTTAAGTCTCTTTTCCTTTTTCTTCTCTGCTTCTGTGCCTTTGTTTATTGTGTCCTCTAACTCGCTTATTCGATCCTCAGCGTCATCCATCCTGCTTTTAATTCCTTCCATTGTGGTCTTCAGTTCTGATACTGTATTTGTCATTTCTGTCTGATTCTTTTTTATTATTTCAATTTCATTTTTTATACTTGTTATCTCTTTATTTAGGTGTTCATAATGACTATCCATTGTTGCTCTAATTTCTTTGAACATCCTAACTATCATTATTCTAAATTCTGCTTCTGGTAATTTGGTTATATCTGGTTCATCCAGGTCCTTCTCTGTGGATTTCTCTTGATTCATTTGGTTTGCATTCCTCTGCCTGCCCATTTTTTCTGTGTATAAGCAAGTTGTGGCCACTGGAGTCCAGTAGGTGTTGCCTTTGTGTTTTCTAGGTGTGGTCTGTTGCAGGCCTCCCACCCCCTCTGCCTGTGCCTAGGGTGGTTGGGTATGAGCGTTGCCAGAGCCGGCCCACTGTGGCTTTTGCTGTGATTTCTGCCTCTCCTCCGTGGGAGGGGCTGTCACTGAAGCCACAAGACTTAGTACCAAGGGTAGAGGTGAGCACCTTTGCTCAGCTGCGGACCCAGCCTATTTCCGGACTTCCGCCCAGAACCAGCAGTCAGAACCTGCTCGCTACAGTTCCGCGGGTTAGGCGGGGCTTTTGACGTGCTCTCAGCTGTAAGCTTTTGCCCGTCCAGAGATTTAGCCCCGCCCTCGAGGCCAGGGCCCTTCTGCGCAGGGTCGGAAACCAAGGTTTTTTGGGGCGGGCCTGTTTGCTGGCTTCCGCTCAGCTGCATACTTCCACTCGTCCGGGACTCTACCCCGCCCCCGCGTTCGGAGCCCGCTCGTGCACGTATGAATGCAATCCTTGGTTTCTCCGGCCGGGCGGGGATAGTAGCGTGAACTCAGCTGTGAAGTTCCACTGTCTCGGGGTCTACCCCGTTCCTGCGCTCGGAGCCCGCTCGCGCACGTTTACTGTCCAACCGCGGTTTCTCTGGCCTGGGGGGTGGGGGGCTGGTAGCGTCAGCTCAGCCGCGAGCCCCTGCCCGTCCCTGGTCCTAGCCCGGTCCCTGCGGTCAGGGCCGGCTTGCACAGGGCCTGCCTGTTCCTGGCCTCCCGCTTTGTCTCCGTAATTGGGATTAAGGCGGGCCCGCAGCTTCCAGACCACTTTCGCGCGTCCCCTCTGACCCTCTGGGCTAGACCGATCTCCCATCGGCTTGGCCTCTGCCCACACCGACAGAACCGCGTTTCAGTGTCCTGCCGCCCACCATGCCCTTAAGCAGCCCTCAGCAGAGTAGGATGGGACCTAATACTCCACACTGTAGGCCTGGGAGCTCCCTCACTTGTTTCACAGCTCAAAACTGTCCAAACGCCTCTTCTAGGCTCTAGGACTGCAGGCTGGGGCTTGGTTCCTGGGACCCAGGTCCCTCCCTCTCCGCCAAACTTTCCTCCCACCCCGCGGGTCTCTGCGGGCTGCCGTTTGCTCTGGGGAGCTGGGCAGCCCTCTTCGCGTTTTCGCTATTCCTACCAGTCTCAATGTGGCTTCTTCTGTGTTCCTTGGTTGAAGAGTTCACTTAGTTTAGTTCATAGTTGGTTTATCCAGATGATGGTTCTTTAAATTGAGTTATAATCCACTTTGGTTCTGGGAGTTGGAAGTTGGTACGTCCGCCTACTCCGTCCCCATCTTGCTTCCCTTATCTTTACCTTTGTTTATGGAGTATCTTTTGGTTATACTATGACTTTATTTTTAATGTAGTAAAATTATCAGTCTTTTTCTTTATATTCTTGTCTTTGATGACATGCAATGTTAGTATTTTCATTTAGTTTATAAAATTGAAGATGAATTGTTCATTTTGTCAACAATAAAATGTCACCATATTTCCCCAGGTATAAGATGCTCCCATGTATAAGACACACCTTAATTGGGGGGCCTTTTGTCAGACGTTTTCTCCAAGATCCAGCTGCTTCTTTTTTAATCACCTAAGAAGCAACACTGATCTGTCCAGACTTTTCTTACAGACCTCAGTAGGGTGTAGCCCCAGGTGGCCTCTGAGTTGCAGAAATGTGTTCTGCCCACTCTCCAGACAGTTTCAACTCTGTCTCCTGTGAAGTGGAAGCACCAGTCATAGACTCGGCAGAGTATAGAGAGGAGCTTCAGTCTCAACACCAGAAAACTGAGTCACTGACATGCCCCCTGCTTCCTGGCCTCTCCAAACAATCTGTCTCTATGATTGGGGTAGGACATACTCTCAGGGGTGAAGCAGCTGCTTTTCCTCAGGCTGATGCCACTCAGAGGGAATTGTTCCACCTAAGAAAGATGGCGACTGCAGTACTGGAAAATGACTCAGCACAGGGGTTCTGGTGGCTGTCCTTTACTGTCTCTCCCTGGACCTCCAACTTTTTTTTTTCTTTTTTTTTGTTATTTTTTTATTTTATTTTTTTTCTTTTTTTTCTAGGACCTCCAACTTTATAGTCTCCTCACACAACTCCAGTCCTCTCAGCTCTCCCCCTCCAAAGCCCTGGGTAAGTGGCTGTGAACAAGATTTTTTTGCACTGGCCCTTTAAGACAGAACCTGTGTCTCTGAGAGCTCTGTCTCTTTCTCACAGACAGAAACAAAGCTCTTTTCACAGATAAATGCTGTCTGGGCACATTTTCTAGGCTCTGGGGCTCTAGGCTGGGGCTAAGCACCCACACCTCTCAGGGCGAATCTCTCCTCAGAGAGAGTTTCTCCAGACCCCTCAACCATTGCTCACTCCTGGGAGCAGGGCATCCCCTTCCCCATCTCTATCCTTCCTATCAGTCTTGATGTGGCTTCTTCGGTGATCTTTGGTTATAGACTCCTCTTAGTTTAGTCCAAAGTTGATTTTTCAAGATGATTGTTCTTAATTAAGTTGTAATCCAATTTGGTCCTGGGAGGTGTTAGTTGGAATGTCCACCTACTCCATCGCCATCTTTGTTTCTCCCACTCAGGGCTTTTCAACTAAAGTTTCTTAATCCAAGTTATAAAAGGTTCAAGGTTAGATGGGTGATTTCCTACATTTTTCCGACCTGTCTTCTGGCCAATTATCTTCCTGTGATAGAACAAGTGTCTGCGTATCAGAGATACAGCATCCCATGAGACTGCTCCCACCTAAGGGCTAGCTACCTTGTGAGTATTAATCAGGAGTAAACTAGCTCTTACTTTATACAATTGGTAAGTTAATATGTAAAATTGATTTGGATTGCAAATATAACAATGTTTAAGAAGGGCTGATTTCAGGCTTGCTGGGGAAGCAGGCAGGTTGGGCACTTGGAATCAGTGCAACAACTCAAAGGCAAGCAAAGAAGAAGAAGTCACCATGTTCAGCTAAGTGTTTTGTTTCCTTCTTACTCCTGTTTTTTGTCATCTGCCAACCAGCCCTTCATGGCTTTGCCTGCCTTAGAGCCTATATCTGAGGCTTCTCCCTGCACTTTTATACTGCTGTTTCATCCTAAAATAGGAATAAAAACCCGGTTGGTGGCAGAATTATAGGTTTGACTCTGAGGGTGAAACAAGCTTAGGGGGCAAACAGAGTTGGCACTGGCTTGTGACAATGAGAAGAAATTCACTTTGGGAGGCTTGGGGCTTGCTACTAGGTGATGGAGGTGTTGGGAACCACCGAGACTAGTGAATGGTGTTCAAGTATTCTTGGGGACAATAACTAACTCCCTGGGGCCCTGTTATGGGGAAATCTATAGCCAAAGGAAGTCAGAGACCAGGAAATATGAGACTTTTAGGCTGGACATCAGCACAGGCCAATTAGGAAAAAGGTGCAAAAGTCTGAGCAGAGGCACAGTCCTGCGAGTATTGGTCAGAGCAAATTAGGATCCAGTTCTGTGGCATCTGGGCAGGTTATATAGTAGGATTTGGGCAGAGATGGCTGATTTCAGGACCTGTTCATTGAAGCTGGGCCAGAAAGTGAGGGTTTATTTCTAGAAACAAGGTCCTGAGCTTGTTCCTTCCTCACTGGATCTGCAGCTGAAAGGTCTTCACCAACTCCTCAATCTTCTGTTGGACTGACCATTCCGGACTCTAACTCCAGTTAAGCTCACCACAGAACCAAGAGTAATAGACCAAGGCCCTTCCCTTGACAATTCAGATAAATCCAACTGCTCCATATTATGGAATTAAAGAGAAGCCAGAAATTTTCTGGGAGCATTTATGTCAGTATTACTGCTATAGTTTTTCTCCTTTTTAGACCATGTCTTTTAATTTTGTCAAGTTTGTAACCTCTAGAATGCAATGAGGATGCCAGCTTGTCCAGCATCATTATCCACTAGACAATCATGTATCCTGCCTTCTAAGGACAACACCAGAATTTCCGGGACTTTGCAAAATCTCTCTCCCTTGATTAAAATCTCTCTCTCTCTTTTTACTCCCTTCTTCCTTTAGCAGATAATGAGAAGCCCTGAGCCCAGAAATAGGCAGTACTATGCCCCTTGAAAGCGAGAAGTACCTATAGAAGATGAGAACTTCATCCATTTACCCTTGTAAGATTATAAATGGCCCAGGGCCCTCAGAGGGGAATGTTAACACAGGTTGGTAGCTAGATATTAATAAGGAAAGGGAGCAAAGGGAATTAGACAAAAAATTTTACAAAATGGGAAAGCTTGCTTTAACAGGAAGCTGTAGCATTTATAATTCCAGATACCCCAGGAGATTGACACCCCCCCTCTCTTACACAAGGAGGAAGAACCCACTTTTCCAGCTCCCCAGGGTATGGAGGAGGTGTTTCTGTGCTTCCACTTTCAGGCATGCACAGTGGAAGCCTAGATGGTGGCTATATGGGTCTGTCAGTCTAGCATAGAAGAAGGATCTAACTGGTTAGTAGGAAGGACTATGAGAAGCCCACAAATTTTTTTTTTTTTTTTTTTTTTACAGGGACAGAGAGAGAGAGTCAGAGAGAGGGATAGATAGGGGCAGACAGACAGGAATGAAGAGAGGTGAGAAGCATCAATCATTAGTTTTTCATTGCCGTCACAACACCTTAGTTTTTCATTGATTGCTTTCTCACATGTGCCCTGATTGTGGGCCTTCAGCAGACTGAGCACCCCCTTGCTGGACCCAGCGACCTTGGGTCCAAGCTGGTGGGCTTTTGCTCAAGCCAGATGGGCCCGCGCTCAAGCTGGCGAGCTCAGGGTCTCGAACCTGGGTCTTCTGCATCCCAGTCCGACGCTCTATCCACTGCACACCGCCTGGTCAGGCGAGAAGCCCACAAAATTTTAAGAAATAGATTGGTTGGCTTAAAGAAAAGCTAGTTCTTCCCAGCCCACAGATAAAAACACAGGCTTAACAAAGCTCTCTCTCCCTCCCTCTCTCTCTCTCTCTTCTTTGTTTGGAAAGGAGCTTGTCCCATTCATTTATTTTCAATTTATCCTAGCAGCAGACATGCTGCACTGGCTGGCAGCCACCTCTGGTGCTGCAGCCAAGAGGTCTCCCAGGTACAGGTTTTGACCCATACCTGGACTTAACTAAGCTTTGATATGGGCTAAACCCTAGTGCAGAGTATCTGGACTTTGCCTTTTATTGGCCTTAATGCAGACAAGACTAGACTTTTTCCCAGGCAAAACAGATGGAAATGAGACACCTATGGACAGCCTTCTCTTTTAACCCCAAATAAATCTTACTGCAAAAGCCTAATCTCCAAACGTGGGTCCTGCAAAAAGCTTATTCTGTGATTCTATAAAAGAACTCCATTTCCACCAGTAACATTACCAGCACTCTTTTAGAATTATTTCACCCTCTTGTTCTCAATTTTCATATTCAATTAGTGATGGAGGAGACTAATTATCCCAACTTCTTTCTCTTTTTATTTCATTGGTCTCCTCAACAGTAGCCGCATGCCTTCTATCTGCCAGTTATGGAATTAAACTTAGAAGTTTCTATCCATTTGTTCAATTTTTCAGAGTCACTCTGTGTTTCTGTGTATAGTGGTACCTTGAGATATGAGCAAACCAACATACAAATTTTTTTAAGATACAAGCTGCGACTCAGTTTGTATTTATGTTCGAGATCCGAGCAATATTCCAAGATACAAGTCATGATTTGGGAAGCTGCCACTAGTTGGCGTGTTGGCGCACGGGTCCAGTATCAGCAGCACAACACCAGCATCTTGTTCTTTCTCACGGGTTACCGCAGAATCAAGTTGAATCTCATGTGCTGTACTCGTTCTTGCATCATTTTTTACTAACTTCTTTTGTGTGCTATCATGGGGCTGAAGAAAATGAGTGTAAAGGACAGTGGTAAGAAGAAGAAGAGAATGATGTTGATAGAAGTAAAGCAAGAAATAATAGAAAAACATGAGCATGGTATAGGAGTGATTGAACTGGCAAGGCTGTACGACCGCAATGCATTTACAATTTGTACCATCCTTAAAAAAAAAGGATGCCATCAAAAGTGCAAATCCAGTGAAAGGAACTACAATTTTGTTCCAATTAAGGACAAATATACATGAAGAAATGGAGCAGCTTCTGCTGGTGAGGGTGAAAGAGAAAGAGCTGGCAGGAGATACAGTGATGGAGACTGTAATATGCAAAAAGGCACATATTATTTACGGCGACTTGAAGAAGAAAGGACCATCAACCTCAAAAGAGGCAGCAGAAGATACGTTTAAGGCAAGTCACGGCTGTTTTGAAAATTTCAAGAAGAGATCTGGCATCTACTCAGTGGTGAGGCATGATGAAGCTGCGAGTGCTGATGTTAAGGCAGCTGAGGAGTACATTGCACGTTTTGCTGCGCTTATCACAAAGGAAGGCTACATCCCCCAACAAGTGTTCAACTGTGACAAAACAGGATTGTTTTGAAAAAAATACCCCGGAGGACTTTCATCACCGCAGAGAAGAAGAAGCTGTCAGGCCATAAACCCATGAAGAACCATCTGACCCTTACACTGTGTGCAAATGCTAGCAGTGACTGTAAAGTAAAGCCACTGCTAGTGTATCATTCCAAAAATCCTCGAGCCTTGAAGACTCACAGTATTCTTTTTTTTTTTTTTTTTATTACAGGGACAGAGAGAGAGTCAGAGAGAGGAAAAGATAGGAACATACAGACAGGAACGGAGAGAAGTAAGAAGCATCAATCATTAGTTTTTCATTGCCGCTGCAACACCCCAGTTGTTCATTGATTGCTTTCTCACATGTGCCTTGACCGCGGGCCTTCAGCGGACCGAGCAACCCCTTGCTGGAGCCAGCGACCTTGGATCCAAGCTGATGAGCTTTTGCTCAAACCAGATGGGCCCGCGCTCAAGCTGGCGAGCTTGGGGTCTCAAACCTGGGTCTTTTGCATCCCAGTTTGACGCTCTATCACCTGTGCCACCGCCTGGTCAGGCGACTCACAAGATTCTTAAAGAAAAACTGCAGGTCATATGGCACACCAATGCTAGGGCATGGGTTACACAGCAGTTTTTTATTGAATTGGTAAATCTTGTCTTTGGTCCTGCAGTGAAGAAATATCTTCAAGAAAATAAACTCCTGATGAAAGCATTACTAATCCTTGATAATGCTCCAGCCCACCCACCTGATCTTGAAAATGACATTCTTGATGAGTTCAAAAGCGTGAAAGGCCTCTACCTCCCACCCAACACAACTTCAATCTTGCAATCTATGGATCAGCAGGTCATTTCCAAGTTTTAAAAGCTTTACACAAAGCACTTGTTCCGCCGCTGCTTTGAGGTGACTGAGAATACAATTCTAACCCTTCAAGAGTTTTGGAAAGATCACTACAACATCATGACATGTTTAAGCATTATTGACTTGGCATGGCAAGAGGTTACAAGAAGAACCTTGAACTCGGCATGGAAAAGTTATGGCCTGATGTTGTTGCAGACAGCGACTTCAAAGGATTCGAACCAGAGACTGAGACCAAGGTAGAAGCGTTGGAGGAGACTGTGTCCCTCGGAAAGTTGATGGGTCTGGAGGTAGATGAGGGTGATGTTAATGAGCTCGTTGAGAAACATGAAGAGGAACTCTCAATTGAAGAGTTGAAGGAGCTACAGATGATGCAACATACAGAGCTTCTGCAAGAGATTAGGAGTGAGAAGGAGGTAGAGTCGGAGGAAGTGATTTCTACAAGTGAAATTAAAGAGGTGCTGGCAATGTGGGAGAAGCTTTCAAGTTTCATTGAAAAGAAACACCCAGAGGAGGAGCAAGATGGCGATGGAGTAGGCGGACGTACCAACTTCCAACTCCCAGAACCAAAGTGGATTATAACTCAATTTTAAGAACCATCATCTGGATAAACCAACTTTGAACTAAACTAAGTGGACTCTTCAACCAAGGAACACAGAAGAAGCCACATTGAGACTGGTAGGAATAGCGAAAACGCGAAGAGGGCTGCCCAGCTCCCTGAAGCAAACGGCAGCCCGGAGAGACCCGCGTGGCAGGAGGAGAGTTTGGCAGAGAGGGAGGGACCTGGGTCCCAGGAACCAAGCCCCAGCCTGCAGTCCCAGAGCCTAGAAGAGGCATTTGGACAGTATTGAGCTGTGAAACAAGTGAGGATACTGTTTGTGAGAAAGAGACAGTTTTCTCAGACCCAAGATTCTTTTTAAAGGGACAGTGCAGAAAACCTCTCTCACAACCACGCTCCCTGGGCTCCGGGGAACGGGGACAGAGGAGAGGACCAGAGCAGCGGGAAGACAGTGTGGACTGAAGGCACAGAAACAAACACTCTGAAGGACAGCCACCCTAACCACTGGGCTAAGTCACTTTCCTACTCGAAAACAAATACTTCCCCTGGAACTAGCAATACCAGCAAAGGGAGATAGGACACTAGCCAAACAAGCTCTCCAGCAAGCAATTAGAGCAGAGCTGCTTAGAGGAGAGAGCTCACAGGTCTACAGTGTGGAATATTAGGGCCCTTCCTACTCTGCTGAGGATTGCTGAAGGGATGGTGGCGGCAGGACACTGAAACATGGTTCTGTCGGTGAGGGCGGAGGCCAAGCCGGTGTGAGCTCGGTCTAGCCCAGAAGGGGCGGAGGGGACGTGCGAAAGCGGTCCAGCAGCTGCGGGCCCACCTGTAATCCCACTTGTGGAAAAAAAGTGGGAGACCAGAAATGAGCAGAGATCTGCCCTGCGACCCTGTGCTAGCCGGCCCTGACTGCGGGGACGGGGCTAGGACCTGGGACGGACGGGGGCTCGCAGCTGAGCTCACGCTACCAGCCCCGCCCAACCAGAGAAACCGCGGTTTGCCATCCTGCTGCGTGAAAAGGCTTCGAACGCGGAGGCAGGGTAGAGTCCGAGACGAGCGGAAGCTCGCAGCTGAGTGAAAGCCAGTAACATGCCTGGCCAAATAAACCGCAGTTTGCATCCCTGCACAGGAGGGCCCTGGCCTCGAGGGCGGGGCTAAAGCTCTGGATGGGCAAAGACTCATAGCTGAGAGCACGTCAAAAGCCCCACTCAACCTGCGAAATTGTGGCGAGCAGGCTCTGACTTCGGGTACTGGGTGGAAGCCCGGAAACAGGCTGGGTCCACAGCTGAGCAAAGGTGCTCACCTCTACCCTTGGTGCTGAGGCTTGTCGCTTGAGTGACAGCCTCTCCCGCGGAAGAGAGGCAGAAATCATAGCAATAGCCGCAGTGGGCTGGCGCTGGCAACTCCCATAACCAACAGCCCTAGGCAGCGGCAGAGGGGATAGTGGGCATGCAGACCACACCTAGAGAACACAAAGGCAACACCTAATGAACTCCAGTGGACACAACTTGCTTATACACAGACAAAATGGGCAGGCAGAGAAATGCAAACCAAATGAATCAAGAGAAATCCTCAGAGAAGGACCTGAATGAACCAGATATAACCAAATTACCAGAAGCAGAATTTAGAATAATGATAGTTAAGATGTTCAAAGAAATTAGAGCAACAATGGATAGTCATTATGAACACCTAAATAAAGAGATAACAAGTATAAAAAACAAAATTGAAATAATAAAAAAGAATCAGACAGAAATGACAAATACAGCATCAAAACTGAAGACCAAAATGAAAGGAATTAAAAGCAGGATGAATCATGCTGAGGATCGAATCAGCGAGTTAGAGGACACAATAAACAAAGGAACAGAGCAGAGCAGAAAAAAGAAAAGAGACTCAAAAAATGTGAGGAAACTCTAAGGGAGCTCTGTGACAACATGAAGAGAAACAACATTTGCATCATAGGGGTGCCTGAAGAAGAGGAGAGAGGACAGGAAATGGAAACTTTGTTCAATCAAATCATAGCAGAAAACTTTCCTAAATTAAGGCTGGAAAACACTCCACACATTCAAGAAGCACACAGAACTCCATTAAAGAGAAACCCAAAAAGATCTACACCAAGACAAATCATAGTTAAAATACCAAAGCTAATGGATAAAGAAAAAATTTTAAAAGCTGCTAGGGAAAAAAAGGCTATCACCTACAAAGGAGCCCCCATAAGGATGACATTGGACTTCTCAACAGAAACACTTGAGGCCAGAAGGGAATGGCAAGATATAATCAAAGTAATGCAGAACAAGAACCTACAACCAAGACTACTCTATCCAGCAAGGCTAACATTTAAAATTGAAGGAGAAATAAAGAGCTTCCCAGAAAAAGCCTCAAGAAATTCATTAAAACCAAACCAATTCTGCAAGAGATACTAAGGGGCATGGTTTGAGCAGTTTAAAGGGAGAAAAGAATATAGCAAAAGAAGAATACAGCTTTAAAGAATAAAACGGCAATAAACAACTACATATCATTAATAACCTTAAATGTAAATGGATTAAATGATCCAATCAAAAGACATAGGGTAGCTGCATGGATAAAGAAACAGGACCCATACATATGCTGTCTACAAGAGACACACCTTAAAACAAAAGATGCTCATAGACTGAAGGTAAAAGGATGGAAAAAAATATTTCATGCAAATGGAAATGAAAAAAAAAAGCCAGGGTAGCAGTACTTATATCTGACAAAATGGACTTTAAAACAAAGGTTGTAGTAAGAGATAAAGAAGGTCACTACCTAATGATAAAGGCAACAATTCAACAGGAAGATATAACTATTATAAAATATCTACGCACCAAATATAGGAGCCCTGACATATTTAAAGCAGACTTTGATAGATATTAAGGGCAAGATTAACAGCAATACTATCATAGTAGGGGATTTCAATACCTCACTAACAACACTGGATAGATCCTCAAGAAAGAAAATTAATAAAGAAACAGCAGACTTAAAGGATACACTAGATCAACTTGATTTAATAGATATCTTCAGAACTTTTCAGCCTAAAGCAGTAGAATATACATTCTTCTCAAGTGCTCATGGTACGTTTTCTAGGATAGACCACATGTTAGGACACAAAAGTAGTCCAATATATTTAAGAAGATTGAAATCATATCAAGCATTTTCTCTGATCACAATACCATGAAACTAGAAATTAACCACAAAAAAACTGAAAAATACTCAAACACTTGGAAACTAAATAGCATGATATTAAATAATGAATGGATTAACAATGAGATCAAAGAAGAAATAAAAAAGTTTCTAGAAACAAATGATAATGAGCATACATCAACTCAAAATTTATGGGACACAGCAAAAGCAGTACTGAAAGGGAAGTTCATTGCACTACAGGCATTATCATAAGAAGCTAGAAAAAGCTCAAATAAGCAACCTGACCCTGCATCTAAAAGAACTAGAAAAACAACAGCAAATAAAACCCAGGACAAGTAGAAGGAAGGAAATAATAAAGATCAGAGCAGAAATAAATGACATAGAAGCTAAGGAAACAATAGAAAGGATCAATGAAACCAGAAGCTGGTTCTTTGAAAAGGTAAACAAGATTGATGAACCTTTAACTAGACTCACCAAGAAAAAAAGAGAGAGGACTCAATTAAATAAAATTAGAAAGGACAGTGGAGAAATAACAACGGACACAACAGAAATACAAAGCATTGTAAGAAAATACTATGAACAACTCTATGTCAAAAAATTAGACAATCTTGGTGAAATGGACAAATTTCTTGAATCATATAAACTTCCAAAAATCAATCAGGAAGAATCAGAACACCTAAACAGACCAATTACAACAAATGAGATCAAAACAGTTATCAAAAAACTCCCAAAAAAGAAAAGTCCTGGGCCTGATGGCTTCACAAGTGAATTCTATCAAAAATTCAAAGAAGAACTAACTCCTATCCTCCTCAAGCTATTTCAAAAAATTCAAGAGGAAGGAAGACTTCCAAACTTCTTTTATGAGGCGAGCATAATTCTGATCCCAAAACCGGGCAAAGACAACACAGAGAAAGAAAATTATAGGCCTATATCCCTGATGAATTTAGACGCTAAAATTCTCAACAAAATAGTAGCCAACTGGATCTAGCAATATATGAAAAATATCATACACCATGATCAAGTGGGATTTATTCTGGAGAGCCAAGGCTGGTTCAATATTCGCAAATCAATCAATGTGATTCATCACATGAACAAAAGGAAGGACAAAAATCACATGATAATTTCAATAGATGTAGAAAAGGCATTTGATAAAATCCAGCACCCATTCATGCTCAAAACTCTCAGTAAAGTGGGAATACAGGGAACATTCCTTAACATGATAAAGGCCATCTACAACAAACGCACAGCAAACATCATACTAAATGGACAAAAATTAAAAGCAATTCCATAAGATCAGGAACCAGGCAGGGGTGTCCCCTTTCACTACTTTTATTCAACATAGTTCTGGAAGTCCTAGTTACAACAATCATACATGAAGAAGAAATAAAAGGCATCCAAATTGGAAAAGAAGAAGTAAAACTGTCATTATTTGCAGAGGATATGATATTGTATATAGAAAAGCCTAAAGTCTCAGTCAAAAAACTACTGGACCTTATAAGTGAATATAAGCAAGGTGGCATGATACAAAGTAAATACTCAGAAATCAGAGGCATTTTTATATACCAACAATGAACTGTCAGCAAAAGAAATTAAGGAAACAATCCCCTTCACTATTGCAGCCAAAAACATAAAGTACCTAGGAGTAAATTTAACCAAGGAGGTTAAGGACCTGTACCCAGAAAATTATAAAACATTGATAAAAGAAATCAAGGAAGATACAAACAAGTGGAAGCATATACCGTGCTCATGACTAGGAAGAATAAACATCATTAAAATGTCTATATTACCCAAAGCAATTTATAAATTCAATGCAATACCAATTAAAATACCAATGACATGCTTCAAAGATATAGAACACATATTCCAAAAATTTATATGGAAACAAAAAAGAACACAAATAGCCTCAGCAATCTTAAAAAGAAAAAATAAAGCAGGAGGTATCACTCTTCCAGATATCAAGGTTTACTATAAGGCCATTATACTCAAGACAGCCTGGTACTGGCATAAGAACAGGCACATAGATCAATGGAACAGAACAGAGAACCCAGATATAAACCCACACCTTTATGGACAACTGATATTTGACAAAGGAGGAAAGAACATACAATGGAGTAAAGACAGGCTCTTTAACACATGGTGTTGGGAAAATTGGACATCTACCTGCAAAAACATGAAAGTAGACCACCAGCTTGCACCAGTCACGAAAACAAACTCAAAATGGATAAAAGACTTAAATGTAAGCCGTGAAACCATGAGCATCTTAGAAGAAAACATAGGCAGCAAGCTCTCCGACAACTGTAGCAGTAATATATTTGCCGATTTATCTCCACGGGCAAATGAAATTAAAGGCAACATAAACAAATGGGACTATATCAAACTAAAATGTTTTTGCACAGCTAAAGACAATAAGAACAGAATAAAAAGACAAACCACACAATGGGAGAACATATTCGACAGCACGTCTGATAAGGGGTTAATAACCAAAATTTATAAAGAACTTATAAAACTCAACACCAGGAAGACAAACAATCCAATCAAAAAATGGACAAAAGAAATGAATAGAAATTTCTCCAAAGAGGACATACAGATGGCCAATAGGCATATGAAGAAATGCTCAACATCACTAATCATTAGAGAAATGCAAATTAAAACCACAATGAGATATCACCTCACACCAGTCAGAATGGCGCTCATCAGCAAAACAACCCAGAATAAGTGCTGGTGAGGATGTGGAGAAAAGGGAACCCTTCTGCACTGCTGGTGGGAATGCAGACTGGTGCAGCCACTGTGGAAAACAGTTTGGAGATTCCTCAAAAAATTAAAAATCGAACTGCCTTTAGACCCAGCTATCCCACTTATAGGAATATACCCTAAGAACACCATAGCACTGTTTGAAAAGAAGAAATGTGCCCCCATGTTCGTGGCAGCATTGTTCACAATAGCGAAGATCTGGAACCAGCCCAAGTGTCTGTCAGAGGACGAGTGGATTAAAAAGCTATGGTACATATATACTATGGAATACTACTCAGCCATAAGAAATGATGACATTGGATCATTTACAACAAAATGGATGTACCTGATAACATTATACGGAGTGAAATAAGTAAATCAGAAAACAAAACTGAGAAAGCATGATTTTATACATAGGTGGGACATAAAAGTGAGATTATGAGACTTGGACAAGAGAGTTGTGGTTACGGGGTGGGTGGAGGGAGTGGAGGGTGGGATAGGGAGGAGGGGAGGGGCACAGGGAAAACCAGATAGAAGGTGACAGAGGACAAATTGACTTTGGGTGATGGGTATGCAACACAGTTGAATGATAAGATAATCTGGAGATGTTTTCATTGTACATATGTACCCTGATTTATTGGTGTCACCCCATTAAAATTAATAATAATAATGATAATAATAATAAAAAAAAGAAACACCCAGAAAAAGTTTCAGCTGGTCGTGCTTCAGCACATTTTAATTACACTTGTTTGTCCCATTTTCGTAACATTTTAAAAGGCAGGCAAAAGCAAACCTCTTTGGATAGATTTTTATTCAAAAGTCCTGCAAGTGAAAGTGCCGAAAGTGCCTGCATCCCTTCCTCCCTCCCTCCTCCTCCACCATTCACCTCAGTTAGCCACACTCATCTGCCTCCAAGGTGAGAATACACTACTAAATAACACTTTTTTCTTTCATTTCATATATTTTGTTATGCATTGGTAAAGTATACATGTGTTTTTTAATTAAAAACATATCTTTTTTCATAATTTAGGATGGTTTGGGGATGTTTCACAGGGCTGGAATGGATTAAATCTATTTCAGTTATATTAAATGGGAGAAATTTGTTTGATATACAAGTTGACTGACTTACAAGTTCGGTTACAGGACGAATTAAACTCATATCTCAAGTTACCACTGTACAATGTGCCGTTTATGTATACTTTATTCACTTTGAAAGTTTTTAGCTTCTCTTACCTCCTACAAAATTTACCACTTTGTTCTTTTAGTCATTTATTCACTAATAATTTTTGAGAGCTCATTTCACAGAGCCTGAAGGGCTCTACATAATCAGTTCTACCACAGATCCTGTGATCACAACACACACAGCTAATTAAGGTTCCCGACTCACATCCGCTCACTTCCCAGAAAGGGCTTTATTCCTCCAACAAATACTTTTCTTCTTGGTTGAAGATATTTCTTTATGAATTTACAACCACATTAAATCTCTGCACCTTGTAAAATAAAAAAAGGTTATAAAAAGCCTATCTGTTGGGCAAACAAGTATATAACAAGTGTGTTAGGTTTGCTTGCTTGCACTTTGCCTAACTGGTGCATGAGCATGGGGTAGCACCATGTGTGTATAGTCTATGTAAGGCTTTGGGTGCTTGCCCTCAGGGTAGCAGATTGCAAATTGTTGATTTCCTGCCTGCGTGGGAGGGGCCATTTTTTGCCATTGTTTTCTGGGGAAGGAGTTTTCCCACCCCTGGCCTGTTTTGCTGGAGAATTCGGGAGAAAAAGAGAGAAACAGTTTTCCCTGCCTGTTTGCTTGTACGCTGTTGCAAGACTAACAAATGGAATGGCCCACCATCCTCTGGCTCCACAGTTCCTTTACCATCTGCCCGAATTCAATGTGAACCTACATGGCCATGGCCACTGACCTTAGATCTGGCACAGTCAGCAGGATTTGGATCAGATTGGCATGGAGCCACCACCACCCTTGAGTGGTGGGGTATAGGAGTAGTTGTTGCTCTCCAGCATATGGTTCTTCATGGCTCTCCTTTTGGGGACTGTCAGCTGGCTGTTCTTTACAGCCCTGAGAGAGGAAACTGAGAGTTCTGTGTGAGAAGCTACCCAAGGTCAAAAGCTCCAGGGAAAGCTTCAGTTCAGAGAATTGCAAGTCAGGCTATAGGCTTAGAACCAGCAATGGTGTGAACTGTAGTAAGCACTGGAGAGGGAGGCTGACCAGGTTTGAGAGCTGCAGTGTGAAATGCAGGCTGAGCACCAACAGTGCCTGGAACTGGAACAATCTCTGGAGAAGGAATTACAGGTTTGCAAGTTGTAGTTTGCCCTGGAAGCTGAACGTTGGCACCAACATTTGGTGGAGAAAGAATTGAGGGTTCAAGAGCTTGAGTCTCAGCCTCAGGTCCCCACAGGAGCTGAAATCGTCACCAAAGGAACAGCAGCATCCATGTTGGTGGAGTGGCTTTGAGTCAGGGGGAGCAGGCATTTCCAACTCCTCTTCTGAGGATGAGGATGCTCAGGCTTAAGCTGCCATCTGCCACTGGTTGCCTAGGAGGTAAAAACCCAGGCAAAGCTGATGGAGGTGAGGTCACAATTCAGGCAGAAACTCACTGAGCCCCTGGTAGCCTGGTTGCTGCAGTTGTGGGACATATGGAGTGGATGGTATCATGCTCTCTGGAACTGAGATGAAGAAATTTACCGTTATTACCACACACTCCTCTTTAAGGAAGTGTTTCAGAACTTCCATGCCACATGGATGAGGGGGGAGGCCTGAGGCCCCATGTGAAATTGTCAATCCATTGGTCCTCTTCTAATGTGCAGCAGGTGTTGGCATTAGAAGATAATAGGTGCTTTTTTCATAGCAGCAGCAAAGAGCACTGTCAAGGCAGCACAGGCTTTGAATGTGTTTGACCCCGCCAGACCCTGTGAGCTTGCTGAGGGGTTTGGATGGGGATTGTGTTAACAGACAGAATGCTTATGAAAAGGTGCTGAAGTTTGTTAATAAAGAGCTGTATGCCTAGTTGCCTATAATGGACCTTTACCTTGGTGATTTGCACAGACAGCTGGGCTGTCTACCACTGACTGATTACACTCGGGAACAAAATTTTTGTTGCATTCACAAAAACACTTATTCTTACCTAACTCGAGTATGCTGATCTCAAATCTGACATTAGTTTTTCTCTGTAAACTACAGTTTCTTTGCTATTTAAGATTTTAGGTTTTCATCTTATTGTAAAATTTTCAACATTTAGTTTAACATAATGAAGTAGAACAGGGGTGCTCAATACGTTGATCGCAATCTACTGGTCAATCGCGAAGGAAGTGTGGGTAGATCACATGACATTAAAAAGACATTTGTCTTTTGATTGGCATACAGGATAGCCAATCTGACGTCTGAACTTTTGACACCCTACGCATGCGTGTTAAACCATGCTAACTTGTTCAGTTACATTGCTGCGTAGTTAGCCTTCAATTTATTTAAACTAAATACAACAAAGGGTATAAAAATGAGTGCCATAGCTGGTCCAAGTAAGAAGCCTAAAACCTACCACTTTCATACAGAATGGGAAGAGATTTTTTTCACTATGTCATATTCTAAGTGCGTTTGCCTCATCTGTCTGTGTGCCATTGCTATTCCAAAGAAGGGAAATGTGGAGCGGCTTTTTCAAACTGTTCATAAAAACTATGACATTGACTTTCCTCCAAAAAGAGAGCTGAGGAGGAGAAAGGTAAAAGAAGAATACACAATATTAAATAGTAATAATAGTAATTTAAATAATGATAATATAGAAGAAATAAATTTATGTTTTGCATTTTTATTGTAGGTAGATCATTTTGACTTGGTCATCTTATAAGTAGCTTGCACACTGAAAAAGTGTGGGCACCCATGAAGTAGAATGTCTTCTTGGGCATCATCTTTGTGAAATTATAATAATTTATATAATGCAGTAAATACACTAATACACTAAAAGATATGATTGCATCAGAATTTGTCTACAATTTTAAAATAGAACATATTAAAACATATTTTAATTATAAATTTGCACAAAACTTACTTAAATTCTATTCAGGCAAAAATTTGTGTTTGTAGCTCTTGCGTTTGTGTACTTGTTGAGGAAAATCTCGTTTGATGCTCCAGCAGTAGTCTGCCATCATATTTCTGTCCCATCGCCCCTGATAATGCTCTTCCATCATCTTCAGATCTTGATGAAAGCATTCTCCCTGCTCATCACTAACAGCTCCAGGATCTTGGGGAAACTTATCAAGGTGACTGTTCAGGAAGTGAATCTTAATGCTCATGTTATATCCAATGTTGTGGAAAGCCAACAGCATCCTTTGAACCAGAAGTTCATAGTTTTCTGCTTTTTTGTTGCCAAGGAAGTTCTTTATAACTGCCACAAAAGACTGCCATGCTGCTTTCTCATCCTTATTTATCTTCCTGGAAAATTCTTTGCCATGTATGAGGTCCATCGAATACACCTGCTTTTATCTTCTCGAAAGACAAGGCAGGAAAAGCAGAAATAATATGTTGAAAGCATTCACTTTCTCTATTCAAAGCCTGAACAAACTGCTTCATTAAGCCAAGTTTGATGTGAAGTGGGGGAAAATGATCCTGTCTTGATTAACTACAGGTTCATTCACAATATTTTGCATCCCTACTTCCAGAGCTTCACATTTTGGCCACTCTTCCTCTGTCCAGTGTTTCTCCCAAGCTCGGCTGTCCCACAAACACAAAAAGCAAGGATACTTTGTGAACCCTCTCTGTTGTCCTAGCAGGGAACTTACCATTTTAGGATCTACACAAATAATCCATTTATGCTCCTCATATTTCAGTAAGTCGAGGACAGTTTGTATGTCATTATAATCTTCTCGCAGATGAATTGAATAACCAATTGCAACTGCTGCATAAACATTACCATTGTGTTGGAGAACACATTTCAGAATCAGTTTAGAGCTGTCAAGAAATAGCCACCATTCTGTTGGACCATATGTGGTAACACCTAGCTGGCTGAGAAGACTACTGATATTATGAAAATAAACAAAGTATTTGTCTTCAGAAAAAAGCCCACAAATATTTGTTCATGCTTCCTGAAATTGGATACTTTAGCTGACCAGTGAAGTACATTCTTTTCTTGAAGCCTGGAGGCTAATAACTCAGCTGCTTTCTTTGATAGGCCCAAATCTCTTACTAAGTCATTCAATTCGGGTTGCCTAAACTGCTGAGGGGTTAATGACTGCTTGTCATCAGAAGAAGACCCTTCAGATTCTACAACCATTTCCTCATGCATCTTATCAAAGTACACTTGATCACCATGTTCAGTTTCTTTGTCTGTAGAAGAAATAAAACCATTGAAAACTGGAACCGGTAGTGTCTCAGAGTGTGGAATAGGTCATATTGCTGAAGGAATCTTAGAATATGAGATCATATGCTGTTTTTTCTTGCCGATGTCCTTTGTATGAATCAGACAGAAAAAACTGTCACTGCTGTGGTCCTTAGGTTCACGCCAAACCATGGGAATACCAAAAGGTATTCCTTTGAGTTTTCTTTTTGTCTAGTCACAAAGCATTTCCTCACAATTATGACACACAATATGAGGATCCCAATTCTTGTCTTGATCGCCAAGGGAAACTTGAAAATAGGCAATATAGGCATGTGTCACAAATGATGAAATATTGCGCCTTTGACACTGAAGTGTGTAACAGCCACATATATAACAGAAGGTGTCAGTACTATTCTTACTTTTACGCCTACCCAAAGAAGCCGTGATTCAATCTTAAAACAAAATAAAAGGGTGTTTTTTATCAGATAATAAATTTTACATTTAAAACCAACTACAATTATGTAAAAGTGATGTTTTAAAACATTAATTGCCTTGTGGTTATGTTCAATCCAAGAGTCATTGCCCTTTAACTGTAATTTAAAAAACAATGCATGCCATTAACTGTAACAAAAAGAAATTAAAATTGCATAGAAACTAAAGCATGCACCAAAAAATGGATTTCAGATTTGTAATCAGCAATGCAGACATATATAGAAAAAGTTCGAAAACCTCACGCAACAGAAAATGAAGAAAAAATAAATGTTCCCCTGTTTTGTTGAGCAGTGTAATGGATTCTCAAACTGCAACAAGAGGGAGGCTCCAGTTCTCTTGTTGGATGGACATGCTGCTTTTGGACAGTATGAGAGACCCTGATTGGGAAGCCCCACCTCTGGTGGAGGCCCTCCTGCCCCAGGAAGCTGCTCTCTTCCAGTGGCAGACACACCAAGGACACTTTAAGGTTTCCATTGACATAGCCCTGGACTATATAAGCCTTTCCACTTACCATGGGGTAGGGGGCTAGAGATGAGCCTCTAATTAGCACCCTTGGGCAGAGTGCTCAGGAAGACATTGTGAAGAGCATCTTTGTGATTATGGTAATTGTGTAACTTGTGCTGTTGCTATAGACTTTTGTTTATGTATGTACCTCACACCACACACAGAGATCATCGAGGAAGATATCTGTGGTGTAGATTGTGAAGCAAGCAACCCTAAAGGGGTGGAATGTTGGACAAATAAGTGTATAACAAGTTTTCTTTCTTGCACTTTCCCTGATTGGTGCATGAGCACAGGGCAGCACCATGTGTGTACAGTCCTTGTTAGGCTGTGGGTGCTTGCCCTCAGGGTGGCAAATTGCAAATTGCAGACTTTCTGCCTGCTTGGGAGGAGCAATTGTTTGGCAGGGAAGGGGTTTCCCCCATTCCCTAACCCAGCCAGTTTTGCTGGAAAGTCTGGAGAGAGGGGGGAAATGGTTTTCCCTGACTACTTGCTTGTCCGCCATTGCAAGACTCTAATACAGTGGTTCTCAAACCTTTTGAAGAGGGGCACATTTAAAATCCTACTATTAATTGTAGGTGCACTATATATGAATTTCTGAGAAATATGTTATAATAATTAAGTCAAATATTAAAGAAAAAGAATATAAAGTCCAAGCATGCTTTTATGGTAATTAAATGAAATAAATACGACAAAATTAAATTTATTCAGACATTAAAAAACATTTTTAGGTAACATTTTTTAAATTACGCTTTTTAGAATTTGTAAAAAAGGGGTTAAAAAAGAAAAAAAACTACAAAAAAGTTATCTTTTTATATATATATAGATACATTCTTAGTAAGATTTAGTAAATTCGGTAGGTCCTGGCTTGAATGTGTTAAGTTTTTTCATTCTTGTGTTTATGAGAAACATAAGCCTGATGTGTCCTATCGATGTCTTAGGTGTTTGGGCATATATTTGAAAGGCAAACTCTCATTTTCTCATCAATACATTGAAGAATTCCTCTCTTTTTACTCTGAATAGTGTTGAGTGCAGAAAACCCCCACCATACATATAATCTTAACTTTACACCAAACAAAGGATAGAAGAAACTTGCTTCCAGTCTTTCCGGAGAACATGGAAGGGTAGTGTAAACAATCAAGCACCACAGCTTAACAGCCTTTTGCAACCTAATCAGGCAAGTGAGGTGGGGAGTTGGGCAAACTGTCAGCTTATAGTCAATTCCCCACACCCCTGTCCCCCAAAAATCTAAACTCCATTTCGGTCAAATAAGTTTATAAATATGATATATATGTTTGCTCACTTATAGTTTGCATTGGGTGTGGGAGACAGGCTGTAAGCCAGCAAAGTCATTATAGCCTAAGGCTTAGTTTTAAGACTAAGCCTTTCCCACCCTTTTAATGCTAAGATATTTTCAAAACTAAGCTTTTCCCCACACCCTTGACTATTGCATGATGTTGGGTGGTGCACTCTTATGACAAATCCCATTTATGCATCAGATAAGTGGCTTTGTATCAGAGACTATCTTATTTGTATATTGGCTTAAAGGTTTTGATTTCTACACTATAAAATGGGGCAGACCAGGGGGCTTGCTCTCTCTTAGTTCCTGAAATTAGCATTGCATAGGAGAGGCAGTTAAGCTGGTAGGGTGCTAAAGGAGAAGCCGGTTTTTGCAGAGTTTGTGCAGAGAGAAGGAGATGGTGAACAGAGATGATAAAGGCTGGTGAGGTAGAAACTTTGATTCTAGGAAACTCGAATCAGTCAGTGGCTTTGGGAATCCTGAATGGAAAGGGAAGTGTTTTCCTGCTGTTTGTATTTCTCACCCTCCAGGTGTGAGCTAGGATTAAATGTAATGTCCCACCAGTTCTTGGCTCCATTGTTTTATTACCATCTGTGAGGTCAGTTGACAATGGGGGAAGGTCACATGAGAAACCACCCATGCCCATTTCCAAAAGAAATGGCCCAGGAGCATTTTGAAGAAAGACAACTGTCTGTCAGCCAATGAAATTTTGCCACAACCTATCACCCCACCACCATCCTACCAACATTATAAATTACCACTGGGTGGGAGAAGCTGCATGACTTCCCTGGCCCCTGTCTTGCAAACCAGTGAACCTCTCCTGGGAGCACTCTAAATAAAGCTTTTGCTTGTCCACACTTGGTGGCTATGTCTTTCTTTCTTCCTCAGCGGAAAAAACCTTACACCATCTTTTCGAATCAAATGGAAACCTGCACAAGACAGGCGGCTGTGGTGGTGGCTGTGGCTACTGGCTTTATATGTGGCATAGTCTGTGATAGGATCCAGATCAATTTGATATGGAGCTACCACCACCTTTGAGCAGTGGAGTAGAGGACTGGCTGCTGTTATGATTCCCAATAGCTGATCTTTTGGGGACCATAGGCTGGTTGACTTTTACTGCCATGCATGAGGAAACTGAGAGCTCTGTGGAAGAGGCTGCTTGGGTCCTGCAAACTGAGAAGTGGAAGGAGCTGGAGCAAACATGGGAGAAAGAGATGCCGACCCTGGAGCTGGAGCAAGCACCAGAGCAGGCCGACCAGGTTCTTGAGACTCACCTGGAAATGGAGCAGCTGCTGAAGAAGAAATTACAGGTTTGTGAGTCACAGATTGTCCTGGATGTCATGGAGAAACAGCAGCAGTGGGAGGCCAAAGCTGAGGCTGGGGCTGGGGCTGAAAGGCCCGTGGAGCAGAAGGTGTCAGTGGCCCAGGACTCAAACCCAGCAGCAGGAGCTGATATTTTCAGTTTCTCTTTGGAGGATGAAAAGAATTGGGCTAGAGTTGTGATCTGCAGTTTCCAGAAGATGAGAGCCCAGCAGCAAGGATTACCTACTATGTCCTTGGTAAGTCTGCGATTAGGGGACATAGGGGTGGATGCCATCATGCTCTTCGAAGCAGAGATGGCAATGCTAATTGCCATTGCCACCTGCTCCTCCTTGGGACAGTGTAAGACCTGCCAGGATGACAGGGATGGAGAAGGGGACTGAGGCCCCATGTGCTTGGACTTTTTTCTAAACTACAACCGGAATGAGCACTGGCTCCTTTGTTGGATGGACTTATGAATTTTGGACAATGTGAATTACTCTGATGGAGGTGGGGGGTGGCTTTTCTGGAGGCCTTCCCCCTGTCCTGGGAAGCTTTTCATATGGCTATGTTCAAGGAAATTTTGCACTTTTGGCAAAGTGCTCAGAGACTGGTGAAATGTACCTTTGTAATTGTTGAAAATGTATAATTTGTGCTGTTGTTGTAATTTGTGTAATATGTCGAATTTCCTTCTGCAGAAATACCTGTGCTTTAGATTGTAAGTGAGCAAAAGGGGTGGAATGTTGGTCAAATAAGTTTGTAAATATGATATATATGTTTGCTTATTTATAGTGTGCATTGGGTGTGGGAGTGTAAAGCCAGTAGTCACAGCCACCATCACAGCAGCCTGACCCGTGCAGGTTTGCAATAGATTCAAACAGTCGGTAATGAAACAATGGAGCCAAAAACTGGTGAGCCATCAGCTTTAATTCTAGCTTGCACCCAGCGGGCAAGTAAAAACACACACTGGGCTCCAAAACCCACACATTCAGTGCTCACAAAGCTACTGACTTATCCGAGTTTCCTAGAATCAAAGGGTTCTAGCTCACCAGACTTATTCATCTCTTTTCCCCATCTCCTCCTGCACAAACTCTACACAAACTGGCTTCTCCCTCAGCATTCTGCCATCTTGACTGCTTCTCCTGGCCTCCATGTGGCCTTAATCTGCTCTCCTCTCTAATACTAACCCCAGGAACCAAGAGCGAGCTAGCTTCCGGTCTGTCCCACTTTATAGTGTAAAATCAAAACCTCCAATCCAATTACACAAACAAGGAAGTCTCCAATACAAAGCCACCCATCCAAGGCACAATGGAATTCCTCTGGAGAGTACACCACCCTATATCATCCAATCAGTCAAGGGTGTGGAGAAGAGCTTACTCTTAAAACTAAGCCTTAGGCTATAATGACCCGGCCTGCCCAAAGCCTGTCCCAGAACACACATTAATATCAACAAACTTCCATGTGGGCAGCGCCATCTTTAACAAAGTGAGCATAATATATTTTATCTGCCCAACAATCCACCCCTATGCTCACTTTACTACCCACATCACTGGCATTCCTGTACAAGGAAATTAGGTACATTACACAAATTACAACAACATGACAAATTATACAATTTCAACAATTACAAATATACATTTCACCAGTCTCTGTGCACTTTGCCAAAAGTGCAAAATGTCCTCGGTCTTCTCTCTTGCCATTGGAAAGGTTTCCCGGGGCAGGGGGACGGCCTCCATCAAAGCCACCCCTCACCCCCATCAGGGTATTTTACATTGTCCAAAAACCATAAGTCCATTCAACAAATGAGCCAGTGCTCACTCTGGTCGTAGTCCAGGAAATCAGTCCACGCACAAGGGGCTTTTAGCCTCCCCCCTCATTCCTGCCATCATGGCAGTTTTCACACTGTCCAAAAGAGAAGCATGTGGCAATGGCAGTCAGCATTTCCATCTCTGCTCTGGGGAGCATGATGGCATCCACCCGTATGTCCCGTAATCGCAGACCTACCAGCGGTGTAATAGGAGCTTCTTGCTGCTGGGCTCTCACCTTCTGGAGACTGCGGATTGCAACTCCAGCTTGATTCTCCTCATCCTCCAAAGAGGAACTAAAAACACCAGCTCCTGCTGCTGGGCTCGAGCCTGGGCTGCTGTCTCCTTTCTGCTCAGCAGGTCTTGCAGCTCCAGCCCCGGCCTCAGCCTTGGCTTCCTGCTGCTGCTGCTCTCCACAACGTCCAGGGCAATATGCAACTCATGAACCTGTGATTCCTTCTTCAGCATCTGCTCCATTTCCAGGCGAATCTCGCGAGCCTGATCGGCCTCCTCCTCCAGCACTGCCTCCAGCTCCAGGGTCAGCATCTCTTTCTCCCACATTTCCTCTAGCTCCTTCCACTACTCGGTTTGCAGGTCCTGAGCAGCCTCTTCCATAGAGCTCTCGGTTTCCTCACACATGGCTGTTAAAGTCAGCCATCCTACAGTTCCCAGAACAGCCATAGGGAACCATAACAGCAACCAGTCCTCTACTCTACTGCTCAAAGGTGGTGGTGGCTCCATGACGATCTGTATCGAATCCTGCCACAGACTACGCCAAATGTAAAGCCAGTAGTCGAGCCCACCATCACAGCAGCCTGACCTGTGCAGGTTCGCAATAGATTCAAACAGTCGGTAATGAAACAATGGAGCCAAAAACTGGTGAGCCATCAGCTTTAATTCTAGCTTGCACCCAGCAGGCATGCAAAAACACACACTGGGCTCCAAAACCCACACATTCAGTGCTCACAAAGTTACTGACTTATCCAAGTTTCCTAGAATCAAAGGTTTCTAGCTCACCAGACTTATTCACCTCTTTTCCCCATCTCCTCCTGCACAAACTCTGCACAAACTCGCTTCTCTCTCAGCACTCTACCATCTTGACTGCTTCTCCTGGCCTCCACGTGGCTTTAATCTGCTCTCCTCTCTAATACCTCAGGAACCAAGAACGAGTAAGCTCCCGGTCTGTCCCACTTTATAGTGTAAGATCAAAACCTCCAATCCAATTACACAAACAAGGAAGTCTCCAATACAAAGCCACCCATCCAAGGCACAATGGGAATCCTCAGGAGAGTGCACCACCCTACATCATCCAATCAGTCAAGGGTGTAGGGAAAAGCTTACTCTTAAAACTAAGCCTTAGGCTATAATGACCTGGCCTGCTTACATTACAGTCTTTCCCCCACACCCATCCCAAGCATAAGGGCAAATAATATCACCTGGGTGACGGGCTTCCATATGGGCAGCGCCATCTTTAACAAAGTGAGCATATTATATTTTATCTGCCCAACAGTCCTTAACAGGCACATATTTCTCTGGAATGCCATAGGGTGCACTGTTGGGCAGATAAAATATATTATGCTCACTTTGTTAAAGATGGTGCTGCCCACATGGAAGTTCGTTGATATTAATGTATGTTCTGAAACAGGCTGTGGGCAGGCCGGGTCGTTGTAGCCTAAGGCTTAGTTTTAAGAGTAAGCTCTTCTCCACACCCTTGACTGATTGGATTATGTAGGGTGGTGCACTCTCCTGAGGAATCCCATTATACAGAGACTTCCTTGTTTGTATAATTGGATTAAAAGTTTTGATTCTATGGTATAAAGTGGGAGAGACCAGTAGCTTGATCTCTCTCTTTTCTTGCTTGGTTCCTGAGGTAGAAGAGAGGAGAGCAGATTAAGGCCACATGGAGGCCAGGAGAAGCAGTCAAGATGGCAGAATGCTGAGGGAGAAGCCAGTTTGTTAAGAGTTTGTGCTGGAGGAGATGAGGAACAGCGGTGAATAAGTCTGGTCAGCTAGAAACCTTTGATTCTAGGAAACTCGGATAAGTCAGTAGCTTTGTGAGCACTAAATGTGTGGGTTTTGGAGCCCAGTGTGTGTTTTTGCTTGCCCACCGGGTGCAAGCTAGAATTAAAGCTGATGGCTCACCAGTTTTTGGCTCCATTGTTTCATTACCGACTGTTCGAATCTAATGGGAAACTGCACGGGTCAGGCTGTGATCCTGACCTCAACTACTGGCTTTACATGCACCCAGAAATCTTCTAGGGTGCACCAGTGCACCCTGGTGCACACTTTGATTGAGAACCACTGCTCTAATATATGGAATGGCCCACCATCCTCTGGCTTTGCAGTTTCTTTACCAAATCTCGTGTGAACCTGCATGACCATGGCCACCTACCTTACACTATCTTTTCAACAAATCCTGTATTGGCATGTGTGTAGAGGCCCTGAATAAGAAAATATAAAATGGGACAGAGTTCAGTGCCCTGAGGTAAAGGCACAGTGACTTTACTGACAAAAGTACTGTGCTGACTGCTGCACAATAGAGAGAGAATGATCAATTCTGACTACCCAATAGGCGGGGTATTTCGCTACTCTTTAATCTGCTCCAAAGAAGTTCCCCTTACTGACTTCCTCATTCTATTCTCTGCTTCCTGACTTCCTTGTTATTGTCCCTGCTTCTGTTTTATATGTATCAATAAATACCCTTAAGGACTGAGGTCCTGGCTGTCTCATGAAACCTGAATAGGGGATTGGGACACTGTCTCTACCAGATTCCTCAGTGCACGCCATTTGGTCTTTGAGAAGTCATTGTCTTTGTGACATGTGGATGAAACAGTTATCACAGAACCAACTAGAAGAAAAAAAACCTTTTCTTCCATTTTGCAAGGTGAAATTCATAGACTTCAATCTGCCCCTTAAACGGCAAATGACTGTGGATGACTCTAAGAAAACTGGTAAATATTGATGAAAAATGTTGGGTTCATGGACCACTTTATTCAATTTTCCTGAAAACTTGCCAGACAGAAAGTTCTCATTTTTATCCACCTTCATTTTTACCTTCAGAGCTGCTCTCTCCATAGCAACTGCAAACTTCTCTGGGCTGAAATAATCCCTTCAGTTCCCAGTGCACAGGCAAGGAATTTTAAAAACAGGACTTTGTAACCACAAAAAACTCTCTGAGATTTAAAAGGCTGCAGAGCTCCAGATAATAACCATCTGTCTTTCTTCTGAAGGTAAGCACTAGGGTTAGAAATGTTTCTATCATCTTCTGTTATTTTTAAAATATAACCTAAAAATGTTAAATGCCTTTTTTTTTAAAACCATAAAACTAATCCCAGTATCTTTGTTCTTACTCCACAGTCATTATTAATTCATCTCTGGGCCAAGATCTGACCTGAGATGCTGCTAATATTTTGCATTTCTGAGGCAATTGTTTGAAGAGATTAGATTATTTTTTTTTTCCAGAAAGCTGATTGGCTCTGAAGTTGTTCCCTCACACCCCTTTGGTGACCAGTTAATATCTGGATTTATCATAGTTCATGAGGTCTTGAAATACTCTTTCTTTTTAAAGATTGTTTGTACTTTTAATCAACTAAAATCTAAAAACTGACTCATGTTTTCTGAACGTTACTATTTTTCCTCTAGTATCTTTTTTTGCCTAAAACCTTCCAACTCAACATGATATTAGTATTTTATTAAAATTTATTTTCTTTTAAGCTTTGTTTACTTATTTCAGTGGTGGAGACCACAAACCACTGGGAGTTTTATTAAACAAGGAGATAAAAAGAGGGTGTTTCTTGTCCCGGATCCTATGACTTATACCACTTGCGCAATGAACAGAGAAGAAACTTATTCTTAATTTTGACTCTAGGTTTAGTTCTGAGAGAGGCAATATAATGAAATTCTTGGCTTTTCAATGGGTTGAAAGTCTATAAGAATGATCATTTCCTGCCTTTGGGGTTATAAATGACCCACAGACCTCCTGTTGTTCAGCTACAGCTTGTCATTGCAAATCAGCTTAGCCACCCAATTAATGAATACTTTCAAACATGTTTCAGGCACAAGAATTAAAGCTTTTATTGTTTTCTCCTTCGCCACAGAAATTCCTCTGGTTACAAGGTCACACCGTGAAGACTAACCCACCTACTCCATCAAAGACAGACTTGAGGTAAAGGAAGAGTAGAAATGTGCTTCTGGACCAGGCTTTCAGTATTCTTGCTGCCATTGTTCCTTCTCCTCAGCCTTGCTCCCTCTACTGGAATAGAAACACCCTCCACCCAACACAGCAGTGGTGTTTGGGGTTCTGGCCAACTGATAGAAGTACTCCGAGTTCTTTCTGCTGGCGACCACCAACCCCAGAACCACTCAAGAAGCCTTATCAAAACATTGTTGGAGAAAACGAGCTGCCCACGGAGGACAAATGGAATGCAAGGAGACTGCAATCTGGTTAGTGCCATAGAATGGGATCAGGTACCAGGGCATGTTCAAAAGAGAGCTGTGGATTCTTAGCCACTTACTTCGGTAAAGCACAAACAACACGAACCTTCCAGTACCCCAGTGCACAGTGCACTGTGGCATAATAACTCGCATATTTGGGAGATGAAAAGTCTTAAAGTGTTCTATAGATAGCATTTAAATATGAGGAAATTTTTCTTTTTATATTAAAATAGAAGTGTTTATGTAAGTCTTTATACAACCCTTCTACAGGTTGGAAAGTATTGACTTGTGAATATGAATCTAGTTCTTTCTTCTTTCTTATTTACTAATCCCTTTTGTGAGTTTGCAGTGGACTTGTATATATCTGGTTAGGTAGATGCTATTTCTTTTATGAGACATAAAAATAGTGACTATTTGCCAGATATCAGTTGACATTTCCTAATACTTTGCATGGTGGGTAATAAATTGGATAACACCTTCTTAAAAATAAGGAACCTGAACTGAGAAATGGAAGTGCCATGAGTGGGGTGTTGGGCAGATGAAATATATTATGCTCACTTTGTTAAAGATGGCACTGCCCACATGCAAGTTTTAAGAGTAAGCTTTTCCCCAAACCCTTGACTGATTGGATGATGTGGGGTGGTGCACTCTCATGAAGAATCCTCCCAGTATGTCTCAGATAAGTGACTTTGTATCAGAGACTTCCTTGTTTGTAGATTGGATTAAAGGTTGGGATTTCTACACTATAAAGTGGGGCAGACCAGGAGCTTGCTCTCTTGGTTCCTGAGGTATTAGAGAGGAGAGCAGATTAAGGCCACGTGGAGGAGAGGAGAAGCAGCCAAGATGGCAGAGTGCTGAGGGAGAAGAGAGTTTGTGTAGAGAGAAGGAGATGGGAAAGAGGTGAATAAGTCTGGTAAGCTAGAAGCCTTTGATTCTAGGAAACTTGGATAAGTCAGTAGCTTTGTGAGCACTGAATGAGTGGGTTTTGGAGCCCAGTGTGTGTTTTTGCTTGCCCGCCAGGTGCAAGCTAGAATTAAAGCTGATGGCTCACCAGTTCTTGGCTCCATTGTTTCATTACCGACTGTCTGAATCTAATGCGAACTTGCACTGGCCAGGCAGCCTTGTTGGTGGCCATGACTACTGGCTTTACATGGGGCTAAAATGAGACCCAGGGTTCCTAAGGCCAATTTTCAGCCTTTCCGATGTCTACCAAGTGACTCAAACCCTGGCTGCATGTCATAGTCACCCAGACAAACTTCAAAAAATACCAATGTTGGCCTGACCAGGCAGTGGCCCAGTGGATAGAGTGTCGGACTGGGATGCGGAGGACCCAGGTTTGAGACCCTGAGCTCGCCAGCTTGAGCGCGGGCCCATCTGGCTTGAGGAAAAAGCTCATCAGCTTGGACCCAAGGTCGCTGGCTCCAGCAAGGGGTTGCTTGGTCTGCTGAAGGCCCACGGTCAAGGCACATGTGAGAAAGCAATCAATGAACAACTAAGGAGTTGCTACAGCAATGAAAAACTAATGATTGATGCTTCTCATCTCTCTTCGTTCCTGTCTGTCTGCCCCTATCTATTCCTCTCTCTGACTCTCTCTGTCCCTGTATAAAAAAAAAATAAAAAAATACGCATATTGGAACTTCCTCCAGAGATTTAGATTGAATTTTCATCGGATGAAATTTTTAGAAATCCCCGCAGGCCACTTTAATATAAAATCAGCATTAATGTGAGGTCAGACTATTCCTTTTACTGTGGGTGGGTGGGTGGCATGGTGGAGGGACTGACCAGAACAGCACAAAAGATAAGAACCCATGTTGTAATATGACCACAAACAAACCATGATTCACTGTCCTTTCCTGACTGAGATTTTTCAGAATGTATCAACAAACAAATGAATAAATGAAGATGCCAAACAATCAGTAAGAGAAACAAATAACTGTCCCCCAAAATAATTTGGAGACTTTCCCAATCCTGCTTGGTGCCAGGAGAAACATTTTGGGCCAAGTGTTCTTTTTCTTTTCATGAAAGAAGGGCCTTGCTCATACAAAGAATTTTTCTCTGTTCTGCACAAACAAATAATTCAATAATTAGTCCTAGTCCCAAGGGTTCCCAGAGAAAACACGTGTTCTAATAGGCAACTCATCTGTGATGACATTAATTTATATATTTAGCAACATAAGACTTCCTGCTGGAAATAGCTAGAAGTCATATCTTATTAATGTCCTCTGAGAATTTGCTTCAGGGAAATGTTCTCTAATGACATGACGTGCCTTATTAAAGCTGGTTGAATATTAGTTTAGCTAGGGGAGAATGTAAACATGCAAAATTGCTCTCCACTTTTGGGGGGAGGAGGAGTTGTTTTGCACTTTTTGGTTTCTGTGACATTATTACAAGATTGGCCAAGGTAGCTTCCGTTTGAATCAGTTCCATTACTAGAAAGTGAAACCCTTTTTCTCATGTTGTTGCCCTCTTGCTATTGTTATTTCTCATTCTCTTTGGAAGAGACTGAAGTTAAAAAAAAAAAAAGGCAAATCTCAGATTAACCTGTTCAGAGGGTTACAGTTCACCAAATAACCCACCAGTAAGGAGCCACAAAATCTTTCTCATGCCATTTATAAAAAGTCAGGGAGTGACAGCGTCCTGTTGATTTCACAAATACCCATGCCCTGGTGCAAATCACAGGCCTTCAGACATCACTGAATCTTTTCTGTATCTTTAGGGCCTTTGTCCATTGAGAGGCAACATTCATATTTGAACTTTTGGGGTAAAAAAAAAGGGCAAAAGAGTGAGTTCATATCTCCAAATATCTGCAAAAAGAGGAAAGTGGAGAGGAATAAAGGACTCCCAATTTATTTTAGCTCAGGGTAAAAACTGAATTCTTTTTAAAAATCAAGCTGAAGCATTTGAGAGCACGGTGCATTTAAAAATGAATTTATTCAAACTGCAGCCTTTGAAAATGGATATTCTTGCCTGTTGGTGGCTTCTTCTTCTTCTTCTTCTTCTTCTTCTTCTTCTTCTTCTTCTTCTTCTTCTTCTTCTTCTTTTATAGTGAGAATGGCTAGAATGGAATTTTGATGAATTTAATGAGGGATTAAGTAACTCCAAAAGAATAAATTCCACTTCAGTAATAATGAGAACCACAACCTTACATGAATTCCAGGTGTGAGGAAGGGAAAAGAACTTGGTGGTATCTGGAGTCAGCCAACAATATTCTGGCACCTTCTAGCTGTTAGGACATGCAGAACGTCACGTTCCTCATCCATATGACCAATGAGGTGGTGGTGCCTCCCTCCTCAGGCTGCTTTCTGTGAGAACCACATGGCCATGCATGAATGAGCAGAGCTCAGGCTCTTTTTGTCCCCTTACATTTCCTGGACCTCAAGGAAATGCCCAACCCTCCTTTTCCAGGGACACTGGAGCGTGTTTGTGAAATACCTGTAGTGCTGCTGAGAAATGAGACTGTCCTGGGCATCCCCTCCTGCTGGCCCCCAGCTCCCTCCCCTGTCCCAGGGGTTTAGGATTTCTCACCAAAATCTCCAGGAGATTCTTGTACCAGTTTAGGGAAGAGAACCACTGCTTTAAAGATCTGCATTTAATTCACACTCCTCCCCCCATGTGTCATAGCCATCATGCAAAATACATCAAGCTTTATCTAGTTTAACAAGTTTATCTTAACTCTTCTCAGTTAAGGCTTTCCTATTTTGCAGTCGGAAGTGCCCCTAAATTGAGAGCAGACCCGCAGGAAGCTGCCATCAGCTGCCATCCTTCCTGATCTTTATTTGGGAGAAATAAAGAAAAATATAACTTACCTCTCATATTTTACAATCAATTGTTAACCCCCCTACCCTACCTCCAGCCCCAAATACCTTATTAAAAAATCTAAGAATTTAAAAGAGGTCAGTAGGTTTATTTATAATCCCAAATCAATCTAAATATCTTTTGGTCTAAAGCGCTTGAAGTTTATCCTGCAGGTTTGACAACTGCTTTATTCATGTAGAAGAAGGAACATTTCTTGTAGCTTTGTGTCACTGTGGCTCTCACTGGGAGATATAAGCAATAAAGGAAGCTGAGTTAATGGGAGGTGATCTGATTGGGCTCCAGAGTGCAGCAGAAATGACTGCCCAATAGCTGAGCCATCCATTTAGCTTAGTAAGGAGGGCTTCTCACATTTTAACCAATCTTTCTCCAAAGTTTATGAAATTTTAAAAACTCATTCCCAGAATCTGTGTTTTCCCCCTTTAAACCTTATGACAGATTAGAAGAAATATTAGTGGATTATTCCTGAATGAGATCATTCTTCTTTAAAAAAGAGTTATTTCACTAGAGCCAGCACTTTGTATAGATCCTGATGCCTATTGGGTGCCAGCATTTGCAAAATTTTACTAAACATCCTCTCCCAAACTCAACTGAGCCGCTGTAAATACTTTAACAGCTAAAACTAGTGGGTGGTGGACTGAGAATTCCAGTCTCCCCATATCTCCCCTCCCCATTGTGCTTTGTGTCACATCTCTGTCCAGAGAAGAAGTCACATTTTCTTACATCAGCAACTCTGATGCTTCCTATAGAGTTATTTCTTCTAGCTACCACCTTCTGAATCGAGGGAAATTGTATAAGATTCAAATATCATGAAAGAGCCCTCAGTCATTTGATTCACAGATAAGCTTCCTTCCAGCAGGCCTCAAAATATTAAAGCAAGTGGCAGGCAATATCTGTTTATTCAAGATGACCAAAATATCTTAGACAAGATGAGCTGCTTCCACAACTATTTAAAACTTTTCAAAGTCAGAAACCAATTTGCTTTCCAGGTTTCATCCTTTTTTACAAACCATTTCTGGAGTGAATATCGGCAGGTGACAGATCTTACCCTATTCTCTGCTGCCCTATGCCACCCCCTCCTATGCCGACTCTAGAAAGAGACAGAGCAAGAGCACTGAGGAGGAGCCACAAATGGACAGGGGTCTCGGGCACCTCGGATGGGATCAAGCGTGGACACATACCCTGCTGTATGTTTTCAACCAAGCTCCTGGTCATGTGCACATGATCTGGTGGCCTCAGTGGAGGCCCTATTCCTCATGTTCTTGATGCTCTTCTTCCTACCTATTTGGTTCCATCAAATAACCTGATTAGCACTTGAAAGCCCATGAACATGACCTTGTTCAACACTCTGGTTGTGGAATATTCTCATTGATAGATATTAGCACCTTACCAATCCCCTAGCCTCTTCATTGATGAAATTTCTTCCTACCAAACTTGAGGGAGAGAAAATTATTGGGTTAGGGGATACACAGCAAGTATGTACAGGGGTCCACAACTTATTTTGCTCATGGCACAAAACAATGGAATAAGAGAATAAAGTCTGTCATTGGCAAAACAGGAATTAAGACTGGGCAAATGATATTAGCTGTCTGGCTTTAAATCTGTTACTTACCCTCTCATACTTAACGTAGTTTTTACACATACTGTGGGTGTACCTCCCTCCAAAGAAAAACATGGTTATACTTGATTCTGTGCAGTATCCTTGCAACTTCAAATAAATGTACTTATTAATTCATTATGCATTAAATAATTGGGTAAGTCGTATTCTAAATGCTTTACATTATGCAGAAATATTTGGTAGATTTTTACATAGGCTCTAGACATTTCTTTTTAAATTGAGAGGAGGAGAGATAGTGAGACAGACTTCCACATGTGCCCCAACTAGGATCCACCTGGCAACCCCTGTCTGGGGCCGATGCTTGGTGGACTAACCGAGCTATCCTCAATGCCTGGGCTATGCTCAAACTAATCAAGCCCCTGGCTGTGGGAGGGGAAGAGAGAGAGAAGGGGCACAGGGAGAGGGAGAGAAATAGATGGTCACTTCTCTTGTGTGCCCTGACCAGGAATTGAACCTGGGACATACATACACTGGACCAATACTCTATCCAGTGAACCAACCAGCCAGGGCCTGGACATTTTCTTTTCATTTAAAATAATACAATAAGGTTCCCCCTAGGCAAATAAATCATTGTTTAACACTTTTTCCAGAATCAATTATATTTTTACACTGAGAAATGCTGAGATACATAAGAACTTAGGTTGTCTTGGACACATGGCTTCCAATAAACGGCCTTTTCTCCTCTTTGATGACAATGGGTTCATTAAGCCTGAATTTTGTCTGTTTTCATACCTCCTAAGTGCCAGGCACTGTGTTAGGTGCTGAGGCTGAACTGTGTACAAAGCAGACAAAATCCAGGCTTAATGGACCCATTGTCATCAAGGAGAGAGAAGAAAAACAAGTAGACAAAGTAATTTTAGAATTCTATGCTGTGAAGAAAATAAAAAATGGCATATGCCAGATCTGCCACTGGCCACGTGTGGCTCTTAGCTTCACTGAATGGTATATGCTAGTCAGTGAAGAGTACACACCAGATTTCAAAAACTTAGCAGGACAAAATGAATGTCAAATAGCTCACTAATAATTAAAAAGTTTGTTTGATTACATGTTGAAATGGTTGTATTTTGCACATATAAGTTTCAATAAAATAGATTATTAAAATTCATTTCACCAGTTTCTTTTTTCTTTTTAAAATGTGGCGAATAGAAAACTGAAAATGGTATGTGTGGCTCACATTTATGGCTTGCAATCTATTTCTGTTGAACAGCACTGTGCTAGAGAGCATGATGGCTGATGGGCTTTCAACTCTGGACAGTGTGTGGGAGGCATCCAGAAGGGGCTGGTGCTTTAAGCTGAAATCAGAAAAGAGAGGGGAAGAAGGAGACCTGCAAGATGGTGGGAAAGGACTTGATGGGACTGACAGAAACATCAGAGGGACAGAAGTTTAATAAGAGAAGTAGAAAGAAGCTAAGATAAGGTAGAGAAGGTAGGGTAGGCAGGGGCTAGACCAAGGAGAAAATTGTAAGGAACTTGGATTTCACTCTAAATGCAATGGAGCACTGCTTTCAAAATCAAAGTGTCAGCTGGTTTTATTCAAGGTAGCAAATGGACAACTGTTGGTACTGTAGTTGGAGATAGAGGGATAGTTGGAGATAGAGGGATTGCTCTTAGGGAATAAAGACTTTCTGGAAGGGCACTGTTGTTACATAAAAGTCCTCCCATGACTTTCTTATTTGAATCTGGCCATTGGGCATGCCTACTTAACCTCCTATTGACACAGTAATAAGCAGTGGAAACAGGTCATTGGTCTTTTAGGACCTTGTTAAGCTTTGTTTTATTTCTGTCTTCGTTTTTTGCTTCTTTTGCCCAGTGCTTTGAACCAGATTCCCTGTTGCTGATAGCTGGAGGAGATTTTGAAGATCAGCTTGGAGAGGAAGTGGTGCAGAGAGTTTCTCTTCTCCTCCTCTACTACATCATTCACCAGAAGGAGATTTGTTCTTCAAAGCTCAACATGAGTAACAAAGACTATAAATTTTACCTTCACAGCCTCCTCAACCTCAGGCAGGATGAAGACTCCTATTTCCTTTCACAGAATGAGACAGAAGATATCCTGGCATTCACCAGGCAGTACTTTGACACTTCGAGAAGCCAGGTAAGAAACGTAAAACCACTAACTGGCTCTTCTACTAACGTACAGTCTTGGAGCCTGATTTTTCATCAATTATTTATTCCTAAGACATCCACTGACTTCTAAGAGAGGTAAGTATTTGTGGTTTTTAGATATGGATGTTAAGTGACATGGTTTTAAAATCTAAATCTAAAATGGGAAATATAGTGACTAATTGTTGTAAGATGAGTTTGAGACAGAAGTTGAGTGGGTGGGTGTGTGGGTGTGCAGGCCAGGTGACAGGGCCACTCCCTTCTCCTGAGCCCCCACACTGAGCATGGGAGTAAGTGTGACATACAGCTTTTGATCAATCTCCAATGACTGACCCCATGGTGCTTAGGGCACTGTGTCTATTTAGCTTGCCTTCTGGCCAGGGAAGGGAAAGGCACAACCACTTTGAGAGAGATGAATATTGGTTATTTCAACCAAAGCAGCAGCTTGCAAAAAGTATGATTCATGACAGTCAACACAGATGATCTCTCTATAATGGATTTTGATTCATGCTGTGTATGTTCAGGGATCCTGTCTCTTCCTCTCTCACATTTGCTCCTGTTAGGAAATGGGCCTCTGGTCTCTTATTGCCTTCATTACTATTCCAGCAAAAACTGGCCTTTCTGTTACCTTTTTGCTTCCTTCTTTGCAGTGTGATGCTTCAGGAGATAATGTCCTCTGATCATAAGAAAGCTTTTTAAAAGCATATTTTCTGAAATAGCTAATTGAGGAGCCACCATCACATTTCTGAAGAGTGTGAGGAAACATGCTGTGCTTTTATTTCTCTTGAAATATTCATTGATGTGTGTCATAGTCCAGTGGAGCTACTAGAACAAAAATGACATAAACTGGGTGGCTTATAAATAAGAGATTATTTTTCACAATTTTGGATGGTGAGAAGTCCAAGATCAAGTTGCTGGGCATATCTAGTGTGTGGTGAGAACCTCTTCCTGGCTCATAGATGCTGTCTTCACACTGTATCTTCACGTAGTGGAAGAGGCACTGGGTTCTCTTTTATGAGGGCACTAATCCCAATCATGAGGGTCCCACCCTCATGACCTAATCATCCCCAAAGGTCCCACCTCATACTACCATCATATTGGGGATTAATATTTTAACATGTGAAATTTGGGGGTACACAAACATTCAGATTATAGCTACATGTATAAGTGAGTTTGATTTTGGGTCTCAATTTTGTCTTTAAGGAGCCCAAAGGTAACAGTGTATTCATCCTGCAGCTTAATGGTCAGCAAATACATTTCCAATTTGCTGTAAATATGTTTAATTTCTCTTGTTATTGGCAAAAAAAATGGAAAAATATTTTACTAAGGACTCTGTGAATATCACTTTAGTAACAACTCTCATGAATCTCAAAATTTGGCCTTTTTTCTTTTGTTTTGTTTTCATTTCCAATTGAGAAAACAGGGTTTTTAAAAATATAATTCAGGATTTTTTGCTTAAATAAGGAGGTGTTCCTACATATAATTTCTTTATTGCAACATCTATGTAATACAAGGTCAATTCAGATTAGCCATTAGGATTTTAGTTATCCTATCTGTTGTTGTCTTTTGATGCAGATTAGATAGAAATGGAAACCCAGCACTTAAAAAACAGTTGATGTGCATATATTTAATACAGATTTCTGGTTGTCCAACACATACTGCATACACCTGGACTTCCTTGTGTTTGTGAGAGTAAACATTCCTAGAATAGAATAAAGTAATTCAGTATTAGGTATAGACCTAGTCATCCATCTATTCAGTTAAGAAGAAATGAGCTCTTGTTGAGTTATAGCCCTTTGCTAGGCCTTAGGTCAATTGTCTCCTGTAGAAAACCACTGTCCAGTTCCTGGGAAGGGTCCTTTAGCCCATTCACCTAGGCTGGGATTCCTTTAGACAGTCAGACTTTTATAGGAGGCCTGTTGGCCCCTCACTGCGAGATACTATTCTCTCCAGCTAGAGGGTGTGAGACCACAGAAGATGCTGACAGACCAGGCCCACCCCCACTAGCATTTCCAGGTCTTGGTGTGTACAAGACTCAACCTCGATAGGTTAAGTCACTAATAGCTGTGCCACGTGGGTTTTAACCAGCTCACCAAGAGAAGCAACTTTACACTGTATTACTGTATGTACTCTAGCCATCCTCCCCAGTAGCCCAGAGGGTAAACACCCCTCCATTTCTTCTTTCTCTTTTGTCCAATGACTCTGGTTTATCTTCCTGACTCAGTCTATTAATGCTCACACCTTTCACTGTCCTTTCCATGGTTTAGCTGTTTCCATGGTAGATGAACAGGGATCTTCACAGTTCTTCACTAGCTCTGCCTCTCATATGGAGGACCGGCATCATGACCACATTCTCAAGACTTTAGGGATGGACACAGTGGTTGGAATTCTTTCTCCTCTATGTCACATTGAGACTGCTACTCTTTATAAGCTCCGTGAAAGAAAGCACACCTCTGTGAGGTTTATACTTCTGTTATTTCGGCTTGTTGTTTTTATCCATGGCACTTCTAGCTACTTCTTCAAGTTTATCAAAAGTCTGGTTACTGACTCAGCTTTTCAGTCTGCTCTCCCCCACAGCTATGACTATGCTTTTGGCAAGCTCAGCAATTATAAACTTAAAAAAAATCCAACTGGCACTTTCTACTCCTTTTCTTATGTCACAAGAATGCAACATAGACAATAATCTCCTCTTGATTCCTCTTTTGATGGACCTGCTTTCTCTTTCTTCTTATAGCTGAGCTTCATGAGAGAACTGTTTGTCTTTCTCTCTCATTCTCTGTCCCCACTCATTTTGTTTCTCAACAATCTACCTTTTGCTTTCTGCTCTAACTTTGTCCAGTCCTGCCTCCATGAAACTTTCTTTCATTCATTGATTTCTGTCATATTATATGGTTTTTTTTTTTCTCTGTGTTTCCATCAACTCACACCTCCTGGCTTTCTTCTCACTCATCCAACTCTTTTGTACCAGGTTTCTCTGCTGGATACACTTTATTGCCATCCCTTAAATCTTGGCCTCCATGGCCCCACTACTTATTCTATTCTCTTGCTGAATGATAAGCTCTCAGAGCCTCATGCACAACGAGATACGGATTGCTTTTGATTCTGCTGCTGGCCTGGATTTTTTTTTTTTTTTTTTTGAGCCATATATGCACTGATCTAGCAGAAATCTCCAGTTGGATAGTTCCAACTGGCACTTTGAACTCAATATTAACATCTAAGGCTCATTTTTATTCCTGAACCTGTTCTTTTGTTGTTGTTGTTTAGGTAGCTCTTGAAACAGTCTCTAATGTGGCTGGTAGGACACTGCACGTTCCTGGTTTTCTTTCTCTCTCCCTCTCTAGCTTCCAGTTTCACCTATACAGGTCCGAGTTTTTCTGTGAAGCTTTTGCACACGCTTTCTCCAGGCTAGGGCACATATGCATGTAGGTGACTCATATGAGTGTGTCTCCATTCCAGACCTCTCCTTTGGATTCCAAACTCATGTATCCTACACAGCATCTTATTTTTTTAAAAGGTATTGTAATGGTACTTCACATTTAATATATTTAAATGAAGGTCATAAATTAATCTGGCCAGACCAGATCCTCTTGTTTTGCTCCATATGTCAGTAAATGACATCAACATACAATCAGTTGCTCAGGTAGAAACTTAGTTTTCTAAATTTCTTTCCCTTTCATGTCTAATCAATCTCTAAGTCCTGCTGTTGACTTTTCTTCATTTCTATCACTACCATGTTCTACTTGGACCATTGTAATCACCTTATGACTGTACTAGTAGTTATCACTTTGAGTCTCTTTCCAATTTTTTTATTCTCCATCATGTAGCCAGAATGGATTTATTAAAATAAATATCCAGCCATTTAACCCCCCACTCCTGTGATAAGATGCCAAGAAACTATAAAACTTAGCATTAGCAACCACCATTTTAAAAAGGAAAAGTCAGACCTCTTACCCCCTCCTTTCTGTGGAGAAAGGAAAGAAAAGAATGCAGGAATAAGGGCTTACAAGGGCAACTGGATCATCTAGTCATAGTTTAGCTACTTTCTATAATTCTCTGGAAGGGTGCCTGAGACCACTTGCCACTTAGAGCAAGAAAGATGGAACTTATCCGAGAATCCCTTCACTTCTCTCTCTCTCTCTCTCTCTTTTTTTTTATAACAGGGACAGAGAGAGAGTCAGAAAGAGGGATAAATAGGGACAGACAAACAGGAACGGAGAGAGGTGAGAAGCATCAATAATTAGTTTTTCGTTGCCGTTGCTACACCATAGTTGTTCATTGATTGCTTTCTCACATGTGCCTTGACCGCGGGCCTTCAGCGGACCGAGCAACCCCTTGCTGGAGCCAGCAACCTTGGGTCCAAGCTGGCGAGCTTTTGCTCAAGCCAGATGGGCTTGTGCTCAAGCTGGTGAGCTCGGGGTCTCAAACCTGGGTCTTCCGCATCCTAGTCCGATGCTCTATCCACTGCACCACCACCTGGTCAGGCCACTTCTCTTTTCTTAAAAGCCTTTAGGGTGTAGCAATGCTCTCCTTTTGATAGATCTTATAGATAAACGTTCTAACAAGGCAGTAAAATTCAATGAGCTTGTTAATGAGATTAATGACTTTGTGCCATGCTCCCCCTTCTCCGAAGCCCAGCCAGTGTGTAATTGGGTCTATAAAAAGGGGTCTCTGAACTGTAGGAGAGCTGCAGGATTTTGGTTTCTCTTACCCCTCTGCAGTTACCAGCCAATAAACTCCTCAAAAATCATCTGGACTTGGTGTCTTTGGGGAACTCGCTGGTCACTTTACAACACTCTCATCCCTTTGGCTTCCCATTGATTTTAGGATAAGGGGCTAACTCCATTACCTGCCAATAGACCTTCAGCTTTCAATGCACTCCCTAACTCTACCTGCTCTGACTATTACCCTCCTTCTAGCCCTTCGTGTTTGCTATCCTCCTTCCTGCCGCAGAAGCCTTGTCCACACTGTTCCTTTTGCCTGGAATATTTTTTTCCACCACTCCTTCAGATCTGTCTGTGTGTCACAATCTCAGAGATGCCTTCCTTGATCTGCCTGACTGGGTGGAAGAGTTGTCTGTTCTTACCCTCATTGTACCTGTGGCTCTCCTTCAAGACTATTGCTATGGCTGTCATATTTGATTGCATTATTATTTAATTAGCAATACTGAACTTTAAGCTCCGGGCATGGAGTGTTTTGGTTTTGATTGTCATTATATTTCCAGTACCTAGAAAAGTAGTAGACCTACATTGGGTATTTAGGGAAAATTTGAGGGATAGTAGATAACATTACGATATATGATTGTCAAACCCAGAAACATGTGTCATTTTTGGCTCTGCACTCCTTCACATTTTCCTCCAAGTCCTTTAGTCCACCTTTTTAATATTCTTCCAATACATCTACCTGTTTTCATTGCTAGCTCTATTATCTTAGGTCAAGAAATATCTTGGATTAATCAATAACTTAGTAATTCTACCCTTAAATTCTACCCCTGCCAATCTATTCACTACTTTACTATGAGAGTGATATTTCTATAAACTACCTTATTGTATTGTTTTCTTGTTTATGTCCTTCAGCAGTTACCCTGGAGTCTTTCATAGCACAAAATATAAGGCTTTTCTTGATCTGGATCTTGCCATCTTCAATATACTATCAGATATATGCCTTGACACTGGAAACCACAATAATAATAGCTGAGATTAGCTGACTGTGTCCTATGTGCCAACTACTATATTAAGGATTTTACGTGTACTATCTCATCTAACTTGATGATCTCTGTGTTGGGTGGAATTTTACAGATAATGACTAGGAAGCTTAGCAAAGGTAATCATTGTGCCTAAGATCACCCAGTTAGAAATAGCAGAGATAGTATTAAAACATTATTTGTCTGGCCCAACCCCTAGGTTATGGAATTTACTTTAATGGTATAAAAGTGCCATCACAATCCTAAATTTTAGTCTATTTCGACATACAAGAAGGAGAGTATTGAATAGCACAGGGTATGGAGTCAAATCTGTGTGCAAATTGGGACTCTGCCCCTCATTGGCCAAGTGCTTTGTAAAAAGAGTATCCACTGCATACAGTTGCAGGAAAAAGAAAAGATAGTGTATATAGAATTGAGTTAGCATGGTGTATGGCACATAGTAGACACTCAAAAAGTATTTAAATAAATGAACAGGAATACTATTGAGATGTAAGTCAAGATTCAAGCCTTATGGATGCTTGTAATTTAAATGAGAAAAATTGCTGTATGAATTAATAAGGTCCTATGTCATATGTCTTATGGTAGTTAAAAGAACACAGACACCATGCTGACTTTGGTTTGCGATCAGAACATGTTGGGCTTGAAACTAAAGGTCAGTGTGAAAGGGGACGTGCTCTGTGATGGTACAGGCAGCAGAGCCGGTGTGAACATCATTTCTGCAGGCTGTCTGTTGGGCAGATAAAATATATTATGCTCACTTTGTTAAAGATGATGCTGCCCATGTGCAAGTTTTGAGAGTAAGCTTTTCCCCACACCCTTGACTGATTGGATGATGTGGGGTGGTGCACTCTCATGAGGAATCCTCCCATTATGCCTCAGATAAGTGATTTTGTATCAGAGACTTTCTTGTTTGTAGATTGGATTAAAGATTTGGATTTCTACACTATAAAGAGGGGCAGACCGGGAGCTTGTCCTCTCTCGGTTCCTGAGATTGGCATTAGAGAGGCGAGCAGAGAAAGGCCATGTGGAGAAGGCCAGGAGAAGCAGCCGAGATGGCAGAGTGCTGAGGGAGAAGCCAGTTTGTGCAGAGTTTGTGCAGAGAGAAGGAGTTGGGGAACAGAGGTGAATAAGTCTGGTGAGCTAAAAGCCTTTGATGCTAGGAAACTCGGATAAGTCAGTAGCTTTGTGAGCACTGAATGTGTGGGTTTTGGAGCCCACTGTGTGTTTTTGCTTGCCCGCTGGGTGCAAGCTAGGTTGAAAGCTGATGGCTCACCAGTTTTTGGCACCGTTTTTTCATTACCGACTGTCCGCATCTAGTGTGAATCTGCATTGGCCAGGCGGCTGTGATGGTGCCCGCAGGTAACTGGCTTTACATTGTCCTTGAAACTGGAGAGAAACAACTCCTCAAACGGAAACAGTAAAAACAAGAGTCCTCCTTGGAGAAGACATATCAAGGTAGTAATGAGAAATATTAGATCAATAAGGACCAGTGGAATAAGAGTTAGATATGTTAGTGTCATGTTCAGATAAAAGAAGCAAGTATTTTCCAAATAGAGGTAGAGCTCAGACTGGAGAACTGTGAGAGCCACCTTCCACAAACAATTTAATCCTCTTTTTAGGTGTAGAACTATATTCCTCATCCTCAGTGAAATCCTAGAGGCATCTTAATCATCTTAACTTCAGAGGTTAAATTTTTCTTCTTCCTTTGTATCTGATTTCAGTGTATAGAAACCAAAATGCTGCAGAAAAAGTCTGGAATACTGAGCAGTAATGGTGCTGATGAAAATATGCTTCCTCAGTTGGCAGCAACAATCATTGCTCTGTCTCTTCAAGGTGTTTGTCTGGGGCCAAGAAACTTGCCTTCCCCAGACTATTTTACAGAATATATTTTCAGCTTCTTGAATAGTACAGATACTCTTCACCTATCAGGTAAGGATGTTTTTCATGAATTTAATTTCCAAGTTACACCGACTAAATATATTGTGCTAAAAAAAAAAAAAAGACTGACACTTTTGATGACTAAATTTGTTCAGGTACGTTTTATGCACCATTTTATTTACACTGTGTAGTAAGATAGCTCAGGTGGCCTTTTTAAGACAAACATACTGTGATAATATTTATGTGATGCTGAAGCAAAAATATGGACTCAGCCTGCTTCAGCTGTGATGATGAAATCATGGATGTAGAGCCAAAGGGAAAGTTTTTAATGAACTGCTGCAGGAAGAATTAACTGAACACATACCTATTTAGTACAGAGTGCTGAGATAGGGGTGGCAAACTATGTGTAGAATGATGAGGTAGTAGGCCAAATGGTGCGAGAGCCTTGGTAGCAGTTTGCTTGTAACCATAAAAGTAAGTAATTTAATTTTAAATAAAAGTAATGTGAAGTATCTATTTGGCTACATTCATGACTGCCAGCTTTTAGGAGCTCCCAGATGAAATGGGATGCCAGGAATAGAATCAGAATATCCATTTTGCATATTTCTTTGTTCTTGACAAGACATTGAAAGTGAGATGACTTATTATTTTTTACTCTGCATCAAAATGCCCAACTTTGTAGACCAAGGGATCCTGGTATGTCACATAATAGTTTGTGCTGCTGCCAACACACTTCTTCTTGGGAAGTCACAACATAAATAGAGATATAAATTTACCAAGATAACAACAATACTGTCATGATCTGGATAAGTCTCCCAACCCTGAAAGCAGGGATTAAGAGCTGGTAGATGTACAATTCAGGGCCGATCCTTTTTCGACTTGTTTGTACAATAAATTGAATGACAAATGTGTTTTTTTAGAATTCATTTGTATTTTTTGTTAAGATGAAAGATGAAATACAACTAAATCATGTTACCTAGCTGTCGTAACTAGGAAAGAAGCCAGGGAAAGACATGTTTTACTGAGAACTTTAATATGGAACCAGGAGTCAAGAAAGCTCAGCAACAAAGTTTTCATTTCAGGGGAAGGTGTGCAATGATTCCACTTTTCAAGTAATGTAAAAATATGCCACTGGAAGGCTTGATCACTCGAAACGGAAGAGGCATCAGACCTCAATACAGAGACTACAGTTAGAGGAAAACTGTGCTATAAAGTCAGGGCCACTTGTTAGGTATTAATCATCATGGATCCTGGTGAAAAAAAATCCAAATAGTTGCTCATCAGAGATGTTCCGTATTACCCATTTGGGCAAAAATCAACCATTTTTATTTTCTAATCCTTTCACCTTTTTCACCCATCCTCCCAACCCCCATCATATCTGGCAACCAACCATCAAAATGTTTTCTGTATCTATGAGTCTGTTTCTCTTCGGCTTGCTTTTTTATTCTGTTTTTTAAAATTCAATTGTTGATAGATACATATTTATTGCCATTTATTATTCATATTTTTTATCTTTTTCATCTTAAAAAGGGCCCTTTAACATTTTATGTAAAACTGGTTTAGTGATGATGTCTTTAGCTTTGTTTGGTCTGGGAAACTCTATGTCCTTTGATTCTAAATTATAGCTTTGCTGGGTAGAATAATCTGGGTTGTAGGTCTTTGCTTTTCATTGTTTTGAATATATCTGTACAGGCAGTGCCCACAGCCACCATCACAGCTGCCTGGCCAGTGCAGGTTTGCATTAGATTCGGACAGTCAGTAATGAAACAATGGAGCCAAGAACTGGTGAACCATCAGCTTTCAACCTAGCTTGCACCCAGCGGGCAAGTAAAAACACACACAAGGCTCCAAAACCCACTCATTCAGGGCTCACAAAGCTACTGACTTATCCGAGTTTCCTAGCATCAAAGGTTTCTAGCTCACCAGTCTTATTCACCTCTGTTCCCCATCTCCTTCTCTCTGCACAAACTCTGCACAAACTGGCTTCTCCCTCAGCACTCTGCCATCTTGGCTGCTTCTCCTGGCCTCCTCCACGTGGCCTTTCTCTGCTCGCCTCTCTAATGCCAATCTCAGGAACCGAGAGAGAACAAGCTCCCGGTCTGCCCCTCTTTATAGTGTAGAAATCCAAACCTTTAATCCAATCTACAAACAAGAAAGTCTCTGATACAAAATCACTTATCTGAGGCATAATGGGAGGATTCCTCATGAGAGTGCACCACCCCACATCATCCAATAAGTCAAGGGTGTGGGGAAAAGCTTACTCTTAATACTAAGCCTTAAGCTATAACAACCCGGCCTGCCCACAGCCTGTCCCCCAACACACATTAATATCAACGGACTTCCACATGGGCAGCGCCATCTTTAACAAAGTGAGCATAATATATTTTATCTGCCCAACAATATCATGCCAATCCTTTCTGACCTGCATCAGTAAATTTGTAAAAACTGACCAAGGGAAAGGACTGCAATCTCTGAACTGACAACTATACCACAGTAGCATTATAAAACAAGGTCTAGTTTGCCTACAATCTCAACATTTTTTTTTCATTTTCTTTCCCTTTTCTGCATAAACAATTAAGAGAAAAATAATTTTGTTGATTTAACTACATTGAAGTTATAGTTAATCTATTAAGGATGTATAGTGCCTCAGAGAAATAAATTTTCTACGTATTTGGCCAGTTTCATTTTTTGTTTACATTTTTATAGGGAACACTTAGAAAAAGAATTAGTTGGCCTAATTGAAGGCATTTCATTGGTTTAATTACTTATTTCATCTTCTATAGGAGATAAATATGGTGGGAAGATCTTTGTAAGACTAGTTCAGCCCCAAAGCTTAGCCAAGATCTTGTGAAGGAACCAATATCCACATGAAGTATAAATGTTATTTATTATTGCTCAGAATAAATTTTTTTATTAGAACCAAATTTAATTACTAAAGTATTTATTCTGTGGCCATGTGAAATTGTGATTATTCTGAAATTGACCTGTCTTTATTCTACGTGACACCAGACTTTGTATGAAATTTCTAGAACTAGACCAACTTCTTAACATTCTCTGGACCAAAAGTGCCTGTAGCAGAAAAGATAAAGTTCAACATCAAAGGAAACAAAACAATGTAACAATTCATGATTGGAGTTACCCTAATCTCTCTGTATTCACGGACCAAGAGTCAAATGATAGTCCAATTTCCTGGGATCAGGTATTGTCATTATTCCTTTTATATCATCATTTGCTACTCTCAGTAGAAGCTTAGTTATGAAAGTTCTCTAAGAGTTATAGATAACTTAAATGATAATGTTTATTTTCCTTAAATGTAAAAATGTTCTATTTCCACAGAGTTGCCGTGATTTTTTTCCTTCAGCAAGTGAACCTCTGCAAACATAAATATGAAGGCCAAGATATTTAGGAGAATAATGTATATTACTCTTTCTTTTCTTAGGTCTATACTGAATGCATAAATAACTAACTCAGTGTATATACAGTGTATCCGTAAAGTCATGGTGCACTTTTCCTGTGACCGGTCAAAAGTGCACCATGACTTTACGGGCACACTGTATATGAAGCCTTTACTATGTGCAAGTCACTATTTTTGGGGGGCATTAAGGCTATGGTATTGAACCAAAATAGGCACAGCTCCTATGGAACTTATAGGGTAGTAGGTGGATAAGGCATTCTATACAATGATAACTGAATACTTTAAACCAGTGGTTCTTAACCTTTTTTGAGGTACCAAACCCACCAGTTTCATATGCGCATTCACTGAACCCTTCTTTAGTGATAAATAAAATATGATTTTTTTTCCAAATTCAAGACATAGGTATATGTTTTTTTACTGGTGCACAAAATGAGCCGTGCATGAACATCACCTTGCTCAAAGAACAAAACCAACAAAGTGCATGAACTCACAACAAATTATGGTATTACTTTATTCTGGCCTCTGTGGCAGATGCTTCTCCAAACCCCTGAGACCAACTCATCGAACCCCTAGGGTTCGATAGAACCCAGGTTAAGAACCACTGCTTTAAATTTAGATTAGATGATCAGTTTAGATTAAATTACAAAGAGATTACTTTGAGCTGTGAGCAACAGAAAAATATTTGTATAGCACTGAAACGATTTTTGAGTAAAGGTTATATATGATCTTGTAAACATATCCACGTTTTTTTTCATTTTATTATTTTTAATTGATTTTAATTTATTGTGTTTACATAGATTCTAGTGTCGCCCTGAATGCATCCCCCTTCCCCTGTATTCCCCACAACATCTCCCATGCCTTCCTCCCTATAGCGACCTCCCCCTTTCCCTTCAGGTGTTTTTTAAACTTAATTTATTGTGTTTACATAAATTCTAGTGTCACCCCGATTGCATCCCCCATCCCCTATATTTTCCTCAACATATCCCTTACCCCCCTGCCAATGGCTCCCTCCCCCCTTCCCTTCAGGTTTAATTTCGTCCCTCAGTTCACATTGTTCCTTGGATTCCTCAAATGAGTGAGGTCATATAATTTTTTTTTTCTCTGCCTGACTTATTTCACTTAACATAATAGTTTCCAGGTTCATCCATGTTGCAAAAGATATTTCCTTCTTTCTATGGCCCCATAGTATTCCATTGTATATATGTACCACTGCTTTTTAATCCACTCGTCCACTGACAGACACCTGGGCTGCTTCCAGATCTACTCTATTGTGAACAATGCTGCCATAAACATGAGGGTGCATTTCTTTTTTTGAATCAGTGATATGGTGTTCTTGGAATATATTCCTAAAAGTATGATGGCTTGGTCAAAAGGCAGTTCCATTTTAAATTTTTGAGGAATCTTCCTACTGTTTTCCACAGTGGCTGCACCAGTCCGCATTCCCACCAACAGTGCAGGAGGGTTCCCCTTTCTCCACATCCTCGCCATCACCTATCAGGGTGGTTTTGTTAACGAGTGCCATTCTAACTGGTGTGAGGTAGTATCTCATTGTGGTTTTAATTTACATTTCTCTAATTATTAGTGATGTTGAACATTTTTTCATCTGTCTATTTGTCATCTGTATGTCCTCTTTAGAGAAGTGTCTATTCATTTCTTTTGCTCATTTCTTGATTGAATTGTTTGTCTTCCTGGTGTTGAGTTTTACAAGTTCTTTATAAATTTTAGTTATTAACCCCTTATCAGATGTATTGTCAAATATATTCTCCCATTGTGTGGTTTGTCTTTTTATTCTGTTCATATTGTCTTTAGCTGTACAAAAGCTTTTTAGTTTGATATAGTCCCATTTGTTTATCCTGTCCTTTATTTCACTTGCCTGTGGAGATAAATCAGCAAGTATATTGCTGAGACAGATGTCAGAGAGCTTACTGCCTATGTTTTCTTCTAAGATGCTTATGTTTTCATGACTTACATTTAAGTCTTTTATCCATTATGAGTTTATTTTTGTGACTGGTGCAAGCTGGTGGTCTAGTTTTATTTTTTTGCAGGTAGCTGTCCAATTTTCCCAACACCATTTGTTAAAGAGACTGTCTTTACTCCATTGTATGCTCTTACCTCCTTTGGCAAATATCAGTTGTCCATAAAGGTGTGGGTTTATTTCTTGGTTCTCTGTTCTGTCCCATTGATCTATATGTCTCTTCTAATGCCACTACCACGCTGTTTTGAGTACAATGGCCTTGTAGTATAACTTGATATCAGGAAGTGTGATACCTCCCCCTTTATTCTTTTTCAAGATTGCTGAGGCTATTCGTGTTCTTTTTTGGTTCCATATAAATTTTTGGAATATATGTTCTATATTTTTGAAGTATGTCATTGGTATTTTAATTGGTACTGCATTGAATTTATAAATACCTTTGGGTAGTATAGACATTTTGATGATGTTTATTCTTTCTAACCATGAGCACGGTATATGCTTCCACTTGTTTGTATCTTCCTTGATTTCTCTTATCAATGTTTTGTAATTTTTTGAGCACTAGTCTTTTACCTCCTTGGTTAAATTTACTCCTGGGTACTTGACTTTTTTTGTTGCAATAGTGAAGGAGATTGTTTCCTTAATTTTTCTTTCTGACAGTTCATTGTTGGTTGTATAAAAATGCCTCTGATTTCTGTGTATTAATTTTATACCCTGCCACCTTGTTGAATTCATTTTTCAGAACCAGTAGTTTTTTGACTTAAACTTTAGGATTTTCTATGTACAGTATCATATCATCTGCAAATAATGATAGTTTTACTTCTTTTCCAATATGGATGCCTTTTATTTCTTCTTCTTGTCTGATTGCTGTGGCTAGGACTTCCAGTACTATCTTGATTAAGAGTGGTGAAAGAGGGCACTCCTGCCTTGTTCCAGATCTTAGGGGGATTACTTTTAATTTTGCCCATTAATTATGATGTTGGCTGTGGGTTTGTCATAAATGGCCTTTATCATGTTGAAGTATTTTCTCTGTATTTCCACTTTGCTGAGAGTTTTGATCATAAATGGGTGCTGGATTTTATCAAATGCTTTTTCTGTATCTATTGAGATTATCATGTGGTTTTTCTCCTTCCTTTTGTTTATGTGGTGAATCACATTGATTGATTTACGAATATTGTACCATTCTTGCTTCCCCAGAATAAATCCCACTTGATCGATGATGTATGATTTTTTTCATGTATTGCTGGATCCGGTTTGCTAATATTTTGTTGAGGATTTTAGCATCTAAATTCATCAGGAAAATTGGTCTATAGTTATTCTTCTATTTTTTTTTCTTTTTAGTTTTCTTTCTTTGTGTTGTCTTTGCCTAGTTTTGGAATCAGAATTATGCTTGCCTCATAAAAGGAGCTTGGAAGTATTCCTTCCTCTTGAATTTTTTGAAATAGCTTAAGAAAGATAGGAGTTAATTCTTTGAATCTTTAGTAGAATTCACCAGTGAAGCCATCTGGCCCAGGGCTTTGTTTGTTGGGAGTTTTTTGATAACTGTTTCTATCTCATTTGTTGTAATCAGTTTGTTTAAGTTTTCTGATTCTTCCGGATTCATTTTTGAAAGATTATATGTTTCAAGGAATTTGTCCATTTCACCTAGGTTGTTTAATTTTTTTGGCATAGAGTTCTTCATAGTATTTTCTTACAATGCTTTGTATTTCTGTTGTGTCAGTTGTTATTTCTCCACTGTTCTTTCTAATTTTATTTATTTGAGTCCTCTCTCTTTTTTTCTTGGTGATTCTAGTTAAAGGTTCATCGATCTTATTTACCTTTTCAAAGGACCAGCTTCTGGTTTCATTGATCCTCTGTATTGTTTCCTTAGCCTCTATGTCATTTATTTCTTCTCTGATCTTTATTATTTCCTTCCTTCTACTAGTCCTGGGCTTTATTTGCTGTTGTTTTTCTATTTCTTTTAGATGCATGGTCAGGTTGCTTATTTGAGCTTTTTGTAGCTTCTTATGGTATTCCTGTATTGCTATGAACTTCCCTCTCAGTACTGCTTTTGCTGTGTCCCATAAATTTTGAGTTGTTGTATACTCGTTATCATTTGTTTCTAGAAGTTTTTAAATTTCTTCTTTGATCTCATTGTTAACTCATTCGTTATTTAATATCATGCTATTGTGTTTCCATGTGTTTGAATATTTTTCAGTATTTCTGTTGTGGTTGATTTCTAGTTTCATGCCATTGTGATCAGAGAAAATACTTGATATAATTTCAATCTTCTTCAATTTATTGAGACCTCTTTTGTGTCCTAACATGTGGTTTATCCTAGAGAATGTACCATGAGCACTTGAAAAGAATGTATATTCTGCTGGTTTAGGGTGAAAATTTTGAAGATAGCAATTAAATCCAGTTGATCTAGTGTGTTCTTTAAGTCTTCTGCTTCTTTGTTAATTTTCTTCCTTGAGGATCTATCTACTGTTTAGTGGGGTATCGGAATCCCCTACTATTTTAGTGTTGCTGTTGCTCTCTCCCTTTATATCCATCAAAGTCTGCTTTATATATTTAGGTCCTCCTATGTTAGGTGCATAGATATTTATAATGGTTATATTTTCCTGTTGGATTGCTCCCTTTATCATTATGTAGTGACCTTCTTTATCCCTTACTATATAGCCTTTGCTTTGAAGTCCATTTTTTCTGATATAAGTATTGCTACCCCAGCTTTTTAAAAATTTCCATTTGCATGAAATATTTTTTCCATTCTTTTATTTTTAGTCTATGTGTATCTTTTGTTTTGAGATGGGTCTCTTGTAGACAGTATATGTATGAGTCCTGTTTTCTTCTCCACGTAGTTACCCTATGTCTTTTGATTGGATCATTTAATCCATTTATATTTAAGGTAATTATTGATATGTAGTTGTTTATTGCTATTTTATTCTTTAAGCTATCTTCCTCTTTTACTATATTCTTGCAGCATTGGTTTGGTTGTGATGAATTCCTTGAGTTTATTTTTTGTCTGGGAAGCTGTTGATTTCTCCTTTAATTTTAAATGATAGCCTTACCGAATAAAGTAATATTGGTTATAGGCTCTTTTTCTACATACTTTGAATATTTCTTGCCATTTCTTCTGGCCTCAATTGTTTCTGTGGAGAATTAGATGTCATCCTTATGGGGGCTCCTTTGTAGGTGATAGTCTTTCTCTAGCAGCTTTTAATATTTTTTCTGTAACTCCTAGCTTTGGTATTTTACTTATGATCTGTCTTGGTGTGGCTTTCTTTGGGTTTCTTTTTAATGCAGGGTTCGGAAAACTTTTTGGCTGAGAGAGCCATGAATGCCACATATTTTAAAATGTAATTTTGTGAGAGCCATAGAGAATGTTTAACACTAAATACAAGTAAATGTGAGCATTTTATGTAAGACCAACAGTTTTAAAGTACAATAAGTCTCTGAATTCTTTTTAATAACATTGTTATGCTGTTGCTAACCAATGATGAATAAAGTTATTCTTACCATTAATGCGACTTCTGGTGCTGCATGATTTTGCTGATGGCTTTGTAGTCTGGTTGATGTAAGGCCAGGAGCCAAGGCCACCATCACAGCCGCCTGCCCAGTGCAGGTTCGCATTAGATTCGGACAGTCGGTAATGAAACAATGGTGCCAAAAACTGGTGAGCCATCAGTATTCATCCTAGCTTGCAACTGGCAGGCAAGCAAAAACACCCACTGGGCTCCAAAACCCACTCATTCAGGGCTCACAAAGCTACTGACTTATCCAAGTTTCCTAGAATCAAAGGTTTCTAGCTCACCAAACTTATTCACCTCTGTTTCCCGTCTCCTTCTCACTGCACAAACTCTGCACTAACTGGCTTCTCCCTCAGCACTCCACCATCTTGACTGCTTCTACTGGCCTCCTCCATGTGGCCTTACTCTGCTCTCCTCTCTAATACTAATCTCAGGAACCCAGAGAGAGCAAGCTCCCGGTCTGGCCCACTTTATAGTGTAGAACTCCAAACCTTTAATCCAATCTACAAACAAGGAAGTCTCTGATACAAAGTCACTTATCTGAGGCATAATGGGAGGATTCCTCATGAGAGTGCACCACCCCACATCATCCAATCAGTCAAGGGTGTGGGGAAAAGCTTACTCTTAAAACTGAACCTTAGGCTATAATGACCTGCTTTCTTCACAAAGGTGAATTCCTCTGTCCATTCCTGCTGAAAGGTATGATACTCCTCATCTCTTTTTCTTTTAGCCATCTTCTTTGTCAAAAGGGTTTCTGCAATTAGCTAGCTGACTACTTGAGTAAAAGGAGGGAAATTTATTCCTGACCTCACAATGACCCATGTAGATTACACATTATTCAATAAAAATTTGGTGTTGTCCTGGAAGACAGCTGTTATTGGCTCCAGTCACCCACAACCATGAACATGAGTGGTAGAAAATAAATGGATTTTAATACATGAGAATGTTTTATATTTTTAATGTTATTATTTTTTTTATTAAAGATTTGTCTGCGAGCCAGACACAGCCATCAAAAGATTCACATCTGGCTTGCGAGCCATAGGTTTTTGATTTCTGCTTTAATGGAATTCTCTGTGTTTCTTGAACTTGTGAGACTTTTTCCTGCATCAATTTAGGGAAGTTTTCAGCTATGATTTGATTGGACAAGGTTTCTATCCCTTGTTTTTTCTTTTCTTCTTCAGGAACCCTTATGATGCAGATGTTATTTCTCTTCATGTTTTCACAGAGCTCTCTTATAGTTTCCTCAGACTTTTTGAGTCTCTTTTTTCATTTCTGCTCTGCTTCCATACCTTTGTTTATCTTTTCCTCTAACGCTGATTCGATCCTCAGCTTCATCTATCCTGCTTTTAATTCCTTCCATTGTGGTCTTCATTTCTCATATTGTATTTGTCATTTCTGACTGATTCTTTTTTATTATTTCAATGTCCTTTTTTATATTTCCTGTCTCTTTATGTAGGTGCTTGTTATGTTCTCTATTGCTGTTCTAAGATCTGTGAGCATCCAAATAATCATTATTTTAAACTGTGTCTGCATCTGGTCAGTTTTTTTATATGTGATTCATTCAAGTCCTTTTCTGAGGATTTCTCTTGATTCATTTTGGTTGCATTTCTCTGCCTTCCCATTCTGTCTGTGTATAAGAAGTGTGTGGCCACTGGAGTCTAATGGGTGTGGCTTCTGTGTTCCCTAGGTGTGCTCTGTCTGCTGGCCCACCACCCCTTCTCCCACTGCCTCAGACATTTGGGTATGGGCATTACTGGTACCAGCCGCTGTGGCAGTCACTGTGGTTTTCACCTCTCCTCCACCGGTGGGGCTATGTTCATGTTCCTGGTTTATAAGCCCTGACAAGCCTTGGCCTTTGCTCTGCCCCCTTGGTTGGGGCTGCGCTTTGTCCTGGGGCCGCAAGCCTTGGTACCTCAGGGTGGGCTTCACACCTATGCTCAGGCACTGGTCGCTGCTTGTTCCTGGCTTTTGCCCCTCCCCACAGGCAGGGCTGTGCTCGCCATGCCGCAAGACCTGGCTCTAGGGGTGGGGCTGTGCACCCTTGCTCAGCTGTGGGTTTTGCCAGTTCCCCAGCTTTTGCCCTGTCCCCGATGGTGGGGCTGCGCACCCCTGTTCAACCGTAGCTTCCCACTGGTTCTCTGGCTTTTACCTGGCTTTCGCCTCGCTTCTGCAGATGGGATTGCAGGCAGAACCGCTCTTGCTCACTGGACCCGTAGCCAGATCAGACCGCTTTCGTGCACCTTTTCCACCCCTGCCAGGCGGTACTGAGCTCACACTGGGCTGCAGTCATGGCCAGCCCGGCTTCCACCCCCACCGATTGGACTGCAGTTCTGTGTCCTGCCACCACCCGCCCTCCAGTGAGCCCTTGGCAGTGTGGGTGGGGGCAATGTAGCTCAGTCCCTAGCACTCAATACTGTATTCCTGATGGCTCCCTCCTTCTAAGTGCCTCAGTTTTGAGTGCTGCAGGAGAGCTTGTATGGCTGGTCTCCTCCTTTCCTTTGCTGATATTGCTGGTTCTAGGGAAAATATTCACTTTAGATTTGGGGAGTGACTCAACCCAGGGGTTAGGGTGGCTGTCCCTCAAAGTGTTTCTCCCTGTGCCTCCTAGATTACTCTCTTCCTGCTACTCTGGTCCTCTCATCTCTCCCCTTCTCCCAGAGTCCCAGGTGAGTGGTTGTGAAAGAGGTTTTCTGCGCAGTCCCTTTAAGAATACTGGGTCTGAGAAACCTGTCTCTTTCTAACTAACAGTATCCTGGCTTGTTTTGCAGCTAAATACTGTGCATACACCTCTTCTAGTCTCTGGGGATGCAGGCTGAGCTTTGGTCCTGGGGCCCAGGATCCTCCCCTCTCCGCTAAACTCGCTTCCCACCATGCAAGTCTTTCCAGGCTGCCATTTTCTCCTGGGAGCTAGGCAGCCCTCTCTGTGTTTTCGCTTTTCCTACCAGTCTCTGTGTGGCTTCTTCAGTGTTCCTTGGCTAAAGAGTCCTCTTAGTTTAGTCCAAAGTTGGTTTTTCTAGATGATGGTTCTTAAAACTAAGTTGTAATCCACTTTGGTTCTGGGAGGTGAAAGTTGGTACATCCGCCTACTCCATCGCCATCTTCCTGCTCCTATCCATGTTTCCTAATGTATATTCAAGAATGCATTCACTAGTATACCTTGATGCTTCTTGAAAATGGGTGCTATGGTCAAATAAGTTTGTGAAATACTGGAAAAACATACCGCACTATCTTAGGAAGTCCTTTTGTAAATAAACCTCTTTATTCTTATCAAAGCTAATATTTCTCAAATTTTGACCATAAAATCCTTCCCTACCCTAATTATTTAAAATCATAAGAAATTAATGTTCTATGATAATGGCTTACATTTATTAAGTACTTACTATGTATTAGACACTGCTATGTCACCTGCATTACCTCATTTAGTTATTATAATATATGAGGTTAGGTTATAGTATTCCATCTTACAGATAATGGAATGGAGGCATGGAGCTAATAAGTAATTGCTTAAGTTCACAGAAACTGAGAATATATACATAGGTTGCTTGATAGCATGTTCAGTGGCCTTAACAACTATGTTATTGTTTAGGAAATGTTGATTTAAATAAATAAATATTTTTGTTATTTGTATCTTAGATGAGCAGTATTGTTATTGAGCACAATCTATATCTGAAGGGAGCATAATTTCTCCCATATTCTTAACACTGCTGATTGCTGTTCCCATGAGTTATGAATACATGATTGAGTAGTATCACATATTATTACTATTATATACTTTTTAAAATGAATTTCTGTTACTTCTTTACTTTTCTGTTAAAAGATAGCTATACAAACTAATTCTTTCAGTGTTTATTGTATCCAACTGAAGATGACAAGAGTTGATGCCTATATTAGTTCTTGTTTGCAAGTTCAGGGTCAAGGTTATTTTTTAAAATTTAGAGATTACCTAATTAAGCCATGAAACTTCTAAAAATAGTAATAATCATTTTCTGTGCGAACTTTACAAAATAAGTAAAACAACCTCTTCTCTCTTCTACAATTCTTTTCTGTCCCAATATATTACTTTCCTTCTGACTCTTGATGAGACCCTAAGATAGGAGACTAGCTCTGTATTATTTAGACCAGTGGTTCTCAAAGTGCTGTCCCTAGACCAGCAACATCAGCACCACCTGGCAACTGGTTAGAAATACCAGTTCTTAGGTTCCACTCCAAGATCTACTGAATCATAAATTTGAGAGTAAAGTCTAGTACTCTGGCTTTTAATAAGACTTGCAAAAAATTTTCAAAACTAAAGTTCAAGAAGCACTGCTTTAGAATATATTTGTAAAGTTACCATAGAAGTCTAATATCAGCACCAGTATACATATATATTGAATTTTTATGTAAAGGGATAAAGAAATTATAAAAGTTATTGTCTGGGTAATCCAAATATTCATGTGATTTTCTTTTTTGAATTAAAAATGTATTGTGCTTAAATATAATGCATTGTCTTTAAGGACATTCGTTTTAGTCATATCAGAGAAAATTTAAAACAATGACCTAAATAGCACACAAACAGCAAATAAAGATCAAAGGCACAGAAGCTTATCATGGTAGTCTGTTCCTGTTATCTCTACACTCATTTACTTGCCAGTCAGACGTTCTCCAATAAGAATATTTATTGTGGAGGAGTCATCATCAAAAGTTTGTTGCTAGTTTCACTTATTGTTGTCAGTATTTTTAATGATGAAGTAATTATATCCCATTAGTAATAAATGATGCAAAAGAGAATAGGCTTTGAGGATTTTTACTTTGATAAGGGAAAAAAATCACAAGTTTAGTTTTCTGTTGTTGCTTTTTGTAGTAGATACCTTTCAATGTTCTTGTCCCATTCCTTGGTGAGAAGTATCTTTCTCACCCACAGGAATGAGGCCGGCAGCCATGTTTAAGCAGCATGATCCCACCTCCTATCTTGTGGGAAAAATTGAAGGAACCAAATGAATGTCTGACCCAAGAGAGTCCATCTGTGGCTTTGCTAAAGCCACCAGAGATCTCTATGAGTAGAATCAACTCAACCTTGGGTTTGTGGACTAAAAGGTCACTCCAAAGTTGAGGATTATATGTCCATGTGATTTCTGAATGAAAAAAAGAAGGCATGATTGTGAAAGGTAATAGATATGTGCAGAGGGGAACAGAAAGGAGAAGATAGTTGGCCCCAAAGGGATAAGCCTTTTACGTCACTGATAAAAAATAAATAAAAAATAACAAAACTGGCTGGTTGACTCAATGGATAGAGTGTCAGGCTGGCATGTAGTTGTTCTGGGTTCAATCCTTAGTCAGGGCACACATGAGAAGTGACTATCTTCTTATCTTCCTCTCCCTCTACCCCATCTCTCTCTTTTCTCCTCTCACAGCCAGTGGCTTGATTGGTTTGAGCATCTACCTGCGGAATTAAGGGTGGCTTGGTTGGTTCGAATGTCAGGGTGCATGCGGGAGTCTGTCTCTCTATTTCCCCTCCTCTCACTTAAAAAACAAACAAACCTTATTGATTGTAATTAAAGATTGCAAAGCCATTATACTGGGGTCTTATTTCAATAGATGACATCCATTTGTGCTAGTGGAGCTATGTACCATTCTCGTCCACATAATAAAGTTTTCATATGTTATTTTTGATATACAAAATCAGACCTTAACACTTTTGAGATGGATAAAATGCCTTGTGGCAAATTTTCAGAGACCTGTTACATATCCTGATTATTTATAATCTTCATCTATTATAAATATGCCCATACTATAAAAAGAAAACTGCAAAGATTTAGGTAGATATTAGTAGGCAAAAACAATGATTTCAATTGTTTTTGTGGAGAAGAGATGTCAATTGACAAATGCTGTGTCAACTAGTTGGTATGTAAATATTAAATGATAGGTTTTATGTGTCCAATTTAGCCAGAATGGCAGTTGATTGTGAGTTTGTGTGCTGAGGTTAGCAACAAAGTATGTTTTTCCCATATAGACTTGCTTCTCTGCTGCACAACTGGTGGAGATATTTCTACAGAACAGCCTTCCACCTATTTCTAAGGAAGACTTTAAGCAAATGAGTCCAGGAATCATCCAACAATTACTAAGCTGCTCTTGCCAGCTGCCCAGGGACCAACAAGGAAACCTGCTTCCCACCACTCTGGAGAGTGAGTTCTGCTTCTTCCCTCAGAAATGGAATACACACAATATATGTAATAATAACCATATACACTGGGTACTTAACTATGAAGCAGGTACTTCTCTAAGCATTTTACACTTATCAACTCATTTCATCCTTACAACAATGCTATGAGCTAGATAATATACCCACATTACAGATGAGGAAACTGAGGTGCATAGAGGTTAAGTGACTTGCCCAAGGACACACCTCAGGTAAGTAATAGAGTTGAGATTCAAACCTAGCCAAGCTGGCTCCAGAGTCAATGTTTTTAACCACTGTGCTATGCTAGCTTTCAATGAATATATATATTTTGTATACAATTTATATAAATTAATTTTTTGCCCTTTGTAGGTCTTAGTTATAGACTAACTTAAAAGTGCATAGTTGAGAAGCGGCATGGTAGAAGAGAAAGAACACATGTAATGTTGGAATCAGAAGTGCAGAGTTGAGTTGTGGATTCTATCCCAAGCCGACCCTGTGATCTTCAGCAATCTCTTCATTTCCTGAGCCCATCTCTTTTTCTGCACAGTGGGAAAGCAGTGATATCCTCCAGGGCTTCCCATCCTTTCACACATCACAGCACATGCAAAACAAAAAAATGATTGCACTCTGGGTAAACCAAAGGCTGCTCTGGGATGGTGGTAACATGTGCAGGCAGGTACCAGCTTCCCAGACCTGGCGGGCACCCCTGGCTGTGCACTCACCTGTCTCCTGTTGGATCAGTGCAGTAGGTGAGCTCTACTGGAAGGCTTAAGAGGGTACTGGTAAGAGTCAGATGGGATAATGTGTACAAAAAGACATTGAAAATTTTTATAAAATGGTTACCCAGGAATATCCATGATGGATAGAGAAATTTGACAGATAACACATGAAACTTTAAAAATATTATCATTGACCTGAGGGCCTTGTACATATTTTTTCAGAGTGACCTTTCTGTTTCTTTGAGACAGTCTGCAGTTTTCATAATAGCTCAATTGTGTGGCTACCCACTTCTAAGTCACAATGGATTCTGCAGCATCAAGAGACTCATTTGAAGATTTTAAGTGAACAAAAACATGCCAGGTCAAGTATCTAAAATTCCACATTTACCAGAGGAAGAAAGCTTTATTACAAGTGAGCTGCTAAATAAGTCAGCACCTGGTGGTCAGTGATGACTCAAAAATGGATGAGGCAGACAGACCATGATACCTTGGAGCTTCCAGGAACATGTTTATATTCCCATGATGTGACACAGTGTCTGGTACATACAGGCCACCGGGGAATGGGTTTATAAACTGAAGATCCGTGAAAAAGTTTTGATCTTTCTAATGACCTTCTAGACCAAGGGTCCCCAAACATTTTACACAGGGGGCCAGTTCACTGTTCCTCAGACTGTTGGAGGGCCAGACTATAGAAAAAACTATGAACAAATCCCTATACACACTGCACATATCTTATTTTAAAGTAAAAAAAAAAAAAAAAAAACCGGGAACAAATACAATATTTAAAATAAAGCAAATAAATTTAAATCAACAAACTGACCAGTATTTCAATGGGAACCATGAGTACGGATGCATCCCGTGCTCCTCTCACTGACCACCAATGAAACAGGTGCCCCTTCCGGAAGTGCAGCGGGGGCCGGGTAAATGGCCTCAGGGGGCCGCATGTGGCCCGCGGGCCTGTAGTTTGGGGATCCCTGTTCTAGACCCTGCGACGGAATAATCTTCTTAAGAAAAATTCAAACAACTCACACTCACTGAATAACCTAGATAAACATTACTGTCCTCAATTTAAAATGTTGCATTATGTAACTAAAGGGAAAGGCTTGTATTGGCCTTTTGAAATTACAGAAATAGTATAAGCTGAAGGGTGATGACATGGGGAGACACTATTAAGAAAACATTGTTCAGTGTAGTAAAACTCAGTCTCTAAGTATCACTTTTGACTCAATTTCATGAACTGTACTTATACATTGAGAATTGACTTAGACATTATGACTATGTGTAAATCAAGTTTCAGATCTATGTAAAGTAGCTGCTTAAAGCAGTGGCTAAGAATTTAATTATTTTGTTAAGTTCCACTGTAACGATGAGAAACATTTACCTAATGTTTGTCTGCAAGTCTCCTGACTCCAATCAAGATGCCATGGCACCTGTGAAGGGAATTGGGTAAGTTAAGTTAGTAAAACCTGATGGCCACAAAAGTCAGAGGTTTTGTGGTTTGGGGCTGTGCTTGGCATATGGGAACAGGTGAAATCTGACTCACAGAGGACCTAAAAACATCCGTAAGTTCTAAAGTTAGGAAACATTCGTTCCCTTCCAATACCACACTGTCAGGGTCCTCAGGACAAAGGGGAGAGGAAAAGAGGAATCCCAGAACTTGAAACTGTGCCTTTTACCTTGGAAATGTCAGATGCTGATTTGTTCTTGTGAGTTCTTGACATTTTATGAACTTTTGTAGCTATCCTAAAAATGTGGCAACTTTGAACTTTATTATTAGGCACCCAGGTGTTTGTATTAAACTTCAAATGTCTTTATGTAGAATGACATTTTTGATAAAATCTATTTGTGAAAGAATAGAATATGAAACGTAGTTAAATATCTCTAGGGTTTTTAATAACGTAGGTGTTTATTTATTTTTATTTTTTAAACTAAATTAGAACAGAACAAAAGTTCTAAGTAGGTGTATAGTCATTCTAAATCATTTTATTATTTTTTAAACTGTAATTGTGGTAAAAAATAAAAGACATGGAATTTATGATCTTAATTATTCTTAGGTGTAATATCTGCAGTTCAATAGTATTAAATATTTTCACATTGTTGTGCAACGGATTTCTAGAACATTTTCATCTTGTAAAACAGAAACTCTATATTCATTGAATAACAATCACTTTATAGTGTATTTCTAGCAGTGAAAGAATGGTGATAAGAGTGGGGAAATCAAAGTTTGAGAATTTTTGTTTTTGGCCTTGGCCAGTTGGCTCAGTGATAGAGCATTGGCCCAGTGTGTGGAAGTCCCAGGTTCGATTCCCAGTCAGGGCACACAGAAGTGACCATCTGCTTCTCCAACCCTCCCCCTCTCTCTATCTCTCTTTCTCTTCCTCTCCTGCAGCCATGGTTCAAATGGTTCAAGCAAAGTTTGCTCCAGGTGCTGACGATGGCTCCATGGCCTTGTTCAGGCACTAAAATAGCTTAGTTGCTGAGCAACAAAGCAGAGACCCCAGAGGGGCAGAGCATCGCCCGCTATGGGGTTTGCTGGGTGGATTCCATTGGGGTGCATACCAGAGTCTGTCTCTCTTGCATTCCCGCCTCTCACTTAATTAAAAAAAAAAATTTGTTTTCTTTGAATACACAATCAACTCTATTTTAATATTAGGTTCTTATATAGTTTAGAACTTATAATTCAATAAACTTCATCTTAAAATCACACCCTATTACCACATTATCAGCTAGAATCATTAATATGATCTAACATACAAAGTGAACGTTCCAGAAAAGTGCAAGGACAATGAGAATAGACTACCTATTTTCTATTATAACTAACTCCAAGATGATAGTTTCTTAAAATCTACAATGGACTTTAAGTAGAGTAATAAGTACATTGTTTGACTTAATTTATTTATCTGTATGTAGTCACTAAAAGAAGTGATAGTTTAATTTTGTAATTACCTTTCTTTATTGTTTACAAACCAGTTTGCCATGAATTTTTAGTAATTTCTAAATAAGTAGAAAACAGAGTATTTGTTCTGAATATCTGCAACCAAAGGAAAGTGTTGGCTTGAGTAACTCTTTGCCTCGAAGTCATTCATATGTGACTCTGAAAGACATTTTTTCCTGTTAATCACTCTCTTTTCCCCCTTCGTTTCTGCTCCCCTCATACATATTTGGGGTTTATTTAAAATAATTTAAAATATTGGACTTTCTGAATATTTTTAAAAGTCTAGAACTTAGAAACATAAAATAAATTTCAAGGTTATAAAATATTACTGTAATAATCTAAAATGTAGGCTGTCCAACTTTATTATCAGCCATTAATCATTCATTGGTCAGTGTTTACCAACACATTCACTCATTTTAGCCATTGAGAATAATAAGTGCTTTTGACATTACAAATAATCTTGAGAACGTTTGAAAGAAAGTAATCATTTTATACACAAATATAGATCTACATGGGCCCAAACTGTATGTTCCCATTGTAGCCATGCTGGCTTGCCTACAAAAGGTTTAGTGTGATTAGATGGAAATTGTTACCAGGGTTGGAGCCCACCTACTCTGCAAGGTTTGGCTTCAGTGGTGAGATTCCCAAGGTGAAGAAAGCACTGGGAGCTGGAGGAATATGAGACATGCTGCAATGCTTTATTCCTCCCTCCTAGAAGTGCCAGAGGGGTAGATATAGCATTTAGGGACAAGGATGCCATGGTGCCAGTGTGACATTAGTGCAAGGGGCATGAAGATGATATTAGGGCTTACACCTTACATAGCAGTTGCCAAGCCAGTTGGCTCTGAAAGGTGTGGGAGCTGGACAGCTTCTGAAATTCATGTTATTGACCAGAGCCCACATCCTGGGTCTTACTATTCCCCACAACCAGTATCTATCCACTGAGGTTGTAGTTTAAAGTGAGAGAAATTAATTTCTTGAGGGGTGGGAGGTAAGCCAAGTCCTTGCTTGCCACAATGATTTTTTTTTTTTTTTAATAAGCGGTCAGTCATCAGGGCCACTTAAAAGCAAAGAGGTTTTAGGTGAAAATCTTTTCATTCTTTTCTTAAAAATTAAAACCTTTTAGCCACTTTCACACTTAAAACAATTTCATATCCCTTGTCAGCATTATAAGATAGATTCTTCTGTCATTTTCATAAGCTGAGGCACTGACAGAAGGTGAGGAGCACTGACTATGTCTGCATCTCCTTTCAACTTAGAATATGGCTACAGCACCTTGGCGGTGATGCTGCTCACACTGGGCTCCATGCTGGGGACAACACTGATCCTTTTCCACAGCTGTGAGGAGAACTACAGGCTCATTTTACAGCTGTTTGTGGGCCTGGCTGTTGGAACCCTCTCTGGGGATGCTTTGCTTCACCTTATCCCTCAGGTATGCTGCTTTTTCTCATTTCAGATGGAGTGTTTTCAATTTCTTCGTATGTTTAGCCACAGGATGTGTTTATGTCACAGCAACTTGGGTGAGTAGATATAGTGGCCAATGTTTTCCTTGGAAGTACTATCATTTCTCCAAAGCACTTGTAGGAGAAAAGAGATGACCAATTGTTATGTTCACCACGTGTTAATCTTATTTTTGAAAGAAAAAAAGGTGATTAGACATAGATTGCTACTAAGAAAAATTCAGGAAGCATTTGCTAATTACCTGTAAATAAAAATGAACAGGCTATAAGGCATGACACTGACTTTTATCCAGTGCTCTCAAAATTTGTTGGTTTCATTCTCTGCCCTTCTCTGCTGTCTTTTGTGCTCTGGAAAGTTGCATCCTTAGCCCCCTTGCAGGATGGATAGTTGTTGGGTTCAGCCAAGGTGAGGCATCACAGGAAAGTCAGGATAGGAGTAGAGAGTAGCAGGGCTATTTCTTCCTGCCCCTTCCTGGTTCTGGTATTTGCTATAGGACAATAATTTTCAACTGGTGTGCTGCAAGAATTCTTAAAACATGCAATTTTCTAAAAACCTATTTGGTCAGAGGCACTGACCTCTTCTCCTGTGAAAGGAAAAATAAAACAGTCAACACAACAATAGCCATCTGGTGTGAATGAATCAAAATTATACCTATTTTATTTGTCAAATTGGCAAAAAGTATATTTTTTGGTGTGCTGCAGAATTTTAGTAATTACTTTGTGCCATGAGATGATAAAGGTTAAAAATTGCTGCTCTAAAAGTAGCTGATGACCTGTAGTCAGTGGTGGGATTCAAATAATTTAACAGCCAGTCCTCTGCCCTAATGACTATTTTAAGTATATAAAAAAAAGATATATCAAAAAGTAGTTTATTATTTCATGCATTTAATACTTAAGTAAGAACAGTAAAAAGAGGCACATCAAATGAGATTATAAGAAAGAATTTTCAAATACTAATAAAAATATTAATGTAACATACATTTTTTCATTTTATCGATACTAAATGAAAATTTCTAGGCTGAATTTGTAAATGGCATAGGCTATGCAGATTAAATATGATTGAATAATGTGTAAGACAAACCTGTTTGTCAAGGGAAAGTTGTGAGCATTCTTCCATGGCTTCTGAGATGGATAATAAAATAACCCTTGAAATCTATATTTCTATTGGTTCATTGTGTCCTAACTTCCTACTAGTTTTACTGTTCAAGGAACACCAGCACGCTCATAATACCTCAGGGGAATTTGGGGCGTAATACAAAGCTGAGACAAATGACAGCTGTCACCCCCTGGTTGTTTGGCACTTTTTCTCTTTACATTATATGTTTGTTTATTGAGATAACAAACATGCAGGAATTAAAATGCAGTATTTCATCAAAGGTATAATGAGTTTTATGAAATGGATAAACAAATATTACAAGCATAGTTCTGTCAAATTTTTTTCACCTATGGGTGGACTGACCATCACTACAGGTGCTTAGAATACGCTGTTGCACATATGAACATTAAAAAAAGTAAAATTTGTAAATTTGTGATTTCCACATTGGGCACCTGCCCAAGCACCCACCTTAGAGAGAACCCTGATTACAAGTGCCATTTTAACAACCAGTTCACCGAACTCAACAAAAAATTAGGTACTGAAACTGGTTAGAACTGGCTGAATCCCACTGCCTGTAGTCCCACAGCTCCCATGGAGGCCTCCTCTCCAGCTCCACCTCCCAGTGAGCTTTAGTAACATTGTTTCCAACCATTGCCTTTTCAGCCCTGAGTGCTAATAATGGTTTCCTGGCATGGCTAGTCTGGGTGTCTCATTATCCCATGTTCTCACACTTGACTTTGTCTATACCTCTGTAATAACACCATCCTTAACCTCTCTTCATTTGAACCATCTTACCCAACTAACAATGTTTAGATTTCACTTAAGAAAAATGTAAGCAACAACATGGAAGTTGGCTCTTTGCTAAAGAAGAATTTGAGGCTCTTTATTTGTCAGAAATGAAAGGACTAGGACCTGAGATGCAAAAGAGTTCAGGCAGATGGATCTTCAGATGAGGGTGTCTGTTTCCTCTGAAATCTCTTATTATGGAAAAATGATCACGAAGTCCAAGATGTTAAAATTTTCCATACGCCTCTGGCAATTTTGTACAGGGTCACTCTTACTGCTTAGAGGCTCAATAATCAGATGTTTTGAAAATTGCAAAGTGAGCATTGGAGAAAATGAAACAAACCATTATTAGTTTTAATATCCCCTGTAATCTAATTTTCTGGAAATATTTCAGGGCTTATTGGCTCGAGGTAGTGGCTGAGGCCTTTTTCTAGGTCACTGCAGTGGCTGTAGAACTGTTCATTCCCAGGACCCTGGGAACCAGCAAAAGGATCTGAAGGCTTCCTGAGTCTCCACAAAAGAGGGGTGGATTTGGGGAGGTTGGGACTATCAACTGGCTCTGCAGAGATATGTCTCAGATGGGAACTTAAACAATTACGGGAGTTTCATGAAATTTGGAAGGCAGTTGTTTTACTTGAGGAAAGGGACGAGGACCAAAGTTATTGGGGAAAAGAAGATGCAGTACAAGGGTGGTGGAAAGCTAAAAAAATCAGTGGTTCCTGAATGTAATCTATGCCAACTGTTCAAAGGGCTTTCAGAGAAATGAGAAAAAATTGCCACTGTCATTGTTTCCTCTAAACTAGCTAAATTTGCCTGATCTATGGTAGTGCAGTGGGTAAAGTGTCAATCTGAATGCTGAGCTTGCCTGGTCGAGGCACATATGAGAGTTAATGCTTCCTGCTCCTCCTGCTTCTCTCTCTCTTTCTCTTTCTCTCTCTCTCTCTCCCCCCTCACTAAAATCAATAAAAATAAATAAATAAACTAGGTAATTTCTTCAACTTAAAGATCTACATTTTATTTTGAGATTGTATGGTCATTTTCTGTTTTGTGATATTACAATGTTCTTTATACTGTGAAATAATTGTCATTACAAATATTGGGTGGTTATCCTTTAATATCTTTACCAGAAGAAAATGTTGACTAACATATGCTGGTTTTTATTTATGTCCATAAACTCAATGTATATACTCACTCATATATTTGTGTGTAAATATATGTTTAACATATATTTATGTATATGTAGATAAATATATAAATATCTACACATACATATACATATAAACATATATATATAATATATACACATATAATTTCTTTTTTCTCTTTTTAATGGTAAGTAACATCCTACATGTGGAAACCACTGAGCTATTTTTTAGATTGCCTTCTTCTGGGGAAGGAATATGATAAATAATGATTTAATAGCTCACAAGAAATCATGAGGTCAACCAATGGAATAAGTCAAGCAATGGGATGAATCAACTGGAGAAAAATTTCTAATGCTTTTCTTGTATCCTTTCCTTCCTGAGGTGCTGACAAAATCACTGGGCATACAGTATGCTTTCAATAGAAAATGTCTTTCAGGCAGATTTCTTATCTGAACATTTTTTAAACAGTATTATCTAATTGCAATGGGGCATGGGGAGAATAAAGCCCAGATGAAGTGTATCTTTATATTTTTTCTGGATATAAAATACATTGACTTGTTATAAGACATTGCTGTGCAAACAGATGCTTTTGAAATCCTGGGGAAAAGAATTCAGCTAAAGGACTGAGAATGTATAAAAATTTAGGCCACTTACTGAAATAAGCTTAGGCTTTATTCTGTTCAGAAGCAGAAGTTACTCAAAGTTTTCCCTTCTTTTCTCTTATACATATTTTATTTGACTGTGATTAAATCCTGCAGTGGAAGTATTTACACATGTAAAACCAAACAGGCTTTAAGTGAGTTCCAGAGTTGTCATCAGGTTCCCCAGAATAAAGTCGAGTGTATTCAATACTGGACCCACTAATTAATATTTAAGTCATCAATAGTTATTTCTTTATGTTTCTCTCTTATTTATTTATTTCTTTAGATTCTTGGTTTACATAAGCTGGAAACCTCAGAGCCTGGACATTTCCATGAAAGCAAAGGTCACATTTGGAAACTGTTGGGACTAATTGGTGGCATCCATGGGTTTTTCTTGATAGAAAAATGCTTTATTCTTCTTGTAACACCAAGTGCTGAGGTATATCTTAAATGTTATTTAACCTTTATTTTAGGGCTTCATTAATATTCATCTTTTATTGCAAAATCATTGCTCAAAAGTAATTGATACCTTCATGAAGTTGTCTGTGTAAGGGACGAGGCTCTGTTTTCCAGAATACACAGCTCATTCTGTCTGGCGGTTTCCCTGTCAGTCTGGTTATTAATCTTTGAAACATCTGTTGCTGGCCTGTGGATGTGATACTCTGCTATTTGACCTTCGTGGCTAGTGTAGCAACAGGAGACTATTTCCATCTGAGAATGAAGAGGCCCAGAGGCCCAGCTATCAGTCAGTGTTTTGAATGTCTTTCCTAACCAAAAACATTCAAGCAATAAAATTTTTTAAAACTTAACAAAACTACCCATTTTTTTCTATCTTAAGGGCATTTAAAAGTATAAAAACAAGATGCTCAAGAATAGCATTTGTGACAACCTGCCCCCCATTTTTTAGCTTGAATCCTCGTTTTCATTTGGACCTGTATTTGATCGAGTTCTACATATCTGATGAAACATATAAATGCAGTGTGGTTAATTAATGATTTTATTTTTTGCTCTTATACATTATCTTATAAGAAAATAGTTGAACTGTTTGGTAGAATGGTTAAAAAGTTAACCACTGTTGAAAGACTCCAGGAGTTTAAATAAAGCAAGTGTTCTTTACAAAGTCCTAAGGCTCTACAGTTCTCTATGGTATTTTACTGTGCTCAGGTCAACTTCAGTAGTCTTAAAATATTAGCACTTCTTTACTATCATTCCTAAGTTTATTTAAAAATTCTATTTTATGCATCAGAAAAAAGATGAAATCGTGGATTAGTAAAGAACTGCTAGACAGCTAGGTAACGTGATAAAAATAAACATAACAAAATGTCAGTGGTAGGACCAAGAAGTAGGTATCTGAGGGTTCATATTGCAGTTCTTTCAGTTTTTCTGTATATTTGAAAATTTTCATGATAAATAGATTTTAAACAAAAGCCTATAAAATAATTTGTTTTAATAAAGAAGGGTTGTTTTTTGCCTAAGGAATATGCTAGGATGCTATAGTAATTCAAAATTGAGAATTCAAGCTTCAATCATATCACCTACTATAGATGTTTAGGACATTAATCTTCATAAAAGGGGTTATAATCTTAATAAGCATGAAAAAAATAGATCAACATATATACACAATAGATTAGCATTCCTGGACTGGGAAAACTAAATTAAAAAGCCAACATATCAACCTAAATGTACAGTTGTCCCTTGCCATATCGTGGTTCACTTTTCATGGTCTCACTGTATTGCTGATTTTAAAATAGTATATATCTAATTTTGTATCGCAGCCTTTTTGCTATATCGTGAGATTTTGCTGTATATAGGTATTTTTACATACTTATTATTTTAATTATTTTGTGACAAAATAAGCATTTTTAGCCTAAAAAATTGAAAACAGTATAAAAATATAAAACATATTAAATAAAGAATATTAAATCAAAATAAAATATGTAGCATATGGCAGATGAGTAGACAAAGACTCACACGTATGGAAAACACAGCTACGGCCACTTCCGCTTGAGCTAGTTTGCCCACCTGAGATTGTACACGGCACACTATTGGCTGATGGATGGGAGGCAATTAACCCGGGTACTGCATTCTGTGTATATAAATAATAAAATAAATATAAGGTCACTACTTTGTGGAATTTTGCCTATCGTGGGGGATTCTGGAAACTAACCCCTGAGATAAGTGAGGAACCACTGTAATGAGAAATGTAATCAGGGGGGAAATTAGTGAAATAAATGCTGAACATCCAAAGACGTAAAGTTTATTCAGATTGTCCTGATATTTGTCAGGGAACTTAAAATAAGTTTTAAGAACACAATTTCAAGGTTCGTGATCTTGTGTCAAATGAAAGGAATGCACATGTTTTAGAAACTACAAGTGCTTTAATAGATGAATACATTTCTGGAGATTTTGATTTAGTAGTTTTACAGTATAATACAGTTTCAATTATTATCCTTTTGGTACTTTCATCAGAAAAAAAAATCAAGATTTAATTTTGTAGTAAAAAAAGACACTATAAAAATCATTACTTTTCAGGTCTTTTAAAATTCTTGAAGTTGCATTCTTAATGCATTCTGAATGTGCATGATAATTCAGAGCAGTCCTGTGCTTGTCCATCATGAGACATTTTAGCAAGTACTTATCACAGTGTCATTGTCCCATTTCCTCTTCTTGTGCCACCTACTACTTTTGCCAATAAGCAAAATGTTAAATAAAATCATGAAATTTGACATCTGACCAGGCGGTGGTGCAGTGGGTAGAGCGTCGGACTGGGATGCAGAGGACCCAGGTTCCAGACCCCGAGATCGCCAGCTTGAGTGTGGGCTCATCTGGCTTGAGCAAAAAGCTCACCAGCTTGAGCCCAAGGTCGCTGGCTCAAGCAAGGGGTTACTTGGTCTGCTGAAGGCCCGTCTGTGGTCAAGGCCCATGGTCAAGGCAAGCAATCAATGAACAACTAAGGTGTCACATCAAAAAACTGATGATTGATGCTTCTCATCTCTCTCTGTTCCTGTCTGTCTATCCCTATCTATCCCTCTCTCTGACTTTCTCTGTCCCTGTAAAAAAAAAAAAAAAAAAAAATCATGAAATTGACAAAGGCTGCACTTGCATTATTCTGGTATCAGCTCTAATTTTAAATCATCCTCATTCGTCCAGCAGGGCCTGTCATTGGTTAATAGGCACGTGGGACATTCTCACCATCTTGCACTCAATTCTGAATTAAGTGACCAATCAGGCAAAGGCAAAACTGCTTCAACTATCCAGTTGGTAGGTTACTGGTATGAAATATTTTCTTGGTTTGATTACCATCTTTGCTTTATTCCTTGATTACTAGATAAAAATCAGTAGGGTAGACATAGAATGCACTCCTGATTTGCCTATATTCTTGACCATAATAAATAGTTTGAATAACTTTGCCAAGCACTTGAAAGCTGTTTTGAACTGTAACAAACATTTTTCATAGAGTCAAATCATTGCCATCTGTACCGCGTTGACAGATGTATTGTTTAGATCGACATAATATACAGCAACTTAATAATTTTGCTTACAAGTTTTCATAAACCAGTTGACCTTTAGTTAGTTTTCCATCCTGAATAATACTTAGCACTGGCTAAGTGGGTGCAAATAAATGTTAAGCAAAGAATTAGTGCATCTAGGAATGGGGTGTTCATTTTACGGTGCAAAAGAGAACTGATTCTGCCCAATGAGATGTCTTGTTTTAAGTGCCTTCTGTTACATTGAATTTTCCATGACAAAATTGTCCAGGTGAATTCTCAAAAGACAGCCTCCAATCATGTTCAGAACAATATTCCCATTCTAATTCTCAAAGTAACAAGTAAAAGTACAGGCAAAATATAAAAGTAGTATATAATAGTTAGAAAACTTGCCTCCTGTAACCGTGGCTTTGGGAATAGGGATTACAGTTCAAGGATAGATTCCCGACTGAGTAGAGATAAGCAAGCTATTTCTGAGACATTATCACAGCAAAATAGAAGTCAGGGAGTAGATGGCAGATCTAGAGCTAATTCAGAGATAGAAACAAAAAAAGTTTCTTTAAAAAGGATTTTAAAAGTTCTATTGTGTTTACTGCTTAGATACTTCAAATGTGTTTGAAAAAAAGATAAATTCAGGCTGAGATTAGTTATAAAATCACTCCAATGCTGACTTTATTCATTCTGTTTGATTGAAGGGTCCAGAACCCCAAGATGTGTATAAGAAAATCTCTGATGCTAGCAATGAGTTTGGTTGTATTTGAATATGCTGGCTCACTAATAATATATCCAACAACCCCTTTTATTATTTAAACTACAAGATCAGCTTAAGCAAATAGAAATAATATGAACTTTAAGGACCATTTGGTTCAATTTTTGGCTTTTTAGGCAAGAGAGGAACTCATAATTCTTTCCAATCAACAAGGAATTATGGATGTCTGCCTCTAAATTTCTTTACAGAATATGACATTACATAGCTTTGGTGGGGAAAATATCCTGGAATAAATATTTGAATTTTTGTCTTTTAATGGAATATTACAGAAACTTTATATTATAATCAGGCTTTTGATGTAATATTGAGAAAAACATCACACTTGGGGGGGGGGTCTAGATCCACTAGTTTCAAGCAAGAAGCTCAAACCATGTATCCTTCAGATATGCTTCTCAGTATCCTTCTCCAAAAAAGATTGCCTATCATTACATTTTTTTGAATACCTACTATTACTTAACGTGTGAACTTTAGGTTTATTTTCTGTTTTACATTAAATAAACATGTTTATGTCTCACATTAATTTTGTCTCAAAGTCTCCACAGCTTTGGATGATAGAATTATGTGAATATGCTTTTAAAATAATATGTTTAAAAGGCATATAAAAAGTAGTCTTTTCACATAATAGATAAGAGTCTGAGATATAGGGATGGGAGATAACCTTCCAGATACTGAACAATGAGCCAGTCTCTGAAATAAAATCATGTAAACTTAACTCATACTACAGATGCCAATTTGAAAATCTTACTTCTGTGTCATATGAAAAAGTGAGAAAACTTTAAAAATGTATTATATTTCCTTGACCAGGCAGTGGTACAGTGGATAGAGCATCAGCCTGGGACACTGAGGACTCAGGTTTGAACCACTGAGGTTGCCAGCTTGAGCGCGGGCTCACCAGCTTGAGCATGGGGTTGCCAGCTTGAGCATGGAATCTTAGACATGACCCCATGGTTGCTGGCTTGAGCCCAAAGGTCACTGACTTAAAACCCAAGGTTGCTGGCTTAAGCCCAAAGTCACTGGCTCAAGCAAGGAGTCACTGGTTCGGCTGTTGCCCCTGGTCAAGGCACATATGAGAAAGCAATCAATGATCACCTAAGGTGCCGGGCTGATGCTTCTTATCTCTCTCTTCCTATCTGTCCCTGTCCCTCTTCCCACTGCTCTCTCTCTAAAAAATAAAATAAAATAAATGTATTATATTTGTCTTTTCTAAGTCTATTGATTATCTTTCTTAATTGGCAAGATTCTTTTACTGACTGGTAAAGCAACAACATCAGAATATTATGCCATGATAAATGAAATGTTGCATTGTGTTGGCGTGGGTAACTTCTCCATCCACAATACACAACTGGCCTAAAGATCAGAAAGTGAATTCTAGAGCCACAATCAGTAGAAAAGCCAAATTTGGTAAAGAATCAAGAATCGTTTTTCTACAACTTTTGGGTTTCATAAAGGCTTACATAATTTAGGAGTCTGAATTACCAACTGTTTTAGTAGCTTACAGCACTTCATGGAAGACTGATCTATGTGAGTGCTATTTTCATCTAAATGCAGTTAGAACAAAAGCTTGCTCACACTCTCTCAGCCCTACCTTCTGTGTTTGTGAAATTAAGAAGTTCTAACATATTCTAGCACAGTGATTTTCAACCACTGCACTAGAGTATTAAAATGTCTTTTTAAAATTATAACTTTTCAGATGTTTTATTTTTCAATAAAAATTATGACTATTGCTTATCTTTTATAATTTATTTATTAATTTAAAATAGAAAGGCCCAGAAGATTCCCAGGCAGCTGAAATTCCTATAGGCAGCATGACAGCCTCCAACAGAAAATGTGAGTACCAGTTTCAAAAAGCTAAACATTAAATGTAGACGGTGCCATAGGAAAAGGTTATATCTGCTTTAAATTATATGTCATAAATTACATATTGGATATGTATTTCATTATTAAAATCTTTGCAGTAAAATTTTTATTCCCATCAGTCTTTCAAACATTCCACACATTAGTATCAACTTTACTTCATTCTTCAAAAATGCTGTTTTTCCCAATTGCCTAAAAACTTCAATTAGCGTAGCTACAATGTGGTTATTAGAGCTTCTTTATAATCATGCTTACATGATGACTAAGCCTTTTACTTCCTGTGAAGTTCGAAGACATCATTGGGGGTTTTTTTTCTATCACTGTCAACTAAAAATTGATCATAAATGTCTATCTTATTTGTGATATCGTTATTTAAAATGGTAGCATTCAAGTCAGTGATGTCTATTATTCACATCTTATTCTATAATTCATTTGTTCATATAATTTTCAATGTTTTTTCTATGACTTTCTCTATTTCTGAATTTAAGTTATCAATTTTGGATAAAAATTTATTTCTGTTTGCTTATGTTTGTGGATAATTATTAGATAATTTGTGGATTTAATTATTAGGATAATAATTAAAAATTATTAGGAAAATAATTTTTTAGTCTGTTTTATTTTTTGTCACTCGCTTCTAGACCTTTGCCTATTTTGATCATTTATATCACCTTTTTGTGACACACACTTCTCAGTATTTAATGTTAAGCAGCCATTAGTAGTTATTTCCATTCTACCATACTAAGTTCGTTACCTAATAATAAAAATAGCTGTCATTTATTGAACAATTATTATATGCCATGCACAGTGATAAAAACTAGACATGGGTTATCTCATTTAATCTTCCTACAGTTTAATAAAGTAAGAATAATTATTATCCAGATTATACAAATGAAGAAACCATTGTTAGAGGATAAATCACTGCCCAGGATTACATAACTAGTAAGCTCTAACACTGAGGAAACTAAGGAAACAATGATACACCAACAATCTCTTTGTGATCTTTCATTAATGCATGCATCCATGTGTTTTCTCACATCTTCATCCATTCAAGAAATGTCTGAAGATGTGCCCTGTCTCAGGCACTGATGCATGAAAGGCTAAAAATAAGAATGGTCTTCACCTTTAGTTTGCAATGTGGTTGGGGGATACAAATACTGACAGGAACAAACATGATTGTACCAATCACCATGCTAAATGTGTTTGATATATTAACTCTTATAATTTATTTATTTGATTTTAAATATGTAATTTTACAGTTTGTCCAATTCTGCTTTTTGGACATTATTAGTACAATTTGTACAATTTTCTCCCTAAATCTTCTGTTCCAGGAGACATTGTAGAATGCCTGGTGTGAAATAGGCCTACAGCAGACATTTCTTCTGCATTTTTGTTTTTGAAAGCAAGCAAGCAGCAAGAAGGATTTGCTCAGTCAAATTCGTAGCAAGGACTCATGTTAGATCAGGGAGTAATAATTTTGGAGACCTCAGATCTTTCCACTTCAGATATCAGGCTTGGTATACAGAATGAATAGTGAACAATTCCAAATTTGATTACTCTACTGTCCTTTTGCCAGGTACATATTGAATTAGCTTTACATATTTGATTACTTGTTTTATATTACCTCACTGATAGAACTCAGTTTGTGTTTCAAAACACAGAATGCAAAAAATCTTATCCACAGTCTGATTTAAATACACCCAAAGCCAAATGATATAAAGTCCAGCTCACATTCTACCGTGGAAAAATCTCTGGTGAGTCAGAAACGTGAAACTCAGCATGACTGCCAGGTACATATGAAAAGGTAAATCTTATCAATAATTCTGTAATGAGTATATTACCTTTCCAGTGAATGCTTCTCTTACCTTCTGCTGACTAATGTTTAAATCAAACATGTTCCTTGTGGCTTTCATGCAAAAATATGTATGAAAGCCCTGTGGCTTGTTACGTGTCCACGATTTGACATTTAGAAACCCATAACTAGAGAGAATAAAATAACAAAAAACAAAAATAGGCCACACTGTTTCTTTGCAGAATATAAATTGAGTAAAATATTTTCATTTGAATATATGCAATTAATATCAATGCTACATGCATGAATGTGGAAATTACAACTAATTTGCATGCTATAATGTTGTCCAATGTATTGTGTTATTTCATTTTATTATATTTTCACAAGGAAGAGTGTTTTTCTGAAGAGTGGCAGGAACGGCTAAGACACCTGGTAGCATTACTAGATTCTGAGAGCTTCCAGGCAAAGCCACCAAGAGCTTCTCCAATTCAATAATTTGATACACAGTCTGTGTTTTTATGGATGTTGCCTGGAATTGCCTCATTTTTAATAATAAATAAAATAAATTAGTAAACCAGAAGAAGGCTGTAAGTCCTTCTAGCAGTGATAGTTCTAAATAAAGCATGCTTTTTTAGAAGCAAAATGCATGGGAAACCTTTGCAGCACAATCAGACCAGCTGTCTCCTAGCTGATAGTCTGGGCTGTATTTCCTGTTCACTCAGCTGAAGTTACTTACTTGATGGTGTGAGATATGAAAAGAGTCAAATTATATCCTTCCAAATAAAATAGCAAACCATATTATAATATAGTCCCCTTGCCATTGTAGAACATATAACAGAAACCAGGAGCCAACTTCTTCCTATTTTTATTCAGTGTACAGTTATTAGAATACTGTGTTTAATTCTAACAGTAACAACTGCTACTTATACCTGTCACACAGTATATAGTGATGAGTAATTCATTAAGTTTTAGACTATGGCAATTGATTGTAATGCCTTCCCTTATCAAATGGTATACCTGGGTTGTTTACTGTCAGAATAAGTATTATCTCTGAAATACTTCTTTTTGTAGTCATTCAACTCCCTAATTGTTTATACTAACATACAATTTTAGGTTTTTGAAGATAGAAATTCTGTGTGTTAAAAACTTGAACCCCCCCAAAAAAACCTTGAACCCAGTTATGATCTAAATTATTTCATTAATTAAAACCATTATAATTTAAATTAGTTCATCACCTCTTCACTAATCATATCATGTACATTATGTAGTAGAATCCCATGAACACAGCTTCTCTTTATTTTGTTCAACATCTAGCTGGTTTAATACTGAAAATTATTTTCAGAAATATAAGAACATTAAGTAATTATTCCAAAGCTAATTTTGGGATCAGCAGAGTTGGAAGTGGTTTTGTTGTGGTCACAACTGGCAAATGAATGAGGCCCTTTGTCAGGATGATTAGCAACAACCACAAGGAAACACAATGATCACACAGTAGAAAAAATGCACTCCTGCAGCTTGACAGTAGGGACAGTCTGACTGGGAAGGGACAGTTTTGGAAAATAGACTCTATTTTAATGACATTCTGCAGGGAGGTTTTTAAATTATCTTAAAATGCTTTACAGAGACACACATGGAAAGGTCATTGCTGGTATTTTGAGAGCTTATAACAATATTATTTTTATTTTCTTTTTTTGGCACAGCTGGACAAGGTGATAGAATATTGAATGCCAGTGCACAATTTATCTTTTATTAGTCAGATCTGTTAAAAAATCAGTGACCATACATCCAGACATGTTGGTTACCCTATTTGCATCTCCAGTCCTGACTTATTTTGAAACCTGAAACAAAGTTGGGTTAATCTAATGCAATTTAAGATTGTCAAAGATGAATGGGGAAGTTGATTGTGTTTGAAGGATTTCATAAAATATGTAGTGCTCTGTTAATGCTTCTCATACCTTATTTGCTTTCTTTTTTTCTTTTTAGGCAAATCCATTAGCTTGTTAGCAATAATGATACTGGTTGGAGACAGCCTGCATAATTTTGCGGATGGCCTTGTGATAGGAGCAGCCTTTTCATCTTCATCTGAGTCTGGAGTAACCACAACAATTGCTATCTTGTGTCATGAAATCCCACATGAAATGGGTAAGTATAACAGTAGGATCGCTGTTTCCTGCTTATCGAGAAACTCATATATCTAGCTGTGGTTTCCTCGGCTTTCTTTTCAAAAACTTGATGAAAAGATGAATACTTTTCTTTCACATTTTATTTTTAAAAGCATGGGAAAAAAATTAGAAGAGAAAATATTGTACCTTGGGATAAAATTCAGTTAGACTCTATATCTCACAAGGCCAAAAGTAACTCTGGATTCTGGAGAATTCTATGTGGGAGAAAATCATTCAGAAAAACTTCCTATTAGAGAACTTTGTCAAGAACTTTAAAATCTGCATAGTAAATGTGGGGAAAACATTAAGAAGGGAACTTTACCCATTATGTCAACAAAGAGGCCAATGAGATAAAATGACATTTAAATTAAAGCCAAACCATGGTTTCACCAACCCGATTTATACAAGACATCTAAAGCCATATGTATGACAGGTATATGGTAGCAGATGCACATAAGACTCTTTTTGGATAACCTTAATAGCCTTGTAATTCAAATTCTGCCTCCCAGGATGATCTGAGATAGACTGCATTAATGCAACAGACCCAGAAAGAGTAGAGGCTGGCCTCAAGCACATAAATACCGGAGAAAGAAGGTTCCCGGCTGTCACTCTTTCTGTTTCCATCTTCATACCTACTTTACACCCTTGGGCCAACCTTGTCTTCTGTGTTTAGTGTCTATTGTCAGAAATCCTACTGTCAACTTATTATTGACCCATCTCTCTTGATGAAGTTTATCCATGGTCCTTCTTAAATCCATTGAAGTGTGTCTGGTCTGAGGGGCCTATCTAATGGTCCTGCTTGAAACTATTATAATAAAACCACAGGGGATTGTGACAGTCTGTGGCAGGACAGCAAAGAAGTTTTAAGTCCTATTTATAGGACCAATTAGACAATGAAACTAGGAAACTCAGGCCCAGGCTGTCTTTATTGAATTTTAGCTTAGGTCTCAATCTCCAAAACTAGGAAATAGAGGCTCTCAGATTAACAGGTCATTCATCTCTCGGAGGAAAGGAGAGGATAGGATGTTTTTTAAATCATTAAGACCTCAAAACATTTTCTCAAGGAAAAAAATTTGTTTTCTTAATCAACTTTGGCAATGATTTTTAAATCTCATATTAAGTACTTTTCTCTTTTCCCAAAGCAGTTCCTACATAAGTAAATAATGAAAGCCCACATAATATTTACTATCTTGTACTTTTGCTTGGCAAGTTTCCAGGCAAAATGATTTAGAAATCCTGGGACAACAAGTGCTTTATTTTGGGCATTCATCTAAGTTGAAAATGCCACAGGAGTGCTGGCCATCAGGAACCACAGAGTATGTCACAGTCCTCTCTGTATATGCTATATTCGGAAGCAGTAAAAGGAATAGAGCTCTTGAAATGTAACTTCTTAATTGCATAATGAGTTAGCTATGAATCCTAGAGAAATATAGGAAAATGGTTTCTTAACTGATTATCCAGCCTAACTTAAAAAATAGAACCCAAATGCTGATGTTTGAAACAACCTAACTGTATAATACTCTACCAAAGCCATCATCAGTTAATTGATAATTATATTTTTTTTCCCTTAAATTTCAGGAGACTTTGCTGTGCTCTTAAACTCTGGACTGCCTGTTAAAATTGCCATTCTGATGAATTTTATAAGTGCTCTAACTGCCTTCATAGGACTGTATATTGGCCTCTCAGTATCAACTGATCCTTGTGTTCAAAATTGGATCTTGACAGTTACTGCTGGGATGTTCTTATATTTATCCTTGGTGGAAATGGTAAGCTTTGTGACTTTTCCATTTTGTTTTTCTAAACACTGAAAATATAAAACAGAGGAAAAAAACAATAAAATGAAAGACTAGATGCGGAGAAAAAAATATAGGTAACGATATAAAAGACTATAGAAATATTCTGTGTTAATCTAAGAAAGGAAGTTGTTGGCAAAAGAAACATAATTTGAGACACAGAAAATATTAACATTCTTTTAGGGAATTAAAGTGAAATGAATGAAACCTTTATAATTGTCAAAAAGTGATCATCAGTTGATTCTTCTTTGGCTTTGTGTCTGTATAGAATGCCTGTACTTCTAGCTGAAATAGGAAAAGTTTGGTTAAACAACCAGCTATTTTGTTTATACACTGGGAAATAGTTCAACTGAATTTGTCATTGCATTAAATAGCTGCTTGAATTAATTAACCAACTATATTTTTAAAAATAATAATTTAATCTCTAAATTTTAATTGCCAAAAGGCTATCATGTGGTGATATAAGAAGGATGGTATAGTATTGGATCTCTAAAAATCACAACATATATTTTCTAAAGGGGTCCTTGCTGACACAAATGGGAACTAAGTCATTACTTTTCATTTTATATAATCTAATTAAACCTGGGAAATGTCACCTTTTTTTTTTTTTTGCCTTCTTAATTTTGGTTTTCATCAGATAAGCCAGACTTTTTCAAAGTCATTTTCTGTTAAACTTGTTTACAACTTAAGTGTCTTAAGGTAAAAGTCATAATGATGATCCATTCTCATAGGTAGCAATAAGGTAAACAAAAATGAAAAATTATCAAAAGAAATACTAATACTGAGAATCAATAGAAAACCAATCCAAGTGAAAGTTAAATACATGATTACATGCATCGTCAAGCAGAAAGTAATACAAGCAATTTTGCAGATACTGTATGGAACAGGACCATTGAGGTGGACTAATGACATGCAGAAACCAGGTACCATCCTGGAAGTAAATATAGAGAAATGTTTCATAAGGAAAAATATATATGTAGAAGACAGGAACCTGTGTGGACAGACTCAGAATAACATGCATTCTTGAAGTAAAATTTAATAAGGGAACTCTTCAAGTGAATGTCATCATTTTAAATTCTATTGTAAATGCTTCTGACTTTCTGGTTGTGTTTCTTAATTCTTATATGATTCAAATAGATAAGTGAACACCAAAATGTACTTACATATTTAGACATGTTCTTAGGTTATTTATGATACCCTGGAAAGTTCCTAATCTTGATAGTGAAGATAGCTATAATTGGGGCAAATTCTACCTCCCCTTTTCTGAACCCCAATCACCAACCCACAGTCAATGAACACATCTGTTCTTTTTTTTTTCAGTTTATGAAATCTGAATTTCTAGCCCTTTGTCACCTCAAAAGCACACTGTCACTCATCACTGAATGTTGAGAGATACCTTTTATTTAAATATCTCTATATCGGTCCGCACGTTCACTCTTAGCCTCTTAATTTTTAGCTTTCTAATTTCTTTTCACTTTCTGAGTCAGTTGGGAGTAATTGCTGTATTCTTTTGATTTTATTTTATTTTTTACACAGAATCTCTCTTCAAGTATGATGAATGTGTACGTATCTAATCAACCCTTTTTCTTTGTTAAAGAGACTGCTCTCCCAAGATTGACCTGATAAGATGGTTAAGAACTGTCTGTCATGTCAAACCCTGAGCTAAATATGTCATTTGCCCTAAATGTTTCTCCTGATTTTGAAAGGGTAAGAAATTGCCTGTAAGAAAGCAATGTGCCTGATAGCCTATAAGATTCTAACTAGAATAAATCTTGCCTTTACTGAAAATTACTATTGGTCCAGGAAAAAACAGCATTCTGGCAAAAAGACAGGAAATAAAATACTCTGAGCTTCCTGGGGCTACTTCCAATAATCCAGGTCGCCTGCTCTCACGGCCTTTTGCGTAACTTCTAAACAAATTCAACTCTTTCACACAGCAGCAAATTTACCCGTTGCTGTACTCTGGAGTTGTGCCAAATAAAACAGTCTTTTGCATTTAAAGGAAAGAAAACAAGGTTTCACGACTCTGTAAATAGCAAAGAAAATAAATGACAACAAGTATAGGGGAAGGGGGAATACATTCATATATGGGTTATTTACTAAATCCTGGAAATTTACAGCAGGGTTAATGTGGAAAGATTATCTAGATTTTTGCTTTCCTTGTTTGTTTCAAAAAATTGGGTGCATTATTTCAAAGTTCTAAAAGAAAAAGAACTAGGGGCAAAATGGGGCCATTAGCAATAAAGTCAACAAGGAAGAAAGTCTTCTCTGGGGAAATCTGCCAGCCTGAATTCTCCAAAGTGGTATTGCCTATCCAAGCACACTAGCTCCCAGTTGTATTGAATGGTTTCTAAAGAAAGTTAAGAATGAATGTAGCTCTGAATGGCCAGAGGAAATTCATTCTCTGTTATAAAGATCTTTGTTTTCCTTAAGCAGAGGCGAAGACAAAGGCTTGAGTGAAGGCAATTTCTTTAGGAGGTGATTCTAAGGAGCAGAACTAAGGAGTAGATCAGGTAAAACAGAGAAGGATGAAAAGTCAATAAAAACAATGTGTTCTTATTAAACTGATCACCACTCTGGTGGATCCATACCTTAGGACCTTCTGAAGGGGCTCCTGTCCTCATTATTTAAAGCTGGCTGTACAAACATCATTGCCCACACTGTGAGGTTTTACATGCTTGAGTGGCAAGGGAGTTCCCATGGTGGCTCCATGACATCACATCAGAGAAGCCTGGGGCAGGAGAGAAAGAAGGGTGCAGTGTGGCCCGAAGCAAGTCTCTATGCAAAAAAACAAACCAATTCTTCAGATCTGGACTCCACAAGTGTAGCGAGGGTGAGAGACGGGGCTGGGAGAACAGAAGATAGCACGAGAGTGATGCCTATGAACAGTGAACTCCTTCTCATACATGCTCATGTTCTTCTTTTATTTTTTAAGATTTTATTCATTTAAGAGAGAAGGAAGAAGGAGGGAGGGGCAGGAAGCATCATCTCCCATATGTGCCTTGACCATGCAAGCCCAGGGTTTTGAATCAGCAACCTTAGCATTCCAAGTTGATGCTTTATCCACTGTACCACTACAGGTCAGGCTTTCATGTTCTTCTTTACTTATAAGTCCTATCTATCTCAAAGTCTCTTCACAATGGTGGCCAGCCAAAACTGCACAAAGACTTAATACAAAATAGTGGAAGAAGCTAGTCTTGAGGCTGTATTTGATATTCATCAGCTGTCTCCTCCAGCACCTTCATTGTCCTCATCTTCAGACAACAGTCTGGCTGACTAGATGTCTTTCCTCCCAGGGCAACCCAGGGTTCACTGAGAAATCTGCTTTGACCTTCTCAGGCCCTGTTTCCTGCCCACCATTGTCAATAAGCGTGGAAGCATGAAGAGATGCTTCAAGGAATCCCCACGCTTCTGGATTAAGCAGTTTCTTGCTTATTCGAATGTGGGACAATAACCCTAACTTCCATGGTAACCAGTGACAATTACACCTACCAATACTGTAACTTTTCTGTATTAGTTTGATTCGTTAGTTTATGAGGAGCTCAAATGACCAGGTGGTATCAATGTCAGTGGATATATTCTCTGGTGTGTTCTCTTCAAGAAAAAGGTACTCTGACAGTGCTAAAGTTTGCACAAACAGGCAGCACAAATTTCACAAGCAGAAAAACTGGCAGTGATTGACTCCTGGTGCTTCATGATTTCCTCTATTATTTCTGCTCTCATCTCTTCCTACCCTTTCACTTTGTATTTAATTATGTGTTTATTGTCTTGCTTTATGTGGTGAAATGATATACGATTGATTTTAAATTGGTATTATTTTCTGATCTAAGCACTTAAAGTTATAAACTTCCCTCTAGCACTGTTTTAACTGAATCCCATATATTTTAACATGTTGTGATTTCAATATTGACTACTTTGAATTTTTTTTTTTTTTTTTTTTTTGTGTGTGTGTGTGTGTGTGTGACAGAGACAGAGAGAGGGACAGACAGACAGGAAGGCAGAGAGATGAGAAGCATCAATTCTTGATTGCAGCACCTTAGTTGTTCATTGATTGCTTTCTCATATGTGCCTTCATGGGGGGGTGGAGATAGGGGAGGGAGGCTATAGCCAACTGAATGACCCCTTGCTCAAGCCAGCAACCTTGGGCTCAAGCTGATGAGCTTTGCTCAAACCAGATGAGTCTGCACTCAAGCCAGCAACCTTGGGGTTTTGAACCTGAGTCTTCCGTGTCCCAGTCGGACGCTCTATCTACTGCACTACCACCTGGTCAGGCCATTTTGAATATTTTTAATTCTCCATATAATTTTTGATTCATATGTTATATAGAAGTATATTGCTTAATTTCTCAATATTTGAAACTTTTCTAAATACTTTTAGCTATTGACTTTAATCTCTACATAGTTAGAGAATATACTCTTTATTTGTATATTGGTTGTTGAAATTTCTGAGTCTTGTGTCACTGCCCAGCGTATGCTCTATCCTGGTGAGTGACTCTTTGTACCTTTGAAAAATATAAGAGTACCATAGTTGTGGGTGGGGTTCTAACAATGTCAGGCTGGTTGATAGTGTTAGTCATATTTTCAAATTCTTTACTGATTTTTTTTCACTTGTTCTGGTAATTATTGAGGAAGTCATGTTAAAATATAAACCTATATTTGTGCCTATTTTTTCTTAGTTCATCAATGTTGCTTCACGTGATTGAATTTCTGCTATTAGATGCATGTATATTTAGGATGGTAATGTCTTCTAGAGGAATTGGTACTTTATCATGCTGAGAGGTCCCTCTTTCCCGCTGGTACGGCTCCTTGTCTTGAAGTCTTTTTCTGGTCTTAGACAGTCATGTCTGCTTTTCTGCTCATTGTTTGCACAGATTATCTTTTCTATCCTTTTCTCTTTCACTTATCTATGGAAAGTAAGTGGCAGTGCCTTGATAGAATATTGAAGTGTCATTTAACAGAACTGTCTGATACAATCAGTAATCCTTGTGATGGTTAGGTTAGTATGCATTTACTTTTTTATCCATTTTCTCTTATCTTAGTTATAACTGGATCAATTTGGTTTGCTGTCTTTTTTATAGTCCCATGTTTCCTAAAAATATTTCATGAGATCTGTTCTCTGTACACATAAATGACCTACCCCTTACCCAAAGATATACGTGTCCTAATCTTGGGAATCTGTGAATATACTATCTTACATGTCAACTGGGGAGGCGGGGTTGCAGATGTGATTAAGATTTAGGACCTTGAGACAGGGAGATTATCCTGGATTATCTGTGGTCCCAATCTAATTACAGGAGTCCTTAAAAGTGGAAGACCTTCTCCAACTGGGGTCAGAGAAAGATGTGATAACAGCAGTAGGTCAGAGAGATTTGGCGTTGCTGACTTTAAGGATGGAAGAAGGGGTCCAGGGAACGAGGAATGCAGGTTGCCTCTAGTAGCTGGAAAAGGGAAGGGAAACATTCTTGCCATGGCTCTGGAATGGAGAGCAGCTCTGATTCATTTTCACCTGGTGACTCTGTAAAACATTTGTAAGTTAACACATTTCTGTTGTTGTGAGCCACCAGGTTAGTGGTCATTTGTTAACAGCAACCAGAGATGACTATATTCCTGTGCTCCTGACCTTGGTGTCAATGTCTCAGGAACAGAGGCGGCTGTGTAGAAGCATCTCATTCCAAGAACTAAAGTTCCCTGTAAGAAAATTTTTAGGCTGAAGCCAAGAGGATTTCTCAGCTCTGCCTTCTTTAACATTTATAAAAGTTCTCAAATAGGAGGAGAAAACAAGCTCTGAAAGTATTGTTTTCTTCAGCAGTTTGGATCAGAGAGACTTTATTTTTAATGAATGTGATTTGTTGTTTGAAGAATACATTAATTTATTAAAAATATAAATAGGTTATGCAAAGAAAAGGTTTATTTTGGATCTGAAACAAGTTCCAAATCTTTAGGCAATTTTCCTAAGGTTTTAGATCTTGTGAAACTGTTTCCATAGCAACAGGCCCATAGAAACTTCAAGGAGCTGTCCCTATGAATATAACTGAAGATGTCCCTAGGATTGGGGGTACTGGACAACTGCCCAGGATTCAATGTGTTAATAACACCGAAGCTGACCATGGAGGAGCTGTAACTCAGAGAGGTAGGTAGTGGAGAAGGAAGCGCCTCACCAATTTATGCCAGACGAAATAAAACAAACCAAAATTTAGCTGCCCCTCTGTGTAAGCCAGGGTAAATTATTTGAGAATATTTCCAGCCTCCACCACTATATAGTTCTCCCTTCCCTCTGTACATGTTTTTAGGATGCTCTTTTAAAAATTCTCTTCCTCATCAAGACTATTGCTAATGTTTTTCCAATCTTGATTTTACTTAAATAATAATGGGGGAGAAAAGAGCAAGATGGAAGAACAGTCACTTAGAACAATTTGCTTATCTAACATGTACTGGGAAAAGTCTCCTCCAAGTAAAACTTGAGGTAGACTTTACCAGGAGAATTTTCCAATTTCCAGATAATTTTTCTTGTATGAATGCTAGGGTAAAAAGTATTTTGAATTTGAACTTAAGATCCTCTGCTTTTAAAATATACCCAAACACACAGAACTAAGGTTTGAATATTAAACCCAGTCAATAACAGGATTATCAATAGTCCAAATGAAAAGCTCCATTGGCTTCTCTGCAATTAATTATTTTAGCTCAGGAAATGTAACAGCTACAAGACAGTGAATTGCCTGAAATGAACAGAAATGGAATAGCAAAATAGTTACCTTTCTAGCTAGGCTTTGCCTCATAATCACCTAACTATAAAACGAACTAAAATAGCATCTATACGTTTAGGAAATTGATGGTATTCCCTCCTTCATATTATTTCTTTATTCTCTAATTTATTCTTTGATTAAGTCTTTCTCAGATAAATCTAGATAAATTCAATGTAATCTAGCAAATACTCTATGATCACCAAATTGGTCCTGGTAAATACGTCCTTTCTCTACCCCCAAACTAGTAAGCTATCCTTTCCTTGCAGTTTGGCAATACCTGGATGTAATGCCCTTTAAACCATATCTATCCATAGAAAAGGTATATTTTGTTTGAAAATACATGTAAAATGACACTGATATATGTATTTGCTTTCAATATATATTGTACTTAAAATCAATAAGTGCAACTGACACCATTTCAAATATTCTTCTGCTGTGCCAAGCATTTAAAAACCATTTCAGGCAGAAAATTAATATAATTTAGCACTCACAATTATTTTTCACAGGAGAAAGAAGTATGAATCATTCTTCCCAACAACTGTGAAAGATTTCTATTCTCTTTCTCTAAAAATTAGTCAAAACCTACATTTAAATATTTTCTACTGAAAAAATGAATACTATATACCCAACTTGGATGAATACTGAGCTCTGTAATTTTAAAAAATTGACCACCAGAAATATTTGTATTTTTCTTCTACTTATATGTCTTTTCTTCTAGCTAGTCTAAATCACCTTGTGCAAGTACACATGCACACACACACACACATATCTTTCAAAGTAATATATTCTTTAAGAAATGCTAAAGCTGACTGATGGCTCTCTTTGCTGAGTTAAACAAGTAAAAATATTTTCTAACCAAATTACTTTTCCTAATATATATATATATATATATATATATATATATATATATATATGTTAAATGTTAAGTACAAGTGAAAAGCAGGTTCTTAATTCTGAATTACAATGACGTGGTCTTTGTCTTATAGCTTTGTTTTCAAAAAAGAAAATTTCATTCATCTTCTGCTGCAAACTTCTTGAATTTCCTTGGGAAGATACCCTTAAGAATTTAGAAGCTTATCATTTCCTATATTTGAATATTTAACAAAATATCTAATGATGAATTATAATAAATACCCTTAAACTAAGTCTTTAGTTTGGCAAGTCAAAATACATTGAGAGCTGAGGTCTTTGCTTTCTTGCTTGATAAAAAATATTAAGACTGCTGTAATAAGTTGTTCTGTGAACACAACTGCTAATTTAAAATGACCTAAATTCAAAATGGCCCCTCCAGTGTCAGCAGGAATAAATCTCCTAATTTCAGGATATAGTTGAATCAATACCTCAGTCTATATTTGAGGGTCTATTAATAATAAATATGATGCTAAAAGAAACACACTCGAGCATTCCCTTTTACACCGTTGTCAAAAGGAATAACCAAGGTCTATGTATAAATTTTTCTTTGCATGTGGATGTCCAGTAATCCCAACACCATTTATTGAAAAGACCATCTTTTTTTTTTCATTTTATTACTTTTGCACCTTTGTCAAAGATCTGCTGACAATTTTGTGGGTCTATTTCTGGCCTCTATTTGTTCCATTGATATGTTCGTCTGTTCTTTCACCAATACCACACTGTCAATTACTGTAGCTATATAGTAAGTCTTGAGGTTGGGTAGTGCCAGTTTTCCACTTTTGTTCCTCTCCATTAATATTAAGTTGGCTGTTCTGGTTTTTTTCATATCTGTCTAAAATTTGGAATCAGTTTTTCAATATCCATAGAAAAATTTGTTGGATTTTGGTTGGGATTGCTTGAATCTATGGGAGAAATATCATCTTAATAATATTGAGTCATATCCATAAACATGGAAATTCTCTCCATTTATGTATCTTTTCCTTGATAACTTTCATTCGAGTTTTGTCATTTTTCTCATATAAATTTTATACCTGTTTTGTTATATTTGTATCTAAGTATTTTATTTTTTGGTGCCAATGTAAATGGTAATATTCTTAATTTAAATTTCACTTGTTCCTTCCTGTCATATAGAAAAGCAACTGACTTGTATATTAACCTTGTATCTTGCAACCTTGATATAAGCACTTATTAGTTGCAGGTAAATTTTTGTTAATTCTTTTAGATTTTGTACACAGATGATCATGTCGACTACAAATAAAGACTTTTATCTCTTCTTTCCCAGAGTGTATACGTTTTATTTCCTTTTCCTCTTTTTTTATTCTTCTTTTATATTTCTTTACCTTCTCATCCCCTCCTTTCCCCTCCCCTGGTCTTTCCTTTCCCTTTCCCTTTCCCTTTCCCTTTCCCTTTCCCTTTCCCTTTCCCTTTCCCTTCCTGAATTTGAAGAAGTTTCTCTCGATTTCTAGTTTTCTAGGAGTTTTTATTTTTAAATCATGATGTGTATTGAAGTTTGTCAGTGCTTTTCATGCATTTATTGATATGATTGTGTGATTTTTCTTTTTCAGCTTATTGATGTTGTAGTGTAGATTATATTAATTGATTTTTGAATGTTGAATCAGCCTGTATACCTGAGATAAATTGCACTTGGTTGTGGTGTACGATTTTTTTATACATTCTTCTATTTGATTTGCTATTTTGTTGAATTTTTTGCATCTCTGTTGTTCACAAAAAATATTGGTCTGTGGTTTTCTTATAATGCTAATATATTTGTCTAGTTTTGGTATTAAGACGAAGCTGGCCTCATTGAATTGAGTTAGAAAGTGTTTCCTCAGCTGCTATTTTCTGGAAGATTATAGAAAATTGCCATAATTTCTTCCTTAAGTGTTTGGTAGCATTTACTGGTAAACCCATCTGTGCCTGATGCTCTCTCTTTTGAAAGGTTTTTCAGTTTATTTTATAAGATATAAGCCTATTTAGATTGTCTATTTATTCAGTGTTAAGTTTTGACAGATTGTGTCTTTCAAGGAATTGGTGCATTTTATCTAGGTCATCAAATTTATGGGCACAGAATTATTTATGTTTCTTTATTATGCTTTTATTGTCTATGGAATTTGTAGTGCTATACCTGCTTTCATTTCTGATATAAGTAATTTGTGTCTTATTTTTTCTTAGTTAGTTTGGGAAGAGGCTGATTGATTTTATTGATCTTTTCACAGAATCAAGTTTTGGTTTTGTTGATTTTTTTGTTTTCAATTTTGTTAATTTCTGCTTTAATTTTGATTGTTTTCTTCTCCTCACTTTGGATTTAATTTTCTATTCTTCTAGTTTCCTGAGATAAAAACTTAGATTATAAACTTTAGATCTATCTTATTATCTACTATTTTCCTCTGAGCACTTCTTCTGCTGCATCCCCCAAACTTTGATAATTGCTTCTTCATTTGCACTTAGAGTAAAATATTTTGAAATTTATCTTGAAATTTTTTCTTTGATCTTTGTATTATTTAGAACTCTGCTGTTTAATATCTATGAATTTGGGATTTTCCAGCTGTCTTTCTGTCATTGATTTTTAGTTTAATTCTATTGTTTTCTGAAAGAGAACATTGTACAATTTTTATTCTTTAAAATTAATAAGGTGTGCTCTACAGCACAATGTTGTCTAAGTGAGTGTTTTATGTGAGCTTGGGGAGAATGTTATTTTGCTGTTATTGTCCTAAGTAGCTTACACATGCCAATTATATCCAGTTGCCCCTCAGTTCAACTGTGATCTTACTGACTTTTTTCTGGGTCTCTTCATTTTCAACAGAGAGGTGTTAAGGTCTCTGACTATAATGGTAGATCCGTATGATTCTCCTTGCAATTCTGTTAGTTTTATCTCATGTGGTATTTTGACACTCTGTTGTTAGGAATAGATTCATTAAAGATTATTGTAGTACAGAGTCATTTATTCTTATCTAATGACCATCTTTATCCCTAGTAGCTTTCCTTGCTCTGAAGTCTGCTCTGTTGGAAATTCATATAGCTACTCTCATTTACTTTTGATTAGTGTTAGCCTGATATATCTTCCTCCATCTCTTTACTTTTAATCTATATGTTTCTTTATATTTAAAGTAGGTTTCTTGTAGACAGCATATAGTTGCATCTTATATTTTATCCACTCTGAAAAATATCTGACTTTTAATTTGTGTATTTAGAAGATTGACATTTAGAGAGATTACTAATACAGTTGGATAAATATCTATCATATTTGCTACTGTTTTCTAATTTTTCCCTTGTTCTTTGTTGCTAGTTTTATTTTTCACACTTTTTCTAAAGCCTTGAGAATTTTGTTATTTCATTTTATATTATTCCATTCCTTTCTTAGCACATTAATTATATTTCACTTTTTAGATATTTACGTGGTTGCCATAGGGTTTTCAATATACATACAACTAATCCAGTGTCCCTTTCACAGAGCACTATACTGCTTCATGAATAATGTAAGTACTTTAAATGTTTCTAATTCATCCTTTCCCTTTCTTGTGTCATTGCTGTCACTCATTTTACTATACATAAGCATATACATTCATACAATATACATATTTGAATGGATTATTGCTGTTATTTTGAAAAAATTTGTTATAGAAATCAAGTGACAAAATAAAAGTTTTTATCTTACCTTTACTTACTTATTTTCTAATGCTCTTCTTTAGATAGGTCCCAGTTTCTGGCCTATATTATTTGCTTCTCTCTGAACACTTCTTTTAACATATTTTGCAAGGATGTCCACTGGCAACAAATTCCCTTGGTTTTTGTTTGTCTGATAATATCTTTATTTCCTCTTCACAGTGTGTGTGTGTGTGTGGTGTGTGACAGAGACAGACAGAGAAAGGGACAGATACGAACAGACAGACAGGAAGAGAGAGAGATGAGAAGCATCAATTCTTTGTTTTGGCACTTTAGTTGTTCATTGATTGCTTTCTCATATGTGCACTGACTGGGGGCGACAGCAGACCAAGTGACCCCTTGTTCAAGTCAGTGACCCTGGGCTTCAAGCCATCGACATTTGGGCTCAAGCCAGTGACCATGGAGTCATGTCTATATTCCCAAGCTGAAGCCAGCAACTACATGTTCAAGCTTGTGGGCCCATGCTCAAGCTGGTGGCCTCAGGGGCCTCTGCATCCCAGTCTGACGCTCTGTCCACTGTGCCATCACCTAGTCAGGCTCCTCTTTACTTTTGAAGTATAATTTGGTGGGCACATATATCGAGGTTGGCGGTTTTTATTTCTCAACACTTTAACTATTTCACTTCAGTCTTTCACTTGCATAGTTTCTGAGGAGAACTTAGATGTAACTTGTATCCTAGCTCCTCTATAAGTAAGATTTTTTTCCTCTGGCTTATTCACTATTAAAAATAAATCTTTGATATTCTAAAGTTTGAAAATGATATGCCTAAATGTTATGTTTTGGCATTAATCCTGCTTGATGTTCTCTGAGCTTCCTGGGTCTGCAATTTGGTGTCTGACATTACTTTGGGAGACATTCTGCTCTAGTAAGTGGACTTCCCTGTATCCGCCTGCCTTTCTCTTCAGTGTTGGGTTTGGGCCAGCAGTTTTCCCTGTGGCATCACTTCTCTGGCATATCTAAGAAGAGTAGTTTATTTTTTCAGTTTTCCCAGCTTTTTACTTGTTGTTAGGACATGCTGGCAGAATTCTAATTTTATATGCCATACCTGAAACTGGAAGTCTTTATATTCAACCCCTTTTTTTTTTACAGAGTCAGAGAGAGGGATAGATAGGGACAGACAGACAGGCACAGAGAAAAATGAGAAGCATCAATCATCAGTTTTTTGTTGCGACACCTTAGTTGTTCACTGATTGCTTTCTCATATGTGACTTGACCATGAGCCTTCAGCAGACTGAGTAACCCCTTGCTCGAGGCAGCGACCTTAGACTCAAACTGGTGAGCTTTTGCTCAAGCCAGATGAGCCTGTGCTCAAGCTGGTGACCTCAGGGTCTTGAACCTGGGCCCTTTCACATCCCAGTTTGACCCTCTATCCACTGCACCACCGCCTGGTCAGGCTATATTCAACTTTCAAGTGTACAGTTTATACATGCAAACAGATAATTGTGATTTGCAAGCCAAATAGTGATTTTAACTAACATGTTTCCATTTTGTTCTCAGCTGTGTGTCTCTTGCAAGGACCAAATTAAGCCATTTAGAAATGTGACAGATTTAGAGCAGCCCATGGAATGTGTGCCCCTATTTAAGCATAATTAGAATGTCCTGCAAAATAAGTTTGAGGTTTTTTTCCTCATCATTATTTTAGGGACAAACATGGTTCTTCTTATCAAATATAAATGTATACCTGACTCCTTGTGCACAATGGACTTTAGGGTCCCTTCAAAAAGAAGATGGCATAAATCGGTTGTCATGGGAGCTTCATAAATGGGAAAGAAAATCATTTCTCTTGAAAGTTGATGATGCCAAAAGCTTTAGTCTCATGAGAGAGAAAAATATATTTGAATTACAAGTTTATCTTCACAGAGACATCACCAAATGTCTTCAATAAATGAATGTTGAATTTCTGTATATGAATTGTAACTTTTTAATAATGACAAGCCTTTGAAATTTTTAGTGTATTTTAGAAGCATTTGATGCTGAACTTTCTTTTTTAGTATGTACATTTATGAACCATACTCAAGGTAAATGTTGAAATATCCAGTAATAGGTCTTTAATGACAACAATATGAAACCAGTTTCAGATTGCAGGTGGAAATAAACAGAAGATTTGCATGGTAGAAGTGTCTGAAGCTTAGATGTACAAGGAGAGACAAAATCTTAATTCCAGAGGATGTTTTATAGACCAGACTTCTCTGTGATGAATTCTCCCTAGTACATAATTATTACAGAGTATACAATGTTTGTGTTCATCCATGTTCCTTTCTGATGTGTTCTAACATTCTCTGTGAGCATTCATTTTAAAGCTTCAGTTCAACTGGGAGTATAGTTAATGGGGACTGACTCAAGTTTTAAAACATTTACTTAATATCACTTTCTAATGTGTTCAGAAATCCTAATTAGCAGTTGACCATCATAACTACATCTCATTGAGTTGATAGAACTTGCAGGGATCATTATCTGTAGACAAGTCATAGTCAATATGTGAAATTTATGAATCTTAGGAAATTTCTTTTTTGTGATTGACTCAAAATTGAAGAAAAGGTCTTAATGGCATTAAAGGCTTACACTTTAGATAAAGATTTTCTCCCCAAAAATTACAACTCCTTAACTATCATGTCTTCACATCCACTGATTTGAACTGGGATATTTGCTAGACATAGAGGTAAAAAAATGAGGTTACTTTTTCCTTCAGGGATTTCAAGTTTCTGGCAGAAATCTCAAAAACATTTCTCTGAGCTCTATCTTTGGGCAAGACTGTTTTGCTAACATTTCCTCTCTATTTTTCCTGACCTTTTTACATCAATGTCAACATACTCTATCCATCATTTCACCCTCTATAATCTTAGAGTATAAATAAAGATCTGTAAAATTGTTCAATAAAGGAATTTAATTGCCCTGAAGGAAAAATAAACTTTTTTTTTTAGAGCCAGGGGGAAATGGTGGCACTTAAACTCCAATAGGGAATTTTAAAAAGAGAAAAAGAATATATATATATATATATATATATATATATATATATATATATATATACACACACACACACACACACACACACACACACACACACACACACACACTTAAAATTAATTTATCTGGACTTCTATTTTCCTTCAAACTTTACTGATTGAAATATAAAAAACATATATGAGTGGATTAAAGAAAGTGAAATGCTGTAATCAGATATGGTTTGAGCTTTGACATTTTATATTTGTATCTTTTGGAAAGATTTTCTGTAGGACTCTCTGGTATTTTGGTATGAACTCAAGAGATATTATGGTTCCTATGTTGATCTGTAATTACCTAAAAAAAAAAAAAGCCGAGTATTGTCTCAGAAGCAAACTAAGCTGTGCTTTCTTACCAAACCAATTTATGTGTAGACATGGAAAGTTCACATAGGCCACCCAAGTTAAGATTAAAGCTTCAATATCAGGATAAAAAGCTCCTTAAACTTTTTTTTTAATGTTAATTTTCATTATTTGTCTTTTTTTTCTTTTTTGTTTTTTATTGAGAGAAGGGAGATAGTGAGGCAGACTCCTGCATGTGCCCTGACCAGGATCCATCTGGCAACCCCATCAAGGGCTGATGCTCCAGTACTGACCTATTTTTAGTGCCTGAAGCTGATGCACTCCAATGGAGCTATCCTCAGTGCCTATGGCCACACTCTAACCAATGGAGCTGGCTGTGGGAGGGGAAGAGGGAGAGAAGGGGGAGAAGAAGAGGTGAGAAGCAGATGGTCAGTTTTCCTGTGTGCCCTGCCTGGGAATCAAACCTGGATGTCCATAAACTGGGCTGATGCTCTATCCACTGAGTCTCCAGCCAGGGCCTATTTGTCTGCTTCTGTAGGCTTACAATGTTAGCCTGTTGTTATAGCTTTTGTCAAGTTCATATTGTCTGCCTTGGAAACAGAACAAGCAATACGACCTTTTATGATAAAGGCAGCATGATATCTAGATATTGTATTATATAATTTCATCATATGCAGTAACTATTTTATGCCTATTTGGGCATATTTAGTGTTTGTATTTTCCATTTTTTTCTAATCAGGTAGAAATGTATTGGTCAAAATAAAGATAAATTCAGATAGAGAACTGGTCTTTATAAGCTTTTGTATGTTCTCTGTAGTAATGAGGTTACCTGGCTTCTTTCCTAGTTCTGACCTCACATGTATGTGACTGGATAAGTCATTTTACTTCCTGAGCCATTGATGTTTCATAACCGTAACAAGTTAGTAATTTTATCTCTTTCAGGGTTACAAGGAGAAAATGGAGGGGGGGGGGGAGAGATACCTGCAAGGGCATGACGAAATACGTGTAAATAAAACTAGGCATTGTGTAAGACCTTCAGCCAGTGAACTCTGAAAGACCTTGAGAGAAATATGAGCTGATAGAAGGCATACCTGAATGGATGTCAAGTTATCATAGAGTCAATTATTTTGGTTAAAAATAAAAGCAGGGAACCTGTTGCAAAACTCCACAGAAAACATAGTATTTCCTGTGAATGGTGGTTCCTGGAGCTGTGAAATATCATGGTGTGTTCTAATGGGTGACGCCAGCTACATACTCAGAATAAGGGATTATTTGTTATGTCACTGGGAATGGGGCCATTGGCAGAGACTGGAAACTCTTATAAACATGTATTCAGTTTTATGATGTCACTAGAAGCAAATAGCAGGTCTATAAATTTAGGCTAGTGAGATAAATAAGAGATCAAACGATTCTTTTTTTAACAGGGAGTCAGAGAGAGGTACAGTTAGGGACAAACAGATAAGAAGGAAGAGAGATGAGAAGCATCAGTTCTTCACTGAGGTACCTTAGTTGCTCGTTGACTGCTTTCTCATATGTATCTTGACCGGCATACAGTAGAGTGAGTGATCCCTTGCTCAAGCCAGAAACCTTGCAACCTTGGGTTCAAGCCAGTGACTTTTGGGCTCAAGCCAGTGACCATGGGGACATGTCTAGGATCTCATGCTTAAGCTAGAGACCTCGGGGTTTCAAACATGGGTCCTCTGCATCCCAGTCTGATGATCTATCTACTGTGCCACCTCCTGGTCAGGCTAGATCAAACAATTTTTAAAATATTGTGGCATTTTTGGATTTATTCAGAACAGAAACTGATTGAGATTTGCAAGACTTCTATAGACACTAATTCTATCACTGCAGGTTGTTTTTTTTGTTTGTTTGGTTTTTTTTTTTTTTTTTTTGTATCTACAGTTTTGGCTATTAAATCTATTCTAATCAAGACCTACTTCTTTCCAGTCAAATATCCTTACTAAAAGTTTGAGGCAAAAAGGGGAATTAAAAAGTGAGTTTACTAAATGTAGTTTTATTAAGTCATTGATGGCTTGTCAAAGAATGAACAATAGCTAGGTGGCATTAGAGACATTGGCAGTAAGACAAGCTGTTAGTTTAGTTACATCTTATATATAAATATTAATTATTTTGTATGGAAAACAAGATGAAGGAACTATAAAATGTCTTATTTCAATATTAGGAAATAAGGTTAAAATCTGAGCTTTTACTTGACCTGAGATGGCATAATTGTGCCTCACAGATATAGTCTGAGATACAAATTAGCAGGAAAGAAGGCAACTGGTTGCCTCTGTTGTCTGACCTGGGGGTAAACTATTGCAAACTGCTTACAAACTATTGAGAGTCAGAGGTAGTGGGGAACTCCAATGGTGTATTTTGATAATCCCTCAAAAATACTATCCATGGCAAGCTCTTTGAGAACAAATACTACATTCTCTGGATTTTTAAAATGTCACTTTAAATTTATAGTGGATAATGAATCATACAGGATTTCTCTCAAGTAGCACGGTTAATTAACCACATGTTAAAATATGGCAGTAAAACACCAAAAGGACACATCATTGAAGGCTATCCATCCAGGAGGGTAGTTCTGGGTCCGATTTTGTTGTTTGGTCCACTGCTCCATGCTGGAGTATGAGATAGCAGGTTGTAATAATCCTAATCCTCTTTCCATCAATTGATCTAATTAAAATGAAGAAATCGCCATCTATCTCTAGGATGCTGAAACTGAACATTTACGATGCTCCCAAAGAGGCATTAAAATATACACCATCCTGTTTTATTGTTTTGTTTTTGTATTTTTACAAAATTAGAAGCAGGGAACTAGTCAGACAGACTCCCACATGCACCCAAACGGGATCCACCCAGCATGCCCACCAGGCAGCAATGCTCTGCCCATCTGGAGCATTGCTTCACTGTGGCCAGAGTCATTCTAGCACCTGAGGTGGAGGCCATGGAGCCGTCCTCAGTGCCCAGGCCAACTTTGCTCCAATGGAACCTTGGCTGCAGGAGGGGAAGAGAGAGAGAGAGAGGTAGGAGATGGGGAAGGGTGGAGAAGCAGATGGGTGCTTCTCCTGTGTTCCCTGACCAGGAATCAAACCTGGAACTTCCACATGCTGGGCTGACGCTCTACCACTGAGCCAACCAGCGAGGGCACACCAACCTGTTTTATAGGGCTATATATTTAAAACTCTTGCATATTGTATGTTTAACAGTTTTCTTGCCAGATAAAATAATCTAGTAGTTCTCAACCAGAGGGGATTTTTTTTACCCCCCCCCCCTCAAAGGACATTTAACAACATTTGGAGACATTTTGGTTGTGAAGATTAGGGACAGAGGGACAACAAACATCTAGTTGGTAGAAACCAGGGATGCTGCTAGACCTTCCACTACACACAGGAGGGTCCCCACAACAAAGAATTATTCAGCTTAAAATGTCATTAATACCAAGGTTAAGTCTCTTGACCTGAGCCTACACTCCAACAGAAATGACTATAATGTGAGCAAGATATACTCACTCTGGCCTTCTCCGGTGAAAGAATATGAGACAAAAACAAGTTGAGGCACTCCCAAAGATGCTTGAGTGAATGTTTTCCTTTAAATGGTGTTACGGCATTTCACAAATATAAAACGGTGGTCACTTGTCTTTCAGAGAATAAAATATAACCTTAGGAGATGATAACTTGATTGTTCTAAAGGTCAGGAAGACCTTGGGTTATCTCTTTGAAAAGAAACAAATATATGTTTGTAATAACCAGTATTTAGAAGAGTCTCAAACATAACATAACAGTCAACAATACCTTCTACATAGTATCTATTTCACATTTAAGCATTTTCTGAAAATAAAAGTAAAAGAGTTGGATTTCCTTTCAGTTGATAACTATGTAATTTTAGGACTCTGGTAACACTAGAAGCCTTCTAACCACAGTCAAATGGCTTAATTTATCTTACTTTTTAAAATTTTGGTAAGAGTAGGTACCAAGCATTTTGTAATTGTTTGGGGAATTTTAAAGGTTATTAAGTTCTGAATAACAGAGTCTCTCATGTTTTCCCACCAAATTTTCCCAGCAGTGAATATATCTGGATCTTATTCTGGTTTTTCATTCTTTTTTTAGCTTCCTGAAATGACTCATGTTCAAACACGGCGACCCTGGTTGATGTTTCTCCTGCAGAATTTTGGATTGACTCTAGGTTGGCTTTCTTTGTTACTCTTGGCTATATATGAACAAAATATTAAAACATAAGTCTCAAAATCCTTCAAATATGAATTTAGAAGGCTTCATTTTTGCTTCTTTTCCTGTACTCTATAGTGATTTGTAAATTAAGGATTTTTTATCTTTGGTGTGTGTCTTTTTGTTCCTTAACTTATTAATTTTATAATGCAACTTTGTCTTTGTAGTATATACATATCAGATTGTCCTTAACTGAAATTTTGTTTTTAGTCTCCAACATCATGATGGGAATCATACCTTTTTAAGTTATTAGTAAATTTCAAATTAATTTTGCTGAACTTTCAAAAAATATCACTTTCTTAATAAAGAATGTTTGTAATATTTGAACTGGACAGATACCTTTTGGATAAGACTTGCTGCAACTTCCTTGATGTCAAATTTTTTTAATAATATTTTTTTCTGAGAGATTATAAACCATAAGCAAACTAAATTCTAAACAAATATAATAAAATTTAGTTTTAATATGATGGTTTATATTAGCTTCTGTTACTGGATGTCAGATTCTGAATCAACTTTCACAAAACCAATCTAGCATATATAGTTCACCTGGAAGCATTTCCCACTGGCTCATAAATGTTCATAAATAAGCAGACTTGGGAAGACCAAAGGATAATATATCAGTGTTCTTCTACTTAATCACCAGATGGAATCTGTTCTGGGCAAGGAGAACTGGGAACACAAGATAAAGTTCAAAAAAATTAAAAATAACAAAGCTTAAGTCAGGCGGTCAATTTCTGCGTCAGTTCACATAGAGTTAACAGAGCATGCTTATGGGAATAATATTACTGACAAGTGAGATATAGTTTATATTCTTTCTGAGGAAACAGACCCCCTAAATGTTATTTTGGTAGGCAAGCTCATGAAATGTACAAGCAACATAACTAATAACCTGTAAAAATTATTAAAATAGAAAATAACCCTGACTTTAGTGATTTTTCTTGGAAAATAAATGCCTAATATTTTTCTTATTTTTTCATGATATATTTTGACAAGGGAAAAAGCCCATTTGACTGCTCAAATGACTCACGGCACTCACATACCTACATTACTGCTACCTCTTACTCACCAGTAGATCTTTGCCAAGTCCCACTCAGACATTCTTTTTCAACCACCTTTATTGGATTTCAAAATGAGGTGGGTTTCTATTTCAGTTGTTTTTTGAGCTTGATTTTAGGGGGCAGCATGATAAGTGTAATAGCTCTCAAATGTTGGCGTACATTACGATTAACTGGTAGTTTGTTAAATATGGACAGTCGGGCTCCCCCTGAGAGATTCTGATTCTGTAAGTCTAAATGGGGAGGGGGCTGAGATGTTGACTTTGAACAACTTCCAGGTGACACTAATGCTGATGTTGCTGGGCTGGAGAGCCCTTCGAGCTCCACTGGTGCGGTAGAACTCAGGCACACCTGGCTTCACAAAGGAGCAGACACACAACTCTGTTGCCCAGGAGCTGTGTGATGTCAATTAAGTTGATTAACACTCTACATACCCCATACTATCAATAGATCTAAGTTTGTAGTTTGGAAGTGCCTTCTCTTGGCCCCCTTGCCTGCGAGCACTGGATCTATCACAGAAGCTGCTGGATGAGGAGTAGCACACAGATACATGCATTGAAAGGTAAGCAGACCTGACACGTGGAGTTTTGTCCTTCTCTTGTTAGAGAATAACCTGTAGCTAAACAAAAACCCCTTTGTACATGTCAGCACAGTTCAGAGGTTGCATAAAGTAGCCCTGGCACCATCTGTGTTTGGGTTTCTATGCACAAGTTCTGATGTTAACATTAAACCTTAATTTAAGCCAATTTAATTAGAAAAGCTCTAATGATGACTTTGTTCCAAGTTCCAGTTTAGAGTTTTTGGGGGCTAGCTAAATTAAAACCTGTGACCTGAACTACTCACTTCATAACCTTCAAGTTAGAGTGAGTTTAATTTGCCTTCTAGGATGAGGATGTGGGTAGAGTTCAGAGGGGCTTGAAGGCAGCTGGCTATAGGAAAGATTTGGTAGGACAATTCTCAGTGAGTATTCTGCAAGCCAGTCATCAGTGTGCCCTGACTGTAAGCAGAGACCTGGCCATCAGAGGTCATCTGCAGAGGTCGTCCTAAAAATAGTGAGCTATAGTGGCTCCCAAGGGCTCCTTTGTCTGCTCACCACTCCTCCCCCATGCCACCTTAACACTGGCTCTTTGCTAATTCTCATAGGATGGATTCACTTGCTTATCCAGGCCAGCAACCCAATAGCCTGAGATGGACCTCCAACCAAGAACAATCTTAAAATTTCTAGAAACCTCTTTTCCTCAAAACTGAGTAGTAATGATAAAAATAAGACAACTGTTTACCTTCTAAATATGGACAGAGTCTAAATTTGGGATGGCTTAATGTTCATCCCGTTAAGTTGTCTAAATTGTGTGTTACTGAGCTTTGGAGTGAATTGTGTTTTCCTTGAAACAAGATTTCTCCATAATGATAGAGAATTTCTGTCTACTAGGACTAAATTTAGGATTCTACTGTATTGCTACTTGGTGATTGATTTAAAATTTTTTTTTTTTTTTTTAGTCACTGAACTGGAAATAGTCCTGGAGAAAAATCAAAGAGCAAATCATAGAGAAGTCTTATTTAAACATTCAATACCCATTGACAGAGCCTTCTTTAGGGTAGCAGAGTTGCATTGTGTCACTGGGATGCCAAGTGCAGGGCCAAGGAAGATGTTCTCAATGCTGTGTGCTAACAAGGATGTGGATGTTATATGAATGTGCTCATAAATTATGGCCCATATTACCCTTTTGCCTCCCAGAACCTGGCCCTTAAGGTAAGAATGTATCTCTCTCTGAAAGACCTCTCAAATTACCTAACATTTTTTCTTCAAAGCTGGAGTGGAGACGGCAAGATGGCGATGGAGTGGGTGGAAGTACCAACTTCCAACTCCCAGAACCAAAGTGGATTATAACTTAATTTTAAGAACCATCATCTGGATAAACCAACTTTGAACTAAACTAAGTGGATTCTTCAATCAAGGAACACAGAAGAAGCCACACTGAGACTGGTAGGAAAAGTGAAAACGCGAAGAGGGCTGCCCAGCTCCCCAGAGCGAACGGCAGCCCAGAGAGACCCGCGTGGCGGGAGGAGAGTTTGGCGGAGAGGGAGGGACCTGGGTCCCAGGAACAAAGCCCCAGCCTGCAGCCTCAGAGCCTAGAAGAGGCGTTTGGACAGTATTGAGCTGTGAAACAAGTGAGGATACTGTTTGTGAGAAAGTGACAGTTTTCTCAGACCCAAGATTCTTCTTAAAGAGACAGCGCAGAAAACCTCTCTCACAACCACTCACCTGGACTCTGGGGAATGGGGACAGAGGAGAGAACCAGAGCAGCGGGAAGAGAGTGTGGACTGAAGGCACAGGGACAAACACTCTGAAGGACAGCCACCCTAACCCCTGGGCTAAGTCACTTCCCTAAACAAAAACGAATATTTCCCCTGGAACTAGCAATACCAGCAAAGGGAGATAGGACACCAGCCAAACAAGCTCTTCCGTGGCACTTAGAGCAGAGCTGCTTAGACGGAGGGAGCTTACAGGACTATAGTATGGAGTGTTAGCGTCTGAGCTGCAGTGCACCCACCCACACTGCAGAGGGCTTGCTGGAGGGATGGGGGCAGTGGGACACTGAAACGCGCTTCTGTCGGCGGGAGTGGAGGCCCAGCCAGTGTGAGCTCGGTCTAGCCAGCAGGGGCGAAGGGGACGCGCGAAAGCGGTCTGGCAGCTGTGGGCCTGCCTGTAGTCCCACCTGCGGGAGAAAAGCGGGAAGCCAGGAATGGGCAGAGATCTGTTCTGCGACCCTGCGCAAGCCGGCGCTGACCACGGGGGCGGGGCTAGGACCAGGGACTGGCGGACACTCGTGGCTGAGCTCATGCTAGCAGCCCCGCCCCACCCGAGAAACCACGGTTTACTGTCCTGCGTGTGTGAGTTGGCTCTGAACGCGGATGAGCAGAAACTCGCAGCTGAGTGCAGGCCAGCAGTCCCACCGGGCCCAATAAACCATGGTGTACGATCCTGCACAGGTGGGCCCTGGCCTTGGAGGTGGGGCAAAAGCTCTGGAAGGGCGAAGGCTCACAGCTGAGTGCATGTCAGCAGCCCAGTCCAACCCGAGAAACTGTGGCGAGCAGGCTTTGAACACAGGAACTGGGCGGAAGCCCGGGAACAGGCTGGGTCCGCAGCTGAGCAAAGATGCTCACCTCTACCCTTGGTACTGAGGCTTGTGGCTTGAATGCAGTGCGCAACCCAACCTGTGGAAGCAAGGCGAAGGCCCAGACAGGCTGAGACTTATAGAGCCGGGCACCAGAACACAGCCCCTCCCGCGGAGGAGAAGCGGAAAACACAACAGCCGCAGTGGGCCAGTCCTGGCAACACACATACCCAACTGCCCTAGGCAGCAGCAGAGGGGGTGGTGGGCCTGCAGACAGACCACACCTAGACAACACAAAGGCAACACCTACTGGACTCCAGTGGTCACACCCTTCTTATACACAGACTAAATGGGCAGGCAGAGAAATGCAATCCAAATGAATCAAAAGAAATCCCCAAAGAACCTGAATGAACCAGATATAACCAAATTACCAGATGCAGAATTTAAAATAGTGATAGTTAGGATGTTCAAAGAAATTAGAGCATAGTCATTACGAACACCTAAATAAAGAGATAACACGTATAAAAAACGAAATTGAAATAATAAAAAAGAATCAGACAGAAATGACAAATACAGTATCAGAACTGAAGACCACAATGGAAGAAATTAATGGCAGGATGGATGAGGCTGAGGGTCAAATCAGCGAGTTAGAAGACACAATAAACAAAGTCACAGAAGCAGAGTAGAAAAAAGAAAAGAGACTCAAAAAATGTGAAGAAACTCTAAGGGAGCTCTGTGACAACATGAAGAGAAACAACATTCGCATCATAGGGGTTCCTGAAGAAGAGGAGAAAGAACAAGAAATAGAAACTTTGTTCAATCAAATCATAGCTGAAAACTTCCCTAAATTAAGACTGGAAAATATTTCACACGTTAAAGAAGCACAAAAAACTCCATTAAAGAGAAACCCAAAAAAATCTACACCAAGACACATCATAGTTAAAATACCAAAGCTAAGTGATAAAGAGAAAATTTTAAAAGCTGCTAGAGAAAAAAAGGCTATCACCTACAAAGGAACCATCATAAGGATGACATCCGACTTCTGAACAGAAACACTTGACGCCAGAAGCGAATGGCAAGATATATTCAAAGTAATGCAGAACAAGAACCTACAACCAAGACTACTCCATCCAGCAAGGCTAACATTTAAAATTGAAGGAAAAATAAAGAGCTTCCCAGACAAAGAAAGCCTCAAGGAATTCATTAAAACCAAACCAATTCATTAAAACCAAACCAATACTAAGGGGCCTGTTGTGAACAGTTCAAAGGGAGGAAAGAATATAGCAAAAGAAGAATACAGCTTTAAAGAATCCAATCAAAGGACATACATAGGGTAGCTGCATGGATAAAGATACAGGACCCATACATCTACAAGAGACACACCTTAAAACAAAAGATGCACATAGACTGAAGGTAAAAGGATGGAAAAAAATATTTCACACAAATGGAAATGAAAAAAAAGCTGGGTTAGCAATACTTATATCTGACAAAATGGACTTTAAAACAAAGGCTGTAATAAGAGATAAAGAAGGACACTACGTAATGATAAAGGGAACAATTCAATAGGAAGATATAACTATTATAAATATCTACACACTAAATATAGGAGCCCCGACATACATAAAACAGAATTTTATGAATATAAAGGGCGAGATTAACAGCAATACTATAATAGTAGGAGATTTCAATACCCCACTAACATCACTGGATAGATCCTCAAGGAAGAAAATTAACAAAGAAACAGAAGACTTAAAGAATACACTAGATCAACTCGATTTGATATCTTCAGAACTTTTCACCCTAAAGCAGTAGAATATACATTCTTCTCAAGCGCTCATGGTACGTTTTCTAGGATAGACCACATGTTAGGACACAAAAATGGTCTCAATAAATTTAAGAAGATTGAAATCATATCAAGCATTTTCTCTGATCACAATGCCATGAAACTAGAAATTAACCACAAAAGAAACAATGAAAAATACTCAAACACTTGGAAACTAAATAGCATGTTATTAAATAATGAATGGATTAACAATGAGATCAAAGAAGAAATAAAAAAGTTTCTAGAAACAAATGATAATGAGCATACATCAACTCAAAATTTATGAGACACAGTAAAAGCAGTACTGAGAGGGAAGTTTATAGCACTACAGGTATATCATAAAAAGCTAGAAGAAGCTCAAATAAGCAACCTGAACCTGCATCTAAAAGAACTAGTAAAACAACAGAAAATAAAGCCCAGGACCAGTAGAAGGAAGGAAATAATAAAGATCAGAGCAGAAATAAATGACAAAGAGGCTAAGGAAACAATACAGAGGATCAATGAAACCAGGAGCTGGTTATCTGAAAAGGTAAACAAGATTAATCAACCTTTAACTAGACTCACCAAGAAAAAAAGAAGACTCAAATAAATAAAATTAGAAATGAGAGTGGAGAAATAACAACTGACACAACAGAAATACAAAGTATTGTAAGAAAATACTATGAAGAGCTCTATGCCAAAAAATTAGACAATCTTGGTGAAATGGACAAATTTCTTGAATCATATAAACTTCCAAAAATCAATCTGGAAGAATCAGAACACCTAAACAGACCAATTACAACAAATGAGATCGAAACAGTTATCAAACAACTCCCAAAAAAGAAAAGTTTGGGCCTGATGGCTTCACAAGTGAATTCTGCCAAAAATTCAAAGAACTATATATCCTATCCTCCTCAAGATATTTCAAAAAATTCAAAAGGAAGGAAGATTTCCAAACTTCTTTTTTGAGGTGAGCATAATTCTGATCCCCACACCAGGCAAAGACAACACAAAGAAAGAAAATTATAGGCCAATATCCCTGACGAATTTAGATGCTAAAGTTCTCAACAAAATATTAGCCAACCGGATACAGCAATATATGAAAAAAATCATAAACCATGATCAAGTGGAATTTATTCTGGAGAGGCAAAGCTGTTTCAATATTTGCAAATCAATGTGATTCATCACATAAACAAAAGGAAGGACACAAATCACATGATAATTTCAATAGATGCAGAAAAGGAATTTGATACAATCCAGCTCCCATTCATGCTCTAAACTCTCAGTAAAGTGGGAATACAGGGAACATTCCTTAACATGATAAAAGCCATCTACGACAAACGCACAGCAAACATCATACTAAATGGACAAATTAAAAGCAATCACCTTAAGATCAGGAACAAGGCAGGGGTGCCCCCTTTCACCACTCTTATTCAACATAGTTCTGGAAGTCCTAGCTACAGCAATCAGACAAGAAGAAGAAATAAAAGGCATCAAATTTGAAAAGAAAAAGTAAAACTGTCATTATTTGCACATGATATGATATTGTATATAGAAAACCCTAAAGTCTCAGTCAAAACACTACTGGACGTGATAAATGAAATCAGCAGGGTGGCAGGATATAATATTAATACTCATAAATCAGAGGCATTTTTGTATACCAACAATGAACTGTCAGCAAAAGAAATTAAGGAAGTAATCCCCTTCACTATTGCAACCAAAAAAATAAAGTACCTAGGAGTAAATTGAACCAAGGAGGTTAAGGACCTGTACAAGGAAAATTATAAAACATTCATAAAAGAAATCAAGGAAGATAGAAACAAGTGGAAGCATATACCGTGCTCATGGTTAGGAAGTATAAACATCACTAAAATGTCATATTACCCAAAGCAATTTATAAATTCAATGCAATACCAATTAAAATTTCAATGACATACTTCAAAGATATAGAACACATATTCCAAAAATTTATATGGAACCCAAAAAGAACACGAATAGTCTCAGCAATCTTAAAAAGAAAAAATAAACCAGGAGGTATCACTCTTCCAGATACCAAGGTTTACTACAAGGCTATTGTACTCAAGACAGTCTGGTACTGGCATAAGAACATGCACATAGATCAATGGAACAGAACAGAGAACCCAGAAATAAACCCACACCTTTATGGACAACTGATATTTGACAAAGGAGGAAAGAATATACAATGGAGTAAAGACAGCCTCTTTAACAAATGGTGTTGGGAAAATTGGACATCTACCTACAAAAAAATGAAACTAGACCATCAACTTACACCATTCACAAAAACAAACTCAAAATGAATAAAACACTTTAAGTAAGCCGTGAAACCATAAGCATCTTAGAAGAAAACATAGGCAGCAAGCTCTCCGACATCTGTAGTAGCAATATATTTGCCGATTTATCTCCACGGGCAACTGAAATAAAAGGCAAGATAAACAAATGGGACTATATCAAACTAAAAGTTTTTGCAGAGCTAAAGACAATAAGAACAGAATAAAAAGACAGACCACACAATGTGAGAACATATTCGACAACACGTCTGATAAAGGGTTAATAACCAAAATTTATAAAGAACTTATAAAACTCAACACCAGGAAGACAAACAATCCAATCAAAATATGGGCAAACGAAACAAATAGAAATTTCTCCAGAGAGGACATACAGATGGCCAACAGGCATATGAAAAAATGCTCAACATCACTAATCATTAGTGAAATGCAAATTAAAACCACAATGAGACATCACCTCACACCAGTCCGAATGGTGCTCATCAGCAAAAGAACACAAAACAAGTGCTGGAGAGGATGTGGAGAAAAGAGAACTCTCCTGCACTGCTGGTGGGAATGCAGAATGGTGCAACCACTGTGAAAAACAATTTGGAAATTCCTCAAAAATTAAAAATCGAACTACCTTATGACCCAGCTATTTCACTTATAGGAATATACCCTATGAACACCATAGCACTGTTCGAAAAGAAGAAATGCACCCCCATGTTCATGGCAGCATTGTTCACAATAGCGAAGATATGGAAACAGCCCAAGTGTCCGTCAGAGGACGAGTGGATTAAAAAGCTTTGGTACATATATACTATGGAATACTACTCAGCCATAAGAAATGATGTCATCGGATCATTTACAACAAAATGGATGGACCTTGATAACATTATACGGAATGAAATAAGTAAAACAGAAAAAAACAGAATAGCATGATTTCATACAGGGGTGGGACATAAAAGTGAGACTATGAGACATGGAGAAGAGTGTGGGGGTTACGGGTTGGGCGGAGGGAGGAGAGGGTGAAAGAGGTGGGAGGGAATGGGCACAAAGAAAACCAGATAGGAGACAGAGGACAATTTAACTTTGGGTGATGGGTATGCAACATAATTGAATGATAAAATAATCTGGATATGTTTCCTTTGAACATATGTACCCTGATTTATTAATGTCACCCCATTAAAATTAATAAAAGAAACAAAAAGCTGGAGTGAAAAGTTGTATAATGAGGCTGCTAATTTCTGGGGTAGACACGAGGTTCTTGTGAGATTATTAAGAATTCAGGCTCTAGCCTGACCAGGCAGTGGCACAGTGTATAGAGCGTCGGACTCTGGGATGCGGAAGACCCAGGTTCAAGACCTCAAGCTTGCCAGCATGAGTGCGGGCCCATCTGGCTTGAGCAAAAGCTAGTCAGCTTGGAACCAAGGTCACTGGCTCCAGCAAGGAGTTGCTTGGTTTGCTGATGGCCCGCGGTCAAGGCACATATGAGAGACCAATCAATGAACAACTAAGGTGTTGCAATGGCAATGAAAAACTAATGATTGATGCTTCTCACTTCTCTCTGTTCCTGTCTGTCTGACCCTATCTATCCCTCTCTCTGACTCTCTCTCTGTCTCTGAAAAAAATAAATAAATAAAATAAAAATTATTAAAAAAAGAAAAAATTCAGTCTCTAACCTGGAATGTTGGTTCAAATCTCAGAGATGCCACCTCACGGCCTTGTAACTTCTTTGAACAATAATTTCTTCTTATAATGTATTTTTCCACACCGGGAAGAAGGAAGGGCGTAGCCATGAAGTGTGGAATAAATAAAAGCTTTATTTAGTACAGCGTTTCTCGGATGATATTCTGTGGTCCCGGGGACAGAGACCAGAGAAGTTGCATGGACAAAACCGCATGGGGGATATTTAAAGTGTCTCTAGGGTGAAGGCGAGTTGATATGACGTCGCAAAATTTCATTGGCTGACAGACGGTCGCTCTTTTCCCAAAGACTCCTGGGAAGTTTCTTTTGGCGTGCATGGGTGTGGGCAGTTCCAGACGAAGTTCCTGGGTCTGGTTTCTCACATGACCTTTCCTTATTGCCCACAAACATTACACTTCTCATGTGAAATGAGGCTAAAAATAGCCGACCCCACCTCACAGGATTGTGGTAAGCTCAATATGGGGCAAAGGTTCATGAAGCTCTTGGCACAATGTGGAAAATCCTGCTGGCTCGGTAAATATGAAATCATCATCATCAATATGCCTTCTTCCCCCTTTTATCCCAGTTTCAGTTCACTTCTCAGGGCTGTACTTTGGGTCAAGGAAATGTCTTTTCTTGGTAGAGAATGTGTATCGAGCTTTTTCTGTAACTGTCATCCTCTCCTAACACCTCCCAGCCAGCCCCCATCTGTCCTTCAAAGCTCCTCTCAATGTATTTTTATCTTGGCTTACTTCCAGAGCCAGAGAGATGGGTGGGGTGGCTCTGGTTGACCCCACTCTGCCCATCACCCATGGAAGACTTCGTCAATGTGTAATAATGCTTACACTCAGTGTGAACCCCTCTCTCTCATTCTTTGTCTCTCATAATAAAGCAAAGACCTATTATGTTCCACTTCAATCACATTCCTGAGGATGTGAAGGTTGAACAATAGAACCTGATGAAAAGGAACCTATCTGAGGTCATGGTTACTGTGGCAACTTGATTTCAACTCAGAACAAAAAGTAGTTCAGTTCATTCCCCTTGTTGCCAATGTATCCACTGAGGGAATGAACCCATATGCCTCCAGTCCCATCAGACTAAATAGGTTATGTGCCAAGGAAGGCCTGACCTGTTTAAATGGGCAGAGGCCCTCCAGTGGACAACGCACACAGCCTGCCCTGGACAATCCAAACAAAGAGGGCACCATGGAGGCCAGTGCCCCCGCACCCTGCCACCTGGGGCTGCACATGCCTGCATTAGCAAGCACCCAATGTTAGGGAATAGGACACACATGGTCAAGCTTCTAATTCCATAGCATCTTTGAAAACACAGTGAACTATAGGAAGTTTGAGAAGCTAAAGACACTTTCCAAAATCAGAAATGATCTTACCCCACATAGCATTGCTTCTTTGAAGGACTCCTGAAATGCATTTGCACATTCTCCCACTGTACTGACCTGTCCCTTCCCACAAGGTTCCTGTCTCAAAGACAGATTCTTTGTCATACAGACTCCCTGCCCCACCCCCAACACCACTACATACTCACACTCCTTACTTAGCTTTGCAGAGTCTTATTCTTGGAAGCTTTTTTGCATTGTATAATAACTCCCTCCAAAAGGGCGCTTCATCTCCCGTTTTGTCTAGAGAGGGATGGTTTGTCCAGCTGCAACCCACCTGGACCACCGTCAGTTCCCACTTGTAAACTTGGCTTCCCTCATAATTGTGGACAGTATCCAGGACTTCTGGTGTGTGGATTAGGTGTGTCTCATGATCTCAGCATTTCCCTTAGTTGCTATGCTGAATACCCATACATTTAGCCCCCAACATCACATAATGCTGTGCTGGACCAATGTCTGGTGTTTAATTCAACTCTTTAATTTTATAGTGGTGATATAGTAGCAAATATTTTATAACACAAAGTGCCAGATATATTAGAAGTGCTTTATGAGAGTTATTTAATTCTATTAAGAGCCCTGGGAATGTAGGTCTTCATCCCTCTTCAGTACCCAGATGAAGGTACTGAAGCCCAGAGAGGTCAGTTAACCTGCCTCATGCTGACTCCAGACTTGGTGGTCTTAATCCCTGCATCACACAGCCTCTACAGAGAGGAGATTGAGATTTGGGAAGCTAAATGATTGCCCAAGCTCTCATCTCTGTAAAAGAATTAACACTGGCCTTAATTTAGATCTCTGACTTCCAGTCCAGCCTTCATAAGCTTCTTGCCTATAAGGTCTCAGTCATTTGAAGTTGCTTTTACAATTCCAGTTTATATCAATTTCTTCCCATGAGGATCTAGAATCTATTCAGCAAGTTTTTAAAATTAAGATGTAATTGACATATTATATTAGTTACAGGTGTACAACATAATGATCTGATATATGTATATACTGTGAAATGATTACTACAATAAGCCTAGCTAATGTCTGTCATCCCACATCATTATAAATTATTTTCTTGTAATAAGAACTTTTAATATATACTCTCAGCAACTTTCAAATATATGCTGCAGTATTGACTATAGTCACCTCGCTGTACATTACATCTTGTGATTTATTTTATAACTTGAAGTTTGTACCTTTTGACCACCCTCACCCATTTCTTCCCACCCACCCCAGCTCTGGCAACCCCACTCTGTACTCTGTAGCCATCAATTCAATTTTGTTGTTTTGGGACCACGTATTAGTGAGATCATACTCCCTGACTAATGAAACTTAGCATAATGGCCTCAAGATACATCCATGTTGTTGCAAATGGTAAGATTTCCTTCTTTTTATGGCTGAATAATATTACATTATACATATATTACATTATACATATATTACATTATATTATATATCACATTATATATATTATATTATATTATATTATATTATATTATATTATATTATATTATATTATATTATATTATATATTAGATTATATACATTTGCCCCTCACCATATCATGGTACACTTTTCGCGGTCTCACTGTATCGCAGATTTTTAAATTGTATATATCTAATTTTGTATCGCGAATTTTTTGCTCTATCGCGAGATTTTGTGGTATATAGGTTTTTTATATATTTATTATTTTAATTATTTTTGCTGTAAAACAAGTATTTTCTAGGGTGTAGAAAGTGTTTAACAGCATAGGAAGTGTTTATAAGATTGTGGGAAAGGTTAATAACAGCATGGGAAAGGTTTATAAGAGTGTGGGGAGGGTTAATAAAGCCTTAAAGTATATAAAAATAATAAAGTAAATATAAGGTCACTACTTTGAGGATTTTCACCTATTGCAGGGGTTCTGGAATCTAATCTCTGTGATAGACAAGGGACCACCACTGCATATTATGTTACTGTATATATAGTCAATACTTTAACAATATGGGGTTTAGGGACACTGACTCCCATGCAGTTGAAAATTTGCATAAAACTCTTGACACCCCCAAAACTTAACAATAGTTGTCCCTCAGTATCCGCAATGATTGGTTCCAGGACTCACTGCAGATACGAAAATCTGTGGATGCTCAAGTACTTTATGTAAAATGGCATAAAACAAAGCAGAAAATTGACTCTCCCATGCATAGATCCAAACCGCAGATCAAAAACATATTTTTTAAATCTGTGGTTCGTTGAATTTGTGAATAAAAAAATCAGGGTAAGGAGGGTTGACTGTATATTTACTGAAAAAAAATCCACGTATAACTGGACCTACACAGGTCAAACCCATGTTGTTCAAGGGTCAACTGTATACCAGCTTGTTTTTATCGATCCATCAATGGATGCTTAAGTTATTTCCATGTCTTGATTATTATAAATAATGTTGCAATTAATATAAAGATCTAGATACCTTTTCAAGTTAGCATTTCATTTACTTTGAACAAATACCCAGATGTGGAATTGCTGGATCATATGGTAGTTCTATATTTCACATTATTGAGAAAACTTTATACTATTTTCGATAGTGGCTGCACCTATTACATTTTCACCAACAGTTCAGAGGGTTCCCTTTTCTCCATATCCTGGCCAACACTTGTTATTGTTTGTCTTCTGCTAATAATCATCCTAATAGGTGTGAGATGATAGCTCATTGTGGTTTTTGATTTGCATTTCCTTGCTGATTAGTGATGTTAACTACGTCATGTACCTATTGGTCATTTAGCTGTCTTTGGAAAAATGTGTATATAGTTTCTCTGCTCATTATTTAATTGTATTATTTGGGGGTTGTGATTGTTTTACTTGTTTTTCGCTACTTATTTTTTTTTTTTTTTTTACAGAGACAGTCAGAGAGAGGGATAGGTAGAGACAGACAGGAACAGAGAGAGATGAGAAGCATCAACCATCAGTTTTTCATTGTGGCACTTTAGTTGTTCATTGATTGCTTTCTCACATGTGCCTTGACTATGGGGCTACAGCAGACCGAGTAACCCCTTGCTCAAGCCAGTGACCTTGGGTCCAAGCTGGTAAGCTTTTTTTGCTCAAACCAGATGAGCCCACACTCAAGCTGGCAAACTTGGGGTCTCAAACCTGGGTCCTCCGCATCCCAGTTTGACGCTCTATCCACTGCTCCACCACCTGGTCAGGTAGGTAGGCCTTTTCATTCTGTTGATGGTGTTCTTTACAGTGCAGAAGCTTTTTAGTTTGATGTAGTACTATTTGTTTATTTTTGCTTTTATTAGCTTTGGTTTTGGTGTCAAATCTAAAAAATCATCACCAAGATAGATGTCAGGGAGCTCACCATTATGTTTTCATCTACTGGGGATTTATGACTTCAGGTCCTATGTTCAAGTTGTAGTCCATTTTGAGGTTTTTTTTTTTTTTTTTTTTTTTGTGTGTGTGTGTGTGTGTGTGTGTGTATGTATGTGTATGGTATAAGATAGTGGTCTAGTTTCATTTTTTTGCATGTAGTTGTCCAGTTTTCTCAACACAGTTTATTGCAGACACAGTTCTTTCCTCATTATATATATAGCCTTGGACTCTTTGACATATAACAATTGACCATATATGGATGGGTTTATTTTTATGTTCTCTTTCTGTTCCATTGACCTATGTGTCTGTTTTTATGCCAAATACCATATTGTTTTGGTTACTATATCTTTGTAATATAGTATGAAATAAGAGAGCATTATGCCTACAGTTTTGTTCTTTCTCAATATTGCTTTGGCTATTTCGGGTCTACAGTGGTTCCATAAAAACCTTTAGGATTGTTTGTTCTATTTCTGTGAAAAATGGCATTGGAAATTTGATAGAAATTGCATGGGAGAAAGTGATTTTAGGATCCTCCAACAACAATATGTTTATTCATATTGAACTTTTTACCAATACAGTGAACAGCTGTAAAATGTTAAATGTGCAAGTTCACCTAATGTGATTATTATGGATAAAGAAACTGTCTCATGTAAAGTTTTAAAGGCAGTGCTCTTTTAAAAATGCAAAAGAAAATACCTGGCTATCAGGCTAACCTAGAAAAGATGGACACTCTTGTGGCTTCTAAACTACCCAGCTTAGCTGCCACAATAAAAAAATATGTGGGAGTAGATGTCAGAAATAGCCTAAATTGGTACTTGCTGGTTGGCTCAGTGATATAGTATCTGCCTGGCATGTGGATGTCCTGGGTTCGAGTACCAGTCAGGGCACGCAGGAAAAGTGACCATCTGCTTCTCCACACACCCCCCCCCATTCTCTCTCTCTCTCTCTCCTCTATCCCTCCCACAGCCATGGCTCAATTGTTTTGAGCACATCAGCATCCTATGCTGAGGATGATGACTCCATGAAGCCTCCGCCTCAGGAGCTAAAAAGTGGTTTGGCTGCGAGCATGGCCCCAGATGGGGTCACTGGGTGGATCCCGGTCAGGTGCATGCAGAAGTCTGTCTCTCTATCTCCCCTCCTCTCACTTGGAAAATAAAAAAAACACAAGTAAATAAAAGAAATGGCCTAAATATTAATTTTTCTCAAGAGACATAGTATTCTGTGATAGTATTATCTGTGTAGTATTACCTGTGATGAATCCAAGTAATAGGTTCAATACTAGCATCCACATTTGGAGAGTTCATGGAAGAAAGTTTTATTTATTTTTAAATGAGGGCAGAGGCATATCCAGAAATAATGCTTTAATGATAATAATAGTAAGAGCTATTTGTTGAATTTCATTATGCAAAAGACTTGCTTATTGCTTTACCTTTAATATTTCTCTTGCCTTTTAATTCAAAAGTGAACCATTTTAGATAGGAGCGACTTGAATTAGGATGTTTAAGTAACTTATCAAAGACCACACAGCCTGTACATGACAGAGCCACTGTAATTCCATGGTCCCAGGACTTTCCCAGCATACATAGTGCCTCAGACAGGCAGTTAAAGGAACCAGAAAAACACTACCAGAAGAGGACATTCTGAAGTACTATGCAGGAATCACCTTTCTAACATAGTATTTAGAACAGTGAAACAAGCTGCTTTGGAATGAGGCAGTCTTCCAGCCAGGGAAGGCTGTTAATAAAGCCAAGTGGAGCTAGATGGCCTCTAAGGCTCCTATCAACCTGGGCACTGATGCCTGTGCAGAGGCGTTTTGCTGGGAAGAATGGAGAATGACAATGTTTGTTTTTGCAAATACTCAAATTTTTACTAGATGCAACTCAGGAAAGAGATGCACTTTCCCATCTATTTTTAGAGCTGTTTTGGGTTTGCCAACTATGTCTGGGTGTTCTTTTCTCAAAAAGCCAGGTCACTATCACAGCATTCAGCAAAAGTTTTGAAATTAACTCTCACTATCTCTCTTAAAACTAGACTTTTTGTTTCAGGATAAAATCTATCTCATTCATTTTTGTATTTTTAGAACCTAGCATACTGCCTAGAAGGTGCTAAATAAAAATGTGTTTAAATGAACTATTGGAAAGAAATCAGATCGTGTCATTTCCCCATTCAAAATATTTTTTTCTTCCTATTGCCTCAAGTAAAATGTCCAAGTTACTCAATATGAAATAATTCTATGATTTGGCATCTTTCTGTGTCTCCCATAGTATTTTCATCTCCTCCTTTGTTATTGTCTTATGTTCCAACCAAAACAGACTGCTTGTATGTTTTCCTTGTACCCTGGCTATTTCTCACCTCCCTGTATCTGTGAGGTGGTTCTCTGTCCAGCATGCCGCAGGTGTGACTTCCTCTAGAAGTTCCACAGTCTCCCCAAACCCAGTAGGATTATGGCACCATCGTTCCTCTTCCCATTGAAACTCTGTCATGTCAAAAAGGGGGATGTCCCTCTCTCCCACCAGACACTAGTCTCCTTGAGGACAGATACAACATTTTTTTCATCTTGATATTTGCAGCACCATGATCTTCACCAGCTTCGTAAAAGGCATTGGGTGAATGACTGAATCAAACAACGTCCTTTAACGATAGACACTAATAGTTATTCAACCAATGATTTTAAATTCTTTCAAAATCCATTTGAAATAAGGAAAACCTCAAAGATATGTCCAACTGCTTTGTCTGTACAAATAAGAAACAGATCTAATTGGCTTACATGACAGTGAAAGGTAGAAACCATCCTGTTACACACAAGCTGATTGTCTGGTAACTTCATAGATTCAGTAATTTTTGATTCATTGAGGTGTATCTAGAAATATGGCATTACGTTTTTTAAAGAGCTGTTCATAACAAGAAAAGTTAATTCCTGGTACAGTTCTTTAGGCTACAAAGAACTACTTTGTACAAATTTTTAGAGTAATGATACATAGTGATTCCTTTTTTTAGGGTTGTTTTAATACAAACCTTTAGGAGGCCTGGATTATTGGGAGATATTTCTAATCTCATGGAGGTCTGGATTATCGGGAGATATTCCTAATGTCATTCCTTTCATTCTTTTCCTGGGGTAAAATTTATACATCTGCTCCCATATCTGAAGCCTGTTGAGTAAAAAATAAGGGCCCAATCCAACGAAATGCCAGATTAACCTTTTGGATGGGATCACAAATAAGACATTTGAAGTATTTACTCATAATTGTGCAAGTTTTTAGTCTGATATTTTTGTAAATTATTAAAACATTTTAGTTATTTCTCTAATAGTGTCACAAGGTGATTGAAAACTAATAGCTCTGTGCTATAGACTGAATAGACCAATGTGACTGTATTTGGAGGTAGAACCTTTGGAAGATGATTAGGTCATGAGGGTGGAGCCCTCCTGCATGAAATTAGTGCCCTTGTAAAAGGGACTCAAGAAAGTTCCCTTCCTTTCTGCCTTGCAAGGTTAATATGATACATGCAAAGCAATTTAACACAGTTCCTGGAGGGTGTTAAGAATTCTATTATTATTTCTGTTTTTTGTTTTGTTTTGTGTTTATTTTTTTTTACAGAGACAGAGAGAGAGTCTGATAGAGGGATAGACAGGGAGAGACAGACAGGAAAGGTGAGAGATGAGAAGCATCAATCATCAGTTCTTTTTGTTGTTGTTGCCGTTGCGAAATCTTAATTGTTCATTGATTGCTTTCTCATATGTGCCTTGACCACGGGCCTTCAGCAGACTGAGTAACCCCTTGCTGGAGCCAGCGACCTTGGGTCCAAGCTGGTGAGCTTTTTACTCAAACCAGATGAGCCCACGCTCAAGCTGGTGACCTTGGGGTCTCGAACCTGGGTCCTTTCGCATCCCAGTCTGACGCTCTATCCACTGCGCCACTACCTGGTCAGGCTATTATTTCTGTTAATAATATTTTAATTAGCCCAGTTACAAGAAAATAAGTAAAGCCCAAATTGATTTAAAAGCAATAATAATATTAACAACATTTGTCAAGCATTGTCTTTATTTTGGACACTGTTTTATAAATATCTGTATTATTTAATTCTCACAACCTTTGCTCCGTATTTAAATTTCATGATATGAACCAATGACTAAATACTTAAGGAGTTAGAAGAGTTTTTGCCATATATTAAGTGCTATATGTGTTTCTTAAAAATAAAAAAAAAGAGATAAATATTGTTATTTCCCCTGTTTATCGGATAGGAAAACTGACTCACAGAAATTAAGTGAGTGGGATAAAATTACATGGACAGAAAGAGGTGACACTGGAACCAAACCATGTTAAGTGAGTTCCTACATCCCTCACTCGGAAGTGCCATGGCAAACTCTGCTGGCACCTCCCACAAAGCAAAAGGCTGTGCCTACGATGGACAGCGAGTCATTTGTGGAGTTAACATGCATGTTCCATTCCTCCCTTGTTCTCTTACATAATAATTTCTCCCAACTACCGAACATCCAGTTCCCTCTCTCTTCATCTGCTTGGGTGGTCCTTTGTCTCTCAGAGAATAACTCACCCACACAGATGCCTTTTTCTTTTTCCCATCACAAAGGGACCTTGAAACTACCCTTTTCTCTAAAAAATTTACAGTTTAAAAGAGCCCCGTTTCCATCCACACTGTAGGTTGCAGGTCAAACCAGAACAGAAACCTACCTGCTGTTTTTCATCCCTCTGTGAGTTTTCCTAGAATGTTTCTAATTCCCGCTTTGGACAATTCAATGTATCTTTTGCCTAGAGTCCCAGGAAACACATTCCTGACAATGTGCATTTGTGTTATATAATTGTACAGGAGAAGTATGGGGACCCCTGTTGTCTTTTGGCTGCTCACATTCAGACCGCCAGTGGAGTGACAGAATGTATGCACATTGTTAGCACAATCATTTGCCTTTTATTCCGAATAACCTGTATTCCATGTTTGCACAGAAAGCCTCATTTGTATTCTGAGTCTGTTATTTTGATCTACATGATAAGAAAACCACTATTCTTTGAATCCACAGCCTGCAGGGTCTGCTTTGCTTTGCGAGTAAGATCAGTTCTTAAACACAAGCGAGATGAAAAACACATTGCACATATCCCTTGGGGACTATTTAAAATGTAAAATATAAATATTTCTGCTTTGAATGTACTTAGCTTCATAAGCCCGGCTCTGGTTTCTGTCTGTTCAGTCATCACACTGACATGGTGTTTGCTATTTCTTCATTTCGCGGAGTCGAAACGAGCTGGAGAAGCGAAAATCAGCACTTCAGCCTTTTCTGCAGAGCCGAGTGAATGGAAGTTGCCAAGTCTGCCTTGATCACATAATGCCTTTCAGATAAGGTTAACTCCGCAGTAGGCCCTGCCTCGTGTTAGTGTTTTATGGTGACAGATATGCTGGCTCACAGGGTCTCCTGCTGCAATGAATCTGCTGGAGGCAAAGCTAATTGGACAGTCAACCAGCCGGGAGAGCACACTTCATGTCCCAGGTCCTGCGCCTGGGACTTGAGGTCTTTGCCTCTTCAGGGCCAACTCAGAGCCACCCCACTCCCATCCACCTCTGTCCCTAACCCTGTGTCCCTGGCTTTCCTAAATGTAGAGGAAGAATTAACATCTTCATTCTGCCAAGCTTTACTGTTGTACTTTGAATAAGACTGTGAATACTGTCTTTGTCTTGCAGTTTTCAGAAATCTAGCATGTCCTTTCTTCCTTTCCTGAGTTAGGGCTCAGGGTATTCAGGGCAGGGGACAAAGCAGTGCCACCTCTCTGATTCCATCCATTTTGCCCATGGGTCTTAAATCCCGATGACTGCAGATCTGAGAGGGTCAGATTTCGTATATGTTCTTTCTACAGGTCTTCTTTTGTTATGAGTAAATTAAACAATAATAAAAAAATAAAATTTCACTGGGTGAAAGAATACTATGTCTTTGTTACAACAAGAAATATCGAGTGCCCCAGGGACAGCACTGAAGGAGACAGTGGCCAGTGAATCTCCCTGCCATGGAGTCCTCTCCTCAAGCAATCTCATGAGAAGCCCCGACTGCAAAGAGAATTTTCTGATTGAAGGAGAGGGTTGGGAGCCCTAGAGTGCCTAGGAATAACACCTCTGGTCCACACCTGAAACTTTGAAGAGCAGAGCTGAGAAAACATCTGGGTGCAAGGGCACCGTGCAGCCTGTGGTTCTGACTGCAGGTCTGCTCTAACCTCCTGGTGTGGTGCTGAGTGGCACATTTCATACTTCTGGGTTTGCTTTCTCCCATGCAAATGAGTGTTCAGATGAAAATACAGTGTGTCGGTAAAGTCATGGTGCACTTTTGACCCATCACACGGTCAAAAGTGCACCATGACTTTACGGACACACTGTAGTGTGTGATGATCAATCCACTTGTCACAATGCCTCCCGGTGGCTGGGTTCCAGGGGAATATTGGGGCTGGGTACAGAGAAGTCATCGTGGGAACCGCTGTTATTTCCCTTCCTCTCCTCCTGGCTCTTGCATCATTTAGGATCAGCCAGAGGAGAGATTCTGCCTAAAGTTTTACCCCACCCCACAGTGTCTTAGTCCTTTCTTGCTGTTATGACAAAGTACCAGAGTCTGGTGGCTTATAAACAATAGACATTTACTCCTCATGGTTTTGGGATTGGAATTCTGAGATCAGGGTGCTCGTACAATTGAGTTCTAGAAATGGCCCTCTCACTGGTTGCAGACAATACACAGCCTTCTCATGTGTCTCCAAGTGGCAGAAGGGGTCAGTGAGCTCTCTATAAGGTTACTAATCTTATTCATGAGGGCTCCAGCTTCATGAACCGACCACCTCCCTAAAGGCCCTATCTCCTAACACTGTCACATTGAGGGATATGCTTTCAACATACAAATTTGGGAAAGTCACAAACATTCAGTCTATTATATTCAGCAACGCCACATATTGCAGGTCAAACAACATCAGGCATTTTCTCTTCTTCATAGGATCTCCAACAACATTTCAGATCTAAGGTTCTGTGACTTATCTTCTTTTCCCCAATACTCCCTTTATTTTCCTTTTTATCTTTCATTAAAAAGCAAATAATTATGTATATTAGAGACTGTGATGCCTCATAATTTGCAAGAGCTGGGAGAGATAGCTGGAGTCAAAGGCAGTGGACAAAGATAAGATAGGAAATTTTCCAGTCTCCTTTGCACAAAGATGAAAGGCATTGGTGCTCTGGGAATATCAGAAGCCATTATTCCTGGCCTGGGGCCATTATTCATTCCAGGATCCTGCTTCACTGGGGCTCTCGGGCCCTCAGTGTCCTCATCTATAACATAAAGAGGTTGAGTTTGCTGATCACCAATATTCCTTCTAACTCTAACCTCCTTTTAAGATGTTTCTTCCTTTATGTCTTATAATGAGCTTGAGCTGGAGCTAATTGCAGCATCTGGTGAAGCAGAGCTTTGAGAAATAAAGCTCAGAAGTCCTGCACAAACTTCTCTAGTGCTGCTAGGCTCATAAACTGAAGTAAAACAGCATGAATAAGATATAAACTTTAGCCTGACTAGGTGGTGCAGTAGATAGAGCATTGACCTGGGACACTGAAGACCCAGGTTTGAAACCCTGAGGTTGTGTGTTTGAGTGCGGGTTCATCCAACTTAAGTGCAGGGTTGTCGGTTTGAGTGTGGGATCATAGATATGACCCCATGGTTGCTAGCTTGAGCCCAAAGGTCACTGGCTCGAGCAAAGTGTCATTAGCTCAACTGGAGCTCCCAGTCAAGGCACGCATGAGAAAGCAATCAATGAACAACTAAAGTGCTACTACTATGAGTTGATGCTTCTTATCTCTCTCCCTTCCTGTTTGTCTATCCCTGTCTGTGCCCCCCTCACTTAAAATATATATGTATATCTTATATATCACACACACACTGTAAGGCCAGTAGCCATGGCCACCATCACAGCTGCCTGGCCTGTGCAGGTTCACATTTGATTCAGACAGGTGGTAATGAAACAATGGAGCCAAGAACTGGTGGGCCATTACCTTTAATTCTAGATTGCACTTGGCAGGTGAGAAATATACACCGTGGGAAAACACTTCCCTTTCCATTCAGGACTCCCAAAGCCACTGACTTAACCAAGTATTCCTAGAATCAAAGGTTTCTACCCCACCAGACTTATTTACCTCTGTTCCCCATCTCCTTCTCTCTGCACAAACTGGCTTCTCCTTCAGCACACTGCCATCTTGGCTGCTTCTCCTCTGCAATGCTAATAGCAGGAACCGAGAGAGAGAACAAACCCCTGATCTGCCCCATTTTATAATGTAGAAAACAAAACCTTTAAGCCAATATACAAATAAGGAAGTCTCTGATACAAAGTCACTTATCTGAGGCATAAATGGGATTCCTCCTAAGAGTACACCACCCCACATCATGCAACAGTCAAGGGTCTGGGGAAAAGCTTAGTGTTGAGAAGATCTTAGTATTAAAAAGTCTTAAAACTAAGCCTTAGGAAAAAACAAACAAACAAACAAAAAAACTAAGCCTTAGGCTATAAGGACCCTGCCCCTGCTTACAGCCTGTCCACCACACCCAATGCAAACTATAAGCAAGCAAACATATATATCATATTTACAAACTTATTTGACTGATACACACACACACACACACACACACACACGTGGTTTTACAATGGAATACTACTCAGCCATAAGAAATCATGGCTTATTGCCATTTACAACATGAATGGACCTTGAGAATGTTATACTGAGTGAAATAAGTAAATCAGGAAAAGCTAAAGACTATATGATTTCCCACATAGGTGGGTTATAAAACTGAGATTCAAGGACATAGATAAAAGTGAAGTGGTTACCTGAAAGAGAGAGGGGGTATGGGGGATGATTGAAATATACAAATATATGGTGACTTTAGGTGATGGGCACACAATGCAATCAACAGTTCAAATGCTAGAGATGTTTACCTGAAACCTATGTATTCTTATGGACCAATGTTACCCTATTTAACTTATAAATAAAAAACACATATACTTTCAATAAAAAAGATTTCCCTTGCTCCCCTTCATTAAATTGTACCAGAAATTCAAGAAAATCACAGAAATTTTATTTTACAAAAATCACCTATAATCAGCAGACCGTGCCATTATAGACATTGACATTTTTTTGCTTTTCTGTTTCAGGGTTATCTCAGCTCCATGGTTATTACATAGTTGAGAGACATTTGTCCTATGCCTTATTTTATAATGACCCTCTGCAAATTTCCACTCTCCATATCATTTTAATATTTGGAAAAAATCCCATCCACTGCTATAAGAGCATCAGATTTTCTCATAGTTTTTGTTGCTATAAATACTATCACAATGAACATTTTCATACATAAGAGATCTGACTGACCATTGAAATGTTTAATTCCCTTTTTGTGTGTGACAGAGAAAGAGAGAGATGGACAGACAGGAAGGGAGAGAGATGGGAAGCATCAATTCTTCGTTGCACCATCTCATTTGTTAGTTGACTGCTCTCTCATATGTCTTGACCAGGAATGGTGTGGGGACTACAGCAGAGTGAGTAACCCCATGCAGTCATGTCTATGATCCCACGCTCAAGCCAGCAATGGCAACACCACCACACTCAAGCTGGTGAGCCTGAGCTCAAGCCAACGAATTTGGGGTTTCACACGAGTCCTCTGTGTCCCAGTCCAATGCTCTATCCACTGCGCCACCACCTGGTCAGGCAAAATTTCTGACTTTTTAGGGATTATTATACTTACTCTTGGGAGTAGCACCCTGCTAGCCAGGCAGATATCCAATGTATATTTTCAGACAGCTTTGTTATTAATGAGATCAGAGACTCTAGAGTCAGCTAGTCACTTTCTACCTGTATTACTTTGGATAGTGTCTACAGCATAATTTACCCCATCTCTAAAGTAGAACAACTGTAAGGAATAAATGAAATAATGTATGTGAAAACATATAACACAGAGCTTGATATATAATGATACAATGTTAGTTCTTCCCTGCCTCCCTGACAACTATTATTTATGGTGTTTTCTATCTAATTGAAACCTGAAAGAGATTATGAACACAGTTCTACATTTTGTTTTTCCAAAATTGTGTTGGTGTGTAATGTAAATTCAATCTAATGTATATGTACTGAACTTTCATTTTGATAGACACTGAGGCTTTTTCTGTGTAGAGTATGAAAAGCATGATCCTCATTCTCAAGGAAATTTGTCATCTTTTAGGAGAAATTAAGCAAATGTACAAATAGCTATTATTGTGATGCAAGGTTTGCTGAGCGACATGTGAGGAGTATGGACTGTAATAAGGCTTCAGAGGAGGAAGAGGGAATTTCCAGCCAGAGACTCAGTTCCAGGGTGGCCCCTTTAAATGCAGCCAGCTAGCCACCCACCTACCCACCAGCATGAACCCTATTCTTTTGTTTCCTGTTCCATGATTGTATCCTCTGGTTCCTCCGATTATTTAATGTGCTTTTGTTCTTGCTCTCTATTTAAACATTTGGGATTAAAAGTGCAGTTTTAAACCACTTTTCTCATGTCTGGCTTTGTGCGTCTTCAGGACATGACATCTTGGCCTTCTGGATTCACACACCGTGTAAATGTAAGCTCCAGGAAACCATCTGGTTTACTCATGCCCTGAATTCTTAGCCACGCCCTGATTCATGTTTCTGCCAGGTAGCATGTTCAGGAAATACATTTTGGTAGAGACTGGATCTATTTAAAGTGAAAAAATATTTCAAAAAGTAGAGAGATATCTAAATGATGGGAACAGACCAATCAAAGGTTCAAAGATAGGAAATTGTCCCAGGTTTGAGGAACGCTAAATAATTGCACTGGAATATAGATGTACAAAGAGATGGGCAGGAGGTAATTCTGGGATGGATAAGTTGCTGTAAAATTGTGGAGGCTGCAGAAATATCAGTTAATAGTTTTATTTTTTATTTTATTTTATTATTATTAATTTTAATAGGGTGACACCAATAAATCAGGGTACATATGTACAATGAAAACATCTCCAGGTTATCTTATCATTCAATTGTGTTGCATACCTGTCACCCAAAGTCAAATTGTCCTCTGTCACCTTCTATCTGGTTTTCCCTGTGTCCCTCCCCTCCTCCCTATCCCACCCTACCCTCCTTCCCCCCACCCCATAACCACCACTCTCTTGTCCATGTCTCATAGTCTCACTTTTATGTCCCACCTATGTATGAAATCATGCTGTTCTCAGTTTTTCTTTTTTTCTGATTTACTTATTTCACTCCGTATAATGTTATCAAGGTCCATCCATTTTGTTATAAATGATCCGATGTCATCATTTCTTATGGCTGAGTAGTATTCCATAGTATATATGTACCATAGCTTTTTAATCCACTCGTCTTCTGATGGACACTTGGGCTGTTTCCAGATCTTCGCTATTAAAACCACAATGAGATATCACCTCACACCAGTCAGAATGGCACTCATCAGCAAAACAATACAGAATAAGTGCTGGCGAGGATGTGGAGAAAAGGGAACCCTTCTGCACTGCTGGTGGGAATGCAGACTGGTGCAGCCACTGTGGAAAACAGTTTGGAGATTCCTCAAAAAATTAAAAATCGAACTGCCTTTTGACCCAGCTATCCCACTTATAGGAATATAACCTAAGAACACCATAGCACTGTTCGAAAAGAAGAAATGCGCCCCCATGTTCGTGGCAGCATTGTTCAGTTAATAGTTTTAAAATTCACTTATGAGGTAGTGTGAAGCTACAGAAAGTTCTAGACTAAACATGCTCAAGCTTTTCTGACAACATCTTTGCTGTGTAGGAAGAATTATAATCCCATGACTGTATGCACCAAGTTTTTGGGGGGCTCTTTTATGGCCCTCTGTTACCCTGGATATCACCTAAAGACACTTGCTTCCACTGCCTGGGTAGTGTTTCACTTTCTGACCTGAGCCTTTGATGCTGCATCCAGGACAAGAGGGAAGACTCCTAGTAGACACTTAGTCCTATGGGTCCAGTTGTGCAAGCACATCAATCTAGAGCAGAATCTGTCCTCATTGGGGAGGACAGTAGGTGATAAGTGTTACCCTTCTGGGCACATTCTGCAAAGCTCCTGCTGCACAGTGTCCAGCAGGATTGAGCCCAGAATGTACTATGAAATTGCTGCCTTCATTTTCTCTTTCATTCTCTGCACTCTTTCCCTCGTATTCCTTGTGATCCATTCCCAAAATAAATACCTTTTGAGATATATATGCTTGTCTCAAGGTCTGTTTTCCCTTGAAAAGTTGGACTAAGACCCATGGGACTTGTGTCAGCCCTCCAGCGAGGATAATAAAAAGGTTCCAAACTACATTTCAAATTCATTACCCTATGGAATGTGTGGGGTTGTTTTAGTTCTTTTGTATTCCAATTTTTCTTTATTTTTATAAAATATAGTTAACATAAAACTTGCCACTTTAAGCATTTTTAAGTGTACAATTCAGTGGCATTAATTACATTCACAGTTTTGTGCTATCTTCACTTGCACTTCAAAATTCTTTCATCACCCGAACAGAAACTCTATAGCTATCAAGCAAAAACTCCTGGTGGTACCCAGCCCCAGTAACCTCTGATCTACTTTCTGTCTCTATGAATTAGTCTATTCTACCTATTTTATATAAATGAAATTATGCAATATTTGTCCTTTTGTGTCTGCTTATTTTCCTTCACATAATGTTTTCAAGGTTCTCCACATTGTAGTATGTATCAGAATTCCATTCTTTTTCATGACTGAATAAAAGTTCTGTTGCATGTATATACCACATTTTGTTTTATCCATTCAACTTTTGTTGAACGTTTGAACACCCTCAGTCTTTGGCTATTGTGAATAATACTGCAATAAATATTGTTATATAAGAATCAGTTTAAGTCTTCATTTCATTGGCTTTGGGTATATACCTAGAAGTAAAATTACAGTCATATGATCATTCTAGGCTAGGTTTTTGACAAACCACTAAACCATTTTTCATAGAACTGTACCATTTACATTTTTACCAACAATGTATGAATGTTTCTATTTCTCTACATTCTCACCAACACTTATTCTTTGTTATTTATTTATTATAACCATTCTGCTGGGTATAAAATGTTTATCTCCCTGTGGTTTTGAATTACATTTCCCTACTGACTAAGGATACGGGTGTTTTTTATGTGCTTATTGGCTATTTGTATATCTTCTTTTTAAAAATATCTGTTTAAATCTGCCTTTAAAACAATTGGGTCTGTGGTTTTGCTGTTGAAGTATTTTATAAATCATGCTTTTTAAAAATACTTCCAATATTTTAATACACTTTACTCATTATTATAGTTATCTAGTTTATTTAATAAGTAAGAAATATTAAATTTAGTATTTCTTACAGTACATTAAATATTCAAACACTGAAAAATGCTAGCAAACAGTATTAGCTAGTATTCAAATAATGTAATATACGGGTCTCCCAGCACAGTTAATGGAACTACAAAAAATATCATAGGAAAATTGCCAATTTAAGGATTTATTTGCTTCTGAAACTTGTTATTTCTTAGAACATCATTCAGAGGATTTAAATAAGGCACACAGTGTATATAAACTTATTAATATTTCTTTTATGTGCCTGGATGACTCACAGGGCCAAAAATACACATTTATCGCATGGCAGCTGCTACAAGCAAGACTGACAAATTAGATAGTGAATACTCCTCTCCTACTTTGGTAGTTCAACTTTCATTCTTGCTAGAAAATTATAATACATTTTTCTTTTCCCAATTTCTCAACTGATTTTTCTCAGGATTTAGGAAAACAGGAATTTTTTGAGATATGCCAAAAAAGAATTTCTGAATAATTAGAACCAGATCTGGGTTTTTCCTCTTCAAACGCATGTTCATCCCACTACTCTATCTGATAGCCTCCTATAAAAGGCTAAAAAGGAGGGAGAAAAGAAAAAGACCACTGGGTTTTATGACTAGGAGGTTTTTAGTATAACATCTTGAGACTGATTATTAGATGAATTAGTGTGGGTCAAATAAGTTTGTAAATATGATATATGTTTGCTCGCTTAGAGTTTCCATTGTGTGTGGGAGACAGGCTGTAGGCAGGAAAGGCCCTTATAGCTTGGGGCTTGGTTTTAAGACTAAGCCTTTCCCACCCGAAGTGACTTTGTATCAGAGACTTCCTTGTTTGTATATTGGATTAAAGGTTTGTTTTTCTACACTATAAAATTGGGCAGCCCGGGAGCTTGCTTGCTCTCGGTTCCTGAGATTAGCATTAGGGAGGAGAGCAGAGAAAGGCCACGTGGAGGAGAGGAGAAGCAGCCAACATGGCGCAGTGCTGAGGGAGAAGCCATTTTGTGCAGAATTTGCTCAAAGAGAAGGAGATGGGGAACAGAGATGAATTAGACTGGTGAGCTAGAAATCTTTGATTCTAGGAACCTTGGATAAGTCAGTGGCTTTGGGAACCCTGAATGGAAAGGGAAGTGTTTTCCCTTCTGTGTGTATTTCTTGCTGACCAGGTGCAAGCTAGGATTAAAGCTAATGGCCCACCAGTTCTTGGCTCTGTTGTTTCATTACCGTCTATCCAAATCAAATGCAAACCTGCATGGGCCAGGCAGCTGTGATGGTGGCCGTGGCTACTGGCTTTACAATTGTTTCCTATTTAGAGTAACAAATTACTACAAAATTATTGGTTTAAATTAATGCAGATTTATTCTGTTACAGATCTGGAGGTCGAAACTCTAAAACTAGTTTTACTGGGCTAAAGTCAAAGTGTTGGCAGGACTGCTTCCTTCTGGAGTCTCTGAGGTTTTCTTGTGTTATTCAATTTCTAGTGGCTGTCTGCGTTCCTTGGCTTGGGGCCTCTTCCAGAGCTTCAAAACGTATCACTCCAATCTCTGCTTTCATTATCATTACATCACCTTCTCCACTTATCCTAACTCCTCCTTCAACCCTCTTTTAAGGACTGCTGTGATTACATTTGAGCCTTTGTGTAATCCAGGATATTATCCCTCATCTAAAGGTCTTTAAATCAATCACAACTGCAAAGTCCCTTTTTGCCATACAAGGTAACATTCACAGGTTTCAGGGAATAGGACAAGAACTTAACTCAGGGACTATTATGCAGCCTACCACACTGGGCATTGTGATCTACTGTTCAAATAAGAATAAAAAGGAAAAAGGGATGTTCAGGACCATACAATAGAACCACTTAAGGCTGGGTACTAAAGAATGTACCCAAGTGCCAATAAAGCTTCATCGGACTGGGCCAAATTCAAGGTCTAACAGAACCCAGAAGCTCCTATCCTGATCAAAGTCAAGAGCTGGAGAGAGGTCTATGCTGAATGACAAGGGATTAACGTGGATGGGAGGGAGGCAAGGGTCCAGATGGCCAATGCTCTGAGCTTTAAGTGGGCAGCCATAGTGGAAAGCCAGCTCTTGCTTAGGCTCTGATTTATAGGGAGGTCTAGCCTCTTGGAAGGAAAACAGAAGAATCAGGTATGGCTTCAGGGTTGTAAGGATAACCAGAGGAACCAGCTTATGCCTGCATTAAGAATTCAGAATGTGGACTCTATAAAGTGGGGCAGCCTGGGAGCTTGCTCTCTCTTGGTTCCTGAGATTATCATGAGAGAGAAGAGCAGAGTAAGGCCACATGGAGAAGGCCAGGAGAAGCAGCCAAGATGGTGAAGTGCTGAGGAAGATGCCAGTTTGTGCAGAGAGAAGGAGATGGGAAACAGAAGTGAAACTTCAAGAATTGTGAAATAGAGGGAGCAAGATGGCGACGGAGTAGGCGGACGTACCAACTTCCAACTCCCAGAACCAAAGTGGATTACAACTCAATTTTAAGAACCATCACCTGGATAAACCAACTTTGAACAAAACTAAGTGGACTCTTCAACCAAGGAACACAGAAGAAGCCACATTGAGACTGGTAGGAATAGCGAAAACGCGAAGAGGCCTGCCCAGCTCCCCGGAGCAAACGGCAGCCCTGCGGGGCGGGAGGAAAGTTTGGCGGAGAGGAGGGACCTGGGTCCCAGGAACCAAGCCCCAGCCTGCAGTCCCAGAGCCTAGAAGAGGCGTTTGGACAGTTTTGAGCTGAGAAACAAGTGAGGGAGCTCCCAGGCCTACAGTGTGGAGTATTAGGTCCCTTCCTACTCTGCTGAGGGCTGCTTAAGGTTTTGGGGCGGCAGGACGCTGAAAGGCGGTTCTGTCAGCGTGGGCAGAGGCCAAGCCGGTGGGAGATCGGTCTAGCCCAGAGGGTCAGAGGGGAAGCGCGAGAGCGGTCCGGAAGCTGCGGGCCCGCCTTTAATCCCACTTACGGGGACAAAGCGGGAGGCCAGGAACAGGCAGGCCCTGCGCAAGCCGGCCCTGACCGCAGGGACCGGGCTAGGACCAGGAATGGGCAGGGGCTCGTGGCTGAGCTGACGCTACCAGTCATCCCCCCCCGCCCCCCCCCCCGGCCGGAGAAACCGCGGCTGGCCAGTATACGTGCGCGAGCGCGGGAACGGGGTGGACCCCGAGACAAGTGGAGGCTCGCAGCTGAGCCCACGCTACTATCCCTGCCCAGCCGGAGAAACCGTGGATAGCATTCATACGTGCACGAGCGGGCTCCGAACGCGGAGGCGGGGTAGAGTCCGGGATGAGCGGAAACGCAGCTAAGCGGAAGCCAGAAAACACGCCCGCCCCAATAAACCTTGGTTTCCGACCCTGCGCAAAGGGCCCTGGCCTCGAGGGCGGGGCTAAAGCTCCGGAGGGGCAAAAGCTTACAGCTGAGAGCACGTCAAAAGCCCCGCCTAACCTGTGGAACTGTAGCGAGCAGGCTCCGACTGCTGGTACTGGGCGGAAGTCCGGAAATAGGCTGGGTCCGCAGCTGAGCAAAGGTGCTCACCTCTACCCTTGGTGCTGATCTTGTGGCTTCAGTGACAGCCCCTCCCACGGAGGAGAGGCAGAAATCACAGCAAAAGCCACAGTGGGCCGGCGCTGGCAACGCTCATCCCAACCACCCTAGGCACCGGCAGAGGGGGTGGGGGGCCAGCAGACAGACCACACCTAGAGAACACAAAGGCAACACATACTGGACTCCAGAGGCCACAACTTGCTTATACACAGAAAAAATGGGCAGGCAGAGGAATGCAAACCAAATGAATCAAGAGAAATCCCCAGAGAAGGACCTGAATGAACCAGATATAACCAAATTACCAGAAGCAGAATTTAGAATAATGATAGTTAGGATGTTCAAAGAAATTAGAGCAACAATGGATAGTCATTATGAACACCTAAATAAAGAGATAACAAGTATAAAAAATGAAATTGAAATAATAAAAAAGAATCAGACAAAAATGACAAATACAGTATCAGAACTGAAGACCACAATGGAAGGAATTAAAAGCAGGATGGATGACGCTGAGGATCGAATAAGCGAGTTAGAGGACACAATAAACAAAGGCACAGAAGCAGAGAAGAAAAAGGAAAAGAGACTTAAAAAATGTGAGGAAACTCTAAGGGAGCTTTGTGACAACATGAAGAGAAACAACATTCGCATCATAGGGGTGCCTGAAGAAGAGGAGAGAGGACAGGAAATGGAAACTTTGTTCAATCAAATCATAGCAGAAAACTTTCCTAAATTAAGGCTGGGAAACACTCCACACATTCAAGAAGCACACAGAACTCCATTAAAGAGAAACCCAAAAAAGATCTACACCAAGACACATCATAGTTAAAATACCAAAGCTAATGGAGAAAGAAAAAATTTTAAAAGCTGCTAGAGAAAAAAAGGCTATCACCTACAAAGGAGCCCCCATAAGGATGACGTCGGACTTCTCAACAGAAACACTTGAGGCCAGAAGGGAATGGCAAGAAATAATCAAAGTAATGCAGAACAAGAACCTACAACCAAGACTACTTTATCCAGCAAGGCTAACGTTTAAAATTGAAGGAGAAATAAAAAGTTTCCCAGAAAAAGAAAGCCTCAAGGAATTCGTAAAAACCAAACCAATTCTGCAAGAGATACTAAGGGGCCTCTTGTGAACAGTTTAAAGGGAGGAATGAATAGAGCAAAAGAAGAATACAGCTTCAAAGAATAAAATGGCAATAAACAACTACATATCAATAATAACCTTAAATGTAAATGGATTAAATGATCCAATCAAAAGACATAGGGTAGCAGCATGGATAAAGAAACAGGACCCATACATATGCTGTCTACAAGAGACACACCTTAAAACAAAAGATGCTCATAGACTGAAGGTAAAAGGATGGAAAAAAATATTTCATGCAAATGGAAATGAAAAAAAAGCAGGGGTAGCAATACTTATATCAGACAAAATGGACTTTAAAACAAAGGCTGTAGTAAGAGATAAAGGAGGACACTACATAATGATAAAGGGAACAATTCAACAGGAAGATATAACTATTGTAAATTTCTATGCACCAAATATAGGAGCCCCGACATACATAAAGCAGACTTTGATGGATATAAAGGGCGAGATTAACAGCAATACTATCATAGTAGGGGATTTCAATACCCCTCTAACAACACTGGATAGATCCTCAAGAAAGAAAATTAATAAAGAAACAGCAGACTTAAAGGATACACTAGATCAACTTGATTTAATAGATATCTTCAGAACTTTTCACCCTAAAGCAGTAGAATATACATTCTTCTCAAGCACTCATGGTACGTTTTCTAGGATAGACCACATGTTAGGACACAAAAATAGTCTCAATAAATTTAAGAAGATTGAAATCATATCAAGCATTTTCTCTGATCACAATGCCATGAAACTAGAAATTAACCATAAAAGAAAAAATGAAAAATACTCAAACACTTGGAAACTAAATAGCATGTTATTAAATAATGAATGGATTAACAATGAGATCAAAGAAGAAATAAAAAAGTTTCTAGAAACAAATGATAATGAGCATACATCAACTCAAAATTTATGGGACACAGCAAAAGCAGTTCTGAGAGGGAAGTTTATTGCACTACAGGCATATCACAAGAAGCTAGAAAAAGCTCAAATAAGCAACCTAACCCTGCATCTAAAAGAACTAGAAAAACAACAACAAATAAAACCCAAGACAAGTAGAAGGAAGGAGATAATAAATGTCAGAGCAGAAATAAATGACATAGAGGCTAAGGAAACAATACAGAGGATCAATGAAACAAGAAGCTGGTTCTTTGAAAAGGTAAACAAGATTGATGAACCTTTAACTAGACTCACCAAGAAAAAAAGAGAGAGGACTCAAATAAATAAAATTAGAAAGGACAGTGGAGAAATAACAACTGACACAACAGAAATACAAAGCATTGTAAGAAAATACTATGAAGAACTATATGCCAAAAAATTAGACAATCTTGGTGAAATGGACAAATTTCTTGAATCATATAACCTTCCAAAAATCAATCTGGAAGAATCAGAACACCTAAACAGACCAATTACAGCAAATGAGATCGAAACAGTTATCAAAAGACTCCCAAAAAAGAAAAGTCCTGGGCCTGATGGCTTCACAAGTGAATTCTATCAAAAATTCAAAGAAGAACTAACTCCTATTCTCCTCAAGTTATTTCAAAAAATTCAAGAGGAAGGAAGACTTCCAAACTCCTTTTATGAGGCGAGCATAATTCTGATCCCAAAACCGGGCAAAGACAACACAAAGAAAGAAAATTATAGGCCTATATCCCTGATGAATTTAGACGCTAAAATTCTCAACAAAATATTAGCCAACCGGATCCAGCAATATATGAAGAAAATCATACACCACGATCAAGTGGGACTTATTCTGGAGAGGCAATGCTGGTTCAATATTCGCAAATCAATCAATGTGATTCACCACATAAACAAAAGGAAGGACAAAAATCACATGATAATTTCAATAGATGCAGAAAAGGCATTTGATAAAATCCAGCACCCATTCATGCTCAAAACTCTCAGTAAAGTGGGAATACAGGGATCATTCCTTAACATGATAAAGGCCATCTATGATAAACCGACAGCAAACATCATACTAAATGGACAAAGATTAAAAGCAATCCCCTTAAGATCAGGAACCAGGCAGGGTTGCCCACTTTCACCACTCTTATTCAACATAGTTCTGGAAGTCCTAGCTACAGCAATCAGACAAGAAGAAGAAATAAAAGGCATCCAAATTGGAAAAGAAGAAGTAAAACTGTCATTATTTGCAGATGATATGATATTGTATATTGAAAACCCTAAAGTCTCAGTCAAAAAACTACTGGACCTTATAAATGAATTCAGCAAGGTGGCAGGATATAAAATTAATACTCATAAATCAGAGGCATTTTTGTATACCAACAATGAACTGTCAGCAAAAGAAATTAAGGAAGTAATCCCCTTCACTATTGCAACCAAAAAAATAAAGTACCTAGGAGTAAATTTAACCAAGGAGGTTAAGGACTTGTACTCGGAAAATTATAGAACATTGATAAAAGAAATCAAGGAAGATACAAACAAGTGGAAGCATATACAGTGCTCATGGCTAGGAAGAATAAACATCATTAAAATGTCTATATTACCTAAATCAATTTATAAATTCAATGCAATACCAATTAAAATACCAATGACATACTTCAAAGATATAGAACACATATTCCAAAAATTTATATGGAAACAAAAAAGAACACGAATAGCCTCAGCAATCTTAAAAAGAAAAAATAAAGCAGGAGGTATCACTCTTCCTGATATCAAGGTTTACTATAAGGCCATTATACTCAAGACAGCCTGGTACTGGCATAAGAACAGGCACATAGATCAATGGAACAGAACAGAGAACCCAGATATAAACCAACAGCTTTATGGACAACTGATATTTGACAAAGGAGGAAAGAACATACAATGGAGTAAAGACAGCCTCTTTAACAAATGGTATTGGGAAAATTGGACATCTACCTGCAAAAAAATGAAACTAGACCATCAACTTACACCATTCACAAAAACAAACTTAAAATGGATAAAAGACTTAAATGTAAGCCGTGAAACCATAAGCATCTTAGAAGAAAACATAGGCAGCAAGCTCTCCGACATCTGTAGCAGCGGTATATTTGCCGATTTATCTCCACGGGCAACTGAAATAAAAGGCAAGATAAACAAATGGGACTATATCAAACTAAAAAGTTTTTGCACAGCTAAAGACAATAGGAACAGAATAAAAAGACAAACCACACAATGGGAGAACATATTTGACAGCACATCTGATAAGGGGTTAATAACTAAAATTTATAAAGAACTTATAAAACTCAACACCAGGAATACAAACAACCCAATCAAAAAATGGGCAAAAGAAATGAATAGAAATTTCTCCAAAGAGGACATACAGATGGCCAATAGGCATATGAAAAAATGGTCAACATCACTAATCATTAGAGAAATGCAAATTAAAACCACAATGAGATATCACCTCACACCAGTCAGAATGGCACTTATCAGCAAAACAACACAGAATAAGTGCTGGCGAGGATGTGGAGAAAAGGGAACCCTCCTGCACTGCTGGTGGGAATGCAGACTGGTGCAGCCACTGTGGAAAACAGTTTGGAGATTCCTCAGAAAATTAAAAATCGAACTGCCTTTTGACCCAGCTATTCCACTTTTAGGAATATACCCTAAGAACACCATAGCACTGTTCGAAAAGAAGAAATGCGCCCCCATGTTCGTGGCAGCATTGTTCACAATAGCGAAGATCTGGAACCAGCCCAAGTGTCCATCAGAAGACGAGTGGATTAAAAAGCTATGGTACATATATACTATGGAATACTACTCAGCCATAAGAAACGATGACATCGGATCATTTATAACAAAATGGATGTACCTTGATAACATTATAAGGAGTGAAATAAGTAAATCAGAAAAAAAGAAAAACTGAGAACAGCACGATTACATACATAGGTGGGACATGAAAGTGAGGGTATGAGACATGGACAAGAGAGTGGTGGTTATGGGATGGGGGGAGGGAGGGAAGAGTGGGATAGGGAGGAGGGGAGGTACACAGGGAAAACCAGATTGAAGGTGACAGAGGACAATTTGACTTTTGGTGATGGGTATGCAACACAATTGAATGATAAGATAACCTGGAGATGTTTTCATTGTACATATGTACCCTGATTTATTGGTGTCACCCCATTGGAATTAATAATAATAAAATATATCTTAAAAAAAAAAAAAGAATTGTGAAATAAAGGTGAAGGACCAAAGATGAAAAAAAAAAAAAAAAAAAAAAGAATTCAGAATGTGGGAAAAATGCAAAAGCATAGTTCTCATAACCTGTTTGTCTTAGGAGAGTGTAGATTTTGGATATTATGTTATCCTAACCTGACATATGTCATGTATGGGTCAGGTGAGCTGTGACTCAAGAAAAACGTGAGATTCTCTATACTTAGAATTAGAAATAGGCTCAGGCAAATCTGATTTGCAGAAAAAAAGATTTAATTATTCTTAAGGCTACTGAGCATTGCACCTTGTATGTGTGTGCATGGATGGGTATGAATTTTAGAAAGAATATATTTTACTTACCCATTCTCCCAAGTGATTTATAGCAAGATTGCCTATAGCCTCCCAATACCAAAAATACTTCTCCTTCTGGGTTGGTGTGAGGATTTCTCAGATGTATACCTGGAATGAGATTCCTGGGTCATGGTGTGCACACGAGTACCTGGTCACTCTGCAGAGTGACAGCATCAGTTCACATTTCCTCCAGCAGCACATGAGGATTTGGGTATCCTTACATGCCTGTCAACATTTGTCATTTCCTAACTTTCTAGTTTTTCCAGTCAATTAATTAGGTGATATGTCCTCATTGTACTTTGTATTTCTCTGGTTACTATTGCATTTCATCATTGTTTCTTGTGTCTTCTAGTCATATAATCCCTGCTATAAATTGCCTCTTTGTATCCTTTCTTGATTTTTCAATTGAAATTGTTATTTTTATTGTTATTCTTTTCTTAGTTGATCTGGAAATGTCTCTTGTATTCTCAGATACTAATCCTCTATTGATTTTAGACATTACAGTTAAATTTTCCATTCTGTCAATTTATTAATGTTGTCTATGATGTATGTTCTTTGCTGAACAGATATTCTTAATTTTGTTGTAATCAACATCAAATTTAGCTTCATTGTTTACACTTTCTAAGGTTTTGTTTAAGAATTTTCCCCATTGCAAAAATGTTTTTCTATATTTTCTGATAACTTAAGGTCTTTAATCAACTTGAAGTTCACCTATCTGGTGCTAGGTTTATTTTTCTTCTGATAGTAGCTTCCCTAATACTAGCTATGAAATATCTATTTTCCCCGCATTGGTTTCTAGTGACATTTTGCTATGTATCAAGTTAACCTATATTCATGGATCTACCTCTGACCTCTATTTTCTGTTCTATTGGTTCACTTTGCTGCCAGACCAAACTGTTCTTATGACTGTGACTATGGTAAGTCTTAATTGATACATGTCCTCATAGATTTTCTTTTAAGAATAATTTTACTTTCAAATGCCTTTATGTTTTTTCCTTTTAAATTTAAGATATAATTACTTACTGCATGACAGTTGGTGGCACATTAGATAGGGTGTCAATCTGGGACACTGAGGTCCCAGGTTTGTAGCCCCAAAGTCACCAGCTTGAGCATGGGCTCACCAGAATGAACATGGGGTTGCTGGCTTAAGCATGGTATCATTGACATGATTCCAGGGTTACTGGCTTGAGCACAAAGGTGACTGACTTGAGCCCAAGATTGCTGGCTTGACCAATGGTCACTGGCTCGGCTGGAGCCCCTTGGTCAGGGCACATATGAGAAAGTAATCAATGAACAACTAAGGTGCCACAACTATGAGCTGATGCTTCTCACTCTCTCTCCACCTTTGAATCTCTCACTAAATATATATATAATTTACATGCCATGAAGTGTACAATACTGTGGTTTTTAGTATACTTGAAACCATCACCACTATCTAATAAAAACCATTTTTATCAGCCCCAAAATAACTTTTGTACCTATTAGCAATGACTCCCAATTTCCCTTTCCCAAGTTCCATGGCAACTACTAATCTACTTTCTATGATTTACTTGTTCTGAACATTTCACTTAAGTGGAATCATATAATATGTGATCTTTTTTGACTTGCTTCTCTCACTAAGCTAATGTTTTCAGAGTTCACCCATGTTCTAGTATATATCAGCAACATTTTTACTTTTATTTCTAACTACTATTCCACCATATGCATATACCATATATTTTTTTTTTTAATTTATTTTATTTTTATTTTATTCATTTTAGAGAGGAGACACAGAGTGAGAGAGAGAAAGAAAGAGAGAAAGGGGGGAGGAGCTGGAAGCATCAACTCCCATATGTGCCTTGACCAGACCAGCGCAGAGTTTTGAACTGGCGACCTCAGTGTTCCCAGGTCGACGCTTTATCCACTGCGCCACTACAGGTCAGGCCTGCATATACCATATTTTATCTATCCATTCATCAACTGATAGATATTTGAGTTGTTTCCTTTTTTTTTCTTTCTTTTTTTTTTTTTACAGGGACAGAGAGAGAGAGTCAAAGAGAGGGATAAATAGGGACAGACAGACAGGAACAGAGAGAGGTGAGAAGCATCAATCATTAGTTTTTCATTGCCGTTGCGACACCATAGTTATTCATTGATTGCTTTCTCACCTGTGCCTTGACCGCAGGCCTTCAGCAGACCGAGCCATCCCTTTCTGGAGCCAGCGACCTTGGGTCCAAGCTGGCGAGCCCTTGCTCAAGCCAGATGGGCCCGAGCCCAAGCTGGCGAGCTTGGGGTCTCAAACCTGGATCTTCCGCATCCCAGTCCAATGCTCCATCCACTGTGCCACCGCCTGGTCAGGTGAGCTGTTTCCTTTTTTACTGTCAAAAATAATGTTGCTATAAACGTATGTGTACATGTTTTTGAATGAATATAGTTTTCAGTTCTCCTGGGTATATATCTAATAGTCAAATTGCTGAGTCATCTGGTAACTCAGGTTTAACTTTTTGAAAAACTCCCAAACTTTTTTCCAGAGAGGCTGCACAGTTTTACATTCCCACCAGCAATGCATGAAGGTTCCAATTTCTCCACACCCTTTTTTACTGTTGGTCTTTTTGATTACTGTGTAGCCATTCTAGTGAGTGTGAAATGGTACCTCACTGTGGTTTTCATTTCCACCTGCCTGATGACTAATGATGTTGAACATCTTTCCATGTACTTGTTGGTCATTTGTATTACTTCTTTGGAAAATATCTATTCAAATACTTGGTCCATTTTTTAACTGTGTTACTTGTTTTTTTATTGTTCAGTTGTATGAGTTCTTGATCTATTCTGGATACTGGACCCTTATCAGATATGTGAACTGTGAATATTTTCTCCCATTCTCTAGTCTGTATTTTCACTCTGCTGATGGGTCCTATGAAGTGTTTCCCATGTCAGGTAGTAGCAACTCTGATTTTTCTTTGTTCGGTCCCAAAAGTATGGAGTCATCCTTGATTCTTCTCTTTCTCTCTTAATGTACATCCAATCTAGCAGGAAGTTCTCTTGCCCTGCCTTCAAAGTATCAACAAACTCTAAACTCCTTACTTTAGCCACTGTTACCCACAAAAGCACTACCTTTTATCTGGATTGTTGCTTAGGCTCCTGCCTGTTTTCCCTGCATCTGTACCAATCCTCAAATTGCCTCATCTCCGTATAGTACCAGCATAATCCAGCAATAGTGTCACTCAAATTATATCACTCCTATGATCAAATCCTCCCCAAATCACTGAGTGAAAACCAAACTCCTAGAAGTAGTTTAAGGTAACTACAAGGTCTGCCCCAACCTGTGAACTCTTCATTTATATGTATTTGTTTAAATTTTTATTGATTTTAATTTATTGTGTTTACATAGATTCAAGTGTTCCACCAAATATATCTCTCCCCCACCCCCGTGTTCCCCTTGACCCTCTCCACAATACCTTCCCTCCTTCCAAGGATTTGCTATCCTGCTCTCTATAATGCTGTGTTATGTATATATAATTTCACCAATCTCTTTCCCTTCTCAGATCCCGTCCTCTCATCGCCGTTTCCTCTGTCTGCTTTCCCTCTGGTCCCTTTGATCCCGCCTCTGCCTCTATTCTGTTCCTCAGTTCACATTGTTCATTAGATTCCTCAAATGAGTGAGGTCATATGATATTTTTCTTTCTCTTCCTGGCTTATTTCACTTAACATAATAGTTTCCAGGTCCATCGATGTTGTTGTAAAAGATAAGATTTCCTTCTTTTTCACAGTCGTGTAGTATTCCATTGTGAATATGTACCATTGCTTTTTAATCCACTCGTCCACTGACAGATACTTGAGATGTTTCCTGACTATGGCTATTGTAAACAATACTGCAATAAACATGGGGGTGCATATCTTCCTTTGAATCAGTGATTTGGTATTCTTAGGATATATTCTTAAAAGTGGGATGGCTGGGTCAAAGGGCAGTTCCATTTTTAATTTTTTGAGGAAACGCATTCTGTTTTCCACAGTGGCTGCACTAGTCTGCATTCCCACCAGCAGTGCAGGAGGGTTCCCTTTTCTCCACATTCTCACCAGCACTTATTATGTGTTGTTTTGTTAATGAGTGCCATTCTGACAGGCGTGAGGTGGTATCTCATTGTAGTTTTAATTTGCATTTCTCTAATGATTAGTGATGTTGAACATTTTTTCATATGTCCATTGGCCATCTATCTGTATATCCTATTCAGAGAAGTCTCTATTCAGTTCTTTTGTCCAATTTTTGATTGGATTGTTTACTTTCCTAGTGTTGAGTTTTACAAGTTCTTTATAAATTTGGGTTATTAACCCTTTATCAGATGTATTGTCGAATATGTTCTCCAATTCTGTGGTTTGTCTTTTCATTTTGTTCATATAGTCTTTAGCTGGGCAAAACTTTTTAGTTTGATATAGTCCTATTTGTTCATCCTATCCTTTATTTCACTTGCCCATGGAGATAAATCAGCAAATATATTGCTGTGAGAGATGTCGGAGAGCTTACTGCCTATGTTTTCTTCTAAGATGATTATGGTTTCACGACTTACATTTAAGTCTTTTATCCATTTTGAGTTTACTTTTTTGAATGGTGTAAGTTGGTGGTCTAGTTTCATTTTTTTTTTTTTTTTGCAGGTAGCTGTCCAATTTTCCAACACCATTTTTTAAAGAGACTGTCTTTGTTCCATTGTATGCTCTTACCACCTTTGTCAAATATCAATTGTCCATAATGCGGGTTTATTTCTGGGTTCTCTGTTCTGTTCCATTGATCAATATACCTGTTCTTATGCCAGTACCAAGCTGTTTTGAATACAATGGCCTTGTAGTATAACTTGATATCAGGAAGTGTTATACCACCCACTTTATTCTTCTTTATCAAGATTGCTGAGGCTATTCGTGTTCTTTTTTGGTTCCATATAATTTTTTGGAATATTTGTTCTATATCCTTGAATGACATTAGTATTTTAATAGAAATTGCATTGAATTTATAAATTGCTTTCGGTAGGTAATACAGACATTTTAATGATGTTTATTCTTCCTATCCATGAACGTGGTATATGCTTTCACTTGTTTGTATCATCCTTGATTTCCTTTATCAATGTTTTATATTTTTTCAAGTGTAACTCTTTAACCTCCTTGGTTAAATTTACTTCTAGGTACTTTATTTTTTTTGCAATAGTGAAGGGAATTGTTTTCTTAATTTCTCTTTCAGACAGTTTATTGTTGGTGTATAAAAATGCCTTTGAATTCTGAATATTAATTTTATATCCTCCCACCTTGCCGAATTCATTTATCAGGTCCAGTAGTTTTTTTTACTACAACTTTAGGGTTTTCTATGTATAGCATGATATCATCAGCAAATAATGATAGTTTTACTTCCTCTTTTCCAATTTGGATGTCTTTTATTTCTTCTTGTTGTTTGATTGCTATGAATAGGACTTCTAGAACTATGTTGAAAGAGTGGGGAAAGGGGGCACTTTTGCCTTGTTCCTGATCTTAAGGGGATTGCTTTTAATTTTTGCCCATTGATTATGATGTTGACTGTGGGTTTGTCATAGATGTTCTTTATCCCACTGAGCTGAGAGTTTTGTTCATAAATGGGTGCTGGATTTTATCAAATGCTTTTTTTTGCATCTATAGATATTATCATGTGATTTTTATCATGTAATGAACCACATTTATTGATTTGCAAATACTGTACCAGCTTTGCCACCCCAGAATAAATCCCATTTGATCATGCTGTATGATTTTGTTCATGTATTTTTGGATCCGGTCGGCTAATATTTTGTTGAGAATTTTAGCATCTAAGTTCATTAGGAATATTGACCTATAGTTTTCTTTCTTTGTAGTGTCTTTGCCTGGTTTTGGAATAAGGATTATGCTCGCCTCATAAAAGGAGCTTGGAAGTTTTCCCTCCTCTTGAATTCTTTGAAATAGCTTGAGAAGGATAGGAGTTAGTTCTTCTTTGAATATTTAGTAAAATTTGCCTGTGAAGCTATCCGGCCCAGGGCTTTTGTTTGTGGGAGTTTTTTGATAACTGTTTTCATCTCATTTGTTGTAATCAGTCTGTTTAAGTTTTCTGATTTATCTAGATTAATTTTTGAAAGATTATATTTTTTAAGGATATTCTTCATTTCACCTAGGTTGTCTAATTTTTTGGCATACAGTTCTTCATAGTATTTTCTTACAATCCTTTGTATTTCTGCTGTGTCAGTTGTTATTTCTCCACTCTCATTTCTAATTTTATTTATTTGAGTCCTCTCTCTGTTTTTCTTGGTAAGTCTGATTAAAGGTTCATCAATCTTGTTCATCTTTTCAAAGAAGCAGCTCTTGGTTTCATTGATCTTCTGTATTGGTTTTTTAGCCTCTATGTCATTTATTTGACTCTGATATTTATTATTTCCTTCCTTCTACTTCCTCTGGGCTTTACTTGCTGTTCTTTTCCAAATTATTTTAGATGCAGGGTTAAGTTGCTTATTTGAACTTTTTCTTGCTTCTTATGGTATGCCTGTAATGCTATGAACTTCCCTCTTGGAACTGCTTTGCTGTGTCTCATAAATTTTGAATTATTGTACATTCCTTTTCATTTGTTTCAAGGAAATTTTTATTTTTTCCTTGTTCTCATTGTTAACCCATTTGTTATTTAATAACATGCTATTTAGTCTCCAAGTGCTTGCATGTTTTTTAGTTTTTCTATTGTAGTTGATTTCTAGTTTCATGCCATTGTGAGCAGAGAAGATGCTTATATAATTTCAATAATTTTAAATTTATTGAGACTTGTTTTGTGTCCTAACATACGGTCTATTCCAGAAAATGTATCTTGAACAAGCACTTGAAAAGAGTGTATATTCTGCTGCTTTTGGGTGAAAGGTTTTGAATATATCAATTAAATCCAGTTGATCTAGTGTGTCATCTAAGGCCACTGTTTCTTTGTTAATTTTCTGTCTGGAGGATCTATCCATTAACGTTAGTGGGGTATTAAAATCCCCTACTATTGTAGCATTGCTGTTGATCTCACCCTTTATGTCCAGCAAAGTCTGCTTTATATATTTAGGTGCTCCTATATTAGGGGCATAGATATTTATAATGGTTATATCTTCCTGTTGGATTGCTCCTTTATCATTATGTAGTGACCTTTTTTATCCCTTACTATAGTCTTTGTTTTAATGGCTATTTTGTCAGATATAAGTATTGCCATTCCAGCTTTTTATTTCATTTCCATTTGCATGAAATATTTTTTTTTCATTTCTTCACTTTCAGGCTATGTATATCCTTTGTTTTGAGGTGGGTCACTTGTAGTATGGGTTCTGTTTTCTTCTCCACACAGCTACCCTATGTCTTTTGATTGGAGCATTTAATCCATTTACATTTAAGGTTATTATTAATATGTGGTTGTTTATTGCCATTTTATTCTTTAAATTTGCATTTCTCTTTTCTAGAATTATTTTTCTTTTTTCCCCTTTGTTCTGTTTACAATAGGCCCCTTAACATTTCTTGCAGCATTGATTGAGTTGTAATAAATTCTTTGAGTTTTTTATTTTTGTTTGGGAAGTTTTTTATTTATCCTTCAATTTTAAACAATAGCCTTCCTGGATAAAGAAGTGTTGGTTATAGTTCTTGTTCTGTATTACTTTGAATATTTCTTGCCATTCCCTCTGGCCTCAAGTGTTTCTGTTGAAAAGCTGATGTCATCTTTATGGGGGCTCCTTTTTAGGTGATTGACTGCTTTTCTCTTGCAGCTTTTAGTATTCTCTTTTTATTTCTTAGATTTTGTATCTTTATGTAGATCTATTTGGGTTCCTCTTTATTGGGATTCTCTGTGCTTCTTTATTGGGATTCTCTGTACTTCTTAAACTTGTGTGATTTTTTCCTTCATCAATTTAAGAAAGTTTTCAGCTGTGATTTCTGATCCTTGTTCTTTCTCTTCTCCTTCAGGAACCCCTATTATGTGAATGTTTTTTCTCTTCATGTTGTCACAGAACTCTCTTAGAGTTTCTTCAGACTTTTTGTACTGTTTTTCTTTTTGCTGTTCTGCTTCCATCCTTTCATTTATTTTGTCCTCTATATCGATGATGCAATCCTCCGCTTCTTTCAGCCTACTTTTAATTCCTTCTAGTGTAGTCTTCATTTCTGATACAGTATTTGTCATTTCTGTCTGATTTTTCCTTTTTATGATTTTAATGTCCTTTTTTGATGCTTGCTATTTAGGTGCTCATTATATTCATCCATTGTTGTTCTAAGATACTTGATCATTCTACCAATCATTATTTTAAACTCTGCATCTGATAATTTGGTTATTTCCATCTCATTCAGTTATTTTTCTGGGTATTTCTTTTGTTGATTCATTTGGATTGCATTTCTCTGTCTTCCCATTTTGTTTGTGTATAAACTGCTCCTTTGGATGTGCTATTTGTTTAGCTAGCTGAGTGTAGGATTGGTGTTGTCTGCCTCCAGCTTTCAGTTGTGTTGTTTCTAGATGTTCTTGGGTTGGCCTCAGTTGCTGTTTGTAAACTGCTGTGGGCTACTTGTCTGCTGCTACTGCTCTTTCTGCTATTTGTGTTGGCATTTTCTATGCCTTAGCTGGGTCAGGTATGAGAAGCCCTTTCTTAAGATATCATTCTAATAAGGGTTGTTAGGTCCTGAACTGATGCTCTCTATATCTGGCCTCTGGGTGTGCCAGCCCTGTGTCTCCTTGTCCAGAACCTGGCAAAGACCAGTGGAGGTCACTGCTTAAGACTGGCCCTTTGCAACCTCCCTGGAGCTAAAGGTGATCCAGAATTTGTGGCTATCTCTGCTGGGCCCAGATGTCCTTGTAAGTAGCTATACTGCTAGGCTGACTTTTATCTACTGTTGGCCAGTGTGTGTGGCCTCTATTCCTGAGGTGTTGTTTGTCTGCTGGCCCACTGCCACCACCACCACCTCAGGCACTCGGACACCGGTACCACCAGGCATGCAGGCTCGCAGGCTGCAGCATGGGCCACCACCCATGGACACGCGGGATGCCTCACTAGGCTCCTTTCTCCATCACTCCACCCCCCCACTACCACATGGGCTGCCCCCCCCCGAGTGCCATGATTGCCACAGCTGCAGCTGGGCCCACCCACCCTTCGGAGAGTACTCAGCAGCATGGGGGCATGATATATGCCAGACTCAGTTCTTAAAACGTGTCCTTGATGCGCCCCCTCCTTCTAAGTGACTCTTTGCACTGATTGGAGCAAGAGAGCCTCTGGTGGGTGGTGTATTTGCTTCCCTTTGCTGGTGTTGGTTCTCCCAGGAAAAATGGCCACTTTAGGTTTGGGGAGTAACCCAATACAGGGTTTAGGGTGGCTGTCCCCCACAGTTTCTCCTTGTGCCTCTGAGACTACACTCTCCTCTCTCAACTCCAGTCCTCACAGCATTCCCCACTCCAGGAGCCCCAGGTAAGGGTTGTGAACGAGGTTTTCTGTGCAGGCCCTTTAAGACGGAGCCTGGGTCTGAGAGTTCTGTCTCCCTCTCGCAAACAGTAACCCAGCTTTTCTTTCAGCTAAATATTGTTCGTATGCCTCCTGTAGTCTCTGGGGCTCCAGGCTGGGGCTCCGGTTCTGGGGCTGAGGACCCACAACTCTCTGGGAAACCCACCCTGCTGTGAGAGACCCTCCAGGCTGCCACTTGCTCCTGTTTGCTGGGCAGCCCTTTCCGCATCTCTGCCCTTTCTACCAGTCTTAGTGTGGTTTCTTTGGTGATGCTTGGTTATAGACTCCTCTTAGTTTGATCCAATGTTGGTTTTTCAAGATGATTGTTACCAAGTTAAGTTGTATTCCATTTTGGTTCTGGGAGGTGGAAGTTGTAACATTTGCCTACTCCGTTGCCATCTTCTCGTCTCCTGGAACATTTTGTACACATATCCCTCACTCAGTTCTGCTATGATCATACTGACTCCTTGTAGATTTCCACTTTTGGCATTTGCACTTGCTGTTCCTCTTATTGTGATGCATTCCTCCAGATGACCATAGGACTGTAACTTTTTATTCTTTACTTAAATGCCATATTTCAGTGGAGACTTTCCTGGTTATGTAGAAATCACATCTTACCACTGTTACCACCACCATGGCCCTCCCTTTCCTGATACCCTGGTTAATTTTCTCTGTATTTGTCACCTTCTAATTATCACATGCCATGCTTATTTTGTTTTTGTGGCCCTCTCTCCACCCCCACTTTGGAATGTAAGTTCCATGAAGGTAGGGATTTTAAAAGATATTGAGATGCACAAGAACCCCATAACTTCTTGAAATTTTTCTGTTTGAAAATCAACACAGCAGTAATTCGAAGTATTTCTTTCCTGCTTAAGATGAATTTGAGTGTGGCCTTTCCTCCTCCTCTGTGCAAGGCTGTTTGGTCACACCCAAGGCTCTAAGACCTCTAGCAGGGCAAGTGGTGGATTTACTTGTTTTTGTTTGTTTGCTTTTTAAAATCAAAATAATGAATATGTGTTTTAAATAAGAAATCACTGGCTCCTTTTGTTATTAGCTCCTTCTCTCCTTTTCTCTTTAGGCAATTTTTTTATTGCAGTCTGGCTTCCTCTCTCTACCTAGGACAGTCAACCGCTCCTAGCAGCTACTAGCACTCATCAGAACCCAGAGGGTGAGGGGTCCCATAGGTCACACTTTATTAACTGCAGGATAAATTGGGTATTGGTATCCAGCCATCCCACTTCTTTTCTTGAGATTATTCCTTCTCACTCACACTTTTCTATTCCTGTATTTTTTATTTATTAGTATAGCAGATATACAGAAACACACAAATCACAAGTGCACAGCTTAATGCATCCTTACAAGGTGTACACATCTGCACAACCAGCACTCTAGTCAGGAAACTAAATGCTACTTAGAGGACTGCCTCCATGGATTTGTTGCATCTTTAGCTAATGAAAGAGGTCAAGGCGAGAAACAAACAAATAGACAATAGAATAATACATGTTTTGCTCAAAATCATATATATTTTCAAAAATGAGGTTCCCTTGAGTTATGTACTTAATATTACTGAACTTTTATAATGAGCACCTACTAGATAATTCATAGTAACATTTTAGCATTTTTCTCTTTTCTTTTTTTTCTTACTTAATATTTTATTAAGTGAAAACTAATTTTGAATGTATGTGGCCAGTTTATGTTTTGATATTGTAAGTGGATGGCTCCCTGACAAGAAGTGCAGCATGGCGCCGTCTGACCTGACTCTGAGATAACAGCACTCAAAATCTTGTCTCCCCCACCCACCTTGTTCTCAAAAGCCTTTGCCTGGAATCCAGGCTCTCCTTACAGTAAGCAAAGTGGACAAATATCTATGCCTCAGAAAGCCACTAGCTCAAAATAGCCCTCCCAAATTTGCTGGTATCCACTTTCAGTTACTTAAGCCTGAGCTTTATTCCTTTACCTGAATGCTTGTTCCCTTTGGCAAAGGCACATACCCCTAGAAAGGCTTCATTTACAGCACTACTCATATTCAACAAGTTCCACATCCTTTCTTGGAGTTATGCTTTGGGGGAGCAGAGTAGAAAGAATAATACTTTTGGGAAGAAGGGTGTAAGCAGGTGAGAGTGATATTTTTCAGAATTAGTACACTTTAGTGTTTAAAAGACTAAGCATGGGCCTGACCAGGCGGTGGCACAGTGGATGGAGTATCAGACTAGAATGCAGAAGACTCAGGTTGGAAATCCCGGGGTCACTGGCTCAAGCATGGGATCATAGAAATGACCCCATGGTTGCTGGTTTGAGCCCAAAGTTCACTGGCTTGAGCCCAAGGTCACTGACTTGAACAAGGGGTCACTTGCTCTGCTGTAGCCCCCAGTCATTGCACATATAAGAAAGCAGTCAATGAACAACTAAGGTGCCACAATAAAGAAGTGATGTTTCTCAGCTCTCTCCCTTCCTGTGTGTCTATCCCTCTCTCTGTCTTTCACACACACACACACACACACACACACACACACACACAGACTAAGCATGGGAGTCATAAATAGGTTGAAATCTTAGTTCTGCCACTGTGCAACCTATCTACACTTTGGGTTATTGCATTCAACTTCCCTAAGAATTAGGTCCATTATCTATAGCATAGTCCTGGTGTCCTGAAGCTTTGATAAATGGGAATTATTACAATAACAGTGTAGTAAGGATTAAATGAAATAATATATTTGTGGTAGGCAGAATAATGTCCTCCACACAAGAAGTCCACATCCTAGTCCCAGGAATCTGTAATTACAGTACCTTATAGGTCAAAAAAAGGCTCAAGATTGATTTACGGTTACGGACTTGTGATGGAGAGATGGCAAGATGGAATTAAGGTTGTAGAGCAGTGGTTCTTAACCTGTGTTCTATCGAACCCTAGGGGTTCGATGAGTCAGTCTCAGGGGTTTGGAGAAGCCTCTGCCACGGAAGCCAGAATAAAGTAATACCGTAATTTGTTGTGAGTTCATGCACTTTGTTGATTTTGTTCTTTGAGCAAGGTGATGTTCATGCATGGCTCATTTTGTGCACCAGTAAAAAAACATATACCTATGTCTTGAATTTGGAAAAAAAAATCATATTTTATTTATCACTAAAGAAGGGTTCGGTGAATGTGCATATGGAACTGGTGGGTTTGGTACCTCAAGAAAGGTTAAGAACCACTGTTGTAGAGGGAATTAAGGGTACAAGTTAGCTGACTTAAAATAGGGAGATTATCCTGAATTATCTTGTGGGTCCAATGTAATCAGAAGGATCCTTGAAAGTGGAAGAGGGGGCAGAGGAGAAGGTCAGATTGATGTAAAATGTTGTAAAAAATATTTGGCCCACCACTGCTGTCTTTGAAATGGAGGATGAGGCAATGAGCCAAGAAATCCTGGCAATGCATAGAAACTGGGAAATTAAACTAACAAAAGACATATTAGCAGGAAGAAAAGAGCATAATTTTTATTAATATTTATATGCATGTAAGTTTCCAGAAAAAAATTAACACTCCAAGTGGGTAGATCAGAAACTTATGAACCCTTTTAACAAAAGAAGGTGGGGCTGGACTTCAAAGGATTTGATAAACTGTGAAGAAACAATTAGGAAATATATGGGAGAACTAATGAAAGAGACAGGTTATTTGGTGAGGTCTGTTTACACAAGTTCATCTCAGTGTGGATTCCTATCTCTGATGATATGAGTTACTCATCTTTTTCTGGTGTGGGGCAGGCTGACAAGGGAGAGAGGGACACCTTCACACAAAAAAATTTATGCCCTTCTTTTAGGCAGGGAATGGAAGAACTGAGAACTGTTCATACATCTATTGATTTAGAATTGTCTTCAGCTCAAAATAATCTTTATGTCAAAGTAGCATATTGGAGGATAGCCTTCAATGGCTTTCTAGGGCTTTATTCTGTTTCGATGTGTGAAGATTAGCAAATATTGAAGAAAGAACCTATTTATTCAGTGTATTTTCATTGGTGATTACAATTGTGCCAATGCTGAGCCAGGAGCTAAAAATAGAGTATGAGGTCTGTTTTTTTGCTTTTAATGTTTTTCAAGCAAGTAAGAGAGAAATATGGAAGAAAAGAGTGAAATACAAGGCCATCAGTGCTGCGAATAAGTACATGACATAAAATATAATCGGACAAATTGTCTATTTTGGCTGAGAAAAGCATATAGTACAGAAAATATGAATGTTGCAGTTATTACCCATGGCTTCAGACAAGCTCTGAGTACAATCTGAAATCAGAGTCACTCTGTGATTCAGTAATGACTACTGGCAAACAGCATATTTAGCAGATTAGACTTCACTGAACTATGTTCAACAAACATTTTTTGGAGATGTTGGTTTGGTTGAAAAGAAATGTCTTTGAAAGTTTTACCAGTTGCTTATTTTCTTTAAAAAGAAAGTAAACCAACAAAAATGATACTAATTGTACTCATATCTAGTAATATATCACTGTAAAAATATATAAAATTTGGGGTTTGGGGATTCAATGGAATTTCCAAAGATAGTCTGAAATAAAGTTTTTGTTGCACTGGTGTATATCCTGAATAGCTGGGTCTGACTTCTCTCCTAGACTGGAAAGGCTTTCAAGAAAATATTTTAGATGGAATTTTATGTAGTGACATCTGTTCGCCATGTGAAAATATATTTGCCAGACTTGTTTAGTTATCGCCATGCCTCTGGTTAATCTTTTCCTTAGAAGTTATTCAATAGCTCACACGCAAATTCTCACAATAACTTAAATTTATGTACTAGGATTTCCTCAACTGGCTACACATATCTGAAATCTGCTGTTGCTTTTCTAATGGCTTATTATCTTTCCACATACCTCTTACAGTCCAATCTCAAATCTATTACAAATTATCTTTCTTAAGCCATCAGTCACAGGCAGGATTTCTTCAAATTAAAGCAGTTGCCCAGAGCAACACTAAAGTGCTATGTATTTTGTATTTCAAGGAAATTAGCATGGCTCTGAAGTAAATAAGGGAAGTTTTCTATTTTTTTATTTTTAGACTACGTTGTGTTAGTAGAAAATATTCAAACCTCAGTGTAACAGTAATATAAATGTGTTGACTTTTACTCACAATTTGCTTCAACTGCGGCTAATGTCAGAAGAAAGTTCCTTTAGTATGAAAATTCTTTCTGTCTTTGAGCAAACTGCAGTGTGTGGGGGAAATCAGGGCAGCTGTGCAGGTGGCCCTGTTAGGCGATGACAGCTGTAAATGGACACTGATTCCGAAATCAAAACTGCTCACTCCTGTTTGCAGAGAACATAGCAATTACTTAAAATTACTTTTTGAAATCTTATCTCTGACTTTATCTGTTTCTCTTTTAAAGGCTAAGTTCATTTGAACTTGTAAAATTTACAGAAATATTTCCAGAATTAAGTTGTGTCTGGCACCATTTTTCTTTTCTGGGTTTTTCTGTCAGGTGGCTCTGTGATTCTTTTTAAGCATCTAGTCCACTATCCCATCCACCCAACTTTTTAAAGATCAGGAAACAGATGCCTGAATAATGCTGGCCTCAAGTTTCCACAGTTAGTAGAATTGGGAAGATCCAAGGCTTCTAATTACAAATCCCACTTGAAGTGGATCTAAATTTATCTTCTAGAGAGTTTTGTTTAATCCGTGTACGCAGAAACTTGTTGCCACATTACACGATTCTGATTAGATCCTTGAAACCTAAATACATATGCATTATGTGCTTTGCACTTAAGAACACTGTTTACTCCTTCTCCCTCTGTTATCTACCTCAAATAAACCACAAAGATCCACTGAGTCTTCCTTATGTTAAAAAGAAGAGACAATATGCTCCAATGAAGTCACTTATGCTAAGCCTATGTCATCAAATTGAGACTTAATACTTAACAATTACCGTTTGAAATTCTCCCAGGAATGGAATCTTTTTATTTGTTTCTTACATGATAAGTGGGGAGGCAGAGAGACAGACTCCCACATGCACCCTGACCAGGATCACTGGCAAACACTCTACAGGGCAATGCTCTGCCCATCTGGGGCCGTTGCTCCATTGCTCAACAACTAACCTATTTTAGCACCTTAGGCAGGCCATGAAGCCATTAGTGCCTGGGGCCAACTTGCTCCAACTGAGCCATGGCCACAGGAGGGAAAAGAGATGGGGTGAGGAGAGGGAAGAAGTAGATGGTTGCTTCTCCTGTGTGCCCTGACCAGGAATAGAACCTAGGACATCAACATGCCAGGCTGATGCTCTACCACTGAGCCAACCCTCCAGAGCCAGGAATGGAATCTTAAAATAGTCAATCTGAAATTACCTGGCTAGAACTAGTGAGATAATCTGTTTGATAGACCCTGCCTTCCTCTAAAGGAAAGTGACCCTGCCACAAACAGTCCACTCTTTGCTAATAGCTTCCTTGTCCTGCCCCCTTTTGTCTATATGACCTTCCATTCTGTCCACTCCTTGGAACTCCTTTCTATTTGCCAGACGAGATGCCACCTGATCCATGAATCATTGAATAAAGCCAATTAAATCTTTAAGTTTACTCAGCAGAATTTTGTTTTTTTAACATTTCCTTTCTTTTCTTAAAGTACTCCTGTTTTTGTCTTCCTTCTGTTCCAGTCTTTTATTTCAAGGACTGCTAAGGCAGAAATCACCCTGAGTATATGTGATTTTGACTACAATCTCTAGGTCTATAATCTTTCTACAACATCAGGGTGGTTAATTCTTTCATGGGCCAGAAAGAAGTTGCTGGTGAACTGGCCTGTGGACTAGCAGTTGAAAAATTGCTTTCACCCTTTCATCTTCCTCAACTGTGCACTGGCTACTCAAGTGTTGCTGCCTCCAGCCTCCCTATCACTCACCAGTTTATCCTAAATAGAATCAGCAAGAAATAATCTGACCATTTGATTCTCTGTCTCAAAAATGATAAATGGCACTCTATACCAAAAACTGGGATCCAGAGATCTGAAGGAATTTTAGTGACACCTTTTCAGGGATCTATTAATTTCTCTATAAACATTTTTAAATTTTTGTTCCTTCATTTTGATGATACAATGTAAAGTTAAAATAAATATTGAATCATCTGGGTGCTTATACTTGACTGTTGACAGGCAATTTTAGCATCCACATTTGTTCTGGTATTTACGCATCCCTTACAGAATCAGTTTAAAAAACTAATGCAGTTTTTCTTAAACTGTGTTTAGAGTTATAAGGGAACTTGGACTGAGGGAAAGAGTGGAGTAAGTTTTTTTCAAGTAGCCATTTAGACACAAATGGCCATTTTCAAAACTGAGCCATGTTTTACAGATTTTCTTTTGAGGATTGAATATAATTATGCCAACAGTAGGATATTCTTCTTGAATTGTCTCCCTTGTTAAAAGCCTCAATCAGGCCTGACCAGGCAGTGGTGCAGTTGATAAAACATCAGCCTGAGATGCTAAGGACCCAGTTTAGAAACCCTGAGGCTGCCAGCTTGAGCACAGGCTCACCAGCTTGAGTGCAGGATCACTGACTTGAGTATGGGATCATGGACATGACCCCGTGATCGCTGGCTTGAGGCCCATGGTTGCTGGCTTGAGCAATGGATCATTGGCTAGGTTGCAGCCCCCTGGTCAAGGCACATATGAGAAAGCAATCAATGAACAACTAAAATGCCACAATGAACGATTGATACTTCTCATCTCTCTCACTTCCTTTCTGTCTGTCCTTCCATCTCTCTCTCTCTCTCAAAAAAAAAAAAAAAAGGTTCAATCAGATGGTTGTTAGATATATTTGCAATGTGAAATATAACATGGGTCTGTTTGCTTTATCCCATTGGTTAGTTTCATTTTCTGAAGGTTTCATGAGGCTATGAGTTTGTCAAGAGCTTTGTGATCGATGGTTAAGGATTGCAAAGCTTTATTAAATGTTTCCCCTCTGCTGCTCCTACTACTTCCTCCCACTCTTGTTATCTGTTCTCAGATTCTGGTGACTAAGTTTCTTGAATTATAAGGTACACTTTTCCACAGAACAGTCACCCTCCTCCGTTTTCTGGCTCCCTGTAGCTGTGTTTCAGCTCTGGATCACTATGTTTCTTCTTTAATTCCCTTCTGGTTTTAAGATATCTGATTTTTCTTCATTGCCTCTTCCTGGGAGCACTCCAAACTTTGGATTAAAGTAGAGAATAGAGACAGGACACATGTTCTGGATTTGGGAGACTATGGTGGCATGTATATCCTTTAGAAGGAATATCCTTCTTATTTGTTATTTTCTGTTCTTCCCTCCCCGCTTGTCAGCTTTCTAATTTTTTTCTACTTTCTCCTCCTCCTCCTCCTTCTCCTTCTTCTCCTTTTCTCTCTTTCTCTATCTCAGTGTCTCTCAATATAAGTCACTTTTGACTCCCAATTCTACTCTTTGTAACAACACCTTAAAAAAAACTAAAAGCAAATATAAAACTTGTGGACTGTGTCAAGTTTTCTGCTATTAATTTTCGCACACTGTGTCTGCTGACACATCTCAGAAATCCATCTCTGCCGTTCAGGCAAAAGGGGGCATTTCCTGCTCCTACCTGCATATCAGCTTCATTTCTCTCAAAAAATGAACACATTCTATATTTTATACCACAAGATTTTAGCCATGGGAACAAGGCTAACCACACTCTTTTTGGCTGGAATACAAAATGCTAGAGAGTGGCCTGTTGGCTTCACATCCGCTAGGTGTCAACACTGGGACTAATCTATTGGGACCAGGGACAGGGACATCTTTTTTTAATGTGGAAGCTTTCATATGGACCCAGCTAAGGACAGGCAGGGAAGGAAGGAAAGAGGTTTACCAGGAGAATCAGCTTAGGTATCCATTTCATATATATTATGGTATATGAAAATGTCAGCATCAAGAGGTCAACACTATTTCTATTTTACAAATAAGGAAAGATTCAGGAGAACAAGGAGAAGTTAAGTCACACAGATGACAAACGATTGGTCAGATCAACTACTGAATCAAAATTCATTCCATTTCCTCTATAACATATTACACAACAAAGTTTAATTGGAGATGAACATTAAGTTTCTTTAGAAAAAGAATTCTTAACCATTGTCATCCAATGTTACACACAGAGCTTCACTAAAAGTCACCATTTACCTAATTCTTGGTTAGAGCTACAATGGACCTCGAGACATCCTCCCCAAACCCTGTCAGAATCCCAGTTGCCTTCCATATGCATACAAGCAATCATACCTCTAAGTTTTCAGTTCTTGGGCCCTGTGTCTCAATAACCTCATTTTCTCACTTTCTACTCTCATCACTATATCCCAGACATCATATCACTCAAACTGCTCCTTTTTATAATCGTAAACCCAAACCTCATGGACTCTGACTACACTTCTCCCCACTCCAGCTCTCTCTGGTATCCTGATATACCTGCCATTGTCCCTTTGAGGTATCTGATCTCTTTATCCCACCCCCATTCCTGCCTTAATCTCCTTATGACCTCTCTTATCTCCCCATTCAGCCAAGAAAAAAATGCTTCTTCATGTCAAATACTCCTCACTACTTTTCCTCTAGCCCCTACATCCATGGTCTTCACAGCATGACTGTGTAGCATTTCCCCAACTTTTACCAACTGAATTATTTGTGTTCTCCATTCTTTCCTACCTAACATAGAGAAAAATCTCAAAAAGTACAGATTGGCACTACTAGACATCAATCCTTGGGGTCTCATGGTCCCATTCTCCACAGTGGCTATTTCAAGACTTCACTGCATTTTCTCATTTTACCCATAGTTGTCTCCTCACTCTAAGCAGGTGACCTCACCTGCTACTTCTATGGGAAAATGAAAGTCTTTTTATCACAATTCTCTCACCTTACAACCTAAACACCTATGCTCTCCATGCTTATTAAGTATCTCTCTGTGACTTTGGGGGACCACCTCCCCACCTTCTCAGAAAGCACAATTTACCAATTTTCTTCTTATTATGAATCTTTCTATTCTATTATAATTCCTTTCCATTAGAAATGAAAAATAATTCTACCCATAAAACAAAACAAAATACGCCTGACCAGGCAGTGGTGCAGTGGATAGAGCATCAAACTGGGATGCAGAGGACCCAAGTTCCAGACTCCAAGGTCACCAGCTTGAGTGTGGGCTCAGCAGCTTGAGCACAAGGTTACTGACTTGAATGTGGGATCATAGACATGACCCCGTGGTCACTGGCTTGAGCCCAAAGACATTGGCTTAAAGCCCAAGGTTGCTGGTTTGAGCAAGTGGTCACTTGCTCTGCTGTAGCCCTACAGTTAAGGCACATAAGAAAAAGCAATCAATGAACAACTGAGGTGCCACAACGAAGAATTGATGCTTCTCATCTCTCTCCTTTCCTATATGTCTGTCCCTACCTGTCCCTCTCTCTCTATCTCTGTCACAAAAAAACAAAAACAAAATTCATATATTTTGTTTAGACCATTTCTGGTCTCTCACTAGTAGAATATGACCTCCTTCAAGAGAAAGATTATCTTTTCCCAGCAAACTTTCTGTTCTTATAGAAATGTTTATTAATAAATATGGGATAAAATTAATAAATAAATGCATTAGTTAAATGCTTCTGTTGATAGATAAGGAAAGTGAGGTCAATTTATTATCCAGATTTATAAAATGACAAACTTATATAATGACAAAGAAACAAATTAGTGTTTAACTTTAATAGTAACTTCTCCAGTTCTAGAAAACAATTGGGAAGGCTTTCCTCCTGTGGTGGTCAGATGAAAGATGACCCCCTCCAAGGTCCTCGGAAAATTTCAAGGCAGACGGACTTTGCCCTGGAATGGTGCTGCCACCCCCTTCTGCCTCCTAATGCTTTCCTTCTCCATTCCCAGTAACTAGTTTTGCGGAAGCCAGTGTGCTAATGCTTCTCCTGTGTCAGTCAAAGCCTCGTGGGTCAGCCCCTCCTGAACACTCTGCATCCAGTACCTTCCATCTTGCTCTCTCCCATTTCCATGCTCCCATCAAAACTTCACTTTCCTCAGAACGACTGGATTGGCTGGGTGTTAAGTATAGGTAAAATTTGACTATGCTTATTCTTTGCACAGGTGGTTTGCATCTTAAAAGAAAAACTTACGAATCCAAACAAATATTGAATTGGTTAATGGTATAAGGAAGCTATTTTTGATTAGAGAGGCACTTGTGGGAACCTTTACCTCCTTTGAGACATAGTTCAACTTGTGACAAAATAGCAGCAAGTGGATGGATACCTTTATTTTGAGAGTTGATCAAATCCTGATGTGTGAGAAATTGTTTTTAGAAGTGCCATAAAAGGCAAGTCATTGAAATACTGAGCTTTTAAAAGCAAGCAGGTGCCAAATAATGTTATTCAGTTTTATATTTCACATAAGTATTTTTTCAACTGTCTTTTTTTTTTTTGTAAAACTAATGCCATAGCGTTTGAGCAGTGTCCGAATCCTGCATTGTTTTTGGCTGAAACTGCTCATTAGTTTCCGAGTGTAGAGTTTGATGACCATGGCCTTAAGAATATGGTCTGTTTTTAAAGGAAATGTTTAACCATGGAGTAAGACAACTTATCACAGGCACTTAATTTAATGTGGAAACCCAGCTGTTACTTTCTCAGGAATGTTCAGTAATGATAAAGGAAGGTGAAGTGGGAGAATTGGACCCTGAACTCTAATTCATGGGCCAAAACTGTTTTCAGAAGGAAAACCTCTGATAGGCTGAAAAGAGAACTCAACACATGGTGGACAACCCCAGACCACGAAGCCAGGATTCATAGAGTACTTCAAATAAACGTGGCCCAACCTCATCCTTGAGCTGTCGCTTGTTGGTCAATGGCCAGGGGAAGATATGTGGAACTCCTGGGAAGTGTGCCCAACACAACAGTTCAAAGCTCCCTTTCTGAACAGATTTTGAGTACCAGATAAAAGGCCATTATCATTTTAGAAAAGTCTGGAAGAGCTTTGTTTAGTGGCCTGATCTCCAAATATATCAGAATGTGCTCATCTCCTTGTACTTATTATCCATGTCTATTGCCTTTAATCAGCAGATTTACCCAGGCTGTATTTGGAGGCGGGGGACTTAACAAGATATAATTGTGTTAGAAATTACAGAGTAGTCAAACCAAGGTTCTATGTAGAAAGGAGCAGTTGTATATAAACTCCCATAATGTCATTTTTCCCCAAATGCTAAGATTCTGACTTGGCATATAAGCAGATTTTAGATGATTGCTAGACTGTGTGAAGCACAGTCTAAACAAAAATTTCTTCATTCAAATTTAACTTGTTATCTGAAGAGATTCCCCTAACTAACCATATTCTTTAAAGATGAGCAAAATATAATAAGATCTATTATCAGTCAATGTTTGGCTTAAAATTTTTATGAGCAGCATTGGTGTAAAATGTGAGAGAACCAGAGTCATTCTTTCTGAAGAAATGAGAAGGGGATACAAAATGATACTTAAAAGTTCTGTCCTTCAATAGGTATTAAATAAGCTCCTTGAGGAAAATAGCTGTCTTCTTGGATGGTTTCCCTAGAGCCTAGCCCAGTGCATGGCAGGTTCTAAGTGCTCATTAAGTGATTGTTGAATGAATGAATAAACAAAGAAACATTGGGAATTCACTTTTAAGAAGGTATAATGTGTTGGGATCCATAAGAGAAAATCCTGTTGTATTTTTATATTGGAAAGGTACATGTGTGGAAAGATAAACCTCTTAGGGACAAACTGTCTGGTACTTCTGTGAGAGGTTAGAACTGGTTGTGGATTGAGGGGAGATGGAGAATGAGAAACATAATATTCTTGGATTCAAAGCCCATTAGGTCACATAGGAAATAAGATGTTGGATAAGTTGGGAGTAGGCACATGATGTCTTCTGCCATTTGGAAAAATTCTGAGAGCTCCTAAGTAAAGGCAATCAGGATAAGGTGGCTATGATTTTATAGCCAAATATGCCTGGAGGAGAACATTAGGTGTTAGGTCAACATCTTTTTGAGTTTCCAGGATCTAGGTAAGAGTTCCCTTAGAAGCCCTGGAAAATGATTTTGCTCTCATTGGTATTCTGACTCTGTGTTCTCACCCACTCTTTTCTTACCATGACTTTGAACTGGAAAAATGAACAGTTTGAGCCATTCCAAAACCTTAATCTTGGCAGCTTGGCATGGGCTTCCATCTAGCAAGTGCTTGATTTAGGTGCTGCCTGGATATCCCATCTGCCACTTTGGGCTGATCTCTTTGTGGATCCAGTGACAAACAAGTCCGGGTCTTCCCACTTCATTATCATCATTGTTTACCATTTGTGACTCACTTGGGTCCCTCATCATCCAGGCTTAGTGCACTGGCTGTACTTAAGATGTACGTGTTCTTTTTAGATCTGAGCTCTGTGCTTGCAAGGAGAATATGAACCTGAAAAGTCATGCATTGTCAGGGCCTACCCATGAGCTGGGAAAGGAAACTTTGTGGAGGACATTGGGGCTGCGAGTGTACAGAGTAATTCTAAATAGCTGCTGACTAAATGTCTTGAGAAGCAATATTATAAAGGGAAATTTATTAACATGTCTTACACGGACATCCCTCAGTTTGGGGTTAGTACTTCCCAAATAATTTTTATATATTGTTGCATTTGACCACCATTGAAAGCACCTTTTAAATTTCTATTTCTGTTTCTTCCCATTTATGCCACACAGAAGGCATTTATTCACTTTTCAAAAACTTTTTGTCCTCTGTTAATATTCTGACTTTAATCAGCGAGTTCTTAGGTATGCATTAATTGTCTGTTCTGAGCTTAGTACTGTGCTGCATACTATATGGACCATTCTACATGTCATGTCCAAGCCAACAGAGTTTTAGACAGACTGCTTTAGAGGAACAGAAAAATGCTTCCCCAGAAAAATTATCTTTATGTAGGAAAACACCTAACAGGTCTTTAGATTCTATGAATAAATTCTATTTACTTATTTTTTTTCTTCTTTTCCAAGTTATAGGAAGGGAGATAGAGAGACAGACTCCCACATGTGCCCTGACTGGTATCCACTGGTAACCCCAGTCTGGGGCTGATGCTGTACCCATCGGGGGCTATGCTTGCAACCAAGCTATTTTCAGCACCTGAGGCTCCATGGGACTATCTTCAGTGCTCAAGGCCATTGTGTTTGAACCAATCGAGCCATGGCTGCAGAAGGGGAAGAAAGAGAGAAAGAAAGAAAAGGTAGGGATGGAGAAGCAGATGGTCACTTCTCCTGTGTGCCCTGACTGGGAATTGAACCCAGGACATCCACACACTGGGCTGATACTCTATCACTGAGCCCAGTCAGGGCTCTACAAATAAATTTTAGAGTTAGTCTGAATAAAAAGGGAAAGAGGTTGGTTTCTTGGTAGATAAGAGAAGGAAAATGTCCGGATAGAATGATAGAAGACCAGTGGTTGGTGAGGATACTCTTTTTCTGAGGAGAAAAATAGCCCATGAGAAAGTCTCTGCTGCAGATGATGGGAGTAAGTTAAAATGATGTCCCATATGTCATTCCAAATTATCTCCTGTTTTTCTGAATTGTGCTGTTGTCCATTATTTTCCTAATTTTTAACAATCCTAAACTTCAATAAAAAATGTTAAAAATAACTTTCTTTGTAGTACCAGGAAAATAAATGATATCAAGAAAAATTATAAAAGAGCCCTGGCCAGTGGTGCGATGGATAGAGCATTGTCTCAAAGCAGTAAGGTCACTGATTCAATCCAGGATCACTGGGTAGATCCTGAGGGTGTTACTTTGACCCTGAGGTCAACAGTTTCAGCCCTGGTCAGGGCATGTATGAGAAGCAATCAATGGGCCCACAACTAAGTGGAACAACAAAGTTGAATCTTTTGTCATGGGGAGAAAGTGTCCTCAGTTTCCTCTCCAGTTTTCATTGTCTTTGAGTCGTTTTACAGCTCGCCCCCCCCCCAATAGTGAAGCAGGTGATTCTCATTCCATGGAAAAGCAAATTGTATGGAGATGCAGCTGATTGCTTCCATCTAATCTTGATCACTTTTGCTTTGATTTATAAAATTTTTTTAGCATATGTGTGTGCATTTTATATATTCTTGTTTGAGGCAGTGGCAACATCCTGCTGGTTCCCTTATAAATTAATAAATAAACTTTTTTAGCATGTATTCATTTTATATTTGTATGAGTATCATATAATCTCTTGAAAATGATCTTTTTTACATTTTTTGTTTTATAATTTTTTTAAATTACAGTTTATATTCAATATTGTTTTATTGGTTTCAGGTGTCCAGTATAAAAAGTTATCTTTTGAAAAATTAGAAGAAAGGGGAAAAGAAAGAACACAGGAAAGAAGAACTTTCTGCAGAGAAGAAAGTTTGTGCAGACTGAAGAACAGAAAAAGGTAAATGAACAAGGGTTGAGAGTATATGAGGACCTAGAATATAGAACATTCATAAGAGGAGATGACCATGAAAACAACCATTTTTCACCTGGAAATTACACAGCATTCCCAGGTAGATGTGCTGGAGTTCTCACAAAGAAATTGTGACTTAAGATATTTTATTTGAATATTAAAAGAAAGGATAATCCCAGAAAGGTAGAAAATTGAGATATTAACAAGTAACACAGGTAAAACAGATAATTATGGAACAATGTAATAATTTGTCAGATTAGATACATTTACAAGTTGCATAAAATCCTAGCAAAGACTCCTAAATCTACATCCATAGTTTGATTTAGATTTCTATTAGTATTTGAAAGTAAAATGAATTGTTCAGAAATAAATAATAAATATTCACATCTACATCTACCTATATCTATCTTTCTATCTATCTACCTATCTACTATCCACCCATCCATCCATTCATTATCTGTTTCTATCTATCATCTAGTTTTTTATATATACCTACTTACCTACCTACCCATCTACCTAGTGGCTCTTTTCTTCTCAGGATAACTTCCTCCATGTATTGACAGGCCAATAATTGCTTTCCAAGCACAGTCCAACACTGTCAGAGTAATTGAGAATCTCTTACTTGACTAATATGGAAAGATTCTTTTTGAAATAGAATAACAATGTCATTCCTATGTCAACGGAGAGAAAGATGTCTGCTCTCTTCAAATAAAACATTTCAACTGAAGAGACAATTGTGCAAAAGTAGAGGAGGATGGATTGGTCTTCCAAAGAGCTTCAGCCCTCCCAGTAGTGTCAGTGAGGGCAGAAGTGGAGGAGGAGGGCTTCCTGTATTGCTCTGCACAGATCTTTTCTCACACTCTGTGGTACTGCCTCCTTCCTTTGTGCAACCCTCACTCAATTTTTTGTTTGTTTATTTACTTTAATGAGAGGAGGGGAGGCAGAAAAATAGACTCTCACATGTGCCCCAAACTGGATCTACCCAGCAAACCCACTAGGGGGCAATGCTCTGCCCATCTGGGGCCCTGTTCCATTGCAACTGAAGCCATATTTTAGTGCCTGAGGTGAAGGCTATGGAGCCATTCTTAGCCCGGGACCAACTGGCTAGAACCAATTGAGCCATGGCTGTGGGAGGAGGAGAGAGAGTAAAAAAGAGAAAGAAAGAAAGGGGAGGCATGAAAAAGCAGATGGTCACTTCTCCTCTGTGCCCTGACTCAGAATCGAACCCAGGACATCCACATATCAGGCTGACACTACCATTAAGCCAAATGCCAGGGTCACTCAATTGTCACTAGGAATTACCACCTTTAAGGGCACATTGATGGGGCCCCTTACTAGAAAAATCTCAGCCACAAATACCAAAATCAGATGTGCCTTTGTCATTAGTTAAAAATAACAGTAAGTAAGAGGTCAAACAGACCTGCCTTTATCTTAGCTCCATGACTGTTTAGACTGGAGTAAACTCCTAACTTGTCTCATATATGCAATACTAAAATAAAAATGTTAACCTTAAAGGCCGATAGATAAATAGATGATAGATAGATAGATAGATAGATAGATAGATAGATAGATATAATAAATACACAGAACTTGGCATAAGCTGGTGTTCAGTGTGATTTCTACTGTCCCCTACATGGCCTGCTCCGAATGAACTAGATCTGAGATCCTTAAAAAGGGATTTTAAGGAAAGGAAAGATAAGATTTCTAAACAATAATTTTGTTAGGAAAAAGAATTTGGGGGTTGGCTTTGCCTGTCTCTCTGTAATTAGGTTTATATCTTTATATCTGTCCAGGGACAATTTTGTGGTTCTCAGAGGCAATGGACTTGATTTCCTCCTCTCTAATGTCTTTTAATCCTATTGCAATAACAAAAACATCCTGATTGATTTGTTCCCACTGGTCAATGACCAGCTGTCTGGCAAGGGTGCCAAACTATGGAATTCTAACCTTTGAGCATCTGTGTAAAAAATAATAATAATAACAAATGAGGTGGGAGAAATGCTGTCTTTTGCACTCACTCTTCAAAACCAGTGCATTCTGAATTTGTTGTGGCAGGTCGACTCAGACTCCAGATTCTGTCACCCCACAACTAGTCATCTATTTGACTCCTACCTGCAAAATTGCCTTTAGCAGGGACAATGCCTGCTCCTAACAAGTAAAGATGACTCAGTGTGAGCTGTTAGTCCCTGATTGTTTTGCTGTGACTTTGACTTACTTAGTATAATGCCATGGCCCTATTAACATTCCTTTTGACATCATAGCACTATCTATAAACACATGGTTATTCAAAGAGTGGTATCAAAGCCAAGGCTAGGAAAGAATTTACAGCATGTTTCTAAGGTCACATTTTAAAAGGATTTTTGGGCATGATCAGAGCACTCAGTATTTTGATTTGATTCATCCTTCTTGAGAGGCCACTCTACCTCCTTCCTTTGGAGGCGTAAGGAGTGGCTGCGCCGACCGTGCCCTTGGGACCCTGTTTGTGTGATATTTTAAACACTCTGAAATAGTGACATGATTTGACTTTGTGCACCATTCATTTATCTATTACAACCTGAGTTACCTGTGACATTGAGAATATGCTAAATGAGTTTGTTTTAAAAAGAAGAAAGAAGGAAAAAAGGAAGGTAAAATCTGATTTCATGTGAGACAGATCTTTCACAAACAAGGTGGGTCAAAGCCCAAGATAGGAGGCTTTCTTGCATTAGAAGAAAAATCAAAATGTCCTCTGACCTTGTCAAAGAGGTGACAGTCCTTTACCCAGACCTAGGAGATATTTTAAATCAATGAGATTTAAGCCGTTGCCATCGGCAACATATTTCTCAAACTATTAAACTCTGGAGGGAGGTAAAGATTGCAGAAAATTATGTAATTGCTCGTCTTTGCAAAATAGGAGTGTTGTCATATCTGTTTTGCAGGAATAGTAGAAGCTTTTTTATTTTTATAAAATATTTTGAGTTCTTCAGAGAGAGAAACTTTGCAAATAAAAAAAGATTATTATCTTTGTAACATGTTAACAAAACACTTTTTTTTAATTGTAATTAAACCATATTTGCCCGTGTGGATTTTCTCAGACTTAACGGCCTTATTCTCTTGGTTCTGATCAACTCCCTTTAAAGTGGATTTTCATGTCTGTTGCATTTTGTGAAAAGTCAAAGCTGGGTTATAAATATGATTACTATTTTACTACATCTAAGAAATGGAAGCAGAAACAGTCTTTTCATTCACTAGAAATTGTCCCCTGAGCTCATGCGAGGCATCCAGATTTCGTGCGGGGTTGTCAGTTTCTCAGAGGTTCTGGACAAGCAAGCCATGCGCCACTCTTTTCCTTTTCTTTTTTCTTTACCCCTGCTGACATCCTACCTTGCACATTTCATTTTTCTGATATGAGTATAGCTGTAACAGCTTTCTTTTGATTAGCCTTTGCATGATATCTCTTTTCCATTTTTTTGCTTTTAATGTATTTGTACCTTCATACTTTTTTAATTTAATTTATTGTTTACATAGATTCTAGTGTTGCCCCGAATGCATCACCCCCTGTATTCCCCTCAACATCTCCCTTACTCACTTCCCAATATTGCCTCCCCCCTTCCAGTCTGGTTTATCCCATCCTCTCCTCCCCTTTCCTTCTGTCTTCTTTCCCTCTGGTCCCTTTGATCCCGCCTCTGTCTCAATTCCTTTCCTCAGTTCACATTGTTTCTTGGATTCCTCAAATGAGTGAGGTCGTATGATAATTTTCTTTCTCTGCCTGGCTTATTTCACTTAACATAATAGTTTCCAGGTCCCTCCATGTTGTTGCAAAAGGTAATATTTCCTTCTTTTTCATGGCGCCATAGTATTTCATAGTATATATGTACCAAAGCTTTTTAATCCACTCGTCCTCTGACGGATACTTGGGCTTTTCCAGATCTTCGCTATTGTGAACAATGCTGCATTAACATGGGGTGCATTTCTTTTTTTTGAATCAGTGATATGGTGTTCTTGGAATATATTCCTAAAAGTGGAATGGCTGGGTCAAAAGGCTGTTCCATTTTTAATTTTTTGAGGAATCTCCATATTGTTTCCCACAGTGGCTGCACCAGTCTGCATTCCCAGCAGCAGTGCAGGAGGGTTCCCTTTTCTGCACATCCTCGCCAGCACCTATCATGTATTGTTTTGTTAATGATTGCCATTCTGACTGGTGTGAGGTGGTATCTCACTGTGGTTTTAATTTGCATTTCTCTAATGATTATTGATGTTAAAATTTTTTTCATCTTTCTATTGGCCATCTGTATGCCCCCTTTGGAGAAGTGTCTATTCATTTCTTTTGCCCATTTTTTGGATTGAATTGTTTATCTTCCTGGTGTTGAGTTTTACAAGTTCTTTATAAATTTTGGTTATTGACCCCTTATCAGATGTATTGTCGAATATGTTCTCACATTGTATGGTTTGTCTTTTTATTTTGTTCATATTGTCTTTAGCTGTACAAAAATTTTTAATTTGATGTAGTCCTATTTGTTTATCCTGTCCTTTATTTCACTTGCCAGTGGAGATAAATCAGCAAATACACTGCTGTGAGAGATGTCAGTGAGCTTACTGCCTATGTTTTCTTCCAAGATGCTTATGGTTTCACAACTTACATTTAAGTCTTTATCTATTTTGACTTTATTTTTGTGAATAGTGTAAGTTGGTGGTCTAGTTTCATTTTATTTGCAGGTAGATGTCCAATTTTCCCGAAACCATTTGTTGAAGAGACTGTCTTTAATCCATTGTATGCTCTTACCTCCTTTGTTAAATATCAATTGTCCATAAAGGGGCGTGTTTATTTCTGGGTTCTCTGTTCTGTTCCATTGATCTATATGCCTTTTCTTAGGTCAGTACCAAGCTCTTTTGAGTACAATGGCCTCGAAGTATAACTTGATATCAGGAAGTCTGATTCCACCCACTTTAATCTTCTTTTTCTTGATTGCTGAGGCTATTTGTGTTCTTTTTTTGGTTTCATATAAATTTTTGAAGTATATGTTCTATATCCTTGAATGACATTGGTATTTTAATAGGAATTGAATAGAATTTAGAAATTGCTTTGGGTAATACAGACATTTTAATGATGTTTATTCTTCCTAACCATGAGCACAGTATATGCTTCCAGTTGTTTTATCTTCCTTGATTTCTTTTATCAATGATTTATAATATTTTGAATAGAGGTCTTTAACCTCCTTGGTTATATTTACTCCTAGGTACTTTATTTTTTGTTGTTGTTGCAATAGTGAAAGGGATGGTTTTCTTAATTTCTCTTTGAGACAGATCATTTTTGGTGTATAAAAATACCTCTGATATCTGAATATTGATTTTATATCATGCCACCTTGCTTAATTCATTTATCAGGTCCAGTAGTTTTTTGTTTTTTTTTTTTAACTTTAATGTGGTGACACCAATAAATCAGGGTACATATGTACAATGAAAACATCTCCAGATTATCTTATCATTCAATGTGTTGCATACCCATAACCCAAAGTCAAATTGTCCTCTGTCACCTTCTATCTGGTTTTCCCTGTGCCCCTCCCCTCCTCCCTATCCCACCCTCCACTCCCTCCACCCACCCCGTAACCACCACTCTCTTGTCCATGTCTCATAATCTCACTTTTATGTCCCACCTATGTATACAATCATGCTTTCTCAGTTTTGTTTTCTGATTTACTTATTTCACTCCGTATAATGTTATCAAGGTTCATCCATTTTGTTGTAAATGATCCGATGTCATCATTTCTTATGGCTGAGTAGTATTCCATAGTATATATGTACCAAAGCTTTTTAATCCACTCATCTTCTGACGAACACTTGGGCTGTTTCCAAATCTTCGTTATTGTGAACAATACTGCCACGAACATGGGGGCGCATTTCTTCTTTTCAAACAGTGCTATGGTGTTCTTAGGGTATATTCCTATAAGTGGGATAGCTGGGTCTAAAGGCAGTTCGATTTTTAATTTTTTGAGGAATCTCCAAACTGTTTTCCACAGTGGCTGCACCAGTCTACATTCCAACCAGCAGTGCAGAAGGGTTCCCTTTTCTCCACATCCTCGCCAGCACTTATTCTGTGTTGTTTTGCTGATGAGTGCCATTCTGACTGGTGTGAGGTGATACCTCATTGTGGTTTTAATTTGCATTTCTCTAATAACTAGTGATGTTGAGCATTTTTTCATATGTCTTTTGGCCATCTGTATGTCTTCTTTGGAGAAATTTCCATTCATTTCTTTTGCCCATTTTTTGATTGAATTGTTTGTCTTCCTGGTGTTGAGTTTTATAAGTTCTTTATAAATTTTGGTTATAAACCCCTTATCAGACGTGCTGTCGAATATGTTCTCCCATTGTGTGGTTTGTGTTTTTATTCTGTTCTTATTGTCTTTAGCTGTGCAAAAACTTTTTAGTTTGATATAGTCCCATTTGTTTATGTTGCCTTTTATTTCATTTGCCGGTGGAGATAAATCGGCAAATATATTGCTGCTACAGATGTCGGAAATCTTGCTGCCTATGTTTTCTTCTAAGATGCTTATAGTTTCACGGCTTATGTTTAAGTCTTTTATCCATTTTAAATTTGTTTTTGTGAATGGTGTAAGTTGATGGTCTAGTTTCATTTTTTTGCAGGAAGATGTCCAATTTTCCCAACATCATTTGTTAAAAAGGCTGTCTTTACTCCATTGTATGTTCTTTCCTCCTTTGTCAAATATCAGTTGTCCATAAAGCTGAGGGTTTATTTCTGGGTTCTCTGTTCTGTTGCATTGATCAATGTGTCTGTTCTTATGCCAGTACCAAGCTCTCTTGAGTATAATGGCCTTGTAGTAGACCTTGATATCCGGAAGAGTGATACCTCCTGCTTTATTTTTTCTTTTTAGGATTGCTGAGGCTATTCGTGTTCTTTATTGGTTCCATATAAATTTTTGGAATATGTGTTCTATATCTTTGAAGTATGTCATTGGTATTTTAATTGGTATTGCATTGAATTTATAAATTGCTTTGGGTAGTACAGACATTTTAATGATGTTTATTCTTCCTAGCCATGAGCACGGTATATGCTTCCATTTGTTTGTATCTTCCTTGATTTCTTTTATCAATGTTTTATAATTTTCTGAGTACAAGTCCTTAACCTCCTTGGTTAAATTTACTCCTAGGTATTTTATTTTTTTGGCTGCAATAGTGAAGGGGATTGTTTCCTTAATTTCTTTTGCTGACAGTTCATTGTTTGTATACAGAAATGCCTCTGATTTCTGCATATTAATTTTATATCTTGTCACCTTGCTGAATTCATTTATAAGGTCCAGTAGTTTTTTGACTGAGACTTTAGGGTTTTCTATATACAATATCATATCATCTGCAAATAGTGACAGTTTTATTTCTTCTTTTCCAATTTGGATGCCTTTTATTTCTTCTTCTTGTCTGATTGCTATAGCTAGGACTTCCAGAACTATGTTAAATAAGAGTGGTGAAAGTGGGCAACCCTGCCTGGTTCCTGATCTTAAGGGAATTGCTTTTAATTTTTGTCCATTTAGTATGATGTTTGCTGTGTGTTTGTCGTAGACGGCCTTTATCATGTTAAGGAATGTTCCTTGTATTCCCACTTTACTGAGAGTTTTGAGCATGAATGGGTGCTGGATTTTATCAAATGCCTTTTCTGCATCTATTGAAATTATCATGTGATTTTTGTCCTTCCTTTTGTTTATGTGATGAATCACATTGATTGATTTGCGAATATTGAACGAGCCTTGCCTCTCCAGAATAAATCCCACTTAATCATGGTGTATGATTTTTTTCATATATTGCTGGATCCGGTTGGCTACTATTTTGTTGAAAATTTTAGCGTCTATATTCATCAGGGATATAGGCCTATAATTTTCTTTCTTTGTGTTGTCTTTGCCCGGTTTTGGGATCAGAATTATGCTCGCCTCATAAAAGGAGTTTGGAAGTCTTCCTTCCTCTTGAATTTTTTGAAATAGCTTGAGGAGGATAGGAGTTAGTTCTTCTTTGAATTTTTGATAGAATTCACTTGTGAAGCCATCAGGCCCAGGACTTTTCTTTTTTGAGAGTTTTTTGATAACTGTTTCTATCTCATTTGTTGTAATTGGTCTGTTTAGGTGTTCTGATTCTTCCAGATTGATTTTTGGAAGATTATATGATTCAAGAAATTTGTCCATTTCATCTAGATTGTCTAATTTTTTAGCATAGAGTTCTTCATAGTATTTTCTTCCAATGCTTTGTATTTCTGTTGTATCAGTTGTTATTTCTCCACTGTCCTTTTTAATTTTATTTATTTGAGACCTCTCTCTTTTTTTCTTGGTGAGTCTAGTTAAAGGTTCATCAATCTTGTTTACCTTTTCAAAGAATCAGCTCCTGGTTTCATTGATCCTCTATATTGTTTCCTTAGCCTCTATGTCACTTATTTCTTCTCTGATCTTTATTATTTCCTTTCTTCTACTTGTCCTGGGTTTTATTTGTTGTTATTTTTCTAGTTCTTTTAGCTGCAGGGTCAGGTTGCTTATTTGAGCTTTTTCTAGCTTCTTATGATATGCCTGTAGTGCAATAAACTTCCCTCTTAGAACTGCTTTTGCTGTGTTCCATAAATTTTGAGTTGATGTATGCTCATTATCATTTGTTTCTAGAAACTTTTTTATTTCTTCTTTGATCTCATTGTTAATCCATTCATTACTTAATATCATGCTGTTTAGTTTCCAAGTGTTTGAGTATTTTTCAATTTTTCTTTTGTGGTTAATTTCTAGTTTCATGGCATTGTGATCAGAGAAAATGCTTGATATGATTTCAATCTTCTTAAATTTATTGAGACCATTTTTGTGTCCTAACATGTGGTCTATCCTAGAAAACGTACCATGAGCGCTTGAGAAGAATGTATATTCTACTGCTTTAGGATGAAAAGTTCTGAAGATATCTATTAAATCAAGTTGATCTAGTGTATCCTTTAAGTCTGCTGTTTCTTTATTGAATTTCTTTCTTGAGGATCTATCCAGTGTTGTTAGTGGGGTATTGAAATCCCCTACTATGATAGTATTGCTGTTAATCTCTCCCTTTATATCCATCAAAGTCTGCTTTATGTATGTCAGGGCTCCTATATTTGGTGCGTAGATATTTATAATAGTTATATCTTCCTGTTGAATTGTTCCCTTTATCATTATGTAGTGTCCTTCTTTATCTCTTATTACAGCCTTTGTTTTAAAGTCCATTTGGTCAGCTATAAGTACTGCTACCCCGGCTTTTCTTTCATTTCTATTTGCATGGAATATTTTTTTCCATCCTTTTACCTTCAGTCTATGTGCATCTTTTGTTTTAAGGTGTGTCTCTTGTAGACAGCATATTTATGGGTCCTGTTTCTTTATCCACGCAGCTACCCTATGTCTTTTGATTGAATCATTTAATCCATTTACATTTAAGGTTATTATTGATATGTAGTTATTTATTTCCATTTTTTTCTTTAAAGCTGTATTCTTCTTTTGCTATATTCTTTCCTCCCTTTGAACTGTTCACAACAGGCTCCTTAGTATCTCTTGCAGAATTGGTTTGGTTTTAATGAATTCCTTGAGGCTTTCTTTGTCTGAGAAGCTCTTTATTTCTCCTTCAATTTTAAACGTTAGCTTTGCTGGTTAGAGTAGTCTTGGTTGTAGGTTCTTGTTCTGCATTACTTTAAATATATCTTGCCATTCCGTTCTGGCCTCAAGTGTTTCTGTTGAGAAGTCAGATGTCATCCTTATGGGAGCTCCTTTGTAGGTGATAGCCTTTTTTTCTCTAGCAGCTTTTTAAAATTTTCTCTTTATCCCTTAGCTTTGATATTTTAACTATGATGTGCCTTGGTGTAGATTTTTTTGGGTTTCTCTTTAATGGAGTTTTGTGTGCTTCTTGAATGTGTGCAATGTTTCCCAGCCTTAATTTAGGATAGCTTTCTGCTCTGATTTGATTGAACAAAGTTTCTATTTCTTGTTCTCTCTCCTCTTCTTCAGGCACCCCTATGATGTGAATGTTGTTTCTCTTTATGTTGTCACAGAGCTCCCTTAGAGTTTCCTCACATTTTTTGAGTCTCTTTTCCTTTTTCTTCTCTGCTTCTTTGTCTTTGTTTATTGTGTCCTCTAACTCGCTTATTCGATCCTCAGCATCATTCATCCTGCTTTTAATTCCTTCCATTGTGGTCTTTAGTTCTGATACTGTATTTGTCATTTCTGTCTGATTCTTTTTTATTATTTCAATTTTATTTTTTATACTTGTTATCTTTTTTTTAGGTGTTCATAGTGACTATCCATTGTTGCTCTAATTTCTTTGAACATCCTAACTATCATTATTCTAAATTCTGCATCTGGTAATTTGGTTATATCTGGTTCATTCCGGTCCTTCTCTGGGGATTTCTCTTGATTCATTTGGTTTGCATTCCTCTGCCTGCCCATTTTTTCTGTGTATAAGCAAGTTGTGGCCACTGGAGTCCTGTAGGTGTTGCCTTTGTGTTCTCTAGGTGTGGTCTGTCTGTAGGCACACCACCTCCTCTGCATCTGCCTAGGGTGGTTGTATATGTGCATTGCCAGCGCCGGCCCACTGCGGCTGTTGCTGTGATTTCCGCCTCTCCTCCGTGGGAGGGGCTGTCACTCAAGCCACAAGCTCTGGTCCTCTCCTCTGTCCCCATTCTCCAGAGCTCCTAGTGTGTGGTTGTGAGAGAGGTTTTCTGTGCTGTCCCTTTAAAAAGAGTCTTGGGTCTGAGAAAACTGTCTCTCACAAACAGTATCCTTACTTGTTTCACAGCTCAATACTGTTCAAACACCTCTTCTAGGCTCTGGGGCTGCCGCATGGGGCTTTTTCCTGGGATCCAGGTCCCTCCCTCTCTGCCAAACTCTCCTCCAGCCATGCGGGTCTCTCCGGGCTGTCATTTGCTCTGGGGAGCTGGGCAGCCCTCTTCGCGTTTTTGGTATTTCTGCCAGTCTCAGTGTGGCTTCTTCTGTGTTCCTTGGTTGAAGAGTCCACTTATTTTAGTTCAAAGTTGGTTTATCCAAATGTTGGTTCTTAAAATTGAGTTATAATCCACTTTGGTTCTGGGAGTTGGAAGTTGGTACGGTCGCCTACTCCCTTACAATCTTGCTCCTCCCGGATTGATTTTTGAAAGATTATATTTTTCAAGTAATTTGTCCATTTCACCTAGGTTATCTAATATTTTGACATACAGTTCTTCATAGTATTTTCTTACAATATTTTGTATTTCTGTTGTGTCAGTTGTTATTTCTCCACTCTCATTTTTAATTTTATCTTTTGATTCCTCTCTCTTTTTTTCTTGGTGAGTCTGGTTAAAGGTTTATTGATCTTGTTTACCCTTTCAAAGAACCAGCTCTTGGTTTCATTGATCCTCTGTATTGTTTCTATAGCCTCTATGTCATTTATTTCCACGCTGATCCTTATTATTTTCTTTCTTCTTCTAAATCTGGGCTTAACTTGCTGTTCTTTTTCTAGTTCTTTTAGATGCAGGGTTACACTGTTTATTTGAGCTATTTTTAGCCTCTTAAGGTATGCTTATAGTGCTGTGAACTTTTCTCTTAGAACTGCTTTTGCTGTGTCCCATAAATTTTAATTTGTTGTATGCTCGTTATTATTTGTTTCTAGGAATTTTTAAAATTCTCTTTTGATCTCATTGTTAACCCATTTGTTATTTAATTACATGCTATTTAGTTTCAATGTGTTTGAGTATTTTTCAGTTTTTCTGTTGTGATTGATTTCTAGTTTTATGCCATTGTGATCAGAGAAAGTGCTTGATATGATTTCAATCTTCTTAAATTTGTTGAGGCTGCTTTTGTGCCCTAACATGTGGTCTATCCTAGAAAATATATTATGAGCACTTGGAAAGAATGTATATTCTGCTGCTTCAGGGTGAACTATCTGAAAATATCTATTAAATTCAGTGGATCTAATGTGTCATTTAATGCCACTGTTTCTTTGTTAATTTTCTTTCATGAGTATCTATTTAGTGATATTAGTGGGGTATTGAAATCCCCTACTATTATAGTATTGCTGTTGATCTCACCCTTTAAATTCATCAAAGTGCTTTATAGATATAGGTCCTCCTATATTAGGTGCATAGATATTTATAATGGTTATATCTTCCTGTTGGATTGCTCCCTTTATCATTATGTAGTGACCTTCCTTATCTCTCACTATAGCCTTTGTTTTAAAGTCCATTTTGTCTGATATAAGTATTGCTACCCCAGGTTTTCTTTCATTTGCATTTGCATGAAATATTTTTTTCCATTTTTTTACCTTCAGTCTATGTGCATCTTTTGTTTTGAGATGTGTCTGTTGTAGAGAGCATTTGTGTGGATCCTGTTTTCTTATCCATGCAGCTACCCTACGTCTTTTGATTGGATCATTTAATCCATTCACATTTTAGGTTATTTTTTATATGTAGTTGTTTATAGGCATTTTATTCCTTAAAGCATTATTCTTCTTTTACTATATTGTTTTCCCTTTTTTGTTTCTGTTTACAACAGGCCCCTTAACATTTCTTGCAGTATTGGTTTGGTTGTAATAAATGCCTTGAGTGGATTTTTTTTTTTTTTTTTTTGTCTGGGAAGCTTTTTATTTCTCTTTCAATTTTAAATGATAGCCTTGCTGGATAAAGAATTCTTGGTTGTAGCCTCTTGTTCTGCATTGCTTTGAATATTTCTTGCTATCCCTTCTGGCCTCAAGTGTTTCTGTTGAGAAGTTGGATGTCATCCTTATGAGGCTCCTTGTAGGTGATAGCCATTTTTCCTCTAGCAGCTTTTAGTATTTTCTCCTTATTTCTTAGCTTTGGTATTTTAGTTATGATGTTTCTTGGTGTAGATTTCTTTTTGTTTCTCTTTAATAAAGTTCTCTGTGCTTCTTTAACTTGTGTGACTCTTTCCTGCATCAATTTAGGGAAGTTTTCAGCTATGATTTCATTGAACAAGGTCTTTATCCCTTGTTCTTTCTCTTCTTCAGGAACCCCTATGATGCGAATGTTGCTTCTCTTTATGTTGTCACAGAGTTCTTTTAGATTTTCCTCAGATTTTCTTAGCCTCTATTTTTTTCTGCTGCTCCACTTCTGTGTTTTTGTTTATCTTGTCTTCTAAATCACTGATTTGATCCTCTGCTTCATTCAGCCTGCTTTTAATTGCTTCTAATGGAGTCTTCATTTCTAATATTGTATTTGTCATCTCTGACTTGTTCTTTGTTATTTCAATGTCCTTTTGAAGCTTGTTATCTATTTATGTGCTCATGTGTCCATCCATTGTTCTTCTAGGATCTTTCAGCATTCTAATACTCATTATTTTAAACTCTGCATCCTGTAGTTTGCTTATTCTATCTCACTCATTTCATTTCTTGGGGGTTTCTCTTGTTGATTCATTTGAATTGCTTCTCTGTCTTCCCATTTTGTCTGTGTATACCCTCCTCATTTGGGTGTGTTGTTTATAAAGCTGTCTAAGTCTAGGGTTGGTGTTGTCTTTTCATTTTTGAATGAATAAGGCTTCTGTTATAATAGCTAAGTGTGTTGTCAGGGTGCAGAGCAAATATGAACACACAAAATTTCATGATCTAGTATTTTCTAGCAAGCTTTCCATTAGAAAGTGCCTGGGTCCTATAGAGAAGAGAATGTAAACAGGATCTTATATTTCATTGGTACACTAGAAGCACAAAGTTTAACTGTTATGTTCTTTCTAAGGTTACTATATTGTCTTATTTTCATTCCAGAGTACCTAAATACAATCTATAGGGATATTTTTGCTGCCACACATGAAGACCCTGTTGTATTTCTCTTGGTACTTACTTGTTAAAATTTATAGGTTTCACTATGATAAATTATGATACTAATAATTATAATTAAAGTAATAATGGCCAGCATTTATTAAGAACTCGACAGCACTATGAGAAACACTATGTGCATTATCTCATTTAACCCTCACAATAACTTGTGAAGCAAATCTTCATTTTACAGATTAGAAATTAAAGCCTTAGAGAGAGGAAGTAACTTGCCCAGGACAACATCCAAAAAGTGTCAGAGTTGGAGAATATTTATGCAAATAATAAACGTTGTGGTTTCTTGTATTTAATTTTCAGTAGTCCAACATAAATGGATATAGTACAATGTTTATTTTTCCTGTATATGTTATTCTTTCTCTGATCAATTCTGGGTCCACAAATCAGGTAAAGAACATTGACAATCATTTGTATCCTACTTACCTCATTGATACATGAAAATCTAGTTGACCTGGTGATATATTGATTAATTCAAGCATTTACAGTTGTTTCTTGTATGAGTCTTCTGATTTATTCACCCAGAAGACTCTGGTCAAATCTGTTTCCTGCACAGATCCTTTCTTAGCTAATGTATCTCTGATTTCCTTTAAAGCTACTTGACTCTAAGGGATAGACAGGCAAACATTTTTAATAGTTTTAGTTTTATGTTTATTATTAGACAAAATCTAGCTAGCATATTATATCTATCATTTCACAAATATTGTTTTGACAAAGCTGAATTTGTCAATTAAAATACTAAATAAATAACAGTAGAGTGGATAATATGTTATGTAATTTGTCAGGCTAAGGAGATGTTGGGGAATATACTATAATACATTATTAAGTTTTATTATAATGTCTAATTACACTGGGAAGCAAAATTTTTGTTGCATTCACAAAAACACATGTTCTTACCTAATTCAAGTGTGCTGATCTCATATTTGACATTAGTTTTTCAATATAAGCTACAGTTTTTTTGCAATTCAAGATTTTAGGTTTTCATCATATTGTAAAATTTTCAACATTTAGTTTAACATAATGAAGTAGAATGTCTTTGGCATCATCTTTGTGAAAATATAATAATTTGTATAATGCAGTAAATACACTAATACACTAAAAGATATGATTGAATTAGAATTTGTCTACAATTTCAAAATAGAACATATTGAAATACTTATTTTATTCATAAAGTTTGTGCAAAACTTGTTTAAATTCAATTCAGGCAAAATTTTGCATTTGTAGCTCTTGCATTTGTGTACTTGTTGAGTAAAATCTTGTTTGATGTTCCAGCAGTAGTCTGCTCATCACTAACAGCTCCAAGATTTTCCTGTTCAGGAAGTGAATCTTAATGCTCATTTTGTATCCAATGTTGTGTAAAGCCAACAGCATTTTTTGAACCAGAAGTTCATAGTATTCTGCTTTTTGTTGCCAAGGAAGTTCTTTGTAACTGCCACAAAAGACTGCCATGCTGCTTTCTCCTTCTTATTCATCTTCCTGGAAAATCCTTTATCACATATGAGGGTTTGAATTTGAGGTCCATTGAATATACCTGCTTTTATCTTCTCAAAAGACAAGGCAGGAAAAACAGAAATAATATGTTGAAAGCATTCACTTTCTCTATTCAAAGCCTGAACAAACTGCTTCATTAAGCCAAGTTTGATGTGAAGTGGGGAAACAATGATCCTGTCTTGATTAACTACACGTTCATTGACAATATTTTGCATCCCTACTTTCAGAACTTAATGTTTCGGCCACTCCTTCTGCATCCAGTGTTTCTCCCAAGCTCAGCTGTCCCACAAACACAGAAAGCAAGGATACTTCTTGAAACCTCTCTGTTGTCCTAGCAGGAAATTTACCGTTTTAAGATCCACACAAATGATCCAGTTATGCTCCTCATACTTAAGTAAGTCAAGGACAATTTTTATCATTATAATCTTCTCATAGATTAATTGAATAACCAATTGGGACTGCTGCATAAACATTACCGCTGTGAAGGAGAACACATTTCAGACTCTGGTTAGAGTTGTCAAGAAATAGCTGCCATTCTGTTGGACCGTAAGTGGTAACACCTAGCTAGCTGAGAAGACTACTGATATCATGACAGTAAACAAAGTGTTTGTCTTTGGAAAAAAGAGTCCAGAAAAGTTTGTTTACACTTCCTGAAATGGGTACTTTAGCTGACCCGTGAAGTACATTTTTTTCTTAAAGCCTGGAGGCTAATAAGTCAGCTGCTTTCTTTGATAGGTCCAAATCTCTTACTAAGTCATTCAATTTGGGTTAACTAAACTGCTGAGGGGTTAATGACTGCTTGGCATCAGAAGAAGACCCTTCAGATTCTACAACCATTTCCTCATGCATCTTATCAAAATATACTTGATCACCATGTTCACTTTCTTAGTCCTTAGAAGAAATAAAACCATTGAAAACTGGAACCTGGAGTGTCTCCGAGTGTGGGATAGGTCGTATTGCTGAAGGAATATTAGGATATGTGATCATATGCCATTTTTTCTTGCCAATGCCCTTTGTATGGATCAGACAGAAATAACAGTCACTGTTGTGGTCCTTAGGTTCACGCCAAACCATGGGAATACCAGAAGACATTCCTTTGCATTTTCCTTTTGTCCGGTCATGAAGCATTTCCTCACAATTATGACACACAATATGAGGAGCCCAATTCTTGTCTTGATCGCCAAGGGGAACTTAAAAATAGGCAATATATGCATGTGTCACAAATGATGAAATATTGCACCTTTGATGTTGAAATGTGTAACAGCCACATATATAACAGAAGGTGTCTGGACTATTCTTACATTTATGCCTACTCGAAGAAGCCATGATTCAATCTTAAAACAAAATAAAAGGGTGTTTTTATCAGATAATAATTTTTACATTTAAAAACAACTAAAATTATGAAAAGTGATATTTGTAAAACATTAATTGCCTTGTGATTATGTTCAATCCAAGAGTCATTGCCCTTTAAGTCCAATTTACAAACCAATGCATGCCATTAACTGTAACAAAAAGAAATTAAAATTGCATAAAAACTAGAGCATGTACCGAAAAGAAGATTTCAGATTTGGAATTATCGATGCAGAGATATATAGAAACCGTTCTAAAATCTCATGCAACAGAAAATAAAAAGAAATTGTTCCCCAGTGTTATTAAGTATTATTTTATAGACAAGAGCATTATCATTATTAACAGTTACTGAATACTTATCACACGCCCACTCTTATATTAAACATGTAGATAAATCATCTTATTTTTTTAACAACTCTGTGAGTTAGGTACCATTATAAGCTTATTATATAGAACTAAGAATTAAAGAGCTTAAGAAATCTGCTCAGGCATACACAATTAGTAAACAATAGAACCAGGATTAAAATTTCAGTCCATCTAATGCCATAATTCATTTTATCACTAAATATATGTCCCCCTTCATATATAAATTTTCTTCAACAATAGAAATCGTTGGCAGATATTGTGTAGTCTGAAATTATTGCTGGAGTATCTTGACTTTTCAATAATGGTTTAAAATATACAACTTCTCAGAAGAAGGGATGGATTTTTAAAAAGAAAAATATTTTTCTATTTTAGAAGCACATAACTATCAGAAACTGGAATAACATTTTGGCCTTTCCGGTAACAGGCAGAGTATGTGTAAGTGCTAAGATGATTCTTTGTGTCTTCAGTTATTCTTTAGAGACTGCCGATTGGGCCAAAAAAGACCTTCCAATACCTTCTTTGTTCCAACATATACAGGTACACACACAACTCACACTCACTGCACTCATGCATTCACACACACACACACACACACACACACACACACACACACTCATACAGCTTTTTTCTCAGCTGTCAAGCCAAGTTCTACTTCAAGAACCTAATCTGGGTACTACTGACTTGGGGGCATCATTAATTTTGGGGGCAATAGCTGGTTTTGTGGAATACATCTACTCTGCCAACTTTTCCATTTCATTGCTTGAACTAAGACTATTAATTCTCTCTACACTAAACAAAAAGTTCAGAATATCAAGCTGTGAAAATCTGTGTTGGTTTAAAAAAAGAAAATGAAACCAAACTCCTAAAACGAAATTGACTTCATTTCAATTTTCTTAATTTTTTATAGAGAAAAAATTTCCTTTATATTTTATTGATGAACTCTGGAGATTGATTTGGATTTTTGGTACATGGCTTTCTTAATTATTAAAGTAAGTTCATTATGGTGATTATGGGAAGAAAATGCCATGCTATTTTCCCCAAGTCATTGCCTTATTCAATTTTAATCTGAAACTGGAATGCTGAGTTTCTCTTGGGCAGGTAGTTAACAGCCTAAACCCTCCAAACCTAGGTATACCTGTTAGTCAGGGTTCCCCAGGAGTGGCAATGGCCTAATTCCAGTCCACAAAGCAGCAGCCTTGAGACTCAAAAAGAGCTGACATTTCAATTCAACCCTGAAGGCAGAAAATAATATGTCCCAACTAAAAGGCAGTTAGACAGGAGTTCCCTCTTATTCATGGGATGGTTAGCCTTTTTGTTCCATACAGGTTTGCAACTGATTAGATGACCCCACTCATTTTAGCAAGAGTCTCTTGCTTTACTCATAGGCTACCAATTCAAATGTCAATCTAATCCAAAACATCCTCACTGACATCCCAGAATAATATCTGATCAAATATTTTCACCCTGTGGCCTCATTAAGTTGACATATAAAATTAACCATTGCAGTATACTCTCAATATTGTGGTGAAACAACTTTAGACTCCATATCTCCTAAATCTTAACCTCTAAGTTTGCAACATTTCCCTAAGACTTAACAACTTCTCAGGTTCTTTTAGGCACTTCCAAATGCTAGGCCCTTAATAAGGAATCAATAAATATTGCTAAAATTTTAAGTGTCAAGGACAATAAAATCTTGAGGGAGTCAGAGGATAACAATGAACTCCATCAATTTACCCTCTATTTTCAGTAAACTCACTATAGGTGTTAAGAAATTAGACAGGGCTGGTCAGTTAGCTCAGTGGTAGAGTGTCAGCTGGTGTTGGAAGTCCTGGGTTTGATTCCCGGCCAGGGCACACAGGAGAAGCGACCATCTGCTTTTCCACACTTTCTTTTCCTCCTTCTCTCTTTCTCTCTCTTTCTTCCCCACCCACAGCACAGCTTGAATGGTTCAAGCAAGTTGGCCCTGGGTGCTGAGGATGTCTCCATAGCCTCGCCCCAGGTGTTAAAATGGCTCAGTTGCCAAGCAATGGAGTAGCTGCCCAAGATAAGCAAGGCATTGCCCAGTAGGGGGCTTGACTGGAGGCTCATGCAGAAGTTTGTCTCTCTGCCTCCCTGCAGAAAGAAAGAAAGAAAGAAAGAAAGAAAGAAAGAAAGAAAGAAAGAAAGAAAGAAAGAAAGAAAGAAAGAAAGAAAGAAAGAAAGAAAGAAGTTCCTTGAAGACAGGACAAAATGAAACCAGTCAAGTGTATAACACAGTGTAGATAAGAAATAAATGTTTATTGTATTGAGGATATTAAAGAGTATTGTAAAAGGTACCTTGGTTCCAACATATCAGATTTTTTAATGTTTCCATTATTATTAAAATGAAATGGTAAAAAAAAAAAGCATGGTCATTAGGAGTTATTATTGTAAATGAATAGTACTAAAATAATAATTCCAAAGACAGTTGCTTTTGTGGTAGGCAGTTATACAGCCATAAGCAGAGCAAGTGTGATGGGTCAGTTATTGAAGGTCATCAGCCCTGGACACCTAGCAATAGGGAGCACTGATAGACCAAATATTAGAGATAAGTATCCTTAATCTGGACCTCACCACTAAGGCAACTTTTCCTTCCCTTAAACTGTCTATGGTCCTTCGGGTCAGGTTCTCCCTCTGACCTTTTCTCCCCTGGCATGTAGCTGGTTGTGCAGTAGACCCACACACACTTGGAGAAGGACAAGGAGGCTTACGAAAGGCCCCAACTGACTTCCACAAGGATGAAGGCCATGGGAGGGGTCCTATAGGTCAGCCTGAAGAAGAAAGCAGTTAATACTCCTCTCCAGCCCCTGTGTTAAAAGGAGCCATAACCCCACACCCCAGGGCATTTCTTTTGAGCTGCTTGCTCAAAACTTTTCTTTGGAGTATACTTTTACTTTGCTTAGTGATTAAACCTTCCCTCATGAGTTTTAGTCTTGGATCTGAGTTCTTTTTCTAGCCAGAACTCAAGAATCAAGGTCTGCTTTCACCATTAACACTTTCAGAATGACCTCCAGTAGTACTCTGTTCCGAAAAAAGATGGTCAAAATAGTTCCACACATTCTAGAAAATGAATTAGCATCTATGGTTTTGAAGATAAATTACAGCAATGATTGGCACTTTCTTTTCCATTGCTAAAAAATGTTGATGCCTTCTGGTGTTTGTGGCAGGGGAAAAACAAGGCCCTTTGCCTTTCCCCTTGTCGGATACACACTCCATCATTCAGGATTGTTTGAAGTAACTTGCTATATTTTTGGCCCTCTTTCCATGAGCATGGAATCTCTCTTTAGAACCTGGCAATACTTTCTGTTGAACAGCCACATTGCAATACATTAACTTGTGATGGCCAGTTGTACATGCATGTCATTGTCCTGAGGGATCCAAGTCACATTGGGAAGGTGATGCCCCACCCCGCTCCACCTTGACTTGACCATCTGCCAGAAACTGGGGATTCTCTATTTCCTAAACATCCTACTGGACTTAAGGCACCAAGCATCAAAACTATCTTTTAAGAATAATGAGTGAACTCTACATATTCTGTGCAGCAAATGAAAATAACCTGGCATCTCATATGCTAACAACCTCTTGCTACCCCAGGGTCTAAAAGTCCTCACGGGAAACTAAATTCCACTATCTGTCATACTGCCCTCTGCTGGCTTGGCCTGTATTTGCTCAGATAGAAAATGAAAAACTCTAAGATGTTAGGAAGAAAAATTTTAGAGCCCTCCTCTGGATTTTGACTATTGATTACAGCTTTTACAATGTAATCCCTAAGTATATACAAAAAGATGTCATTTATTCAATATTTATGGAGCATTTACTCTTTGTTAGGCAATAAAGGCCCTGGGAATATAATAATAATTAAATCATGTTCTAAAGAAGTTTTCACACTAGCAGGAGGAAGAGTCTGGTAAGCTAGTAACTATAGAAAAGGTTAGAAAGGAAGATTTGAATAATAAAAATGTTGGTGGTCTTTCTGATTGTGACTGACCCCACTTGTTTTGTTGGTATGAGAAAAAGACCATACCCACAAATATTTGCTATCATAGAAGTGGGACAACGGATTTCCCTTAGGTGCGGGGCTATATCATTGTTTGGAGGATTAATGCTTAAGGATGCCCATCCAACAATTTAGGCATGCAGGTGTCATATGGTGAATGGTTAGGTCTAATGTTTTAGTCCATAGTTACAGAGATATGCTATATCATTAAGATGTGTCCAGAACAGCAACACAACAACTTCTGATACAATTGTATTCTGTGCCTTCTGACCAATATTCCTTGCTTGAACTAACCACATTAACAATATAACTTGGTTGGTTAAAGCTTCAAAATAAATTAATCATTTGCAATAACATCAGAAGCAAGACTATAATTTAACCCAAAGGTCTTTGAAGTAAATCTAGGACTACAGGTGCTGTGAGGTCAGAGTAAAGTTGAAATTTAGAAAGGAAGCTAAGGTCTGAGACGGTGACTGAGATCTCTCTGAGAGAGAAGAAGCCTTTATCTTGAACTATACAGTGTGTCCGTAAAGTCATGGTGCACTTTTGACCGGTTACACAGTCAAAAGTGTACCATGACTTTACGGACACACTGTACTTTGCAGGTTTGAAGCTGCAAGATTAGAATCCCAGGGGGTTACTATTTCTTCCTGGTTATTTGACTTTTCTGAAGTTAGAATAATTGCCATTCAGTGGGATCTTAGGCCAAGAGCCTTGGTTCACTGAGTCAAAGACATTTCAGTTTTCCACTCAACTGTATTTGTTATATGATAATAGAATTCAGTTAAAGAAAACTTCAATGGAAAAACTATAAACTATGCTCTGGCCAGTTGGCTAAGTGGTAGAGCATTGGCCTGGTGTGTGGATTACCCGGGTTTGATTCTCAGTCAGGGCACACAGGAGAAGTGACCATCTTCTTTTCCACCCCTCCTCGGACTGAACCCATACCATGGCATATCAGGATGATGCTCTAACCTTCTGAGCTATCTGTCCAGGCCATATTTTCTACACCATAAAAAGTAGAGCTATTTTTAGACCATTTGTGATCCAGAAAATAGAGGATTTTATAATGACTGACCTTCCCACCAGTATGTTCCACCCATGGAAGTGGTGATATTTAGTAACTAATTTAGTATATTTAAGGATACCCATAAATCTACAACTCAATCTATTGTTGAAATTTTATAATGGAGTATAGTTTGGGTGCTGAAAAAAAAATCTCAGAATCTTTAATAACAAATGAAGTTAAATTACTCTTAATTTATTTAAATTGAAAAATGTCCTTCTAAAAATAAACTGAGATCATGGGGCCAGTAAAGAACGTATCTGAGGATTCTGCTATCAGAAATAGCCAGCATAGCACAGGACATGTGATCCTTTTTAGGACATGTAGTGAAGACTCAAGTGCAGGTACTCTGACATTCTGATAAAGTGAAAATGACTCAACATTTATCTGGATTAGGAATTTAACAAGGGGAAGCGAGGAAGCCAGAAATGATCTCCAGGATAGGAATGAAGACTAGCTTTCTTTTCCGAGTGCTTTTCAAATCTGTGGATTTCTGTCTCTCATAAAATAAATAAATATTCTCCAACACTTGGAATTATTTATATTACTGTGTCTCCTTTGTAATCTACTCATGTTTTAATATCTCTTTTATTACACTCAGGTTTGTTCTTAAGTAGAATCATTTCCTTTCTCTATCACTGTGAATTTTAAAATTAAATTTTAGATCTTCTAACTTTTTTAGTTAAAAAATGTATTGAGACTCCTTCATCTTTTTCATCCAGTGCAATACTAGAAACATAGCAACTCACTGAGGCTCAGTGTAAAGCAGGAACCAAGGCAGTTGATCTGTTCAGATTTAGATCCCAGCTTGGCCACTTGCTCAGATCTCTGATCTTGGCCATTACTTAAATGTTCAAGTTGTTATGAGCATTACATGAAATAATTTATATAAAAACTTAGTTCAGTAACTGGCCCTTAATAAATGTTAGTTGTTATTATTATTATTGTTTCCTCTTCCCTACAAATGATCTGGCACACTCAGGAGTTAGCTTAGGTGTAAGAAGGTATTGGGCAATTAGGCAAAAGTGTGGCATGTTCTTTCAAAGACCTTATTACTTAGACACTTGAACTCATTTGATCATAAAAGGAAGGGAGTGTATGTGAGACAGAGAGTGGAGGAAAAGGGGAAAGAATGGTAGAGAGAGAGTATGTGGGAAATAATCTGGAAACTTCTCTTAGTTTTTAGGTTACAGCTTCTTGACATTCTTTAGTTTGTACATTATCTCTATCTTTTGTCTGGCTTCTTTTCTTCTGACCACCTCTCTTCAATCAGTCCTTGAATTTCTTATTTCCTTCTCCCCTCTGTCCCTGGATGATGACTTCTTTCACACCCTCTATTCAACACTCACATATCTAATGATCACACCAACATCTCTATCTTCAGTTCTCCTGAGCTTTAGATTTGTATTCTAAATCTAGTTAGGTGTCTTGCTTGAATGTCCCTTAGTCTTTTATAAATTAATATTTAAAATCTAGACACATTATTTTAACTATTGCTAACTTATTCCTCCTGAGTTCCTTTCATTGGCCAGTAGGGTCATCACTTACCCCAAACCTCTAGCTTAATAACCTCAGATACATACTGGGCCTGAACTTCTAAGTCAATGCACCTATTAATCCACTTCTGAATAAACTCTCATTTCTTAGTAGAAACATTTAGGGGTGTTATATTGAAAACTAATACAGATTGACTCCAAAAACTATTGCCTGCAATGTTGTTCTTTACTAAAGTTTTCTGGTGAAGAAAAAAAAACCCTTTACACAACTCAAAGAAATATTTTCTTTCTAAACTTCCAGTCTTCATGGCAGCTGCCCAAAGTCTTCCCAGCACCTTTCTCTTTTGGGCTCCATCCCTACCATCACCCCAGCCTTATTCATCCTTCTGGATCTTTCTCCCTCAGTATCTTCCTCATCTTATCTCATGCAGTAAATTTTGCCCTCTATACTTCTTTAATTCAGAAATTATAGTTATTACTAGTCAATGCAATGGAGTCCAGTATTTAAGCAGAAGAATGAACAGACAAACAAAAATGGTTATAGGAAGAATGGTTACTGAGAATGAATGAGTAAATAAAAACAGAAGAGTTAAATCCTTAAGCTTCATTTTTTGGGGGTCCCTCTTACACCTATAGACTTTATAACTTCAAACTGTTGTACTCTGCATGCTACACTCTATTTTGAATGTTCTGCTTTTTCCCTCGGCTTCTGATCCAGGTTTTCAGCTTTACCTATTCACCTTTTGAGGTTTAGCTCTGAGATCCCTCTTGTTTTTTTCCTAAACCTCTCATCAAATTCCCACCCCAAATACAGTAAATGGCTCCTTTTCATGCATTCTCTAAGTACTTTGAGCACACTAATTGTTTCTGTACATTCTTTTCCATTTAAATGTAAGCTCCTCAAAGATAGAAATCCTAATTTAGTAAATGATGATTGCACTTTTACTATGTGCCTGGCTGTAATCAAAGTACTTAAAAGTCATCAGTGAATGAAACATGAAAATATCTGTCCTTCAAGGAGCTTGCATTCCGGTCAAGGAAACCAGACAATAAAAAATAGCATTATGAATAAGTTTATGTGAGATCACAGATTATATGAGATCATAAGAATCACAAAAAGTGGAGGAATGTAGAGGATTTAGAGTACTCAGGGTGAAGATTACAACTTTAGATTAGTTAGACAAGGTAGGTTCACTGAGAAGATGAGAATCAATCAAAGCTTGAAAGAGGTAGAGGGGTTAGCCTTGGATATACCTAGGGGAGATCATCTAGAAATATGAGACAGTCACATCATGGTAAAGGCCTCAAGGTGGGAACTACCTGGTGTTTTGGAAAAAGAGCAAGCATGCTGGTGTAGCTGGGGAAGAATTAGTGCAGAAACAAAAGCCAGAGAGAAGATTAGAAATGTTCTGGGAACCATATTATTGAATTCCTTTAAGCCTAAAATGTTTTGACTTTTACTCAACATGACATTACAAGCCACTTCAGGGTATTAAGCACAGACTGACATGATCTGATTTACACTTTAGAGCAGTGGTTCTTAACCTTTTTTGGGTTACCGAACCCACCAGTTTCATATACACATTCACCGAACCCTTCTTTAGTGATAAATAAAATATGATTTTTTTTTCCAAATTCAAGACATAGATATATGTTTTTTTACTGGTGCACAAAATGAGCCGTGCATGAACATCACCTTGCTCAAAGAACAAAACCAACAAAGTGCATGAACTCACAACAAATTACGGTATTACTTTATTCTGGCCTCCGTGGCAGAGGCTTCTCCAAACCCCTGAGACCGACTCATCAAACCCCTAGGGTTCGATAGAACCCAGGTTAAGAACCACTGCTTTAGAGGGATTACTCAGGCTGCTGTGGAAGAACTGACTGTAAGGGTACAAAGACGAGAAACAACAAAACCTATTAGGAAGTGACTATAGTAACTGCAATGAGATAGTGGTGGCTAGGGCCAGGGGAATAAGATTTCAGATGGTAAAGATGGTCAGATTCTGGATATCTGTTAAGGATAGAGAAACCAGGAATTTGAGAAGGATGACTGTTAAAATTTTGGTCTGAGCAACTGGAAGGTCAGGCTTTCCATGAAAGTCTTCTATATAAGAAAGACTTTGAATGAAGTAACTCTGAGAGTATCAGTATCTGTTTTGGACATGGTGAGTTAGAAATGCGTCTTCAACATTCAAGTAGTTCTATCAACTAGACATTTGGGTATTTGAACCAGTTAGGGAGAGAAGTCTAAATTGGAGGTAACAATTTGGGCATCGTTGGTATGTAGATGGTTAAGCCAAGTGACTGGATGACAGGGCCACAGGAGTGAGAGTAGAGAAGAGGGCCTGACATCTTCCACCATAAACTGGTTAGGCCATCAGGCTAAGTCAGCAAAGGAGACTGAGAAGCCACCAGCAAGGTGTGAAGAAACCCACAAGAGTGTTCTGGAAGTCACATGAGGTGATCATGTCAGGAACTGATCAGAAGATGAGGAGTGAGACACAGAGCAAGTTCTGTAGAGCGGTGGGAGAAGAAGCAACAATGGAGGGTGATAACAGACCCTTTGTGGGAATCTGCTCCAGGGAGCACAGACATTGGTTGGAAGCTAGCAGAAGTGTGTTGAAAGGAACATGTTCGTTTGTTTGCTTTCTTGTTTGTTTTAAAATCAATGTATGCTTGTTCCAATGGGAATGAAGGAGAAATGGAGATAGGTGAACTAGAAAAGAAATAGGAAAATTCCTGGACCAACATCTTTGAGAAAGTGAGAAGATCTAGGCTCTAACACATAAATACTATCTCCATTATTCCATCTATAATGACATTTAAAAGATTTCTCTTTGTGTTCCTGAATGAGCACAATGCTTTCTTCATGCTTGGTGTTCAGTGAGGGTGCATATAAATGTCCACTCATTTATTTATGTAGAAAAAAATACTCTCATATTTTTCTTCTCCCCACTCTTTTATCTATAACATATTATAGATACGTTCACCCAACATTTTCCTTAGGAGAGTAGGGAGGTAGTAGTGGAGAGGAGAATGAGAGAGCTAGAGTGATAGCATGAGCGAGGGGAAAGGAGAGAAGGGGAGAATGAGAGGAAAGGAGAGGGAGAGAGAGAGGACAGACCTGTAAAACTTTATGAAACTTTTACATTTGATTTAATTTAATTTAATTTATTCTGATAAATGAAAGCTAAGCGAGGAGAGAAATGTTGACTTTCCTGTCCCAACACATAGGCAGCTAGGCCATTTTCAGGATAACCTAGTTGTAAATCAGCCGAAGTCCTCTGTTCCGTGGCTTCACTGCGCACAGGGGTGGTTTTCGGGCCACTTTTCCTCCCCCTCCTGATGCTGCAGGGTTTCCTCTTTGTTCTGACATTCTGTCTGTCCGCCCACACTCCTAGGGACTCATTCCCTCTGTGCTACAAACTTTTTATTTTCCTTATAAAACTTTCATGTAATTTGTGTTGCTAAATTAGTTCTCTTTCCGTTCCATGTCTAGATAGCCTGTTCTAAATATGGGTGAGAACTGACTTACTATTGAACTGCATTGTGAACCTCTCTTCCTAATATATCCTAATTATCTTCTAAACCACCTTCAGGATAATTTTGTCATAATTGGTATGTCTCACTGGATAGTGATGTTCTGAGTTTTGATCTGTTTGGGACCAGGAGTGAGTCGCACACACGGAAAAATCTGTCTGCTCTGGGAAAAGCTGTCACGGGTCAGCATGGATTCCACAGAAGAGCTGGTTGGGGCTATTTTAAGATTCCCCTAATTCAGGGATTCTGAGACCAGCATTTGGCTCAGAAAACAAGCTGGTGTCAAACTTCTATGGATCTGAACTTTCTCTTACATATTTGAAAGTTATAGAACCTTGCTATATTCTTATCTAATTTCTACAATGAGGCTTGCATGTCCCATAATTCATTCTCTCAACTTTCTCTCTGAATCTGAGGTTCCCTGTGCATTAACTTGGACTAGGCTATGTGCGTTTTAGAGTGGCAATCAGAGCCCCTGATAAAGAAGAAAGTAGGGTGTTGTGTCCCAGGGACCCTCCTGTGTCTGAACTAGACACCTTATATAGGACAATACTTATATAAGCTGCTCAGGGATTTATAAAGTGCCTAGTACAGTGGTTGGCAAACTCATTAGTTAACAGAGCCAAATATCAACAGTACAATGATTGAAATTTCTTTTGAGAGACAAATTTTTTAAACTTAAACTATATAGGTAGGTACATTGTTATTAACTTAATTAGGGTACTCCTAAACTGGCCTTTGCTAAAAACGTCCTCAATCTGATTGAGGTACGTTCGCTGAGGTCGACCCCTTCCAACTCTCCCACCCACACTCGTCTTGTATACTTGTTTCATCTACCTCCTTTCGTTCACCCTCTCTATACGTCCAAACCATCTCAACATACCTTTCTCACTCCTCGACACTACATCTTCTTCACTCCACAACGCTCCCTAAAATTAACTTAATAAAGTTTACTTAAAGTTTTAAGTCTTAGTTAAACTATAGGAATGTTGAATAAAACTTGATATCGTACTTAATAACAATATTATTTATTGATAAAATTAAATTGTAAGGTATCCATAAAATTAAATCCTGATGATGACTGATAAACACTAATGTGAACAAATGGGCCTTGCATCTCCTTGGAAAGTTTGGGTAAGTCAGGTTTATATGTTGTTGTTTTTAATTTTAGGCACGATTCCAGGTTCTCATCAATAAGACGACTTCTCAATTTACTCTTGATAAGGTTTATGCTTGAAAATGATTGTTCGCATGAATATGTAGACTCGAATAAGGAAAGAACAGCAAACGTTAGTTTTTTCAGCTGATTATATGAGTCAGGAATACTACTCCAGGTGTTAAAAATCAACATATCTTCCTTCTCCAGGTCTTTCAAAGCAGACCACTTGTGCTGTGAACTAAGTTCACATTTGTTTTACTCCAATATTTCTATATCTGCACAAAGACATTCAAATTATGAGCTTCACAATTCTTTGTTTTTTAAATCCAGCAATTGCATTTCAAAGTTGCCAATGTCAATATTAAAGGGAGAAAAATTTAATTCTGTTACACTAGCATTAAGAGGTTTTTTTAACAAAGGCTAACATCCATTTGCTTTTCTGTTTCCTGAAACCTGTTGAGAAAAGCTTTCCTCATATTTAAAAGTGTTGTTTTGAAATAGCAAATGTCAATATCAGAATTATTTTCTTGGCGATGTTTCAACAGGCTTGGAAAGTGTATCAAAGTTTCTCTTTCAAAATCTTGAGCAAAAAGAGATAATTTGTTTTCGAATGAAATAACTTCTTCTAACATCAAAAAAATTTGTTTCCTTTCCCCCGTAGTTTATGATTAAGCTGATTTAGATGAGACATAACATCTACCATGAAATAAAATTTTTTGATCCACTGATTGTTAGTTCTGGATAGTAAACACCCTTCTCGAGGAGAAATGCTTTAATTTCTGTTAATAAGGAAGCGAAATGTTTCCTTTTGATAACCAACGTACTTTGTTATGCAGCAGAAGATCTGCGTACTCACTCTCCATTTCAACTAAAAATTCTTTAAATTGGTGATGATTAAGAGCTTTAGCTATTATGGAGTTGATAATCTTAATCATCAATTCCATAACTTTGCAAATTTCTTCTGGAAATGTCTGCTCAGAAAGTACTTCTTGATAAATGATACAATGGTAAGTATCTTGTGATTAATTTTTTCTTTCAAAGTAGCAACAAACCCCTTTCTTACACTGGTCATATTTGTCGCCCGGTCTGTTGAAATTGAGACAATTTTATTGAGTGGAATATGTTTTTCCATGCACTCAATTACATCATTTGCTATATTCTCTCCACATGACCGTTGAGTGGCAATAATCCTGAAAGTTCTTCTTTAGGACCTGTAGATGAAATAAATGGTACAACAAGTAAAACTTGTGCTGTATCATTTATATCACAAGACTTGTCAACTGCTATTTTTAAAGCTGAAACCAATTTAAGATCTTTGACTTGCTGATTGGTTATATTCAAAGACATTTTGACTGTTCTTTTACTGTTTTAGCAGACAATGGTAACTCTTTAATTTTTTTTAGAATATCTGCTTTGTTCTTAAAATCCCAAAATATCTCTTTGGATGCATTTATAAAACAACTTTTTATGTATTCACCGTCTGCATATGGTTTTCCTCTCTTAGCAATCTTTTGAACAGAGGTCCCCAAACTACGGCCCGCAGGCCAAATTGCGGCCACCTGAGGCCATTTATCCGGCCCCCACCGCACATCCGGAAGGGGCACCTCTTTCATTGGTGGTCAGTGTACGGAGTACTGTATGTGGCGGTCCTCCAACGGTCTGAGAGACAGTGAACTGGCCCCTGTGTAAAAAGTTTGGGGACCCCTGCTCTTGACTAACCACAAAACTTGCAATATTAACATTGTTGGAAGATTGCATCCAATAATGAAATACAGAACTTGATTTTCCTTGACTCTTCTGAAGTTCCTCAACTGCTTTCTTCCTTGCATCACCAACAGGATACTTAGTACTAAATGACACGGGTTTAGTTGTAAAGTGTCTCTTCAGATTTGATTTCTTGTTATGCGCCAGTATTTCCTGACAAATAAGACAGGTCAGAAGGCCATTTAAGTTTTGAATAAATGCAAAAGTCTTGGTCCATTCAACTTTAAATTCACAGTTTTCATCTTCCATTTTTCTTTGCTTCTCCTTTGTAGCCATGTCAGACAGGGCACCTACAAAAATGTTTCATTTTATAATAATAAAGCCACCAACACAAAATAATTACAATTCTTAAATTGATGACAAAAATACCTGTAGGGTTTGCAGCTGGTTGGAAAAATACAGGTAACTTTATGCTTTGAGTAGGTACTTTTGTCACCCGCGTGCGATTTGCAGACGTGACTAGCACTAACCATTGCACAATGAGACTGCTGACTGGCTCACTCAACTCACGCATGAATCGCGCGCCTTTCCCACACTGCATATCCCACAGCCCGGCTGCGCCCTATCTCCCGTCACCTGTGCGCCCCTACGTGGTATTTTGTGGAAGAGCCACACTCAAGGGGCCAAAGAGCCACATGTGACTCGTGAGCTGTGGTTTGCCTACCATTGGTCTAGTACAAGCTGGGACAATCCCTATACTACTCTTGTATTTTAACCAGGAATATTGACATAATTAGACAGTTTATAATGTCAGAGAATCTGAAGTCATAATGGAAGGTATAGTGGCCAGGGAAGACTTTATGGTCATGACTGCTGAGCTCATGACGAAACAGGAATTGTGAATATTGAAAAAACACTGGTTTGTAGAAAGCAGACTATTAACCCACTTAAGAAAAACATTGCTGCCTTAGAAATAAAAGGATTAACTGGCCACCAAGGGCAAACACAGGTATATAGGTTCTGAAAACTACATAATTCTAAGGGTCTTATATAGGGAAAAGAATATAAAATTGCAAATATAAAATCTCTAGAGACTCTCCCAAATTCTTGGTAAAGATCCAAATCAGTCATAGGTCTCAAAGCTTAATTAAGCTTTATTAACTTCACAGAAAACCCACTGCTGCTAATCCCTGAACAGGCTTGATTTCTAATGGTGTTTAAATATTTTCTTTTTCAGGTTGGTAAGAATCCTCAGACGGAACACCATTTAACTTGTGTGAGGTGTTTTTTAGCAACAAAAGACTGCTTCAAACATGCAATGTGCACATCAACTACATTGACAGGAGGTCAGTAAATCAGTAGATATATTTATTTTCTCATCACCTTTGCAACAGGAAAAACATTGAATTCACTAATGAGAAAATCTAGGTTTCTAGGTCTTCTCTTTCATTAGCAAGTATGTAAAGTCTCCACTATTGTAATGCTCTGTCTTCTATGTTCTTGAAGTTACATTCTGATGTTGTAAGTAGCTTCTTTTACCTTCTTTAGTCTCTTAGAATCTAAGTCTGACATAGTATTTATTAGAAAGGGACATGGAGGAGAAAAGGTAACAGTATGAATGAATTTTCTCTAAATTGCATGCCCATATAAAACTCAGTTTAATCACTCCAAATTTTAATTTTAATGTAGTCAAATTTATTAATCTTTCCTTTATGATCAATGTATGGCGATCTTCTTTAAATAAATCTTTGAGTTCTCTAAAGTTACAAAGATATTCTCCGGTTTTCTTCTAAAAGCTTTATTGTTTAACCTTTCATATTTAAATCTGTAGTTCATCTAAATTTGATTTCATGTTATGGCATGAGGTAGAAATCAAGAATAAATATTTTCCATATTTATCTTTCATGTATATCCAATTGACACAAACTACCTATTTAAAAGAGAAATACTTTTCTCCCATGTATGTAGTGAACAATCAAATTATTGGAAAAATGTGTCTGTTTCTGGACTCTTAATTTTTTTCACTATTTTATTATCTATATGTGAGCCAATACTAAAATTAAAAACTTCCATTTAGCAAATGACAATTCAGAGCATAAAAGGGCAGGCCACAGACTGAGAGAAGATATTTGTAAAATATATATCACGCAAATCACTAGTACATACATAGACTAGTGATTATAAAGAACTTCCACAAATAAATGATAAAACAACAATACCATACAATACAATAGAAACATAAACAAAGAGACTTGAATTTACATTTTTTAAGAGGACATTCAAATGGCCAATACCTACAAAAAGATGTTCATCTTCATTAGTTATCAGTGAAGTGTAAATTAAAACCATAAAGCACTAACACTACCAGTGGGAAATAATTCTCCATTGGTCTTTCATGTTTCGAAACCATAAAGGACTAACACTACCAGTGGGAAATAATTCTCCATCGGTCTTTCATGTTTCTGGATGTGTTGCAGCAGAGGTAATGCTTTGTTTTGAGAGCCTATTTTTGTTCCAGACTACATTTTCAAACATTTGTGTATGGTGTGCAGCCTCAGAAGATAGAGGTAGTGTCTCCCTCTGGAGCAAAACAAGATTGCTTACTGCTTACTATAAAAGTTACAGTTTGTCTAAGCACAGAACTCCATTCCTGTAGTACAACTCACTCTTGAAATAGAATGTGATCAATTAAGACAAAAAAATAATTGACCCTCTAAAATATTTGTCATTATATTATTGTCTCCCCAAATTAATATTTATTAAGTTAAGGCATGGACACATGGATATGTGAGGTGGCTATGTGGGGGATTTGTTTTTGTGTTTTCTATTTGAATGGTCTGAAGGATGGGCTAGTTCATTCATTTATTCATTCATAAACCTGTATATATGTGTGACTGTTACATGGTAGACATAATGCTAGACACGAATAAGCAGATAGGAGGGGTGGTGAGAGTACAGATTCCAAAGCTAGCAAGCATAAGGCTAAGGATAGCAGAGGGCTGGCTTCACTGGAACCAGCATAGATGGACAGCAACACAGACCCTCGCAGAGAGAACTTCATAGAAAGTCTTCTCTGGAGACTTGATACAAGCAGTGTTTTGTAATTTTGTTCAATGAATTTGTTGGCAGTGCTCAGATGTGAATTGAGAGAGAGAGAGAGAGAGAGAGGCTTTCCAGACCACCACACTGCAGAGGTTTCCAGAAAAATGAGAAATCCAGATTGATATTGTTTACTGGGATAATGACAGTAAGGGAAAAAATAGAACTGCTTTGAAAGATATTTGCAAAGGAATAATTAATGTAATTTCCTATTTGATTAGATGGAGAAACAAAGGAGAAGAAAGATGTGTGTTCCAGCTGAGGCAGTTAGGAGAATAGTATTTCTCTCATGGAAAAAGAATTCAAGAGGTTTGGTAATAAGATCTTATTTAAAATATACTGAGGGTTTTGTTTTTCATTTTTTATTTTGTTTTGATTGCACTAATGTCAGAGTTGAATTTTTTCACCAGCAAGAAGCTATTTTATGTTCCTAACCTTAAGTACCTGTGATAATATTATAATTAAAACGAATGCTATCTATTTGCAATTCTTCGGCGGCTGGCTTAGTACTATAGCTGTGGGCTGGAGGGAAATGTCAGAGAGTATCAGCTCTTTACTCTTTGTGAATTTTTTATTTCTCTTTCTATTCTTGAAGTGTGTGTGTGTGAGGGGGGGGGGTGTTTGGGCAGCCATGTTTATCACTGGGTGCAAAGGAAGAGGCAATACCCTTATCCTGCAAACAAGGGGCAAATTGACATCATAGTCATGGTATTAAGAACTCAGCATTTGAAGGGTTCATGGCTACCAGTTTATGCTTTCAGAAAAGACACTGAAGGAAATAATTATAACAGAATTATTCATATGAGCTTTTTGACTGTGAATTTCTTTCACTCCTACTGCGTCTTTACTATCATCACATATAAGTGAAAGTTAACCAAACCATGGAGAATATGACTTATTGTCTCTCTGCCAATTGGAGAGGAAAGAAGAAGAATGGCTAATATTTATGAGCTGGACATCATCTGTTAAACTCCCTTTGCTTGTTAGTACATTTAATCCCCACAACTTCAGGAATAAGAATTATTATTCTTATTTATGGATAAGAAGCCTGCAATTCAGAAAAGTCACAGGATTTCTCCAAGGCTCCACAGAGGAGGGTGGTACTTGTGGGTGTCCAATCCCAGGCCCATGTGATACCATAGCCAATACCCTGAAGCATTAAGCCATTTTGAAAAGTATAATTTTACTCAGATAAGAGGACCTGGGTGACCTGAGCTGTTTAGAGCCTGACTTCATAATGAAGTTTGTTAAATGATGGCCTTGATCCAACGAGATTTCAGCAGATCATCCTCTCTTTTTTCCTTCTTCCTTTCCTCCCTTTCTTCTCCTTCCCGCCTTCCTTCCTCACTAGCTGCTCTCCTTCCTTTTAAAACATCCTCTTCATTTCATAGGTTAAAATTTATGTACACTGCTGGATGGCAGCAAAATTTCACCATCTTGAATCTCTATTTATCCATTTCATAATTAGATGATTCTAAGACAAAATATCTAATATCAATAGTAGGAATTATTAGATTTCAATAAATATACAAATATACATGTGCACATCTGTATATACATATATAATCAATATTTGGCACTGATTATCTGATTAGCCTTAAGATTTTTTATCTTGCTAAGCTTCTCTTCCTTCCTTCCTTCCTTCCTTCCTTCCTTCCTTCCTTCCTTCCTTCCTTCCTTCCTTCCTTCCTTCCTTCCTTCCTTCCTTTTCTTTCTGTAAGAGGAAGGAAGATAGACAGACTCCCACATGTGTCCCTACCGGGATCTACCTAGCAAACCCTGACTGAGGCTGATGCTCAAATCAACTGAACTATCCTCAGAGCACAGAGCCAATGCTCAAACCAATTGAGCCACCGGCTCTTAGATGGGAAGAGAGAGAGAAGGGGGAGAGGGAGGAGAAGAGAAGCAGATAGTCGCTTTGTGTGCTCTAACTGGGAATTGAACCAAGTAGGTTTGCACACTGGGCTGACACTCTATCCACTGAGCCAACTAGCCAGGGTCTTTCCCCTTTTCAAATAGAGATAATGATGAAATCCACCTCCTAGTATTGTTGTGAGGATTAAATTAAATAGTGTGTGAAGCTCTTGCATAGTGCCTGGTGCATAGTAAGTGCATCATAATACTTGTAAAAATTTCAAATTGTGTAGATATCTCATTGAAATATCATGTTTCACTTGTTTAGGGTTTAACTTGCATACTTACTTTTGTAAACTATGATCACTTAGTAATTTAAGTCTGTACTTACTTTCCCATGGTTGGAGAAGCTATGACTACAGTAACCCTTCCTCAAATTATTATCTGGTATTAATGTATGTGATCAACAGCACAATTCTGTTCTAAAGGAGGCTGTGCTTAAACAGCTTCACTTCCATTACAAACCTGTTTGAGATATTTTATGATGAAAGAAAGGTATTTTGTGTATTATTAAGGCAATATGTCATTTTGTGTCTGTTTTTTATCTATGGTTTATGTAACAACACTATGTCATTCCTCTAGAAGTCCTCAATGTGCAGGATAAAAGCCATCTGCCAAAATATTGTTAGGTTTCACTAATTTGTAAAGTTCTTTGGAACACTTAGATTTAGTGTACCATATTGGTAAAAAATACTATTATTAGTACTCTAATTATAAAACCTTTTAGTGTCTCTTCAAGTATAATTGAGACAGTTTCCTTAAATAAGTGATCCAAAAAATAAGCAATTCTGGCCTCAGTGTTTCCTAGTAGGAGAACATAAAATACTTCAAATGTGCTGAAGAGTTCACTCATTATAAATAGTAGGAGAAGATTAGGCTCAAGAAAAGGAGTTTTATATTCCCAAATCCATTAGCACATATTGTTTATTTGGAACACAGTATAAAGATAGTAAATAATCTGGAATCTTTTTGAGAAACTTCATATTTCCTTAGAAGAGGACATCTCCAAATGAGGCAAAATTTAAAAAAATGATAAAAATAGAAGTAACTGTGAAACAGTATTTCACTTGCTTTCGATTCTCTTTATAAAAATCATAAAGTTTTAGAGCTGAGAAGAATCTTGAAAATTTTTCTTGAACTTCCTTTTTTGACAATGAAGGAAATTAAGGTTAAGGAGCTAGTGTTTAAGGTTAGGTCACTAGCATTTAAATATAAAATGTGTTCTTGAGTCTTTTGAACCATGGTATTAATACCATGATCTTAAAAACACTAAGTTACCTTGAGAAACTCTTACCATGTTTTGTGACTTTGACATGTCACTTTTATTTTTTTTGTATTTTTCTAAAGTGAGAAGCAGGGAGGCAGAGAGACAGACTCCTGCATGCACCCGATTGATATCCACCTAGCAAGCTCACTAGAGGGCGATGCTCTGCCTATCTGGGGTGGTGCTCTGTTGGAACTGGAGCCATTCTAGCACCAGAGGTGGAGGCCATGGAGCATCCTCAGCGCCTGGGCCAACTTTGCTCCAGTGGAGCCTTCACTGCAGGAGGGGAAGAGAGAGATAGAGGGGAAGGAGAGGGGGAAGGGTGGAGAAGCAAATGGGCACTTCTCCTGTGTGCCCTGGCCGGGAATCAAACCCGAAACTTCCACACACTGGGCCGACACTCTACGGCTGAGCCAACTGGCCAGGGCCAACATGTCACTTTTAAACTACTAGTACCTAGAAATGACTACTAACTGGAAACAGTTTTCTGCATGTTTAGGAAAAGGCAGAAAACAGTGGGAAGTGGGAGAATCAATTCAATGCATTTATTTAAAATAACAAAAGCTATGATAATTAGCTAGGATCACTATAGGTAATTCTATTTGTTTTGTTATGTAAGTATTTGTGAATATTCACAGTGGCACTACAGTGTGTCCGTAAAGTCATGGTGCACTTTTGACTTTACGGACATACTGTATTACAAGAGCCAAAAGGTGGAAACAACCCAAATATCCATATTGATTCTCCATAATGTGGGTTTATTTCTGGGTTCTCTGTTCTGTTCTATTGATCAATATGCCTGTTCTTATGCCGATACCAGGTTGTTTTGAGTACAATGGCCTTGTATTATAACTTGATATCAGGAAGTGTGATACCACCCACTTTATTCTTTTTCAGGATTGCTGAGGCTATTTGTGTTCTTTTTAGGTTCCATATAAATTTTAGGAACATTTGCTCTATATCTTTGAAGTATGTCATTGGTATTTTAATAAGAATTGCATTGTATTTATAAATTGCTTTGGGTAATATAGACATTTTAATGATGTTTATTCTTTCTATCCATGAACACGGTATATGCTTCCACTTGTTTGTATCTTTCATGACCTTTTTTTATCAATGTTTTATAATTTTCCGAGTACAAGTCTTTAATCTCCTTGGTTAAATTTACTCCTAGGTACTTTTTGTTGTTGTTGCAATAGTGAAGGGGATTGTTTTCTTAATTACTTTTTCAGACAGTTTATTGTTGGTATATAAAAATGCCTCTGATTTCTGACTATTAATTTTATATCCTGCCACCTTGCTGAATTTATTTATCAGGTCTAGTAGTTTTTGGACTGAGACTTTAGGGTTTTCCATGTACAGTATCATATTATCAGCAAATAATGATAGTTTTACTTCTTCTTTTCCAATTTGTATGCCTTCTATTTCTACTTCTTATCTGATTGCTGTGGCTAGGACTTCCAGAACTATGTTAAATAAGAGTGGTGAAAAGGGACCCCCCTAACTTGGCCTTGTTCCTGATATCAAGGAGATTGTTTTTAGATTATTTTCCATTGATTATGATGTTGGTTGTGGGTTTGTCATAGATGGCCTTTATCATGTTGAGATATGTTCCCTGTATTTCCATTTTGCTGAAAGTTTTTATTGTAAATGGGTGCTGGATTTTATCAAATGCTTCTTTTGCATCTATTGATATTATCATGTGGTTTTTCTTCTTTCTTTTGTTTATGTGATGAATCAAACTGATTGATTTGTGAATATTGCACCAACCTTGCATCCCCAGAATAAATTTCACTTGATCATAATGTATGATTTTATTCATGTATTGCTGGATCCAGTTTGATAATATTTTGTTGAGAATTTTAGCATCTAAATTCATCAGAGATATTGGCCTATAGTTTTCTTTCTTTGTATTGTCTTGCATCATTTTAGAATCAGAATTATGCTAGCTTTATAAAAGGAGATTGAAAGTATCCCTTCCTCTTGAAAATTTTGAAATAGCTTGAGAAGGATAGGAGTTAATTCTTCTTTGAATATTTGGTAGAATTCACCTGTGAAGACATCTGGCCCAGGGTTTTTGTTTGTTGGGAGTTTTTTGATTACTGTTTGGATCTCATTTGTTGTAATTGGTCTGTTTAGGTTTTCTGATTCATCCAGATTGATTTTTGAAAGATTATATGTTTTAAGGAATTTGTCCATTTCACCTAGGTTGTCTAATTTTTTGGCATATAGTTCTTTATATTATTTTCTTACAATCCTTTGTATTTCTGTGGTGTCAGTTGTTACTTTTCCACTTTCATTTCTAATTATATTTATTTGATTACTCTCTCTTTTTATCTTGGTGAGTCTGGTTAAAGGTTCTTCAATCTTGTTTCCCTTTTCAAAGAATCAGCTCTTGGTTTCATTGATCCTCTGTATTGTGTTTTAGCCTCTATGTCATTTATTTCTGCTCTGATCTTTATTATTTCCTTCCTTCTACTTCCTTTGGGCTTTACTTGCTGTTCCTTTTCTAGTTCTTACTTGCTGTTCCTTTTCTAGTTCTTTTGGATGCAGGGTTACATTGTTTATTTGAGCTTTTTCTAGCTTCTTAAGGTATGCCTGTAATGCTATGAACTCCACTCTCAGGACTGCTTTTGCTGTGCCCCATAATTTTTGAGTTGTTGTATTCGTTTTCATTTGTTTCAGGAAAATTTTTTATTTCTCCCTTGATCTCATTTTAGTTTTGGTATTTTAATTATGATGTGTCTTAGTTTAGGTCTCTTTGGGTTCCATTTTAATGGGATTCTCTGTGCTTCTTGAATTGTGTGACTTTCTTGCATCAACTTAAGAAAGTTTTCAGCTATGATTTCTTCAATCAGGTTCTCTCTCCCTTGTTTTTTTCTCTTCTCCTTCAGAAACCCCTATTATGCAGATGTTGTTTCTCTTCATGTTGTCACAGAGCTCTCTTAGAGTTTCCTCAGACTTTTTGATTCTCTTTTCTTTTTACTGTTTTGCTTCTGAGCTTTCACTTATCTTGTCCTCTAAATCATGGATTGGATCCTCTGCTTCATCCATCCTGCTTTTAATTCCTTCTAGTGTAGTCTTCATTTCTGATACTGTGTTTGTCATTTCTGTCTGATCCTTTTTTATGATTTCAATGTCTTTTTTGATGCCAGCTATCTCTTTGTTTAGGTGCTCATTTTTTTACTTATTGTTGCTCTAACATTCTTGAGCATCCTAACAATCATTATTCTAAACTCTGCATCCGGTATCTTGTTTATTTCCATTTCATTCAGTTATTTTACTGGGGATTTCTCCTGTTGATTTATTTGAATTGCACTTTGCTCTCTCCCCATTTTTTTCTCTGTATAGACTAGATACCACTCTATGGTTGTTAAGTTCTGAGCTGATGCTCTCCATATCTGGTCGCTGGGTATACCAGCGCTGGACTTCCCTGGCTGAAACCTGGTACAAACAAGTGGGAGGGTCACTGCTTTTACTGGCCCTTAGCAACCTTATTGTAGCTACTGGTGATCCAGAATTTGTGGCTGCCTCTGCTGGGCTCTGATGCCATTGTAACTATCAGCTGCACTCATAGACTGGCTTTTATCTACTCTTGTCCAGTGTTTGTGGCCTCTCTATTTCTGATGTGAGGTCTTTCCACCAGCCCCCCTCTGCCGCTGCCTCCTCAGGTACTTGGGCACTAGTATGGGTTCACAGGCTCTAGCTCGGGTTGCTCTGTGGGTGCAGAGGACTCCTTGCCTTGCTGGGCTCCACCCTCCCCCATGAACACGTAAGCTGCCTCTCTGGGCCCTGCCCCTGTGGGCATGTGGAACACCTCTTCAGTTTCTACCCTTTTCCTTCGCAGAAGGAGCCACTGGGCTCTACCCTTTGCAGGTGCACAGGCTGCCTCTTTGTGCTCCACCTCCCACAGGCACAAGGCAAGCCTCTCAGGGCCCCACCCCTTGCTATCTCCATGTGGGCCGCCTGGCTCCCCTACCAGGCTTCACCTCCTCTAAGTGCGCTGGATGCCCCAACCCACTAAGGTCTGCCTCACACTGGCACAGGGGACGCTTTGCCCTGCAGGATTTCACTCTCATGGGCATGCAGGAGGCCTCTCTGGGCTCTGCCCCCTGCCACTGCTGAGCAAACTGCCTCATTAGGTTCCGCCCCAGCCACCACACAGGCCAAGCGCTGCAGCCACCACTGCAGCTGGGTCCTCCCGCCCTTCAGAGGGTTCTCAGCAGGTTGGGAGAGCCATGTAGCCCAGATCTCGGCACTCAAATCCTGTGTCCCTGATGTGCCCTTGCTTCTAAGTGTCTCTTTGCACTGACTGGAGCAAGAGAACCTCTGTTGGATGGGATAACCGCTTCCTTTTGCTGGCTTGGTTCTCCCAGTAAGAATGGGCACTTTAGGTTTGGGGAGTGACCCAGCACAGGGGCCAGGGTGACTATCCCTCACAGTCTTTACCTGTGCCCCTGAGACTGCCCTCTCCTCTCTCAACTCCAGTTCTCTTGGCGCTCCCCAATCCCAGAGCCCTGGGTAAGTAGCTGTGAATGAGGTTTTCTGCATTATCACTTTAAGATGGAGCCTGGGTCTGAGAGTTCTGTCTCCCTCTTGCAAACAGTAACCCAACTCTTCTTTCAGCTAACTACTGTCTGTACACCTCCTCTAGTCTCTGGGGCTCCAGGCTGGGGTTGCAGTCCTAGGGCTGAGGGTCCACAACTCTTCCAGAAACCCACCCCATTGTGAGAGACCATCTGGGCCACCGCTCACTCCTGGGAGCAAGGAAACCTTTTCCGTGTCTCCACCTTTCCTACCAGCTCAGTGTGGTTCCTTCGGTGATACTTGGTGATAGATTCCTTTTAGTTTAGTCCAAAGTTTGTTTTTCAAGATGATTGTTCCTAAGTTAAGTTGTAATCCACTTTGGTTCTGGGAGGTGAGAGTTGTAATATCTGCCTTCTCCATTGCCATTTTCTCTCTCCCAAGCCCAAGCCTTTATGGTCAATTAATATTTGACAAAGGAGATAAGAGCATACAAGGAGTAAAGACTATCTCTTTAATAAATGGTGTTGGGAAAACTGGACTGGTACATGCAAAAACAATGAAACTAAATCACCAATTTACACCATTCGTAATGGATAAAAGACTTAAATGTAAGTTATGAAACCATAAAAATCTTAGAAGAGAACATAAGCAGTAGACTCTCAGACATTTCTTTTAGGAAAAAGAAATAAAGGACAAAATAAATAAATGGGACTATATTGAACTGTTGCGAAGATAAAATATATTATGCTCACTTTGTTAAAGATGGCGCTGCACACGTGCAAGTTTTAAGAATAAGCTTTTCCCTACACCTTTGACTGATTGGATGACGTAGGGTGGTGCACTCTCATGAGGAATCCTCCCAGTATGTCTCAGATAAGTGACTTTGTGTCAGAGACTTCCTTGTTTGTAGATTGGATTAAAGGTTTTGAATCTACGCTATAAAGTGGGGCAGACCAGTAGCTTGCTCTCTCTCGGTTCCTGAGGTTAACATTAGAGGGGAGAGCAGATTAAGGCAACATGGAGGAGAGGAGAAGCAGCCAAGATGGCGGAGTGCTGAGGAAGAAGCCGGTTTGAGCAGAGTTTGTGCTGGAGAAGGAGGTGAATAAGTCTGGTAGGCTAGAAACCTTTGATTCTAGGCAACTCCGATAAGTCAGTACCTTTGTGAGCACTGAATGAGTGGGTTTTGAAACCCATTGTGTGTTTTTACTTGCCCACTGGGTGCAAGCTTGGATTAAAGCTGATGGCTCACCAGTTCTTGGCTTTGTTGTTTCATTACCGACTGTCCAAATCTAATGTGAACCTGCACTGGCCAGGCAGCTGTGATGGTGGCCCTGGCTACTGGCTTTATACAAACTAAAAAGCTTTTGCAGAGCAAATGAAACCATCAGCAGAATGAAAAGACAACCCACTCTGTGGGAAAACATACTCACTGATATGTCTGATATCGTGCTAATATCCAAAATTTATAAATAATTTGTTAAAATCAACACCAGGAAAGTAAACAATCTAATTAAAAATGGGCAAAGGACCTGAGTAGACACTTCTCCAAAGAGAACATTTAGATGGCCAACAAGCATATGAAAAAAATGCTCAAAGTCACTAATTATCAGAAAATGCAAATTAAAACTACAATGAGCTATTACCTCATACCTGCCAGAATGGCTTTCATTAACAAATTAACAAACAACAAGTGCTAAAGAGGTTGTGGAAAAGAGGGAACCCTCCTGTACTGCAAGTTGGAATGCAGACTCCCGCAGTTACTGTAGAAAACAGTATTGCATTTTCTCATAAAATTAAAAATAAAATTGCCTTTTGAACCACTATCCCACTTTTAGGAATATATCCTAAGAATCCTAAAACACTAATTCAATGAAGATGTGAACCCCCATGTTCATTGCAGCATTGTTTACAATAGCCAATATCTGGAAACAGCCCAAGTGTCCATCAGTGGATGAGTGGATTAAAATGCTGTGGTACATTCACTCAATGGAATATCAAGTGGTCATAAAAAAGAAGAATATATATCTTTTGCAACAGTATGAATGGACCTGGGGATTATTATGTTTAGTGAAACAAGCAAGGCAGGGAAAGACAAATACCATATGATCTCATTATTATGTGGAATCTGATGAACACAATAAATTGAGAAACAAAATAGAAACAGAAGCAGGGTCACAGGGAACAAATGGACAGCTGTCAGAAGGAAGAGAAAAGAGGGGACAGGATGAAAAGTGAAGAGATTAGCCAAAATCATATATACATAACACGTATATGCAAATAACAAGATAGCAATATCCAGAGGGTAAAGGGGGATGGAGGTAGAAGGAGGAGGACAAAAGGGATAATGGGGATGAAAAGAGACTTTGCATGAGACATGGGGGGGGGGCATGATTCAGGGTGTAGAGGGTGTTATATTGAGTGGAACACTTGAAACCATGTCAACACAATAAATTAAAAACAAAGATGGGGAAAAAAGGTTGTTTGGAACAATGAAGTGTGAGAGGCTAAATGCTCTGTATACAAATGGAATATTTCTATCTAAAGATAAGTTGGGGGCATATGAGAACAAAGGGAGTAAGTGGATATTTTGATTATTAGGTCTGCCCACCCCCTTACCTTCAAACTGTACTGAAATTCTTTACATTTCATTTTGTATTTTCTGCTCTTTTTGCCTAGAACATTTTTCCTGGTAAATTTCCTCCCATAGTATTTTGCACTTAAATTCACCATACTTTATCTGGTCTTGCCTGCTGTACTGTATGTGCTATAAGTACAGAAGTCATACTTCTATTTAATGCTATTATTTTATTGCCCTGGATTATAGCAGGTGAGTAAACATACATTTTGTGTGTGCACACAGACACACACACACACACAATGCTATAAATAAATAACATTTGTGCTATTCACATCTATTTGGGGTATCAACCCTACTTCTAGTTAATACATTACTGTAGTCATCACAGCGTAAGCAAAAGAAATCATGTAAATCAGTTTCCCCAACCAAAACCCAGTATTAACCTGTGCGGAAGAGCTCTTTGAAGTACTTCAAACAGGAAACAGGCAGTTGTGTGATTTAAGAATGAGTCTTTGAGTTGGGGTTTAAAAGGTATGTGCTTAAGTCCTGCCACTTTTCAGCTTTTCAGACTCTGCTAGCTGTTCTTCAAAACACATTATCTCTCTATTTCTTCCTAAGACACATTACTGGCTATATTTCTCAGCCTGTCTTGTTTTTTTTTTCTGTTTTTTGTTTGTTTGTTTGTTTGTTTGTTGTGTGTGTGTGTGTGTATGACAGAATTCTAGCCAATAAAATATAAGTGGAAGAGATGTATGCCACCTCCAACCTTTGCCAATACAGGTATTGATCAACTTATGACCTATGCAACTTACAACCATTAGACTTTATGACCACAATTGCTAGCCACAACTGCTCCGCGTCTGGAGCAGTTTTTGTATGCACCTGTATTTTGTAATTTTGTATGTTTTGCAAATATTAAACCAGTTGTACTGGTAATGCAGTGTTTTACTTAAACCTGACGAATGTAAAAATAAGAAACAAAATGATGTAGAGATGATACAAATAGCATAAAATGAACAAAGAAAATTATGATATATAACAATAATGAAAGAAAATTATGATAAAATATGACTTAAAGATTTTTATAACATCATTTCACAGTACTGTACATATAGCCTACTCAACTTACGACCAAATCGTGTTACGACCGGTCTGTTGGAACCAATTGTGGTCGTAAGTCAAGTACTAGCTGTAGAAGCTTGCAAACTTCACCATCTACTACCACATTTCCCCCATCATCTGACAAACTGAGATAAGAACAACAATGATGACATTGGGAGCCACATTTTAGAGATGATAGTCACTTGATACTTTGATTCTAAATGTCAGCATGAAGCAGAGTCCCTTTGGATAGTGAATGACCCTGGGATCAAAAGAATGCATTTCTTGTTTTCTATCCACTGAATATTTATTGTTCATTTGTTACAGAACTTAAACTTATCCTAACAGAGGGAAGAGTATTATCTACTCTCTAGATAAGATGATGTGTATATAGACTTAGCATAAGGTCTGGCACCTTGTGTGTAAACAAAAGTACCAGTTGTTATAATAGAATTTGGATGAGAAGCAAATAGCAAGTGAATGTGCTTTAAAAACTAAACATGTGCTCAGGATTTCAATTTAGCAATGGAGTAGGCAGACCTTTCAACTGCCACCTCCAGGACCAAATTGGATTACATCTTAATTTAAGAACAATCATCTTGAAAAACCAATTTAGGACTAAACAAAGAGGAGTCTATAACCAGAGGAGGATTAGGTCAGTTGAGGCCCCAGGTGCAGAAGAAAATATTGGGCTCCTTACATTAGAAAAAAAGTATAAAGTTGGAGTTTTGCAGGGCCTTTCAGAAGTCAGGACCCCAGGTGCACACCTGGTGCACCTACCATTAAATCTGCCTTTGTCTATAAGCAAGGATCACAGAAGAAGCCACAATAAGACTCCTAAGAAGGGCAGAGACATGGAAAAGGCGGTCCCGCTCCCAGGAGCAAGCAGCAGCTGAGGGACTCTCACTGTGGGGAAGGTTGCCCTGAGAGGTATGGGTCCTCAGCCCCAGGACAGGAGCCCCAACCTAGAGCCCCAGAACCTAGAAGAGGCACGCATACAGCATTTGGAGGTGAAAAAAGCCAGGTTTCTGTGTGAAAAAGAGACGAAGCTCTTGGAGACACAGGTTCCCTCTTAAAGGGCCAGCACAAAAATCTTGTTCACAGCCACTTATCCAGGACTGTGGTGGAGGGAGGGCTGAGAGGACTAGAGTTACATGAGGAAAGTGTAAAGTTGGGAGGCCTAAGGAGAGACACTGTGGGGAATAGCCACCAGAACCCATGCTGAGTCATTCCCCAATACTGCAGTCCCCATCTTTCTTGGGTGGAGGAGTCTCCTCTGAGTGGCATCAGCCTGGGAAAAAGCAACAGCTCTGCCCTCAGGAGTCACTCCTTCCCCAGTCATGGTGACTGGGTCTTACTGAGAAGCCAGAAAGCAGGGGGTGTGTCAGTGATGCAGTTTTCTGGTGTTGGGGCTGGAGCTTTCCCCAACATGCTCTGGAGTCTAAGACTGGTGCTTCTGCCTCACGGGAGACTCAGTAAAAACAGTCTGGAGTGCAGGCAGACCACAGCTCTGGGTCTCAGAGGTCACACCCACTAGACTCCTGGGGCAACACTCTATGGAGGTCTGTAAAAAGCCTGAACAGACTGACACCTGGGGCCGAAGGGCAGAGCCACACTGACCATACTTCCTATTCTCTGAATTGCTGCAAGTTCTAGATCAGTGGTTCTTCACCTTTTTTGAGATACCGAACCCACCAGTTTCATATGCGCATTCACAGAACCCTTTTTTAGTGATAAATAAAATATGGTTGTCTTTTCCAAATTTAGTTTTGCTGGTGCGAGACTAGAGTTGCTCAACTTGGCATTGCATATCAGGCAGATAGGACGCTGACTCCCATCCTGTTCCGTGATACATGTGAATTCATGTTGCACATATCCGTCCGGCCACTTTCTTTTTTTGCTCGACATTTTAGTATGGATTAATATATTAAGAAAGAAACCACACGATGTACAACTACAACAGCCGTTGACTACTGCGTGCACTAAATTCTCCACAGCACTGGTTGGCCAAGCAATGTAACGTGATCCTCTGCAGCAAGTGATGGCCAAGCGGGGCATGTCATCACAACTTTACACAAGTGTGTCTTTACCTCCGCGGGACAGGCTTCTCCAAACCCCTGAGACCGACTCATCGAACCCCTAGGGTTTGATAGAATCCAGGTTAAGAACCACTGTTCTAGATTCTAATAGAGGTTTTTTCAGTGGTGAAGTCCAACAAGCAGCCAGCAGACAGAGCCTGCAGGAGGTGGGACTCAGGGAAACTTGGCCTTTTAAGTGGAACTTCCCCCAGGTCCAGAGTGGGTAAAAGCCAGTCTAGCTGTGCAGCTTAGTATTTCCATGTGCACCTGGGCCAAGCAGAGGCAGCCCAAAACTGGATTGATTATAGCTCCAAGAGGGTTGCTGAGGATCAGTCTTGGGCAGTGTCGCCCACTGGCCTGCACCAGGTTACTACCAGGGAGGCCCACGGGTGGAACATCCAGTGGCCAGCTGTGGAGAGCATCAGTCCAGGACCTAACAACCCTTATAGTGGGATATCCTAAGGAAGGGCTCCTCACACCTGGCCCAGCTGAGGCAAGTTCCACTCTCTGTGATCAGCATCAGCACAGCGGCTCATGTGCATTGGATAGGGTGGAGATTCACAGTCAGCCTGATGAGCACTAAATATCCTGCCCTGCTGGGCTAGTTTTCACAGGGTGAAGGGAGAGAAGCTTGGAGCATGGACATTTAAAGTGTGGGTCCCTATGAGCCTATGGTTGGATCTGGTCAAGGTGCTCAGCCACTTTCTTGGGGCACAGTTAGCCCCAGGAAAGTACTCTCTCAGTCTTTCTCCCTGAGACCAGAGTCTCACCAGCAGAAAGAACTTCTACAGAGGGGACTGTCAGCCCCACTTCAATCTGAACCTGCTGCTCGTCTTGTTGGGAGAAATAAAATTTGAGTATCCAGCAGTGGCTGAGGGATTAGGTTTTGGAGAAGGGGCCACATTCCCTGTACTGAGCTCCTGACCAAGAGACCCCTGAAGGAGGGGGTCCTACTAATGTTGTATTCCCAACCTCAGCTACCCTAGCCCAACAAGCTTGCAACCAGTAGAGGGGTTAGTTGGGTGAGGCCAGTCTGAGCCCACACTACAGTCTTTCTACATATGACTCTGTAGAAAGACCAGGTAGCTGCAAGAGGAAGAGGATAAACTGAAAAGAAGAGACAAATCTTATAGAGCATGGGGTTTTTAAGGAACTGCTATCATCTCTAAGCTGGAGGAAGATGATCATTATACACAGGTTGGCCCCTGCCACACTACCCAGACACAGAAAATACAGACACAAACAGTGAAAAGAGTCATAGCTGCAGACTGGTAGCCCACAGCAGGTTATAAAAAATGGCTGACACCAACCAAAAGATATAGAACCAACACAACTGACAGTGGGTGGAAGACAGCCCCAACCCTAGACTCAGCTAGTTACACAAGCAGCATGCCCAAAAGAGGAGTCTAGCAGGCACCAGACACTGTGGAGAATAAATACACCCAACAGGACAGACATTGCACGGTGCGTAATATATATATTCAAGGTTAACCCTTAGAGCCAGCCAGCCTAAAAGAATAACCATACCCATAAAAGGACCAACTGCATTCAATACTCACAGACAACAGCAGGGAAAAGAGTATCCTTAAGAAGCATTCCGAGAGCAAGGAAATCAGGTGGCCTGGAGGTCAATACCATCAAACCCATCTTCCTCATAAAGACATCACAAAAAGTTCAAAATCAGACAGCACTACCTAATGCAGAGACAAAATAGGCAGACAGAGAAATACAACCCAAATTAATTAGCAAGAGAAATCCCTAGAAAAAGAACTGAATTAAATGGAAGTAACCAAACTACCAGATGCAGAGTTTAAAATAATGTTTTTTAGGATGCTCAAGGATCTTAGAACATCAATGGACAGACATAATGAACACGTAAATGAAGTTCCAAAAGGACATAAAATCAGAAAAAAGAACCAGTCAGAAATCATAAATACAATGTCAGAAATAAAGGCTACACTAGAAGTAATCAACAGCAGGCTGGATGAAGCAGAGGATTGAATCAGCAATTTAAAAGATGAGGTAAACATAAGCACTGAAGTAGAGCAGCAAAACTAAAAGAGACAAAAAAAGACTGAGAAAACTCTAAGAGAGCTCTGTGACAACATAAAGAAAAACATCTGCATCATAGGGGTTACTGAAAGAGAAGAAAACAAACAAAAGAGAGCCAGTTTGAAGAAATTATAGCTGAAAATTACCTTAAATTGAGTTAGGAAAAAGTCACACAAGTTCAAGAAGCAGAATCCCATTAAAAAGAAATCCAAGGAGGCCTAAACCAAAACACATCATAATTAAAATGCCAAAGTTAAGAGACAAAGAAAGAATACTAAAAGCCACAAGAGAAAAGCAGTTAATTAACTAGAGAGGAACCCCCATAAGAATGACATCTGACTTCTCAGCAGAAACACTTGAGACCAGAAGGGATTGGCAAAAAATATTTAAAGTGACGCAAAATAAGAACCTAAAACCAAGACTACATTATCCAGCAAAGCAATCATTTAAAATTAAAGAAGAAATAAAATACTTCTCAGAAGAAAACAACCTCAAGGAATTCATTACAACCAAATCATTATGGCAATACATGTTAAGGGACCTGCTATAAAAAAAGCAAAGGAAAAAAAAATTTGAGGAAAAAAAAGGAAAGTAGATTTAAATAGTAAAATGGCAATAAATAAGTGCATGTCAATAATAACCTTAAATTTAAATGGATTAAAAGCTCCAATCAAAAGACATAGTGTAGCTGCATGGATAAGAAAACAGGACCCATACATATGCTGTCTACAAGAGACCCACCTCAAAACAAAAGAGACACACAGACTGAAAGTGAAGGGATGGAAAAAAATATTTCATGCAAATGGAAATTAAAACAAAGCTGGGGTAGCAATACTTATATCTGACAAAATAGCCTTTAAAGCAAAGGCTATATATATTAAGGGATGAAGAAGGTCACTACATAATGATAAAGGGAGTAATTTAACAGGAAGATATAACCATTGTATATATTTATGCACCGAATATAGGAGCACCTAAAAATATAAAGCAGATTTTGATGGACATCAAGGGCGAGATCAACAGCAATACTATATTAGTAGGGGATTTTAATACTCCACTAACATCAGTGGATAGATCCTCCAGACAGAAAATTAACAAAGAAACAGTGGCCTTAAATGACACACTAGATCAGTGGTTCTTAACCTTTTTTGAGGTACCGAACCCACCAGTTTCATATGCGCATTCACCGAACCCTTTTTTAGTGATAAATAAAATATGATTTTTTATTCCAAATTCAATACATAGGTATATGTTTTTTTACTGGTGCACAAAATGAGCCGTGCATGAACATCACCTTGCTCAAAGAACAAAACCAACAAAGTGCATGAACTCACAACAAATTAGGGTATTACTTTATTCTGACCTCCACGGCAGAAGCTTCTCCAAACCCCTGAGACCAACTCATCGAACCCCTAGGGTTCGATAGAACCCAGGTTAAGAACCACTGCACTAGATCAACTGGATTTAATTGAAATCTTTAAAACCTTTCACCCCAACAAAGCAGAATATACATTCTTTTCAAGGCCCATGGTACATTCTCTAGGATAGACCACATGTTAGGACACAAAATGAGTCTCAAATAAAGTTAAGACTGAAATCATATCAAGCATCTTCTCAGTTTACAATGGCATGAAACTAGAAATCAACTACAATAGAAAAACTAAAAAACATTCAAACACTTGGAGGCTAAATAGCATGTTATTAAATAACAAATGAGTTAACATTGAGATCAAGGAAGAAATAAAAAACTTCCTTGAAACAAATGAAAAGGACCATACAACTCAAAATACATTAAAAAAAATCATACATCATGATCAAGTGGAATTTATTCCAGGGAGGCAAGGCTGGTACAATATATGCAAATGAATCAATGTGATTCAAAACATAAACAAAAGGAAGAATACAAATCACATAATAAAATCAATAAATGCAGAAAAAGCATTTGACAAAATCCAGCACCCATTTATAATCAAAACTCTCAGCAAAGTGGAAATACAGGGCACATACCTCAACATGATAATGGCCATCTATAACAATGTTGGCTGTGATGGGTTCACAGCCAACATCGTACTCATTGGACAAAAATTAAAAGCAATCCCCTTGAGATCAGGAACAAGGCAGGGGTGCCCCCTTTCACCACTCTTATTCAACATAGTTCTGGAAGTCCTAGCCATAGCAATCAGACAAGAAGAAGAAATATAAGGCATCCAAATTGAAAAAGAAGTAAAACTATCATTATTTGCTGATGACATGATACTGTACATAGAAAACCCTAAAATCTCAGTCCAAAAACTACTAGACCTGATAAATGAATTCGGCAAAGTGTCAGGATATAAAATTAATATTCAGAAATCAGTGGCAATTTTGTACACCAACAATAAACTGCCTGATAGAGAAATTAAGAAAAAATCCCCATTACTATTGCAACAACAACAAAAATAAAGTACTAGGAACAAATTTAACCAAGAGTGTAAAAGACTTATACTCAGAAAATTATGAGACATTGAAAAAAGAAATCAAGGAAGATACAAACAAGTAGAAGCATATACAGTGTTCATGGATAGGAAGTATAAACATCATTAAACTGTCTATATTACTTAAAGCAATCTATAAATTTAATGCAATTCTTATTAAAATATCAATGATGCACTTCAAAGATATAGAACAAATATTCCAAAAATTTATATGGAACCATAAAGAACACAAATAACCTCAGCAATTTTGAAAATAAAGAATAAAGTGGGAGGTATCACACTTCCTGATATCAAGTTATACTACAAGCCCATTGTAATCAAAACAGCATTGTACTGGCATAAAGTACAGGCATATAGATCAATGGAATAGAACAGAGAATCCAGAAATAAACCCACACCTTTATAGTCAATTGACATTTGACAAAAGAGGTAAGAGCATACAATGGAGTAAAGACAGTCTCTTTAAAAAACAGTGTTGGAAAAATTGGACAGGTACATGCAAAAAATGAAACTAGAACACCAACTTACACTATTCACAAAATAAACTCAAAAAGGATAAAAGACTTAAATATAAGTCATGAAACCATAGATATCTTAGAAGAAAACATAGGCAGTAAACTCTTTGATATCTCTTGTAGCAATCAATATTTTTGCCTATTTATCTCCATGGGCAAGTGCAATAAAGGATAAAATAAACAAATGGGACTATATCAAACTAAAAAGCTTTTGAACAGCAAAAGACACCATGAACAAAGTAAAAAGACAACCCACACAATGGGAGAACATATTCACCAACACGTCTGATAAGGGGTTCATAACCAAACTTTATAAAGAACTTCTAAAATTCAACACCAAGAAGGTAAACAATCAAATTTAAAAATGGGCAAAAGAACTGAATAGACACTGCTCCAAAGATGACATACAGATGACCAATAGACATTTGAAAAATTGTTCAATGTCAATAATCATGAGAGAAATGCAAATTAAAACCACAATGAGATACCACCTCACACCTGTCAGAATGGCACTCATTAACAAATAAACACACCATAAGTGCTGGTGAGGATGTGGAGAAAAGGGAACCCTCCTGCACTGCTGGTGGGAATGCAGACTGGTGCAATCACTGTGGAGAACAATATGGCGTTTCCTCAAAAAATTAAAAATGAATTGCCTTTTGATTCAGCTATTCCACTTTTAGGAATATATCCTAAGAATTCCAAATCACTGATTCAAAAGAAGATATGCACCGCCATGTTTATTGCAGCATTGTTTACAATAGCCAAGATCTGGAAACAGCCCAAGTGCCCGTCAGTGGACGAGTGGATTCAAAAGCAGTGGTACATATACACAATGGACTACTATGCGGCCGTGAAAAATAAGGCAATCTTACCTTTTCTAATGCATGGATAGACCTGGAGTTTATTATGTTAAGTGAAATAAGCCAGGCAGAGAAAGACAAATATCATATGACCTCACTCATTTGAGGAATCTAATGAACAATGTGAAGTGAGGAACGGAATAGAGGCAAAGGTGAGGTCACAGGGAGCAGAGGGACAGCTCTCAGAGGGAAGGAGGATGTGGAGATGAGATCAGAGAAGGTGAAGAGATTAGTGAAATTATATATACATAACACATAGATACCGATAACGGGACAGCAAATCTCAGAGGGAAGGGTGGAGAGAGTTAGGCGTAGGGGGGCAAAAGGGGTGTAATGGGGGACATGAGGGTGGGAGGGTGAGGTGTTATATTGAGTAGGACACATGTTAACACAAATTAAAAATAAAAATTAAAAAAACTTAACATGTGCTCAATTGTATATCTCAGAGCTCTGTCTCCTGGTTAGTTACAAAAACTCATGAAAAATTATTTCTATGAAGCTTTTTCTATGGAAGTGAAATTAAGCTTTTCCTGACCACATGCACATTTCACTTGTAACTTTTATTCTGGGCATGCACATACAACTCTCTTATACTGGATTTGCTTGCATTTTTATATGCTTTTAAATACCAATCGGTAATTTAGGCCATTCATTTTATAGGGTAAGTTTACAAAAAACAAATGTATAACTTAGTGGAATGCTCTCAAGTTAGGTCAGTGGCCAATACAGGTATATCTCTATGAAAATGCTATTAATAATGGCAGAGATCCAGAACTGCAGATGAAGTGAAAGATGATTTACTAAGTAACATGAAAGATCACAGGTGGTTCATAGCTGTTGTAAAGAGCTCTTACTCCAAGTTTTAAACACAGTCACAAATCCACAAGTAGAAGAGAAGAGCAAAGGAATTGTTATCACTGTTTCTTCCACATACAGGGAGCCAAAAAAAACCCAACTCTTAAACTTCTGGCTTCCTTGTCCAGTGTTTCTTACCAGCCCCTGTTCTTATTTCAAAGCGTTAGTAATGCCCAGAATATGTCTGTCCAATACAACTAATGAGCACACTAAAGCTCACAGACAGCTTGAACAAATTAGTCATCTGCTTTTGAATGTCTCCACTGATGATTGTACTTCCATTATTGTATTGCTGAAGAGCGTCTGCATTAACTTTTAATGTTGAAAAGAATTAGGCTTTACTTATCAAACTTTAGCTGTCATCTATGGTTTTTAAGAACTGCACAAGCCAGGGTATGCTAAAAACAAAAAGGCCATGATATAAGCGATCTATGATGAGTTTTTCAAGCCTTTTGCCCTCTATATTTCTTCTGACTTTGTTCCTTTTTTTTTTTTTTGGTAGAAGTACATGTTACTTTTTTTTTTTTTTTTTTTTTTTTTTTTTTACAGGGACAGAGAGAGAGAGAGGGGGATAGATAGGGACAGACAGGAACGGAGAGAGATGAGAAGCATCAATCATTAGTTTTCGTTGCCGTTGTGACACCATAGTTGTTCATTGATTGCTTTCTCACATGTGCCTTGATCGCAGGCCTTCAGCAGACCTAGCCACCCCTTGCTGGGGGCAGCGACCTTGGGTCCAAGCTGGCAAGCTTTTTGCTCAAGCCAGATGGGCCCGCGCTCAAGCTGGCGAGCTCGGGGTCTCGAACCTGGGTCTTCCACATCCGACGCTCTATCCACTGAGCCACCACCTGGTCAGGCTATGTTACTTTTTGTTTGAAACTTTTTCTAAGTCAAACTGTAGTCTGGATGGGTGCATGGTGTTGTGTTAGTCTAATACGTGCTACAACATAGGTTATAAAGAAAGAATTAATATAACGTTCTCATGGGAGTAAGGATTAGGTGTGTATGATGAAACTTGTAAAGCTGCATGCTAGATTTTAAGACACATGACAGATCATTCATTCATGCCACAAGTGTTTTTCAGCCTCCAACAAAATGTCAAATACCACACTCAATGCTGAGGATACTAAGATGAATAAGACACTATCCCCATCCCCAAAGGACTCTGTGTACTGGCAGAAATAAAGAGTTCAGTATCATAAATTATATGAAAATAAATATAATATAGATCACATTTGAACATTTAATTCAGATTTCACTTTCCCTTTGCTATTTATGTAAACATTATTAAATATGATTTTCAAAGTCATTTTGCTATTTTGTGCTGTCTTAAAGTCTGAATAAAGATAAAATTCTACTTCTCAAATGGTCATAGTTGAAAGTGAACTCACAGATAGTTAAGTATACTATAAGAAAGCACAGAGATGTCATGGAAAAACACTTTTTTAAAGAAAATCAAACCTGGTGTTTTTTAAAACCATGTTAGAATTTACCCTTTGTTTATGAATTAAATCATTCATCAAGTTTGTATGAATTCATTTCTAAATGCCTATTAATTAGACTGTAAGCTCCCAGTTTCCTGGTCTTCTCCTTGTCTGTGCTTCTCCAGTGGCAACAATAGGAGCTTGATATATGCTTATGAATGAATATTGAAAGGAGTCAGGGCAACTTGTCGGATTCTGAAAGTGTCCCACTCAATGATTGTACTTCCTACCCGCACAGAGCATACAGCCTAATGTAGAACTGGAAGTAATGTTATCCCTGTGATTTAAACACTCTTTTAAGGAATCTAACAGTTTTATCAAATGAATAATTTCTTTACTACTTTTATACATACTAACATGCATACATACATATGCACACATATACAAAAGATTAGTATAAATGATTTTTTAAAACAAATTTTAGCCAGAGTTTGGGGGAGGCTCCCAGCTATGGCTCACAAAGCAGAGTGTGCTCCCTCCCTCCCTTTCAGGCTGGCCACCCATCCCAGATTCCCAGTCTGTTGCTTTCTTACTATTATTCACATTACTATAAACCAATAGGTCAATGCTTCTATTTAACATACAGTAAAATTTAAATAAAAATGACTGTTTCAACACCAAAGATGAGGAAAATAAATGACACTTTGAATATGGCCAAATCTTTGACCATACCAAGAGCCATTCTTTAAGCTTGACTCAAACCAGGGTATGATGGATGGAGATAGATTTAAAATATCTGTCTATTTTGATAAGAACAAGTTTACACTATAGTAATTCAATATGCTACAGAACATGTAAAAAATGGTTGAAGCCTATTGTAGTAAATTTCTATGTCTTTTTAGTATACAAAACCATATTATTACAAAACAATGCTGATGCCTAGAGAATTCCACAGTAGTAAAAGTTGTTGAAATGAGAGATTCTCTAATTTTTTTAAAAAGTGTCTTATTAGCAGACTCTGAATGGAATGCTCTAAATGAAACATTTCTTATCAAGAGTTCAAGATCTTAAGGAAATGCTTCTTTTGTCCAAAATATGACATTAAGACTTCTCAACTCTGTAAAAAATGTCCAGTTCTGTGAATCAGTAGTGCAATTCTGCAAAGATGAAAAGAAAAGGGAGTCATACTGGAGAGACTCCGGACTCAGACTTGAAAGTTGGTCGATCTGGACTTCCTAGGCCAGGTCAGCTTCGGGTGGGGCTGTGGTCCTCAGGTCATCAGCCCTAGTTCTTTTCTGCCTCCTATAGCAGCCATCACCAAGTGCCTTCAATGCTAGCCGAATGATGTCCTTTGTGGACATTTGCTCTCTTCGGCCGATCCAGGCCTTCACAGATTTCTGACATTCACTTTGGGAACAGAGCCTCCCGACCTCTGAATGGACCTGTCCCCGCCCGCAGGCGCCTTGGGTTCCTTGGAGGTGGTTTGGAAGTCGAGAGAGGCGAGCTCGGATGTCGGAGAAAAGCAACTCCCGGGTGCCAGGCCTCGCTTTCGTGGCTTTGAAAACTTTCCAGCGCTCGTGCCACGGCGACGCGCAGCGGCCGAACTGGACCCACGCGGCCCGCGCCTCCCGCGGGGAACTTTCCTGCCTCTCCGCCGCCGTGTCACTCTCGCTTTCCGACGCACCTCCCCCTGGACTCGCGCTCTGCCAGCTCCCTCCCTCTTGGCGAGGACTGTCCCCGCGCCGCCGCTCTGCCCGGCCCGACCGAATGGCGGAGGAGCCCCCCTCTCTGGCCACCTCCGGGCTCCTCAGCCTGTGGCTTTTCCAAATGGCCCAGTCCAGTCTTGCGCCCTGATTGCCTACGAGCGCGGTGCAGGAGTCGAGTCCCGGGGGGCTCGAAGCGGGGCGAGGAGGGAGGAAGGGATCCGCTGCGAGGGGCCTGAAGCTGCTTGGAGCCGACTTTTTGCCAATGGTCCAAAGCGACATGTCTAAGTCGCCTCCCACAGCGGCGGCTGCGGTGGTGCAGGAGCTCCAGATGGAATTGTTGGAGAACGCGGCGCCCGCGGGGGCGCTGGGAGCCGCAGCACAGGTAGCAACAGCGCCGCGCCTTCTGCTTTCTTTGTGAGCCGCCGGGTGCGGACTCTGCCCGCGCCTCCTCTGCCTGCCCGCGCCTCCTCTGCCGGGATCCCTCGCCTCGCCGCTCCCTCCTGCGTGGGTCTCCTCTGCCACCGCCTCCTTTCCTTCCTCGCGCTTTGCCACCCGCTCTCCTCTCCTGGCGCTGGTGACCCTACCCTTGTTCGTCTTGCCCTGGCTCTTCGGCTTCCATTTTTCTCCGCTTACGAAAAACCTGTGGGAAGGGGCGGGGGCGACCTCGGAGTCTCCCGAGGCAGCCCCCGGGCTGCTCAGGTCTGCCCTCCTCGCCCCTTCCCGGGAGAGGCACATGGAGAGACATGAACCAGGCGAGCGGACTGGACCTGCTCAAGATTGTGAGTTCGGGTGGGTGGTAGGGGCCCCGCTTCCTGCAGCTCGGACTCCCACACCGACCCTTCTGGCTAAGCTCTGAGCTGGGGTGGGAGTGGGGGGCATGTGATGGGTGGGGGTGGGCCTCTGATTCCCGACAGCAGCTCCACCGTCCTCCACACCTGAGGTATTTCGCTCCCTTGACAGCTCATCTCCCCTCATGGCACTTGCCCGGGTTTGCCTAGAACCCCTTGTTCCTTGCTTTTAAAGGAGAGAGAGAGAGCTGGGGCCACGCAAGTTTTTATTTTTCCATTCGCCCTGAAATGTTAGCTATTTCAAGAAAGATCCAGGTTCATCTTTTTCTCCGATGAGTATTAGTGGTTTCTGGAAAAATTCCGATTTGCTGTTGTTGTGAAATAGGAGATGTTAGTTGTAGGCGTTGGGTAACGAGAAGGTGGCTTTTACGTAAGGCTTTGGCAGGTACAGTGCGGATTACAGACACCTCCAGCTCTCAGCGGTAAAGAGTCTCTCAACTTTTGTCCCAGCAGGGAAATGTCTTAAGATTCCAAGCTGTGGGCTACTTGGCGAGTGATGTAAAGGGCTGTTTGGCTGTACAGAGTGGGTACTTGTAATTAACCACCTGCACTAACATCTAGCCCCAGCCAGAGGCCCTGAATTCTTTGTTCTAGGCTTCTGATTTTATCTAGTCCCTTACCCGGGTTAGATGAGAGTGAGAAATGTACTCAGAGACCTCCAGGATGGTTATTACAGGACGAAGGTCTTGAATATGGTAGAGGAAAGAACTTTCAGACCTTCTTTTCTCTTTGATCTTCCTTCAGAGATTTTTTAAAAAGTTTTTATTCTTATGATAAAAATAAGAGTTACTGAATTTCTGAAGATCAAAGTTAGGGCTGACAGAAAGCATGACTGCATTCAGATAAGAGATACTAATTTATTTAGTGATTTATAGAGTTAAATAGTTTTAAAAGTAAGTCAAATATATTTATTGTGCAGCTGCAATGTGGAAATAAATCAGATGTGAATTTCTGCCTCTAAAAGAATTGACATTCTAGTAGCTGCAAATGTGACAAATGGGTGACAAGTATGGCATGGAACTGTAAGAGAAGCCTAAATCTCATGTGATTCCCCAGGAGGAAAGGTCAAACATTCTCTTTGGTGTAACCGGTACCAACTTCATGGAAGAGGTGGCATTTGAGAAGAGACTTGAAAGGGTGGGTTAGATATGAACAGAGATTTTCAGAGAGATGGTAGGGAACTAACTATACAGTAAGCAAAATCACAGAAGTTCATGTTTTAAAGCAGACCTTTATAATCCCTAACTTGAAAACAGTGTGGAAAGGTACAGATTGGGCATGGTTAGGCATAAGTTTTACAAGGCAATCTGAGCCCACGTCTTGGAGGCTTTGAAACCTTCAATGTACTGAACAATCAAGAACCATGGACAGGATTCAGCAAAGGAGCCGTGTGACAGCTCATTCTGAAGAGTCACCTGGGAAGGCTCTGTAAGATAATTTGGAGTCTGAGGAGCCAGAGGTGGAGCTACCCAAAGGGAGGTTGGTGGAACAGTTTGGATAAGAAGTAATAGGCCTAAACTAGGGAAAACAGATAATGGATATGACAGGTCTGTCTAAGCCTGAGACATTGCAAAGACTCAATCCACAGTAATTGGCAAGCAATTGCATAGACACACGAGGGAGAGGAGAAAAGGAGGAATGGGTATTATAAGCAGGTAAAAGGTATAAATATTCAGCTTCACTAGCATCCATCTCTGCTTTCTCTACATTCCAAAAATGAAAGCAGTTTTTCTTGACTTGTGTTCATAGCACATCCATTACTTGAGGAAACACTGCCTTATTTTCTCTCTAATAAATTATGGCATCATAATAGGGCTGTGAACAGTTGGCAAAGGCATCTCCTCCATCTCTCTGGACAGGCCAGTAGTAAAACTGCCTGAGTAAGGGGCTGTCTCAGGAGCATCCCTCCCTTTGTGACATCAAGTAATCATAATTCAGCTTGGAAATGGAATTTTCTTTGGCAAGTAGTACCTCTAAGCCATTGTTGTTTTAAGAATCCTTTCAATTTCACCTCTGGGTTATATTGCAAGGTCTATATGAACAAAGATGGAGATTCACAGACTTGACTCTGCTCACTTTCCTCTTTTATGTCCTGCCTGGGCAGGGGCACCTTCATGCTCTCCAACCCCTTCCCTGAAGCACACTGTCATCAACAAAATGAATGCATTATTTCCATGAGAAGTGAGTGGCAGTCTAACTGCAAGTTCTTGAAAGTTCTGAAGTAAGCAAATTGCATCGTTTTTTAGGTAACCTGTTGCACAGTTTCACTGCAAACTTGGAAGCAGTCGACCTTCAAAGTTGTGCTACTTTAGGACTTTCCCTCCAAAGCCCGAATCCGTTCTGTCCACTACAGCAGTCACTAGCCAGATGCGGCCTCCGAGCACTGGAGATGTGACTCCTCTGAACTGAGAAGTGTTATACACGTAAAATTCACACCAGACTTCAGAGACTTAACATAATAAGGAATATTCAACATCTTGTTGATAATTTTTATATTGATTCCATGTTGCAGTGATATTATTTTTTATATATTGAGTTAAATAAAATACATTATTACAATTGATTTCACCTGTTGCCATTTACCTTTTTAATGTGGCTACTAGAGAATTTTAACTACGTATGTGGCATGTATCTGCTCACAAAAATTAGGGGATATTTTATAGCTTCATATTTATTTTGAAATATCCCCTAATTTTTGTGAGCAGTATATTCTATTTCTGTTGGACAGCATTATTCTGAACTATGGCACTGGTAATTCTCTGGGGAGTTGAATAAATCATGTATGAAGGCTGGGTGGTTGAGCAGTAGGTGAAAAGGATTGAGAATAGGATGGCAACAGAGGAGGAAGTAAGCAAGAAACCAGAGTGGTTAGTACCTCAGCACTTTAGGCCTCCAAGAGATAGTAGCTGGCACCGCCAGTAACACCTGAAAATGAACAGACAGGAACCAGAGGGCCTGTTTGTTTTGCTCCTAGCAACAGGACCCAGCTGGGTCCACCCCAGCTGAGTTTGCCAGATGCTTTTCAAGCATGCTGTAGTAATACAGCCTGGTAATGCACCATCCTGAATCTGTAGCGAGGAGCTTTACCTAAAAAGAGCAGCAGCCATGCTCTCATGGCTCTTGAACCGTGTCAATACCATTTTCCAGAAACATTCTCAGATCCCAGGTGTAACAGCCTCTTGCAATCTACAAACATAATGGGTATTTATGTATTGCTCAAACCTTCATTCCTGACCCCTGCCAGTGTCCTCTTTAATGGCATTTTGTTCTCGTGTCCTGTGGGCGAGATTTAAAAGCATGCTGATCAATAATAATAATAATAAAAGTGAAATGGTTGAGTCAAAAAAATTTTTTTAATAAATAAAAGCATGCCGATCAGAATTTCTGAGTGTGTTTTAAAATGTGAAATATAATATCTGACTATTTGAGTGATTTGAGGTTTAGTTAATCTTTTAGTTTCAGATTTTTCTTTCCTTTTATTTTTATGTTTATTGTATTGATTTTAGAAAGAAAGGCAGGGAGGGAGGGAGGGAGAGACAGGAACATCCACCTGCTCTTGCATGTGCCCTGACCAGGGATTGTATCGGCAATCTCTGTGCTCCAGGACAATGCTCCAACCAACGGAGCCATCCAGCCAAGACTTGTCTTTCTTTTTATATTAATACTTAGTTTACCTGTTGCTGCACTTAATTTCTTTGAGTTATACAGTATGCAGCCTTGGTCTTTCATGAAAGACTGAGCAAACTATGTTAACCCTGTAGAGGGTGATGGAACTCTTTAATTTTGTGACTGTGGGACATATCTATATCCTGAAAATAGTATATTTACTTTCACTACTACAGGGAATTAAAATTAATCATGACACCATTTCAAGTAACTGGGTCTGTCTTAGAGTTCTTGCCAAGCCTGGCTGGATTGTGATGAGGGCAAAATTGGCCGAGGCCTTCCCCCACCTTCCCTGTTCCTGCACTTCCCCACTAGGCATTTCTCTGCTTCCTAACCTCTGAGCTCTGCTCTTTCTGCCTGCCAGGATTGCCTACTTCTTTCTTTCTGCTTTTGTGTAAACTGATGCATATAGAAAACGACTTATGTTTCCTGTTTCCTAGGGAGTTGAACTTCTATCCTAGTAAAGGATCTAACAACCTTGTTTATATTAAGCTTTTGGTAAAGGGGATTTCATGTCTAATTCCTCTGTGGATAGTTTTGGCCTTGTTTGCTTTTGACCATAAGGTGAGGAAAGTTCTCAGTTCAAAGGATTAAATATCAAAGAAAGTTGACTGAGAGGGATAAAACTAATTTTAGGCATCAGCATTATGCTCACGGGAGCAGTCTGTAGATAGGAAAATTGTTACCATATTCAACAGTCACAGAAGCCAGAAGCGACATCATTCTCAAAGCTGCCTCGTTGTGTGGACAGCTATACTGGAATCTCCACTTCATAGGCAACTTCTACAATCAAAAACACACCATAAACTTGATTTCAATTACCTGTAGAAGTGTGAAATTTTATTTGCTAATTTTGATATGACAGCTCAGGTTTAAAAGTTATTTTATCCACAAAATAATTTGTATCAACAAAGACATTCATTTACATGATGAATGTTGGGTATCTTTTTAATATGTCATTTATATATTGGTGGAAATTTCTTAACTTTTTTTTTCGTTTCTGAAATCTTAGTTTGGTTGATATTTTAGGAGAAATAAAGGAATTTAAAGGTACAGTTTTCTTTTTTTTTTTTTGCTATGGTGACAGTTTGTTTCTATTGAGCTGCATGTAACTTACAGGCGATGAGTGGAAATTACTGACTTTTTGGATTGTGTTCGGAGAAGGACTTAGGGGTCTATGTGTCAAGGAGAGTATTATGGTTAATACTTAGTTAGCACTGTGGCCCAAACCCTTTTCTCCTTTCCCTTTTACTTCTTAAAACCTGGGTGACTCTTGATTGTTAACTGTTTTATATGTCAGGTATTTGTATAGTTGGTGTTGCTAAAAAATATTTTAAAGAGACATTGGTCATAAAAGTAGCTGCATTTTGAAATAGCACCTTAACTAAGAAAACCATACTTCTTTCTTGTCTTTTTCCATTTAGGAGAGGTTTGGCCTTTCCTTTTTAAATTTAATTCCTTCAGTTGTGACACGGTTATTCTTGTTTTCAAAGATGTAGAATAACTAAAAAGCAAGTCATCTCAGCATTCCATTAATATGAACTTAATTTTAAATATGCTTTGGATTAAAGAAAACTTCATTTTTTAACTGTAGTAAAACTTTCACTAACATTTTTTAAAGAACATAAAAACGAACGATTGAACCATATTTTCCAGAAACATTCACTTGTATTTCAGAAGATGCTTTTATTCTTTTTCTGGAACCTGGGTATTGTTATAAAACAACAACAACTAGTCATTGAGTAGTCGCTCTATTGTTAACAATAAAAAAAGGACATTCTAGAAGAGAAATTACTGCTGAAATTAGTAAAAGAGCAGAGGTATAATTAAGCATATCTATTTTGGCTTTTAATAAATATGATCTATAATAAATAGGAATTTGCTCTAACACTGTTAAGCCGTGAACAAACTAATAATTGGAATAAATCATTCTTCATACATTTAAGTGATTGAAGGATGATATATTTTTCTAAAAACTATCACCACTTTGTAGGCATTTCAGTATACCATATTTTTTTAGTGTTCAAGCTGTATCTTAGTGCAGTTGAAATCTGTAATCAGTGTGAATACATTACATGGGTAGCTAAGTACACCTGAAATAATGTTTATGAACAGTATTCCCAGGGGCCTAGAAAAATTAATGTGATTTTTCAAAAGATGCATTTAATTTCTGGCAGAGAACTACAGCTGCCCCTATGACTGAATGTCTTAAATACTGTGTGGTTCTCACAGTGCCTGTTGTGAAATTGTGATCAGCCAAAAACAGCTTACACACAAAGCAGCTGACTTAGTAAAACTTACTTATCATTAAAAATCTGAAACAAATGACAATAAAATTTCAAAGACACTCTTTCCACCCATTTCAACATGGTGCTGGAAGGACACATGACAATGGGACGAGATTATATTTTATCTTAGTTTGCAAAGATAATTTAAGCTCCTCATAAAGAAAATAGTGTATTTAACATATATTCACCCCCCACCCCAAAAGAAACATGTGAGGTCCAAAAATGCTTTCCAGGTCATATGTATTTTTCCACGTGAAATAAGGTACATTTTTTTTTAATTTTAAGGAAATTTTTATGTTTTATTTTAGTGTTCTTGGGCCTTGGAAGACACTTCTGTCCAAGACTTTACATAATGATTGGGAAAGAAAGAACGTTATTGAAAGAATGTTATTTTTCAACAGTTTACTGAATATTGTTTATACAAGTAAGAAGAATAAGCTGTTAAGTGAGGAGAACCTTGTATAATACATTGTGAAAGTCCAGCCTAGATGATCTTTCCTTTTATGAAGTTGAGAGTTAATTAAATGCCATGGAAACACATTTGTATTATATAAATCCCTTGGATACTTAGAAGAGAACAAATGTATTTAAAAATTTTTTTTTTTGCTTTAAGATTATACCACCCTCTTGCTGATTGCAAATACATCTAAATCACTCATAACACGAATGTTTGTACTGTAATTGATTTCAGCTTGCCTAAGTGCTACATATATTTTGGTTTATATTTCCATTTTAATGAAAACCATATGAATGTATAAAATATAACAAAGCAGCATTTTCAAAACCTGAATGTAGTGATTTTAAAAAAGTAAATTTTGTAAATTCTGATAATATAATGAAGTCTCTGTGAGCATAGTCATTCTAAACATATGATATACTTTAGCCCAATTTTCTCCCACCATTAAGTCCTAATGTGGGTATTGGTTTTTTCATATATTAGATCGAGCCTTTATCATGTGCCAGGTCTTATACCAAATGCTATAAAATATGTTATATATTTTTAATACTTAAAATAACTGTGAGGTAAGTTATTACTATTTTCATTTTAAGGATGAGACGACTGATATTTGGACAGGTTAGAAAACATGTTCAAAGTCCACTATAGCAGGATCCCAAACTCTGTGTATTTAACTGTAAAGCTCAGTGCTGAGCTACTTTTCGCTTATATTTTAGTGTTCAATACTCATAATAACTTTATCTGTGCCTAGAACTAAACACAGATTGATGCATAGTTTATTTTTGATACTTTCAGTGTAAACTGTAAGTAGAATAGTAAAAGCAAGTTCATCTGTATATGTCTGTGTTTGGCCCAGTCCTGTTATTGAATGTCCTGTTCTTAGATGTTATTTTTTTCATTATTACTATTCTATAGATTGTATTTTTCTTGCCTTCTCAGGAAAATCACTAAGTAATTAAATGCAAGATTTTCACATCACATTCAGACATTACAACATGGGCATTTTACAGAGTATTTTAATTTCATATGATTTGTCACCACGTACATAGCTATTTCAGCATGTCTCAAAGCAGTCTCTGTATCCATACAATAGTATGAAGAACTAGCAACTTCATTTGTGTCCCATTTAGACCTGTGTGCATAAATTTAAAGGCAATCAGAATTCATATTGCAGAATGTTCTTCAGCCACCATGTGCAATTCTTGCAAGTACCAGTTCAATAAATGAGTCCTTGTGGAATTACAAATTAAACCACACAAAAAAGCAAGGAATGGAGGCTCAACACCACTGAACTTGAACAACAGTATTTCATTATGCACAAATCTGTTGCTTCCGTCCTATCAAAGTTCTGACTAGTTGCCTTTTCTCTCACTGTACTGGTTCTGCCCCGGTCTGCTCTGTACTTAAACAGTTATTTAAAAATAACTATTTTAAAGACTTTATCTTTGGTGGCTTTGCCGCTTGACAACAAATGTGCTAAGAGCATAAATTGTTTTAACTCACCAGTTATTAAATGCTTTCTCTAGAAAATATTTGCCCTATATACTCAGTGATTTGTGACTTCTCCAATAATAACTACTTAATAATGCCCACACGATGGCAATTTATTCCTTGTTTTGGTCTCTGACATATTCTAGAGCTAGGCTTAGATTCCTTTTAGAGGGTCTAACAATAATCTTATCCCCCCCTCTTTTTTTTTAGTCATATGCAAAAGGAGCTAGAAGGAAAAACAGATTTAAAGGATCTGATGGGAGCACGTCATCTGACACTACCTCAAACAGTTTTGTTCGCCAGGTAAGGGAGCTCTTAAATTCATGGTTTGGAAAAATATATGTCAACAAATTTAGTTTTCTGCAAGGGTGGTTTTATATCATCATCCTTACGATTTGTACAGTATTATTGTATTTACTTTTAATTGAAGTGAAAAGTGTGCTGTTAATGTCATAACTAAAATATTCAAGTTTTAAGGGAGACTGTAATAATTATACTCTTTCCCACAAGGTGAAGTGAGACAAGGGTGACTTTTCTTACAAAGGATTTTTTCATAACAGAATCTGTAAACTCAAGCAGATGACTAAAGGTTTTAGAGGGTTTTGTTTTGTTTTTTTCCAGGGATGAGGCAGGCAGTGGGTAAAGTTGAGATACTGGTGTTTTTTTAGCTTGAGTTGTCTTCGGCTTCCACTTAGCATTTGGATTGTAAGAGAGAAACTTGTTCTTGGTCTTGAATTGGTTGAGGCTACCAAGGTTGAGTAGAGCATGAGATTTTGTTGTGACATGATTTAAAACACCCTTGGAGATGTAGCCTTTATTTCAGTTAAAAGTGCAAGGTGTTACTGCTTAGCAGTTTGGAACTGTCCCCTGAACAGAGGGGTGTCAAGATCCCTAACTCATAAACACACACACACACACACATACACACACACACACACACACACACACACACACCGTATATATAGGGTAACAAAAGAACTTTAATCACCAGAAAAATAACACAGGCAGCTAGATTTGTGAGGATTATAGGTCACATGTAAAGGCTAAAGTCTTATCAGGTATAGGTGAGTGTGTCTCTTCATTTAACACTTCTCAGTGGAGAAAAAATTGAGGAGGAAAGTTCTAGAGAAACCCTGCTTTCCTGGCTGAAGGACCACCACCTTCTGGTTGGTGGGCTCATGAATAATCTCTCATCAGTGACAACTCACTCCCCAAACAGTGGTTGTCACCTGGAAAAGCCGCTCCATTTCTTTTTAGAAGAAAGCTTCCTGTATCCCTTCTCCACATTTCTCCTCCCCTTCATTAGCAGTCATTAAGCTTAACCTTGTTTACCACCTGTATCCAAAGGGCTCTGTGCTTGGCTGGTTGCTACCTTCTTATGTCCTCCATACAGAGGATGCTCCCTCTTTGGCCACCAGTTCCCCACTTGCAACATCAGGTACACCAAAGCTAAGTCCGAGTAATTTACAAGCACTGACAAAGTTTGGTTTCTTGTCCATGCCAATCAGGAATTGTTTCAGTCTTTAGAAGGAGTTGCTTAAGAAGGAGCAGAGTTTTTTCTTGCTAAGAAACATTTAGAAAAAGAAGTTGAGGCCCAGCTCTAGAGCGATGTTCACGTGGAGATGAGAAAGATGTCAGAGGAGCTGAAGGTGTGTGCACTGGCCTGGTGTCCTCAAGGGCAAAGATCCAGTATTGCACCCTTGAGGATGAGAGATGGGTGACTTAGCTTAGGTGAGTCAGTTAAATGAAGGTTACCTCAGTCCTTTTCCATTTCAAGCATCTATATTTATTCTGCCCCTGGGACAAAGAAATTGTATCTAGAGACCTAGAATACACAGCCCTGAGTTGTCATCTCAGGGCTAAACATCAGAGGACCTGAATAGAAACCAATAAGCCTCTTAGGAGGCATCAGAGCTGCAGCAAAGTCACTCACAATGACAGTAGCTTGTCGAAACTGCATGAAAAGAATAGCTGGTCTGTTTCAAGTGAGCAAGATAATGTGAATAGAAATTAAAAGTATAGAGCTCGTTATTGCTCATTTTAGCTCTGTAAAAATGTCATTTAAAGGCAGTTGCCAACCCTGGCCGGTTGGTTCAGCGGTACAGCGTCAGCCTGGCATGTGGAAGTCCCAGGTTTGATTCCCAGTCAGGACACACAGGAGAAATACCCATCTGCTTCTTCCCACTTCCCCTCTCTATCATTCTTTTCCCCACTCGAAGCCAAGGTTCCATGGGAGCAAAGTTGGCCCAGGCGCTGAGAACAGCTCCATGGCTTCCGCCTCAGGTGCTAGAATGGCTCCGGCCTAAATGGAGCAATGCCCAGATGGTCAGAGCATCACCCCCTGGTGAGCATGCTGGGTGGATCCCAGTCGAGTGCATGTAGGAGTCTGTCTGCCTCCCCACTTCTAACTTTGGAAAAATAATAAATAAATAAATAGATAGATAGATAGATAGATAGATAATTTAAATAAAGGCAGTTGCTAGACCCCGTTTTCCAGTTGTCTCTTTGGCTGTGAATTCCCATTTCATAGAGTTTGGAGAATTTAATTTAAAAGGCTGGAAGGGTTTGCCACACTGCTTATAAATGAACTGGAATGTGTTTCCCCATAACTTCCTTTTGACACTGCATTCTGTGTAGTGCATATGAGATTCTGTGCTCTTTTTTTTATTATTATTATTGAGAGGAGGGGAGGCAGATACAGACTCCCACATGCACCCTAACTGAAATCTATTCAGCAAGCCTCCTATGGGGTGATGCTCTGCCCACCTGGGGTGCTGCTCCATTCCTCAGCAAGTAAGCTATTCTTAGCGCATGAGGTGGAGGCCATCAGCACCCAGGGCCGACTCACTGCAATTGAGCCATGGCTATAGGAGGGGGAGGAGGAGAGAGAGAGAAAAGTGCGAGGGGGAGGGGGAGATAAGCAGATGGTTGCTTTTCCTGTGTGCCCAGACTGGGAGAGATTCTGTGCTTTAAACATGATTATAAATTATAAAGACAGCTGTTAAACTACTTAATGTAAATTTAGATACACAGTTGTGTCTCACTTCAAAGTATATGTGAACACATGAGAGAACAAAAGAAATCTATTCTAAAGACCCATCGCTTTGAATCTCAGTAGAATAAGGTACTTGCCATGGCATAAATTTGGAGTGATGGTAACACAGGCATCAGGAGCCCTTGCTTCTATCACAGAAGGAAAGCTAGTGTCTCTGGCTGAGTTAAATACTGTTTTACTTTGGTAATTGAATCTTTGTTTTGTTAAAATAGCATTAGTATTGTTTTTATCATTTCAAAATGGACAAAGGCTACCATGACATACCTAAGTATTTAATAGATTATAGTTTTGTCAGATTTGAAGAAATGCACAGTAGATAATGACAATAATCATATGTTAGATAAAATAATTTGAAAAAAACCCTTTTAAGTGTTTTCTTTTTTATCACGAGGAGATGTTTTGTTAAACAAGTGATTTGTGTTAGTACATTGGCACACCTTGAAGCTAGCACGGGTTTGGTTCCAAGCCATCACAATAAAGCAAATTGTAATCTTTTTTCTGGTGGTGGGTCTTGTCTTCAATATGTAAGAAATGCAACACCTGTGAGGCACGGTAGAACAAAACAATAAAACAAAGTGAGTGGGTACTGCTTTTCATTTGTATTTCAAGCCACCCAGCTATGGAGGATTCTCACAAAGATTTTTACCAGTGTTTTTAAAGTGAATGCAAAGTTAGTCTTTGTCTTTTCTTTCTTCTTTCTTTCTTTCTTTCTTTCTTTCTTTTCTTTCATTTGTGACAGGAACAGAGAGAGATAGAGAGAGGGACAGATAGGGACAGACAGACAGGAAGGGAAAGAGATAAGAAGTTCCCATTCTTTTTGTTGCGGCACCTTAGTTGTTCATTGACTGCTTTCTCATATGTGCCTTGACCGGGGGGCTATAGCAAAGCGAGTGACCCCTTGCTCAAGCCAGTGACCTTGGACTCAAGCTGGTGAGCCTTGCTCAAACCAGATGAGCTTGGGCTCAAGCTAGTGACCTCGGGGTTTCGAACCTGGGTCCTCTGTGTCCCAGTCCAATGCTCTATCCATTGCACCACTGCCTGGTCAGACTCTTCCCTCCTCCTCTCCTCCTTCTTCTTCTTTCTTCTTCTTCTCCTTGCCTGGTCAGACTCTTCCCTCCTCCTCTCCTCCTTCTTCTTCTTTCTTCTTCTTCTTCTTCTTCTTCTTCTTCTTCTTCTTCTTCTTCTTCGTCTTCGTCATCAGACTCTTCCCTCCTCCTCTCCTCCTTCTTCTTTCTTCTTCTTCTTCTTCTTCTTCTTCTTCTTCTTCTTCTTCTTCTTCTTCTTCTTCTTCTTCTTCTACCTCCTCCTCCTCTTCCTCTTCCTCCTCCTCCTCTTTTCTTCTTCTTCTTTTTCTTCTTCTTCTTCATCTTTTTCTTCTTCTTCTTCTTCTTCTTCTTCTTCTTCTCCTTCTTCTTCTTCTTCTTCTCTTCTTCTTTTTCCTCCTTTTCCTCTTCCTCTCCTTCCTCTTCCTCCTCCTCCTCCTCCTCTTCTTTCTTCCTCTTCTAATGAAACCATCAACTTGTTGTTCCACTTACTTATGCATTCATTGGTTGATTCCTGTATGTGCCCTGACCAGGGGTTGACCCTGCAACCTTGACATATAGGGATGATGCTCTAACCAACTGAGCCACCTGGTCAGGGCCAAAGTTAGTCTTATTTTAACTTTCTTTTTCAAAAGAAGGTGAGAATATCTTTAGCATTGTGAATTTTCCCTAGGTGTCATGATTTAAAAAATAAATAAAGTAAAAAGACACAAAAACCCAGTATCATTCCCTTCTTTCATCAGAAGTTGCTCAGATGACCAGTTCGCATCACTGTCCTAGCATCCTGAGCCACTCTCTTCACAATCAGAAGAATTGAAAGAGCATTTATTTTTTCCTTCCTCCCATTAAAGTCAAAGAAGCACACAGTTTTTTGAGTCCTGAAAGTCTTTTTTTTCCCCTACTTGGACATGAACTCAAGTCTGAATTACTAGCAGCATCACACTGCTTGATTTTGAAGTCCAACTGAGGCTATGAACCATCCTCTATTGTGAATCTGGGTAAAGTTAGGCACATTTACAGTCTCTAATTTTACATTAGGCCCCTTTAGAAATGGTTTTCCAGTTTATTAGGACTTTGATTTGTAAAACGACATTTCAATTTTAAGGGGCAGAATGTGTTAAATATGGCTTCTAGGTACCCTAGGTAAAATTATGGGCAATCCTGAGTTATGAATGAGATCGGTTCTGTAAGTTTGTTCTTAAGTTGAATTTGTGTGTAAGTTCGAACAGATACATTTACCTATTAAGTGCAACTTAGACAGATATTTTTCTTAACATAGATTGATTTTTACCTTTCTGTGCATAACTAAACATTTTTAAAATATAACCTTAAACAATCTTGGATGATGCAGAAGATGGTGGACTTGTTGGAGAGGACGGGACTGGTGATAGAGTCAGGGTTTCATTCTGCTGCTGGAGTCAGTTTCTTGAAGTAGGCATCAAGGGAGGTTTATACAGAGCTTTTTTTTTCTCATCGTAAATGGCCCTGTAGCATCTCAGGCCTTCAGTAACTGTATGGTAAACTTTGGTGAACCTCTCTGTGTCAGGATCTTATTCCTCTAACTTTGACTTTCTTCCTTCAATGAAATGAAAAGCATCAGCTAACTTGTGGAAAACTTTTGGTTCTGGAGTTTCTAGTCCCTGTTTTCTTCCCTAAATGCTGTCATCTGCTGCTCTAGTTCCATAAGGTCTTCATTGGTTGGTTCTTTGCCATGGGAGTTAGGTAACTCTATGATATCATTTTCACTGATGTCCAACTGCAACTGATTACTAATAGCCTTTATGGTGCTGCGTTCATAAGTACACATTGTATGGTCATATGTTTATAACTTGATAAATCACTGTAACAAAAATGATTGTTCAAATAGGTTATATACTAAAAGGTATTTCATACATAAGCTTTGGTTATCTTGGACTTATAATTAAGATAATTAAGATATTGAGATTGTCTTAGACTCTAAACTCTCTGGCTCTGTGTTGTGAACAGATACATCAATAAGAGAACTGCATTTATCATAGTAATAAACCTGGAAAAGCTAACATTCTTAAAATCCTTTACGTTTAATGCCATGTATCAGTTTATGGTCTATTAAGTTTTCATGTAATTTAGCTCTTTCTTCCCACTTCATTTATAAAAGAAAATATAAAAGAAGAAAGAAAAAGAATTCCTGAGGTCTGGTGTCTATAAAGGAGGTAAAGAGAGGAGGGAACTAGTAGTTTATTTTAGCACCAGACCTAACCAAGTAAATTGATTTACTGGAAGAAGAATTGGTGGATAGGAGTAACAAGGCCTGCCTGGCATGGAAGGATAGAACATGCATGCTGTTCTTTTTGAGAGGTTGTGCAAGAACTGCTAACTATATAAATTCTCTGATACCGCCAAAGTCAGGAAAAACTATGTACATCTGCAAATAAGTACTGCTCCCCAAAGTTAAAGCAGCTTGTGGGGGGTGGAAAGGGAGGTGTTTGTAACTGCTTAACAGCCCAGTTCTCTTTTCTCATCTTCTCTCTTTCTGACTCTCTGGGGGGGGTTTTGTGTTTTTTTTTTTCCTTAAACATTCTTCATTTTCTTAAAGACATGTTTTCTCCCTGGGTACATTCATGTGCCTGGCAGTAATTAAAAGATGAACACTAAACGCTTAAGAGGATGACTGCTAGTTTGCTTTATTTTGATGATTCCACAGCATGGCAACTTCCACCCAGAGTATACTGTCATCCGAGGGCTGCTTTATGTTCTGCCATGTGTGGCCAGGACTCAGTTTCCCTAGATAATTTTTATGGGTTGCTCTGTTATGCCAACTTGGTTTCTTTTATGCAGGAAGTTGAGCTGTAGGAATCAACAACTTTTTTTGGAATTTGCAAGTGCCATTATTTTGAGAGGTTCGCAGGGGATTACTGTGCAGCTGATCTGTGTTCTTGCACACCAACATGTGTTGTGGTTGCAATCAAATAGTCCTGTAGCTTCTAAGGACTTCCAGAATACAAATTGAGATGACAAAATGGAATGAACGAAATATTTAACAGAAGGTTGCATGACACTTTCAGAACATGGTATTCTAAACAAATTCCATTGTCTACCATTACCATGTTCTTGGTGCTGCTTTTTTGGACCATTTATTAGTTCAGTTTGTCTTTAAATACGAATGATTAATTACAGAGACGTACAGTCTATTTTTTTAGTTTTGTTTTGCAAAGACAGATTAAACTGCGATAATGATTACAGACTCCAGGCCTGGGTAGACTGATATGTTTAAGGTTGAATAAATCATTCAGCCCTTAAATACTGGCTTGTTGCCTTGCAATGCTGTATTCGTCACAAACACAACTATAAATAATAATGCAAAAGATTTATTGCCACTGTGATTTTCTGTAAATGTTTTTCTATCTTATTAGGCATTCACTTAAATTTTGTGAATGGTAGAAACTGTAGATCTTTTAAGAACTCTTAATTCAGTACAAAAATATTTAGCTTTTCAGTAAAAAACCCCTTGTTATTTCTATGGTATAAACCTATAAATTACTATGAGTGTTTTTGTTTTAAGAGACATATGCACTTTAGAAAGTATTTTCTAAAAATTAGAATTTATGCTTGAGCATATAATTAGCTTTATAATGTCTTTTATCAGGTATATGTTTTTATGGGAGAACACGGCTGTGATTATATATGAAATCTTTCTCATTCTCAGATTGTTTTCATGTATTGAAAACATCTTATAAACTAGGTTTGCTTAGGGTCTCTGATTATTAAAATAATTTTTGTGGATTGAGGCACTTTTATCTTTGCATATCTTTTTCTGCTGATATAGATAAAACATTTTAAAACTCAGATTTATTTCTGCAGGTAGTTTTAGTTTCTTGGACTCTCAGATATGCTTCAAATTATAACATACTTTCCATTTTTACCCCATTTTATGCCATTATTGTTCATACTCTGTTTAGCCAACCCATGCAAAGTCTTGGAAGTTATAGACTGACTGAGTCCTACTAGATTAATTGAAAGTTTACAAGTGACCTAGTGTGGAATAAGCAGTATGACTAAGGAAATGGAGTTTCATTAAACACTGAATTTACAAAACGTCTATGTTTCAATTGAACCCTAAATTTTTAAGAGTGCTGCTGCAGATCAGTTACTTAGTTTAAGGTCAATTATTCATGTGTCTCAGGTCTTCACGGACATCATACCCAAGTAGTAGTCTGGTCCAACCAAGGAACAGTTTTCTTCCTTAGTCTGTCTTTTATAGTTGTAAATAATGTCAGCTTCTCTTCTTGTTGATCTGTGTACTGGAAATCTTCATGTCTGATGGTTATCAGATGCTAAAGAAGTCCTTTTTGAGAAGTTGGTTTATGTCTCAAAAATATTTGCTGCAGTTCAGTTCAACAAGGAAGTATTCCACTGTTATCTCATCGCTGCTCCACATTTGGGACTAAGCATGTGTGTTTATTATGAAGACCTGAGGTGGAGAAAAGGATCTGAGCTCCCCCCCCCCATCTGTGCCCCTGATCATATTATCATGCTTCTTTTCACCATCTGCTTATTTTAGAGTTGGAGGATGAAGGAGGGAAAAAACAGGAAGATGATCACAGGAGGAGGGGAGAAGCTCTGTAGAGTCCTCCATTGACTCATAATCGGGAAATGCAGTTAAAGCCTCTCCAGGAAGTCTTTGTTCCCTGTTACCACCTCACCATCTGTGTCATCCCTTCAAACTATCAGGTTTTAGAGAATTATCTTGGCTCAGGGCTTTACGTCTCTGTTCATATTTCCTTGTGGCCTTCGTAAATGTGAAGAGTTCCAGCTTCTCCTGGTGAAGGGAGAGCCCAGAGTACAGCTTGATTATTTAGACTTCCGACAAGGACACTTGCTTTGACTCAGCTTTCTCCCCTCCCTCCTCTCTGAGAGTGTAGGCATTGTGACCTCACCAGTTTTCCTTCCTTGGAAAAGAAAGCAGCACCAGGGCCTATTTTTCATGGTGGTGTGACCTTGAGTTTACTTCAGTTTAGATGTTTACTCCCATAAAAAAATTTATTGATTTTTCTTTGGTGTGAAAATTGATAAATGGCCAATTGTTTATTATTTTTAAACAACCCCCACAACCAAAACAAAGAGGAAAACTTTTCATTTAAAGGAAAAATAACATAGATGGCATTTTGGATTGCACTGGATGATTTAAACAACGTGACTTTATTGGTTCAGTTCTGGAGGCTAAAAGTCTGAAATCAAGGTGTTGGCAAGTGAAGGAATGGTGATCTGTTCTGAGGCTGTGAAGGGAGGATCTATTCCAGGACTCTCTCCTTGGGTTGGAGTTGGCTGTCTTCATGTTCACATGGAGTTTTCTCTGTTGTATGTCTGTGTACAATTTCCCCTTTCTATAAGATCATCAGTCATGTGGGTTTAAGGGCCCATCCTACTGACCTCATTTAAATTAATTACTCTACAAAGACCCTGTCTTCAAATAAAGTCACATTCTGATAAACTGGGGGTTGGAACTTTGACATATGAATGGGATGGGCACAATTCAACCCATCACAGATGGTGACTCTGTTATAATTAGGTCCATATATATATTTTTTCTTATATCATAACTATTTAACATGAAGAGAGATTTACACTAAAAAACATTGAACTATAAGGATAACATATAGCAAAAGACATAAAACATCTTTTGCCTTATTAAAGGAGAATATTAAAGGAGTTAAACTATGCACTTTCTCATGTGTCAGTTTATTTCATACAGAAATGGAATGACTATTTTTGTATTCAACCTAATAAATTCCTAAAAAAAATTTTAATGATACTCAGTTTCTCCAAAGTATAAAGTCTCTTTTTAAAGTCTTTATAACTTATACCTAAGGACATGTCAGAAATTCATGAAATGTTTAAAAGGCTTGGGGTTTTAAAGAGTAAATCATCAGTATAACCCAGGATTTGTTCTCACTTTAGCACAATTTGTCTGAGAGGTAGAATACTGATAAGTATTAGACTGTTGTGTACCTCCAGAGACAGATTCTTTCACTTAGCATTGTGGCAGTCATGAACATACACACATTGTATACTGTATAAGTACATGTGTTATATTTCAGTGACTTTCAGTGTTCCAGCCACTCTGGTAAGCACTTTGTTTCATCATTAACGCAGCTCACTGACATGGGTGCTATTAGCATCTGCATTTAACAAATGTTGAATGTAGGCCTAGGTAGGTTAGTTCATTTGCCCAAGTTCATCAACTTAAGAGTACATACGGTAGTATTTATTAGACCGAATCGGTACACTTGGGAATGCTTAGATGTTGGGCAATGAGAGACTTTAGATAACAGTGATGTTCAAAATCTGAGGAAGGTGGGATGGTAGTTCTGGGTCAGTAGACCAAAGCCAGTGACCAGGACTATGGGTTCTAATGCATAGACTCTAGCCACCTGAGCCAGGACTGACAAAACCTGGGCAAACTACTGGGTCCAAAGAGCTGAGCTGGCCTCAGGCAGGGCTCTAGCACCATCAAGGAATCAGAAGGGTCAACTTTTTAGTATTGAGTATATATAATGGAAGAGAGACAATCACAGTGAATGACTGAAGGTTAGACAGGTGTTAATTATACCATTCTTTAAATTTTTCTATAGATTTAAATATTTAAAAAAATAGCTTGTGGCAGGAGGAAATAAATGGGAGGGGGATGGTAGTGGACAGAAGCTCTGTGAGAGGGTCAAAACCCCAAAGCAGGGTCAGAGGAGGTGCCCAGTGCATGTATGTCTGCTCCACAGAGAAACACTGAGGGGGTCCTTTCACACCCTCAGAGATTCCTTTGGTGGCCCTGCTGCCTGGCTCTTCAGAGACTTTTCAGGGCCTGAAGGGCCCCATAAAACAAAATTGAGAGACAAAGGCTGATGTTTGCTACCAGCCACCTTATTATAGACTTTTGCAAAAATCTTTAAGGCTTTTTCTTAGCAGACAAAATAAAACCATGTATTGTACATTAATATGAGTAACTTTTGATCTTAGACATAAAGTTCAGGCAGTTAGAGGGTTTATAGCCCCCAATAGCTGCTTATCTTAATGTTGTAGTGTGGCTTTTTCAGTAAATTTATGCAAACCCTTTGAACTGGTTCTGCGGACTAACAGAACCCTTTGCCCTTGGATGAAGTAGTCATTATGTGGTCATATAAGTTGAAAATCAGCCATTCTTTCTCTGCCTCTGGCCATTTGTTTGAGAGAGAGCAGTTGTGAGAAAATGAGGTTATTTGGTTACCAGGAGACATTACCCTTTACCCTACCTAATTACCCTCTTTTGGAAGAAGAATGGTTTAGTATTTGTTAGACAGCTCTGCATGCTAATGGGCTTTTGGGGAATGTTATAATATTCTCATAAAACAAGTCAAAACAATTTTGCTAGCATTTGCCACAGTTTGTCTCTATTGCAGTTAATAGAGGAAACATCAACATCATGAAGATGTAACGTATAATATGAATGTCATAAACCATAATGATTTAAAAAAAATAAGGTTGCACATTGCCTGATTTTCACACACAGTTGTTTCAGGACCACATATCACTGTTTAGTCTTCTTTATTCAAAGCAGAAAAGTACCCTGGATTCAGGATCTGAAGGTATCTATTACGAAACAATTTCTCTGACCATTATGTGTATATGAAAACTATCCTGGAAACCAGCCAAGAGCGCATGTACTTTCTGACTTTGCTAGACTTTGTTTGTACTAAGTTCTCTTGACTGATCCTCACTTATTCATTTATTCAACAACATGTGGAGTACCTCTGCCAGATGCTGGGCCAGAAAGAAACTAAAATAACAAGGTTCTTTTCAGTTTTAAGATAAATACATCCTGGGAATGTAATGTACAACATGGTGACTACAATTAACAATATTGTTCTGTATATTTGAAAGTTGCCAACAGAATAGATCTTAAAAGTTCTCATCATAAAGAAAGAAATTAGTAACTGTGTAGTGATAAGTGTTATTGTGATGATCATTTCACAGTGTATACATGTATCAAACCATTCAATTGTGCACCTAAAACAAGTACAGTGTTGTATGACAATTATATATTAATTAAAAAAAACAAGTTTCATAGATTGATATATTAAAGTAGTAAATTCATAAGTACTTTCAAGTCCACTGCTGTGAGTTGTGTAATAGAGGTAAGTGCAAACTGTGATGGGTACACAGGACAGGGACTGATAGGGTCTATCCTGGGGAAATGGAAGGACCATCACAAAGAAGGTTGTATCTGAGCTGGATATTGATGGACAGGGAGAAGTGTTTGAGATAAAACTGGGAAGGGATGTGTCAGACAGAGAGCACTCATCCTATACCAAGGTGGGAAGACAGACTGAAAATGTCAAGTTCCCTCTGCTCTGACTGGTCAAGTGTGAGAGGAGGCCAAAGAAGTGTCTGTGACTAAAGTTGGAATTTGGAGAAACAACCTTATTATGCCATGTCGCCTTTGATACCTGGGTGTCATCTGCCTTTCCTAGTCAAGATCACTTCTACTCCAGGTTCTGAATGAGCTGTTCAAGATCTACTCTATCTCAACAAACACCAGATAAGAGTTTCCTTTCATAGCTCACTTTCTTAGTGTGGGGCATTTTAAATGACGGTATTTTTATTAACAAATACCATATGACTTCTTATTTTTCTTCAAACAGATGTTAAATAGACCATAGATATTTATATTTCTTTGCTTTGAAGAATTGTGGGTTTATGGGTCAATAATGTTGTGTTTTATTTTAGACTTTAAATCTTTTTTTTTTTTATTTTATTTTATTCATTTTAGAGAGGAGACATGAGAGAGAGAGAGAGAGAGAGAGAAAGGGGGAGGAGCTGGAAGCATCAACTCCCATATGTGCCTTGACCAGACCAGTGCAGGGTTTTGATCTGGCGACCTCAGTGTTCCCAGGTCGACGCTTTATCCACTGCGCCACCACAGGTCAGGCTTATTTTAGACTTTAGATCAAAAGTTTTCTATTGAGAAAGTTATCTAATTTAAAAATGGAGCTATACATATAAATTTATCCCATACATTAAGACCACAATTATTTATATTATAAATTAGCAGGAACAAATCTTAAAAATGAAGGTAGTTCAATTCTGAACTACCTGGTGTCATGATTCTACTCCCTAGATCTGTTTACATATAAAAATAAAATATACAGAACTAGTGTGAAAGGGCATAATTGTATGATAAAAATATGGCTGTCTGAACAGTCTTCCAAGCTCAATTTTCAATTTTGGTCAAATGTTTGTTTTATAAGGTAGATATTTTATCCTACATACTGTAGATTAACATTTTATTAGAAAAATGTTACTTTTTGGGTCATAGAGTTTGTCTCCTTATTTCTCTCTTATGTTTAGGAACCAGCCCTTCTACTTGTTTATTTCACTGGTCCCATTTCCCTATGCTGATCTTAAGAAAAGAAAGTAAAAGAAATAAAGCAGGATATATTGGTTAGAATTTGTTACAAGAGATTTTAGACCTGACTTAGGCTGGCTTAAGCAAAAAGGAAATTTGGGAGCTCATTTAACCATGAAGCCGAGATGTCAGTGACTGGAATGATTCACATGTCATTGGGCAACTGTTTTCTTTCCATCTGGCCACCGTCTCTCACGTTTGCTTTGTTCTCAGTTCTAGGTGGCGACAAGAAGGTTTCCGAGCACTTTAGGTCTATATCCTTCCAAGCTCATATTGCGTTGCATTTCATCGACTCTGAATGAATGACCGCATAGCCCATGAACTAATAGCTCAGGCTGGTGGCCTGCAGTTCTCCAATAAATGAGACACAAGCCATGTGCTCACCTTGGAGGTGAAAGAAAAGTCACTACTACATAAAGCATATAGACTAAGAATAAGAAAACTGGTGACTTTGTAGGGGAAATATCAGAGGGCTATTACCAGAGTAAGAAGGAATAGATGTTGAATGGTGAAAAAAAGAACTGAGGTCAACTTTAGAGGATGAACGAAACCAGTTGACTTGTGAGCTATTAGATTCCTAAAAATGGCTTAGGAAAACACTGTCCGCCTGGTACAGGTGAGAGAATAAGTCATTAGAACCCCTCAAGCCTCTTCAGACTGTATTGTGTCCTTTCCTATCTAGTAGCAAGTGGATTTCTAATGGGAATGAATTAGTTTGTGAAAACATCTCCCTAGGAATAAATGAATTTATGTACTAATGTGTATAAAAATATGTATTCATGGCCATGTGTGCTGCCTTTAATTTTTTTAAATGATCAAATTTTAGTCTTTGTGATAAAACCACCCTAGGTTGGCAGTATAAAATTAGAATGTGTTAGTGTTATGTGTGTGTTAATACATATAAATATAATGTTTTGAAAAAGCCCTTGTGGGGACAAGAGGACTAGCTAAATCTGATTGTCATGGTGTTAATAACATTTGAACATGACTGGTGTGTTAGAGGCAGAACAGGGGTTAACATTTGTTTTAGAAACAAATAACTTGTGTTCGTGACAATGCTTTTGTTTTTTTAGCTTGAATATAGTATTGTCAGGTTTTACTACAATTCTAGACATCTTAGGGGAATTTAATGAGATATTTGGTAATCTGAGTAATTGGAGGAAATTAACATATTAGGGTTTAGATTTTATTTTATGAGTAGTAATGATAACTTTTGCTTGAAATATTAAGTCGGAGAAAAGGAAGATTCACTTACTAATTCGTGAGGCATCAGACATTGTGTTATATTCAGTAGTTTTGGCTTTGTCAGTAAAAGCACACTTGGCACACATCCAGAGAAAAGTGTTGTTCTTGTTTTCAGACCTTTGTAGTAATGACTTTTCATTATGCTTCAGAGCACGGGAAATTTTGCAAGTGGGATTGGGAAGGACATCCAGTTCTGACTTCTGCAGGCATTTGTATTCCTTCTGGCATATGTTTCACTCAGTCTTTCTATCCAGGAAATGTAAGGATTGTCCGTCAGAAGGAGGATTGTGACAAGTTAGGATTTTGGGTTGTGATGTCAGAATCTCATCTCAACCTTGCATAAGCAAAAGGCAATTTGTTGCCACCCATAATTCTAACAGGCATGGATGTTACTGAGGTTGACACGATGCTGGCAGGATCGTGTCTCCCTGCACACGTACTGGACTTTGTCTTACCACAGAAACATTTTCCTGTCTAGGCAGGGATGTGGCAGTTGGAAGCTTCTGGCTCCCTTTTGCGAGCCTTGATAACAGAGAATAAAAGGCTGTTTCTTCCTTGTCACCTTTCCCAATTTCAGTTCAAATCACAAGGAAGGACTCTTACATGATCTGTTCAGTTCATGCACCACCTTTTGGATTAATCTGTGTGGATAAGAAACAAATTCTGTGATGGACCAGCTTGGGTTGAATGTGTGTGCAGGGCAGGCAGATAGCATGGTAGCACAGAGGAGATGCAGTTCAACCAAGGGAGGAGGGTGAGGTTGTTACTGGAATTGAAAGCGGGATGTTGGGCAAACCACTTAGCAATGGAAATAGTTGACTTCCATTTAATACGATGCTTATAAGAGTGTCTCTTTGCCCTCCCCCACCACAAAATGTGCAAAGGAAAGCAGAAGTCTCATAGATACTATGTGCTCTTTATTGTACCCTATGTCTTCCTCAGAGAGTAAAGGATCCTCACTTTAGGTCTAGATCTAGATGGAGGTCAGAGTAAAGTGGGAGGTAAAAGATCTACTGACTTGGGGAATTATAAAACCTACGTCTTTTTTTTATTATTATTAAGTGAGAGGTAGGGAGGCAGAGACAGATTCCCACATGTGCCCCAACCAGGATCTACCCAGCATGCCCCCTATGGGGTGATGCTCTGCCCATCTGGAGCTGTTGCTCCATTGCTCAGCAACCGAGCTATTTTAGCACTTGAAGTGAGGCCATGGAGTCATCCTCAATGCCTGAGGCCAACTTGCTGGAAACATTTCAGGCCATGGCTGTGGGAGTGGAAGAGAGAGAGAAAGAGAGAGAAAGGGGAGAGGGGAAGAGGTGAAGAAGCAGATGGTTGCTTCCTCTGTGTGCCCTGACCGGGAATCAAACCCAGGACTTCCACACACCAGGCTAATGCTCTACCGCTGAGTCAACTGGCCGGGGCCAATGTCTTTCAAGGTTTGAAGAACTAGGTTTCCATCTGAATAGATCATTGATGCTTTTCTGTTATCTTGACTCTTCACTGTTCCCCTTAGTTTCTACTTACCTTGTGCTTTCTAGATTTTGTGTGTTTTTTTCATATATCATTTCTTTCTAATGATACAGTACCTTCTGAGAGTGTGGAAATAGAAGGCCAAAGAAATTAGGCCCAAGGTCTCAGATCTAGGGAATGGCAGAGTCAGGATTTAACCCATTGTTCTGTGCCCACTAAGCCTCACCAGGCTGTCTTTGTTGCCAAGGTTGTGTTTTAATATTAGTGCCGTCAGCATTCTTTGCTAAAAGCCTATAGCTGTCTTGCTTTACCTTCACTGTGTCTGCCTTCATTGACAAGTGAAGGGCTAGTATGTCAGTGTCTGTCCTTTAGAAGGAGGATCACCTCTTCACTATGAGCACACACCCCAGAGCCAGACTACCTGACTTCAAATCCATGCTCCCAAACTCTTCAGTTGTCTGACCGGAAATTTTTACATAACGCTTTGTAAGTTTCAGTGTATCTTTAAACAGGAAAAATAATAAGGTCTATTTCATAAAGCTATGGTGAGAAATGAAAGAGATAATGTAGATTAAAAAAAGATATTCATTAAATACTATGGTTTATATCAGCATCATGCTTGGTACATGGTGAAGTCTATAAATATTGTTAAATATTTCTTCAGATAGTGCTAATTAACCAGCTTATGTTATAATAGTGTATATCATTACTGAGCATCTAGACCATGGTAAGAAAGAAGTTCCTAAGAGCTGTAGGCCATAGGAACTTGGAGTGTGGTTTAGACTTTTAGGGGTGAGTTCAAGGTTTTTTATAGTACTTTATTATTTTCTGACTTTGGAATTAGAGTAATAAGTGAATCATTGGCGCTCTGAATGTGGGAGACATGCTTGAATAGAACATGTTTTCTTAACATAAAAAGCAAAGACATTGTATGCTTTTTTGATATTAAGAAGTCTGTATCTGGTAGTAGGGCTGTATCTTGTTATATTTTTGTAAGTTTTAAAAATACTTGGCAATTCACTGAGACTTTTAAATGTTTAGATTTTACATTTCTATAAAAGTACCACAAATATTCTTGCAAATTAGTCTTCTCGGGGAACTGGTGGTAAGGAAGGGGAGTTTGCCAGCAGAAAGCTGAAGCTGGTCAGTTTCTTTGAAACTGGTCTTTATTAAATAAGTATTTTATTAGTAAAAAATCTAGTAGTAGAAACTTCTGGAGAGTGAGAAATATACTCTATTCTATCACTGTTACCAAATAGAGACTATACAGTTGACCCTTGAACAATACGAGTTTGAACTGCACGGATCCACTTATATGTTGATTCTTAAAAATAAATACAGTAAATGTATTTTTTCTTCTCTATGATTTTCTTATCTCTAGTTTACTGTGCTGTGAGACTACAGTAGGTAAAATATATTACATACAAAATATGTTAATTGATTTTTATGTTACCAGTAAGGCTTCTGGTCAACTGTAGGCTGTTAATATTAAGTTTTGTGGAGTCAAAACTTATATATGGGTTTCAACTGTATGGGAGGTTGAGAGGTTTAATGCCCCTAGCCCCCACATTGTTCGAGGGTGAATTGCAGTTACCTTTTAAATACTTTGAAAAATTGCCTTGTGTTTGTTTAATCTTGCCATTGTTAGAGAGAAGTAAAAACTCAGCACCTCAGATTTGTTTGATTATTTTGCTTGACTCAGGCACTGCACAGAAGTGTGGGTGCCAGAGGTCTGCTTTTTCTAACTCTCATTCAAATTTAAATGCAGCTTAGATTTGTTAAGTGTGACCTTTAAACTTCTCCCTTTACTAATACAAATGTTTGAAAAACAAACTTACTTTCAACAGTTATGACTTACTTGAAAAAATAAAAGAATATATTTGAAAATATAAATCAAAATGAAGAGTGTCACAGTATCAACAACATAACAATTATTTATACAGAAAATATTAATATATAATATATAAATAACGTGACCTTTCAACCTGTTCTATTAACTAAACATTGATAAAGCCATTTCATCAATTAGAATTTAACTTACTGTGGAGGTTTTTTTTAATCATTTTAAATAAACATATAGCATATTGAGTTTTTCCATGTTTCTTAATATTACGTACAATGTAATTACGTTAGTTAGTGTCAAAATTTGTATAATGTTATTTGAAATACAAATTAAAAACACCAGAGTCATTACTATTGTCATTTTCCACATTGGTGCTAGTTCTGTACCAAGGGGTCTCCTTTGACTGAAGATTTCAGAGAAGAAGCAGAAACTTGAAAAGAGACTTCATCCTTCTTAAACATGTAGTTGGTCACCTCACTTCTACCAGCTTATTTGGTTACATATTAAATACATTAGATGGATGCAAGTCAAAGGATCATGTTGGGTCAGAATAAAGTGATTAAGTATAAAGAACAGGTGAGAACTATTTAAATATTAAATCAACATTAGGAACAAAATGTTTTATGAGAAACATTTATTTTGTTAAAGTTAACAGGTTCCTATTCACTAAGTATTCAGCAATCACTTTCTCTATATATTCACACTCACACACACACAGACTTACGCACAATCACACACTCACATACTAACACACACCACTGGACCACCACCACACACATGCACATACATACACAGCCACTGCCAGGGGATAGGTAGCTCCAGTCTTCTGGCTTTTAAAATTCAAAACATCCTCCCACCCAAAATTATTGTGGTGTCTTGGTAGAAAAAAGCATACTATATGTAGAAACCTGGGGTGGGGTGAGTTCTTATGGGTGTACTTGCAGCAGACACTGTCAGATTGTTAGGACTGAATCAAATTCTGAATTCCACATATTGTGGATGGGAACACCTGTCATGCCTTCGTCAGGATCATGTTTCATACACCGAGGAAAATTGTGCACTCCACAATAGCAGAGAGTTTACTAACCACCGTATGAGTGTATGGATATTTGCCTTTGTACAAACAAGGTAAGAAAAGCATCAACTACGGAGGGTGGGGAGGTATTGAGAGTTACCCCTCCCTTACCCAATACACAATACCAGACATCTGGCATGAGCTCTAAACCTCCAAAGCTTATAATTCACAAATGAAGCTTAAAAAAAGCATAAAATATGTTTGATAGAAGTGGGAAAGTGTTTTAAATAGAGAACCAGAGAAAGTGCTATAGGAGTTTCGTATTGGAAGAGTGCGTTCTTATTAGGGAACCACAAGAGTATAATACAAGATATTAATTGTGAATCTCCAATAGTGGGGAGAAAGGGCCTTCCCATTCTAGCAGTGGGGACCAGGGTAACAAAGATATGGATAGAGGAAAAACATTATTTCTGTAGTAGAATAGTGAATGATATTTTGCTTGATGTCCAGGGAACATTAAGAGTTAGCGGCAGGCGAGTGGAGAAAGGTGGGTTGAAGGAAACAGTGGAAAGCTGGAATGCCAAAGGAAGGAGTTAGAATTTAGAGGGTGAGGGTGAAACGGTCTATAAGTCTGACCTCCTTCTTAGGGGGCTGCAGCAGAGGTGGACCCCTCCGAGCAGCTGTTGCTCAGAGAAGGCTGGACACCTTTCAGCTGAAGAGATAAAGGAGAGGAGGAAATTTGTTTACTGAAACCTGAAATTTCAAGGGACATGAATAAGGCAAAGGGGAAGTAAGAGAAAGTAAGGAGGGGCAGTTGAAGATTTGGGATAGGAGTAAAGAATCCCAGAACTTAATAGCGAAGACATGTGGGTGGGAGAGATACCTGCATTGTAGGTAGTGACTAAAGGAAACTTTTATCACTGTGTAGTCTCACTGTGACTGGGGTTTAGGTTATAAAGACATTTACTAAAGTTATTTAGTGAGGAGAAAATACAGAGGCAGAAGTACCCTGTAGAGTCCTATAAATCATGTGCAAAGTACTGTATATATATTGTTGAATACATCCAGTGTACGGAAAGCAGCTGGCTTGTATTGAGGAGGCATATTGTATGTATTTGCACCTAACAAGGCAAGATGACCGTCCTGTGAGGACAGCGATGGGAGTGATTGCTGAGTGTAGTACCTCATCTCCAGGCCCAGAGTCCCCCTGGGGCACTCTGCTGCAATTCTCCCTCTCCTTTATCAGTGTTTTTTTGGGGGGACATCAAGTTGAATTTAGGTAGTGTAGATATGATGTCACCTTATTGAATTTGTTATATTTTTAAGTAATAATTCTGTAAGGATGGAGGACTTTATCTTTGTAACGCCAGTGTGCATGGTCGTGTGTATGTGAGTGTGTGTGTGTGTAGTACTGTTACTGATCTTCTGACTGATTTTTTAAATCATTTAAAATGGTACTATAAGGATTAACTATATCTTATTGGTCATTTTTTAGAGTTTACATAGAGAATGAACCCTCTCGGATTCATTCTCATTCAGGAAGCGTCTATTAGATATGATCTGTGCATGTCTATCATCATTTAAATACATGCCAGATACAAAAACCATACCGAGATGAATCAGACAGAGGTCATGTCCTCAGAGGTCTGATTGACCAACTGAAAGTCTTGTTTTTCAATTCATTTTATTCTTATTTGTTTCTTAAGGGTAGGAAAAGGTCACACATAAAAGGATAGTGAGTTGCGGTGGTGAGGGCTCTTTTCCCTTTTTCTTGTTTCATTTAACGTGGATGATAGAAATATCTTCGGTCGAAAGTAAGAATATCCATTAGCTGTAGGGGCTAGCAGAAATTCAGTGCAATCTAAATCAGTGTTCCTGCTTTTTTCTTCATCCAATTCTGAGGTTGTAAGGACTGGCCTTGGTGTTGTCATGGAGATAGGGACTTAGAAGGACCCACCTTTAGTGAGTCTGTTTGAACTCTTGAGAACCTTTGAGCCACAGGGAAATGGTGCTAGATAGGCCTGGTAATGGAGTCCTGGGGGAATCCTGTATTTTAACTGTCAAATCCTACAGGGACTGGATGGAAGAATTACCAAAATATAGAGCAGCAGCTAAGTCTACCCTTGTAAAGAGAGAAACCTGGCAGCTCTGTGTTTCGGTTGGGACATGTGCACAAACAAATCATAATTTTTTCAGCCTTACCGTAGAATGAATTTTTACCAGTTGAGATGCTACAACCATTTTCATTGCAGTGCAAACAAATACTATGAAATAAATGTCAACAACTTAAATTTTTCTATGTCCTTTTAGCAGAATATTAGGAAACATGATAATATTTGTGAGATCTGGAGAGAGAAAGAGCTTATAAATAGTAGGGATAGTAGTCCTTGTTATCTTTTTATTTTTTTTTCCCAGGGACAGAGAGAGAGTCAGAAGGATAGATAGGGACAGACAGACAGGAACGGAGAGAGGTGAGAAACATCAATCATTAGTTTTCCGTTGCCATTGCGACACCTTTAGTGTTCATTGATTGCTTTCTCACATGTGCCTTGACCGTGGGCCTTCAGCAGACTGAGCAACCCCCTTGCTGGAGCCAGCGACCTTGGGTCCAAGCTGGTAAGCTTTTGCTCAAGCCAGATGGGCCCTCGCTCAAGCTGGTGAGCTCGGGGTCTTGAACCTGGGTCTTCCGCATCCCAGTCCGATGCTCTATCCACTGCGCCACCGCCTGGTCAGGCAGTCCTTGCTATCTTGTAAGTTGTTGTAGAGAGTGGATATTTATTCCATTATCATTAATAAGAATCCTCTGTGCCTCTGGGTTCAAGGGAGGATGATCAAATTAACTCAAGAGCAAGCTGTGTGTTCCAGTTGAACACACAGCTTTCTTCCCACACCCCATTCCCAGCACCGCCATCTTTCCATTTCATCTGTAACATATCTGGTCAGTGCTGTTGAATAAAACTTTGATTTTTTTGTGGTCAGATACATTGTTTTTAGAATCTAGTTATTCTAAATGTATCATAATTAGTTCTTAGAATCTAAATATTCTGAATGTGTCATAATTAGACACGCATATTTACCTCTTTTCATTTGAGGAGGGGAATCTTTGGATCAAGAGAAACTTAAATCTGATTTTAAAAAGATAGAACTCAAGGATTTCTTCCAAGTATTTTAGTATAGCAGTTTGTGTTTTAGTTTGACCTAAATTTTTGTACGATGCCTTACTGAACACTTGCTATCTTTTGCTTATTTGTAAACACATGCATCTATGTTTAAAATGTACTTTAAATGAAAGTATGACATCAAAACTCTTTTCATTCAGATAAGTTACCCAAACTCCATTTCCCCTCCGGGAGTCTCACTTATGAATTTTATTTTCCACTGACTTTTGTAATTTTATAAAAATACTTTTATCTCCTTGTTGACAAGATATTTTTCCTTATGGTATTCTTCTTGGATATAGATTTGGCTTTAAGAAAAGATGCATCCTGAAGATTCCATCCTCATGCTTCTATGTACAAGTTGGCATGGCTACGGGTCTGCTTCCTCTGTTGGCTGGAACCCGGGCTATTTATAGTTTCTTTTCTTGGCTTCCAAGTTAGTGTATTAGTGTGTATTTATGCAAGGGAGCTCTCTGAGGCCATATAAGACTGTAGTTTAGAAACCTAGTAGCCTCATTTGCCTTTTGCTTTCTGGAAAGAGAAGAATGGTATTGTATTTTGCCAACGTAGAAATATAACAGGAGGGAGTGACAAAACAATTACTCCTGCTTTCCTGAAACCACAAGTGACACAAGCAAGTCTTGAGACAGAGTCTACACAAGAAGAATTTTCCCCAGGTTGAGTGACAGGGCCATCTTCTCAGATGAGGGGGTGGCTCTCATTTGCACTAGATTAGATCTTTAGTTCCTTTCATAGATAATACAGAAGATCCTTGAACAACATGTTGATTAGGGGCACTGACACCCCCCCCCCAATGCAATTGAAAATTTGCTTATAACTTTTGAATCCCCCAAAACTAAACTATTAATAGCCTACTGTTGACCTGAAACCTTATTGATAATATAAACAGCTGACTGACACATATTTTGTTATGTGTATTATATACTATATTCTTCCAATAAGTAAGCAAGAGAGAAAACTGTTATTAAAATCATAAGGAAGAGCCTGACCAGGCGGTGGCACAGTGGATAGAGCGTCGAACTGGGATGCAGAAGACCCAGGTTCGAGACCCCAAGCTCGCCAGCTTGAGCGAGGGCCCATCTGGCTTGAGCAAAAGCTCACCAGCTTGGACCCAAGGTTGCTGGCTCCAGCAAGGGGTTGCTCGGTCTGCTGAAGGTCCATGGTCAAGGCACATGTGAGAAAGCAATCAATGAACAACTAAGGTGTTGCAACTGCAATGAAAAACTAATGATTGGTGCTCCTCACCTCTCTCCACTCCTGTCTGTCTGTCTGTCCCTATCTATCCCTCTCTCTGATTCTCTCTCTGTCCCTGTAAACAAACAAACAAACAAACACACACACACAAAAATCATAAGGAAGAGAAAATGCATTTAGTGTAGTTATACCCACATCTAGTTGGACCTGTGCAATTCAAACCCATGTTGTTCAAGGGTCACTCACTGTACCTCCAACTTCCTTGTCTTGTTCTTTCACCAACAGAGGCATTGCTGTTTTCACTGAGACCAGTGACTTGCCACTGTAATGCCAGGGCAGATAGGGTGATGTAATGGAGAGAACATGGGCCAGACAGGACTGGCATTCTAGTTTTGGTCCTGCTGTCACACACCAGTCAGGTAATGTTATGAAGGTTGATCTCCCCAATCTCCAGTTTACTCATCACTGAAATAGGGACATTCCATCCTTCCCTTCCCTCACAGGGCCTTTATGAGGAATAAGTACAGAGTAAACCACAAGGAAATGTTTGGCTTAGAAAAGCTGCTGATCAAATCCTGAAAACTCAGTAAAAGAAATAAAAGAAAATGGAACATAGGCTATTTTTCTTTCCAGGATCCATATTAAGACTTTTGATGAAAAGAGAGAGAGAGAAAGAGAGAGAGATCTGTTTTCCCTTCTGCTCCGCCTCTTCCCTTGGCATTCATTGACCTGGGTCATCTTGACCTGTGAAATACTCCCTGTGAGTAAATGCCTGGGTCAAAATGACCTCACCTGTCTTCTTTCTTTCATGAAACTTTCCTCCTGGTAAAAGTAAATTTGAGACTTGAAAACATTCTCACGATCAGTCAGCTTCCTAGCAAGTACATATAAGCCCGTAGCTTTTGTTAAATCTCTCTTTTTGGCACTTGCTACCATTGTTACAGAACTCTGCTAAGGTTGAGCCTTCAGAGAAACTAACTTAATGGCAGTGTTCTGAAAATTTTTTTTTAAATGACTGGGAGTCAGAGTTTTGGAATTGAGATTAACTTTAAACAGAGAACAAATGACACCTATGGGCATTCTAATAGCAGTCCGCTTGCCTTTGTTATGCAGGTTGATTTCAGTCTATTCAAGAGCAGGTCTGGGGGGGGGGGATGACAGTGGGTAGAAAGGTGGTAGGGGTACAGTGGGTGACTGGGGGAAGGGCCTCCCCTCAGCAGACCGTGGGCTGCCTTCCCTTTGGCCCACTTGTGTTTGAGGTGTTTTTTCACTATTTTAGAAAATTAGATAGAAGAGGTAAAAAATATAAAGTCAACAGAAAACATTTTATAGCAACATAATTTAAACTTTCCATGGGTTCAGTCATAACTTAACTGTATTGCTTTTTCTCTAAGCAGAAAAATAGCACATGCTCATAATAGAAAATGTGAAGTAGAAAAGAAAACAAAGTAGAAAAACTTTCAAGAAGAAAATAAAAATTACTCATAATTCTTTTCCCCTAACTTTGTAACCATTACAATCTTGAGGTCTTTTTGCCCAAATTCTTTTATCTCACTCTCTCACTCACACACCTGGATGTATATGTAATCATCACGCACATATAAGTAGCTGAGAAACAGTATGCAAATAGAATTATAATGTCTTTTTTTCCATTAGTAAGAGACAGAGGAACAATGCAATTGGGTTGAGATATCTGTACATTTGGACAGACCTGTGCTTAAGTCTTTGCTTTGCAGCCAAGTACTATTTGATCAGGGGAGTAACTCTCAAGCCTCCCTTTCCTCATCTGTAAAGTATGGACACCAATATCATCCCCCTCACTGTGGAGACATGAGGATTCAGTGCGTATTATCTGTAAAGAGCTTGGAGTCCAAGTTTAGACAACTTGTAGACAAAACATGTCTTTTCTGTCCTTTCTCTCTAACCCTGTCATTCTTTCCATTTAAAACAATCCTATTGGTTATTTAAGGTCCACCTCAAATGTTGTTCCTTGTACAGAAATTTTCTGAGTGTGGAGATTCTCCTAGGCATGAACTTTGAGGTGCTTCTAGAAGGGTGTGTGGTGTAGTGGTTAAAAGTCCAGGCATTTCACTCAACTCCCCAGGTTGAAGGCCAGTTCTGTCCTCAAACTCTCCATCTTTGGGAGACTCAATGGCTCTCGAGCTCCACAGACTCCTCTGTGGAAATGGCATAAGTACAATACCTACCTTGTAGGGTTGTTGAGAGGGTTAAAGTGTTATTTCATGAAAAATGCTTCAAATAATGCTCAGCCCCTGTTAGCTATTATTCCACAGAACATGCTCCATTGGGATTAGTTATTTGGATGTTATATTCATCTTTTAGGAAAGCATGGATTTTATCTTAATAATGTTTTTGTTTACCGTAAACCCACCCCAATGTCAGGCCTGTGGTAAATGTTAGTTTACACTTCTTGAACTTAGTGGTATTGGGTTGAAAATTGCACAGGAAGGCCGGACTTCTTGAGGTGGTGGGAAACCTAAAATTTTATTGCTGGGGCTTCAGGGTTACTGGAAGTATTAAGCACCTCAGTTCAATATGTTGAAGGAAACTGAAAAAAAAAACCAATTCTTTATTAACTTTTTATTTGCAGACAGTTTTATATTGACTAAAGTTATTGTAAATGTGTTACAGAGAGTTTCCATATCCAACATCATTTCAGCTATTACCAACTGAAGTCCATACTTTCTTCTGAGTTCCTCAGTTTCCCCTTAATGTTCTTTCCCTGTTCCAGAGTCCCATCCAGGACACCAAATTATATTTAATTGTTGTGTCTACTTACTCATTTTGGCTGTGACAGTTTCTCAGACTTCCCTTGATTTTGATGACCTTGAGAGTTTTGCAGAATTCTGATCATGTATTTTTAGAATGTTTCAAGTAGTTTTATTTAATTGAGATAGCATCCACATGCCATAAACTTCATCCTTTTAAAGTTCATATCAAACTAAATTTAAAAGTTCTTTGGCAGCCTGACCAGGCGGTGGTGCAGTGGATAGAGCGTCGGACTGGAATGCCGAAGACCCAGGTTCAAGACCCTGAGGTCGCCAGCTTGAGCACGGGCCCATCTGGCTTGAGCAAAAGCTCGTCAGCTTGGACCCAAGGTCACTGGCTCCAGCAAGGTGTTACTCGGTCTGCTGAAGGCTCCCGGTCAAGGCACATGTGAGAAAGCAATCAATGAACAACTAACTATGGTGTCGCAATGGCAACGAAAAACTAATGATTGATGCTTCTCACCTCTCTCCGTTCCTGTCTGTCTATCCCTCTCTCTGACTCTCTGTCCCTGGGGAAAAAAAAAGTTCTTTGGTAGCTTGAATTTGTTCAACTTAAAATTTATTAACAACAGTAATAGTATACAATTACTTAAATTGTATACAAAGTGCTTCCAGATAGGAAATGTGTTACTTAAAATTCTATTTATATGGTAAGCTCAGCCGCTTCTGGTGAGCATTTGTTTGAGCAGGGTTATAATACATTTTGGCAAAAAGGAACCAGAAGGTCATCTTAGCTTTGCTCTTGCCCTGGAAATATTGAAAGGAATGAATTTGTTCTGGCACCTTGGACAGTTTTGGATACTGTTTTAGCAGTGTACTTGTTTTTATATACTGAAGGAAATAATATTGATGTCAGAGAAGCCTGCGTTTGGAAAACAGAAAGGAAAGTGGAAATACATCTTTTACCTTGACAGAAAGCTGGCAACCCGTGGGCAGAGATTATCAGAAAGAAGAAATCAGGGTGTGTGAGTGGGGTTCTCATTTTTGCAGCTTTACCTCCCTCCTTTCCTCCCTCCATTATTCCCTGCATTCCTCATTCCCTCCCTCCCTCCATTCATTCTTTCATTCCTCCCTCCATCCATTCCTCCATCCCTCCATCCCTTCATCCCTCCACCCCTCCACCCCTCCATTCATTCATTCATTCATTCCTCCCTCCATCCCTCCATTCTTGCATCTCTCCCTCCCTCCCTCCTTCCCTCCATCCATCCATCCATCCATCCCTCCATCCCTCCCTCCTTCCCTTCTTTCCCCCATCCATTTCTTCATTCCTCTATCCATTTATCCCTCCCTCTCTCCCTTCATTCATCCCTCCCTCCCTCCCTCCCTTCCTTCATCCATCCATTCATCTCTCCATCCATCCATCCTTTCATTCATCCATCCATCCATTTCTCCCTCCCTCAATCCATCCCTCCCTCCCTCTATCCCTCCATCCTCTATCCATCACTCCCTCCACCCCTCCCTCCATTCTTCCCTCAATCCTCCATTCATCTATTCCTCCCTCCATCCATCCATTCATCCACATATCCACCCATTAATCCACACATCTCTCCCTCCCTCCCTCCATCCATCCATCCATCCATCCACCCACCCATCTATTCATCCATCCCTCCCTCCCTCCCCCATCCATCCCTCTATTCCTTCATCCATCTATCCATCCCTCCGTCTCTCCATCCATCCATCCATCTCTCCCTCTCTCCCTTTGTCCATCCATCCATCCATCCATCCATCTCTCCCTCTCTCCCTTTGTCCATTCATCCATCTCTTCATCCATCCATCCTTTCATCCACCCATCCATTTCTCCCTTCCTCAATCTACCCCTCCCTCTCTCTATCCCTCCATCTTCCATCTATTCCTTCCTCTATCCCTTCCTCCCTCCTTCCCTCCCTCCCTTCATCCTGCCATCCTTCATTTATCCATCCCTCCATCCTTCCATCATGCATCCATCCATTCCATCATGCATCCATCCATCTATCCATCCAATAATATTTTATGCAGCGCTTACCACGTACCAGAAACTATTTTTGGTCCTTGGGGTACAGCAAAAAACAAAGCAGACAAAACCAGGCTTTTATGAAGCTTATGCACTGGTGGTATAGACAGGCAATGAACAGAGAAATGTGCATCAGGGGTGACAAGTGGTTTGAAAAGCATAAAATAGGGTCAGGTGATACCAAAATTGAGATGGGAGGGGTTCCAGAAAGATTTCTTTTAGTTGACATTTAAACAGAGACATAGATAGATATTTGACTAAAAGTGTGTCCACAGCATGAAAATTCTCTTTGGAATGGAGTTCATTCAAAACTCAAAGAAAATTAACGCAGTGGCTTTTATTCAACTGTCACTATGCTATGCTCAGGAGATTTAATGGCCAGTAAAACACATGGTCCCTGCCTCCAGAGAGCTAACTGCTTTGACTAGGAGTAGGGTGTGAATTAGTGACAAAATAAGTCCTTTAGTGACAAATTGGGAGTGCTGGGAAGGCAGAGGAAGGATGCTGTAAGCCCTGTTAGGGGAGAAGCGGGAACCAGTCTAACCTGGCTGGTGAAGGAAGGCTTCCTTGAAGAAGGAACACTTAGAAACTGAGAGCCCACAGAGCAGGTGGATTGAGCAGAAGTGAAGTGGGCTTGGGAGGAAAGCCAGTGAGCCTGGGCACCAGGAACCAGAGGCACTTGTGGGAAGAACCCGCAGGAGTGGCAGCAGCTAGGAAAATGTGTTTTTTACACTGAGAGGAAATTATAAATCATTTGACACCATCACATTCTTGGAAATGGATATATTTATTATCATGATACATGCCTAGTAAATAGTAGTAACTGAAAATAAATTAATTTTTAAAAAGCCATCTAACTGACTTGGACATTTTTGGAATTTAGTATATTAGATTTTGCAACGATAACTAGAATGTGATATTATGTATCAAATTTCTGATACTTTGTTCAAATAGCCAAAAATTAGGGGGAAAATATAGATCTCATGACTGTGTTTAAAAAAATAGATTCTTTCTAAGAGGAGAATTTTAAGCTCAAGACATATTTTTTTAAAGTTTTATTTTTTAAAAAATATCATAAAGTGAAGTTTTGGAGTTGACTTAATTGTATTGTACAGTATAGTTCTTAGAGGCAAAACAGCCTTTGGAGAATGTTTTTTAATCTAATAAGATGAATTATCTTTGTTTAAAGCTTTTCCTCTAGTCTAGTACATTCAGTTATTTAATATTGTGCATCATCTTTTAAGAGTGTTTTGCTATGACATGCTCAAAGTCAAATGACTTTATAAAGACTGAACAATGCCTTTCTAAGGATGCAAAAATGTCTAATCTCTGGCTTTTAAAATGTTTCTTCCTTTTTAGGAAAATCAAGATGTGATTGTGGAGTAGTGTTAAGTGAAGTGCTTACAACAGTGGGGGGCGGGGGTAATGCCAGGGGTGCTGGTGCTGGTGTAGGCTCTTGGGCTGTTAAAATTAAGTGTGGATTAAGACCCCTTCATGCAGCTAGAGAGCCGACCCTGTTTGATGATAGCTGAATACCAAGTTTTATATTTCCATTAGTTAGCAACAGTAAATACAACACCCCAAATTTCAACTATTCTTTAAATTCTTCTTTCCAGAGCTTCTTCAGATTTTGAAACTTAGAACCATTTTTGTTTGTGTATTCTTATTTTTTTAATTATGAATGTAGTATATGTTTATTTTGGAAAATTTGAGAAATATGGGAAAGTAGAAGTCAGATATTTAATTTCATCCCTAATATCTCCTGAGATTTATACTTTAAGTGAAAATAGTTTTATTATTTTTTCAGACTATAAAAATAATATATTCTTAGTATAGAAAAGAAAGACAATATATAATGAGATAACCACTGTTAAGGTTTAGGGTTATTTCTGGGTGTGTGTGTGTGTGTGTGTGTGTGTGTGTGTGTGTGTGTGTTTCTGTTTTGAACACCATAAAACTTGAACTCAGATTGGTATTGGCATAGACTCTGGGAAGGGTTAAGAATGCATGTTATGGATTATCTAACAAAAGAAGGCTTCACACTAGCTGCTTCTTGAAATTCTTGGGTTTTCACATTTTGATGATATTCTAGTATTTTCAAACTATCTAATTTCATATTCTCATTTGTGGTTTTGAGTGCCCTAGTTGGAGTGACAACTTGGTGTTCATGAATATGTTATGAAAATATTTATTCAGTTATTTAAACAATAATTCATAATAATTGAAGTGAAAGTTGAAAATAAATAGAGCAAAAAGGGTGCAAACACACATTATACAGTCGTTCAGATAATGTATTTCTATATCCCTCTATGCTTTGGATGCACATATTTGTGTGTGTGTGTGTGTGTATTTTTACACAAAATACCATAGTTCATATTATTTGTATGGTCCTGTAACTTACTTTCCTCAATAAGTTGAAATTGTGGACCTTTTCCCATTTTGCTTAACAGTGTTTTCTATTACTATTGTCAGAACAGTATTTGATTTTTCAATAGTCCATACCATGCTTTAAACAATTTTTATTGTTAAACATTTGGATTGCATCCATTTTTTTCTATTATTAAAACAATGCCACAGTTATTATTGCTGTTAGATCATTGCCCCTAGGTACATCACTACGAATAGAAACATTCTGCCTTAAAAATGTGAATATTTTAAAAGCTTTTGTTACAAATTGCCTGTTTATTTTCCTGAAATAGTGGGTCAGATTACATGACCACCACGATTGCCCCCATATCCTCATCAGCACTTGCCTGTCTACTAGGCGAAAGAAGTGTCCGTTGACTGTGCAGTTGATCCTTGAGTGACATGGGTTTTAACTGCACAGATCCACTTATACACAGATTGATTTTATATAAATACTGTAAGTGTATTTGCTCTCCCTTATGATTTTTTTAATTGATTGCTTTTAGAGAGACAGAGAGAGGAAGGGATAGGAAGAGAGAGATAGACATTCGTTGTTTCACTTAGTTGTGCATTCTTTGGTGCTTCCCATATGTGTCCTGACTGGGAATTAAACCCGCAACCTTTGCATTTTAGGAGGACGCTCTAACCCAGTGTTTTTCAACTTCAGGTCCATGGACTGGTACATCAGAAATGTCATGCCAGTCCACGAGTTAACCACCCTGCTGTTATATGAAGACTATAGACTCAGTGATCTTAGTAAAATTTGTTTATGATCAGGCTGATTTCTGCCTTAATGGTCCCTGAAATAATTCTCCTATTTTTACTGGTTTCCAAATGTAAAAAGGTTGAAAGTTACTGACTGAGCTAACTGGCCAGGGTATAATTTTTTAAATAACCTTTTCTTTTCTTTAGCTTACTTTATCCTAAAAATACAATATTTAATGCATATGACACACAAAATATGTGTTGATGGACTGTTATTATAAAGGCTTCCTGCCCACAATAGTCTATTAGTAGTTTAGTTTTGGGAATCAAGCTTGACCAGGCGGTGGTACAGTGGATAGAGCATTGGTCTAGGACACAGAGGACCCAAGTTTGAAACCCCGAGGTTGCCAGCTTAAGTGCAGGCTCACCAGCTTGAGTGCAGGCTCACCAGCTTGAGTGCAGGCTCACCAGCGTGAGTGCGGGCTCACCAGCTTGAGTGCGGGCTCACCAGCTTGAGTGCGGGCACACCAGCTTGAGTGCGGGCTCACCAGCTTGAGTGCAGGCACACCAGCTTGAGTGCGGGCTCACCAGTTTGAGTGCAGGGTCACTGGCTTGAGCTCCCCAGTCAAGACACATATGAGAAAGCAATCAGTGAACAACTAAGGTGCCGCAATGAAGAATTGATGCTTCTCATCTCCCTCTCTTCTTATCTGTACTAGTCTGTCCCTCTCTATGTCTCCCTCAGCCTCTCTTGCTAAAAACAAACAACGAAAAGTTTTTGGAGTCAAAAGTTATACTCTGATTTTCAACTGCACTGCAGATTGGTGCCCATAATCTCTGTCTTGTTCAAGGGTAAAATATAATTTGTTTCCCTATATCCTGGGCACCTTGTTGCCATAGTTTTAGACTGCTCTGTTCACAGGTCTTCAGGAAAAACCTGTAGACACGTTCTATTAATGTTAGCACTTGGCTGCTGACATCAAACAAACAAGGTGGCAATGAGCTTAGATTTTGATAGTAGAAAATGGTTAAGAGAGCTTTGGAAATTTGTAACTTATTCATATTTACTTCTACATTGTAACTGCTGTACACACTGCATGATTGGGAATTTATCCTTTGTGAGGGAATGTTCCTCTCCTGCATAATGGACTCTCCATTTCTCAAATCAATATTTTATGTAAATTTCGTAATGATTATTTGAGTTTGAGAAGATTTTGTGATTTGCAAAAAAAAAATTTGTTAAATATATGTAATTTCTTTCAATTTCCAAATTTTATTTTTGATACTTTCACATTTAAAATAATATGCTTTCCTTAGAATTTCTCGCCCAGCTTTGTTTTTCTAAGAATGACATTTTTAAGAGTGCAAAGAGTGCATAGAATTTTTAGAGGTCAGAGATTACATTTAGTTTTCCTGTATTTCCTAACACTTCATATGGGTCTCTTCGGCTCTGTGCATATGAAGATGGCGGTTCTCGCCAAGTGCCTACACAACATGGGTGTCTCCTTGCAGGAGGAGCTGGTTGGAGGAGGGCCGTCTTTCTAAGAATGGGACTTCTATCTTTTTTCCTTGAATAAGGCTTTCCTTCATGTGAAATTACTGACTCACGTGGGGTTTGGCTTTATACTACTGGGTAGTATGCTTTTCCTAGACAAGTTGATAAGCTGATGGAATGGAGCTTTGGTCGATGGTGCAGACTGGGCTCTCTTAGAGGCAGACTCTGAGAAAGAGTTTGGCAGAAATCATTAGGTTTATTATGTGTTTTTAGGGAGTGCACTTGGAATCCACACTGTTGGAAGGGCATGGTGGTGGGAAGGAATCAGGTGATGTGGAGAGAGAAGTTGAGATGTAGTGTAGGACTTACAGTGGCCTCAGTGACTCAATGGGGAGCTTGGAGTCTGGATTTTACTGCCTCCCCCTCACAGAGTGGTCATCAGATGGGGACCACCCAGGAAAGACATGACACTGGTAGAGGCACTTTGATCAAAGGGGCAGCAAGTGATCTCAGCATCATATATCAGAGTCCACTGCAGCCAGCATCAGTCCTTTTTAAACAAGTGTTCTTATGACTGTACAGTAGAAGAAAGGACAGTTTGAGCCCCCGGGTATGGAGACATGCTTTTATCTCTTTGTTTAAACTCTAAGAACTAACATTGGTTGAATAGGACAGAAACCATCCCTAATCTGTGTAAATACAGAACAAAAAGGTAGAGAGATAATTGAAGCTTTAATATTGAACCTGAGTCTTTAGCATTAATAAGTCTATAAGGGGAGGTAGTTTCTTGTAAGAATTTATAACACTGTTTCCCTTGTGGGGGAAGACTGATTCCAAATCCCTCTTTTCTTTCAACTGTGAATTGAGAACCTTGAGTACCACACGTATTCCTCTTCATGTGGGATTGTGGCTCAGTGGCCACAGATGAAAAAGGGACGTGGGTCAGATAGGTGCAGTGAGGCTTGTCTGCTGCACATGACTGTGCTGGCTGGGCCATTTGGCTCCAACAAGGGGCCTGCTAAGGTCCTACAAATGGAACTTGAAATTTGACCAGTCCCTCTGGCTGGAGTCTAGAGGAAAAATTGCTTTTTTCTAATCAGCTTTCTAAAGGGAGCCAACTTTGTTAATTTACACAAAGCCGCTGTATGTGGTGGTCAGAGTCCTTTTCAGAAACCCTGATCAAAGACTATTTTATATGCAGCATGTGTGTGTGTGCCAAAGGTGCTTATATGTGTATGCAAAAGTATGTATATATGTGTGTGCACACATGAGCATGTGCACATGTATGTGTGTGTTAAGGCTCTCGTAAAGTTCAGACCAACAGTGTGGATATGGTAACTAACAGAGAAGCACTGGGCCTTTTACCCTGTGGGCCCCTTTGTTGTTGAAACTCCTCGAGGCCCTGCCTATCACTCTGCTCTGCATCCTTTGCACCTTTTGGAGTTGTAGGCTCTTAACAAATATTCAGAAAGGGATTCCCACACAGCTTTTTACCTGTGACCAGGGTCAAGAAGATCCATGTGATAACAGAGGTATATTCCCTAGGTTCTCTCTAATACAGAAAGTTCAGGAACCTGATGGTGTAGGAGCAGCTTGCAGCCCCTCAGGTACATTCTCGCCAGCCACTCTTTCAATAGGAAAGGAGTTAGTTACTCACCTGCCATGACTTCTCTATCTTCCCCTGAGACCTAATCCATCCTAGTGACCCTCCCATGGAGGAGGGGAACTTAATCCAGACTTGGTGGGAGGATGTCATGGAAGACTTCCTGGAAGAGGTGATGTCTTTTTGAAACCTTATGATAGAATGTATCTAGGGAAAAGGTTTGAGAAGGTGACAGTGGGAGTGGAGTGTCCTAGAGGAGGTGGAGAGATGGGGAAACTATTGGGGTGTTATGGTGTGGTCAAGACACTGAAAGATGTTAATGAGAGAAAAGCAGTAAGGATAAGATGAGGCCATTTCATGAAAGGTCTTGAAGCCATGTGTAAGGGGTTTGCTTTGAGGGCAGAGGGAAACTGGAAAGGGGTTTTAGCTGGGGTGTGGCATTATTAGATTTAGTTTTGAAAGTTCATCTAGTGGCTGAGAGGAGAATGCTCAGGGCAAGTGCAAACTGGAAGTGGTGGGAGCTTTCCTTAGAAGGTTAAAGGAAACCGGAACTGAGGTAATGATGATCATGTCATGAGCCAGGGTAGTTTAAGAGAGGGTGAGAAGAAATAGATGTGTTTTCAAAGTGTGAGGAGGGAGAACTGACAGGATTTGGTAGTTTGGTATTTGAAAACTACTTTATATTCCTTTTCTTCTTTGACAGCTGAAGTAACAATGTAGATAAGTATGATGGAAATTTTTTATTAAGCAAACTAAAGTTCCAACAAAGTTAAATGAATTGTTCAATGACAGAGCTGGAAAAGCAGCTGAAACTACAGTCTGGTTTCCCTGTTGAATTACTTCATTCACAATCCTAAGCTTCTTGTTTCAGTGGCTGAGTAAGGTTGAGGGAAAATGAAGCACTTCCAAATCTCATTTTCTTTATCTCTACTTTAGTAAGAAGGACTAAAAATGTGCTCTCCTATAAATACAGAGTAAAAGCAAGATAACTAGTCTTGAGGCAGGAGTCTAGGATGGTGACTACCTGACTCCTAGACAGTCACCTTCTACCATGCACAGGTCAGCAGTGAGCTCCTCTGACCCCCAGCAGCAGCAGAGGTGAGAATGCCTCACTATGGGGCCTTGGGCCAGATGAAACCCCAGTGGATTTATGGCTTAAACTTTCAAGGAGTCTTTGTCTATACAATTGGACCTAAATGGGTTCATTTTTAAAAAACTTTTGTTTAAAGAAATAACTTGTTGTTCTGCTCTGGCCAGTTGGCTCTATGGTAGAGTGTCGGCCTGGCATGTGTTTGACTCCCAGCCAGGGCACACAGGAGAAGCGCCCATCTGCTTTTCTACCCTTCCAGCTCTCCTTTCTATCTCTCTCTTCCCCTCCCATAGCCACGGCTCCACTGGAACAAAGTTGGCCTGGGCGCTGAAGATGGCTCTGTGGCCTCCACCTGAGGCGCTAGAATGGCTCCGGTTGCAATGGAGCAACACCCCAGGTGGGCAGAGCATCGCCCCCTAATGGGCATGCTGGGTGGATCCTGGTCAGGTGCATGAGGGAGTCTGTCTCTCTGCCTCCCCACTTCTCACTTAAGAAAAATATAAAATAAATAAATAAATAATTTGTTGATAATAGCATGGTGATTACAAAAGGAAAATGAGGGTGGGGGAGATAGAAGAGATGATAAGTGTTATGGAAAAAAAAAAATGTAGCTTGACCAGGCAGTGGTGCAGTGGATAGAGAATCAACCTGGGACACAGAGGACCCAGCTTTAAAACCCAAAGTCACCAGCTTGAGTGCGGGCACACCAGCTTGAGTATGGAGTTGCTGGCTTGGGCAAGGTGTCACTTGCTTTGCTTTAGCCCCTGGTCAAGGCACATATGAGAAAGCAGTCAATGAGCAACTAAGATATTACAATGAAGAATTGATGCTTCTCATCTCTCTCCCTTCCTGTCCTCCCTCTCTCTCTCTCTCTCTCTCTCTTACAATCAATCAATCAATAATAAAAAGTAGATTGATGTATTCAGTAGGATAGTGGGTAGACCTTTTTGAGAACCTAGAAATTGAGCACAGACTGGAAATAATTGGGCCTGGAGGGGTTCTCTAAATCAAAAAACAATTTTCTCTAGACCAGTAGTTCTTAACCTTTTTTGAGGTACCGAACCTACCAGTTTCATATGCGCATTCACCGAACCCTTCTTTAGTGATAAATAAAATATGATTTTTTTTTCCAAATTCAAGACATAGGTATATGTTTTTTTACTGGTGCACAAAATGAGCCGTGCATGAACATCACCTTGCTCAAAGAACAAAACCAACAAAGTGCATGAACTCATAACAAATTACAGTATTACTTTATTCTGTACTCCGCGGCAGAGGCTTCTCTGAACCCCTGAGACCGACTCATCAAACCCCTAGGGTTTGGTAGAACCCAGGTTAAGAACCACTGCTCTAGACAGAGTTCTTCAGAGCAGCTCCACCATCCCTGTGTGGGTCACTCAGTATGTGTTTCCTTAGTCCCTACTTTTTTAGGTTTTCATTTTCACAGCCATCTTTTGATGTTCATCTGTCTACTTCGCTTTACTTGGTCCCCAAGCAGGCCTTGTGAGTCATGTCTGACTAGCTATGGTGAAAAAGTAGGCACCTCGGGTCCTGAACAACTCCGGGCCCAGACACATGCAGTCAGATATAGGTAAACAAAATCATACCAATTTAGCTGAGGTTAAGACTCAAAATGGTAAAGACTTGAGGGCCATAGTTGAGTTTGCTAGGGATTTTTTAAAAATGTTCTCTAGAGAGGACTTCCAGAAGGTTTTATATATCTTTAAAGCTTCGAATTCTGAAAATGTGTAATTCACAGACACCCCGTGCTTCTGCTCTTGTGCCCTGAGGACACTGAACGGAAGCTTTAAGTTACCAGGTTCCTTTTTTACCATTTCCTCCTCACACGGAGCTGTTCATTTTGGGACAGGAGGCTAGTGAGGCCTGGGAGATAATGTTCGTTTAGTGTCTCCATCAGGAGACTTGGCAATTGAAAGAAAAGACTCAATCACTTGACTCTGACACCATGTCCGGATTCAACCTGATCTGTGCAGGCCTTCCCCACTTCCGGGCTGAACTTTCCATTTTAGGAAGTGGACCTTCCTATAATTATGCTTTCTGCGGTCCTGCTCACGGCCAAGTAAGAAACCACATTGCAGACATTGTGATGTCTGTTCACTTTACAGAGATTGCTGGTTTCAAGTTTGTCAGAAGATAATTCGTTTTAGAAATAAACTTTGATTTCAATTTTAAGTGTTCGGTGCTAGACTCAGCATTTAGAAAACTGCACCTAGGCTAATTATTAGTATGTTTGGGCCTCTAAATTTTATTTTTTCTCTTTGAATTAAAAAATATACAGGATTGGGCAAAAGTAGGCTCACAGGTGAGAGTACACAAAACAGTCTATTCTTATATTTATTAATTATTGTATTATTTGCCATATGAACAACTGTGAACCTACTTTTGCCCCACCCTGCCTGGATTGCTCAGTATAATTAAGACAAGATGTTTCCTTAAATAGATGTTTCTTTAAATATCCAGCTATTGTGAAGGAAAGTTCAAGTTCTTCTCCGGAATACTTTTCCAAAATGTAATGGGGTTTGCTCTTTTTCACTTTGGTTATTTTAGGCAGTCATTAAACAGTTGTTAGCCAGTTTAGTAAGTTTATATAAAACTACATGTTTTGAGGCTTTAAATGCCACAGGAGAAGTTCCAGTGTAAACAGAGGAGAACAGAATCCGTGCTTCAAACGGAAGCGCCCAGCACACTACCTCATTCCAGTAGAGGCAGTGCTTACACGGACAAGGCCATGGACACAAGTGACTCGCCCCAGGGGTTGAAGTGGTCCTGGGGGGATTAATCTGTTCAGGTTAGGGAGTGGGGCCAGAGTCCAGGTCTGGTTCTAGTTCCCTGTGGGTCAGCTAGATTCACTTTGCTCTGTGGTCACAGATTGTGACTCAGACCCTGGTAAATGTCTCATAAATTCATTCCAATCATCAAGAGAGTGTGGATTATGAGCTGTTGGCTCCCAGCCAGGGAGATGCTCAGCAACCCCCGGACGGGCATGCCAGCAATGTTCTCTGTTCAGACTGTCAGTGCCGAACATGGCGGAGACAGCTCTTGCTCAGAGTGACACCTGCCTTTGGAGGTATGCTTGTAGGAGCTCACCCCTACATGTGGTGACTGGCTCAACATCTCCCTGAACTGCCAGGGAAAAAGGAGTAAAAATGGTGTTCCTTTCTGTGTCACATCTATGACCGTGAACTTACCACAAGCATCAGTCCTTTGCGATGAAGCATCCTATTCATTTTCATTAATTTAAATACATTTATACTTTTTTTTTAATTTATTTACTTTTCAGAGAGGAGGAAGAGAGGGAGAGGGAGGGAGAGAGAAAGAGAGAGAGAGAGAGAGAGAAAGAGAGAGAGAAGGGGGAGGAGCAGGAAGCATCAACTCCCATATGTGCCTTGACCAGGTAAGCCCAGGGTTTTGAACCAGAGACCTCAGCATTCTAGGTCGATGCTCGATCCACTGTGCCACCATAGGACAGGCCAAATGCACTTCTACTTTTAAAATCAAGCTTTGATCTGGACCTCTGGGATGCCTTTTTAAAATTGCCAGTTTTGAGCTCCTCTTATCTACAGTGTGACTAAGAGTAGCCTGGGTAACAGTAATGATAGCTGTCACTTACTGAGCATGTGTTATATTCCAGGCTTTGTCATGCAGATTTTTTAATCTATTAACTCATGTGATCTTCAAAGTAGCTTTATCAAAAAGAAGCTATTGTTAGTAAGCCATTCATATTTTGCAGATGAGATGCAGAGAGATTAAATAAATTGTTTAAAGTCAGACAGTTTACTGTAAACTGTGGGATTTGGACCCTGTATGTGGCTTCAGAGTTTATTTTAACCCATTATACAAAGCTGTTTATAACACAGAAGCAACAACACATTTTGGGGTGTGCCCTGTGGGCCACGCACTTGTTAAAGCATGACTTCACTTTTATTATGTCACTTAGTCTAGTTAGTGTCTAAAACAAACTCATCTTCCTAACAAAGGAGCATACTTTCTTTTCCTGTAATGCTATTCCTATGAATGAAATGGCTTTGTATATGTGTCCCCCTTGTTCTAAAAATAATTTAAAAGGGCATTAGAACAATTGTCTTCCAGGCAACGAAATTTAAATTACTAGTCAGACCTGACCAGGCAGTGGCGCAGTGGATAGAGCCTCGAACTGGGGTGCGGAGGACCCAGGTTCGAGATCCCGAGGTTGCCAGCTTGAGTGCGGGCCCATCTGGCTTGAGCAAAAGATCACCAGCTTTGGACTCAAGGTTGCTGGCACGAGCAAGGGGTTACTCAGTCTGCTGAAGGCCTGCGGTCAAGGCACATGTGAGAAAGCAATCAATGAACAACTAAGGTGTCGCAACGAAAAACTGATGATTGATGTTTCCCATTTCTCTCCGTTCCTGTCTGTCTGTCCCTATCTATCCCTCTCTCTGACTCTCTCTCTCTGTTTCTGTAAAAATAAATAAATAAATAAATACCAGTCAGTTTCTCTATGTTTTCAGTACAGCGTATTTTGATTCCATTCTATCCTGAGTTTTTCTTGCTGAATTTAAGATGCCCTGTTTCCTTTCTTCTCCTCTTTTCTCTTTCTTACTTTTTCCCTCCCTTCTCTTCCCTTTTCTCTTTTTGTTCCCCTAAGGACTTTCCATTTTGCTTCCTGTCTATCTGGGTGTTTCTCTACTGTAATGATCATGACATTGGTCAGTAATTTTAAGAAGTCTTTGATGGCAAGAACTCTTTCTTATTCATCTCCATATTCTTCTAGCATCTGGTATTAGGTCCTGGCACAGAGAGAACGCTCAGTAAATGTTTACTGAATGAGCAAATCCCTTCTTTTCCAGTCTTTCTTTTCCTCTGCCAATACCTTCTCCAGACACTCGTTATGTATTTCATGCCTAAGGTATATCAGTTAGACTGATTTTGACTGTAAGTCCAAGACAACTCAAGTTGGCCTAAACAATAAGGAATTTTATTGGCTGACAAGCAGGAGGCCGGAGATTAAGCAGGCCTTGAGATAGACTTACCCAAGCACTCCAGCATTCTTTTGTGATTCTCTGAACTCTGCCCTCCTCTGACCAACAGTGTGATGGTTACAATAGTTCAGATACTAAATTCAGCCACAGTACATCTAACGTTTATCTTATGAGGGCAATGTTTCTGCAAGTTTCCAGAAAATATCTCTTCATATTTTATTAGTCTGAATTGGGTTGTGTATCTGTTCTGGAACCAGTTTCGGTGGCCAGAGGATTACTGCATTCTGGTTAGTTTATAGCTGGGTTTGTGAACCACAGAGGAAGGGATGACTCTGAGACACAGATACTATCGGATCAGCGCCCCCTGAAACACATGGCTTCTCATGAAGCATAGGTGGAAATCTGCGTAAGATTGGCTGTACTGTTGAGGCCAGGGGTGGACGTGGCCACAGAAACTATTGGTGTCTATTACACTCAGCTCTGCACTACTTCCTAATTGGTGTTCCTCCCTCCGGACAACTCCTCCCTCTCATTCTTTCCATAGGCCACCACTAGGTGACTCTCTGAAACACAACATTTATGACACAACATTGATGTAAAATAAAACACGTTAAATGGCTCCCTGCTGCTTACTGGAAGGTACTCTGAGATTCAAGCCTCTATTCAAGATGATCTCATTTTATCTTCCAATTTTCGTACACACTAAAGCTGATGTTATGGATCAAATGTTTGTGTCCCCCCAGCATTTATATGTTGAAATCTGAATCCCCATTGTGATGGTGTTTAGAGGTAGGGCCTTTGGGTAGCAGTTAAGTCATGAAGTTGAAGCCCTAGTGAATGGGATTAGTGTCCTTATAACAGGGACCCCAGAGAGCTTTCCAGCCCTCCTTCCAGCATACGAAGACACAGTGAGAAAGCAGCATTCTCTAACCAGGAAAAGGGCTTACCGGAACCCAATCATGCTGCCACCCTGATCTCAAACTCTATTCTAGAATTGAGGAATAAATTTTCATCATTTAGAAGCCACCTACTCATGACAGTTCCCTATAGCAGCCGGAGAGGACTCAGACAGCTGGGTTTTCGCCAAATAGGTTTGCTATGCATTCCCTGGTAGTGTACATTCATATCTTTGCTCTGCACTGCCATTTCGACCCCCTGGAATGATCACTTTCCTTCTGTAGTTCATGTCAAAGTCCTAATCTTGCTTTCAAGTCCGACGTTAAATTGTTTTTTCAGAAGCATTTCATGACCACTCTGCTTTGAATCAACCTGCTACTACTCTAAATACTGTAGCATTTATTAATATAGCATGACACGCAACATGTGTTGCTTTATAATGTTGGATGACTTTTTATTCAAATTTATATTTTTCTTATCTCCCTAGAAGTGAAATGAAAAACTTATGTGCATTCCTGATCCATCTAAGAGCTAAGTTGCTGTCTTACAACTGGTAGATGCTGGATACAGAGCCTATGTGTGCCAGCCGAGACAGAGTGCAACAGAAGAGCATGGCAGAAACATTTATAGTGTGATGGTTGTATCCAGCTCTGTGAAAATTAGGTGGTCCTGATATTTACTAGTATGCATCAGGCCCTGTTATAAGTACTGGAACTTAAAGCAAGAAATACCCAAAGTCCTTTTCTTGAATGAGCTCACATTTCTAGTGGCAAGACAGACAAATTAATATTTAGTAAAATGCCAGATAGTTCCAAATGCTAAGAAGAAACACAAATAAGGAATAGAGGACACGGGTAATATTTTGTAGGTGAAATGATCAGAGAATGCTTCTGACAAAAACCCTAAATAGAAGTTAAAGGTGTGATGTGGGACAGACGGAACCCCAAGAGGAAGCCCCAAGGAGAAACTTGGGTGGCATACTTGAGAGCCAGTGAGAGGCATAGCTGGAGTGCACTGATGGTAAAGGAGGGGGAGGAGATGAAGTTCAAGGGAGCTGACATTTGAATAGTGGAGGATCTCCTATCATACCCCAAGTTCAATTTTATTGTGAGGGACATAAAATGCCTTTGCAGGACTTTGATTTGGGTAGTTCACCTGATCTGATTTGCATTCTAAGAGAGTCACTTTGTCTTCTACATGGAGAAGAGACTTTTGGGAGAGCTAGACTGGAAGGAGGAAGAACAGAGAGGGGACAATTGTTGAAGCACAGGGGAAGCATGATGGTGGCGAAGTCTTGAAAGCTGGTGGTGGAGTTGGGTTAGAGTGGTTGGATTCTGTGTATATTGAAAGGTAAAGGAACAAGATTCAATTATGTATTGAACATGAAATTGTGTGTATGTGTATATGTGCGTATATAAAGAATAAAATGAGAGCCTGACCAGGCAGTGGCACAGTGGATAGAGCGTCGGATTGGGATGTGGAAGACCCTGGTTCGAGATCCCGAGGTCACCAACTTGAGTGCAGGCCCATCTGGCTTGAGCAAAAGCTCGCCAGCTTAGACCCAAGGTTGCTGGCTCCAGCAAGGGGTGGGTCGGTCTGCTGAAGGCCCGCGGTCAAGGCACATGTACTAGAGCAATCAATGAACAACTATGGTGTCGCAACGGTAACAAAAAACTAATGATTGATGCTTCTCATCTCTCTCCCTTCCTGTCTGTCTGTCCCTATCTATCCCTCTCTCTGACTCTCTCTCTGTCCCTGTAAAAAAAAATAAAATAAAATGAGATAATAGTGTCTTTTCAAATAAAATGCTTGATTTAGTTATATTCTCTTAAAAATCAAATAAATATCTTTAAACAATGAATATTTTAAACGTTGTTATTCAAAAATGCTAAAAAGTTCTGACATTCTTTTAAAATGCTAAAGAGATGCCAAAATCTGAAATCACAAAGCCCTTGAAGTGATGATTTGCATTTGTGATCTTGTGGTCTTTCAGAAATTTTTATCATTTCGACCTCATTTTGTAGACATTTCATGAATTATATACTTTGTGTTTTGCTATGTTGAAAAGTTTCATTGTGGGGTCATGCATAAATTGAGAATATTTTGATTTATGTAATCTGTATATTGTCCTGACTTAAAGTTCATTCTGCTCAGTATATTCTTTGATATATCATATGGCTTGCCTAAAACTTGAATATATCTCCTTTCCATTGATTAAAGGCAGGGGAAATATTATATTTCCCCATGTATAAGATGCTCCTGTGTATAAGATGCACTTTGATTTGGAGGCCCGAAATTTGAAAATATATATATATATTACATAAAGTTATTGAACTCAAGGTTTATTCATCATAAAATTTATACAACTCCTCATCACTGTCAAAACTCCCATCCATTAGCTTGTCCTCATCTGTGTCTGATGACGAATCACTGTCTTCAACTATGAGCACAAAAACAAGCACAAAAAGGTAGAAAATGCAAGTAAAAAAATCTACAACTACTGTATAATACACACCCAGTTTTTAGACCCCAAATTTTTCAAAAACAGAGCATCTTATACATGGAGAAATAAGGGGTATGTTTGAATTAGTGCATAAGAATGAGCATTAATACTTTAATAAAACTTAAACCTCCTATTAAAAATAGTTCTTTGTTTTTAAAACTACTAGGAATGATTTCTGTACTATAGGATTATTCATTGTTTTATCTATTTATATATAGGGATTAGTCCATTATTCCCCCACCCCCACCCCAGTGAAGTGCTGCTTACAAATTGAGGTATTTGGTGAATACCAGATTTTTCTCAAAAACTCAGAATTTAATCAAATTCATTCACTTTTATAATAATTTTATAATTGTCAAGTGGAAATTATTAGTTTTCCCCATTGCTTAAATTGGGACAATTTACAAGATAGAGTAATAAGTAATTGGCATTTAGAAATTATTTTTGTATGCCCCCCATGCCAAAGATAATCTCCATCTGGAACATATTGCTTCTAGAAACAGCAGGGTTTTGTTTGTTTTTTATTTGTTTGTTTTGCACTGAAATTCACCTCCATTTCATTTATACTGTAAATGATGGGGTAAGGATTTTGGGTGCAGTAGGATAATAAGGCTGCTACTTACTGGCTTCAGTTTTATGGCCAAACTAAATCTGTTGGGTGATAATTATTTGATGTCCCTCTAGGACACTTATTATTTGTTTGATTATTACTTAAAAATTTAGTACTTGAAACAATTTATCTACACATTACTGTTTTAATCATTCTTTCATTCAATGCAAATATATTAAGCACTCCCTTTTTCTAGCCACTGTAGTTACTTTTTCATTAAACTTTCAAAGCAACAGACCTATTGAGATTTCTTACCCACTTCCTTATAACAGTCTAGTGTCTTTTTTAAATCTCTTGTAGAATCTGGGGAACAAATACAACAAAACAGGTAAAATTTGGAGACTTCCTGTTCTGTATCTCCTTAACTGCTCTGATTCTCAGATTTTCTTTAACATGTGACCAAAATCTTTCACTATGTTGCTAAATAGAACATGATTAAAATACTATTCTAATTTTGGCTACAGAGCTCTTGTTCCAAGATGTACCAGCTCAGTGTTTATAGACAGCTTCATATTTTAGTGGTAGTTAGGCTAGAGAAGGGAGAGCACATCCTTTGGACTCCTGAAATAGGAGGTAGAATTGACTTGTTGGGTGAAAGAAGCTAATGATAAAGTTACCTGGCAAGGTGAATATAGAGGGCCTCACAATACTGCCTGGGGTAACCCTACTGACTTTTCCTTGGGTAGGGTCAAAGGAGCATGTGAAGACGGTCACCTTGCATAATTCGTAAGACACGTATCCTCAAGATAAACAGATATAATTTCTAGTTCTTCTCTGGCTGTGATTGAGTAATTACAGGTATTTTCCCTGGACCTGTTTCTCTAGCTCTCAAATGAGACAGTTGATATATATGTTCTGAATGGTATCTCCTAAAAATTCATATGTTGAAATCCTAACCCACAAAGTATTAGGAGATGGACCTTTGGGAGGTGATTAGGTCATGAAGGTGGAGCCTCATGAATAGAATTAGAGCCCTTAGAAAGGAACTCCCACAAAGTGTCCTAGCCCCTTTCACCCTGTGAGGTCACAACAAAAAGATGCTGTCTGTGAACGAGGAAGAGGGCGCTCACCCTGCCATGATGCCATCCTGACCTTGGACTCATTGTTTATAAGGTACTCAGTGTCTGGAATTTTGTTATAGCCACCCAAAAAGACTAATAGCACCAAACGTTATAATGTTGAATCTCTTAGAGACAGAGAGACCTTGGTCCAAAAATCAGCTCTGCTATTTATTTCAAGTTATTTCTGAATCCTCTAAACCTTTGTTTCTTCATTTGTACAGTGAGCTAATACTACACAACCTGTAAGAACTTAAGAAAATTGAAGATACTATAGGTTAAGCATTTCGTATAGCACCTGAAACAGAAATTACTCAGAAAAGGGCTGCCAAATAGAATGAATTGTTGTACCAGGGGCGATTCATAGTTTCAGAATCGCCCGCAGGAGCTATTTAGGGATATTTATCCATCCTGTGTTATGCCTGTGTGTAACCTTCATCTGAAATGTTGTAGCTCCTTGACACAGTAAATTCTTTGCCCTTGCTGTCTCTGCCTCAGGAAGCACTCACTTTGTTTCTGACCTTGAAACTGGCTTTATTGACATATATACTGGCCCTGTGTAATTAGGTTGGTTCCATATTATGTCTGTTATTAAAGACCAAATTTTCATTGCTTAGAAAGATCTGTTAACACCATCCTCATTAACTGAGCCAGCACTAAACTTACCCTTTGAAATACCAGCCTGGATAGCTCAGGAGCAGGTTTTAGCAATATTCTGCAGTATCTCCTTGGGTACAAAGGAGAAAACAAGGAAATTCTCAACAAAAACTTAGTTTCTTCTTCCCTATTCTACTTACCTCATGGAAGTAGATATAATTGGGCGGACATTAGGGAGGGAGGAATTGTCATAGAGCAGGACCACAGAGTGGTTGAACAGCGGGTCAGCTGTGGCCAGAGGTCAGTGTCTTTTCAAGGTTGGTTGGTGGATGGGTATGGGTAGGGTGTTGTGAACCCCTGACCAAAAAAGGGTTTTGCATCTTGTCTGGGAATTAATCATTTTTCTCCCCCCTGCTTAATTGAGATATAAATAACATATAACATTATGTGAGTTTAAGGGCACAACATACTGATTTGATACTTTTATATAGCATTATGGTTGACATTATAGCATTAGCTGACACTGCTATCAAGTTACATAATTATCCTTTCTTCTAGGGGTGCCAGTAATTAAGATAATCTCTTAGCAAGTTTAATGTTTATAACACAGTTTTGTTGGCTGCAATCGATGTGATGTGGACTTATTTATATACTGGTTGCAAGTTTGTACCTTCAAACATCTCTCATACCCTACCGCCAGGCCCTGGTGACCACCCTTTCACTCTCTGTTTTCTCAAGTTCAGTTTTTTAGATTCCACATATAAAAGGCATCGTACTGTATTCTTCTTTCTTTATTTGACTTACCTCACTTAGCATGATATCACATTAGCCATTTTCTCTTATGTAAAGTTTATGGGTGTCCCTTTTCGTGTGTGTATCATTTGGATGATATGTTGTGAATGAGGGCAAGACAGCTTCATTATAAAGTTAGGAATTTTATTCAAGATTAAAGAGTTTCATTATTTTCCTATATTCTGCATATTTCATTTCCTAGTACCTTCAAAAAATAGATGTGGCTTAATAAAGAGGATTTGAGGAGAAAGTATATATAAATAAATACCAACACATGTGTATATGACCATAATTTACTCTGTGCATGAATATATGTAGAGAAAGAAATTTAAATGTTACAAGTGAATGGTTGTTGATTTTAACAGAGGCTGAAGAGTGAGCGACACAATTGCATATATGGTCATGAAGAAGGAACGAAAATTCTGTGATAATTCTCCTGCTCTGCTTTCTTGCTAGTGACAGCTATTATGAAAAGCAGGTTGTTGGAATACAAAACACTAAATAAAGAAAGAACTGTCATTTTATAATAACATTTTATAGAATCAGTCTTTTGAAATATAATAAAAATTTTCACAATCCATGTTTCTCTGCTTGTGCCAATTATCCATTGTGTTTGTGCTTATTCATTTATGTGCGGACATTTCAGCAGAAAAACACAGTCGTTTTTGTAAAGGTTAGATTTATAAGCTTCAATAAAAAAAACAGGCTCATTCAAACAAATAAGCAATCAGATTGCGAAATGGCAAATAAAGAGGGAGCATATCCTTAGAAGAAAAGTATTAAATTTTAGCATTACGTTGAGATAGACAAAGGGACCTGCTGCAGACTTTGCAAGTGCTCGTTCTTCTTCCACTGCTATGGTTCAGCTTACAGATGGTCCATGTGATAGTTGCTATAGAAACCAAACCTTTTTCATCAATCTCTCTGTTGCTATGGTGTGTTTGGGGTTGCTGCACATAAACTTTCGTATTAAGTGCCACTTAAGTTTTTTCATGACTGACCTTATAATGAATCATATCAATTATACATTAACTAACAAAACGTGGCATTAAATGATGCATTACTGCAAAGCATCAGTTATTATGTAGACTCGGTGGACCTGAAATTATTTGTGCATATGCTCTGTGCATTTGTTAACCAGACTATTTGCAACATCCATGAGATAAAGAAACTTGCTCCACTCAGTGGAAGTAGAATCTTTTTCTTTTCCCTCAAAAGTCATCATTTTTCTTGTAATATTTAAGGTCTTCTGAAAGTTAAATCTTTAGTAGGATTCAGAATTACTGTATTGTGATATTTGCTCTGACATTGGATGCGGAGCATTAGGTAAATCATTAATTTCTGGATGTTTTTTAAGTGAGAAGAGGGGAGATATAGTAAGACAGACTCCCTCATGTGCCCTGACCAGATTCCACCTGGTAAACCCTGCGTGGGGCCAAAGCTCCAGTACTGAGCTATTTTTAGCACCTGATGCTGACATGCTCAGACCAATTGAGCTATCCTCACTCAGTTCTGGGGCTGATGCTTCAGCTGGCTACTGGAAGGGAAGAGTGAGAGATGGGGGAGAGGGAGAGGAAGAGAAGCAGATGGTCACTCCTCTTGTGTGCCCTGATCAGTAATCAAACCTGGGGTGACCATATGCCGGGCTGATGCTCTGTCTACTGAGCCAGCTGGCCAGAGCCCATTAATCTCTGGATTTAATGAGATCATGAAACTGTGGCATGATAGATTTATATATATACTGCTCACAAAAATAGGGATATTTCAAAATGAATATGAAGCTATAAAATATCCCCTAATTTTTGTGAGCAGGTAGTAAGCTCCATGAGGGTAGGTACACACCTGCTTTGTTTACCCTGTGCATTCAGAGCCTGGTACAATGTCCACACAAGAGCCTGGGACATAGTTAATACTCAACAGTCTTTGCTGAGTGAATGAATATATGTGTTTTGTTTTTGATCACACAGGCATCCCATATTATAGTTTCTCTGTTAAGTCTGCTTTGGGGGTAGACTTCATTTCATTTTAACTCAAATATTCATTGAATTTCTAGTAGTGGTAAATGCTTCCCTCCTTGCTGAATTCCTTACAGTTTATAAAAATTTGGTTTTCATTCCCAAGATGCCATGTTCCAAATTTTCTAATTTTTACTAGTCTATAGATTGCAAGCATTTTTATTTTCTGTGTTATTGTGCATAGCTTAAGGTATGCACCCTTGAAATTAAATTTCCTGATCATTCATTTCAAGGAACACTATCAACAAGACAGTCATTGGAATCACAAGCTTTTGAGTCAGACAGACTCAAGTGTAAACACGCTCCCTTTGAGAAGGTTACTTCTCATCACGAGCTTCAGTTTTCTCATCTCTATAATGGGGATAATGATACATACCTCACACTGTTATTTTGAGAATTAAATGGGATTCACCAAGTACTAAGGAATTGGCAGAGTGAGAGCTGTTACTGTTCTCTTTATGCAGAAAGGATGTACTTGATTATAGAAAAAAATCTGCGAATTTTATTATTTTATGTTTCTATCCAATGCCTCTAACTTTGCTGTGCCAGCTCTTACTTTTCCAGTGGGTGGAGAATGTTGTACTAATAGTAGGCATATTTTATGACTTACCAATTATTTTTGGGTATGAAAAAAGAAGTCCTATGGGTTTAAAATTCTAATCACAAATATGCCTCCAATCTGATCTCCACAAGCTCCCGAGCAGAACCCTGGGTCATGGATTTTGATGGGGTTTGATCAGCTCATCAGCTCTTCCTTCTACTCCAGCAACTTGACATTGAGGCGTGAGGTGGTATTTACTCTTCCCTGTTTCTCATGAAAACCTGATTCCTCTGGTGCTGTGTTTTAGCTGAGAACTCAGGGCAGAGAATATTTTATGTAACTTGTCAGAGATGGGAAGATGTCCTTGTTTTCGCTTGATCTGATCTGGTTCCACCTGTTGCTATAATGTCTGTAGGTGAGCCCAGGGAGAAGGGATGCATGGTTTTCAGTTTCCCCAGAGCCCCTCCATAGATGTCAAAGTCTCAAAAAGAACAGCTCTCTCTCATTTGACTCCTGCAAACAGTCTCACTCCAACTTCTCCAAGTGGAACATCCTCTTGAGCTACTATGAAGGCATCCCTCTAGCAGCTGCCCCACCTGGGGCCATGAAATGGGCAAGCCCTGCAGCCCTGTTTTTCCACTTCCCTGTCACTGTGCTGTCCCCTGTCACCTCTTTTTCCTGTTGGCAACAGTAGCTCCAGAAAATCTGATTCCCCCTTTTTGGGCATTTCTAAGGAAATGTAGAAGCAAGACACGGGCTGGGTCTATGCACTTTCCCCACACTCCAGGCGGGGGGGGGGGGGGGGGCACATCCAGGTTCTCCCATGAACTCCTGAGCATACTCTGACCCCTACCCAAAGGGAGTGCTTGGTGGGGCAGTGAGCGGTGGCAGTGGGGTTGCAGAAGCTGACAGAGACTGCACAGGCAAAGCCTAGGGACACAGGGGCCAGTCTCCTTTTCTTGTTGGCAGGTAAAGTAGGCAAGTTCATGTATACATATAAGTAAGGGTTTTCAATTCACTGTGTGCAGGGACTGATATTTCTCAGTTATAAGCATTGTATACTAGAGCATTACAATACATATGGTTATCATTTTCCAAAAACTAGTTTGTAGCACATATAGAAACCATATGGTGCTGAAATCTGTAATGTAAGCACCTGCAGTCCCATAAAGCTTACAAAATCATCAGCACACATTCATTTTACCATTTAACTCTACACTCACTGTTCTCTCTTTTAAAATGTATTTAACATTTACATGCTAATCAGCATGATGTATTATGTTGCATATCATCTGAAAGGAGCTTTAGCTTCATTTGTTACTTTAAATAATTACTGTTATTTAAAATGACAAAGTGATTATTGTACCAACAGGGAAATACAAGCAAACTAGTAGAGTTTTGATGTCAAATTGTGCATAGTGCAAGTTGAGCTATGCAGATTTTTGTGCTGCTTTTTTTGAATTGCAAGTTTCTTTTTAAAACCATAAATTTTAAAAGGGTACAAATATTAGGTGCATCTTTCTTGTCAGAAAGACTGTAATTTGGACACAAAAACGGAGATGCAATCATGTAAACGTGTACATGTGCTGAATGACCCCTTCTCAGCCATTTCTGCCATGCTCCAGAATGACACTTCTCTAACAGACCTGCTGCTAATCCTCATTCCTTATTGTTTGATGACCTCATTGATTACATTTCGCCAGTGGATAGGTTGGACCCAGACTGGAGAACGTTTGGGGTCCTTTTCCGCAGTCATCTCAGCCACTGAAGGCAGCTGTTCAGCTTCCTATTGTAGAGAAGTTGTAAGTGACAGAAGGTAGTGTTTAGAGAGAAAGCCCCTGAGTTCAGAGAATTCTAAAGAATGCTAAGTAATTGGTAGATGGTTTTACTGACCCAGGGTGATATCTAGCTTATCTGTGTGGGCTCCATGGTGTGTGCCATTGGTTTATGTGCTGACTGACATCACAGAATGTTATCTGGAGAATGCTTTTATTCAAATCGAAAGTGAGATATGTGATGCAAAACCAATGTCATCTTTTCCAGATTAGCTGCTATACCACATTACCTGTAAAGCTGCTTCCCTCCCCTTTTTTTGGTCATGAACTTGAGTACACGTGAACAGTATTGTGGTATTATGCCTTATTAATCCTTTCAGGAAGAACTGCCTGAAAAATAATTTAAAATCACATGCACACAAAAGTAGCTTTAAAAAAAAAATTATGGGCCTGACCAGACGGTGGCGCAGTGGATAGAGTGTCAGACTGGGATGTGGAAGACCCAGATTTGAGACCCCGAGGTTGCCAGCTTGAGCGTAGGCCCATTAGGCTTGAGCAAAAGCTCGCCAGCTTGGACCCAACATCGCTGGCTCCAGCAAGGGGTGGCTCGATCTGCTGAAGACCTGCAATCAAGGCACATGTGAGAAAGCAATCAATGAACAACTAAGGTATTGCGACGACAACAAAAAACTAATGATTGATGCTTCTCACCTCTCTCTGTTCCTGTCTGTCTGTCCCTATCTATCCCTCTCTCTGACTCTCTCTCTGTCCCTGTAAAAAAAAAAAAAAAAAAAAAAAAAAAATGGACCTTAGGAAAGGAACAGACTAATGGCAAGATAACTTCATGGAATACTAAAAATTTTCTTTAAAAGATAGAGGTTTTTCTCTAGGGTAGTGGTTCTCAAAGTGTGCGCCAGGGCATGCTGGTGCACCCCAGAAGATTTCCAGGTGTGCCCTATGATATTCCAAAGAAATATGTGCCTGTTGGGGACCAATAAAACAACAAGGTTTTTGGGGGACAGAGGTGTGGGGAATTGGCTGTAAGTTGACAGTCTGCCCAACCCCCCACCTCACTTGCCTGATTAGGTTGCAAAAGGCTGTTAAACTGTGGTGCTGGATTGTTTACACTACCCCCCATGTTCCCCAGAAAGACTGGAGGCAAGTTTCTTCTATCCTTTGTTTGTTAAAGTTAAGATGATATGTATGGTGGGGGTTTGGGATTGATGATTAAACATAAGGAATTGTGTCTCTTGAAGCCTTTCGGATTTCTATAAGAGAAGAATATGTGGCAATATCTCAAAGAGCTTTGAACATTTTACTAAAATTTTTAATATCCTATTTATGTGAATTAGGATTTTCTACCTTCAACACAATTAAGAGTAAAAAGAGAGAAATTCTTCAATGTATTGACGAGGAAATGAGAGTTTTCCTTTCAAATATATGCCCAAACATTGAAGATATCACTAGGACAGGACACATCAGGCTCATGTTTCTCATAAACACAAGAATGAAAAAACTTAACACATTCGTGCTGGGACCTGCTGAATTTACTAAATCTTACTAAGAATATATATATATATATATATATATGAATAACTTTTTTGTCTTTTTTTATTTTTTAACCTCTTTTTTACAAATTCTAAAAAAGTATAACAAAAAATGTAACAAAAATTGTTTTTAATGTCAGAATAAATTTAATTTTGTCATATTTATTTCATTTAATTACCATAAAAGCACACTTGGACTTTATATATTTTGTCCTTAATATTTTACTTAATTATTATAAGATATCTCTCAGAAATTTATATATAGTGCACCAACAATTATTTGTAGGATTTTAAATGTGCCCCGACTTCAAAAAGTTTTAGAACCACTGCTCTAGGGACATTCTGCTTTAACTTTAAAATGGTTATTAAATTTTCAAGAAAGGTCTTTTTTAATTTGGAATGTCTCCCTGATATTTTGTTTTGGACAGCAAGCGTAAAGCTGAAGTAAGGATGGACTTTTCCAGACATCTCCATCTTGCCTTTCATTAACTGTGTGATTTTATAACTTGTTACCTAATTTTGCTCTGTATTATATATGCCTTATTGAGTTGGGGAGAATTGATATATGTTAGCTATTGATAATATTTATATATAGCAAAATCAAACTTGATGTTTTTTTTGTTTATTTTATTTTATTTTATTTTTTCAGAGACAGAGAGAGAGAGAGTCAGAGAGAGGGATAGATAGGGACAGACAGACAGGAGCGGAGAGAGGTGAGAAGCATCAATCATTACTTTTTCGTTGCCATTGTGACACCTTAGTTGTTCATTGATTGCTTTCTCACATGTGCCTTGACCGCGGGCCTTCAGCAGACCGAGCCATCCCTTGCTGGAGCCAGCAACCTTGGGTCCAAGCTGGTGAGCTTTTGCTCAAGCCAGATGGGCCCGCGCTCAAGCTGGTGAGCTTGGGGTCTCAAACCTGGGTCTTCCACATCCCAGTCCAACGCTCTATCCACTGTGCCACTACCTGGTCAGGCCAAACTTGATGTTTTGAACATTATATTGTTTTAATTAGTGCCAACAATTATTTTTTTCTTTTTGGTGGCCTGACCAAGGATCAAACTGGTAACCTTTTGTGCGTGGGGATGATGCTCTAACCAACCAAGCTATTTAGCCATGGCCCAACAAATTTGTTTTAAGGACAACATTATATAGTCTTTTTTGACCTAGGAATTTGTATTTCCAGAATAATTAATTTTGTTGACTTGTTTCTGTGCTGAATGTGATCTGGACACGTTCAACAGGGGAAATCAAGTGTAGTCTGAAAAAGACTTTTTCAAGACCTATTTTGGAGAAGATGAAAATATTAGTTTGGCTGCACAAAAGAGAAGACAGTATTTTGTCATTTACAAAGTATCAAAAGCTCTTTATGAATGTCTAGGTCAGGGGTCCCCAAACTTTTTACACAGGGGGCCAGTTCACTGTCCCTCAGACCATTGAAGGGCCGGACTATAAAAAAAACTACAAACAAATCCCTATGCACACTGCACATATCTTATTTTACAGTTAAAAAACAAACTTGGAACAAATATAATATTTAAAATAAAGAACAAGTAAATTTAAATCAACAGACTGACCAGTATTTCAATGAGAACTATGGGTGCGGATGCATCCTGTGCTCCTCTCACTGACCATCAATGAAAGAGGTGCCCCTTCCGGAAGTTCGGTGGGGCCAGATAAATGGCCTCAGGGGGCCGCATGTGGCCCATCGGCCATAGTTTGGGGACCCCTGGTCTAGGTTTTGAAATACATAGTAGCTAACGTTGGTGAAGAAATATCCCCTGTAGGTTTATGGGAGGAGAGGATGTTTCATTTTATATAAAGAGTAGAATGCTACAGCATGCTTCTAACACTTTTTTCCTGCTAAACATTATAGTTGTAATTCATCCATAATGTTACCCATAGGGATGAATCACTCATTTTTGTGCAGTAGGCAATTGTATGACTGTAGCACGATTAATTTACTGCTTTTTCTGTTGATGAACATTCAGGTACTTGCTCTTTCTTTCTTCCTCCTTTCCTTTCCTTTCCTTCCCTTCCCTTCCCTTCCCTGTGTAAATACTAAGGTGCATGGGTCATGGTATAAATGTGTAGGAGTTTTTCTAGGGCAGTGCTTTCATAACCTTTTCTGAGTTCTGGCATATGTAGAAAATAGTATTCTTTCAGGGCTTGTACAGCCATAGCAACTGGCTCAACTGCCTGCCACCCCAGGCCTTAGCTGATGTTTAAGCTGAGTAGAGTCCTATCTCAGCCGCACCTGAAACTCATTTTCTTCAGTAGACTGAGAAGCTCTGCTAAAGGTGTACTTTGGAATGGAATGAATGGCTCAGTTGTGCATATTTTTAACTTTATTGGATATTGTCAAATTATTCTTCAAAATACATAGCTGTGCCATTTCTCTATCCCAACCAGGTACGTAAGAGTTCTCATTCCTCCATTTCCTTATCAATATTTAGGAATGTTAGACTTTTCACTTTTTTTTCCATCTGATCCTCTTCTGCTTTTGTACTTTGTCTTTCTTTACTATATATATGTCTGCCATGCTGATTGCATTTTGTATTGAGCTGTATAAGAGATTTATATATTCTTTATAATAACACTTTGTCAGTTATGAGTGGTGCAGATATCTACTCAAGTCTGTAAGTTATTTTTCTACTTCTTTTTTATGAATATAAGTTCTAAATTGTGATGTTGTCAACTTTAACAATTTTCTCCTTTATGTTTTCCATTGCTCATCTTGTAAGAAATCCTTCCCTAGTAATTGAAGGGCACAAAAATTTCTCTATATTAATTGCTGATTTTTAAAATTCATCCCTATTTGTTTTTATAATGAGGTAGAAATCTAATTTTATGTTTTCTGTTTAGATAATGAATCATTCCCAAGCTGTTTATTAAATGGTCTTATTTCTCCCACCGATTGGCAAGGACAGCTCTGTCAAAATATCAAGTGTGAATTCTGATTTTATTTACAAGTTTAATAAGTTTTGATTTTTAAAATAGAACTTCAGGAATAAACTAGAATTTCCTCATTTAAAATTAAAATCACTGAGTTTGAAGTAAGAAAACTTGAGTTCTGAACCAGACTGAGAGTGAGAGCCCCAGTCCTAGATGATTGTATTACTGATGTATATGATCTGGGTCAAAAGTGGTGGATATTTTGGCTTTGAGCACAAGTTCAGGTTCCTCCACTTCCGGAATCCCTGGTAAAGCACACGAGGAGAAAAAGGAATAGGAGACCTGGCCTCCATAAATGGTCACCGCATAAAACTGGGGCATCACTTGTGAGAACAACATACTCAGAATGCACTCCTGGTTTTTCTGTGGCCTAAGGTAGCAGGCCACATGGCTCAAAGTCTGGATGCAGAGGGAATGCATGGGATTGCTTTTTTCATAAGGGGGCTGGCATGTGCTAGATCCTTGGGATGGGAGGGGCTCAGCTTAGTAAAATGAGTCCGTAAGCCCTTTGACCATGGTTTTCTCATCTGTTAAACAAGGAACATGGTTGTGGTTTTATAGAGTATGAGGTATGTAATTATGTATGGATTATATGTAATTATATGAATAAATCATGGTATATCTAAAGAGCTGGTGGTGTCTTTTAGAATCTGTTAGATGGCCTTTCTTTGCTCTTTCAAAAATTAGTGCTTTTTCATTTGATTATAAGAGTTGGTCACCATGTTTAAAATAAATGTCAACTTAATTTTGGAGGGCTCACAAATACTATTTTCTGAATAATTTTCTCACTTTGTTCTGTCACAGTCCGGCCACAAGTCTATTACGGGGTCCTCGAATGGGAAAAGGTATGGAATTAAATAAATGATAGACAGAATTAAAGATATATACATACAGGTGGGTTCGGGAGGATGGCACAGCGAACAGTCACTACTGTTTTTGAGCCGATGCAATGGCGGCCCCCAGAAGCACATCCGTCTTTATTCAGGGAAAAAAATGTGGTCCATTAGCAATTCAGTTGTTTCCAAGACAACTCAAAGACAACCCCCACTATACCATTTATATCTAACTTTACACCAGTAAGAAACTAGCTTCCAGCCTCTTCTGGAGAACATGGGTGGGACAAGCGAGAATCAGGTATAGCTCTTTGTTAACTGGGCAGGTGAGGTGAGGGGTTAGGCCCAGCACCTCTGTTCCCTGGATATCCAGATTGTAAAAACACCCTGTTTATATTTCGGTCCCCAACAGATCCCACTTTTGTATTTATTAAAACTTCATTTTATGTGTTGTAATTCATATTCATTTGAATTCCCATGTTCTGATTTGGAGGCAGACTAGAAAAATATAAAATAAACAACAAAGTTAAAACAGCCAATGCTAATAGATACTATTACAAGTGTCCTAATACAATGAAGTGATTAAAGCCTAATATATTAGATTATCAAGCAAAGTCTTAACTAATACAACAGGATCTAAGATAAAATTCTTACATTCTTAAATGTCCTTAACATGTTAATGTAATTTTATTAAGTCCATGTTGACACTATCACCGCTTCATATTATTTGTAAATGTAACTAACCCTACTTCAGTCTGAGACTTGTCCCAAGAAGCAGGAGTCACACACATTCAGGAAAAGTTCACAAGGCACCAGAGTGGTGGTCATATTTCCACACTTTGCAGCTAGAGTCCAAGTTCCAATGACCACTGCTTCTAGCTGGCAATGATTCAGGTAGACTGGAAAAGCCATCTGCAGCATGTATGGTGATGGAGTATCCGTTTTCTTTAAACTGGAGCCGTGAACCCAGGGGGCCTTTCCCTGGAGCTCTGCAACAGTGACGTGGTGAAGAGAACCTTGGGATACACTATGCTGGGTGGCAGAGGTAAATTCATCTAAATTAGGAGCAAGTCCCAGCCTAAAATAGGCATGGGGCATTGAGGCAAGAGGAATAAAGGAAACACTATATATTAAACAAAGCAGCAGAAAATAAGACTATCAACACCCACAACAGAGATATTGGAGGGGTGAATAAAAACCCGAATATTCAGGCAAGACATAGTAAGTGGCCCTTCTGTCCATAAGAAATTAGATCAGTTTACCTGCTACTTGGAAGAAATACCCTAGGCTCATCTACAGTGATGTGAGATGGGGCCGATGGCCCTGGGCACCTTTAGTCTTCAGTGGCAAGTCCCAGCAGGCTGGGCAAGGTCAGGCCACAGGTGGCTGGAGCAGGGCTGGAAGAGACTAAACCCTCCCTTAGAGGAGTGAGGGTGCAGCTTACCCTCCAGTGTCCCTTTTTCACATAGCAAAGGCATGTCCCTGGAGGGGGCAGAGAAGCCTGGCAGGCTTTAGCTCAATGACCTTCCTTTTCGCTCTTGAAGCAGAGCCCTGATGAAGTCCTATAAAGCCCCTTTGGGGCATTGGAGCCTTTATGGGCATATGCCAAGAGCTGGTATTTTGCCTGATCTCTTTTTGGTCTCTGTTCCTCTCTTGGTTATTATAGACCTTAAAAGCCATGCTCAGAAGATCTCGCTGAGGGGTTTGAGGGTCCCCATCCACCTATATAAGCTTTTTTCGTATATTTGGAGCTAATTGAAAAAAGACAAACAGCACTATTAGCTGGATCAAATAAAAGAGGGTAAAAGTTTGCAGGAGAAACAGGTTTTGCGTCTCTTCTAGGATTCTAGAGTCTCTCAGGTGCTGAATAACCCTGTACATCAGCATTCAGAAGAAATTTTTTTAAGTAAAAAGCATGATAAAATAGATTTGCAGAAGTTCCAGGATATGACTCCCCCCATTTTTTTATATTATTTACAATTGACATTTAGGAATTTGCTGAGCATATTTTATAACACCTTGACTTCAAAGATTGTAAGAAATACTTGTTTTTATGTTAATGTAAAGCCAGCGGCCAAGGCCATTATCACAGCCGCGTGGCCAGTGCAGGTTTGCATTAGATTCGGACAGTTGGTAATGAAACAATGGAGCCAAGAACTGGTGAGACATCAGCTTTAATCCTAGCTTGTACCCAGCAGGCAAGCAAAAACACACACTGGGCTCCAAAACCCACTCATTCAGTGCTCACAAAGCTACTGACCTGAGTTTCCTAGCATCAAAGGCTTCTAGCTCACCAGAATTATTCACCTCTGCTCCCCATCTCCTTCTCCAGCACAAACTCTGCTGAAACTGGCTTCTCCCTCAGCACTCTGCCATCTTGGCTGCTTCTCTTCTCCTCCACGTCACCTTAACCTGCTCTACTCTCTAATGCTTAACCTCAGGAACTGAGAGCACAAGCTCCTGGTCTGTCCCACTTTATAGTGTAGAAATCCAAACCTTTAATCCAATCTACAAACAAGGAAGTCTCTGATACAAAGTCACTTATCTGAGGCATTGTAAAGCCAGTAGTCAGGGTCAGGATCACAGCAGCCTGACCCGTGCAGGTTCACATTGGATTCGAACGGTCGGTAATGAAACAACGGAGCCAAGAACTGGTGAACCATCAGCTTTAATTCTAGCTTGCACCCGACGGGCAAGCAAAAAACACACTGGGCTCCAAAACCTACTCACTCAGTGCTCACAAAGCTACTGACAAAGCTAGCTCACCAGACTTATTCACCTCTGTTTCCCATCTCCTTCTCCAGCACAAACTGGCTTCTTCCTCAGCATTCCAGCATCTTGGCTGCTTCTCCTCTCCTGCATGTGGCCTTAATCTGCTCTCTTCTCTAATACTAACCTCAGGACCTCAGGAACCAAGAGCGAGCAAGCTACTGCTCTCCCCCACCTTATAGTGTAGAAATCCAAACCCTTAATCTAATCTACAAACAGGAAAGTCTCTGATACAAAGTCACTTATCTGAGGCATAATGGGAGGATTCCTCATGAGAGTGCACCACCCCCCATCATCCAATCAGTCAAGGGTGTGGGAAAAAGCTTACTCTTAAACTAAGCCTTAGGCTATAACTACCCAGCCTGCTTACATTATAGCCTTTCCCCCACACCCATTCTAAACATAAGGGCAAATAATATCACCTGGGTGACGGGCTTCCATGTGTGCAGCACCATCTTTAATAAAGTGAGCATATTATATATTATCTGCCCAACAATAGCAAATGCATTTTCAAGTAACATTTTCATACTTATAAAACATTTCTACCCCATTAATTAACAGGCAATTCAAAGAGCACATTAAAGCTGGAAAATTCTAGTGTGGCTTTCATTGTTTTCCTATATTAAAAAAAAATCTACATTTTCATTAGGTAAATCTACTCTGCCTCAAGCTTTGTAGTTGCATATAGCAGGCTTAAGTTTGAAGCACTTTAGTCAAAATTAGCAAGTCTTTAGGATCCACATTCCATTCTACTTAAATTTAAATGAGCGTGCTATATGTAAAGCAAGTAGTCAAGGTCACCATCAGAGTCGCCAGCCAGTGTAGGTTCGCATTAGATTCAAAGAGTCGGTAATGAAACAACGGAGCCAAGAACTGGTGAGCCATCAGCTTTAATTCTAACTTGCACCCGGCGGGCAAGCAAAAACACACACTGGGCTCCAAAACCCACACATTCAGTGCTCACAAAGCTACTGACTTATCTGAGTTTCCTAGCATCAAAGGTTTCTAGCTCACCAGACTTATTCACCTCTGTTCCCCATCTCCTTCTCCACACAAACTCTTAACAAACTGGCTTCTCCCTCAGCACTCTGCCATCTTGGCTGCTTCTCCTGGCCTCCATGTGGACTTCATCTGCTCTCCTCTCTAATACCTCAGGAACCAAGACAAGCAAGCTACTGGTCTGTCCCACTTTATAGTGCAAAATCAAAACCTCCAGTCCAATTACACAAACAAGGAAGTCTCTGAAACCAAGTCACCCATCTGAGGCATAATGGGACTCCTCATGAGAGTGCACCACCCCACATCATCCAATCAGTCAAGGGTGTGGGGAAAAGCTTACTCTTAAAACTAAGCCTTAGGCTATAACGACCCAGCCTGCTTACATTACAGCCTTTCCCCCACACCCATTCCAAGCATAAAGGCAAATAATATCACCTGGGTGACGGGCCTCCACGTGGGCAGCGCCATCTTCAACAAAGTGAGCATATTATATTTTATCTTCCGAACACTATACTTGTTCCAATTAAAATTAAAAATTTGTAGAAATGATACCATTTTATTTTTTCAATATTAAAGCCGGCATTACCAATTTTTTGCATGCAAAAATTTAAAAAGCACATTTAGACAACATTAAACAAAGACCAAACACAAACAAGAATCAAACAAATTAGAGAGAAATCCGGGATTTTAGAGATTAGAATGTGGCCTGCTTGATATTTACGCAGGGCTATTTAGATGGGAACATAAAGGATAGAAACTAAACAGAACTCTCTCTCGAAAAGTTTTGAGAACGGCCATTTATGAAATTCTGTTTAGCAACATCCAATCAGGCATTCCCCTCACCCTCTTTTCAGGCATAGAACAGGAAAGAAATAAAATGAGTTTAGAGAAAGAGAATAACGGGAAAAAGCTGTGATTTCCCCAAACTCTTAAGTCTTTTCATTTACTAAAGAAAATCAGATAATAACACAACTTTAAAAAGCATCTCAGTCTTCTAATCATTCTTAAATTCTAATAGCTGCTAACCAGCAGCAGAAATCTATTTCAATCCCTGCCGAAAGGCAGGTTTAGCTTATCTGGGAGGGGAATACTTTCCCGCTCCTCTCCTGGGGTGGGGCTCCCAGGCAGAGCCGCGCCCCGCTTGCACAAAGGTTAGCCTGCCATAGAGCCACCACCGGCTGCCACCCCCGCGGCCACGGGATCTGAGGCCCTGGCCTCGGCAGTGTTTCCTCTGCTGCTGCACTGTGAACTCGCAGGAGCCGCACATTCCAAAACAGGAGAGTTCGCATCCTGCCCGCACCGCCCTTGGGACAGTCCCCTCTGCCATCTGCGCAGGCCCACGGGACACGCCTCCATCTCTGCCCGCGCTTCCAAGCTTTCAAGCGGAGACCATGGCTGGGCCACACAGGTGGCTGTTTGGGCGCAAGGGAGAAGTAGTCTCTGTGGCTTATCTGAATTCTTTGCCCCTCGGCATTATATCTAGACTTACACTAGTCGACCAGTGTTTCCCTTTCCCACAATGGGGACAAAGGTCTGGATCCTTAGGAGCTGTATGGCCAGAAGCTGCCTTTGTAGCCATTCACATGCAGGTTCCCATTGGATTCAGGCAGATGGTAAAGAAATGGCAGAGTCAGAGGATGGTAGGCCATTCTGTTTTTTGGTGTCTCACCAAGACAGGCAAGCCACAAGAGAAGACAAGGGGAAAGCAGAAAACCTGCTTTTCCCATGGAGGGCAAGGGATCAGGGAGGCCCCTGCAATGGTGATAGCAGGAATCGAGAGAGAGAGAGAGAGAGAGAGAGAGAGAGAGAGAGAGAGCGAGCGCGCGCGCTCCGGGCCTGCCCCACTTTATAGTGTAGAATCAAAACCTTTAATCCAATTATACAAACAAGGAAGTCTCTGATACAAAGTCACTTATCTGAGACATAATGGGAGGATTCCTCAGGAGAGTGCACCACCCTACATCATCCAATCAGTCAAGGGTGTGGGGAAAAGCTTACTCTTAAAACTAAACCTTAAGCTATACCGACCCAGCCTAGTTACAGCCTGTCCCCCACATACAATAATATAATTACACCCATCCCAAGATTAAGGGCAACTAATATCACCTGGGTGACGGGTTTCCCTGTGGGCAGTGCCATCTTTAACAAAGTGAACATAGTATATTTTATCTGCCCAACAGGAGCCATCCGGGCTTTGAAAAGAGGCCGAGGATGATATCCGAGGGGAGCAAGGCAGTTTCTAGCAAAATGCCCTGACTCCCTGTTGGGCAGATAAAATATATTATGCTCACTTTGTTAAAGATGGTGCTGCCCACATTCAAGTTCATTGATATTAATGTGTGTTGGGGGACAGGCTGTGGGCAGGCTGGGTGTTCGGCAGATAAAATATAATATGCTCACTTTGTTAAAGATGGTGCTGCCCAATGGAAGCCCGTCACCCAGGTGATATTATTTGCCCTTATGCTTGTGATGGCTGTGGGGGAAAAGTTGTAAGCAGGCCGGGTCGTTATAGCTTAAGGCTTTGTTTTAAGGGTAAGCTCTTCTCCACACCCTTGACTGATTGGATGATGTAGGGTGGTGATATAGGGAGGAATCCCATTATGTCTCAGATGGGTGGCTTTGTATCAGAGACTTTCTTGTATGTATAATTGGATTAAAGGTTTGGATTTTCTATGCTATAAACTGGGGCAGTCCGGGAGCTTGCTCTCTCTCTTGGTTCCTGAGTTCCTGAGGTTGGTATTAGAGAGGAGAGCAGATTAAGGCCATGTGGAGGAGAAGTAGCCAAGATGGCAGAGTGCTGAGGAAGAAGCCAGTTTGTTAAGAGTTTGTGCAGGAGGAAATGGGAAACAGAGGTGAATAAGTCTGGTGAGCTAGAAACCTTTGATTCTAGGAAACTCGGATAAGTCAGTAGCTTTGTGAGCACTGAATGTGTGGGTTTTGGAGCCCAGTGTGTGTTTTTGCTTGCCCGCCGGGTGCAAGCTAGAATTAAAGCTGATGGCTCACCAGTTTTTGGCTCCAGTGTTTCATTGCCATCTGTCCGAATCCAATGCGAACCTGCATGGGTCAGGCTGCTGTGATGGTGACCCCGGCTACTGGCTTTACACTGGGTCAGTATAGCCTAAGGCTTAGTTTTAAGAGTAAGCTTTTCCTCACACCCTTGACTGATTGGATGATGTGGGGTGGTGCACTCTCATGAGGAATCCTCCCAGTATGCCTCAGATAAGTGACTTTGTATCAGAGACTTCCTTGTTTGTATAATTGGATTAAAGGTTTTGATTCTACAGTATAAAGTGGGGCAGACCGGGAGCTTGCTCTCTCTGGGTTCCTGAGATTAGTATTAGAAAGGAGAGCAGAGTAAGGCCACGTGGAGGAGGCCAGGAACAGCAGTCAAGATGATGGAGTGCTGAGGGAGAAGCCAGTTTGTGCAGAGTTTGTGTAGAGAGAAGGAGATGGGGAACAGAGTTGAATAAGTCTGGTGAGCTAGAAACCTTTGATGCTAGGAAACTCAGATAAGTCAGTAGCTTTGTGAGCACTGAATGAGTGGGTTTTGGAGCCCAGTGTGTGTTTTTACTTGCCCGCCGGGGGCAAGCTGGGATTAAAGATGATGGCCCACCAGTTCTTGGCTCCGTTGTTTCATTACCGTCTGTCCGAATCTAATGCAAACCTGCTCAGGCCAGGCGGCTATGATGATGGCCTTGGTTTCTGGCCTTACACTCCCCTCATTGGAAACAAGATCCACTGGCATAAATATTTCTCTGACTCTTCTTCTTTCATTTATTTTGCCTTTTATCAAAATACCCTGGAATTCCTGCTTTAAAGCCTGTAGCAAAAGCAAGACCTTCCATGTAATAAAGCCTAATATCTGTGCATATTCTGATATAAACTTCTTTTTCTACCAATATTATTTCAACTTTCGGAATCAGCCGTGAAACAAATTCTTGATATTGCTCATCAGGACCTTTCCTAATATTTGCTGAATTCCTCCATTTCTTCCCCTCATCTCGAGCTTGATCTAAATCTTGTTGGAGCGGGGATTTCAAAGGGTCTGAGACAAAGACCTTGGGCTCATCTCCCAAGTTATTCTCAGACTCTAAGTTATTCTCATATTTACATTCCTCTGTTTCTACCTCATTCTGATCAAACAACTTATTCTCAAATAAAAACATTTGTACAAAAAGGAAAAGGTCCCTCACTTTTGAATCTATTTGTCCCATGGTTATTTACTCCCAAATTATTACTATACTCTCCCCCCATACTCTACTTAAAAGTTTCACTCTCTAAAAGCTTTAACTTACTTCGTGTGCACGCTTCTGGGGAGTTCCATTACCTCTCCTCTTTCCCTTATTCGATGGCCACATGTATAGGCGCCAATTGTTGCGGTCCAGCCACAACAAGTCTATTACGGGGTCCTCGAATGGGAAAAGGTATGGAATTAAATAAATGATAGAGAATTAAAGATATATACATACAGATGGGTTCGGGATGGATGGCACAGCGAACAGTCACTACTGTTTCTAAGCTGATGCAATGGCAGCCCCCAGAAGCACATCCGTCTTTATTCAGGGTAAAAACGTGGTCCATTGACAATTCAATTGTTTTCAAGACAACTCAAAGGCAACCCCCACTATACCATTTAGATCTAACTTTACACCAATAAGAAACTAGCTTCCAGCCTCTTCCGAAGAACATGGGTGGGACAGACGAGAATCAGGTATAGCTCTTTGTTAACTGGGCAGGTGAGGTGGGGGGTTAGACCCAGCTCCTTTGTTCCCTGGATATCCAGATTGTAAAAACACCCTGTTTATATTTCGGTCCCAACATTGTTCCATAATATAAATTATCCTACAAACCACGGAATTTTAGTAAAACTCTTTACTGGTAAAAATGTGTTCGATTTTATTGGTGTGTTTTCAGTGACATAAACCAAACTTTGAGAGCCCTTTGTTAGTGAACCTGCTGTGGACTGTGGGCTGGGATATTACTTGCTGACCTTTGTCACTGTGGTCCTAAGCACCCAAAAATGTCTCTAGTCTAGGAGCTAAAATACAGTGTAATAGCTAAAAGAACCGTCTCTGGAGTCAGATCAGTTTCAGTGGTCAGGAACTAGGAGAATGATCCTGTGACAGCTAATTAACTTCTTTAAGCCTTTGATTATGTTTTTTCTATAAAATAAAAATAGTAAGAGTAATTCATTCATATGGCTCTCAATTTTTTAGTGAGATAGTGCATGTAAAATGCTAAGCATTAGGTCTCACAAGAAACCGATCAATATATCTAGTTAATTATATTATTACTAATATGTTTTTATAATTCTTAATTTATTTTTACTTATTAAATTAAAAATTATGATACAGCTCCAACTCATGCTGATCTCTTATGGACTGACTACAGAATTTTTCCAATTTATTCCCATATACTCTAAATTTCTGCATACAGAGTTAATATCATTTGCTTATAGCACTTACTTGATCTCAATTAGATTTTACATTTAAAAAGTGATTCCTCTTTTATCATTTACATGTGGTGAAAAACTGACTATAATGAAAATAGTTGAGTAAAAATCTTTTTTTGATATTCACCTGTTTTTCTTAGAAGCATAATCCAATAGTATTTTTGGAAGTTCAGTGTCCAAAAAACAAATTCTAACTTTTGTTTTATAAAAAAAAAGTTCCATCTCATATAGACAAAAAATGTTATCAAATCTTTTATTATGGTTTTTACAGTTCTGATGTCACTGTTTCAGGTAGCAGGGTAGACAGGTAAGAATTTTCACAGGTACTTGGGGGCAGCTGCTAGACAGGGAGGGAGAGCCCCAGTGACGTTTTTGAAAAACAAGGTAGTTATTCAGTTTATGCAGCCCCAGATAAAACAAAAAACCAGGACTTCTGATACTGAAGCCAAAAATCAATCACATTAGAATCCTTTATCTTCAGCCTGCATTGGTGGAATTACTCCCATATAGATAAACTCTAACTCATTCTTATGTGCAAACAATGTTGGCTGTTAATAATTATGCATTTTATTAAACACAGTAAAGTTTGTATTAGATTTATCTAGCAAGTGAATGTAGATTCTCTGCCAAAAAATTTGCATGATATTTTCCATGTACTCACCCTTATTCAAAGCTCTTTTTTTAATATTACATTTTCAGAAGAATTGTTTCCTAGTAGTATATATACTAAAATACATAAAAGACTGCCTGGTAAACATTTTGAAATAAAAGACTAATTTCTGACAACTTCTTGAGATTCTCACAAATGTTTCTTTCTGAACAAGAATTATTTATTTAAATTTAGATTAATAAAAATATAATTTCTACAAATGCAATATAAACCTATGCTCATCTGTTCGACAGATAAAATATAATATGCTCACTTTGTTAAAGATGGCGCTGCCCACATGGAAGCCCATCATCCAGGTGATATTATTTGCCCTTATGCTTGAGATGGCTGTGGGGGAAAAGCTGTAATGTAGTCAGGCCAGGTCATTATAGCCTAAGGCTTAGTTTAGGAGTGAGCTCTTCCCCACACCCTTGACTGATTCGATGATGTAGGGTGGTGCACTCTCTTGAGGAATCCCATTATGCCTCAGATGGGTGACTTTGAATCAGAGACTTTCTTGAATGTATAATTGGATTAAAGGTTTGGATTATCTGTGCTATAAGCTGGGGCAGTCCGGGAGCTTGCTCTCTCTCTCGGTTCCTGGGTTCCTGAGATTAGTATTAGAGAGGAGAGCAGATTAAGGCCATGTGGAGGAGAAGTAGCCAAGATGGCAGAGTGCTGAGGAAGAAGCCAGTTTGTTAAGAGTTTGTACAGGAGGAGATGGGAAACAGAGGTGAATAAGTCTGGTGAGTTGGAAAGCTTTGATGCTAGGAAACTCGGATAAGTCAGTAGCTTTGTGAGCACTGAATGTGTGGGTTTTGGAGCCCAGTGTGTGTTTTTGCTTGCCCGCCAGGTGCAAGCTAGAATTAAAGCTGATGGCTCACCAGTTCTTGGCTCCGTTGTTTCATTATCGACTGTTCGAATCCAATGCGAACCTGCATGGGTCAGGCGGCTGTGATAGTGGCCTCGACTACTGGTTTTACATCATCCATTCATGACTAGAGGTTGGCAACCTGGGAACACATACACTGCTCACAAAACTTAGGGGATATTTTATCACTTTATATTCACTTTCGGAATATTCTTTCATTTTTGTGAGTAGTATAAAAGAAGTTATTGACAATGTCATGGATTACATTCTGAACTTCACATCAAGCTCAAAACTGTATCTTTCATGTAATATCCCTATTACATTTTATTTTTCCTTTTATGATTTGTATTCATATTGAAATTCACCCCATTTTCCAGGAGTGTAAGGGTACATTTAAGAAAGAAATTGTTCATTTTGTTTTTCAATATAGTAAAATTGAGCATATGTATGAATGTCATTCAACATATTTGACATTTAATTTCAAAAACTTTAAAATGTGTGAACCAAAAAATAATTAGTGTTTTACAAGACTAGAACCAACTGAGAGGTTGTATCTCTACAACTCCTCCTGCTACACAAATACAGACAAACAGGAAATCATGTAAATGGGTTTCTAAAATTTTTGCTTCCATTTACAATTGGTAATTACACCATTGCTCTTTATATTGTTATTTGCATGATTAAACTTTTATATCACACCTATATCTTTTTATTATTTCTGTGGAAACACTCAACATTCTTTGAAAAGGTGTCCATGTTTTCAGTTTCCAAAATTTTATTTCAAAATTCTTTTTTTTTTTTTTTTAATTTCAGAGGATCCAGGGAAATGACTTGGAAACAAGCGTTTCTTTTGGATTGGGTTGAGAACACAAGACCACTACTTCTGCTTTTTTTTTGCCTTACACAGTGATGATGTAGAAATATTTAACAACTATATAGCATAGCAGCAACTCTCAGAAAGGTCACCCACCATTACTCTGTAGAGATAGCATGTAACCCCTGTAATTGTTGGAATCTGGAGAAAGTTCAGGGCAGTTTCTGCGAAGGGGGACTTTGGGGGGCTTGGAGCAGTGAGTCTTCATGAACCAGGAAGGAAGTGTCTCACTATTGCAGTGACTGGAATGCTTGTGCCTGTGTGTACTGGCTCAGTGTCTCTCCTGTCACATCCAATCAGGGTAATTTGTCCAGATTGTGATAAGAAAAAAAGGTGGTGTTTGATAATGAAGATCACAATAAAAGCGATACCTACTTACATGGCTTAAGTTTTCAAGAAAAATATTGGCAAAAATATCCTTGAGTTCTATTGGCTGTGCAATGCTGACCTTACATGCCAAAATTATGACAACCAGAATAAGAGGTATATTGAGTATTCCCTCACATTATTACCAGGCTTCCGGTATGGCATTTCATGGGAGCAGTGCCATCTAGTGATTCCTCCCAATATAGCAACGACTCTGAACTAAGGAACTTTATTTCAGAGATAACCTGCAAACTTGATTACTTCACCTCAGGCCTGACTTTCATTCACCATTTGTGCAGCACATTAAATTAATCTAAGTCAGGGGCTTGGTTTCTTCCAGATTTCCACAACCACCAGAACAGAACTGGCTGGTAGGCCAAATATTTCTTGTATTCCGGCCCAGTTCTACTCAGGACTCTGCTCAGAGCCCCCTGGGAATAAGGCATTCCTGGGACCAATCTGAGAATGTGCAAAGAATTTTAAGTGAGCACAAAACTACTTTTAATAAAAAAGAGGGCACAAATTCAAGCCTAGCCTTATCTCCTAATGCCTTTTGACAAAACAAACAAAAAAACAAAAAACAGTAGCTTTAAATGAACTATGATTGGAAAGATCTTAAGAAATAAAAATGAAAACTCACGAAAATCTTTTGTGACTGTACAGGTTCTGACTTTTGCTGCTCGTTATCAGATCATTTTTTAATGGTTGGAATTTCATGAATATGTATTTTATATGTACTTCTGGTGAGCACATCACTAAGGAATTGAGGGAGTATGAGAAAGAAAACTCTTTGTAGTTAACTAGTTATGAACCCTCCTTCCCTCACTCCTTAACCCTCCATCCCCCACTGCTGATGCGATGTTAATGTTTAAAGAGCCCTCTGGTTTTTGTGTCTGTTTCTGATTTTAGTCTAATGGTGGTGGTGAGTAGGTGATTGTTTACTTGGATCAGTTTTCAATGCTGTGCTTGCCAGACTGCAAACAGTTGGGTTTATGGTCACATGGACCTTTGAGATTCCCAGTCATCGTCATCCTATAATTCTCTTTTTATTTTAATTTAGAAGAAGTTTTGAAGTCTTCTTGCAGTTCTTGAGTATGGTAGTCTCTCTTGTAGAGTCCATTGAAGACATTTTCCACAAGCCCCTTCAGCCCCTTTAGTTTTAAGGAGAAACAATAAAATACAAGGTTGCCTGACCAGATGGTGGCACAGTGGATAGAGCATTGGACTGGGATGTGGAAGACCCAGGTTCGAGACCCAAAGGTCGCCATCTTGAGTGCGGGCCCATCTGGCTTGAGCAAAAGCCCGCCAGCTTGGGCCCAAGGTTGCTGGCTCCAGCAAGGGGTGGCTCAGTCAGCTGAAGGCCCACAGTCAAGGCACATGTGAGAAACCAATCAATGAACAACTATGGTGTCATAACGGCAATGAAAAACTAATGATTGATGCTTCTCATCTCTCTCCATTCCCGTCTGTCTGTCCCTATCTATCCCTCTCTCTGACTCTCTCTCTCTCTGTCCTTTAAAAAAAAATACAAGGTTATTTCATTAGTAGTGGGCACGTCCCACAACAAGTCTGTGGTCCATTTTAGCCTCTAACTTGATTAGTATGCCAGTAATTCCTTATTAAAATTCTCTGTCAGTCCTGGCCAGTTGGTTCAGTGGATAGAGCACCTGCCCTGCATATGGATGTCCCAGGTTTGATCTCTAGTCAGGGTACACGGGAGAAGCAACCTTTTGCTTCTCTTCCCACCCTCCACCCCATCTCTTCCTCTTCCCGGCACTGAAGATAGCTCTGCTGATTCGAGCATCAGCTACAGTTGGGGGTTGTTTGGTGGATCCAGGCACATGCAGGAGTTTGCCTCACTATTTCCCCTCCTCGCACTTAAAAAAAAAGAGAGAGAGAATCTCTCTGTCTCGGTGGTTTAAAAACATTTAATTGTTGTAGTTTTTTGTTCTGTTTTTTCTTTTTTCACTGAAAGCTCGTGCAGAGTAACGTAAGTGCTAATCTTTTCTATATAGGGGTTAGAAGGAAGAAGGCTGAAATGCCATCTGCTAGTTCCTTTATTCCCACAAAACACTTTTGTGGTTTTTTAAAAACAATTATGTGAAAATCAGCCATTTCTTAATCTCCCCACAGTCCAAAACAGAGGTCTCATGAAAAGTTTCTTAAAAGAAAATATAAATACATAGATTATAGCTTTTTACCAGGTCATGGGACAAGTGACACAAAGGTGTGTAATCCTCTCAGGGTGTAGGTGCTATACACACATTGCTTTAACCAGCCCATTTATTTGGGACAAGTTAACCAATTTCTTAGAGATAACTCAGATATCCCCTGGGTTGTAAATGAAAGCTTTATATTAATTTATTTCTTTCTACTTTTATTAAATAAATATTTACTTAGTGTGTGCTATGAGCCAGACAGGTGTGATATATCCATGAACAAACATTACTGGCTACCCTGAATTCATCCTAGCAGATGCCCTTCCCACACAGGTTTATATTTTTACTGGGGAGATACAGCTGCAAACAATAAACATAAGTCTGTTGCTTAGTATGATGCAAGGTTATAAATGTTAGAAACTATAAAGAACAAGATAAGGGCAAATGGAAGTGTGCATTTCAATCTTAAATAGGGAAGTCAGGTTAGTCCTCATTAAGAGACTGCCATTTGACGCCTGACCTGGCGGTGGTGTGGTGGATACAGCGTCGGACTGGATTGCGGAGGACCCAGGTTCGAGACCCCAAGGTCACCAGCTTGAGTGCGGGCTCATCTGGTTTGAGCAAAGCTTACCAGCTTGGACCCAAGGTCGCTGGCTCCAGCAAGGGGTGGCTCTGTCTGCTGAAGGCCTGCAGTCAAGGCACATGTGAGAAAGCAATCAATGAACAACTATGGTGTCGGAATGGCAACGAAAAATTGATGATTGATGCTTCTCATTTCTCTCTGTTCCTGTCTGTCTGTCCCTATCTATCCCTCTCTCTGACTCTCTCTCTGTCTCTGTTAAAAAAAAAAAGAAAAAGAAAAGAAGAGACTGCCATGCAAGCAAAACTAGATGTGAGGAGTAAGGAGCGAGAATGTTCCAGGAGGAGAAAGAACTGTGCAAAGGCTAAGGAGGCGGTGTGCAGGATGTGTTCAGAAACACCAAGGAGACCTGTGTGTCTGGAGCAGAGAGTCAGGGAAACAGTGTGCAAGAGATGAGACGAGACAGGGAACCAGGCCCGCACACATGCTCAGACATTTTTGTGACCCTATCTCCCCCCACCCCCAGGAAATGGCTGCTCCTAAGTCAACTTTAATAGTCTTCACTTACTTGAGAAGGTTCACATATTCTAGTTTTTCAGTAGCTATTTCACACTATTATGAAGAGCCCCTAATGTCGTGATTAATGTGGCATCTAGTTCCTGTACTATATTTTGGGGGGCATTCTAAAGATCTGGGGGAGAACTGAGTTCTAACTGTACCTGCTGAGGCTGTGATGGCAAAAGCAGGGTAGAGGTCTAACATGGCATTGCTATTATAATTGGCATGTTTCCTGCTTGACTGATCAGTAAGAAATATAAATTCGTTGATAGAAACTGTCTTACTAAACTTTGAAGCTATTTGTACCATTAATGGGATGACAGTATGCCATTTGACTAATCAATTCAACAAAACCTATTGATTAAGTCTGATTTGCTTTCCCACTCTATTCATTGCCATGGAATCTTTTTTTTTTTTTTTTAATTATTTTTTTTATTCACTTTAGAGGAAAGGGAGAGAGAGAGAGAAAGAGAGGGAGGGAGAGAGAGAAAGAGAGGGAGAGAGAGAGAGAGAGAGAGAGAGAAGGGGGGGAGGAGCAGGAAGCTTCAACTCCCATATGTGCCTTGACCGGGCAAGCCCAGGGTTTTGAACCGGCAACCTCAGCATTCCAGGTCAACGCTTTATCCACTGCGCCACCACAGGTCAGGCTGGAATCTTAATTCAGTTCAATTAATTTGGAATGGAAAAATATACATCCTTTAAAATATGGAACCCAAGGGACATTAAATATTTTCTGTTGTAACTTTTTCATTTTATAAGTGAAAAGTTAGAAGGCCAGGGAGATTTTCCTGAGGTGCAAAAGGACCAGTCAATCTGCAGTGTGTGTCTTAAATTATTTCTTATTAAAAATACTCCTGCCTCAGATTCAGAACAGTATTTTTCCGCTCTTGTCCTTACAAGAGGACAAGTGCATTTCATAAATTTGCTGGTTATAACTTGTTCCCTTTTTTGCCTCAAATATAAAATGATTCAGCAGTCATTCTATGAGGGTTGGGAAGTGATTAAGCTGGTGGTGAAAAACAAGAGAGTCAGATGACCTGATAATTCAGTTTCCAGGTGCTATTGGCAGAGATGTTTGACCTTCTGAGAAAGGTCAGCCTCTAAAGACTAGATGTTAACTTTTAAATATAGTTTTTGGAAAATTCTTTTCTTAATCCTTTTGCTGTGTTCTTCTTAATACACATACCCTGGAACAATTAGAGACAGAAGTGGGCTAACACAGAAGGTATATTAGAAATTCTGTCTAGCTCTATATACCACTTACAGATTAAACAGGTAGTTGAGACATCCTTTGGAATATAGAAAGTAGGGGAAATTCAGGTACTATATTCTAATCATTTTTTACATTTTCCTTTCCTTAGGTTGAATAGTTTCTATTATTCATCTTATCTCTGGCTTATCTCGGACAGGTTTGACTTTCCATCTTAGCTCCTCTTCTGAACTACCTACTGTATATCATCTATTTCTATAGTCGAATGGAGCCAAAAGGATGAAGTTTGGATTCTTTCCTCTTATAGAAAAATGCAAACAATCTCCCTTGTGATGTGGGGGACTTATCCTGGGTTGGAGGGGGCGTTTCTGACTGACTTGCTGCTTTGATCTAGAGACTGCTCTGCTGAAAGGAAGAAAGGGTTGTCAGGCAACCTGATAACCCTTGTCAGAGGTACTTCCCAAAGGGCTTCATCCTTTTCCTCAAGGTTTGAGGATTTCCACAACTTGATAACTGCTTATATTTCAGTGCAGGTATGTAAACTCATTCTAAGGTGAAGTAACAGTAATATTGATTGTGTCATGGAGTATTATAGAAATGAAGAACTTACTGTTACTCACATCATACATCTAATTCCTGGAACTGCTGCTTTTTTTTTTCTTCAGAATTTATTGGATATCTCACAAGGTTCAATTAAAGAAACTCTTTTGCTTGTGAGCACTTAAAAGCATTTTTAAAGACCTTTGTAAATCTATTAAAAAGAAGTAAAATGTTTGACTAGGATACCTCTGTCTCCCCTATTTTAGTTTTCCATTGAAAGAAAAAAAATTGAGAAAGAGAGTGAGAGAGAAAGATAGGAAGGGAGAGAGAGGGTGAGAAGCATCAACTTGTGTTTGCTTTCAGTTTAGTTGTGCGTTGACCTTCTCACATGTGCCTTGACCACAGCTAAACCAGTGTCCCCTTGCTGAAGGGCTTTTAGTACCAGCTGCCTTTGGACTCAAGCTGGTGAGCTTTGAAACTGTGTGAATGAATCCTTGCTCAGCCAGTGACCCCATGCTGATGAGCCTGCACTCAGAGCCAGTGACCTTGGGTTTTGAACCAGCAACCCCAGCATTCTGGGTTGAAACTTTATCCACTGTGCTACCACCTATCAGGCTAGTATAATTTTCCTTTTAGTTATCGAAACCAATCCAATATCTTGGACTATATATTGCATCATATCTTTATCAAAAACTGCAATATTTATTTTTTAAAAGTAGCGTTGACTAAAATTTGTTATTGAAGCAGAGTCTCTCTTTATATACAAGTATTTCAGCTAAAAAATGAAGAGGTTATCAAAGAATTAGAATTTCACCATCCTGCAATCCTAATGATTGATTGGCTGTAGACATTGATATGGACAGTTGCTAACTACACAAAGAAAGGAAGAACCTGGCATATGTAATCCTTCCTGGGTTAAGAACCCAGTATACCTAAATAGTGTCCTTGCCAAATTCAAATAGGAATCTGATCAAACCTCGAGATCTAACCGGCAGTCTGCTCTGGAAAGTGTTAAATGACAGCAAAGGCGTGCAAAACCTAGAATGTGTAAAACTCTACAGGACAAAGGAGCAGTTTTCTTCCTTCACCAAACTGTTGTAGGAACAAATGAGAAGAGATGGAGGCATTGTGTGTTGGGGGGGGGTCCTTCAAATTAAAGAAATTTGAGACCCAGCAATCAGTTGCAATGAATAGACCTTATTTAGATCCTGGGGAAAAACAAATGCTGTGAGACAAGGGAAATGAGAATGCAGACTTGTTATTTGTTAAGATTAAATAATTACTGTCATATTTTAGTTTGTAATAATGGTTCTTATTACTAGTTGTTTTTTTTTTTAAGTAGTACCAATCTTTTAGAGATGCACTGTGAGAAGCCTGGGTAGCTCAGTTGGTAAAGCATTAGAGATGCACTGTGAAAGATTCATGAAGGAAATGAAAAAAGTAGTATTGAAGTTAAAACGTACATTGAATATAAATTACTTGGAACTTGTCCCAAAGTTATTCTTTTATCCTACTGTAAATTTGCTTCCTGAGTGCTCTGCGTATTATGTGAGTGACCTATGAATCCCGTCTGACACAACGTGAGGATGCTTTGTTCTGCTGGCAAGCACATCCATGTGTCACGTGCGTGACACACACAGACAAATGAAACCATTTCAATGATTCTGAGAACTACTAATTCTACCTCAGAAACACTTCATTGATTTTGATACTTCTTGCTTAATTCTTATATATCCAGTCTTCAAATGTGAAAGGTGGTTTAAACCATACACTCAACACATTCTATTTATGTAGTACTGAATATTGCTGATTGATATCAGTCATCACAACTTCACAGTACTGTAGAATATCACATTATTAAAAGGGCAAGCCAGGGGCATTGAGAAAGAGAGAAAAAAAGTGGAAAACCTTACAGACACAGACAACAGTGTGGCAATTGCCAGGAGGAGGTGGAGGAGGGTAGAGGGGGGATAATGGTGATGGACAGAGACCTGACTTGGAGTCAGAAACACACAATACAGGGCACAGATGATGAGTTGTAGAATTTGTGCACCTGAAACCTGTGTAATTTTGTTACCCAGTGTCATTTCAATTAATTCAATGAAAAAAAAACTAATATAAAGGTCTAGCTAGCAACAAGCATCCAGCCAGTATTTGTTGAAAGAATAAATAAAATTTTATTTAGTAACTTAGATTTCTTTTTGCAAGAACAAAAAACTATTAAACTTCTAACACATTTTTCTTGTTCGGTGATTACTAATTTAAATATTTTATAAGATTTTAAGAGTAATCATAACAACGTACTACTTTTTAATACTTATGCAGAAAAACACATAAGACAGAATGTTCCCATATTCTTTTTCTTACATTAAGAAACTGTCTTTTCTTCATTTTAAAGTGTTCTTTTTCTTTATTGACTATTACACAGACTTTAATGAAAAATTTTAAAGTACCAGAAAAGTTCTTATTTCATCACCAGGTACAACTGCTATTAACATTTTTATTTCTGTCTTTCAAAAAAATAAAGCTATACATTTATTAAGAAATATTCTCACCTTCAATTTTAGAGACAAAATTTTACTGTGTAAATGTTTTCTTTTAAATTTCCTCTTGGGGCCCTGGATGGTTGGCTCAGCAGTAGAGAGCCGACCCAGCATGTGGAAGTCCTGGGTTCGATTCCCAGGTTCAAGTCCTGGTCAGGGCACACTGGAGAAATGACCATCTGCTTTCCCTCCTGCAGCCATGTCTCAAATGAGCCAGTCTCCTCCCCCTCCCCCCCCCACACACACTGAGAATGGTACCATGGCTTCACCTCAGGTGCTAAAATAGCTCAGTTGCTGAGCAACAGAGTAGCAGCCCCAGATGGGCCGAACATCAGCCCCAGACAGGGTTGCTGGGTGGATCCCAGGTGGGGTACATGTGGCAGTCTGCCTCTCTACCTCCCTGCCTCTCACTTGATTACAAAAAAAAAAAAAAAAAGGAGAGAGATTAAATTTCCTCTTGGTATTGTTTCTGCTCTAATAGAACAGGAACTTCTGAACTTTTGAGCAAATGGGAACCCCTCCATTCAGTGAAATATGTACAAAAGATAGATAAGGAGCACATTCAAGAGTTTTCAATAACATACCACTACAGCTTAAATAGGAGGGCCTATTTTTAAGGTTTTTAAATTTTATTTTTATTTATTTTTTGCTCTGAGAGCAATGGGGCTATTTTAATTTCTAGAAATAGTGAGGTTGAGTTTGGGAATGACTAGTTTTAGATGGACCTAGAGATTAGTAATAAGACCAAATTATACCAAGACTGCTGCTCTTAATGAATGGTACTGTTGTATTTTGTCCTTGGCATTGAATGGATATTAAAACCCAAGGAAGTAATCATATATCTTCTACTTTAAACACAGCAAAACTTTTAAGCTCAATCTTGTGACCCTTAGATGCTGTGAAGACCTACCTTCTTTGTGTCCTCTCCCCTTTTCTTCCTCCCTCTCCCACTGTCTCCTTTCAAAACAAATTTCTAATTCCTTTCTGGTCTCAAAGTTAGCATGCGAATAAGAAACAGGCTTACATAACTGGAGGTGAAATCAATTTTGAGAAGTAAATTTTCTATAAAAGTAAAGAAATCTACTCCATTTGATGAGAGTGCTTGCCTGCTTGTAGTTCCCCGTGTTGCAGCTGCCTTACACTTTCCAGAGGATTTCCTTTTCTACCCCGTAAAGGGATGGGGCAGATGTTAATCTCATTTCAGTGAGACTTAGGCAGTCAGTGCAGCGTGGGTCAGGTGAGAAAGCTTGTCCTTGACAGAAGCAGGGCGAGAACCAGGACGCCTTACCTATAGTCTTCTGCATCATAAAGTTGCAGGTTATGCTTGGGGATAGGAGGCATATGTCCCACAACCATGACCAACCCAGTGTTTCTTGCAGTTCAGTCTGCTCTTGGCTTACTCTTCTTAGGTAATAACTTTGTAACAGGCTTCCATGGGCTGCAGAGCCAAACTGAAGTCAAGCCAAGTCCCCAGCTGGCAAGAACAGAAATTAGTCAAATGGTCTAAACCTTAACCCCAGTCCTCCTTGGCCCACCTGCATCCTGGCCCAAACGTTTGTCTACACCCTAGGTCACCACCTTCTACTGCCTTTATCCAGATTAGCTTAGCATGGGCACCAAGAATGTCTGCTTGTTTCTCTGATCTTCTCTAAGGTCTTTGTTCTTTCCTCATGTCAGCCAGCCTTCCCTTTGTTCAAGGCCACAGGTGCGTGATTACTGAACACAGGTGTGTAATTTCCTTCATTGGGCATGGCCTGCGAATTGTTCATCTCCTGGCTTTGTATAACAAACGTTTTTCTTTACGTGATCCATTGTATTATGCGATGTTGGGAGGAACCAATGAACCTTTTTAATATTGGCTATTGCAAAATCCCAGGCAGAGTAAAGGTGAAAAGAGTAGAAACATGAGTAACTTAGTTAAAAAACCATTTCCATTTAAAAAAATATTTTAATCTATGTATTGATTTTTAGAAAGGAAAGGAAAAAGAAAGAGCAAGAGACAGTTCCCGGATGTGTCCTGACCAGGGATTGAACCAGCAACCTCTACGCTTCAAGATGACACTCTAACCACCAGAGCTATAAGGCCAGGCCCATTTCCATTTCCACTTTATTAAATCCCTATTCACTGTAAACATTTTATAGGTTATCTCAAAGTATCACAGTAGTCTTTCACAGTAAATATTCTTTACCCTATTTTACAGAGCAGAAAACTGAAATTCTGAGTCAAGACTGAACCTGGCTTTGTGAACACTATAAGCAGGCTCTATGCTCATCCTTATTCAACTAATATTTAAATATTTAAAACCTTTTCTTGGGGGTGGGGAGCAGGCTAACAGAGATGAGAGATGCTTTGATATTTTTATTCACTGGCACTGGCCACTTCAGCAAGAGTTGGTTGGGCCCATTTTGTCAGCTTTGCAAAAGTTACCAAGAGATCTGACATCTTTTTTCCAGATTATTCTAGCAACACTTTTAACACACTTTATAGAGCAGCCAGCCTCCTGCCGCCCCCTTCCCCCCCCCCAACTACGGGTAATCCACTTTGACCCTGAGCTTCCTGGCTGGTGAGTGGCTGAGGTGAGACTTAAAGCCTGATCTCCCGGTGTCCTTAGCTTCAGTCATCTGCCAGCACTTAAGATTCATGAGTGTGTAGTCAAATGACCATGGATGAACTCGTACAGTGAATATTGACTGAGTAGCTACTCTATGCCTTACATTTGTGTATTGTTTTACAGTTTACAAAATGTTTTCACAGCTATAATCTCATTTACAACTCACCCAGAAACACATGAAAAAGGTGGGCCAGGAATGTGTTAGAACCAGCTCTCCTTTACTGCTGAACAGGCTTCTGGGTAGAGTCGGGGAACTCCCGTCTTTTACCTCTGAGTTTTTGACATTGTATATTTTTGTGTTATTTTTATGTCTCTTTGCTCAAATTGTATTTTTATTGAGTTGTAATTGACATGCAACATTTTATTAGTTTTGGGTGGACAACATAATGATTTAATATTTGCATATATTGCAATATGATTGCCACAATAAGTCTAATTAACATCTGTCACCATATATAATTACAGAATTCTTTTTCTTGCGATGAGAACTTTCAAGATCTATTCTCTTAGCAACTGGTCAATATGCAATAGATTATTATTAACTACAGTTGCCATACTGTGCATTATATTCTCAGGATTTGTTTATAATTGGAAGTTCACACCTTTTGACTCTCCTCATCCATTTCTCTCAGCACTCTACCTGGACCTCTGGTGACTATTAACCTCTCTGCATCTGTGATCCTGGTATTTGTTTGCTTGTTTGTATTTTGTTTAGAAGCTACATATAAGTGAGTTCATTTGATATTTGTTTATCTATGACTTATTTCCCTTAGCATTATGTCCTTAGGGTCCATCCATGTTGTCACAAATGGCTAGATTTGTGCCTTTTTAAATGGCTAAACAGTATTCCTCTGTGTGTGTGTGTGTGTGTGTGTGTGTGTGTGTGTGTGTGTGTGTAACATACTTTCTTTATTCATTCATCTGTTGTTGGACCCCGTGGCTATTTCAATATTTTGGCTATTATAAATAATGCATTAATGAGCATGAGGGTGTATGTATCTGGTTTTATTATTATTATTATTATTGATTGCTTTTAGAGAGACAGAGAGAGGAAGGAAGAGAGAGATAGACAGACAGAGAGAAGCATTCATTTGTTTTTCCACTTAGTCGTGCATTCATTGTTTGCTTCCCATGTGTGCCTTAACCAGGGATTGAACCCTCAACCTTGTTGTCTTGTCTTAGGATGACTGGCTGAGCTAACCACTAACAGGCCAGGGCTATATCTTTTTGAATTAGTGTTTTTATTTTTCTCTGAATAAATGCCCAGAAGTAGAATTGCTGGATCATATGGTGATTCTATACTTAATTTTTTTAAGAAACTTCCATACTGTTTTTCATGTGGCTGTACCGGTTTACATTCGCACCAACAGCACATGAGAATTCCCTTTTCTCCACATCCTCATCAACATTTGTCATCTTTTGTCTTTCTGATAATAGCCATTCTAACAGTTACGAGGTGATATGTCATTGTGGTTTTGAATGTCATTTCCTTGATGATTAATAATGTTAAAAACTTTTGTGTGTGTGTGCACCTGTTAGCCATCTGTGTCATGGTTCTTGCACTGTTGGGTTTCTTTCTGCTGATGCTACTGTCTAGCCTGGGAATAAGGAAAAAGAGGCAGGAAGTGGGGAGAGGGTTACTTAGTAGCTATAATTTCAAAACAAGGAGAATGGCCACTTACATGAAACCGTCTTCACCCATAGCTCTAAGGATGGCCTTAGGGACAGAAAAGGAGACCTTCCTTCTGAAAACACTATAATAATATCACATTTCCTGAAATTGTCAGAAGTTGATGTTAAATTTTATAATGGGGTCGCCAATGCTTCACAGAGGTGATTCCACTGCCACGGGGTCTTGGTAAGTGAGTCAGAATGTATCCAAAGCAAAAGGGGGAGAAGAGGAAACATGCTCAGAGATGTGATAGAGAATGGGGGTTCAGGAGCAGTGAGTGGAGCAGCAGGAGGGAAGCAAGAAGTGTAGGTGAGTTGGGGCTGAAGCCTCTGGAAGCTTCTACACCATAAATTAGGTAATCAAAGAAATGAATAAGTAAAATTACCCAGTTGGAAGGATGCACTCATAGAGGAGGAAGGCCAGAGATGGGGTACTAATGTTCTTTCAATTCAGTATTTAACTCCCCCATAATTAACTCATTTATCAAAAAGCATGAGAGAAAGTGTGTGGTATTTTAAGTATCTTCTGAAAAGAGAAAAAGCTAGCAGTCAATATTTTTATTTTCTTTCGAGGTGAAAGACAGTGTTTTCCTCTGAGTGTGGTTTTGTGTACAAATGAAAACCTTACAATCAAAGAATTTGGTTATTTGATGGCTCATTTGAAAAATAATACATTGTTACTAGGCAAAGATGGGAAGCATCTCATTCATTCTACAAAGCAGGATCAAGTAATAGTGAAATATCAGCTCTGCCATGTCCTTGCTCTGTGACCTTGGATATGTTACACAGCAGTGACAAAAATTAGTCTATGACCTATAGTTAAGTTCTCTGCCAGTTTGTACTTTAAGTGAAGTGTCTAATTTTCATTCTTTTCCCACCTTTTTTCTTCTTCAATGGATTTTTTTTTGCCATTTTCAAAAGCATTTTTATAGTGATTATACACATAAGATAAAATATCTCAGTTGTGTGTCTTATGTAGTCATGTGAGCAATGTCAATGTAATTAGCATGAGAAATTAGTATGATTTCTTAGTATGGGTAGTATTGGTTTGTTCATGAAAAAAGAGAGATCAAAACATTGCCAATCTATGGACTAAATCAACAATTTCAGTTACATGATTTTATTTACTTATTCTTAGAAAACTAGAATGATTATTCCCATATTCAGGGTTGAGGCAGAAGTTCAAAATTTTTACTTGTATTTCTGCTTGGGAAAATAGCATAGATCTAAAATTAGTCTTTAAGACCACAGATATGTACCCAGCCAAATTTAATGTGGGATTTTAAAGTTCATGGAGTTAAATAGTTCAAAGTAGCACTGTACAAAGCAAATAGAAAATGCACTTTTAAACATTTTTTCAGTTTTATTTGGTGAGATATCAGAATCATTTAAGGAATATCCATTTTATGTTATGTTAGCTACTTTAAATATTTTGGCATTATAAAATTTATTAAATATTAAATTATTAACAAAATAAAATGGGGTTTTAAAAGGAATTTTGTTGTGGGTATCATATTTGTTACAGCAAATCAAAACACTCATTTTGTGGTATAAATTCCTAATTATCAGATCCACATTTATACATTTATATGTTAGTTTGTAGTTATATGTACCAATCACTGGTGTGAAAGCTATGGTGTTAGAGCACTTTTTAAATAACTGTTCATGATTAAATTCTTTCTTTTTTATGTAGCTGAATAAATTTGAATTAAGATTTATTGAAATGAAATTAGATACAGCATTAGTCCTACCATTTAGAAAAACTGGATGATGACATGTAGCTTCCTCAGTGTTGAAACAAGACACTCACTTTCAAAGAAAAAAAGCAAGGAATAATCTGATTTATTCCTGGATAAATCAGCCTGAAATCTGAGAGTGAATTCAGGTGACAACAATTATCTTAGCCTGAATCACTCCATGACCAATTCTTAGTACATTGATTGTGTTTCACCTAATAGAGGAAATTACTGGCATAATATTTTACATAGTAGGTTCAAAAAGGCTAACTTCTTATGGGAGTGAAGGCAGGAGAGGGATACAGCACCCCCAACTTCCTCATTCCCGAACAAAATAAATACCTTCCAAGAGGAGTGGTTAGGGAAAACAGTAATAGAACTGCCAAATATGCTTCAAACCAACAACATACATTTCTGAAATAAAGTAAAATTTCCTTGAAGTTAAAAAGTAAAAGCAAAAGGAGTGAGCTTCATCTTGTGGAGAGACCATCCCCTGTCACACACACCTGTCATCCAATTTTTTCTGAAAACTATTAACAAACAAACAAATTAACATAATTATGGTATGGTTGGAACTATTCCTAGGAAACCAGCACATCCAGTAGCACCGGTGTACATACAGTATGTGGTCCTTGTGCCAGATATATGGCACTGACTTATAAGTAATATGGGACAGAGAATTAAATCAGGAGAAAAACCTAGTTTTTTCTTTGGAAAATCTATAAATGATAACTGAAGCAAAACATGCCCTTCTTAAAGAATCATAGACATTTAGATCTAGAACAGTGGTTCTTAACCTTTTTTGAGGTACCGAACCCCCCAGTTTCATATGCGCATTCACCAAACCCTTTTTTAGTGATAAATAAAATATGATTTATTTTTCCAAATTCAAGACATAGGTATATGTTTTTTTACTGGTGCACAAAATGAGCTGTGCATGAACATCACCTTGCTCAAAGAACAAAACCAACAAAGTGCATGAACTCACAACAAATTACGGTATTACTTTATTCTGGCCTCCGCGGCAGAGGCTTCTCTGAACCCCTGAGACCGACTCATCGAACCTCTAGGGTTCGATAGAACCCATGTTAAGAACCACTGATCTAGAAGAAATCTTGCCCATCGTTTGGTCAAACCTCCTCATCTTACTAGTGTAGGATTTTTTCCTCTCTTTTACTTTTGTACAGGAACAAACAAAACAAGTTCTTTTTCAAGTAGCTAGATAGTAAAGCCATTCTCTTAGTCCTGGGCCCGCACGGAGTAGAACCCAACTGTAGTGGATATAGGCTTTCTTTTATTGGTTCTGTGTGCTCTGCCCATCTTCAGTGCTTCTGCACCCGACCTGGGCTGGCTTTGGGAACCTCTTTCAAGGGCCATCCTCTCACCCCTGTAGCTACTTTGCATCCTCAGGAGCAGTAGGGTGGGGAGCCCTCCCCAGTGACTGACTGGTGAGGGTTATAAAGGCCAGCTCTTAGCCTCAAGCTGGACAAATTCTGAGAGATGATGGACACTCCAACACTTCCCTGCCTGAAATCATGTGCTTCCCACACCTGTCCTTTTCCTGCCTCTTCCACTCCTTCCCAGTTTCTCCCAGAACCTCTTCCTTTAAAGAAGTCACCTGTATGTGGACTCTCACCTCAGTGTCTTTCTGGGACGCCTGAACTCAGACATCAGGAAACGTTTGTGGAATAAATGAAGGGGTAGACCCTAATGCCAAGAGAGGGGAAAATAAAACAAGACATGTGGCTAAAGGAAGTTGCTCTAGGTTTCCTTTTTTTATTCAATCAGTTAACCACTTTTTACTTTTATTACAATACTGAACATAATTACAAAAACTTTGGTCTTTCAGAAAATAACTTGGACAACACAAGATGGTATGTATGTGGGTTAATATGTGCGTACATGAAAAATATGAATGGAAATGTGGATAAATAAGCACATACTGTAATTTGTGAGAAACCATGATGTTTCACTGATTCTCTTCCTTTTAAATTGGCATTTAAAATATGCATTCACAATTTAAAAGAGAAATTGAAATTAACCTAGTCTTTAAAGAAAAACAAGTGTATCAGTCCTAGAAGATTTTGGGCACCTGGGCTGGAAAACTCATATAATTTAGAGTCCAGGACTAGACCAATCCCAACATTAGAATGCTTTGCCAGGGCAGTTTTGTCACTAAAACATCTATCTCATGAAACAAGCACATGAAAGATCACTGCAGGTGTAGCGAGAGTCTTATTTTCAGAGGAAATTAGAACAACAGCAGGTAGGTACATATACTAATTTGTGTTAGCACAAAACTCATAGGATAGCTTTTATGTTTTTCATTAAAATGATATGCTATCATTTTAAGTTTCATGTGAACTGGAACTAAACCATGAGAAGGAGTCCAGGATTGGGACAAGTTACATTATTTTTTGGAGCTTCTAATCAGAAGTTCTGTGCATGAGGGGATTAAGATGAATGAACCATAAGTTTTGTTGTTGTTGTTTTTTAATGAAATTTTCCAATGACAATATACATCACATATAACCTCGGTTAAGGATGGAATGGGAAGAGGTGAGAAGGCTGAAGTGAAAGACATTTCTCCTACCCCCAGGTTTTGCTTACCCTAATAGCACATATGGGCATATCTGGATAGGAGTGGTCTAAATGCAAACTAAGAAATATTGCCCACATCCTAGCTATCTGGTTGTCACATGGTATGGTTCGTGGTGGGTTGTCTTGTGTATTGTTGGATATACAGCAGGCCCTTGAATAATGCCATTTTGCTCAATGTAGTTTTGTTAGAATTGATGAGATGCTGTGGAAACTTAGCTCTTGTTTATATCAATTAGCCAGTGGCACAGTTGTTTGCATTATATATTGTTTCGCCACAATTTCAAGAACCTATCAAGGGCATTAAGTGAGGACTTAATGTATTTGAATCCTCTCCTCAATTAGACTACCTTCTCTTTTAGTGTACACACCATACACTATAGTCTTTTTATCATACACAAGTTTTTTTTATCACCTGTTCCTTAACTGGTGCCTAGAGAGGCACTTCATAAAAACTTGGTGTACAGTTAGTTGTTGATAGATAACCACATTTAAAATAAAAATTTTATAGCCCTGACTGGGTAGCTTAATTGGTTAAAACCTCATCCCAATACATGAAGTTTAAGGTTCCATCCCTGGTCAGTGCACATACAAGAAACAACTAAAAATGCATAAAAGAAAAAAGGGTGGAACAACAAAACCAATGTTTTTCTCTCTCTCTCTCTAAAATAAATAAATTAAAAGAAGTAGAAATTTTATGTTCTTTAGGTAATTCTGAAGTAAATAGTGGTAAAGATATGCCTTTCTAAATAGTTATTTTTCTTTTATTCTTCCTCTTTTCTGAGAGTTCTGATTGTTTTCTGTGTCTTTTATTCAAGCTCAAACTAAAGTTACAGTCTTCAGCAACACTTCCCAGCTTAAATTTAGCACCAGAAAGTATTACTTTTCTTTTGTAACTCTCCAAGCAGAGATAGTGATAATATCTTCATACATCCCTGATTGAAATGGACCGACACCCCCCATGAAAATACACTAATGCCTTGTTTGGAAGTTTTTCTCTACTAGTTTTGTTTTGATTTTCCTTTCCTAAACACACAAAAAACGACCATAAAGGTATTTGTATAAAATATTTCAAGCTCTCTTTTGAAGATAATGATGATACATGTATTATGATTATTTTTTTCTTTTGGATTAATAATTGAAGGACATGTTTCAAAGCATAGTAAGAACAACTTGCCTTCAGGGAAGAACAGAAAGTGATAGCATTTATACCTGCCCATGGCTCTTTATATGTAATTACCCATTTAATGCTCATGATTAACCTATGCAGTAAGATATTACTGTCATCCTCATTTTACAGAGCAGGGAACTTAGGAAGACAAAGAGGTCGAATAAGTAGCCCTCGGCTACTCAGCCAACATCTGAGCACACACCTGTCTCCGCATCACCATGTGCTGAACCGATGTCCTGGATAGCCTCATGAATGAAGAGCGAGCATAGGAAACAAGCAATGTGCATTTCAAATTTATGGTTGTCGGGGTTTGCTTTAATGAGGAAAGAAAAGTTTACTGAATTTGTCTGTGAATACTTAAAAGAAGTTTTTGATGAGGAGGGGTTCATATTATACCGATTTCTCCCTTTCTCGCTTTTCACTTAGAGTTTGTATGTCATTAGGTGGCACAGCTGAGCTGTGCTTTGTTGTCCTCGCCTATTGGAACTGCTCTCTGTCTCAATTACAATCTTTGGAAACTTAGAAAAATATATATTTTGCACATTCATTACAAACATAAGCCTAAGTTTTCTTTTCAAGTATTTTAAATAACTTGGAGAGATTGGGAAAACACAGAGGCACCTGTGCATTGACATGAAACTAGCAACACTCTAGAGCAGAAGCTAACCCCGCTGCACCACGCTAGCGTGGACTCACGCTCCGAGAAGGCCCATCATCCCGGACAGCACTGAAGTCACGCAGAAGACTTCCCGCCCTGAAGTTTAGCTGCAGAGTGGAGCACTTGAGCTGGTTTCTCCATTTATTAGCAGAGTTGCCTCTTTTATGTGTCTAGTGACCTTAACTTGTCATTTTGTGTTTTGCTTTAAAAACTCATATGCACTTGCGAGTAGAAACAGCTGTTCATTTCTATTACTAAGACTAGCTGGCTTTTTGTTAGGTTAAGAAAGGGATGCTGTCCTAAAAAGAAAAGAAAAGAAAGAAAGGCACTTCCCTGGGATTTGAGGATGGGGGTTTGAGCTCAGGCTCTGCCGAAACTGTGACTCATGTCAGCTCTTTGAGAGTCATTGTTAAAAGGGCCAAGGCAATTTTGAGTGCTAACTGCTGGGTATTGTGCTAAGTTCATAAACACATTGTCTTTTTTTTCCAGCAGGCATCTTTTGAGCACCCAATGTGTGCAAAAGAAGCACTGCCCTAGATTCTGTGGGGCACAAAAAAAGTATAAAAGAAGATTCCATCTCCCAAGGGTTCACTTATATAAGCCACCTATATTACAACAAATCTTATTTGAAAAGTCATTTCAGTAGTAACTTTTGTTTTTTAAAAAATGCATGTCCCTTCTCCTTCTGTTTCCACCTCTGTATTAAACATGGCCAGCTAGGGCTCTATTAGTGGCCGAGCTTAGGAGGATCAGCCAGTATCTGTGCCATGTGAGGAGAGCTGCTGTCCTTGAGTGCCCGCTGGCCAGGACCAGACCAGCTGAAATCCCCCAGGTCTCCACACTCTTCTGCTCAGAGCTCAGGAGGCCCCTGATTGTGGGAGTTAGACTGCAGTCCGAAAGGGACTTAGTGACTCCAGCTTCCTGGCACTAAGACACACCGGAGACCAGAGGTTAGCTGTGAGGTTACATCCTGGTCTTAGAGGCCAGTTCAAGACTGAGAAGTGTTCTAAGAGAGACATGTCTCTGAAAGGAGGTGAGAGTGTGGGCACCGGGTATAGACATTTCCATGTTAGTGAGAGGTCACGAATCTATGAGGAACATATTAGGTACAGAGAAAAAGAAGGGGGCTCTGCAGGTGCATTAGAGCCTTCCATTCACTCCCCAGACAGTCCTTTCACTTCTCTTTAGGTCCATCTCTATCTCAATGGGTCTCTTAAGAGCAAGGAGCCACTTTCTGTTCCAGATGCTTAAAGGCCAACTGTCAATATTAATAAAACGTGGATAGAATGAAATGTACTAGTTTTAGATCAGGCTGTTGCAGAAAAGACAGATTCTCTTAAGACACATGTGTTTGCGTTACAAAACAAAGCTAGTACCCTCAACACAGTGGGCTGTGGTTCAGAACCTGTCCAGTCTCCACTACTCTCTTCTTCTCTCTGAAGCCCTTGACACCTTTGGAAATTTAGTCTTTGGTGATGTAGACATTGACCTCCCACCCCCCACCCTTTCTTACCCAGAACTTTGCAGCCAGAGCCTCCCTTCAGCTAAGGTCTCCATCGGGGAATTGTTTTGATCTGACATTGTAACTTGTCTCAGGGGACAATGCCAGGGTATATAGTCCAGAGGCTAACTGCAGAGGATAATGCTCACCCATGGGCCCAGAGTAAGTGCTAGGCACCAGGCAAAGTGCCAAGCAAGACAAACACAACAAAGAAAAATGGCAAAGAGAGGCCCCGCTAACCTGAGGACCTCACAGGCTAAAGGGTATATGCATCACACCTGCACCCAGTGTGGTTAACAGTGTTGTAGAGGTATGAATTAGTCCAAGCACAAAGAGGTAGCAACTAACTCTTGGGGAGAGAGATAGGGAATAGGGATGGGAAGTGCTATGTGGGTTGAATTGTGTCACCCAAAAGGATATTTTGAAATTCTAACCTCCAGTCACTGCAAATATGACCTTATTTGGAAATAGAGTCCTTATAGATATAATCAAATTAAGATGTCACACTTGATGAGGGTAGGCCCAAATCGAATATGACCTACGCCCTTTTAAGAAAAGAAAACTGAGACACAGACACAGAGAAGATGGCCGTGTAGAAGTGGAGGTAGAAATTGGACTGAAATACTTACAAGCCGAGGAACAGCAAGGGCTGCTGGCAGCATCAGAAGCTGAGAGAAAGGTAAGGGGCAGTCTCCCTAGAGCCGTGATGGCGAACCTGTGACACGCGTGTCAGCACTGACACACGTAGCCATTTCAATGACACGTGGCCACAATACTAGTGAAGAATGGGGCCGCATGCTGAGAAGGACGTTTCATGCTCGGCTCCTGCATGGCCAGGTGCAGTAGCTGAGGATAAAACATTTGCTGTAGTGTAGACACTCTGTGCCGGAGGTCTGTAGGCCAAAACAACAGAACTCCGGCACAGAGTGTGTAGTTATGGAACTTCCAGTTAGGCTGTTTTTTCCGAAGTGACACACCACCAAAGTTATGCTCGGTTTTTTTGTCAAATTTTGACACACCAAGCTCAAAAGATTGCCCATCACTGGCCTCGAGTCTTCAGAGACAGCGGGGCCCTGACAACACCTTGATTTTGGACTTCTAGCCCTCAGAACTCTAAGGAAATACACTTTTGTTGCTGTAAGCCACCGAGCCTGTAGCACCGTGTTGTCGTAGTCCTCAGAAACTAACACAGGTAGTATTAACATTGTTTGAGCAGAGTCTGGAACCTGCAGTAGTTCTTCTGGTGGATAAACAAAGACAGGAAGAGGTAGGAACTAGGGAGGAACAAGAGCCATTGAGAAAGGAGTGCCCAGCTGGGGTACTAGAAAGCTGGTACATTGGAGTGCATGGGTATGCCCTAGTATGCCAAGGGCAAGTGGAACTGGGGCAGAAAACAATGGTAGAAAGACAGGCAGGAGTCAGCCCAGACAGGGTGTTTATGCCATGCTAAGAAGTCTAGACTTTATTCACTGACGATTCATGACTGAACGATTATAAGAAGGCACCTGCAGCCTCACACACTCTTCTCTCCTCTCTCTCTGCAGCCCAGAGCATATCCTAGTTTGGACTTGATGTTGTTTTGCCCTCTGGAGTTCTTCCAGATGGAAGGTTGGGCCAAGTATGAACTGATTTTAGGACTGTAAATATGGGGACTGTTTTCTGAAAAATCTCTCACTGAATTTGGCATTTGGTTTTGTATAGCTCCCATAACCACCCCAGGCACAGCTTTATGATTGGCATATACTGTGTTCGCATCCAAACCATGATTAGAGTCTGTTTTGTTTTTCAGATTCTTGGCACCATTTCATGAAACTCTTCCAATTTCTAATCTGGCCCTTGCTTAACAAAACCAAAACTTTGATAGCTAGCATTTCAAGATTGCCCTCACACATATGCACTTACTCTGCCATGTGGAAAGCCAGAGTTTTGAGGTCTACCTTGGTTCAAGTTTTCGATTCTTATCACAGACTCACTTCAGTCTTTTCATTTTTTGATTCCTTATTTGATTCACAATCTCTCCAAATCTTTTCTGACTAATTATTTTCATCTAATGTGAACTTAAAAAAAAAAAATCAACCCAACATAATAAACTATTTGCTATACTTTCTTTTTTTTTTATATAATGTTTGTTTTTTAATTTTATTCATTTTAGAGAGGAGACACAGAGTGAGAATGAGAGAGAGAGAGAAAGGGGGGAGGAGCTGGAAGCCTCAACTCCCATATGTGCCTTGACCAGACCAGTGCAGGGTTTTGAACTGGCGACCTCAGTGTTCCCAGGTCGACGCTTTATCCATTGTGCCACCACAGGTCAGGCAGTGCTATACTTTCTTAAAGGATCATTTTAAATATTTTAAGTCTATAAGCTGCTTTACATAGTTTAATGTGAGTGAATTGACTGCCAAGGGGTATGAGGCTGTAGGGACTCAAATTTTCTTACTCTAAGAATGACTTCAGCCTGACCAGGCAGTGGCGCAGTGGATAGAGAGTCGGACTGGGATGTGGAAGACCCAGGTTCGAGACCCCGAGCTCACCAGCTTGAGCGTGGGCCCATCTGGCTTGAGCAAAAAGCTTGCCAGCTTGGACCCAAGGTCGCTGGCTCCAGCAAGGGGTTGCTCAGTCTGCTGAAGGCCCGCGGTCAAGACACATGTGAGAAAGCAATCAACGAACAACTATGGTGTTGCAACGGCAACGAAAAACTCATGATTGATGCTTCTCACCTCTCTTTGTTCCTGTCTATCTGTCCCTATCTATCCCTCTCTTTGACTCTCTCTATCCCTGTAAAAAAAAAAAGAATGACTTCATATTTGCCAGAATAGCTTCATTCAGTTAGTAGTGACTGTTACAGTGCTATGATTTTAAAAGCATTGTGGAAAAGTACTAAAAGGAGATGCCAGAGGCCAGAATTTGATCCCCATCTCTGTCATTGACTAACACAAGAGCAAACCATTCAACTATTTTGGGGCATAGTGTTCTAGAAAATGAAAGAGGATGTGATTAGATTGTTTCAAAAGTCTCCTATTGTGCAATGTGGAATTTCTTTTTTTAATTACAGAAGCAATGTGCATTCTAAGGAAGGATTTTAACATTTGATGGCAGCAATAACCCAAATACTTTGGCTGAGATTTGAATCTTGCAGGAATCTTGTCAATGGCGGCAAAATTCTTTAGCCAAGTTTGCCACCTAGTGGCTGCAAAGCCTAAAACAAAACTTGGCTTTAGAAGGTCGAACAAAAGAAAGCCCTTTACTAAATAAACTTAATCACTGAATACAATTATCATGTCGATCATGTTTTAAAATTTGAGTCTACTTTAAACACAGTTAAATCCAAGATTAACTGATATTGTTCCAAATATCAGTTAATCTTGGATCTTAATTTTTCTAGATTATTAGTGTGTGTGTGTGTGTGTGTGTGTGTGTGTGTGTGTGTGTGTGTGTGTGTGTGACAGAGACAGAAAAAGAGACAGAGGGACAGACAGGAAGGGAGAGCGATGAAAAGCATCAATTCTTTGTTGCAGCTCCTTAGTTGTTCACTGATTGCTTTCTCATATGTGCCTTGATGGAAAGGGGGAGGCTACAGCAAAGCGAGTGACCCCTTCTTCAAACCAGCAACCTTGGGCTCAAGCTATTGACCTTGGGTTTCAAGCCTACAACCTTTGGACTCAAGCCAGCAACCATGGGGTCATGTCTATGATCCCATGCTCAAGCCAGCAACCCTGTGCTCAAGCTGGTGAGCCTACGCTCAAGCCTGTAAACTCAGAGCCTCAAACCTGGGTCCTCTGACTCTCTATACACTGTGACACTGCCTGGTCAGACAATTTTTCTAGATTTTATTTTTAGTTTCTAAACATCTTCCTCTCCCTACCACCCTTCCACACACACACTTACCCCCACAATCTTATAAAGCACTAAATGTTTTTTTAATCTAAAATAACTGTAGCGTCTGAGACCCTAGTCCTATGTGAGAGCATGCATGCACCATCTTTGCTATGTGCATGCCTTTTTGAGTCTTACATAGACAGCTGGCTTATTGGCTGCAATATGACCTTTGAGTAGCTCAGATTTTAAAAAATATTTGAACAACTTAAGCATGAGAGGTTAAGTATTATTTTCATTAAAATATTGAATCTGCGATGATAGGAATAGGTCATACTCTGACCTAGCATAACGAAAACCATGAGTATTCTATTGACATTAGACAAATGCCTAAGGTCATATTCTACTTGGCATTTTATTCAGTTCCGCTTGGACCCTCTCCTAGACGTTATTAGTCCACAGTCCGAAAACATGCTGCAGAAGCTTCACAGTGACTCACATAACTAAACATCTTTTCTTGTGTTTGTAAGACTCAACCAAAATTAAGATTAAAGTCTTTGCAGAGAGTTAATTTGCACTCAGAAACTGTACTGTCCTGCTCCGTGTTTCGGTGATGTGCCTGTGGTGAGGTCATGAGAAAGTAGAAGGCCCAACCAGGTGACTTGTTACTAATCTTTGATCTGGGGAACAAATCCAACTGGTTTCTTGACATCTCCTCTTGCTTTTCTCAGAGACACCTCAGACTCAACGTGTCCAAACTGACCTTGTAGTCTTGCCTTCTGCAGACCTGGCTCAGATCCAGTGGACTCCCTCAGAAAGCGGCCCTTTTTTTAACCCACTGGTTCTTAACCTTTTTTGAGGTACCGAACCCCCCAGTTTCATGTGCGCATTCACCGAACCCTTCTTTAGAGATAAATAAAATATGATTTTTTTTTCCAAATTCAAGACATAGGTATATGTTTTTTTACTGGTGCACAAAATGAGCCGTGCATGAACATCACCTTGCTCAAAGAACAAAACCAACAAAGTGCATGAACTCACAACAAATTACGGTATTACTTTATTCTGGCCTCCACGGTAGAGGCTTCTCCTAACCCCTGAGACCGACTCATCGAACCCCTAGGGTTTGATAGAACCCAGGTTAAGAACCACTGTTTTAACCAGTTACACAAAGCAGGAATCCAGTAGTCATTCTTGATAAGCAACCTCTCCTTCGGTTCTAGTAGGTAGTCTGACACCATTTCTTCTGGTTTCACCGTGCAAGTGTCCTGGACAGATTCTTTCCTCTTGCCCCTTCCTTGGCCAGCTGAACCTGAGGTGCTGTCCCCTCTGCCCGGATCACTGCAGCAGTCGGCTAGTCCCCGGGCTGCCCTCCCTCCAGCTCATCTCTCTTGCTGCATGCCACCAGGGTCATCTGTTCTTAATAAGTCAAGTCATATATCTCTCTTGCTAAAACCCCTCCGTGACTCTCCATCATTGTAGCAAGTACAAAACCCCTTAAAATTGCCTATAAACCTTGCATGGTCTGGCATGACTTTCCTCTCTAGGCTCAGTACAACTATATCCTGCTTTACTCTCTCCACACTGTCTTTTATTCAGGATGCTTTCACACACTGTGTCTGCACATGCTGGTCCCTGTCCCTGGATTGCTGTTCCCTTCCTCCTTCTACTTAGTTAACATTATCATATTTCAGATCTCAGATTTTGTTTCCTTTTCTCAGGGAAATCTTGGGCCAGGTGAAATAGAAAGTCATTGTCAGCTCTTACAGCTTCTAACTTTCTTCTTTGAGTCACTTATACAGTAGTGATTTGTAAACTCCTTAAGAGTGAAATCTGTGTGAATTTTTACTCCCCAGTGAATCTCCAGCTTGTCTTCCATTGCCTGGCTCATACTGAATGCATCAGATCCTCAGGGAACAGATAAACGTGTAAGCCATTCTCTTGCCAGTGTGCTAAACTCACAATGTGCTAAACTCATGCTGAAATAAAATAATTCCAATCAAATAGAAATTTGTAAAACTTCCAGATAAGTTCAAATTTGATTGAAGAGGAAACCAACATTATACTATCAAACTGTTGTGACAACAGTTGTCTGCATTTTTCCGGTAGAAACCAGCAACAGAACAAGTACACGGGACACATTCCCATTGACAATGGTAACCATTCTGGAGGTTGCAGAAAAGGTTTGCATGGCGCCCTGCTAGCTACCCCTCTGCTGCCCTTCCCTCTCATAGAGTCACTGCAGGATTCTACATTTGGCATATTCTGGTTTAGATAACATTTTAAATTAGTATACTGCATATCACAACTCAAAGCACAATGAAAGCAAAAAGCTGAGGTTTCTAGGGAATTAAATTCATACGAGAATCAAACTCTGCTCTAGCAAGTGTGAAAGTTCCTCCTTTCTATAGAAGTCTTGCCATTTCATTTTGACCTACAATCTTATGAGTTAAGTGGTGATTCTTCTACAATTATCCTAAAATTGGATTAAAACCCATATCTGACTACAAAGCTGATGCTCTTGTAATATTTTTTCTTTTATTTATTTTAATTTAGAAAATTAAATTTAACAGGGTGACATTGATCAATAAGAGCACATAGGTTTCAGGTGGACATCTCTATAGATTTGAACTATGGATATGTTGTGTACCCATCACCCAAAGTCAAATCATTTTCTGTCACCTTGTATTTGTTTTCCTTTACTCCCCTCTTCCTGTCCCCTCTCCCTGGTATCCACTTAACTTTTATCTATGTCCATGAGTCTCAGTTTTATATCCCACCTATGTGTGAAATCCTATAGTTCTTAGCTTTTTCTGATTTACTTATTTCACTCAGTATAATGTTCTCAAGGTCCATCCATGTTCTCATAAATGGCACTATGTCATCATTTCTTATGGCTGAACAGTATTCCATTGTATTTATGTACCACGTCTTCTTTATTCAATCCTCAGTCAAGGGATACATTGGTTGTTTCCATGTCTTGGCAACTGTGTATAATGCTAAGATGAACATGGTGGGTGCATGTGTCTTTGCATACCAATGTTTTTGAGTTTTTTTTGGCAGATACCCAGTAAAGGTATTGCTGGATCATATGGTAATTCTATTCTTAATATTTTGAAGAATCACTATACTGTCTTCCATGACAGCTGTACCAGTTTACATTCCCACCAGCAGTGAATGAGGGTTCCTTTTTCTCCACAGTCTCTCCAACACTTGTTGTTACCTGTCTTTTTGATAATAACCAATCTAACACGTATAAGGTGGCTACAATTTCATTGTAGTTTTGATTTGCATTTCTCGAATAGCTAGTGAGGATGAGCATTTTTTCATGCATCTGTCAGACTTTTATATGTTTTCTTGGGAGATGTATTTGTTTCGGTCCTCTCCCCATTTTTAATTGGATTATTTGCATGTTTGTTGCTGAGTTTTGTGAGTTCTTTAAATATTTTGGATATTAACCCCTTATCAGAGCTGTTGTTTGCAATTTCATCCCCCATTTGATTGGCTGCCTTTTTGTTGTTGGGTTTTTTTGCTGTGCAGAATATTTTTAGTTTGATATAGTCCCATTTATGTATTTTTGACTTCCCTTGCCTTTGGGGTCAAATGCATAAATTGTTCTCTATAAGTCAAGGTCCATAAGTTTAGTATGAAATAATTTATGGGTTTTCTATCAAAAAAGAAAATAAATAAACCAAACTGTTACAACAACAGAATGAAGTAAGTGCTATTTTAACACCCAGTTTAGAGATGAGAATACTGAGGGACAGAAAACTAAAATATCTTGTTCAACCTCACAGATCTTGTAAGTGTTAGAGCTGGGATGTATATGTGTGTGTGGACCCAGGGTGGGATTTAGAGCCTGGACTCTCAGATGAGAAGCAATCTCTTTAAATATAGGAAAACTTTAAAGCTACCCAAAATCATTATTAACTTTAATACTAATTTTGAAATTCAGGATAATGTAACAAGACATGAAATATAACTGGAAATGAATATTGGAAATAAATGAATGATTCTATATCATATATAAAACTAAAACAATCAAATACCTCACATAAAAAGGTTTTAGAATAAAAACAATTTCAACAGAGACAGATTTAAGAAAAATGCATAAGATACAGTTGCAATGAGTTTTCAAATACACTGGTAATTTTTGTGTGTGTGACAGAGACAGAGAGAGAGTCAGAGAGAGGGACAGATAGGAACAGACAGGAAGCGAGAGAGATGAGAAGCATTACTTCTTCGTTGTGGCACCTTAGTTGTTCATCAATTGCGTTCTCATATGTGCCTTGATGGCAGGGGCTACTGCAGAGCGACTTGCTCAAGCCAGCGACCATGAGGTCATGTCTATGATCCCACGCTCAAGCCAGCGACCTTGTGCTCAAGCTGGTGAGCCCGCGCTCAAGCTAATGACCTCAGGGTTTTGAAGCTGGGTCCTCCGAGTCCTGATTTGACACCTTATCCACACTGCACCACCACCTGGTCAGGCTATACTGGTTATTTTTATAGAGTGGTTTTAAAAATCTATATCTTTGTACTCTGCATTTTAAAATTTTTTGATGACTTGATACTATTTTTGTAAAAATAATAGGGGGAATTCTATTTTTTTTTAATATATTAGAGATAGATATACCAAGATATTATCAGATGATTAAGTAACGGAATTGTGGATCATTATTTTATACTTTCTTTTTAAATTATAAAGATAAACTATAGAAAAATATATTGAAATGCATATATGTAGACCCAGATAAATTGGAAAGTATTTCAGGAATGTAGATGAGAATGCTAAATATATAGAGGGCTTGCATCCAAGTAGAATCATAGATTAAGCTTCATCCCTATCAAAATCACAAAGGAATCCTTCATAACATTAAAAAAAATCTATTAAAATTAAAATGCTTTAGTAATATGAGAATATAAAGGTAGTGAAATGGAGCTTCTTCACTTATGGTGTTTAGTTTGTTTAATTAGTAAGAGCTGTTCCCCTTGCTGTGGCACTCGGGGTAAGCCTCTGTGCTCCCTGCAGGACAGCTTCCCACGGTCACACAGCAGCACAAGTCTTGCAGCAAACATATCTCATGGATCACAGGGATGTTATAAGTGTTGGCAACACAGATCCTTTTTATCTAGCTGAGACATGAAGGGAAATTTGTCTGATTTGCTACCTGGTACATTTCTGTGGTTAGCCAATTAGATTATGCAATATTTAGAAAGACTGTTAAACAAGCAAATTAATCATTTTGGTTATTTTAATATATTCAAGTAATAATTGACAAGAGAGAGAAATGCGCTCAAGAAATAATATCCCAGAGGACATTCAAAAAAACTTCTGACTTGCCTTCAATGTAATATGTAAAAATAACACAATAAAGCAATAGAATAAGAATATTTCACAAATAACATAAAAATTGTACTAAGATAAGCAGTTAGCTACTTCAAAATCTAGATCCTCATTATATGTCAAAACCAATTAAAGAGTTAAACAAAATCTGTCTCTGAATAAAGAGTTGAATATAAAACAAGTTATGATTAGAATAAATGAGTATTGACTTATCAGGACAATAGAAGGGTAAAAAAAAATCTTTCTTAGTTTTGATGTGATAAAATAAAATTTCACAAAGTAACATTATTATTTTAAAATATTAAACTAGCCCTGGCCAGTTGGCTCAGTGGATAGAGCATTGGTCCTGATTATGGATGTCCTGGGTTTAATCCCCGGTCAGGGCACACAAGAGAAGTGCCCATCTGCTTCTTTCCCCCCTCTCTCCTTCTTCTCTTCTTACAGCCAGTGGCTTGATTGGTTCAAGCGTCAGCCAGGATGCTGACAATAGCTTGGTTGATTTGAGAGCATCGGACCCAGATGGGGTTGCTGGGAGGATCCTGGTATAGGTGCATGTGGGAGTCTGTCTCACTATCTCCCTTCCTCTCACTTAAAAAAATAAAATAAAATATTAAACTGCAGAACAAGAAAAATGAAGAGATAGGTCAGTAAAATGTTTAAAGCAAATATATGAATGGAAAATCAAAATACCACTTAAACAGTTTGTACAAACTGATAGAGCTGCAGCAATAAGAAATTGAATTCAATTGTATTTGTATTATAAAGGCAATTTAGTAAAAATAGCTATTTTTTAAAAAATTGAAAAATCTTGATTTTATATATTGAGATAAAAACTAATATTTATTTTCTAAATCATCAAATTTGTTATATTTTCAGAAACATTGAAACAAATTTTCAAACATCTTGGTAGATATGAAAAAAACTACTTGCAAACCTGCAGGACTACTAAGACAAAATCTCTCAATTATAACACTAACCTAGACTCACTATTATATTAAATATAATAAGGAATAAACACAAAATTTTATTAAAACATTTATTCAAGCTAAAAACAAAACAAAATGATGATTCATAAGACTCCTGAATCGCTAGAACCCAGTGAGGCGGGAAATCCTGTGTTTAACAGTAGGGCCTCCATGGCTCCATACTGAGATCATCCTGGAAGGTGTAGAAACAGGAAGAAAGCGGGGAAGAGACCACAATCCAAGACCAACTGGCAAAGTTTAAATAGCAAGAGTTTTGGTGTCTGAAGGCTTGAAGTTGAAATCCTAGCTCTGGTACTCAGCAGGGTGTCCTTGGACATGTTGCTTCTTCTTGGGAATCTTATTTGCTCAGTGGTGAAACTGAGCGACTGCTAACTGTGGTTGGTGCCACATTGCTGGGAAAACTTAATTTGTGCAATGCATGCAGGGTAGAAGGTGCTGTCTTTTCTCATAGACTTTAAATGTGTTCAACTCGGTGAAACCCAGTCATTTTCACAGTACAGTGCCCTTGCTTTCTGTCACAGTGACCTCGGCTACAAGTCTGTTATATCATCAAAAGGGATTTCATGACTTTTAAAAGCCACATTATGAAAGAGGTCCTTTGAAACCACAGATGTGTGTTTTCTTTGTTGAGATCCACATCGAATGAGATTGTTGAATTCAGCACTGAATTTCAGGCATCAAAAGTTTACCTTTAAAAACTAAGCTTGAAGGAGCAAGATGGCGACGGAGTAGGCGGACGTACCAACTTCCAACTCCCAGAACCAAAGTGGATTACAACTCAATTTTAAGAACCATCACCTGGATAAACCAACTTTGAACAAAACTAAGTGGACTCTTCAACCAAGGAACACAGAAGAAGCCACATTGAGACTGGTAGGAATAGCGAAAACGGGAAGAGGGCTGCCCAGCTCCCCGGAGCAAACGGCAGCCCGGAGAGACCCGCGGGGCGGGAGGAGATTTTGGCGGAGAGGGAGGGACCTGGGTCCCAGGAACCAAGCCCCAGCCTGCAGTCCCAGAGCCAAAAAGAGGCGTTTGGACAGTATTGAGCTGTGAAACAAGTGAGGGAGCTCCCAGGCCTACAGTGTGGAGTATTAGGTCCCTTCCTACTCTGCTGAGGGCTGCTTAAGGTTTTGGGGCAGCAGGACGCTGAAAGGCGGTTCTGTCGGCGTGGGCAGAGGCCAAGCCGGTGGGAGATCGGTCTAGCCCAGAGGGTCGGAGGGTAAACGAGAGAGCGGTCCGGAAGCTGCGGGCCCGCCTTTAATCCCACTTACGGGGACAAAGCGGGAGGCCAGGAACAGGCAGGCCCTGCGCAAGCCGGCCCTGACCGCGGGGACCGGGCTAGGACCAGGGACGGGCAGGGGCTCGTGGCTGAGCTGACGCTACAAGTCCGCCCCCCCCCCCTCGCCGTCCGCCGGAGAAACCGCGGTTGGCCAGTATACGTGCGCGAGCGGGCTCCGAGCGCGGGAACGGGGTGGACCCTGAGACAGGCGGAGGTTCGCAGCTGAGCCCACGGCTGCTATCCCCATCCGGCCGGAGAAACCCCGGATAGCGTTAATACGTGCACGAGCGGGCTCCGAACGCGGGGGCGGGGTAGAGTCCGGGACGAGCGGAAGTACGCAGCTCGGCGGAAGCCAGCAAACACGCCCGCCCCAATAAATCTTGGTTTCCGACCCTGCGCAAAGGGCCCTGGCCTCGAGGGCGGGGCTAAAGCTCCTGACGGGCAAAAGCTTACAGCTGAGAGCACGTCAAAAGCCCCGCCTAACCCGCGGAACTGTAGCGAGCAGGCTCCGACTGCTGGTTCTGGGCGGAAGTCCGGAAATAGGCTGGGTCCGCAGCTGAGGAAAGGTGCTCGCCTCTACCCTTGGTGCTAATCTTGTGGCTTCAGTGACAGCCCCTCCCACGGAGGAGAGGCAGAAATCACAGCAAAAGCCACAGTGGGCCGGCGCTGGCAACGCTCATACCCAACCACCCTAGGCACCGGCAGAGGGGGTGGGGGGCCTGCAGATAGACCACACCTAGAGAACACAAAGGCAACACATACTGGACTCCAGTGGCCACAACTTGCTTATACACAGAAAAAATGGGTAGGCAGAGGAATGCAAACCAAATGAATCAAGAGAAATCCCCAGAGAAGGACCTGAATGAACCAGATATAACCAAATTACCAGAAGCAGAATTTAGAATAATGATAGTTAGGATGTTCAAAGAAATTAGAGCAACAATGGATAGTCATTATGAACACCTAAATAAAGAGATAACAAGTATAAGAAATGAAATTGAAATAATAAAAAAGAATCAGACAGAAATGACAAATACAGTATCAGAACTGAAGACCACAATGGAAGGAATTAAAAGCAGGATGGATGACGCCGAGGATCGAATAAGCGAGTTAGAGGACACAATAAACAAAGGCACAGAAGCAGAGAAGAAAAAGGAAAAGAGACTTAAAAAATGTGAGGAAACTCTAAGGGAGCTTTGTGACAACATGAAGAGAAACAACATTCGCATCATAGGGGTGCCTGAAGAAGAGGAGAGAGGACAGGAAATGGAAACTTTGTTCAATCAAATTATAGCAGAAAACTTTCCTAAATTAAGGCTGGGAAACACTCCACACATTCAAGAAGCACACAGAACTCCATTAAGGAGAAACCCAAAAAAATCTACACCAAGACACATCATAGTTAAAATACCAAAGCTAATGGAGAAAGAAAAAATTTTAAAAGCTGCTAGAGAAAAAAAGACTATCACCTACAAAGGAGCCCCCATAAGGATGACATCGGACTTCTCAACAGAAACACTTGAGGCCAGAAGGGAATGGCAAGAAATAATCAAAGTAATGCAGAACAAGAACCTACAACCAAGACTACTTTATCCAGCAAGGCTAACGTTTAAAATTGAAGGAGAAATAAAGAGCTTCCCAGAAAAAGAAAGCCTCAAGGAATTCATAAAAACCAAACCAATTCTGCAAGAGATACTAAGGGGCCTGTTGTGAACAGTTTAAAGGGAGGAAAGAATAGAGCAAAAGAAGAATACAGCTTTAAAGAATAAAATGGCAATAAACAACTACATATCAATAATAACCTTAAATGTAAATGGATTAAATGATCCAATCAAAAGACATAGGGTAGCTGCATGGATAAAGAAACAGGACCCATACATATGCTGTCTACAAGAGACACACCTTAAAATAAAAGATGTTCATAGACTGAAGGTAAAAGGATGGAAAAAAATATTTCATGCAAATGGAAATGAAAAAAAAGCAGGGGTAGCAATACTTATATCAGACAAAATGGACTTTAAAACAAAGGCTGTAGTAAGAGATAAAAGAGGACACTACATAATGATAAAGGGAACAATTCAACAGGAAGATATAACTATTGTAAATATCTATGCACCAAATATAGGAGCCCCGACATACATAAAGCAGACTTTGATGGATATAAAGGGCGAGATTAACAGCAATACTATCATAGTAGGGGATTTCAATACCCCTCTAACAACACTGGATAGATCCTCAAGAAAGAAAATTAATAAAGAAACAGCAGACTTAAAGGAGACACTAGATCAACTTGATTTAATAGATATCTTCAGAACTTTTCACCCTAAAGCAGTAGAATATACATTCTTCTCAAGCGCTCATGGTACGTTTTCTAGGATAGACCACATGTTAGGACACAAAAATGGTCTCAATAAATTTAAGAAGATTGAAATCATATCAAGCATTTTCTCTGATCACAATGCCATGAAACTAGAAATTAACCACAACAGAAAAACTGAAAAATACTCAAACACCTGGAAACTAAATAGCATGTTATTAAATAATGAATGGATTAACAATGAGATCAAAGAAGAAATAAAAAAGTTTCTAGAAACAAATGATAATGAGCATACATCAACTCAAAATTTATGGGACACAGCAAAAGCAGTTCTGAGAGGGAAGTTTATTGCACTACAGGCATATCATAAGAAGCTAGAAAAAGCTCAAATAAGCAACTTGACCCTGCATCTAAAAGAACTAGAAAAACAACAACAAATAAAACCCAAGACAAGTAGAAGAAAGGAAATAATAAAGGTCAGAGCAGAAATAAATGACATAGAGGCTAAGGAAACAATACAGAGGATCAATGAAACAAGAAGCTGGTTCTTTGAAAAGGTAAACAAGATTGATGAACCTTTAACTAGACTCACCAAGAAAAAAAGAGAGAGGACTCAAATAAATAAAATTAGAAAGGACAGTGGAGAAATAACAACTGACACAACAGAAATACAAAGCATTGTAAGAAAATACTATGAAGAACTATATGCCAAAAAATTAGACAATCTTGGTGAAATGGACAAATTTCTTGAATCATATAACCTTCCAAAAATCAATCTGGAAGAATCAGAACACCTAAACAGACCAATTACAGCAAATGAGATAGAAACAGTTATCAAAAAACTCCCAAAAAAGAAAAGTCCTGGGCCTGATGGCTTCACAAGTGAATTCTATCAAAAATTCAAAGAAGAACTAACTCCTATTCTCCTCAAGCTATTTCAAAAAATTCAAGAGGAAGGAAGAATTCCAAACTCCTTTTATGAGGCGAGCATAATTCTGATCCCAAAACCGGGCAAAGACAACACAAAGAAAGAAAATTATAGGCCTATATCCCTGATGAATTTAGACGCTAAAATTCTCAACAAAATATTAGCCAACCGGATCCAGCAATATATGAAAAAAATCATACACCACGATCAAGTGGGATTTATTCTGGAGAGGCAAGGCTGGTTCAATATTCGCAAATCAATCAATGTGATTCACCACATAAACAAAAGGAAGGACAAAAATCACATGATAATTTCAATAGATGCAGAAAAGGCATTTGATAAAAGCCAGCACCCATTCATGCTCAAAACTCTCAGTAAAGTGGGAATACAGGGATCATTCCTTAACATGATAAAGGCCATCTATGATAAACCGACAGCAAACATCATACTAAATGGACAAAGATTAAAAGCAATCCCCTTAAGATCAGGAACCAGGCAGGGTTGCCCACTTTCACCACTCTTATTCAACATAGTTCTGGAAGTCCTAGCTACAGCAATCAGACAAGAAGAAGAAATAAAAGGCATACAAATTGGAAAAGAAGAAGTAAAACTGTCATTATTTGCAGATGATATGATATTGTATATTGAAAACCCTAAATTCTCAGTCAAAAAACTACTAGACCTGATAAATGAATTCAGCAAGGTGGCAGGATATAAAATTAATACTCAAAAATCAGAGGCATTTCTATACACCAACAATGAAATATCAGCAAAAGAAATTAAGGAAACAATCCCCTTCACTATTGCAGCCAAAAAAATAAAGTACCTAGGAGTAAATTTAACCAAGGAGGTTAAGGACTTGTACTCAGAAAATTATAGAACATTGATAAAAGAAATCAAGGAAGATACAAACAAGTGGAAGCACATACCGTGCTCATGGCTAGGAAGAATAAACATCATTAAAATGTCTATATTACCCAAAGCAATTTATAAATTCAATGCAATACCAATTAAAATACCAATGACATACTTCAAAGATATAGAACACATATTCCAAAAATTTATATGGAACCAAAAAAGAACACGAATAGCCTCAGCAATCTTAAAAAGAAAAAATAAAGCAGGAGGTATCACTCTTCCTGATATCAAGGTTTACTACAAGGCCATTATACTCAAGACAGCCTGGTACTGGCATAAGAACAGGCACATAGATCAATGGAACAGAACAGAGAATCCAGAAATAAACCCACAGCTTTATGGACAACTGATATTTGACAAAGGAGGAAAGAACATACAATGGAGTAAAGACAGCCTCTTTAACAAATGGTGTTGGGAAAATTGGACATCTACCTGCAAAAGAATGAAACTAGACCATCAACTTACACCATTCACAAAAACAAACTCAAAATGGATAAAAGACTTAAATGTAAGCCGTGAAACCATAAGCATCTTAGAAGAAAACATAGGCAGCAAGCTCTCCGACATCTGTAGCAGCGGTATATTTGCCGATTTATCTTCATGGGCAACTGAAATAAAAGGCAAGATAAACAAATGGGACTATATCAAACTAAAAAGTTTTTGCACAGCTAAAGACAATAGGAACAGAATAAAAAGACAAACCACACAATGGGAGAACATATTTGACAGCACATCTGATAAGGGGTTAATAACTAAAATTTATAAAGAACTTATAAAAAGCAACACCAGGAAGACAAACAACCCAATCAAAAAATGGGCAAAAGAAATGAATAGAAATTTCTCCAAAGAGGACATACAGATGGCCAATAGGCATATGAAAAAATGCTCAACATCACTAATCATTAGAGAAATGCAAATTAAAACCACAATGAGATATCACCTCACACCAGTCAGAATGGCACTCATCAGCAAAACAACACAGAATAAGTGCTGGCGAGGATGTGGAGAAAAGGGAACCCTTCTGCACTGCTGGTGGGAATGCAGACTGGTGCAGCCACTGTGGAAAACAGTTTGGAGATTCCTCAGAAAATTAAAAATCGAACTGCCTTTTGACCCAGCTATCCCACTTTTAGGAATATACCCTAAGAACACCATAGCACTGTTCGAAAAGAAGAAATGCGCCCCCATGTTCGTGGCAGCATTGTTCACAATAGCGAAGATCTGGAACCAGCCCAAGTGTCCGTCAGAAGACGAGTGGATTAAAAAGCTATGGTACATATATACTATGGAATACTACTCAGCCATAAGAAACGATGACATCGGATCATTTATAACAAAATGGATGTACCTTGATAACATTATACGGAGTGAAATAAGTAAATCAGAAAAAAAGAAAAACTGAGAACAGCACGATTACATACATAGGTGGGACATGAAAGTGAGGGTATGAGACATGGACAAGAGAGTGGTGGTTATGGGATGGGGGGAGGGAGGGAAGAATGGGATAGGGAGGAGGGGAGGGACGCAGGGAAAACCAGATTGAAGGTGACAGAGGACAATTTGACTTTTTGTGATGGGTATGCAACACAATTGAGTGATAAGATAACCTGGAGATGTTTTCATTGTACATATGTACCCTGTTTTATTGATGTCACCCCATTAGAATTAATAATAATAAAATATATATTAAAAAAAAAAAAAAAAAAAAAAAAAAAACTAAGCTTGAAATTATTATACAATTTTCCCACTCCCATATGTCAGTGACAATGGGGATTCCTGAAGGATATGACTTTTTCTAACGTGCAACATAATTTGTTGTAAAAAAAAAAAAATGCTGTGCATACGCATGTGAAACTTAATCCTTATTCTTGACCAAAATAGAGACATGTTAAGTGCACCTCAGCAGTTTTGTCATCTGGGAGTTTTGATTTCAATTGTTAATTTCACATTTCTGAACTGCCTTTCTGATTCTTTTTTCAGCCTTACGTGGGAAGACTGGAGGTTGGTTAGGGTTCAATAGCAGGCTGTCCTTAGAGAAAGATTGGCTCCCTACCCAGCACACACAGGCACAGGGGTTCAAAAATGCCACTCTCTCTTCAGAGGTTCACAAATGCCACTCTCTCTTCAGAGGTTCATATCCTAATCTCTGGAACCCATGAATATCTTAACTTCCATGACAAATGGGACTTTGCAGATGCAATTTCATTAAGGATTTTGAGCTGAGAAGATTATCCTGGAAGGCCGGGTGTAATTGCAAGGGTCCTTACAGGGAAAAAAGGCAGAGAATCAGAACTAGAGAAGGGGACAGTGAAAGCTGAAACAGAGGTCAGAGGGATAGAATTACTTACTGGCTTTGAAGGCGGGAAGGGGCCAGAAGCCAATGGGTGCAGCACCTCCAAAAGCTGGAAAGGCAGGAAGCAGACTTACCCCTAGAGTGTCCAGAAGAAATGCAGCCCTGCCCACACCTTGCTTTTTTCCCAGTAGACTAAATTTGGACTTTTGACTTCCAGAACTGTGAGAAAATGAATCTGTGGTGGTTTAACCCACTAACTTGGTGGCAGTTTGTTACAGCAGCCACAAGACACCAATACAGGCACATGTAGTATAAAACTGCCCCTTGGGTCTGTTGCATGTGTTCAGCTGAACCAGGGTGGGGCTGTTGGAGGTAATAACTGCAGTGTGATTGCCTGTGTTCATTTTTATTATTGTCAAAAGAATGCAGAACGTCTTTGGTCTTTGGAATTAGCCACATGATTACCATAATTTCCTCCACCAAGAAGTGAAGTCAGCTATTACTAGGCATTATCCTTTCTAGTGAGTTGTATTCTGGGGAAGAGCATAGAATTCTAATTTAAGAGATCTAAAGTCCTGGGGTGCCTGACCTGTGGTGGCGCAGTGGATAAAGCGTCCACCTAGAGTGCTGAAGTTGCTGGTTCAAAACCCTGCACTGGTCTGGTCAAGGCACATATGGGAGTTGATGCTTCCCCTTCTCTCTCTCTCTCTCTCTCTCTCTCTCTATCTCTCTCTCTCTCTCCCTGTTGCTCACTTTCCTCTCTAAAATGAATAAATAAATTTAAAAAATTTTTCTTTTAAATAAAGTCCTGGGGAGGTGAAGGTATGAGGTTGGAATTGTTTCTACTTTTTTTTTTTTCTGAAGTGAGAAGAGGGAGGCAGAGAGACAGACTCTCACATGTGCCCAACTGGGATCCACCCAGCATGTCCACTAGGGGGCGATGCTCTGCCCATCTGGATCATTGTTTCATTCCAAATGGAGTCATTCTAGCGCCTGAGGCAGAGGCCATGGATCCATCCTCAGCACCCGGGCCAACTTAGCTCCAATGGAGCCTTGGCTGTGGGGTGGGGGTGGGGGGGCAGGGAAGAGAGAGATAGAGAGGAAGGAGAGGATGAAGGGTGGAGAAACAGATGGGCACTTCTCCTGTGTGCCCTGACCGGGAACCGAACCCGGGACTTTCTCACGCCAGGCCAACGCTCTACCACTGAGCCAGCCGGCCAGGGCCTGGAAAGTGTTTTTACTTCTGAAGTAGGAAAAGAACTCCCATTTATTCTTACTCTGACCTTGCTTTCAAATATGCATAGTTATCAGCATTAATCAGGAGTTGGGAAGGATCCATTGGCATCATCGGGTTGGTGCTGAGGGAGCAGATACCCAGAGCGAGCATTCGCTGTGGCACCAAGAGGGATGCTCCATTCTGACCATCCTGAGAACAGCTCTAGGTCAAGAACTTGCAGTGCTCCCCCGGGCCCCTGAGGAAAAGTCTGGATGTTCTGGTGGTTAATTATACCAGCTCTCTATTCAGACCCCCTAGAACTGAATCCCTGCCCCACTTCCTTAGCTGTTGTATGAGCCTAAGCCAGTTACAGAATCTCTCTAGGCTCAGTTTTCCCATGTGGTAAATGGGTACAAAAATATTAGCTTAATGAATTGGTGTAGAAGTTAAAAATAAAAAATATAAGGTGCTTAGCACATAGTAAGCACTACATAAATGTTAAACTTGCTAAACTACTGTTATAATTGTTATATTTGTGAATATCAGAATTTTGAAAGGAGGAACCAATAGGCTCCTAATTCTCTATTTCTTTTTAAAACAACTTTTTACAATATTTTTTCTATTTCCTCTGTTATATAAATGAGCTAACCTGACCTGTGGTCGTGCTGGAGGATAAAGTGTCGACCTGGAATGCTGAGGTTGCTGGTTTGGAACCCTGGGTTTGCTCAGTCAAGGAATATATGGAAGTTGATCCTGCTCCTGCCCCCCATTTCTCGCTCCCTCTCACTCTCATCAATAACTAAAATCTTAATAAAAAAAAAAAAAGAAAGAAAGAAAGAAAGAAAAAGCCAGAGGTAGCCTCTGTGTTATTTCTTCAGTGACTTCTGAAAAACCACTTATTTTAAAATCCAGGTGGTGCAATCTAATTGTTTTAAACAGAGCCCAAACAAGCAGAAATTTAGGCCTTTCCTACCTGCTTTTCATACCCCACAAAATCTCACCCACACCTGCTGCTTGCAGCTAAGATTGAGCCTTGTGGTTATAGGGTCCCAAACTGGTTAAGCCCCCAAAGTTTCTTCCCTGCAGCTTCCCCACCTAGCTGTGAGAGATATCACCCAGACACTGTAGGTCCTCATCCTCCCTTTCTGAGGCTTTGGACAGACTCCTTCTGTGAGGGACATCTCCCACAAGTCACCTAGTAAAGCTTGCATATGCCATTGCTGTATCCTCTTTTCCAACCAACACAAACTTCCAATAAAGAGGCACTCAGACATATTTTTGCTCCTCCCCCCTATGAAGCCAACCCCAGGGACAGAAAAGTAAATGTTAGTTTTCCTAAGAGTTGCCCAGTTTGTGACACAAAGTGTTCAATATAAGGAAGACTGTGAGGGAAGCCAAATGTCAAATGATTACCTTCTTTCCATCACACCTTTAAAAAGAAATAGTACTAAGATTTTAGATATATCTGTTGATACTTTCCAAAATAAATTTTCCAAATGAGAAAAAAAATGAAAATATGTAAACATAAACTTAGAAATTCAGTAGAGAATCCTCACTTCTCCAGAGCCAATTAATTTGATGTTGAGACCCAAATGAACTGTTCTTAAGAAAAAGGAAAAGAATGTTTATATCACACATAATGAGCTGAATCCTTCAAAAATGAAAATTCATAGCCTAATTATTTTTTTAAACTGGTTCTTAAGTCAGAATAATAAAAATTTCTGTTGTCTGGTAATAATAAAAAAATACACTATTTTTTGAAGTACTTTATCCCTAACCAGATGACTCTCCACAAGTTCTTCTCTTTCTAATCTTAAATATGAGAAGACTGTTTTCCCATAGCATCTATCACTCTGGTAGTGTTCGCAACTAATTAAATCAGACAGGGGAAGACAAATGGAGTTTATCTCATTGATCTGTCTTCATGTTGCCCCATCATTAATACAGTGTTATAAGAAGATGAACTTCTTTTTTAATTTATAAAGTATCTTTTGGTTACAGTTTACATTCACTATTATTTTGTATTAGTTTCAGGTGAACGGCAGAGTGACTAGATAACCACATACTTTACAAAGTGTTCCCCCATATATTTCCAGTACCCAGCTGGCACCATGCACAATTGTTACAATATTGTTGACTGTATTTCCTGTGCTGTGCTGTACTTGACGTCCCCCTGACTATTTTGTTATAGCTACCAATCTGTACTTCTCAATCCCTTCACCTTTTCATTCAGTCCCCGAATCCCACTCCCCTCTGTCAACCATCAGTCTGTGAGATGAACCTCTTTTGAGGATATCTTAGAAAAGAATGTCTATGATCTTATTTGATGTTATGCTCCAAAAATTCTCCCTATTCTTTTATTTAATTTTTATGTTTGTTACCATCTCCCTTTCCCCACTCTCTTCACTTTGTTTCTTACTCTGTCTATATGGCATGATCCATGCGTATATTCTCAACTCTTTGCTTCTTTCTCCCTCTGTCTGTTATTCCTAGGAACTACAAAGCCCAGCTAAATCCGACTCTCATTGACTCTGCCTTTGAATTTGAGAAGATGAACGTGCATTCAGGGAGTAGGGGTAAAAATCACAGCTATGGGGAATGTTTTCCTTTAAGTTCATGACCATAGATGTCTTGCCCTCAATACTGCCTATTAATCCTATTTCTCTGGTCATTCCACTTGACTTCTTCTAAGATGAATTTTTAAACCTTATTCCCTGTCCTCAATCTTTAATACTTCCTTTTTCTCATTTTCAGTTAATGACCTTTCTGCTCATTCCATCTGAGAAAATAGCAACTTTCCAAAAAGAACTTTCCTACTGCTATTACCATTAAATCGACCTACTGGCACCCACATTCCCTGCCCTCCTTCCTGTTAGAGTGGGTGAACTGACTAAGCCCATCTCAGCCAACTGCTTTGTTTCTACATGAGCTCTCATCCCCTCTGGCCCAACCAAGAACTTTGTTCCTGCAGTTATCTATGGTCTCTTTTAAAACATCTACTTCACCCTCACTCTCTTTTTTTAATACCTCCTACTCAAGGGAAAAATTGTCTTATTCCTATCTCTTCTTGAGACTGTTTACATTTTTCTATTCTTTGCTAACCAAAATCTTGAAAAAGCTCTCTCCACTCTGTGTATCAAGTTATGTGCCTCCCTCTCTTAATTAATTGAGCTTATTTCAGTCAGACCTTTGACCTAGTTTCTCCATTGAGCCCACTCTAGTCACAATCATTGGTGGCTGGCCTTCACCTGATTATATCTGATGACCAGTTCTCAGTGCACATCTTACTTGACACCACGTTGGTGTTGGGCAAGCAAGTCACTTCCTCTTCTTGCAAAATACCCACACCCTCCTAGTTCTCTTCCTCTCTCATGGCCGCTCCTGCTCTTCTGACCTCTACATGGTGAAATGCCCCAGGAATCAACTTCTAGACCTCTTCTCCATTCATAATCTCTAGGGAATTTCACTAAATCTCATTTTTTTAATCACCATTTATATGGTGACTCCCAAGTTTCTATCTCAATCCAAACCTCTTTTCTGAGCTCTAGGATCACATGCTAGAATCCCTACTCGATATTTCCATATTGATATGCTCTAGGCCTCTCAAAATATTCTCTCAGAAGTAATTTTTTTGTTTTCTCCTCCAAGCCTGCTCCTCCCAGTGTTCTTCTCAGTAACCGGAACTACCACTCGCACAGTTGCTACTCTCATCTGCTCACCTTCCCAGACCAGATCATTCCTGGGTTCTTTCTCTCTCTAACACAACATTCATCTATAAGTCAATTCTGTAAGCTCTAGTTTTAAAATATATTAAGAATTTTGCCACTTTTTAAGATTTCCTCCCATTAATGCCTTAAGTACCAGTGGTCAACAAACTCATTAGTCAACAGAGCCAAATATCAACAGTACAACGATTGAAATTACTTTTGAAAGCCATTTTTTTTTTAAACTTAAACTATATAGGTAGGTACATTCCTTATTAAGGTAGCGCCCACACATGGTATTTTGTGGAAGAGCCGCACTCAAGGGGCCAAAGAGCTGCATGTGGCTCCCAAGCCGTGGTTTGCTGACCAGGACCTTAGACCAAGACCCTCTCCCTGACCTTAATTATTGCAATTGTCTTAAAATTGGTCTTTCTGTATCTACCTTAGCTTCTTGCAGTCTTCATATAGCAGACAACATGCCACTTCTAAGATGTAAATTAAACCAGGGTTTTTTTTTAAAGCCCTCCAATGGTTTCTCTTCACAATTGAAATAACATCCAATTCTCACAGTGACCTAATGACCCTAAATGCTCAAACCCCTGGCCACTCACAGGACTCCAGCGACAGGAACCTTCTTGCTGTTATTCTCGTGAGCCAAGTCCATTCCCTCTCAGCGCATTTGCCTCGATTTTTATTTCCCCAGATGGCCACATGTCTCACTCCCTCACGTTATTCTGGTCAGAGATCTTTTTTTCAAAAGCTTTTTCCTGACCAACTTATATAAAATATAAACTTACCCTTCCCTATCTGTAATTCTTTACCCCTCTTCACTCAATGTGGAAAAATTGCATGTTGACACCTTTTAATGTTATTAAAAATTAATTGAATTAATATATACAATTTAATGATTAAAATTTAACTTTTGCTTCTATTTCCATTGCCTGCTTAGTTCCATGAGAGAGAGAGATTTTGAATTTTTCACTGGTATATATTCCGTGCCTAGGAATAGGCCTGGTACACAGAAGTTACTCAGGAGGTATTTGTTAAATGAGTGGAAAATTTAGCAATTAAGTCTTAGCTGAGGCTAGTAGCTCCAGTTTATTTTGTCTTTCCCTGAAGCATTATTCTTCTTCATCAACTTTGCATTTTTTCCCTACTTTATCCTTAGGTTTCTAATATTATTTGCTTAGGTTAGGAAATTCAGAATTAGATAAATGTCTAACCAATTGTCTTAATGGATATGGTTTCTCCTGTATTTTTATAGACTAACATATCAAAATTTTAAGTTTCTAAAATATTCTCATTACCAATTTATTTTTGTTTATTCTCTAATATGAACACAATTCTTTCTCTTTTTAAAAATTTTTATTTATTGATTGTTAGAGAGAGAGGAAGATGGAGAGAGTGAGAAAGAGACAGAAACATCAATCTGTTTCTGTATGTGCCCTGACTGGGGACTGAACTGGCAACCTCTGCATATCTGGATGATGTTCTAACCAACTGAACTATATGGCTAAGGCTTCTTTATTTTTTCTGCTTTTATTTATTTTTTTTTTGCATTTATTTTCTTTAATAGAATTCTTATCTCACCAAATTTGTTTAGTATATTATCTTCATAACTACGTTTGACTTGGTATTTTCAGTGTTAAGGAATACTTATTTCATTTAACCAAGAAACCAACATTGGAACTTTACTAACCCTGTACTTACAGCTTAATTTGTAAAGGACCAGAGATGGTTAAAATATCAGTTGTCTCAGACTTGAGTTTAGGGGAAAACAGAAAGTTTGGCAGTTTGGAAGAATATTTCCATGGAAGTATTAACAGATTCTTAACAGAAAATATTCAAAATTTGACTCTAAATGATATTTTTTTTACTTTTTCTTAAATGAAAAATATCAGATTTTATGGAAGTATCTGAAGTCTTCTGCAAGTAGACTTTTTTTTTTTTTTGCTACTCCTGACTGATTCTCATGAATTCTTGGTTAACATCCACCACAGAGCCCCGTACACAGGGTACTCAGTAATCTTCTGGAATTAAATGGAGCCTATTAAAGCAGTCCTTTCATCTTCTAAATTAATTTGAAAACACTTAGTATCCTATTAGGATTAGAATAATACTACATGCTTTTCTTTGAAGATAAGATGAACTAAAAAAGTCCATTAAAACATTTATATATTTATATAAAATGTAAAATGAACATAAGGTGATGTTAATAGATATTATTACCTAATATATTAGTCTATTTTTAGATAGTTCACTGGGTGATTTTTGAATCTCTACTCTAATATAGAGATTTAGTAATTTTGTTATTCCTTTTCTCCTAAAATGCATCCGTGCATACCAATAGAGACAAACAAACATGCACTTTCTGTCCCTTAATCAGCTCCTGCTCATGTCTAATACTCCAAAAACCATCTTAAAAAAATGTAAAAATTGAACAGTTTAATGCCATGCCACAGGGCAACTGGTGTTTGATTATTTTAACACATCTCCTCTAACTAGTCAGTCCCTTAGGTCTGCCTGCCCTCAGTTTTATCTCATCTTTTTTGAAGTTATCCATTCTACTTGTGGAGAGCTCTTCAGCAAGCAGCATCAATGACAAACTAAAGATTTAAGATTTAAGACATCCAGATGCTTGTGACCCCTGTAAGAGAGTTAATGTAGAAACAAAACCAAGGAAGCCTGCTTTTGAACTAGCCAGCATTGATCTCTGGCTTCCTGTCTATACCACCCCATCTTAACAATCTTAAGCCCTTATCCAAAGACCCAACATCATGAAGGCTTAAACGCTAAGTCCTTTTCAACTGTGTTTTTATTCCCAGTGCGTCTACCTCCTGTTCATTTGATTCTCTGCAGTGTCTACGTAGTAATAGATGTTTGGAACAAAAGTCATTTGCTTTAAGAACAAGTGTAAACACAGGTGGGCTGGCCTTTGTTGTAAGTGTTCTTATCTTCCACTGCACTTCCAGGTGGATTATTGGCAATCAAGTGGGTCTGTGTTAGACGAGCCACATCGAATCAGTCCCAAGGTCAGTGTCATCTAATATTTATAAGAAGCTCATCAATGAGAAATGATATTCGGTGGGATGGTTTGAATGACAGAGTCTATCACTGTCACCCTGGAGTCCTGAAACATTTTATACAGTACCCGACCTACCAGTTCTTCCAACCTTGGTGAGACTTATCTTCTGAAACCACATTCAGCGGATGCATTTTAGGGGGCTTTCTCTACTCTATTTTTCTGTACTATTACTGTCAACTCTTATGAAGTCAGTTTTGTCACATTCTATGTTCTTGGAAAATAAACATTTCACTTGAATAAAATAAATAAACACTAAAAAAACCCTCTATAGGTCTAGTAATCGGGTGCAAGAGCTTTGCAGTTCAACAGATCTGAGTTCAAGTCCTCTTTCTGCCTTAACCCAGTAGCTAAACTCTTAGGTCTGTTTCCTTATTTGTAATCCAGGGATAAATAACAATAGTACCTTCATGATTGCTCATAGGCTGACTAAAGGAATAGCCTTTACTCATTGCCACATTAGTAATGTGAGCTCTTTTTTGTGATCATTGTGCTGATAGCATTTGTGGGTCAAGCCAGATCTGTAAGGATTAGGTGTCTTCTCCAGCTCATTCTCCCCTCACTCCCCCTAAATTACTTTATTGACTGTTGTTATGGTGGAAAACTTTGTTTTCAGTGAAAATCAGTCTCAGAATCACTCTTTAAAACTCATTGTGGCATTTACCACAAGGATACCGGCAGGAGTTCTGTTGATCACTTTATACAATGCTGTTTTTTGTGGGGACCTCCAGAAGAATTCAGTGTCATGTTAGTGCCAAGCAGAGTCATTCTTCTCTGAATTTCATTTATTTTTAGCTCAGGGACAGTAATTTATATAACTGACTGAGTTGTTCTTTTTGGAGTGGCTGCTAGAAAGCTAGAGCCAAATGTATGGCTCATGTGTAAGAAGTGTATCAATTATTATGGGATGCATTTCAAGCTTCATTTGCCTTCATTTAATGTCCCTGTCTTCGTTACTCTTTTCTGTTTGTTTGTTTTAATCCTTATTTTATGCTATTTAATGTTTTTTTTAAATGTATTTTTGTCCCTTGCCTTAAATTACTTCTGAAGCAAGATGGGGGAATAGCTAGATAGATAGATAGATATAGATAACATAAGGTTTTAAATAATTTAATTTGTGCAAATGACTTCTAGCTTCTGTGAAGATGTTTACTTTTTTTAAGTAGATACATGTTACATAAAATAAATTTTCCGACTGGTAAAATTTCAAAATTTTCAGGAAGAAGAAAGGAAGAAGTTCAAGGGTGGACATGTTTAGCACAAAGGTCAGAGTGATTTGGGAAACCTGCAGAAGAACTAGTGGAAGGCAGATGCACAGTGGTTCAGGACTGAAAACCGTGTCTGTTGTGTGATTGGATTAATCAGTCATTAATCCAGTGTTCAACTCATTAAAATAATGTTTAGGTTTCATAAAGAGCATAAGAAGATCATGGACTTAGGATCCAAACTTCTGTATAGAAATCCTGGCTTTGTCATGTTCTTGGGCAGTTAACTTCATTATGCCCCAATTTCTTTGTTTATAAAATGAAGATTCAAACAGTACTTATCTCATAGGCGTCTCAGGAGAATCTATGTGAAATGTCAAAGCATGGTAGTTGTCCAGTCTTCTTTACTTTTCTACTTCAGCTATGGATTTTTAAAAAGCTGCCAACTGAAGAACAAAGCTGGGGGCACTATAATACCTGACTTCAAATTATATTATAGAGCCACGATAATCAAAACAGCATGGTATTACAGAAAAATAGACATTCAGACCAATGGAACAGAATAGAAATCACAGAAATAAAACCACATGTTTATGGTCAAATAATTTTTGATAAAGGGGCCAACAACACACAATGCAGAAAAGAAAGCCTCTTCAACAAATGGTGCTGGGAAAACTGGAAAATCACATGCAAAAGAATGAAACTCGACTACACTTTGTCCCCTTGTACTAAAATTAATTCAAAATGGCTCAAAAACCTAAATATAAGACCTGAAACAATAAAAATACATAGAAGAAAACATAGGTACTAAACTCATAGACCTTGGTAACAAAGAGCACTTGACTCCAAAGGCAAGGGAAGTGAAGGCAAAGATAAATGAATGGGACTACATCAGACTAAGAAGCTTTTGCACAGCAAAAGAAACTGATAACAAAACAAACAGACAGCCAACTAAATGAGAGAAGATTATTTTCCAACAACAGCACAGATAAGGGCCTAATATCCAAAATATACAAAGAACTCATAAAACTTAATAACAAACAAGCAAACAATCCAATAAAAATATGGGAAGAAGACATGAACAGACACTTCTCCCAGGAAGAAATACAAATGGCTAACAGATATATGAAAAGATGCTCATCTTCGTTAGCTATTAGAGAAATGCAAATCAAAACTACAATGAGATAGCACCTCACGCCTGGTAGATGAGCTATTATCAACAAGACAAGTAATAACAAGTGTCGGAGAGGCTGTGGAGAAAAAGGAACCCTCATCCACTGTTGGTGGGAATGTAAAGTAGTACAACCATTATGGAAGAAAGTATGGTGGTTCCTCAAAAAATTAAAAATAGAACTACCATATGACCCAGCAATCCCTCTACTGGGAATATACCCCCATAACTCAAAAACACTGATACGTAAAGACACATGCAGCCCCATGTTCATTGTAGCATTGTTCACAGTGGCCAAGAGATAGAAACAACGAAAAAGCCCTTCAATAGATGATTGGATAAAGAAGATGTGGTACAGATATACTATGGAATACTACTCAGCCATAAGAAATGACATCGGATCATTTACAACAACATGGATGGACCTTGATAACATTATATTGAGTGAAATAAGTAAATAAAATGAAAAACTAAAAATTATATGATTCCATACATAGGTGGGATAAAAATGAGACTCAGGGACATCGACAAGAGTGTGGTGGTTACCGGGGGTGGGGAGAGGGAGGGAGGAATGGGGGGAGAAGAGGGGCACAAAAAAAACCCAGATAGAACGTGAGGGAAGACAATTTGACTTTGGGTGATGGGTATGCAACATAATCAAATGTCAAAATAACCTGGAGATGTTTTCTCTGAACCTATGTACTCTGATTGATTAATGTCACCCCATTAAAAATAATTTTTAAAAAAAGCTGCCAACTGTCAATTTTGTAATTGAATTTGCATGTTAAGGTTATTCAGATAGTGGTGGGACTGATCCTGATGGCACTCTTTCTGAAAGGAATGGTAATACAAATAAAGTGTGTCCATGAAGTCATGGTGCACTTTTGACCCATCACAGGTCAAAAGTGCACCATGACTTACGGACACACTGTATATATGTGGTTTATACATATGTCACAGAATCCAAAAACTTATCAGGAATGTTTCATGGCAAATTGAGACAAAATGTGTGTTTCTCTGTCTTGGTCTTTTCAAACAAGAAATCAACATAGCTGCTATGAAGTATTTTACTTTGTTATCGCCATAGAGTTGGCAGTGTTTTCTTTCTTCATACACATGTTGCATTTGTGGATAGCAATAATGAATGAAATAAACTGATAAAACACTGTGGTGAGGAAAATGTTGACCACAAGGGTTCTTGGTCATTCCCTCCTCCTTCCTTATCCTTCACCTTCCATAATGAGGAGAATTTTGCCTTTGCTGAGCCAGTATTTCTTTTTCCATCAGCATCTAATAACGTTCCCTCATTGCCAACCACCCTGTCATACAAAACATGAAGTGTGTGTGGTTAGAGAGGGTGGGCTGGAAATAGGGAATAAAAGGGGCAGGGTTTTGTTGGTTGGCCTTCCCTGAATCCAATCCAAGTAATGGGTAAAATGGGAAAAATAGAAGAAAAATAAATGTTACATAAAGTAAGCAAATCTATCAAGTATAAGGCTGGGAAATATAGGTTAGGGGAAGGAGAGAGAGAGAGAGAATGAATCAGGAAGCTGAGTGCCTGGGAAAGGAATTCCTGGATGCTTTTGTTTGTGTTGGAGAGTGAGGGCGGGCTTGCAAGTTGCTTTAGGGTAGTAGGAGAATGGGGATGAAAAGAGAGTATATTTGATGGGTGTTGCTGAGGCTTATAGGATTCTCCATTTGGTTCCTCGAGCTGTGCAATGAGAAATTGGCTTCATTTTCCATTGTATTTTATTGTGGGGTTGCATTTCTTTCAATATGACTATGCTCTAAGAGACCCTGGATTTATTAGGGTCTCATTGCCTTTTCCCCATTTTGAACATAGTATGTGTATTTTAACTATAACACAGAATATACTTTCAACTTATCGCTGAAGTCTAGGACACATTTTATGATTATTATACATTTTAAGTGTGACTTCTCTCCCTATTACACTGCATGTAGTTATAATTATTTTATTTACTTCTGCTGAAACCTGTACATAGATGGTGAGTAAACCAGAGGTGCTACTCTGATTAGTGAGAAGAAATGCCTGGTTGTTGGTCTAGAAAAAAAAGAGTAGAAAAAGAACCCAGATACTATGGTGAGAAATAAAAGATGAGAAAAAGTGGTTTTCAATCTGTGGAAGCTGGAACAAAATGGAGTGGTGCTTTGGTGGCTAAAGAAGTAGAGTTCCATGGATGATGAAAGGGGCCAGAGAGAAATTATATTCAGTATTCTAAGATGGTAAATGGGGATTGACCTAGAAGAGACACAAACTGGAGCTGTCATAGAAATTTAGATTTATCGTGGATTGTGCTGCAGAAGGCTGGAGTCCACTAATGGGTGGAATTATCTGGAATGAAGAGGATTTAGGAATGTGTCATTTACATTATTAGGTTTCTCTTTCCATTTTCTATACATGCACTCACCTGTTTTTGTTTGCTTAATTTATCTCATCAATTCATCCACTTCTCTTACCGTCCACCTCCCCCACCTTATACAAGACACTCTCATCTTCCACTTGGATAATTCCAGCAACTTCTAAGCTGGATTCCCTGCTTCCTTTCCGGCCCGTCTTCCAGCCTGGCTTCAGCTCCAATACCAAAGTGTATCTTAAATGACACCAATTTGGTCATGCTGCTTGTCAGTATGAATGGACGCCCACTGCTCTTAGTGAGGAGACGCAAGTCCTCAGTGTGGTCCTCATGACTTGGCAGTCACCTGCCTGTCCATCCTCATCCTGTCCCAGTCTCCCTCTCATTTCACCCTCCAGCTGTTTAAACACAGCATTCTCCCTTCTGCCACCAAAAGCTTTATAAAGGATGTTCCTTCTATCTCCAGTGGCTGCTCTATTCCCTCTTCCTGCCTCATCCCCCCTCCATTAGGTTAACCCCTTTCCACCCTTTAGACCTCAGCTCAATAGCACTTCCTCAGGGAAGCCTTTAATGACTCCTCTAATTCCTAAAGATGTCCATTTGCTATACATTTCAATAGTATTCTATGCTTTCTTTCAAAGAGCTGACCAGTTTGTAATTGTATGTTTGTGTGATTATCTGATTCAACCTGTGTATCCCCCAGCTTGTAACCTCCCTGTAGTCAAGGACCACGGTTATTTTCCTCGTCCTTTCATCACTAGTGCCTGACAGAGACAGGCACATGGTGAGTAGCACTCCATTTTATTGACTGAATGGATGAATATGGACACTTGCTCCTTTTTTCAGTTTGTTTTTTTCTGATGTTAGTGGAGAAGTTTTTGGAGCATTTAAGAACACTAGGTTCTGAATGTTTACAGTTGTCACAACATATTATGAAGGAGGAATTCAATGAATCTGCAGCCAGGGTGTCCATGAGGGGAGGAGCACTCCTTTCCTGAAACCAGCTCCACTGCAAACCACAGGCACTCGAGCAGAGTCCGTCCTGACAGGGGACCCCAGGTCCCCTCCGGAGCTTCCCTAGGCATGATCTGTTCCTTGTTATCAGGGTTTTCTTCTCAAAAGCAGCTCTTCATCCAATGTCTGACATCCACTATGTACTAAATTATTCCTCCTAACCAGCAGTAACATAGAGAGTGAATAGTAAATAAACATTAATTTTCATACTTTACAAAGACTGCCCAGAAGTAAATCTCTTGGACTTTAAAAATTCCTGGTATTGACATTGTAGGCATTATCTACAATTATATTTAATTTGTTGGTTTTGTCTTGTTACTTCTCATTGTCACTTTTTAATATTTTACTTTTAATATATCTCACATCATAACAAAATAGTAAATTTAACGATTCATTAGTTTTATGATTTAGCTAAATGAACCAAAAAGCTAGTTTTATTGACTTTATTTGATTTATTTGTAGACATTTATTGCCAATAAATACAGATGTTTAAAAGCTTCAGATTTCTCATGAATATAGAACTACTGACTAATTCAGTGATGGGCAATCTTTTGAGCTTGGTGTGTCAAAATTTGACAAAAAAACGAGCATAACTCAGGTGGTGTGTCACTTTGAGAAAAATGACCTAACGAGAAGTCCCAGAACTAGACGCTCTATGCCGGAGTTGTGTTATTTTGGCCTGCAGACCTCCGGCACAGAGTGTCTACAGTACAGCAAATGTTTTATCCTTGGCTACTGCACCTGGCCCTGCAGGAGCCAAGCATAAAACGTCCTTCTCGGCATGCGGCCCCATACTTCTCTAGTATGTGGCCTCATGTGGCCATGTGTCATCAAAAATGGCTACACGTATCAGTGCTGACATGCGTATCATAGGTTCACCATCACAGGACTAGTTCTTTAAACCAAAGAGTCTAGGGATTCCCCCTGCCTCCATCCTAATAAAACAACAGATATTTTCACATTTAATAATGGTTATGACTCTGTATGTCCTACAATTGAAGTATAAAGTCTTTGCTCTGGTATTCAGGGTGCTTCACAGTTTAGTCCCAGCCTGTTCTCCAAACTGTTCAACTCTCTTCTTTTCCCCTTTCCCTCTCCCACTCCCACCCCTCCCCAATCTTAGATTATGTGATTTAACCATTCATTCTAGGACGACCATGAGGTTCTTTTAAAAGTACAGGTTTAGCCCCTTTACTGAGGGCAAAGTTAAAGGGACTTAAACAATATAGGAGTTTGTCTGTCTTTCCTGGGACAGGCAATGTGTAAGCAACATGGGGCCGACTTGGCAGCCCCACAGTCCTAGGGCTCAGGGTTTTTCTCTCTTGTTGCTCCATTTTACTGAGCTTATGGCTTCTTTCAGGTTAAACGGCAGTTCCGGCTCTCAACTGTGTATCCACCTTCAAGTCAGCAAGAGAGGGAAACAGAGAGAGGGGAAGGGACCTGGCGGAGATTCTGGCACATTTCATTTCCACCCCATCCTCTTGCACAGAGTTGGTCCCAAGGCCACACCAGGCTTCAGAAGAGTCTGGACTGTTCGCCCAGCAGTCACATGTCGATTTCTGTTCTTATAGACAACGTAAAGAATGGCTAATAAGGGACAACTACAAATCTTTGCTATACCTAGTATGTGTTGCTTATGGTGCTAAATGCCAGGGACATACAGATGAATAAGGATTGAATTTGGGGGAGATCCCAGTTTATTTTTTTAGGGAGTTTGGATATATCTATATCATCTTATATAATGAGTATTTAATCTATATATATGCTTCTAATACAGTCTCTATAAACAGAATTTCTTCTGTATATATTCTGTGTATATATTTTATATTTTCCACTCAGTTGCCTGGAAGTCTTTCTGCCTCCATTTCCCACTGGATATAATTCTGTCCTTTCTGTAAAGGCTAGCCCAAGAGTTCCCAACTTCGTAAAATCTTTAATTTTCGCCTGACCAGGCAGTGGATAGAGCGTCGGACTGGGATGCGGAGGACCTAGATTCAAGACCCTGAGGTCGCCAGCTAGAGCGCAGGCCCATCTGGCTTGAGCAAAAGCTCACCAGCTTGGACCTAAGGTCGCTGGATCCAGGAGGGGTTACTCAGTCTGCTGAAGACCCGCAGTCAAGGCACATGTGAGAAAGCAATCAATGAACAACTAAGGTGTCACAACGAAAAACTGATGATTGATGCTTCTCATCTCTTTCCATTCCTGTCTGTCCCTGTCTATCCCTCTCTCTGACTCTCTCTCTCTGTCTCTGTGTAAAAAAAAAAATCTTTAATTTTCTTTACAAGCATAGGAAGAGTTGTGTCACTGGTCTTCCCATGGTGCTCATGCTTGTCTTTCCTCTGTTTTGTTATCAGTGTCTAGAGACATGTATAGATTGTATTGTATTCATTTCGTGTCTGCAGCATCTAACACAATGCTGAGCAAAAATCAAGATTGTCAATAATTGTTTACTTGAATCAAATTAGTGCTTGACATCCTTTCAAGGATTCTTGAATAGCAAGATGAGAAGATTTTCACGTGAACTGAGGATCTCTCTCTTACTGTGTATACCAATGTCACGGTTGATGAAAAGGTCAGAGAATTACCAATCAGATTCAGAACCACTGAAGAGATTATGTCTCCAGTATTTTTACTACATTCTAATATTGAGTTGATTTTATTTCTTTTTATTCACTTATCTTAGTAAATGTGTCCTGGTTGATGTTGATAAAAGGTCCTTAAGAAAAAGTTGAAATTGAATTATGTGTTCTTTTATATCACTATATTTCTCACTATAGTTTCTTAAAAAACAAAGCAAAACAACAAACTGAAATCCTACTACTAGAAATAAATGTTGCATGAACAAGAAAATGTAGGGTTTTTTTCCAGGACTTCCTTCACAAGCCAATTTGCTATGTGATTCATAAATTTTATTTTATTTTGGGTAAGCACAAAAGTAACCATATTGTCCATCTATAATCTACCCATATTTGCCTTTTGGACCTTCAAATGCATAGAAGGTTGATTTATATATGATAAAGCCATAGAAAATTTATAGGCTATTTAAATTGTATAAATTACTAGGTGTTGGTAATATAATTGTTTATGTTGCTTGCAGACAAAACACTTCACCATTCGGGGCCTCAATTATTTTACTAGTCAAATAAGAACATAGAATTAAGGCAGGAGGTATTTTCTTCCCCCACCTTTAATAGCCTCTTAAACTATTAATAATTATATAGAGTTGTCACTTTAAAATCATAGGTTTTAAGAAAATGTTGGTAGTGTTGAAAACTAATAGGTTTGTGCTTTCCGTCAGCCTAAAGAGCACCATGGTGGGTAATATACTAACCTGTGACATGAAATACTTAACATATCTTCTTCTCAGGTGGCGACAGTATATGAGGGGACTTGGGCATGGGGGCAAGTATGGATCTATGGCTGCGGCACATGAAAAGTCTAATTGAACCATTGCTTATTAGAATGATTGGCATAATGCAAATTCATGGTTTTATCCCCAGATGCCTTAATAATTCATCTTTTCAGGTGTGATGTGTATAGGGCCTTTAAGAAAGTGTTACAATTATCTCAGTCCCTGCAAACTGTGTCTTTAGGGAAGAATATGCATTATAGGTTATAAGGAATGGTCATTTGTAAGATATCGTGCCTGGAAGGCAGACTTATTTAGTTTTCTTTCTTTATCTAAATCATAGGTGATACATTACCTAATTAGTTAATTAGCTCTGACTCTGATCAGATTTGCTTACTGGAGTTATGTTTATTTAATGTGCTTTTACACAGAAAATGAATAGTTGACAGTGAGCAAAAAAACAAACAAAACAAAACTGTGTTAGCTGCAGTGATTGAGGGAGCCGGGTCTTAAGGCCACTTGAGCAATCCTTTCTACAATTCATGTGAAACACGTACTTTGAGACAAAGCGTCTGACAATTTGGAGGATGGTTCTGTGGTCCTAGGAATCCAGAGTGAATTAAAGTCTAGACTCCGTAATTTTTCAGGATAAAGGGAGGAGGGAGAAATCGCACATCAGAGATGCCCCAAGTGTACAGAGAGAACACTGAAGCAAGGATGCTGCTGCCAGTCTGCATTGGAGAGAAGGCAATAATGGCAGAGCAGCGGCGGCGGCGGGAGCAGCAGCGTTCTCAGGAGCAGTAACATAAACAGCATCAGGGGTAGGCCTCCTCTCGCACAAAGCAGGAAACTGCAGCCTTGTGAAATGCAAGATTCTCTGATGTTCAAAAACCTCGGGAGTTGAGAATGGCTACTGTATAAATGTTTCCAAGAAACTCTAATGATCTGCCGGTCGTAACTATGTGTTAGCTAACAGTTATTGCAGGGAAATGAATGATACTTTTGGTAGATTTCTGGTCAATCGGCAACTCTCTGGAGAAGAAGAGATCGAATTACCTGACAAAGAAAAAGCAGGAAAACAAAGTTTGGGTATGCCTGCTGGAACAGTGGTGTTTTTAGAAACTACCTAGGAGGCAGAAGCTAAGTGTTGATTTGCCCATGCCTCTTACCTGGGAGTTGGAAGGTGGGAAGAAATGGACAGTGGCTCTAATAAGAAGACAAGGCACAGTGCAGCTGGGTGAAGCCACACGCTGACTGCGTTCTGCACGGCTCTTCATGCAGTGCTGTGGGCTGGTGCATCGGCGGAGAGTACGAGTGTCCTATGTAAGTTTCTATTGCTGTAGAATTTCAGCTACGGGTTGAAAATACTATTCATGCCTGTCTGGTGTATGTTGCTTCTTTCAGATGTTTTTAATCCCTGTGCTGAGGATCAGCCAGAGAATCAGTCATTTGTACAATGAGTTTTCAAGGCACCTGAGGTATGAGATGCTGAGGTTTTAAGCTTTTTTTTTTTTCCTCCTAGAGATATTTTTATCTCTTTAGTGCTGTGTTACTTTGATAAGGTTGACAGTAACTTGCCTGGAGATTGTTTGGGAAGTCCATTGTCTCTGAGATCTGTATCAGTGCAGACCAGTTGATATTCTCTTTCACCTAGAGTAGTCCTGTGTTCATATTTTAATTTATGGCGTGAAAAAAAAATCACTTTCAGGGAGCAATACTATGGAGTTTGTCAAATTACAAATAGCCTCAGAAGTACCACGGTCTCCTGCTGTGAACAGATTCAAAAACAGAGTAGCTGGTAATCGTTTGATGGATGACACAGCTGTTGCATTAACGCCAGCCTTTACTGCAGCTTTATTAGTCTGCGATTATTTCACTGAAATAGCCCTTATTTCGCCGACCTGCTGTGTTTTGCAGAATGGCTGTCTGAGCATTAAATTCTACAAGGCAGGCTTACACAAGCACTGAAGTATTGCTACTTAACGCGATTGTATGCTAATTGAAATATGCTGTGCAGTCCGCTCGCCCAGCTGGGAGGCCACACTTGCTTTATTTCCATGTTCCCTTTGCTGGCGGCCACCTTATGTCCAGGGAGCGACGTGAAAGAGAACAGAGGTCTCTGCAGGCTGGCCAAACTGCAGTGCTGATTGCTCAACCCTGGTTGGAGAGGCCTGGCTGCAAAACAAATAGAAATTCTACAGAGAGAGCTAATCAATACTTAAGCATATAATGTAAAAAAATATGTGACCTTGGAAAATTGGCCACTAGAAGAAAGATGTGTGACACTTCCAGGACAAACAAGGTCATAATCTGATATGATGTAAATAATAAAGTTGGAGACTAGGGATGGAGAGGGTGGGGAATGGATAATTATATTCCTAACAAATCTGAAAGATAATGTTCGGTTTTATCAAATAAAAGCATATAAAAACCCTTTCATTAAAGGATTTGTAATTGTTATAGATCTGATGCCATCTGTGTTTTGAATGCAACAGTTGACAAGTAAAGAGTCAATGTAGTTGGGACGTAACCAGCAAAGATTTTTAAAGACGACATCAATGGGGAGAGATTTTTTTTTTCCAACAGAAAACTCAGTTGCTTTTTAATAGGATTTGAGAATAAGTGTTACAAAGTTTTTAAAATATAAAGATATCTACATAAAGAAAATCTTAAATTAAAAATTTTTAAATGTGAAATTTAAAATCCATGTTTTTACAATATAATGGAGACTGGCAATTACATAGCTTTATGAATTTGTTTATTGATACACTGAATTTGAAGGAATCTATGGTTTATAACCTACTGAATAGAGGAATTTTGAAATGAGACATCAAACAAAGTAATAATTTTTATCCTAGTTATTTCTGTTCTTTTGCTGACATTGAACATATAAATAAAGAGAAGAGACAGCATAATCTGTATTTTCTGAAATTTTGGCAGCAAGTTTAGAAGATTTAGTTCATCTGCTAATACTCAAACTTTTACCATATTATTTTGGTTAAGGAGCTACAAAACACATAGCACAACTATGTTTTAAAGATAAAGGAAATTTTTGTACCTTGATCACTAAAAATAAATTTTTCTTTATTTTAGAACATTTATATTGGGAATTCAAAACTGTAACCCACCTGCTGCTATTTTAGTCTCTTCTCTTTGGCACTTTAACCCATGAATTGCAGTTTTCTTTATAGATAGCCAGCCCAAAGCCATAGAGATGTTAAACCTGAAACACATTTCATTTCCTTGAAGGAGAAGAACACACTGTATCTGGCAGAGGGTCTCTGCTGCCTTCAGAGCAGATGATGTATGAGGTCACTGAATAACCAGGTAGACAGCAGGGCAAAGAGCATTCTGGACTGTAGTGGTACTAGTGACTGGGCCTTTAGCTATTAAGTGGACTCTCCTGGTGTCCTGTCTTGAATCTGTTGTCAAGTTTAAGGGAGTGATGACTTAGATCACACCAGTACTAAATGCTAATGTAAGCTTAGGAATTAAAAGTATAGGAATTAATTGTATATATGCAAATATATATGTGTGTAATGTCTATATCAACTGATATGTATGTGTATGTATCTCAATCCTCCACTAGTTCTAACACCTTTTTTTAGTATGACAGTTTTCTTGAGGACTCCTCCTACTCTAACATTGTCTCTCAGAAAGAATATTAAATATACGTGGGGTTTTTTTTAATTAATTTTTTTTTATTTATTCATTTTAGAGAGGAGACACAGAGTGAGAGAGAGAGAGAGATAGAGAGAGAAAGGGGGGAGGAGCTGGAAGCATCAACTCCCATATGTGCCTTGACCAGGCCAGTGCAGGGTTTTGAACTGGCGACCTCAGTGTTCCCAGGTCGACGCTTTATCCACTGCGCCACCACAGGTCAGGCAATATACGTGGGTTTTGAATGAAGTTATGTTCCAATGACAAAATGCTTAATTTCTAGGTTTTTACTTCCCACAGCTGTCACCTCTATTAGGCTCCCTTCTCTAACTTGTGTAATGTTGCCTTCAAATTTAAAAATTGTTCTGTGAGCACCTGACCAGTGGTTGCACAGTGGATAGAGTGTCAGCCTGGGACATTGAGGTCCCAGGTTCGAAACTCTGAGGTCACTGGCTTGAGCATGGGATCATTGACATGATCCCATGGTCGCTGACTTGAGCGCCCAAAAGGCCGATGGCTTAAGCAAAGGGTCACCGGCCCCTGGTAAAGGCACATGTGAGAAGCAATCAATGAACAGCTAAAGTGCTGCAACTACGAGTTGAAGCTTCTCAATCTCTTTTTCTTCCTGTCTCCCCCAAACCTCTATATATAGAAAAAAAAGTTGTTCTGTGAGCAGTGGGCCTATAGGCTGTGGCCTATAGGCTGTGGCCCCTCTTTTTTCCTGCAAGCCTTGCTTTTTGACATTATTATTCAAATTCACAATCTAGTCTTCATTATACGGTTTATAGCTAACAATCATTCTTTTAAAACCCAGCTTTATATCTCAGAAGAAAAATCCTGTTTTTCTCAAAACTGACTTGCTCTTCCTATTTTATTAAATGAAATGAAATTCTGTCAGCTGAGTCAATATCATTAAACTTAAAGGGATAGTAAGCTCTGTGTGCATCTCTGTTGAAATATGTCCAAAATATTGATACTTGTGTGCATTGAGGAGCAGAAATTGATACTGACTCTTCTTGGTAAAACTTTTATTAAAGGATTGCATACATGCAGAAAAGTGCAAGAATCATAAGTGTTAAGCTTGATAAAAGTTCACAGAGTGAACAGGTCTGTAACCAACACTGAACTCAAAGCACCAAGCAGTGTCAGTACCCTTATGCTCTCTCCCACGCACCAGTTACCATATTTTTTGCTCCATAAGATGCACTTTTTCCCCCCAAAAGTGGACGGGAAAATGCCCGTGCATCTTATGAAGCGAATGTTCATTTTTCTTAGCTGCTGCGGAGCGCTGCACGGGTAAACATATGTAGGATGAGCGCCAGTGGGAGCGTAATCATACCCTCCAGGGTGCTGTGCGGAACCCCAGCATCTGCTGAGTGAACTCCTAGTTCCAGTTTCCACAGTTGCATGCAGCACAGGAGGGAAGCCCAGCGACGTTGTGTGGGCGTATTCATCTGGCATCATTGAGGAGACATGAGAGGTGTGCTGCAGTGGTGGCGGCTGCGCTGCAGCTGATGGAGCTCTGTGTGAAGTGCTGACGTCACTTGTTGCCAGCCTAATAGCATTTCATTAGCTGGCTGGCTGCAGATAGGGGAGGGGCCAAGGGTGCAAAAAAGTTTGGTCCAAACGTCCTAGAGGGCTTCTGAAAAAATATGCCCTATTAGTGCTTACCAGTTTAGAGCACATATTAGCAAAAGCACACACACACACACACACACAACTTTAAAGAAGTAAAGACTCATCTAGCTGTACTTCCTGGGGGTCTTACCAGCCAGTTGCAACCTCTCAACGTTTCCATCAACAAACCATTTAAGGTCTTTATGCGAAAAGAGTGGAACAAATGGATGGCTGCTGGTAATCATGATTTGAAACCAACTGGACTAGTGAAGAGACCCACTATCACTCAAGTTTGTGAATGGGTGAAACATCATGGCAGTCAGTGAAGAATGAAACCATGGTATGGTCATTCAAAAACTGTGGCATTAGCAATGCCTTAGATGTCACTGAGGATGGTATCATATGTGAAAGTAGCGAAGGAAGTGATACCAGTGATTGTGAGCAACTGAGCTTCTTAAATTCTGACACTAGCGATGATGAGTTCCTGGGGGTTCCCAGACAACTAGAAGAGTATTTGAACATTAAAGTATCTTCTCATTTGTTAATAACAGTGCTAATGGTTGTTAATACTACTGTTGAGTTTACATTGTTGAAATATTATTGTGGTATATTTTATTAAATATTTTAACACACCATTTGGTTCAGAATATTTTTTTTCTTATTTTCCTCCTTAAAACCCTAGGTGCATCTTATGGTCAGGTGCATCTTATGTAGCGAAAAATACGGTACTTCCCTTCCCCTAGGGTAGGGGTCGGGAACCTATGGCTCATGAGCCAGATGTGGCTCTTTTGATGCCTGCATCTGGCTCGCAGACAAATCTGTAATAAAAATAATAATGTTAAAAATATAAAACATTCTCATGTATTACAATCCATTCATTTCCTACCACTCATGTTCACGGTTGCGGGTGGCTGGAACCAATCATAGCTGTCCTCCGGGACAACACCAAATTTTTATTGGATAATGTGCAACGTACACGGGTTGTTGTGAGGTCAGGAAGTAAACTTCCCTCCTTTTAATCAAGTAGTCAGCTAGCTAATTGCAGAAACCCTTTTGACAAAGAAGATGGCTAAAAGAAAAAATGATGAGGAGTATTGTACTTTTTAGCAGGAATGGACAGAAGAATTCGCCTTTGTGGAGAGAGCAGGTTCTGCAGTGTGTCTAATATGCAATGATAAAATCGCATCGATGAAACGGTCAAATATAAAGCGGCACTTACGACACACACCATACTACATTTGCATTGAAATATCCAGCGGGGGACAGCAGGAAGAAAGCATGTCAAGAGCGACTGTGCAGAGTGCAAACTAGTCAGCAGCAACTCCATAATTGGACCCAACAAGGTGACTGGAATTCGGCTAGCTTTGCTGGTGCTTTAGCAATTGTGAGAAACGGAAAGCCATTCACAGATGGGGAGTATGCCAAAACATTCATGCTTGATGTTGCCAATGAACTTTTTGATGACTTTTCAGATAAAGACAAGATAATCATACGAATAAAAGACATGCCTCTGTCGGCAAGAACTGTTCACGCTTGTACCATCATGATGGCAAATCAAATTGAGGCAACACAAGTGAAGGACATCAATGCAGCATCATTCTTTTCTCTCGCTTTGGATGAGTTAACAGACATAAGCCATTTATCCCAGTTCAGCGTGATTGCAAGGTATGCTGTCGGTGACACACTATGTGAGGAAAGTCTTGCTGTTTTCCCTATGAAAGAGACACCAAGAGGGGAGGATTTATTAAACTCTTTCATTGAGTTTGCTAAAGAAAAAAATCTACCGATGGATAAACTTATTTTGGTGTGTACTGATGGTGCTTTATGCATAGTGGGGAAAACAAGAGGATTCATAGCACTTCATCGTGAACATGAAAAGAGACCCATCCTAAGTTTTCACTGCATCCTACATCAGGTGAGGTGATGTCACTGGTCATTCGGGTAGTCAACTTTATTGTTGCCCGAGCTTTAAATGATTGCCAGTTTAAAACTGCTGGATGAAGTTGCGAATAATTATCCTGGTCTGCTTCTGCAAAGCAATGTGCGTTGGTGCTCAGCTGTTTCACGGTTTGTCAGAGCGAAATCCGGACTTTTCTTGAAATGAAAAATGTTGAGCATCCTGAGTTAGCTAACACTAAGTGGCTCCTGAAGTTCTACTATCTCGTGGACATGACTGAAATCTGAACCAGCTCAATGGTGAAAATGCAAGGTGTTGGAAATACAGTCTTATCCCTTCGACAAGCAGTGTTTGCATTTGAAAACATGCTGAAACTCTTCGTTGCCGACATTGAAATGGGTCATTTACTACACTTTGAAAAACTGGGAGAGTTTAAAGATGCATGCACAGCAAGTGACCCTGATCAACATCTTGATCTCCAGCAGCTAGGGGGCTTCACATCTAATCTCCTGCAGTCATTCAAAGTGCTGTTTGGAGAATTTTGTGAGCGCACTCGTCTTTTTAAGTTCATTACCCATCCACACGAGTGTGCAGTGGACAGCACCAACTTGAGTTACATTCCCGGTGTCTTTGTCAGAGATTTTGAGCTAGAAGCTGCTGACCTGAAGGCCTCAGACACGTGGGTGCATAAGTTCAAGTCACTGAATAAAGATTTGGAAAGACTTGCCCGATAGCAAGCAGAGTTGGCGAGCAAACACAAGTGGGGAGAAATGAAAAAACTTCAACCCGTGGACCAGCTGATTGTCAAAACTTGGAATGTGCTTCCCATCACATACCACACACTGCAGCGTGTGAGTATTGCTGTACTGACAATGTTCGGCTCTACATATGCATGTGAGCAGTCTTTCTCACATCTAAAGAACATTAAGACCAACCTACGATCACGTTTAACAGATGGAAGTCTCACCGCCTGCATGAAGCTTCACCTCATCACGTATCAGCCAGACTACAAAGCCATCAGCAAAACCATGCAGCACCAGAAGTCGCATTAATGGTAAGAAGTACTTTATTCATCATTGGTTAGCAACAGCATAACAACATTATTAAAAAGAATTCAGAGCCTTATTGTACTTTAAAAGTGTTGGTCTTACATAAAATGCACACATTTACTTGTATTTAGTGTTAAACATACTGTATGGCTCTCACGGAATTACATTTTAGAATATGTGGCGTTCATGGCTCTCTCAGCCAAAAAGGTTCCCGACCCCTGCCCTAGGGGGAACACCATCCTGACTTCTGGTGTGATGGATTTTTTTTTTTTTTAATTTCCAAATTTTATACAAATGGACTCATGCCATACGGGGTGTATTTGGGTGTATGCAAAACAGAGTGTAATAAGTATTACTTATTGATAACTATTATTTTCCCTGCAAACTACTGTTAACCTACTTTTGCCCAATTCTGAAGATGCTCTTTTTGTCCAGCTTCTGTGGCTCATCATTATGTTTATAAGACTGATCCATTTGGTTGCATGTAGTTGTACTAGATGAGCTTTCTCATCCTCTCAGCTGCATAGTATCCTGTTGTGTGACTGTATCAACTATCCATGCCACTGTGGCATTTGGATAGTTACAAGTTCGGTACTATTATAAATAGTGCTGCTGTAAACACTGATGACATGTCATTTTTTGAAGTTTTATGAATGCATTTCATTTGGATGTAATTTAAGGATGGAATTGCCAAGTCATGGGATGTGTATATAGCTATATATATTTAGATTAAGTCGATACTGATACGCAGCCTTCTAAAGTTGTTCAATTTGCTTAACGTTCACCAAAAGTTGGTGTTATCTATTATATTTAGCCAGTCCTGCAAATGGATACAAGTATCTATATACAATTTTTTTTTACAGGGACAGAGAGAGAGTCAAAGAGAGGGATAGACAGGGACAGACAGAGAGGAATGGAGAGAGATGAAAAGCATCAATCATCAGTTTTTCGTTGCAACACCTTAGTTGGTCATTGATTGCTTTCTCAGATATGCCTTGACTGCAAACCTTTAGCAGACTGAGAAACCCCTTGCTCGAGGCAGCAACCTTGAGTCTAAGCTGGCGAGCTTTTGCTCAAGCTAGATGGGCCCGCGCTCAAGCTGGCGACCTCAGGGTCTTGAACCTGGGTCCTCCACGTCCCAGTCCGACGTTCTATCCACTGCACCAACGCCTCCGCCTAGTCAGGCTCTATATACAATTTTAACTGGCATTTTTCCAATGACTAATAAAATCAAGCACCTTCTAATATATTTATTGTCCATTTGGATATCTTCTTTCATGAAGTACCTGTTCAAGTCCTTGCCTCCTTTTCTATCAGGCTGTCTTTGGGATATTTTTTGTTTGTTTGTTTAATAAAAAAAAACTGACAAGAAAAGCAACTAGTAATTAGCATAATGAAGTAATTAGAGACAAAGTAGTGTATACAGATATAGATATGGAATCAGGCTAAAAGATGATATTTCACTTTTAAGACCTGTATCTTTTAAAGTCAAATTCATATATGTTTTTGCCTTGCCTCCTCTTAAAAGTATTATCTCAAGAGATTGCTGACTTTTCATTTGGGACTTCAAGTGTATGAAATAGCTTTTGATCTTGGCTCTATTAAAATTCTTCATATGGCCCTTAAAATTTGTAAGATGTCACTAATTCTATAAAATTTCAAAAAACGTTTTGCTCGCCTGACCAGGCCATGGCGCAGTGGATGGAGCGTCGGACTGGGATGCAGAAGACCCAGGTTCGAGACCCCGAGCTTGCCAGCTTGAGCACAGATCCATCTGGCTTGAGCAAACAGCTCGCCAGCTTGGACCCAAGGTCGCTGGCTCCAGCACGGGGTTGCTCGGTCTGCTGAAGGCCCACGGTCAAGGCACATGTGAGAGAGCAATCAATGAACAAGTAAGGTGTCGCAACGGCAATGAAAAACTAATGATTGATGCTTCTCGCCTCTCTCCGTTCCTGTCTGTCTGTTCCTATCTATCCCTCTCTCTGACTCTTTCTCTGTCCCTGTAAAAAAAAGAAAAAGTTTTGCTCACCTTTCTAAGATGTGAAAATATCTTGAAGAACATATATATCTACATCAGAGCAGACCACAGCTTCAGAAATAGCAACTGTGAGTGTTTAAAATATCGCTCAATAAAAATACTACTTGATAATTTAATTTTTTTCAGAGCTTTAAATTTTGTTTTAATTATAAGTCTCAGTACATGAGGACATTTTATTAATAAAAAATGAGATAGATGAATACACCTATAAATATTAAGAAGCACAGAGGGGGAGCTGAAATGAAGTGAATGGTTTGCAGACTCTGGGAGTGATACGCAGAATGAGACTAGTGATGAGGTTTCAGGGACCCTCCAGTTGCTTTAACGCCTTCTCAACACATCCATTTATCTGTTACTGCTTTCTCTTCCATTCGGGAAGCTGTTTGTTTGTTTTTAGGAGGCTAGAATTAAACATTTTTTTTAGCTTTCTTGAGGTATAATTGACAAAATTGGAAGATTTTTAAAGTGTACAATATGATGATTTAATATATGTATTCATTGTGAAAGGATTCCTCTTATCTAGTTAATTGACACAGCCATCACCTCACATACTTATCTTTCTGTGTGTGGGGGGGGACACAGGAGAGAGAGAACATTTATATTCTACTCTCATCTATTAAATATTAATTAAGGCCCTGGCTGGTTAGCTTAGTCATAGTGTTGGCCCAAAACACCAAGGGTGCAGGTTTGATCCCAGTCAGGATGTATACAGAAAGTGACCAATGAATGCACAACTAAGTGGAACAACTTAGTTCCACTTTTCTCTCCCTCTTTCTCTTCTTTCTTCTCTCTGTGTCTCTAAAATCAATCAATTAAAAATAGTAATAAGTGGTTCCTTTAAAAAAATTAATGATATAATACAGGATTATCAACTATAGTCACCATGTTATACATTAGGTTTTTCAGAACTTATTCACCTTATAGCTCAAAGTTTATATCCTTTTACCATCCTCTTCCTATTTTCCCCACCCTCCAGCCCTGGCAACTACTTTTCTGCTTTCTGTTTCTATAAATTTGGCTATTTTTGATTCCCCATATAAGTGAGATCAAACAGTATGTATCTTTCTCTGTCTGATTTTACTTAGCATAATGTTCTCAGGGTGCATCCATTTGGGTGCAAATGGCAGAATTTTCTTCTTTCTCATGGCCTACTTCCAGGCCCCCTCTAACCATACAAAAGCCTCCAGACATCTGTGGAAGCTCCAGTAGTCTCTGCTCCTCCCTTTCACTGTCCCACCAGAACCTGTATCTACCTGTTTTACCATTCAGATTGAATGGTGTCTTTATACTCCTGGTTGTTCAAACCAGAAACAGAGTCATCATCTCCTCCCTGTTCTCTCAGATCCAATTAGTCATCATGGTCGGTCACCTCTTCCTTGAAAGCCCTGGAATCTGTTCACCTCGCTTCCACTTACCTCAATGCCTGTCTAGGCTACAGCTGTTTCCCTCCCAAGTTACTCTGTAATTATCTGACCCCCTTTGAATGCTCAGTTCTCTCCGTTCCTTTTTCAGTTTCTATTATTCAGCAAGGATGTCTGGCCTGTGACTGGTGCTCAAGACATATTTCTTGAATGAATGAATAAAAGAATGAATAGTGCCGGAGAAATATCAAATCCTTTTCTGTTCCTACCTGTTATTGCAACATGCAGCTTTTATCTTAAAATTATGTAAAACTTATTACATAATGAATTACACACACACCTATATACACACACATATATGACCCTAGAATTTTTGATGATATAAAGTTGGTTCCTTGATCTCTTCAGTATTCATAAAATAGAAGATAATTTTGTTCCCAGAATTTGAAACTATGTCATCACTTACTCTTTAGGCCTCTTTTCATTATGTTCTGTTTATTTATTTTAAGGATCTAAAGCAAGAACTAGTTTCCCCGGAGCAAGGACCTGCTCAAGTGCAGAAGAAATCTTAACTTGATTTAAATGATGAAATTAACCAAAACCCACAAACTAACTTCACTTAAAAACAGTGGTTACAAAATAAGCGATTTAAAAAAAAAAAAACCACAATATTTTAAAATATCTTTAAGCACAGCTACTTAAAATAAAAACAGCACCAGATTATTTTGGTGGAAGCCTTGAATTAAGGACTTTAACAGCTATATGTATTAGAAGCTGCCCTAACATCTTTACCATATATAGAACTAGCGGCTCTTATTTTAAATGTGTTGTTCCTTCCTCCTTTAGGCCAAGGAAGCTCAGGCAGGTATCAGCCTTTGTGCTCTTGGATTAGAGCCCTTCTCTTGCCAGATGATCTTTCTGCTTGAATAGATCTGCCCCCCTTTGAGCCTAGCACCTGTTTGTTCTCTTTCTTGGTATTACATTGAGATAACAACTATCTGTCTTGTGTTTGAATCATCAAAAGTAGCTTCTTTTTTTTCTACTGTTTTTTCCCTTTGCACCTTTGTGTTGAGCCTATCACCGTTCTCCACATCACCAAAGGAATGAATAATTTATATATTCCACTCTGATTTTCAAGCAGCATTGCAGAATAAAGAGAATGAAGGGACAAAGCTGCTTCTCCCAGCACTGTGACAAGGACAATGGGCATGCTGGTTTCTGTGTCTTACCACCTACCCCCCACCCCACAAAAGTTCAGCAAGTCTGTGAAGCTTCCCCAAATGAGTCATTGACTTCTCTTTGGTCGTTTCATTATAAATCAGATTGTTCTTTTGGGCAAATATTAGACTATGAAACAAGTAATAGTCAGAGAGGATGAATCACAACCTTTTATATACAAAGATGAACAGGAAGGACATGCTCTGATCGAGAGGCTTTCACGAACATGGGGTGAAATAAGTAAAACAAAAAAACTGAGAACAGCATAGATTTCATACATAGGTGGGACATAAAAGTGAGACTATGAGATATGGACAAGAGTGTGGTGGTTACGGGGTGGGGGGAGGGAAGAGAGGGTGGGAGCTGGGGGAGGGGAGGGGCACAAAGAAAACCAGATAGAAGGTGACAGAAGACAATTTAACTTTGGGTGATGGGTATGCAACATAATTGAATGATAAGATAACCTGGAGATGTTTTCTTTGAAGATATGTACCCTGATTTATTAATGTCACCCCATTAAAATTAATAAAATAAATAAATAAATAAATAAAAGAAGAGAGGCTTCTTCATGATTTCAAGGGTCTGCTTGAATGGGGACAGGACAGGATAGTGGGGAAGGGGGAGTTAAAAAAAGAATCTACTCAAAAAATCTGGAATCTCCGTCCTCCGCTCTCCACACCTCCATTTTAATAATCACTTTCCAAAGGTTACGAAGGGTGGATGAAATGAAGTGATTTGGTGGTTCACGATAGACATCATGTTTTAATTTGAAACAGAATTCTTGGTGGCTTCCAGCAGTGTTCCTCGGTGTATTTCTTAGCTTACCAGAAAGATAATTCTTAGCGATGTTTTGTAAAAAAAAAAAAAAAAAAGCAAAGCAGATCCCTGGGAACCATCCAGACCCATAGAATCTGCAGCAAAGAAATAACATGACTGTATTTGAGAAGAATGACTGACAATGGTGGCTGCAGGTTGGAGAAAGGATTGTTAAAGAGTTAAGACTAAGTAATAGAAGATCCATTATTTAATTTTCAGTACTCTCTCAGTGTGATTTGTGTGCATCTTTTTGTTTGAGGAGACCTCAGAGAATCAGAGGAAATCGGATAGTCAGGATCTGGGTGTCAACAGTGGTGGCTAAGCTCGTGGGAGTCAAGTCGACTTGTGTCACGCTACTCAAGGTTGAGAGAAGATCTGAGGGGTCCAACTTGATCTCAGGCCAGGAGAGAGAGTACAAGTTCACTGACTCTTGCCAAGGCAGTGTGCAACAGAGGAGGAGAAGTTCCTAAAGGAAAACCCAAGTGTTATTTTTAGAAAATAGGTCCTGGGTGGCAGAAACCACATACATAAAATATGATGATATGATTCTGTCTAAGGAACCATGCTCTTTTGTGGTCAAAGTTTAGAGCAGGGGTCCCCAAACATTTTACACAGGGGGCCAGTTCACTGTCCCTCAGACCGTTGGAGGGCCGCCACATACAGTACTCCATACACTGACCACCAATGAAAGAGGTGCCCCTTCCGGAAGTGTGGTGGGGCCGGATAAATGGCCTCAGGTGGCCGCAATTTGGCCTGTGGACCGTAGTTTGGGGACCTCTGGCTTAGAGAGTAAAGCATTAACATCATTAAGCTTAGTAGTGTGATCCTCAGTTACATACATGAGGATTAGGGAAGAGGCAGCTGATAGTGATAGAGTTTGTAGAAAAACTCCAGAACTGCCGTTGCAATAGAATTAGTGCCTGGTAAGAAACTTGTCAACAGTAAAGACTTAATATTTGAATTGATTTGAGTAACTCATAATGACAGTAAAGATTTTATTCAAGCATTCAGTAAATATTGATACCTTATTGAATTGCAATATTGAATAATTACGGTTAAAATTTATGGAATCAGCTAAGCAACACTGTGAAGGGAATATCAATAAAATAATTTGTTGTTCAGCCCTGTCCAGGTGGCTCAGCAGTAGAGCATTGGCTCGGCATGTGGAAGTCCCAGGTTTGATTCCCAGTCAGGGCACACAGGAGAAGCGCCCATCTGCTTCTCCACCCTTCCCTCTCTCCTTCTTCTATATCTCTCTCTTCCCCTCCAGCAGCCAAGGTTCCATTGGAGCAAAGATGGCCCGGGTGCTGAGGACGGCTCCATGGCCTCCGCCTCAGGTGCTAGAATGGCTCCAGCCGCAATGGAGCAACACCCCAGATGGGCAGAGCATCACCCCCTGATGGGCATGCTGGGTGGATCCTGGTCGGGTGCTGTGGGAGTCTGTCTGACTGCCTCCTCACTTCTAACTTTGGAAAAATACAAAAAAAAAGAAAAGAATTTGTTATTTCACTTATTTATGCATCCATTGGATATATTTGTATGTGCCGTGCCTTGACTGGGAATCAAACCCACAACCTGGAATATCTGGATGACATTCTAACCAACTGAACTACCCAACCAGGACAAATAGCATATCTTCTTTAACTCCTTTTAAGGCACACTCTTTGTTGCTAGATCCGGTTCATATTTATTTCTCCTTGAGCATCACTGACCTTGTTGGTATCATGGATCTGAGCAGATCCAGTTTTGATAAATATCTACCATGAAAGATTTAATGCGGACTTTGTATTTCTGGAAAGTTCTACCCCATGGGAGTCTAACTTCACTTCTAACCGTGAAATCATTACGGATGCTACAGAAAGTAATAGGATATTCTATTCGTGCCGCGGTATAACAGGCTATGCTGGTAAAATCTTGAGAGCAAGATTAATTTGACTAAAATAAATTGAGCTGTTCATTTATTTGATGAAAATAAATTTCAGTTCCAGAAAAATATAGAAGGGAGACAAGACCCTGAAGTAGAAAAGTATAAGAAAGAAAATTGTTTCAAAATATGAGTAAATAACTATTATCACCTCAGCACTTGTTGTTTTTCTGAACAAGCACTGAAAATACCTGAAAAGTGATGTGATTATGTACAAGAAGTTCCCTAAACCAAACCCCATATGTCTGCCCCTCAAATTTGAATAAGGGATCAATACAGGCAGACCCTGAAACTCTTAATCTTATATTCAGAGGTTCTTAGCAAGGTTTGTTTACTAATTTTAGGCCGATTGCAGATTGGTGGAAGGAGGGTCAAGCTGCACTTTGTCATGACCTCACCTTCTCTGGGGTCACAAATATTTTAAAAGAGAATTCTGTGTATATTTTTTTTATAGTACAGACCCCCACTTTAGTAAAATTTTTCTGGTTTTAAAAGTTTATTATTTTTTTAAATTTCTTTTTATTTTAATCATTTTAGAGAGGAGATATAGAGTGAGAGAGAGAGAGAGAGAAATAGAGAAAGGGGAGAGGAGCTGGAAGCATCAACTCCCATATATGCCTTGACCAGACCAGTGCAGGGTTTTGAACTGGCGACCTCAGTGTTCCCAGGTTGACGTTTTATCCACTGCACCACCACAGGTCAGGCTAAAAGTTTATTCTTTTAAAGACTCTTGGTTACTCTGGAAGCAACTGATTTCATAGAATTTTTATTTCTGAACTGTAATTATAATGTGCTCATTAAATTGAAACTTTAGCTATAAGTTTTATAAATAAAATTGTAATGTGCTCATAACATTTAAAAATAAAATTCTTATTTTTAATGTTTTTTTAAAAAAATAACAGTTCTTTTCTTTTTAAATAAATTTTATTTTAATTTATTGTGTTAACATGGATTCAAGTGTCCCACTCAATATAACACCTCCACCCCCAACACCGTGTTTTCCATTACACCCCCTTTACCATCCTCCCCTTAACTCCCTCCCCCCTTCCGTCTGGGATTTCCCGTCCTGTTATCTGTATCTGTGTGTTATGTATATATAATTTCACTAATCCCTTCACCTTCTCTGATCCCATCCCCTGTCTTCCTTTTCTCTGACAGCTGTCCCTCTGCTCCCTGTGACCCTGCCTCTGCCTTTATTCCGTTCCTTAGTTCACTTTGTTCATTAGATTCCACATATAAGAAAGATCATATGACATTTATCTTTCTCTGCCTGGCTTATTTCACTTAGCATAATAATCTCCAGGTCTATCCATGCTGTCACAAAAGGTAAGATTTTCTTTTACACAGCTGTGTAGTATTCCATTGTGTATATGTACCACTGCTTTTTAATCTATTCATCCACTGAAGGACACTTGGGCTGTTTCCAGATCGTGGTTATTGTAAACAATGCTGCAATAAACATGGGGTACATTTCTTCTTTTGAATAAGTGATCTGGTATTCATAGGATATATTCCAGGGTCGAAGGCAGTTCCATCTTTAATTTTTCAAGGAAACCCCATACTGTTTTCCACAGTGGCTGCACAAGCCTGCATTCCCACCAGCAGTGCAAAAGGGTTCCCTTTTCTCCACACCCTCACCAGCACTTATTGTGTGTTGTTTTGTTAATGAGCGCCATTCTGAAAGGTGTGAGGTGGCATCTTATTGTGGTTTTAATTTGCATTTCTCTGATGATTAGTGACGTTAAACATTTTTTCATATGACTATTGGCATTTGTATGTCCTCTTTGGAGAAGTGTTGATTCAGTTCCTTTGCCCATTTTTTTAATTGAATTGTTTACATTCCTGATGTTAAGCTTCAAAAGTTCTTTATAAGTTTTGGTTATTAATCACTTGCCAGACATATTGGCGAATATGTTCTTCCATTGTGTGGGTTGTCTTTTTATTTTGTTAATGTTTTCTTTTGCTGTGAAAAATTTTTGTAGTTTGATATAGTCCCATTTGTTTATTTTGTCCTTTATTTCACTTGCCCGTGGTGATAAATCAGCAAAAATATTTTTACGAGAGATATCGGAGAGTTTACTGCATTTGTTTTCTTTCAAAATGTTTATGGTTGCATGACTTACATTTAAGTCTTTTATTCATTTTGAGTTTATTCTGTGAATGGTGTAAATTGGTGGTCTAGTTTCATTTTTTTGCATATACCTGTCCAATTTTCCCATCACCATTTATTAAAGAGACTGTCTTTACTTCATTGTATGCTCTTACCTCCTTTGTCAAATATCAATTGACCATAAGGCATGGGTTTATTTCTGGGTTCTGTTCTATTGATCTGTATGCCTGTTCTTATACCAGTACCATGCTGTTTTGATTACAATGGCCTTGTAGTATAATTTGGTTTCAGGAACTGTGATACCTCCCACTTTATTCTTCATTTTCAAGATTGTTGAGGCTATTCGTGTTCTTTTCTGGTTCCATATAAATTTTTGGAATATTTGTTCTATATCTTTGAAGTATGCCATTGGTATTTTAATAGGAATTGCATTGAATTTATAGATTGCTTTGAATAGTATAAACATTTTTTATTTTATTTTTTGTATTTTTCCAAAGTTAGAAGCTGGAAGGCAGTCAGACAGACTGCCACATGCACCTGACCCGGATCCACCGGACATGCCCACTAGGCCGCGATGCTCTGCCCATCTGGGGCTTTGCTCCGTTTCAGCCAGAGCCATTCTAGTGCCTGACGTGGAGGCCATGGAGCCATCCTTAGCGCCCAGGCCAACTTTGCTCCAATGGAGCCTTGGCTGTGGAAGGAGAAGAGAAAGATAGAGAGGAAGGGGAGGGGGAAGAGTGAAGAAGCAGATGGGTACTTCTCCTGTGTGCCCTGGCTGGGAATCAAACCTGGAACTTCCACACGCTGGGCCAACGCTCTACCACTGAGCCAACCAGCCAGGGTCAGTAGTATAGACATTTTAATGATGTTTATTCTTCCTATCCATGAACACGGTATATGCTTCCACTTGTTTGTATCTTCTTTGATTTCTTTTTTCAATGTCTTATGATTCTCTGAGTACAAGTATTTTACCTCCTTGGTTAAATGTACTCCTAAGTACTTTATTCTTTTTGTTGCAATAATGAAGGAATTGCTTTCTCAATTTCTCTTTTAGCTGGTTTATTGTTGGTGTATAAAAATGCCAATAATTTCTGAATATTAATTTTATATCCTGCCATTTTGCCGAATTCATTTGTCAGGTTTAGTAGTTATTTGAGACTTTAGGGTTTTCTATGTACAGTATCATGTCATTAGCAAATAATGATAGTTTTGCTTCTTTTTCAACTTGGAGGCCTTTTATTTCTTCTTCTTGTCTGATTGCTATAGCTAATACTTTCAGAACTATGTTGATTAAGACTGGTGAAAGGGGGCATTGCTGCCTGGTTCCTGATCTTAAAGGGATTGCTTTTCATTTTTGCCCATTGAGTATGAGGTTGGCTGTGGGTTTGTCATAGATGGTATTTATTATGTTAGGGTGTATTCCCTGTATGCCCACTTTGCTGAGTGTTTTGATCATAAGTCGGTGCTAGATTTCATCAAATGCTTTTTCTGCATCTGTTGATATAATCATGTGATTTTTATTTTCTGACAGAAACAGAGAGAGAGTCAGAGAGAAGGATAGATACAGAAAGACAGAAAGGAAGAGAGAGAGATGAGAAGCATCAATTCTTCATTGTAGCTCCTTAGTTGTTCTGTGATTGCTTTCTCATGTTTGCCTTGACCGAAGGGCTACAGCAGAGTGAGTACCCCTTGCTCTAGCCAGCAATCTTGGGCTCAAGCCAGCAACCTTGTGCTCAAGCCAGTGACCATGGGGTCATGTCCATGATTCCACGCTCATACCAGCAACCTCTTGCTCAAGCTGGTGAGCCTCTGCTCAAGCTGGATGAGCCCGCACTCAAACCAGCAGCCTCAGGTTTTTGAAACTGGGTCTTCTGCATTTCGTTTTCATGCTCTATCCACTGTGTCATGGCCTAGTTCAGCTAATCATAAGAGATTTTTATCCTTCCTTTTGTTTGTGTGATGGATCACATTTAGTGATTAGCGAATGCTGTAACAACCTTGCCTCCCTGAAATAACTCCCATTTGATCATGATATATGACCTTTTTCATGTATTGCTGGATCTGGTTTGCTAATATTTTGTTGAGAATTTTAGCTTCTATGTCCATCAAGGATATTGGCCTAGAGTTTTCTTTCTTTGTAGCGTCTTTACCTCATTTTAGAATGAAGATAATGCTTGTCTCAGAAAAAGAGTTTGGAAGTCTTCCCTTCTCTTGAATTTTTTGAAATAGCTTGAGAAGGATAGGTGTTAGTTCTTCTTTAAATATTTGGTAAAATTTGACTGTGAAGCCATTTGGTCTAGGACTTTTGTTTGCTGGGAGTTTTTTGATAACTTTTGATTTCATTTGTTGTAATTGGTCTGTTTGGGTTTTCTGATTCTTCTAGATTGAGTTTTGGAAGATTGTATGTTTCTAGGAATTTATCCATTTTACCTAGGTTGTCCAAATTTTTGGCATACAGATCTTCATAGTATTTTTTTACAATCCTTTGTATTTCTGTGGTGTCAGTTGTCACCTCTCCATTTTCATTTCTAATTTTATTTATTTGAGTCCTCTCTCTTTTTTTCTTGATGAGTCTGGTCAAAGGTTCATCAATCTTGTTTACATTTTCAAAGAACCAACTCTTAGTCTCCTTGATCCTGCCCAACAGTGCAGGATATCCAGTGCTCAGGCCAGCTGACTGTGGAGCTCCACTCTATTCAGTGCACATTAGCCGCTGTGCTGGTGCTGATCACAGAGAGCAGAACTCGCCTCAGCTGGGTCAGGTGTGAGGATTCCTTCCTTAGGATTCCACTCTAGCAAGGGTTGTTAGGTCCTGAACTTATGCTTTCTGCAGCTGGCCCCTGGGTAAGCTATCCCTGGGCCTCCCTGGCAGGAACCCAGTGCAGACCAGTGGAGACACTGCCCATGACTTGCCCTCAGCAACTTCTTGAAGCTACAAATAATCCAGAGTTTGTGGCTGCCTCTTCTGGGCTCCGGTGCACATGGAAATACTAGCTACACACTTAGGCTGGTTTTACCCACCCTGTACCTAGGGAAGGACTACTTAAAAGGCCAAAGTTCCCTGATTCCCACCACCTGCAGCCTCTGTCTGCAGGCTGCTTGTTGGGCTCAGCCACTGAAAAAAACCTCTGCTAGAGTATAGAACCTGTGGAAATTCAGGGATTAGGAAGGGTGAGTGTGGCTCTACCCCTTGGGCTAAGGTGACCAGGTTTTAAAATTGGTAAAGCGGGACACCATTGATGGGGGGGTTCTTGATTAAAAATTTGGTCTATATGGAGCAAAAAATTAATTTTCATGGAATGCAAAATTAGTATTGTAATATATTATTTTAAATCGGGACTTTTTTAAAACTCCGCAGGACACGGGACAAATTTTTAAAAATCAAGACTGTCCCGCCAAAAGCGGGACGTCTGGTCACCTTACCCTACGTGTCAGTCTGTCCAGACTTTTCACAAACCTCAGTAGTGTGTGGCCTCAGGAGTCTGGTGGGTGTGGCCTCTGAGACCTAGAGGTGTGGTCTGCCTGCAGTCTAGACAGTTTCTACTGAGTCCTGTGAGGTGGAAATATCAGTCTTAGAGTCCGGAGCATGTGGGGCCTCAGCACCAGAAAACTAAGTAACTGACACCCTCTGCTTCCTGACCTCTCAGAACAACCGTCACCATAACTGGGGTAGTAGAGATTCCCAAGGGCAGAGCTGTTGCCTTTCCCCAGGCTGATGCTGCTCAGAGGGGACTGCTCTTCTCAAGAAAGATGGCGACTACAGTACTGGAGAATGACTCAGCACAGGGGTTTTGGTGGCCATCCCCTAGTGTCTTAATCATGTATATTATACACTGTTGGACATATTTATTCTCCACAGTGACTGGTACCTGCTAGACTCTTCCTTTGGGTGTGCTGCTTGTGTAGCTTGCTGAGTTTAAGGTTGATGCTGTCTGCCACTTATTACCAGTTGTGTTGTTTCTAGATCTTCTTGGATTGGTGTCAGCCATTGTTTGTAACCTGTGATGGGCTACCTGTCTGCAGCTACTGCACTTTACACTGTTTGTGTCCGCATTTTCTGTGCCTGGGTAATGTGGGAGGGGTCAACCTGTGTATAAGGCACAGTTTTTTCCTGCTTAGAGATGATAGCAGCTCTGTAAGCCACAAGCTCCGTAAGATTTGCCTCCACTTTTCAGCTGTTCCACCTCTTCTTGTAACCACCTGGTCTTCTGACAGAGTCTTCTGTAGAAAGAATATAGTCTGGCCTCAGACTGGCCTCACCCAACCAACACCTCTACAGGTTGCATGCTTGTTGGTTTAGGACATCTGAGGTTTGGAATGCAATGTTGGTGGGACTCCTTCTTTAGTGGTCTCTTAGTCTGGAGCTCAGTACAGGGAATGTGGTCCCTTCTCCAGAGTCTAATCCTTCAGCCACTCAAATTTTATTTCTCCCTAACAAAATGAGCAGCAGGTTCAGATCAAATTGTGGCCGACAGTTACCTCTGCAGAAGTTATTATAGCTGGTGAGACCCTGGTCTCAGGTGTAAGACTGGAAGAGTCCTTTCCTGGGGTTGACTGTGCCGCACTCCCCTGAAAGTGGCTAAGCCCCTTGACCAGACCAAATAATAGGGTCACAGGGGCCTACACTTTAAATGTTCATGCTTCAAGCCTCTCTTCCTTTGCCATGTGGAATCTAGCCCAGTGGGGCAGGATATGCAGCTCCTAGGCTCACTGACTGTGACGCTGTACCCTATCCAATGCACATGAGCCACTGTGCTTGTGCTGATCACAGAGAGTGGAAGTTGCCTCAGTTAGGCCAGTTGTGAGGATCCCTTCCTTAAGATACCATTCTAGCAAGAGTTATTAGGACCTGAACTGATGCTTTCCACCACTGGCCACTGGATGTGCCAGCACTGGGCCTCCCTGGCAGGAACCCAGTGAAGACCAATGGAAGACACTGCCCGTGACTGACCCTCATCAACCTTCTTGGGGCTACAAGCAATTCAGAGTTTGTGGCTGCCTCTGCTCAGCCCATGTGCTCATGTAAATACCAAGCTGCACACCTCGGCTGGCTTTTACTCACACTGGGACTGAGAGAAGGTCCGCTTAAAAGGCCAAGTTTCCTTGATTCTTGCCTCCTGCAGCTTCTGTCTGCTGGCTGCTTGTTGGTCTCGACCACTGAAAAAACCTCTGGTAGAGTCTAGAGCCTGCACCAATTCAGGGAATAGGAAAGGTGGTCAGTGTGGCTCCACCCTTCAGCCGCAGGTGTCAGTCTGTCCAGACTTTTTTTACCAACCTCAGTAGGGTGTGGCCCCAGGGGATGTGGTCTCTGAGACCCACAGGTGTGGTATTCACACTCCAGACAGTTTCTACTGTATCTCCTGTGAAGCGGCATAACCAGTCGTAGACTCAGGAGTGTGTGAGGGAAAGCTCCAGCCTCAACACCAGAAAACTTAGTCACTGACATGCCCCCTGCTTCCTGGCCTCTCAGAAATGATCTGTTGCCATGACTGGGGTAGGAGAGACTCCAGAGGGAGGAGCAGTTGCTTTTTCCCAAGCTGATGCCCCTCAGAGGGTACTGCCCCACCCAAGAAAGATGGCGACTGCAGTATTGGAGAATGACTCAGCACAGGGGTTTTAGCGGCCATTCCCCACAGTGTCTCTCCCTGGGCCTTCAGCTTTACACTCTCTTCACACAACTCTAGTTCTCTCAGCCCTCCCCTGCCTGAGCCTGGGTAGGTGGTTGTGAACGAGATTTTCTGTGTGGGCCCTTTAAGATGAAGCCTGCATCTCTGAGAGCTCCATCTCTTTCTTGCAGACAGAAACCTCAGCTCTTTTCACTGCCAAATGCTGTCTGGGCTCCTCTTCTAGGCTCTGGGGCTCTTGGCTGGGGCTTTTGGCCTAGCGTTGAGGACCCACACCTCTCAGAGTGACCCTCCCTACAGTGAGAGTCCCTCCGGACCCTCAGCCACTGCTCGCTCCTGGGAGCAGGGCAGCCCTTTCTTCGTCTCCATCCTTCCTACCAGTTTCGGTGTGGCTTTTTCTGTGATCCTTCATTATAGATCCCTCTTTGTTTAGTCCTAAGTTGGTTTTTCACAATGATTGTTCTTAAATTAAGTTGTAATACAATTTGGTCCTGGGAGGTGGTAGTTGGAACGTCTGCCTATTCTTTCACTATGTTGGATGGACCCTCTCCCCAAAAATAGAATTCTTATTTCTAGGATGAAAAACACTTAAAATTTTAGAATTAATTTCTACTTCAAAGGGACAGACCATCAGTGCCGGCAGATATTTCTCTGATTTTTTTCCCCTATATTATTCCAAATTACACTGTTTCTTCCACTGAATCTGTCTCTTCAGCCATGATTGGCAGTACAATCAGGTTAAAGGGTACTTTTAAAGGACGATTATTTGGGTTTTGTTCACTTTATAGCTCCATGAAAAATGAGTTGATTGAATGTTTCGTGTTTACTCTCCCTTTTTAAACCCTTGATGAGGCAAGCATGTCTCCATAGCATTTTACAATCAGTAAGTTAGTGAGGATTTCTCTCTGACAGCTCTGCTCCATTACTATCTGGAGAAAATGGCAGTCACCTGGGGTTGTTACAGTTTCACTATGATTAGATTTCAGGCTACAAGCTTTAGGTAACTGCTAGAGAACTCTGTGTATCTGATATAAGTACGGATGCACCATCTAAATACTTGCTATCAGAATTCATTTCCCAACATTACTCTGTTAATGCCAGTACTTCTTAAAAGAGAAAAGTTAGGCTCATTGTAAGTAAATAGGCACAAGAGGCTAGAGGCACAAGCGTGTTTAAAGATCAGTTTCTAGGAGTTGATGGAAGGGTATGCACAGAGAATTACTGTTGTCAAAAATAAATTGATGCATGGAGAAAAAGTCTGTTAATATTCTCCCATTCAAGAATGGTTTTTAAAATTTATTTATTGTATATAATGGCTCTGCTTTTTGTAAAGCATAGACTAATACAATTCATAATGTGTTTTTTAATGACTTCTAAATTACCATGTAGTCCAACTAATTTCAAGATTTTAAATTTCAGGGCAAAGCTTCACCACCAGTTTTTATTAGTAATATGAACCAATTTTTCTGGTTTCAAAAAATGTGAATTTATTGCAACCAGAATGATAAGACTTGGTTCAGATTAAATAAGAAACTTATGATTGAACTTTTGTTTATTCCCCATGATCTTTCATAAATTCTCATAAGTTAAAGTTGAGTACTGTGAAGAAGTAGAAGTGATGTGGTAGGAAATATAAACATAGGAAAAGGAGAGAATCATCAAACTGCAGAAGACAGAGCTTTCCAGAGCATGGCCTATAAAGGTGCACTCTAAAATCACAGATTATGTTAATGGTGAGCATGAGAGAAAGGATCAAAATAGTTCCTGACCTTTCTGAAGTCTGATTGTTCAGCTTTTCTGTGTCCCTACAAATGTGTGCCTTTCTAATAAAGCCCTACACCTGTGGAGATTTTAATGATTTTTATCCTTTTTGACAAAATAGCCTGAACTCCAATAAAACAAGCAAACAACATGGAGATGAGAGCAGCTACCAACTATGAGCATAAGTGTAAGTGATGTGACATGACATACCAATATAAGATAGAGATGAAATATATATGCAGAGGTTCTCAGAAACCATGTTTAAAACAGCTCATGCTTAATTTTTAGCTTAATGATGTTTAGGTTTATTAATATACTTGATATTTATTTAGCATCTGACTCAGATACTCTGCTATTCTTGGGGATATAAAGATGAATCAAATAATTTTTTTCCTCAAGAAAGTTATAGTTTGTACTTAGAATAAAACAGCTTTTCTATCATAAACCAAATCAAAACAAACAAACAAAAAACTATTGCTTTTATATCTTTAGTCAAACTGTTATATTCACTTAGGCAAATCATCTATAGAAATTTATCTGGGCTTCACCAGATGGTGACGCAGTGGATAGAGTGACAGCCTGGGATGCTGAGGTCCCAGGTTCAAAACCCTTAGGTTGCCAGCTTGAGTGCAGGGTCATTAGCTTGCGTGTGAGATCATAGATATGACCCCATGGTCGCTGGCTTGAACCCAAAGTCACTGGCTTGAGCAAGGGGTCATTGGCTCGGCTGGAGCCTTTTGGTCAAGCACATATGAGAAGCAATCAATGAATAAGGAAGGTGCCACAACTATGAATTGATGCTTCTCATCTCCCCCTTCCTGACAGTTCCTCTCTCTCTGTCCTTTCTCTCTTTCTTGCCCCCTCAAAAAGAAAGAAAGAAAGAGGGGGGGGAGAGGAAGAAATTTGGGAACCAATTTCCTATAACCAGTTACCATGTGGCTATTTATACATAAATTTTGGCTCAAATTTTGGATTTAAATGAATAGACCTAGTTCTATCCAGAAAAAAATGTTTTCTGGCTAACATATAAAGATTTTTGTTCCAATATTTCTAATTAAAAGGAGACAGTTAATGTTAAAATAAATCTGTTTTAATCCTACTCAAATAACTACTATACATACACCACAACCACAGATCTGCAGGATTGGGATTAGGACAATGTGGTAAGAAATAAACTGTTCTATTTATGATCGGAAATCTATAGTGATGTAAATAGAGGCACTCAGGAAAGACTCCCCTCATAACTTAGGTGGTTGGATTCAGTGGGGAAAGTCAAGGGAACCACACTCTTGCATATTCTTGAGATGAGGTTATTAAAGGGTAAGAGTTTCAGTGATAGGGGCTGTTGAGAGAAGAAAAATAAAATGAAACAAATATGGTGATTCTCATTTTTTCCGGCTTTTTACTCATAAAACTCCATTTCTTTAGAGCAAAATTTTATTTGTAATAAAGAAAATAGAGATAGAAAGTGGCTAAGATAGCCAAAGATATCTTTTCACAACATATTTTGGGTTAATTGCGTCTGAAGACAGTTTTTTAAAATAAAGTTTCTAGTAAATTTTGGTTGAAATGGAGGATACTTGCAAATCTCATGAATCCTCACTATAACCATTCATTCACCCTTTTCTTATGGAGGACATTTTAACTTAGTTGATCTACTGGGATGTGTTTTTGAAGTTCACTTGGCATATGCTTGTACTATCTTTTTAGCCAACATTTTTTAATAACGTGTTAGTATTATATATTAAAATAATTAATATGCTTCATGTCCTTGAAATTTTTGTAATCTGACCTGACCTGTGGTGGCACAGTAGATAAAGCATCAACCTGGAACACTGAGGTTGCCGGTTCAAAACCCTGGGTTTGCCTGGTAAAGGCACGTATGGGAGTTGATGCTTCATGATCCTCCCCCCTTCTCTCTCTCTCATGCACTCTTTTTCTTTCTCCCCCCTCTCTAAAATGAATAAAAATTAAAAAAAGACGTATTTGTAATCCAACAAGGGCCAACATGTAGTTGATAAGTCACTAAATATCATGACCTATTGATAGAATATTAAGCACTCTGTTCAAAATACTCAAGTTGGAAAGGCATAGTCCTCGGCACAAAAATATGGTTAATATATATGGATGAATAAATAAATGAGTAAATTTACCATAATCCTGGGTGGATTGTGTTTCATTCCCAAAGATATTTTCCAGATATCAAAATAAGAATGCAACTGAGAGTTTTGTACAGTAGTTGGGTATCTATTTGTAAGTGGCAAATTCCATTTTAAATATCCAAGTGAAATTTTTTTTAATTCAAATTAAAAAAAATTAATAGATTGATTTAAACTAAATACAGATAGCTCTTCAAAGTCATCAGTACTAACAGCCCTGGCTTGAGTTAAAATACTTTTCTGTCTAAGAAAATAAATTCTGACAACCATTCTAAATCATTAGAGCTAAGTTTTTATAACTTATGTGTTTCAGTGGTTTGTCAATTTATTCATTATATTCATCAATAATCAAGAAAAATAAATGTATACATTGCTAATTAGATTCATTTGAAAACATGTACAAATATATTGGCTTTGAATAAACCTAGATTCTGTTTTGAATGATTAATACTGTGTCATTTCACCATAATTGGCATGTCTTCATTTCGATAATGAATTATATTTATGGAATAATAGCAATAATAATTAACTCCGAGCATTTATTGGTTGCATTCTGTGTGCCAGGCACTGTCCTAAAGTACCTTATACATACTCATTTAATCCTCATAACCTACAAGTGATGTAAAAAACCTTTTCTTTTACACACAAGATATTAAAGCACAGAGGGACTGTGCCCACAGTTGAACAACTAGAGCCAAGATTGGAATCTGAGGAGTCTAATATTTTATTCATTACACTTAAGGTCTCTGCAGTCCTTATGGCCTCTGTACATATTAGAAAAAGGACTCTCAGCCCTGGCCAGTTGGTTCAGTGATAGAGCATTGGCCTGGCATGTGGATGTCCCAGGTTCAATTCCCAGTCAGGGCACACAGGAGAAGTGACCATCTGATTATTCATCCCTCCCTTTCCTCCTTCTGCCTCTTGCTTTCTCCTTTCCTCCCACAGCCATGGCTTGAATGGTTTGAACATATCAGCTGGGGCACTGAGGATGGCTCCATGAAGCCTCTGCCTCAGGTGCTAAAAATAGCTCAGTTTGGAGCATGGCCCCAGATAGAGCATTGGCCCCAGACAGGGGTTGCCAGGTGGATCCCAATCCAGGCACATGCTGGAGTCTGTCTCCTCTCACTTGGAAAAGAAGAAAAAAGACTCACTGAGTGAACAGGTTAAAAAATGTACCCCCAGTGGGCAAATGCAACCTCTCATGGCTTCACCCCCTCGCCTTCTGGCTGGGCCTGTATCAGGGCACAGACTGCACCACTAAGCATGGCAGCTGTGTCTCTACCCCCTCCACTGCCTGTCCTTACTCTGTTCAATCTCAAGTAACTTTCACATACATAGTTTTATTTGATTTTGGCTTCAGCCATATTAGGCAAACTTGAAAGTTAGTTATCCTTCCCTTACAGAAGAGAAATTCAAGATTTAAACAAGCTTCTATACATAGTAGATCACACAACAAATACATCCTGAAGACCAAGCAAAAACCGGGAATAGTAAGATCCCAGGTATTGAGCCGCTGTGTGCTTTACTGTCTGCAGGCTCGACATATAATTTCATATGATGTTCACAAAAGCTCTGTGGTGTAGATGTCACTTAGGCCTGCATGTGGATGGGGAAATAGGCTTAATAAAGTTAATTAATTACCTTGCCCCAGTTTCCATATTTTATAAATCTGGAGTCAGAATTCAACCCTGATCTGTCTGACTCCAAACCTATGTTCTTGTTGCTATGCTCACTCCATTGTCTGAGTGTAGCTGATCATTAGGTGTAGTTGTGCCCATACGCAAAAGCACTTAGGGTTGGATAGTTGGAGTTTATAGTAAAGCACTGTTTAGTCAGAGAAAATTGTCTATGGAGGATCCTCTGTGAAGATACTGCTTGCATGTTTAATAGGTTAGAACATATAGAGATAATAATTTAAGGAGAGAGAACCACTTTTTTAATTAGCAAGGTCTAATTGAGCACCTGTTAAATGCCAGGCAGCCATTTAGGTGCAAGGTGAGAAACAAGTCTAGAAGACAAAGCACTTATCCTCAAGGCAATCAGTCTAATTAGTGAGATAACTACAGGGCCTGGATGTGAAGATTGTAACTACTCAGTAATCGCCAAGGACCTCTTTCAATAAGAACTCAGTGAATTCACAAAAGAAACAGATTTCAAGCATCTACTCCATTCTCTCTATGGAATAGAGTGGGTGTGTCTAATAATAACAGATCTTGTTCCCCCTAAAGCAGAGCTTGAGACAAAGACTCAGTGCAGGCAGTTTTCTGGGCTGGTGGCCTCTGGGAGCCAAGGAAGGAGAAAAAGCCATATAAAAGAATCATCCAGCTTGTGGGCAAAGCAAGCTAGATAGCATCAGGCATCCCTGAGAAGAGTATGAAAACCTCCCAGAATAGTTCATTCTAAGGATGGCAGTATTTCTTTATCTACTCTTGCTCCTAATCAATGAGCATTGACTCTATGGGCAATGAGTCCCTCTTAATGTTTCTGGGCTTGCTGATGGACTGAGTGAATGTTTACAGGTCATAAGACCTTGGGACAGAGAGTGAAAGGTTGCAAGGCTTGTGCTTGATGGAAGACACAGAGTAAATTGCAGGTGTGGCTGAAATCAAAGTTGGGTTGAAAGGATGAGTTGCTATAAACCTGTTTTAGGTCCCTCAGTAGGTTGCATCACTGGTCAGCTGTTCTTGTAATAACTGAAAGATAGACCCAAGCAGGCAGATGTTGACATCAAAGTGTAGATGGTCAAAGCTGGGTATTGACAATGGTCACTTACACTCTCTGTAAAATGGATAGTACTTGCCTCACATGTTATTAAAAAGACATATTAACTCAGTGTATTCAACCAGTGCTGAGAGACCTATACTGACTGGACAAGGAGTTACTTTTAAGTGCTTCCTCCTCCCCCTTTATAGTCTATCTTGTTAAATCACCTAACTATATTTTCCAATTTTTAAAATTATTCTAAAAGGTCATTTAAGAGATTAATCTGCTGAAATACCGTTAATCAATGGACTATACCTGTTTGGATACAATGAAACTCAATTCCTTTATTGCAAACACATGCACTAAAAGGAAAATTCTTAATCACTTACATGGATATAAAGCTTAGTTTCATTCTCTCCCTAGAAACTAGACACAGAAGTGTTGGCATATGAGTTCATATTGAAGACAGCATCTGTTTTATTTCTCCAGCCTCTTCCAAATGCCAGGATATATTTATACATCTTATTTTTATAATGATAAATTGTTAGATTCTTTTGGGGGGACTGGTGTGTTCTAGGCTAGGCAGTAGGCAGTATGCTTGGTCCTTGAAGTGAAATAGGTATAAAGATAAAGAATATGCAATGAATCATGTATTCAAAAAAGACCATCTTATTGAAGAAATTGAATGAGATTGGTTAAATTTTTAGAGATAATATGGAACTAGATAATGGAATACTAACTCACATATTTGCCCTTATTTTTACTTATTCAAGGCCGAAAGAGAGAGGAAGAAATGCAGTGGGAAAGAAATTATCTGGGGCTCTTTGAGAAATAATTAGCTAAATAACTAGCCAAAATGTAGACCCAAGTGACCATAAATAGCAGTCAGAAGTTATCTACTAATCAAATATAGAGTTATGCTCAGTGCTTCACCTAGGTGGTTGTGGCAGTTTTATGGGTGTGTTGCAGCTAGTCTCCACAGATGTCCCTCTTACTTCTCATGAGCCACAAGCCTAATATTTCTGTTCTTATATAATTCCTTCCCGCTGAATCTAAGCTGGTCCTGTGATTGACATTTAATAAGTATAGCACAGTACAAGTGATGCTTGTGATTTTCAAGGTTGGGTAAGAATCTTCACTCTTCCCAGAATTTCTTGGAATGCTTGCTCTTACGATACTGTCTCTTGGAACTTAAATGGCATGCTATGAGAAGTTTCAGCCACATGGAAAGGTCGCATGTTTTCCTGTAGTCACCAGCCTCAGCTGAGTTCCCACTTGACAGCAAGCATCAGCTGCCAGCCACGTGATTGAGCCATCTTGCATGGCCAATGTATACAAGCCTTCAGATGAATCAGCCCCAACAGCTACCTAGATATAATCACATCAAAGTCCCCAAATGGAAACTACCCGTTTGAGCCCAGTAAATCCACACAACCATGAGATATAAATTTTGCTTTAAGCCATTATTTTTTGTGATGGTTTGTTACATATCAGTACGTACCTATATTTGTGATATAAATCAATTATGTCTTAGATATCAACAAGGTTTTAATTTTGTACATGGTTAGTACATAGCATTTTAAAGCCTCAATTTTTTTTTAACTTACCATAAAGTCAATCTTTTAAAATAGCTTTGTGGAATAATATTGCTTCTATTCAGTTTTCTTTTTCATGATTATTTTAGAGATGAAATTCCTAAATTTATTGTGCCATGGATTCTTTTATAGTCTGGCAAATCCCAAGGGATCCTCTCTTGGAATGATACTTTTCATGGCATAATATAAAATTTGTAGAATAACAAAGGAAACTAATTATATGATAATACTGTTTTCAAAATATTCTAAAAATCAGATCTGAGATTTGGTACTATATGTACTTGTTTTTCTTTTAATTAAAGTTTTTTATTGAGTTTGTTCATTATTAGAGATATAAACTATATATAAAATTATAACACTAGCATAAAGTACTCAACTTTATAGTGGCATTTGCCTTTAAACACTACAACTTCATAGAAATTTTGGTAATATTGAAAATTAGCTTTTAAAAAATTATCAAGGTTGTACATGATTATGCATGTACTTATTAATGCTCTAAATAACAAGAGTAACAATCCTGAAAGACTCTTAGAGGATACTCATATAGTTACAACCTAGATTCTCTTTTTAGCACTTAAAATGCTTGCTTTGTCATATATCTAGCCATATATTCATTCATCCATGCATCATCAAACTATCATAATGTTTTTTCAATATAAATTGCAAAACAAATCACAGATTTCTCCTAAAAAATCAACACACATATCATAAACTAGAAGATAGACATAAGATTTTAAGACATCTGAAACAATTATAATATGATATGAAAATATCTGTGATTGCTCTTGCTGATGTCACAGATACTACCAACATTACTATTTATTAATAACATTTGTAATGGAAAGAAATCCTAAATTTCAGTAAGAAGTGACTGAAAGCAAGATGTAATCTTTTTCCCTTTCAAGTTCATGAACCTCCTAAATTCTGTCCACAGACTCCTTGGGTCCAAGGAGCCCCAAAGTTAAGAAGAGCTAATATGTGAAATGTGTAGTCTATGAATAAAGTTAAAATTAAAGCCAAATATACTGCCCACAAAAATTAGGGGATATTTCAAAATGAATATGAAGTGATAAAGAAAGCATTTGATTTTTTTTATTAAACAAGAACATCAGAAAAGCAAATGACAAGTCAAAGACAGTTGTTTGATTTTGCAAGTTAGATGCAAAACCAACTTTTATTTCATTGGTGAAAATGCACTATACAAAAGGCTGAAAGTACTGAATTATCTGCACATTCCAGGGTCCCCTAATTATTGTAAGCAGTTATAAAATAGTATAGGTATATTTTAAAAATCAAATTGAAAAATAAGTTAACATTTTACTTTTAGAATTTTGGTGGAGATGCCAGTCAGTCTTGGGGGAAGGTGGGAGGTGTCGCCCTTGCCCCAGAGTGTAGTGAAGTTAATAAAAGAAGTTTGGAATACTCCAAGAGTCATTAAAAGGAAACAAGGAAGAACTACTATATTAACAAGTATACGTTACTTCACTAGGACTGCTGTGATTACCTAAGACTAGGTGGCTTAAAACAACAGAGATATATTGTCTCATAGTTCTGGAGACTAGGAGTCTGAAACTGACATATCCGCAGGGCCATCCTCTTTCTGGTAGTACCAGGGAGAAATTGTTCTTTGCCTTATCTAGTTTCTAGTGTTTGCTAGCATCCTTTGCATTCCTTGGCCATTAGATGCATCACTCCAGTCACATGGGTCCCTTTTCCCTGTGTGTCTTCACATAATCTTCTCTCTGAGTATATCTATCTCTATATTCAAATTCCTCCTTTTTGTAAGGATACCAGTCATATTGAATTAGGACCATCCAATAACCTCATTTTAAAAAATTCCTTTCTGCCCACTTCTTCCCCTTTGGCAACCATCAGCGTATTCTCTGTATCTGTGGGTCTGTTTCTGTTTTGTTTTGTTTCTTCATTTCTTTTGTTTTGTTTTTAGATTCCACATATAAGTGAAATCATATGGTTTTTGTCTATCTCTCATTGAGTTATTATACTTAACATGATACCCTCTAGATCCATCAATGTTGTCACAAAAGACAATATTTTATTCTCTTCTACTGTTGAATAATATTCCAGCACATCTTATTTATTCATTTATTGATGGACATCTAGATTGCTTCCTGATCTTGATTATTACAAGTGATACTGTAGTGAACATAGAGGTATATATATCTTTCAAATTAAAGTTTTAGTTTTCTTTGGATAAATACCTAGAAGTGGCAGTGCTGGATTGTATGGCAATGAATTGAAAGGATTAATACTGTTAAACTATCCTTACTACCTAAAGTAACTTACAGATTCAGTGAAATCCCTATTAGAATACTAACGGCATTTTTCTCAGAATTAGAACAAGTAACTCTAAAATTTATATGGAACCACCAGAGACCTTGAAAAGCCAAAGAAATCTTGAGCAAAACTAAAGTGTAAAGTATCATGCATGCCTATATCAAACTATACTACAAAGTTATAATAATCAAAACCGTATGGGGACCTCACACCTGACCCAGTTAAGATATACAAGATGCTGATACAAATAGCAAAAAGAACAGTGACCATACAGATAGCCCACAGCAGTTTACAAACAACAGCTGATGCCAACTCAAGAAATTCTAGAAAAAACACAACTGGAAACTGTAGGCAGACAATACCAATCCTAGACTCAGCAAGCTACACAAACAACTCATTAAAGGAGGAGTCTATACACAAGCAAAATAAGAAGATAGAGAAATGCAACCCAAATGAATCAACAACAAAAAAAATCCCCAGAAAAAGATCTGAATGAGATGGAAATAACCAAATTACCAAATGCAGAGTTTAAAATAATGATTGTTAGGATGATCAAAGATCTTAGAGCAACAATAAACGAACATAATGAGCACATAAATAAAGAGATAGCAAGCATCAAAAAGGACATTGAAATCATAAAAAAGAACCACTTAGAAATGACAAATACAATATCAGAAATGAAAACCACACTATAAGAATTAAAAGCAGGATGGATGAAGCTGAGGATTGAATCAGCGATTTATTTTTTTTTTTAATTTTTTTTTTATTTTTCTTTTATTCATTTTAGAGAGGAGACACAGAGTGAGAGAGAGAGAGAGAGAAAGAGAGAAAGGGGGGAGGAGCTGGAAGCATCAACTCCCACATGTGCCTTGACCAGACCAGTGCAGGGTTTTGAACTGGCGACCTCAGTGTTCCCAAGTCGACGCTTTATCCACTGCGCCACCACAGGTCAGGCCTGAATCAGCGATTTAGAGGACAAAATAAACAAAAGCATGGAGGCAGAGCCGCAAAAAGAAAAGAGGTTCAAAAAGTCTGAGGAAACTCTAAGAGAGCTCTGTGACAACATGAAGAGAAACAACATTCACATCATAGGGGTCCCTGAAGGAGATGAGAAAGAACAAGGGATAGAGAATCTGATTGAAGAAATTATAGCTGAAAACTTTCCTAAATTGATGAAGAAAAGAGTCATACAAGTTCAAGAAACACAGAGAGTCCCATTAAGGATGAACCCAAAGAGGCCTACACCAAGACACATCATATTTAAAATACAAAAATTAACAGATAAAGAAAGAATACTAAAAGCTGCAAGAGAAAATCAGTCAATTACCTACAGAGGAGCCCCCATAAGGATGACATTTGACTTCTCAAAAGAAACATTAGAGGCCAGAAAAGAATGGCAAGAAATATTCAAAGTAATGCAAAACAAGAGCCTACAACCAAGACTTCTCTATTCATCAAAACTATCATTTAAAATTGAAGGAGAAATAAAAAACTTCCCAGACAAAAAAAAAAAAAAACCTCAAGGAATTCATTACTACCAAACCAATGCTACAAGAAATGTTAAGGGACCTGCTGTAATAAAAGGGTAAAAAATCTAGAAAAAGAAGAATGTAGAATTAAAAATTAAAATCACAATAAACAACTACATATCAATAATAACCTTAAATGTAAATGGATTAAATGCTCCAATCAAAAGACATAGGGTAACTGAATGGATAAGAAAACAGGACACATAAATATGCTGTCTACAAAAGACCCACCTCAAAAGAAAAGATACACATTGACTAAAAGTAAAGAGTTGGAAAAAAATCTTTCATGCAAATGGCAATAAAAAAATATCTGGGGTAGCTATACTTATATTTGACAAAATAGACTTTTAAACAGAGTATAGCAAGGGATAAAGAAGGTCACCACATAATGATAAAGGGAGCAATCCAACACAAAGAGATAATCATTATAAATATCTATGCACCTAATATAGGAGCACCTAAATATATAAAGCAGATTTTGATGGACATAAGGGACCTGATCAACAGTAACTCTAAAATAGTTGGGGATTTCAATACCGACTAACATCATTGGATAGATCCTCAAGAAAGAAAATTAACAAAGAAACAGCAGACCTAAAGGACACACTAGATCAACTAGATTTAATAGGTATCTCCAGAACCTTTCACCCTAAAGCAGTAGAATATACATTCTTTTCAAGCGCTCATGATACATTCTCCAGGATAGACCACATGTTAGGGCACAAAAGTGGTCTCAACAAATTTAAGAAGATTGAAATCATATCAAGCATCTTCTCGGATCACAATGGCATGAAACTAGAAATCAATTACAATAGAAAAACTGAAAAACACTGAAACTCTTGGAAACTAAATAGCATGTTATTAAATAATTAATGGGTTAACAGTGAAATCAAGGAAGAAATCCAAAATTTCCTTGAAACAAATGAAAACGAACATACAACAACACAAAATTTATGGGACACAGCAAAAGCAGTCCTGAGAGGGAAGTTTAAAGTATTATAGGCATACCTTAGGAAGCTATAAAAAGCTCAAATAGGCCTGACCTGTGGTGACGCAGTGGATAAAGCGTCGACCTGGAACACTGAAGTTGCCGGTTCAAAACCCTGCACTTGACTGGTCAAGGCACATATGGGAGTTGATGCTTCCTGCTCCTCCCCCTTTCTCTCTCTCTCTCTCCTCTCTAAAATAAAGAAATTAAAAAAAAAAACTCATTAAGAAAAAGAAAAGAAAAGCTCAAATAAACAATTTAACCCTGCATCTAAAAGAACTAGAAAAAGAACAGCAAGTAAAGCTCAGAGGAAGTAGAAGGAAGGAAATAATAAAGATCAGAGTGAAAATAAATGACATAAAGGCATAAAAAAAATACAGAAGGTCAATGAAACCAAGAGCTGGTTCCTTATAAAGGTAAACAAAATTGATGAACCTTTAACCAGACTCACCAAGAAATAAAGAGAGAGGAATCAAATAAATAAAATGAGAATGAAGAAGTAACAACTGACACAGAAGAAATACAAAGGAGTTTAAGAAATTACTATGAAGAACTGTATGCCATAAAATTAGACAACCTAGGCAAAATGGACAAATTCCTCAAAACATAATCTTTCAAAAATCAATATAGAACAATCAGAAAACCTAAACAGATCGATTTCATCAAATGAGATTGAAACAGTTATCAAAAAATTCTCTACAAAAACAAAAGTTCTGGGCCAGATGGCTTCACAGGCAAATTCTACCAAATATTTAAAGAACTAACTCCTATCCTTCTCAAGTTATTTCAAAAAATTCAAGAGGAGGGAAAACTTTCACGCTCCTTTTCTGAGACGAGCATAATCCTCATTCCAAAACCAGGCAAAGCATTACAAAGAAAGAACTATAGACCTATATTTCTGATGAACTTAGATGCTAAAATTCTTAACAAAATATTAGCAAACCAAATCCAGCAATACATAAAAAAAATCATACATCATCATCAGGTGGGATTTATCCTGAGGAGACAAGGCTGGTACAATATTCGCAAATCAATCAATGTGATTCAACACATAAACAAAAGAAAGGATAAAAATCACATGATAATATCAATAGATGCAGAGAAAGCATTCGATAAAATACAGCACCCATTTATGATCAAAACTCTCAGCAAAGTGGGAATACAGGAATCATACCTCAACATGATAAAGGCCATCTATGACAAACCCACAGCCAACATCATAATCAATGGGAAAAATTAAAAGCAATCCCCTTAAGATAAAACAATAAGACAAGGTGTCGCCTTTCACCACGCTTATTCAACATAGTTCTGGAAGTCCTAGCCACAGCAATCAAACAAGAAGAGATAAAAGGCATCCAAATTGGAAAAGAAGAAGTAAAACTATTATTATTTGCTGATAATATGATACTATACATAGAAAACCCTAAAGTCTCAGTCAAAAAACTCTGGATCTGATAAATGAATTCAGCAAGGTGGCATAATATAAAATCAATATTCAAAAATCAGTGACATTTTTATACACCAACTATGAACTGTCTGAAGAGAAATTAAGAAACAATCCCTTCAATATTGCAACAAAAAGAATAAAATACCTAGGAGTAAATTTAAACAAAGAAGTTAAAGATTTGTACTCGGAAAATTATAAAACATTGATAAAGGAAATCAAGGAAGATACAAACAAATGGAAACATATAATGTGTTCATGGATAGGGAGAAGAAACATCATTAAAATGTCTATAATACCCAAAGCAATTTATAAATTCAATGCAATTCCTGTTAAAATACCAATGTCATTCAAGGATATAGAAAAATATTACAAAATTTTATATGGAACTTAAAAAGAACACGAATAACTTCAGCAATCTTAAAAAAGAAGAATACAGTGGGTGGTATCACACTTCCTGTTATACTATAAGGCCATTATACTCAAAACAGCTTGGTACTGGCATAAGTACAGGCATTTAGATCAATGGAACAGAACAGAGAACCCAGATATAAACCCACACCTTTATGGACAACTGATATTTGACAAAGGAGGAAAGAGCATACAATGGAGTAAAGATAGCTTCTTTAACAAATGGTGTTGGGAAAATTGGACAGGCATTTGCAGAAAAATGAAACTGGATCACCAACTTACACCATTCACAAAAATCAACTCAAAATGGATAAAAGACTTATATGTAAATCATGAAACCATAAATATCTTGCAAGAAAACATATACAGTGAACTCAATATCTCTCGTAGCAATATTTTTGCTGATTTATCTCCACGGGCAAGTGAAATAAAGGACAGGATGAACAAATGGGACTATATGAAACTAAAAAGCTTTTGTACAGCAAAGGATACCATTAACAAAATAAAAGGACAACCCACACAATGGGAAAATATTTTCACCAATATGTCTGGTAAGGGGTTAATAACCAAAATTTATAAAGAACTTGTAAAAATACCAGGAAGGTAAACAATCCAATCAAAAAATGGGCAGCCTGACCTGGCGGTGCCGCAGTGGATAGAGCATTGGACTCGGATGCAGAGGACCCAAGTTCGAGACCCCGAGGTCGCCAGCTTGAGCACAGGCCCATCTTGCTTGAGCAAAAGCTTGCCAGCTTGGACCCAAGGTCGCTGGCACTAGCAAGGGGTTGCTTGGTCTGCCGAAGGCCCATGGTCAAGGCACATATGAGAAAGCAATCAATGAACAACTAAGGTGTCGCAACGAGAAACTGATGATTGATGCTTCTCATCTCTCTCCATTCCTGTTTATCTGTCCCTATCTATCCCTCTCTCTGACTCTCTCTCTGTCCCTGTAGAAAAAAAGTGGGCAAAAGAAATGAATAGACACTTCTCCAAAGAGAACATACAGATGGCCAATAGGCATATGAAAAAATGTTCAACATCACTAATCATGAAAGAAATGCAAATTAAAATCACAGTGAGATACCACCTCACACCTTTCAGAATGGTGCTTATTAACAAAACAACACATAATAAGTGCTGAAGAAGGTGTGGAGAAAAGGAAACCCTCCTGCCCTGCTGGTGGGAATGCAGACTGGTGCAGACACTGTGGAAAACAGTATGGAGATTCCTCAAAAAATTAAAAATGGAACTGCTCTTTGACCCAGCCATTCCACTTTTAGAAATCTATCCTATGAATACCAAATCACAATTCAAAAGAAGAAATGTACCCCCATGTTTATTGCAGCATTGTTTACAATAGCCAAGATCTGGAAACAGCCCAGTGTCCTTCAGTGCACGAGTGGATTAAAAAGCAGTGGTACGTATACACATTGGAATACTACACATCCGTGAGGAAGAAGGAAATCTTACCTTTTGTGACAACATGGATGAACCTGGAAACTATCATGCTAAGTGAAATAAGTCAGGTAGAGAAAGAAAAATATCATATAACTTCACTCATTTGAGGAATCTAATAAACAATATGAACTGAGGAATGGAACAGAGGCAGAGGCGGGATCAAAGGGACCACAGGGAAAGAGGACAGAGGGAAAGGGGGTGGTAGGATGGGATCAGAGAAGGAAAAGAGATTGGTTAAATTATATACATATAACACAGCATTATAGAGAACAGGACAGAAAATCTTGGAGGGAAGGGGGAAGGCATTGGGTGAAGGGGTCAAAGGGGGGGGCAAGGAGAACACGGGGATGGGGATATATTCAGTGGGACACTTGAATCTATGTAAACACAATAAATTAAAATCATAAAAAAAAAAAACTGTATGGGGAATCTCCAGTGTTTTCTATAGTGACTGCACTAATCTATAATCCCACCAACAGTGCACAAGGGTTGCCTTTTCTCCACATCCTCACCAATACTTGTTATCTATTGATTTTATATGGTAGTTATTTTGATAAATGTGAGGCAATATCTCATTGAGCTTTTAACTTGTTTTCGCTGATTAGTAATGTTGAGCATCTTTTCATATGTCTGTTAGCCATGTTTGTCCTCTTGAGAGAAGTGACTATTCAGGTTCTCTGCCCATTTTTTAACTGAATTGTTTAATTAATTTTTGGTTTTAAGTTGATTGAGTTCTTTATATATTTTTGTCATCCACCCTTTATCAAATATATCATTTGCAAATATTTTCTCCCATTCAGTATGTTGTGTTATTATTTTGTTGATGCTTTTCTTTGCTGTGCAAAGTTTTTTAGCTTTATGTAGTCCTATTTGTTTATTTTTTTCTTTGTTTCCTTTGCTTGAGGACATATATTCAAAAAGATATTACTAAAAGTGATGTCAAAGACTTTTCGAGGAATTTTATGGTTTCAGGTCTAACATTTAAGTCTTTAATTATTTTTTGTTTATTTTTGTGGATAGTCTGAGAAAATAGTCCAGTTTTGTTTCTTTGCTTGTATCTGTCATTTTCCCAACACTACTTATTAAAGAAACTGTATTTACTTCTTAGTATGTTCTTGACTTCTTTGTCATAGATTAATTGACCATATAAATGAGTATTTTATTTCTGGCCTCTCCATTCTATTCCATTGATATAAATATATATATATATATCAATGGAATAGAATGGAGAGGCCAGACTGGCATAAAATACATATATATATATATATATATATATATACACACACACACACACACACACACACACACACACACACAATATATATATATATATTATGCCAGTACTGTACTGTTTTGATTATTGTAGTTTTGTAGTATTGTTTGATATCAGGGGCTGTGATACTTTCCAGTTCATTATTTCTCAACATTTTTTTGGCTCTTTGAGGTCTTTTGCAATTCACTATGCATTTTAGGATTAGTTTCTGAGAAAAAAAGCCACTGGTATTTTAATAGTGATTGCATTGAATATATATATTAATTTAGGCAGTAAGGACATTTTAACAATATTAATTTTTCAACTCATGAGCAAGGTATATCCTTCCATTTATTTATATCTTGTTTAATTTTTTTCTTCAGTGTCTTATAATTTTCAGAGTATTGGTGTTTTAACTCTTCAGTTAAATGTATTCCTAGGTATTTTATACTTCTTGATGCAATTGTGAATGGGATTATTTCTTAATTTCTTCTTCTGATTATTTGTTAGTGGTGTATAGAAAGACAACAGATTTGTGTATTGATTCTGTATCCTGCAACTTTAGTCATTTATTCTAATTTTTTTTTTGGTGGAATCTTTAGGGTTTTCTATATATAGTATCATGTCATCTGCAAATAATGAGAGCTTTACTTTTTCTTTTTCAATTTGTATTCCTTTTATTTCTTTGTCTTATTTGATTGTTGTGGATAAGGCTTCAAATACTATATTGATTAGAAGCGATAATCATAGGCCTCATAACTTGATTACCATTGTAAAGTCCTTATTTCCAAATAAAGTCATATTGTGAGGTACTGAAGGTAGGAACTTAAACATATTTTGTAGGGGGTACATAATTCCATCCACAAAACATGAAACCATTACAATTCAAAGGAACAAAAATTTAGTTTTAGTTTAAACCTAAATTTTTCAGAAAGGATGTGAAATTAAGTATGTCTGGAGTCACATGGTCTGGTCTTACTTTTATACAAGTCCCTTCTAGAATACTAAACTTGTAATAGATATCCCTTTATGATTTTTAGGAAATTTAAAGTGTAAAAATACAAATGAAAATAATTCTAAATAAGTAGTCCCTAGTTTATATATTAGTCAAAACTTCTATTACAGATTGCTTTACCTGCTTTTTTTAAACAATTTGTTTTTTAATTTAAATTTATTGGGGTGACATTGGTTAATAAGATTATATAAGTTTCAAGTGTACATTTCTATGATACATATTTTGTATATGCATTGTGTACCCACCAAATAAAGTCAAATAATCTTCTGTCACCATATATTGGGCCCAATTTGCACTATATTACACCCTCCCCATACACCTTCCCCTTGGTATCCACCATATTGTTGTCTTTCTCTTTGAGTTTTGGTTGTGTATCTCACATATGAGTAAAATCATATGGTTCTTAGCTTTTTCTGACTGACTTATTTTGCTTTGCATAATATGCTCAAGGTCTATTCATGTGGTCACATGGCAGTATTTTATCTTTTTATGGCTGACTAGTATTCCATAGTATATATGTACCTCATCTTCTTTATCCAGTCTTCTATTGAAGAACACTTGGGTTATTTGCATGTCCTGGCCACCATGAATAATGCTGCAGTGAACATAGGGGTGCATATATCTTTGCAAATAAATGGTTTCAAATGTTTCAAGTAGATACCCAGAAGAGAGATTAAGTCAAATGGTAACTGTTTTAAAGTTTTGAGGAGCCACAATACTTTTTTCCATCATAGTTGCACCAGGTTACATTCCCACTGGCAGTAAATGAGGGTTCCTTTTTCTCTACAACCCCTTCAACTCTTGTTATTATTTGTCTTGTTGAGAATAGCCATTCTAATAGGTGTGAGGTGGTATCTCATTGTAGTTTGATTTGCATTTCCCTAATAGCTAGTGCACTTAAGCATCTTTTCTTATATTTGTTAATATCTGTATGTCTTCTTAGAAGTGTCTGTTCAGGTCCTCTGACCATTTTTTAATTGGATTATTGGTTTGTTTTGTGTTGAGTTATATGAATTTTTTATATATCTTAGATATTAACTCCTTGTCAGAGCTGTTGTTTGCAAATATCATTCTTCATTTGGTCAGTTGCCATTTTGTTCGTTGTTTCTTTTGCTATACAGAAGCTTTTTAGTTTGATATGGTCCTATTCATTTATTTTTGCCTTTACTTCCCTTTCCTTTAGAGTCAAATTCACAAAATCTTCTCTAAGACCAAGGTCCATGAGTTTAGTGCCTATGTTTTCTTCAATGGAATTTATTGCTTCAGGTCTTTTATTTAGGTCTGATTCATTTTGAATTAATTTTTGTACCTGGGACAAACTGTAGTCTAGTTTCATTCTTTTACATGTGGCTTTCCAGTTTTCCTAGCACCATGTATTGAAGAGGCTTCATTTCTCCATTGTATGTTTTGGCCCCTTTGCCAAAAATTGTTTGCCCTATACATGTGGTTTTATTTCTCATCTCTCAATTCTGTTCCATTGGTCTGTGGTCTGTTTTTCTTCAACACCATGCTGTTTTGATAATTGTTGCTCTGTAGTATAATTTGAAGTCAGATTGTGTGATCCTCTGGCTTTGTTCTTTTTTCTTGGGATTACTTTGGCTATTTGGGATCTTTTGTGGTTCTATACAAATCTGATTATTTGTTGTTGATGGTGGTTTATTTCTTTAAAAGACAACATTAGGATTTTTATGGTCATTGATTGCATTAAACCTGTATATTGCTTTGGGTAATATGGACATTTTAACTATTTTGATTCTTCCAGTCCATGAACATGGAATATCTTTCCATTTCAATGTATCTTTTTCAATCTCTTTGTAGTTTTTAGTTTATAGATCCTTCACCTCCTTTGTTAAATTTATTCCTAGGTATATAATTCTTTTTGTTGGCCAAAAAATTTTTTTTCATTTTTTTCCCTGAAATTTCATTGTTAATATATGAGAATGTAGTGGATTTTTGTACATTGATTTGTATCCTGTAAGTTTACTGTACTTGTTTATTGTTTCTAATAGTGTTTTGGCTAGAGTCTCTAGGGTTCTCTGTATAAAAAATATCATGTCATCTTCTGAAAGTGACATTTTTACTTCATTCCCAATTTAGATATTTTTATTTTTATTTTTATTTTTTCCTGATTGCTCTGGCTAGGAGTTCCAGAACTGTGGTGAATAAGAGTGGTAAGAGTGGGTATCCTTGATTTTAAGGAAAAGTTTTCAGTTTTTTACCACGGAGTAAGATATTACCTGAGGGTTTGTCATCTATGGCTCTCATTAGGTTGAGGTACTTTCCTTCTATACCTGTTATTATTTTAATCATAAGTGGATATTGCTTTATGAGTGTTACTTTTGTTATATTACAGAATTTATAACAGAAAATTATACTCAATGAACTGTTTTAAAATTCACAATGGAACTACACCTAATTTGTCAATATCAGTTATTGAGCAACCATTAATAAAAATATAGTATAAAAAGAAAAAATATAGTAGATGTGAGCCATATCCTTAAGGAGCTTATAATATAATGAAGCAGTGATATTTACACTCATACACAGACATACATTGACACACAAGCTACTCACAATGAAGAAAATTTTCAATTCATAATTTTTATCTCCATTTTTGTATTTATTTTAATTTTTCTCTAATCTTGAACTGGTTGAAAATTCAGTTTGTATCTGTAATTTTAATTATAATATGGCTTTTGAAAATTTAATATTGCTTAAGACCGCCTCTACCAAAATCATTTGAAATCAACCTCATTGGACTTTGATTAATTTGACTAAGAAAGATTTTTTAAAAAGGTAAAATGCCACAATCAATTAATCAAGCAATGAACAACTAAAGTGAAACAACTATAAGGTGATGCTTCTGGCTCCCCATTTCTTTCTCTCCTCTTTTCTCTCTGTAAAATCAATAAATAAAAATTTAAAAAATAAAAGGTAAAATACCACATAGAGCATTCAATTAATGTTAGCTATTTTTATTGACTACATCTCCTGAATGCATCGCCAAAGTCATTAGTCATTTAGGCCCTTTGTCTAGAGCACTGATATTTTTGTGGACAACTGTGTAGCCCCTCTTTAGTGTCTTATGCTTTCCAAAATTTAATCTAAAATGTTTCTAAAAGTAGTCCTCTAACATTGTTATTTTAAAACAAGCAAGAACCATAATTCCAGAGAATTTTTAAACACTTAATGAAAACATATGAGTCCATAGAAAAATATCTCGATGATGCCATTTGTTCTCAGTGAGAGGAGTCTAAAAAGCATCGCTTTAGGCCAGTAGATCTTCACTGAGAGGTACTGAACATCTCTAAATCTTAATTTCCTCCTCTTTAACATATTGGTATCAATACCTATTTCCAGATTCACTTTACCTTGAGTATATATTAAGTTCTCTTATGTTGTGCTTGGTGTTGGGCAGATAAAATATAATATGCTCACTTTGTTAAAGATGGCGCTACCCACATGGAAGGCCATCACCCAGGTGATATTATTTGCCCTTATGCTTGGGATGGATGTGGGGGAAAGGCTGTAATGTAAGCAGGCCATGTAATTATAGCCTAAGGCTTAGTTTTAAGAGTAAGCTTTTCCCCACACCCTTGACTGATTGGATGATGTAGGGTGGTGCACTCTTCTGAGGAATCCCATTGTGCCTCGGATGGGTGGACTTGTATTGGAGATTTCCTTGTTTGTGTAATTGGATTGGAGGTTTTGATTTTACATTACAAAGTGGGGCAGGCCGGGAGCTTGCACTCTTGGTTCCTGAGGTATTAGAAGAGAGGAGAGCAGATTAAGGCCACATGGAGGCCAGGAGAAGCAGCCAAGATGGTAGAATGCTGAGGAAGAAGCCAGTTTGTGCAGAGTTTGTGTAGAGAGAAGGAGATGGGAAACAGAGGTGAATAAGTCTGGTGAGCTAGAACCCTTTGATTCTAGGAAACGTGGATAAGTCAGTAGCTTTGTAAGCACTGAATGAGTGGGTTTTGGAGCCCAGTGTATGTTTTTGCTTGCACGCCTGGTGCAAGCTAGAATTAAAGCTAATGACTCACCAGTTCTTGGCTTCGTTGTTTCATTACCGACTGTACGAATCTAATGCGAACCTGCATTGGCCAGGCGGCTGTGATCCTGACCTTGACTACTGGCTTTACACTTGGTATATAATACATGCTCATCCAAAGCAACTGCCAGTTTCTAGCCCCTTCTGTATCCTCCCATGACCTCCATTTCTGGATAAAATTGGACACCCTTCTAGGAAAATAAAATTCAATGAAATAGAAAAATGCTGTGCATTTATTGTATAGTCATTTAAAAAAAAATTATTTAAGACTATTCATTTCAGAGAGAGAGAAAGCACATGCGTGCAAGAGAGAGAGAGAAGGGAGGAGGAGCAGGAAGCATCATCTTCCATATGTGCCCTGACCGGGCAAGTCCAAGGTTTTGAATCATTGACCTCAGCATTCCAGGTCAATGCTCTTATCCACTGCGCCACCACAGGTCAGGCTCTTCTGTAGTCATTTAACTTTAAATCTGAATTTAAAACAATGGCATTTGAGAAAAAAAGAGTAAGAAGTGAAATAGATGGTTTCTTCCCCTTCTGTTTGTATAGGAGCAGCCTCAGGTGGCCAGGTTTTCTCTTGTTAGCATAATCCCTCTGGCAGAACCTTCTAGAAAGCTTCAGTCTGGTGAAAAGAAGGACACCAGGCTTTCCAATATCATGGTGTTGCTTGCTTAGGGAGAAGGCAGAGGTCTGCCTGTATAATCCGATTTCATCAACTCACACTAATCACTATTGATAGGAGCAGAATTTAGCCTGGATCTGCTTAGTTAATCTAGATTGACAGGAGGTAAAAGAAACAGCATGCAAGGACACAGAAACAAAGGGAAGAGAGCCAGCTATGATTTCCAGCCTTGCTCTTCCATCTGGGGTGTCTAATTTGCTCCCCTCTGGGGCTTCTGTTTCTCTTACCTTATAAACAAATGTGACTGGTTGTTAGGAGACCAGCCTTTCTACGGAGCAGTTTCATCAATAACAGGTGCACTGTGAGTCCTCAGGTCTGAGAGAGAGCAATATCTCCGGCGTGAGGCTGCAGGGAGGCTGCGCAGAAGGAACTTCCAGGTACACATAGTACCTGAGACTATATATTATTTATTGGAAATGAGCTCTGCATTCTCTTTATCCTCTGGGCAGCCCTGGAGTCAAGCGCCTCCGAAAATGGATGCCACCAGCAGCTAACCTACAAGGTTCCTAAATGCTACTTGCTTTCACTCTTTTCCTTACAAAGTAGCAATAAGCTATCGCTACCAAGCTTGGAGTCATTGAGAATGACAGTTTAGCAACTGAGAAAGGAATTCTTCTGTGATTTTGGACATTTTCACATGGATTCAACTTTCATTTTTTAAGGAAATACAGTACTCCACTTTGGATTTTATGAATATATGAAAGATAACACATGTTGCAGCTTCTGCCTTCATATACTGAGTGATTAGGGTAGTAATCTGTGATGTGTATGTTCACCTGCTTAGTACTAAGAAGAAAAATGGGTTACCTGAAGGTTATTTTCATTGTTACTTATGATATCTGTGTCTGGCAAACCAGGGAACTTTTTGCGTTTGGGTAACAAAGACGTTTGAAATATATTCCATCAGCTTTTCCATGTTGGTGCAACTGTTGTTGGCCGCTTCGGCACTGCATGTTGCCATGCTAAAAACACCTAAGGGTAAAAATGTCTCCTGGGTAAGTAGTCAATGATTTTGTTCTATCTCTTAAAAATATTTTTTTTTAAAGCAGAAACATGTAATTTGTGAACTTAAAGGCATCTAGGGACTTCTTGTTAGTAAAAACATTTGGGAGAACTTCAGAGAGTATTGCTTTAGAAAAGCAGAGAAATATTTTTGAATGCGTTAGAAATCCTTTGGCAAAAGCCTGATGGTATGTGTGCTAAAATATGAACTGTAAGCCATGGAAACGCTAGGTTTGTTTTACCGTTTTTAAGTTGCTTCATATTCTTGTCCATACACAGAATTTAAAATGCATTAGTGCAAATTCAAGGTTCTGATTGTAATGTGTTTAACTCCAGAACTGTTGGTGTTTAATAAAGATAGTACAGATTTTTAGGGAGGTATTAAGTCATATTTCAAGGGTGGGATGAGCAAAGTTTTATTATTTGGGGATATTGATATGTTCCTTGGTTATTAGAAACAAGATAGCAATAGATGTTTCTCAGTTACATATCTAATTAATCTGTCATATATAATGCTGTTTAACATTCCAGGAATAGCAATGACATGTTAATCCTAATCAAATTTGATTCTTTAATGTTGTTGCACATTAGTTTCCTACCAAGAATACAAATTTCTAGATTGAGCTCAAAATAATAAGAACAATCTATAAACTCTTAAAGAAACAAGTGGCTTTAGTTCCCTGCTATCAAGTTCACTGAGTTTAGTACATTAAAATTAATGGGCAAATTGATTCCCTCCAGCCCTCCATCTAGAGTTGTGTCTCTAACACCAGTGTTTTAGCCAGCACCCACCATATGTAACCCAACTGTAATCATCACAGGATTAATTTTTAGATTGCAATTATTGTTTTCTTAACTCAGGAAAAAAAATATTTTATATTTTTAGTCCAGAAATAATTTGAAATTCACTAATTAGGTTGTTCTTACTTTATATGGAATGTCACAATATTTACCTAAAGATGGTGATTGTGATTTTTTTCTGTTATAGAGCTTTATTTTTAAAGTATTTCATTGAAAGAGATATATCTTAGTTTAAGCACAACTCTCAGATTTAGTTTTAAAAAATGACAACATTTTTCAAGTTATTCATTTTTAAAATTAAATTTTAATCTCAATATTATTGCTATAATTGATTTTTCCTCTCCTCCTAAAATAATCAAGAGATATGATTCAAAGATTCTCGGCCTCAACAGTGAGTTTTTTCTCTCCCTGTACAGACGGCTTCAGCAGCTAATTCTGGGGCCCAAGTGGGTACCTATCACTTTCTCCCGGCACATAAACACTGACAAAAGGAGTAGGTTCAAAAGTATATCCCCTCCTTCATCTGATTAAACCTCCTAAAAGATTATTTCTTTCAAAGCAGTGCCTGCCTAATGGAGTGTTTCTGCCATGAGGGCAAAACTTTAAATAATTCTTTATAAGTTTTAATGACCACTGGGTTTGGTTTACTTCAGACTCAGTTTTTCTATTTTTTTTTTTTTGAAAAGGTAAAATTGTTGGCTAAAAATTTGGAACCAGTTATTTTAAGGGTTGAAATACTTGTATTTTCTTAGGTTAAAATTTTTCCTATATATTCCATTTTCTTACAAATGTCTCTGACCCTGAGTTTGTCAAAAGCAACATTTACAAGTTTAATTACTGTTGCATTGCAAAGAATATATTAATTTGCTTGGGGTGTGTTATATAGTGAATCAATATTATGCCTTATTTTGAACGTAGGGTGTAGAGAGACAATTTCAAATATTGACCATCACTTTGATTATAATCAGTTGTGGTTATTTTAGGCATTCAATGGCATATCTCTGAATTCTCTGGCTATGTGGAATGAAACTTATCTGCTATTCCAATTTCCATTTGAACATTTATTTAGACTTAAGTTCAAGAGGATAATAAAATGATTCATCTTGTCTCAAACCACATAGTGAATCTCACCGTGGAGAGAGATTTAATATCTCTCTATATTACTAGTTCTTCTCTTTGGCATACTTTGCCCCATATGATAAGCACAAACATATTGCTGAACATCACAAGCTCAGAGAGAAACGCCAGCTGTTTTTCTGGTGCACCTTTGGTACACATGTGGGAGTGTGCTATTTGGACCACTTGCTAAACCATGCCTGAGTGTTTCCGTGGCTGTGAAAAGAACAAGAGGGAAGTAACTACCTACTACTCTGAGATGAAGGATTCAAGTCATCTTGCAATAAGCATTCAATAAACAAGTATTTATTAAGTGCCTCTTCTATGATATTCTTGGCCCCAAGGAAACATCAGGGGGTAAGATGCTTGCAAATCTCCATACTTACAGAATGCACATTCTAAGGAAGGGAAACAGACAAAAAGCTAATGAATATTTAGGATGGTGGGTACAAAAGCAGGGATGGAGTTAGGAAATGCCAGGAATTGAGAGAGGATGTTGCAAATTGCTTGGTTAAGCTCTATGAGCAAAGACTTCATGAAAGTATCAGAATCAGCCACTAGGAAATGGAGGAATGAAACATTTCCAGCCAAGGGAATGTTCACGTGCAAGGTCCTGAGGCAGACGGTGCCTAGAGTCTGTGAGGAACAGCAAAAAAAACAGAGTGGCTGGACCATAGTGACACTACTGGAGTTTTCTTAAGTCTCTGGTGTGTGTTTGCCTATCTCTGGAAATTGTTTCATTGAGATTGAAGGCACACCTAGTCCCTCTATTCAAAATGTCCAGAGGATGGCCGTTTGTGGAGCATCATAGGTCAGCAAACACTGGCACTTGCCACGTAAGGTTACAAACAGCACTGGGGAGCAAGCAGGAAAGAATTGGTCATCATGACACATCATGCTTTACAAGTGGCCGGGAGGAGCTGAGAATGCTGCTTATTTTGAATGTTGTTGAAACAGTGTTATGATGAGCATGATGCTATTTTTGGAATAAAAAATTAGAATAAATTTTAAAATAATGTTAAAGATAATATTTAGAAAAAAAATTGGGAGTAAGGATCTAGATTTATGGAACAGAGTTCTTCAAAAAGTAAATTTTACTTTTTGGTAGGATAGAGTAAATAAAAAATTATGGAATCTACATATATTCCTTGGCTATAAAAACCTCTTAGAGAAGTGTAGTTTTGAAACCTGGTCCTGTGGGCATTTGTTTATGAAAGGTGTATGGCATTATGAAATCTGTAGATGTGACCTTATGCCAGACTGACCTACTTTGTTGAAAAGTCACTTTGCCTGGAAATACAAAAATAACAGATCCTGCTTAGGAATCTGTTACTGTGCAAACTCCCTTGCTGTTATTTTAATTCTCAAGATCTGAAGTCAGTCATATTGAGCTTTCTGGTATTTCAAATCTATGTGCCTGTCTATATTAATTATTATCAGTGTATAGTATGTTTTATTAGCTGCTTTTCTGTTTTCTTAAAATTAGGAACTATATGAAACTAATGGCATTCATTTAAGAGAATGTAAGGAAGCTATAAAGAACATAAACACATACATTTACATAACACAGAGTGCTAGAGATTAAGTAAGAACTCAGAACTCTGGAGACTGTTTTCTATTTCTTAAAAGAAATGCTCCTATTAAGTGCATTAAGTGTGTGCATATTATTATATTATATAAAAGATACTACTAGAAATTGACTAAAAAACTAGCATGAAAATTAAACACACTCCGTGTAGGATGGGAGGCTGACATGGTTATGAAGTGGAATGTTGTCCTCCAGGGAGGAATCGTCACCTTTCCTTGATCACGTGACTGTATGTTTCATCTCATTTCCATATGGATGTCTCTTTCAGATTGTCAGGATTCCTTATTCTTCTTGTTTTCCTTCCTAACCCTCTAATCATTTAGAGATGTGTCTGTCTTGCTGAATTTAAAGCTGAATGGTTTTCAGTTATGACTTTGTCAGAGATTTTACCTCCTGTTGGTTTTGCTGGTCCCTCCATTTAGATTATTGGTCTTTCAGATAATAATAGTTATTGAAAAGATCCACTTTTATATTTTCCTTTCACTAAATATATACCATTAACGCCAGGAATATTTCCCTGGTGTTATTTACTCTCCTCGTTTTACCTGTTGGGATACATTAGAAGACTAACTAAACTTATTTCAAACACCCATGCAAGTTTTCATTTTTTCAACGTCACTCACAAGTGACAGGAAATCAGAGGCATCTGGTGACACAGGAAATCAGTGTGTCTCAGATAATTGTTTACTTATGCTCACAGCTGCTAAGATTCTTCAGAAACTCAGACATGGAAACACTTTTCCCGTCTTCCAATAAATACCTTTTCTCACTAAGTCAATGGACTCTATATCTAGGCTGGGAAACCTGAGAGACTGTACCAGGTGTGCTAGTAAATATGGTTGTGTGGTGCTTTATATAGCCAGCCTAAAGCATTAACAGGTCTACTTGAGCCCTGGCCAGTTTGCTCAGTGGATAGAGCATCAGCCCAGCATGTGGACATCCTAGGTTCTATCCCTGGTTAGGGTACACAGGAGAAGCGGCCATCTGCTTCTCTTTCCCTTTCTTTCCCTCTTCTCTCTCTCTTCCCCTCTCACAGCCAGTGGTTCAGTTGATTCAAGCATTTCCAGCATTGTCCCCAGGCGCTGAGGATGGCCCAGTTGGTCCCAGCATCAGCCTCAGGCACTTAGGGTAGCTTGGTTGATTCGAGCATTGGCCCCAGATGGGAGTTGCCAGGTGGATCCCAGTTGGGGCATGTGTGGAAAGTCTCTCTATCTCCCCTCCTTTCATTAAAAAAAAAAAAAAAAAAATCTACTTGAGTGAAGCCTTCCTTATTTTTATTTTTGAAATTTTATGTATTTTTTTATTTTCTAAACGTTTTTATTTTTTGACCCACTTCACCCATGTCTCTCTCTATCCCCACCCCTGCCTCCAGCAATCACTGATTTGGTTTTAATTTAATTTTTAATTTTTAATATTAAAATGTGAACCCTTTAACAACAGTTGCAATTTTAATTTACATGGTATTCAGACATTTAAAAGGGAGCAAATTATCCTTCTTTGTCTACAAACTGTCACTGCTTTCCTATTTTCCATTTATGTTCCTGGTGACTACATGCTCATGATCCAAAACTTTGTATCATAATGACTCCGAGTTTAAATCCTGATTCTCCCATTAGCTGTGTGCCCTTAGACAAATCTTTAACCTCTGTGGTTGAGTGTATTCATCTGTAAGATGAGGATGCATGTCAGGGTTGCATGTTCAATCCCTGGTTGGGGCACATGCAAGATTCAGCCAATGAATGCTCTGGCAAGTGGAACAACAGGTTGATGTTTCTCTCTCTCTCATTCCCTTCCTCTCTCTCTCAAATTAATAAAAGTGAAAAAAAAAAAAAGAACCGAGTGCATATTGTAGTGCTAGCACTCCAAGAAATTGGTTCAATTCCCATTTGCTCCTCTTGTCCATCCCTTCCCGCCTGGTCCTATTGCTGTAGCACTAACTTGGGAATTTGTCGTTCTGTATCCACTAGACTTTGTATTGAGCACTAACTTCCCAACTTCCCCGCCTCAATACATTCCAAACACTTCCTCTCCCCAATCCATTCCAAACACTTCCCCTCCCCAATCCATTCCAAACACTTCCACTTTTCAGAAAGTTGCCTCAAACTCAAATTGTTGTTTTTTTGTTTTGTTTTTTTTTGACAGATCCAATCCTTTACAGATTCTTCACCATCCACAAAGTTAAATTAAACATTCCCGAACCCAGCCAAACTACACAGCACTTGGGAGAGGCCAGGTCAGAGGTAGGTTGGGCAGATTAGTCATAAAAAGGCAGGAATATATGTCTGGGGACAAGTGATGGCATAAGGAAGAAAAGTTAGGCAAAGATTTTACCTGGCCATGTCACTTAAAATTACCTCTGGTGCCAGTCTAGATTTCCTAGCCTGGCCTTGCAGAGTGTCCACATCCAGTTCCAGTCTGCTTCCGGCCCAGTCCCTACCACTTCATACATGAAACCTCTGTCTTTCTGAACACATGTAGTGTGTTCGTATCTCCGTGCCTCAGCTACCACTGTTTGGATACCAAGTGGACTCCTGCACCACTGAAATTTAACTACTATTTCTAAGCCCAGTTCTAAACTAAGCCTTATTGGTGAAGGTTATATGATCATTAGAATTTAAAAAGATGGTTAGAATTACTCTTAACACGTATGTGGATGTAGCCCTTGTGTAAATTCGCATATGCCATTAAGATGGACAGAACATACCACAATACATTTCAAAAATCTGTGTTTATTATGTCTTCATTAATTAACATGTTTAAATGTAATCAAACTCATTAATAATGATGCAACAACTTCCTAGAAATAATTAACAGGATATTCAAAATACTATGTGGAGGAAAGAAAGACAGGATCTTTTTCTAAGGACCATGAGATGATAAGAGTGGAAAAAGCATGATTTCAACTTTCATGCTACTAAGAAATTAAGGTGAGACGGCAACTGAAAATACAGAGGAAGCTCCCACTCCTTTCAGAAAGGAGACTCGTGAGTTGGGGGGTGCACACTTATTTGTATTCTGCTCACCATGGAAGTTCGGCGTTTCTATCTTGACACAGTTTGTTCATTCTTAGCTGTTAAATGTATGATTGTTATTAATTTTGCAAGTCAAACCAGGAGAGTGGAACAAGCTGACTTAGTTCTCTCTGGTGGCATGAAGGGATGCATCTTAAGGTGGGTGACAAGGTTCTTCTGTCTATTCTCCTGGTCAAACTAGTTCCACAGGTAAATTTCCCTGAGCCTCCCTCTATTGCATGGGGAGGGTGTGAATATCTCACATTTCCTGGGGCCCAAGAAAATAACTCAAGTTATGCATTCTGTTTAAATTAGCGTAGCCTTAAGAAACGCTGGGCATAAAATGTCCCCAACCTATCAAAGCAGTAGGGAGAAATAGCATTGTCATAAATTTCTCAAATTACCAGCATCAGTCTTCCCAGCTTGACACAAGAGAAATTAAAATGGAATCACTCACATGAGAATACAAGTATGGGACAGTCTCTGAGATATCGTCACAGCGATCCCCAGAACCTACAAAGCAGCAGTCTGGGTAGTCTGGCGTGGCTCTTGTTTCTGCAGGATCTGAGCTGCTTGCAGATCTGAACAGCAGCAGTAGCAGCAGCAGCAGCAGCGATAGAACATATTTTTACGTGTGACTGACAGGTGTGTAGTTGACTTTTCTAGATTAGCAGGCAGATTGCAGCCTTGTGCAATCTGGGCTTAACAGAGCCCGCTCTCTTGATAGAGCTCTGGTATAGGTTCAGACTGGTCAGCAGGTGTCCTTTAAACTCGGAAGCTTCATGGGGTTCTCTCTGGGGTCATAGTCTCATGGGCAAACTCAGACCGAAGGAAGTTGAGTTAAGACCTTTGTTGGCCACTGGTGTCACTTCTGGAGATAAAGGAAAAGAGTTTGTTTTTGTTTTTCCCTAAAAGGCTGTGCTGGAGTACAGACAGAAAAACAGGGATATGAGAAGTGTTTGAGAGAGAAAGGAAAAATAAAAAAGAAATACCTCTAAGAGCCAGTACTGAATTTAAGAAGCCATGACAGCTCACTTGTGTGTTTTCATTTTCTGCCACTTTTCTCAATAATCTTATTACAACACTGTGAAGATGTCAGAGAGTTGCCTGCCGAGGTGGGCTGGCCGGATGGGTGTGCGTCGAGCTCTGCCCCTGGTCTCTGTGATGGAGTCTGACTCTATAAAACACTATGAGAGTGTTTTTATATTATAAAAATGAGATTGAAATTCATTCAATCTCTAAGCAAATTATCAGCATTTTTTAAACTCAGAAGTGAGTCATGGTGGCAGAGCACAAGTGTTTGTCTCAGTACTCACTGGGCAAGTGTATTACCTCAGATGAGGAAATGAACTGTCCTTATCCAAGAGAGGGGAGTGTAACAAGTGATTAAATACACTGGTTTCAACTATTATGTTGAAAAGATTTCTTGTTACTCCACATTTTCAAGTGAAGAATAAGTCTGTGCTCATTTCATTCATTGTTTTTCCCCATGTAACCTAACCCTGTTAATATCTATATTCCGCAAAGCTGCCACCGTTGCCTGGCAACCAGGCTTACAGGGCTAGAAAGGAACCAAAGCAAGAAACCAAATGCAGCTAACAAAACCTTTATGCTGCCCCTGCTCAGAAATTTCACTCTCCCTGTGTTCTGTATGGATTTGTCTTTTCAAACCACAAGTAAATCTTTCAAAATGTTAGCTCAACGCTATTACGAGTTTTAAAATTATGGTCTATTAGGAAACATTTCAATGTAGTTGAATGAGTATGAAGGAGAAATGTATCTCTCTCTTCCTTAATTAAAATAGAGTAGTTTTTTTGTTATAGACCACCTTGGACTTTTCTCTCTTGTTTTTATATTTTCTCTGCAGAAAGATGTATGCATTATTCTTGGTATAAAATAGCATGGAAATTGAAGTGTTAACATTGGGAAATAGAGGTTTAGGAATAATTACTAGCAAACAAGTGTTTTTGTATCTTATGCATAGAAGTAAAAAAGAAGACTGAATTAAAATGAATTTTTTAATGTAGATTCCTCCACCTTATCTTGTCTACTTTATTTTCTTATATTCTTCCTCATGGAAACTTTATCACCTCTAAAATTAAGAAAAAGGAACACAGTTGGATTAACGCAAATCAGTATCTTCGACTTCATGGACAATGTATGCAGTGTTATTGGAACATAGTTTGGAATTTAAAGCTTACACTGTCTGTAATGTTATTATCTCTCTTGTTTCATAATCGAGATTTTATTAGGCAAGTTCAATATTCTGAGGAAAAGTAAACTAAAGGATTCTGAATGAAATCCTTTTTGGAAGAAGGTTGATGAGTGATAAGATAAAACAAATAACTGGGACTATTAAAGTGAGGATAGAGATAAGTCTGACAAGAAAGAGAATGTAAGACTGACAAAATTAACTTAGCAATATCTGCAGTAAGCAGAATGAACCTTCAAAATCTGTAGTGAACATATCTTTTGGTTCCTGCATGATAGAGAAAACTAGTCTTTCATTATTATTTTGTTGTCAGACAGCCGTCTATATATATTTGACCTTCTTTCTTTTATCCTTATTCCATAGTTGGTATAAATTATGGTTTTTAGAGCAAACTGGAAGTTTAGATTTTATGTAAAATCTCCTCTAATTTGCTAGTGTTGACTTCAATAAAAACTAACAATGTCAGCATGTTAAAGGTTAAACAGAACGTGGCTGGAAGCCAGACTATGGACATGATTGTCATTTGTGACTCCTGATGAAGGGGGAGAAGAGAAGAAGGTTGATGGAGGAACTCTAAGGAATTCTCACATGTGAAGCGGCTGGAGCTGTCAGGGAGGCACAGGAAACAGAATCCTGCTTGACTTCGTAGTGACTGACGGTGGGGCGGATGGAGAAGATTTTGGGAGGGAGATGAGCGGTATCCATTGGGTAAAAGTAATCTCAGCAAAAGGGTATTTGTGATCTGAGAAGAGAAATTGCAGGGGTTTGGTGACAGTCACAAATGCAGTGAATTTGGGAGTGTGTAAGTGATGAAAATGGAAACAAGCAAAATACAGCCTCCATTTTCCAGGAGGAAGGAGGCCATGGTTACTTGAGGGGAAGTAAATTGAAGAAAAGTAGAGAACAAATTTATGGAGAAGTAGAAGAAGGTGGGACCAAATACAGAGGTCTAGAGTTAACTTTTGAAAGAATTAAGAATTTAAATGGAGTCAGAACCCTTAAATGAATATATAACATTTTAGCTTGTGGTTAATGACATGAGTTTTGAGTAAATTCCTTGTTATTGATATGTTTTGTTTGAAGTAGAGGTGAGGTCCTTGGAAAATGAGGAGGGCAGGATGAGACAGAGGAAGAATGTTAAAGAAAGGTCTGTAATAAAATAATTGTAAGTTTTATGGAGTGTCATGGTGAAATTGGTAAAGTGATCGATCCATATTGAAATTCTTCAGTAATTTGCAGTAACCGGAGAGAAAAATGATTGAAATTAATCTTTAATCAATAGAAACTGAAGATAGTTAAGGAGTTCTGTACTGCTGAAATGTTGGACATGGTCAGGAGGAGAAGCAAAAGAGGTTATTAGACTGAAGATATTTCAGAGCTGTTAAAGACTCAAGGTCATAGGGAAGGCTAAGTGTACATTTATTGTAAAAGAAGGAGAAAGCAAGGGAAAAATAAAAAAGATTATAAAAATAAAGTATCACAATTTGACATCCCTTAGTAAAAACAATTTGGGGTAAAGGCAAGAAGAGATAAGAGTTATGTGTGTGGTTCCTGGTGAGAAACTAAGAGTCATTCTACTATAGGAGGGCCAGAGACCAGAGACCTAAGGGTAGGGACAAAATTTTGCATGTGGCATCCTGGATGACAACAGAGAATATAGATAGCAGAGAGAAACACCAGGTCAGGTGAAAGTGTTTGAAAAGCACAAGGGAATGATTCAAAAGTTGGTATAAGGGCACACTACCTTTATTTTATGTCCCTTGTAATTTACAGTGATAAACTAATTATTTGTTCTTGATACCCCTCTTCTGTATGAAATTGAAGACAAAGACTGTATTTTTTAAAACTTTATTTAAAAAATTAACTTTAACAGGGTGACATTGATCAATATGAAAATATAAGTTTCCAACCCTGGCCAGTTGGCTCAATGGTAGAACATTGGCCTGGTGTGTGGAAGTTCCAGGTTTGATTCCCGGCCAGGACACACAGGAGAAGTGCCCATCTGCTTCTCCCCCCTCCCCCCTTTACTTTCTCTCTATCTCTCTCTTCCCCTCCTGCAGTCAAGGCTGTATTGAAGCAAAATTGGCCCGGGCACTGAGGATGGATCCATGGCCTCTGCCTCAGGCACTAGAATGACTCCAGCCAAAATGGAGCAACGCCCCACATGGGCCGAGCATCGTCCCCTAGTGGGTTTGCCAGGTGGATCCTGGTCGGGCACATGCAGGAGTCTGTCTCTTTGCATCCCTGCTTCTCACTTCAGAAATACAAAAGAGAAAAAGAGTACATCAGTTTCAGGTGAACATTTCTATAGCATTTGAACTGTTGATTATGTTGTATACCCATCACCCAAAGTCAAATAATTTTCCGTCACCTTGTATTTGTTCTTCTTTACACCCTTCCTCCCACTGCCTCCCCATTCACTCAAGTCCCCTTTCCCCTCCCCCAGTTACCTTGACCCTGGTAACCACTTCACTATCTCTCTTTTTTTTTTTTTTAGCAAGAGAGACAGAAACAGAGAGAGACAGAGAAAGGGGCAGACAGGTAGGCAGGGAGAGAGATGAGAAGCATGAATTCTTCATTGCGGCACCTTAGTTGTTCCTTGATTGCTTTCTCATATGTGCCTTGACCAAAGGTTCCAACAGAGCAAGTGACCCCTTGCCAGCAACTTTAGGCTCAAGCCAGTGACCTTGGGCTTCAAGCCAGTGTGACCTTTTGGCTCAAGCCAGCAACCATGGGGTCATGGCCATGATCCCATGCTCAATCCAGAGACCTTGTGCTCAAGCTGTCAACCCCACTCTCAAGCCAGATGAGACCACACTCAAGCCTGTGACCTTGGAATTTCAAACCTGGGTCCTCTGCGTCCCAGTCCAATGCTTTATCCACTGCTCCACCACCTGGTCAGGCACCACTTCACTTTTATCTATGTCCATAAGTCTCAGTTTTATATCCTACCTATGTATGAAATCATACCGTTCTTAGCTTCTTCTGATTATTTACCACTCAATACCCAGTTCCCAACATACTGATGGCTCATAAATATTTGTTATTACTTAAATAAAAAGACAGAAACAGAGGTGGGAAGGGGGAGCATACAATTTGATGTCATGGATTTCAAAGGAAGATGGCAGTCACTGAGCAAAATGAATGAAAAATGTTTTAGAAGTAACTGTAAGGACCTTATCTCTTGATAAAAATTTAAAAGATAAAAATTTCCAGTTCAATTACAGTAAAAACATATAATCAATTAAAATATGTGTTATCCTGCAGGAGACAAAGAAGATAGTGGTTTGATTTTTCAGGCAGAAGCATGTGTGTATTTCACTGCTTTAGTCATTTATACCAAAAATGTGGTTAAGTCTAAATATTTTATATAGAGACATAAAGATTTTATAGCTTTATGTTTCTTGAAAGATCATTATAAAATAGAAAATGTGTTTAAAATTGTAACTCTCTAAAAGCAGTACAGAGATTTCTAGGGTCATTTTTCAGTCTTCCACAAGGTCACTTTCAACAGTTCATGAAAACTGGCTGTTGAGGTCATAATGAAGAATAAGTTGGATATGCATCAGCCTGCCAAAGCAACCCTAAGGGTGCCAAGTGTGGGAGCCAGCGAAGTTACAGAAGGTATAAGGTATGCCTGACACCTTTGGCTTTTGGCAAAATGAGTCAAGGGTATGACTTGACAACATTTTTGGGTGAACAAGTTGTTCCTTTTGTTTAAAATGTCATCAAGAAATGATGTGTATTTGCTGATGTCAGCCAAAAATAAAGTACTTTTAAAAATGTAATTTTAAAACAGAGTAATATTTGAATATGAACTTACTCTGATTCTCGTTTTTGTTTAGAAGTATTGCAGAATTACCTTTTTTAAAATGTATACTTATACTATAAGTGGTTTTATTGTATTTTCCTCCTCTTTGTTGCCACTTTTTTTAAATTAAAAGAAACAATTTCATTATTGAAATAAAAGTAAAGCTGTTGTCAGATATCCTCCCCAAATTTTAAAATATCGGATGGTGTTTTCTGAACTAAATCTGTTATCTTATGTTTTATATGTGTAAAAGGGAGATGTGAAAATGACTCCTGGACTTTCTAAAAAAGATTTTCAGAAACAAAAAGGAAGACAAAGCCGAACATCTCTAGCAGTTAAATAAATACCAGGATGCCAAGAATTTTTATTCTTGACACTGAAGATAGAACTTGATTAGGAGATGGGCGTTTCCATAGAATTGGATAATAAGACCTTCAGGGTCATACAGCCATATTGTGCTGTCATTATCCATCCTGCCCATCCTAGGACCTTGAACATAGAAGACTTAAGAAGACATTGATTTTATTTGATCCATGAATTTCTGTTTGTTTCAGACTGGATGTTCTGTTACAGACTCAACTGAAAATGAGGCAGGTGTGTTTCTTTATTTTATTTTTATTAATTTTTAAGTGAGAGGAGGCAAGATAAAGAGACAGACTCCAGGATGTGCCCCAACCAGGATCCATCCAACAACCCCTGTCTAGGCCTGATGCTCAGACCAACTGAGCTATCCTCAGCACCCAGAGCTGATGCTCAAACCAGTCAAGCCACTAACTGCGGAAAGGAAAGAGGAAAAGAATGGAGAGAGGGAGGAGAGGAGAAGTAGATGGTCACTTCTCTTGTGTGCTCTGACCAGGATCGAATCTTGGAGGTCTCCATGCTGGGCCAATGCTCTATCCATTGAGCTAACCCACCGGGGCTGACAGGCATGTTTTTAAACATGCATAGAATAAATGGATTATTCATTAGGCAATTAAAATGGTGACTGAAAACTAATCTAAAATTTAACATTAGATTTTCAGATAAGAAATAAGTATAAGATAAAGATATCTCTGAGGCCAGTTGTTATATGAAGAAATATTAAAAGAATACCTATTTTATCCATCACTGATAACTCTGAAGTACCTGCCATGTGTACAAGAGAATCAGTGTCAAAGTCTTGGCTATCAAGCTGCTTACAGTGCGACTAGTTCTAAAACTACTGTATCTCCCCATGGATAAGACGCACCCATTTCGAAAAGTTTGGGGTCTAAAACTGGATGTGTCTTATACAGTGGTTGTAGATTTTTTTACTTGCATTTCCTACCTTTTTGTGCTTGCTGTCTTTGCACTCATTGTTTCACACTTATTACTGATATATTACAGTAGGTTACATTTTGCCACATTCTGCCCAGAAATGACTCAGAAAAGATTTTCATACAATGCTGAATTCAAGTTAAAAGTGATCCAGCTTTCAAAAGTGAATGGAAATCATGCTGCTGAACGTAGGTTTAGTCCTCCTCCAACTGAGAACTTAATCCGAGATTGGCTACAGGAAGAGGAAATCCTACTGAAAATGCCATGGCAGAAGAAGGCCATGAGAGACAAGTCAGCAAAATGGCCTGATATAGAGAGGGAATTGAAGATATGGATTGAAGAGCAAAGGGCAATTGGAATTCCTGTGTTCACAAAGATGGTTCAGCATGAAGCAAGAAGAATTGCTGATGAAAAAGAAGTTACTGGAGATCAAGTTGGCAGTGGAGTAGGCAGACGCACAGACTCCCAGCTCACACCACCAAACTGGATTACAAATTAATTTAGGAACAATCATCATGAAAAACCAACTTTGGACTAAAGAACAGGTCTCAAAAACCAAGGAGCAAAGAAAAATCCACACCAATCTGGTAGGGAGTGCGGGGACATGGTGGGGGCTTTCCTGCTTCCAGGAGCAAGGGGAGGCTGAGGCAGAGAGTCCAGAAGGGCTCTCATTACAAGGAAAAGACCCTGAGAGACAGGGGCCTTCAGTCTCAGAACCAGAGACTCAGCCTAGAAATTCAGGAACTGAAGGAGACAGATGGAAAGCATTGAGAGGGGAAAAGAGCAAAGTTCTGTGTTTGGGAAGCAGTGGGGGTGCCCTAAAGGGACAGAGCAGAAAATATAGCTCACAGCTACTTGCCTGGGGCCCCCAGGGCAAGGAGGGCTGATAGGACAGGCTTGTCTTCCACAAGGAAAGTGGGGAGAGCAAGACAGATGGTGATGAGCAGAGGAATGCCTGGGTTGACCTGAGACGATGACACATTCAGTGTGGAGGCGGCCATAGCTGGGGGAGGGGTTGATTCCTCCACACAGCACAAGCCTAAAGTGGTTCCAGGTGATCCACCTCCAAAAAGCTCTCCAGCTCCAATTAGTGCGAAAGCCACAGATAAAAGCAGAAAATGGAGCAGACAGGCAGTAACTCAGGTCTATCAGGGGATGTGAGATACACCTCCCCCTACTGAAACTGAGAGTATGCCCCACCCTCGGAGAGCAGCTGGCAGAACCCACTTTCAGATTCTCAGAGGTCATACCCACAGCATTCCTGGATACAGTTTCAAAGAAGCCCCCTACTGAGACAGTAAACAAGCCCACTTCTGAGTTAAGTAAACTGAAAACAGACAAATCAAGACTTTAAAGTGGCTTTACTACTAAGGAGACCACAACTGGAACAAGCCTGCAAGCCACACACAGAAACAATGGGAAGACAGAGAAACTTAAGTCATATGAATCAACAAAAAAATCCCCAGGAAAGGATCTGGATGAAACTGAAGTAATCAAATTACCAGGTGCAGAGTATAAAATAATGATTGTTAGGATGCTTAAGGATCTCAAAGCTACAATGAGTGGACTTAATGAACACCTAAATAAAGAAATTGTAAGCATCAAAAAGGACACGGAAATCCTAAAGAAGAACCAAACAGAAATGACAAACACAATATCAGAAATGAAGACTATACTAGAAGGAATTAAAAGCAGGCTGGAAGAAGCAGAGGATCGAATCAGAGACTTGGAGGAAAAGATAAGTGAAAGCACAGAAGCAGAACAGCAAAAAGAAAAGAGAATCAAAAAGCCTGAGGAAACTCTAAGAGAGCTCTGTGACAACATGAAGAGAAACAATATCCGCATCATAGGGGTCCTGAAGGAGAAGAGAAAGAACAGGAATAGAGAACCTGATTGAAGAAATTAAAGCTGAAAATTTTTCTAAATTGATGCAGGAAAGACGCACACAGGTTCAAAAAGCAGAAAGAACCCCATTAAAAAACCCAAAGAAACCCACACAAAGGCACATCATAATCAAAATACTAAAGCTAAGAGATAAAGAAAGAATACTAAAAGCTGCAAGAGAAAGTCAATCACCTACAAAGGGAACCCCATAAGGATGACATCCGACTTTGCAACAGAAACACTTAAGGCCAGAAGGGAATGGGAAGAAATATTCAAAGTAATGCAGAACAAGAACCTACAACCAAGACTTCTTTATCCAGCAAGACTATCATTTAAAATTGAAGGAGAAATAAAAAGCTTCCCAGACAAAAAAAAAACTCAAAAAATTAATCACAACCAAACCAATGCTGCAAGAAATATTAAGGGGCCAGCTGTAGACTGAACAAAGCAGGGAAATAAACCTAGTAAAAGAGGACTGTAGACTTAAAGAAAAAAATGACAATAAACAATTACATATCAATAATAACCTTAAGTGTAAATGGATTAAATGCTCCAATCAAAAGATATAGTGTAGCTGAATGTATAAGAAAACAGGAGCCATACATAAGCTGTCTACAAGAGACCCACCTCAAAACAAAAGATACACATAGTAAAAGGATGGAAAAAATATTTCATGCAAATGGAAATGAAAAAAAGGCTGGAGTAGCAATACTTATATCTGACAAAATAGACTCTAAAACAAAGGCTATATATAGTAAGGGATAAAGAAGGTCACTACATAATGATAAAGGGAGCAATCCAACAGGAGAAATAACCATTATAAATATCTATGCAACTAATATAGGAGCACCTAAGTATATAAAGCAGACTTTGATGGACATAAAGAGTGAGATCAACAGCAATATTTTAATAGTAGGGGATTTCAATACGCCACTAACATCACTGAATAGATCCTCAAGAAAGAAAATTAACAAAGAAACAGCAGAATTAAGGGACACACTATATAAACAGGATTTAATAGATATCTTCAGAACCTTCACCCTAAAGCAGCAGAATATACATTCTTCTCAAGTGTGCATGGTACATTCTCTAGAATAGACCACATATTAGGGCATAAAACAAGTCTCAACAAATTTAAGAAGATTGAAGTCATATCAAGCATCTTTTTTGACCACATTGGCGTGAAACTAGAAATCAACTACAATAGAAAAACTGAAAAAGACTCAAACACTTGAAAACTAAACAGTATGTTATTAAATAACAAACAGTTCAACAATGAGATCAAGGAAGAAATTAAGAAATTAAAAATTGCCTTGAAACAAATGAAAATGAGCATACAACAACTCGAAATCTGTGGAACACAACAAAAGCAGTCCTGAGATGGAAGTTTATAGCATTACAGGCATACCTTAAGAAGCTAGAAAAAGCTGAAATAAACAACTTAACCCTGCTACTAAAACAACTAGAAAAAGAAGAGCAAGTAAAGCTCGGAGGAAGTAGAATGAAGGAAATAATAAAGATCAGAGCAGAAATAAATGACATAGAGACTAAAAAAAAAAAAAATACATAGGATCAATGAAACCAAAAGCTGGTTCTTTGAAAAGGTAAACAAGGTCAATGAACCCTTAGCCAGACTCACCAATAAAAAAAAGAGAGAGGACTCAAATAAGTAAAATTAGAAATGAGAGTGGAGAAGTAACAATGAACACAGCAGAAATACAAAGGATTGTAAGAAAATACTAGGAAGAACTGTATGCCAAAAGATGGACAAATTCCTTGAAACATATAATCTTTTAAAAATCAATATAGATCAATCAGAAAACCTAAATAGACCGATTACAACAAATGAAATGGAAACAGTTATCAAAAAACTCCCCAACAAACAAAAGCCCAGTGCCAGATGGCTTCACAGCCGAATTCTACCAAATACTCAAAGAACTAACTCATTTTCTTCTCAAGCTATTTCAAAAAAGTCAAGAGGAGGGAAAACTTCCTAGCTCCTTTTATGAGGTGAGCATAATTCTGATTCCAAAACCAGGCAAAGACAATAAAAAGAAAGAAAACTATAGGCCAATATCCCTGATGAATTTAGATGCTAAAATTCTCTACTAAATATTAGCAAACCAGATCCAGCAGTACATGAAAAAAATTATACATCATTATTAAGTAGGATTTGTTTTGGGGAGCCAAGGCTGGTAAAATATTCACAAATCAATCAATGTGATTCCTCACATAAACAAAAGGAAGGAGAAAAAACATGATAATATTAATAGATGCAGAAAAAGCATTTGATAAAGTTCAGCACCCATTTAGGATCAAATCTCCTTGGCAAAGTGGGAATTCAGGGAACATACCTCAACATGATACAGGTCATCAATGATAGACCCACAGCTAACATCATACTCAATGGGCAAAAATTAAAAGCAATCCTCTTAAGAGCAGGAATAAGGCAGGGGTACCCCTTTTCACCATTCTTATTCAACATAGTTCTGGAAGTTCTAGCCACAGCAATCACACAAGAAAGAAGAGATAAAAGGCATCCAAACTGGAAAAGAAGAAGAGTAAAACTATTATTATTTGCTTATGATATGATGCTGTACATAGATTGCAGTGAAAAAACTACTGGACCTGATAAATGAATTCTGCAAGTTGGCAGGATATAAAATTTATACTCAGAAATCAGAGGCATTTTTATACACCAACAATGATCTGTCTGAAAGAGAAATTAGAAAACAATGCCCTTTACTATTGCAACATAAAAAATAAAGTACCTAGGAGTAAATTTAACCAAGGAGGTTAAAGACTTGTACTCGGAAAATTATAAAACATTGATAAAGGAAATCAAGAAAGATACAAACAAGTGAAAGCATATACCATGCTCATGGCTAGGAAGAATAAACATCATTAAAATGTCTATATTACCCAAAGCAATTTATAAATTCAATGCAATTCCTACTAAAATACTAATGACATACTTCAAAGATATAGAATAAATATTCCAAAAATGTATATGGAATCAAAAAAGAACACGAATGGCCTCAGCAATTTTAAAAAGAAAAAATAAAGTGGGTGGTATCACACTTTCTGATGTCAAGTTATACTACAAGGCCATTGTACTCAAAACAGCTTGGTACTGGCATAAGAACAGGCATATAGATCAATGGAACAGAACAGGGAACCCGGAAATAAACCCACACCTTTATGGACAATTGACATTTGACAAAGGAGGTAAAAGCATACAATGGAGTAAAGACAGTCTCTTTAACAAATGGTGTTGGGAAAATTGGACAGGTATATGCAAAAGAATGAAACTAGACCACCAACTTAACACCATTCACAAAAATAAACTCAAAATGGATAAAAAGACTTAAATGTAATTCGTGAAACATAAGCACCCTAGAGGAAAACATAGTCAATTAGTTCTTTGACATCACTCGCAGCAATATATTTGCTGATTTATCTCCACAGGCAAGAGAAATAAAGGACAGGATAAACAAATGGGACTATATTAAAGGCAATATGAAAAAATAAAAATGCAAACCACACAATGGGAGAATATATTTGAAAATACATCTGATAAGGGGTTAATAACATAAATTTATAAAGAACTTGTAAAATTCAACACCAGGAAGGTAAACAATCCAATCAAAAAATGGGCAAAAGAAATGAATAGGCACTTCTCCAAAGAGGACATACAGATGGCCAATAGGCAGATGAAAAGATGTTTAATATCACTAATCACCAGAGAAATACAAATTAAAACCACAAGGGGATATCACCTCACACCATTCAGAATGGCGCTTATTAACAAAAGAACACATAATAAGTGGTGATGAGGATGTGGAGAAAAGAGAACCCTCCTGCATTGCTGGTGGGAATGCAGACTTGTGCAGCCACTGTGGAAAACAGTATAAAGATTCTTCAAAAATTAAAAAAATCGAACTGCCTTTTGACCCAGGCATTTCACTGTTAAAAATATATCCCAAGAACACCACATCAATGATTCAAAAGGAGAAATGCACCCCCATGTTTATGACAGCATTGTTTACAATAGCCAAGATATGGAAACAGCCCAAGTGTATGTCAGTGGACGAATGGATTAGAAAGCTGTGGTACATATACACAATGGAATACTATGGAGCTATGAAAAAGAAGGAAATGTTACTTTTTGCGACAACATGGATGGACCTGTAAACTATTATGTTAAGTAAAATAAGACAGGCAGAGAAAGAAAAATATCATATGACCTCACTCATTTGAGGAATTTAACAACAATATGAACTGAAAAACGGAATAGAGACAGAAGCAGGATCAAAGGATCCAGAGGGAAAGCAGACAGAGGGAAAGGATGGGATGAGAGCAAAAAAGCAAATCCTGGAGGGAAAGGTGGAGGGCGTTACAGGAATGGGGACAGGGGAAATGTAATGGGGAACACAGAGGAGGGGAGAATGTATTTGGGGGGACACTAGAATCTATGTAAACACAATAAATTAAAAAATGAAAAAAAGAAAAAAGTTACTGATTTCAAAAGAGGACACAATTGGTGCTTCAGGTTCATGAAACGGAATGGACTAAGGATGTGAGTTTTGACAGTGATAAGGAGCTGTATGAATTTTATGATGAATAAAACTTGGGTTCAATACCTTTATGTAATACATTTTTTTTCAAATTTTGGGCCCCAAAATTAAGGTGTGTCTTATACATGGGGAAATACAAGTGTTTGCAGCTACTTGATTATGGTTTCAAAGATTTGTTTTATTTTCAAAGACTTGATGTTGATCTTTAAGTTATACAACTTTCTTTTTATGTTGTTTTTTCAGAAATGTGTTTTAAAGATGTTTTTGAAATTCTAGAATTTACTGATTAAGGTTAGATTTTGTACTTTTTAAACATTTTATATCCTCTCTTAAAGTAAATATACTTTGATGATAATAAAAGCATGCAATAGGAAAAAATATTTTTAACCATTAAGATAGATATATCAAATACATAAGTTACCTATCCAAAAATTATTTTTTAGAAGACTTTGCCTCTCAACATTTTTTGTCCCTTCACAATGTATTATTTTCTTACTTGTTTTGTTAATTCTGGCCACAATTCATGCATGGTGTAAGGGGGGTGAATATCTAAATAAAAGAAAAAGATATGAAATAAAAAATTAATTATATACCTCCACCCTTTACTCTTTCTCTCAATTTTACTCACCAGGGAAAACCACTGTTAAGAGAGTGCATAAATTTAAATTTATATGGTGGTTACCAGTATGCATTTAAATATTTCTCTTCCCCTATTTAGTAATTTATTAACTTTAGACCTTCTGAAAGAGGAATTTGAAACATACTACCTTTCACTTTTTATGATTATATTGTTTTGAAGTGGAATTAAGTCTTTTACTTTATTTTATAGTATGATTAGAAACTAATAAACAGCATTTACAGTCTCATGATTAGGAAAATATTTACATATTGGCCCTGGCTGGTTGGCTCAGTGGTAGAGCATTAACCTGGTATGTGAAAGTCCGAGTTTGATTCCTGGTTAGGTCAAGGCATTTAGGAGAAGTGACCATCTGCTTCTCCTCCCCTCCCCTTTTTGTTCTCTCTCTCTCTTCCCCTCCCACAACATAGGTCATTGGTTGGAGTGCATCGAACCAGGCACTGAAGCTGGCTCCGTGGAGTCTCTAGTCTCAGGCACTTAAAAAAGTAGCTCAATTGCAAGCATGGCCCCAGATGGGCAGAGCATCAGCCCCACATGGGCAGAGCATTGGCCCCAGATGGGGGTTGCAGGATGGATTCTGGTTGGGGCGCATGAAGGAATCGCCTTCTCCCTTAAATCTATATAAATAAAAATGTAAATCTTTGTTCAAAATCTTAAATCTCTGAAAGTTCTTCACCAATTGCTTTGAAATCTTGACACAATGTTGCATTCAAATACGCGCATTTTACATACCTAGTGAAATTTTGACACAACGTTGCATTTGAATACACACATGTTTTTATATATTATATAGATGTCACACCTGTGACAGGTAAAAAACTTGCTTTTTTTGAAAAACAGCGCCTTCCATTGGACGTAAAAGCAACACATGCTATACTAAATAGTTTATGATTCCATTTCAATCTTATGGGAGAAATATAAATCGCACATGGCTGAAGTAATTTTTTGTCAAATGCGCAGGGAAAATTCAAATATGAACATGGGTTTTACAGCAGAAATCTACAACAAAGCATTGATAATGATTGAAGATTTGTGCTTAGAAATTGTGAACAAAGTTCTCAATCAATTGGTAATGCCATCACTGAATTGTTCTGCTGCTGTTTCGTTCGATGTAGAATTGCATCGTGAACAAAATTACAACATGGGTGATCTTTTGTCATATGTGCAAATATTCCTAAACTAATGCTTGAGCAAAAAGGCATTTACGATCAAATAATGCAAACTGTCAATAACGGGGTTGGAGAAATCTTCTTAGATGCTCCAGGAGGAACTGGTAAAACGTTCCTAATTAGATTGATTCTGGCAGCAATTAAATTCCAAAATGACATAGCCTTAGCTCTTGCGTTGTACAGAATAGCTGCGACATTGCTACCAGGTGGAAGAACTGGTCATTCTGCTTTGAAATTGCCATTGAACGTGCAATTCATTGAGACTCCCACAGGCAACATTTCCAAAGCATCCGGCATGGGGAAAGTATTGCAGAAATGCAAACTTATTGTTTTGGATTAATGCACAATGGCGCACAAAAAAATCACTCGAGGCTCCTGATCAATCATTGCAAGATTTGCATGAAAACATCAAACCATTTGGGAACACATTAATATTGCTTGCAGGAGATTTCAGGCAAACATTACCTATAATTCCTCGATCGACACCAGCGGGTGAAATAAATGCTTGCCTGAAACACTCTACTTTGTGGCGATGCTTAAAGACGTTAAAATTAACTACAAATATGCATGTCCAGGTGTAAAACTATCAATCAGCTGAGATTCTCATATCAATTGCTGGAAATTGGGAACGGAAAGGTGCTGGTTATCTGACCTCAGGACAAATTTCATTGTCTCATAACTTTTGCAATTTAGTGATGTCAAAAGAAGAATTGGTTGGAAAAGTATTTCCCAATATTTAAACCAATTATAAGAATCACGATTGACTGAGTGAACAAGCTATTCTTGCGGCCAAGAACAAAGATTTCTACGAAATTAACAATATTATTCAGTCTAACATTCAAAGTAAGGCAGTCACATACAAGTTCATTGACACTGTTGTGGAAGCAGATGAAGCAGTTAATTATCCAACAGAATTTCTGAATTCACTTGATCTGCCAGGGATGCCACCACACGTACAACAATTGAAAATCAGCATGCCAATTATCAGGTTGTGAAATATCAACCAGCCAAAGCTTTGCAATGGCACGTGGCTTGCAGTAAAAAAATTAATGAGCAACATCATAGAAGCAATAATCTTGACAGGACCTTTCTAAGGTGAAGATGTCCTCATTCCTCGCATTCCTATGATTGCAACGGCTATGTCATTTCAATTTAAGAGATTACAATTCCCAATTCGATTGGCGTTTGCAATCACCATCAACAATGCTCAGGGCCAATCTTTAGAATTGTGCGGTTTAGATCGAGACACGGATCGTTTCTCACATGGACAATTATATGTTGCGTGTTCTAGAGTCAGCAAACCAGACAATCTCTATCTGCACAGACAATGGAACAACAAAAAATATTGTATACCCACAAGCATTGTGAAATTAAGCATATTAGAAACGTGCGCTTTCTCTACTTTTCCATTTAACCAGACTGAGCCACAGCAACGCATGGTCGGGTGCATCCAGTGTGTACACACACACATACATACATTTATTTATTTATTTATAGATTGGATCCATGAAGAAGCATAGTACTCCAATGTCATTATAAGTTGCCACTCAGACGTGACTCTTTCAACCCTCCCAACCAGAGTCATTCTCTTTATTTTCTTTAAAGTTTCTTTAGCTTCTCAGTTCTGTTTTACTGATAATGGGGTTGATATCCCATGAAGTTCTTGTTCCTGGCTTATTTTTAGTTTTGCTGGAAAACCTTTAGTAATTAGGAAAAAAATGTTTCTATCTATAATGCACTTTTAGAAATGTCTTCCTTTTGATCTTATACTTAATTATTTATCTTGATATGGAATTATACTTTCAAAATGTACTTTTTCCTCAGAACTTATTTTATTGTTTTTCTTCAATCATGTAGAAACCCAGTGTCAACCTGATTCTTTTATTTGTAGATAATATGTTTGTTGCTTTGTTTTCTCCTTTCTATGAGCTTCTCATATTTTCTCTTTATCCATGAATTTCAAATTTTCTTCAGATCAGGGCTAGGTGTGGGTGTTTTTCTCAATCATCCTGTTTAGCATTGGGTGGAACTTTTAATCTAAGTGCATCTGTGTTTCTCACATTTTCTTCTTTCTTTTTAAATATAATGTTGAACTATTAGGAGCTATTCATATTTATTCACTTCTTTTATATTTTTTATAATTTTTCCCCTTGGTTTTACATACTTCCACTTTGGTCTTCAAATACATCTCTTTTATTAATTATCCTGGCCATTGACTCTTTTGATGCTGGCAAGTATATGTTAATTTCCAAGAAATTTCTCATTACCTCATTGATACTTTTTCATAGCTTCTTGTTTTTGTTTTATAAATGCAGCAATCTCGACTCTCTGAATGTACAAATTTGGATATTTTTGTTTGTTTAATTTATTTATGTTTCTTTATTTCTATATCATCAGGGGTCATTTTTCAAATTTATTTATTTTGGATTTTCTCTTTTAGACTGTCCTTTTTATTTTTCAAATGTCTGGTTGTCCTTATTTGTTCATATTTGTGAATGATTGCCTATGTTGGTTCATACTGGCCTGGTCATGGGATCCCTTTGTAATTTCTTGGATTTGTCTCCCAGTAGGCCCCTCATGTCTGGTGGGAGGGTGAACTGTGGTTCTGTGAAGGTGAACAGTGCCATGTGGTAGTCAGACTCCCCTAGAGGGTGTGGAATCAGGTGACCGCCAGATAGGGAACCACAGTCCCCTGAGTTAGAGCTAAGAAGACTTGTACTCTTTTTTTTTAAATTCATTTTAGAGAGAAAAGAGAGGTGGGGAGGGGGAGCAGGGAGCATCAACTCCCATATGTGCCTTGACCAGGCAAGCCCAGGGTTTTGAACCTGCAACCTCAGAATTCCAGGTCAACACTTTACCCACTGCGCCACCACAGGTCAGGCTGGAAGGCTTGTATTCTTTGGGGTGAGCACTTTAGTTCATTGCTGAGGAAACCTACCTTTTCCTTCTCCAGAATAGTCCCCTCCTGTGCTTTTGTGAGTATCAGCATTTACCTTAAACTGCTTCACAACTCATTCAGTCTCAGTACCTTTTAAAATGCATTTATATAGACCCTGACCAGTTGCCTCAGTGGTAAATCATTGGCCCAGCATGTGGATGTCCCAGGTTCGATTCCTGGTCAGGGGCACACGGAAGAAATGACCATCTGCTTCTCCCCCCCTCCATTTCTTTCTCTCTCTTCCCCTCCTGTAGCCATGACTTGATTGATTCAAGCATGTTGACCTGGGCTGTGAGTATGGCTCCATGGAGTCTTGCCATAGGCACTGAAAATAGCTTGGTTATAAACATTGCCCCAGATGAGCAGAGCATTGACCCCAGACAGGGGTTGCCAGGTGGATCCCGGTTGGGACACGTACTGGAGTCCGTCTCTTTATCTCTCCTCCTCTCACTTGGAAAATAAAATAAGCATTTAATATATATAATACTCCTTGTCTTTTTTAAGCATGTAAGTTGTCCTGCATAGCTCCCCAAGTAAGTAAATCTTAGGAAATAAATTAAAATTATAAATATGGTAAAATTTAAGGTTTCCTAAATATTCAATGTATTATATAAACTTAAAATTTCAATTTAAAAGCCCACATCTAAATCAATTACTCAGTTATATATTTTAAATTGAAATTAAAAGGCTGATCTAAATTCTCTTAAATATTAAAAATACATAAAATATGAACTAAGCAAGATCCGTTTGCATTAAAATATTAATTATATTTGTTTAGTCATTGAAATGTTGCTGTTTTTAATTCTAAAATTTTCTAGGCTTATCCCCAAGAAAATAATTTAGCCAGTTAAGATTATATAATGACCAGAAATACTAGCCAAGACTCTGAATGAATCCATGTTAATGATTATAATGAAACATGTTCACATATTTTAAGGTTACTTTAACAATGTCCTTTAAACATGAGTTTTGGAGGATAAGGTATGAGTTGGGGTGGGAAAGAAATCTTATAACTCAGGTCATCCAAATCCCTCATTTAGTCCTTGGTCTAGAGCTCCTCTACACACTCGATTGGATTTTGCCTTTCTTTATCTTTTAAGATTTGTATATGCCTTTTTCATCTAACTACAAATACCTTGGGTAAATCCAGCGTCCTTCACATGTATTTTCTAACACTAAGGAATACACACCTCTTGGAGAATGGTCATATGCTATCCAACTGAATTCTAGAAAGCTCTGATAACATTGACGTTTTTGTCACAATGTTCAAGGTCATGCTACTGACAATTCCTGAGTGACTGAGCAAGTGACTGCTGACCTCTACAGGAGACTTGATGCAATAAATGATCATTTTTGTATAATAATAACACTGACATTAGATGGTTGTAAGGAATTTAAATTGGGATAATGCTAGTAAAGCACATAGCTCAGTGCCTAGCACTCAGTAAGGACTTGGTGGCTGTTATGATTTATTATGGCTGCATTAGGTAAAGCACTGTCAATGACAAATATTCGTATTTACATGAGAAACTTTCAAGCATATATTTAGATTATTGGTATTGCATATCTCCCCTTTGTTTTGAGCAGTATTTTATTAGCCTAGTATTGCAATAATAATTTAGCTTTAAAGCAGCATTTCTAAACCTTAGCACTGTTGATAGTTAACTCTTTGCTGTGGATGGCTGTCTGGTGCATTGTAAGAGGTTTAGTAGCATCCTTGATCCCTACTTTGTAGGTATCAGTAAGCAACCCCTCTTTGGTTGTGACAACCAGAAATGCATCCAGATCTTGCCAAATGTCTCCTGGGGAAGGCAGAACCACCTGTGTTTGAAAACCACTGTTTCAAAGTGATACTAATTTGTGTATTTTAATAAAAATTATTTTCCTCTTTGCTTCTCTGAATGTAATTCCTATCTTAGGAGCATTCTGACTTTTGCCCCAAAGCAACATAGAATATGTCATTGCTTCCTTTTTTCCCCCAAACTCAGGGTCTAGAAATGAGAGTGTAATTAAGGTGTATTAAAAAAAAATTAAATACAGGCCCTGGCTGGTTGGCTCAGTGGTAGAGTATCGGCCTGGTGTGTGGAAGTCCCGGGTTCGATTCCCGGCCAGGTCACACAGGAAAAGCACCAATCTGGTTCTCCACCCTTCCCCCTCTCCTTTCTCTCTGTCTCTCTTCCCCTCCTGCAGTCAAGGCTCCACTGGAGTAAAGTTGGCCCAGGCACTGAGGACGGCACCATGGTCTCCGCCTCAGGCACTAGAACGGCTCCAGTTGGAACCGAATAATGGCCCAGACGGGCAGAGCATCTCTCCTTAGTGTAATGGGCATGCCAGCGGATCCCGGTCAGGCACATGCGGGAGTCTGTCTCTCTGCCTCCCTGCCTCTCACTTAAGAAAAATACAGAAAAAAAATTAAATACAAAGTTTTATTTAAATTAATAATCAACCTATTATGGGGGTAAATATTTTCTATTACCTATCAGATAGCACTTCTTACAAACCTAATTTTTGTCTCTTACATTTGTTACTGGTTAAGAGAATTGCAGGTGTGTTCTGCTGAGAAAAGTGATATGTTCCCATGGTCAGGCAATATGTTGTAGTCTTCTAGTTAATCATTTTAAAGAGTGTTGCTATTTGTGGTTATTACAGAAATAATGGCTTGCAAGTCATCTATTTATGAAAAAGCTAATTCCTCTCTATTGAAATATTGTAGACTTTTGATGAAAGGAGTACATTACTAGAGACTTCTGGGCAATCAGTAAATAGTTGAACTTAAAGTGTAAAACACCAAATGATTGCATGGTAATCTCAGAGGGCTATTAGCTCTCTACAATCAGTATATATTAAATATTGAGAGATTGGATGATTGAACATAAGTATATGTTGAATTTTATCACATGGAAACTTGGTATTTAATTATCATGCTACAATCCCAATGGTGTAATTAATAGCTTTCTAGGAAAAAGAATTGTTTTAAAATCATAAAGTACCACTGTTAAGAGCTGGGATTTGGGGGAAGAAAGCACCATTTCATTGATCAACCTATCAAAAAATAATCCTAGAGAATGTTCTATTTTTAGTGAACTTATATATTAAATTGTTTATTTTGGATGAAAAGATTGCAAAGCTGCTCTACCATGTTATTCAGTAAAGTGTTCTATCAGTAAAAATCAAAGTTTCTTTCCCTTTTTTTCCTCCTTGTTCAAGTCTGAAAACTTATTTGCAGAGAGGTGAAAACATATTTAGACAATTGAAATTCTACAATTCATCTTTCCACATTAATGAAAAAGAAAACATTAGCTTTTCTAAATATTCATCCAAAATAACTAAACCAATTTATTATCATTGCCTCAGTTACCTCTCAAGTTATTTTTACCATAGAGTAAAACATTTTTCAGTATACAAAAACTCTAAACAACTTGCTACAACAAACACACACACAAAAATTACTGTGTAATAATAAGCTTTCTAAGTTCCAATGAAAAAATATGTTTATTTACTATAGTAATTCTAGTGCAACAGATGAATTCAACTTCAAACTAGAAACTTCTTATAATTTGAACCAAAAGATTCAAAACCACACACTACAACCTTAATTAACTCAAAATAACTCATAGTAAAGACATTGAAACACTAGTGACTTTTTCTTTCATTTTGTTTTATAAGAATTCTTGGCCTTGGAAATTTATATGCTAATTCTAACCTAACAAGTTACATAAAGACATGCGTAAAGTAATTCTTAATTCATAGACTGAAACAGTCATAAGCTGGTAAATATTTAATATGAAGCTATCAAAAACAATACAAACAAACAAAACCGGTCTGATTCGTAGCACTTGCCAATTTCCATGGTAGAAATATACTCACCGTGGCCACCTTCAAGCTCCATGTGACCTTACTGAATGAGAGCAGGAAAGAAATGCTCACCAGAACACCATTATCCAGTCTTTCCATCATGTAGGTACATTGGACATAAATAACCCTCCAGAGTATTGGCAGTAGTAAAATAACTAGAAAATTATGAGTTTTGAATACTTATTTTCAAGCATAATATATTATTGGTAAGTTCTATAATTTAACTTTTAGTAATGGCTGCATTTGACAACTGCCTCTCAAAATTCCAGAAATTTTAACTATCAGCCAGGTCAGCTCCAGGAATGCACTGCAAATGTTTTTTAATTTGTATGCAAATTTCTAAAAGGTTAATAATTACTTGAAATATTTGTTTCCCATGTATCTTACAATAGTTTCCTTGCGATATCAGTATACTTGTATGTACTTCAACAGGTCTAGTGCCGTAAACAGGAGCTGGCATATACTAAGTTCTCAATAAATGTTGGGCAACTTAAAGGTGAAAGCAGGTCTGGTAAACCAAAGGATATTTCAGTTAGCCCCTGTTGATATTACCTTAAATTATCTCTGGATTAAAAATACATATTAACAGCCTGACCGGTGGTGGCGCAGTGGATAAAGCATCAACCTGGAACACTGAGGTCGCCAGTTCAAAACCCAGGGCTTGCCTGGTCAAGGTACATATGGAAGTTGATGTTTTCTGCCCCTCCCCGTTCTCTCTTTCTCTCTCTCTCTCTCTCCTCTCTCTAAAATCAATAAATAAAATCTTTTAAAAGAAATACCTTTTAACAAATAAAAAAGGTCTGAACCTGCATACAGAGCCTTTGAGATAAAAATAAAAGGCTCCACTCTAGATTATCTAAGCTTCTCAAACTCTCTATGATTATGCAAAGTCTAAGGGGACCCTGGGCTCCAGGAGACTCTTCCAATGTACTGTATATTTAGGTATTATTTTTTTATAATTCTGTCAAAAAAGCCACATATCTTAGGAGGGTGAAGAAGAGGACAGGTGGGCTCCCTTTATAGGAACAAATGCTCCTTTCTCCTTCTGCCACCTCCTTAATCTATTTGAGTAATAGGAAACACAACCTTATCTCCCATGTGCTCTTAAACACACAACAATTTCCTTTGTGTTCCAACCCACTCTATTAAAACTGCCTCCTAAACGTCTCCAAGGACCTTCACTTAATCTAATGACCTCTTTTCAGCCTTTATCCTACCAAATTTCTTCTTAATGTTTAACTCTACCAAACACTATTTCTTTTTCTTGAAAATTTCCTACTTTTTCTTTTTCTTTTTTTTTTTTTTTTTTTTGTATTTTTCCCAAGTTAGAAGCAGGGAGGCAGTCAGACAGACTCCCTCATGCTCCCGACTGGGATCCACCCAGCATGTTCACTAGGGGGTGATGCTCTGTTCATCTGGGGTTTTGCTCCATTGTGGCCTGAGCCATTCTTGTGCCTGAGGCGGAGGCCATGGAGCTGTCCTCAGTGCCCGAGCCAACTTTGCTCCACTGGAGCCCTGGCTGTGGGAGGGGAAGAAAGAAATAGAACAGAGAGGGGGAAGGGTGGAGAAGCAGATGGGCGCTTCTCCTCTATGCCCTGACTGGGAATCGAACCCAGGACTTCCACATGCCAGACTCCTGCTTTATTGCTGAGCCAACCGGCCAGGGCTAAAAGTTTCCTACTTTTAATTATTCATTCATTCAGCAAATACCAACTGAGTTCATCTCAGAGTCAGATATTGCTCTGGACATTGGGAAATTAGCCGTAAGTGAGACAGATGAGGTCTTTGTCACTTGAAGGTTCAGTTTTAACTGAGAAAGACGGCAGATAAATAAGGCATATCAGCAGACTAAGGAGAGAAGAGGGTGTTCTTCTAGTAGTTTGAAGATTTCAGTAAGAAGGTGAGACCTGAAACACAAGGAAATGTCACTCAATGATCTAAGGATAGAGTGCTCCAAGCAAGGGCACGATTCTGAAGAGGACTGAGCCTGGTGTAACTCTGAAACAGAAAGACCAGTGTGGCTGGAGGATAGGCCAGCAGTGGGAATGGTAGTGCATGAGGTCAGACAGGTAGGCAGGGGTCAGGTACGTGTTCTGTTTCTACAGCTCTGCTATTTAGGCTCCTCTAGGAGCACGTTTAAAAAACTGCCATTCCCTTCAGTCAGCCCCTGACCCTGCTCTGTAGACTCTTTCCCCAAGAATCTCTCAGTTCCTCCATAAATTGGTCACTCAGTCATCAGAATTAATTTCCTCCTCTTTGGTTCCCACATGAAACTCTGTTGACCCTTTTATACTCAGTCCTTATGCACTTGTCAATTCTTCTGTAAGCCTGTTAGCATGGGGAGTTTGTCTTATTTATCTTAAATGAGGGCAAAGAGTTTCTTACTGTTTTTGTTTCATTAGGGGTTTTTTTGCAAATAAGTACAAAATACATGGTTTTGTTTTTTTAATTGAACAACTGAGCATATAATTAAAAATATTGCCCTAGCAAAGTAAGATAAAAACCTAGTGCTTCAAGCAAAGCATATGCAACTAAGTCTGTGTACAAAAGACATGATTATGAAAGGCAGCAGAATGTAATATTTGGAGCTCAAGGTCCCTAGACTTCTGCTGATTACTGACTATGACCTTGGCCAAGTTAATGTCTCATGCCTTTGTTTTCTCATCTGGAAAATGGGGATAGTTTTATGTATCCCATCGGGTGGTTTATAGGTTGAATGAATTGATGCGCATAGAACACTAGAAAATAATAGTCAGAACTCCGTAACTACTGGCAATTCCTTACTTTTGATGAGCCAAAAACCTTTGTAGGGCACATTGCTAGTTGTTTATAACTGGAGTACTTGATTTTGGTCTGTGTTCAAAGCAATTCTTATTTTATTTTAGCAAATATTGGAATGCTCCCAAAATTCATTTTATTACAAATAGAATGACCATAGCCAAGAAACTGAGGATTTGACTAAAAGAATCATTGCCTTACTTAATCATTTGACTTGTGGCTAGAATTACCCTTGACAGCTTGGAAAGGGAATAGATAACTTACATTTTTCCTTTGGGGGCACTATTAGTAAACTCTTCATTCCACATACCATTAACTGTAGTATTCCTAAAGAGGACTACACCTCACCCCAACATTACCAGTCATATTTCTTGATTAGATTAACTTGAAGTATAAATATGATCATGAAACTAGACTTCGGGAGATTGTCTTAGCAAGTGTTTCAGCTCTCTGCATGCATTTGGGAATACTACAGTTCCCTAAGGATTTAATTAATTTTTTTCCTCAAGCTACCAGGAGTATGACAAATTAGAGACTCAGAAGGCAGTTGTTTTTTGGTGTTTTAGTAGCCTTGATAGTCCAAATATGTGGCAGCCACAGGAGCTGTGACCTCATATGAGTTCTGACCTGCTGAGGGAAGCACTTTTTGCTCTCTGCTCCTCCTTGTAATTTTTTGGGGGGATTTGGGGGTTGTCAATACTGAGAAACTTTTCTAGGATGAAAAATTCCTTTAGAGTACTAAGCTGTGATTTCCAAGAGAGCATAGCTAATGTCAGGAATCATTAAAATGAGTTGAATAACACCCAGAAAAAAATGTAGCTCATCTTTCATGGATGAAACCTCATGACTTATAATGAGCAGGCAGTGGGCATTATTTTCTTGTTAGTACTTATTGATTATTAAGATTCTTCACTGTTAACCATCTTTAGTGTCTTGTTATATGCTTTCTTTGTAAATATATGTGACATTTTTTGTCCTACTAACCCCTTATACATCTCTATAATTTTACAAAATAACTTTGGATGAGGTGAAATAAACAGATTAGAAACAATGATTTGAGCACTATGAAGTATCTCTAATAACATGATTTTATTTCTTTTAAATATTTGGAGTAGTAGATTGTACATTATATTAATTTATCATTTCAAAATGAATGAATGAATATGAAAGAATGACTATATTGTGAGCCTAAAGTAGATGACAAATTATCAAAACATGACTATAAAGGAATAAATTCTTTAAATGTTTTATTTTTACATTACAGACCACAGCTGGCTAAGATATTTTAGATTAGTAGACTGTTTTCATATGCATAGTAGTCATCAATTTATTAAACGTAAAAGTTTTAATTTCTGCCTAGAACATCTGGCAGTTTATTTTTAAGACTTAAAATAAACTTAGAGACCAAACACATATTGAAAATTGCAACCCCAAAACACTACCTTATCTATACTTAACCATCCAACTACAAAGCAAACTCCCATATAAGCCTCCCCCTGAAAAATGTCTAAAAAGTAGAACATTTGCCAACAGCCCCAGAAATATCCTTCTACTTCCTTATCCTTTATAATCACTACAAGCTCCCCCTTCCTAGAGGTAACCACTATCCTGACTTTTATGGTGATAAGAGCTTTGCTTTATTTTACAATTTTCTCTTTATCATTTCCAAACAGCTCCCTGAGCACTGTTGAGTCATTTTGCCTATCACACTTCTAATATGATTTAAGACTTACTTTTCTTTCACTAAATATTATATTTCTAAGTTGGTCTGTGATGTTTGTGTAATATTCCATCATAAGACCAGAACTGTATCACAATCTATGTGTTCACTCTACTGTTGCTGAACTTTTTTCTAGTTTTCAAGAACTAATAGAATCATAATACAATAGTTAATGTTCATAATTACAAACCCGAGTCATCAAGAAAAGGTGCACTTGTATTTCATATATTAGATGTAAGAATATATAGAATTAGAGATTATTTACATCAGAATGCATCTAAATGTGATTTTTTTATTATTCATTGAGAGAAGAGAAGACAGAGAGACAGACTTCCACATGCACCCAGACCAGGATTCACCCAGCAAGCCCACTAGGGGATGATGCTCTGTCCATCTGGGGTGCTGCTTCATTGCTCAGCACCTGAGCTCTTCTTAGTGCCTAAGGTGTAGGCCATGGAGCCATCCTCAGTGCCTAGGGCCAATTCACTCTAATCCAGCCATGACTTCAGGAAGGGAATACAGAGAAAAAGAGAAAGAGATAGAAGTAAGAGGGGGAGTGGTGTAGAAGCAGATAGGCGCTTCTCCTGTGTGCCCTGACCAGAAATTGAACCTGGGGCATCCACATGCCGGGCTGACTCTACCACTGAGCAAACCAACCAGGGCCTAAATGTGATATTTTTGAGGACCTAAGGGAATAAATTATTTTCAGATTTTTTTAAATTTATTGATTTTAGGGAGAAGAGAGATAAAGAAAAAGGGGGGAGGAGCAGAAAGCATCAACTCATACAGTTGCTTCTGGTATGTGCCTTGACCAGGCAAGCCTGGTGCTTCAAACTGTGGATTTCAGCATTCCAGGTTGTTGCCCTATCCATTGTGTCACCACAGTTCAGTCAGGAATGAGTTTTAATACCAGAAAATTACTTGGAACATCCTAATAAAAAGATACAATCACACTTAGTAACTGCACTGAACTGGAAAGCAGAAGGCTTGGAAGCTACGTTAATAGATTTTTCCTATTCTTTCATTTTTCTGTCCAGAACATAATAGTAATGAGTTTTTTTCAGACATGTTTTAAGGAGTTACAATATGATTACAATTTTTTTAGTATATCAAAATGAAACAATATAAATCTAGTTATCTCAGTCTTAAATTCAAGTGTAGAGAATGACACATCATAAGCCTTTAATAGCCTGCCAGTGTACAGCAGATATATGTTATATAATGATGCAATGTGAGGAATATGCACTATACCACATACAGAAGGGAGAAAATATTTTAAACATGCAACTCTATATATGAGTGAATGTAACAGCAGAGAAGGCAAGTGAATCTTGGATAATACTCTCGCTTACAGAGAATTAATAAGTTATTCATTCATCTATCAATTATTTATTAGGCACCATCTGTATATTAGATCACAGCAGTACTAAGATAAGTGGACACAGCTTTTGCTCATGTAGCTATTGCTACAGCCATAAGGGGAAGAGAGGCATATGAGATAAATCTAGCATGTACAGATTGATTGGTGCCATGACAGAGAAATATGCAGTGGACAATGAAGGAAAGCTCTCTCCCTGGGAAGGCTTCTAAAAGGAGGAGATTGAACTGGGCTTAAAAATAGGGCCCATCTCACAATGTAGAAATTTTTCTATCATTGCCATTACAAATACTGAATGAATGAATGGATGGTAGTGATAAAGGAATCTCCAAGGAGAAATAAGTAAACTAATTGGGAAATGCCTAGCATAGAATAGAAAGCAACAGAAATAATATTTTAAAAATAGTTAATGTTGGCCCTGGACGGCTGGCTCAGAGGTAGAGCGTCGGCCCGGCATATGGAAGTCCCCAGTTCGACTCCCAATTCCCAGCCAGGGCATACAGAAGAAATGCCAGTCTGCTTCTCCACCCGTCCCCCTCTCCTTTCTCTCTATCTCTCTCTTCCCGTCCTGCAGCCAAGGCTCCATTGGAGCAAAGTTGGCTTGGGTGCTGAGGATGACTCCATGGCCTCCGCCTCGGGCATTAGAATAGCTCCAGCTGCAATGGAACAACACTCCACATGGGCAGAGCATCGCCCCCTAGTGGGCATGCTGAGTGGATCCAGTCGGGCACATGCAGGAGTCTGTCTCTCTGCCTCCTCGCTTCTCACTTCAGAAAAATACAATATATATATATAGTTCATGTTTGCTAGGAATTTATGTGTGCCAGACACTGTCCTGTGCACCTGATTTATGTTATGCTGTGTGTTCCTCACGATCAGCCCCATGAAAGATGTGCCATTAGTGTCTCCAGTCAAGTGAACCCTGCTGCAGAAGGGTGGATTCTCTGCTAGTGACATCTTGAAATTCTTAATAATTTTGAACAAAGGTCATCACATTTTCATTTTACATCACACCCCACAAATTATATAGGCAGTACAGAGCGTCTACACTTTTCATTTGCAGACACTGGGACCTCTAACCTGACCAAGTGGTATACAGTGGATAGAGTTTTGACCTGGGATACTGAGGACCCAGGTTAAAAACCCTGAGGTCTTTGGCTTGAGCACACGCTCATCGGTTTGAGTGCAGGGTCACCAGCTTGAGTGTGAGATCATAGACCTGACCCCATGTTTACTGGCTTGAGCCGAAGGTCGTTGACATGAGCAAGAGGTCACTGGCTCAGCTGGAGCCCCTTGGTCAAGGCACATATGAGAAAGCAATCAATGAACAACTCAAATGCTGAAACTACGAGTTGATGCTTCTCATTTCCCTCCCTGTGTGTCTCTGTGTGTACTAAAGAAAAAAAAATAAAAGAAGAGAAAAGAAAAGAAAGGCAAAAGAAACTGGGAACTCTTTTTCACAGAGAAGGTTTTATTTATTTTTTTATTTAAAAAAAATTTTTTTTTTTTTAGAGAGGAGACACAGAGAGAGAGAGAGAGAGAGAGAGAGAGAGAGAGAGAGAGAAAGGGGGGAGGAGCTAGAAGCATCAACTCCCATATGTGCCTTGACCAGACCAGTGCAGGGTTTTGAACTGGCGACCTCAGTGTTCCCAGGTCAACGCTTTATCCACTGCGCCACCACAGGTCAGGCCAGAAATTGGGAACTCTTGAGGAAATCACTTGCCTTTGATCACACAGATATTAAGAGGAGTCAGGACTCCAACCTAATTCTTTGTGGTGCTGATTCCCACTGTCTCTTTTGTCTTCAATCTTCAAGATAAATGAATAACTAAAGATATTAGCAACTTCAAATTCAGAATGAATGGTTTGTTTAGGAATGATTATTGTCAGGCTACCTTGAGTTATATGGAAATCCAAATTAAATAATCATTGGAAAATCTTTCCCCAAAGTAATTGGAGATTTGAATTTAAAGTCATGTTCCAGGGTGACTGCTCAGTCTTATTCATTCAAAGGGCCATTGTATGTTAACCCAGCTCAGCAATTTCTTGTTAAATTGTGGGAGAAAAAAAGAAAGAAAATATTCATAGTGTTTCTAGTCCAGGAAAAGAAGCCAATGAAGGTAGACTGCAACTCCTTCTTGTTAAGCCACTATCAGTATTTACTGTGCCCTCAGACTACATTAGATCAAACACTGCAAATAAACCAGCTCAGTTAGAAGTTTTACTTTAAGGAATACTCATTTTTCTTTGGAATAGGATAGTTTGCTTCTCTAACTACGAGATATGCTTCAAATGTTTATTTATGCTTCATGTGAATTCAGCAAGTAAAAAGTAAAGATTTTCAAAAGCACTTCCATAGACCACACTTCCTTGAAGACTAATATGCCAAACTTCCATGATATTGAAGAACGATATCCCAGAACATTCCTGACTTGTTCATTCCTTTTGGTAAATGCCTTGAAATATGTTCTTATGTTATTCCAAAGCACCTGTGGATTTCAGAGGCCAAGCCAAATGTCCACAAAAGAGCATGTTTATTATATAAAGAACATGGTTTTTGTAAGAATATGCATTACAAGTTCATAATAAAAACAGCATAATTCTCTTCTGATTTATTTCTCCAGCCTCCAAAAATATCAAATGTACTTAAATGCTATTTGGTGGAAATACTAAATTGCACCAGCAGTGTTTTTAATAACCACGTTCATGGCTGACCTCTGCTGAAGGCAGACACTGAAGACAGTATCTGGTACCTTCCTCTTGGGAACAAGCAGGGGTCACAGGGCTTCCGGAGCCAGTACTAAGTGGAGACCTGAGAGGCAGGTTTGAGACCTTGGGGCAAGGGGAACTTGTGTCAAAGGTCTGAATGAAGGAAGAATGGGAATTGAGGATAGATCAAAAGTGCCAAATGCAGCCAGAGTTAGGACTGGATACATAAAAGAAGACCTGTGTATGGGAACTGGTGGGATTCTAGAACCAGTTCTAGAAGGAGAGGCTGAACAGGTCCAAGACACCTGAAGATCGGGGCACCCTCCATTCAGTCTACAAATATTAAGTTTTCTGGTATAAGTTCAAGAGCTACAAGAATTCAAAGACTGAACAATGAACAATGACAAAGTCTGCAGAAGAATGGGGAGAATTTACGGGGCCCTAAAGCAAGTAGTTTTCTATCTTGGCTGCACATTAGAAACAGCCCAGAAGCTTTTAAAAACCCACATGCCCAGGTTGATCTCAGCCCAATTAAGTCAGTCTGTTGGGGGTGGGATTCAGGCATTGGTTTAACATAAAACTCCTTAGGGATTCTACTTTCTAGTGAGGCTGAGAGATTTTAATCAAGTGACAGTATTTACATGTCTACCTGATTTATTCACTTAGATATCATATGCACCATAAGTCACAGATTAATCACGGTTATACTGAAGTGCATGTTTACCCTAGAACATCACAGGTTTGAGCTGCATGGGTCCAGTTAATACTTTTTTCTTTTTCAATAAATACTGTAAATATATTTTTTCTTATGATTTTCTTAACATTTTTTGTTCTCTAGCTTACTGTATTGTTAGAATAAAGCATATGCTATGTATAGAATACAAAATACGTGTTAACTGTTGATGTTATTGGTAAGGCTTCAATCAACAGTAGGCTATTAGGTTTTGGGGGAGTCAAAAGTTACACATGGAATTTTGACTGCATGATGGATTGGTGTCTCTGATCCCCACATTATTCAAGGGTTAACTGTAGTTATACTAAAGTTACACATACCTAGTTGTATACACACACACTTCAAGAGTTCTGCTCACCAGGTCTCACTGAACAGCATCAAAGCCTGGCACTGCTACAGCAAACAGCTTATGCTATCACCCCAATTTAAAAAAGACACTGTGGAATAGCAGGGCATCTATTCTAAAGAAATTCCTTACACTGAAATAGATTTGAGGCTGCCTGACCAGGTAGGTGGTGGTGCAGTGGATAGAGCATTGGTCTGGGACACTAAGGACCCAGGTTTGAAACCCCCAGGTTACTGGCTTTAAGTCCAAAGTTGCTGGTTTGAGCAATGAGTCACTGGCTCAGCTGGAACCCACTGGTCAAAGCACATATGAGAAAGTAATCAATGAACAACTAAGGTGCCGCAACTATGAGTTGATACTTCTAATCACTCTCTCTTCCTGTCTCTCTTTTTCTCTCTCACACACACAGACACACACACACACACACAGACACACACACACACACACACACACACACACACACTAAAAGAAATAATAATAGTTGTGGGCCTCAATGATATGATACTATCATCAGGGGTAGCTCTGTGGACCAAACCCTAAGTCAGATATGTGTAGGAGATTATTTCATTTGATATTTAAAGAAAAGGGAGAGAAAAATCTTCATATCCTTCAAATATTTATTTTGGGAGAACTCCAGTTTTTCACTTGATACTCAGAGAAAATAATGAAAAAAGATTAATATGTGAGGTGATAGATATATTAATTAAAGGATGGGGGAGTCCTTTTTTAATGTATACATGTGTCAAATCACCATGATGTAGACTTTACATATCTTATGATACTTATACCTTAATAAAGCTGAAAGATTTTTTAAATACTTAGAGATGTTTTTCTTTAAGATAACACAAGTGAATCATAAAAATTACATTCATTATTTAATGCTTAAAATATTTGGCAGACTTCATATATATACTGCTCACAAAAATTAGGGGATATTTTATCACTTCATATTCATTTTGAAATATCCCCTAATTTTTATGAACAGTAAATTATATAATCAAACACAAATGCAGAAAAATATCAGATAGACCCCTTCTAGGATTTACTATGTCAACAAGCTTTAGTTTAAATAAGAAGGAGGTGCCTGACCAGGCAGTGGCTCAGTGGACAGAGCATTGGACTGGGATACGGAAGGACCCAGGTCCGAGACCCCGAAGTCGCCAGCTTGAGCACGGGCTCATCTGGTTTGACCAAAAGCTCAACGGCTTGGACCCAAGGTTGCTGGCTCCAGTAGGGTGTTGCTCGGTTTGCTGAAGGCCCACAGTCAAGGCACATATGAGAAAGCAATCAATAAACAACTAAGATGTCGCAATGGCAACAAAAAATTGATGATTGATGCTTCTCATCTCTCTCCATTCCTGTCTGTCTGTCCTTATCTATCCCTCTCTCTGACTCTCTCCTTGTCTCTGTAAAAGAATAAATAAATAAATAAATCTTCAAAAAAAAAAAAGAAGAAGGTAAAAATTCAGTTAACCAGGCAAGCACCAGGTATTCTGACCAATTTTTTATTTTACCTGAATTAATTGTAAATATCCGAGAGATTATAACTGGTAGTCTCTTACTGCATGAGACTATTGCACAAGGCTGCCTCACAGAAACAGACAGTTAGGAATAATTATTCTCTTAGCACAGGTGAGAAGTGAAAATTGCAACTTTTATTCTTCAACATGTTTCATAGAATAACAGTTTTTCATGAGGAGGTAAAATTAGCATAGGAAATATAGGTAATAATATTATAATAACTCTGTGTGGTGCCAGATGGGTACTAGACAGCAGGGTGATCTCTTTGTAAATTATACAAATGCCTAATCACTAAGCTGTATGCCTGAAACTAATATTATATTGTATGTCAACTGTGTCAACTGTAACTAAAAAATTTTTAATTATAAAAAAGAATAACTGTATCCTGCTGACTCTAAGGCTAGTAGTGTACCTTCTACTTTCCTTTAAGGACATCCAGGTTTTGCTGGACTGTGGGCCAGATCACATTACTATAAAAGCAGTAAGAGGTTGCTCAAGTTGAAACTAGCATGGTGGATAAGCCATAAGTTCTACACTCTTTTTTTACGGGAAGGCAAATACAATTAAAAACTCAATAAGATACCTTCAACCACTGCTTCGTGCTATAAAGAAAATCAAGTAAGGCAATATCATGAAGAGCAGTTGCACCTTGGTCCTGGGTCTGGGCTTCTTTGGAGAGGTGAGTTTGGAAGTGAGACCCAAGTGATGTAGAACAGAGGTGCCATGTGAGTGTCTGCAGGGCATGCTCCAAGCACATGGAAGAGCAAGTGTAGAAGCCCTGACCCCAGAATGCACACAGCACAGTCTGGAGACAGCAGGAAGGCCAGTGTGGCTGCAGTATGGCTCTAATGGGCAGAGTGAAGGGACATGAAATCAGAGATGTGGTCAAGAACCAGTTCTCACTAGACCCTGCTGCCACAGTTACTTCAGTTGCAGTGAGAAACTATTGGAGGATTTTGGAGCAGCAGAGTGATAGAAGCAAATCCATGCCTTAAGAAGGGCTAGGTTGGCTGGCTGTTCTGTAGAGACTAGACAGCAGCCATGAGATGAGTTAGAGGCCATTGTTAAGGAGGTCTTGAGTGAGGTGACAAAGAGTTGACAGGACTTACTGATGAGTTTTGGTCTGAATCCCAGGGGTATGGAATGCTATTCACTTTTGTGTACAAGACTGGGGGGGGTGTGTGTGTGGAGGGGGGGATCAAGAGTTCTTTTGGAAGCATGTAATGTGTGAACACCCTTTTGGACATCCATGTGGAGGTCTCTAGTGGCATTACACACAAGAGCCTGGAATTCAGAGGCCGCCTCACAGAAACAGAGAGGAGTAATTATTCTCTTAGCGCAGGTGAGAAGTGAAAATTGCCAGAAGAGACCCTAAAATAGGATGCCGAAGGACTAGGAGAATAGGATTGGGAAATGGGATGAGAAAGGGAGGATCTCAAAGACAGTACAAAACCTTAGCCCTTTGTGTAACCAACCACCTAGTCTCTAGCACACACTTTATATTGAATAATTCAAGGGCATTTGTATTAAGGGGAAATATTGAAACACTAAACATAATAATGTGAATTACTTCGATTCATACAACTCCTATAGAAAGTCATCATCAGTTTTTCTTTTATATTAATTCTAGAAAGACATTTAATGGTAAAGAGAGTTTTGTTATGTTAAATGCAGGTTTCAGGTACTAAAAAATTATACATTATGTCTTTCAGAATCAAATTCACCATGGGACAGATCCATGGGGGTCTAAGGAGTCAAAGGATCCCCCAAAACACCTCACCCTTCTCTTTTTTCTAGAATTGTTTGAAGTGACAACTTTGATGTAGATAAACTTGCTGTTTCTTCATTAATAGCAATACTCAGGCTCCTTTCACATGTACCTTACCCAATGATGGGGGAAAGGGGACAGTGGAGGAGAGAGTCCCTTTTAGTTCTTACATTTGATTGTTTGTGATGTTTGAAATTAACCTTGTCTCAAAACAGAAGTTGTTCAGGCAGTACAAGTTTTTAACTAATGAAAAAGCACATAATATGTGAAAAAGGACAGCTAGTCTATTAAGGAGAGAAGAAAGGCAAAAAACTGAGTTCTCTCTCTGCGCATGATTTGGGCCTGCTGCCCTGTGTCAGCCATATGCGGCTGGCATATTTAACAAATTTCTTCCATCAATAAAACTCATCAAAATTCATCTGGACTGGGTGTCTCTACGTGGACTCGATGAAGTGAGGTACAGTGCCTTTCAGAATCTGGGGTACGGTACTTTATAACAATGTACTGAGATATTCAGCAGCGAAGACACACGGGAATTCAAAAGGAGACACCAAAAACCTGTTTTTTTAATTTAATTTAGCTAATCCTGTGTTGGGCAGATAAAATATATTATGCTCACTTTTTTAAAGATGGCGCTGCCCACATGGAAGTTTGTTGATATTAATGTGTAATGGGGAACAGGCTATGGGCAGGCTGGGTCGTTATAGCCTAAGGCTTAGTTTTAAGAGTAAGCTTTTCCCCACACCCTTGACTGATTGGGTAAGGTGGGGTGGTGCGCTCTCCTGAGGAATCCCATTATGTCTCAGATAAGTGACTTTGTATCAGAAACTTTCTTGTTTGTAGATTGGATTAAGGGTTTGAATTTCTACACTATAAAGATTAAGGCCACATGGAGGCCAGGAGGAGCAGCCAAGATGGCGGAATGCTGAGGAAGAAGCCAGTTTGTGCAGAGAGAAGGAGATGGGAAACAGGTGAATAAGTCTGGTGAGCTAGAAACCTTTTGATTCTAGGAAACTCGGATAAGTCAGTAGCTTTGTGAGCACTGAATGAGTGGGTTTTGGAACCCAGTGTGTGTTTTTGCTTGCCCATCAGTGCAAGCTAGAATTAAAGTTGATGGCTCACCAAAAAAAAAAAAAAAAAACAACAACTGAGTTCTCTCCCCAGTGCTAAAATTTTTATGAAATAAAAGGGGACTTCATTTATTTGAATCTTTTAAATGAAGATCTCCCCACCCTCCGTCCATGCAGCAAGATGAACTTGGGGCAAGGCTGATATGACTGTTAAGGGGAATAACTTCTGAGAAAGAAAGTTCAATAGTAGAACTATTTGGGTTAAACACTAGAGATTTGAGACAAAATTGCTTTACTCTCTCCCATAAGCTTCTCTGTCAATAAATAACTAATAGTTCTGTTGGAATTGTCACAGAAAATAAAACAAAAAGAAATTATGAGGGCTACATGTTAGTTAGGTGGAAAGAAAACTCAGTTGTAGGTATGACTAATTTCATTTTGTTTTGAGAAGATCTGTTGTTTTTTACTATGGTATTTGACATTGTTTCCTATTTTTATTTTTTGTGGAAGTGATGTGTTTGACTGTTATTTACCCAAAATACATGTGAGGCTTCAAGTGTATACTCACGCTAGAGTTTTGCTTTGCTGTGATGATTCACTGTCTGGCTGGTGCATGCCATAATTATCCAGACTCAGACACATCTCACGGCCTTCTGTAATCAAAGACGGCACTATTGAGGGCATAAGCTCCAAACCCGGGTGTGATCAGGGAATTTTTTCACAATCCTTGCCGGTTAGATAAACAGTCTGGACTTTGAAGTCTCGAGTGGCCACTTGAAATATGTGACCTCCAAAATTCTGCATTTTTTTGGTCTTCTGGCAACAGAACATATTTATACTTTGGCCATTTATACTTTCTGTACCTCCTAGTGCAGAAAGATCTGCTGGTGTTTTAAAGTTTAAAACAACAAATGGGAAGGTGGCCTCAGACGAGGACTGGGAATTGCTGATCACTGTCTCCTTGACTGCTGTGTGTGCACGCAGATCAAAGCGATTCTGAATACAAATATAACAATAAAAAGAAGCCTTCTCTCTGCAGACTACTGAGCATACATGTTTAGTTATAAAAACAGCACTCCAGGAATTCTCTGGTTATATCATTTCCATTAAGCCTTTTTCACAGTTTAGCCAAGACAGCTTGCGGTTCAAGAAGTGTGGCAGTGGAAGGAAATTGGAAAGAAACTAAGGCACAATATTTGGGATGTGAGTACCAGTAGGGACTGCAGAAACCTTAGGTCTTTCCCTCTAAAATCTGATGCAGAGCTCCCTCCTCCTGCAGAGAATCAGAATAACTGGGCGTGTGGCTGAGCTCACAGGGGCTGCTTCAGAGGGCCCCAAATCCACAGTGGTCAGTTCTCCTCTCCCCATCTCCTCCAGTTCCTCCCCGACTCTAAGATAACCTGAGGTAGAGCTAGATACAATTTGAATTTCACATTGTGTCATCTTAGGTTTTCATTATAAGCATGTCACATCGATATGATATAAGAAGCACCTTCAAGTGTTTCAAACTGAGCACTGTTGACACATTGAGCTGCACACCATTCTTTGTGGTGGGGGGCTGTCTTGAGCATTGTAGGGTGGAGCGTGACATCCCTGACCTCTACCCTCTGCGTGCTAGTTAATTACCTACCCCTCCCTGTGTGGCAATCAATAATGTCTCTAAACAGTACTAAATGTCCCCTGGGAGCAAAATGACCCCTAGCTAAAAAACAGTGAGTGATAGCATGAAAAAATAACATTTGTTTGAAATCTCTGATGTGCCAGATGTGAACTAGATGTTTTATGTAATCCTGACAATTATCCTTTGAAGTCTTAGCTTTTTTTATAGATCGGGAACCTGAGGGGATGGCAAAGATAAGTGTTGTTTTTTGTTTTGTTTTGGGTCATTTTCCAATGCTTCACAATGAAAATGCATTCTTTTTTTATTTTTTAAATTAGAAATTAAATTTAGTGGGGTGACATTGATCAGTAAGAGTACATAGTTTTAGATGAACATCTCTATAGCATTTGAACTGTTGCTTGTGTTGTGTGCCCATCACCCAAAGTCAACTCATTTCCCCTCACCTTATATTTGTCCCCCCAACACACCTACTCCCCTTCCCGCCCTGGTAACCACTTCACTTTTATCTATGTCCATGAGTCTCAGTTTTATATCCTACCAATGTGTGAAATCATATAGTTCTTAGTTTTCTCTGATTTACTTATTTCAAAATGCATTCTAAACAGAGAAATTATCTTACACCTAGGAAAAAGAGGAAGAAAAGTTATTTTTAATATATTTATTCCACAGTATGTATGTCTGTTTTAGGCATTCCCTAAGTTAAAAACACCTAACTTGAAAATTTGCCAAAAGCATGAAAAGACAAAAAAGACTCAGTATTGGTTATTGAAATACCTGCCTAAATGAAGGTTGCTTTCATTTCTGTTCTCTGAACATTGACCAGAAAGTGACCAAATCGTCACAGAATTTTCTTTTCTTCTGATTTTTGGCCCGATGAACAATCTTGCTTCTACAATGTACCATCATTTCCTTTCCTGTGTGTATTCAGTTGTTCTTATTCCTGTTTTTCACTCTCAGTAGTCCACTTAACATTGATTCCTGCTCTTCTTCCTAATCCCTCTTCTTCATTGTTTCTCTTCATGTTCTTCCCAGGGAATTTAAGAAGATATCCTTCCATCCCATTTGAAAGCAATAAAAAAACTCTAAGGTGTAAAAAGAATGATATACCTATACAGGACAAGAGTGTTGTTTAATATTAGAGTTTATAGGAAGTTGAAAAGGCTTTGAAATTCCTGTGCGCTCCATTCAGGATTTCCATTCCATCCTCCTCTTCTTCAAACCCCAGTTGTTCTTTGCTTGACTGAAATCAACATTGGTTAACATTTTCCCATTGCAGATATATTTTAGTGGCATCATAAATTAATGTGGGCTAGATTTGGAAAGCTACTAACCATATATAACATTGTCAGAAACTACAGTTCCAATTGAAAACTGGTATCCAAGTATAATTTTTCAAACATTTCAGAACATCTTTCAAATAAATATGGCATGAGTATGTGCTTAAGATTTTTTTTATTCATCGGGGGAAAAAAACAGGATGATAGAGCCAGTTTAAAAGATTGTGGAAGAGACATAGTATTTATAATCATCGAAAGCAAGCATACTGGGCTCAGAATGTTAAATTAGATGCAGACCTAGTTAATACTTTGCAGAACATAAAACAACAATTGGGTGGTGGTTTTTTATGCAAGAGAGAGATCATTAGCATTTCGCATTTCTGTTAGACAAACTCATGTCTATCAGTTTCTGCACATTAATATCTACTCTCAAAGAGATATAAAATATTCTAATGTGTAATAAATAGTCAATTAAGCAACCATTATAAATAAAATTCATATGTTTTCTTACAAGCTTTTTCTTAATATTTTTGACAGTGGAGTCATTCCTGTGGAAAAAAATTGACAGGCTACTTATTTTCTTTTACTTGCTGTCATCTATCTATTTTGTCTTATAATGAAAGCATCCCATAAACATTTTAATGTCTATTTAATATACAGGCATTTTGTATCATGATTCATTTCACTACTTTTCCTCATTATAAAATTATTTCTTTATTATGAATAATTTATTATGCATTTTTAGGATGCAAAAAAGCGTAGATAATAATGTAATGAACAAGGGCATTGGCAAGACCTAGTCTGAGAAATAAAATCATGAAGGTGCCCCCCATGAACCCTTCAGAAGTACTCCTATCAGGATGGACCCACTTCTGCGTTTGGTACTTGCCTTCACATTTATCTTCATACTTGAACTGCGTCCATAAAGTATATAATAGTTTTACAGATTTTCAAACTTTATGCAAATCGTGTCATGGTTCTTGAGATATTAAGGTCCTGTGACCTGCTTTTTTCTAAAGACACCGTGTTTGTGGAGACTTATTTATATACATAGTTAGCTATAAACGATTCACTTTCAGTGCTGAATAGTGCCTCAGACTTTGTTCACCCACCTTCCTGTCGATATGCATTGAGGCTGTTTCCAGCATGTTACTGTAACCCCAGTGTGGCTGGGACCATTCTCAACCTACATTGCCCTGTGTACTCCTGTGAGGCTTTCTGTGTATGTACTGAGGAATGTGAGGCCAGCCAAAGGAGACACACATCTGCAATTTCACAACACTTTGCTAAATCTCTGATGTTACTTAACCAGTTTCTACTTCCACCAGCAATGCATGCAATGCAAGTCTGCTCATTATTGGGGGAGGCGGCAAATCTTTTCTGTGAGGGACTAGATAAGACATATTTAAGCTTGTGCCTGTCACAACGATGCAACTCTGCTGTTGTAACAAAAAAGCAGCTGTGGACTATTTATAAGTGAATAATTGTGACTGATGAATGTTTACTTAAGGATACTACATACAGTTTTATCATTAACTTTTTTCAACCATTTAAAAATGCAAAAATACATTCTTAGCTTGTAGGTTGTGCAAAACAGATTCCTGGCTGGATTTAGCCCTCAGGTCATACTTTGCCAACACCTGCTTGCCATTCTCACTGAGACCTGGTAGTTTCAGATATACAAATGTTTCTAGTCTACTGGATATAAAATGGTAAATTCTGATTTTAATTTGTATTTTCAATTAGTACTGAAGTCAAACATTTTATCATGTCTGTTGGACACTTCAATGATTTATCTATTTATGTTTTTTTTCTTATCCTTTTAGATCTATTTATTGACTTATAGGAGTTCTTCCTATTTTCTGGCTGATAGTCCTTTGTCATATGCTTTGCAAATGTTCTTAGAGTATCGTGGTTATCATTTCACGTTCTAAAGGTATCTTTTGATGAAAGGAGTTATTTTTAATTAAATGAAATTTATCCAAGTGATACTTATTTGACTCTCTGAAAAAAAAATTGTATTTTGCATACACATTGTAAAAGGTGACCACAAAAGGATATCACTTTGTTGTATGTAAAAGAGGAACTATTTCTTCCTTGATGTGAGTAGAAGAATGTTCTTGCTGTTATTCTAGACTCTTTTTCAGTCCAGTAGTTTTCTTGAAGGCTAACAGTTTGTCACTTGGGCAGCCTGTTGTTCTAGAGTGAAGCGTCTTTAGGCCCTGTGGTGGCCAGTGCTGCTCGGAGGCGTCATCTGATATTAATGAAATGTTACTCTGCACAAGTTGGCAGGCGTCTCTCTTCCAAGCCACCTGACGTCATTCAAAGTACAAAAAGACCCTCCCCCTTGCATTTGTTAATTGACTCTGATCTGCTCCTCTGCCTGCCTAAGTGGTTCTGGAACTGAGAACACTTGTAATCTAAAGAACTGTGTAAAGTCCCACTGGCTGAGCCTGCATGCCCCCAGCCATCAAGGAAAAGGAAAGCAGTTGCTATGCAGGTCAGCAAAGCAAGACTTGGCTGCCTTGAGCTATTTTACTGAGCTCTTGCTCCTGTGAAGGCTATTCTCCCTGGAGAGCTGAGCCCACTTGGAACAGGGCTGGCATGCTTGACAGACGCCTCATGTCTCCTCAGACTAAGTTCATTTTTCCTGGGGTAAGCATAGGGGCAGAGTGGCAGGCCAGGTGCACGGCATGGTTTAAAGGAAGCAGGAATGTACTGAATCGTTAATGAGTTTAAGCTAAAATCATGTTAGTCGCTTCACTTTTGAAAAGTTGTCTTTCTCTTGCCAGAAATATTATCATTCACAATGTTATAACGTAAATGTTTGGGTGGTTTGAGCAAGTAAAATGTAGCACTCGTTTTAAACTGTCTTATAGAGATCAATTAAGTAGCTGGGGAGAGAAAGGGGCAGTAGAGAAACAGTGGAAATGAACATGCATTTTTCAGCTGCAAACAATTATTTGTAGCATTGTGGGTCAGGCTAGCCACAGAGCCTTTTTGTTTCTGAGTCCTTTGTATGTAAATCAGGGTGATTTGACTTCCTCTGTTGGTGCAAATTAAGATTTGATTGCTAGTTATCATGTTAGTCTATCATGAGAGTCTAATGTTTAAAATACTGAAGCACACAGCCGTTACAACACAGTAATTAGATGTTTAGATTTGGTTTGGAACTTTTAAAGAAAAGATCATAGCGTTAGTGGCGCCCTTCTTTGGGAGAGCAGCTATATAGAAGAAAATAATATTTCTAGAATCCAAACATAAACTATACCCTCTAAAATTTATAAGATTAGAAATACCTGTGCTAATAAGGCACAAAAATATTTTTAAATCAATAAAATACAGCTTGTTTAAAAATTCTTCCCGATTTACCTCTTTTGTTTCCAGGTGTTCCAATCTACACTAAAGTGAGTTTAACAGAGAAAAAAATACTTGCTGAGAAATATCTGTGTAGCAATCATTTGTTCTGTGTGGTATCATATAACAGCAGTGAACTGTGAGAAGCCTAGTTTAACCTATGTGATTTCAATGACCATTTATTACATTGCATATTTAATTTTCTGAAAACATAATTCTCCTTGTTTGTGTTGGCCGTGTGTAATTTTGTATACCACAGTTTTGTATTTCTTTAGGCTCTAACCCGACCGGCAATGTACACACTCCTTGTAAAGGATTTCTGGGTATTCAATACTTCACACAAATTTCTAAGTTTCTCAAATGCCCCTCACATTTAATTCAGAAATTGATACTTGTTTGTTTTGAAAGATGTCTAGAATTATCATTTTCTATAAACTTACCTGCTTTCTAAGAACATTAACAGACATGAAATAACTACTGTGGTTGTTCCTGCAGAGAAATTTCATTATAAATTAGGAAAATGAAAAATCCAACACCCAAGTTGCCAAATAAATTCCACCAGTCATTTCTGAATATTTTCAGTGGTGAAATTGGGCACACCAATGTCACTGTTACTTAATTGGAATGTCAGTCTATATGATTCTAAAATAGTTATTTGAATAATTTATCCTACAGTAAATTTCATTTCTGTCTTGAAGTGTTCTGGGGACTCTGCACAGGGATGTGTATCCTTTGAAGCTACCTCCTCTTTGCCAAGCCTAGGTTTCTGTTTCTTATGACGTCATTTTAACTAATACCTGCGTTCCATTAGGGCTGATAAATACAATGATTTTTGTTTTAATGGTTAAATTTAAAAATAAGTCGTTATAAAGACTTTTTAAGTTCCCATTTAACACTTCAATGTAGGTATTCTCATAGTCCCACAGTAATGACAGAAATTTTCTTTCAATCTGGATAATAATATACTTAGAATTTTTAAAAATGCATATTTTGTTATGTATTTATATATGTATATGCATTATGAAATAACTTTTTAGAATGCTGAATAAACTACCTGGTTTTTGTTTTGTCTACTCAAGTACGATTTCAGTTTTCACAAGTTATATTCTTTAAAGTCACTACAAACCCCAAATGCATGAAAGCACACTTAGAAATTATGCATTTTATTTTTATTATTGCATTAAAATGAAACTAACAGCCTGACATGTGGTGGTGCAGTGGATAGAGTGTCAACCTGCAATGCTGAGGTAGGAGGTTCAGAACACTGGGCTTGCCCAGTCAAGGCACGTAAAAGAAGCAACTACTATGAGTTGATGCTTCCTGCTCCTACCACCTTTTTTTTTCTCTCTCTCTAAAAAGATAAATTAAAATTAAAAAGTAAAAGCTTCAAAAAAATGAAACTAATAATACTTTTTCACTGCCAAAGGCAAAAATATGACCCTGAGTGACTAATATTAAGTACCCTTTTTACCATTTTGCAAATTCTGGTGTTTGTGCTTTGTAAGTTTCTTGAACATAATATTCTTTATGACTGCAATTGTGTGCCAAAATGGCCACTTCCTTTATTTCCTTTACTCCAAATAATCTTTTCAATTTATGCAGGGTTTTTTATTTATTTAAAATTTTACTTATAATTTAAGTTTTTTCTGACTGTGTTTGGACCCCGTTAGACTTGACTTTGAATACTACACCATCCACTTAATATCTGTGTGATTTGTCAAGTTTTATCTTTTCTGAGCCTCAGCTTCATCATCTATAAAATAGGAATAGTAATATGTCTGAAGGTATTTGTGAGAATATTTATTACAGTGCTTGTAGACTGCTTAGCATAGAGCCTACAGTTGAATCACAGTTACTTACATTTTCTGCAATGACTAATAACAAAAATCTTAGCTCTGAGATCCCAAACTATGATATCTGGGAGAGGCAGCAGCGATGGTTCTGAGTTTGCTTTTTTTTAAATTTGCATATTGGAAGTAATATAGAAAGATTGAAGTAATTAACAGCCCTGTTAAGTGGGATTCCTGATTGGAATTCTGAGAATCTAGTATCAGAGGGTTGGAAAGTATAAGCCCCCAAAACTATATGCAAATATCCATCAGTGTGTACCGTATTTCCCCATGTATAAGACTCACCTTTTTTATTAACCCCATAACACTTTGGGGTCTAAAAACTGAGTGCATCTTATACAGTGTTGTAGTTTTTTTTTACTTGCATTTTCCACTTTTTTGTGCTTGTTTTTGTGCTCATTTTTGAAGACAGTGATTCGTCATCAGACACAGATGAGGGCAAGCTAATGGATGGGAGTTTTGACAGTGATGAGGAGTTGTATGAATTTTATGATGAATAAAACTTGAGTTCAATAACTTTATGTAATACATTTTCTTTCAAATTTTGAGTCCCAAAATTAAGGTGTGTCTTATATATTGAGTGTCTTATATATGGGGAAATATGGTATATGAACATCTACCTCCAGCAGATTCTCAAAGTGGCCCTCAACTTCAAAATGGTAAAGAGCCAGAGCTCCTGAATAGAAATAAGCCTGAGAGAACAAAATATATGATGGAGGTTAAATACACTAAGAAGTCTAGCCTGACCAGGTGGTGGCACAGTGGATAGAGCATTGGACTGGGATGCAGAGGACCCAGGTTCAAAACCCCAAGGTCACCGGCTTGAGCATTGGCTCATCCGGCTTGACCGTGGGTTCACCAGCTTAAGCACAGGGTTGTTGGCTTGAGCGTGGGATCATAGATGCGACCCTCTGTTCGCTGGCATGAACCCAAGGTCGCTGGCTTGAGCAAGGGGTCACTCGCTCTACTGTAGCCCCCCCCCACCTTCCCCCCTATCAAAGCACATATGAGAAAGCAATCAATGAACAACTGAGGAGCTACAACAAAGAACTGCAATGAAGATTTGATGCTTCTCATTTCTCCCTTCCAGTCTGTCTGTCCCTATCTGTTCCTCTCTCTGTCTCTCTCACAATAAAGAAAAATAAAAGAAGTCTAGGAAGTTTTTTAAGTGTTATTTTTTCTTTCTCTTCACCTTTATATTGCCAAATCAGTTTAGGAAAAAAAAAGAGGAAGTTAACATTGCCTGTGTGTGTGTGTGTGTGTGTATTAAAGATTTTATTTATTCATTTTAGGAGGGATAGAGAGAGAGAGAAGGGGGAGGAGCAGGAAGCATCAACTCCCATATGTGCCTTGTCCAGGCAAGCCTGGGGTTTCAAACCAGAGACCTCAGCGTTCCAGGTTGACACTTTATCTACTGCACCACCACAGGTCAGGCTATTCCCATATATTATAAAAGAAACAATGGTCTAAGACTACAGGTGTCTGCATCATTTTTCAGGTATAATTGTATTCAATGGAAGTATAATGTTGAAAAGGCCTGCTGGCTAGTATATGTCCACACAGATGCTTTAATGGAAGAACACAGAGATGCTGGCTTTGTGAGCTGGAGATGCCAGAATGTTTGATGTCACCTTGCCTATAAAAATATTAGTTCATGGAAATGAAAATTTTGTGCAATCCCAACAGAGATTCGCAAAGTAATTTTTATTGTTAAAATTGAAAAAAACTTGAAAAGGCCCCCTGGCTGGTTTGCTCAGTGGATAGAGCATCAGCTGGGCTTGCAGACATCCCAGGTTCGAACCCTGGTCAGGGCACACATGAGAAGTGACCATCTGCTTCTCTTCTCCTCCTTCTCCCCCTTCTCTCCCTCTTCCCGTCCACATCCAGTGGCTAGATTGGTTCAAGCATCTGCCTCAGGCACTGAGGATAGCTCTGTTGATTTGAGCATTCACCCCAGATCATTGGCCCCAGACGAGTTGCAAGGTGGATGCCACATCGGGGCACATGCAGGAGTCTGTCTACCTTCCCTACTTTCACTTTAAAAAATAAAAAGAAGAAAGGGAAAAACTTGAAAGGGAGCTCTATATGTCAAAGTCGTTAATTAAAAGTTATTAGTATTAAAAACACATAGAAGCAACATTAAAGGAATGCCACACAGTCTCACTACTTTTGGTCAAATATTTTTATTCTAGAAAATGACATTGTAGTCTTTTCCCACAAGCCTACATATTTTTATGCTTATATCTACAGTGAACAGAATATTCTGAATTCTTTCTCTTCAAATATATTTTGAGATCACTTTTTAATCACAGAATGATATAGCAGTGCGAATTTACCATAGTTTGTCCAAATGTAATGGTCATTATTTTGGACTTTTAGTTAATTCTGTAATTTTGTTTTTATAAGTAAGTAAATCCGTCATAAAAATTTTGAGCATATGTTTTAGGGGTGCTCTGTTAAATAACTTCCCTAAGACAAATCTCAGCTGTGGAATTGTATGCACAGTGAGTGGGTCAGAATGTTCTTATGTCTCTGGCTATTATTTCATTTCTCTTGAAATTGATTATACCAGTTGTTAATGCCAACATACTATTACTAATATAGCTGGAATGGTCTGAACATCAACTTTAGATGGCGGTTGCCCAGTGGATCCCGGTGGGGGCTCATGCAGGAGTCTCTCTATCTCCCCTCCTCTCACTTAAATTAACAACAACAACAAAGACTGATCTTCCATTTATATTGCAACACCCTGCTGACATCACTAAAAGGTGCTTCAGCGTGTGACAATGCCAGTATTTTTTTGATTAGAAATCAACACTAGGCCAGTCAGAGGATTAAGGCTTAATTTTGGAAAGTGGAAGAAAAAACTTTGAATTTTATTCAGATATAAAAATTATTTTCTGCAGAAAGGTAGTAACTGTTCCATAGTAACCTCATCTGACTCAAGCTAGTTAGCATAAGAAGTGTATTCTGTGTTACCTTCAGGTAGGTACATAGATTTTTGCACTGTCAAGGACAGCATGAACCCATAGATAGTCAAGTGTTTATTGATTCAGGCAGGAATGTCAGAACCCAGAAGGGACCCTGAACCCTATAAGCTCCACTGGGCCTCCCCCTTCCACTAGTCATCCAGGGGGGCCATGTCCCCTACTCTTCCCACATGGGGGGAGAACTGAAATTTTCTACATTCTTTCTTGGCAGGGGACCTGCTGTCATTTAACCTTTATGTAACATTATATCATTTGTTAACCTTATTAGCAGTACTTAGCTGCCTTTAACTTCTGGTATAATTATATATTTTTGTTACCTGTTAATGACATTTTAGGCATCAAAGAAAGGGGAAATCAAACTGATTAAATAATACCTAATATTCTTACTTCTACTACCAACACACAAAATGGATATGACACCGTTCAGAAGTTTCCAGACCCTCTGACACAAGTGCCTCCTTGACAACATCTGTTTTGTACCATCCTGGGTTCCTAAGCATCTTATTACTCATGGGCGTAAAATGGCTTTGCTTTAAGAACATGATAGGATGGACAGCCGTCAATACACAAATGAAAAGCAAGATTTTATTATTGATTGTAGCTCTGGTTTCTTTGTTTGGGAGCAGTTGATTAACATCTTTTGGCTTGTTTTATCACCTATAAAATGAAAGTAATAATTCTTACCTCTCTGTGGCTCTCTGGAGATTGTAAAGGCCCAGAGAAGATGGTGTAAAATACTACAAGCATGTCAGAATAGCCATTTGAGTGTTGCGTTTTGGGAAGCCCTAGCGATTGCTTAAAGAATGCACCTTCAATATTAATATGTATTGAATCAAGTTTTTAAAGTTCATATATATTTTTTTCCTTTTCTTATACCTCCCTCACCACCCTGCCTTTGGGCTCCTCCAATCTTGGCACCAACACAGGTATTTTTATGGCATGAAACCTGATAAGCCTGAGATCTTTCTGTTGGGTCCAAGTTTATGACCATTTCTGTGACTTAGTTGAAAAGGTTTAATATTTAATAAAAACACATGCTTGGAACTTTCAAGACATTGAGTTTCATATCACCATATGATGCACAGCTCAGTTTCCAAGGCTGTCGCACTGCAAAAGGTACACTTCCCCGGTCTCTTACATTTGTAATGTAGTCACCTTTACCAGTGTTTTTTGTTTCATAATGTGAATTGAAATTAGTGTCTAGTGCTGTGATGGCGAACCTATGACACACATGTCAGCACTGACACACATAGCCATTTTCGATGACACGCGGCCGCATACTAGAGAAGTATGGGGCCGCATGCCGAGAAGGACGTTTCATCCTCCACTCCTGCACGTCCAGGTGCAGTAGCCGAGGATAAAACATTTGCTGTAGTGTAGACCAGGGGGTCCCCAAACTATGGCCCTTGGGCCGCATGCGGCCCCCTGAGGCCATTTATCCGGCCCCCGCTGCACTTCCAGAAGGGGCACCTCTTTCATTGGTGGTCAGTGAGAGGAGCACAGGATGCATCCGCACCCATAGTTCCCATTGAAATACTGGTCAGTTTGTTGATTTAAATTTACTTGTTCTTTATTTTAAATATTGTATTTGTTCCCGTTTGTTTTTTTACTTTAAAATAAGATATGTGCAGTGTGCATAGGGATTTGTTCATAGTTTTTTTTTTTATAGTCCAGCCCTCTAATGGTCTGAGGGACAGTGAACTGGCCCCTGTGTAAAAAGTTTGGGGACCCCTGGTGTAGACACTCTGTGCCGGAGGTCTGTAGGCCAAAACAACAGAACTCCTGCATAGAGCGTCTAGTTCTGGGACTTCTGGTTAGGCCGTTTTTCTCGAAGTGACACACCACCAAAGTTATGCTTGGATTTTTGTCAAATTTTGACACACCAAGCTCAAAAAATTGCCCAGCACTGGTCTAGTGTCCTTTCATTGCAGTCTGAAGGACTCCCTCCTTTCACTATTTACTGACAAATGTTCTTTGTTTATGTTTATTTCAGAACATCTTACCTTTTGCTTCATTTTTGAAGGGTAGCTTTGCTGGCCATAGAAACCAGTTGATGGTTTTTGTGCGAAATGAACTATTTATCTTGTTTAGGATCACTTGTATATGATGGGGTTGCTTCTCTTTCTCCATTCAAGATGCTTGTGTTTCTTTTAGACAGTTTGATTTTGATGTTTCTGAGTATGGATATTTTTAAGTTTCTCCTACTTAAATTTTACTGAATATTTTTGGATGTGGGATGAATATTCTTTTACAAATTTGGAAAACTTTCTGCTATTATTTCTTCAAGTATTCTTTTTCCCTCTTTCTCTTCTCCCTTTCCAGGACTCCGTTGTGTTTATGTAGGTATGCTTGATGGTGTCCCACAGTTCTCAGTATTCTATCCACTTTTTTAGTGGACTTTCACAGCAGAGTGTGAATAATTCATACTAATTTTTGATATTTGGGTACTTTTTTGAAAGAAGCTTGTACCTATACCCAAAATATAACAGTATGAAAAAGAAGTTACTTAATGATACTGCCAAAATTATTCATCCCTAGACACAATATGTTTTGAGTACTACTCACATTAAATTAAATGTGATCTCTGCTTTTGAAGAAATCACCATTTATTCAGATAATATTACAAGATTAAAAATGTATGTAATTGTGTAAATATTGAGGAATAAAGAACAATAAATCTCTATATTCAGAGGCAGTATAAATATTCAGACTTTTCAGGATAAAAGATTGGTTGAAAGATCAGAAGTTGTGGAATTCAGTTTAATCTATCCATTAAAGAATATAGGATTGTCAGCTGTCTCTTTAATATAATTTAGTTAAGTTATGTATATTTTCACTGTTGCTGGCATGTGGAGGTCTAGGATGATTTTGTGGCTGAATTTGAGCTTGTAGAAGTTTGTATTTTAAAGAGATCTTCAACCTCTTCCCTCTTCTTTGTATTTCATATAAAGGTAGGAATTCACAGGCCATTTTAGGAAGTCTGATAGGATTCAGACCAGAACCATCAATTGACAACTTCAGGACAACTTTTGAGTTGTGATGCTATATCTGGAACAACTAATTGGTGGAAATGTTGTAAGCTTTTGTTTAAAGAGACCCAAAAAAAACCAGTGTCACTGAACTTCAGGTTAATTAAAGCTACCCAAGCTAACAAAATATAGTTTGTGGGAGAGATAAAGAGTTTCTTTGGCTGATGGAATATCTGTTCTGGCATTGAGAAAAATGTGTATCTGTTTAAGTTTCATAACTAAGTGAAAGTGCCTGCCTTCTCTAAGACTATTTTTCATTCTGTCAACATAAATGTAGCACTTCAGAATGCCATTAAAATTAAAGACATTATGCCAAGTGAAATCAGCCAATCCCAAAAGACTAAGCACTGCATTATTCTGCTTAGCTGAGGTGCCTGGAATGAGCAAATTTATAGAGACAGAAAAGAGATAGTGGTCACTGGGGAGGGGAGAGAGGAGAAATGAGGAGTGTTTAATGGATGAAGAGCTCCAGTTTGGGACCATAGAAAAGTTCTGGAGACAGGTGGTAATAATGGTCACACAACAATGTAAATATCCTAAGGACACTGAACTGTAACTTAAAATAGCTAAAATGGCAAATTTTATGTTATCTCTGTTTTACCACAATTTAAAAAATGGAATTAAAACAAATTGAGTGAACAGGTATGTTGTATGAGGACAGATGTTTTATATGTTTTATCTTATTTAATTCTCACAGCAACCCAGTGAATAGGCACATGATTATCTCAATTTTACAGGTGAAGGATGTGAGCAGAGCCAGGATGGTTGCCAGCCAAGGGCACTCAGGTGTCTGCAGCATGAATGGGGTTCTGGCCCCTGAGTAGCCTCTGGGCGCACATACCTGCCTATTGAGCTTCCCTCGCAATCTCTGAAAACTCTGCTCCTGCTGCTATTGCAGCCTTCCTTTAGGAACAGAGCCTTGGCTTCCTGGAGCTCCTCCTTGACCTTTGAGCCCTGAGTGTCCCACAGTAGAAGGTGAGGCCAACCACCATCCCCCCTACACACCCCTGACATAGCCAACAGGCTTTGCCAGCCTTCCCAGAAGCACAACCAAAGGCCAGCTGCATGCCAAGGTCACCTGAAAATTAACTCGTGCTTTAAAAATCACCTACATCATTTCTGACCGTGCCACTTTTATCACAATTTTTTTATCCTCTGGAATGATCCATTAGAAATAAAAATAAACTGGCCTGACCAGGCAGTGGCGCAGTGGATAGAGCGTCGGACTGAAATGCCGAAGACCCAGGTTTGAGATCCCGAGGTCGCCAGCTTGAGGGCAGGCTCATCTGGCTTGAGCAAAAGCTCACCAGCTTGGACCCAAGGTTGCTGGCTCCAGCAAGGGGTTGCTAGGTCTGCTGAAGGCCCCAGACTCGAACATGTGAGAAAGCAATCAATGAACAACTAAGGTGTCACAGCGAAAAACTGATCATTGATACTTCTGATCTCTCTATGTTCCTGTCTGTCTGTCCCTATCTATCCCTCTCTCTGACTCTCTCTCTGTCCCTGTAAATAAATAAATAAATAAATAAATAAATAAGAAAGAAAGAAAAATAAACTAGTTGTTCCAGCTACATGTATATTTCTTCTCATGACATCCCAGCTACTTTTCAGAAAAATGAGAGTCCAGATTTATTCCCACAAGGGAATGTATGTAAAAGTCAAGGAAAGATATTTTCATAAAGACTGCATATATAATATCATTTTTTCTTGCTGTAATCTATGTTTATAACCAGATTACACATAAGGTTTTCTTTTTATTATTTGTTTGTTTTTGTTTTGCCGTTATAGGCTTTGGACCAAAGATATGGTCTCCCATCATCCTGTTGGGTTACAGATTAGAAGGTAATTTATTCTGTGATAAAATAAATGTCATAAAACAAGAGAGAAGGTGCTTGAGGAAATGGGACCTGGTCAGAGATCTTACCCTAATTATGTTACCTACTGATTGTAGCCTCTTTACCATCCTCCATATTTTTTTAATTGGGGAATATAATAAATTTGAAGACTACTTGCTACATCCAACACCTTCATTGTCATTCAAAATTTTGTTGGGCTCACCTGCTCATCCATCCATCTTATTCTCTACATTTTTCATTCTAGCACAGGAAGCCAGATAGTCTGTATTAGCTGACAGATATCATTTCCAACTCAGTATATTTGCATAATTTCCTCTTTGCCTTTATCTGGAACAAAGCAAACAAAACAATGAAATAAATTAAATCACATTCTTAATCACAAAATTAGGAAACTTTGTAACATCAGATTCATGCCCCTATTTCTTTCAAGGTTATATATATAGAATTTGTTGTAAAATGTGGTCTCTGTTCAAAGCTTTTCCCTGATTAGTTCATCCATTCAACAAGTCAAAATACTGACAATATTTACAAACCTCGGGAAAATAATTGTAACATTTAAAACACAAATCTCGACTTGCAGAATTTCACATTCCCCACCCTTCTGCTACTCTCTCCAGGCCAGTGTTGTTTCTCCTAATAAGGACGTTTGACCTGCTTGCACGGCTCTGACAGATGACATTTTTACAGGTCTGTTCTCTCTGAATTCGCTGCAGTGCCAGAGCTGTACAGGCTCCTCTAGCCTTATTCACCCAAGGCACGTTTCAGCACCTAAGTCAGTCTCATTATTCTTCATTCTTGCCCTTAGGAAGGGTACTGCCTTTTTATTTGGTATTCATGTTTTTTTCGATTGCATGAATTGTGGTGACTTTTACACATCATGTCCCATTACAGGGCTCCCTTGTGAAGCAGGGAAAAACATGGCATCTGGTCCTGTTAATTCTTACGACACCAGGGGAACGTCATTGCTTTATCGCAAGGGGCTGTGAAGATAACACATGTCACCACTGTTTGAATGCTCTTGGGTTATGGAATTGTTCAGTGGCTAATGTTATCATGGCAGTATACTGAGACAGGGCACAGTGGGATTGATAAATTGTGAAAGAGAAGAGTAGCCAGTACTAATCAGTGAAGGATAAGCAAGTACTTGGCTTAAAAGCATTCCTGGTGTGCTATTTATAAGAACTCTATTTACTTTGTTTTTCTCCCTGTTCGTTGCTTTGGGAGAGCTTCTCCTAATTAGATTTAATAGTTTCAAAAGTTTATACTTCATTCTTACATAAGTGACAATGGAATACATGTGTTTAGTTGCAGCACTATGTCCCAAGCAATAATGAAAAGAACTGTTTCTTTGTGGCGCTTTGCAGTTCTTCAAGGATAATGTTTTACATAGCACATATAGCATAATTTGAAATTAGTAGCTAGCATATTTGATTTATTCATCTTCTGAACAAATGAAGGAAAATATACAGTTGTATCAATAAAATATATAAATGGAATTTGGGAGCATATTTTGAATCTATCAAGCATACTACATCATCTCTAGTGAAGTTGTAAATTATAATAATATTTTAATAAGGTTTTCTTATTATTTTCTTATTTTTATTTATGAAATGTTATATTTGATAGCAACAAAATATGATTTAAAAATAATTTTTTTTTGCCTGATTAGGCGGTGGCCAGTGGATAGAGCGTCAGACTGGGACACGGAGGACCCAGGTTCGAAACCCTGAGGTCACCGGCTTGAGCACTGGCTTATCTGGCTTGAGCGTGGGATCCTAGACATGGCCCCATGGCCGCTGGCTTGAGCAAGGGGTCACTCACTCTGCTGTAGCTCCCCCCTGCCCAGGCACATATGAGAAAGCAATGAATGAACAACTAAGGTGCTGCAATGAAGAATTGATGCTTCTCATCTCTCTCCCTTCTTGTCTGTCCCTATCTGTCCCTCTCTCTGTCTCTGTCAAACATACAGACATACAATGTGTGTGTGTGTGTGTATGATTTTTTTTCTTTCTCATTTATGATATCTACGTTAGCTAACTCATACTCATCAGTGTCTAGATTGAGAGTGCAAATGTAGATTTCCGGCTTAGTTCTCAACTTTCCTTTATACTGCTCTATAGCAGTTAAAGGCTTTGCATTAATCATATTTATCCTAGAGTGTCTGTTTATTCTATTAACTCTAACAATAGCTATTATCTATTTCTGTGCCCAAAGGCATTAAAATGAATTAGTATAAGCCAAATTTTATTTCTAGTATTAATGATAAATCTTTCTAAGCATTGGTCAAATTCGAAGTATGCTGGTTAATATTTTGAAACCCTTGGTACATATCAATACTAGCTGGTAGCTTGATAAGTACTTGCTTAGTATTCAAATGAAACTTATCTTTCTTTTTTAAAAAATAAATTGAATAGGCTTTAACTAGATGATATTAGACACATCACTCAGAATCTAAGAGAGTATGGTTTCTTTTTTTTTAGCAAGAAAGAGAGAGAGAGAGAGGTGGACAGACAGACATGAAGCGAGAGAGATGAGAAGCATCAATTCTTCATTGCAGCACCTTAGTTGTTCATTGATTGCTTTCTCATATGTGCCTTGGCCAGGGGTGCTACAACAGAGTGAGTGAGCCCTTACTCAAGCTGGCGACCCCACACTCAAGCTGGCAACCTCATGGTTTCAAACCTGGGTCCTCAGTGTCCCATGCCAATGCTCTATCCACTGCGCCACTGCCTCATCAAGCAAGAGTGTGTTTTCTTATTTTTTCAATTGAAGTAATAATAATATGAGCACTATCAATCTCAAGAATCAAATATAGTATATATGACAATCGTGAGAATAGGAAAGCACTGTATGGTAATAAGGGATTAAGGATTTGACAGGCATTTGTAAGCACTGGTCTGTCTTTTCCCTTCGAACTGTGCCCTTCAACTGCTGGTCTAGAGATCCAGCCTCTTTTGGGAACAGTCTCCTTGATAACGTGCTGTGAGAATATCCACTAGGCCTGGTCCCAACTCTCAGTCCACCCTCCACCCCTTCTACCTCCTCTAGCACCTTGCTCTGCCCTTGAAAAGGCCCATGGGCTGTGGGAAGAGTCCTTGGGAGAGATATGTGGCCTACGCCCAGGTAGTGGCAGTGCAGCTTGAGGATAAATTGAGCAGTGTGACGGAGTGGTCAGTTGTGCTGGGTGTCCCTGAGGTCACGGAGGATCAAGGTTGAAAAGAAAGCCAGAGTCATTGTGCTTATTTGTATTTTGTTGTTTCTGTTTTTGTTTACTCCTTTTGCTATTAGGACCATAGGGAGGAGGACACTATCTCTAGAAGTGTCTCAAGATACTTTAGGACCAAAGGGCTAATAGCAGAGGAATGGGTACTTTTGAGAAGTAAGGAAGACCAACCAGTATGAGACAACTTTTCTGGATCTGAAAATAGGTTCATCTTCTACATATATTACACGTGGATTGGCAGGGTTCGGAGAATTAAATATAACATACCCATGGAACAATGTGTGTTTTCTCTCTTCAGCAGTCACTTACGAAGTGAAGATATTACAGTGTTTTAGAAAACTAATGTAATACTTCTAACACTTCTTGTTATTTGAGCTTTCTAGATTTTTGAATCCTAAAGAAAGAGCTGGTCTTGTGTAAACCCAAACTGTAGCTGTTCTTTTCTAAAATGAACCTGGTCTTAAAAATAAAATCATTCTATTAAAGAAAAGAAAAGAAACCCAGTGACTTTCTTTTGAAAGTGGGGTTTCCCTAGGTAACTCAGCATTTGGTGTGACTTTGCATATGATTTTTTCTCAAGATGGTAAATGATACCACACGAACGACTATAACACTTGAATAAATGTAGCCTTTATTTTGTTTCTGTTTTGCTATGGCAGAGCCACTGCTAAAACCAAGACTTCTAGTTGTAATCAGAGAAGTATCTGGCTTGAGCCCAGCTAATTAGGCTCCCCATATCTGATCTGAAAGTCAATTAACTCACGGGTAAAATATACTCCCCATCAAAACAACAACAACAACAAAACACAAAATGATACCTTTCTGGAAGTTTTCACAAGGGTTCCTTAGCTGGGTCTGTGGTGCACCAAAGCAGCTGCAGCACCCTATAGATCTCAGGAGACCTGGGTCTCTATAGTCCTGCAGGGCTGGGGTGGTCCTTCCGTGTCTCCCTTTCCTTTTGAGCTGGAGCCCCAGCAACCCCATGGTGCCAACATGGTCTGGGCCCGTGATGGCGAACCTATGACACACATGTCAGCACTGACACCCGTAGCCATTTTCAATGACACGCGGCCGCATACCAGAGAAGTATGGGGCCGCATGCTGAGAAGGACATTTCATCCTCGGTTCCTACACGGCCAGGTGCGGTGCCCAAGGATAAAACATTTGCTGTAGTGTAGACACTGTGCTGGAGGTCTGTAGGCCAAAACATTTTTGTTATTTAAACTATAAATATCGCAAAATTATGTTTTTTTTCTCGAAGTGACACACCACCCAAGTTATGCTCGGATTTTGGAGAATTTTGACACACCAAGCTCAAAAGATTGCCCATCACTGGTCTGGGCCCCTCCTCACCTTTTTTCCTAGAGCACTGATGTCTGATTCATTCAAATGTTCCTCGCCAGTCCCGTATTCACGTTGTGTGTAGCTCATCCAGGCACCCCAGGAAGCCCTTCGCCTGTAGTCGTGTCCCCTTTGACCCACTATACTTTATCATCATTGATTTTTTTTCCAATTCCTCCAACAAGTCAAGCCCTCTCCAGACTCACAGTCTTGGCAGTTGCTGTTCTTTTTTCTGGAATGTTATTCCTGACGCTTTCTCTTATCCTTAAGGTCTCAGTTAAGCGATTCCTCACAAAGATTTTCCCTGACTTCCCTTTATAAAGTGGTTCCTCTCTTTTATTATCCACCACAGAACCCAGTTTATTTGCTTGAGATAAATATAATTATTTGACTTATATATTGACTAGAGTAGGCCAGTGGTATTTCTAACAGACTCAGGTATATTTTTTACAAGTACTTCAGCATGATCCCTTTATGATCATGCAATAAAATTAATAGTTAATTTGAACAACAGACATGACACAAAACTTTTAAAACCTCAGTAAGTAATTTATCTGTTTATTCTTAAGTAGCATGTATTTATTTAAATGTGTGACTGTGCCAACACAAGCACACTAGAAGACATGATGTAGTAGTCACATGCCTGCCCTACATGGGGGCAACATGGATGGGGCAGTTGTAACTGCAGATTAACAGGGGTGTGTGGTTACTAGAGACAATGTTAGCAAGTCTTGGAATGTTCCAAGAAAAGTACAGTCTTCCATTGATTTACACATACTTTCATTTTTAGAAAATTTGGTATATCTGATAAATATATAAAAATGCTCTGGGCTTTTATGCATAATAAAGTTAGACTCTAGCCTGACCAGGTAGTGACGCAGTGGATAGAGCATCAGACTGAGAGGCAGAGAATCCAGGTTTGAAACCCTGAGGTCACCTGTGTGAACACGGGCTCACCTCGTTTGAGTGCAGGTTTACCAGCTTGAGCACAGGGTCTCTGGCTTGAACGTGGGCTCATAGACATGACCCCATGGTCACTGGCTTGAGCCCAAAGGTCACTGACTTCGAAGCCCAAGGTCGCTGGCTTGAGCAATGGGTTACTCGCTCTGCTGTAGCCTCCCCGCACCCCCCACCCCGGCCAGGGCATGCATAAGAAAGCAGCAATGAATAGCTAAAGTGACACAATGAAGAGGTGATGCTTCTCATTTTTCTCCCTTTCTGTCTGTCTGTCCCTATCTGTCCCCCTCTCTCTCTCTCTCTCTGTCACACACACACAAAATAAAGTTAGAGTCTAGATTTGAGTCCTTTTATAAACATATTTTTTAGCAGAATGGGCAAAGGGCATGAGGGGTGCACTCTCATTTTATTATTACAAAGGACTGTTATGCACATGCAGGATATTTATGCCCCTGGCCACTGCCCACAAAGAGCCTGTAATGTCCCTCAATTATCGAGACAACCAAAAATGCTGCAACAAATTTCTATAACACTGTTTTGGGGAACAACTGATTTACATTGTAAGCCTCACTGAGTGCAGAAGCTGTGTTTGCCTCCTAGAAACTGCACTATCCAGCAAATCATCTGCATCACAGCAGGGCCTGACAGATACTTAAAGAATGAATGAAAGATGCCTGACCTGTGGTGGTGCAGTGGATAAAGCGTCGACCTGGGAACACTGAGGTTGCCAGTTCAAAACCCTGCACTGGTCTGGTCAAGGCACATATGGGAGTTGATGCTTCCAGCTCCTCCCCCCTTTCTCTCCTTCTTTCTCTCTCTCTCTCTCACTCTGTGTCTCCTCTCTAAAATGTATAAATAAAAAGAATTAAAAAAAAAAAAAAAAAAGAATGAATGAAAGAATGAATGAAGGGAAGAAAGGAAATGCATGGACATAGGGAAACACATCCATCCATTTAGTGAACACATGTTTACTGAACAACTATCTTTGCTAAGTACGTATTATTCTAGAATCTAGGAATACAGCAGTTAATGAGATATTTCCTATATGCTCCCTCTCCGTATTTGGAGCTACTAGGGCACCTACATTACCTGTATAAAATGACTGTTATTTTGGTGTGCCAAGTTTTTTTGTTTTTTTTAATTCAGAATACTTCCCTTATTTGGTTAAGTTGATCGATATGATGGAGAAAGCTGGACAAGGAATAAAAAGTGGCAGAAATAAGTCAGATTGGTGTCCAGAGGTGTGAGTTGTGTGTAAGAAAAAAGAGAACCTGAAAATAACTTAGTTCTATATGTCTTGTGTCTGTCTACACAGTATCAGATATCAACACTTTTAAATCCAAATCCCTTGTTTGCTGTTGCTATCAGAAAGGTGGCAGTTGCAGAAATGCTTTACGTGTCCCTTTCCTCCTGGGCAAGACCTTTCACATAGCAGCTGTGTTGGATCCAATGGCGGTGCCTCCTTAGAATCAGGTTAAATTGTAAACCAGAGGTTTACATTTGAGCATTTTGCAATTAATATAATTATCTTCACATTTACATGACTTTGCTTTGGGATTCAGCAGATTGGTGTTAGATAAAGAAACTGAGGTGCAGAATTTTAAGTGACAGCATTGATACAGAGCTAGGATACTATGGTGACAGGGCCTGACACAAGGAAGCAGACTCCAAAGCTCACTGCCCCCCAAACTACAGGGCTACACTGAATGTTGGGTGTCAAGTCAGGTACAAGGCTGGCATGTAACAGAGCAAGGTTGTTTGATTTCAAACTCCATGCCTATCTGGCCTGTGATGGCACAGTGGATAGTGTGGACCTGAAACACTGAGGTCACTGGTTTGAAAACCTGGGCACACCGGATCAATGCATATACAGCAAACTCCATGCCCTTTACACCGTTCTTTGCTGTCCTCTGAATTCCCTACTAATGTCAGAAGGACATGTGAATGCCCTCCAAACCATCAAAGCCAAGCTGGTCTGAATCAACTACCTTGTAACCCAGTGATTTTCAACCTTTTACACTTGGAACAGGTGACCTAGCTGGCTGGAAATGGAAACACACAATAAATAAAATTTTATTTCACCACACCTAACAGTGCAACACGGTACAAGCTGGTGCTTGATTTCTAAACTCCACATGCACAATGCTTTGAATACTATGTAAGTTTGTCTGAATGCTTTTAATCTATTGTCCATGATTTTAAAATGTTCTCTGTACAATGCCAAAGGTTGTTACAACAAGCTTACAAGTTCCAAGGATATTTGAGACAACCTCAATAGTATTTTCATCGACGATACAGACTGATAAGTGGCAATCCCCCTGAGAATAAGTGAATTTGACTAAGATCATTAGATCTATAATTTTTATATATCAGGGCAGTTAACTCTTGTGAACCAGCACAAAATTTCTGGTAGATTTTCAGTTGAAAAACACTATTGTATCTAAAGACCCAGCTTTCATCCTACGGTTGATTCACATTTCTTCTTGGGATCTTCTTTGTTCCTCGTGGAAGACCATCCTCTGAACCTGGGCGCTGTTCACTGTTTGTCTTGCCAGTTATTTACTGACATGTTTCTATCTTACAGTTTCAAACAGTGTACTATATACTCTGAATGTTAGGTAGTTCCTTCTATTTTCATCCATCTCCTTATCTAATGAGTCCTATACTGTTTAATAGCATCCTTTTTTTTAAAAGATATGACTGGACAGGAAGCATTGATATGGTTGAGAAGAGCAAGAATTTGGGTTAGAGGGTCTGAATTCACATTCTTGCCTTATGTACTCCTAGAATCTATGCCATTTTGACCACAGTGCCTAAAATCTCTGAATATCAATTCCTTTTTCTGTCAAATAGTGAGGATAATAAAAACAATCAAATAGATTTGACATAAAAACAAAAAATTTGGGAGGAGTATACTCTACATCATAAACTGCTATGAAAATGTTAAAACTTCATTTTTATGTGTTAATAGTATTTTTGTTAATGCTGTTTTACATAATGTGGCTTCCAAGGAGTTTATTCTTTTGGTCTCTTTTCAACATCCTCAGCCTAGCCTCTCTTCTCATGCCTGTTCTACAGTTACCTATGACTGCATGTTTTTACCATGTGTGTCTACCTGCTGCTCTCTCCTTGCTCTACATCTCTTTCTTCCTCTTTCAATTTTTTTCTTTTTCTGTAAAAATCCAATTTCCCATGAAGTATGTCTTTCTTCTTATTCTTTAGCTTTTTTTCTTTTTAGCATGTAAAACTGAAAGGAAATGAAAGAATTCTCATAAAATCCAGACGTCTATGCAATTTCTCTTACTCTTTATGGTAGCATTTTAGGCAAGTGCTGTTTTATTCATGCGCACAAAATTTTGGAATGTTAGAAATAGAAGAAAGAAATTCATCTAATACAAACCCACTTGCTTTAAGAATGAAAGGAAATGTCTGAAGAGTTAAGTGACTTACTCTGGATCTCAGAGTAAATGACAGATGGAGTTGCTCGTTAAGACAGTTTCCAGAGTTCAACCCACTCTTTTTCACTTTTGCTATCCACTGTATTGTGTTTCCTGTCCTAGAGTTTAGTTAAGGTCATACTCTAAGGGTTAGGTTGTTCCTAACAGGCAATCGGCCTGATTGGCTTTGGGTAAATTATTTAACCTCTCTGGTTTTAAGATTCTCATCAGAGTATGAGAGGACTAGCTATTGTTCAAGGCATCTTTGTAATCTATGTAATTATCAGTCTTCCTTCATTCATATCTAATAACTATTTGATAGCCATTTATTTGCAAATATGAGATGAATTGGTTTGTGTTTGTGTTTTTTCCCAAATGCCACCCAAAGTTGAGCCATGTTTCAATCTATACAACCAATTAAGCTTCTCCAATATTTGGTCAAATTAATTCTAATTAAGACATCATGGCTTTCTTGGCAGAAATCCTGTCTTTGTGCTACAGTAATGTTTGGCAAGGTTTTTGTTATTTTTGAAAAAGATATGGAATATAAAATATTTTATTGAAATACTTTCTTTATATCATAATGTTGAGACAGAATAATGTGGAATTCTTATTATATACTACCTGAAAATTGTCAAAAGAACAACATTATTCTTTGAAGGACCAGTATAGTATTACCCAGTATTAACCATTCATGGATTTCTTCATATACCTTCCCACACAAATTATTTACAACTTGAAGCAAATATCGGTCAACAAAGAAGAAAATATACAATGTTGGGCAAATGAGTTTGTAAAGTTTGTATTTTTTTAGTTTACTCACTTTTATTGTTAGAAAATAGCGCTGGGCAGCACCAGGTATATGTAGTCTGTGAAATTGCAAATTACCTTTCTGCTTGGAAAGGGCCGTTGTTTTGCTAATGTTTGCTGGAGAAGGGGTTTTGTGGGCCCAGGTAGTTTAGCAGGGAGAGCAGAGAGAATGCAGAGTGCTGAAGAAGAAGCCAGTTTCTGCAGAGAGAGGAGGTGTGCAAATGGGGAACCAGAGCTGAGGGACTTTGTGTGCCCTACTGAAGCTTGTGGAACTTTTGATTCCAGGAGGAACCAGAGAAGATTCTCTGAGTTGTGGAACCAGGGGATGTGTCAGGGCTTTGGGAGCTCTGATTGAGGGGGAAGCAGTCTTCCCTGTATGTTTATTTGTCGTCCAGTGCGAGACTTTAATAAAGGAATGGCCCACCATTTTTGGCTCCACTGTTTCTTTACTGTCTGCCCAAATTCAATGTGAACATGCATGGCCATGACAGTGGTGGCCCCTGGCCATACATACAACTATTTTATTGATAACAATGTGCGTGTTGGTTTGTGGGGGGATACACAGTCCAATAAATTACTAAGTCCTTTAATTTTACAAAAACTAATGCTCAAATTTTCTTTAAATTCCTAGAAAATTTTCTCCTAATTTAAATAAATGGGAAATAAATCATGCTCAGTATATATTTTTCCCTATCTATCTCGGTTACTAATGTTTGCTAGCCCTCCCTTGAACGCTAGAAGCCTTTCCATGCCTACATCTCTGTCATGTGATTAAACCACTTAACAGAAATGTTAATGAATGTCTTCCTAACCTAGCACATTTTTTTGGTCTGTTTTGCTTTTTAGTACACCAAAACCTGATTTTGTTTGTGTAGGGACAGTGCCCGCCACTATCATGGCCTGCAGGTTCATATTGGATTCGGGCAGATGGCAAAGAAACAATGGAACCAAAAAATGGTGGGCCATTCCTTTATTAAAATCTCGCACCAGTCGACAAGCAAACACACAGGGAAGTACGCTTCCCCTTGATTCAGAGCTCCCAAAGCCCTGATGCATTCTCCAGTTCCACAACCCGGAGAATCTTTTCCCGTTCCTCCTGGAATCAAAGGCCCCACCCAGCCTCAGTAGAGTTTGCAAAGTCCCTCAGCTCTGGTTCCCCATTTGCACTCTTTATCTCTCTTCTGCAAAACTGGTTTCTTCTTCAGCACTCTGCATTCTCTCTACTCTCCCTGCAAAACTACCTGGGCCCACAAAGACCCCTTCTCCAGCAAACATTAGCAAAACATTGGCTCCTCCCAACCAGGAATGCAATCCGCAATTTGCAATCAACTGCCCTGCTCTGAGGGCAAGCACACATGTGGCTGCCCAGCGCCATTTTTTAACAATAAAAGTGAACAAACTCAAAACATACAAATTTTACAAACTCATTTGCCTGACAGTTTGGTTGTGGAATTTTCATTAATTTGCCAGGTCATCATTTCCTAAAGTGCTTGCAAACAGCAATTTTTTGTCTTTTGGTGTCTCTGCCTATTTTAAGAGGATTGTCAGGGTTGGGAAACTAGAAGCACTATATTCCAGCTGTGGAAGCAGTATTACTACTATAATGTACTTTTAGTTTCTATGAAAGACTTCTTTATGGCCATGTTGAGGACCGAGTTGCAGTATGTATCATGATGGCAGTGAGTGTTCAGAAGTGGTTAGAAACGTTTTTAAGCTCATTGACGTTTAGCATTTTTCATCAGTTTTTTTAATCATTTCAAAGTTTGTTTTTAAACTTCCTACTCAAGGGCTTGATGTCACTCACAGAAATGTAAAACAAATAACTTGTTTCTGAGAAACTACCACAAATGCTGAAATACTTCTGAACAGAGTTTGAAATTAACAAACATTTTGTAATTTTATTATTTGTTATATTTGAAATTGTTTTTGTACTTGAATTTGAATTAGATATAGTTATTAATATTTTACAATGTTCTTTTAAAAGGTATTTTAAAAGCTCTTATAAGTGTAACTAGAGGCAATTTAGATTCTTTTAAGATCTTGACTTCACCATGAAATTGTGTCTGTTAAACTTAATTGAGACTAATTGAATTGAGAAGTCTAGGTTATAAAGCATTTGTAAATAATAAACTTAGTAAAATTTTACTTTATAAAACACTTTTCTTAAGCATTTTAAAAGGTAAATTAAGAGTGTATATATATATAATTAGGATGTAACATTGTTCTTAATCCATAAACTATGTAAAAATAACATTAATCCATAAATTGTACAAAATGAACAGTACTGTATTTCCCCAGGTATAAGATGCTGTACTTTTTCCTGAAAACTTTGGGGTCTAAAAACTGGGTGTGTCTTATACAGTGGTTGTAGATATTTTTTACTTGAATTTCCTGCTTTTCGCGCTTCTTTTTGTGCTCATTGTTGAAGATAGTGATTTGTCATCAGACACAGATGAGGCAAACTAATGGATGGGAGTTTTGACAGTAATAAGGAGTTGCATGAATTTTATGATGAATAAAACTTGAGTTCAATAACTTTATGTTATACATTTTGTTTCAAATTTTGGGCCCCCAAATTAAGGTGCATCTTACACATAGGAGGGAGTGTAAGGATGAGACAGCACTCGATTTCCAGGAGTACAAGCTTTTATTAGAGGAGAAAGAGTCCTGCTGGGCACACTTCTCCGGGAGAAGGGCGCCAGTACAGACCATGGAGGCGATTTTTATAGGGTAGGGAAGACCCTTGAGCAAGTGGGTGTTGAGTCAGAAGTTCTGGTATGTGGAAGAGCCTGGGGTCAGAAGTTCTGGTATGTCCCCAACTATAGTTTTATGGTTTTGGCTTCCCGGGATGCTCCTTCTGGAATTTTTCTGCTTCAGGGGCAATAGTCCAATAAGTAAGGGTGAGGTCAAAGAGACAGGCAGAACAGGAAAATGGCAATTAGAATTTCTGGTAAATTCATGTATCTATCATGGAGAGTCTTATACATGGGGGAATATAGTAACTATTTCTTATGTGCAAACAAAACATAAAACTAAATTTTGAGTTATAGACATTATTTAAATTGTACAAAGGTATTTAAAACCATATATTTTGCTGAAATATTGTCATTCAACTCAAATTTAATAATTACATTTCTGATACTTTAATGCAGTGGTTCTCAAACTTTTTGAAGTCGGGACACATTTAAAATCCTACAAATAATTGTAGGCGCATTATATACAAATTTCTGAGAAATATGTTATAATAATTAAGTCAAATATTAAAGAAAAAATACAAAGTCCAAGTATGCTTTTATGGTAATTAAATGAAATAATTATGACAAAATTAAATTTATTCTGACATTAAAAAACATTTTCATGTTACATTTTTTGAGTTATGCTTTTTACAATTCATAAAAGAAGGGTTAAAAATTAAAAAATGACAAAAGAGTTATCTTTTTATATATATAGATACATTCTTAGTGAGATTTAGTAAATTCAGCAGGTCCAGGAGCGAATGTGTTAAGTTTTTTCATTCTTGTGTTTCTAGGAAACATGAGCCTGATGTGTCCTAGCGATTTCTTCAATGTTTGGGCATATGTTTGTAAGGCAAACTCTCATTTCCTCGTCAATACATTGAAGAATTCCTCTGTTTCTACTCTTAATTGTGTTGAGGGTAGAAAATCCTAATTTACATAAATAGGATGTTAAAAATTGCAGTAAAATGTTCAAAATTTTTTTAGATATTGCCACATATTCTTCTTTTATAGAAATTCAAAAGGCTTCAAGAGACAATTCTTTATGTTTAATCATCAATCCAAGACCGCCACCATACATATCATCTTAACTTTACACTAAACAAAGGATAGAAGAAACTTGCCTCCAGTCTTTCTGGGGAACATGGGGGGTAGTGTAAACAATCCAGCACCACAGTTTAACAGCCTTTTGCAACCTAATCAGGCAAGTGAGGTGGGGGGTTGGGCAGACTGTCAGCTTACAGCCGATTCCCCACACCTCTGTCCCCCAAAAATCTAAACTCAAAAACCCTGTTGGGCATATTTCTCTGGAATACCATAGGGTGCACCTGGAAATCTTCTAGGATGCACCAGTATGCCCTGCCTTTGAGAACCACTGCCTTAATGTCTTAATGAATGGAGATAATAAGTTGATCTAATTTTAGAGAAATTTATAAGCTCTTTGTTAGGTTAGCAATACCACAACTTAACTGTTAATAATTAGCCTTATTTTAAAGAAGGAATTTTGTTTTTCTGGTCATATGGTACTTAAAACTGAATTTTCTTTTAAGTGTGTATGGGGGCTTAATAGAGGAGATGATTTCACTTTTTGTCATATAGCAGGAAGATAGAAATTTCCCAGGAAGTAACTGAACTCTCTACTTTAAACATAACAAGTTGAAATCATAGTTTTCCATCTGATTTCTTTATTCCAATTTTTGGGATAAGATGAAATAGCCAATTCCAGAACGAGAGATGAAGATTTTTGTTGTACCTTTCAAATTGGTAATACATAAAACTTCTACTAAATAAACAATGTGAAAATGAATCTGATGTCTAAGCTTTACTCTCTGTTGTTACACTGTGAGTGACTCATGCAGAATTATCCAACTGTTTAAGAGTAGCATTCAAGCATACATTGTCAAACAGAAAAGAGTATTTGAAAGTTATGTTAACAATTTAAAGGAAGCATTCCTGAAAATGAGTTCCAACTTTTTGTTATTTTTTTAAATAAAATGTATAAATACTTTTTTTTGTATTTATTCATTTTAGAGAGGAGAGAGAGAGGTAGAGAAAGAGAAAGAAAGAGAAAGGGGGAGGAGCAGGAAGCCTCAACTCCCATATGTGCCTTGACCCGGCAAGCCCAGGGTTCTGAACCGGTGACCTCAGCATTCCAGGTCAATGCTTTATCCACTGTACCACCACAGGTCAGGCAATAAAGTATATAAATAAATGCAGAAATTATTTTATAGAATTCACCCCAAAGAGTATTTTAGGAATATAAACATTTATTAATTAACCCTCATGTGTTTAAAATACACACCTGTTTTACATGATTATACAAAGAAACCAGTTTTTCATGAATAGTTTGTATTATTTTTTACATTATTTAAGATACCATATGCTTTATAATGAAGAAAAACATTTAATGTATGCAGTCATGTTAAACATTTATAGCATAAATCATAATATCCTTTTTTAAAGTGCTACCCTAACTAAGTGTGACAACAGGAACTTAAACTATATGATGTTCATGTGAAGTGTTCTATTAATTTAAAGTCATTGTAAATTTATTAATTTAGGTCATTCTGGTTATTGAGACAAATTTGAAACTCCTTTTGTGTTAAGTAATAAAATGTTTTTAAAAACCTGAAAACTAGATTTGAATATTCATTGAATACTTAAAATTCTAGTGTGTTTGTTCTATAAGAAGAAGTCTGCATAATTGTTTAAAAAGTTGACATTGGTAATTCTTTTAGGTTTTATAATTTACCAAAACTGGTTAATTTTACTGAAGTCATAAAGAATATTTATATGTACTTAGAAATACTTTTCCATTAATTTTTTTTTAATTTGTTGATTTTAGAAAGAGAAGAAGGGGAGGGGGAGGAAGGTTTATTTGCTGTTCCACTTATTTATGCACATATTGGTCAATCTTTGTCTGTGCCCTAACCAGGAATCAAACCTGCAACCATGGCATATCGGGACGATGCTCTAACTGACAGAGCAACCCAGCCAGGGCGAATTTTTCATTTCTTTTAGTTCCTGATTTCATTTTTTCTTTTTCTCCCAGTAAGTCAGCTATTTGTTTTATACCACTAATTTATTTTTTATATATTGAGTATTTGAAATGTCCTATACGTTACCATGGTACATAGGTTACAGTAGTCTACACTTTGATATTTTTAATGCATCCATATTAGAATTTTTACTTTTGTGTTTTCTACTAAATTTCTGTTTACTCAAAGTGTGCTCCATGGACCAGCACTTCCAGTATTACCTTTGAGCTTGTTAGAAATGCAGAATCTCAGGCCCGACTCCTCACCTACTGAAACAGAATCCACATTTTAGCAAGATTCCTAAGTGGTTCATATGCTGATTACCATTTAACAAATCTCATCTAAAAGGCACTCCTACACAGACTATGGTTAGATGAGATGGATATTCCAGCTCCTTAGATTCCATAATTCTTTTATTTCATAAAAGTTAATTATTGAGATTCAAAAGGAGGTTAAGTGCAGAAAATTTGAGGTTAGGCAAATGGTTGAAACTCAGTTTTGCCACTGTTAGCTTTTAGTTTCTTCCAGACTTTTAACCCATCTGAGGCTCACTTCCCCCTCTGTGTCTGTGAGATGGAGATGCTAATGAAATAGGACCTGCCTCACTGCTATGAGATGTAGGTCAAGCGTTTGCTCACATAGTAACTCTCAGTGAATGATCAGTCTAACTCATATTGTTGTTAACTCACATTGCATTAAGTTGTGCCTGTTATAAAGTAAGACAGGCTCACTAAACTTAGCAGGCTTGAATGATTGGGTCTGTCTTTCTTATAATATCTAATTGGCTCTGCAGAGTCTCAAATGATAGTTGCCTATCTTAAAGAAAAGAGGCTATGAGGTCCCATGGTTTGATTTTTGTCACATATTATATTTTTAGGATTAAAGCAAGAAGTAAAGAACCAACCTCTTTTAACCGTGAAAAGAGTCGTTAGATTGGAGCTCTAACAGTCTAGCTCAGGGGTCCCCAAACTATGACCCCGTGAGCCACATGCGGCCCCCTGAGGCCATTTATCCGCCCCGCCGCACTTCCGGAAGGGGCACCTCTTTCATTGGTGGTCAGTGAGAGGAGCACAGGATGCATCCGCACCCATAGTTCCCATTAAAATACTGGTCAGTTTGTTGATTTAAATTTACTTGTTCTTTATTTTAAATATTGTATTTCTTCCCTTTTTTTTTTTTTTTTTTTTTTTTTTACACTTTAAAATAAGATAGCTTTTTTTATAGCCCGGCCCTCCAATGGTCTGAGGGACAGTGAACTGGCCCCCTGTGTAAAAAGTTTGGGGATCCCTCGTCTAGCTAGTTCCTTTTTACATTTAAATTCCCCTTTTCCTCCATCCCTAGAGTTTGGGGAGTCCCCCCAAACAGCTGTAGAATGTCTTTAAACTCTGCCTCTCTCATAATTAGGGCCACAGCAAAGTGAAGTTCCGCCCTCCCGCTGCAAGATGTGGAGGGATGTGTCTGGCTGGCCTTCTTTGGAGAACAGAATTTCATTTTCAGAAGATTCTGTTTTAAAAAGAATGAACCCAGGGTGAGCTCATGCTATTATTCACTAATTTGCATCTTTATTTATAGTATTTCATCGGGGAGCTAATCTCAGTGACAGTGGGAGCAGTCTCCTCGCTAAAAACAAAAGCCTATACTTATTTAATATTCTTGTAATTCTTTTGACACTAAAAAGTAATTCATGCTTATAGAATAGAATTTTCAAAGTACTTTCCTGTTGTTGGGTACTTAGATTGTATTACACACACACACACACACATACTGTCCCATGGTGAACATTCTCATATATAAATATTTTTCTGAATTTTTATTTCCTCCATATAAATTTCAAAAAAGAGAATTCCTGAATGTATACTTTTTAAAAAGTGGTATGTCTTGCCTGGCCTGTGGTGGCGCAGTGGATAAAGCGTCAACCTGGAAACAGGGAGGTCGCCAGTTCAAAACCCTGCACTGGTCTGGTCAAGGCACATATGGGAGTTGATGCTTCCAGCTCCTCCCCACTTTCTCTCTTTCTCTCTCTCTCACTCTGTGTCTCCTCATCTAAAATGAATAAAATAAAAAGAAATTATTATTAAAAAGTGGTATGTCTTTTCAAATTGCTTTTTTAATCTATTTAAAATTTTCTTTTGTTTTTCTATTGCAGGTGGCATTCAGTATTAGTTTCAGATGTAGAACACAGTGATTACATGCTTATATACCTTACAAAGTGATCACCCCATTATTGCTTATTAGAAATGTTGTATTCATTCAGATAGCCACCAACAGTGTTTGAGTTAATTTCACTCTAATATTGACTCAGTTTTTAAATGGTTAATTTAATACAATGAAATATTCAACTCTAAGAAAATAAGGAAATCCTGCCATTAGTGACAACATGGGTGGACTTTGAGGGCATTATGCTAACTTAAATAAAGTCAGATAGAGGAAGACAAATAACTATATCATACTATATAATATCACTTATACGTAGAATCTAAACAAAAGCAACAAACCCTTAAAGAGAACAGATTGATAGTTACCAGAGGCAGGGGGTAGGGAGGTAAGAGAAATGAGTGAAAGTAGTCAAAAAGGTACAAACTTTCAGTTATAAAATAAGTCCTAAAGATAATATACAGCATGGAGGCTATAATTAACAACACTGTATTGTATATTTGAAAGTTGCTAAGAGAGTAGATTTTAGTTCTCATCACACACACAAAAAATGTAACCATGCCTGACCAGGTGGTGGCACAATGGATAGAGCATCAACCTGGACCAGTGATGATCTAGGTTCAAAACCCTGAGGCCACTGGCTTTAGTGTGGGCTCATCTGGCTTGAGAGTAGGGTTGATGGCTTGAGTCCAGAGGTTGCTGGCTTGAAGCCCAAGGTTGCTAGCTTAAGCAAGGGGTCACTGGCCCAGCGGGAGCCCCCCAGTCAAGGCACATATGAGAAAGCAATCAATGACCAACTCAAGTGCCACAACTATGAGTTATCTTTTCATTTCTCTCCCTTCCTGTCTGCCCCCAATCTCTTTCTCTCTCTCTCTCTAAAAAAAATATAACTATGTGTGGTGATGGATAAGTTAACTAGACTTATTGTGGTGATCATTTCATAATACATACATGTATTAAATCATTATGCTGTACACTGAAACAAACACAATGTTACATGTCAATTATATCTGAATTTTTATAAGTAATTAAAATAATTAAATTTAAATTTTTTAATAAAAAATATGATCTCATTTTTAAATATTTGCATATTTCTGATTACTCTTTAGATTAAATATTTTCCACCTTTTTAAGCCATATTTGTTTCTTACTTATGAGTCCTTGTGTAAGTAAACTCTCTGTACCTCAGTTTCCTCATCTTGTCACTTTGTAAAATCATTGTGGAGACCAAATGGATTAATGTATTCAGACATTTAGACTAGCAGGTGCTGTATCAGTGTCAACTATTAGTGCCGTTTGTCCTTGGTGAATGTTTGGTACATGGCTTTTGTCCATTTTTTATATTGAGATTTCAGTGTTTAGAGTTCTGTGGGGCATTACTTCTTACTCCTTTTCATGAAGTTAGGAGAGGACAAAATTTTCCGATTACTCTAGTGACTGTTATTACCAAAGATGCTGGGAGCAAAGTGATGGCGTACTCCTTGGTGTTGATATTATTATTCCCATTTTAAAGATAATTAAACAAAGGTTCAGAAGGTTTTAGTATTTTCCAGGATGTAACTGACTTCTTACCCTGTGCCACATCCATGCTGCTGGGTATTCATGGTTCCTCACCCTCTCTGAATTGTACTGTTTGGCACACACCTTACAATATGGTAGTACCGCATGCTGGTTGGTTGATGTAGACTCTGAAGCCGCATGGCCTGAGCTTAGCTCTATCACTTACTAGCTGTGTGATGTTTCAGGCACACTAACTTCACCTGTGAAGTAGGGTCCATGATAGTACCTACCTGTGGGATTCTTGTGAGGATGAAGGTAGTTAATCTGTGCGTAAGTCACCTAGAACTGTAACTTTGTACATGGTGGTGTTCTGGGCCAGCTGCTATGATCATTATTACACCGCATTCAGGATTCTGTGTGGCTAGAAGGCCTAGCTAACACTGCAGGGCTATTGCCTTTTTGTTGACTACACACCACTCTGGGGGCGGGGAAGGCAATTCTTAGGGAATGAGAACTTTTACCTTTGCCCACCCTATGCCATAATGAACTAACAAGGAATTTTTTAAATAAAATTATGCCAACTTTGATTTGATTTTGTGCAACTGATAGATCAGAACTTAAAAGTCCCTCAGAGATGCCCTGGCCAGCTGGCTCAGTGGTAGAGCGTCGGGCCAATGTGTGGAAGTCCCAGGTTCGATTCCTGGTCAGGGCACACAGGAGAAGCGCCCATCTGCTTCTCCACCCTTCCCCCTCTCCTTTCTCTCTGTCTCTCTCTTCCCCTCCTGCAGCCAAGGCTCTATTGGAGCAAAGTTGGACCGGGCGCTGAGGATGGCTACATGGCCTCTGCCTCAGGCGCTAAAATGACTTCGGTTGCAATGTAGTAACGCTCCAGATGGGCAGAGCATTGCCCCCTTGTGGGCTTGCCAGGTGGATTTTGGTCGGGCGTATGCGGGAGTCTGTCTCTCTGCCTTCCCACTTCTCACTTCAGAGAAATACAAAAAAATAAAAAAAAGAGTCCCTCAGCGTTTCCTAGAGGACACACTTTAATATTAGAATTCCCAGGTGAAAGGACTCACCAGTGAGGCTGCTGTCACCCTCTCCCGCTGCCATCTCTTGCTTGGAAGCTGCTGAATGTCCTCATAACAAAGCCAGTTTGCTCAATAGCCTTTTTTTTGTGCCCTGATGCATGCCACTTTCTGGAGATTTTCACTGTTTGTGGTGCAAGAAGCACCCCATATACAGGGATTTGGAAACAAAAATAAAATAAAACTTTGATCTGAAATGCAAAGCAAAGGAGGGATTACATTTTCCTACAGCATGCACTGCAGGGAAACCATAACAAACTTTCTTTGCAAAAGGTCTCAGGATCTGTGATGGAGGCAAAGTCTAGCCCTTATTCATTCATTCACTCATCCATGCATTTAGCAGGCATTTATTGAACCCTTCCTGTGAGCCAGGACTGTGTTTCCTCCTGCCCTGAATTCAGGCTGAGTTATATCTGATTCCACTATTATATCTTGATTCTTATTTCTATTCCTCCAAACCAAGCTGGACAGCCTTCCTTAAGGGACCACAACCTGCTATGTAAGGTTGATGAGAAGGATTGTAGCAGCTGTTATTTATGGAATATTTGTGTGAGACACTATATTAAGTGATTTACTTGTAGTCATCATTCAAAACAATTTTATTTTGACCACCCACGATTTACAGATGTTGGAAATGAGATTTAGAGAGTTGTAAAAATGTGCCCAAGATCACATAGGTAATAAGAGGTAGAACCAGAATTTAAGCACAGGCCAGTTTGACTACAAAATCCAAGCTCTTTGTTGCTCTAGCTACTTCTCTCAGGAGGTCATTTAGCCGTTCATGTCCAACTACAAAATAACAAAGCAGCACCAAATGGCATTTCCTAAGAATTACTGCATAAGCACTGACCTTTACAACAAGTAGCCTTACAACTACTTTATGCACCCTGCTATCTCCTTCCCATTTTTCAGATAACTTGTCCAAGGTCATCCAAATTAGAAGTGTCAGCTTTGGTATTTGTCACACAGCCCCCTAAAGAAACAGCCCCTTAATTAAAAGCAAACAGCTGTGTCTAGGATGGAGACTGAGGAACAGTTTTACTTTCTAAGGTATTAGATTGGGAGCTGAGTGTAGTGATGTGTCCTGTGTCCTATGGTCCCGCCCTCTCTCTCTGGAGCAGGGCCATAAAGAGAAAGGCACATGCATCCTTATTAAAACACAGATAATCTCAACGTGCTAATGGGGGTGAAGTCCATTGTTAAATGAATCGTTTTCTCAATCCTCTGAGAGGCAGTATTCACTCTTGGATTGAGTGTTCAGGGCTATGCATGGGGAAAATGTCAGAAATTGAAAATTGAAAAAGCTGCTTTTTATTAAAGAAGCCCTTTCTCCCCTTTTTCCCTAAATAATCTAGTTGCTTGAAACTGGGAAATGGAAGGCAATATCTGGCACAAACTACTACTAACAAGCAAGTGAAAATTCAGTTCTGTTGACCCTTATTGGGAAAGTACAAGGGCCCGTGCTCTGAGTGATGACCTTAATGCTCCTAGGCCTGGGCATGATTATCAGTAGATTATCAGATAGTGAGTGCCTGTATAAATGGTGTTGTATATGCCTACGTTTGAAGGATGGTTAATTTTCCTGGCTTGTTGACATGCTGAAAACCACCATGAAAGTGCCTCTAAGAGCCTGAGATGTAGATTTGGAGAAGAAAACTATTTTCTCATCAGTTGATATAGTCAGAGGATTAAAAGTCAACCATACTAAGATACTAGATTTAAAAATAAATAATTTTGATGAGAGAGTGATAAGATTGGCAGGAGCTATCTTGTGCCTCATATATGACCTCCATAAATTAACCTTTTAATAACTCTTTGTAAAAAAAGGAATTGTAGGCTTTGGCCTGTTGGCTCAGTGGTAGAGCGTTGGTCTGGTGTGTGGATGTCCTAGGTTCGATTCCCGGTCAGGGTGCACAGGAGAAGTGCCCATCTGCTTCTCAACCCCTACCCCTCTCACTACTATTTCTCTCTTCTTCTCCCCTCCAGCAGCCACGGCTCGATTAAAGCAAGCCAGTCAGAACGAGTTGGCCCCAGCTGCTGAGGATGGCTCCATGGCCTCCACCTCAGGTGCTAAAATGGCTCTGGTTGCAATGGAGCAATGCCCCAGATGGGCAGAGCATTGCCCCCTAGTGGACATGCCGGGTGGATCCCAGTCAGGGTGCATGTGGGAGTCTGTCTCTGCCTCCTCTCCTCTCACTAAAAAAATGGGGGGAGGGATTGTAGTAAAAATTAATTTGACTAATTAGATACCAGCATTACACAAGCTATGCAGTTTGAAGCCTGGCATATCATGTAATACACCAGTCGACCAGCTTTTTTCTGTATGGGCCAGATGGCAAATATTTTCAGTTTTGAGGATCCCTGCCCCCTGTAACCTCAGTCACAATCACTCAGTTCTGCTATCGTGGTGCAAAAACAGCCATAGTCACAAGGTATAAAATGACCAAGTGTGGCTGAGCTCCAATAACGCTTAACTTAGGAATGCTGAAATATGGATTTTATATAATTTTCAAGTCATGAAATATTATTCTTCTGTTGATAATTTTCATCTGCTGAAAAATGTGACCACCATTCTGGGCTCATGAGAGTTACAAAGAGAGACAGCAGGTTGACTTTGGAGCAAGAGCTATAGTTGACTGGTCCCTGGTACACTATATGTGATTAGAACCCTGAAGGTGTTGGGTTTTTTAGTTTTAATTTATTGTGTTTACATAGATTCTAGAGTCCCCCAGAATCTGAAGGTGTTTTTATACCAGCACAAGTGTAATGTTTTCTACACAAGCCTCATATAAATTTAAGACTGTACTGTAGATGCCCCTGTGTAGAAAGCTATTTTATTTGAGTTTTCTGAAAATTATACTTGCCAACTCAAATATTAATTAACCTCCACTCCTTACTCAGATGTTATATTTAAATTTCTATCCAGATTTGGAAATTGACTGACAATGATTATTATGAAATACACAGGGTCCTTGACCTTTTTCTTCTGGCTCCTTCAAAAGCTTGAAAGGTCGTTGTCTTTATATAAATTAGAATCTAAGAACATTGTGCATAAGTTGTTTGTAGAAGGTATTACGTTAGAGAAGTGTTCTAGTCAACAGTTTGTGGGGGCATGGGGAGCAGAATCCAGGACACCTTGGAGGCGGTAATTACAGGGACCAGCAACTAAGAAAACTCAGCCGATAGTTGTGATGAATTTCTCCCTCTGTCTGAATACAAATCCGGAAATGTGTAAGTTTTCACGTTGAATTATATTCAACTAACAACAGCATATTTGGTGATATGGCAACAGTTTAATTCTGAATGAGTGTTAATTGGGTATTTCGGTACTGAAATTATTTGTTTTCTAAAACACTGACGCAACCTGAAGTTCTCTGATTTTTATAATTTTATAGCTCATACAGAATTTCTTTCTCTAGATTTGATTGCTTTAGACAAAATGTATTTGAGGCACGTGCTTTAGAACAATTAATGATGCATAACTGTAATATTAGACTCCACAGTGACTTGATAGGAAGAGGCTTCCTGAGTTGACCTGTTCACAGTTCAGGGCTGATTGGGATTGTAAACTTCAATTTAGAAAAAAAAAAAAAACAAAATTACCTCTTTTTGAGGTAATGTACGGCATCATGACTGTAGCAGTGCTGTATGATATATTGGGAAGTTGTTAAGAGTAAACCCTAAGACTTCTCATCACAAGAAAAAAAAATGTGTTTTTTTTTTTCTTTGTATCTGTGAGATAACGGATGGTAACTAAACTTACTGTGGTAGTAATTTCACCATGCAGTAATCTCTCTGTATCTGTGGGGGATTGGCTTCTGGCCCCCATGGATACCAAAATTTAAGAATGCTCAAGTCCCTTATGGAAAATGGTGTAGTGTTGCCATTGACTGCACACATTCTCCTTATGCTTAAACCATCTCTAAATTACTCATCATACCTAATGCAATGTAGGTGCTATTTAAATAGTTGTTACACTGTACTGTTTAAGGAATAATGACAAGAAAAGAAGTTTGTTCATGTTTATTACAGGAGTAACTATCCTAGGCCTCACTACATACTTAGTACATGTCAGCAGCAGCTTAACATTTTTGTCAAGTACTTTTATTAAATTCATTGTGGTGACATGAGTTCATAAGGGTATGTAAGTTGCAAGTATACAATGTTACAATATACCATTTGTATATTGCATTGTGTGCTCATCACCCAATTTTTCGAATGTTTTTAATCTGTGTTTGGTTGAATCCACGGATGCAGAACCCACGAATACAGGGGACCGAGTGCATATGTAAGACGAATCACTGTTCTGCACACCTTAAACTTATACAGTGCTGTATGTCAGTGAGCCTCAAGAAAACTAGGGAAAGATGCCTCCCATTCTTCGCTTTTCCTCCCAACTCCCAGGAAAGAATGCAGTGCGTGTCTCTCTGGAGCAGCCCCAGGGGCTGTGGCTCCATGGAGAACACGGAGGTGAGCAGGCCTTGCTCTCTGGAGCTGACTTTCTGATCTAAGGTGTTTGTTAGCTTAATAGAGAGAATTTCTTGCTGTCAATCACTTTTCTTTTTTTTAAGTTTGGAGGCTTACTCAGATTTCTCTGCCAGAAACCACATTGGTTTAAACATTATTTTTAATTGCGGTTAAATATATATAACAGCCTGACCAGGCGGTGGTGCAGAGGGTAAAACATCGGACTGGGAAGTCGAGGACCCAGGTTCGAGACCCCGAGGTCACCAGCTTGAGCGCGGGCTCATCTGCTTTGAGCAAAGCTCACCAGCTTGGACCCAAGGTCACTGGCTCAAGCAAGGGGTTACTCAGTCTACTGAAGGCCCGTGGTCAAGGCACATATGAGAAAGCAGTAAACAACAAAGGAGTCGCAACGAGAAACTGATGATTGATGCTTCTCACCTCTCTCCGTTCCTGTCTGTCTGTCCCTATCTATCTCACTCTCTGACTCTCTCTCTCTCTCTCTCTCTGTCTCTGTAAAAATAAATAAATAAATAAACAACAAAATTTATCATTTTAACCATTTTTGAGTACATAGTTCTGTGGCATTAGTGCAGCTGTTGAACACAAATTCGCCCTCTCCTCTCCTCCTAGCCTCTGGCAATCTGCATTCTCTTTGTGTCCAGAGGAGACTGCTCTAGGTGCCCCCTGCAGGTGGTATCATACATTTGCCTTTTGTGATTGGCTTATTGCGTTCAGCATAATGTCTTCAAAGTTCATAAGAAACTGAATTTAGGAAAGTCTTTATTTTTTATATTAATTTTATAATTTTAATTCAATTAGGTTAAAGCTTTTTATTTCAAGAACAACAGTGTTCTTATTTCCTTGAAAAAAATATTTTTTTAAATGTTGACTGAACCTCCAAGCAATATTTTTTATTTTGTTTTTGCCTTCACTAAAAATGAAAAAGAAATTAGTGGTTGAAAAGCCTTGAGTATTAGTCTAACTATGAAAACCAAAGTCCATTCCTTGTATGAGGAGAAGGAACTATTTTGAGGATGGTCCTCTTTTAATTACTGTCAATAGTAAATGAGGAATTTTTAATTAGAAAAACTAAGTTTTGCAGGTTATTTTTAGAGAAAGATGAGCAGAATAACAGAATATTCTTAATTTTTCATATCATTACAGAAAATATGAAGAAGAAAACATTAAATAATATTCCAACTGGAGAAATCTTACTTTTTAGAAAATGTATAAAATTTCCTCCATGCAAGCCTGAAGTAATCCAAATTATATTAATTAGCATATTTCTCCTTATGAAAAGAAGATTGTGATGCTCTCCCTTGAGGATGGGCTGTCTTGCTTGTAAGACCCCCAGAAGTCAGTCTGGATAATGAGCACAGTAGGTTTTCTGAAAGTAGAAGGAAGTGAAGTCAACAGAGTTGCTAATTCTCACTGCTGAGATCAAGTCTTCAGACCCAGTGCCAGCTGGGAAAATTATACTCCTGGCTACTCTCCTTTGGTTGTCAGGAATAAACAGGTAGGAGCTCCCACATCTCCTATCTAATAGAAGGCTCATTTTCCTGTGATTTAATTGCCTACAGAGGTTGAAATGTGGAGCTAGAATTGGATCAGTGAGTGTTCATGAAATACATGTTTCACACAGACAGAAGTCGACCCTGAGAGCTATTGTTCCCTAACAGTGTGCGTTCATGGTGCAGCTTACCCAGAGCCCAGAACCCTGCTATCCATAGGCAAGTAGGCTCCACCCAATTCCAGGCATCTATCTGAATGTATGTGGAAACATTCCCCTACTTGGCTCTTTGTGAAACCTCTAAAAGGATAACTTGCCTGACCTGTGGTGGCGCAGTGGATCAAGCGTTGACCTGGAACACTGAGGTCGCCAGTTCAAAACCGTAGGTTTGCCCAGTCAAGGCACATATGGGAGTTGATGCTTCCTGCTCCTCCCCCCTTCTCTCTTCTCTAAAATGAATAAATAAGTTTTTTTAAAAAAAGAATTTTTAAAATAGGATAACTTGAAATGCATCAAACTTCCATTTTTGGAGTGGGACCTTCATGTATTTTCACCATATCAACATTTTCAAATACTTATGTACAATTATAAATTATTCACATTGGGGCTCTGATATTAGTGTTTCTAAAATTACTGAAGAGGACTGTAACTCTTTAGTATAGCAAAAAATAATATTAACAAAAGAAAAAGATAGTGTTCTGCCTCAGTTTGGATCTCTTATCTTCTAGCATTGTCTAGATTTGTCCAGACTTGTTTTGTTTTGTTTTTCTGGGTTTTTTTTTACTTATTTTTATTAATTTTAATGGGATGACATTGATAAATCAGGGCACATATGTTCAGAGAAAATATTTCCAGGTTATTTTGACATTTGATTATATTGCGTAACCATCACCCAAAGTCAAATTGTCCTCCGTCACTTTCTATCTGGTTTTATTCGTGTCCCTACCCTCTACCCCCTCCCTCATCTTCCCCTCCTCCCAGGTAGCCAGTACACTCTTGTCCATGTCTCTGAGTCTCGTTTTTATGTCCCATCTATGTATAGACTTATATAGTCCTTAGTTTTTTCTGATTTACTTAGTTCACTCAGTATAATGTTATCAAGGTCCATCCATGTTGTTACAAATGATCTGATGTCATCATTTCTTATGGCTGAGTAGTATTCCATAGTATATATGTACCAAAGCTTTTTAATCTACTCATCCTCTGACAGATACTTGGGCTGTTTCCAGATCTTCGCTATTGTGAACAATTTTGCCACGAAATGGGGGCACATTTCTTATTTTTTGAGCAGTGCTATGGTGTTCTTAGGATATATTCCTATAAGTGGGATAGCTGGGTCAAAAGGCAGTTCGATTTTTAATTTTTGGAGGAATCTCCATACTGTTTTCCACAGTGGCTGTACCAATCTGCATTCCCACCAGCAGTGCAGGAGGGTTCCCTTTTCTCCACATCCTCTCCAGCACTTGTTCTGTGTTGCTTTGCTGATGAGTGCCATTCTGACTAGTGTGAGGTGACATCTCATTGTGGTTTTAATTTGCATTTCTCTAATGATTAGTGATGTTGAGCATTTTTTCATATGCTTATTGGCCATCTGTATGTCCTCTTTGGAGAAATTTCTATTCATTTCTTTTGCCCATTTTTTTATTGGATTGTTTATCTTCCTGGTGTTGAGTTTTATAAATTCTTTATAAATTTTGGTTATTAACCCCTTATCAGATGTATTGTCGAATATGTTCTCCCATTGTGTGGTTTGTATTTTTACTCTGTTCTTATTGTGTTTAGCTGTGCAAAAACTTTTTAGTTTGATATAGCCCCAGCTGTTTATCCTGTCTTTTATTTCATTTCCCCATGAAGATAAATCGGCAAATATATTGCTGCACCAGATGTCGGAGAGCTTACTGCCTACGTTTTCTTCTAAGAAGCTTATGGTTTCACGGCTTACATTTAAGTCTTTTATCCATTTTGAGTTTGTTTTTGTGAATGGTGTAATGATGGTCTAGTTTTATTTTTTTGCAGGTAGATGTCCAATTTTCCCAACACCATATGTTAAAGAGGCTGTCTTTACTCCATTGTATGCTCTTTCCTCCTTTGTCAAATATCAGTTGTCCATAGAGGTCTGGGTTTATTTCTGGGTTCTCTGTTCTGTTCCATTGATGTATGTGCCTGTTCTTATGCCAGTACCAGGCTGTCTTGAGTACAATGGCCTTGTAGTATACCTTGATATCCGGAAGAGTGATACCTCCTGCTTTATTTTTTCTTTTTAAGATTGCTGAGGCTATTCATTTTTGGAGAAAGGGAAGAGAGAGAGGAAGAAAGAGAGAGGAAGAATGAGAAAGAGGGAGAAGAAGCAGGAAATATCTGTTTATAGTAGTTGCTTCCTATGTTTGCCTTGACCAGGCAAGCCCAGGGATTCAAACCGGTGACCTCAGCGTTTCAGGTTGATGCTTTATCCACTGCGCCACCACGTCAGGCAGTATACCTTTTCTTTAATTGATTAAAAATCCAAGTAACAGCTGTATATATGAAAATTTTACTACAAAAATTGAGAACATAAAAGGATTTTGTAAATCTCTATAAAAAATGACCAATAAATTTTATTTTTAAAAGTATTATGAACATGGTAAACACACAAACACACTCACAACTTCAAGCACTACAATGAAAAATGTCAGATACTCCCATTCCTGACCCTGGATTCTTCTGGTTTCCTGCCCGGAGATAACTGCAGTTGCCAGTTTCTTGGGTGTCCAGGCAGCGAAATTCTGTCTTAAATGAACAAAAGGGTCACATGAAGAACTTCGAAAAAGACTGATGCCTGGTTCTGCCCCTCAGAGCTTCTGATTGAATTGGTCCACAATGTGACTCAGGCACAGAGACTTTTCTCAAGGTAATTTTAATGTGTAGCCACTCAAATATTCTAGAGATAGCCTAGATACTAATATATACTAATATTTATACACATGATAGCAGAACAGTATTTGCTGTTTTGCCTCTTTCTTTTAACCTGTAAATATATCTTGGAGATTGTTCCATGTTAGCCAGTATTGACAGATATATACAAATCCCTGTCTTGTTCATTTTAATGTCTAAATATTATGCCACCATATGGCTGCCACGTCATCAGATGCAACATTACTAAATTACTCCCCTAGCACTGGACAGTTATGTCATTTGAAGTCATTTGTTAACACAAATAATGCCATAATGGACACTCTTATGTATCCAATACAACCACTAGTATTTTCTTTGATTTTCCGCCTTTTCAAAACATCATAATAAAGTTGGGCATTTCTTTTTCTGTGAGTATCTCTTCCAACTTTTTGACTCTTTTTTTATGGTATTGTTGGTTTTTTCTTACTGAGTTCCAAGATGTATATGAAGGAAATAAATGCTTTATTGATGGTAGATATTTTTTATAGTTTTATTGACGATCTTTTGTTTTATTTATGATTTTCAATTATTTGTAGTAAAATGCATGGCTCTTATGTCTTTAATTTTAAACTAACCATCGGTTGTTGATGCAGGTCCTTTAAGCTACTTGAGGACAGGGGATGTGTCTTATTTGTTCTTCAATTCCCAGTGCCTGGCCCATGGCAGGTACTTACTGACAGAATGGTTGATATAAACATGATGATGATGAAGATTCATTTGATTCCATGTATTCATCCAGAAGATGTTTAGGAATTAATGGTATTGCCATACTTTAATTTCCTTTGTAATAGAATTCATCAGTTTATACCTGGACCACTGAGCGTGTCCATCCAAGTTAGCTCAAAAACCTCCTCTTGCTCATTAAGCTTGAACTCCTTAAACACACTAAGATCATTTTCTTCATTTCAGTCTGTCTGCCTTAGATCATTGTTCTCTTCCCTCTTTCTGTGATGTCTGCCTGCAAACTTCAAAACCCAACCTAAATACTCTTCTCCTTTTGGAAGACTTTCCCCTAGTCTCCTGCTACCTTCTCTGAGCACCCTGTCTTTTCCCTTTACAGTACTTACCAAAAAAGTCCTAAAGCAATTTTTTGTGTTATTACTTTTATAATGTCTGTCTCCCTCATTGGACTGTCATCTTCCCAAATGGGCATCCACACTAAGGATACAGAGGTGAAGAAAACCTAACTCCCTGACTTCATCAATGATGTTACATTCTAATGTATCTGTATGTTGGGGAATGGGAGATAAAATAATAATACTTAGTTATATACACGTTAAATGATTGTCATTTAAGGTAAGTGGAAGACCACATAGATGTATATCTTTGGTTTGCAGGGTTCACAGATGACTGTCTTTTCTCTGTGTCCTTACATGGCAAAAGGAGGTCTAGAAAGCTCTCTGGAGTCTCTTTAATAAGAACACTAGGCTATGTGTATGTGTGTGTGTGTAGGGGAGGGGTTGTTAAAGGGATTGATTAAAAAAAAAGGACACACTCATTGGCATGTAAACATTGTGATTGTAGGGTCGGGGGAGGAGGGAGGAGGTAGAAGAGGGTATGTCGGGTAAGTGGTGATGGATAGAAATGTGACTTGGGGTGGTGAACACACAACACACTGTACAGGTGATGTGTTGTGGAATTGTGCATCTGAAACCTATATAATTTTGTTAACCAGTGTCATCTTAATAAATTCAATAAAAAAGGAGGAAAAAACCACTAATCCCATTCATGAGGTCTCTACCCTAAAAAACTAATTACTTCCCAAAGGCCCCACCTTCAAATATCAAAGGTTCGCAGCTAGACATGTTGCACCTCCAAATATCACCTTGGACATTTGGGTTTCAACATATGAACTTTGGGGTACAGAGGTGAATATTTTTATTGCAAATATTCAATATGTGGGGCTACATTCAGTCTAAGGCACTATGTATTGAATAGTTACAATAAAAAATTATTTCTTACTTATGAGACAGGAAATATTATAAGAATTGCTTTCTACCAATTGTCTATATCCTATGTTTTGTTAAACCTTGTTAATATTATCTGGATTTTCTAACATTGATATTTTTATTAATATAACCAATAGCTTGGTTATATTTCCAGCTAAGCCATCTGAAATGTGCAGCCTACTTCTAAACATAGATTGGTATGAACCAGATTGTCTCTGTAGTTCTTAAATCACCTCCTAAAGGTAGGTTAACTGATTAAAGGGACGCATTAACTATTTTAGGTCAGTAGGCTACTTTTCAGTGCTTCATCACTAAATGCTCCATACTCTGGTGCTTTCCAGCCAAATCCCTGATCGTGTAGCCTATTTTTAATATCAAATCTTTCTGAACCAAAGTCATATCTTTCTGGAAAGTTAGACTTTTAGAGTAGTATATTAATAATTTACTAGCAAATTACTGAGTCATTTGGCCTGCTTAAGTATCTAACCTAGTCCCCAAAATTATTTAAATAGTCATATGAGAAAAGCCTCATGCTTTAGTGGATATTTAAAATAATTATTTTAATACATTCTCTACAGAGAAATGTAATACTTTATGTAAGCATTTCATATCTAAATAGTTTTCTTTTAATTCTTGTATCCAGGAGATCCAGAGCTTGCTTCCCTTCTCCACACACAAAACAAAGCATCAAGGCTAAATCAACCAATTAGAGAAAATGTATATCTGAAAACCTTATTTTTTGCAACACCAAATATATTTTCAAGGTATTTTGTTAGACATGTTAATTATAATAAGAAAGAGCTTTTTACTTCTATTCATAAAATAAAATTTAAATTTGCTCTAAAATTAAAACTAATCCAATTCTATTTCTTCTGTTATTTTTGTGTACTCCCATTATTTTTACATACATGAATATATGTATTTATAGAAATGATTCAGGCTTTAAAATTTTTTTTTACCAAATATAATTATTATAAACATTTGCCTATAAGCTTTTTTGCCTTGTAACTATTATTAAAGTTTGTAATAATTTAGTAAGTGTATGGACCATAATTTAAGATTTTTAATATAGGCCCCAGAAGTGAAATCATTAGTCTAGATCCCTGTTAGTCTAGATACATCTCTAGGTACAAATAAAAAGAACAGTGTTTTCCTAAAGGATTATATGAAAGTAAAAAAACCAGCAACAAGATGTGAAGACATCAGTTTCATGAATCCTTATAACATTGTGAATTCGTACTTTGCTAAAAATAATACTAATTTAATAAGAAGATGGGTTTGTGTTTAATTTAGTGAAGCTGAACACTTTTTCTAGGTGCCTGCGACTAGTTGATTATTTTGTGAATTTTGTTATTCATAACTTTGTCTATTTCTATCTATTGATCTCTTACAGGTTTTCATATCAATTAGTGTAACTTCTGAGTGTGCAAAGAATTTTAGAGGATCAATTCTTTAAGGACTGAAATCACACTCCTTTTCACAGCTGTGTGGTTCCATGGAATACACATAGGATTACTCTCCTTTAATGTCTGTGGATTGCCTGTTTATTGCCACCTGGCAGAATTTGCCCTGAAAGGCAGGAACCAAGATTTACTGGTTGATTGTTATGCCACTCAAGGAAAGGGTCGCAGCTAGACATGTCATCTTTTGATGTAGCCTTTATTTAGTGGTAGGGAGCTCCCTAAGTTGTTTCAGAATTTTATATTTGTCCAGTTAGTGAGTTGCATTCCTTTAAATGTATTACTCAAAAGTATCTGGAAAAATATATTTCTCCTTTGCTGGCTGGATTTTTAAAATATTTTGTTTTATTAGAAGTATGTATAGTCACAGTTTCTGCTGTGAATTTGAAGTTTCTGTTGTAAATTTGAAGGGGGGAGTGCATGAGAAGTAATAGTCAGTACTAAAGAGTCATATAGTATATCATATTTACAATGTATTTTGAATCATCTGCAAAAAATTCAAGAATGTTCTTTCTAGTAGCTTTGATTTAGCATACTCATTTGGGATTGGGGGGAGGCTGTAACCTAGAGAATACTAACCTGACTTACCTCTGGCTGCACAATGAGTCATTAGCAGCTTTAGGATGGGAATTTTGAGTCCCTGGAATGAAGAAGTGGAATTAATAGGAAAAGAAGCTTCATAGAACATAAGCATTAATCATATTTTTCAAAATATAAAATCTCTCTTAAATTCCTTAAAAGATGGATGTTAATATAAACTTTAAATATAATGACCTTCTTTTTTTTCTTTCTTTTTATTTTTTTCCTTGAGTGGCTTGTTTGCTATGGAACACATTTGCCCAAATGACCTATAGTTGACTTTTACACTAAGTTAACAAATTTGGAATTTATTGAGGTTTATAATAAAACTCCAAATAGTAGATCTTCAGGCTGAAATCTTTGATGCTTTTACTCACTGTAGGTGAGACTTATTGGCCACTTACTATGAGTTGGTCAAATTGCTGTTGATGCTTTTTGGGGGGGAAGAGCCATGAGAATGTTTAGGAATATTTAGAAATGCTAAAAAGAACCTTTATTGTGGAAGAGCTTCAAGATGTAAGATGTGAGGGAGAATAGGCTCTCTTTGGTAACCTTCATTCATTCTTTCAAAAAATGCTTTAAAGAGCATCTATTCTGTGCCAGGCTCTATTCTAGGCACTTGAGATAAATGAGTGAACAAAACAGAAAACAATCTCTGCCTTCATGAATGCTATATTCTGTTGGAGGGAGACAGACACTAAACAATAAATATAATGAATAAGTTATATTGCATGATAAGTAGTAAACGCACTATTTTAAAAAAGTAAAACAGCATAATGAGATTACAGTACAGATAATGGGGCAGGCTGTGAGATTAATTTTAAATAGGATGGTCACAGAAGGCCCCACTGAGAAAGTGATGTTTGAGCAAGACTTTGTTAGAGATGAAATTAAACAAGACTTGTGGAGACAAATACCTCAGCAAGACAACTTTAATAACTTCTACAGAAGGATGTGTTGCTGCTATTGAAAGCCAACCAGCAAATGTGCAGGCAGAGGGCAAATTCTGTTTTTATCCCTAATGCAGGCCCTAGGATGCTGGGTCTTGTTTCATCGGCTGGAGTGTTGACCGTACAATCTTATTTTTTTTCCCGAACTGGCTAGTTTAAATGGCTGCACCAAGATAGAAGGGAGACATGGGGATATTATTAACTAGGTAAGGGGGTTGAGGAATGGTCGGATAATTGGACATAGAGGCTGGGGGATTTGTAGGCAAGTTAGCTATTTCTCATTCTATTCCCTGGTCAGAGGAATCCGAATGAAGGGGGTTGGGAAATTAGTTGAAGAAAAAAACCTGGGTTAAACATTTCCTTCACCTTGAAGGAGATGAAAGGCAGTTCTGTGGCAATCTGAGGAGAGGGCATTCCTGGTGCCTGTGAGGAACAACAAGGGGGCTGGTGAGGTTGGAAAGAAAGGAGGTTGTGTTTGTGAGGGAGGGTGTCAGAGATGAATGGAAGAGGAGCCTTAGAAGGACTGACAACACATAAGAGAAAGACTGAGAGAGAGTGGTTTCTCTGAAGCCACATAGAGAACGTGAGTAAAGGACAGGGAATGATGTTAAATCACCATGCTAAATGCTATTGATAGGTTAAGACGAGCACTGAGAATTGACCACACAATTTGGCTGTATATCATTGATCACCTTGAGTAGTAGTTTTGGTGGAGTGGTGGGCAAGAGTAGCTTTAAGAGAACTGAAAGAGAAGACTGGAGTGAGTAGAGGCAACTTTGAGGCATTTTTCTTGCAAACAAGAACAAAGAGATGGGGTAGGAGCTAGCAAGAAAATAGAGTTAATGGAAGGTTTTATTTTTTTATTTTTTCCAGGGACAGAGAGAGTCAGAGAGAGTGATAGATAGGGACAGACAGACAGGAATGGAAAGAGGTGAGAAGCATCAATCATTAGTTTTTTGTTGCCAGTTGCGACACCATAGTTGTTCATTGATTGCTTTCTCACATGTGCCTTGACTGCGGGCCTTAAGCAGACTGAGCAACCCCTTGCTGGAGCCAGCGACCTTGGGTCCAAGCTGACGAGCTTTTGCTCAAGCCAGATGGGCCCATGGTCAAACTGGCAACCTTGGGATCTCGAACCTGGGTCTTCCAGATCACAGTCTGATGCTCTATCCACTGCGCCACCGCCTGGTCAGGCAGAAGGTTTTCTTAGGCAAAGAGAAACACAGAATGTATGTGTGCTGATTGAAATGGTTCAGTAGAAAGACTGACGGAGTGATGTCCTTTCAGAGTTTCTAAACTTGCCATGAAGTCGTCTACCAAAAAGTTCCTTCATGGGATTCATTCACCCCTTTTCTCTCATTTACTTTTTAGCGGTATTTTGAGAGAGTCCGCCTCTCCCAGGTACTATTTTTCTGCTTCTTACTCCTTTCTATTCTTATGACAGAAAGGTAAAGCTTTTATAATGAAAAAAATTATATGAGAGCAAAAATTATTGTCATTTATTACCATCTGTAATTAAAGGCCTAAAACGTACACGCACGCACACACACACACACACACACACACACACACACACACACGATGCTGTATTGTAATTATAAAGGGAAATTATTTATCCTGTGCTTGAAATCCAAATTTAAAATAATATTAAAATTAGCCATCTAACTAAGTTCTTCAACGGGCTTCTTTCTGACTGTCAAATTTTGCAAATATTGGACAGAAGCTATTATACAAAATATAAACAGCCATCAGACCCACACTTTAAGGTATCATTTGGTGATGACGATACTCAAAGATTTGTTAGTCACAGCTCTGTGCTTTACAACCTACCATTTATGCTTTTTAATGGCGTCAGCTTTAGTGCTGAAAACTAGCAGCTATTCCTCTTGAACTGAAAGGTTACCCAGAAGGCGTCTGAATTCCAGCCAGCTTCAGTCAACAGGAGCTGCCAAAGAGGCTACTGAAGGCCAGTTTGCCAAGTTATGTTCATTTTCAGAGAAGAGAGGAAGAATTAAATAGCCAGTCTCTTGAATTTCTTGACTTCCTTTGTTTTCCTGTTCTACTTATATACTTTCCAGTGTAGATGAGTAATGAAAATAATGCTTTACAACTTGGAGCTCCTTGAAGTGAGGAAAATTTCAGGGTAGCAGCCAAGTCTTAATACTTCTCTCCACAAAACAAAATTACATCGATGAATGAGAATTTATCTGCGTTTTATTGGACCCTCACTGTACCTTCACTGCCATTAGGAAAGATAAAATTTAAGAATCTCTCTCTCTCTCTCTCTCTCTCTCTCTGCGTGTGTGTGTGTGTGTATGAGAGGTAGAGCGAGAGAGAGAGGGAGAGACAGAGAGACCCCGCCAAGTTTAGCAAAGATATAACTATGAACTTGGAAGTCATCATGGAATTTATGACCATTAGAAATGTCTATACATGTCCCTGGAAGACAGAAGGGGGTGTTTTTGATTAATAGAAACACCAGTAGCATCTAGGGATATGTTCTAGCTTTTATTTCATGAATTGATGTATACATGGGACTTGCATTCAGATTGCTAAAAGTTAACTCCTACCTCAGTTGATTATTAGTTTTGTAACCTTGGTCAAGTAACTTAACTCCTCTTTGCCCGTTTTTTCATCAGTAAGAATAGAGATGATTAGAGATTAAATTATATATTTAATGCTTGTGAATCAACCCAGTGCCTAGTATAGTGTATACAGTCATTGAATATTAGTGATAGTTATCATTCAAATATATAGTCTAATCTAAAGTAAATTGATTGCCCTCATTATTAACATAATATAGAACAAGCTCAAAAATATACTTACTTCATAGCCTTTAAGACAGAGTGCTGCATTTAGAAGGAAGAAAGTCAGACAACTTTGTTTAAATCTCAGAAGACAAGACTGTTCCGATAAAGTGGAATTTACTTACAATTTAAATGCTACTTCTAATTAAGAAAATCAAATATATGTAAGGAGTTTTTCTGTGAGGTGATGCCATATAAACAAAAAGGATTCCCACAATCCATATTCTAGGTGTGCTTGAATGTGTACTACTTGTGGAATGAGAGAAAGGAGAGGGGAAGGGAAGAGATCTGAAATACTCCTGAAAAAGTAGCATGTCAGCTATATTGACTATTTTTCCATTTTTCAAACTACTAATCATTCTTTGCCCTCAGGGCTTTAGCATATGCTGTTCTCTCTGCCTAGACATATCTTTTGTCAAGATATTCGAGGGCTAATATTTTTCTTTATTCTTTGGGTTTTCACTTAAATATCACCTCTGAATATCTTATTCTAACTGTCATCTTCCCATCATCGTTATTTTAAATCAACATGTTTTATTTTTTTTTCTCACTGTAATTGCTGATAACTTTTTTTAAAAATTGGTCTCTATCACTAGAATATCCAGTTCCGTGACAGAAAGAAAGCTTTAATCCTGATCACAATCATATTCCCAGCATTTAATTTACAGTTATAGCACTTATACTTCTAAATTCATATTTTTGTTTTTTGGGGGGGAGGGGGTTATTTTTTTGGTTAAGTTCAATGTCTTCATCAGTACACACTATAACCACACAAAGTTCATAAGGTTTCCTATGCTTTTGAGAAAATTGAAGCTAATGCTTTAAGCCTTTATATAATCATGAAAGTACGACACAGGGTTGAACTTACATAGATTGATTACCTTGACTTTCGTTAATATTTTGATATTAAACCAATGGTAGGCCAATCACATTTGAGATTTCATTACTGGATGTATTTGAGTAGGAATTCTGTGACATTTACAAACTAAATACAATAGCAATGAAAATGTGCTTCATCTCAATAGCCTACTGACATCATGTTTGAATTTTTAGTGTCAGGAACAGTCATTATCAATGAACGGTGTGTGGTTTTGTTTCTGAAAAACAAAGAAACAAAACAACAAAACACAAGGAGCACTTATTTTCTTAGAAAGATCCATATCTCTTTACAGAAAAAAAGAAAGTTAATTCTTCTAAACTGTGGAAAGAGATAATATAAGAAATGAAGGAATTATCACCCCAGCCAAAACAAGCAGACAGTACAGGATAGAGAACCTTTCTTCTCGGTCCTCAGAAGTCTATTCTATTTTGCTTCATTTAAAGAAAATGTGGGCCTGGTCAGAGTGGTAGTGGAATGTCTGTCTATCCCATAGTAGGTTAGGAAGAAACAATTGAAGTCAAATTTTCCGTTGGCTTAGCATAGTCGTCTATATGAGGAGGTTGTTTGAAGTTTTAAAGATTTTAGATACACCATAGCTCTGTCTAAAATCTGGTGACCTTAAGATATTATAAGAAATTGATTCTGCCCAAGAGTATTGCTTTAGACTTCATGTGAAAATGTCATACAGAAATGGGTGAACAATTTGGGATAAAAATGTCACTCTTAAAGAGGTATTTAACTCTCATTCTTTTGACTTTAAAAGGGAAAACACCAGAACACTCCAGGTAACTGATGCTGAAAATATATAAACTTTATAAAAAAAAACCCACCCAACTTTATAAAGACAAAAAGAAATGTGCTAAAGGAACAGGGTAATCATTTTTGTGTCAATACTTGACATAAAAATGTTTGGAAAAAACAGAAATTGAATAGTTTATACAAGCATAAATTGATTCTATTAAACTAAAATTTTCTAAAAGCAAATGACACATATTTAGAGTGAGAGTTCTAAGTATAAACATAGAAGATTCTGGATAACCTATTGGTAGACATTAGGTGCTAGTTGTATTTTGGAACTGAATAATGAGGAATGAGAACACTAAGATATAGAAAAGGAGCCTGACCAGGCAGTGGTGCAGTGGATAGAGCATCAGACTAGGATGCAGAGGACTCAGGTTCGAAACCCAGAGGTCACCAGCTTGAGTGTGGGCTCATCTGGTTTGAGCACAGCTCATCTGGTTTGAGCCCAAGGTCACTGGCTTGAGCAAGGGGTCTCTTGCTCTGCTGTAGCCCCTCGGTCAAGTCACATTATGAGAAAGTAATCAATGAACAACTAGGGTGCCACAACAAAGAATTGATGCTTCTCAACTCCCTTCCTTCCTATCTGTCTGTCCCTATCTGTCCCTCTCTCTGTCTCTCTCTCTCTGTCAGACACACACACACACACACACACACACACACACACACACACAAATATGTAGAAGAGATGTGGTTAGCTAAACATGCACCTGCAAGGACAAACACTACAAAAGACTAATCACATTGTAAAAACTGGAGAGATCAAGGGTACATCTTGTAATGAACCTGTTCTGGAGTTAATGGAAATGGCTGCCAGCTGTTCCTGACTAAAGACAACTTTAGGCAGAATGACCCAGAAAGTCCATATGGTACCAAAGGCAAAGCTTAATTAGCTCTATCACTTCTAACTGCATACACTCACACTCCCAGAAGGAAGGAGATTAATTGTAATGTGCATGTTGGGAGGGTGACTTTCAAAATTGTAGTAGCTCTGGAGGCTACAATGTGCTACTATTTAAAAATGGCTACTTTGGTGGTAGGATATAAGGTGACCTTATTTGTGTCTTTCTTTCTACAATGGGTACATGGTAACTTCTATAATGAAAAGAATTTTGAAAGTACATACTATTACAGGCACAAGGTGTGAAAGTAATGAGGCCCCTTCTATAAGTTCCTCTAAACATTTAATAAGCTACAGTTCATAGTCACATCTCATATTGTAAAATAGTTAAGGGTTAATATATTGTTTCAAATATTCCAAAGATCATTCCGAAAAGTCAGTGTAGAGGGTTTTGTTTGTTTTTTGTGACAGAGACAGAGAGAGGTACAGATAGGGACAGACAGACAGGAAGGGAGATGAGAAGCATCAGTTCTTCGCTGCAGCACCTTAGTTGTTCATTGATTGCTTTCTCATATGTGCCTTGAGCGAAGGGCTACAGCAGAGCAAGTGAACCCTTGCTCAAGCCAGCGACCTTGGGCTCAAGCTGGTGAGCCTTGCTCAAACCAGATGAGCCTGCTGGCAACCTTGGGGTTTCGAACCTGGATCCTCCACATCCCAGTCGGACCTTCTATCTACTGTGACACCGCCTGGTCAGTTTGTTTGTTTCTTTTAAACCACTTAATTGTTTAAACCTGGAAGCCTGTCCTAAAGTAACTGCAATTAAAAGCTACATCTGGCCTGACCAGGCAGTGGAGCAGTGGATACAGTGTTGGACTGGGATGCAGAGAACCCAGGTTTAAAACCCCAGCTCGCTGGCCTGAGTACGGGTTCACCAGCTTGAGCGCAGGGTCGCTGGCTTGAGTGTGGAATCATGGACATGACCCCATGGGTTCTGGCTTAAGCCCAAGGTCTCTGGCTTGAGCAAGGGGCCACTCACTCTGCTGTATCCCCCTCCTACCCCCCCAAGCACATATGAGAAAGCAATCAATGCACAACTGAGGTGCTGCAAGAAAAAATTGATGCTTCTCATCTCTCTCCCTTCCTGTCTGTCTCTCTCTGACTGTCAACACACCCACAAAAATAGCTGCATCTGATTATTAGCAAAGAACTTTTTAAATCGTACTTTTTAAAAGGGGGGAAAGATCACATACATTGTGTGTGTTTAATACTCTAATTCTCATTATGGGCTTCTTTATAACAAACTTGTGTCCTTACTGAGGTGTGACCTGAACTTTTGGCAGGGTGACTCGTGTGGACCTGAGGCCTTTTATAGAGCCTAAAATTGTGCTTCTTGGTAATTTTCTACTGTGCTACCCCTGCTATAGGTAACATTCTGGTAAGGTTGGGAATCTCCTATATACTATATGTATCTGTGTAGAAAGACATAATCTCGCTGGAAAATTTTACTTGACCAAAAATTGAAATGCATTTTATATCCTCCATGCATTTTGCATTTATTTCATAACAATATAAGTAATCTTTTAATTAATTATGTAATGATACTACAATTAAGATGCTTTCAATCTATTACTTTTATTCTGAAATCCCTATTCTACTATATTTTCTAATATTTATGTCATGAAGACTAGTCTAAGCCCAGACCTGAAAGAATGAAAGCAAGGAAGCGAGGAGGAAAGTAAGGAAGAAATTCTTAAGAAAGAAATGCCTTTCTTTCACTTACATAATACTGTATAAAATAATTCCCCCACCACACTCCAACAAAGTATAACTTAGGATGCCATAATAGAATGTCATTTTATTCAAGAAACCTGAAAATGTGTATTTCTTCACAAATAAACTTTAAAAATGTAATTCCACTAGTACAGGAAATCAATAACAAGTAAATTTCCTTCTCAAACCTCAATTGCCTTATTTATAAGAAGAATTTGGACTAAATTGTTCCATGAATCCTAACTCAAGCTATAACCCAGTGGTTCTTAACCTTTTTTGAGGTACCGAACCCACCAGTTTCATATGCGCATTCACCGAACCCTTCTTTAGCGATAAACATGATTTTATTTTTTCCAAATTCAAGGCATAGGTATATGTTTTTTTACTGGTGCACAAAATGAGCCGTGCATGAACATCACCTTGCTCAAAGAACAAAACCAACAAAGTGCATGAACTCACAACAAATTACAGTATTACTTTATTCTGACCTCCGAGGCAGAGGCTTCTCAGAACCTTTGAGACCGACTCATCGAACCCCTGGGCTTCAATAGGACCCAGGTTAAGAACCACTGCTATAACCCAACCAAGCTTTGACTCTTTATAATTATTAAAACAATTCACACTATTATGTATTCCAGTGACTTTATTTCAAGTGGTAGTTTCTCAGTTGGAGGAGCAGTTCAGTCATTTTGAGCTTGGTTAAATTCATGCCTTGGAGCTGTGATTACTTTCATGTCCTAATTAAATGGGAATTTTTTATTTTATTTTTTTTTTCCATCTTGTTTGGGAAGTCGCAAGCAATCAAGAGCAATATGCTATTATGGTTGATGAACATTTTTTTATTTTTGCTGTCCAATATCTATCTATGTATCTATGTATCTATCTATATCTAATATTATATATGAATTCTCATGGCATAGGGTAGACCCTCGGCAATCAGGGTAATGGAAAGGGATCATTATATGAAAAGATTACATGCTGTGGCTTTGAGAGAATGTTTTTATCTGAAGCATAAACATGACAAGCAGAAATTCAACCAGTTACTAGAGAACCAAAATCCTTTCCAGCTGTTTATACTTCGGATGCAAATAGCAATTTGACACAGACTAACAATGCGTGTGATGTGTCTCTGTGAAAAAGACTACCTATGGAGCATGCCCAGTGGGGTGAGTGCGTCCTCCCCCCCCTCCCTCTCTTCTCCTCCAGATCTCTGAAGATAAGGCTTGAACTTTGTACTTGCAAATATCACTGCATACGTTTTGCACTAGTTTTTTTTTTTTTTTTTTTAAGGTTCTCTTACAAATAATCTTAACAACCAAAGAGCAGGGAAGAGAATATTCAGGGGAGTAAGATGCAGTAAGTTTAGAAAGAGTTAGTGCCTGTGTTCCAACGCACTTGAAGTGTTCTTGATTTTCAAAACGATATAAAGCATTCGAGTGCTTGTTTTGCCCTCTGGGATGGGAAATTTAAGAATCTCCTTGGATTGTAGTCCTCCGGGTGGGCAGTGAAAGCCCCGGAGGCAGGAGAGCGAGAAGAGGGCTGCCGGAGCATGGCTGGGGAAGGAGCCGAGGTTGTTCCGCAGGGCTGTGCGCGCGCCTGCGGTCTGTGCCCCGGGCTGCAGCTGCGGATGCTAAAGGCGCTGTCTAGCTAATGAAGGCCACCTGGATCAGGCTTCTGAAAAGAGCCAAGGGAGGAAGGCTGAAGAATTCGGATACCTGTGTAAGCTCCAGCGCTTTTCGTTTGGGGAGGCGTTATTTTGCCTTTGCTTTTGCTATTATTTCCGTGAGTGGCACGGGCTTCTTTACTTAGTAATATGATCTGAATCGTAGGTGAGAGAGCCAGGGAGAGTCCTGTAATTTTCTGAGCTCCTTTTCTTATTAGGTCGTGATTTATTGGCAAAGGAGATATCCCAGGCAGGTGTTTTCTGGAAACAGGTTATGTTAATCTCTATTTAAAGTATTGGGGAAATGTGTTGCTTAAAAGAGTGAGTGGAGCTGACTGCTGTTGTCTTACAGTTTTGACAGAGAAGGTGTTAGGTGAATAAAAAGATACAAAAGGATGCTTAAGATTAAAGTGGGAGTCATTTCGTAGTAGTGACGTTTTGAAGAGTTCAGGTTTATAACTCGTTTGACTTTCGTGTATTTTATTAGTGGAATCTTCTTTCTAGTTGTAAATACTTGCTTTGGCATGTAGATGGATTGTTCTTGAAGCCATCCTTGAAAACCATCTGTGCCCTTCAGCCCTGCACTGCAGGAGGAGCTGGTTTCATTTTAAAGGAACTTGTTCTGGCTTCCAGGAAGGACAGTAATTGGAACAGAAGGAATGGTAACTTGGTAGGCACAGCTAGTTAGCTACCCTAGTGAATGGTCTGCAAACCAGGGCATGATATTTCTAGATGGTTTGCCATGAGATGGGTTATTTTCTCCTCTTTTCAGGAACATGTAGCAAAATCTAGGAAGCTAATTGTAGTGTCAATGAAACATTTCCAATGCAAACGTCATAGATGAAATCTATTTTAAACTGTAAATTTTCCTTTCCAGGGTTCGGCAGACTCCTACACCAGCCGTCCATCCGATTCAGATGTGTCTTTGGAAGAAGATCGGGAGGCAGTGCGCAGAGAAGCTGAGCGACAGGCCCAGGCCCAGTTGGAAAAAGCAAAGGTAAAATCGTATTCCCTGCCAAGCTCTCTCTGCCGGTTGTGTTGGGTCCATGATGGACCACCTGTGGAAGTTTCCCCTAAAATGTATTGTTGGGTTCTTACAGTATTTTATTGTCTGATTTAAAAGAGGTACAAGAAATGAGCTTATGTTCTTCCCTTGGTAGAAAAAAGAAGTGTGATATATAAATGTGGTCTTGCCTTTTATGTTATTTTATAATCTAAGCAACTTGTTTCAATGGTGGATGGTTTATTTAGACACACAAAAGGATCCCCAATTATACAAAGAGAAAAAAACTGTATCTAATATCTAAATGATTTTACTTTATTTTTACAGCAGACTACTTCCCTGTTTAGAAAAAAAACTTTCTTCAAGTTAATGTTTATTTTGGTATTTATTTCAGTAATCTTGTCCCCAGATTTTACTCCATAGGTGCTTTATAATAGTAATTTCTTATATTTAAAAAATAAATCATACTATGCTTTTCATAAATAAACAACAAAGGATTTTATTAACTGAAAACATCTCTTCCCTTGGGGCATTTCTTCTCCATCCTATAATAATAAAGTACATACATATATATGGAAGGAAGACTGGAAATCAGATATGAAATATATAAATACAGAATTTAGCTGAGACTGTATTAGATTTCACTAATTGTCATGATTTGAATTCCTTTTTCCATGTAGTCATTTGCAAACCGCTATTTCTAAAGCATGGAAATTGTTGTTCAGTTTTAATGTACCTTGGTGTGTGTGATGCTCTTAACTTTCAAGTCAACATATTTTAACATAGTTGTTGGGGGTTTTTTGTTTTTAAAGAAATTGTTGCTTTGGAAAAAAAGTACTGTTGATCTTGTTGAAAAATCGAGGGTAATGTTAGAATATTTCTGCTGGCTGCTACATCTCTGAAATGAGGGAAATCTCAGTGTGTTGCTATGGGAATCGTGGCTTGGAGATTGTGGTTTGGAAGCATGGACAGACCTTATGTAATATTCATGACCTTTAGCACAGCTGCCATGGTAATTTACAGAGAAACTGCCAGGAGGCCAGGACTCTTAAAAAGCCTGTTTCCATACATGAGAACAGTGTTCTCCCCTGGCCTGCCCGGGAAGTCATCTCCAGGTACAACACAGTCTTGACTGCAAGACAACCCATAAGTAGCAGGAGCAGGGAGCTGCTGAAGCAAGGTGTGGCTCAGTCTCTGTCAGTTCATCTGCTCTACCAAAGTTAATCATGAAAACATGATGTAACAACAGGGCTGAAACGGGGGGACATTATGCTCAGTGAAATAAGCCAGTCACAGAAGTTCAAACACTGTATGGTTCTGCTCACATGAAATATCTAACGTAGTCAAATTCATAGCAGTGACAAGGTAGCTAGGGGCAGGGGATGGATAAACAGTGAAACATAAAGTTTCAGTTATGCAAGATGAATAAGTATGGAAATTTGCTGAACAACAAACACTGTGCCTGTAGTTAACAGTACTGTACTTTACACTTACATATTTGTTAAAAGGATAAATCTCTTGTTAAATGCTGTTACTACAATAAAAATTTATGATTAAATTAAATAGCAAAGAAAATTTGGTAAAGAATGTATGCCTAGTAAAGTTAACTGCCATGGGTTTGCAGTGTAGCTAGCAAATATTGCAGTTTAGAAGCTGAATTTTACCTTCTACATTTTGTACTAGGGTGCAAAGAGAAAAAAAGTTTATATTCCAGAAACATGAGTGTTTGATTTGCACTAATTTATTCATGTAATTTTCACATACCAGAAAGTTTCTAAGATTTACACCACATCATCATAGAACCCAAGGTATTATAGATTTGGTTTTCAAAGTCTTCAGTTAATCTGATTGGCATATTTTTGTTCATGACTGCTGTGAGTCCTGAGTTAAGTAACACAGCTTCATAGTGGAACTTTTTTTTATATAAAGATTTTATTTATTCATTTTAGGGGCAGGGAGAGAGAGAGAGAAAAGGGATGGGGAGCAGGAGGCATCAACTCCCATGTGTGGCTTGACCAGACAAGCCCGGCTGTCGGCTTTTAAACTGGCAACCCCAGTGTTCCAGGTCCTCTGCACCACCACAGGTCAAACTTCATAGAACTTTTAAATATCGTATTTCCCTACATATAAGACACTCCTTAATTTGGGGGCCCGAAATTTGAAAATGTATTATATAAAGTAATTGAACTCAAGTTATATTCATCATAAAATTTATACAACTCCTCATTGCTGTCAAATCTCCATCCATTAGCTTGTCCTCATCTATGTCTGATGACGAATCACTGTCTTCAATAATGAGCACAAAAACAAGCACAAAAAATAACTGTATAAGACGCACCCACTTTATAGACCTCAGATTTTTCAGAAAAAAGTGTGTCTTATACATGGGGAAATATGGTATCTTGCAAACTAGCGTGGATCAAATATTGATCCTAAATCAGACCAGCTTCACGTTACTTGTAATACAGACAGAAAAGTTTATAGTTAACAAATAACATAGAAGATGAAAAAAAAATGAGAATTTAAAACAAAGTTAAAATAATTGAAAGAATACTTCCTATTTTAGTGAACATAGTTCATTTACATCTTTTTTCTTAAAAATTAGGTCATTATCTTAAAACTTTGTACTGACCAGATGGTGGCGCAGTGGATAGAGCGTCAGACTGGGATATGGAGGAACAAGATTTAAAACCTCAAGTTCGCAGCTTAAGCAGAGGCTCACCAATTTGAGCAAGGGGGGTTGCTGGCTGGAGTGTGGGATCATAGACATGACCCCATGGGTGCCAGCTTGAGCCCAAAGGTCTCTAGCTTGAGCCCAGGTTGCTGTCTTGAACAAGGGGTCACTTGCTCTGCTGTATCCCCCCCCCCCTTAAGGCACATATGAGAAAGCAATCACTGAGCAACTAAGGAGCTGCAACAAAGAATTGATGCTTCTCATCTCCTCCCTTCCTGTCTGTCTGTCCCTCTCTCTGTCTCTGTCAAAAAAACAAAACAAAACAAAACTTTGATGTAGTCAAAGGAGTTAACACTAGGGTAAGTGTGAATTTTAATATGTTCTGAAAAAAGCTAGGACTAAGATTTAAGTTTACTTTGTTAAAATCATAGTTTGGTAAGTCTGGTTTATTAATTTCAGTATTCTTTTAATTTAATGTCCTTGAAGAAGGAATACAGAGAGAGATTGTAGATGACTCATTCATTAGATTCTTTTTATCTGTTTCCCTCTAAAATATATTATTATACCTTTCTCAAGACTTATTTCAAAATGAAGCTTTAAAGTTAAAAAATATATAAATTCATCATTTGATTTCTGTTAGTTTAAAACACTGCACATCCATTTTGAAAAAATCGAAAGTTTTATAGATTTATTTTGTAAGCATCATAGCATCTCTCAAACAGAAAGCCTTTGTAAGTGGATGCTTTCATTGACCCTGCAGAACCCGTGCAGAGGTCTGTGGAAACACCTGGAATAAACCTTAGCAGCACTTGCAGATCCTTACCCTCTATCAATGAGAACTACATTACCCATTAATTTGCCTTAAGGATACACCTGAGAAATAAAGTGACTGGCAAGTAGTAAAACCAGAGACACTGCCTTTTGGAATTAAGTGACGTACAAATGTTTATATAACCAGGCACTCTGTGCTTTCAGTTAAACCCAGTACTTTTTACTACACCTTGTTGTGGCTCCTCTTAAAGTAGTAAACTTTACAGTGAACAGATTCTATATTAATTTTGAGGCAAATACATATCAACTAACTTGACCTTTTGGAGTATTTTTTGTTGTTGTTGTTTTTAACTTGGCATTTTGGGCTCCAAAATGCACATTTTAATTCTGTTCAGTTTTGCCATACTTTGTATTCTCACCTTATAAACTGCTGTGCTTTGACTCTGCCTTAAAGACAAGTAATATGTGAATTTAATTTATTCACGCATTGATCTTTTTTTAAAAAAAAAACAGCTTCCTATAATTCATTCAGTACATACAATTCAGGACTTTTTATATATTCACAGAGTCATGTAACCATCAGTATGATCAATTTCAGAACACTTTCATTACTCCCCCAATAAAAAGAAATACATGGTCTGAATTACCAGTCACTCCCCATTTTTTTCCAACCCTATTAGCTCTAGGCAGCCACTATTTAACTTTGTCCCTAGAGAATTGTCTGTTCCAGATATTTTATATAAATAGAATCACACAGTAGGTGGTCTGTTGTGACTGGCTGCTTTCACTTGCATAGTGTCTTCGGTATTCATCTGTGTATGCATCAGTACTTTATGCCTTTTTATCGCCAAACAATATTCCACTGTATGGATGTATCACATTTCATTTATTCCTTTAGCATCTGGTGGATGTCTGGGTTGTTTCCACCTTTTAGTTATTATGAATGAAGATGTTATGAATATTTGTGTACATTTTTTGCATAGACATGTTTTCATTGCTCATGTGTGTATGTAGCAGCAAGGTTGCTAGTCATATGATCACTTTTTTTTTTTTTTAGCAAGAAAGACAGGAAGGGAGAGATGAGAAGCATGAACTCATAGTTGCAGCACTCTAGTCGTTCATTGATCGCTTTCTCATACATGCATTGAGCAAGGGGGTTCTAGCTGAGCAGTGTCCCCTGCTCAAACCAGGGACCTTGGGCTCAAGCCAGCAACCTTTGCATTCAAGACAGCGACCATGGGGTTATGTCTGTGATCCCATGCTCAAGCAGGTAAGCTTGTGCTCAAGTCAGATGAGCCCGCACTCAAGCCAGAGACCTTGGGGTTCTGAACTTGGGTCCTTGGCGTCCCAGGCCGATGCTCTATCCACTGCATGGTCAGGCTGATCACCCTATTTTTAACTGAAATAATGATTTTTTTTCTTTTCCCTTTCACTTCCCCAAGATGATCCTTTCTGCCCTAAACACAGGGACTCTGAGATGTAGAAGGAATTGGTGCAGAGATGAAATAGGTTCAGAGCTGTATTCTTTGTGCAGTGGATTAATATATTTTAAGTTTATTGTTTGTGGGATGAAATGGCTACCATATTAAAGAACTTGTATTAGTCTCAGTTGCTGAGTAGAGGGACTGAAAGGACAGAGCCACAAAGAAGAAACAGGTTGACCTTTACCTGCAGAAAACTACTCCTGTTGGTCTAGGGCCCTGGTCGGCAAACTGCAGCTTGCAAGCCACATGCGGCTCTTTGGCCCCTTGAGTGTGGCTCTTCCACATATTACCACGTGCAGGCGCTACCTCGATAAGGAATGTACCTACCTATATAGTTTAAGTTTAGAATATTTGGCTCTCAAAAGAAATTTCAATCGTTGTACTGTTGATATTTGGCTCTGTTGACTAATGAGTGTGCCAACTACTGGTCTAGGGAGAAGAGTTTGGCCATAAATTATGCTAATTTGAAGTAGAATAAAAGAATCTTACTGGAGTCAAGATCTGACAGCATTGGAGGAAAAGACTGCCCCTTGTTGTCAGGAACAGAAAGGCCTTCTTGGAGGAGGTGGTGTCCTAAAACTAGACTTTACAGGATGGACAAATGGAGTTTAGCTTATGAAGTAAAAAGTGGGAAATGGGGAAGAGGGAAATGCCTCTGAGACCTAATAAGTAATGTAAATAAAGGCCAATGTAAGGAAATCCTTGGCAGCAGGAAAATATGGACTCTTCCATAGTTAGGTTACTTCTTTGAGATCTTGCCAACTTGAAAATGTCTTTAGCCTCACATTTAATCATTTAGCGGGTATAGTATTCATATGTGAAAAACATCTTCCTTCAGAATTCGAATGATACTGTTTTGTTGTCTTCTAGTTCTAGCTCTGTTGATAGGTTTGCTGATGTCATTTGGTCCTTGAATGTGGTTTAAAATTTTTCCTTACTATGCTGAAAACGGCTCTTTCTTTGGTATTTTGAAATTTGACCTTTGGTGTGGGTCTTACTATTTACTGTGCCTGGCTTCTTATATGTATGTTTATTGTGAAGGGCCAGTCACTTCAGTTCTGAAAAGGGAGGGGTTTTTTTAGATAATTTTTCCACAGTATTTTTCTCTTTTTCTGGTTCTCTTAGTTTGTCAGATGTTTGATGAGAGCTTTCTTCTGTACTAATATTTTTCCTACTTATACCTCTGTCTTTTTGTTCTATCTGAATTTTTTTCCACTTCTAACACATCTATTGGAATTTTTATTATTGAAAATTTCTAATTCCCAAGAACTTGCTTTTCATCTCTGCTTTTATAGATTCCTATTCTTATTACATGGGTGTAATATTTTCTCTTATATCTCTTAAGATTATTTTTTAAGATTTCTGGACTGCCCCTGTTTTTTAAACTTTTAAAAATTTGGTTTTATTTTTATATACTGGAGACTTTTTCATAGGTTTTATTTCTGTTTGTTCATTCATAATTAAGAGCAAGACATTGTAAAACAGACTGGCAGCTCTGAGTGTGACAAAGCTTTTTTAAAAATAAATTGATTGATTTTAAAGAGAGAGAGGAAAAGAGAGAGAGAGAAACATCAATTTGTCATTTCACTTATCATTATGCATTCATTGGTTGACTCTTGCATGTGTTCTGACTGGGATCCAACGCACAACCCTGGTGTATTGAGATGATGCTCTAATCAACTGAGCTACCCAGGCAGGACTCACAACAAAGTTTCTTGACTGTTGATCTTTTATAGGGTAATTGGTTGGAGGGGTGTCTTTTCTTTCAGTCTGGTCAGTGTCCTCAGAGAGGGGCCCTCAACCTCCTGGTATTTTACATTCTCAATCTTTCTGTTCTGTTAATTGCCACTGTATATTGCTTTCTTTATTTGACCTTTTGATCTACTTGCATCTCACTTTCTGATGTTTACATCTGTGTATTTATATTTTTTGAAAAAAAATTTTTCCAGGAGGAAGCATATGTTCAGTTGACCATATTTTATTTCCCATATTCATCCATAAAAATACTTTGAAAGAGAGAAAAATGTTTCTCATAATAAGACAAGGAGAAAATCTTACCCATTTGGAAATATTCCCCTAAGTAGCTTTTTCAGAAGAAAAAGAAGAAACATGAATGTGTTTATCTTCAACTCAAAGATGAACTTTTTATTTCAAAGAATGTTAACCATGTTTTTACAAATGGGTCTTATTGAAAAAATTATGTGGGAGGTAGGAGGGAAGTGTATGTTTATGTCTATATTGCATACATTCTTCAACCCACAAGATTCACTGTTGGAGAGGATCTAAAGAACGTGTATTAAAATAAATGGCAGCTTATAGGACAAAATCACATTTAATTGGTAAAAGATAAAATCCAGCAGAGAAATTCCACATAGAAAACACAAAGTATGTCAGATAGTCTTAGGAAAACATTTCAGGCTGACATTAGTTTCCCATCATTGATTTCAATGCTGTCTTTTAATTTTTGCATTGAAAACTGTCAGTTCTCTTCTGCTTACAGCAATTACCTTCCAAATAGAATTACAAACTGGCTAAATATCTCTAACTCCCAGCATCAAGGGTTAATTCATTGTTCAAGTGCACACTAGTTTACATTACATTTCTTCTACCTGTAAGGAATAGAAAGACCTGGGTTATCCTCTGAGTTAAGTGATAAGTATGACTGGGTAGGTATAATCATATCCAACTTTCTCCAAGTATGGCAGTTGACAATTACAGTAATAATAATGACAATGGTTATTGTGTGATTACTGCTCATTATAGATAATTTGAAAGCTATAAAAGGAAAAAATAAAGCTTTGTGTAAAGTATTTCATAACATTTTGAAATACTTTTTAGCACTTGTAATCATGCTGTACCTATAGCATTGATTCCTATACCATCTTTTACATCAGAAGCTTCCTCACTTACTCTAGTGGCTTTTGCCATCGAACGAATTGCTCTCAGTTTAGTGGCTTAAATTCACCACCACTTTTACTTAGATCACAGTTCTCTTCCATGCATCAGTGGCCAGATGGCTGGTGAACTGGTGACCAGTTGATCTAGGATGGCCTCTTGTGTATGTCTGCAGGTTGGTAGCTGTCAGTTTGGGTTTCTCTTTCTTGTCTGGGTGGCCTCTCTTTCCCTGGCAGGTTGGTGGGCTCACCCTTATGCTGGTGGCAGGGTTATAAGCACATCAAGCGAGAATAGTGAGTGATATGCAGGTCTCTTCTTGTGTCATGTTTGCTAATGTTGTTGATCAGAGCAAGCCATCTGGCTCAGCTCATGGTGGTGGTGGTGGGGCACTACCAGGCAGATTCCACCCTGGGAAGTGTGACAGCCATTTTCTGTAACAATCTGCCACACCCATCATCTTTCTTTCCTCCCTTACTGCTTTGGAAGAAGAGACTCTCCTTTTTTTTTTTTTTTTTTTTGACAGAAAGAGAGCCAGAGAGATGGACAGATAGGGACAGACAGACAGGAAGGGAGAAAGATGAAAAGTATCAATTTTTCATTGCACGCCTTAGTTATTCATTGATTGCTTTCTCATATGTGCCTTGACCAGGGGGCTACAGAAGAGTGAGTGACCCCTTGCTCAAGCCAGCGACCCGGTGCTCAAGCTCTGAGCCCATCCTAGTCTGACACTCTACCACATGGTCAGACACTCTCCTTAATTTTTAAATCAAACAACCCTGTCTTTCCTCTTATCCCATCTTTTCCTTTTTGTTAATGTCAGACTTAATTACCCCAGGATTTATCTCCTAATTCCATTTCTTCCCCACTATCTTAAAACTGATTTGTCTGTCTCTCTCTCTCTCCCTCTTCCTCCCCACCCCTTCTATCCCCCTCTCCCTCCCTGCCCCTCCCTTTCCCTCCTGATGGTCTCTAGTGATTTTCCAAATAAGTTCATTGACCTTTTATTACTCCTTTGCCTTCTTTATAAACCTTACCTTGTTTTTCTTCTCTGGTAAGTCAGTTTTGTTTTGCAGGTGCTGGCTACAAGACAAGTCTATTTCTTTTACTTCTCTGGTGTTTTTCCCATCTCCTCTGCCGCAACTTGTGGTTCCCTCCACTGAAGTGTGCAGATCCATCCACCCCAGGGTTTAACTCTGACCTCCTGGCCCAGCTTTAGGCAGGCTATTGGCTCTCAAACTACTGGGTTCCTCAGGAGTTGCTGCAGAGGCAAGGGCTGTCCAGCAGTTTGTGATCTGTGTATTTCTCCCGGACTCAGCTGAAGCAGCATTCTCCATTCATTTGATGCAGTAGTGCTTCCCTATAAGTTTTTCTTTGAATATACAGCTTCACATCCATAATGAATTTTGAGCCACCACCATTTTTCCCTTTTCTATCTCAGTCGTTTCCATGGCTTCACCTTTGTCTGCCCCACTGCCCCGACCTCTCTCCCTGTTTGTTAGTATCTCACGTCTTCCCCTTTTGGCAAACCTATCAGTTCTGATGCCCATTTAACATCGAGCTTCCCGGCTTTTTCCTTCTTTTCTTTTTCCCTGTTCTGTCAGTGTTGACTTTATCTTCCCAAACATGAAGCCTTATTCCAGGGTTTGGCAAGCTTTTTCTGTAAAGGGTCAGATAAGAAATGCTTTAGATATAACAGGTCATGTTTCTTCTGTCACAACTACTCAACTCAGGGAAACCTGGATTCAGATTACATGTGTGCTGTGGAGACTGGTTGCTATACCATTTGATAAGTTATGTGGGAAGCTCAGTCATGGGTCCAGGGGAATTACATTAGCTGGCAGGTGTCAAGCTTAGGGTTCCCAGTCAGGAGCCTGGCGTGGGCAGAGGCCCCTGGAACACAAAGCTCCTGCCATCGAGGTCAGTGTTCCATGGGAGTTTGTCTCAGAAGCTTTGAAACCACTATCTTCATTTCCTCTTTAGTTGTGTTTGGTCACCATACACTATTACATATGGTCACAATCACAGCTGAGTTATTTATTTCTAACCTGGTGGTGAGTGCTATGTGGCAGATCTGCAATGTCCAGTGGCTGTTCACCTGAGTGGGACATCATTGGCATTGACTCTGTCACTTGAACTTCACAGCAGCTCACCATGTCCAGTCAGATGGTATCTCCATCCATCCCTGTGACTAAGATACGTGTCCTGTCTCCCGAACTAGACTTTGCCCTTGAGAATCAAAGCATGTTCTGTACATCTTAGCCTCACTGGTTCAGAGTCCTGCCTCAGTTATCAAGAATGAGTTAAAATGCTTTCTTGCTCTTCTCACATGCTGTCTTCTGAGTAACACCTGAGTGGCTAGGGGAGGATTATTATAAACTTTGCAGCTCAAGCTCTTTTTTTCTTAGCAAACTATCACTGAACAACTTTGTTGTGTCATTCTAAACACAGCCTAAATACCTGATTCTTCCACTCCTGTTTCTCTACCAGATTTGAATGGGGAAAAACATAAAACCTTTATGCACAGCTGACCACAGTCAACCCCTCTGCTCCTGAGTTTTCCCTGCCAACAGCTAAATGATAGATGTTGAAAACTGGGGAAGCATAGAATTTCTTCAATTAGCTATGATGAGTGGAGTTGTGCTGTGAAGCTGGGAGCTAAGGGGACTGAAATTAAAGATATGTTAGATGTGGTTTTCCCCTCAAGAAGCTCATGGTCTAGGAATGATGCCAGAAATGTGTGTCACTGACTGAGAGTAATGTGGTAAGAGTTAGGCTAGTAGCAGTGTGAGCCAAATGCTGGAGGAATGGTGAGCAGGGGGCCTCAATACTGCTGGGGTGGAGAGGGGTGGAAGGAGGAGCTAGAGATGCCCTCACTGACAGGAGAATGACTCCTTGGGCAAAAAGACTTTGTTAATTAGCAGTGTGCTTTGCTAAGGTTAGAGAGAGTGATCGCTAACTGAGGTGTCCAACAAAGGCTGTTATTTTGGTTTATTTTTGTTTTAACTCTCAATTCCAATTTACCTTGTTCTCATCACACTAAAGCAGTGGTTCTTAACCTGGGTTCTATCGAACCCTAGGGGTTCAATGAGTCGGTCTCAGGGGTTCAGAGAAGCCTCTGCTGCGGAGGCCAGAATAAAGTGATACTGTAATTTGTTGTGAGTTCATGCACTTTGTTGGTTTTGTTCTTTGAGCAAGGTGATGTTCATGCATGGCTCATTTTGTGCACCAGTAAAAAAACATATACCTATGTTTTGAATTTGGAAAAAAAATCATATTTTATTTATCACTAAAGAAGGGTTCGGTGAATGTGCATATGAAACTGGTGGGTTCAGTACCTCAAACAAGGTTAAGAACCACTGCACTAAAGTATTTTTTTTACCCTCAACCATTTTGAAGTATACAGTTCAGTAGTGCTCTATTCACATTTTCCAATAACGGATCTCTAGAACTTTTTCATCTTGCAAAATTGAAACAACATACTACCTGACCTATGGTGGTGCAGTGGATAAAGCATTGATCTGGAACGCTGAGGTCGCTGGTTCAAATCCCTGTGCTTGCCCGGTCAAGGCACGTATGGGAGCAAGGCCGGTCAAGCAACTACTATGAGTTGATGCTCTGTGCTTTTTCCTTTCTCTACCCTCTCCTCCAAATCAATAAATAAAATATTTTAAAAAAGACAACTCTCTATTTAATAGTTGAAGAACAACTCTCTATTTCTCCCTCCCCCTCACACCTGCCATGCTCTCTGTCCCACACAGAAGTTGAATCAGACAGGGTTTGCCCTTTTGTGACTGGCTTATGATATACTCAGCATAATATCCTCAAAGTTCATTCATATTGTAGCATGGGACAGAATTCCCTTCTTCTTTAAAGACTGAATAATAGTCCATTCTATAGAGATATCCCATTTTCTTTATCCATTTATCTGTTGATGGACATTTGGGCTACTTTTACCTCTTGGCTATTGTGAATCATTCTGTATTTCTTTTTTTCTTGGAGTTATTTTATTGATCCTGTTACGCTATACCATCAACAAGCAGTAATTATAGCCTACATTTCTACAGTGTCTCATTATTGAAGTTCCATTGATTCACTTCACTTGGTCCTTGCAATTTCCCAGTGAGGAAGTGAGGGCAGGTAGAGTTACCCCATTTTGTTGGTGAGGAAATTGATGGTGGATAGTGACGGGTCTGGGTCAAGGTCATTGAGCTCTCAGATGGCAGAATTAGAACAAGGACCCAGCCTTCTGTCTAGTAGGATTCTGTTCTAAGGTCCTTTCACCTAGTCAATGAGCTCCTGTTAGAGTTAAACTAAGAATGCACTCATGCTGCCTCTTTGTTTCTTTTATTTTTTTAACATTTATTTTAATGATTTTAGAGAGAGGCAGGGAGAGAGAGAGACAGAGAGACAGGAACATCGAGTTGTTCCTGTATGTGCCCTGACTGGGGATTGAACCAGCAATCTCTGTGCTTCGGTATGATACTAACTAACTGCGCTGTCTGGCCAGGGCACCTCTTTGTTTCAAGCTCTGAAAAAATTAAAGGGATAAAACTTTTTTTTTTCTGTAATGTTAAAAGAAAAAAAAAAACAGGATAACCATGAAAACAAAAAGGTGATGTTTTTAATCACCACTGCAATTTTTTTTTGCTGCTGAGTCTAGATAGTAGCACTAAAGTTTACATATGAAATACTCACCTTTCCGCCCACCTCTTCCACATTTTAAGTTTAGATTATGGTCTTTATACCACTGATTTGAAATGACTACATTTTTACATTTTTAACACCACTTAAAAATCTTGAACTAAAGTTTCTTGAACCTAGTAAGTGGTTAAAGAAAAGCTTTCAGGATATATGTGTATACTGTATTCTGTGTTAAAAGTACTATAGATATAAATGGAATGTTCCTGAAACCATTTGAATATGATCTTCCTGGAGAGAAATAGAAAAATAAGCAAATATCTAGGAAGTAGGTTGTATGAAGAATGCTGAAGAAACATGGTTTAAGTAGGGCAAACGAGAGAAGATTAAATATCACAATGAAACAAACTGAAATGAGATTTCATAAGTGTTCTTTGTTCATCAGGGGTAAAAAAGATTAAAGGAACAATTTAAAAATTATAGCCTCCAAAAAAGTAAAGTGAGATGTTATAATTCAATAGAGAACTGAGATGTTATAAAGACTAGGAAATTGCTTTACTGAAGGTTTTGAAGAAATTGATGTAGCTTGAAAAAGTTTTGTTTTATTTTTATTAAATCCTGTTTGAGGAGGGAAGATGAATCACACAATTAGCTGTCAAAGTTATTTATGTCCTAGTGATTCTTAGGTCTTTCTAGGAAAAGTTCTAATAGCTCTTTCTTATACTTACAGGATTAACGACCACAGTTTAAAAAACAAAAGCAAAAAACCTGATCTTGGCAATTAGAGGCTAAATACTATGGTCACCCTGCCCTCCCAACACCTAGTCAGAAAGGTTGTTTTTCAGGAGGTAGGTAAAAAGGTGGAAACTTAAGTCTTTTTGATTTCTAGATTTATTTCCTGGATAATAAACAACTTAACTCTTCCTTTTGTTATTTTAGAGGAACTTTAGTCATCCTGGTATGAAATATTTATTGAACCAATTGTAACCTTACATATGAGGCAGCCTACATTCCTTACAGATGAAAGTTAAGTTACAAGTTTACTTATGAGGCAACCCCTGTGTCACACACATTCACACAGAATTACAATTAGAGCAGATCTTTGGCATATGGCAGTGGTTCTCAAACTTTGTGAAGTTGGGGCGCATTTAAAATCCTACAAATAATTGTAGGCGCACTATATACAAATTTCTGAGAAATATGTTATAATAATTAAGTCAAATATTAATGAAATAAAATAAAGTCCAAACGTGCTTTTATGGTAATTAAATGAAATAAATACGATAAAATTAAATTTATTCTGACATTAAAAAACATTTTTATGTTACATTTTTTGAGTTATGCTTTTTAGAATTTGTAAAAAAGAGGGGTTAAAAAATAAGAAAACAATGAAAAACTTCTCTTTTTATATATATATAAATACATTCTTATTAAGATTTAGTAAATTCGGCAGGTCCCTGCATTAATGTGTTGAGTTTTTCATTCTTACGTTTATGAGAAACATGAACTTGATGTGTCCTAGTGATTTCTTTAGTTTTGGGGTATATATATTTGAAAGGCAAACTCTCATTTCCTCATCAATACATTGAAGAATTCCTCTCTTTTTACTCTTAATTGTATTTAGTGCAGAAAACCCCCACCATACATATCATCTTAACTTTACATCAAACAAAGGATAGAAGAAACTTACCTCCAGTTTTTTCCAGGGAACATGGGGGGTAGTGTAAACAATCCAGCACCACAGCTTAACAGCCTTTTGCAACCTAATCAGGCAAGTGAGGTGGGGGTTGGGCAGACTGTCAGTTTACAGCCAATTCCCCACACCTCTGTCTCCCAAAAATCTAAACTCCAAAAGTTCTGTTGGTTTTTTGGTCCCCAACAGGCACATATTTCTCTGGAATACCATAGGGTGCACCTGGAAATCTTCTAGGGTGCACCAGCGTGCCCTGGCATACACTTTGAGAACCACTGGCATATGGTATATACTACTTAATTCTGTGACTTTAAAGGTTCTGGAGCATGTAAGAAGTCATATAATGGACACACAATGGAGCATAGAAATTCTTTGAATAGATAAAAATTTCCACATGATAAATTAAGGCATTCAGCACATGTATATTTGATCACTTACCTGGGGGTGTGTGTGATGCTATGCTGGGGAGTATGAAATGATTAAGCCTTGGTCCCTAATCTTCAGGAATTCAGTCTAAGTAGACATTTAAATAGTATCTCTATGGTAATGTACATACATCACCATCTTATTCAACTCTTTACATTAAAATGAGAGAGAGAAGTTGATCACACTGAGGCCCAAGTCCCACAGCTACTGTGGCCTGTACACTAAGATTTAGGAACTGTCCAATATTTTATGTCAATCTTACCACATAGTCTGACTCTGAGTTGGCATTTTCCATGTGATAGTTAGGTCAGCACCATCTTATCCAAGTGATCAAAAGTCGGCTAACAGATCCCAATCTTAAATATTTTATTTAAGCTTATTTTCATTAATAAATGAATACTCTATTACTTTTGCTACAAAATAAGGCCTAATGTTTGAGCGTAAGTCTACTAATTGAGGTTTCTGAACCCATGCAGCCATCTTCAGACTAGAATTTAGTTTGAACTTCATATGAGTTTGACTCTATACAAAGATATTTGGGTTTCAGAAAATACAAGAACTGAAAAGATTTTTCATTTTAAATCAGTCATGTTTATACCTCAAAATGATACTTTATTTTTTTCCTAAATAGCTTAGTTTTATAAAACATGAACCTTTTGTTTCTAGTCTTATACTTTTACTAATTGTCTTAGTAAAATTAAAAAGCAAGAATTACGGGCCTTATCTGTGGTGGCACAGTGGATAAAGCGTCTAATTGGAATGCTGAGGTCACAGTTTGAAACCCTGTACTTGTCTGATCAAAGCATATGGGAGCTGATGCTTCCTGCTCCCCAATTTCTTTCTCTCTCTCTCTCTCTCTCTTCCTCTAAAATGAATAAATAAAAAGCAGGAATTAGGTAAAATGTAATATCTTTATAACAGAGTATGTTTTACCCTAAAAATTCATATATATGTAAAATGTTTTTGTAAGGTCCGACCCGCATAAAATGAGACAAAGTACCAAATAGTTAAAAAGTCCAACTTTATTGGAACGTTCGGGCGGGTTCAGTGACTCGGAGAGAAATGAGCCAGAGAAGCTGCGCCTAACTGGTGGGGCTTGAGATTCTTATACCCCTTCAGGCTGGCTGGGGAAGGGCATTTTCTACTGCGGTTTCGGCCTGCAGGTGGTTTGCGCAACCGGGGACGTTAATGGTTGAGGAATTTCTATTATGGCTTCGGACAGGATGTGTGTACTAAAGGTCAGTAATTGCAGAAATGCTAAAGACATGAGGGACTCTCCAGCCCCTGCCCCGGGGGTGCTACCGGACATTCCTGGCTCTTTGGTATAGGGAGAGGGGCGATGTGGTCTTATCTGGCTACTTCCTGCTGTACGGGGGGCGGAGTTGGGGAGAGGTAGGAAAGGGCCAGAGCAGTCCGTATTCGCTATGGTGGGCAGGGGTTGGTACTGTAACAGCATCATCTGGTGGACTGCCACGCATGTAATTTCACGAAGGCGGGTCTGTACGAACCTAAGAAGTAAAGGAGCAAACATGAGTAAGATGCAGATTATTAGGAGAGGTCCTAGGATAGGAGCCAGCATAGAGAACAGAGGAGATTTCCATCACTCCGGCGTAAACGTGTCCTGTTGTTGGTTGTATTTTTGTAGCTTTTCTTGTAGTTTTCGGAGTGACTGGACATTCTCCTCGACGACTCCGGATTCATTGATGTAGTAGCAACACTGTTCCTGTAAAAACAGACAGGTGCCTCCCTTTTCAGCCGTCAAGAGATCTAAGGCTCGGTGATTTTGTAGGGATACCTGAGCTAGGGAGGTTAACTGTCTCTGGAGGGAGGCTAGAAACGTGGCTGAATTGTCAAGGGCCTGCTCTAGGTCTGCTCTTAGTTGGTTAGTAACTACCAGGCTATGTCCAAGGCCTGCACTTCCTATTCCTAGTGCAGCGTTGGAGGTAGCTAGGGTTAGTCCTAGTATTACAGGAATGAAGACAGCCCATCTAGCTCGGGAGGTGGACAGGTGGTATTAGGAGGAATGTGTGAGAGAAGGGTGTATGGGTTAGGGACTACTGGGGATGTGGGGACAACCGCTGAGTTGATTATGCGGAGATCCTGTACAAGGCGGTACTGTCCTGAGGTCTTCTTAACAGGGAGGATCGGAGTATTACAAGGCGAGTTGGTGGGAATTAGTAAGCCTTGTATTTTAAGTTTGTTGATGATGGGTAAGAGTCCCATCCTATGGGTGTGTGAGATAGGAAACTGTGGGCGGTTAGGGAAAGAAGATGGGTCCTTGAGTTTGATCAGGACAGGAGTGTGGTGCGAGGCTACAGTGAGGGTACCCGTATTCCAGACCTCAGGGTTTACCCCGGGTAAAAGCTGGACCCTGAAGTCCGAGTCCGGTTCAGGATCGGGACCTGGCACTAATGCTAGTACAAAGGCCTGCTTGGGGGAAAATGAAATACTTGCCCGGAGTTTGGACAGAATGTCTCTCCCCAGGAGGGGAACTGGGCAGGAGGGTATGACTAGGAAGGAGTGTGAGAATGGGTGACCCTCAAATAGGCAATTAAGGAGGGTCGTCTGTCGTGGGGTCGAAGGCGATCCATCGATTCCCATGACCGAGACCTGGGAAGGAACTGTAAGGCCCAAATGAGAGGGAAGGACAGAGTAGGTAGCTCCGTGTCTATTAAAAAGGAAAAAGACTTACCCGCTACCTGGAGCATAGCCCTGGGCTCGGTGAGGGTAACTGAAGTCGAAGAGCCAAGGCCCCCTCAGTCATCTATCAAGCCCAGCAGTTCTGAGACCGGAAATGCCTGGTTCTCAGCTCCCCAGCATTGAGGTGCCGGAGGCTGAGCCAGGGTCGGGCAGTCCGACTTCCAGTGGCCCATTAGTTTGCATTGTGGGCAAGGCTTGGTGGGGGGCCTTGGTTGCGGGCAGGCCTTGGCCCAGTGGCCCTCTTTGCCGCATTTAAAGTAGGCACCCGGTGGTGTGCGCTGTCCTCCCTTGGAGGCTGATTTCTTTATCAGTTCCCCTACCGGCCGGAGGGCCGCTACCAAGGCTTGGGTCCGCTCCTGGCGGGCAGCTTCAGCCGTTTCCTCTCAGGCATTAAACACTTTAAAAGCCATTTTTACCAGGTCTTGGATGGGAGTCTCAGGGCCCTCCTCAGCCTTTTTAAGTTTCTTTCTAATATCTGGGGCTGACTGAGAGATAAAGTGAGAGGCTAAGACTGTGGCCCCATTGTGGGACCCCGGGTCTAGGCGGGTATAACGAACTAGGGCCTCTTGAAGACGGTTCAGGAAAAGAGCTGGGTTTTTTTCGGGGAGTTGGGTAATTTCCCTCAGCTTATCATAATTTACAACCTTGTTAGAAACCACGTCCATACCTCTAATTAAGTATTGGAGCATAAGGTTTCGACGAGGGATGTTGGACCCTTGGCCAGGCTGGTAACTCCAATTGGGGTCTTCCCCGGGTACCGCCTCTGTGCCAAGGGGGATCTGGTCATTTACTAGGTGGTCCCTGTCTGCCTGCTGTCTGGCGGTGGTGAGGATGCGTTCATGTTCCTCAGGGGTAAGAGTAGAGGTACAGATTACCTTAATGTCATGCCAGGTCAAGTCATATGTCTGAGTCAGGTACCGGAATTCCTTAATGTAGGTTGAGGGGTCGGCCGAGAAGGATCCTAGCCGTTTCTCGATCTGTGAGAGGTCTTGGAGAGAAAAGGGGACATGTACTCGAACTAGTCCTTCTGCCCCAGCTACCTCGCGGAGAGAGGCGAGGACAGCGGATGATGACTGGGGGCTGTGTGACCTGGTATGGGCTGCAACGGGAGAGGTTAGAGGGTCGGCAGGAGGTTGGGCGGAAGGAACGCGGGGGTCAGAAGGAGCTGGAGGGGCGGAAGGAGCCGGAGCCTGGCCCGGGACTGGGAGGTTTTCACGGGGGAGATAGGTGGTCGGGAAGGTCATCAGGTTGAGAGTAAGGAGGGGGTTCCTGGGAGAGAGCTTTGGGAGAAAGGGAGGTTCGAGCTAGGAGGATCTGGTGTGTAGAACAACGGGAACAGAGGTCGGGGCGGGAACGAAGGTCCCAGAAAGCTTGGACATAGGGGACCTCAGAATCTTTCCCTGTCCACCGGCAGAAATTGTCCAGGTCTTGGAGGACGTTAAAATCAAAAGTGCCCATTGGAGGCCAGTGGGACCTATTGTCCAAGCTGTATTGAGGCCATGCGACCTGCGACAGGAAAATGAGTTTCTTCCGATGGAGGGTTTGAGTGTACCCCAATTTGGAGAAGTTTGCCAATAAACACCTTAGGGGTGTTTTGGGATCAGCTTTGGACCCAGAATTGCCCATCCTTCAGGGAGAAGTACGGGGAGGTTTCACGGGTTGGGAAAAGGGACTACCGAGAGGCGTTCCAATCGGGTGTCCCAGTTCCGGAAGGAGACTCGGTCTCCGGTATTGGAGAGAGAGAGAGGCGTCCCACTCACTCACACTCCTTTAAAGGCTCCTGGAGCCTGCGGAGGGGTTCCCGGCTCGGCCGAGTCTAGGACAGGAACCCCAGTTGGCAACCCGTGGAAAGGTCCCAGAAGAAAGGAACGTACTTACGACCTGGCTGAACGAGAAAGGGGGTTCCCTGGTTCAAAAAAGGTCCCAGAGTATGCAGGCCGGAGGGAGGAGAGAAAAAGAGAGAGGGGACACACGCCCGGTCACTTGGACCTAAAGGCGGGCCACAAACCCTCCCCCGGGTTTCGGCACCAAATGTAAGGTCTGACCCGCATGAAATGAGACAAAGTACCAAATAGTTAAAAAGTCCAACTTTATTGGAACGTTCGGGCGGGTTCAGTGACTCGGAGAGAAATGAGCCAGAGAAGCCGCGCCTAACTGGTGGGGCTTGAGATTCTTATACCCCTTCAGGCTGGCTGGGGAAGGGAATTTTCTACTGCGGTTTCGGTCTGCAGGTGGTTTGCGCAACCGGGGACGTTAATGGTTGAGGAATTTCTATTATGGCTTCGGACAGGATGTGTGTACTAAAGGTCAGTAATTGCAGAAATGCTAAAGACATGAGGGACTCTCCAGCCCCTGCCCCCGGGGGTGCTACCGAACAGTTTTGATATTAGTTTAGTCAATTTTGTTAACTCTAGCCCCCCAAAAAGTATCAATTTGAATTAGACAAACAGGGTACCTTATAACCTTAGCTCTTTAAATAATTTTTTATACAGTATTTCTCTGAAATATATATGCTGTTTCTTTGGCTGAAAAATGTTCAATGTAACATGACCAATATGGAATCCTTTTTCTTAAGGATTTTTTTCTTTTTTTTAACTTTGCTTCAGCTTTTCTGGATCATGAGTGCCTTTGAACATAGATGAAATCTAGGAGCCTTCTCCAGGGAAATAACTGACATCTACATAGCGTGGCTGCTATTTCCAGGGTCTTCATAGACCCCCGAATCAAATCTGTGTACCCTAAGGTTACAGAGTACAAGAATCTTGAATAATCTCTGCCTTCCTCTGAGAATAGCTGATGTCTGTCTATGGCCATACCACCCTGAACGTGCCTGATCTCGGAAGCTAAGCAGGGTCAGGCCTGGTTAGTACTTGGATGGGAAAATAGCTGATGCCTGAAGAACTGTGGACAGTTCTGGAAACTTTGTTTTCCTTGCTCTCATATACTTGAGGAGATTACCACATGAATTCTTCTTGGAGTGCTCATTTTAGCTATAGTGTTTAGTCTAGTTTGGAAGCAGAGGTTGGGCAAATATACAATACTCTGAATACTTCCATGTGCTGTATATATGGGGAGGGTGTTTTAGTTTAAACAGTTGTCAGTGCTTAGTGATTTCAATGCTTTGTTTTGTTTTTAGACTTTTCAGTGACCTGCGAGAAAGAATACAGCACCGAAAGATCCTGTTAAGTGTAGCGCATAGTGAGAGCTGAGCTTTCTGTGGTTTGGCCCTGCTCTGTGTCTCTTTGGTTTACTGGTCTGTGAACCTCCAGTTGCTTTATCTTGGGTTAACTCCCATAAAGTGTAACAACAATTTTGAACCTTTTTATCTCATAGCACACATAAACTAATTACTAAAATTCTGCAGCACACCAAGAAATACATTTTTTGCTGATCTGACAAAAAAAATTAGGTATACTTTTAATTCATGCACACTGGACAGCTATAATTGTGTTGGTTGTTGTCATTCTTTTATTTGACAATCTAAGGGAAAAGAGGTCAGTGCCCTGCCTAAACAGTTCAGGATTGCGTGCTTTAAAAATTCTTGCGGCACACCAGTTGAAAATCGCTGAAGTATAAGCTACACATTTACTCCTGTTTATTCTTACCTAGATTATCAGCTTGATTTGGATAACCAGAAGCCAACTAGCTATAGAGAGGGATCCTCCTTATTGATTGCAGAACACTAAGACTATCTGATGCCTAATTGCCCCTTTTCCCTGAATTAGACAGAAACCTGCCATCTTTCTGGCTTCCTGGACAAACAAATGAAATATTAAATGTACCCAGCAGCAGGACTTCTTCCTGCCTAAAGGTATAGGGTTTCATTCGGACACTCCCTGTCATTCAGCAGCTGTGTGTTCCCCTCTGGTGTGGTCCATCACTCTTTCCCACCAAGCCCCCTCTTTCTTCACTAGTCACAATCCTGCCCCCACACAACTTGTTGGGTATGCGTTTCTCTCCCCAGACATGTCAACTGGGAGCAACTTGGACAAAGACTTTTCCTGTTGACACTTAAAATTTAACTCGTTCATAGAGGTGTTGTAAATACTTGTGAACCGAATAATTACAGATCTGCTGAGTGACCGGGAATCCACAATTAGGATTCTAAGCTTTGGGCTTAAAGATATTTTGCCATCTGTTTCTTGTAAATAACTATATTAGGATTATGTCTTGTCTCCACAACTACCATATGGCCTTAGAGCAGGGTAATCAGGATGTAGAATTCATTTGTGTAGTATGCTGAGTGATAATGTAGAATGACTTTTGGTTGCTACTTCAGTACATTTTTTTTAGTGAAAATAATTATCGAATAGTTTTTGGCAGAAATGACCTAAAGACGTCTTTTCAGAAAAGTTTCTGTTTGGTAAGGCAGGCCCCCACCCCATGCTGCTGCACAAGATCTGGGTTGAAGGAAGACGTGCTAGGAACCACATCGGAACAGGGTGGCCTCTGTAGGAAAAAGGCCCCTCCACGAGGCCAGCTCCTGACTAGTAGCTGCCCAGGCATTCTACTCCTTGTCCCGCGCCAGGGTCCTTTCCAGCCCAGTTTCTGAAGTGCTGCTCTGTTCTGAAAAGATGGGATTATAAATTGGGGTATCTTCCAAGTAAATTGAAGTCTACTTATAAAATACACATTGTGTGTATTTCACAAACAGGTGTTGAGAATTATTGGTACTTTTGAAGTTTGATTATTGCCCCTTTGGGGAATACTTCGTTAAGAGGAGAGATGGTGATAGAAAGAATACTTCGTTAAGAGGAGAGATGGTGATAGAAAGAACTCAAGCATAAGATATAGAAATGGCTAGTGTATTCTTGTGTGCTGACTCTTAGATCAGTTTGTTTTTGTAATATGGTGATACAGATCAAAAGAAAACTGGAATCACATGCTTTTGTGATCATTGCAAAGAGTTTGTCTCTTACATACTGATAAATATGCTGTCATTAAAGACTGATATATAATAGGGGCATTTTTCTGCAGGTGTTGATTAAAAATATATATTATCGCATAATAAAAGTTTATTAACACGGATGACACTTCTCAATTATAGTTTTCAATAAATTAAGTAATACATATAAAAGAATATTTATAACAGTAAGGTGAAAATCCGTGCATCCACAACACTGATTTCAACTAGAGAGCATCATGGGTAGCTTTGAAGACTCCATGTTGCCCTTCCCAATTCCATTCCTCCCTATCAGCTTATTTTAATGATGAATTTGATGTTTCTCATTCTCTTCCTTTTCATTATGTTTTGTCTTTCCACATGTGTTTATATTCTTTACAACATATTGCTTCATTTTAGTTTTTGAACCATTATTTAAAAAGAATATTTTAACTATTTTATTATTTCGTATAATAATAATTGTTATAAGTTCTTTATAGATACATTTTATTATGTTAAAGAAGTGTTCTTCCATTTCTTATTTGTTGGGCTTTTAAACTCATGAGTTAATATTGAATTTTATCAAGTGCCCATTTTTATATCTTTGAAAATGATTATATGATTTTTTTCTTTAATATTTTTATTGTGATAAATTATATTAATAGACTTTCTACATTAATTTGACTTTGCATTCTTATACAGACAGCATTTCCACAATAGTCTACCCTTTTTTAAAAATGATTTTATTTATTTATTTTTTAAGACTTTATTCATTTTGGAGAGGAGAGAGGGGGAGAGATAAAAATGGGGAGGAACAGGAAGCATCAATTCCCATATGTGCCTTGACTGGGCAAACCTAGGGTTTCGAACCAGCAACCTCAGGGTTCCAGGTTAACACTTTATCCACTGCACCACCAAAGGTCAGGCAATCTACCCTTTTTTAATATGTTGCTGACTTGAACTTTCAAAAATTTTGTGTTGCAAAGGTTGTTGTATGTGTGGGCACTAGGGAGAGTGGCCTTTAATCTTTTTATTTTGCACTATCCTCATGTGGTTTAAGACTGAAACTTATTATTATGAAGTTTGGTGTTTTTTTTTTTATTTCTCTGACCTGAAAGAGTCTCTGTTATGTTCTGATTATTTCTCCCTTGTATATTTTTTAGAACCCAATGGGAAAATTCCTTTACATACTGTAGTTTTTGGTTTTTCATAGAAAGACTTTTTAAACTATTGATTCAAATTCTGTGATGATTCTAAAACCCTTTAGGGTTCCCGCTCTCCTGAAGTAATTTTGGGTGTTATAGCTTCCTCGTTTCATTTCCATTTTATCTTTAATTTCACATTGTTTAGTCATAAATTTACTTATAATATTCTTGTTACCTTATTTAATCTGTTATGGTTCTTCTTTTCCTTCTAAATTTTCCTAAATTTTAGAAATTCACAAATATTTATCAATTACAAATTTTATAGAATAAAACTTAGTTTATAATTTTCTCAATTTTTTTCTATTTCATAAAATTATTTTTTTATTTCCAATTTTTTTCATTTAAATAAGGTACTTAGCTTATGATTTCTCTACTTTCCTCTGTTAATCATTTATGCTTTTTAAATTTTTATTTAAGAACTATGTTTTCTGTATCCCACACATTTTAATATGTGGTATTTCATTCTTGTTCAGTCCTAAGTATCTTCATTTTGATTTCTTATTGGAGCTGTGAGTCTTTTATACCTATGCTGATTCCCAGTGTGTGCAAGTTAACTTCCTGTTGTTCTTTCTCTGCCCTTTGCTTTTAGGTTGATCTGTTTGACACAGAATATAGCTTGATTTTTTTTCTAATTCAGTATGATACTTTTTGTCTTTTTAAAATGTAGCATTCAACCTTCTAATTTTGAGATGGCACGCATCAGTACTTGTTTTGCATTACAGTCTTACTTGGTTCTTTTCAAATATTCCAGTTTTTCTGTTCATCTTCCATGTCACTATTTCTTTTCTTTCATTAGAATAACTGAATTTTTTAATATCTGTTTAACTCTTGGCTAGTTTGGCTGTCATATATTACTACAGTTCTGCTTTAGGATTTTCCCTCCCAGTGGATACTTTAGAAATTACAGCCTGAATTCTGAAAGTAAAACTTTACCCTCCTTTTGGACAACAAAGACTTTAGAACATTTAAGGCTTATAGCTCCTCCATATTTTTGCCAGTAATTTTATTTTATCTGCATTTCAACACTACATATTAAATATTATTATTACTTTTTATCTTTTTAAAAGTCCATATTTATTTAGATTTATCCTTTTTATTACTACTGCCTTTGCTAACCATTTCTTTTGGTAGCAAGGATTCCTTCTGATATCAGTATTGTTTTGCTTAAAGTTTATTATTTATTTATATCTTTTTTTCATGAGAACACTTTTATTTAGAAGTCTGTACATTTGTCTGGAAAAAAAATACCTCATTTACAAAAGATAGTTTCACTTGAAAACAATTTTAGGTTGGTAGTTATTTCGTCCTAGTACATGGAGATGATATTTTTACCATCAATGCTTCGTTATATACTCTTTTTTTTTCCTAGTTGCTTTAAGATCTTCTTCCTATCTTTGGTGATTCACAGTTCTTGGTTTTAATAAAGGCATTAATGAAGTCTTACACTTATTATTACATCTGAATTTAGGTAAAGTCCTCTATTAATTTTACAGTTATTTACCTATGTATTTAAACAGAAAAGAAAATCAAAACAATGTTTTAAAGGGGTTATATTCCTGAAGTAATAGGGGGAAAGAAACTTTTATAAGTAGGACATGTGTAATTTCAACAGACATCAAGGCTACAGTGACAGGCTTGGACTGAGTCTGACTCAATATACAAACCTTTCTTAGAATTTTATAGGCACACAGAATGTTTACAGTCATGTCCATGGTGCGTGGAGGGAAGGGAAGAATGAGAAGGCATTCATTCTTATCCTCTTGAACTAAAGTTGCCCCATAAGGTTTCTTTCTTTTTTTATTTTTAGGTGTTGTTGAACAGCTTCTAAAAGTCTCTTGTTTCAGAGTTCAGTGGCCCACCAAGGGGCTGTGTAGTATGAAGCGTCTGACCTGTGCTTTGTGTTGTTGGGACATGTTTCCAGAAAGAAATGACTAAGAATTGTAGATGTAACTCTAATATATGAGGCTGGGAAGTGTGATGCTCATGTATTCATTTCCTATTCATCTACATGGAAAGCATTTCTATATTTTCAGTTACTGAGTCAACTAAATAAAGCATTTAAGTAGATAATCACTTAATCATTTATCTTTGGGTTTGGTCAGATCTATCATATAGACAGACAGATAGATAGATATCTCCTTTTTTACATGTGATAATATTTCGAACAATTGCTTGTTAAATGTGAGCTCGTTTACTTTCTCCATGCATTTGCCTTTGGCTGTGGGAATAGAATGAATCTGCTTTTCTTCTGATGCCTAAACTAAGTCCTGAACTTTTTAAATACATTTGTCAACACTGTCTAAAAAAATCTCTATTGCCTTTTCTTATGGTTATTGCTTGTAGGAGTAAACATACTCTATTTCAGTCAAGAAAGTACTTTTGGAGTGACAGTGTTGACCTTGAACATGAACTTTACTTCCGATGATTTGTAATATGAATAATGAAGAACTGACCTTGTACTTTCCCTTTTGTTTAAAAGCTTTACATATAAATTCTCTTTTGCTCTTTAAAAGGCCATAAAAGCTAGGAAATTAACTGAGACAAACTACTGTCCACTTATTTAATAGGTCAAAAAACAAAGTGGATGAGCCCAAGGATATTTTTGTTGAGCCTGTAGCCTTTCCTTTCTACAAATACGTGTCTGTCATAAGACCATTATTTATCTTTTTAAGAAAGAATAGATCAATTTTATAAATAGAGCCTTGTAGGGGAAAAAAAAGAAAAGTCTTTTCAGTAATCCAGAATATCATGTTACTCATTAAGATTTTCCCTTGACTCTGAAACTAGCCAGATGCCATTTATATTGTATTTGAAGTAAGATTTCAAATTTTAAATATGGCAGTGAACATATTTGCTGTCCCCAAAACCTCACTCAGGCTCCTTTGTCATTCTTCCTTCCTTCCTGTCTTTCTCAATATCTTAATATCCTAACATGTTCCTTGTTTTGACTGTGGTAGTTATCTAGTTACAGAAGTTAAAACTTATCAAATTATACTCTCTGTACATAATTGTATGCCATTTATACCTCGCTATAATGGCTGAAAACAAAAATAAATTTTCAAAAACATTTCAGGAGTCTCTGTGAAGAAATTCATTGGCGTGTATTTCAAAAGGAGCAGGGAGTAGAACCAAAGTAAATGTTTTAGTACCTTTGTGATAGCAGGTAGATAACATGTGTCTGACCCCTCTTATCACTCTCCAAACATCTCTTCCCTTTGACTCCATGTTGCCATGCTTGTTACTTTTGGTCTTATTAGAATTTAACTGTTTAGATAATACTACTTATTCATGAAGAGATATGTTCATATACATGCATGTATTTGTACATGTGTGTGCTTATTTGAGAGCCTCTTAGGTACAAGGCAGTGTGCCAGAGCTGCATAAAGCTACAAAGATGATTGAGGTAAGATATTTATGCAAGGGGACTAGCATGCTTCCTAGAGCAAAAGGGAACGTGATTTGTTTTAGGAACAGTAAGCAGTTTGATGTAACTGAACTAAAGATGCAAATAACTAAATTTTCTTCTATAAATTTAGACTGTCTTATGTCCCAGCATTTCTTATAACTCAGTTTTAGTGGAAACCAGATAAAGGTTAGGCAGCAAGGTCTAACCATACCCTTGGTTGTAGCATCATGATAACCAAGCCCTTAAGAAAAATAAATAGTTGTTGTGTTGGCAACTGAGTAGCTGTGTTTGAATTACATTGATTTATGAGACAATGGGTCATAGAATGGTAACAGTGTCTATGAATCTACATGTGTTGATGCTAGTGGGTACTAAGAAGCAAAGTCAAGCCCTTTCTTGTCCAAATGAAAGGTATAATTAGATAACAGGTTTCTGAGTGATATTTATGGTTAAAATTTTAGAATTACAACCTGACCTGTGGTGGCGCAAAAAAAAAATGAATAAAGTGTCAATCTGGAATGCTGAGGTTGCCAGGTCAAAACCCTGGGCTTGTCCGGTCAAGGCACATACAAGAGTTGATGCTTCCTGCTCCTTCCCCTTCTCTCTCCCTCTCTCTCTTTATCTATCTCTCTCCTTTCCAAAATGCATAAAGTCTTAATAAATAAATAAGTAAAGTTTACTCTGGTAAAGAAAATTTTTTTTAAATTTTTAGAATTACATAAATACCTACAGGGGAAAATTTGTTATGGCTAATTTGAAACTTTCTAGCCTCAATTTTTATTTACTTTTCTTTAATCAGATGGTTAGTTTTAGTTTTGTTTTGTTTTTATTTGTGCCTGACCAGGTGGTAACACCGAGGATAAAGCATCAACCTGGGACACTGAGGACCCAGGTTCAAAACCCTTACGACACTGGCTTGAGCATATGCTTATCTGGCTTGATTGAGGGGTCGCCTGCTTGAGCATGGGATCATAGACATGACACCATAGTTGCTGGCTTGAGCAAGGGGATACTGGCTCAGCTGGAGCCCCGGGTTAAGGCACATATGAGAAAGCAATCAATGAGCAACTAAGGTGTCACAACTATATGTTGATGCTTCTCATCTCTTTTCCTCCCTGTCTCTCTCTTTCTCTCTCTCTCTCCCTCTCTCCTCCCTCTCTCTTGCTTAATAATAATAATTATTATTATAATTTGGAATTTCTTAGAACACAACAATTGTTAAAACAACCTGTTATAGTATTCATAGCTATTTCAACAAGAACTATAGTAGAGTTGCATGTATAAAGCTTTATTGGTTAGATTTAAGCTTTCTCTGAAAGACACCTGGCATGCTTTATATATATAATATATTGTTTTAAAACATAGAACACTTAAAGTTTGGGCCATTAACTTTAATAGAAAATGATTTCTGGCCTGACCTGTGGTGACGCAGTGGATAAAGCATTAACCTGAATGCTGAGGTCACTGTCAAAACCCTGGGTTTGCCCGGTCAAGTCACATATGGGAGCTGATGCTTCCTTCTCCAGGAAGCCCTGGCCGGTTGGCAGCGGTAGAGTGTCAACCTGGCGTGCAGAAGTCCCAGGTTCAATTTCTGGTCAGGGCACACAGGAGAAGTGACCATCTGCTTCTCCACCCTTCCCCCTTCTCTCTTTCCCTTTTTCTCTTCCCACCCTGCAGCCATGGCTCAAACAGTTTGAGCAAATTAGCCCAGGGCACACTGAGGATAGTTCCATGGTCTCTGTGTTGGGCACTAGAATGGCTCCGTTGCCCAGCAATGGAGCAGCGGCCCCAGATGGACAGAGCATCACCCCCTGGTGGGCTTGCTGAGTGGATCCTGGTTGAGGGGCATGTGGGAATCTGTCTCTGCCTCCCTGCCTCTCACATAATAAAAAAAAGGAAATTGTTTGCGGGTAGGTTCTTTTAATTTATAGTGGGTGTAGGGGAGAAGGTGGGGAAAAGATTTCCCACATGGTATGAATATAAAATTTTATTAAAAACAAATTCACAGCATTTTGTATTGAGCACCAGTTGAATTCTCTCATGGTTCGGTCAACAAAACAAAAACCACTTTAAATATTTCATGGAGGAAGGAATTGAATACAGGGAATTAGCAGCTTACAAAACCTAAAGGAACTAGTTCTCAGGTTTGCCAGTAGCTTCGGCAGAATCAAGAGGTTTCTGAAATTGCCAAAAATCACCCTGATCTTTGCAGCTGCCTGAAGCACTTGGGTGAGTGAAACGAGTTAGAAACAGCATTTCTCAAATGTTTTGGTCTCCTGACCCTTTTATACTCTTAGAAATTATAGAACACCTCAAAGAGTTCTTGCTTATGTAGGTTACATCATTTGATATTTATTGCATTAGAAACTACAACAAAACAATTTAAAACACTAAAATACACAAGCACACAATCCCTTACCCATCAGAGCCATAAAGTCCTCACAGGTCACATAGCTTCTAGAAAATTCCACTGTAGAATTACGAGAGAATGAAAATATAACAAGTGTGGTTGTTAAATAGTTTGACCTGGTGGACTCCCTAAAAGAGTTCCAGGGACTTCAAGAGGTTCCTGAATCACTCTAGAAACTGCTGGCCTAATGGAACTGGAAAAACTCTTATCTGCTGTGCCCATATCTATGCTTTCTGCTGGTGATGGAACAAAACTGTGGCATATCACACAAGTGCCTTCCATTGGGGGAGGGGGACCCAACACAGCTCTCCATTAGCAGAAATTATGTAAATACAATTAATTACCAGGCATCCATGCCCTTTGACATATGAAAGAGTCTTGGGGAGTGAGGGGAGTGCTGAGTTGGCAATAGATAATCCAACACAACATTTCATTACAAAACTATAAAAATTGACCCAATTTGACAATATGGCATCTATGTGAAGGGTAAAATTTCTATACAGGTAGAGCCTTTGCTAATCCTTAAACTGTCCTAATCCCTTCCCAATTATTACCCCTTTGCCTTGGTCTTTGACAGAAATAAAGCTATGAAATAATCACCAAATACATCTTTGACTACTGTCCCCCAGAATTTTTAGTGATTTTTTTTTTTTTTACAGGGACAGAGAGAGTCAGAAAGAGGGATAGATAGGGACAGACAGACAGGAATGGAGAGAGATGAGAAGCGTCAATCATCAGTTTTTTGTTGTGACACCTTAGTTGTTCATTGATTGCTTTCTCATATGTGCCCTGACCGCGGGCCTTCAGCAGACCAAGTAACCCCTTGCTCAAGCCAGCGACCTTAGGTCCAAGCTGATGAGCTTTTTGCTCAAGCCAGATGAGCCCACGCTCAAGCTGGCGACCTCGGGGTCTCGAACCTGGTTCCTCTGCATTCCAGTCCAACACTCTATCCACTGTGCCACTGCCTGGTCAGGCTTAGTGGATTTATTTATCCTGAAACTTTGTGTGTATACATGGCAGGGGGCTAAAGTAGGTTTGCATTTGTGAGTATGCAAAACATAGAATTTATTCTTATATTAGTATTTATTAATTTGTATTTTTCAATACAAACAACTGTAAAACTACTTCTGCCCAACCTTGTGTGTGTTTGTATGTGTAATCATATATCATCTTAACATCAAAATTGTTGAGATTTACTTAGATACAGCAGTCTGATTCTAATTGAAGAACCCATAGTATAAATGAGCCCAGAACATGAGTGGTTGTCACATAGATCAGGCCTTGGGTGTAGGATAATTTTTTAACTATAAAAATCTAGGGACTATTTTAAGACATTTGTTAATAAAAAGAGAATGAGCATAAAAATGAATAATCCTTCTAGAAATAATGTTTTAAAAGGTAAGACAAGTTAGATAATACCTTGAAAATTCTTAATGTCGGGTGCAATAAAAGAAGAGTAAAACACAAATAGTGAATTAACTAAAATTTTATGTTTATTAATGGCTAGTCTACCATAAAAAGCATTTTTCTTTCTTTGGTGGAAAGATTTAGAAATACCTGTTTTAATAAAGTTTGAATAAAATCTCAGAAGCCATTTCAAGTATACTTAGCTAAACCAGTTTTGGCAGAAAAGTATAAATTTGAATCTTCTGGAATAATTTATTCATGGTAAGTAAAGCAGATAGCAACAACAATAGATAAAATAATCACCTAATGAAAATAATGCTGTTTTCTTTGTCTTAATCTTTGCACATTCCTTATCCTGCCCTCAAAAATTAGAAAAAGACTCATTGGTTAACACTGGTTCTTGAAAGTTCTACTGAGACCATGTACATGTGTGGATAGATTAATTCTCCTTGACATATATGGCTTATAATCAGAAGTACTGTTGCTTGCAAAGCATATTTGATATTTTTAAACACAAAATCACCTGAAGAAGTCATCTGAGTCTCTTATGCATACAAAATGTTACTAGGTCCCTATTCCATGTGGATGCCAAAGCCTAATGACTTTATACAACTGAACAAAAATAGTGTTTTGTTTTTCCATATGCACTTAGAGAATGTGCAAAAATGTTCAGAAATATAAATTTACCAAAGATTACTACATATGCCTGAATATAAGATGAGGTTTTTTACCAAAAATATTCCTGAGAAAAGAGAGATTCACCTTCTGTTGGAACCCTCACAGAGTCCTGCCTTGCCCAGGAAGCCCATTAGCCTGAGTGATCTCAGTTAATCTCATTTTGGGGTGTTTATATAATTCACCTGGTAAATTTGACTTACAATTTAAATAGAGACAGCATTTATTTCTGGGAATCTGACTTCACAATTGGAAATATTAGGTGCTCTGGTGAACTCAAGAATACAAAAGTTTTTTTTTTTTTTCAACAAATTAGCTGACAGTTTTCTCCAGAGGGGACTTAGGTGTTTCCGTGTCTCTACTAATGTCCATGAGACAGGTGCAAAGTTCAAAGAACATCGTTTTATGAAATCTGAGTAAAGGTTTGGAAAGAAGGATATTTCTAAATTAGTGTACGTCTATATAACATGTTATTTAAGTAGTGTTATAACTAAATTGTAAGTAAACTTGTCATATGGGGACAAGTAATACTATCTGCTATAACATTCTTGGACATCTCAGTGTTTTTATGTGGTGAAGATTTATTTATCATGTGTGTCATAATCCAGCACCCACCGAGTGGCTCTTCTCCAAGCAGTGGGTGGGTATGCAGACTGTATTTTACAATAGTGCCATTGTGAACATGTAATAACTGCCCGACTCACTACAAAAGAAGTGAAAGAACACAAAAGATCACGCAAGTCATTTTAATGCCAGGCTGGGAAGTGGCAGGCATCATGTTCCCCTGGCCCAAACTCAATTACGTGGGGTCCACCTGCTAGGAGAGCTGAAAATGTATTTGTCCATGTTCTGAGAAAGAAAGTGGCATTAGCAAGCAGAGTCTCTGCCATTGGACTGTCTTCTCTAACCCTAAGAGTTGGATCCCAGAAGATGTTTAAAGTTGTCATTTGTAAAATGTGAAATTACCTAACATTTGTAATCTCCTTCACTTTTGGCATTCCAGTATGTGTGTTTTTATTCCCAGCATCACCACACAATGAACTCCAATCTGACACTGTGCCTAGAGAATGCTTAAGGTCCCACAGGTGACGGGCTTAAGTCCCACAATCATACATACCCTCTGCAGTCAGGTGCCCATTGCAAATCCAGGTTGTCACCTGTGCTTCTTACCTACCAGATAGGAGGTTTCCATGGCCCCCTCATCATGTTCCATTAATTTGCTAGACTGCTCACAGAACTCAGAATATTTTACTTCCTAGGTTACTGGTTTATTATAAAAGGATGTAACTCAGGAATAGCAGAATGGAAAAGGCTCATAGGGCAAGGCCAGGGCTTCCATACTGTCTGGGCACACCACTCTTTTCAGAATCTCCATGTGTTCACCCCCCTGGAAGCTCTCCAAACCCTTTCCTTTTGGGTTTTTATGGAGGCTTTATTACATAGAATTGAGGGATTAAATAATTGGCATTGGTGATTGATTCAACCTCTAGATGTCTTTTCTCCCCTAAGGACTGAAAGTTCTAACCCTCTAATCACCTGGTTGGTTCCCCTGGCAACCAGCCCCCATCTTCATGTTATTAGGGCTATTCCAAAAGTCACCTCATTAACATAAAGACACCTTTATTGCTGACAACACTTTGGAAATTCTAAGGTTTTAGGAGTTCTGTGCCAGGAGTGGGAATGAAAACCAACTATATATTATTATAAACTGCAATACCATAGGCATATTCTGTAGTTGTCTCTAAACTCCTAAATCATAGGAGATTATTTGTTTATTACTAAATTTTAAAAAGGTTTTGTATAATCAAGTGAAAGTAACATAGAAATGAAATGGAAATTTATTAAAACTGACTTTCCCATCAGTACAGTTCCATTAAATGATAGAGTAAATACACATTTAAGTTTTATTTGCAAATTTTAAGTATTTAAATTCCATATTCTTTCAAAACTGTTAGCTGATAATTGACCACTATGCTGTACACATTGGAGACTTATGTAAAATAATAGTGAATGTCAACTGTAATTGAAAAAAAAGAACTATTTGCTGGCTGATATCAAAGAATAAAATTTTAGAGCTAAAAGGGACATAGATAAACTGAGTTGTTTTTAAACTTTTCTTATTAGTAAAACACTTTTCCCCCCTTTTAAATGAAATATTTTATCAAACCTTAGTTGGTAAAGTGGATAACACCACTGTACTGGTAGACTCAAGGCAGGGGCCCCGGAGTCTGGCCGAGTTGGTTCCCCTCTCCAACAGCCACTAAAGCATCCCCAAGCCATTGCATCTGAACCTGAGCTCTGAGAAACTGGGTTTGCCAACTACTTATTTAATTCACCTTGCTTTAATGATGAGGAACTGGGTGGTCAGACTCATCAATTGGCAGTCAAGGCCCCACAGCTAGTAAGTGCCCACGGAGACGGTGCAGTCCGAGACCACCTATGCGCTGCCGTATTGACATTGTGTACTCTGGTAGAGATCCAGGCCAGCTCTCCATCTGCTGTCCTGCACCACATCTCTCACTCTCATAAAGGCCAGCTCTTCACTCGGCTGGCAGCCAGTGTCCTCTGTCAACAGCTCTCTGTTAGAGCGTTATAATTTATATACAATGAAGTCTTCTTGCTTTCACATCTCAACTCTTTGACCCCATTTCTGTCCCCAGTGGGCCTTGTGGAATATATGATCAACTCTTTCTCTTTTAGACTTTTTCTTTTTCAGGATAAAAATCCCCAAGTCCTCATATGACATTTTTGGATACTCCTTTACTGAGTCCTTCTGTCTAGATGTGCTATAAATATAGCTGTTACAAAGTAAAGTCACATCAGATGAAATGCTTTACTTGTGATCTGGCCAGCCACTGAACAGAATGGACTAGGAAGGCACATGTGTAGGTGGTAAAGCAAAGGCTGTCCAGGAAAAAAAACTTTACCTCTACCTTCCTAGGTTCATTTTCTGGGGACCTGCAAATTAAACTAACAGACGACAGGCTAAAAGGAGGAAATGAATACAAATTTAATAATTTTATATACACCAGACTTCACAGAGACGTGAGACTCAAAGAAGTTGTTAGACTTAAGAGCTTATGTATCATTTTTCACAAAGTAAGGCAGGTTTGGGCTTTAAAAGATAATAAATTATAGGAAGGCTACTAGGAATACATAGGGGAAGGTAATGGAGGGTGAGGGTTTAGTAAGATTAGTTTGTGCAGACACACCTTGGTGCCGGCTACCTCTGGTGATGAGGGTCACTCTTCTGTTCCTGGTCAAGGAGAGAGACACCATCACAAGGCAAAGTTTGTGCTGGTTAGGTTTGGGGTGGATAAGGGGAGAGCATAGAATTCTTTCTGCATCTGTTGGTTCTGAGTTGCCTTTGCCTTAAAATAAGCACATGTGCCAAAGTTGCTTATTTTGGACAGCATATTCTGATTACCTTCGAGGTATAATTCAATACCTGTCCCCCTACTCCAGTTATTCCGAATTTCCTCTGGGAGCATAAGTCCCCTTACCTTTTACTACCACCTTCAAAAATATGCTATAAATATTATCTTCAGGTTATCATACCATGAATTGTGATTTTTGAGGTTTTGTTGTTTTTACAGTTATAAATTGACTTAATTATTCAATTATTCAATGTCTGCTAGTTTCTCTGCAAGGATTCAAGGTCTTATCTGATACTTGGCTAAAATCTAGATTCATTCATTCATTCAGCCGACCTATTGTGTGCCAATTCCTCTCCTAGGAATAGCAGTAAACAAAGCCCCTGCCTTCAGGAAGATTATGGTTCAGCTGGGGGAAGCAGACTACACACAAACATCTACATATATAATGTGATATAATTGTAAGTGCTTAAAAAAAAATGAAGGCGGCAAATTAAGCTCAAGAGCAGGGGTCCCCAAACGTTTTACACAGGGTGCCAGTTCACTGTCCCTCAGACCATTGGAGGGCTGCCACATATAATACTCCATACACTGACCACCAATGAAAGAGGTGCCCCTTCCGGAAGTGCGGTGGGGGCCGGATAAATGGCCTCAGGTGGCCGCAATTTGGCCCGCGGGCCGTAGTTTGGAGACCTCTGCTCAAATGATAGGGAGTTAGGGAGTGATCAGAAATACCCTATCTGATGGTGCTGGTAAAAGCCAGCCTAGGTGGTCAGCATGGTCTTTCCATGTGCACCTAAGCCCAGCAGAGGCAGCCACCAACTCTGGATTGCTTGTAGCTCCAAAGAGGTTGCTGATGGCCAGTCATGGACAATGTCTTACACTGGTCTGTGCCAGGTTCTCTCCTAAGAATGCCAAAGCCACCAAATCTAGTGGCCAGCTACAGACAACATCAAAGAAGGATTTAACAAGTATTACTAGCAGCATATCCAACGGGAGACCTGGGCAGACAACAAAATCAGATAAGGCAAAGTCCACTTTCTTTGGTCAACAGCTGGCACAAGTTCCTGATACCCTGCCCAGCTGGGCTAAATTCCACTGGGAGAAGGGAGAGAGGCTTAGAGCTCAGACATCAAACGTGTGAGTTCCTTGGAGCCTATTGTTGGGACCAATTGAGGGGCTTAGCTACTATCTGGGGGAAGAGTCCCAATTAGCCCCAGTGGAATTCTCTTGCAATCTTCCTCCCTAAGACCAGGGGCTCCTCAGCTGAAAGAACTTCTGCAGAGGGGGCTACCAGCCCCACCCAACCTGAAACTGCTGTTCACCTTTCTGGGGAGGAGTAACATTGGAGTATCCAGCAGTGGCTGAGGGATTAGGCTCTGGAGTTGGAGCCACTTTCCCCATACTGAGTTCCTGACGAAGAGACCTCCCAAGTAGGGGGTCTCACTAACATTGTCCTTCTTACCTCAGTTGCCCTAACCCACCAAACTTGCAATCTGTAGAGGGGTTGGTGGGGTGAGGCTAGTTTGAGCTCACTCTACAGTCTTTACAAAAGGCTCTGCGGGAAGACCAGGCAGCCACAGGAGGAGGTGAAACAGCTGAAAAGTAGAGGGAAATCTTAAGGAACTTGGGCCATTTTATGGAGCTGCTGTCAGTTCTAAGCAGGAGTAAGTAAATTCTTATACACAGGTTGGTCCCTCCCTAATATACCCAGGAACAGAAAATGCAAACACAAATAGTGAACAGAGTGGTAGCTCCAGATAGGTAGGTTACAAACAACATCTGACATCAACCCACACCCGAACTCTGCCCAAGAGGACCCAGCACCAACACAACCAGTAGTGGGTGGCAGACCACACCAACACTAGACTTAACTAGCCACTCAAATAGCACATCCAAAGGAGAAGTCCAGCATGCACCAGACCCTGCTGAGTATGACTATACTCCATAGGACAGACACAGCATAGCATCTAATCTATGTGATCATGGTTGACCATCAGAGCCACCCAGCCTGAATGGTTACTTCCACCTACAAAGGGCCAGTAGCATTCAAGGCTCACATGCAACAGAAGGGTAAATATAACCCTCAATAACATTCCTAGAGCGAAGAGGTCAGAGGGCCTGGAGGTTAATATCACTGAGCCCATCTGCCTCATAAAAACATCACAACAAATTTGGGAGTCAGAAAAAAAAGTTACCTACTACAAAGACTAAATGGGCAAGGAAATATGCCCCGAATGAATCAGCAAGAGAAATTTCCAGAAAAGGAATTAAATGAAATGGAAGCAACCAAACTATCAGACGCATACTTTAAAATAATGTTTATAACAATGCTCAAGGATCTTAGCATAAGAATAGATGATCAGAGTGAGAACTTAGTGAGCCTTAAAAAGGACATTGAAACCATAAAAAAAGAAACAGCCAGAAATGGCAAATACCTATAGAAGCACCTACATATATAAAGCGGGTTTTGATGGACATAAAAGGAGAGATCAATAGCAATATAGCAAGAGTAGGGTATTTTAACACCCCACTGACATCAATAAGTAGATCCTCCAGCCAGAAAATCAACGAAGAAAATCTTCCTCCCTTAAATGACGCACTAGATTAACTGGATTTAATTGTTATCTTCAGAACACTTCACCCCCAAGCAGCAGAATATACATTTTTTTCTAGTGCACATGGTACATTATCTAAGATAGGCTACATGTTAGGACACAAAACAAGTCTCAATAAATTTTAAAAGATTGAAATCATATCAAGCATCTTCTCTGACCACAAAGGCATAAAACTAGAAATCAACTACAATAGGAAAACTGAAAAACATTCAGACACTTGGAGGCTAAAATAGCATGTTATTAAATAACGAGTGGGTCAACAATGAGATCAAGGATGAAATTAAAAATTTTCTTGAAACAAATGAAAATGAACATATGACAACCCCAAATCTATGAGATACAGTGAAAGCAGTCCTGAGAGGAAAGTTTATAGCATTACCAGCATACCTCAAGAAGCAAGAAAAAGCTCAATCTAACCCTGCACCAAAGAGAACTAGAAAAAAAAAAAAACAAAGCCCAGAGGAAGTAAAAGGAAGGAAATTGTAAAGATCAGAGCAGATCTGATAAAAGGTTAATAACCAAAATTTATAAAGAATTTCTAAAACTCAACACCAGGAAGGTAAACAATCCAGTTAAAAGATGAGCAAAAGAACTGAATAGACACTTCTCCAAAGAGGACATACAAATGGCTAATATGCATCTGAAAAATTGCTCAACATCACTAATCATCAGAGAAATGCAAATTAAAACCACAATGAGATACCACTTCACACCTGTCAGAATGACGCTCATTAACTAATCAGTAAACAACAAGTGCTGGCTAGGATGTGGAGAAAAGGGAACCCTCCTGCACTGCTGGTGGGAATGCAGACTAGTGCAGTCACTGTGGAAAGCAGCATGGCATTTCCTCAAGAAATTAAAAATGAAACTGCCTTATGACCCACATGTCCCACTTCTAGGAATATATCCTAAGAATTCTAAAACACTAATTCAGAGAAGAAATTCACCCCCATGTTCATTGCAGCATTGTTTGCAATAGCCAAGATCTGGAAACAGCCCAAGTGTCCATCAGTGGACGAGCAAATAAAGCTTGGTACATTCACACAATGGAATACTACACAGCCATAAAAAAGAAGGAATTCTTACTTTTTGTGACAGCATTGATGAGCCTGGATGGAGATTAGTATGCTTAATGAAATAAGCCAGGCAGGGAATGATAAATACCATATGATCTCACTTGTATGTGGAATATAATGAACACAGTAAATTGAGGAACAAAATAGAAACAGAGGCAGGGTCACAGGGAACAGATGGACAACTGTCAGAGAGAAGGGGGAAGAGGAGATGAGATCAAAGAAGGTGAAGGGATTAGCCAAATTATATGTACATAGCACATATATATAGACAACAGGGTAGCAATAGCCAGAGGGAAAGGGGGGATGAAGTTTGGCAGGAGGAAAAGGGGGGAATAGCCTGGAAAGAGACTTTGTATGGGGTTTGCAGGGCACAATGTGGTATATAGAGGGTGTTATATTAGAAACCATGTCAACAAATAAATTTAAAAATTGTTTTAAGCTGTAAAAAAATGAAAAAGAAAATGTAATGGTCTGAGAGGGTGATGTTTGAGTAGATACCTAAGTGGAGTGAGAGCGTGCATATGTCACTATTCGGAGTGTAGAGTGTTCCAGGCAGTGGGAACTACAGGTGGAAAGGTTCTGAGCACATCCTAGGACTAGCCTGGAGAACAGTGTGTCGGAGCGCAGGGAAGGGAGGCAGACCATGGAAAAACAAAAGAGAAGAGGAAAAAGGAAGGAAGGAAGGAAGGTAGAAAAGCACTGGTATTTTGTGGGGAAAAGACTGGGTTTGGAACAAGTGTGGAAACTAATGATATAGCTAGTGTTTACCTTGTTCCCTGACCCACCAATCTAATAACCATCCAAACAGAATGAGACTTGCTTAATGAAGTTTATTGTTCATCAACATTTGCTGGCTCCTATTGATTTTGGTTTTATTTTCTAAGTATACTTTCAAGCCTGTTGCCTCCTAATTCCTTCTGGAACCTTCCATGATTGGAAAGCCAGCCCTCTAAATGAGGTGAGTCTACAAAGGCAGTGTGAGGTTGAAGAAAGGGCCTGCCCTTTGCAATGGACACACCTGATTGGAATCTGGCTTTTCCTTTTAGCTCTAGGAGAGTAATCTGAGATTTAGTTTTCTTGTGCATAAAATGAAAGTGATAGTACTTCTGAGAAATAAATATAATGAAGACTATTAAGGAGCTAAGTATATATAATCTTAAGTACCGTATTTCCCCATGTATAAGATGGACTCCCACCCCCCAAAAAATCTGGGGTCTAAAAACTGGGTGCATCTTATAAAGTGGTTGTATATGTTTTTACTTGCATTTCCCACTTTTTCACACTTAATGAGTTGTATGAATTTTATGATGAATAAAACTTGAGTTCAATAACTTTATGTAATACATTTATTTTCAAATTTCGAGTCCCAAAATTAAGGTGCATCTTATACATGGGGAAATACGGGTATATATAGTTTCTGAAATTTAGGGGCTCAACAAAACTTAATTCTGCTTCTACCCATTTTTATTTGACATCAACATGCATTTACCCTGATGGTGAAGTCTATAAAAATATGAAGTACATTTTGTTTATGTTTGTGTCCTCAGCAGAATGCCTGAGTCATGCAGGTGCTAACTTTATAGAGTGAGTCAGTGAGTATGCGCTATCAGTGGCAAGTTAGCACACATGCCGGGGTTCTAACACAAGAAAGAAGTCCTCTCCAGGGGAGAGTCACAGTGATAGGAGCAGTCAGCAGCTGACCTGGAGTCCTTCAGGCTCATTGTCAGGTTGACCAGGTGGCTACCTAGAACTCTAAGAAGGAGGGAGTCCTGTGTGGGACTAGTAGGGGCACCAAGGAGACTTCCTAGCACATAGTGCTGTTCTGCTGGGCTCTGCTGTTGGTTGTTAGTTATTCCTGTTTCCTGAGTAGCTAAAGAGAGGTAGTAGACCCAACTCCCTGGGTATCTTGACAGGCATCAACTAATTTGAGCAAATATTTTTCTCACAAGAAGGTACGTCCCCTTTATCCTTCTGAGACAATTCAGTATAACATTGAAGAGTGAGTTCCCTCTCTGGGTGCAGGGAACTAACTAGAGGATTCAGCTCGTGTATACACTTGATTAGCACAGACCCTGGCAAAGGGCCCCTCATCATTACTGAGTGACCTTGATGATCCCGTTGCTTCATTTGTGGCTTCTCAGACCTGTCAGCAGAATGTGCAGACACGAGCCAAGGAGCAGCAGGGCCTGGGCACACAGACAGGGATGGGCACTGAAAAGAGAATGCTTGTTTAATGTTTTATTTTTATAATCCATATAAATTTTACCTTTGCTCCAAAACATGTTTGAAATGGAAAATATTTTAGGTTACTTAGCAGTTAAATTACTTAGCAATTTGCTCACAAATCTTTCAATAAAATGGATAGAGCTGAGAATGACATCTGTATCTCTCAGAGGCTTCTTAAACCAATAACCTGGGTCATGGGCTGAGTCGTGTCTCCTTAAAATTTATATGTGGAAGCTATAATTTTAGAATATACCTCAGAATGTGACAGCATTTGGAGATAGGGACTTTAAAGAAATAATTAAAATGAGATGCCTAGGGTCCTAATCCAAAACAACTGATGTCCTTATGGGAAGAGGAGATTAGGACACAGACACGCACAGACTGAGGGGCGACTATCTGCAAGCCAAGAAGAGAGGGCTCAGGAGAACAAAAGCCTGCGACACCTTCATCTTGGATGTCCAGGCTCCAGAACTGTGACCAAAGAAACTTCTGTTTTTTAGCTACCCAGTCTGTGGAATTCTGTTATGGCTGCTCAAACTAAGAAAACCTGTGACTACCAATGGCTGAAAGGCAGAACCCAACAGTTACTTTGAGAACTGGCTCAGAGATTCTGGTGTGGGGATTGTAGTTTGCTAGGGCTGCCAAACTGAGTACCACAAGCTGGGTGGCTACTTCTGAGGGCTGTGAGGGAGAGGGCTGCTCCAGTCTTCTCTCTGTGGCTTGTGGATGGCCTTCTTCTCCCTGGGTCTCTTCTCATGATCTCTCTCTCTCTCTGTGTCTCTGTTTAAATTCCCTCCTTTTTCATAAGAACGCCAGTCATACTGGATCAGGGCCTACCCTGACAACCTTGTTTTAACTTGCTCACCTCTGTGAAGACCCTGTCTCCAAATAAGATCACATTCTGAGGTCCTGGGGTTAGGATGTCACCGTACAAACTTTGAGAAACTTCAGTCTCATGTATTTTCCTCAGTTTATTTATTAGGACTACTTTCCACTGAGAATATGAAATGAAAAGAATCAGAAAAACCTAGATTAAAACCCGAACTTAACCAGTCATTTCTTTATCTGTGTATTTTCAAACGTGTTACTGAATCAATTACATTTTCTGTTTGTTTAACAAATATTTATATAAAGAACTAGCAATTGCCAAGTATGGTTCTAAGTCCTTTAGACATGGTACTTCATTTAATACTTATAATAACTCCAGGAAAAAGATACTATTAGACTTCTAGTTTTATAGAAGGTGAACGAACCATAAGCACCTTGCTCAAGGACACACAGCTAGCAAATAAGCAGGATTTGAACCCACATGTTTAATGCCAGGGTTAGTGCACTTTCTCTGCTGTGCTAGTGTGGATTTTTGGAATCTAAAATAATAACCACTTGATAAAGGTTGTGAGAATTCACTAAATGTTAGCTTCCTTCCCCTCTCATAAATGTTAGCTTCCTTTTCCCCTTCTATTTTATCACTCCATGTATATGTGATTAGAAGATAAAGTGACAAATATACTGGCTGAAGAATTAGGGAAAGATTATGGCATTTGGAGTTACAAATTGAGGGGCAAAGACTAAACAATGATAATGAGAAACAAACAAGGACAGACTTTTTTGGGCATTTGTCCAACAGTTTTACTAGTTCTCAATGGTTGGGCCCTTTGTCCTTTGGAAGAACTAATATTTCCAAAGTTTTTTTTTTTTTTTTTTTTTTTACCCATGTACATGTGGGTTGTTTGTTATATCTGATTGAACATGGCCCAGTTTTTCTTTACCAGAGTGTCAAATGTAGTGAAGAGGGAAGTAGGATTCATTTGTATGTTTTGCTTCTGCCCGTGGTAGTTTTGCTAATAAATAATGTTGCCAGGATTTTGTTAGTTTTCAATTCAGTGTGAAGGCTTGTCAGGGAATTGAAGCCATTTGATTCCTCTCAGAAGCAGGAAAGGACATTGTCTCGCAGCTGACCCTGGGGAACTTAGGCAAATTACTGTGTCTGATACTGTATCTGGGACTGTAGTGTTTGTGGCTACCAATGGATTGCCCATTTAACAAAATTACAGCACTTAGTGTGAAAGAGGCTGCTCTTTAAGGAAGAACGCGGAGAATTTTCTTTACCATCACAGGTACTGGCCACGTTTTGGATAAGGAGTTTCCAGTGTCATTGGTTCTGCCCTTAAGAGTATTAGTTTCCTTTTCTATGTGCAGGTCAAGGAAAATTGATCCTTATTCATTATGCAGGCTATTTCTAGAGCTCTCTGAGCAAGGCACTGCGTAGGTACAGCTGGGGAGATAAATATGTATGAGACACATTTGCATTCGCACTGTGCCTCGTTCTAAAAACAGAAGGGCAGATGTAACAAGTGCAACAAACACAGTCCTATGGGATTCAAAAGGAGCAGTGATAGTTTATGACCTGGCTATCAGGAAGCTCCTAGAAGTGGTGGGGTTATAGTTGAGCTGTGGAGAAGAGTAAATTTTGAGCTGTGATGTTACTGAAGGACTTCTCTTGATGATGTGAGAGAATAGCTTGAGACACAGCATGGATGTGAGGTAAGGTGAGGGTCAAGGTCCATTTTAGATGAAACAGTATTGGAGGGAGAGAAAGGGGTGGTAAACAGGGTTTAATCTGGGTTAAAGAGGCTTGGATGTTACTTTTTTATGTTGACATTTATTCTTTAGTGAAGATTTTGAACCAAGGAGTGAAAGATCTGAGCTGTAGTTTAGTTAATCTGGCCTCATACCGAGGCTGAATCAAAAGTTAAAGAGAATAAAAGTGAGATGAGTTATAATATTCCAGCAAGAAGTAGGAGTGGCCAGAAACGACTATAGGACTGGAAATAAGATCTCTGCAAGGAAGTTATCCAGGCTCGGCAAATAATCAGATGTGAGAGGCAGAGACAAGATGATGATAAAGGTAGCTATTTTTAATATGTATTGGTAGATGTTCTTAATGACATTGCTATTACCGAAGAAATTAAGACCTTATTAAAATAATTCCACAATTGCATGCGTTATTTCTTTTCTATGCAGGATTTCTCAGAGCCTCTAATATGCTGATATGCACTGTGAATATCCAAGAAGCTGATGGTGTTATCCCATTTCTTACATTTATTAGTTCATAAAAACTTTTTTTTAAAAAAATGAATTTCTAAAGAACCTAGCATTTTCTGAGACACTATTTTGGGACATGCTATACCTTTGGAGAATGACAACGTCATTAATAAAAATGGGGAAGTAGAAGTTATAATTTTGTTAGGACCAAAAATAAGTTGATATTGAGATGTGTTACATTTGAGGTACTATAGACCATGTGAGTTAGAAGCATCTAGAAGGTTGCGTGTTTTGTGGAACTCCAGCTAAGATGGGCAGTTATGCTAGAAAGATGAAAAGATGAATTTGAAGTATTGTATAGAGGTGATCATTGAATCCATAAAGGTGAGATTGGTATGGAAAAGAATACATTGGGAAATATCTGTGTGAGACAGAAGACGGAGAGTTGGCAAAGGAGTCTGAGAAACCCTGGTCAGAGAGAAAAAGAATCAGGATCTGGCTCTTTTGGGGAATTAGAATAGGACTTTCATGACTAAGGAGGTGTTCAGCATTGTCAAATGTTTCATAGAGATTGAGGGAGGGGGAGAGCTTTACAGTTTAGATCAGGGGTAGTCATCCATTTTATACCTACCGCCCACTTTTGTATCTCTGTTAGAAGTAAAATTTTCTAACTGCCCACTGGTTCCACAGTAATGGTGATTTATAAAGTAGAGAAGTAACTTTACTTTATAAAATTTATAAAGCAGAGTTACAGCAAGTTAAAGCATATAATAATAATTACTTACTAAGTACTTTATGTCAGATTTTTGCTAAGTTTGGCAGAATAAATCTTTATAAAACAACTTACTATAGATAAATCTATCTTTTTATTTATACTTTGGTTGCTCCGCTACCGCCCACCATGAAAGCTGGAATGCCCACTAGTGGGCGGTAGGGACCAGGTTGACTACCACTGGTTTAGATGATAACTTACTGGCCTTAGACAGAATGGCTTTACTAGAATGTGATAGAGACGGGGGGACTATTTAAGAATTCTTGGAGTGTCTTTAAGAGAAAGTCTGAGCAGAACGTTTGTCATCTTCCTTGTTTAGAGATTGTTATCAATGAAATAAACATTTGGTGGCTATTTATAGGAGGAGCAGGATTCAGATTTTTCTTTTCTTTTTTTAGGATATGAAAGACCTGAAAATGGTTTCATAGGAGAAAAGAAGGACTAGTGGGGAAGAGGTGGTGGTGAGACATACTTGCTTTGCTACTTAATTCCTTACAACAGCAGCGGAGTCTGAGCCATATCCCTAGAGAGCCGATTAAAACACAGGCTGCTCAGCCTCACCCCAGAGGTTCTGGCTCAGTCTATCCGAGAGCCTGAGAATCAGCATTTCTAACAAGTTCCCAGGAGCTGCCATGGCTGCTGATCTGCAGACCAGAGTGGGAGAAGCTCTGCTCTGGAGAAGGGAGAATGAGGAATCTAGGTAGCTGGTGGACGATGAGCCACCGGAGAGAGAAAAGACATACCTCTGTCAGAGAATGACCAGAAGTGAAAGAAGAAATAGTAAAGACACATACAGTGTTAAAGTAGGATAGAGATAACAGCTTCTGGAATTGAAGGATTAGATGCTAGAGTCCAGAAAGTTGTCACTGTGGATTTTGAAATGATACAGTGAAGGTGGACGGGGTGGAGGAAAACGTGGAGCCCTGTCAAGAAAGGTGATGTCAGGGAGGAAGAAAGGTTTTTTCCATCTACTCTCTTTGGTCCTCTGGCTTGGCCCCTTGACAAAAGGTAGATTAATGAGAGAAAAACAGTTTGTGTGGAAGAAACATCAGTAAAGAGTAATGCAAAGGGGTGGTTACAACTTGGTCTCATATTGCATCTTAACAAAGAACAATAACTTTTCAGATAAGTGACAACAAGACAAAGGAAAAAGGATTTTGAGTTTCTAGGGCAGTGAATTGTGGGAGGGTAAATCTATGGGGAACACTAATGGAGTAAGGCTTGTTTGTATAGATCCACCTCGGTGCCAACTTCCCATCATTTCCCTAGCCATAGAACTTCTCCGGGAGAGGAAGTTTATGGCAGTTCATTTTTCAAAACTTTCTGCTTTTAGTCACTTGGGAAGCCCTAGGAAGGTGTCTTTCTGCATCTGCTGATTCTCACTTACCTCCAGCCCAAAGGAATTCTGTGTCAGAGCATATTTGGTGGTGATATATTCTGATGTCCCTTACAGTGGAAGAAGTGGGGCTTGTAGGGCTAGGCCACGATTGGGGGTCGGGTGGGAGGTACTGCAATCTGGAAATGGTAGTAAAGTAGTGAAGATCAAACCAAACTTCTTAAGTTAAAAAGCATAGGAGAATACAAGTCCTTCATTGCAGAAAGTCCCGAGGAAGTTGATGTGATCATACTAAATTACTATTTCAGTGAACTCAGGGTCTGAAGGTGATCTTATGAGAATAGTAAGCACTGAAACATAGTGCTTCTCATCAACTAACTTCTTTCATCCTCACAAGGGCCCTGTGAGATGGGTGCTATTACCCTTGTTTTACAGTTAGAGAAATTAAGTAATGAGAAGTTAGGTCATTTGCCAAGTTCACATTTGCCAAGTTCACACAGTTAGGAAACGATGAAGCCAGGAATCGAATCCAGTCTATGGGGAGTTTGAGTCTCACTGCGCCTACTTAGTACATTTGACGTGCTCTTCTCCCACTGGGTCCTTTCTCCAGAAGCCGGTGCCTGATGGGACAATGCCAGCTTGGGGCTTGCTTCCTGTGCATTTCAGGGACACACTCCATCTTACAGAGTTGTTTCAGAGCTGCTGTCACCAAGATGCAATTGGACGACATAGGCCAGTTAGAGTAAAGAGGAAGAACCTCAGCAGTGTCACACTTCAGTGCCAGGTTTGGGAGCCAGAAACAGGAGGGGACAGAATGGCCCAGAGTGCAAACCCAGAGCCCATGATGGTGCCCATTCTCTCCAGAATGGGAAGCTGAGGGTGGATGGCGAAAGGCAGAAGAGCATTTTGTCAGGCTCTGTGGCAGCACTTCTCCTCTAGGTCAAATTTGAGTTGTTTCCTCTATTCCCCAGTTCTATGCAATTCTCAAAGTGAGAAGTCTGTTAAGCACCAACCTGTACTCTATCGTTAACACACAGTTCCAATAACCTTAAGCAATGAGTGGTTTATTTAATTAATTTATTTATTTATTTTTATTAAGTGAGATGCGGGGAGGCAGACAGACAGACTCCCATATGCACCCTGACTGGGATCCAACCAGCAAGCCCCCTGCTGGGCATGCACTGCCATCTGTTGCTCAGCAACCGAGCTGTTAGTGCCTGAGGTGAGGTCATGGTACCATCCTCAGTTTCCAGGGCCAACTTGCTCAAACCAAGGAGGAGAAAAGAGTGAAAGAGAGAAAAAGGAGAGGGGGAAGGGTGGAAAAGCAGATGGGTGCTTCTCCTTTGTGCCCTGACCGGGAATCAAACCTGGGACTTCTACACACCGGGGTGATGCTCTACTACTGAGCCCACTGGTCAGAGCCTAAGCAATGGATGGTTTATAAAATACCTATGAGTTACATTACTCTTTATATTAGTCTTTTAAAAAATTAGGGGTCATAACTACTGAATCCAAGGTTTGAATAAAAGAAACCCAGACATACTCCATGGAGCTAAAGCATCCTTTAACCAAAGCAGTTTTTTATTTCCTTGCTAGATATTTTTGATGCATTTTTACCTCATCCATTAGAATCCAGTGCTTTTAGTAATTATTGAGAAAGAATAAGTTTAAGAGTAATTAATGTAAAGGGGTAGCTCACCCAGGCTGTGGCTGAAAACAGAACATGGGTGGTGAGGGAATCCCAGGAACTGGGTCTGCCTCTGTTTTCCTCTTCAAAAAACATTTCCACTTAGGTGGGAGGAAGCGAATAGTGAGAGAATGACCCTCATGTGCTTGAGTTTAGTTTTGAATAAAGGCAGAAAGAAGCACTACTGATATTTCAATATGTCTCTTGTGTTAGTTAGGCCAAAGAAGGGACACACAAGGTCTGATGAGTATTATAAGAAGTTTCTTTCTGTGTCTATAAGCAGAGGGGCTGAGACTCTAGTGGCATCAGCCCCGAGCTTAAGGAAAGGGGTGTCTGATAGAGGGACTACTGCAGGCATCTTGTGATGTAAGGGTTGGTGAACCTGGGCATGCTCAGACTAGCATATCCTGGTTTGTGGCCTTGGTCACAGACTGTCTCTCTTTCCCAGTACTCCTGCCCCTTTAGAAGTCCTTGTCCCAAGGACACTTCCCAGAACCTTCCTAGGGTGGGGGGAGTTGCTTAAGGGGGGAGGGAGGGTATTGTGACAGAGATGCTTAATGAAGAAGCTGCCCTAGTGGGAGTCTGGGTGAGGGAAATTTGAGTTTAAAGGGACCTGGATTTAAAGGAGCCCAGGACCCAAACCTAATCGCTTGGGACACATTTCTGCTGCTACTATAACACATAACTCGGGAATGGACGTCCAAGTTTGTAATCCCAACCGCAAATGCGATAAACTCTATCCCGGTGAGAAGATGGTTGGATGCTGGATTAGATTTTGGGGAAATGTGTTGGGGCAGGGATTTGAAGACGTTTGAGTATGTCTTCCGTGGTTCTTGGCATTTCAGCTTGCTCCTCAACACACTTGATGTGAGAAAGGCAACCTGCTTGATGTAGGCATCAACAATAAAGCAGCTGTCATCTGAGCAGTTCGATCTTAGAAACTTCCATTTGCTAACTTGCAATTTCAAGGAAAGATTTATAATCATTCCAGCAGGTCAAGCACTACTGGACCAGATAGACTCCCCAAAGCTCCCAGCTCTCCCTTGCTTTGTTTAGAATTTTGTTCAGAGACATTGCAGTTATGGGATGAGTGTTTCTGTCATCAAAAGACAGCCAATCTGTCATGTCGGTGTAGTGCTGTTTTGAACTGCATCAGGACAGAATTTGTTCAATGCGACATTTTCTTAATGAGGCATGTATTAAGAAATGAAATGGCTTTGAAACTGTGTTCTTCCACTATTCACCTTTTTTTTATATAGAAAACATTTGACCATTTTCTTCATTACTCTCCTCCTCTCAGAATGGGGTGGGGGGCTTTTCACAAGTGAGTACTCTTCACCCCAAAATTTCCCATGCTCACATGTTCTCCCCTGTTGTTGCTCTGTCTCATAAGGAAACGTTTATACCCTTCACATCACAACAAATATAGGCACACTGGTCAAAACTACATTTTCATTGCAATTAACTTTGAAAGCGTGTCTCTATCAAACAGAATGCTAAATTATAATATATTCTATACTTCTTCAAGATAGGGCTCTATTTATTATGCCATTATGTGTTCTTCATAATCTGTTGTGGTTTTCGGTTCAGCTTTTCAACAGCTATATAAATTCAGTTTGCCAAGGATAAAAGAGGTAGTCTGACCTCACATCTGGCTTCCTTTGTACTCTCCCCCACCTTTCTTATTCCAGTGTGCTAGTTCTCACTCCTGTATCTTAGTCTGTTTTGGCTACTGTAGAGAATACCAGAGGCAAGTGAATGGCTTATAAACAACTGACCTTTATTCTCACATTTTTGGAGGCTGAAAATCTAAGATCAGGGTGCCAGCATGGTTGGGTTCAGGTGAGGCCCTTCTTCTGGGTTGCAGACAGCTATTTTCAATTTTTTGTATCCTCATATGGTAGAGAGAGGGTAAGGCAGTAAACTGGCCTTACCAGGCAGAGCGCAGTGGATAGAGCATCAAACTGGGATGCAGAGGACCCAGGTTCAAAACCCTGAGGTCGCCATCCTGAGTGCAGGCTCACCAACTTAAGCGAGGGGTCACTGGCTTGAGCGTGGGATTATAGACATGACCCCATGGTCACTGGCTTGAGCCCAAAGGTAGCTAGCTGGCTTGAAGCCCAAGGTCTCTGGCTTGAGCCCAAGGTCTCTGGCTTGAGTAAGGGGTCACTCACTCTGCTGTGCTCCCCCCCTCGTCAAAGCACATATGAGAAAGTAATCAATGAGCAAAAGAGACTAAGGTGCCACAATGAAGAATTGATGCTTCTCAGCTCTTTCTTTCTGCCTCTCTGTCCCTCTCTGTCCCTCTTTCTGCCTCTCTATCTCCATCGCACACACACGCACGCGCCCACACACACACACACACACACACACACACACACACACACACACACACAGCAAACTGCTATCTCTTCTTTCAGGACACCAGTCCTATCAAGGAGGGTCCCACCCTCATGACATAATCACCTGCCAAAGGCCCCACCTCTAAATACCATCACTTTGGGAATTAAGATTTCAACATACAAATTTGAGGAGGAGGACTTGAACACTAAGTCCATAACACCCTGCAAAAATTTTTATTTTACTGGATTGTTTCTACCTCAGTAAATTAAATTCTTTTAGAACAAGTAAGAATATCCATAAATAAAAATAAGCAGAACCATAGAACATTAAAAAAAAAACACCTAGTCAATGATCACATTGACAGTCATCTTCCAGTAATCTTTGCAATAATAGAGGATATCAAGGTTGGCCTTATATAAAGAGGTATTCTCCACCTAATATAATTTCTATATTTCTGTTGTTGAACTTCCCAGAAAATCAGCCAAGTATTTCTCCGACATAATGGATTTATTTGGGAACAACAAAGAATTGCGATTTGGAACATGCCATGGCGAGTCACATGCATGATCACTAAAACAAAGGAAACTTTTTATAGAGGGTAAATTGGGAGTGCTGTTACTACCAGAGTTCTCTGTGGTGCTTCACCATGGAAGTAGGGAGTGAGGGCTCCCCCTACAGGCCCTGCAGATTCATTTTAATTGAGGTGTTTGTTTACTAATTTTTCACTGTTCACTGAAAGCGTTCTCTGCTCTAACCCCACCCCCCTTTCCTGTAGCACTCAGGCTGTTTTTGCTGAGTGTAATCATTCCTTAATGAGTGAATTTTTACCAATGTATAAATTGCATTACTTAGAATGATTTCACATCCCTTCTTGACATCAGAAGGGGGCTGAGAAAGCAGTCAGAAATGGACAAATTTATTTCTCCACAACTTGTATTAGAATCAGACTTTGGGGTTATAGAAGTTCCTACTTTGGGGAAAAGCTCATCACATTCTGTATTGTAAGCCAAAGGTAACATCAAGGGGAAAAAGAAAAAAGAGATCATCCTTTTTAATTTTTTTTCTCCCTTCCTTTATCATTGACCATGCTAAAAAAAAAAATTTTTTTTAATGAGAAAATATGCACTTGTGCTTTTTGTTCAAACAACACAATAATGCTAAATTGTACTTTCCTGGTTATGTTCTCTGTAGGGCAAATGAAAACAGTAGTTTAGCAGATATTTGGCCTCAACTGAACACTTTTTCTAAGACAGTGATCCTCAAAGTGTGGCCCCCTATCAGCAGCATCAGTATCACCTAGGATTCTTGGGTCCAACCCCAGATCTACTGCATCTGCAACTTGTGGGTATGAGGGCCAGGGCTGTGTTTGGGTATCTCACCGTTTGCTAATGTTTATAACCACTGCTCTAGTAAAAATATCTGCCCAGTGTTTCTTCTGGTCTTACTCGTCTTTATTAGTGGCTTTCATCTCTTTTTAAAATTCAACCTTAGTTTCACCACAGCAAACAAATTTTCTTTTTCTTTTCTTCTTTTCCAAGTGAGAGGAGGGGAGATAGAGAGACAGACTCCCACATGCACCCTGACCGGGCTCCACCCAGTAACCCCCATATGGGGCCGATGCTCTGCTTATCTGTGGCCATGCTCACAACTGAACCATTTTTAGCACCTGAGGCGGAGGCTCCATGGAACCCTCCTTAGTGCCCAGGGCTGATGTGCTCAAACTAATGGCTGTGGAAAGGAAAGAGAGAGAGAAAGAGAGAAAAGGGAGGGGAAGAGGTGGAGAGTAGATGGTCCCTTCTCCTGTGTACCTTTACTAGGAATTGGACCTGGGACATCCACATGCCAGGCCAACACTCTACCACTGAGCAACTGGCCAGAGCCCAAATTTTCAAATTTTGAAGTATTTTCTTCTTACTTTATGCCTTTGAGATAGATTCCTAAAAATTTTATAAATGGTTTATTATATTAATAAATTGGTAAGGAATTTATATTAATAATTGTGGGGGGAAGGAGAAGTTAAAATTTTTTCACCAAATAGTTAATTTGAAATAATCTCAGTCACTTAATCCACAAATTTTTATTGATATCATTTAAAATCACCAAGTTTACCAGGATTTTCTTGTCAGAAAGTGCCTAGTAGAATCACAACAGAAGTTTTTAAGAGTAAGAAACAACGTTTATGTGGTAAATCACTGTAAGAATAATACCTGGGTGTACCATGGCATCAGGAAAGTTAAAAAATTATGTATAAAATCTATTTCCAGATGTTGGACATCTTCTTATGTTCTCTTTTAGAATTAACAAGAGGGTGACATAAGTAGCATACTGAGTTAAATTTTGAGATTCAGTGAGAAACTAAGAATGTATCTAATAAACTCCCTTCTCTTTGAAAGAGAGGTTCATCATAGTCAGCCTGGAGGAGCTCAGGGTCTTGTAGAGAAGCCCAGAATGCTTAGGAGATGTGCCCAGACCTACACAGTGAAGAACCTTTGTCTGAGCCTCATACCATAAATACTTCAACATGTTGGTAAGCTTTTTCCGGAAAGTTTGATCATGGCCCAGAACCCAGTATGTAGTTATACAGTCCTAGGTTTAGATTCTGCCTCTGTCCCTGACTAGCTAGTTGCATGATACTTATTTTTAGATATTCAGTTCCTCATTTTTAAGACAGGAAAAATAATAACTATCTCTAGATATTATAAAGATAATATGGCCTAATGCTTCATTTATTCAAGAAATTGGTGTTAAATGCCATGCATCAAGCAATGAAGCCAGTGCTTTTGTTACAGTAGGAGATCCATAATGTGGAATGAATGAAGACAGTCTCCAATCTCCTAAAATAAACAGTGTAGTGAGGGGAGAAAGTCCAGTGGGCAGTTGTAATTTAGTGAGATAGGTGCAATGACGGAGGGGAGGATCCAGCCCCTAGGCGCCTCCAGAAGGAGTTCCTGGATACTCAGGAATAAGAGAAAATGATGTCTAGAGACTTCAGAGCTCCCTAATAAGTAATTATATTAAAGGATATAGTTATTAACATTTCATTTCTTACAATTTTTACATCAAAGCAGTATTTTTCAACCTTTTTTTTATTACCACTCCCTTAAGGTAGAGCCTTTCTGGATAAATCGCCATCCTGTCTTCAGAATGAATTATATAAGACAACTATACTATGTATCTGATTATGTATTCTGTGGATATCTGTGCTTTACACATGAAGAGCAAGGTTTTCTTTTATCCCTTAACCCTTTGAGTAGTGAGTTTTTCTCTTGCTTGCTGACCCTGGGAATGAGTTATTTTTCAAAAGATGAAATTAGTTCCAGGGACAGTTTTATTAACTTAAAATCATGTTTGTTTGATAACCAATCTATGGGAACATGGAGAACATACATTTGCCTTTTTTTAATTCTGCCTTACACATTTTTAAAATAAATCAATCATACTCTGGATGGTCAGGAGGCATGAAGACATGAATGTTTGTACTACTCAAAGGGTTAAGAATAAATTTTTGCCTCTGTAGGTTAAATAAGTTTGCAAATATGATATATATGTTTGCTCACTTAAAGTTTGCATTGGGTGTGGGGTACATGCTATAAGCAGGCAGGGTCCTTATAGCCTAAGGCTTAGTTTTAAGACTAAGCCTTTCCCACCCTTTTAATGCTAAAATCTTTTCAAGATCCTTTTAATACTAAGATCTTCTCAACACTAAGCTTTTCCCCACACCCGTGACTGTTGCATGATGTCGGGCGGTGCACTCTTATGAGGAATCCCATTTATGCCTCAGAAAAGTGGCTTTGTATCAGAGACTTCCTTATTTGTATACTGACTTAAAGGCTTTAATTTCTAAAATATAAAATAAGGGAGACCAGGGGCTTTCTCGCATGCTTCCTGAAGTTAGCATTGCAGAAGGAGAAGCCAGTTTGTGCAGAGAGAAGGAGATGAGGAACAGAGGTGAATAAAGCTGGTGAGCTAGAAACCTTTGATTCTAGGAAACTCGGAAAAGTCAGTGGCTTTGGGACCCCTCAATGGAAAGGGAAGTGTTTTCCCACTGTGTGTATTTCTCGCCCATCAGCTGCGAGCTAGGATTAAAGGTAATGGCCCATGTAAATCCAGTAGTCAAGGTCAGGATCACAGCAGCCTGCCCCATGCAGGTTCACATTAGATTCGAACAGACGGTAATGAAACAATGAAGCCAAAAACTGGTGAGCCATCAGCCTTAATTCTAGCTTGCACCCGGCGGGCAAGTAAAAACACACACTGGGCTCCAAAACCCACTCATTCAGTGCTCACAAAGCTACTGACTTATCCAAGTTTCCTAGAATCACAGGTTTCTAGCTCACCAGACTTATTCACCACTGTTTCCCATCTCCTTCTCTCTACACAAACTCTGCACAAACTGGCTCCTCCCTCAGCACTCTGCCATCTTGGCTGCTTCTCCTGGCCTCCACGTGGCCTTAATCTAGCACAAACTCTGCACAAACTGGCTTCTTCCTCAGCACTCCACCATCTTGGCTGCTTCTCCTGGCCTCCACGTGGCCTTAATCTGCTCTCCTCTCTAATACCTCAGGAACCAAGAGCAAGCAAGCTACTGGTCTGTCCCACTTTATAGTGTAGAAATCCAAACCCTTAATCCAATCTACAAACAAGAAAGTCTCTGATACAAAGTCACCCATCTGAGGCATAATGGGATTCCTCAGGAGTGCCCCACCCTACATCATCCAATCAGTCAAGGGTGTGGGGAGAAGCTTACTCCTAAACCAAGCTTTAGGTATAACGACCCGGCCTGCCTACATTACAGCCTTTCCCCCACACCCATCCCAAGCATAAGGGTAAACAATATCACCTGGGTGACGGGCTTCCATGTGGGCAGTGCCATCTTTAACATAGTGAGCATATTATATTTTATCTGCCCAACAGCCCACCAGTTCTTGGCTCCTTGTTTCATTACCACCTGTCTGAGTCAAATGCAAACCTGCATGGGCCAGGCAGCTGTGATGGTGGCCGCGGCTACTGGCTTTACAGCCTCTTTGGGACAGAAATCATCCCCACTAAGAATGCGTGTATTAGAACATAAATCACGGATCATAGGTTTGAAGAAAATGCAATTGATAAGTCTTACAGTTTTGCTTTGTGCACTGTGTACTGTTTCTTTTAAAAGGTGTCCCCCCACACACATACTTTGGGGGAAAATGAGATGAAAAAATCATTTTAATGTCATATATATACTTACTGAAGTGAAACGCTACCAGCAAAAATGAAAACCAAGGTCACATAATGATATTCACAAGTGTGTGATGGGGGCACCCGACTCCATAAAGCCCATTAGAAGATGTATCAGAGGAACTTGTATTTTTAGAGGAAAAAAATGTGAAAGACAAATGCATGATAATCATTGCACACTTCAGAAAGGAACTACATGTGTAGGGAGCTGACTGATTCTGAGAGTGCTTGGTGATATAGTGGGAAGATGACTTAGCAAGAAGGGATTGCCTAAGAGATGATTTAGAAATGATAACTAAATTATTAGGTAAATGCATGCTGATAAAATTACCTGGAAGAATTTTGGAAAGAGAGCTGTGTTTAAGTCATGAGTTAAGAAAACATTTTCGAGTAAAGAGTGAGTAATTTGGCTTCCATCCCACTCTTCCTATAACTGGAGGTGATTCTGTTTGGAATACTTTCATGATCACCGGTAAATACCAAAATGGCTGTCCTTTGGAGCGTGTTAGAGAATTGGTGTGGGGAATGCTGGTCAAAGGAGTTTTTAATTGTGGAAGTTATCCAAAGGGCAATTTGTGTGTCGCTCAACACTTCCCAGTTGCTTATCTTCCAGGAATTTTAAGAAGGTGAAGCACTGAGGTTGATTAAATGGTTTAACTGTGTAGGCCTCATTTATATTCTGCCTGTTATTTGGCAACTGCAAATGGATTCTACTTCACTGTTATAATAAGAAGGGCATAAGCCCTCAAAAATGGTGGTCTTCTCTGTATTTTTAACAATTTCTTTTCATTAGCCAATAGAATCGAGCTTTATTGATACGCAGTAAAATGAAGCATGCCTTAGCTTGTTGGTCCGTGAAGGGTGCTCAATGAGGGCAACACTTAGTCTCTTTAAAGCTTATGTTCCTATTTATACCCAGAATAGTTTTTGCAATTACACAAGAGACAAGATATTTCCCTGGTTTTACAGATATTTGCATCCTTTTCTTTCATTCCATTTCCCACTTAACCAGTCTCCCTGTCACCAAGTATTCTTCCTCATCTTCTTAATGTAATTTTCACTTTCTTGACAGATTAATGTAAATCATAGCTTTCGTAATGCATCTCTCTTAAGAAACGTTATGCAAAAAAACAAACAAACAAACAAAAACAAAAACAAAAAAAACAAAAAAAAAAAGAAACGTTATGCAGATCTGTAGTGCCTGTGGACTGCTAAAACTCCTTTACTAACTGGCTGGCCATGTCCCTTCAACCTTCTTTCCATTGTTCTTTCCAACCACAAACTCCAAAGTCTGATCTGTTTCTTTTCCCATAATGTCTGTTCCCTTCACGTGCCTCTCAAACTCTCCCTTATTGTACATTTACTGCCCACTGTCCTTTCTTGGCTATAGTGCCCCTACCTCAGCCTTCTATTTCTAGGCATATTATAGATGCAGATCATGGCTGAAATACATAATGAATACTTTTCAGACTAACTTAAAGAAGTGAGAACACCTTTCACTCTTAGTACAATCAATAGATGCATATTGTATAAGTTAATCTTGTGACTTTACTTAAGACTTAATGTATTTTTACCCAACTGGTGTCAGACCCTGGCGATGGCTGCCTACTGCATACTTGGACACACTACATAAATGTAACAATCGCTGATCTAAATAACTGGATATTATATGAATTCCCTTTGTTATCTGAGCACTTAACAAAAGAAACTAGATTAGATGATGGTTGTCTCTTATGAAAATTTTTCCCTTGCTTTCAAGTTCATAGATTACCATGATGATCCACTTCTAAGAATTTCTTTTAATTTTTATATACTGTTGGGGTTTTTTTTGTTTTGTAGTTTTTCTATTTATTATGGTAAAGTATACATAGCATTTAACATTTTAATGACTTTTAAGTATCCTGTCCAATATCATGAAGTACATTCACATGACTGTATAATCATCACCATCATCCATCTCAGAACTTTCTTATATACTCCAACTGAATTTCTGTACCCATTAAACAGTAATTCTCCCCCCACCACCACCTCAGCCCCTGGGAACCACCATTCTACTTTGTGTCTGTCAATTTGACTACTCTAAGTACCCATATAAATGGACTCATACAATATTTACCGTTTTGTGACTGGCTTATTTAACTTAGCACAATATGTTTAAGGTTCATCCATTGTAGCATGTATCAGAATTCCCTCCCTTTATAAAGCTGAGTAATATTATGTTGTATGTATATAGCAGATCTTTATCCATTAATCAATCAGTGGACACTTGGGCTGTTTCCACCATTTGACCATTGTGAATAATGTTGCTATGAACATGGATGTACCAATAAACCTTTAAGAGCTATAAAAGGAAACTCTATTAATTATATTCAGAAAACTTATGCTATTACCTTAGACTATATGGCATAAATTGAGTTCCTCCTATACAATGTAACACATTATTTTTAAATGTTGCTGGGTAATAGAACTTTTCAATTTAAATATGTGCCAGCTCCCATTGGCAAAATAGTCATCATTTTCAGGAAATTTTTTTAGAGTAAAAAGAAAATTAGAAAAAAGAATGTTTGGAGAGCTAAATATAAATATCAACTTAAATTTAGTATAATATATTTGTTCTCAACATAGTTGATTGTTATAGATAATTACAATGTTGTACTATAACTACATTTCACTAAGTCAGCAAATTGAACTATTTTAATGCCTTTTATGAAACATTCCCTTTAAATGTATACAATTATTTTACACAATGCATACATTTAAGTTTTTTTTTAAGTGAGATGAGGGGAGATAGTGAGATACTATAGCATGCTCCCCAACTGGGATCCACCTGGCAACCCCTGTCTGGGGCTGATGCTCAAATCAACTGAACTATTTTTAGTACCTGAGACTGATGTACTTGGACCAACCAAGCTATCTTCAGTGCCTGGGGCCAACACTCAAACCAATAGAGGCACTGCTGTGGGAGGGCATTGTGGGACGGGAGGAGGCAGAGAAGGGGGAGAGAAGCAGGTGGCTGCTTCTCCTGTGTGCCCTGACTAGGAATCAAACCTGGGATGTCCATATATAGTACTGGGCCAACACTCTATTCACTGAGCCACCAACCAGGGCCTCATTTAAGTTTGAAAATAAAGAAAATGTAATTAATGGGTTTGGTTGCAGGTAAATTTATATCTTCCTATGCAGTAGAAATTCCAGATAAAAATGTTGAGCAGATGAAATAACTTTGGCAGATCAAATACTGTGTAAGCTTAAAAAATATAAAAGACCTTTTATCCTTATTTCGCTTTCATGTTTCAATATCAATTTGCATGTAATGAATTTCTACTTGTATTGATTCTAAGAGGTGGCATACCTCCACCAAGATAGGGATTTTATTTGTTTTAGTAGTTATATACAGTGGTACTCATTAGATATTGATATACACAAAGGAATAATCATAACTGTCATTTAGAAACTCTTCCGTAGACTTTCTCTGTAGTTTAAGAATTTAATATGTGCCATGGTATGACAAACAGAATTTTAAGAAATGTCTCATATTAAACCAAAAACCCACAAAGGACATAATATAAATAAAAGTAATTTTTAAAATTTTTCATTATCATCATAACTTTAACGACCAACTAATTCAAGGCCTACATAGGAAAGAAATTAAAAAGATGAACTTTTACTAAGCTTTTAAGTTATTTTGCTCCTGATGGTAATTCAACATTGAAGATGGACTCTTTCTGTGAATGTTTATCTGACATTTTTACTTTAAAAAAATATAGTTTAGGCTTTTGTGAAGAGGTCCAACTGCAGCCTCACATGCACACCAGGAGCTATGAAAACTGAAATGTCCTGTGCTGGTGGCCCAGCAACCTTGGTCAGTTGTCACTGCCCCTTCCCTGTTACGTTATTTCTGCAGTAGTGTCACTTTCCTCTGGAACAGTTTTGGAGGAGGGAGGGGGCAAGACTACCCAACAGGACATGTACTTTTCTGAGCTGTGACCATTCTATTAGTGTTCCCTGGAGGCAACCCACACACACCAGTCACCTCTTGCTGTGGCATTCCAAATCGTTCAGGCTGCGAAGATCAGTGCAACAGTGCTGCCAGTCAGGGAAGAGAAATTGTTTGCTGGCTCGTGTTCTGTGGTATGACAATAAAAGCTGCCTAGCATAGCAGATAATCTCTTCTCTCTTGTATTTATCCATATTAATATTGGTAACTTAAAATATACATAACATTCTGTAAAGCCAGTGGACAAGGCCACCATGACAGCAGCCTGGCTCATACAGGTTTGCATTAGATTCGGACAGTCAGTAATGAAACAACGGAGCCAAAAGCTGGTGGGCCATCATCTTTAATTTTAGCTTGCACCCGGCAGATAAGTAAATAAAACACACTGGGCTCCAAAACCCACTCATTCAGTGCTCACAAAGCTACTGACTTATCCAAGTTTCCTAGAATCAAAGGTTTCTAGCTCACCAGACTTATTCACCTCTGTTCCCCATCTCCCTCTCTCTGCACAAACTGCACAAACTGGCTTCTCCCTCAGCACTCCGCCATCTTGGCTGCTTCTCCTGGCCTCCACGTGGCCTTTATCTGCTCTCCTTTCTCTGCTCTACTCCCTAATGCTAACCTCAGGAACCAAGAGAGAGCAAGCTCCCAGTCTGCCCCACTTTATAGTGTAGAAATCCAAACCTTTAATCCAATCTACAAACAAGGAAGTCTCTGATACAAAGTCACTTATCTGAGGCATAATGGGAGGATTCTTCCTGAGAGTGCATCACCCCACATCATCCAATCAGTCAAGGGTGTAGGGAAAAAAATTACTCTTAAAACTAAGCCTTAGGCCGGTGGTTCTTAACCTGGGTTCTATCGAACCCTAGGGGTTCGATGAGTCGGTCTCAGGGGTTTGGAGAAGCCTCTGCTGCGGAGGCCAGAATAAAGTAATACCGTAATTTGTTGTGAGTTCATGCACTTTGTTGGTTTTGTTCTTTGAGCAAGGTGATGTTCATGCACTGCTCATTTTGTGCACCAGTAAAAAAACATATACCTATGTCTTGAATTTGGGAAAAAAAAATCATATTTTATTTATCATTAAAGAAGGGTTCAGTGAATGCGTATATGAAACTGGTGGGTTCGGTACCTCAAAAAAGGTTAAGAACCACTGCTTAGGCCATAACCACCTGGCCTGATTTCAGCCCATCCCCCACATATTAACATAATCACACCCATTCCCAAGCAGGAGGGGCAACTAATATCATCACCTGGGCAGCGGGCCTCCATGTGGGCAGCGCCATCTTTAACAAAGTGAGCATAATATATTTTATCTGCCCAACACATTCTAACACTGTGTATAATAAATTGGGCACTTACTACTCCCTACGATTTTGTAAAAGTCGAGTACTAACATAATCAGGTGTAAAGCCAGTGGCCAAGGCCACCATCACAGCCACCTGGCCCATGCAGGTTCGCATTAGATTCGGACAGTTGGTAATGAAACAACGGAGCCGAGAACTGATAAGCCATCAGCTTTAATCCTAGTTTGCACCTGGCGGGCAAGCAAAAACACACACTGGGCTCCAATACCCACTCATTCAGTGCTCACAAAGCTCCAGACTTATCCGAGTTTCCTAGAATCAAAGGTTTCTAGCTCACCAGTCTTAATCACCTCTGTTCCCCATCTTCTTCTCTCTGCACAAACTCTACACAAACTGGCTTCTTCCTCAGCACTCCAGCATCTTGGCTGCTTCTCCTCTCCTCCACATGGCCTTAATCTGCTCTCCTCTCTAATGCCAACCTCAGGAACCAAGGGAGAGCAAGCTCGCAGTCTGCCCCACTTTATAGTGTAGAAATCCAAACCTTTAATCCAGTCTACAAACAAGTCTCTGATACAAAGTCACTTATCTGAGGCATAATGAGAGTATTCTTCATGAGAGTGCACCATCCTACATCAAAAAGGGTGGGAAAGGCTTAGTCTTAAAACTAAGCCATGGGCTATAATGACTCTGCCTGCTTACAGCCTGTCCCCCATACACATTACTATAATCACGCCCATTCCCAAGCAGGAAGGGTAACCAATATCATCACCTGGGCAAGGGGTTTCCACGTGGGCAGTGCCATCTTTAACAAAGTGAGCATAATATATTTTATCTGCCCCACATCAGGGTTATCTTTTTTCTTTTTTATTTATTCTTTAAAAACTTTTCATTGATTTTATAGAGGAAGGGGGGAGAGAGAAGGAGAGAAAAAGAAGCATCAGTTTGTTGTTTATTTATGTATTTATTGGTTGATCCTTGTATGCGCCCTGACCAGGGATTGAACCCGTAACATTGGCATATCGGGACAATGCTCCAACCAACTGAACTATCTAGCCAGGAATTTCTTTTTTTAAACAATCATATTTTATTGTTTGTTTACACACACACATATACATATATACACATATACACATATATATACAGGGTGAACAAAAGTAGATTTATAGTTTTGAGTACATGAAACACAGTTTATTTTTATATTATTTATGAATTATTATATTATTTTCTACACAAACAACTGTAAACCTATTTTTGCTCACCCCTGTATTTATACACACACACACACACACACACATAACTTCTCTAGTGTCAAAGAAAATAGTGAAAATTTACAAGGCATAAAAGAAAGACATGAGGTCCTGGCTAGTTGTCTCAGTGATAGAGCATCAGCCCAGCATGTGTATGTCCCAGGTTCAATTCCCAATCAGGGCACACAGGGTACTCATCTGCTTCTCCTCCCCTCCCCCTTCTTTCTCTCTCTCTCTCTCTCTCTCTCTCTCTCTCTTTCTCTCTATCCCCCCACTCCTGCAGCCATAGCTTATTCGAGCAAGTTGGCCCCAGGCACTGAGGATGGCACCATGGCCTAACCTCAGGTGCTAAAATAGCTCATTTGCTGAACAACAGAGCAACAGTCCCAAATGAGCAGAGCATTGCCCCATAGGGGGCTTGCCGGGTGGATCCCGGTCAGAGTGCGTGCAAGAGTCTATCTCTGCCCGACCAGGTGGTGGCACAGTGGATAGAGTGTTGGACTGAGATGCGGAAGACCCAGGTTCGAGACCCCGAGCTCACCAGCTTGAGCGCGGGCCCGTCTGGCTTGAGCAAAAGCTCGTCAGCTTGGACCCAAGATCGCTGACTCCAGCAAGAGGTTGCTCGGTCTACTGAAGGCCCGTGGTCAAGGCACATGTGAGAGCGCAATCAATGAACAACTAAGGTGTTGCGATGGCAACGAAAAACTAATGATTGATGCTTCCCACCTCTCTTCGTTCCTGTCTGCCTGTCCCTACCTATTCCTCTCTCTGACTCTCTCTCTGTCCCTGTAAAAAAAAAAAGAGTCTATCTCTCTGCCTCCCTGTCTCCCTGCCTCTCACTTAATAAAAAAGAAAAGATAAAAAGAGATATGGAAGAAATCAGGATTGTTATTTTAAGTCATATTTTATCTCTGTTTGTGGTTCTTGACAGATTAATGCAAGCAAGGCTGGGAAGAGCCAGCCATAGTCTTCTAGCCTGATGTGTTGGACTTAGTTTCCTCATTCATAGTCTCTCTCTCCATGATGAGTTCTTGGAGGATGGGTAGAGATTAGTTGTGAGGTAAGGCTTTCCAGATTCATCATTGTACAGGATTTATGCAGTCATAATCCTGATGTTTAAGGAACACAGACTTCTATATATGTATATCTGTGGAAATATTTCAAATTATTCATCTTTTTCCATAGGTATTGTGATACATGTGAGTGTGGAGGTTGAGTTCAGCCTGGTTCCAAGGAGAAATTTCTTTGTGGCAGATCACAGTGTGTTCAGAGCCATTTCCTAGAAGAGGAACAGCCCTGTTAATGAGCTTCTGGACACCAGAGTCCCTTCTTCAGTTACCCTCCTTTCTGTAGACCACTGTCCCAGAGTGCTGGGGTTGTCTAGCTATATCTTCTGACCTTTGTTCAGAATGATTCTGTTGCTATAAACATATTCCTCTCTGGACTGACCCCTTTCTAGAGTTTCTCATTTTAGCACTCCTCTTTCTAGTTCCCTTTGAATCTTATATCCATAAATTTCTCCTTGATTTATTTAGATACCTTTTTATTTTTAGGCTCTGTGTTCTTGGCTTTAAGCTTTTTGATAAAATCTCACTATTATTTGTCCATTGAACTTGACCATTGTCTCCCCAAGTCTGTAACTCCTCAGACAGTATGGTTAGGGAGTGCCAATGGCCCCCCAATCATCTGGCTTATGTCACCCCAGGAGGGAGGTTATCCAATATTTGGTAAGACCTCAGCGTGCTAAAATTTTTCTAGAGCTCTGTAGAAATGGTTGAAATGCAATTTTTTTCCATCTTAGATATTCACTTATTCCAGAAGGAGACCTCTCTTACCCTCAGGGTCAAGGCCTCCTACAGTTCTGGGAAGTTGGTATTACATCTTGGTCATTTTTTCACCTAATGCACTTAACCTCTCCCTTCTTCAGCCTTCGCCCCTCACCTCTCTTCAATCCAGTCTCTACACCCACAACTCTAACCACTGGAACAGACTGCTTCGAGCGAGGTCAACAATCTCGGTGCTGTCAAGTAGGTTATAAGCTTTATCTTCTCTTACTCGAGCTGTCAACAGCATTCAGACTAGTTGGTCATACTCTCCAACTTGAAATGTCTACTCTTGGCTTCTGTGAGATCACGTTCTTTGGTCATCTCTTGCCAATTTCTTTTCCTTTTTTGGGTATTGGGAGCATGCACCTTCCTCTCTACTCAGCCTATCAAAGTTAGGATTCTTCAGCCCTCAGACTTTGCCTCTCATTATTTTTGCTCTCTGCTCTTCATTCTGAGTTCTCATATATATTTACAGCTGCGCGTATAACCTCTCTGATTATATGGTTATGCAGACCTCCAACTTGTCCACATCAGAGCACTTGATTGCCTACCTCTACTATTAGCAATGTTTCTCTCTCAGGCTTCGTCATCTCACTAATGGCCTCAGCCACCAAATAAGTCCTATTGTTTCCATCTCCAGAACATACCCAACTTTACCATGACGACATTAGATGACTTAATTTTTGGACATGTTGAACTGTGGGTGAAATGGATATTCTTGGAGGCAGTTGGGTGTAGACAAGTAGAACCAAGCCTTTAGGGATGAATATGTAGACATGGGAACCATCCAGTTTTGATTCTACCTGAAACTTTGAAAGTGGATGAAATCACCTGGGAAAATGTATAGATGATAAAATAAGAATGTTGATCCTGCTTCTCAGCCTCTGGTTGCCTTCTTGTATCTCTCTTCTATGTCTTATTCTGGACTCAAGTATGCATTCTCCTCTCCTCACAGTGGTACTCCATCTTTATTTCCCCTGGATATTCTACCCCCTACCCCAGATGCGTGTACCATGAAGTGCAGTGTTCCATTTGCCACTTCAGCCTTGTTATTAATGAAGATAAGCACATACATTTGTTCTTTTTAAAGACTTATTTATTCATTTTAGAGAGAGGAAAAAGAGAGAGAGAAAAAGAGAGAGAGAGAGAAAGAAAGGGGAAGGAGCAGGAAGCTTCAACTCCCGTTTGTGCCTTGACCAGGCAAACCCAGGGTTTTGAACCGGTGACCTCAGCGTTCCAGGTCAATGCTTTATCCACTGCGCCACCACAGATCAGGCACATTTGTTTCCTTATAAAGGTTTTGTTACTAAACATTTTGGCACTTAATAACTTCAAGTATCTTGACCTAGCAAGAGAATGACAGCACTTGACACATATAGCCATATTTTCCCAGCCTGGGGATGGCTTATCTGACATTTGTTAAAGCACACAAAGCCAAGAACTCCAAGACAGCAAACAAAAACTTCCAGCTATCAAAGTAGAATGATAACTTCCAGTCACTACCAGGCTGTTTTTGTTTGTTTTACTTATACATGTAGTGAGCTTGGTACTCTGACTATGGCTGTGGATTTTTGAATTGTGCAAATGTTCTACATGCAAGGTTCTATACTGGTATTTTAGCAGAATAAAAGTATTATATGTTCTTATAGCCACATAATTTGATCATCTGTTATGAAACTAATGATTACTGAAGGAGCAAAAGAGACTCTTCCTTTAATAGGACCTTATGATCTTCATCTAATAATTTTGACTCATTGATGGTTGGACAAGTTCTAGACCAAAAACTATTAGAAACTTGAATTAATAAACTGGATCCCAGATTTAAATAACTCTAAACTAAATGTGGGATTTAAATAATGTCCAAATAAATTAAAATCATGTTTTAAATGAAATAACACAAAATAGAAAAATATTCTTATTTTTTAAGGAGTCTGAAATAATTCTGAATGCATTCAGTTGATGTGATAAATTCCCATTGCGATCTCCTTTAATCACAGGCACCACACACTTACTGATTGTGGTCCGCATTAGTGCTCAGACTTCAGTGTGAGATGCTTCACGCTTGAAAGCCATCTGTATTCTTAGGGAATGTTGTCTAACTTTGAGGTCAAGAACTACAGTGTGTCCGTCAAGTCATGGTGCACTTTTGACCGGTCACACGGTCAAAAGTGCACCATGACTTGACGGACACACTGTATTTACTGAGTGCTCCATATGGGTTAGACTATGGGAAAGCAAATAATAAATGAGAAGTAGGAACCACCATGACAAGCATACAGCTTGGTGAATTTATAGTCTAGGAAGACATTACTTGTATAAAAGATGCACTGGTAGACGTCAGGTACCAACGGCGTAGCATCCACAGGAAGAGCGACAGGATTTTCCAGGAGGGAGGCTCTGGAGGGCTGCAGTAAGAGTAACTGGACAGTAATTTACTGCGGTCCATCCAATGGTAGCAGCCAGGAACCTGGTAGCCTATTTATTTGACTTCCCAACCCAGTTCAAATGGCTTCACCTTGTGGGGCTTTCCTGTCAACCTATTCCTGTCCTGAATTCTGCCCCAGACAGAGCCGACGAACCTCCTGCCACATGGACACTTCTGTTCTTTGTTCTTAGCTATACTGGAGTATACTCAATGCATTGCAAAGGTTTGCATGTCTGTCTCCCATACAAAATTCTGATTTTTTGAGACTGAGGACTTCTTCTTGTTCATATTCGAATACTTCCTGCTTTAATATGGTACCTAGAATGCTGTTAGCGCCCCACCACCACCACCAAAAAAAAAAAAAAAAAGTGAATTGGACCCTGAAGGAAGGCTAAAACTTTGCATTTTTAAATCAGTAAAACAAAAGCCCTTTACAAGGCACAGGGTAATCAGAAATAAAGAAAATTAAGTAGCCAGTAGAACAGCAAGTTTTTACACCTCAGGGTGTCTTAAGAGTTCCTGTTGTCTAGGACAACAGGTAACTCAACTTTTTAGCAATTATATTTTGAATGAAAATCAACACATGGCCTTGAGGAGCCTTACAGAGCTTAATAGAAAGAAAATTGTTTTAGCTGCCCAAGTTTTTTTTTTTTTTTTTTTTTTTGCTTATTTTTGGCAAACTTTCAAAACTTACCCAAATCTAAAAATCTGACCTCCTAAGTGATGGGTTCATGGAATTACTGTCTTAGAAAAGATTGCAGATAGTTTGGTTTTAATCCCCTTCTTTAACATTTGAGCAAACTGAGGCTCAGAGAGATTTAATGATTTTCCTAAGTTAAAAAGTTATTGTTAATAAATGAATTTTAAAAGGATTATCATGGTTTGAGACAGAAATCACTATAAAATCTTAACCACATCCATCAAAGGAATACATGGTTACTAATAGAATAAATTTAATGGTTAGTATAGTTTCTTTAAATTCCCAGCACACTTCATTAAAATTCATTTAATCATATTTATGCTTATTTATGAACATTTTTTCCCACCTACCTGACAAGTCATAGGTATTTTGAGGTTAAGGGAGCTGGTTCTATTCATTTTTGTGTTTGTAGCCCAAGAACTTAAACATAGAGTATGCTCAGTAATTTTTGCATTGCCAAGCTATAAATCCATTTTTGTAATCAAGAATGTTATATGAAAGAATAAATGAACATTTTAAGTATTCAGCTTAGGAATTGCTACCTGGAAATGTATTTATAGAATTCATTTCCTTTATTTAAGGAAGCCAGATGCTTGCACTAGGGGGGAAAAGTCCAAGTTTTTTTTTTCTTTAAGTCAGTGGTTCTTAACCTTTTTTGAGGTACCGAACCCACCAGTTTCATATGCACATTCACCGAACCCTTCTTTAGTGATAAATAAAATATGATTTATTTTTCCAAATTCAAGACATAGGTATATGTTTTTTTACTGGTGCACAAAATGAGCTGTGCATGAACATCACCTTGCTCAAAGAACAAAACCAACAAAGTGCATGAACTCACAACAAATTACGGTATTACTTTATTCTGGCCTCCGCAGCAGAGGCTTCTCTGAACCCCTGAGACCGACTCATCAAACCCCTAGGGTTCGATGGAACCCAGGTTAAGAACCACTGCTTTAAGTATATACAGTAGAAAATCTTAAGCCTTAATATAAATGCAAAATGTAGTTTAAGATTTTCAGTAAAAGATAGCATCTTTTGATGATAAATGCCAATGATACACAGTAGTCTTCCCTTATCCACAGTCAACTGTGGTCAAAAATATTAAATGGAAAAAGTCCAGAAATAAACAAGTCATAAGTGTTAAGTGCACCATTCTGAGTAGTGGGATGAAATCTTGCATGTCCTGCTTTTCCTAACCAGGATGGGATTATCCTTTTGTCCAATGTCTCCGCAAGCAGACTCTCCCCACCTACCAGTCACTTAATAGCTGTCTAGGTTATCAGATCAGCTGTCACAGTATCTCAGTGTTTGTTCAAGTCACATCCTTATTTTACTTAATAATGGCCCCAAAGTGCTAGATTAGTGATGCTATTTGATTTGCCCAGGTGGGGTGGGGGGGAGGGGGGTCTTAGAATATACACTCTGTGAATAAGGGTGGACTGCTGTACCTCGTAAGCCAAGTAATGATGTGACTATTCCTCTTAGGACTTTTATTTTTAAAAGTAAATGTTCAGTTCTTTCTTCATATGTTTAAAGATGTTGCGTTCATTCCTGAATCTATGTTTATGTATGTATATGAATATATGTATGTATGTTCATTTATTAAATATAAACTCCAATATGGCAAAAACTGTATAAGTAATATGTTTCAGAGTGTTTATCTCTGGTCCTGCTTCAGTTTGCTCACTCCAAAATGATGCGGCTTAGCAGATTCTGTTAGGCTGTTTACTTCTTTAAACTGATTTTCACAAGCACATAGCTTGGTGTTTTCAGTGTCTGGCACACAGTAGGCATTCCAGAGTTTGTTGAAATCTTTGTTGAATGCTGGATACAGAGGGCAGTAGTGGTGGTGGCAGAATAAAAAAATAAAGGAGGCTCTAGCTGGTTGGCTCAGTGGTAGAGCATTGGCCCATCTGTGGGTGTCCCAGTTCAAATCCCAGTCACGGCACACAGGAGAAGCGCCCATCTGCTTCTTTACCTGCCCCCCCACACACACACCACAGCCATGGCTCAATTGGTTAAAGCAAGTTGACCCAGGCACTGATGATGGCTCTATATATGGCCTCACCTCAGGTGCTAAAAATATCTTGGTTGCAGAGCAAGGGAGCAACGTCCCAGATGGGCAGAGCATCACCCTGTAGGGGGGCTTGCCTGGTAGATCCAGGTCAGGGCACATGTGGGAGTATGTCTCTCTGCCTCCTCTCCTCTCACTGAATAAAAAAGTAAAATAAAGGAAATACCATCTTCCTTTAAAGGAACTCAGTCTGGTTGAGGAGATAAACATGCAAAGTGGGAAGGTTATGACCACAAGAGCCAAGCATGAGAGTTCTGGTTCCAAACAGAAGCTCTGAAGAATGGGATGGTAGACATGTCTTCAAGTTCTGAACATGTAGCGTGGCCACATGGAAGATGTTAAATGTAAGGACTGGAAAGTTTGTCATATGAGTACTTCTGGGAAACCTTAGAATTAAGATATTAGTTGCACGTGATATTAAATACTTTTCTCCTCACAAAATGTTATTAAAATATTTATTGTACCACCTTAATAGTTAATTCTTCTTAATACTATGTATTTTCTTCAGGATAGGAAGTCATTATCCTGCTGCCACTGGTCTTTATTAAACTGCCCTGAGTTTAAGCCTTTGTATTTTCCACTTCCTCTGGAACCCTAGTTAGCCAAAGCCTAAAGCTGGAACAGAAATTAGAGTGCAGTGGAGTTGGAATTATGGGTTAGAGTCTGATCTCTGACATATGGCTATGTGGTTTGAGGCCTTCATCTAATTTTATTCCTATGCAAAGTGGGAGTAATAATAGTTAATTTACCTACATAAAGCATTTGACATTCCAACTCAGAAGGGATCATGACTGTTTGTTTTTTTTTTAGTAAGAGAGAGAGACAGACAGACAGGGAGGGAAGGAGGGGGCGATGAGAAGCATCAGCTCAGTTGTGGCACCTTAGTAGTTTTTTTTTATTGCTTTCTCATATGTGCTTTGACCAAGGAGGCTCCAGCCAAGTCAGTGATCCCTTGCTCAAGCCATCAACCATGGGGTCATGTCTATAATCCCACACTCAAACCAACAACCCCATGCTCAAGTGTATGAGGGCGTGCTCAAGCTGGTGAGCCCGCACTAAGTCAGCAACTTTGGGGTTTTGAATCTGGGTTCTTAGTGTCCCAGGCTGATGCTCTATCCACACTGCCAGTGCCTGGTCAGGTGGGATCTTGGCATTTTCAATTTACAACTGAGGTAGAGAAGAAATGGCTAGCTAGAGGGATGCATATAGTAAATGATGAAATATCTGTAAAGATGTCATCTGAATTTTAAGTCCCTGTACAGGCATTATGCACCAACAATTCAGTACTATAAAATCACCACACATTTGGTTCCTGCTTAACTACTTTTAGAGTACCTGCACATTACAGGAACAAATGAACCATCCGAAATGTGAATTCCAGTATATCCCTGTTTTACTACAGTCATCTCTCTATATGACTCCTTCACAACCATCAGTTCTATCACCACCTTCTTTTTGATCTCATATGCACCCAAGAGGTTTAGGTTAAAATAGGGGGATTTTTTATCCTGGCCTGTTGGCTCAGTGGACAGAGTGTTGGCCTGGTGTGTGGACATCCTGCTTCGATCCCCAGTCAGGGCACATATGAGAAGCAACCATCTGCTTATTTTCCCCTTCCCATCTCTATCCTCCTTCTCTCTCTCTTCCTCTCGCACATCCAGTGGTTCAGTTGGTCTGAGCGTGGGCCCTGGGCACTGAAGATATCTTTGTTGGTCTGAGCATCGGCCCCAAGCGATGACAATAGCTTGGTTGATTCCAGCATCAGCTCCAGACAGGGGTTGTGTGGACAAGGCCCGTGCGGGGGTGAGGACGACGGAGACGACTCCAGGGACAAGGTTCAGTGATGCAAATCCACTTTATTATGACGGAAGTAAGCTAGCTTATATACATGGGTTCAGCCAATAGAGTGTCACAGCAGGGCAAATGGCCAAAAAAGGTCAGGAGGCTGCCTGGTTGGCACTGAGTCACTTTCGTATAGCGGGCGAGCTCCCTTCCTGGGTGTTCCCAGGACGGATTCGGGAGCTGAAGTATTCTCACAGCATTGTATCAGCCACAGCTACTAGGTAAATGCTCTGTGCTCTACCTACATCTCCCCCTTCTCTTTTAATTAAGGCCAGTTGAACTTGCTTGATGACTACTTGTTGCTGTTGTAGCTTCTGAATGCTACGCATTATGCAACAAAACCCTAGTAGAACTAAAACAACTGTAATACCTATTATTAGCTGTATTAAACAATGAGGCAAGCTTACTAGTTAGGAAATAGAACGGGGGCCTTAAACAGTGGATTCCTCCTAGGGGTGGGGATGTCGTTTTCCTCCCATTATGTTACAGAGACCTTCCAGGTGCCGTTAAACACAGTTCCACTTTTGATTGTAATAAATGAACGTAGGTCCATGCACGCCCCTTCCCACAAAGGTCCCAGGGTCTAAACACGGAACAGATGGCTTGCCGTGGGCTGCGTACTGCATATGGTTGCATTCCATCTCTCAGCTTTCGATGCTAAACTCTGAGGTTGATGGTCTGTGCATCCAGGCCAGAGGTAATGCAGCAGTCTCTCTAGGGAATTCCTTCTCTCGGGAGTGTTCTTAGATGTTCGTCTTACAGAGATGGGCAAAGAGGCAACTCAGGGGAGGCAAGGTTAGCGGGGCGGGCCCAGTTGTTGGTAGCTAGGGGGAGGAGGGCTTGTAGGCCAAGTACTGAGCCTTGGTTGGTAGTACCATTTTCAGCAAAGTACCCCATAGTAAGATTTCGAAGGAGGACCCACCACTCCGAGGGGACGGTGTTAGTGAACTTAAGTAGCATTGGGTCACTGAGGTTACCCCATATAGTGCCGTTCCACTGTTGGGATTACCGGCCACTATTGTCACAAGGGAGACTAAGGGAGCAGTTACTGGAATATACTGCTGGAAACTGTGCTATTAACTTCAACAGGCATAATTATGTCAGGCTGGGGAACAGCCACCCAGACATGAGGATCTCCTCACACCTGGGAGTTTGCTGTGATAATGGCACACGTGAGGAGGAACAGAGTGTCTGGACCTGGGGGTCCGTCAGGGGCTAATCTTTGAGCCTGTTCAGCTAGCGCCTTCATATCTCCCCAGGTTATGTTATGAGCATGTTGGTTATGAGGTCTCCTCCTGGAGTGCTGAGGACCTCCTCCAGGCGGCCGTTCATCAAGGCTGAGGCTGTTCCTCTCCTGAACCAGAGCATTTGCAGGTATTGGAGGCGTCATTGGTGGGGACATCTTGGGTCACCGGTAGTGGCCGTACGTTCCTTCCTTGAATCCAAATTGAATGCGGGCTATTTTCTGGAAAAACACAAGAATAACCTATTCCTTGCATTAGAAGGGGGTATGGTCCCTGCCACTGAGCTGTGGCTGGGTCCTTCCAGCATACTTACGGCAACGGGGTCGATTGGCTACAAAGGCCTCCCCAATGTTTATAAGCGGGAGTTACTCCTTCAGAATCAAAAGTTAAATAATTGAGAGTGAATACAGCACTAAGGAGCACTTCTCCAGGTGAGGTCTGGGGCATATACCCCCTTTCTTTTTGAATTTGAAGCTTGATGTCTCTGTGTCACAGTTCTACAACGGCTTGTCCTTTGCGATTATAAGGAATGCCAAGGTGGTGTGTGATTTGCCATTGGGAACAAAAGGCTTTAAATTGACTGCTGGTATAACAGGACCCATTGTCAGGTTATTTTTAAATTAATTTTAATGGGGTAACATTAATAAATCAGGGTATATATGTTCAAAGAAAACATCTCCAGGTTATCTTGTCATTCAATTATGTTGCATATCCATCACCCAAAGTCAAATTGTCCTCTGTCACCTTCTATCTGGTTTTCTTTGTGCCCCTCCCCTCCTCCCTCTCCCTCTCCCTCCTCCCACCCCCCACCCCATAACCACCATACTCTTGTCCATGTCTCATAGTCTCATTTTTATGTCCCACCTATGTATGAAATCATGCAGTTCTCAGGTTTTTTCTGTTTTACTTATTTCACTCAGTATAATGTTATCAAGGTCCATCCATTTTGTTGTAAATGATCCGATGTCATCATTTCTTATGGCTGAGTAGTATTCCATAGTATATATGTACCAAAGCTTTTGAATCCACTCATCCTCTGATGGACACTTGGGCTGTTTCCAGATCTTCGCTATTGTGAACAATGCTGCCACGAACATGGAGGCGCATTTCTTCTTCTCGAACAGTGTTAGGGTGTTCTTAGGTTATATTGCTAAAAGAGGGATAGCTGGGTCAAAAGGCAGTTCGATTTTTAATTTTTTGAGGAATCTCCATATTGTCTTCCACAGTGGCTCCACCAGTCTGCATTCCCACCAGCAGTGCAGGAGGGTTCCCTTTTCTCCACATCCTCGCCAGCACTTCTTCTGTGTTGTTTTGCTGATGAGTACCATTCTGACTGGTGTGAGGTGATATCCCATTGTGGTTTTAATTTGCAATTCTCTAATGACTAGTGATGTTGAGCATTTTTTCATATGCCTATTGGCCACCTGTATGTCCTCTTTGGAGAAATTTTTATTCATTTCTTTTGCCCATCTTTTTATTTTATTGTTTGTCTTCCTGGTGTTGAGTTCTATAAGTTTTTATAAATTTTGGTTATTAACCCCTTATCAGATGTATTGTCGAATATGTTCTACCATAGTGTGGTTTCTTTTTATTCTGTTCTTATTGTCTTTAGCTGTGCAAAAACATTTTAGTTTGATATAGTCCCATTTATTTATCCTGCCTTTTATTTCATTTGCCCGTGGAGATAAATCAGCAAATATATTGCTGCGCCAGATGTCGGAGAGCTTACTGCCTATGTTTTCTTCTAAGATGCTTATGGTTTCACAGCTTACATTTAAGTCTTTCATCCATTTTGAGTTTGTTTTTGGGAATGGTGTAAGTTGATGGCCTGGTTTCATTATTTTGCAGGTAGATGTCCAATTTTCCCAACACCATTTGTTAAAGAGGCTGTCTTTATTGTATGCTCTTTCCTCCTTTGTCAAATATCAGTTGTTCATAAAGGTGTGGGTTTATTTCTGGGTTCTCTGTTCTGTTCCATTGATCTATGTGCCTGTTCTTATGCCAGTACCAGGCTGTCTGGAGTACAATGCCCTTGTAGTATACCTTGATATCTGGAAGAGTGATACCTCCTGCTTTATTTTTTCTTTTTAAGATTGCTGAGGCTATCTGTGTTCTTTATTGGTTTCATATAAATTTTTGGAATATGTGTTCTATATCTTTGAAGTATGTCATTGAAATTTTAATTGGTATTGCATTGAATTTATAAGTTGCTTTGGGTAATACAGACATTTTAATAATGTTTATTCTTCCTAACCATGAGCACGGTATATGCTTCCACTTGTTTGCATCTTCCTTGATTTCTTTTATGAATGTTTTATAATTTTCCGAGTACAAGTCCTTCACCTCCTTGGTTAAATTTACTCCTAGGTACTTTATATATTTCTTGGTCGCAATAGTGAAAGGGATTGTTTCCTTAATTTCTTTTGCTGAAAGTTCATTGTTGGTATATAAAAATACCTCTGATTTCTGAGTATTAATTTTATATCCTACCACCTTGCTGAATTCATTTATCAAATCCAGTAGTTTCTTAACGGAGACTTGAGGGTTTTCTATACAATATCATATCATCTGCAAATAATGACAGTTTTACTTCTTCTTTTCCAATTTGGATGCCTTTTATTTATTCTTCTTGTCTGATTGCTGTGGCTAAGACTTCCAGAACTATGTTGAATAAGGAGGGTGAAAGGGGGCACGCCTGCCTGGTTCCTGATATTAAGGGGATTGCTTTTAATTTTTGCTCATTTAGTATGATGATTTATTTGGCTGTGGGTTTGTCATAGATGGCCTTTATCATGTTAAGGTATGTTTCCTGTATTCCCACTTTACTGAGAGTTTTGATCATGAATGGGTGCTGGATTTTATCAAATGCTTTTTCTGCATCTATTGAAATTATCATGTGGTTTTTGTCCTTCCTTTTGTTTATGTGATGAATCACATTGATTGATTTGCAAATGTTGAACCAGACTTGTCTCTCCAGAATAAATCCCACTTTATCATGGTGTATGATTTTTTTCATATATTGCTGGATCCGGTTGGCTAATATTTTGTTGACAATTTTAGCATCTAAATTCATCAGGGATATTGGCCTATAATTTTTTTCTTTGTGTTGTCTTTGCCCGGTTTTGGGATCAGAATTATGCTCGCCTCATAAAAGGAGTTTGGAAGTCTTCCTTCCTCTTGAATTTTTTGAAATAGCTTGAGGAGGATAGGAGTTAGTTCTTCTTTGAATTTTTGGTAGAATTCACTTGTGAAGCAATCAGGCCCAAGACTTTTCTTTGTTGGGAGTTTTTTGATAACTTTCTATCTTATTTGTAGAAATTGGTCTGTTTAGGTGTTCTGATTCTTCCAGATTGATTTTTGGAGGATTATATGATTCTAGAAAATTTGTCCATTTCACCTAGGTTGTCTAATTTTTTGGCATATAGTTCTTCATAGTATTTTCTTACAATGCTTTGTATTTCTGTTGTGTCAGTTGTTATTTCTCCACTGTCCTTTCTAATTTTATTTATTTGAGTTTTCTCTCTTTTTTTCTTGGTGAGTCTAGTTAAAGGTTCATCAATCTTGTTTACCTTTTCAAAGAACCAACTTCTGGTTTTATTGATCCTCTGTATTGTTTCCTTAGCCTCTATATCATTTATTTCCACTCTGATCTTTATTTCTTTCTTTCTACTAGTCCTGGGCTTTATTTTCTGTTGTTTCTCTAGATCTTTTAGTTGAGGGTCAGGTTGCTTATTTGAGCTTTTTCTAGCTTCTCATGGTATACCTGTAGTGCTATGAACTACCCTCTCAGTACTGCTTTTGCTGTGTCCCATAAATTTTGAGTTGATGTATGCTCATTATCACTCGTTTCTAGAAACTTTTTTATTTCTTCTTTGATCTCATTGTTTATCCATTTGTTATTTAATAACATGCTATTTAGTTTCCAATTGTTTAAGTTTTTTTCAGTTTTTCTTTTGTGGTTAATTTCTGGTTTCATGGCATTGTGATTATAGAAAATGCTTGGTATGATTCCAGTCTTCTTAAATTTGTTGAGACCACTTTTGTGTCCTAACATGTGGTCTGTCCTAGAGAATGTACTATGAGAGCTTGAAAAGAATGTATATTCTACTGCTCTAGAGTGAAAAGTTCTGAAGATTTCTATTAAATCGAGTTGATCTAGTGTATCCTTTAAGTCTGCTGTTTCTTTGTTAATTTTCTTTCTTGAGGATTTATCCAGTGATGTTAGTGGGGTATTGAAATTCCCTAGTATTATAGTATTGCTGTTAATCTCGCCCTTTGTATCCATCATAGTCTGCTTTATAATATGTTGGGTCTCCTATGTTCGGTGCGTAGATATTTATAATGGTTATATCTTGCTGTTGAATTGTTCCCTTTATCCTTATGTAGTGTCCTTCTTTATCTCTTACTACAGCCTTTGTTTTAAAGTCGATTTTGTCAGATATAAGTATTGCTACCCTGGATTTTTTTCATTTCCATTTGCATGAAATATTTTTTTCCATCCTTTTACCTTCAGTCTATGTGCATCTTTTGTTTTAAGGTATGTCTCTTGTAGACAGCATATGTGTGGGTCCTGTTTCTTTATCTTTTGATTGGATCATTTAATCCATTTATATTTAAGGTTATTATTGATATGTAGTTGTTTATTGCCATTTTAGTCTTTAAAGCTGTATTCTTCTTTTGCTATATTCTTTTCTCCCTTTGAACTGTTCACAACAGGCCCCTTAGTATCTCTTGCAGAATTGGTTTGGTTTTAATGAATTCCTTGAGGCTTTCTTTGTCTGGGAAGCTCTTTATTTCTCCTTCAATTTTAAACGTTAGCCTTGCTGGATAGAGTAGTCTTGGTTGTAGGTTCTTGTTCTGCATTATTTTGATTATATCTTGCCATTCCCTTCTGGCCTCAAGTTTTTCTGTTGAGAAGTCAGATGTCATCCTTATAGGGGCTCCTTTGTAGGTGATAGCCTGTTTTTTTCTAGCAGCTTTTAAAATTTTCTCTTTATCACTTAGCTTTGGTATTTTTAACTGTGATGTGTCTTGGTGTAGATTTCTTTGAGTTTCTCTTTAATGGAGTTCTCTGTGCTTCTTGCACGTGTGAAAGGTTTTCAGCCTTAATTTAGGGAAGTTTTCAGCTGTGATTTGATTGAACAAAGTTTCTATCCCTTGTTCTTTTTCTTCTTCTTCAGGAACCCCTATGATACGGATGTTATTTCTCTTCATGTTGTCACAGAGCTCCCTTAGAGTTTCCTCAGATTTATTGAGTCTCTTTTCTTTTTTCTGCTCTGCTTCAGTGCCTTTGTTTATTTTGTCCTCTAACTCGCTGATTCAATCCTCAGCTTCATCCAACCTGCTTTTAATTCCTTACATTGTGGTCTTCATTTCTGATACTTATTTGTCATTTCTGTCTGATTCTTTTTTATTATTTCAATTTCCTTTTTTATAGTTGCTATCTCTTTATTTAGGTGTTCATAATGACTATCCATTGTTGTTCTAAGCTCTTTGAACATCCTAACTATCATTATTTTAAACTCTGCATCAGGTAGTTTGGTTATATCTGATTCATTCAGGTCCTTTTCTGGGTATTTCTCTTGATTCATTTGGGTTACATTTCTCTGTGTGCTCATTTTATTTGTGTGTAAGAAGGGTTTGGCTACTGGAGTCCAATGGGTGTTGACTCTATGTTCCCTAGGTGTGGTTTTTCTGCAGGCCTACAACCCCCTCTGCCGCTGCATAGGGCCATTGGGTGTGGGTGTTGCTGGCGCAGGCTGCTGTTGCTGCTGCGGTCTCCGCCTCGCCTTTGCGGGAGGGGCTGTCTTCTCATGTCAAGCTCTATAAGCCTCAGCTGATCTCGGTCTTCGCCCCTCTCCCACGGGTGGGACTGTGCACCACATTCGGGCCACAAGCCTGGGCACCAAGGTCAAGGGTGAGCACTTTTGTTCAGCTGCGGATCCCTGTCAGCCTGTTCCTGTGGCCGGGAGGGGCTTCTGGTGCACACTCAGGTGTGAGCCAGGCTTCTGACCTGCCCCCGCCAACCTCGGCTCCTCGGCTAGGAGGGGCTGCTGCTACGTGCTCAGCCATGCATTGGGCTTCTACCCTGTCACCACCAACTTCGGCTCCTCAGCCGGCTGCTGGTGCATGCTCAACTGCGAGCCTGGGCTTCCACCCCACCTCCGTGGATAAAGCCCATTCGTACAGGGCTGCAAGTCTTGGAGGCTGGGTGAAGCTGCACCCCCGCTTGCCCCTGCCCAGCGGCGGATCTCTGCCCATTCTGGGCTCCCGCTTTTCCCCCACAGGTGGGGTCGCAGGCGGGCCCTGTATGCAGCTGCTGGACCACTTTTGCACGTCCCCTTTGCCCCACTGGGCTTGACCGAGCTCACGCCAGCCAGCTCAGCCTCTGCCCCCGCCGACAGAACTGCACTTCTAAGTCCCGCCACCTGCCCTTCTGTAAGCCCTCAGCAGTGTGGGTGGGGGTACTGCAGCTAAGACCCTAACACTCCATACTGTATTCTTGAAAGCTCCTTCCTTCTAAGCAACTGTGCTCTAATTGCCGCAGGAGAGCCTGTTTGGCTGGTGTCCTGCTTCCCTTTGCTGATTCCAGGGAAAATATTGTTTCAGATTTGTGGAGTGACTCACCCCAGGGTTAAGGGTGGCTGTCCCTCAAAGCTTTTCTCCCTGTGCCTTCCAGACCTCACTCTCTTTCCGCTGCTCCAGTTCTCTCCTCTCTCCCTGTTTTCCGGAGTCCCAGGTGAGTGGTTGTGAGAGAGGTTTTCTGCGCCATCCCTTTAAGAAGATCCTGGGTCTGAGACAACTGTCTCTTTCTCACAAACAGTATCCTAACCTGTTTCACAGCTAAATACTGTCCATATGCCTCTTCTAGGCTCTGGGGATGGAGTCTGGGGCTTTGTTCCTGGGTCCCAGGTCCCTAGCCTTCTGCTGGCCTCTCTTCCCGCCACACAAGTCTCTCCGGGCTGCCTTTCACTCCGGGGAGCTGGGCAGCCCTCTTTGAGTTTTTGCTTTTCCTACCAGTCTCAATGTTGCTTCTTCAGTGTTCCCCGGTTGAAGAGTCCTCTCAGTCCAGTTCAACATTGGTTTATCCAGATGATGGTTCTTAAAATCAAGTTATAATCTACTTTGGTTCTGGGAGTTGGAAGTTGGTACGTCCGCTTACTCCATCACCATCTCTCCCCACCCCCCCATTGTCAGTTTTAATTTCCCAAGGTACACTAAGGCAACCTATGGCCTGTCAAAGGGCACAAATTGCATGTTTAGTTCTCTCTCCAGCCAGGGCCATGGCCGAAATGGCTCTGCAGAAGGTGTCTACCGCTACGTGTACGTAGCGAAGTTTGCCAAGTTGGGGAACATGAATGACATCTACTTGCCATACAGCATTGTGCTGTAGACCCCTAGGGTTGACACCTTGTGGTTGTAGGGGGCCTAAGGGTAGTAAAGGCCCACATTGTTTACATGCACATACAAGGTGTTTGCAGGTTGTGAGTGAGGTCAGGAAAGAGAGATTTAAGAGAATGGGCAGACATACGAAATCAGGTATGCAGCTGCCTAGCTTGCTCCATAGGAGATACTGTTAAAACTAGGTGATCCGCCTGTGCATTGACTGCTGTAAGAGGACCAGGTAAGCCTGAGTGACAGTGAAGATGTTGAATATACCAAGGGTGTTGACGCTCCTCTAATAGTTCTTTAAGCTGGTTGAGGGCCTTATCAAGTCTGCTTGGGTCGAAAGATGGAATGGGCAAGACCTTTAACTGTTTGTACAGCATAAGCGCTACCCGAGAAGATATTGAGAGGAACCTGTTGCCAGAGACATAGGGCATAATAGATGGCTAGTAGCTCGCCTACTGGTACTGACCCCGCATAACTGTATTTATGAAACTTTGTGCTTTCTGTTGGTTATTTGAATACTATCACAATGAGAGTGGCTGGCGTCAGTGAACACAAGCGTGCTATGTGGGATAGGGGTAGAGGCTGGATAGGAATGAGGGGTTGTTTGTAATGGGACTCTCTGCAGAGTTTGCAGGAGTTTATCATTGGGTAGGTGATTGTCTATTTGACCAGGAAAGTTAGCTACAAGTGATTGTACTTCTAGGTCATCGGGAACTGTATATGATCAAGAGGGATTGGTAGGACAAGTAATCTGGTTCTTGTCCATACAGGGTGACACAGTGCGTCGTAGCTTCCGGCCAAAAATGCAGTCTGCGGTCTTGCTGGGGGTGATTTTAGATAGCTGACTGTATGCTAGGTGTACCCAATAAAGAGGTTTGTTTTGAAACAGGACTCTGGTAGGAATGCCTTTTGTGGCCAGGACAGTGGCTGAGATTGGCTGAGTAGGGTTGAGCCTGGCCGTCGACACAGAGCGAATAGCAGTGTTAACGTCCGTTATAACCCGCTTTGCTGCTAGTGAGACAGCGGATGCTAGTGGGCTCTGTGTCGCTCTCAAGGAGGGAGAACAGGGTTCTAATTCAGCAGTAGATATAGATAGATATCCACGTATCCAGTTTATTTGACCACATAGCACTTGTAATTCAGGTAAAGAGCATTGCTGAGGGACTGCGAGTATAGGGGAAATAGGTGTTATTTCCTCCTCTGTGCGGTATCCTAAGAAAGTAAAAGGCGGCAGGGTTTGTACTTTCTCTGGTGCTACAGAAAGTCCAATGTCATTCAGATTAGCTAAGAGCTGCTGGTAACACTCCTCTAATACCGTAGGATCGACATGAATTATTAATACGTCATCCGTATAATGATATATGAGGCATTGCTCCCACAAGGGTTGCGTTGTGGTGCCTACATACCACTGGAAGATGGCGGGGCTATTTTTCATACCTTGTGGAAGGACTGTCCACTGATACCTTTGAGCCGAAAGGGCATGATCAGTGAAGGGCACAGTAAAAGCAAAATAAGGCTTGTCTTCTGGATGGAGGGGAATTGAGAAAAAACAATCTTTTATGTCGAGAATTTTTAAATGGGCCACCTGCGGTACCACAGAGGGATATGGCAAGCCTGGTTGTAAAGTGCCCATCTTTGCCATGTGCTTGTTAATAGCCCTTAAATCATGAAGGAGTCTCCATTTTCCAGATGCCTTTTTCCGAATCACAGAAACAGGCGAATTATGAGGACTGGTAGAGGGCTCAATATATTTGGATTCCAATTGTTGCTGAACTAGTTTAATTTTTTTAATTTAGAGGCTGTTAATGGCCACTGCTCAACCCAAATTGGTTGGTCGTTATCTCATGTAAGTTTGATGGATTTCGTAGTCTTTAATTGAGCAGTGGCCTTTAGAATTGGGAGGGGGGGCTCACTGGTAATAGACATGGAGTAAAGACAGCATATCCCATCCCCAAAGTGTATGTGGCAATTCAGTCAGGATCTGTCCAATGGAGTGGCCATATGGCTTGTTGGGCTGGTCATACTTCACTAACTCCCTGTACAAGAGGCCCAGGCCATGTGGCCCAGCCTTCCTTCTTATCCTCTTCCCTAATTACAGAAACATCAGCACCTGAGTCTATGAGCCCAAGAATGGGATGGCCTTCTACTCGCAGGGTCAGAAAGGCCTTATTTTGAGTTAAGGGTAAGGTCCAATAGACTCCTGTGTGCAGTTGCTCTCTAATGGGCAGGGCTGAGAGCTGCCCCGCTTCCCGTTTAAAGGCTCTAGACTAGGCTTTCCATCCGCGGTGGTGGTTGAGCGACAATCTCGCTTCCAATGAAATCCCTTTCTACAACAGGGGCACAGAGAAGGTGGTTTTTTATCATTCTTTCCTTTCCTGTTAGGGCACTGGCGTGCAAAATGTCCTGTGCCCTTTTATTCAAAGCAGGCCCCTTGTATCTGTTGACCCCCCCTAACGAGAAATGCTTAGCTGGGCTGCAAGAGTGGTAGCGATGGCCCTGCTGAGTTGCTGCCTGCATCTCGGCAGGCAAGGACCCAATCATCTAGGGGCGCAGCTCTAATTGGCCCTATTGCCTGTCTACACTCTCCATTGGCGCCTTCCCACACCAATTCTTTAGTTAGAGCATCGGCCGCATCAGCGTGCGTAACTTTACGCTTTACAGCTTCTTGGACCCTTCCTAGAAAATCTGAAAAAGGTTCATTGGGACCCTGAAGCAATTTGGAAAGTTTTAAGGACCTTCCATGAGCATTAGTTTGGGTAAATGCTCTAGTAGCACATAGGCATACTTGATCAAAATACTGAGGGGGTCCGGTAGCCTGTACGGCGAGGGAGGCAAATTGCCCCTCTCCTTTGAGGGCCTTCGGGGGGAAGTTAATGCCAGCCCTTTGATTACTTTCACCTATTATTTCACATTGCTTGTTGTATAAGGCTTTCCATTGAATTAAGTCTCCCATGGTGAGGACTGCTCTGGCTAACGTCTTCCAATCGTGGGGGCAATTTAAATCAATCTGACACATAGGGGTGTATAAGCTGGCCCCTGGGTCTGCAGCAGGAATATGTGTTGGAGAAAATGGGGTCTGAGAAAAAAAAAACTGAGAACAGTATGATTTCATACATAGGTGGGACATAAAAGTGAGACTATGAGACATGGACAAGAGTGTGGTGGTTACGGGGTGGGGGGAGGGAGGGAAGGGTGGGATAGGGAGAAGGGGAGGGGCACAGGGAAAACCAGATAGAAGGTGACAGAGGACAATTTGACTTTGGGTGATGGGTATGCAACACAATTGAATGATAAGATAATCTGGAGATGTTTTCATTGTACATATGTACCCTGATTTATTGGTGTCACCCCATTAAAGTTAATTTTAAAAAAAGAAAGAAAATGGGGTCTGTGAGGCTGGGGTGGGGCATTGAGCCCTGGCAGGGAAAGCGGAAGTATTGACTTACGCTTCTTGGGGTGGCAGAGCTGATGGCACAGTTTCTAATGTATCTAGTTTCGTTTCTGCACGCACTGCTGCAAGTCCATCAAACTCAGTGGCCCAACCCTTTTCTTCCTCTACAGGGGGAGGTGAATACGGAGGTTGGGACTCCTCTGAAAGAGGAGTAGCCTGTAGGACCTTAGGGACTGGCAGAGGGTCCTCAGTAGGAGCACCGGTCAAGCAGGCATGTATTGCCAATAAGGCAGGAATTAGGTTGAGAAGGAAGGTTTGTCCTTCATGTACTTTGGCCTAACGAACACGTCGGAGAGCTCAGGCCCAAGTATCCGGGTCCCAGAGGGGCGTATCCTCATAATCCAGGGATTGAGACCAGAGAGAATCTCCCAGTAAGTACAGATATCCTTTTCACAAACTTCAACTTACCTACTCTGCAATAGGGTGTGCAGGGCTCGAGCCTGTGGGGCTTGAGAATAAGGGAGAAGGTTTCCCATTGCAGAGGGTCACTCACCCGTCCCATAGATGCTGGTTAGGTCCCTGTTCAAGGTGCAAGTTGTGGACAAGGCCCGCCCGGAGATGAGGACAACGGAGACGCATGAGACCCGACTCTGGGGACAAGGTTCAGTGACGCAAATCAACTTTATTATAGAAGTAAACTAGCTTATATACATGGGTTCAGCCAATAGAGTGTCACAGCAGGGCAAATGGCAAAAAAAGGTCAGGAGGCTACCTGGTTGGCGCTGAGTCACTTCCGTATAGCGGGCGAGCTCCCTTCCTGGGTGTTCCCAGGAGGGATTCGGGAGCTGGAGTATATTCTCACAGCATTGCATCAGCCACAGTTACTAGGTAAATGCTCTGTACTCTACCTACAGGGTTGCTGGGTGGATCCTGGTTCATCTCTGTATCTGTCCTCTTCTCACTTAAATAAGTAAACAAATAAATAAGATCTGCTTTAAAATTGTGACTCACACAACTACATTTCTCTTAATAACCTTCTTAGTTTACTATTTTTGGTTCAATTTTTAGAAAACAAGTTGCCTTTTAGGAAAACTTCTGAAAAGTTTAGTTTTCAAACACTGTGTACTTCTAAATATTCTGTATAGCTTTGTTAACAATACAGTTTTTAGATTTGGGGTGAGACTTCTCATGTGCATTTTTGACAAGCCCCACCGCCAGGAGCTGAATCTGATGCAAAACCAAGTTTGAGCATCACTGGCATAGAATACAGTCTCTCTTCAAATGTGAATTCTCATTCATGAACCTGAGGAGAGAATGAAAGCATTGCTGTTCTGTGTATCAGTGGTTCTTAATCAAAGGCTTACATAAGAATCAACCATGGTGCTTTTAAAGGTCATAAGAAAAAAATTCCATGCTTTTGCTTTGGCTCCACCCGCTGGCAAGTCAGTGCAAAACTTGTAAGATGGGGTCCAGTGTCCTTATTTTTTAAATGTATCAGGTGATTCCATTTGGTAATAGAAATAAATGCATGCTTTGGGTAGCAGCATTTTGATTTAAGTTAATATGTTAATATATATAAAACCAATATTAGAGTTGTTATTCAAAGAACTTACTAAAGTAATATCTTAATAAAAATCTATAGACTTACCACCAGTATTTTTTAATAAGCTTCTACTCAAGCCCTGAAAATAATATGCTTTCCTCCAAATTAAATCACATTTAAATTCAGAATCACCAGGACTAGTTTACATTCAGTTCTAGAGAGCAAGCTCTAAAATAGCCTTAGTGATGCATGCAAAGCATTTTCCTAGGAACAGGCTTTGGACTTATTAGTATGTGAAGCCATCAGTCAGTACTCATATGGTGCAAGGGTGTGTTAGCAGTGATGCCAGAAATGTACGTCTTCTCCTATCAGTTACCAGGCACCCAGAGATTTCACTTGACTTGCTTTAAATAGCCAATGTAGGGAAAGAAGTTGACTTTTTAGTTGTTTTTGCTTCTTAAAAATACTTTCTTTTTTCCTGGCTCTGAAATAGCAATTAAAAACTACCATATAGCCTGACCAGGCAGTGGCGCAGTGGATAGAGCATCGGACTGGGATGCGGAGGACCCAGGTTTGAGACCCTGAAGTCGCCAGCTTGAGAGTGGGCCCATCTGGCTTGAGCAAAAGCTTGCCAGCTTGGACCCAAGGTCGCTGGCTCCAGCAAGGGGTTGCTCGGTCTGCTGAAGGCCTTCGGTCAAGGCACGTGTGAGAAAGCAATCAATGAACAACTAAGGTGTCGCCACGGCAACAAAAAACTAATGATTGATGCTTCTCACCTCTCTCCGTTCCTGTCTGTCTATCCCTCTCTCTGACTCTCTCTGTCCCTGTAAAAATAAATAAATAAATAAATAAAATAAAAACTACCATATAAAATGAAAAAAATAATTTCCTGAGGTTTCCCTTGTGTTTTCCATGTTTAAGGGCCAGGGCCAGGGCCAGGTTGTAATTGGATGAGGAGCACAGAGCCCCAGATGCTGCTCAGTGCCAGCTACTATCTGTGACCTTGAGTGAGACCTAAAATTGCTGGGCTTCATCTTTCAAATTTTAAAATGAGAGGTTTGGATCCACTTGCTAAAGGTTCTTTAAGAGCTCATCACAAGATGATGAACCATTATGTTTCAAGATATTTCTCTGAAATTTCTCACATAGAAACAGGGCCTTTTAAAAATATCTAATGAGACTCACTGGTAGGAAAGAGCTTTCAGGGTGGGTGGGGTAGGGAATCTTGGGGAATCTGAGCAGTGCCACAGGTCGCAGGCTTACACCATGGTAGAGCCAAAGAGCATCTGCAGACCTGTTACTTCATATACAGGGGAGCGAGGGACAGAGAGCAGGGTGACTTTCAGGGCCTGTGGACTCTGGTTCTGGAGTCGCTCCCTGGCCCCACGCCAGGTGCTTGGTCAGGCTGGTGAAGGAAGTTGCCCTGAGTCACTGGGTGCGTGGTCTGGTCCGGCTGTACGGAGGCGGAGCTGCCAGCTGGCGCTGGCTGCTTTCCTTCCTGGTGCACTGACTCAGGGACAGCTCACAGTTCCCGGGAAGAAGGCCTTTCTCCACGGGCTCGTAGCCGGGAAGCACAGGGAGACGTCCAACTTGTCTTTGAAAGACCGAACCCAACGTTGGCTTCATTTCCCTGGTAATAACAAAGTGTCGGGCGCGTGCTCAGCCTGGACACCAGCTATGAGTGCGGTGGTCATTATTGGTTTTCGGATCAAAAGGCACCTTACTGATACTTCACTTGCTTCCCCCCCCCCGCACCCCCCAAAAGCAAATCTTACTATTTCTCCATGAGTACTGGATAGGCAGGACTCAAGATTGGTTAGGAACGACCCCCTGATACTTCATATTTTGACGGTTACCATTTTTTGGGGGGGAGGGGAGCGTCCCTGTCCCAGGTAACGTGCTGAGGGCTCTGTCTGTTACTGCTCACGTGAGAATCACAAAACCCTCTTTAAGACATGGAGACTGGGCTTAGGAAGGCTCCCTCCCAGTCACTGGGTCCCACAGTCAGGGCATGGCCAGGGTGGTGTGCCAGGTTCCTCGGTCCCACTGTGGTGGCCCCTGCTCCCCACAGTGTCCCCAGAGCGTCCCCTGAGCACCAGTGCAGCTGTGACTTGTTCTATCACAGTGGGGAGTTCTAGGAGTTTTGCAATTTTCGTTTTCCTTTCAGAATGTTTCCAAATATGTTCTCTAAAACTTGTTAAAGATCTTTCAAATGTACACCGTGAAAAATACGTGGCACGTTGGTGTAGCCACTGGCACAGAGTGAGAAATGGGTAAGTAGTAAGTGTCCTCTGCTGTTAGAATGAGGAGAGGGGGAACAGGTCAACCGGAAGCCGTGTTGGTGCTGTCTGTGTCCTCATCCACAGATGGCCCTCAGAGGACGCTTCCCTCTTCACCAAGAGGGAAGAGCAGGAATGCAAATCTGGCTGCTGTTTTGCGTGAGGCTGATCGTGGGCTACAACTGCAAAGAGGATTCTGTTAGACATAAAAGGACCTTAAAGACAGACATGAGATGCCATCCCAGGCAGATTGACATGTACCTGGTGAGCCGAGACGTGAGAAAAGGAAGCACTGTGTGGAACAGGATAGAGGATTTCCAAGTGGTTCAACCATGGAAGGAATAAGTGGCAGTTAATATAAAACCCTGCAATATATCATTTAGAATTTACTTATATATAATAATGCTTATAATGCAACAAGGTAATGTTGATCATGTTTTTCATTCTGTAATGGGGGTTCCATTTATCTTAGTTCTTTTTATTGTCCATGGAAAGGTAGAGATTAAAAGTTCACTCCAGTAGTATCAATAGCTATTCTGAAGATCATAATGGGCCCATCTATTAAAAAGAGCCTTTTGGAGGGAGAGGGACCCTGTTAGAAAGGAGTTGGTAAAAGGATACAAACTTTCAATTATAAAATGAGTAAGCTCTGAGCCCCGGCCGGTTGGTTCAGTGATAGAGCGTCAGCCTGGCCTGTGGATGTGTCAAGTTCGATTTCCGGTCAGGGCACATAAGAGAAGCGTCCATATGCTTCTCCCCTCTCTCCTTTCTCTCTATCTCTCTCCTCCTCTCCCACAGCCAAGGCTCCACTGGAGCACAGTTGCCCTGGGCGCTGAGGATGGCTCGATGGCCTCTGCCTCAGGCGCTAGAATGGCTCCGGTTGCAGCGGACCAATGCCCCAGATGGGCAGAGCACCGCCCCATAGTGGGCATGTGGGGTGGATCCTGGTCTGGTGCATGAGGGAGTCAGTCTCTTTGCCTCCCTGCTTCTCACTTAAGAAAAAAGTAAGCTCTGAAAATCTAATATAAAACCTGGTGACTCTACTTGATAGTTAGAATTTGCTGAGAGAATAGAACTCAATATTTTTTAAGTTAAACATGGGAGGTGATAGATGTATTAATTAAATTGATGAGGGGATTTTTTCCATGATACACATGCCATGTCATTATGTTGTATACTTTATATATCTCACAATTTGCCTGACCAGGCGGTGGCACAGTGGATAGAGCGTCAGACTGGGATGCGGAAGACCCAGATTTGAGACCCCGAGGTCGCCAGCTTGAGCGCTGGCCCATCTGGCTTAAGCAAAAGCTCACCAGCTTGGACCCAAGGTCGCTGGCTCCAGCAAGGGGTTGCTTGGTCTGCTGAAGGCCCGCGGTAAAGGCACGTATGAGAAAGCAATCAATGAGCAACTAAGGTGTCGCAACGGCAACGGAAAACTAATGATTGATGCTTCTCACCTCTCTCCATTACTGTCAGTCTGTCCCTATCTATCCCTCTCTCTGACTCTCTCTGTGTCCCTGTAAAAAAAAAAAAAAATCTTACAATTTTCTTTCTTAATTATATCTCAATAAATCTGGGCATGGAGGAAGAGCTGTTTAGAACAAAACTGTTGTCAAGGCTTTTCCCTTCCTGGGTGCACCAGAAATTACTTACCAACCTAAACAATTATGGGAACCCTAACATACCTAAATTCAAATAAAGTAAGCAAGATGCATAAAAGAAAAGTAAATTCTAGATCATTTCATTGTTACTTTTCTTCCCAAATTCTTCAATGTACATTGAAGGGGAAAAAAATTCTGAAGATCTATGACTACTTGGGCACTTAAAAAATGTGGTTAATATTTAGCATTTCTTATTTAAAGTAGAAAGACTTGATTTTATAGGATATATATAGAAATAGATATTCTATATTCTATATATAATATAAAGAATAATATAGACAGTAATTTTCCTCCTAAACTGTTTTTCTAATTTTTTTTTTCTACCAAGAATAAACTCAACCAGAAAGTTTATAATCCCATATCTTGGCAGACCTATGGTAAAAAATTTCTGCAGCCATCCTGGAGTTCTTAGTAAAAAATCCAAGAAGATACCATAAAAAGTTCTAAAAACCTCAGGGACCTATGGTAGAGACTGACTTTCTTTGAGAAAGAGTTGACAACTTGTTAAATCTGTCCTCTGAAGCAGCACATGAAATACACCAGGAAGACAGCTCATTACTTTCAGAGTCAAGCAATATTTTTAATTTAAAAAGTTTATTTCCCAGGTTGACCACTGTCTATTAAATTTGGCTTTAAATGACTCTGTGATGTTTAAGAAAAACTAGTTTGTCCTCAAAGGAAAATGAGCTACCAATATTAAGGGCATTCAGAATATACTTTTGATTATGTTGATACTTTCAAAAAATGAATTTTAAATAATTTTCAAACAGTGGAAGCAAATATGAACTAAATGACATTATTTCTCAAGAATACTTTCTTGAAGAGGCCATCACTAATTTTTATACATGCCTGATTTTTAAAAAAGTATTCAAATTATTTGAGAATCAATTTTTTTGTCTTATTTTTTTAATTTTTTAAAAAGGTTTTGTTTATTGACTTTACAGAGGGGGCATGAGCAAGAAGTATCAACTCATAGTTGCTTCTTCACTTTAGTTTATTGCTTGCTTGTTGCTTCTCACATGTGCTTTGACTGAGCAACCTCAGCATTCCAGGCCCATGATCTTTCCACTGTGCGACCACAAGCCCGGCTTTTGTTTTTTAAATATTAGATTTGTTTTCTCTTCCCTGTTGACCTTGAAGTGTCCTGGTCTAGGGCCCTGTTCTTCATGCTGAATACCCAGAAGTACAGGAAGGTCACACTCAGGGGGCACACTTTGGACCAGTGATGCTTAAATGATATCCTCCTCCTGACAGACTGTCATGAGGCATGGTTTATATGGCTTCTCAGAAAATAGTCCAGAAGGATTAACAATCAATCTTACTTAGTGGCAGTCAAGTCAGTAATGGGTTCTCCTATTGTTTCTCTCTCTCTTTCTTTGCTTTATTCTCTTCCCTCACTTCTGTTTCCTGGAACTCCACTCCTATATAAATACTTGGCCTGGGTTTCTGCTTTCTGGGTCACTGAGAAGTTATCCAGTTGGTTAAATAAGACATATTTATTCAGTGGGTATAGATAAGTACAGCTATTGAAAATGTCTAGGAAAGACAATAGCTTTTTAATTTTTATTAGCGAGAGAAACACACAGACAGGAACAGACAGACAGGAAGTGAGAGAGATAAGCATCAACTCATGGTTGTAGCACCTTATTTGTTCATTGACTGCTTTCTCTTATGTGCCTTGACTGGGAGGCTCCAGCTGAGCCAGTGACCCCTTGCTCAATCTAGTGACCTTTGAGCTCAAGCCAGCAGCAGCCATGGGGTCATGTTTATGATCCCATGCTCCAGCTGGCAACCCCACACTCAAGCTGGTGAACCCACACTGAAGCAAGTATCCTCGGCGTTTCAAACCTAGGCCCTCTGCTTCCTAGGCTGATACTTTCACTGCACCACTGCCTGGTCAGGCAGGTAATAGCTTTTTAAATGAAGTAAAATGGTTACAAAATTATGATATTTTTATTTTTTAGAGTATATATATACATATATTAGTGGTTCTTAACCTTTTTTGAGGTACCGAACCCACCAGTTTCATATGCACATTCACCAAAACCTTCTTTAGTGATAAATAAAATATGATATTTTTTTCCAAATTCAAGACATAGGTATATGTTTTCTTACTGGTGCACAAAATGAGCCGTGCATGAACATCACCTTGCTCAAAGAACAAAACCAACAAAGTGCATGAACTCACAACAAATTACGGTATTACTTTATTCTGGCCTCCGCAACAGAGGCTTCTCCGAACCCCTGAGACCGACTCATCGAACCCCTAGGGTTCGATAGAACCCAGGTTAAGAACCACCGACATATATTATCTATGAAGTTAGCTAGACAATGGAGTAATAGATGACATATCCTTTTTTTGGTTTACTGAGTTTTGTAAATTTTCTACTTTTGTAATTATGTTTTTTAAGAGAAAAATAAAGTTCGGTATATTTTTTGTAAGAATTTCAACTGAGAAATACAGTAGCAACAAATGTAAAAGCTATCGTGAAGCAACACTGAATTTAAATGATTTGAAGAGTTATAACTATGAATCAATAAAACTTGGAAGCTATGAAATGAGTATACCTTGCTTATAGTATTTCAGTGGGCTATTAGACATATAATAGGAATTTTGGGAATATTTGAGAATGAGTAGAAATAAATGAAAATGAAACTGTTACGAAAGAGGCTGTGGTCTTTCATGATGACAGCACAGTGGCTATAAGAGGACACGTGCTTCTACACTCAAAAAAGACCTGGGTTTGAATCCCACCCATATCCTCACTGACTAGACATAGTCATAGGGCTTTGATGGGGACAAAATGAGATACTTCTAAGCACAATGGCTTACATATAGTAAATAATAAATTAAGGCAAGTATTAATTATTTACAGTCTAATAGTACTTGAAAACATATCTGTTTATCAAGCTAAGTCATATCTTTCTACTGCCACAGACAGGCCTAATTAAGTCAAGTTTATACTTCTTACATTTGCACCCAATAGCCAACTACTTTCTCTGAAACCTTGATACACAGAAGGCCATAGGGAAGTTGGAAGTGTCCCCTGACTTGACTGAAGATGTCTGGAGTAGATATTTCAGATGCCTTCAGTAAACACTTTTAGAGTATTTACAAGCTTTAAAATAACTAAACAAGGAGACCATGAGACCTAGGTGCTGTAATACCTTAATCTACTAAGAACACTGGAACTTAAGCCAGAGTCAGTTCCTATAAGTGCACTGGTATCCCAGAAAACAAAATTTAATTTCACAACCAATCACAAACAGCCACCAAGGCATTCCCAAATAAGGCAATCCCTTAGGCTGTAACCAATCAAATAATTTCCTTGCTTTTGTTATTGCATCTTCCCTATGATAGCCTTTCCTTACCTCCTGTTGGTAGAGCACTCCTAGCCACATTTGGTTTGTTGCTGCGCAATCTGAGTCAATGTTGTCCCAGATAAAATATTGAAAATTTTAATATACCTCACTTTGTCTTTTAGCACAAGTTACTATCAGAGTTTAATTGTTGATGTTCAAATAATTGCTTTACATGTAAAAATACAACCTAGTCAGCGTCCAGCACTTGTCATCATTAGGTTCCTCATACTTTCAGCTGATGTCTGTCTTCCTTGAGTGTCTACCCCCTTGGACCCTGTTCTTCCATCTCTAGCATAGTGGCAGTCAGTCACAAAGCTTTGCTCTGGAAGGTCGTCGTGCTACACTAAAGTAAGGGTAGTAACAAAGGTTTTTAAAGTTTCCAGAGAGAATAGAGAGATCTCATTTCAGAACTTGCCACCTCCAGCTCTCTGCACTAATTTATTCCCTTCTAAAACATTTGATTTTTATCTTGGAGAGATTCTCCTGTTTTGTTCTTTCTATTTAATAAAAATAAAACACTCAATTTGAAATAAACAGTGACAGAATAAATACCAACAAATGTGATTAACTTTTGATCACTAGAACTCTAGATTTAGCTCAAACTACAGCTGGTAGAGTAGAAAAGAAAGTGGAGGTTACGGAATTAAAATATAATGTGTCTCCCTATATTTTTTGTCAGCCTGTAAGGGTTTTCTGTGCATTTGTTTAGACAGCTTCTTTGGGGCCCTGCCCCAGCTGGTTTGCTCAAGTCAGAGCACGGTCTTGAAACACCAAGGTTGCAGGTTTGATCCCCAGTCAGGGCACCTGCAGAAAGCAACCAATGAATGCACAACTAAGTGGAACAACAAATGAATGTTTCTCTCTCTCTTTCTCTCTCTCTCAATATCTTCCTTTCCATTTCCCTTGTTGTCTCTGCCTCTCTAAAATTAAAAAAAAAAAACTGCTTTGGAAATTCTTTGTCGTGTATAATTTTCTAAATGGGTACAGAATAGACATTTTTATAACAGTTTAAATGAAGAGCAGTAGTGTAGAAGGCTTCCACTTAATTCTTTCATTCCTGTACTTGATAAGGAATAAAAGTACTGAGCAGAACCTTGATGTACACATGTAAAACCAGTCATGTGAGAGGTTCTGGATATTTCTAGACCACACTTCATGGATTAAGGCAAAGAATGGTGTGCCTGGTCCCTGTTGAAATGGCCTTCCTTTTTATTATTTTCTTTAACAAAATAGAAATATTATATTTTGGAGAAAACTAGCTGAGAAATGGGGCAGCTAAACGGGTGAAGTATAACAGATTAGCAAAGAGAAACAAAGGAAATACAAACATAAGATTGTTATTTAGGAGTTGGAAACAGCAACTAACACACACACACACACACACACACACACACACAGCCAAAGCCAACCAGTACCAGAAAAGAGTGAACAGGTGTCCAAACTTTCCAGCTGCCTTACCTAAGGTTCTTTGGTCTGGAGTAGCACACGTTCCTCTACTAGGGTCTCAAAAGGTTTAAGGAAGTGTTGGGCAGATAAAATATATTATGCTCACTTTGTTAAAGATGGCGCTGCCCACATGGAAGCCTGTAACTCAGGTGATATTAGTTGCCCTTATGCTTGGGATGGGCATAATTATATTATTGTGTGGGGGGGACAGGCTGTAAACAGGCAGAGTCGTTATAGCCCAAGGCTTAGTTTTAAGACTAAGCCTTTCCCACCCTTTTTGCTGTAGGTGGTGTACTCTCAAGAGGAATCCTCCCAGTATGCCTCAGATGAGTGACTTTGCATCAGGGACTTTCTTGTTTGTAGATTGGATTAAAGATTTGGATTTCTACACTATAAAGTGGGGCAGACTGCAAGCTTGCTCTCTCTCGGTTCCTGAGGTTAGCATTAGAGAGCAGAGTAGAGAAAGGCCATGTGGAAGAGGCCAGGAGAAACAGCCAAGATGGTGGAGTGCTGAGAGAGAAGCCAATTTGTGCAGAGAAGAGGAGATGGGGAACAGATGTGAATAAGTCTGGTGAGCTAGAAACCTTTGATGCTAAGAAACTCGGATAAGTCAGTAGCTTTGTGAGCACTGAATGAGTGGGTTTTGGAGCCCAGTGTGTGTTTTTACTTGCCTGCCGGGTGCAAGCTAGGATTAAAGATGATGCTCACTAGTTCTTGGCTCCGTTGTTTCATTACCGACTGTCCGAATCTAATATGAACCTGCACTGGCCAGGCAGCTCTAATGGTGACCCTGGCTACTGGCTTCACAGGAAGGAAACCCTATATCCTGCCTCATCCTGACCTTTGAATTGTGCAGTGCTATATTTTAAACAAAATAAATGCTAAGTAAATGTGTGTTGAGAAAAGAGAGATTTTTATTGACTTGACATTTTTCTCTGAAAAGTATACAGGAATTTTGGATAGAGAAATTATTTTTGGTTATAAAGACTTTGATATCAAAGTAACATAGATTAAAGTTGTGGTTTTTACTGGAAATAGAAACCATCATATTGATTTGGTTAAGGCAACTATGTTAGTTTTCTCAGGATACCATGACAAAATACCCTAGATTGCTTAGTTTAAAGGACAGAAATTGGTTTTCTCATAGTTATGGAGGCTGGGAAGTCTCCAATCAAGGTCTGGCAGGGTCAGTTTCCAGTAAGGCCTTTCCATTTGGCTTGGCTTGGCTTGGCTTGCAGATGGTCCCCTGTTCACTGTGTCCTTGCATGCCTTTTCTTCTGTGTAAACCCAGAGAAACGTCTCTAGTGTCTCCTTCGTCCTCTTAAGAGGACACCAATCCTGGATTAGGGTGGTGTGCCTAAAACCTCATTTAATCAAACACTTGGTCCATAACAACAACTAAAGAAAAAACAGTTTTTGTTTTCATTTGTTTTACAAGCCTAAAGCAAAAATTACTTGCTTCTGAATTACATTGTTGGGATCTAAATAACTTGAGAAATACTGTTACCATGCTTGATAAGACTCATCAGTGGTAAGATAAAAAATAAACAGTTCTTGTCTTCTTAAAATGCTGGCTTAACTCAAAATTGCTTCACATTTCCTCTAAAGCAGGGAGACATGTGTTTCACAACACAGAATAAATAAAAATTGAGCACTTACTCCAGTATCGGTTTCTTACCTTGGAGGAGTTTTGATGCTTTTTGAAGAGGATGGTCCAGGGAAAGACAGCTGCCCTGGGGCAAAGAAGGCAGTACACTCTTATGAAGGAGAGAGCTTTCCTGATACAAAGTGAGCCGTTCTCTGATAAGCTGAAGGAAAGGGCTATGCTACATTCATCTCTACATAAATAGTTAGATTTGTGTGTCAGTATTATACTAATCTCTTTTTACTTTGCACGGCAATTCTGCACCTTTGACATAAGCACTCATAAATGTTGCTTTTTTTTCTTACTTCAATTAAGCTTTGTAATGTGTGTGAACTGTTTTAAGGATTACTATTATTCACTTCCCAAAACAGCTTTGTTAAAGCTTATCTACTTTTTAATTATCTATCAAAAATAATTAATAAATTATTCCATGTATTGTTTGCTCCATATACTTTATGCCGTGATTGTTATTTATTTCAGTAACTTTTAAGGTGATGAGATTTCAAATTTTATTTAACATTTACTCCTTTGCTTCTAATTCTTAGTTAAGATAGCTATTTTAAATTTAATAAATATATATGTACACTAGCACTTACATACCTATATATTAATTATATGAAACAAAAACCTGACCAGACCAACTTTGCTCTCTGTATGGCCTGGAGCCTCGATTGTGGCCATTCACATGCAGGTTCCCATTGGATTCGGGCAGATGGTAAAGAAACAGCAGAGTCGGAGGATGGTGGGCCATTCTGTTTATTCCTGTCTCACCAAGACAGGCAAGCCACAAGAGAAGACAAGGGGAAAGCAGAAAACCTGCTTTTCCTATGGAGGGCAAGGGATCAGGGAGGCCCCTGCAATGGTGATTGCAGGAACCGAGAGAGCAAACTCCCAGTCTGTCCCAATTTATAGTGTAGAAATCCAAACCCTTAATCCAATCTACAAACAAGAAAGTCTCTGATACAAAGTCACTCATCTGCGGCATAATGGATTCCTCATGAGAGTACACCATCCTACATCAAAAAGGGTGGGGAAAGGGTTAGTCTTAAAACTAAGCCTTGGGCTATAACAACTGGGCCTGCTTAGAGCCCGTCCCCCACACCCAATACAACTATAAGCGAGCAAACATATATATCATATTCACAAACTTATTTAACCAACACTCTCATATTGATTTAGCCATTTGATTGGTATGGGCCCTGGAACTATGATAACTGAACTTTTCATTGAGCAGGTGCTGAAGCACCTGATAATTAATTCTTCTAACAGAAAGTAATAAATCTCTTGAGTCCTCGAGCAATTATGAATGTATAACCAGCACTGTGGTAAATGCTTGGAGGCTGGAATAAAAAATAAATAAAAATATAACCACTCATGAAAAGGATTATAACATAGTTGAAAGATCAATTCAGGGAAGTAGGTAAAAATGCTACCCAATATATACAGAGAATAGAAATACACATCCTATAATATGTACTTCTGGGAAACTAGAATTTTCAAAGCAAAATGGGAAAAGGTAACTTTAAAGCCATAATGTTTTGGTATAGAATTATGCTTTTAACTCTGTTACCTGTGTAATGGTGCTCATTATACACTGCTCACAAAAATTAGGGGATATTTTATTGCTTCATATTCATTTTGAAATATCTCCTAGCTTTTGTGAGTAGTATATTTACAAAAAGCATTATACCAAAACAATGGCTGTCCCTAGATGACAAAAGGAAAAAATTAAATGACATGGTTATAGACCTGATTATAATACAACTGACAAAAGAATTTGTTTTTGTAACAACATTTTAGGGTAACAGTCAGAATTACAAACAAAAGTATATTAGAAACTTTATAGACTCTTGGAGATTTTCACAGAATCTCCAGAATATTTACTTTTATAAAAATAATATGTATACAAATGCTATATTTTTGCAAAGCCTCCCATGTAATTTAAAGCATATCAAATAGGCCTAATTCGTTTAAAATTTCTCTTTTGCTTTTTTCCTCTGCACAAACCTTCTGCAACTTTCACAAACATTTTGTGATTTATATAAACCTTTTGCAATTTTCTTAGTCTCTCCTTTAACTTATTCAGAAATAACTATTTTAGAACAATGCATTTTTAATTCTTGTCCTTTAAAATGTATTTTTATATTTTTTATTTTATTACTAAAACCACACAGTTCCTTTTTGACTGAATTAGAACTCCCAATTCTCAGAAACTTTAACTTTCAGGGAAACCAAAAGTGAGCATTCTTAGGATTGATACTTTTATGAACATATTTTATAACTTTTTGAAGCAGGTTCTTTCATTGGCAAACACACTCGTATTTTTAAAAGACATAATAGATATAACAGGGACCTTTTGCAAAACCAGGCAAAAAAACATGTATTTTCTGATAATGACTTTAAAAGACATTAATTAAACTTAAAGCAGGAGTAATAGTAAATGCTTTCCTAGACCACCTGATTCTAAAACAAATTTGTACACAGTACAACCTGAAAATTGAGCACTAGAAATTTTATCTACTCAACCAAAAAGTTGTCTTACACCTGACCTGTGGTGGCACAGTGGATAAAATATAGACCTGGAATGCTGAAGTCGCTGGTTTGAAACCCCAGATGTAAAGCCAGTAGGTAAGGCCACCATCACAGCCGTCTGGCCAGTGCAGGTTCGCATTAGATTCGGACAGTCAGTAATGAAACGACGGAGCCAAGAACTAGTGAGCCATCAGCCTTAATTCTAACTTGCACCTGGCGGGCAAGCAAAAACACACACTGGGTTCCAAAACCCACACATTCAGTGCTCACAAAGCTACTGGCTTATCCAAGTTTCCTAGAATCAAAGGTTTCTAGCTCACCAGACTTATTCACCTCTGTTTCCCATCTCCTTCTCTCTGCACAAACTCTGCACAAACTGGTTTCTCCCTCAGCACTCCGCCATCTTAGCTGCTTCCTCTCCTCCATGTGGCCTTAATCTGTTCTCCTCTCTAATACTAACCTCAGGAACCCAGAGAGAGCAAGCTCCCGGCCTGTCCCGCTTTATAGTGTAGAAATCTAAACCCTTAATCCAATTATACAAACAAGGAAGTCTCTGATAAAAAGTCACCATCTGAGGCATAATGGGATTCCTCAGGAGAGTGCACCACCCCACATCATCCAATCAGTCAAGGATGTGGGGAAAAGCTTACTCTTAAAACTAATCCTTAGGCTATAATGACCGGGCCTGCTTACAGCCTTTCCCCCACACCCATCCCAAACATAAGGGCAAATAATATCACCTGAGTAATGGGCTTCCATGTGGGCAGCGCCATCTTTAACAAAGTGAGCATATTATATTTTATCTGCCCAACACCAGACATGCCCGGTCAAGGCACGTACTAGAAGCAACTACTATAAATTGATGGTTCCCACTCCTCCCCCTTAACTTTCTCTTCTCTTTCTAAAGTCAATAAATAAAATCTTGAAAGAAAATGATGACTTCTTATGGGAATAGTAAAATGTTCATTTTAGCAGAGTCAACACAGAGGTTGTTTTGCTTTTTTTTTTTTTTCATTTTCATGTTTTCCTAACACTTGGTGCTGGCTGCAAGAAGCCCCCAGCATTCTGCTTAGCATCAGGGGTCAAAGAATTAATTAATTAATTAATGAGAAACTAAATTTAATGAGGTGACACTGGTCAATAAGAATACATAAGTTTCAGGTAACATCTCTATAGCATTTTTTATTTTATTTTTATTTTATTCATTTTAGAGAGGAGACACAGAGTGAGAGAGAGAGAGAGACAGAGAGACAGAGAGACAGAAAGGGGGGAGGAGCTAGAAGCATCAACTCCCATGTGGGCCTTGTCCGAACCAGTGCAGGGTTTTGAACTGGCAACCTCAGTGTTCCCAGGTCGACGCTTTACCCACCGCGCCACCACAGGTCAGGCTCTATAGCATTTTTAAAAAGATTTTATTTATTCATTTTAGAGATGAGGGAGAGAAATGGGGGGAGGAGCAGGAAGCATCAACTCCCATATGCACCTCGACCGGGCAAGTCCAGGGTTTCGAACCAGTGACTTCAGCATTCCAGGTTGATCCTTTATCCACTGCACTACCACAGGTCAGGCCTCTATAGCATTTGAACTGATGATTATGCTCTGTACCCATCACCCAAAGTCAAATAATTTCCCTTTACCATATATTTGTCCCTCTTTACTCCCTTCTCTACCACCTTCCTCCCTCTGGTAACTACTTATGTCTATGTCCATGAGTCTCAGTTTTATATGCCATCTATGTCTAATATCATATATATTTTAGAATAGTATGACTAGCTTACTATAAATCCATGACTTTGAGTCTCAAGTGAGTCTTTAATACTACCAGGCAATCTTACCATACTTCCTTAGTCCATTTAATTTTCTGTACTCTTTAATGACTGTTACATGCTTTTCTCCCTTCTCAAACCTCTAATCCTTTTTCCCTGTCTTGAGTTGTACCTTCCTATTCCACTGAGAAACTCAAACAGTGAGAAGGTGGCTTCCATCTGTTTGGCAGCCTGAGTCAGCGCTTGTGCACACTTCCTCCTTGTCTGCCTTAAGAACTGTAGCCCCATCCCTGTCTCAGCTATGTCCTCTACTTGAGCACTGGGTCACATTGCTTAGTAGGGACATTGCTCCAGTGATTTCATCCTCTTGTTCCTATATCATCACCTTTCTTTTCCTCTCTGTTGAATTATTCCATCAGCATAGTCACAGGTTGTAATTTCTCCTATGTTAAAAGAAAAAATTGTCCTTTTCTTATCACCAATAATTCTATTTTTTTCTCTTGTTGTTAGAAAAAGAATTGAAGAATTGTCTATACTCTCTGTGTCCAATTCTTCTCCTTATTTGACACCACTGACCACTTCCTGCCCTTTGGAACAGTTTCTTCCAGAAAACAGCAATCACTGTTGAGCTCTCTGAGCCTCTTTTGTAGTTGGAGTACCCCATGTGTGTTCATTCACTTGGCAATCTCATCCAGGCCCATGGTTTTGAATGCCATCAATGTACCAAGACTTACAACCTTGTATCTTTAGCTCACGTCTTTCTCCCATACTTTCAGACCTTGAGCACTCTTCCACACCCTACTTAGATGTTTCATACAATCTCAGACTTTACAGGTGAAGATTGAACTCCTGATTTTGCCTCCTGGCCACTTGCAGCCTTCCCCATCTGTCTTGACGGGTACTTTATCCTTCTAATTGCTCAGACCCAAAACATTTGTCATCATCATTGACTCTCTTTCATACTCACATCAAATCTATCAGCAAATCGTGTTGGCTCAACTTCGAAAATATGTATCCAGACTTGGGCCATTTTTTAAAATGTTTATTTTATTGATTATAGAGATAGGAAAAGAAAGAGCAAGAGACAGATAAGAACATTGATCTGTTCCTGTATGTGCCCTAACTGGGGATCGAACTGGCAACCTCTGTGCTTCAGGATGATGCTCTAACCAACCAAGCTATTTGGCCAGGGCCAAATTGAACCATTTTTAACTAGTCCATTTCTTCCTCTCTAATTTAATCACCATCATTTTTCCACCTGGTTTATTGTGATCATTTTCATCTGTTTCTCTGTTTCTCTACCCAAAAGTGCCCAAAGTTTCTCATCAATTCAAAAGCCACCATAGTCCTTTTAACATGTCAGAACATATCACTTCTCTACTGAAAACCCTTTAGTGTCTTCTCATCTCACTGAATAAAAGCCACAAGTCTTGACAATGACCTGCAAGGCCACATATAACCTGAGAGCCCTGATCACATTTTTTTGTTCTTTTCCCTGATTTACTTCACTCAGCCTATCCTCCTCAGCTTCTTCCCACATGTCTGGCCAGTTCCCAATGTAGAAACTCTGCACTGGTTCCTCCCTTTGCCTGGAGTTAGATATCAGCATTCTGTCACTTCCTTCATGCTTTTGTTCATATGTCACCTCCTCCATGAAGGCTACCTGTACTCCCATTTAAAACAGTACCTGCCCTATCACCTTGCTCCCTGGCTTTCCTTACCTTGTTTTTATTTTTATTTTTCACAGCATTTATCACCTCCTAATATTCTATATACTTTATTTATTTATTGTGTCTATTACTCATGGCCTGTCTCTCCCTTTTAGAATATAAGCTCCTAGAAGGCAGGAGATCTTATTTACTGATATATCCCATATGTCCAGAGTGTCTGACACATAAATGATGGACGGATAGATAGGTGGATGGAGATGGGTGGATGAATGGATCATAAAAACTTACAAAGAAGCTTGCCCTAACCACTCCACTTTATATTGTCTGTCCATTCTCCCGCCCATGCTTATTCTCCTATGCCTTTCTTTTACTTTATTAATTGAAATTATTGATTATTTTATAATATCTATTCTACTAGAATAGAAATTAATCTATGCTTACTTGAGATAGTAAGCATGTACTGAATAAATGTTATGTCAGTCAATTCCGGAAAAGGATTTAAATTTCTCAGATGAGTGAACTACATGTATAAATTTTATCCTGAGACAAATCTGTCGTTGTTTTCTGTCTGGCTCAGTGTCCAGTTATCAGGATACATGATTGGTTGTTATAGTCTTTTTTTTTTATCACTACAGTTAGATATGTTTTATTACTAAATAATTCTCAGAGTACCCTTGTTAGTTTATAATACATTAAGCAAATATTTTTTAAAGAAGTTCATGATTGTCAAGATTCAAAGCAAGAAATTTCACAGCATATTGTAGAATCTTCTGCATTTATATAAGGAATAAATAAAGTTGAAGATTTCCATTGTATATTGGAAGGATTTCTGATTTTCACTAAAGGTAACAAAATGATCAGAGAAGTGGTAATCACAGAAGGATAACTGGGAAGTGAAATATTAGTATGTAATAAAGCAGGTAGCTGTGATCTTATTTCTGAAAGTACCTCACTTGCCTTGGGTTCCAGGGTATTTCCTACACAAGACTCAGTAAGTACACTACCATGGGGCTCATTTAAAATTTTAGAAGAGGCTCTGGCTCTATGGCTTAGTGGATAAAGCATCGTCTTGGTGCACTGAGGCTACAGGTTCAATCCCCAGTCAGGACATGGACGAGAAGCAATTAATGAGTTTACAAGTAAATGGAACAACTTAGTGGAGCAACGAATTGATGCTTCTCTCTCACTGCTTTCTCTCTCAAGTCAATGAAAAAATTAAAGTCATAGAGTATTGCAGGTTTCACAGGAAATTATTATGTACCACAGGAAAGTGGATCAAAAAAATTGATCAGATTTTTAAGCTTTTTTCTGTAGTCTCTTGTAATAGGAATCCAAGTCATACTTTTCTTTTAAAAATATTAAAAATTTGGAGTAGTTAAAATTTAAGACAAATCAATTGTAGATATTAAGAGAAACTATGGGTTTTCCTTTTGTTATTTGCTATTGATGGGTTTCGAATGAAAATGGAAAAACATACTTTCCTATTTAGCAGAGTTAAATGTCCCTATTAAGAAATATAAAAGTCAATGAATGAAAATTCAAGTGACTATTAATCATGATCAGTTTATTTTCTCCTTTGAGTGAACTTCATTTTGCTTTTTGATCAGTAGGTAGTCTATCACCAGTACATTTTAATAAACTAAAGGTGAACATTTTGTTGTATCTGTTAAAATGAGTTTCACTATTAACTTGTTAAGTCATTTTTTAGGAAGGAAACTAGAAATAGAGCCATGAATTTGTGACAGTTTGTTTTCTTTTTACTTTGTGACCGCAGGGTTTTTGTATTGTTTTGTTTTGGTATTTGAGATCATACAGTGTTTTTCTCTGACTTATCTCACTTAGCATAATGCCCTCAAGGTCCATTCATGTTTTCTCAAGTGGTAGGATTTTCTTTTTTATAGCTAAGTAATATTCTACTGTGAATACAAATTCTTTATGCATTCATCCACTGATGGACACTTAGGTTGTTTCCATGTTTTAGCTACTATAAATAGTGCTGCTGTGACCATTGGGGACTAACATATCTTTTCAACTTGGTGTTTTCATTTCCTTTGGATATATTCCCAGAAGTGGAATTGCTGGATCCAAAGAGATTTTTAAGTTAATTATCTCCTTAGAATAATTGTTTTCTGATAGCCGTTGATCTAGTAAGTCTAGAATGTTGTGAGAAAATAAAAATCGCTCCTGTTGTAAACCTCAGATGTATTTCTGATAGGAGCCCGGTGGCTTCCCCCCAGCCTCTGTGACACTAGTGGAGTGGCCTCTGGTTGTGAGAAAAGGCAGGTCCTGTGGTCTCAGAAATATCATGAGCATCCTGCTGGACCTGCCCTCTTAGTTCCTGTGTGTGTCTGTTAGTCCCAGGCATCAGTCTCCCAGCAGCGCAGAGCATATGGCAACATGATTAAGGGAAGGCTTCGAGGGCCTGAGTCCAAGTAAAAACATCGAGGAGGAGGAAAGTTTGGGAGGGCTGAGTGGTAGTTGCTGGGCCATGCTTCTGAGATTTTAGGACAGTCTTCAGTGGTGCTGGAGGGAGGTGGTAAAACCGGGAGGTTTGGATCTTCGGCAGCATTCTGCCGTACGGACAACTAAATGCAATCGTCCATCAAAAGAAGCCCACCCTTAGCGCTGTTAACTGAGTGACCCCTGCCTCCCACCACCGAGCAACCATTTGAGGCCTGGGAACCTCAGTGACACTGCCAAGAGCTGCTGAGAGGGAATCTTCCCCAAGGCGGTTAGCTCGCAAAGTTAGAATGCAGAATAACTAAGACTCATTAAAATCCTTCAAGTTAGTGTGTGTATTATTTTCTATGTGGAACATACCTTCCATGTTATAAATGCACTGTTTGAGGTAGACAGAGCCCAAGTGAGTTCAGGGAATCAATAATGGCATCCTCTGTTGGCCCCTTTGGTTAGTTAGCATCCTGGGGTCTTTTTCTCAAGCTGATGAGCCTCTTATCTTGGCAAGAATTTTTTTTTCCCTCCACTTTGTTGTTCATTCTAGTTTTAGAAATAGAGTTCCTGAAGTAAAGATATTGAGAGATAGGGTTCTGCTGTCCTCCTTTCCTACCTGTAAGTTCTGTGAAGCGGATTTCTATACAAACCTCCACAGGTAGTGGTAGCATTCTTGGTTATAGGAGGTAAGCCAAGGAAGGAGGCACATTCTGAACTGATTGATGTCTTAATCTGAGAAAATAAAATTATTGCCTGTGACTCCTGTTATGAGATGCTAACTTTCTCTGCTGCTTTATATTTCTTCTTTTTAGTGTCCCGTCTTCCTGCTACTCCATTGTTTGGAAGGTTGATCATTGCATGAAAGGCACACGGTTTTCCATGGGCTCCTCTGCAGCGTTGTACACTTAATATTTCTGTCTTCTAGTGTTGAAAAACTATACATCGCACTTAGACTTTGTATCCCGCGAGGAATAAAAAGACCTGAGAGAAGTGAAAGATTGTGCTAGCATAAAAAAGACCTTATATCTGTGTTTTTATGAGCAGAGCTCTCCTGAATAATGGGTGGACTCACTCATAAAAATTCTACTTCTAACAGTAAAACTAAGTTTGATTAAGAGTATGTATTATCGAAAAGGGTACCATCATATACTGCTGGTTGAACTTCAAAATAGTGCAGCCCATTTAGACTTACTTTCGAATAGAATTTTAAAAGGTCTTGATAAATCATGGCTACCACATGCTACCTCTGGGAATCAATCCCAATGAATGAATTCTAAATACAAAGAGGATTTTTGTGCATGGGTTTTCAAGTCAGAATGCTTATCATAGTGGAAAAAATTGTAAGGCTTAATGTCAAAAAAGGGTGACCAATTGAAGTAATTTTTTTAAATGATAGAATAAAAAATATATCACATGAAAAGTGCTATCATATTTTAAAACTAGATAAAAATTAAATAAATTATGATTGTAGCTATGGAAATAAAATCTATGTATTTAAATTTTTTTCAAGACTAAATAGAAGTGCCATCATGCTATCAAGGCTGGTGCTTCAGTGGTAAGAGTATGCAACTTTTTTTTTAAAGCCCATATTTCCATTTGAGGAATAGCATCTCTTATATCACTATAAATTGTAAAAAATACCAAGAACTGGAATTCAAACATTTAAAACCATGTTATGTCTATTGTGTCCATTTCCAGAACTTAGTCCCTCTTTCCCATCTCCGTTCTGTGAATGACTCTGGGTAACCTTATAGCTTTCAGTTCAGTCCTTAACCCAGGCAGCAGTCAGGTAGAATGGACCAACTGTGGAAAATTTGAAAATGAATATGGGTTCTCTGTCCAATTCTTCTGGGTAACTCCAGGTGAAGAATTTGTTAAGGAGAGAGAAACTGCTCAGAAGAAATCCATTTACCATAACAGAAAAGAAGCACAATACCAATTAGAACAATACCTCTTTTCATTGTTTCTCAACTGACCTATTTGTTTTCACCTTGTGGATAAACAAATATCACCTAGATCTCTCCTTATCTCAAACATATCTATAAATCAGCAAATACAGTCTCTGGTTCTTTTTTCATCCGAAGCATTATACTTTTTGGAACAATGTCATTTCTTATAAATTCAAGAAGATATTTGGGTTAGGGGTGGCAGCTACTAAGTCTTTGTCACTGAAACCAAAGAACTTAGCATTTTATCTCTGTGTGTTTCCTGATTTCCAGTTGCTACATACTGTCAGTTATTAACGCATATTTCAGTGGTTCATCTTTACCTTTATTACTTGCTGCGGACCAGAGAAGCTAAAAATTTTGGGTCTTGAGGGAGAACAGTGCAGAATTAAAAAAATAGACTCATCAAGAAAAGAGGATGGGATCAGGAGACCTCTTCAATGCTGATGGCAATATCCAAGAGAGCCATAAAGGAAGGGCATGTAAATTGCTTCCAGCAACTTAAGCAAGCAAGTGAAGTGGGTGCAAATACTCAGCTTCATAGCCAATATGGAGGTGGAGGGGGGAGAACTTAGCCTTTTGCTAAGCCTCAAATTTACAAAGGCTTTTTGCCACTTGCAGTCTAGCACAATTACTTCAGTGCTTTCAAAGAGAACAATGGCCTTTCCCTAGTTTGGGAATGCATGGTATATGGCCAAGAGCATGAAGATTTCATATGCATGGAATACCAGACTAATAAGCTGTTTAGTGATGAAAAACTAAAGTGAAAAAAAACAACAATGACTACAACAGTTACTCAGTGTATTTTTTATTTTTGGTGGAAAGGGAAGGAACACTTGTTTCTAATTTTTTTTTCTCCCCTCTTTTCTCCCTCTTTAGACAAAGCCTGTTGCATTTGCAGTTCGGACAAATGTCAGCTACAGTGCAGCCCATGAAGATGATGTCCCAGTGCCCGGCATGGCCATCTCATTTGAAGCAAAAGATTTTCTGCATGTTAAGGAAGTAAGGAAAATAATCTGAATTTCTGTCCGCGTGACTTTTTACCTTGAAACGTGATGTCCTCTTTCTTACTGCTGTGAAATAGCATTGCACAGAGCTGCGGTTGTGTAACATACTCATGAAATCCTTGCTCCTCGGCCTTTTCTAATATGATTCTAACCTGTATAAAGTAGGAAGCAGTCACAGGCCTCTTGGTGATACCTTCAAGGCTCCCTGGGGCTCTTGTGACCCAAAAATTGGGGACTACTAGAGGACATGATCCCTTTTTATGCTTAACCTATACAGTGGTACCTTGAGATACGAACTTAATTTGTTCTGTAACCGAGCTTGTAAGTCAGTCAACTCGTATATCAAACTGCTGATACTAGACCCATGCACCAATGCACCAACTAGCGGCAGCTTCCCAAATCACGACTCGTATCTCGGAATTTCACTCTGATCTCAAACAAAAATATGGACCGAGTCGCAGCTCATATAAAAAAAAAATCGTATATTGTTCTGTTCGTATCTCTAGGTACCACTGTACTTTTTATTTTAATTTGTAACTGTGACTACATGTTGTTTTTCCTTTCATATCTCTAGTTTACCCACATAGGGATGGTTTAATAATAATCTCTAAAATTCCTGGCCTCTCCTCTCTGCTGACAGTGTCCAAACTCAGACCCTTGGTGCCCTTTTCCTTCTTTGATGATCCACTTCTGCAGGGGGAGGGATAATCGGAGGAGTTGAAACCAAGACTAGAAACAGATAGCAAGAAAATCCCTTTTCCTCCATGCCAAGGTCACCACCTTTCAGTTCACGACGACTAAAATCTGTCAGTTAGGCAGAGTCAGTCACCCTTAATGAAGATTTATTTTTAGTCAGTATTTATCCAATGCCTGCTGTGCAGAACACTGTATTAAATGGCCAGAAATCCCCTACATGGGGGCCTTCATGTTTGAGCATGAGGCTTCCTCAGACTGTAGCAATTGACAGCTCTAGTCTGGGATAGTCTGGAGGGTGATGTGTCCTAGGAAGCAAATTTACAAACATGTAAATTTAACTATTCACTGCACTGAAGGCTGTAAGCAAAAGGAGGTGATGACTGCCAGTTTAAAAAGCCTCCCGAATTTAGAGCCTCCCATTTCATGAACATAAAAAAGAGATGTGAAATATTGGAGGGAAGGATAGCAAGTTTTCAGAAGTGATGGAGTGCCTAGAATCTGACTTTATGACAGTAAATGAATTAATCCAGGGTCTCCTCCTGATGGCTGATGCTTGGAGAGGAATCCCTTTCTCCCATGAAAGGAAAAGAAACCAGAGTGGCTATTCTTTGAAGTGTTCAAGAACAGACTTGAAAAATCCTATTTAGTTGAGGGGAATCAAGCCAAATCATAAAGGTTTAGAATAAAGATTCCATCCACAAGAGAGACATTTTTGGCATCAGCAGAAGTAGAGAAATTGTCTGTAAACACCATACTATACTAATTATAAACATGTTTGCACAAGTAAATTTTGCTCTGATGCAGAATATTTCTGGTAGGTTTCAATACATATCTCTCAGTTTTAGTATTTCCAATTACTCGGATTACATAAGAGGAAGACCTCTATAACACTATCCAGTCCTTAATGGCCTCTAGTTAGAATGGGTAGTTAATCTTCGAGCAAGGAGAATTTAAGCTAGGTACTCAACAGTGACATCGGTACCTGTGGCGGAATTCAAACTAGTCTTAGTTCTCAGCCAAATTCTTCATGTTAACTAAAAATACATCACGTTTACACTCAATCCATGAATCTATGGGATTTTTGAGTTGTGATATAGTGCTCACAAAAATTAGAGGATATTTCAAAATGAATATGAAGTGATAAAAGAAGCATTTGATTTTTTTTGATTAAACAAGAACATCAGAAAAGCAAATGACAAGTCAAAAAAGTTGTTCATTTATGCAGATGAGATGCAAAACCAACTTTTATTTGATTGGTGAAAATGCACTATACAAAAGGCTGAAAGTATTGGGGTATCTGCACGTTCCCTGATCCCCTAATTTTTGTGAGCAGTTGAAGCATAGTTCATTGTAATTGCCATCATATTTATCTCCACTGAAAGTACTTAATGTGGAAGAAAAAACAATTTGAGGATTTCAACTTATGTGCGCTGATTTAACAAATCTGATTTTGTGTTCAGAAATTTAACAATGACTGGTGGATAGGGCGACTGGTTAAAGAAGGCTGTGAAATCGGATTCATTCCAAGCCCAGTGAAGCTAGAAAACATGAGGCTACAGCATGAACAGAGAGCCAAGCAAGGGAAGTTCTACTCCAGGTATGAGAATGGCAGGTGTTTATGCAACAGTTCAGACTGTGCCGTCATCTGGGTGCTGTTGTTTGCTGTATTCCACGGTCTTTTTTACCTGTTAACAAGCGGATTGGTGATAGGGTTTCTTGATAGTAGCACAAGTCCTGCATTTTAAAATGTTCATCCCAGCATCTCATTTTCATTAACTTGGGAGAGAATTAAATTAATTATGATCATTAATGAAAACAGCTAAGGTCATAGAATATTAAATTCAGGCTTCAGTGCAGAGGAGATTCTCAAGTCCTAATCTTTCGCTGAAAATACTCTGGCACTGAGCAAATTTAGTGACTAATCCATCTCTAAAGCTGCCTGGCATGGTAGGAAGATGCTTTAGTGATGACAGTCATAGATATCATTGGCAGAAAGCAGTCCTTATGGCCGGATTGATTTCATTTTCACTTGAGAAACTCAGTTTTCAGTTCTCCCTACTGCTAAGCTCTTAAGGGAAAACTCAATATGAAACCAGTTAAAATTGCCTGTGCAGATAGCAATTAAATGAGTTGTGCAATAGGCTGGGGCTGTTTAACCCTTCCTAGCACTATAGCGGTGCTTTGCCCCTCACTAAAAGAATCACTAAAAGGTTTACTCAGGCGGAGTGAATTAGAAATATAACCCTATGTGGCCAAGTCCAAGATGTAGCATGCTTCTCCCCATGTTAAAGGATATGATATAGGCAAGTCCTTCCTTTAATGTGTGTAACTAGGCTCCTATTTTTTCTAGCTTGTATTTTATTTTGTTTATATGCTGATGCAAATCCTTTGTCAATGATCATGTTTTAGTGTTAGCAAGAATTTCTTTTTCAACCATCAACAAGGAAGTTTTGGGGTTTTTTTGTGTGTGTGGTATGGAATATCCGTCTTTAACTACTATTTCATAATTGTCGGGCTCTTTTAGTTTAGACAGAGACCTCTACCCTGTATTTGACATTTATTAATCCCTGGGTGATTGGGCCTCAGATTGTGAGATGCTTTTAATCGTAAAGAAGTAGCAGTGTGGGCCTGACCAGGTGGTGGCACAGTGGATAGAGCATCAGATTGGGACGTGGAGGACCTGGCTTGAGCACAAGCTCATCCGCCTTGAGTGGGGGCTCACCAGCTTGAGCGCAGGGTCACTGGCTTGAGCGTGGAATCATAGACATGACCCCATGGTCGCTGGATTAAGCAAGGGGACCCTTGCTCTGCTGTAGTTTCCCCCCTTCCCCTGTCAAGGCATATATGGGAAAGCAATCATTGAGCAGCTAAGGTGCCACAATGAAAAATTGATGCTTCTCATCTCTCTCCCTTCTTGTCTGTCTTATTTGTCCCTCTCTCTGACACTGTCAAAAAAAACAAAAATTACCTGAGGTGTGTTAAAGATCTGCTACTATTCATTCCCTTTCTATTGTTCTGTTGGTTTTAGTGTGCATTTTTCTATTCTCCACACTGATAGTGATATCTTAGTACTAGTTAATAAGATCTTATACTGTGGAAAAACTTCATTTTGCTGGGGCACTGGCATTGCTGTTATCAATTTGGTAGTGCTGTCTATAGTTTGTTGAGGTTTGAAGTTATCTCAGCTGGAGGATGTTCTGTTTTGGTGTTAGTCTGTTAAAAATAATTTAGCATTTTCCAGAGTTTTACTGTCGAATCACTTGAGAAGAAGGTTCCATGGTCCAATGAGTTGAAGACAAGAGATCAGAAAGTTATTTCAGGATTTTTCATAGCCTTTAAAATGTTAATGTGCCCTGTAAATCCAGGTGGTTGGATGGGGATATCTTTCTTGCACATACTTACTTACGTTATCTTATGTCTTTTCTTGATTCATGTCTTGGGAATAGTGTTTTCTAGAAGGCATTGTGGAAATTTTGGGATGGGCTGTTGCAGAGATAGACTTGTTTGTCTTTCTCTGATTTTTCTTCTATAAACTGAGAAAGAAAAACGACTTCTAAGGGAATAGGAAGGGAGAATATTTTGCAAAAAATCGTTAAAGAAGCATGGTTTCCTCTGCCTCTCTCTGGGTATCCCTGGTCTGGTGTGAGTAATGAGCTCAGCTTTACAAGAACCTGTGGAAACAGAATGTATATTAGAGCATCCACTTCACAGATAAGGAGACAGGCCATGAGAAGTTAGGGAACTTGACCAAGGTCACCAACTAGGAAGTGGTAGAGTCAGGATGAAAAGCAGTCAACTGACTGTAGCTGACCCTCGGATCGAGATGGGCTGCCATGCTGTACTGCAGATCCTGGAGCCAGGGCCTGACATGGCAAGCACAGAACAAATTAGTATTGTGTTACCAGTTGTTGTTGTTTACTGTATTAGCTATATTATTTGCTATTGCATTTTTTCTTTAAAGTCCTGTACAGTCTCTGCACTCAGGGAGTATATAACATGTCATAACTTAGTCTAGGGAACTGGGTTACCTTTCCTGTAACCATATACATTTTGCTTCGATTTTCTTGATTTTATTTTGTCCCATCTCTTTCCCTAAGCTTTTGCCTAAATATGTGAAACTATTTTTACTTCCTTTCAGAAGTTTTTACATTTATCTTCTAACATTTTAAATAGAGTTTTTTTTAAACTTTGATATATAAATTATAAAAGCCAATTGAAATCAAAAGCAGTAAAAACTTGAGAAGGTGACATGTTTGTAGAATTAAAAGTTAAGGACAGAGTTACATTGTGAAAATTTTAACTCTTTGTAATGCTTGTCACAATTTTACACAATTCAAATAATACTTTTGACTTCTATTAAAATTCAAAGAGAGCCTGACCAGACGGTGGCACAGTGGATAGAGCATCAGACTGGGATGCGGAAGACCCAGGTTCGAGACCCCAAGGTTGCCAGCTTGAGCATGGGCCCATCTGGCTTGAGCATAAAGCTCGGCAGCTTGGACCCAAGGTCGCTGGCTCCAACAAGGGGTGGCTCAGCTTGCTGAAGGCCCATGGTCAAGGCACATATGAGAAAGCAATCAATGAACAACTATGGTGTCACAATGGCAACAAAAAACTAGTGATTGATGCTTCTCATCTCTCTCCGTTCCTGTCTGTCTGTCCCTATCTATCCCTCTCTCTAACTTTCTCTCTGTCCCTGTAAAAATAAAATAAAATGATTGAAAAAAAATTCAAAGAGAATGTAAAACAAACCCATGTTTAAATTGAAATTAGACTTGGTCTTTTAGAAAACTAAAAATTCTGGAAGAAAATGTTTTGGTCCTGTTACTAGGTATTGTATAACTACCAGAGAGTGTTTCTATTAATACCACTGTTTATTCATTTTATGTACTGTCTGGTATTTTTGTTAAATGTACTGAAGTATCCTTTTAAGAACCTTAAAAATATGTAGAGACCTTATGGTAGTTGCTTGGAGTTTTTAATGTTTCTTTTACTCATTAAAATACAGCCTGCCACTGAGATTTTAATAGAGTGTCCATTTTTGTATTGTTTATATTAAGTAAATACTGTCCCTTGATGCACGGACACAGTAGCAAATTATTTCAACTAGTCCCTGACTTGGCTATGATGCCAACCTTCAGGCCATAAGACTGTCCTTCTGAAATTCCATGTCATTCATTTAAGATATTCTTTTCCATCTTTGTGAGGGGTCATTTAGTAACGTGTTGGTTAGCATGCTAGTACTCAGGTACAACACATAAATGCTTTTGTTCTAATATTAACACCAAACCTTCTAAGACAGAATTGTGTCTTATTAAAACTTTAGAATTTGGTAGTTCTGAAGTATATGCCCTTTACATCATCCCTAGTTAACCCATTCTATTTCTCCATGTTAGCCATGCTTAAGAAACATTCTGGACACGATCTGAGGGTTCAGTGCTCGGGATATGCTGTCATGTTCCTTCATGTGCCTTTCAAATGTTAGCAAGCTTTGGTATTGCTGGGTTTTTCTTTTATAGGTCACTTATTAAAAGTTGAGTTCTTTCAATCTTAGTATACTAAAAATAATAATAATAATAATCAAGCTAAGACAAAGGAGCAGGAACCCAATGAAAAAGAAACAAGTTCAGATTGGTTTGGAGAGTCTAAGGTAAAAGAAGCAAAGGAAACCTCTGCTGTTATCTACCTGTGATTCTGGCAGAGAACTTGAGCGCTGCAGAAATTACCCAAGTTCTCTTCTACTCTCCCAAGGCTTTTCAAAATTAAACCTTGAATTTGGAACAGAGACTATTATATGGCTATTTGTACGACTCCAGGAATCTCCATTGGGATATTACTCTTTGCCTCCTTGTAGTGAAGACAAATTTAAAGTTCCATAAAAACACAATGAGTAATCATGTTTATTGAGCAATACATATGTTTTTAGTATCCGAAATAAGTGTCAGATTTAATACAAATTTTTGCTTTACTTCAGTAAATCAGGAGGAAATTCATCATCCAGTTTGGGTGACATAGTACCTAGTTCCAGAAAATCTACACCTCCATCATCTGGTAAGTAGGTGACCAGCGCTGCACAACTACATACAGCATTTCATGCTTCCTCAGTCTTACCTCGTTATGTGACTTTCATACACTGAATCCCTGTCTGAATCCTAGAAATGTTCAAAAAAGTATTAGAAATATGATGCCCCGATACAGTTAGGAAGAATTGGGGAAAATTATTTTCTGGCTTTGGAGAAAAATAATAAAGGAAATATGTCAGTGTGTTCACTGTCAGTTACTTAATCAAAGTGACCAGCATATTGAACGTTTTACTCCCAGCGGCACTGTGTGCCGGCACATTGGCACAAGCAAATGGATGGTGAACATGAGCTTCCACAGTGCATGTGGACGTGTAGGCCTCCCTGTTCAGTCAATAAAAAAGAACAATGAAAGCTTTGGCACAATGAGCAAAGGAAAAGAAAATGAGGGAGTTATAGGCCTGACATGAGCTATTCTGAAAAGGCTCTGAGGAAGATGTAAGAAAATGTATAGAATATCAAAAAAAAAAAGGTAAAAGTACTGTGGTAAGAGTGACTACCATTTTAGTTCTAAAGTACTGGGTTCATGCTTAGGGTTACTAGATAAAATAAAGGATACTCAGTCAAAGCTGAATTTCAGGTAAACAATAACTTTTTAGTATAAGTAAATATTGTATGAGATCCGCTAAAAAAATATGTATTGGTTATATGGAATTCAGACATAACTGAATTTTTATTTGCTAAATGTGGCAGGACAACCGTTCTCTGTACAACTTGGGTTCCATAGGAATAGAAGGCTAATTGGCCTAACTGTGTGCAAGCCTGTGATCAGAGCCTTAGTTTGCTAAGAGATGCAATCGAGAGTCACGGTAAGGATTGAGCAGCAGAGCATTTGAGCAAAATGATTCTGTGTCTGATTTCTAGAAGCTGGAAGTGGGAAAAGGTCAAATGCAGAGAGCTGAGCATCTGTGCAGTTAAGAAACTAGGTGCGCAACGACTGCTGTGTGTTAAGAACAGGAAGAACGGGACTCCTCTACGACTAGTCATCAAACCCATTCTGGGTGTTGGTGGTTTTTAGAGACCAATATAAGGGCTTCTTAGTAAAAACTATATAAAACTTTTTAGGTGAGCAAGATATAAGCACAATAAGAAATAAGTCATTGTAGGATACATATCGATGACAAAAAGAAGGTACTTATAATTTAGAGCAATTCTCAGTTACTCAAAGTGAAGTAAAATAGTATGTTTAAAAGGAAAATTGAAGCTTTTTTAGGTATATGAGGCTTTTGTCTTTTTTTGTCCAGTAGGGATAGGTATTTTCTGAAGACACAAGAGAAGGAAGGCTTATCTGAGCTTCTCAAACACGTAAAGTTGTTGGGATTATAACATAAAACTCATCCTTTTCCTGTGTATTTTAATGGCTGTCAGGAGACTCCAGAGGCTGGAGATGAGGCTCTTGAAACAGGCTGATGCTATCTAACATTGTAGCTCCTTCTGCAGACATCAGCCCCACTTCCATAGAGTGGGTGGATCTTGAAGAATAAGTTTGTGTATTTGTAAAATCATATTTCATTTTTGTAGCTAGACGTTTGTCATTATTAAAAATAAAGTTCAATGAAGAATTTAACATAATAAAATAAAGGTGATTTAAAAGTCAACCCACGTTTTAGACTGATACAGGACTTTGGAATAACTTTTCTGAATACCAAGAGTAAAAAAATACTTGTGTCTGAATAGATTGGAGATACTAACCATCTGTAAAATCTATCCTAGGCAAGTCAAAATCCTGGTATAATTTTTGTGTCACTAGCTCAGCTTATTTTTGTGAAACCAGAAAATTCTGCAGAGAGGGCCCCCTAATTCCCTCTAGGGAAAGCTGCGTTAAGCCATTGAGTGTGGATTGGCCTGCAATTGGAATATTCATCTTTGTTTCCCAGAGGCCCTATTTACAACGCTCTTCACCTATGGCTAGACCAAAGAATATAAGCATCTGCCTAAACTAAATATATTTGGGGCTTCTCAAGGATTTGGAAAAGGAAATATTTTCACTTCACATCTGGGAAATGGGGTGGGTAATAGCCAGTTGTACACTGCATGACCACATCTACATGAATATATAAATAACAGGTTACTTCCTTATGCCACTCAACCTGACCCAAGGGTCTAAAATTAAACTAAAGTTTAAATCTCAAAAAATGTCCCCAAGGCTTGCTCTCTTTTAAAAAAATGTATGCTAGTGAGAAATAATAAAATAAACTGATTTCAATTTTTAAAAATATTTTTAATTTATTGATTGATTTTTAGAGAAAGGAGAAGGGAGGAGAGAGAGAGAGAGAAAGGGGAGGTAGGGAGCAGAAAGCATCAACTCATAGTACTTTCTTCCTATATGTTCCTTGACCAGGCAAACCTAGGGCCTTGAACCAGGAACCTCAGCATTCCAGGTTGACACTTCATCCACTGTGCCACCACAGATCAGGCAGCTAATTTTGAATTTATGGAAAGACATGTCCTGGCCAGTTGGCTCAGTGGTAGAGCATTGGCCCAGTGTGTGGATGTCCCAGGTTCGATTCCCAGTCAGGGTACACAGAAGAAGCGACCACTGCTTCTTTACCCCTCCTCCTTCTCTTATCTCTCTCTCTCTCTCTCTCTCTCTCTCTCTCTCTCTCTCCCTCCCTCTCTCCCTTCCACTCCTGCAGCCATGGCTCGATTGGTTTGAGCAAAGCTGGTCTCGGGTGCTGAGGAAGGCTCCATGGCCTCTGCCTCCAGTGCTAAAAAAGAATAGCTCCATTGCTGAGTGGCCCCAGATGGGCAGAGCATCACCCCCTAGTGGGCTTGCCCTGTGGATCCCAGTCAGGTGCATACAGGAGTCTGTCTCTCTGCCTCCCCTCCTCTCACTAAAATAAATAAATAAAATTTATAGAAGCAGTTTTTCCCAAGTAAATACCAATTTTGCCAAGGTATGCCCATATAAGCATGAAATTTTTTTTAAAAAGTGACATTTCTCAGCATAAGGAGAACCCTTAAGTTAAATAAAGTATATGGAACTATGAAAGGAATTGACCATGCTTCTAAACTCTTTAGTAAATTTCTTTAGTGTATTTTGAAGGTGGCCAAGTGCTTCAGAATTCTCTGTATTTCAGAATGAGCCTAGAGGCCTTTAGTTAACCAAAACTCAGAACTAGTAAATTGGAATGTTTTCACATTTCAAACCTGACTTAAGCTGTGGGGTTGGGAGTAGGCAAACAGCTGGGCAGTGTCACTGCTAAACTTTTTATACATTTCCACTCTTCCTTTAAAAAATAAAAAAATCCATCTGCTGATCACAGCAGGTCAGAATCAGTGGATAAACCATAAAATCCAATGCATGAACTTGGTTATCCCAGGGTTCACTCAGTTCTGACATACAAGTGGGCCTCGATGTCAGGACGGCTCTCAGATGAGGAACTGTCTTTTGAAGGTGGCTTTTCTAAGCCAAATAAAAGATGAGAAAGGTAAAAGTATACAGGAATTTATCACCAGAAGGGAAACTTACCTGATATTGCTTAAGATCCAATATAGGAATAAGGAAGATTGAACCAGATTCTCTCCATTCTCTCCATGAAGACAACAGTGGCATACTTACTAATGTGGAATCCAAGGAGAAACATGATAAGGTGCTAGAAAAGTCAGCATCAATTCAAATCCCTGCCCACATTTTACGTTTCCATTGCACACTATGTGCTGAACTATTTTGTTCATCAATATGCATGCATGGCAAAGAGAAAGACATATTTACTAGGTAACTAAATTCCTAGAATTCACTCGATCCATTATTATTTTATCTGCAGAGAGAATGACACCTCATCTTGATGCCAGCACTAGGCGATATTTTCAATATTGTGCAAACACCTTTTACACGTCATCACAGGCTTTTGACCTAATCAAATGAAAAGGACCATTTAAAAAAGAGATAGTAGTTTTTGTAAGACTGAGTCTCCTAATAACCATAATAACTCCAAAATTGAAAAATAATATGCCTGTCAGATGATCTTTTGTCATTTGAAAAGGTCAGCAGCAGCTGTCGTAAGCACTGATTCAGCCTGTGTATCACAGGGCAGGGTAGTGGCTTTGCAGCACTGAGCTGTCTGTTATTTCAAGGGGTGATCTGTTCCTGAAATCTGAATGTGCTGTTTCCTGTTAGCGAGGTAACAGGTGTAGTATGCTATGACACTTTCCTGGGTGAGTAGATTTTCTTCTTTCCTTCTACTTGACCTCATTTAACCATAGGATAATTTTTAGTGAGCTCAATTCTCTGATAGCTTGTACATCCAGACACTGTGGACACAACCCCACTGGGGAGCCAAGGGGCCTGGAGGAGCACTGGCTTAGAGAAGAGACCTGACCTGCGATGGCACTAGCAGTCCCACTAACTAGGATGGGACTCCTGGAGGCAGCAGTTCTGAGCCCTGGATCTGCTGAGGTTTTGCAAAGAACAAGTCAAACTTTTTAAGAGTTTATCTTTGAAACTTAAAAATAAGTGGGTTGAAGATGAGCTTTCAAATAGTTTCCATTGCTGATTCTACAGTTGATAAAATTCTCTAGTAATTGCACATGGAAGCATCTTATAAACTTCAAAATGAGGCGATGAGCCCTTTTTTAATCTAACACTTCATTTTTAAGTGATATATTTTCAGGGTGAAAGGTTTTTAAAAGTGAAATCATGTAGAACCACAGATGTAGACCTCTCATTCTCCAGATAAGGAGACCAGTGCACATCTTGTGGGTCCGTGTGCCCTTCCACATACTTCTTGTGCTAAATCCAGTGGCTTTCTGAAAATCATCAGAAGCCTCCTTATGGCACTTGATTACGCTCATGTCACTTGGAGATCATTTGATCCAATGTTCCCAGTTAGCCTTCAATCAGGGCACACCTGACATCTTGAAATCATTGTAATGCTGCCCTTTCTGGAACCCTCCCTGAATCATTTCTCTAGTGTCTGACTTCTTTGTGTGGTCTGAATTTAGGATTTTCTATTCTCTTTCTTTTAAAGGTCTGTTGCAACTTGAGTGAACCTTTCCATATCACCCAACTTGCACACAAAACCAAGCAAAATAAGAAATCTGAGGCACACTGTATGATGAGGCACATTATAAAGGTCCCCAGTGGAGTTGCTTATTACCTAAAAGTTGGCCAAATATAGTGTATGAAGTGAAGTGACATGTTCTGTACCGTGCTTATATACATAGATATAGAAAATATCGACGTTATATTTGAAACTACAAATTTCAAATGTTTCTCTAACAATGTTTCTTGAGATCTAGGGTAAAATTGGCCCAGCAAACAGACATCATGGGGAACTTTTGTTAGATTTAAATACATTGTATTCTTAATGTGCTTTACCTTTAAATTTTACTTTGTTTACTGTGCTGAACATTCACGATAGATCATTTTTACTAAGGTGAATTTTATTTGCTTTCATTTTATTTTTTATAACTTCTTTTTTCCTCTCCTTTCTACCTGATGATTTTTGAATTGTTTGTCTGTATATAGCTATAGATATAGATGCTACTGGCTTAGATGCAGAAGAAAATGATATTCCAGCAAACCACCGCTCCCCTAAACCCAGTGCAAACAGTGTAACGTCACCCCACTCCAAAGAGAAAAGAATGCCCTTCTTTAAGAAGGTAACATGAACTTCCGAGCTCCCATCTGTCCACCTGCTCCACTGCACTGCGTCACATTCTAGTCCTGTTGACTGTCTGCGTCCTTCGATAAGCCAATAACATGCATGCTCTGTTATTCTTTGTTTCTCTTTCACGCTGCTATAGCTAAGCAGAAGCAGAAATCGGTAAGTCTACATTGACATAAGCTGTGTTTATCCTGCCACTGGCATCATTAGCATTCAAGTCCACGGTTTTATGAAATACAGTCATTTCTGTCCCAAGAACCTACCAAATTGCCCATTGAGTCCATGCATTGCAAACCAACTAAATTCAGGGAGTGACCTGTGAGAGCACAATTACAGTACTTATCCTTTTTGATGGAATAATATCAACCACTGAGGGAACTTGTTTAAACATTCCAGGATGTCCAACACTGACAATGCCATAGAATGCACCTCTATTGTGCATGCTTATTCTGTCTGTCTTTGTCTCTTTCTTTTTTCTGGAAATTTAACTTATAATCAAGCATATTAAAACCATTATTACATTCTAATTTATGATATCCCAATACATAGCTTGTACTTAAAAAAAATATTCAAGTCTTAATTTAGTCAGTATTTAAACTTCTAATCCATTAGGTGCAAAATCTGCAGATGAACAAGACCAGTGGAAAACTGCAGGCTTGTTTGGGCGGTTTACTGTGAGTTATTCCTATTGTCATATATAAATCCTCTCCCGATGTTCTTGCCTTCTCCATCGGTCAGATCTCAGCACCTCACGTGCTGGTCAATGGGGCGGTGGTCATGCTTAGAGCCTTTTCCACTGGCCAACCAGGATGCTATAAAGTGATGCTCCTCATCCCCTGACTGAAAACTAGGTAGTCCTGAGGTCTCCATACTCCAGATAGAGTCTGATTTCCTTCAACACACTTTGTAGCTTCAGAGCATTATTTTTTAAGGATGTCTCTCTACCATTTTCCATTCCTTCCCTTCTTTTACACACCACTGTCCACAGCCCACTATGCTGTCCTATGGTCATACTCTCTAATGTCACAAAGTCCCACACAACCATGGGTATGTCATGACACACAGATGTGGAGTAAAGCGCTGTGCTCTGAACTCTCCACGTGCTAACCTCTTCCTCTGCAAGTATAGTGCTCTGTGGAGGAACTCTAAAATCATCAAAGAGGTATCATACTGAACTGTGAAGTTGTGTTTTAAATAAATTGTGGTTACCTTAATAATGGATGACCTAAGCTCTCCAGGCCAAAATTGAAACAGTTGGCTTTTTGGTGTGTGAACACAGAAGCCTCAGCCCATCTCTGTGGTTCTATCTTCATATCACAGTGAAAACTTATAGCCAAATGACCAGCAGTGCAGAGGTCTAGAAAGTCTACATTGCTAAGCTGCTCTGTGCTTTCAGAGCAGTAACATGCACTAAAACCAAGTCAGTAGAGATAAGATTTTTTTGAAGTTTTCTTACTCTTAAATTTCAAAACTTTAACAATGTTGATCACAATTTTTCTACTGAAGAATTCGAACAACCTAAGGTTAGCAGGAAAGAGTAGAGAGAAAAAAAATAGTGTCATTTTTAATAGGGCACAAAGTACCAATATTCCATCAAATAAGGTAATTTCTGTAGCTGCCCTGTTGACTGAGAAGCTGACTGATTACCAGCATCGGGTAACCCTTTGCTGCCTTATAGTCACAGATCAAAGGAACCAAAGACCTGTCATATACTGGGCCACTTAATGCTGAAAGGCTTAAAACTTCTTGGTAGCCCTTGTTACTAAAGTGCATGCAATTACTATTCCTAATTGCAGTGGTGGAAAAGGTATTCTCATACTTCATAGTTATAAAGACTTGGCTTCTAAACATTTTCAGTATGATCCCAGGTGGTATAACTGTAATAATTTAATAAATATGCTTATGATGCCTTCGGCACTGGTATTCATTCTTCTTATGTTATTGATTATGTGGTCAGCTTCAGTGCAGAGTTCAAAAACAATAAACAACCTAAGATTCAATGATCCTGTTTTCCATGTTTAGGTTGCTTTTAGAGTGGTGCTTGTGTGGCATTTGTGCTGTCACTGTATTATGTTTGTCTTGTTTATTTTTTCTCTTCTGTTTAAAAATGTATTCTACATTTTATTGTGGCTTTTTTAATGAATTTTAAATACTAGTTAAAATTTTAAGCCTTAAAATTTGACAGTACAATCACAGTAATATATTTCCCCCTCTGATTATATTTGTCTATGACATGAGCAAAGTCTCAGATGGCAGCTTTAGAATGTGAAATGGTTTTTAATTTCCCCCCTTAAGCAACTTAAATTTAATTGGATTCAAAAAGTTTGTAATGAGCAATTTTAAGCAACAAGAAAATGTCCTGGAGCAACAGGCTGATGCAGAAACTATATTCACATTTGTATATCACTTTATCAAAATTTTCAAATAGTTTGAAGATTATTTTTTTATTATTGGTCTGTGTGACTAAAAGTAATTCTTAAATTTTTAAAATATTTTTTTCAGATGCTCCTTAATGCAGAAAGATTCATATGATAATGATAGGTCTAAGGCCGTATCTACCTCTCTCTTTTGATTTAAAAAGGCCATTGGGGGGATCAATAGAACATGTTTTGCTATCAAAATAGGCAATTTTAATAAAGTCAAACAAATTAACAGTTACCTAGTATTCTGGAAAAACTGTATTTTGATTATTTTATTTGAAAAGTTCTGAAAGTTTTAAAAATTGCTACCAAATTTAGCCCTTCACCCTTATCTGCATAAAGAAAGAAAAATTGTTGCAGGAAGCCATGAATTAGTTACATAATGGAAACACAACTAACCGCTCTTGAGAAGCATTTTAGAGATGCAGGTTGGTAACGAACCTTTTGAGGCCACTGAAGCAGGCTTGATGATGTCACATATTACCCACCTTCCCTCCAAGACACAGAAGCCTCACTTTTTAAGTTTCAAGACTTGGAAACCAAAAATCCAAAAATATTAATTTGTGAATAGTAACTCTGATTACTGTTTACTGAAACAAGCATGCCTACTAATTGAAACTCTTACAGTAAAGTAGGATTTTTTAAGTATTTGATGATGAGAGTTACAGTGTTTTGAAATTCAGTTTATCCAGGTAAGACAAACATCTGATAAGCAAAGGTAACGAGACCTCGCTTTTCTCCATACTTAAGCATGTAAGGTCTGACCATGTGGCTCTTCAGAAAACTCCAATGCATCCAAAAAGCAATCTAAGCTTCCGGTCAAGCCTAAAGCACTTATTCTGCATGAGGCATGTTTCTGTCTGTTCTACCAGCTAGTTTTCATTCAAAAGCAGCACCTTCTGCTTTAGGAACTAATCTGTTAGTAGCATTTGTTAAGGAGAGCAAAAAACAAAATAAAAACCATAGATAATTCAACAACTTGAAAACTTTAGGAAAATAAACCCACCAATCTTTTATTGGGTTTATTTAGAAAAAAAAGGCAAGTTAAAAAAAAATGTCTGAAAAGGCAGTGCCTCATATTACAGAGTTCAGTTTTATGAGAAAGAACAGTTTAATATGAAATTCTTAAGTTCCCCCACCTGTTAACCATCTGAAGCCCTCTGTTCTCTTCGCAGACAGAGCACATGCCTCCCTACGATGTGGTACCTTCCATGCGGCCCGTGGTCTTGGTGGGCCCCTCTCTGAAGGGGTATGAGGTACGTAGCTGCCTTCTGGAGCACACTTGACCTTTGCATGCGGAACTGCTTTGTGATTCCACCTCCCTCTCCTGACTCATGAATATAGAACTTAAAGAGCTCCTACCAGCAAAGCATGTATTTGTTCAAGTGGTGGAGTACATTGCTTCCCGTTTTGTTGAGTTTTATTTTCTTGGCTGTTGCTCTGGAGATTTCTGCTAGTTACAATTTACTCAGCCCAAGCAAATAGTAGATGGAGAGTGACTGAAACAACTTCTGATGTGATGTACTGTCATTAAAACATTAGTATAAATTCAAGGAGCTTTGATTTTTTAATTGACATTCTATTGGCACTTAGAAGAGAAAGATGTGGTGATCTTGCATGCTTTTTCCACATGGGAAGCCCAGGTTTTCAGACATTCTTAAGAGGAATAAAATTGTTTTATCATAATAATAATATTTTGTTGTATCTTAACGTATTGCTTGCTCATTTGCAGGTCACAGATATGATGCAGAAAGCATTGTTTGATTTTTTGAAACACAGATTTGAAGGACGGTGAGTATTTTAGAATCCTGGGTATTGTGGATTTTGTCTTGAGGATGTCAAAACCTAGGTGGAAAAGATATGTGATCCCAAGAGAAATCTACTGTCTGAAATTGATGAGTGGCAGGAAATAAGTTCCATCCATGTCAATCCTATTTGATGACTATTGGTCACATTTGCTTGACACGTCCTCACACCTGGATAACCCATTTCCCTACTACTGCACTTGCATCCATAAGCTAAAGTTGACCAAATACCTGCTAACTAGTCTCATTCCAAATTCATGGTCCACTGGCCCCCATTGCTGCCAAGAAATCATACTAAATATCCCTCTATTCTCTTTTTTACTCTTCTAAAAAGAAAGTCTTCTAAAAGACTTTCCATACCTGCTCCTCTGTCCTCACACCTTTTACATCCCCTGCTTACCATGCTCTCCCCCATGAACTTGCTTCCTCTTTCATTGAGACAGAGAGAAACTTCCAAGAGTTCACACCACCACACCTATTCCCACTTGGATGTTTGCCTGAATGCTCTCTGACTTTCTCCTGTTACAATTAGCCATGGCCAACCCAACCCTTTGGGGGCTAGACCCAATTCCCCATTCCACCCTGACAGAGCCATAACAACCTTTTCTTCTGTCCTCCTTGGTATTTCTCATTCTAATGGAAATACCATAAGTATATAAAACATAGTTATTTCTTCCTTCAACAAACATTTAACCTCATTTTCCCTCTAGCTGTCATATTTTCCTCCTGTTCTTTATAGCAAAACTCCCTGAACAAATTGTGTATACAGGCTCTCTTCTCATAACTGGAGCCTACTCATCATCACTCAACCAAAACTAATATCATATCACTAGTCATGTTAGCGGCTCTCACATTGCTAAAGCCAGGGTGAGTCTGCAGTCCTCCTAAATGACATGGTGGACCACACCATCCTCTCTTAAACACTGTGTTTGGTATCTGGAACCACACTTCCCTGGTTTCCCTTCTATCTCATTAGCTACCTCTTTGTCTCCTTTGCTGGTTCTTTCTCGTCAACTAGACAAGGAAGCCCAGGCTAAGTCCCTTGGTCTTCTCATTCTTCTACCTACACTACTTTGGTGATTTCATTCAATGTCAGACTTTTAAATAGCATTCCTTCATTATCCTCTCCTCTTACTTTCAGACCCTTATATCCAACTGCCTAGTCAACAAAACCACTAAGATGGCTAATGGATTGCTTGAACTTAACCTCCCAACTTACCCCAAACCTGCCCCTCTTGTTGTCTTCCATTTCTCAGTTAATAATTTCTTCATCTTTCAGTTCTAAGGCCCTTCAGCTCCAGATCATTGAATCATTCTTCACTGTTCTTCTTCTCTTCCATCTCACACTGAAATGCTGTTATCTGTGTCTTCAAAATGTATGAAGAACCTAACCAGCCTGACCAGGTGGTGGTGCAGTGGATAGAGTGTTGGACTGGGATGCGGAAGACCCAGGTTCAAGACCCCAAGGTTGCCAGCTTGAGCGTGGGCCCATCTGACTTGAGCAAAAGCTCATCAGCTTGGACCCAAGGTCGCTGGCTCCAGCAAGGGGTTGTTCAGTCTGCTGAAGGCCCGCGGTCAAGGCACATGTGAGAAAGCAATCAATGAACAACTATGGTGTCACAACGGCAATGAAAAACTAATGATTGATGCTTCTCACCTCTCTCCATTCCTGTTTGTCTGTCCCTATCTATCCCTCTCTCTGACTCTCTCTCTGTCCCTGTAAAAAAAATAAATAAATAAGAACCTAACCACTCTTTACACATGCTTTGCTTTTGATCTGAGATGTTATCCTCTCCCTGGATTATTGCAACAAGTTGCTCCTGACTTGTGTCTTTGCTTCCATAATGTGTCCTCAATTCAGGAGCCTCAATGACCCTCTTCAACTGTGGGATGGATCTTATTACTCCTTTGTTCAGCTCTACCCAATGTCTTCTCTTTTCACTCAGCATGAAAACCATTATCTTTATAGTGGCCTAAAGACCCTCTGTGATCTGCCACCCATATCCCAGTACCCCTCTTACCTTTGACTTTATCTCTTAGTACTCCCCCTTGCTCCTTTTGCTCCTGCCACACTGACTTCCTTGTTATTCTGTGAGTGTTCCAGACAGCTAGATCTATACCTACCTCAGGGCCTTTGTACTTTCAGTTAGTTCCCTGTGCTAGCAACACTTTTCCCTCAAATATTCTTTGTAGTGTATGTGCGCGTGTGTGTGCGTGCGCACACACGTGCACACACACATTCTCATTCTTTTCTGACTTTTTTCCCATAATTCTTTTATGTATTTATTAATTTTGTTTGTTATCATTCTCCCACACTTAGAATATAAACTCCAGGAGAGTAGGGTTTTTAAAATGTTTTGTCAACTGTCTACTCAGTGCCTAGAACTGTGCTCAGTGTGAGTGACAAGTGGATGAATGCTGAATGAACACCTCCTTTGTACTCAGGGAAGTGTAGAGACATTGGAGCCACTAGCTTTCTTCGCCTGTAAGGAGCTCGTGTGTAACCCATAACTTAAAGCCTCCAGCAGTAACATATACAGGAAATGAAAGGACAGCTCAGCAGGTGTGTGGCTAAGGTGCAGATAGCATAATTGGAGGAAGGAGTAACACTGATGTAGGGATGTCAGCATCCAGGAAGGTTTTTATCAGTGGAACCTGTGATTTTACCACCAAGTGAATTGAGAAGGGGCATATCCACCAGAGGTATAAAGTATATGACAACCTGAAGGTGTGACACAGCATCACGTGTGAGGCAAGCCACCTAGAAGTACGTCTTCAAGTCAAGTCTAGACAGAGAGTGACTAATAACGAAACCAGGCCATGTTTAGCGTGTCATGGTAATCATCTTGAACTTAATCCTTTTATTCTCCTTCCCTTAACTTGTTTCCATAAATATTTTGAGTGTATTTTATGTGCCAAGCATTAAGAGAAGCAAAAGCAGACAAAGACCTTGGCTTCATTGGAAGATAGACTTGAATCAAATAACCAGTGGGCACCATAGTAAAGGTTAAGCCAATTTCTGAAGCATCAGAGATACGATAGGAGTCTAAAATGGAAACTTCAAAATTTAAAGAAAGAGTAGATTATAGGGAACCTGGGGATATACAGGGCTGGTGAATACAGTTTTAACAAGACAAATGTGCTGCCTCTCTTCACATTTATTTTCTTCTCCTACCCTAACAGGACAGGTACAGTGATATTTGTAGGTTTCAGTGTTCTTTTAGATTTTCTAATATAGTACTTTCTCCCTTAACCACATCTGCTTCTACAGCCATTTCTAATTTATGTTGACTTCAGGCAGGAGAGGCAAGGACAAAGTGAGATACTTTTATAGGAAGACAAGTGTTGTTAGAAATCAAGCAAAGGACTCAATAAGACAGAAAAGGAAAATAGAATTCAAGGTGTAAAAATACTTTATGATCAACGTCTAACTAACCAAATGTTCCTAATTAGATTTTTTTGTTGTTTTCCATCACTTTATGAAATATGTTTTATTTTTTTGAAATATATTTTATTTTGTGCCAGGAAACACAGCTTGGTCCTTGGGCCATTGGCTTGGTCCCAGGCTGTTAGGCTCTGGCCAAGTATAAAAGGCATGCCTCTGGTTGGGCCTGTTTAACTTGTATTTTATTCTTGGTTCTGTCATTGATCACAATCTGGAATTGTCCACACAAGCATGGACACCCAGAAAATTCTGCTGGACTGGGCACTGTGCTACGAGTTACCACCACCATTTGCCCAACGTCAGAGAGGGGCCAGGAGATGGAATTTCCTGACTTGCCATTTCACGTTTTGAATTTGGAAGATATATAGATTCCAGCCCTTGGGTATATCTTAGACTGGTGTTCTAAAGTATCAGCCATCCAGATTGACTTCTTTTAGGAAACACATAAACAAGAATATCTGCATGTTGTATTATTCTTTTGTTTCTAGCCAGAAGTAATTTCCTTATGGCTTTATGAATGGACCTGCCTCAGCTCATCTTGACTATAGTGCTGGAGCTCAACTTTCTAGGCCTGTGATCACCAATTAAAGATCATTGAAGGCAGTAATGGGACCCAAAAGGGAGAATTTCAAAAAGCCATGCAAAATTTAACTTTATTTTTAGCCCATGGCAAGACATTCAGAGTAACTGAATCATTAAATGTCTTTGCTTTTGGCAAGTCAAGGTAGCAATAAAGGGCAGAAAGTCACAAAAAGCATCAGGGATGTCTGTTTCTAAATAGACATGTAATTCTAAAAGGGAAAAATGAATTATTCCTTAATTAGTATCTATTAAATAAATAATTAAGTTTTTTAGAAAATTAAAAGCCTAGGAGGGAGAAAATATGAAAGGAAGTGTTGGTGATGAAAAGATTCTAGATAGAAATTCTTTTCTGTTCTTTTTAAAGTTTGGTAAATATTGTTTTTATTTTTATTTATTTTTTTACAGGGACAGAGAGAGAGTCAGAGAGAGGGATAGATAGGAACAGACAGACAGGAACGGTGAGAGATGAGAAGCATCAATCATCAGTTTTTCATTGTGACAACTTAGTTGTTCATTGATTGCTTTCTCATATGTGACTTGACCGTGGGCCTTCAGCAGACTGAGTAACCCCTTGCTGGAGCCAGCTACCTTGGGTCCAAGCTGGTGAGCTTTACTCAAACCAGATGAGCCCGCGCTCAAACTGGAGACCTCGGGGTCTCGAACCTGGGTCTTCCACATCCCAGTCTAATGCTATATCCACTGTGCCACCGCCTGGTCAGGCTCTTTTCTGTTCTTACACCTAGTTAAGTTCATTTCCTGAACCCCTGGAGTGTTGTCAGAATCATGGTCCTGGTTGTTAAATTAGCGTGTTTAAGTGCCAGGTCAAAGAAGAGATGATAAATCATCGTCCTTCCTGTTGTGTGTAATGGAGTAGCCCTATTAAATTGGATCAACTCTAACCACCTGTGTCACAGAAACAAAGCAGTTTCCCATTTCCCCTGGTAGGATAATGACAGGTAAATTAGCAAGGATATCAGGGACAAGAAGAAAAGCTACCATTAGTGATGAATCCAGTTAGTTATCCTCCCAGTGTTTTGAAAATGTCAGCTCCTGTCACTGAAGTGTCTAGAATTCATACTGGATTGCCGTAGGAATATGTACTTCTTGAATCTTGTGGGCAGGGGTTGTACTGAAAATTCAGTAATCCTGGGAAACATTACATCACCTTATTTTGTGGGAAATTTACTTAGTTCTGAGACAACTCCTTCTAAACTGGTGGTTGTCAACCTTGGTATACCTTAGAATCAACTACAGCATTTTAAAAATAAACTAGAAAACAAGGGCTTATACTCCAATGGTGACTAATGGGAATGAAATCTCTAGGGTGGGACCCAATGAAACTTTAAAAGTTTATATAGCAATTTGGATGAACCAGGGGGGTTGAGAACCACCCCTTTAAACTGAATTCTTCCCACGATTTTGCCCTTAGGATTTTCAAGGTCTTTTTTTCTTGCCAGAAACTCAAGTAATGACAATTCCCAAAGCATAACTTAAGGACTTGAAATAGGATAGTGGCCCAGTGTTCACAGATCGCACAGAGCTCCCCATGAAAGCAGGTCAGTGGGAGCCCAGCTGGGCAGTGCCATGTGTGGAAAGGAAAAGGTGTGTGAAACAAAGAGGAAGATGCACTGATACAGAAAACCCTCTGCTAAATGGGTTCACTCTCGAGATGCTCCTGAGCGGCTTTTGTCTGTCTGGTCACCACTGTAATCCCAGGATGGTGCCCTCCTGGGGCTGACTGCCTCCCAGTGAGTGTGCAGGTCTGTTTAGAGACACAGAACCCAGATTCTGGTCATCAACAGTGCTTGGGCTTTACTCAGCTGTGCTGGAACAATGCCCAGCCCCTCAGGTGCTCACTTTTCCCTCTGTCTACATGCCCTGCCCACAGTATCCATATGACTCAATGGTTGCCAGTGGCAGGGTGGGGGCAGGATTGACTACAGAGGGTTAGTTAGCACAGTGGAATTTGGGGGTAGGGGGTAGTGGGATTATTCTGCATCATGAATGTGATGATGAATATGGAACTCCGTGAATTGCTCTCAGTTTATAAAAGATCGACTTTGTGCTATGTAGGTAATTTTTTTTTTTTTTTTTTGTAAAATCCAGTAGTTCTTTTCCATACTGTACTGAATGCACTACTCTCCAAATGGCAACCAGTTATAATTGTTTTAGCTACATCTTTCAATATTGGCTCCTTACCTCTAACATACTTAATTAGCTACTTGAGTTTTTAGTGATAGGCATTCTCCATTCACTTGTGTGAAGACTAAGACTGTGTAGCTCTCTCACGCATGTGTCTCCCCTCTCTCACACATACCTGCATACGCATCTCATCCTCTGGTCTCCCAACGGCTAAGTCATCATTTTTTACTGGCTCCATGTTTAGTATGTGTGATAGCCATGCACATATTTAAATAGGCTGTGTTATATACTCTAATTACTTTTTCACATGTGTTTTTTTTGTGTGTGATTACCATGAAATAAAGAATTTTACTTTCTACACTTGCTTAATTTTCTATGTATTTAGCACTAATTCAGCCCTAAATTCTCCCCCAGTTGTCTAACTCTCCTCACAGTAGAGTAACACACACCAGGCAGCCTCTCAGCTTTGTCTTTTTTGAACCTCTGGGAGCATCTGGCCTGTGCCCATATGGGCAGGTTCTCTCTGTGTCTGTGCTGGGTGCACATTGCTATTCAGGGACATCCCTTGTCCCTGTCCTTCGGGTTGCTGTCAGCTGTCCTTTTGGATTGGAGCCCCCTTTTCCTAGATCCCTTGCCCTCTTTCAGGTTTACCCTGTTGTTTCTGTCAACATCTCCCTCTAATAGGGTCCCTAGAAAGAGTGCATACATACTTACTCTGAAACCTGAATCCCTAAAAATGTCTTTAATCGACTCTCCCATTTAATTGATAATTAAAACGGAAGTGGAATTCTAATTGGAATAATTTCTCCTCAGAACTTTTAAGGATTTTTGTTTCACAGGAACTGTCTTTTCCTCTGGAATCATTTAGATTTTACTTTGTTCACAGTGCCATGAAATTTATATGAATATGTCTTCCAGCCTTTGTGTTAGACTCTTTTAATTTGGAAAAATCAGACTCTTAATTCTAGAACTCTTTTTTTTTTTTTTTTAGTTTTCTATCATCTGTTTTCTTAATTCTCTTCTTGTTAGACTTCTTGTTATTTGGAAGTTGAACTTTCTGGATAATTCTCCAGTTTTCATACCTTTCTTCTCCCCTTTTGCATCTCTTTGTCACTTCTGATTTACTCCTTGGAAGATGTCCTTAACTTTATTTTCTGGCCCTTCTTCTGAATTTTTGTTTCTAAAACTTTTATATATTTAATTTCCAAAAACTCTTTCTGATTCTGAATTTTGAAATAGAAATTTGTTCTGGTTTCATAGGTATACTCATTTCTTAGCTTTCAACTATGATAGCTGATTTTTCTGCTTGTTTTGGTCTTTCATGTGGGAGGTTTTCCTAGGACTGCCCAGTGAACACCACTGCACTCAGATATAAGAATGGGGCATGATATAATCAACTAGGCATTCTGTGCTCATAGTGGAGTTTGTCAACCTTGTGTTTCCCTGTAGGACACAGCCTCACTGGACAATCTATGTAGAAAACTGCCAGCTATTCTCTTTGAAGGTCAGATTCCCCAGAGGAAAATCTCCCATTTAGAATCATTTTTTTTCCAAATAACATGTGTTTTCTGCTATTCTGAGGGTCAGAGACCCTCTGTTTTATTGCCTGTAGAGACTGAGTCAGTGGTGTTGTAGCACTCAGGGAAAGGATGACCACTGGTGGCTTGTTGTGGCAGAAGGGAGGTGGAGGTTCTAATTCTGAACCACTTTTAATCAAACTTCCTGTTTCTAGCTCCTCCTTCACCTTCTTCAAGACATCATGACCTTTCTATTATGATTCACACCACTTCCTACTGCTGGCTGGTAGATTCAGCTGTCTCCAGTCTAAGTCCTTTGCCCTACCTAGCTTCCACATTTTATTCTCATTTCTACCCAATCTAAAATGATCCTCCTAACCAATTATTGTCTGTCACAACACCCTCTGTGTCCTCTTCACAAGAGGCATCTTAATCTTTATTAATTTTTTTATTTATAACCCACCTTTGCCACTAGACTGTTAGTTCTCTGAGGAAAGATCATGTTTGCCTTGTTCTTACTATTTTCATCCTATCACAGTACCATACTCAGGGGAGGGTCTAGAATACAGGGCTGAGAATATAGGCTGCCTGGGTTCAAATCCCAGCTTCGTCATTTTTAGTTAATACGTAACCTTAAAGAATTCCCTATGGCTCATTTTCTTCATCAACAAAGGTAATATGACAATAAACCTCTCTGTTAGAGTTTTGGTGATGATTTAATGAGAAAATCCAGGTAATGAGATCATGCTTAGTACATGCCAGGCATTTGGTAGGTAAGCAACCGATAAATGCTAGGTTAAGGTGAGCAGGATTAAAAAAAAAAAAAAGAATGATTAAGTGCCCTAACATTTTTATGGTTTGAAAATACAGTCACTACATATTTATTTCATATTTAGATGAGGTTGAGGCATTTATTTCCCTTTTATTATTCAGATAATAACCTCAGGGTCTTGTGTCACTTTTTCCCCAACAGGATATCCATAACAAGGGTCACCGCTGACATCTCCCTGGCCAAACGCTCAGTGTTAAATAACCCCAGTAAGCATGCGATAATAGAAAGATCCAACACAAGGTCAAGCCTAGGTAAGTGCGTGCACTGCTTAGACCCTCTCCCTGACGCTGCCCATGAGATTGAACTAGCTGATAACTGCATCACCACGGAGCAGAGCCGAAACAGGCAGGTGTTGCCAGTAGCTGGTACCGTAGTCATAGTGATTTCATGGCAGGAGAGAATTTATTATGTATTATGATTGTTTCAAGTTAAAACTTCTGCAGGCTGTCAGCATGAATGTTTTGCTTGTGGTTTGTTTTCACTAACAAGAGCTTCAGTGTCTACCAACTCAAAAAATTGGGGGCCTTGCAAAAGTGTCACCATTAACAAGTTCACTACCTCTTTAAGGCCCTATTTCCCCATCTAAACAGAAGAGATAATACTAACTACCTGGTAGAATACCTGTAAGTATTACACATAGTGTGTCCTCTGCATATGATGGCTATTACCCCCAAATCCCTTACTGATTGAATTACATCAATAACTATATCATAGTCAGCACAGTGTATATAGTGTGTGTGAGTGTCTTGAGCTTGATAAAGGGTGAATTCCTGGTTGGTTTCCACTGAGATTATACAGCAGTATTTTTAGTTTGTAAAAACTGTGTACAGATTTTGGTGAGCATACTCACAGGGCTGTGTTTGGGTACTGTTTATTGACGTGTATTCATTTGACTAAATGACCCTTGAGCAGCTGTTTCATCTGTCCGGCCCGTGCTTGGAGTTTTAGGTTACTCACTATTACCCATGGAACTTACTGGGTTGTTAGGTTTCTCTTCTTATCTACTATGTTTTCTCAGGCTTTTGTGAGATCTTTGATTTTAATTTTTTCTATTTGTATGTTAGATATATAAATCCTTTGAGAGACTGGCTTTTAACTTAGAAGTTTTTAGTTTACTTTGAAGTGTATTTTTTAAACAATGGAAAAGCTATTTAAAAAAATAAACTTTATCTGTTAGTCATGAGAGTGATCATTTCTAGAACTCAGTTTTGTTCTTCACCTAACCACCTCTCATTGACTAAACTTCAGTAATTTAGCTTTAGAAATATATTTGGAGGGGTGTGGTCATGCATTTTTATAGTGACTTCTTTTCATATCTTATCTGTGACTCTTAAAACCCTTATCATACATTGTTGATGCTCACAGTAATTGTTACCAAATGCTCATTTCATTGATTTAACTGATTGACAAAGTCAGGTAACTTGTTTAGACTCATCAGTTGAATCAGTGGCAGAATAGATTTGCTTAGCTTGCCAAGGCTCTTTGTAACTGCTAATTGCATGTAGTTTTTAAAGGACTCTATGTACTTTATTGAGCATATACTAGACACTGAATGTCATGCTAAAGCCTGGGAATAAAAGGTTGAATTAGATGAAGCCCTTGCCCAAGGGATCTTGGTGTAGCAGTAAGACAAGTCAACAACCATTGAAATAGAGGGTGATGAGTGGTCTTGCATTGAACTGGTTGCCAAAGAGCAAATGCTCCACAAGGGGGAGTGGGCAGGGAAAAGCTTTTCCAAGGAGAGAAGCTGAGCAGAGACTTGAAGCATGAGGGTTTAGTCAAGAAAGAAAGGGAAGGGGAAGAGAGGGACTTTAAACTGGTTTCTGAAAGACATGTTCTACTTTGGTTGAGTGCATGGTTTTTAAAAGAGAAAAGTGGGAAATGACACCAGGGAGAAGGTATTAAAAATTTTGGAGTTTATCCTTAAGACATTATGGAACCATGGAGACTTTATGTAGGTATTCATCCATTTGACAAATATCTGGTTGCCAACCATGCACCAAACATTTTGCTAAGTGCTGAGGACACCGTAAGCAGAGAAGTGACATAGTGCTACTTATGTTTTGGAAGGGTCACTGACAGCATTGTCAGGAAATATAATGGAACAGGGCAATGGAAGTGAGGAAAAATTAGGATTCTGTTGAAGCAGCTTCAGAAATAGTACCCCTGGGCAGAAATATATGCACATAATAAACCAGGTGCCTTAGGAAAATCCCCTGTATTAGCAGGGTGGGGATAAGGTCAGACATGAAGTGGGGGAGTGTCATTTAGGAAGGTGTTATCATCATTCAAGTTAGAGAATAAGACCTGAAGTAAGACAGTGGCAGAGGGAATGAGAAGAATGAAAGGAATTCATAGATTAGAGTCTGGATTTGGCAGTCTTGTTGAATGTGAAACGTGAAGGAGAAAACTCCAGGATGATTTCCAGATTTTTACTTTGAGAAACCTGGAGAGTGATGGAATTCTTCTGAGGATAAGGGGTTTAGGGTGAGGGGTTCAGGATAAGTAGCTTGTCCTAGGGAGTGGACTGGGGAGGGAGATAGGGATGATGATGGCTACATTTGTAAATGTGTTGAATTCGCAGTGTTAGGAACACCCTGACACCAGGGAAGCACTATATGTACACATCTGGAACTCAACAGAAAAGATGAGGTGTAGTTGCTTCTTAATATTCACTGTCCTTGTTTTTTAAGTCCCTGTAAACACTGAATTAGTGAAGACTGAGCTATCCCTTCTATGGGAAATGTAGGAGTGGGATCCTGCAAGCCTCACAATGTTTTCTTTTATTTTTGTTTTTTAAGTGAGAGGAAGGGAGATAGACTCCTGCATGCATCCCAACTGGGATCCACCCAGCAACATTTGTCTAGCGCTGATGCTTAAATCAACCAAGCTATCCTCAGTGCCTGGGGCCAACACTCAGGCCAACTAAGCTATCCTCATTGCCTGGAGCTGAGGCTTGAGCCAGTCAGCCACTGGCTGTGAAAAGGGATAGAGGGAGGTGGAAGAGAGAAGGAGGGGAAGAGAAGCACATGGTTACTACTCATGTTCTCTGACCAGGGATTAAACCCCGGATGTCCACAAACCAGTCTAGAGCTGTATCCACTGAGCCAACAACATTTTCATCACCTGATTATATAACCTGTTTCCTTCTGCATGCTCCTATTTAAAGACATCTGATTTGATACATATTGTTGACTTATTAACATTGAACTTATGATCAAGAGCTCAATTCATGCCTGAAAGAAGTTAACAAGTGTTTTTTCTCCATCAGGCACATCTTGGCATTCCTGCACTGTGGAGTGCTTCAGCACTAGGAGGCATGGGGGCCACTTTAAACAGTGAAATCACACACACACACACACACACACACACACACACACGACAAAAATGAGAAAAACACGGTACTAACCAGAAAAGAAAACACACCTGTTTACAGTATGAGAGCTGAAACAAGAAGGCAGAGAGTGTCAGCTTGTTTGACCTCAGCTGACCACATGCACATTGGGGAACTCCAGTTTCTTGCTGCTGTGCACATGTCCCTGACTGACTGAAAAGTTCCATGAGGATTGATTTGGGGCTTTACAAGCAAATTTTAGCTGGGAGGGAAATCTCAAGTACAGCATCCACAAATAAGAAGGATGGCCTATATACTTTTGGAAGCCAGTAGTCGACTTGTGTAGCCAGAGGAGGGACTGAAGAATAAGACAAGCCTGGATTGAACCACCATTGTCAGGATCGGCAGGGGAAGCAGAAAGCAGCAGCTGACTGGGCCTTGCAGGGAAGTCCAGGAGAGAAGCACACAGAGGAGAGAGAGCACCTTAGTGCTACAGAGCAGTCAAAGATAGACTGGTAAAATCCACTGACTTTCTTGGCTAGGCATTTCCATACTTGACTTAGTGCTGTGCTGAGATAATGCAGGAAGAGTCAGAGGGAAAAATCCCTAGATCACCTGGAAGTTGGCCATAGGGCCGGAAGTCAGGGAATGGATCAGTGAATCACATGGGCTGCACAGGTCATCTGGACTCCTTGGAAACTCCACATGCATTTTTTCTAAGTTTATAGGGAAGGGGAATGTATGTGTTATATACTAATTATTTGTTAGGTATGAGGATTATTCCTAGTGCTAAATGCTACCATTTTTTGTTCTCTGTTTTATGAATTTTGCTTATTATCTTTATTCTTGCTTTTTATAGGTCTTCCCTATTTGTACTGATTTGAAACTGGCAGACTACTTAGTCTTTGAGTCCATTCCCCACTCTAAAATGGCAGTGATATTCAGACTGCACCTCTTAGGGTTGTTGTGAGAAGGGTCTGCTATAGTAGGAGCACAGTCAATAGGGCTGCTATTAGTAGTTTTATTTCTAGTTTTCCAAATATAGTGCACAGTTTATATAGTTATTTTTATTCAATAACTAAAGTAGATAAAAATTTAGATCTGATATAAAGGAATATATCTTGCACTTGAAAAATTTAATAACTAGTAATTCAGTCAGTCAGTCAGTCAGTCAGTCCTTACTGGATGGGCTAAGTAGAGGAATGGGGATAACCATGGGAAGTCAGTAACTTTCGAAGATAGGTCAATTCAAATTCTCTTGACTACCTGGCTTTGCTTAAGAGGGAAAACAAATTTATAGATAATGAAGGGTTGATAATAGGCTATAAAATTAGCCTTGCAAATAAATGTAGAATTTATGAGACTGGTTGATCTTTTGAATTTCATGTCTTCCCTCCTTTTGACCTAGCCATTAACATGGTTGTTTTGTCTGTCTTGTGAAATTAGCACCCTTAGTCCACAACATTGCTCTGATGGACCAGCTATACCAATACCTGCACGCAGAGGGAGCACTTCACTTTATCTAAACACAGTTTGGTAGTCAACTTCATGATTCACATTTTTGAAGATATATTTAATGAGTTTTTTCCCTACAATAAGAGCTTTTACCTATACTACGTTTTACAAAATCTCATTGCCTTACTGAGTTGACTCACTCTTTCAACACACTTTTTGAGTGCCAACTAGGTACCAGGTACTTATACTGAAGGAAGGCTTACAAGTGATTATGTTCTTCCCAGTCTTTGATTGGTTCACAGCCTATTGGAAAATTTTTTAATCACATCATTGAAATATTGTGAGATAAGTGTTACCATAGGTTGCTACAAAGCAACCTATGGTAACACTTATATTTATTATTATTTATTATGGGCCAAACACTGTAATAGATGATTTGCACATTGATTCAATTAGTCCTCATTTCCACTTTACAGATAAGAATACTTAGACTCCAAGAAGGTAAGCATGCTACCCAAGGGTCACACAGCTCTGTGAAGTGTTGAAGTCTAGTTTGTGCCCCAAGCCACTTTGGTGCCTGAGCTGCGGAGGAGCCCAGAGGCAGAAATTATGGCTGGGGCCAAGGAAGAGGTTCTTAGAGAGGGCTTTAAAGCTGACCTCTTTTAAGCATTTGTCAAAATTAGTTTTATGTTTATTGATTATGAAATGGCATTGTAATTATCATTGAGTAACTGATGTAAGAGCTGCCTCAAGGTCTTAATTCCTAACTGACCAGTTAGATATCTCCAACACTAGCAATAATGAAAGTAACAACTTCCTCTCTCTGTACAGAAACTTCTTCCCAAAAATGTTAACTTATCTTCTTTCTTGTTTTGGACATGCTATTTGTTCCTGAGTATTGCTTTTATATATCATGGGTATAAAGCATAGACAATAGTAATGTTCATTTTATAAGTACTGGTTTTACTTCAGTGTGTATAAGAGACAGTGGGATGTGGACAGATGAATGAGTTTGCCTCTTCATTGAGATGCCGCGTGGGCATTCTTCCACTGGTTAGGACAACACTAAAAAACCAAATTGGCTTTAAGTCCTCTTCAGTTTCAGAAATGAATGTCAGAGAAGTCTTTCTCTTTTCTGAAGTAAATTCTGAGTGTAATGTACTCTGTCAAAGAAAAACAGAGTTGGAATACATTTCTTTTTAAAATCACCAGTTTTACTTGGAACTTAAAAATATTTTCCTCTGAATTTATTAGTCATCATTCCTTAAGCTTTACTTACTAATATGTTGCACTGGGATTCTGAAAAGCCATTTTAAAATATACTTCATTTTTCCCCTTAGTTTCAGTGTCATTTTTTAATGTAAGAATACTAGAAAGATACAGTACACATGATACATAGATTAATAAAAGAAATTTGTGAATACATAGGTAATGGATTATTTTGCTTATCAGTCCTCAAGATGTTAATACAATGAAGACAATACATTTATAATCAGTGAAACAACTAATTGTGCTCAGACCTCTGAACACATGAAGATACAGTTCAAGTGTGGGATTCTGTAACTGTGTGAATAGTTTTTAACTGAGTACAAATGAAAATCTTTGTTATCAGATTTCTTTTTTTATTGTGATATAATCGACATATAACATTATATTAGTTTCCACATCCTTACCAACACTTGATGACTTTTTGGTAATATTCATTCTGACGTGTGTGAGGCGATAACTCATTATGGTTTTGATTTACATTTCCCTGATGTTTAGTGATGTCAAACATCTTGTCATGTACCTACTGGCCACCTGTATGTCTTCTCTGAAACAATGTTTATTCAGATCGTATGCCCAATTTTTTATTGGATTGTATTTTTGCTATTGAGTTGTATGAATTCTATAGATTTTGGATATTAACCATCAGATATGACTTGCAAATATTTTCTTCCTTTCAGATTTTGTTGATGGTTTCCATTGCTGCACAGGTTTTAATTTGATGTACTCCCACTTTTTTTTATTTTTGCCTTGTTGTTTTTGCTTTTGATGTCAAATTTAAAAATCACTGCCAAGACCGACTGTTAATGAGCTTACTGCATGTTTTCTTCTAGGAGTTTGTTTTGAAGTCTTATGTTCAAGTCTATAGTTCATTTTGTGTATGGTATAAGATAGTGGTCCCATTTAATTCTTTTGCATGTGGAAATCCAATGTTCCCAGCACCATTTATTGAAGACTGGCCTTTCCCCATTGTATATCTTGGCTCCTTTGTCATAAATTAGTTGACCATGTATGTGTGGCTTTACTTGTGTGCTCTGTATTCTACTTCATTGATCTATGTGTCTTTTTATGCTAGTACCATACTGTTTTGAATATTATAGCTTTGTAATGTAGTGTGAAATCAGAAAGCATAATGACTCCAGCAGTAGTCTTCTTTCTCAAGATTGCTTTGGTTATTCAGGGTCTTTTGTGATTCTATACAAATTTTAGGGTCGTTTGTTCTGTTTTTGTGAAAAATGCTATTGTTATTTTGGTAGGTATTAAATTGAATCTATAGATTGCTTTGGGTAGTATGAACATTTTAAAAATACTAATCCTTCCAATCCATAAGCACAGACTATCTTTCCACTTATTTGTGTTTTCAATTATTTTCATCAGCTCCTAGTTTTCAGTGTAAGGTCTTTCATGTCCCTGGTTACATTTATTCCTAGGTATTTTGTGCTTTTTAATGTAATTGTAATGCGATTGTTTTCTTAATTTTTTTCTTCTGATAGTTCATTATTAAAGAAAAATGAAACCAAATTATCAATATTAACTTTATATCCTGCAACTTTACGAAATTTATTAGTTCTAAAAGGTTTTTTTTATTAATTTTAATGGGGTGACACCAATAAATCAGGGTACATATGTACAATGAAAACATCTCCAGGTTATCTTATCATTCAATTATGTTGCATACCCGTCACCTAAAGTCAAATTGTCCTCTGTCACCTTCTGTCTGGTTTTCCCTGTGCCCCTCCCTTCCTCCCTATCTCACCCTCCCCTTCCTCCCCCCACCCTGTAACCACCACACTCTTGTCCATGTCTCATAGTCTCAATTTTATGTCCCACATATGTATGAAATCATGCTGTTCTCGTTTTTTTTTTCTGATTTACTTATTTCACTCTGTACAATGTTATCAAGGTTCATCCATTTTGTTGTAAATGATCCGATGTCATCATTTCTTATGGCTGAGTAGTATTAAAGTAGTATTCCTTAGTATATATGTGCAAAAACTTTTTAATCCACTCGTCCTCTGATGGACACTTGGACTGTTTCCAGATCTTCACTATTGTGAACTATGCTGCCACGAATATGGGGGCGCATTTCTTCTTTTCAAACAGTGCTTTGGTGTTCTTAGGGTATATTCCTATAAGTGGGATAGCTGGGTCAAAAGGCAGTTCGATTTTTAATTTTTTGAGGAATCTCCATACTGTTTTCCACAGTGTCTGCACCAGTCTGCATTCCCACCAGCAGTGCAGGAGGGTTCCCTTTTCTCTACATCCTCGCCAGCACTAATTCTGTGTTGTTTTGCTGATGAGCGCCATTCTGACTGTTGTGAGGTGATATCTCATTGTGGTTTTAATTTGCATTTCTCTAATGATTAGTGATGTTGAGCATGTTTTCATATGCCTATTAGCCATCCATATGTCATCTTTGGAGAAATTTCTATTCATTTCTTTTGCCCATTTTATGATTGGATTGATTGTCTTCCTGGTGTTGAGTTTTATAAGTTCTTCATAAATTTTGGTTATTAACCCCTTATCAGATGTGCTGTCGAATATGTTCTCCCATTGTGTGGTTTGTCTTTTTATTCTATTCTTATTGTCTTTAGCTGTGCAAAAACTTTTTAGTTTGATATAGTCCCATTTGTTTATCTTGCCTTTTATTTCATTTGCCTGTGGAGCTAAATCGGCAAATATACTGTTGCCACAGATGTCAGAGAGGTTCCGGCCTATGTTTTCTTCTAAGATGCTTATGGTTTCACGGCTTACGTTTAAGTCCTTAATCCATTTTGAGTTTGTTTTTGTGCATGGTGTAAGTTGATGGTCTAGTTTCATTTTTTTGCAGGTAGATGTCCAATTTTCCCAACACCATTTGTTAAAGAGGCTGTCTTTACTCCATTGTATGTTCTTTCCTCCTTTGTCAAATATCAGTTGTCCATAAAGATGTGGGTTTATTTCTGGGTTCTCTGTTCTGTCCCATTGATCTATGTGCCTGTCCTTATGCCAGTACCAGGTTGTCTTGAGTATAATGGCCTTGTAGTAAACCTTGATATTCGGAAGAGTGATACCTCCTGCTTTATTTTTTCTTTTTAAGATTGCTGAGGCTATTTGTGTTCTTTTTTGGTTCCATATAAATGTTTGGAATGTGTGTTCTATATCTTTGAAGTATGTCATTGGTATTTTAATTGGTGTTGCATTGAATTTATAAATTGCTTTGGGTAATATAGACATTTTAATGATGTTTATTCTTCCTAGGCATGAGCATGGTATATGCTTCCACTTGTTTGTATCTTCCTTGATTTCTTTTATCAATGTTTTATAATTTTCCGAGTACAAGTCCTTAACCTTCTTGGTTAAATTTACTCCTAGGTACTTTATTTTTTTGGCTGCAATAGTGAAGGGGATTGTTTCCTTAATTTCTTTTGCTGACAGTTCATTGTTGGTATATAGAAATGCCTCTGATTTCTGAGTATTAATTTTATATCCTGCCACCTTGCTGAATTCATTTATAAGGTCCAGTAGTTTTTTGACTGAGACTTTAGGGTTTTCTATATACAATATCATATCATCTGCGAATAATGACAGTTTTACTTCTTCTTTTCCAAATTGGATGCCTTTTCTTTCTTCTTCTTGTCTGATTGCTATAGCTAGGACTTCCAGAACTATGTTGAATAAGAGTGGTGAAACTGGGCACCGCTGCCTGGTTCCTGATCTTGAGGGGATTGCTCTTAATTTTTGTCCATTTAGTATGATGTTTCCTGTGGGTTTGTCGTAGATGGCCTTTATCATGTTAAGGAATGTTCCCTGTATTCCCACTTTACTGAGAGTTTTGAGCATGAATGGGTGCTGGATTTTATGAAATGCCTTTTCTGCATCTATTGAAATTATCATGTGATTTTTGTCCTTCCTTTGTTTATGTGATGAATCACATTGATTGATTTGCGAATATTGAACCAGCCTTGCCTCTCCAGAATAAATCCCACTTGATCATGGTGTATGATTTTTTTCATATATTGCTGGATCCGGTAGGCTAATATTTTTTTGAGAATTTTAGCGTCTAAATTCATCAGGGATATAGGCCTATAATTTTCTTTCTTTGTGTTGTCTTTGCCTGGTTTGGGATCAGAATTATGCTCGCCTCATTAAAGGAATTTGGAAGTCTTCCTTCCTCTTGAATTTTTTGAAATAGCTTGAGGAGGATAGGAGTTAGTTCTTCTTTGAATTTTTGATAGAATTCACTTATGAAGCCATCAGGCCCAGGACTTTTCTTTTTTGGGAGTTTTTGATAACTGTTTCTATCCCATTTGTTGTAATTGGTCTGTTTAGGTGCTCTGATTCTTCCAGATTGATTTTTAGAAGGTTATATGATTCAAGAAATTTGTCCATTTCACCAAGATTGTCTAATTTATTGGCATATAGTTCTTCATAGTATTTTCTTACAATGCTTTGTATTTCTGTTGTGTCAGTTGTTATTTCTCCACTGTCCTTTCTAATTTTATTTATTTGAGTTTTCTCTCTTTTTTTTCTTGGTGAGTCTAGTTAAAGGTTCATCAATCTTGTTTACCTTTTCAAAGAACCAACTTCTGGTTTTATTGATCCTCTGGATTGTTTCCTTAGCCTCTATGTCATTTATTTCTGCTCTGACCTTTATTATTTCCTTCCTTCTACTTATCTTGGGTTTTATTTGCTGTTGTTTTTCTAGTTCTTTTAGCTGCAGGGTCAGGTTGCTTATTTGAGCTTTTTTAGCTTCTTATGATATGCCTGTAGTGCAATAAACTTCCCTCTCAGAACTGCTTTTGCTGTGTCCCATAAATTTTGAGTTGATGTATGCTCATTATCATTTGTTTCTAGAAACTTTTTTATTTCTTCTTTGATCTCATTGTTAATCCATTCATTATTTAATAACATGCTATTTAGTTTCCAAGTGTTTGAGTATTTTTCAGTTTTTCTTCTGTGGTTAATTTCTAGTTTCATGGCATTGTGATCAGGGAAAATGCTTGATATGATTTCAATCTTTTTAATTTACTGAGACCATTTTTGTGTCCTAACATGTGGTCTATTCTAGAAAACGTACCATGAGCACTTGAGAAGAATGTATATTCTACGGCTTTAGGGTGAAAAGTTCTGAAGATATCTATTAAATCAAGTTGATCTAGTGTATCCTTTAAGTCTGCTGTTTCTTTATTAATTTTCTTTCTTGAGGATATATCCAGTGTTGTTAGTGGGGTATTGAAATCCCCTACTATTATAGTATTGCTGTTAATCTCGCCCTTTATATCCATCAAAGTCTGCATTATGTATGTCGGGGCTCCTATATTTGGTGTGTAGATATTTATAATAGTTATATCTTCCTGTTGAATTGTTCTCTTTATCATTATGTAGTGTCCTTCTTTATCTCTTACTACAGCCTTTGTTTTAAAGTCCATTTTGTCAGATATAAGTACTTCTACCCCTGCTTTATTTTCATTTCCATTTGCATGAAATATTTTTTTCCATCCTTTTTCCTTCAGTCTATGTGCATCTTTTGTTTTAAGGTGTGTCTCTTGTAGACAGCATATGTATGGGTCTTGTTTCTTTATCCACGCAGCTACCCTATGTCTTTTGATTGGATCATTTAATCCATTTACATTTAAGGTTATTATTAATATGTAATTGTTTATTGCCATTTTATTCTTTAAAGCTGTATTCTTCTTTTGCTATATTCTTTCTTCTCTTTGAACTGTTCACAACAGGCCCCTTAGTATCTCTTGCAGAATTGGTTTGGTTTTAATGAATTCCTTGAGGCTTTCTTTGTCTGGGAAGCTCTTTATTTCTCCTTCAATTTTAAACGTTAGCCTTGCTGGATAGAGTAGTCTTGGTTGTAGGTTCTTGTTCTGCATTACTTTGATTATATCTTGCCAATCCCTTCTGGCCTCTAGTGTTCCTGTTGAGAAGTCAGATGTCATCCTTATGGAGGCTCCTTTTTAGGTGAAAACCTTTTTTTCTCTAGCAGCTTTTAAAATTTTCTCTTTATCCCTTAGCTTTGGTATTTTAACTATGATGTGTCTTGGTGTAGATTTTTTTGGGTTTCTCTTTAATGGAGTTCTGCATGCTTCTTGAACGTGTGGAATGTTTCCCAGCCTTAATTTAGGGAAGTTTTCTGCTATGATTTGATTGAACAAAGTTTCTATTTCCTGTTCTCTCTCCTCTTCTTCAGGAACCCCTATGATGCTAATGTTGTTTCTCTTCAGGTTGTCACAGAGATCCCTTAGCGTTTCCTCACATTTTTTGAGTCTCTTTTCCTTTTTCTTCTCTGCTTCTGTGCCTTTTTTTATTGTGTCCTCTAACTCGCTGATTCGATCCTCAGCGTGATTCATCCTGCTTTTAATTCCTTCCATTGTGGTCTTCAGTTCTGATAGTGTATTTGTCATTTCTGTCTGATTGTTTTTTATTATTTCAATTTTCTTTTTTATACTTGTTATCTCTTTATTTAGGTGTTCATAGTGACTATCCATTGTTGCTCTAATTTCTTTGAACATCCTAACTATCATTATTCTAAATTTTGCTGCTAGTAACTTGGTTATATCTGGTTCATTCAGGTCCTTCTCTGGGAATTTCTCTTGATTCATTTGGTTTGCATTGCTCTGCCTGCCCATTGTGTCTGTGTATAAGCAAGTTGTGGCCACTGGAGTCCAGTAGGTGTTGCCTTTGTGTTCTCTAGGTGTGTTCTGTCTGCAGGCCCGCCACCCCCTCTGCCGCTGCCTAGGCCGGTTGGGTATGGGCGTTGCCAGCACTGGCCCACTGCGGCTGTTCCTGTGATTTCCACCTCTCCTCCGCGGGAGGGGCTGTCACTCAAGTGACAAAGCTTCACACCAAGAGTAGAGGTGAGCACCTTTGCTCAGCTGAGGACCCAGCCTGTTTCCTGGCTTCTGCCCAGCATCCTCGGTTAGAGTCTGCTCGCCACAGTTTCGCGGGTTGGGCGGGGTTCTGACGTGCTTTCAGCTGTGAGCCTTTGCCCATCCGGAGCTTTAGCCCCGCCCTCAAGGCTAGGGCCCTCCTGCGCAGGGTCGCAAACCAACGTTTATTGGGCCGGACGTGGCTGCTGGCATGCGCTCAGCTGCGAACTTCCGCTGTCCTGGGCTCAGCGTTCAGAGCCAACTCATGCACGCAGGATGGTAAACCGCGGTTTATTGGGCTGGGCGTGGCTGCTGGCATTAGCTCAGTCACAAGCCCCCACCCGTCCCTGGTCCTAGCCCCGTCCCTGCGGTCAGGGCCGGCCTGCACAGGGTCGCTGAGCAGATCTGCCCATTCCTGGGCTCCCGCTTTTCCCCCACCGGTGGGGTTACAGGCAGGCCCGCAGCTGCAGGACTGCTTTCACGTGTCCCCTCTGCCCCAGCTGGGCTAGACTGAGCTCCCACTGGCTGGGCCTCCGCCCCCAGCGACAGAACTGCGTTTCAGCGTCCTGCCGTCACCATCCCTTCAGCAACCCTCAGCAGAGTAGGAAGGGCCCTAAGTCTCCATACTGTAGTACTGGGAGCTGCCTCCCTCTAAGCAGCTCTGCTCTAATTGCCGGGGGAGAGCTTGTTTGGCTAGTGTCCTGTATCCCTTTGCTGGTATTGCTAGTTCCAGGGGGAATACTCGTTTTTGATTAGGGAAGTGACTTAGCTCAAGGGTTAGGGTGGCTGTCCCTCAGAGTGTTTGTCCCTGTACCTTCAGTCCACACTCTCTTCCCACTGCTCTGGTCCTCTCCTCTGTCCCCGTTCCCCGGAGCCCCGGGTGTGTGGTTGTGAGAGAGGTTTTCTGCGCTGTCCCTTTAAAAAGAATCTTGGGTCTGAGAAAACTCTTTCTCACAAACAGTATCCTCACTTGTTTCATAGCTCAATACTGTACAAACGCCTCTTCTAGGCTCTGGGACTGCAGGCTGGGGCTTGGTTCCTGGGACCCAGTCCCTCCCTCTCCGCCAAACTCTCCTCCCGCTACGTGGGTCTCTCCGGGCTTCCGGGTCTCTCCGGGCTGCCGTTCTCTCCGGAGAGCTGGAGAGTTTTCCCTATTCCTACCAGTCTCAATGTGCTTCTTCTGTGTTCCTTGGTTGAAGAGTCCACTTAGTTTAGTTCAAAGTTTGTTTATCCAGATGATGGTTCTTAAAATTGAGTTATAATCCACTTTGGTTCTGGGAGTTGGAAGTTGGTACGTCCGCCTACTCCATTGCCATCTTCCAGTCTGTAGTTCTAACAGGTTTTTGGTGGAGTCTTTAGGGTTTTATCTTTAGTATAATGTCATCTGCAAAGAATGACAGTTTAACTTTTTCCTTTCTTACAGTATGCCGAATAGCTATGGCGAGGACTTTCAATACTGTGTTGAATAAAAGTAGTAAGAGTGTTTCTAATCTTAGAGAAAAAGTTTTCAATTTTCTGCCATTATGATGTTAGATGTGGGCTGATCAAATTCCTAATGCTTACAATAAATATTGATTTAGATTATAAGTAATCTAGTGGGGTAGTGGCTATGAAAACATTTATAGGGCACAAAGAATCAAGGTTATAGTTAAAATAAAAACTTAAAGATCAACAGAGAAGAGTTAGGACAAATAATTGTATTAGTAGTGTTTTAGAACATCATTATGAAAGGACTGATCAGAATACCATTTTTATTTTTAAGACTGTTAAGGTAATTTAAATATGAATATAAATAGTATAAAGAACCTCCAGTACTCATCATCCAGTTCCAGTTATCATCTGTTCATGGCCAGTGTTGTTTCATTTCCAGTCCTTCCCTTGCTCCGCAGCTGTTTGTGGATTATTTTGAAGGAAATTACAAACATCATATGACTTTATCTGTAAATATTTCAGTATGTATTTCTAAACATGAGGGACTCTTTTATTTAAACCATAATGCCACTATCATACCTTAATACATCCCTAATATCATTAGATTTTCACTTAACCATGTTTCCTATTATCATATTTTTATATACTCTTTATATATATTTTATTTCTATATTATAAATATAGAAATTACTACTCTTAAGTCAGGGTCCAAATGAAGTCCATGCATTGTGATTCATAGGTCCTTGATTCTCTTAATCTATAGTTTTTCCTATTTTTTTTTCTTGTAATATTTTACTTGGAGAAACCCTTATTTCATAGGGGTCTGATCTGAATTTTGGTAACTGCATTACACTGTTATCATTTATATGATTATCTGTTTTCTGTGTTTCTTAAACTGGTAGATCGAAAACCTTTATTTTGTTTGTTTTCTTTTAGCAAAACTGTGTTATAGATAGCATATGACCAAAAATTATTTTAAAATTGATATCCTAAGTGGCCTGAATCCTAATTTTAAAGACATCTAGGTAAATCTAGTTATAACATACGGTGAGGCAGACCATTAGTGACTTGCCTTTTCTTGCATACTAATTAAAATCTCCAGGCATCTCCTGCTTGGATCCAGAGGCATAAGGTGAATGAAAAGTTATTCTGTAAGTCCAGAGTCTCATGGAGCTGCCCCCTCTTGACTGCAGTGGGTACTATAGCTTATATATAATGCTTATGGACCTGCACTGTCTACGGGGCTTCTCTGGCTATTTCATTTTACATTATTTACAATGTAAATTTAAATTACATTTTTAAAATTTCGTTGCTCATTCACACTAACTACATTTCAGGTGCTCTGTAGCCAGGTGTGGTCAGCAATTGTCACACTGGCTAGCAGTGACATAGAATATTTTGTCATCATAGAAAATTGTATTGGAAAGTCCTGTTTTAGACTTTACAAAGATCATGCAGAAGTAGATGAACTAAGTGAAGTTTTCTTGGTTTTCAAGTAGATTTTTAGATGTTTGCTAGTAAGTTTTCTGTAATTCTAATAGCTCAGACTTGTAGTTCTGCCTCTATTAGATAACTGCCCTTTGGAAACCTGAATGTTGAAGGACCATCCTTTCGTTGGTGGAAAATGTGATTAGAGTGTTTCTGGACAAATTGTTACAGACACTCTTAATGTCTCTCCTATTGTATGTTATACTTCAGCTTGCTAATGAACATATGCAGGCTCCATCCTATCCAGAAAGCATAGCAGGTGATAAACACAGATAAACCCATGCAAGGGAAGGAAAGCTGGTAATGGTTGCTAGGGTAAAGTGGTCAGACCAAACACATGACATGACTCTCTTATGTTTCTGTTTTACAATATTTTAATAAAATTATTTCGTAGTGAAGTTTTTACAGCATGATAAATAAGTCAACAGGACTCTCAGAAATAGTGCTATATCGGAAGTAAACTTTAGAGCTTTTTGAGAGAGGGATTTCCTAAATTTTTAGGTGTTAGGGGAAAAAAATGCTTTTATTAGATGTTGCCTATAAAAATTAACCTAATGGTAGATTAGTATACCTTCTTTTCGAAGAAGCAGTGTATCTTTTTACTGTACCTCGATTTACTCTAAAAAATACTGTACTTTGCCTGACCTGTGGTGGCGCAGTGGATAAAGCGTCGACCTGGGAACACTGAGGTCGCCAGTTCAAAACCCTGCACTGGTCTGGTCAAGGCACATATGGGAGTTGATGCTTCCAGCTCCTCCCCCCTTTCTCTCTCTCTCTCTCTCTCTCTCTCTCTATCTCTCTCTCTCTCTGTGTCTCCTCTCTAAAATGAATAAAATAAATTTTTTTAAAAAATTTAAAAAAAATACTGTACTTTATGTAATCAAATTCTGCTTAACTTTTTACAGCTGAAGTTCAAAGTGAAATAGAAAGGATTTTTGAACTTGCAAGAACATTGCAACTAGTGGTCCTTGATGCGGACACTATTAATCATCCAGCTCAGCTCAGTAAAACTTCTTTGGCCCCTATTATAGTGTATGTAAAGATTTCTTCTCCTAAGGTAAGTAGGTTTGCTATTATTTGCTCTGTTATCAAAGTTGGCCAAAATGTTCCTTTATGTTGCCTTGCAGTTAGAACAGGCTAGATACATCTTTATCCATCACAGAGTTTGAAGAGGTATTAGTTTTTACGGTTGATATAAGCAAAGCATGATTATTAGTTTGACAGTTTAGAACAGCTGATTGTCAAAGTGTGGTGAAACCCCTGGGTGGAGGGTTCAAAGACACCATCAGAGGGTTCACAAGGTCAGAACTATTCCCATTATAATACTAAACACCATTCACCTTTTTCACGGTTTTGACATTTTCACTGATGGTGGGTAAAACTGCAAGTATCTAAGTATGAATCAGGCTGTGGTTCCAGACAGTATTGGTAATTACTGTATTCTTCCCACCCTGCACTTGTAGTTAAAAAACAAAACAAAACCAAATAACGAGTTTCACTTAATTTTATTAAATTTGACTCTTGCTTTTAAGTATTCTGAGTAATGAAATAGGAAGTATACATAAGCTGCATATACCCAAGTAGGTTAAGAGCAAGCATTGGTATGACTGAGTTGTGAACTAACAAGCCACTTTTCATCATGGCATACAATTTTTATAAGAAAGAACAATGCTTATTCAGACTTGAGTACCACATCAAGTAAAACAGCTAATAGTCTTTGTTACCAATTATAAAACTCAAGCTTTCAAAGAAAAATCCGAGTTTTGGAAAGCTTGTATCCACCACTGAAAGCTTGGTAACATCCCAATAGAGCAAGGCTTTTCTAATGAGGCCAATAATAATATTAACATATATGCTTTAACATATATGTCAACATTTGGACAATCTGAAGAACTCAGTGAACCATTATTCTCAAACGATCAGTAAGCGAAGTTAAATCATGTATGATAAAAAAATCCATTCAAATTTCAAGATAGGCCAATGGAACTTAATGTATCAAAATAAGAGAAGTTCATAGATATGGTTTCACATTTTGCATAACAACTAGTCTTTCAGAAACGAGTGTAGTTTCTACACTACAAAAAATATCCACAATTACCTGAAAAGGCTATTAAAATATTCCTTTTCTTAAGGGCAGGTTTTTAGGAGACGGAGTTACTACACATATCTCAACCCACAGCATGCGTTGTAGCAGATTACATGTAGAAGAAGGCAGGAGGCTCCCTTTGTAGGCACTAGAGAGGTTAGCAAAAAGTGGAGCTATTTTTATAAAAATAAGTAGTTTCTATGTTAGCATTTAAAAGGTTTATTGTTAACTTTAGTTCACATAAAGAAACACTTTTTGGGTTTCTCAAGAATTGTTTAAAAGAAAGGTCTGAGACAAAAGTTTATCACTGCCAGATGGGAAAAAAACTTAAACTAAACTCCATGGCTAGTTAGCTTTTTGAGAGCTTGTTGCAACTGAGTTAAGTTCACATAGCAATTTTGCAGGTAATCTTATATATTATACTTTATAGCTCAATGTATTATAAGCCATTTGTGCTATCTATAAAAAGTCCCCAGAGAAAGGAGCAAATAATGAATCTTGTCATTTATCTGATTGCAGATATCCCTCTGTTAAAAATATCTTCCTTTTACAGGTTTTACAAAGGCTAATAAAATCTCGAGGGAAATCTCAAGCTAAACACCTCAACGTCCAGATGGTAGCAGCTGATAAACTGTCTCAGTGCCCTCCAGTAAGTTCTCTCTGTATACAGTATATGCAGGTGAAGAGCTTAGAACTGGCAAACATTTTAAAAAACGAGCAAACAAAACGTAGGCGGTTAAATGCCACTTAGTAGTGAGCTTCATTTCGAAGAATGTCCTACTTCCTGCTGTGAGCACTGTTTGCGGCCAGATCATGGCTTACAAACAGCTATGGCAAGTTTTGTGGACACTTTGCTTTGTGTCTAATACGTCGTTATTATCTTAAATGAACAAGATTGTGGTCTCAAAAAACTTGGTATGTAAGACAGATCTATTTGGGGTTAATGCTATTAATAATAGGGAGCAACATGCTCCCTCTTAATAGCTATCTGAGAAATTGATTTGAGACCATGTAAAAAACAAATGTCTAAACAATCGGTAACCCAGATTTTGATGTCTGAATACATTCCTACTTCTAATTCATGCTTTATGTACCATGCCTTGGGACTGTACATGGCTTCTTGATTTTTGTTGCTTTTTTTAGTGCAAGTATTTCAGAAATTCCAAGAATAGGATTATATCCATTTTGACTGCTTGAAGTATGTTAGAATTTATGATAAGCACTTTGAAGTATTTTGAAGTTTGGACCGTGTCAAATAATAATCAGTGATTTCAGATTCTTCTGCCAAATTTATTGTCCTAATCTTGCCTCATTAATTTCCGTGATTAAACTTTTCAGTCTATGTCAAACAGGCTTTTTACTGTACTATTCAGTTGGTATTTTCTTTTCTTTTCACATCTCTTTCTACCATAGTACCAATTCTCTTTTTCACTACTGACAGGCAACTTTTCTATCATGCCCTTTAATAACTATTACACCTGTTCACTCCCTGGTCATTGCTGTTGGTTAGGCATCCAGTGACCCAAACAATGATATAAACCGACTCAGTAGGATAGTCAGCAGATGGAAAAGGAGAAAGGAACCCATAAGCCACAGCAAATACAAAGTGGTGCAGCTCATAAGCCCATCCCCACTTTGTGAAAATCACATCAGTGCTGGATCTGGTGTAAGTGTGCTGTCTGAAACATTTGCCTCTGCAGGAGTTGTTTGATGTGATCTTGGATGAGAACCAGCTCGAGGACGCTTGTGAGCACCTTGCCGACTACCTAGAGGCCTACTGGAAGGCTACCCATCCTCCCAGCAGCAGTCTCCCCAACCCTCTCCTTAGTCGTACTTTAGCCACTTCAACTCTACCTGTTAGCCCCACGCCAGCCTCTAATTCACAGGTAAGGGCAGTTCTTTACCATCTTCATTGAGAAAGTAGGCTGCCAAGGTCACGTGGCTGGGATCCAGCACAGTGCTTGTGCCAATAGAGTGACTCTATCCAAAGTGAGATAAACAGAGTCATTTAAACATCTTCAGTGTGAGTAGTGTTCCGGTAAGAAAACACTGTAAACACAGTATACTATGAATCCATACAGACTTTAGAACTCTCAGAAACATGTTCTTTAAGACTAGGGTAGAAGGATTTGCTACACAGCAGCACAGACAGTAGAATCAGACTGCCACTGCCTGGCTTACAAATCCAGCTCCACCACAAGGTTACCTTGTGGTATATAACCTTAAGTAAGTTCTTTATCTGCCTGTTGCCTTAGATGTCTCAGGAATAATTCTGGCAATCTATCTCAGGGTGGTTGTATTCATGACTTCATTAATGTGACTGCTAACACAGTGCTTGTCTCACAGTAACTGCCATTTAAGCATTTAATATTTTATCATTTTTCTCTCCTTAATTCTTACCTTAAGCCAGAGCCAACATCCTAAGGATTTTTATTCTTCCCACATGTATTCAAACAGAGGTGGTTAAGTATACATCTATGTGCAGACAAATCTCAGGGACCTGTATCTGTATTTTTAAACCACAAAAGAGCATGTAAAAGAATGCCCTCCCTCCTTCATGTAGTATTTAAATAAAGGTTACAAATGGACAAAGTTCAATATAGTACATACCTTATCAATGCCACTAGACATCTTCAAAAGAATTAAGTAACTCAGCTAGGTGAGATTTCATTTCAGCACTGTAGGATACTTAGAGGGAAGTAAACTTAAATGAACTTGTTTTGCGATGTTACTGTATTTCCCCATGTATAAGACGCACCTTAATTTGGGGGCCTTAAATTTGGAAAAAAAAAATGTACTACATAAAGTTACTGAACTCAAGTTTTATTTATCATAAAATTCATACAACTCCTCATCACTGTCAAAACTCCCATCCATTAGCTTGTCCTCATCTGTGTCTGATAATGAATCACGGTCTTCAACAATGAGCCCAAAACAAGCATGAAAAAGTGGGAAATTCAAGTAAAAAAGTCTACAACCACTGTATAAGACATTCCTAGTTTTTAGGCCCCAAATTTTTTGAAAATGGGTGCATCTTATACATGGGGAAATACTAGTTCCTTATACTCTGACTTGATTGATACCTGTGTTTTCTGCCTTCAGCACCAGAGTTCTCAAGGTGACCAGAGGACAGATCGCTCCGCTCCTGCCCGTGCTGCTTCCCGAGATGAAGAAGAACCCTGTCTGGAACCAGTCAAGAAATCCCAGCACCGGTTTTCCTCCTCAGCCCAGCATCACAACCATCGCAGTGGTACAACTCGAGGCCTCTCCAGGCAAGAGACCTTTGACTCAGAAACCCAAGAGAGCCGAGACTCTGCCTATGTGGAGCCGAAGGAAGGTTACTCTCATGAACATGTGGATCACTGTGCTCCGCACCGGGACCATAATCACAGGGATGAGACCCATGGGAGCGTGGAGCACAGACACAGGGAGCCTCGGCACCGCTCCAGGGACCTGGATCGAGAGCAGGACCACAACGAATGCAACAAGCAACGAAGCCGTCATAAATCCAAGGATCGCTACTGTGACAAGGATGGAGAAGGAATATGCAAAAAACGGAATGAAGCTGGGGAGTGGAACAGGGATGTTTACATCCGCCAATGACTTTGGTTCTTTGTGTTTTGGGTTTTTTTTTAAGTCTTGTATAACAGCACCTTCAATATAAATCTTTGGGGTCGACATTGCAATCGTATGTGATTTGTCTTGTATATTTTGTATTGCTGTTGCTTAAATAGCAATAGCATGACAGAGTATTAATATCTTTTTTTTTTCTAAGTGCTATATAAATTTGCCTGGTATGGCTTACAGTCCTCTGGTTGTGTACTGGACTTTTCAAAACTGTTTGGGGTAGCTGCCACTTGAACAAAATCTGTTGCCATCCAGGTGGCATTAGTATTTTAAGAAATGTAGTTTTCAGAAATGTAGTTGATATATCCAGCAAACCAGAATCAGCCCAGATAAAAAGTGGAATTTCTTGATTCTCCAGATTTTTAATGTGCAGGCACCTGATTCACATATTCATTCATCCATGGACCACTGTTTCTTGCTTGTACCTCTGGCAGACTAAATTTGGGGACAGATTCAGTCTTGCCTTACACAAAGGGGATCATAAAGTTAGAATCTATTTTCTATGTACTAGTACTGTGTACTGTATAGACAGTTTATAAATGGTATTTCTGAAAACACCTTCTTATGATATATATATATAATATATTTTTATATATATATTATATATATATATCAGTTTGATCACACTATTTTAGAGTCTTAATGCCAAGTTAGCAGATTTGCTTTATGAATTACAGGGACTAGAAATGCCCATTCAGGAAATTTGTAATAACATTGTCTAGGCACCTATCCCCATTCTAGTAGAAAGTCTGTACATACTGTAAATACGTGTAATTGCTTGACTTGAAAAAGTTTAATTTCTGAATGTTTTACCATCCTTGTAAGTTTTAATTTTGACCATAAATTATGGTAAATATAACCATACTCCAAAGGTTGCTCTAATCCATGCAGCTCACACCGATTGTGACAAACACATTCTTAGTAGCTAGTCTCTCTCATCACTGCACTGGACTCTACAAGCCAGAACTGTCTGCACACGTATGTGTCTGTGTGTAAGAGTGTGCGAGTCATTGATTGAGATGGCTGTGAATGGTGAAGACTAACAAAGAAACTAGAGACTGATATCTAGGATTCTACCCACCTGGCTTTGGGCTGAACTGTGCTGTATGTGCTTTACTGGTATGCTGAGCAGTCAGGGAGTGTGCTGCCACAGGTGACTAGGAAAGCTTTCATCTGTTGGCTCCTTATCTTTGCTCTTAGAGAGCAAAGAAAACAGGCAACTTTTAACTGTGAGTGTTTCACTGGAAATGTACAATCTTTGTGCGTTCGAGTATTTGTTATAGTAAGAAACGTTTACACAGCTTGTAGAATTATTTCTTGGGACAATAAATTTTTCTAACTTCTCCCACTTCCTTTTCTAACCCTTATTGTTCCTGTTATCTCCCAGTTTTCTCATTCCATCCTCCCCCATGAATTCAGTTTCACTGTCAAAACCTAGAAGTGCTTCTTATAACCAAAGTTTTTGCTCTTCAGAAGTAATCAGGGCACATGGGGTGACTTGAAGTGAACAAAATAGTAAGAACATTTTCCTACACCAGACACCTACTCTGAAGGGGAAGCCAAGTGATGCTCTCTCCATCCTCAGTGATACTGCTGTAAGCAGCTCACAGTGTGGTTGTCAAGCTAAGGCTAAAACCTTTTCCATAGCTCCTAAGTGTACCTTTTGTCCACTTATAACTGGACAGATAAGACAGTATTAGGTGTACAGGTACCTAGCACTTGAAGTTTGTCCCTGGAAAATGCCTATCTATAATTGCCTGACTTTAGATTTGTACATTAATATAATTACTTTGTTAAAAAAGTTAATCGATTTTTTTATTGTTTTGCTTCTTTGATTATTCCAGGTTCTTGCCAAATATTCTTGGACCTTTATAAATAAAACTGTCTCACATTTAATTCTTTATTTTCCCTTACCTCCAAGATAACTCAGTTTTAAAATGAGTTACATATATAATGCTTTATCAGCTAATATGAAACACTTCCCTCAGAATCAGTATATTTGTTAATTAGCTCTATACTGTTGACATGAATTTATTTATTAAATATAAAACCTGTAGTCATAATATATAAATTGATACAAAGTAGTGACATCATTGGGAAACCATATTCCAATTAAGATTACTTTTATAAACTATTTCTGATAAACTTCCCATCATGGTAAGATGTTGCTGATCACCAGCCCCATCATTTGCTACATGTAGTTCCATCCCAATAAGGACTTTAAAATATTTAAATTCTTCAAGCATAACTAGTACGTATCTAACTAACCTGTTGTTACCATTAATCCCTTTCAAAGAGTCATGCTAAATGGATTCCATTTTTGAAATTCTGGACCTGGTTTCTTAGTTTTTCACTTTACTGTGAAACATGTTAGTCCAAATCAGAGTATTTCTCAAAAAATTATATTGCAGGATTTGACTTAAGAGCAGCTCCACATGAAAACTGTGTAGCAAGCATATCTATAAACAGTGTGTACTAAATTTGTAAATGAAGAACCAATCCCAGAGACAATGGCATATTTACTGACTTGTGGAATGTAAAATTATAGTATTTTCACACAGCAAAAGCTTAATGTTAGTTGTAGAATCATGATTTTTGTAGTCAAACTAGAAAGTGCTGGAAATGTTCTTACAAGTTCTGTTTTTATGTCAAACCCCTTTTAGTTTCTCCTGTGAGCTCTCTCTACTTCTCATTTAAGTTACTGTTCCAGAAAGGTGCTGCTAAATGTAGGGTGTCTTAGTCATACTGTATTTGGGGGCAATGCCACATTGTAACATGGTCTGCTATGCATTCCTGTCCAATATTTGCTGTCAGCTACATTGAACTGTCCAACAAACCTGATTTTAAGTCATTCATATAAAACAAATAAAGAGCTGGCTTCTGCACTGTTTATTAGTAGTAGTATCAATTGTGATTTTAGGAATGATTTAATAGTTGAGACTATGTTCAGTATTCAACACTTCCCACTGGTGGAGCATTTTCCTTGGGGCAACGCCAATCACTGATGTTATTTTAGTTACCTTCCCATCATGGCTGATAAAATCATAGCTTAAGGTAGGTAAAGAAGCTTTTAAGATATGAGCACAGCAGAAAAATCTTCCACCTCAATTCTATATGTGCAGCAATTCTTGGTTCAGATTTTGAATTTTATTCTTCTTTTAAAATGAAGATCCATTTTGATGACAAATTTAATTCCTCTTGTCTGATTGCTCAGTGATGTAATGCTGCTAGTCTTAGGTACTCTGATCTTATTAAAACTTTTAAGAGCCACACTGTTAGAGAAAAAAGGTAATGAGATGGCGTTGGGTCAGTTGTTTAATTTTGGCTAAATTATATTTTTAACTATTTGTATTTCACTTTGCTATTTAAACCAAAATGTGATACAGGGTTTTGAAGTAAAATGTACTCACTGTTGAAATGCTTTTTCTGTTTCACAGAAATATCTATGTCAACACTAAATATGTTAAAAGATAATATATTAATTTTCTTCCACATTTTCCTGATCTTTTTCCTTTTTTATTGTCTTTTTTCTTAAGTTTCTTTGACTTTTGAGATTGACTGTTTTATTTCCAGTTTGCTTTAATTTTTGAAGGAAAGATACCCACTGAAAATGTGTATGTTAAGAAAAAAATTTTTTAACAATATTTATTTGTCCTTACTGTGTTCTATGTACAAATGTTTTTCTACGATTTTGTAAAAAATACATTTAAAATTTGGGGAAGGCCCTGGCCGGTTGGCTCAGTGGTAGAGCATCGGCCCAGCATGTGGAAGACCTGGGTTCAATTCCCAGTCAGGGCACACAGGAGAGGCACCCATCTGCCTCTACCTTTCCCCCTCTCCTTTCTATCTCTCTCTTCCGCTCCCACAGCCAAGGCTCCACTGGAGCAAAGTTGGCTGGGGTGCTGAGGGTGGCTCCATGGCCTCCGCCTCAAGTGCTAGAATGTCTCCGGTTGCAACGGAGCAATGTTCTAGATAGGCAGAGCATCGCCCCCTAGTGGGCATGCCGGGTGGATCCCAGTCAGACACATGCAGGAGTCTGTCTCTGCCTCCCTGTTTCTCATTTCAGAAAAATACAAAAAAAAAAATAATAATAATAAGTAAGTATGCTGAACCCTAGAAATAGATATGCCAAACATTACTATTTCTCTTCAGTTAAATATCTCCTGGATATAAGGCAGAATGAGGACTGTAAAGAAGTCAATCACAGCCTGATCTGTGGTGGCGCAGTGGATAAAGCGTCGACCTGGGAACACTGAGGTCGCCAGTTCAAAACCCTGCACTGGTCTGGTCAAGGCACATATGGGAGTTGATGCTTCCAGCTCCTCCCCCCTTTCTCTCTTTCTCACTCTGTGTCTCCTCTCTAAAATGAATAAAATAAAAAAGTCAATCACATATTTGAATCTTATGAAGCTTGAAGTATTTTCCCCCTCATTTAATAAGCATTTCTGGCAATCTGCTCTGAAGCAGTGACAGGCTCTTCCCAGGTCTGAGCATAGCAGTCAGGGGCGTGCCTAGTAAATTAGAGTATTTTCAAAGTGCCACTACAGCAGAAACGGGCCCTAGGGGTATAGAAAGATGAACGCCTAACCCAACCCCAGGGAAGAGTGTTCAAGAAAGGCATCTTCAAAGGTCAGGCCATTGAATCTTGGTCCAGGAGGCCTTGCAATCTAGATGGATATAATAGTTATAACACATTCCCAAAAGAAATCTATGAGGGGGACAGGGGAAGAAACTATTAGGCAATTGTTTCCAATTGCCCACTTTATATGCCCAAGGCTTGGGAATTTGGGGGTGATTTGATAAAAGTTAACAAAAAACAGATGTATATAACTCTGTACAAGACAGCCTTTGAACTAGACTGGGAATTTAAAGGTATGTTATTTAAAAAGCAGGAAGGATGAAGCAAAACTAAGGTTATAACATCTTTTTAAAAAGCAGTCACATTAACCACTGTAGGGCGATGTCTGGTCACATCTGTGGTTTGAATGATGTTCTTATCTACATTCAGATTTGATTCTGAAGTCGTCTTTTGTGTCTTGATCTGTCATAGTCACAACAGCCTTGTCATGTTCAACAGGAGGACACACAGCCTCCCTGGAAGTGCCAGGCCAGTTGCCAGCTATCAGAAGCTGGCTTTCTCCTGTGCACCAATCACATCTCTTAACTGTTATAGCACGTGTTCCAACAGAGAAAAGGTACTGACATTGTGGAATATTCTCATTGTTTTTTAATCTACAAAGTGAAGAAAAGATTCATTTTACTTTTTAGCTTAAAAGAATAAGGGGAAAGTAAATATAAAGGTAGAGTATTATTTAGAAGAGATGAGACTTCATTTGGAAGAGGGTTTATTTATCAGTAGCCGAAAAAGAGGTAAAGTACTCAGCTCAGTTATTGGCAAATGGTAAATGTCATACTTCCCATGCCCGGAATTCTTAAGAAATGACTTACTTAGGAACTAAGGAATGGAAAATAATTATTTTTTGTATGCAAATTAAAGATTATTATTTTTTTCCTTATTAGATTTACTAATCTTAATTATTTGCATTCTTTACGAATTAAAACACAAGATTGCAAATAAAAATGTTTCGGGCCTGACCTGAGGTGGCACAGTGGATAAAGCATCAACGTGGAACGCTGAGGTCACCGGTTCAAAACCCTGGGATTGCTTAAGAGTTGATGCTTCCTACTTCTACCCTACTTCTCTCTAAAAGGAATACATAAAATCTTTTAAACAATGCTGCAGACATCTACAGGCATTTCCTTTTCTTTATACTCTGCTAAATCCAAAAGGAAAAAAATTTAAATTACAAAATATGCCGACCTATGGTGTGTGGTTAGTGTCGAGGTGGACTGCTGAAGTCGCCGGTTCCAAACCCTGGGCTTGCTTGGTCAGGGCACATATGAGAGTTAATGCTTCCAGCTCCTCCCTGCTTTCTCTCTCTCTCCTCTCTAAAATAAATAAGTAAAATTTAAAAATATAATCTCATACCACCCCCATTACTTCCTGTGTCTCTTGACCCCTGGTGAAACAGCTGGCAGCCATTTCTGTCTCCTTAGCCTCAGGCCATCATTATTGGGTCTGACAACAGATTGGTTTTTAAATTTAAAAAACACGCACACACAGAGCAAATGTTTGGAATTTTCATTTCTAAGGATCCTTCCGTATACCTTTGTATTTTACAAATTTTGCAATAAAAAAACCTATACAATCCTTATTTGCCAGCCGAATCATGTCTTCTACTCTGGCCTCTCTGAGAGAATCAACGTCCATGTCCCATAATGGCGCAACAGATGGATCAAATCGCTGCAGCTGTTGCAATTGTTCCACTGACAGGCCAGCTCCCATCATTCCTTCTCCTCCAATCTGAGGTTCCTGCTCGGAGAAGATAAAAAAATATGCATGAACACCCTACAATGAGCAAGTGTGTGTGCCTGTGCACAATTTAAGTTAAGAAACAAATTTGCTTGTGATACTACAAATCCTAAAAATAGCAAAATGAGAAAATAAACTTTATTTTTGTAGAATGTACTGCTTTTCAGGTGGTGAAGTGTGAAAGCTGTACTATACGGTCACCTGAAGAAACAGTACCTTTTACAGCTCATATGCTCATCAAATACCATGACACTGCAAAGGGCTTGAGCTTCATAGTTAAACATACATGGATTCAAATCACAGCCCTGCCAATTTTAGCTATGTGACCTTAAGCAAGTAATGTTACCTGTTTCCTCATCTATAAAAGAGATAGACTACTCAGATCTGAGGGTTAAATAAAGGTGGTATCACACCTGGCATGTAGTGAGTGGTAGACAGTGGCTGGCACATAGAGGCCATCTGGTCCTCAATAAATGGAACATTATACCCAATAACAGCAACAGATAAAATTTCAGCTTCATATATGAGACTCTTCCAGACTGACAGGAGTTCTTTCGCTCTCTAACGATTCCTCTCTCTGACTCTTACCAATCGGATGATACAAGTTTTTGTTGTTTTTAAATGCACTAGAATTCAAAATGAGATCAATTAAGGCAGTTTAGAGGAATAAAATATCACAAGGAATTAAGTTATAATTACAAAAACTATTTCAAAAGATCCATAATCCTAATTTAAGTGCTCACTACACACAAAAAAATGTTTATGTGTTACTGAAGATTTATCTTCCTAGATATACATCTGAAAACCTATCATTTATTAACCCGTGGGGAGAAAAATCCCTTTTAGATATATATTGAGTATATATGTATACACACACAATTCCAAGTGAATTCTGAAGTCGTCCTTTCATCTACAATGCAATTATCTTAATTTCTGCATCTAGAAACCATCACTGGATTGTTTTTTTATTTTTGTATTTCAATTACAGAATCCTGTACAGGAAGGTATTAAAAGTTGCATGTTCAATGTACCTGAATGAGTGTGAGCATTAGTACAGATTTAAGCTTGATCTCAAACATCCTGGGCTAAAAATCTAGTAATAAATAGGTTTTCAATAAAAATCATAACAAAGATAGTGTTAGGTAAGATAAAGTATGAGAAAGCTTTTTAAATGTTACATAATTTGCATAAGAAAACTAGAGAGAAGCAATGATCCTGAACCATTTGCCCACCCACTAACCACTGGCTAGTCTTTTGATAACCTACTTATTTTAAAGCCTGTCTGGGTTTTAACGTGACATGAGAAAAAATGCTCGAAATTTTCCTTATTTGAAAAATCTATAACTGGTAGTGGGAGAAAAAACTTCTCAGGAACAAAGTTCTGAGCAACATGAACAAGAACCGCAGTGAAATGAAGATCTAACAAAAATACACGTGAGCTTTGTGTCACTTTAACACAACAAGGAACGAACACAGAGAAAAACTTTGTCAGGATGTGAACTACTCTGTGTGCATCTGAAATGGATTTAGTGACTGAGACATTTTTGTTTATGGCAGTATTTGTTTCAGAAGTTTTACCTGGAATATTTCTTCATCAAATAACCTATGTTTACCACCGCACTTGTGTTTCTGTGATTCATCCTAATAGATTGAAAAATAGGAGATTATTCTCACCTGGGGCTGAAGCTGAAGGCAAGGAAACGCTGTGAGGGCCCAGGCCACTTGCTCCTCATTCTCAGCCAGTGTAATTGTGCACGTGCTATACACCAGCACTCCCCCTGGCTTTAGCAGCCTCACTGCCTAGAGAAAAATGTCATCACACTATCTGTACCGCAATGCTAAATATAAACATTTTAAGAAATTTTATATCTATATGCCTTTCAAATATTCAGGATCAATAAAATGATGTTCTGTATGACCAGGATTCTTTCCTAATTAGATGTTCCAGACTAAATGCATTTCATTATATCTTGGAGCTGTTATAGTCCATTTGGACCAAAACTTTCCCAAATATGATCATTCAGTGTCATGACTATACATACTAAATTTACATTTTTTAGGGAAGTCTTCTTTCTAAATTCCATACTCACATATTCAGTTGCCTTCTCAACAGTTCTACTGTGGAATATGAGATGTCCCAAACTAAACCCTATCTTTCCTGTAGAACCTATTAGAGAAGTATTCCCATCCTTCTAGATGTTCAGGCTCCAAATCTTAGCTTCTTCTGGATCATATTCCTCTCTCACATTCTCCATACATTGGCAAATCCTATCATCTCTGCCTTCAAAATACACCCAGCATTCGGCTACTTCTCACCACTTCCACTGCTACCATTCTGGTCAAGGCCTCATGATCTTTGCCTGGATTACTGCAGCAGTCACCTAGTTGGTCCAAATTCCTCCCCTCTGCCATTCCACAATCTATTCTCATTATGGTAGCCAGAGCAGCACTTTCAAAACTTGTCACTTCTCAGCTTGGAACCCTTAAAATGCTCCCAATTATCACTTGGACTCAAAGCCCAAGTCCTGACAGTGGCTGTCAAAGCTTTACACAAAGCAGGCCTCTTGCCTTTCTGGCCTCAACTTGGACACCTGCTCACTGTGCTTTAGCAACACTGGCCTCTGCTGTTCTGGGATACACACGGCCCACTCTCCCCACAGGATCTGTGCGTGCGCCTGGAACGCTCTTCTAATTCTCTACATTGCTTGCTCCTTCACAAGTGTCTTAGCTGTGTTTACATGGCCCCTTCCTAGCAATGCCCACCAGACTACCCTGCACTCCAATCCAGCACTCCTATCCTCCTCTCCTTTCTATACTTTATGCTACAGGATTATTACCTTGTAATAAACTAAGTAAGTTATCTATTTGTTTAATTTTCTTTCCGAATCAGAACAGAAAACTCATGAATAAAGGCAGGGATTCTGTATTTTTTTTACTACTATGTTATCAGCATCTAGAATAATGTATTACATATAGCAGGTGCTCAATGAATAGTTCCAATAAATAAATGAGTCAGGAAATAAGGTTATACAAAAATAAATTTGTCCCAAATGGCTAAATTTTACCATTTTAAAATTTTAATAAAAATATTTTTAAATATATACATAGTATATGCTTATACTTTTATAACTGGAGTATGCTGATAAAAATTTAAATTTTGTTACTGTGGGACAGTTATTATTTTAAATGCCTTACATAGGTTTTCTTAATACTTTTAAGAAATACGAGGTATGGTTACTCTCTCCACTGAGTTAAATGAGGTGTGGTTGTTATGCCCATTTATAAGATATGGTTCTATGTACCCAGAGTCACTTATGTGTAGGATGCATGACTCCTAGATGTGTCTTACTCTGGCATTCCTCAAGAAAAAAGAAAAATCTCAAAGCAACAATCAAACTTTACAGCTAAAGAAACTAGAAAAAGTGGTAAAAACAAAGCCCAAGGTGAGTAAAAGAAAAGAAAAGAAATAATAAAGATCAGGACAGAAATAAACAAAATAGAGTCTAAAACAAAACAAACAGCAGGAAAGATTAATGAAACCAAGAGTTGGCTCTTTGAAAAGATAAACAAAATAAATATTGCTTTAGTGAAACACATCAAAAGAAAGAGAAAGAGAAGAGCCCAAATGAAATCCAAAATTAAAGAGAAGTTATAAACACAACCATAGAAATACAAAGAACTATAAGAAAATACTACAAATAAATGCATGCCAACAAATTGGGTAACGTAGCAAAAAATGGATAAATTCTAAAAACAAACAAAAAACAAAACTCCCATGACTGAATTAGAAAGGAAAAGATAATCTGATTAAACCAATAACTAATAAAAAAATCTAATAAGTATTTTTTAAAAATCCCAACAAACAAAAACCCTGGAGCATATGGCTTCATAGGTGAATTTTAACAAACATTTCCCCCAAAATACTTATCTTTCTCAAACTATTAAAGAGGGAAGACTGCCAGACTCACTTTACAAGACCAGCATTACCCTGACACCTATATCAGAAAAAGACACTACAAAAAGACAAAATAGTAGGGAAATCAATATGGAGGTTCCTCAAAAATTTAAAAATAGAAACTACTATAGCCCCAGCATGCCCACTCCTGGGTATTTATTTGAAGAAATTCAAAACACTAATTTGAAGAGATATATGCACCTCTATGTTCATTACAGCATTATTTACAACAACCATGATATGGAAAAAACCTAAGTGTCCATCAATAGACAATCAGATAAAGAAGAGGTGGTATATACAACAGACTATTATTCAGCCAGAAAAAAAAAAGAATGAAATCTACCATTAGTGACAATATATACAGCTAGTGCTCAGCTTACGACCACGATTGGTTCTGACAGACCAGTCATAACACGATTTGGTCATAAGTTGAGTAGGCTATATGTACAGTACTGTGAAATGATGTTATAAAAATCTTTAAGTCATATTTTATCATAATTTCCTTTCATTATTGTTATATATCATAATTTCCTTTGTTCATTTTATGCCATTTGTATCATCTCTACACCATTTTGTTTCTTATTTTTACATTCGTCAGGTTTATGCTCCAGACGCGGAGCAGTCGTGGCTAGAGATTGTGGTCGTAAAGTCGAATGGTTGTAAGTTGCATAGGTCATAAGTTGATCAATATCTGTATTAACCTTGATAATTTTTTTTGTGTGTGTGAGAGAGAGAGAGAGAGAGAGAGATGGAGAGAGGAACAGATAGGGGCAGACAGACAGGAAGGGAGAGAGATGAGAAGCATCAATTCTTCATTGCAGCACCTTAGTTGTTCATTGATTGCTTTCTCATATGTGCCTTTACCAGGGGGATAGAAAAGAAACTAGAAAAAGTGGGAAAAACAAAGCCCAAGGTGAGTAAAAGAAAAGAAATAATAAAGATCAGGACAGAAATAAACAAAATTTCAGACTGAGTGACCCCTTGCTCAAGTCAGCAACCTTGGGTTCAAACAAGCTGGTGAGCTATTCTCAAACCAGATGAGCCCACACTCAAGCTGGTGACCTTGGGGTTTCAAACCTGGGCCCTCTGCATCCCAGTCCGATGCTCTATCCACTACGCCATCAACTGGTTAGGTAAACCTAGAGAATATTATGCTATGTGAAATGTTAGACAGAAAAAGACAAATACCGTATGATTTTACTTATATGTAGAATTTAAAAAGCAAACAAAAAACAAAACAGAAACAAGCTCATAGATAACAAAGAACAAACTGATGGTTCTGGGTGAAAAAGATAAAGTTACAAATTGGCAATTATAAAACTGCCATAGGGATATAAAGCACAGCATAGGAAACACAGACAATAATATTGTAATAACTAAATATGAAGTCAGAAAAGTACCAGACTTATTGGAAGGAATCACATCATTAACTTACATAAATGTCTAATCACGGGGAAGCAAGATGGCGACGGAGTAGGCGGACGTACCAACTTCCAACTCCCAGAACCAAAGTGGATTATAACTCAATTTAAAGAACCATCATCTGGATAAACCAACTATGAACTAAACCAAGTGAACTCTTCAACCAAGGAACACAGAAGAAGCCACATTGAGACTGGCAGGAATAGCGAAAACGCGAAGAGGGCTGCCCAGCTCCCCAGAGCAAACGGCAGCCAGGAGAGACCCGCAGGGCGGGAGGAAAGTTTGGCGGAGAGGGAGGGACCTGGGTCCCAGGAACCAAGCCCCAGCCTGCAGTCCTAGAGCCTAGAAGAGGCGTTTGGACAGTTTTGAGCTGTGAAACAAGTGAGGGAGCTCCCAGGCCTACGGTGTGGAGTGTTGGGTCCCTTCCTACTCTACTGAGGGCTGCTTGAGGGTTTGGGGCGACAGGACACTGAGGCGCGGTTCTGTCGGCGTAGGCAGAGGCCAAGCCAGTGGGAGATCGGTCTAGCCCAGAGGGTCGGAGGGGATGCGCGAAAGCGGTCCGGAAGCTGCGGGCCCGCCTTTAATCCCACTTACGGGGACAAGCAGGAGGCCAGGAACAGGCAAGCCCTGCGCAAGCCGGCCCTGACCGCGGGGACCGGGCTGGGACCAGGGACGGGCAGGGGCTCGCGGCTGAGCTGACGCTACCAGCCCCCCACCCCCGGGCCGGAGAAACCGCAGATTGCATTCATACGTGCACGAGCGGGCTCCGAACGCAGGGGCGGGGTAGAGTCCGGGACAGCGGAAGTACGCAGCTGAGCGGAAGCCAGCAAACACGCCCGCCCCAATAAACCTTGGTTTCCGACCCTGCGCAGAAGGGCCCTGGCCTCCAGGGCAGGGCTAAAGCTCCAGACGGGCAAAAGCTTACAGCTGAGAGCACGTCAAAAACCCCGCCTAACCCGCGGAACTGTAGCGAGCAGGCTCCGACTGCTGGTTCTGGGCGGAAGTCCGGAAATAGGCTGGGTCCGCAGCTGAGCAAAGGTGCTCACCTCTACCCTTGGTGCTAAGTCTTGTGGCTTGAGTGACAGCCCCTCCCACGGAGGAGAGGCAGAAATCACAGCAAAATCCACAGTGGGCCGGCGCTAGCAACGCTCATACCCAACCACCCTAGGCACCGGCAGAGGGGGTGGGGGGCCTGCAGACAGACCACACCTAGAGAACACAAAGGCAACACCTACTGGACTCCAGTGGCCACAACTTGCTTATACACAGAAAAAATGGGCAGGCAGAGGAATGCAAACCAAATGAATCAAGAGAAATCCCCAGAGAAGGACCGGAATGAACCAGATATAACCAAATTACCAGAAGCAGAATTTAAAATAATGATAGTTAGGATGTTCAAAGAAATTAGAGCAACAATGGATAGTCATTATGAACACCTAAATAAAGGGATAACAAGTATAAATGTCTAATCACTATGCTGTACACCTAAAACTAAATTAGTATTGAATGCCAACTATACTTCTAAAAATATAAAAATAAATATTAGCAATTAGGCGGGTATAATTATTGGGTTTTTAAACACATTTCTTATCGGCAACAAGATGCCACTAGAAACTGAAATAATATGTTCAGTGTTATAGGAAAAATGACTATCAACAAGACTTTTATATTCACACAAACTCCCATCAAGGATGAGGACAAATTAATGGCATTTTCTGACTAAAGAAATTTACCGCCCACAAATCTCAGTGAAAAACATTACTATTTTATCTACTTCAACAAAAGGAAAAATAAAATGCATGGAATTAAAGATAGAACACAAATCAATTTTTTAAAAGTTGGTAAGTTTGATAAAAAACTGTCATGAAAATTTAAAAATATTATAGGCCAATCTTCCTGAGGAACACAGATGCAAAAATCCTCAAAAAATATTAGCAAACTGAATTCATCAATGTATTAAAAAGACCATATACCATGATCAAGTGGAATTTATCCCTGGTTCAATATACACAAATCAATTAACATGATACATAACATAAACAAAATGAAGGATAAAATTTATATATGATCATACAAATGAATGCAGAAAAGGCATTTGAAAAAATCTAACACCCATTTGTGATTAAAATTCTCAGAAAAGTTGAAATAGAGGGAACATACTTCAATAAAATAAAGGTGATATATGACAAACCCACAGATATAATCCTCAATGGTGAAAAACTAAAAACATTTTCCTTAAGATCAAGAACAAGACAATGATGTCCACTTTCATCACTTTTATTCAACATAGGACTAGAAGTCCTAATCACAGCAAGCAGACAAAATAAATAAATAAATAAACAATCAAATAAGTAAGTAAAAGGTATCCAAATTATAAATAAGTAAAACTGTCATTCTTTGCAGATGACATGATACTGAATATAGAGAACATTAAACATTCCACCAAAAAACTATTAAAACATAAATTAATTCAGTAAAGTAGCAGGGCACAAAATTAATATTCAGAAACTGGCTGTGCTTTTATACATTAATAAAGAACTGTCAGAAAAAGAACTTAAGTAAACAAACCCATCTGCAATTGCATCAAAAAATAAAATACCTGAGAATAAATTTAGCCAAGAAGGTAAAACACCTGTACATGGAAAAGTATAAAACACTGAAGGAAGAAATTAAAGAAGATACAAATAAATGGAATGATACACCATGGTCATGGATAGGAAGAACATCATTAAAATGTCCATACTACCCTAAGCAATCTACAAACTCAATGTAATCCCTATCAAAATATCAATGCCATTTTTCACAGAAATAGAATAATCCTAAAATTTATATGAAACCCCCAAAGACCCGCAAAAGACAAAGAAATCATGAGAAAGCAAAGTTGGAAGAATCATGCTACCTGACATCAAACTATGCTGCAAGGCTATGGTAATCAAACATATAGATCAATGAAACAGAATTGAGAACCCTGAAATAAAACCACACCTCTATGGTAAATCAATCTATGACAAAGAAGGCAAGAATATACAATGGGGTCAAGGCAGTCTCTTCAATAAATGGTATTGGAAAAACTGAATAGATACATGCAAAATATTAAAACTAGACCATTTTCTTATACCATAAAAAACAATAAAATGAAAATAGATTAAGGACATAAATGTAAGATCTGAAACCATAAAATTCATTGAGGAAAACATAGGCAGTAAACTGTGACACAGTTCTTAGCAATATTTTTTTGGAGTATCTCTCCTCAGGCAAAGAAAATTAAAGAAAAAAGTAAACAAACAAAAGCCACATCAAAATAGTTGATGTACTAAAAAGTTTCTGCACAGCAAAGAAAACCATCAACAATACAAAAGGAAACCTACTGAATGGAAGATATTCACCAGTGACATATCTACTAAGAGATTAATGTTCAAAATGTATAAGAAACTCTTATAACTCAACAAGAAAAAAATCAAGCAATCCGATTTTAAAAAAGGGCAGAGAACCTAAATAGACACTTCTCCAAACACTATATAGTGATGACCAACAGATATATGAAAAAATGCTAATCATTAGGGAAATGCTAATTTAAACCACAACAAAATATCACTTCACCCCCGTCAGAATAGTTACCATCAATAAATCAACAAACAATAAGTGTTGGTGAGGATGTGGAGAAAAGGGAACCCTCATGCACTGTTGGTAGACTTGTATATTGGTGCAGCCAGTTTGGAAAACTATAGAGTTTCCTAAAAAAAAAAATTAAAAATAGAACTACCATATGATCCAAAATACCAGTTCTGGAAATGTATTTGAAGAAATCCAAAACACTAATTTAAAAAGAAATATACTCCCTATGCTCACTGCAGCATTATTTACAATAGTCAAAACAGGGAAGCAACCTAAGTATCTATCAATACACAAATGGATCAAGATATGGTGCACTCATCCAATATTACTCAGCCATAAAAAAGAATGTAATCTTACCATTTCCAACAACATTGATGGGCCTAGCCAGTATTTTTTTTCTTCTTTTGTGACATAAGACAGAGACAGAAAAAGGGACAGATAGGGACAGAAAACAGAAAGGGAGAGAGATGAGAAGCATCAATTCTTCATTGCAGCTCCTTAGTTGTTCAGTGATTGCTTTCTCACATATGCCTTGACTGGATAGTGGTGGGGGGAGAGAGGCTACAGCAAAGCGAGTGACCCCTTGCTCAAGCCAGTGATCTTCAGTTTACGCTAGTGAGCCTTGCTCTAACCAGATGAGCCCGCACTCAAGCCAGTGACCTCAGGGTTTCGAACCTGGGTCCTCCGCCTCTCAGTCTGACGCTTTAAGCACTGTGCCACTGCCTAGTCAGGCCTAGCCAGAATTATGTCAAGTAAAATAAATCAGACAGAAAAAGACAGATACCATATATATAGAATCTAAAAAAATAATATAAACAAACAAAACAGAAACAAGTTCATAAATACAGGGAACAAATTTATGGCTGCCAAATGGAAGGGAGGAAGGCTGGGGAGATGGGTGAAAAATTAAGTACAATTTCCAGTTATAAAAATAGTCATGGGGAGTCCAAGATGGCAAGGGAGTAGGCGGACGTTCCAACTGCCACCTCCCATGACCAAATTGGATTACAACTTAAGAACAATCATCTTGAAAAACCAATTTTGGACTAATCAAGGATCACAGAAGACGCCACACTGAGAATGGTAGGAAGGGTAGAGATGCGGAAAGGGCTGCCCCACTCCCAGGAGTGAGGGGCAGCTGAAGGTTGGGTGGGACACTCACTGTGGGGTGAGTCACCCTGAGTGGTGTGAGTGCTCAGTCCCAGGCCTGGAGCCCCAGCCTACAGCCCCAGAAATTACAAGAGGCACCCAGACAGCATTCGGTGGTGAAAAGAGCCCGGTTTCTGTCTGTGAGAAAGAGAATAAACTTGCGGAGATGCAGACTCTGTCTTAAAGGGCCCGAGCAGATAATCTCATTTACAACACTTACCCCAGGCTCGAGTGGAAGGAGAGCTGAGAGGACTGGAGTTGTGTAAGGGAAGTGTAAAGTTGGGAGGCCCAGGGAGAGATACTGTGGGGGATGGGCATCAGAACCCCTGTGTGAGTCATTCTCTAATACTGCAGTCACCATCTTTCTTGGGTGAGCATCCCCTCTGTACAGCGTGAGCCTGGGGAAAAGCAACTGCACTACCACAGGGAGTCTCTCCTACCCCAAGCATGGTGACTGGTCATTCTAAGAGACCAGGAAGCAGGGGGTGTGTCAGTGGCTCAGTTTGCTAGTGTTGAGACCAAAGCTTTCCTTTACACACTACTGACTCTAGAACTAGTGCTTTCAACTCACAGGAGACTCAGTAAAAACTGTCCTAAGAGTGGGCAGACCACACCTCTGGGTCTCAGAGGCCACACCCTACTGAGGTCTGTGAAGAAAGTCTGGACAGACTAACACCTGGGGTCGATGGCGCACCCACACCCACTACCCTTCCTAATCCCTGAATTGCTGTAGGCCCTAGACTCTAGCAGAGGGTTTTTAAGCAGTGGAGCCCAACAAGCAGCCAGCAGTCAGAGGATGCAGGAGATGAAACTCAGGGAAACTTGGCCTTTTAAGCAGACCTTGCCCCAGGCCCAATGCAGGTAAAAGCCAGCCTAGGAGTCGAGCTGGTATTTCCATGTACACCTGGGCACAAACTCTGGATTGCTTGTAGCTTCAAGAAGGTTGCTGAGGGCCAGTCATGGGCAGTGTCTCCCACTCGTCTGTGCCAGGTTCCTGCCAAGGAGGCCCAGGGCTGGCACATCCAGGGGCCAGCTGTGGAAAGCATCGGTTCAGGACCTAATAACCCTTGCTAGAGTGGTATCCTAAGGAAGGGCTCCTAACATCTGGCCCAGCTCAGGCAAAGTCCACTCTCTGTGATCAGCACTGGCACAGCAGCTCATGAGCATTGGATAGGGTAGAGTTTCATAGTCAGCCAACGTGGGCACTGGATATCCTGCCCTGAGAGGCTAGATTCCACAAAAGGTTCTATCGGCATGGGCAGAAGCCAAGCCGGTGTGAGCTCGGTCTAGCCCAGCAGGGTCGGAGGGGACGCGCGAAAGCAGTACGGAAGCTGCGGGCCTGGCTTTAATCCCACTTACGGGGACAAAGCGGGAGGCCAGGAACAGGCAGAAATCTGCTCTGCGACCCTGCGCAAGCCGGCCCTGATCACAGGAACGGGGCTAGGACCAGGGACGGGCAGGGGCTCACGGCTGAGTTCACGCTACCAGCCCCCCCCCACCCCCAGGCCGGAGAAACTGTGGATTGCCATTATACGTGCACGAGTGGGCTCCGAACGCAGGGACGGGGTAGAGTCCGGGACGAGCGAAAGTACACAGCTGAGCTCACGCCAACAAACACGCCCGGCCAAATAAACCGCGGTTTGCGACCCTGCGCAGAAGGGCCCTGGCCTCGAGGGCGAGGCTAAAGCTCCGGACAGGCAAAGGCTCACAGCTGAGAGCACGTCAAAGGCCCCGCCCAACCCGCGAAACTGTGACGAGCAGGCTCTGACTGCGGATTCTGGGTGAAAGTCCAGAAATAGGCTGGATCCTCAGCTGAGCAAAAGTGCTCACCTCTACCCTTGGTGCTAAGGCTTGTGGCTTGAGTGACAGCCCCTCCCACGGAGGAGAGGCAGAAATCACAGCAAAAGCCACAGTGGGCCGGCGCTGGCAACGCTCATACCCAACCACCCTAGGCAGCGGCAGAGGGGGTGGGGGGTCTGCAGACAGACCACACCTAGAGAACACAAAGGCAACACCTACTGGACTCCAGTGGCCACAACTTGCTTATACACAGACAAAATGGGCAGGCCGAGGAATGCAAACCAAATGAATCAAGAGAAATCCCCAGAGAAGGACCTGAATGAACCAGATATAACCAAATTACCAGAAGCAGAATTTAGAATAATGATAGGATGTTCAAAGAAATTACAGCAACAATGGATAGTCATTATGAACACCTAAATAAAGAGATAACAAGTATAAAAAATGAAATTGAAATAATAAAAAAGAATCAGACAGAAATGACAAATACAGTATCAGAACTGAAGACCACAATGGAAGGAATTAAAAGCAGGATGAATCACGCTGAGGATCGAATAAGCGAGTTAGAGGACACAAAAAACAAAGGCACAGAAGCAAAGAAAAAAAAAAAAAAGAGACTCAAAAAATGTAAGGAAACTCTAAGGGAGCTCTGTGACAACATGAAGAGAAACAACATTCGCATCATAGGGGTGCCTGAAGAAGAGGAGAGAGGACAGAAAATGAAAACTTTGTTCAAAAAATCATAGCAGAAAACTTTCCTAAATTAAGGCTGGGAAACACTCCACACGTTCAAGAAGCACACAGAACTCCATTAAAGAAAATCCGAAAAGATCTACAGCAAGACACATCATAGTTAAAATACCAAAGCTAATGGATAAAGAGAAAATTTTAAAAGCCGCTAGGGAAAAAAAGGCTATCACCTACAAAGGAGCCGCCATAAGGATGACATCGGACTTCTCAACAGAAACACTTGAGGCCAGAAGGGAATGGCAAGATATAATCAAAGTAATGCAGAACAAGAACCTACAACCAAGACTACTTTATCCTGCAAGGCTAACATTTAAAATTGAAGGAGAAATACAGAGCTTCCCAGAAAAAGAAAGCCTCAAGGAATTCATAAAACCCAAACCAATTCTGCAAGAGATACTAAGGGGCCTCTTGTGAACAGTTTAAAGGAAGAAAAGAATAGAGCAAAAAAAGAATATAGCTTTAAAGAATAAATTGGCAATAAACAACTACATATCAATAATAACCTTAAGTGTAAATGGATTAAATGATCCAATCAAAATACATAGGGTAGCTGAATGAATAAAGAAACAGGATCCATACATATGCTGTCTACAAGAGACACACCTTAAAACAAAAGATGCACATAGACTGAAGGTAAAAGGATGGAAAAAAATATTTCATGCAAATGGAAATGAAAAAAAAGCAGGGGTAGCAATACTTATATCAGACAAAATGGACTTAAAATCAAAGGCTGTAGTAAGAGATAAAGAAGGACACTACATAATGATAAAGGGAACAATTCAACAGGAAGATATAACTATTATAAATATCTATGCACCAAATATAGGAACCACGACATACATAAAGCAGACGTTGATGGATATAAAGTGTGAGATTAACAGCAATACTATTATAGTAGGGGATTTCAATATCCCTCTAACAACACTGGATATATCCTCAAGAAAGAAAATTAATAAATAAACAGCAGACTTAAAGGATACACTAGATCAACTTGATTTAATAGATATCTTCACAACTTTTCACCCTAAAGCAGTAGAATATACATTCTTCTCAAGCGCTCATGGTACGTTTTCTAGGATAGACCACATGTTAGGACACAAAAATGGTCTCAATAAATTTAAGAAGATTGAAATTATATCAAGCATTTTCTCTGATCACAATGCCATGAAACTAGAAATTAACGACAAAAGAAAAACTGAAAAATACTCAAACACTTGGAAAATAAATAGCATGATATTAAATAATGAATGGATTAACAATGAGATCAAAGAAGAAATAAAAAAGTTTCTAGAAACAAATGATAATGAGCATACATCAACTCAAAATTTATGGGACACAGCAAAAGCAGTTCTGAGAGGGAAGTTTATTGCACTACAGGCATATCATAAGAAGCTAGAAAAAGCTCAAATAAGCAACCTGACCCTGCAGCTAAAAGAACTAGAAAAACAACAACAAATAAAACCCAAGACAAGTAGAAGGAAGGAAATAATAAAGATCAGAGCAGAAATAAAGAACATAGAGGCTAAGGAAACAATACAGAGGATCAATAAAACCAGAAGTTGGTTCTTTGAAAAGGTAAACAAGATTGATGAAACTTTAACTAGACTCACCAAGAAAAAAAGAGAGAGGACTCAAATAAATAAAATTAGAAAGGACAGTGGAGAAATAACAACTGACACAACAAAAATACAAAGCATTGGAAGAAAATACTATGAAGAACTATATGCCAATAAATTAGACAATCTTGGTGAAATGGACAAATTTCTTGAATCATATAACCTTCCAAAAATCAATCTGGAAGAATCAGAACACCTAAACAGACCAATTACAACAAATGGGATAGAAACAGTTATCAAAAACTCCCAAAAAAGAAAAGTCCTGGGCCTGATGGCTTCACAAGTGAATTCTATCAAAAATTCAAAGAAGAACTAACTCCTATCCTCCTCAAGCTATTTCAAAAAATTCAAGAGGAAGGAAGACTTCCAAACTTCTTTTATGAGGCGAGCATAATTCTGATCCCAAAACCGGGCAAAGACAACACAAAGAAAGAAAATTATAGGCCTATATCCCTGATGAATTTAGACGCTAAAATTCTCAACAAAATATTAGCCAATAGGATCAAGCAATATATGAAAAAAATCATACACCATGATTAAGTGGGATTTATTCTGGAGAGGCAAGGCTGGTTCAATATTCGCAAATCAATCAATGTGATTCATCACATAAACAAAAGGAAGGACAAAAATCACATGGTAATTTCAATAGATGCAGAAAAGGCATTTCATAAAATCCAGCACCCATTCATGCTCAAAACTCTCAGTAAAGTGGGAATACAGGGAACATTCCTTAACATGATAAAGGCCATCTACGACAAATCCACAGCAAACATCATACTAAATGGACAAAAATTAAGAGCAATCCCCTCAAGATCAGGAACCAGGCAGGGGTGCCCACTTTCACCACTTTTATTCAACATAGTTCTGGAAGTCCTAGCTATAGCAATCAGACAAGAAGAAGAAAGAAAAGGCATCCAATTTGGAAAAGAAGAAGTAAAACTGTCATTATTCGCAGATGATATGATATTGTATATAGAAAACCCTAAAGTCTCAGTCAAAAAACTACTGGACCTTATAAATGAATTCAGCAAGGTGGCAGGATATAAAATTAATACTCAGAAATCAGAGGCATTTCTATATACCAACAATGAACTGTCAGCAAAAGAAATTAAGGAAACAATCTCCTTCACTATTGCAGCCAAAAAAATAAAGTACCTAGGAGTAAATTTAACCAAGGAGGTTAAGGACTTGTACTCGGAAAATTATAGAACATTGATAAAAGAAATCAAGGAAGATACAAACAAGTGGAAGCATATACCATGCTCATGCCTAGGAAGAATAAACATCATTAAAATGTTTATATTACCCAAAGCAATTTATAAATTCAATGCAATACCAATTAAAATACCAATGACATACTTCAAAGATATAGAACACACATTCCAAATATTTATATGGAACCAAAAAAGAACACGAATAGCCTCAGCAATCTTAAAAAGAAAAAATAAAGCAGGAGGTATCACTCTTCCGAATATCAAGGTTTACTATAAGGCCATTATACTCAAGACAGCCTGGTACTGGCATAAGAACAGGCACATAGATCAATGGAACAGAACAGAGGACCCAGAAATAAACCTACAGCTTTATGGACAACTGATATTTGACAAAGGAGGAAAGAACATACAATGGAATAAAGACAGCCTCTTTAACAAATGGTGTTGGGAAAATTGGACATCTACCTGCAAAATAATGAAACTAGACCATCAACTTACACCATTCACAAAAACAAACTCAAAATGGATAAAAGACTTAAATGTAAGCCGTGAAACCATAAGCATCTTAGAAGCAAACATAGGCAGCAAGCTCTCCGACATCTGTAGCAGCAGTATATTTCCCGATTTAGCTCCACGGGCAAATGAAATAAAAGGCAGGATAAACAAATGGGACTATATCAAACTAAAAAGTTTTTGCACAGCTAAAGACAATAGGAACAGAATAAAAAGACAAACCACACAATGGGAGAACATATTCGACAGCACATCTGATAAGGGGTTAATAACCAAAATTTATAAAGAACTTATAAAACTCAACACCAGGAAGACAAACAACCCATTCAAAAAATGGGCAAAAGAAATGAATAGAAATTTCTCCAAAGAGGACATACAGATGGCCAATAGGCATATAAAAAAATGCTCAACATCACTAATCATTAGAGAAATGCAAATTAAAACCACAATGAGATATCACCTCACAACAGTCAGAATGGCACTCATCAGCAAAACAACACAGAATAAGTGCTGGCGAGGATGTGGAGAAAAGGGAACCTTTCTGCACTGCTGGGGGGAATGCAGACTGGTGCAGCCACTGTGGAAAACAGTTTGGAGATTCCTCAGAAAATTAAAAATCGAACTGCCTTTTGACCCAGCTATCCCACTTATAGGAATATATCCTAAGAACACCATAGCACTGTTCGAAAAGAAGAAATGCGCCCCCATGTTTGTGGCAGCATTGTTCACAATAGTGAAGATCTGGAACCAGCCCAAGTGTCCGTCAGAAGACGAGTGGATTAAAAAGCGATGGTACATATATACTATGGAATACTACTCAGCCATAAGAATAGATGACATCGGATCATTTATAACAAAATGGATGTACCTTGATAACATTATACGGAGTGAAATAAGTAAATCAGAAAAAAAGAAAAACTGAGAACAGCATGATTTCATACATAGGTGGGACATAAAAGTGAGAATATGAGACATGGACAAGAGAGTGGTGGTTACGGGATGGGGGGTGGGAGGGAAGAGTGGGATAGGGAGGAGGGGAGGGACACAGGGAAAACCATATAGAAGGTGACAGAGGACAATTTGACTTTGGTGACGGGTATGCAACACAATTGAATGATAAGATAACCTGGAGATGTTTTCATTGTACATATGTGCCCTGATTTATTGGTGTCACCCCATTAGAATTAATAATAATAATAAATATATATATATATATATATATATATATATATATATATAAAAAAAGACACCATGAACAAAATTAAAAGACAACCCACACAATGGGAGAACATATTTGCCAATACATCTGATAAGGGGTTAATAACTAAAATTTTTAAAGAACTTCTTAAAGTCGACACCAGGGTGGCGCAGTGGATAAAGCATTGACTTGGAATGCTGAGGTCACCGGTTCAAAACCTTGGGCTTGCCCAGTCAAGGCATATATGGGAGTTGATGCTTCCTTCTCCTTCCTTCCTCTACCTTTCTCTCTCTCTTCTCTAAAATGAATAAATAAAAATAATTTTAATGAAAGCTGTCAGCTTTATAAAAAATAAATAAAAATAAAAGTCAACACCAGAAAGGTAAACAATCCAATTAAAAATGGGCAAAAGAAATGAATAAACACTTTTCCAAAGAGGATATACAGATGACCAATAGGCATATGAAAAAATGTTCAACATCGTTAATCATTAGAGAAATGCATATTAAAACCTCAACAAGATACCACCTCACACCTGTCAGAATGGTGCTCATTAACAAATCAACAATAAGTGCTGGAGAGGATGTGGAGAAAAGGGAACTCTCCTGCACTGCTGGTGGGAATGCAGACTTGTGCAGCCACTGTGGAAAACAGTATGGAGTTTCCTCAAAAAATTAAAAATGGAACAGCCTTTTGACCCAGCTATCCTACTATTAAGAATATAACCTAAGAATACCAAATCACTGATTCAAAAGAAGATATGCATTCCCATGTTTATTGCAGCATTGTTTACAATACCCATAATATAGAAACACCCCAAGTGTCTGTTAGAGGATGAGTGGATTAAAAAGCTGTGGGCATGTACACAATGGAATACTATGTGGCCATGAAAAGGAAGGAAATCTTACCTTTTGCGATGGTATGGATGTATTTGGAGATTATTATGCTAAGTTAAATAAGCCAGGCAGAGAAAGACACATATCATATGATCTCACTTATATATGTAATCTAATGAACAAAGTGAACTGAGGAACAGAACAGAGGCAGAGGTGGGGTCACAGGGAGCAGAGGGACAGCTGTCAGAGGAAAGGGGGATGAAGGGATGGGAGCAGAGAAGGTGAAGGAATTAGTGAAATTATATATACATAAAACAGATACATATAACAGGACAGCAAATCTCAAAGGGAAGGAGATATGGGGGGCAATGGGGGACAAAGGAGTGGGGGAAGTAAGTTATATTGAGTGGCACACTTGAATTCATGTTAACACAATAAATTAAAATTAATAAAAAATAAATAAATAAATTGTCACAGGGATGTAAAAGTACAGCATGGGGAATACAGTCATTAATATTGTAAGAACTCCATATGGTGTCAGATGGGTACTAGACAACATCACTATGTCTAATCACTATATTGTACACCAGAAGCTAATATAATATTGTATATCAACTCTAATTAGAAAAATAAATTTATTTAAAATAATGGTTTGCCTGATTCTAAGTTAACATTCCTAATCAACTTCTATCCATGCCTGTTGATATACCGTAGTGCCCCATATATAAGACACTCCCATGTTTAAAACGCACCTTATTTGGGGGCCCAAAATTTGAAATAAAAATGTATTACATAAAGTTATTAAATTCAAGTATTATTCATCATAAAATTCATACAACTCCTCATCACTGTCAAAACTCCCATCATTAGCTTGTCCGCATCTGTGTCTGATGATGAATCATTGTATTCAATAATAAGCGAAAAAACAAATGCAAAAAAGCAGAAAATTCAAGTAAAAATCGACAACCCCTGTATAAGACACACCTAGTTTTTAGAGCCCAAATTTTTCAGAAAATGGTGTGTCTTATACATGGGGAAATGCAGTACCTGCTATATTCACAATTCTCTTTTACACTGTCAACTGTTCCTTTTTATTGAGATAGTACATCCCAAGTAGCCTTGTAGAATTTTCTTTTTACTATGGCCTAGGCAAGTGTCTTAAAACAGTGTACTAATTTTGCCCCCGGTCAAAATGAATTTTAGCTATAACTAAAGGGTCTTTTATTCTGCTTGCTGTTTTAACTCCCGGGATGTGTTTTTCAGACTGTATAGAACAGTGATGGGCAACTTTTGAGCTTGGTGTGTCAAAATTCGCCAAAAAACTGAGCATAACTCAAGTGGTGTGTCACTTCGAGAAAAACGGCCTAACCGGAAGTCCCAGAACTACACGCTTTGTGCTGGAGTTCTGTTGTTTTGGCCTACAGACCTCTGGCACAAAGTGTCTACACTATAGCAAATGTTTTATCCTTGGCTACTATACCTGGCTGTGCAGGAGCCGAGGATAAAACGTCCTTCTCGGCATGCGGCCCCATACTTCTCTGTTATGCGGCCACATGCGGCCGCGTGTCATGGAAAATGGCTACACATGTCAGTGCTGACACGCATGTCACAGGTTCGCCATCACGGGTATAGAAAAAGAAAACGTTAAATAATCCAGTACCAGTGCCACATTTGTGTATAAAGACAAGAGAGATAACCAAAAATATACAAAAAGATAATTTCAGACTGAGTTATACCCATTATTGCTGTAGCCTATGTGTTTATAATTAAAGCCTGAGTAAAAATAATGAAGTAATCCTTGAACAAAGGTTATCTATATTGTGTGAAATCTATCGTTTTTGCAAGAGTGAGAAAAATCCTCATTCTATCTGGGCTTTTTCTGAAACATACTGGCAACCAGTTAAATTTGCAAAGTTTTTATGGTTCTCCTATCTTCTACACTGGACACTGTCACTTCTCATTTTTATTTTCATTGGACTTCCCACATTTACAAAAAAAAAATGTTTTCAATTACAGTTGACATAACATCGTACTAGTTTTAGGTGTGCACACAGTAATTATTTATATAACTGTCCTTCCTACTTTTAATTGCTACCTAAGATGATCCAGGAACCCGATTAAAAATGAGTCATTTCTTTTATATATATTTATATCAAGTAGTAAACAATCCAGTGGCATTTTAAAGATAAAGCATCTCAGTGAAGAAATTCTACTATTGCCTGTAATGAAAGAGGGAAGCTAACATAAAGGGAAGCTCCCTGTATTGAAAACTAGGCCTTCTCCTTTTTCGTGTGGTGAAATAAACATAACAAATTTACCGTATTAACATGTTTAAGTGTACATAATTCAGTGGCATTAACCTTTTGAGTAGTGAGTTTTTTCATGCTCGCTGACCCCTGGGAGAGTTTTTTTCAAAAAATGAAATTAGTTCTAGTTACAGTTTTATTACCTTAAAATCATGTTTGTTTGATAACCAATTTATGGAAACAAGAACATATATTTGCCTTTTTTTAATGTTGCCTTACACATGTACGATCGTACCCTGGATGGTCAGGAGGCACGAGGACGTACATGAATGTTTGTACTACTCAAAGGGTTAAACATTCACATTGTTGGGCAACCACCACCATTATCCATCTCCAGAATATTTTCATCATCCCAAACCTAAACTCTATACCCATTAAACACTAATTGCTTATTCTCTCATACCTCCAGCCCCTGGTAATCACTAGGCACTATGAATTTGCCTATTCCGTTACCTTATGTAAACGGAATCATACAGTATTTGTCTTTTTTTGTGTCTGCCGTAACACTTTCAGATTTCATCCTTGTTCTAGTATGTATCAGAATTTCATTCTTTTGTAAGTCTGAATAATATCACACTGTATGTATATGCCATATTTTGCTTATTCATTTCTCTATCGATGTACAGTTGGGTTGTTTCCACATATGGTTATTGTGAATAATGCTGTTATGTACACTGTTTTCAGTCTTTTAACCACCTAACTAGTGAAGGCCAGCTTTCTTTCACAGCAAAGTATGATCACATACCACACTAAAGAGTTTCCGCTGTAATGGTTGATATGATGTCATTTCCTTCAAAGTCCAAGAACAAGCCATGTTTGGTCTCTGTCCCATTCCACTGCAGGGTGCATCAAGGAGAATTCGGTCAAAAGATTCTGCTAAGAATGGAGGCTCTCCTACAGAGAGAATTATAAATATATTTGTATCTGCCTATTGGTCTACATAACAAACTCCTGAGACAGAAGCAATTATAAGGAATTTAAAATCATAGTCCAGAATAAAAAGAGAAAAACAATTCCTCTCACTTCCATCAAGTACTTGGTGAAACTAATTCTGACTTATATTTAATACAGATCTGACTTTATAAAATGACTATGGAATTATTACAATTGAGGGTTATTCTGCTGATACAGTGAAAACTAAGGCCTAATCAAACAAGACCTCATATCCCCAATTCAGCAATTCAGCAGAGCTAGAACCTGGAATGAATTCGAGTCATTCTAAGAGCCAGCATGTCCCTTGATAATCCCTCCTGCAGGCTGCCTCCCCCCCCCCCCCAAAAGAGAGAAACCCATCAGCTTCTAGTCAAACATACTCATTCTGTGGTTTTGGTCTCCTTGCTTCTGTGGCCACCAGCAAGGCTATGCTCTATGAGTTAGTAACCCCCAGAATCCAAGTTTCCACAGGTTTCCCTTCGCATTCACTTACATGATTTTCCCTACCCCAACTTCTGATATATTTAGTGTTACTGGAGAAAGTTATAAAACCAAACAATCTGCTATTATATTTATGCTTGCTCACTACAAGCAAAATACTAAAGGTATTCGATTTCCTGTAGTACCCATAGCATCATTCTGAACCTCATACCAACACAACTTTCTGCTTTTTTCTGATTGCATAACTGGCAGACACCAAGTTCTTATCTACTTAACTCATCCATTATAACCATCCTTGCTTTCTTACCTACCGTCTTGGAAGGAATATCTTTTCAAAGTAAACAATTATTTTTAAGGTTCATATATATACCACTAAAAATCCTCTAGAAAGACTATACCAATTTATACTTCCATTATCATGAGTGTACTTGTCTTCCCAAAATCCTCATCAAAGTTGACAATTATTTTATTGGCTATTTGTATTTTTTCTTTATGTGGTCACAGTCTCTGTTTCTGCCCTTTTTCTACTAAGATTGTTACATTTTCCTTATTAATTAGAAGAGCTCTTTGTATGTTACAGATGTTAACTTCTCCTCTATCAAATATTTTACAAATGTTTCCCTCAATTTGTCATTTGCCTAAGTTTTTTGGATTATTTTTACATATTTAATTGTTGAATATTATATATCCTTTTCATTGCGTTTTACCTTTGCTTTCATGCTTTAAAATCTTCTCCATTTGGGCAATCAAAAAACAGTATTCATCTTCATCTGCTTTTAGCTATTTTCAATTTAATTTTTTATAGTAAACCCCTTAATCTATCTTCAAGTTACTTTTGTGTACATCCATTTCCCCCTCCAAAATAATTTTTCTCCAACCTATTTATTAATTTATTCTTTCTTCCAGATTTTTATGTATAGGGACCTATTTCAAAGGCTTTTGTATTGCAGTTATTTATATTTTCTGAATTCTGCATCTACCCTTCTCTCTTCTGCTGTGTGATGCTGAGGTGTGAACTCAACAATTCTCCCTTGCTTTCTGGCTTCCATTCAAGATTCATTCATCATTGGGAGACAGGAGTGATGGGGGTGGGGAAATGAGAGGCAAGAGGAGCATAGAATGGACTTTCTCGTCTTCTTTGCTTGCTGTTCCTATTAAAAGCACCCCAACAACAGCCCTTTCCTTGGTAGCTGCAGTTTCTACCTTTTCCCATTAAACATCAGTATGTAGTGGCCAGAGAGCCCTCCCTTGGAGGTCTAAGTCCCAGCTTCCTGGCACTGCCTGCTTGAGTACAAAGGAACAAGCAGCAGCTGGGGAGCACCCACTTCCTTAGTGTTTTGAATTCCAGCTCTATGAAGCCTCTTTCTCTAAGCTTTGGGTTCTAATAAGGAAACCTCCTCCTCTGTTTCTCCTGCTACCAGGGTAGAAGCTGCTTTCTGCAGTCACGACCTCTAGATTGCCCAAGTGATCGTTTTTTGCTTTTTCAACTCTCCAATATCAATGTAGCTGATTCCTTAGTCTGTTTATTTGTACTAAGCTGTCTCTCTTTAGTATAAATTTATATTAAACTCTCTCTATTGAAATACCTTGTATAGTTTAATTTTGAATGCTGTGGCCAGATGAATTTCCCTAAAACACACAGCTCTCAACAAGTTATTTATTCCTCTGACATAAAACTAAAAGTTATTGTTAGTTCCAAAGCTGCCTAACACTATGAAATAACCTTTTCAGATTAACAAATAAAGACCACTAATAACCTGACCGTATCTACTTCCCCAGCCACATTTCTCTGTATTGTCCCCATTCACCATTGTGAAAGCAAAACAGAACCTTGCTTTGCTACCCAAAGTTGTATGAGCTTTCCTATTTGTATGCCTCTGCTAACTACCTTTGTCTTGGATGTCACCTGAACACAGTTCCATTTGTCAAAATGTTACCTACCCTTTCAAAGCCCAAAAAACATCCCTCCTCCCCTAAACTCTTTTTGTCCCGTGGGAAATAAACATTTTCTCTCACTTTCCATAGCAGTTTGTTTTATTTAGATGTATAGTCTTAAAATATAGTCACTAGAGTTCACGTCTTATCCCCCACCCAAGCACTGAAGAATCCTTAAGAGCCAGGAAATCTGCAAGCCCACAAGATAATTTTGTGTTAACAAGAATTAAGATATCCCTACCTCCAGTTTAACACATGACAAACAGAGCACAGGCTCGATTTCAGCCCCCACTCACCGCTCAGCCTGGAGCACCTATAAAGGGCACAAGCGTGCACCTTGGCCCTGATAAGGTAGGAGCAATGCCTAAACACTGAACTCATTGCTCCTATTAGGTATAATTTTCAAAGAAGGTACTGAATGACTATATAGAATTTAAATTTATAAAAATATTCTGAACCTGATCAGACCAAAAAGCACCAAAACAGATGAGAAGTGACTCTTTAAAAAGATATATATGCCTGACCTGTGGTGGCACAGTGGATAAAGTGTCGACCTGGGAACACTGAGGTCGCCAGTTCAAAACCCTGCACTGGTCTGGTCAAGGCACATATGGGAGTTGAGCTTCCAGCTCCTCCCCCCTTTCTCTCTCTTTCTCTCTCTCTCACTCTGTGTCTCCTCTCTAAAATGAATAAAATAAAAATTAAAAAAAAAAAGATATATACAAAATTTATAAAGCTTTAGCCAAACCCATCAAGAATCAGATTGTCCTAATAAAATCAGAAATAAAAGAGAAGTGACAACCAACACCAAAGAAATATAAAGGATTATAAGGAAATAATACAAACAGTTATATGCCACAAATGGATAACCTAAAAAAATGAATAAATTCCTAGAAACATACAATCTTCCAAGGCTGAATATGAAAGAAACAAAAAATCTGAACAATCTATTACAACCAACCAAATCAAAGGAGTAATTAAAACACTCCCAACGAACAGAAGTCCTGGACCAGATGGCTTCACAGGTGAATTTTACCAAACAATTCAATGGAGCAAAATTGTCATTTCAATGAAAGGTGCTGGAGCAACTGGATAATCCGTGTGAAAAAGAATCAAGTTGGATTTTTTATTTCCTCACACCATACAAGAAAATTAATTCAAAATGGATTTTAGATCTAGAGGTAAAAGCCAATACCATGAAACTCTTAAAGGACACCAAAATCATAAGCAACAAAAGAAAGAGATAAACTTAACACATTCAAATGAAAAACTTTTGCACTTCAAAGGACATGAAGAAAGGGAATGGATAACTAGAGAAAGGGAGAAAATATTTGTAAATCTTATGTCTAATAAGAAACTTGTACCTAACTATATGAAGAACTTTATAACAAGTGCTGATGAAGATGTGAAGAAAGTGAAATCCTCAAACAATGCTGGTGGGAATGTAAAATGGTAAGCAGCCTGACAGTTAAAAGGTTAAACATAAGAGTCGTCATATGACCCAGCAATTTCACTCCTAGATATATACTCAAGAGAAACGAGATGTGTGTTCACACAAAACCTTACACACAAATGCCCACAGCAACATTATTCATAGTAGCCAAAAAAGGGGAAAACACCCAGATGTCCTTGAACTGATGAACAGATATATAAAATGGAACACTAGCCTTACACTGTGATATTATTCATACATGAAAAGGAATGAAGTACTGATATATGCCAGGACATGAATAAAGCTTAATCCTTTCCTTATTAGAAATCACAACATCAAAATCCCGCTTCCAGGTCTTGCCCTTAAAAGGACTAGCAATGCAGTCTCCTAGTCCCTTTTCCCTTCCCCCTTGAAAGAACTGGAAAAGCTGTCTTGAACCCAGAGATAAAAATACCAGCATTGGATACCCACTTCTACCTATTAGGTGAGACACAAATAAACAACAAAAATAAACATAACACACTTCTATCTTTTCTAAGCCACTGTGTTCTGGGTCGCTCTGGCATAGTCCCTTAGCCTATACTCCTGCAAGCCTCTGGATAAACCATTCAGGGTTGACAATCAATTGACCATGAAATGCTATTCTCATGTAATTAGGACATTCAATTTGACCTATTCTTACAGAGGAGAAATAATAGTCTAGATATTGTTCCTCAAACATTCCTTTTCCTCCCTCCCTCCCTCATCCCTTTCTTATTTAAGTGAGAGGAGGGAGATAGCGAGACAGACTCCCATACGCACCCTGACTGGGATTCACCTGGCAATCTCCATCTAGTGCCTGATGCTTGAATCAACTGAACTATTTTTAGTGCCTGAGGCTGATGGTCAGAACAACCGAGCTATCCCCAGTGCCCAGGGCTGACACTCAAATTAGTCAAGCCACTGGCTGCAAAAGGGGATGAGGGAGAGAAATGGGAGAGGGAAAGAGAAAGAAGCAGATGGTTACTTCTCTTGAGTGACCTGACAGAGAATCAAACCCAAGACGTCCATATGATGGACCAATGCTCTATCCACTGAAATAACTGGCCAGAGTCACAATCCCTACTTTTCCACAAAGCAGTCCATGTGCTCCATTTGTTTGTTTGCTTTTTTAATCCCATTTGGCTTACTATGCGTTAGGTAGATATTACAAAATAATTTCTCACTTTCCATGAGTCTCAAAGATATGTTGATTTTCACATCACTCTATTTTCTACCAAATCAATAGGGTCTACTCCCTGACCTTCTAAGTTTAACACCCCAAATAAAACTACCAGAGGTTATCTGTTAGTAAATAAGCCTTGATGAAAAAATAGCTAAAGGTGATGACCTATGATTGTTACTGCATAAAGTGATGTAGATGAGTGAAAATTTGATCTTATATCCCAAGTTAGTTAAGGGATTATTTCATTACAGAACTAAAAACTAACCTCTAAAATTGCTATCCCTATATATTGGTTTTTCCTACCTTAACCCCAAACTACTATGCTTGTAAATATGATCACTTGAATTCACAGATATGTAAAAATTGGTGACCTAATAACAATTTTAATGAAGTGATACCAATGGACTATACTGAACTACTGTCTACTAGTAATTTATTTTTTATGAATAACAGCTTATATACAGGCAAAATACAGGGTTAGAAAGAATATTTTTCCCTATGGTATTAAAGAGAAAACCACAGTCCTAAAATGGCATTACACAGTGCTAAAAGCCCATGATACCAAACATAGATTTAATATCTGATTTAATTGCTGTTTCAACCTCGCCCAGAAATGTCTTAACCAACCAGTCTGGAATTTTCTGGTCAAGCATGAGTAAAGTAATATGTGTGGGTCCCCATATATCCCTCACAGAAAAAAGAGGCAATCTAAATGCGAAAAAAAACCCTTCCCTTCTCTTCCCAGGAAGAGAAAGAAAAAGTGTACTGGCCCCAAAATAATCCTTTCTTTTATTTCATTAATAGCTCCCTGGACCCACCCTTTTTGCTATAAAAGCCTTCCACTTTATACAGTCCCTGGGAGGGTACTTTTAGTTGCTAGATGGTATGGTACCCAATTCATTAATTGCCTTTATTAAAGATCTTCAAATTTACTCCTTGAACTTTGTTAACAACAACAATCTACAGGATCTGTTTGTGGGTGGGAAATCTAAGACCACATCATCAGTTTTATAAAAATCATCTTTAATCAATAAACATTCTGGGAAAATGAATACCAGTTAGTTCATTCAAATATGCAAGTTTCTTGAGTATTTCATGAAATCAAATCTAAACAAAGATACTAGATACAGAGTCAGATTAAATTAACAAATAAAACAGTTTTTCCTCCCTTCCCAGCTCCATAGCCCCATTCCTCAAGAAAAATGAAGAATTCAAAAGAGCTCAGAAATCAAAATGAAAAACTCAGAAGTTTTCTGAGATGCGATATGAAATTAAGACAAGTATATCAAGTATAAAGAATTTAACTAAGTCTTGGGGGTTTGACTTATATTATTAAAAACTTGATATATTCAGGGTTGAGATGAAAAGCAAAAAAGATATGTTATAGCAAACTACCTATATCCTTGCCAAAGTTTCAAAGTCCTCTGGATATTAGTTATGGGGTTACAACAATGAGAGAAAAATCTACTTGTTTATAACAGCTTTTAAAAAATAAAATTAACCTGACCTGTGGTGGCGCAGTGGATAAAGCGTCGCCCTGGGAACACTGAGGTCGCCAGTTCAAAACCCTGTACTGGTCTGGTCAAGGCACATATGGGAGTTGATGCTTCCAGCTCCTCCCCCCTTTCTTTCTTTCTCTCTCTCTCTCACTCTGTGTATCCTCTCTAAAATGAATAAAATTTTTTTAAAAAGTTTTTTTTAAAAAAAAAAATTAGCCTGACCAGGCAGTGGCACAATGGACAGAGCGTCGGCCTGGGATGCTGAAGACCCAGGTACGAAGCCCTGAGGTCACCAGCTTGAGCGCAGGCTCATCTGGCTTGAGCGCAGGGATGCTGGCTTAAGTGTGGGATCAAAAACATGACCACATGGTCACTGGTTTGAGCAAGGGGACACTGGTGAGGCTGGAGCCCCCTGGTCAAGGTATATGAGAATGCAATCAGTGAAAAACTAAGATGCCACAACGAAGAATTGATGCTTCTCATTTCTCTCCCTTCTTGCCTGTCTGTCCCTATCTGTCCCTCTCTCTGTTGCTCTCTGTCGGTCCCTCTCACTAAAAAATAAAATAAAATTTAACTTACCTTCTGTATCCTTAACCATATCGAGTTTAAGTGCCTTTGTTCCATCAAAGCAAAAAGCCTTAATGGAATTCAGCCCTAACAATAAAGCATTCTGCTTTATTTTTTTTACTTTGTTCGATAGTTTATCCAGTGCTATTACTTCTCCCTAAAACAAACAAAACATAAACAGTATATTTAAAGCAATCATGAAAATTATTAAAAATGAGAAATCCATGAAAAATTATGATCTTCCCCACTCTCCTCCTACACCTAATTTTAAAGTTGAATTCATTTACCAAATGCACATTAAATTTATATCAAATATTTAAATTGTCTTTCCTTAAAAAAAGAAAAAGAAAACTTGCCAAATAATTTTCTTATAATGCCCAGTGACTTTTAATCAATAAAACTTAAAACCAAAAATAATGTATGCAATCTTCTAAAGAAACTTAAAAACACCTATTGGAGGTAAACATTAAAAATTATCAATTTGATATACCTTGCTCATCTCTGGAAGAGCATGAACTAAGGTCCTGAGACAGCTGACTTCTAGTGCTTTAAGATACAGATGAATATTACTTACAAAATAAATCCTCATCTCAATATTTCCTAAGCTATAAACATAAAATTAATGTGTATTCTGACAACTAAATACAGAAAAATGTTTGTATATCACACAATAAAATGTTCTACACTGGCATAAAATGTAGTTCAATAATAATTTCAAATCATAATACTTAAGTCAAAGTCAATAAAGACAAGAGGTCATATTTATGAATGTATTGTGATCTTCACCTGATATTTTAAAACACACTATGAAATGATATTGCAGACATGGTGAAATTAACCCTTCGAAGTATTTTTTGTTTTTTGCTTTTGTTCCCTATATACAGTGTGTCCGTAAGGTCATGGTGCACTTTTGACTGGTGACCGGTCAAAAGTGCACCATGACCTTACGGACACACTGTATATACTGTCTTTGCATGATTATGCATTAGTTTAATAGACTACAATACCAGAAGTTTGCTGATAATGTTCCTAAATATGACACCAGGTTTAATGGTAGACATAGTTCCAATTAATACTTTGACAAGCAGGAAAATCATTTCACATGAGCTGAATGAAAAAGTAGGCAAAAACAACAAGAATAAGATTCCAATGTACTGCAGTGAAGGAGTAACTACATTGTCTGAAGGCTACTATTACAAAAGTACAGACAGAAAGGTAAACTTACACAAAATTTAACTATCAAAATAAATCAACAATAAATCAAAAGCTGCGACAAAATCTAGAATTCATTCTGACTCAGATATCTCTATTCAGGTTATTCATTTCTACATTGCTGGCCCACTGTTCGAGATTATGTAACTTCCGTGCAATTCCCCACATACCTCATCCTTTGCCATTTACCTTGCAAATCCCTGCTATTCTGACTTGAGCTCAGCTAAGTGATTTGCGTTGGTCAACGGGATGAAAACAAATGTGATGCAAACAGAGAGATGAAAAGCACTTGAACATCTGGCCTTGCTCTACCTTGCCCTCAGCCACAGAAGATAAGACCCACATGGACCAGAGGCAGGGCACCCTAGTGGTCTCAGATGGGGTCACTTTCAATAAGCCAACCCAAACCAAGTGAATAAGTTCACCCAAGATCATCAGAATCCCTAACTAACTCGCTAGTATCAGGTGCACAAAGAAGCCTAGCAGGAATCAGCTGAATCCCAGAATCCTGGGATGAATGCATGTTTTGTTGTATGCTGCAAAAGCTCTGTGGTCATTTTACATGGCAGTATAAAACCAACATAACAAAAATATAACTACAATGTCCAGACTCTATTTGGAAAGCTTCTTACTAAGGAGAATAAAATTTCTATGAATAAACACCTCTATGCAAACACAACATATATCACATTACAAATTAAGGGGAACAAGTACACACACACACACATAGAATACATATATACAGTACATATATACAGTGTGTCCATAAAGTCATGGTGCACTTTTGACCGTGTGACCAGTCAAAAGTGCACCATGACTTTACGGACACACTGTATATGCAGCGTATGAATTCATAACACACATACAGAATTCACAACACACATATAGTGCAGAGAAAGGTTTAACACTTTGATAAATTTAGTAAAAATATTTTTATATTTATGTGTCTCTTTTTTAAGTGAGAGAAGGGGAGATAGTAAAACAGACTCCTGCATGTGCCCCAACTGGGATCCACCCCATCTGGGACCAATATCAACCAAGCTGTCATCAGTGCCTGAGGCCAACACTCAGACCAACTGTGCCATCTTCAGTGCACGGGGCCAATGCTCAAACCAATCAAGCTACTGGCTGCAAGAGAGGAAGAGAGAGAAAGAAGGGGGAGAGGGAGGGGAAGAGAAACTGATGGTTGCTTCTCCTGTGTACCCTGACCAAGGATCAAATTCAGGACGTCTGCTTGCCAGGCTAATGCTCTATTCCAGTGGTTCTTAACCTGGGTTCTATCAAACCCTAGGGGTTCAATGAGTCAGTCTCAGGGGTTCGGAGAAGCCTCTGCCGCAGAGGCCAGAATAAAGTAATACCGTAATTTGTTGTGAGTTCATGCACTTTGTTGGTTTTGTTCTTTGAGCAAGGTGATGTTCATACACGGCTCATTTTGTGCACCAGTAAAAAAACATACACCTGTGTCTTGAATTTGGAAAAAAAAATCATATTTTATTTATCACTAAAGAAGGGTTCGGTGAATGAGCATATGAAACTGGTAGGTTTGGTACCTCAAAAAAGGTTAAGAACCACTGTCATAAACAGAAGAATGAAAAAACTTAACACATTCGCACCAGGACCTGCCGAATTTACTAAATCTTACTAAGAATGTATCTATATATATAAAAAGATAACTTATTTATCATTTTTTTATATTTTAACCCCTCTTTTTTATGAATTCTAAAAAGCATAACTCAAAAATTGTAACATAAAAATGTTTTTTAATGTCAGAATAAATTTAATTTTGTTGTATTTATTTCACTTAATTATCATAAAAGCACGCTTGGACTTTATATTTTTTTCTTTAATATTTGACTTAATTATTATAACATATTTCTCAGAAATTTGTATATAGTGCACCTACAATTATTTGTAGGATCTTAAATGCATCCCAACTTCAAAAAGTTTGAGAACCACTGTAGTAAGGAGTGTTATTTCTTCTTGATATAGTGTCCCTTTATCATTATAAAATGTTCATCTTTGTCTCTTGTTACCTTTGTTGTCTTTAAATCAGTATTGTCAGATATAAGTATGGCTATACCTGCTAAAGAAAAAACAAACCAGTAGAGACTGCACCAGAGTGAGAGATGGGGGGCTGCTGCAGACTCAGCTGTTTCTCTGAAGGGGCCTAAATTTGTCTACTCGCAATCTCATTCACTCTAGGTTCCTACAATGGTAACAGCTCAAAAAGTGCCAGGGACATATGCAGAGAAACTGAACTAGCTTCAAGGTGAGGGCTGGAGGAGCAGGGGACAGAGTAACTCTCTAGAGACCAAAGTGCTGGCAGGTGCTACTGTTTCTTGGTTGAGTGCTTCTCTGATCCAGACAGCAGGGTATCAATTCTGCTCTCCATTAAACTGGTTAACACAGTTCACCCCAGCCAGGTGATTCCCCAAGACCCCTTCCCACCCAACATGCAATGCCATGCCAAGCTTCTTCCAGTAGCTCTTCCACACAGGTAACCTGCCTTGGATCACACTGAAAACTCTGAAAAATCTCTCAAACGTTGAATAAAGCCCAACCAGAAGCCTTGGTGTGTCTTGTAGGTCTTGCTAAATGACCCCAAGACCAGCACAAGGGGTGGCCAGTCCTGACTTGCATTGTAACTCCCATCAGGTGGCTCCAAGTCTGGCATAAGCAACAGCCACACTTGGCCAAGAACATAGCTGCAAGTAAGCAGCCACAGGCATGGAATAATGGTCACATTATGGTGCCCACCAAAGGATCTCAACCTGGCACTAGTGGCAGTGAACCCTGTTTGCAGCATAGTCTCTCCCAAGTGCCCCCAAGGCCAGCATGATCAGCAATCAAACACAGATAATTTCATAGATCCTACCAAGAGGCCCAAAGCCTGACATAAGTAAGGATTGACCTTGGCGTGCACCAGAACCAAAACACCTAGCGGACAGCTTCAGACCACATCAGAGCATCACAACCAGCTCTACAAGCAACACAAATGAGGGGCAGACCTGGCTAGCACAAGAGCCTGGCTAAAGTGACACTCACTTCTTGGGACCAGTCGCTGTATAACAGCTCCCACACTGTAGTCACAGTCAGCCCTCAAAGCCAGTCAGTCTGAGAGTCAACCCCACTCACTGATGTGCCAACAGCAAGCAAGGCCCAACTACAATAGGGGGGTACACACAACCTACATGAGGGGTACCACTGGAGCAGCCAGTTCAAGTGACCAGGGAGAGTGTGCTACTGGACCCATAGGACAGCTGCTACCTAAGGCCACTCTGCCAAGACCAGGAGACATAGTGGATCTACCCAATACATCGAAACAAAACACAGGGAGTCAGCTGAAATCAGGAAACAAAGAAACTTGTCCCAAATGAAAGAACAGGACAGAACTCCAGTCTGTGGACCTGCAGTTGAAAAACACTGATGTATATCCTTCTCATTAACATACAAACTTTCCTTTCCTCATCAAAAAGATTACAAATGTCTGCATAATGTTTCCTAATTATATGTAGTCCCCCTTCATTGCTGAAATACATAATACAGTGACAACAGCACGGTGAAAACTGTCTCACCTGATCGTGCATTAGTGCTGCAATGTGTGTTGTTTTGCCTCCAGGTGCTGCACACAAGTCTAGAATCTTCTCTCCAGGTTGAGGATCCAGGACATGAGTTACAACAGCAGATGGCAAATTCTGTAAGAAAATAAATTAATTATCAATGAGTCTAAATCAATTTAAATTTCAGAATCAGAGAACGTAAAAAACCTTTGATATTATACAGTTCAGCATCCTCTGCCAAGGATACATTTTTTTTGTAACTATAATAGAAATTCTCAGTTTACTAAAGTATCCTGTGATGATGCCATAGGTCATTCACATACACACACACACACACACACACACACACACACACACACACACACACGATGCATTTCTCCAATTAATTCAGAAAAAACACCACCACATATTATCCTTTCTCAATTCAGTGGTTCTCAATATTTTAGAGGCCAGAGAGAGACCCTGTAGAAATATGACAAAACTCTGAATCTTTTCCCTAGAAAATGTATAAAAATTTGCAATTTCGGGTCTTCATTATCTAACTTCCATTTTAAAATCCCAGCTTTCCTAATCCCAGCTGCTAATGCCACTGACAGGCATGTTTGTGTTCCTATCTTCCCACCACAGCCACATTTTGGTAGGAGAAACGTAAAATGTAAAGAAAATCTTAGCTACTTCTGATAGACACCTAGAAATATGTTGTGAGATCATACAACTCAAATATACCTCCATCAGTAATGTTATATTAAATCACTTTTAGTATTAATCATATATGACTATTACATTACTACAGGATGACAGCCTTAAATAAGACAGAATAATATCACAAGGTAATTACATTTTAAAAATACTTGGCAAATCACTTGTTATAGCATCACAATAAATAATCACCTGACAAAAATCTGTTAGTAGTACAACCATCTAAATCTTAGTCAAAGTTAGAAATAAATACTTAAATATATAGCAAGTGCATATATTACTTAGAGATTAATATTGTGAGATGGAAAACAACAATTATAATAAGCTTTATATTAAAGCACACTTAGGCAAAAAGGGTAAAAAGGTAATTAATCAGTTGGAAAAAAAAGAATGTTTACAAAGTTTTTTCTTAATGCTTAACCAAAGGTAGATAGGAAAAAAATATATCTAGACCACAAAAAAGCATGTTAATAGAAGTAAAAAAAAAAAGAAAAACACCCTTAGGTTTCAAATAATTCATTGTGGTATGTTTGAATGTTACTAAAAATTTTACTTTTACAATTACTTACCTGTAAAAATAAGTAGCTGGGCAGTACATTATCAAAGGAAAGGCTGAGATATACTGGTTCAGTCATTCTTATGCCTATACCTCTGAAAAGTAGGAAATCTAATGTTAGTCTGTGTAAATTACATTGTCTACACAAACTTCATTTCTAGAAACATACACAAGTAGCGTCATCAAATACTAGATGCTCTGCCTTTTAAAAACCACATTTTACTTAACACCAAGATACACAGAATAGTCCAGTGAATTGTTTCTGATTTTTACCTGCAGTAGAAGGCCATCAGGAGATAAAGTTACGTAAGTTTTTCATTTGGGCAGAAATAAGTAAAATAAAAAGCAAAGAACATCTGCTACCCCTTTGACTAGCTCCTATTTGACATGACAAATAATTTAAACCAATTATTGCTCAGGTATGGAATTACATACTTCTTTTAAAAGATGTTTTTGTAATATGTATCTCCATATAATAATGCAAAGTACAAGATATGAAGGATAAACAGTCTGTTAGTAAATTAATCTACCTCTATGAGTCTATAAATGGTTCAACTTAACTGGAATTCAAGAAACATAGGGTGTAAATTTACTAGCTGAATACTAGTAGAGTTGGTTCTAAATATTTTAAGGAACATAAATAAGAAACAAGGTGCACATGTAGCATTTATCTGTTATGGAAACATACTTTTTCTTACATAGGCAGAGAAAGAAATCATAACAGCATAACTGACCCAGGTGTAAAAATCAAGTTTTTTTTGAAAGATGGCTGCTTCCTACTCCCATCAACAAAGAAAACATTGCCCAGAAAAGTCTGCTGGCACAGTTGCTGGAGCTACCGAATCAAAAAAGATAAGAGAATGAAGAGTGCACCACTTACGGTGAATTATATGAGGCAGTCAAAATATCAATCTCCAATTACAGAACCAAAGATAAACACAAAAGATCTAGGTTTTATTCTTCATATTCATAAAGCTTTCTAAGGAGAATAAAATTTTGTTCTTGGCCATTTAGAAAGTACTGCTAAATAGAGCTAGGGAATCCAATAACCTGTTTCTTCATAAGAATTAATCTCAACTATAAAACCAAATTGTGCCTGACCAGGCGGTGACGCAGTGGATAGAACGTTGGACTGGGATGCGGAAGACCCAGGTTCGAGACCCCGAGCTCACTAGCTTGAGCATGGGGCCCATCTGGCTTGAGCAAAAGCTTACCAGCTTGGACCCAAGGTCGCTGGCTCCAGCAAGGGGTTGCTCGGTCTGCTGAAGGCCCGCGGTCAAGGCACATGTGAGAAAGCAATCAATGAACAACTAAGGTGTCGCAACGGCAATGAAAAACTGATGCTTCTCACCTCTTTCCGTTCCTGTCTGTCCCTATCTATCCCTCTCTCTGACTCTCTCTTTGTCCCTGGGGAAAAAAACCAAATTGCTACAACATGAAAAACTATTCCAGGAATCAGAGGCGTGGTCCAGTCCTATGTGAGGGAGTAAGACACTTTCCTCTCCCCTTATAAGGTTCTTTCAGCTGGTCTAATAATTAAATCTACATGGGACAGATTAGATTAACAAGAAAAAAAAACCCACCAAATTTAATTACATAGGCATACATGGGAATTCCACATACATGAGAGTCAGAGACCCAACACACCTGAGAAGTTCAGAAACAAGAAGGGAAAAGGAGATGCATATGACATTCTGAGCTGAGGATGAGGTAAGGCACCGTGGGCCTTCAGAGGGAAAAAGTCATTCACAGAACATTCACAGGACAATAAGAAGAGCGGATGTTCAGTAATTAGAAGTCTGCCCTGCCATATAGATGGGTCATAAAAAAGTTATTTTTGGTGATGACTATTATTATGGGAAAGGCTCCTAATGTAAATTCTTAAAGGGAGAGGTAAAAGATTCTCGTCAGCCTATAGGGTCTCATTTACCTTTAGCTCAAAATTATTCACATCAAAGTGGCACATCTTAGAGAAACCTGTTCTGAACACTTTCACCTGGATGGAGAAATTCATAGCTTTCAGCATGTCTGCAACAGCTGCCAACTTTGGAGTGATGGAGCAGTCCTAGAACTTCTACAAGAGGCTGAAAATACTAAGCAAAATAAGAAATGGAACTGTCTGTGGGTTTATTTAGAGCCAGTAGCAACCAGAGATGATTTAAAACTAACTATGTTTTAATTTGGTTGAATAAATCCAAACATTAATTTTTATTTATTTATTTATTTATTTTACAGGGACAGAGAGAGAGAGTCAGAGAGAGGGATAGATAGGGACAGACAGACAGGAACGGAGAGAGATGAGAAGCATCAATCATTAGTTTTTTGTTGCCGTTGCAACACCTTAGTTGTTCATTGATTACTTTCTCACATGTTCCTTGACCGCGGGCCTTCAGCAGACCGAGCAACCCCTTGCTGGAGCCAGCGACCTTGGGTCCAAGCTTGCGAGCTTTTGCTCAAGCCAGATGGGCCCGATTCAAGCTGGCGAGCTCAGGGTCTCGAACCTGGGTCTTCCGCATCCCAGTCTGACGCTCTATCTACTGCACCACCGCCTGGTCAGGCCAAACATTAATTTTTGACCACAAGTATTCATGAGAGTGTTGGCTTTCTGGTAACATTTATTTTGATTAATTTTTTAAAAATTTATATTAAATTCATAGTTTTTCATTTCACAAAATCTGAATATTCTTAAAAATCTGGATAGGTTAATATACTTCATACTTTAGCAAATATTGTTCTCCAAGATGAAAAAATTTCAAATCAATGAAATTCAAAAGGAAAAGTAAAATTATTTGAATTATAGAATGACTAGTTGCTTACTTAAAACTCTTTTATCGCCTGACCAGGTAGTGGTGCAGTGGATAGAGCGTCGGACTAGGATGCGGAGGACCCAGGTTCAAGACCCCGAGGTCTCCGGCTTGAGCGCGGGCTCATCTGGTTTGAGCAAAGCTCACCTGCTTGAGCCCAAGGTCACTGGCGTGAGCAAGGGGTCACTCGGTCTGCTGTAGGCCCCCCGGGTCAAGGCACATATGAGAAATCAATCAATGAACAACTAAGGAGCCACAATGAAGAATGATGTTTCTCATCTCTCCCTTTCTGTCTGTCAGTCCTTATCTGTCCCTCTGACTCTCTCTGTCTCTGCCACAAAAAAGAAGCAAAAAAAGAAACTCTTTTATCTGAGCATTTGTTACCTAACAGCTTTTTCTAAAAAACAAAAAGACAAAACAAAAGGACTCATAGAGATGTGGGTTAAGTAATTTTCCAGTTTTATTTAAACCAAAAAAAAAAATTCTTCATATAATGCTAATAGATATATTTTTACGCTGCTTTTAATTTTCCTTGAACCACAAAATATACTTATTTCACCCAAACAACTCTTAATAACATACTTTAGTTCAGGTAGCCCATTGAAGATTTCTTTGCGGCTTAATTGAGAAATCCCATTTCCAAGAAATACTTTTGTTCCATCAAATTCTTTGGCTCCTTTCTTACATTTGCCTTCAATATCAGAGTATACAGAAACAACATCTCCAGCTTTCATAACTAGAGAAAGGAGAAAACCATTATAATGATCTATTCGTTGATAGAAAAACAGTTAAAATTCTTTAAGCTATAGAACAACTTTAAACACATCAATAGTAAGCCTGAAGCAGCCTAAACAGGCTCATCATCTCAATATAATCCCTAATAGGAAATATGCCTATTTACTTTTAAATATCCTTAACAATAAATCTAATTCAAGGTTTTTCTAGGAAAACAAAGAAATGTAATAGTCTTCAAAATATTCTACCTCAGTTGGAAGTCTTCAACTGAGCAGAAAAGGAAAGAGATCTTCTAATTTAAATTATTTCCCCCAAACCTAACATTCCCTAAAATACTTTATATAAATCTTGGTATTTTGGCTCCGTTCTCAAATTTCTCCATCCTCAATTTCTAAGTTTTCTTCAAAATGATTCTTAAAACCATAGAGTCAAATTCCTCAAAATAACCATTCTAAATCCTATAACCCCGTTGGCATTTCTTTGCAGTTTTCCTGTTATAGTAATTAAGGCAGATTTTAAATGATAAATATACTGTTCACAAAAATTAGAGAATATTTTAAAATGAATATGAAGTGATAAAATATCCCCTAATATTTGTGATCAGTATACATACATCCATTTATATGTGTATATGTACTTAGAACACCTTGAAACTGTACAACTACAGAGATAATTTACGTGGTTAATTAAATTTACTTTTGTAGTCATTTCACTAAGTTATTTTCAGTAAGAAACACCCAGTAATGTTAACAGTGGAAAACTGTATTCCACTTCAAAATATGGTTTAAGACCTATCCTATAAAATTGTCTAGCCCATTACCCTGACAACTATAGCTAGAACTGTTCAAATCACACAGTTCAGGGGTCAATAAACTTTCTGTATAAAGGACAAGTAAATATTTCAGGCTTTGTGAGCCACATCAAGTCTTTTGACATATGTTTCTTTGTACTTTTTTTTTATAACCTTTTATACTTACATTTTGAAGCCGACACAATTCCTGGAATATAGACATGGGCTCCTCTTAACACAGCATTGCCACATTGGGTTCCAACAATAGCTTCACATTGCTGTTTTTTTATATTCTTCCTAGGGTCATAGGACAAGAAAAATTTAATACAGTAATATACCTCCAACATGTACCAACCTTTTTAATATTCCACCCTAAAACCTAAATATCCTCTTTAGTCTTGATAACCCCAAAATAATACCATTAATAAATAAATGAGAAAGAGAAAAAGCTAAGAACAGAATAAATATTGAGAAAATAGTTTTGTTTTGTTTTTAAAAAAAGATAGGTATTAGAGAAAATAAAATAGGAAGAGGTCCAGATGATGAAAGGCAATAAAGTGGCAACAAAAATTGCTTAATAATTTAATAAGCATTGCTGTTTTTACAACAGCACTAGAAGAGAAATAAAGTACTTCTTCAGAGACTAAAAGACAACATAGAAGGCATTAAAAAACATGTCTAAAACAGTAGGTTGTTGCCCTGGCCGGGTAGTTCAGTTGCTTGGAGCATCATCTGATAGGGCAAGATTATGCGTTTGATCCCTAGTTGGTACATACAAGAATAAACCAATGAATGCATAAATAAGTGGAACAAATTAATGTTTATCCCTCTCTCTCTCCTTCCTCTCTCTAAAATCAATAAAACAAATTTAAAAAATAAAGTAGCACACTATTGCAAAGTAAATTATTCTATTGCATTTACTCTATTATTTCACATATACAAACATTAATTGAAAGCTTGAAGTGCCGACACTATTCACAAAACAACTACAAAAGATAGAAATGAAGAAGGCTGAAAAGGAAGGACAAATTTAGTCTTGTTTGGATCTCGAGAAGTTTATGTTATTGAATTGTATATTCAAATGTAAAAAAAAAGGAAGAAAGTCAATTTTGTGACCTACTGGAAGGAAACATTGTGTTGAGATTTTTATAAAAAAAGGAAGGGAACGGAGAAAATGTAGAGATCCTTTACAACTACAAATTGAATATGAGCCTAAATAATTCTACTAATCTAAAACACATTCTTTAGAAAATGCTACTGAGGCCTGACCAGGCGGTGGTGCAGTAGATAGAGCATCGACCTAGGATGCTGATGCCCCATATTTGAAACCCTGAGGTTGCTGGCTTGAGTGTGGGATCATCTGGCTTGAATACAGGCTCATCAGCTTGAGCGTGGGGTTATCGGCTTGAGCATGGGATCATCAACATTTCCCCATGGTCAATGGCTTGAGCCCAAAAGTCACTGGCTTGAGCCCAAGGTTGCTGGCTTGAGCAAGGGATCATGGCTCATGGCTAGAACTCCCCGATCAAGGCATTTATGAAAAGCAATAAATGAACAAATAAAGTGCCGAAATTATGAATTGATGCTTCTCACCTCTCTCTCTCTCTTTCACACATACACACTCACACACACACAGAAAGAGAAAAAAGAAAGAAAAAGAGAAAATAAAGAAAATGCTACTGAGGATATGATGTTGGAAACATAGTTGTAGCAAGAAAAACCTAGCATGGAATTTTCTCTAAGTTTTTGAATAAAGTTGATATTGATAATACATATCATATGCAGCATGACAACTGTATGTTCACTCTAATTAAGTTACTAATGATAGAACCAAACTTTAAAATATATTTGGTCATTATATTTAATATGTTAAATAAACTGAGGAAACCAAAATTTACGGTGAAAAATTACTTTTAAAATTGTTTACTGAGGCCTGACCAGGCAGTGGCACAGTGGTTAGAGCATTGGACTGGGACGCAGAGGACCCAGGTTAAAAACCTCAAGGTCGCCGGCTTGAGCACAGGCTCATCTAGTTTGAGCAAGGCTCACCAGCGTGAGCCCAAGGTCAGGTTCAAGTAACGAGTCACTTAGTCTGCTATAGCCCCCTGGTCAAGGTACATATGAGAAAGCAATCAATGAACAACTAAGGTGCCACAATGAAGAATTGATGCTTCTTATCTCTCTCTCTTCCTGTCTGTCCCTATCTGTCCCTCTCTGTCTCTATCACACACACAAAATAATTGTTTACTGAGTATAAATAAAATTTAACTTTTATTTTGATATTTTAAACAAATGTATGATATTAAGCTTCTAATAAAGGATCAGTAAAAGAGTATATTTTTTTTTCTGAAGCCCATAGAAATGGAGGGGGAAAAAACCCCAAAAATCTGAGAAAATTACATTTGTAATAAAACTAAGAAAAAGATATATCCCAATGATAAAGAACAATTTTCTGACACAGTGAAATTTGGATCAAATTTAGTTCCTCAACAGGGAATGGATGTTTCTGATAAGAAAAGGTTCCTGGGGCCTAATCACATATTAATACTTAGAATCAGGATGAAGTGAGGTTCACAAAGCCGAAAGGTTCAGCACTGACACACATAGCCATTTTCGATGACACGCGGCCACATGCGGCCACAGAGAAGTATGGGGCCGCAGGCCAAGAAGGACGTTTCATCCTCGGCTCCTGCACGGCCAGGTGCAGTAGCGGAGGATAAAACATTTGCTATAATGTAGACACTCTGTGCCGGATGACTGTAGGCCAAAACAACAGAACTCCAGCAGAGAGCGCCTAGTTCTGGGACTTCCAGTTAGGCCGTTTTTCTCCAAGTGAGACCACCCGAGTAATGCTCGGGTTTTTGGCGAATTCTGACACACCAAGCTCAAAAGATTGCCCATTACTGGACTAGACTGTCAGAATGGACACAAGCAGAGAATGTGTTTTCTCTAACAAACCTGGGTAAACTACCTAAAAAAAAATGGAAGGAAGAGAAGAGAAATAGCAACCCACTTTGTTGCTCCTCACCCAAGTTAACTGAAGTACAAACAAAATGTATGTCCCAAACAGAAAAGCTATGAGCTAAAAGCCTTCAGAGAGAGCCTGTCTTTATCAGATCTGCTCACTATGACTGGAGATGTGACACTAGTGGGGACCTGGTGAAAGTATTTCTGAGAAACAGCTGATTAGTCATGTAGGTATATACTTCACCCTATTTGTATTATCCTAGGTGTATCTATCTGAATGTAACTGTTTCCATTCAATGAGAGAGAAGTAGAAAGACTCACTCAACATGGGGCCTATACACAGCTAGGAAAGGAAAAACAAGTGAAAGTAAAAAGTAGATAAAAAATGTACGACAAAGAAAGGAAAAAATTCAAATATTTCTTTATATTTTCAAAAATGCTGAAAGGAAAAACCTCAAAAAGAGATATAAGAATGATGAGTTAAAAAAAAAAAGAAGGAAAAGAAAAAAAGAGGGCCCTGGCCGAATGGATCAGCGGAAGAGTGTCGGCCCAGCGTGTGGAAGTCCCGGGTTCGATTCCCAGCCAGGGCACACAGGAGAAGCATCCATCTGCTTCTCCACCCTTCCCACTCTCCTTCCTCTCTATATCTCTCTTCCCCTCCTGCAACCAAGGCTCCATTGGAGCAAAGTTGACCTGGGTGCTGAGGATGGCTCCGCGGCCTCCATCTCAGGTGCTAGAATGACTCCAGCTGCAACAGAACAATGCCCCAGCTGTACAGAGCATTGCCCCTGGTGGGCATGCCAGGTGGATTCTGGTTGGGTGCATGCAAAAGTCTGTCTGACTGCCTCCCCGCTTCTAACTTCAGAAAAATAAAAAAAAATTTAAAAAAAGAAGAAAAGTGAACTTGCAGAGCTCAGAAAACAAAGGCTAGTACAGGGGTGCTCAATACATCGATTGTGAAGGAAGTGTGGGTAGATTGCATGACATTAAAAAGACATTTGTCTTTTGATTGGCATACAGGGTAGCCAATCTGACGTCTGAAATTTTGACACCCTACACATGCACGTTAAACTGCGCTAACTTGTTCAGTTACATTGCTGCATAGTTAGCCTTCAATTTATTTAAACTAAATACAACAAAGGGTATCAAAATGAGTGCCGTAGCGGGTCCGAGTAAGAAGCCTAAAACCTACCACTTTCATACAGAATGGGAGGGGATTTTTTTCACTATGTCATATTCTAAGTGTGTTTGCCTCGTCTGTCTGTGTGCCATTGCTATTCCAAAGGAGGGAAATGTGGAGCGGCTTTTTCGAACTGTTCATAAAAACTATGACATTGACTTTCCTCCAAAAAGAGAGCTGAGAAGGATAAAGGTGAAAGAAGAATACACAATATTAAATAGTAATAATAGTAACTTAAATAATGATAATATAGAAGAAATAAATTTGTTTTGCATTTTTATTGTAGGTAGATCATTTTGACTTGGTCATCTTATAAGTAGCTCGCAAGCTGAAAAAGTGTGAGCACCCCTGGGCTAGTATATCCTCTGAAATATAAGAGTTAACACAAGCTTGATAGTGCTCTTCTCAGAATGGCCTGCTTACAAGGTTGGCCCCTGGTTGGCATCTGGAAACTTAACTAGGATAAAGTTCTGACTTAAAACTTTCCCTAACGGTAAGAGTGGTATATTGTTCCTGATTGTTTATACAAGCAAGGTGGTTTATTCTGAATGCCTGCCTTCATTCTGGGAGCCTAGACTTTGGTACATGCTATGCAAAAGGTGCCTACATAACCCACTCCCAATAGAAATTTTGGGCACTGAGTCTTTAATGCACTTCCCTACGAGACAACCACTCCACACATGTCACAACTGGGTGCTAGAGAAATTAAGCATATCCTGGGAAGAAGACTCTTAGAAGCTTGTGCCCAGCTTCCTCTAGACTTTGCCCCATGCACCTTTCCCTTTTGCTGATATGCTTTTGTATCCTTTAGTGTCATAAATCTTTGCCATGAGCATGACTACATGCTGGGTCCCGAGAGTCCTTCTATCCAATCACCAAATCTGGGGGTTGTCTTGGGGTGCCCCAGCACAAGGAGTATCTATCTGCACTGGGAATCCAACATACAAAGTCCCAGGGTTTTAATAATAGAAAATAGTAACAGAAAAATATTCAAAGAACTACTGGAAGACTTGTAATGAAAAAGTTACACCATGTGTCATTAAAAACTAAGAAAGAATAGTAAAAATCAAACTACATCCTAGCCAAATTTCTAAAGATCAATGAGAAAATATCTCATAGATCTCCAAACAAAAACCAAGATACTATAACATAGGAGATAATTCCATCCTTGTCTCAGATTTCTTCATGGCTACACTTGATGCCATAAGATTGTAAAAGTAATGTCTACAAAGTGAAATCATGTGACCTGAAACTACTATAATCTGCCAAGTTGTTGTTTAAATATAAAGGCAACAGGCAATTCTCAAGCAAGACAGTAAACAGAGCACATGAAAGACATACTGTGGGGATGGAAGCAGGTTGCAGATCTGATAAATGACACAGTCACCAACCAAGAGATTAATCAAGATATTTCAGAAATCAACTGAGCCATTAGGACCAAAAGTAAGAATTGAATCCATTGGAATTTTGCTCATAGAACACAAATTTGATAAACCTTTACAATGTTAAAAAACTAACATAACTGGCTGATGGGAGTTTTAGGTGAAATTTAAGTGTAAGACCCTCCTCAAGTTTCATAGTGGAAAGTCGAAAGATTATCACTGTGATGATGAGTTTAAAAAACAAAAATAGAATTGACTTGTTCCTTTTAGAAATGTAAGGTAGGTATGTGGCTCTACAATTCCAAATGATTTTTAAATACTTTCCTACAGTAACTCACCATTTGTATTTTATACTTGACTAATGGTCTCAATGAGTAGCCTAGATCACTATAAAGATAGGATGAAAGGATTATTAGGGTCAGGTAAAAGCAATAAATATAGAAAATAGTTAAATCATCAAAATATTTTAAAAGACCTAAAATGGCCAATGTTAGCAAGATTGGAAGTTTACTCTCAAATACTGTTAGGAATATTAACTGGTAAAACTTTTTAGAAGGCAGTATGCCTCAAACTAAAATATGCACAGACCCCTGAAGCAGTGATTCTGTGTTGTACTAATTTATCCTCTAGAAATGCTTTTGCAAGTCCACAAAGAAATAGCTAAGAATAGTCAATGTTGATAATAATGAAAAACAGTAAAAAAAATTAAATGTCTATCAATGAAGGGCTTATAAAAATAAAATTGAACTCAATGATAATCTGAAGTGAATCAAGAAACACAATCTTTAAAGACCTGTGGTTATAATCGGCTGTGATAACTGACTGGAGATAGCACTGCTTTCCTGATAAGGAGGATAATGCAAGAGAATTTTCTGTAGTGATAGAAATAGTCTATACCTTGTTTGGGCAGGGTCTTTGCTACACAATTATACACATTTGGCAAACCGTAGGAAGCAGTACATTTAATTAAGATCTCTCCATTTCATTGTATGCAGATTTCACCTTACAATATATAGAATAAGGCAATTTACAAAAATCACTTTTTAGATTTTAAAATACATGCTTATAGTAAAAAATAAAACAAAAATGAGACAGGTAAACATTTCCTCTTATCCCTTTTCTCCCAATCCAACTGCCTCATAGGTAACTACTCAGAGTTAACCCCTGTTAATAGCTGGGTATATTATACCCTTCATATTTTTTTCTATAGATAAACATACATAAATGTGTAGTTGTGTGTAACTTCTCTTAATTGCAAAAGAAATGTAATTACCCTATGTACAACAACCCCACATTAAAGACTATGTAGTAATGCACTGCATGGATAAGCCATTGCTTTACTATTGAATACTAATTTACTATAAAGCTTTAACAAAATAAGCACTTTTATATTTATTACAATTTTTAGAGGTATAAAATAATTACACCGTAATTAGGGAAATCAAATGCTCCTTGGGAAAAAAAACTCCCATTATGAAAACCTATTTTTTCAATTTCAAACATGCCTTCCAAATACATGAGTAGAACAATGACTGCTCTCACAGAAAATACACAGTAATTTAACATGATTGTGAATTAATGAATAAAATTTTGCAAACATATCAGCTATGTAAGTAGAAAATACATTATTTTATATTTTTATTGTAGCTCAAAAAGTTTTAATGTTTAACAGTGGACTCTCTTAACATTTAAAAGTAAATGATTTAAAAGGGGAGTTTCTTAGAAAGTGGAGAGAAAAAAATATCAGTCTGTACACCCAAAGGACCTAAAATGCACTACTCCCCAGGTTTGGGCCTGTTTCTAGTCTTCTTTTGCTATATTTTCCATAATAGAATGTGAAGTCGGCATTTACAAATTTGTGAATTCCTAGCTATATAAAGTTATTAATAGTGGAGGAATTCAGCATTATCACCAAACAGTAAATAAAGAACCGATAGATTTTCACTTAGACATATATAATTTGAAAATGAAATAGTTACAAACCTAGGTCCAATAACAGGAATAAGTAAGACATCCTGAAGGTCTGGATGTTGAAGAATAGGAACACTTAATCCATTAAATTGCTGTTAAAAGTAAACAAATAGAATTATAAAGCAATCGATATATTTTATAAATTTCAATTCATGGAGCTTTTCAGTATCATTATCTAGCAGAGCATAAAGCTTGGTTAGGGATATTTTCATGTTATTGCATAGGATGCTATAAAGTGAAGACTTCTAAACAACTGTATTCTCTATATATGATTCTGAATTATTCCAATTTTTTTCAATTACAGTTGACATTCAATATTATTTTCTATTTGTTTCAGGTGTACAGCATAGTGTTTAGACAATTATATAATTTGCAAAGTGAACCCCCTGATAAGTCTAGTACCCACCATCACCATACATAGTTATTCCTTACTGTTTGGCTTTATAAATATAAATACAAACCAGATTTACCTTAAGTAACTTGTTTTAAAAACATATATCAAATATAGAATTGCATGCAGGGACAGGATATTAAAAGAAAAGCTTCTGAGTAGGGCATTAAAGATTGAGATTATTTAACTACTATTTATTATACACTATCATTATACTATGTCAATTTTGATGAGGGAAGTAAATGTTTTTTGGTGAAAGTTCTGAACTACCAGGATCCTCTAGCACGCTTGGGCCTCAGACTGGAAACAGGCTCGGGGCCAGTGGTACAGGTGCTGATGCCAGCTCAGTCTCACCACAGCCGGTTGTATGCATCTCTTCCAAACTCCAGGGTCACGCTGGTAGCTTGAAATTGACCATAGTGGGAATATTTACACAAATTAAACCAGCAAAATAACCACAAAGGGTTATTTGTCCCAGAAATGGGCTATTGAATATGTACCAGCATAACAATGTTGCAGGCAGAAGCTGACTGGGCACTCCATAAAGCAGGAAGAAAGAGCAGAACCGTGATTTGGGTAGCAAGGACTGTATACCCCTTCGGAGGGCAAGATGCAAATATTTGAGAACAAGTCACTGCCATGCAGTCTAAGGATTATCAAACTCATTAATTTTCACATACTACATGAAACAATAGTAATAATAATATATATTTGAATTGCATGTAGTATCCATACATTAACTAGAATAGAACTTCTAAAATCAACCTAAGTTGATAAGAGAAAGAAATTGTTCATATTTTAGAAATCTAACTACATTTCTACCAACTCAACAGCTCTCATGACTTCTGCTTCTTCCAGGCGAAGTATATTTCAGACTAACCACATCTACCAGATAGCTACGAAGAAATCCAAAGGGTAAACAGAGTGAAGTCAGAGAAATGGCACCATGAGGGGTGCTCCCGATATCTCCCCTTGAAATTTCAATAAATTCAACAACTAATGACAGAAAAACTCTCAGGAGCACCTGAAACATACACACACCAGATAAAGATACGATTGGGTGAAAATGTGGCTGAATATATAATCCACTCTGAAGGAAATAATACAGAGCACGTGGTATTTCACTTTCCTTACTGATCTGAGGAAAGGCTGCTCTCGTCTGGAACCAAGTGAAGCAGAGGGTCTGGGGCAGAGGGAAGAAGCTGGGATAGGGTGGATGTTCAAGCAGAGGAGAGACCACAATGGCTCTGCCTGAGATTGCGGATGGGGGGCAAGCATGGGCGGCAGGCTCTGACAAAGGTTGCTGGTGCAGGGTACAAAGGAAAGCTGGCACCAGCGCCCGAAGCTTTGTGCGCTCCTGGCTCCGCAATCGCGGGCAGTGTGCAAGTGGCTCCACCTGGCACCTCTCTAGACATGCCCAGGGGGGGTGGGGGCTTAAAAAGGTGTTTGATCTGCAATCGGTTCCCAACCCTGCCTGTTCTTGCTGGCGGCTCTGGTTGGCACAGCCTTAACCAGAACAGTGCTTTGAGCAGTACTGGAGGAAGTACCTGGCTGCTCTTACAGCCTCTTGCTCTGTAAGCAATGGCTGGGGCAAACCTCACAGCTAAGTCCCCAGGCTGCTACCTCAGGTGGGAGAGAAATGGGGAGAGGCACCTGGAAAACTGAGACTGGAAACCCTAACAAGTCCTGCCTACCAACGGGCCTGAGGTAGCAAACCTCTGCTCAAGAGCCCACCAGGGCAAAACCTGTAGTACAGCGCCATCTGCTGAAAAAAAAGAAGCTACCTCTTAAAACTAGGATAAAAATTACATTTTTTATAACTTTTTTTTCCATTTTGGTCATTTTCTCTTCTCTCCTTTTCCTTTTGAACTTTATTATTCATAGCTGTTACATTTTTATTTCTTGTTTTTATTACAAGGGTTTCATTTTAAAAACCCTTATTTTTTTCTCTTTTTCTTTTTCTTTATCTCTCATTCGATCTTCATTTATCAACAAATTATTTTATTTTGAATTCATATTTTTCTTTGTGGTATTTTGCATGTTTTTGACTTCATTTTTTATCTCTTTTGTCATTTTTCCTCATTCCCTGCTCCCTGTTCTCTGTAGTTTTTGTTCCACTTATCATTAGAGAATTTTCATTTTTTCACTGTCTCTTTTCAATTTTTATTTTATTTTTATTAATTATCTCTTATTAGTGTTATTAACAATACCACTCACAAATGCCATTAAGGAAAAAGAAATAAAATATCATGGAGCCAAAAGACAGAGATGTAGCTCAGATAGATGATGAAAAATCTCTAGAAAAAAATTTCCATTGCTTGGAAACCTTGGAGTTAAATGACAGAGAATTAAAACTTGAAGTCCCAAAAATACTCAGGGAAATACAAGAAAGCAAAGAAAGGCAATTTAGAGAGAAAAAAATAAAAACAATTTAATGAACAAAAAGAAAACTTCACCAAGGAAATTGAAACTATAAAAAGGAACCAAACAGAGATAAAAAACTCAATGCATGAACTGCAAAACGAGGTAACAAGCATAGCTAATAGAACAGGCCAGATAGAGGAATTAGTGACATAGAAGACAGGCAACTAAAAATACTACAGAGAGAATAGGAGAGAGACTCACGAATTTTAAAAAAAAATGGGAAATACCTACAGCAGTGGTTCTTAACCTTTTTTGAGGTACCGAACCCACCAGTTTCATATGTGCATTCACTGAACCCTCCTTTAGTGTAAATAAAATATGATTTTTTTTCCAAATTCAAGACATAGGTATATGTTTTCTTACTGGTGCACAAAATGAGCCATGCATGAACATCACCTTGCTCAAAGAACAAAACCAACAAAGTGCATGAACTCAACAACAAATTACGGTATTACTTTATTCTGGCCTCCGCGGCAGAGGCTTCTCCGAACCCCTGAGACCAACTCATCGAACCCCTAGGGTTCGATAGAGCCCAGGTTAAGAACCACTACGTGAATTGTCTGACTCAATCAGAAAGAGCAACATAAGAATAATGGGAATATCAGAAGAAAAAGAGAGAAAATGGAATGGAGAACATAAACAAATAATCGATGAGAAATTCCCAAGCCTGTGGAAAGAATTATAACCTCAAATCAAAGAAGCAAACAAAACACTGAGTTACCTTAACCCAAACAGACCTACTTAAGACACATTGTAATGAAATTATCATAGACCAGTGACAAAGAAAAAATCCTCAAGGCAGCCAGGGAAAAGAAAAATACAACCTATAAAAGAAGGCCCATTAGGTTAATATCAGATTTCTCAGCAGAAACTCTACAAGCCAGAAGAGAGTGGACCCCAATATTTAAAGTACTGAAAGAGAGAAACTTCCAGCCAAGAATACTAGACACATCAAAGCTACCCTTCAAATATGAAGGGGAAATAAAAACTTTCACAGATATAGAAAAGATGAAGGAATTTATCACAAAAAAATAAACCCACTCCAGGAAATACTAAAGGGGGCTATCTGATCAGATACAAAGAAAAAAAATCACAAGTAAAAGCTCCAACAAGATCACAATAAAACAAGATTAATCTGTGACAACAAAAACAAAAAAGGAGAGAGTACAAAGATTAACAGTAGCAAAGGAAGATGAAGTGCAGAAGTACTCATGAGGTAATGTACTACAATGAATATAATATATATCCTTTTTGTTACCTAATGGTAACCACCCCTGAAAAATCCACTACAGAAACACATGGCTTACAAAAAGAAGAAACAGAGGAAAGTATGAAATACAACCGAACAAAAACAAATGAAAGAAAAACAAAAGAGAAGAACCAAGCAAGATACAATACTATCAGAAAGCAATATATAAAATGGCAATAGGAAACCCTCAAGATCAATAATTACATTAACTGTAAATGAATTGAACTCACCAATAAAAAAGACACAGAGTAGGAGAGTAGATCGAAAAATAAAATCTAACTGTATGCTGCCTTCAAGAAACACATCTAAACTACAAGGATAAAAACAAATTCAAAGTGAAAGGTTGGAAAATGATTCTCTAAGCAAATAACATCCAAAGAAAAGCAGGTATAGCCATACTCATATCTAACAATGCTGACTACAAGACAGCAAAGGTAATCAGAAACAAAGATGGTCACTTCATAATGATAAAGGGGACATTGAATCAAGAAGACATAACACTTCTTAATATATATGCACCAAACCAAGGAGCACCAAAGTATATAAAACATCTACTAACTGACCTAAAAATAAAAACCGACAAAAATACAATCATACTTGGAGATCTCAATACACCGCTGACGGCTCAAGATCATTCATCCAAACAGAAAATCAATAAAGAAATATTGGCCTTTAAATGAAACACTAGAACAACTGAATATGATAGACAGCTATAGGACATTTCATCCCAAATGCCAGAGTATACATTTTTCTCCAGTGTACATGGAACATTCTCAAGAACTGATCATATGTTGGGCCACAAAACTAACATCATCAAATTCAGAAAGATTAAAATTATACCAAGTATATTCTCTAACCATAAAGCTTTGAAACTAGAGTTCAATTGCAAAAAAGTAAGCAAACCCACAAAAATCTGCAAATTAAATAACATACTTCTAGAAAATAAGCGGGTCAAAAAAAAATAAAAGCAGAGATCAAAAGATATATATAGCCTGACCAGGCGGTGGCACAGTAGATAAAGAGTCAGACTGGGCAGAAGGGCCCAGGTTCGAGACCCTGAGGTTGTCAGCTTGAGCGCAGGCTCATCTGGTTTGAGCAAAAGCTCGCCAGCTTAGACCCAAGGTCGCAGGCTCCAGCAAGGGGTTGCTTGGTCTGCTGAAGGCCCGCAGTCAAGGCACATATGAGAAAGCAATCAATGAATAACTAATGTGTCAAAACGAAAAAAAACCATATATACAGACCAGTGGTTCTTAACCTTTTTTGAGGTACCGAACCCACCAGTTTCATATGCGCATTCACCAAACCCTTCTTTAGTGATAAATAATTTATGATTCTTTTTTTCCAAATTCAAGATATAGATATATGTTTTTTTACTGGTGCACAAAATGAGCCATGCATGAACATCACCTTGCTCAAAGAACAAAACCAACAAAGTGCATGAACTCACAACAAATTACAGTATTACTTTATTCTGGCCCCAAAAAATATTTCGGCCCCATAAAAGAATTTCAGCCCCCAAAAATATTTTTTTACTATTTTACTAATTAAAAATAAATTCAGATTTTTTTAAGAACTTAACATTTTTTTAATAACTTAATTTTTTTAATTTGTTTTTTGTCATTTTGATTCCACAAAATACTTTTTGGGGGCCAGAATAAAGCATTGCCCAAATTATATACCTGCAAATCAGTGTGACTTCTGCTGTTGTTTTTGGGAGACCAGTTCAGATATGCGTGGTTTCACCTTGGCAAGTGCTACTCTCATGTCATCTTCACAGCAAAGTCTGTTCCTTTTCTTCATTTTTATGTCCAGCATCCTCGAAAAGGATTGCTCTCAAAGATATGTTGTAACAAATGGTATAAAAAATTCCAGGGCTTTCTTAGCAATAACTGGGTACTTTTCCATTTGTCGACACCAAAAAGTTGAGTGTGTTGTTGTTCTGAAGAGCTGTAGTTGAACCTCGCTCTGCTGAATTTCAATGATTTCATCAAGGTATTCATCATTGACATCTGCTGTCTCAACAGTAAACGTAAATGGCTGTCTCATCCATGCTGGATATGACTCTCTTGTAGGGACATATCCGTCGAGAGACTTTGCAAGCTCATCTAAGTGCGTGGCAATTGTTTGCTTCAGTTTCATGGGTACAGAACCATCTCCGATTCCAGACACATCTTCGATCTTACTTACACAGTCATCTAGAAGGGGAAAGTTTGCGAAGTTATTGTTCTCTATTCGTCGTTTCCATAACGGTAGTTTTTTTGAAAAGCCTTCCGGTTTTCTTCTGCTTCCATGATGTTGACTCCACCACCCTGCATCTGCTGATTGAGATGATTGAGAGCTGTGAATATATCAGCCATGTACACTAAAATCACAATGAATTCAGGATTTTTGAAGCAATCTGCATGACAATGTTGCTGCTCTTGCAAAAACATGGCTAATTCCACACTCATGGCAAAAACACGATTCAGCACCTGTCCCCGGGATAACCACCAAACATTAGAATGGTACAGGAGTACCTCGAATTCAGAGCCCATTTCTTTACACAGCTCACTGAAGATGAGGTGCCTCAGAGCACTATTTTGCATATAGTTCACACATTCCACCACAGTTTTTAATACATCTGCCATTTTTGGAGGCAAGGTTTTAGTTGCCAAGGCATGTCTGTGCAGAATACAATGCGTAACAATGATGTGTGGTGCATCGGCTTTTACTAGCGCACCAAAACCAGACTTTCTTCCCAGCATGACTGGAGCTCCGTCCGTACAAACTGCAGAAACCATATCCCATGAAAGATTGTTGTCTCTGAAGAAGTCAACCACAAGCTTCTTCACATCGGCTGCCTTAGTTGTTGTTGTAAGAGGCTTACAAAATAAAATATCTTCTTTTATCATGTCTTCCTTCACATAGCACACAAAAACAGCAAGCTGGCTTAGATTAGAAACGTCTGTGGTCTCGTCAAGTTGAAGACTGAATTATGCCAGACTTGAAATTAGATCTGCAACTATTTGTGCCAAGATGTCTTTACTCATGTTCTCTATTCTGTCGCTGATGGTGTCATTTGAAAGAGGAATTTAGGATAATTTACCTTCAGCCACTGTTCCGAGTATCAGATTCGCCATCTTTAACGCAGCTGGTTTTACGAGTGTTTCACCAATGGTGTGTGGCTTACCCTGCTTTGCAATCAAGTAAGCAACTTCGTACGATGCTGTGAGGATCGGTTTGTTAACGGGTACAAATCCAAGAGCAGGCAGAGCGGCCCTTTCATCGAATCTGGCTTGTTTCACCTTGAATTCAGCAGGTGTTGTGTTCTTGTATTCACCATCTCCATGCAGCTTCAAGAAGTGTTCCTTTAGTTTTGCCGGTGTGAGACTAGAGTTGCTCATCTTGGCATTGCATATTATGCAGCTAGAACGCTGACTCCCATCCCGTTCCGTGATACATGTGAATCCATGTTGTACATATTCGTCTGACCACTTTCTTTTTTTGCTCGACATATTTAGTATGGATTAACATATTAAGAAAGAAACCACACGACATACAACTACGATAGCTGTTGACTACTGCACGCACTAAATTCCCCGCAGCACTGGTTGGCCAAGCAATGTAATATGATCCTCTGCAGCAAGTGATGGCCTAGCGGGGGCATATCATCACAACTTTACACAACTGTGTCTTTACCTCCGCGGCAGAGGCTTCTCCGAACCCAAGACCGACTCATCGAACCCCTAGGGTTCAATAGAACCCAGGTTAAGAACCACTGATACAGACAAATGAAAATGACAATATGACATATCAGAATTTCTGGGATGCAGCAAAAGCAGTAATAAGAAGGAAGTTCATATCACTACAGGCTTATATGAACAAGAGAGAGCCCAGTAAAAAACTTAACATCACATCTTAAGGAACTAGAAAAAGAAAAAGGCAACCCAAAACTAGCAGAAGAAAGAAAATAATAAAAATCAGAGCAGAAACAGTGGGCCACTTGAATCTATGTAAACACAATAAATTAAAATCATAAAAAAATCAGAGCAAAAATAAATGAAATAGAGAACAGAAAAACTATAGGAAAATATCAATAAAACAAGGAGCCATTTTTTTGAAAAGATCAACAAAATTGACAAACCCTTGGCAAGACTCACTAAGGACAAAAGAGAAAGGACTCATATAAACAAAATCCAAAATGAAAGAGAAGTCACCAGATACCATAGATATACAAAGAATTATCGTAGAATACTATGATGAAAAACTATATGCCACCAATTTTAACAATCTAGAAGAAATGGATATATTCCTAGTACAATACAATCTTCCTAGATTGAGTCACAAAGAAATAGACTAAACAGACCCATAAGCAGGAAGGAAATAGAAACGACTATCGAAAACCCTCCCAAAAATAAAAGTCCAAGGCCAGAGAGCTATACTAGTAAATTCTATCAAACATTCAAAGAAGATTTGGTTCCTATTCTACTCAAAGTCTTACAAAAAATAAAAGAAGCAATACTTTCAAACACATTTTATGAGGCCAACATAACCCACATACCAAAAACCTGGCAAGGACAACACAAAAAAAGGAAACTACAGACCAATATCTCTAATGCATACAGATGCTAAAACCCTAATCAAAATACTAGCAAATCAAATACAGCAACACATTAAAAAAATAATCCATCATGATCAAGTGGGATTCATCCCGGAATCACAAGGATGGTTCAACATACGTAAAACAGTTAACGTAATACACCATATCAACAAAACAAAAAACAAAAACCATATGATCCTATCAATAGATACAGAAAAGGCACTCGATAAAATACATCATTTTATGTTTAAGACACTCAACAAAATGGGTATAGAAGAAAAATATCTCATCATAATAAAGGTCATTTATGACAAACCATTAGCTAACATCATATTAAATGGCAAAAAACTGAAAATTTTTCCTCTAAAATCAGGAACAAGACAAGGCTGCCCAATTTCTCCAGTCTTATTCAACGTAGTGCTGGAAATTCTAGCCAGAGCAATCAAACAAGAGAAAGAAATAAAAGGCATTCATATAGGGAAAGAAGAAGTAGAGGTTTCACTTTTTGCAGTTGGTTGATCCTGTGCATTAAAAACCCCAAAAACTCCACAAAAAGACTACTAGAAACAATACACCAATACAATAAGGTCGCAGGATACAAAATTAATATACAGAAGTCTATTGCCTTCCTATATGCCAAAATGAAACATCAGAAAATGAAACACAAATAAACTTACTTTTAGACCAATAATATCACCTGCTTCTTTTTCTGTTTCTGCCCCATGCCCTTTTAAAAACAGCCTCATTGAGGTTTATTTTGAGAGGAAGAGGGAAAAGTAGAGGGAGGGGGAGAGAGAGAGAGGGGATGAGTGGAGACAGAGACAGAAAGAGAGAAAGAAAGCCCCAATTTGTTGTTCCACTTAGCTGGACACTCATTGGTTGCTTCTCTCTCATATGTGCCATGACCAGGGATCAAACCTGTGACCTTGGCATGCTGGGATGACACTCTTGAATGTCACCCACTGAACCACCCAGCCAGGACTAAAATGTACACATTTTAAGTGAAAAATTCAATGATTTTTATTAAACTTAAAGAATTGTGCCACTATCCAACTAAGTTTTAGATAATTTCCATCACCACAAAGATTCCTCATGCCCATTTGTAGTCAATCCAAGTTCCTAGCTCCAACCCCAGGCAAATACTAATCTACTTTCTTTCTTTATAAATTGTCTTTTCTAGACATTTCCTATAAGTGAAATCATACAATATATATAATGTGTGTGTCTTTACTTACAATAATGTTTCCAAGGTTCACCAATGTTGAAGCATATATCACTTCATTACCTTCACTGCTGAATAGTGTACTTCACTGTATGAATATACTACATTTTACCTTTCTATTCACCAGTTGATAAATATTTGGATAATTTCAACTTTTAAATACTATGAACAATGCTGCTATGAATATTCATGTTCAAGCATTGATTCGGACATATGTTTTCATTCATAAGTTGCACAGTAAGTTTAAGCATAACCTTTTAAGCCTGACCAGGAGGTAGCACAGTGGATAGAGCATCAGACTGGGACACAGAAGACCCAGGTTCGAAACCCCAAGGTCACCAGCTTGAGCACAGGATCATCTGGTTTGAGCAAGGCTCACCACCTTGAGCCCAAGGTTGCTGGTTTGAGCAAGGGGTCACTTGATCTGCTATAGCCCCCTTCACTCCCCCACCCCCAGTCAAGGTACATATGAGAAACAATCAATGAATAAGGTGCCGCAATGAAGAACTCATCTCTCTCCCTTTCTGTCTGTCTGTGCCTATCTGTCCTCTCTGTCTCTGTCACACATACACAAAAAAAGTATAACTTTTTAACAGACTACCAAATTGTATTTCAAAGAGGCCAAACCATTGGCAACTCCACTTGCAAAATATGAAGGTTCCAGTTTCTACACATGCTCACCAGCTAAATAAAATTATAAATTATTAAATTTCAGTATGTGGCCCAGAAAAGTTTGAAGACAAAGTACCTACTCTTACATCATTCCATTTGGGACATGTCCTTGGATAGGACACATGGAAGTGTGGAACAGGAAAGAAGAAAGAAAACTTATAGTCTCAGACCTCCTCCAAGTCCCCTTTCCTGCTAGCAACTATACTGCTCACAAAAGTTAGGGGGTATTTCAAAATGAATATGAAGTGATGATATATCCCCTAATTTTTGTGAGCGTGTAGTACTGCTCTACCTCCCATTTCCTACCTAATACTCAGGACCCAAACTTCTCTAACTCTAACTTTTAAGGAAAGAGACACAAAGCCCACCCAGAGTGATTCTGTCTGCCTTATCCTCAATACTAGCCCATGAGATCTTGAATATACATCAGACTGGGAGAGTAGAATATCTAAGCCCTAGGAATAATTTGCTAGAAAACAATCTAGATCTGCATCAGTTATGAACACTTCTGATACACCTCAGAACAGTTTCCTTTCTACTGGCACGGTTATTTAAAAGTAATAATTTAGGCCAGATAGTTCAATTGGTTAGAGCATTGTCCTGAAATGCAGAGGATGTGGGTTTGATTCCCAGTCAGGACACATACAAGAACAAATCAATGTTTCTGTCTTTCTCTCCCTCTTCCTCTCTCTGTAAAATCAATTTTTAAAAAAAAGTAATAATTTAGTAGCTTAGAGGAGCTGCTTATAGCTTATGCCTAACATCATTACTTTCAATGAAATTTTCACTATCAATAAGTAAAACTCAGATTAATTTTTCTCCAAGTCTTACATTCAGATACCACAGCTGGTTCTTCTTATAACAGTCGTCTACCCACAACTTGACGTTTATAGAATTTTTCTTAAAGAGTATCAATACCAGTGATATTTTTCTGAGTTTCTGATTACATCTAGAGTAAACTGGTAACACTGAGAGTGATACACAGTTGGAGCCCTGTAATCACGCTTGCCTCTTGTTTTTAATTTACATAGTATGTAATTAGGTAGAAATAGGTCTGCTGATACCTACAAGTTAATTGTTTTAAGAGCTTTAATAACTACAAAATACAATTTGAAGTAGTTCTTCAGGCATGTTTTCCTCCATTTTATATTTCTTTGGAAGCTGCAGTTTCTGAAAGCAAACTAAAATAAGAAAACTTGAATTTGTTTTTTTATGTTTGGAACTTACAAAATGCCATTATAGAACAGTTTTCATGTAGATAAAACAAGTATTATGACAAAACTACTTTGCTGAACAAAAAATTTATTTTATTTAAAAATATATATTCTTTATATTGTTCTAATTTCATGCTTTTATTAAAGATAATAAGGTACTTCTCAATCAGTTTCTTTTGTTTTTTGTTTTTTTAATGTTACTTAAAAATATAATCCTATAGGTAATCAGTAAGTACTTCCCTACCTCTGGGCTCACCGTAACTATTCACTCTGTCCTCCTGAATGTTATATACTGCTTATTAAAAACCCCCACAGACTTCTAGAATTAGACTGGACCTCCTCATGTGTATTTTAATGATAAAAAAACTGAAGCCCAAAGAGTTGGGTGATCTATCCAATCACTAAAAATAAATTCAGAATCAAAAGTGCTGGCTTCAAGTTCTAGCACTTTGTGATCTTGAAGAATTTAATATTCGTGATCCTTAATTTCCTTATTTGTAAAACAGTATTATATTATTCACAGGATCTTAGTGGGGAGCAACATGACAAACTGTAGAAATATAATTATGTACATAATGACATAAAACATTTGCACAAACCTTCTGAAGTTCATCAAATAACAGGTTTTTCACACACTGCACTGAGGCTAGATATGTATTTACTCTGACAGTTGTGAATGATGGAGGATGTGACAAGCGATTTAACAGAGTTTCAAACTTCCTTTCTGCTTCTTGTTTTCCAAAAGCTGATACAACCTAAAAGGAAGAGAGCAAGTTATTGTTTCAATTTCATTATATGAATTAAAAATATTAAACAGAATATGCATATACATTTTTTCCAATTTATGAACATCTTTCAGCAATTGTTCGTTCCATTTCATTTTGCTGTACTGTTTATGTGTTAATAACTCTCAAGGAATAGCATCACTACTTCACAGGGCTCTTGGGTTTAACATTGGTAATAAACACCTAACAAAATGCCCAAATAAAGGCTTTGAAAAACATTGCCTCAACTTCAAAGCATCAATATTTTGAATATGTTAATAACTGCTATGTTGATTCATATAAATTTGAGACTTCATTCTACTTATTTATAATGCATTAACTATTACATCACTTCTATAGAGCTATTTACTTACTAACCTCATATCCTAGAGCAAACTGGTCATTAGTCTTTTAACACACCAGGATTTGAAGACGTAACACTTATAGTGTCATCCAAAGATCCCACATGACATCAACTTTTTAAATGGTATTAGTAAATGTAACAAATAGATATTGTCCAAAAAAGTTGGGTAGCAAAGGTGTCAGAAATGAAGTTACAGATTCAAACAACCAAGTCCCCCTGTAATTAACTAAAGCTTTTCAATATATGTATTTCCCCATTTTTGTCACCTTTAACTATACTGTCTTTACAAATCTCCTGTCAGCATACAAAACTGCCAGACTGAAAGTATTAGTACTTTCTCAAGGTTCATTTACATTTTAAAAGAAAAAACCTGAATAATCCTTTTTTACTTTGATCAAAATACCCTTAATATTTTTCAAAAAATGTTTTTCTTTTTTTTTTTTTTACAGAGACAGAGAGAGAGTCGGAGAGGGAGATAGGGACAGACAGACAGGAACAGAGAGATGAGAAGCATCAATCATTAGTTTTTTGTTGCCGTTGCGACACCTTAATTGTTCATTAATTGCTTTCTCACATGTGCCTTGACCGTGGGCCTTCAGCAGACCAAGCCACCTCTTGCTGAAGCCAGCGACCTTGGGTCCAAGCTGATGAGCTTTTGCTCAAGCCAGATGGGCCCGTGCTCAAGCTGTCAACCTCAGGGTCTCGAACCTGGGTCTTCCGCATCCCAGGCCAATGCTCTATCCACTGCGCCACGGCCTGGTTAGGCTATCAGGCTGTGTTTTTCTTTTTGTAAAATCATACAATTAGTGGTCCGGGGCAGAGGTGGTGTAATAAAAAAAGTATCTGGTGCCTGGCCTGTGGTGGCGCAGTGGATACAGCAACGTGCACGTGGAATGCTCAGGTCCTCAATTCAAACTCCTGGGTTTGCCAGGTCAAAGCACATCTGAAAAGTAATCAATGAACAACTAAAGTGAAGCAACTATGAGTTGATACTTCTTGAGCATCACCCCTCTGGAAAATCAATAAATAAAATCTTTAAAAGAAAAAAAAAGGGTATTTGGATCTTCTTTTATAAAACAATTTTGACAATTTTTTAAAATTCTGAGAAAAAAATGCTGAATGCCTCCATTTTTCTTACTATGTTCCTTTTAAGTTCTTTGAAATCAAGAGAAGGTAGTTTCTCTTTTCACATGGTCCAGTCCTTAATATTTTTGGAAATAAAGTATAGAAATCAAATGTAAAGGTCATGGCTTCAGTAACATTTTCAAAAATGAGTAACATTTCAAGCGGCTTTACTTGGAATGGAAAACCAAAGATTTGGAAACTACAAAATTGCCTACAGAAGTAAAAAACCTGTACCTTTTAAGCTTCAGATTTCAGCACTGTTACCTAAAAGCTGCATCAATTCAGGGATTAAGTGATTCTTTGGACCCTCGTTCTCTGACCTGAGTTCTGGTCAAAGAGGAGGAAATTGCTACTGAAAAAGATTGTTAGGAGCAAGATGTAAAAGGTCTGCAAATCACTTAGCACAACTAGTGGCATTTAAGAAGCGCTGGACAATATTAAGGCATCTCTTCCACCTGCTGGGGTGGGGGGGGTGTCTTTCCTTGCTCATCTCTGTAAGCCCTTCAGTGCCACTACCAGGAATAAAACCAATTTTTTTCTCTCCCTTCTTCCCCATTCGCAGGGAATTTACCCGTTCTTTAGGAAAGCGTTGATTAAATTCCTGCGGAAAGATACTGGCATTTCTTACACTCTTAAAGACTATTAAGAAACAATGACTGTGGAGATAAGTTTCCTTTTAGACTTTTCTAATTCTCTAGGGTGTGTAAATATTTGAATGTTTGAAAATATCATCTTATATATTTATCAGACCTACCTCTTTATTCATAAAGCCCTCTTTAAGATAGTTTTCAACCTCAAGTCTCAAAGATATTTTAGGGAAAATAGACATTTTTCCTATTGCTAACTTCTCCAAGAGAAACACCTGAACACGATGGGTTTTCTTTTCCCAAATTACATTGAGCAGTGCTTGGGCAATGAATACCACCGCAACGTGCCGGGACCACCAGAGGCCCAGGAAAACCGCGCCGTTGACGCCGGGTTAAACTCGAAAGTGCGAAATATCGTCCACAATTTGTCCAGCGCAGCCAGTTTTAATTGGCTTCCTCGCCGGCACCACACCCGTCCTCAGTCCTCCTTTAAGAAGGCTCACGAAATCACCCTGAGGCAAAGCCACTCACGTTGCAGAGAACAAAAAGGCCTAACAAGCGAATCCCTTCTAAACTGGACAGAAAATAACCCGGCTCAGATACATTCAACCTTACGGCCTAATTTCCAAACACGCGCCTCCAATTCCTCTGCACAAAGCACTTCCTGACGCGTCACTTCCGGCGACGCGGTCCATGTCCCCGGCCTACCAATCCACAGCCGTACATGCCGCTACGTCATGTCCCCGGTTTCCCGAGCTCAGCGGGTGCCGCATTCGCAGACCGAGGCGGGGCGGGGAGAGGGAGTAGTTCAGAGCTGGTGGCTGTGGAGGAGAGCGAACCGACCCAGCACTTGGGCCGGGAGGGCTGCAGGAGGTAAGTGGGTAATGGAGAGATGGTGTGGATTGAGTCCCAAGACTGTTGGCCTGTATATGTGAGGAGTCCAATAGGTGCTTGAGGACGTCCAAAGAAAGAAGACTGACCAGGCGGTGGCCCAGTGGATAGAGCCTCGGACTGGGATGCGGGGAACCCAGGTTCTAGACCGAGCTCACCAGCTTGAGCGCGGGCTCATCTGGTTTGAGCAAAAAGCTCACCAGCTTGGACCCAAGATCGCTGCCTTGAGTAAGGGGTTACTTGGTCTGCTGAAGCCCCCCAGTCAAGGCACATAAGAGAAAGCAATGAACAACTAAGGTGCCACAACGAAAAACTGATGATCAACTGATGATCGATGCTTCTCATCTCTCTCTGTTCCTGTCTGTCTGTCTCTATCTATCCCTCTCTCTGACTCTTTCTCTCTCTGTGTCAAAAATAAAAGGAAAGAAAGGACGAAGACAAAATTTATTTGGTCCTATCAGCCATCCTTTGATTTCATGAAATTAGCTTTTTCAAACATACAGATCTGACTTCAGTTGTGAATTAGTACTATTCAGATTTTCAAAAACTGGGCTAATGGGTCCTCAGGTAAAGTTAAAAACCCACAGAGAGTATTTATAATTACTTGATATATACTTTAAAGCTCAGGAGACCTTTGGCATAATATTTTTATGCTACAGGGAGAAGGTGCCTCATGAAAGCCACTGAGCCATTCTATGATTTATTTGGAAACTAAAAATAATTATCCTGTTTTCTTAACTTAAAGTGTTTTTTACAGTAACTAATTCATTAACACATTACTGTAGGAAAGAGTTTTGGCTTAGAACCTTTTGTTCTTTAATTCTCACATGAATATATTTTTTAAAGTATAATAGCTGCATTCTCTGATACATTGGTCAGGTTCTGTAAAAATAAAAAAAATTTTAACTTTCATCCATTACGCTGCACGACAGCCTTGTAAGGGGGTTATCATTATCTCTTCACACAGGAGTAAAAGACTGCCAGAGCTGAAATAACTCTCAGCAGCCTCACAAGTTAGTGAGAAAGTTGGGATAAAATTGTAGCCACCTCACTTCTTTCCACCATGGCATACTTCTTCAATAAATTCATGGGATTCTTCCGTGTTTATATTATCTGCAAGTGATTAGGAAAATGTCTAGGCCAGGCATTTCCAAAGGAATCTTTGTAGCCTCAACATTGTGGTGACCATAGCACCAATGATGATTGGAAAATATTTAGGAGCCAAGAGAGGGGAGAACAAATTGACCTAGAAGATTGTAAACTCAGAGAGGGGGGTGCCTTTATCATACCACTTCATACCCAGGTCCTAACACATAATAGGCACGCAAGTACTGAATGAGGAGATAAATGGACATCTGTGTGAACTAGAGAAAGAAAATGCTGAAAAAACATTTGCTGTAAATTAGTTCACTAGTTCAGCACATGTGAACAGTGCTGAGGACTCAAACTATCTTTGGCTAGACATTTTTGTAGTGACCGTTATGCTGATGAAGAGGCCTTTTGATGTTCTAAGATTCGGTCCAAAGAAAGTATACTACAACCTGCAGTTGGCATTGTGTTACCTCTTCTGGATCAAGGACTATACTAAAATTAGTTTTTAAAATGATGTTTCAAGAAAAAAAAAATTGGGGCCCTGGCCCATCGGCTCAGCAGTAGAGCATCAGACAAGCATTTGAATGTCCTGGGTTTGATTCCTGGTCAGGGTACACAGAAGAAGTGCCCATCTGCTTCTCCACCTTCCCCCTTTGTTTCTCTCTCTCTCTCTCTTCCCCTTCCATCCCCTCCTGCAGCCATGGCTTAATTGGAGTGAATTGGTCCCAGGCACTAAAGATAGCTGCATGGCCTCTGCCCCAGGTGCTAAAAAATGGTTCTCACTGCAATGGAGCAAGGGCCCCAGATGGGCAGCGCATCACCCCCTAGTGAGCTTGCAAGGTGGATCCCAATCAGGGTGCATTCAGGAGTTTGTCTCTGCCTCCCCTCCTCTCACTAAATTAGAAAAAAAAGGAAGAAGAAAAAGAAAAATATTGACTGGCCAGTGGTTCAGTGGATAGAGCATCTATCTGCCTGGCATATGGACGTCCTGGGTTTGATTGCTGATCAGGACACACAGGAGAAGTAACCATCTGCCTCTCTCACCCTCCCTCACCCCCTTCTCTTTCACTCTTCCCCTCCCATGACCAGTGGCTAATTTGGTTCGATGTGGCCCCAGGCACTGAGGATATCTCAGTTGGTCTGAGCATGGCAACCTCAGATGCTAAAAATAGCTCAGTACTTGAGCATCGGCTTCAATGGGTTTGCTGGGTGAATCCCAGTCGAGGAGCATGTGGGTGTCTGCTTCACTATTTCCCCCTCCTCTCACCTAAATAAATAAAATAAAGATCACAAAGGTGTTAAAAGTCCAACAGTTAGAAAGTATATTACTACTACTCTGGTGTAGAAAAATGGCCAGAGATTAGATGCCCTGAAACAAGTCTTTGGTGTGGACTTCGGAAGGCCAAGTCCTGCGGGGGACAAGCACTGATAAGATTGTTTAAAGGAAACAGCTGACCCCTATGGTCTTTTCTCTACATACCTGAAAGATATTAGTTAATCATCCTTTTCTGCACCTGAATCCATGCTAATTTGACCCAGGCTCCGCTAATTTGCTTGATGAACAAAGAAATGAATAAATACAATGAGGCTGCAGAGATCTGGGCTCTCAGTCCTAGAGGCAGGGAGCCCCCTGTACCCATCTTTTCTCTATGTTGTGTCTTGTGTATTTTTTCTTAAGTCCTGCAGCACCTTCCTTTTGTGCACATACCCATTGCTGAGCTGGTCTTGGCACTCTGGTCTGGTAGCTCAGTTGGCTAGAGCAGTGGTTGACAAACTGTGGCTCGCAAGCCACATGTGGCTTTTTGGCCCGTTGAGTGTGGCTCTTCCACAAAATACCACATGTGGGCTCTACTTCGATAAGGAATGTACCTACCTATATAGTTTAAATTTTAAAAATTTGGCTCTCAAAATAAATTTCAATCGTTGTACTGTTGATATTTGGCTCTGTTGACTAATGAGTTTGCTGACCACTGGGTTAGAGCATCTTCTGGGTACACCAGTTGGATCCCATGTCAGAGCACATACAAGAATCAACCACTGGCCTTGACCAAGTAGCTCAGTTGGTAGAGCATTGTCCCCATATTGTCTGACCAAGGTTGCAGTTGGAACCCCATCAGGCCATATACAAGGCTCAACCATTTCATATTCATGAATGCATGAATAGGTGAAACAACAAGTTGATGTGTTTCTCTCCCTTTCTCTTTCTAAATCAGTCAAAAAATAAAATTTTAAATAAAAAGGATATTACTCAACATTCTCTAGTTTGATTAAATTAATTTTATATGTGTAACTGATACACTTTTTGTTTAGGTAATCCACAACTATAGTCTGTTAATCAATTATAGTCATTTTCCAATTATGACTAGTTTCCTTTTAGTTAGTAAAAACTTTTAATTTCTAGGCCTGACCTGTGGTGGTGCAGTGGATAAAGCATCGACCTGGAACACTGAGGTCGCCAGTTCAAAACCCTGAGCTTGCCTGGTCAAAGCACATATAGGAGTTGACACTTCCTGCTCCTCCCCCCCCCCCCCTTCTCACCCTCTCTATAAAATGAATAAATAAAAATCTTTAAAAAAAAAAAAGAACTTATAATTTCTAAATCTACCAATAAAACTTTTTTGTTTGTGTATTTCTCTGAAGTGAGAAGCAGGGAGGCAGCAGAGAGACAGACTCCTGCATGTGCCTGACTGGGATCCACCGAGCATGCCTGCCAGGGGGTGGTGATGCTCTGCCCATCTGGGCCGTTGCTCTGTTGCAACCAGAGGCATTCTAGCACCTGAAGTGGAGGCCACGAGTTATCCTCAGCGCCCAGGCCAACTTTGCTCCAATGGAGCCTTGGCTGCAGGAGGGGAAAAGAGAGAAATAGAGAAGAAGGAGAGGGAGAAGGGTGGAGAAGCATATGGGCGCTTCTCCTGTGTGCCCTGGCTGGGAATCGAACCTGGGACTTCCACACCCTGGACCGATGCTCTACTACTGAGCCAACTGGTCAGGGCTGCCAATAAAATTTTTAATGTGAAAAAATATTTTAAAAATTGTACAGCAGTCTTGTCAGGCAAATTGTAGAAAACATAACAGTAAATTAGAACAGTTGATCAAAGTTTCATATATTTCAAGAGTAGTAGAACCAATGAAAATATTGGTTGTACTGCACAAATATATTCATTCTACCTAATTAAAATAGAATAATTCAAATTTACTGTCTCTAGAAACTTGTAAAATGTTAGCCAGTATCACCTCAATAAAATTCTATTTTACAAAATTTACTTTCTTTAAAGTATCATTAGGCCACCAAGAAAATATTTAATAGTTTTTTTTTTTGCTTCAATGTTTTTTGCAAACATTTTGCAAAAAAATGTTTTCAGATACTATTTCTTAAAAAACTAAAGCCAGAAAAAAAGAAAAATGTGGTATATATCCATGTGTAAAAATTGAAGCTAAGTTACAAAATCTAGTACTCATTGTTTAATAAAACTAAGACTAGAAATGTTCCTTTAAGCCTCTATTAACACAAACACAAAATAACTTACATTTACTGGCCAATGCATAGTCATGAAAGTTAAACTAATTTGCATAGGCTCAGTCAACACCTTTTCCTCTATAGGGAAAGTTAAAACTCGCCTTCAGTATCAGAAAGTTGGAGCACATATAAGACTTAAAGGGTCTTTGAATCAAAACACTGGGAGGGCATAAGTCACATACTTCTATATGTACAAGTAATGAAATAAAGGCATACCATGTTTCGCCATATATAAGACACTCCCATTTATAAGACACCTTAATTTTGGGGCCTGAAATTTGAAAAATAAAATGTATTACATAAAGTTTTATTCATCATAAAATTTATACAACTCCTCATCACTGTCAAAACTCCCATCCTGTGTCTGATGATGAATCACTGTCTTCATATATTGTCTCATCCTCAGTTCCATCTATGGCATTTGAAATACCACACTTCTTAAGTGATTTGACAATAATCTCAATCTCGATATTATCCCAGGATCTTTTTACCCAGGTACACACTTCTCCTATAATTTGTTTCTTCATTCTTCCTGCTGGTGTCATATTGTCTCCAGAAGACTTCATCCATTGGTTCCATTCATCTCTCATGGCAGCGTTGAAGGGTTTGTTAATGCTGACTTCAAGTGTTTGGAGCTGGGATGTCAAACCTCCAGCTATGATGGCAAGTTTTGGTTTTTTTGCTCTGCAGCAATCTTCTTTGTATTTTTTTGTTATGTGTGCCTGAATTGATCAAGCACTAATAGGGCGGGTTTGTATAAGAGCCCACCTGGTCTCCTCCAAACTTTCTCAAACCAGATCTTCATTCCATACTGATCCATCCAACCCTTGCCATGAATGTAGACAATCACTCCTTGGGGAATGTCTTCTTTTGGCATTGTTTTATGTTTGAAAATCAGCATAGGAGGCAGCTTGGTTCCAGCACAACAAGCTAGAACAACTGTATAATGGCTCTTTTCATGCCCACTTGTCTTCAGAGTTACAGTTTTTACCCCCTTCTGATCAACAGTTCTGTTACATAGGACATCAAATTGAAGGGGGATTTCGTCCATATTTACAATCTGTCCCAACTCAAACTGATGTGTCTTCCAACATTGAATGACAAAATGATGAAGTTCAAGGACCTTCTGCTCACAGTTTTCAAGCATCATTTGGGCTAGTCCATTCCGTTTCATGAACTTAAGCACCAATTGTGTCCTCCTTTGAAATTAGTAACTTTTTTCATCAGCAATTCTTCTTGCCTCATGCTGAACTATCTGTGGACACAGGAATTCCAACTGCCCTTTGCTCTTCAATCCATATCTTCAATTCCCTCTCTAAATCAGGCCATTTTGCTGACTTGCCTCTCATGGCCTTCTGCTGTGATGTTTTCAGTAGGATTTCTTCTTCTCATAGCCAGTCTCAGATTGATTTCTCAGTTAAAGGAGGACCAAACTTACGTTCAGCAGCACAATTTCCATTCACTTTTGCAAACTTGATCACTTTTAACTTGAATTCAGCACTGTAGGAAAATCTTTTCTGAGCCATTTCTGGGCAGAACGTGGCAAAACTACCGTAATATACCGGTAACAACTGTGAAACTGAGCACAGTGACAACAAGCGCAATAAAAGCAGGAAATGCAAATAAAAAAATTTACAATGAGCGCAAAAGCAAGTGCAAGAAAAGCCAGAAATGCAAGTAAAAAAATCTATAACCAATGTATAAGATGCACCCAGTTTTTAGACCCCAAATATTTCAAAAAGGGGTGCATTTTATACATAGGAAAATATGGTATGTTGGGTAAACAGATGTTTTCTTTAGGTTTGCTAACTTGTATTGGGGCAGTGCCATGGTATGTATTGACTATGGAAGGCTGCTGGTGCTTGTCCTCAGGAGAGCAGTGTGCAAATTGGATAGCCTGCCTGCTTAGGCCAGGCTATTGTTGCTATTGTTTGTTGGAGAAGGGGAAAGCTTGTTTTGCAGAGCAGTGCAGAGAGGGGTGAGGGGTGCTGAGGCTAGTGGGGGCCTGGAGTCCAGGAGAGCCCGGAGTATGAGCTGGAGCTTTGAGGGCCTTGAGTGAGAGGGAAACTGTCTTCCCTGCCTGTTTGTTCGCCCGCCGTTAACGAGACCGGAATGGCCCACCATTTTCTGGCTCCACTGTTCTTTTACTGTCTGTCTGAATCCAATGAGAACCTGCATGGCCACGGTGGCAGCCACTGGCCTTACAGCATACCTCAAAGATATTGTGGGTTTGGTTTCAGACCACCACAATAAAGCGAGTCATGAGTTTTTTGGTTTCCCAGTGCACATAAATAATGTTTACACCAAACTGTAGTCTATTAAATGTGCAATAGCATTATATCTTAGAAAACAATGTACATGCCTTAACTAAAAAATACTTTATTGCTGAAAAATGCTAACCATAATCTAGCTTTCATCAAGTTGAAATCTTTGCTGGTGTAGAGTCTAGTAAAAAAAATCGCAATGATTGCGATGAAAAATAAAGCAAAGTGCAACAGGAGGCTATAACTGTAGTTTGGTGTGTTAAAAGAACTTGCTGCCAGGGGTAAAACCTACCATCAGACTAAAGTCCATAGTTTTTTCAACTAAGTTCACTCCTTCAATTGGTTTTAGGGGAATTAGTTGCATTTCATCCCAGGCTGTGAAGTTTCTGAATTTGTTAGAACCTAATTATGAAAAAAATGGAATTGAACACATTACAGAACAAATTGGTTTTTTATACATACAGACTTCTAAGTTAAAAAGTAATAAATCGAATTCAATTCCAGCTGCAGACAGTTTTTCCAAAGTAAGCTTCCTTATAAGTTATATTAGGTATATATATTTTAATTCTCTAGTTTGATTATTTTTTCCCATGAAATTTCAGTTTGTTTTGCTTCAAGTACAGCACTTAATAAGCTTTTTTTTTCTATTTTGTTGAACTAGAGAGACTACTGGGATTCCATTTTAATTTTATTGATTTTTAGATATAGAGAAAGGGAGGAAGGTGGGGGGAGAAAGAGAGAAGCATTCATTTATTGTTCCACTTACTTATACATTCATTGGTTGATTCTGATATGTGACCTAACCAGGATCAACCAGCAACCTTGGCATACCCAGAGGAATTGCTGAGCAACTGAGCTACCCAGTGGCTCAGTGGATAAAGCATCCACCCAGTGTGCCAGCAGTCCAGGTTTCTACCCCAGGCAGGGCACCTACTTAGAAGCAATCAATGGATGCACAACTAAGTGAAACACTGAGATGATGTTTCTATCTTTCCCAAATCAATGGGAAAAAAATGAAAGAAAAGCAAGATTTAAGGTATTTCCAATGAACACTTTGAAAAATAAGTTTTCTTATTTCGTGGCTTGGGATTCACAGAATTACCAAATGCGTGGCAAAAGGTAGAGCCCTTATGTTAATCACGGAACTCTATGGCTACTGACTTCTATGGCTACAGGAATGCCATGGATCCTCCATTCAGAAATAAGAATCAAGGCGCAACCCCAAGCTACCGGCCAGCACAGGGTGATAGGCAGAGGTCAGCTGAAGTGTCTCCCACTTCTATGCGGCCCAGCTCCAAGAACCTGCAGTCTGTCCGCCCAGTTCAGAGGCCAGGGACCACTTGTCATACAGCAGAGACCCAAGAGAACCCTGCAAATGGCTCCTAAACCAGGACGAGAAGAAGCGTTCTCCCAGGAAAACTGCCCAACTCCCACTTACACCCCTAGGTCACCAATGGTCAGCAAACCCGGGCTCCGGAGCCACATGTGGCTCTTTGGTCCCTTCAGTATGATTCTACACAAAATACCACGTGGGGGCGCGCAAATACCGAGGGTGTCAATAGGCCAGGCGCTGGGCGATTCACGCACAAGTTGAGTGAGCGTGTGGCTCGCCCTCCGCGGTTTGCCGACTACGTCCTACACGACTGGCTCATTGGAACCCGCACACCGGAAACAAACCGAAGAAAGTGCCACGTCGAAGGCGTGGGTTGACGTAAGCGCGACCACGTCAGGTGTCGTTCTTCCGGCGATGGGTGGTTCCCAGATTGAGACAGGAGGAGGAGCGGGGGCGGGGCTTGAGACTGGTTGAGACTTTGGTGGGTAGGTGGGTTCAGACCGAGAGGACTACGGGTCGGCATTGGGCTCAGTGGGCTCGAAACAAAGGACGCTCCCGTAGGGACGCGGCGCGGCGCCTTCGGACGGGTAGGCTAGCGGCCAGAGGCGGCTTCCCCGCCACCCAGTGCCCTCTCCGTGCGGGCTTAGTCGGCTACTCCTTGGTACTCCACAGCCCGCGCCGCGGTCGGGGCCCCGGCGCAGCGGCACCTGCTGCTCAGGGACCCCGCGGCCGGCTCAGCTGCTCATGATGGGGCTGATCTTCGCTAAACTGTGGAGCCTCTTCTGTAACCAAGGTGAGGAGGATGGAGCTGCGCAACGGCTTGGATCCGCGGAACAGGCTCTGGGCGCCGAAGGGAACAGCAAGAGGCTGGGCTCTTGGTGGACACAGATGTTCTGAGACGTAGAGAAGTGACTTAGTCAAGGGAGCGAGTAGAAATTCAGTACTTTAGGCTGGGAGAAGGTGCAAGAGAAACCTAATGTGTCGGAGAAATGGGGATTCAGAGGGGAGGCGTTTCGGTGTCCCAGAATCCAAACTAAAAATTTCTGGATTTCAGTAGCTAAGCGGAAAGCACCTATTGGTACCTGGAGGCATCTGGGGTGCCTTTTACGTTTCAAATTAAACATCCTAAGTCTTGCCCTAGGATAAGTGTCCGCGCTGAAACTTGCCAACTTTTTTTTTTTTTAAACCAGTGCTGCTTTGTTTTCCGACCTGCTCTTTAAGCCAGTGTGCCTTCACGTTCACGTTCTCCCTTATTTCGTCGGCTTTCAGGACTCCGGACTAGTTGCCCTTTTGAAATACATGGCTTTTTGGAAATCATCCTTAATTCTTTAATCCTTTCCTAGATGTTAGAAAACGAAAGGCTTTGGGTTTGGGGTAGGATCTTGAATGTCCGTAATTAGTCTAGAACTGGTTATGAGACATCTGGAAGTTGCAAGTCCAAAGGGCCAAGAAATTGTAAAACTTGTTTTGAGTAAGAACGAAATGTGATGTCTTCTGAAGAAGGAATACCCAGACAAAAAAGAAGCGACTATAGGTCAAGTTTTAGGTATTCATTTAATATTTTCTTAGTAATTGAAATCAGTTTTATGATGATACCAATTTGTTACTGCTAATGTGATATATTTATTTCTGGATTTAAGAAATGAAGACTAGGAGATGGTTTTAGTTCACTTGTTCCATTGGTTGTTAGGGACACTAAAATAATCTTTCTCAAAGTTATACACACACGTAAATATTTAACACAGAAACCACTTTTTTGTGTGTGTGGCGGTGACAGAGTGAGTCACAGATAGGGACAGACAGGAAGGGAGAGAGATGAGAAACATCAATTCTTCGTTGAGGTTCCTTAGTTGTCCATTGATGGATTTCTCATATATGCCTTCACGGGAGGGAGGGGGCTACAGCAGACGGAGTGACCCCTTGCTCGAGCCAGCAACCTTGGGCTCAAGCCGGTGAACCCCCGCTCAGGCTGGCGACCTTAGGGTCTCGAATTTGGGTCCTCCGCATCCCAGTTTCACGCTCTATCCACTGCTCTACCGCTCCACCGCCTGGTCAGGCCAGAAACCACTTTTCAAGTGAATTTCATAGTGGCCAAAATTTATCTCCTTAGGAATATTAATCATAAATGTAATGCATTTTTTTTTCAGCAGTTTATATTTTCTAACCCTTGTTATATAAATTCACTATTTAAAGCAGCATTTTAAGACATGCTAAAAAGTATATTCTTACAATAATCACCTACCTACCTTTTCCTGTAGTTTAAGAAATAAAACATTACTATTCATTGGTTCTCTCTGGTAACCTGTCCCATTCCTCTTTCTCCCTCTGTTTTATTACTGCTCTCTATAGGGCTTTTTGAGTTTTCCTTAATCAGTAAAAGGGACGAGGATATAAAGGGAAAATTCAGGAGATAACGAAAGGCATTCGTGGACTGCTTTTATAGTCTAATAACTGTTCTGGTCTCCTAAATTCTCACTACTATTTAGATGTTTCCTTTAACTTTCCTGTTGTCTATTTTTGTTTTTTTTTTCCTGTTGTATATTTAGTACTAGTGCTTTTTCTGTCTTTTTATTCTCATTGATTCATGCCACTAACATTTAGTCATAGGGCATAAACCAGGCTTTAGACGGAGGCATAGGAGATTCAAAGATTTTGAAAACAAAATAGAAAAGATACAAAGTTACTTGCTCTCATAGTGCTCAAAGATCAGTACTTGACCAAAGTAGAAAAAATGCAGTGAGGTGTAGGATTTAACTGGTAAGTATGGAAGTGTGATGGATGATGGCACCGAAAGGAAATGATTAATTTTTCTCTCGTGGTTCCTGGAAGACTACAGAGAAAGGTATAAGTGTGTCGAAGTAATCAGTCCTGATTACTTAATATAATGATACCTGGACTTTAATGATAAGTAGTTTACAAAGCATGCTAGCACATAGTTTAATATGGTTGTATTTTAGTTTGCCTGTGGGGGAGTTAAGAGGAGATGATATTGGAAAGGTAACCAGGGGAACCACATCCCATATATAGGGCCTTGCTTGTTGACTGAGAATTGAAACTGTACAGAGGAAGCCATGGAATAGTTGAACAGTTTGGTCATGGTATGTTATTTTGAAGCCAAGGGTTGATACTTTAGTCCTGTATTTTTACCTTCTATATGGACAAAGTAACTGATAATCTGAACATTAATTTTAAGGTATAAGACTGATTACTTCCACACACTTATCAATGAAGGAAATAATTTCAAAATCTTGATTATAAAGATTTTTTTGTAGATCTCTATTATTGTGTGTGTTTGTATAAAATAAATACACGTGTCTATATCTTTAAATTCACCTCAAAAGTTTAACATTTCTTTCCTTTCATAGTCTTTCCCTCTCTCTTGTTACTGTACAACTGGTAATCAGTTATATTTTGTATTACCCAGATTTAAGGATGATGTAATTTGGGTTTAATGGTAGCTAGTTAATTTTCAGAACCAAATAATGACATTTTAATTTTATTATCTAAATAATCATTATCAGTGAATTTCATGTCATCTTGAGCACTAAGAGCCAACTTTTTATGGTATTGTTATTCTGACTGCTCAGATGTAGTGTCTTTCATTTTCCTCTTTAGCTTATTCTGCTCTTAATTTGGACTGTTTTTCTGGTTTCAAACATGAAATGTAAACTTGCCATCTGTCTGCTCCTTGTTTTCTGGAATATTCCTTATCCCTTCAAATGGTTCAGATTTCCGATCAAATGTCACTTCTCAGAGAGGCCATCCCTGACCACTCTTCCCTCCCCAATACTCATTCTCTATTTTTTGGAATAACATTTTTCTCTATGTGTAATCATACATTTATTTGTTTACTTGTCTATTTTAAAAGAAATAACTTCTAAGGCATGAACTTTGTCTAATTCACTGCTGTATCTCCAATCTAAACAGTGTTTGTTGAATATTTTGGTGTTTTTAAACATAGAATTATATATCAAAGTGACATGTATACATTTTTTAAAGTTAAACAGGGCTAGTGTCTTAGTGCTATTTATGATAAATATATTAGTCCAATCTCTTTAATGTCTTGACTCTTTTACAGTATATACTTCCATAATTTTGAATAATTTGCATGTATGGAAATTTTAAACATCATTTGTGTTTTATTTTGTTTTTGTTCTTTGTCAAGTGACAGGAGGGGAGATAGAGAGACAGACTGCTTGTTGCATGTGCCCCAACTCGGGTCTATACCAGGAACCCCTATCTGGGGCCATGCTCTCAACCAAGGTATTTTTACCGCCTGAGGCTGAGGCTCTAGGAGCCATCCTCAGCACTCCGAGGGATGTGCTTGAACCAGTCAAATCATGGCTGCGGAAGAGGAAGAAAGAGAGAAAGAGAAGTGGGGGAGGGGGGAGAGAAGCAGATGGTCCCTTCTCCTGTGTGCCCAGACAGGTAATCAGACCTGGGATAGCCACATGCCAGGCCAAAGCTCTACCAGTGAGCCAACTGTCCAGGGCCCATTTGTGTTTTTTAATTGAGATATAATTAACATATTATATTTTAAAGGTGCAAATCATTTGTCCTATGGTATAAAAGAAATTAGTACCTTTATGACCTTTTTCCTTCATCATTCCAACATAGTTTTTAAATTTAATCTGCACTTTCACTGTTGTAAATACACAGTTTTGTTACTGCAGAGCCACAGTGTGTTATAAATTGTTTCCCTTTCTCTACAACTTTTTCCCCCTAAAGTAAATAATTGCAACTTCTCATTGTTTTAGTTTCTTTGTACATTTGACTAAGTCATTTGGTGTTACTCAAAAATTCTCTGTACAAGTTTTCCTATGTTGCACTAATATGATAATGTATCCTTCTTCCCCAAGCCCTCAGTATTTCTTCCTGCTCCAAACTGGATTTGTTTTCCTCTGTGCCTGGTACACACTTGTTCTGGACTTGTCTTTGCTATCATTCTAGGAATTTAGTTTTTATTAGAAATCATGTCCTTCCTTCTTTGCCCTTATTTTAATGAAGCACATCCTTCAGAAATTTCTTGCTAGGTTGTCCAAAGTGATAACATTTTTTTGCAATTCCAGATGCCTGAAAATGTGTTGTCTCTCCTCACTTTTGATTTGTAATTGGGCTGGGTATAGAATTTTTAGTTATAAGACATTTCTTTCAGAATTTTGAAGGTATAGATTATCGTTCTCCAGCTTCCAGTGTTGTTATGAAGACCAGTATTATTCTTATGAGTATTTTCTATCCAGTAGACTAGAATTGTCTATCTCTGGCATTTTGTAAATGTGAAAGAGTTGTACCTTGATTTATTTGTTTGTTTATTGTGGTAGGCAATCTGGACCTTTTCTATGTAAAGCTGTACTTTTTTTGGTTCTAGGAAAATTTAAAAAAAATTTTTTTAGATTTATCATATGGTATTAAATTGATTATCAAGTATTTTCTGTGTTACTGGGTTTTCGTTTGTTTTTTGAATTCTGTTTTCTGGGATATTTTCTTTGTCTTATCGTTCTCCTGTTTAACATTTTCATTCAGTTATATTTTTAATGTATAAAAACAATTTTCTTGTTTGCTTAATTTTACTTTTTTAATTCTTGTGGCATTGTTTCACAATGCTATGTCATTGTTTCTTTCAATCTTTCTTCTTTTCTCAATTTTCTGTTTCTATTTATTTTTATATGATCCTTTTACATTGCAAGCTTTCCCAATCTTTAAGTAATTCCATTGCATGAATATAGCACGTTTTGTTTATTTGCAGCGTGTTGAGTTGTAATACTATAAATACCCTTAAGACTTCTGTAGACATGTTTTCATTTCTCTTAGGTGAATAGCTAGGAATATAATTTTTAGGTCATAAAGTCAATATATGATTAGTTTTACAAGAAACTGTTAGATTGTTTTCCAAAGTAATTATAATATTTTTATACTCTAACCAGCAATATTTGACACTTCTACCTGTTCCACATCCCTAACAACATGTGTTTTTAACTTTAGCCATTCTGTTAGATTTGTAGTGCCATCTCATTTTGCTTTTAACATGCAGTTCTCTGTTGACTATTGGTGTTAAGCACTTTTTAGCTGCTTATTGCCCATTTATATATCTTTCTTTGCAGAATGGTCAAGGATTTTGTCCATTTAAAAAAATGTTCTTATCTAAAATACTATATATAATTACTTATGTATTCTGGATTTTTTTTTTTTTTTTTTTTTACGGAGCGAGTCAGAGAGAGGGACAGACAGACAGGAAGGGAGAGAGATAAGAAGCATCAATTCTTCATTGCGGCACCTTAGTTGCTCAATGATTACTTTTTCCATCTAGTCAGGCTGTATTCTGGAATTGAGTCCTTTGTCAGATTTATGTTTTATGAATATTTTACCCAGTTTGTGGATTCCCTATTCATTTTCTAATGGGGATTTTTCCTCAGTGGAAATTTTTAATTTGGTATAGTCTAATTTCTCAATTTTTTCTAGTAGCTGTTCCTTTCTGTGTTCTGTTCCTTTCATCTAGAAGCTTTGACTGTTATATGTTACACCTATAAGCTGTCTCAAATTATTTTGGGTCTATGATATGAGAGGGGTTGGAATTCATTTTTGTTTATATGGATAGCTGCTTGTTCTAGTGTAATTTACTGAAGACTTGCTTTGGAGCCTTTGTTGAAATGGAAATGATAGATTTCTTATCTCTGGACTTTCCTTTTGCGTTGATCTGTATGTCTTTCCCTGTGCCATACTATATTACACCATGGTTACTGTACTATTTCATAGTAAATTTTGAAATCCAGTAGTATCAGTACTCTTTGTTTTAATTTTTTTAAAGAAAAGATTTTATTTAAAATTTTTAATGTTTTTATTGATTTTTTTAGAGATAGGCAGAGAAAGGGGCGGGGGAGGAGTGGGAAGCATCGCCTCCTAGTGGTTGCTTCTCCTATGTGTCTTTTTTTTTTTTTAAGATTTATTCATTTTAGAGAGGAGAGAGAAAAGAGGGGAGAAGCAGAAAGCATCAACTCCCATATGTGCCTTGACCAGGAAAGCTCAGGGTTTCGAACTGGCGACCTCAGAGTTCCAGGTTGACACTTTATCCACAGTGCCACCACAGTTGAGGCTAAAGAAAAGATTTTCATTTTCTCTGTTTTCTATTTTACTAATTTCTTATATTTATTTGCTTCCATCTACTTACTTTGAATATGTTTTTTCTCTTTTTCCTTTCATATATAAACATTTTAAATTTATAAGTGTCTCTTAAATACTGCTTTAGCTTTGTTTTACAAACTTTAATATATTTCATCATTCAGGTTGAAATAGTTTTTAAAATTTTTGTTTGATTTCTTTGAACTATGGATTACTTACGTGTTGTTTAGTTTTCAAATATTTATTGTTCTAGTTAGCTTATTATTGATTCCTAATTTCGCTGTGGTCAGAAATAAGACTTTTATAGTCCATTTATGTGGTCTGTTTACATAAATGTACTATTTGTTCTTGAAGAGAATGTATATTTTGCAATGTTCTTTAAATGTTTATTAACAGAAGGTGATTGATTGTTGGACTGGTTCAGATATTATGTATCTTAATGTGTATCTCAGAAAGTGGGATCTTGTTTTTGTGTATTCTTTTTAAGCTGGTGTGAAATTCTCTCTTTTTTTTTTTTTACAGGGACAGAATGAGAGTCAGAGAGAGGGATAGACAAGGACAGACAGACAGGAACGGAGAGAAATTAGAAGCATCAATCATTAGTTTTTCGTTGCGACACCTTTAGCTGTTCATTGATTGCTTTCTCATATGTGCCTTGATCATGGGACTACAGCAGACCGAGTAACCCCTTGCTCAAACCAGCAACCTTGGGTCCAAGCTGGTGAGCTTTGCTCAAACCAGATGAACCTGCGCTCAAGCTGGCGACCTCAGGGTCTCGAATCTGGGTCCTCCGCATCCCAGTCCAATGCTCTATCCACTGCGCCACCGCCTGGTCAGGCAAATTCTCTCCCTTTTAATTGGAATGTTCAGTCCAATTTTACTGATGTAGTTTGAATTATGATATGGCTAGATGTTAAAATATGCAATTTTATTATTTATTTCCTGTTTAATTTCTGCTTTTTGTTGTTACTCTATTCTCCTTTTTCTTCTTTCATGGGTTAACTTTTAATTTTTAGGATTCCATTTTTATTTATTTTGTGACAGAGTCAGAGAGAGGGACAGATACAGACAGACAAGAAGGGAGAGAAATGAGAAGCATCAATTTTTCATTGGGGCTCCTTACTTGTTCATTGTTGCTTTCTCATATGACTTGACCAGGGCACTACAGCAGAGATAGTGGCAGAGCTGGCTCAAGCCAGTGATCATGGGGGTCATGTCTGTGATCCTACGCTCAAGCTGGTGAGCCTGTGCTCAAGCCTGTGACCTTGGGGTTTTGAACCTGAGTCCTCTGTGTCCCAGTCCAACTCTATCCATTGCTCCACCGCCTGGTCAGGCCCATTTTAATTTTTTTATTGACTATTTTTACAGTGTCCTTTTGCATTATTTCCATGGTCCTTCAAGAGATTGCATCACACATTCTTACCTTTTTTTTTTTTGCAATCTACTTAAAGTTAGTAATGTAACAACTTTGAAACTATACAGTTACACTCCCCCCTTTCCTTGTCCTTTATTTATAACCACACAAGTTATATATCATATGTATTGTACCTAAATGTTATAAACTTCACAGTGGTATCATTTTTGCTGTAAACAGTCTCATGTTCTTTAAAGTTTTAAGAGGATAAAATTTTATATTTACTCATTTTACTATTTTTGATGTTTTAAATTTCCATATAGCATAATTTTCCTTCAAGCTAAAGAACACGTTTTTATAATGTGGTGGTGATGATGATGCGTTCTTTCAGTTTTTGTGGTTGTTGTTGTTGTTGTTGTTGTTGTAAAGTAAAGTACTTAAATCCGTTGGTTACGTAGAGATACCAAGTCCAAATGAATTTTTGAGGAGTTTATTAATTAGCTGGCTAGCTACATGGGGCACAATCCCAAATCATGTAGAAAGTCCCTACGATTCTGTGGCTGATTTTATAGACCAAATCACATACTGGTTGGAGTGGGTAAGGAGGGGCTTGTGATCCCTATGTCTAGACCAGTGGTCAGCAAACGCATTAGTCAACAGAGCCAAGTATAAACAGTACAACAATTGAAATTTCTTTTAAGGGCCAGATTTTTTAAACTTCAACTATGTAGGTAGGTACATTGTTATTAACTTAATTAGGGTACTCCTAAGCTAGCCTTTGCTAAAAACGTCCTCAATCTGATTGAGGTACGTTCGCTGAGGTCGACCCCTTCCAACTCTCCCACCCACACTCGTCTTGTATACTTGTTTCATCTACCTCCTTTCGTTCATCCTCTCTATACGTCCAAACCATCTCAACATACCTTTCTCACTCCTCGACACTACATCTTCTTTTATTCCAAAACATTCCCTAAAATTAACTTAATAAACTTTACTTAAAGTTTTAAGTCTTAGTTAAACTATGGGTACACTGACTAAAACTTGATATTGTACTTAATAGCGATATTATTTATTGATAAAATTAAATTGTAAGGTATCCATAAAATTAAATCATGACAATGACTGACAAACACTAATGTGAACAATGGCCTTGCAACTCCCTGGAAAGTTTGGGTAAGTCAGGTTTGTATGTTGTTGTTTTTAATTTTAGGCACGATTCCAGGTTCTCATCAATAAGACGACTTCTCAATTTACTCTTGATAAGGTTTGTGCCTGAAAATGATTGTTCACATGAATATGTAGACCCGAATAAGGAAAGAAGAGCAAACGCTAGTTTTTTCAGCTGATTATTATTATTAGCATTTTTAGTCTGTTCACATAGTTTTGTTTTCTCATGGCTGAGAACTTACATATTTTAGTAATTCAGTTTATTATCAAATGTTAATTCATGTATCTACATGATAGATTACAATAAGGTTCTAATATTCTTGTATCATCATTTATAGACCTTTATTTTATTAATAGTATCACTTGGTATTACACAGTATCTTAGTCCATTTTAGGACATAAATTGAACACATATAAAGGTCAAATTACAAAAATATTAATTTCTTAGAGTGGAAACAGGATTTAGGAACAGAAGTCTAGTCCTTTGTGAATATTTCAGACAGTCATAATTTAAGGGATTCCTTTATAATTTAAAATTTCTTAAAAATTTAGAATTCTTTATCCTTTTCTGAGATGGCTTCTAATCAGCCATATTCTTTTTCGTGTTCAATTATATATAACCTGTGAAAGCAGTGAGATTTTCCTATTTTCTCTTTGAAATTATTTGGTCTACTAATTTTGGACAATGTGAAATACCCTAATGGGGCTAGGAGATGGCTTTGCTGGAGGCCTGTAAAGCCAGTAGTTGAGGTCAGGATCACTGCCGCCTGGCCCATGCAGGTTTGCATTTGATTCGAACAGTCGGTAATGAAACAACGGAGCCAAGAACTGGTGAGCCATCAGCTTTAATTCTAGCTTGCACCCGGCGGGCAAGCAAAAACACACACTGGGCTCCAAAACCCACACATTCAGTGCTCACAAAGCTACTGACTTATCCGAGTTTCCTAGAATCAAAGGTTTCTAGCTCACCAGACTTATTCACCTCTATTCCCCATCTCCTCCTGCACAAATTCTGCTCATATATATATATGTTTACTCGCTTATAGTTTGTATTGGGTGTGGGGGACAGGCTATAAGCAGGCCAGGTCGTTATAGCCTAAGGCTTAGTTTTCAGAGAGTTTTTCCCCACACCCTTGACTGATTGCATGATGTGGGGAGGTGCAATCCCCTGAGGAATCCCATTATGCCTCAGATAAGTGACTTTGTATCAGAGACTTTCTTGTTTGTAGATTGGATTAAAGGTTTTGATTTCTACACTATAAAATGGAGTAGACCGGGAACTTGCTTGCTCTCGGTTCCTGAGGTTAGCATTAGAGAGGAGAGAAGAGAAAGGCCACATGGAGGAGGCCAGGAGAAGCAGCCAAGATGGCGGAGTGCTGAAAGAGAAGCCAGTTTGTGCAGAGTTTGTGTAAAGAGGAGGAGATGGAAAACAGAGGTGAATAAGGCTGGTGAAGTAGAAACTTTGATTCTAGGAAACTCGGATAAGTCAGGGAGCCCTGAATGGAAAGGGAAGTGTTTTCCCACTGTGTGTATTTCTTGCCCACTGGGTGCAAGCTAGAATTAAAGCTGATGGCTCACCAGTTCTTGGCTTCGTTTTTTCATTACCGTCTGTCCGAATCTGATGCAAACCTGCACGGGCCAGGCGGCTGTGATGGTGACTGCAGCTACTGGCTTTACAGTGGTATTTTGTGGAAGAGCCACACTCAAGGGTCCAAAGAGCCCCATGAGTCTCGCGAGCCGTGGTTTGCCGATGGCTGGTCTAAAAGTATTTGTTTTTCTCAAGACTTTAGGATAGGAGGGTGAGTCAGAGTGTAGGAATTCTTAATTAAGGTACATAAACATTCTTTTCTAAAGGCTTTTTTTTAGAGAGAGAGAGAGGGATAGGGACAGACAGACTGAAACAGAGAGAGATGAGAAGCATCAATCATCAGTTTTTTGTTGTGACACCTTAGTTGTTCATTGATTGCTTTCTCATATGTGCCTTGACTGCGGGTCTTCAGCAGACCAAGCAGCCCCTTACTCGAGCCAGCGACCTTGGGTCCAAGCTAGTGAGCTTTTGCTCAAGCCAGATGGGCCCGCACTCAAGCTAGTGACCTCAGGGTCTCGAACCTGGGTCCTTAGCGTCCCAGTCGATGCTCTATCCATTGCACCATCACCTGGTCAGGCCTAAAGGCTTTTAAAAAGAGAGAAGTGAAGGGATTCTCAGATAAGTTCCATCTTCCTTGCTCTGTAGTTAATTATGACTTATCTGACCCATTTGCCCTTGTAAGCCAGGAAGCTCCTGCATTCTTCTCTTTCCTTTCTCCACAGAAAGGAGGGGGTAAGAGGCCTGACTTTTCCTCTTTAAAAAGACATTGCCAATACTAAGATTTACAGTTCTTTGGCACCTTATCACATTTTTATCTGAAATGCCTTTATTCTCAAAGTATATTTTTTCTGAATATAGCATCTTAGGTTGGTGGTGTTTTCTTTTCTTGAGGGCAGTAAAGTCATTCCACTGTCTTCTGACCTCTATTTTTTTTTCCACCCTGGTTAAAAACCAGCCTATATTTATATCTTTACTTTCCTTTGTTCTTATTTATTTATTTTTCTTCCTTTGAGGGTTTTCTTTATCTTTAATTTTCAGCAGATGAACTATGAACTACCCAGTTTTTCTTTTCTTTGTATTTATCTTATTTGGAGTTAGCAGAGCGTTTTTAATTTGTAATTTTTTAATATTTTTTCATTCACCCAGTTCACCTGTATTTCTCAAATAGGTCCCTGTTGGTCTAATAATTTTGTAAATTGATATATATGTTTGCTTGCTTATAGTTTATATTGGGTGTGGGGGACTGGTTGTAAGCAGGCCGGGTCATTATAGCTTAAGGCTTAGTTTTAAAACTAAGCTTTCCCCACATCCTTGACTGATTGCATGATGTGGGGTGGTGCACTCTCATGAGGAATCCCATTATGCCTCAGATAAGTGACTTTGTGTCAGAGACTTCCTTGTTTGTAGATTGGATTAAAGGTTTTGATTTCTACACTATAAAATGGGGCAGACCAGGAGCTTACTCACTCTCGGTTCCTGCTATCACCATTGCAGGGGCCTCCCTGATCTCTTACCCTTTTCTGCTTTTCTCTTGTCTTCTTGTAAAGCCAGTAGCCGCGGCTACCATCACAGCGGCCTGGCCAGTGCAGGTTCGCATTGGATTTGAACAGGCAGTAATGAAAAGACGGAGCAAGAACGTGTGGGCCATTAGCTTTAATCCTAGCTTGCACCCAACGGGCAAGTAAAAACACACATTGGGCTCCAAAACCCACTCATTCAGTGCTCACAAAGCTACTGACTTATCCGAGTTTCCTAGAATCAAAGGTTTCTAGCTCACCAGACTTAATTCACCTCTGTTCCCCATCTCCTTGTCTCTACTCTAAATCTGCACAAACTGACCTCTCCTTTAGTATTCCGCCATGTTGGCTGCTTCTCCTGGTCTCCTCCATGTGGCCTTTCTCTGCTCTCCTCCCTAATGCTAATCTCAGGAACCAAGAGCAAGCTTGCTCCTGATCTGCCCCATTTTATAGTGTAGAAATCAAAACCTTTAATCCAATCTACAAACAAGGAAGTCTCTGATACAAAGTCACTTATCTGAGGCATAATGGGATTCCTCATGAGAGTGCACCACCCTACATCAAAAAAGGGTGGGAAAGGCTTAGTCTTAAAACTAAGCCTTGGGCTATAACAACTCTGCCTGCTTACAGCCTGTCCTCACACACACATTAATATAATCACGCCCATCTCAGGCAAGAAGGGCAACTAATATCATCACCGGGGAGACGGGCTTCCACGTGGGGAGCACCATCTTTTTTTTTTTTTTAATGTTTTGTCCACATCCATGTTTCTCATAAATCTTTTTCCTAATGTTTATTTATTTATTTATTTTTACAGGGACAGAGAGAGGGATAGACAGGGACAGACAGACAGGAACAGAGAGAGGTGAGAAGCATCAATCATTAGTTTTTCGTTGCCGTTGCAACACCTTTGTTGTTCATTGATTGCTTTCTCACATGTGCCTTGACCACGGGCCTTCAGCAGACTGAGCCACCCCTTGCTGGGGCCAGCGACCTTGGGTCCAAGCTGGCGAGCTCAGGGTCTCAAACCTGGGTCTTCCGAATACCAGTCTGACGCTCTATCCACTGCGCCACTGCCTGGTCAGGCAGGGAGCGCCATCTTTAAGAAAGTGAGCATAATATATTTTATCTGCCCAACATTTCTCTTGTGTTTTGCCTGTCTTGGTTGGGCAGATAAAATATATTATGCTCACTTTCTTAAAGATGGCGCTGCCCACATGAAAGTTCGTTGATATTAATGTGTGTTCTGGAACAGGCTGTGGGCAGGCTGGGTCGTTGTAGCCTAAGGCTTAGTTTTAAGAGTAAGCTCTTCTCCACACCCTTGACTGATTGGATGATGTAGGGTGGTGTACTCTCCTGAGGAATCCCATTATACAGAGACTTCCTTGTTTGTATAATTGGATTAAAGGTTTTGATTCTACGATATAAAGTGGGAGAGACCAGTAGCTTGATCTCTCTCTTGGTTCCGGAGGTTAGTATGAGAAAGGAGAGCAGATTAAGGCCACATGGAGGAGAGGAAGCAGCCAAGATGGCAGAGTGCTGAGGAAGAGTTTGTGCAGGAGGAGATAGGAAACAGAGGTGAATAAGTCTGGTGAGCTAGAAGCCTTTGCTTCTAGGAAACTCGGATAAGTCAGTAGCTTTGTGAGCACTGAATGAGTGGGTTTTGGAGCCCAGTGTGTGTTTTTGCTTGCCTGCCAGGTGCAAGCTAGAATTAAAGTTGATGGCTCACCAGCTCTTGGCTCTGGTGTTTCATTACCGACTGTTCGAATCTAATGTGAACCTGCACGGGTCAGGCGGCTCTTATGGCGGCCTCGACTACTGGCTTTACAGACACCAATAAACAGAATGGCCCACCATTCTCTGACTTCGCCATTTCTTTATCTTCTGCCCAAATCCAATGGGAATCTGCATGTGAATGGCCACGGTGGTGGCTTCTGGCCATACAGTCCTCCCCCCAAAATTACCCAACATAACCTATTAGTAAATTTACATAGTCAATTTAGTGAGGATCAGCATTTTAAAAAGGAATTAATATTTTAAAGTAGAAACAAAAGTAAAAGTACTGTGTTGTGAAACTTTTGTTCAAATTAGTGTGTCTTAAGTCATTTTTTTTTTTGACAGAGACAGAGAGAAAGTCAGAGAAAGGGATAGATAGGACAGCCAAACGGGAATGAAGAGAGATGAGAAGCATCAGTCATCAGTTTTTTGTTGTGACACCTTAGTTGTTCATTGATTGCTTCCTCATATGTGCCTTGACCCCGGGCCTTCAGCTGACCGAGTAACCCCTTGCTCCAGCCAGCAAACTTGGGTTCAAGCTGGGAGCTTTTGCTTAAACCAGATAAGCTTGCGCTCAAGCTGGCGACCTCAGGGTCTCAAACCTGGGTCCTCTGCATCCCGGTCTGATGCTCTATCCACTGCGCCACCACCTGGTCAGGCTCCTAAGTCATATTATAAAATTGCTTATTTTCAGTGAGTTGAGGAAAGGGTAGGATCTTTGCTTATTTTCCTTAGGTTCTTCAACCTGGCCTTTGACCTTGGAGTATTCTTTATCTGTATTTAATCTCATTGTTTACCTGAGGGTTGTCTATCCAGTAAACTATTTTGTTATTGTAAGACTGTAAGACTTGATTTGTTTCCGGAGATGGAAGGCATCAAGTTGGTAGACTATTAGCCAAACTTCCCAACAATATAACCTTAAGCAAGTTATTTAAACTAAGACTCAGTTTTCTTATCTGGGAAATGAGGCATGGTATCACGATCTCATAGAATGATTGTGGGGATTAACTCCCATAATACCTGTAAAACAAACTGACAATCTATAATATTTCTTTTTTATTATTGATATTTTATTTCCTTAGCTGAAGAGTTGGAATCTATATCTCACTTATCCTGAAGAATATTACTTTATGACACTTCTATCTGTTGTTTTGTACTAATGATCCTGTATTGTAAGTGCTTGTTTATATCCCCAGCTTTTAAGCTTTTTGAGAGTAGAGATCTTGCCTTATTTCTCTTAGTCACAAATAATTACGGTCATATATATAATGAACTCAATAGATGTTGAATTGTTGAGTCATCAGATTTATACAGTTGCTCTTAACAAAATTTTGGCATCCTTGGAATATGGGTACAGAGGTGGGAATGGAAAGCAGCCTGGGGAATTGGGGAGGGGAGTTAATATTTTATAGTAGAAAAAACTGGGAGACAAATGCTAGCTTTTACCCATGTTTACCAAAACACATTACTTGAGTTCATAATAGGACCTTCATTTCCTTTTCTATAAAATAAGCAAGGTGGCCCAGTTTGGTAGTTTTTTATGTTTTTGGAGAATGAGATTCCTTAGAGATGCCTTATAAATAAGTAGCACATTTGTTGCTGAATAGGGAGAGAAGGTATAGATCTCAAGTTTTACAGTCTGTTCCAAGCTACAATGTTTTATAATTATATAATCAGTACAATATAGAACTAGATTCCTTGGGTTCAGGCTTCAGGTCTCAGATTGTGATATCACATCCTCTGAAAATTTTACTACCTCCTCCTTGTAATAATTCAGGCTTACTTTCATTGTATGAGATATACCAAACTTCCTAAGCCACTAAATTGGGTGACTTAGACCACTTTTTATTATTTGTTTAGTTATATAGTTGTTTACATACTCTATTTGCTTTTGTTATGTAACAGTGTTAATGCAGATATTGTATATTTAGAAAGTCGCAGTTCCTATTTCACGATATCTTTTGGACTACCATATATTTCAAAATTGAAACTTCATAATTTTATCACACTTTAACAATGTAAAATAAATGTTAATACAGTATTTCACAATTTATTAACACTGCTCATATTTATTGCTTTTCTAAACATTTTTTCTCCTGTGTTAGTCTACAAAATGTTTTGTTCTTATATCTCTACTAAAACTACAAATTGAGTTTAGTAAAAAAATTTGTTTTAATTGGGTTTAGGGATAAACTCTTCAAACACTTTTATTGTTAGCCATATTTTACCTGTACAGGAGCTCCTTGGATTATGACATAGTTTCGTTCCTGCGACAGTGACACAACCCGAATTTTGGTATAAGTCAAAACACACCTTAGCCTAACACAAACGAAACACTTGTGTTTGTAACAGTCCAGAATGGCATAGGTAAGCATACCGGGAAACACCAACACCCTCACTCATATGTCATGCTACTGTGTATTCTTTCACCACGCAACCAAACTAGTTCTCCCACGTAGTCCATAAGTACAGTGCTATTGGCATAAGACAAAGCACTCATATCTCAGTTTCTTTAAGTTTTTCTGGGAATGAGTGTCATAAACTCAAAACGTAGTATGTTGATACTATCAAACCCTCAGGACCTCCTGTATTTGTCCACAAGCAAATGCTGTTGCTAATTTTCTTTTGCGCCTCATCCTATATAATCTTTATGTCTTTATGCCCTTCTTACAAAAAACTATGAGCCAACTTTTTAGCAGATCCAAAGGAACAAACACTGTTGGCAGGACTGCAGAGAAACTTCTGTGCAAACACTTGATCACAATTAAACAAAAGCTCTGAGATTGGGCCTTTTACTTCATTTGATGTAAATAAACGTACTTTCTGTCAGGCTCTGGGGACGCATAAATCTGTAACATTGGGAGTCCTCTTCTCTTAAGACTATTGTTGCAGGGAGTGGTGTGTGCAAACATCTTTTTAAAACATTTTGATTCATCAAAATTTTGATAGTTTTGGTAGTGTCTTAACCTAAATTATTTGGCTATCCACAAAGGCTTTTAAATTGTACACTCCCCAGTCGCAACATGCGCATTCCTCTCCCTAAGTGTGGGTAGCTTATACTCTGTAACAACATACTGAATTTAGTATTGTTTATGTTATAGTTTGCCCTACTTAAAGTTAACTGTGTCAGTTTACCAACTAAATAATTTCATTTTCTTGGAGACTAGTTTGAGAGTTAGAAGTTAACATATGGTTTATATATAAATGTTGAGAGTCAGCTGAAGTTGTAAAAGTATACAGTTGTATAATTCTCTTGTAACTTAAGGAATTTCAATTCTAGTGAACTGGAAATGTCTACTACCTGCTCTGTAAGTAAAAATGATGTTAGCCTGACCAGGCGGTAGAGCAGTGGATCAGGTGTTGGCCTACGATGCTGAGGACCCAGGTTTGAAGCCCTGAGGTCACTGGCTTGAGAGTGAGTTCACCAGCTTAAGGATGGATTCATCAGCTTGAACATCGAATCATAGACACGACCCCATGGTTACTGGCTTGAGCAAGAGGTCACTGGTTCAGCTGGAGCCCTCTGGTCAAAACAAATATGAGAACAATTAATGAACAACTAAGGTGCTGCAATGAAGAACTGATGCTTCTCATCTCTCTCCCTTCTGTCTGTCTGTCTGTCCGTGTGTGTGTGTGTGTGTGTGTGTGTCTCGCTTAAAAATAAATTAAACGTATGATGTTTATCTGATTGGCAGCTGATTTTGAAATTTGACCTTTGAGATAGATTCCTTTTTACCTTAATTGTGACTGACTTCTGCCATGACTGATAGATTTTGAGAATTTTTTTTTTACACTTAGTAGGTAAACAAGTAAAAATTGTTAGGTAATACAAACAGTACAAATTTATAAGCATCTTTCTATATCTGCTTTTGTTTACTGTGACAAGTGAAGAAAATTACTTTTATCAAAGCTGCTCTCCAAGAAATCACTGACAGTTAAATAGTTTAGTTGATGTCTTTTTCAACACATAAGCTATATGGCTTGTGATTATGCCCCACCAGAAAGATAGCAGTACAAACAAGCACCCTTAAGTTAATGAGTTTCAAGCATAAGAGCCCATTTTTAACATCAAGCAACATCAGATACCACTAACTACATACTAGTTATGCTTTTGTATGTATTGATGTGAAAATTTGTAGACCACTGTGATTCAATAATACTTTTAAGTAACTTTATAATTTACTTACTTAGACACCACTTGTAGACATTTAAAGCAACATATTTACAAGAAGGAGAATATATGTCATTGCCCATATCTTTCTTTAAATAGCTAAAAACTTCACTAACATTTGTGAACTGATGTCTCTGGTCATTGACATACTCAAGTAGCAGTTAAGTACAATGGAGATGTTTGAAGGAAAAAGAATTACAGTTATGCAACAGACTACAAACAACTTCTATTTTGTTCTTGTTGAGGTTTGTTTGTTTGTTTGGGTTTCTTTGGAAATGACCTTTGACCTTGATTTCACTCTTACTATATAGATAATGTTAAAGAGATTTTTCAAATAAAAGATTTAAAATAAAACCTTGGTTATTTCATGCATTTAAAAGCATTTAGCTATTTCTGTTTTGTTGATATTTCATTAGAGTGAGACTGTTGATGATAACTTTAACATCAGAAAATAGGCCTCAGTTTACCTGAGGGATAGGTATCTGTACCATCATCATAAGACAGACTTGTGTCTTTATTGCTAGAATTCTCTGCCAGTGAAGAAAAAAAGGAATGTGAAGACCTTAAATTGCTTGACCAGGCAGTGGTACACTGAGGGCCCAGGTTCAAAACCGTAAGGTCACTGGCTTGAGCATGGGATCATGGACATGACTCCATGGTCACTGGCTTGAGTCCAGAGGTCGCTGGCTTGAGCAAGTGGTCACTGGCTCAGCTGGAGTCCCACCACCCCTCACTGTCAAGGCACATATGAGAAAGCAATCAGTGAAAAAATAAAGTGCCGCAACTATGAGTTGTTGCATCTCATCTATCTTCCTATCTGTCTCCTCTTTCTCTTGCTTTAAAAAAAAAAAACTTTAAATTAATCAAGGATTTTTTTAAAAAAATATTTTTCTGAAATGAGAAGCAGGGAGGCAGAGAGACAGACTCCCGCATGCGCCCAACTGGGATCCATCTGGCCTGCCCACTAGGGAGCGGTGCTCTGCACATCTGGGGTGTTGCTCCGTTGCAATCGGAGCCATTCTAGCACCTGAGGTGGAGGCCATGGAGCCATCCTCAGCACCCAGACTAACTTTGCTTCAGTGGAGCCTTGGCTGTGGGAGGGGAAGAGAGAAACAGAGAGAAAGGAGAAGGGAAGGGTGGAGAAGCAGATGGGTGATTCTCCTGTGTGCCCTGAATGGGAATCAAATCCGGTACTTCCACACACCAGGCTGACGCTCTACCACTGAGCCAACCGGCCAGGGCAAGGATTAGAAACTTGAATGCAATTCATACTCTATCCACTTTGAGGGTTTGAGGGTTTGTCACCCGAGTTCAAACTGGGAACCAATCTTTCAAAATCATGTGTTTTTTATAGGTTTACTGTCACTGTACTTCAATACTCTTGCTATTCATAATACCAAATGTGATACAAGGAGCAGAACTGTTTGCAAATGGCCCTAGGTGTTCACTTAGGTTACTTGTAAAATAAATCATCTAGTACTCTTCCTCCTTTTCCTTCTCCCAGCAGGAGTATCTGCACCCATGTTTAACTACCTCTAGACTAGGCTTCCTTCTTAAAGCCTTCAGGGTCCCCATGGTTTACAGATACTGGGCAGGTGGTTTCCAGCTATCATCAGAATTTAGAATGCTTAGTGCTGGGTGGTGTGATTGTTGCTCCACTGATAAGGATGCTCTTGTCTGTCCTGTAAGGGAGAACTGTACTGTAAGGGAGAAAAACAGAGCAACACTTCAAGATTGGCTTCGCTAGAAATTATGGACTACGAACCAAAAGAGTCAGAAAAGGAGAACTATAGTGAGTTATAATAAGCAAGTTAATTTTGTCTTGTTTGTTTCACAAATAGCTTCTGCCATAGTTACAATAGCCCTTCCAGAAGACCATGTCCTTTGTCCTGCAATATTATGTGCCTTTGGCATGCAGGTCATTAGAAGATACAAAAATGGTTTGTCACCTGAGAACTTGTCTATAAATTATGGCTTGTTTGATGCAATATTAACATTTTAGAGTGGGACTATGACCTGATATTTAATTATCTCTGAAGTGTTCTGTGTTCAAAGGAAGTTTCAAAATCTCTATCACTTAACAGAATTGTGGTAGACTGCAAGTGGCAAAAAGCCTTTGTAAATTCAAGGCTTAGCAAAAGGTTAAGTTCTCCCCCCACCACCTCCATATTGGCTGTGAAGCTGAGTATTTGCACCCACTTCACTTGCTTGCTTAAGTTGCTCGAAGCAATTTACATGCCCCTCCTCTCACCCTTTGTTCAGATGTTGGTTGATTTCACTTATGCATGGTGGGGGGGATTCCTGTTTTTGCCTCAGATATGTGACTTTATATCAAAGACTTCCTTATTTGCATATGGCTATATAAGAAAGCAAACTGGGGGCTATGGGACACTCAGATATTGCCATCAGCATTGAAGAGGCCTCCTAATCCCATCCTCTTTTCTCTTCTCGTTGAGTCTATTTTCTTAATTCCACACAGTTCTCCCTCATGACCCAGAATTTCTAGCCGCGCTGGTCTGTGGCACAGAATAATTAGGCCTTAAAAACTACTTCTGAAAGAAGTGATTGCTTGGTGTACAACGCCAGAAGGCCAAATGGAATGGAGAGGATTTTGTTGTGCAGAGCCTAAACAGTATATACTCAAGAGCTGTAAACTCCAGATTGAAAAAAAAAAGTTAAAGATTAAGTAATTGCTTTCTTATCTGTAAATTAGTGGCAGGAATGAAAAACTGATTGATAGTATGTATGTCTTATTAGTGACTGGAAACATTTTCTGATTTATTTTTTAAATGGGTTTTTAAGTGAAAGGAAAATAGCCTTAGTACATGAAGGTGGAAAAACTTCCAGGTGTGTAAACAACCTGAAGAAAAGCTAATTTGATTAGTAGAGATGGCAAGCTAGTGTGTATAAAACACTTTAAAAAAACCTTTTAAGTTATAATGTGTTGTCAAGACTAGTACTTGGAATTTCCCCCCAATCCCTGAACTTGGTATAAGTGACAGAGTTCTTCTGTACTTACTTACCTCTTTCCTGACTCCCACATTTCTTTGTAGGAGAGCTAGATAAAGAATACCATAATAGATTGCATCACTTAAGGCAGGCAGTCTTAAATTAACATCATGAAGTTCTCTTTTTTTCTGTATTTTGACAATCTAGTAACAAATATCTAGTGAATGATTCTCATTAGAGAGCTAACCTAATAATCATTGTTGAAAGCATATAGTTGTAGTATGCAGCAGTGTTAAATATTTATGGTTTGCTTTCTTTTTATAGAACACAAAGTGATTATAGTGGGACTGGATAATGCAGGGAAAACGACCATTCTTTATCAGTTGTAAGTATGGGTGCTCATTTAAATAGTTTTCATTATTTTAGTTATTGGAACTAATTTTGTATAATGAATAAGAATAAGGTGTTATTATAATATGAAAAAACTTGAACATATGGTTTTGTATTTTACCCAACACAAAATTTTTGAAAAAATGAGTAAGATAAACTGCTCTATGTTTGCTAAAGCCTTTACAAACTCTTTTTTTTTGGCCTTGAATGAATGAATTTTAAACTAGAACAAATAAAGCACATATCATAGTGCTAGAGTGAGGTGATAAAGTGCATTTCACTTAGTTATTCTCACACCAAGGTTCTTGTAAATAGATTTTTATTTCTAGGAAGCTATTGCTACTCTCATAATAGCTTTGAAATTGTTTAACATAGGCAGACTTCTCAAATCAAAAGAAATGAAGATCTCTCCTGAAAATACTGCCTTAGTAGCTTGCTTGGGACTTTCAGAGTAATACATTAATACTTTAAGGAAATTTTAATAGTCCATCAGTCCACTTGTCAGTACATTATTCTTTTACTGCCTATGAAATGATCCTTGTTAAGCAATAAAAATGAATCTATATCTCAAGCATTTTACCAAGTTTTAAAAAGTACAGCGCATGTTGTGTGGCTCTTATGTCTTCCCACCCCATCTTCAGTATATCAGCTGACAGCTCTCCAGAAATACTTCACTCAAGCAGTGCTTTCTATAGCTACTTTGCTAAAAAGCTACTAAGTTATGGCTGTTGTTTCAGAGTTGAGTAGCTACTTGTTTTTCTTTAAAACATTCATTGGCCATTATGTAGAGTACATATAATACCGGAAAAAGATATTTGCAAGCTTCTTACAACACACTACTGGCATGTTACAAGCAAATACATATTTGTTGAATGAATAAATTAAGGTAACTTAACAAATGGTTATGATAATAAATGTGATATGAGCATTAGTGTGCTAAATATATTTAGAATTAATTTTAATTAAAATTTTGTTTGCCCCTTAGCTTTATCTTTTTAAGACTGTAGTTTAGGTTAATAGGTCTAAACTAATTCTTATGGCTGAGCAAAGTCTCAGTTTTCTCACAGAGACAGTCTTCAGATTTATAGATAGCCTACTATTCCCTGATCTCCACTTTGCAAGTACTGATGCCACAGTCACTTAGAAACTTGCTCTTCCAGGACGGAGCATTGGTTCTGCACTGATAACAGGAACTATTAAAATTTGGCCACAGAAATGCAAACTCACACCAGAGTTCCCTTCTACCAGATCAGTCCTGTAGTTTATTCCATTAAAAGAAAAACAACAGTCTGACCAGGTGGTGGCGCAGTGGATAGAGCGTCAAACTAGGATGCGGGGGACCCAGGTTCGAGACCCCGAGCTTGCCAGCTTGAGTGCGGGCCCATCCGGCTTGAGCAAAAAGCTCTCCAGCTTGGACCCAAGGTCGCTGGCTCCAGCAAGGGGTTGCTCAGTCTGCTGAAGGCACATGTGAGAAAGCAGTCAATGAACAACTATGGTGTCGCAGCGGCAATGAAAAACTGATGATTTATGCTTTTCATCTCTCTCCGTTCCTGTCTGTCTATCCCTGTCTATCCCTCTCTATGACTGACTCTCTCTGTGTCCCTGTAAAAAAATAAAAATAAATTAATTAATTTAATTAATTAGGAAAAGAAAGACAACAGTTTTCCTTTAGGAGTTGTTCTTTGTTTAGATATTTGTTTGCACAAATGTTCTGTAAGGTTCTGATTTTGATCCTAATGATTACCGTAATTGGTTCAAATCAGTAAGATTAAGTCCTGTTAAATATAGAGATTAAAACTTGCTTCAGGTTCTTAAGATTTACAAGTTTTTATGGTGTCTTTCAACAGCTTAATGAATGAAGTGGTTCATACATCTCCAACCATAGGAAGCAATGTTGAAGAAATAGTTGTGAAGAACACTCATTTTCTTATGTGGGATATTGGTGGTCAGGAGTCATTGCGGTCGTCCTGGAACACGTATTATTCAAACACGGAGGTATATAAAAGTTACTACTAAAATCTTTTTTAAGGAAAAGAACCAGAAAGTAATCCAGAAAATAAACAGGCTCTATGTAAAACAAATTGACAGTTGCCTTTTAATAAGATTCTTTTGGTAAGGAATTTGAGGTTTTCAAATAAAAGAGGAAAGGCCTTACTTATTGATTAAAATAGCCAAGTCAGAACATCAGAAGATTGGCCAGTCTGTCCTGTACATGATTTCTATAGCTCTGAGAAGCAAAAGCATAGAGTAATTTAAAGCACTAAGTGCATGTGCATGTGTGTATTTGTAAAGGTGACAGTGAATGACTGAGCTTGGCTGATGGATGAATGAGATTTGGGGGGTTGAGGACATGTATGTATGAAAGGCTGATCAGTTCTGAACAATGATGAAAATGTTTTCCTACTGACCTTTGTAATAATGAAAGTTTCTACACTTGATCTGAGCTCAGACTTGAAAGAAAAGAGAAAAAACAAGTAGAAAGAGTAGTGGGAGCCATCCTTAGATGAGTGCTTACTCATCTAATGATAATAAGCTTTTAGTTCAAAGTCAACCTGGGGAACAAATCTACAATATCTTCTATTTCTGTTTTTATTCCTAGAGGAAGATTTTTTAAAATGCAGTGCTGTTGAGAGAGGCTTATCTTTGAAAATATTAATATACAGTTGCATCTATAATTTTCCTTTACAAAGATGTACACCAAAATAATTAATTTTTCTGAAATGAAGCTTCTTAAATTGGGGTTGTTTTTTGTATGGGCAAGTGGGGATGCAAAGGAGGTGGGGGTGTGATGGAAGGACTTTTTGGTAAGTAGTTGCCTTTTTAAATAAAAGCATGCATTTTTCCAGATTGATATTGTAATAGCATATATATGTGTATGCATATATTCTAATGCAGTGTATGTCCGGCCAAACCAATGTGGTATATCATAGATATTCAGCACTTGAGATAGCACTTAATTTTTTTTTATTTGCTGGAGAGAATAGGTTAGTAAGCAAATAGTACAGTTATATGTTAAATTAATATATATATTTCTACAATAAAATAACATTCCAAAACTAAAATTAGTTGGAAAGTAAGAACAACATTTTCACTTTATGACTGTTCAAACAGCATAGCTATTGGTACTTTTTCAAAGTTCATTGTTAACTGCAGGTGTAAAAAAAGGTAGGTATCTTTGATGAATAGATCAAAATATATTCTTACTGATTCGTGTACTCTTAAAGCATTACAAAAGGATAACATAAATTGCTGAAACTCTAGAAGGCCTAGTAGCATGGGTCCAGAAATATGTACATTATTTACTGATGCAATTTGAATGAAATGTTCTTTAATAAAAACTACAGTGTGTTCGTAAAGTCATGGTGCACTTTTGACAGGTCGCTGTTCAAAAGTGAGTGCACCATGACTTTACGGACACACTGTATTTCTGCAAGAATAGCAAAATTACTGCAAAGAACCTTTGGCCTTCATTGCAGCGTACCCAAACAGCACACAGCATTTGCAATCTTAGATTCCAGGTAGGGATCTTATTATCTATCTAGGTTCCCCTGATGGCTTAGTTCACCCTTGTCATCTTGCTTCTTAAAATCTCTACATTGAGAAATCATCCAAAAGCTGGCATGTCTCCATTATAATACAAGGAGTTACAGTTGGTGACTCATTTCTAGTACCTTACTCTCATTGAGCTTACAGAATTACTTCTGTTCTAACTTTGCTGTGTTTCTTATATTTATCTTTTCTATTTTTTTTTAAATCCCTTCATAAACCTTTCTCAATTCTTATTCAGATTATCCTAGTTGTCTTTTTCCCTAATTTTAAAGCCATCTGAATAATCTGATTCTACCATTTCTGTCTTGGTTCATTTTGCATCACTTTCTCTATTTTAACCTTTAACACCATTTAATCTCACTTCTTAATTGTTTCTTCTACCTAAAATGTTCAATTGAGGAGCCTTTTCTCATTATTTTTCTTTTTTTATTTTTTTTACAGAGACAGAGAGTCAGAGAGAGGGATAGACAGGAACAGACAGGAATGGAGAGAGATAAGAAGCATCTATCATCAGTTTTTTGTTGCAACACCTTAGTTGTTCATTGATTGCTTTCTCACATGTGCCTTGACCGCGGGCCTTCAGCAGACCGAGTAACCCCTTGCTCGAGCCAGCAACCTTGGGTCTAAGCTGGAGAGCTTTTGCTTAAGCCAGATGAGCCCACGCTCAAGCTGGCGAGCTTGGGGTCTTGAACCTGGGTCTTCTACATCCCAGTCTGACGCTCTATCCACTGCGCCACCGCCTGGTCAGGTTCATTATTTTTCTTATCAAAGATACTTTTAATACACAAGACCCACTTTTCTTTATATACAAAGTAAACAACAGCTTTTTCCAGTTGTCTTTGCTCCATTAATTTCACCCACACCATCTTTAGCATATTAACATTCAAGTATATGATTCTATTGAGCATATTTTTATTGCGCTTTTATTGTTGATTTTTTTGTAAAATACACTTTATTCATTAGTTGGTTTTTTTTTAATGTATCTCTTTTTCTTTCAGACTAGCTTGTGTGCTTTTTCTTTCTGATAGGCTGGAGACTATTAAACATAATTACTGCTTATCAAAATGAATGTTTATAAAGTACTTTTAAGGTTAAATGAAAGTTATTTTACTTACTGTGATTTTCTTTTTTAAAATTTCTTTTTATTTTTAAAATAAATTTTAGTATTACAAAATGTTATGTATTCAAACATCACTTGTTTTTTAAACTAAAATTTGTCATGGTTTGTATTAGTTGAATTTACAAGTTACTTTCTTGCTAACATGTGACTTTTACTGCTTGATGTGATTCCATAGAATATAAACTTGATGATAAAAAGGCAGTAGACTGGCTGTTTTATAGTAATAATGATGCCATGTGAAGAAAGTTCTTTTATCACTTGAGAGTGGTTTTGCAGAAAGCCTCAACATCCCATTTAGTTTTCTTTCTTTTCAATTGTCTTGTAGTTCATCATTCTTGTTGTTGATAGCATCGACAGAGAACGACTAGCTATTACGAAAGAAGAATTATACAGAATGTTGGCTCATGAGGTAAATTTTGGAAGCAAACCTAAACAATGGAATAAAGTGTCTATATACTAGTTTTGATTTTTCACAAATATTAATATGCTGTTGGTTATTTCATCATTAACAAAGCTTTATATATTCAGTTAATAAAAATACTGAACTCAGGAATTTTCATTACTTTTTCAAACTTAGAAAAATCCAACATGTTCATTTGTAAACTACTGTTTTTGAAAATATTCAAAGTTAAAACTATTGATTTATGACTTATACAATCTGATAGATAAAAGCAGGAAGGGGGAAAACTCAAGCGTTTAAAATCCCAAGAGGTTATAATAACTGAAAATTCTTTAGTGAAAAATTTGAGATTGCTTAATTTTAAATATACAATTTCAAATATACAGAAAAACTTCAATAATAAAACACATTCATGCATGCATTGTTTAACATAAGATACTAAATATCTTTTGAGATTTCTCCAATTTGATTTCCTTTCTTGATCTCTCAAGGAATCCAAAAAGAATTCCACTATCCTAAAATAGTGATTACCATTTTTTTTTTTTTTACAGGGACAGAGAGAGAGTCAGAAAGAGGGATAGATAGGGACAGACAGACAGGAACAGAGAGAGATGAGAAGCATCAATCATTAGTTTTTCGTTGCCGTGTGAAATCATAGTTGTTCATTGATTGCTTTCTCACACGTGCCTTGACTGCGGGCCTTTAGCAGAACGAGTAACGCCTTGCTCGAGTCAGCAACCTTGGGTCCAAGCTGGTGAGCTTTTGCTCAAGCCAGATGGGCCCGCGCTCAAGCTGGCGACCTTGGGGTCTCGAACCTGGGTCTTCCGCATCCCAGTCCGACGCTCTATCCACCGCCTGGTCAGGCGTGATTATCATTGTGAATATTTTTATACTTTTACTACATTTTTATGTAACTCTTAATTATATAGAATATATTGCTCACAAAAATTAGGGTATATTTCTAAATGAATATAAAGCGATAAAAAAAGGAAGCATTTGATTTTTTTTTATTAAACAAGAACATCAGGCCTGACCAGGCTGTGGCGCAATGGATAGAGCGACAGTCTGGGATGTGGAAGACCCAGGTTTAAGACCCCAAGGTCGCCAGCTAAAGCATAGGGCCATCTGGCTTGAGCAAAAGCTCGCCAGCTTGGACTGAAGGTCGCTGGCTCCAGCAAGGGGTTACTCGGTCTGATGAAGGCCCGTGTTCAAGGCACATGTGAGAAAGCAATCAATGAATAAGTTTTTGCTACGAAAAACTGATGATTGATGCTTCTCATCTCTCTCCGTTCCTGTCTGTCTGTCCCTATCTATCCCTCTCTCTGACTCTCTCTCTGTCCCTGTTAAAAAAAAAAAAGAACATCAGAAAACCAAATGACAAGTCAGTTGTTCAGTTATGCAAATGAGATATAAAACCAACTTTTATTTCATTGGTGAAAATGCACTATACAAAAGTACTGGAGTATCTGCACATTCCTGATCCCCTAATTTTTGTGAGCAGTGAATTATGTGCCATGTTTATAAAACTTTATTTAATGTTTATATATCTTTCTGCAACTTGATTTTGGGGGCTCTTTTCGCTCAACATTGTAATTTATTCATATTAGTGCATACAACTTAAGTTTATTCATTTTAACAACCTTATAGTTATAATTATCAATGTTGATCTGTTCATATATTAATGAACATTCTAATATTTTGATAGTATAAACAGTGCTGCAGTGAACTATAATGTATGAGCTTCAGCTATACAAAGAATAATAGGTAATTAACTATTGTACATCCCTCAGTACTCTTCTTTAAATTTTGGAGAAACTGTAGTATTTGGCAATATATTACCATATTTACCCATTAAAATATTGTTCTTTTAGTTTTCAGTTAGTAGTTAAGATTCAGGTTTATTATGATGACCCATTTGGCTCAACAATAGAAAAAATAATTTTTAATTATCTAGTTTAGAGTTATTAAATCCTGGTTGTTTGAGATCATTTGTTTTTGGTTTTATAAGATTTTTAAATTAAACATTTGTGCCTAATCATGTTAAAGTAGGGGGATTTATTAACAATTGTCCAGTAGGGCACATTTTACCCTTCTTGCTTTGTTAAATTTGAATTGTGACATTTCAGGTATTAGAGATATTTTATCTTGATTCCAGGATTTACGGAAAGCTGCAGTCCTTATCTTTGCAAATAAACAGGATATGAAAGGTTGTATGACAGCAGCTGAAATCTCCAAGTACCTCACCCTTAGTTCAATTAAGGACCATCCATGGCACATTCAGTCCTGCTGTGCTTTAACAGGAGAAGGGTAAGTGCTGGTCAGTGTAAGGGCAAATATGACTTCTTTCAAATTTCTTTTTTTTATTTTACAGGGACAGAGAGAGGGACATATAGGGACAGACAGACAGGAACGGAGAGAGATGAGAAGCATCAATCATTAGTTTTTCGTTGCCATTGCGACACCATAGTTGTTCATTGACTGCTTTCTCCCATGTGCCTTGACCGCAGGCCTTCAGCAGACTGAGCCACCCCTTGATAGAGACAGTCACCTTGGGTCCAAGCTGGCAAGCTTTTGCTCAAGCCGGATGGACCCACACTCAAGCTGGCAACTTAGGGGTCTCGAACCCAGGTCTTCCGCATCCCAGTCCGTCGCTCTATCCACTGCGCCACCGCCTGGTCAGGCTTAATTTTTTTATGCTAACTCCTTTTCCTTTATCCTGCTCCTTTTAAGTCCTTAAATAAATAATTTGTGTGTGTGTGACAGAGAGAGAGAAAGGGACAGATAGGGACAGACAGGCAGGAAGGGAGAAAGTTGAGAAGCATCAGTTCATTACTGCACCTTAGTTGTTCATTGATTGCTTTCTCATATGTGCCTTGACTGGGGGCTACAGCAGAGCAAGTTACCCCTTGCTCAAGCCAGCAACCGTGGGCTTCAACCAGCGACCCTGCGCTCAATCTGGTGAGCCCACGCTCAAGCGGCAACCTCGGGATTTCGAACCTGGGTCTTCTGTGTCCCATCTGATGCTCTATCCACTGCGCCACCGCCTGGTTAGGCCAAAGGTGTTTTTTATATAGTATTTTATATTGTGTTAAAAGATTGAAATAATTTTTAATCAATGACCATTGTTAAATTATAATTTAACAAAGTTACTGACAAATTTTTGGTAACTTTTAATATAAACAGTATGTTTTGCCAAAAAAAGTAAAACTTTTGAATTACATTTTTACAATCCACATTTTTAGTTTTTTCATTATATAATTAATACCTGACAAAAAAACAAAACATTTATTTTCATTTTCTTTTTTTCACAGGGACAGAGAGTCAGAGAGAGGGATAGATAGGGACAGACAGACAGGAACGGAGAGAGGTGAGAAAGGTTAGAAGCATCAGTCATTAGATTTTCGTTGCCATCGCAACACCTTAGTTGTTCATTGATTGCTTTCTCACATGTGCCTTGACCGCGGGCCTTCAGCAGACTGAGTAACCCCTTGCTGGAGCCAGCTACCTTGGGTCCAAGCTGGTGAGCTTTTGCTCAAGCCAGATGGGCCCGCGCTCAAGCTGGTGAGCTCAGGGTCTCAAACCTGGGTCTTCCGCATCCCAATCCGATGCTCTATCCACTGCGCCACCACCTGGTCAGGCCAAATCATTTATTTTCATATTGATTTTTGATTGGCGTTCTCATTTGCAGTCTTTTTCACGCGCGCTTAAAATATGCTGTTGTGCAGATTAATGTTAAAAAAGAATTAAGGAATGTAAATTTGTGATTTCCACATTGGGCGACTGCCCAGACGCCCACCTTAGAGAGAACCCTGATTACAAGTGCCATTTTAATGACTGGTTCACTCAACTCAACAAAAAATTAGGTATTGGTTCTGCCAAACCAGTGCGAATGGAGTGAATCCCGCCACTGATTTTATCATATGCTAACCGGGAGAAAACTATGATGTTTCTTGAATTAAGGAGGAATATTCAAAGAAATTTCCTATTTTCTGCAAAGGCTTAATTAAGCCTAATCTCCTAGCTTTCTGTAGAGTAGACCTCCTTTACTATCAGGAGTCCTTTGGGGATACGTATTTCTAGAAAATAAACATTTGCAACAAATGTCATAGTATATTCTTCCTTTCTTAAGAACTTGAGTTTGGATAATAAGACCAAGCAGAACTCAGTGTGTTGTTATGCATGGATTACCCTGTTTATTTCCAGGTTTTATTTATGCTCAAATTAACTTGACCTTCTGTTTTAGTTATATTAGAAACCGCTAGTAATATAATGACTACCCATAGACTTCTTTTACATACACTTTTTATTTTTTAAATAGCAAGTTTATTTTATTTATTTTTTTTACAGGGACAGAGAGAGGGATAGATAGGGACAGACAGACAGGAACGGAGAGAGGTGAGAAGTATCAATCATTAGTTTTTCATTGCCATTGCAACACCATAGTTGTTCATTGATTGCTTTCTCACATGTGCCTTGACCGCGGGCCTTCAGCAGACCAAGCAACCCCTTGCTGGAGCCAGCGACCTTGGGTCCAAGCTGACGAGCTTTTGCTCAAGCCAGATGGACCCACGCTCAAGCTGGCAAGATTGGGGTCTCGAACCTGGGTCTTCTGCATCCCAGTCCAACGCTCTATCCACTGTGCCACCGCCTGGTCAGGCTTTACCTATACTTTTAAGACTGGTCCATAAGCTTCCATTTTTTAGAATTTAGGAGGGTAAGGTGAAATTCTGTCATCTTTCTGTGATGGTTGCAGTTTTAGTTCATCTTAACGAGATGAGGAATGAGGACTATTGGCAGTGTTGCTAGCAAAACCACTGAAGCTGTATCCTCAAGATGAGACTGAAGCTGTTTCCCACATTACTCAACTGAGTAAGGTCATTTTGTTTAAGTGAATCTTCCACTTACAGTTTCCACTTATATATGTGTTACCTGAATATTGCCACTGTAGTATATAAATAATTGTATTACCAAGCTTTAGGTAAGACTAAAAATAATAAGTATGCTTTCAGTTTTTAAGTATTCAAGTTTTTTATTTTGAAAATATTTTTCTTTTGCCTGACCAGGCGGTGGCACAGTGGATAGAGCGTCAACCTGGGTTGCATAGGTCCCAGCTTCGAAACCCTGAGGTTGCTGGCTTGAGCCACAGGCTCATCCAGCTTGAGCGTGGGGTCTCCAACTTCCGTGTGGGATCTTAGACATGACGCCATGGTCGCTGGCTTGAGGCTATAGGTGGCTGGCTTGAGCAAGGGGGGTCACTGTCTTGGCTGAAGCTCCCCTGCCCCCGTCAAGGCACTTATGAGAAGCAATCAGTGAACAACTGAAGTGATACAACAATGAGTTGATGCTTCTCATCTCTCTTTCTTCCTGTCTCTCTCAAAAAAAAAAACAAAACTTTTTTTTGTTTGCTTTTGTTTCAGATTATGCCAAGGTCTAGAGTGGATGACATCTCGAATTGGAGTGAGATAACTTTTTCACTTGGAAGAGACTGCTCTATTTATTCTGTGACATGAACATTTTTTCCTAGTACCTTTGGCTGCTAAGGCAGCAGCATGTTTAATTTATAACAACACAAACCTCTATGAGCAACACTTGAATCAAGTGCCGCTGAACTGGAACATGAAAGATTTTTTTCTTAACTTTTTTTTAATGCATTAATCTTCAGTTGGATGAACACTAATGTATAACTATGTTTTCAGCAGCAGAATTTTTCTGACTACTTATTCTAATTATTCAATGACTGCCTTGTAAGTAATGTTTGTCATATGTTTAATGTTTTCTGAAGTATTGTAATAACTTTAATGACCAAGTTCTTTACTTTCTTGGCTGCCCCTACCCCCGCCATTACTGGTTTGACAAAGTAGTCATGGAAATCATTGGGTACTGCTTGCAAACTTAACCAGCTCTAAATATTTGCTCCCTCTATAAACCACTTATGGAGAAAGAAGTCTGCCTAGAAGATATATGTAAGGAAGATTAAGCATCATGAGAACTGCCTTTAAATGAGTTAACTTCCCCTATATTATTGTAAGTCATGGAATAATTTTAAAATACTTGTAGCCTGGAAATTAGGCTATTTATCTAAAAGAATTAAGTTCACATTTCAGCCTATAACACAAGATTAGTTTTGGTTATAAACTTATCAAGGTAAAATATTTATTTGAAAGCCCTACTGTGATAGTAAATATTTTGGATAAATCTGGTATCCTAAGGATTTTACATATTGAATGCATATATAAATATTGGAAGTTAATAAAGCATACCAGCACTGATATTAAAACCAGACACTTGGAATATAATTTATTAAAAATTACAAACTATTATCATCATAAAGTTCAACTATTCCATTTGCCAAGGACATCCCATCTGCTTTGGGCAACAGCTAAAGTGAGAGTATAAAGAATTTATTTTATTTAAAATTTTAATTGTGTCTGTAATAGTATTACTACCACCAGCAGTATATTACTTAAAAAAACGTATGCTTAAGTCTTTTTGAGGGTGTAGTGTAGTATGCTTGAAATAGTTGCCACCTTTATCGTTTTGACTCATGTTCTAAAATCTTAGGCTGGAGTATAGGAAACTGCTGAATTTAATTCTCATTTTTGGAGTAGTGCCATGAGTCTCAAACTTAATACACTAACAACTTATAAATTAAAAAAGAGGAAAAAAAGTCATAATCTATCAAAAGTTTGTTTATTGGATAGTATTAAAAAGTTTCAGGGAAGTTGTCTAATATGAACAATAATATAAATAGTGCATACCTTAAGGAGGAAGACAGGTATAGTAGTTTTAATTTTCTTTATCTTAAATGATTTTCCTATAATGAAAGGGATAAAATATACTGCTCACAAAAATTAGGGGATGTTTCAAAAACAAATATAAAGCTACAAAATATCCCCTAATTTTCTTGAGCAGTGTATATACTTAGAGAATATAATGCTTCATCTCTGCAGTATTTTATTTTTTCATTTGGGTCAAAAATAGGTTTCAGTATTCTTAATATTAAAATATCTGTCTAAAATGGTATTTTAATTCTAAGCTTTTTATTTTATTGTAAGGTGGTTTAAAGTTTGCTTTGTTTTTAGGTCTATTTGATTTATTCTATTTAGTCTAATTAATTTAGTTGAATATGATTACATTTTTCTGATTTCTCTTCAGTGGTAGCATACCCTAGAACTAAAACTTAGCCAGATGAAAACCTCTTGGACTTTGGAAACTAGTTGTTCATTAATCTTCTTTTGAACCTTTTTCTTGGTGATTGTATACCATGTAGAGTTTAAATTTTGTTTTTGTTATAACCTGTAATCAAGAACCTGAGAGAAAAGGAGACAAATCAATATGGATGTTTTGTAGTATGTATGTGGCAGTGAGACAGAGGAAATCTGAAAATACTATTTTCCCAGAGCACACTTTGCCAGAATTTTTCTGTAGGTTATATAGTTTAGCCATAAATACTGAGAATAGTTCTCATAACTCTGTCCTGGGGGAGGGGGAGCATATTAATAATACTCCTGTATTTGTTTTTACTTTGAATTTTGTCTTCTTATATCTAATAAGATTGGCTGGCTCAATTCTCTCTTGTCAAATTATATGGTTGTTTTTTATATTACCACATCAGCATTATATTGAAATGACTACATAGAATCAAGTTTGCTATTTAATTTTTAAAATGCAATTTATTTTATTTTCTAAAGTCTTTTTTAAAATACATTTTATTTTGTATTAGAAATCATTTATGTTAGCTATGTGTTGACAATGAAATTAGCATTCAACTGGATTTTGTGCCAATGAATTGGGAAGTTTAAGAAATATATATAAGATTTTTTAAAGTATTTTATAGGTTCTCAATAGATATTTCTTATTAAAATAATATGAAAACTGACTACCCTTGACCCAAAGCATGTATCCAATGCTAAAGCATTGATTCTGACATTTGTTGAAAATCAACCAACTATGAGATATTATCGGATGGGCCCTGGCCCAGGTAGCTCATTTGGTTAGACTGAGCATTGTCCCAATTTTCCACGGTTGCAGGTTCGATATCCAGTCAGGGCACATACAAGAGTCAGCCAGTGATTGCATAAATAAGTGGAACAACAAATTGATGTCTCTCTCTCTCTCTCTCTTTCTTTCTCCTTCTCTCTCCTCCTTCTCTCTCTAAAATCAATAAATTAAAAAGATTTTATCTGATGAAAAATATAAATTTGTGATTAGTGCCTTTATTCATATTTTGAGATGAGTTCTCAATTTTGTACTAGAACTATTCTTCAAAAGTCATACTAACAGCTAATTAACAGTGATATAATTTGAGTTTTACCCTACCCATTAACCCCTCAGTTGCCTAACAAAGTTTCTAGTAAGTAATAGAAAGCAAAGGACCCGCCTGCATTGCTTTAGGGAGATTACTCTACATTTTGTTTTTAATTTGAGTGTAAAGAAGCTAAATTTTCTCTTTTAAACATAACTAAAATGTGATTGTTACTCTTGTAAGTTCAAATATGGCACTTTTCTTAATTTTGAACATGTTTTCATATTTAAATCCATCTCTCTAATTGAAGTCCATTTGAGAACTTTTTTAGAATTAAAAGGCCCTTTTATATGGGGATATACTATACATTTTGTGTTGTTAGTGTAATTTAATTTCTTAAAATCTAAAATATATATAATCTATTAAAAATTGATTAAGTATATAACTTTTGCTTTTAGTTTTGTGTTATTATGCTTAAATAATTTTATTTTATGTTCATTGGAAGATAGTAAATTCAAGTTTTATTGTTAAAAATAATTTTTACATGTAACTACTCCTATAGCTATAGTCATTTTGATTAAGCATATGTCAACTTTCATTTTTTATAACATAAAAAAATTTTTTTTCTATGAGAGCAGTGAATGATATAGGCAGCAATGTAAGCAATATTCTCTGAAGAGTTATGGGAGTCACAAAGCAAATTTTAAAGAAAAAATAATAAAAATATTTGGTGTAGTATCTGGGTAAATTAGAAATACAATTGTTTTTAACTACCACTTACTTCATTCTTAACTATGTAAAACCATATCAGTTTTAAAAATATACCTTATGCCAATAGATGGATACATTTCATTGACATTTATGTTAAAACCAACTTGGTGAGTCTAACTTTTCATCTATGGCTTTGAATGTAAAACATTTCACATCCAGTTCAGTACTGAAGAATCCTTTATATTTTGTCAAAGTAGTCATTTCAAGATAAAACATGGTTACTTGTGTCTGGTAGAATATTTTGCTCATTCTCTAAAGAAGTGAATTTGAATCTTAATTTGACCTTTACTTGTCTAGTTGACCTTAGAAAATTACTGTTCATGGCCTTCTTATTGTTTACATACTGAGGAACTTAAGCTAGAACTCCAATATGTCTTTTGGTTTTAAAATCCTGAATAGAAAAAGCAAACAAAAATACATGTAATGTGAAATTAAATTCATTTTTATTTATTATTTTATCCCCACCCCATTATCATTTCATTAAATATATGAATACAATCAAATAAGAAAAAGTATTAACTAGTCACTGCTTAATTGAGCTAATAACTAAATGACAATGCAAAAAATAAAAATAGCCATATTGCTAAGAATATTGATAGTAAACTGCTTATAAAACACCTGCATATATTGGGAATACTCTCTTCTAGAGAATCCTTGGCTTATTTTCCTGGCTTTTACTAATTAGAAGGGGTCAGTTTGTTAAGAGTTTATTGTCTATGTGTCATCTCAAACTGCACTTCTTGACTTTCCAGTATTGATAGGATAGCGCAGCCAGAATATCTGTATAAATCTGAGAGTGGCTTGCATTTAAGGTTAGTGGATTTTGCTTTGTTCTGAAGTCATGTCTTTCTTTTTTTGGTCACAGAGAAAGGGACAGACAGGAAGGGAGAGAGATGAGAAGCATCAATTCTTTGTTGCGTCTCCTTAGTTGTTCACTGATTGCTTTCTCATGTGCCTTGACCGGAGCTACAGCAGAGCGAGTGACCCCTTGTTCAAGCCAGCAAACTTGGGCTTCAGGCCAGTAACCTTGGGCTTCAGACTAGCTACCTTTGGGCACAAGCCAACGGCCAGAGGGTCACGTCTATGATCCCACGCTCAAGCCACCGACGCCACACTCAAGCTGGATGAGTCTGTGCTCAAGCCACGACCTCCGGGTTTCTAACTGGGCCCTCCACGTCCCCATCTGACACTCTATCCACTGTGCCACCACCTGGTCAGGCATGTCTCCTCTTTACTTATTTAGCATGACTCTGAAAACTGAAATCCCAAGTCAGGTTTCCAAGAAGTATTTTTAAAGAGTTTCAAATGGCCAAAGCTAAAGAGGAAGCCAATTTAAAAAAAGATAAATTCAACTATATTATTTCATATTTAAGGTAGGAAAATTATTGTGATCAGCAGACCTAAAACCAGCTTTAAATGTGTATAGTTTGGGGAATGTTGTTTTAAAGAGGTGTAGAGACATACCTAGAAAAAAAGGTCTAAACACATGGATAGAAAAATCTTAAAGGATATTAAGTAACAGGAAATTTGAATGATAACAATAAACTTTCCTCATTTAAGTACTTAAAATTAGGCACTTAGAAAGTACAGTTTTCCTATAGAACTGGATGGACATAAATTATTTTTAACGTGATCAAAGGATGGAAGACTGATCAGGTTTTAGAATTCTGGAGTGTGGTCATATAGAGGTGTCTTTCACTTTTTTTTAACTAGTAATTACATTTCCTAAGAAGTGGAGAAATAAAATGTACCATGCATGTCTTTTGAAATAGAAAACAATTTTCTAAAACAATGGAAATGTTCCCTTTCATACACTTGTAAAATTTTAATTTAAAAATTACCTCATTTTACAATCCATAAGGTGCTTTGCTGAAGTTTGTGGGATGTTGCACCATCCCATAAATAACCCTTCACCCAAACTTTATTTGAAATATGCAGAATTCACAACAGGAATAGTGTTCCTTAGAGATTTCTCTTTTGTTTTATCCTTGTTTACCACCAGCAGGGCTAGCCTGGTATATGAGATCTGAAGATTGTCTTCATTAAAGCAAATAGGCAAATGCTCAGTCAGTATTTAATTAGCTTAATTAACCTATTTATTGTATATAAGTAAAAATGTAAATGTTCGTTTGTTCAAAATCTTAAATTTTTGCAAGTTCTTCACCGATTGATTTGAGATTTTGAAACGGTTGCATTTGAATACGCGCGTTTTTATATACCTACTATTATATAGATGTCACACCTGTGACAGGTAAAAACATGCTTTTTTTAAAAAAAGCGCCTGTTGGACATAAAAGCAATACATGCTATACTAAATATTTATCGATTCCTGAAATTTTAATGTGTTTGATTTACGATCCATTCACGATTTCCAATTTTACAATTCCATTTCAATGTTTCCAATTGCATTGTTAAATTGAATTTTCAAAGTGAAGATGTCCTCATTCTTTGCACTCCTATGATTCCAACGGATATGCCATTTCAATTTAAGAGATTGCAATTACCAATTCAATTGGTGTTTGCAATCACCATCGACAAAGCTCAGGGCCAATCTTTAGAATTGTGCGGTTTAGATCTAGACACGGATTGCTTCTCACATGGACAGTTATATGTTGTATGTTCTAGAGTCGGAAAACCAGACAATCTCTATATCTGCACAGACAATGGAACACAAAATATTGTATGCCCACAAGCATTGTGAAATTAAACATATTAGAAACGTGCGCTTTCTCTTTTCTTTCTTTTCCATTTAACCAGACTGAGCCATAGCAACGCGTGGCTGGGTACAGCTAGTTTAAAATAAATTCATATATACAAAATCCCCACCAAGTACACAAAGAAAAATTCTCTAAACATTCAAACTGACCTAAAGGTTACATATCTCTCAGAAAAGAAAAGGTGCTCTTTCTTATCTATTATTAAATTGGGTGTGCTGTTTCTCCCATCCTAATAAAAGCCTACAGCAAGTCACATGATTGCAACATAATTTTTCCTGTATCTAGGAACTCTGGGAGAAGAGGCATGGAATCTTTTAGGCCTACAATTGCAATAGTAATTGAAACAACAGGCCTCCATCACCAAACTTGCATATCCACCATAAAACTCAATCACAGTGTTTTTGTGCTAAAACCAAATATCGCGTCCACTGACTTTTTTAAAAACAAGAGTAAAAGTAAAAATGTCTTTTCAGTGCTTACAATGGCATAAAAGAACACGAAATCACACATTTTCAAAAGCTCTGCCCTCACATTTTCGGCTCCTAACAGAACCATCTGCCCACAAAGATGACATTTCTTTGTTTTAAATTGCCATCACAGTGTCAATCAAAGCAAATTTACACCCTAGACAGATATAAAGCATAGCTTTTCCACAGTAGTTTTGAGAACCAGTCATTTGTCTATCCGCCAAAGTCTGCCATCTTATTCTTAACTGTAGTGAGAATTTTCTTTTCAGAATAGCTGATAACACTGGGGAACAATTTCTTTTTCATTTTCTGTTGCATGAGGTTTTAGAACTTTTTCTATATATTTCTGCATTACTGATTCCAAATCTGTTTTTTGGTGCATGCTGTAGTTTTTATGCAATTTTAATTTCTTTTTGTTATAGTTAATGGCATGCTTTGGTTTTAAATTGGAGTTAAAGGGCAATGACTCTTGGATTGAACATAACCACAAGGCAATTAATGTTTTACAAACAACACTTTTACATCATTGTAGTTTTTAAATGTAAAAAATTATTATCTGATAAAAACACCCTCATTTCGTTTTAAGATTGAATCATGGCTTCTTCAAGTAGGCATAAATGTAAGAATAGTCCTGACACCTTCTGTTATATATGTGGCTGTTACACACTTCAATGTCAAAGGTGCAATATTTCATCATTTGTGACACGTTCATATATTGCCTATTTTCAAGTTCCCCTTGGCAATCGACAAGAATTGGGCTCCTCATATTGTGTGTCATAACTGTGAGGAAATGCTTTGTGACCGGACAAAAGGAAAATGCAAAGGAATGCCTTTTGGTATTCCCATGGTTTGGCGTGAACCTAAGGACCAAGTTTTTTCTGTCTGATCCATACAAAGGGCATCGGCAAGAAAAAACGGCATATGATTGCATATCCTAATATTCCTTCAGTAATACGACCTATCCCACACTCTGAAATACTCCTGGTTCCTGTTTTCAATGGTTTTATTTCTTCTAAGGACGAAGAAAGTGAACATGGTGATCAAGTGTATTTTGATAAGATGCATGAGGAAATGGTTGTAGAATCTAAAGGGTCTTCTTCTGATGCCAAGTAGTCATTAATGCCTCAGCAGTTTAGTCAACCCGAATTGAATGACTTAGTAAGAGATTTGGGCCTATCAAAGAAAGCAGCTGAGTTATTAGCCTTCAGGCTTCAAGAAAAGAATGTACTTCACTGGTCAGCTAAAGTATCCCATTTCAGGAAGCGTGAACAAATTTTTGTGGACATTTTTTCCGAAGACAAACACTTTGTTTACTGTCATATCAGCAGTCTTCTCAGCCAGCTAGGTGTTACCACTTGCAGTCCAACACAATGGTGGCTATTTCTTGACAGCTCTAAACAAAGTCTGAAATGCGTTCTACACAATGGTAATGTTTATGCAGCAGTTCCAATTGGTCATTCAACTAATCTGCAAGAAGATTATAATTACAAAAACTGTTCTCAACTTTCTGAAGTATGAGGAGCATAACTGGGTCATTTGTGTGAATCTTAAAATGGTAAATTTCCTGCCAGTGCAACAGAGAGGTTTCACGAAGTATTGCTTTCTGTGTTTGTGGGACAGCCGAGCTTGGGAGAAACACTGGACACAGAAGGAGTGGCTGAAACGTGAAGCTCTGGAAGTAGGGATGCAAAATATTGTGAATGAACCTGTGGTTAATCGAGACAGGATCATTTTTCCCCCACTTCACATCAAACTTGGCTTAATGAAGCAGTTTGTTCAGGCTTTGAATAGAGAAAGTGAATGCTTTCAACATATTATTTCTGCTTTTCCTGCCTTGTCTTTTGAGAAGATAAAAGCAGGTGTATTCAATGGACCTCAAATTTGAAACCTCCTACGTGATGAAGAATTTGCCAGGAAGATGAATGAGAAGAAAGCAGCATGGCAGTCATTTGTGGCAGTTACAAAGAACTTCCTTGGCAACAAAAAAGCAGAAAACTATGAGCTTCTGGTTCAAAGGATGGTGTTGGCTTTCCGCAACATTGGATGTAACCTGAGCGTTAAGATTCACTTCCTGAACAGTCACCTTGATAAGTTTCCCAAAAATCTTGGAGCTGTTAGTGGTGAGCAGGGAGATGCTTTCATCAAGATCTGAAGACAATGGAAGAGCATTATTAGGGGCGATGGGACAGAAATATGATGGTAGACTACTGCTGGAGCATCAAACAAGATTGTCCTCAACAAGTACACAAACGCAAGAGCTACAAATGCAAGTTTTTGCCTGAATAGAATTTAAATTAGTTTTGCGCAAACTTGATGAATATAATAAGTGTTTTAATATGTTCTATTTTGAAATTGTAGACAAATTCTGATGCAATCATATCTTTTAGTGTATTATTGTATTTACTGCATTATATAAATTATTATATTTTCACAAAGATGATGCCCAAGAATACATTCTACTTCATTATGTTAAACTAAATGTTGAAAATTTTACAATAAGATGAAAGCCTAAAATCTTGAACTGCTAAAAATCTGTAGCTTACAGAAAAAAACTAATGCCGGATTTGAGATCGGCACACTCGAATTACATAAGAACAAGTATTTTTGTGGATGCAACAAAAATTTTGTTCCCCAATGTAATATTAAATGAGAATTTACTGTACTTACAATACAAATATATAATAAGCACAAGTTTAAGGTACCTACATATGGAAAGGTAACTGCAATTTGAAGAAAAAATCAACGATTTTCTTTGTTGCAACTATCACACTTTCATATAAATTTGATTTTTCGGTCAGTATGTAAAATTTCAAGGTGGTTGCTATTAGTAGAGCTGTATTTCACAGCCCCCAATTTAACTACAGTGTATAGAAATATCAAAGAGACCATTAGACCAACCTAATACTTTGGGAGCCTATGTAAACAAATTGAAACCTAGGCCAGGGTCATTGCACTTGAATCTTAGAAAATGAAAACTAAGAACAGCTAATCATGAACAGCAAGGAGGCTTTTCCAAATAAAGCAACCATTTAAGCTATAGCCAATCAAATAATTTCTTTGCTTTTCTTCTGGATCTGCTCTATAAAAACCTGTTGGTGAAATAAGTTTTTAAATATGACATACATGTTTGTGCGCTTTGGGTGTGGGAGACAGGCTGTAGGCTGGCAAAACTATTATAGCCTAAGGCTTAGTTTTAAAACTAAGCTTTTCCCCACACCCTTGACTGTTGCATGATGTGGAGTGGTGCACTCTTATGAGGAATCCCATTTATGCCTCAGATAAGTGACTTTATATCAGAGACTTCCTTGTTTGTATATTGGATTAAAGGTTTTGATTTCTACACTATAAAATGGGGGCAGACTGGGGGCTTGCTCTCTCGATTTCTGCTATCACCATTGCAGGGGTATCCCTTATCCCTTACCCTCCATGGGAAAAGCAGGTTTTCTGCTTTTCCCTTGTCTTCTCTTGTGGCTTGCCTGTCTTGGTGAGACACCAATAAACAGAATGGCCTACCATCCTCCAACTTCACCATTTCTTTACCGTCTGCCTGAATCCAATGGGAACCTGCATGTGAATGGCCATAATGGTGGCTCTTGGCCATACAACTGGCGTAGTTTGCGGCAGGATTTGGAGATTGTTATGGGGCCACCACCCCTGAGCGGTGGGGTAGAGGACTGGTTGCTGTTCTGGCTCCTCATGGCTGTCCTTTTAGGGGCCGTGGGCTGAGTGGTTTTTTTTTTTTTTTAATTTCTTTTTATTTATTTATTTTAGAGAGAAGACACAGAGTGAGAGACAGAGGGGGGAGGGAGGAGCTAGAAGCATCAACTCCCATGTGTGCCTTGACCAGACCAGTGCAGGGTTTTGAACTGGCGACCTCAGTGTTCCCAGGTCGACGCTTTATCCACTGTGCCACCACAGGTCAGGCTGAGTGTTTTTTACTCAAGAGAAAATCAGGAGTTCTGTGTGAGAAGCTGCCCGAGGTCGAAAGCTTAAGTATGAATTGCAAATCAAAAGGCAGAAAAGGCTGGAATTGGAGCAAGCACTGGAGAAGGAATTACAGGTTCACGAGTTGCAGTTTGCCCTGGAAGCTGAACGTTTGCACCAGCAGTTGTTGGAGCAACAACTGCAAATTCAAAAGCTCTAGTCTCAGCTTCTGGCCAAAAGCCAGCAGCCACAGGAGCCTAAACGGTCACCAAAGGAGTAGCAGCACCCATGCTGGTGGATTGGCTTTGACTCAGCGGAAACAGGCGCTTGCAACTCCTTTTCTGAGATGATAAAGCTCCAGTTGAAGCTGCCATACACACACTTAGAGCCCAACCAGTGGTCGCCAATAAGGTAAAAACCGAGCAGCGAAGAGTCCCTCAGGGGCAGCCACAGCCTCCTGCCGAGGTAATGGAACACTCTGTGGTCCGGCCCTGTACCCAGGCAGAGCTGATGGAGTTGGGGCACAATTTAGGCAGAAACCTACTGAATCCCTGATAGCCTGGTTACTATGATTATGGGACATAGGGGTGGATGGCATCACACTCTCTGGAACAGAGATGAAGAAATTGGCCACCATTACCACACACTCCTTGAGGCAGCGTCTTCAGAACTGCCATGGCAACCCAGGAGACCATACCCTATTAGAATGGGTGATGGCCGCCATTCGTATGGTCTGGCAGAATGCTGGAGAATTGCCAAGGGCAATGAGTCGGTGGCAGTGCTACAGCGAGTTAGTAAAGGTCCTTCGGGAACTAGGTATGAAGAACGCTGTTTTCAACCCTGCGTCCCTTGGGCCAGACGAGGAAGTGTTTACAGCAAAAATGAGGGAATTTATCCTTGCTAGCACCCCGTCAGCCCTTTAGAGTCACTTGTGGCTATCTTGGGCCCCTATGTGGGGCAGCCCATCAATGCAGTTACACAGATGGTAGCAGATTTGGGAGAATTGGAGGCCACTTGGGATCATAAAGCAGTGAGGGCTGCTGCCCATGTTGTCTCCCCAACTAACAAGGGAAACGGGCCTATAAAGGTTACCTGAACACAGATGTGGGTAGATTTGATTGAAGCTGAGCAGATAAGGGGAAATTGGATGGCCCATCTAATAAAATTCTTTTGGAGCTTTGGTGACAGCTTAAGCCAGAACAGAAGTTCCAGCCACTGAGACGAAAGGCCCCAGCAGCTACCAATAAAACATTTGGTGTGAGGGCAGCTCAGTTACAAGATTATATGATAGAGTCTGCCGAGGGAGAGGAAAACTCCCAAAACCTATTGTACCAGTTCGAATAGGAAAAGGGCTGAGGTATGGGTGGGGACCGGAGGCCACACGTGGAACTGGCTATCCACTGGTCCCCTTCCAATGTACAACGGGTGTTGGCCTTGGTGGATACAGGTGCAGAATGTTCCCTCCTCTATGGGAACCCGGAGTGGTTTGCTAGGACCCCAGTGGCCACTGGCAGTTATGGGGGCCAAACTGTTCAAGTGAAGCTAATAACTATTCCATTGGGGATAGGAAGACTGCCTCCTAAGCCATATAAGGTATATGTATCTCCTATTCCTGAATATATTTTGGGGGTAGATGTCTTGTAAGAACTGTGGTTGGAAACTACAGCCGGGGAGTTCTGGCTGTGGATCAGGGCTGTGAAGGCAGTGTTGCGGGGACACACATCACATTCCCCTTTGCAATTACCCATCCCTTGGTGTGTAACTAACACCAAGTAGTACCGCCTGCTAGGTGGTTATGAAGAAGTCACAGGAACAATCCTTGAACTAGAAAAGGTGGGGTTCATCTAGGCAGCACATAGTCCTTACAACTCCCCAGTATGGCCTGTGCACAAACCAGACAGAACCTGGAGAATGAAAGTAAATTACAGAGAACTTAATAAAGTTGTTCCCCTTTTGCACGCTGCTGTTCCCTCGATAGCTAACATGATGGATCAGCTAAGCCAGGGGCCCCCAAACTACAGCCCATGGGCCACATGTGGCCCCCTGAGGCCATTTATCCGGCCCCCGCCACACTTCCCGAAGGGGCACCTCTTTCATTGGTGGTAAGTGAGAGGAGCACAGGATGCATCTACACCCATAGTTCCATTGAAATACTGGTCAGTTTGTTGATTTAAATTTACTTGTTCTTTATTTTACATATTGTATTTGTTCCCGTTTTGTTTTTTTACTTTAAGATATGTGCAGTGTGCATAGGGATTTGTTCATAGTTTTTTTTATAGTCCAGCCATCCAACAGTCTGAGGGACAGTGAACTGGCCCCCTGTGTAAAAAGTTTGGGGACCTCTGAGCTAAGCCATGAGTTGGGGACATACCACTTGGTGGCAGACTTGGCCAATGCTTTTTTCTCTATTAATATAGCTGCAGAGAGTCAAGACCAATTTGCCTTCAGTTTGGAAGGGAGACAATGGACCTTTACAGTATTACCCCAGGGCTAGTTGCATAGCCCCACCTTGTGTCATGGGCTGGTGGCTGCTGACCTGGCTAAATGGAAACAGCCAGAGGCAGTTCGCATGTACCATTATATTGATGATATGCTAACTAGTGATTTTCTTCCAGAATTGGAGCAAGCAGTCCCTACCCCGCTATCCCACTTGAAAGCATGTGGCTTGGCAGTCAACGAAAACAAATTACAAGGACCTGGGTTATCTGTTAAATTCTTGGGAATTGTCTGGTCGGGTAAGACAAAAGTTATCCCTGACGCAGTTATAGATAAGATCCAAGCATACCCCGTGCCCACTACGGTAAAACAGTTACAGGAATTCTTAGGTTTGTTGGGGTATTGGCGGGCATTTATACCCCATTTGGCTCAGTTACTACGCCCCTTGTACAACCTTATTCGGAAGGGGGTTTGTTGGGATTGGACTGAGCAGGCGCAAGGTTCATTTGCAGCAGCTAAGAGAGCTGTCAAGGTGGCACAGGCCTTGAATGTGTTTGATCCTGCCAGGCCCTGTGAGCTGGATGTTCATGTAACCTCGGAGGGGTTTGGATGGGGCTTGTGGCAGCGAACAGAGCGCTTATGGCAACCTATTGGGTTTTGGTCCCAATTGTGGAAAGGTGCTGAAGTTCGTTACTCCTTAGTGGAGAAGCAGCTGGCAGCTGTGTATGCTGCCCTTCTGGCCACTGAGAGTATTACAACCACAACACCAGTTACAGTCAAGACAACATACCCTATTGCAGGATGGGTGAGAGATTGGGCGACCAAACTGTTAACTGAAGACGCACCACTAAGACTCTAAGACCAGGAGTATAAGTAGAAGGAAAAGTTTATTACAGACAAAAGAAAAAGAGTTTAGTACACTCGCGAGCGGGCGCTAGGCAAGAATGCTGCCAGGCACACTGTACAGCGCTCTCACAGCAGTTTTATACTTTACTTTTTAGGAAAGGGCGGGGGCAGGGGATTTAGGTATTTGCCTTGAGCAAGCGGTTTCCCATTAGGTGGGTTTGAGCAGTCCTTATCTGTTTACACAGGGTGCAGTTTATCTAGTTCTTGTCACACAAGCCCCCCTAAAGGTCATATGAAAGGTCATATGGAATTTTTCCTAGTTCTTGTTTTTCCCTTACATCTCCCCCTCTTGTTCTGTATATCTCTAATCCTAGAGATTAGTGTTTTCAACTAGTCTTTTATAATGCTGTCGTACTATCATTAATTTTACTGCTCCTATCTGCCCTTGCAAGAAAGTGGTTAGCCTATTCAGGACACATGGTCCGACAGTGACAACTAGAAGTAATACTATAAGGGGCCCTGCCAAGGTGGAGATGAGGGTTCGTTGCAGCGGCAGACACGCAGCTTGAGGGGGCTGTCTATTTTCTCCACTGTCCATTGGTCATCAGGAGCAGGAGCAGGCTTGAGATGATGTAAAGCCAGTAGTCAAGGCCAGGATTACAGCCGCCCGACCCGTGCAGATTCCCATTAGATTCGTACAGTCGGTAATGAAACAATGGAGCCAAGAACTGGTGAGCCATCAGCTTTAATTCTAGCTTGCACCCGGCGGGCAAGCAAAAACACACACTGGGCTCCAAAACCCACACATTCAGTGCTTACAAAGCTACTGACTTATCCGAGTTTCCTAGCATCAAAGCTTTCCAGCTCACCAGACTTATTCACCTCTGTTTCCCATCTCCTCCAGCGCAAACTCTTCCTCAGCACTCTGCCATCTTGGCTGCTTCTCCTCTCCACATGGCCTTCACGTGGCCTTACTCTGCTCTCCTCTCTGATACTAATCTCAGGAACCCAGGAACCAAGAGAGAGAGAGATCAAGCTACTGGTCCGCCCACTTTATAGCATAGATAATCCAAACTTCTAATCCAATTATACATAAAGAAAGTTTCTGATACAAAGCCACCCATCTGAGGCATAATGGGATTCCTCAGGAGAGTGCACCGCCCTACATTATCCAATCAGTTAAGGGTATGGAGAAGAGCTTACTCTTAAACTAAGCCTTAAGCTATAATGACCTGGCCTGCCTACATTACAGCTTTTCCCCCACAGCCATCTCAAGCATAAGGGCAAATAATATCACTTGGATGACGGGCTTCCATGTGGGCAGCGCCATCTTTAACAAAGTGAGCATATTATATTTTATCTGCCGAACAGATGCAAAGCATGGATCCAAGCTGCGATGCCATCGACCTTTACAGCAGTGGGTGTGATGAGGAGGGGGACCTGGTAGGGTCCCTTCCAGCGAGGTTCGAGTGTACGGTGCTGGTGTCTCCGGACGTAGACGTAGTCCCCAACCTGGTGACGATGCGGGGTTCCGTCTCCTGCTGGCTGGTAAAGGTCAGATAACTGCTTCCACAGGCAATGTTGCACTTTGGCTAGGGCCTATAACCTAACAGACAAGGGTGTATTCGGGATATTCATGTCAGAGGGGGATAAATCCCGAATGGGCGGAGGGGTTCCAAAGAGTATTTCAAAGGGAGTCAGGTTAGTTTTGGCAGAAGGGGTATTCCGTGCCCGGAAAAGAGCGTATGGTAGGAGCATTACCCAATCTCTATGGCCAGTCTCTATGACTAATTTAGTTAGGGTCTCTTTAATCCTCCTATTCATTCTCTCTACCTGTCCTGAACTCTGGGGTCTATAAGCACAATGAAGTTTCCAATTAATCCCCAATATTTTGGCTACCCCCTGGCTTACCTGGGCCACAAACGCCGGTCCATTGTCAGACCCTATTACCTTTGGAAGGCCAAACCTGGGAAAGATTTCTTCCATGATCTTCTTAATTACTACCGCCGCCGTCTCATGTTTGGTAGGGAAGGCTTCTACCCATCCTGAAAAGGTGTCTACAAAAACTAAGAGATACCTTAGTCCATACTTGGCAGGTCTTACCTCGGTGAAGTCTACTTCCCAATATTGGCCCGGTCTGGTGCCTCGGAGACGAGTTCCATTGGTTCCTTTGGCTGGGTAGGCATTTACTATCTGGCAGGCCTTGCAGGCTTCTATTACCTCCTTTGCCATTTGCCTCTTTTCAGAGGAGGTTAATATCTTATCATCCTGGAGCAGTTGTACTAGTTTATCAGTCCCAAGGTGGGTGAGACGGTGGGCCATCTGGAGGAACGTTCGAATATCCTCAGGTTCCTTTAGATGGGTCAAGGTGGAGGATGGCTCTGCTTCTATGGCGAGGATGTTGGAGGCAGTCCTCATGGCTACCGCTCGTGCCTCTTCATCCGCCCTCCTGTTGCCTTTGGCTACTGGGTCCTGCCCTTTCTGGTGCCCAGGGCAATGGACAATGGCCAGCTCCCGTGGGAGCATGACAGCATCTAAGAGGGCTAGGATTTCTTGTTTATGTTTAATATCTTTACCTGCTGACGTGAGCAGGCCCCTTTCTTTGTAAATTGCCCCATGCACATGTGCAGTGGCAAACGCATACCTGCTGTCCGTGTAGACGGTGGCCCGTTTACCACTGGCCAGTTCTAGGGCTTTTGTTAGAGCTATTAGCTCTGCTTTTTGGGCTGAGGTTCCTGGGGCAAGTCTCTCTGACCAGATTACTTTTTCCTTGTCTACTACTGCAGCCCCAGCTCTGCGTTCTCCTTCGCACAGAAAACTGCTCCCATCAGTGTACCTGTAAAGCCTGTCAGCCCGACCCGTGCAGGTTTGCATTGGATTCGAACAGTCGGCAATGAAACACCGGAGCCAAAAACTGGTGAGCCATCAGCTTTAATTCTAGCTTGCACCCGGTGGGCAAGCAAAAACACACACTGGGCTCCAAAACCCACACATTCAGTGCTCACAAAGCTACTGACTTATCCAAGTTTCCTAGCATCAAAGCTTTCCAGCTCACCAGACTTATTCACCTCTGTTTCCCATCTACTCCTGCACAAACTCTTAACAAACTGGCTTCTTCCTCAGCACGCTGCCATCTTGGCTACTTCTCCTCCACGTGGCCTTAATCTGCTCTCCTCTCTAATACCTCAGGAACCAAGAACCAAGAGCGAGAGATCAAGCTACTGCTCTCTCCCACTTTATAGCATAGACTCAAAACCTTTAATCCAATTATACAAACAAGGAAGTCTCTGATACAAAGTCACCCAGCTGAGGCATAATGGGATTCCTCCCTACATCACCACCCTACATCATCCAATCAGTCAAGGGTGTGGAGAAGAGCTTACCCTTAAAACAAAGCCTTAAGCTATAATGACCCGGCCTGCTTACAACTTTTCCCCCACAGCCATCACAAGCATAAGGGCAAATAATATCACCTGGGTGACGGGCTTCCATTGGGCAGCACCATCTTTAACAAAGTGAGCATATTATATTTTATCTGCCGAACAATCCACCCCTATGCTCACTTTACTACCCACAATTTACACCACTGGCATTCCTGTACAAGGAAATTAGGCATATTACACAAATTACAACAGCATGACAAATCATACAATTTCAAAAATTACAAATGTACACACATTTCACCAGTCTCTATGCACTTTGCCAAAAGTGCAAAATGTCCTCAGCCTTCTTTCTAGCCATGGGAAAAGCTTCCCAGGGCAGGAGGGCCTCCAGGAAAGCCACCCCCTCCCCCATCAGGGTATTTCACATTGTCCAAAATTCGTAAGTCCATTCAACAAAGGAGCTTGTGCCCATCCCAGTCATAGTCCAGGAAATCAGTCCACACACATAGTGCTTTAGCCTCCCCCCTCATCTCTGCCATCCTGGCAGCTCGTACACTGTCCCAAAAAGGAGCATGTGGCCATGGCAGTCAGCATTTCCATCTCTGCTCTGGGGAGCATGATAGCATCCACCCCTATGTCACAAAATCGCAGACCTACCGGCAGCGTAGCTACTCCTTGCTGCTGGGCTCTCACCTTCTGGAGGCTGCGGATCACAATTCCAGACCAATTCTCCTCATCCTCCAAAGAGGAACTGCAAACACCAGCTCCTGCTGCTGGGTTTGATCTCCGAGCCACCACTGCCTTCTGCTCAGCAGGCCTTGCAACTCCAGCCCCGGCCTCAGCCCTGGCCTCAGCCCCGGTCCTGGCCTCAGGCCCGGCCTCATGCCGTTGCTGGCTCTCCGCAACATCCAGGGCAATCTCCAACTCACGAACCTGTGATTCCTTCTCCAGCATTTGCTCCACTTCCAGGTGAATCTCGCAAACCTGGTCAGCCTCCTCCTCCAGCGCTTCCTTCAGCTCCAGGGTCAGCATCTGTTTCTCTCACGTTTCCTCCAGCTCCTTCCGCTGCTCGTCCTGCAGGTCCTGGGCAGCCTCTTCCATAGAGCTCTCGGTTTCCTCACGCATGGCTGTAAAAGTCAGCCATCCAACAGTTCCCCAAAAAACAGCTATGGGAAACCAAAACAGCAACCAGTCCTCTACTCCACCACCCAAAAATGGTGGTGGCTCCATGCCGAACTGTATCGAATCCTGCCAAAGACTACGCCAAATGTAAAGCCAGTAGTCGCGGCCACCATCACAGCCACCTGGCCCACGCAGATTCACATTGGATTCGAACAGTCGGCAATGAAACACCGGAGCCAAAAACTGGTGAGCCATCAGCTTTAATTCTAGCTTGCACCCGGCGGGCAAGCAAAAACACACACTGGGCTCCAAAACCCACACATTCAGTGCTCACAAAGCTACTGACTTATCCAAGTTTCCTAGCATCAAAGCTTTCCAGCTCACCAGACTTATTCACCTCTGTTTCCCATCTACTCCTGCACAAACTCTTAACAAACTGGCTTCTTCCTCAGCACGCTGCCATCTTGGCTACTTCTCCTCCACGTGGCCTTAATCTGCTCTCCTCTCTAATACCTCAGGAACCAAGAACCAAGAGCGAGAGATCAAGCTACTGCTCTCTCCCACTTTATAGCATAGACTCAAAACCTTTAATCCAATTATACAAACAAGGAAGTCTCTGATACAAAGTCACCCAGTTGAGGCATAATGGGATTCCTCCCTACATCACCACCCTACATCATCCAATCAGTCAAGGGTGTGGAGAAGAGCTTACCCTTAAAACAAAGCCTTAAGCTATAATGACCCGGCCTGCTTACAACTTTTCCCCCACAGCCATCACAAGCATAAGGGCAAATAATATCACCTGGGTGACGGGCTTCCATTGGGCAGCACCATCTTTAACAAAGTGAGCATATTATATTTTATCTGCCGAACAGTACCAAATTAAGTCAGATTGTGGCAATGGTGTGTCCCATAAATCCTTTCGAATCCCAGTCTCCTCGGCTAGGATATCCCTGCACTGATGGTGGACAGTTTCCCCCTCTTCCCTGGGTAGCAGGGTGGCTGGGTTCAAAACAGTTGGAGAGCCGAAGGTGATCCTGTCTTTATCTAACAGGAGGCTCTGGTAATGAGTAATGCGGGCATTAGTTAGCCAGCGGTCCGGAGGTTGTCTGATTATGCTCTCCAGAGCATGGGGGGCGACAATAGTCAATTTCTGGCCCAGAGTCAGTTTGTCAGCATCTTTTACCAGTAGGGCTACAGGGGCAATCACTCGTAGACACCCTGGCCACCCTTTTGCGACTGCGTCTAACCTTTTAGAGAGGTAGGCTACTGGTCGCTTCCAGGGTCCCAGAGACTGAGTCAGTATTCCTTTAGCTATCCCTTCATTTTCATCTACATAGAGAGTGAATGGTTTCTCTATGTTGGGGAGTGCCAAGGCCGGGGCTGATAACAGTGCTCTTTTGATTTGGTCAAAGGCCTTTTGCTGTTCATTTCCCCATGTATACTCAGTTCCATCCTTTAACAGGGGATACAGAGGGGCAGCTAATGCGGCAAAGCCGGGTATCCACAGTCTGCAGAAACCTGCTGTGCCTAAGAATTCCCTGAGGCCCTTCCGGTTTTTTGGGGGCGGGATTTGAGTAACAGTCTTTTTCCTGGCCTCAGTTAGCCATCTCTTACCGTCTCGGAGAGAGTAGCCCAGGAAGGTGACCTCGGATTGACAGATCTGGGCCTTCTTGGCAGATGCTCGGTATCCCAGTTTGGCCAGTTCGACCAGCAGCTTCTCAGTTCCCTGTTTGCATTGCTCTATGGTGGCGGCTGCAAGTAACAGATCATCAACATACTGTAACAGAGTTACCTCAGGGGTGGAGGCCCGGTAGGCACTCAAGTCCTGATGCAGCGCTTCGTCAAAGATGGTGGGAGAGTTCTTGAAGCCCTGGGGTAGCCGTGTCCATGTTAGCTGTCCGCTGAGTCCATTCTCAGGGTCAGTCCATTCGAAAGCAAACAGGGATTGGCTGTCCTCATGCAGGTGCAAGCAGAAGAAGGCATCCTTCAGGTCCAGCACTGTATACCATTTCCTGTCAGGACTGAGGGTACTGAGGAGGTTGTAAGGATTTGGGACCGTTGGATGTATGTCTATCACCCTACTGTTAACCTCTCTTAAATCCTTGACTGGTCTATAATCCCCCGTCCCTGGTTTCTTCACTGGCAGCAGGGGGGTGTTCCATTCTGATTGGCAATGCCTTAGGATCCCTTGTCCTAGCAGCCTCTGGATATGAGGCCTGATGCCTTCCTGGGCCTCCTTACTCATGTAGTATTGTCTGACCCTTACGGGGGTGGCGGAGGGCTTTGTACTGCTAACCCTGGCCCTGCCGTTTCTGCCCAGGCTTCTGGGAAGCTCTGGAGCCATCTGTCTGTTGTCGAATGGGGTCCGGGGGTAGGGGCTTCATATAGTTTATATTCATCTTCAGCAGACAAGGTCAGCATGGTCACAACAGGCTGACTGACAAGAGGGTTACTGAATCTTACTTCTGGCCCCTGAGGTTTGAAGTCAATACTTGCCCCTAACTTGGTAAGCAGATCTCTCCCCAGCAGCAGGGCGGGGCATTCTGGTATGACCAGAAAGGAATGCTGTACTTTTCCTTTCCCCAGGTCCATTGTCCTTTTAGTTGTCCATGACCTATGCTGGCATCCATTTGCCCCTTGGACTAAGGATTTTTTGTTTGAAAGGGGTCCCAGCGGGCTCTGCAAGGCGGAGTAAACTGCTCCTGTATCTACCTCAAAGTCGATTGGTGTCCCCTCCACGTTGAATGTTACCCTGAGTTCGGGGAGGGGATCCGAACCCCGACGCCCCTAATCGCCTAGGGCAAGAATTTCGTCAACTTTCTTCTTTTTCTTGGGGCAGTCTTTTACCCAGGGCCCTTCTTCTTTACAGTAGGCACATTGGTTAGGCCCCAGTCTTGGCCTTTGGCGCGGGCCCGAGGTACTATTCTTTCCTTTTCTGTCCTGTTTTCCTACTACGGTAGCCAAAATTTTAGTTAACTCTTTATTTCTTCGTTTATCTCTCTTATTCTCTAATTCTTCACGCTCTTTCTCTAATCTTTGTTCCTTCTCTTCTGCTGTCTCCCTTTTGTAATAAACTTTGTCAGCTTCTTTGACTAAGTCTCTCAGAGCCATATCCTGTAACCCATCTATTCTCTGGAGCTTCCTCCGAATGTCAGTGGCTGACTGTCCTATAAAAGCCATAGCCAGTGCCCCTCTCTGTTCTTCAGACTCAGGGTCGAAAGGGGTGTACTTCCTATAGGCTTCTATTAATCTCTCTAAGAATCTGGATGGGGATTCCTCTGGCCCTTGAGTTACTTCTCTTACCTTAGCCAAATTAGTGGGGCGTCTCGCCGCCGCTCGGAGACCCATCATCAGAGTCTGGCGATAGAGTAAGAGTTGCTGCCTACCTTCAGGCGTATTAGGGTCCCAGTTAGGCTGCCTCAGGGGAAAAGCCTCATCTATAATGTTGGGGAGTTGAGTAGGGCGACCATCAGGTCCAGGAACTAATTTTCTGGCCTCAAGGAGAATCCGGTTCCTTTCTTCTGAGGTGAAGAGGATACCTAAAAGCTGTTGGCAGTCATCCCAAGTGGGCTGATGGGAAAACATAAGAGATTCGAGAAGGTCAGTAAGTTTGACAGGGTCCTCTGAAAAAGGCGGATTATTGTTTTTCCAATTGTATAGGTCTGAGGAAGAGAAGGTTCAATACTGAAGTGCCGGCATATTCCCCCCCCTTGTCCATCAGGGACAGGGGGTCCGAAAGACCGGAGGGGCAGGGTGATGGCCACGTCATCTGGAGTCTGTGCTCTCCGGCTCCAGGTGCCCTGGGCCGGACCTCCTACTGATGGTCCCTGATCACCCTGATGTGAGGCCCCAGGCTGAGGACCAGCAGCACCGGTGGGGGCACCCCTAGGATAGGGAGGCGGGAACTCTGAATCAAAAAGAATAAGGTCAGTTTGAGATTCAGGGAGAACAGGGAAGGGGAGAGAGGGATATAGGGATGGAGCAGGCGCCGCTGGCACTGGGGGTTTGAGTGGGAGCATAGAGCAGCTGTTCGGATGAGTTGGAGCAGGTCTAGAGGGGTCCAGGGTGGTGGAGAGAGTTATTGGAAGGGAGGGCGTAGGGGGAGAAAGGAAAGGTTGGACCCAAGGAGGAGGGTCGTTCGCCAGGTCTTCCCAAACCCAAATATAAGGCTGTTGATCCGGATGACTATGAGGTCCTGTACTGAAGACAATTGTTTTGACCGCCTGTATGGTGTCCGTATGAAAAGTTCCAGTGGTTGGACAACCTACTCCGAGGGTGAGCCATTCGGAGGTACAGAAAGTCTGCCACTTGCGCTTCTTAACTAGGAGAGACAAGTTATGGGCTCGGGCATTAACTTCAGACCAATGAGACAAAGTCAGGGACAGTGGGGTCGATGACCTTTGTCCCATGTTAGTCTCAAAGAAATAGAGAGACAAAAAGAAAGCAACAAAGAAGACAGTAACAGAGACACAGTAACAGAGACAGACAGACAAAGCCGGCTGCGCCGCGAATGGCAAAATAAAATTAAAACTAAGTCTATTGGTCCGGACCTATGAGCTCGGTTAGAAACTGGCAACGAAATTACAGTTTCTGTCTGAGACAGCAGATGGACTTCCAAGCGTCCTTGGTCGTCCGCACACTCCGAGGCGTCCCCCGGAGTTGTGGCCTGCGACCCCCTGACACGTCTGTCAGTCGCAGTCAGGAGGGACTCACGTCCTTGCCTGACAGCCACCGCCAGTTTCACTTACCAGAAGTGGGCGTCCGTCCGATGATCTCCGAAGAGATTGTATCTCGGTGGAACCTCCAAATGTTAACCGAAGACGCACCGCTAAGACTCTAAGACCAGGAGTATAAGTAGAAGGAAAAGTTTATTACAGACAAAAGAAAAAGAGTTTAGTACACTCGCGAGCGGGCACTAGGCAGGTAGGCTGCCAGGCACCCTATACAGCTCTCTCACAGCAGTTTTATACTTTACTTTTTAGGAAAGGGCGGGGGCAGGGGATTTAGGTATTTGCCTTGAGCAAGCGGTTTCCCATTAGGTGGGTTTGAGCAGTCCTTATCTGTTTACAGCAGGGTGCAGTTTATCTAGTTCCTGTCACACAAGCCCCCCTAAAGGTCATATGAAAGGTCATATGGAATTTTCCCTTGTTCTTGTTTTTCCCTTACAAAACCACGTAGCGGTATGGCCCAAATGTCCACCCTGGCCAAGTGGGGTGCCTACCTGCAACAATGCTGTGCTCTTAGCACCAGCCTGTTGGGGGCAGAACTGCAGAAAGTCTTGGGTCCAGTCACCTATGCGACCTTAGAGTCAGGTGCAGCTGGGGCTCAGGAGGCAGAACCTGAAGTCAGTCCCTACCAGGAGGGGCGGGTGCCCATCCCCAAGGATGCCTGGTATACTGATGGTTCCAGCAGGGGCCAACCTGCCAAGTGGACAGCCATAACTTTCCATCCGGCCACTGAGACTATTTGGATGGACACAGGTACAGGTCAAAGCAGCCAATGGGCAGAATTAAGAGCTGTTTGGCTAGCTGCCCATAATGAACCTTCACCTCTGGTGATCTGTACTGACAGCTGGGCTGTATATCGTGGACTGACCCTTTAGATTGCTACTTGGCACATTAACCAGTGGATGGTAATGCACCGCCCACTATGGGGTCAGGCCCTGTGGCAGGACTTATGGGAAATAGGACACCAGAAGCAGGTGACAGTATATCATGTCACGGGGCATGCCCCTCTAGCCCATCCTGGGAATGATGAGGCAGATACATTGGCAAAGGTGCGATGGTTGGAGACTGCACCTGCAGGTGATGTGGCGCAATGGCTCCACCGGTGCCTGTTCCATGCGGGACAGAAAACTATGTGGCTACGGTTAAGGCGTGGAACTTGCCTGTGTCCTGTGCAGAGGTACTTGCAGCCTGTGAGCAATGTGCAGTATGTTCTAAGGAGCACCCTCGGAGACCACTGGTGTCACCTGGACAGATCCAGAGGGGTCATGTTCCACTGACATGATGACAGATAGACATCATTGGACCCTTACCAAATTCAGAAGGGTACCAGTAGACAGCTACTTGTGTAGATACTGCCACCTGTCTGCCTGCTGCTTATCCTGCTCGTAATTCTGACCAGAGGGCAGTCATACAGGCTCTGGACCGCCTGAGAGCTGCATATGGGCGACCACTGGTCCTTGAAAGTGACAATGGTACCCACTTCACTGGTTCAATGGTGAGGCAATGGGCTCAAGAGCTGGGGGTGGACTGGAAGTACCACATTCCCTACCACCCCCAGGCTGCTGGTATCATTGAGCGGTATAATGGACTCTTAAAGCAGGGACTGTGACAGGAGGGGGGCACCAGCTCCCTTACTGGATGGACACGCTGCTTATGGACAGTACTCCAAATTTGGAATGAGAGGCCTTGAATGGGGAGCCCAGCTCTAGTGGAGGCCCTCCTGCATCGGGCAGCTGCCCCATTCAGTTGCAGATATGCACCAAGGACATTTTACTCAAGCCAGGTTTTGGACAGCAGGGCAATGTGCTCTTGACTGTCCCAACAGCCCTTCTTAAAGGCCAACGGCTTCGATGGAGTTGGCCCTGGACTGTCCAGGCCCCCCATCTGAGATGGGTGGCCTTGTTGGCACCATGGGGAAAGAGACTAGAGGTGGACCTCCAGTTTACTCCTTGGGCAACCAGCACCTGGCCATCTAAGGTAGAAGTGTATTATCCTTTGAGTGCTCAGGGGGACAGCATAATGAAGGCCACCTTTGTAATTTCCTTATGGCCAATAATGAGTTTTCCTATTTTACTACACATAGAACCAGCAGATGCTGGTGTATTGGCCAATAAGGTTTGGTATGCCCGCTCAGGGCAGCCTCTGGTACCAGCTATGGTGCTGTCTACAGACAGAACTCTGGCCTGTATTCTGCCAGAGGGAAAAGATTTGACTCTCTTGGTGCCGTTGACAGCTCTCTCATTTCACCCATAGCTTTTGATTTGTTAATCCTATTGCTGTAGTTGGTACTGTTTCTGTTTATGCAATTGTATTCCACTCCTTGCACAGTGACCATCATGGAAGATATCTGTGGTTTAGATTGTGAAGCGAGCAAAAGGGGTGGAATGTTGGTCAAATAAGTTTGAGAATATGATATATATGTTTGCTCGCTTATAGTTTGTATTGGGTGTGGGGGACAGGCTGTAAGCAGGTCGGGTTGTTATAGCCCAAGGCTTAGTTTTAAGACTCTGCCTTTCCCACCCTTTTTTTTTTTACAGGGACAGAGAGAGTCAGAGAGAGGGATAGATAGGGACAGACAGACAGGAACGGAGAGAAGTGAGAAGGATCAATCATTAGTTTTTCGTTGCCATTGTGATACCTTAGTTGTTCATTGATTGCTTTCTCACATGTGCCTTGACCGCGAACCTTCAGAAGAACGAGCAACCCCTTGCTGGAGCCAGTGACCTTGGGTCCAAGCTGGTGAGCTTTTTGCTCAAGCCAGATGAACCTGCACTTAAGCTGGTGACCTCGGGGTCTCGAACCTGGGTCTTCCACATCCCAGTCCAATGCTCTATCCACTGCGCCATCGCCTGATCAGGCTCCTACCTGTTTTGATGTAGGGTGGTGCACTCTCATGAGGAATCCCATTATGCCTCAGATGAGTGACTTTGTATCAGAGACTTTCTTGTTTGTAGATTGGATTAAGGGTTTGGATTTCTGCACTATAAAGTGAGGCAGACTGGCCTGATCAGGCAGTGGCACAGTGGATAGAGCGTCCGACTGAGATGTGGAAGACCCAGGTTCGAGACCCCGAGGTCGCCAGCTTGAGCGCAGGCCCATCTGACTTGAGCAAAAACTCACCAGCTGGGACCCAATGTCGCTGGCTCCATCAAGGGGTGGCTCAGTCTGCTGAAGGCCCGCAGTCAAGGCCCGTGTGAGAAAGCAATCAATTAACAACTATGGTGTCGCAACGGCAACGAAAAACTAATGATTGATGCTCTCATTTCTCTCTGTTTCTGTCTGTCTGTACCTGTCTATCCCTCTCTCTGACTCTCTCTCTGTTTCTATAAAAAAATAATAAAATAAAATAAAACCTTTAAAAAAGTGGGGCAGACTGGAAGCTTCCTCTCTGTTCCTGCTATCACCATTGCCGGGGCCTCCTTGATTCCTTGCCCTCCATGGGAAAAGCGGGTTTTCTGCTTTTCCCTTGTCTTCTCTGTGACTTGCCTGTCTTGGTGAGACACCAATAAACAGAATGGCCTACCATCCTCCAACTTGCCGTCTGCCGAATCCAATGGGAACCTGCATGTGAATGGCCATGATAGTGGCTCCTGGCCATACAATTGGTAATGAGCTCCTGTTTGGTCACCTTAAAGATTAAGTGCAGTTCATCTTGTACTGACTGAGGAACGGTTGGGAGGGGGAAGTTTTGAGCCCTGAGGATACCTTTTCTTTTTTTTTCACAGGGACAGAGAGAGTCAGAGAGAGGGATAGATAGGGAAAGACAGACAGGAACAGAGAGAGATGAGAAGCATCAATCATTAGTTTTTCGTTGCAATTGCGACACCATAGTTGTTCATTGATTGCTTTCTCACATGTGCCTTGACCGCGGGCCTTCCAAGCAGACCGAGCAACCCCTTGCTGGAGCCAGAGACCTTGGGTCCAAGTTGGCGAGCTTTTGCTCAAGCCAGATGGGCCCGCGCTCAAGCTGGCGACCTCGGGGTCTCGATCCTGGGTCTTCCGCATTCCAGTCCGATCCTCTATCCACTGCGCCTCCACCTGTTCAGGCATGAGGACACATTTTGCCCTAACAAAAGGGAAATTGTGAAACTACCCAAAAAGCAGAACTTAGGTAGATAAACAGCTATTGGTCGACTTACAACCTATACAATTTATGACCATTTGACTTCATGACCACAATCACTAGCCATGACTGCTCTGCGTCTGGAGCATTTTTTGTGTGCACCTGTATTTTGTAATTTTGTATGTTTTGCAAATATTAAGCCAGTTGTACTGGTAACGCAGTGTTTACCTTAAACCTGATGAATGTAAAAATAGGAAACAAAATGGTGTAGAGATGGTACAAATGGCAAAAATGAACAAAGAAAATTATGATATATAACAATAATGAAAAAAACTATGGTAAAATATGACTTAAAGGTTTTCATAACATCATATCACTGTACATATAGCCTATTTAATTTACGGCCAAATCGTGTTACGACCGGTCTGTCGGAACCAATCATAGTCGTAAGTCGAGCACTAGCTGTACGGAAAAGTGTGGCCATCTCTAATTGTATGGAAATTACTCTGTGTGTGTGTGTGTGTGTGTGTGTGTGTGTGTGTGTGTGTGTTTTCTTTTTCTTTCTGAGGAGAGAGGCCAGAACTTTCATGAAGTCTATATAGGTTTGTAAAGCCAGTGGCCAAGGCCACTATCACAACCGCCTGGCCCGTGCAGGTTCGCATTAGATTCGGACAGTCGGTAATGAAACAACGGAGCCAAGAACTGGTGGGCCATCAGCTTTAATCCTAGCTTGCACCCAGTGGGCAAGTAAAAACATACACTGGGCTCCAAAACCCATTCATTCAGTGCTCACAAAGCTACTGACTTATCCGGGTTTCCTAGAATCAAAGGTTTCTAGCTCACCAGACTTACTCACCTCTGTTCCCCATCTCCCTCTTTCTGCACATGCTCTGCTCTAATTGGATTCTCTCTCAGCACTCCACCATCTTGGCTGCTTCTCCTCTCCTCCACATGGCCTTAATCTGCTCTCCTACAGCATGGACTCCTCCTAGAATGTAATCACTCTTCTCCCGGAACCAGAACGTGATCTCTCTTCCCTTTAAAACCTTTTGGCGTGAAAGCCCTCCCCCAAAACATATTAACATAATCACGCCCATTCCCAAGCAGGAAGGGCAACTAATATCATCACTTGGGCAACGGGCCTCCATGTCGGCAGCATCATCTTTAACAAAGTGAGCATAATATATTTTATCTGCCCAACAAGGTTCATGACCTACTAAAAATGAAGACTCACCACAAATTGATTCTGCCTATCCTTGGGAGTTACTATATAACACAGCAAATAATTAGTAAAGGGCTGCTCTGTGCAAGCAAGGCAAGAGAAAAGGTATCTGAGCAAGACCTAATGAGGACTAACATGCAGCTCCCAACTGGGGGATTGATAATCAAGGAAGAAAGATACGTAATACATGGCAGAAGAGAAAGACTGCCCACCAGTAGGTGGGAAGGGAAGCAAGCATTCGGGACAGTCATGGACCAGGCCCTGAGCGGTCAGGTGAGGTGCAGGTAGGTAGGTAAACATTGTAGACAGAAGACAAGATGAAAGAAGAAAGGAGTTGTGAAAAAAGATGGAAAATAAAGGAAATCTGGTACAAATATCACAGATGGATTTAGAAAAACAGTTGAGAGCTGAAATAATATTTGGCATTTTAGTTTCTCATTTTATGGGGAGAAATGGGGAGATACAAGAACTAGGCAACTGGTATTATTTTCCTAGACTAAGCTGACTGATTGGATTTTAAGAGATGACTTTTAGAAGACGAAAACCTTGCAAGATTCACAGGAATTGTTGGATTTCACATCACGTTACCGAGTCGGGAAACCCACAGAATATCCTTCAATCAAAGCTGGCAGTCCCCATGGCACTCATCTCGATGTCGCCAGCGCGGCAGGATAAGCCAGAGCTCTCCTGAGGTGGATCTTATTTCGTGTAAATGGCCTGAAGTCATTCCATCCTCCTTTTAAGCAGTGTTCTTTTCTGACATGACCCTAATTTCGCTTGTTCATATTCTAAGCCAAAGTAAATATTCCCTGGAGATGAAAGACAAAGCTTGTCTGAGAGTCCGTGTCTGATTCATTGTCTGACCTTACAGTGCTTTGTGCAGCACTATGCACCCTATGGGTTCTCCATAAATATTAATTGCGTTGAATGAAATCGAATTTACACGTTGCTCATTTCACAAATAGGTTAAGTGAAGATTAACAACTTCACAGCAGTCCTAGCAGACTGAATTAAAGAATGTGTGTTTCTGTAATGTCTTAAATAGGCCCAATCAAAGTGCCTCACTGTGGAAAAATCTATAGTTGGGGGAAATCGTTCTTTAGCTCAAACAGCTCAAACTGATACTCATTCACAGAAACATCTGTGAACCTTACACCATGATACTCATTGCCCCCTTAGTAGCCCTTAGTAGCAGGTAGTCGCAAAACATTCCTTAAAAACATAATGATTTCTAGCCTGACCTGTGGTGGCGCAGTGGATAAAGCGTTGACCTGGGAACACTGAGGTCGCCAATTCAAAACCCTGCACTGGTCTGGTCAAGGCACATATGGGAGTTGATGCTTCCAGCTCCTCCCCCCTTTCTCTCTCTCTCTCTGTGTCTCCTCTCTAAAATGAATAAAATTTAAAAAAATTTTTTTAAAAAAACAATGATTTCTCTACATTATTTACTAATTCATTTTGACAAGAAAACAAGGTGGAAGTAGATATAGCAATTCCATAAATTAGGACGGAGGTCTATTCCATTTCAACAATCTGCTGACTGCACTCGGAGGTCAGGGATCTCTGTGTAGAACAGGGGTCCCCAAACTACGGCCTGTGGGACACATGCAGCCCCCTGAGGCCGTTTATCCCCTCCCCCGCCCCCCTCACGCCACACTTTCAGAAGGGGCACCTCTTTCATTGCTGGTCAGTGAGAGAAGCACAGGATACATCTGCACCCATAGTTCCCACTGAAATACTGGTCAGTTTGTTGATTTAAATTTACTTGTTCTTTATTTTAAATATTGTAGTCCCATTTTGTTTTTTTACTTTAAAATAAGATATGCGCAGTGTGCATAGGGATTTGTTCATAGTTTTTTTATAGTCCGGCCCTCCAACGGTCTGAGGGACAGTGAACTGGCCCCCTGTGTAAAAAGTTTGGGGACCCCTGGTGTAGAATGTGTGACTATAGCTGCCTGGCTTCCTCTCTTTTTTTCATTTGTTTTATATCTTTCTACAAATGAAGCAGTGGATGCAATACAGGCTATCTCTGATTTTTGAGAATCAAACTTTTATCAAGACAGTATTTAATCAGGGGCTATAAAAACTTCCCTCTCCAAAAAAAAAAAACAAAAACAAAAAAAAAAAACTTCCCTCTCCACTGGAAAAGAAACTGACTGAGCTTATAAAAAATGTCACACATGGGAAAATTATAAAAATGCAGAATCTAGAACATTTTTTAAAATTTCATAATATTTTCTAATCAATTATTATTAAACTGCCTTCATTGGGTTTTCTCTTGTGTTTTCATAGATCAAACCTTTTCCTCATCAAACCCTCAAGCTTTCCAAACTGGGTTATCCTTTCCTTTAATTAACTAAATGTTGTGCCTTGTGACAAATGTTCTGTGAGCAATAAGAACTGGAAAAATGCATTATGCTTTAATGTTGTAGGTTTATAACCTGTATTAATATATTAAAGTCTCGAAAAATTTGGCAGTAAAAGAAATGTGAAATGATTTTCCTAACATTTGAATAGAGAATACTTTATCGTGACAAATATACCACTATTTTGTGAAAATGGGATCAGCCAATTTGGGAAATACATTTTAGGTGCAGAAGAGCCCTTCTCCCACAGTAATTTTTTTTTTTTTACTTTTTATAAAACACTAAGCACTAATTTAACTGCTCTTAGTTCAACTGGAAAATTAATAACTTAAAAAATTTTGAGACCAGGTGATATTTTTCATGGCTAAATCCCATTTATGTTTTTACACTCAAATTGGTTGCTTCCCCATAGGAAAGGTTACTTGGAGATATATCCTGACATCTTGGCTCTTCTTCCCACCCCTAAACAGGTCTGGACAGGAGCCATGGCTTTTATTTATTTATTTTTAAATTGAATTTATTGGGGTGACATTGATTCAAAAAACCATACAGTTTTCAAGGATACAATTCAATAAGCATCATCTGCCCAGCTCATTTTGTGCCCACTGCCCCAAGCAAAGTGTCTTTCGGTCCCTATTTCCCCCAGTTTTGCCCACCTCCAACCTGCCCCACACCCTTTCCCTTTGGCTGTTGTCACACTATTGCCTGTGTCTATGTGTTATGCATATATGTTTTTTTGGTTAATCCCTTCACTTTCACCCGTTCCTCCATGCCCTCCCCTGCTTTTTTTTTTTTTTTTAATTTTTTTATTCATTTTTAGAGAGGAGACACAGAGAGAGAGAGAGAGAGAGAGAGAGAGAGAGAGAGAGAGAGAGAGAGAGAAGGGGGGAGGAGCTGGAAGCATCAACTCCCATATGTGCCTTGACCAGACCAGTGCAGGGTTTTGAACTGGCGACCTCAGTGTTCCCAGGTTGACGCTTTATCCACTGCGCCACCACAGGTCAGGCCTCCCCTGCTTTTTAATAGCACAGCTTTTTAAATAAAATATCAAAGTCACAAAGTAATGTCTTAACAACATAGACTTTACATTTTGCTTCCTTACGAGGGCACAGAACAGAAAGGGTGCTTAGCAATAAAAATACTTAATGATTTAACCCCTTAGAAAATGGGATTTGGGGTTTGACCACTTCTGACACTTGTAGAAATAAAGTTGACTGTGGACAAATTCTCCATAGTTTTCCTGATAAGTAAAATCTGTTGAGAAGTATTTCGTGATAGGAGGATTAAAATGGTGCCCTGATGGAGATATAGACACAGAGAGATAGAAATGATTTATTTCAGAAACAGGGCAAAATAGAGAGATTTACAATATAAGTAAGCCTTTATCTCCCTTCTGAGAAACACAGGAAGTTTTTTTATTTTTAATTTGTATTTATTTATTTGAGACAGAGCAAGAAAGGTAGAGAGAGAGAAACATTGATTCGTTGTTCCACTTTTTTGTGCATTAATTGGTTGATTCTTGTAGGTGTCTTAACCGAGGATCAAACCTGCAACCTTGGGATGTGGGGACGACGCTATAACCAACTGAGCTAGCTGGCGAGAGAGAGGAAATCTTTTGAAAGAGGTGAAGAGTGAGAATCATTCTGAACATGACAGCTTTCCAAACCTTTGCCCCTAGACTTCCCCCTAGCCCACTTCATGCTAAACCAGGCACTACCCACCCCCCACAGGCCCCATGGGAGAGCAAATAAGATGAGGGGCTCCACACTGTGTGTAGACAAGCCTGGTTCCGTCCACATGAGTCTTATGAAACACCTGTCGTGTTTCCCAGCAATCCTCCAACCAGCAAGAAAACTGGAACTGCCCCTCCTGCCAGGTGCCCAGCTGGGTCCAGCTAAAGATGCAGCAAGAACAGGGGAAGGCCAAGGAAGAGAAGAGCCAAGGCCCTGAGGCCTGGGAGTTCTCTGGCTAGTAGGAGTGAGCCACACACCAGGAGATGAGAGAGAACAGTGACACAGAGCGGGCGCCCAGTAAAAATGTCGTGAGGGATGAATGGCAAAGGGGCATCGCCAAGACGTGCATTTTCTTAAGTGTCATGCCTAATCCAGCATCGTTAGTCACATCTGGTGAGACCTCGGTAACAAGAAAGAGGAACAAGGAAGGACCCCTGGAGGAGGCCAGCTATGCTTTGGATAAACAGAGGCAGAAGGGCTCAGTTGCTATTCGTGAAGTATGTGTTTAGTGTGTTGCCAGTGCAGAAACTCCAGCACAGGATCTTTCCCTCTCCTCTCTGGACCCTTCCCTGCTCTTTCTCTAGTTATCTCTACTTTTTTCTGATTTTCTGTTTCCCTCCCTCAATCCCTCCACTACTCAGAGATTTGTGGCCAACCAGAGTTGCCCTCACACCAACAGATGAATAATTGACAAGGGTTGTTTAAAGATTCAGTGTAGTTTCTCCAACCTCCTCTCACTGGAATAACTCATTTCTTTCATTCTTTCTTTGAAAGCCTCCTACCCTCTGCCACCACCGCCACCTTCATCTCTCCCCACCTGTTCCCCTCACATGCTACCCACCTAGGAGCATGTGCTTTTGTTTCTCTTCCTCTCTGAAGTCTGCTGGGCCCCATAAGAACCCCTTAATCCCGGAGTCTCTTCGTGTCCGCTTCCCTAGGCCTTCCACCCCATTTGGCCTGCCCATAAGTAAGTTGACTTGGGCTCCTCTGGACACTTCCTTGCGTGGGTGAAGATAGAAAGGAAGGGCAGAGAAGCTGTGGCTCCTCTCGGGTCACATAGCAGAGGAGGTGGGCACAGGACCACAGGACGGCTGGCCTTTCAGCCCAGTGACCGCCTCCTCCCACCCCCAGGCAGGCAGAGCAGTGCTGGCTTTGCCACGCCTCCCCCAGGGTGGCTCGGAGCACTTGGCTCCACTGAGCCTTGGGTTTTCCATCTGGAACACAGGATCTTACAGGATGCTCCCCTACCCTACCTGCCTCTCAGGGTCCAACAGAACAGGTGTGGTGCCATTAGAAAGGCAGTGCAGCAGGGACACCTATGAAACTGGCCCTGCATGTCTGCCTATTATAGTTCTAGGATGAGCAACCATCCTTGTTTGCCCAGGACTGAGGGATTCAACAGTGCTAAAACCAAAATTGTCCCAAGTAAATCAGGATGCGCTCACCTACAGAGCATGGGCCCTCCTTGGCCCCAGCCCTGCTCCATTCCAGGCTGCCACACTCTTGGCCCCCTCAGCTCCCATAACTGTAACGGTACCTGCAGGGCACACACCCTCTGCTCACTAGCCAGCCAGCTCCACACTGTCTCCTGCACTCATCTGCCCCTTGAAGTGACCTGGAACCCCCTTGCTCTTTCTGGGAACCAGTTTCTTCTTTTTTTTTTTTTTTAATTTTTTTTTAATTTTATTCATTTTTAGAGAGGAGACACAGAGTGAGAGAGAGAGGGAGAGAGAGAGAAAGAGGGGAGGAGCTGGAAGCATCAACTCCCATATGTGCCTTGACCAGACCAGTGCAGGGTTTTGAACTGGCGACCTCAGTGTTCCCAGGTCGACGCTTTATCCACTGTGCCACCACAGGTCAGGCCAATTTCTTCTTTTAGCAGCGGAGGTTGGAATAAATGTTCCCCAGTCCCCTGGGACCCCTGCACCATGACTGGAGCCTTAGTCCTCACCACAGGCCCCCGTCCAGCATGAGGTCTGCAGACAGATTGGCGAGGCCGAGGCCCAGGCCTGGTCTGGTTCCCTTGGCACCACCTGGTAGCAGGTGATGAGTCTGAGCAAGAGCCTCCTGCAGCACCAGCAGTAGTCACCTAAGTATGGACACTGCCCACGTTGGTGGCCACTAGTAGCAGGAATATCAGTCCAGGGTGACAGCACCACTAGGCCCAGGAGACTGAGGCTAGCTCCCATGAGCCATAGTGACACAAAACTCAACCTGGGAGGCAGCTCACCTGGGTCCTGAGAGTCCAAGGCCATTGGAGAGGCAGAGTACAACAGAAACAGAGAGAGAGACAGAGACAAAGAAAGCACAACCATCTGATGCCCACTTCAACAGCCCTTAATACGAAGTTCTGACTCAGTGCCTCCTGCAAACCACCCACACTTGCCGCCAAATGCATTCCTGAAACACCACTGTCACCCTGTCTCTCCTGCTGCAAATACCTCAGTCTCTGTCGCCCCGACTCCACTGCCCAGGGCTTGTGGTCCCACTTTGCCATTCAGTCTTCTGTTCCGGTAAACTCTACAGGCACCCCTGTTCTGTCCACCTGGCTGCAGGGCCCACCTAAGGACATGTGCTCATCACACAGGAGCACCATACCCCATACCACACCCTGACCCCTCCTGAGCCCAGCTGCTGCAGGCAGGAGATTTCAGCCCACCTCAGCCCCTCCTCTGCACTCTGTAGCCCCTACATGGTAAGCCTGGTGTCTAAAAATAAGCCTTGTGAGGTCGCGAGTCACAGCTGCTGGGCTCTGCTGAGAACCCTCAAGATGGGGAGCTCTCCTCCTCCTTCTCCTAACTTCTTCTCTCATTCCTCCGGGGGGGGGGGGGAGAGAATACCCACCAAGAATTTGAGGAAGGAAGGGAGGGAGGGAAGGAGAAATATGGAATGGAAGAAACGGGATTCACCCTACATGTGTCTCTTTATCCCCCTGCGGATCCCTACTCCGCCTCCTCTCACCCTTGTGGCCCTATGGCAGGGTGCTCAATACCTCAATCGCGATCTACTGGTCGATCGCAAAGGAAGTGTGGGTAGATCACATGACATTAAAAAGACATTTGTCTTTTGATTGGCATACAGGGTAGCCAATCTGACGTCTGAACTTTTGACACCCTACGCATGCGTGTTAAACCACGCTAACTTGTTCAGTTACATTGCTGCGTAGTTAGCCTTCAATTTATTTAAACTAAATACAACAAAGGGTATAAAAATGAGTGCCGTAGCGGGTCTGAGTAGGAAGCCTAAAACCTACCACTTTCATACAGAATGGGAGGGGATTTTTTTCACTATGTCATATTCTAAGTGCGTTTGCCTCATCTGTCTGTGTGCCATTGCTATTCTAAAGAAGGGAAATGTAGAGCGGCTTTTTCGAACTGTTCATAAAAACTATGACATTGACTTTCCTCTGAAAAGAGAGCTGAGAAGGAGAAAGGTGAAAGAAGAATACACAATATTAAATAGTAATAATAGTAACTTAAATAATGATAATATAGAAGAAATAAATTTATGTTTTGCATTTTTATTGTAGGTAGATCATTTTGACTTGGTCATCTTATAAGTAGCTCGCAAGCTGAAAAAGTGTGGGCACCCCTGCTAGTGGGTCTGAGCCCATGTCTAACACTCAAGAGCACATGACATTAAACAGGTCACTCCCTGCTCTGGGTCCATCTTCTCTCTGTGGAATGATGGGAACAACCTCCGCTCTGGAGGCTGCAGGGAGGAGTAACAAGACAGTGGATGGCAGGCAGCCCCCTAGAAACTGTAAGGAGCTGTCTGCTTTGCAGGAGGCTTATGAACAGTTGCGATGGTCATGGGGCCCCTCCAGACAGAATAGCATAACAAGGAGGAGGCACAAGTCCCCAGGCCTCTCCTCTCTGACCCCTTCCCCAGAAGAGCTATTCCCGGAGCCCTGACCTGCTTCCATCTCCCTCTGTTTCCCATCCCCCCCCCCCAGCATCTCTTGGTGTGCCAGTGTGCCGTTCTCCCCGTCATCCAATACCTGGTACTACAGAGATTAATAAATGAGACTCATAACTCAGCTGCTGGGGTGCCACAGATATTTATGGTTCCTTTTCAATTTGCAGAGAGATTAAGTATTTGTTGATTTATTATCTCTTGGTGTGCGTGGGGGGGGCAAGGCCCCCTGCAGACCAGCCCCTCCCCTCCTCCACACACACTGCCTGGTGGGCTCCCCGTCCTTACAGCCGGTCCCAGGAGCCTGGTGGGGAGCCACTGGCCAATGGAGTGGGCTTGTCCTCCTGACCAACTTGACTAGAGAGGACAGGAGGGGTGCCATCCCTAGATGATACACAGGTTCCCTTTCTGGACCTCCTCCAACCCTGTCTCTCCCCACAGAGCAAGGGGTCCCCAGGCCAGGTAAACACAGCCTGGAGTGCCGACCCCACAGTTGTAGACCACTCTCTGGGTATCTGAGACCCCAGCATTCACTGCCCAGATGGACCTGAGCCTGCTTCTGAGGACTGTGCAGACCTCCCAAAGTCCACACCCCCAAGGGTCGAACAGTTTCCGGGGGTTGCATGTGTAGGACCAGGGGATGGCTGCTAGGAGCCACCATTTATGCTCTTGTCCTGGCACTCCCCACCCCTAGACATTAGAGGTAGATCTGGAGAGAGGGGGAGGCCAGCTTCCATGAAGAAAGCCCAGCCTAACTGGGGAGGAGTCTGCATGGGCCAAGGGAAGTGAGACAGCCTAAGGAACAGGGGACACCACCCCTGGGGACTGATACTTACAAATAAGCAGGAGTGGTGCTTGAGGAGCTGAGAAGGGGACACCAGGAACGAAAAAGGTTGAGTGCTCCCCCACCCCATGGACCCTGGGTTGCCTCTCCCCTTCTTGTTGATGTCTCAGTCTGCCACATGCACTCACTTATCTGACCAGCTTTTTGACACCTACTACATGCCAAGCTCTGGTAGCTAAGTTGAGTCCAGTCTCCACCACTCAAGGGCTGTGTGACCTTGGATAAATCACTCCACCTCTCTGGGCCTGTCTCATCTTTTAAATGGAGGAAATACTCTCTCCTCCTTGAACTTAAGGTTTTTGAGAGGGTTAAAGGGAGAGGACAGCAGTGCCTTGGAGACTGTGAAGGGAAGGGCTCTCCACTTCGCAGGAAGCTTATGAATAGTCGCGATGGTCATGGGGCCCCTCCAGACAGAATAACATAACAAGGAGGAGGCACAAGTCCCCAGGCCTCTCCTCTCTGACCCCTTCCCCAGAAGAGCTATTCCCGGAGCCCTGACCTGTTTCCATCTCCCTCTGTTTCCCATCCCCTGCCCAGCATCAGTGTGTTCACAGAGTTCTTCCCACCTCAGAGGGGAGGAGAAGCAGCACTGCTCACCCAGGCCTTCCCTCTGACCCTTCTCCAGGAGCTCTTCTCCTAGCAAAGTGACAATGACAGAAGGATAACCTCCTGCCAAGGTCCTTATCTTCAGTAAGCCAGTTCAGCAGAAAAGCCACATGGGGGATCAGTGGAGAAGGGCTTGTCCAGGCCCCGCCCAGGGCGCAGTCAGCTCAGGGGATGACAGAGGCACAGACAGGAGTGCACCTGATCCTAGCCTCACCCTGCCCCACCAGGCAGAGCACACCTTTTGTAGGATACCAAGGGGTGGTCCCTGGAAGTAAGTTATTGTTTTCAGTGGATGTTAGTACAGAAACCAGGTTGAGTCTTTGGTTGATTTGCTGGTAGAAGAGAAGTGAAGGTGGGTGAATTTGTGTCTGTACGAGGAGTCTGTGAGTGAAGAAGCGTGCCTCCATCTCTCTTCTGCCCAGGGCACTCCCCTTACACTAACCAGTCCCCCTCTGGCCCTTAGTATCTCTATCTGGAAAATGAGGAGAATGCCTCCCTCCAGTGAGAGAGGAGGAAGTCTTAGGGGTGTGGAGGAGAGAACTAAAGAAGTGAGTGTGACAGAAGATTGACCAGATCAGGGCCTAGCTCCAAGCACCCAAAAAGTCAGAGGAGACACAGATGAGAGGGGCCCTACGGGTAGAGGGCCCGCCAGGAGGAAAGGAACAGGCTGAGAGAGCATGAGGCAGGAGGAGCTCTGGGAGACCTGGGGTCCAGTTCTAACTCTGCCACTGACTTAAAGACTCACCCTGGCTGCCTCCTCCTCACTCTCCCTGACCTCAGCCTACTCCTCTGTGCAGTGAGGTGCCTGGTCGTTTCTCCTGGTCATCAAGGCAGGCGGAGGTGGCCTGACCTCCTGGTTCCACTGCTGCCCCTTATCACTGCCCATCTCAGTCCCTTGTTTAAGCAGTGGAATGAATGTAGCTCTCTTGGTAAATAAAGCTGAGATGACGAGACCATAAATTTCTGAGGGCTGAGGTCACCGACTGGTGATGGCAGGAGAGACTGCAGAACCAGGGGTGAAGGGAGAGATCTGCCAACCTGGGAAGTAAGGTTCACCCCTTCTGCAAACATCCAGCTTAGCCCTCCTTTTAATAATACTCATTATATCCGTCAGTCTTCACTGTGCTCCTGCTCTCCTGCAAGAGCTTTGAGTTATTGCAAGAATCAAAGGAGTACAAAAATTCCCAGACAACTTGCTGAAGGAAGTAGGATTTATTTAGCTGGCAGAGCTGTGTGACCCCAACAGAGTCAACAAAACACATGCTCCCCGAAGTTAGATTTCTTACATGTTGTATACCTTTTACAGAATACAGGTTTTCATGCAAGGGTTTCATGATCCCTGTGTCTAGAGGTATACGTCACTCTCATGACTCCAGGATGGGAGAATGAGTTTAGGTGAGATCAGAGAATAAGCATTGGAATTTGTAAATTAAGGTCTTAAAAACTTTTAAGAAAGGAGGCCTGACCTGTGGTGGTGTAGTGGATAAAGTGTCGACCTGGGAACACTGAGGTCGCCAGTTCAAAACCCTGCACTGGTCTGGTCAAGGCACATATGGGAGTTGATGCTTCCAGCTCCTCCCCCCTTTCTCTCTTTCTCACTCTCTCTCTCTCTCTCTCTCTCTCTCTCTCTCTCTCTCTCTGTACCTCCTCTCTAAAATGAATAAATAAAAAGAAATTAAAAACTTTTAAGAAAGGAAAGAGGAAGGGGTTTTCAGATAAGTTCTATCTTCTTTTCTCTGTGTAGCAAGTGGCCCTAAACATCCTTTCAGACAATTATAGGAAGCAATTAATCCATAATTGGTTGACTCAGCTACCCCTGCTGGCTCCTTTCCCTTGCATTCCTCTTGTTTCTTCCTCCTCAGTAGAGGGGGATGGGGGGGTCTGACTTCTCCTTCCATAGAGTAATCTCATTCCATCCCTGCACCAATCCAATGAAGAACACACAATTGCCATCCCCATATTAAAGACAGAGGAACTGCTGATAAGACCACAGGGCAAGCCCAGAAGAGAGCACTGGTCCCACACAGCTCTGGGATCACAGGTCCAGGGCCATCCTGCAGCTACCCCTGTCCTATTCCTGACTCAGAAGTCAAAAGCCTGGGGAGCTTGATTCACCCTCCTCTCCATGTGTCTGGGTAAGCAGGCTGCCTCAGTTTCCTATAAACACCAAAACAAAGATGTGTAACACTGCCTCCTCCAATCAGTCGCCAACCTTTGAGAGGCCCACACACCGTTGTGTCTGAATTCCAAATGATAAAACATGATAAACCAAGCTGTGGCTAGCAAACAATGAGATAATATGGTTTCTCCTATGTTGGGCAGTGTTGGGCAGATAAAATATATTATGCTCACTTTGTTAAAGATGGTGCTGCCCACATGGAAGTTCCTTGATATTAATGTATGTTCTGGAACAGGCTGTGGGCAGGCCGGGTCGTAATAGCCTAAGGCTTAGTTTAAGAGTAAGCTCTTCCCTACACCCTTGACTGATTGGATGATGTAGGGTGGTGCACTCTCCTGAGGAATCCCATTATACAGAGACTTCCTTGTTTGTATAATTGGATTAAAGGTTTTGATTCTACAGTATAAAGTGGGAGAGACCAGTAGCTTGATCTCTCTCGCTTGGTTCCTGAGGTAGAAGAGAGGAGAGCAGATTAAGGCCATGTGGAGGAGAAGTAGCCAAGATGGCAGAGTGCTGAGAAGAAGCCAGTTTGTTAAGAGTTTGTGCAGGAGGAGATGGGAAACAGAGGTGAATAAGTCTGGTGAGCTAGAAACCTTTGATTCTAGGAAACTCGGATAAGTCAGTAGCTTTGTGAGCACTGAATGTGTGGGTTTTGGAGCCCAGTGTGTATTTTTGCTTGCCCGCCAGGTGCAAGCTAGAATTAAAGCTGATGGCTCACCAGTTCTTGGCTCCGTTGTTTTATTACCGACTGTTTGAATCTAATGCGAACCTGCATGAGCCAGGCAGCGCTGATGGTGGCCTTGGCAACTGGCTTTACATCCTACCTTGACACAGATCCCTGGGGAACATCTCCAGAGAATTCAGATTCCACAGTGGACTTGGGAAACATGGGTAGGACAGTTTCCAGTTTCCAGTCCCCTGTCCCTTGTCCCCATCTGTGCCCTTCTTACCTGGCTCAGTTTTAGTCCCACACGCTAATGACTCAATGACTGTGTGAGACCTTTCACACAAGGTGCGTAAAAGTACACCATCACCTTTAGGAGGACCAGTCCAGAAAGTAGAAGGGAATCCTAGGGCCCTGAGTGGCCAGGCTGGGATCCAAAAGGGTGCTCAAGCTCTGACCAGGTACATCCCCTTGGCTCATCCATTCCTCACCCCACAGGGAGAGTTGCAGCCTTAGGAGGACCAGAGCTCGACCCTCTAACACACAAGGACAGGGCAGGGGTTCTACTCTCCCTGGGCTAAGAGCAGAATTGCCCCTCCCCCATCCTGGTGGCTCTTTTAGGGTGGACTCCTGAGCTCAGATTAAATGCTTCTCAGTACAATTCAATTTACTCCTGACATGGACTAGGGAAACCCACTTCATGTGCACGTGCACACACACGCATACACACACACACACACACACACACACACCCCATGCTACATTTGGTGTGAAATATCCAATTAGGTCCAAAGATAATAGAGAAAGGCCAGTTCACTCCTAGTTTAATCAGATAAAATGCCCATTCATCGACTCCCTCCTGCCAGGGGCTGCCGTCCCCTTCTCAGTGCCACCACCAGGAGGACTGAGGATGGAAGGAGAGGATGCTGCAGGAGAGAGAGGGGCTGGAGGGGGTGGGAACCATGAGGGCCTGAGAAGCTAGAATTGATTGAATGGGTAGGCTGTGCTTTTAAATCTTCAAGAGGGGGCAGTGCTGCCCATGGGGGACTAATTATCCTCCAGCCTTTATTTAGCTCTTACACAGACAAAAGGCGGCTTTGCAGCCCTGATGGCCCTAAGCTTCTGTATAGAATTGTTTTTGCTCTCAGATATGCAAATGTCCCTCAGTATGGTGAACTCTAGGAAGGGTTGAATAGCAGCTCAGGGATTTGGGAGGGCCAGCAAGGCTAAGGGCCTGGCGGCTAGAGGTTAGACCTCCTCCGAGGACACCCTCCCTCCTCTGGCTGGTGGGGAGCCCAGTCCCAGCCCTGCTTCACCAGCTGGGAGAGATCATAGAGGCCAAGATGAAGGCCTCTCCTGTATGTGGGTGGGAAGCTCCAGTGGAGGGCCAGAGGGGTTCCCTCAGGAAGCTGCAGGGTTCAGGAGCAGATAGTTCTGATAGGGCCCTCCTGCCCCTTGTCCCCTCCACCCCAGGGCACAGCCACCAGGTGACCTATCCAAAGCACATGCTTTCACCCCTTCCGTGGCTCCCTAAATTGTTCCATGAGCCCTTGAGGCTGAGTGGTGACTCTTGTGACTTCTAAAGCCTGTGCCTAACCCAGAATATCCTACCCAACCCCAACCCAAATAGGACCTCCAGCTCGGCGCTTTGGCTGTTCTGCCCTCTCTGCCTTAGGTCCCCTTCCCCACCCCCGCCTTGGGTGCCCAGCACGCAGCCGGTGCTCAGCAAATGGGTCCAAGGGATACAGAAATGTCCCATTCCTAAGCAGCCACATGGCCCTGGTGATGGTAGATCTTCACCAGAGAAGACATTTGCTTGCCACTCTGCTCCCAGCTAGCACCTATGGAAACCTCGGTCTTTTCAGCTGTGAAATAGGGATAATGATAACCCTTCCCCTACAGCTGGCTGCAAAAGTCCCAAGGTGCCTGGAGAGGCCTCCCTGAGCTGTGAAGGCTTCTGGTGTCTAATCACTCTCAGTAGGAGTGAGGTGGTCAGTGAAGGAAACTTAAGGGCAACAGGGAGGTTTTGGAAACCAGATTCCCATTCTCTCCATCCCTCCAAGACCCTCATATCAGACAACCACCAGCCACTCCCTGGGGTAGTACCCTCTTCCACTCTATGTGTGTCTCTGCCCTGCCCATCCCAACTCCTCAAGTCCTCCATCAAGCGTCTCAGCAGGAGGGGCCTGGACCTTAAAGTGGGTGGGGAGCTCAGACACCCCTGAGGCAGGCCTGGAGCCCTTGCTACAGAGCACTCCTATGAAACCCTCTCACCTCACTGCTGCTGGCATTTGTGAGGGTCTGGGCCCAGGAAAACTGATGTGGGAAAGGGTAGTCATAAAGGGAAAATGGCCCCCTAAAAAGGCTAGCTGACAAGCCCGATGAGAAGGGACTCTGAAGGGACTGACTGCCTTGTGACTCAGACCTCCAAAAGCAAAGTAGGCCACAATGTCCAGAAGCATTGCCCAGGAGCCTGAGAGGGGAGCCACTCTGTGCAGGTCGGAGGTGAGCCTGGAACCCTGCAGAGACAGAGCGGGGTTTCCAGGAACACACACAGGGTAGTGGAGAACACGCCGCCCCGGGTTGGGGCAGGAGCCGCAGACCAGCCAGCCATGGTCCAGCCACTGAGGGTGGGGCAGAGGGCATAATGGCCCCTAAGAAAAAAATCTAGATGGGGCCAGAGTGGCAGAGACAGTTAGAGGAGTGCTGAGGGATGGGGTCCTACATATTCATACCCGTCCCCAAGATCCCTAAAGCATTGTCCAGTTTTGCCAGCCTCCCCTACCCAGGAAGCCCTGGGGGTCTGTTCCTTCTGGCCCACCAGACCTGGGCATTTGGAACAGAAGAGCCCTCTCTCTCCTCGGGCCCTCCCAGTGCTGCCTCTCCAGGAACTAAGATGAGTCTGAAACAGAGGAAGAAGGAAGGCCCCCACACACACACACACATTGTACCTCCAGGGATCCCATAAGAGGCCGAGAAATCTGGCCTGGGCCCCTTCTCTCACACCAGAGACTTGGCAGGTGGCCCCAAGACTCCATCTTCACTTCTGCACACAGCCCTGCTCCACGGGTCTTTTCCCCTCGCCTGGGAGGGGGCAATAGGAAGCAGTCTCACTCTTTCAAAGAAATATGGAGATGAGGGAGGGTGAAAAGGAGAGCCTAGAAGTCAGGCCTAGAGCACACACCAAAGAGGCAGTGATCTGATAGCAAGGCCGCAGTTCCCTTCAGCCAAAGATGTCTAGAAATGCACCTGTAAGTGAAGCAAGTCAGGTTTATTAAACTCACTGCCACTGAGGAGCCCGCCCAGCACAGGGAACAGGTGCCTCAGGAAGAGTGTGTTGGAAAGGACAGAAGGTATTCGATGGAGTTAGGTGATGTGGGGGAGAGTTCAAGGACACAGGGCTTCTGTGCTAGTTGGATGCTCTCAGGAGGTTTGATCATTATGAGTGGGAATTGCAATTCTTACCCAGAGGCAGGAGGAACGAAATGAGGCCTACACAGTCCTTGGTAAAGCAACAGCAAACACAGATCGTCTCAGGAAGGCCTCCGCCGCCTGGTTATCTTTGCAGTTTGGACGCTGTTCACACTTATCTGTGTTCAGACCCTATCATGGTGTGATCTTGTGTTTGTCTTGCTCTGTCCTGGTCAGAGAGGGGTCCTGTGGGGTCTGTGGACTTACGCTCCACAGGAGATCAGCGAAGGCCTCGTGGTGCATGCCCGGCCAGCTCCTGGCAGGCAAGGCCGCGTTTGTCTTTCTCCACAGCTTCAGGCATCGTGACAGAGGAAAGAGGGGACCCGTGTGACACACTCACCAGTACCAGCTGCTGCTGTGCTCAGTCCTAGACTAGATACACTGTGCCTGCTTGCTGTGTTGTGTTCATCCCAGGCCTCTCCCCATTGCGCAGTAACAAAACTGAGGTTCAGAGAGGCAGGGTGCTCATGGGAGGCAGGAGTACTGGCCAGCCTGGACCATTAAACCCTGAGTTTCCTGCCTCCTAAGTCCCTTCCACACCCTGCCCTTTGGTTGGTCTGGAAGCTGAACCTCTGTCCCCTCCCACTCGTGGGAAAAGACCCTAAAATTGTGTCCCCCAAGGCATCTCAACTGGATGTCTCTTGATGCAGGGGCTCTGCCCAGCTGTCATAGGCCAGCCAGTATCCCCAGCCATGCCAGCTCAGGCTGGTCCCTGTGCCTAGAGGTGTGAGGCCCCCTAATTAAGGTTTTCTGGAGATGTGGCAGAGTAGTATATAGACAAGCTTGGTCAATAATTGTGCTCCCGGCTGCTGATCCAGCAAGACATTGATGAGTGCTCATTGCAGCATCTCCCTCCCACCCCATCCTGCTCCCTCCACCCTCACCCCCACCTGTCAGCCCGCCTGTTCACAGTGCCTTTGTATACAGGTTTTGCTCAATTAATTTGCACTTGTTGAAACCATCTGTTCTCTTCACAGGTCCTTATCAAGAGTGTGTGGGCACTGCCGCCTGCTCAGAGGTACTCCAGAGCAGGGGCCTCCAGAGGGGACTCTCAGGACAGAACCATGTCTCCCCCTCAGACTGGAGACCCTCAAGATAAGGCACTGTCCCTTCCCTCAGTCAGGACTCCTGAAGGTGGGCCCAATCTTTTACTTCCTTCATCTCCCTCCTCACCTCCAGCCCTCACCCTGGGGAGCCATCAGGCCCCCTCAGAGCCCAGCCCCATCAGGCAGGCCCTCGGTTCCCTCAAGGAAACTTCCAGTCCTACATCGAGCTACTCCCTAGAAGCAGGCTGTCCCTGGGGACTGAGAGGCAGGGCTCCATTTCTGGTCCCAGCTGTGGCTCCTGCTCCAAGAACGGTGACATTGAATCCTGGGGTCCGAGGGGGCTGAGAAGCCACTGCCAAGTCTGTTTCTCCCGCACAGCAAGCAAGGATAAGGGCTGGCACAGGGATCAAGACTCAGACAGGCCCCTGGGGTGTGGTGGGCATGGCTTGGTGGCTCTGGGATGCCAAGGTCAGAAAAGGTCACCTTCCCATGGCCATCTCCCCATCCAAGGTTGCTGGTGGCCAACATCCCACCTCTATTCCTCTGGGGGAAGCTTTTTCTTCCTAAGGTCCTGGCCCCTTCCAGCTCCAGCAGACTGCTAACAGCCCCCAGCTCAGCTCCTCTAGGCAGCCTGGCTTCCCCTGGCCTTGTGGGATAGGAAGCTGTGCTGGCCCTGCCACAAAGGTGCTGTGGAAGCTGGCACCTCCTGCCTTCTCTGGGCCTTGGTGTCCTGCATAGCGCACCAGGCATGTTTAGAAGGTGACTAGGTGCCATTCTCCAGCTCAGCGCAGCCCACTGTACTTGACTGTCACAAGCTCCTCATTGGATCTGGCCTGGCATTCAAGAGGGGTCCAGACCAGACCCCACAGCCATGACAGCCTCACCTCCCACCACCCCTCCTCCCTGTGCCAGGCTGCTTCTCACCTCATGACTTTGCTTCTACTGTTGTCTCTGCTGGGAACACATCCCTTCATCACTCCTTTATCTCCTGACAAACTCCTACTGACCCTTCAAAACCAATTCCAGCTCTGAGATGCCCTCCCTTACACCCCTGCCTGTATCCCGGGGTGGCGAGGGGCCTGACTGAGGACTGTGCTGTGCCCACTGCCACAGTCACTAGACGACAAGCTCCTAAGACTAAGGGACAGAGACTAAGTCTTGTTTACATCTCTGTCCCCTACAGGAACTGGGCCACGTATTGCTGGAGAGGAAACTAGAGAGACCTAGTGTTCTTGGCCTGGGCTGGGCAAAAAGCAGTGCTCACCATCCTCCACAGGGGGGAGGCAGCCTGCCTCCTGCCACCCTGGCTGCCTACCAGTAGAGCTGAGGAGGTCTCATGGGCAGGCATTAGGGCCAAAGAAAACACATGATGGAGGAGGCACCTAGCTCACTTACCACCGTTCCCCAACCCCTCCCACCCCAGAGCCCTCTCAGAGCACATGTGTGAGCCTGCTCAGTAGAATCATAGTGTTTCCTCTGCTGCCATTAGCCCAAACACATGTCCAGCATGGGTGTCCAGGGCTGGGACTTGGCTGGAGGGTGGAAGCGGGAGAGGGTGTGATTCCTGGCCTCCCTTATGTTTGGGGCCCACTGGAGGCATTTCTGCCAGAAGCAGGTTTTAGAAATGCAGACCTGTGTTCCCTCCACACAGGCCCAGCCTCTGGGTGCTCCTCCATGACAGCCTGTGCAGAGACACAGAGTCCTGGGTCCTCGTGAGCTCCCACACAGGCCGAGACAGAGGCCTACAGCTGGACATGGCCAGGGACAGCCTCAGCATGCTTGTGGGAGAGCATAGAGCCAGGGGGTGTTGGCAGGCTATGTACCCCACTCTGGGTCACCCCGCCTTGCAGCAGGGAAATCCTAACCCCAGAGAGTGGTGAAACAGGGAGCACAAGCAACACCCTTGTGGACTCGAAGGCCAGCTACAGCCCAAGGTCTGAGGAGGTGATTAAGACTGTGGACTCTGGAAGCATCTTCCCCCTGGGACAAATTCCCTGACCTCTTCCTGCCTCGCTTTCCCCCTCTGTAAAATGGGCATCTGCCTCGTGCAGTTATTCGAGAGAACAGAATTAGATTGATCCATGTTAAGCATCTAGAACATTTCCCACCATGCTGAACGTGTGAATACCTGCCTGGTTCAGGCTCTGGAAACTCAGAAAAGGAAGCCGCCACCAGCCTCTTGACGAGGAGGGTGGGAAAAGCTTTTGTCTGAAGGGGAACTCTGAAGAACAGCTCAACAGAGGCAGAGCCAGGCGCCTCCGGCCGGCTTGTGGAGGACTGCAAAGGCAGAGACCCAGTAGATCAGGACTGTCCTCCCCAGGAAAGTTCTGAGGCTGCGCAAACTGGGTGCTGCTTGCAGAAGGGGAGCTGCTGCTGCGCCTTGAGGTGGGAGGCTGCTGAGGCCGGGTCACAGGGAACCTTGACTGCCAGCTGGTGGTTAAAGCCCCCCAGTGCCACCAGGCATCTCCGTGCTCCTCTTCTCTTCATTGCCACCCCAGCCTAGAGTCGACCCTGCTTCCTGACGACCCCATGGAAGAAGGACCCTGGTATTCACATAGCAGCTTTCTGCTGTCTTACCACACTTTAAGAGGTAGGGGTTCCTTAACTCCATTTTATTTTATTTTATTTTTATTTTTAGAGAGGCAAAGGAAAAGAGAGAGGGGGGGTAAGGGAAGCATTTGTTGTTTCACCTAGTCGTGCAATTTTTTGGTTGCTTCCTATGTGCGCCCTGACCTGGGATCAAACCCGCAACCATTGGTATCGGGATGACACTTAACCGGCTAAGTCCTTAGCTCCCATTTTATAGATGAAGCACCTGAGGCCTGGCGGGTCCCTCTGGGGCTTTAAGGGGTACACTCACCTCTCTGGTAGGCCTCCCCTCCCTCTCAACATTTCATACTCTGTCCACGTCCAGTAAGAATCCTTAAGGGATTCCCCTGGTACCCCTCCTGCCTCCCCTCAGAGCAGGGCCGGAAGACAGCCATGTCTGGGGCATTGGCTGAGCACACAGCCAATGCCTCTGCGTGGTGGATTATTGATGGTCCTTGTAATTGTGCATTTCCCAAAGTCTATAGACCTTTGATGAAAAATTTATGGCACGCCCAAGGATGGGAGCACATTCAATTGATTGCCAGCCCAGCGTGTACAGGAGCACCGAGCCTCTCTCACTGTGAGGGGTGGCTAAAGGCTAGGCTGGGAGGGAACACCAGTCTGGCTTTGTCTTTATCCCAGGCTTCTGGCCCAGGGTCTTGGGACAGGAGGGGTGCACACAGCAGAAGACAGAACTGTGCTCCCTGTGGAGAGTGCAGAGGGGCAGGATTAGAAAAGGCCCACATCTGGGAAGCTGTCTGGGTGGCTGGAGCTTTCCAGAGAGGATGTCTATCTCTATCACAAGTCTAACTTCCATTTCCCTAAAGCACTGTTAGAACTTGCAGGGCCCCCGTGAGTCACAGGGAGGAGGGAGTGACATTTTCAGAACCACTCAAGTGTCAGGCACTCTTCTTGGAGCTTCACACCCACAACCCCGTCAAACCCCTCCCACAGCTCCAGGAGATATGAATGGCCACTCCTTCCATATTACAAGAGCAGGAATCTGGGGCTCGGAAAGGCCAGAGACTGGCCTATCCAAAGCCACAGCCACAGTTAGCAGGAGTGCAGGGGCTCGAACTCAGCACAGAGCAAACTCAAGGCCCACTTCCTGCCCACTGCAGCCAGCCACCTCTTAGGTAACCACAGGACACTGTGGGGTTTGTCCTCTCCGGCTCCCCTGCCCTGTCCCTAGCATACAAAGGAAGAAAGCCCAGTAAGAAATAGCGAACTCTCTAGGGTCTCAAAGTGATTTAAGCAAAACAGTAGGGCTGCAAATGAAAAGAGTAAAGCAGGGGTCCCCAAACTATTTACACAGGGGGCCAGTTCACTGTCCCTCAGACAGTTGGAGCACTGCCACATACAGTACTCCATACACTGACCACCAATGAAAGAGGTGTCCCTTCTGGAAGTGCTGTGGGGCTGGATAAATGGCCTCAGGTGGCCGCAACTTGGCCCGCGGGCCGTAGTTTGGGGACCTCTGGAGTAAAGGGTCCTCTGCAACTCTGACAGGGGCCAGAATCCCTTCCACCCGGCAGAGCCTGAGCTAGCACCCTATAGCCAGGGGTAGAGAGTGCCTTAGGGGTGGAGCTTTTGAAATAGGGTGAGCTATCTGTCCTGGACTGTGCAGTCAGGGATTACTCTTGTGCCGCTAGTGACCTCTAACATCATCCACCCATTCACTAAGCAGGTGCATGACTATTCATGAGTCCCAGCTCTGCATGGGCACCTTGCTCAGTGCAGACCGTAACGCCTATCAAGGCTTTGGGGCCAAGTGTGCCTAGGACAGACAGACTGGACCCAACCCAGGTGGGAAAAGGGCAGCTAGACCCATCTATGCCCCAGGAGGGGGGGTCTCTGCAGCTGAGGCCCAGAGACAGTTGAACTAGATGGCTCACCTTAGTGACCTGAGCCGTTTCTAGGTGGGGGGCTGCTGTGCTTGGGTTTGTTTTCCCTTTGCTTCCCAGGGAGCTCCTTTTAAAAACATCCACCCGTGTCTCTGCTGAATTAAAAGGAAAGGAATCATCCAGAGGATCAGGAAAGCAGAGATGGGAAGAGCCGGGGGCATGCGTGGGGCCCTGGGCCACACTGTACCGCACAGGGGAGCCTGGCTGCTGCAGGGCCTTTAATGGGGAGAGGGGGGAGGAGCAGAGAGAGGGTCAGAAGTAAGGGGTGACTGAGGGGAAGGGAGAACCACAGGGGGAGGGGTGACCAATGGGCAGAGAAAGTAAAAATGGAGGGGGCACTGAGGGGAGACTGAAGTATAGGGCAGGGGAAGAAAGCTGTTGACTAGGGCTGAGGAGACAGAAGCCCATAGCCCTTCAAGGCGTAACCTCCTGCCTGGGTTTCTGGCCCCACAGTGCTCCCCGTCCCTGCATCTCCTCTCGTTTCTTGGCCAAGAAATAACTCTAGCCTGATTCCAGCCATCCTGCCCAGATAACCCCCACCCTGGAACCAAGGAGAAGTGGCCCAATGGACCTGCCTGCTTCCAGCTGAGGGCTGGGCTCTGTCACCAGGCAAGCACTTGTTGTAGCAACAGTCCCTGGGGACCCATCCTGGGGAACAGGGCCACTAGCAGGAAAGATGAGAGTCAGGCTCCCCATCCCCTCCAGCTACCTGAGGCCTCCTGGGCAGCCACTCTGTAAGTCTGCCCCCATACTCACCAGTTCTGGAAGGAAGGGTTGGCTAATCTAGCAGAGAGGTGTGTTTGGGTATGTTGCCTGGCAACCAGTAGAGGTGTTCCCAGAGTGAGGTTAGGGAAGGACCGGAAGGTCAGGCTCACACACATTGGCCCCAGATGCCTATGGTAGCAGGAACTTTCTCTGGAGCCTCCAGCCCCTGCCCAGGCCCCCTGAGCCCAGGAACCCAGAAGGGAAGAGGGAAGGGCTTCTTTGAAAATCCCTTAAAGTTACCATAGTCTCCTGCTAATCCAGGCCCTGGCCCTGTTCTTTTGGAGGTCCAGCCACCACCCTAGAAAGTGGCTGTGTCGGGTTAGCCTGGGGAGCAGACCCAGAAGGCTTGTCCACAGTCTGCAGAGCTCACACAGGGCAGAGAGGGACCGGGGAAAGCAGATGGGGATATCCAGGAGAAGGTGCTTCTAACCCAGACACTGGGCCTGGCGGTGCCTGGCTTAGTGATGATAGCAGCCTTCTCATCCAGGCCCCAGGGGCAAAGCACTTCCTTTTTCCATAGTGTACATCTCAACAGGGTCATCTTCCCAGCTTGCAGACGAGGCAGAGTGGGCCGGGACCTTGCTTGAGGTAGTAGAGCACATGTGGACAGGATTAGGTTAAAACCCAAGGTTCTAGACACCAGCCAGGGCTCTCCCTGTACCCCACAAGGGACAGTCAGAACAACAAAGCTCTAACCAGGGGGGTTCTGGCAGGAGGTGACCAGTGGGGGAAAGTTTCTTTATGAGAGAGTAAGCAGGGCCTGTGAGGCCAGGGCTGGGGTCTGTCTCCTAACCAGTGCCCTGAGTGCCTAGCCCTATACTTCCCTGGGCTGAGGGCAAGCGCTAGCTCCAAGTTGAATCCAGGAAAGGCAGTATCCCAAGCCACACACCTGAGGAGGAATGACATGATGGCTGGGTTTGTGGTAGCACAGGGGGTCTTCTTGGAGGAGAAGGACCCAGAGTGGAGACTTGAAGGTAGAACAGGGTTCTGGGAGGCCTGAAAGGGGAACAGAATGTAGCAAGAAAGACCATCTTTTAGGAAACCCCTCCCCCAAGGCAGCCCCACTCCTGGCCCCATTGTCCAGGCACAGCCCAATTAGAAGGCCTAGCTTCTGCAGGGGCCAGTTAGCCAGGGCTGGGGTCAGGGGCCATGGTCTCACCACCCCTTGAACCTTCTTCACACTCACCCTGCTAGGCACAAGAGCTTTCTCATCGGGGCTGCAGCAGGAAGGAAAAGAAAGGACAGCAGAAAGGGAAATTCACTCCCTTTGTTTCTTCCCTTTGACCTTAGGCTAAACAAAGAAGCAACTGCTTCGCCTCAGGGAGCATTTAACCATTTTAAACAGCAATTTGCAAAGATTTGCTTGTGGTTGGGAGGCTTAGGGGACCTTGGAGGGGACCCCGGAGGGGGGATCTGGGTTGAGCAGGTATCTGAGGTGAGGCTCTGTAGACAGAAGGAGTCTGGGGCTGGCTCCTGAGAATAGTGACCAGAATAGTGACCAAGAGCTCATCTGAAACGGGGGTCTAGATCTTCTGCAGCTCTGGATCAACCCCAAGGACAGAAGCGTAGCACTTGGTCTTGGCCCCAAGAGCAGTGGCAGTTGGAGGTCTGGCCTTGCAATCACACCTCCTCCAGGCTCCCACCCCCATGACCAAGGCCCAGCCACAGAGACCGCCCTGTCCTGCCTGACCTCCCGAGGGTCTGCCCTGGACCTCCTGTCCCTACTGGAAATGGTGTTCCCAGGCCACCCTGGTCTGCTTTCTGGTGGGGAGACACACACACACACACACACACACACACACACACACACACTGAATGAATGAATGAATGAATGAATGAATGAATGGGGAAAGGAGGAGGTTTGTTCTCATGACTGCAGATTCCAGCTTCATACTGCCCCAGGCAAGACAGAAGGCTGGGACGGATGGGCTGTGGCTAAAGGTGGATACAGGGGTGTCAGCCTGGGTGCAGCAGGGAGCAAGGGGCTGTTTATCCAAGGTGAGCCCTGCCTGTGGGAAGTAGTGTTCTCCTTCAGCAGAACCTCCGCCCGACCTCCCTCCTCTCCCAGCTGCCCTGAGATAGCCCTCACCCCAGCACTGAGCTGTGGAAGCCAGCACCGATTTGCAGGAGCTGAATGTTCTCATTTTAAAAGAAATGTGGTTAATTCCCATTATTGGTATTAAATAACTTGGGTTAGCAAGGAGGGGCTTCTGGGGCATCTTGAGGGGCTTGCAGGAGTTGAGTCAGATGAAGGCGAATAAGGCAGAAAGGAGCAGGGTCCTCTGCTGCCAGTCCAGGGCGGGGGTAGGGGTCTACAGAGAGGAGGGAGGACCTTCCTCGCTGTCAGGATCCATGGGAGCTCCAGGGAGAGGGAATGCCAGGCCAGGGTGGGCTAGGGATGGCTTCTTGGCAGCCAGAGGTGAGGTTCTGTAGACAGAAGGAGTCTGGGGCTGGTTTGTGAGAAGAGTGACCAAGAGCTCATCTGAAATGGGGTTCTAGTGCTGTGAGAGACTACATTGTTATTCAGAGTTGAAAGTTCATCATGAAGGCGTGTGGGAGCCCCTGAAGAAGGTCTGAGAGGCCAAGAAGAATGTCCCAGTTATCTGCTGCCGAATAACAAACCATCACCAAATTTTGTGACTTAGGGGAATCACAGTGCATTTACTCTCCTAGCTCTGTGGATCAGGAGCTCGGCCGAGGCAGCATGGGGAAGTCTGGCAGGTCCTCCGCTGAGCAGACCCACAGTGCAGTGGTTGGAGCAGTTGGGGCTGGATGGACATGGCTGTTTCTCACACTGTCACCATGGGCTTCCTCACACGTGGTGTATGTGATCAGGGCAGGGAGGCTTCCTCCCTGGGGGAACAGCAAGTGCCCCAGAAGGAAAGGTGTCAGGGAGGCTTCTGATGACCGGGTCTCAGGAGCCCCCGATTGTCGCAACACTGCATTCTGCAAGTCTCTGAGGCCACCCCGTTACAGGGAGCGGGAGCTGGACCGCTCAGCAAGAGGAGGGGCCCAGCGCTGTCAGCCACCCTTCATCTCCCAGGGAGGAAGGCTGGGTTTGGAGACAGCACAGAAAAAGCCCAACCATGCGGACAGCGGAGAAGCAGGAGGCCCACTCCAAGAAGGCTGCAGGGATCAGACCAGTTATCCAGGAGCTATGGGAGGGGGCTGCCCACCCTGGTACCTTGGCACTACCTCCCTTCCTCTAGGAACACTCACTGTTCTGCCAGGGAGGAAGCGTCCCTGCCCTGCAAGGTCCACCATGTGTGAGGAAGCCCACGGACAATGCCCCTGCGCAGAGGGAACCCTTGGGGGAGACTAGATACAGACATTTTTAGCCAGTCTCTCAGGAGCAGAGGGATGACCTGAGGAGCTGGCCCCTCTTTGGTTGAGGGACACCCAGAAACAGACCCTGCCAGGCCCAGTGGAGCAGGAATCTTTCTATCCATGACTCAGAAAGGCAGCTCCACTGGGCCCTAAAGCACCTCGTAGCTGGAAGGGTATTGGATAGGCCTGAAGCTGTGTGTACCTCCCCTCCCTCAGCAGACACTGTGCCTGGGAAAAGTAGCCCCAGTCCCTGCTACAAGAAGGACAAGGGTAGGATAGCATCGTAGCCGGTCCCCATGGAGACCATGGCTCTGTTCCCCCTGCCCCCAGGGTTGTCTGTGTGGGCTCCCTGGTAGCACATGCCATCACCATCAGCCAGAGGGACCCAAGCAGAACTGTGGCTCTGCTCCTGGCAGTGGGGCAGCCTTGAGCAAATGGCCCAGCCCTTCCTGCTCTGGGCCTCAGTTCCCTCCTCAGAAAACAAGGAATGAAAAGACCTCCCTTGCAAAACCCATTGCTTGGATTAGAGACAAAGTATACAGGTTCTGACCAGTCATGGGCATTCAACAAAGGGAGCTGCTGTCATTAGGCCCCAGGACCCCTACAGGGCCTACCTGCGCTGAATATCCACACTGTATCTTCCTAGATGGGTTGAAGAATCTTGTCTCATTTGCAAAGATTTAGGCTTTGGGTGTGTGTGTGTGCGTGTGTGTGTGTGTGGTCTTTTGCACACAAATGGAAGCCTCAGGTGTCCGCTGCTGTGCAGGTATTATTGCGGATGAGATCACCTCAGTGCTTTGAGATAGCTCTTATCCCAAGCTTTTCTCCTCCCCACTCAGTTCAGCCCCCTCATTTGCCCTGGTGCTGGTTCATGACAGAGGCCCCAGCTGAGGTTCAGGATTTGCTCTGTGACCTCAAGCAAGTCATTGCACCTCTCTGGACTCCATATGTGGTCCTCAGCAGAGAGCATCCATCAAAACCTCAGAGCTTGCCTGACCAGGTGGTGGAGCAGTGTATAGGGTGTCGGACTGGGATGCGGAAGACCCAGGTTCGAGACCCCGAGCTCACTAGCTTGAGCATGGGGCCCATCTGGCTTGAGCAAAAGCTCGCCAGCTTGGACCCAAGGTCGCTGGCTCCAGCAAGGGGTTGCTCGGTCTGCTGAAGGTCCACGGTCAAGGCACATGTGAGAAAGCAATCAATGAACAACTAAGGTGTCATAACAGCAATGAAAAACTAACAATTGATGCTTCTCACCTCTCCGTTCCTGTCTGTCTGTCCCTATCTATCCCTCTCTCTGACTCTCTCTGTCCCTTTAAAAACAAACACAAAAAAACCTCAGAGCTAGAAGTTTGGGGACAGGAGATATGGAAAGGCAGGCTGGATCATCTGGAGGGGACACATGTTTACAAGGCTAGACAATAAGACAGTCCCCTATGCATGCCCAACCTCACCTCTATCATGAGTTGTGAGGCCCCTAAGGCTGGCCTCATTCCCACTACAGGCTGAAACTAGAGCATGTGTGGGAGGCGGCTGCCTTCTGTCGGCTGTAAAGTCAAAATACAGGGCAGGTAGCCCAGGCCTTCTCGCCCGGGGGAACCAGAGTTTGGATGGCCACCCAGCACAGGGCAAAGAACGAAGGATGTGCACAGGCCCAGCAAACCCTCTCTGCCCTTGCTCAGCCTCATTGCCCACCTACTGCACCCACTCTACTCTCTGTAGAGCCCTGCTATCCACCTGCCTCTTATACAGACACCTGCCTCCACCTGCTCAGGGCTCAGGCCTCCTTCCAGCCTCAGAGTAAAGCCCCTCCCTTACACCAGCCCCCTCCCTACACAGCCCTCCCTGTTAGTCTCCTTATTCTCCAGGAAATCCTTTCTCCACCACCATCCTCCATCTTCTCCTCCACCTTGTGTCCCCAGTTACCTCTGCCTGTTCGCGACTTCACTGTCCCCTCAGTCCTCTCCTGTGCCCTGGCATGCAGAGCACTGGCCAAAGTCACCAGGGGCCACCTTCTCGAGACCACAACCAAAGGTTCCCTCTGAAGATTTGGAAGCTAGTAAACCTCTCCTTTTTCTCTTTTTCTTTAGAAAAGTTTTTTTTCAATTACAGTGGACATACAATATTATATTATGTACAGGTGTACAAAATAGTGATTAGACACTTATACAACTTACAACGTGATAGCCCCAATAAATTTAGCCCCCATCTGACACTATATTTATTACAATATTACTAATATTATTGACTAAATTCCTTATAATGTTCACATCCCAGTAACTGTTTTTGTAACTGGCAGTTCGTACTTCTTATTACTTTAAACTTTTCACCCAGCCCCTTATTTCCCTCCCATCTGGCAAACACCAATTCTCTGTATTCTGAGTTTGTTTCTGTTTTGTTTGTTCATTTATTTTTATTTTTAGACTCCACATATAAGTGAAATCATATAGCACTTGTCTTTCTCTGTCTGACATTTTTTTCTGGTTTTTTTTTTTTTTGTCTGACTTATTTCATTTAGCATAATACCTTCTAGGTTCATTCATGTTGTCGCAAATGACAAGATTTTGTCCTTTTTTTATGGCTGAGTAATAGTTCATTGTGTGTCTCCATCCTCACTATCCATTGTCCATCACTTAGATTGTTTCCATTATTGGCTATTGTACGTAATGTTTCAATGAAAACGGAGGGGGTTATGGATATATCTTTTTAAATTAATGTTTTGGATTTCTTTGGATATATACCCAGAGAAGGAATTTCTGGGTGTAAGATAGTTCTATTTTTAATTTTTTGAGGAACTTTCATACTGCTTTCCACAGTGGCTGCACCAGTCTGCATTCCTACAGAGTGCAGGAGGGTTCTCCTTTCTCCACATCCTCGCCAGCACTTGTTTGTTGATTTATTAATAGCCATTCTGACAGGTATGAGGTGGTATCTCATTGTGGTTCTAATTTGCATTTTCCTGCTGATTAATGATGTTGTAATATCTTTTCATGTCTACTGGCTATCTGAATATCCTCTCTGAAGAAATGTCTATCCAGGTTCTCTCCCAATTTTTTAATCAGATTTTGTTTTGTTTTGTTTTTGGTGTTAAGTTGTATGAATTCCTTTTATATATTGAATATTAACCCCTTATCAGATGTATCATTGATGAATATCTTCTCTTGTTCAGTAGGTTGTCTTTTTATTTTGTTGATAGTTTCCTTTGCTGTGCAAAAAACTTTTTCATTTGAGGTAGTCTTATTTATTTTACTTTTATGTTTGTATGTTTCCCTTATCTGAGGAGACATATCAAAAAAAAAAAAAGAAAAAGAGCAATGTCAAAAAATTTACTGCCTATGGTTTTTTATGGAAGTTTTATGGTTTCAAGCCTCACATTTAAATTTTTAATTCACTTTGAATTTATTCTTTTATATAGTGTAAGAAAGTTTCATTTCTTTTTTGCATGTATCTGTCCAGTTTTCCCCATACCTTCTATTGAATAGACTGCCTCTACCCCATTATATGTTCTTGCCTCCTTTGTCATATATTAATTGACCATTTAGGTGTGGGTTTATTTCTGGGCTCTCTGTTCTGTTCCATTGATCTATATGTCCGTGTTTATGTCAGAACCATGCTGTTTTGATTACGATGGCCTTATAGTTAGTTGAATATTAAATAGTATGATACTCCTCCTATATTTGTTATTCTTTCTCAAAATTGCTTCGGCTATTTGGGGTGTGTGGTGCCAAATAGATTTTAGGATTATTTGCTCTAGTCCTGTAAAAAATGCCATTGGTTTGGGGGGACACTAGAATCTATGCACACCCAACAAATTAAAATAAAATAAAAATTTTAAAAATGCCATTGGTGTTTGAATAAGGATTTCATTGACTCTTTAGATTGCTTTGGGTGTGAACATTTCAGTGGAGTGCATTCTTCCTGTCCACAAGCACAGTATACACAGTATATGCGTCCATTAATTTGTACCTTTTTCAATTTCTTTCTTCAATGTCTTATAATTTTTCAAATACAGGTCTTTTAGCTCCTTGGCTAAATATATTCTTATATATTTTATTCTTCTTGACGCAATTGTAAATAAGATTGTTTTCTTTATTTCTCATTCTGACAGTTCGCTGAGGCAGGTCACTGAAGTGGAAAAGCCTCTGGAAGCGGCTTGGGCTGAGCACACAAGTTGGGTGGGACAAGGTCTCAGGAAATCACCAGGGTAGAGTCAATAGTGCAAGGTTAATAGTGAGCTCAGATTTGGTGCCCACCTGCACCTGTGGGCTGGGAGAAAAAAGAGTCAACAAAGGAACAGTGGCCCCTGCTAGCACTTCCGTCCCTGAAGAGAGCTGCCCTGAAAACTTACAGCAAGTAAGTGTGTGAGCCAGTGAGTCCACACACAAGCCCTTCAAGAGGAACACCTGGGACTCCAGTAGCCCTGTGTCTCACTCAGCTTCTATCCTTGCTGATTTCCACAGCCGGATATTGTGGGGACTCATCTTCCCGGCACTGGTGCTTCAGGCTGGAGAACCCACATGGAGCTGGGACTGATCTCCCCTCAGGAGGGACCTCTGCACCTCTTCATTCTTAATTGCCACGCCATGGGTGTGAGACCTGCCTGTCCCGCACTGCCACCCCTCCCACCAGTACTGATGTGGCTTCTTCTTTATATCCTTAGATATACAGGGTTTGTTCAGCTAGTCTTAGAGGGTTCTCAAGGGTGGTTCTTCTCTAATTCTGACGGTCACAGGAATATGAAGCAAAGCATTTACCTACTTCACCATCAGAACTGGAAGATAACCTCCTCTCATTTTTTTCCCCCAAAATCTTTTTAATTGTGAAATGGAACACACATGGAGAAAATGACATTGAACATAAAAATAAAACACAACCAAGTTATTATAAAACAAATGCCCATGAAACCACCAAAGAAATTAAACATCACAGTGCCCGAAAGCCCCTCACAGCCCTCCTCTCCTAGACGTGACCGCTGTGCCAGCTTACTGTCTTGCTTTCCTTTTTATACCGTCATCACCTAAGTGTGCCTCCCTAGTTACCACAGCATAATTGTCCCTGATGTTAACTTTACTCTTTTTATTTTTTTCAGAGACAGAGAGAGAGTCAGAGAGAGGGATAGATAGGGACAGACAGACAGGAACGAAGAGAGATGAGAAGTATCAATCATTAGTTTTTTGTTGCGACACCTTAGTTGTTCATTGATTGCTTTTTCACATGTGCCTTGACCACGGGCCTTCAGCAGACTGAGCAACCCCTTACTGGAGCCAGCGACTTTTTGTCCAAGATTGTGAGCTTTGCTCAAGCCAGATGGGCCAGCGCTCAAGCTGGCGACCTCAGGGTCTCGAACCTGGGTCTTCCGCATCCCAGTCTGATGCTCCATCCACTGCACCACAGCCTGGTCAGGCTCTGCTGTCAACTTTAAAGAACATCACTCCATGTGTATTTTTCTGTGTAAGGCTCTTCTGCTTAATTTCATATGTGAAGTTCGTCAGTGTGGTTGCTTAGTGCTATGGTTCCTCTTTTTCGAATCTTTTAATTCCAGTGTAGTATTTCACCATGTGGGTCTCCACCTGACCGTTATCTCTGTACAATAATGACTTCCTGTCTTGCCAGCTCTTTAATATTTTTAAGAAGGTAGTTCTTAGTTTGTATCCTGGGCTAGGGTCAGGAGTTCTGCATTGCCCAATGTGCCATTACCCAAAGTGCAAGGCCATGTCCCTCCGTTCTGAAGCTCTGTTTCTCCAGCCCAATTCAGCCACTTCTCCTCCCACCTCTCTGAGGATGCCCTGAGATTTTTATATATTTGTTTTTTCAGAGAGAGAGAAAGGGGGAGGGAGGAGCAGGAAGTATCAACTCATAATAGTTGCTTCTCATATGTGCCTTGACCAAGCAAACTCAGGGTTTCAAACCTGTGACCTCAGTATTCCAGGTCAACGCTTTATCTACTGCGCCACCACAGATCAGGATTGTGCCTTGATCTTGAAGACTGTTCTTTCATGACCACCCTTCCTTTTGTCCTTAAAACCCGTTCCCCATTTCACTCTACACTTCCCCTGACTATGGAAAATCTCCACTCTAAGCCTTCACTTGTATCTGCTTGGCCCCATCAGCTGCTCATGGCTACCTCCACCAGGGGGCTGCACAGGGACCTCATACTGAACGTACCCCACCCTCTCCCCCCTACTTCCTGTAGGCACCTCTTCCACCCAAGACCCAGACACTCCTCCTCTTAGTCCTCCCTCTCCGCCTCCTTGCTCTCCCTCCTACAGCTTCAGCCTTCCTCTCCATGCCCACTATTCTTCTTTAGCCAGATCCCATTATGTGTCTCTTGGCCCCCTGCTCTTGGGCCCCATCGCCCCCCTCCCAATTTATTCTCTGTGTTGAACAACCAGAGGTGCCTTGTCACATGCACTTCCTACCCCCAGCTTAGGTCCTTCAGTGGCTTAAAGGATAGAGTCCAAGCTCCTGACACTCACCTTCAAGACCCTCTTCTGTCTTCCCTGACACCTCTTCACCCCTACTCTTACCCCTCCTCCTGCACCCTGCTCTCCAGAAACCTGCCTGCTTTGTTCCTAGTTACACATTCTCTTCCTGCCTTTGCCACAATGTCTCCTCTGCCCAGAGAGCCTTTTCCTTGCCTCAGGTAACACCTATTCATCTTTAAAGTGTCAGTTGAGGTTATTACCTCCTCCAGGAAGCCTTCCTGGACAAGCACTTCTTACCATCTCCTCAGTGTAGAGGTGAGACCACTATGGGCAGAGACAGTCTGGGCTCCTCTGTGCTTTGTGGCCCCAGCTTGGCACAGATCTGGGCTCCTCTGTGCTTTGTGGCCCCAGCTTGGCACATCTGGCACAAAGTGGTGCTCAGCAAATGTGGTTAACTGAGTGTTTACTGATCTGCTTCCAGCCTAGGCTCTATAACTTGTCCTTGTGACCTTGGGTACACTGCTGAGAGCTGGGGTTCTTGTGCGGTGTCAGGACATGAAGGAGGCACTCTGTGTCAGACACAAGTAGAGTCAGTGCCCCTGGAGGATACACTAGCCCCAAACAGGCTGGGAACTAGGGGGAGTAGGGAGCAGGTGGAGGGGCAGGAATCTGAGACATGGTGTTGTCCTGTGTGTTCTCAAGGCTAGGCTGTGACGCAGACTGTGGCCCTGAGTGAGGAGCCCAGCCCAGACTGCTTGGATTGGTCAGGCTGCAGCCTCCCAGCCCAACTGGGCTGCCCAAGATTGCTGCTCAGCTGTGAGGAGGGAGGGCAGGTCCACCAGGCTGCCACCTCTTGGGGCCTCATGGACAGATGGGAATGGCCAGAGTAAAGACCAAGGGAGATAAGCCAGGACCAAGGTCCCTCTCTATCTTCCTCAGGAGACCTCAGCTCAGAAAGCAGCCAGGCTGGGGTAGCATGGGGACCTGGGGGAGGTCTATGGAGCTAATCTCCAAGGGGTGGGGTCCTGAAGAAGCCATAACCCTTCTGCCAGCAGGAGCCATCTGGCTAAGGAGAGGACACCACCTCTTCTGGGCCTCAGCTTTCTTTATCTGTTAAGGCAGGAGATGGGGTGAATGTTAAGAACAGAGCTTTGCTCAGCCCTGGGAGTCCTGGAACGAAGTACCATGGGACCCTAGAAAGGATGAGCCCGGAATAGGAAGGTAGTAATCAGATTTATGGGGTAGGTGGAAGGGCTGGTAGCCCCTTCACCTGGGACTCCCTCCATGCACGAATACACATGCACACACACATACTCGCACGTGCGCACACTGTCGGCCCTCATCTGATTAAAAATTGCAGGATGGACCATGAACGGACAAGCTAGGTTGTAGGGATGGGGTTGGGGACTCCCTACAGACAGTACAGCAGGAATGGAGGTGTGATGGGAGGACTGAGAATGTGGGAGGGGAAGGGCTGGGCTGCTGTGCATGAGGGGGAGCTTGTGAGAGGCCTTGAGCGCCATCGCAGACTCTGCGTCTGGTCCTGAGTTCAAGAGCTTACTCCGAACCACAGCCACGAAAGCCTTGGCTCTCCAACAGCACACACCTAGGCTAAGGCACCTGGATGGCACAGCATCCAGCAGCTTCCTCCTTGCCTGGGGCCCCCTTCCCCCCATCCTTAGCTTGGGCAGGGACCACCTGAAGAAACTGTTGAGCCAGCAGTGGGACCAGGCTGACTCATTCAAATCTGCTGTTTTCGCACTGTGCTGGGCCAGGTACAGGCGGGGACTGTGAGATGAGCTCCACACCCACCTCTTCTGGGCACATTTGGCTCATTGAGGAGCAGACTGGGGAACCCCTTCTTCTATCCCTACCCCAAAGCAGCCTTGGCCTCGGGGGCAAAGGGCGGAATAGGGTCTCAGGACATCAGATGGTCAGTGGAACCTATGCTGGCCATCTCCTCCCCTGGTGCCCCTTAATTGCCATAGACAGATTCAAAGTCAAGCCATTCTCCTTCCTTAACCAAGTGGTGCAAAGAACATGGGCTTTAGAGCGGATTCTGGGTTCCAGGGCTAGTTCCCCATTTGCCAGCAGTGTGACCTCTCGTTGCTGAGCAGGCGTGTCTCAGGATGTTCTGAGGCATTGCGCTATCTATCCTTCAACAAGGATCAGTACAACACTGGCTTACTCTGAGGAGGTTCTGCATGGAGGCATTGCTGAATCCTCCCACCACCACCACCCCACCCCACCCCACCCCTCAGGCTGGGAGAAGGCCTCCCAGGGTGCAGGGGCTGTCTGTGGTGAGCGCCTGGGAGCAAGACCCCCAGGGGCATTCACAGCTCAGGGCTGAAAAGAGCTCATTGTCCTGAGAGTTGGGAAGGTTCTCAGAGGGGATAGTAGCAGTGTGGAGGCATTGTGTGCTTAACCAAACTTGAGCCAGGATTTTATTTATTTTTTAATTCGTTTGATATTTTTAACTTGTTTATATGAAGTCCAGCATACATGCAGACAGGTGCACAGAACATAAGTGTATTCCGTGATGAATGATCTCAAAGCACATAGTAAATGCTCAATGAAGGTCAGGAGGTACAGCATTGCTGGCACACACCCCCCCCCAATACACCCTGGTGCCTCCAAATCACACCCTCACCTCCCCAGATGGATCTCATACCCTGACTTCTAACTTCATTGCATGAATTTGTCTGGTTTTGAACCAAATCCATATGGAATCACAGAGTAGGTGTTTTGTGTCCGACTCCTTCAGTGCACTCCATTTGAGAGTCCTCGTGAGGTTTCATGTAACGGATGTTGGCTCACCTGTATTGCTGTGTAGTGTTCCATGGTATGGCCATCTCACCATGCTACCACAACGGCCATCGGTGTTGTGTCCAGTTTGGGGTTACTACAAATCAGGCTGGTAGCAGTGTTCTCACACTTGCCTCTAGATGCATTCACGCTTAGGCACTCATTGGATCTACACTCAGGAATACAGTTGCTGGATCATACACTGCATATATTCAACTTTAAATAGCTTCCAGTATCCAAGCCATTCTCCACGGTGATGAATGAGGCAGCTAGGAAGAAGAAGAAGGGGTATGGCTTGCTGATAAAGCAGCCACTGAACAGAAAGGGGTGGAGGGATAAGCCTGGTTACCTCCAGATCTGCGCCAGCCACCGCACGCGCCCACTCTGAGCCTCATAGTGCCCACGCTTATCCTATCTGAGGGACCGGAGGCTCAGACAGAAAGGGGCTTGTCTGAGCTCACTCAGAGGGTCAGTGGCCACGCTGGGCCCTGACTGGGGCCTCACCACAAAGCCCAGTGTGTGTGCGGTATCTGGGTTGGCTCCTACTTCCTGGGGCTAAGAACACCAGATGGGCAAATCTAGGGGAGCCAAGACCTGGAACTTGACCAGGGCAGGTGCTGAGGAGATGGACCCAACATTGGCACCGGTTAGAGGGAATCCATCCGAAGGCTAGACAGCAGCAGGTGACAAGTGGTGTCTGATGACCCCTTGCCGCCCAGGAGCTCCTCCCTAAGAAGCCAGTGGTCCACCCTGTGGCAGGTGGGTGGCAGTGGTTGAGAGCCAGGCCACATCCACAGTCAGCGTGAACCACAGGTGGAAGCTGGGGGCTCCGCTTCCTAGGGACTTGGGACCCCAGCTGTTTTAGGAGTCCTACCCTCTAGGTGCAAGTCCACAGCCTCAACAGAGGCCAAGCAGCCAGGGCGTAGCAAACTCCTGCTGACTTCATTTCCCTCCTCCTCCCCCACCCCCAACAGACCAGCCACCTGCTGACCCTCAGTGGACCTTTCTGGCTTCACGTCTTGGGTCCCTGTTATATCTTCTGCTGTTTAGATTTAAGGAACTCCCTTTTAAAAAACTTTTTCTAAATAACAGGGAAGAGCTTTTGATTATGAAACAAACACATGTAAATGTAGCAATTAGCTCTCGTATGCTTACATACTTAAGGTGAGACATAGATGTTTCCCCAGATCAAGATCACACTGGCAGTTCTTTTTGGTAACCTGCTGCATTGCTTCTCAACATTTGCAATGATTCTCACCAAGGGCCGACTCCATACCACCTGGTGTGGGTGTCAGACCTTGGCTCTACCACTCAGCTTTGTGGCTGAGCAAGTCATTCGCCTCTCAAGGCCTTGGTCTCCTTGTTGGTAAAATGAAGATGATAGTACCAACCCTCAGAGGTACATTGTGAGGACTGAATGAGGGAGGCCCTCCTACTTACCCGGACACAGTGAAGCTCAGCCAACAGCAGATATTAAGATTATCATTACTCTTAACCTGATGACAGAGCCTGGTGTCCTGGCCTCACCTCACACCCCAGATCTTAGAGCTGGATCCCAGCCCAGAGTCCCTCTTTGGGGCTCTCAAGCCTACTTGTGTCCCTTCTTGACCCCTGAACTGGTTGGGGATGGGGGGAGGAGACTGGTGCCTGGGGTCAGTTCCCAAGTAGCATTCAGTGCGGTTTCTGAGAGGTTTTCCCTGGGTTCTCAGTGACATGAAGAAAGAGAGGAATTAGAAATGGAGGATAAGAGCAAGGAGAAAGCAGAGAAGTGGCCCTGGAAACCCAGCTCCCGGTCCTTTCGAGTTTCTGTCATTCAGTCTTCTGCCCCTGGTGTCCTAAGCCCTGCGTCCCCTCACTTGGCATCACAGGAAGAGACGTGGCCACTAGCAGAGCCCTTGAGCTCAACTTCTCTCCCACAGCCAGGAGGGGTGCAGGCTCTTAGGAGGTGCTGAGACTTGGGGGAACTCATTGGCCTCGGGGTTGACCTGCTGGCTCCCAGGTGTGGGTGGGGCTGTGGACTGGAGGCTTCGCTCTGAGAGCTGCGATCCATAGGAGATGAACAACTATCGGCGGGCCATCCAGAAGATGGTGGAGGACATCCTGACACTGCGGAAACAGGCCAGTGACCTGGAGGCAGAGAACTGCCTGCTGAGGAGCCACCTGACCCAGGAGGAGAGCAAGGAGGAGCAGGACAGCACTGACAAGACCAAGAAACTGGGTGAGGGCGGACAGGCGACCAAGGGCTTCTGGGTGCCCACCTGAGCCTCAGCTCTGAGCTGCGGGGCAGGGTGCAGGGGTGCCTTTCCCAGCTGTGCCTGTTACTGGGCCCTCTCCGTGGTGGGAAACAGAGAACCCAGTCCTGTCTCGCACCCCAAGGCTGAGAGACCCCTGTCCTCACCCTCAGATTGTGCATGATATGAGCAGGAAGATGCCTTCTGCCTGAACCAACTCTCCCCTTACCCCCACCCCCAGTGTCCATAAAGCAGAAACTGCTGCTGAGTGAGCGGGACATAAAGAAACTGAGGGACAAGATGCAGCATCTGCAGAACGAGCTGATCCGAGTGAGCTAGGGCTTGGGGGGCAGGGGCAGAGGGCACGGGGAATAAGTGGAAGGCTTCGGAGCGGCATCTGGGAGCAGATGGGAGAAGGGCCTAGAGGGAGGTGCATATGCAAGACTCCATAGAGGAGTGTGAGGTGAGCACTCCAGGCCAAGAGTAACACCCAGCCTCCCCGCCCAGAAGAATGACTTAGAGAAGGAGCTGCTGGTCCTCCTGTCCCAGGCGCAGCAGCCATGGGCTGCCCTGCTGAAGCGGCACCAGGACAAGCTGCAGAAGATGAAGGCACTGGAGGAGACTGTGTGGCACCAGGAGAAGGCAAGCTCAAGGGCCAGACCTGCCTGGCCGGCTGTAGGGGGACCGGGTGGGGCCCCAAGGTCAGCCCAGCCTCTGCCCTCTGCTTCCCCACCACACACACACACAGGTGACTGAGATGATGGAGCACGTGCTGGGGCGCAAGCTTCAGGAGAAGAAGGAGCCCCTGCCCATCCTGCTGCAGGGTAAGCCCAGTGTGAATGAGTCTGCTCCCTGGGTGTCACTCAGCCCCTGGACTTCCTGCCTTCCTCGAGTTCCACAAGTCCATCAGCACCTGCCTCTACTCACAGGACCCTGCACTCCCCGCTCCTCCCAGGGAGCCTGCAGGACTCAGCAGGGCACAGTGTAGGAGCCAGGCTAGAATGAGGTAGGGGAGAAGCTCGGTGGACCAGAGCGAACAGAGAGGGGCCACCCGGGAAGTTCTCAATTTCTTAACTCCAGGACCCTTCAAATTATTTTCTCGTCTCCCATATATTTAAAGAGTTCGTGTCTATAAAACACACAAACATACTCTGGCTAAATCAGTGGTTTTGTTTTGTCCATTGATGTTTACCAAAAACACTTAGAACTGTTGTTCAGAGATGGCTCTAGTGAGCAGGAGAGAAACAGGTCACACTACGTCAGGCCAGACCAAGCAGAGGATCACCAAAGACAATGCATGCCCAAGTGAGCACTCAGCCTTTCCTGTGTGGGCCTGGGTGAGAGGGAGGCCTGCTTTCCTGAAGGCCTTCAGAAAACAATGAAAGTGTTTCGGGAACCCTGAGGTCGCCCAGGAGTGGGATGAGAGACAAGAAGGTAACTTCAGAAGATGAATCAGCCAGGACCAGGGCCCAGGGGGTGATCGTGCCAGGAGCGGAGAGGGGAGGAAAGACGGAGGGATAAAGAACTGCACTAGACCCAGGACAAGTGGCAGAGGAGTGCTCAGGGAGAACACTGGGGTCAGATTCTAAAGAGCTGAGAATGATGGCCTGAGGCACATGGGCCTGATCCCATGGGGCGGTCAGGCAGGCTGTGGGGAGCCAGTGAAGGCTTGGGAGCAAATGAGGGGCAGAATGGAGCAACAGCTGGCGCAGACCAGGCCAGGGACATGGGAGCAGGGAAGCCCATCTCACCAACACCTGTGGTCACTGCACCCCCTATCCCATGGCCTCAGCCTCTGGGCTTCCCTGGTGTCCTACAGGAGAGAATCTGCTTGTGGACCTGTACTCGGTGCTGCTGGCCAAGAACTCGAGGCTGCGCACAGAGCTGGATGAGAGCTGCCACCAGTCAGCCCCCATCATTCTGCAGCAGCAGGCCCTGCCGGTAAGAGCCACCAGCACAGGCTTGGCCTGGGTCTGCCTGTGCAGGTCACCGGGTACCCAGCCATCACTCAGCACAATCCAAGTTGAAGACCAAGGCCAAGAGCTAATCTTTCTGGGGTCCCCAATGTGCCCGGCGTCTCCTGGGGTCCCAGCCCACAAGCCTTGCTCTTTCTACTTGGGGAACTCACATGAGTCTGAAAGCAGCACCTTGACCTTCACCTAGCATCCTGGCAGAAAGCAAGCCCCCAACTGGCCCTTAGTCCTTGACTCCTTTTGCTACCTGGCTGGCCTATGCTTGGACTCAACACAGACCTCTCAGAAACTCCAGTCTGAGGCATTTCTTGGGATTGGTACCACCTGGGAGAGACCTTTTCCCTTAGCCTAGATGGACACCAGGGAGTTGGGAACAGGAGACCTGGCAGAGTGGGTGCTCCAGGCCCCAGACTTGTCCTGGACCCATTTCACCTCTGAGGCTGCTACAGGTGCCCTGTTTTATGCAAAGCCAAGGATAGGACATTTGAAATACAGAAGAGGGGTGACCCAGGGTACAAGAGAGTTTTTCTCTTCATCCCAGGATGGGCAGGAGGTGAGTTCTGTTTGAGAATACACCTGATTCATGGGCATCCAGGTAAAATGCTGAGGACAAGGGAGCCCTTGCTTTGCAAACAGATTCTTCACTACACAAAAAAAGACTCATTGTACACCCATAGGCCCTCCCTCATGCATTTTTACATTTAAAAATTGAGATGCAAAGGCCACATACCCAAAATCTGTGGGGAGAACAGCTGTTAACAAAAGCACAGGCCTTGTAGGGTCTGAATGTCAGGAAGAGGCTTCAGCCCTGGGTCTGAGGCTCTGCATTGGGGAGCTGGTTCCTCCCTCCTCATCCCCTGCCTCCTGAGCCCACAGAGCCGCAGCCCCTGGCTGGGGCCATGTGTTTCTGCCTCGCCCACAGGATCTTTTTACCAGCCCTTCCAACAAGATCGACCTTCTGGCCAAGCTGGAACAAGCTCAGAACTGGATCTGGTCCCTGAAAAGCCAGGTAGGTGAGGCAAAGGAGTTGGCCAGTTGGGCAGGCTCATTATGTGAGCCATAGGTAAGGTTGGGGCTCAGTGTGTGACCAGCATCAGGGCTTAGTCTATGACCAAAGTTCAAGGACCAGTGTGGACTCCAAATCAGGGCTCAGTATGTTGTTGGAAAGAGGGGTCAGACTGTCACTTGACCCCTCTCCTCCCAGCTGCCACCTTGAGGTTTCTTGGGAAGGTAGCAAACTCACATCACCCAGGGTTTTGCTTTCTGCTCTGAGAGCAGGCGAAAACCCTGGTTGTCTCAGATCTCAGGGACAGTTGCTGTTCCTTAGAGGTTTCCTCATTTGTCCCTCTCCATGGTGACAGAGAACTCAGCTCAAGGTTGGGGACAAGAGAAGCAGGACTTGGCCACACGTCTGCAGGAACAAAAGCACAGCTTGGATCACCACCCAGGCTCTGTCATCACAGATCTGCCTGTGAGTACTCCCTCTGAAGGAGTCCCCTGGGGTTCAGGTGCTGGAGCTGGCAACCCCACCCTTACCCCGAGTCAATGGGCCTTGAGAAAAATTATCCAGGGGCCCAGTTCCCCAGCTGGAATTCAGAGGACCTCGGCTCAGCCTCTACTCTATTACCGACAGAAGAAGCCTTTGGCTTGTCTCAGTTACTCACCTACTGTAAAGCCAGTAGTAGAGGTCACAATCATAGCCGCCTGGCCAATGCAGGTCCGCATTAGATTCAGACAGTCGGTAATAAAACAATGGAGCCAAGAACTGGTAAGCCATCAGCTTTAATTCTAGCTTGCACCCAGCGGACAAGCAAAAACACACACTGGGCTCCAAACCCCACTCATTCAGTGCTCACAAAGCTACTGACTTATCCGAGTTTCCTAGAATCAAAGGTTTCTAGCTCACCAGACTTATTCATCTCTGTTTCCCATCTCTTCCTGCACAAACTCTGCTCAAATGGCTTCCTCCTCAGCACTCTGCCATCTTGGCTGCTTCCTCTCCTCCATGTGGCCTTAATCTGCTCTCCTCTCTAATACCTCAGGAACCAAAAAGAACGAGCAAGCTACTGGTCTGTCCCACTTTATAGTGTAAAATCAAAACCTCCAATCCAATTACACAAACAATGAAGTCTCCAATACAAAGCCACCCATCCAAGGCACAATGGGATTCCTCAGGAGAGGGCACCACCCCACATCATCCAATCAGTCAAGGGCGTGGGGAAAAGCTTACTCTTAAAACAAAGCCTTAAGCTATAACAACCGGCCTGTTTACATTACAGCTTTTCCCCCACAGCCATCCCAAGCATAAGGGCAAATAATATCACCTGGGCGACGGGCTTCCATGTGGGCAGCGCCATCCTTAACAAAGTGAGCATATTATATTTTACCTGCCCAATACCTATCTAAGGCAAAGTCTACCTTTGCCCCCACGGCAGTGGGAGGATCAAACAGGAGATGGCCTGGATGAAGTGTCCACACAGACACTTCTTGAATGCTCCAGCACTGGCTGTACCTTAGGGCCAGATTGCTCATGAGCAAAGTAGCTGTGGCCACCACCCAACTCCATAGTGCCCAAAATTGTCCCGTGACACACTTTTCTTGGGTAACTGCAATGCTGCAGACCCATCAGAGATTAGGGCATTGTAAAGCCAGTAGTCGAGGCCGCCATCACAGCAGCCCGACCCATGCAGGTTCGCATTGGATTCGGACAGATGGCAATGAAACACAGGAGCCAAGAACTGGTGAGCCATCAGCTTTAATTCTAGCTTGCACCCGGCGGGCAAGCAAAAACACACACTGGGCTCCAAAACCCACACATTCAGTGCTCACAAAGCTACTGACTTATCCGAGTTTCCTAGCATCAAAGCTTTCCAGCTCACCAGACTTATTCACCTCTGTTTCCCATCTCCTCCTGCACAAACTCTTAACAAACTGGCTTCTTCCTCAGCACTCTGCCATCTCCGTTGCTTCTCCTGGCCTTCACGTGGCCTTAATCTGCTCTCCTCTCTAATACTAACCTCAGGAACCCAGGAACCAAGAGAGAGAGCGAGAGAGAGATCAAGCTCCCAGACTGCCCCAGTTTATAGCCTAGAAAATCCAAACCCTTAATCCAATTATACATAAAGAAAGTCTCTGATACAAAGCCACCCATCTGAGGCATAATGGGATTCCTCAGGAGAGTGCACCACCCTGCATCATCCAATCAGTCAAGGGTGTGGGGAAGAGCTTAATCTTAAACTAAGCCTTAGGCTATAATGACTTGGCCTGCCTACATTACAGCTTTTTCCCCACAGCCATCTCAAGCATAAGGGCAAATAATATCACCTGGATGATGGGCTTCCATGTGGGCAGCGCTATCTTTAACAAAGTGAGCATATTATATTTTATCTGCCGAACAGGCATGTTGCCAGAAAGAAACATTATCAGCTTCCCCAAAACATATAGAGGTGCTCACAACTGCCCCTCAAGCTCCACCTGGGCCATCCAGACCCCAAAGCAAGACCCCTGATAGTTCCCGCACTTGAGCCATGGGAACTCAGCTCACTTACAGACCCCTGGCCAGGCCTGAAAAGATGTGGGAACTGACGGGGAGTATAGGGATTCCTTTGCAAATTCACTTGCTGGGCCCCCCAGGGACTCTTGAAGAAATTGGATGCTACCTGCTGTGGTTAAATGGGTTTGGAAGTCTTTGGTAAGTCATCGCCCTCTAAGACATGGCTGGCTAGGCGAGGCACCTTTGAATGGTGTTGGGCAGATAAAATATATTATGCTCACTTTGTTAAAGATGGCGCTGCCCACATGGAAGTTCGTTGATATTAATGTGTGTTCTGGAACAGGCTGTAGGCAGGCCAGGTCGTTATAGCCTAAGGCTTAGTTTAAGAGTAAGCTCTTCCCCACACCCTTGACTGATTGGATGATGTAGGGTGGTGCACTCTCCTGAGAAATCCCATTATACAGAGACTTCCTTGTTTGTATAATTGGATTAAAGGTTTTGAGTCTATGCTATAAAGTGGGAGAGAGCAGTAGCTTGATCGCTCTCTTCGTTCCTGAGTTCCTGAGGTTAGTATTAGAAGAGAAGAGAGCAGAGTAAGGCCACATGGAGGAGAAGAAGCAGCCAAGATGGCAGAGTGCTGAGGAAAAGTTTGTGCAGGAGGAGATGGGAAACAGAGGTGAATAAGTCTAGTGAGCTGGAAAGCTTTGATGCTAGGAAACTCGGATAAGTCAGTAGCTTTGTGAGCACTGAATGTGTGGGTTTTGGAATCCAGTGTGTGTTTTTGCTTGCCCGCCGGGTGCAAGCTAGAATTAAAGCTGATGGTTCACCAGTTCTTGGCTCCGGTGTTTCATTGCCATCTGTCCGAATCCAATGGGAACCTGCACGGGTCAGGCGGCTGTGATCCTGGCCATGACTACTGGCCTTACAAATGGGCTCCCTCAACCCTCAGGGCAAGGGAAAACTCACTTCACCTTGCTTTGTATAATGCAGATCTCCTCAACCAACACCAAGCACTACAAGCAACCCTCAGAGCCGAGCCCCTTGATGCCCGGCTCAGACACTAATTCCGTCAAGCCCTCAAACTCCCAGTCATCCTGAGTCCCAGCAGACCTGGAGACTGCGGCAGCTCCCTCACTTGGGGGCCTCTTGTTTCCAGCCCTAAAAATGACTTCATTAAATACTTTAAGTCCCTGAGCATTTGCCTCTTTCTTGGAGCCACCTGGGGGCCCAGCTTCCTGCTCTCAGATCCCATTCTGGGCCTGGGTCCACTGTGGCAGCTCAACCATCACATGCCTGTCCAGGAGCTACCATTTTTGGATAACCAAAAGCCACAGTGAACTGAGAGGGTGGGAATAAGCATTGTTCCAAGGCAGGAGCCAAGTTGACAAGCTTCTTCCAGACCTCTGAAAGAAGTGAGACCATCAGAAGCCAAATCTACTGGGGAATATAAAGGAGGCTGGGGCTTTACACATGCCCCAAACATCTACTGTAACTAAAACCCTGTAAAGCCAGTAGCCAGGGTCAAGATCACAGCCGCCGGACCCGTGCAGGTTCGCATTGGATTCGGACAGATGGCAATGAAACACAGGAGCCACGAACTGGTGAGCCATCAGCTTTAATTCTAGCTTGCACCTGGCGGGCAAGCAAAAAAACACACTGGGCTCCAAAACCCACACATTCAGTGCTCACAAAGCTACTGACTTATCCGAGTTTCCTAGAATCAAAGGTTTCTAGCTCACCAGACTTATTCACCTCTGTTCCCCATCTCCTCCTGCACAAACTCTTAAACTGGCTTCTTCCTCAGCACTCTGCCATCTTGACTGCTTCTCCTGCACATGGCCTTAATCTGCTCTCCTCTCTTCTACTAATCTCAGGAACCCAGGAACCGAGAGAGAGAGCTAGCTACTGGTCTGCCCACTTTATAGCATAGATAATCCAAACCTTTAATCCAATTATACACACAAGAAAGTCTCTGATACAAAGCTATCCATCTGAGGCTTAATGGGATTCCTCAGGAAGAGTTTACTCTTAAACTAAGCCTTAGGCTATAACGACCCGACCTGCTTATATTACAGCCTTTCCCCCACACCCATTCCAAGCATAAGGCCAAATAATATCACCTGGGAGACGGGCTTCCATGTGGGCAGCTCCATCTTTAACAAAGTGAGCATATTATATTTTATCTGCTGAACAAACCCCTTCTTTCAAGGTTGACTTATTTGGTCGTTTCTTGAGAAGGGAAACACTTGAAGCCTTCTGGTGGTGAGCAGTTGCATGTTAGTGTGAAACACCCCATTAACCAGGGCTAGGCTGAGCCTGCCATGTTATATTAAATGTAGCCAGGGACAGGAAAGCAGACCGGACTAAAGGAAGGAGTCCTCCACCAAGGGAGCCCTGGGCCCAAGCTACAGGTGTGCTGTGTGAACTTCTGTGACCCCAGTGACCTCTCTAGGCTTCTGTTGGGCAGATAAAATATATTATGCTCACTTTAAAGATGGCGCTGCCCACATGGAAGCCCGTCACCCAGGTGATATTATTTGCCCTTATGCTTGGAATGGGTGTGGGGGAAAGGCTGTAATGTAAGCAGGCTGGGTCATTATAGCCTAAGGCTTAGTTTTAAGAGTAAGCTTTTCCCCACACCCTTGACTGATTGGATGATGTGGGGTGGTGCACTCTCCTGAGGAATCCCATTATGCCTCAGATGGGTGACTTTGTATCAGAGACTTTCTTGTTTGTAGATTGGATTAAGGGTTTGGATTTCTACAGTATAAAGTGGGACAGACCAGTAGCTTGCTCTCTCTTGGTTCCTGAGGTTATTAGAGAGGAGAGCAGATGAAGGCCACATGGAGGCCAGGAGAAGCAGCCAAGATTGTGGAGTGCTGAGGGAGAAGCCAGTTTGTGCAGAGTTTGTGCTGGAGGAGATGGGGAACAAAAGTTGTTGGGCAGATAAAATATATTATGCTCACTTTGTTAAAGATGGCGCTGCCCACATGGAAGTTCGTTGATATTAATGTGTGTTCTGGAACAGGCTGTGGGCAGGCCGGGTCATTATAACCTAAGGCTTAGTTTTAAGAGTAAGCTCTTCCCCACACTCTTGACTGATTAAATGATGTAGGGTGGTGCACTCTCCTGAGGAATCCCTTTATGCCTCAGATGGGTGGCTTTGTATCAGAGACTTTCTTGTCTGTAGATTGGATTAAGGGTTTGGATTTTCTATGCTATAAACTGGGGCAGTCCGGGAGCTTGCTCTCTCTTGCTGAGTTCCTGAGGTTAGCATTGGAAGAGAGGAGAGCAGATTAATGCCATGTGGAGGAGAAGTAGCCAAGATGGCAGAGTGCTGAGGAAGAAGCCAGTTTGTTAAGAGTTTGTGCAGGAGGAGATGGGAAACAGAGGTGAATAAGTCTGGTGAGCTAGAAACCTTTGATTCTAGGAAACTCGGATAAGTCAGTAGCTTTGTGAGCACTGAATGTGTGGGTTTTGGAGCCCAGTGTGTTTTTTTGCTTGCCCGCCAGGTGCAAGCTAGAATTAAAGCTGATGGCTCACTAGTTCTTGGCTCTGTTGTTTCATTACCGACTGTCCAAATCTAATGTGAACCTGCATGGGCCAGGCTGCTATGATGGTGGCCTTGGCCGCTGGCTTTACAGCTTTACTTTCTCCATCTATCCTGTGTAGGGCTTGAGTACTCTTATGGTAAGACCCTTTCCAGCTCTTACATTTCTGAGCTTAAGATGACTCAGGCGAGAAAGGAAGCAGGAAGGGCGGAGAAAGACAAGGAAGAGGATCATGGTAGGTTTAAAGCCTGTGGCCGAGGCCGGGATCACAGCAGCCTGACCCATGCAGGTTCGCATTAGATTCGAACAGTCGGTAATAAAACAACGGAGCCAAAAACTGGTGAGCCATCAGCTTTAATTCTAGCTTGCACCCGGCAGGCAAGCAAAAACACACACTGGGCTCCAAAACCCACACATTCAGTGCTCACAAAGCTACTGACTTATCCGAGTTTCCTAGAATCAAAGGTTTCTAGCTCACCAGACGTATTCACCTCTGTTTTCCATCTCCTCCAGCACAAACTCTTAAACTGGCTTCTTCCTCAGCACTCTGCCATCTCGGCTGCTTCTCCTGGCCTTCACGTGACCTTACTCTGCTCTCCTCTCTAATACTAATCTCAGGAACCGAGAGAGAGATCTAGCTACCGGTCCGCCCACTTTATAGCATAGATAATCCAAACCTTTAATCCAATTATACATACAAGAAAGTCTCTGATACAAAGCCACCCATCTGAGACATAATGGGATTCCTCCCTACATCACCACCCTACATCATCCAATCAGTCAAGGGTGTGGAGAAGAGCTTACTCTTAAAACAAAGCCTTAAGCTATAACAACCCGGCCTGCTTACATTACAACTTTTCCCCCACAGCCATCACAAGCATAAGGCCAAATAATATCACCTGGGTGATGGGCTTCCATGTGGGCAGCTCCATCTTTAACAAAGTGAGCATAATATATTTCATCTGCCGAACAATCCACCCCTATGCTCACTTTACTACCCACAATTTACACCACTGGCATCCCCATACAAGGAAATTAGGCACATTACACAAATTACAACATGACAAATCATACAATTTCAAAAATTACAAAGGTACACACATTTCACCAGTCTCTAAGCACTTTGCCAAAAGTGCAAAATGTCCTCGGCCTTCTCTCTTGCCATTTGAAAGGCTTCCCGGGGCAGGGGGAGGGCGTCCAGTAAAGCCACCCCCCACCCCCATCAAGGTATTTCACATTGTCCAAAATCCATAAGTCCATTCAACAAAGGAGCCTGTGCCCATCCGGTCATAGTCCAGGAAATCAGTCCACACACATATGGCTTTAGCCTCCCCCCTCATTCCTGCCATCATGGCAATTCTCACACTGTCCTAAAGAGAAGCACGTGGCGATGGCAGTCAGCATTTCCATCTCTGCTCTGGGGAGCATGATGGCATCCACCCCTATGTCCCCAAATCGCAGACCTACCAGGAGCATAGCTACTCCTTGCTGCTGGGCTCTCACCTTCTGGAGGCTGCGGATCTCAATTCCAGACCAATTCTCCTCATCCTCCAAAGAGGAACTGCAAACACCAGCTCCTGCTGCTGGGCTTGATCTCTGGGCAACCGCTGCCTTCTGCTCAGCAGGCCTTGCAGCTCCAACCCCGGCCTCAGCCCCGGTCCTGGCCTCAGCTCCAACCCCGGCCTCATGCCGCTGCTGGCTCTCCACAACGTCCAGGGCAATCTTCAACTCACGCATCTGTGATTCCTTCTCCAACGTCAGCTCCATCTCCAGGTGAATCTTGCAAACCTGGACAGCCTCCTCCTCCAGCAGTTCCTTCAGCTCCAGGGTCAGCACCTGTTTCTCCCACGTTTCCTCCAGCTCCTTCCGCTGCTCGGCCTGCAGGTCCTGGGCAGCCTCTTCTATAGAGCTCTCGGTTTCCTCACGCATGGCTGTAAAAGTCAGCCAGCCAACAGTCCCCAAAAAACAGCTATGGGAAACCAAAACAGCAACCAGTCCTCTACTCTACCACTCAAAGGTGGTGGTGGCTCCATGCCGATCTGTATCAAATCCTGCCGACTACGCCAAATGTAAAGCCTGTGGCGGAGGCCGGGATCACAGCAGCCTGACCCATGCAGGTTCGCATTAGATTCGAACAGTCGGTAATAAAACAACGGAGCCAAAAACTGGTGAGCCATCAGCTTTAATTCTAGCTTGCACCCGGCAGGCAAGCAAAAACACACACTGGGCTCCAAAACCCACACATTCAGTGCTCACAAAGCTACTGACTTATCCGAGTTTCCTAGAATCAAAGGTTTCTAGCTCACCAGACGTATTCACCTCTGTTTCCCATCTCCTCCAGCACAAACTCTTAACAAACTGGCTTCTTCCTCAGCACTCTGCCATCTTGGCTGCTTCTCCTGGCCTTCACGTGGCCTTACTCTGCTCTCCTCTCTAATTCTAATCTCAGGAACCGAGAGAGAGATCTAGCTACCGGTCCGCCCACTTTATAGCATAGATAATCCAAACCTTTAATCCAATTATACATACAAGAAAGTCTCTGATACAAAGCCACCCATCTGAGACATAATGGGATTCCTCCCTACATCACCACCCTACATCATCCAATCAGTCTAGGGTGTGGAGAAGAGCTTACTCTTAAAACAAAGCCTTAAGCTAAAACAACCCGGCCTGCTTACATTATAACTTTTCCCCCACAGCCATCACAAGCATAAGGCCAAATAATATCACCTGGGTGACGGGCTTCCATGTGGGCAGCTCCATCTTTAACAAAGTGAGCATAATATATTTCATCTGCCGCACAGTAGGGAAAAGCAGAAAGGCTCCAACAGTGAATTCAGAACCTGTAGAGCCTGCCCTGGCCCAGTAGCTCAGTTGATTAGAGCATTGTCCCAATATACCAAGGTTGCAGGTTTGTTCTCAGTCAGGGCACATACAAGAATCATCAACCCATTGGTGCATGGATAGATGGAACAACAAATTAATGTTTCTCTCTCTCTCTTTCTCTCTCCCCCTTCCTCTCTGTCTCTCTAAAATCAATTAAAAAAAATATATCCTAGTAGTCTGACCAGATAGTGGCACAGTGGATAGAGCATCAGACTGGGTTGCAGAGGACCCAGGTTCGAGGCCCTGAGGTCACCAGCTTGAGTGTGGGCTCATCTGGCTTGAGCAAAAAAATCACCAGCTTGGATCCAAGGTCGCTGGCTCGAGCAAGGGGTTACTTACTCGGTCTGCTGAAGGCCCATGGTCAAGGCACATATGAGAAAGCAATCAATGAACAACTAAGGCGTCGCAGTGAAAAACTGATGATTGATGCTTCTCATCTCTCTCTGTTCCTGTCCATCTGTCCCAATCTATCCCTCTCTCTGACTCTCTCTCTCTGTCCCTGTAAAAAAAATATATCCTGGTAGAGGACTTCAAGTTAGCAAGGCTGGCTGGCCTGCTCTCCCGGGCAAGACTAGCTCCCTGTCTGCTAGCAGGACTTGGACCTGGCTGGCCAGGCCAGGAAGGATCAGGCATCTGGTTCAGCTCGGGAGTTATGGAACTCAGAAAGGTTAAAGGGGGCCAAAATTGGGACCAGTGTCACACAGTTCAAATAATACACCAAAGACTCCGCTGCAGTCTTTCTGCCTATAGCTCAGAGCTTGAACAAGTGGGCATGCCCCCCTAGAGCAGGAAGTTGAGGCCTGGGGAAGCCCATAGAACAGTCAGGTTGGGCTTCCCCAGAAACATAGTGGTCTTTAATCCTCAGGGTCACCACCTCACACCAGCCCCTCACCCATAGGCCTCGGCCCTGGCCTTGCCCAAGACTCTGGCTGGACCTTGGCCAGAAGTCCTCAGGACCCCACCTGGAACTGCTACCCAAAGTTCAGCCAAGCAGAGCACTGCAGAAGCCAGGATTGGCCCACACCACTCAGACTGCCCTGTTCTCTCAGCAGAACTCCTCAGGTCCTTTGTCCCTCTGCCTGCCGACCCAGCACATGCAATAGCCCTCCACCTGCTCCACCTCACCCTCAGCCCCACGCAGCAGGAGGCCTGATCTTGCTGGCTACTGAGCTGCTGCCAATGGGTGAATCCCAGCAGAAATGGCTTCAGGTGTGGCTGCCTTGGTACCTGTTTTGTGCTCAGATCCAGCTGGGGGTGGGGTCAGAGAGCATCTCCACAGGACCGGATGGAAATGAAAACAGGTCACTGTCGCCAGTCCTTTATTGCCCTCAGGGAAGAGGAGTGCCTCCACAGGGGGTGTGGGGCAGGGTAGGGGGTGGATACCTTTAGTGCTGTGCTCCACTCCTCAGGCTTCCTTTCACACCACTCTCTCTAATCATGCCTGGGGCGGGTCCTGGGTGAAGGGCCAGAAGGTGAAGAAGATGGGCTGGTCGGGCATCAGGATGAGGTTGAATGTTGTACCCACATCACTGAGATGTTGAATTTCAACTCTGAAATTCTCCAGAATCTGAGATAGAGGGGTGGTAGGCTTAGGGGCAAGTGGGGAGGGTCCATCTCCCCTGGGCCAGGCTCATTCACCTGTAGGTAGTGCCTGTTGAGTATGGTTTGAACTCCCAGGGGTCCACCCCAGCTCCTACTCACCCTGCTCAGTGCCTGAAAACACCCCACTGGTACTGGCACCGGATTTAGACTTCACTTTAGTTTCTGCAGAACCTTATCCCACCCTACCCCCATCCCATCACCACTATAGGGCAGGGGGAGTGCAAATGGCCAGGGGCACCAATGGGTGACGAGTGCATTAGCCCAAAGAGAAGGCAGTAGGGAATTGTGGGGGGAGGGCTCTGGATAGAGATGAGAGTGCTCTCATTAGGGTCAAAGCCAGCCCAGGTGCTCCGAGGTCCCCAGGCCAGACTCACATGGATAAGAAAGAGGGTCATTTCAAGCTCAGTTATCCGCCGGCCCACACACTCCGGATACCCCAGCCAAAGCCCAGATTCTGGAAGTGGATGAGGTCCTTGTTTTTACCCAGCCATGGGGTGGGGTCAAATTTGCCTGGATTGAGAAAGAAGGTGGGATCTTGACCCATGGCATAGACAGCCACCTGCACCAATGTCTGGTGACAAGGTGAGCAGAAGCCTAAGTAGGCCTCACCTACTTGTAGCTGGAAGCCTAATCAGACTTCCCCACTCCCAACCCCCAGCCTGGCTGCCCAGCTGTCCAGCAGACACTGTTCACTGTGTGACCTCAAACAAGACCCTACTCCTCCCTGAGCCTCACCCATCAAAGGGGCATGACTGAAGCCACTAGGTCAGAGATAGCCTGAGGGACTGTCCTGCCCTTTCCTCAGCACCAGAGGGACCTCAAG